>CM067847.1:684669932-694669932 GCA_034509565.1 Triticum monococcum
TCTCTTCGTCGAACTAGTGCACCTATACAATTTACCATTGTATTGGGTGTGTTGGGGACACAAGAGAATCTTTGTTATTTGGTTGCAGGGTTGTTTGAGAGAGACCATCTTCAACCTGCACCTCCCATGGATTGATAAACCTTAGTTCATCAACTTGAGGGAAAATTGCTACTGTCCTACCAAACTCTGCGCTTGGAGGCCCAACACGAGTCTACCAGAAGGTTGCGTAGTAGACATCAAGCTCTTTTCTGGCATCGTTGTCTGGGAGGTGAGTCCTTGAAGGTATATCTTTAGATCTTGCAATTGAATCTTTTAGTTTCTTGTTTTATCACTAGTTTAGTCTATAAAAGGAAACAAAAAAATGGAATTGAGGTTGCCTCATATGCTTCATCTTTTTAATATCTTTCGTGAAAATGGTGGAAAGGAAAATTGCGCTCAAGCGCTAGAAGAAGAAGTCAATTAAAAGTTTGGCTCTAAATCGTTGAATGATAAACATGATTGGAAATTTGTTAGTGTGCTTGCTATGAAATGATGATTGCACTAGTCATGATAAAGAAGTTTCTTATAAGCATGTCAATTTTTGTGGAGTGAATAGAGTTTGTGAAGACATGCCTAATAGGGATGATATATATTGTAAGAAGCGTAAACATGATGAAACCAATCGGTGGCTTAAGGTGATAGATAAATATTCTACAAAGTTATGCTCTCTTCATCCCATTACTTGTGAGCTTTGCAACAGAATTGGTCATTTTAATTTTCAATGCATATTTTTCATGATCGAGTCGTGGCCAAATATTGCAATAACTTGATCACCCTTGAAATTTATAATGAACTCTGTTTATTTTTGGGGTGTGAATAATTGTCACATAAAAATACTTCGTTTGAAGCATTCATATTCACCGACCATGTTGAAACTACTCTTAAAGAAATCTATATGTTTTGTGTGGTAAATTGCAATGAGAATGCTTATATTGCCAACTATAGAAACATGGGAAAACCATTAGAATATAAAAGAAATACTAATGAAAGGGTAAAGCTGAACACTTTTCCTCCTATTGTCTCTCGTGAAACAAGTTATGAGAATGAGCTTCCTATGCAACCACTCTCATCAATAAGGAGCTCCAAAAAGTTGATTAAATGGACACATGAGGTGGATAGGAAAAAGAAAAGACGGAGAAGCAAAGGTAAAAAGGTTTCCCTCCCAAATGATGTTGCTCCTATTATTTTTATGCATGAGAGTGAATCAAAATAAATGTGGAAGATGATATACTTAATGATGATATTGATTATTTGACTTATGGTACAATGTCCGGAGAAACTATTGAGGATGATTTTGTTATGCCTATTACTCATTGTGATGATTATGATTGGGAAAGTAAGGATACTTGTTATAATCTTGGGAATCTTTTTGGCACCAACTTAGAAAATTGTGATGGTAATAATTCCTATAGTATTGGTGTTATTCATACTAGTAATGATGAGAGTGATTGTGCTTATGATATGCAAAGCCACAAGCTTGGGGATGCTATATTTGATGATAATGACATGTTTGTGAATTTATTTTGTGCAATTGATGTTTGTCCCAAGCTTGGGGATGCTATGTTTAATGAAGATGATATTTTTAGTCCCCCAAGTTTTGATGTGCAAATTTATTATGATGATAGCATGCCTCCTACTTATGCCGATTGCAATATTTATGAAAGTGGCCTTGCAAGAGTGTCAATGTTAGATTATAGTTATCCCACTATTTTAGGGGGTGTTGAATCTTATTATAATGATAAAAGTGGATTTGGAGAGGTCATGACCTTATTTAGTAATGATTCCACTATCTTGGAAGAGGTTTTGATTGATTATGATGAGAACAAAGTTGCTACTTATGTTGATTATTGTGATGACACTTATGTTATAAAAAGTAGTGATGATTATATTTACAAAAATCGTCATGATTATGATTACCCTTTGGCTGAACATTACTCTTTTAATGTGTAAACAATTTACAGTATTCGAGTTTCTTATGATACTCCCACTATTTCGAATGAAAAGAATTTTGCTTATGTGGAGAGTAGTAAAATTTCTATGCTTTTGCATCATGAAAATAATGCTTTATTTGATGTTTATAGTTTTGAATTCATTCATGATGCTACTGAAAATTCTTATGAGAGAGGAATTTATGCTTCAACATATCGCAATAAATATCAAGTTTCTTCTCGATGTGTTGAAACTCTTGAATTCATGCTTGTTTTGCCTTCCTATGCTAGTTGATTCTTGCTCCCACAAATTGTTTGCTCACAAATCCCTATGCATAGGAAGCGGGTTAGACTTAAATGTGCTGGTCATATGCTTCAAGATGCTCCCGCTATGTTTCAATTCTTATCTTTTATGTGAGCATCATTGAAATCATCATGCCTAGCTAAAAAGGCATTAAAGAAAAGCGCTTGTTGGGAGACAACCCAACAATTATACCTATTGTTTTGGTGTGTCTACATGATTGTGCTACTGTAGTAATCATGTTTTATAGCTTTTGTTTCAATAAAGTGCCATGTAAGACCTTTGGGATGGTCTATGGTGATAGTTGATTTGATCTTGTTGAAAATAGTAAATTTGCGCCCAGCAATAGAATTGATCTGAGCTACTGGAACGTGATAAATTTTTGAATGTTTTACACAAGATTGATATACGAATTTCCTTTGTTGTCCTATTTTTCAGACTTTTTGGAGTTACACAAGTACATGAAGTTTCCAGATTACTACAGACTGTTCTGTTTTCGACAGATTCTGTTTTCATTGTGTTGTTTGCTTATTTTGATGAATCTATGGGTAGTATCAAAGGGTATGAACCATGGAGAAGTTGGAATACAGTAGATATAAGACAAATATAAATTTAGAATGATTTCACAACAGTACCTAAGTGGTGATTTTCTTTATTATACTAACGGAACTTACGTGTTTTCTGTTGAGTTTTGTGTTGTGAAGTTTTCAAGTTTTGGGTAAAGATTTGATGGACTATGGAATAAGGAGTGGCAAGAGCCTAAGCTTGGGGTTGCCCAAGGAACCACAAGGTAATATTCAAGGAAAACCAAGAATGTAAGCTTGGGGATGCCCCGTAAGGCATCCCCTCTTTCGTCTTCAATCCATCGGTAAATTTACATGAGGCTATATTTTTATTCACCACATGATATATGTTTTGCTTGGAGCGTCTTGTATAATATTACCATTTGCTTTGTAGTTTGCCACAATCATCCTTGCTATACGCACCTTTTGAGAGGGATACACATTAATCGTGAATTTATTAGAATACCATATTTGCTTCACTTCTATCTTTTTGAGCTAGATAGTTGCTCTAGTGCTTCACTTTTATCTTTTAGAGCGCAACGGTGGTTTTATTTTGAAGAAATGGATGAACTCTCATGGTTAACTTATATTATTTTGAGAGTATTGAAACAACATGGTACTTTTCTTAGGTTATGAATTTAGTCCTAATATGATGGGCACCCAAGAGGGATATAATAAAAGGTTTCATATAAAGAGCATTGATTATATGTGAAGTTTGATTCCTTGCATTTGTTCTGTGATATAAAGATGGTGATATTAGAGTCATGCTAGTGAGTAATTGTGGATTAGTAGAAATACTTGTTTTAAAGTTTGTGATTCTCGTAGCATGCACATATGGTGAACCGTTATGTGACGAAGTCAGAGCATGATTTATTTTTTGATTGTCTTCCTTATGAGTGGCGGTTGGGGACGAGCGATGGTATTTTCCTACCAATCTATCCCCCTAGGAGCATGCATGTTGTACTTTATTTCAATGGTTAATAAATGTTTGCAATAAGTATGTGAGTTCTTTATGTCTAATGTGGAGTCAATGGATTATATGCACTCTCACCCTTCCACCATTGCTAGCTTCTCTAGTACCGGGCAAATTTCAGTGGTGCATTAAACCCACCATATACCCTTCCTTAAAACAGCCACCATACCTACCTATTATGGCATTTTCATAGCCATTCCGAGATATATTGGCATGCAACTTCCACCATTCCATTTTATTATGACACGCACCATCATTGTCATATTGCTTTGCATGATCGTAAGACAGCTTGCTTGATGTTTTGATGTTATCGCTACGCTAGATCATGGCACATCTCGGTACACCGCCAGAGACATTCATATAGAGTCATATTTTGTTCTAGTATCGAGTTTTAATTCTTGAGTTCCAAGTAAATAAAATTGTGATGATCATCATTATGAGAGCATTGTACCATGTGAGGAAAGGATAATGGAGGCTATGATCCCCTCACAAGTTGGGATGAGACTCCGAACTTAAAAAAAGAGGTCAAAGTGCCCAAACAAAAAATGAAAAAATTTAAAAAATGAGAGAAAAAGAGAGAAGGGACAATGTTACTATCCTTTTACCACACTCGTGCTTCAAAGTAGCACCATGATCTTCATGATAGAGAGTCTCCTATTTTGTCACTTTCATGTACTAGTGGGAATTTTTCATTATATAACTTGGCTTGTATATTCCAATGATGGGCTTTCTCAAATTGCCCTAGGTCTTCGTGAGAAAGCTAGTTGGATGCACACCCACTTAGTTTTCTTTTGAGATTTCATACACGTATAGCTCTAGTGCATCCGTTGCATGGCAATCCCTACTCACTTGTATCAATATCAATTGATAGGCATCTCCATAGCCCATTAATTTGCCTAGTCGATGTGAGACTTTCTCCCTTCTTGTCTTCTCCTCACAACTTCCACCATATTCTGTTCCACCCATAGTGTTATATCCATGGCTCACCCTCATGTATTGCATGCCAATTGAAAAAGCTTGAGAACATTAAAAGTATGAAACAATTGTTTGGCTTGTCATTGGGTTTGTGCTTGATGAAATATTTTGTGTGATGAAGATAGAGCATAGCCAGACTATATGATTTTGTAGGGATACCTTTCTTTGGCCATGATATTTTGAGAAGACATGATTGTTTTATTAGTATGCTTGCCGCAATATTAAACTTTTGTTTAGAATCTTATGGATCTGAATATTCTTGCCGCAATAAAAAAGATTACATGGATAAATATGTTAGGTAGCATTCCACATAAAAAAGTTTGTTTTTATCATTTACCTACTCGAGGACGAGCAGGAATTAAGCTTGGGGATGCTTGATACATCTCCAATGTATCTATAATTTTTGATTGTTCCATGATATTATATTATCTATTTTGGATGTTTTATATGCATTAATATGCCATTTTATATTCTTTTTGGGACTAACTTATTAACTCAGAGCCCAGTGCCAGTTTGTGTTTTTCCTTGTTTTTGAGTTTTTCAAAAAAAGAATAACAAACGGAGTCCAAATGAGCTGAAAATTTACGGTGATTTTTTATGAACCAGAAGAGACCCCCGGAGCATCGGAGCTATGCCAAGAGGTGGACGAGGAGTCCACAAGCCTAGGGGTCGCCCCCCTAGGGCGCGCCCCTGGCTTGTGGGCCCCTCGAGCGTCCCCCTGATGTGAGACCGACGCCAAAAATTCCTATAAATCCCGAAACCACTAGAAAGAAACCTAGATTGAGAGTTCCGCCGCCACAAGCCTCTGTAGCCAAGAAAAGCCAATCGGGAGCCCGTCCCGGCACCCTATCGGAGGGGGAAACCATCACCGGTGGCCATCTTCATCATCCCGGCTCTCTCCATGAGGAGGAGGGAGTAGTTCACCCGCGGCGCTGAGGGTATATGTACTAGTAGCTATGTGTTTGATCTCTCTCTCTCTCATGTTCTTGATTTGACACGATCTTCATGTACCGCGAGCTTTGTTACTATAGTTGGACCTTATGGTGTTTCTCCCCCTCTACCTTGTTGTGATGAATTGAGTCTTGCTCTTTGAGGTTTCCTTATGTTGGATTTGAGAACACTTGATGTATGTCTTGCGATGGGATATCTATGGTGACAATGGGATGTTCTATTGATTCACTTGATGTATGTTTTGGCACTCAGCTTGCGGATTCCCGATGTGACATTGGGGTAATCTAAGAATAGGGGTTGATGCATGTTTTCGTCCTACGTTCTCCGATAGAAACTTTGGAGTGATTCTTTGTTGTACGTTGAGGGATGGTTGTATGATCCAATTATGTTATCATTGTTGAGAGAACTTGCACTAGTGAAAGTATGAACCCTAGGCCTTGTTGTCAAGCATTGCAATACCGTTTTTGTTCACTTTCGTTACTAGTTACCTTTCTGTTTTTATATTTTTAGATTACAAAATCCTATATCTACTATCCATATTACACTTGTATCACCATCTCTTCGCCGGACTAGTGCACCTATACAATTTACCATTGTATTGGGTGTGTTGGGGACACAAGAGAATCTTTGTTATTTGGTTGCAGGGTCGTTTCAGAGAGACCATCTTCATCCTACGCCTCCCACGGATTGATAAACATTAGGTCATCCACTTGAGGCAAAATTTCTACTGTCCTACAAAACTCTGCGCTTGGAGGGCCAACACGAGTCTACGAGAAGAATCACGTTAAGTAGACATCACTCCACCAGCTGAAGGACCTCTTTCAACTGTACGAACATCTCAACGAGTTACTCGTTCATTTTCTCCGCAAGTGGCATGTTCCCAAGCCGACTTCACACCTACACTATTTTCGTAGCACTGCTGACACAACATGACTTGTCAAGATCAAATGAACCTCATCATCATCAACACCAAGATGGTACCTGACCGAGTCAAGTTGCGGTTGACTGCTCCTTTATATGTACTCTCACAGTTTGATGTGCCCTAACACTTTCAATAATTGTTGTTGAACTAGCACCACAATGCAAACGGAAACCGACATCGGGGATAATGCTTGACAGATTAACAAAATCTAAAGGAGGAGAATGGAGATCCATTTTGAGGCGGGTTTAAAAAGGCCACATGATGCTACAGAGTCAGCCGTTACCATTAGGTGTCATGCTCGTATCCTCCCAACATGGATCTAGTACAGGAATGAGAAAGACGATACCCGGTTTAACACCTTCCTTGACCATTTATCCGTAAGTAATGTTATTCATCGCAATTTGTTATACTTTCTTGCACTGTCCCATACTTTCTAGCTTCGTCCTAATGTGACTCACGTTCTTTTTTCAACAGATGATGTTCAAGTTGGATCCGAAAGATGATGCACCTAAACAAGCATGCACTCATGTTTTTCAGTTTGCTCTATGACAATACCGATATCACCTTAGAAAAACTCACTTTGAAGGCAAGGCTAACAATGAAATCACCCAAACCTCTCAAGTGGAATATATTATGGATGAAAACCAGGCATCCCTCATTAAACACTGGTCTGATCCAAAGTATCAGGTAGAGTATATGTACTTGATCAGATCACATATTGAACTCGTATTTACGTATGTGCCTTACAAGTCTATTTTCTTCTAGGCTAACTGTATGAAGAACAAGACCAACTGTTCTAAAGTGAAATTCCAACATGCAATAGGATCTCCTAGCTATATTGCACACTACGAGGCTCTTGTAAATAGCTGCTAGTTCCTTCTTTCTTATGTGCCATATTATCGTATCTATATTGACTTGTTCCAAATACAGAGGAAATCCTGTGCGGAGCAAAAAGAACCTCAACCGAATGCAGTGCAAATCTTCAAGGATTGCCACGCCAACAAGATGAAGGGCATGAGCACACCAGTTCAAGCTGTTGTTGTAAGTCCTAATTCATCATGCCTTTGAACTGCTTGTTATTGTGACGTGTTCATTTAACTGCTTGGTTTGCAGCCAATGTCAGTTACTCTATTAACTTTTATACACAGTTGTCTTAATGTATCATTTCACCTTACACGGTTTAAAAGAGAGGAAGGATATTATTTTGGTCTTGATCTATAATCTAGTTATGATGTTCACATGCCCACACAATGATACACTAACATGTTTGTTTGGTATATGTTTTCCTGTGATATGAATGATGTCATAGTATGTTCATCCTACTTTAAACCATGTCTCTTTATCCTTAGATGACAATGAATATGAGGAAATAGACAATATACAGTAGGCATGCTACATGGACATATGTTCCGAAAGTGATTTTATTGAAGGAAATATGCCCTAGAAGCAATAATAAAGTTGTTTTTTATATTTCCTCATTCATGATAAAGGTTTATTATTCATGCAATAATTGCATTGACCTAAAACCTGAATACATTTGTGAATACATAAACAAACACCATGTCCCTAGTGAGCCTCTACTTGACTAGCTTGCTGACCAAAGATGGTTAAGATTTCCTAACCATGGACATAAGTTTTCATTTGATAACGGTATCACATCATTAGGAGAATGATGTGATGGACAAGACCCATCCATTAGCTTAGCATTATGATCGTTTAGTTTAATTGCTATTGCGTTCTTCATGTCAAATACAATATTCCTTTGACTATGAGATTATGCAACTCCAGGGTACCGGAGGAATGCCTTATGTGCTATCAAACGTCACAACGTAACTGGGTGATTATAAAGATGCTCTACAGGTATCTCCGAAGGTGTTTGTTGAGTAGGCATAGATAGGGATTTGTCACTCCGAGTATCAGAGAGGTATCCCTGGGCCCTCTCGGTAATACACATCATAAGCTTGCAAGAAAATGACCATGGAGTTAGTCATGAGGTGATGTATTACGGAACGAGTAAAGATACTTGTCAGTAACGAGATTGAACTAGGTATGAAGATACCGACGATCGAATCTCGGGTAACTAACATACCGATAGACAAAGGGAATTATGTATATTGTCATAAAGGTTCAACCAACAAAGATCTTCATAGAATATGTAGGACCCAATATGGACATCCAGGTTCCTCTATTGGTTATTGACCGGAGAGGTGTCTCCTCATGTATACATAGTTCTCGAACCCATAGGGTCCGCACGCTTAACGTTCGTTGACGATATACTACTAGGGAAAACCTTATACACAGAATCTTAGCAGCAGTGCGGTATAAAAACAGACGCTACTGCTAATTAGCAGCAACGAGCTTTAGAAAAGAGCGCTGCTAATGACTGAGTAGCAGTAGCGCTCTAGGTGAAAAGAGCGCTACTACTATAATTGCCACAGTGTTGCCTCCAGGCTAGATATAGTAGTAGCGCCCTTCCCGTGGACGCGCTAGTGCTAAAGAACTTAGTAGCAACGGTTTTTCTCAAAACTCGCTGCTGGTAAGTATGACAGCAACTAATTAAGTTTAGTCCCATACTACTAAGCGAACAAGGTGTTTACCACCTTAAATATGTTGCTTCTCAACCTATCTCGAGCACTTGGTCTTCATTGAACTATATGGGTATGATTTGTGGTTGCAATATGAATCCTCGCCTGTGGCTATATAGGTACAGTGAGGATTCATGTTGACTATTTAGATTATACACAAAAAGATCAATGATGACCAATGTATATTTTTGATGTTTTGACTAAACAAAAGAAATAACTGCTTCCATTAGCAGTAGCGGTTTTTCCGAAAACGCGTTGTAGGTAAGTTAGCTATAGCGCGTTTTCTGTACGTGCGCTAATGCTAGTTCAAGTTAACCACCCCCTCCCCCCGCATCAAAATTTCGCTAAGTCCTCCTTTCGCCCCCACCGGCCTGTTCCCCTACTCCCTATCGCCGCCGCCAGAGCCCGAGCGCGCCTGCGCCCTCACCGCCGCCGCCGCCCGCCCGCCCTCAACCTCACCGCCGCCGCTCTTGACCACACTGTCGCCGCCCTCGACCTCACCGCCGCCGCCCTAGACCGAGCCCGCCACCCAGGACCGGCACCCTCCTGATCCCGGGCCCGCCCTCGCCGCCCCTCCATCGCCGAGCACCTCCCCGCCACCGTTTCTCCCTCTGTAAGCCCCCCACCCCTCCCCAACCCCCTCTCTCTTTGCTTAGTTAGTAGATGATTTTAGTAGTAGTAGATGCTAATTTAGGGTTCATAGATAATGATTTTTAGAAGTAGTGGATAGATGTTAATTAGTAGTAGATGTATAATTAGCAGTAGTACATGTTAATTAGTAGTAGATGTAGTAGTTAGATGTTAATTAGTAGTAGTAGATGTGCTAGTTTCTTTCTATTTATAGTAAGTTTATATTTAGTAAGAACTAGTTCAATTAATAGAACTAGTTTAGTTTTAGTTGAACTTGTTAAGTTTTAGTTGAACTAGTATAGTAAGTAAATTAATAACTAGTTGAACTACTTCATTTTTAGAAAGAACTAGTTTTTTTCTTTTTATACTAATTTTATATTTAGTAAGAACTAGTTGAATTAATAGAACTAGTTGAACATGCCATATTTGGTGTTATTTTTTAGTTTAAGCAATTATTTCATGTTTTGGTTACACCTCCGAGTGGCCTATGTTTTGCTGGAGTGTTGATTAATTTCTGTTCCGGCAAATTCCAGGCGCTCGATATGTCGTTTTTTAGCAAAGGTCATGCCGGATTTTTCCGTGAATTCTGGCATGACTTGTGCTAGAATATGTGGGAAATATCAAGGGGCCTGGATTTTCTTTGAAAAATAATGATCTAATTTAGGTTTTTTAGTACATATATTTAATTGTACAAGCTTAATCTTTGAATTATGAACGTAGGAAATGTCGTACTCAGACGACGACAGTCTCCCGGGGGAGTGCAGCTGGTGCCACGACGATCGAGGTATGTGCGACAGGTTCGTTGAGCTGGACGAAGATCGGCGCTTCAGCATTAAGCTCGAGTAGACCTTCGATGTTGAAATGGTACGCAACAACGACAAGTGTTTTTTTCGTAATTAAGCATGACTTCAACTATTTCAACGTCTAATTTTCATCTTTTACAATTCGACTAGCTTATCCCATGGCATGCAAGACGCTATGTCTTGGAGAGGATGGGTTTTGAAGAGCATGAAAATTTTCAAACAAAGAAAATACACCTAAGGACCCATCATGATATCGATTTTGAAGTAAATCTGTATAATTCTCAGAGCGTAACCCATTTTGGTTGTCAAAATTGGGAAGCACTTTGCAAAATGTATGGGTTTTATGAGGGTATGATTTTCACCATGGATCTTGGTCATCCTGACATCAAGCAAGACAATATGGACATTTCGGTCCTTGTTGATACGCTTCCGATTCTACCGCAATGTGAGTTTCTCAAACATAGTTATTAACTAATTTATATTGTTTATTTCAAAATAGTTGACAGCTTATTTCCATTGACAGCTTATTTTGAATCTTCAAAGAATGTGCAGAAGATGGTAGACAAAACCCACTACACTGATGGCTCCGAAATAACTTATAAGGAGAAAAATCATCTGATTGCTTATTGTACTTTTTTTAGAATTACAATACCTATTATCGAACTCCTCCAAATTATGGTGAATACGTGCCACTAGTGCACGTGTTGAACCACAATAACTTCTATGGAGATACCCTGGTAAGATATTTTACTATTACGACATCCGTGCATCTTTTGCATACTTCTAAAACTAGTACATCATTGCTAACTACGAAGTTATTACTATGTTTTTCAACAGAAAATCCCGATGGATTGTGTGCCTCATCTGATGTATTACAATGGTCGCCTTGAAGTTCTGAACCTTCAGCCAGGTCATCCTACGGATCTCACCTGTGCATATCGAATTTCTGAAACCGGTGAACACATGCTAATCAAAGAGTGGAAAAATTGTTTGGACATTCGTAAGGAGGTTCTTGGAAGCAACATTAAGCGAAAGGCAAGAATTGGAGATAGGATAATCTGCATTCTCCATAATGGAGAGCGAGGGGCTATCTTGTTTTTTGCTATTTTACCTTAGAGAATATAGTAGGTCCTAAGAGAATGTAGTAGGTCCTATGAGGTACAATATGTTTATTATGAGATACAATGTGTTAGAGTTGAAGATGTCAGGAGTACTTGTGATTACAAGTAGTGACCAATGATATGATGATGATGATGATAAGTTGTTAATGATATGATGATGATGATGATATTTATTTTATCATTGGGTGAAAGAACCGCGGATTAGTTTCTAGTGGATGTCCGTCCACTTGAAACTAGTCCACACGGTTCTTTCACCCCGTGATGTAATAACTCATTATGATGTAAAAACAATTTGTAAATTCCTGTTGTATGAAAATTTGTGTAAAGGTGTACGAATACAACTTGAAATAAAAAAGAAATAAAATACGAAATAATAGTAGCAGCGCGGGCAGAGAGAAGCGCTACTACTAATTAGCAGCAGCGCTCCTCCTGGAACTCACTGCTACTAAGTCGATTTAGCCGTAGCGTGGGTGGAGGCACGCTACTGCTATTCGTTAGCTGTAGCGCCTTATCAGTAGCGCACCACCCAGCGTTACTAATAGGTCTAAAACCCGCACTGCTGCTAGCCTTTTCCCTAGTAGTGATATAGTATTATATGAGTTATGTATGTTGGTGACCGTATGTTGTTTGGAATCCCAAATGATATCACGGACATGACGAGGAGCTCCGGAATGGTCCGGAGGTAAAGATTGATATATAGGATGATATGGTTAGGCCAAGGGGTAAGGCCCATGGGGCTTTAAGTCGGTACAAAAGGAGTTTTGCGAAGGCCTGGGGGCCAAAGCTGGAGACCCTAGCATCTGGCCCTGGGCGAGACGCCGAGGCCCGTGGCATTTGGTCCAGAAGCCAAGGACTATGGTGTCTGGTCCTGGAAGTCCGAGAAGGACTCTTCCTTTGCGGGGAAAACCACCTTTGAGGAGGCCGTTTCTCCAAGTTACGACCCACGGCTCAACATATAAATAGAGGGGTAGGGCTAGCACCTAGAACACATCAAGATTCACCAAGCCGTGCGCCGGCAACCCCGTCCCCTGTAGTTTATGCTCCGTCTAGTTTGTGTAGTACTTGGTGAAGCCCTGCGGAGATTGCTATTCATCACCAACCGTCTGTTGGGGAACGCAGTAATTTCGAAAAATTTCCTACGCACACGCAAGATCATGGTGATGCACAGCAACGAGAGGGGAGAGTGTTGTCTACGTACCAACGCAGACCGACTGCGGAAGCGATCACACAACGTAGAGGAAGTAGTCGTACGTCTTCTTCCCGATCCGACCGATCCAAGCACCGTTACTCCGGCACCTCCGAGTTCTTAGCACACGTTCAGCTCGATGACGTTCCTCGGGCTCCGATCCAGCAAAGCGTCGAGGAAGAGTTCCGTCAGCACGACGGCGTGATGACGATCTTGATGTACTACCGACGCAGGGCTTCGCCTAAGCACTTGTAACGGTACGACCGAGGTGGAATTTGGTGGCAGGGGGCACCGCACACGGCTAAGGAACGATCTCAAGGATCAACTTGTGTGTCTTGGGGTGTCCCCTGCCCCCGTATATAAAGGTTGGAGGAGGGGGGGCCGGCCGGCCAGGGAGAGGGAGGCGCAGGGGAGTCCTACTCCCACCGGGAGTAGGACTCCTCCCTCCAATCCTAATCCAATTAGGACTCTCGGGGGGAAAGGAGAGAGAAGGGGGGCCGGCCCCTTATCCTAGTCCTACTAGGACTTGGGGAAGGGGGGGCGCCGGCCAGCTATGGGCTTGTCCCTTTTCTCTTTTTCCACTAAGGCCCAATAGGCCCATTATCCTCCCGGGGGGTTCCGGTAACCCTCCCGGTATTCCGGTAAAATCCCGATTTCACCCGGAACACTTCCTATGTCCAAACATAGGCTTCCAATATATCAATCTTTACGTCTCGACCATTTCGAGACTCCTCGTCATGTCCGTGATCTCATCCGGGACTCCGAACAACCTTCGGTACATCAAAATGCATAAACTCATAATAACTGTCATCATAACGTTAAGCGTGCGGACCCTACGGTTCGAGAACAATGTAGACATGACCGAGACACATCTCCTGTCAATAACCAATAGCGGGACCTGGATGCCCATATTGGCTCCTACATATTCTACGAAGATCTTTATCGGTCAGACCGCATAACAACATACGGTGTTCCCTTTGTCATCGGTATGTTACTTGCCCGAGATTCGATCGTCGGTATCCAATACCTAGTTCAATCTCGTTACCGGCAAGTCTCTTTACTCGTTCCATAATACATCATCTCACAACTAACATATTAGTTGCAGTGCTTGCAAGGCTTATGTGATGTGCATTACCGAGAGGGCCCAGAGATACCTCTCCGACAATCGGAGTGACAAACCCTAATCTCGAAATACGCCAACCCAACATCTACCATTGGAGACACCTGTAGTACTCCTTTATAATCACCCAGTTACGTTGTGACGTTTGGTAGTACCCAAAGTGTTCCTCCGGTAAACGGGAGTTGCATAATCTCATAGTTATAGGAACATGTATAAGTCATGAAGAAAGCAATAGCAACATACTAAACGATCGGGTGCTAAGCTAATGGAATGGGTCATGTCAATCAGATCATTCAACTAATGATGTGACCTCGTTAATCAAATAACAACTCTTTGTTCATGGTTAGGAAACATAACCATCTTTGATTAACGAGCTAGTCAAGTAGAGGCATACTAGTGACACTCTGTTGGTCTATGTATTCACACATGTATTATGTTTCCGGTTAATACAATTCTAGCATGAATAATAAACATTTATCATGATATAAGGAAATAAATAATAACTTTATTATTGCCTCTAGGGCATATTTCCTTCAGTCTCCCACTTGCACTAGAGTCAATAATCTAGATTACACTGTAATGATTCTAACACCCATGGAGCCTTGGTGCTGATCATGTTTTGCTCGTGGAAGAGGCTTAGTCAACGGGTCTGCAACATTCAGATCCGTATGTATCTTGCAAATCTCTATGTCTCCCACCTGGACTAAATCCCGGATGGAGTTGAAGCGTCTCTTGATGTGTTTGGTCCTCTTGTGAAATCTGGATTCCTTTGCCAAGGCAATTGCACCAGTATTGTCACAGAAGATTTTCATTGGACCCGATGCACTAGGTATGACACCTAGATCGGATATGAACTCCTTCATCCAGACTCCTTCGTTTGCTGCTTCCGAAGCAGCTATGTACTCCGCTTCACATGTAGATCCCGCTACGACGCTTTGTTTAGAACTGCACCAACTGACAGCTCCACCGTTTAAAGTAAACACGTATCCGCTTTGCGATTTAGAATTGTCCGGATCAGTGTCAAAGCTTGCATCAACGTAACCTCTTACGGTGAGCTCTTTGTCACCTCCATATACGAGAAACATATCCTTAGTCCTTTTCAGGTATTTCAGGATGTTCTTGACCGCTGTCCAGTGATCCATTCCTGGATTACTTTGGTACCTCCCTGCTAAACTTATAGCAAGGCACACATCAGGTCTGGTACACAGCATTGCATACATGATAGAGCCTATGGCTGAAGCATAGGGAACATCTTTCATTTTCTCTCTATCTTCTGCAGTGGTCGGGCATTGAGTTTTACTCAACTTCATACCTTGTAACACAGGCAAGAACCCTTTCTTTGCTTGATCCATTTTGAACTTCTTCAAAATCTTGTCAAGGTATGTGCTCTGTGAAAGTCCAATTAAGCGTTTTGATCTATCTCTATAGATCTTTATGCCTAATATGTAAGCAGCTTCCCCGAGGTCTTTCATCGAAAAACTTTTATTCAAGTATCCCTTTATGCTATCCAGAAATTCTATATCATTTCCAATCAGCAATATGTCATCCACATATAATATTAGAAATGCTACAGAGCTCCCACTCACTTTCTTGTAAATACAGGCTTCTCCAAAAGTCTGTATAAAGCCAAATGCTTTGATCACACTATCAAAGCGTTTATTCCAACTCCGAGATGCTTGCACCAGTCCATAAATGGATCGCTGGAGTTTGCATACTTTGTTAGCTCCCTTTGGATCGACAAAACCTTCTGGTTGTATCATATACAATTCTTCTTCCAGAAATCCATTCAGGAATGCAGTTTTGACATCCATCTGCCATATTTCATAATCATAAAATGCGGCAGTCGCTAACATAATTCTGACGGACTTAAGCATCGCTACGGGTGAGAAGGTCTCATCATAGTCAACTCCTTGAACTTGTCGAAAACCTTTCGCAACAAGTCGAGCTTTATAGACAGTAATATTACCGTCAGCGTCAGTCTTTTTCTTGAAGATCCATTTATTCTCAATTGCTTGCCGATCATCGGGCAAGTCAACCAAAGTCCATACTTTGTTTTCATACATGGATCCCATCTCAGATTTCATGGCCTCAAGCCACTTTGCGGAATCTGGGCTCACCATCGCTTCTTCATAGTTCGTAGGTTCATCATGATCTAGCATCATGACTTCCAGAACTGGATTACCGTACCACTCTGGTGCGGATCTCACTCTGGTTGATCTACGTGGTTCAGTAGTATCTTGTTCTGAAGCTTCATGATCATCATCATTAGCTTCCTCACTGATTGGTATAGGTGTCGCAGAAACAGTTTTCTGTGATGCACTATTTTCCAACAAGGGAGCAGGTACAGTTACCTCGTCAAGTTCTACTTTCCTCCCACTCACTTCTTTCGAGAGAAACTCCTTCTCTAGAAAGTTTCCGAATTTAGCAACAAAAGTCTTGCCTTCGGATCTGTGATAGAAGGTGTATCCAATAGTTTCCTTTGGATATCCTATGAAGACACATTTCTCCGATTTGGGTTCAAGCTTATCAGGTTGAAGCTTTTTCACATAAGCATCGCAGCCCCAAACTTTAAGAAACAACAACTTTGGTTTCTTGCCAAACCATAGTTCATAAGGTGTCGTCTCAACGGATTTTGATGGTGCCCTGTTTAACGTGAATGCGGCCATCTCTAAAGCATAACCCCAAAACGATAGCGGTAAATCAGTAAGAGACATCATAGATCGCACCATATCTAGTAAAGTACGATTACGACGTTCGGACACACCATTACGCTGTGGTGTTCCGGGTGGCGTGAGTTGCGAAACTATTCCACAATTTTTCAAATGTACACCAAACTCGTAACTCAAATATTCTCCTCCACGATCAGATCGTAGAAACTTTATTTTCTTGTTACGATGATTTTCAACCTCACTCTGAAATTCTTTGAACTTTTCAAATGTTTCAGACTTATGTTTCATTAAGTAGATATACCCATATCTGCTTAAATCATCTGTGAAGGTGAGAAAATAACGATATCCGCCACGAGCCTCAATATTCATCGGACCACATACATCGGTATGTATGATTTCCAATAAATCTGTTGCTCTCTCCATAGTACCGGAGAACGGTGTTTTAGTCATCTTGCCTATGAGGCACGGTTCGCAAGTACCAAGTGATTCATAATCAAGTGGTTCCAAAAGCCCATCAGTATGGAGTTTCTTCATGCGCTTTACACCGATATGACCTAAACGGCAGTGCCACAAATAAGTTGCACTATCATTATTAACTTTGCATCTTTTGGCTTCTACATTATGAATATGTGTATCACTATCTTCGAGATTCAACAAGAATAGACCACTCTTCGAAGGTGCATGACCATAAAAGATATTATTCATATAAATAGAACAACCATTATTCTCTGATTTAAATGAATAACCGTCTCGCATTAAACAAGATCCAGATATAATGTTCATGCTCAACGCTGGCACCAAATAACAATTATTTAGGTCTAATATTAATCCCGAAGGTAGATGTAGAGGTAGCGTGCCGACCGCGATCACATCGACTTTGGAACCATTTCCCACGCGCATCGTCACCTCGTCCTTTGCTAGCGTCCGCTTATTCCGTAGTCCCTGTTTCGAGTTGCAAATATTAGCAACAGAACCAGTATCAAATACCCAGGTGCTACTGCGAGCTCTAGTAAGGTACACATCAATAACATGTATATCACATATACCTTTGCTCACTTTGCCATCCTTCTTATCCGCCAAATACTTGGGGCAGTTCCGCTTCCAGTGACCAGTCTGCTTGCAGTAGAAGCACTCAGTTTCAGGCTTAGGTCCAGACTTGGGTTTCTTCTCCTGAGCAGCAACTTGCTTGCTGTTCTTCTTGAAGTTTCCCTTCTTCTTCCCTTTGCCCTTTTTCTAGAAACTAGTGGTTTTGCTAACCATCAACACTTGATGCTCCTTCTTGATTTCTACCTCCGCAGCTTTCAGCATTGTGAAGAGCTCGGGAATAGTCTTGTTCATCCCTTGCATATTATAGTTCATCACGAAGCTCTTGTAGCTTGGTGGTAGTGATTGGAGAATTCTGTCAATGACGCAATCATCTGGAAGATTAACTCCCATCTGAATCAAGTGATTATTATACCCAGACATTTTGAGTATATTCTCACTGACAGAACTGTTCTCCTCCATCTTGCAGCTATAGAACTTATTGGAGACTTCATATCTCTCAATTCGGGCATTTGCTTGAAATATTAACTTCAACTCCTGGAACATCTCATATGCTCCATGACGTTCAAAACGTCGTTGAAGTCCCGATTCTAAGCCGTAAAGCATGGCACACTGAACTATCGAGTAGTCATCAGCTTTGCTCTGCCAGACGTTCATAACATCTGGCGTTGCTCCAGTAGCAGGCCTGTCACCCAGCGGTGCTTCCAGGACGTAATTCTTCTGTGCAGCAATGAGGATAATCCTCAGGTTACGGACCCAGTCCGTGTAATTGCTACCATCATCTTTCAACTTTGCTTTCTCAAGGAAAGCATTAAAATTCAACGGAACAATAGCACGAGCCATCTATCTACAATCAACATAAACAAGCAAGATACTATCAGGTACTAAGTTCATGATAAGTTTAAGTTCAGTTAATCAAATTACTTAGGAACTCCCACTTAGATAGACATCCCTCTAATCTTCTAAGTGATCACGTGATCCAAATCAACTAAACCATAACCGATCATCACGTGAGATGGAGTAGTTTTCAATGGTGAACATCGTTATGTTGATCATATCTACTATATGATTCACGCTCGACCTTTCGGTCTCCGTGTTCCGAGGCCATATCTGTATATGCTTGGCTCGTCAAGTATAACCTGAGTATTCTGCGTGTGCAACTGTTTTGCACCCGTTGTATTTGGACGTAGAGCTTATCACACCCGATCATCACGTGGTGTCTGGGCACGACGAACTTTGGCAACGGTGCATACTCAGGGAGAACACTTCTTGATAATTTTAGTGAGAGATCATCTTATAATGCTACCGTCAATCAAAGCAAGATAAGATGCATAAAAAGGGATAAACATCACATGCAATCAATATAAGTGATATGATATGGCCATCATCATTTTGTGCTTGTGATCTCCATCTCCGAAGCACCGTCATGATCACCATCGTCACCGGCGCGACACCTTGATCTCCATCGTAGCATCGTTGTCGTCTCGCCAATCTTATGCTTCCACGACTATCACTACCGTTTAGTAATAAAGTAAAGCATTACATCGCGATTGCATTGCATACAATAAAGCGACAACCATATGGCTCCTGCCAGTTGCCGATAACTCGGTTACAAAACATGATCATCTCATACAATAAAATCAGCATCATGCCTTGACCATATCACATCACAACATACCCTGCAAAAACAAGTTAGACGTCCTCTACTTTGTTGTTGCAAGTTTTACGTCGCTGCTATGGGCTTTAAGTAAGAACTCATCTCACCTACGCATCAAAACCACAACGATAGTTCGTCAAATAGACTCTGTTTTAACCTTCTCAAGGACCGGGCGTAGTCACACTTGGTTCAACTAAAGTTGGAGAGACAGTCTTCCGCAAGCCATCTGTGTGCAAAGCACGTCGAGGGAACCGGTCTCGCGTAAGAGTACGCATAAGGTTGGTCCGGATCGTCTCACCCAACAATACCGCCGAACCAAAGTATGACATGCTGGTAGGCAGTATGACTTGTATCGCCCACAACTCACTTGTGTTCTACTCGTGCGAATAACATCAAACCATAAAACCTAGGCTCGGATGCCACTGTTGGGGAACGCAATAATTTCGAAAAATTTCCTACGCACACGCAAGATCATGGTGATGCACAGCAACGAGAGGGGAGAGTGTTGTCTACGTACCAACGCAGACCGACTGCGGAAGCGATCACACAACGTAGAGGAAGTAGTCGTACGTCTTCTTCCCGATCCGACCGATCCAAGCACCATTACTCCGGCACCTCCGAGTTCTTAGCACACGTTCAGCTCGATGACGTTCCTCGGGCTCCGATCCAGCAAAGCATCGAGGAAGAGTTCCGTCAGCACGACGGCGTGATGACGATCTTGATGTACTACCGACGCAGGGCTTCGCCTAAGCACTTGTAACGGTACGACCGAGGTGGAATTTGGTGGCAGGGGCACCGCACACGGCTAAGGAACGATCTCAAGGATCAACTTGTGTGTCTTGGGGTGTCCCCTGCCCCCGTATATAAAGGTTGGAGGAGGGGGGGCCGGCCGGCCAGGGAGAGGGAGGCGCAGGGGAGTCCTACTCCCACCGGGAGTAGGACTCCTCCCTCCAATCCTAATCCAATTAGCACTCTCGGGGGGAAAGGAGAGAGAAGGGGGGCCGGCCCCTTATCCTAGTCCTACTAGGACTTGGGGAAGGGGGGCGCCGGCCAGCTATGGGCTTGTCCCTTTTCTCTTTTTCCACTAAGGCCCAATAGGCCCATTATCCTCCCGGGGGGTTCCGGTAACCCTCCCGGTATTCCGGTAAAATCCCGATTTCACCCGGAACACTTCCTATGTCCAAACATAGGCTTCCAATATATCAATCTTTACGTCTCGACCATTTCGAGACTCCTCGTCATGTCCGTGATCTCATCAGGGACTCCGAACAACCTTCGGTACATCAAAATGCATAAACTCATAATAACTGTCATCGTAACGTTAAGCGTGCGGACCCTACGGTTCGAGAACAATGTAGACATGACCGAGACACGTCTCCTGTCAATAACCAATAGCGGGACCTGGATGCCCATATTGGCTCCTACATATTCTACGAAGATCTTTATCGGTCAGACCGCATAACAACATACGTTGTTCCCTTTGTCATCGGTATGTTACTTGCCCGAGATTCGATCGTCGGTATCCAATACCTAGTTCAATCTCGTTACCGGCAAGTCTCTTTACTCGTTCCGTAATACATCATCTCACAACTAACATATTAGTTGCAGTGCTTGCAAGGCTTATGTGATGTGCATTACCGAGAGGGCCCAGAGATACCTCTCCGACAATCGGAGTGACAAACCCTAATCTCGAAATACGCCAACCCAACATCTACCATTGGAGACACCTGTAGTACTCCTTTATAATCACCCAGTTACGTTGTGACGTTTGGTAGTACCCAAAGTGTTCCTCCGGTAAACGGGAGTTGCATAATCTCATAGTTATAGGAACATGTATAAGTCATGAAGAAAGCAATAGCAACATACTAAACGATCGGGTGCTAAGCTAATGGAATGGGTCATGTCAATCAGATCATTCAACTAATGATGTGACCTCGTTAATCAAATAACAACTCTTTGTTCATGGTTAGGAAACATAACCATCTTTGATTAACGAGCTAGTCAAGTAGAGGCATACTAGTGACACTCTGTTGGTCTATGTATTCACACATGTATTATGTTTCCGGTTAATACAATTCTAGCATGAATAATAAACATTTATCATGATATAAGGAAATAAATAATAACTTTATTATTGCCTCTAGGGCATATTTCCTTCACCGTCACCACGCCGTTGTGCTGCTGGAACTCATCTACTACTTCGCCTCTCTTGCTAGATCAAGAAGGCGAGGACGTCATCGAGCTGGACGTGTGTGGAACGCAGAGGTGTCGTACGTTCGGTACTTGATTGGGATGGATCATACGTGAAGGTGTACGACTACATTAACCGCGTTGGTAAACGCTTCCGCTTATGGTCTATGAAGGTACGTACACACACTCTCCCCCTTGTTGCTATGCATCTCCATGGATAGATCATTGCGTGTGCATAGATTTTTTTTGTTTTCCATGCAATGATTCCCAGTAGTGGCATCATGAGCCAGGTCTATGCGTAGATGATATGCACGAGTAGAACACAAAGAGTTGTGGGTGGTGATAGTCATACTGCTTACCACCAACGTCTAATTTTGATTCAGCGGTATTGTGGGATGAAGCGGCCCAGACCAACCTTACATGTCCACACACATGAGACTGGTTCCACCGACAGACATGCAACTAGTTTTGCATAAAGGTGGCTGGCGGGTGTCTGTTTCTCCTACTTCAGTTGAATCGAATTTGACTACGTCTGGTTCTCGAAGAAGGTTAAAACAGCAAACTTGACGAATCACCGTTGTGGTTTTTGCCGTAGGTATGAACGGTTCTTGCTAGAAGCCCGTAGCAGCCACATAAAACTTGCAACAACAAAGTAGAGGACTTCTAACTTGTTTTTGTAGGGTATGTTGTGATCTGATATGGTCAAGAAATGATGTGATATACGTTATTGTATGAGATGATCATGTTTTGTAAGTTAACGGCAACCACCAGGAGCCTTATCGTTGTCTCTTTATTATATGAAATGCAAACTCCATGTAATTGCTTTACTTTATCACTATGTGTTAGCGATAATTTTAGAAGCAATAGTTGGCGAGACAACCACGACGCAACGATGGAGATCAAGGTGTCGAACCGGTGACGATGGAGATCCTGATGATGCTTTGGAGATGGAGATCAAAAGCATAAGATGATGATGGCCATATCATGTCACATATTTTGATTGCATGTGATGTTTATCTTTTATGCATCTTATTTTGCTTAGTACGGCAGTAGCATTATAAGATGATCCCTTCACTAAATTTCAAGGTAAAAGTGTTCTCCCTGAGTATGCCTTGTCGCTACAGTTCGTTGTGTTGAGACACCACGTGATGATCAGGTGTGATAGACTATTAGTGCAACATACCCTGGGATCCGATGGCCAGACTATGCCCAGGCACGAGAACAAGATTATAGCACCAAGGTCAGAGCAGAGCATAAGGGATCAGTTCTTCGATGGACCAACCTACATTACAAGAGAATCAAGACTAGCTAGAAGAGCAGGATACTTCTAAGGAAAGAAAACTTGCCTTGCCAGGAAGGTGAACCTGGCAAGGATGGGGTCACCCCCGGAAGCGAGCCTTCGGGTTGTCTCGGTAGGCCTGCCTGGGCTTGCGGAGGCAGAACCACCTCACCGCACCAGCTCATCACAATGCACGTCGCCAATCAGTGCAGTGTCAAGCTCTAAAGTGACTAAGTGGCTACTCTTCGCCCACTGCAGCCACTTCCTACAGGAAATACCTCCAAGCGACACCCGTCCTGCGACGTGTTGAACAAGCAGGTGCAAAGCTAGCAAAACAGCCCGGCAGGGTGTGCCGGGCGAGCTATGATGTGACATTGAGCGGCGCATTTAATGCGCTTTGTCAGCCTGCAGAGTTAGGTATGATAGCACTGTTTGCTATCTAATCAGTGTATCATGACTGATTTGCCACTGTGGTGACCCCTTTATCTATAAAACACTAGTAGAAAAAGGGGCTATGGTCCAGGCCGCCTCAGCCCATTAGTCCCGGTTCAGTCTAGAACCAGGACTAATGTGAGCAGTGGTCCCGGTTCGTGCGGCTAAGGCATTAGTCCCGGTTCATCTAGACGTTTTGGTCCCGGTTGGTGGGATGAACCGGGACCAATGGGCCTCGCTCCTGGCCCACAACTATTGGTCCCGGTTCGTGCCACAAACCGGGACTAAAGATTAGACCTTTAGTCCCGGTTTGAGGCACGAACCGGGACTAATGGGGATGAGACCTTTAGTCCCGGTTCATGCCACGAACCGGTACTAAAGGTCCCATTTTCAAACTATACCCCCCCCCCCCCCCCCGTGGATCGCCTTTTCAGTTTTTAAAAAAAATAAAAGAAAATGATGGAAATGTCAAAAAAATAAAAGAAAATAAGTTTCACATGTGATATGTGGTCTAGTTGTTGGGATAATTTACAAATATGAGTTTCGACTTTATTTACAAAATCTCTCTGGAATTTGTAAAATGCGCATAAATTTTGCATACGAACTCGAATGAAAAAGTTTTTTATATGAAAAATCATCTACTCGAAAAGTTACATCCGATGGAGACGGCCTACGGCCTGTTTGCAAATTTCCAGAATCCTCAAATTCCAAAAGGAAAAAAAGTTATGCTCAAATTTCAGTTTTTTTAAATTTCAGTTTTTTTAAATACTTATTCAAGAAGTATTAGTGTTACTAAATAATTATTCAAGAATATTAGTGTTATTAAATAATTATTTCACCTTTTTTGAATTTTGGTCAAATCTGGTCAAACTTGGTCAAACTTGGTCAAACAATGGTCAAACTACTTATTCAAAAATATTAGTGTTACTAAAAAATTATTGTTTTTTAGAACAATAGTTTTAAACTCAAACAGTGAAATATGTGACTTCATGCTCAAGCTAAATTCCTGAGGGTTAATAGGATTGACATCTTACTATTGTCAGGAAAACAACAAGTGCAGACTTGGAAACGAGGGAGAATAGAACCCGGAAGTTAAGCGTGCTCAGGCTGGAGTAGTGAGAGGATGGGTGACCGTTCGGGAAGTGAGATGATTTGGAATAATGAGGGGTGATTAGAGATTAAATTGAGCAGTGATGAGGGGTGATTAGAGATTAGAGGTTAAAATAATTCAGAAATTTGAAAATAAAAAAATTCAAAAAACAAATTTCAGGAAATTTCCTTTAGTACCGGTTGGTATTACCAACCGGGACTAAAGGTGGACCGGCCACGTGGAGGGCCTTTAGTCCCGGTTCTGGATTGAACCGGGACTAAAGGGTCAGGGCATTAGTACCGACACTTTAGTCCCAGTTCCAGAACCGGGACTAAAGGCCCTTTTTCTACCAGTGAAAGGAAGCCCAAGGCAACCGAGGAAAGGGTTGGCTGATCCACCCCCTCACACACTCATACCTGCGTAGCCATTTTTGTCCCAAGGCAACCCTGCCGGGAAAGCATGATACGCTCACCACCATTTTCCCACCATCAGTCCACCAAAGGAGTAGGGTAAAGACTGCCTGTGTGATCTCTGCCATGCTGTTCCACGCTCCTCTGCTCTTTGTGCACCGTGCCACCCCCCCCCCCCCCACACACACACCGAACCAGAAAGGGGCTCTTGGTCCCATAGGTGGTCGTGGTTTCCCACGACATCTTTGGCGTGCCAGGTAGGGGGATCACTTGCACGAACTTGAAAGCATAACTAGCACGTCACCTTCATCGGGATTTTTCATCGTCGATGTCTCCATCGACTATGGTGCCCAAGAAGAAACCAAGTGTTTTAGCTCAGCCATCCACCTCGAAGGCTCCGCCACCCGTGGCCACCATTGCTGCGGGGAATGCGGAGGGACACAAGGATGTGGGCGCTGCGGGGGACGTGGTCGACGCAGGCGGCGTTGTCACAACCTCCCCCACGGCCGAAACATGTGCGGGGGGGCACCAGAGGAGAGCAGCATCAATAAAATCCCAGTGGCCATGATCCACGAGGTACGAGCGAAGAGGTTATTCCATCTGTACCTCTTCCCCTTGCTGAAGGGCACAACCATAACCGGCAGATCTCGTGGTATGGGGTCCCTGATACGTCTCCAACGTATCTATAATTTTTGATTGCTCCAGGCTATATTATCTACTGTTTTGGACTATATTGGGCTTTATTTTCCACTTTTATATTATTTTTGGGACTAACCTATTAACCGGAGGACCAGCCCAGAATTGCTTTTTTTTGCCTATTTCAGTGTTTCAAAGAAACGGAATATCAAACGGAGTCCAAATGGAATGAAACCTTCGGGAACGTGATTTTCTCACCGAACATGATCCAGGAGACTTGGACCCTACGCCAAGGCATCAGAGAGGTGGTCACGAGGGTGGGGGCGCCCCCCTAGGGCGCGCCTCCTGCCTCGTGGGCCCCTCGATGCTCCACCGACGTACTTCTTCCTCCTATATATACATATGTACTCCCAAACGACTAGATATGGAGCCAAAAACCTAATTCCACCGCCGCAACTTTCTGTATCCACGAGATCCCATCTTGGGGCCTGTTCCGGAGCTCCGCCGGAAGAGGGCCCTCATCACGGAGGGCTTCTACATCATCATAGCCTCTCCGATGAAGTGTGGGTAGTTTACCTCAGACCTTCGGGACCATAGTTAGTAGCTAGATGGCTTCTTCTCTCTTTTTGGATCTCAATACAGAGTTCTCCCCTCTCTTGTGGAGATCTATTCGATGTAATCTTCTTTTTGCAGTGTGTTTGTTGAGACCGATAAATTGTGGGTTTATGATCAAGTCTGTCTTTCAATAATATTTGAATCTTCTCTGAATTCTTTTATGTATGATTGGTTATCTTTGCAAGTCTCTTCGAATTATCCGATTGGTTTGGCCAACTAGATTGGTAGTTCTTGCCATGGGAGACATGCTTAGCTTTGGGTTTGATCTTGCGGTGTCCTTTCCCAGTGACAGAAGGGGCAGCAAGGCACGTATTGCATCGTTGCCATCGAGGATAACAAGATGGGGTTTATTTCATATTGCATGAATTTACCTCTCTACATCATGTCATCTTGCTTAAGGTGTTACTCTGTTTTTAACTTAATACTCTAGATGCATGCTGGATAGCGGTCGATGAGTGGAGTAATAGTAGTAGATGCAGAATCGTTTCGGTCTACTTGTCTCGGATGTGATGCCTATATACATGATCATGCCTAGATATTCTCATAACTATGCTCAATTATGTGAATTGCTCAACAGTAATTTGTTCACCCACCGTAGAATACTTATGCTCTTGAGAGAAGCCACTAGTGAACCCTATGGACCCCGGGTCTATTCTCATCATATCAATCTCCATCACTTTAATCTTTCTTTGCTTTTTACTTTGCCTTTACTTTTTACTTTGCATCTTTATACCAAAAATATCAAAAATATTATATCTATCAGATCTCACTCTCGTAAGTGACCGTGAAGGGATTGACAACCCCTAATCGTGTTGGTTGCGAGTAGCTATCGTTTTGTGCAGGTACGAGGGACTTGAGCGTGGCCTCCTACTGGATTGATACCTTGGTTCTCAAAAACTGAGGGAAATACTTATGCTACTCTGCTGCATCATCCCTTACTCTTCGAGGAAAACCAACGCAAGCTCAAGGCGTAGCAAGAAGGATTTCTGGCGCCGTTGCCGGGGAGTTTACGCAAAAAGTCAGCATACCAAGTACCCATCACAATCCCTATCTCTCGCTTTACATTATTTACCATTTGCCTCTCGTTTTCCTCTCCCGCACTTCACCCTTGCCGTTTTATTAGCCCTCTCTCTCTCTATCCTCCCTCTCTTTTTGCCTCTTTTACCCGTTTTCTTTTGTTTGCTCGTGTGCTAGTTTGCTTGTTTGTCGCGATGGCTCAACCGAGATTTGGTGATCTTCACCTTAAAAGGTTTGAGGAGATCGAAAACAACATTAGGAAGTTTATGGTTTTGCAATTTGAGCATAATAATTTCTTTAGAAATGAGCTTAAGGAACAAAAAAAAATTATGAGTTATATGAATAAAGAGCTTGATGATATGTCTAAAGAATTTGATGGTATAAGATCCCAAATTGCTCGTCTAGAAAAGATGACTGCTGAAATTTCGGATATGCAAGCCACCTTAGTTAATAAGATGGCTGCTAAACGGATTCCTATGATAATCAAGATGAACATCTAAAAGTTATTGATGTGTCCCCTATTAAATCTTTGTTTTGCAATATGAATCTTGATGAAACTGAATATGATCTTCCTTTACCTAGAAGGCGTTCTAAAAATTCGAGTATTTAGATCTTTATGATGAAATTGATGAAAGTGGGATTGAAAGACATAAAAATCTAGATGTTGCTAAACCCACTATATTGTATTTCAAGGAATTTAATTATGAAATTTGCTCTTTAATGGATTGTATTTCCTTGTTGCAATTCGTGCTAAATTCTCCACATGCTTCTAGTCAACATAAAGCCTTCACCGAACATATTGTTGATGCCTTGATGCAATCTAATGAAGAAAAACTTGAGTTGAAAGTTTCTATACCTAGAACTCTATGATGAGTGGGAACCAACTATTAAAATTAAAATTAAAGATCATGAGTTTTATGCTTTGTGTGATTTGGGTGCTAGTGTCTCTACTATTCCCAAGACTTTGTGTGATTTGCTAGATTTCCGTAATTTTGATGATTGCTCTCTAAACTTGCATCTTGCGGATTCCACTATTAAGAAACCTATGGGAAGCATTAATGATGTTCTTATTGCTGCAAATAGGAATTATGTGCCCATAGATTTCATTGTTCTTGATATAGATTGCAATCCTTCTTGCCCTATTATTTTTGGTAGACCTTTCCTTAGAAGGGTTGGTGCGATTATTGATATGAAGGAAGGGAATATTATATTTCAATTTCCATTAAAAAAGGGCATGGAACACTTCCCAAGAAAGAAAATAAAATTACCATATGAAACTATCGTGAGAGCCACTTATGGATTGCCTACCAAAGATGGCAATACCTAGATCTATCCTCGCTTTTATGCCTAGCTAGGGGCGTTAAACGATAGCGCTTGTTGGGAGGCAACCCAATTTTATTTTTATTCCTTGCTTTTTTATCCTGGCTAGTAATAAATAAATTATTTATCCTCTGTTTTGGTTGTGCTTTTTGTGTTTAATTAGTGTTTATGCCAAGTAGGGGAAAGTCTTGTTGAACTTCCTGTAAAAAACAGAAAATCTAGCGCTCACGAGAACTGCTGACATTTTTATTTGAACTGTGATATTTAGTTAATTCTTTTTGCAGATGATTAATAGATAAATTACTCAAGTCCAGAAATTTATTTTAGAATTTTTTGGGGTTCCAAATCTTGCGCTAGCTACAGATTACTACAGACTGTTCTGTTTTTGACAGATTCTGTTTTTCGTGTGTTGTTTGCTTATTTTGATGAATCTATGGTTAGTGAAATAATTTATAATCCATAGAGAAGTTGGAATACAGTAGGTTTAACACCAATATAAATAAATAATGAGTTTATTACAGTACCTTGAAGTGGTCTTTTGTTTTCTTTCGCTAACGGAGCTCATGAGTTTTCTACTTTAAGTTTTGTGTTGTGAAGTTTTCAAGTTTTGGGTGAATTCTTTTGATGGATTATGGAAAAAGGAGTGGCAAGAACATAAGCTTGGGGATGCCCATGGCACCCCCAAGATAATCCAAGGACACCAAGAAGCCAAAGCTTGGGGATGCCCCGGAAGGCATCCCCTCTTTCATCCACTTTCATCGGTAATTTACTTGGAGCTATATTTTTATTCACCAACATGATATGTGTTTTGCTTGGAGCGTCTTGTATTATTTGTGTCTTTGTGTCTTAGTATGCCACAATCATCCTTGCTGTACACACCTTTTGAGAGAGCCATACATGAATTACAATTTGATAGAATGCTCTATGTGCTTCACTTATATCTTTTGAGCTAAGTAGTTTTGCTCTATGTGCTTCACTTATATCTTTTGAGTGTTATAATTTTGCTCTATGTGCTTCACTTAGATCTTTTAGAGAACGGTGGTGGATTTGTTTTAAAGAAACTATTGATCTCTCATGCTTCACTTAAATTATTTTGAGAGTCTCTTAATAGCATGGTAATTTGCTTAATAATAATATGCTTGGTATTCAAGATTTGTGAAACTTTCTTTTGAGTGTGTTGAATACTAAGAAAAGATTGAAACATGATAATTGTTTTGAGATATGGAGGTGATAATATTAAAGTCATGCTAGTTGAGTAGTTGTGAATTTAAAGAATACTTGTGTTAAAGTTTGTGATTCCCGTAGCATGCACGTATGGTGAACCGTTATGTGATGAAGTCGGAGCATGATTTATTTATTGATTGTCTTCCTTATGAGTGGCGGTCGGGGACGAGCGATGGTCTTTTCCTACCAATCTATCCCCCTAGGAGCATGCGCGTAATACTTTGCTTTGATAACTTCTAGATTTTTGCAATAAGTATATGACTTCTTTATGACTAATGTTGAGTCCATGGATTATACGCACTCTCACCCTTCCACCTTTGCTAGCCTCTCTAAAACCGCGCACTTTCCGCCGGTATCATACACCCACCATATACCTTCCTCAAAACAGCCACCATACCTACCTATTATGTCATTTCCATAGCCATTCCGAGATATATTGTCATGCAACTTTCCACCATTCCGTTTACATGACACACTCATCATTGTCATATTGCATATCCCGGTACACCGCAAGAAGCATTCATATAGAGTCATATTTTATTCTAAGTGTTGAGTGTAAGAAAAATAAAAGTGTGATGATCATCATTATTAGAGCATTGTCCCAAGTGAGGAAAGAATGATGTACATAGAGTCATATTGGTACATTCACATAGAGTCATATTGGTACATTCACATAGCGTTCATAATTCTTTCATACATGTCACTCTTGATTCATTGCACATCCCGGTACACCGCCGGAGGCATTCACATAGAGTCATATTTTGTTCTAAGTGTCGAGTTGTAATTCTTGAGTTGTAAGTAAATAAAACTGTGATGATCTTCATTATTAGAGCATTGTCCCATGTGAGGAAAGGATGATGGAGACTATGATTCCCCCATAAGTCGGGATGAGACTCCGGTCGAAAAAAGAGGCCAAAGATGAGAGAAGACCCAAATAAAAAAATGAGAGAAAAGAGAGAAGGGGCAATGCTACTATCCTTTTACCACACTTGTGCTTCAAAGTAGCACCATGATTTTCATGATAGAGAGTCTCATATATTGTCACTTTCAATACTAGTGGGAATTTTTCATTACAGAACTTGGCTTGTATATTCCAATGATGGGCTTCCTCAAATTGCCCTAGGTCTTCGTGAGCGAGCAAGTTGGATGCACACCCACTTAGTTTCTTTTTGAGCTTTCATAAACTTATAGCTCTAGTGCATCCGTTGCATGGCAATCCCTACTCACTCACATCGATATCTATTGATGGGCATCTCCCTAGCCCGTTGATACGCCTAGTTGATGTGAGACTATCTTCTCCTTTTTGTCTTCTCCACAACCACCATTCTATTCCACCTATAGTGCTATATACATGGCTCACGCTCATGTATTGCGTGAAGATTGAAAAAGTTTTGAAAAAGTTAGAGTATGAAACAATTACTTGGCTTGTCATCGGGGTTGTGCATGATTTAAATACTTTGTGTGGTGAATATAGAGCATAGCCAGACTATATGATTTTGTAGGGATAACTTTCTTTAGCCATGTTATTTTGAGAAGACACAATTGCTTTGTTAGTATGCTTGAAGTATTATTATTTTTATGTCAATATAAACTTTTGTCTTGAATCTTTCGAATCTGAATATTCATATCACAATTAAGAAGATTTGCATTGAAATTATGCCAAGTAGCACTCCGCATCAAAAATTCTGTTTTTATCATTTACCTACTCGAGGACGAGCAGGAATTAAGCTTGGGGATGCCTGATACGTCTCCAAGGTATCTATAATTTTTGATTTCTCCATGTTATATTATCTACTGTTTTGGACTATATTGGGCTTTATTTTCCACTTTTATATTATTTTTGGGACTAACCTATTAACCGGAGGCCCAGACCAGAATTGCTGTTTTTTGCCTATTTCAGTGTTTCGAAGAAACGGAATATCAAACGAAGTCCAAACGGAATGAAACCTTTGGGAACATGATTTTCTCACCGAACATGATCTAGGAGACTTGGACCCTACGCCAAGGCATCAGAGAGGCGGTCACGAGGGTGGGGGTGCCCCCCCTAGGGCGCGCCCCCTGCCTCGTGGGCCCCTCGATGCTCCACCGATGTACTTCTTCCTCCTATATATACATACGTACCCCCAAACAACCAGATACGGAGCCAAAAACCTAATTCCACCGCCGCAACTTTCTGTATCCATGCGATCCCATCTTGGGGCCTGTTCCGGAGCTCCGCCGGAAGAGGGCCATCATCACGGTGGGCTTCTACATCATCATAGCCTCTCCGATGAAGTGTGAGTAGTTTACCTCAGACCTTCAGGTCCATAGTTAGTAGCTAGATGGCTTCTTCTCTCCTTTTGGATCTCAATACAAATTTCTCTCCCTCTCTTGTGGAGATCTATTTGATGTAATCTTCTTTTTGCGATGTGTTTGTTGAGACCGATGAATTGTGGGTTTATGATCAAGTCTATCTTTGAAAAATATTTGAATCTTCTCTGAATTCTTTTATGTATGATTGGTTATCTTTGCAAGTCTCTTCAAATTATCCGTTTGGTTTGGCCAAGTACATTGGTAGTTCTTGCCATGGGAGAAGTGCTTAGCTTTGGGTTCGATCTTGCGGTGTCCTTTTCCAGTGACAGAAGGGGCAGCAAGGCACATATTGCATCATTGCCATCGAGGATAATAAGATGGGTTTATTTCATATTGCATGAATTTATCTCTCTACATCATGTCATCTTGCTTAAGGCGTTACTCTGTTTTTAACTTAATACTCTAGATGCATGCTGGATAGCGGTCGATGAGTGGAGTAGTAGTAGTAGATGCAGAATCGTTTTGGTCTACTTGTCACGGACGTTATGCCTATATACATGATCATGCCTAGATATTCTCATAACTATGCTCGATTCTGTCAATTGCTCAACAGTAATTTGTTCACCCACCATAGAATACTTATACTCTTGAGAGAAGCCACTAGTGAAACCTATGGCCCCCGGGTCTATTCTCATCATATCAATCTCCATCACTTTAATCTTGCTTTGCTTTTTTACTTTGCCTTTACTTTTTACTTTGCATCTTTATACCAAAAATATTATATCTATCAGATCTCACTCTCGTAAGCGACCGTGAAGGGATTGACAACCCTTAATCGACTTGGTTGCGAGTAGCTATCCTTTTGTGCAGGTACGAGGGACTTGAGCGTGGCCTCCTATTGTATTGATACCTTGGTTCTCAAAAACTGATTGAAATACTTATGCTACTCTTCTGCATCATCCCTTCCTCTTCGAGGAAAACCAACGCAAGCTCAAGACGTAGCAGTCCCGAGCTATGGATTTAGGATCGATGGAAATAGGGACGATGAACACGGTGTTTTACCTAGGTTCAGGCCGTCTTGATGGAGGTAAAACCCTACGTCATGTTGTTGTTTATATTGATGGAGTATCAAGTACAGAGTTGATCTACCTCGAGATCATATGTTGTGGTCTAAAACCTGAGGGTATGATGAATAATGTCATAATGATCTATCGACTAGCCTGGCCTCGCCTTGTATAACATACCAGAGGCTTAGGATAACAAGAGTCCTAGTCGAATACATCGGTGGAGAGGAGTCCTTGTCTTGATCAACAGGTCTTGTGGAATCTTCCTCGTATATGTCATCGGCTACCCGAACTGGCACATAAGTGAACCGCCGTGGGGGTCCTCAGCCTGACCCACTGGTCGGGAGACGACGTGGTGAGTACCCCCTAGTCTAGGACACGGTCTGTAGCCCCCTAAACCGGTCTTCAAGTTGGGGATGCTCCTCGATTCTTCCAAACTATTCTTCATCTTCGGTCGTCGATCTTGAAAACTGGTTCAACAAATCTTCTTATCTTCGATCTTGAGGATCACCGAAGTAAATCCGAAGAGTTTACACATCGGGTATCTTTAGGAGACGCTTCAAGTTATTGGCCGTTATCAATGCCTTGTTATTTTTACGCCCATCTCGGGTTTGAAGTGTTTCCCATGCGGGGGTGTCCTCTCGCGTCTGAGCTCCAATGCTAGACTGCATTCGAGGTATCTTTTGCCACCGAGCACCAACGCCGGACCGCTTCCGAGCTTCAACGCCGGCATGTCTCTGTGCTCCAACGCTAGACTATATCCGAGGTGTCAAAGATTACCTTGGTCTTGAATAGATTTAGCCGAGCTTAATGCCGGAAATGCTCTCTAAGGAGCCAGCCACTTGCATCCGAGCTATATGCCGAACTGGTTCCGAGGTGGCTCAGCACCTCGGTCATGGGCTGATTGTTTGCAGATTTTATTTCCGATGCGTATAAATTTATTTGCTGACGAGATGTATGGCCAGTAGCCCTCAAGGTGTCTGTCGGCCTAAAATCCGAGATGCGCCTGAAGGAAAATATGAAACCGTCGATCCTAGTAGCTTCTTAGACTTGAAATCGGCCTCAGGATCAACTCCTAGCTCGGTAGCATACATACGAATAGAAACGTAGTGTAATATTTTAGAGGTAATAGTGATTGGCGGATGGGCCCTTGAGAGAGGGGTTTTGAGAATTCACCATAACATATTAGCTTGAAGCTGGATAAGTCCCAGATGTTACTTATTGTTGTCCGAAGACGCGTTTGCCCATAGTTTGGTCCAGCCGAACACTGAGCACTTTGAATTTTCTGCATTGAATAGGCAATGCAGTAGCCCCCGAGAAACTGGTCGGGTGGCAACACCAGAATAGGGGATCAACGGCCCTTTTAATATTAGTGAATGATAAGCACGAAGCCCAGTAGCCCCCGAGCCTTAATGTGGGCACGGGTGGCCAAATTAAGGATCGATATCCAGAGTAAAATCACAAATTATGTGTAATGATTCTACGTATCCAAGTACTTTACATTATTAATGCTCGGATCCGCATTGAACAAAACTTTGTTGACCGACCATCGGCTTCAACCTCCTAGGCCAGATGCCGGGGAGTGTTTTTCCTATTTTATAAAGCCGTTATAAGGGCAAAGATTTATGGAAAACAAAGCAATCTGGCCATACGATTTTATAAACAAAGGTACGCAGAGAGATATGAAACATCTTCCAAAGAAAATAATCCAGCTATCGGTTCCTTTCTTTGGGTTGTCATGCTTATCATGATCATGAAACCTCACTTCCAATCAATGTGGGAGGAAAATATTGAGGATTTACTTCGGGGAAAGTTCCCGAACTCTATGATATTAATGAACCAAAATTTTCACTTCCCTTGTTGCCGACCAATTATATCCTTTAAGATCGCTAGCATTCGGCTTCACCCAGTCTGAGGTACTAACTCGGATGAGCCGGTAGTAACAATCACGGAGGTGCTCCCTTTACCGCCTAGCTGAACAATCGGGAATGTAAGGGTAAGCACAGGAGCCACGCAACCTAGCTTGGCCAAAATCTTAAGTCAAATTGATGCATATTTATGCCTTTATAATGATGATTACGGAAGGTAGCCCTCGTATATAAAATACAAACACCGATGATATATCTATTTTGACTCTGTTGCGACCATTTATCACTTGAAAGTGGCCCATCGTCCGCTTCCACCCCCTTGTAGATGCTACATAGGGTGTTTCCACAATAACAAGACAACCCTTAGCCGACGTCTCGGTGCCCGAAGGCGGTTGTGTTACCAGAAACAAGGCAAACAGGTATGCGGGCTTTATAACTTTCACTTAGTTATAGGAGCTTCAAAGTAGGGAAGCTAGCTATGAGCCCCCGGTTAGTGTTCGGCGATAGCCGAGGTCAAGCCATAAACACTTCGGCCAATGTTATGAATGGCCCGTCATTTAACATAGTAATTGGATCGCTGACCAGTTTACGCTTATTGTGCCAGTCAGTTTTCGGCTTTCTCCACTTAGTTGCTTAACCATGCGAGTTCGAAGCACAATCGCAGTGGTTCTCTCTTTGCACACCTAGCTGAACAAAGTGGAACGTAGGAGGCAAGCACAGGAGCCGGGAACCCAACTATTGAGCAAAGACACAATTCGAAACTGATGCATATATAGCAATATCCGAGAATGTTTTTGCCGACTCTCTAAAGGTGTCCGGCTTTGCACTGCGAGACTTATGCTGGAAACACACAAATGTTTAAAAGTGCCATAGGCTTGAAAAACCAAAAAACTTCAGTAAAAACTTGACGTCGGAACTAGATCAAGTGTTCGGTGCCAATGCGAAAATTGGTCTTAGAAAAAAAATGTGCTTCTGTCGTGCTTTAACATGACACATCTGATCTCAAGACTTCAAGCGGGTCAGCCTACGGCTTCAACCACCTTATCACGAAGGCAGAGTGCTTCTCTGAGGCCAGTTTAGCGAACTAAACTCGAGCGACTTTAGAGAGAAGCTAGGCTATCCGGCTATTGTCCATGCACTCGAGTCAAAAAAGGAGCGGTAGAAAAAGACTTTGCAACGACCAAGAAGAAAACACATTTACTATAAAACAGCTCTTATAAATTTTAAGATCCCCTAGTAAACTTGGGTAAAAGAATTTTATGTATAATGATTGCATGTACCGAAGTACTTATATCATATATGTGTTCACCCGAACTTTTAAACGCGTCTTAACCGACCGTCGGCTTCTCCCTCTTCGGTCAATGGCCGAAAAGTGTTATGTACTCCACCTATCGAGAATATCGACGGTGCTTCCGATAACCAGGCAATCATGCCATCAGGCTGTAATAGACAAAGCGCGCTTAGGGAACTTATGCTATATTACAGACGAAGTGTAAGAAGCATCTTCGAAGAAAATAGTACCACCATCGATACCTTTCTTTGGTTGCTCATTGTTACTATGAGACTTGTGCAATAGATTTTTGTCCTCACGAGTTCCGTTGTGTGCCGACCATGATTGAAAACAATAAGAGGTGCTCCCTTTACTCCCTAGCCGAACAATCGGGAACGTAGGGGTAAATAGAGGAGCAAGGCAACCCAGCTTGCGGAACACTTATGTCAAGATGGTGCATATTGTGGCGTAATACACGACCAAGGAACGAAGCCATACGACTATAATCATATGCAAGAGGAAATGCTTCGTAAAGGAAGCCCCCAAGTAAACAGGGTATTTGAATTTGTGTGTCACAAACAAAGTTTTGACAAGGAAGTTTTTCACAAACAACTTTTTGCTAAGAAAGTATAATGCTTGGTCGAACCGAACAAAATTGAAAACTAAAAGTTTTTGAGCATGAAAGCGACTTAGCTGGTTAATGTGCTCGGTATTGATGACGCGGTCCGAGCTTACGGCCGGATGAGCTCCCAAACCCTAAGCCGGTCCTGAGGTGGCAAAGCAAAGAGCTTGACGCTCCGAAGTGGCGACATAGCACGGTGGATGCAGTCCGGCAGTGTGACGCCGAAGTACCTGATACGTCTCCAATGTATCTATAATTTTTTTTTGTTCCATGCTATATTATATCCTGTCTTGGACATTATTGTGCTTTATTATACACTTTTATATTATTTTTGGGACTAACCTATTAACCGGAGGCCCAGCCCAAAATTGCTGTTTTTTGCCTATTTTAGGGTTTCGCAGAAAAAGAATATCAAAGGGAGTCCAAACAGAATGAAACCTTCGGGAACTTGATTTTTGGAACGAACATGATCCAGAGGACTTGGACCCTACGTCAAGCAATCAACCAGGAAGGCACGAGGTAGGGGCGCACCTACCTCCCCTAGGCGCTCCCTCCACCCTCGTGGGGCCCATGTTGCTCCATCGACGTACTCCTTCCTCCTATATATACCTACATACCACCAAACTACCAGATACGGAGTCAAAACCCTAATTCCACCACCGTAACTTTCTGTATCCACGAGATCCCATCCTGGGGCCTTTTCCGGAGCTCCACCGGAGGGGGTATCGATCAAGGAGGGCTTCCACATCAACACCATAGCCTCTCCGATGAAGTGTGAGTAGTTTACTTCAGACCTACGGGTCCATAGTTATTAGCTAGATGGTTTCTTCTCTCTTTTTGGATCTAAATACAAAGTTCTCCCCCTCTCTTGTGGATATCTATTCATTGTAACCTTCTTTTGCGATGTGTTTGTTGAGATAGATGAATACTGGGTTTATGATCAAGTTTATCTATGAACAATATTTGAATCTTCTCTGAATTCTTTTATGTATGATTGGTTATCTTTGCAAGCCTCTTTGAATTATCAGTTTGGTTTGGCCTACTAGATTGATCTTTCTTGCAATGGGAGAAGTGCTTAGCTTTGGGTTCAATCTTGCGATATCCTTTCCTAGTGACAGTAGGGGCAGCAAGGCACGTATTGTATTGTTGCCATCGAGGATAACAAGATGGGGTTTATATCATATTGCATGAGTTTATCCCTCTACATCATGTCATCTTGCTTAAAGCTTTACTCTGTTCTCTTGAAGTTAATACTCTAGATTCATGCTGGATAGCGGTCGATGTGTGGAGTAATAGTAGTAGATGCAGGCAGGAGTCGGTCTAGTTGTCTTGGACGTGATGCCTATATACATGATCATACCTAGATATTATCATAACTATGCTCAATTCTGTCAACTGCTCTACAGTAATTTGTTCACCCACCGTAATACTTATGCTCTCGAGAGAAACCTCTAGTGAAACCTATGGCCCCCGGGTCTATTTTCCATCATATTAATCTTCCAATACTTAGTTATTTCCTTTGCCATTTATTTTAATTGCAACTTTATTTATCTTTATCATAAAAATACCAAAAAATTATCTTATCATATCTATCAGATCTCACTCTCATAGGTGACTGTGAAGGGATTGACAACCCCTTTATCGCGTTGGTTGCGAGGAGTTTATTTGTTTGTGTAGGTGCGAGGGACTCGTGCGTGGCCTCCTACTGGATTGATACCTTGGTTCTCAAAAACTGAGGGAAATACTTACGCTGCTCTACTGCATCACCCTTTCCTCTTCAAGGGAAAACCAATGTAGTGCTCAAGAGGTAGCAAGAAGGATTTCTGGCGCCCTTGCCGGGGAGTCTACACAAAAGTCAACATACCAAGTACCCATCACAAACCCTTATCTCCCGCATTACATTATTTGTCATTTGCCTCTCGTTTTCTCCTCCCCCACTTCACCCTTGCCGTTTTATTGGCCCCCTCTCTGTCCATCCTCCCTCTCTTTCTCTATTCGCCACTTTTTGCTCGTTTCTTGTTTGCTTGTGTGTCGGATTGCTTGCTTGTCATGATGGCTCAAGATAATACCAAATTGTGTGACCTTACCAATACCAACAACAATGATTTTATTAGCACTCCGATTGCTCCTCTTACCGATGCTGAATCTTTTGAAATTAATGATGCTTTGCTGAATCTTGTCATGAAAGATCCGTTTTCCGACTTTCCTAGTGAAGATGCCGCTACCCATCTAAATAACTTCGTTGATTTGTGTGATATGCAAAAGAAGAAAGATGTGGACAATGATATTGTTAAATTGAAGCTATTTCCTTTTTCACTTAGAGATCATGCTAAAGCTTGGTTTTTGTCTTCGCCTAAAAATAGTATTGATTCGTGGAATAAGTGCGAAGATGCTTTGATCTCTAAGTATTTTCACTACAAAAAGAAGACACATCCGTGACATTTTGGGCCGAACGAAATTTTTTTCTATCAGACATATGACACTTCTATGACGATAATTCTGACAAAACCCGGTATCATCATAGATGTGGTGGGCTCCTACTTCTATGACAAAAAATCATGACAGAAAATGGACTTTTCGTCCTGGGCGGGCCGGAGACACAGCTGCATGACAGTCTTTGGGCCGTCCATGATGGAAAAAACCATGGTAGAAGCGAGGGGGAGGAAAATTTCGGGGAGTTCCCAGTTACGGTGGGAGGTCAGGGGCCGAGCGATGCGTGTTTCTCTCGTACACATAAGCGTGTGTGTGCGAGGCGTTGGCTCTAACTAAACCCGAGCGAGGCGTTGGGCTCTAACTGAACCCAAGCGATTGCACTGCAGGCTACGCGTTACTGAACCCGAGCGATCGATCGATGGCTGTTAATTGAACCCGATTGAGATATTCCTTTGCTACTGCTGCTAACTGAAGCCGATCGATTAGATGAACAGTGAGCGGTGGCATTGCCTCTGGATGAACAGGACCCCGTGGTGTGGTGGAGGGCTGGATGAAGAGTAGACGGTGGAGGGGTGCCCGTGGAGGGGTGGTTGAACAGGATCCCGTGGTGTGGAGGGCTGGATGAACAGTAGACGGTGGAGTCGTGCTCGTGGAGGTGTGGTTGAAAAGTAGTCGGTGGAGTAGCGCGCGGTGGAGGCTGGATGAACAGGAGATCGTGGAGGCTGGAGGAGGTCGACGGTAGCCCGTGGAGGCTGGAGGAGGTCGACTGTGGAGATGAACATTATCCCGTGGAGTCCCGTTTTGTGGTACGCCACACCCCTCCCGATGAACAGGACCCCCGTTTTGACCGTAGGAGGTCCGTTTCATCCGTTTTGCGGTACGCCACACTTTTCCCGATCAACAGGACCCCCGTTTCAAATGTAGGCAGTCCATTTCGTCCGTTTTGCGGTACGCCACACCCCTCTTGATCAACAAGACCCCTGTTTCGACCGTAGGAGGTCCGTTTCCTCCGTTTTGCGGTACGCCAGACCCCTCCGATCAACAGGACCCCGTTCCAAACGTAGGAGGTCCGTTTTCTCCATTGTGCAGTACGCCAGACCTTGTTTCATTCGCCCGTTCCGTCCAAGCCCTCCCGATGAATGATACGTCTCTGTCGTATCTATTTTTCCAAACACTTTTGCCCTTGTTTTGGACTCTAACTTGCATGATTTGAATGGAACCAACCCGGACTAACACTGTTTTCAGCAGAATTACCATGGTGTTATTTATGTGCAGAAACAAACGTTCTCGGAATGACCTGAAACTTCACGGAGCGACTTTTCAGAAAATATGAAAAATACCTGCAAAAGATGAAGGCCAAGGGGCCCACCACCTCTCCACGAGGGTGGGGGGGCGCGCCCCCTACCTCGTGGGCCCCCTGTTGCGTCTCCGACTCCAACTCCAACTCCATATATTGTGTTTCGGGGAGAAAAAAATCAGAGAGAAGAAATCATCGCGTTTTACGATATGGAGCCACCGCCAATCCCTAAAACCTCTCGGGAGGGCTGATCTGTTGTGTCCGTTCGGGGCTCCGGAGAGGGGAATCCGTCGTCATCGTCATCATCAACCATCCTCCATCACCAATTTAATGATGCTCACCGCCGTGCGTGAGTAATTCCATCGTAGGCTTGCTGGACGGTGATGGGTTGGATGGGATCTATCATGTAATCTAGTTAGTTTTGTTAGGGTTTGATCCCTAGTGTCCACTATTTTCTGTGATTGATGTTGCTATGACTTTGCTATGCTTAATGCTTGTCACTAGGGCCCGAATGACATGATTTCAGATTTGAACCTATTATGTTTTCATCAATATATGAGTGTTCTTGATCCTATCTTGCAAGTCTATAGTCACCTATTATGTGTTATGATCCGTTAACCCCGAAGTCAATAATCGGGATACTTACCGGTGATGACCGTAGTTTGAGGAGTTCATGTATTCACTATGTGTTACTGCTTTGTTCCGGTTCTCTATTAAAAGGAGGCCTTAATATCCCTTAGTTTCCGTAAGGACCCCGCTGCCATGGGAGGGGAGGACAAAAGATGTCATGCAAGTTCTTTTCCATAAGCACGTATGACTATATTTGGAATACATGCCTACATTATATCAATGAACTGGAGCTAGTTCTGTGTCACCCTAGGTTATGACTGTTACATGATGAACCGCATCCGGCATAATTCTCCATCACCGATCCATTGCCTACGAGCTTTCCATATATTGTTCTCCGCTTATTTGCTTTTCCGTTGCTATTGCTATCATCACTACAAAATACCAAAAACATTACTTTTACTACCGTTACCTTTTGTTACCGTTATCACTACTATCATATTACTTTGCTACTAAACACTTTGCTGCAGATATTAAGTTTCCTGGTGTGGTTGAATTGACAACTCAGCTACTAATACTTGAGAATATTCTTTGGCTCCCCTTGTGTCGAATCAATAAATTTGGGTTGAATACTCTACCCTCGAAAACTGTTGCGATCCCCTATACTTGTGGGTTATCAAGACTATTTTCTGACGCCGTTGCCGGGGAACATAGCTCTATTCTTTGAGTCACTTGGGATATATATCTACTTATCATTATGAAGAACTTGAGAGATCCAAAAACCAAGATCTATCCCTCAACTACGAGGGGACGTAAGGAACTGCCATCTAGCTCTGCACTTGATTCACCTTCTGTTTTTAGTAAGCTTGCGACACCTACACCTGCTTCTGCTATTTGTTCTGATATGTCGCGTGTTATTAATGATGCCACTTCTGCTATGCATGGTACTTATGATGAAACTACCTCTATGCCTGATACTACCGTGCCACTTAGTGATTTTCTTGATGAACAACTTGCTAGGGCTAGAGAGATTGAAAATATTGAATCTGATGATACTGATGAAAGTGATGATGAAGAATCACTTGTTATTCCTAAGGGTTATGTTTTTGATCAAGAAGCTTCTTTAGCAATTTTAGCTTGCAAAAATAGAAATGAACTCAAAAGGTTATTAGCTAAATGGAGTAAGCAATCTCTAAATGCTAGAATGAAACCTGACCCTGCTTTTTCTACTTCACCTATCTTTATTAGTGATAAGGATTATGAATTCTCTGTTGATCCTGATATAATTACTTTGGTTGAATCTGATCCTTTTCATGGTTATGAATCTGAAACTGTTGTGGCACATCTTACTAAATTGAATGATATAGCCACCCTGTTCACTAAAGATGAGAGAACTCGTTACTTTTATATCCTTAAAATATTTCCGTTCTCATTAAAGGGTGATGCTAAGATATGGTTTAATTCTCTTGATCCTGGTTGTGTGCGTAGTCCCTAGGATTTGATTTATTACTTCTCTGCTAAATATTTCCCTGCTCATAAGAAACAAGCTTCTTTAAGGGATATATATATATATATAATTTTGTGCAAATTGAAGAAGAGAGTCTCCCAAAAGCTTGGGGGAGGCTTCTCCAATTACTTAATGCTTTGCCTAATCATCCTCTTAAGAAAAATGAAATACTTGAAATATTTTATAATGGACTAACTGATGCCTCCAGAGATTACCTGGATAGTTGTGCTGGTTCTGTTTTCAGGGAAAGAAGACCGGATATAGCGACCAGACCTCAAACAGTCTGATCTCTGTGCTTCAGTGTCATCCCTGGGTCAGTAGTGCTGACACGCACAGTAGTTGAATGGATTTATAACAGAGTAGCAATCACACACTTATTACATCGAATGTCTCAAAAGAGAACTTATTACAATAAATATGGCTTAAGGCCATCTAATAACGATAATAGCGGAAGGCTTGGAAGATAAGTGAGTCCATCAACTCCAACAGCATCACTAAGTATAGAACCACGACCTAAAGGCACCTTACTCGTCGTCTGAAAAGTCTACAACATGAACGTTGCAGCCCGAAATGGGTCAGCACATGCAATGAAACAATAAGGCTAAACTACATGCATATTTGGCTGGTGGAAAGCTCTATGGTTACAGTTTTTGCGTAAAGCCAATTTTTCCCTACTGCAAAGGAATAAATTTTATTTAACTATCATGGTAGTTGTTAAACATTGAGAGTGTAGACACCCTCTCAATCCCAATTAAGCATCATATATAAAACCCAACAATATTAATTAGAGTAACATGATGAGATTCACATGATAATCCATGTACTAAATACTCAAGTTGTCCACAACCGGGGACACGGCTAACCATGATTAGTTTATACACTCTACAGAGGTTTGCGCACCTTTCCCCACAAGACTCGATCTCCTCCGTTGGGATTCTCGCACTACATGATGTTAGAGAAAACGGATGACCGAGACATAGTCTTTCAGAAGCGCTAGCAACTTACGAACGGGTAGACCATACCAACATACATCCCCTACATCTACTAGTCTAACACTGTAAGAGTTCGCATGACTTAGTCAACTATGCTAGAGCCCATAGTAGCTTGTGGCTGCACACGGAAGTTTCTAGTATGATTAATCTCATGATCCCTTTGAGCCTGGGAGGCGGTCCAAAAGAAAAATAGGCAATCGCTGGAATACCCAGGTGCCTCAATCCACCCAGATGTGTGTTTAAGTTGCCACCTTAAATAAACCATTAAATTATCACTCTCACATCTGTCATCGATACACTCACCCAATCCACGTCTACTAGCATAGCATGGCAATATAAGCAAACATAGAAGTAACTCCCAAAGGTTTGATAGCAAAACAGGTAATAGGTTCTACCTCATCTACTCCCAAAAACCCACAATTTGATTAGATCCTAATCATGCAATGTTTGAGGGTTGCTCTAATGCAATAAAAACTGGGTAGTAGGAGGTATGATCAAATTGTTACTTGCCTTGCTGATGATCCACGAAACCTAGCGATTCGAAGTAGCAAGCGGCACACTCTGGGTACTCTATCGCAAGCAAACAAGCATACAATTAGCACTCATCTAATGCACGGGTAAAAACTTAAATAAGATATCTAACCAGAAAGTTCAACTTAAGAACTCCGATTTGCAAAAAGATTCAAATCAAACGAAACAACAAAAGTCAAACGGCGAAAGAAACAACCCTCGTTTACTATTCTGGATCTAGGTCAAATTTTACAGAATCAAAAACTTGTTTGAGTGGTTAATCGGAAAGTGGGTTTCGATACGAGAAACGAGCGAAAAGTTATACTAGAACGAAAATCGGATCAGAAATCACGATCAAAAATATTCGCGGAAAATCCGAGAAAAAGAAAAACGACGAACAGATTAACGAACGAACGTTCGTTTTCTGTAACTAAACGATGAACGCATCCATTAAAATGAACGAACGAGTGAATGCTCGCTAAATAAACTAAACAGGAAATAAACCAATCTAAAAAATAGATCTAAAAAAATAAAAAAATGAATGAAAACTGGCAAAAACCGAACGATTTTCTAGGAAAAACCGGCGGTGTCGGCGGGGTCAACCTCGGCAGCGGCGGGGTCTGGCGTGCGGTGGCGCGGGGCGGCGGCGGCGTGGCGTGGGGCGGCGGCGGCGCGGCGGCAGGGCGGCGTCGGGTGGCGGGGAGATGCGGCGGCAGGCTTCGGCGGCTATGGCAGCGCCGGCAGCGGCGGCGGGGCGCTAGGGTTAGGGTTCCTGGCGGCGCGGTGGCTTGGGCTAAACGGGCTCGGGGCGGCGCTATTTAAAGGCCTGGCCGGAGGAGTCCTGGCCGAAACCGGCCCTAAGTCGGTTGCGTTTTTTATAAATAATTACACACAAAAAACAAATAAAAGAAATACTAAACGGACTCTAAAAATCCCGAAATAAATTCTCCCCGACTTCGAAAATCAAGCCGAATAGGATGAACATTTATTTGGGGCCTAAAAGCAATTTTGAAAAACGCGCATTTTTCCTAAATTCAAATAAAATGGCAAATAAAACCAAAATGAAATCTTATTTGATTTTATTATTAAATCATCAATATTTCTTTATTTTGGGAAAGTCATTTTATTCCCACTCTCATATTTTTATAATAGAAATAATTGAAGATAAAATAAATAAAATCAAATGATCCTATTTTCAAAATTCGAGAAAACTCAAATATGAAAATAACAAAATCCCCAACTCTCTCCGAGGGTCCTTGAGTTGCGTAGAATTTCTATGATCAAACCAAAATAAAGTAAAATATGATATGCGGTGATGATCTAATGTATAACATTCCAAATTGAAAATTTGGGATGTTACAAACCTACCCCCCTTAAGATGAATCTCGCCCTCGAGATTCGGGTTGGCTAGAAAATAGATGAAGGTGGTCCTTTAGCAGATCTTCCTCTCGCTCCCAGGTGGCTTCATCCTTGGTGTGGTGGCTCCACTGAACTTTGCAAAACTTGATGACCTTGCTGCGGATGACTCGGCTGGCATACTCAAGAATCTCGACTGGTTTCTCATCATAGGTCAAATCATTGTCCAACTGAATCGCTTCCAGCGGCACTGTATCTCTCAACGGTATATCAGCCATCTCTGCATGGCACTTCTTCAACTAGGAAATGTGGAATACATCGTGAACTCCTGACAATCCTTCGGGCAATTCCAACTTGTAGGCTACTTCTCCCATACGCTCCAAAACCTTGTATGGTCCTACAAAACGTGGCGCTAACTTTCCCTTAACTCCAAAACGCTTAACTCCTCAAAGTGGAGATACTCAAAGATAAACTCGGTCTCCGATTTCGTAAACTATCTCCTTGTGTTTAGAATTTGCATAGCTCTTCTGCCTAGACTGGGCTACCTTGAGCCTATCGCGAATAAATTTCACCTTCTGTTCAGACTCCTTAATCAAATCCGGTCCAAACAACTGGCGGTCTCCAACTTCATCCCACGACAACAGGGTCCTACACCTCCTTCCGTACAAGGCTTCGAAAGGGGCCATCTTCAAACTGGATTGATAACTGTTGTTGTAGGAGAACTCTGCGTATGGTAAATTCTCGTCCCAACTAGATCCGTAATCTAGCGCGCAAGCTCTCAGCATATCCTCCAAAATCTGGTTGACTCTCTCGGTCTGTCCATCTGTGTGTGGATGAAAAGGTGTACTGAACTCTAGCTTGGTACCCAAGGTTTCGTGCAACTGATTCCATAACTTTGAGGTAAACTGGGTTCCTCTATCTGATACAATACTCCTTGGAACTGCATGCAAACATACGATCATAGTCATGTATATCTTTGCCAACTTAGCACTTGTGTAGGTAGTCTTCACTGGGATGGAATGACCTACCTTTGTCAAACGATCGACTACAACCCAAATCGAGTCATAGCCTGAACGAGTTTTGGGTAATCCTGTAATAAAATCCATGCCTAACTTATCCCACTTCCATTCGGACATTGGCAATGGTTGTAGCAATCCCACTGTCTTCTGATGCTCTGCTTTTACTCTCTGGCATACATCACAAACTGCTACATACTCCGCAATAACATTCTTCATTCCGGTCCACCAGAAAGTATCCTTCAAATCCAAATACATCTTGGTATTTCCTGGGTGAATTGAGTATGGTGAGTCATGGGCCTCTTGCAGAATTAACTTCCTGATCTCCGGGTCATTGGGCACATAAACACGGTCTTCAAACCATAGGGTTTCGTGCTCATCCTCACGAAATCCTTTAGCTTTTCCTTTGCTCATTTTCTCTTTAATAGAAACAATCTCCTTGTCAGTCTTCTGAGCTTCTCTGATCTTATCCATCAAAGTAGACTGAATCTCCAATGCTGCTACATATCCTCTCGGAACTATCTCCAAACATAGCTCACGAAGGTCCTCAGCTAACTCCTTTGGTAAATCTCCCGTCATTAGTGTGTTGACATGGCTTTTACGGCTCAGCGCATCGGATACTACGTTAGCCTTTCCGGGATGATAATGCAATCTCATGTCATAATCTTTGATGAGCTCCAACCATCTCATTTGCCTGAGATTCAACTCCTTCTGCATGAAAATATACTTCAAACTCTTGTGGTCCATGTACACCTCACAATGGTTTCCAATGAGAAAATGTCTCCAAGTCTTCAATGCATGCACTACGGCTGCTAACTCCAAATCATGTGTAGCATAATTCAACTCATGATGCTTAAGCTGTCGTGAGGCATATGAAACAACTCTTCCCTCATGCATAAGCACTGCTCTAAGTCCTCGACGTTAAGCGTCGCAATACACCTCATAATCCTTGTTCTGATCTGGCAAAATCAACACTGGTGATGTAACCAAATGTTTCTTCAACTCCTGGAAAATGGCCTCACATTCCTCAGTCCATATGAACTTGGTATACTTCTTCAAGAACTCCGTCATAGGATTCGCAATCTTCGAGAAATTTTCAATGATCTTCGGTAGTATCCTACAAGTCCTAGAAAACTCCGGATTTCTCCAACTGTTGTTGGGGCTTCCCAATTTGTTACAGTGTCAACCTTGGTGCGATCTACTGCTATACCTTCTCCGGATATAACGTGTCCGAGGAATCCAACTTCCTTCAACCAAAACTCACATTTGCTAAACTTGGCATATAACTGATGTTCTCTGAGCTTCCCAAGTACCAAACGCAAATGCTCCTTATGCTCCTCTTCATTCTTCGAGTAAATCAGAATATCATCAATGAACACTACGACGAACTTATCCAAAAAATCCATAAACACTTTGTTCATCATGTTCATAAAATAGGCAGGTGCGTTAGTCAGACCAAATGACATAACGGTGTACTTGTACAACCCATACCTGGTGGTAAAATTCGTCTTAGGTATATCCTCTTCTCGAATCTTCAACTGATGGTATCCTGATCGCAAATCGATCTTGGAAAATACCTTAGCTCCTTGCAATCGATCAAACAGATCATTGATCATCGGTAGGGGGTACTTGTTCTTGATTGTTACTTCATTCAATCCTCAATAATCAACAACCATCCTTAACGATCCATCCTTCTTTTCCACTAGAAGTACTGGCAATCCCCAAGGCGAAGAACTTGGGCGAATATAACCTTTATCCAGTAACTCCTTAATCTGCTTCTTAATCTCCTCCAAATCCTTTGCGGGCATCCCGTATGGTCTCTTAGATATTGGCCCTGTGCCTGGCAAAAGCTCAATCAAAAACTCAATGTCTCTATCCGGTGGCATGCGTGGCAACTCCTCTGGAAATACATCAGGAAAATCCTTTACCACCAGTACTTCCTCCTGTACAACTCCTATTAGGGAATTTACTTGAGTCCTCTTCGGCACATGCTGGGATACATACTTGATCCTTCTTCCTTCTGGCATTGTAAGCAAAATTGACTTACTAGCGCATTCAATGTTCCCTTCATACTTCAATAACCAATCCATGCCTAATATCACATCCAATCCTTGAGATTCAATACTATTAGGTCCGAGGGAAATACATAGTTACCAATCCTTAATGGTAACCGATCACACCATAGACTGGCCATATACTCTGCTCCAGGCGAGGTTACTAACATGGGTGACCTAAGGGCTTGGGTTGGAAGTTTATACTTATCCACAAATCCCCTTGATATGTATGAATGTGATGCACCAGTATCAAAAAGAACAACTGTAGTAAAAGACTTAACCAAAAACTTACCGATTACTGCATGTGGCTGCTCTTCAACCTCCTCCATGTTAACGCGGTTCACTTGTCCCCTATTGAAAGGGTTCGGCTTCTTCCCAGAGCTTCCATTTCCACTTCCATTCTGGGCTTCAGGACATTCATTGGCATAATGTCCGGTCTCCTGGCACTTAAAGCAAGTGACTTGGCTCAGGTCTCTCTTAGCTGGGGTTGACGGGTTGGCACGGTTCTGGCCATTGCTTCCTCCCTTCCCATTACCATTCTTGGGTCCATTATGATTGTGCGAGCTACCTCCTCCATGGGTATGCTGAAAAGGTCCTCCCGGTCTAGGGGTAAAACGCGGCTTCTGCTGAGCTCCAGAATTGTACTTCCCTTGTCCATACTTCCTCTTGCGGTTCTCAATTTGTTGCTACTTCCGTTCAATCATCAGAGCACGATCTACCAACTCCTGGTAGTTGTTGAAGCTTGCTACCATCAACTGCATGCTCAACTCATCATTCAGTCCTTCCAGAAACTTCTCCTGCTTAGCGGCATCCGTAGCAATGTCATCTGGGGCATAACGTGCTAGCTTACTAAAGTCATCCACATACTGGCCAATGGTCCGCCCTCCTTGGCGTAAGTCGCGAAACTCACGCTTCTTCATGGCCATAGCTCCTACTAAAACATGGGCAGTACGGAAAGCCTGCTAAAACTGATCCCATGTCACTGTGGCTATAGGGTAGGTGACAGTGTAATTCTCCCACCATGATGTTGCTGGTCAATCCAACTGATGTGCGGCAAAGTGCACCTTCTCAGCATCAGTACATCCTGTAGTGGTTAACTCCCTTCCAATCTTGTGGAGCCAATCATCTGCTACTATCGGCTCGGTGCTACTAGAGAACACCGGCGGATTCAGCCTAAGAAAACGGGTTAAGTGATCAACAGGTGGTGGTGGTGGTGGGTTGTTGTTGTTGTTCCCCTGATTCTGATTCTGGACTAGCAACTGCATCAACGTATTCTGCTGCTGGATCAACTGAGTGAGCTCCGGTGGGAAAGCAAATCCATTGTCACATCTCGGAGGCATCTGATGGGTTTAGAAAAGATGAGATTTAAGAATAGGATGAGGTCTAGAGAGAAAAGACTACCCATATGGACATGAGGCAAAAGCAAACAATATCACTTCATTCAATCAAACAAGGGCATACAATCGGTCTAACTATCGCAAAAGTGCTCAGACTACTATATTTACATGGTGGAATACTACTACTGATGGAGTGGTCTACTAGAAATATTCTTCGATTGCAGACTCCATGATATCTGCTCCAGCTTCATCAACATAGTCACCATCGCTATCGTCTGGGTCCGAGTCGGTGTCGTCGATGATGATGTAGTCTTCCAGGCGAATCTCCTTGGGTTCTTCATCTTCTTCTATTGGTGTAGGGCCTCCCATGAATATTCCGATCTTCTTGATCAGGTCGTCATTCTTCTCCACTAATACTTCGATTTCCTCCATATAATCTTCACGTGTAGCCTTGAGTTCTTCCTCTAGTTCCGTGATTCTTGTCCTTGCCTTCTTCAGATCTATCATGTCTGCGCACATCTGGTTCTCATGACATCGAATGTGCTGGTTTAACTCTTGGATGAAAGCGGTGGTTGATCTATCCTTCTTGGTGCTGATCATCTCCCAGTGCTCATCTCGGCACCCACAAATCTGGTAGATAGTATCCTTGAGATCATTGCGGTAAACTTCTCCAATACGTCCCATGGCGATGTGAGCTGCCATGCTCTTTCCTAGACTCCAGGTTGGTGCATCAAAGGAAAACTCTATGGGCTTGGTGACTGGCATGAACATCCTTCCTGGAACTTGAACTTGAATCATCCAGCGCTCCTCTTCCGGTAAACTGGTGTTGTAGGTTCCGGTGAAGCTTGGTACTCCGATGTTTAGGTATCTAGTGACTTCCTTCAAGTGACGTCCAAAGGGTGTATCTTCATCCGGTTGCGTGAACTTGTTCCTTGCATCCGCCATCCTAAAAGAGTAGAAAAGATGAGGAGTCAAAATGAGAAGAGTGAGTAGTGATCTAGGGCTTTAGCTTAGTGGTCGTGTCCTACAGTCAGCGTGTGCTCTAATACCATCTTGTAGCGACCAGACCTCAAACAGTCTGATCTCTGTGCTTCAGTGTCATCCCTGGATCAGTAATGCTAACACGTATAGTACTTGAATGGATTTATAATAGAGTAGCAATCACACACTTATTACATCGAATGTCTCAAAAGAGAACTTATTACAATAAATATGGCTTAAGGCCATCTAATAACAATAACAGTGGAAGGCTTGGAAGATAAGTGAGTCCATGAACTCCAACGACATCACTGAGTATAGAACCATGACCTAAAGGCACCTTACTCGTCGTCTGAAAAGTCGCAACAAGAACGTTGCTACCCGAAACGGGTCAGCACATGGAATATGCTGGCAATGTACCACATAGAGAGCAATGAAAGAATAAGGCTAAACTACATGCATATTTGGCTGGTGGAAAGCTCTATCGTTACAGTTTTTGCGTAAAGCCAAGTTTTCCCTACTGCAAAGGAATAAATTTTATTTAACTATCATGGTAGTTGTTAAACATTGAGAGTGTAGACACCCTCTCAATCCCAATTAAGCATCATACATAATACCCAACAATATTAATTAGAGTAACATGATGAGATTCACATGATAATCCAAGTACTAGATACTCAAGTTGTCCTTAACCGGGGACACGACTAACCATGATTAGTTTATACACTCTGTAGAGGTTTGCGCACTTTTCCCCACAAGACTCGATCTCCTCCGTTGGGATTCTCGCACTACATGATGTTTCAGAAACGGATGACCGAGACATAGTCTTTCAGAAGCGCTAGCACCGTACGAACGGGTAGATCGTACCAACCTACATCCCCTACATCTGCTAGTCTACCACTGTAAGAGTTCGCACAACTTAGTAAACTATGCTAGAGCCCATAGTATCTTCTGGCAGCATACGGAAGTTTCTAGTATGATTAATCTCATGATCACTTTGAGCCTGGGTGGCGGTCCAAAAGAAAAACAGGCAATCGCTGGAGTACCCAGGTGCCCCAATCCACCTAGATGTGTGTTTAAGTTGCCACCTTAAATAAACCATTAAATTATCACTCTCACATCTGTCACGGATACACTCACCCAATCCACGTCTACTAGCATAGCATAGCAATATAAGCAAACGTAGAAGTAACTCCCAAAGTTTTATAGTAAAACAGGTAATAGGTTCTACCTCATCTACTCCCCAAAACCCGCAATTGGATTAGATCCTAATCATGCAATGTTTGAGGGTTGATCTAATGCAATAAAAACTGGGTAGTAGGAGGTATGATCAAAGTGTTACTTGCCTTGCTGATGATCCACAAAACCTAGCAATTCGAAGTAGCAAGCGGCGCACTCCGGGTACTCTATCGCAAACAAATAAGCATACAATAAGCACTCATCTAATGCACGGGTAAAACTCAAATAAGAGATCTAACCAGAAAGTTCAACTTAAGAACTCCGGTTTGCAAAAAGAATCAAATCGAACGAAACAACGAAAGTCAAACGATGAAAGAAACAACCTTCGTTTACTATTTTGGATCTAGGTCAAATTTTACAAAAGCAAAAACTTGTTTGAGTTGGTTAAACGGAAAGAGGGTTTCGAGACGAAACTCCAGGCTCTTGAATCGCCTGATTCCGATAAACGAGCAAAAAGTTATACTAGAAGGAAAATCGGATCAGAAATCGCGATCAGAAATAATCGCGGAAAATCCGAGAAAAAGAAAAACGACGAAAAGATTAACGAATGAACGTTCGCTAAATAAACGAACAAGCGAACGCTCGCTAAATAAACTAAACCGGAAATAGACCGATCTAAAAACGGATTTAAAAAAATTCAAAAAACCGAACGAAAACCGGTGAAAACCAAACGGTTTTCTAGGAAAAACCGGCGGCGGTGGCGGGGTCAACCTCGGCGGCGGCGGCGTGGCGTGGGGCGGCGGCGGCGTGGCGGCGGGGCGGCGTGGGGCGGCGTGGCGATGCGGCGGCGTGCGGCGGCACGCTCTGACGGTTGCGGCAGCGCGCGGCGGCGGCGGGGCGCTAGGGTTAGGGTTCCTGGCGGCGCAACGGCTTGGGATAAACGGGCTCGGGGCGGCGCTATTTAATGGCCCGGCCAGAGGAGTCCTGGCCGAAACCGGCCCTAAATTGGTTGCGTTTTTTTATAAATAATTACGCGCAGAAAAACGAATAAAAGATATACTAAACGGAGTCCAAAAATCCCGAAATAAATTTTCCCGACTTCTAAAATCAAGGCGAATGGGATGAACATTTATTTGGGGCCTAAAAGAAATTTTGAAATACGCGCATTTTTCCTAAATTCAAATAAAATGGCAAATAAAACCAAAATGAAATCTGATTTGATTTCATTATTAAATCCTCAATATTTCTTTATTTTGGGAAAGTCATTTTATTCCCTCTCTCATATTTTTAAAATAGAAATAATTGAAGATAAAATAAATAAAATCAAATGATCCTATTTTCAAAATTCGAGAAAACTCAAATATGAAAATAACAAAATCCCCAACTCTCTCCGAGGGTCCTTGAGTTGCGTAGAATTTCTAGGATCAAACCAAAAGCAAGTAAAATATGATATGCAGTGATGATCTAATGTATAACATTCCAAATTGAAAATTTGGGATGTTACACCGGATGAAGCTGAAACTCTATTGAATAATATGTTGACAAATGAAAGTAATTGGACACCTCCTGAGCCTATTCCTAAACCAACTCCGAAGAAGAGAGGTATTCTATTTCTCAGTCCTGAAGATATGCAAGAGGCAAAGAAATCTATGAAAGAAAAATGTATTAAAGCTGAAAATGTTAAGAATTTACCTCCTATTGAAGAAATACATGGTCTTAATTTATCGCCTTTTGAAGAAACATATGATCCAAATCCTTGTCCTATTGAGGAAACTCATGGTCTTGATAACCCGACACAGGTAGTAAAGGTAAATTCTCTCTATAGATTTGATAAAGCTGAAATCCCATTTACTAAATTTGCTAGCCCATGCTTAGCTGAGTTTGATAAATTTATGGCTAAGCAAGAAGATTTGAATGCTTATTTTGGTAGAAAATTGAAATACAATTCAAATATGCTTGAACACTTGGGTGATTATATGGCTAATGTCAAAGGTGAACTTAAACTTATTAGTAAACATGCTTCTATGCTTACCACTGAAGTAGAACAAGTACTTAAAGCTTAAAATGATTTTCTCAATGGATTGAATAGTAAAGATAATGATAATGTTGTTAGAGTGGCTACTAGAACTGGTAGAATGACTCAGGAACCTTTGTATCCTGAAGGCCACCCTAAGAGAATTGAGCAAGATTCTCAGAGAAATAATATGGATGCACCTGGTCCTTCTAAAAAGAAGAAAAGGAAAAAGGATAGGATTTTGCATGCTTCTAGCGAACCTATTACTGAAACACCTGAGAATCCAAATGATATTTCTATTTCTAATGCTGAAACTCAATCTGGTAATGAACCGAAAACTAGTGATAATGTTAATGATAATGTTCATAATGATGCTCAGCCTAGTAATGATAATGACATAGAAATTGAACCTGTTGTTGATCTTGACAACCCACAATCAAAGAATCAACGTTATGATAAGAAAGACTTTGTTGCTAGGAAACATGGTAAAGAAAGAGAGCCTTGGGTTCAGAAACCCATGCCTTTTCCTCCCAAACCATCCAAGAAAAAGGATGATGAGGATTTTGAGCGCTTTGCTGAAATGATTAGACCTATCTTTTTGCGTATGCGATTAACTGATATGCTCAAAATCCTAAAGGCCCCAACAAGCTGGTATCCTGCTCATCGACGTAACAACCACTTTCCGGATACTCACGTATTACACGGTGCTTGTATACAATGGCTGACGGTGTCCTGGACTAGGGGGTACTCACCACATCATCTCCCGGTCTGTTAGATTGGGCCAAGGACCCGCATGGCCGTATACTCATGGGCCAGTTCGGACAGCTGCCGCATACATGGAAGATTCCACAAGACATGGTGATCAAGACAAGGACTCCTCCCCACCGGCGTATTCGGCTAGGACTCTTGATATCCTAGGCCTCTAGTGCATTATATAAACCGAGGCCAGGCTAGTCGATAGAGAACATATACAACAATCATACCATAGGCTAGCTTCTAGGGTCTTAGCATGTACGATCTGGTGGTAGATCAACTCTTATAATACTCATATCATCAATATCAATCAAGCAGGACGTAGGGTATTACCTCCATCAAGAAGGCCCGAACCTGGGTAAACATCGTGTCCCCTACCTCCTGTTACCATCGATCCTAGATGCACAGTTCGGGATACCTACCCGAGATCCGCCGGTTTTGACACCGACATTGGTGCTTTAATTGAGAGTTCCGCTGTGTGATCGGCAAAAGGATCAATGGCTGGCCCGCGGGACAACTGTGACGCCGGCATCTTCGTCGCCGGCTCGATTGGTCACCTTGGCTCGACCAAGCACCGTGCTCCATCTCTGATCGTCATGTTGGGATAGGGTCCTTCTTCAACATCAACTCCGATCTCTATCATGATCATAGAGGAGTCATCCATGGAGCTCGAGGGCTCAACATCAACATTGCCCTCGGGCAGCCGTGCTGTTTTTTTGGACAACGAACTTGTATTCGCTGTCACCACCTCCTCGAGCGTCGGTTTGACGATTTCTTCAGTGAAATAGTGCGGAATTACATCTACAACAGCCATGCAAAATTTTGTTGAGTTCCGATGGAGGAATCTCCGACAATCTACGATATACCAGAGCCCTGTCAAATTTGTATGGGAATCTGGATGAGTTTAGGGCGTGTCTCCAGAGCCCAGCTCGAAGGTCTTTTGGAAGATCCAACCGTTCATCTACTGCGGAATTCCCATATCAACCACCCCTCCAAATTTTAGCTCGATCTGATGGTTCAAACTCCGGGAACCTTCGGATGAGTGGACCAATTTTCGGATCCGTTTTTGGCGCGAATACGGATCCGACCCGAATTCATGTTTTTTTATGAACATGATATTGGACAACCTTTTTAGAGAAATTCTCTTCTAGGTATTGTGCGTTGTTTTTAAACACGTGCCCATAAATTTTTAAGCCTCCCCTGAGGTCATCTTCATCATCATGCTGGTGTCAAACCAGTCCGGCAATATGGCTCCAAGGCTGCTGACCTGCGCTAGATATGTTGTCGCTTTGTTGAGCCGAGCTCAACTTCTTCGGATCATCACCTCGGCAAGCCGAACAAGAGTTCAGCATCGCGAAGGATAAATCATCACCAACATCGCCGCCCCACGGATTACACGGAGCGGTCACACCGGCATCGCCGCACGGTCACTTCATCAAGCCGGCATCGGCCACCTCACGACCGGCATCGGCAGGGCCGCACTGTTGCTTCTTTAAGCCGATGTCCATCGCGCCGACATACTTTGACTCATCGGCTGACATCGAGGCTTCGACATCTTGTCTGGACCGGGGGCTTCACCATCCCTTCATCAACCTACTCCGGAGACTTCAGCGTCACTAGCCGACCAGCTTCGTCACATTAGCTGGACCGAGGGCTTTGCCTTCGCAAGCCAACCTTTGCCAGCATCGCCATGCCGTCGCTTTATTGCCCATCAGGCAATGGGTGTGCGGATCGAGCCCCAATTTTGGGAGTCACCTTTCTTCGGATTGCTACAAAAAATAAACCAGGTGCTATTAATCCTAGTAATTTTTGCTTGTTGGAGTTTATTTTTCCCAAGAAATTATTACTCTGGCTTGTTCCTGTACACAGGTCTATCGAATGATGTCCGCACTAATGATGATCGCGTGGTGGTTCGGTCAGTTTTCGTACATAGTCCGGCGAACGCCGCATCCGGAACTCGGACCGACCTGTGAATTCAGGCTTTGCCACACCTTTACCGCATCACGCCGACGCCCTGCATCGACATTGACTTCGGCGCCAGGCCATATTTCTTCTATTACTCACTTTGCATAAATTATTTATTACACAACATTATTATTATTATCATTACTATTATCTCCGGTTTGCACTATTTTTTTGTGCACAGGAAAATTATCCGGGTTGGGCAGTATCGTCAACTCGATGTACTGACATACCACGTCACCTCGGCTAGACGGGGGGCTTCGTCAACACTTGATTACCTCATGCCGGGGACTTCAGCATCACTCTGCCGGCCTGCATTGACCGTGCTATGTCACCACTTCGGAGTGCCGAGCCCTTTGCTCCGCCACCTCGGGACCAGCTTGGGGGATGGAACCTTGTCCCGCATCAAGTTCGGACCGCGTCATCAATACAGAACACATTAACCAGCTAAGTTTCCTTCATGCTCAAAGTTTTAAATTTTTTACTTGTATTTGGTTCGACCAAGCATTATACTTTTTTTGGAAAAAAGTTGCTTGGAAAAATTTTCCTTGTCGAAACTTTGTTTGTGACACACAAATTCAAATACCCCGTTTATTTGGGCGCTTCCTTTATGAAGTTTTTCCTCTTGCATATGATTATACTTGTACGGCTTCGTTCCTTGTTCGTGTATTACACCACAATATGCACCATATTGACCTAAATGATTTGCAAGCTGGGTTGCCTGGCTCCTGTGCTTACCCCTACGTTCTCGATTGTTCGGCTATGGAGTAAAGGGAGCACCTCTGCGATTGTCATGACCGGGTCATCCGAGCTCTGACCTCAGACTGGGTGAAGCCGAAAGCTAGCGCTCTTACTGTTTTCAATCATGGTCGGCACACAACGAAAAACATGAGTACAAAAATTCTATTGCACAAGTCTCAAAGTAACAATGAGCACCGAAGAAAGGTATCGGTGGGGCTACTATTTTCTTCGAAGATGCTTCTTACACTTCCTCTATAAAATAGCATATGTTCCCTGAGCGCGATTTGTCTATTACAGCCTTATGGCTTGGTTGCCTGATTATCGGAAACACTGTCAATATTCTCGACAGGTAGAGTACATAACACTTTTTGGTCCTTGACCAAAGAGGGAGAAGCCGACGGTCGGTTAAGACGCATTTAAAGTTCGGGTGAACAAAGATATGATATTAGTACTTCGGTACATACAATCATTATACATAAAATTCTTTTACCCAAGTCACTTGGGGGATCTTAAATTTATATGAGCCGTTTTATAATAAGTGTTCTTCTTCTTGGTCATTACAAAGTTTTTATTACTATTATTATTTATCACTCCTTTTTTGACACGAGCGTGTGGTCACTAGCCGGGGAGCCTAATTTCTCTCTCAAAGCCGCTAGAGTTTACTTTGCTAAACTGGCCTAATGAGAAGTACTCCACCCTCGGGATAGGTGGTTGAAGCCATAGGCTGACCCGCTTGAAGTCTTGAGATAGGATGTGTCATGTTAAAGCACGACAGAAGCACTTTTTTTCTAAGGCCAATTTTCGAATTGGCACCGAACACTTGATCTTGTTCGGGCGTCATGTTTTGGTGACGTTTTTTGGTTTTCCAAGCTTTTTGGCACTTTTAAACTATTTGTGTGTTTCCAGCACAAGTCTCAAAGTGCAATGCCGGACACCTTTATAGATTCGTCAAAAACATTCTCGGATCTCACTATATATGCATTGGTTTCGAATTGTGTCTTCGGTCAATAGTTGGGTTTCCCGGCTCCTGTGCTTGCCTCCTACATTCCGCTTTGTTCGGGTAGGTGTGCAAAGGGAGAGCGACTGCGAATGTGCTTCCAGCTCACATGGTAAAGCACCTCAGTGGAGAAAGCCAAAAACTGACTGTCACAATAAGCGTAAACTGGTCAGTGATCCGATGACGGTGTTTAATGATGGGCCATTCATAACAATGGCTGAAGTGTTTACGGCTTGACCTCGACAGTCGCCGAACACTACCTGGGGCTATTAACTGGCCTCCCAAACGAAATCCTCAATATTTTGCTCTTACATTAGAGCTGAGGTTTCATGATCATGCTTAGCATGACAATCCAAAGAAAGGAACCGATAGCGGTACTATTTTCTTTGGAAGACATTTCTTATGTTAAACTGTAATATAACATAGCTCTCAGCGTACCTTTGTTTATAAAACCGTATGGCCAGATTTCCTTGTTTGTCGTAAATCTTTGCCCTCATAAAGGCTTTATAAAGTAGGACAAACACTCCTCGGCTACTAGCCAAGGAGGTGGAAGCCGATGGTCTGTCCACAAAGTTTTGTACAATGCGGATCCGAGCATTAAGGATGTAAAGTACTTGGATACATAGAGTCATTATACATAATTTGTGATTTTACTATGGATATTGATCCTTAATTCGGCCACCCGTGCCCGCATTAAGGCTCGGGGGCTACTGGGCTTCGGGCTTATTATTTACAAATATTAAAGGGGCACATCGATCCCCTGATCTAGTGTTGCCACCCGATCAGTGTCTTGGGGGCTACTGCAATGCGTGTCCAATGCAGAAAATTTTAAGTGCAATACAGTTTCCGAGGAGATTATGATCCTAAGGTTGGTCGGCCGCACCCAACCCGAGTCTCGAGGACTAAGCACGCCGCTTCTTGTATCCCGAAGTATTCTGCCAAGCTAGGACTTGATCCTCAGGCCGATTTTGTAAATCAACCTGAGTCTCGGCGGCTACTGGAATCAGTGGTCTTACATCATCCTTCAAGTGCATCTCGGGTTTTAAACCGATACACACGTTGAGGGTTACTGGCTATATATCTCGGCAGAGAATAAATTGCACCAATCAATAATATTAACAAAAAATTGGCCCACTGTCGGGGTGGTGCACCACCTCGGTAGCAGTCCGGCATAAAGCTCGGGCGCTAGTGGCTAGCTCCATAGAGGGCATTTCCAGCATTAAGCTCGGCTAAACTCTTTCAACTTTTTTTGACCAAGATGATCTATGACATCTTGGGTATAGTCCGGCGTTGGAGCTTGGACACAGTCCGGCGTTGGAGCTTAGATACATTTTGGCATTGGAGCTCGGAACCATTCCAGCATTGGTGCTCGACTACAAAAGACACCTCGAATGCAGTCCGGCGTTAGAGCTCGGACGCAAGAGGACACTACCTCGAGGTGTGGCATAAAAATAACAAGGCATTGATAAAGGCCGGAAACTTAAAGGGGATCCTCGGACACCCGACATGTAAACTCGTCGAATGCATTTTGGCGATCCTCAAGATCGAAGATGAGAAGATTTGTTGAACCAGTTTTCAAGACCGACGACCGAAGATGAAGAACAGTTAGGAAGAATCGAAGAGCATCCCTAACTTGAAGACCGGTTCAGGGGGCTACTAACGGTGTCCTGGACTAGGGGGTACTCACCACGTCATCTCCCGATCTATTAGATTGGGCCGAGGACCCCCCATGGTCGTATACTCATGGGCCAGTTTGGACAGCTGCCGCATACATGGAAGATTCCACAAGACTTGGTGATCAAGAAAAGGACTCCTCCCCACCGGCGTATTCGGCTAGGACTCTTGTTATCCTAGGCCTCTAGTGCATTATATAAACCGAGGCCAGGCTAGTCGATAGAGAACATATACAACAATCATACCATAGGCTAGCTTCTAGGGTCTTAGCCTCTACGATCTCATGGTAGATCAACTCCTGCAATACTCATATCATCAATATCAGTCAAGAAGGACGTAGGGTATTACCTCCATCAAGAGGGCCCGAACCTGGGTAAACATCATGTCCCCTGCCTCCTGTTGATATCGATCCTAGATGCACAGTTCGGGACCCCCTACTCGAATCCGCCGGTTTTAACACCGACAGTGGGCTTTTTGCAATATAACTTTTCCAGCTCATGTGTCCGAATGATCATCAATCTTTTGCCATTGTCTGATCGAGCGAGGTACCAGTTGTGCTTCCCTGTTTTTGGCATGACATGTAGTGGTCAGTTCGTTGCACAAGAACAAATACAACCCACGTCAGCACACATGCATCTTATATAGCATCACATCCAATGGCTATAAAATATGAATGAGACCAAATTATATCTCATCTAGATGAGTTCTAGCAAAACTGTATTAATAATACTTAGTACTCCTATGCCATGTATCATATATTAGTATCATGTAGTACTTTATTTATTGCCATGTATGATACATAGTAATCAACTCTCTCTCTTTCTTCATTTAATTCTATGACACCTCATCAATATTGCTAAGGCTAGTACCATTACAACCAGCCTTAGCAAATACTAAACATTAGTTCTCTCGTTTTCCTCTCCACCTTGGTCACCTAGACGGAGGGAGTATACGGCGCGGGCTTTTCCTGCGCGGTAGGTGGGGCAGTTCCGCCTAGTCGGTTCGACAGAGATGTGAGAAGATGAGGGAGTAGGCTGCTGCAAACGTAGGGCTGTGTGATTTAACAGCGAGTTACTGCTGGACAAGTGGGGCCCCGTGATTTGACTTGCCATTATCATTTTAACTGCGGCGCTACGACCGGCATGAGTCTCCCGATTCCTGACCACCTCCATACAGGTGCCTCTCCCAATGCTCCACCATGTAGTAGAGGCCAGCTCTTGCATGAGAGCCCACTTCTCCACTTTTTCCTTGCCTCTCTTTCCTCCGCGTATGCAAAAATGCCATGTAAAGTGCACTATTGTACTTACTTGCTCCTACAGGTGCTTAAGCTTGCCACATAGGCATAAAGTCTCATGTGGCAAGTTAATCAAGAAGAGATAGACTAGTTTGGTGACCCAAGGAAGAAACGGTGCTAAGCGCGTGTACCTAGGTGAAAAGACAATTTTGATTCTATAGATAATTAAATGAAGCAAACTTAGCAACACCATTTCATTGGAAGAGGTCACTCCTTGGCAAATGCAATAAATACTAGTACTCCCTGTGTCCCATAATATAAGAACGTTTTTGGCACTACACTAGTGTCAAAAACGTTCTTATATTATGGGAGGGAGGGAGTACGAAGAAAGAGATAGAGAGAAGTAAAAAAATACACTTATAGCCAACCTTATAGCCAAAACCTTGTTGTAGTATGAGTGACTAAGTGATGACTATGTATGACATGCCAACATCAGATAGCGTACCGCAACGTGTTAAATCTCCAAGGGCCAACCGCACGAGCGACGCGACGGTCGTGGTAGGCGCGACCACGATACGGGTTGCTGGCAGCCCTTGGATCTGAGATCAAACGGTTGCATGCTAAGTTGCTGAAAATTTGCAGAATAACCCTCCAGGATAGGATATTCACCCATAGGTCTAGAATCATGCCATGCAACTATTCGATCTCAGATCCAAGGGCTATCGGAAGCCCGTATCATGGGAGAATGGAAAGCCACTACCCTGTCGTTCGCATGCTGGCAGTTCGCTCCTACTCGTCCCCGCACGTCCTTCAATACTACGGCGGTACGCTCCTAGTCATCTCGTCCATTCACATTATGGCAGTTCCACTAATCCTAACCCTCCTCCCAAATCCATGGCATCCCAAATCTCCCCGATCGGCGGTGAGTACAAGGTTAGAACCATCACCGGCGATGAGTTCAACGTCATCGACACCCGTTCTTCCGCGACAATGAAAGGATGCCTTTCTCGCTTCAGACGCATGTCTGAACACTCAGATGATGAGTGGGTCGCTGGGCTAGATGTTGAGTACACCATAGTCCTAGGACGAGAGAAGGATCTAAAGGACGAAGAGAGGAAGAAGCCCGCCGTGATCTAGGTTTGCGTGCATGACTTATGCTTGGTCTACCACATATGACATGCCGACGTTGAGTGCCAAGATTTTAAGGACTTCCTCGAGAGCAACCTAGTCAAATTTGTTACTATAGACTTTGGTGACGACAAAGAAGTCCTGCGTCGGATAGGCCTCGTGGTAGGCAACACCTTCGACCTCCAGAAGAATCAGCTGGTGTCCTCTCGTCAGCCTTCAATGCTGACCCTGGCAGGAGCCATAGTTCATCCTTCATACGGTAAACTGTAGAAACCTCCATACACGTTTGATGTTCATGCATGGCAGCGGAATGTACTATATATAGACCACATCCACTACGCTGCAATGGATGGCTACCTTTGCTTCAATATCTACAAGGGTTGGATGAAGAGCAACAGCCAAGTGTGCGGTTCAAGCAAAGAAGTATCGGCCAAGAGGAAGAGGGACAAGGACGAAGTCGTGGACGTGGACGAGGACTCCGAGTATGGTGGCAGTGTCGTTGCTCATGGTGGTTCTAATGCAGTGTCTACTGGAATAGTTGCAAAGTTTAATTTTAGGTGTGCTTAATTTAATTGGAGGGGTTTGTTGTGCTGAGCCCCCAACAGAACTATGTTATGTTTCTTCTTGTTACATTAACTCTTCAGTACATACATACTAGTATTTCTTACATTTCATCTTTTAGTTGGTATAGTACTACCACTCGTTTCTTCACGTTATATACATACAATATATATAGCCAACATCATATAGCCAGCAGTTTAGTTGTCAAAGAATTTCAGGGTGCTTAGTTTTGTCAAAGAATTCCAGGGTGCTTAATTTTATTTGAGGGGTGGGTTGTGCACTTGTGCTGGACACCATTATTGTGACAAGCCTTTTTAATAGTACTATATGCATAATCTGGCGACGAGCGCTCCCTATATGTACCACCTTTTTTTTAATTTCAAGTTTTGCTCAATGGCGCAATCCATCGATACTACTACTGTACAAAAGTGGAGTATATACATTTTTAAAAGGCTAGAGGGCGGGGCAGTCTAGCTCGGTCAGTTTCACGAGAGGTGAGGGCCTTTGTGATTTGACGGCTCATTACTGCTGTCAAATTGAATAGTACTGGGCCGCCCGCTGCACGCCCGGCGCCTCCATTAAACCCCTCTGTTAAACCCGCATGCAAACCAAGAATCCTACTCCGGCCACACGTCCGTTCATTAGCGGGCCGGAATTAAACACAACACCGCCCGAGCTCCTCCCGTCCGCCCTCAGTTTAAACGAGGCTAGACGCCGGCCAAGCTCCTACCATCCGCCCTCTATTTACATGAGGCCAGACAGACAGCAGGCAAGAATCGCACCCCTCCGCCGCTCCCCCATCTCCTCCTTCGCCATTTTCTCCACACTTCTGATGGCTTCTGATGAGCCGTTCTCCAGCATATTGCCCTGCTGGGTGGCCCGCCGAGCCCTCCGGATATGGGCGGGGCCGCTAGGTGCTTCACCAACCTCGCTTGGCCCGACGGAGCTAGTTGCCACCCCATGCAGGCGCGTGGTTCAACAACTCGCCGCTCCAGTTCAGCTCGATGAGGAGTGGCGAGTTGCTCCACGCCGGCATGGCGGCGAGCACGCCGGTACAGGCGCCGTCGCTGCCGCGTCGTACCGTGCCACCAGTGTCTGCGGTGGCCGCGCCTCCTGTGTCTGTGGGCGCGCCTCCCGTGCCTGCGGCAGGGCCATGTAGGCAGAGATAGAAGCCGGGTGCATGGAGAGCGACGAGTCGGTGGCCAACTTCTCTGTGTCCGCCGCCATCATCGAGGAGAAGTAGAACACGGGAGGCCACCGCCACTTAGGACCCATGAAGGCCACCGCCGAGGCGACCACCGCATATTCAGGTGGTTTGTTTGCTGCTTCGTCTCTTCCGAGGACCTTCGTCGACCGCGCAAGTGTCTAACGGACATGAGGAAGACAAAGGGATCCGCGGGCGTCCATTTAGAACTAAAATAAGTCTAGATACATCCATTTCTAGGAGAAGTATTTCCGGACGGAGGGAGTATTAATTATACAAGAGAGTCGGATTGGCACCTCTTAGTTCATGTAAATGTAATGAAATCCATCATGTTTATATGAAGATCCGACTTTTTTATACGAAATCCTTCATGCTTATATGGAATCAGTCTGTGTTTGCACGAATTTCATCTGGTTGGTTAGAGTTGTAAAAATGTATGTCGCTGGTGTTTGATGTTGTCCTTCCCTTAAGGAAGCGGGAGGAAATTTGTCGGCTGCCGTTGGAGATGCTCTTTATGCTGGAAGTAATAGAGTGACATCCAATCCATTTGAGTTAATTGCATGTATGATTGTCCCTCTATAAAAAGTTAATTGCATGTACAGTGTACACGTGACTTGCAGGGTGGCTACAGGTTCGTACAGAAAGTTAAAAAGAAACAAGTCCATCCTTAATCTTGTATTCTAAGTACTCTGTGGGTTCCACTGTCAGTATAGTAGCGAAAGAAGTATATATTAAATAAGTAGAGTAATATATAATATAAAAATATAAAGTTAAAAGACATAATTCGAACTCATGTCATCGCGTTGCGAGCATCCGGCGCTAACCAGCCCAGCACATTTTTGTTGTAGACCATTCGGGAGATATATCTCCATGCCTACTCTTATATATACTCCATTCGTTCCTAAATATTTGTCTTTTTCAGATTTCAAATGGACTACCACATACGGATGTGTATGTAGACATATTTTAGAGTGTAGATTCACTCATTTTGCTCAATATGTCTTTTCAGGAAGGGGTCAGATTTGTCCTTGATTTATTTATGAGGTATCCAGATGGCACTGCACCGCCAAGAAAAGAGGGAACATCAAAATTATGGACTACATTTTTGAGTATGTTGGTAAGGTCCGGTCATAGTCACTTGTTGAAATCTCTAAAAAGACAAATACTCCCTCCGTCCGGAAATACTTGTCATCTAAATGGATAAAAGGAAATGTATCTAGACGTATTTTAGTTTTAGATGCATCTCTTTTTATTCATTTTGATTACAAGTATTTTCGGACGGAGGGAGTAGAAAACAAAGTTGGTGATGATGGTGTGCGTGCCATCTTGCAATATTGGCCGTCGGATTTATATCTAACGGATAGGAAAGAAACTATGGCAATTTTGCAAAAATATACCCACACGTCTCTCCATGTTCGTAAATAAGGCCTTCCCTCGTTCATCCTTTTCTCCCACAAGATAAACTTCTCATACAAATGCATCTTGATGTTCCGTGCAACGCATGGGCATCTTGCTAGTAGGGAGAAGGAGTTTGTGTGACACATATCTAGCTATATTAAGGGATAAGTAGATATCATATGTGTGAGAGACATTATTATACTTTGAGACAATAGTGGCTTTGGGTGGGCGGAATTAAAGGGGTGGGCGTGTTAGACATAGAGAGCGTGTGTGTTTATGTGTGAGAGACTTGTAGGACGGGGTAGAAAGACGAATTTAACCCTGACGGAGGGAGAGAAATACACGAAGTGCGCGTGTGTGATTCCGATGCCCACAGGGAAATGAGATATGTATGCGTGTGAGAGAGATTGCACAATTCATTCACGTATCACTATCTAGCGATCGTGGACGTGCATCGCTTGAACATAAGTCAATATCTACTTCGTATCGTGGCCAAAGGTACAATATCGATTCAACGCTATAAATATTGGACACTCACATATCACATTTTTTTCTATTTAAATAAACCTTTTCAGTTGTGCATGCCAAAGTTACAATGATTTTTCTTCAAACAACTAATGTAGCTATCATGTACATGCACCATTTTTACTCTTGCATTCAATTCATTAGTCTTGGATCATTTAAGTTTCTATTTTGAAGTAATATATGTAATATTAATATATTAATTCAACAGGTACGCAATTTATGAAATGGAGGTTATGTAATCATATGAGGTAACACTTTTAAGTAGCTGACTACAATATCCATTTCTTTTTGTGCGCCTCTACACTAACATGTCAATGGATTATGTTTAAAGTAAATAACCAATGGCACTAAATTATCTATTTACACGAGAAATACATAGGCCGAGCGTTTGATACCTTTTTTGTGAACGCGCCACTACACCCGTACGATTGGCCGCTCCCGTGTGAACGTCCAAGTTATCGGCGCATCATCCTGAGTTATTGTCTTTTTTTCGGGGGTGGACTCCACACCAGTTATTAACTGTTGACGCGTGCCCCGTATACACAGTCTAGCATGACCTTCCCGCTAGCACGGTCCAAAATTAATTGAAACTGGATACGAACAATCCCGCGGGCGGGAAAATCTCCCGCCTCTTTCTAAAATTTTCACCACCTTAGTCTTTAGCATGCGAAATCCCCCTTTTGTCCTTGGTGCACGGAGACCAACAGTTACAATACCGCCCTCATCTACATGATAGGCCGGGGCTGCTTTGGTAACTTCCGGTTCCCCCACTACACGGCACCCCCATTTCCTCTCCCCCACCCGCAAAAACGACTAACTCCACAGCACCAGAGCATCTTACATCACGCAGTCCGTACTTCATCGCCCTTTCTCCCCTCCCCTCTCGAAACCCTAGACTGCTCATCCACCGGCGTACCATAGCCCATTCACTGCCAACGGCGTCCACCTCGCCGGATCTGCTTTTGCGACCGCATCTACCCCTCCCACCTCCCATAGAAACAAGTAGACTACTCATCCACCACTGTACCACAGCCCATTCAGTGCCCGCGTTGTCCACGGCGCCGGATCTGCTTCGCTGATACTCTCGTCAACCGTCGTGCATCTGCAGCGGCTCATTCGTACTCCCCACCGGAGATGCTTCGTCCACACCCCCCGGAGCCACCCCACCGACGCCCCGGTCGACGGCCTCTGATCCTCTTCACCAACACCTTCCTCAACCCTACCGGAGCCGCTTCGCCGACACCATCGTCAACCCTACCGGAGTAGCTTCGCCTATACCATTCTCAACCCTACCGGGGACGCTTTGCCAACTCACAAGTCAACGGCCTCAGATCCGCTTCCTCGCACCCTCATCCAACCTACCGGAGCAGCTTCTGACGCCCCGTCCATGGCCGCAGATCTGCATCGTCGACACCACCCTTAACCCAACCACCGGAGCAGCTTCTAACGCCCCGTCCACGGCCGCAGACCGCATCGTCGACACCATCCTTAACCCAACCACCGGAGCAGCTTCCGACGCCCCGTCCATGGCCGCATATCCGCGTCGTTGACACCATCCTTAACCCAACCATCGGAGCAGCTTCACCTACGCCCTCGTCCACGACCATAGATCCGCTTCGCCCACACCATAGTCCACCCTACCGGAGCCGCTCGACAAACACCCTACTCGACGGTTCTAGATCTCCTTATCGGACCCCCACAGCCAGCGCAGCGTCATCACCCTCGACGTTTCTAACCCGATTCCCACTATCTGGAGAGATGCCAAGCACCCGCCACGGCCTAGGTACTTGTCACCTTTAAACCCGTCCAGCATCACCTGCCCGATGTACTTCAAATATACTAACCGGTCGCTGTTACCTGTTATGCAGCTGGCAAAAACTACAAGGACGATGTTTCTTATGGATCTAATAGCTTGGCCAACGAAGATCCTGGACTAAGGCATTGCCATGATCTCGTAAGCGCGTCTCTCTCTCTTGTATTGTTCTGTGCCTGCCAGCGTGCTTTGCTAGGATTTTCAACCAGTAATCCCTTTGTGCAGACAATTATTTCAACCTCGTACCTCCGTTCCTAAATATAAGTCTTTCTAGAGACTCCACTATAGGCTACATACGGAGCAAAATGAGTGAATCTCAACTCGAAAATGCATCTATATACATTTGTATGTGGTCCATACTGGAATCCCTACAAAGACATATTCTTAGGAACATGGGTAGTACATTACAAAAAATCATAGGTGGCATGTAGGAATTCCAGTGCACTACATTAGGCTCCCTTAGAGTGCCTGCTAGTCCAGCATACAGAGTCATGGCTAGTTTATGGTACGCACACAATCGTTAATTGGTGGTTTAAATATGTGCAAGGGATATGCAATGTAGTATCATGTAGAGATGTCTGAAATTAGCCGTGTCAACTTGCAGATAGGGTTACACAATGAAAAAGTACAAGATGTATGTGGCAATTTCATGGAACATCGCAAAAAAAGGAGAGGCAGCGGTGAGCCTATACAGTGTGCTATGGTACGTCACTCCTCCATTGCAATCATCGTGACATGTTATTTGTATGCCAGTTTTATTAGCCAAGTTTCTTAGGGACAGTTATTACGAGTTATCCTAAGAAAATAAGCACTTGTGAATATAAGCTCCATGTAATAAGCCAAGCAGTTTTCTCATTGTGTTTTCAGCTTATCTTTGGTATGATCAATGGAAAGTCTAGATTGCATTATATTTTTTTCATTTTGCTGCCCATATGGAAATTAATTTGACTTGCAAACATCACAAATCGAACCCAGTGCAGTAATTAATATGATAGGAAAACAGACCATCATTATTTGCTCAAAATGCAAATACAAAGATACCTTCTACTTGGCACAATCTACTTTGGTCAATGTTTTCCATAGAGATCCCATTGCCTAATTTAAACGAAGAATGCATGACCCACATTTAAATGAAGAATAATTATTTATTGAAATTCAATAGTCCAAGTGGCTGGTTATTATTGTATAGCAGCACCACCTGAAAGAATCATATAGCAGCAGCAGCTCATAGCAACTCATCATACAACAGCAGCAGTGTGCAATTCATCATATACCAGCAGCAGCTCATAGCAATTCATCATATAGCAGCAGCAGGAGCAGCTCATAGCAATTCATCATATAGCAGCAGTAGCAGCTTGTAGCAACTCATCATATAGCAGCAGCAGCAGCTCATAGCAATTCATCATATAGCAGCAGCAACAGCTTATAGCAACTCATAATACAGCGGCATCAGCTCATAGCAATTCATCATATAGCAACAGGAGGTGCAGCTCATAGCAATGCATCATATAGCAGCAGTAGAAGCAGCTCATAGCAATTCATCGTATAGTGGAGCAGAATGAAAATTTGGCAAAAAATCAGAGGAGATCCTCACCTTGTTGGATGAGCTCATCCTTCAACAACACCTCAAGGCCATGGCCTGGGAGGAGAGGAGGGGGAATAAGTTGCCTTCTGCCGCAGTGTGGCATCAGCCGTAGTTATGCAGCGCCCGCCGTAGTAGTGCGTTGGACGAACCACAGTGGAGCAGCTGCTGGAGACCATGAGAATGAGGGGCGGCGCCAGAGGGAGGAGCAGCCAGGGAGATTTTCCCCTACCCACCGGCCATGTAGCCTAGCTGAACATAGCATCGTCGAGGACCAGGCCAGATGGGACCAGTGGCGACGGCTCGCTAGAGGCACTACACCACGACACGTTATTCCCTACTGATGTGTGTTGGCAAAAGTCATTTTCGCCGACCGATAGTTAGTTGATGAAACTTCTAAGTGGTAGTTGGTTGGGAAAACATTTGTACACCAAAAGACGGTCGGTCGGGAATACAAAAGTCTCTGCTGTCGAACAGTCGGTCGGGAAAGATCGTATCCTCATCTAACGATCGGTCGGCAAATAACGCCGACCAACAGCAGGTGGTAAATGGGCCTGCGCGCACAGACGAAAACATTTACCGTGGCCGAGCCCGTGATTTTTCCTTTTTTCTCTCAAAACCTAGAACTGCCCAGGGCACCTCACTCAATCCCCTTTCCCTCTCGTCTCAATCCACCCCTCTCTCGTACGGCGCCGCCTAGGGTTGCGACTCGCACCGCCGCCGGCGGCCATCGCAGGGGCCACCTTCCTTCCACCACCAGCCACCCCAGTCACGAGCGTCCACCTCCCCCTCTCTCCCATGGCGCCACTGCCCCAACCCGTGCCCAGCTCCCTCTTCCCACCTTTCCATGGCAGCAGATCTGAGGGGCGCAAGGGCCCTTCGCTCCAGGTGGTCTGAAGCGAGGCAGGCGGTCTCTGCTTCCTCCGCGTCCAGCGAAGTAGGAACAGGGCGGCAGGTGGCCCCATCTCTCCCATCTACTTTCAGTGACCACGAGTAGCCACCCATGGCAGCAACGACATGGGTAAGATCTTTCTCCCTCATATGGTTTCCATCCTCTCCTCTCTGCCTGTAGTATACAGATTTTCAACCCCCAACGATGGACCCAGGCACCACATTGGCCCAACAATTTTATCTTAAGAAAACTAACTCTGCTTTGATTCATGGATTGGTTTTGCTATGAGCAGCAGTGTTTCCTTCTTTCAGCATGTTATCTATTCAATATCTATTTTATGTGTGTGAATCCTTTGTTTCAGACCTAAAATGTTTCCTCAGAATGAATAATTTGTGCCCTGTGAATCATTGCTGCCATCATCTGAATAATTCGAGATTGATCTGTTATTCAATGCCATTTAGTGAATATGTGTCAGCTTATAATATTACAAATACATGAAGCATTTCTCCTCTTGTTATTGTACTTAGCTTTCCACTGATGACAGAAAGAAGGCCGTTCACAAGACTACGACCACTGATGACAAGAGGCTTCAAAGGACCTTGAAAAGGGTAGGAGCGAACATCATTCTTTGTATCGAAGAGGTCAACATTGTCAAGGATGACGTAGTTATCCAATTTCAGAATTCAAAACGTGAAATGTTGACATGTGAAACCATTAATTCTATAGAACTGAGGATCTGCTTACACATTTCTTCTAACATTCGTGATTCTTGATTTCCCCCAGTGCAAGCATCCATCACTTCAAACACATGGGTTGTCACTTGTCAGTGGAACACCACGGACAAAAAGTAAGTCTTTCTTTAGAATTTCATGGCTTAATTGTTTCATCAATTAGCTTTGTTTCTCTGGAGCAACAAAAATATCTTTAAGATATGTCAAAAGGCTTTGGCAGTGGTCCGATCATTATTTGTACATCTGGTTTTAAGTTTGATCGGTATGTATAAATTATTAATGTAGATGGCATATGATATCAACTTGAACTGCTTGTCCATCTAAATCAGTCCCGTTATGTTTTCAAAGTGAGGTTGCAGTGTACTTCTGCTAATATCAGACTTGAATATGTACACCTTGCCTCAAACTCCAGTCTTAGTTACTTTGTAGTTTATTTTTATATGGAATAAAAGTAGTTGCTAACCAAACTATTAAATTCCACTTGTACCATATATGTTCTTTCAGAGCAGTACTACATTCTTTGACTTGACATAACTGCAATTTCACCTTTGGCTCTTTACTTTTTACAGAGCTGCAAGACCTGCGGGCAACACTTATCAACCAACTTCTGTAAGGTCTGACTGGTTTTTGATAGGTGAGAATTTTGACACATCTTGAGTTTTGTCATACTATTTGACTGGTTTTTGTTGCATTCTTTTTTCTTATTCTCACTTCCGCTGTGTAACTGAGGTTATGCCAGGTTGCTTGTTTTTCCTTATCTGGTCATATCGTCATGAATGATATGCCAAATCTTTTTTCTTGAGCATGCAAGTGATGAAACCTAGATTTGATTATTGTTTTGTCTTTGTGGTCGGTATCTAGCTGAAATAAATTTTGCATCATAGACATTAGCCACTAAAGATGACCAACTCCTTGATTTATAAGTGAGTCTGCATACTTTGTTAAGTTTGAGGATTGGTAATAAAATAGGTACTTACCATGATACATGAATTTGGTGGTTCCAGGGTAAGTACCTATTCTATTATTTCAGCAGTATACACGATTAATGCTGTTATATTAAGTGTAATGAATACATGATTGATGTACGCGCATCCATTATTATTTTCTTTGGGAGATACTATATTTTTCTTTATAATAACTGTAATGAATACATCCCTTTCTGTGCGACGACATTGCAGAAATATTCGATAGAGAACTCAGTAATCAAACCTACCCACATGTTAACATGTGAAGGTGCAACTGAATTGTTGTACATGAATCTGGAACAAGAGAGGAAGAACTGAGGATTCTTCAAGAAGCTGCTTCTATTTATGCACAATGGTGTCGTAGCCAGGTAAGATGTACATAGGCCTTTTCTGGTTGCTCGTCTAACGATCATCCTTACTCATTTGTGATTAGCATATGAAAGCACAAGTACGATTGTACTTTTCTTATAATGAATAGAAGAACCACACATACTACTATATTGCGGTCCATTTCGGATAATAAGATTGCATCATTTCGGATAATATGATTTTCTGAAGTTTTAAGTGTGTACCAAACCAACTGAATATTATAGATGCACTTGTTACTTTTACTTCAAACCATTGACACCCTGAAGTTTGGAGGGTTCAATAGACACATGATGTGTTAGCATTTGCCTATCTACCTGAAAGGTTTGCGAGGAGGCTACCAATATCAGCGTGTCGTGTGCTGCAGAAATGGACTTTCCGATACAAGCAAGTGTGTGGACTTACCATGTAGTATTTGCGACACTTGAATTCACAATAGCTTGACCATCCAATCGGTACATAAGTTTATCATTGTTCTCTCCATCAAAATAACTAATTGCTCAATTAAAAGAGAAGTGAAACAGAGCCGTTGTCAATTTTTTAACAATGTTCAGATTCATTTAATTGGTTTCCCTGTGTTTTATTGAAGACTACAATATGATTTATGGTATACGGGTACAGAGCCTACTTTCTGCAATTAGTACAGAACACTGCTCGTGGCTCTTAATAATAGTTAAATTTGTCAAAACATTATATCTTGTTTACACTGCTAGCCGATTATTGCTTAATAGTAATAGTTAATTTGGCATTACAGAACACTCCAATTAGCACATCCATAGTATAGAACAGAGCATAATACATCGCTAGTTGCTTTTAAAGTTGCTATTTCTAAATCCTGTTTCTAGGCCAATATAGTACAGAACAGAGCATAATACATCGCTAGTTGCTTTTAAAGATCTTGACTAACTATATCTCAATATGGCAGCACGCGTAATTTTTCCATTCTACCCAGCCATGAAGAAGGCGCCCACCCATGAGCTATTAATCAGTAAGTATCAGGAAAAACCTAGTATTTATAATCTGTATGTACAGATTAATAAGTAGTGTACATATATTTAATTATCATGCAGATGCTGGTTATGCCTTTGTAAATTGCAAAAGAAATGTGTAAACTAGTTCTACGTTTGAGATACTAATTCTATATTTTTGATATATTTTTCCTTGTATGGCCTGAATAGTATAGCAAATATTGGTCATTCGCACAACTCATTTTTATTTCTCTTATACCTATGAAACTGTATTTCCTTAGGGCGTTTAATTTTTTTTGGAAACAAGTGTTGGAATATTGGCTGTTGGGACCTATGCACAGTAACTTAAGTATGTCCCTAGGAACACTAAAGGCTCAACAATCGTACAGAGGGCTTCTATGCCACATCCATGGCCATAGCTGGGAGTCGATTGGTGGTCTTCATGTTCCGCTACTTTTATAGATTAGATAAGTGTATTCCTCATTTTGTGCTCATGTGTGTGCACAGTGTAGATATGATTTTTGCCTGTATTCAATGTCATAAATTAATTGAACATTCTAATAACTGAGACTTCTTTATCTTCTGTAGGAAGCAAACATAAGGAAATGAACCATGAAGCCGGTGATCCGCGTCAACTCGATGTTTTAGCTTTCATTTTGCACAACTGATGTCTCATAATTGTGTCTTTTTGCTGTCCTTATGTAAACCTGATGTATGGTATCTTGTCTTGGTGGTTAGAACAGAATGAACTGTATGTATGTGATAATTAGTTAATGGAATAAAAATGGTTTGGTGCACCTGATGTGAACCCGATGTATGATGTCTTGTGATTATGCTTAGAACACATGAACTACATGTATGTTACAATCAATATGATATGCTAATTAAAGTTGTGGTTGGCTAAACAAAATGTTGAGGAATTATTGGTGGGGAAAAGAAAACGCCATCAGATTGTTGGTCGGCAAAAGAAACCCCATCAATCAGTCGGTCGGGAAAGGCTAATACAAGCCCCAACAAAATGTTGGTCGGGAAAGAATACCCATCTGATAGTCGGTCGGGAAAGGCCCATGGTTACCCTAACGGACTATTGGTCGGGAAAGGCCCATGGCAGGCCCAACAAACTGTTGGTCGGGAAAAATACCCCTTAGCCATCAAGTAGTCGGTCGGGAAAGATATGTCGGTCGGGAAAAGGCTTTCCCGTCTGGACTTTCCCCAACATACATCATCGGTCGGCAATAGTCTTTCTCAACTGACTGTCTGTCGGCGGACGTTGTTTTTCCGACCAACTTGTGTGTCGAGGATGTAGTGCTGTGGTGTAGTGAGGAACCCTAGTGCTGCAGGCAAGGGATCGAGGTAGAGGCAAAGGGGGGAGGAGATGTAAGCAGGCGGGGCAATGAATGCTTGTGTGTTTGTTTTTACTTGAGGGTCAGGTGTGACACGGGCATCAGCAGTTGCATTTTGAGTGTAATATAGGCAGACAACAGAGTCATTTTACTATTACCCTTCCCTTCAATTTTTAGTGAGGTTCTACCTGAAACACCCCCCTCCAAAGCGAAATTAGTTAAGCCCAAGCCCATAACTAAAAAATGACTTCTTTACATCTTTTATGGCTTATTTCAACAATATGCCCTGAAAAGGCAGAATTGAAATGGCCCTTAACCTGCAATTCAATTGTGCGTGCAATGATGAATCACTCCTGCCTGCTATCTGTACATTTAGGCATCATCATACATGGCATAACCTAATACATGTGCATTCCATTATAGAATCTGGAATATGCAATGTTTATGTTAGTTCGTACGTGGAATATGATGTTTAAATGCCTCTTAAATCTGGTAAGTCAAGTGATGGTCTTTAAGCCTCCTTCTTTGCTTCTTTTCTTGATATGTAAGATTTGCTCACACGTCTGTTCAATTGCTTGTTTGCATTAGCCAGCCATACTAGGACTGTTTGCTTTGATTACTTGATGTTCTTGACCTAACACTCTAACAGAGCTTGTCAATGATTTAAACACTAAGGGCTACTGTAGTGGGGCCTTGTCTAACTCACAAGTGACATAAAGATTTGGATGTACACTACAGTAGGCTCTCCAAGAGTACCTGGAGATCCAGTTCGAAGGTATGCCTAGTTTTTACATAGTGCAGACATAGTAAATGCTCATTTCATTGTGTGCAAGTGCAAGAGATGTGGCATGTTTCATTATGTGGTGTTGTTTTGTTATAATCTCATCCTTTTGCGTTCACAGGCTAGAAAGTATGCATATTTATCTTCCAAGGAGACGAGTAACTAGTTTGTGTCACCTTGCAGAGGGGGTGCAATGAAGATAAGATTGAGGATTTCCAAGTACAAGATGTTAGTAAGGAGCCTTGCAAGAGAAGTAGGAGTTGCGCTGAGCCTCTTCAACCTGCTAAGGTAAGTCACTGTATGCAACTCAACAGTTCAATTCCTTGTTTGTTTTAGGCATAGTTAATTTTTTCTTTCCAATTGTTTTATTTGTCCTCAGTTAATGAGATGCCCAAATAATCATGCCTGATGTTCGGTACTTGTATCACTATTAGTTGACATAATTAAAGGCCTTACCATTTAATTACTCTGCCGAAGTGTGCTTGAAGCTTTGAAGTCTATTATCCAACTATTATTGCATGAGGCTCACAATCTAGTTTATACTACGCTAATGATTGCATAGTTTTGCCTGCTGTAGTATATTTGTATGAAACCCTCTGCTGTTCATTATGCTCCCTAAGACATTAATTGAGGCATAGAATGGCCAATGGCTTGCTTACTTATACGCAACGTGCTGTCTAAATTTGCAACTTGCCTGTGTTTTCGATTGGGCCCCAACATCATGCTCCTCTGGTGAGCTAAGAGGAATTTCTGTATGCTGGCTGCACAGACTATATTTTTTATAATTTTTAAAATATCACCTCCTTATGCTTCATGATGTGTAACATTTTTTTGAAAGTGACGTGTAACATTATTGTTAGTCCTGTTTTGCCATGTAGTACAAAATAGTGTCTTGTTTGCTTCACTGTTGTAACTATATTTTTGCCCTAGTCATGTGTACTTACAGAAACATTTCATGATGGAGTGACATCAACATAAAGATCTGCGAGCAGTGCGGCATGGCCGTTACCGAATGATTATGGATTGGAATTGGAATGTGCTGATGTTCTCGAGCATCAACTAGAGGTGGCAAGACAACGTGTACATGATTGTCAATGTATAATCAACAAGTTGAGAATGGACATGCAGGTATTAGATGCAGGAGTCAAAAAATGAAACAAGACACTGAGGTAACCATGAAGGAATTGGAGATTTTGTAGACAGAAATTTGTACTATCTGAATCCGGCCAATCCTATTTTCTAAAGAGATTATAGTTCAAATGGAGTTAACTTGATGCGCGTCCATGATGTATGAGTTGTATTTGCCTAGTGTATGTAATTTGTTGTTTGTATATGCTTTATTATCACCTGTGCCGAACCATAATGCCCAGTGGGTATAATCGGCTGTAATTTCATTATTGTATAATGTAGGATTATTCTACCTTTCTATGCCTTGATCTCTTTGTTGTATAGTGTATGCTTTTTAGAGGTGATAGTATTGAGTAGGATAATTCTTTGAATATGCTATATCATTCAAACGGGGGCCAACTCGCCCGACCATGGCCCTTCACGTTCCGTCGGATCGATGGGCCTTCTACGTCTCATAGGATCCATGGGCCTTCTACATCTCGTAGGATCCATGGGTCTTCTACGTTTCGTAAGATCCATGGGCCTTGTACGTCTCGTAGGATCCATGGGCCTTCTACGTCTCGTAGGATCCATGAACCTTCTATGTCTCGTAGGATCCATGGGATGACAACTCATTTATGGGTCTTGTACGGGCCTTTAATTGGCCGTAGACGGGCCTTTAATGGAAATCGTACGTTTTATGGGCTGACCATAACGGGCCGTTAATACACCGTATTTGGTGATGCTATGAAAATGGCCCAAGAGACTAACGGTCCACAAACGGGCCGACTGAACGACGGGCTGAATTTGGCCCACAAGTAGAAAATGACAGTAACGGGTCGTAAGTAACCGAATTCTGCAAATGAGCCCAAGAATAAATGGGCCCTCAGAAGGCCGAAAATTAACTTGGGCTGGAAATGGCCCAACGGAATAACGGGCCGTTAATGGGTATAAAGTGATACACTGTTCATTACTGGCCAGTTTCACCACGGGCCGTTAATGGGTGTAAATTAATACACTGTTCATTACAGGCCAGTTTCAGCACGGGCCGCTAATGGGCCAAGAGTTACAAAGGGCCTCATATGGGCCAAAAGACGTCATAGGCTATATATGGGCCAGAAGTCAAAATGGGCTGGAATCATATTGGATGGCCCAGATGATGCTACTGGGCCTAATTCGGATAGGGCATAACGGGCCTTGGGTCAGCGGGCTATAAATGGGCTATATGTGAATAGGCCGTTAACAGGCTTTCCATGGGCCGGCCCGCCAGCTTTTTGCCAAGTCAAACGGGCCGGCGTTTTCATAGGAATGGGCCACTGTTGGGCCGTGCCACATGTCAACGTATCATAGGTGCCTTCTGTCCAATGAGTGGATGACATCTGTCCCAACGATGAGCCGACATGTGTTTCCTCTAGCCAATGATGATTTTACACGTGGAAAACCCCCATTGGTCAGGGCTGTTAACGGGTTATCGGATCCAAAACCCGACCCGGTAGCTTAACGGCGTTCCATTATGGCGGATGCCACGTGTCGGTCACCCTTGACGAAAGCACTTTTGTGACGCGCGATTTATCGTCATGGAAGTGGACACTTCCGTGATGATAATTTTGGTAATGTCATGGAACACTTCTACGACAGAACAAGTATGACTATCTTGATTCTGTCATAAATTTGTCATGGATGTACATGCATGACAAAAAACGCGACCTACTGTGACAAACACGTATCATCACGGAAGTGTATTTTTTTGTAGTGTTTCCTCCCGCTAGGATCATCTCTCTTGGAAACAATATTATGAATTTTAAGCAACTTGATCATGAACATGTTGCACAAGCTTGGGAGAGAATGAAATTAATGATACGTAATTGCCCTACACATGGTTTGAATTTGTGGATGATTATACAAAATTTTATGCCGAATTGAATTTTGCTTCTAGAAATCTTTTAGATTCGGCCGCGAGAGGCACTTTTATGGAAATCATTTTAGGAGAAGCTACTAAACTCCTAGATAATAATATATTTAATTATTCTGAATGGCACACTGAAAGATCTACTAGTAAGAAAGTGCATGCGATAGAAGAAATTAATGTTTTGAGTGGTAAGATGGGTGAACTTATGAAATTATTTGCTAATAAAAGTGTTTCCTCTGATCCTAATGATATGTCTTTGTCAATTTTGATTGATAATAATAATGAATCTTTGGATGTGAATTTTGTTGGTAGGAATAATTTTGCTAGCAACGCGTATAGAGGAAACTTTAATCCTAGGCCGTATCCTAGTAATTCCTCCAATAATTATGGTATGTCCTACAACAATTCTTATGGAAATTTTAATAAGATAACCTCTGATTTTGAATCTAATATTAAAGAATTTATTACCTCGCAAAATAATTTCAATGCTTTGATTGAAGAAAAAATGCTTAAGATTGATGAGTTGGCTAGGAACATTGATAGATTTTCTCTTGATGTTGATTCTTTGAAACTTAGATCTATTCCTCGTAAGAATGATATTAATGAGTCTCTCAAATCCATAAGAATTTCCATTGATGAGTGCAAAGAAAGAACCGCTAGGATGCGTGCTAAGAAAGATTGCTTTATAAAAGTGTGTTCTTTTAGTTTCCATGATAATAAAGATGAAGATCTAAAAGTTATTGATGTGTCCCCTATCAAATCTTTGTTTTATAGTATGAATCTTGATAATAATGGGACTGAATATGATCCACCTTTATCTAGAAGGCGTTCCAAAAATTCGGAGTCTTTAGAGCTTGTTGCTAAAATTGTTAAAAGTGGGATTGAAGAAGTCAAAACTTTAAATATTAATGAACCCACTATTTTGGATTTCTAGGAATTTAATTATGATAATTAGATTGTATTTCCTTGTTGCAATCCGTGCTAAATTCTCCTTATGCTTATAGTCAAAATAAAGCCTTTACCAAACATATCGTTGATGCTTTGATGCAATCTTATAAAGAAAAACTTGAGTTGGAAGTTTCTATCCCTAGAAAACTTTATGATGAGTGGGAACCTAGTATTAAAATTAAGATTAAAGATCATGAATGCTATGCTTTGTGTGATTTGGGTGCTAGTGTTTCCACAATTCCAAAGACTTTGTGTGATTTGCTAGGTTTCTGTGATTTTGATGATTGCTCTTTAAACTTGCACCTTGCGGATTTCACTATTAAGAAACCTATGGGAATAATTAATGATGTTCTTATTCTTGCAAATAGGAATTATGTGCCCGTGGATTTTATTGTTCTTGACATAGATTGCAATCCTTCATGTCCTATTATTCTTGGTAGACCTTTCCTTAGAACGATTGGTTCAATTATTGATATGAAGGAAGGGAATATTAGATTCCAATTTCCGTTAAGGAAAGGCACGGAAAACTTCCCTAGAAAGAAAATTAAATTACCTTATGAATCTATTATGAGAGCCACTTATGGATTGCCTTCCAAAGATGGTAATACCTAGATCTATCTTCCCTTTTATGCCTAGCTACGGGCGTTAAACGATAGCGCTTGTTGGGAGGCAACCCCTGTTCAAGAATTCATCCGATTAACCAGTTAACTTGCCGATTAATCCCTACTCATAGGGTCCCCTAGTAGCTGATAACCCGATAAATCGTCTGATTAATTGATTAAATGGCTGATTAACTTGCCGATTAGCCTATTAATTCCCTACTCACCAACCCACCGAGCAGCTACCAGTTAACGATTTCCTCAACAATGGAGGCAACCCAATTTTATTTTTAGTCCTTGTTTTTTGATCCTGTTTAGTAATAAATAATTTATCTAGCCTCTGTTTTGGTTGTGTTTTTTGTGTATAATTAGTGTTTGTGCCAAGTAGAACCGTTGGGAAGACTTGGGGAAAGTCTTTTTAATCTTGCTGTAAAAAACAGAAACTTTAGCGCTCACAAGAACTGCTGCCATTTTTATTTGGAAAGTTCTATTTAGTTAATTATTTTTGAATATGATTAATATATACATTCCGCATGTCCAGCAATTTAGTTTAGAATTTTTGGTGTTCCAGATCTTGCGTTATCTACAGATTACTACAGACTGTTCTGTTTTTGACAGATTCTGTTTTTTCGTGTGTTGTTTGGTTATTTTGATGAATCTATGGATACTAAAATATTTTATAAACCATATAGAAGTTGGAATACAGTAGGTTTAACACCAATATAAATAAATAATGAGTTAATTACGGTACCTTGAAGTGGTGTTTTGCTTTCTTTCGCTAACGGAGCTCAAGAGATTTTCTACATTAAGTTTTGTGTTGTGAAGTTTTCAAGTTTTGGGTAAAGATTTGATGGATTATGGAACAACGAGTGGCAAGAGCCTAAGATTGGGGATGCCCATGGCACCCCCAAGATAATCTAAGGACAACTAAAAGCCAAAGCTTGGGGATGCCCCGGAAGGCATCCCCTCTCACGTCTACTTCTATCGGTAACTTTACTTGGAGCTATATTTTTATTTACCACATGATATGTGTTTTTCTTGCAGCATCTTGTGTTATTTGAGTCTTTATTTGTTAGTTTTCCACAATCATTCTGGCTGCACACACCTTTTTGAGAGAGGCACTCATGATTCGGAAATTGTTAGAATACTCTATGTGCTTCACTTATATCTTTTGAGTTATATAGCTTTTGCTCTAGTGCTTCACTTATATCTTCTAGAGCACGTTGGTGGATTTGTTTTATAGAAACTTCTGTTCTCTCATGCTTCACTTAGATTATTTTGAGAGTCCTACAAAACAGCATGGCAATTTGCTTTAATTATTTTAGGCATTCAAGATTAATAATAAAATTTTCTTATGAGTGTGTTGAATACTATGAGAAGTTTGAAACTTGATAATTGTTTTGAGATATGGAGATGGTGATATTAGAGTCATGCTAGTTGAGTAGTTGTGAATTTTAGAAATGCTTGCGTTAAAGTTTGTGATTACCGTAGCATGCACGTATGGTGAACCGTTATGTTCAGAAGTCGGAGCATGATGTATTTATTGACTATCCTCCTTATGAGTGGCGGTCGGGGACGAGTGATGCTCTTCTCCTACCAATCTATCCCCTAGGAGCATGCACGTAATACTTTGCTTCAATAACTAATAGATTTTTGCAATAAGTATGTGAGTTCTTTATGACTAATGTTGAGTCCATGCATTACACGCACTCTCACCCTTGCACCATTGCTAGCCTCTCTAATACCGCGCACCTTTCGCCGGTATCATACACCCACCATATACCTTCCTCAAAACAGCCACCATACCTACCTATCATGGCATTTACATAGCCATTCCGAGATATATTGCCATGCAACTTTCCACCGTTCCGTTTTATGTGGTGAATAAAAATATAGCTCCAAGTAAGGTTACCGATGAACGAAGACAAAAGAGGGGATGCCATCCGGGGCATGACCAGGCTTAGGCTATTGGTTGTCCTTGAATATTACCTTGGGGTGCCTTGGGCATCCCCAAGCTTAGGCTCTTGCCACTCCTTATTCCATAGTCCATCGAATCTTTACCCAAAACTTGAAAACTTCACAACACAAAACTTAACAGAAAACTTGTAAGCTTCGTTAGTATAAGAAAATAAATCACCACTTAGGTACTGTTGTTAACTTATTATAAATTCATATTGGTGTAATATCTACTGTATTCCAACTTCTCTATGGTTTATACCCTCCGATACTGCTCATAGATTCATCAAAATAAGCAAACAACACAAAGAACACAGAATCTGTCAAAAACAGAAAAAGTCTGAAGCAATATGGAGGTTATGAATTCTTGTGTCACTCCAAAAAATTTGGGATAAATTGGTGGACCTGAGGAATTTATCTATTAATCATCTCCAAAAAGAATCAACCTAACCGCACTCTCCCGTAAAAAATGGCATCTAATATCCTGAGCACAAAAGTTTCTGTTTTTTACAGCAAGATCGCGAAGACTTCACCCAAGTCTTCCCAAAGGTTCTACTTGGCACAAACACTAATTAAAACATAAAACCAAATCTAAAAATAGGCTAGATGAATTATTTATTACTAAACAGGAGCAAAAAGCAAAGAACAAAAATAAAATTGGGTGCTTCCCAACAAGCGCTATTGTTTAACGCCCCTAGCTAGGCATGATGATTTCAATGATGCTCACATAAAAGATAAGAATTGAAACATAAAGAGAGCATCATGGAGAATATTACTATCACATTTAAGTCTAACCCACTTCCTATGCATAGGTATTTTTCGAGCAAACAACTTATGGGAACAATAATAAACTAGCATAGGAGGGCAAAATAAGCATAACTTCAAAATTTAAGCACATAGAGAGGAAGCTTGATATTATTGCAATGCCTACAAGCATATGTTCCTCCCTCATAATAATTTTCAGTAGCATCATTAATGAATTCAACAATATAACCATCACATAAAGCAGTCTATTCATGATCTACAAGCATAGAACTTTTATTGCTCTTCACAAAAGAAAAATTCTTCTTATTCGGAATAGTGGGAGTATCATAAGAAACTTGAATACTATAAATTGTTTCTACATTAAAAGAGTAATGTTCAGAAAAAGGGTAATCATAATCATGACAAGTTTTATAAATATAATCATCACTACTTTTTATAGCATAAGTGTCATCACGATAATCATCATAAGTAGCAACTTTGTTCTGATCATAATCAATTGAAACCTCTTCCAAGATAGTGGAATCATTACTAAATAAAGTCATGATGTCACACCCTAGCTAGTTCAAGCATTAGAGTGTGCATCACGTTTAAATTTCTCTTAAATTTGAAATGGGGATGACAGAACCCCCAGCACCCCCCCTGGAACAACTAGGGTTTACTAAAAACTTTTTCAATGAACCTGAAATGCCCTTCTAAAAAGCCCACCCTTTTTGTTTTGGGTTAAAACCTTTGAGAAAAATGGTGCACATTTTTCTAGGAGATCTTAAGGTCATTGGATTAGTTCTTATAGTATTTGCATTTGGGCATTTAAATGCTATAAAATATTTTAAATGCTCAAATAATCATAAACTAAAATGTTTGCTGTTGGATATATTCTAAGAAGTAGCCATGATTAATTTTATGATTTTTGGAAATGCCCTGGCATTTTTAATAAAGCCCCGAAGTTACGGAAATAATAGAATAAATGAAAAACAGAAAAGGAGAGAAAGAACAGAGACTTACCTGGCGCAGCCCACCTAGCCCACCAGCTCGGCCCAGTCCACTGGCTCCTGCCAGTCGTCCTCCTCCTCTCGCCAAGAGGACGAGAGGTGCGTGGCCGGCGCCCGCGGCCACACACCGACCACCTCCTGCTTCCGCCGACGCCCTGGACGCGTCTACGAGTGCCACGCCTCCCCCTGTCTCGCCTCTCTCGCTCTCTCCCCCGAAGCAGGGCGCAGCCGTCGCCGCCGACAAGCACCACCGCAGCCACCGCTGTCCACTCGTTGCCTCGCCGTGCCGCCGACAAGCACCACCGCGTCCGCCGTCGTCCACTGCTTCGCCTCGACCCATCCCCGAGCGCTCGCTGGCCCCGGAGACGCTGCACCAAGCTCGTCTTCAAGCTCGGTCGCCGGAGATCCCCCTCCCCGCCCCGCTCGCTCCAGCTCTTCCCCGAGCTCGCCGTTCGCTCCCCTGCAACCGCAGTGAGCTACTGACCCTTCTCCCCCTCTCTGTTCTAGTTCTCGTGCATCGTACGCGCCGCCTTGAGTTCGCCCGCACGCACTGCCGCATGTGCTCGCCGCCGACGAGTCTCCGGCCATCTAATGGTCTGGCCGTCGTGCCCAGCTTCCTCCCCGTGCCGCATAGAGCATGTACGTGCCCCACTTGAGCCTCCACGACCGTCACAAGGATGACACCGACCTCACCCGAGCCCCGGCGACCGCCAAGGTTAACGCCGGCGACGACTCCGGCCACCCCAGGCCCAACCACCCATACCACTCGACGCAGACAAGTGCCCGCGTCGCTTAGATGCCCTCCGTCGGCCGTTTGGTCGCCGAAGGAAGAAACCCGCACCCCTTCGTCGTCCCTGGACTTGCCGGCGACGAGCCCTGGGTCAACTCCAGTGAGTTTGACCCGGGTTGACCCCAGTTTGAATTCCCCTGACTCACTGACGTGTGGGCCCGAGGCCACTAATTAAACTAGATTAGTATTAGTTTAACACTAACTAAATTTAGTTAGTTAGTTGACACTGACAGATGGGACCCACAGGTCAGGATTGACCCGGACCGTCTCAGTTGACCGCTGAAATCACACTGACGTCGGGCTGACGCAGTAAATCCTTTTCTGGATTTATTCTTTAATAGGAAATTCCGGAAAATAGCCAAAACTTCTAAAAATCATAGAAAATCAACCATAGATCCAAATCGAACATTTTATATATGAAAAATGATCAGAAAAATTCAATCTATCCATCTGTAATGGTTTCATGCATGACAAAACAAGTTAACCTTGCTCTTTAAGCAAAATAAGATAATGTACTAATAAGGCTATGTTAAATGAGCTAACATTTGAATCTTTGATTCAAATGAGTTCATTCCTTTCTGTTTTAGCTTGCATTAGGCCAAGACACTTTCATTTTGACATGTCATAGCATGCATCATATTGTTGCATATTGTCATGTGTTGATTATGTTCGGTGTGTCTTTCGTGGTAGGTTCTGCCTCCGAGGATAACCCCGAATATCCGTCTGAAGGGCAATACCATACTACCATTACATCAGGCAAGCAACCCATTGATCATTCCGATACAAACCCATGTTCTCGCTTCTACTCTTGTTTACTGCATTAAGACAACGTGATTTAAACTGTTGTGTGCTACGGTAGTTGAACCCTTATCCTCTGCATGACCTGTCATTGCCACAGTAACTAGATGAAACCCACTAGCATGTGTAGGAGTTGATTGAGCCATGTATGTGTTTCCTACCTTGCTATGCCTGCTATGCTTAGAGTTGTGTCAGGTCTGGTTCATCTTGGTGATGGGCTAGAGTGAAATGATTATGTCGGTAATGTGAGGGATGTGTTGAACATGATTTGGTAAAGGTATCGATGAGAGGCCATGTAGGAGTACATGGTGGGTTGTTTAATTGAGGCCGCCATAAGAACTGAGATCTGTATGTGTGATTTAAGATTCAGTTACTACCATACATTGGGCCCGAAACCAATGGACCCTCTTGGCTTCTTATTCAACCTAGTACTCTGTCCAGGAGTTGCAATTAGTTTCTGGTGTTTGTAGGTTATGTGTTGGCGGCCGTGCGTAGCGCTGACCCTAGGGGTGGGCTATGTTGCGGTAGATACACCATGGCACAGTGTACCGAGTCACCCGTTTGGTGTCTCGGGAACCCTGTTCACGTTGTTCGGGGCCGTATGTGGAAACCACGGCCGGACTCCCTGCGAATGGAATCTGAATAGGCGATAAACCTGGACTAGAGGCTTGAGTGTTTAGGTAGGACGTGTCCGACACCCTCGTTGGGCTTCCGCTTGAAGGTTGCCGAGTACATGTCGCGTAAACGGCGGTAAGTGGTGAAAGCGTGTATGGAGAAGTACACCCCTGCAGGGTATAAAACTATTCGAATAGCCGCGTTCGCGGTAAAGGACTACTTGGAATTGCCTATACAGTTCATAGACAAGCTAATGGATAATACTAAAAGACTCAAGATAAGTGTGAGTACCGAGGATGGCCCTCTCGTAGGATGATAAGGGAGGATCCCCGGTGGAGTATTGTGTTGGTGAGTAGTGGACTCGTGTGCGAAAAGTATTTTTACTAGTGGAGTTTCGTAGGATAGCTTAGTCAAGAGTCAAAGCTGGCTTGCTGCAATAACCCCACCACCTTCTTGAGAATGAGCATGTATAGTAGGTTCTGATATAAGACTTGCTAAGTACCTTTGTTCTCATCTTTTGCTTAATTACTATTTTCAGACGACAACACCGCCCCCTCCGATGGGTTTTACGTAGACCTCGACATCGATGAGTAACTCGCCACCCAGGTGGTGACCCTGGCCATGGAGGGCCCTATGTAGATAGACAGGCTTCGAGAAGCCTTCTTTCTTTCTAGTGTCTGTACTCAGACTATTTGCTTCCGCATGTGCTTGTATGCTTGTATGACTTGAGTGTCGGGTCATGTGACCCCTACCTGTATGAACATGTTATGTATGGCTCTCTGGAGCCTTTAAATAAGTTACTTGAGTTGTAGAGTTTTGTTGTGATGCCATGTTGTATGTACTCATATCGGGCATATTGTGTGTATGATTGAAATGCTTGGTATGAGTGGGATCCAACAATCTAGTTGTTTATCCTTGGCAGCCTTTCTTATGGGGAAATGTAGTCTAGTGTTCCTCGAGCCATAGTAGTCCGCTACAGCCCGGTTCACCGGAGTCCTGCTAGCCCAGCACTACTGCTCAAGACACTTGACTGGCCGACATGTGTTTCACTTCATTCCTATGTCTGTCCCTTCGGGGAAATGTCATGCGATGACATCCAGAGTCCTGTCTAGCCTGCTACAGCCCGGGTTCCCCAGAGTCTTGTTAGCCCAGTGCTATAGCGCGGATTCACTCGCTGATGACCGACATGCTCGATGTGATTCATGTATGTCTGTCTCCATAGGTCTGCGCCGCATTGGATTCACGACTAGCCACGTCGGCCCGGGTTCTTTGTCATATGGATGCTAGCGACACTATCATATACGTGAGCCAAAAGGCACAAACGGTCGCAAGCCATGGCAAGCTGACACCCGTGGGGATACCGTGCATGAGGCCACAATGTGATATGAGGTGTTACCGGCTAGATCGATGTGACTTGGAATCAGGGTCCTGACAGCGTTGGCATCAGAGCCGGACTGCCTGTAGGTTCGTTGAGCCAAACTGGTCGATGTCGAGTCTAGAAATGCTTTAGCTATATGTAGGGGAATTGATTGTGGGAGGGAACGTAAGGCTCTTTTACTCCTTTACCTTATGCCCTCTGATCCGAGTCATTCTCTTCTCATTCAACGTGGGTTAAGGACTAGGCTTTCAGATGGCCACTCGTGCTCAAAACAAAGTGGTTCGCCTGATCCGATGCCTTGATGTGCCCGGTCATACTGCTATGTTAGTCCGGGTAATGATCGAGACGGGTTACTGTTGGTATCCCGAATACACTGTCAAAGAGCAGTTCAGAGACTTCAACCACAGCCAGTACCTCTGTACCGTCAGGATATATCCCTCTTATCCTGGCGCGACTTGGCCCCTTCACTGTTCCTATGGACTCAGGGTTACTGTTGAGATGGCTGTGCAGGATGCTGCCTATTCCATGATGACCATCATGCGAGTCCGGACTGGCCTGCTTCGAAACACCGACTTCCTTTATATGCCAGCTTCACTTCCGAGAGCGCAAGGGTATCTCCAGGCTATCTGTGCTGACCCCACACATGAGGAGTCACTACTCCGCACCACTGCCGAGATGCTCGAGGATAAGGACCGCGAAAATCCGGCCTTGCGTATGGAGCTTTTTAACTGTCGTGCTGATCACTGGGCCACTTGACTCGGTTTGCACCAGCGGTATAGGCAGGATACATGGATCTGAGGGATCTGTACCCTGTACGGTCTGGATTGCCAGATTGGATGGAGTGGCGCGATGTGGGAGGCATCACCCCTCCTCGTGGTCCCTGTCTGCCACCACCTGTGGGACCAAGGCCACATCCGAGTCCCTTTGGTTCGCAGGCTCCGCAGGACCGTCTGTTCCCAGATGATCATGTTCCATTTCCAGGTTTTGGTGGCAACTTCTATGAGGATTACTACAGAGTCGTCTGAGCTAGTAGTAGTTTCACTAGTATTGTAGTAGTTGTATCTCCACTGTCACGCGTGACTTGTGAAATATGACTTAGCGTGTAATCAATTCCGGAGGTGTAGGAAAATAATGTATAGGATCTTGGAATGCCTTCGATGAGATGTAATGTCTTTCACCGTAGTTGTACTCTAGCCTGGGCTTGTACTAAACTATGTATGGTGTGTATGACCAATGGTATATATATGGCAGTTTCTATATTACCATGTCATGCAATGAACATCTTCGCATTCCATGTTATCCATTACATTCTGCACTTCCTTGCTAAGTTTGTGCCATCCTTATTTAAACCGTTGTCTTGTTTTCTCCTAGGATGGTCAACACCCACAGCAACCCTGCTGCCCTGTTGCAGGGGGAAGCCAGTGCAGCTAGGGGTGAAAATCTGCCTCACCCGCCTTCTCTGGCCGAAGTGATGCTGGAGGCGGAAAGAAACAAGCGAGAGACTAACCGCTTGATGGAGCGGATTGAGCAGAACACTGCACGCCATCAGCGAAATGACTTGGTGTCAAGCAATGACTTCATCAAGCTGTACCCACCAAAGTTTAACCATTCCGTCGAGCCCCTCGACGCGGATGACTGGCTTCGCAGCATCACCCACAAGCTATGTTCTGCCAACGTAGCCGAAGCTGATAAGGTTACTTATGTTGCCTATCACCTCGAAGGCCCTGCTAGCCTTTGGTGGGAAAACTTTGAAGCTATGCGCCCAGTCGGCCAAATCACTACTTGGGCTGAATTCAGTGAGGCTTTCCATGAGCATCACATTCCGGAAGGTCTCATAGATCACAAGAGGGAAGAGTTCTGCAATTTCACCCAAGGAAGACTTACTGTGGATGCATGTAGTCGTGAATTTGGGAATCTGGCACAATATGCTCCTGAAGAAGTATCTACCGACGCTAAGAAGCAGGCAAGGTTCCGCAAGGGACTTAGCCCTGAGCTTCGCCGCGATCTTCGTCTGCACGAGTGCACCTCCTTTCAGAAGTTGGTCAATAAAGCCATCAGTGCTGAGTCAGGCCAGTCTCACTATGACGCTTCACGCAAGCACTCACGTGATTTTGCCTCTTCATCCGGCTCTGGAGCTCAGAAGCGCCGGTGTGGATTCCAAGCACGGCACTGCCACCTAGGTTCATTCCGAGGCCATCCTTTGAGGTGCCTCGTCCCAACCAGCAGTTTGCACCGGCCAAGCCCTATGGTGTCCCTGCTGCTAATGCTGCTCCACGTCCCAATGTTGTGACATGTTTCAAGTGTGGAGAGCCGGGTCACTATAGCTGAGAGTGTCCCCAGAACAACAACCCCAATCAGTCTGGAAAGTTTGTTGGCCGTGGTAAGCCAGCGGGAAAGACATTCTACGCCAAGCCGGTCACCACGGCACGTGGCCATGTCAACTATGTGTCAGCCGAGGAGGCTCATGAGGATCCTAACGTCGTTCTTGGTACGCTCCTTGTTAACTTCCATCCGACATCTGTTCTTTTCGATACTGGAGCATCTCATTCATTCATATCCGAGAACTATGCTTGATTGCATAACACGACATTCTGTGACATGCCCACTTCCATGGTAATTCAAACTCCGGGTTCCAAATGGCAAACTTCTAGAGTAAGCCATGGGAACAAAATTCTTGTCGATAGACTTGTCTTCCTTGCATCCTTAATAGCTCTCAAGTCCTCGGACATAAACATCATCTTGGGTATGGACTGGATGTCAGCTCATTATGCTAAGATTGATTGTGCCACTAGAATCGTTCAACTTACTCGCCCATCGGGCAAGACAGTCAATGTCTTAACTCGAGTGGCCAAGCGCCAGGTTTACTCCCTAAATGCCAACCCCCTTCCAGACCTTGAGGATATTCCGGTAGTCCGGGACTTTCCGGATGTCTTTCTAGAAGAACTGCCAGGTGTTCCACCTGACAGGGCTGTCGAATTTGTGATAGACCTTGTTCCAGGAACCGTTCCAATTTCTAGGAGACCCTATAAGATTGCACCCTTAGAACTAGCTGAGCTTAAAAACCAACTCGATGAGTCCTTGGAAAAGGGTTTCATCCGTCCTAGTTCCTCTCCTTGGGCTTGCCCCGTCCTCTTCATCAAAAAGAAGGATGGAACGGATCGGATGGTTGTAGATTACTGACCTGTCAACTTCGTCACTATCAAGAACAAGTATCCGCTTCCCAGGATCAACGATCTGTATGATCAGCTCGCTGGATCCTCAGTCTTTTCCAAGATGGATTTGAGGTTATACTACCATCAAATCAAAATCAGAAACGGGGACATTCCCAAAACGGCCTTTGTTACTCGTTATGGCCAATACGAGTACACCGTTATGTCCTTCGGTTTAACCAATGCCCCAGCCACCTTCTCTCGGTTAATGAACTCGGTCTTCATGGAGTATATAGATAAATTCGTCATAGTTTACCTCGATGACATACTCATCTACTCCAAGAATGAAGAGGAACATGCCGAACTTCTAAGGCTGGTATTGACGAAACTTCGAGAGCATCGCCTTTGTGCCAAATTATCCAAGTGTGAATTTTGGTTGCCAGAAGTGACCTATCTAGGCCATGTAATCTCTGGTAAGGGTATTGCTATCAATCCCGAGCGAGTTCAAGCCGTCCTTGATTGGACTCCACCTGAGACGGTCAAGCAAGTTCGGAGCTTCTTTGGCTTAGTGAGCTATTGCCGTCGCTTTGTCGAGAATTTCTCCAAGGTTGTTAAACCTCTAACTGAACTCCTCAAGAAAGATAAAAAGTTCGAGTGGACCCCACAATGCGAGTTCATCTTTCAGGAACTGAAAAGACGCCTGACATCTGCTCCCGTACTGGTACCACCAGATTTCTCCAAGGACTTTATTATCTATTGCGACGCCTCGCGACAAGGACTAGGTTGCATACTCACGCAAGATCGTCAGGTAATTGCCTATGCTTCACGGCAATTACACCCACATGAGGAAAATTATCCCACACATGATCTAGAGCTTGTAGCTGTAGTCCATGCACTTAAAACTTGGCGACATTACCTCCTCGGTAATCGTTGAGAGATCTTCACCGATCACCAAAGTTTGAAATATATCTTCACCCAACCGGATTTGAATCTCAGGCACCGATGTTGGGTCGAGTTGATCTCGGATTATGACTTATGAATAACTTACACCCCGGGCAAAGCCAATGTCATGGCTGATGCGCTAAGTCGTAAATCTTATTGTAACAACCTGAAGTTACAACAAAGTCAACCACTTCTCCATGAGGAATTTTGTAAGCTCAATCTTCACATTGTTCCTCGAGGATTCCTATCCACCCTGGTGGCGAAACCTACCCTTACGGATCAGATCATCAAGGCACATAAGGTAGATCCGGGACTCTCCGGTATTAAGAGAAACATTAAGAAAGGAGTCGCGAATTGTTTCTCCGTTGATGATCAAGGTGTCGTATACTTTGGAAAATGCTTAGTGGTTCCCAAGGCACGAAACCTGAGGTGACTGATCCTTAAGGAAGCTCATGAATCCCCTCTCACCATTCATCCCGGTAGTACTAAAATGTATCAAGACCTATGCTAGAGGTTTTGGTGGACTAGGATGAAGAGAGAAATCGCTCAATACATTGCTAATTGCGACGTTTGTCGTCGTGTTAAAGCAGAACATCAACGGCCTGCTGGCACCCTTCAACCTTTGGCTATTCCTGAGTGGAAATGGGATAAAATCAGTATGGATTTCATCACTAGGTTTCCCAGGACCAAGAGAGGGAATAATGCCATCTTCATCATGATCGACCGTCTTTCCAAAGTAGCCCATTTCCTACCTGTTCGTGAGAGTATCACCGCTAGCCAGCTAGCTGACTTATACATCTCCCGAATAGTGTCTCTTCACCTCTTGATTTTGGGAAAATTTCCAAAATGCTATGGGAACTCGTCTCTCTTTTAGCACCGCCTTCCATCCTCAATCAAGTGGTCAAGTAGAGCGAGTCAATCAAATTCTAGAAGATATGCTTCGAGCTTATGTCGTCTCATTCGGAATGGGTTGGGAGAAATGCCTTCCATTCACGGAGTTTGCTTATAACAATAGTTATAAGCTAGCTTGGGCAAAGCTCCTTTCGAAGTTCTCTATGGACGAAAATGTCGAACGCCTCTTAACTGGTCAGAAACCGGGGAAAGACAACTCTTTGGTCCGGATATGATTCAGGAAGCAGAAGAGCAGGTTCGCGTTATTCGTGAGAAATTGAAAACAGCCCAATCTCGTCAAAAGAGCCAATATGATCATAAACATAAGCTCATGACTTATGAAGTCGGCGAGAAGGCTTACCTTCGGGTTACTCTATTAAAAGGAACCCATCATTTCGGTATCAAAGGCAAATTGGCTCCTCGTTACATCACACCCTTTCACATTCTTGCCAAACGAGGAGAAGTTGCCTACCAATTGGAACTGCCTTCGCATCTTTCCAGAGTTCACGATGTCTTCCACGTTTCTCAACTCATATCGGGAATATCCCGTTCGTATCATTGATCAAGCCGAGCGTACCACTCGACGTCATAACATCAAGTTTCTCAAGGTTCAATGGTTACACCATTCCGAGAAAGAAGCCACTTGGGAAAGGGAGGATCATCTTCGACTCGAGTACCCCACCTTCTTCCCGGAGGATCCTAAATCTCGGGACGATATTCTTTTGAGTGGGGTGACTTGTCACACCCTAGCTAGTTCAAGCATTAGAGTGTGCATCATGTTTAAGTTTCTCTTAAATTTGAAATGGGGATGACAGAACCCCCAGCACCCCCCTGGAACAACTATGGTTTACTTAAAACTTTTTCAATGAACCTGAAATGCCCTTCTAAAGCCCACCCTTTTTGTTTTGGGTTAAAACCTTTGACAAAAATGGTGCACATTTTTCTAGGACATCTTAAGTTCATTGGATTAATTCTTATAGTATTTTCATTTGGGCATTTAAATGCTATAAAATATTTTAAATGCTCAAATAATCATAAACTAAAATGTTTGCTGTTGGATATATTCTAAGCACTAGCCATGATTAATTTTATAATTTTTGGAAATGCTTTGGCATTTTTAATAAAGTCTTGGAGTTAAAGAAATAATAGAATAAATGAAAAACAGAAAAGGAGAGAGAGAACAGAGACTTACCTGGCGCAGCCCACCTAGCCCACCAGCTCGGCCCAGTCCACTGGCTCCTGCCAGTCGTCCTCCTCCTCTCGCCAAGAGGACGAGAGGCGCGTGGCTGGCGCCCGCGGCCACACGCCGGCCACCTCCTGCTTCCGCCGACGCCCTGGACGCGTCTACGAGTGCCACGCCGACCCCCTGGACCCCTCGACGGCTCCACTCTCCCCCCCGTCTCACCTCTCTCGCTCTCTCCCCCGAAGCAGGGCACAGCCGTCGCCGCCGATAAGCACCACCGCAGCCACCGCCGTCCACTCGTTGCCTCGCCGTGCCAAGAAGTTCCGCCGCCGTCCACCGCTTCGCCTCGACCCATCCCTGAGTGCTCGCTCGCCCCGGAGATGCTGCACCGAGCTCGCCTTCAACCTCGGTCGATGGAGACCCCCCTCGCCGCCCCGCTCGCTCCAGCTCTTCCCCGAGCTCGCTGTTCACTCCCCTGCAACTGCAGTGAGCTACTAACCCTTCTCCTCCTCTCCATTCTAGCTCTCGTGCACTGTACGCGCCACCTCGAGTTCACCTGCACGCACCGCCGCCTGTGCTCGCCGCCGACGAGTCTCTGGCCATCTAATGGTCCGGTCGTTGTGCCCAGCTTCCTCCCCGCACCGCGTAGAGCATGTACGTGCCCCGCTTGAGCCTCCACGACCGTCACAAGGACGACCTCGACCTCACCCGAGCCCCGGCGACCGCCAAGGTCGACGCCAACGATGACTCCGGCCACCCTAGGCCCAACCACCCATACCACTCGACGCGGACAAGTGCCCGCGTCACTTAGATGCCCTCCGCCGGCCATTTGGTCGCCGGAGGAAGAAACCCGCACCCCTCCGCCGTCCCTGGCCTTGCCGGCGACGAGCCCCGGGTCAACTCCGGCGAGTTTGACCTGGGTTGACCCTAGTTTGAATTCCCCTGACTCACTAATGTGTGGGCCTGAGGTCACTAATTAAACTAGATTAGTATTAGAAAATATCAAACTCCGCCTATGTTGTCTCAACATAGCCAGTCCCAAGCCCAGGTAAAGGAGGAGGGTTGTGATAGGCTTGGCGAGCCAACGTAAAAACTCATCCACTCTTATGGAGATGAAACCCAAAAGATTTTCGTTGGGGCATAACCCTCTCAGGGACGCGCTACATCGGAACCCGGGTGTGGTGGAAAATGGGGAAGGGCCGGGCCGTCACCCCCAAGGTGGCGCACTATATCTTGATCCGGATACGGTGGCAAGTGAGTGAGGATCGGGTCGTCGCATCCTTAGTGGCGTGCTACATCGGCGCCCGGATGTAGTGGAAAATGGGCAAGGGTCTTCGCATTTGACTCGACGAGTGCGAAGGGTAAGGAAGCTAGCCGAGCCTAGGAGGATTCGCTTAGGTAGCTGGAACGTAGGCTCTCTGACAGGGAAGCTTCGGGAGCTAGTTGATGCAGTGGTGAGGAGAGGTGTTGATATCCTTTGCGTCCAAGAAACCAAATGGAGAGGACAGAAGGCGAAGGAGGTGGAGGATACCAGCTTCAAGCTGTGGTACACAGGGACGGCTGCAAACAGAAATGGCGTAGGCATCTTGATCAACAAGAGCCTCAAGTATGGAGTGGTAGACGTCAAGAGACGTGGGGACCGGATTATCCTAGTCAAGCTGGTAGTTGAGGACTTGGTTCTCAATGTTATCAGCGTGTATGCCCCACAAGTAGGCCACAATGAGAACACCAAGAGGGAGTTCTGGGAAGGCTTGGAAGACATGGTTAGGAGTGTACCAATTGGTGAGAAGCTCTTCATAGGAGGAGACCTCAATGGCCACGTGGGTACATCTAACACAGGTTTTGAAGGGGCGCACGGGGGCTTTGGGTATGGCATCAGGAATCAAGAAGGAGAAGATGTCTTAAGCTTTGCTCTAGCCTACAACATGATTGTAGCTAACACCCTCTTTAGAAAGAGAGAATCACATCTAGTGACTTTTAGTAGTGGCCAACACTCTAGCCAGATTGATTTCATCCTCTCGAGAAGAGAAGATAGGCATGCGTGCCTAGACTGTAAGGTGATACCTGGAGAGAGTGTTGTACCCCAGCATAAGCTGGTGGTTGCTGTCTTCCGCTTTCGGATTCGTTTCCAGCGGGATAAGCATGCAAAATTCGCCACAACGAAGTGGTGGAAGCTCAAGGGGGAGGTAGCTCTAGCGTTCAAGGAGAGGGTCATTAAGGAGGGCCCTTGGGAGAAGGAGGAGATGCGAACAATGTGTGGACAAAGATGGCGACTTGCATTCGTAAGGTGGCCTCGGAGGAGCTTGGAGTGTCCAGGCGAAGGAGAAGCGAAGATAAGGATACCTGGTGGTGGAATGATGATGTCCAGAAGGCGATTAAAGAGAAGAAAGATTGCTTCAAACGCCTATACCTGGATAGGAGTGCAGACAACATAGAGAAGTACAAGATGACGAAGAAGGCCGCAAAGCGAGCTATTGGTGAGGCAAGGGGTCGGGCATATGAGGACCTCTACCAACGGTTAGGCACGAAGGAAGGTGAAAGGGACATCTATAAGATGGCCAAGATCCCAGAGAGGAAGACGAGGGATATTGGCCAAGTCAAATGCATCAAGGACGGAGCAGGCCAACTCTTGGTGAAGGGCGAGGAGATTAAGCATAGATGGTGGGAGTACTTCGAGAAGCTATTCAATGGGGAGAATGAGAGTTCTACCATTGAATTGGACGACTCCTTTGATGAGACTAGCATGCGTTTTGTGTGGCGAATCCAGGAGTCTGAGGTCAAGGAGGCTTTAAAAAGGATGAAAGAAGGCAAGGCGATGGGCCCTGATTCTATCCCCATTGAGGTGTGGAAAGGTCTCGGGGACATAGCGATAGTATGGCTAACCAAGCTTTTCAACCTCATTTTTCGGGCAAACAAGATGCCAGAAGAATGGAGACGGAGTATATTAGTACCAATCTTCAAGAACAAGGGGGATGTTCAGAGTTGTACTAATTACCGTGGAATTAAGCTGATGAGCCATACAATGAAGCTATGGGAGAGAGTCATTTAGCACCGCTTAAGAAGAATGACAAGCGTGACCAAAAATCAGTTTGGTTTCATGCCTGGGAGGTCGACCATGGAAGCCATTTTCTTGGTACGACAACTTATGGAGAGATATAGGGAGCAAAAGAAGGACTTGCATATGGTGTTCATTGACTTGGAGAAGGCCTATGATAAGATACCGCGGAATGTCATGTGGTGGGCCTTGGAGAAACACAAAGTCCCAGCAAAGTACATTACCTTCATCAAGGACATGTACGATAATGTTGTGACAAGTGTTCGAACAAGTGATGTCGACACTGGTGACTTCCTGATTAAGATAGGACTGCATCAGGGGTCAGCTTTGAGCCCTTATCTTTTTTCATCGGTGATGGATGAGGTCACAAGGGATATACATGGAGATATCCCATGGTGTATGCTCTTTGCGGATGATGTGGTGCTAGTTGACGATAGTCGGACGGGGGTAAATAGGAAGTTAGAGTTATGGAGACAAACCTTGGAATCGAAAGGGTTTAGGCTTAGTAGAACTAAAACCGAGTACATGATGTGCGGTTTCAGTACTACTTGGTGTGAGGAGGAGGTTAGCCTTGATGGCCAGGTGGTACCTCAGAAGGACACCTTTCGGTATTTGGGGTCAATGCTGCAGGAGGATGGGGGTATTGATGAAGATGTGTGTTGGGGAACGTTGCAGAAAACAAAAATTTTCCTACTCGTTTCACCAAGATCATCTAGGAGTTCATCTAGCAACGAGTCACGAGATGCATCTACATACCTTTGTAGATCGCGAGCGGAAGCGTTCGTTAGAACGAGGTTGATGTTGTCGAACACGACGTGATCCAAATCACCGATGACCAGCGCCGAACGGACGGCACCTCCGCGTTCAACACACGTACGGGACGGGAGACGTCTCCTCCTTCTTGATCCAGCAAGGGGAGAGGAGAGGTTGACGAAGATCCAGCAGCACGACGGCGTGGTGGTGGATGCAGGGCGTCACGACAGCAGGGCTTCGCCGTGTACTACGAGAGAGGAAGAAGTAACGGGGAGAGAGGGAAGCACCAAATGCGTGGGCATCAAGTCCCTCCTCTCCCCCACTATATATAGGGGTGCCAGGGGGGGCGCCGGCCCTGGTAGATGGGATCTACCAGGGGGGGCGGCGGCCAGGGGTGGGGGGCTTGCCCCCCAAGCAAGGGGGCGCCCCCCTTAGGGTTCCCCCCCAACCCTAGGCGCATGGGCCTTGGGGGGGCTGGCGCCCCAGCCCACTATGGGCTGGGTTCCCTCCTATTTCAGCCCAAGGGGCCCTCCGGGATAGGTGGCCCCACCCGGTGGACCCCCGGGACCCTTCCGGTGGTCCCGGTACAATACCGGGTACCCCGAAACTTGTCCCGATGGCCGAAACTGCACATCCTATATATAATTCTTTACCTCCGGACCATTCCGGAACTTCTCGTGACGTCCAGGATCTCATCCGGGACCCCGAACAACATTCGGGTTACTGCATATACTTATCTTCACAACCCTAGCGTCACCGAACCTTAAGTGTGTAGACCCTACGGGTTCGGGAGACAAGCAGACATGACCGAGACGACTCTCCGGTCAATAACCAACAGCGGGATCTGGATACCCATGTTGGCTCCCACATGCTCCACGATGTTCTCATCGGATGAACCACGATGTCGAGGATTCAATCAACCCCGTATGCAATTCCCTTTGTCTATCGATATATTACTTGCCCGAGATTCGATCGTCAGTATCCCAATACCTCGTTCAATCTCGTTACCGGCAAGTCACTTTACTCGTACCGTAATGCATGATCCCGTGACCAGACACTTGGTCACTTTGAGCTCATTATGATGATGCATTACCGAGTGGGCCCAGTGATACCTCTCCGTCATACGGAGTGACAAATCCCAGTCTTGATCCGTGTCAACCCAACAGATACTTTCGGAGATACCCGTAGTCTACCTTTATAGTCACCTAGTTACGTTGTGACGTTTGGTATACCCAAAGCACTCCTACGGTATCCGGGAGTTACACGATCTCATGGTCTAAGGAAAAGATACTTGACATTGCAAAACTCTAGCAAAACGAACTACACGATCTTTATGCTATGTTTAGGATTGGGTCTTGTCCATCACATCATTCTCCTAATGATGTGATCTCGTTATCAATGACATCTTATGTCCATAGCCAGGAAACCATGACTATCTGTTGATCAACGGGCTAGTCAACTAGAGGCTTACTAGGGACATGTTGGTGTCTGTTATTCACACATGTATTACGATTTCCGGTTAACACAATTATAGCATGAATAAAGACAATTACCATGAACAAGGAAATATAATAATAATGCTTTTATTATTGCCTCTAGGGCATATTTCCAACAGTCTCCCACTTGCACTAGAGTCAATAATCTAGTTACATTGTGATGAATCGAACACCCATGGAATTCTGGTGTTGATCATGTTTTGCCCTAGGGAGAGGTTTAGTCAACGGATCTGCTACATTCAGGTCCGTATGTACTTTACAAATTTCTATGTCTCCATCTTGAACATTTTCACGAATGGAGTTGAAGCGACGCTTGATGTGCCTTGTCTTCTTGTGAAACCTGGGCTCCTTGGCAAGTGCAATAGCTCCAGTGTTGTCACAGAAGAGCTTGATCGGCCCCGACGCATTGGGTATGACTCCGAGGTCGGTGATGAACTCCTTCACCCATATTGCTTCATGTGCTGCCTCCGAGGCTGCCATGTACTCTGCTTCACATGTAGATCCCGCCACGACGCTTTGCTTGCAACTGCACCAGCTTACTGCCCCTCCATTCAAAATATACACGTATCCGGTTTGTGACTTAGAGTCATCCAGATCTGTGTCGAAGCTAGCGTCGACGTAACCCTTTACGACGAGCTCTTCGTCACCTCCATAAACGAGAAACATCTCCTTAGTCCTTTTCAGGTACTTCAGGATATTCTTGACCGCTATCCAGTGTTCCTTGCCGGGATTACTTTGGTATCTTCCTACCAAACTTACGGCAAGGTTTATATCAGGTCTGGTACACAGCATGGCATACATAATAGAACCTATGGCTGAGGCATAGGGGATGACACTCATCTCTTCTATTTCTTCTGCCGTGGTCGGACTTTGAGCCGAGCTCAATTTCATACCTTGTAACACAGGAAAGAACCCCTTCTTAGATTGATCCATATTGAACTTCTTCAATATCTTATCAAGGTATGTACTTTGTGAAAGACCTATGAGGCGTCTTGATCTATCTCTATAGATCTTGATGCCTAATATATAAGCAGCTTCTCCAAGGTCCTTCATTGAAAAACTCTTATTCAAGTAGGCCTTGATGCTGTCCAAGAGTTCTATATCATTTCCCATCAAAAGTATGTCATCTACATATAATATGAGAAATGCTACAGAGCTCCCACTCACTTTCTTGTAAACACAGGCTTCTCCATAAGTCTGTGTGAACCCAAACGCTTTGATCATCTCATCAAAGCGAATGTTCCAACTCCGAGATGCTTGCACCAGCCCATAAATCGAGCGTTGGAGCTTGCACACCTTGTCAGCATTCTTAGGATCGACAAAACCCTCCGGCTGCATCATATACAATTCCTCCTTAAGGAAACCATTAAGGAATGCCGTTTTGACGTCCATTTGCCATATTTCATAATCGTAGAATGCGGCAATTGCTAACATGATTCGGACGGACTTCAGCTTCGCTACCGGTGAGAAAGTCTCATCGTAGTCAACCCCTTGAACTTGTTGATAACCCTTAGCGACAAGCCGAGCTTTATAGATGGTCACATTACCATCCGCGTTTGTCTTCCTCTTAAAGATCCATTTATTTTCTATGGCTCGCCTTTCAACGGGCAAGTCAGTCAAAGTCCATACTTCGTTTTCATACATGGATCCTATCTCGGATTTCATGGCTTCTAGCCATTTGTCGGAATCCGGGCCCGCCATCGCTTCTTCATAGTTCGAAGGTTCACCGTTGTCTAACAACATGATCTCCAAGACAGGGTTGCCGTACCACTCTGGTGCGGAACGTGTCCTTGTGGACCTTCGAATTTCAGTAGGAGCTTGATCAGAAGTATCTTGATCATTATCATTAACTTCCTCTCTAGTCGGTGCTGGCACCTCAGGAACATTTTCTTGAGTTGCGCCATTTTCCGGTTCAAGAGGTAATACTTCATCAAGTTCTACTTTCCTCCCACTTACTTCTTTCGAGAGAAACTCTTTCTCTAGAAAGGATCCATTCTTGGCAACAAAGATCTTGCCTTCGGATCTGAGGTAGAAGGTATACCCAATAGTTTCTTTTGGGTATCCTATGAAGACGCATTTTTCCGACTTGGGTTCGAGCTTTTCAGGTTGAAGTTTCTTGACATAAGCATCGCATCCCCAAACTTTTAGAAACGACAGCTTAGGTTTCTTTCCAAACCATAATTCATACGGTGTCGTCTCAACGGATTTTGACGGAGCCCTATTTAAAGTGAATGCGGCAGTCTCTAAAGCATAGCCCCAAAAAGATAGCGGTAAATCGGTAAGAGACATCATAGACCGCACCATATCTAACAGAGTGCGATTACGACGTTCGGACACACCGTTTCGCTGAGGTGTTCCAGGCGGCGTGAGTTGTGAAACTATTCCACATTTTCTTAAGTGTGTGCCAAACTCGTGACTCAAGTATTCTCCTCCACGATCTGATCGTAGAAACTTGATTTTTCTGTCACGTTGATTCTCGACCTCACTCTGAAATTCCTTGAACTTTTCAAAGGTTTCAGACTTGTGCTTCATTAAGTAAATATATCCATATCTACTTAAATCATCAGTGAGGGTGAGAACATAACGATAGCCACCGCGAGCCTCAACACTCATTGGACCGCACACATCGGTATGTATGATTTCCAACAAGTTCGTTGCTCGCTCCATTGTTCCTGAGAACGGAGTCTTGGTCATTTTACCCATAAGGCATGGTTCGCACGTGTCAAATGATTCATAATCAAGAGACTCTAAAAGTCCATCTTTATGGAGCTTCTTCATGCGTTTGACACCTATGTGACCAAGGCGGCAGTGCCACAAGTATGTGGGACTATCATTATCAAACTTGCATCTTTTGGCACTCACATTATGAACGTGTGTAGTATTACGTTCGAGATTCATAAAGAATAAACCATTCACCATAGGAGCATGACCATAAAACATATCTCTCATATAAATAGAACAACCATTATTCTCCGATTTAAATGAGTAGCCATCTCGAATCAAACGAGATCCCGATACAATGTTCAAGCTGGTACTAAATAACAATTATTAAGGTTTAAAACTAATCCCGAAGGTAAATGTAGAGGTAGCGTGCCGACGGCGATCACATTGACCTTGGAACCATTCCCGACGCGCATCGTCACCTCGTCCTTTGCCAGTTTCCGCTTATTCCACAGCCCCTGCTTTGAGTTACAAATGTGAGCAACTGCACCGGTATCAAATACCCAGGAGCTACTACGGACACTAGTAAGGTACACATCAATTACATGTATATCACATATACCTTTTGTTTTGCCGGCCTTCTTGTCTGCTAAGTATTTAGGGCAGTTCCGCTTCCAGTGACCGCTTCCCTTGCAATAAAAGCACTCAGTCTCGGGCTTGGGTCCATTCTTTGGCTTCTTCCCAGCAGCTTGCTTGCCGGGCGCGGCAACTTCCTTGCCGTCCTTCTTGAAGGCTTTCTTACCCTTGCCCTTCTTGAACTTAGTGGTTTTATTGACCATCAACACTTGATGTTCCTTCTTGACTTCTACCTCCGCTGATTTCAGCATTGCAAACAACTCAGGAATGGTCTTTTGCATCCCCTGCATGTTGAAGTTCATCACAAAGCTCTTGTAGCTTGGTGGAAGCGACTGGAGGATTCTGTCAATGACCGCATCATCCGGGAGATTAACTCCTAGCTGAGTCAAGCGGTTATGTAATCCAGACATAGTGAGTATGTGCTCACTGACAGAACTGTTTTCCTCCATCTTACAGCTGAAGAACTTGTCGGAGACTTCATATCTCTCGATCCGGGCATGAGCTTGGAAAACCATTTTCAGCTCTTCGAACATCTCATATGCTCCATGTCTCTCAAAACGCTTTTGGAGCCCCGGTTCTAAACTGTAAAGCATGCCGCACTGAACGAGGGAGTAGTCGTCAACACGTGTCTGCCAAGCGTTCATAACGTCTTGGTTCTGTGGGACGGGAGCTTCACCTAGCAGTGCTTGTAGGACGTAATCTTTCTTGGCAGCTATGAGGATGATCCTCAGGTTCCGGACCCAGTCCGTATAGTTGCTACCATCGTCTTTCATCTTGGTTTTCTCTAGGAACGCGTTGAAGTTGAGGACTACGTGGGCCATTTGATCTACAAGACATATTGTAAAATATTTTAGACTAAGTTCATGATAATTAAGTTCATCAAATCAAATTATTTATGAACTCCCACTTAGATTGGACATCCCTCTAGTCATCTAAGTATTACATGATCCGAGTTAACTAGGCCGTGTCCGATCATTACGTGAGACGGACTAGTCAACATCGGTGAACATCTTCATGTTGATCGTATCTTCCATACGACTCATGCTCGACCTTTCGGTCTTCTGTGTTCCGAGGCCATGTCTGTACATGCTAGGCTCGTCAAGTCAACCTAAGTGTTTGCATGTGTAAATCTGTCTTACACCCGTTGTATGTGAACGTCTGAATAAAACACCCGATCATCACGTGGTGTTTTGAAACAGCGAACTGTCGCAACGGCGCATAGTTAGGGGGAACACTTCTTGAAATTAATATGAGGGATCATCTTATTTACTACCGTCGTTCTAAGTAAACAAGATGCAAAACATGATAAACATCACATGCAATCAAATAATAAACGTGACATGATATGGCCAATATCACATAGCTCCTTTGATCTCCATCTTGGGGCTCCATGATCATCCTGTCACCGGCATGACACCATGATCTCCATCATCATGATCTCCATCATCGTGCCTCCATGAAGTTGCTCGCCAACTATTACTTCTACTACTACGGCTAACGCGTTTAGCAATAAAGTAAAGTAATTTACATGGCGTTTCTCAATGACACGCAGGTCATATAAAAGAATAAAGACAACTCCTATGGCTCCTGCCGGTTGTCATACTCATCGACATGCAAGTCGTGATTCCTATTACAATAGCATGAACATCTCATACATCACATATAGATCATTCATCATTCATCACAACTTTGGCCATATCATATCACAATCACTTGCTGCAAAAACAAGTTAGACGTTCTCTAATTGTTGTTGCAAGTTTTACGTGGCTGAATTAGGGTTCTAGCAAGAACGTTTTCTTACCTACGTGAAAGCCACAACGTGATTTGTCAACTTCTATTTACCCTTCATAAGGACCCTGTTCATCGAATCCGCTCCAACTAAAGTAGGAGAGACAGACACCCGCCAGCCACCTTATGCAACTAGTGCATGTTAGTCGGTGGAACCGGTCTCACGTAAGCGTACGTGTAAGGTTGGTCCGGGCCGCTTCATCCCACAATACCGCTGAAGCAAGAAAAGACTAGTAGCGGCAAGAAAGTTGACAAATCCACGCCCACAACAAATTGTGTTCTACTCGCGCAAGAAGAACTACGCATAGACCTAGCTCATGATGCCACTGTTGGGGAACGTTGCAGAAAACAAAAATTTTCCGACTCGTTTCACCAAGATCATCTAGGAGTTCATCTAGCAACGAGTCACGAGATGCATCTACATACCTTTGTAGATCGCGAGCGGAAGCGTTCGTTAGAACGAGGTTGATGTTGTCGAACACGACGTGATCCAAATCACCGATGACCAGCGCCGAACGGACGGCACCTCCGCGTTCAACACACGTACGGGACGGGAGACGTCTCCTCCTTCTTGATCCAGCAAGGGGAGAGGAGAGGTTGACGAAGATCCAGCAGCACGACGGCGTGGTGGTGGATGCAGGGCGTCACGACAGCAGGGCTTCGCCGTGTACTACGAGAGAGGAAGAAGTAACGGGGAGAGAGGGAAGCACCAAATGCATGGGCATCAAGTCCCTCCTCTCCCCCACTATATATAGGGGTGCCAGGGGGGGCGCCGGCCCTGGTAGATGGGATCTACCAGGGGGGGCGGCGGCCAGGGGTGGGGGGCTTGCCCCCCAAGCAAGGGGGCGCCCCCCTTAGGGTTCCCCCCCCAACCCTAGGCGCATGGGCCTTGGGGGGGCTGGCGCCCCAGCCCACTATGGGCTGGGTTCCCTCCTATTTCAGCCCAAGGGGCCCTCCGGGATAGGTGGCCCCACCCGGTGGACCCCCGGGACCCTTCCGGTGGTCCCGGTACAATACCGGGTACCCCGAAACTTATCCCGATGGCCGAAACTGCACATCCTATATATAATTCTTTACCTCCGGACCATTCCGGAACTTCTCGTGACGTCCGGGATCTCATCCGGGACCCCGAACAACATTCGGGTTACTGCATATACTTATCTTCACAACCCTAGCGTCACCGAACCTTAAGTGTGTAGACCCTACGGGTTCGGGAGACAAGCAGACATGACCGAGACGACTCTCCGGTCAATAACCAACAGCGGGATCTGGATACCCATGTTGGCTCCCACATGCTCCACGATGTTCTCATCGGATGAACCACGATGTCGAGGATTCAATCAACCCCGTATGCAATTCCCTTTGTCTATCGATATATTACTTGCCCGAGATTCGATCGTCGGTATCCCAATACCTCGTTCAATCTCGTTACCGGCAAGTCACTTTACTCGTACCGTAATGCATGATCGCGTGACCAGACACTTGGTCACTTTGAGCTCATTATGATGATGCATTACCGAGTGGGCCCAGTGATACCTCTCCGTCATACGGAGTGACAAATCCCAGTCTTGATCCGTGTCAACCCAACAGATACTTTCGGAGATACCCGTAGTCTACCTTTATAGTCACCCAGTTACGTTGTGACGTTTGGTATACCCAAAGCACTCCTACGGTATCCGGGAGTTACACGATCTCATGGTCTAAGGAAAAGATACTTGACATTGCAAAACTCTAGCAAAACGAACTACACGATCTTTATGCTATGTTTAGGATTGGGTCTTGTCCATCACATCATTCTCCTAATGATGTGATCTCGTTATCAATGACATCTTATGTCCATAGCCAGGAAACCATGACTATCTGTTGATCAACGGGCTAGTCAACTAGAGGCTTACTAGGGACATGTTGGTGTCTGTTATTCACACATGTATTACGATTTCCGGATAACACAATTATAGCATGAATAAAGACAATTACCATGAACAAGGAAATATAATAATAATGCTTTTATTATTGCCTCTAGGGCATATTTCCAACAATGTGAACCATCAAATCAAAGCCGGATGGATGAAGTGGCGCCAAGCTTCTCGCATTCTCTATGACAAGAGAGTGCCACAAAAGCTAAAAGGCAAGTTCTACAGGACGGCGGTTCGACCCGCAATGTTGTATGGCGCTGAGTGTTGGCCGACTAAAAGGTGACATGTTCAACAGTTAGGTGTGGCGGAGATGCGTATGTTGAGATGGATGTGTGGCCACACGAGGAAGGATCGAGTCCGGAATGATGATATACGAGATAGAGTTGGGGTAGCGCCAATTGAAGAGAAGCTTGTCCAACATCGTCTGAGATGGTTTGGGCATATTCAGCGCAGGCTTCCAGAAGCTCCGGTGCATAGTGGACGGCTAAAGCGTGCGGAGAATGTCAAGAGAGGGCGGGGTAGACCGAATTTGACATGGGAGGAGTCCGTTAAGAGAGACCTGAAGGATTGAAGTATCACCAAAGAGCTAGCTATGGACAGGGGTGCATGGAAGCTTGCTATCCATGTGCGAGAGCCATGACTTGGTTGCGAGATCTTATGGGTTTCACCTCTAGCCTACCCCAACTTGTTTGGGACTAAAGGCTTTGTTGTTGTTGTTGTTGTTGTTGTGTTAGTATTAGTTTAACACTAACTAAATTTAGTTAGTTGACACTGACAGATGGGACCCACAGGTCAGGGCAGACCTGGACCATCTCAGTTGACCGCTGACGTCACACTGACGTCAGGCTGATGCAGTAAATCCTTTTCTGGATTTATTCTTTAATAGGAAATTCCAAAAAATAGCCAAAACTTCTAAAAATCATAGAAAATCAACCATAGCTCCAAATCAAACAATTTATATATGAAAAATGATCAGAAAAATTCAATCTATCCATCTGTAATGGTTTCATGCATGAGAAAACAAGTTAACCTTGCTGTTTAAGCAAAATAAGATAATGCACTAATAAGGCTCTGTTAAATGAGCTAACATTTGAATCTTTGATTCAAATGAGTTCATTCCTTTCTGTTTTAGCTCGCATTAGGCCAAGACACTTTCATTTTGCCATGTCATAGCATGCATCATATTGTTGCATATTGCCATGTGTTGATTATGTTTGGTGTGTCTTTCGTGGTAGGTTCTGCCTCCGAGGATAACCCCGAGTATCCGTCTGAAGGGCAGTACCCGACTACCATTACATCAGGCAAGCAACCCATTGGTCATTCCGATACAAACCCATGTTCTCGCTTCTGCTCTTGTTTACTACATTAAGACAATGCGATTTAAACTGTTGTGTGCTACGGTAGTTGAACCCTTATCCTCTGCATGACCTGTCATTGCCACAGTAACTAGATGAAACCCACTAGCATGTGTAGGAGTTGATTGAGCCATGTATGTGTTTCCTACCTTGCTATGCCTGCTATGCTTAGAGTTGTGTCAGGTCTAGTTCATCTGGGTGATGGGCTAGAGTGAAATGATTATGTCGGTAATGTGAGGGATGTGTTGAACATGATTTGGTAAAGGTATCGATGAGAGGCCATGTAGGAGTACATGGTGGGTTGTTTCATTGAGGCCGTCCGTAAGAACTGAGATCTGTATGTGTGATTTAAGATTCAGTTACTACCATACATTGGGCCCGAAACAAATGGACCCTCTCGGCTTCTTATTCACCCTAGTACTCTGTCTAGGAGTTGCAATTAGTTTCTGGTGTTTGTAGGTTATGTGTTGGCGGCCGTGCGTAGCGCTGACCCTGGGGGTGGGCTATGTTGCGGTAGATACACCGTGGCACGGTGTACCGAGTCACCCGTTTGGTGTCTCGGGAACCCTGTTCACATCGTTCGGGGCCGTATGTGGAAACCTCAGCCAGACTCCCTGCGGATTGAACCTGAATAGGCGATAAACCTAGACTAGAGGCTTGAGTGTTTAGGTAGGCCGTGGCCGACACCCTCGTTGGGCTTCCGCTTGAAGGTTGCCGAGTACATGTCGCGTAAACGGTAGTAAGTGGTGAAAGCGTGTATGGAGAAGTACACCCCTGCAGGGTATAAAACTATTCGAATAGCCGCGTCCACGGTAAAGGACTGCTTGGTTGCCTATACAGTTCATAGACAAGCTAATGGATAGTACTAAAAGACTCAAGATAAGTGTGAGTACCGAGGATGGCCCTCTCGTAGGATGACGAGGGAGGATCCCCGGTGGAGTATTGTGTTGGTGAGTAGTGGACTCATGTGCGAAAACTATTTTTACTAGTGGAGTTCCGTAGGATAGCTTAGCTAAGAGTCAAAGCTGGCTTGCTGCAATAACCCCACCACCTTCTTGAGAATGAGCATGTATAGTAGGTTCTGATGTAAGACTTGCTGAGTACCTTTGTACTCATGTTTGCTTAATTACTGTTTTCAGACGACAACACCGCCCCCACCGATGGGTTTTACGTAGACCTCGACGTCGATGAGTAACTCACCACCCAGGTGGTGACCCTGGCCATGGAGGGCCCTATGTAGATAGACAGGCTTCGAGAAGCCTTCTTTCTTTCTAGTGTCTGTACTCAGACTATTTGCTTCCGCATGTGCTTGTATGCTTGTATGACTTGAGTGTCGGGTCATGTGACCCCTACCTGTATGAACATGTTATGTATGGCTCTCTGGAGCCTTTAAATAAGTTACTTGAGTTGTAGAGTTTTGTTGTGATGCCATGTTGTATGTACTCATATCGGGCATATTGTGTGTATGATTGAAATGCTTGGTATGAGTGGGATCCGACAATCTAGTTGTTTATCCTTGGCAGCCTTTCTTATGGGGAAATGTAGTCTAGTGTTCCTCGAGCCATAGTAGTCCGCTACAGCCCGGTTCACCGGAGTCCTGCTAGCCCAACACTACTGCTCAAGACACTTGACTGGCCAACATGTGTTTCACTTCATTCCTATGTCTGTCCCTTCGGGGAAATGTCACGCGGTGACATCCGGAGTCCTGTCTAGCCTGCTACAGCCCGGGTTCCCCGGAGTCCTGTTAGCCCAGTGCTATAGCCCAGATTCACTCGTTGATGACCGACATGCTCAATGTGATTCATGTATGCCTGTCTCCATAGGTCTGCGCCGCATTGGATTCACGACTAGCCATGTCGGCCCGGGTTCTCTGTCATATGGATGCTAGCGACACTATCATATACGTGAGCCAGAAGGCGCAAACGGACCCGGGCCATGGTAAGCCGACACCCGTGGGGATACCGTGCATGAGGTCGCAATGTGATGAGGTGTTACCGGCTAGATTGAGGTGACTTGGAATCGGGGTCCTGGCACATGACCTCTCCAAATCCACTTTCATAATTCTCAAAATAAGATTCAACACCCTCCAAAATAGTGGGATCATAACTTCCTAAAGTCGACACTCTTCCAAACTCACTTTCATCAATATAACCATCATAAATATGAGGCATGCTATCATCATAATAAATTTGCATATCAAAACATGGGAGGTTAAATATATCATCTTCATGAAACATAGCATCCCCAAGCTTGGGAAAAACATTAATTGCAGCAAATAAATTCTCAAACATGTCATTCTCATCAAACATAGCATCCCGAAGCTTGGGCCTTTTCATATCAGAAGCGTAATCACTCTCATCATTAATAGTATGGATAGCACCAATAGTATAGCAATTATCATCATCACAATGAGTAATAGGAGCAACATCATTTGGGAGGGATACCTTTTTACCTTTTCTTCTACGTATTTTCTTTTTCTTCTTCGCATCATGTGTGGGTTTAACCCTCTTTTTGGAGCTCCTTGTTAATGAGATTGGTTGGGTAGAAGGTTCCTCCTTGTTACCCGATTCATCATAAGAAAAAATAGGAGGATATTGGGGAATCTCTTCCCTTTAATCAGTATTCCCTTTCTTGACTTTATGTAATTGGCAATATAAGGATTTTCAATACATATAAATTTCCTCTAGATCAAAATCAAGAACTTTATCAAGGACAAACTCTGCAAGATTCTTAGTTAAACGTTTCATTTCTTCATAACCCACAAGCAAACTAAGTTCATTATGATGTGCAAGGTAAATCAAGTCATCACAATTTTTGGACATGATACGATCATGAAACTATTTGCATTGGAGATTTAGATGATCACGTTCATTGCAAAGTTCACAAGGATGGCAAAGAAATTTTAAATTTTCAGCACAAGCATCTAGCCTTTCTTTTACCCATTTAGTTTCTAAATACTTATGCCTCTTGCAAAATCTATCTTCCCTATTTGGTGGTATTCACAAACTCTATGCACCCCACAAAAATTGACATGCTTATAAGAGATATTTTCATCATGACTAGTGCACTCATCATTTGTACTATGGGTATTCAAAGAGTTCATACAAACAACATTGCCATCATGCTCATCATTCAAAGAATTAGTGCCAAACATTTTAATGCATTCATCTTCTAACACTCTAGCACAATTACCGGAACCCTTATTTTCATGAAATACATTAAAAAGATGAAGCATATGCGGTACCCTCAATTCCATTTTGTTGTTTTCTTTTATAGACTAAACTAGTAATAAAACAAGAAACAAAAAGATTTCATTGCAAGATCTAAAGATATACCTTCAAGCGCTAACCTCCCGGCAACGGCGCCAGAAAAGAGCTTGATGTTTACTACACAACCTTCTTCTTGTAGAAGTTGTTGGGCCTCCAAGTACAGAGGTTTGTAGAACAGTAGCAAATTTCCCTCAAGTGGATGACCTAATGTTTATCGATCCATGGGAGGCGTAGGATGAAGATGGTCTCTCTCAAGAAACCCTGCAACCAAATAACAAAGAGTCTCTTGTGTCCCCAACTCACCCAATACAATGGTAAATTGTATAGGTGCACTAGTTCGGCGAAGAGATGGTGATACAAGTGCAATATGGATGGTACAAATAGATTTTCGTAATTTGAAAATATAAAAACAGCAAGGTAGCAAGTGGTAAAAGTGAGCGTAAACGGTATTGCAATGCTAGGAAACAAGGCCTAGGGTTCATACTTTCACTAGTGCAAGTTCTCTCAACAGTAATAACATAATTGGATCATATGACTATCCCTCAACATGCAAAAAAGAGTCACTCCAAAGTCACTAATAGCGGAGAACAAACGAAGAGATTATTGTAGGTTACGAAACCACCTCAAAGTTATTCTTTCTAATCGCTCTATTCAAGAGTCCGTAGTAAAATAACACGAAGCTATTCTTTTCTGTTCAATCTATCATAGAGTTCGTACTAGAATAACACCATAATACACAAATCAACCAAAACCCTAATGTCACCTAGTTACTCCAATGTCACCACAAGTATCCGTAGGTATGATTATATGATATGCATCACACAATCTCAGATTCATCTATTCACCCAACAGAAAGAACTTTAAAGAGTCCCCCAAAGTTTCTACCGGAGAGTCAAGACGAAAACGTGTGCCAACCCCTATGCATAAGTTCAGGAGGTCACGGAACTCGCAAGTTGATCACCAAAACATACATCATATAGATCACGTGATATCCCATTGTCACCACAGATAAGCGCATGCAAGACATACATCAAGTGTTCTCAAATCCTTAAATACTCAATCCGATAAGATAACTTCAAAGGGAAAAATCAATCCATTAAAAGAGAGTAGAGGGGGAGAAACATCATAAGAGCCAACTATAATAGCAAAGATCAAGATCGTGCCAAATCAAGAACACAAGAGAGAGATCAAACACATAGCAACTAGTACATACCCTTAGCCCCGAGGGTGAACTACTCCCTTCTCATCATGGAGAGCGCCGGGGTGGTGAAGATGGCCACCAGAGAGGGATTCCCCCCTCCGGCAGGGTGCCGGAACAGGTCTAGATTGGTTTTCAGTGGCTACGGAGGATTGCAGCGGCGGAACTCCCGATCTAGGTTATTTTCTAGAGGTTTCTGTATTTATAGGAATTTTTGGCGTCAGTCTCACGTCAGGGGCGGTCTCCGAGTCGTCCACGAGGGTGGAGGGCGTGCCCTACCCCCTGGGCTTGCCCTCCTATCTCGTGGACGTCTCGGGACTCTTCTGGCCCAACTATTTTACTCTCGGGGCTTCTTTTGTTTCATAAAAAAATAAATCAAAAATTGGCACGTCAATTGGACTCCGTTTGGTATTCCTTTTTTTATAGAACTTACAAACAAGGAAATGGCAGAAACTGGCACTGGGCTCTAGGTTAATAGGTTAGTCCCAAAAATCATATAAAATAGCATATAAATGCATGTAAAACATCCTAGATGGATAATATAATAGCATGGAACAGTAAAAAAAATAGATACGTTGGAGACGTGTCAAGGGGACGGCAGTGATGGTGCGCGGCAGAGGCGCGCGAGTGAGAGTGTGTGAGGGGGAGAGTGAGGTCGAGCGCCGGCCGGAGTGTGGATAAGGTGCCTATAGTAGTAGCGCTTGTCATTGGAAAGCGCTACTCCTACGTACAATAGCAATAGTGATTTCTACATACAAGCGCTACTAGTATGACTCGCATGCCCGCAACGGTCTGGCAATTGTAGTAGTAGCGTGTTTTATGAATACAGCGCTACTGGTAAGTGCGTAGTAGCAGCGCTTTCCAAGGCCAAGCGCTACTGATAAATAGTAGCAGCAATGCCTTTTAGAAATCACGACAATTAAGCTCCTGTTTATAGTCATTTCCCTAGTAGTGATACTACATCTGTCTGTTAACCATGCATGTTCTTACATCAAACTAATGCTCTTGTGTATCCCTCATCAATCCGTTATGATGAGACAGTCATGCTAGTGGATTACTGTGAGACGTGCTACTCTTCTAAAGAGTGAAGTGTCGTCCTCCCCACATGATTCTCAAGAACATCAAGGCTAAATGAAGATAGTCAATGTAGCTCTGTAGTTGATGACCGCAATTCCCCTACACCACCATCATAGGTGCTTGCTCTTACTTGGCAATGTGATATGTAGTTGCATGTTGCATATGGTGTCTACCTTATATTGCTTCTAATTGGGGTAAGTTGCATATGTTTAGTTAGCACATTATACCTGTGAATATGACATGCCTTCCTATTTTTGGTACGTACTACGTCATTCTATTAACCATGTTCTTACACCAAACTACTTTTCTTGTGTATCTCTCATCAATCACTTCTAACGAGACACCTTCAAATTGACAGTTTGATGTTGGTTGCATCTTGCATACCATTTCAAGCATGTACTACCTCTAATTTGTTGAAATGCCACTTATGATGAGACACTTCTGACTTGGTAGAGTGACTTTGGTTCGATGTTTCATATGGTGTCTAGCTTGCATTGCTTCCAATCTGTTGAAATGCCTTCTACTTAGCGTTTTTCATACATATTCGATCCTCGTACAATGTGGTTGCCTTACATCAAATTTGTGTTCATCAATATAATGTATCAACGAATTTGGAAGAATGAATTTCATTCCTTTTTCTTGTGTGTTTGACTTGACAAGGCAAATCTAAAAGGATGAACGCATGGGATTATGGTGGTCCTCTGCAGCAACCAAAACAGATGATCTCTGCAGATTCTCCTGCTACTCCTAGTCTAGTTCAAGTACCAAATCTCATCTCCCCTACTCCACAACCCCAGGTACTTTCTCTAACATGGCAGTGTGATATCTGGTAGCATGTTGCATATGGTGCCTAGCTTCTATTTCTTCTAATTTATTAAATTACGTTTCCTTGGTTTACACATTATACATGTGAGTATGACATGCCCTCCTGTTTTTGGTACATACTACATCTGCCTATCACACCATGTTCTTACATCAAACTACCGTTCTTGTGTATCCTGCATCTATCACTTACGATGAGACAGTCACGCCCGTGGGTTAGTATGTGACGCACTACTCTTATAAAGAGTGCAGTTTCATCCTGCCCACATGATTATCAAGAAACAACAAGTCTAAAAGAAGATATTCAACGTAGCTCTATACTTGAAGACCGCATTACCCCTACACCACCATCACAGGTGCTTGCTCTAACTTCGTAGTCTGATATGTGGTTGCATGTTGCATATGGTGTCTAGCTTGTATTGCTTCTAATTTGTTAAATTGCATCTGCTTAGCTTACACATTATACATGTGAATATGACATGTCTTCCTGTTTATTATAGATACTACAACTTCCTATCACACCATGTTCTTACATCAAACTACTGTTCTTGTCTATGCTGCATCTATCACTTATGATGAGACAGTCACCCCCGTGGGTTAGTATGAGATGCGCTACTCTTATAAAGAGTGCAGTTTCATCCGTCCCACATGATTTTCAAGAAACAACAAGTCTAAATGAAGATATTCAACGTAGCTTGGTACTTGAAGACCGCATTTCCCCTACACCACCACTGCATGGGCTTGCTCTAACTTCACAGTGTGATATGTGGTTGCATGTTGCATATGATGTCTAGCTTGTAATGCTTCTAATTAGAGGAAATTGCATCTGCTTAGTTTACAGATTGTACCCGTGAATATGACATGCCTTCCTATTTTTTGGTACATACTACATCTATCTGTTAACCATGTTCTTACATGAAACTACCACTCTTGTGTATCCTGCATCAATCACTTATGATGAGACACATTTATTTGTTGCATATTGCATATGATTTCTAGTATGTTGCCATGCATTGCTTCTAATTTGTTCAAATACATTTATGAGGCCACCTTGTTAATTTGGTTGAGTGGTATTGGTTTCATCTTTCTTACAGTCTCTTGCTTGCATTGGTTCTAATTAGTTCAAAAACCTTGTGCTTAGTTTCCACTTTACACAACATACATGTCAATATGTCATGTCATCTTGTTTTTCATACATATTCCATCCTTCTATCGTCCGGTTGCCTTACATGAAAGTAGTGTTCGTCAGTATCATGCCTCAATGAGTTCTGACGGGCAAATTTTATTCCTTTTTCTTGTGGGTTTGACTTGACAAGGCAAAATCAAAAAGAGGAAGGAAAATAGTAAGGAAGGCGATGATGGTGATCCTCTACGCCAATGTAAACGGGAGCATCTGTACGGATTCTCCTCGTACTGCTAGTGCATTATAAGTTCCAAGTCTCCGCTCCCCTACTCCATCCCAGATGCTTGCTCTAACTTGGCAGTGTGATATTTGGTTGCATGTTGCATATCGTGTCCAGCTTGTATTGCTTCTAATTAGTGTAAACTGCATCTGCTTAGCTTACGCATTATGTGTGAATATGACACGCCTTGTATTTTTGGTACATACCATATCTGTCTATTGCACCATGTTCTTACATGAAACTACTGTTCCTATGTATCCTACATCAGTCACTTATGATGAGACACCTTCAGTTGGCAGTGTGATATTAGTCGTGTCTTCAATATGATTTCTAGCATGTAGTGCTTCTAATTTGACGAACGCCACCTATGACGAGACAATTTTAACTTGGCTGAGTGATATTGGTTGCACCTTCCATATAGTGTCTAGCTTGCAGTGCTTCTAATTTGTTGAAGTGCCTTCTGCTTAGTTTCCACATCATATGTGTGAATGAGTTCCGAAGAGCAAATTTTACTCCTTTTTCTTGTTGGATTGACCTAAAAATGCATAATCAATGAAGCAGAAGGAAATTGGTAAGGCATTGGAGAATGGTGGTCCTTTAGAGAAACTGAAACAGAGGGTCACTACAGATTCTACCCCGCAATCCTCCCAAGAAGATTCGCAAGACAACGCAAGGCTAAACAGTCAACATAACTGTGTAGATGATGAGAACATCTCCCCTACTCCACCATCACAGGTGTTTGCTCTTACTTGGCACTATTATATGAGAGAATTCCTTATTTGACACTACCTTAAAATGTGGTTCCCTATTTGGCCCTGAAGAAATTTTTCTTCCCTGTTAGACATTTGCTATAAATTTCTTTCCCAATATGAAACTCTAGTGCATTTTGTTCACTAACGGTGTTAAAGACAGACGTTAAAAGACCCTTTTACCCCTTGTGCATAAGGTGACCAAAAATCTGTACATGACAATATCTACAGTTATGTTACACTAGTCATCAACCCATGCACATGCACGGGCTAGCTATTTTGAGTAACACGTGGGTGTTAAGAATATGAAATAGTTTTCAAAACTTTGTAAACTTTTCAAAAAAATTCAATAGAAGGAGATTTATATATGTATATATTTGAATATTACTACATCTTTTCTTTACATTTGAATATTGTAACATCTAATAGTCTGTGTAGACACACTTATGATTTCTTATGGTTTGAAGTAGGGAGAATGTGATTATTAAATCTAATGACTCCCTTTGTCTTATCACAAAACTTTGTGAAGTTATATTATTGGAGCATAAAAAAATTAGCATGCTTATGGATCTACACGAGATTGAGCAGGATATTACAATGTAATTACGTGCTACCAAGTTGGCAAGAAAAACATTTCCCTTTTAACATAATTAACGACCAAGATCAGTAGGAGTGAGGTGGTTGAAATCCCAGTGTTAAATTCACTACAAGGTCAATTGACTATGAACCTGGAGCATAACATCAAGTTACTCAATAAGAAGGATGGCCACATCTCATTATTATTTGCAGATTCGTTTATGGGTAAGGAGGTCGAAGGAAACATGACAAACATTTGCAGCTAAGGAAAAATAACCTGGAAAAAAAGTCCATGTGAAGCATCAAGTTCTGATGACACTGACCAGATATATGGTTGAGTCAAGGTAAGACCCTACAACAAAAGTTATGGACAATGAAACCCGAATATATCAGATGGCGTATCTCTCTTTTTAAATAGATCAAAAATAATCCCCTTATTTGAATATAAACAGAGATGTGTACCTGAATGCCATAAGTATGTGTCGTGAAGCATGCAACTGTTTTTTAATAGTTAGAAAGGGCAATAAGGTGTAGATGTAAAATCAGGACTCCATATATTGCATAGATGGTGAGGATAGTCCGAAGATAAGCTCGACATACGAAACTTGTTACTTGAGTCGAATGTGGCAAATCATCAGTTCTGCACTATAAGTTACTTGTTTTGTGAAGTGTACATAAGAGATTATCAGAGAAACTGCATGAAAAAAAGATAAAGTGGAAATTATATAAATCCGAAGGGTATGTATGTTACTTCTCATAGCTTCCATGGCCAGCCCAGAAATATAGAGAAATGAAATCCTGTCTACAAGCTCCGTAGCGGGTATTTGTATTACGTGCATGTACATAGTAGAACTCAACCATATTTAACACGCCACGGCCAGCCCAGACTATACTGGTGCATGCATGCATTAGTCAAGTATTTGGGTATTCGGAGAAGTATAATACCGCCGGCCAGGGTGCCGGTATACGGGTATTTGGAACTGAGGCGCGGACACTTAGATATATGTACGAGTCGATGAGACGTCAACGGGAACTGATTCGGACCTCTACATCTGCAAGGTTAGCTAGCTACATGATCAAATACGTAGACTGGTGTATGTATCTAATCGGCCAGTATACGTGTGTGCGAGCATGCATGCATGCATGGTACGTGAAGCAACCGGGCAATCAAGTGTGTGCATGCATGTACGAATAACTCTAAATGTATGTGTAACTTGCACTGAAAAAAATTGTAACTGGACTTAGCTATCTCAAAGTGACAAGCACAAAAACGCGTCAAACAAGAGAGGCTAGAGGGACGGCAAGATCGGGATCGGGATATTTTCTTTTGTTCGATGTGGGCTAGCAACTGGCATAGGGGTATTTTGGTCCATCCAATTGTTTTTTGACGGAATAGTCTAAGGAAACCGACGGCAATGTCACGCAAGGAAAGAAATTTAGACTACATGTCAAATAGGGAAGAAAAGTTTCTTCAGGGTCAAATAAGGAACCACATTTCAAGGTAGTGTAAAATAAGCAATTTTCTTCTATTATATGTGGTTGCATGCTGCATATGATGTCTAGCATGTATTGCTTCTAACTTTGTTGTATCACATCTGCTTACTTTACGCATCATCCCTGTGAATATGACACGTGTTCCCTTTTCTAGAACATACTATATCTGATCACACCATGTTCTTACATCAGACGACTGTTCTTGCGTATCCTGCATCAGTCACTTATGATAAGGCACCTTTAGGTCACCACTATGATATTGGTTGCGTCTTGCATATGATTTCTAGCATGTACTACTTCTAATTTGTTGAAACACTAGACAGTTTGAACTTGGCAGAGTGATATTGGTTGCATCTTTCATATGGTGTCTTGTTTGCAGTGCTTCTAATTTGTTAAAATGTCTTCTGCTTAGTTACCACATCATAGGTGTGAACATGTCACGCCGTCCTGTTTTTCGTACATATTCCATCCTCGTATCATGTGTTTGCCTTTCATCCGAGTCTTGTTCGAGAGTATCATGCATGAATGAGTTCTAAGGAGCGAATTTTATTCCTTTTTCTTATCAGTTTGACTTCAAATGCAAAATCAATACAACGGAAGGAAATTAGTATGGCAGTGGATGATGGTGGTCCTTTGGAGCAACTCAAACAAAGGGCCTCTATAGAATCTACTCCGCCATCCTCCCAACAAGATTCGCAAGACAATAGAAGGCTGGATAGTCAACGTAGCTGTGTAGATGATGAGCACATCTCCCCTACTCCACCATCACAGGTGCTCGCTCTAACTTGGCATTGTTATATGTGGTTGCATGTTCTGTATGATGTCTAGTTTGTAGTGCTTCTAATTTTGTTGAATTGCATCTGCGTAGCTTACAACTTGTAACTGTTAATATGACACGTGCTCCTGTTTCTAGAACATAATAAATCTTTCTATCACACCATGTTCTTACATCAAAGTACTATTGTGTATCCTGCAACAATCACTTACCCATAAGACACATTTAACCTGGTAGAGTGATATTTGTTGCATGTTCATATGGTGCCTAACTTTCACTTCGTCTAATTTTGTTGAAATGCCTCTGCTTACCGTTTTCATACATATTCCATCCTCCTATCATAGGTGTGAATATGCAATGCTATCATTTTGTATATATATTCCGTCCTCCTATCATGCGCTTGCCTTACATCAAAGTAGTGGTCACCTGTATCATGCATCAATTAGTTATGCAGAGCTAATTTTATTCCTCTTCTTGAGGTTTTGACTTTAGACGGAAATATCAAAAAAGAGGAAGGAAAAGTGTAAGTTAGGGGATGTTGGTGGTCCTCCGTACCGACGCAAACGAAGGCTCTCTAGATTTTCCTCTACTACTGCTATTGCAGTTGAATTCCCAAGCCTATATGATGAGTTCATCTCTCGTACTTCACCATCGCAGGTGCTTTCTCTAAGTTGACAGTGTGATAATTGGTTTCATGTTGCATATGTTGCCTATCTTGTATTTCTTCCGATTTGAGTAAATTGCACCTGCTAAGTTTATACGTTATATATGTGCATATGAAATGCCTTTCTGTGTCTAGAATACACTCATCTATCTATCGTACCTTGCTCGTACATCAAAGTACTGTGGTTGTGTATCCCGCATCAATCACTTATGATTGGATGCTTTTAACTTGGCAGTGTGATAGTGGTTGCATCTTGCATTAATTTCTAGGTTGTACTGCTTCTAAATTTATGTAATGCCACTTATGAAAAGACACTTTTAACTTGGTAGAGTGATATTGGTTGCATCTTTCATATGGTGTCTAGCTTGCATTATTTCCAATTTCTTGAAAATCCTTATGTTTAACTTAAACATCGTAGGTGTGAATATGTCATGCCGTCCTATTTTTCTTGCATATTCCATCCTCCTCATATGGTTTTCTTACATCAAATATTGCTCATATGTATCATGCATTAATGAGTTCTGAATGGTTATTTTATTCTTTTGTGTTGTGGGTACATCTTGACATGGCAAAGTCAAAAAAGAGCAAGGAAAATAATATAGTAGGGAATGGTATTACTCGTCGGGTGCAACGGAAAAGGATCTTTCCTCAAGATTCTATTGGTACTTATAGTGCAGTACAGGTCCAAGTCCACCCGCTAAATCTAGAAACACAGTATCACCTGCTACATGGTATGTCTCCAACGTATCTATAATTTTTGATTGTTCCATGCTATTATGTTATCAATTTTGGATGTTTTATATGCATTAATATGCCATTTTATATTATTTTTGGGACTAACTTAGTAACCCAGAGTGCGGTGCTTGTTTCTGTTTTTTCCTTGTTTTTGAGTTTTACAGAACAGGAATATCAAACAAAGTCCAAATGAGCTTAAAATTTACAGTGATATTTTATGGACCAGAAGACACCCACGGAGCATCAGAGCCAGGCCAGGAGTTGGACGAGGAGTCCACAAGCCTAGGGGTGCCCCCTAGGATGCGCCCTCTGGCTTGTGGGCCCCTCGAGTATCCCCCTGACGTGAGACCGACTCCAAAAATTCCTATAAATGCCGAAACCCCCAGAAAGAAACCTAGATCTAGAGTTTCGGCACTGCAAGCCTCTGTAGCCACGAAAAACCAATCGGGAGCCCGTTCCTGCACCCTGCCAGAGGGGAAACCATCACCGGTTGCCATCTTCATCATCCCGACTCTCTCCATGATGAGGAGGGAGTAGTTCACCCTCGGGGTCTGAGGGTATCTACCAGTAGCTATGTGTTTGATCTCTCTCTCTCTCTCTCTCTCTCTTGTGTTCTTGATTTGGCACGATCTTGATGTACCGTGAGCTTTGTTACTATAGTTGGATCATATGGTGTTTCTCCCCATCTACCTTCTTGTGATGAATTGAGTATTGCTCTTTGAGTTTTCGTTATGTCCGATTGAGAATTGGATTTGAGAACACTTGATGTATGTCTTCGGACTTGATATCTGTGGTGACAATGATATGTTCTATTGATTCACTTGATGTATGTTTTGGCATTCAAGTCACGGATTCCCGAAGTGACATTGGGGTAATCCAAGCATAGGGTAGATGCACATTTTCGTCCTATGTTCTCCGATAGAAACTTTGGAGTGATTCTTTGTTGCACATTGAGGGATTGTTATATGATCCAATTATATTATCATTGTTGAGAGAACTTGGACTAGTGAAAGTATGAACGCTAGGCCTTATTTTCAAGCATTGCAATATCGTTTTTGCTCACTTTTGTTACTAGTTACCTTGCTGTTTTTATATTTTTAGATTACAAAATCCTATATCTACTATCCATATTAGACTTGTATCACCATCTCTTCGTCGAACTAGTGCACCTATACAATTTACCATTGTATTGGGTTTGTTGGGGACACAAGTGACATTGCAGGGTTGTTTGAGAGAGACCATTTTCATCCTATGCCTCCCACGGATTGATAAACATTAGGTCATCCACTTGAAGAAAAATTGCTACTGTCCTACAAAACTCTGCGCTTGGAGACCCAACACGAGTCTACAAGAAGAATGATGAGCAGTAGACATCACTCCACCAGCTGAAGCACCTCCTTCAACTGTACCGACATCTGAATGAGTTACTTGTTCGTTTTCTCCGCAAATGGCAACTTCCCAAGCTGCCTTCACACCTAACAGGAGTTGTCAAGATCAGATGAACCTCATCAGCATCAACACCAAGATGGTACCTGCCGGAGTCAAGTTCCGGTTGCCTGCTCCTTTATATGTACTCTCACAGTTTGATGTGCACTAACACTTTCCATAATTGTTGTTGAACTAGCACCACAGCACAAACGGAAACAAACATCGGGGATAATGCTTGACAGATTAACAAAATCTAAAGGAGGGGAATGGAAATCCATTTTGAGGAAGATTTAAAAAGGCCATGTGATGCTACAGAGTCAACCAAGGTAGTATCAGAGGCAGTCGCTGCCGAATGGTGTCATGCATGTATCCTCCCAACGTGGATCTAGTACAGGAATGAGAAAGATGATACCCAGTTTAACACCTTCCTTGACCATTTATCTGTAAGTAATGTTATTCATCGCAATTTGTAATATTGTTTTGCCATGTCCCATACTTTCTAGCTTCGTCCTAATGAGACTCACATTCTTTTTTCAATAGATGATGTTCAAGTTGGATCTGAAAGATGATGGACCTAAACAAGCATGCACTCATGTTTTTCAGTCTACTCTATGACGCTATCGATGTCACCTTAGAAAAACTCACTTTGAAGGCAAGGCTAACAATAAAATTGCCCAAACATCTCTAGTGGAATATATTACAGATGAAGATTGGACATCCCTTGTTAAACACTGGTCTGATCCAAAGTATTAGGTAGGGTATATGTACTTGATCAGATCACATATCGAACTCGTGTTTACGTATGTTCCTTACAAGTCTATCTTCTTCTAGGCTAACTGTTTGAAGAACAAGACCAACCGTTCTAAATTGAAATTCCAACAGACAATTGGATCTCGTAGCTATATTGCACACTATGAGGCTCTTGATTTGGCATGATCTTGATGTACCGCGAGCTTTGTTACTATAGTTGGACCTTATGGTGTTTCTCCCCCTCTACCTTGTTGTGATGAATTGGTTCTGGCTCTTTGAGGTTTTGTTATGTTGGATTAGAGAACAGTTGATGTATGCCTTACGATGGGATATTTGTGGTGACAATGGATGTTCCATTGATTCACTTGATGTATGTTTTGGCACTCAGCTCGGGGATTGCCGAGGTGACATTGGGGTAATCTAAGCATGGTGGTTGATGCATGTTTTCGTCCTATGTTCTCTGATAGAAACTTTGGAGTGATTCTTTGTTGCACGTTGAGGGATTGTTAAATGATCCAATTATGTTATCATTGTTGAGAGAACTTGCACTAGTGAAAGTATGAACCCTAGGCCTTGTTTTCAAGCATTGCAATACCGTTTATGCTCACTTTCGTTACTAGTTACCTTGCTGTTTTTATATTTTTAGATTACAAAAACCTATATCTATTATCCATATTACACTTGTATCACCATCTCTTCGTCGAACTAGTGCACCTGTACAATATACCATTGTATTGGGTGTGTTGGGGACACAAGAGAATCTTTTTTATTTGGTTGCAGGGTTGTTTGAGAGAGACCATATTCATCCTACGCCTCCCACGGATTGATAAACCTTAGTTCATCAACTTGAGGGAAAATTGCTACTGTCCTACAAAACACTGCGCTTGGAGGCACAACACGAGTATACAAGAAGGTTGCGTAGTAGACATCAAGCTCTTTTCTGGCGCGTTGTCGGGGAGGTGAGTTCTTGAAGGTATATATTTAGATCTTGCAATTGAATCTTTTAGTTTCTTGTTTTATCACTAGTTTAGTCTATAAAAGGAAACTACAAAAAATGGAATTGAGGTTGCCTCATATGCTTCATCTTTTTAATGTCTTTCGTGAAAATGGTGGAAAGGAAAATTGTGCTCAAGTGCTAGAAGAAGAAGTCAATTAAAAGTTTGGCTCTAAATCGTTGAATGATAAACATGATTGGAAAGTTGTTAGTGTGCTTGCTATGAATATCCATGATACTAATGATGATTGCACTAGTCATGATAAAGAAGTTTCTTGTAAGCATGTCAATTTTTGTAGAGTGAATAGAGTTTGTGAAGACATGCCTAATAAGGATGATATATATTGTAAGAAGAGTAAACATGATGAAACCAATCGGTGGCTTAAGGTGATAGATAAATATTCTATAAAATTAGGCTCTCTTCATCCCATTACTTGTGAAATTTGCAATAGAATTGGTCATCTTAATTTTCAATGCATACTTTTTCATGATCGAATCGTGACCAAATATTGCAATAACTTGATCACCCTTGACATTTATAATGAACTCTGTTTATTTTTGGGGTGTGAAGAATTTTCACATAAAAATAGTTGGTTTGAAGCATTCATATTCACCGACCATGTTGAAACTACTCTTAAATAAATCTATATGTTTTGCGTGGTAAATTGCAATGAGAATGCTTATATTGCCAACTATAGAAAGATGGAAAAACCGTTAGAATATAAAAGAAATGCTAATGAAAGGGTATAGCTCAACACTTTTCCTCCTATTGTCTCTCGTGAAACAGATTACGAGAATGAGCTTCCCATGCAACCAATCTCATCAATAAGGAGCTCCAAAAAGTTGATTAAACCGACATATGAGGTGGAGAAGAAAAAGAAAAGAAGGAGAAGCAAGGGTAAAAAGGTATCTCTCCCAAATGATGTTGCTCCTATTATTGTTATGCATGACAGTGAATCAAAAATAAATGTGGAAGATGATATACTTAATGATGGTATTCATTCTTTGACTTATGGTACAATGTCTGAAGAAACTATTGAGGATGATTTTGTTATGCCTATTACTCATTGTGATGATTATGATTGGGAAAGTAAGGATACTTGTTATAATCTCGGGAATCTTTTTGGCACCAACTTAGAAAATTGTGATGGTAATAATTCCTATACTATTGATGTTATTCATACTAGTAATGATGAGAGTGATTATGCTTATGATATGCAAAGCCACAAGCTTGGGGATGCTATATTTGATGAGAATGACATGTTTGAGAATTTATTTTCTGCAATTAATGTTTGTCCCAAGCATGGGGATGCTATGTTTAATGAAGATGATATTTTTAGTGCCCCAAGTTTTGATGTGCAAATTTATTATGATGATAGCACACCTCCTACTTATGATGATTGCAATATTTAGGAAAGTGTGCTTGGAAGAGTGTCAACTTTAGATTATAGTTATCCCACTATTTGAGGGGGCGTTGAATCTTATTATACTGATAAAAGTGGATTTGGAGAGGTCATGACCTTATTTAGTAATGATTCCACTATCTTGGAAGAGGTTTCAATTGATTATGATGAGAACGAAGTTGCTACTTATGATGATTATTGTGATGACACTTATGTTATAAAAAGTAGTGATGATTATATTTATAAAAATTGTCATGATTATGATTACCCTTTTTCTGAACATTACTCTTTTAATGTGTAAACAATTTACACTATTCGAGTTTCTTATGATACTCCCACTATTCCGAATGAGAAGAATTTTTCTTATGTGGAGAGTAGACAAATTTCTATGCTTTTGCATCCTGAAAATAATGCTTTATGTGATGTTTATATTTTTGAATTCATTCATGACACTAGTGCAGAACTGGGCAATAGCACCGGTTCGTAAGGCCCTTTAGTGCCGGTTTAGGAACCGATGCTAAAGTTTCGGCACTAAAGGCCCCCCCTTTAGTACTGGTTCAGCACGAACCGGTGCTAAAGGGGAACCACATGGCACGAGCCAGCTCCGGGGGCCGGGAGCCCTTTAGTACCGGTTGGTAACATCAACCGGTACTAAATGGTTCTGGGTTTTTGTTTTATTTTGTATTTTTCAATTAAATTTGTGTTATCAATTTAATTTAGGATTGTTTTATGTTATAATGAGTTGTAGTCATCATCATCATCATCATCATCATCGCATATTAATAAATAAATAAACTCTAGCTAGCTAAAAATCATCATAGTCGTCTAATTACCACTATTTAATCATCATAGTCATTACCGCTAGCTATCTAATCATCATCAATGCTGGCTAGCTTAAAGAGGAAACATTCACTTTGTAACAGAAGCAAAGATATCATCAAGTTCAATATAATCATCACCAACATCGAAGTTCAGGACACGGACATGAGACAAGTACTAATTAAGAGCATGAACTAGTAGCTACTGATCCTGCTGCTCCCTCTCAGGTAGAATAGCATAGAACATGTATAGCTCTCCTGATTCATCATACTGGAGCATGCAGATGAATCTGTCTCCTAATCTTGGGTTGCGCTTCTCCTTGTTGCCCCCTAGTACTTCTCTGCGATCGTTAACAATTTTGCTCCAATCTTTCACTATTAAGCATTCTTCGCTTTCAGAAATCCTGAATGCACTCATGTGCAATGTAGGAAATCTTGGTCGTAAGCTAACCATTGACATGCGACCTTTTGTCTCGTTCCACTGAGGCACAACTGTCATTGGAAGTCCCTGTTGAAGAACATCGTATAGTAATTAATATACTAAGCAATGAAAGTTTAGCTTCAAAAATAATGTATGCAAAATATGCACTAATTAAGGACAAATATTTAAAATCTTACCATCTTTCAATTATAGATGTGACCGTAGTTCAATACGATCACCATTGGTCGCACGTTTTGAGTACTAACATTTCTAAGTTTAGGAAAAAAATCGTCTTGACAGTATTAAGATCCTCAAGCCATGAAACATAATGACTTATCTCCTCGCAGTTTAGTTGAGCCCCGGGGCAGTAGTAGGTCCTGTCTACCAAGCGTCGGACATGTTTGCTTGAACCGAAATAAGCTGACAATACAAATTAGTTGTCAACTATTTTTTAATAAACTATATCAAAGACATAAACATATGCATGCATGGTTGAGAAAAACTCACCAAATGGTAGAAATGGAGGCGTTTGCACATCGACCCAGATGTCTATATTTACTTCAATATCATCTTCCGGACGAATATCAAAGGTGATAACCATATCAGGCTCAAATGCATAAGCCTTGCATAGTGCTTGCCAAGTTTTGCATTCAAAATGGGTGTATCTGTCTCCATTATATAATTTGACGTTGAAAGTATACACATGCTCCGTCTTCAAGTAAACTCTCTTTACCTCCATATCATCCATAGCACTAAAACCTATCTTATCCAAGACAAAAATTCTTGCATGGCAGGGGATGCGCTAGTAGAATAGTGAAAATTTAAAATTATAAGTTGAAGCAAATGAAGCATAAGTTTTGCATTCAAATAATAATTGACAAAGTGACTTACTGTATCAACTTCGAATGTCTCATCCAGCTTGATGCTGAAGCACCTACCATCAACAAGGAAATTTTGGTCACACAGGCCGCGCTGGTCTTCACAGTATTCGCACATAATGAAATCTTTTTCGTTGTCAGATGAAATTTCCTATGTTCATATAGGTGAAACATTAAGCACCTATATCTAGCCAAATATATATTCATCTAACATTTGACATTAATATATCTAACTATATTCATCTCTAACAATTGGCATTACTATATATTTAACTTTTTTATCGAATTCATCTAACATTCGACATTAATGTAACATTTATATAAACTAAAAATATATAAAAAATTAAATAAACAGAAAAACTCATTAATAAATAATATTTTAATTAGATCATCAAATCTCAGATACCTAATTTTTTTTACTAAAAATAAACTAGTTATATGAATTATTCAACTAGTTCAAATCTCATATACCTAAATAAACTAGTTCGACAATTTTCTTACTAAAAATAAACTAGTAATATTAATTATTCAACTAGTTCAAATCTCATATACCTAATTAATATCTAGCTATATTCATCTCTAACAATTGACATTAATATATATTTAACTTTTCTATCTAATTCATCTAACATTCGACATTAATCTAATATTCGATCATCTAATTAACTTTTCTAAAAAACAGAAAACAGAAAATATGTAAAAAAATGTGTGTGTGTGTGTGTGTATGTGTGTGTATGTATGTGTGTGTATGTGTGTGTGTGTACTGCAGTGCCGCCCCGTACGCCGCCGCCCCGTATGTACGAGGGGGGACGCCGGCGTACGGGGCGGGGGCGGCGGCGTACGTACGGGCCGGTGCGCGCGGCGCGGGTGCGAGAGAGACGTACGGCCGCGGCGATGACGACGGACGACGGCGGCGTTCGGGGCGCGCGGCAGCGCGAGACGAGAACGACGACGGGCGGCGGCGGGGACAGCGACGATGACGACGGACGACGGGCGACGGGCGGCGACGACGGGATCGAGCGGCGCGCGCGGCGATGTCTCATGAGAGGTTGGAGATGAAGTGGGGAGATGAAACTGAAATTTTCGTAAGTGCTATATATATAGGATGGGCCTTTAGTACCGGTTCGTGGCTCTAACCGGTACTAAAGGCCTATTTTCGCCAGGCCAAGCGGTGGGAAACGAAGGCTTTTAGTACCGGTTGGAGCCACCAACCGGTACTAAAGGCCAACTTTGGCCAGGCAAAGAGGCGGGAAGAGCAGGCCTCTAGTACCGGTTGGTGGCTCCAACCAGTACTAAAGGCCCCCCTTTAGTACCAGTTGGTGCCACGACCCGGTACTAAAGGGTGTGCGCTGCCAGGCGAGGGGCACAAAAGTTTAGTCCCACCTCGCTAGCCGAGGGGCACTCGCACCTGCTTATAAGCCCCGCCATCGCTGCTGTCTCGAACTCCTCTCTTAAGCAGGCGTTCTGGGCCTACCTCTTCTGCGATGCCCTGTTGGGCCTACTGGGCTAGCGGGCCTGCATCCTGGCCCTACTTGAATTTGGGTTTCTAGTCGTATGCAGGCCGCTGTGGCCTAGTGGGTGGGCTTTTTTTTTTATTTTTTTGCTTTATTTATTTTTGTGAATAACTTAACTTTGAAAATAGATTTTTTAGTGATTCTTTTTTCTTATGTTTAATATTAGTGTGTTTTATCATTATATTCAACCAGTACTAAAGGCCTTGCGCTGCCACCCCAAAGTTTAGTCCCACCTCGCCCGGCGAAGGGCAGCCGCACTGGTTTATAAACCCAGCCGCGGCTACCTCTTCGAACTCCTCTATATATTTTTTATATAGTTTTTTCTTTTCTGCATTATTTATTTTCTTCTATTTATTTTTGAGTAATTTTTTTGTATAGTTTTTTTTTATTTTCTGCATTATTTATTTTCTTTTATTTATTTTCTTCTGGAAATTGAATGCTGCATACCATGCCAAGTTTCAAAATTTTCAGGATTCATTTTGTAGTGATTTTCAATTTCACGGTCATTTAGCTCTCTAAACAATTAGGTAAATGACCGAAAAACAACAAATGATGTCAGAACATGTTGGAAATTAATGACGTCGCTTTAAATGCTGCATACTGAACACAAAAGAAGTCCGAGTTTAAATAAGTTATTAAAAATAAAAAAGAGGTGCAATGCTGGTTAATTTGCTTCAAACCATTCGGAATAGTGTAGACTGCACTGCACATAGCTCAGTGCAATCTATGCTATTCCGCAAGGCTTAAAGCTAATCAACATGTAGGTGAGCATTGCAACTCTTTGTCATTGTCTGTGCACTCATGGCTTATAAACCGCTCATACTGCCTCTCTCTTGGCGAAGATCACAAGATAGTTTGGTTAAATTGCATTACTTGTAAGTCCAGTTAACATGGATGCTTATGATGCAAGAGCAACAGGAAAAGTGAAAATTTGGCACAAATAGGTAGTTGTGTAACTAAAATAGGTAGGAGCAGAGATAGCTCTTATGTCACAAAAAAGAAGTTGTATCAAACCTTTTATGTCGGATCTAGAACAAACCAATCGGTATCGCCATCATATAGCCCAACCGTGGCTCGTAATGCATATATATGCATATCAAATGCACGGTTGGACGTATGATGGCGAATCCGAATGATTTGTATTCAGTCGATGAACTGGTAGATGTATGCAGTCGATGAACTGGTAGATGTATGTAGTGGATGAACTGAAAGACTTATGCAAGGAAGGCGAGAGGTGGGCTATATATAGGGTCGTCTGGCTCACAAAGTGATTGTGGTTGTTTTGATCCAACGACTCACATGAGCTAGGAAGAAACACACCCTTGATCCAACGACTCGCAAGAGCTAGAAAGAAACACACGATCCATGTGATTCTTCCTGATTGGTGGGATGCACATTAGTATCCACTCTGGGCTTCGGTGAAAGTTGTACATTAGTACCCACTCCGGATTCCGAAACCCTGATACTCGGAAAGAGTTTGTCCAGTTTGTACACGAAGTGCGTCCAGTTTTTATATAGTTTTTTCTTTTCTGCATTACTTATTTTCTTCTATTTATTTTTGAGTAGTTTTTATATAGTTTTTTCTCTTCTGCATTATTTATTTTCTTCTATTTATTTTTGAGTAATTTTTTTGTATAGTTTTTTTATTTTCTGCATTATTTATTTTCTTCTATTTATTTTCTTCTGGAAATTGAATGATGCATACTCAACAATTAGGTAAATGACCGAAAAACAACAAATGATGTCAGAACATGTTGGAAATTGATGACGTCGCTTTAAATGCTGCATACTAAACACAAAAGAAGTCCAGAGTTTAAATAAGTTATTAAAAATAAAAAAGAGGTGCAATGCTGGTTAATTTGCTTCAAGCCATTCGGAATAGTGTAGACTGCACTGCACATAGCTTAGTGCAATCTATGCTGCAGTGCAGTCTACACTATTCTGAATGGCTTGAAGCTAATCAACATGTAGTTGAGCATTGCAACTCTTCGTCATTGTCTGTGCACTCACGGCTTATAAACCGCTCATACTGCCTCTCTCTTGGCGAGATGGGACTAAAAACAGCTTGCCATAACCTCATTAGTACCGGTTCGTGGTACGAACCGGCACTAAATGGTGATGGTGGGGCCATAGCCTGACCGCAGGCTAACACAAACTTTTAGTACCGGTTCGTGGCATGAACCGGTACTAAAGGTTCGCCACGAACCGGTACTATTGATCACCGCCACGAACCGGCACTAATGTACACATTAGTGCTGGCTCTAATTCAAACCGGCACTAATGTGCTTCACGTTTGACCCTTTTTCTACTAGTGTGATGCTACTGAAAATTATTATGAGAGAGGAATTTATGCTTCAACATATCGCAATAATATCAAATTTCCTCTGTATGTGTTGAAACTCTTGAATTCATGCTTGTTTTGCCTTCCTAAGCTAGTAGATTCTTGCTCCCATAAATTGTTTGCTCACAAATCCCTATGCATAGGAAGCGGGTTAGACTTAAATGTGCTGGTCATATGCTTCAAGATGCTCCCGCTATGTTTCAATTCTTATCTTTTATGTGAGCATCATTGAAATCATCATGCCTAGCTAAAAAGGCATTAAAGAAAAGCGCTTGTTGGGAGACAACCCAACATTTATACCTACTGTTTTGGTGTGTTTACATGATTGTGCTACTGTAGTAATCATGTTTTATAACTTTTGTTTCAATAAAGTGCCAAGTAAGACCTTTGGGATGGTCTATGGTGATAGTTGATTTGATCTTGCTGAAAAATAGAAAATTTGTGCTCAGCAATAGAATTGATCTGAGCTACTAGAACGTGATAATTTTTTGATTTTTTTACACAAGATTGATATATGAATTGCCTCTGTTGTCCTATTGTTTCAGATTTTTTGGAGTTACACAAGTATATGAAGTTTCTAGATTACCACAGATTGTTCTATTTTCGACAGATTCTGTTTTCATTGTGTTGTTTGCTTATTTTGATGAATCTATGGGTAGTATCAGAGGGTATGAACCATGGAGAAGTTGGAATACAATAGATATAAGACAAATATAAATTTAGAATGATTTCACAATAGTACCTAAGTGGTGATTTGCTTTATTATACTAACAGAACTTAGATTTTTCTGTTGAGTTTTGTGTTGTGAAGTTTTCAAGTTTTGGGTAAAGATTTGATGGACTATGGAATAAGGAGTGGCAAGAGCCTAAGCTTGGGGATGCCCAAGGAACCACAAGGTAATATTCAAGGACAACCAAGAATCTAAGCTTGGGGATGCCCCGTAAGGCATCTCCTCTTTCGTATTTAATCCATCAGTAAATTTACTTGAGGCTATATTTTTATTCACCACATGATATACATTTTGCTTGGAGCGTCTTGTATAATATTAGTATTTTCTTTGTAGTTTGCCACAATCATCCTTGCTATACACACCTTTTGATATGGACACATGTTAATCGTGAATTTATTATAATATACTATGTGCTTCACTTCTATCTTTTTGAGCTAGGTAGTTGCTCTAGTGCTTCACTTATATCTTTTAGAGTGCGACGGTGGTTTTATTTTGAAGAAATTGATGAAATCTCATGCTTAACTTATATTATTTTGAGCATATTGAAACAACATGGTACTTTGCTTAGGTTATGAATTTAGTTCTAATATGATGGGCACCCAAGAGGGATATAATAAAAGGTTTCATATAAAGAGCATTGAATATATGAGAAGTTTGATTCCTTGCATTTGTTTTGTGATATAAAGATGGTGATATTAGAGTCATGCTAGTGAGTAATTGTGGATTGGTAGAAATACTTGTTTTAAAGTTTGTGATTCTCGTAGCATCCACGTATGGTGAACCATTATGTGACGAAGTCGGAGCATGATGTATTTTTTGATTGTCTTCCTTATAAGTGGCGGTCGGGGCCGGGCAATGGTCTTTTCCTACCAATATATCCCCCTAGGGGCATGCGTGTAGTACTTTGTTTCAATGGTTAATAAATTTTTGCAATAAGTATGTGAGTTCTTTATGTCTAATGTGGAGTCCATGGATTATATGCACTCTCACCCTTCCACCATTGCTAGCCTCTCTAGGACCGGGCAACTTTCATCGGTGCATTAAACCCACCATATACCATTCCTCAAAACAGTCACCACACCTACCTATTATGGCATTTCCATAGCCATTCCGATATATATTGGCATGCAACTTCCACTGTTCCATTTTATTATAACACGCACCATAATTGTCTTATTGCTTTGCATGATCGTAAGGCAGCTAGCTTGATGTTTTGATGTTATCGCTGCGCTAGATCATTGCACATCCTGGTACACCGCTGGAGGCATTCATATAGAGTCATATTTTGTTCTAGTATCGAGTTGTAATTCCTGAGTTCCAAGTAAATAAAAGTGTGACGATCATCATTATTAGAGCATTGTACCATGTGTCGGGACCCCGATCCCAAGTCACACCGATCTAGCATGTAACACTTCATATCACTTTGCGGCCTCACGCACGGTATCCCCACGGGTGCCACCTTACCTGGCCCGGGACCGTTTGCGCATTTTGGCTCACGTATATGATAGTGTCGCTAGCCTCCATATGACAAAGAACCCGGGCCGACATGGCTAGTCGTGAACCCAAAGCGGCACGGACCTATGGAGACAGGCATACATGAATCGCATCGAACATGTCGGTCATCAACGAGTGATTCCGGGCTGTAGCACTGGGCTAACAGGACTCCGGGGATCCCGGGCTGTAGAAGGCTAGGCAGGACTCCGGAGATCACCATGTGACATTTCCCCGAAGGGACAGACATAGGGACGAAGTGAAACACATGCCGGCCAGTCAAGTGTCCTGAACAGTAGTACTAGGCTAGCAGGACTCCGGTGAACCGGGCTGTAGCGGACTACTATGGCTCGAGGAACACTAGACTACATTTCCCCATAAGAAAGGCTGCGAAGGATAAACAACTAGATTGTCGGATCCCACACATAGCAATACACGTTACACGTATGCATAACATGCATGTATGTGCGGTACATCATGGCATCACAACATAACTCAAACTCATATAGATAAGGGCCCAGAAGAGCCACATAGCATAAATACAAATAGGGGTCACATGACCCATCATTCAGAGCATACAAGCAACAAGCGGAAGCATTACATGTCTGAGTACAGACAACTACAAAAGAAAAAGACTAAGAAGCCTGACTAACACGACCCTCCCAAGGGTACAAGATCGTAGCTGGGATACAAGCTACTCGTCGAAGCCACTAGTGTAACCAACTGCAAAACATAAATAAGCAAACGTGAGTACAAAGGTACTCAGCAAGTCTTACTTCAGAACTATCTACATATGCATCATTATCAACAAAGGGGGGGTGGAGTTTAACAGCAGCAAGCCAGCTTTGACTCAATGGCTAATCTATACTACGGGTAACAGAAACTTCTTTGAGGTGAGAAGACGCACACGAGTCCACAACTTCACCATATCAATACTCCACTATGGATCCGTTCCCGTCTCCCTACGAGAAGGCCATCCATAGCACTCACGCTTATCTTGCGTATTTTAGAGTATCCACTTCAAATTGTCTATGTACTATATAAGTTCTCCAAGCTTCCATATCCGAGGAAAACGGCTATTCGAATAGATAATAATGACCCTGCAGGGGTGTACTTCTTCACACACGCTCTCGCCAGTTATAGCCCCGTACACATCATGTACCTCGGCAACCTTCAAGCGGAAGCCGGGCGAGGGTGTCGGCCACGACCTGACTAACCACACAAGTCTCTCGTCCAGGTTTATCGCCTATTCGGGTTCCATCCGCAAGGAGATCCGGCCGGGGTGTCGCTCACGGCCCCAAACGATGTGTGCAGGGTTCCCAAGCCCACCATCCGGGTGCCACTTGGTACACCGTGCCACAGTGCCTAGTCTGTCCCAAGCCCGTCCCGTCAGACACCACCTGGTAGACAAGTAGCACTACCTACAAACGCCAGAAACTAGTTGCAACTCCTGGACAGAGATCAAGTGGGTTAATAAGCCGAGAGGGGCCAGATAACCAGAACCCAATGTGTGGTAGTAACTGGACTTGGATAACATACACAGAACTCAGTGCTTAAGGACGGTTCCAATGAGACAACCCACCATGTACTCCTACATGGCCTCTCATCGCTACCTTTACCAAAACGTGTTCACACACTTAGCCTTTACTGGTAGGACATGTTCACCACTCCGATTCATTCCCGATGAATCAGACCTGACACAACTCTAAGCATAGCTGGCATAAAGAAAACAAGCATGGATGAGCAGGCACATCAAGGCTCAAGCAACTCCTACTCATGCTAGTGGGTTTCAACTATTTACTGTGGCAATGATAGGTCATGCAGAGGAATGGTTCAGCTACCGCAGCAGAAAGTAGCAGTTTGAATCATTGTTGTCCTAATGCAGTAAAAGGAGCAGGAGCAAGAGAGTGGGACTTTATCGAGATGCTCAAGGGGGTTTGCTTGCCTGATAGATCCATGAAGAAGCACTGCTCCTCAGACAGGTACTCGGGACACCTTCCGGAGTAGAACCTATCGAGAGGGAACGGTGCCGGCAATCAATAAACAACCATATGCAACAATATGATGCATGAAGATGACATTCAAAAATGCTATGATTTGCCCTAATGCATCTAGCATCAATTTGGTTGAAGTCCATATGAACCAAGGGTTCATATGCAAACCCTAATTTAGATATATAACATGCCATTATTACATTTTCACTTATACAGTAGGTATAAGTTGGTTTTTCATGCATGAAACTGGCATAAATGGATTCCTTGCATTTTTCTGATAATTTTTCATATATAATTTATTTGATTTGGAGTTACGGTTGAATTACTATGAATTTTTGAAGTTTTAACTATTTTCTGGAATTTCTCTGAATTATTTAAAATCCAGAAAAACAGATATTGCATCAGCATGACGTCAGCGTTGCGTCAGCGGTCAACGGAGTTGTCCGAGTCAAACCTGACGTGTGGGGTCCACACGTCAGTGACTTAGTTAGTTGACAGGGGTTATTAAACTAATCTAATTAAAGGATTAGGATGCCAGGGCCCACTGTCAGCGTCAGGGATTAGTTAAACAGGGATTAATTAGTCGTTAAACTAATCCTAATTAAAACTTAACAGGGCCGGGCCCACATGTCACTGAGAGAGAGGGAGAGGTCAACGGGGCCGTGGGGGTCAAAACCACCGGCGGCTTGACGCCGGCCAGCCAGACGCGGCGGAGGGCCTCGGAATTCGCCCTCCGGCGACCATTTAGGCGGCGGAGGCCACCTACGCGACGCCCAGGCTCGCGCGCATCCAGTGGGACACGCGGGAGGCCGTGGGGTGGCCGGAGACGACCGCGGCGAGGTCATCCACGGCGACCGGAGCTACGGGAACAGCGGGTTCAGCGCTACAGGGCACTAGGGGGGCTGCGATTGGGTGAAAACGACGCGCAGGAGGGCACTGAGCACGGCGGTGAGCTCGGTTGCGAGCTATGGCAGCTGTGGCCACGGCGGCGACATGGACGGCGGAGCGGAGCTCTCGGCCAAGGTGGAACTGAGGCCTAGGCAGTGCAAACGCGAAGAGGGGGAGAGGGGTTCGGCGCGGAAGCTCACAGCGGAGGCGACGGGATGGTCAGCGGGCTCGGGGAGGACCAGTCGGCGGCGAATTTAGCGGCTGCGATCCGCGGCTCCGACGAAGGGGATGATGGCGGTGGCGATGCTGCAGTGCTCCTGGCGTCGTCCAGCTCGACGAGGAGGCGTAGTCGAGGGCGGCGGTGCTCCTGGACAGTAGCAAGGGACGAGGGAGAGGCAGTGGCCGCGGCAATGGCAAACGGCGGCGACAGCAGCGCTCGGCCGCGTGAGGGGGAGGGCGAGTGAGAGAGACAGAGGAAAGGGGAGGGCACGGGGAGAGAGTGAAGGAGTCGGGGTGGTGCGTGGCGCTCGCAGCGGCCTCCAGCGACGATCGAGGAAGCAGGAGGTGGCCGGTGCGTGCTCGCGCGCGGCGAGCACACGCGCGCCGTCCTCCTGGCAGGAGGTTGGCGATGACCTGGCCTGGGCCAACAGTGTTGGGCCGGCACAGGAGCTGGGCCGCCAGGTAAGGCAGGTAAGCCCTTTTTTTTGTTCCTGTTTTTCTTTTCTATTTCTGACATTGGTTTTATAATTTAAAGAAATGTTAAAACATTTACATAAATGCTGAAAAAAATGTGGCATCTAGATATAATATTCTAGAGGCCCTCACCAATTCCCAACATTTTTGGAGCTATTAAAAATATTTATATAATTTAAACAGCTCCAATTCAAATATTTAAGCATTGATTCAAAAATCCAAAATGGGAAGGAAAAATGTGCATCACCTCTGGTTGTTGTTCCCAACATTTTCCAAGGACCATGAACATTTTTGAAAAGCATTTTGGGTTCATTGAAATTCCACTTTTAATTTGAACCTATTTGAATTGCTTTGGTGCTAGGGTTTGCAACTTCCCCATTTCAATTTCATTTGAAATATAAACATGATGCACAAAGCAAGCCTAGGACCATACCATAACTAGGGATGTGACAACTCGCCCCCACTCGAAGAAATCTCGTCCCGAGATTCAGGAGTTGGCGGAAAGAAAGCGGGATACTCAAGTCGAAGACGATCTTCACGCTCCCAAGTGGCTTCTCTCTCAGAATGATGAGACCACTGAACCTTGAGAAACTTGATGTTATGACGTCGAGTGACACGCTCTGCTTGATCCAGAATGTGAATGGGGTACTCTCGATAAGTGAGGTTATCTTGGAGATCAAGCGTTTCGTGGTCCACTCCGCGGATGGGATCCGAGAAGCAACGCCTGAGTTGAGAGATGTGGAAAACATCATGAACTCGAGAAAGATGTGGGGGTAGTTCCAACTGGTAGGCAACCTCTCCTCGTTTAGCGAGAATGCGAAAAGGACCGATGTAACGAGGATCCAACTTGCCCTTGATACCAAAACGATGGGTACCCTTCAAAGGAGTAACCCGAAGGTAAGCCTTATCGCCAACTTCATAAGCCACTTCCTTATGACGACGGTCATACTGGCTCTTTTGACGAGACTGGGCTGTTTTCAAATTCTCACGGATGATGCAAACTTGCTCTTCGGCCTCCTGGATCATATCCGGTCCAAAGAATTGTCTTTCGCCGGTTTCTGACCAGTTCAAAGGTGTTCGACATCTTCGTCCATACAGGATCTCGAAGGGTGCTTTCTTAAGACTAGATTGGTAGCTGTTGTTATAAGCAAACTCGGCAAAGGGAAGACATTTCTCCCAATCCATACCGAATGAGATAACGCAAGCTCTAAGCATGTCTCCGAGAATTTGGTTGACCCTTTCCACCTGACCACTTGATTGAGGGTGGAAAGCGGTACTGAAAGAAAGATGGGTGCCCATGGAAGTTTGGAAACTTTCCCAGAAATGAGAGGTGAAAAGACTGCCACGGTCTGAATTGATCTCTAGTGGAACACCATGGAGTGACACTATTCGGGAGATATATAAGTCAGCGAGCTGACTAGCAGTGATACTCTCTCGAACAGGTAGGAAGTGAGCCACTTTGGAAAGACGATCAATGACTACGAAGATAGCATTATTTCCTTTCTTGGTCCTGGGAAAGCCGGTGATGAAGTCCATACCAACTTTGTCCCATTTCCACTCGGGAATAGCTAAAGGTTGAAGGGTGCCAGCAGGTCTTTGATGCTCTGCCTTAACGCGACGACAAACATCACAGTTGGCAATATACTGAGCGATTTCTCTCTTCATCCTAGTCCACCAGAACCTCTGGCGTAGGTCCTGATACATCTTTGTACTACCGGGATGAATCGTGAGAGGGGATTCATGGGCCTCCTTAAGGATCAGTTGCTGCATCTGTTGACATTTGGGAACCACCAAACGGTTACCAAAGTAAACAACACCTCGTTCATCCATGGAGAAACAACCAGCAACTCCCTTGGAAATATTCTTCTTGATCCGGGAGATTCCCGTATCATGCTTCTGAGCCTCTATGATCTGATCCATAAGGGTAGGTTTCGCCACCAAGGTAGAAAGGAAACCATGAGGAGCTATGTGAAGGTTAAGCTTACAGAATTCCTCATGGAGGGGCGGTTGACAATGTTGCAACATGAGGTTGTTGCAATAGGATTTACGACTTAAAGCATCAGCCATGACATTGGCTTTGCCTGGGGTGTAGGTGATTCCTAAGTCGTAATCCGAGATCAACTCCAACCAACGTCTCTGTCTGAGATTCAGATCCGGTTGGGTGAAGATATACTTGAGACTCTGATGGTCGGTGTAGATTTCGCAACGGTTACCAAGAAGGTAATGCCGCCAGGTCTTAAGTGCATAGACTACGGCTGCAAGCTCCAGATCATGTGTAGGATAATTTTCCTCATGTGGATGCAACTGTCGAGATGCATAGGCAATCACATGACGATCCTTCATAAGAATGCAACCTAGTCCTTGACGCGAAGCATCGCAATAGATAACAAAGTCTTTAGTGAAATCCGGTGGCACGAGTATGGGCGCAGAAGTCAGGCGTCTTTTCAGTTCCTGAAAACTGTGCTCACACTGTGGGGACCACTCAAACTTTTTATCTTTCTTGAGAAGCTCCGTGACGGGTTTGGCTACTTTGGAGAAGTTTTCAACGAAGCGGCGACAATAACTGGCTAGACCGAGGAAACTCCTAACTTGTTTGACTGTTTCGGGTGGAGTCCAATCGAGAACGGCTTTGACTCTCTCGGGATTTACAACAATGCCCTTACCGGAGATCACGTGGCCTAAATAGGTTACTTCTGGCAACCAAAATTCACACTTGGAGAACTTGGCATAAAGACGATGCTCTCTGAGTTTTTCTAACACAAGCCTAAGATGTTCGGCATGCTCTTCCTCGTTCTTCGAGTAAATAAGAATATCATCGAGATAAACCACGACGAACTTATCTAAGTACTCCATAAAGACCGAGTTCATCAAGCGGGAGAAAGTAGCTGGAGCATTGGTTAGGCCGAAAGACATCACGGTGTACTCGTATTGACCATAACGAGTGACAAAGGCCGTTTTGGGGATGTCCCCGTTTCTGATCTTGATTTGGTGGTAGCCTAACCTCAAATCCATCTTGGAAAAGACTGAGGATCCAGCGAGCTGATCATATAGGTCGTTGATCCTGGGGAGCGGATACTTGTTCTTTATCGTGACCAAATTAACGGGACGATAATCTACAACCATCCGGTCCGTACCATCCTTCTTCTTGACAAAGAGAACGGGGCAAGCCCAGGGAGAAGAACTGGGACGGATGAAACCCTTTTGCAAGGACTCATCAAGTTGTTCCTTAAGCTCGGCTAACTCCAAAGGTGCCATCTTGTATGGTCTTCTAGAGATTGGAACAGTACGTGGGATAAGTTCTATGACAAACTCTACATCTCTGTCAGGTGGGACACCTGGCAGTTCTTCTGGAAAGACATCCGGGAAGTCACGGACTACCGGAATATCTTCAAGGTCTGGAAGAGGGCTGGCATTAAGAGAATAGAGTTGACGCCTTGCAACTCTAGTGGAGACAGTGACTATTTTGCCAAATGGGTGTGTAAGTTGAATATATCTGGTGTAACAATCGATCTTGGCATGATGAGCTGTCATCCAGTCCATAGCCAAGATGATGTTAATATCTGAGGACTTGAGAGATATCAAAGAAGCAAGGAAAACCAGTCTATCAACAAGGATTTCATTACCATGGCTTACCTTGGAGGTTTGCCATTTGGAACCAGGAGTCTGGATTATTAATGGAGTTGGCATATCACAAAATGACATGTCGTGCATCCGAGCATAACCTTCAGATATGAAGGAGTGGGATGCTCCGGTATCAAACAGAACTGAAGCTGGGTGACAATTGACAAGAAGTGTACCCAGTACGACATCGGGATCATCTTGAACTTCTGAAACGGAGACATGGTGCACACATGCTCGTTCAATGGAGGCTGGCTTGGTACTAATCATCTTGACTGATGGCTTTTCACGGCCAGCAGACCTCTCAGACTGGGGTGGAGCATAACTGGACTGAGGGCAGTCACGTGCATAGTGTCCTGGTTCTCCGCAGGTAAAACAAGTTCCTGAGGTAGGACGTGGACCTACGTTGGCAAGTGGTCCACTAATAGGCCTGAGTGGAGCATGTTGCTGAGTTGGGTGAGGCGCCACATAGGATGGCCTCGGTGCATATCAAGGTGGAAGAGCCGAGTTCGGAATCCAAATCCGTCGCTTCTGAGAGCCAGAGCGGGAGGAAGAACCCAGATCACGGTTGTGCTTACGAGACTCCTCGTAAGTGAGTTGAGCTGTCTCTGCATTAATGGCCTTGTTCACAAGAGCCTGGAAAGTATCACAATGATGCAGGTGGAGATCACGACGCAACTTAGGGTGGAGACCCTTCCGGAACCTAGCCTGCTTCTTAGCGTCCGTGGACACTTCTTCTGTAGCATAGCGGGCGAGGTTTCCAAACTCCCTACTGTAAGCATCAACAGGCAGCTTACCCTGGGTAAAATTACAGAACTCTTCCCTCTTGCGGTCAAAGAGAGCCTGAGGAATGTGGTGCTCACGAAAAGCCTCGGTGAAATCTCTCCAGGTAGGAATCTGACCAGCTGGAAGCATAGCTTCAAAGCTCTGCCACCAAATACTAGCAGGTCCTTCCAAGTGATAAGTAGCATAGGTGACCTTGTCACTTTCAACGACGTTCGCAGAATGCAACTTGTGAGTGATGCTTCGGAGCCAGTCATCCGCATCGAGTGGCTCAATGGAATGATGGAAGGTGGGTGGTTTCAGACCAATGAAGTCGGTGATGGAAACCAACTTCTTACGCTGATGTGCGGTGTTCTGCTCAATCTGTGCCAGCAAGCGGTTAGTCTCACGCTTGTTCCTCTCGGATGCTAACAAGAACTCTGCCACCAAAGGCTGGTCAGGAGGATCCTCGTCCCTACCATCTCCATGGTTCTTGCTATGAGCAACTGGAGCTCGGTTAGCTGACGACATCCTGACACAGAAACCAAGGAAACAAGGGTGGAATTAGCATCGACCTAGGCATGCGGAAAGTAATGCAAAAGCATTGGAAAGTCTTGAAATCTTGGGACAATTTCGGCAGCATAACGGCTGTAAATGCTCAACAGGATGTTTGAGACATTCATCAAGGAATAGCATAATCAATCAGCATCATAATATCAAGGTTCTGGGTCAAACTGAGGACACACAGAAGTAGTAGAACTGTATTGAGACACAACCCAACAATCCTAAGACCTTACGGTTTAGTAACACGTCATCCTGAGAGATAGAGGAGAAGCCTAGACCTTAACCCTCGTAGAAAAGAAGAGGCTGACTCAGAAAGAATGACATGAGGTAAAGGAGTAAAAAGAGCCTTACGTTCCCTTCCACAATCAATTCCCTTATGTAACTAAAGCATTTCTAGACTCAACTTCGACCAGTTTGGCTTAGTAATCCTACAGTCAGTCAGGCTCTGATACCAAGTCTGTCGGGACCCCGATCCCAAGTCACACCGATCTAGCATGTAACACTTCATATCACTTTGCGGCCTCACGCACGGTATCCCCACGGGTGCCACCTTACCTGGCCCGGGACCGTTTGCGCATTTTGGCTCACGTATATGATAGTGTCGCTAGCCTCCATATGACAAAGAACCCGGGCCGACATGGCTAGTCGTGAACCCAAAGTGGCACGGACCTATGGAGACAGGCATACATGAATCGCATCGAACATGTCGGTCATCAACGAGTGATTCCGGGCTGTAGCACTGGGCTAACAGGACTTCGGGGATCCCGGGCTGTAGCAGGCTAGGCAGGACTCCGGAGATCACCATGTGACATTTCCCCGAAGGGACAGACATAGGGACGAAGTGAAACACATGCCGGCCAGTCAAGTGTCCTGAACAGTAGTACTGGGCTAGCAGGACTCCGGTGAACCGGGCTGTAGCGGACTACTATGGCTCGAGGAACACTAGACTACATTTCCCCATAAGAAAGGCTGCGAAGGATAAACAACTAGATTGTCGGATCCCACACATAGCAATACACGTTACACGTACGCATAACATGCATGCATGTGCGGTACATCATGGCATCACAACATAACTCAAACTCATATAGATAAGGGCCCAGAAGAGCCACATAGCATAAATACAAACAGGGGTCACATGACCCATCATTCAGAGCATACAAGCAACAAGCGGAAGCATTACATGTCTGAGTACAGACAACTACAAAAGAAAAAGACTAAGAAGCCTGACTAACACGACCCTCCCAAGGGTACAAGATCGTAGCTGGGATACAAGCTACTCGTCGAAGCCACTAGTGTAACCAACTGCAAAACATAAATAAGCAAACGTGAGTACAAAGGTACTCAGCAAGTCTTACTTCAGAACTATCTACATATGCATCATTATCAACAAAGGGGGGGTGGAGTTTAACAGCAGCAAGCCAGCTTTGACTCAATGGCTAATCTATACTACGGGTAACAGAAACTTCTTTGAGGTGAGAAGACGCACACGAGTCCACAACTTCACCATATCAATACTCCACTATGGATCCGTTCCCGTCTCCCTACGAGAAGGCCATCCATAGCACTCACGCTTATCTTGCGTATTTTAGAGTATCCACTTCAAATTGTCTATGTACTATATAAGTTCTCCAAGCTTCCATATCCGAGGAAAACGGCTATTCGAATAGATAATAATGACCCTGCAGGGGTGTACTTCTTCACACACGCTCTCGCCACTTATAGCCCCGTACACATCATGTACCTCGGCAACCTTCAAGCGGAAGCCGGGCGAGGGTGTCGGCCACGACCTGACTAACCACACAAGTCTCTCGTCCAGGTTTATCGCCTATTCGGGTTCCATCCGCAAGGAGATCCGGCCGGGGTGTCGCTCACGGCCCCAAACGATGTGTGCAGGGTTCCCAAGCCCACCATCCGGGTGCCACTTGGTACACCGTGCCACAGTGCCTAGTCTGTCCCAAGCCCGTCCCGTCAGACACCACCTGGTAGACAAGTAGCACTACCTACAAACGCCAGAAACTAGTTGCAACTCCTGGACAGAGATCAAGTGGGTTAATAAGCCAAGAGGGGCCGGATAACCGGAACCCAATGTGTGGTAGTAATTGTACTTGGATAACATACACAGAACTCAGTGCTTAAGGACGGTTCCAATGAGACAACCCACCATGTACTCCTACATGGCCTCTCATCGCTACCTTTACCAAAACGTGTTCACACACTTAGCCTTTACTGGTAGGACATGTTCACCACTCCGATTCATTCCCGATGAATCAGACCTGACACAACTCTAAGCATAGCTGGCATAAAGAAAACAAGCATGGATGAGCAGGCACATCAAGGCTCAAGCAACTCCTACTCATGCTAGTGGGTTTCAACTATTTACTGTGGCAATGATAGGTCATGCAGAGGAATGGTTCAGCTACCGCAGCAGAAAGTAGCAGTTTGAATCGTTGTTGTCCTAATGCAGTAAAAGGAGCAGGAGCGAGAGAGTGGGACTTTATCGAGATGCTCAAGGGGGTTTGCTTGCCTGATAGATCCATGAAGAAGCACTGCTCCTCAGACAGGTACTCGGGACACCTTCCGGAGTAGAACCTATCGAGAGGGAACGGTGCCGGCAATCAATAAACAACCATATGCAACAATATGATGCATGAAGATGACATTCAAAAATGCTATGATTTGCCCTAATGCATCTAGCATCAATTTGGTTGAAGTCCATATGAACCAAGGGTTCATATGCAAACCCTAATTTAGATATATAACATGCCATTATTACATTTTCACTTATACAGTAGGTATAAGTTGGTTTTTCATGCATGAAACTGGCATAAATGGATTCCTTGCATTTTTTGATAATTTTTCATATATAATTTATTTGATTTTGAGTTACGGTTGAATTACTATGAATTTTTGAAGTTTTAACTATTTTCTGGAATTTCTCTGAATTATTTAAAATCCAGAAAAACAGATATTGCATCAGCATGACGTCAGCGTTGCGTCAGCGGTCAACGGAGTTGTCCGAGTCAAACCTGACGTGTGGGGTCCACACGTCAGTGACTTAGTTAGTTGACAGGGGTTATTAAACTAATCTAATTAAAGGATTAGGATGCCAGGGCCCACTGTCAGCGTCAGGGATTAGTTAAACAGGGATTAATTAGTCGTTAAACTAATCCTAATTAAAACTTAACAGGGCCGGGCCCACATGTCACTGAGAGAGAGGGAGAGGTCAACGGGGCCGTGGGGGTCAAAACCACTGGCGGCTTGACGCCGGCGAGCCAGACGCGGCGGAGGGCCTCGGAATTCGCCCTCCGGCGACCATTTAGGCGGCGGAGGCCACCTACGCGACGCCCAGGCTCGCGCGCATCCAGTGGGACACGCGGGAGGCCGTGGGGTGGCCGGAGACGACCGCGGCGAGGTCATCCACGGCGACCGGAGCTACGGGAACAGCGGGTTCAGCGCTACAGGGCACTAGGGGGCTGCGATTGGGTGCAAACGACGCGCAGGAGGGCACTGAGCACGGCGGTGAGCTCGGTTGCGAGCTATGGCAGCTGTGGCCACGGCGGTGACATGGACGGCAGAGCGGAGCTCTCGGCCAAGGTGGAACTGAGGCCTAGGCAGTGCAAACGCGAAGAGGGGGAGAGGGGTTCGGCGCGGAAGCTCACAGCGGAGGCGACGGGATGGTCAGCGGGCTCGGGGAGGACCAGTCGGCGGCGAATTTAGCGGCGGCGATCCGCGGCTCCGATGAAGGGGATGATGGCGGTGGCGATGCTGCAGTGCTCCTGGCGTCGTCCAGCTCGACGAGGAGGCGTAGTCGAGGGCGGCGGTGCTCCTGGACAGTAGCAAGGGACGAGGGAGAGGCAGTGGCCGCGGCAATGGCAAACGGCGGTGACAGCAGCGCTCGGCCGCGTGAGGGGGAGGGCGAGTGAGAGAGACAGAGGAAAGGGGAGGGCACGGGGAGAGAGTGAAGGAGTCGGGGTGGTGCGTGGCGCTCGCAGCGGCCTCCAGCGACGATCGAGGAAGCAGGAGGTGGCCGGTGCGTGCTCGCGCGCGGCGAGCACACGCGCGCCGTCCTCCTGGCAGGAGGTTGGCGATGACCTGGCCTGGGCCAACAGTGTTGGGCCGGCACAGGAGCTGGGCCGCCAGGTAAGGCAGGTAAGCCCTTTTTTTTGTTCCTGTTTTTCTTTTCTGTTTCTGACATTGGTTTTATAATTTAAAGAAATGTTAAAACATTTACATAAATGCTGAAAAAAATGTGGCATCTAGATATAATATTCTAGAGGCCCTCACCAATTCCCAACATTTTTGGAGCTATTAAAAATATTTATATAATTTAAACAGCTCCAATTCAAATATTTAAGCATTGATTCAAAAATCCAAAATGGGAAGGAAAAATGTGCATCACCTCTGGTTGTTGTTCCCAACATTTTCCAAGGACCATGAACATTTTTGAAAAGCATTTTGGGTTCATTGAAATTCCACTTTTAATTTGAACCTATTTGAATTGCTTTGGTGCTAGGGTTTGCAACTTCCCCATTTCAATTTCATTTGAAATATAAACATGATGCACAAAGCAAGCCTAGGACCATACCATAACTAGGGATGTGACACCATGTGAGGAAAGGATGTTGGAGGCTATGATCCCCTCACAAGTTGGGATGAGACTCCGAACTTAAAATAAAAAAGAGGCCAAAGAGCACAAAATAAAAAAAGAGGCCAAAGTGCCCAAACAAAAAAAGGAAAAAAATGAAAAAAATGAGAGAAATAGAGAGAAGGGACAATGTTACTATCCTTTTACCACACTCGTGCTTGAAGGTAGCATCATTATCTTCATGATAGAGAGTCTCCTATTTTGTCACTTTCATATACTAGTGGGAATTTTTCATTATATAACTTTGCTTGTATACTCCAATGATGGGCTTTCTCAAATTGCCCTAGGTCTTCGTGAGAAAGCGAGTTGGATGCACACCCACTTAGTTTTCTTTTGAGATTTCATACACTTATAGCTCTAGTGCATCCGTTGCATGGCAATCCCTACTCACTTGCATCAATATCAATTAATAGGCGTCTCCATAGCCCATTAATTTGCCTAGTTGATGTGAGACTTTCTCCCTTCTTGCACTACTAGGAAAAGGGCTATAGATGGAATTGACACTAATGGCGCACCAGACATGTGGTGCGCCATTACTATATACTAATAGCGCACCATGTGTTGCTACACCATTAGTGTCCAAATACTAATGGCGCACCACATCCGCGGGTGTGCCATTAGTAAAAAAAATTAATTTTTTAAAAACTACTAATGGCGCACCGTGGGAGTGGAGCGCCATTACTAGTTGAACTAGTAATGGCGCACCACATCCACAGTGCGCCATTAGTAAAAAAAATTTAATTTTTTTTAATTTTTTTTCAAAACTACTAATGGCGCACCGTGGGAGTGGTGCGCCATTACTAGTTGAACTAGTAATGGCGCACCATGCCACGGTGCGCCATTAGTAACTTGGCCACCACTTCCACCGAATGCACCCCCCCCCCCCCGTGGATCGCCTTTTCAGTTTAAAAAAAATGATGAAAATGTCAAAAAAATAAAAGAAAATAAGTTTCCCATGTGATATGTGGTCTAGTTGTTGGGAAAATTTGCAAATATAAATTTCGACTTCATTTGCAAAATCTCGAGAATTTGTAAAAATGGGCATAACTTTTGCATACTAACTCGGATGAAAAAGTTTTTTATATGAAAAATCATCTACTCGAAAAGTTACATCCGAATTTATCTGGGGGAACCTTGTTAAACATTTTCAAAATCCTCAAAAACCTAACAGAAAAAAAGATACGGGGCTTTTAAGATCTGGAGAGGCAAAAAAATTCAAAAAAAATTCAAACTTACTAATGGCGCACCTACCCACGATGCGCCATTACTATCTTCCCGCCTTCAAAATTCAAAATAAGTCAAAAAAATAAAAAATAAAAAAGTTACTAATGGCGCACCTGCCCATGGTGCGCATTAGTATCTTCCCGCCTTCAAAATTCAAAATAAATCAAATTTTTTTTAGTAATGGCGCACCTGCCCGCGATGCGCCATTAGTATCTTCCTGCCTTCAAAATTCAAAATAAATCAAAAAAATAAAAAAAGTTAGTAATGGCGCACCTGCCCGCGGTGCGCCATTACTATGTCGTATATATGGCTGCAGGCTGTGGTCCTCTCCTCCTTATCTCTTCATTCCACCTCTCCTACACTCCATCTCCTCCTCTCCTCCACTCCATCTTCCCTTCTCGCCTCCACCATACTACCCTCCTCCTCTCCGGCGACCTCCTCCTCCTCTCCTCTCCTCCCCTCCCCTCGCGGTTTCTTCTCCCTCCTCTCCGGTGAGCTCCTCCTCTCTCCTCTCCAGTGAGCTCATCCTCCCTCCTCTCCTCCCGTCCCCTCATGATTTCTCCTTCCTCCTCTCCCCTTCTCTCCTCCACCATACTACCCTCCTCCTCTCCGGCGACCTCCTCCTCCTCCTCTCCGGCGACCTCCTCCTCCTCTCCGGCGACCTCCTCCTCCCTCCTCCCCTCCCCTCCCCTCCCCTCACGGTTTCTTCTCCCTCCTCTCCGGTGAGCTCCTCCTCCCTCCTCTCCGGTGAGCTCATCCTCCCTCCTCTCCTCCCATCCCCTCATGGTTTCTCCTTCCTCCTCTCTGATGCTCCGGTGAACTCCTCTCCGGCGACCTCCTCCTCCTCCTCTCCGGCGATGTAGGCGAGCGCCTCTCCGGTGACCTCCTCCTCCTCCTCTCCGGCGAACTCTCTGGCAAAAGAACACGACAAAAGAACGTACAAGATCCAAAAACAGGAACAAAATTTGAAATAATGTCATCCCAAAAACAAGCAAAAAAAAACGAGCAAAAAATAGGCAAAAAATCACGATCCAGATCCAGATTCAAAATTCAAAAAATAGCAATGGCGCACGGTGGGGGTTAGATGGTGCGCCACTACTATTTTCCTGCCTTCAAAATTCAAAAATACTAATGGCGCACCCGTGGCCTATACTAATGGCGCACCAGTGGCCTATACTAATGGCGCACCATGGCCTATACTAATGGCGCACTGCCTGGTGCGCCATTAGTATACCAGATACTAATGGCGCACCGATGGTGCGCCATTAGTAATAAATACTGGTGGCGTGGTACTAATGGCGCACCGGTGGTGCGCCATTAGTAGGCAAAACCGGTGCGCCATTAGTAGGCCTTTTCCTAGTAGTGTTGTCTTCTCCTCACAACTTCCACCATATTCTGTTCCACCCATAGTGCTATGTCCATGGCTCACCCTCATATATTGCATGCAAGTTGAAAAAGCTTGACAACATTAAAAGTATGAAACAGTTGCTTGGCCTGTCATTGGGTTTGTGCTTGATGAAATATTTTGTGTGATGAAGATAGAGCATAGCGAGACTATATGATTTTGCAGGGATACCTTTCTTTGGCCATGATATTTTGCGAAGACATGATTGTTTTATTAGTATGCTTGAAGTATTATTGTTTTTATGTCAATCTTATGGATCTGAATATTCTTGCTGCAATTAAGAAGACTACATGGATAAATATGTCAGGTAGCATTCCACATAAAAAAATTGTTTTTATCATTTACCTACTCGAGGACGAGCAGGAATTAATCTTGGGGATGCCTGATACATGTCCAACATATCTATTATTTTTGATTGTTCCATGCTATTATATTACCTATTTTGGATGTTTTATATGCATTAATATGCTATTTTATATTATTTTTGGGACAAACTTATTAACTCAGAGCCCAGTGCGAGTTTGCGTTTTTCCTTGTTTTTTAGTTTTTCAAAAAAGGAATATCAAAGGAGTCCAAATGAGCTCAAAATTTACGGTGATTTTTTATGAACCAGAAGATACCCCCGAGCATCGGAGCTAGGCCAGGAGGTGGATGAGGAGTCCACAAGCCTAGGGGTCACCACCTAGGGCGCGCCCCTGGCTTATGGGCCCCTCGAGCGTCCCCCTGACGTGGGACGGACGCCAAAAATTCCTATAAATCCCGAAACCACCAGAAAGAAACCTAGATTGAGAGTTCCCCCGCCGCAAGCCTCTATAGCCAAGAAAATCCAATCGGGAGCCCGTTCTGGCACCCTATCGGAGGGGGAAACCATCACCGATGGCCATCTTCATCATCCCGGCTGTCTCCATGAGGAGGAGGGAGTAGTTCACCTGTGACACTGAGGGTATATGTACTAGTATCTATGTGTTTGATCTCTCTCTCTCTCATTTTCTTGATTTGGCACGATCTTGATGTATCGTGAGCTTTGTTACTATAGTTGGACCTTATGGTGTTTCTCCCCCTCTACCTTGTTGTGATGAATTGAGTCTTGCTCTTTGAGGTTTCGTTATGTTGGATTTGAGAACACTTTATGTATGTCTTGCGATGGGATATCTATGGTGACAATGGGATGTTCTATTTATTCACTTGATGTATGTTTTGGCACTCAGCTTGCGGATTCCCGATCTGACATTAGGGTAATCTAAGAATAAGGGTTGATGCATGTTTTGGTCCTACGTTCTCTGATAGAAACTTTGGAGTGATTCTTTGTTGCACATTCAGGGATGGTTATATGATCCAATTATGTTATCATTGGTGAGAGAACCTGCACTAGTGAAAGTATGAACCCTAGGCCTTGTTTTCAAGCATTACAATACCGTTTTTGCTCGCTTTCGTTACTAGTTACCTTGTTGTTTTTATATTTTTAGATTACAAAATCCTATATCTACTATCCATATTACACTTGTATCACCATCTCTTCACCGGACTAGTGCACCTATACAATTTACCATTGTATTGGTTGTGTTGGGGACACCAGAGACTCTTTGTTATTTGGTTGCAGGGTCGTTTGAGAGAGACCATCTTCATCCTATGCCTCCCACGGATTGATAAACATTAGGTCATCCACTTGAGGAAAAATTTCTACTGCCTTACAAAACTGTGCTCTTGGAGGGCCAACACGAGTCTACTAGAAGAATCATGTGTAGTAGACATCACTCCACTAGCTGAAGCCCCTCTTTCAACTGTACCGACATCTCAACGAATTACTCGTTCATTTTCTCAGCAAGTGGCATGTTCCCAAGTTACCTTCGCACCTAACACTATTTTCGAAGCACTACTAACACAACATGACTTGTCAAGATCAAATGAACCTCATCAGCATCAACACCAAGATGGTACCTGACCGAGTCAAGTTGCGGTTGACTGTTCCTTTATATGTACTCTCACAGTTTGATGTGCACTAACACTTTCCATAATTGTTGTTGAACTAGCACCACAATGCAAACTGAAACCGACATCGGGGATAATGCTTGACAGATTAACAAAATCTAAAGGAGGAGAATGGAGATCCATTTTGAGGCAGGTTTAAAAAGGCCACATGCTGCTATAGAGTTAGCCAAGTTAGTATCAGAGGCAGCCGTTGCCATTGGGTGTCATGCACGTATCCTCCCAACATGGATCTAGTATAGGAATGAGAAAGGCGATACCCGGTTTAACACCTTCCTTGACCATTTATCCGTAAGTAATGTTATTCATCACAATTTGTAATACTGTCTTGCACTGTCCCATACTTTCTAGCTTCATCCTAATGAGACTCACGTTCGTTTTTCAACACATGATGTTCAAGTTGGATCCAAAAGATGATGCACCTACACAAGCATGCACTCATGTTTTTCAGTCTGCTCTATGACAGTACCAATATATCCTTAGAAAAACTCACTTTGAAGGCAAGGCAAACAATGAAATCACCCAAACATCTCCAGTGGAATATATTATGGATGAAGACCGGGCATCCCTAATTAAACACTGGTTTCATCCAAAGTATCAGGTAGGGTATATGTACTTGATCAGATCACATATTGAACTCGTATTTACGTATGTGCCGTACAAGTCTATCTTCTTCTAGGCTAACTGTTTGAAGAACAAGACCAACCGTTCTAAAGTGAAATTCCAACAGGAAATAGGATCTCGTAGCTATATTGCACACTACAAGGCTCTTGTAAATAGCTACTAGTTCCTTCTTTCTTATGTGCCATATTGTCGTATCTATATTGACTTGTTCCAAATACAGAGGAAATCCTGTGTGGAGAAAAAAGAACCTGAACCGAATGTAGTGCAAATCTTCAAGAATTGCCACGCCAGCCAGATGAAGGGCATGAGCACACCTGTTCAAGCCGTTGTTGTAAGTCCTAACTCCTCATGCCTTTGAACTGCTTGTTACTGTGACCTGTTCATTTAACTGCTTGGTTTGCATCCAATGCCAGTTACTCTGTTAACTTTTCTACACAGTTGTCTTAACGTATCATTTCACCTTACACGGTCTAAAAGAGAGGAAGGATATTCTTTTGGTCTTGATCTATAATCTAGTTATGATGTTCACATGTCCACACAATGATACAATAGCATGTTTGTTTGGTATCTGTTTGCCTGTGATATGAATGATGTCATAGTATGTTCATCCTACTTTAAACCATGTCTCTTTATCCTTATATGACAATGCATGTGAGGAAATAGACAATATACAGTAGGCATGCTACATGGACATATGTTCCGAAAGTCATTTTATTGAAGGAAATATGCCCTAGAGGCAATAATAAAGTTGTTATTTTATATTTACTCATTCATGATAAAGGTTTATTATTCATGCTATAATTGTATTGACCGGAAACCTAAATACATTGATAACCTTATCACATCATTAGGAGAATGATGTGATGGACAAGACCCATCCATTAGCTTAGCATTATGATCGTTCAGTTTTATTGCTATTGCGTTCTTCATGTCAAATACATATTCCTTGGACTATGAGATTATGCAACTCCCGGATACCGGAGGAATGCCTTGTGTGCTATCAAACGTCACAACGTAACTGGGTGATTATAAAGATGCTCTACAGGTATCTCCGAAGCTGTTAGTTGAGTTGGCATAGATCGGGATTTGTCACTCCGAGTATCAGGGAGGTATCTCTGGGCCGTCTCGATAATACACATCATAAGCTTGCAAGAAAATTACCATGGAGTTAGTCTTGAGGTGATGTATTACGGAACGAGTAAAGATACTTGTCAGTAACGAGATTGAACTAGGTATGAAGATACCGACGATCGAATCTCGGGTAAGTAACATACCGATAGACAAAGGGAATTATGTATGTTGTCATAACGGTTTGACCGACAAAGATCTCGTAGAATATGTAGGAGCCAATATGGGCATCCAGGTTCAACTATTGGTTATTGACCGGAGAGGTGTCTCCTCATGTATACATAGTTCTCGAACCCATAGGGTCCGCACGCTTAACGTTCGTTGATGATATAGTATTATATGAGTTATGTAAGGTGGTGACCGTATGTTGTTTGGAATCCCAAATGAGATCACGGACATGACGCGGAGCTCCAGAATGATCCGGAGGTAAAGATTGATATATAAGATGATATGGTTAGGCCAAGGGGTAAGGCCCATGGGGCTTTAAGTCGGTGCAAAAGGAGTTTTGCGGAGGCCTGGGGGCCAAAGCCGGAGACCCTGGCGTCTGGCCCTGGGCCAGATGCCAAGGCCCGTGGCATTTGTTCCAGAAGCCAAGGACTATGGCATCTGGTCCTGGAAGTCCGCGAAGGACTCTTCCTTGCGGGGGAAACCACCTTTGAGAAGGCCCTTTCTCCAAGTTACGACCCAGGGCTCAGCATATAAATAGAGGGGTAGGGCTAGCACTTGGAACACATCAAGATTCACCAAGCCGTGTGCCGGCAACCACGTCCCCTGTAGTTTATCCTCCGTCTAGTTTCTGTTGTACTTGGTGAAGCCCTGCGGAGATTGCTATTCATCACCAACCGTCACCACGCCATCGTGCTGCCGGAACTCATCTACTACTTCACCTCTCTTGCAGGATCAAGAAGGCGAGGACGTCATCGAGCTGAACGTGTCCGCAACGCAGAGGTGTCATACGTTCGGTACTTGATTGGGATGGATCATATGTGAAGGTGTACGACTACATTAACCGCGTTGGTAAATGCTTCCGGTTACGGTCTACGAGGGTACGTACACACACTCTCCCCCTTGTTGCTATGCATCTGCATGGATATATCATTCCGTGTGCATAGAATTTTTTTGTTTTCCATGCAACGTTTCCGAACAGTGGCATCATGAGCCAGGTCTATGCGTAGATGATATGCATGAGTACAACACAAAGAGTTGTGGGCGGTGATAGTCATACTGCTTACCACCAACGTCTTATTTTCATTCAGCGGTATTGTGGGATGAAGCGGCCTAGACCAACCTTAAATGTCAACACACATGATACTGTGTCAGAGTAATGGGCCACAGGTAGGCTAACCCGAGGCCCACAAACTTTCAAGACAACAGGGCGAACTGCGCCCCTCAAGACAACAGACGGAGAGCCAACATCAGGAGGGCAGCTGGAGAAACGACCGGCAACCCATATGCGTCCGAGTCCTATAGAAGAGATCAAGACCGGCCGACTCCGACTGGTGGCTTCCAGAGAAGCCGGCCATGGGGAGTCGGCCCACGACACGAGCAAAGCCCATGCCCTCAGCAGGGGGGATGGCACAGGAATTGGCGACAGTAAAGCCCACTCCCTCCCCTTTTCTGGGGGATGGCCAGGGCATAGTGCATTGTACCAGCGGAGATCTCCGTCTGGCACAACACTGTTGCCATGCCATCCCTGACGTTAGCAAAAGTGGGTGGAGTCATGTACCCACGACGGCCTGACGGGACGATCCACGGAAGACGGGCCCTACCAGTCAGTGAGAGTCCGGAAGACGGCAAGGGTGCCACCAGTCGGACCCGTAGGGAGCCGGCCCGCGGAAGTCGGCATGCCCCTCCCATGGGTCCCACGCGCCATTAACTAGACGAGATGGGGAGTGGCTACAGTAATCGCCTGCCAGGCGGCAGGACTGTAGCCACGACCCCATGACCAAGCCTGCGTCATTAGAAGCACGGCTACAGTAATCACCAGCCGGCAGGACCCGCCAGCGGTGGGTGCGGCCTGTCAGCTCCGTACCAAACTAGTCGGCTGGGCCCACCAATCGGTGGGCCCCAGCAGTCGGCAGGAGGGCCCGCAGGCAAAGAGACTAATAGCTGGGCCTTGTGTCCATTCAGTTTACCATTGTACCCCTGGGGGTAGGCTTATATAAACCCCCCAGGACACCCATGCAAAGGGTTCCGATTCATTAGAACTGGACCAGTCCTTAGAGAAAGGAGAGAGCTAGCTCTGCCTTCTCCTATCCACAGATACAACTCGAGGAGCGCCTTTGTACTTACTTTGCCTTAGTGATCATGCGGAGACCCCGCAGAGCCGGACTAGGGGTGTTATCTCCTAGGAGAGCCCCAAATCTGGGTAAAGTACGCCGGCATTTGTGTCTACGCCTCATCCCGTTTCCAGGCACCGGCGACGTTCTACTCGCCCCCACCATGATAAGCCATCCATTGGCATATGTCGCACCCAACCCCCGACATTTGGCGCCCACCGTGGGGTCTAGTGCACCCTCGTCTGGAGACCTGTTCTGGACGGGAACCCTTTTTCTCCCTGGCGAGCGCAGCCAGCCCGGCACGCCAGACAAAGTCTGCGCCGAAGCACTGCATGGCGCTGAAATCGCCTGCGCAGCCAGTTGCCTCGCCGATCTTGTCGGCGAGGTCCACCTCTCCGACGAGCCCGCATCCGACACATGCACGGGCGGCCCCAAGAGCCTCCTTGCGGGCCTCCTCGATCAACTCCACGTCGCCAGCGAGCCAGCTGGGGACTTGGAGTCCGTAGGCTCCACCGATCCGATGCTGGTCGACTCTGACACCGCATCGCTTGACATGTTCCCCACCAACGTGGTGGTCTACGACGAACCGCTTCCTCCTTCGGAGAGCAGCGGAAGTACCGTCACGGAAGTGCTTGTCATTGATCATGACGAGCACTCTGGCCGGGGTGATTATGACTCGCTCAACGCGGCGCTACAAGACCTGGCGGCGCCCATTCCCGAAGACACCGACGCTGAGACGCTAGAGGCACGCCCCCTTCAGCTAGTCGAAGGTGCCAAAAAGCTGGCCAACATGAGACGCCTGCCAAAAGCCTACCAGCGCGAGATGGACTGCGCTGTGGGCGACTCGCCGGCTGCGGCTGGGCCTAGCCGCCTTGGCATGGTCCAGCAGCGCGGCGCGGCTATCACTGATCTGTTCGGGGCGAATCGCCCCGTCTACGCCACGCCTGCAGAGAACATTCGAGCCGCCCAGGCGGCGGCGGACGAGCTGGACAAGTTCGAGGGCGAAGAACGTCGCTTGATGACGGAGCGCGTCCAGCGACTCCTTGACGCGGCTGCTGAGCAGAGCAAGGCCGGCTGCCACACTGATGCGCCGTGCCGACAGAATGACAACCTACTTCTGCGCCGAGACCAAGGCGCGGAGTCTCGGACGCCAACTGGCGGCGTCCGCGGAAGAAAAGAGAAGGAGCCGGCTGCCAGCCGTAGTCGGACTCGCATCACCATAGAGCGCGACCGAGACGGCCGCCCAAGAACAGTGGAACCACGGGACGACTGTCCGCCTCCTCCCCCTCGTAGGGAAAGGCGAGTCTCCCCGCCGCCTGTTGATCACCCGACGCTCGGCGACCGCCTTGGCCGCTGAGAGGGAGTCGGAGAGAATGACGCCCGCCACTGGATCGACCGTCTCCACCGATCCCTGGCGCTTGAAGAAGAAGAAGAGTTGGGTCCGCCGTGTTTCGGCTCCCACATCTGAGACGAGCCCTTCCCCAAAGGGTTCACGCACCCCAGAGATACACCCAAATACACCGGCTCCGTGAAGCCGGGAGACTGGCCGGTCGAGCACTCCACGGCCGTCAGCGTAGCAAACGGCAACAAGCGTGTTGCCATGAAGTACGTTCCGCTCATGCTCCAAGGCACGACCCGGACTAGGCTGAATAGCTTAAGGCCCCGCAGCATCAACAGTTGGGTCGACTTCACTGATGCCTTCGTCCGCAACTTCACTAGCACGTACAAGCGGCCTCCCAATCCTCGCCAAGTCTCCTTATGTGTACAGGGCCCCAGCGAGTCAACCCGCGACTACCTCACGCGTTGGGCCGAGCTTCGCAACTCCTGTGAAGGCGTACACGAGGTGCAGGCCATTGAGTACTTCACTGCAGGATGCCGAGAGGGCACCCTACTCAAGCACAAGCTTCTCTGCGACAATTCGGAAACCCTCGACGAGCTGTTGATCATAGCGGACAAGTACGCCACGGCCGACTCCTCCATGAAGACGGAGATTCGAGTCAGCGCGACTGGCAAGGTGGCTCCTCAGGCTCCTCGAACTCCGGTCGGAGACACCAGTCGGTGTCAACAGCAGAACGACCACAAGTGCAAAGCCCCACCACTGACTTCCACCAGTCGGCAGGTGGCACTAGTAGAAAAAGGGTCAAACGTGAAGCACATTAGTGCCAGTTTGTATTTGAGCCGGTACTAATGGTACTATTAGTGCCGGTTCGAACGGATTTGCATTAATGCCGGTTCGTGTTGAACCTTTAGTACCGGTTCGTGGCACGAACTGGTACTAAAGGGGTGGTGGCAGGCTGGCGTCAGGCCGGGGCCCCACGATCACCTTTAGTACCGGTTCGTGGCACGAACCGGTACTAACGGGGTCTGACCTATAGTACCGGTTGGAGACACAAACCGACACTATAGGGCAATTTCCAAACTCTACACCCCCCCGTGGATCGCCTTTTCAGTTTAAAAAAAATAAACGAAAATGATGGAAATGTCAAAAAAATAAAAGAAAATAAGTTTCCCATGTGATATGTGGTCTAGTTGGGAAAATTTGCAAATGTGAATTTTGACTTTATTTGCAAAATCTCTCTGAAGTTACATCCAAATTTAACCGGGGGAACCCCGTTAAACATTTGGAAAATCCTCAAAAACCTAATAGAAAAAAGTTACGAGGCTTTTAAGATCTAGAGTGGAAAAAATTGAAAAATATTCAAACTGTGGGCAAACTGTGGTCAAACAATGGTCAAACTAGTTATTCTAGAATATTAGTGTTACTAAATAATTATTTTAGTTATTTCAATTTTGGTCAAATCTGGTCAAACTGTGGTCAAAGTGTGGTCAAACAATGGTCAAACTAATTATTCGAGAAATATTAGTGTTACTAAATAATTAGTTATTGAATATTAGTGTTACTAAATAATTATTTCAATTTTTTGAATTTTGGTCAAATCTGGTCAAACTATGGTCAAACTGTGATCAAACTATGGTCAAACTATGGTCAAACTATGGTCAAACTTATTCAAGAGATATTAGCATTACTAAATAATTACTGTTTTTTTAGAATAATAGTTTCAAACTCAAATGGTGAAATGTTTGACTTCATGCTCAAGCTAAACTCATGAGGGTTAATAGGATTGACATCTTACTATTGTCAGGAAAACAACAAGTGCAGACTCAGAAACGAAGGAGAATAGAACCTGAAAGTTAAGCATGCTCGGGCTGGAGTAGTGAGAGGGATGGGTGACCGGTCGGGAAGTTAGATGATTTGGAATGAGTGATCCACACTTGAGCAGTTAAGAGAGGTGATTAGAGACTAAATCATCAAATAATTCAAAAAAATTAAAAATAAAAAAGAATCAAATTTTTTTTCCAAAATTTTCAAAAAAAAAAAATACAAAAAAAAACCTTTAGTACCGGTTGGTAACACCAACCGGTACTAAAGGTCCCCCGTACCAGGGCGCGAGCTCACGCCACGTGGTGGCACTTTAGCGCCGGTTCGTGCCGAACCGGTACTAAGGGGGGGGGGCTTTAGTGCCGAAATTTTAGTGTCGGTTCCATAACCGGCACTAAAGGCCTTACAAACCGGTACTAATGATCCGTTTTCTACTAGTGTGGCGACAGTCGAAAACCAGCAGCCGGAAGGGCAGCCCCCGCCCAAGCGCTAGAAGGGCGGCAAGCCTAACTGGTAGCCGACTTTCTCATATGAGCAGACTTTGGATGGACCCTGCAAGTTCCACAGTGGCGCAAAACCGTCCAACCACACCACTCGGAAATGCCACTAGCTCACCAGGATAGCCAAGGGAGATGGACTTTTGCCTCCCACACCTGCGGGGCAGCCGCCTCCTTCGCCCCAGCAGCCGGCGGTTAGACTAGTCGGCGCAGTACAAGACGAGTACCTAGAAGAGTAGGGAGCTTATGTCATGTTCACTAATGTGGTCGACGATCGACGCAGCAGGCGGCAGCAGCAGCTGGAGGTGAATGCAGTAGTGTCTGACACCCCAGAGTTCATGCACTGGTTTGAGAAGCCCATCAGCTGGAGCAGAGCTGACCACCCAGAAGGAATGCCCAAACCCGGCTCCTACGCCTTGGTTTTGGATGCCACCTTTTCCACGGACAAACGAGTTGCTCGCTTCTCCAGAGTCCTGATAGACGGCGGCAGCAGCATAAAAATCCTGTACAAAGACACCATGAAGAAGTTAGGGATCACGCAAAGGCAACTACAGTCCAGCCGGATGGTGTTCCACGACATAGTTCCTGGCCTTTCCTGCTCTCCAATCGGCAAGACCTTGATCGACGTCCTGTTCGGAGACAAAGATCATTTCCGCCAGGAGTCAATTTGGTTCGAGGTGGTGGACCTGGAGAGTCCATACCATGCGCTGCTTGGCCGGCCAGCCCTGGCTAAGTTCATGGCCATCCCCCACTATGCCTACCTCAATATGAAGATGGCGAGTTCCAAGGGGATCCTGACCATAACTGGCGACTACAAGAAGTCGTCCACCTGCGCATCAGAGAGCAGTCGGCTGGCCGAGTCCCTCGTGATCGCAGCTGAGAAGCGACTGCTACATCAGGTTGTGGCGATGGCAAGCAAGCAGCCAGAGATGTCGCCTGATCCCAGAGAGTTGGAAACTGAGGGCTCGTTCAAGCCGGCCAAGGAAACTAAGAAGATACCTTTGGACCCAGAGCACCCAGAGAGGTACGCTGTCGTAGGCGCCAACCTCGATAGCAAATAGGAAGGTGAGCTCGTCGATTTCCTCCATGAGAATCGAGACATCTTCGCATGGTCCCCCAAAGACATGCCAGGTGTCCCGACGGAATTCTCCAAGGACAAATTACATGTCCGATCTGATGCCAACCAGTCAGGCAGCCTTTGCGCCGCTTGTCGGATGAGAAGTGGAGAGTTGTTGGAGAAGAAATAGCCCAGCTGCTTGCGGCCGGCTTCATCATGGAAGTATTCTTTCCAGAATGGCTGTCCAACCTGGTCCTGGTACTGAAGAAGAACAAGCAATGGCGAATGTGTATTGACTACACTAGCCTCAACAAAGCATGCCCCAAGGACCCGATCGCTTTGCCAAGGATCGACTAAGTGATAGACTCCACAGCCGGATGCGAGCTGTTGAGTTTCTTGGATGCATATTCAGGGTATCACCAGATCAAGTTGAACCCGTCCAACAGGCTGAAGACTGCCTTCATCACGCCATTTGGAGCTTTCTGCTACCTTACCATGACCTTCGGCTTGAGGAACGCCGGCGCCACCTTCCAACGATGCATGCAGAAGTGCCTCCTCAAGCAGCTCAGCAGAAATGCTCATGTTTACGTGGATGATGTGGTGGTAAAAACGGAGAAGCAGGGAACACTGCTGGAAGACCTCAAGGAGACATTTAAGAACTTGTGCCGATTTCAGATCAAGCTCAACCCGGAGAAGTGCGTCTTCGGAGTACCAGCCAGCCAGCTCCTTTGTTTCATGGTCTCTGAACGCGGCATAGAATGCAACCCTGTGAAGATCAAGGCCATTGAAAGGATGGAGGTACCCAGCCGACTGCTGGACGTACAAAAGTTCACCGGCCGTTTAGCGTAAATCAGCCGACTCATCAGTCGACTGGGCGAGAAGGCTCTTCCCCTGTACCAACTCATGAAGAAGACCACTTTTTTCGAGTGGAACCACAAGGTGGACGAAGCATTTTTCCAACTAAAAAAGATGCTGACTACTCCACCTGTCCTGGCGGATCCGACTCCTAAGGAGCCCATTCTCCTCTACATGGTTGCCACCAGCCGAGTGGTCAGCACAGTCATTGCGGTAGAACACAAGGAGGAAGGCAAAGCGCTACCAGTCCAGAGACCGGTATATTATTTGAGTGAAGTACTATCGACCTCCAAGCAAAACTACCCCCACTACCAGAAGATGTGCTATGGTGTGCACTTTGCCGCCAAGAAATTGAAGCCATACTTCCAAGAACATCCAATCACTATGGTCTGCACGGCTCCTCTAGCCGGGATCATCGGCAGCCGAGACTCTTCGGGTGGAGTGGCCAAGTGGGCCATAGATTTGGCCCCCTACACCATCTACTACCAACCTCACACTGCCATCAAGTCACAAGCCCTGGCCGACTTCCTCGTCGACTGGGCCGAAACCCAGTATCTACCGCCAGCGCCCGACTCCACCCATTGGCGAATGCATTTTGACGGTTCCTAGATGCGCACTGGCTTGGGAGTCGGCATCGTCCTCACCTCTCCCGAGGGCGACAAGCCCAAATATGTGCTGCAAATCCATTTTGCTGCCTCCAACAATGTCGCCGAGTACGAGGCACTCATTCACGGGCTTAGGCTAGCCAAAGAGCTCGGCATCCGCCGGATCCTATGCTATGGTGACTCTGACTTGGTAGTCCAGCAGTCATTAGGCGATTGGGATGCCAAGGACGCAAACATGGCAAGCTACCGCTTCCTCGTTCATCAACTCAGCGGATATTTTGAGGGGTGCGAGTTTCTCCATGTACCAAGAAATGAAAACGACCAAGCAGACGCCCTGGCGCGAATCGGCTCCACCCGTCAGGCGATACCCTCCGGTGTTGCCCTCCAGCGCCTCCTCAAGCCGTCCGTCAAGCCATCACCAGAGTCAGACTCCATCTTCGTGTTGGCTCCTCCTGAAGTAGTCAGATGCGACTCAAGAGCCCCCGCAGACGGCACGAGTATTCCGGTAGGCTGCATGGGAAACGTGGTAGTCGCACAAGGCTGGAGGACTGAGGCAGTCAGCCCGGAGACTTTAGAGCTCGGCCCGGAGACTTCAGAGCCCGGCCCGGGGACTGCGCCAATCCGCCTGGGGACTTCATCGACACAACAAGCGGCTGCTGACTCCAACCCGCCACCTCCCGGCCTAGCCGCCCTCGTCCAAATCGCAGTCTTGGCTGTTGCAGAAATCGCAGCACCTTCATGGGCCCAGCCCATCCTTAAATTCAGGGTGAAGAAAGAGCTGCCAACCGATGATATCTCGGCTCGGCAAGTACAACGCCAGGCGGCATCGTACACCATCGTCAATAGAGATCTCGTAAGGCGCAGTGTCACTGGTGTTCACTAGCGCTGTGTGTAGCCAGAGCAAGGCCAAGCAATCCTCAAAGACATCCATCAAGGCGAGTGTGGCCACCATGCGGCTTCAAGAGCACTCATCACCAAAGCTTTCCGCCATGGCTTCTTCTAGCCGACTGCTCTTGAAGTCGCCAAGTCTTTGGTCCAAAAATGCAAGGGGTGCCAGAGGTTCCGCTCTAAGCCTCATCAGCCGGCTTCGGCACTCAAAACTATTCCCATTACCTGGCCCTTTGCTGTTTGGGGCCTGGACATGGTCGGACCATTCAAGACGGCACGAGGCGGTTTGACTCACTTACTTGTCGCACTGGACAAGTTCACCAAGTGGATAGAAGGAAAATCAATCAAGAGTTTAAATGGTCCGACCGCTGTGACTTTCATCTCCGACATCACAACTCGGTACGGCATAACGCACAACATCATCACCGACAACGGCACAAATTTTGCCAAAGGTGCCTCGGCCCGTTTTTGCGCGACGCAGGGCATCCGACTGGACTTAGCGTCCGTTGCCCATCCGCAATCCAACGGCCAGGTAGAGCGAGCAAACGGCCTAATCCTGTCCGGCATCAAGCCTCGGCTGGTCGAGCCTCTGGAGCGATCGGCAGGCTGCTGGCTTGATGAGTTGCCAGCCGTCCTCTGGAGCCTGCGCACGACTCCAAACAAGTCAACCGTCTTCACACCCTTCTTCCTCGTCTACGGTGTTGAAGCCGTCATCCCAACGGACATAGAGTTCGACTCCCCTCTAATAACCATGTACACCGAAGAGGAAGCAGAAGAAGCACGTCAAGACGACGTCGATCTACTAGAAGAGGGCCGGCTGTTGGCACTCAGCCGGTCCAGCATCTACCAGCAGAGCCTAGGACGATACTACAACCGGAAGATCAAGCCGCCATCTTTCCAAGAAGGAGACCTTGTGCTCCGGCTGATTCAACGAACAGCCAGCCAGCACAAGCTCTCAGCACCTTGGGAAGTGCCTTTCATCATCAGCAAAGTGTTGGGCAATGACTCCTACTACGTGATCGATGCTCAGAAGCCCCGAGCACGCAAGAGGGACGACTCCAGCAAAGATACGGAGCGGCCACGGAATGCAAACCTCCTCCGAAGATTTTACAGTTAATGCAGTATGTATCACGCTACCTTTTGTATTAAAGTACGAAGACCTCGGGCCCCTCGAGAAGACCTCGGGGACAGCCTTCTTTTATCTATATGAAAAAGAGTTATGCCTATGAATATGTTATTCTTCATTATGCCACTTGGCACCGGGTTCGACTAGTCGGCTCAGGGACTTGCCGACTTGAGCTATGAAACAACTTCGTGCAGCCGGACAAGTAATGTGTGGCACTTAAGCTGTCTCCTGTTAGAAGCCGCAGATCGCAGAGCGACTGTCCGGTGAACAGGAGTAAGGTAGAATGGGTGTCCATATGAAAAATGGATAAGGACTCAAAGCTCGCTCATAGTTTAAAGCCGGTTTTCAGCCTTTTTACAACCGACTCTTTAGGAGCCGGCTTGCCGTTTTCTAAATTAACTTGCTAAAAACTCTAAAAGGGTAAGTAATTGCCTTCCCAAAGAAGCCAAGTTTTTGATCTAGCGGCAGTCCGCAGAGCGGCTGTCCGACTGGCAAGACGGCAACCAAGGGAAGGCGGAAAAGGAAAAAGTCAAAGAGCAATAAGCAAGAATAGATAGAATGCGGATAAATATTTACATAGAAAGGCCCTTGGCCGAATCATCAAACAAAAGTTCAAGATACACCCAGTGGGTGGAATTGTGCAAAATAATAAGTTCATTGAGAATGCCAAGCAGGTAAAATAAAGACAAAGTGGCAGCCTAGGAAGCCGCGAACGGACTCGGAGGACCGGAGGGGTCGGCGGTGCCAGTTGCCGGGGCGGGCGGCTGGTTGGTCTCCGCTTGATCACCTCTGGCAACAGCTGGCTTAGTTGGGCGCGGCTCGTTGCTAGAGGCGCGGTCGAGCTGTGGCTGGCTGTCTGCCTCGACCTCTGGCTCCTCCCCCTCGTCTCCTTCCTCCTCCTCGCCTTCCTCTTCGCCACTGGAGTCGATCACCTCCGTCGAGTCCTCACCATCGTCCGGGTTTAGCCCGAACCATTCCAGCGGCGCCTCCTTGCCGTTCTCAGCCCGCTCTGGGATGAAGAAGCTGGAGTCGGTGTACTCGGTGATCGATGCTGATGCAGCCTTCCTGGATCCATAATTTGGCTTCCTCGTTTATTGATTGCTTGCAATCGCCACAACACCATTGAGTGAGCGTCATAGAATCCTCAAGGCATGAAGTAGAAGTTCTTCGAACCTTGATTGTGTGTGTTCGTGCCCACTCCAATAGAGTAGCGCGCTTGAAAAGATCATCTTCCACCGCTGTCAGCTCCGCCTGAGCCTCCAGCCGGAATGTGGCTAACTAGGCTAAGCTCAGCCCAGGATACCACGCCTTGGCGAATTCTAAAGCCCGGCATGCTCTAGCTCGGGCCGAAGAACCCTTCCAGGCCTCAATACGGCCGACTGCGACCTCCAGCCAGTCGGCAGTCCGACTGGGGGTGCGCGGTGCCTGCATATCCGGCCATAGGGCGGCAATCGCCTGGGCGCCGACACGTTGAAGACGGCGCAGCACCCGGTGGGCTGGCCGAAGGCAGGCATCGATGCGAAGGATCTGCTCGCCAAGAGTTTGGGGGGCGTTGCCGGCGATCTGTGCATCGTCGTCCCTCTGTGCTTCACGATCAGCCTCGATGGCTTGATTGGAGGCGTCCGAATGGCCGGGGAAGAAGTCTGCTAAGGAAGAAGAACGAAGAAACAAGGTTAAAAATTTAAAGCCTACTCGACTAGCAGTCGGCAGCCCATAAAAGGAAACGAGGGGAAGCTCACCATCGACAAGATCTTCGATTGCTTGGACACCGGAGACCAGCGTCACCTCCTTGTCAGTCTAGGAGGAGCGCTCGAACGCAAATTCGGCGAGAAGGGCGGTCTCCTTGTCCTCCGCCTCCTTCTGGGCCATATGGAGGAGCTCCTTCTGCTCCGCCAGCTGCGTAGCCAACCGGTCACGCTCCTCCGTCAGCCAGCCGCACTCCTCCTCCTTGACGCGCAATGTGGTGTTGAGTTTGCCCAGCTGCTGCTGAAGGGCGGCGTTGGCTTCTGAAGAAGGAGGGGGAGGGGTGTCAGTCGTCAACAAAGAAGAAAGGTCGCTGGGGAGATCCGGTGTCACATCCCTGCATTTAGTCATGCATTAGGATTGGATGAATATGTGAATCATGTTTAAATTTCTTTGAAACTTGAAATGGGGCCTAATCAACCCCAACACCCCCCTGAAAATGCTAATTTCCAACAATTGGAATTTCAATGAACCCGAAATGCCCTTCATAAAAGCCCACCATTTTTGGTCTTGACTAAAACCTCTGCCAAAAATTATCTTGCAATTTATGGAGCCATTCTGGATTTTTGAACAAGCCATATGTATTTGAATTTGGGCATTTTAAATGCTATAAATATTTTAAAGTGCTCAAATAATCTTGGAAGCATTTTTAGGCAGTTGAGAATATTCCCAAATGTGCCTCTGAATATTTCCAGAGTTTTTGGAAATGAAGTAGCATTTATTCTATTTCAATACACATAGCCGGAAATAATTAAGAGCAAAATAGAAAAGAGAGAGAGTTAGAGCTTACCTGTCGCCCTGGCCTGGCCCAGCTCGGCCCAGCCCACTGGCTACCGCCATTCATCCCCCTCCTCTCGCCAGGAGGACGAGAGGCGCGTGGCCGGCACCTGCAGCCACACGCCGGCCACCTCCTGCTTCTGCCGACACCCAGGACGCGATTTACGAGTGCCACGCACTCTCCCTCGTCCCCCTCTCACTTTCCTCACTCTTCCCGTGCCCCTCTCCCTCCTCTGGCTCTCTCCCCATCCCCTCCCGAGAGGAGCTCATCGCAACCGTCGCCGTCCACCACGACCATCGACCCTCTCTCGTCTCTTCGACGTGTCCCCGAGCACCGCCGACGTCTTAGTCTTCCTCACAGGTGAGCCACGACGCCTCGGATGCATTGCAACGCCACTAGCGCCGTCTTCTTCCACCTTGGTCCGCCGAGATCGCCGGCGACCGTACGCCGCCCCTGATGCCTTCCCGAGCTCACTGAGGCCACCGCTACAATCCCCGTGAGCTCCTTCTCCGTTCCCCTCTCTTTCCTTGCCATTTTCTCCATCTAACCGCGGGCTCTGTTGAGCCCGAGAGCTCGGCTCCGCCGTGGCCATAGGCGCGTAAGCTCGATTCCGAGCGCGTCAGCACACTCACCATGTTTCTAGGAGCCTAACACGCTGTAGGGACCCCGATTCCAAGTCACATCGATCTAGCCGGTAACAGCTCATATCACTTTGCGGCCTCACGCACGGTATTCCCACGGGTGTTGCCTTACCCTGGCCTGGGACCTTTTGCGCCTTTTGGCTCACGTATATGATTGTGTCGCTAGCATCCATATGACAGAGAACCCGGGCCGACATGCCTAGTCGTGCACCCAAAGCGGCACTAACCCATGGGGACAGGCATACATGATTCACATCGAGCATGTCGGTCAGCTGCGTGTGAATCCAGGCAGTAGCACTGGGCTACCAAGACTCCGGATGTCACTGCATGACATTTCCCCGAAGGGACAGACATAGGAACGAAGTGAACACATGCCGGCCAGTCAAGTGCCTGAGCAGTAGTGCAGGGCTAGCAGGACTCCGTTGAACCGGGCTGTAGCGGACTACCATGGCTCAAGGAAGCACTAGACTACATTTCCCCATATGAGAAGCTGCCAAGGATAAACAACTAGTTTGTCGGATCCCACACATAGCAATACACGTCACACGTACACATAACATGCAAGTATGTGCTGTACAACATGGCATCACAACATAACGCAAACTCATATAGATAAAGGCTCAGAAGAGCCACATAACATAACACAAACAGGGGTCACATGACCCATCATTTAGAGCATACAAGCAATGGAAGCATTACATGTCTGAGTACAGACAACTACAAAAGAAAAAGGCTAAGGAGCCTGACTATCTACAAGTCCCTCCCAAGGGTACAAGATCGTAGCTGAGGTAACAAGCTACTCGTCAAAGTCCAAGCGGTACTACTAGTGGGGCAGATGTCTCACCTGCAAAACATAAATAAAGCAAACGTGAGTACAAAGGTACTCAACAAGACTTACTTCAGATCCTATCATACATGCATTTGTATCAAGAAGGTAATGTGGGGTTTAGTTGCAGCAAGTCAGCTTTGACTCAGTGGCTATCCTGTTCTACAACAACGATGGATTCATCAATACATGAGTCCACTAAGCACCACATCAATACACTACTATGGATTCATCCTCGTCTCCTTATGAGAAGGCCATCCATAGCACTCACACTTGTCTTGAGCATTTTAGAGTATCCACTTTAAGTTGTCTATGTACCACGTAAGTTTCCAAGAAGTCCATAACCGAGGACACGGCTATTCGAATAGATCATGATAACCCTGCAGGGGTGTACTTCTTCACACATGCTCTCACCACTTATCACCATGTACATGTCATGTATCTCGGCAACGTTCAAGCCGAAGCCTGGCGAGGGTGTCGGCCACGACCTGACTAACCACGCAAGACTCTAGTCCAAGTTTATCGCCTATTCGGGTTCCATCCGCAAGGAGATTCGGCCGGGGTGTCACTCACGGCCCCAGACGATGTGAGCAGGGTTCCCAAGCCCACCATCTGGGTGCCACTTGGTACACCGTGCCACTTTGCCTAGTCTGTCCCAAGCCCACCTGGCCGGGTGCCACTTGGTAGACTACTATCACTACCTACAAACACCAGAAACTAATTGCAACTCCTGGACAGAGATCAAGTTGGCTAATAAGTCGAGAGAGCTTGGAGCGCTCGGAGCCCAATGTGTGGTAGTAACTAGTCATTGGACAACTTACACCGAACTCAGTTCTTAAGGACGGTTCCGGTGAGACAACCCACCATGTACTCCTACATGGCCTCTCACCGCTACCTTTACCAAATCGTGTTCACACGCTTAACTCTCAGCACCAAAACATATCGTACCACTCCAATTCATTCCCGATGAATCGGACCTGACACAACTCTAAGCAATAGCAGGCATGACATGGTAGGAACACCACATGGCTCAATCAACTCCTACACATGCTAGTGGGTTTCAACTATTTACTGTGGCAATGACAGGTCATGCAGAGGAATGGGTTCAACTACCACATCATAAAGTAGCAGTTAAATCGTTGTTGTCCCAATGCATTAAAAGAGAGCAGGAGCGAGAGAGTGGGATTGTATCGGAATGAACAAGGGGGGTTGCTTGCCTGGTAGATCAAAAGGGGGGCACTACTCCTCAAACAGGTAGTCTCGAACACTCTCCGGAGCAGGACCTATCGAGAAGGAACGGTGTCGGAATCAAACACAAGCATATGCAACAATATGATGCATGAACATGGCATGAGTAAGTGATGTTTGTTGAGTTAATGCATCTAGCATTTATTTAGTTGAGGTCCATTTGAACCAAGCACTACTAGGAAAAGGGCTATAGATAGGATTGACACTAATGGCGCACCAGGGAAGTAGTGCGCCACTACTATATACTAATGGCGTACCAGTTGGTGATGCGCCATTAGTGTGGAAGACACTAATGGCGCACCAGAAAATAGGTGCGCCACTAGTGATAATTTTTTTTATTTTTACATACATACTAATGGCGCATCCTACTGAAGTGCGCCATTACTAGTTCTAACTAGTAATGGCGCACCAGACATGGAGTGCGCCAGTACTGATTTTTTTTATTCTTTTTTTTGCAAAACTACTAATGGCGCACCGCCTCACAGTGCGCCATTACTAGTTTAAACTACTAATGGCGCACCCTGTAGAAGTGCGCCATTAGTATATATTTTGATATCATGAACATTTTTAAATTTCATGGGCACTTTTTGATATCCTGAATATTTTTAAATTTCATGGGCACTTTTTGAATTCATGAATATTTTTTCAAATTTGATGATATTTTTTCATATTGAATATGATAAAATATTGAATATTCATGAGGACACTAGATCTCGATCCCCCTCCATCTCGATCTCGATCCCACCCGCGCCTCCTCTCCCCTCTTCATTTAAAAAATAATAATAATAAAAAAGTTCACCGCTCCACCGCCGCCGCCAACCCACCGCACCCTCCCCCGCTCCACCGCCGCCGACGACCCACCGCACCCTCTCCCGCTCCACAGCCGGCGACGACCCACCGCACCCTCCCCCGCTCCACCGCCGCCGCCGACACCCCGCACCTTCCCCCGGCCCGCTCCACCACCGCCGCCGACACACGCACCCTCCCCCACATTTTCAAGATATTTTTAAATAACAAATTTGATGATATTTTCAATTAAAAATAAAAAAAATGATAATATTTTCAAAAAAATGATGATATTTGATGATATCTTCTGTTCTAGTCCTCATGAAAATAACAAATTTGATAAAAAAACAAATTATTAGATGCAACAAGAAATAATGAAAAAAATGTTACTAATGGCGCACCAGAGGAGGGTGCGCCATTGCTATTAGAAAAGAAGTTACTAATGGCGCACCAGAGGAGGGTGCGCCATTGCTATCAGAAAAAAACACTACTAATGGCGCACGAGAGGGTGGTGCGCCATTGCTACAGTGTCTAGCTGGATACCCCTTCGCCCGATCCCCCCTTCCCTCTCCCTCGCTAGATCCCCCTTCCCTCCCCCGCCGCGCCCGCTCCAACGACCCCCACGCCCGCTCCACACCCGCTCCGGCTCCCCCGCCTACCGCCATGACTGCCAGCCCGACGCCGCGGCTCACCCAGCCATCCGAAGCTTCCGCTGCCCCGCAGCCGGCACAGGAGCCCAGCAGCGCCTCCCTCCGCCGCCCCTACTGCGCCGCCGCCCGTCCTCCTGCGCCCGTAAGCCCCCCTCCTCCTCCGCTCGTCCTCCTCCGCCCGTAAGCCCCCCTCCACTCCAAACCCCTGACCCCTTCTTGTCTCGTCTCTACAGGTAGACCACGCCGGCAAGCGACCAGGACGACGCCCGGAGAGGAGAGGAGGGCCTTCTTCTCACTGTGTAGCCGCCGACCTTGTCCTGCTCGAGGAGGAGGAGCAGGAGGGGCGCACCCAGCCACCACAGTCGCCGCAATCAAGGGCTTCTTCCACCTAGACCTCTAAATCCACGGCGCCGTCATTCAGCCACCCAAGGTGAAGGTGCCCCCAACTCCCCTCCATGTTTCATTCGATCTAGCAGCCATGGATTTGGGTTCCTCAAGGCTGCCTAATTACTCTACCATGTGTTACTACTACTAGCTCTAGCCATTGATTAGGGGCTAGTGTAGATGCAAAATAAGGTCAAATCCCTCTCAAATTTAGGTTCAAATCCCTCTAAAATTAGTATGTAAAGCTCACTGTTCTGAAGTTCTGATCAGTTCAGTACCTTAGTAAGAAATAACACAAGCTTGCTGCTAGTTCAGTACCTTTTGCTGCTAGTTCCTCAAGGAGTTCTGCTCAAAATTTGAGGTGAGGCAGCGCACACGAGTCCACTAAGCACAACATCAATACACTACTATCACTGGTAGAAAAAGGGCCTGTTGTCCCGGTTCGTAAGGGCCTTTAGACCCGGTTCCTGAACTGGGACTAAAGTGTCGGTACTAATGCCCTGTCCCTTTAGTCCCGGTTCAATCCAGAACCGGGACTGATGGGCCTCCACGTGGCCTGTGCGCGGAGCCCAGGCAGGAGACCCTTTGGTCCCGGTTGGTGGCACCAACCGGGACCAATAGGCATCCACGCGTCAGCATTTCTATGGCTGGGGTTTTTGTTTTTTTAAGGGGGGGGGGGTTGGGGGTTTTGTGGGGTTAATTTAGGTGTTTCATATATTATGTTAGCTAGCTATAATTAATAGAGAGAAGTGTCCTCTCTTATGTCCGTGCTTGGTCGACGCTACATACTATACATACGTGTAGAGAGGACTAGACACGCTAGCTAGCTAGTAAGCAAACGAAGGAAACAGAAGATCGTCATGAACATATATGCATGCAGAGAGAAGTGATATCAACGACCTCTACTTCTCCGAGAGATTGGTCGAACAACAAGTTCTCGTATATCTATCTGACACTCCCGGCTACATATATACAATAATTATCTCTTACAAATATAATCATACGGACTCATGGTCCACATAGCATTCTCCGTCTTCAGCGATCACGTGGTCAAGAAAGAATGCCGCCAATTCCTATTGAATTGCTCGCATGCGATCTGGTGCTAGGAGTTCATCCCGCTTCCGAAACATCTAATTTGAAGAAGGGGGTCAATACATATATATATGAATGAATGAAACTCAACACAAATGATGGTAATAAAATAAAATTGTGAATGTTGTTATTTACGTACTTCATATTGTTCGTCAGAGTACCCGCCCCGCTCACAGGTCGTGTGGTGGATGGACTCGCAGACGTAGTATCCACAAAAATCATTCCCTTGTTCCTGCCACAACCTCCTTACAAGAAATAGAGGTCAATCAAACTCATAAGCAAGAATGCTAAATGGTATTGATGAAACTAGCGCTTGAATCACTAGGAGATGCGCAGAACATGCTACTATAGTACTTACTTTCGGGTGTCTAAATTCCAGCTCCTTCGGCAGTCCCGGAACTTTTCTGGTGAATTTTCTCCAAACCTGCCGGACAAAGAAAACAATTACTTGATATCAGGAAATGAACAAAGTTGCTGATATGGTGGATAATGATCGATTTAACTTACTTCTTGACGATTTCAGTCATGTCCGCATACTCCTGGGGATCTTTTCGTTTAGAGTCCAAGACGGTTACTACTCCTTGCTCAAGCCTAATCTCTAGGAAAACATAGTGGAAACTGCACATGCATGCATAACTCATCAATTACATTACTATAACCTTGACTAATATATAAGGGAAACCGAATATGCACAAGACAGTAACACTCACTTGAAGTTGTAAGGAAAGACTATTATATCTTTGTTTTCATTTTTTTGAATGATCGTAGCAAGTTGGCCTCGGTATCTCTGGGACGATGTTCAACCTCAGTTGCATCTATGAGATATGTATTAACGAACCCAATATCACCGATTTGTCTTTTCTTCAATTCAGCGATCTTCAATCTGCATAATATAGTGAGGATAATTATAAATACATGCAATGAAAGAGATGAGCTATATAGAGAGACTTAATGACAGAAGTAGTAGTACTTACAAACAGTAGCAGGTGATCGTTGTTTTATCGAGGGCCAATTGATTGAAAAACTGATAGAACTCCTCAAATGGAATTGGCAACAGTTCAATTCCAACGAGGTCATGCTCCGGTTTAACTCTCGCATACAAAGTACTCCTCCCCCCAGACTCTCTGCAGATTTTCAAGTACCAATCATGTAATCTTCGCATCATCGTTGATAAAGACATTTCATCTTTGATGAGAGGCTTCCCGTACTCGTATCTGTGTATCTGCACCTCCATGGGATCATAATGTACATCGTCGGGCAGGTAATCATCAACATTGCCATAACCGGGCACCATCCTCGGATCGACGATGTCGCTAGGCACCTTGAGCAGGGGGCACGATTGCTTCGCTTGTTCGCCGAGCTGGGCAATTTGTTTCCCAGCTGCTCGTCGTCCTTTCAGCCTTTGATCACTGACCGTACTTCCCGACCGCTCCGCTTTGGCCCATGTCTTTGCAATAATGCGCTCATAGTTGCCTTTCGGCGGAGACTTGGGTCGTTTTGCCAGGGCAGCCAGAGTGCGCTTCACTTTCACGGGATCTACCTTCTCCTCCGGAGGTGGATGTCTCTTTGCTCTCAACCCTTGAAACCAGTCATCCACTTCGGTTCGCGCGATCTTCGCGTTCTCCTCTGGGGTCCTCTCGTATGGTAACTTCTGTGGACTCTTCAGAGAAGGACCAAATCTGTATGTCCTCCCGCCTCTGGTTGTACTGCTAGACGCCGGCTGAGCAGACGAAGCAGTTGTCTTCTGTACTTGCTTACGAGGCGGAGGAGAAGGACTACGACGCGCCGGAGCAGCTGCTGGAGCGGCAGCGGGTCTCTTCCGCCCTTGCTGACGAGGAGGAGAAGGAGGAGGCTGGCTGCTCGGGCGCGCCGGCGCAGGCGGAGTGCCACCACGCGCCGGAGAAGGAGCCGGCCGAGGGCCCTGATCATCACTCATTGGAGGAGGAGGCGGAGTGCCCTGACTCGCTGGAGGAGGAGGAGGAGGAAGCGGAGGCATCCAGTTCGGAAGGTTGATGAGCTCCTTCCGCCAGAGGCATGGAGTCTTCAAAGCAGACCCCAGCGGAGTCTCCCCTTCACCGGTAGGGTGGTCAAGCTGGAGGTCCTCAAATCCCTCCGTTATTTCATGCACCATCACCCTAGCATATCCTTCTGGAATCGGCCGGCAGTGAAAAGTTGCGCCGGGTTCACTAGGATAAAGAGAGCCAACAGCCACCTTGACCTTCAAATTCATCCATTGCGTCATAAGGTGGCAATTTTGAGACTCCGTGATAGCATCCACGGGATAGCTGGCAGGAGCAATCAAGGCATGCTCAGGCTGAAGCAGCTTAGTGGAAGCCACACTGCTTCTGCGCTGAGATGGCGGGGTAGCTTCGGGGGAAGCTTCGGCAGTACGTTTGCTGCGATTTGCTTCTCATTCCTCTATCGCTTCTTAAAGCAAACCATACATTCCTTGGGTCCTTTGCAAACTCATCCCAGTACTTTCTCTTGATTTTTCTCCACTACGACCCGTCAGCGGGTGCTCTCAACTTCCCATCTTTCTTTCGGTTCTCACTGTGCCATCGCATTAACTTGGCATGCTCTTCGTTTTTGAACAGACGTTTCAATCGTGGTATTATAGGAGCATACCACATCACCTTCGCAGGAACCCTCTTCCTGGGGGGCTCGCCGTCAACATCACCAGGGTCATCTCGTCTGATCTTATACCGCAATGCACCGCATACCGGGCATGTGTTCAGATCCTTGTATGCACCGCGGTAGAGGATGCAGTCATTAGGGCATGCATGTATCTTCTCCACCTCCAATCCTAGAGGGCATACGACCTTCTTTGCTGCGTATGTACTGTCGGACAATTCGTTATCCTTTGGAAGCTTCTTCTTCAATATTTTCATTAGCTTCTCAAATCCTTTGTCAGCCACAACATTCTCTGCCTTCCACTGCAGCAATTCCAGTACGGTACCGAGCTTTGTGTTGCCATCTTCCCAATTGGGGTATAACCCTTTTTTGTGATCCTCTAACATGCGATCGAACTTCAGCTTCTCCTTTTGACTAATGCATTGCGTCCTTGCATCGACAATGACCCGGCGGAGATCATCATCATCGGGCACATCGTCTGGTTCCTCTTGATCTTCAGCAGCTTCACCCATTGCAGCATCACTGGGCACATCGTCTGGTTGCTCTTGATCTTCACCAGCTCCCCCCGTTGCAGCATCACCATATTTAGGGGGCACATAGTTGTCATCATAGTCTTCTTCTTCGCCGTCTTCCACCATAACCCCTATTTCTCTGTGCCTCGTCCAAACATTATAGTGTGGCATGAAACCCTTGTAAAGCAGGTGGGAGTGAAGGATTTTCCGATTAGAGTAAGACCTCGTATTCCCACATTCAGTGCATGGACAACACATAAAACCATTCTGCTTGTTTGCTCAGCCGCATCGAGAAACTCATGCACGCCCTTAATGTACTCGCAGGTGTGTCTGTCACCGTACATCCATTGCCGGTTCATCTGCGTGCATTATATATAATTAAGTGTCCAAATTAATAGAAGTTCATCATCACATTAAAACGAAAGTGCATACATAGTTCTCATCTAACAACATATAGCTCTCCAAAGCATCTAATTAATTAAACTATACATTGAAACTATGTAAAACATTTCAAAGCGAAAACAAATGCGATCATAATCGCAACCAAGGTAACAATTAATCCAACGGCATAATGATACCAAGCCTCGGTATGAATGGCATATTTTCTAATCTTTCTAATCTTCAAATGCATTGCATCCATCTTGATCTTGTGATCATCGACGACATCTGCAACATGCAACTCCAATATCATCTTCTCCTCCTCAATTTTTTTTTATTTTTTCCTTCAACAAATTGTTTTCTTCTTCAATTAAATTTAACCTCTCGACAATAGGGTCGGTTGGCATTTCCGATTCACATACATCCTAGATAAATAAAATCTATGTCACGTTGGTCGGCATAATTTTCATAAACAATAAATGAACCAATAGTTATAAAGATAATATACATACCACATCCGAATCATAGACAGGACGAGGGCCGACGGGGGCGGATACCAAAACCGTCGCACTATATAAGATGCAATAATAAATGTAAGAAAATGATACAAGTATCTATCTAAACATACAAGTAAGAATATTTTTCCTTTCAGAAAGAAGATAAGAACAAGAGGCTCACCACGGTGGTGTCGGTGATGAGATCGGCGCGGGTGATCGACGGCGGTGAAAACGGGGACGGGGCGTGACGGACCGCTGAATCTAGACAAATATCGAGGAAAATGGAGCTTGGAGGTCGAGCTCCGAGAGGAGAAAGCTTAAGTAGTGTGGCTCAGGCATTCCATCGAACACCTCATGTGCATAGGAGGTGAGCTAGAGCACCACAAAGCCCTCTCCCCCTCGGCCAGAGAAAAACAGAGCACTGGGGTGCTCTACTCGCGAGCGAGGGGTATATATAGGCACCTCATTGGTCCCGATTGGTGACATGAGCCGGGACTAAAGGGGAGCCTTTGGTCCCGGTTCAAGCCACCAACCGGGACCAATGGTGGTGGTCTAGGAGCGAGGCCCATTGGTCCCGGTTCATCCCACCAACCGGGACCAAAAGGTCCAGATGAACCGGGACCAATGGCCCACGTGGCCCGGCTGGCCCCGTGGGCTCACGAACCGGGACCAATGCCCACATTGGTCCCGGTTCTGGACTGAACCGGGACTAATGGGCTGACCCGGCCTGGACCAAAGCCCTGTTTTCTACTAGTGTATGGATTCATCCTCGTGTCCTTACGAGAACGCCATCCATAGCACTCACACTTGTCTTGAGCATTTTAGAGTATCCACTTTAAGTTTTCTATGTACCACGTAAGCATCCAAGAAGTCCATAACCAAGGACACGGCTATTCGAATAGATCATGATAACCCTGCAGGGGTGCACTTCTTCACACACGCTCTCACCACTTATCACCATGTACATGTCATGTATCTCGGCAACCTTCAAGCTGAAGCCTGGCGAGGGTGTCGGCCATGACCTAACTAACCACGCAAGACTCTAGTCCAGGTTTATCGCCTATTCGGGTTCCATCCGCAAGGAGATCCGGCCGGGGTGTCGCTCACGGCCCCAAAAGATGTGAGCAGGGTTCCTAAGCCCACCATCCGGGTGCCACTTGGTACACCGTGCAACTGTGCCTAGTCTGTCCCAAGCCCACCTGGCCGGGTGCCACTTGGTAGACTACTAACACTACCTACAAACACCAGAAACTAATTGCAACTCCTGGACAGAGATCAAGTTGGCTAATAAGTTGAGAGAGCTTGGAGCGCCCAGAGCCCAATGTGTGGTAGTAACTAGTCATTGGACAACTTACACCGAACTCAGTTCTTAAGGATGGTTCCAGTGAGACAACCGACCATGCACTCCTACATGGCCTCTCACCGCTACCTTTACCAAATCGTGTTCACATGCTTAACTCTCAGCACCAGAACATATCGTACCACTCCAATTCATTCCCGATGAATCAGACCTGACACAACTCTTAGCAATAGCAGGCATGGCATGGTAGGAACACCACATGGCTCAATCAACTCCTACACATGCTAGTGGGTTTCAACTATTTACTGTGGCAATGACAGGACATGCAGAGGAATGGGTTCAACTACCGTAGCATAAAGTAGCAGTTGAATCGTTGTTGTCGTAATGTAATAAAAGAGAGCAGGAGCGAGAGAGTGGGATTGTATCGGAATGAACAAGGGGGGTTGCTTGCCTGGTAGATCAACAGGGGGGCACTGCTCCTCAGACAGGTACTCTCGAACACTCTCCGGAGCAGGACCTATCGAGAAGGAATGGTGTCGGAATCAAACACAAGCATATGCAACAATATGATGCATGAACATGGCATGAGTAAGTGATGTTTGTTGAGTTAATGCATATAGCATTTATTTAGTTGAGGTCCATTTCAACCAAGGGTTCAAATGCAACTCCAAAATAAGCTCTTATAAATGCCATACATGTGTTTTCATATATACGGCATGTATAGGTTGGTTTGTCATGCATGAAAATGGTACAGATGGATAGATTTAATTTTTCTGATCATTTTTCATATATAAATTATTTCAATCTGAGCTACGATTGAATTTCTATGAATTTTTGAAGTTTATATCATTTTCTAGAAGTTCCTAAATTATTTTAATACCAGAAAAGAAATAACTGAGTCATGGTTGCGTCAGCAAGTCAATAGCACTGACTGGGGTCAAACCAGACTTGTGGGCTCCACACGTCAGTGTAACAGGTTAATTAACAAAGTTAATTACTTTTTAAACTCATCCTAAACTACATTAGCAGAGCCGGGCCCTACATGTCACTGACCAACATGGGTCAAACACCAGGTCAACTAGGGGGGGGGGGGTAGACCAGGTCAACCCCACCGGCGTTTAGCAGCCGGCGAGGCCGAGCATGACGGAGGGCTCGGATTCATCGTTCCGGCGACCAAAAGGATGTCGGAGACCACCGAGGCGTAGCCCGCGCTCATCCGCACCGATTGGAGCAAGTGGGAGAGGCGGGGGCGGCCGGAGCTCGCCGAAGCGAAGCTCGGGGCGGCGGCCGGAGCACGGCCAAGTGCGGGCGAGGGCTGCGGTGCATGGGGAAGCGAGCGGAGAGGCTCTACGACCTCCTGGCGTCACCTGGAGCAGGCTGACGCGCTTGGCTGCGGCCTGCGGTGGCCACGGCGACATGGACGGCGGCGGGGTGCTTCGGCCATCTATGAAATGACGGCTACGGCGAGCGACAAGCTACAGGGTTAGGGGGGAAATGACCGAGGGCTCACCTCGGTCACGAAGAGCTTCTCGGCGAGCTCGGGGAGGTCCGGACGGTGATAGATTTGACGGCGGCGATGCACGGCGGTGCACGGAGACGACGGGTCGATGGCGAGGCGATAGGGCGTCCGACGATGCTCGCCTTGAGGGGGGAGCTTCAAGGCATTTAGGCGGACGTAGGGGACAGCACGTGGAGGCGAGGTGTGCCCGGTGGCTGCGGTGGTGCTCGGCGGCGCGCCGCGCTCCGCTCGGGTGTGATGTGGAGGGGGACCAGAGAAGGGGGGAAGCACGGGGGGGGGGGGGGGTGGGGGAGTGTGAGAAGTTCGGGGGAGTGTGTGGCGTCGTCGGGGGCCTCCAGCAGTGAGCGGGGAAGCAAGAGGTGGCCGACGCGTGCTCGCGCGCGGCGAGCGCATGCCCCTGTCCTCCTGGCGCGAGGAAGGGGACGACTGGCAGTGCCAGTCGGCTGGGCCGGCCTGCTGGGCCGCTGGGCCAGGCCGGCTACACAGAGCCAGGCCGCAGGTAAGCACAGGTAGGCTTTCCCTTTTTGTTTTCTTTTCTAATTTTCTGACATTTGTTTGGTTTAAATAAAATACTAAACCATTTTATTTTCTTATGCCAATTTTTGCAGGGGCTAATGGTATTATTTCAGAGCTCCTCAACAACTGGCATAATTTTTGGACAATATTATATATATATATATATAAATATTTATCCAATGCAAATAATTACTGGATTAATTCCAAATGCCCAAAATAAATACTTATGAGCTCTTTAAAATATTGGTTTGATTTTTATTTCTGTCCAATATTTTCAAAGAGCAACATGAGCATTTTCTTGGACCATTTTGGAGCAATTTTTACTTGGGTCATTTTCAGAAATGATTCCGAGGGTTTCACAAATCCCCATTTCAAAATTTAAATGGAATTTAAACATGATGCAAACATGAAGGGCTAGCCTAGGTCATAACAGAACTAGGGATGTGACACGCACCACTCCCCGTGCCTCGCCGTGCCCCGTAGCTTCGGGTTTATCCTCGCACGAACTCCGGCGACCACCAAGGTCGTCGCCGGCGTCGTTTCCGGCCTCCCCGAGCTGCACTTCCACAACCAAACGCCGCGGCTTGCCCCCAGCTACGCATAGGACCAAACCGTAGTCGATTTGGTCGAATGTGGGCAAAACCCTGTAAGGACCCCAATTCCAAGCCACATCGATCTAGCCGGTAACACCTCATATCACTTTGCGGCCTCACGCACGGTATCCCACGGGTGTCGCCTTACCATGGCCCGGGACCGTTTGCGCCTTTTGGCTCACGTATATGATCATGTCGCTAGCATCCATATGACGGAGAACCCGGGCCGACATGGCTGGTTGTGAACCCAAAGCGGCACAGACCTATGGAGACAGGCATACATGAATCACATCGAACATGTCGGTCATCAATGAGTGATTCTGGGCTGTAGCACTGGGCTAACAGGACTCCGGGGATTCCGGGCTGTAGCAGGCTAGGCTGGACTCCGGAAATCACCGCGTCACATTTCCCCGAAGGGACAGACATAGGGACGAAGTGAACAACATGCCGGCCAGTCAAGTGTCCTGAATAGTAGTGCTGGGCTAGCAGGACTCCGGTGAACCGGGATGTAGCGGACTACTATGGCTCGAGGAACACTAGACTAGATTTCCCCATAAGAAAGGCTGCCAAGGATAAACAACTAGATTGTCGGATCCCACTCATATCAAGCATTTCAATCATACACACAATATGCTCGATATGAGTACATACAACATGGCATCACAACAAAACTCTACAACTCAAGTACTTTATTTAAAGGCTCCAGAGAGCCATACATAACATGTTCATACAGATAGGGGTCACATGACCCGACACTCAAGTCATACAATCATACAAGCACATGCGGAAGCAACTAGTCTGAGTACAGACTCTAGAAAGAAAGAAGGCTTCTCGAAGCCTGTCTATCTACATAGGGCCCTCCATGGCCGGGATCACCACCTGGGTGGCTAGTCACTCGTCGACGTCAAGGTCTACAAAAAACCCATCAGAGGGGGCAGTGTTGTCGTCTGAAAACAATAAATAAGCAAACATGAGTACAAGGGTACTCAGCAAGTCTTACATCAGAACCTACTATACATGCTTATTCTCAAGAAGGTGGTGGGGTTATGCAGCAAGCCAGCTTTGACTCTTGGCTAAGCTATCCTACGGAACCTCTCTAGTAAAATAGTTTTCGCACACGAGTCCACTACTCACCAACACAATACTCCACCGGGGATCCTCCCTCGTCATCCTGCGAGAGGGCCATCCTCGGTACTCACACTTATCTTGAGTCTTTTAGTAGTATCCATTAACTTGTATATGAACTGTATAGGCAACCAAGTAGTCCTTCACCACGGACGCGGCTATTCGAATAGTTTTATAACCTGCAGGGGTGTACTTCGTCATACACGCTTTCACCGCTTACCGTCATCTACACGACATGTACTCGGCAACCTTCAAGCCCAGCGAGGGTGTCGGCCACGGGCTACCTAAACACCTAAGTCCCTAGTCTAGGTTTATTGCCTATCCTGGTTCCATCCGCAGGGAGTCCGGCCGAGGTTTCCACATACGACCCCGAACGATGTGAAAAGGGTTCCCGAGACACCAAACAGGTGACTCGGTACGCCCGGCCACGGTGTATCTACCGCAACATAGCCCACCCCTTGGGTCAGGGTTACGCACGGCCGCCAATATATAACCTACAAACACCAGAAACTAATTGCAACTCCTGGACAGAGTACTAGGGTGACTAACAAGTCGAGAGGGTCCGTTGGTTTCGGGCGCAATGTACGGTAGTAACTGCATCTTAAATCACACATACAGATCTCAGTTCTTATGGACGGCCTCAATGAAACAACCCACCATGTACGCCTACATGGCCTCTCATCGATACCTTTGCAAAACATGTTCAACACATCCCTCATATTACCGACATAAGCATTTCACTCTAGCCCATCACCCAGATGAACCAGACCTGACACAACTCTAAGCATAGCAGGCATAGCAAGGAAGGAATCACATACATGGCTCAATCAACTCCTACACATGCTAGTGGGTTTCATCTAGTTACTGTGGCAATGACAGGTCATGCAGAGGATAAGGGTTCAGCTACCGTAGCACACAACAGTTTGAATCGGGTTGTCTTAATGCAGTAAACAATAGCAGAAGCGAGAACATGGGTTTGTATCGGAATGATCAATGGTTGCTTGCCTGATGGAGTGGTAGCGGGATACTGCTCTTCAGTTGGATACTCGTGAATATCCTCGGAGGCAGAACCTACCATGAAGAACACATCGGAACACAATCCACACATGACGATATGCAACAATTTGATGCATGCTATGACATGGCAATATGATTGTGTCTTGGCCTAATGCAAGCTAAAATAGAAGGGGATGAACTCATTTGAATCAAAGATTCAAATATTAGCTCATTAAACATGGCATTTATAGTGCATTACCTTATTCTGCTTAAACAGCAAGGTAAACTTGTTTTGCCATGCATGAAACCATTACAGATGGATAGATTGAATTTTTCTGACAATTTTTCATATATAATTTATCTCATTTGGAGCTATGGTTGAATTTCTATGAATTTTTGAAGTTTGAACTATTTACTAGAATTTCCTGAATAAAAATTATTCTAGAAAAACAATTACTGCGTCAGCAATGCGTCAGGGTGACGTCAGCAGGTCAAAGGCGCTAGCCAGGTCAAACCTGATTGGCGGGGCCCACAGGTCAGTGTCTCTGTGCACTAACTACGTTTAGTTAGCCTAATTAACTGGCAGGGCCCACTAGTCAGTGACTATACTAATTAAACTAGCCTATTTAGTTAGCACTAACAGGGTAATTAGTCGGCGGGCCCGCATGTCGGTGAGAGAGAGGTGGGGAGGTCAACCCACGTCAGCAGGTCAACCTCGCCGGTCAGCAGGTCAAAACCTGCCGGCGTTTAGCCGCCGGCGAGGCCAGACGCGGTGGCGCGCTGCGGAAATCGCCCATAGGGCACCAATTGCGACGTGGTTGGGTTCTACGGCGAGCTGGGGCTCGTGCGCATCCAGCGGTGGCAGTGGGAGGGCGCGAGGTGGCCGGAATCAACGCCGGCGACGACCTTGGTGGCCGCCGGAGTTCGGGCGTGGTTGAATCCGACGCTACGGGGCACGGCGAAGTGCGGGGAGTGGTGCGTTAGGCTCCTGGGACTGCGCTGAGCATGGTGGTGTGCCCGGATTCAAGCCACGGTGGCCCTGGCCACGACGGCGACGAGGCACGGCACCGACGAGCTTCGGCCATGGTGGAAAATGGAGCTACAAGGCGCAAACGAGCAAGGGGAAGGTGGGGATCGACGGAGAAGCTCACGGTGAACTCAAAGAGAAGCCCAGCATACTCGGGGAAGCATCGGGCGAAGCGGGGCGGCGAGGGAATCTCCGGTGACCTGAGGAGGAAGAAGATGAAGCAGTCGGCGATGCAGGCCGTCCCAGCGCTCGGGGCCAGGGTGGAGCGAAAGGCGGACGATGGCGGAGCTTGTAGACAAGGAGGGGAGGCGAGGGGAGCACGGTGGCCGTGGCTACGTCGGCGGTGCGGCTGCGGCTGCGCTCGGTTGAGCTAGAGGGAGAGAGACAGGCGAGGGGATGGGGATGAGAGAGTGAGCGAGGGGGTTCCCGGGGTGCGTGGCGTTGTTGGGGGCCTCCAGAGCGTCGAGGACGCAGGCAGGCAGGGTGGAGGTGGCGCGCGCGTGCCGGCGCGCCGCGGGCACACGCCCTCTGCCTACTGTCGAACGAGGAAGAAGACTGGGGAGCCCCTGGTGGGCTGGGCCAGAACAGGAGCTGGGCCTGGTGGGTGGCGCCAGGTAAGGCCCAGGTGGCCTTCTCCCTCTCCCTTTTTTGATTTTTGTTTCCTTTTCTATTTTTTTAGCTTTAGGGCTTTATTTAAAATACCTAGGCACTTTCTAAAATCCTGGAAATAATTCTGGGCTCTGTTGGGATTACTCCTAACAGTAAACATTTATTTCCAGAATTATTTGAGCATTTGAATTATTTTATAGCATTTAAATGCCCAAATTCAAATATTTATGATTTAAATCAATGACCTTTTGTTGACCTAGAAAAATGTGCACCTATTTTCCCAGAGGTTCTAACCCAAGGCAAAGAGGGTGAACATTTCAGAAGGGCATTTCAGGTTCACTGAAATTATTTTTAGTAAACCCTAGTTGATTTCAGGGGGGGGGGTGCTGGGGGTTCTGCCTTCCCCATTTCAAGTTTCTGATGAAAGTGAACATGATGCACACTCTAATGCATGGACTAGCTAGGGTGTGACAACTCACCCCCACTCAAAAGAATCTCGTCCCGAGATTTAGGATCCTCTGGAAAGAAGGTGGGGTACTCGAGTCGAAGACGATCCTCCCTTTCCCAAGTGGCTTCTTCCTCGGAATGGTGTGACCATTGAACCTTGAGAAACTTGATATTATGACGTCGAGTGGTACGCTCGGCTTGATCAAGGATACGAACGGGATATTCCCGATAAGAGAGGTTATCTTGTAGATCAAGCGTTTCATGGTCCACTCCACAGATAGGATCCGCAAAGCAACGCCTGAGTTGCGAAATGTGGAAGACATCGTGAACTCTGGAAAGATGCGGAGGTAGTTCCTATTGGTAGGCAACTTCTCCTCGTTTGGCAAGAATGCGAAAGGGTCCAATGTAACGAGGAGCCAATTTTCCTTTGATACCGAAATGATGGGTTCCCTTTAACGGGGTAACCTGAAGGTAAGCCTTCCCGTCAACTTCATAAGTCATAGGCTTATGTTTATGATCATATTGACTCTTTTGACGAGATTGGGTTGTTTTCAATTTCTCACGAATAATGCGAACCTGCTCTTCCGCTTCCTGAATCATATCCGGGCCAAAGAGTTGTCTTTCCCCGGTTTCTGACCAGTTAAGAGGTGTTCGACATTTTCGTCCATAGAGAACTTCGAAAGGAGCTTTGCCCATGCTGGCTTGATTACTATTGTTATAAGCAAACTCCGCGAATGGAAGGCATTTCTCCCAACTCATTCCGAACGAGATAACAGAAGCTCGGAGCATATCTTCCAGAATTTGATTGACTCGCTCTACTTGACCACTTGATTGAGGATGGAAGGCGGTGCTAAAGGAGAGATAAGTTCCCATAGCATTTTGGAAACTTTCCCAAAATCGAGAGGTGAAGAGACTCCCACAGTCTCAGTTAATTTCCAATGGAACACCATGAAGAGACACTATTCGGGAGATGTATAAGTCAGCTAGCTGGCTAGCAGTGATACTCTCACGAACAGGTACAAAGTGCGCTACTTTGGAAAGACGGTCGATCACGACGAAGATGGCATTATTCCCTCTCTTGGTCCTGGGAAACCCAGTGATGAAATCCATACTGATTTTATCCCATTTCCATTCAGGAATAGCCAAAGGTTGAAGGGTGCCAGCAGGCCGTTGATGCTCTGCTTTAACACGACGACAAATGTCGCAATTAGCAATGTATTGAGCGATTTCTCTCTTCATCCTAGTCCACCAAAACCTCTGGCGTAGGTCTTGATACATTTTAGTACTACCGGGATGAATGGTGAGAGGGGATTCATGAGCTTCCTTAAGGATCAGTCGCCTCACGTTTCACGCCTTTGGAACCACTAGGCGATTCCCAAAGTATACGACACCTTGATCATCAATGGAGAAACAATTCACGACTCCTTTCTTAATGTTTCTCTTGATACGGGAGATTCCCGGATCTACCTTCTGTGCCTTGATGACCTGATTCGTAAGGGTAGGTTCTGCCACCAGGGTGGATAGGAATCCTCGAGGAACAATGTGAAGGTTTAGCTTACGAAATTCCTCATGGAGAAGTGGTTGACTTTGTTGAAACATCAGGTTGTTACAATAGGACTTACGGCTTAGCGCATCAGCCATGACATTGGCTTTGCCCGGGGTGTAAGTTTTTCCTAAGTCGTAATCCGAGATCAACTCGACCCAACATCTTTGCCTGAGATTCAAATCTGGTTGGGTGAAGATATATTTCAAACTTTGGTGATCGGTGAAGATCTCGCAACGATTACCGAGAAGGTAATGTCACCAGGTTTTAAGTGCATGGACTACAGCTGCAAGCTCTAGATCATGTGTAGGATAATTTTAGTCATGTGGGTGTAATTGTCGTGAAGCATAGGCAATTACCTGACGATCTTGCATGAGTATGCAACCTAGTCCTTGTCGCGAGGCATCACAATAGATAATAAAGTCCTTGGAGAAGTCTGGTGGTACCAGTACGGGGGCAGATGTCAGGCGTCTTTTCAGTTCCTGAAAGCTAAACTCGCACTGCGGAGTCCACTCGAACTTTTTATCTTTCTTGAGGAGTTCAGTTAGAGGTTTAGCAACCTTGGAGAAATTTTCGACGAAGCGGCGACAATAGCTCGCTAGGCCAAGGAAACTCCGAACTTGCTTGACCGTTTCAGGTGGAGTCCAATCAAGGACGGCTTGAACTCGCTCGGGATTGACAGCAATACCCTTACCAGAGATTACATGGCCTAGATAGGTCACTTCTGGCAACCAAAATTCACACTTGGAGAATTTGGCATCAAGGCGATGCTCTCGAAGTTTCATCAATACCAGCCTTAGATGTTCGGCATGTTCCTCTTCATTCTTGGAGTAGATGGTATGTCATCGAGGTATACTACGACGAATTTGTCCAAGTACTCCATGAAAACCGAGTTCATTAACCAGGAAAAGGTGGCCGGGGCATTCGTTAAACCGAAGGACATAACGGTGTACTCGTATTGGCCGTAACGAGTAACAAAGGCCGTTTTGGGGATGTCCCCGTTTTTGATTTTGATTTGATGGTAACCCAACCTGAAATCCATCTTGGAAAAGACTGAGGATCCAGCAAGCTGATCATACATATCGTTGATCCTGGGAAGCGGGTATTTGTTCGTGATGGTGACCAAGTTGACGGGTCGGTAATCCACAACCATTCGATCTGTTCCATCCTTCTTCTTGACGAAGAGGCGGGGCAAGCCCAAGGAGAGGAACTAGGACGGATGAAACCCTTGTTCAAGGACTCATCGAGTTGGTTCTTAAGCTCGGCTAGTTCTAAGGGTGCCATCTTGTATGGTCTTCTAGAAATTGGAACGGTTCCTGGAACAAGGTCTATCACAAACTCGACACCCCTGTGAGGTGGAACACCTGGCAGTTCTTCTGGAAATACATCCGCAAAGTCTCGGACTACCGGAACATCGTCAAGGTCTGGAAGAGGGTTGGCATTTAGGGAGTAAAGCTGGCGCTTGGCCACTCGAGTTAAGACATTGACTGTCTTGCCCGAGGGGTGGGTAAGTTGAATGGTTCTAGTGGCACAATCAATCTTAGCATAATGAGATGACATCCAGTCCATACCCAAGATGATGTTTATGTCGGAGGACTTGAGAGCTATTTAGGATGCAAGGAAGACAAGTCTATCGGCAAGAATTTCGTTCCCATGGCTTACTCTAGAAGTTTGCCATCTAGAGCCAGGGGTTTGAATTTCCATGGTAGAGGGCATGTCACAGAATGTCGTGTTATGCAATCGAGCATAATTCTCGGATATGAATGAATGGGATGCTCCAGTATCGAAAAGAACAGATGCTGGGTGGCAGTTATCAAGGAGCGTACCAAGGACGACGTTAGGATCCTCATGAGCCTCCTCGGCTGAAACATAATTGACATGGCCACGTGTAGTGGTGGCCGGCTTGGCGTAGAAAGTCTTTCCCGCGGGCTTACCACGGCCAACGGACTTTCCAGTTTGATTGGGGTTGTTGTTCTGGGGACACTCTCGGCTATAGTGACCCGGCTCTCCACACTTGAAGCATGTTACCACATTGGGGCATGGAGCAGCGTTAATTAGCAGCGGGGCCACCATAGGGCTTGGGCGGTGCGAATTGCTGGTTGGGACGGCGCCTTAAAGGATGGCCTCGGGATGAATCTGGGTGGCAGTGTCGTGCTTGGGATCCACACCCGGTGCTTCTGAGCTCCAGAGCCGGATGAAGAGCCAAAATCACGGGAGTGCTTGCGTGAAGCGTCATAATCAGTTTGACCTGTCTCAGCACTGAAGGCTTTATTGACCAACTTCTGAAAAGATGTGCACTCGTGCAGATGAAGATCGAGGCGAAGCTCAGGGCTAAGTCCCTTGCGGAACCTTGCCTACTTCTTGGCGTCAGTAGAAACCTCTTCAGGAGCATAGCGTGCCAGGTTCCCAAATTCATGACTGTAAGCATCCACAGTCAGTTTTCCTTGGGTGAAGTTGCAGAACTCCTCCCTCTTGCGATCCATGAGACCTTCCGGAATGTGATGCTCACGGAAAGCCTCACTGAATTCAGCCCAAGTAGTGATTTGACCGACCGGGCGCATAGCTTCAAAGTTTTCCCAACAATGGCCAGCAGGGCGTTCGAGATGATAGGCAGCATAGGTAACCTTGTCGGCTTCGGCTACGTTGGCAGAATGTAGCTTGTGGGTGATGCTGCGAAGCCAGTCATCCACGTTGAGGGGCTCGATGGAATGGTTAAACTTTGGTGGGTACAACTTGATAAAGTCATTGATTGACACCAAGTCATTTTGTAGGTGGCGTGCAGTGTTCTGCTGAATCCGCTCCAGCAGGCGGTTGGTCTCACGCTTGTTTCTTTCCGCCTCCAGCATTACTTCGGACAGAGAAGGCGGGTGAGGCAGATTTTCACCTCTAGCTGCACTGGCTTCCCCCTGCTCCGGGACAGTAGGGTTGCCGCGGGTGTTGACCATCCTAGGAGAAAACAAGACAACGGTTTAGACAAGGATGGCTCAAACTTAGCAAGGAAGTGCAGAATGTAATGGATAACACGGAATGCAGAGATGTTCATCCGTATGTCATGGTAATATAAAACTGCCATATATATACCAACGGTGATACACACCATACATAGTCTAGTACAAGCCCAGGCTACAGTACAACTATGATGAAAGACGTTACATCTCATCGGAGGAATTCCAAGCTCCTATACATTATTTGTCTACACCTCCGGAATCGATTACACGCAAAGTCATATTCCACAAGTCACGCAGGACAGTGGAGATACAACTACTATAATACTAGTGGTACTACTACTAACTCAGACAGCTCCATAGTAGTCCTCATAGAAGTCACCTCCATAGCCTGGAAGTTCAACGTGATCATCCGGAAACAGACGGTCCCGAGGAGCCTGTGGACCATAGGGGCTAGGATGAGGTCTTGTACCAACAAACGGTGGCCTGCGGGGACCACGGGGTGGGGTGATGCCTCCCACATCACGCCAATCCACCATGTCTGGCAGAGCTGATCTCACAGGATATAGATCCCTTGTATCCATACATCAAGCTTGGACCGTAGGTGCCAACCGAGTCAATGTGGCCCAATGATCAGCACGAGTATTAAAAAGCTCCAGCCTTAAGGCCCGATTCTCTCGGTCCATATCTTCGAGCATCTCAATAGTGGTACGAGTTAATGAGTCCTCCTGGTTGGAGTCAGCATAGATAGCCTGAAGATACCCTTGCGCTCCCAGAAGTGAAGCTGCCATGTAACGGAAATCAGTGTTCCGAAGCAGGCCAGTCCGGACTCGCATGATGGTCATCATGGAATAGGTAGCATCCTGCACAGCCATCTCAACGGTAACCCCGAGTCCATAGGAACAGTGAAGGGGCTCAGTAGATCCAGGATAAGAAGGAAATATCCTAACGGTGCAGAAATACTGGCTTTGATTAAAGTCGCGGAACTGCTCTTCGACAGTGTATTCGGGATACCAGCGGTAACCCGTCTCGATCATGATCCGAACTAACATAGCAGTATGACCGGGCACGTCGAGGCACCTGGTCAGGCGAACCATTTGGTTTTGAGGACGGTTGGCCATCTGAAAGCACTACCACAATGCAAAGACATTAGAATTTCTAGGGAAAATTGGACAGCATAACGGCTGTAAATGCTCAGAGAAAGATTTGAGACATCCACAATAGTTCACAATACCAGTGAACAACATCATATCAAGGTTCTGATTCAATTAGCAACATACCAAGAATAGTAGAAACTGAACTGGAACTCGTAACAATAATCCTGTAAGCTACTACGGATTAGTAACACGTGAACCTGATAGAAGAAGAGAGCCTAGTCCTTAACCCACGTTGAATGAGGAGAGAATGACTCAGATCAGGGGCATAGGTAAAGGAGTAAAAGAACCTTACGTTCCCTCCCACAATCAATTCCCCTACATATAACTAAAGCATTTCTAGACTCGACATCGACCAGTTTGGCTGAACGAACCTACAGGCAGTCCGGCTCTGATGCCAACGCTGTCAGGACCCCGATTCCAAGCCACATCGATCTAGCCGGTAACACCTCATATCACTTTGCGGCCTCACGCACGGTATCCCACAGGTGTGGCCTTACCATGGTCCGGGACCGTTTGCGCCTTCTGGCTCATGTATATGATAGTGTTGCTAGCCTCCATATGACGGAGAACCCGAGCCGACATGGCTAGTCGTGAACCCAAAGCGGCACAGACCTATGGAGATAGGCATACATGAATCACATCGAACATGTCGGTCATCAACGAGTGATTCCGGGATGTAGCACTGGGCTAACAGGACTCCGGGGATCCCGGGCTGTAGCAGGCTAGGCAGGACTCCGGAAATCACCACGTGACATTTCCCCGAAGGGACAGACATAGGGACGAAGTGAAACACATACCGGCCAGTCAAGTGTCCTGAACAGTAGTCCTGGGCTAGCAGGACTCCGGTGAACCGGGCTGTAGCGGACTACTATGGCTCGAGGAACACTAGACAACTTTTCCCCATAAGAAAGGCTGCCAAGGATAAAGAACTAGATTGTCGGATCCCACTCATACCAAGCATTTCAATCATACACACAATATGCTCGATATGAGTACATACAACATGGCATCACAACAAAACTCTACAACTCAAGTACTTTATTTAAAGGCTCCAGAGAGCCATACATAACATGTTCATACAGATAGGGGTCACATGACCCGACACTCAAGTCATACAATCATACAAGCACATGCGGAAGCAACTAGTCTGAGTACAGACTCTAGAAAGAAAGAAGGCTTCTCGAAGCCTGTCTATCTACATAGTGCCCTCCATGGCCGGGATCACCACCTGGGTGGCTAGTCACTCGTCGACGTCAAGGTCTACATAAAACCCATCGGAGGGGGCAGTGTTGTCGTCTGAAAACAATAAATAAGCAAACATGAGTACAAGGGTACTCAGCAAGTCTTACATCAGAACCTACTATACATCCTTATTCTCAAGAAGGTGGTGGGGTTATGCAGCAAGCCAGCTTTGACTCTTGGCTAAGCTATCCTACGGAACCTCTCTAGTAAAATAGTTTTCGCACACGAGTCCACTACTCACCAACACAATACTCCACCGGGGATCCTCCCTCGTCATCCTGCGAGAGGGCCATCCTTGGTACTCACACTTATCTTGAGTCTTTTAGTAGTATCCATTAACTTGTCTATGAACTGTATAGGCAACCAAGTAGTCCTTCACCGCAGACGCGGCAATTCGAATAGTTTTATACCCTGCAGGGGTGTACTTTGTCATACACACTTTCACCGCTTACCGCCATCTACACGACATGTACTCGGCAACCTTCAAGCAGAAGCCCATCGAGGGTGTCGGCCACGGCCTACCTAAACACCTAAGTCCCTAGTCCAGGTTTATCGCCTATCCAGGTTCCATCCGCAGGGAGTCTGGCCGAGGTTTCCACATACGGCCCCGAACGATGTGAACAGGGTTCTCGAGACACCAAACGGGTGACTCGGTACACCCGGCCACGGTGTATCTATCGCAACATAGCCCACCACTAGGGTCAGCGCTATGCACGGCCGCCAACACATAACCTACAAACACCAGAAACTAATTGCAACTCCTGGACAGAGTACTAGGGTGACTAAGAAGCCGAGAGGGTCCACTGGTTTCGGTCCCTATGTACAGTAGTAACTGCATCTTAAATCACACATACAGATCTCAGTTCTTATGGACGGCCTCAATGAAACAACCCACCATGTACTCCTACATGGCCTCTCATCGATACCTTTACCAAAACATGTTCAACACATCCCTCATATTACCGACATAAGCATTTCACTCTAGCCCATCACCCAGATGAACCAGACCTGACACAACTCTAAGCATAGCAGGCATAGCAAGGTAGGAATCACATACATGGCTCAATCAACTCGTACACATGCTAGTGGGTTTCGTCTAGTTACTGTGGCAATGACAGGTCATGCAGAGGACAAGGGTTTAACTACCGTAGCACACAGCAGTTTGAATCGCGTTGTCTTAATGCAGTAAATAAGAGCAGAAGCGAGAACATGGGTTTGTATCGGAATGATCAATGGTTGCTTGCCTGATGGAGTGGTAGCGGGATACTGCCCTTCAGTTGGATACTCGTGAATATCCTCGGAGGCAGAACCTACCACAAAGAACACATCGGAACACAATCAACACATGACGATATGCAACAATATGATGCATGCTATGACATGGCAATATGATTGTGTCTTTGCCTAATGCAAGCTAAAATAGAAGGGGATGAACTCATTTGAATCAAAGATTCAAATATTAGCTCATTAAACATGGCATTTACAGTGCATTACCTTATTCTGCTTAAACAACAAGGCAAACTTGTTTTGTCATGCATGAAACCATTACAGATGGATAGATTGAATTTTTTTGATAATTTTTCATATATAATTTATCTCATTTGGAGCTATAGTTGAATTTCTATGAATTTTTGAAGTTTGAACTATTTTCTGGAATTTCCTGAATAAAAATAATTCCAGAAAAACAATTACCGCGTCAGGGTGACGTCAGCAGGTCAAAGGCGCCAGCCAGGTGAAACCTGACTGGCGGGGCCCACTGGTCAGTGTCTCTGTGCACTAACTATGTTTAGTTAGCCTAATTAACTGGCAGGGCCCACTAGTCAGTGACTATACTAATTAAACTAACCTATTTAGTTAGCACTAACAGGGTATTTAGTCGGCGGGGGCCGCTGTCAGTGAGAGAGAGGGGGGGGGGAGGTCAACCCACGTCAGCAGGTCAACCTCGCCGGTCAGCGGGTCAAAACCTGCCGGCGTTTAGCCGCCGACGAGGCCAGACACGGTGGCGCGCTGCGGAAATTGCCCACAGGAAACCAATTGCGACGTGGTTGGGTTCTACGGTGAGCTGGGGCTCGTGCGCATCCAGCGGTTAAAGTGGGAGGGTGCGAGGTGGCCGGAATCGACGCCGGCGACGACCTTGGCGGTCGCCGGAGTTCGGGCGTGGTTGAATCCGACGCTACGGGGCACGGTGAAGCGCGGGGAGTGGTGCGTTAGGCTCCTGGGACTGCGCTGAGCACGGTGGTGTGCCCGACTTCAAGCCACGGTGGCCCTGGCCACGACGGCGACGAGGCACGGCGCTGGCGAGCATCAGCCGCAGTGGAAAACGGCGCTACAGGGCGCAAACGAGCAAGGGGAAGGTGGGGATCGACGGAGAAGCTCACGGTGAACTCACAGAGAAGCCCAGCATGCTCGGGGAAGCACCGGAGCGAAGCGGGGTAGCGAGGGGATCTCCGGTGACCCGAGGAGGAAGAAGATGAAGTAGTCGGCGATGCAGGCCGTCCCAGCGCTCGGGGCCAGGGTGGAGCGAAACGGCGGACGATGGCGGAGCTTGTAGACAAGGTGGGGAGGCGAGGGGAGCACGGTGGCCGTGGCTACATCGGCGGTGCGGCTGCGGCTGCGCTCGGTTGAGCTAGAGGGAGAGAGACAGGCGAGGGGATGGGGATGAGAGAGTGAGCGAGGGGGTTCCAGGGGTGCATGGCATCGTTGGGCACGTCCAGAGCGTCGAGGACGCAGGCAGGCAGGGTGGAGGTGGCGCGCGCGTGCCGGCGCGCCGCGGGAACACGCCCTCTGCCTAGTGTCGAAGGAGGAAGAAGACCGGGGAGCCCCTGGTGGGCTGGGCCAGAACAGGAGCTGGGCCTGGTGGGTGGCGCCAGGTAAGGCCCAGGTGGCCTTCTCCCTCTCCCTTTTTTGATTTTTGTTTCCTTTTCTATTTTTCGGTAGCCTTAGGGCTTTATTTAAAATACCTAGGCACTTTCTAAAATCCTGGAAATAATTGTGGGCTCTGTTGGGATTATTCTTAACAGCAAACATTTATTTCCAGAATTATTTGAGCATTTGAATTATTTTATAGCATTTAAATGCCCAAATTCAAATATTTATGATTTAAATCAATGACCTTCTGTTGACCTAGAAAAATGTGCACCTATTTTCCCAGAGGTTCTAACCCAAGGCAAAGAGGGTGAACATTTTAGAAGGGCATTTCAGGTTCATTGAAATTATTTTTAGTAAACCCTAGTTGATTTCAGGGGTTCTGCCTTCCCCATTTCAAGTTTCTAATGAAAGTGAACATGATGCACACTCCAATGCATGGACTAGCTAGGGTGTGACAAACCTGAGCCCCTCCGCCGCGTCTGTCATCGCCGGCGTCAAGCCGCTGGCGAGTTGACCATGTTTTGACCCGTGGACTAACGTGTGGGCCCAGGTTGACTTCCCCCCTGAGCCTATGACAGGTGGGGCCGGCCTGTTAATTAGTTTAGGATTAATGCTAACTAATTATAATTAGTTTAGGTCACTGACATGTGGGCCCAGGCCCCACTTACAGTTAGTTAGTATTAACTTAATCCTGTTAGTTAGCTGAGACACTGATAGACAGGGCCCACTAGTCAGGTTTGACTGGCCCTGGCGCCTTTGACTCGCTGACGTCACAGTGATGCAGTGCTGTCGCAATTATTCATTTTCTGGATTTATTTTTATATAGGAAATTCCAGAAAATAGCCAAAACTTCTAAAAATCATAGAAATTAATCTGTAACTGCAAATGAAAAGATTTATATATGAATTTTGATCAGAAAAATTCAATATATCCATTGGTAATGGTTTCATGCATGACAAAACAAGATAACCTTGCTGTTTAAGCAAAATAAGATAATGCACTAATATGGCTATGTTAAGTGAACTAACATTTGAATCTTTGATTCAAATGGGTTCATTCCTTTCTGTTTTAGCTTGCATTAGGCCAAGACACATTCATCTTGCCATGTCATAGCATGCATCATATTGTTGCATATTGTCTGGTGTTGATTATGTTCGGTGTGTCTTTTGTTGTAGGTTCTGCCTCCGAGGATAACCCCGAATATCCGTCTGAAGGGCAGTACCCTACTACCACTACATCAGGAAAGCAGCCCCATTGATCATACCGATACAATCCCATGTTCTTGCCTCTGCTCTGATTTACTGCATTAAGACAACATCATTTCAAACTACTGTGTGCTACGGTAGTTGAACCCTTATCCTCTACATGACCTATCATTGCCACAGTAACTAGATGAAACCCACTAGCATGTGTAGGAGTTGATTGAGCCAAGTTTGTGTTTCCTACCTTGCTATGCCTGCTATGCTTAGAGTTGTGTCAGGTCTGGTTCATCTAGGTGATGGGCTAGAGTGAAATGATTATGTCGGTAATGTGAGGGATGTGTTGAACATGTTTTGGTAAAGGTATCGATGAGAGGCCATGTAGGAGTACATGGTGGGTTGTTTAATTGAGGTCGTCCCTAAGAACTGAGATCTGTATGTGTGATTTAAGATTCAGTTACTACCATACATTGGGCCCGAAACCAATGGACCCTCTCGGCTTCTTAATCACCCTAGTACTCTGTCCAGGAGTTGCAACTAGTTTCTGGTGTTTGTAGGTTATGTGTTGGCGGCCGTGCGTAGCGCTGACCCTAGGGGTGGGCTATGTTGCGGTAGATACACCGTGGCACGGTGTACCGAGTCACCTGTTTGGTGTCTCGGGAGCCCTGTTCACATCGTTCGGGGACGTATGTGGAAACCTTGGCCGGACTCCCTCGGATGGAACCTGGATAGGCGATAAAACTGGACTAGAGACTTGAGTGTTTAGGTAGGCCGCCGACACCCTCGTTGGGCCTCCACTTGAAGGTTGCCAAGTACATGTCGTGTAAACGGCGGTGAGTGGTGAAAGCGTGTATGAAGAAGTACACCCCTGCAGGGTGAATATCATCTATTCGAATAGCCGCGTCCGCGGTAAAGGACTACTTGGTTGCCTATACAGTTCATAGACAAGTTAATGGATACTACTAAAAGACTCAAGATAAGTGTGAGTACCGAGGATGGCTCTCTCGTAGGATGAAGAGGGAGGATCCCCGGTGGAGTATTGTGTTGGTGATTAGCGGACTCGTGTGCGAAAACTATTTTACTAGTGGAGTCTCCTAGGATAGCTTAGCCAAGAGTCAAAGCTGGCTTGCTGCAATAACTCCACCACATTCTTAAGAATGAGCATGTATAGTTGGTTCTGATGTAAGACTTGTTGAGTACCTTTGTACTCATGTTTGTTTAATTACTGTTTTCAGACAACAAAATCGCCCCCTCCAATGGGTTTTATGTAGATCTCGACGTCGATGAGTGACTTGCCACCAAGGTGGTGATCCTGGCCATGGAGGGCCCTATGTAGATAGACAGGCTTCGAGAAGCCTTCTTTCTTTCTAGTGTCTGTACTCAGACTATTTGCTTCCGCATGTGCTTGTATGCTTGTATGACTTGAGTGTCGGGTCATGTGACCCCTACCTGTATGAACATGTTATGTATGGATGTCTTGAGCCTTTAAATAAGGTACTTGAGTTGTAGAGTTTTGTTGTGATGCCATGTTGTATTTACACATATCGAGCATATTGTGTGTATGATTGAAATGCTTGGTATGTGTGGGATCCGACAATCTAGTTGTTTATCCTTGCCAGCCTTTCTTATGGGGAAATGTAGTCTAGTGTTCCTCGAGCCATAGTAGTCCGCTACAGCCCGGTTCACCGGAGTCCTTCTAGCCCAGCACTACTGCTCAGGACACTTGACAGGCCAGCATGTGTTTCACTTCGTTCCTATGTCTGTCCTTTCGGTGAAATGTCACGCGGTGACATCCGGAGTCCTGCCTAGCCTGCTACAGCCCGGGTTCCCCGGAGTCCTGTTTGCCCAGTGCTACAGCCCGGATTCACTCGCTGATGACCGACATGCTCGATGTGATTCATGTATGCCTGTCCCCATAGGTCTGTGCTGCTTTGGGTTCTCGACTAGCCATGTCGGCCCGGGTTCTCTGTCATATGGATGCTAGCGACACTATCATATACGTGAGCCAAAAGGCACAGACGGTCCCGGCCCATGGTAAGGCGACACCTGTGGGGATACCGTGCGTGAGGCCGCAATGTGATATGAGGTGTTACCGGCTAGATCGATGTGACTTGGAATCGGGGTCCTGACAGTGTTGGCATCAGAGCCGGACTTCCTGTAGGTTCGTTGAGCCAAACTGGTCGATGTCGAGTCAAGAAATGCTTTAGTTATATGTAGGGGAATTGATTGTGGGAGGGAACGTAAGGCCCTTTTACTCCTTTACCTTATGCCCTCTGATCTGACTCATTCTCTTCTCATTCAACGTGGGTTAAGGACTAGGCTCTCTTCTTCTGTCAGGTTCACGTGTTACTAATCCGTAGTAGCTTATAGGGTTGTTGTTACAAGCCTCAGTACAGTTTCTACTGCTTTTAGTATGTTTCCAGTTGAATCAGAACGCTGATATGATGTTGTTGAGTGGTATTGCAAACTGTTGTGGATGTCTCAAATCTTTTTCTGAGCATTTACAACTGTTATGCTGTCCAATTTTCCCTAGAAATTCTAATGTCTTTGCATTGTGGTTGTGCTTTCAAATGGCCACTCGTGCTCAAAACCAAGTGGTTTGCCTTACCCGGTGCCTCGATGTGCCCGGTCATACGGCTATGTTAGTTTGGGTAATGATCGAGGCGGGTTACCGTTGGTATCCTGAATACACGGTCGAAGAGAAATTCCGAGACTTTAATCAAAGCCAATATTTCTGCACCGTCAGGATATTTCCTCCTTATCCTGGATCTACCGAGCCCCTCCACTATTCCTATGGACTCGGGGTTACTGTTGAGATGGCTGTGCAGGATGCTGCATATTCCATGATGACCATCATGCGAGTCCGGACTGGCCTGCTTCGGAACACCGACTTCCGTTATATGCCAGCTTCACTCCCGGGAGCGCAAGGGTATCTCCAGGCTATCTATGCTGACTCCACACGTGAGGATTCACTAACTCGCACCACTGCCAAGATGCTCGAGGATAAGGACCGAGAGAACCGGGCCTTGAGACTGGAGCTTTTCAACACCCGTGCTGATCATTGGGCCACTTTGACTCGGTTTGCACCTGCTGTGCAAGCTGGATATATGGATACAAGGGATCTGTATCCTGTGAGTTCGGATCTGCCAGACATGGTGGATTGGCGTGATGTGGGAGGCATCACCCCACCCCGTGGTCCCCGCACGCCACCGTTTGTTGGTCCAAGACCTCATCCTAGCCCCTATAGTCCACAAGCTCCTCAGGACCGTCTGTTCCCGGATGATCACGTTGAACTTCCAGGCTATGGAGGCGACTTCTATGAGGACTACTACGGAGTTGTCTGAGTTAGTAGTAGTATCACTAGTATTGTAATAGTTGTATCTCCACTGTCCTGCGTGACTTGTGGAATATGACTTAGTGTGTAATCAATTCCGGTGGTGTAGACAAATAATGTATAGGAGCTTGGAATGCCTCCGATGAGATGTAACGTCTTACATCCACTAGTAGAAAACAGGGCTTTGGTCCAGGCCGGGTCAGCCCATTAGTCCCGGTTCAGTCTAGAACCGGGACCAATGTGGGCATTGGTCCCGGTTCGTGAGCCCAGGGGGCCGGGCGGGCCATGTGGGCCATTGGTCCCGGTTCGTCTGGACCTTTTGGTCCCGGTTGGTGGGACGAACCGGGACCAATGGGCCTCGCTCCTGGCCCACCACCATTGGTCCCGGTTGGTGGCTTGAACCGGGACGAAAGGCTTCCCTTTAGCCCCGGTTCATGTCATCAACTGGGACCAATGAGGTGCCTATATATACCCCCTCGCGCAAGAGCAGAGCAAAGTGCTCTGTTTTTTCTGGCCGAGGGGGAGAGGGCTTTGTGGTGCTCTAGCTCACCTCCTATGCACATGAGGTGTTCGATGGAATGACCAAGCCACACTACTTAAGCTTTCTCCTCTCGAAGCCCGACCTCCAAGCTCCATTTTCCTCGAGATTTGTCTAGATTTAGCGGTCCGTCACGCCCCGTCCCCGTCTTCACCGCCGTCGATCACCCGCGCCAATCTCATCACCGACACCACCGTGGTGAGCCTCTTATTATTATCTTCTTTCTGAAAGGAAAAATATTCTTACTTGTATGTTTAGATAGATACTTTTGTCATTTTCTTACATTTTTTATTGCATCTTATATAGTGCGATGGTTTTGGTATCCGCCCCCGTCGGCCCTCGTCATGTCTATGATTCGGATTTGGTATGTATATTATCTCTATAACTATTGGTTCATTTATTGTTTATGAAAATTATGCCGACCAACGTGACATAGATTTTATTTATCTAGGATGTATGTGAATCGGAAATGCCAACCGACCCTATTGTCGAGAGGTTAAATTTAGTTGAAGAAGAAAACAATTTGTTGAAGGAAAAAATAAAAAAAATTGAGGAGGAGAAGATGATATTGGAGTTGCATGTTGCGGATGTCGTCGATGATCACAAGAACAAGATGGATGCAATGCGCTTGAAGATTAGAAAGATTAGAAAATATGCCATTCATACCGAGGCTTGGTATCATTATGCCGTTGGATCAATTGTTACCTTGGTTGCGATTATGATCGCATTTGTTTTCGCATTGAAATGTTTTACATAGTTTCAATGTATGGTTTAATTAATTAGATGCTCTGGAGAGCTATATGTTATTAGATGAGAACTATGTATGCACTTTGGTTTTAATGTGATGATGAACCTCTATTAATTTGGACACTTAATTATATATAATGCACGCAGATGAACCGGCAATGGATGTACGGTGACAGACACACCCGCGAGTACATTAAGGGCGTGCATGAGTTTCTCGATGCGGCTAAGGCAAACAAGCAGAATGGTTTTATTTGTTGTCCACACACTGAATGTGGGAATACGAGGTCTTACTCTAACCGGAAAATGCTTCACTTCCACCTGCTTTACAAGGGTTTCATGCCACATTATAATGTTTGGACGAGGCACGGAGAAATAGGGGTTATGATGGAAGACGGCGAAGAAGAAGAGTACGATGACAACTATGTGCCCCCTGAATACGGTGATGCTGCAACGGGGGGAGCTGGTGAAGATCAAGAGGAACCAGACGATGTGCCCAATGATGCTGCCATGGGTGAAGCTGCTGAAGATCAAGAGGAACCAGACGATGTGCCCGATGATGATAATCTCCGTCGGGTCATTGTCGATGCAAGGACGCAATGCATTAGTCAAAAGGAGAAGCTGAAGTTCGATCGCATGTTAGAGGATCACAAAAAAGGGTTATACCCCAATTGCGAAGATGGCAACACAAAGCTCGATACCGTACTGGAATTGCTGCAGTGGAAGGCAGAGAATGCTGTGCCTGACAAAGGATTTGAGAAGCTACTGAAAATATTGAAGAAGAAGCTTCCAAAGGATAACGAATTGCCCGACAGTACATATGCAGCAAAGAAGGTCGTATGCCCTCTAGGATTGGAGGTGGAGAAGATACATGCATGCCCTAATGACTGCATCCTCTACCGCGGTGCATACAAGGATCTGAACGCATGCCCGGTATGCGGTGCGTTGCGGTATAAGATCAGACGAGATGACCCTGGTGATGTTGACGGTGAGCCCCTCAGGAAGAGGGTTCCTGCAAAGGTGATGTGGTATGCTCCTATAATACCACGGTTGAGACGTCTGTTCAGAAACGAAGAGCATGCCAAGTTGATGTGATGGCACAGTGAGAACCGAAAGAAAGATGGGAAGTTGAGAGCACCCGCTGACGGGTCGCAGTGGAGAAAAATCGTGAGAAAGTATTGGGATGAGTTTGCAAAGGACCCAAGGAATGCATGGTTTGCTTTAAGCACGGATGGCATTAATCCTTTCGGGGAGCAGAGCAGCAATCACAGCACCTGGCCCGTGACTCTATGTATGTATAACCTTCCTCCTTGGATGTGCATGAAGCGGAAGTTCATTATGATGCCAGTTCTTATCAAAGGCCCTAAGCAACCCAGCAACGAAATTGATGTGTACATAAGGCCATTAGTTGAAGAACTTTTACAGCTGTGGAATGGAAACGGTGTACGTACGTGGGATGAGCACAGACATGAGGAATTTAACCTTAAGGCGTTGCTGTTCGTGACCATCAACGATTGGCCCGCTCTCAGTAAGCTTTCAGGACAGACAAACAAAGGATACCACGCATGCACGCACTGTTTAGATGACACTGAAAGTATATACCCGGACAAATGCAGGAAGAATGTGTACCTGGGCCATCGTCAATTTATTCCGACCAACCATCAATGTCGAAAGAAAGGCAAGCATTTCAAAGGCGAGGCAGATCACCGGAAGAAGCCCGCCATGCGCACCGGTGATAACGTGCTTGCTATGGTCAATGATTTACACTACGTAATCTTTGGAAAGGGTCCCGGTGGATTAGCTATTCTGAATGACGCTGAGGGACACGCACCCATGTGTAAGAAGAAATCTATATTTTGGGACCTACCCTACTGGAAAGACCTAGAGGTCCGCTCCTCAATCGACGTGATGCACGTGACGAAGAACCTTTGCGTGAACCTGCTAGGCTTCTTGGGCATGTATGGGAAGACACAAGATACACCTGAGGCACGGGAGGACCTGCAACGTTTGCACGAAAAAGACGGCATGCCTCCGAAGCAGTATAAAGGTCCTGCCAGCTACGCTCTTACGAAAGAAGAGAAAGAAATCTTCTTTGAATGCCTGCTCAGTATGAAGGTCACGACTGGCTTCTCGTCGAATATAAAGGGAATAATAAATATGCCAGAGAAAAAGTTTCAGAACCTAAAGTCTCATGACTGCCACGTGATTATGACGCAACTGCTTCCGGTTGCATTGAGGGGGCTTCTACTGGAAAACGTCCGATTAGCCATTGTGAAGCTATGTGCATTCCTCAATGCAATCTCTCAGAAGGTGATTGATCCAGAAATCATACCAAGGCTAAGGAGTGATGTGGTGCAATGTGTTGTCAGTTTCGAGCTGGTGTTCCCACCATCCTTCTTCGATATCATGACGCACGTCCTAGTTCATCTAGTGGACGAGATTGTCATCCTGGGCCCGTATTTCTACACAATATGTTCCCCTTTGAGAGGATCATGGGAGTCCTAAAGAAATATGTCCGTAACCGCGCTAGGCCAGAAGGAAGCATCTCCATGGGCCATCAAACAGAGGATGTTATCGGGTTTTGTGTTGACTTCATTCCTGGCCTTAACAAGATAGGTCTCCCTAAATCGCGGTATGAGGGGAGACTGACTGGAAAAGGCACTCTTGGAAGAGACTCAATAATATGCAGGGACGGGTATTCTTGGTCTCAAGCACACTACACAGTTCTACAGAACTCTACCTTGGTGATCCCGTATGTCGATGAACACAAGAACAGTCTGCGCTCCAAACACCCGGAGCAATGCGATGACTGGATTACATGTGAACACATCAGGACTTTCAGCAGTTGGTTGGAAACACGTCTCAGAGGTGACAACACTGTTTGTGATGAGTTGTACTTGTTGTCCAGGGGACCATCTTTGACTGTATTGACTTACAAAGGATACGAGATAAATGGGAATACATTTTACACAATTGCCCAAGATTAAAAGAGCACCAACCAAAACAGCGGTGTCCGCTTTGATGCAGCAATCGAGAGCGGAAAGGACACATATTATGGTTACATAGTGGACATATGGGAACTTGACTACGGACCTGATTTTAAGGTCCCTTTGTTTAAGTGCAAATGGGTCAATCTGTTAGGCGGCGGGGTGCAGGTAGACCCACAGTACGGAATGACAACAGTGGATCTGAAAAATCTTGGGTACACTAACGAACCGTTCGTCCTAGCCAATGATGTGGCACAGGTTATCTATGTGAAGGACATGTCTACCAAACCGAGAAAAAGAAAATATTAGGAAGCGAATACATCATACGATGAGCCAAAGCGCCACATAGTTCTTTCAGGAAAAAGGGACATCCTGGGAGTGGATGGCAAGACAGACATATCTGAAGATTATGAAAAGTTTCATGAAATTCCTCCCTTCAATGTCAAGGCTGACCCAAGCATCCTGATAAACAATGAAGATTATCCGTGGTTACGGCGCAATAAGCAAATGACACAAGCGAAGAAAAAGTGAAGACTTTCTCCCGCAACTATTATGATGATACCATGCCAAATTTGTAACAGACGAACATGCTACCATTGTCCGTTTTGTACATGCACATGCTATGTGGGTGAAATTATGATACCATCCCAACTTACATATTTTTCAGAGTTCATTTGAAATGCTTTCATGCCTTATGGTTTGAAACTTTGATACTTCGAAAGTGATTGTCCATTTTGTACACGAAGTGCATCAAGTTTTTGTCGTAACCCTCTCTACTTTTTGGAACATGCTATGTGGGTGAAATGATGATACCATGCCAACTTTCAACCTTTTCAGAGTTCATTTTGAAATGCTTTCCAATTTCGGAGTCATTTAGCTCAAAGAATGAATTAATAGCAAACAAAATGAACTACAAAACTTTTATGAAAATAAAAACAATCAATTAAAACATTATGTTATGATCAACTAAAATAAAACTATAATATTCTTCAATAGCAAAAAGAATATAATTTTTGCGACCTAAAATCAAACTATAAGTATTTAATTGTAAGTATAAATAAAAAATAAATAGCAAAGAAGAAAACAAATCTATTTTTATAGTAAAGTTATTCATAAACTAGTGATTCACACAAATTTTATAAAATTCAAATTTAAAATACTCAAAATTTTAAAACTAATGGCACTAACAGATAGTTTATAATTTTTGTGACCTAAAATCAAAAAGAAATCACTAAGAAACTATAAGTGTTTAGTTGTAAGTATAAATAAAAAATAAATAGAAAAAATTCTAGTTTTATAGTAAAGTTATTCATAAACTAGTGATTCACACAAATTTTTAAAAATTCAAATTTAAACTATTCAAAATTTAAAACTAATGGCACTAACAGAAAGTTTATAATTTTTGTGACCTAAAAGCAAAAAGAAATCACTAAAAAACTATAAGTATTTAGTTTTAAGTACAAATAAAAAAATAAAAAACCAAAAAAATGTAGAAATAAAATAGAAAAAACCAAAAAAATGCCTCCTATTGGGCCTCCACAGCCTGAATACGACTAGAAACCCTACATGGGCCAGGATTCAGGCCCGCAGAAGGCCCAACAAGCCCACAGGCAGTAGCAAGTTTAGGCCCGAAAGCCTGCATTGGAGAGGAGCTCGAATGGGGAGGCACACCAGCGCTTATAAACCAGTGCCGGAGCCCTTCTGCTAGCGATGTGGGACTAAACTTTTGGGCGCGGGGCAGCACAAGGCCATTGGTCCCGGTTGGTGGCACCAACCGAGACTAAAGGGGGCATTGGTCATGGTTCGTGGCACCAACCGTGACCAATTCCCCCCTTTAGTCCCGGTTGGTACCACCAACCGGGACCAAAGGCCGCCGCTTCCCACCCTTTGGGCTGCTGAAAATTGGCCTTTGGTCCCGGTTCGTGGCACCAACCAGTACCAAAGGGGGGCATTGGTCACGGTTCGTGCCACGAACCGGGACCATTGCTCTGGCTATATATACAACACTTGGGAAATTTCCGCCAACTGCTCCCATTCCTCATCATCGACGCCGGCAGGCTGCCCCTCTCGCATCGTCGCTGCCACCGAGCCCTGCCCCTCATCGTCGCCTCCGCCACCGCCGAGCCCTGCCCCGACGCCGTCAGGCTGCTCCACTTTGCTGTCCTCGCCGCCGCCGCCGAGCCCTACCCCGACGCCTTCCCGGCCCGCTCCCACTGTGAGCCGCCGTGCCGTTCCCCTCCTCTCCTCCTCTCCCCCCCGCCGCGCCCTGCCACCGCCGCCAGCCGTGCTCTCTTGCCGCGCCCCGACGCCGCTGCCCGCCGTGCTCTGCCCCGATGACGGCGCCTGACCGTACGTGCTCCACTTGCCGCGTCGCCGCTGGTTTGCCGCCGCCGCCCGTCGTGTTCTGCCTCGACGCCGCCGCCTGGCTGCACTCCGCTTGCCGCGCCGCCTGGCCGCGCTCCGCTTGCCGCGCCGCCGCCCGCCTCTGTTAATTTTTTTGAGATATATGTATGCATGTGTGTAGTGTGTATATATGTGTATGTATGTGTATGTGTGTGTAGTGTATATGTGTGTGCATGCAGATATGTATATGTATGTGTATGTATGCATGTGTGTAGTGTATATGTGTATGTATGTATATGTGTGTACCAGATAACTTCAACATGAGGGGGGTCGATATACCCCCTCCCCGATAACTTCGACATGATGGGGGGAGGGGGTCGTCGAGGGTCGAGGGTCGAGGGTTACCGAGTGTTCGAGGGATCGAGGGGGCGAGGGTCGGGAGCTAGCTAGGGTAGAGGCTCGAGGGTCGCCAAGTGTTCGAGGTGGCGAGGGTCGGGAAGAAGAGGAGAAAAAAGAAGAAGAAAAAGGAGAAGAAGAGGAGAGGAAGAAAAGGAAGAGGAGAAGAAGAAAGGAATAGAGGAGAAGAAGAAAAAATAGAAAAAAAATTCTATTTTTTCTTCTTCTCCTCTATTCCTTTCTTCTTGTCCTCTTTTTTTTCTTCGATCTTCTCCCCCTCCCGATAGGAAAGTTTTATATAGAAAGTTACAATGTTAGAAAAGTTTTATATATGCAAAAGTTACAATTTTAGAAAAAGAAGGATAGGAAAGAAGAAAATAAGAAGAGGAAAGAAAGAAGAAGAGGAGAGGAAAAGAAGAGGAGAAATAAATAAGAAGAAGAAAAAAGAAGGAAAAGAAGAGGAGAAGAAGAAAGGAATAGTGGAGAAGAAGAGATAATAGAATATATTCTATTTTCTCTTTCTTCTTCTCCTCTTTTTTTCTTCGATCTTCTCCTCTAGCTATTCCTTTCTTCTTCTCCTCTATTGGTCGAGGGTCGGGAACTAGGGTAGAGGGCTGAGGGTCGTTAAGGGGTCAAGGGTCGAGGGTTTCAGGGTCGTCGAGGGTTCGAGGGGTCGAGGATCGCCGAGGGGTCGAGAGAGGTTTCCTAGTGTCAAAGTATTGAAGAAATCCATGCCTTCATCATTAGCCGGAAGTAACCAGGGCATGTTGGTACGAAGTTCTGCAAAGTTGTTCTGGAATGGAGTCCCGGATAGAATAATCCGCCTTTTGGTACGAATTCAGCAAAGGCCTTCCAAATAGCGATATTCGGAAGGCTCTTGCTGAACTTTGTACCGAAAAGCGAATTATCCTATCTGGGACTCCGTTCCAAAACAACTTTGAAGAGCTTCGTACCATCATGCACATGTTACTTTCGCCTAATGATGAAGACATGGTTTTGTTGAATCCTTTGACACTAGGCAACCTCTCGATCCCTCGGCGATCCTCTCGAACATGAGAGGAAGAAGAGGGTCGTCTAGGGGTCGAGGGTTCCAGGGTCGTCGAGGGTTCGCGGGGTCGAGGATCGCCGAGGGGTTGAGAGAGGTTTCCTAGTGTCAAAGTATTAAAGAAATCCATGCCTTCATCATTAGCCGGAAGTAACCATGGCATGTGGGTACGAAGTTCTGCAAAGTTGTTCTGGAATGGAGTCCCGGATAGAATAATACACCTTTTGGTACGAATTCAGCAAAGGCCTTCCAAATAGCGATATTCGGAAGGCTCTTGCTGAACTTTGTACCAAAAAGCGAATTATCCTATCTGGGACTCCGTTCCAGAACAACTTTGAAAAGCTTCATACCATCATGCACATGTTACTTTCTCCTAATGATGAAGACATGGTTTTGTTGAATCCTTGGACACTAGGCAACCTCCCGACCCCTCGGCGATCCTCTCGAACATGAGAGGAAGAAGAGGGTCGTCTAGGGGTCGAGGGTTCCAGGGTCGTCGAGGGTTCGAGGGGTCGAGGATCGCCGAGGGGTCGAGAGAGGTTTCCTAGTGTCAAAGTATTGAAGAAATCCATGCCTTCATCATTAGCCGGAAGTAACCAAGGCATGTTGGTACGAAGTTCTACAAAGTTGTTCTGGATTGGAGTCCCGGGTAGAATAATCCGCCTTTTGGTACGAATTCAGAAAAGGCCTTCCAAATAGCGATATTCGGAAGGCTCTTTCTGAACTTTGTACCAAAAAGCGAATTATCCTATCTGGGACTCCGTTCCAGAACAACTTTGAAGAGCTTTGTAGCATCATGCACATGTTACTTTCGCCTAATGATGAAGACATGGTTTTGTTGAATCCTTTGACACTAGACAACCTCCCGACCCCTCGGCGATCCTCTCGAACATTCGAGGAAGAAGAGGATAAAAAAAGAAGAGGAAGAAGAAAAAAAAGAGGAGAAGAAAGAATAGAGGAGTTCTCTCCTCTATTCTTTCTTCTCCTCTTTTTTTTCTTCTTCTTCCTCTTTTTTCTATCGGGAACGAGGGTCGTCGAGGGACATAGATGTAGTGTCGTCGTTGTCGATATATACCCCCTCCCGATAGCTTACTATGATTAGGTAGCTAGTTCTACGTTTGGCACTAATATATCCATCTGTCATGTTTGAATAATAATTGCCATGTTGTAAATATTTGTAGAAACTATGGACACCTCCCTAGACGAAGCAACAAAAGAAGTGTTGTTGAGGGACATAATCGCAGAAGGAAGTGATGCCATCTCGTTATTTCTCAACGAAACCGATGGTCCGGAAGGATAGGGTGAACAAGCTGGCTACGGTGACCTAATGCCGGTGCAAGAAGAAGAACATGAGGACGGCTCCGGTGACGCAATGCCGGTGCAAGAAGGAGACCGTGATGACGGCTCCGGTGACCGAACCGAGTCCAGCCAGGTATATATATATTAGTTAAGCCTATGCTGACTAGCTGATTGATGCATTCATTGTTCTAGTATGTACACATATTAATTAAGTCTTTGTTCTTTTTTCTAGCGCTCCGGATCAAGCACAACTTCGGTAAAGAGACGAGGCCCGAAGAAAAAGTTGAGCTCGGATGAAAAGTTTGAGATCATAGCAATCGCGCCCGACGGCCAACCTATTGAACCCCTCAGGACAAAGAGCGCATTTGTTGCTCAGTGCGGGGTTCTGGTTAGGGACAAGATCCCGATAAGCATCCAACAATGGTTTAAGCTGGCTACAGAAGACCCTGAGGTGTCTTATGTCAATGATATGCAGAAAAATGATCTTTGGACTGAGCTGAAGTCAAATTTCACCCTACCGCCTGAGGATAATCCAGAGAACCCAGTTAAAGAGAAATTAATCAAGTCTTTTGCTCTGAAGAGGATGGCAGAACTATTCATGAGGTGGAAGAAAGAGCTGAATAAGTTTGTCGAAAATAATGAGACACCAGAATTCAAGGGCAGATATGAGAAGATCAGAGATCACTGGCCCGCATTTGTGGCCCACAAGACATCGGAAAAGAGTAAGAAGATGTCGGCGACAACCAAGCAAAATGCTGCAAAGAAGAAGCTTCACCATCGCACGGGGTCAGGTGGCTACCTCGTAGCCCGGCCTAAGTGGTCCAAGACTGAGAATGATCTGGTTCATAAAGGGATCGAACCAGAGACAATTAACTTGCTAGACCGTTGCCGGACTTGGTTCTTCGGGGCTGGCGGAACCCTGGACCCTGTAACAGGGAAGTGCATTTGGACGAACGATCAAATGGACATACCAGTCAGTAAGCTTAAGCAGTATATCGAAGCAACGCAGGAAGGGACGTTCTTTCCAGACAGAGAGAACGACGAGCTCACAATGGCCCTCGGGAATCCTGAGCACCCAGGACGGACACGAGGCACGCCAGGCTCCATTCCATGGAAGGTTGGGTTTCCGGACACAGGCGGTTACAAATCCCATGAGAGGAGGAAAAAAGTGCAGCAGACCCAAATGAAGGCGCTGCAAGCAAGGGTAGACGCGATAGAGGAACGAGAAGCAAATCGCAGCAAACGTACTACCGAAGCCTCCCCCGAAGCTACCCCGCCATCTCAGCACAGAAGCAGCATGGCTTCCACCGAGCTGCTTCAGCTGGAGCATGCCTTGATGGCTCCTGCCAGCTATCCCGTGGATGCTATCACGGAGTCTCAAAATTGCCACCTTATGACGCAATGGATGAATTTGAAGGTCAAGGCGGCTATTGGCTCTGTTTATCGTACTGAACCCGGTGCAACTTTTCACTGCCGGCCGATTCCAGAAGGATATGCTAGGGTGATGGTGGATTAGATAACGGAGGGATTTGAGGACCTCCAGCTTGACCACCCTACCGGTGAAGGGGAAACTCGGCTGGGGTCTGCTCTGAAGACTCCATGCCTATGGCGGAAGGAGCTCATCAACCTTCCGAACTGGACGCCTCCGCCTCCTCCTCCTCCTCCTCCGGCGAGTCAGGGCACTCCGCCTCCTCCACCGCCTCCTCCTCTGGCGAGTGACGATCAGGGCCATCGGCCGGCTCCTTCTCCGGCGCGTGGCGGCAATCTGCCTCCTTCTCCGCCTGCGCCGACGCGCCCGAGCAGCCAGCCTCCTCCTTCTCCGCCTCGTCAGCAAGGGCGGAAGAGACCTGCCGCCGCTCCAGCTGCTCCGGCACGTCGTAGTCCTTCTCGTCCGCCTCATAAGAAAGTAAAGAAGACAACCGCTCCGTCTGCTCGGTCGGCGTCTAGCAGTACAACCAGAGGCGGGAGGACATACAGATTTGGTCCTTCTCTGAAGACTCCAGAGAAGTTACCATACGAGAGGACCCCGGAGGAGAACGCCGAGATCGCGCGAGAAGAAGTGAGGAACTTCTTTGAAGGGGTAAAAGCAAAGAAACATCCACCTCCGGAGGAAAAGGTAGATCCGGTGAAAGCGAAGTGCACTCTGGCTGCCCTGACAAAACCACCCAAGTCTCCGCCGAAAGGAAACTATGAAGCATTATTGGAAAGGAATTTTCCGAAGCGGAGCGGTCGGGAAGTACTGTCAGTGATCAAAGGCTGAAAGAACGACGAGCTGGGAAACAAATTGCCCAGCTCGGCGAACAAGCGAAGCAATCGTGCTCCCCGCTCAAGGTGCCTATTATAGCAATCTTGCAGATTACCTGCCCGACGAAGTACATTATGAACCCATGGACATGCAGATACAAAGATACGAGTACGGAAAGCCTCTCGTCAAAGATGAAAGATCTCTATCAACGATGATGCGAAGATTGCATGATTGGTACTTGAAAATCTGCAGAGACTCTGGGGGGAGGAGTACTTTGTATGTGAAAGTTAAAATGGAGCATGACCTCGTTGGAATTGATCTGTTGCCTGTTCCATTTAAGGAGTTCTATCAGTTTTTCAATCAATTAGCCCTCGATAAAACAACGGTCGCCTGCTACTGTCTGTAAGTAGTACTACTTCTGTCATTAAGTTTCTCTATATATCTTAGCTCTTTCATTGCATGCATTTATAATCATCCTCACTATATTATGCAGATTGAAGATCGTCGAATTGAAGAAAAGACAAGTCGGTGATATTGGGTTCATTAACACATATCTCATAGATGCAACTCAGGTTAAATTTCATGCCGCAACTACCGAGGCCAACTTTCTACGATTGTTCGTAATAAATCAAAACAAAGATATAATACTCTTTCCTTACAACTTCAAGTAAGTGTTACTGTCTTGTGCGTATTCGGTTTCCCTTATATATTAGTCAAGGTTATAGTAATGTATTGATGAGTTATGCATGCGTGTGCAGTTTCCACTATATTCTCCTACATATTAAGCTTGAGCAGGGACTAGTAACCGTCTTAGACTCAAGACGAAAAGATCCCCAGGACTATGCAGACATGACTCAAATACTTGAGAAGTAAGTTAAATCGATCATTATCCACCATATCAGCAACTTTGTTCATTTCTTGATATATCAAGTAATTGTTTTCTTTGTCCGACAGGGTTTGGAGAAAATTCACCAGAAAAGCTCCGGGACTGCCGAAGGAGCTACAATTTAGACACCCGAAAGTAAGTACTATAGTAGCATTTTAAGCGCATCTACTAGTCATTCAAGCGCTAGTTTCATCAATACCATTTGGCATTCTTGCTTATGAGTTTGATTAACCTCTATTTCTTGTAAAGTGGTTGTGGCAGGAACAAGGGAATGATTTCTGTGGATACTATGTTTGCGAGTCCATCCGCCACACGACCTGTGAGCGGGGCTACACTGAAGAACAATATGAAGTACGTAAATAACAACATTCACAATTTTATTTTATTACCATCATTTGTGTTGAGTTTCATTCATTCATATAAATATATGTATTGACCCCCTTCTTTAAATTAGATGTTTCGGAAGCGGGATGAACTCCTAGCACCAACTCGCATGCGAGCAATTCAAGAGGAATTGGCGCCATTCTTTCTTGACCACATAATCCCTGAAGACGGAGAATTCTATGTGGACCCTGAGTCCATATGATTATATTTGTAAGAGATAATTATTGTATATATGTAGCCGGTAGTGTCAGTTAGATATACGAGAACATGTTGTTGGACCAATCTCTCGGAGAAGGAGAGGTGGTCGATATCACTTCTCTCTGTATGCATATATGTTCATGACGATCTTCTGTTTCCTTCGTTTGCTTACTAGCTAGCCAGCGTGTCTAGTCCTCTCTATACGTATGTAAAGTACGTATCGTCGACCAAGCACGAACATAAGAGAGGACACTTCTCTCTATTAATTATAGCTAGCTAACACAATATATGAAACACCTAAATTAACCCCCCAAAACCCCCAACCCCCCCCCCCCCTTAAAAAAAACTAAAACCCCAGCCACAGAAATGCTGACGCGTGGATGCCTATTGGTCCCGGTTGGTGCCACCAACCAGGACCAAAGGGTCTCCTGCCTGGGCTCTGCGCACTGCCCACATGGAGGCCCATCAGTCCCGGTTCTGGATTGAACCGGGATTAAAGGGTCGGGGCATTAGTACCGACACCTTAGTCGCGGTTCAGGAACCGGGACTAAAGGCCCTTACGAACCGGGACTATAGGCCCTTTTTCTACCAGTGATCATAGTGGTACTGTAGCCTGGGCTTGTACTAAACTATGTATGGTGTGTATGACCGTTGGTATATATATGGCAGTTCTATATTACCATGACATACGGATGAACATTTCTGCATTCCGTGTTATCCATTACATTCTGCACTTCCTTGCTAAGTTGTGCCATCCTTATCTAAACCGTTGTCTTGTTTTCTCCTAGGATGGTCAACACCCGCAGCAACCCTGCTGCCCTGGAGCAGGGGGAAGCCAGTGCAATTAGGGGTGAAAATCTGCCTCACCCGCCTTCTCTGGCCGAAGTGATGCTGGAGGCGGAAAGAAACAAGCGTGAGACTAACCGCTTGCTGGAGCGGATTGAGCAGAACACTGCACGCCATCAGCGAGATGACTTGGTGTGAATCAATGACTTCATCAAGTTGTACCCACCAAAGTTTAACCATTCCGTCGAGCCCCTCGACGCGGATTACTGGCTTCACAGCATCACCCACAAGCTACGTTCTGCCAACGTTGCCGAAGCTGATAAGGTTACTTATGCTGCCTATCACCTCGAAGGCCCTGCTAGCCTTTGGTGGGAAAATTTTGAAGCTATGTGCCCGGTCGGCCAAATCACTACTTGGGCTGAATTCAGTGAGGCTTTCCGTGAGCATCACAGCCCGGAAGGTCTCATAGATCGCAAGAGGGAAGAGTTCTGCAATTTCACCCAAGGAAGACTGACTGTGGATGCATATAGTCGTGAATTTGGGAATCTGGCACGATATGCTCCTGAAGAGGTATCCACCGACGCTAAGAAGCAGGCAAGGTTACGCAAGGGACTTAGCCCTGAGCTTTGCCGCGATCTTCATCTGCACGAGTGCACCTCCTTTCAGAAGCTGGTCAATAAAGCCATCAGTGCTGAGACATGCCAGTCTGACTATGACGCTTCACGCAAGCACTCTCGTGATTTTGGCTTATCATCCGGCTCCGGATCTTAGAAGCGTCGGGTGTGGATTCCAAGCACGGCACTGCCACCCAGGTTCATTCCGAGGCCATCCTTTGAGACGCCTCGCCCCAACCAGCAGTTTGCACCGTCCAAGCCCTATGGTGGCCCCGCTGCTAATGCTGCTCCACGCCCCAATGTTGTGACATGTTTCAAGTGTGGAGAGCCGGGTCACTATAGTCGAGAGTGTCCCCAGAACAACAACCCCAATCAGTCTGGAAAGTCCGTTGGCCGTGGTAAGCCAGCGGGAAAGGCATTCTACGCCAAGCCGGTTACCACTGCACGTGGCCATGTCAACTATGTCTCAGCCGAGGAGGCTCATGAGGATCCTAACGTCATCCTTGGTACGCTCCTTGTTAGTTGCCATCCGGCATCTGTTCTTTTCGACACTGGAGCATCTCATTCATTCATATCTGAGAGCTATGCTCGATTGCATAACACAACATTCTGTGACATGCCCATTTCCATGGTAATTAAAACTCCGGGTTCCAAATGGCAAACTTCTAGAGTAAGCCATGGAACGAAATTCTTGTTGATAGACTTGTCTTCCTTGCATCCTTAATAGCTCTCAAGTCCTCGGACATTAACATCATCTTGGGTATGGACTAGATGTCAGCTCATTACGCTAAGATTGATTGTGTCACTAGAAACGTTCAACTTACTCACCCATCGGGCAAGACAGTCAATGTCTTAACTCAAGTGGCCAAGCACCAGCTTTACTCCCTAAATGCCAACCCCCTTCCAGACCTTGAAGATATTCCGGTAGTCCGGGACTTTCGTATGTCTTTCCAGAAGAACTGCGAGGTGTTCCACCTGACAGGGATGTCGAGTTTGTGATAGACCTTGTTCCAGGAACCGTTCCAATTTCTAGAAGACCCTATAAGATGGCACCCTTAGAACTAGCCGAGCTTAAGAACCAACTCGATGTGTCCTTGAAAAAGGGTTTCATCCGTCCTAGTTCCTCTCCTTGGGCTTGCCCCGTCCTCTTCGTCAAAAAGAAGGATGGAACGGATCGGATGGTTGTAGATTACCGACCTGTCAACTTGGTCACTATCAAGAACAAGTATCCACTTCCCAGAATCAACGATCTGTATGACCAGCTCACTGGATCCTCAGTCTTTTCCAAGATGGATTTGAGGTTGGGCTACCATCAAATCAAAATCAGAAACGGGGACATTCCCAAAACGGCCTTTGTTACTCGCTATGGCCAATACGAGTACACCGTTATGTCCTTCGGCTTAACCAATGCCCCAGCCACCTTCTCTCGGTTAATGAACTCGGTCTTCATGGAGTATTTGGATAAAATACCTCGATGACATACTCATCTACTCCAAGAATGAACAGGAACATGTCGAACATCTAAGGCTGGTATTGACGAAACTTCGAGAGCATCTCCCTTATGCCAAATTCTCCAAGTGTGAATTTTGGTTGCCAGAAGTGGCCTATCAAGGCCACGTAATCTCTGGTAAGGGTATTGCTGTCAATCCCAAGCGAGTTCGAGACGTCCTTGATTGGACTCCACTTGAGACGGTCAAGCAAGTTCGGAGCTTCCTTGGCTTAGCGAGCTATTGCCGCCGCTTCATCGAGAATTTCTCCAAGGTTGCTAAACCTCTAACTGAACTCCTCAAGAAAGCTAAAAAGTTTGAGTGGACCCCACAGTGCGAGTTCAGCTTTCAGGAACTGAAAAGACGCCCGACATCTGCTCCCGTACTGGTACCACCAGATTTCTCCAAGGACTTTATTATCTATTGCGACGCCTTGCGAAAAGGACTAGGTTGCATACTCATGCAGGATCGTCGGGTAATTGCCTATGCTTCACGGCAATTACACCCACATGAGGAAAATTATCCCACACATGATCTAGAGCTTGCAGCTGTGGTCCATACACTTAAAACTTGGCGACATTACCTCCTCGGTAATCGTTGCGAGATATTCACCGATCACCAAAGTTTGAAATATATCTTCACCCAACCGGATTTGAATCTCAGGCAAAGACGTTGGGTCGAGTTGATCTCGGATTACGACTTAGGAAAAACTTACACCCGGGGCAAAGACAATGTCATGGCTGATGCGCTAAGTCGTTAATCTTATTGTAACAACCTGATGTTACAAGAAAGTCAACCACTTCTCCATGAGGAATTTTGTAAGCTTAATCTTCACATTGTTCCTCGAGGATTCCTATATATCCACCCTAGTGGTGAAACCGACCCTTACAGATCAGATCATCAAGGCACAGAATGTAGATCCAGGAATCTCCCGTATTAAGAGAAACATTAAGAAAGGAGTCGCGAATTGTTTCTTCGTTGATCATCAAGGTGTCGTATACTTTGGAAACCGCTTAGTGGTTCCCAAGGCATGAAACCTGAGGCGGCTGATCCTTAAGGAAGCTCATGAATCCCCTCTCACCATTCATCCCGGTAGTACTAAGATGTATCAAGACCTACGCCAGAGGTTTTGGTGGACTAGGATGAAGAGATAAATTGCTCAATACATTGCTAGCTGCGACGTCTGTCGTTGTGTTAAAGCAGAGCGTCAACAGCCTGGTGGCACCCTTCAACCTTTGGCTATTCCTGAGTGGAAATGGGATAAAATCAGTATGGATTTCATTACTGGGTTTCCCTGGACCAAGAGAGGGAATAATGCCATCTTCGTCATGATCGACCATCTTTCCAAAGTAGCCCATTTCCTACCTGTTCGTGAGACTATCACTGCTAGCCAGCTAGCTGAATTATACATCTCCCGAATAGTGTCGCTTCATGGTGTCCCATTGGAAATTAACTCAGACCGTGGGACTCTCTTCACCTCTCGATTTTGGGAAAGTTTCCAAAATGCTATGGGAACTCGTCTCTCTTTTAGGACCGCCTTCCATCCTCAATCAAGTGGTCAAGTAGAGCGAGTCAATCAAATTTTGGAAGATATGCTCCGAGCTTCTGTCATCTCATTCGGAATGGGTTGGGAGAAATGCCTTCCATTCACGGAGTTTGCTTATAATAATAGTTGTCAATCTAGCTTGGGCAAAGCTCCTTTCGAAGTTCTCTATGGACAAAAATGTCGAACGCCTCTTAACTGGTCAGAAACCGGGGAAAGACAACTCTTTGGCCCGGATATGATTTAGGAGGCAGAGGAGCAGGTTCGCGTTATTCACGAGAAATTGAAAACAGCCCAATCTCGTCAAAAGAGCCAACATGATCGTAAACATAAGCTCATGACTTATGAAGTCGGCGAGAAGGCTTACCTTCGGGTTACTCCGTTTAAGCGAACCCGTCGGTTCGGTATCAAAGGCAAATTGGCTCCTCGTTTTATTGGACCCTTTCGCATTCTTGCCAAACGAGGAGAAGTTGCCTACCAATTGGAACTACCTTCGCATCTTTCCAGAGTTCACGATGTCTTCCACGTTTCTCAACTCAGGCGTTGCTTCACGGATCCTATCTGTGGAGTGGACCATGAAACGCTTGATCTACAAGATAACCTCTCATATCAGGAATATCTCGTTCGTATCCTTGATCAAGCCGAGCGTACCACTCGACGCCATAATATCAAGTTTCTCAAGGTTCAATGGTCACACCATTCCGAGAAAGAAGACACTTGGGAAAGGGAGGATCGTCCTCGACTCGAGTACCCCACCTTCTTCCCGGAGGATCCTAAATCTCGGGACGAGATTCTTTTGAGTGGGGGTGAGTTGTCACATCCCTGCTTTTAGTCATGAATTAGGATTGGATGAACATGCGCATCATGTTTAAATTTCTTTTAAACTTGAAATGGGGCCAAATCAACGCCAACACCCCCCCTGAAAATGGTAGTTTCCAACAATTGGAATTTCAATGAACCCAAAATGCCCTTCATAAAAGCCCACCATTTTTGGTCTTGACTAAAACCTCTGCCAAAAATCGTCTTGCAATTTATGGAGCCATTCTGGATTTTTGAACAAGCCATATGTATTTGAATTTGGGCATTTTAAATGCTATAAATATTTTAAAGTGCTCAAATAATCTTGGAAGCATTTTTAGGCAGTTGAGAATATTCCCAAATGTGCCTCTGAATATTTCCAGAGTTTTTGGAAAAGAAATAGTAATTATTCTATTTCAATACACATAGCAGGAAATAATTAAAAGCAAAACAGAAGAGAGAGACAGAGAGAGTTAGAGCTTACCTGTCGCCCTGGCCTGGCGCAGCTCGGCCCAGCCCACTGGCTACCGCCAGTCATCCCCCTCCTCTCGCCAGGAGGACGAGAGGCGCGTGGCCGGCACCCGCAGCCACACGCTGGCCACCTCCTGCTTCTGCTGACACCCAGGATGCCGTCTACGAGTGCCACGCACTCTCCCCGTCCCCCTCTCACTTTCCCCACTCTTCCCGTGCCCCTCTCCCCCCTCTGGTTCTCTCCCCATCCCCTCTCGAGAGGAGCTCGTCGCCACCGTTGCCGTCCACCGCGGCCATCGACCCTCTCTCGTCTCTTCGATGTGTCCCCGAGCACCGCCGACGTCTTCCTCTTCCTCACGGGCGAGCCACGACGCCTCGGATGCACTGCAACGCCACTAGCACCATCTTCTTCCACCTCGGTCCGCCGAGATCGCCGGCGACCGTATGCCGCCCCTGATGCCTCCCCGAGCTCGCTGAGGCCACCGCTACACTCCCCGTGAGCTCCTTCTCCATTCTCCTCTCTTTCCTTGCCGTTTTCTCCCTCTAGCGGCGGGCTCCGTTAGGCCCGAGAGCTCGGCTCGGCCGGCCATGTCGCCGCCGTGGCCACAGGCGCGTAAGCTCGATTTCGAGCGTGTCACCACACTCACCATGTTTCCAGGAGCCTAACGCACCACTCCCCGCGCCTCGTCCTGCCCCGTAGCTTCGGGTTTATCCTCGCCCGAACTCCAGCGACCGCCAAGGTCGTCGCCGGCGTCGTTTCCGGCCTCCCCAAGCTCCACTTCCACCACCAAACGCCGCGGCTTGCCCCCAGCTACACGTAGGATCAAACTGCAGTCGATTTGGTCGACCGTGGGCAAAACCCGAGCCCCTCCGCCGCGTCTTTCGTCGCCGGCGTCAAGCCGCCGACGAGTTGACCACGTTTTGACTCATGGACGGACGTGTGGGCCCAGGTTGACTTCCCCCCTGAGCCTATGATAGGTGGGGCCGGCCTGTTAAATAGTTTAGGATTAATGCTAACTAATTATAATTAGTTTAGGTCACTGACATGTGGGCCCAGGCCCCACTGACAGTTAGTTAGTATTAACTTAATCCTGTTAGTTAGCTGAGACACTGACAGATAGGGCCCACCAGTCAGGTTTGACTGGCCCTGGCGCCTTTGACTCGCTGACGTCACAGTGATGCAGTGCTGACACAATTATTCATTTTCTGGATTTATTTTTATATAGGAAATTCCAGAAAATAGCCAAAACTTCTAAAAATCATAGAAATTAGTCTGTAACTCCAAATGAAAAGATATATATATGAATTTTGATCAGAAAAATTCAATCTATCCATTGGAAATGGTTTCATGCATGACAAAACAAGATAACCTTCCTGTTTAAGAAAAATAAGATAATGCACTAATATGGCAATGTTAAGTTAACTAACATTTGAATCTTTGATTCAAATGGGTTCATTCCTTTCTGTTTTAGCTTGCATTAGGCCAAGACACATTCATCTTGCCATGTCATAGCATGCATCATATTGTTGCAGATTGTCATGTGTTGATTATGTTCGGTGTGTCTTTCGTGGTAGGTTCTGCCTCCGAGGATAACCCCGAATATCCGTCTGAAGGGCAGTACCCTACTACCACTACATCAGGCAAGCAGCCCCATTGATCATATCGATACAATCCCATGTTCTCGCCACTGCTCTCATTTACTGCATTAAGACAACATCGTTTCAAACTACTGTGTGCTACGGTAGTTGAACCCTTATCCTCTACATGACCTGTCATTGCCACAGTAACTAGATGAAACCCACTCGCATGTGTGGGAGTTGATTGAGCCATGTTTGTGTTTCCTACCTTGCTATGCCTGCTATGCTTAGAGTTGTGTCAAGTCTGGTTCATATGGGTGATGGGCTAGAGTGAAATGATTATGTCGGTAATGTGAGGGATGTGTTGAACATGTTTTGGTAAAGGTATCGATGAGAGAATATGTTTCATAGTGGGTTGTTTCATTGAGGCCGTCCCTAAGAACTGAGATATGTATGTGTGATTTAAGATTCAGTTACTACCATACATTGCGCCCGAAACCAATGGACCCTCTCGGCTTCTTAATCACCCTAGTACTCTGTCCAGGAGTTGCAATTAGTTTCTGGTGTTTGTAGGTTATGTGTTGGCGGCCGTGCGTAGAGCTGACCCTAGGGGTGGGATATGTTGCGGTAGATACATCATGGCACGGTGTACCGAGTCATCCGTTTGGTGTCTCGGGAACCCTGTTCACATTGTTCGGGCCGTATGTGGAAACCTCGGCCGGACTCCCTACGGATGGAACCTGGATGGCGTTAAACCTGGACTGGAGACTTGAGTGTTTAGGCAGGCGGTGGCCGACAACCTCGTTGGGCCTCCGCTTAAAGGTTGCCGACTACATGTCGTGTAAACGGCGGTAAGTTGTGATAGCGTGTATGAAGAAGTACACCACTGCAGGGTTAACATCATCTATTCGAATAGCCGCGTCCGTGGTAAAGGACTACTTGGTTGCCAATACAGTTCATAGACAAGTAATTGGATACTACTAAAAGACTCAAGATAAGTGTGAGTACCGAGGATGGCTCTCTAGTAGGATGATGAGGGAGGATCCCGATGGAGTATTGTGTTGGTGATTAGCGGACTCATGTGCAAAAACTATTGTACTAGTGGAGTCTCGTAGGATAGCTTAGCCAAGAGTCAAAGCTGGCTTGCTGCAATAACTCCACCACATTCTTGAGAATGAGCATGTATAGTAAGTTCTGATGTAAGACTTGCTGAGTACCTTTGTACTCATGTTTGTTTAATTACTGTTTTCAGACAACAACACCGCCCCAGTTTTATGTAGATCTAGACGTCAATGAGTGACTTGCCACCCAGGTTGTGATCCTGGCCATGGAGGGCCCTATGTAGATAGACAGGCTTCGACGTATGATTGAAATGCTTGGTATGTGTGGGATCCGACAATCTAGTTGTTTATCCTTGGCAGCCTTTCTTATGGGGAAATGTAGTCTAGTGTTCCTCGAGCCATAGTAGTCCGCTACAGCCCGGTTCACCGGAGTCCTGCTAGCCCAGCACTACTGCTCAGGACACTTGACTGGCCGACATGTGTTTCACTTCGTTCCTATGTCTGTCCCTTCGGAGAAATGTCACGCGGTGACATCCAGAGTCCTGCCTAGCCTGCTGCAGCCCGGGTTCCCCGGAGTCCTGTTAGCCCAGTGCTACAGCCTGGATTCACTCGCTGATGACCGACATGCTCGATGTGATTCATGTATGCCTGTCCCCATAGGTCTGTGCTGCTTTGGGTTCTCGACTAGCCATGTTGGCCCGGGTTCTTTTGCATATGGATGCTAGCAACACTATCATATATGTGAGCCAAAAGTAGCAAATGGTCCCAGGCCATGGTAACGCGACACCCGTGGGTATACCGTGCGTGAGGCCGCAATCTGATATGAGGTGTTACCGGCTAGATCGATGTGACTTGGAATCGGGGTCCTGACATCCGGCCTGACTGCTCAACAGTCGGCCTGAATCTCGGGGACTACAACCCGCGGGTACGCCAGCGCGCCCCCGCAGAGAAAGAAGAAACCTCAACCCGCTTGTCCGACAAGTCGGCGGTCCGCTTGGCCAGCTCCTCAACATTGGTGTTGAAGGAGGTCACGCGAAGATTATGGTAATCCTGCATCAAAATTTCAGAAAAAGTGTTGGTATTTGGAACTCACCGATTAAAGTTCTGAGTCGCCTGCTTAGCAGCCGGCCTGAAACTCGGGGACTACACCTGGTGGGTGCGCTGGCGCGCGCCCACAAAGAAAAACAAGGAAGCAAAGCAAAAAGGAAGGATGCCTACCCGGATGGCCGTTCATGACGCCAGATATGCCTTGGTGCACTCCTTGATGGCGTCACCCTCGGCCCGGAGCTTGGCTTGGACGCCAGATATGCCTTCGGTTGAACGGGCCCATCCCGCCTCCCCGCACCCACCCGGTGGGCGCGGCGCTCGAAACCTCGGTGTCCGAGATCGTGGAGTTCATAGCGCCGGTCTCCAGAGGACGCGGTGCTAAGGCCGCCTTCGCGAGACAGCGGCGCGTCGGCGTACTGACCTCAAGGGCCAGGCCGGTCGCCGCCGCGCCTCCGGTTGGCGGAACTGGCGGGTCCACCGGTTGTCCGCCTGGCGCGCCCCTAGAGGGTGGCAGTGGCGGCACAATGACTTCCGGCATGGCGGTGATGTGGGTGTCCCTCTTCATGACCGGTTCTCGTCGGCGACTTCCCCAGTCTGCGCCGTGAACTCCGGGGGCGGCGGCGCGGAGTTCAAGGGGACGACAAACACCGCCGACTGGCGGTGTGCGGCTTCCTCTGCACACTTCTTCTTCGCATCAGCAGCCTCAGCCTCCGCCAGCTTCTTCAGGGCGGCGGCCTCTATCTTGTCGGCTTCCGCCTTATTCAAGCGGGCGGCTTCCCGCTCCTCCCGCGTGTTCCGCTCCGTCGCCTCCCGGAGGTTGGCGGCAGGATCAATCCGCCGGGTGGTGGAGGAGGTCTCCGCTGACTTTACGACGGAGCCGGCGGCCTACTTCTCAACAGAGAGCGGGGCCCTAAAGTCGGGAAAATAAAGAAAAGGGATTTCAGACAGACTCAATAAAGAAATGTGAAGGTACGAAGGGAGGTTGTACTTATGCCGAAATCAGCTGCGGCGTCTTCACCACCTTGCAGAAGCGGTTGGCCTTTGTGGCCGCTTCGTCCTGCTTGGTCGCCACGGCTGAGCACTTGGGCTTCTTCGGTCAGCTGCCTAACAGGCTCGTCCTGGCCCTGCGCTTCTTGCCGCCGCCTTGAGCATCCGGCGGGGCTGACGAACCCGCGCTCGGCTGGCCGGCTCCTGGCTAGTGGTGTGGGGCAACCTCCTCGTCATCATCAGGCCAGTCCTCGAGACTGGCCCCAAGTATCGGGCAACCTGACGCGCCGCCTCCTCCCTTGGCGTCGTCCTCCAGGGCCGCCGCCCCCAAGTCAGGGTTGTCTACATCGCTCTCTGCTCAGTCTGGGAGGAACTCGCGGTCCGTCCCCATGGTGCCAGCTGCTGGCTGGAGGAGGGGGTTCTGACCAAAGTCGACTGGTCAGAACGAGCAAGACGGACTCGGCAGTAAAGATGTCAGGAGAATCGAAGAAAAAGAGAGAAGGAAAACATCCCACCAGAGGCGGAGGGGCAGCACGTGAATACGGCTCCTTGCCGAGCTGCCACTCTTCGTTGAGGTCGGAGCTTGCAAGATAGTTCACCATGTAGGCTACCTCCTTGTGAGGCATCTCCTTGGTGCACATTCGGCTCGGGTCTCGGTGCCCGCTCATCTGGCAGATCATGTGGGGCGACTTTGGAGGGGCAGCACTCGGTGCGCCACGAAGGCGGCCAGCAAGTCCGGCCTGGTCAGGCCCTCCGACTGCACCAGCACTCGAAGCCGCGCAATGGCGCCGGCTCCTGCAGGCGTCAGCGTCCGGGCCTGGTGCGACCAGTTGGGCTGTCTCCCACCTGGCAGGCCGGCTACGTAGGCCGGCAGGTTGACCTAATCACCCTCCGCGGAGACGTTCTTCACGTAGAAGTACGACCACTGCCACATCTTCACCGACTTGATCACCTGATGGAGGGAAATGGGTTGTCGGCCCCCGACCTCCGGACAACGATGAACGCGTCGCACTGAGCCAGGACGGGTGCGGCTTGGGTGCCGAGCTTGGAGAAGAACTCCCCCATAGCTTGATGGTGGGGAGAACGCCGATGAAGCCTTCGCACAGGGTGACGAAGGCGGACGGTAGCATCACCGTGTTGGGGGTGAGGTGGTGCGGCTGGAGTCCGTATAACTCGAGGAAGGAGCAAAAGAAGTTGCTCGCCGGCTGGCCCAGGCCGCGCAGGCAGTGCGAGCGGAAGACGACCCGCTCGCCCTCCTGCGGCACCAGTGAAATTTCTCCCCTCCGCGCGAGGCGGACCCTCACGAGGTCCTCGCCGGGAAATCGACGTGTCTTGCGGAGGAAGTCGATGTGATCCTCGTGGACCTCCGAACCATCCTAGGTACCGGAGTGTGCCGTCGAGGGCGTGACGGTGGAGGAAGAGCTCATCGTGAGCGGACCACCGCAACGTTCGACGAGGCTCGAGGTGCAGAGAGAGAGAGAGAGAAGAAGGAAAGGAAGTAGTGGGGAGGCGGGACGCGCATGCTCCGCCGTTTCCCCTCCCCCCTACTTATAGCCCAGTGGGCTGCGAAGCCGAGGGGGCGGTTGTGGGATTTACTGCGCCCACTACCCCACGCCCCCCACGATTATCGTGCAAAGTTACTGCGCACAGTAACCCCGTGGGAACCTCAACTGTCCCCCATGCCTGCAGCGGATCCTCTCGCGTGCCGAGGCATGGTAGTGGCGGGCCCCGCCTGCGGACATGTCCCATTTCATGGACGGGTAGGCAGGCTGGCCCAGCCACTGGTTGCCACATGGTGGGCACGAAGTGGGTGGCAGCCAGGAAGCTTAGCTTGTACGCAACTGAGTTCCCACCAGGGGATTTGAAAGTATTTTTTTGGATGAGTCAAGTCAGGCGACTCCGACTCTTACCAGTCGGCCAGGCCGAGTCAAACGGAGTCCCCACCTCAAGAACTCGGAGAATGAAGCTACTGAGGCTCCTCGGCTGGATATCCATGGCGCCTCATCAGCTTCGGTTACTACTGTCGCAGTAATGGGCCGCGGGTAGGCTAACCCGAGGCCCATAACCTTTCAAGACATCGGGGCAGACTGCGCCCCTCAAGACAACAGACGGAGAGCCGACTTCAGGAGGGCGGTTGGAGGAACAGCCGGCAGCCCATATGCGTCCGAGTCCTAGAGAAGAGATCAAGACCGGCCGACTCCGACTGGTAGCTTCCAGAGAAGCCGGCCACGGGGAGTTGGCCCATGACACCAGCAAAGCCCATGCCCTCATCAGGGGGGATGGGACAGGAAGTGGCGAGAGTAAAGCCCACTCCCTCCCCTTTTCTGGGGGATGGCCGGGGCACAATGCATTGTACCAGCAGAGATCTCCTTCTGGCACAACATTGTTGCCATCCCATCCCTGACGTCAGCAACAGTGGGCGGAGTCCTGTACCCACGACGGCCTAATGGTACGATCCACGGAAGACGGGCCCTACTAGTCAATGAGAGTCCGGAAGATGGCAAGGGCACCAGCAGTCGGACCCATAGGGAGCCAGCCCGTGGAAGTCGGCCTGCCCCTCCCATGGGTCCCACGTGCCATTAACCAGATGAGATGGGGAGTGGCTACAGTAATCGCCTGCCAGGCGGCAGGACTGTAGCCACGACCCCATGACCAAGCCTACGTCATTAGAAGCACGGCTACAGTAATCAGCAGCCGGCAGGACCCGCCAGCGGCGAGTGCGGCCTGTCGGCTCCGTACCAGACCAGTCGGCTGGGCCCACCAATCGGTGGGCCCCAACAGTCGGTAGGGGGGCCCGCAGGCGAAGAGACTGACATCTGGGCCCTGCGTCCATTCAGTTTACCATCGTACCCCTGGGGGTAGGCTTATACAAACCCCCAGGACACCCATGAAAAGGGTTCCGATTCATTAGATGTAGACCAGACCTTAGAGAAAGGAGAGAGCTAGCCCTGCCTTCTCCTATCCACAGATACAGCTTGAGGAGCGCCTTTGTACTCACTTTGCCTTAGTGATCATGCGGATACCCCGCAGAGCAGGACTAGGGGTGTTATCTCCTAGGAGAGCCCCGAACCTGGGTAAAGTATGCCGGCGTTCGTGTCTACGCCTCATCCCGATTCCAGGCACCGACGACGTTCTACTTGCCCCCACCATGATAAGCCATCCATCGGCATATGGTGCACCCAACCCCTGACATACTGGTTCCACTTACAGACATGCAATAGTTTTGCATAAAGGTGGCTGGTGGGTGTCTGTTTCTCCTACTTTAGTTTAGTGAAATTTGACTATGTCTAGTCCTCAAAGAAGGTTAAAACAACAATCTCGACGAATCACCATTGTGGTTTTTGCCGTGGGTAGGAACGGGTCTTGCTAGAAGCCCGTAGCAGCCACATAAAACTTGCAACAACAAAGTAGAGGACTTCTAACTTGTTTTTGCAGTGTATGTTGTGATCTGAAATGATCAAGACATGATGTGCTATACGTTATTGTATGAGATGATCATGTTTTGTAAGTTATCGGCAACTGGCAGGAGCCTTATCGTTGTCTCTTTATTGTATGAAATGCAAACTCCATGTAATTGCTTTACTTTATCATTATGCGTTAGCAATAATTTTAGAAGCAATAGTTGGCGAGACAACGACGACGCAACGATGGAGATCAAGGTGTCGAACCGGTGACGACGGAGATCATGACGATGCTTTGGAGACGGAGATCAAAAGCTCAAGATGATGATGGCCATATCATGTCACATATTTTGATTGCATGTGATGTTTATCTTTTATGCATCTTATTTTTCTTAGTACGGCAGTAGCATTATAAGATGATCCCTTCACTAAATTTCAAGGTAAAAGTGTTCCCCTGAGTATGCCTCGTCGCTAGTTCGTTGTGCTGAGACACGACGTGATGATCATGTGTGAAAGACTGTTAGTGCAACAGACCCTGGGTCCATTGCCCAGACTGTGCACAGGCACGAGAACAAGATTACAACACCAAGGTTAGAGCAGAGCCCAAGGGATCAGTTTTTCGAACGACCAACCTGCATTACAAGAGAATCAAGACTAGCTAGAAGAGCAGGATACTTCTAAGGAAAGAAAACCTCCCTTGCCGGGCAGGCGAACCTGGCAAGGATGGGGTCACCCCCCGAAGCGAGCCTTCGGGTTGTCCCGGCAGGCCTGCCGGGGCTTGCGGAGACAGAACCACCTCACCGCACCACCTCATCACAACGAACGTCGCCAATCGGTGCGGTGTCAAGATCTAAAGTGACTAAGTGTCTACTATTCCCCACATGGCAGCCACTTCCTACAGGAAATACCTCAAAGCGACACCCGTCATGTGACGTATTGAACAAGCAGGCGCAAAGCTAGCAAAACAGCCCAGCAGGGTCTGTCGGGCGAGCTGTGATGTGACGTTGAGTGGCGCATCTAATGCTCTCTGTCAACCTGCAGAGTTAGGTATGATAGCACTGTTTGATATCTAATCAGTGTATCATGACTGATGTGCCACTATGGTGACCCCTTTATCTATAAAAGGAGGCCCAAGGCAACCGAGGAAAGGGTTGGCTGATCTACCCCCTCACACACTCATACGCGCGTAGCCATTTTCTCCCCAAGGCAACCCTGCCGGGCAAGCAGGTTACGTTCACCTCCATTTTCCACCATCAATCCACCAAAGCAGGAGTACGGTTTTGCGCCTCACGGCAGCCCAAACCTTGTTAAAGACTGCCTGTGTGATCGTTGCCGTACTGTTCCAAGCTCCTCTGCTCTTTGTGCACCGTGCAATCCCCTGCCAAACTAGAAAGGGGCTCTTGGTCCCATAGGTGGCCGTGGTTTCCCACAACATCTTTGGCATGCCAGGTAGGGGGATCACTTGCACGAACTTGAAAGCGTGACTAGCGCGTCACCTCCATCGCCATTTTTTATCGTCGACGTCTCCATCGACTATGGCGCCCAAGAAGAAACCCAGTGCTGCAGCTCAGCCGTCCACCTTGAAGGCTCCGCCACCCGCGGCCACCAATGCTGCGGGGTATGCGGAGGCACGCAAGGATGTGGGCGCTACTGGGGACGTGGTCGACACAGGCGGCATTGTCACAACCTCTCCCACGGCTGAAACATGTGCGGGGGGCACCGGAGGAGAGCAACATCAGCAACATCCCAGTGGCCATTCTCCACGAGGTATGAGCGAAGGGGTTATTCCATCTATACCTCTTCCCCTCGCTGAAGGGCACAACCATAATGGTGGCACCCGGACTGGGGTGAATCGCCACCCATCGGTGTCAAAACCAGCAGATCTCGTGGTAGGGGGTCCCGAGCTGTGGATTTAGGATCGATGGTAATAGGGACGATGAACACGGTGTTTTACACAGGTTCGAGCCCTCTTGATGGAGGTAAAACCCTACGTCTTGCTCTTGTTTATATTGATGGAGTATCAAGTACAGAGTTGATCTACCTGGAGGTCATATGTTGTGGTCTAAAACCTAAGGGTATGATGAATAATGTCATAATGATCTATCGACTAGCCTGGCCTCGGCTTATATAACATACCAGAGGCCTGGGATAACAAGAGTCCTAGTCGAATACGTCGGTGGAGAGGAGTCCTTGTCTTGATCAACAGGTCTTGTGGAATCTTCCTCGTATATGTCATCGGCTACCCGAACTGGCCCATTAGTGAACCACTGTGGGGGTCCTCGGCCTGACCCACTGGTTGGGAGACGGCGTGGTGAGTACCCCCTGGTCCAGGACACCGTTTGTAGCCCCCTAAACTGGTCTTCATCTTCGGTCATCGGTCTTGAAAACTAGTTCAACAAATCTTCTTATCTTCGATCTTGAGGATCGCCGAAGTAAATCCGAAGAGTTTACTCGTCGGGTATCCTGAGGAGCCGCTTTAAGTTATTGGCCGTTATCAATGCCTTGTTATTTTTACGCCCACCTCGGGTTTGAAGTGTTTCCCATGCGGCATTGTCCTCTCATGTCTGAGCTCCAACGTTGGACTGCACTTGAGGTATCTCTTGCCACCGAAAACCAATGCCGGACCGCTTCTGAGCTTCAACACCGGAATGTATCCGTGCTCCAACGCTGGATTGTATCCGAGGTGTCATAGATTACCTTGGTCTTGAAAAAGTTTTTGCCGAGCTTTTTGCCGGAAATGCTCTCTAAGGAGCTAGCCACTTGCATCCGAGCTATATGCCGAACTGCTTCCGAGGTGGCTCAGCACCTCGGACATGGGCTAATTGTTTGCAGATTTTATTTCCGATGCGTATAAATTTATTTGCTGACGAGATGTATGGCTAGTAGCCCTCAAGGTGTCTATCGGCCTAAAATCCGAGATCCACTTGAAGGAAAATATGAAACCGTTGATCCTAGTAGCTTATTATACTCAATTCGTGAAATTGGTCTGAGGATCAACTCCTAGCTCGGTAGCATACATAGGAATAGAAACGTAGTGTAATATTTTAGAGGTAATAGTGATCGGCGGATGGGCCCTTGAGAGAGGGTTTTGAGAATTCATCCTAATATATTAACTTGAAGTCGTACAAGTCCCAGATGGTACTTATTGTTGTCCGAAGACGTGTTTGCCCATAGTTCGGTCCAGCCGAACACTGAGCACGTTGAATTTTCCGCATTGAATAGGCAATGCAGTAGCCCCCGAGAAACTAGTCGAGTGGCAACACCAGATCAGGGGATCGATACACCCCTTTTGATATTAGTGAATGATTAGCCCGAAGCCCCGTAGCACCCGAGCTTTAATGTGGGCATGGTGGCCGAATTAAGGATCGATATCTAGAGTAAAATCACAAATTATGTGTAATGATTCTACGTATCCAAGTACTTTACATTATTAATGCTCCGATCCGCATTGTACAAAACTTTGTTGACCGACCATCGGCTTCAACCTCCTCGGCCAGAATCCGGGGAGTGTTTTTCCTACTTTATAAAGCCATTATAAGGGCAAAGATTTATGGAAAACAAAGCAATCCGGCCATACAATTTTATAAACAAAGGTACGCAGAGAGATATGAAACATCTTCGAAAGAAAATAATCCAGCTATTGGTTCCTTTCTTTGGGTTGTCATGCTGATCATGATTATAGAACGTCACCTCCAATCAATGTGGGAGGAAAATATTCAGGATTTAGTTCGGGGAAAGTTCCGGAACTCTATGGTATTAATGAACCAAAATTTTCACTTCCATTGTTGCCGACCAATTATATCTTTTAAGATCGCTAGCATTCGGCCTCACCCAGTCTGAGGTACTAACTCGGATGACCCGGTAGTAAAAATCACAGAGGTGCTCCCTTTACTGCCTAGCTGAACAATCGGGAACGTAGGGGTAAGCACAGGAGCCACGCAACCCAGCTTGGCAAAAATCTTAAGTCAAATTGATGCATATTTATGGCTTTATAATGATGATTACGGAAGGTAGCCCTCGTATATAAAATACAAACACCGATGATATATTTATTTTGACTCCATTGCGACCGTTTATCACTTGAAAGTGGCCCATCATGGGCTTTCACCCCCTTGTAGATGCTACACATGGTGTTTCCACAATAACAAAACAACCCTTAGCCGACGTCTCGGTGCCCAAAGGAGGTTGTGTTACCAGAAACGAGGCAATCAGATATGCGGGCTTTATAACTTTCACTTAGTCCTAGGTGCTTCGAACTAGGGAAGCTAGATACGAGCCCCTGGTTAGTGTTCGGCGACAGCCGAGGTCAAGCCGTAAATACTTCGCCCAATGTTATGAATGGCCCGACACTTAACATACTAATCGGATCGCTGACCAGTTTACGCTTATTGTGTAGTCAGTTTTCGGCTTTCTCCACTTAGGTGCTTAACCATGCGAGTTCGAAGCACAATCGCAGTGGTTCTCCCTTTACACACCTAACCGAAAAAAGTGGAATGTAGGAGGAAAGCACAAGAGCCGGGCAACCCAACTATTGACCAAAGACACAATTCGAAACCGATGCATATATAGCAATATCCGAGAATGTTTTTTTTGAATCTCTAAAGGTGTCCGGCTTTGCACTGCGAGACTTATGCTGGAAACGCACAAATGTTTAAAAGTGCCATAGGCTTGAAAAACCAAAAAACTTCAGTAAAAACTTGACGTCCGAACTAGATGAAGTGTTCGATGCCAATCCGAAAATTGGTCTTAGAAAAAAAATTGTTCTTCTGTCGTGCTTTAACATGACACATCCAATCTCAAGACTTCAAGCGGGTCAGCCTACGGCTTCAAGCTCCTTATCCCGAAGGTGGAGTGCTTCTCCGAGGGTAGTTTACCGAACTAAAATCGAGCAGCTTTAGAGAGAAGCTAGGCTATCCGGCTATTGTCCATGCACTTGAGTCGAAAAAGGAGAGGTAGAAAAAGACTTTGCAACGACCAAGAAGAAAACACATTTACTATAAAACGACTCATATAAATTTTAAGAGCCCTCAGTAAACTAGGAAAAGAATTTTATGTATCATGATTGTATGTACCGAAGTACTTATATCATATATGTGTTCACCCGAACTTTTAAACGCGTCCTAACTAACCGTCGGCTTCTCCCTCTTCATTCCAGGGCCGAAAAAGTGTTGTGTACTCCACCTATCGAGAATATCGATGGTGCTTTCAATAACTAGACAATCATGCCATAAGGCTGTAACAGGCAAAGCGCACTTAGGGAACTTATGCTATATTACAGACGAAGTGTAAGAAGCATCTTCGAAGAAAATAGTACCCCCATCGATACATTTCTTCGGTTTCTCATTGTTACTATGAGACTTGTGCAATAGATTTTTGTACTCATGAATTCCGTTGTGTGCCGACCATGATTGAAAATAGTAAGAGCGCTAGCTTTCGGCTTCACCCAGTCTGAGGTCCGAGCTCGGATGACCCGATCGTGACAATCACAGAGGTGCTCCCTTTACTCCCTAGCCGAACAATCGTGAACATAGGGATAAATACAGGAGGAAGGCAACCAAGCATGCCGAACACTTAAGTCAACATGGTGCATATTGTTGCGTAATACACGAACAAGGAACGAAGCCATACAAGTATAATCATATGCAAGAGGAAAGGCTTTGTAATGGAAGCCCCCTAGTAAACGGGGTATTTGAATTTGTGTTTCACAAACAAAGTTTTGACAAGGAAGTTTTTCACAAACAACTTTTTGTCAAAAAAGTATAATGCTTGGTCAAACCTGATAAAATTGAAAACAAAAAGTTTTTGAGCATGAAAGCGACTTAGCTGGTTAATGTGCTCGGTATTGATGACGCGGTCCGAGCTTACGGCGGGATGAGCTCCCAGCTCCTAGCCCCAAGCTCTGAAGTGGCGACATAGCACGGCTGATGCAGGCCGGCAGTGTGACGCCGAAGTACCTGATACGTCTCCAACGTATCTATAATTTTTTTTATTGTTCCATGCTATATTATATCCTGTTTTGGACATTATTGGGCTTTATTATACACTTTTATATTATTTTTGGGACTAACCTATTAAGCGGAGGCCCAACCCATAATTGTTGTTTTTTTGCTTATTTTTGGGTTTCGTAGAAAAAGAATATCAAACGGAGTCCAAACGGAATGAAACCTTCGGGAACGTGATTTTTGGAACGAACATGATCCAGAGGACTTGGACCTTTACGTCAAGCAATCAACCAGGAAGGCACGAGGTAGGGGGTGCGCCTACCCCCACCCCCTTGGCGCGCCTCCACCCTCGTGGGGCCCATGTTGCTCCACCGATGTACTCCTTCCTCCTATATATACCTACGTACCCCCAAACTGCCAGATACGGAGCCAAAACCCTAATTCCACCATCGTAACTTTCTGTATCCACGAGATCACATCTTGGGGCCTTTTCCGGAGCTCCGCCGGAGGGGCTATCGATCACCGAGGGCTTCTACATCAACACCATAGCCTCTTCGATAAAGTGTGAGTTGTTCACTTTAGACCTACGAGTCCATAGTTATTAGTTAGATGGCTTCTTCTCTCTTTTTGGATGTCAATACAAAGTTCTTCCCCTCTCTTGTGGAGATCTATTCGATGTAATCTTCTTTTGCGGTGTGTTTATTGAGACTGATGAATTGTGGGTTTATGATCAAGTTTATCTATGAACAATATTTGAATCTTCTCTGAATGCTTTTATGTATGATTGGTTATCTTTGCAAGTCTCTTCGAATTATCAGTTTGGTTTGGCCTACTAGATTGATCTTTCTTGCAATAGGAGAAGTGCTTAGCTTTGGGTTTAATCTTGCGGTGTCCTTTCCCAGTGACAGTAGGGGCAGCAAGGCATGTATTGTATTGTTGCCATCGAGGATAACAAGATGGGGTTATATCATATTGCATGAGTTTATCCCTCTACATCATGTCATCTTGCATAAAGTGTTACTCTGTTCTCTTGAACTTAATACTCTAGATGCACACTGGATAGCGGTCGATGTGTGGAGTAATAGTAGTAGATGCAGGCAGGAGTCGGTCTACTTGTCTTGGACGTGATGCCTATATACATGATCATACCTAGATATTCTCACAACTATGCTCAATTCTGTCAATTGCTCAAGAGTAATTTGTTCACCCACCGTAATACTTATGCTCTTGAGAGAAGCCTCTAGTGAAACCTATGGCCCCCGGGTCTATTTTCCATCATATTAATCTTCCAATACTTAGTTATTTCCTTTGCCATTTATTTTACGTGCATCTTTATTTCTCTTATACATAAAAATACCAAAAATATTATCTTATCATATCTATCAGATCTCACTCTCTTAGGTGACCGTGAAGGTATTGACAACCCCTTTATCGCGTTGGTTGCAAGGAGTTTATTTGCTTGTGTAGGTGCGAGGGACTCGTGCGTGGCCTCCAACTGGATTGATACCTTGGTTCTCAAAAACCGAGGGAAATACTTACGCTGCTCTGCTGCATCACCCTTTCCTCTTCAAGGGAAAACCAACGCAGTGCTCAAGAGGTAGCAAGAAGGATTACAGGCGCCGTTGCCGGGGAGTCTACGCAAAAGTCATCACAAACTCTTATATCCCGCATTACATTATTTGTTATTTTCCTCTCGTTTTCCTCTCCCCCACTTCACCCATGCCGTTTTATTCGCCCCTCTCTCTCTCCATCCTATCTCTCTTTCTCTATTTGCCTCTTTTTGCTTGTTTCTTGTTTGCTTGTGTGTAGGATTGCTTACTTGTCATGATGGATCAAGATAATACCAAATTGTGTGACTTTACCAATACCAACAACAATGGTTTTATTAGCACTCCGATTCCTCCTCTTACTGATGCTGAATCTTGTGAAATTAATGCTGCTTTGTTGAATCTTGTCATGAAAGATCTATTTTCCGGCCTTCCTAGTGAAGATGCCGCTACACATCTAAATAACTTTGTTGATTTGTGTGATATGCAAAAGAAGAAAGATGTGGAAAATGATATTGTTAAATTGAAGCTATTTCCTTTTTCGCCTAGAGATCGTGCTAAAGCTTGGTTTTTGTCTTTGCCTAAAAATAGTATTGATTCGAGGAATAAGTGCAAAGATGCTTTTATCTCTAAGTATTTTCCTCCCGCTAAGATCATCTCTCTTGGAAACGATATTATGAATTTTAAGCAACTTGATCAGCACAAGCTTGGGAGAGGATGAAATTAATGATACGTAATTGCCCTACACATGGTTTGAATTTGTGGATGATTATAGAAAATTTTATGCCGAATTGAATTTTGCTTCTAGAAATCCTTTAGATTCGGCCACAGGAGGCACTTTTATGGAAATAATTTTAGGAGAAGCTACTAAAGTCCTAGATAATATTATGGTTAATTATTCTCAGTGGCACACTGAAAGATCTACTAATAAGAAAGTGCATGCGATAGAAGAAATTAATGTTTTGAGTGGTAAGATGGATGAACTTATGAAATTATTTGCTAATAAAAGTGTTTCTTCTGATCCTAATGATCTGCCTTTGTCTACTTTTATTGAGAATAATAATGAATCTTTGGATGTGGATTTTGTTAGTAGGAATAATTTTGGTAACAACGCGTATAGAGGAAACTTTAATCCTATTCCGTATCCTAGTAATTCCTTTAATAATTATGGTAATTCCTACAACAATTCTTATGGTAATTTTAATAAGAAACCCTCTGATTTTGAATCTAATATTAAAGAATTTATTACCTCGCAAAAGAAATTCAATGCTTTGATGAGTTGGCTGGAAACGTTGATAGAATTTCTCTTGATGTTGATTCTCTGAAACTTATATCTATTCCTCCTAAGCATGATATCAATGAGTCTCTCAAAGCCATGAGAATTTCCATTGATGAGTGCAAATAAAGAATCGCTAGGATGCGTGCTAAGAAAGATTGCTTTATAAAAGTGTGTTCTTTTAGTTTCCGTGATAATAAAGATGAACATCTAAAAGTTATTGATGTGTCCCCTATTAAATCTTTGTTTTGTAATATGAATCTTGATAATGATGGGACTGAATATGATCCACCTTTACCCTGAAGGCGTTCCAAAAATTCGGAGTATTTAGATCTTAATCCTAAAATTGTTAAAAGTGGGATTGAAGAAGTCAAAACTTTAAATATTAATGAACCCACTATTTTGGATTTCAAGTAATTTAATTATGATAATTGCTCTTTGATATATTGTATTTCCTTGTTGCAATCCATTCTAAATTCTGCTCATGCTTATAGTCAAAATAAAGCCTTTTCCAAACATATCGTTGATGCTTTGATGTAATCTTATAAAGAAAAACTTGAGTTGGAAGCTTCTATCCCTAGAAAAACTTAAGATTAAAGATCATGAATGCTACGCTTTGTGTGATTTGGGTCCTTGTGTTTCCACGATTCCAATGACTTTGTGTGATTTGCTAGGTTTCCGTGATTTTGATGATTGCTCTTTAAATTTGCACCTTGCGGATTCCACTATTAAGAAACCTATGGGAATAATTAATGATGTTCTTATTGTTGCAAATTGGAATTATGTGCCCTTGGACTTTATTGTTCTTGACATAGATTGCAATCCTTCATGTCCTATTATTCTTGGTAGACCTTCCTTAGAACGATTGGTGCAAATATTGATATGAAGGAAGGGAATATTAGATTCCAATTTCCATTAAGGAAAGGCATGGAACACCTCCCTAGAAAGAAAAATAAATTACCTTATGAATCTATTATGAGAGCCACCTATGGATTGCCTTCCAAAGATGGCAATACCAAGATCTATCTTCGCTTTTATGCCTAGCTAGGGGCGTTAAACGATAGTGCTTGTTGGGAGGCAACCCAATTTTATTTTTATTCCTTGCTTTTTGATCCTGTTTAGTAATAAATAATTTATCTAGCCTATGTTTTGGTTGTGTTTATTATGTATAATTACTGTTTGTGCCAAGTAGAACCGTTGGGAAGACTTGGGGAAAGTCTTTTTAATCTTGCTGTAAAAAACAGAAACTTTAGCGGTCACGATAACTGCTTCCATTACTATTTGCAAAGTGCTATTTAGTTAATCACGTCCAGCAATTTATTTTAGAATTTTTGGAGTTCCAGATCCTGCGTTAGCTACAGATTACTACAGACTGTTCTGTTTTTGATAGATTCTGTTTTTTGTGTGATGTTTTCTTATTTTGATGAATCTATGGCTAGCAAACAGTTTATAAACCATAGAGAAGTTGGAATACAGTAGGTTTAACACCAATATAAATAAAGAATGAGTTCATTACAGTACTTGAAGTGGTGTTTTGTTTTCTTTCGCTAACGGAGCTCACGAGATTTTCTACTTTAAGTTTGTGTTGTGAAGTTTTCAAGTTTTGGGTAAAGATTTGATAGAGTATGGAACAGGAGTGGCAAGAGCCTAAGCTTGGGGATGCCCATGTAACCCCCAAGATAATCTAAGGACACCTCAAAGCCAAAGCTTGGGGATGCCCCGGAAGGCATCCCCTCTTTCATCTACTTATATCAGTAACTTTACTTGGAGCTATATTTTTATTTACCACATGATATGTGTTTTGCTTGGAGCGTCTTGTATTATTTGAGTCTTTATTTGTTAGTTTTCCAAAATCATCCTTGATTCACACACCTTTTGAGAGAGAAAATCATGATTCAGAAATTATTAGAATACTCTATGTGCTTCACTTATATCTTTTGAGTTATATTGTTTTTGCTCTAGTGCTTCACTTATATCTTCTAGAACACGTTGGTGGATTTGTTTTATAGAAACTTTTGTTCTCTCATGCTTCACTTAGATTATTTTTAGAGTCCTACAAAACAGCATGGCAATTTTCTTTAATTATTTTAGGCATTCAAGATTAATAATAAAATTTTCTTATGAGTGTGTTGAATACTATGAGAAGTTTGAAACTTGATAATTGTTTTGAGATATGGAGATGGTGATATTAGAGTCGTGCTAGTTGAGTAGTTGTGAATTTGGGAAATGCTTGTGTTAAAGTTTGTGATTACCATAGCATGCACGTATGGTGAACCGTTATGTTAAGAAGTTGGAGCATGATGTATTTATTGACTGTCCTCCTTATGAGTGGCGGTCAGGGACGAGCGATGGTCTTTTCCTACCAATCTATCCCCCTAGGAGCATGCGCGTATTACCTTGCTTCGATAACTAATAGATTTTTGCAATAACTATCCCCAAGCTTAGGCTCTTGCCACTCCTTATTCCATAGTCCATCTAATCTTTACCCAAAACATGAAAACTTGACAAGACAAAACTTAACAGAAAACTTGTATGCTCCGTTAGTTTAAGAAAATAAATCACCACTTAGGTACTGTTGTTAACTCATTCTAAATTCATATTGGTGTAACATCTACTGTATTCCAACTTCTCTATGGTTTATACCCTCCGATACTACTCATAGATTCATCAAAATAAGCAAACAACACAAAGAACACAGAATCTGTCAAAAACAGAATAGTCTGAAGCAATCTGGAGGTTCTGAATTCTTTTGTCACTCCAAAAATTCTGAAATAAATTGGTGGACCTGAGGAATTTTTCTATTAATCATCTTAAAAAAGAATCAACCTAACCGCACTCTCTAGTAAAAACATGGCAGCTAATATCCTCAGCGCAAAAGTTTCTGGTTTTTACAGCAAGATCGCAAACACTTCACCCAAGACTTCCCAAAGGCTCTACTTGGCAAAAACACTAATTAAAACATAAAACCAAATCTAAACATAGGGTAGATGAATTATTTATTACTAAACAGGAGCAAAAAGCAAAGAACAAAAATAAAATCGGGTTGCTTCCCAACAAGCGCTATCGTTTAACGCCCCTAGCTAGGCATCATGATTTCAATGATGCTCACATAAAAGATAAGAATTGAAACATAAAGAGAGCATCATTAAGAATATGACTAGCACATTTAAGTCTAACCCACTCCCTATGCATATGGATTTTGTAAGCAAACAACTTATGGGAACAATAATCAACTAGCATAGGAGGGCAAAACAAGCATAACTTCAAAACTTTAAGCACATAGAGAGGAAGCTTGATATTATTGCAATTCCTACAAGCATATGTTCCTCCCTCATAATAATTTTCAGTAGTATCATTAATTAATTCAACAATATAACCATCACATAAAGTAGTCTTTTCATGATCTACAAGCATAGAACTTTTATTACTCTTTACAAAAGCAAAATCCTTCTTATTCGGAATAGTGGGAGTACCATAAGAAACTTGAATAATATAAATTGTTTCCACATTAAAAGAGTAATGTTTAGAAAAAGGGTTCATAATCATGACAAGTTTTATAAATATAATCATCACTGCTTTTTATAGCATAAGTGTCATCACAATAATCATCATAAGTAGCAACTTTTCTCTAATCATAATCAATTGAAACCTCTTCCAAGATAGTGAAATCTATACCTACTAATAAAGCAAGGTGCGTTTCTCCAATATTTTCATCCGTTCACCGTTGAAAATACTTTTTTTCTATCCGAGGTGGTACGAAATTTTTTTGCATGTCTTCACTAGAAAAGACAAAAAGTTTATCCATAATTCCGCAATTCGGCCAGGCGCACTCCAGCCCAACAAAGCCAACGTAGTAATTATCCTGCCCATGCGTTGGGAGGACCTTATTTGTGGCACATGGCGATAAAAAGTTGATCGTACGCACAGGTCGCCCAAGACTCGGCCGACCCATTTTTCTTTTTTCAGTGTTCTATTTCTGTTTCGTTTTCATTTTCCCCTTTTTATTTTTACTTTTCCATGAATTAAAATAAAAATATACAAAATATATTCAAAATTTCAATTTTTGTCCAGCATTGCAAAATTTTATTCCTCAACATTTAAAAAATGTTTCCATTTTAAAAATATATTTCAGAATGTTTAGAGATTTTTCATAAAATTAATATTTATAAATTGTTCCATGTTCAAAAAAAATTCCTATTTTCGTGAAAAGTTCACAAAAACAAAATAATGTTTGCATCTAAATGTTCCCCTTTTAAAAAAATCAATAATATTGTGTTTTATAAAAGGTCCATGTTTTAAAAATATTGTTTTCCAATTTCAATTACTATTCCCGTTTCTATTTTGTTTCTGTTTTCCCAAAATTACATGGAATTTTCAAAAAAATGTTCGCATTTTTAAAAAGTGTCCGGGTTTCAAAAAAATTAACGTTTTCAAGAATATTCGATAGTTCATAGTTCTTTGAATGTTAAAAAAAATCAAATTTTAAGCTATTGTATTTCCTTAAATATTCGCGTTGGCCAATGGTTAGCAGCGGGCGTTTGTTCTATTCTGGTTGGATATAAATTATAAAAATTGTGGGCATGTGCCAATAAAGGAGAATACGTTGTTTGGCTCTAATTAGAAAAAAAATTGGGGATACGTGAGCGCTAAAATAATCATAGAGAATAAACGGTCATAATGAAGGGACATTCATGCCTGATTATGCTTATGAAACAGGATTTATGCGTTGCAATTAGTAATCCATTCGGTTACGTCGTCATAGGAGAGTGTTCGAAGCAACTGTGTCCAGAAGGTCGTCACACATCCACCAAATGAGGAGGCATGTACAACCCCGCGATGGAGGCGGACGCGAAAGAAGAAAGCACGAGTTGGGTGCTCGCCACCACGCCTACCAACCCCATCACTATCAAAATTTCATGGGCCAAACATGTCCAATGAGAAGACCGCAACTCCTTGCTCTGTTGCCTACCATTGTGGAGACCGTTTTTTTGGACACACCAATTATCTTTCCCGTTGCTTGTCGTAAATAAGATATCTCTCCCGTTGCAACGCATGGGCATATGTGCTAGGCATTACTAAATAAAGTCATGACCTCTCCGAATCCACTTTCATAATTCTCAAAATAAGATTCAACACCCTCCAAAATAGTGGGATCATTACTTCCTAAAGTCGACACTCTTCCAAACCCACTTTCAACAATATAACCATCATAAATAGGAGGCATGCTATCATCATAATAAATTTGCATATCAAAACTTGGGAGGTTAAATATATCATCTTCATGAAACATAGCATCCCCAAGCTTGGGAAAAACATTAATTGCAGCAAATAAATTCTCAAACATGTCATTCCACTAGTAGAAAAAGGGCCTTCAGTCCCGATTCATAAGGGCCTTTAGTCTCGGTTCTGGAACCGGGACTAAAGGGTCGGTACTAATGCCTATCCCTTTAGTCCCGGTTCAATCCAGAACCGGGACTAAAGGGCGCGGCCACGTGGAGCTCCACCTTTAGTCCCGGTTGGTAACACCAACCGGACTAAAGGAAATTTTATGATTTTTTTTGAAATATTTTTCTGAATTTTTTTTATTTTCAAATTTCTGAATTATTTTAACCTCTAGTCTGTAATCACCACCCCTCATCACTTCTCAATTTATTCTCTAATCACCCCTCATCATTCCAAATCATCTAACTTCCCGAATGGTCACCCATCCTCCCACTCCCCCAGCCTGAGCACGCTTAACTTCCGGGTTCTATTCTCCCTCGCTCCAAGTCTGCACTTGTTGTTTTCCTGCCAATACTAAGATGTCAAGCCTATTAACCTTCAGGAATTTTGCTTGAGCATGAAGTGACACATTTCATAGTTTTATTTTGAAACTATTGTTTTAAAAAACAATAATTATTTAGTAACACTAATATTTCTTGAATAATTAGTTTGACCATTGTTTGACCATAGTTTGACCACAGTTTGACCAGATTTGACCAAAATTGAAATAAGAGAAATAATTATTTAGTAAAACTAATATTCTAGAATAACTAGTTTGACCATTGTTTGACCACAGTTTGCCCACTGTTTGAATTTTTTTCGATTTTTTTCACTCTAGATCTTAAAAGCCCCGTAACTTTTTCTATTAGGTTTTTGAGGATTTTGAAAATGTTTAACGGGGTTCCCCTGGTTAAATTCGGATGTAACTTTTCGAGTAGATGATTTTTCATATAAAAAACTTTTTCATCCGAGTTAGTATGCAAAAGTTATGCCCATTTTTACAAATTTCAGAGAGATTTTGCAAATAAAGTCAAAATTCACATTTGCAAATTTTCCCAACAACTAGACCACATATCACATGGGAAACTTATTTTCTTTTATTTTTTTGACATTTCCATCATTTTCTTTTATTTTTTTAACTGAAAAGGCGATCCACGGGGGGGGGGGGGGGAGGGGGGGTAGAGTTTGAAAATGGGACCTTTAGTACCGGTTCGTGGCACGAACCGAGACTAAAGGTCTCAACCCCATTAGTCCCGGTTCGTGCCTCAAACCGGGACTAAAGGTCTAATCTTTAGTCCTGGTTTGAGGCACGAACCGGGACCAATGGTTGTGGGCCAGGAGCGAGGCGCATTGGTCCCGGTTCATCCCACCAACCGGGACAAAAAGGTCCAGATGAACTGGGACCAATGGCCCACGTGACCCGGCCGGCCCCCTGGGCTCACGAACCGGGACCAATGCGCCCATTGGTCCCGGTTCTGGACTGAACCGGGACTAATGGGCTGACTCGGCCTAGACCAAAGCCCTGTTTTCTACTAGTGTTCTCATAAAACATAGCATCCCCAAGCTTGGGCCTTTTATATCATAAGCATAATCACTCTCATCATTAAAAGTATGGATAACACCAATAGTATAGCAATTATCATCATCACAATGAGTAATAGGAGCAACATCATTTGGGAGGGATATCTTTTTACCTTTGCTTCTACGTCTTTTCTTTTTCTTCTTTGCATCATGTGTGGGTTTAACCCTCTTTTTGGAGCTCCTTATTAATGAGATTGGTTGGATAGAAGGCTCCTCCTCGTTACTTGATTCATCATAAGAAAAAATAGGAGAATATTGGGAAATCCCTTCCCTTTCATTAGTATTCCCTTTCTTGACTTTATGTAATTGGCAATATAAGGATTTTCAATACAATTCACCGCACAATATATAAGAATTTCCTCTAGATCAAAATCAAGAACTTTATCAAGGACAAACTCTGGAAGATTCGTAGTTAAACGTTTCATTTCTTCATAATCCACAAGCAAACTAAGTTCATTATGATGTGCAAGGTAAATCAAGTCATCAAATTTTTTGGACATGATACGATGAGGAAACAATTTGCATTGGAGATTTAGATGATCACGTTCATTGCAAAGTTCACAAGGATGGCAAAGAAATTTTAAATTTTTAGCACAAGCAACTAGCCTTTCTTGCAACCATTTAGTTTCTAAATACGTATGCCTCTTGCAAAATCTATCTTCCCTATTTGGTGTGTATTTGCAAACTCTATGCACTCCACAAAAATTGACATGCTTATAAGAAATATTTTCATCATGACTAGTGCACTCATCATTAGTACTATGGGTATTCAAAGAGTTCATACTAACAACATTGCTATCATGCTCATCATTCAAAGATTTAGTGCCAAACATTGTAATGCATTCTTCTTCTAACACTTTGGCACAATTACTGGAACCCTTATTTTCATGAAAGACATTAAAAAGCTGAAGCATATGAGGTACCCTCAATTCCATTTTTTTGTTGTTTTCTTTTATAGACTAAACTAGTGATAAAACAAGAAACAAAAAGATTGTATTGCAAGATCTAAAGATATACCTTCAAGCGCTAACCTCCCCAGCAACGGTGCCAGAAAAGAGCTTGATGTCTACTACACAACCTTCTTCTTGTAGAAGTTGTTGGGCCTCCAAGTGCAGAGGTTTGTAGGACAGTAGCAAATTTCCCTCAAGTGGATGACCTAATGTTTATCGATCCATGGGAGGCGTAGGATGAAGATGGTCTCTCTGAAGCAACCCTACAATCAAATAACAAAGAGTCTCTTGTGTCCCCAACTCACCCAATACAATGGTAAATTGTATAGGTGCACTATTTCGGCGAAGAGATGGTGATACAAGTGCAATATGGATGGTACAAATAGGTTTTTGTAATTTGAAAATATAAAAACAGCAAGCTAGAAAGTGGTAAAAGAGAGCGTAAACGGTATTGCAATGCTATCAAACAAGTCCTAGGGTTCATACTTTCACTAGTTCAAGTTCTCTCAACAATAATAACATAATTGGATCATATAACTATCCCTCAACATGCAAGAAAGAGTCACTCCAAAGTCACTAATAGCGGAGAACAAACGAAGAGATTATTGTAGGGCACGAAACCACCTCAAAGTTATTCTTTCTAATCGCTCTATTCAAGAGTATGTAGTAAAATAACACAAAGCTATTCTTTTCTGTTCAATCTATCATAGAGTTCGCACTAGAATAACACCTTAATACACAAATCAACCAAAACCCTAATGTAACCTATATACTCCAATGTCACCACAAGTATCCGCGGGTATGATTATATGATATGCATCACACAATCTCAGATTCATCTATTCAACCAACACAAAGAACGTAAAACAGTGCCCCAAAGTTTGTACCGGAGAGTCAAGACGAAAACGTGTGCCAACCCCTATGCATAAGTTCACGAGGTCACGGAACTCGCAAGTTGATCACCAAAACATACATCATATAGATCACGTGATATCCCATTGTCACCACAAATAAGCGCATGCAACTATAATAGCAACTATAAGTGTTCTCAAATCCTTAAAGACTCAATCCGATAAGATAACTTCAAAAGGAAAACTCAATCCATTACAAGAGAGTAGAGGGGGAGAAACATCATAAGATCCAACTATAATAGCAAAGCTCACGATACATCAAGATCGTGCGAAATCAAGAACACGAGAGAGAGATCAAACACATAGCTACTGGTACATACCCTCAGCCCTGAGGGTGAACTACTCCCTTCTCGTCAGGGAGAGCACCGGGGTGATGAAGATGGCCATCGGAGAGGGATTCCCCCCTCCAGCAGGGTGCCGGAATAGGTCTTGATTGGTTTTCCGTGGCTAATGAGGCTGACATCAGCGGAACTCCCGATCTAGGTTATTTTCTGGAGGTTTCTGTATTTATAGGAATTTTGGTGTCAGTCTCACGTCAGGGGGGTCTCCGAGTCGTCCACAAGGGTGGAGGGCGCGCCCTACCCCCTGGCTTGCCCTCCTATCTCTTGGACGTCTCGGGACTCTTCTGGCCCAACTATTTTACTCCAGGGGCTTGTTTTGGTCCATAAAAAAGATCAAAAATTGGCACGTCAATTGGACTCCGTTTGGTATTCTTTTTTTATAAAACTCAAAAACAAGGAAAAAGCATAAACTGGCACTGGGCTCTAGGTTAATAGTTTAGTCCCAAAAATCATATAAAATAGCATATAAATGCATATAAAACATCCTAGATGGATAATATAATAGCATGAAACAATAAAAAAATTATAGATACATTGGAGACGTATCAGGGGGACGGCAGCGATGGTGCGCGGCAGAGGCGCGAGAGTGAGAGTGTGTGAGGGGGAGAGTGAGGTCGAGCACGGGCCGGAGTGTGGAGAAGGTGCTGTAGTAGTAGTAGTTCTTGTCGTTGGAAAGCGCTACTGCTACATACAATAGCAGTAGTGATTTCTACATACAAGCGCTACTAGTATGACTGGCCCGCCGGCAACGGTCTGGCAATTGTAGTAGTAGCTTGTTTTATGAATACAACACTACTGGTAAGTGCGTAATAGCAGCGCTTTCCAAGACCAAGTGCTACTGATAAATAGTAGCAGCGATGCCTTTTAGAAATAACTACGACTAAGCTCCTGTGTATAGGCATTTCCCTAGTAGTGATACTACATCTGTCTATTAACCATGCATGTTCTTACATCAAACTAATGCTCTTGTGTATCCCTCATCAATCAGTTATGATGATACAGTCATGCTAGTGGATTACTCTGAGATGTGCTACTCTTTTAAAGAGTGAAGTGTCATCCTCCCCACATGATTCTCAAGAACATCAAGGATAAATGAAGATAGTCAACATAGCTCTGTAGTTGATGACCGCAATTCCCCTACACCACCATCATATGTGCTTGCTCTTACTTGGCAATGTGATAGGTGGTTGCATGTTGCATATGGTGTCTACCTTGTATTGCTTCTAATTGGGGTAAATTGCATCTGTTTAGTTAGCACATTATACCTGTGAGTATGACATGCCTTCCTGATTTTGGTATGTACTACGTCTTTCTATTAACCATGTTCTTACACCAAACTACTTTTCTTGTGTATCCCCCATCAATCACTTCTGACGAGACACCTTCAAATTGACAGTTGAATATTGGTTGCATCTTGCATATCATTTCAAGCATGTACTACCTCTAATTTGTTGAAATGCCACTTATGATGAGACACTTCTAACTGGGTAGAGTGATTTTGGTTCGATCTTTCATATGGTGTCTAGCTTGCATTGCTTCCAATCTGTTGAAATGCCATCTACTTAGTGTTTTTCGTACATATTCGATCCTCCTACAATGTGGTTGCCTTACATCAAAGTTGTGTTCATCAATCCATCGGTAAATTTACTTGAGGTTATATTTTTATTCACCACATGATATATGTTTTGCTTTGAGAGTCTTGTATAATATTACTATTTGCTTTGTAGTTTGCCACAATCATCCTTGCTATACGCACCTTTTGAGAGGGACACACATTAATCGTGAATTTATTAGAATACACTATGTCCTTCACTTCTATCGTTTTGAGCTAGGTAGTTGCTCTAGTGCTTCACTTTATATCTTTTAGAGTGCAACGGTGGTTTTATTTTGAAGAAATTGATGAACTCTCATGCTTAACTTATATTATTTTGAGAGTATTGAAACAACATGGTACTTTGCTTAGGTTATGAATTTAGTCCTAATATGATGGGCACCCAAGAGGGATATAATAAAAGGTTTCATATAAAGAGCATTGAATATATGAGAAGTTTGATTCCTTGCATTTGTTTTGTGATATAAAGATGGTGATATTAGAGTCATGCTAGTGAGTAATTCTGGATTGGTAGAAATACTTGTTTTAAAGTTTGTGATTCTCGTAGCATGCACGTATGGTGAACCGTTATGTGATGAAGTCGGAGCATGATTTATTTTTTGATAGTCTTCCTTATGAGTGGCGGTCGGGACGAGCGATGGTCTTTTCCTACCAATCTACCCCCCTAGGAGCATGCGTGTAGTACTTTGTTTTGATGGTTAATTAATTTTTGCAATAAGTATGTGGGTTCTTTATGTCTAATGTGGAGTCCAAGGATTATATGCACTCTCACCCTTCCACCATTGCTAGCCTCTCTAGTACCGGGCAACTTTCACCGGTGCATTAAACCCACCATATACCCTTCCTCAAAACAGCCACCATACCTACCTATTATGGCATTTCCATAGCCATTTCGAGATATATTGGCATGCAACTTCCACTGTTCCGTTTTATTTATGACACGCACCATCATTGTCATATTGCTTTGCATGATCGTAAGATAGCTAGCTTGATGTTTTGATGTTATCGCTACGCTAGATCATTGCACATCCCGGTACACAGCCGGAGGCATTCATATAGAGTCATATTTTGTTCCAGTATTGAGTTGTAATTATTGAGTTCCAACTAAATAAAAGTGTGATCATCATTATTAGAGCATTGTACCATGTGAGGAAAGGATGATGGAGACTATGATCCCCTCACAAGTTGGGATGAGACTCCGGACTTAAAATAAAAAAGATGCCAAAGAGCCCAAAATAAAAAAAGTGGCCAAAGTGCCCAAACAAAAAAAAATGAAAAAATTTAAAAAAATGAGAGAAAAAGAGAGAAGGGACAATGTTACTATCCTTTTACCACACTAGTGCTTCAAAGTAGCACCATGATCTTCATGATAGAGAGTCTCCTATTTTGTCACTTTCATGTACTAGTGGGAATTTTTCATTATATAACTTGGCTTGTATATTCCAATGATGGGCTTTCTCAAATTGCCCTAGGTCTTCGTGAGAAAGCTAGTTGGATGCACACCCACTTAGTTTTCTTTTGAGATTTCATACACTTATAGCTCTAGTGCATCCGTTGCATGGCAATCCCTACTCACTTGTATCAATATCAATTGATAGGCATCTCCATAGCCCATTAATTTGCCTAGTCGATGTGAGACTTTCTCCCTTCTTGTCTTCTCCTCACAACTTCCACCATATTCTGTTCCACCCATAGTGCTATATCCATGGCTCACCCTCATGTATTGCATGCAAGTTGAAAAAGCTTGAGAACATTAAAAGTATGAAACAATTGCTTGGCTTGTCATTGGGTTTGTGCTTGATGAAATATTTTGTGTGATGAAGATAGAGCATAGCCAGACTATTTGATTTTGTAGGGATACTTTCTTTGGCCATGATATTTTGAGAAGACGTGATTGTTTTATTAGTATGCTTGAAGTATCATTGTTTTTATGTCAATATTAACCTTCTGTTTAGAATCTTAGGATCTGAATATTCTTGCCAAAATAAAGAAGATTACATGGATAAATATGTTAGGTAGCATTCCACATAAGAAATTTGTTTTTATCATTTACCTACTCGAGGACGAGCAGGAATTAAGCTTGGGGACGCTTGATACATCTCCAACGTATCTATAATTTTTGATTGTTCTATGCTATTATATTATCTCTTTTGATGTTTTATATGCATTAATATGCTATTTTATATTATTTTTGGGACTAACTTGTTAACTCAGAGCCCAGTGCCAGTCTGTGTTTTTCCTTGTTTTTGAGTTTTTCAAAAAAGGACTATCAAACGGAGTCCAAATGAGCTGAAAATTTACAGTGATTTTTTATGAACCAGAAGAGACCCCCGGAGCATCGGAGCTAGGCCAGGAGGTGGACGAGGAGTCCACAAGCCTAGGGGTCGCCCCCTAGGGCGCGCCGCTGGCTTGTGGGCCCCTCGAATGTCCCCCTGACGCGAGACAGACACCAAAATTTCCTAAAAATCACGAAACCACCAGAAAGAAACATAGACTGAGAGTTCCGCCGCCGCCAGCCTCTATAGCCAAGAAAAGCCAATCGGGAGCCCATTCTGACACACTATCGGAGGGGGAAACCATCACCGGTGGCCATCTTCATCATCGCGGCTCTTTCCATGAGGAGGAGGGAGTAGTTCACCCACGTCACTGAGGGTATATTTACTAGTAGCTATGTGTTTCATCTTTGTCTCTCTCTCATGTTCTTGATTTGGCACGATCTTGATGTACCGCGAGCTTTGTTACTATAGTTGGACCTTATGATGTTTCTCCCCATGTACCTTTTTGTGATGAATTGAGTCTTGCTCTTTGAGGTTTCGTTATGTCGGATTTGAGAACACTTGATGTATGTCTTGCGATGGGATATCTATGGTGACAATGGGATGTTCTATTGATTCACTTGATGTATGTTTTGGCACTCAGCTCGTGGATCCCCGATGTGACATTGGGGTAATCTAAGAATAGGGGTTGATGCATGTTTTCGTCCTACGTTCTCCGATAGAAACTTTGGAGTGATTCTTTGTCGCACGTTGAGGGATGGTTATATGATCCAATTATGTTATCATTGTTGAGAAACTTGAACTAGTGAATGTATGAACCCTAGGCCTTGTTTTCAAGCATTGCAATACTGTTTTTGCTCACTTTCGTTATTAGTTACCTTGCTGTTTTTATATTTTTAGATTACAAAATCCTATATCTGCTATCCATATTACACTTGTATCACAATCTCTTCGCCGGACTAGTGCACCTATACAATTTACCATTGTATTGGGTGTGTTGGGGACACAAGAGACTCTTTGTTATTTGGTTGCAGGGTCGTTTGAGAGAGACCATCTTCATCCTACGGCTCCCACGGATCGATAAACATTAGGTCATCCACTTGAGGCAAAATTTCTACTGTCCTACAAAACTGTGCGCTTGGAGGGCCAACACGAGTCTACTAGAAGAATCATGTGTAGTACACATCACTCCACCAGCTGAAGCACCTCTTTCAACTGTACCGACATCTCAACGAGTTACTCGTTCGTTTTCTCTGCAAGTGGTATGTTCCCAAGCTGCCTTCACACCTAACACTATTTTCGAAGCTCTGTTGACACAACATGACTTGTCAAGATCAAATGAACCTCATCAGCATCAACACCAAGATGGTACCTGATCGAGTCAAGTTGCGGTTGACTGCTCCTTTATATGTACTCTCACAGTTTGATGAGCACTAACACTTTCCATTATTGTTGTTGATCTAGCACCACAATGCAAACGGAAACCGACATTGGGGATAATGCTTGATAGATTAGCAAAATCTAAAGGAGGAGAATGGAGATCCATTTTCAGGCAGGTTTAAAAAGGCCACATGATGCTACAGAGTCAGCCAAGTTAGTATCAGAGGCAGCCGTTGCCATTAGGTGTCATGCACGTATCCTCCCAACATGGATCTAGTATAGGAATGAGAAAGACGATACCTAGTTTAACACCTTCCTTGACCATTTATCCGTAAGTAATGTTATTCATCGCAATTTGTAATACTATCTTGCACTGTCCCATACTTTCTAGGTTTGTACTAATGAGACTCACATTCTTTTTTTCAAAACATGATGTTCAAGTTGGATCCGAAAGATGATGCACCTAAACAAGCATGCACTCATGTTTTTCAGTCTGCTCTATGACAGTACTAATATCACCTTAGAAAAACTCACTTTAAAGGCAAGGCTAACAATGAAATCACCCAAACATCTCCAGTGGAATATATTATGGATGAAGACCGGGCATCCCTCATTAAACACTGGTCTGATCCAAAGTATTAGGCAGGGTATATGTACTTCATCAGATCAAATATTGAACTCGTATTTACGTATGTGCCTTACAAGTCTATTGTAACACCCCGGATGTAACTTGCCATATTTGTATTCCAACTCTTGCCATTTTCGGCACTAAGCTATGAGATTCGTGGTTGGGTTTTTGTCTTCATTTGCATTTTGTCCATGTCATTCATGTCATATCATGTCATCATGTGCATCGCATTTGCATACGTGTTCGTCTCATGCATCTGAGCATTTTCCCCGTTGTCCGTTTTGCAATCGGGCACTCCTACGTCCTCCGGCGCCCCCTTTTGCCTCTTTTCTTGTGCGGGTGTTAGAATTTCTCGGAATGGACCGAGATTTGCCAAGTGGCCTTGGTACACCATCGGTAGACCGCCTGTCAAGTTTCGTGCCATTTGGAGTCCGTTTGATACTCCAACGGTTAACTGGGGAACCGTAAAGGCCTCGTGTGTGTTGCAGCCCAACACCCCTCCAAAGTGTCCCAATAACCCATTCAAAGCCCCTCCATCCTCTCGGCCATTCGATCATGATCGCGTGGCCGAAAACCGCTCTCCATTTGGACTCTCCTAGCTCCCTCTACCTATAAATATGTGGCCTTTCCGAAATTTTCGCGCAGTCCAACCCTGACCTAGTCCCTCTCCGCCGCCGGACACATCCAGGCGGAGCCGGACTCGTCCGCCACCACCGCCCGGCCAACCAGGGGCTGCGACGTGTCCTCCGCGCCACCCCCGTAGGGTCTGCACGCTTAATGTTCGTTGGTGATATAGTATTATATGAGTTATGTATGTTGGTGACCGTATGTTGTTTGGAATCCCAAATAAGATCATGAACATGACGAGGAGCTCCAGAATGGTCCGGAGGTAAAGATTGATATATAGGATGATATGGCTAGGCCAAGGGGTAAGGCCCATGGGGCTTTAAGTTGGTGCAAAAGGAGTTTTGCGGAGGCCTGGGGGCCAAAGCCGGAGACCCTGGCGTGTGGCCCTGGGCGAGACGCCGAGGCCCATGGCATTTGGTCCAGAAGACAAGGACTATGGCGTCTAGTCCTAGAAGTCCGAGAAGGACTCTTCCTTCCGGGGAAAACCACCTTTGAGGAGGCCCTTTCTCCAAGTTACGACCCAGGGCTCAACATATAAATATAGGGGTAGGGCTAGCACCTGGAACACATCCAGATTCACCAAGCTGTGTGCCAGCAACCCCGTCCCCTATAGTTTATCCTCCGTCTAGTTTCTATAGTACTTGGTGAAGCCCTGCGGAGATTGCTATTCATCACCAACCGTCAACACACTATCGTGCTGCAGGAACTCATCTACTACTTCGCCTCTCTTGCTGGATCAAGAAAGTGAGGACGTCATCGAGCTGAACGTGTGCGGAATGTGGAGGTGTCGTATGTTCGGTACTTGATTGGGACGGATCATACGTGAAGGTGTACGACTACATTAACTGCGTGGGTAAACGCTTCCGCTTACGGTCTACGAGGGTACGTACACACACTCTCCCCCTCGTTGCTATGCATCTCCATGGATAGATCATTGCATGTCCACAGATTTTTTTTTGTTTTCCACGCAACAATTCCCAACAGTGGCATCATGAGCCAGGTCTATGCGTAGATGATATGCATGAGTAGAACACAAAGAGTTGTGGGCGGTGACAGTCATACTGCTTACCACCAATGTCTTATTTTGATGCAGCGGTATTGTGGGATGAAGCGATCGAGACCAACCTTACATGTCCACACACATGAGACTGGTTCCACAATAGACATGCAACTAGTTTTGCATAAAGGTGGCTGGCGGGTGTCTGTTTCTCCTACTTTAGTTGAATCAAATTTGACTACGTCTGGTCCTCGAAGAAGGTTAAATCAGAAAACTTGACGAATCACTATTGTGGGTTTTGCCCTAGGTAAGAAAAGTTCTTGCTAGAAGCCCGTAGCAGCCACATAAAACTTGGAAAAACAAAGTAGAGTACTTCTAACTTGTTTTTGTAGGGTATGTTGTGATCTGATATGGTCAAGACATGATGTGATATACGTTTTGTAAGTTATCGGCAACCGGCAGGAGCCTTACCATTGTCTCTTTATTGTATGAAATGCAAACTCCATGTAATTGCTTTACTTTATCACTATGCGTTAGCAATAATTTTAGAAGCAATAGTTGGCGAGACGACCACGACGCAACGATGGAGATCAAGGTGTCGAACCGGTGACGATGGAGATCATGACGATGCTTTGGAGATGGAGATCAAAAGCACAAGATGATGATGGCCATATCATGTCACATATTTTGATTACATGTTTATATTTTTATGCATCTTATTTTGCTTAGTACGGCAGTAGCATTATAAGATGATCCCTTCACTAAATTTCAAGGTAAAAGTGTTCTCCCTAAGTATGCCCCGTTGCTACAGTTCGTTGTGTTGAGACACCACGTGATGATCAGGTGTGATAGACTATTAGTGCAACAGACCCTGGGTCCCTTGCCCAGACTGTGCACAGGCACGAGAACAAGATTACAGCACCAAGGTCAGAGCAGAGCACAAGGGATCAGTTCTTCGAAGGACCAACCTGCATTACAAGAGAATCAAGACTAGCTAGAAGAGCAGGATACTTCTAAGGAAAGAAAACCTCCCTTGCCGGGCAGGCGAACCTGGCAAGGATGGGGACACCCCCGGAAGCGAGCCTTCGGGTTGTCCCGGCAGGCCTGCCGGGGCTTGCGGAGGCAGAACCACCTCACCGCACCACCTCATCACAATGCACGTTGCCAATCGGTGCGGTGTCAAGCTCTGAAGTGACTAAGTGGCTACTATTCGCCACATGGCAGCCACTTCCTACAGGAAATACCTCCAAGCGACACCCGTCCTGTGACGTGTTGAACAAGCAGGCGCAAAGCTGGCAAAACAGCCTGGCAGGGTCTACCGGGTGAGCTGTGATGTGACATTGAGCGGCGCATTTAATGCTCTCTGTCAGCCTGCAGAGTTAGGTATGATAGCACTGTTTGCTATCTAATCAGTGTATCATGACTGATTTGCCACTGTGGTGACCCCTTTATCTATAAAAGGAGGCCCAAGGCAACCAAGGAAAGGGTTAGCTGATCCACCCCCTCACACACTCATCCGCGTGTAGCCGTTTTCGCCCCAAGGAAACCCTACCGGGCAAGCATGTTACGCTCACACCATTTTTCCACCATCAATCCACCAAAGCAGGAGTACGGTTTTGTGCCTCACGGCAGCCCGAACCTGGGTAAAGACTACATGTGTGATCTCTGTCGTGTTGTTCCATCCTCCTCTGCTCTTTGTGCACCGTGCCATCCCCCCGTCGAACCAGAAAGGGGATATTGGTCCCATGGGTGGCCATGGTTTCCCACGACCTCTTTGGTGTGCCAGGTAGGGGGATCACTTGCGCGAATTTGAAAGCTTGACTAGCGCGTCACCTTCATTGCCATTTTTCATCGTCGACGTCTCCATCGACTATGGCGCCCAAGAAGAAACCCGGTGTTGCAGCTCAGTTGTCCACCTTAAAGGCTCCGCCACCCGCGGCCATCAATGCTACGGGGAATGTGGAGGCACACAAGGATCTGGGCGCTGCGGGGGACGTGGTCGACGCAGGCGGCGTTGTCACAACCTGCCCCGCGGCTGAAACATGTGCGGGGGGCACCGGAGGAGAGCAACATCAGCAACATCCCAGTGGCCATGCTCCACGAGGTACGAGCAAAGGGGTTATTCCATCTATACCTCATCCCGTGGCTGAAGGGCACAACCATAATGGTGGCACCCGGACTGGGGTGAATCGCCGCCCGGCGGTGTCAAAACCGGCAGATCTCGTGGTAGGGGGTCCCGAGCTGTGGATTTAGGATCGATGGTAATAGGGACGATGAACACTGTGTTTTTCCCAGGTTCGGGCCCTCTTGACGGAGGTAAAACCCTACGTCATGCTCTTGTTTATATTGATGGAGTATCAAGTACAGAGTTGATCTACCTCGATATCATATGTTGTGGTCTAAAACCTGAGGGTAAGATGAATAATGTCATAATGATCTATCGACTAGCCTGGCCTCGGCTTATATAACATACCAGAGGGCTAGGATAACAAGAGTCCTAGTCGAATACGTCGGTGTTGTGGACTCCTTGTCTTGATCAATAGGTCTTGTGGAATGTTCCTCGTATATGTCATCGGCTATCCGAACTGGCCCATTAGTGAACCACCGTGGGGGTCCTCGGCCTGACCCACTGGTCGGGAGACGATGTGGTGAGTACCCCCTAGTCCAGGACACCATTTGTAGCCTCCTAAATCAGTCTTCAAGTTGGGGATGCTCCTCGATTCTTCCGAACTATTCTTCATCTTCGGTCGTCGGTCTTGAAAACTGGTTCAACAAATCTTCTTATCTTCGATCTTGAGGATCGCCGAAGTAAATCCGAATAGTTTACACGTCGGGTATCCTGAGGAGCCACTTTAAGTTATTGGCCGTTATCAATGCCTTGTTATTTTTACGCCCACCTCAGGTTTGAAGTGTTTCCCATGCGGCGATGTCCTCTCGCGACTGAGCTCCAACGTTGGACTGCATTCGAGGTATCTTTTGCCACCGAGCACCAATGCCGGACAGCTTCCGAGCTTTAACGCTGGAATATATCCATGCTCCAACGCTGGACTGTATCCGAGGTGTCATAGATTACCTTGGTCTTGAAAAAGTTTTAGCCGAGCTTAATGCCGGAAATGCTCTCTAAGGAGCCAGCCACTTGCATCCGAGCTATATGCCGAACTGCTTCCGAGGTGGCTCAGCACCTCAGTCATGGGCTGATTGTTTGCACATTTTATTTCCGATGCATATAAATTTATTTGCTGACGAGATGTATGGCCAGTAGCCCTCAAGATGTCTGTTGGCCAAAAATCTGAGATGCACCCGAAGGAAAATATATAACCACTGATCCTAGTAGGTTCTTAGACTCAGGTGGTGAAATCGGCCTGAGGATCAACTCCTAGCTCAGCAGCATACATAGGAATAGAAACATAGTGTAATATTTTAGAGGTAATGGTGATCAGCGGATGGGCCCTTGAGAGATGGTTTTGAGAATTCGCCATAACATATTAGCTTGAAGCCAGATAAGTCCCTGATGGTACTTATTGTTGTTTGAAGACGCGTTTACCCGTAGTTCGGTCCAACGGAACACTGAGCACTTTGAATTTTCTGCATTGAATAGTCAATGCAGTAGCCCCCGAGAAACTGGTCGGGTGGCAACACCAGATCAGGGGATCGATACACCCCTTTTAATATTAGTGAATGATAAGCCCGAAGCCCAGTAGCCCCAGAGCCTTAATGTGGGCACGGGTGGCCGAATTAAGGATTGATATACAAAGTAAAATCACAAATTATGAGTAATGATTCTACATTTCCAAGTACTTTACATTATTAATGCTCGGATCCGCATTGTACAAAACTTTGTTGACTGACCATCGGCTTCAACCTCACAAATCAGAAGCCGGGGAGTGTTTTTCCTACTTTATAAAGCCGTTATAAGGGCAAAGATTTCTAGAAAACAAAGCAATCCGGCCATACGGTTTTATAAACAAAGGTACGCAGAGAGATATGAAACATCTTCCAAAGAAAATAATTCCGCTATCGGTTCCTTTCTTTGGGTTTTCATGCTGATCATGATCATGGAACCTCACCTCCAATCAATGTGGGAGGAAAATATTGAGGATTTAGTTCGGGGAAAGTTCCCGAATTCTATGGTATTAATGAACCAAAATTTTCACATCCATTGTTGCCCACCAATTATATCCTGTAAGATAGCTAGCATTCGGCTTCTCCCAGTCTGAGGTACTAACTCGGATGACCCGGTAGTAACAATCACAGAGGTGCACCCTTTACCGCCTAGCTGAGTAATCGGGAACGTAGGGGTAAGCACAGGAGCCACGCAACCCAGCTTGGCCAAAATCTTAAGTCAAACTGATGCATATTTATTGCTTTATAACAATGATTACGGAAGGTAGCCCTCGTATATAAAATAAAAACACCGATGATATATTTATTTTGACTCCGTTGCGACCGTTTATCACTTGAAAGTGGCCCATCATGGGCTTCCACCCCCTTGTAGATGCTACACATGGTGTTTCCACAATAACAAGACAACCCTTAGCCGACGTCTCGGTGCCCAAAGGCGGTTGTGTTACCAGAAACGAGGCAATCAGATATGCGGGCTTTATAACTTTCACTAAGTCATAGGTGCTTCGAACTAGGGAAGCTAGCTACGAGCCCCCGGTTAGTGTTCGGCGACAGCCGAGGTCAAGCCGTAAATACTTCGCCCAATGTTATGAATGGCCCGACATTTAACATACTAATCGGATCGCTGACCAGTTTACGCTTATTGTGGTAGTCAGTTTTCGGCTTTGTCCACTGAGGTGCTTAACCATGCGAGTTCGAAGCACAATCGCAGTGGTTCTCCCTTTGCACACCTAGCCGAACAAAGTGGAATGTAGGAGGCAAGCACAAGAGCCGGGCAACCCAACTATTGACCAAAGACACAATTCGAAACCGATGCATATATAGCAATATCCGAGAATGTTTTTTCCGAATCTCTAAAGGTGTCCGGCTTTGCACTGCGAGACTTATGCTGGAAACGCACAAATGTTTAAAAGTGCCATAGGCTTGAAAAACCAAAAAACTTCAGTAAAAACTTGACGTCCGAACTAGATCAAGTGTTCGATGCCAATCCGAAAATTGGTCTTAGAAAAAAAATTGTTCTTCTGTCGTGCTTTAACATGACACATCCGATCTCAAGACTTCAAGCGGGTCAGCCTACGGCTTCAAGCTCCTTATCCCGAAGGTGGAGTGCTTCTCCGAGGGTAGTTTACCGAACTAAAATCGAGCGGCTTTAGAGAGAAGCTAGGCTATCTGGCTATTGTCCATGCACTCGAGTCGAAAAAGGAGAGGTAGAAAAAGACTTTGCAAGGACCAAGAAGAAAACACATTTACTATAAAACGACTCATATAAATTTTAAGAGCCCCCAGTAAACTAGGAAAAGAATTTTATGTATAATGATTGTATGTACCGAAGTACTTATATCATATCTGTGTTCACCCGAACTTTTAAAGGCGTCTTAACTAACCGTCGGCTTCTCCCTCTTCGGTCCAGGGCCGAAAAAGTGGTATGTACTCCACCTATCGAGAATATCGATGGTGCTTTCAATAACTAGACAATCATGCCATAAGGCTGTAACAGACAAAGCGCGCTTAGGGAACTTATGCTATATTACAGACGAAGTGTAAGAAGCATCTTCGAAGAAAATAGTACCCCCATCGATACCTTTCTTCGGTTGCTCATTGTTACTATGAGACTTGTGCAATAGATTCTGGGCTGGGTTGGGCCCTCTCTCTCTCTCCATCCTCCCTCTCTTTCTCTATTCGCCTCGTTTTGCTTGTTTCTTGTTTGCTTGTGTCTCGGATTGCTTTCTTGTCACGATGGCTCAAGATAATACCAAATTGTGTGACTTTACCAATACCAACAGCAATGATTTTATTAGCACTCCGATTGCACCTCTAATCGATGCTGAATCTTGTGAAATTAATGCTGCTTTGCTGAATCTTGTCATGAAAGATCTGTTTTCTGGCCTTCTTAGTGAAGATGCCGCTACCCATCTAAATAAATTCGTTGATTTGTGTGATATGCAAAGGAATAAAGATGTGGACAATGATATTGTTAAATTGAAGCTATTTCCTTTTTCGCTTAGAGATCGTGCTAAAGCTTGGTTTTCGTCTTTACCTAAAAATAGTATTGATTCGTGGAATAAGTGCAAAGATGCTTTTATCTCTATGTATTTTCCTCCTGCTAAGATCATCTCTCTTAGAAACGACATTATGAATTTTAAGCAATGTGATCATGAACATGTTGCACAAGCTTGGGACAGGATGAAATTAATGATACGTAATGGCCCTACACATGGTTTGAATTTGTGGATGATTATTCAAAATTTATGCCGGATTGAATTTTGCTTCTAGAAATCTTTTAGATTCGGCCGCGGGAGGCACTTTTATGGAAATCAATTTAGGAGAAGCTACTAAACTCCTAGATAATATTATGGTTAATTATTCTCAATGGCATACTGAAAGATCTACTAATAAGAAAGTTCGTGCGATAGAAGTAATTAATGTTTTAAGTGGTAAGATGGATGAACTTATGAAATTATTTGCTAATAAAATTGTTTCTTCTAATCACAATGATATGCCTTTGTGTACTTTGATTGAGAATAATAATGAATCTTTGGATGTGAATTTTGTTGATAGAAATAATTTTGGTGACAACGCGTATAGAGGAAACTTTAATCCTAGGCTGTATCCTAGTAATTCCTCTAATAATTATGGTAATTCCTACAACAATTCTTATGGAAATTTTAATAATATGCCCTCTGATTTTGAATCTAATATTAAAGAATTTATTACCTCGCAAAAGAATTTCAATGCTTTGATTGAAGAAAATTTGCTTATGATTGATGAGTTCGCTAGGAACATTGATAGAATTTCTCTTGATGTTGATTCTTTGAAACTTAGATGTATTCCTCCTAAGCATGATATCAATGAGTCTCTCAAAGCCATGAGAATTTCCATTGATGAGTGCAAAGAAAGAACCGCTAGGATGCGTGCTAAGAAAGATTACTTTATAAAAGCGTGCTCTTTTAGTTTCCATGATAATAACGATGAAGATCTAAAAGTTATTGATGTGTCCCCTATTAAATCTTTGTTTTGTAATATGAATCTTGATAATGATGGGTCTGAATATGATCCACCTTTACCTAGAAGGCGTTCCAAAAATTCGGAGTCTTTAGATCTTGATACTAAAATTGTTAAAAGTGGGATTGAAGAAGTCAAAACTTTAAATATTAATGAACCCACTATTTTGGATTTCAAGGAATTTAATTATGATAATTGCTCTTTGATAGATTGTATTTCCTTGTTGCAATTCATGCTAAATTGTCCTCATGCTTATAGTCAAAATAAAGCCTTTACCAAACATAGTTGATGCTTTGATGCAATCTTATAAAGAAAAACTTGAGTTGGAAGTTTCTATCCCTAGAAAACTTTATGATGAGTGGGAACCTACTATTAAAATTAAGATTAAAGATCATGAATGCTACGCTTTGTGTGATTTGGGTGATAGTGTTTCCACGATTCCAAAGACTTTGTGTGATTTGCTAGGTTTCTATGATTTTGATGATTGCTCTTTTAAATTTGCACCTTGCGGATTCCACTCTTAAGAAACCTATGGGAAGAATTAATGATGTTCTTATTGTTGCAAATTCGAATTATGTGCCCGTGGATTTTATTGTTCTTGACATAGATTGCAATCCTTCATGTCCTATTATTCTTGGTAGACCTTCCTTAAAACGATTGGTGCAATTATTGATATGAAGGAAGAGAATATTAGATTCCAATTTCCATTAAGGAAAGGCATGGATCTATTAGGAGAGCCACTTATGGATTGCCTTCCAAAGATGGCAATACCTAGATCTATCTTCGCTTTTATGCCTAGCTAGGGGCGTCAAACGATAGCGCTTTTATGCCTAGCTTTTATTGTTCTTGACCCCATTTTTATTTGGAAAGTGATATGTAGTTAATTCTTTTTTCATATGATTAATACATAAATTCCTCACATCCAGCAATTTATTTTAGAATTTTTGGGGTTCCATATCTTGCGTTAGCTCCAGATTACTGCAGACGGTTCTGTTTTTCGTGTGTTGTTTGCTTATTTTGATAAATCTATGGCTTGCAAAATAGTTTATAAAACATAGAGAAGTTGGAATACAGTAGGTTTAACACCAATATAAATAAAGAATGAGTTCATTACAGTACCTTGAAGTGGTGTTTTCTTTTCTTTCGCTAACGGAGCTCACGAGATTTTCTACTGTAGGTTTTGTGTTGTGAAGTTTTCAAGTTTTGGGTAAAGATTTGATGGATTATGGAACAAGGAGTGGCAAGAGCCTAATCTTGGGGGTGCCCATGGCACCCCCAAGATAATCTAAGGACACCTAGAAGCCAAAGCTTGGGGATGCCCCGGAAGGCATCCCCTCTTTCGTCTACTTCTATCGGTAACTTTACTTGGAGCTATATTTTTATTTACCACATGATATGTGTTTTGCTTGGAGCGTCTTGTATTATTTGAGTATTTATTTGTTAGTTCTCCACAATCATCCTTGCTGCACACACCTTTTTGAGAGAGACACTCATGATTCAGAAATTGTTAGAATACTCTATGTGCTTCACTTATATCTTTTGAGTTATATAGTTTTTGCTCTAGTGGTTCACTTATATCTTCTAGAGCACGTTGGTGGATTTGTTTTATAGAAACTTTTGTTCTCTCATTCTTCACTTAGATTATTTGAAGAGTCCTACAAAACAGCATGGCAATTAGCTTTAATTATTTTAGGCATTCAAGATTAATAATAAAATTTTCTTATGTGTGTGTTGAATACTATGAGAAGTTTGAAACTTGATAATTGTTTTGAGATATGGAGATGGTGATATTAGAGTCGTGCTAGTTGAGTAGTTGTGAATTTGAGAAATGCTTGTGTTAAAGTTTGTGATTCCCGTAGCATCCACGTATGGTGAACCGTTATGTTAAGAAGTCAGAGCATGATGTATTTATTAACTGTCCTCCTTATGAGTGGCGGTCGGGGACGAGCCATGGTCTTTTCCTACCAATCTATCCCCCTAGGAGCATGCGCATAGTACTTTGCTTCGATAACTAATAGATTTTTGCAATAAGTATGTGAGTTCTTTATGACTATTGTTGAGTCCATGGATTATACGCACTCTCACCCTTCCACCATTGCTAGCCTCTCTAATACCGCGCACCTTTCACCGGTATCATACACCCACCATATACCTTCCTCAAAATAGCCACCATACCTACCTATCATAGGCTTTCCATAGCCATTCCGAGATATATTGCCATGCAACTTTCCACCGTTCCGTTTACTATGACACGCTCCATCATTGTCATATTGCTTTGCATGATCATGTAGTTGACATTTTAGTTGTGGCAAAGCCACCGTTCCTAATTCTTTCATATAAGTCACTCATGCATCATTGCTATCCCGGTATACCGCCGAAGGCATTCATATAGAGTCATACTTTGTTCTAGTATCAAGTTGTAATCATTGAGTTGTAAATAAATAGAAGTGTGATGATCATCATTCATAGAGTATTGTCCCAATAAAAAAAGGGAAAGGCCAAAAAAGAAGGCCCAAAAAAGGGGCAATACTACTATCCTTTTTTCCACACTTGTGCTTCAAAGTAGCACCATGATCTTCATAATAGAGAGTCTCCTATGCTATCACTTTCATATAGTAGTGGGAATTTTTCATTATAGCACTTGGCTTGTATATTCCAACGATGGGCTTCCTCAAATGCCCTAGGTCTTTGTGAGCAAGCAAGTTGGATGCACACCCACTTAGTTTCTTTTGTTGAGCTTTCATATACTTATAGCTCTAGTGCATCCGTTGCATGGAAATCCCTACTCACTCACATTGATATCTATTGATGGGCATCTCCATAGCCCGTTGATACTCCTAGTTGATGTGAGACTATCTTCTCCCATTTTGTCTTCTCCAAAACCACCATTCTATTCCACCTATAGTGCTATGTCTATCGCTCACGCTCATGTATTGCGTGAAGATTGAAAAAGTTTGAGAACACCAAAAGTATGAAACAATTGCTTGGCTTGTCATCAGGGTTGTGCATGATTTGAATACTTTGTGTGGTGAAGATGGAGCATAGCCAGACTATATGATTTTGTAGGGATAACTTTCTTTGGCCATGTTATTTTGAAGAGACATAATTGCTTAGTTAGTATGCTTGAAGCATTATTATTTCTATGTCAATATTAAACTTTTGTCTTGAATCTTTCGGATCTGAATATTCATACCACAATTAAGAGAATTACATTGAAAGTATGCCAAGTAGCATTCCACATCAAAAATTCTGTTTTTATCATTTACCTACTCGAGGACGAGCAGGAATTAAGCTTGGGGATGCTTGATACGTCTCCAACGTATCTATAATTTTTGATTGTTCCATGCTATATTATATCCTGTTTTGGACATTATTGGGCTTTATTATACACTTTTATATTATTTTTGGGACTAACCAATTAACCAGAGGCCCAGCCTAGAATTTCTTTTTTTGCCTATTTTAGGGTTTCGCAGAAAAAGAATATCAAACGGAGTCCAAACGGAATGAAACCTTCGAGAACGCGATTTTTGGAACGAACATGATCCAGAGGAATTGGACGCTACGTCAAGCAATCAACCAGGAAGGCATGAGGTAGGGGGGCGTGCCAACCCCCCCAGGTGCGCCCTCCACCTTCGTGGGGCCCTGTTGCTCCAACGACGTACTCCTTCCTCCTATATATACCTATGTAACCCCCCCCAACTACCAGATACGGAGCCAAAACCCTAATTCCACCGCCATAACTTTCTGTATCCACGAGATCCCATCTGGGGGCCTTTTTCGGACCCCCGTTGGAGGGGGTATCGATCATGGAGGTCTTCTACATCAACACCATAGCCTCTCCGATGAAGTGTGAGTAGTTTACTTCAGACCTACGGGTCCATAGTTATTAGCTAGATGGCTTCTTCTCTCTTTTTGGATCTCAATAGAAAGTTCTCCCCCTCTCTTGTGGAGATCTATTCGATGTAATCTTCTTTTGCGGTGTGTTTGTTGAGACTGATGAATTGTGGGTTTATGATCAAGTTTATCTATGAACAATATTTGAATCTTCTCTGAATTCTTTTATGTATGATTGGTTATCTTTGCAAGTCCCTTCGAATTATCAGTTTGGTTTGGCCTACTAGATTGATCTTTCTTGCAATGGGAGAAGTGCTTAGCTTTGGGTTCAATCTTGTGATGCCCTTTCCTAGTGATAGTAAGGGCAGCAAGGCACATATTGTATTGTTGCCATCGAGGATAATAAGATGGGGTTTCTATCATATTGCATGAGTTTATCCCTCTACATCATGTTGAAGGAAATATGCCCTAGAGGCAATAATAAAGTTATTATTTATTTCCTTATTTCATGATAAATGTTTATTATTCATGCTATAATTGTATTAACCAAAAACATAATACATGTGTGAATACATAGACAAACAGAGTGTCACTAGTATGCCTCTACTTGACTAGCTCGTTAATCAAAGATGGTTATGTTTCCTAACCATAGACAAAGAGTTGTTATTTGATTAACAGGATCACATTATTAGGAGAATGATGTGATTGACATTACCCATTCCATTAGCTTAGCACCCGATCGTTTAGTATGTTGCTATTGCTTTCTTCATGACTTATACATGTTCCTATGACTATGAGATTATGCAACTCCCGTTTGCCATAGGAACACTTTGTGTGCTACCAAACGTCACAACGTAACTGGGTGATTATAAAGGAGCTCTACAGGTGTCTCCAAAGGTAAATGTTGGGTTGGCGTATTTCGAGATTAGGATTTGTCACTCCGATTGTCGGAGAGGTATCTCTGGGCCCTCTCGGTAATGCACATCACATAAGCCTTGCAAGCATTGCAACTAATGAGTTAGTTGCGAGATGATGTATTATAGAACGAGTAAAGAGACTTGCCGGTAACGAGATTGAACTAGGTATTGAGATACCGACGATCGAATCTCGGGCAAGCAACATACTGATGACAAAGGGAACAACGTATGTTGTTATGCGGTCTGACCAATAAAGATCTTCGTAGAATATGTAGGAGCCAATATGAGCATCCAGGTTCCGCTATTGGTTATTGACCGGAGACGTGTCTCGGTCATGTCTACATTGTTCTCGAACCCATAGGGTCCGCACGCTTAAGGTTTCGATGACAGTTATATTATGAGTTTATGAGTTTTGATGTACCGAAGGAGTTTGGAGTCCCAGATGAGATCGGGGACATGACGAGGAGTCTCGAAATGGTCGAGATGTAAAGATCGATATATTGGACGACTATATTCGGTCATCGGAAAGGTTCCGAGTGGTTCGGGTATTTTTCGGAGTACCGAGGAGTTACGGGAATACGGGAGAAGAAGTATATGGGCCTTATTGGGCTTTAGGGGAGAGGGAGAGGCCGGCCCCGCCCCCCCCAGGGCCTTGTCCGAATTGGACTAGGGGGAAGGGCTGCCCACCCTCCTTCCTTCTCTTCCCTCTTCCCCTTCCTTGTCCCCTACTCCTACTACATGGAAGGACTCCTAGTTGGAGTAGGAAAGGGGGAATCCTACTCCCAGTGGCAGTAGGACTCCCCTAGGGCGCGCCATAGAGAGGGCCGGCCCTCCCCTCCTCCACTCCTTTATATACGGGGGCAGGGGGCACCCCATGAACACAAGTTGATCTTCGTGATCGTTCTCTTAGCCGTGTGCGGTGCCCCCCTCCACCATAATCCTCGATAATATTATAGCGGTGCTTAGGCGAAGCCCTGCGACGGTAGAACATCAAGATCGCCACCACGCCGTCGTGCTGAAGGAACTCTTCCCCGACACTTTGCTCGATCGGAGTCCGGGGATCGTCATCGAGCTGAACGTGTGCTAGAACTCGGAGGTGCCGTAGTTTCGGTGCTTGATCGGTCGGGCCGTGAAGACGTACGACTACAGCAACCGTGTTGTCATAACACTTCCGCTGTCGGTCTACAAGGGTACGTAGATCACACTCTCCCCTCTCATTGGTATGCATCACCATGATCTTGCGGGTGCGTTGGAAATTTTTTGAAATTACTACATTCCCCAACAGTGGCATCCGAGCCTAGGTTTTATGTGTTGATGTTATATGCACGAGTAGAACACAAGTGAGTTGTGGGTGATATAAGTCATACTGCTTACCAGCATGTCATACTTTGGTGCGGCGGTATTGTTGGACGAAGCAGCCCGGACCAACATTACGCGTACGCTTACGCGAGACCGGTTCTCCCGACGTGCTTTGCACAAAGGTGGCTAGCGGGTGATAGTTTCTCCAACTTTACTTGAACCGAGTGTGGCTACGCTCGGTCCTTGCGTAGGTTAAAACAGAAACAACTTGACAAACTATCGTTGTGGTTTTGATGCGTAGGTAAGATTGGTTCTTGCTTAAGCCCGTAGCAGCCACATAATACTTGCAACAACAAAGTAGAGGACGTCTAACTTGTTTTTGCAGGGCATGTTGTGATGTGATATGGTCAAGACATGATGCTAAATTTTATTGTATGAGATGATCATGTTTTGTAACCAAGTTATCGGCAACTGGCAGGAGCCATATGGTTGTCGCTTTATTGTATGCAATGCAATTGCGTTGTAATGCTTTACTTTATCACTAAGCGGTAGCGATAGTCGTGGAAGCATAAGATTGGTGAGACGACAACGATGCTACGATGGTGATCAAGGTGTCGCGTCGGTGACGATGGTGATCACGATGGTGCTTCGAAGATGGAGATCACAAGCAAAAGATGATGTTGGCCATATCATATCACTTATATTGATTGCATGTGATGTTTATCTTTTATGCATCTTATCTTGCTTTGATTGACGGTAGCATTTTAAGATGATCTCTCACTAATTATCAAGAAGTGTTCTCCCTGAGTATGCACCGTTGCGAAAGTTCTTCGTGCTGAGACACCACGTGATGATCGGGTGTGATAGGCTCTACGTTCAAATACAACGGGTGGAAAACAGTTGCACACGCGGAATACTCAGGTTATACTTGACGAGCCAAGCATATACAGATATGGCCTCGGAACACGGAGACCGAAAGGTCGAGCGTGAGTCATATAGTAGATATGATCTCACATGATGATCGGACATGGTTTAGTTGATTTGGATCACGTGGTCACTTAGAGGATTAGAGGGATGTCTATCTAAATGGGAGTTCTTAAGTAATATGATTAATTGAACTTAAATTTATCATGAACTTAGTCCTGGTAGTATTTTGCAAATTATGTTGTAGATCAGTAGCTCGAGTTGTTGCTTCCCTGTGTTTATTTGGATATGTTCCTAGAGAAAATTGTGTTGAAAGATGTTAGTAGCAATGATGCGGATTGGATCTGTGATCTGAGGTTTATCCTCATTGCTGCACAGAAGAATTATGTCCTTGATGCACCGCTAGGTGACAGACCTATTGCAGGAGCAGATGCAGACGTTATGAACGTTTGGCTAGCTCAATATGATGACTACTTGATAGTTTAGTGCACCATGCTTAATGGCTTAGAATCGGGACTTCAAAGACGTTATGAACGTCATGGACCATATGAGATGTTCCAGGAGTTGAAGTTAATATTTCAAGCAAATACCCGAATTGAGAGATATGAAGTCTCCAACAAGTTCTATAGCTAAAAGATGGAGGAGAATCACTCAACTAGTGAGCATGTGCTCAGATTGTCTGGGCACTACAATCACTTGAATCAAGTGGGAGTTAATCTTCCAGATAAAATAGTGATTGACAGAATTCTCTAGTCACCATCACCAAGTTAGTAGAACTTTGTGATGAACTATAATATGCAAGGGATAACAGAAACGATTCCCAGGCTCTTCGTAATGCTGAAATTTACGAAGGTAGAAATCGAGAAAAACATCAAGTGTTGATGGTTGACAAGACCACTAGTTTCAAGAAAAGGGCAAAGGGAAGAAAGGGAACTTCAAGAAGAACGGCAAGCGAGTTGCGGCTCAAGTGAAGAAGCCCTCTGGACCTAAGCCTGAGAATAAATGCTTCTACTGCAAAGGAACTGGTCACTGGAAGCGGAACTACCCCAAGTATTTGGCGGATAAGAAGGATGGCAAAGTGAACAAAGGTATATTTGATTATTAATGTGTATTTTACTAGTGTTCATAGCAACCCCTCGGTATTTGATACTGGTTCAGTTGCTAAGAGTAGTAACTCAAAATGGGAGTTGCAGAATGAACAGAAACTAGTTAAGGGTGAAGTGAAGATGTGTGTTGGAAGTAGTTCCAAGATTGATATGATCATCATCGCACACTCCCTATACTTTTGGGATTAGTGTTGAACCTAAATAAGTGTTATTTGGTGTTTGCGTTGAGCATGAATATGATTTGATCATGTTTATTGCAATACGGTTATTCATTTAAGTTAGAGAATAATTGTTGTTCTGTTTACATGAATAAAACCTTATATGGTTACACACCCAATGAAAATGGTTCATTGGACCTCGATCGTAGTAATACACATATTCATAATATTGAAGACAAAAGATGCAAAGTTAATAATGATAGTGCAACTTATTTGTGCACTGCCGTTTAGGTCATATTGGTGTAAAGCGCATGAAGAAACTCCATGCTGATGGGCTTTTGGAATCACTTGATTATGAATCAGTTGATGCTTGCGAACGATGCCTCATGGGCAAGATGACTAAGACTCTATTCTTCGGAACAATGGAGTGAGCAAAAGATTTGTTGGAAATCATACATACTGATGTATGTGGTCCGATGAATATTGAGGCTCGCGACAGGTATCATTATTTTCTGATCTTCACAGATGATTTGAGCAGATCTGAGTATATCTACTTGATGAAACATAAGTCTGAAACATTTGAAAAGTTCAAAGAATTTCAGAGTGAAGTGAAAAATCATCATACCAAGAAAATAAAGTTTCTACGACCTGATCGTAGAGAAGAGTATTTGAGTTACGAGTTTGGCCTTCAGTTAAAAACGATGTGAAATAGTTTCACTACTCACGCCACATGGAACACCACAATGTAATGGTGTGTCCGAACATCGTAACCGTACTTTATTAGGTATGGTGCGATCTATGATGTCTGTTACCGATCTACCACTATCGTTTCGGGGTTATGCATTAGAGACAACTTCATTCACATTAAATAGGGCACCATCTAAATCCGTTGAAACGACACTGTATGAACTATGGTTTGGCAAGAAACCTAAGCTGTCATTTCTTAAAGTTTGAGGTTGCAATACTTGTATGAAAAAGTTTCAACCTGATAAGCTCAAACCCAAATCGGAGAAGTGCGTCTTCATAGGATACCCAAAAGAAAATGTTGGGTACACCTTCTATCACAGATCCAAAGGCAAGATATTCGTTGCTTTGAATGGATCCTTTCTAGAGAAGGAATTTCTCTCGAAAGAAATGAGTGGGAGGAAAGTAGAACTTGATGAGGTAACTGTACCTGCTCCCTTATTGGAAAGTAGTTCATCACAGAAATATGTTCGTGTGACTACTAGACCGATTAGTGAGGAAGCTAATGATGATGATCATGTAACCTCAGATCAAGTTACTACCGAACCTTGTGGGTAAAACCAGAGTGAGGTCCGCACCATAGTGGTACGGTAATCCAGTTTTGGAGGTCATGTTACTTGACCATGATGAGCCTACAAATTATGAGGAAGCGATGATGAGCCCAGATTCCGCGAAATGGCTTGAGGCCATGAAATCTGAGATGAGATCCATGTATGAGAACAAAGTATGGACTTTGATTGACTTGCCCAATGATCGGCGAGCCATAGAAAATAAATGGATCTTCAAGAGGAAGACGGACGCTGATAGTAGTGTTACTATCTACAAAGCTAGACTTGTCGAAAAAGGTTTTTGACAAATTTCAAGGTGTTGACTACGATGAAATTTTCTCACTCGTAGCGATGCTTAAGTCTGTCCAAATCATGTTAGCAATTGCCGCATTTTTATGAAATCTGGCAAATGGATAAACAAAACTACATTGCTTAATGGATTTAAAGAAGAGTTGTGTATGATGCAACCACAAAGTTTTGTCAATCCTAAAGGTGCTAACAAAATGTGCAAGCTCCAGCGATCCATCTATGGACTTGTGCAAGCATCTCGGAGTTGGAATATGCGCTTTGATGAGATGATCAAAGCATATAGTTTTATACAGACTTGCGGTGAAGCCTATATTTACAAGAAAGTGAGTGGGAGCACTACAACATTTCTGATAAGTATATGTGAATGACATATTGTTGATCGGAAATAATGTCGAATTATTCTACAAAGCATACAGGAGTGTTTTGAAAGAAGTTTTTCAAAGAAAGACCTCGGTGAAGCTGCTTACATATTAAGCATCAAGATCTATAGAGATAGATCAAGACGCTTGATAAGTTTTTTCACTGAGTACATACCTTAACAATATTTTGAAGTAGTTCAAAAATTGGAACAGTCAAAGAAAGAGTTCTTGGCTGTGTTACAAGGTGTGAAATTGAGTAAGACTCAAAGCCCGACCATGGCAGAAGATAGAAAGAGAATGAAAGTCATTCCCTATGCCTCAGCCATAGGTTCTATAAAGTATGCCATGCTGTGTACCAGACCTATTGTATACCCTACACTAATTTTGGCAAGGGAGTACAATAGTGATCTAGGAGTAGATCATTGGACAGCGGTCAAAATTATCCTTAGTGGAATAAGGATATGTTTCTCGATTATGGATGTGAAAAAAGGTTCGTCGTAAAAGGGTTATGTCGATACAAGTTTTGGCACTGATCCGGATGACTCTTAGTCTTCATCTGGATACATATTAAAAGTGGGAGAAATTAGCTAAAGTAGCTCCGTGCAGAGCATTGTAGACATAGAAAATTGCAAAATACTTACGGATCTGAATATTGCAGACCCGTTGACTAAACTTCTCTCACAGGCAAAACAAGATCACACCTTAGTACTCTTTGGGTGTTAATCACGTAGCAATGTGAACTAGATTACTGACTCTAGTAAACCCTTTGGGTGTTGGTCACATATCGATGTGAACTATGGGTGTTAACCACATAAAGATGTGAACTATTGATGTTAGATCACATGGCGATGTGAACTAGATTATTGACTCTAGTGCAAGTGGGAGACTGAAGGAAATATGCCCTAGAGGCAATAATAAAGTTATTATCTATTTCCTTATTTCATGATAAATGTTTATTATTCATGCTAGAATTGTATTAACCGGAAACATAATACATGTGTGAATACATAGACAAACAGAGTGTCACTAGTATGCCTCTACTTGACTAGCTCGTTAATCAAAGATGGTTATGTTTCCTAACCATGGACAAAGAGTTGTTATTTGATTAACGGGATCACATTATTAGGAGAATGATGTGATTGACATGACCCATTCCATTAGCTCAGCACCCGATCGTTTAGTATGTTGCTATTGCTTTCTTCATGACTTATACATGTTCCTATGACTATGAGATTATGCAACTCCCGTTTGCCAGAGGAACACTTTGTGTGCTACCAAACGTCACAACGTAACTGGGTGATTATGAAGGAGCTCTACAGGTGTCTCCAAATGTAAATGTTGGGTTGGCGTATTTCGAGATTAGGATTTGTCACTCTGATTGTCGAAGAGGTATCTCTGGGCCCTCTCGGTAATGCACATCACATAAGCTTTGCAAGCATGGCAACTAATGAGTTAGTTGCGAGATGATGTATTACGGAACGAGTAAAGAGACTTGCCGGTAACGAGATTGAACTAGGTATTGAGATACCGACGATCGAATCTCGGGCAAGCAACATACCGATGACAAAGGGAACAATGTATGTTGTTATGCGGTCTGACCGATACAGATCTTCGTAGAATATGTAGGAGCCAATATGAGCATCCAGGTTCCGCTATTGGTTATTGACCGGAGACGTGTCTCGGTCATGTCTACATTGTTCTCGAACCCGTAGGGTCCGCACGCTTAAGGTTTTGATGACAGTTATATTAGGAGTTTATGAGTTTTGATGTACCGAAGGAGTTTGGAGTCCCGGATGAGATCGGGGACATGACGAGGATTCTCGAAATGGTCGAGACGTAATGATCGATATATTGGACAACTATACTCGGACATCGGAAAGGTTCCGAGTGGTTCGGGTATTTTTTGGAGTACCGGGGAGTTACGGGAATACGGGAGAAGAAGTATATGGGCCTTATTGGGCTTTAGGGGAGAGGGAGAGGCACGCCGCGCGCCCCCCCAAGGCCTAGTCCGAATTGGACTAGGGGGAAGGGCTGCGCACCCTCCTTCCTTCTCTTCCCTCTTCCCCTTCCTTGTCCCCTACTCCTACTACATGGAAGGACTCCTAGTTGGACTAGGAAAGGGGGAATCCTACTCCCAGTGGGGAGTAGGACTCCCCTAGGGCGCGCCATAGAGAGGGCCGGCCCTCCCCTCCTCCACTCCTTTATATACGGGGGTAGGGGGCACCCCATGAACACAAGTTGATCTTTGTGATCGTTCTCTTAGCCGTGTGCGGTGCCCCCCTCCACCATAATCCTCGATAATATTATAGCGGTGCTTAGGCGAAGCCCTGCGACGGTAGAACATCAAGATCATCACCACGCCGTCGTGCTGACGGAAATCTTCGCCGACACTTTGCTGGATCGGAGTCCGGGGATCGTCATCGAGCTGAACGTGTGCTAGAACTCGGAGGTGCCGTAGTTTCGGTGCTTGATCGGTCGGGCCGTGAAGACGTATGACTACATCAACCGCGTTGTCATAACGCTTCCACTGTCGGTCTACAAGGATACGTAGATCACACTCTCCCCTCTCGTTGCTATGCATCACCATGATCTTGCGTGTGCGTAGGAATTTTTTTGAAATTACTACGTTCCCCAACACATGTCATCTTGCTTAAAGCGTTACTCTGTTCTCTTGAACTTAGTACTCTAGCTGCATGCTGGATAGCGGTCGATGTGTGGAGTAATAGTAGTAGATGCAGGCAGGAGTCGGTCTGCTTGTCTTGGACGTGATGCCTATATATACATGATCATACCTAGATATTCTTATAACTATGCTCAATTCTGTCAATTGCTCAACAGTAATTTGTTCACACACCATAATACTTATGCTCTCGAGAGAAGCCTCTAGTGAAACCTATGGCCCCTGGGTCTATTTTCCATCATATTAATCTTCCAATACTTAGTTATTTTATTTGCCATTTATTTTACTTGCATCTTTATTTCTCTTTATCATAAAAATAACAAAAAAATCTTATCATATCTATCAAATCTCACTCTCGTAGGTGACCGTGAAGGGATGGATTGACAACCCCTTTATCGCGTTGGTTGCGAGGAGTTTATTTGGTTGAGTAGGTGTGAGGGAATAGTGCATGGCCTCCTACTGGATTGATACCTTGGTTCTAAAAAACTGAGGGAAATACTTACGCTGCTCTGCTGCATCACCCTTTCCTCTTCAAGGGAAAACCAACGCAGTGCTCAAGAGGTAGCAGTACCCGGCGTGGGTTAATGAAGTGATGACAAAGCCCCTGGTCCAACCAAGGTGACGTGGCATGTCGATACACCAAGGTGACAGTGCTGCCCAATCCGGATCATTTACCTATGCACAGAAGATAGTGCAAGCCAGACATAATAGTAATAATATTTTTTCTTTCTAAAAAGGATGCATGATTAATAATTTATGCAAAGTGAGTAATAAAAGAAATATGGCCTGAGTGCCGAACACTCGATGAGGTAGAGCACCATCAGCGATGCCGAAGTCCTGAGGCAACCGAACATGTCGGTATGGAAATTCGACCAACAAGGTGATCACGTGCGCCGATTTAGGCCCATTGGGACGACGGCGTTGGCTTGCCGAAATGACCGCGTGACGCAGTCGAGGTCGATTACCTACACATGTAAAATAGTGTAGTCCAACAATAATAATAATATAAATATATAAAAATCCTCACGTAATTAATTTACGCAAAACAATTCATTTTAAAGATATGTGGCCTAGCGCCGAAGTTAGTGTCGATGTAGGGTGTCGGCGTGATGCGGTAAAGGTGTATCAAAGCCAAACCACCACGCGACCGTCGTTAATGTGGCCACCGTTTGATAGACCTATGTACAGATGATGGAACAAATCAGAGTAATAATTCCTCGGGAAAATAAACCCAAACAAACAAAAATTACTAGGATTAATAGCACCTGGTTTATTTGTTATAGCAATCCGAAGAAATGTGACACCCAAAATTGGGACTCGATCCGCACACCCATTGCCTGATGGGCAATAAAGTGACGACATGGTGATGCTGGCAAAGGTTGGCTCGCCGAGGCAAAGCCCTCGGTCCAACTAACTTGACGAAGCTGGTCGGCTAGTGATGCCGAAGTCACCGAAGTAAGTTGATGAATAAATAGCAAAGTCCCCGATCCAGCCGAGGTGTCGAAGCCTCCATGTTAGCCGATGAGTCAAAGTAGGTCGGCTGGTGATGCCCAAGCCACCGGAGTAGGTTTGATGAAGGTATGGTGAAGCCCACGGCCCAGCCGAGGTGACAGAGCAGGTCGGTAAGGAGACGTTGCAGCTGCCGTGTGGCCGAGGTGTTTACCTAGTTCGGCATGATGGACATCGGCTTGAAGAAGCAATAGTGCGGCCATGCCGACGCAGGTCGTAATTTGTGACGCAACCAATGCCGGTGTGCCCGCTCTGTGTGATCCGTGGGGTGGCGATGTTGGTGATGATTTATCCTTTGTGATTCTGAACTCTTGTTCGGCTCGCCGAGATGATGATCCGAAGAAGTTGAGCTCGGCTCAACAAAGCAACGACGTGACTAGTGCAGGTCGGTAGCTATGAAACAATATTGCTAGAGTAGTTTGACACCAGCATGACGGTGAAGATTATCTTCGAAAAGGAGAAAAATTTATGAGCATGTGTTCAGAAACAAAACACAATACCCTAAAAAGAGATTCTTCCAAAAAGGTTCTCCAATATCTCGTTCATTAAGAGAGATGAACTCAAGTCGGATTCGTATTCGCGCAGAAAACGTATCCGAAAAGTAATGCACTAATCAGAAGGTTCTCGGAGTTTGAACGGTTGGATCAAGTTGGAATTGTGAGAGGTGGTAGATACGGAAATTCCTCAGCGGATGAACGGTTCGATCTTCCAAATAACCTCCGAGCTGGGCTTTGGAGGCCACGCTCTAAACTCTTCCTAATTCCCGTCCAGACTCGACAGGGCTCCGTTATATCGGAGATCGGCGGATATTGCTCCATCGGAACGCGGCGAAATTTTACAGCGTTGTTGTAGACTCAATTCCGCACAATTCCACTGAAGGAATCGTCAAAGCGATGCTTCGAGGAGGTGGTGGCAATGGATACAATTTTGCTGTCCGGAAGAACAACATGGTCGCCCGAGGGCAATGTTGACGTTGATACCCCGAGCTCCAAGGATGATTCCTCCATGATCATGATATAGATCAGAGTTGATGTTTGATGAAGGCCCTCGTCCAAACATGACGATTGGAGGCAGGGCATAGTTCTTGGTCAAGCCAAGGTGACAAGTCGAGCCGGCGACGAAGACGCCGACGTCGCTGTTGATCTGTAGGCGAGCTGTCGGTGTCAAAACCGGCGGATCTCGGGTAGGGGGTCCGAAACTGTGCGTCTAGGCCAGATGGTAACAGGAGGCAAGGGACACAAAGTTTTACCCAGGTTCGGGCCCTCTCGATGGAGGTAAAACCCTACGTCCTGCTTGATTAATATTGATGATATGGGTAGTACAAGAGTAGATCTACCACGAGATCGGAGAGGCTAAACCCTAGAAGCTAGCCTGTGGTATGATTGTTGTTGTGTATGTTGTCCTACAGACTAAAACCCTCCGTTTTATATAGACGCCGGAGAGGGTTAGGGTTACACAAAGTGGGTTACAATGGTAGGAGATCTGCATATCCGTATCGCCAAGCTTGCCTTCCACACCCAGGGAAGTCCCTTCCGGACACAGGACGAAGTCTTCAATCTTGTATCTTCATAATCCAGGAGCCCGGCTGAAGGTATAGTCCAGCCATCCGGACACCCCGTAATCTAGGACTCCCTCAGTAGCCCCTGAACCAGGCTTCAATGATGATGAGTCCGGCGCGCAGATTGTCTTCGGCATTGCAAGGCGGGTTGCTCCTCCAAGTACTTCATAGAAGATTTTGAACACAAAGAAAGTGTCCGGCTCTCCAAAATAAGTTTCCACATATTTCCATAGAGAGAATAATATTTACACAAATCTAATCTGCTGACGTATTCCGTAGTGTAACACACCACGGCCAAGCCTTTATCCGAGTCGTTTTATTATCCCACCTCAGCGCGTCATGCGAGGCGGTTTCCTTGGCACGTCTTGTTAAAGCAGAGATTGTGTCCCCTTGTTCCGGGATTCTCATCAATACGGGCATGGGTAACCCAACCGCTTCTAGGACTCCTAGATTATAGGCAAGTCCAAACGGACACAGAGAGGACGCTTGATATTCACCCTCTTTATAAAGGGGACAAGGCTTTTATTTTTCCCTCCCATGCTCAATCGAATCCTTCCCCCACCTCAAGCTCAAACGCCCGAAGTTCAGGTCAGGTGCTCCGAACCTTTAGTCATGTCCGGATCTAGCCTTCAAGGCCGATGGGTGCCTTCCTCCGTCACGGAAGAAGACATCAAAAAGTTGAGGGAGGCCAGATATCTGACCGCCGAGATTTTGCACGGGCTGCCTCCCCGAGGGCAGGCCGTCCCCACCCCTGAACCCAACGAGAATGTCGTGTTCGTCTCCCACTTCCTCCGAGGTCTAGGCCTTGCTCTGGATCCTTTCGTCAGGGGTTTGATGTTTTATTACGGGCTACACTTCCATGATCTAGCTCCGGACTCCTTTCTTCATATCACGACATTTATTGTCGTGTGCGAGGCCTTCCTCCGGGTTACCCCTCACTTTGGCCTATGGCTCAAGACCTTTGAAGTAAAGCCGAAGATGATCGAGGGGCAACATGCAGCATGTGGAGGTGCCTCAATACGCAAGATGAAGGGAGCTCCGTGGCCCAAAGGTTCCATCCCAGAGGTGTCTGAATTGTGGCAACAGGAGTGGTTCTACATCACGGATAATAGAAGTGCCAATTGGGCGTCTGCCCCTGTTTTCCGCTTGGGCCCTCCACCACAACTGATGTCATGGATCAGCAGAGGTCTGAGCTGGGGTCCAGCCAAGGACGAGCCTATACTGCAAAGCCACATTCGTGATCTCTTCAATGGAGATTTCAGTTTGGTTGCAGTAATACAAGTTATGCTGGTTCGTCAAGTCCAGCCTTGCAAACACTGGCCTCTTCGCTTGTGGGAGTTCAATCCCGAGGGACCGCATGTGATTCAAAATTTTCTCGGCCTGACGCACGAGGAGATGTACAAGTCATTCTTCGGACCTCAGGTGGAGTGTCCGGAAATCACCAAGGACGTGGGCCTGAGTAGTAACCGCGCCGCCGAACAGGTAAGGCATCTTCCGGCCGAACATACTATCTGTCCTTTATTACGAAGTTATTTCTGAGAGTTCGCTTTTTGACCAGGACTGGCTAACAAAGGCGAAGTTGATTCGGTGTTCGGCCCCCCTCCCTGAGGTTTTGGAAAATCCGGTATTGGAAAAGATGCTCCAGACCGCACCTTGCCCGGAGCCCTTGAAGGAAGATACTGTGGAGGATAATATGGGCGGACGCGGGCCCCCAACACTGCCCATTCTAACCGAGGGAGCGAGCGTCTCCATGAAGTAAGATGACCAGAAGAGGAAAAGGACTGCGCCAGGGGATTCGGAAGCCGAAGCTTCCAAACGGGAGAAGAAGTCTCCCATAGAGGGTCCTACCTTGGGGGGCGCTATTGCCGCACAAATTCCGCAGGGGATCAATTCTCCCGCGAGTCGTAAGTGACCCGAAATACTTTAATAGTACATATATGCCATCTTTTTCTTCTGAGAGAATAACCACCGCATATATTTTTGAAGTTCGGGCCTTAGCCCCTCTCAAATGAGCTCGTCTTCGAGGGGTCTTCTTCTAGAGATGATGGAGAGCGAAATGCCTCCTCCAGACTCCTCTGCTCCGGAAGCGAGCGACCCTGAAGTGTCGTCGCGGAGGGCCTCTCTGAGTCCGGTGAGGCCGGAAGATAATCCCATTGACCCCCGAAGCTCCTAGTGTATGGCTCCCGAAGAGAGCAGACAAAAGAGTCCGGCACCATCTAGTGTGCGATCGAATGTTCTGAGGGAGTTGGTGGGGCGAGCGGCCATCTCAGATGAACACCGTGTGCTGATGAATACGGTGATGGAGAGAATATCTTCCGCAGAAAGCGGATTGCATGAAGCTTTTATGAGTCTACTGACAGGCTTTGAGGTACGTAAAAGAATGTATGATAGTCCTGCACATGCTAGGTGTGCCCTGTGTAGATAGTAGCCCCTGAGACTCTGGTGTCATCGGAAACGACGACGAATAGAGGATCATATTCCCAGGTAATAAGCATACTACCTCTATGTGCAGGTGATGGAAGCTCCAGTCGCTAGCCGGACTAGCGAGTTTGCCCAATTAGAACGGCAGTTGGATGCGGCAGACGCTGACATTGAGCTTGTTAACAAAAGGATTGACGAGGCACAGGGTAAGTGTCATTATCTGGTAAACCCCACAATAGGAAGAGCAGCATGATGCCATCATCTTTAATATGTTGTGACTGCAGATGGAGCTGCCACTGTTGAAGCCTTGTGGGCAGAACTTGCCCAAGCCAAGGAACAAGCGAGATTGGGTAATGCGGCTGCTTTGAAGGCGGCCGAAGAGTTGCAAGCCGAGAAGGCCGCGCATGGCGAGAGCCGAGACAAGATGGCCAAGATGGCCATAGAATTAAAAGCCGTCGCCGACCGTTGCCGGGTTCTTGAAAAGGAAAACCAAGCGAAGGCATCGGACTTTGAGAAGGCTGCTGCGACGAAAAAAGACCTCCGCTCTGCTATGAGGGCAAAGAAGGAGGAGCTGCGGAGGAAGTTCGGAGATCCACGGTATGCCCCTCTGGATCGGCTGTGGAGTTCGGAGGATGTGTATATGGATTTGGCGGCGAGCGCTGCCGATGCGGCCAAGTACTTCCAGGGTCAGACGGACCATGAAGTAGACCAGCTGTTTTGGAGACCATTTCATTCTCCCGAGCGTCCACTTTCATTGACTGACCAATTAGCCTAATGGGACGAACTAAATAGGTTGTCCGGACTCTCCATGAGGTCTGTTGTGGATCAGCTATGGCCGGAAAGGTCAAAACCGAACAGCTATTTCAGCTTGGTGCAGCAGTTCCTTGACGTGGTGCCGCGCATTAATGCGATGAAGAGGTCGGCGTGCGTAGAGGGCGCACAGATGGCCTTTGCCCGTGTTAAGGCATACTGGGCGGAGATGGATGCTACCAATGTTGCAGCGCGGGATTCGGCTATAGGTCAAAAGGCTGCTGAGCACTACTTTGAAGAAGTTCTTGAGGGTTCCCATTTGATAGAGACCCAGTGCTCAAAAAATATTATGTTTGAGTGATATGTAATCTCGTTGTAAGCGAAATGCTTTTATAAATTTTTATAAGGCTATTTTTATACTTTTGCCTGAAAGTAATATCATGCCTCCTGGGCGGCCGTTTATGTATACATGTGTATAACCTGAAAGATTGCAGTCGTCGGCTTCAACCCCCACGCATATAATGCGGAGGTGCTCGCAAAAACACGCGTTCACACTTAAACCCAACGTCTTGGTCCTATTAAGGAGGTGATAGTGGAGCGAGCGAGGCAACAGGACTATAATGCTTTAGCACTTTCACTTAGCCATATGAGTTTGACAATGGGGCTACTAGATAGCCCCTGGTGGCTCCGCACTCTCCCGATTCCGGGGTGCGTACATGCCTGGCCGGAAAACAGCCCTTTATTAAGGCAAAGGAATTCTAACATTCCCACAGGTCATCGAGTGGTTGACCAGTCTCACGCTATATCATGACAGTCAGTTTTCGGCTTTCTCTGCTGAGGTGCTCGTCCGGATGAACCAGGGCACAATCATAGTAGTTCTCCTGGTGCTACCTTAGCCGGTAAAGAGAAACGTAAGGCACCAAAACATAGGAGCCGGGCAAACCCAACATTTGACCAAAGACAATGATTCTGAGCTGATGCATATAGGGCCAAACTCGCGACACTGAACACTCCCTAAGGTATTCGGTCTTTGTGGTATAAATCGGGCCTAAATAATGGCCTTTGTAAGAAGCCCCTTGTGTCCAGGTACGTGCACTATTCTGGCGTGGCCCCATGCCAAGACGTCAGCATCCTTCTCAATGGTGGATATGTATCAACAAGAGACAGTAAAAAGGGTTTACGCAGGGTCTTAATCTAAAAAGAATCCTTGGAGCGGGTCCCTGCTGCACGTCTGCGCCTGTGTCTCCGTTCTGCCGTATCCTGGACGGGTGTAGCACGATGATGGTCTGTAAAAGAGAGGAAGTTAAGTGAAAAAGTTGTCGTGCAAAAAGTGTATAATTCAAGATGATAAGAAATTGCCACTTGTCTGCGTGCGTTGAGCCCCTTGTATTGACAAATAGGGGTGTGACCACTTATTCGGTATAAATAGCGGCGCCGGACTTGATTAGTTGTGTCTGAGGTCTTGACGACCTATTTGGATGCTTTCACTGGTCCGGGCGCCTTTAGTGTGCGGTTGCCAAGGCAGCCGCACTCTCTTCGGCGCGCAGAGATCGCTTGATATTTCCATTCACTAAAATGATGCCACGTGGACCGGGCATCTTGAGTGTGAGGGAGGCATAGTGTGGTATTGCATTAAAGCGAGCGAAAGCTTCGCGTCTGAGCAGTGCTTGATAGCCACTTTGAAACGGATCGATGTGGAAGGTTAAATGCTCGTGACGGAAGTTATCGGGGGAGCCGAATATAACCTGTAGTAGGAGGGAGCCCGTACAACGAGCCCCTGGGCCTGGCATTACTCCTTTAAAGGTAGTATTGCTATGGCGAATTTGTGTTGGGTCTAACCCCATCCCGCGGATTGTATCCTGATATATAAATTTAGGCTGCTGCCGCCGTCCATCAAGACTCGTGTGAAGTGTTATCCGCCAATTACTGGGTCTAATACCAGGGCAGCCCATCCTGCGTGTCGGATACTTGCTGAGTAATCGCAATGGTCGAAAGTGATTGGTTGAGACGACCAGTGGCAGGACTTCGCGGTGACAGGCACTTGGGTATATTTTCCTGGGAGTGTCGTGTTGTTTTTTTCCCTTGATCACGTGTAACACGTTTACTGTTTTGACTTCTGGTGGAAATTTCTTTTGTTCCGCCGTGTCTTGCTTGGGAGGCTTGTCCTCGTGTTCACTTGGTGTATCCTCCCCCTTATGTACGGTGTTGAGCTTCCTGGACTGCTTGAAGACCCAACATTCTCTATGGGTATGATTAGCAGGTTTACCAGGGGTACTATGGATCTGACATACTTGCTCCAGAATTTTGTTGAGGCTAGACAGTTCATCCCTGGTGCCTTTAGGGTGCGGCCTTTGACCTGGCCAAGAGCTTTTGAATCCGGCATTTACTGTCGTGCCCTTCGTGTTGTCTTCTTTATTTAGGCGTTTGTTATTGCTGTTGCGCCGTGATTTCCCGTTTCCATCTCTAACTTCAGATGTACTGGGGTTGCTGGTGCTGCATCTAGCTAGCCAGCTCTCCTCATCCGCGCAAAAGCGGGTCATGAGGTTTGTTAATGTGGCCATCGTTCTCAGCTTATTTTGGCCGAGGTGTCTGGCGAGCCATTCGTCATGGACGCTATGCTTGAAAGCTGCCAAGGCTTCGTCGTCCGGATAGTCGACAATCTGGTTCTTTTTAGTAAGAAACATGTTCCAAAGCTTTGGGGCTGACTCTCCGGGCTGTTGAGTTATATGACTCAGATCGTCCCGATCCGGAGGTCGGACATAAGTCCCTCGAAAATTTGCCCGAAAGGCGTCTTCGAGCTCTTCCCAACTTCCAATGGAGCTTTCGGGGAGGCCTTTGAGCCAGTGACGAGCTGGCCCTTTGAGCTTGAGGGGTATGTACTTGATGGCGTGGAGATCATCTCCTCGAGCCATATGGATATGGAGGATGTAGTCCTCAATCCAGACCCCAGGGTCTGTTGTTCCGTCGTATGCCTCTATGTTTACGGGCTTGAATCCCTCTGGAAATTCATGGTCCAGCACCTCATCGGTGAAACATAGGGGGTGTGCAGCACCCCTGTAGCTGGGTGTACCATGTTGTTCGGATGTTTGTTGTGTTGCGTTGTATGCTGGGGCGCGCTTGCGTGGTCCATAGATGGATCTTGTTGCCCCGTCCTTTGGGTGCGAGCCCTCGCATGGGTCGCGTGTTGTATTGTGAGCGGCGTTGTATGCCGCTCTGTGTTGGTAGAGGGGTCATCTATCCGACCAGCTGGCTGCTTTGATATTTGGTTGTGGGGGGTCTGAGGCCTCCTCATCGAATTCGAGTAGCAGCTTCCGCTTTCGGGAGTATGTCTTGGAGTGTGTCTTGCGCGGCCTTGAGCCTTTGCTTCTGCTTTTTCAGACTCCTCGCGGTGGCAACAAGCCTTTTACGGGCAGTCTGCTGCTCCGGGTGCCTGTCCGGCGTTATGTCGTCCGGACCATTATCCTTGATAGGATTTGTTTGTTCGGTTTGATTATCCGGATTGCCGTTGTCCGGCAGCGGTTCGCCCTGCTCCAGCGCTGGGTCTGTGTGATCGCTATTTCTGTCGAGGCGGGATAAGGGGCGGCGCTTGCGTCGCCGCTTTGACTGCTTTTCGAGGGAACAAGCCTTCGGTGCGTCCTTCCGCACCTTGACGTCATCTTTTGGTGCGTCCACCATGTATACGTCATATGACCAGGTGGCCTTCCAGGGCCCAATAGGCGCTGGTTCTTCATCGTCTCCTTCATCGACGTCCATACCGTCGATGTCTTCGGAGTCGAAGTCGAGCATGTCGGTTAAATCGTCGATAGTGGCTACAAAGTGGTTGGTGGGTGGGCTTTGAATTTCTTCATCGTCCGTATCCCAATCTCGCTGACGGTAGTCCGGCCAGGGCTGTCCTGATAAAGAGAGAGACTTTAGTGATTTCATAATATCGCCAAAGGGCGAGTGCTGAAAGATGTCCGCGACAGTAAACTCCATGATCGGCGCCCAATCGGATTCGATCAGCAGAGGCGCGAATGGTTCGGAGTCCGGAGAGGAGTCCGGCTCCTTGGAATCACGAGTCTCGCGGAGTGCGGGGCTAGTGTTCGGCTCGATCGCCGCAAGGATCGCAGCCCCCGAGGCAGCGTCCATCCACCCATCCTCGATCGGCGCAGTTGGCTCCGAATTAAGGGTCGAAGCCGATGCGGGTGCGGCCTTCAGGGCACTGTCATGGCATTGCGGCACGCTCGACAGTGGCTCGAATCCGTCGAAGATCAAGTCCCCGCGGATGTCAGCCGTGTAGTTTAAACTTCCAAATCTGACCTGACGGCTAGGGGTATAGCTTTTGATCTGCTCCAGATGGCCAAGTGAATTGGCCCGCAGTGCAAAGCCGCCGAAGACACAGATCTGTCCGGGGAGACAAGTTTCACGCTGGACTACATCACTATTGATGATCGTAGGAGCCATCAAGCCTGACGGCAACGACACAGAGGAACTCTCAATGAAAGCACCAATGTCGGTGTCAAAACCGTCGGATCTTGGGTAGGGGGTCCCAAACTGTGCGTCTAGACCGGATGGTAATAGGAGGCAGGGGACACGAAGTTATACCCACGTGCGGGCCCTCTCGATGGAGGTAAAACCCTACGTCCTGCTTGATTAATATTGATGATATGGGTAGTACAAGAGTAGATCTACCACGAGATCGGAGAGGCTAAAGCCTAGAAGCTAGCCTATGGTATGATTGTTGTTGCGTATGTTGTCCTACGAACTAAAACCCTCCGGTTTATATAGACACCGGAGAGGGTTAGGGTTACACAAAGTCGGTTACAATGGTAGGAGATCTGCATATCCGTATCACCAAGCTTGCCTTCCACGCCAAGGAAAGTCCCTTCCATACACGGGACGAAGTCTTGAATCTTGTATCTTCATAATCCAGGAGTCCGGCTGAAGCTATAGTCCGGCCATCTGGACACCCCCTAATCCAGGACTCCCTCACGAGCCATTGATCCTTTGTCGATCTCACAGTGTAACTCTCAATGAAAACACCAATGTCGGTGTCAAAACCGGCAGATCTCGGGGTAGGGGGTCCCGAGCTATCGATTTAGGATCGATGGTAACAGGGACGATGAATACGGCGTTTTACCCAGGTTCGGGCCTTTTGATGGAGGTAAAACCCTATGTCCTGCTCTTGTCTATATTGATGGAGTATCAAGTATAGAGTTGATCTAACTCGAGATCATATGTTGTGGTCTAAAACCTGAGGGTATGATGAATAATGTAATAATGATCTATCGACTAGCCTGGCCTCGGCTTATATAACATACCAGAGGCCTAGGATAACAAGACTCCTAGTCGAATACATTGGTGGAGAGGAGTCCTTCTCTTGATCACCAGGTCTTGTGGAATCTTCCTCGTATATATCATCGGCTATCTGAACTGGCCCATTATTGAACCGTCGTGGGGGGTCCTCGGCCTGACGCACTAGTCGAGAGACGACGTGGTGAGTACCTCCTAGTCCAGGACACCATCACCACCCTCCGGCTGCCCCACCACGGGCGCGACTGTCGGTGTCAAAACCGGCGGATCTCAGGTAGGGGTTCCCGAACTATGCGTCTAGGATCGATGGTAACAGGAGACGGGGGACATGATGTTTTCCCAGGTTCGGGCCCTCTCTATGGAGGTAATACCCTATGTCCTCCTTGATTGATCTTGATAAATATGAGTGTTACAAGAGTTGATCTACCACGAGATCGTAATGGCTAAACCCTAGAAGCCTAGCCTGTATGACTATGGTAATGAGTATATCCTTTCTGGACTAACCCGTTCGGTTTATATAGACACGGGGGGGGGGGGGATCTAGGGTTACATAGAGTCGGCTACATAAGAAGGAATCTTCATAGTCGGTCGCGAAGCTTGCCTTCCACGCCAAGAAGAGTCCAATCCGGACACAAGTACAGTCTTTGACCTTCATGTCTTCTCAGCCCATCAGTCCGGCCCATGGATAACAAGCCGGACGCTAGAGGACCCCTTAGTCGAGGACTCCCTCAGTAGCCCCTGAACCTGGCTTCAATGACGAGGAGTCTGGCGCAGATTGTCTTCGACATTGTAATCTGAGGGTTGGCCAGTCGTCGGCTTCTGCCCTCACGTAGGTAGTACGGAGGTGTTTGGGATGGAATCTAAACAATCTTGATCCAATTATATGGTCCTTGAAGGAGTTGTTTAGCGCAACGAACAAGGCAATCAGACTATATGGCTTAAACGCCCTCACTTAGCCATAGGAGTTTCATAATAAAGCATGGGCGCAGCCCCTGGTTCAAGCCAGGGTGCTGTCAGCATGTGATCGGGTGGTGCCGATCTTTCGCGTAATGCGGAAAAAATCTCCAACGATTTGTAACCCTCGAACAGCTGACCGACTCTCGCCGTATCATGACAGTGAGTTATCGGCTTTCTCTTCTGAGGTGCTCATCTAGTCAAGGCCAGGGCATGATCGCAGTAGTTCTCCCTTTACTACCCTAGCCGATTTAGCGTAACGTAGGATGGCAAGCATAGGAGCCGAGCAACCCAACTATTAACCAAAGACATGATTCAGAGCCAATGCATATAATGCTAAATTCGGGGTGCTGAACTTATCTTTAAGGATTGTTCGGACTTTGTAGCCATATCGTGGGGCGATGGGGAGCCCCTGGAAAATATGAAACGTACTATAGTGTGCGGTTGCTATGAAATAAGTAATATAAAGGAAAATAGAGGGAGAACAGAGATAGTATCTGGAGCCCTTGAACTTGGATCATGAATTGTTTCCATTATAGTTGGGTTCATGCGTCCAAGCGCATTGGTACAAAATAATACAATAAGCAAATGGCTATTTGACATGCCATACACGAAGGCGGACTGCATGTGGGTCCTGAAAACGGTTAGCCTCTAGGGCTTCCCATATACGCCTGTGCTCTGTGTCAATCCGTTGTATTTGTCCTTTGACGGGATCATTAATTAGGCCGTCGAAGGAGCCCCCCTAGGAGAAACCTGAAACAAGGGAAAAGGAGATAGTAAAGTTATATGTGTGTTCGGGATTGGTGTAGCTGAACCGTGGATCCCGGGATAGCTTGTACCTCCGTCGATGCCCATGGAATTTTGAGTGCATAGTTATGGACGCGTGGTATGAATGCCACTACCTCATCGGGATTAGGATGGAGGCGGAATTGCTAATCGACCTCTTGACCGGCCGGGCTGTCCTATTGCAATGTAGTCCGGACCCTCTTAATGATGTCCAGGGGCTCGGTAGCCAGACTATGATGCTGCTTGAGAAGGCCGCTTTGTACCTCTGCTGCTAGGGCGGCAGTGTCCTCCTCTATCCGGAGGGGGCATTCTGTGTTTCCGTTGACTGTTATGATGCTGTGAAGACTAGGCATCTTCAGCTTGAGATATGCATAGTGTGGCACCATGTTGAATCTAGCAAACACGGTTCGTCCGAGCAGTGTGTGGTAGCCGCTGCGGAAGGGGACGATATCGAAGATTAACTCCTTGCTTCGGAAGCGGTCCGGAGAACCGAAGACCACCTCCAGCATGATTGAACCCGTGTAGCGGGCCTCAATGCCTGGTATGACTCCTTTAAAGGTAGTCTTTGTGGGTTAGCTTCGTGAGGGATTAATGCCCATCTTCCGCACTGTATCCTGATAGAGCAGGTTGAGGCTGCTACCACCGTCCATTAGGACTCGTGTTAGGTGAAATCCGTCGATGATTGGGTCGAGGACCAGTGCGGCTGAACCGCCATGCCGAATACTAGTTGGGTGATCTCGACGATCGAAGGTGATTAGGAATGACGACCACGGATTGAATTTTGGGGTGAGTGGCTCTACCACGTAGATGTCCCTAAGTGCTCGCTTGCGCTCCCTTTTAGGGATGTGTGTAGCGTATACCATGTTCACCGTTTTAACTTGAGGGGATAATTTCTTCTGCCCTCCAGTGTTCGGCTGCCGGGGCTCTTCGTCCTCGTCCTCACTTTTTGATCCCTTTTCTTTGTTTTCGGCATTTAACTTGCCAGCCTGTTTGAAAACCCAACAATCTCTGTTGGTGTGATTGGCTTGTTTATCTAGGGTACCATGTATCGGCCACGGACGATCGAGTATGCGATCCAGGCTGGATGGTCCCTCATTGTTCCTTTTGTAGTGCTTCTTTCGTTGGCCGGACATGGAGCCACTGAATCCTGCGTTAACAGTGGTGTCGTCGGTGTTGTCGCCATTGCTTCGGCGTTTGTACCTGTTGTGCTGGAGCTTGTCGGAGCTGTTCTTGGCCTCGGAGGGGCCTGTCTCGTTGGCTGTGTTTTTGCTACGAGCTAGCCAGCTGTCCTCACCCGTGCAAAAGCGGGTCATGAGTGCCGTAAGGGCTGCCATGGACTTCGGCCTTTCTTGGCCGAGGTGGCGTGCTAGCCATTCTTCACGAATGATGTGTTTAAAAGCCGCTAGGGCTTCGGTATCCGGACAGTCAACGATCTTGTTCTTTTTAGTTAGGAACCTAGTCCACAATTTTCTGGCTGATTCTCCAGGTTGTTGAACTATGTGGCTTAAGTCATCGGCATATGGTGGCCGGACATAAGTACCTTCGAAGTTGTCAAGGAAGGCCTCTTCCAAGTCCTCCCAGCTGCCGATGGAATTCTCGGGCAGGCTATTCAGTCAGTCTCTAGCTGGCCCTTTGAGTTTCAGTGGGAGGTATTTGATGGCGTGGAGTTCGTCTCCACGGGCCATGTGGATGTGGAGAATAAAGTCCTCAATCCATACTGCGGGGTCGGTTGTTCCGTCGTATGATTCAATATTGACGGGCTTGAACCCCTCGGGGAATTCGTGATCCAGCACCTCATCTGTGAAGCAGAGAGGGTGTGCGGAGCCTATATATCAGGCTGCATCACGGCGCACCTCCGATGGAGTCCGTCTGAGGTTATCGGCCCGGGTGTGATTAGGTTTGTCACACCCGAATAGGTAGCCGTCATCCTGGTGTGTTATGCTCTACTGTCCAGCTCCTGCCGAAGGTCCTATGTATGGTCCCGAGATGTTTTGTCCCTATTTTTGCGAGGTGGTGGGGTGGGCTATTGTTTGGCCTGAGGTGCCGCTTTATCCCGACCGCGGGGTGGTCGATCCGTCGCACTATCCCGACCGCATGGTGGTCGGTCCGCATTGCGTGAGGGAGGTATGGGATCTGGTGCCTCCTCATCGAACTGAGGTAGCAGTCTATGCTTTGGGTAACTCTTGGCTGGGCGCTTGTTGCCGTGTTCTTAGGCTGACAGGACATCAGTCCACCTATCAATTAGCAGGTCTTGATCAGCTTGAAGCTACTGCTACTTCTTCTTCAGGAGCCTTGCAGTGGCTATTAGCTGGTGCTTGAAGCGCTCCTGCTCAAGGGGTGCCTCAAGCACGATGAAGTCATCATTGCTAAGGCCCTCATCATCCTCGGAGACTGGACGATGACTGTCATCATCTGGGTCATTGGGCATGGCCTGTTTATTAGGGTTATCTTGCCCGTTGTCTTGTTCCTCCTATTCGGATGCGGCCCCGACAGGGTCTTCATTGTTTTCGGCGTCACCTGGAGTACTGTTTTCTCCGGTACCAGTGCTGCCATCATTTGAGCGATGAGGCTTAGAGCGGCGTTTAGGGTGCCAGCGCTTGGACTGTGTCTCAGAAGGTTTCTTTGCAACTGGATCTCCTTTCTCATCGTCGCTAGCTTTTTTAGGTGTGTCGACCATGTACACATCGTACATAGAGGTGGCCGTCCAACGTCCAGTAAATGATAGGTTTTGGCCTTGCTCCTGGTAACCATCATCGTCCATACCGTCGATGTCTTCCGAGCCGTAATCAAGCACGTCGATTAAGTCATCGACAGTGGCTATGAAGTGGGTGGCGGGTGGGAAACGAGATTTCCCATCATCAGCCTCTGGCTCGAACCGAACATAGTTCGGCTGTGAGTCCTTCTCCAAGGACAAGTTCTTTAAAGAGATTAGCACATCACCCAAAGGTGAGTGCTGGAAGATGTCTGCGGTGCTAAATTCAAAAATCGATAACCGATCCAGCTCGGTGTCCGCAGGCGTACCTGGTCCGGGACCTATAGCCGGAGACGAATCCGGAGTTCCATTGACGCAAATATTGCGGGGTGCGCAGTCCGTGTGCGGATCCAACGCCACGGACTCTGTGTCCTCGGATGGCACGATATGCTCCGGTTCTAAGGCTGTTGTAGCAACAGGGACCATCTCCTGTATGTGATTCGATGCGGTCTCCTAGATTTAAGTAGTGTTCATCGGGGCAAGGGGAAGCGATCGCTGCAGTCTCAAATCCATTGAAGATCAAGTCTCCACGGATATCCGCGACGTAGTTCAAGCTTCCAAATCTAACCTGGTGGCCAGGGGCATAGCTATCGATCTTCTCCAGATGGCCAAGTGAGTTGGCCCGCAGTACGAAGCCGCCGAACACGAAAATCTGTCCGGGGAGGAAGGTTTCTCCTTGGACAGCGTCGCTATAGACGATTGAAGGGGCCATCGAACCTTTCGTCGACGACACAGTGGAACTCTCAATGAAAGCACCAATGTCGGTGTCAAAACCGGCAGATCTCGGGTAGGGGGTACCGAACTGTGCGTCAAGGATCGATGGTAACAAGAGACGGGGGACACGATGTTTACCCAGTTCGAGCCCTCTCTATGGATGTAATACCCTACGTGCTACTTGATTGATCTTGATGAATATGAGTGTTAGAAGAGTTGATCTACCATGAGATCGTAATGGCTAAAACCTAGAAGCCTAGCCTGTATGACTATGGTAATGAGTATATCCTTTCCGGACTAACCCCTCCGGTTTATATAGAAACCGGGGAGAATCTAGGGTTACATAGAGTCAGTTACATAAGATGGAATCTTCATAGTCGGTCGCCAAACTTGCCTTCCATGCCAAGAAGATTCCAATCCGGACACAGGTACAGTCTACGGCCTTCATGTCTTCTTAGCCCATCAGTCCGGCCCATGGATAACAAGCCATACGCTCGTGGACCCCTTAGTCCAGGACTCCCTCAGCAATCGCAGGGCGCGCGCCTCCCTCGGAGCGGGTTGACCCAGCCATTGTGCCCAATGGGGCCGCTGGCCCTCAAGCGCCTTCACCGCGTTACCGTGCCATCCAAGTGGCTGGCTCGCAACAGTGAGGGCACGACACAGTCGCCGCCGGCACCGTCAGAAGCCGGACGATGGTACGATCTACATCATCCTCACCGATGGGAACCACCGCTACAGAGGTCATGGTGCGGGACCAGCTCCTTTTGAGGTTCTCGGCAGTGGCCGATCAGATTGATGAATGGAGAGCCACCATTCAAAGTCTGATTGGCTTCGCTGAGGCTGGTGGCTCACAGCGAGCTCTCTTGCCATGGCCTGCGCAAGCGAAGACAATGGCTCGCGCTGCTGGTCGTACGGATGGGGCCACCCCCATTGTGCAGTATCCACCACAGCAACTAGCGTGGGAACTGCGGAATCAAGAACACGATGACGTATCGATGGCTTCTTTCGACACTCGAGCACGTCCAAGCCAACGGCGAGCCCCGAGGACATACGAAGGGGAGGTGCGCGCGTTGTCATCGAGCAGTGCCGCGACGACCACCATCGGACCAACGGGTGCGATGGTCCCCACGTCGATGAGCCTGCACTCGAGGATAGCTAGTGCCTGCCTTTCGTGGTTGGGTGCCTTGCCTTTTCTCATGAGCTACGGCAAGTCCGTTGGCCATCCGCTCACATATTCAAGCTAGAGATACCCGAGAAGTATGATGGAAGGCTGAACCCGGCAGAGTTCTTGAGCATCTACACCATCGCTGTTCAAGCTGCCAGAGGAAGAGATGAGAAGATGTTTACCAACTACTTCCCTTTGGCACTCAAGTCCAACGCGAGGTCTTGGCTGATGCACCTGCCGGAAAACTCCATTTCGTCATGGACCGACTTCTGTCTTGAGTTCATTGGCGCCTTCACAGGCGGCCATCAAGACCCAGGACGGCCCAGCGACTTGCAGGTTCTCCAACAGAAAGAAGGAGAGACTCTCTACAAATATTATAGAGATTCAGCAGAGTCCACTGAAATATCCCAAATATCCACCCGGCGGCTGTGATAGGTGCATTCCAGTCCAATGTGCGCAACCGCAAGATACATTCCAAAATAAATGTGTGGTTTCCCAAGACTGTGAAGGAGCTCTACACATTGGTGGACAAGTGTGCTCGGGTGGAGGAGGGGAGGAAACTGCCTGCAGAAGAAGATTGCATCAACATCGACTCAGAGGATGACGATGAATCCACCGGTCTGAAGAAGAAGAACAAGAAGCGCAACAAGAGGCGCAAGGATAAGGCACTGATGACCGTCGAAGGATCGGACACGCTCAGTACTGGCAAGAGGGTTCAGGCTGAAGCCCCCGGCCAGGAAGTTGCCGTGTGCGCTAACTGCCGGGCGGCTCTGGTGGCCGAGAAGGCTGGGAAAGGCGATGGGCCATACTGTAAGATCCATCCGACCAAGGGCCATGATCTCCAAGAGTGTCATCAGGTTGAGCAGCTCGTCAAGAAGTAGAGGGTTAATGTCTGGTAGGACTACGTTGGTATTTCCCCAAAGAGGAGGGGATGATGCAGCACATTGATAGTAGGTATTTTCCTCAGTAGGTATTTTCCCCAAAGAGACCAAGGTATAGAACTAGTAGGAGAACCAAGCAACACTATGTAAATAGTACCTGCACACAAATAACAAATACTCGTAACCCAACGTGTTAAAGAGTTTGTCAATCCCTTTCGGGTAACGGGCTTGAGAAAGTTCAGATAATTTGACAGATAGATCTCGCGGGAACGCGAGATAAAATAAATTGCAGCAAGATAATTTTGTATTTTTTGTTTAATAGATCTGAAAATAAAAGTAAATAAAAATATATCGCAAAGGAAAATATGATGAGAAAGACCCGGGGCTGTAGATTTCACTAGTGGTTTCTCTCGAGAAAAATAGAAAACGGTGGGTAAACAAATTACTTTTGGGAAATTGATAGAACTTCCAATAATCATGACGATATCCAGGCAATGATCATTATATAGGCATCGCGTACAAGATTAGTACACCGACTACTGAATACATCTACTACTATTACTCCACACATCGACCGCTATCCAGCATGCATATAGTGTATTTAGTTCCTGGAGAAATGGAGTGATGCAATAAGAACGATGACATGATGTAGACAAGATATATTTATATAGAAATAAACCGCATCTTGTTATCCTTAATCACAACGATACATACGTGTCGGTTCCCCTTCTGTCACTAGGTTCAAGCACCGTAAGATCGAACCCATCACAAAGCACCTCTTCCCATTGCAAGATAAATAGCTAAAGTTGGCCAAACAAACCCAAATATCAGAGAAGACATACGAGGCTATAAGAAATCATGCATATAAGAGATCAAAGAAGACTCAAATAACTTTCATGGATAAAAAGATAGATCTGATCATAAACTAAAAGTTCATCTGATCCCAACAAACACGCCGCAAAAAGAGTTACACCATATGGAAGCCATCTAACTACTAATTACGGACCCGTAAATCTACAAAGAACTACTCATGCATCATTGGAGAGGCACCAATGGACATGATGAACCCCTCTATTGTGGTGTCTAGATTGGATCTGGTGGTTCCGGAACTTGCGGCGGCTGGAATTGATTTTCGTCGGCTCCCCTAGGGTTTCTGGAATATTGGGGTATTCATAGAGTAAAGAGGCAGTCTGGGGGCACCCGAGGTGGGCACAACCCACCAGGGCGCTTCTTTGGCCCACTAGATGTTTTCTGGTCCATAAAAATCCACAAAAAAGTTTCGTTGCATTTGGACTTCATTTGGTATTGATCTCCTGCGATGTAAAAAACATGCAAAAAAATAGCAACTGGCACTTGGCACTATGTCAATAGGTTAGTACCAAAAAATGATATAAAATGACTATGAAATGATTGTAAAACATCCAAGAAGATAATATAACAACATGGAAGAATCAAAAATCATAGATACATTGGAGACGTATCCGCATCCCCAAGCTTAATTCATGCTCGTCCTAGAGTAGGTAAATGATAAAAACAGAATTTTTGATGTGGAATGATGCTTAACATGTCATCTCATATTGTTTTCTTTGAGCATGGACATTTGGACTTTTATATTGTTCAAAGCAATAGTCTAGTTTTGTCATGAGACTTAAATACTCAAGCATATCAACAAGCATCCATGTCTTTCAAAATATCAACGCTAAAATAAGTTATCCCTAGGCAATCATGCTCAGTCATTGATCAATTCATGAAACACACTCACATCTTAGCTACACCCAATGATCAAGTGCGATCATAGTGCCGCCTAGTTGGTGCTTTATAAGAGAAGATGGATACTCAAACTAAAAAAATAAAAATTGCATAAAGTAAAAGAAAGGCCCTCGTGGAGGGATGTAGGGATTCGTAGAGGTGTGCTACCTCTTGAGCATGCGTTGGTTTTCCCTTGAAGAGGAAAGGGTGATGTAGCAAAGTAGCATAAGTATTTCCCTTAGTTTTTTTAGAACCAAGTTATCAATCCAGTAGGAGACTACACGCAAGTCACCTAGTACCTACACAAACAAACAAGAACCTCGCAACCAACGCGATAAAGGGGTTGTTAGTCACTTCACGGCCACTTACGAAACTGAGATCTGATAGAGATAATAAGATAAATATTTTCGGTATTTTTGTTGTATAGATTGAAAAGTAAAGATTGCAAAAATAATAGTAAACTAGAATTGTAGATCGGAAACTTATATGATGTAAAGTGGACTCGTGGGCCATAAGTTTCACAAGTGGCTTCTCTCAAGATAGCATATATTACGGTGGGTGAACAAATTACTGCCGAGCAATTGCTAGAAAAGCACATAGTTATGATGATATCTAGGCATGATCATGAACATAGGCATCATGTCCGTGTCAAGTAGACTGAAACGATTATGCATCTACTACTATTACTCCACACATCGACCGCTGTCCAGCATGCATCTAGAGTATTAAGTTCATAAGAAAAGAGTAACGCATTAGGCAAGATGACATGATGTAGAGGGATAAACTCAAGCAATATGATATAAACCCCATCTTTTTATCCTCGATGGCAACAATACATTACGTGCCTTGCTGCCCCTGCTGTCACTGGGAAAGGACACCGCAAGATTGAACCCAAAGCTAAGCACTTCTCCCATTGCAAGAAAGGTCAATCTAGTAGGCCAAACGAAACTGATAATTCGAAGAGACTTGCAAAGATATCAAATCAAGCATATAAGAATTCAGAGAAGAATCAAATATTGTTCATAGATAATCTTAATCATAAACCCACAATTCATCGGATCTCGTCAAACACACCGCAAAAAGAATTACATCGAATAAATCTTCAAGAACATCAAGGAGAACTTTGTATTGAGATCCAAAGAGAGAGAAGAAGCCATCTAGCTAATAACTATGGACCCGAAGGTCTGTGGTAAACTACTCACACATCATCGGAGAGGCTATGGTGTTGATGTAGAAGCCCTCCGAGATCGAATGCCCCTCCGGCAGATTGCCGGAAAAGGTCCTCAGATGGGATCTCACGGGTACAGAAGGTTGCGGTGGTGGAAAAGTGGTTTCATGGCTCCCCTCGATTTTTTCAAGGTATAAGAGTGTATATAGGCGAAAGAAGTAGGTCGGTGGAGCTGCGAGGGGCCCATGAGGGTGGGGGGTGCGCCTAACCCCCTAAGCGCGCCGCCCTACCTCATGGCCGCATCGCTGCTTCCTTGACGTCCACTCCAAGTCTCCTAGATAGCCTTTGCTCCAAAAAGGATCCACGTGAAGGTTTCATTCTGTTTGATATTCCTTTTCTGTGGAACACTAAAATAGGCAAAAAAATAGCAATTTGCACTAGGCCTTCGGTTAATAGGTTAGTCCCAAAAATAGTATAAAAGTGCATAATGAAGCCCATAAACATCCAAAACAGATAATATAATAGCATGGAACAACCAAAAATTATAGATACGTTGGAGACGTTTCAAGGTGCCAAAGCTCAAAGCAAAAATTGAGAGATAAAAACATTTTGAGAGGCATACTTTTCCCACCAATGAAAATTACATAGAGCTCCCAACAATTTCCATGCTAGATATATCATAGGCAGTTCCCAAACAGAAAATAAAGCTTATACCTTTTTCCACCATACTTTCACTTTCCATGGCTAGGCGTATCCACGGGTGCCTTCCATACCAACACTTTCCAAGGAATTTATTACTTGGCAACATAAAGAAAATTCTTTTTTCATTTCGGGACTGGGCATCCCTAATACCTTTGCCTTACTCCTGTGCAATGACAAGTGAATAAACACTCATCGTGAGAATAACACATCTAGTATGGAAAATATCAGCCAACCTTCACCGCCTCGCGAGCGGTATGAGCACACAAAAGAGAAATTTATTTTGAAAATTAGAGATGGCACATACAAATTTGCTTAGAACGGCAAAATAATATCGCATATAGGTAGGTATAGTGGACTCATGTGAAAAAAACGGTTTAAAGGATTTTGGATGCACAAGTAGTGATCATACTTAGTGCAAAATGAAGGCTAGGAAAAGATTGACAAATGACAAACCAAGGATGGTAATGGGTCGGGTTCACCTCGGGTTGAACAATATCAAATCCACATCCAAATCCAGGAAGACATTATGTGTCCGCCCACGAAAAAATCCATGGGCGAAAAATTATGTCCATGAATATCCATCGGGTATGGATATCCATCGGATTCTCTCAATACATATACATTAGACAAATGAGAACATTCACATAAGACCTCTAATTCTCACAAAATGATATAGCACAAGTTCACAACATCAAATAAGCTCTTAGATTATCACAAAATGACATAGGCAAGTGCACATCACCAAATAAGCTCTCAGATTCTCACAAAATGACATACTAACGTCAAATAAACATAAGTACACAATTCTCAGAATGTCATAGCATGAACACAATATCATTTCTCAATCTCGATTTCTCACAAAATGTCATAGCACAACATCAAGTAAGCGCATGTACGCCATGCGTCACCTTCCATTCTTCACCTCAACGTTCTAAGCATCATGTTCTAGGCTTATGTTATGTTGAGCTACCAGCAGAGTGAACATTTCTAGGGCTAACTGCAACAGGGCCTTGTGGTCCATCATGAGAAGATATTAAACTGTACATGCAAAAAAATCTCCAGCTTCAGTTAAAGTGAGCCAATGTCCATATTGTCTAAACTTTATAGATTTGGAAATATTTTTTCTCTAAATTGTAATTAATGGTGACCACCAACCTAAAATATTTTGCTATATTTCTTCTTTTAGGGAATATAAGATAGAACTACTCAGATTACAAGTCAAATTTGAATGAATCTTAGTCATTCACAACCCTGTAGGTTAAAATACACTGATGTGGTTGAACATAATTACTAATTAACATGCACAGATACAGATCACACCTGTATCCCAATATGATATGTACTCATTTGGTAACCAACGAAAATTATCTATCTATAAATCTCTTCCAGTTTCTACTATAAACTGCAGGAAATGCTTAATTTGCGAACATACATGAGGGGTATTTAGGGAATACAAAAATCACTACTGCTCCAATTACTGTTGTAAACCGAAAGAAATACTTAATTTTAGACCTACATGGGAGGGATTCAGGGAACAAAAATACTACTACTTCTTGAATTACTACTATATAAACTGAAAGAAATATTTAATTTGCATACATACATGAGGGGGATTCAGGGAACAAGCACATGTTGCACAGCCACGTATAGGAACACCAGAGTACGTGAGACATATTCATCAGCAAATAAGAAAACCTTACCCTGAACGATGGCTGTTTGGTGTGTTTGTCACCTCCTCAGCACAGTCATGGTCATCTCCTTGGTCTGCCCCCATATCGCTGCACCCCCGTGGTCCTGGTCCTACGCGCGATAGCGGTCTTGTACGTTGTGCTGTTCCGCATAGGTGTGCTCCACATCGCAGCTCGGAGACTTGCGTCGGCCCGCCGTTGTACTCCTGCGTGCGAAGAGAAGCCGACGGAGGGGTCGAGATGATTTGGAGTTGGGCTCGGTGGCGCTGGATGCTGAAGTGTTGCATGCCTACACCGCACCATATGTAGAGGTAAAGGCTAGCGGCACCGGCGACTGCATCTTGGGCGGCAGGAGGAGTAATCGAGGAGACGGAGATGATGCTTAATGGCGAGATGTTTAACAAGGAGATAGAAGAATGAGAGGACGCAGAGTAAGTTACGGTGGGGACTGGGGGAGGGATTGCACAATTTAATATTCACTTTTTATAAAGAAAAATACATACCCTTCCCATGAGTAATTGGGTCGGGATCGGGTGATGCCCATGGGCATAAAAATGTACCCAAACCCTACCCACTCGGGTCGGGTATCCACGGGTATTCATGTCCATGGATAAAGTTTCCATCCTGATGACCAACCAAGAAACGAATAATTTCATAAGAGAGCATTGAGCATAATTAACACCGAATAATGCACCACAAGTAAGATGTAATTTCATTGCACAACTATTGACTTTCATGCTTGCATAGGGAATCACAAACCTTAACACCAATATTCTTACTAAAGCATAATTACTCATCAACATGACTCACATATCACATCATCATATCTCAAAACTATTACAAGGAATAAAGTTTTTTTTGTCCATTGATCTTCTTGAAAGTTTTTATTATATCCTTCTTGGATATCTATCACTTTGGAACTAATTTTCATGTGTTGTCTTTGATAAGCTCAAACAAATATAAGTGAAGATCATGAGCATAATATTTCTTTCTCTCAAATTAATTTAAATGAAGCAAGAGAGAATTTCTTGAAAATTTTACTAACTCTCAAACAAATCTAATTGAAGCAAGTGATCATTTCTTCAAGAATACTAAAGCACATCGTGCTCAACAAGATATAAGTGAAGCAATAGAGCAATTCCATAGCTCATAAGGATTTAAGTGAAGCATAAAGAGCAATTCTAACAAGTCATGGCAAAATTTTGACTCTCTCCAATAAGTGTGTCTAGCAAGGATTCAAGACTTAAAACAAAAAGCAAATCAAGCAAAGATTCATATCATACAAGACGCTCCAAGCAAAACTCATTGTATGCAATGAATAAAAATATAGTTTTGAGTAAAATACCGATGGTCGTTAGAAGAAAGAGGGGATGCCACTCGGGGCATCCCCAAGCTTAGTTGCTTGCTTATCTTTGGATAATATCTTGGGATTCCATGGGCATCCCCAAGCTTAGGATCTTCTTACTCCTTATTCCTTCATCCATCGTAACATCACCCAAAACTTGATAACTTCAATCACACAAAACTCAACAAAACCTTCGTGAGATCTGTTAGTATAAGAAAGAAAATCAGTACTATAAGTGCTGTTGCAACTCATTCATATTTTATTCTTGCATTATACCTATTGTATTCCAACTTTTTTATGGCAAAAACTCTTCAAAGAAAACCATAGAATCATCAAAACAAGCATAGAACGCAAGGAAAATGAAATCTATCAAAAACAGAACAGTCTCTAGCAATTTGGATATTTCGAATACTTGTGTAACTCCAAAAATTCTGAAGCAGCAGGAGAACCTGAGAAATTTGTATATCGATCTACTATAAAAAAATTCAGAATTTTTCAGCGCTTCTATGTTTTTTTAAAATTGTAACTCTGGACGCAAAAGTTTCTGTTTTTCAGCAACATCAAACAATTATCATCCAAAAATATCCTAAAGGCTTTACTTGGCACAAACACTAATTAAAACACAATCATGATAGTAGCATTATTGCGGAAACACTCTAGAACAGAAAGAAAATGACAAAAATAAAATTTATTCATTGAGTTGCCTCCCGACAAGCGCTATCGTTTCACACCCCTAGCTAGACATAAAGCAAGGATCTAAGTGTTGTCATATTTGTTTCTAGATCCATATGATGCCCTCATGATTGATTCATATGGTGGCCTAATTCTTGTTCTAGGGAACTGTTCCATGTCCTTCCTTAGTGAAAATTGGAACTTAATATTGCCTTCTTTCATATCAATCAAGGCACCACTAGTGCGTAAAAACGGTCTACCAAGAATAATTGGACAAGACGGATTGCAATCAATATCGAGAACAATAAAATCTATGGGCACATTATTCCTATTTGCAAGAATAAGAACATCATTAATTCTTCCCATAGGATTTTTAATAGTAGAATCCGCCAAGTGCAAATTTAAAGAATATTCTTCAATATCGGTAAGACCAAGCACATCACATAAAGATTTCGGAATTGTAGAAACACTACTGCATGATGCTGCTAACGTGACACTACGATGAGAGACCATTCGACAGAACTCTGTGTGATGCCATAATCGCAAACGGTGGTGTAAATAACCGTCAAAAAAGGAGCAAAACATTTGTGATGGAGGATGCATCAAACACATTTCAGATTTTAGTTGCGTGTGCGATGCAGTGCATACAGTTCAGCTCAATTAACCGTTTGTGATGAGGAGGAACAAGAGAAAAAGGTAGCCAGATGAAGGTGTTTGCGATGTACAACATACGGTTCACACAGATGAACTATTTTTGATTAGGCAACACAAAAGAAACGGTCAGGCATATCAAAGGTGTGTGCGATATACGGCATGCGGTTTACTCAGATGAACTGTTTGCGTTGAGACATGAGAACAGAAACAGTTCAAATGAACTAGATGTGTGTGATACGAGGCAAACAGGTCCGTAACCAGAAACATCTGTGATGACCAAAAACAACATAGACGATTACTGCTAACAAGCCGTGTGTGTTGTGAGCAAATGATTGCTGGTATACAATTGTTAGTGATTCTTGAAAACATCACCAACGGGTTCCATTGTTTAGTCCGTGTGCGATGTGATTTTCTTTGTCCGCACAACAGCTACGCTCTGTCTAGAGAGCATCAACATATATACTTAAAAGGAAAGGATTACATAACCAAATTAAGCATACAACTACACAAGTGACTACACACATAATATTTCCACACACCAAAGAAAGCAATTACATGCATACTAAAGTAGGAGAAATGAGGATCTAATCATCTACTTATTGTTGCGATGACGATTGCCATTGCTCTACTTCCGACTGGATCCCTGGCCGTTTTCGGGAAGGAGGGACTTCCTCATGTCAATGATCCGGCTGTACATGTCGTAGCTCGTGTATGCCTCCTTGACCGCATACACGACATGAGCTTTGTCGAGTTTCTCCATCCAAGCCGAGTGCCAGGCACGATTGTCCTTATTGCACGAATCCTTCATGTCTCTGCAGTAGGGGTCGATGATGGCCTCGGCAAGGTGAACTAGTGAGTCCTTCTCATGCTCCGTATTGGCCCTGTCGACAAGATTCTAGCAGGCGATGCTCGAATTCTCGAGCACCTTTACATCGTTGGTGATGTCCACCATAGCGAACATGTAGTGGGGGCTATTGACAAACCTGGCGAAGCACTCACAAGGCCTTGAGGCCAGGCAGTAGTGGTAGACGAGGACGTGGTGGAGCATGCACATCGGGGCGACGGCAACCTTGGGACGAGACCCGGAACGAGCGCGGGTGTACTCGAGGTCGAACCCAACCACCTTATACTTCTCCTCAGCAAGCAACAACTCCATCATGTGGATGAAGTGGTCCGCCCAGACTGGGTCGTTGGTGTACACCACCGAGAGGTCCATGAACCTTCTGCGGGTGTCCACCACGGTACGCTTGGTGAACTGCTACTCATCATCGGCAGCCACTCGGAGTGCCATTGGAGCCGCGCAGGATACCCTCTATGAATTTCTCGTGGTGGGTGTGCTTCTTGCAATGGTGGGGCGCGATCGAAAGGTTGAAGAGACACAAGGGTAGGTTAAATGGCCGCTGTAATAAATGGGGGCCGGCCTGTAATCGTCACGTCTTGTCCCAGCGTTCATAGAGGAGGATTCCAGAATCCAATGCACGCTTGACAACACCGCACCCCAGGCGTGGGCTCGAAGAGTCGCCAAATGTATCATCGGTGAGCCTGTTTCCGCGCTACCGCGCTATTTACCGCGCAAGCTTCCCGCCCAGCTAGTTTAGCCACGCGTCGACTAGAAGAGGGACAAATCGTGGGTGTTTATTGGCAAAAAGCTTTGTAAAAACGAAGTGTGTGGAATGACATCAGTCATAACTTTACCCTTGGGTGATGAGGTCAAAGTTACACAGAAGGGTGATGATGGACACTCGAGTGCGATAATTAATTCTGTGCTCTACAGTGCACACGATGGAAGAAACCAACTGTGTGCAATAATGTCGAAGATCACAGTCGAGTTAGCTATACAGATCATGTGCTGTGAGATCGACAAGGTAAACTGATTCGAGAATGGTTAATAAAATCTAAGACACACTATTACACGATGTTGCTAACGTGACACTACGATCAGAGACCCTTCGAGGAACTGTGTGCGATGCAATAATTGCAAACGCTGGTGTATGAAAACCGTCAAAAAAGGTGCAAAACATTTGTGGTGGAGGATGCATCAAACACGGTTCAGATTTTAATTGCCTGTGCGATTCAGGCCACACGGTTAACCCGTTCAAACTGTTTGCGATGAGGCAGAACAACAGAAACGAGAAGACATATCAATGTGTGTGCGATATATGGCATAAAGTTTGCTCCGATGAACTGTTTGCTATTAGGGAGTGCAACATAAACGGTTAGCTAGATCAAGGTGAGTGTGATATAGGGCATACGGTTCACTCAGACGAACTGTTTTCGATTAGCGAACGCAACAGGAATGGTTCAACTTAACAAGATGTGTGTGATACGTGGCAAACAGCCAACTTGGATGAACTGTTTGCGATGAGAAATTACAACATAGACGATTAATACAGTTAGTTTGTGTGCTATTCCGTGTGTACAAAAAACATTGAAAAATGCAAACTAGTTGCTTGCGGTGGATAGGAGTATCGCACACGATGCATCTGCGAGTACTCGTGTGCGATAATTGGTAAGTTACACATACGTTTCCTTATGTTAACACTTGTGTGATAAATAACACGTGGCACCGGATACGGTATTCGGGTTGTGTGTGTGCTCCACTTAGTCTTCCCACGCTCCAGGGAATGCTTCTCGCGCTCCACATGGATGAATTCTAAAATCCACGCCTATTCCCTCACCAGTTTCCCGCCACCAGCTAATGTCTTGCTGCATATAACCCAGGCGGCAACACACCGTCGCGACAATCTGCGAAGATCGAGTCCTCACCCATCTACCATTAGTTATTCCAAGCATGCCAGGCAACGACCAAAGCTTCGACGTCGACGCCTACCTGCGTTACATCTTCGATGAGGACAACCAGCCGGAGCAGGTCGGGGAGCAAGAGCTTCATTGGCCGGTGCAGGCACCATGGCCCATCGGCGGCGATATCGGCGTCATAGTCCTTGGGAGCACAATCGACATATTGTAGAGGAGGTGTGATGAGCAGTTTGCCATCCACCGTGCAAAAGATCCAGAGCTGCTCGACGGCATGATCGATGACGCACCCGAAGAGCCGCCATCACCAGTGCTCATCGAGAGCCCGATGCCCTGCAAGGAATGGGCAGAGGACCTCTGCGATTCAGTCAAGATAAAGGTAGCCTATGGCTTCATCATTGCCCGTGGCAGCCGTGTCAACCTCGATCCCGATGATGTGGTGGCCAGGCTCGAGCGCATCCTTGGCGGAGTTGATGTCCCCGACGAAGTAGAACATCGCCAACGTGATATCTTGAGGACACAGGTGATTGACGGAATTTTCTACCAGGCCAGAGACATGGAAATTGAGCGGTTCCGCGGAGTTGTCATGCGCGCGATTGCACGGTGTCAAGCTCTTCTTGAAGAGGCCCAGCAGCCCCAAGAGCCTCCAAGCGCCAGCAGCTCTATAGGCGGAGGTGGTTTGGACACTCCGAGTGAACGGCCGCAAGGGTGCTATGCTGATCATGGTGTCTGAGAAGACCATCATCGGAAGGCCGGCAGCTCAACCTTTTAGCTTATATTTTATTATAATTGTATGCGTATGTAGGTCGTGAGTGTTCTGGGCCTTGCCACATTTGGCATTTTAAATTATCCTAAATATGTAAGACAATTATTAAGAATTATTAACAGTTTCCATTGTAAGTTTGCCTCACCAGCGAGTAGAGCGCACGCAGGGACATGAGAACGGAGCGCGTCGTGGCCGCCTCAACAGCGAGCAACCACGTGGTCAACCTTCTGCCATCAATAAATTTTGACCTTGTTTCTCGTCACATTGCTGATTACAACGCAATAAGTAATTGCAAATCTGTTCACACCTATCAAACTAATATGTCTTCACACTTAGCACCGGGCTATAAAAACTACCCACTCAAAAATTACTTCACAATTCCTCTCCTCATCACCTACAAAACTGGTTTTCTCTGTCAAATCATTCCTCCATGACCGGTAGGAGGAGTTTAGGGTGGACATATAACCAGGCAGCAAAGACCAAGGCTGCGGAAGCACTAGAGAGATCCCGACGCGAAGCCGCAACCGCAATAGAGATGTCCTGGCGTGCCGCGGAGCCCTCGAACGAGCTCTCACGGGCACGCGAGGGCTCTCACAAGCGCATTCGCACCGTCGTCTATCACGACGAGCCGGCGTTCCTAAAGTCCTTTGCCGGTGATGACGACATTCTCGCTGGCGTCACTATGCAGCAGGAGCTAGTTGACGGCTTGATGAAGCTGCTCAAGATTAGCGATGGCTCGATTGACAAGGCGACCGGCATCGTCAACCAGCTCATGGATGGCAATGCTAAGCTCCTCAAGTTGGTCTCCGAGAAGGAGGAGGAGGCCGCCGACTGGAAGATGCTGCATGAGGAAAGTAGTGCCTCGGAGATGACGCTGAAAGCGGTCGTCGAGGAACTAATGGGTTGCTTGAGGAAGCTCCCGATCGAGCGCGAGTAGGAGGTGGAGAAATCTCTGGCTGCTTTCAAGCAAATTCGTGAGGAATTGAAGAAGGAGCTGGAGGATTTCGCCTCGCGACGATCCATCGACGAGTAGAGATAGTAGCGACCCAGATCATTGTCTGCAATTTCCTTCTTCTCTTGCCCTCGTGTCTTCTGGGCTTTGCCGCATGTGGCATTTTAAATTATCCGGAATATGTAATACAATTATTATATGCGCCAGTGTAAATTTGTCATCGTATTATCCGTTCCCATTTTATTTGTGGTCGTATTATCCGTTGCCCTATGTGGCAATTTAAATTAGGGCGGAATACTAGTTGAAAACACGAACAAAGCAAATGCTACCATGGGATCACAAGCAAACACCATCCATCCAGGTGCTTTAATTAACCCATTAATGGAGAAGTTGTGAGCGAGGCGGGCGACGGCTGGTGCATGGAGGTCAAAGAGCTTGCTTCCCGGTGAGCATGGGCGGCCTTGCTGCTCGCACATGTCCCGTCGAGCTTGCGAGGTGGACAGGATGCACGCGTCCCATCAAGCCTGCGCATCGGACTGCTTGCACACGTCCCATCGAAGTTGCACGGCGGACTTCTCACGCTCGCCCCATCTAATCAAACAGTTGCACGCACGCCACCGAGTATGGTTAAATTTCGACAAAGTAAATATAATACAACCGTTTGCGATATTAGCGTGTCAGATTTTTGTTTCAAAAAGGACAATGCTACTAATGTATGTGCCTCTTCTCAAACTGGACGATTTTTTTCCACGACATGTATGTGCCATTTCACGAAACCATGCCAAGTTTCATGTTTTTTGGGTGACTTTTTTATTTACTGGGATATAAAAACTGAGATTCTCATTGTTTCAAGATGACGACAAGTTTGTAATTCATTCTCACTAGTCATCAACCCGTGCACCTGCACGGGCAAGAAATTGATAGCACACATGAATAGCAGAGGTTACTAATATGTATTGTATGTCAGATGTTATATTGGAACAAAAAAGGAAAATATGCTTCTACCCTGGTTAGAAGATGAATAGTTTATGTAAAAAGGAAAGGACCAATCTGCACCTCACTTATAAATGAAAATGCAAAACAATCCATGATGCTTTAAAAACGCATCACATCCTAGTATCAATCAGAAGGAAAGATACAACCGAGAAAGTCCCCAAGTAATGACCAATTAGCTGAAAATTAGTAAATGCATATAGTCAACTTGATTGTGATTTGAGAGTGAAAACATCCGAGCCGTCATATCAGATCCAAGTGGAGTAAAATGGTGCATTTCAGAAGTCATTACTTATTACTCATTGCCTCACTAACACTGGATAAAATAATCCATAGACTAAAGGTGCACATGAAAGCAAATTTATTTCCCAATATCAAAATTTCAAATTTGAAAAGAAAATTAGGACATCCGAATATAGTAACTAATAATAACAATGAGAAATGGGCCATCAAATCTGTTGGTGGAACAGCAAAAGAGAAAAATTATGATGGCATAAATTACTATTGCAAGAATGAAAAAAATTCCATGTGCACTTTCACTATAAGAACTTAACATAGACAAACTTAGTCATACTTGTATGTGTACATACTTAATACAAATAAAAAATGCAAATAGCAAAGCTTATTATCCCTCCATATGTTTGAGTTACACTTGAGACAAAAATCTGGTCCAAATAACAGATGAAACAATAACTAAAGAGAATCCACCAGTTATCGGTACATGGGATACCAATATGGGATCGGAAACTTTCAGATAATTCCTTTGACCATGTAGAAAGATTAAAATTTCATCTACAATGGAAAGAGTGGAGATGACAGGAACCGTACATGAGTGGACGAAATCTTTTTCTTCTCCAGCATAAATAAGAAATTTTGGTGCCAAGAGTACAGTTTATGTATCTCCAAGTTTCCATGTATAGATAAAGATTTATACTTCTTTCTTTGCATATAACTAAGCAAAGAGTATAAGCTTTCAAGGTAGCATCACTGTCAGTCTTAAATATTATATGTCCGCTGGTTTAGTTCTCTATTTGAACTGGTCAGTTTTGCCAACTAATATACGTACCATGAGTCCATTGGGAGATAAAACAAAATTCACTTGAATAGGTACACGTTCAAAGGTATTGGATGGAATAATACATACCCAAAAATTGTAGCGGCATGGGCATCTTATTTCTTGGACGCAACTTCCGGAAGCAAAATATGGAGAACTGCATTAAGGTTCAGCCATTCATGTCATATTACTAAAAGAGATAAAAATGAATGTGCGTTCGTGAACAGAAGTAGTTACATATGTAGGGTGGTGATCCCTCCTAAGTGGTGGAGTAAATACATAGATTCAGTCTTCCACCATTAAGAAAACTACAACGACGCATACCATGCTATTTGATACATGCAAGCAAATATATCAATGTGGTATTTTGTATTTTTTTTCTTTTTGCAATAATGGATCGACACCTGGTCATTGCTTTTGATGTCTGTCTATTAGAGGGGACATATTTAGGTAAAAACTAATTCTATCATGTCAGATGGAGTAATCGATACGGATGTCTTCACAGATCACACATAATTACAAATACGATCTTTCTATCTCCAAACAATATTTCACTTTGCAAGGAAGATATCAGTCCATGGAGATTCTTCTCATCGTCTTACCTCGATGATGCATGACGAAATAAGACTCTCAATCTTCAGAGTAACTAATGGTTACAGTGCATAAACACCTTAATCGAGAAGTAAATAGATAGTCAGGGCACATAGAATACGTCTGCATTTTCAACATGGTCCGTTAAAAAACCATGTGAAAATCGAAACTTCTGAATCAAAATATGCTTATTACATTTCATATTCTATCCTAACCTCATCGGAAGAGATTTTGTTCCAACAAATAAGCAAGTAGGCAGATGGTAGTTGATCTATTGATTGCTTGGGCGTCCTTCATCTTGATCTATCTATTCATTTTAAAAGCCATAGTATTAAAGGGCACCAATATATCCTGGCAAAACAGGTCACCAATATATAGATCAACTCTTTGAATGCTGCACATATTCTTGTTAATCCTGTACTATACTACTATACTAACATAAGGAAAGTAAGAATCAGTGTTGAGACATTGTTGAAATAAATAATGACTAACACGTAGCAACAGTTACATGAAACTGTAGACATATTTGTCGGAAGGAAACCTGAGTATTGGCGCACTGAATTCTATGGAAGTTGATTCCATAACCTTGCATCAACAGCCACCAATCAATAGAAGCTCTCTTTCCTCGTCCAGCCGCTGATCGGTAACATGTCAAGACCTGATTATACGCTATAACAGAGGCGACCCGTTTGCGATCTTCGATATGATGACATCCCCGAGGAAGTTGTCGAGACCTTCGCCGGTTTTGCCTGATGCAAGGAGACCATGGAGGAGGCGGTGGAGGCCCTGGCCGGCTGCACGGCAAGGGTGACCCGAGGGAGAAGACACGCGAGGAAGGAGACACGCGTATCTTGAGGAAACCATGGCAGAGCCAGCGAGGAGGGGGTGGTGACTTTGGACGGTTGCCTGAAAATAGCGATGAGCGACGAAGCTGCAACATCGATCTTTTTTTTGGATTTCGGGCATGGTGATCTTGAGGATACGGTGACAGAGGCGGCGCTAAGAAAATAGACGAAGAGAGATACGTGGGGCTTTTTTTAGGGAGAGTAGGTGGGCTATTCGTACAGGGAGTCATGGTACGTGACTCCAACATGATTGGATGTTTCCATTGATAACACATTATTCATCAAACATATCTAGCTTTATTTTATCTAGGCTTAACCGTGGGTAGTCGTACTGTCCCCATCTACTACTTTATCTTTTTTACGGCTGATGGAGCATACTTGTAGGTAGTTCAGATTTGGTCTTTGTCACGTGTATGTTGGGATTTTTTTTCAACTTGGGAGTAACATAAATCGTGGGGTTAAGATTGATCAATTATATAGATCAACGGTGTAATTAATTTTAATGATGTGGATTACTGTGGAGACTTCTATGGTGCCTCCAATTACTAAATATAAGATTCCTTAAACGAGACCTAAACATGCACCCAATGACACATGTATGATTTCCCACCCATTTTGCTTGACTAGAGCATGTGGTTGTAGTTCAAATTTGAATTATGGACTATACTAAATGTGTAGAAAACTTAGTAATTAGTAATATATATACAATGGCCAAACGAACCCTGAACTGTTTCAGATTTCAGCCCGACACGCCTGTTATTCTCTATTTCCTGTACAAAACAAAGTTCAAGACGAGAAGAGGCATCGATTATCATTTCGCCCACAAGAGGGGCATGTTTCCCTACCGGAACGACGAGGGTTGCGACATGCTCCGGTTTGTAAAAGGCTGAAATATAGCTTCGCCCGAATTGGACAATTATATATACCATGTAGTGACACCATGCCAAGTTTCATGATTTCCTGGTGAGTTTTGGATTTACAGACATTTAAAACCCGAGATTCGCAATGTTAGTGGACAGGCCAGGATGGCGAGACGGTTGAATTCGTTCCCATTTGTTCCATGGGACCTAAACATGCACCCTAAGAAAACATGTACGTTTTTTCTAGCCATTTTGGTGCACTGGAGCATGTATTTGTAGTTTGAATTTGAATGATGGACATTAAATGCGTAGAAAACTCAATTAATGAATAAAAAAGGTCAAACGAACCCTGAATAATTTCAAAGTTCATCATGAATCTCCAGTTGTTCTGTCTCGTGTGTAGAAGAAATACGGGGCTAGAAGAGGGAGTGATTATCATTTGGACCACAAGGGGATACGTTTCCCTATCAAAACCACGAGGGTTCTTGCGACAGACTCCGGTTTGTAAGAGGTTTGTAACGAAGCTTGGCCCAAATTGGCAATGTTTTTACCATGACATATATGTGTTCCATGACATGACACTTTGCCACCTTTGATGACTTTTTGGTGAGTTTAGGATTTATGGGGACATAAAAACCGAGATTCGAAATGTTTGAGGAAGAGCCAAGACATCGGTACTGTCAGAGTAATTGTCCATGGGTAGCCTAACCCGAGTCCCTGAGCATTTCAATACATCGTGCCGGCTACGCCCCTCAAGCATCAAGGACGAAGCGCCGCATTCTGGAGGCCGGCTGGCTTAAGCGGCCGGCTGCCAGAGGATGGCCAAGCACCAAAAGACGGCCCCAAGACGAGCCGACTCCCAATAGGTGGCCTCCGGAGAGGCCGGCTCCTGGCAGGCGGCCCACGGCACCCTCAAAGTCTGCGCCCCATAAAGTAGACAAGACAGGATGTGGCTACAGTGTAGCCCATCACCCCCATATCTAGGGCAGGTCGCGGCCACAGTGTCCCGTATCGGCCAAGATCTCCGCATGGCGCTGCACTGTTGCCATTTTGCCCATGACGTCACTCCTGACAGGTGGAACCCAGTTGCCATGATGGCCTGTCGGTACGGCCTGCAGGCGGTGGGCCCTACTAGGAAGCGAGAGCCCAGAGGGCGGCAGCACCTGACTAGTCAGACCTGAGGGAGGCCGGCCTCTAGCAGGCGGCCCAGTCTTCCCTCAGAGTCCACGCGCCATTAACCAGGCAAGACACAGTGTGGCTACAGTGATCTCCCACCAGACGGCGGAACTGTAGCCACGCCCCCCCGACAAAGCATGTGTCATTAGCATTATGGCTACAGTAACAAGCAGTCGGCCAGACCTGCAAGCGGTGGAGGCGGCATGTCGGATCCGTACCAGACCAGCTGGCAGAGCCCACCAGGCAGCAGGCCCCAGCGGCCGGCGGAGAAGACGGCGACAGGAGACACTGACAGCCGGGTCCTACACCCGGCTAGATTACCATTGTACCCCTGGGGGGTAGGTGTATATAAACCCCCCAAGGCACACATGTAAAGGGTTCCCGACTTGTTAGACCTAGACACTCACATAGAGAGAGGAGAGAGCTAACCCTGATTCCTTCTACCTCTAGCATACAGCTCAAGGAGCACCAGTGTACTCACTAGTGCCTTAGTGATCATGCGGAGACCCCCCAGAGCAGGACCAGGGGTGTTATCTCCTAGGAGAGCCCCGAACCTGGGTATGGTTCGCTAAGGGAGTCCTGGATTAGGGGGTCTCCGGATAGCCGGACTATATCCTTTGGACGGACTGTTGGGCTATGAAGATACAAGATTGAAGACTTCGTCCCGTGTACGGATGGGACTCTCCTTGGCGTGGAAGGCAAGCTAGGCAATACAGATGTGTATATCTCCTCCCTTGTAACCGACTCTGTGTAACCCTAGCCCCCTCAGGTGTCTATATAAACCGGAGGGTTTAGTCCGTAGGACAAGATACAATCATACCATAGGCTAGCTTCTAGGGTTTAGCCTCTACGATCTCGTTGTAGATCAACTCTTGTAATACTCATATCATCAAGAACAATCAAGCAAGACGTAGGGTATTACCTCCATCAAGAGGGCCCGAACCTGGGTAAACATCGTGTCCCCTGCCTCCTGTTACCATCCGCCTTAGACGCACAGTTCGGGACCTCCTACCCGAGATCCGCCGGTTTTGACACCGACATTGGTGCCTTCATTGAGAGTTCCACTGTGTCATCACCATAAGTCTTGATGGCTCCTTCGATCATCGGTAGCGATGCGGTCCAGGGTGCGGTTTTCCTCCCCGGACAGATCTTTGTATTCGGCGGCTTTGCACCGTGGGCCAATTCGCTTGGCCATCTGGAGCAGATCGAGAGCTACACCCCCGGCCATCAGGTAGGATTCGGAAACTGAAACTACACTGCCGACATCCCCGGAGACTTGATCTTCGACAGATTCGAGCCCGTGTCAAGTGCACCGCACAGTCACGACTAGCACGACGTAACTCTGCCGTCGGACAGTGTTCGGGAGATCGCATCTGCAACTACTTCGGCCTTCAATCCGGAGCAAATTGCACCATCCAAGGATGGAGGGATAGACCCCGCCATGGAGGCCAGACTCTCAGTGGTGATAGAGCCGGATACTGACCTCACCCCTTACGAGAGCCGTGTCGCCGAACCACTGGATTCACCTCCGGCCATGGACTCCGAGCCGCTTACATCCGTGCCCGTCGAATCCGACGGGGCACCGATCATGGAGTTCACCTCCGCAGATATCTTTCAGCACTCGCCTTTCAGCGATGTGCTAAATTCATTAAGGTCTCTCTCCCTGTCAGGAGAACGTTGGCCGAACTATGTCCGGCTAGAATGGGATGCGAACGACGAAGAAATTCGCTGCCCACCCACCACCCATTTAGTAGCCACTGTCAACGATTTAACTGACATGCTCGACTTCGACTCCAAAGACATCAATAGTATGGATGACAATGCAGGAGACGAGCAGGAACCACTGCCCACAGTGTGCTGGACCACTCCATCATCATACGACATATATATGGTGGACACCTCTAAAGAAGGCAATGGCAACGAGACAACGGAGGATGACCCCTCCAAGAAGCAACCCAAGTGCCGACATCAGCGGCACCGCTCTAAGTCCCGCCGCAGCAAAAGTAGTGATACCGGCACAGGAGATAATAACACTCCGGATAGTGCCGAAGACAACCACAATCCGCTCCAGCACGGTGTAGAGCAGGAGGATGAACAAGCCAGCCCTCCAGAGCAGGTAGCAGATGGAGAACCGGAGGAGGACAATTACATGACTCTCTCCGAAGATGAGGCGAGACTCGGCGATGAAGAATTTATCATGCCTAAGGACCCCGTTGAGCAGGAGCGCTTCAAGCGCCGGCTTATGGCCACAACACATAGCCCGAAGAAAAAGCAACAATAGCTTCAAGCTGATCAAGACTTGCTAGCAGACAGATGGACCGAAGTCCTTGCGGCCAAGGAATACGAACTCGAGCACCCCTACAAGAGTTACCCAAAACGCATGTTGCTACCCCACCTCGAGGAGGAGGCATTGAAACCTCATTCACCAGTGTACGATGCGGCTGACCGACCACTGCGTGGCCGAGCTAGAGAGGCGTTTCAGCCTAAAGTTCAGCCTGCACCCCGCCGCCACTCTTTCAAAAATACCAATTCCCGTGGCAACACACGGAACCTGCAAGACGTATTGAACAGTAAGGCCAAACTTGCAAGGTCAATATACGGGTCACGGGCACGCGCGCCAATACGGGACGATGATCGTCGCACCGGATACGCCAAAAGCAAATCCGGCCGGTCTGAATATAGCAGACAAGACTCAAATGAACTGCGTCGGGATATAGCCCGGCACAGAGGCGCCGCACACCCCCTATGCTTCACTGATGAAGTTATGGATCATGAATTCTCGGAGGGTTTCAAACCCGTAAATATCGAATCATATGATGGTACAACAGATCCCGCTATATGGATTGAGGATTTCCTCCTTCACATCCACATGGCTCACGGTGATGATCTACATGCCATCAAGTACCTCCCACTAAAACTCAAAGGACCAGCTCAGCATTGGCTGAATAGCTTGCCAGCAGACTCCGTCAGCAGTTGGGAGGATCTGGAAGACGCATTCCTTGACAACTTCCAGGGAACTTATGTGCGACCACCCGATGCTGATGACTTGAGCCATATAACTCAGCAGCCAGGGGAATCGGCCAGACAATTCTGGACACGATTCCTAACTAAGAAAAACCAAATTATCGACTGTCCGGATGTAGAGGCCTTAGCGGCATTCAAGCATAACATCCGCGACGAGTGGCTTGCCCGGCACCTCGGCCAAGAGAAGCCGAAGACTATGGCAGCCCTCACGACACAACCCGCTTTTGCACGGGTGAGGATAGCTGGTTGGCTCGCAGCAACAACACATCCAGTAATCAGGGCACCCCGAATAACAAAGATGCCAACGGCAAACCACCATGCAACAAAAACAAGCGCCACAAATATGGTGATAAAACCAATAATACAGCAGTCAATGCCGGGTTCAGGGTCTCAAAGCCCGGTCAGCGGAAAGGGCCGCCCAAAAATACAAATCCGGGTCCATCCAGTCTGGACCGCATAATCGCTCTCCAATGCCAAATTCATGGCACCCCAGAAAGGCAAGCCACCCATACCAATAGAGAATGTTGGGTCTTCAAACAAGCCGGCAGGGCAGGCGCCAAACACGAAGAGGGGTCTCAAAGCGACGATAGCAACGAAGAGCCCAGATTTCCGAACACAGGAGGGCAAAAGAAACTCCCCCCATACTCAATCAGTGAAGGCGGTAAATACCACCCAAACGACCCACTCTGACCAGATGTACACCCTTAAGGATGGCGGCTCAACAGAACCCTCTGTCCCACAATATAAGCTAGGGCCGGTAACCTTCAACCGCACGGATCGTCCGGTCAACGCCAACCGGGGCAATCCAGCCACACTAATCCTCGACACAATAATAGACGGGTTCCACCTCACTCGAGTCCTTATGGACGGAGGTAGAAGTTTAAATCTGCTTTAACAGGATACAGTGCACAAGATGAGAATCAATCAGTCAGTGATCAAGCCCACTAAGGCCACTTTCAGAGGTATCATACCAGGTATGGAGGTCAGCTGTACAGGCTCCATTCCTCTCGAGGTAATCTTTGGATCACCAGAAAATTACCGTACCGAAGAGTTAATCTTCGAAATCGCCCCTTTCTGCAGTGACTATCAAGCACTGCTCGGGCGAACCGCGTTTTCTCGATTCAACGCAGTGCCACATTATGCCTACCGTAAGCTCAAAATGCACGGTCCATGCGGTGTCATCACGGTTCATGGCAAGGCCGAATTTTCTTTCAACGCCAACAAATACATCACTTCCTTAGCAAAAGGAACACCGGGCAGCACCTGGCAGCCAAACCTCGAGTCCACACCTAGGCTCCCGGACACTGTCAAGGGGCTCCGAACCACTTTGTGGAAGGATACTCCGGCCCATCCAGGGTTCAATTAAACACTCCGTCAAAGGCTACGACAAGCCGAACTCTGTGGCTCAACCGCCCTCTAGTACGCAAACATTTCTTATACTTCCTTCGCAGGTTCACCTTTGCACCGACCAGGACGGACTCCACAGCAGCAGCTCGAACGCGCCTAGGATCCTTAGAAATTCCCCGCAGCGACCCTCCGGCTATAATACGGACCCACACTCAACCTCTTCCCCCTGGTCACAGCAGGTTCCGCTATCACAACTCCTTTTTTTACCAAATTACTTGTACCATACGCATAGACGTATTATTTATACAACATGTGGATTCATATGATGCATACCTGCTGGTTATTTCTTATCAAAATCATTTCGTAAAATGGCATCCGAACACAGCGGTACACCCTAAATATGTCAGGGGCTTCGTCTTCCACGTAACACGACAATAAAAGTCCGAACACCTTCATGGAAGTTAGGCACCCCGAACTTATAGCATTATATGCATTAGCTCCGAATCATGTCTTGGGTCAATAGTTGGGTTTGCCCGGCTCCTATGTTTTGGTACCTTACGTTCCGCTATATCGGCTAAGGTAGCACTGGGAGAACTATTGCGATTGTGTCTCGGTTCTTCTGGACGAGCACCTAAGTAGAGAAAGCCAAAAACTGTCTGTCATGATACGGCGAGAGCTGGTCAGCTGTTCGAGCGGTCACAAAATCTTTAAGGATTTCTCCCGCACAATGTCATAACCAATGCAGCGTGCGATGGATCGCCTTTTTGTTCTTCGATCAGGCGCTTATAGAGCCCCTAGTACGGTCTTCTGAACACAAGGGGCTGCGCCGACCATACTAAAGCTCCTCTGGCTAAGTGAGAGTGATAAAGGCCTATAGTTCCGATTGCCTGGTTCGTTGTGCTGAGCACCTCCCTTGGAGGACCCAAAACTGGGAAAAAGAGTGCTCAGGTTTATCCAGAACACCCCCATACTCCTTACGTGGGGGCAGAAGCCGACGACTGGCCAACTCTCAGCCTTAATATACAGACGGCCACACAGGAGGGTAAACTTTTATATAACAGTCGACATATCAACGACCTTGTTTAAACATTACAACGGACAATATGATCCGCATTCAGGGAAATATAATGTCCTTGGTACATAGCTCCGCCGTGAGGTAGGATCCTTTCAGGACACTCTTATAATATGATTCGGGCTTGCGGTGCTCCTTCCCCTCCAGCGGTCCTTCGGTCACCAGCTTTTCGGCATCCATCTTCCCTCAGTGCACCTTTGCAAGGGCGAAGGCCATTCGTGCTCCTTCTATACAGACCAACCGCTTGATGACGTCAAGTCGAGGGCAAGCGCTTATAAGCCGCCTTACGAGCCCGAAGTAGCTGCTTGGAATCGGTTCGGCAGGCCATAGCCAGATAACCACATCTTTCATGGCTAGTTCTGCCGCCTTATGCAGTTCGAGCAGCTGTTTCAGTTGATCGGCAAAAGGCACCGGATAATTCGGCGCCAAATACTGAGACCAAAAAAGCTTATCGGCGGTGTTCCTTCCTTCGGCTCGGTAGAAGTGAGCGGCATCTGATATACTGTGTGGCAGCTCGGCAAATACACCTGAGAAGTCCAGACTCAGAATCAGAAACATAGTTTTTCCTTCAAATATTTTCTATACATGGGAAAAGCTTACCTGCCGCGATCTTCCTCGCCTCTTGGATCCCCTGTAGCGCGCTTTGGGTTTCCCCCTGGGCGTCGCTCGTGGCTTGGCGCGCCTTGGTGAGTTCAGACTCTCTCTCTGTTAAACTCTGCTACAAGGCCTCACATTTACTTACGGCCTCTTGAAGCCCCTGCTCAGCTCTAATAACTCTGGCTTCATGTTTCTCACAAAGAGCCCGCTCTGTGGCCGCCTTTTTCTCGGCCTCGACAACGGCCCTTTTGAGGGCCTCGATTTCGGTCATAACTCCTAGCACAAATTATGTGTCTTATTTCATATTGAACATTTATCTCGCAATAAACACACATAATACTGATGCATACATTGTTTCTCCCTCAACTGCATTTGCAATCAGCCAATTTCTTCTCTGGCCTGCTCCAGACTTTGATTCAGTCCGGCAATCTCCGAAGTGTGAGAGGCAGCAGCCGCTACAGGTATCTGCTTGAAACAAGAGAGAAATGAATGTCATTTAGTGAGTGTTCCTGAGATCACGAATTCGATCCCCTGTCCAGTTCTTTCTTTCAGCGAACAATGTATCAGGGGCTACTATCTATACTATGACACTCCTCAATAACTCATATAACATGCCTCAAAGCCTTTTATAAGACTGATACAGGCTTCGTTCAGTCCACTCTCGGTCGACTGAATTTTCGCAATCACCACGCCCATCAAGGCACGATGTTCATCAACGATGGAGGCATCTCGTAGTGCCACCAACAAAGCATCCAACACTTCTGCATGGACAGAGGTTGCCGGCGGAATCTTTTTCCCCACGTCTCCGGTCCCTGTGGTTCGACCTCTAGGCGCCGCCTTCACGGTTCTTTCCCTTTTGTCCTTGGTCGGGGTCCTTTTGGGACAAGGCCTTGGTGTTTGGCACCTGTTTGGAGAAAGGGTCCTTCGGGGGCGTCCCGCTCTGCACAGCGCTTGAGCTCAGCAGGTCCTCCGATGAGGATTGTTCGGTACGGGACCTCGCCAGACTACAAGAAATATACGGCTTAAGTTAAAATACTAAGCCCTAATGAGTCTGGATGCTTAAACGTATTCGGATTTTATATACTCACGAGTTCACCAGGGGCTGGGCCCTGGGATCCCATGCCGGGTCACTGTCGGCGGCGGCAGGAGACTCCTCTTGACAAGGAATCTTTCCTCTTTCGGGTAGTTCGGCCTCCAAGTATGCGGAGGAAGTCCTCTTCCTTCCTCCCTCCACAGGGGATTCATCTCCCTCCTCCTTTTCGTCCTCTTCGAAGGCGTAATGGGCATCAGAGCCTTCGGGTATTGTGCCCGAAGTGTCACGATGACGAAGGCCGCCCTGGGTCTTTTTAGGCTCCTTCTCGGCCGTCTTCTTGAGCACCTTGTAAGGCATCGGGACCAACATCTTCGTCAGAAGTGGGATGGCCGGGTCTTCGGGCAGTGGGGCCGGACAATGGATCTGCTCCGCCTTCTTCGTCCAGCTCTGGGAAAGTTGAATAAACACGCGTCAAGCGCGTCTAGTGTGTCATGTGGATGGAAAAGTTTGCTAAACTCATCGAACTTGCAGGGCGGGACAGTTGGTACCCGCGTTCTTCGGCGGAGTCCGACCACGATTTGCTGGACATAAAAAGCACCTTCCAAATGTCCTCGTGCAGCGAGCCGAAGAGCCTTCGCAAGGTTTGGTGCCTGGCCGGATCAAACTCCCATAGATTGCGAGTCCGGTGTTGACAAGGCAGTATTTGGAGGACTAACATCACCTGGACTACGTTGATGAGTTCAATGTTCTTATCTCCCATATCTTCAACGCGCGTCTGGAGCACCGACAGTTCATCGGACGAGGACCAATCCAGTCCTTTCTTGACCCAGGACGTAAGCCGCAGAGGGGCGCCAGATCGAAACTCGGGAGAAGCGGCCTGCTCCTTGCCGCTCGGCTCAGTGATGTAAACCCACTGTTGTTGCCACTCCTTGACAGAATCATTAAAGGTTCCTGTTGGCCATATGACGTTGGGCATCTTGCTCACTATAGCGCCCCCGCACTCGGCGTGCTCGCCGCCCACCACCTTAGGCTTCACATTAAAGACCTTCATCCATAAACCGAAGTGTGGCGAAATGCGGAGAAAAGCCTCGCACACGACAATGAATGTTGAGATGTTGAGGAAGGAATTAGGGGACAAATCATGAAGATCGATCCCATAATAGTATATGATACCGCGAACGAATGGGTAGAGGAGAAATCCCAGCCCGCTGACGAAGTGAGGGAGGAACACAACCCTCTCGTGGGGTTCCGGAGTGGGGACGATCTGTCCCGCCGTCGGGAGACGGTGGCCGATTTTCTTGGCCAGATACCCGGCCACCTGAAGCTTTTTGATATCCTTCTCTCAGACGGTAGAGGCCATCCATTTTCCTCCTGCTCCGGATCCAGACATCTTTGGAAGACCTCTTGTGGGTAGAGGAGGTGAAAGCTCGCGCGTTGGAGCCTGAGCAGAATGGAATGAGTTGGGAAGAAGGTATGGGTGAAGAGGGTGAATTCTTGTCCCTTTATAAGGGCGGAAGAGGCGATGCACCTCCCCCCCTCGCTTTTGGTAAAAACTTTTATTCCCCAAGCGCCATAAGTAATGGTGCGGTTGGGTTACCCACGTCCGTATTGATGAGAATCCCGTAATAAGGGGGACACGATCTCTGCTTTGACAAGGTGTGTCAACAAAACTTCCCCATGTTATGTGCGGTGCTGGTTGACAAAAACGGTTCGAATAATGATCGAGCCATGACATAACGTCGTGCTGTCAGAACGCATAAGAAGATTAGATTTGTGGAAATATTATTCTCTCTGCGGTAGTATGTGGAACTTGTTTTGCAGAGCCGGACACTATTCTAGTGTTCAAAATCTTCTATGGAGTATTCGGAGGAGGAACCCACCTTGCAATGCGGAAGACAATACCGTGCGCCAGACTCATTGTCATTGAAGCCTGGTTCAGGGGCTACTGAGTGCCTCTGTCGGATATTATAGTCTTCGGGACTCCATGCAGACAAACTATACGGGAGAGATAAATCCTGGCAAGCCTCTGAGCGTTGTAGGTTGTCTTCACTGGAATGAAATGTGCCACTTTGGTTAATCTGTCGGTGATGACCCATATGGTATCATTCCCATGTCGTGACCGAGGTAGTCCGACGATGAAATCCATCCCTATTTCATCCCATTTCCACTCAGGTATTTTGTTCGGTTGCAGTAGTCCGGCTGGCCTCTGATGCTCAGCTTTTATGCGTTGACAAGAGTCGCAACATGCAATGAAGGTGGCTATGTCCCTCTTCATACCGTGCCACCAAAATCTTTCCTGAATATCTTTATACATTTTGGTTCCTCCAGGGTGGATCGAGTACGGGGCGGTGTGGGCTTCAGCTAGGATTTGCTGTTTGAGGTCCTTTATATGTGGTACGCAAAGTCTGTCTCCATACCATAATATTCCTCCATCGTCTATGACGAATGCCGAGGCCTTGCCCATACTTACCTTTCTTTTGATGCCCTCAATGCTGGGGTGACCAGGCTGAGCTTCTTTAATTCCCTCCACAAGGTCGGGTTGTATTTCCAAGTTTGATAGGGTGCCTTTTTCTACCATTATCAAATTGAGCTTGGCAAATTCTTGTTGGAATTCGGGCGTCAAGCTTTGCAGATTGCTTTTGTCGGAGCTGGGGTTCCGACTAAGAGCATCGGCCACTACATTTGCTTTACCTGGATGGTAGTGGATACAAACATCATAATCCTTTACCAATTCCAGCCAGCGTCGTTGCCGTAAATTTAGTTCTGACTGTGTGAAAATATATTTGAGACTTTTATGATCTGTATATATTTCACATTGATTCCCAAGTAAGAAATGCCTCCATTCCTTGAGTGCATGAATGATTGCTGCCATTTCTAAGTCATGAGTGGGATAATTTTCCTCATGCTTGCAAAGTTGCCTTGAAGCATAGGCGACAACCTTGCCTTCTTGCATCAACACGCATCCGAGACCCTTTCTGGACGCGTCACAAAACACTTCAAAAATTTTGTGTATGTCTGGCACAATTAATACTGGTGCTGTTCTTAATTTCCGCTTTAGCTCTTGGAAATTCTTTTCGCAGGCTTCTGTCCATTCAAACTTCTTGTCTTTCTTGAGTAACTGCGTCATAGGCTTGGCTATGGCGGAGAATCCTTCAATAAATCTGCGGTAATATCCTGCTATTCCCAAGAAACTACGTATGTCTATTACGCACGCTGGCGACTTCCAGCCAAGTATGGCCTTGACTTTCTCTGGGTCCACTGCAATACCGTCTTGGGTTAGTACGTGGCCTAGAAAGCCTACTTGTCCAAAATTCGCACTTGCTGAACTTGGCATACAATTGGTGTTTCCTGAGTTCTCCTAGCACAATCCTGAGATGTTCTGCGTGCTCTTCTGGTGTCTTGGAGTATACCAGAATGTCGTCGATGAATACCACAACGAACTTGTCCATAAACTTCATAAATACTTTGTTCATGAGGTGAACAAAATATGCAGGGGCATTAGTTAATCCAAATGGCATTACTGTGAACTCATACAGTCCATATCTGGAGGTGAAGCCTGTTTTGGGAATATCTTCCATTCGCACCTTTAATTGATGGTATCCAGACCTTAAGTCAATTTTTGAGAATACCTTGGCCTGAGCGAGTTGATGAAACAAATCATTTATCCTTGGCATCGGGTATTTGTTCTTGACTGTGACCATGTTAAGTGCTCGATAGTCAATACACAATCTCAGTGTTCCATCCTTCTTTTTGGCAAATAAAATTGGTGATCCCCAAGGTGAGGAGCTGGCTCGAATATATCCTTTGTCTAGCAATTCTTTTATTTGTTTCTTCAATTCAACCAACTCGGATGGTGCCATTCGGTATGGTTTCTTGTATATGGGGGTGGTTCCTGGTGCGAGCTCAATGCAGAACTCTATCTCTCGGTCTGGTGGCATGCCTGGTAGCTCTTCAGGGAATACGTCTGGAAATTCACACACTACTGGGACCTTGTTTAGCTCAGAAACGTCCACCTTATTCAATCTCGGTTGCCGGGGTATTTTTCCTTCCTTGGCTGACACTCTTATTCTCTTCCCGTGGTGGTGTGTGAGGATTACGGTCCGGTTGAAACAGTCAATAAAACCGTTGTTGGTGGTTAGCCAGTCAATCCCTAGGATGACATCCAGTCCTTTGTTTTCCAACATAATAAGATTTGCGTGACACTCCAATCCTTCGAACTCAATGACCACATTCTGACAGTAATTCTGAGTAACTTGCTGAATCCCAGGGGACTTGATGATCATGGATTTTTCCAAAGGAAGCATCGAAAAATTATTTTGCAAGGCAAAACTTTTCGAAATGAAAGAGTGAGAAGCTCCAGAATAAAAAAAACCGTTGTAGGTATTGTGTTGACAGGAAACGTACCGAGTACGATATCTGGAGCATTTTGTGCCTCCTCTTTGGTTACGTGGTTCAGATGACCCTTCCTGTGGTTGTTGCTGGGATTGAAATTGTTTCGCTTGGGCGCTGAATTATTGCCGCCGTTGTTCGGCTTTGGGGTTGAGTTTCTAGGCTTGGGACATTGTTTGGCATAGTGTCCTTCCTCTCCACAGGCGTAACAGGTAACGCCGGGGCGATATGTGTACTCCTCGTCCCTTGCATGAAAATTCTTGATTGGGCGTGAGACGTTGGATGAGGATTTGTGCGTCCCACCCTTTTGAAAATCTGTCCTGCTTCGGTGATTGCGAGCATGATTGGTCTGGTCCCTTTTTCGCTTGTGGATATCTTCCAGGCTGCGTCTCTCATTTTCCAGAGTAATCGCTTTGTCCACCAGAGTTTTGAAATCTGGAAAAGTGTGCACGACTAGTTGGCATTTAAGCGCGGGCGCCAGACCGTCAAGGAATTTCTCCATCTTCTTGCTTTCAGTCATACGCTCTTCATTGGCGTAGCGAGACAATAGAGTAAATTGACTGTTGTAATCTGACACTGTCATGTTCCTTTGTTTGAGGTCATCGAACTCTATTTTCTTGATTTTCATAATGCTCTTAGGAATGTGTGCACCACGGAAACCTTCCTTGAAATCATCCCAGGTTATGTCATCTTCGTTGGGATGCATGTGCAGAAAATTCTCCCACCACGAGGCGGCTGCTCCTGTGAGATAGTGTGGAGCATAGAATACCTTCTCGGGGTCTGAACATTTTGCAATAATTAATTTCCTCTCCATATCTCGAAGCCAGTCCTCGGCTTCAAGAGGCTTGTCAGTATGAGAAAATGTTTGGGGACAGGTCTTCTGTAGTTCAGATAACTTGGAATGCTGCTGATATTGTCCATGGTGATTTCCAATGTTGATAACTTGGTTCATCATTTCACGATGTTGTTGCTGACTCAGTTCATAAAGGCGGCACATTTGGGAAAGTGCCGTTTCACTGCCCTATTGACTCGACTGCCCTTGTCTGAAATTGTTGCCTGGTTGAGTGTCATAATTTTCCTCTGGCGGAGTGGGCATGGAGCGAGTCCAAGGGCGAGACATTTTTCACTCTGGGGATATATTTTGCAAAAATCATAAGAAAAGTGAAGATGGTCGCCAAAAACAACTCCAAAAATGCACAAGGATGGAAAATAATTTAAATAACCAAGATCACTTAAGAAAACAAATTGATTTGCGCACGGAGAAGGACTGCTCATTACATATCTTACACGCGGGCGATAATTATACAGTACATCACTCAGGATATGCGTACATAATCTTGACATGTTATTTAGGCTAGTGCACTCCTCCAGTTCTACATGATGCACAAACAAGCTACTTCTCACAACCTATGTACATATAAACATATCTTACAAAGCGGTACATCGCATGACGGGCAAACGCACTCAGCCGGAAATGTTGACGATCTCCTTGGCCCTGCCAAGGGTGAGGCGCAGTGAGGCTGGCGACTCGACCTCCCCCTCACTAATAGGCTCCAGACATGAAGAGCCGCGTCGGGTAGATGGAGCGGGTGCCAGGGGCGGAGCAACACGAATAGGAGTGGGCACAACGGGTGGCGCAGTGCGTGCTGGAGTGGGCGCAAAGGCCTGGTTGAACCCTTCGGTGGTAGGTAGGCGACGAGTAGGTGCATGAGATGCTGAGGACGAGACAAAAGTCAGTGGTGGTGCGGTGAGCAGGAGCTTCCTCCTGTTGGCGGCACAGCCATGGACTGAGTCCATGCGGGCAGCCACGAAGTCGTCCACCAGGTTGTCGAAGGCTGCCTCTAGAGCCCGGAGATACTCAATAAGCATCTCAAAAGCCTCGTCTCGTTCTCCTCTGGGGCAAGAGAATGCATAGTGACAGGTGTAGGGCACATGGCATGGAAGATAGCGGTAGCGACGAGTCTTCATCGCGGGAAGGACATCCCTGAGGCGAGCTATCGCCTCGCGGGCTGCCATCTGCATAGCATGCCTCTCCGTAGGCATGGCTCTTCCCACGAACAGGAAGCGGCGTAACTCACCACGCCCTCCCTTGAACAGCACCGTGGCCTGGTGCATGGTCAGACAGTCGTTGACTTTGTGCTGGCGGAGTGTGAAGACTGGGCGCACGGATGGCCCCATCGCGACCTGAACGATGAAGGAGAGAAGCTTGACGAACCCATCGGGTACGTTGGCGAAGGTCTGAGACTCGCAGTTGTTGTCGGCCATCTACAAAGTAGGCAAAAATCATGAATGGTCAGACCATAAATTTATGCTGACTGTCAGAAAATGACTACAATTGCAAAAAAAATTAAATCGGCTCTATCATGCTAATAACCGATTAGCGATCGCACCTAGTGGCTTCCTACAGTCAGCCTGGCTCTGATACCAAGCTTGTCACGACCGGTTTTCCAATAAAAATATTTATTGAAAAACCAATCTTTTGAGTCCAGCATGAGAGAAATCCTCCTCACTGGTAGACAAGTTCTTGATACAATAAGCCAGTAGCATAGAATATATTACAGGGTTGAGCTAGGGCTGTTCAACAAATTATTACAAGCGCGCCAATAATTATACATAATGGCGGATATAACACAATGGTGTGGTGGCATACTACTGACTCGAGGATAAAGTGATGGTGGAATAACACAGTGGGGAGTGTGGTAACACGACTCTCAGACTGGCATCTCATCGAGCGTCGAGGTGAGGCTCGATAAATTTATTCGGGTTGCGGAAGCGGATATAATACAGTGACCAAATCCAGGGTCGCATGAGACTGACTGGGAATCCTCTAGGCGTCGGACTCGCTATCGAACTCTTCATCCATGAGATCACCTTCGTCAGCATCTGGCCAAATCAACAAGCCAGTGAGTACTTTGAAAGTACTCGCAAGACAGTTCGGACGTAAGATATAACAAATGCATGCATGAATGCGTCATGATTAATCTTTCCAATGCACATTCAAAAAATAATATTTTTTGCATAACGAAGTAAGTACAAGGGAAACGGCGGTAGTCCGCCTGAAATCCCAACAAAAAATATAAATGAAAACCGATCGGGTGTCTGAAACGACGCCTCGAAAGGTGAACAAATAATAACAAAAAAAATCATGCCACAGTTGGGCGTCTTAGCGATACCACATAAAGGGCTTTTAAAAGAAATGCCATAGTCGGACATCTGAGCGACATCGCAGAAAGGGCTTTAAAAGAAATGCCACAGTCGGACGTCTGAGCGACATCACAGAAAGAGCTTTAAAAGAAATGCCACAGTCAGACGTCTGTGCGACATCACAGAAAGGGCTTTAAAAGAAATGCCACAGTCGGACGTCTGAGCGACATCACAGAAAGGGCTTTAAAAGAAATGCCACAGTCGGACGTCTGAGCGACATCACAGAAAGGGCTTTGAAAGAAATGCCACAGTCGGACGTCTGAGCGACATCACAGAAAGGGCTTTAATTCACAAGTCAATAATACTCATAATAAATATTCAATTCATGATAATAAACGGGTTAGTCCATCCACAGGAATAAACATTTAACCGGGCTTAGCACTCATGTGATTCACCGGAGTATCTGTCACCAAAACTGGCACTTGTCAGAGTAAGTCAGCGAAAAATTTGGATATGGATAAGATGAATTGAAGATTTATGACTCTGCAGAGTTTGTACAAAAATTTCCCACAGCTAACGGATTTCCGTAGTCACGAAGGACTAGTTCCGTTTACGGTATTTCGGAAGAAAACACAGCTAACCAGTACACACCCATCCTATCTCTCGATGCCAGGACACACCCTAGACATCGTCCAAGAAAAAACTTTTGAGATGGGGAGATCACAATCTCAAATAGCATGGGATCAAATTTATATACGCGCGCTCTAAGGGGTGCCCCCCTCTCGGTCCCAACCGGAAACACCCATGCCCCCTGACCGGATGACTGGCTTTAATCCAGGGCCATGGAACCATCATCCCGGCCTCTCCTTTTGGTGTGTACCAGGAAAGCGGTTTGCAACTTACTAATCCATATTCCTTGCGGAAAACATGTGGTAGTACAAGGAAGGAAATGGGAGGAACTGGAACGATACGGTTTGACACTGAAGTCCTATAGTCTGGCATAAGACTGGCATGCTACAACACTGCCATCTTACCCATCCTCATGCCAACACATGGCCATTCATACTCACATTCATCCACCTATGGATCATCGAGCTCTCAACAATGCATGAAAATAACGTTCATCGGTATGCTCATCAACATGCCATGAAAATAACTAAATGCAAAACATGCCAAGACACTCATCATATCAAAAGTTCAAACATGCTTGCCTGGTTCAGAGTAGTCGGAGCCTAGCTCGGTGAAGTTCGCGGCTCCGTCACCTCCTTCGGTATCTACGGTATAAAGAAAATATAGGCGCTATCGTAAATACCAAGATGTGCACAAAAAGTATTCCAAATACTTTTCAAATAAATCTGATAAAAAACTAGACAAAATTTTAAAGAGAACAGAAAAAGAATCAATCAAAAATACTTTTCTGTTTAAAAGTTATAAGCGTTTTTGTCCAGGGACTCATCTGTAATGAAACAGAAAGTTTCCAGGGGCTAGCTCATAAAAATAGAAAATGCTTCGGTCTCGGATACGCCAGCCCAGAGAAGGAAACGTATTTTGCCCGAAGGTGTTTTCAGAAAACGATTCGTGTAAAAAGAACTGAGAGGCTGACTGGCGTGTCCCACCCGTCAGGTTTGAAAATTCAAAACGGGCGGTGGAGAACGACGGTGCCCGAGAGCCGCGGTGGTCGCCGGCGGCGATCCACGGCGAGGCAGGGGGATCGGAGAGTACCTCCGTGTTCAGGGCGCCCTTCCGCATCGGATAGTGGTGGTGGTGGTCGCCGGCGAGTACCACGTCGACGGCGAGCCTTGCTCCGGCGGACGGCGGCTCGGGTGGAGATGGATCTCGTCGGGGAGAGCTGCGAAGGTCAAATTGACGCTTGGGTTAGCTTACTGGGTGCCCAAGGAGGCTACTGACGAGGTTTGGGCACCGGAGATGGCCTCACCGGAGCGAATCGAGGTGGAGGCCGAGGTGGAACGAGGCGGCCGGAGTCGAGGAAGAAGGGCCCCTCAAGGCTCTTCTAGTTGCTGGTCGGGGTCCAGTGATGTGGTGGAGGTGTGCGGGGGCGAGAGGGAGCTTGGGGGCGCTATATATAGCCGGCCCGAGGCGGTTGCCGCGAACAGGCTAAGTCCGGCGAGTGATTACGGCGGCACTGTGGTTGGGCAGTGGGATTAGGGGCTTGGGCATCGCCTAGGTGGAGTAGTGTTGCCATTCCAGGGTCCAACTCAGCACGGGAGGGAGGTTTACGGCCTGTCCCAACAAAACGGCCGTGCGGCACGTCGGCGGCAGGGAGCGCGTTCTGTGCTGTCGGGCGACGGCGACTGTGCTGCGGGGTTGCGCTGGCGTGCATGAGGCCACGCGGAGAGCCAGGGAGCGTTGGGCGGCGCCGAACGGCGTTGCGCCGCCGTTCTGTCGGCCGTTACGGTGGATCGGCCGCCGCAAGACACGCCGGCGCAGGCGGGCCAGGGCGCCACCGACGCCAGGAAGGCGCCAAGTGCACGTGCGGCGCTCCAGACAGGAGGAAGGGGCGGCGAGGAACGTGCCAAGGGCACTGTGAGCATGTGACTGAACTCCTGACGAAGATCGACACTGAACTCTGAATTTTTTTCTGAATATGCAGGGAAACAGTGCATGCAAGGTGTTCGACAGAATGAATTTGGCCTCTGGGCATTTTTCCTAGAGCTGATTTTTGGTGGAGTGTCTACTCATTGCTCCAGTAGGCTGCCTTAATTTTGGTAGAATTTTTGGAGAAGTGTAGATATGAATTTTACCAAATTTGGCAAATCTGGTCCAAACTTGCAGAGGCTGAAATTTGAAAAATTTGAAAAGAAGGGGAGTGGATCAAGATGGTTCTGAGTTGTGGATGCTAAGGACAATCCAGGGGAGTTGGTTTGAGATCAAAACTCAAAGGAAATAAGGTACTTGCTTTGTAAATGACTCAGGCTCCAACTAATTGACAGAAATGATTTGAGAGGAAAAAAGATTGAAATCAAATACAAAACATGTTTGGATTAGTTGGGACAGAGAACTTAGGTTGTTCCAAGGAGGAGGGGAGGTTTTGGAGGGGTTTTACCACCTGTGACATGGTAAAATCATGGGTGGTTTCAAAAAGAAAGAAGTCCCAAAACTCCTAGGGTCTCTTTTTTTAAATGAAAAAAAATAAGTTTGAGAGGGAAACAACCAGAAGGAAAGTTTCCAAAAATTCAACACCAAATTTGAAAAGGAAAAGGAAATCCTTGCCAAAGGTGAAAGGAAGTTTTTTAAGAGGAAGGATCTCTGGAAAAGAAATTTTTAAATGCCCTCTTTTAAAATCCAACAAAGTTTTTGATGAAAACCAAATCAAAATTTTTGGAGTGTCACACATATGTCGCACCAAACCCCCAACATTTGGCGCCCATCGTGGGGCTAGGTGCACCGTCGTCCGGAGATCTATTCTGGACAGGAACCCTCTTCCTCCCTGCTGAGCGCAGCCAGCCAGGCACACCGGATGGCGTTTTCACTGATGCGTTGCTTGACGTGGAGGTAGCCTGCGCGGCAAGCTGCCTCGCCGACCTTGTTGGAGAGATCCGCCTCTCCGACTAGCCTGCATCCGACACAGGCAACAACGGCCCATAGAGCCGCCTCGTCAGCTTCCTTGACCAGCTCCACGTCACCAACGAGCTGGCCATCGACTTCGAATCGGTCGGCTCCACCAACCCGATGCTCGTCGACTCCGACACGGCGTCTCTCAACACATTGCCTACCAACGTGGTGATCGTTGATGATCCTCTCCCCTGAGCCGACAGAGGCGGCAGCGCCATCACGGAGGTGCTCGTCATCAGCCACGATGGAGTTCCCGGTGCCCGAGACCAGCTCCAAGCAACGCTGCAAGACTCGTCCGCACCCATCGCAGAAGACGCCGACGCGGAGACGCTGGAAGCCTGTCGCGTCCAGCTTGTCGAGAGCGCCAAGAAGCTAGCCGGCATGAGACGGCTTTGAGAGGCTTATCAGTGCGAGAGGGACTGCGCTGTTGGCGGCACGGCGGCTCTTGGCAGACCCAGCCACATCGGTACGGTCCGGCAGCACAGTGTGGCCATTGCCAACATGTTCGTGGCCGATCGCCCCGTCTACGCCATGCCTATGGAGAATATACGAGATGTCCAAGCGGCAGCGGATGAGCTGGAAAACCTTGAGGGTGACGAGCATCGCCACATGCAGGAGCACGTCCAGCGACTCATCGATGCGGATGCCGAGCAGCAAGAAAACGGCTGCCGCGTCGGGGACCTCAACCGGCAAAACGACAACCGCCTCCCCGCCAGGAGCATGGCACGACATCCTGGACGCCGACTGACGGCAACCACGTACGACGAGACAAGGAGCCGGCTGCCAGCCACAGCCAGATGCACATCACCATCGAGCGTGACCAAGACGGCCGCCCTCGTGCCGTGGAACGACCAGTTGGCTACCAGCCTCCCCAACACAGAGAAAAGCGCATGTCTCCGCCGCCTGTCGATCATCCGAGTCTTGGAGGCTGGCTTTGGCCCCCTAGAAGGAATCAGAGAGAATGATTGCCGCCACCGAATCGATGGTCTCAACCGATCCCTGGCGCTAGAAGAAGAAGATGCTCTGGGCCCGACTTGCTTCGGCCCTCGCATCAGAGATGAGCCCTTCCCCAAAGGGTTCATGCTCCCAAGAGATACGCCCAAGTATACCGGCTGCGTGAAGAAGGAGGACTGGCTGGTCGACTACTCCACCGCCGTCAGCATTGCAAACGGTAACAAGCGTGTTGCCACGAAGTACGTTCCACTCATGCTCCAGGGTACCGGCCGAACATGGTTGAACAGCCTGAAGCCCCGCAGCATCACTAGCTGGGTAGATTTCACTGAGGCCTTCGTCCGCAACTTCACCAACACGTACAAGCGGCCGCCCAAGCCTCGCCAGCTCTCCTTGTGCGTCCAAGGCCCCAACAAATCGACTCGTTACAACCTCATGCGTTGGCCCGAGCTACAAAACTTTTGCGAGGGCATGCACGAGGTGCAGGCCATCGAGTACTTCGTGGCCGGGTGCAGAGAAGGCACTTTGCTCAAACACCGGCTCCTCTGTGACGAGCTGACGACCCTTGACGAGCTGATGATCATAGCAGACAAAATACGCCACTGCCGATTCCTCCATGAAGACGGAAATTCAATTTGATGCATCTAGCAAGGTGGATCCTCAGGCTCCTTGGACCCCCGGCTGGTGATACCAGTCGGCGCCAGCAGCAAAGCGACAACAAGCGAAAAGCCGCGATGAAGGCTGAGGGAGTCCCGGACTAGGGGGTCTCCGGACAGCCGGACTATCTCCATTGGCCGGACTGTTAGACTACGAAGATACAAGATTGAAGACTTTGTCTCGTGTCCGGATGGGACTCTACTTGGCGTGGAAGGCAAGCTAGGTAATACGGATATCGATATCTCCTCCTTTGTAACTGACCTTGTGTAACCCTAACCCTCTCTGGTGTCTATATAAACCGAAGGGTTTTAGTCCATAGGACAACAACCATAACATACAATCATACCATAGGCTAGCTTCTAGGGTTTAGCCTCTTTGATCTTGTGGTAGATCCACTCTTGTACTACCCATATCATCAATATCAATCAACCAGGACGTAGGGTTTTACCTCCATCAAGAGGGCCCGAACCTGGGTAAAACATCGTGTCCCCTGCCTCCATTTACCATCCGGCCTAGACGCAGAGTTCGGGATCCCCTACCCGAGATCCGCCGGTTTTGACACCGAAATTGGTGCTTTCATTGGGAGTTCCTCTGTGTCGTCGCCGTTAGGCTTGATGGCTCCTACTATGTGACACTCCAAAAATTTCAATTTGTTTTTTATCAAAATATTTATGTGATTTGGAGGAAGCTATTTAAAATTTTTCTTAAACCCTCTCCCCCTCAAAAACTTTTATGACAAATATTTTTGTACTCTTCTCAACCTTGATTTTTGGCCTTGAGAGCTTTTCATTTTTGTCTTGCCTCTACTCAAATTCATTCTTGAAATTTCTTCTATTAAAAAGAAGCCCTAGGAGTTATGGGTTTATTCTTTTCCCCATTCAAAATTTCCTCTTTTGCCATGTCACTTTTTGACATAGCCTTCCAAAATCCCTCCCTGCCTTGGATCAAGTCATGACTCGCATCTCCAGCAAGTCTCAAGCCATATTTGGCTTTTATTCAATTCATTTTCCTCAAAAACTATTTCTGCCATTATTTATGGGCCTAGGTGATTTGCAAAGGAAGTACCAAATTTCTTTTGAGTTTTGATCCAAAACCAACTCCTCTGACTAGTCCTTAGTACCCACAACCTAGATCCATCAAGATCCAGTTGGCCTCAGTCCAAATATTTAAAATTTTGTCCACTGCAAGTTTGGACCAGAAATGCCATTTTTGGTGAAATTCAGATTTTTCTTTTTCCAAAAATTCTGAGATAATTCATGCAGCTTCCCGATACACCAAGAGGCCACCCACCAAAGATCAGCTCCAGAAAATTTTTCCACATGCCAAAATCATTACATCAAACACCTGGCATGCACTGTTTTTGTCTGGATTCAGGAAAGTTCAGAGATTTAGTGTCTGGGATCAGGTGGCAGTGTCGTTTCGTCAGAACCCGTCGACGATCTCGCCAGTAGCCTCCTTGGATCCTTGCTCCCTGTTCCCCCTCCTTATCCAGAGCGCTGCACACTCGTTTGGATGGGCACCATCATCGGTGGTGACGCATCTCGCCGACGCCGGCAGCTTCTGCGGTGGCAGAGCCACCCGTGGCGGCCAGCAGGATCGGCACCACCTTTCGGCGCCGTCCAACACAGCCCAAGCCACCCATGGCCTCCGCGTGGCTGTCCGCTTGCCTATGCGTGCTGCGGCACCGTCGCCATCAGGAACGTAGTGTAACACCCAAGGCAAGCCAAGCTTAGCACTTGAACGGAACAAGTGAACCCTCGCTGTAATCATCGCCGGCGTTATCCTGTTCACGGCCACCGCCTCGGATCGGCTATAAAAGGAGCCCCCGAGCTCGTCCTCGACCCAGCGCCACACCTCCACCTCACCAGAGCCCCGCCTAGCCACTAGAAGGACCCTGAGGAGGTCACCTTCCCTGACTCCAGCCGCCCCGTTCCGCGTCGGGCTCCGGCTTGATTCACTCAGGTGAGGCCACCCCGGCCTCCCAAACCGCGTCAGCAAACCCCTAGTGCACCCAGTACCCTAACCCGACCCTCAACTCGACCTTTGCAGCTCTCCCCGGCGAGATCCACCAACGCCCGAACCACCGTCCGCCGGAGTTAGTGCCGCCATCGACGTGGTGCTCACCGACGCTCAACTCCACCACCCACAGGTGCGGAAGAACACGGTGAACACGTTGGTAACCCCCGACCCCCCTGCCTCGCCGTGGATCGCCGCCGGCGACCATCGCGGCCCTCGGGCACTAGCACTGTGTTTCAGTTTTCATACCCGATGGGTGGGACCTCCCCGTCAGCTTTTTCTTCTTTTTGAAACGTTTTCTGAAAATGCCTTCGGGCAAAACACGTCTTCCCCCCTGGACTGACGTATTCTAGGCTGAAACGTTTCCTGTTTTTATAAAATAAGCCCTGAAAACTTTCTGTTTCATTACAGAAAGGTCCCTGGACTAAAACTCTTATAACTTTTAAAGAAAAGATGATTTTAACTTGAAACCTTTTCTGTCGTCTTTATATTTCTGTCTAGTTTTTTTTCATATTTATTTGAAAAATATTTGGGATACTTTTTGTGCACACATGGTATTTATGTAGTATCCGGTTTTTCTTTAAATACGTAGATACAGGGAGGAGGAAAGGAGATGCGTACTTCGCCGAGCTAGACTCCGACTTCTCCGAACCAGGCAAGCATGTTTGAACCTTTGATATGATGAGTGTTTTGCATGTTTTCTCGAGTAGTTTTCTCATGGCATGTCTATATAAGCATTTGTGAATGTTATGTACATGCAAGGCAAGCTACCGGTGAGCTTTGAAGTTGATGTGTTCTTATGATGATAAGATAACACGATCATGTGGTGACATGATAGGTTGCAGGCTGGTATTGTTGAAGCATGCCAGTTTTACGCCAACAGTGAACTCCAGTTTTTAACGTGGGTCAAGTCTCGATCCCGTTTGTTTCCCCTTCGTGCTGCCACATGTTTTCTACAAAGAGTGCGGTTTAGTAAGTTGCAAACCTCTTTCCTGGTACACACCAAACAGAGGGACCGCGATGAGGGTTCCATGGCCCTGGATTAAAGCCAGTCATCCGGTCAGGGGCATGGGTGTTTCTGGTTGGTACTGAGAGGGGGCACCCCTTAGAGCGCGTGATATAAATTAGATCCCATGCTATTCGAGGTTGTAGCCTCCCCGTCTAAAGGTTTTTCTTGAACGTCATCGAGGGTGATCCCTGGCAACAGAATGTGGAATGGGTGTGTACTGGTTAGACGTGTTTCTTCTAAAACACCGTAAACGGAACTAGTCCTTGTGACTACTGAAATCCATTGGCCATGGTTAAAGAGTACAAACTCTGCAGAGTCAAAATCATTCGAGTATCCATGTCCATGATCAAGGACTTGGACATCATCTCAGTGCCAATGTTAGTCTCAGTGTCAAATCTCAGTGTCAACCCCGGTGACAGTCTCCGGAGTATAAACATACAACCGAGAGTGGTAAACTCGGTTGAAGGTTATTCATGTGAATGGACTAACCAGTTTATTATTATATGCTAAGTATTTCCTTGTGATGATTTGAATTCATGAGCTACTTAAATTCGAATGATAAACTATAAGCCCTTTATGTGATGTCGCTCAGACGTCCGACTTGGCATTATTGTTATTTACTTTTGATATAAGCCCTTTATGTGATGTCGTGCAGACGTCCGACTGTGGCATTATTGTTATTTACTTTTGATATAAGCCCTTTATGTGATGTCGCGCAGACGTCCGACTGTGGCATTATTATTATTTACTTTTGATATAAGCCCTTTATGTGATGTCGCTCTGACGTCCGACTGTGGCATCATTGTTATTTATTTTCATTATAAGCCCTTTTTCGAGGTGTCGCCTAGACGCCCGACTGTGGCACGTCCTGTTATTTACTTTTCAATATAAGCCCTTTATGTGGTGTCGCCTCTACGCCCGACTGCGGCATGTTGAATTTGTTTCCACCTTTCGAGGCGTCGCTTCAGACACCCGATCGGTTTTCAGTTATTTTTAATGGGATTTCGGGAGGACTACCGCCTGATTTCCTCATATTTATCGTGCACTGCAAATCTATTATTTGATTGTGCATACTGACCTGCTCATGTGCATCATGTTTACATTTGTTATATCTTATGTCCGAACTGTCTTGCGAGTACATTCAAAGTACTCACCTGGCTTGTTGATTTGGCCAGATGTTGACGAAGGCGATCTTATGGATGAAGAGTTCGATAGCGAGTCCGACGCCTAGAGGAGTCCCAGTCAGTCACGTGCGACCCTGGAGTTGTTCAATTGTCTTATACAGGCTTCCGCCACCCAAATAAAAATCATCAAGCCTCACTCCAACGCTTGATGAGTTGTAAGATTTCAGAGTCATGTCACCCACCTCACTGTGACATACCCACCACCACCTCTATTACGAGTCAGTAGTTATCCCACCATACCCTTGTGTCATATCCGCCTCTATGTATAATATAGGCGTGCTTGTAATAATTTGTTGAGCATCCTTAGCTCAACCATGTATAATATTAGTACTGCTGGATTTCTGTATCAAGGTTTTGTCTGCTAGTAAAAAGAATTCTTCTGTACTGGTTAATACAAAGGTCGGCTTTTCAATAAATGTTTTATTGGAAAGGCGGTCGTGACATACTATCATCGATAGCGATGCGGTCCAGGGTGAGAATTTTCTCCCGGGACAGATCTTCGTATTCGGCGGCTTTGCCCTGCGGGCTAATTCGCTTGGCCATCTGGAGCAGATTGAAAGCTACGCCCCTTGCCATGAGGTCAGATTTGGAAGTTTGAACTACACGGCCGACATCCGCGGAGACTTGATCTTTGACGGATTCGAGCCACAGCCAGGTGCGCCGCACTGTCGCGATGGGTATGACCTAGCTCTGCCGCCGAACAGCACCCCAGAGGCTACGCCCGCTTTAGCTCCGACCCTTAGCTTGGAGCCAACTGCGCCAGTCGAGGATGGGTGGTTAGACACCACCTCATGGACTGAAGTCTCAACGGGGATCGAGCCGAACACCAGCCTAACCCTCTGCGCAGCCCGTGACTCCAAGGTGCCGGACTCGGAACCATCCGCGCCCCTACCATTCGAATCCGATTGGGCGCCTATCATGGAATTCACTGCCACAGATATCTTTCAGCACTCGCCCATTGACGACATTCTGAATTCACTATGGTCTCTCTCTTTGTCAGGAGAGCCCTGGCTAGATTATTGGCAACATGATTGGGATGCGGACGGCGAAGAAATTCGACGCCCACCCACCACCCACTTCGTAGCTACTGTCGATGATTTAACCGACATGCTCGACTTCGACTCCGAAGACATCGATGGTATGGACGACGATCTAGGAGACGAACATGAACCAGCACCTATAGGGCACTGGAAAGCCACCTCATCATATGACATATACATGGTGGATACACCCGAAGAAGGCAATGGCGACAGGATAGCGGAGGATGACCCCTTCAAGAAGCAACCGAAACACCGACGTCAGCGGCGCCGCTCTAAGTCCCGCCAAAGCAAAAGTGGCGATACCGGCACAAGATATAATCACACTCTGGATAGTGCCGAAGAAAACAACAAACCCCTCCAGCAAGATTTAGAGCACGCGTACGGAGGAGCCAGCTCTCCTGAGAGAGCGGCAGACGGAGAGCAGGAGGATGGCAATCACATGCCCCCCTCCGAAGACGAGGCAAGCCTCGACGATGATGAATTGGCCATACCAGAGGATCCCGTCGAACAAGAGCGCTTCAAGCGCTGGCTTATGGCCATGGCAAATAGCCTGAAGAAAAAGCAGCAACAGCTTCAAGCTGATCAAGATCTGCTAGCTGACAAATGGACTGAAGTCCTCACGGATGAGGAATATAAACTCGAGCGCCCCTCCAAGAGTTACCCAAGGCGCAGGTTACTACCCCAACTGGAGGAAGAAGCGTATGATATGGCTGATCGGCCACCTCGTGGCCGCAATAGAGAGGCATTCCAGCCAAAAGCTCAGCCTCCACCCCAACGCCATTCAAATAAAAAGTCATGGGGAGATATGCCAGACCTGCGAGACATATTGGAGGACAAGGCAAAGCATTCAAGGTTGATCTACGGATCACGAGGGCGCACCACTCTGCGAGACGACAAGCGTCACGCCGGATACAGTAAAAGCAAATCCGATCGGGCCGAACACAGCGGGCAAGACCCATTCGAGCTGCGTCACGATATAGCCCAATACAGAGGCGCCGCACACCCCTTATGCTTCACAGACGAAGTAATGGAACATCAATTCCCATAAGGTTTCAAACCTATAAATATTGAATCGTACGATGGCACAACAGATCCCATAGTATGGATTGAGTACTTCCTCCTCCACATCCACATGGCCCGCGGCGATGACTTACACGCCATCAAATACCTCCCACTAAAACTCAAAGGACCAGCGCAGCATTAGCTTAACAGCTTGCCAGCGGACTGCATTAGCTGTTGGGAAGATCTAGAAGCCGCATACCTCGACAACTTTCAGGGCACTTATGTGTGACCACCAGACGCCGATGATTTGAGCCACAAAATTCAGCAGCTAGAAGAGTCGGCCAAGCAATTCTGGACTCGGTTCCTTACAAAGAAAAATCAAATCATCGACTGTCCGGATGCAGAGGCCTTAGCGGCTTTCAAGCACAACATCCGGGACGAGTGGCTAGCCCGGCACCTTGGTCAGGAAAAGCCAAAATCTATGGCAGCTCTCACGACGCTCATGACCCGCTTTTGTGCGGGAGAAGACAGCTGGCTGGCTCGCAGTAATAACATATCAAAGATCCATGGTACCTCAGATACCAAGGACGGCAATAGCAGGTCACGTCGCAACAAGCATAAGCGCCACATTAACAGCGAAAATACTAAGGATACGAAAGTCAATGCCGGATTCAAAGGCTCTAAACCCAATCAGCGAAAAAAGCCATTCAAACAAAGTACGCCGGGTCCGTCCAGCCTGGACCGTATACTCGATCGCTCGTGTCAAATACACGGCACCCTAGACAAGCAAGCCAATCACACCAACAAGGATTGTTGGGTGTTCAAGCAGGCCAGCAAGTTAATTGCTGAAAATAAGGACAAGGGGCCGCATAGCGATGATGAGGAGGAGCCCCGGCAGCCGCACACTGCAGGACAAAAGAGGTTTCCCCCGCAAGTGCGGATGGTGAACATGATATACGCAACCCACATCCCCATTTGGGAGCGGAAGCGTGCGCTCAGGGACATATATGCGTTGGAACCAGTTGCCCCAAAGTTCAACCCTTGGTCCTCCTGTCCGATCACCTTCGATCGCAGGGACCACCCCACTAGTATCCTTCATGGCAATTCGCCGCACTAGTCCTAGACCCAATCATCGACAGATTTCACCTCACTCGAGTCCTTATGGACGGCGGCAGCAGCCTGAACCTGCTTTATCAGGACACAGTGCGCAAAATGGGTATAGACCCCTCAAGGATCAAACCAACAAAACGACCTTTAAGGGCGTCATTCCAGGTGTAGATGCCCATTGCACAGGCTCAGTTACACTGGAAGTGGTCTACGGATCCCCGGATAATTTCCGAAGCGAAGAGTTAATCTTCGATATAGTCCCGTTCCGCAGTGGTTATCACGTGCTGCTCGGGCGAACCGCATTCGCTATATTCAATGTGGTACCGCATTATGCATACCTCAAGCTCAAGATGCCAGGACCTCGCGGAGTTATTACAGTCAATGGAAACATAGAGCGCTCTCTCCAAACAGAGGAGCACACCGCGGCCCTCGCAGCAGAAGCGCAAAGCAGCCTCTCAAGGCAATCAACCAGTTCGGCGCTTCAATGCCCGGACATCTTCAACCGCGCACGGGGCAATCGGCAAATAAACTGCCTGGCGCGATCCGAGCTGGCGTAGCAATACGACGGCCACCCCAATCCCAGCCCAACAGCGATATTTGTGCCACGCGTACATAATTACACATTAAAAATACCATGGGCACAGGTGGGGAGGGGGGCACAACTGCGGCACGCCCCAAAACGCGGCCTAAACCGCACTAGGGGCTTCCTGTTTGGTTATTTTTCTTTTTCTTTCAAGACCTTAGTCTCTGGAAACACTGTCCTACAGCACTATTGCCGAACACATGATGCAGCAACCAAGGAGGCAAACAGCTACGTTATACCACGGAATTCCCAGGTTGATTACAGCAACGCGTGAAATATTCAATTTAATATCATTCCTGAGCTTGCCCTTGGAAGGGACATAGTCCTACTCTTTGCTTATCGCACTATCTGTATCACTCTGCTTTAACGCAATTTTTTAATAAACAATGCATGACATTATGACTATTATTGCATTTTTGTTATATATATATTTCACAAGTGCGGCACCCCGAACTTATAGCATTATATGCATCAGCTCCGAATCATGTCCTTGGTCAAATGTTGGGTTTGCCCGGATCCTATGTTTTGGTACCTTAAAATACCAGCAAACGAAAAAGAATTAAAATGGAAAACACAAAATTAAATGAAAAAGAAATCATAAAACCAAAAACCCCCCCAAACATTTTAGTACCGGTTGGTGTTACCAACCGGTACTAAAGGGCTCCCGGCCCCCGGAGCTGGCTCGTGCCACGTGGTTGCCCTTTAGCACCGGTTCGTGCTGAACCAGTACTAAAGGGGGGCGGGGGCTTTAGTGCCAAAATTTTAGTGCCGGTTACCTAACCGGCACTAAAGGGTCTTACGAACCGGTGCTATTGCCCGGTTCTACACTAGTGTGTTCTCCTCTATCGGCTAAGGTAGCGCTAGAAGAACTACTGCGATTGTGCCCCGGTTCTGCCGGGCTTAGCACCTCAGTAGAGAAAGCTAAAACTGACTGTCATGATAAGGCGAGAGACTGGTCGCTATTCGACGAGGTTTTTCGAGTCCCTAAAGACTTATGCCGCTTAGGGCGAGGGGTCGGCCCTGTCTGGCTTATGGGCGTGTATTGCGCCCCGAATTCGGGCTTCCGAATACCAGAGGCTTCGCCTAAATTTAAAATTATAGAATTCTATGGCTAAGTGAGAGTGATAAAGCATTATTAGTCCGGTTGCCTTGTTCGTTGTGCTGAGCACCTCCCTCAAAGGACCCAAACATGGGAACAAGAGTGCTCAGGTTTATCCTGAACACCCCAGCACTCGTGGCATGGGGGCAGAAGCCGAGGACTAGCCATCTCTTAGATTGGATAAACAGCCAAATAGAAGGTAATATTTTAAATTCCAACAAGCGTTACATAGCGCATATGAAACAAGTTTTCATACATCCAGGATAAAATGAGCAAGTCTCATTCAAATGTTACATCTTTTGAACACTCGTTCGCGATGAGATGGGCACCCGGCAGAACACCCTCGTAGTACATCTCGGGGTGGCGGTGCTCCTTGCCCTCTGGCGGCCCCTCCTTGATCAACTACATGGCGTCTTGCTTGACCCACTGCAATTTCACACGGGCGAAAGCCCGGTGTGCACCTTCAATGCAGACAGATCACTTGACGACCTCCAGCCGCTGGCAGGCATCCACAAGACACCTCACCAGGCCGAAGAAGCTGTTCGGAAGGGCGTGGCCAGGCCACAACCGGACTATAAAGCTCTTCATGGCCTGATTGGCCGCCTTATGTAGCTCGACCATCTGCTTCAGCTGGTCGCTCATTGGCACCGGATGTTCGGCCTTAGCATACTAAGACCAGAACAGCTTCTCCGTCGAGCTTCCGTCGTCGGCCTGGTAAAATTGTGCGGCATCAGACACACTGCAGGGCAAATCTGCGAATGCTCCTGAAAAGCTCCGGATCCGGGTAAGTAATCGGTAATTTACTTTTACATGCTTTCTTTGCATATAGAAAGCCTTACCCGCCGCTATCTTCTTCATCGCGTCGATCTCTTGGAGGGCCTTTTGGGCTTCGGCCTTGGCACCTTTTACACTCTCGAGGGTCGCGGCAAGCTCAGACTCCCGCATCTTGGAGTCAAGCTCCAACGCCTCATGCTTCGCCACAAGAGCCTGAAGCTCTTGCTGCACCTCGCCCACCCGAGCCTCGTGCTTCTCTCGCTCGGTGTGCTCCTTGGCCACCGTATCTTCGGCCTTGGTTAGCGCTTGCTTCAGGGTCGCCACCTCAGTCGTGGCCCCTGGCAAACATACGATGATCCTTTCATTTTGCAATCACGTCCTCTTTTATATATATACATAAGACAGGGTATTACTTACCCCTTGTTCTCCTTGAGCTGTCTCTTGGCAAGGCCGAGCTCTTTCCTAGACCCCTCGAGGTCCTGCTTTAGTACAGCGACCTCCGCAGTCAGTGCGGCGGACGCCAGCAGCGAAGCCTGCATACGCATATTGACATACTTATATTAGACTCCTGCGATATTATTTGATCCTCTGTTCGGCTTTTCTTTGTGAACACCGAACAAAGCATCAGGGGCTACTGTCTATGTGGTAATATTTCTACTACATTTTAAAACACTTACCTCGAAGCCTGTTAGAAGGCTGGCACAGGCTTCAGTCGATCTGGTCTTGGAGGACTGAACCTTCTAGATCACCGCACTCATGATAGTGAGGTGCTCCTCATCGATGGAAGCGCTGCGAAGCGCTTCCAGCAGATTGTCCGGTGCCTCTGGATGGACAGAGGTCACAGGCACAGGGGTCTTGCCCCTCTTAGAAGGAGGCCGCCTGCCCGAGCCTGGAACCGCTGGAGGTTCCGGCGCGGTGTTCTGCTGAGGGCCGAACTCGGAGCTCTGAGGGGCCTCGTCCCCTCCGCTCCCGCAGTCCGGAAGGTCGCCTTGAGGTGCCCCCGGGACTGTCTCCCCTCGATCTGGTGCCTCTTGAGACAACACCTAGGCATCGTCGGCGGGATGAGGGGAGGTGGCGGTCGGGACTGGATCGCTATCCATGTCCGAGAAGCCCCAGGAGCCGTCCGATGATACATCGATACTAGCTCGTGGGGCCTGCATAATTGCGTTCGGCGTTAGGGAAAGCAATGCGACAAAGGAATCCTAGGAGTAACTCTGGTATCCGAATACTTACGATATCTCCAGGTGCTTGACCCTGGGCAACCACTCATCTTCGCCTTCGTCGGCGGTGGTGGAACCGTCCGGAAGGAGAGTCCTTCCCTTCTTGGACCCTCCGGCCTCCCCGTTTGGGGCGGCCTTCCTTTTCTTGTCTCCCCCAGTCGGTGGGGGAGCATCTTCTTCTTCTTCCTCGTCTTCAGGGGAAGAGAGTGCCGCAGAGTCATTGGACGGTGAGTACGACGACGCCTGGCGTTGGGAACTCTTTCGGGTTCCCTTGGTCTTCTTGGTCTTCTCCGGCACCTTATAAGGGGCCGGAGTCAGCATCTTCGCCAAAAGAGCGTCTGCGGGGCGTTCGGGCAAAGGAGCCGGACAGTCGATCTGTCCAACCATCTTCTGCCAGTCCTGTCAAAGGTACGGGAGTTTAGATCCCGCATAGAGTCAATATATATAAAAAATAAGTATCCTGTGAAAGGTAAAGCAGCTTGCCGCACTGGCTTGGTGCTTCGCGCTGAATCCGCGATCCTTAGTAATACGGGAGGGAACCTCGTCACTTTTGAACAGCACCCTCCAGGCATCTTCATGAGTCGTGTCGAAGAGCCTGTTCAGAGTTCGGTGCTGCACCGGATTGAACTCCCACAAGTTGAACTCCCGTTGTTGGCACGGGAGTATCCGACGGATGAGCATAACTTGGACTATGTTGACAAGTTTGAGCTTCTTGTCGACCATGTGTTTGAATACATGTTTGGAGTCTGGTCAGCTCTTTCGAACTACCCCAGGACAGGCCCTTCTCTTTCTAGGAGGTGAGCCGTGTGGGGATGCCAGATCAGAACTCGGGGGCCGCGGCCCATGCAGGGTCGCACGGCTCGATGATATAGAACCACCCCGATTGCCACCCCTTTATGGTTTCCACAAAGGAGCCCTCGAGCCATGTTATGTTGGGCATCTTTCCCACCATGGCGCCTCCGCACTCCGCCTGGCGGCCGCCCACAACTTTCGACTTGACATTGAAGGTCTTCAACCATAAGCCGAAGTGGGACTTGATGCGGAGGAAGGCCTTGCACACGACGATAAACGCCGAGATATTGAGGATGAAGTTCGGGGCCAGATCATGGAAATCCAGGCCGTAATAAAACATGAGCCCCCGGACGAACGGATGGAGAGGGAATCCCAGTCCGCGAAGGAATTGGGTGAGGAATACTACCCTCTCATGGGGCCTGGGGGTGGGGATGAGCTGCCCCTCATCTGGGAGCCGGTGCGCGATGTCGTCGGGCAGGTATCCGACTCTCCTCAGTTTCTTGATGTCTCCCTCCATGACGGAGGAGACCATCCACCTGCCTCCCGCTCCGGACATGATTGGACAAGGTCGAGGTGGGAAGTGCGGACTTGGGCGCTAGAGCTCGAGTGTGCGAAAATGGATGGGTAAGGGAGGACGAAGGCGTGGATAGAAAGGTGAATCCTTATCCCTTTATATGGGAGGACGAAACTAAGCGTCCCCACTTGCCAGGTAAAACTCACTTATCCCCCAAGCGCTGCAATTGATGGCGTGGTTGGGTTACCCATGCCCGTATTGATGAGAATCCCGTAATAAGGGGACACGATCTCTGCTTTGACAAGACGTGTCGAAAAACTGCCTCGCGTTATGTGCGGGGCTGGTTAAAAGAAACGGTTCGAATAATCACCGGGCTATGACGTAACGTCATGCTGGCAAAAGAAGCCATCAAATTAGATCTGCGAAAATATTGTTCTCTCTACGGTGGAATGTGTAACTTATTTTGCAGGGTCGGACACTATCCTCGTATTCAAATTCTTTTGTGATGTATTCGGAGAAGGAACCCGCCTTCCAATGCCGAAGACAATACTGCGCACCGGACTCATCGTCATTGAAGCCTGGTTCAGGGGCTACTGAGGGAGTCCTATATTAGGGGGTCTCTGGACAGCCGGACTATCTCCATTGGCCGGACTGTTAGACTATGAAGATACAAGATTGAAGACTTCGTCTCGTGTCCGGATGGGACTCTACTTGGCATGGAAGGCAAGCTAGGCAATACGGATATGAATATCTCCTCCTTTGTAACCGACCTTGTGTAACCCTAACCCTCACCGGTGTCTATATAAACCAAAGGGTTTTAGTCCGTAGGACAACAACCATAACATACAATCATACCATAGGCTAGCTTCTAGGGTTTAGCCTCTCTGATCTCGTGGTAGATCTACTCTTGTACTACCCATATCATCAATATCAATCAAGCAGGACGTAGGGTTTTACCTCCATCAAGAGGGCCCAAACCTGGGCAAAACATCGTGTCCCCTGCCTCCTGTTACCATCTGGCCTAGACGCACAGTTTGGGAACCCCTACCCGAGATACGCCGGTTTTGACACCGAAATTGGTGCTTTCATTGAGAGTTCCTCTATGTCGTCGCAGGTGGCAGTAGTCGAAGACCGGTAGCCGGAAGGGCAGCCTCTTCCCAAGCGCCAGAAGGGTGGCAAGCCCAACTGGTTGCCCACCTTCTCCTATGAGCAGACTCGTAATGCTCCCTGCAAATTCTACAGCAGCGCGAAGCCGTCCAACAACACCACCCGGAAATGTGATTGCCTCACACGAATCTCCAAGGACGAAGGGCTGCAACCACCGCCGCCTGCTGGCCAGCCGCCTCTGCCTCCTCAGCAGCCAGCGGCCCGCCCAGTAGTCGACGCCGTCCAAGATCAATTCCCTGAGGAACATGGAGCGTATGTTGTTTTCACCTGTGTGGCTGATGACAGGCGCTGCCAGCGTTGATAGTCTCGTGAGGTGAGTGTCATAGCCATTGAAGCTCCATAGTTCATGCACTGGTTAGAGAGGCCAATCAGTTGGAGCCGGGCTGATCACACGGAAGTAATGCCTTCTCTGGGCTCTTACGCTTTGGTGTTGCAGGCCACCTTTGCCACGGAGAGGCGATCTTCTCGTTTCTCCCAAGTCCTAATAGATGGCGGCAGCAGCATCAACATCACGTACCGTGATACCAAGGAGAAGTTGAAGATCAAACCCAAGAATCTCCTGCCCAGATAGATGTCCTCTTCGGGGACATAGACCATCTCCGCCGAGAGCCCATCTGGTTTGAGGTGGTCGACCTGGAAAGCCCGCACTACGCACTGCTTGGCCGACCTGCTTTAGCCAAGTTTCTGGTGGTTCCACATTATTCCTACCTCAAGATGAACATGACGAATGCCAAGGGAGTCATTACCATCTCCGGAAATTATCATAAGTCGTCCAACTGTGTGACCTCCAACAGCCGGCTGGCCGAGTCCCTTGGGATCACTGCCAAGAAGCGGCTCCTTGACCGGGTTGTGGCCATGGCCGGCAAGGATCCAGACATGTCCATGATCCCAAGGAGTCGGAAGCCGAAGGATCCTTCAAGCCGACCAAGGAGACAAAGAGGATACGTTGGACCCAGAGCACCCGGAGAGGTACGCTGTCATAGGCGCAAACCTTGACAGCAAATAGGAAAGCGAGCTTGTCGATTTCCTCCATGAGAATTGGGACATCTTCGCATGGTCTCCCAAAGACTACAATCGGAAGGTCAAGTCAAGATCTCTCTAGGAGGGAGACCTTGTGCTCCGGCTGATCCAGCAAACAGCCGACCACCACAAGCTCTCGGCATCTTGGGAAGGCCCATTCATCATTAGCAAAGTTTTGGGCAACGACTCCTACTTCCAGATCGATGCTCAGAATCCCAGAGCACGCAAGAGAGACGACTCTAGCAAAGAGACAGAGCAGCCGTGGAATGCAAACCACATTCGAAGATTTTACAGTTGATGCAGTATGTACCACGCTATCTTTTGTATTTAGTGCGAAGACTCTGTGTCCCCCGAGAAGAGGTCGGGGGCTACCCTCTTTTCTATATGATAGGTATTATGCTTATGAATGTGTTATTTCATTATTCCACCTGGCACCGGGTTCGACCAGTCAGCCCAGGGGCTCGCCACCTTGTACTATGTGGAGCTTCGTGCAGTCGGACAAGTAGTGTGTTGGCACCTAAGCCTTTTCCTCCTAGAAGCCGCAGCTCACAAGCAGAAAAGGGTGTCCACATGAAAAATGGCTAAGGACCCTAAGCATGCACATAGTTCAGGCCGGCTTCCCGCCTCATCGACCGGCTCCTGAAAAAGCTGGCTGGCTGGCCTCTACATAACTTGCTAACGCTCTAGTCGGCTAAGTACATGCCGTCCCGAAAGTAGCTAAGTATTTGACCAAGCCAAAGTCTGCAGAGCGGCTGTTTGGCTGGCAAGACGACATCCAAGGGGGGGGGGAAAGGAGAAAAGGCTAAGGAGCAGAAAGCAAGAAAATTCAGAACTCGGCAAAAACACAACTTCTATGAAAGCATATTTACATGTCAAAATGCCCTTGGCCAGCATTCAACAGAGTTTGAAAGACACCCCACGGGTGGAATTGTGCAAATTTAACAAAGTTTGTCAAGACTGATAAAACAGGGAAAATAAAGATAAGACGACGGCCTAGGGAGCTGCAGAGGGGTCCGGCTGGATGGCGGAGTTGGTGGTGCCGGTCGGTGGAGTGGGCGGCTGGTCAGTCTCCGCTTGGTGGCCTCCAGCAGCAGTCGGCGCACTCGAGTGCAGCTCGTTGTTCGAGGCACAATCAAGCTGGGGCTGGCCGTCTGCTCTGACCTCTGGCGCATCTTCTTCTCCTTCCTCGTCCTCCTCGTCCTCTCCCTCGTCGCTGGAGTCGATCATCTCGGCCGAGTCTTCATCATCCTCCGGGTTCAGCCCGATTTACTCTAGTGCCGCCTCCACACCATTCTCAGCTAGCTCAGGGACGAAGAGGCTGGTGTCGGTGTACTCGGCGATCATTGTTGCCCGTCTGACAAGGTCGCGCTCCACCGCCACCAGCTCCTCTTGGGCCTCCTGCCGAAACATGGTCAACTGGGCTAGATTTAGCCCAGGATACCAGGCCTTGACTAGCTCCAAGGCCTCGCGCGCTCCAGCCCAGGCCGAGGAACCCTTCCAAGCCTCGAGACGGCTGGCCACCACCTCCAGCCAGTCGGCAGTCCGATTGGGAGTACGCGGAGCCGGCATGTCTGGCCAAAGGGCGGAGATCGCTTGGGCCTCGACACGCTGAGGACGACAGAGCATTCGATGAGCCGGGCGGAGGCGGGCTTGGATGCTGAGAAGTTGTTTGCTAAGAGTTCGGGGGGCGTCGGTAGCGATCTGAATGCCTTCCGCCCTCCGTTCCTCACGATAAGCCTCGATAGCCTCATTTGCGGCGTCAGAATCGCCAGGAAAGAAGTCTGCGCAGGCAGAAAGCAAAAAGATCGAAAGTCAGAAGTTAGAAGCTGGAAGCCGGCTCGATCGGCAGCTGGCAACCCAAAGAAAGAAAAAGAAGAAAGCTTACCATCAACCATGTCTTCAATCCTACCAAAGCCGTACTTCGGCGGCGCATCCTTGTCGGTCCAGCTGGAACGTTCGGTCTTGAACTCGGGGAGGAGATTGGACTACTTCACCTCTGCCTCCTTCCGGGCCTTCTGGAGAAGCTCCGCCTGCTCCGCCAGTTGCGTGGCCAGTCGGTCGCACTCCTGGGCCAGCTCTTTACACTCCGCCTCCTTGGCCCGCAACGCAGTGTTGGCTTCACCCAGCTGTTGCTGCAAGACGGCATTGGCTTTTGGAAGAGCGAAGAAAGAAAAAGATGTCAATGATCAAGAAATAAGAAGTATAGTTGCCGTGGAGATCAGGTCCGACTGCTCAGCAGTCGGCCCGAATCTAAGGGACTACAGCCTGCGGGTGCGTTATCACGCCCCCGCAGAGAAAGAAAACAGGGACTTACTCCGGCTTTCTGCCAAGTCGGGGGTCCGTCGGTCCAGATCTCGGACGCTGGAGTTGAAGGTGATCGCGCAAAGATTATTATAGTCCTACAATGAAGATAGAAGAAAAAGTTAGCACTCGGAGCTCGCCAAGTAAACTTCCGGGCCGCCTGCTCAGCAGCCGGCCCGAAACTTGGGGGCTACACCTAGTGGGTGCGCTGGTGCGTCCCCACGAGAAGTGAAAGATTCAAAGACAAAGAAGCAAGAAATGTACCCGAATGACCGCTCGCGAATCCAGGAATGCCCAATTGCACTCCTGAAGAGAGATGGCCTCGGCTTGGAGTTTGACCTGGACGTCTAGGATCGCTTGATTTAAAGCACCCGTTCCGCCTCCACACACCCATTCAGTGGGAGCGGTGCTGGTTGCTTCTGCATCCGGGGCTGACGAGCTCGTAGCACCGACTTCCAGCAGTCGTGGCGCCGAAGTCACCTTCGCGCCTCAGTGGCACGATGGTGTGCGGGCCTCGGGAGTCGGGCCCGTCACCATCTCGTTTCCGGCTGGCAGTGCCGATGGGGCGGCCCGCTGCTTGTCCCGCGCTCTGTCTGATGGCGGCGGCGAAGGCAGGGCTACCTCTAGCATGGCGACGTCGCCAACTGCCCTCTCCATGACCGGCTATTCGTCGCCGGCTCCCCCAGGCAGCGCCGTGAACTCTGGCAGCGGTGGCGCGGAGTTTAGGGGGATGACGAACAGCGGCGCCTGACGGTATGGGGCTTCTTCGGCCAACTTCTTCACCGCGGCATCGGCCTCCGTCTCCGCCAGCTTCATCAACACAGTGGCCTCCGCCTTGTCTGCCTCCGCCCTCTCCCTACGGGTGGCTTATTACTCCTCGCGTACCTCCCGCACATTTCGTTCCTGCCCCTCCCGAAGGTCGGCCGCAGGGTCGATTCGCCGGGTGGTCACAGAAGTCTCCGCCGACCCAATGACGGAGGTGGTAGCTGACTTCTCAACAGAGAGCGGAGCCCTAAGCAAAGAAATAAAGTAGGACATCACAGATAGAATCGACAACAAAGGAAGGCACAAGGAAAAGACACTTACGCTGACACCATAGGAGGCACTTTTGGAAGGTTCTGAAACTTGGTCACCTTCGCGGCAGCCTCCTTCCGCTTGGTCGTAGTGGTCGGGTTCTTGGTTTTCTTCGGCGCACTGCCAAACAAGGCGGCGCCTTGTTTGCGCTTGCACATGCCGCCTAGAGCAGCCGGCTTAGTGGAAGGGCCCATGTCCGCCTTGCCGGCGCCTCACGAATGGCGCGTCTCGTCCTCATCTTCGTCGTCGTCAGGCCAGGTCTCGATGCCGCCTACGTCTTCGGAGGCGCCCACTCCGTCGCCGTCGCGTATGGCGTCGTCCTCTAGGGCGGCCGCCCCCAAATCGGGGTCGTCCGCATCGCTCACCGCCCGGTCTGACAGGTAGTCTCCACCCGACAATACAATGGCAGCCGTCACCAGAGACATGAAGATCTGTGTTCACAGGACCAACTATTCAAGATGGCAAGACCAAAACCAAGGCAAATACTAAAAAGGAAAGAGTTGAAGAACTTACAGCAGGTGGCGGGTAGGCCCGGGAGTATGGCCCAATGCCGAACCGCCAAGACCCTTTCGGTAGCTTGAGGTCGGAGATCTCGTTCATCATGTGGGCGAGCTCGGCCGTCGGCATGTCCCTCATGCACGTCCGGCTCGTGTCCCGGTGCCCGCTCATCCGACAGATCGGATGAGGCCGGCCTTGGAGCAGGAGAACCCGGCGCTCGACGAAGGCGACCAGAAGGTCGGACACCTTGAGGCCTACCGAGTCCGTCAGCACCCGGAGCCGCTTGATGGCGGCGGTGGCGTCATCTGACAACGGCTTCGGCTTGTAGCCCCAGTTGGCCCGAGGTTCGGCTGGGGGCCAGCTTCGTAGGGCGGCAAGTTGATGAAGTCGAGGGCGGGGTCGACGTTCTCCACGTAAAAATACGATTTCTGCCACAGTTTGACTGACTGTGACAGTTTGATGGCGGGGAAGGCATTCTGCACAGACGGACGGCGCACCGCGACGAAGGCGCCGCACTGGGCCGCCTTCTCCCTGGCGGAGGTGCCAGTTTGGTGTAGAAGAACGCTCCCCACACCTCGATGGTGGGGAGGATGCCAAGATAGCCCTCGCACATCATGACGAAGGCGGAGAGCAACGTCACGGTGTTGGGCGTCAGATGATGCGGCTCAAGGTGGAAGAAGTTGAGGAAGGAATGGAAGAATCCGCTCGTCGGCAGGTCGAAGCCGTGGAGGAAGTGTGAGCGGAAGATAACCCGCTCGCCTCCTTGCGGCACCGGCGAGATCTCCGCCTCCGGCGGTACGCACACCTTGACGTAGCATGCGCCGGGCAGGCGCCGTGTGGCATGAAGGAAGGCAAGGTGGTCATCGATCACGACCGAGCCATCCCAGTCCATGTGGCACGAAGGAAGGCATGGCATATTCACAACTATTTGTGTAAACTAAACGGAAACCATTTCACCAAATAAGAAGCAATGCAAGCTAGAGTCCACGTGAAAGATGCAACCAATATGACTCTGCCAAGTTAAAAGTGTCCCATCATAAATGGCATTTCAATAAATTAGAAGCAGCGCATGCTATAAATCATATCAAAGATGCAACTAATATCACACTGCATATACTAAAGGTGTCTCGTCATATTGATTTATGCAGGATACAAAAAAACAATATTTTTATGTGAGGACATGCTTAATAGACAGATGTACTATGTACTAAATACTGGAAGGCATGTCACATTAACAGGTATAATGTATAAGCTAAGCAGAATAGCACATGCGGTTTAACCAGATTGGAAGAATTACAATCTAGACACCATATGCAATATGCAACCACATACCACGCTGCCAAGTTAGAGAAAGCACCTGCGATGCTAGTGTAGGGGAAATGCGGTAATCAACTACAGAGCTACGTTCACTATCTTCATCTAGCCTTGCTGTTTCTTGGGAATCATGTCGGGAGGCTGAAGCTGCATTCTTTAAATGAGGGGTAATGCACTTGCCTGACTGCCTCATCGTAAGTGATTGATGAGGGATACATAAGAACATTAGTTTGATGTAAGAATATGGTTAATACACAGATGTACTAGTATGTACCAAAAAAAGAAAGGCATGTCATATTCAAAGGTATAATGTGTAAGCTAAGCAAATGCAATTTAACCAAATTGGAAGCAATACAAGCTAGACATCCGGTTGGAGTGGTGAGCATGATCATCTAGGACCTGAGAGCCTGGTGGGTGGCGGGCTGCTTCACCACCATCGCGGCTTTTCAGTTGGCTTCCAAGTGATGCCTCTCATTGCTGGGCTTGTCACTGGCTCCGCCAGTGCCCTGACTAGCTATTTGTCTTCTGGTGCTCACGGGATGGTGGTTCATGTAAAAAATATATTTCCTTATCTTAATAAAGACCGACTTCTGCCTTTTGAATACAATCTAGACACCATATGGAACTTGCAACCGCATATGACACCGTGAAGTTAAAGCAAGCCCCTGGGATGGTGGTTCGTTGCGAGCGAGGTCATCAACTCCAGAGCTACGTTAACCGTCTCCATCTGCGACACTTCACCCTTTATAGCGTTGTAACGTGACGTGCTTGCCTGCGTAGAAAGCTGGAGCAACTTCTCTAATTTCTTTTTTGCTTCTCTCGAGGCAGACTCTAAAATACCCTTGCATAAAAACACACTAGTGAGAGTATGGGTGAAGTGTGTGCAGAACTAGTGCACTGTAAAAGTAGTAGATACCAGGTGGCCGAAAAATAAATGACAGGAGTCATATGATAGCTGTACAACATTGCATGGCAAATGAAATTAGATTCTACTCCATATGATTTTGTAATATATGAGCACAGGAAATGCAGGTACTCCTCCATCACAGCACCACATGTGGTCATATCAAGATAACAGTCGACTGAAAATAAATAGGTCAGTCGATTTTTTTAATGAACCCTCTGATCTATAAGGAACGGGCAGATGGCCTTCGTCTACCTCCCGCCAGTCACTGTTGACGATCTTTCTCGAGCCGCCAGCGACCACCAGCCCAGACCCCTGCCTCCGCCGCCCTGCCCTCCCCTCGACCTCACACCACCGCCGTGCTTGGCAACGCCCCCAGGCCATCCCATTAATCTCGGCCAACCTCCAGATCGGGCGCCAGTAGCTCTAGGCTCCACACTCCCCTAAGATGAACACTGAGGCGCTACTTCCCCGATGTAATAGGCGGACTAGCGCCTGTTACGCCAGGGAATGCTTCCGTTAATTGGGAATCAACAGACTAGGAATTGAAATTCAGGGGGCGATGGACCTCTAGCTAAGGTGAAATAGTATATGAGGAGAAACCTTCTGCATCGCAAGTTACTAGGAACATATAGTATTAAGAAGAAGTCGTCAACTAGTGTCTTCTGTGGGATGAATACCGTGCAAGGAGACACGTAAGATTTGCAAGAATAAGGGAAGAGGAGTACCATTTTCGGTTGCCGGTGTGGTCGCATCCACATGTCGCGCCGATCTTCTTCTTTTTGGCAGGGAAACCGATGCTCTGGAGGGTGTAGGCTTGGATGAACCCATGGACAAATTGCTGACTGTGTTGCGGTGGACGTATGTCGGCGGAGGGGAAGCTGATCCGAGGTGGCGAAGGATGGCGTAGCAGGAACAACTCCGGTGCGGTGGAGGGTGGCGAAGTTGGAGCAGCAGTAGCGAGGCGCAGGACAGCGTGGTTGAACTGGCTCGGGTACGGACGGCTCGGCCTCAACTTCAACTACTAGCCGTGGAGGGCGGTGCGGTGGACGACGATGTCGGGGTATTGGCTCCGGCGTGATGGAGGAGGGCGGCGGTTGATGGGTGGAATGGGGTGGCGGACGAAGGACGCCGGGGTTTCGCGGTTGGTGGAGAGGTAGTTTTTGCACCCATGGAGTACGAATGGGGAATCAGACGGGTGGGCGGGGGCGAGGGGGGGAACAATGTTTCGGTCTGGGACGCACTTGTTTTTGGCTTTTCTGAATAGAAGATGGGACGCGATTGTTTGAAATTTGGGGAAAGTACAAACTTTGCCCCCTCTTAAATTTCAGACGTACTGCTGATCGGTGGTAGGATAGTAATCCCAGGTGTCCCAAATAGTGGGCGGGAGCGATTTCCGCCCCACGCATGTGTGCTTAGGCGGACATTGTGTATGAATGTTTTTCGGAGGCGGTTGCATGGCGTCTAGATGAAGCTACAAACCTACCCCAGTTTAGACCTTTGGACATCAGGTCGGTAGGTTTCACGGGTCGGAGTTATTAGAAAAGTAATTTCCTTGTACTACCAAACATTGGTCGCTTGCGGTCTCAGGCGAGTAGAGGCTATTTTGGTGCATCGTTCGAAATTTTGAAACACAAGCATTCACGTTTAGAGTACTCTTGAACTTTGAGGATTGACCAAAATAGACAACGTTAAATTTTACCTTGTATGTTTGAAAACCTCATTAAAATATCCGCTTCTTTTTGAAATTTTGACACTTGAAAATCCTATAACTACGATTATTTTGGAATGGAGGAGCTAAATTACAATCTATTTTGTACATGACTGCATATGCTATTATGGACAAAATCAGAGCAAATATTGGTGCCCCCATAATTTAGGTATGATTTACAAATGCCATTATATCAAATTCAAATAATTGAATGGACTTCATGTTGAATTCGATTTTTTTAAACCACCTTAAGTTGAATTCAAATGTATGCTAGTTCATAGGTAGCTATTTATAATGTTCATTCTGTAACTTTTGTATGTATAATGTGCTTTACACACACAACATGAACTATACTCACGTTTATATTCGATTGCTAAAGCGATGCATTGTCTGGAGTTCAAAAAACTAACTATGTTGATCAATTTTGTCGAATAATAACATAGACATGCTCAAATTCGATAGAATTTAGATGTCTGATGGATCAATGACCGTTCCTTACGCGAATTGCAAATATCATGATCCCATCCTAATATTTATATACAATTTATATCTTTAATCAATGTGTACAGCAGTCTTGTACGTGTAGTTTCACTCTCCATCGGTGGTCTCTCACACATGCTCAAACACTCTCTCTCGGGGTGTCTTTCTCGCACACATGCTCTCGATATAACCCTCCCTCCCTCTCGTAACCATTTGTGACTGTTTTCACTAACCTTTATCACAAGCACTATTCCTCTCGCAAGCATACACACGCACAATCCCCATCGACCCTTTCTATATACATAGACCTGCCTACGTGTCTCCTGTATGCACATTATATTTAGGCCTGTCTCTCACGCATTGTCTCACACCTCTCTTCCTAATCGACGAGTATGATTCTAGCTGAGCATTCTGTAGGATGCCCCTTAAAGATAGGTTGGATGATTAGTAATATCAGAGATAAAGGGGTTACCTTAGTCCAAGAACGTAGGGTTACAAATCCTAGCTGGCTTTGTCAGTGGAAATAGAGTCCTTCACAATTATGCTATGTTTGTCTTGTACGACTAGTCATCCATAGGTCTCCCTAAATGCGTCACGGGCCGACCAATGTGGCGCATGACGGAACCGAACGAAGGGCCTCACCTCGACCCACCGGACCTCACACGGTGACACACCCTCTGCCCCCACGTCTCGTTATCTTCACACACCCACACATACCAACACAGACACCACACACAAAAATATATTCTCCTGGTGCCTCTATCCACTCCCCCCTTTCATATACACACTCAAGGGAATCTCTTGCCATGATGTCATATTTGTCTCTCTCTCTCTAGACCACTCTCATTTCTCGTGCTATCTCTCCCACGCCTCCCTGTCGGCCCCTCAATCCATGCCTCTCTCGAATACGTAATACACACACACATACCTCTCTAGGCCCTGCCAAATGCATCAACTACACATTCACACATGTTACATCATGTACCCCATTGATCTAAAAAGCCCTCTCTTCACGTTTATTTCGCATACAACATTCCTTTTGGATAAAGTGTGGCCAAAAAATGTTTTAGAATTTCTACATATATACAACATTTTTAAAATCCTCAAAAACCTAATAGAAAAAAGTTACGGGGCTTTTAAGATCTAGAGTGGAAAAAATTGAAAAATATTCAAACAGTGGGCAAACTGTGGTCAAACAATGGTCAAACTAATTATTCTAGAATATTAGTGTTACTAAATAATTATTTTAGTTATTTCAATTTTGGTCAAATCTGGTCAAACTATGGTCAAACTGTGGTCAAACAATGGTCAAACTAATTATTCAAGAAATATTAGTGTTACTAAATAATTATTGTTTTTTAAAACACTAGTTTCAAACTCAAACAGTGAAATGTGTCACTTCATGCTCAAGCAAAATTCTTGAAGGTTAATAGGATTGACATCTTACTTTTGTCAGGAAAACAACAAGTGCAGACTTGGAGCGAGGGAGAATAGAACCCGGAAGTTAAGCGTGCTCAGGCTGGAGTAGTGAGAGGGATGGGTGACCGGTCGGGAAGTTAGATGATTTGGAATGAGTGATCCACACTTGAGCAGTTAAGAGAGGTGATTAGAGACTAAATCATCAAATAATTCAGAAAAATTAAAAACAAAAAAAAATTCCAAAATTTTCAAAAAAAAATTCAAAAAAAAAAACCAACCGGTACTAAAGGTCCCCCGTACCAGGGCGCGAGCTCACGCCACGTGGTGGCACTTTAGCGCCGGTTCGTGCTGAACCGGTACTAAAGGGGGGGCCTTTAGTGCCGAAATAATAGTGCCGGTTCCATAACCCGCACTAAAGGCCCTTACGAACCGGTGCTATTGCCCGGTTTTCTACTAGTGATACAACTCTGTATTTGCTCAAGACATGACTAGTTGACCAGTTAAATGCTCCACGTGGCACCTCTAGTGTTGCATCACATTATCTCACTACCATCGGGCCCACCTGTCGGCTTGTATCTACTCTACATCACGACTAGGAAAAACCTTATACACAGAATCTTACCAGTAGAGCGTGTAAAAATGAGGCGCTACTGCTACTTAGCAGTAGCGCTTGGTCAAGTTGTCAGAATCGCGATTCTGTTATACGATTCTACGACTTTACGATCCAAACTAACTCCTCTGATTCTACGATTTTAGTTCATAGAATCTACGTTTTTACGATCCTGATAGTGAAGATTCTACGATTTGCGATCCTACCATCAGAGCTCCGATCCGATTCAAAATCGCGATTCTGACAAACTTGCTGCTATCCACTTAGCAGTAGCGCGGCAGGAATAAAACACGCTACTACTATAATTCCCACACTGTTGCCGACATGCTAGGTATAGTAGTAGCGCCCTTCGACAAACCGCGCTACTGCTATCAAATTAGGAGTAGCGCGCTTTTAGGGTAGGGCGCTACTACTAAGTTTGAACTTGTCCACAGGACGGGCCCAGCTTAGCAGTAGGGAGTTTGTGAGGAGCGCACTACTACTATGGATTTTAGCAGCAGCGCGTTTTCTTTTCCCACGCTCTTGCTAAAGCTATTTTTACATAACCCCCACGCGGGCTTCCCTCCTTTGCTTTCTCCCCCAATTCCCCACTCTCTCATCTCCCCTCGTCGCCTCCGCCATAGCCCCTGCCCTCTCCCTCGCCGGAGCCCCTGCCCTCGCTCTGCGTCAGAGTCTGCCCTCGATGTCGTTGAGCGCCTGTGCTCCTCCCCCTCAACCTCGACCTTGCCGGAGCCCCTGCCCTCGCTCTTCGCCGCCGTCTCCCTCGACCCCGCCTCGCCTCCGTCTCCCTCGACCCTGCCTCGCCGCCATCTCCCCCGACCCCGCCTCGCCTCCGTCTTCCCCGACTCCTCCTCACCGCGCCTCAGTGTCGCCGTCTACCCCGACCCCATCTCTCTATCCGCCCTCTGTAAGCACTCTCCCCTCCCCTCTTCTCTGCTCTCTGCTTTGCTCTCTCTCTCTCTCTGTTAGTATGAACCCTAGCTATTTAGTGCTAGTTGGTATGAACCCTAGGCTATTTTTGGTACTAGTTAGTTAATTACAATTAGTATGAACCCTAGTTCAAAAAACCTAGGACAGATTATTGGCTATTTTTTAGTGGTACTTAGTATGAACCATAGGTTTGAAACTATTGCTATTTTTTAATTAAAGCAATTGTTGCTATTTATTATTTTTTAGTTAAAGCAATTGTTGCTATTTAAAAAAACTTCTTGCATTTTTCTTCAAGTTCTATATTTTTCTTCCTGCTATATGCAAATTTGAAGTGGACATGTCATTTGTGGACATGTGATTTGGACATGTCACATTTGGAATTTGGACATGTCATATTTGTACATGTGATGTATTGGACATGTTATATTCGGAAAATGATGATTATGTGCAGGCTAACTGATCCGAGCGGTTCTCGGGCGCCAGCCATAAATCGTTCAAAAGCATCCAGGAAGCTGAAGCTAGTTACTTGGGGTTCACGCTAACGCGAGAGAGGACTCATAACCGCCGCCTCATGTACTGCATAGTTCCACTCTCACTCATAGTGATAGCTCTTCTTGTCTATATCATTGCTTAGATGGATGACGATGTAGTTGCAAGTATTTGAGGCATCTCATAACTTGTATCGCTATTTCGAGAGAGACATCATTTTGTATTGGATGATGATTATGGTGATGACATGATCGATTTGATGAGGCTATTTGTATGTGTATGATATGATCAGATTTGTATGTGTATGATATGCTGGAGACTATTGTATAAAACACTAAACAAAATTTAGCAGCACAAAATATGGAGCAGAAAAAAAATTAGAATTTAATAACAGTAGCGCGGGGTATGGCTTTAGTAGCAGCGAGGTCTTACAGTAGTGCCTTTTATACTAGGGCGCTATAGATATTAGTAGCAGCGCATTTTTACGATGACCGCTGCTGCTATCCCTAGATAGCAGTAGTGCGGGTCAGCACGCACTACTGCTAAGCGTTAGCCGTAGCGCCTATCAGTAGCGCAGCTGCTAGCGCTACTGATAAGCATTTTACCCGCGCTACTGCTAGGCTTTTCCCTAGTAGTGCATCTACACTCTTATAAAATACTAGCAAGATGCCCATGCGTTGCACGGAACATCAAGATGCATTTCTATGAGTAGTTTATCTTGTGGGAGAAAAGGATGGAGAAGGGAAGGCCTTATTTGCAAGTGTGGAGAGGGGTGTGGGTATCTTTTTGCAAAATTGCCATACTTTCCTTCCTATCCGTCAGATATAGATCAGACGGCCTATATTGCAGGATGGCAGGCACACGATCATCACCGACTATGCTTTTTATAAGAGTAGGGATAAAATACAATCTTATAAAAAACAGAGTTGGTGATGATGGTGTGCCTGCCATCCTGCAATATATGTCGTCCGATTTATATCTGATGGATAGGAAAGAAACTATGACAATTTTGCAAAAAGGTACCCACACACATCTCCATATTTTCAAATAAGGCCATCCCTCGTTCATCCTTTTCTCTCACAATATAAACTAGTCATACAAATGCATCTTGATGTTACATGCAACGCACGGGAATCATGCTAGTAAGAATGAAAACAAACGATAAAAAAATATTGGACGGTGGTTCGAAGTCATGACCGCGGGCACAGCGGACAAGGTGGCCTTGTATTGGTATGCTGAGCCGTCTGTTTTAACACACAGGAGCTGGTGTGTTGATTATACACACATGCACGCATGCACACGAACTCCATGCACTCAACACTCACACGAACACATGCACCCACGCACGCACACAACACTCGCACGTACATACGCAGCCACGCATGCATGCAACACTCATGCGCAAACATGCACGCATGCATGCACACACCAGTACACCACACGACCAACACACACTGTCACGCTCAAGTGCTCAACCTACACGTGCATGCGCAGCCCTGACATACACATACACAACTAGGTGATTCCCGTGCACGGGGTGGACTCTTATCGCGCCTGCATAAATTTGTGTTTACCTGACCTTTTCCCTATGCGAACTGATAGGTGGGACCCACAAGGACCATGGTCAATTTAACTAGTCAACATGGTGCCATGCAGACTATTTGGCCGGTCAACAGAGTGCAATTTGATGCTGAACCATGAGCAAGTGACCGTATAATCACCGCAAAACTTATATAGTGACCGTAATCGGCTTATTCTGAAGTTCGGTGAACGTGTTACGCTTTTCTCTCTGTAGGCCCTCCAAAACTAAATCTCTACACGTTCTCGCATGTTACATCTAACAACTATGCAATACTGCACTACTACTGCACTCTAACACAATAAATCATATGTGTTTTTAGTTTTACTAGATATCATTTTGTTACTTAATTATTCAGTTTGCATACATTAAAATTGCCTTTGAAATGTATGGTCAGTATCATATACTGCGCGGGAAAAATCCCGCACTTTCCTGTTTAATCGGGTTTGTATCGATGGATCGTGCGAAGCAACAAAACTATAGTACTATATACACTACAAGTGACAATTCACTCGGTCGTCGTGTTGTGTACTCCTCCGTCGTAAGAGTGGAGCGCTGGCTTTCATAAATCTTCTAGTCCCTTTCGCCGACATGTGGGGCATTAAGCTACTGGTTCCACGTGCCATACCGGAATACAGTGTAGAGCAACCGGGGTGAAGCACCCAGTCATGGCGCTGGCGTAGTAATGAGTAATGAGGCGTCAAATCACAAAGTTGCACCTTTCCCGCAGTTAAGTTGGAGGCACGAAGTAATAATGCTAAAAAAAGAAGTTGCAGGGACAAAGCAACCATCATTTCACTCGTTGCTGAATCCTCTTCTCCCTCATATTCTTCAAGTTAACCAGGTGTTGCTTCTGGCGTTGTTCTGCCTCATGTGGGAAGCGGGTCGGCTTGGTAAAGCACTGACACGTGGGACCGCATGTTAGCAAACCGCCAGGACAACGTCCCCTAAAAATAAGAAACCTCCCCAACCACCCACGCGACAAAATCACCTCATTTTTACTAATCTTGATTCTATAATTTTTTAGATCAATATAATTGGGATTTGTATAGATTGAACACAGGAGAAAAACCAAGTGGTACGGTTAAGGGCATCCACAATGTGTAGCCAAATGTGAAAATAGCTTTTGGCATTGTGGGAACCATTGTGGACGGTGTTGCCAAAGCCAAAAGGATGGAACCGAAGCTCCGTGATTGATTGATTGAAGGAATAGAAAAATGCAATGTCTCTACTCTTTCTCCTGTGCTTGGACGCATGTACAGTATAGAGGACAGAGTCTACTCCCCTGTCCCTTCTATCACAAATCACAAAGCAGTGAGGCGTCAAATCACAAAGCACGGACAAAGCAACCATCATTTCACTCTTCGCTGACTCCGCTTCTCCATCGTCTTATTTGAGAAACCATCTCACCGCACTAAGATGGACGGACGACGCTATTGTGTATGAGTAGTAATAGTACATTTACGCGTCCTTTGGTTCAACGGACTTACTGGATGCAAATAAGGCAGTTGTCTCGGCTTGTAGGCGGCACTTGTGAAGGACTTACCGTGGTATCCCTCAATGGTGTTCTCCGTCGAACGCACTTCGCCAAACCACAACGTTCGAGATATCATCGACGTCACCGCAATGGGGAAGGAAGTCAAATATAGTTACTACCTCCATTTTTTGTACACAAGGCCGGTATATCAAAATTACAATTTGCAAAAGGCCACTAACACTAATCGAGGAAAAATTGATGGGGTTTTCCTCGTACTAGCAACCAAGGACATTAATATCCCCTGCATGCATGCGGAAGTGAGAAGGTTGGTTTGCATGGCGCTGCATTAATCAAGCGATGAGAAGTGAGATGGTTAGCTCTTTGGGCTTTGGAGAAAAAATACACATTAATTGACAGGTGAAACGAGGATTTGTATCGATTAATCCCACGACGGAAAACCACGCCTTTCTTGTTTAACACTAGTACTCATAGTACGTAGTACTACGTACTTATCCTGTTTGGGTCTAGGCCTTGCATTGCCATACTTCGCCACACATTTTTGCCAAGCTTGCCTAAAGTTTTCAAAATGAAAAGGAGGCACACTTGCGCATGGCTGTCACGGTCGCACCGCACCCTCACACGGTCACTCCTTCACGCCACGGCCGCACCGCACCCTCACATGCACAGTCGCTCCTGCACGCCGCAAACCCAACCAAGGGAATGCACCCTCACTGACACGTGCTGTCGCATGTGAACAAACCAAACTCAGCCATCCTACCGCTGACACATAATTTTCGTTCATAGAGTAGGTTTATCCAACCGCATGTTGGGGAGTATCCGTACGGCCCGTGCAGTGGTTTGTTGGGGAAGAAGAAGAGATGAGGAAGAAGGGTTAGGAGACATAGGATATAAATCCAACCGCCTGAAATGGTAGACTGACCCAAGTCAGGAGACTTGCATAACAGTATATGTTTTTACTACACACCAAAAGATCGGTAAAAACAACAACATAAAGAAAAACTATCACTGCTCGCGGAACGAGACAGCCTCGTCGTCTTTGGCTGCCGGTGCGAACCAGCCATAGCTGCCGACGTGTGTCTCCGCGCCGTGGTTGTCCTCGGCCTCCAGCTACTCGTTCACATGGAGCGTGCGGGCGCTCTGCACAAACGAGAGCACCGCCCGGGTCAAGTCGAGGACATCCGGTTCCGCCTGCAGGAGGGCCTCGATGGCAGTGGCATTCGCATGCTCCACGTCGAGTCGAGCCTCCGCCGCCCGTTTCAAGTCCAGGATGTCCGGTTCCGCCTGCAGGAGGGCCTCGATGAGAGCGGCATCCACGCGCTCCACATCGAACTGAGCCTTTATCGCCCGGTTCAAGTCCAGGGCCTCCGGTTCTGCCTACAGGGAGGGCCTCAATGGTAGCGGCATCCGCGCGCTCCGCCTCAAGTTGAGCTTCCGCCGCCCAGTTCACATCCATGACATCTGGTTCCGCCTGCAGGAGAGCCTCGATGGCAGCGGCATGCGCGCGCTCCATGTTGAGTTGAGCCTGTCCCTACCGGTCCTCCTTTAGAATCGCAAGGTTGAACCGCTGGTCCGCCTGCACCATTGGGGACTCGGACACAGGCACGAAGTCGGCGTCCATCATCTCATACCCATCGGGGGCCTTCTGCGCCACAACCTCCACCATGAACATTGGATCGGCTTCCTCCTCCTCGTAGCTTGGCTCGGGAGAACTCGGGGATTGGCCCACCGCAAAGCAAGCTTGAGAACGGAGGTCTCTGGCGCCGACCGCCGTCGCGATTTCTGCGCGGCACTCCGGTGTCAGCATCTTGTAGTACGTGATCTTGCGGCGCACCATGGCTTTCCGGCGAACTAGGGGACGCTTGATGCAGGCTATGGGATCGAAAGGTGGGGAAAGGGGTTGGAGATTAGGTGTGGTTTTAGGGCAGTGGCTGGCGTAGGCCGAGCAGCGAAGGTTCTGGTGTGAATAGTGGTTCTGGTGACGACCGGTTAATCGATTTTGACTGTACATCGCTCTTGTCGCGTTCGTGTTGCAGCATGGCATGCTGGACCCTCCACATCGCTCACCGAATGGAACGCTCTTCATCTTGCGTTTTTGCTCGCTTGAGGGACCGCGGTTGAGAGCAAACCGACGTCCCTCCCCCTCCCCCGCCCGCATCATTTTATGCATAGTAAATAAAAACGGAGGGAGTATACTACAGATGAGGATCCCCTAACGCGGCTGAAACCATTGAGTAACTGACATTCGGGGCCTAGAAAGCATGGGGTCCGCCAGTAAGTGACCGAAAGGGAGGGTAAGGCAGGGATAAGTATGTGAAGGGAGCTTCCAATGATATAATTTTCACATTATACATCTCATGTACTATTAATCTTGTCAATAGTCAAATGCGGTTTTCAAAAACGCACTAGAGCATGGTTAATAATATAGCCAGTCGATGGCTATAAGGAACTGCCATGTCATCTAGAGCCATCATCTATGATATGCACTCATAAAGTAGTGTGGGCTATAAGGTTTGCTATTTCCCGCAAAAAATTATAAGTTTTTCTATTGTATTAGTACTTCTCTCCATCTATTTCTTCATGTTTATTGTACGTATTTAACTAGGAATGCGTATATAGCTAGGCGCTTGCATGAGAGCTCACTTCCCTTAGTTTTTCACATATCTCTCCTCCACATAGGCCTTATATAAATGGAAGGAGGGAGTACAACTATGAGCACTGCATACTCTAGTACAGATGTTGCCCGTACTCCACTAGTACTATTGGACAGGGAGCTTAAAAAAGTTACTATTGGACTGGCTATACGTGGCGAAATACTAGTAGGAAGAGCATGCGCGAGAACAAGCACATTCACGTGGTTGAAAACACATTGGAAACCATCTCGAGTACAAATCTAGGAGTACGTACGAATCTAATAATATTGATTGGGTGTTGCTGAATGTTGATAGTTTTTTTATCAAAGTAGAGATACTTTGACTACACATAAAACTTATATGTAAACTAGAAAGGATAGGAGGGAGTATATTGTACGTTCACAAACGAAACGCACATTGAATACCCTTTATATATGATTTGCGGATGCTATGATCACCGGTTCAAAATTTTGAATCCGCCTTAGGTGTCACACATGCCCCCACTCGTTCTCTCTCGATTTCATCTCAGGGTCCGGAGATCGATTGAAAGAGGACTAGGGTGCGTACAATACATTTGTTTCTCTTATGAACGTACAATATACTCCCTGTGATCCCCACAGACCTCCCCTCGCGGGTCGTTTCTATCATAGAAATAGATCAAACCTTTATCTCCTTGCACGACACGCAATTGATCTCTGAACATCAATCGATCTCGTCAACATGTGTCGGGGCCTGAACCGAATGGGATGTCAAAACTAAGATGCAAAGCGACACGTAGTGGAGGCAAAGTGAAACTTCAAATGAACCGTTTGTTTGTATGCATGTCAGACAAATTACAAATAAACATTCAAAATTCAAGCATTGTCTAGGCCCACATGCGACTGATACTCGGCGGAATGTTCAAATGAAGCATGAGGGAGGATGGACTCAAACGGAGGGCGACATGCTCGATGGAGAAGAGGGTTGGGGACGAATGAGAAATAAGCAAATGCCACAAGATTATACTTGGCCTACATAGTGAAAGGCCTACACTGGTAGAAAAAGGGCCTGTTGTCCAGGTTTGTAAGGGCCTTTTGTCCCGGTTCCTGAACCGGGACTAAAGGGTCGGTACTAATGCCCTGTCCCTTTAGTCCCGGTTCAATCCAGAACCGGGACTGACGGGCCTCCACGTGGCCTATGCGTGGAGCCCAGGCAGGAGACCCTTTGGTCCTGGTTGGTGGCACCAACCGGGACCAATAGGCATCCACGCGTCAGCATTTCTATGGCTGGGGTTTTTGTTTTTGTTTTGAAAGGGGGGGGGGGTGGGGGTTTTGGGGTGTTAATTTAGGTGTTTCATATATTGTGTTAGCTAGCTATAATTAATAGAGAGAAGTGTCCTCTCTTATGTCCGTGCTTGGTCGATGCTACGTACTATACGTACTTATAGAGAGGACTAGACACGCTAGCTAGCTAGTAAGCAAACGAAGGAAACAGACGATCGTCATGAACATATATGCATACAGAGAGAAGTGATATCGACCACCTCTCCTTCTCCGATAGATTGGTCGAACAACAAGTTCTCGTATATCTATCCGACACTACCGGCAACATATATACAATAATTATCTCTTACAAATATAATCAGACGGACTCATGGTCCACACAGTATTCTCCGTCTTCAGCGATCATGTGGTGAAAAAATAATGCCGCCAATTCCTCTTGAATTGCTCGCATGCGAGCTGGTGCTAGGAGTTCGTCCCGCTTCCGAAACATCTAATTTGAAGAATGGGTCAATACATATATATATATATATATATATATATATATATATGAATGAATGAGACTCAACACAAATGATGGTAATAAAATAAAATTGTGAATGTTGTTATTTACGTACACAGGTCGTGTGGCGGATGGACTCGCAAACGTAGTATCCACAGAAATCATTCCCTTGTTCCTACCACAACCACTTTACAAGAAATAGAGGTCAATCAAACTGATAAGCAAGAATGCCAAATCAATAGGAGATGCGCGGAACATGCTACTATAGTACTTACTTTCGTGTGTCTAAATTGGAGCTTCTTCGGGAGTCCTGGAGCTTTTTTGGAGAATTTTTTCCAAACCCTGCCAGACAAAGAAAACAATTACTTGATATGTCAGGAAATGAACAAAGTTGCTGATATGGTGGATAATGATCGATTTAACTTACTTCTCGAGCATTTGAGTCATGTCCGCATAGACCTAGGGATCTTTTCGTCTTGAGTCTAAGACAGTTACTAGTCCCTGCTGAAGCTTAATCTCCAGGAGAATATAGTGGTAACTGCACACACATGCATAACTCATCAATTACATTACTATAACCTTGACTAATATATAGGGAAACCGAATACGCACAAGACAGTAACACTCACTTGAAGTTGTAAGGAAAGAGTATTATATCTTTGTTTTCATTTATTACCAACAAGCATAGCATGTTGGCCTCGGTATCCGCGGCATGAAATTTAACCTGAGTTGCATCTATGAGATATGTGTTAATGAACCCAATATCACTGACTTGTCTTTTCTTCAATTCGGCGATCTTCAATCTGCATAATATAGTGAGGATGCTTATAAATACATGCAATGAAAGAGCTGAGGTATATAGAGAGACTTAATGACAGAAGTAGTACTACTTACAGATAGTAGCAGGTGACCGTCGTTTTATCGAGGGCCAATTGTTTGAAAAACTGAAAGAACTCCTCGAATGGAACAGGCAACAGTTCAATTCCAACAAGGTCATGCTCCTTTTTAACTTTCACATACAAAGTACTCCTCCCCCAGAGTCTCTGTAGATTTTCAAGTACCAATCATGCAATCTTCGCATCATCGTTGATAGAGATCTTTCATCTTTGACGAGAGGCTTCCCGTACTCGTATCTTTGTATCTGCACCTCCATGGGTTCATAATGTACATCGTCGGGCAGGTAATCGCCAAGATTGCTATAACCAGGCACCATCCTCGGATCATTAGCGACGTTGTCGCTAGGCACCTTGAGCGGGGGGCACGATTGTTTCGCTTGTTCGCTGAGCTGGGCAATTTGTTTCCCAGCTCGCCGTTCTTTCAGCCTTTGATCACTGACAGTACTTCCCGACCGCTCCGCTTCGGCAAATTCCTTTCCAATAATGCGATCATAGTTTCCTTTTGGCGGAGACTTGGGTGGTTTTGTCAGGGAAGCCAGAGTGCGCTTCGCTTTCACCGGATCTACCTTCTCCTCCGGAGGTGGATGTTTATTTGCATTCACCCCTTCAAAGAAGTTCCTCACTTCTTCCCGCGCGATCTCGGCATTCTCCTCCGGGGTCCTCTCGTATGGTAACTTCTCTGGAGTCTTCAGAGAAGGACCGAATCTGTATGTCCTCCCGCCTCTTGCTGTACTGCTAGACGCTGGCAGAGCAGACGGATCGGTTGTCTTCTTTACTTGCTTACGAGGCGGAGGAGAAGGACTACGACGTGCCGGAGCAGCCGGAGCGGCGGCAGGTCTCTTCCGCCCTTGCTGACGAGGCGGGGAAGGAGGAGGCTGGCTGCTCGGGCGCGTCGGTGCAGGAGGAGAAGGAGGCGGAGTGCCGCCACGCGCCGGAGAACCAGCCGGTCGACTGCCCTGATCGTCACTCGCTGGAGGAGGAGGCGGTGGAGGAGGAAGGGTGCCCTGACTCGCTGGCGGAGGAGGCGGTGGAGGAGGCGGAGTGCCCTGACTTGCCGGAGGAGGAGGAGGAGGCGGAGGCGTCCAGTTTGGAAGGTTGATGAGTTCCTTCCGCCACAGGCATGGAGTCTTCAGAGCAGACCCCAGCCTAGTCTCCCCTTCACCGGTAGGGTGGTCAAGCTGGAGGTCCTCAAATCCCTCCGTTATTTCATCCACCATCACCCTAGCATATCCTTCTAGAATCGGCCGGCAGTGAAAAGTTGCGCCGGGTTTAGTAGGATAAATCGAGCCAACAGCCGCCTTGACCTTCAAATTCATCCATTGCATCATAAGGTGGTAATTTTGAGACTCCGTGATAGCATCCACGGGATAGCTGGCAGGAGCCGTCAAGGCATGCTCTGGCTGAAGCAGCTCGGTGGAAGCCACGCTGCTTCTCCGCTGAGATGGCGGGGTAGCTTCAGGGGAAGCTTCGGCAGTACATTTGCTGCGATTTTCTTCTCGTTCCTCTATCGCTTGTACCCTTGCTTGCAGCGCCTGCATTTGGGTCTGCTGCAATTTTTTCCTCCTCTCCTGGGATTTGTAACCGCCTGCGTCCGAAAACCCAACCTTCCACGGAATGGAGCCTGGCGTGCCTCGTGTCCGTCCAGGGTGCTCAGGATTCCCAAGGGCCATTGTGAGCTTGTCGTTCTCTCTATCTGGAAAGAACGTCCCTTGCTGCACTGCTTTGATATAATGCTGAAGCTTCCTGACTGGTATGTCCATTTGATCGTTCGTCCAAACGCACTTCCCTGTTACAGGGTCCAAGGTTCCGCCAGCCCCGAAGAACCAAGTCCGGCAACGGTCTGGCAAGTTGATTGTCTCTGGTTCGATCCCTTTATCAACTAGATCATTCTTAGTCTTGGCCCACTTAGGTCGGGTTACGAGGTAGCCACCTGACCCCGTGCGATGGTGATGCTTCCTCTTCGCAGCATTTTGCTTGTTTGTCGCCGACATCTTCTTACTCTTTTCTGATGTCTTGTGGGCCACAAATGCGGGCCAGTGATCTCTGATCTTCTCATATCTGCCCTTGAATTCTGGTGTCTCTTTATTTTCGACAAACTTATTCAGCTCTTTCTTCCACCTCCTGAATAGTTCTGCCATCCTCTTAAGAGCAAAAGACTTGATTAATTGCTCTTTAACTGGCTTCTCTGGATCATCCTTTGGCGGTAGGGTGAAATTTGACTTCAGCTCAGTCCAAAGATCATTTTTCTGCATATCATTGACATAAGACACCTCAGGGTCTTCTGTAGCCGGCTTTAACCATTGCTGGATGCTGATCGGGATCTTGTCCCTAACCAAAACCCCGCAGTGAGCAACAAATGCGCTCTTTGTCCGGAGGGGTTCAATCGGTTGGCCGTCGGGCGCGATTGCTATGATCTCAAACTTTTCATCCGAGCTCAACTTTTTCTTCGAGCCTCGTCTCTTTACCGAAGTTGTGCTCGATCCGGAGGGCTAGAAAAAAGAACAAATACTTAATTAATATGTGTACATACCAAAACAATGAATGCATCAATTAGCTAGTCAGCAGAAGCTTAACTAATATATATACCTCGCCGGACTCGGTTCGGTCACCGGAGACGTCATCACGGTCTCCTTCTTGCACCGGCATTGGGTCACCGGAGCCATCCTCACGGTCTCCTTCTTGCACCGGCATTAGGTCACCGGAGCCATCATAATCATAGCCAGCTGCTTCCAGACCATCGGTGTCGTTGAGAAACAACGAGACGACGGCATCGCTTCCTCGTGCGATTATGTCCCCCAACAACCCTTCTTGTACTTCGTCTCGGGCGGTGTCCATAGTTTCTACAAATAATGACAACATGGCAATTATTATTCAAACATGACAGATGGATATATTAGTGGAACACATAGAACTAATATTAATTAGTGGCCTCGATGCTGCTTCTCTAGGGTTTGGGGTGGCCTCAACGCTGCTTCTCTAGGGTTTGGGGTGGCCTCGACAAAGCTTCAAGGATAAAAAAAGAAGAGGAAGAAGAAAAAAAAGAGGAGAAGAAAGAATAGAGGAGTAAGAACTCCTCTATTCTTTCTTCTCCTCTTTTTTTTCTTCTTCCTCTTTTTTTTATCGGGAACGAGGGTCGTCGAGGGTCACCGAGCGGTAGAGGAAACCCTAAATAGCAAGTATCGTGGGTATGAGATACATGTGGCCGTCGGTGTCGGACACTACATCCACGTCCCACAGGTGACGTGGGCATCGAAGCGTGCGCCACTTGTGGGACGTGGATGTAGTGTCCGACACCGACGGTACATGTATCTCACACCGACGATACTTTCTATTTAGGGTTTCTCCTCTACCGCTCGGCGACCCTCGACGACCCTCGTTCCGGATAAAATAAAGAGGAAGAAGAAGAAAAAAAGAGAAGAAGAGGAAGAAGAAGAAAAAAAAGAGGAGAAGAAATCTCTTCTCCTCTTTTTTTTCTTCTTCTTCCTCTTCTTCTCTTTTTTTCTTCTTCTTCCTCTTTATTTTAACAGAAATGAGGGTCGTCGAGGGTCAGGGTCGCCGAACGGTAGAGGAAACCCTAAATAGCAAGTATCGTGGGTGTGAGATACATGTGGCCGTCGGTGTCGGACACTACATCCACGTCCCACAAGTGACGTGGGCGTCGAAGCCCGTGCCACTTGTGGGACGTGGATGTAGTGTCCGACACCGACGGTACATGTATCTCACACCGACGATACTTTCTATTTAGGGTTTCTCCTCTATTTCTTCTCCTCTTTTTTTTCTTCTTCTCTTCTTCTCTTTTTTTCTTCTTCTTCCTCTTTATTTTATCGGGAACGAGGGTCATCGAGGGTCAGGGTCGCCAAACGGTAGAGGAAATCCTAAATAGCAAGTATCGTGGGTGTGAGATACATGTGGCCATCGGTGTCAGACACTACATCCACGTCCCACAAGTGACGTGGGCGTCGAATCCCGCGCCACTTGTGGGACGTGGAATTAGTGTCCGACACCGACAGTACATGTATCTCACACCGACGATACTTTCTATTTAGGGTTTCTCCTCTACCGCTCGGCGACCCTCGACGACCCTCATTCCCGATAAAATAAAGAGGAAGAAGAAGAAAAAAAGAGGAGAAGAAAGAATAGAGGAGAAGAACTCCTCTATTCTTTCTTCTCCTCCTTTTTTTCTTCTTCCTCTTCTTTTTTTATCCTCTTCTTCCTCTCATGTTCGACGACCCTCGACCCCTCGGCGACCCTAGACCCCCTCTCGACCCCCTCATGTTGAAGTTATCGGGTAGGGGGTATATGGACAATGACATAACCGATACATACATACATACATACATATCACATGCATCCATACATATATGAACAAAATTAATATCTACTAATTAACAACCTAAATAAAAAACTAATACATATAGGAAGAAGAAGAAAAAAGAAGAGAAGAAAGAATAGAGGAGAAGACTTCCTCTTCTTCCTCTCCTCTTCTTATCCCTCTTCTTCCCCTTCTTCCTCGCCTCTCTCATGAATGTCCGACGTTCTCGACCCCCCCCCCCCACGTGTCGAAGAAAAAAAAGAACAAAAAAAAGAGGAGAAGAAGAAAGGAATAGAGGAGAAAAGAGAAAAGAGAATATATATTCTATTTTTCTCTTCTTCTCCTCTATTCCTTTCTTCTTCTCCTCTTCTTTTTCTTCTTTTCTTCTTCTTATTTATTTCTCCTCTTCTTCCTCTCCCCTCTCGGCGACCCTAGACCCCCTCTCGACCCTCGACCCCTAGGCAACCGTCGACCCCTCTTTTTTTTCTTCCTCTTCTTTTTTGTACTCTTCTTCCTCTACCGCTCGGTGACCCTCGACGACCCTCATTCCCGATAAAAAAAGAGGAAGAAGAAGAAAAAAAAGAGCAGAAGAAAGAATAGAGGAGAAGCTCCTCTATTCTTTCTTCTCCTCTTTTTTTCTTCCTCTTCTTTTTTATCCTCTTCTTCCTCTCATGTTCGACGACCCTCGACCCCGATAACATTTTTTTCCCTGATAACATTTTTTTCTCCAAGAGAGTTAGTGTTCCCGAGTGAACCGGAGGGGGACATTGGTCATATCGGATTCGTCATATTTTCTACGAATGTTCTCTATACATACATCCATCGATATCATTCCATACATACATAGACACCGACATTATATATGAACAAAAAAATATCAAAATTCATCATACATACATCTACAGTATATATATGAACAAAAATTATAAACTTTCTCCCCAACTCATACATACATACATACATACATACATACATACATACATACATCTACATCATATCAATATTTTGCAAATTAATGAGCAGGGAAGGAAGGAAGGGGGGAGGATGGGGCGGTAGCTACCTCTCCCGGAGGGATCGGGGAGGAGACACGGGCGGGCTCGGGGTCGGCGAGGGTGGGGCGCGCTCGGGGGCGGCGGACGGGCTCGGGGGCGCAGGGGGTGCTTGGGGGCGGCGGACGGGCGACCGGCGACGATGGCGAGGTAGGGCGCGCTCGGGGGCGAGGCAGGGGCAACGGCGGCGACGGCGAGGCGCAAAGGGTGCTCGGGGGCGGCGGACGGGCTCGGCGGCGGCGGATGGGCGGCCGGCGACGACGGCGAGGCAGGGCGTGCTTGGGGACGGGGCAGGGGCAACAACGGCGACGGCGAGGCGAGCAGAGGGGCAGCCTGGCGGCGTCGTCGAGGCGGGATTGAAGAACTGAACCAAAATTTTCACAAGTGCTGTATATATAGACGGAGCATTGGTCATGGTTCGTGGCACCAACCGTGACCAATGCCCCCTTTAGTCACGGTTGGTGCTCTTTTGATCTTGGGCGATCGTGTAAAATGTATTCCCATTTATCTCGTATCCTTTGTAAGTCAATACAGTCAAAGATGGTCCCCTGGACAACAAGTACAACTCATCACAAACAGTGTTGTCACCTCTGAGACATGTTTCCAACCAACTGCTGAAAGTCCTGATGTGTACACATGTAATCCAGTCGTCGCACTACTCCGGGTGTTTGGAGCGCAGACTGTTCTTGTGTTCATCGACATACGGGGTCACCAAGGTAGAGTTTTGTAGAACTGTGTAGTGTGCTTGAGACCAAGAATATCCATCCCTGCATATTATTGAGTCTCTTCCAAGAGTGCCTTTTCCAGTCAGTCTCCCCTCATACCGCGATTTAGGGAGACCTATCTTCTTAACGCCAGGAATGAAGTCAACGCAAAACCCGATAACATCCTCTGTTTGATGGCCCATGGAGATGCTTCCTTCTGGCCTAGCACGGTTACGGACATATTGCTTTAGGACTCCCATGAACCTCTCAAAGGGGAACATATTGTGTAGAAATACGGGCCCCAGGATGACAATCTTGTCGACTAGATGAACTAGGACGTGCGTCATGATATTGAAGAAGGATGGTAGGAACACCAGCTCGAAACTGACAAGACATTGCGCCACATCACTCCTTAGCCTTGGTACGATTTCTGGATCGATCACCTTCTGAGAGATTGCATTGAGGATTGCGCATAGCTTCACAATGGCTAATCAGACGTTTTCCGGTAGAAGCCCCCTCAATGCAACCGGAAGCAGTTGCGTCATAATCACGTGGCACTCATGAGACTTTAGGTTCCGAAACTTTTTCTCCGGCATATTTATTATTCCCTTTATATTCGACGAGAAGCCAGTCGTGACCTTCATACTGAGCAGGCAATCAAAGAAGATTTCTTTCTCTTCTTTCGTAAGAGCGTAGCTGGCAGGACCTTTATACTGCTTCGGAGGCATGCCGTCTTTTTCGTGCAAACATTGCAGGTCCTCCCGTGCCTCAGGTGTATCTTTTGTCTTCCCATACACACCCAAGAAGCCTAGCAGGTTCACACAAAGGTTCTTCGTCACGTGCATCACGTCGATTGAAGAGCGGACCTCTAGGTCTTTCCAGTAGGGTGGGTCCCAAAATATAGATTTCTTCTTCCACATGGGTGCGTGTCCCTCAGTGTCATTCGGAACAGCTAGTCCACCAGGACCCTTTCCAAAGATTACGTAGTGTAAATCATTGACCATAGCAAGTACGTGATCACCGGTGCGCATGGCGGGCTTCTTCCGGTGATCTGCCTCGCCTTTGAAATGCTTGCCTTTCTTTCGACATTGATGGTTGGTCGGAAGAAATCGACGATGGCCCAGGTACACATTCTTCCTGCATTTGTCCAGGTATATACTTTCAGTGTCATCTAAACAGTGCGTGCATGCGTGGTATCCTTTGTTTGTCTGTCCTGAAAGGTTACTGAGAGCAGGCCAATCATTGATGGTCATGAACAACAACGCCTTAAGGTTAAATTCCTCCTGTCTGTGCTCATCCCACATACGTACACCGTTTTCATTCCACAGCTGTAAAAGTTCTTCAAATAATGGCCTTAGGTACACATCAATGTCGTTGCCGGGTTGCTTAGGGCCTTGGATGAGAACTAGCATCATAATGAACTTCTGCTTCATGCACATCCAAGGAGGATGGTTATACATACATAGAGTCATGGGCCAGGTGCTGTGATTGCTGCTCTGCTCCCCGAAAGGATTAATGCCATCCGCACTTGGCATGCTCTTCGTTTCTGAACAGACGTTTCAACCGTGGTATTATAGGAGCAAACCACATCACCTTCGCAGGAACCCTCTTCCTTGGGGGCTCGCCGTCAACATCACCAGGGTCATCTCGTCTGATCTTATACCGCAATGCATCGCATACCGGGCATGCGTTCAGATTGTTGTATGCACCGCGGTAGAGGATGCAGTCATTAGGGCATTCATGTATCTTCTCCACCTCCAATAATAGAGGGCGTACGATCTTCTTTGCTGCGTATGTACTGTCGGGCAATTCGTTATCCTTTGGAAGCTTCTTCTTCAATATTTTCAGTAGCTTCACAAATCCTTTGTCAGCCACAGCATTCTCTTCCTTCCACTACAGCAATTCCAGTACGGTACCGAGCTTTGTGTTGCCATCTTTACAATTGGGGTATAACCCTTTTTTGTGATCCTCTAACATGCGACCGAACTTCAGCTTCTCCTTTTTACTTTCGCATTGCGTCCTTGCATCGACAATGACCCGGCGGAGATCATCATCATCGGGCACATCGTCTGGTTCCTCTTGATCTTCAGCAGCTTCACCCGTTGCAGCATCATTGGGCACATCGTCTAGTTCCTCTTAATCTTCACCAGCTCCCCCTGTTGCAGCATCACCGTATTCAGGGGCCACATAGTTGTCATCGTACTCTTCTTCTTCGCCGTCTTCCATCATAACCCCTATTTCTCCGTGCCTCGTCCAAAATTATAGTGTGGCATGAAACCCTTGTAAAGCAGGTGGGAGTGAAGGATTTTCCGGTTAGAGTAAGACCTCGTATTCCCACATTCAGTGCATGGACAACACATAAGACCATTCTGCTTGTTTGCCTCAGCCGCATCAAGAAACTCATGCACGCCCTCAATGTACTCGCAGGTGTGTCTGTCACCGTACATCCATTGCCGGTTCATCTGCGTGCATTATATATAATTAAGTGTCCAAATTAATAGAAGTTCATCATCACATTAAAACCAAAGTGCATACGTAGTTCTCATCTAACAACATATAGCTCTCCAGAGCATCTAATTAATTAAACCATACATTGAAACTATGTAAAACATTTCAATGCAAAAACAAATGCGATCATAATCGCAACCAAGGTAACAATTGATCCAACAGCATAATGATACCAAGCCTCGGTATGAATGGCATATTTTCTAATCTTTCTAATCTTCAAGCGCATTGCATCCATCTTGATCTTGTGATCATCGACGACATCCGCAACATGCAACTCCAATATCATCTTCTCCTCCTCAATTTTATTTATTTTTTCCTTCAACAAATTGTTTTCTTCTTAAACTAAATTTAACCTCTCGACAATAGGGTCGGTTGGCATTTCCGATTCACATACATCCTACATAAATGAAATCTATGTCACATTGGAAGGCATAATTTTCATAAACAATAAATGAACCAATAGTTATAAAGATAATATATATACCACATCCGAATCATAGACATGACGAGGGCCGACGGGGGCGGATACCAAAACCATCGCACTATATAAGATGCAATAATAAAAGTAAGAAAATAATACAAGTATCTATGTAAACATACAAGTAAGAAAATTTTTCCTTTCAGAAAGAAGATAAGAACAAGAGGCTCACCACGGTGGTGCCGGCGATGAGCTCGGCGCGGGTGATCGACGGCGGTGAAGACGGGGATGGGGCGTGACGGACCGCTAAACCTAGACAAATATTATGGAAAATGGAGCTTGGAGGTCGACCTTGGAGAGGAGAAAGCTTAAGTAGTGTGCCTCGGGCATTCCATCGAACACCTTGTGTGCATAGGAGGTGAGCTAGAGCACCACCAAGCCCTGGGGTGCTCTGCTCGCGAGCGAGGGGTATAGATAGGCAGCTCATTGGTCCCGGTTGGTGACGTGAACCAGGACTAAAGGGGAGCCTTTGGTCCCAGTTCAAGCCACCAACCGGGACCAATGGTGGTGGGCCAGGAGCGAGGCCCATTTGTCCCGGTTCATCCCACCAACCGGGACCAAAAGGTCCAGATGAACCGGGACCAATGGCCCACGTGGCCCGGCCGGCCCCTGGGCTCACGAACCGGGACCAATGCCCCCATTGGTCCCAGTTCTGGACTGAACCGGGAATAGTGGGCTGACCCGGCCTGGACCAAAGCCCTCTTTTCTACTAGTGCTAATGCGCAAGGCGAACCACCGACGCTCGAATATAGCCGAGAAATAGGGAAACCGACATGTGGGGCATACCTGTCGAGACGATGTAGCGCAAACTAGTCCAATGGAGGAGCTGGCCCACGACCTCCTCTCCACCGGCAATCGTTCATGTAGGTCGTGGGGCCAACAACATGGCGCAGCTCCAGCATCGCCTCTGGACACGGCGACCGCGGTGAGCGACACACTCCTCGTTGCTAGACACGGTCGGTTTCAGTGTGCCGAGGGTGGCGTTAGTGTTGTGGCACGACCAATAGTATGTTTGGTTTGTGCCCAAGGTTACCCCATCGAATTATTGGGTAGCAAAAATTTTGGTTGAGGTTTTGGTTACCCATGATTTGGCCGACGTCGGCAAGAAAAATGAACTAGAGTTGTCTAGAGTGCATTGGCATGCCAAAAAATGGCAACCATCCATTTTTGGGTCATGACCAAAACCTCAAAAAATGGCAACCATCCAAACAAAGACAAATCTTTGGGTCATGAGCAAAATTTTGGTAAGGTGCACTTTGGCCACAATCCAAACACACCCTAACACCCGGCTCGTCGAGGCTGCACGGGGCGCCGGGACGCGTCCGCGGAGTGGTGTAGCGTGGCCAACTACATCCTTTGGACCTCAGACCATGCCTGGTCATATTTCTTTTTCAATGACATGCATCGATCGCATGTGAGCAAAGGGCATCCCCAACGTTGCCAGGACCGCAGTTGACTACCCTGGCACACCAAAAACCCTAGTCCCTCGTGCCGTCGCACGGTGCATTCCTAGCCAGGGCCAACTGCCTGCATTCATGTCAGTCGTCCGTTTGCCGTCTTTAAGAGGCTCGGTGCCCGAGGAACCAACTCCGGCGACTTAATGACGCACCAGGACGCTTGGCCTCACCGGAATGCGCTACTTAAAGCGGCAACGCCCAGCTAACCCCCACACCATAGCGCATCGTCCTCCTACCTGGCACCACATCCGCCATGACCGCAAGCGCGAACGCTCTACGGGGGAGCTTGTCTTCGGGGATGGAGCTCGAGGTCGCCGCCCTCGCTCAAGTCGCCGCCCTCGGTCAAGTCATCGCACAAGCGGTGGCCACGCTGGCGGCCAACGACGGGAGCACCGTCAGACGCGCGTCCTACTTGCCGCCGTCCAACGTCTGGCACCGTCGAGGTCGGGGACTCCTCCAATGATAAGTAGGGCATGGGAGGTGGCAGGGAATGGTGTGCCAACTAGTCAGTCCGTCTCCCATGTTCTACTTTTCCTCGCCGGAGACCGCACCTTCACTTCATGTGTCTTGAACCCCGCCCCCATACATGGAGATCGCAGATGGAGGATGTCGGTCGCTGCTGTAGAATAGGTTTAGGCTCGGGTTTCTTTTATTTTTCTGTCCTATAAAAGTTCGAAATGTAATGAAAATCTGCCGTGTTTGCATTAATCTCGACCGGTGTATATGAAGTTTCACAATAATATAGTATATTGTTGAAGTACTAGCAAGAAGCCTATGCGTTGCACGGAAGATCAAGATCTTGTGGGAGAAAAGGATGAACGAGGGAAGGCCTTATCTGCAAATGCACATTCAGGCATTTCACATTTTTCTACATCTATGGGATCCTACGAAAGGGTTAACGTAAATTGCCTCTGTCTCTCCTCCCCTGATTTTCATGGTGGTGGGCCCCTCCCTCCCCCCAATCTACAATCAACAGCTCACACGTTTCACATTATGTTAATTATGTAACTGGGACTACGTAGGTGTAGCATTACTCCTCCTAAAAAACCCAACTAAGCCAACCTCCCAGCATATCGTGCCAGAAAAGACACAGCTGCGCCGTTTTAGTCGGGATTACCAGATTACTAGTAGTAGTATCGATGGATCGCGCGAAGCAACAAGTTTTTTTTGAGGGGGCGAATCACCTAGTTTAAAAGGAAAAAATGTGGTACACTCGCAGCACCCCTATCGCGGTCGCATTGCACCCCACACACGTTCGGTCCTGCACACGGCTCACGCAAACGGAATGCGCTTCGGCTTGCCTCTTCACTGACACATTGGACTTCACTTGGAGAAACCAACCATGCACCAAACTCCCCCTGCCCACCGTGCGAAAATCCTCCCCCCCCACCCACCCAAAAATTCCCCCCAAATGCTAGATTCAACCGCCCTTCGGCCAACTAGCCAATAATATTCCCCAAAACCCCCTCCACTCCATTCGCTCTGCCAAAGCCGCCCTCCCTGCCACGACGATACGTCGGCGCCGCGGTTAGTCGAGGGGACTCACAGCGATCCTCTCGCTCCCACAGTACACTCTCGTAGACTGCCGTCCCCTAGCCGCGCCGCCACCGCTGGCGATGTTCTTGTGGAGGCGCACGGCGGTCAGCACTGCCACCGCTGGCAACGTTCATGTGGAGACACACGGCGGTCAGCTTCTCCCACAGTACGCGCATTCTAGACTGAGGCCCCGTGCATGTCGGTGTAGCGCTGAATGTTAGCTGATAGACGTTGTTAATCTCACTGTTTGCCGAAGTAGTTTACAGTCAATATGCTCTTCTTAAGAAGCTTCCTTGCCCTGTTCTGCACTCAATCTACTTAGCTGAGATGGCATGCCAAGGCCGATTAGTTGCTAAAATATCCTACCATATATTTATTGTGAAGTAGATTGCCATGGTCTAGTAGCCAATCTGTTAGGTGAAATAGCTCTACACCGTTTTATACTCGATCTTTGTTGCTGCGATGGCCTTCGATAGTTTGATGGCTGTGTGATCGGCCTCACTGACTGCTAAAACAGCCTGCCATAATTTAGCACTCAAATATTTTTGCTAAATTAGTTTTACATATACTTCGTTACTTAGATCTACTTGTCCAAATATCTTGCCATAGCTTTAGACATCGACCTAGGTATTTTCTTCTGGACTTCATAAAAAAGCATATGTGTTTTTCCTATAATATCTAGTAGAAGAATTAATTTGTATGTCTAACAGATGGATAGGACTTGGATAACTTCTGCTCGAAGATTCTCCGCTGCATATGTCGAGGGGTTTGAAAACTTCATGAACTTTATCAGAGCTGAGTACGGTGGTGTGAAATCAAATGTGCTCTGCCCATGTAGCAGTTGTATGAATTCAGTTACAAGACCCTAGCCAACTGTGCGAAATCATCTCAGTCACATATACTAGCTGGGTTCATCATGGTGAAGCCATCCCTGGATCGGTATGCTTCCAGACACAGTACATCAATGTATATACCAAAGTGCAATCCCATGTATAAATAACGTAAAACTGATATATACCTCAGAAATCTCAGCGGAAACAATCGAACATGTGTGGTGTCCGATCAACGCCAACGGCAAGTTGAGTGTAGACCATAACCCTACAATGAAACTCTTACTTTTCGTACAAAATTCCTGCAACATAAGACGTTGCAGCCCTGTAGGTCAGTACATTGAATGTACTGGCAAGTCACATCATAGGAATAATGAACCTATTTGTACATGCAATTTGGCTGGTGGAAAGCTCTAAGTTTAGTTTTTGCATAAAGCTATTTTTCCCTAGAATAAAACATATTATTCTACCACTAATGTATCGCATAGGATCAGTTGGTAAACCCAACTCAATCCATTCCCAAAGTTTCATTTAAAACCCAACTGTTTAATTAAGAGTGATGAGATCTCCCAGCATTTCCACTACTAGATGCTCAAGTTGTCCATAACCGGGGACACGACTAATCGATTAGGTTTTAACACTCTGCAGAGGTTTGCGCACTTTTCCCCACAATACTCGATCGCCTCCCTTGAAATTCTCGCACTACCTGGTGTTTGAGAGCAGGATGACCGAGACATAGTCTTTCGAAAGTATTTCCCCTTAACCCACGGATAGGCCGGTACACCTACTCATTCTACATCTGCTAGCCCATCCTGGAAGGGGTCACACTAACTACTCAACTAAGCCAGAGCCCATATTGGCTTGTGGCTACACAGGTAAGCTTCTAGACATAAAGAATATGATTGATCTCTTTGAGCATGGGCGGCCGACCACTAGTGGTACACCACCATGGATTAACCATGCATGCTCCCACTGTACTTCGCCACCATTCAAACCAAATACCGCCCAGGTAGTTCATTTACAAGTCTTGGTCCTGATTACTACTTTGTCACTCATGTCTCACCATGTTCGCTTCCCAAACCACGTCTACATTTAGCGAGGCAAAAATAAACTTACACGACGGTGACAAGGATGTATAGATCAGACCTACCTCAAATGAACTACTAAGTAACGGCATACCCTTCTGGCAACAATAAATCCTACCATGCAATCCTACCACAAAAGGACTAAGTGCATAATAGAAAACATAGGTAATTGAAGGAACGATTAGCTGTGAACTTGCCTGCTAATAGTTGATGAAGATTATATCTCTCTCAGAAATTTACTTAATAAAACTATTCGTCACTCTCCGATGAAAATCTATAAAGTCAAACATTGCATTCACATAAGCAATCATTTCAGAGAACCAAATAACATGTAACATGAAAAGACTCGGAAAACCAAATAGGGATCCAACACACATAACTTGCATGCAAATAATTCTAGGTGCAAAACAATAAGTGACATAAGGTGCAAAATCGTGATGTGATCTATCGTGCATACATGGCACAGTAATAAAACTATCATGTACAGATACTAATCATGTGAAAAGTATAGTGACAATGGTCCAGGTGGTAGGGTTTGGCTACGGTGACACGGTGCAAAAAGAATCACCTCAATCGGAGCTACGGTTTAGGAGATATGGCCATTTGAAGTTTGAATTCAAATCTAAATAAAGTTAAAATTTGAATCTGGGAAAAGTTCACAAACATGATGCTAGTAGATAGATCTAAATATGACGAAGAATTTGCCGCTGGTTTCATCGAATTTGGATCTAGAGTTAAAAAGATACAACCATTCGAAGTTTAGGGGCTAAAATGAAAACTCAGGGACATAACTGTGAAAGTTTTATTCGCGACCAGGTCCCTGGCCATGTGGCGGATTTCTAGTAGCTGAAGAGTGTTCACTGCGGTAGCTATACGACGAATGGCCAAGTAAAAAAACACTACCGTGGCTAAATAAGAAGAAAACTGGAGACTGGTTTTCACTAAACCGCACGGTTTAATAAAATCGAGATTAACCGATCTAATCTAATACTAAAATAATTAAAAAAACGAACGAGAGGGGGCTCATCTTACGGTAGCGATGGCGACGTACAGGAGACGGCGGCGCTGGCGTTAGGAGGCGGACGGGGCGGCGCTGGCGTTAGACGGTGGACGGGGCGGCGGCTGGGGTGCTCCTCGGCGGCGGGAAAGATGACGGACGGGATGGGCGCGACATGGGCGGTCTGGTGGTGGAGGTGTCTCGCGACGGGGACGGCGGCTCCGTGCTCCAGCGAGGACGCAGGTCATCGGGGCGTTGTCTCCGGTGGACCCTAGGGGCAAAAACAATGTCAAACAAATGAGCACGGACTCGGGCAGTATTTTGGTGAAGAAGAACAGGGTCGGGGCGGTTTACTGGCGGCGTTTTACTCCGGCAAGGAAGCTCCGGCTCCGGCGAGATCCAATGTAGGAGGGCGTCGGCTACGGGTGGTGTGAGGCGAAACGAATTGGCAGAATGGAGAGAGGGGGTCGAGGGCTTCTTATAGGCGCGAAGAGAGGGCTCGGGAGCAAGGGATAAGATCTATCCCTAGAACTTCGGCCGGTGGGTTCGGGCGTGTGCGTGCTCATCCAGCGGGGTCTACGGGAGGTTAGGGACGACCTGGGGAGTGGGCCCTGCGGTTCAGCGATAGGGGAGAGGTGAGCGAGGGAGAGAGACGAGCGGGCGAGCGACGCGAGCGCTCGAGCGCTGGGAGCAGGCCGTGGGCCGAAGTGCGCGACTGGCTGGGCCTGCGCGCGGGTATGCGTGTTTTTTAACTTAAAGAAAAAATGCAACAGAAGAAAATAAAAAATCTACATAGGGATATTATATACTAAAATGTTCAGACAAATACCCCGTATAAGATGAACTATTTTTCAGGTTCAACTAAATTCCACAAAAATACATAAAAGTTTGCATTTAAAATCAATAAAAAATATTTTTAAAATAGCAAAATGATTGCAAATTTATTTTCTCCTAATTTTCCATTGAAGGGAATGATTTTATCTTTATTTCCATTTATTTATTTTTAGGAGAAAAATAATTTGAATTGAAACTAAATAACTCCAAAGAGGATTAGAAATCTGGAAATTCAAATAACCTCAAAGTGACTTTGAAATTATTTCTTTGAAACTTACAACTCTCTTTATTCAAATTTGAAGAAGTCATTTCATCTTCACTCATGAACTCATTGAGTTGCTTATAGTTTCTAAATTGGAAATATTTCAAATGGAATTCAAATCGTTTTCAAAACCCTTTTTTATTTTCTTCAAATGGAAGAAGTCATATTATCTTCACTCTAGAGTCTTGTGATGAGATGACTTTGAATTCATGGAGCTCAAGAAAAATGCAAGATGAAAGTTTTGGGAAAGTCCTTTTATTCCCTCTCATTTAACTTTCAAAAAAATAAATCAATTTCCACTCAATTTCACACCATCAATCACACAACCATCAAACAAACAATCATAATTAATTATTTAATATAAAATTCCAAAATTTAGAATTTTGGGATGTTACATGTGAGCGTCAATGTTATTGACTACGTGGAAGCAGCAGATCACCATCTTGATCTGCCTGATGCTCCGGTGGAAGAGGAGGAGGAGGTGGTGGCGGAGCCAGTGAGTTTGACCAGCACTGAAACAATGCTATGAAATGCTCATGCATTCCGTTAACTTTCACCTGCAGAAGTAAAATTGTGGGCACGCATGTTGGAACAATGCAACGTGGCTATCACCCCACGAAATAAGCTGTTAGTATTCTCAGCTATGGTCACCTTTCTTCGGGTGAAGACATTTGAGCGGATGACCAACAAATCATTCGATGCGATGTTCGCTGCTTTCCGCAAAGCTTTCCCAGATGCGTTTGAGCTGCCACACACCTACAGTAAAATGAAGAATTTCCTTCGTGTAGTTGGAATTGGATATGATATGATCCATGTTTGTAAGAATAATTGTGTTCTGTTCCGAAAGGATTATGCCAACTTAAGTGAATGCCCGAAATGCAAATCATCAAGATGGAAAGATGGCGATGCTGTGAAGAGGATTCCTCATAATGTTTTAAGACATTTTCCAATTACACCAAGATTGCAAAGGTTGTTTCATGATGCTGAAACCAGAGAGGATGAACTGTAGCATTCTAGGAACCAGGAGTACAGAGATCAGAATGTAATGAGCCATCCATCACATGGTAGTGTGTGGAAAAGCTTCAATCAGAAGCACGAAAAGTATGTTACTGACCCGAGAAACATTAGACTTGGCTTAGCTTCAGATGGATTTAACCCATTTGGCCACCAGAGCGCCACATATAGTATGTGGCTAGTGCTTGTTATCCCTTACAACATGCCTCCAAATGTCTGCACCAAAGAATCAAACTACATGATGGCGTTGCTCATCCCAGGTTCAAAAAGCCCCGGAAAGGATTTTGATTTGTTCAAGGAGCCTCTTGTGGAGGAACATCAACAACTATGGAGGGGTATTCTCACTCGAGACCTATATAGTAGCCCACCAACTGATTTCTTTCTACGTGCTGTTATAATTTGGTGCATCCATGATTATCCGGCTTTGGGCACTATGTCAGGGCGAAGGACACATGGTTAAAGTGCATGTGTTCGCTGTGATAGGAATCCACCGCCATACGCAATACTTAGCAAGATATGTTACATTGGACACCGCCGTTTCCTTGCCAAGGACAAGCCGCATCCTAGAAAATATCAAAGACATGTGTTCAATGCAAAGCATGAAAACTGTAATGCGCCAAAGAGGCTCACCACCCATGAGTTGCATGTGGAATTAGTGAAGGTCAGGAATATTACGCCAGGAAACCATCCTGATAATTGTAGCGGGAAAAGGAAGCATGGCCACTTTGTGGGACTTGGAGTATTGGAAAGATTTGGATCTGCGGCATAATCTTGATGTGATGCACATGGAGATAAATATATGTGCCAGCATTATCGGCACACTTCTTAATATTGAATGCAACACGAAAGATACCTTAAAATCTAGGATTGATTTGACACACCTGGGTATCAGACAGGATTTGCAGGTGCAAGATGAAGGTAAACCATGGGATATGGCACCAGCTGTGTACGTCTTGGACAAGGTAAAAAGAAAAGAATTCTGCAAGGTCCTGTCATGTGTGAGATTCCCACATGGATTTGCTTCCAACCCTGGAAGGAGAGTCAGTGCAGATGGAGACAAGGTACAAGGGTTGAAAACTCATGACTGCCACGTCCTACATCAAAGGGTTTTACCTATTATCCTTAGAGGATTGGGCCGCCCTGACTTATACAGAGCAGTTGCAATGTTGGGACAATTCTTCAGGGAACTATGTAGTAGAAATATCAGGATAGATGCTTTGGGGCATCTTAGAGACAAGATACCAACTATCCTATGCAACCTTGAGAAGATATATCCTCCAGCCTTCTTTGATGTGATGGTGCATTTGGCTGTTCGTCTACCTGATGAGGCACTACTTAGAGGTCCAGTACAGTGTGGCTGGATGTACCCTATTGAAAGGCGGCTAGGCACTTTCAAGAGCTATGTTAGGAACAGAGCTAGACCCGAGGGTTCCATTACAGAGGCCTACATTGCTATAGAAGTGTTGGCATTCTGCTCAAAATACATTGAAACAGCTGATCAGCGTAGCCAAGATGTGGATGAAGACAATCCCGGGCTCAATGTTTCGATTATTCTGTTTGAGTTACAGGGAAGAGTTGACAAGAGGACAAACCTAAAGATTTGGACAAAATGGTTTGGTATGTGTTGAATAATTGTCCTGAGATACTACCTTATATCAAGTAAGTGCTAAGTACTACATCTTATACATCGTAATCTACTAAACTTGCAGCACATTCTTATATATTTTGATGTTTGACGCGATCACTATGTTGTGCAGCATCTACAAAAAGGAGTTACTGCCACAAAATCCAAGAAACATTGACAAACTGGTTATGGCAGGATTTGCGAAATGGTTCAAGAGCCATGCAAGCTTTTGAATTGCACTGTTAGTTTTTTAATATATTGAGTACATAAGATGATCAGCTTGTCTATTTTCTAACCATAGGTTAAAAAGATGCCGGAGGATGGGCAGCCAGTTGATGATGCCCTTTACTCACTAGCAATGGGTCCTAATACTCGGGTAAGACATTATGAATCTTGCGTTGTTGGAGATGTGCGCTACAAGAGCCTTGAACGAGATGAAGGCAGGAAGACACAAAACAGTGCCATCATGAGCGCGGATACGTCTGACAAAGAGACAACCGAAATGTATGCTAACATAACAGACATTGTTCAGTTGAAGTATATCTCCAGTTTCGAGGATCATCGGTTTGTGGTTCTGTTGTGCTGTCGTTGGTATAACCTGTTTTCCAGGATCGCAAAACCCAGAGCTGATGATTATTTCAAATCCATCAATGTCAAGGCGGCGTACCAGACCAACGAGCCTTTTATTTTGGCAAATCAAGCAACAAATATCTTTTTCATGGAAGACACATTTGCACGTAGCGATGACTAGAGAAAAGTGCAAAGGTTTGAGCAAAGGAATTCGTTTAATGAAGTTGCACAACAAGATGATGCTTACACTGCTCCTGATGTACAAGATAACACAAATGTTCCTAATATCTTTGAGAACCATCACGTCAATGACGCCAGTGAAAAGATTGCCTGTCGTGCTGCGGACATACAAGAGTTGATCAAGAAGAAGCCAATGTTCGAGGATGTTGAGGACGACGAAGAAGATGACACCATGGGGAATTACGATTCAGACTGATACACATGGCGAAGATGTTGACATTGCTGCTGCGGATGATGATTACATTGCTTTTGTCGTATTTGCCTGTCAGAAGATGTTTTTTATCTACTATGTGAAATTGTGTTTGCTATGACAACTAAAACCTGATGAACATGTTGTTTAGTATTTTCCTGTGATAACATCACTTGTTATGTATGCTAATTTGTGTTTGGTGATTGTATGACGACTGAAACATCATGACGTTGTTGTTTAGTTGTACTCATATTTGGCTGTGGAACTTGAATTTGATGACATAGTTTGATGTTAGACTACAATTTGCTCGACGTCTTCGAATGAGAACAAAGCTGACCCGACAGGCCCTCTACTAATTTATTTATTTATTACCAAAAGGGTCTGCTATTTATTTATTTATGAGCAAAAGGGGATACCCCCTGATTTCCATTAATAGAAATCATTAGATGTTCACAACACTACGCCCAGCCTGTTACACAGGTTTCATTCATTACTAGTTTCAGCAAAGTGCTCATGTCATAGCCACTGAATACATAACAAGTGCTACATACACTACAAATAAAGAGACAATCATCCTACAGAGCACATCGATTTTGCCCATTATCTTCACAAGCTCTTTCATCTCCTTATTGTTGTCAAGGCCGTTCAGCAGCTGTTGCTTGGCCATGATCCCTCAGCTAACCTAATAATCAGCGTAGTTGCACTCCCCTCATCAGCAACTTCGTAGAAATACAAATCACACGAATCTTCCCTTTTCTGCACGAATCAAATTGGAAGATCATCAACCAAACTATTAAAAAATCAGCAACTGAAAGCAGGAGAACAACACTTAAACATATTATTACCCCATGATTCGGGCATTTGTAGAAGACTCGGCCAGGGTTGAGGATTGTGGTTGAGATGCGACGGATGACTCTGCATGATTTGCAGCAGTGACACCACACCAACGGCGGTGGGTTGCGATAAGCATCCGGCTGCGGTGTGTGCCGTCGGGGGTGTGATGAGACCCACAGGCGATGGTACGTGTGGCGACTTTGCGCATATTTGGTTGTTGCCTACTGAAGAGCAGGTGGACGAGCAGCCAGCGAACATGGTTTCTGCGGCCAGAGCTTATGATGCTAGGCAGAGTAAGTAGAGAAGAGGAGAAGCGGACGTTGGATATGTTAGTTTCATTACTTGCAGAGTAGCATAGCACCATATATAGTCATAGTTTAGGTTTGTATTCGAACCAGCTACAGGAGCACGTCTCTCTTTTTTCTAAAACTCGGCAATGTCTCTTTACTGGTATACTAGCTTGTCTTGTACGCCTTCTCAAGTCTTTGATTCCTCCACCTGACATCTGGGACCCACCGGAAAGGCCTTTGTATTTCACGAAAAAATGTGCCCCCCACTGACAGGTCGCACCGACCAGCTATCTTCGCGCGCAAGGAAGTGCCTCCTTATTATGCACAAAAAAATGAATACTCCCCCTTTCAGCTGGAACCTAGAATCGTGGGGACGCTGACTTGTGGGCCTACCAAGTTGACGGGGACGGAGGGCGTTGTCAACTTAGTCAATATGAACGATTCTAGCTCCAGTTATCGTACGATGCTCATCCAACGGCAGTAGTGCTTCTTCAACCTCTAGTCTTCTTGCTCCAGCTGCCCAAACCAAAACCGGTCGTGTGGCGTGCTCCTGCCTCACGTGGCCGGCTGTGATGCCGTGGAGGCCTCACCACCCCCTACTAGTCCCACCGCTGGCCAGGCCATCCCTCTACTCACCCACACCCCCTGTTATTCTGCGGCGACGGAAGCCACACACCGCAGCCGAACCAGTGAACCCTTGTACTCCTCTCCGCGTGGGCATCCACTGCAGCGTCTTCCCTAGCTCCGCGTTGTCCCCTTCCTAGGCCTCTTCGTCATCCACCACCTTAGTACTCTCGGCGCGGCGTGGTCAATGTGGTCAACGGTCGACTTCCATCGGAAGAGTACTGTACGTGGAGAGGTTGACAGCTGGGTCCACGGCCACAACCCAGTTTTTTTGTGATTTGCCAAGTAAGTCACTTTGTCAGGCCTGTTGGGCTGCAAATCTTTCAAAACGAGGAGACCTTCATTAGGTTGGCCGAGAAAATGGCCTATCAGTAATGAGAAATGGGTTGTACATTTTTAAAACACATCAAACTGGCAATTAGTTTCAAATTTATTTTTTTCATTTCGAGATTTTAAATTGCATTGATTTTTATGCGTGGACAATTTGTTGGATTTTATATTGATATACATTTATTTTTTAAATCAGTTTGAATGTGACTCGAAATTTCGCGATTAAAAATAGTTCGGACCCCACCAAAATATGCAAAAATTCGTATAATTTTTTAACTGTGGCCACAATATGGGCTGTAATGCTAACAAAAAGAATAGGGGCTCCAAAAAACCTTAAGAATTAGAAAATGAGCTGTAAATAATTAGAAATAATGGCAGATGGGTTGTATGATGTTTTCCACAGATTTGAGGCTTTCCTAAAAAAGGTTGATGCACAAGCAGTGACTGTTGAATGTCCATCCAACGGTCGTTGTGCTTCTTCAATCTCTGCTCTTCCTGCTCCAGCCGCTCAAACAAGCGCCGGTGGGACTGCCTGCTCTCTCCTCCCCGTGGCTGGCAGTGTTGCCGCGCAGGCCTCACCGCCCCACCGTACTCCCATCGCTAGCCTAGCCATCCCTCTACTCACCCACACCTGCTGTTATTATCCAGCGACGGCAGACGAACCAGTAAACCTTCATACAGTTGTACTCCCCTCCGCGTGGAAAACAGCTGTCGTGTCTTCCGTGCCTCCGTGTCATTCCCATCCTAGGCCTCGTCGTCTTCCACCGCCATGGTGATCTCGGCGCGGCGTGGTCAACATGGTCAACGACCGACATGCATCTGAAGTGGAATGTACGTGGAGAGGCTGACAGCTGGGTCCACGGCCGCTGCAAGGAAATGCGTCCTTATTACGTGCATAATAATGATTCCTCCACCTGACTTCTGGGACCCACCGAAAGGGCCTCGGTATTTCGTGAAAAAACGTTACCGCCGCTGATAGCTTGGACCCACTAGCTATATCTTCGCACGCAAGGAAGTGCCTCTTTATTACAAAAAAAAACTCCCCTGCTAGCTGGGACCTAGTATAGTGGCAGGCTGTCTTGTGGGCCTACTAAGTTGACGGGGAGAGAGGGCTTTGTCAACTTAGTCAATATGCACGATTCTAGCTCTAGTGACCATACGATGTCCATCCAACGACCGTAGTGCTTCTTCAACCTCTGGTCTTCTTGCTCCAGCCGCCCAAACTAGCGCCAGTCGTGCCTCGTGCTCCTGCCTCCCGTGGACGGCTACGATGTGGCGTAGGTCTCACCGCCCCCTACTACTCCCACTGCTGGCCAGGCTGTGGCACCTCGGCTCAGAGAAACCGGAATGCCCCGTATTCCAGCCCAGAGATCGAGGAGAAATCTTCTGGAATACGGCATCCTCGATACCACGGTGATCATTCCGGCGATCACCACCATGAACAACACTTGGTCTCAAACCGTGATCCTTCCGGCGATCACAACCAACTAATCTCCTCATCGAGCGCATTATTATTATTATTATTATTATTATTATTATTATTATTATTATTATTATTATTACTACTACTACTACTACTTTTGACTCATAGTGTGGCCAACTATGAACTGGGCCCTTATCCGCGGGCGCGGGTACACTGTACACACACTACGGAACCCATGGCCTCGTACTCCCATTCGGGTGGACCAACGGCGTTCAGACAAAACCGATCTACCGCCATGACACTCTCCTGTACACTCTGACCCACTGCAAACTAGGCTAGTCCTAGGTGGCCCCTTGTCTACCAAAGACACAACGACCACCGTCATGGCCAAAAAGTCCCTCATGGGGATCGGATCCAAAATAACAACAATGGGCACACAAGGTAATGTCCGCCTACCGGATGAGGGTAGCGCGCACCCATAACCTTCCCTAGTTGGAGGCACCAGCGAGAGGCATGACAATAGACCCAGTTAGGACCTTCACATAAAGGTAAGCGTGGTTGCACTAGTCAGTTCGATATGGTGGCACCATGACTCAGCAAACAGTTGTTCAAGTACAATTTAATTCGGTTAAACTTGAATGCAAATATGCTGAGCCATGATAAAATAACATGATGCAAGGACAATGCATGAGCATGAGAGCAACATAAGCATGAGGGTACAACATAAGTATCAACCATATCAATAATGAACCATATCCAACTGAGCATGGCATAATGAAGAGAATGAATATTACCAGTACAACACTACTCCTAGCGTAACATGACCATTATCATCAGCCATAAATAACATGCAAGAACTCATCAATAACATCACTGAGTAAACACTTACCAACTAGGAGTAAAGGAACAATGCATATTAACAGTATTCGGTAACTGACGTTAGTCGTGCACCGAAGAACAGGACCAACCCAACATGTACTACTATCAAGCATAGCAATATGAAAGTAATTCTAACAACTAGTTCATGATAACAAGGTGCAAGAACATATCATGACGATAATCACTGATCCACAAGCATGACCAAAACTATGATAGTAGTAGCAAAACAAACATATAGTTATTAAAGATTCAAGTTTAAAACCAACACTCCTGCATGACTATCATGCAAATGGTGGTTCTGGCTTGCCTAGGGATGAAGAAGGCACCGGGGAGAGGTGCGGTGAAGCCGCGGAAAGATTTCCCGGAAATAGTTCTCTCTCGGTGGGGCTGTTTATGTGCAAGGGAAAAAAGGTCATTTTCACAGTGTCAAACCATAGTGAAAATGAAACCAACGGAACGGGCTCGATGAAACGAAGAATTCGGCTTTGGATTCACCTCAAACGGAGTTGTGAGCAAAAAGTTATAGCCCGACGAAGTTCAGGGACCAATCTGTAAAAATAACTCTACAAATAGGCCCCTGACCTGAAAAACAGAAAACATATTTTAGGAAATATGTCTTCGAAATGGAGAAAGCGCATTTTTAGATAAAGTAGAGGCGGAATATGCTTACTTCATGCGAAAACATACTTTCTGAAGTACGCTTCCACTTAAACGCGCGCGGGTCTGGGGCTGGGGTCGCTCACGTGCAGGCCCCACGGGGTGGGGTCCGGGGCTGGGGTTGCCGAGGTCAATGCATGCAGGGGCGGGGCCAGGCCTGAGTGGCTGCCAAGTGGGGCCGTGGAAAGGAGGGGGCCCCGCCTGGCCGCGTCTCCATCTCCTACCTCGCGCGTGCCCGACGGAGCAGAGAAGGGGCGCGGCTCCAGCGAGGGTTGCCAGCAGCTCCGACCATCGTTCAAGGCGCCGAGGATACCGGCAAGTTCGGGACGACGATGCGGCTGCATTCTAGGGTAGCGCGGTCGCCGAGGACACCGAGGTCGAGGAGGACGGTGCCCATGGCGGAGGGAAGCCATGGGTGGAGATGGGGACGCGGCTCCGGCGAGGGTTGCCAGCAGCTCCGGCCACCGTTCTAGGAGCCGAGGATACCGGCAAGTTCGGGACGATGAGCAGGGACGGAGCTAGAAAATTTGGCCATTGGGTTCACTCCATTACTTGTTGTGAGAACTTTGTATTAATATGTGATGTGCAAAATCTAATTTTAAATTATCCTACAACAAAATTATTGCACCCAAAAAAATATAATGAATAAAAAAATGGTGCATTAAAAACTAAAAAGTGCAAGACATACCGGTTCAATAAAATTACAAAATCACGTATTTACATACTATAAATAGAGTAGTATGAAATAACTTTGTAGCTCCAGCTGTAGCTTATATCTTCCTAGAACATTGGAAAAATGGCAAGTTAGTTTGACAAGTTTGGAATAAATACTATCAAGCAAAGAATTTTGTAAAGGCACTCACATTTTAGAGTGTCCCCTTCCGATCTTTCATGGCCTTAAAAAGATTAAACACTGCATTATTAGTAATGGTAGAAAATTTATCTTTCTCGACATAGACAATAACTCATGAACTGATCACCCACTTTGTAGGACAACTTTGACAACATCTCGGTAATGTTGAAGTTGCCAATCAATAACATAATTAAGACACTCAATTCCGTAATGTTGAAAGTTCTGTCTTATTGTTTTTTTGGCCACCACCATATTCGTCAAAAAAATCTCGATTAAATCTCCGTTGATTATCTCCAATCTCCCTTTGTGGGTAATCAAAATTAAACGGTGGCCTGTAAGGTCCCTGTTGAATATCTGCGCCGAATCCGATCTTGCTTCTTTGGATTTCTTGTGGACTTTGAAATTCTCTTCCGATCAGCCGGATCATACATAAGGCAACTCATTTTAGTTAATTTATGTATGAATAGTAGCCTTCATAAGACTAGCTGCGGGGACATTTGATGCACTTAGCCTATGTCTTATGGGTGACCTTGATATGCCTGCATCATTATCTGGATCTGGTGACCGAGATTTCTTCGAAAATGCCGATCCATAGCCTAGAACAATCAAAGTCCCTAGAGAATGACAAATCAAAAAATTAGGGCAAAAAAATCACTATCGTACAAGGCTATTAGACTAAATAGAACATACATAAGAGAGAGGGAGAAGATGAGGAAATGTAATCTAATTACCTCAAATTTTGGGGTACAATTGTTGCCGCTGTCGATCTGGCTGTGGCCGGTAGAGGCGGCCTCGCGGCGAGGCACCAGGAACACGAACAGACGAAGGAGAGAACAGATGCGAATTGGAAAAGGGAAAGACGATGAGGCGTACGGGCGTGCGGCTGCATAGGTAACAAATCATGGTGATTGTGTTAAAAAATCACGGTGATTAATTACGGCAAGGAGTCAAGGACCTCTCGTGGGCTATTCACTTTTGGCCCTTTTATTTAGGGGGTGTTTGGTTCAGGGATTTTTTAGTCTCAGAGACTAGAAAAAATCCCTAAAAAGTCTCTAGGAACCAAATGGGAAGTACTTTTCTACATGGACTAGAAAAAGACTCTACTAGAGACTTTTTTTTGATTAGTCCTTGGGACTAGAAAAAGTCCTAGGACTTCTAAACCAAACACCACCTTAGTCGCTAACGTGACAACCTTTCGTTCATGGGGTCAGTCACAAGTTCTTAATGGGTTCACATCAAGTAAACATGCATCTACATGCATGTACGGAGCAAAATCTGTTGGGTTCAGTTGAACCCAATGCTTGTATGTTGGCTCCGCCGTTGACGACGAGGCGGCTCCATTCTAGGGTAGCGCGGTCGCCGGGGACACTGAGGTCGAGGAGGATGGGGGCCATGGCGGAGGGAAGCCACGGGTGGAGATGGGCTCGTGGCCATAGTGCCTCCAAGCGAGGGTGAGACGGCATGGGGAGGATCGCCGGAGTGAGGAGATCTCACTAGTGGTGGCTAGCGGCAGGGAGGAGGTGCGGACCGCCGGAATCGAAGAGGGGCAGAGGCGGCGGCCATGGAAGCAGTGGGGGAGGAGGGCTAATGGAGTGAGGGAGGGCTGCTGGTGTGCTCGGACGAGGCCGGGGATGGCTATATATAGCCGGCGAGGGAGGAGTCGTGCTGGCGTCACCGTGGACGCGTGGCCGGCGCCGTGGACGCGTGCGCTCGCGCATGAGCTCGGGGAAGGCGACGAAGAGGTGCAGCAGAGCTACACCGGTGCACAGGGACGAGTAGAGCTCGGGGACGTGAGGAGGAAGGAGCCATGGCGAGATTAATGCTCGGTCGGCTACAGGCTTCCCGTGGGCGCGCGGCTACGAGAGCTGACGGAGGGGCTGACGGAGGGGGAAGGGCTCCAGGAGGACGGCGACGACGCAAGCTAGCTGTTGGACAGGCTCATGAGCGCGAAGGCGACGAGATGCAGAGGGGTCGGAGCTAGAAGGTGCCTTGGACGCGGCCAATGCCAGCAGAGCGCGCGCATTCCATGCCAACGCTCGTGATCACCACGTGCACTGGTGCATAGAGTGGCACACGGCCGCCCAAAAATGTCTGGGGGCTTTCCTTCCCGGGGAGGTTGCAACTGCGGTGGTAGTTTGGTTAAAAGTGACATGGTTAAATGGTAGTTAACACCTAAAGTTTACTGCAATAAACTTGACCAAGCACTGCTGATCAACAGAAAGGGGTTTGGAAGCAAAGGAGTTGTCTGGTAGGTTTAGGGTAAGAAGGACTTTCACCTTGGTAACTTTGAGAAGTTGTGGACCAAGATTTAACATAGTTGCTTTACAACTCCCAAATCTGGTCCAGAAATGTGAATAGGATGATGCACTCTGATGGTGATGCAACTTGAGCTCATATTTGGCAAGGCCTAATGGTTTGGTCATAGTAAGATGCTGTAAAAATTTCATACCAAATAGAAAAGGCAAAGTGGTACTTGCTTCACAAACATCTTCACTAACTAGAATCTTGCATGAATTCTATATAAATATTGGCTAGGTGAAATGGTGCCAAATTTTATGGAGAGAAGTCATTTGGGTAGGAGAACAATCTGGAAATTTATAAGGATTTTTGAAGCATTATAAATTATACTTGCTTCACAACCTGAAAATTTAACCGGAAGCAAAGATTTGGTCCTGTGCTCACATAGCTCAAGGTATGGTGCTGAAATTTGGAGGAGTGTGCTAATATAACCACTTGAAGGAGTGTGCAAAATTTCAAATCATTTCGATAAACCTAGCTAGTACTTCCTTCACAATGCCTTCTGTCTGACAGAAAGTTTAAAACATTGCTGAGGAAGTTTGGCTAGGCAAATAAAGTTGAATTTTGGCACAGGTCAACTATTTGGATAGGAAAAGATGCCCAAAGAGTTTGGGGTCAAATGGGCGAAGATAAATAGCACTTGCTTCACAATGTGCCATTTAGGACAGAATAGAAAATGAATTTATTGAGCATGATGAGAAATATGGACAATGGAATATTTTGTCATATTTAAGGAAGATATGACCCAAACAATTTATGATAATTATTTGGGGATTTTTGGATCGGCGGAAATATAGGTCGCTTCAGAACCTACAACAGATAGGGTTATCTATTATATAATTAAACAATAGTCAAACAAGCAACTACGTTTAACCACATCTGCTAATATTATTACGACCGTTTGATCAGAATAATAATGGTTGAGATTTAAAACGTTTTGTGTAACATGTTAATATATGCATGTCATCATATTGGACTATCACGTCTATGTACATCTGCACATAAATAAGGTAGGAAGCATCGGTTGAAATTAACAGATTAAACAATTACACGTGTATATCCGGAAGCATCGGTTGAAATTGACAGATTAAACAATTACACGTGTATATCCGGCTCAAATTTAAAAAAAATGTTTTGTATTAATTAGAAAATAAAGAGTCCTAATCTATCACGTCTCTACATGCGCCAAGGGCTACGAGCCAGTTTAAAAAAAAGAGAAGCCACTACAAGCCCACCCCATCCACGACTTCAGTTGGATTCCGTTGCCAACACTCAGCACAAATTGATCTTCGTGAAAAATACGTTCTTATGATCAACGCCATCGCTAAAAGCCTAACACACCCTAACTAAAAAAAGAAATAGATGCACGGGACTCTGTTAAAGAAAAAACTATGGACTCTTTTTTTTTCTAGGGAAAAAAAACTATGGAATCTGGCTATTTTTTACACGGACTATATCTGGACTCTACCTTCAAAGGTAATATACGTGAGACTTAGAGAGCAGGTACAAACTTCCAAAAAAATGTATACTCTGCATGGAAAAAAAGGTACACACACGGCTACACTTCTAAAAGATACCACGCATATTGATTCCAAAAGGATTTTATTACGTACAATTTTCGTAAGACATGACTTTGAACAGTGCACATGAATTATGCGAATTAAAAAAAGGAAAGATGTACGTTGGTTTGTGTGTGAAACCTATATAGAGTCCACAAATAGATAAATTTAGAATATTTTTCTGATATTTTAACTTGGATATAAAGACTAAAAATCTATTATCTATATGAAATTTTGAACAGGAAATATAGCAATTTAGATTTTTGTTAAAAACACCATATGCTAATCATATCATATCATATAAACTTAATTGGTTTCTCACAAGATTTTAATACTTAGGCTGTAATAAATCAAAAGGAAATTAATTCTTTTTTGTACATGCAAATATTATATGAAATAAATCGTCTACAATAGTATGATACGAAGTACTCCTTCTATCGTAGTGTCAAAAAATGTCTTATATTAAGTTGCAGAGGAAGTAGTTATAGCTGATGCATTATGGTAGACGCCGAAGTGCTAAGAAGTGAAGGTTGAGAAGAAAACGTTCAAAGAATATGTGCATGCATAGTGATCACGTATAAGGAGTGGATGAATCAGTGTTGATATGCTTAGTGTGTGAAAAAGCATATCGTAAGAAGCCAGCTCCACAATGTTGTGACGAAAATAAAACGGCTCAAAGCAGCAAATAATTTCCAGTAAAAATCTATTATCTATTATATAATTAAAAGAAGAGTCAAACAAGCAACTATGTTTACCCACATATGCTAATATTATTACGACTGTTTGATCAGAATAATACTAGTTGAGATTTAAAACGTTTTGTGTAACATATTAATATATGCATGTCATCATATTGGACTATGAAACCAAACGCTAGCTTTCCAAAGAAGACTTGTGCCCTGAAGGATTTGTGCTTCCCACAAAATGTTGCGAATTTGATTCTTGAGCGGTACTGCTTTTCTTATAAATTCTGAGGACGGTGTGTTAGTATGATACTAACGCAGACTGAATGGTTCATGAGAGAAGCCATCTGAGTAGCTTGCTGAGGAAGACTTGTTATCTTCTGCTCCAATCTTTTGTCTGGGTATCGTGCAGAAGAAGGCTCTATAGCTTACGCAAGAAGCTTGGTCTGATTATTGTGTTGGAGAAGCCCGAGTTCCGTACTTGAGAAGCTTCTACTTGGGTTTGCTTGCTGAGAAAAATTCATTTCCGTCTATCAGAAGTTTTTACCAAGGTATCTTGTTGAGAAAGACCGGGTATCTTGGGCCGGAAATTGTGCACATATCAGGCTGAGGAAAATCAAGGATCCTTGCATCATAAATTTCTTCTGCTGATGTGTGGATGAAGACTGAGTTTCTCATTTTCACAACTTCATACTATGATATGCAGACTGAAATCTACTCACGCACACCCATAATATTTGGTGGCTGATTATTTGCATAAGAAAATTTGTTTGTCTGTCGGCCTAGAGCATATCACATTCTTACCTTATTTCGGATGATAACATATTTCAAGCATCATATATTGCTAAGCCAAAAATTTGTATATGACCTATACCTTTGACTGAAAATATGCTATTGATCTTGTACTTGACTTGTCTTGCTGCTGAGTTGATCATTACTATGGTGAGGCTTTTGTACTGATGTAGACTTAAGTTATCCATACTGTTGTGAGGAGTGCACACTAATGCAAAATTGATTATCAGCCTCAAGATCAGATATTCCACATTTCACTGCAGTCGGCTGAGAATTCCATTCTGTTTAGCTGAGTTTCCAAATATTTGAACTCCTTGTTGATTCTTCAGGTCCGGTGGCGGTTGATGAGCAACTCTTTATAGGGGAGAAATAATGTAACACTAGGGCCCAAAAAGAAAGAAGCAAATGAAAACTCACTAAACAAAACCACACGACAACAATCACTACACACACAATCAATGACACATATTACTGCTAGTCACACAATATGCAGACCTACTTAAGCACACAAATCTCGCGGGATCTCCGGTACTATGATCTAGCATGCTGTGACGGTGTGCACGAGGATGAATAAATGTGTGGAAGAATTGGTGTAAACAATGCTACACCAAGTGTTAGCTTAGCCAGGTAGCTACCTAGACTAGCTCATAGTGAGGATGCGCTCGATAAACCTGTAATGGGACACAAAGGTCGCAACCACATTATTATCAAGCAGACGGAAAAGATCCGTACTCGTCCAAGAAATAGGATAGCGGGGAAAAACGAAGGCTGCTGTCATTGCCCTTTCTAGATAACTAAGATCATTAAGGGTTGCCAAAATAAAAGAGCGATTTGGAATAGAAGCATGTCCGTCCCCGAAACAATAGGCATCGCTGAAAGGAGGATATCGGCGAGATACCTGAGCACCAGTTTTGCAAACGGGGTCAGGATCACTTGGCATCACTCTGTTGGGACAGAAATGACACCAAACACCGAAGAACAAGCAAGAAAACAAAACTGGAGAAATGCAAAGGCCGAGCTGTAGTGGATCCGAACCGATGCCAGCTACACTCACTAGATAAACCGTTAGCAACAAATACTAAGGCTATATGCATGGTATGCAACAAACAAATGCACCAACCAAATGCAATAAACAAGCCAGACTTTAAACTACCGATTTCTACCAGTTTCTACCGCTTGTGCTGACTAGGGTGTCCTACAGCCAGACCTGCTCTGATACCAAGTGTGTGGCACCCCGGCTCAGTGAAACCGGAATGCCCCGTATTCCAGCCCAGAGATCGAGGAGAAGTCTTCTAGAATACGGCACTGCTTCCGTAGAACAAACCAGCTTTCTATTATTACACGAATATGAATACAAGGTCCCCGATATTACAATGTATAACATCGGCCTGGCGACACTATGCAATCCTCAGTTGCTCTATGCAAGCAGCAGAACAACTCGAAGTAGCGGAAAAACTTCTAGCAGCGGAACAAGGAAGACGGTGGTGAACTCCACTCCGCAGGGACTCTGGCTCGAACGCTTATACTATTTCGCACGAACGGAAACCATGGCAAGCAATCAAGCAATCACGGCATGACACGCCAGGTCAGTACATTGAATGTACTTGCAAGCTCACAATAACCAGAAGCATTCAAGACAAACAACAGCATGGCAATTACAAGTTAAGCAGGAATTATCGTGAAATCATCAGGATAACATGGCATGAACAACATGAACATAATATCGCAAGAACAATATGATCATGGCATGAACATATAAATATGAGGGTACTAGCATGCAACATGATGACACTACATGCACCATTTATTCTGCTCGGGTTACCTCGTAACCATCACATGCATCACTTACCAACTTCGGACGACATTACACGATTATCTCATGATCAAATCAAGCTTGGTATAAACAATACTGTAGTAATCATCAAATGATCACAAGGAGCTTTATCTTTACCCACGATTCTTGCACAACATCACGAATATCCAACAACTCGGTATCCTCGATACCACGGTGATCATTTCGGCGATCACCACCATGACCAACACTTGGTCTCAAACCGTGATCTTTCCGGCGATCACAACCAAATTATCTCCTCATCGAGCACATTATTATTATTATTATTATTATTATTACTACTACTATTACTGTTGACTCACACTGTGACCAACTACGAACTGGGCCCTTATCCGTGGGCGTGGCTATCGATAGATTTAACATACACTCTGCAGAGGTTAGTACACTGTACCCACACTACGGAACACATGGCCTCGTACTCCCATCCGGGTGGACCAACGACGTTCCGAAAAAAACGATCTACTGCCATGACACTCTCCCGGCCACTCCGACCCACTCCCAACTGGGCTAGTCCTGGGTGGCCCCGTTTCTACCAAAGACACAACGACCACCGTCGTGGCCAAAACGTCCCTCACGGGGACGGGATCCAAAATAACAACAACGGGCACACAAGGTTATGTCCGCCTACCGGATCAGGGTAGCGTGCGCCCATAACCTTCCCTAGTTGGAGGCACCAGCGAGACGCACGACAATAGACCCAGTTAGGACCTTCCCATAAAGGTAAGCGTGGTTTTGCACTAGTCAGTTCGATATGGTGGCACTATGACTCAGCCAACAGTTGTGCAAGTTCAATTTAATCCGGTTAAACTTTAATGCAAATATGCTGAGCCATGATAAAATAACATGATGCAAGGACAATACATGAGCATGAGAGCAACATAAGCATGAGGGTACAACATAACTATCAACCATATCAACAATGAACCATATCCAACTGAGCATGGCATAATGAAGAGCATGAATATTACCAGTATAACACGACTCCTAGCATAACATGACCATTATCATCAACCATAAATAACATGCTAGAACTCATCAATAACATCACCGAGTAAACACTTACCAACTAGCAATAAAGGAACAATGCATATTAATAGTATTCGGTAAACGACGTTAGTCGTGCACCAAAGAACATGACCAACCCAACATGTACTACTATCAAGCATAGCAATATGAAAGTAATTCTAACAAGTAGTTCATGATAACAAGGTGCAAGAACATAGCATGACAATAATCACTGATCCACAAGCATGACCCGAACTACAATAGTAGTAGCAAAACAAACATATAGTTATTAAATATTCAAGGTGAAAACCAATACTACTGCATGACTATCATCCAAATGGTGGTTGTGGCTTGCCTGGGGATGAAGAAGGCACCGGGGAGAGGGGAAGTGAAGCCGCGGAAAGATTTGCCAGAAAAGTTCTCTCTTGGAGGGGCTGTTTACATGCAAGGGAAAAAAGGACATTTTCACAGTGTCAAACCATAGTGAAAATGAAACCAACAGAACGGGCTCAATGCGAAGAAGTGGGCTTTGGATTCACCTCAAACGGAGTTGCGAGCAAAAAGTTATAGCCCGACGAAGTTAAGGGACCAATCTGTAAAAATAACTCTTCAAACAGGCCCCTGAGCTGAAAAACAGAAACGTATTTTAGGAAATACGTCTTCGGAACTGAGAAAGCGCATTTTTAGATAAAGCAGAGGCGGAATACGCTTACTTCACGCGAAAACGTACCTTCGGAAGTACGCTTCCACTTAAATGCGCGCGGGTCCGGGGATGGGGTCGCTGACGTGCAGGTCCCACGGGGTGGGGCCCGTCACTTATCACTGTCGGTGTACTAAAGTAGGGGTACCTTAGTACCCCGAACTTGTGCACGGGTAGTCGCAGCGACCCGCGGCAAGGCTTGCCGGGCGACCGCCAAGACCCTCCGTGGCTCCTTCGGAGCCATTCAAGAACAAAGTATCCAAGAGCAAAACAAGGCCCCGGCAAGAGGAGCTTGCCGGGAAGGGAACAAGGCCCTGGCAAGAGGAGCTTGCCGGGAAGGAGACGAGACCCCGGCAAGAGGAGCTTGCCGGGAAGACTAACCAAAACATCTCAAGAAGCTCGCTGCGGCACACCGCGCGCCCCGACAAGGCCCGGTGAGCAACAAGCTCCCGGACGTGACGAGACAACATCCGCGGCAAGGCACTTGCCGTGGCAAGCTACTACCCCGCAGCCCGCGCTCCAGCTCACCCACCAACGTGTCGCCCTGGGACCATTCCTGGCGTACGTGGCGGGAGGCTGGGCAGCCGGGGGCATGTGGTGGCAAGCAGACGCTAACAAGGAACCATCGTGGCAAATGGTGGCGTTCCTAGCGGTCCCTCTCTGGGCCGTCAAGGTGACACAGACGGGCATTTAATGCCCTTGTCCCCTGCCGTCAGAGTTAGGTAGGATGCGACATGTAGGCGGTGGAGCCAACTACCACCACTTTTACATTTTTACCCTCACCTCTGTTGCCACGTGTCAGTGACCCCTTAGACATATAAAAGGAGGCCCATGTGCAACAGAGAAAGGATGGACAGCCATTCTCACGCTCGGTCTTGCCAGCTGCTTGAGTGTACTGTAGCACTCACCGCTCCCGAGCCACAACTCAATACAACCACCAAAGCAGGAGTAGGGTTTTACGCATCCGTGCGGCCCGAACCAGGGTAAATCGATCGTCTCGCTCGTGTGTTTCGCCTTGATATGCTCTTTGTGCATCCACCGCCCCCTGCCGAACCAAAAGGGGCTCAGTCCGCCGATCCCCATAGGTGTGAGAGGGATCAGACACCCACGACATCTTTGGCGCGCCAGGTAGGGGGCGTCCGTCGAGGTTGTGCGAACCTGATCCGGCGTTCGCGCGAGCCAAATCTTCATCGTCTTCATCAACATGCTGCCGAAGAAGAAGATTTCGGAGGCAGCCACTCCGTTTGCGCCGAGCCCGCCGTCGCCAGAGCGGACGGCTGGTGGGGCAGGCGCCGGCGGAAGAGCGGGCGCCGACCGGGAGACTCGTGGCGCTGCCAGGCCCAAGGACCAGACTGCGCCGCACACCGGCGGCGCGGTCGCCTCCCACAACGACCGCGCGCACTCCAAGACCTCGGCGTCTGTACACGCACCGCGCCCGTCCCAGGAGGCGCGGGACCCGCAGCGTCATGGTACCCACGGTACCATACGTCTGCCGGGCCAATATCAAGCTGGCGGGTCCCGGAGCACTCAGGGCCAGCATGCACGCCAACATGCTCGCACGAGCGTGGCACGGTCGCTTGGATGGGGTACTGCTCCTTCTAACACAGTTAGAAGGCCGAGCATATCTCGTTCCTTGCACCATTCGCCGCCGCCGCCCGCCACACCCTTCGCTCCAATCCATGCAGCGAAGGCAGATATCCCCACGGAACTCGTATACGGGTCACCTCGAGTGCTCGCTTATGATGAGCTTGAGCAAGAGCGGCTGCGGCAAGCAGCCGCGCCGCTCCTTGGGGAAGATCGTCTTCAGGCTGCTGTGCGAGCCGCTCGCTACTAGCAAGCTCTGCGCCACTATCATAGCCGCAAAGTTAAAGCCAGAAGTTTCCAGGAAGGCGACCTTGTCTCTTCGTCGTGATCAATCCGCCAAGGATCCCGACAAGTTGACGCCGAAGTGGGAAGGCCCTTACCGGGTGAAGCGAGTCACCAGGCTTGGCGTTGTCCGCCTCGGGACCGAAGAAGGCGTACCAGTGAGCAGCTCCTGGAATATCGCGCATCTTCGTAAGCTTTGCCCGTGAGGCGCGGTTGACGGACCCCGTCCGGCAAACACCCATTTGTACAAAGTCTTGCCGCTGTTGCATGTAATCCTTTGTACAAAGGCGAGCGCAGACCCCGTGCATAAAGATTATGTGCTCAGCACATACCCCGGGAAAGCAAGCGACAGAAAAAGATGAGTGCCAAAGTTTGAGCAATCAGACTTCCTTTAAGTTTTTAAGTTATTTTCCTTGAACGCCCGTGCTTTGTATGGGAAACCTAGGCGCGGAGGAGCCGACTCATAGCTAGTCGCGCCCTTACTGTCGTTTCGAGCCCTCCGCGACGAGGTTTCTTGTCGGCCGCAGCACCGCCCCGCAGATCGCTGACGTTCCGCACTCAGCACTCGTGGCAGGGGTGCCAGCGCCAGCAAGTTCCCTATATGCGCAGGGTAAAAACGATACAAAGGAAGGAGTCAAGTAAAGGAAATAACACATCAATTAAATTTATAGAGTTATCTTCCTTCTTGCGATCGTCCCTTGTATGGAAAACCTGTGCACAGAGGAACCGACTCGTAGCTAGTCGCGCACTTACTGTTGTTTTGAGTCCGCTCAACAACTTAGGTGAACTGCGGCTAGCTCCGCGACAAGGTTTCTTGTCGGTTGCGGCACCGCCGGCAGGGAACCAACTCGTAGCTAGTTGCCTTATTGTCGTTTCGAGTCCGCTCAACGACTTAAGTAAGCTGCGACTAGCTCCGCGACGAGGTTTCCTGTCAGTTGCAGTTCCGCTGCTGATGTTCCGCACTCAGCACTCGCAGCAAGGTGCCTGCACCGGCAAGTTCCCTGAAAGCGTAGGGTACAAACATACAAGGGGAGGAAGCAAGCAAAGGAAATAACATAGCAATTACTATCCAAGATAGAAGTATAATACAGAATAGCTTGTCGCAGCTCTAACAGACTATTTTGCATAACATGATTGACAGCGACAAGGAAAGAAGAAGATAAATGGCCTAGTCTACACGGTCGCCTTCGACCCTCCTGATGCCGCTCACCTTGTCCACAGTGGGTGCGACAAGGGCCTTGAGCTCCTCCTGATCAGCATCTGGCGGCAGGCTTTGGAGGACGTTGTTGAGGCGGAGGCCTGGGTTGCGGAAGGCCACCTTCATCAGCACCTTCTGGAGAGCTCCCGCATAGATCTTGCACGACTCGTCGGCAAGCTGCTTTGGGAACTGCTCCCGGATTTGCTGGAGCGCCGTCGCCAAGCCTTTGACAACAGAGTGAGTTTGTCGCTGGGTTGGACATTCTCGTCGGAGGAGTACGCGAGATCCACCATCCCCAACTACGCCAGCTCCTTGTCGACATCCGCGGCGACATCCACCAGACCCTCCGTCCAGCGCTCCATGTCCTCTGCCAACGTCTTCCGGGCGGCGGCGGCCTTTGCCAACAGCATCTTGCCGGCCTTGATCGCCTCCTTTAGGGCCTTCTCCTGCTCCTTGGCGCCGTCCAGAGATCTGGTCAGGGCCGCCAGCTTCCCTTCAAGATCGGCGTTGGAGTTTTTGGCGGCGTCCAGCTCCTTGCCCCTCTCGGCAAAGAGGGCCTGCAGCTCTGGATAGCTGTTGGCGTCCCTCTCACGCTCAAGCTTGAGCGCGGCAAGCTCGTCGCGGCTCGCCTTGAGGTCCACTTCCAGCTGCATCACCTTCCCGCTCGCGCGCGGCGAGTTCCTCCTCGTGGCTGTCGAGGTTGACCGACCGCTGCGCCAAGTCACCCTCCCGCGAAGACAGCTTCTCCGCGGAAAGGCGCTGGTACTCTTCGACGTCCGCCTTCTCGAGAAGGAAGGCTTGTTGCGCCTCGGCGAGTTCCTCCCGCTCCCTTGCCAGAGAGCGGAGAGCTTCTTGGTGGGCGCCCCGGAGCTCTCCTGCGCGCTTCTCGATGTCAGCGCCAGCCTTCGCCACGAGTGCCTCGCGGGACTCCAAATTGGCCTGCCGGGTGCAGTAGAGCGCCACTATCTTCCGCAGCAGGCGCTCCTCTTCCGGATCGCCGCTGCTGCTGCTTGGTGTGTCAACCAGCTTTAGCTCGGCAGAGGCAAGCACCTCTCCGTCCAGCGTCTCCCCCTCGATCGGCGCCCTGGAGCTTGACGCCCAGGGGAGGCTGATGAAGATGTTCTCGCCGGCCTTCAGGTAGATGCCGGGCTGGGGCTCTTCGGAGCCTGCCGCGGCGGCAGTGGCGGAGGAGCTAGCGGTCGGGGCAGCGCCCGGCGCTCCCGCGGCCTCCGGGTCGTCAGTACAACTGCCAGACTCCCCGCCCGCTTCCGCAGCGGCAGCCCTGGCAGCCTCCTCGCCGGCGCCGGCTGCTTCCTCGGCGGCGACCTCCGTCTCCATCGGCTCTGCAGCAGATGGACCTGACGGCCGGAAGAGGGGAGAAGATTCAAACAAAATACATGTTTGGAGTCTGGTCAGCTCTTTCGAACTACCCCAGGACAGGCCCTTCTCTTTCTAGGAGGAGCCGTGTGGGGATGCCAGATCAGAACTCGGGGGCCGCGGTGAAGGAAATATGCCCTAGAGGCAATAATAAAGTTATTATTTATTTCCTTACATCATGATAAATGTTTATTATTCATGCTAGAATTGTATTAACTGGAAACATAATACATGTGTGAATACATAGACCAACAGAGTGTCGCTAGTATGCCTCTACTTGACTAGCTCGTTAATCAAAGATGGTTATGTTTCCTAACCATGAACAAGGAGTTGTTATTTGATTAACGAGGTCACATCATTAGTAGAATGATCTGATTGACATGACCCATTCCATTAGCTTAGCACCCGATCGTTTAGTATGTTGCTATTGCTTTCTTCATGACTTATACATGTTCCTGTAACTATGAGATTATGCAACTCCCGTTTACCGGAGGAACACTTTGGGTACTACCAAACGTCACAACGTAACTGGGTGATTATAAAGGAGTACTACAGGTGTCTCCAATGATAGATGTTGGGTTGGCGTATTTCGAGATTAGGGTTTGTCACTCCGATTGTCGGAGAGGTATCTCTGGGCCCTCTCGGTAATGCACATCACATAAGCCTTGCAAGCACTGCAACTAATAAGTTAGTTGTGAGATGATGTATTACAGAACGAGTAAAGAGACTTGCCGGTAACGAGATTGAACTAGGTATTGGATACCGACGATCGAATCTCGGGCAAGTAACATACCGATGACAAAGGGAACAACGTATGTTGTTATGCGGTCTGACCGATAAAGATCTTCGTAGAATATGTAGGAGCCAATATGGGCATCCAGGTCCCGCTATTGGTTATTGACCGGAGACGTGTCTCGGTCATGTCTACATTGTTCTCGAACCGTAGGGTCCGCACGCTTAACATTACGATGACAGTTATTATGAGTTTATGCATTTTGATGTACCGAAGGTTGTTCGGAGTCCCGGATGAGATCACGGACATGACGAGGAGTCTCGAAATGGTCTAGACGTAAAGATTGATATATTGGAAGCCTATATTTGGGCACCGGAAGTGTTCCGGGTGAAATCGGGATTTTACCGGATTACCGGGAGGGTTACCGGAACCCCCCGGGAGGCAAATGGGCCTATTGGGCCTTAGTGGAAAAGGAGAAGGGGCCGGCCCCCCTCTCTTCTCTTTCTCCCGAAGAGTCCTATTAGGAATAGGATTTGAGGGAAGGAGTCCTACTCCCGATAGGAGTGGGACTCCTCCCTGCGCCTCCCTCCTAGCCGGCCGACCCCCTTGCCCCTGGCCTTTATATACGGGGGCAGGGGGCACCCCATAGACACACAAGTTGATCCTTGAGATCGTTCCTTAGCCGTGTGCGGTGCCCCCTGCCACCAAATTCCACCTCGATCGTACCGTTGTAGTGCTTAGGGGAAGCCCTGCGTCGGTAGTACATCAAGATCGTCATCACGCCGTCGTGCTGACGAAACTCTTCATCGACGCTTTGCTGGATCGGAGCCCGAGGAACGTCATCGAGCTGAACGTGTGCTAAGAACTCGGAGGTGCCGGAGTAACGGTGCTTGGATCGGTCGGATCGGGAAGAAGACGTACGACTACTTCCTCTACGTTGTGTGATTGCTTTCGCAGTCGGTCTGCGTTGGTACGTAGACAACACTCTCCCCTCTCGTTGCTGTGCATCACCATGATCTTGCGTGTGCGTAGGAAATTTTTTGAAATTACTGCGTTCCCCAACAGTGGCATCCGAGCCTAGGTTTTATGGTTTGATGTTATATGCACGAGTAGAACACAAGTGAGTTGTGGGCGATACAAGTCATACTGCCTACCAGCATGTCATACTTTGGTTCGGCGGTATTGTTGGTTGAGACGATCCGGACCAACCTTACGCGTACTCTTACGCGAGACCGGTTCCCTCGACGTGCTTTGCACATAGATGGCTTGCGGAAGACTGTCTCTCCAACTTTAGTTGAACCAAGTGTGACTACGCCCGGTCCTTGAGAAGGTTAAAACGGAGTCTATTTGACGAACTATCGTTGTGGTTTTGATGCGTAGGTGAGATGAGTTCTTACTTAAGCCCGTAGCAGCCACGTAAAACATGCAACAACAAAGTAGAGGACGTCTAACTTGTTTTTGCAGGGTATGTTGTGATGTGATATGGTCAAGGCATGATGCTGATTTTATTGTATGAGATGATCATGTTTTGTAACTAAGTTATCGGCAACTGGCAGGAGCCATATGGTTGTCGCTTTATTGTATGCAATGCAATCGCGATGTAATGCTTTACTAGATTACTAAACGGTAGTAATAGTCGTGGAAGCATAAGATTGGCGAGACGACAACGATGCTATGATGGAGATCAAGGTGTCGCGCCAGTGACGATGGTGATCATGACGGTGCTTCGGAGATGGAGATCACAAGCACAAGATGATGATGGCCATATCATATCACTTATATTGATTGCATGTGATGTTTATCCTTTTATGCATCTTATCTTGCTTTGATTGACGGTAGCATTATAAGATGATCTCTCACTAAATTATCAAGAAGTGTTCTCCCTGAGTATGCACCGTTGCCAAAGTTCGTCGTGCCCAGACACCACGTGATGATCGGGTGTGATAAGCTCTACGTCCATCTACAACGGGTGCAAGCCAGTTTTGCACACGCAGAATACTCAGGTTATACTTGACGAGCCTAGCATATGCAGATATGGCCTCGGAACACAGAGACCGAAAGGTCGAGCGTGAATCATATAGTAGATATGATCAACATGACGATGTTCACCATTGAAAACTACTCCATCTCACGTGATGATCAGTTATGGTTTAGTTGATTTGGATCACGTGATCACTTAGAGGATTAGAGGGATGTCTATCTAAGTGGGAGTTCCTAAGTAATTTGATTAACTGAACTTAAACTTATCATGAACTTAGTACCTGATAGTATCCTGCTTGTTTATGTTGCTTGTAGATAGATGGCTCGTGCTATTGTTCCGTTGAATTTTAATGCGTTCCTTGAGAAAGCAAAGTTGAAAGATGATGGTAGCAATTACACGGACTAGGTCCGTAACCTGAGGATTATCCTCATTGCTGCACAGAAGAATTACGTCCTGGAAGCACCGCTGGGTGACAGGCCTGCTGCTGGAGCAACGCCAGATGTTATGAACGTCTGGCAGAGCAAAGCTGATGACTACTCGATAGTTCAGTGTGCCATGCTTTACGGCTTAGAATCGGGACTTCAACGACGTTTTGAACGTCATGGAGCATATGAGATGTTCCAGGAGTTGAAGTTAATATTTCAAGCAAATGCCCGAATTGAGAGATACGAAGTCTCCAATAAGTTCTATCGCTGTAAGATGGAGGAGAACAGTTCTGTCAGTGAGCATATACTCAAGATGTCTGGGTATAATAATCACTTGATTCAGATGGGAGTTAATCTTCCAGATGACTGCGTCATTGACAGAATTCTCCAATCACTGCCACCAAGCTACAAGAGCTTCGTGATGAACTATAATATGCAAGGGATGAACAAGACTATTCCCGAGCTCTTCGCAATGCTGAAAGCTGCGGAGGTAGAAATCAAGAAGGAGCATCAAGTGTTGATGGTTAACAAAACCACTAGTTTCAAGAAAAAAGGCAAAGGGAAGAAGAAGGGGAACTTCAAGAAGAACAGCAAGCAAGTTGCTGCTCAGGAGAAGAAACCCAAGTCTGGACCTAAGCCTGAAACTGAGTGCTTCTACTGCAAGCAGACTGGTCACTGGAAGCGGAACTGCCCCAAGTATTTGGCGGATAAGAAGGATGGCAAAGTGAGCAAAGGTATATGTGATATACATGTTATTGATGTGTACCTTACTAGAGCTCGCAGTAGCACCTGGGTATTTGATACCGGTTCTGTTGCTAATATTTGCAACTCGAAACAGGGACTACGGAATAAGCGGACACTAGCAAAGGACGAGGTGACGATGCGCGTGGGAAACGGTTCCAAAGTCGATGTGATCGCGGTCGGCACGCTACCTCTACATCTACCTTCGGGATTAATATTAGACCTAAATAATTGTTATTTGGTGCCAGCGTTGAGCATGAACATTATATCTGGATCTTTTTTAATGCGAGACGGTTATTCATTTAAATCAGAGAATAATGGTTGTTCTATTTATATGAATAATATCTTTTATGGTCATGCACCTTTGAAGAGTGGTCTATTCTTGTTGAATCTCGAAGATAGTGATACACATGTTCACAATGTAGAAGCCAAAAGATGCAAAGTTAATAATGATAGTGCAACTTATTTGTGGCACTGCCGTTTAGGTCATATCGGTGTAAAGCGCATGAAGAAACTCCATACTGATGGGCTTTTGGAATCACTTGATTATGAATCACTTGGTACTTGCGAACCGTGCCTCATAGGCAAGATGACTAAAACACCGTTCTCCAGTACTACAGAGAGAGCAACAGATTTGTTGGAAATCATACATACCGATGTATGTGGTCCGATGAATATTGAGGCTCGCGGCGGATATCGTTATTTTCTCACCTTCACAGATGATTTAAGCAGATATGGGTATATCTACTTAATGAAACATAAGTCTGAAACATTTGAAAAGTTCAAGGAATTTCAGAGTGAAGTTGAAAATCATCGTAACAAGAAAATAAAATTTCTACGATCTGATCGTGGAGGAGAATATTTGAGTTACGAGTTTGGTGTACATTTGAAAAATTGTGGAATAGTTTCGCAACTCACGCCACCCGGAACACCACAGCGTAATGGTGTGTCCGAACGTCGTAATCGTACTTTACTAGATATGGTGCGATCTATGATGTCTCTTACTGATTTACCACTATCGTTTTGGGGTTATGCTTTAGAGACGGCCGCATTCACGTTAAATAGGGCACCATCAAAATCCGTTGAGACGACGCCTTATGAACTATGGTTTGGCAAGAAACCAAAGTTGTCGTTTCTTAAAGTTTGGGGCTGCGATGCTTATGTGAAAAAGCTTCAACCTGATAAGCTCGAACCCAAAGCGGAGAAATGTGTCTTCATAGGATACCCAAAGGAAACTGTTGGGTATACCTTCTATCACAGATCCGAAGGCAAGACATTCGTTGCTAAGAATGGATCATTTCTAGAGAAGGAGTTTCTCTCGAAAGAAGTGAGTGGGAGGAAAGTAGAACTTGACGAGGTAACTGTACCTGATCCCTTATTGGAAAATAGTACATCACAGAAAACTGTTTCTGCGACACCTATGCCAATCAGTGAGGAAGCTAATGATGATGATCATGAAGCTTCAGATCAAGATTCTACTGAACCACGTAGATCAACCAGAGTGAGATCCGCACCAGAGTGGTACGGTAATCCAGTTCTGGAAGTCATGATGCTAGATCATGATGAACCTACGAACTATGAAGAAGCGATGGTGAGCCCAGATTCCGCAAAGTGGCTTGAGGCCATGAAATCTGAGATGGGATCCATGTATGAGAACAAAGTATGGACTTTGGTTGACTTGCCCGATGATCGGCAAGCAATTGAGAATAAATGGATCTTCAAGAAAAAGACTGACGCTGACGGTAATGTTACTGTCTATAAAGCTCGACTTGTCGCAAAAGGTTTTCGACAAGTTCAAGGGGTTGACTACGATGAGACCTTCTCACCCGTAGCGATGCTTAAGTCCGTCAGAATTATGTTAGCAATTGCCGCATTTTATGATTATGAAATATGGCAAATGGATGTCAAAACTGCATTCCTGAATGGATTTCTGGAAGAAGAGTTGTATATGGTACAACCAGAAGGTTTTGTCGATCCAAAAGGAGCTAACAAAGTATGCAAACTCCAGCGATCCATTTATGGACTGGTGCAAGCATCTCGGAGTTGGAATAAACGCTTTGATAGTGTGATCAAAGCATTTGGCTTTATACAGACTTTTGGAGAAGCCTGTATTTACAAGAAAGTGAGTGGGAGCTCTGTAGCATTTCTGATATTATATGTGGATGACATATTGCTAATTGGAAATGATATAGAATTTCTGGATAGCATAAAGGGATACTTGAATAAAAGTTTTTCGATGAAAGACCTCGGGGAAGCTGCATACATATTAGGCATAAAGATCTATAGAGATAGATCAAAACGCTTAATTGGACTTTCACAATGCACATACCTTGACAAGATTTTGAAGAAGTTCAAGATGGATCAAGCAAAGAAAGGGTTCTTGCCTGTGCTACAAGGTGTGAAGTTGAGTAAGACTCAATGCCCGACCACTGCAGAAGATAGAGAGAAAATGAAAGATGTTCCCTATGCTTCAGCCATAGGCTCTATCATGTATGCAATGCTGTGTACCAGACCTGATGTGTGCCTTGCTATAAGTTTAGCAGGGAGGTACCAAAGTAATCCTGGAATGGATCACTGGACAGCGGTCAAGAACATCCTGAAATACCTGAAAAGGACTAAGGATATGTTTCTCGTATATGGAGGTGACAAAGAGCTCACCGTAAGAGGTTACGTTGATGCAAGCTTTGACACTGATCCGGACGATTCAAATCGCAAACCGGATACGTGTTTACTTTAAACGGTGGAGCTGTCAGTAGGTGCAGTTCTAAACAAAGCGTCGTAGCGGGATCTACATGTGAAGCGGAGTACATAGCTGCTTCGGAAGCAGCAAACGAAGGAGTCTGGATGAAGGAGTTCATATCCGATCTAGGTGTCATACCTAGTGCATCGGGTCCAATGAAAATCTTCTGTGACAATACTGGTGCAATTGCCTTGGCAAAGGAATCCAGATTTCACAAAAGAACCAAACACATCAAGAGACGCTTCAACTCCATCCGGGATTTAGTCCAGGTGGGAGACATAGAGATTTGCAAGATACATACGGATCTGAATGTTGCAGACCCGTTGACTAAGCCTCTTCCACGAGCAAAACATGATCAGCACCAAGGCTCCATGGGTGTTAGAATCATTACAGTGTAATCTAGATTATTGACTCTAGTGCAAGTGGGAGACTGAAGGAAATATGCCCTCGAGGCAATAATAAAGTTATTATTTATTTCCTTACATCATGATAAATGTTTATTATTCATGCTAGAATTGTATTAACTGGAAACATAATACATGTGTGAATACATAGACCAACAGAGTGTCACTAGTATGCCTGTACTTGACTAGCTCGTTAATCAAAGATGGTTATGTTTCCTAACCATGAACAGGGAGTTGTTATTTGATTAACGAGGTCACATCATTAGTAGAATGATCTGATTGACATGACCCATTCCATTAGCTTAGCACCCGATCGTTTAGTATGTTGCTATTGCTTTCTTCATGACTTATACATGTTCCTGTAACTATGAGATTATGCAACTCCCGTTTACCGGAGGAACACTTTGGGTACTACCAAACGTCACAACGTAACTGGGTGATTATAAAGGAGTACTACAGGTGTCTCCAATGGTAGATGTTGGGTTGGCGTATTTCGAGATTAGGGTTTGTCACTGCGATTGTCGGAGAGGTATCTCTGGGCCCTCTCGGTAATGCACATCACATAAGCCTTGCAAGCACTGCAACTAATAAGTTAGTTGTGAGATGATGTATTACGGAACGAGTAAAGAGACTTGCCGGTAACGAGATTGAACTAGGTATTGGATACCGACGATCGAATCTCAGGCAAGTAACATACCGATGACAAAGGGAACAACGTATGTTGTTATGCGGTCTGACCGATAAAGATCTTCGTAGAATATGTAGGAGCCAATATGGGCATCCAGGTCCCGCTATTGGTTATTGACCGGAGACGTGTCTCGGTCATGTCTACGTTGTTCTCGAACCGTAGGGTCCGCACGCTTAACATTACGATGACAGTTATTATGAGTTTATGCATTTTGATGTACCAAAGGTTGTTCGGAGTCCCGGATGAGATCACGGACATGACGAGGAGTCTCGAAATGGTCGAGACGTAAAGATTGATATATTGGAAGCCTATATTTGGGCACCGGAAGTGTTTCGGGTGAAATCGAGATTTTACCGGATTACCGGGAGGGTTACCAGAACCCCCCGGGAGGCAAATGGGCCTATTGGGCCTTAGTGGAAAAGGAGAAGGGGCCGGCCCCCCTCTCTTCTCTTTCTCCCGAAGAGTCCTATTAGGAATAGGATTTGAGGGAAGGAGTCCTACTCCCGGTAGGAGTGGGACTCCTCCCTGCGCCTCCCTCCTAGCCGGCCGACCCCCTTGCCCCTGGCCTTTATATACGGGGGCAGGGGGCACCCCATAGACACACAAGTTGATCCTTGAGATCGTTCCTTAGCCGTGTGCGGTGCCCCCTGCCACCAAATTCCACCTCGATCGTACCGTTGTAGTGCTTAGGCGAAGCCCTGCGTCGGTAGTACATCAAGATCGTCATCACGCCGTCGTGCTGACAAAACTCTTCCTCGACGCTTTGCTGGATCGGAGCCCGAGGAACGTCATCGAGCTGAACGTGTGCTAAGAACTCGGAGGTGCCGGAGTAACGGTGCTTGGATCGGTCGGATCGGGAAGAAGACGTACGACTACTTCCTCTACGTTGTGTGATCGCTTCCGTAGTCGGTCTGTGTTGGTACGTAGACAACACTCTCCCCTCTCGTTGTTGTGCATCACCATGATCTTGCGTGTGCGTAGGAAATTTTTTGAAATTACTGCGTTCCCCAACACGCGGCCCATGCAGGGTCGCACGGTTCGATGATATAGAACCACCCTAATTGCCACCCCTTTATGGTTTCCACAAAGGAGCCCTCGAGCCATGTTATGTTGGGCATCTTTCCCACCATGGCGCCTCCGCACTCCGCCTGGCGGCCGCCCACAACTTTCGACTTGACATTGAAGGTCTTCAGCCATAAGCCGAAGTGGGACTTGATGCGGAGGAAGGCCTTGCACACGACGATAAACGCCGAGATATTGAGGATGAAGTTCGGGGCCAGATCATGGAAATCCAGGCCGTAATAAAACATGAGCCCCCGGACGAACGGATGGAGAGGGAATCCCAGTCCGCGAAGGAATTGGGTGAGGAATACTACCCTCTCATGGGGCCTGGGGGTGGGGATGAGCTTCCTCTCATCTGGGAGCCGGTGCGCGATGTCGTCGGGCAGGTATCCGACTCTCCTTAGTTTCTTGATGTCTCCCTCCATGACGGAGGAGACCATCCACCTGCCTCCCGCTCCGGACATGATTGGAGAAGGTCGAGGTGGGAAGTGCGGACTTGGGCGCTAGAGCTCGAGTGTGCGAAAATGGATGGGTAAGGGAGGACGAAGGCGTGGATAGAAAGGTGAATCCTTATCCCTTTATATGGGAGGACGAAATTAAGCGTCCCCACTTGCCAGGTAAAACTCGCTTATCCCCCAAGCGCTGCAATTGATGGCGCGGTTGGGTTACCCATGCCCGTATTGATGAGAATCCCGTAATAAGGGGACACGATCTCTGCTTTGACAAGACGTGTTGAAAAACTGCCTCGCGTTATGTGCGGGGCTGGTTAAAAGAAACGGTTCGAATAATCACCGGGCTATGACGTAACGTCATGCTGGCAAAAGAAGCCATCAAATTAGATCTGCGAAAATATTGTTCTCTCTACGGTGGAATGTGTAACTTATTTTGCAGGGTCGGACACTATCCTCGTATTCAAATTCTTTTGTGATGTATTCGGAGAAGGAACCCGCCTTCCAATGCCGAAGACAATACTGCGCACCGGACTCATCGTCATTGAAGCCTGGTTCAGGGGCTACTGAGGGAGTCCAATATTAGGGGGTCTCTGGACAGCCGGACTATCTCCATTGGCCGGACTGTTAGACTATGAAGATACAAGATTGAAGACTTCGTCTCGTGTCCGGATGGGACTCTACTTGGCATGGAAGGCAAGCTAGGCAATACGGATATGAATATCTCCTCCTTTGTAACCGACCTTGTGTAACCCTAACCCTCACCGGTGTCTATATAAACCGAAGGGTTTTAGTCCGTAGGACAACAACCATAACATACAATCATACCATAGGCTAGCTTCTAGGGTTTAGCCTCTCTGATCTCATGGTAGATCTACTCTTGTACTACCCATATCATCAATATCAATCAAGCAGGACGTAGGGTTTTACCTCCATCAAGAGGGCCCAAACCTGGGCAAAACATCGTGTCCCCTGCCTCCTGTTACCATCCGGCCTAGACGCACAGTTTGGGAACCCCTACCCGAGATACGCCGGTTTTGACACCGAAATTGGTGCTTTCATTGAGAGTTCCTCTGTGTCGTCGCAGGTGGCAGTAGTCGAAGACCGGTAGCCGGAAGGGCAGCCTCTTCCCAAGCGCCAGAAGGGTGGCAAGCCCAACTGGTTGCCCACCTTCTCCTATGAGCAGACTCTTAATGCTCCCTGCAAATTCTACAGCAGCGCGAAGCCGTCCAACAACACCACCCGGAAATGTGATTGCCTCACACGAATCTCCAAGGACGAAGGGCTGCAACCACCGGCGCCTGCTGGCCAGCCGCCTCCGCCTCCTCAGCAGCCAGCGGCCCGCCCTGTAGTCGACGCCGTCCAAGATCAATTCCCTGAGGAACATGGAGCGTATGTTGTTTTCACCTGTGTGGCTGATGACAGGCGCTGCCAGCGTCAATAGTCTCGTGAGGTGAGTGTCATAGCCATTGAAGCTCCATAGTTCATGCACTGGTTAGAGAGGCCAATCAGTTGGAGCCGTGCTGATCACACGGAAGTAATGCCTTCTCTGGGCTCTTACGCTTTGGTGTTGGAGGCCACCTTTGCCACGGAGAGGCGATCTTCTCGTTTCTCCCAAGTCCTAATAGATGGCGGCAGCAGCATCAACATCACGTACCGTGATACCAAGGAGAAGTTGAAGATCAAACCCAAGCATCTCCTGCCCAGATAGATGTCCTCTTCGGGGACATAGACCATCTCCGCCGAGAGCCCATCTGGTTTGAGGTGGTCGACCTGGAAAGCCCGCACTACGCACTGCTTGGCCGACCTGCTTTAGCCAAGTATCTGGTGGTGCCACATTATGCCTACCTCAAGATGAAGATGACGAGTGCCAAGGGAGTCATTACCATCTCCGGAAATTATCATAAGTCGTCCAACTGTGTGACCGCCAACAGCCGGCTGGCCGAGTCCCTTGGGATCACTGCCAAGAAGCGGCTCCTTGACCGGGTTGTGGCCATGGCCGGCAAGGATCCAGACATGTCCATGATCCCAAGGAGTCGGAAGCCGAAGGATCCTTCAAGCCGACCAAGGAGACAAAGAAGATACGTTGGACCCAGAGCACCCGGAGAGGTACGCTGTCATAGGCGCAAACCTTGACAGCAAATAGGAAAGCGAGCTTGTCGATTTCCTCCATGAGAATTGGGACATCTTCGCATGGTCTCCCAAAGACTACAATCGGAAGGTCAAGTCAAGATCTCTCCAGGAGGGAGACCTTGTGCTCCGGCTGATCCAGCAAACAGCCGACCAGCACAAGCTCTCGGCATCTTGGGAAGGCCCATTCATCATTAGCAAAGTTTTGGGCAACGACTCCTACTTCCAGATCGATGCTCAGAATCCCAGAGCACGCAAGAGAGACGACTCCAGCAAAGAGGCAGAGCAGCCGTGGAATGCAAACCACATTCGAAGATTTTACAGTTGATGCAGTATGTACCACGCTATCTTTTGTATTTAGTGCGAAGACTCTGTGTCCCCCGAGAAGAGGTCGGGGGCTACCCTCTTTTCTATATGATAAGTATTATGCTTATGAATGTGTTATTTCATTATTCCGCCTGGCACCGGGTTCGACTAGTCAGCCCAGGGGCTCGCCACCTTGTACTATGTGGAGCTTCGTGTAGTCGGACAAGTAGTGTGTTGGCACCTAAGCCTTCTCCTCCTAGAAGCCGCAGCTCACAGAGCGACTGTCTGGTGGGCAGGAGTTACAAGCAGAAAAGGGTGTCCACATGAAAAATGGCTAAGGACCCTAAGCATGCACATAGTTCAGGCCGGCTTCCCGCCTCATCGACCGGCTCCTGAAAAAGCTGGCCGACTGGCCTCTACATAACTTGCTAACGCTCTAGTCGGCTAAGTACTTGCCGTCCCGAAAGCAGCTAAGTATTTGACCAAGCCAAAGTCTGCAGAGCGGCTGTTTGGCTGGCAAGACGACATCCAAGGGGGGGGGGGAAGGAGAAAAGGCTAAGGAGCAGAAAGCAAGAAAATTCAGAACTCGGCAAAAACACAACTTCTGTGAAAGCATATTTACATGTCAAAATGCCCTTGGCCAGCATTCAACAGAGTTTGAAAGACACCCCACGGGTGGAATTGTGTAAATTTAACAAAGTTTGTCAAGACTGATAAAACAGGGAAAATAAAGATAAGACGACGGCCTAGGGAGCTGCAGAGGGGTCCGGCTGGCTGGCGGAGTTGGTGGTGCCGGTCGGTGGAGTGGGCGGCTGGTCAGTCTCCGCTTGGTGGCCTCCAGCAGCAGTCGGCGCACTCGAGTGCAGCTCGTTGTTCGAGGCACAATCAAGCTGGGGCTGGCCGTCTGCTCCGACCTCTGGCGCATCTTCTTCTCCTTCCTCGTCCTCCTCGTCCTCTCCCTCGTCGCTGGAGTCGATCATCTCGGCCGAGTCTTCATCATCCTCCGGGTTCAGCCCGATTTACTCTAGTGCCGCCTCCACACCATTCTCAGCTAGCTCAGGGACGAAGAGGCTGGTGTCGGTGTACTCGGCGATCATTGTTGCCCGTCTGACAAGGTCGCGCTCCACCACCACCAGCTCCTCTTGGGCCTCCTGCCGAAACATGGTCAACTGGGCTAGATTTAGCCCAGGATACCAAGCCTTAACTAGCTCCAAGGCCTGGCGCGCTCCAGCCCAGGCCGAGGAACCCTTCCAAGCCTCGAGACGGCTGGCCACCACCTCCAGCCAGTCGGCAGTCCGATTGGGAGTATGCGGAGCCGGCATGTCTGGCCAAAGGGCGGAGATCGCTTGGGCCTCAACACGCTGAGGACGACAGAGCATTCGATGAGCCGGGAGGAGGCGGGCTTGGATGCTGAGAAGTTGTTTGCTAAGAGTTCGGGGGGTGTCTGTAGCGATCTGAATGCCTTTCGCCCTCCGTTCCTCACGATAAGCCTCGATAGCCTCGTTGGCGGCGTCAGAATGGCCAGGAAAGAAGTCTGCTCAGGCAGAAAGCAAAAAGATCGAAAGTCAGAAGTCAGAAGCTGGAAGCCGGCTCAATCGGCAGCTAGCAACCCAAAGAAAGAAAAAGAAGAAAGCTTACCATCAACCATGTCTTCAATCCTACCAAAGCCGTACATCGGCGGCGCATCCTTGTCGGTCCAGCTGGAACGTTCGGTCTTGAACTCGGGGAGGAGATTGGACTACTTCACCTCTGCCACCTTCCGGGCCTTCTGGAGAAGCTCCGCCTGCTCCGCCAGTTGCGTGGCCAGTCGGTCGCACTCCTGGGCCAGCTCTTTACACTCCGCCTCCTGGGCCCGCAACGCAGTGTTGGCTTCACCCAGCTGCTGCTACAAGACGGCATTGGCTTTTGGAAGAGCGAAGAAAGAAAAAGATGTCAATGATCAAGAAATAAGAAGTATAGTTGCCGTGGAGATCAGGTCCGACTGCTCAGCAGTCGGCCCGAATCTAAGGGACTACAGCCCGCGGGTGCGTTATCGCGCCCCCGCAGAGAAAGAAAACTGGGACTTACTCCGGCTTTCTGCCAAGTCGGGGGTCCGTCGGTCCAGATCTCGGACGTTGGAGTCGAAGGTGATCGCGCAAAGATTATTATAGTCCTACAATGAAGATGGAAGAAAAAGTTAGCACTCGGAGCTCGCCAAGTAAACTTCCGGGCCGCCTGCTCAGCAGCCGGCCCGAAACATGGGGGCTACACCTAGTGGGTGCGCTGGTGCGTCCCCACGAGAAGTGAAAGAGTCAAAGACAAAGAAGCAAGAAATGTACCCGAATGACCGCTCGCGAATCCAGGAACACCCAATTGCACTCCTGAAGAGAGATGGCCTCGGCTTGGATTTTGACCTGGACGTCTAGGATCGCTTGATTTAAAGCACCCGTTCCGCCTCCACACACCCATTCAGTAGGAGCGGTGCTGGTTGCTTCCGCATCCGGGGCTGACGAGCTCGTAGCACCGACTTCCAGCAGTCGTGGCGCCGAAGTCACCTTCGCGCCTCAGTGGCACGATGGTGTGCGGGCCTCGGGAGTCGGGCCCGTCACCATCTCGTTTCCGGCTGGCAATGCCGATGGGGCGGCCGGCTGCTTGTCCCGCGCTCTGTCTGATGGCGGCGGCGAAGGCAGGGCTACCTCTGGCATGACGACGTCGCCAACTGCCCTCTCCATGACCGGCTATTCGTCGCCGGCTCCCCCAGGCAGCGCCGTGAACTCTGGCAGCGGTGGCGCGGAGTTTAGGGGGATGACGAACAGTGGCGCCTGACGGTATGGGGCTTCTTCGGCCAACTTCTTCGCCGCGGCATCGGCCTCCGTCTCCGCCAGCTTCATCAACACAGTGGCCTCCGCCTTGTCCGCCTCCGCCCTCTCCCTATGGGTGGCTTACTACTCCTTGCGCACCTCCCGCACATTTCGTTCCTGCCCCTCCCGAAGGTCGGCCGCAGGGTCGATTCGCCGGGTGGTCACAGAAGTCTCCGCTGACCCAATGACGGAGGTGGTAGCTGACTTCTCAACAGAGAGCGGAGCCCTAAGCGAAGAAATAAAGTAGGACATCACAGATAGAATCAACAACAAAGGAAGGCACAAGGAAAAGACACTTACGCTGACACCATAGGAGGCACTTTTGGAAGGTTCTGAAACTTGGTCACCTTCGTGGCAGCCTCCTTCCGCTTGGTCGTAGTGGTCGGGTTCTTGGTTTTCTTCGACGCACTGCCAAACAAGGCGGCGCCTTGTTTGCGCTTGCACATGCCGCCTTGAGCAGCCGGCTTAGCGGAAGGGCCCATGTCCGCCTTGCCGGCGCCTCACAAATGGCGTGTCTCGTCCTCATCTTCATCGTCGTCAGGCCAGGTCTCGATGCCGCCTACGTCTTCGGAGGCGCCCACTCCGTCGCCGTCGCGTATGGCGTCGTCCTCTAGGGCGGCCGCCCCCAAATCGGGGTCGTCCGCATCGCTCACCGCCCGGTCTGACAGGTAGTCTCCACCCGACAATACAATGGCAGCCGTCACCAGAGACATGAAGATCTGTGTTCACAGGACCAACTATTCAAGATGGCAAGACCAAAACCAAGGCAAATACTAAAAAGGAAAGAGTTGAAGAACTTACAGCAGGTGGCGGGTTGGCCCGGGAGTATGGCCCAGTGCCGAACCGCCAAGACCCTTCCGGTAGCTTGAGGTCGGAGATCTCGTTCATCATGTGGGCGAGCTCGGCCGTCGGCATGTCCCTCATGCACGTCCGGCTCGTGTCCCGGTGCCCGCTCATCCGACAGATCGGATGAGGCCGGCCTTGGAGCAGGAGAACCCGGCGCTCGACGAAGGCGACCAGAAGGTCGGACACCTTGAGGCCTACCGAGTCCGTCAGCACCCGGAGCCGCTTGATGGCGGCGGTGGTGTCAGCTGACAACGGCTTCGGCTTGTAGCCCCAGTTGGCCCGAGGTTCGGCTGGGGGCCAGCTTCGTAGGGCGGCAAGTTGATGAAGTCGAGGGTGGGGTCGACGTTCTCCACGTAAAAATATGATTTCTGCCACAGTTTGACTGACTGTGACAGTTTGATGGCGAGGAAGGCATTCTGCACAGACGGACGGCGCACCGCGACGAAGGCGCCGCACTGGGCCGCCTTCTCCCTGGTGGAGGTGCCAGTTTGGTGTAGAAGAACGCTCCCCACACCTCGATGGTGGGGAGGATGCCAAGATAGCCCTCGCACATCATGACGAAGGCGGAGAGCAACGTCACGGTGTTGGGCGTCAGATGATGCGGCTGAAGGTGGAAGAAGTTGAGGAAGGAATGGAAGAATCCGCTCGTCGGCAGGTCGAATCCGTGGAGGAAGTGCGAGCGGAAGATAACCCGCTCGCCTCCTTGCGGCACCGGCGAGATCTCCGCCTCCGGCCGCACACGCACCTTGACGTAGCATGCGCCGGGCAGCCGCCGTGTGGCATGAAGGAAGGCGAGGTGGTCATCGATCACGACCGAGCCATCCCAGTCCATGTGGCACGAAGGAAGGCATGGCATATTCACAACTATTTGTGTAAACTAAACGGAAACCATTTCACCAAATAAGAAACAATGCAAGCTAGACTCCACGTGAAAGATGCAACCAATATGACTCTGCCAAGTTAAAAGTGTCCCATCATAAATGTCATTTCAATAAATTAGAAGCAGCGCATGCTATAAATCATATCAAAGATGCAACTAATATCACACTGCATATACTAAAGGTGTCTCGTCATATTGATTTATGCAGGATACAAAAAAACAATATTTTTATGTGAGGACATGCTTAATAGACAGATGTACTATGTACTAAATACTGGAAGGCATGTCACATTAACAGGTATAATGTATAAGCTAAGCAGAATAGCACATGCGGTTTAACCAGATTGGAAGAATTACAATCTAGACACCATATGCAATATGCAACCACATACCACGCTGCCAAGTTAGAGAAAGCACCTGCGATGCTAGTGTAGGGGAAATGCGGTAATCAACTACAAAGCTACGTTCACTATCTTCATCTAGCCTTGCTGTTTCTTGGGAATCATGTCGGGAGGCTGAAGCTGCATTCTTTAAATGAGGGGTAATGCACTTGCCTGACTGCCTCATCGTAAGTGATTGATGAGGGATACATAAGAACATTAGTTTGATGTAAGAATATGGTTAATACACAGATGTACTAGTATGTACCAAAAAAAGAAAGGCATGTCATATTCAAAGGTATAATGTGTAAGCTAAGCAAATGCAATTTAACCAAATTGGAAGCAATACAAGCTAGACATCCGGTTGGAGTGGTGAGCATGATCATCTAGGACCTGAGAGCCTGGTGGGTGGCGGGCTGCTTCACCACCATCGCGGCTTTTTAGTTGGCTTCCAAGTGATGCCTCTCATTGCTGGGCTTGTCACTGGCTCCGCCAGTGCCCTGACTAGCTATTTGTCTTCTGGTGCTCACGAGATGGTGGTTCATGTAAAAAATATCTTTCCTTATCTTAATAAAGACCGACTTCCGCCTTTTGAATACAATCTAGACACCATATGGAACATGCAACCGCATATGACACCATGAAGTTAAAGCAAGCACCTGGGATGGTGGTTCGTTGCGAGCGAGGTCATCAACTCCAGAGCTACGTTAACCGTCTCCATCTGCGACACTTCACCCTTTATAGCGTTGTAACGTGACGTGCTTGCCTGCGTAGAAAGCTGGAGCAACTTCTCTAATTTCTTTTCTGCTTCTCTCGAGGCAGACTCTAAAATACCCTTGCATAAAAACAGACTAGTGAGAGTATGGGTGAAGTGTGTGCAGAACTAGTGCACTGTAAAAGTAGTAGATACCAGGTGGCCGAAAAATAAATGACAGGAGTCATATGATAGCTGTACAACATTGCATGGCAAATGAAATTAGATTCTACTCCATATGATTTTGTAATATATCAGCACAGGAAATGCAGGTACTCCTCCATCACAGCACCACATGTGGTCATATCAAGATAACAGTCGACTGAAAATAAATAGGTCCGTCGATTTTTTTAATGAACCGTCCGATCTATAAGGAACGGGCAGATGGCCTTCGTCTACCTCCCGCCAGTCACTGTTGACGATCTTTCTCGAGCCGCCAGCGACCACCAGCCCAGACCCCTGCCTCCGCCGCCCTCCCCTCCCCTCGACCTCACACCACCGCCGTGCTTGGCAACGCCCCCAGGCCATCCCATTAATCTCGGCTAACCTCCAGATCGGGCGCCAGTAGCTCTAGGCTCCACACTCCCCTAAGATGAACACCGAGGCGCTACTTCCCCGAAGTAATAGGCGGACTAGCGCCTGTTACGCCAGGGAATGCTTCCGTTAATTGGGAATCAACAGACCAGGAATTGAAATTCAGGGGGCGATGGACCTCTAGCTAAGGTGAAATAGTATATGAGGAGAAACCTTCTGCATCGCAAGTTACTAGGAACATATAGTATTAAGAAGAAGTGGTCAACTAGTGTCTTCTGTGGGATGAATACCGTGCAAGGAGACACGTAAGATTTGCAAGAATAAGGGAAGAGGAGTACCATTTTCGGTTGCCGGTGTGGTCGCATCCACATGTCGCGCCGATCTTCTTCTTTTTGGCAGGGAAACCGATGTTCTGGAGGGTGTAGGCTTGGATGAACCCATGGACAAATTGCTGACTGTGTTGTCGTGGACGTATGTCGGCGGAGGGGAAGCTGATCCGAGGTGGCGAAGGACGGCGTAGCAGGAACAACTCTGGTGCGGTGGAGGGTGGCGAAGTTGGAGCAGCAGCAGCGAGGCGCAAGACAACGTGGTTGAACTGGCTCGGGTACGGACGGCTCGGCCTCGACTTCAACTACTAGCCGTGGAGGGCGGTGCGGTGGACGACGATGTCGGGGTATTGGCTCCGGCGTGATGGAGGAGGGCGGCGGTTGATGGGTGGAATGGGGTGGCGGACGAAGGACGCCGGGGTTTCGCGGTTGGTGGAGAGGTAGCTTTTGCACCCACGGAGTACGAATGGGGAATCAGACGGATGGGCGGGGGCGAGGGGGGGAACAATGTTTCGGTCTGGGACGCACTTGTTTTTGGCTTTTCTGAACAGAAGATGGGACGCGATTGTTTGAAATTTGGGAAAGTACAAACTTTGCCCCCTCTTAAATTTCAGACATACTGCTGATCGGTGGTAGGATGGTAATCCCAGGTGTCCCAAATAGTGGGCGGGAGCGATTTCGGCCCCACGCATGTGTGCTTAGGCGGACATTGTGTATGAATGTTTTTCGGAGGCGGTTGCGTGGCGTCTAGATGAAGCTACAAACCTACCCCAGTTTAGACCTTTGGACATCAGGTCGGTAGGTTTCACGTGTCGGAGTTATTAGAAAAGTAATTTCCTTGTACTACCAAACATTGGTCGCTTGCGGTCTCAGGCGAGTAGAGGCTATTTTGGTGCATCATTCGAAATTTTGAAACACAAGCATTCACGTTTAGAGTACTCTTGAACTTTGAGGATTGACCAAAATAGACAACGTTAAATTTGACCTTGTATGTTTGAAAACCTCATTAAATTATCCGCTTCTTTTTGAAATTTTGACACTTGAAAATCCTATAACTACGATTATTTTGGAATGGAGGAGCTAAATTACAATCTATTTTGTACATGACTACATATGCTATTATGGACAAAATCAGAGCAAATATTGGTGCCCCCATAATTTAGGTATGATTTACAAATGCCATTATATCAAATTCAAATAATTGAATGGACTTCATGTTGAATTCGATTTTTTAAAACCACCTTAAGTTGAATTCAAATGTATGCTAGTTCATAGGTAGCTATTTATAATGTTCATTGTGTAACTTTCGTATGTATAATGTGCTTTACACACACAACATGAACTATACTCACATTTATATTCGATTGCTAAAGCGATGCATTGTCTGGAGTTCAAAAAACTAACTATGTTGATCAATTTTGTCGAATAATAACATAGACATGCTCAAATTCGATAGAATTTAGATGTCTGATGGATCAATGACCGTTCCTTACGCGAATTGCAAATATCATGATCCCATCCTAATATTTATATACAATTTATATCTTTAATCAATGTGTACAGCAGTCTTGTACGTGTAGTTTCACTCTCCATCGGTGGTCTCTCACACATGCTCAAACACTCTCTCCCGGGGTGTCTTTCTCGCACACATGCTCTCGGTATAACCCTCCCTCCCTCTCGTAACCATTTGTGACTGTTTTCACTAACCTTTATCACAAGCACTATTCCTCTCGCAAGCATATACATGCACAGTCCCCATCGACCCTTTCTATATACATAGACCTGCCTACGTGTCTCCTGTATGCACATTATCTTTAGGCCTGTCTCTCACGCATTGTCTCACACCTCTCTTCCTAATCGACGAGTATGATTCTAGCTGAGCTTTCTGTAGGATGCCCCTTAAAGATAGGTTGGATGATTAGTAATATCAGAGATAAAGGGGTTACCTTAGTCCAAGAACGTAGGGTTACAAATCCTAGCTGGCTTTGTCAGTGGAAATAGAGTCCTTCACAATTATGCTATGTTTGTCTTGTACGACTAGTCATCCATAGGTCTCCCTAAATGCGTCACGGGCCGACCAATGTGGCGCATGACGGAACCGAATGAAGGGCCTCACCTCGACCCACCGGACCTCACACGGTGACACACCCTCTGCCCCCACGTCTCGTTATCTTCACACACCCACACATAGCAACACAGACACCACACACAAAAATATATTCTCCTGGTGCCTCTATCCACTCCCCCCTTTCATATACACACTCAAGGGAATCTCTTGCCATGATGTCATATTTGTCTCTCTCTCTCTAGACCACTCTCATTTCTCGTGCTATCTCTCCCATGCCCCCCTGTCGGCCCCTCAATCCATGCCTCTCTCGAATACGTAATACACACACATACCTCTCTAGGCCCTGCCAAATGCATCAACTACACATTCACACATGTTACATCATGTACCCCATTGATCTAAAAAGCCCTCTCTTCACGTTTATTTCGCATACAACATTCCTTTTGGATAAAGTGTGGCCAAAAAATGTTTTAGAATTTCTACATATATACAACATTTTTAAAATCCTCAAAAACCTAATAGAAAAAAGTTACGGGGCTTTTAAGATCTAGAGTGGAAAAAATTGAAAAATATTCAAACAGTGGGCAAACTGTGGCCAAACAATGGTCAAACTAATTATTCTAGAATATTAGTGTTACTAAATAATTATTTTAGTTATTTCAATTTTGGTCAAATCTGGTCAAACTGTGGTCAAACAATGGTCAAACTAATTATTCAAGAAATATTAGTGTTACTAAATAATTATTGTTTTTTAAAACACTAGTTTCAAACTCAAACAGTGAAATGTGTCACTTCATGCTCAAGCAAAATTCCTGAAGGTTAATAGGATTGACATCTTACTATTGTCAGGAAAACAACAAGTGCAGACATGGAGCGAGGGAGAATAGAACCCGGAAGTTAAGCGTGCTCGGGCTGGAGTAGTGAGAGGGATGGGTGACCGGTCGGGAAGTTAGATGATTTGGAATGAGTGATCCACACTTGAGCAGTTAAGAGAGGTGATTAGAGACTAAATCATCAAATAATTCAGAAAAATTAAAAACAAAAAAAACAAAATTTTTTTCCAAAATTTTCAAAAAAAAAATTCAAAAAAAAAACCAACCGGTACTAAAGGTCCCCCGTACCAGGGCGCGAGCTCACGCCACGTGGTGGCACTTTAGCACCGGTTCGTGCTGAACCGGTACTAAAGGGGGGGGGGGCTTTAGTGCCGAAATAATAGTGCCGGTTCCATAACCGGCACTAAAGGCCCTTACGAACCGGTGCTATTGCCCGGTTTTCTACTAGTGATACAACTCTGTATTTGCTCAAGACATGACTAGTAGACCAGTTAAATGCTCCACGTGGCACCTCTAGTGTTGCATCACATTATCTCACTACCATCCGGCCCACCTGTCGGCTTGTATCTACTCTACATCACTACTAGGAAAAACCTTATACACAGAATCTTACCAGTAGCGCGTGTAAAAATGAGGCGCTACTGCTACTTAGAAGTAGCGCTTGGTCAAGTTGTCAGAATCGCGATTTTGTTATACGATTCTACGACTTTACGATCCAAACTAACTCCTCTGATTCTACGATTTTAGTTCATAGAATCTACGTTTTTACGATCCTGATAGTGAAGATTCTACGATTTGCGATCCTACCATCAGAGCTCCGATCCGATTCAAAATCGCGATTCTGACAACCTTGCTGCTATCCACTTAGCAGTAGCGCGGCAGGAATAAAACACGCTACTACTATAATTCCCACACTGTTGCCGACATGCTAGGTATAGTAGTAGCGCCCTTCGACAAACCGCGCTACTGCTATCAAATTAGGAGTAGCGCGCTTTTAGGGTAGGGCGCTACTGCTAAGTTTGAACTTGTCCACAAGACGGGCCCAGCTTAGCAGTAGCGAGTTTGTGAGGAGCGCACTACTACTACGGATTTTAGCAGCAGCGCGTTTTCTTTTCCCACGCTACTGCTAAAGCTATTTTGACATAACCCCCACGCGGGCTTCCCTCCTTTGCTTTCTCCCCCAATTCCCCACTCTCTCATCTCCCCTCGTCGCCTCCGCCGTAGCCCCTGCCCTCTCCCTCACCGGAGCCCCCGCCCTCGCTCTGTGTCAGAGTCTGCCCTCGATGTCGCTGAGCGCCTGTGCTCCTCCCCCTCAACCTCGACCTTGCCGGAGCCCCTGCCCTCGCTCTCCGCCGCCGTCTCCCTCGACCCCGCCTCGCCGCCGTCTCCCTCGACCCTGCCTCACCGCCATCTCCCCCGACCCCGCCTCGCCTCCGTCTTCCCTGACTCCTCCTCACCGCGCCTCGGTGCCGCCGTCTCCCCCGACCCCATCTCTCTATCCGCCCTCTGTAAGCACTCTCCCCTCCCCTCTTCTCTGCTCTCTGCTTTGCTCTCTCTCTCTCTCTCTGTTAGTATGAACCCTAGCTATTTAGTGCTAGTTGGTATGAACCCTAGGCTATTTTTGGTACTAGTTAGTTAATTACAATTAGTATGAACCCTAGTTCAAAAAACCTAGGACAGATTATTGGCCATTTTTTAGTGGTACTTAGTATGAACCATAGGTTTGAAACTATTGCTATTTTTTAATTAAAGCAATTGTTGCTATTTATTATTTTTTAGTTAAAGCAATTGTTGCTATTTAAAAAAACTTCTTGCATTTTTCTTCAAGTTCTATATTTTTCTTCCTGCTATATGCAAATTTGAAGTGGACATGTCATTTGTGGACATGTGATTTGGACATGTCACATTTGGAATTTGGACATGTCATATTTGTACATGTGATGTATTGGACATGTTATATTCGGAAAATGATGATTATGTGCAGGCTAAATGATCCGAGCGGTTCTCGGGCGCCAGCCATAAATCGTTCAAAAGCATCCAAGAAGCAGATGCTAGTTACTTGGGGTTCACGCTAACGCGAGAGAGGACTCATAACCGCCGCCTCATGTACTGCATAGTTCCGCTCTCACTCATAGTGATAGCTCTTCTTGTCTATATCATTGCTTAGATGGATGACGATGTAGTTGCAAGTATTTGAGGCATCTCATAACTTGTATCGCTATTTCGAGAGAGACATCATTTTGTATTGGATGATGATTATGGTGATGACATGATCGATTTGATGAGGCTATTTGTATGTGTATGATATGATCAGATTTGTATGTGTATGATATGCTAGAGACTATTGTATAAAACACTAAACAAAATTTAGCAGCACAAAATATGGAGCAGAAAAAAAATTAGAATTTAATAACAGTAGCGCGGGGTATGGCTTTAGTAGCAGCGAGGTCTTACAGTAGTGCCTTTTATACTAGGGCGCTATAGATATTAGTAGCAGCGCATTTTTACGATGACCGCTGCTGCTATCCCTAGATAGCAGTAGTGCGGGTCAGCATGCACTACTGCTAAGCGTTAGCTGTAGCGCCTATCAGTAGCGCAGCTGCTAGCGCTACTGATAAGCATTTTACCCGCGCTACTGCTAGGCTTTTCCCTAGTAGTGCATCTACTCTCTTATAAAATACTAGCAAGATGCCCATGCGTTGCACGGAACATCAAGATGCATTTCTATGAGTAGTTTATCTTGTGGGAGAAAAGGATGGAGAAGGGAAGGCCTTATTTGCAAGTGTGGAGAGGGGTGTGGGTATCTTTTTGCAAAATTGCCATACTTTCCTTCCTATCCGTCAGATATAGATCAGACGTCCTATATTGCAGGATGGCAGGCACACGATCATCACCGACTATGCTTTTTATAAGAGTAGGGATAAAATACAATCTTATAAAAAACAGAGTTGGTGATGATGGTGTGCCTGCCATCCTGCAATATATGTCGTCCGATTTATATCTGACGGATAGGAAAGAAACTATGACAATTTTGCAAAAAGGTACCCACACACATCTCCATATTTTCAAATAAGGCCATCCCTCGTTCATCCTTTTCTCTCACAATATAAACTAGTCATACAAATGCATCTTGATGTTACATGCAACGCACGGGAATCTTGCTAGTAAGAATGAAAACAAACGATAAAAAAATATTGGACGGTGGTTCGAAGTCATGACCGCGGGCACAGCGGACAAGGTGGCCTTGTATTGGTATGCTGAGCCGTCTGTTTTAACACACAGGAGCTGGTGTGTTGATTATACACACATGCACGCATGCACACGAACTCCATGCACTCAACACTCACACGAACACATGCACCCACGCACACACACAACACTCGCACGTACATACGCAGCCACGCATGCATGCAACACTCATGCGCAAACATGCACGCATGCATGCACACACCAGTATACCACATGACCAACACACACTGTCACGCTCAAGTGCTCAACCTACACGTGCATGCGCAGCCCTGACATACACATACACAACTAGGTGATTCCCGTGCACGGGGTGGACTCTTATCGCGCCTGCATAAATTTGTGTTTACCTGACCTTTTCCCTATGCGAACTGACAGGTGGGACCCACAAGGACCATGGTCAATTTAACTAGTCAACATGGTGCCACGCAGACTATTTGGCCGGTCAACAGAGTGCAATTTGATGCTGAACCATGAGCAAGTGACCGTATAATCACCGCAAAACGTATATAGTGACTGTAATCGGCTTATTCTGAAGTTCGGTGAACGTGTTACGCTTTTCTCTCTGTAGGCCCTCCAAAACTAAATCTCTACACGTTCTCGCATGTTACATCTAACAACTATGCAATACAGCACTACTACTGCACTCTAACACAATAAATCATATGTGTTTTTAGTTTTACTAGATATCATATTGTAACTTAATTATTCAGTTTGCATACATTAAAATTGCCTTTGAATGTATGGTCAGTATCATATACTGCGCGGGAAAAATCCCGCACTTTCCTGTTTAATCGGGTTTGTATCGATGGATCGTGCGAAGCAACAAAACTATAGTACTATATACACTACAAGTGACAATTCACTGGGTCGTCGTGTTGTGTACTCCTCCGTCGTAAGAGTGGAGCGCTGGCTTTCATAAATCTTCTAGTCCCTTTCGCCGACATGTGGGGCATTAAGCTACTGGTTCCACGTGCCATACCGGAATACAGTGTAGAGCAACCGGGGTGAAGCACCCAGTCATGGCGCTGGCGTAGTAATGAGTAATGAGGCGTCAAATCACAAAGTTGCACCTTTCCCGCAGTTAAGTTGGAGGCACGAAGTAATAATGCTAAAAAAAGAAGTTGCAGGGACAAAGCAACCATCATTTCACTCATTGCTGAATCCGCTTCTCCCTCATATTCTTCAAGTTAACCACGTGTTGCTTCTGGCGTTGTTCTGCCTCATGTGGGAAGCGGGTCGGCTTGGTAAAGCACTGACACGTGGGACCGCATGTTAGCAAACCGCCAGGACAACGTCCCCTAAAAATAAGAAACCTCCCCAACCACCCACGCGACAAAATCACCTCATTTTTACTAATCTTGATTCTATAATTTTTTAGATCAATATAATTGGGATTTGTATAGATTGAACACAGGAGCAAAACCAAATGGTACGGTTAAGGGCATCCACAATGTGTAGCCAAATGTGAAAATAGCTTTTGGCATTGTGGGAACCATTGTGGATGGTGTTGCCAAAGCCAAAAGGATGGAACCGAAGCTCCATGATTGATTGATTGAAGGAATAGAAAAATGCAATGTCTCTACTCTTTCTCCTGTGCTTGGACGCATGTACAGTATAGAGGACAGAGTCTACTCCCCTGTCCCTTCTATCACAAATCACAAAGCAGTGAGGCGTCAAATCACAAAGCACGGACAAAGCAACCATCATTTCACTCTTCGCTGACTCCGCTTCTCCATCGTCTTATTCGAGAAACCATCTCACCGCACTAAGCTGGATGGACGACGCTATTGTGTATGAGTAGTAATAGTACATTTACGCGTCCTTTGGTTCAACGGACTTATTGGATGCAAATAAGGCAGTTGTCTCGGCTTGTAGGCGGCACTTGTGAAGGACTTACCGTGGTATCCCTCAATGGTGTTCTCCGTCGAACGCACTTCGCCAAACCACAACGTTCGAGATATCGTCGACGTCACCGCAATGGGGAAGGAAGTCAAATATAGTTACTACCTCCATTTTTTGTACACAAGGCCGGTATATCAAAATTACAATTTGCAAAAGGCCACTAACACTAATCGAGGAAAAATTGATGGGGTTTTCCTCGTACTAGCAACCAAGGACATTAATATCCCCTGCATACATGCGGAAGTGAGAAGGTTGGTTTGCATGGCGCTGCATTAATCAAGCGATGAGGAGTGAGATGCTTAGCTCTTTGGGCTTTGGAGAAAAAATACACATTAATTGACAGGTGAAACGAGGATTTGTATCGATTAATCCCACGAAGGAAAACCACGCCTTTCTTGTTTAACACTAGTACTCATAGTACGTAGTACTACGTACTTATCCTGTTTGGGTCTAGGCCTTGCATTGCCATACTTCGCCACACATTTTTGCCAAGCTTGCCTAAAGTTTTCAAAATGAAAAGGAGGCACACTTGCGCATGGCTGTCACGGTCGCACCGCACCCTCACACGGCCACTCCTTCACGCCACGGTCGCACCGCACCCTCACATGCATAGTCACTCCTGCACGCCGCAAACCCAACCAAGGGAACGCACCCTCACTGACACGTGTTGTCGCGTGTGAACAAACCAAACTCAGCCATCCTACCGCTGACACATAATTTTCGTTCATAGAGTAGGTTTATCCAACCGCATGTTGGGGAGTATCCGTACGGCCCGTGCAGTGGTTTGTTGGGGAAGAAGAAGAGATGAGGAAGAAGGGTTAGGAGACATAGGATATAAATCCAACCGCCTGAAATGGTAGACTGACCCAAGTCAGGAGACTTGCATAACAATATATGTTTTTACTACACACCAAAAGATCGGTAAAAACAACAACATAAAGAAAAACTATCACTGCTCGCGAAACGAGACAGCCTCGTCGTCTTTGGCTGCCGGTGCGAACCAGCCATAGCTGCCGACGTGTGTCTCCGCGCCGTGGTTGTCCTCGGCCTCCAGCTACTCGTTCACATGGAGCGTGCGGGCGCTCTGCACAGACGAGAGCACCGCCCGGGTCAAGTCGAGGACATCCGGTTCCGCCTGCAGGAGGGCCTCGATGGCAGTGGCATTCGCATGCTCCACGTCGAGTCGAGCCTCCGCCGCCCGTTTCAAGTCCAGGATGTCCGGTTCCGCCTGCAGGAGGGCCTCGATGAGAGCGGCATCCATGCGCTCCGCATCGAATTGAGCCTTTATCGCCCGGTTCAAGTCCAGGGCGTCCGGTTCTGCCTACAGGGAGGGCCTCAATGGTAGCGGCATCCGCGCGCTCCGCCTCAAGTTGAGCTTCCGCCGCCCAGTTCACATCCATGACATCTAGTTCCGCCTGCAGGAGAGCCTCGATGGCAGCGGCATGCGCGCGCTCCATGTTGAGTTGAGCCTCTCCCTCCCGGTCCTCCTTTAGAATCGCAAGGTTGAACCGCTGGTCCGCCTGCACCATTGGGGACTCGGACGCCGGCACGAAGTCGGCGTCCATCATCTCATAACCATCGGGGGCCTTCTGTGCCACAACCTCCACCATGAACATTGGATCGGCTTCCTCCTCCTCGTAGCTTGGCTCGGGAGAACTCGGGGATTGGCCCACCGCAAAGCAAGCTTGAGAACGAAGGTCTCTCGCGCCGACCGCCGTCGCGATTTCTGCGCGGCACTCCGGTGTCAGCATCTTGTAGCACGTGATCTTGCGGTGCACCATGGCTTTCCGGCGAACTAGGGGACGCTTGATGCAGGCTATGGGATCGAAAGGTGGGGAAAGGGGTTGGAGATTAGGTGTGGTTTTAGGGCAGTGGCTGGCGTAGGCCGAGCAGCGAAGGTTCTGGTGTGAATAGTGGTTCTGGTGACGACCGGTTAATCGATTTTGACTGTACATCGCTCTTGTCGCGTTCGTGTTGCAGCATGGCATGCTGGACCCTCCACATCGCTCACCGAATGGAACGCTCTTCATCTTGCATTTTTGCTCGCTTGTGGGACCGCGGTTGAGAGCAAACCGACGTCCCTCCCCCTCCCCCGCCCGCGTCATTTTATGCATAGTAAATAAAAACAGAGGGAGTATACTACAGATGAGGATCCCCTAACGTGGCCGAAACCATTGAGTAACTGAAATTCGGGGCCTAGAAAGCATGGGGTCCGCCAGTAAGTGACCGAAAGGGAGGGTAAGGCAGGGATAAGTATGTGAAGGGAGCTTCCAATGATATAATTTTCACATTATACATCTCATGTACTATTAATCTTGTCAATAGTCAAATGCGGTTTTCAAAAACGCACTAGAGCATGGTTAATAATATAGCCAGTCGATGGCTATAAGGAACTGCCATGTCATCTAGAGCCATCATCTATGATATGCACTCATAAAGTAGTGTGGGCTATAAGGTTTGCTATTTCCCGCAAAAAAATATAAGTTTGTCTATTGTATTAGTACTTCTCTCCATCTCTTTCTTCATATTTATTGTACGTATTTAACTAGGAATGCGTATATAGCTAGGCTCTTGCATGAGAGCTCACTTCCCTTAGTTTTTCACATATCTCTCCTCCACATAGGCCTTATATAAATGGAAGGAGGGAGTACAACTATGAGCACTGCATACTCTAGTACAGATGTTGCCCGTACTCCACTAGTACTATTGGACAGGGAGCTTAAAAAAGTTACTATTGGACTGGCTATACGTGGCGAAATACTAGTAGGAAGAGCATGCGCGAGAACAAGCACATTCACGTGGTTGAAAACACATTGGAAACCATCTCGAGTACAAATCTAGGAGTACGTACGAATCTAATAATATTGATTGGGTGTTGCTGAATGTTGATAGTTTTTTTATCAAAGTAGAGATACTTTGACTACACATAAAACTTATATGTAAACTAGAAAGGATAGGAGGGAGTATATTGTACGTTCACAAACGAAACAAACATTGAATACCCTTTATATATGATTTGCGGATGCTATGATCACCGGTTCAAAATTTTGAATCCGCCTTAGGTCTCACACATGCCCCCACTCGTTCTCTCTCGATTTCATCTCAGGGTCCGGAGATCGATTGAAAGAGTACTAGGGTGCGTACAATACATTTGTTTCTCTTATGAACGTACAATATACTCCCTCTGATCCCCACAGACCTCCCCCCGCGGGTCATTTCTATCATAGAAATAGATCAAACCTTTATCTCCTTGCACGACACGCAATTGATCTCTGAACATCAATCGATCTCGTCAACATGTGTCGGGGCCTGAACCGAATGGGATGTCAAAACTAAGATGCAAAGCGACACGTAGTGGAGGCAAAGTGAAACTTCAAATGAACCGTTTGTTTGTATGCATGTCGGACAAATTACAAATAAACATTCAAAATTCAAGCATTGTCTAGGCCCACATGCGACTGATACTCGGCGGAATGTTCAAATGAAGCATGCGGGAGGATGGACTCAACCGGAGGGCGACATGCTCGATGGAGAAGAGGGTTGGGGACGAATGAGAAATAAGCAAATGCCACAAGATTATACTTGGCCTACATAGTGAAAGGCCTACACTAGTAGAAAAAGGGCCTGTTGTCCAGGTTTGTAAGGGCCTTTTGTCCCGGTTCCTGAACCGGGACTAAAGGGTCGGTACTAATGCCCTGTCCCTTTAGTCCCGGTTCAATCCAGAACCGGGACTGACGGGCCTCCACGTGGCCTATGCGTGGAGCCCAGGCAGGAGACCCTTTGGTCCCGGTTGGTGGCACTAACCGGGACCAATAGGCATCCACGCGTCAGCATTTCTATGGCTGGGGTTTTTGTTTTTGTTTTGAAGGGGGGGGGGGGGTTGGGGGTTTTGTGGTGTTAATTTAGGTGTTTCATATATTGTGTTAGCTAGCTATAATTAATAGAGAGAAGTGTCCTCTCTTATGTCCGTGCTTGGTCGATGCTATGTACTATACGTACTTATAGAGAGGACTAGACACGCTAGCTAGCTAGTAAGCAAACGAAGGAAACAGACGATCGTCATGAACATATATGCATACAGAGAGAAGTGATATCGACCACCTCTCCTTCTCTGATAGATTGGTCGAACAACAAGTTCTCGTATATCTATCCGACACTACCGGCAACATATATACAATAATTATATCTTACAAATATAATCAGACGGACTCGTGGTCCACATAGTATTCTCCGTCTTCAGCGATCACGTGGTCAAGAAAGAATGCCGCCAATTCCTCTTGAATTGCTCACATGCGAGCTGGTGCTAGGAGTTCGTCCCGCTTCCGAAACATCTAATTTGAAGAATGGGTCAATACATATATATATATGAATGAATGAGACTCAACACAAATGATGGTAATAAAATAAAATTGTGAATGTTGTTATTTACGTACACAGGTCCTGTGGCGGATGGACTCGCAAACGTAGTATCCACAGAAATCATTCCCTTGTTCCTACCACAACCACTTTACAAGAAATAGAGGTCAATCAAACTGATAAGCAAGAATGCCAAATCAATAGGAGATGCACGGAACATGCTACTATAGTACTTACTTTCGGGTGTCTAAATTGGAGCTTCTTCGGGAGTCCTGGAGCTTTTTTGGAGAATTTTTTCCAAACCCTGCCAGACAAAGAAAACAATTACTTGATATATTAGGAAATGAACAAAGTTGCTGATATGGTGGATAATGATCGATTTGACTTACTTCTCGAGCATTTGAGTCATGTCCGCATAGTCCTAGGGATCTTTTCGTCTTGAGTCTAAGACAGTTACTAGTCCCTGCTGAAGCTTAATCTCCAGGAGAATATAGTGGTAACTGCACACACATGCATAACTCATCAATTACATTACTATAACCTTGACTAATATATAGGGAAACCGAATACGCACAAGACAGTAACACTCACTTGAAGTTGTAAGGAAAGAGTATTATATCTTTGTTTTCATTTATTACCAACAAGCATAGCATGTTGGCCTCGGTATCCGCGGCATGAAATTTAACCTGAGTTGCATCTATGAGATATGTGTTAATGAACCCAATATCACCGACTTGTCTTTTCTTCAATTCGGCGATCTTCAATCTGCATAATATAGTGAGGATGCTTATAAATACATGCAATGAAAGAGCTGAGGTATATAGAGAGACTTAATGACAGAAGTAGTACTACTTACAGATAGTAGCAGGTGACCGTCGTTTTATCGAGGGCCAATTGTTTGAAAAACTGAAAGAACTCCTCGAATGGAACAGGCAACAGTTCAATTCCAACAAGGTCATGCTCCTTTTTAACTTTCACATACAAAGTACTCCTCCCCCAGAGTCTCTGTAGATTTTCAAGTACCAATCATGCAATCTTCGCATCATCGTTGATAGAGATCTTTCATCTTTGATGAGAGGCTTCCCGTACTCGTATCTTTGTATCTGCACCTCCATGGGTTCATAATGTACATCGTCGGGCAGGTAATCGCCAAGATTGCTATAACCGGGCACCATCCTCGGATCATTAGCGACGTTGTCGCTAGGCACCTTGAGCGGGGGGCACGATTGTTTCGCTTGTTCGCTGAGCTGGGCAATTTGTTTCCCAGCTCGCCGTTCTTTCAGCCTTTGATCACTGACAGTACTTCCCGACCGCTCCGCTTCGGCAAATTCCTTTCCAATAATGCGATCATAGTTTCCTTTCGGCGGAGACTTGGGTGGTTTTGTCAGGGAAGCCAGAGTGCGCTTCGCTTTCACCAGAGCTACCTTCTCCTCTGGAGGTGGATGTTTATTTGCATTCACCCCTTCAAAGAAGTTCCTCACTTCTTCTCGCGCGATCTCGGCGTTCTCCTCCGGGGTCCTCTCGTATGGTAACTTCTCTGGAGTCTTCAGAGAAGGACCGAATCTGTATGTCCTCCCGCCTCTTGTTGTACTGCTAGACGCTGGCAGAGCAGACGGATCGGTTGTCTTCTTTACTTGCTTACGAGGCGGAGGAGAAGTACTACGACGTGCCAGAGCAGCCGGAGCGGCAGCAGGTCTCTTCCGCCCTTGCTGACGAGGCGGGGAAGGAGGAGGCTGGCTGCTCGGGCGCGTCGGCGCAGGAGGAGAAGGAGGCGGAGTGCCGCCACGCGCCGGAGAAGCAGCCGGTCGACTGCCCTGATCGTCACTCGCTAGAGGAGGAGGCAGTGGAGGAGGAAGGGTGCCCTGACTCGCTGGAGGAGGAGGCGGTGGAGGAGGCGGAGTGCCCTGACTTGCCGGAGGAGGAGGAGGAGGCGGAGGCGTCCAGTTTGGAAGGTTGATGAGTTCCTTCCGCCATAGGCATGGAGTCTTCAGAGCAGACCCCAGCCTAGTCTCCCCTTCACCGGTAGGGTGGTCAAGCTGGAGGTCCTCAAATCCCTCCGTTATTTCATCCACCATCACCCTAGCATATCCTTCTAGAATCGGCCGGCAGTGAAAAGTTGCGCCGGGTTTAGTAGGATAAATAGAGCCAACAGCCGCCTTGACCTTCAAATTCATCCATTGCATCATAAGGTGGTATTTTTGAGACTCCGTGATAGCATCCACGGGATAGCTGGCAGGAGCCGTCAAGGCATGCTCCGGCTGAAGCAGCTCGGTGGAAGCCACGCTGCTTCTCCGCTGAGATGGCGGGGTAGCTTCAGGGGAAGCTTCGGCAGTACGTTTGCTGCGATATTCTTCTCGTTCCTCTATCGCTTGTACCCTTGCTTGCAGCACCTGCATTTGGGTCTGCTGCAATTTTTTCCTCCTCTCCTGGGATTTGTAACCGCCTGCGTCCGAAAACCCAACCTTCCACGGAATGGAGCGTGGCGTGCCTCGTGTCCGTCCAGGGTGCTCAGGATTCCCAAGGGCCATTGTGAGCTCGTCGTTCTCTCTATCTGGACAGAACGTCCCTTGCTGCACTGCTTTGATATACTGCTGAAGCTTCCTGACTGGTATGTCCATTTGATTGTTCGTCCAAACGCACTTCCCTGTTACAGGGTCCAAGGTTCCGCCAGTCCCGAAGAACCAAGTCCGGCAATGGTCTGGAAAGTTGATTGTCTCTGGTTCGATCCCTTTATCAACCAGATCATTCTTAGTCTTGGCCCACTTAGGTCGGGCTACGAGGTAGCCACCTGACCCCGTGCGATGGTGATGCTTCCTCTTCGCAGCATTTTGCTTGTTTGTCGCCGACATCTTCTTACTCTTTTCCGATGTCTTGTGGGCCACAAATGCGGGCCAGCGATCTCTGATCTTCTCATATCTGCCCTTGAATTCTGGTGTCTCTTTATTTTCGACAAACTTATTCAGCTCTTTCTTCCACCTCCTGAATAGTTCTGCCATCCTCTTAAGAGCAAAAGACTTGATTAATTGCTCTTTAACTGGCTTCTCTGGATCATCCTCTGGCGGTAGGGTGAAATTTGACTTCAGCTCAGTCCAAAGATCATTTTTCTGCATATCATTGACATAAGACACCTCAGGGTCTTCTGTAGCCGGCTTTAACCATTGCTGGATGCTGATCGGGATCTTGTCCCTAACCAAAACCCCGCAGTGAGCAACAAATGCGCTCTTTGTCCGGAGGGGTTCAATCGGTTGGCCATCGGGCGCGATTGCTATGATCTCAAACTTTTCATCCGAGCTCAACTTTTTCTTCGGGCCTCGTCTCTTTACCGAAGTTGTGCTCGATCCGGAGGGCTAGAAAAAAGAACAAATACTTAATTAATATGTGTACATACCAAAACAATGAATGCATCAATTAGCTAGTCAGCAGAAGCTTAACTAATATATATACCTCGCCGGACTCGGTTCGGTCACCGGAGACGTCATCACGGTCTCCTTCTTGCACCGGCATTGGGTCACCGGAGCCATCCTCACGGTCTCCTTCTTGCACCGGCATTAGGTCACTGGAGCCATCATAATCATAGCCAGCTGCTTCCAGACCATCGGTGTCGTTGAGAAACAACAAGACGACGGCATCGCTTCCTCGTGCGATTATGTCCCCCAACAACCCTTCTTGTACTTCGTCTCGGGCGGTGTCCATAGTTTCTACAAATAATGACAACATGGCAATTATTATTCAAACATGACAGATGGATATATTAGTGGAAAACGTAGAACTAATATTAAGTAGTGGCCTCGATGCTGCTTCTCTAGGGTTTGGGGTGGCCTCAACGCTGCTTCTCTAGGGTTTGGGGTGGCCTCGACAACGCTTCAAGGATAAAAAAAGAAGAGGAAGAAGAAAAAAAAGAGGAGAAGAAAGAATAGAGGAGTAAGAACTCCTCTATTCTTTCTTCTCCTCTTTTTTTTCTTCTTCCTCTTTTTTTTATCTGGAACGAGGGTCGTCGAGGGTCACCGAGCGGTAGAGGAAACCCTAAATAGCAAGTATCGTGGGTATGAGATACATGTGGCCGTCGGTGTCGGACACTACATCCACGTCCCACAAGTGACGTGGGCATCGAAGCATGCGCCACTTGTGGGATGTGGATGTAGTGTCCGACACCGACGGTACATGTATCTCACACCGACGATACTTTCTATTTAGGGTTTCTCCTCTACCGCTCGGCGACCCTCTACGACCCTCGTTCCTCCTCTTTTTTTTCTTCTTCTTCCTCTTCTTCTCTTTTTTTCTTCTTCTTCCTCTTTATTTTAACAGAAATGAGGGTCGTCGAGGGTCAGGGTCGCCGAACGGTAGAGGAAACCCTAAATAGCAAGTATCGTGGGTGTGAGATACATGTGGCCGTCGGTGTCGGACACTACATCCACGTCCCACAAGTGACGTGGGCGTCGAAGCCCGTGCCACTTGTGGGACGTGGATGTAGTGTCCGACACCGACGGTACATGTATCTCACACCGACGATACTTTCTATTTAGGGTTTCTCCTCTATTTCTTCTCCTCTTTTTTTTCTTCTTCTCTTCTTCTCTTTTTTTCTTCTTCTTCCTCTTTATTTTATCGGGAACGAGGGTCATCGAGGGTCAGGGTCGCCAAACGGTAGAGGAAATCCTAAATAGCAAGTATCGTGGGTGTGAGATACATGTGGCCATCGGTGTCAGACACTACATCCACGTCCCACAAGTGACGTGGGCGTCGAATCCCGCGCCACTTGTGGGACGTGGAATTAGTGTCCGACACCGACAGTACATGTATCTCACACCGACGATACTTTCTATTTAGGGTTTCTCCTCTACCGCTCGGCGACCCTCGACGACCCTCATTCCCGATAAAATAAAGAGGAAGAAGAAGAAAAAAAAAGAGGAGAAGAAAGAATAGAGGAGAAGAACTCCTCTATTCTTTCTTCTCCTCCTTTTTTTCTTCTTCCTCTTCTTTTTTTATCCTCTTCTTCCTCTCATGTTCGACGACCCTCGACACCTCGGCGACCCTAGACCCCCTCTCGACCCCCTCATGTTGAAGTTATCGGGTAGGGGGTATATGGACAACGACATAACCGATACATACATACATACATACATACATACATACATACATACATATCACATGCATCCATACATATATGAACAAAATTAATTTCTACTAATTAACAACCTAAATAAAAAACTAATACATATAGGAAGAAGAAGAAAAAAGAAGAGAAGAAAGGATAGAGGAGAAGACTTCCTCTTCTTCCTCTCCTCTTCTTATCCCTCTTCTTCCCCTTCTTCCTCGGCTCTCTCATGAATGTCCGACGTTCTCGACCCCCCCCCCACGTGTCGAAGAAACAAAAGAACAAAAAAAGAGGAGAAGAAGAAAGGAATAGAGGAGAAAAGAGAAAAGAGAATATATATTCTATTTTTCTCTTCTTCTCCTCTATTCCTTTCTTCTTCTCCTCTTCTTTTCCTTCTTTTCTTCTTCTTATTTATTTCTCCTCTTCTTCCTCTCCCCTCTCGGCGACCCTAGACCCCCTCTCGACCCTCGACCCCTAGGCAACCGTCGACCCCTCTTTTTTTTCTTCCTCTTCTTTTTTGTACTCTTCTTCCTCTACCGCTCGGCGACCCTGGACGACCCTCGTTCCCGATAAAAAAAGAGGAAGAAGAAGAAAAAAAGAGCAGAAGAAAGAATAGAGGAGAAGCTCCTCTATTCTTTCTTCTCGTCTTTTTTTTCTTCCTCTTCTTTTTTATCCTCTTCTTCCTCTCATGTTCGACGACCCTCGACCCCGATAACATTTTTTTCCCTGATAACATTTTTTTCTCCAAGAGAGTTAGTGTTCCCGAGTGAACCGGAGGGGGACATTGGTCATATCGGATTCGTCATATTTTCTACGAATGTTCTATATACATACATCCATCGATATCATTCCATACATACATACACACCGACATTATATATGAACAAAAAAATATCAAAATTCATCATACATACATCTACAGTATATATATATGAACAAAAATTATAAACTTTCTCCCCAACTCATACATACATACATACATACATCTACATCATATCAATATTTTGCAAATTAAGGAGCAGGGAAGGAAGGAAGGGGGGAGGATGGGGCGGTAGCTACCTCTCCCGGAGGGATCGGGGAGGAGACACGGGCGGGCTCGGGGTCGGCGAGGGTGGGGCGCGCTCGGGGGCGGCGGACGGGCTCGGGGGCGCAGGGGGTGCTTGGGGGCGGCGGACGGGCGACTGGCGACGACGGCGAGGTAGGGCGCGCTCGGGGGCGAGGCAGGGGCAACGGCGGCGACGGCGAGGCGCAAAGGGTGCTCGGGGGCGGCGGACGGGCTCGGCGGCGCAGGGGGTGCTCGGGGGCGGCGGATGGGCGGCCGGCGACGACGGCGAGGCAGGGCGCGCTTGGGGGCGGGGCAGGGGCAACAACGGCGACGGCGAGGCGAGCAGAGGGGCAGCCTGGCGGCGTCGTCGGGGCGGGATTGAAGAACTGAACCAAAATTTTCACAAGTGCTGTATATATAGACGGAGCATTGGTCATGGTTCGTGGCACCAACCGTGACCAATGCCCCCTTTAGTCACGGTTGGTGCTCTTTTGATCTTGGGCGATCGTGTAAAATGTATTCCCATTTATCTCGTATCCTTTGTAAGTCAATACAGTCAAAGATGGTCCCCTGGACAACAAGTACAACTCATCACAAACAGTGTTGTCACCTCTGAGACGTGTTTCCAACCAACTGCTGAAAGTCCTGATGTGTTCACATGTAATCCAGTCGTCGCACTGCTCCGGGTGTTTGGAGCGCAGACTGTTCTTGTGTTCATCGACATACGGGGTCACCAAGGTAGAGTTTTGTAGAACTGTGTAGTGTGCTTGAGACCAAGAATATCCATCCCTGCATATTATTGAGTCTCTTCCAAGAGTGCCTTTTCCAGTCAGTCTCCCCTCATACCACGATTTAGGGAGACCTATCTTCTTAACGCCAGGAATGACGTCAACACAAAACCCGATAACATCCTCTATTTGATGGCCCATGGAGATGCTTCCTTCTGGCCTAGCACGGTTACGGACATATTGCTTTAGGACTCCCATGAACCTCTCAAAGGGGAACATATTGTGTAGAAATACGGGCCCCAGGATGACAATCTTGTCGACTAGATGAACTAGGACCTGCGTCATGATATTGAAGAAGGATGGTGGGAACACCAGCTCGAAACTGACAAGACATTGCGCCACATCACTCCTTAGCCTTGGTACGATTTCTGGATCGATCACCTTCTGAGAGATTGCATTGAGGATTGCGCATAGCTTCACAATGGCTAATCGGACGTTTTCCGATAGAAGCCCCCTCAATGCAACCGGAAGCAGTTGCGTCATAATCACGTCGCACTCATGAGACTTTAGGTTCCGAAACTTTTTCTCCGGCATATTTATTATTCCCTTTATATTCGACAAGAAGCCAGTCGTGACCTTCATACTGAGCAGGCATTCAAAGAAGATTTCTTTCTCTTCTTTCATAAGAGCGTAGCTGGCAGGACCTTTATACTGCTTCGTAGGCATGCCGTCTTTTTCGTGCAAACATTGCAGGTCCTCCCGTGCCTCAGGTGTATCTTTTGTCTTCCCATACACACCCAAGAAGCCTAGCAGGTTCACACAAAGGTTCTTCGTCACGTGCATCCCGTTGATTGAAGAGCGGACCTCTAGGTCTTTCCAGTAGGGTGGGTCCCAAAATATAGATTTCTTCTTCCACATGGGTGCGTGTCCCTCAGCGTCATTCGGAACAGCTAGTCCACCGGGACCCTTTCCAAAGATTACGTAGTGTAAATCATTGACCATAGCAAGTACGTGATCACCGGTGCGCATGGCGGGCTTCTTCCGGTGATCTGCCTCGCCTTTGAAATGCTTGCCTTTCTTTCGACATTGATGGTTGGTCGGAAGAAATCGACGATGGCCCAGGTACACATTCTTCCTGCATTTGTCCAGGTATATACTTTCAGTGTCATCTAAACAGTGCGTGCATGCGTGGTATCCTTCGTTTGTCTGTCCTGAAAGGTTACTGAGAGCGGGCCAATCATTGATGGTCATGAACAGCAACGCCTTAAGGTTAAATTCCTCCTGTCTGTGCTCATCCCACATACGTACACCATTTTCATTCCACAGCTGTAAAAGTTCTTCAAATAATGGCCTTAGGTACACATCAATGTCGTTGTCGGGTTGCTTAGGGCCTTGGATGAGAACTGGCATCATAATGAACTTCCGCTTCATGCACATCCAAGGAGGAAGGTTATACATACATAGAGTCATGGACCAGGTGCTGTGATTGCTGCTCTGCTCCCCGAAAGGATTAATGCCATCTGCACTTGGCATGCTCTTCGTTTCTGAACAGACGTTTCAACCGTGGTATTATAGGAGCATACCACATCACCTTCGCAGGAACCCTCTTCCTTGGGGGCTCGCCGTCAACATCACCAGGGTCATCTCGTCTGATCTTATACCGCAATGCACCGCATACCGGGCATGCGTTCAGATTGTTGTATGCACCGCGGTAGAGGATGCAGTCATTAGGGCATTCATGTATCTTCTCCACCTCCAATAATAGAGGGCATACGATCTTCTTTGCTGCGTATGTACTGTCGGGCAATTCGTTATCCTTTGGAAGCTTCTTCTTCAATATTTTCAGTAGCTTCACAAATCCTTTGTCAGCCACAGCATTCTCTTCCTTCCACTGCAGCAATTCCAGTATGGTACCGAGCTTTGTGTTGCCATCTTCGCAATTGGGGTATAACCCTTTTTTGTGATCCTCTAACATGCAATCGAACTTCAGCTTCTCCTTTTTACTTTCGCATTGAGTCCTTGCATCGACAATGACCCGGCGGAGATCATCATCATCGGGCACATCGTCTGGTTCCTCTTGATCTTCAGCAGCTTCACCCGTTGCAGCATCATTGGGCACATCGTCTAGTTCCTCTTGATCTTCACCAGCTCCCCCCGTTGCAGCATCACCGTATTCAGGGGCCACATAGTTGTCATCGTACTCTTCTTCTTCGCCGTCTTCCATCATAACCCCTATTTCTCCGTGCCTCGTCCAAAATTATAGTGTGGCATGAAACCCTTGTAAAGCAGGTGGGAGTGAAGGATTTTCCGGCTAGAGTAAGACCTCGTATTCCCACATTCAGTGCATGGACAACACATAAGACCATTCTGCTTGTTTGCCTCAGCCACATCAAGAAACTCATGCACGCCCTCAATGTACTCGCAGGTGTGTCTGTCACCATACATCCATTGCCGGTTCATCTGCGTGCATTATATATAATTAAGTGTCCAAATTAATAGAAGTTCATCATCACATTAAAACCAAAGTGCATACGTAGTTCTCATCTAACAACATATAGCTCTCCAGAGCATCTAATTAATTAAACCATACATTGAAACTATGTAAAACATTTCAATGCGAAAACAAATGCGATCATAATCGCAACCAAGGTAACAATTGATCCAACAGCATAATGATACCAAGCCTCGGTATGATGGCATATTTTCTAATCTTTCTAATCTTCAAGCGCATTGCATCCATCTTGATCTTATGATCATCGACGACATCTGCAACATGCAACTCCAATATCATCTTCTCCTCCTCAATTTTCTTTATTTTTTCCTTCAACAAATTGTTTTCTTCTTCAACTAAATTTAACCTCTCGACAATAGGGTCGGTTGGCATTTCCGATTCACATACATCCTACATAAATGAAATCTATGTCACATTGGTCGGCATAATTTTCATAAACAATAAATGAACCAATAGTTATAAAGATAATATATATACCACATCCGAATCATAGACATGACGAGGGCCGACGGGGGCGGATACCAAAACCATCACACTATATAAGATGCAATAATAAAAGTAAGAAAATAATACAAGTATCTATGTAAACATACAAGTAAGAAAATTTTTCCTTTCAGAAAGAAGATAAGAACAAGAGGCTCACCACGGTGGTGCCGGCGATGAGCTCGGCGCGGGTGATCGACGGCGGTGAAGACGGGGACGGGGCGTGACGGACCGCTAAACCTAGACAAATATTATGGAAATGGAGCTTGGAGGTCGAGCTTGGAGAGGAGAAAGCTTAAGTAGTGTGCCTCGGGCATTCCATCGAACACCTTGTGTGCATAGGAGGTGAGCTAGAGCACCACCAAGCCCTCTCCCCCTCGGCCAGAGAAAAACAGAGCACTGGGGTGCTCTGCTCGCGAGCGAGGGGTATAGATAGGCAGCTCATTGGTCCCGGTTGGTGACATGAACCGGGACTAAAGGGGAGCCTTTGGTCCCAGTTCAAGCCACCAACCGGGACCAATGGTGGTGGGCCAGGAGCGAGGCCCATTTGTCCCGGTTCATCCCACCAACCGGGACCAAAAGGTCCAGATGAACCGGGACCAATGGCCCACGTGGCCCGGCCGGCACCTGGGCTCACGAACCGGGACCAATGCCCCCATTGGTCCCAGTTCTGGACTGAACCGGGAATAATGGGCTGACCCGGCCTGGACCAAAGCCCTGTTTTCTACTAGTGCTAATGCGCAAGGCGAACCACTGACGCTCGAATATGGCCGGGAAATAGGGAAACCGACATGTGGGGCATACCTGTCGAGACGATGTAGCGCAAACTAGTCCAATGGAGGAGCTGGCCCATGACCTCCTCTCCACCGGCAATCGTTCATGTAGGTCGTGGGGCCAACAACATGGCGCAGCTCCAGCATCGCCTCTGGACACGGCGACCGCGGTGAGCGACACACTCCTCCTTGCTAGACACGGTCGGTTTCAGTGTGCCGAGGGTGGCGTTAGTGTTGTGGCACGACCAATAGTATGTTTGGTTTGTGCCCAAGGTTACCCCATCGAATCATTGGGTAGCGAAAATTTTGGTTGAAGTTTTGGTTACCCATGATTTGGCCGACGTCGGCAAGAAAAATGAACTAGAGTTCTAGAGTGCATTGGCATGCCAAAAAATGGCAACCATCCATTTTTGGGTCATGACCAAAACCTCAAAAAAATGGCAACCATCCAAACAAAGACAAATCTTTGGGTCATGAGCAAAATTTTGGTAAGGTGCACTTTGGCCACAATCCAAACACACCCTAACACCCGGCTCGTCGAGGCTGCACGGGGCGCCGGGAAGCGTCCGTGGAGTGGTGTAGCGTGGCCAACTACATCCTTTGGACCTCAGACCATGCCTGGTCATATTGCTTTTTCAATGACATGCATCGATCGCATGTGAGCAAAGGGCATCCCCAACGTTGCCAGGACCGCAGTTGACTACCCTGGCACACCAAAAACCCTAGTCCCTCGTGCCGCCGCACGGTGCATTCCCAGCCAGGGCCAGCTGCCCGCATTCATGTCAGTCGTCCGTTTGCCATCTTTAAGAGGCTCGGTGCCCGAGGAACCAACTCCGGCGACTTAATGACGCACCAGGACGCTTGGCCTCACCGGAATGCGCTACTTAAAGCGGCAATGCCCGGCTAACCCCCACACCATAGCGCATCGTCCTGCTACCTGGCACCACATCCGCCATGACCGCAAGCGCGAACGCTCTATGGGGGAGCTTGTCTTCGGGGATGGAGCTCGAGGTCGCCGCCCTCGCTCAAGTCGCCGCCCTCGCTCAAGTCATCGCACAAGCGGTGGCCACGCTGGCAGCCAACGACGGGAGCACCGTCAGACGCGCGTCCTACTTGCCGCCGTCCAACATCTGGCACCGTCGAGGTCGGGGACTCCTCCAATGATAAGTAGGGCATGAGAGGTGGCAGGGAATGGTGTGCCAACTAGTCGGTCCGTCTCCCATGTTCTACTTTTCCTCGCCGGAGACCGCACCTTCACTTCATGTGTCTTGAACCCCGCCCCCATACATGGAGATCGCAGATGGAGGATGTCGGTCGCTGCTGTAGAATAGGTTTAGGCTCGGGTTTCTTTTATTTTTCTGTCCTATAAAAGTTCGAAATGTAATGAAAATCTGCCGTGTTTGCATTAATCTCGACCGGTGTATATGAAGTTTCACAATAATATAGTATATTGTTGAAGTACTAGCAAGAAGCCTATGCGTTGCATGGAAGATCCAGATCTTGTGGGAGAAAAGGATGAACGAGGGAAGGCCTTATCTGCAAATGCACATTCAGGCATTTCACATTTTTCTACATCTATGGGATCCTACGAAAGGGTTAACGTAAATTGCCTCTGTCTCTCCTCCCCTTATTTTCATGGTGGTGGGCCCCTCCCTCCCCCCAATCTACAATCAACAGCTCACACGTTTCACATTATGTTAATTATGTAACTGGGACTACGTAGGTGTAGCATTACTCCTCCTAAAAAACCCAACTAAGCCAACCTCCCAGCATATCGTGCCAGAAAAGACACAGCTGCGCCGTTTTAGTCGGGATTACCAGATTACTAGTAGTAGTATCGATGGATTGCGCGAAGCAACAAGTTTTTTTTGAGGGGGCGAATCACCTAGTTTAAAAGGAAAAAATGTGGTACACTCGCAGCACCCCTATCGCGGTCGCATTGCACCCCACACACGTTCGGTCCTGCACACGGCTCACGCACACGGAATGCGCTTCAGCTTGCCTCTTCACTGACACATTGGACTTCACTTGGAGAAACAAACCATGCACCAAACTCCCCCTGCCCACCGTGCGAAAATCCTCCCCCCCCCACCCACCCAAAAATTCCCCCCAAATGCTAGATTCAACCGCCCTTCGGCCAACTAGCCAATAATATTCCCCAAAACCCCCTCCCCCCTTCCCCCTCCACTCCATTCGCTCTGCCAAAGCCGCCCTCCCCGCCATGATGATACGTCGGCGCCGCGGTTAGTCGAGGGGACGCACAGCGATCCTCTCGCTCCCACAGTACACTCTCATAGACTGCCGTCCCCTAGCCGCGCCGCCACCGCTGGTGACGTTCTTGTGGAGGCGCACGGCGGTCAGCACTGCCACCGCTGGCGACGTTCATGTGGAGACACACGGCGGTCAGCTTCTCCCACAGTACGCGCATTCTAGACTGAGGCCCCGTGCATGTCGGTGTAGCGCTGAATGTTAGCTGATAGACGTTGTTAATCTCACTGTTTGCCGAAGTAGTTTACAGTCAATATGCTCTTCTTAAGAAGCTTCCTTGCCCTGTTCTGCACTCAATCTACTTAGCTGAGATGGCATGCCAAGGCCGATTAGTTGCTAAAATATCCTGCCATATATTTATTGTGAAGTAGATTGCCATGGTCTAGTAGCCAATCTATTAGGTGAAATAGCTCTACACCGTTTTATACTCGATCTTTGTTGCTGCGATGGCCTTCGATAGTTTGATGGCTGTGTGATCGGCCTCACTGACTGCTAAAACAGCCTACCATAATTTAGCACTCAAATTTGTTTGCTAAATTAGTTTTACATATACTTCGTTACTTAGATCTACTTGTCCAAATATCTTGCCATAGCTTTAGACATCGACCTAGGTATTTTCTTCTGGACTTCATAAAAAAGCATATGTGTTTTTCCGGTAATATCTAGTAGAAGAATTAATTTGTATGTCTAACAGATGGATAGGACTTGGATAACTTCTGCTCGAAGATTCTCCGCTGCATATGTCGAGGGGTTTGAAAACTTCATGAACTTTATCAGAGCTGAGTACGGTGGTGTGAAATCAAATGTGCTCTACCCATGTAGCAGTTGTATGAATTCAGTTACAAGACCCTAGCCAACTGTGCAAAATCATCTCGGTCACATATACTAGGTGGGTTCATCATGGTGAAGCCATCCCTGGATCGGTATGCTTCCAGACACAGTACATCAATGTATATACCAAAGTGCAATCCCATGTATAAATAATGTAAAACTGATATATACCTCAGAAATCTCAGCGGAAACAATCGAACAGGTGTGGTGTCCGATCAACGCCAACGGCAAGTTGAGTGTAGACCGTAACCCTACAACGAAACTCTTACTTTTCGTACAAAATTCCTGCAACATAAGACGTTGCAGCCCTGTAGGTCAGTACATTGAATGTACTGGCAAGTCACATCATAGGAATAATGAACCTATTTGTACATGCAATTTGGCTGGTGGAAAGCTCTAAGTTTAGTTTTTGCATAAAGCTAGTCTTTCCCTAGAATAAAACATATTATTCTACCACTAATGTATCGCATAGGATGAGTTGGTAAACCCAACTCAATCCATTCCCAAAGTTTCATTTAAAACCCAACTGTTTAATTAAGAGTGATGAGATCTCCCAACATTTCTACTACTAGATGCTCAAGTTGTCCATAACCGGGGACACGACTAATCGATTAGGTTTTAACACTCTGCAGAGGTTTGCGCACTTTTCCCCACAATACTCGATCGCCTCCCTTGAAATTCTCGCACTGCCTGGTGTTTGAGAGCAGGATGACCGAGACATAGTCTTTCGAAAGTATTTCCCCTTAACCCATAGATAGGCCGGTACACCTACTCATTCTACATCTGCTAGCCCATCCTAGAAGGGGTCACACTAACTACTCAACTAAGCCAGAGCCCATATTGGCTTGTGGCTACATAGGTAAGCTTCTAGACATGAGAATATGATTGATCTCTTTGAGCATCGGCGGCCGACCACTAGTGGTACACCACCATGGATTAACCATGCATGCTCCCACTGTACTTCGCCACCATTCAAACCAAATACCGCCCAGGTAGTTCATTTACAAGTCTTGGTCCTGATTACTACTTTGTCACTCATGTCTCACCATGTTCGCTTCCCAAACCACGTCTACATTTAGCGAGGCAAAAATAAACTTACACGACGGTGACAAGGATGTATAGATCAGACCTACCTCAAATGAACTACTAAGTAACGGCATACCCTTCTGGCAACAATAAATCCTACCATGCAATCCTACCACAAAAGGACTAAGTGCATAATAGAAAACATAGGTAATTGAAGGAACGATCAGCTGTGAACTTGCCTGGTAATAGTTGATGAAGATTATATCTCTCTCAGAAATTTACTTAATAGAACTATTCGTCACTCTCCGATGAAAATCTATAAAGTCAAACATTGCATTCACATAAGCAATCATTTCAGAGAACCAAATAACATGTAACATGAAAAGACTCAGAAAACCAAATAGGGATCCAACACACATAACTTGCATGCAAATAATTCTAGGTGCCAAACAATAAGTGACATAAGGTGCAAAACCGTGATGTGATCTATCGTGCATACATGGCACAGTAATAAAACTATCATGTACAGATACTAATCGTGTGAAAAGTATAGTGACAATGGTCCAGGTGGTAGGGTTTGGCTACGGTGACACGGTGCAAAAAGAATCACCTCAATCGGAGCTACGGTTTAGGAGATATGGCCATTTGAAGTTTGAATTCAAATCTGAATAAAGTTAAAATTTGAATCTGGGAAAAGTTCACAAACATGATGCTAGTAGATAGATCTAAATATGACGAAGAATTTGCCCTTGGTTTCATCGAATTTGGATCTAGAGTTAAAAAGATACAACCATTCGAAGTTTAGGGGCTAAAATGAAAACTCAGGGACATAACTGTGAAAGTTTTATTCGCGACCAGGTCCCTGGCCACGTGGCGGATTTCTAGTAGCTGAAGAGTGTTCACTGCGGTAGCTATACGACGAATGGCCAAGTAAAAAAACACTACCGTGGCTAAATAAGAAGAAAACTGGAGACTGGTTTTCACTAAACCGCACGGTTTAATAAAATCGAGATTAACCGATCTAATCTAATACTAAAATAATTAAAAAAAACGAACGAGAGGGGGCTCATCTTACGGTAGCGATGGCGACGTACAGGAGACGGCGGCGCTGGCGTTAGGAGGCGGACGGGGCGGCGCTGGCGTTAGGCGGTGGACGGGGCGGCGGCTGGGGTCCTCCTCGGCGGCGGGAAAGAGGACGGACGGGATGGGCGCGACGTGGGCGGTCTGGTGGTGGAGGTGTCTCGCGACGGGGACGGCGGCTCCGTGCTCCAGCGAGGACGCAGGTCATCGGGGCGTTGTCTCCGGTGGACCCTAGGGGCAAAAACAATGCCAAACAAATGAGCACGGACTCGGGCAGTATTTTGGTGAAGAAGAACAGGGTCGGGGCGGTTTACTGGCGGCGTTTTACTCCAGCAAGGAAGCTCCGGCTCCGGCGAGATCCAATGTAGGAGGGCGTCGGCTACGGGTGGTGTGAGGCGAAACGAATTGGCAGAATGGAGAGAGGGGGTCGAGGGCTTCTTATAGGCGCGGAGAGAGGGCTCGGGAGCAAGGGATAAGATCTATCCCTAGAACTTCGGCCGGTGGGTTCGGGCGTGTGTGTGCTCATCCAGCGGGGTCTACGGGAGGTTAGGGACGACCTGGGGAGTGGGCCCTGCGGTTCAGCGATAGGGGAGAGGTGAGCAAGGGAGAGAGACGAGCGGGCGAGCGACGCGAGCTCTCGAGCGCTGGGAGCAGGCCGTGGGCCGAAGTGCGCGACTGGCTGGGCCTGCGCGCGGGTATGCGTGTTTTTTAACTTAAAGAAAAAATGCAACAGAAGAAAATAAAAAATCTACATAGGGATATTATATACTAAAATGTTCAGACAAATACCCCGTATAAGATGAACTATTTTTCAGGTTCAACTAAATTCCACAAAAATACATAAAAGTCAAACAGTGCTATTGTTGCATTTAAAATCAATAAAAAATATTTTTAAAATAGCAAAATGATTTCAAATTTATTTTCTCCTAATTTTCCATTGAAGGGAATGATTTTATCGTTATTTCCATTTATTTATTTTTAGGAGAAAAATAATTTGAATTAAAACTAAATAACTCCAAAGAGGATTAGAAATCTGGAAATTCAAATGACCTCAAAGTGACTTTGAAATTATTTCTTTGAAACTTACAACTCTCTTTATTCAAATTTGAAGAAGTCATTTCATCTTCACTCATGAACTCATTGAGTTGCTTATAGTTTCTAAATTGGAAATATTTCAAATGGAATTCAAATCGTTTTCAAAACCCTTTTTTATTTTCTTCAAATGGAAGAAGTCATATTATCTTCACTCTAGAGTCTTGTGATGAGATGACTTTGAATTCATGGAGATCAAGAAAAATGCAAGATGAAAGTTTTGGGAAAGTCCTTTTATTCCCTCTCATTGAACTTTCAAAAAAATAAATCAATTTCCACTCAATTTCACACCATCAATCACACAACCATCAAACAAAAAATCATAATTAATTATTTAATATAAAATTCCAAAATTTAGAATTTTGGGATGTTACATGTGAGCGTCAATGTTATTGACTATGTGGAAGCAGCAGATCACCATCTTGATCTGCCTGATGCTCCGGTGGAAGAGGAGGATGAGGTGGTGGCGGAGCCAGTGAGTTTGACCAGCACTGAAACAATGCTATGAAATGCTCGTGCATTCCGTTAACTTTCACCTGCAGAAGTAAAATTGTGGGCACACATGTTGGAACAATGCAACGTGGCTGTCACCCCACGAAATAAGCTGTTAGTATTCTCAGCTATGGTCACCTTTCTTCGGGTGAAGACATTTGAGCGGATGACCAACAAATCATTCGATGCGATTTCGCTGCTTTACGCAAAGCTTTCCCAGATGCGTTTGAGCTGCCACACACCTACAGTAAAATGAAGAATTTCCTTCGTGTAGTTGGAATTGGATATGATATGATCCATGTTTGTAAGAATAATTGTGTTCTGTTCCGAAAGGATTATGCCAACTTAAGTGAATGCCCGAAATGCAAATCATCAAGATGGAAAGATGGCGATGCTGTGAAGAGGATTCCTCATAATGTTTTAAGACATTTTCCAATTACACCAAGATTGCAAAGGTTGTTTCATGATGCTGAAACAAGAGAGGATGAACTGTAGCATTCTAGCAACCAGGAGTACAGAGATCAGAATGTAATGAGCCATCCATCACATGGTAGTGTGTGGAAAAGCTTCAATCAGAAGCACGAAAAGTATGTTACTGACCCGAGAAACATTAGACTTGGCTTAGCTTCAGATGGATTTAACCCATTTGGCCACCAGAGCGCCACATATAGCATGTGGCTAGTGCTTGTTATCCCTTACAACATGCCTCCAAATGTCTGCACCAAAGAATCAAACTACATGATGGCCTTGCTCATCCCAGGTCCAAAAAGCCCCGGAAAGGATTTTCATTTGTTCAAGGAGCCTCTTGTGGAGGAACATCAACAACTATGGAGGGGTATTCTCACTCGAGACCTATATAGTAGCCCACCAACTGATTTCTTTCTATGTGCTGTTATAATTTGGTGCATCCATGATTATCCGGCTTTGGGCACTATGTCAGGGCGAAGGACACATGGTTAAAATGCATGTGTTCGCTGTGATAGGAATCCACCGCCATACGCAATACTTAGCAAGATATGTTACATTGGACACCGCCGTTTCCTTGCCAAGGACAAGCCGCATCCTAGAAAATATCGAAGACATGTGTTCAATGCAAAGCATGAAAACTGTAAGGCACCAAAGAGGCTCACCACCCATGAGTTGCATGTGGAATTAGTGAAGGTCAGGAATATTACACCAGGAAACCATCCTGATAATTGTAGCGGGAAAAGGAAGCATGGCCACTTTGTGGGACTTGGAGTATTGGAAAGATTTGGATCTGCGGCATAATCTTGATGTGATGCACATGGAGATAAATATATGTGCCAGCATTACCGGCACACTTCTTAATATTGAATGCAACACGAAAGATTCCTTAAAATCTAGGATTGATTTGACACACCTGGGTATCAGACAGGATTTGCAGGTGCAAGATGAAGGTAAACCATGGGATATGGCACCAGCTGTGTACGTCTTGGACAAGGTAAAAAGAAAAGAATTCTGCAAGGTCCTGTCATGTGTGAGATTCCCACATGGATTTGCTTCCAACCCTGGAAGGAGAGTCAGTGCAGATGGAGACAAGGTACAAGGGTTGAAAACTCATGACTGCCACGTCCTACATCAAAGGGTTTTACCTATTATCCTTAGAGGATTGGGCCGCCCTGACTTATACAGAGCAGTTGCAGTGTTGGGACAATTCTTCAGGGAACTATGTAGTAGAAATATCAGGATAGATGCTTTGGAGCGTCTTAGAGACAAGATACCAACTATCCTATGCAACCTTGAGAAGATATATCCTCCAGCCTTCTTTGATGTGATGGTGCATTTGGCTGTTCATCTACCTGATGAGGCACTACTTAGAGGTCCAGTACAGTGTGGCTGGATGTACCCTATTGAAAGGCGGCTAGGCACTTTCAAGAGCTATGTTAGGAACAGAGCTAGACCCGAGGGTTCCATTACAGAGGCCTACATTGCTATAGAAGTGTTGGCATTCTGCTCAAAATACATTGAAACAGCTGATCAGCGTAGCCAAGATGTGGATGAAGACAATCCCAGGCTCAATGTTTCGATTATTCTGTTTGAGTTACAGGGAAGAGTCGACAAGAGGACAAACCTAAAGATTTGGACAAAATGGTTTGGTATGTGTTGAATAATTGTCCTGAGATACTACCTTATATCAAGTAAGTGCTAAGTACTACATCTTATACATCGTAATCTACTAAACTTGCAGCACATTCTTATATATTTTGATGTTTGACGCGATCACTATGTTGTGCAGCATCTACAAAAAGGAGTTACTGCCGCAAAATCCAAGAAACATTGACAAACTGGTTATGGCAGGATTTGCGAAATGGTTCAAGAGCCATGCAAGCTTTTGAATTGCACTATCAGTTTTTTAATATATTGAGTACATAAGATGATCAGCTTGTCTATTTTCTAACCATAGGTTAAAAAGATGCCGGAGGATGGGCAGCCAGTTGATGATGCCCTTTACTCACTAGCAATGGGTCCTAATACTCGGGTAAGACATTATGAATCTTGCATTGTTGGAGATGTGCGCTACAAGAGCCTTGCACGAGACGAAGGCAGGAAGACACAAAACAGTGCCATCATTAGCACGGATACGTGTGACAAAGAGACAACCGAAATGTATGCTAACATAACAGACATTGTTCAGTTGAAGTATATCTCCAGTTTCGAGGATCATCGGTTTGTGGTTCTGTTGTGCTGTCGTTGGTATAACCTGTTTTCCAGGATCGCAAAACCCAGAGCTGATGATTATTTCAAATCCATCAATGTCAAGGCGGCGTACCAGACCAACGAGCCTTTTATTTTGGCAAATCAAGCAACAAATATCTTTTTCATGGAAGACACATTTGCACGTAGCGATGACTAGAGAGAAGTGCAAAGGTTTGAGCAAAGGAATTCGTTTAATGAAGTTGCACAACAAGATGATGCTTACGCTGCTCCTGATGTATAAGATAACACAAATGTTCCTAATATCTTTGAGAACCATCACGTCAATGACGCCAGCGAAAAGATTGCCTGTCGTGCTGCGGACATACAAGAGTTGATCAAGAAGAAGCCAATGTTCGAGGATGTTGAGGACGACGAAGAAGATGACACCATGGGGAATTACGATTCAGACTGATACACATGGCGAAGATGTTGACGTTGCTGCTGCGGATGATGATTACATTGCTTTTGTCGTATTTGCCTGTCAGAAGATGTTTTTTATCTACTATGTGAAATTGTGTTTGCTATGACAACTAAAACCTGATGAACATGTTGTTTAGTATTTTCCTGTGATAACATCACTTGTTATGTATGCTAATTTGTGTTTGGTGATTGTATGACGACTGAAACATCATGACGTTGTTGTTTAGTTGTACTCATATTTGGCTGTGGAACTTGAATTTGATGACATAGTTTGATGTTAGACTACAATTTGCTCGACGTCTTTGAATGCGAACAAAGCTGACCCGACAGGCCCTCTACTAATTTATTTATTTATTACCAAAAATGGTCTGCTATTTATTTATTTATGAGCAAAAGGGGATACCCCCTGATTTCCATTAATAGAAATCATTAGATGTTCACAACACTACGCCCAGCCTGCTACACAGGTTTCATTCATTACTAGTTTCAGCAAAGTGCTCATGTCATAGCCACTGAATACATAACAAGTGCTACATACACTACAAATAAAGAGACAATCATCCTATAGAGCACATCGATTTTGCCCATTATCTTCACAAGCTCTTTCATCTCCTTATTGTTGTCAAGGCCGTTCAGCAGCTGTTGCTTGGCCATGATCCCTCAGCTAACCTAATAATCAGCGTAGTTGCACTCCCCTCATCAGCAACTTCGTAGAAATACAAATCACACGAATCTTCCCTTTTCTGCACGAATCAAATTGGAAGATCATCAACCAAACTATTAAAAAATCAGCAACTGAAAGCAGGAGAACAACACTTAAACATATTATTACCCCATGATTCGGGCATTTGTAGAAGACTCGGCCAGGGTTGAGGATTGTGGTTGAGATGCGACGGATGACTCTGCATGATTTGCAGCAGTGACACCACACCAACGGCGGTGGGTTGCGATAAGCAACCGGCTGCGGTGTGTGCCGTCGGGGGTGTGATGAGACCCACATGCGATGGTACGTGTGGCGACTTTGCGCATATTTGGTTGTTGCCTACTGAAGAGCAGGTGGACGAGCAGCCAGCGAACATGGTTGCTGCGGCCAGAGCTTATGATGCTAGGCAGAGTAAGTAGAGAAGAGGAGAAGCGGACGTTGGATATGTTAGTTTCATTACTTGCAGAGTAGCATAGCACCATATATAGTCATAGTCTAGGTTTGTATTCGAACCAGCTACAGGAGCACGTCTCTCTTTTTTCTAAAACTCGGCAATGTCTCTTTACTGGTACACTAGCTTGTCTTGTACGCCTTCTCAAGTCTTTGATTCCTCCACCTGACATCTGGGACCCACCGGAAAGGCCTTTGTATTTCACGAAAAAATGTGCCCCCCACTGACAGGTCGGACCGACCAGCTATCTTCGCGCGCAAGGAAGTGCCTCCTTATTATGCACAAAAAAATGAATACTCCCCCTTTCAGCTGGAACCTAGAATCGTGGGGACGCTGACTTGTGGGCCTACCAAGTTGACGGGGACGGAGGGCGTTGTCAATTTAGTCAATATGAATGATTCTAGCTCCAGTTATCGTACGATGCTCATCCAACGGCAGTAGTGCTTCTTCAACCTCTAGTCTTCTTGCTCCAGCTGCCCAAACCAAAACCGGTCGTGTGGCGTGCTCCTGCCTCACGTGGCCGGCTGTGATGCCGCGGAGGCCTCACCACCCCCTACTAGTCCCACCGCTGGCCAGGCCATCCCTCTACTCACCCACACCCCCTGTTATTCTGCGGCGACGGAAGCCACACACCGCAGCCGAACCAGTGAACCCTTGTACTCCTCTCCGCATGGGCATCCACTGCAGCGTCTTCCCTAGCTCCGCGTTGTCCCCTTCCTAGGCCTCGTCGTCGTCCACCACCTTGGTACTCTCGGCGCGGCGTGGTCAATGTGGTCAACGGTCGACTTCCATCGGAAGAGTACTGTACGTGGAGAGGTTGACAGCTGGGTCCACGGCCACAACCCAGTTTTTTTGTGATTTGCCAAGTAAGTCACTTTGTCAGGCCTGTTGGGCTGCGAATCTTTCAAAACGAGGAGACCTTCATTAGGTTGGCCGAGAAAATGGCCTATCAGTAATGAGAAATGGGTTGTACATTTTTAAAACACATCAAACTGGCAATTAGTTTCAAATTTATTTTTTTCATTTCGAGATTTTAAATTGCATTGATTTTTATGCGTGGATAATTTGTTGGATTTTATATTGATATACATTTATTTTTTAAATCAGTTTGAATGTGACTCGAAATTTCTGGATTAAAAATAGTTCGGACCCCACCAAAATATGCAAAATTTCGTATAAATTTTTAACCGTGGCCACAATATGGGCTGTAATGCTAACAAAAAGAATAGGGGCTCCAAAAAACCTTAAGAATTAGAAAATGAGCTGTAAATAATTAGAAATAATGGCAGATGGGTTGTATGATGTTTTCCACAGATTTGAGGCTTTCCTAAAAAAGGTTGATGCACAAGCAGTGACTGTTGAATGTACATCCAACGGTCGTTGTGCTTCTTCAATCTCTGCTCTTCCTGCTCCAGCCGCTCAAACAAGCGCCGGTGGGACTGCCTGCTCTCTCCTCCCCGTGGCTGGCAGTGTTGCCGCGCAGGCCTCACCGCCCCACCGTACTCCCATCGCTAGCCTAGCCATCCCTCTACTCACCCACACCTGCTGTTATTATCCAGCGACGGCAGACGAACCAGTAAACCTTCATACAGTTGTACTCCCCTCCGCGTGGAAAACAGCTGTCGTGTCTTCCCTGCCTCCGTGTCATTCCCATCCTAGGCCTCGTTGTCTTCCACCGCCATGGTGATCTCGGCGCGGCGTGGTCAACATGGTCAATGACCGACATGCATCTGATGTGGAATGTACGTGGAGAGGCTGACAGCTGGGTCCACGGCCGTCGCAAGGAAATGCGTCCTTATTACGCGCATAATAATGATTCCTCCACCTGACTTCTGGGACCCACCGAAAGGGCCTCGGTATTTCGCGAAAAAACGTTACCGCCGCTGATAGCTTGGACCCACTAGCTATATCTTCGCACACAAGGAAGTGCCTCCTTATTACAAAAAAAAACTCCCCTGCTAGCTGGGACCTAGTATAGTGGCAGGCTGTCTTGTGGGCCTACTAAGTTGACGGGGAGAGAGGGCTTTGTCAACTTAGTCAATATGCACAATTCTAGCTCTAGTGACCATACGATGTCCATCCAACGACCGTAGTGCTTCTTCAACCTCTGGTCTTCTTGCTCCAGCCGCCCAAACTAGCGCCAGTCGTGCCTCGTGCTCCTGCCTCCCGTGGTCGGCTACGATGTGGCGTAGGTCTCACCGCCCCCTACTACTCCCACTGCTGGCCAGGCTGTGGCACCTCGGCTCAGAGAAACCGGAATGCCCCGTATTCCAGCCCAGAGATCGAGGAGAAATCTTCTGGAATACGGCATCCTCGATACCACGGTGATCATTCCGGCGATCACCACCATGAACAACACTTGGTCTCAAACCGTGATCCTTCCGGCGATCACAACCAACTAATCTCCTCATCGAGCGCATTATTATTATTATTATTATTATTATTATTATTATTATTATTATTATTATTATTACTACTACTACTACTTTTAACTCATAGTGTGACCAACTATGAACTGGGCCCTTATCCGCGGGCGCGGGTACACTGTACACACACTACGGAACCCATGGCCTCGTACTCCCAGTCGGGTGGACCAACGGCATTCAGACAAAACCGATCTACTGCCATGACACTCTCCCGTACACTCTGACCCACTCCAAACTAGGCTAGTCCTAGGTGGCCCCTTGTCTACCAAAGACACAACGACCACCGTCATGGCCAAAAAGTCCCTCATGGGGATCGGATCCAAAATAACAACAATGGGCACACAAGGTAATGTCCGCCTACCGGATGAGGGTAGCGCGCACCCATAACCTTCCCTAGTTGGAGGCACCAGCGAGAGGCATGACAATAGACCCAGTTAGGACCTTCACATAAAGGTAAGCGTGGTTGCACTAGTCAGTTCGATATGGTGGCACCATGACTCAGCAAACAGTTGTTCAAGTACAATTTAATTCGGTTAAACTTGAATGCAAATATGCTGAGCCATGATAAAATAACATGATGCAAGGACAATGCATGAGCATGAGAGCAACATAAGCATGAGGGTACAACATAAGTATCAACCATATCAACAATGAACCATATCCAACTGAGCATGGCATAATGAAGAGAATGAATATTACCAGTACAACACTACTCCTAGCGTAACATGACCATTATCATCAGCCATAAATAACATGCAAGAACTCATCAATAACATCACTGAGTAAACACTTACCAACTAGGAGTAAAGGAACAATGCATATTAACAGTATTCGGTAACTGACGTTAGTCGTGCACCGAAGAACAGGACCAACCCAACATGTACTACTATCAAGCATAGCAATATGAAAGTAATTCTAACAACTAGTTCATGATAACAAGGTGCAAGAACATATCATGACGATAATCACTGATCCACAAGCATGACCAAAACTATGATAGTAGTAGCAAAACAAACATATAGTTATTAAAGATTCAAGTTTAAAACCAACACTCCTGCATGACTATCATGCAAATGGTGGTTCTGGCTTGCCTGGGGATGAAGAAGGCATCGGGGAGAGGTGCGGTGAAGCCGCGGAAAGATTTCCCGGAAATAGTTCTCTCTCGGTGGGGCTGTTTATGTGCAAGGGCAAAAATGTCATTTTCACAGTGTCAAACCATAGTGAAAATGAAACCAACGGAACGGGCTCAATGAAACGAAGAATTGGGCTTTGGATTCACCTCAAACGGAGTTGTGAGCAAAAAGTTAAAGCCCGACGAAGTTCAGGGACCAATCTGTAAAAATAACTCTACAAACAGGCCCCTGACCTGAAAAACAGAAAACATATTTTAGGAAATATGTCTTCGAAATGGAGAAAGCGCATTTTTAGATAAAGTAGAGGCGGAATATGCTTACTTCATGCGAAAACATACTTTCTGAAGTACGCTTCCACTTAAACGCGTGCGGGTCTGGGGCTGGGGTCGCTCACGTGCAGGCCCCACGGGGTGGGGTCCGGGGCTGGGGTTGCCCAGGTCAATGCATGCAGGGGCGGGGCCAGGCCTGAGTGGCTGCCAAGTGGGGCCGTGGAAAGGAGGGGGCCCCGACTGGCCGCGTCTCCATCTCCTACCTCGCGCGTGCCCGACGGAGCAGAGAAGGGGCGCGGCTCCGGCGAGGGTTGCCAGCAGCTCCGACCATCGTTCAAGGCGCCGAGGATACCGGCAAGTTCGGGACGACAATGCGGCTCCATTCTAGGGTAGCGCAGTCGCCGAGGACACCGAGGTCGAGGAGGACGGTGCCCATGGCGGAGGGAAGCCATGGGTGGAGATGGGGACGCGGCTCCGGCGAGGGTTGCCAGCTGCTCCGGCCACCGTTCTAGGAGCCGAGGATACCGGCAAGTTCGGGACGATGAGCAGGGACGGAGCTAGAAAATTTGGCCATTGGGTTCACTCCATGACTTGTTGTGAGAACTTGGTATTAATATGTGATGTGCAAAATCTAATTTTAAATTATCCTACAACAAAATTATTGCACCCAAAAAAATATAATGAATAAAAAAATGGTGCATTAAAAACTAAAAAGTGCAAGACATACCGGTTCAATAAAATTACAAAATCACGTATTTACATACTATAAATAGAGTAGTATGAAATAACTTTGTAGCTCCAGCTGTAGCTTATATCTTCCTAGAACATTGGAAAAATGGCAAGTTAGTTTGACAAGTTTGGAATAAATACTATCAAGCAAAGAATTTTGTAAAGGCACTCACATTTTAGAGTGTCCCCTTCCGATCTTTCATGGCCTTAAAAAGATTAAACACTGCATTATTAGTAATGGTAGAAAATTTATCTTTCTCGACATAGACAATAACTCATGAACTGATCACCCACTTTGTAGGACAACTTTGACAACATCTCGGTAATGTTGAAGTTGCCAATCAATAACATAATTAAGACACTCAATTCCGTAATGTTGAAAGTTCTGTCTTATTGTTTTTTTGGCCACCACCATATTCGTCAAAAAAATCTCGATTAAATCTCCGTTGATTATCTCCAATCTCCCTTTGTGGGTAATCAAAATTAAACGGTGGCCTGTAAGGTCCCTGTTGAATATCTGCGCCGAATCCCATCTTGCTTCTTTGGATTTCTTGTGGACTTTGAAATTCTCTTCCAATCAGCCGGATCATACATAAGGCAACTCATTTTAGTTAATTTATGTATGAATAGTAGCCTTCATAAGACTAGCTGCGGGGACATTTGATGCACTTAGCCTATGTCTTATGGGTGACCTTGATATGCCTGCATCATTATCTGGATCTGGTGACCGAGATTTCTTCGAAAATGCCGATCCATAGCCTAGAACAATCAAAGTCCCTAGAGAATGACAAATCAAAAAATTAGGGCAAAAAAATCACTATCGTACAAGGCTATTAGACTAAATAGAACATACATAAGAGAGAGGGAGAAGATGAGGAAATGTAATCTAATTACCTCAAATTTTGGGGTACAATTGTTGCCGCTGTCGATCTGGCTGTGGCCGGTAGAGGCGGCCTCGCGGCGAGGCACCAGGAACACGAACAGACGAAGGAGAGATCAGATGCGAATTGGAAAAGGGAAAGACGATGAGGTGTACGGGCGTGCGGCTGCATAGGTAACAAATCATGGTGATTGTGTTAAAAAATCACGGTGATTAATTACGGCAAGGAGTCAAGGACCTCTCGTGGGCTATTCACTTTTGGCCCTTTTACTTAGGGGGTGTTTGGTTCAGGGATTTTTTAGTCTCAGAGACTAGAAAAAATCCCTAAAAAGTCTCTAGGAACCAAATGGGAGGGACTTTTTCTACAGGGACTAGAAAAAGACTCTACTAGAGACTTTTTTTTATTAGTCCTTGGGACTAGAAAAAGTCCTAGGACTTCTAACCCAAACACCACCTTAATCGCTAACGTGACAACCTTTCGTTCATGGGGTCAGTCACAAGTTCTTAATGGGTTCACATCAAGTAAACATGCATCTACATGCATGTACGGAGCAAAATCTGTTGGGTTCAGTTGAACCCAATGCTTGTATGTTGGCTCCGCCGTTGACGACGAGGCGGCTCCTTTCTAGGGTAGCGCGGTCGCCGGGGACACTGAGGTCGAGGAGGACGGGGGCCATGGCGGAGGGAAGCCACGGGTGGAGATGGGCTCGTGGCCATAGTGCCTCCAAGCGAGGGTGAGACGACATGGGGAGGATCGCCGGAGTGAGGAGATCTCACTAGTGGTGGCTAGCGGCAGGGAGGAGGTGCGGACCGCCGGAATCGAAGAGGGGCAGAGGCGGCGGCCATGGCAGCAGTGGGGGAGGAGGGCTAATGGAGTGAGGGAGGGCTGTTGGTGTGCTCGGACGAGGCCGAGGATGGCTATATATAGCCGGCGAGGGAGGAGTCGTGCTGGCGTCACCGTGGACGCGTGGCCGGCGCCGTGGACGCGTGTGCTCGCGCATGAGCTCGGGGAAGGCGACGAAGAGGTGCAGCAGAGCTACACCGGTGCACAGGGACGAGTAGAGCTCGGGGACGTGAGGAGGAAGGAGCCATGGCGAGATTAATGCTCGGTCGGCTACAGGCTTCCCGTGGGCGCGCGGCTACGAGAGCTGACGGAGGGGCTGACGGAGGGGGAAGGGCTCCAGGAGGACGGCGACGACGCAAGCTAGCTGTTGGACAGGCTCATGAGCGCGAAGGCGACGAGATGCGGAGGGGTCGGAGCTAGAAGGTGCCTTGGACGCGGCCAATGCCAGCAGAGCGCGCGCATTCCATGCCAACGCTCGTGATCACCACGTGCACTGGTGCATAGAGTGGCACACGGCCGCCCAAAAATGTCTGGGGGCTTTTCCTTCCCGGGGAGGTTGCAACTGCGGTGGTAGTTTGGTTAAAAGTGACATGGTTAAATGGTAGTTAACACCTAAAGTTTACTGCAATAAACTTGACCAAGCACTGCTTATCAACAGGAAGGGGTTTGGAAGCAAAGGAGTTGTCTGGTAGGTTTAGGGTAAGAAGGACTTTCACCTTGGTAACTTTGAGAAGTTGTGGACCAAGATTTAACATAGTTGCTTTACAACTCCCAAATCAGGTCCAGAAATGTGAATAGGATGATGCACTCTGATGGTGATGCAACCTGAGCTCATATTTGGCAAGGCCTAATGGTTTGGTCATAGTAAGATGCTGTAAAAATTTCATACCAAATAGAAAAGGCAAAGTGGTACTTGCTTCACAAACATCTTCACTGACTAGAATCTTGCATGAATTCTATAGAAATATTGGCTAGGTGAAATGGTGCCAAATTTTATGGAGAGAAGTCATTTGGGTAGGAGAACAATCTGGAAATTTATAAGGATTTTTGAAGCATTATAAATTATACTTGCTTCACAACCTGAAAATTTAACCGGAAGCAAAGATTTGGTCCTGTGCTCACATAGCTCAAGGTATGGTGCTGAAATTTGGAGGAGTGTGCTAATATAACCACTTGAAGGAGTGTGCAAAATTTCAAATCATTTCGATAAACCTAGCTAGTACTTCCTTCACAATGCCTTCTGTCTGACAGAAAGTTTAAAACATTGCTGAGGAAGTTTGGCTAGGCAAATAAAGTTGAATTTTGGCACAGGTCAACTATTTGGACAGTAAAAGATGCCCAAAGAGTTTGGGGTCAAATGGGCGAAGATAAATAGCACTTGCTTCACAATGTGCCATTTAGGACAGAATAGAAAATGAATTTATTGAGCATGATGAGAAATATTGACAATGGAATATTTTGCCATATTTAAGGAAGATATGACCCAAACAATTTATGATAATTAGTTGGGGATTTTTGGATGGGCGGAAATATAGGTCGCTTCAGAACCTAGGACAGATAGGGTTATCTATTATATAATTAAACAATAGTCAAACAAGCAACTACGTTTAACCACATCTGCTAATATTATTACGACCGTTTGATCAGAATAATAATGGTTGAGATTTAAAACGTTTTGAGTAACATGTTAATATATGCATGTCATCATATTGGACTATCACGTCTATGTACATCTGCACGTAAATAAGGTAGGAAGCATCGGTTGAAATTAACAGATTAAACAATTACACGTATATATCCGGAAGCATCGGTTGAAATTGACAGATTAAACAATTACACATGTATATCTGGCTCAAATTTAAAAAAATGTTTTGTATTAATTAGAAAATAAAGAGTCCTAATCTATCACGTCTCTACATGCGCCAAGGGCTACGAGCCAGTTTTAAAAAAAGAGAAGCCACTACAAGCCCACCCCATCCACGACTTCAGTTGGATTCCGTTGCCAACACTCAGCACAAATTGATCTTCGCGAAAAATACGTTCTTATGATCAACGCCAGCGCTAAAAGCCTAACACACCCTAACTAAAAAAAGAAATAGATGCACGGGACTCTGTTAAAGAAAAAACTATGGACTCTTTTTTTTTCTAGGGAAAAAAAACTATGGAATCTGGCTATTTTTTACACGGACTATATCTGGACTCTACCTTCAAAGGTAATATACGTGAGACTTAGAGAGCAGGTACAAACTTCCAAAAAAATGTATACTCTGCATGGAAAAAAAGGTACACACACGGCTACACTTCTAAAAGATACCACGCATATTGATTCCAAAAGGATTTTATTACGTACAATTTTCGTAAGACATGACTTTGAACAGTGCACATGAATTATGCGAATTAAAAAAAAGGAAAGATGTACGTTGGTTTGTGTGTGAAACCTATATAGAGTCCACAAATAGATAAATTTAGAATATTTTTCTGATATTTTAACTTGGATATAAAGACTAAAAATCTATTATCTATATGAAATTTTGAACAGGAAATATAGCAATTTAGATTTTTGTTAAAAACACCATATGCTAATCATATCATATCATATCAACTGAATTGGTTTCTCACAAGATTTTAATACTTAGGCTGTAATAAATCAAAAGGAAATTAATTCTTTTTTGTACATGCAAATATTATATGAAATAAATCGTCTACAATAGTATGATACGAAGTACTCCCTCTATCGTAGTGTCAAAAAATGTCTTATATTAAGTTGCAGAGGAAGTAGTTATAGCTGATGCATTATGGTAGACGCCGAAGTGCTAAGAAGTGAAGGTTGAGAAGAAAACGTTCAAAGAATATGTGCATGCATAGTGATCACGTATAAGGAGTGGATGAATCAGTGTTGATATGCTTAGTGTGTGAAAAAGCATATCGTAAGAAGCCAGCTCCACAATGTTGTGACGAAAATAAAACGGCTCAAAGCAGCAAATAATTTCCAGTAAAAATCTATTATCTATTATATAATTAAAAGAAGAGTCAAACAAGCAACGACGTTTACCCACATATGCTAATATTATTACGACTGTTTGATCAGAATAATACTAGTTGATATTTAAAATGTTTTGCGTAACATATTAATATATGCATGTCATCATATTGGACTACGAAACCAAACGCTAGCTTTCCAAAGAAGACTCATGCCCTGAAGGATTTGTGCTTCCGACAAAATGTTGCGAATCTGATTCTTGAGCGGTACTGCTTTTCTTACAAATTCTGAGGACGGTGTATTAGTATGATACTGACGCAGACTGAATGGTTCATGAGAGAAGCCATCTGAGTAGCTTGCTGAGGAAGACTTGTTATATTCTGCTCCAATCTTTTGTCTGGGTATCGTGCAGAAGAAGGCTCTATAGCTTACGCAAGAAGCTTGGTCTGATTATTGTGTTGGAGAAGCCCGAGTTCCGTACTTGAGAAGCTTCTACTTGGGTTTGCTTGCTGAGAAAAATTCATTTCCGTCTATCAGAAGTTTTTACCAAGGTATCTTGTTGAGAAAGACCGGGTATCTTGGGCCGGAAATTGTGCACATATCAGGCTGAGGAAAATCAAGGATCCTTGCATCATAAATTTCTTCTGCTGATGTGTGGATGAAGACTGAGTTTCTCATTTTCACAACTTCATACTATGATATGCAGACTGAAATCTACTCACGCACACCCATAATATTTGGTGGCTGATTATTTGCATGAGAAAATTTGTTTGTCTGTCGGCCTAGAGCATATCACATTCTTACCTTATTTCGGATGATAACATATTTCAAGCATCATATATTGCTAAGCCAAAAATTTGTATATGACCTATACCTTTGACTGAAAATATGCTATTGATCTTGTACTTGACTTGTCTTGCTGCTGAGTTGATCATTACTATGGTGAGGATTTTGTACTGATGTAGACTTAAGTTATCCATACTGTTGTGAGGAGTGCACACTAATGCAAAATTGATTATCAGCCTCAAGATCAGATATTCCACATTTCACTGCAGTCGGCTGAGAATTCCATTCTGTTTAGCTGAGTTTCCAAATATTTGAACTCCTTGTTGATTCTTCGGGTCCGGTGGCGGTTGATGAGCAACTCTTTATAGGGGAGAAATAATGTAACACTAGGGCCCAAAAAGAAAGAAGCAAATGAAAACTCACTAAACAAAACCACACGACAACAATCACTACACACACAATCAATGACACATATTACTGCTAGTCACACAATATGCAGACCTACTTAAGCACACAAATCTCGCGGGATCTCCGGTACTATGATCTAGCATGCTGTGACGGTGTGCACGAGGATGAATAAATGTGTGGAAGAATTGGTGTAAACAATGCTACACCAAGTGTTAGCTTAGCCAGGTAGCTACCTGGACTAGCTCATAGTGAGGATGCGCTCGATAAACCTGTAATGGGACACAAAGGTCGCAACCACATTATTATCAAGCGGACGGAAAAGATCCGTACTCGTCCAAGAAATAGGATAGCGGGGAAAAACGGAGGCTGCTGTCATTGCCCTTTCTAGATAACTAAGATCATTAAGGGTTGCCAAAATAAAAGAGCGATTTGGAATAGAAGCATGTCCGTCCCCGAAACAATAGGCATCGCTGAAAGGAGGATATCGGCGAGATACCTGAGCACCAGTTTTGCAAACGGGGTCAGGATCACTTGGCATCACTCTGTTGGGACAGAAATGACACCAAACACCGAAGAACAAGCAAGAAAACAAAACTGGAGAAATGCAAAGGCCGAGCTGTAGTGGATCCGAACCGATGCCAGCTACACTCACTAGATAAACCGTTAGCAACAAATACTAAGGCCTATGCATGCTATGCAACAAACAAATGCACCAACCAAATGCAATAAACAAGCCAGACTTTAAACTACCGATTTCTACCAGTTTCTACCGCTTGTGCTGACTAGGGTGTCCTACAGCCAGACCTGCTCTGATACCAAGTGTGTGGCACCCCGGCTTAGTGAAACCGGAATGCCCCATATTCCAGCCCAGAGATCGAGGAGAAGTCTTCTAGAATACGGCACTGCTTACCATAGAACAAACCAGCTTTCTATTATTACACGAATATGAATACAAGGTCCCCGATATTACAATGTATAACATCGGCCTGGCGACACTACGCAATCCTCAGTTGCTCTATGCAAGCAGCAGAACAACTCGAAGTAGCGGAAAAACTTCTAGCAGCGGAACAAGGAAGACGGTGGTGAACTCCACTCTGCAGGGACTCTGGCTCGAACGCTTATCCTATTTCGCACGAACGGAAACCATGGCAAGCAATCAAGCAATCACGGCATGACACGCCAGGTCAGTACATTGAATGTACTTGCAAGCTCACAATAACCAGAAGCATTCAAGACAAACAACAGCATGGCAATTACAAGTTAAGCAGGAATTATCGTGAAATCATCAAGATAACATGGCATGAACAACATGAACATAATATCGCTAGAACAATATGATCATGGCATGAACATATAAATATGAGGGTACTAGCATGCAACATGATGACACTACATGCACCATTTATTCTGCTCGGGTTACCTCGTAACCATCACATGCATCACTTACCAACTTCGGACGACATTACACGATTATCTCATGATCAAATCAAGCTTGGTATAAACAATACTGTAGTAACCATCAAATGATCACAAGGAGCTTGATCTTTACCCACGATTCTTGCACAACATCACGAATATCCAACAACTCGGTATCCTCGATACCACGGTGATCATTCCGGCGATCACCACCATGACCAACACTTGGTCTCAAACCGTGATCCTTCCGGCGATCACAACCAAATTATCTCCTCATCGAGCACATTATTATTATTATTATTATTATTACTACTACTACTATTACTGTTGACTCACAGTGTGACCAACTACGAACTGGGCCCTTATCCATGGGCGTGGCTATCGATAGATTTAACATACACTCTGCAGAGGTTAGTACACTGTACCCACACTACGGAACACATGGCCTCGTACTCCCATCCGGGTGGACCAACGACGTTCCGAAAAAACCGATCTACTGCCATGACACTCTCCCGGCCACTCCGACCCACTCCCAACTGGGCTAGTCCTGGGTGGCCCCGTTTCTACCAAAGACACAACGACCACCGTCGTGGCCAAAACGTCCCTCACGGGGACGGGATCCAAAATAACAACAACGGGCACACAAGGTTATGTCCGCCTACCGGATCAGGGTAGCGTGCGCCCATAACCTTCCCTAGTTGGAGGCACCAGTGAGAGGCACGACAATAGACCCAGTTAGGACCTTCCCATAAAGGTAAGCGCGGTTTTGCACTGCTCAGTTCGATATGGTGGCACTATGACTCAGCCAACAGTTGTTCAAGTTCAATTTAATCCGGTTAAACTTGAATGCAAATATGCTGAGCCATGATAAAATAACATGATGCAAGGACAATACATGAGCATGAGAGCAACATAAGCATGAGGGTACAACATAACTATCAACCATATCAACAATGAACCATATCCAACTGAGCATGGCATAATGAAGAGCATGAATATTACCAGTATAACACGACTCCTAGCATAACATGACCATTATCATCAACCATAAATAACATGCTAGAACTCATCAATAACATCACCGAGTAAACACTTACCAACTAGCAATAAAGGAGCAATGAATATTAATAGTATTCGGTAAACGATGTTAGTCGTGCACCAAAGAACATGACCAACCCAACATGTACTACTATCAAGCATAGCAATATGAAAGTAATTCTAACAAGTAGTTCATGATAACAAGGTGCAAGAACATAGCATGACAATAATCACTGATCCACAAGCATGACCCGAACTACAATAGTAGTAGCAAAACAAACATATAGTTATTAAATATTCAAGGTGAAAACTAATACTACTGCATGACTATCATCCAAATGGTGGTTGTGGCTTGCCTGGGGATGAAGAAGGCATCGGGGAGAGGGGAAGTGAAGCCGCGGAAAGATTTGCCAGAAACAGTTCTCTCTTGGAGGGGCTGTTTACATGCAAGGGAAAAAAGGTCATTTTCACAGTGTCAAACCATAGTGAAAATGAAACCAACATAACGGGCTCAATGAAACGAAGAAGTGGGCTTTGGATTCACCTCAAACGGTGTTGCGAGCAAAAAGTTATAGCCCGACGAAGTTAAGGGACCAATCTGTAAAAATAACTCTTCAAACAGGCCCCTGAGCTGAAAAACAGAAACGTATTTTAGGAAATACGTCTTCGGAACTGAGAAAGCGCATTTTTAGATAAAGCAGAGGCGGAATACGCTTACTTCACGCGAAAACGTACCTTCGGAAGTACGCTTCCACTTAAATGCGCGCGGGTCCGGGGCTGGGGTCGCTGACGTGCAGGTCCCACGGGGTGGGGCCCGTCACTTATCACTATCGGTGTACTAAAGTAGGGGTACCTTAGTACCCCGAACTTGTGCACGGGCAGTCGCAGCGACCCGCGGCAAGGCTTGCCGGGCGACCGCCAAGACCCTCCGTGGCTCCTTCGGAGCCATTCAAGAACAAAGTATCCAAGAGCAAAACAAGGCCCCGGCAAGAGGAGCTTGCCGGGAAGGGAACAAGGCCCTGGCAAGAGGAGCTTGCCGGGAAGGAGACGATACCCCGGCAAGAGGAGCTTGCCGGGAAGACTAACCAAAACATCTCAAGAAGCTCGCTGCGGCGCACCGCGCGCCCCGACAAGGCCCGGTGAGCAACAAGCTCCCGGACGTGACGAGACAACATCCGCGGCAAGGCACTTGCCGCGGCAAGCTACTACCCCGCAGCCCGCGCTCCAGCTCACCCACCAACGTGTTGCCCTGGGACCATTCCTGGCGTACGTGGCGGGAGGCTGGGCAGCCGGGGGCATGCGGTGGCAAGCAGACGCTGACAAGGAACCATCGTGGCAAACGGTGGCGTTCCTTGCGGTCCCACTCTGGGCCGTCAAGGTGACACAGACGGGCATTTAATGCCCTTGTCCCCTGCTGTCAGAGTTAGGTAGGATGCGACATGTAGGCGGTGGAGCCAACTACCACCACTTTTACATTTTTACCCTCACCTCTGTTGCCACGTGTCAGTGACCCCTTAGACATATAAAAGGAGGCCCATGTGCAACAGAGAAAGGAGGGACAGCCATTCTCACGCTCGGTCTTGCCAGCTGCTTGAGTGTACTGTAGCACTCACCGCTCCCGAGCCAAAACTCAATACAACCACCAAAGCAGGAGTAGGGTTTTACGCATCCGTGCGGCCCGAACCAGGGTAAATCGATCGTCTCGCTCGTGTGTTTCGCCTTGATATGCTCTTTGTGCATCCACCGCCCCCTGTCGAACCAAAAGGGGCTCAGTCCGCCGATCCCCATAGGTGTGAGAGGGATCAGACACCCACGACATCTTTGGCGCGCCAGGTAGGGTGCGTCCGTCGAGGTTGTGCGAACCTGATCCGGCGTTCGCGCGAGCCAAATCTTCATCGTCTTCATCAACATGCCGCCAAAGAAGAAGATTTCGGAGGCAGCCACTCCGTCTGCGCCGAGCCCGCCGTCGCCAGAGCGGACGGCTGGTGGGGCAGGCGCCGGCGGAAGAGCGGGCGCCGACCGGGAGACTCGTGGCGCTGCCAGGTCCAAGGACCAGACTGCGCCGCACACCGGCGGCGCGGTCGCCTCCCACAACGACCGCGCGCACTCCAAGACCTCAGCGTCTGTACACGCACCGCGCCCGTCCCAGGAGGCGCGGGACCCGCAGCGTCATGGTACCCACGGTACCATACGTCTGCCGGGCCAATATCAAGCTGGCGGGTCCCGAAGCGCTCAGGGCCAACATGCACGCCAACATGCTGGCACGAGCGTGGCACGGTCGCTTGGATGGGGTACTGCTCCTTCTAACACAGTTAGAAGTCCGAGCATATCTCGTTCCTTGCACCATTCGCCGCCGCCGCCCGCCACACCCTTCGCTCCAATCCATGCAGCGAAGGCAGATATCCCCACGGAACTCGTATATGGGTCACCTCGAGTGCTCGCTTATGATGAGCTTGAGCAAGAGCGGCTGCGGCAAGCAGCCGCGCCGCTCCTTGGGGAAGATCGTCTTCAGGCTGCTGTGCGAGCCGCTCGCTACTAGCAAGCTCTGCGCCGCTATCATAGCCACAAAGTTAAAGCCCGAAGTTTCGAGGAAGGCGACCTTGTCTCTTCGTCGTGATCAATCCGCCAAGGATCCCGACAAGTTGACGCCGAAGTGGGAAGGCCCTTACCGGGTGAAGCGAGTCACCAGGCTTGGCACTGTCCGCCTCGGGACCGAAGAAGGCGTACCCGTGAGAAACTCCTGGAATATCGCGCATCTTCGTAAGCTTTGCCCGTGAGGCGCAGTTGACGGACCCCGTCCGGCAACCACCCATTTGTACAAAGTCTTGCCGCTGTTGCATGTAATCCTTTGTACAAAGGCGAGCGCAGACCCCGTGCATAAAGATTATGTGCTCAGCACATACCCCGGGATAGCAAGCGACAGAAAAGGATGAGTGCCAAAGTTTGAGCAATCAGACTTCCTTTAAGTTTTTAAGTTATTTTCCTTGAACGCCCGTGCTTTGTATGGGAAACCTGGGCGCGGAGGAGCCGCCTCATAGCTAGTCGCGCCCTTACTGTCGTTTCGAGCCCCGCTCAACAACCTAAGTAAGCTGCGACTAGCTCCGCGACGAGGTTTCTTGTCGGCCGCAGCACCGCCCCGCAGATCGCTGACGTTCCGCACTCAGCACTCGTGGCAGGCGTGCCAGCGCCGGCAAGTTCCCTATATGCGCAGGGTAAAAACCATACAAAGGAAGGAGTCAAGTAAAGGAAATAACACAGCAATTAAATTTATAGAGTTATCTTCCTTCTTGCGATCGTCCCTTGTATGGAAAACCTGTGCGCAGAGTAACCGACTCGTAGCTAGTCGCGCACTTACTGTTTTTTTGAGTCCACTCAACAACTTAGGTGAACTGCGGCTAGCTCCGTGACAAGGTTTCTTGTCGGTTGCGGCACCGCCGGCAGGGAACCAACTCGTAGCTAGTTGCCTTATTGTCATTTCGAGTCCACTCAACGACTTAAGTAAGCTGCGACTAGCTCCGCGACGAGGTTTCCTGTCAGTTGCAGTTCCGCTGCTGATGTTCCGCACTCAGCACTCGCAGCAAGGTGCCTGCACCGGCAAGTTCCCTGAAAGCGTAGGGTACAAACATACAAGGGGAGGAAGCAAGCAAAGGAAATAACATAGCAATTACTATCCAAGATAGAAGTATATTACAGAATAGCTTGTCGCAGCTCTAACAGACTGTTTTGCATAACATGATTGACAGCGACAAGGAAAGAAGAAGATAAATGGCCTAGTCTACACGGTCGCCTTCGACCCTCCTGATGCCGCTCACCTTGTCCACAGTGGGTGCGACAAGGGCCTTGAGCTCCTCCTGATCAGCATCTGGCGGCAGGCTTTGGAGGACGTTGTTGAGGCGGAGGCCTGGGTTGCGGAAGGCCACCTTCATCAGCACCTTCTGGAGAGCTCCCGCGTAGATCTTGCACGACTCGTCGGCAAGCTGCTTTGGGAACTGCTCCCTTCTCCTGCTCCTTGGCTCCGTCCAGAGATCTGGTCAGGGCCGCCAGCTTCCCTTCAAGATCGGCGTTGGAGTTTTTGGCGGCGTCCAGCTCCTTGTCCCTCTCGGCGAAGAGGGCCTGCAGCTCTGAATAGCTGTTGGCGTCCCTCTCACGCTCAAGCTTGAGCGCGGCAAGCTCGTCGCCGCTCGCCTTGAGGTCCGCCTCCAGCTGCGTCACCTTCAGCCCCAGCTCAGCCTTGGCGGCCTCGGCAGCTGTGGCAGCGTCTACGGCCTGCTTGAAGGCTTCGCCAACTGCCCGCTCGCGCGCGGCGAGTTCCTCCTCGTGGCTGTCGAGGTTGACCGACCGCTGCACCAAGTCACCCTCCCGCGAAGACAGCTTCTCTGCGGAAAGGCGCTGGTACTCTTCGACGTCCGCCTTCTCGAGAAGGAAGGCTTGTTGCGCCTCGGCAAGTTCCTCCCGCTCCCTTGCCAGAGAGCGGAGAGCTTCTTGGTGGGCGCCCCAGAGCTCTCCTGCGCGCTTCTCGATGTCAGCGCCAGCCTTCGCCACGAGTGCCTCGCGGGACTCCAAATTGGCCTGCCGGGTGCGGTAGAGCGCCACTAGCTTCCGCAGCAGGCGCTCCTCTTCCGGATCGCCGCTGCTGCTGCTTGGTGCGTCAACCAGCTTTAGCTCGGTAGAGGCAAGCACCTCTCCGTCCAGCGTCTCCCCCTCGATCGGCGCCCTGGAGCTTGACGCCCAGGGGAGGCTGATGAAGATGTTCTCGCCGGCCTTCAGGTAGATGCCGGGCTGGGGCTCTTCGGAGCCTGCCGCGGCGGCAGCGGCGGAGGAGCTAGCGGCCGGGGCAGCGCCCGGTGCTCCTGTGGCCTCCGGGTCGTCAGTACAACTGCCAGACTCCCCGCCCGCTTCCGCAGCGGCAGCCCTGGCAGCCTCCTCGCCGGCGCCGGCTGCTTCCTCGGCGGCGACCTCCGTCTCCATCGGCTCTGCAGCAGATGGACCTGACGGCCGGAAGAGGGGAGAAGATTCAAACAAAATTCGAGCAAAATCCAAGAGGAAGAACAAGAAGCCGAAGAAGCAAGGGGAGTTTGGGAGCAAGGAGGTTACCTGTGCCGGGGCCGGTCGCTGTGGTCTCTGTCGCTGGGGGATCGCTAGCGTGGTCCCTCGCCGGAGATCCTTGCCGGGCCGGGGGCTCCTCCCTTGCCGGAGTCTCCTCCCTCGCCGGGGGCTCCTCCCTTGCCGGAGTCCCTTCCCTTGCCGGGGGTTCCTCCCTTGTCGGAGCCTCCTCCCTTGCGGAGTCGCCTCCCTTGCCGGGGACCTCTCCCTCGTCAGAGGACTCCCCCTTGGCGCTTCAGGGGCGGTCTCCGGGCTCCCCAGGTGAGGCTGTTCTGCTCCTGTACAAGTTAACAGATAAGTATCAGCATAGCAAGGATCTTCGTGTGTGCCCAACAGTGGGAAGTAAACAAAACACTTACGCTGGGGGCTGCTCTGAAGATCAGCCGCCGGGTCCGACAAGTTCGTCTCGGGCGCATCCCCTATTGACGCAGTGGGTTCGTCCTCGATGACGATCACCGGCACCCTGGCCCTCTTCGCCGCCCTCTGCGCCAGAGTCCTGAAAAGGAAGAGATGCAGAGGAAGGCAAGTGAGATACAAGACAAAAGCAGCGGAAATCGAAAAATTACAAGTACAATGAGAAGAACTTACTCATCCTCTTCTTCCTCGTCGGAGCTAAACACGGAGAAGTCGAAGTCTGGCCCGCGGCTGGCGCGGGAAGGAGGAGGGGTAGGCTCCCTTGGTCGCTTGGCGGGGGCAGAGGCGGCAGCTCGGGAAGACCCCGCTCCAGTCGAAGCAGCGGCATGGGGCGCTCCCGCGGCAACAGTGCTTGCCGCGGTGGAGCGCGTTGTGCGGCGCGGCGACTGCTGGACCGCCTGCTGCCTCGCTACATCCGTGGCCTTGCGGAGACGCCTTCTTGGTGGAGACGGAGGCGCAGCCGGCGGGGACTGTCGGAAGACGAAGTGGAGGAAGAGTCGATTTCCAGCGAGTCGCTTGCATCCCCGGCAGGCTCGCTCGGCTCGGCGCTGCCCCCGGCAAGATCTTCCTTGCCGGCAAATTCCTCTTGCCGGACGAGCTTCTTCTTACCGAGGAACTCGTGTCGCTCGGCATGAGTTTTTGCCTCTTCTGCCGCCGCTTCCTCCAGAGTAAACCCAAAGTCGCCTGCCGCTGCGGCTGCCGCTGCCTCTTCCAACCTGGAGGCTATGCACGCCAGCTCTGCCTCGGTGGTCTCGCGGATGAGGCCGTCCTTCTCATCGGCGCGGATCGGCACTTCCACCAGGTCGTCGAAGAACTGCTGCACGACCTCGTCTGCGAGCTCTTGCCAAGCGGGCTCGATTCCGTGTGAGTCGCACAACGGCATCATTGCCCGGATGCGGTCAAGCCCAGAGTTGTTGCACAAAGGGACAACGCCCTGCGGCAGCCTGAAGACTTCGGGGTGTTCCGGATCATATTTGAAGAGCTCCTGCAGCATGCTGGTGTGCTCGGCGACAGTGAAATTATAGTTGAGGCCTGGGCGCAGCCTCATAATGTCCGCCGCGTTCTTAAACTCCTAGGCAGGCCTACCCCATTCCTGCAGAGGGGCAATGCGGCGGCGAAGAAAGTCTGTGCCAACAGCACCTACGATGAGTCCAGCAAGCCTAAGGCGCTGGATCCTGGTGACGGCAATCCTCAGCTTGCTGTCTTCCGGGGCCAAGTCGCTCCAATCATTGCCACGCACCGCTGCTGCTTGGCACCGGACGGTGAATGACTGCGGGCTCTCCTCGATGATCCAGCACCAATCTGCTCTCCACTCCTCCCACTTGCCGCGGAACTCTCCCTCTAGATAAGATTCCTTCTTGCCGGCTCTGGAGACCCAGGCGATTCCGCCGGACAGAGTCTCTCCTCTCTCTACTCGAGGGATAAAGAAATGGTGGAAGAGAGCTACACTAGGGTGGACTCCGACAAAGTTTTCGCAAAGATGTGCGAAAACTGCCATGATGAGGACGGCATTGGGGGTGAAGTCGACGAGGCAGAAGCCATAGGTGTTCATAATATCATAGAAGAACTCGGAAAACGGTGGGCAGAGTCCGCAGTAGAAGAACACAGCAAAGAAAGGGTACCCGTCAGGAGCCTACGTGTGGGCTTCGGCCGGGAGCACCCTGGTCCGCGGGTGAGCTCGCCTCTCCGCCGACCAGAACAGGTAATACCGCTCCCGCAACGCCTTCGCGCCGAGCTTGGGGGGGAAGATGGCCCGCTCCTTCCGCATCGTCACGAGCCGCTGCGCCTCGGTCGACTTCACCGCTTTTCCCTTGTCGCCCTTCGGAGCCATGTTGAGGGTGGTGGAGGAGGCCGACGGTGGTGGTGGTGCTGGTGGCAATGGGGGGAGCAGGGCGCTGCTCTCTTGTTGCTCTGGGGAGGCGGGGAGTGGCGGAGGTTTGAGATTGGAAGCAGCAACGGGCGAACGGCGCCGTACCCCTGTTTCCTCTGCTTATAAAGAGGGAGGGGAGGGGGAGGGCGGACGTTTCGCCGTCGCGAATAAAACAGCTACCCACGATTCCACCCACCACGCCTCCACGCCTCCCTCCGTTTACGGGGAGGAGCGCGCCAACCGTCCCCTTTTACCACGACGTGACGCATGCGCGCAGGGCGTGGCCCCGCGCACGCCGCCCACGTCACGCACGGCGCCGCATTCAACGCGTGCCGTTTGGGGAGGGCGCGGTAGGTGCGGAATTAGTTATGGTGTGACCCAGGCCGCGCATGCCCGTGCACTATTTTGGGCCTGGCCCAACAGCGCTCGGCACCGTGTATGGCCCAGGCCCGGGGGCTCCTGTCGGTGTACTAAAGTAGGGAGGTACCCCGAACTTGTGCACGGGCAGTCGCAGCGACCCGCGGCAAGGCTTGCCGGGCGACCGCCAAGACCCTCTGTGGCTCCTTCGGAGCCATTCAAGAACAAAGTATCCAAGAGCAAAACAAGGCCCCGGCAAGAGGAGCTTGCCGGGATGGAGACGAGACCCCGGCAAGAGGAGCTTGCCGGGAAGACCAACCAAAACATCTCAAGAAGCTCGATGCGGCGCACCGCGCGCCCCGACAAGGCCCGGTGAGCAACAAGCTCCCGGACGCGACAAGACAACATCCGCGGCAAGGCACTTGCCGCGGCAAGCTACTACCCCTCAGCCCACGCTCCAGCTCACCCACCAACGTGTCGCCCTGGGACCATTCCTGGCGTACGTGGCGGGAGGCTGGGCAGCCGGGGGCATGCGATGGCAAGCAGACGCTGACAAGGAACCATCGTGGCAAACGGTGGCGTTCCTAGCGGTCCCTCTCTGGGCCGTCAAGGTGACACAGACGGGCATTTAATGCCCTTGTCCCCTGCCATCAGAGTTAGGTAGGATGCGACATGTAGGCGGTGGAGCCAACTACCACCCCTTTTACATTTTTACCCTCACCTCTGTTGCCACGTGTCGGTGACCCCTTAGACATATAAAAGGAGGCCCATGGGCAACAGAGAAAGGAGGGACAGCCATTCTCATGCTCGGTCTTGCCAGCTGCTTGAGTGTACTGTAGCACTCACCGCTCCCGAGCCAAAACTCAGTACAACCACCAAAGTAGGAGTAGGGTTTTACGCATCCGTGCGGCCCGAACCTGGGTAAATCGATCGTCTCGCTCGTGTGTTTCGCCTCGATCTGCTATTTGTGCATCCACCGCCCCCTGCCGGACCAAAAGGGGCTCGGTCCGCCAATCCCCATAGGTGTGCGAGGGATTAGACACCCCCGACAATCACTACTAGGGAAAATCCTAGCAGCAGCGCGGGTTTTGGGCCTATTAGCAGCGCGGGGGCCGGCGCTACAGCTAACGTATAGCAGCAGCGCGGGTGCCACCCGTGCTACTACTACATCCGTTAGTAGTAGCGTGGGTAAAAACCTGCTCTACTACTAACCCGCGGATTTTTTTTTCGAATTTTTTGCGCGAATTTTCAATTTTCTGAATTATTTTAACCTCTAATCTCTAATCACCCTCATCGCTGCTCAATTTAATCTCTAATCACCCCTCATCATTCCAAATCATCTAACTTCCCGGACGGTCACCCATCCTCTCACTACTCCAGCCTGAGCACGCTTAACTTCCGGGTTCTATTCTCCCTCGATTCCAAGTCTACACTTGTTGTTTTCCTGAGAATAGTAACATGTCAATCCTATTAACCCTCGGGAGTTTAGCTTGAGCATGAAGTCACACATTTCGCTGTTTGAGTTTAAAACTATTGTTCTAAAAAACAATAATTATTTAGTAACACTAATATTTCTTGAATAAGGAGTTTGACCACATTTTGACCAAAGTTTGACCACAGTTTGACCAGATTTGACCAAAATTCCAAAAAACTGGAATAATTATTTAGTAACACTAATATTCTTGAATAATTATTTAGTAACACTAATACTTCTTGAATAAGTAGTTTGACCACAGTTTGACCAGATTTGACCAAAATTAAAAAGAACTGAAATTTGAGCATAACTTTTTTTTCCTTTTAGAATTTGAGGATTCTAAAAATTTGCAAACAGGCCGTAGAAGTTATATTATACGTTTTTTTCTGACATCGTATGGAAAAGTTATAGCCGTTTTACATTTTCCCTACACTTTTTGCAAAACATGTCCAAATTTAAGTTTTTGAATTTTCCTAACTAGTAGATGTAGTAACATAACTACATCTCAAAGGATTTTAATTTTTGAAACATTTTGATATACTATATGTTTTTTTCTCACATCATATGCAAAAGTTATAGCCGTTTTACATTTTCCCTACACTTTTTGCAAAACATGTCCAAATTTAAGTTTTTAGATTTTCCTAACTAGTAGATGTAGTAACATAACTACATCTCAAAGGATTTTAATTTTTGAAGTTTTTATCATTTTCTTTTGCTTTTTACAAAACCGAAAAGGCGAACCATAGGGGGTGGGGTAGAGTTTCAAAATGGGACCTTTAGTAGTAGCGAGGGATTTTACCCCTCGCTACTACTATGGCATGTCCCGGAGGGGCACGGTTGAGACCTCTTAGTAGTAGTGAGGGGTAAAAACTTAGTAGTAGCGCGGGTTTATAACCCTCTCTACTACTATGGCATGGCCCAGGGGCATGATAGAGACCGCTTAGTTGTAGCGAGGGGTAAAAACCAGCGCTACTGCTATCAACTTAGTAGTAGTGAGGGTTAAAAACCCGCGCTACTACTATGGCATGTCCTGGGGGGCACGGTAGAGACCGCTTAGTAGTAGCGAGGGTAAAAAACCAGCGCTACTGCTATCAACTTAGTAGTAGCGAGGGTTAAAAACCCGCGCTACTGCTACTTAGCAGCAGCGCCTGATTTTAAAGCGCGCTACTGGTAAGATTCTATGTATAGGCATTTCCCTAGTAGTATATCCACGCTGGCCGCCCTAGTCAACGCATGGAGGGGCGGGGCCGGGCCAGAGTGGCTGCGAGGTGGGGTCGGGGAAAGGAGGGGAGGGGGGGCGCCTGGCCTCGTCTCCATCTCCTACGTCGCGCGTGCCCGACGGAGCAGAGCAGTGGCGCGGTTCCGACGAGGTTTGCCAGCAGCTCCGGCCACCGTTCAAGGCGCCAAGGATACCGGCAGGTTCGGGACGACAAGGCGGCTCGTTTCCACAGTAGCACGGTCGCCGGGGACACCAAGTCGAGGAGGACGGGGGCCATGGTGGAGAGAAGCTACGGGTGGAGATGGGCTCGTGGCCATAGTGCCTCCGGCAAGGGTGCGAGGGCATGGGGAGGATCGCCGGAGTGAGGGGATCTCACTGGTGGTGGCTAGTGGCAGGGAGGAGGTGCGGACCGCCGAACTCGAAGAGGGGCAGAGGCAGTGACCATGGCAGCAGTGGGAGGGAAGAAGAGCTTCTCGAGCTCAGTTGGGTGGTCGAGGAGGGCTAATGGAGTGAGGGAGGGCTGCTGGTGTGCTCGGACGAGGCCGGGGATGGCTATATATAGCCGGCGAGGGAGGAGCCGTGCTGGCGTCACCGCGGACGCGTGGACGGCGCCGCGGACGGGTGTGCTCGCGCATGAGCTCAGGGAAGGCGACGGAGAGGTGCAACAGAGCTAAAGTGGTGCATAGGGACGAGCAGAGCTCGGGGACAAGAGGAGGAAGGAGCCATGGCATGATGGAGGGGCTGATGGAGGGGGGGAGGGCTCCAGGAGGATAGCGACGATGGAGGCTGGCTGTTGGACAGGCTCACGAGCGCGAAGGCGACGAGAGGAGGAGGGGCCGGAGCTAGAAGGCGCCCTAGATGCGGCCAACGCCAGCAGAGCACGCGCATTGCATGCCAAAGCTCGTGATCACCGCTTGCACTGGTGCACATAGTGGCACACGGCCGGCCAAACAATGTCTGGGGGCTTGTCCTTCCCGGGGAGGTTGCAACTGCGGTGGTAGTTTGGTTAAAAGTGACATGGTTAAATGGTAGTTAACACCTGAAGTTTACTGCAGTAAACTTGACCATACACTGCTGATCAACAGGAAGGGGTTTGGCAGCAAAGGAGTTGTCTGGTAGGTTTAGGGTAAGGAGGACTTTCACCCTGGTAACTTTGAGAAGCTGTGGACCAAGATTTAATATAGTTGCTTTACAACTTCCAAATCTGGTCCAGAAATGAGATTAGGATGATGCACTCCGACGGTGATGCCATTTGATCTCAAATTTGGCAAGGCCAAATGATTTGGTCATAGTAAGATGTTGCAAAAATTTCATACCAAATGGACAAGCCAAAGTGGTACTTGCTTCACAAACATCTTCACTGACTAGAATATTGCATGAATTTTATAGAAATATTGGCTAGGTGAAATGGTGCCAAATTTAATGAAGATAAGTCATTTGGGTAGGAGAACAATCTGGAAATTTATAAGGATTTTTGAAGCAATATAAATTATACTTGCTTCACAACCTGAAAATTTTACCAGGAGCAAAGATTTGGTACTGTGCTCACATATCTCAAGGTATGGAGCTTAAATTTAGAGGAGTGTGCTAATATGAGAACATGAAGGAGTGTGCAAAATTTCATCTCATTTGGATAAACTAGCGAGTACTTCCTTCACAATGCCTTCTGTCTGATAAAAAGCTTGAAAAATTGCCGAGGAATTTTGGCTAGGCAAATAAAGTTGAATTTTGGCACAAGTCAATTGTTTGGACAGGAAAAGATGTCAAAAAAGTTTGGGGTCAAATGGGAAAAGATAAATAGCACTTGCTTCACAATGTGCCATTTACGACAGAATATAAAATGAATTTAGTGAGCATGATGAGAAATATGGACAATGAAATATTTTGCGATATCTGAGGAAGATATGACCCAAATAATTTATGATAATTATTTGGGGATTTTTGGATGGGCATAAATATAGGTTGCTTCACAACCTAGGGCAGATAGGGTTATTCCTTTAATAGAAAAAGGAATTTTCCCTAGAGAAAGAAATTAGGGTTTGGTCATGGAGTGAAGTGACATGATCTTGGGAAGGTTTTTAGAATCATGAGTCACTTGGGAGATGAAATGAGGATGATTTCCCAGGTGACAATGCCACAGAACCACTCCAAAGAGAAAAACAGAGAAAAACCAAGTTAGTTAAAAGAAAAAGAAAAGGGCCAAAATCCAGGCCGTTACATAGGCCATCCCTCTACTCACCCACACCCCCTGCTATTCTGCAGCGACGACATCCTCACACCGCAGCGAACTAGTGAACCCTCGTACTCCTCTCCGTGTGGGCATCCACTGCCGCGTCTTCCCCGGCTCCGCGTCGTCCCCTTCCTAGGCCTCGCCGTCGTCCACCGCCCTGGTGCTCTCTACGCGGCGTGCTCAACGTGGTCAAGGAAAGACTTCCATCAGAAGAGTACTGTACCTGGAGAGGCTAACAGCTAGGTCCAAGGCAGCCGCAAGGAAGTGCCTCCTTATTACGTGGAAAATAATTATTCCTCCACCTGACAGCAGGGACCCACCGGACGGGCCACCGTATGGGGCTAAAAAATGTTTCCCCCTAACTAATGGGACCCACCGGACGGGCCAACGTATTTCGTGAAAAAACGTTCCCCCCGCTATCAGCTCGGACCCACCGGAGGTCCCCCCTTATTACGCACAAAAAAATGAATACTCCCCTTGCTAGTTGGCACTCACCTTGGTGGGAGGCTGACTTGTGGACCTACTAAGTTGACCGGGACGGAGTGCTTTGTCAACTTAGTCAATATGAACGATTCTAGCTCCAGTGACCCTACGATCTCCATCCAACGGCTGTAGTGCTTCTTCAACCTCTGGTCTTCTTGCTCCAGCCACCCAAAGCAGCACCGGTCATGCCGCATGCTCATGCCTCCCATTTTCGGGTGTGCTGCCGCAGAGGCCTCACCGCCCCCTACTGTCCCCACCGCTGGCCAGGCCCTGCAGCGACGGCAGCCTCACACCGCAGCCAAACTAGTGAATCCGCGTACTCCTCTCAGCGCGGGCTTCCACCGCGCGTCTTCCCCGGCTCCACATCTTCCCTTTCCTAGGCCTCGCCATATTCCACCGCCCTAGTGCTCTCGGCGCGGCGTGGTCAATGTGGTCAAGGAACGAGTTCCATCGGAATAGTATTGTATGTGGAGAGGCCCACAACTGGGTCCATGGCGGCCGCAAGGAAGTGCCTCCTTATTACGCGCAAAATAATTATTCCTCCACCTGACAGCAGGGACCCATCAGATGAGCAACTGTATTTCGTGAAAAAAAAAGGTTTCCCCCTGACTGCTGGGACCTACCAGCTACATTTTCGCACGCAAGGAAGAGCGTCCGGGCAAAAAAATGATTTGCCCCTGACTGCTGGGACCCACCAGCTACATCTTCGCAGGCCAGGAAGTGCCTGACAGTCGGGACCCACCTAGTCGAAGCGTAAGTAGCATTGTCATTCTGGTCGCGAACGTGTACGTACATACTGGTCGATGTAGAGGCGTGCACGTGTCATAGTAGAGGCGCGCACGTAGCATGTACACATACGTACAACGGCCAATGTGCAAGAAAGAAAATACGGCCACGTACATACATACGGGTAGGGTCTCGAACGCCTACTGGCGCATACGTACGGCCAGGGCTCATGTACATGGCTGGGTCAGAACAGAGAAACGGCGTCGTGTTCATGGGGAGCCAACCGGCTGGGTCGGAACGGAATGCGTCGTTGTGTTCATCGGGAGGGCTTGGACGGAATAGCCGATGGAAACGAGGCCTGGCGTACCACACAACCAAGGAAACGGCCTTGTGCTCGACCGGCCACGTTTGAAACGGGATCCTGTTCATCGGGAGGGGTCCGGCATACCGCAAAACGGAGGAAATGGACCTCCTACGGTCAAAACGGGGTTCCTGTTGATCGGGAGGGGTGTGGCGTACCGCAAAAAGGAGGAAATAGACTTGTGTTGGAGCGCTACGGTCAAAATGGGGGTTTTGTTCATCGGGAGGCTGTGGCATACCACAAAACGGGACTCCACGGGATACTGTTCATCTCCACCGTCGACCCCCTCCAGCCTCCACAGGCTACTGTTCATCCACCATCGACCTACTCTGGCCTCCACCTGTGACTGTTCATCCACGGGCACATGTTCATCCAGCCTCCACCGCACGCTACTCCACTGGCTACTGTTCAACTAGCCCTCTCCACGGGCTCCTGTTCAACCACCCCTCCACAGGCTACTGTTCATCCTGCCCTCCACCATCTACTGTTCATCCTGGCCTACACCAGGTGGTCCTGTTCATCCAGCCCTCCACGGGGTCCTGTTCATCCAGCCCCAACCGGCTCGATCGATCGGAGTACTGTTCATCCAGAGGCAACACCATGGTGTCCTGTTCATCCACCACCACCCCCCGCAACGCTCACTGTTCATCCAGAGGTAGCATCGATCGGCTTCAGTTAGCAGGAGTAGCGAAGGAATCGATCGATCGGGTTCAGTTAACAGCCATCAATCGATCGCTTGGGTTCAGTAACGTGTAGCCTGCAGTGCAATCGCTCGGGTTCAGTTAGAGCCCAACGCCCCGCACACACACACGTACGTATGAGAGAAACATGCATTGCTCGGCCCCCGACCACCCACCGTAACCGGGGACTCCCCGATATTTTCCGCGCCCTCGCTTCTACCATGGTTTTTTCCGTCATGGACGGCCCAAAGAGTGTCATGCAGCTGCGTCTCCGGCCCGCCCAGGACGAAAAGCCCATTTTCTATCATGATTTTTTTGTCATAGAAGTTGGACCCCACGACATCTATGATGATACCGTGTTTTGTCACAATTATTGTCATAGAAGTGTCATAAGTATGACAGAAAAATTTTTGTTCGGCCCAAAATGTCACGACTGTGTCTTTTTTTGTAGTGGTGGGACAACCCCAACCGCCCCCCCCCCTAGTCGGGTACGGTGTTCATTTTGTAATGTACTTGGGGTGGCCCATCAAAGTTGTGCATTTGGCATTTAAACACATCATACACCATCGTACCCATACATATTTTCGGGCCGCATGCAGTGTATACGGGGTCTTCTGATCGACCACGTCTCCCTTGTGCGGTTTTTTGTGACGACGCGGATATCTGTGGGCTCCCTGAGTGTATATATATATCATACCTTTGACCGATAATGAGGGGTATGTGTTGGCCATGAATGGATTCCTCCTAGTTCATGTTAGGGCCGGTCTCTGTCAAATGTCGGTCAACGAAAGCTCGAGCTCATGCATTGTCATGATTCCTTCCCGGATACTTCGATTGCTGGGTTCGACCTACATCAAACCTTGCGTACGTATCTCGTCCTTAACTACCTTGCCTTCATGGTTGTTGTCTATATCGAGTGGTAGGCACCACATCTAAATTGTAAACTATTCTATATTGAAAACACACATCACCCCTTCCTAAGGTACATCATTTTGGGCTGCACACAAGAGGTGATGGTTTTGTGGTCCCTCTCGTGCGATGTTTATGATGGTTCAATCTATTAGCCCAAGCGGTTTATCGACAACAACAACTGTCATTTGACCAAACGAAAGATTCATTGGTCCGTCTTATGGTACGTCATGGTGACATGCATGTATGACCAAAGTATCGATCATTACGTGCATCCGCACTGCTAACATGAAGTGGGAGGTGGTGGGCCAAGCATCCTAGCTAGGACGACATTATGTCATTATATATATCCTAGCTAGGTGGTTTTGAGGGTGCTTTTGGGTTTGCGAGGCAGGTACCACCAAAGTTATGCATTATGTGTTTAAAGTTTCAAACATCCCCAATATTCGTACATATATTTGTCCACTTCCAGGTGGTTCTTTACATCTGGCCCCTCTCATCGATCTTCAACGACGCGCCCAACCTTGGGCCCGCGGGGTCAAAGTTGTGCATTGGAATTTTAAACATCACATACCACCCTTTTCACTCATATATATTTGGGACACCAGCTGGTGTGGCTGTCTTTTGACCCTCCCTAACGTTATTTTTTGCTGCAAAGACTCTAATGATCCTCAACGGACACGGGGTATAATATCTAAACCGCCTGCGATACAAGTGCGATGTGAATCACGACGACCACGCAAGCGCGAGCAAATTAAGGTGGAGGTACTGGGTCAACCGTGTGCGATGCAAGTGCATTGAAAGCACCACAACCGCGCAAGCGCGAGAAAGAGTGGAGGTACTAGCTCAACCGTGTGCGATGCAAGTGCGCTGAAATCACCATGACTGTGCAAGCGCGAGCAAAGGGTGGAGGTACTGGCTTAACCGTGTGCGATGCAAGTGCGCTATAAAACCACCACCTGTGGAAGCTAAAGGCGGGTAAGTTTATTTGCTAATTAGGACGAACCGTGCGATAGACCAGGTAGCTAGAAATATAAAAAACAAACTACCCGCCTTGAGCGTTGCAAAAATCGGCGGATCTGTGCCCCTTTTCCTTATTATCATACACACATATTGTTATTGGACCGTGCACGATCTTGGGCACTCCCGCCTTGCATCAATTACTTTACCCAAATTTTAGTAGCCACCGTACTTCAACCGTCGCCAACACTCCTCCAGCACCGATGAGGGAGTCCTGGATTAGGGGGTCTTCGGACAGCCGGACTATATCCTTTGGCCGGACTGTTGGACTATGAAGATACAAAATTGAAGACTTCGTCCCGTGTCCGGATGGGACTCTCCTTGGCATGGAAGTCAAGCTTGGCAATACGGATATGTAGATCTTCTTCCTTGTAACCGACTTTGTGTAACCATAGCCCCCTCCAGTGTCTATATTAACCGGAGGGTTTAGTCCGTAGGACAACAGCAATCATACCATAGGCTAGCTTCTAGGGTTTAGCCTCTACGATCTCATGGTAGATCAACTCTTGTAATATTCATATCATCACGATCAATCAAGCAGGACGTAGGGTATTACCTCCACCAAGAGGGCCCGAACCTGGGTAAACATCGTGTCCCCCGCCTCCTGTTACCATCCGCCTTAGACGCACAGTTCGGGACCCCCTACCGAGATCGGCCGGTTTTGACACCAACATTGGTGCTTTCATTGAGAGTTCCACTGTGTCGTCACCGTAAGGCTTGATGGTTCCTTCGATCATTAGTAACGATGCGGTCCAGGGTGAGATTTTCCTGCCCAGACAGATCTTCGTATTCAGCGGCTTTGCACTGTGGGCCAAATCGCTTGGCCATCTGGAGCATATCGAGAGCTACGCCCCTGGTCGTCAGGTCAGGTTCGGAAACTTAAACTACACTGCCGACATCCGCGGAGACTTGATCTTCGATGGATTCGAGCCCATGTCAGGTGCGCCGCACAATCATGACGAGCATAAACGTAACTCTGCCATCGGACAATGTTCAGGAGATCAACCTGCAACTACTCCGGCCCTCAATCCGGAACAAATTGCGCCATCCGAGGATGGGGGGATAGACCCCGCCATGGAGGCCGCACTCTCAGTGGCAATGGAGCCGGATACTGACTTCACCCCTTACAAGAGCCATGTTGCCGAACCACTAGATTCGTCCCTGGCCACGGACTCCGAGCCGCCCGCGTCCGCACCTATCGTATCCGATTGGGCGCCGATCATGGAGTTCACCTCCGTGGATATCTTTCAGCACTCACCTTTCGGTGACGTGCTAAATTCATTAAGGTCTCTCTCCTTGTCAGGAGATCCTTTGCCGAACTATGTCTGGCTAGAATGGGATGCGGACGACGAAGAAATTCGCTGCCCACCCACCACCCACTTAGTTGAAGGAAATATGCCCTAGAGGCAATAATAAAGTTATTATTTATTTCCTTATATCATGATAAATGTTTATTATTCATGCTAGAATTGTATTAACCGGAAACATAATACATGTGTGAATACATAGACAAACAGAGTGTCACTAGTATGCCTCTACTTGACTAGCTCGTTAATCAAAGATGGTTATGTTTCCTAACCATGAACAAAGAGTTGTTATTTGATTAACGGGGTCACATCATTAGTTGAATGATCTGATTGACATGACCCATTCCATTAGCTTAGCACCCGATCGTTTAGTATGTTGCTATTGCTTTCTTCATGACTTATACATGTTCCTATGACTATGAGATTATGTAGCTCCCGTTTACCGGAGGAACACTTTGGGTGCTACCAAACGTCACAACGTAACTGGGTGATTATAAAGGAGTACTACAGGTGTCTCCAAAGGTAGATGTTGGGTTGGCGTATTTCGAGATTAGGATTTGTCACTCCGATTGTCGGAGAGGTATCTCTTGGGCCCTCTCGGTAATGCACATCACATAAGCCTTGCAAGCATTGCAACTAAGAAGTTAGTTGCGAGATGATCTATTATGGAACGAGTAAAGAGACTTGCCAGTAACGAGATTGAACTAGGTATTGGATACCGACGATCGAATCTCGGGCAAGTAACATACCGATGACAAAGGGAACAACGTATGTTGTTATGCGGTCTGACCGATAAAGATCTTCGTAGAATATGTAGGAGCCAATATGGGCATCCAGGTCCTGCTATTGGTTATTGACCGGAGACGTGTCTCGGTCATGTCTACATTGTTCTCGAACCGTAGGGTCCGCACGCTTAAGGTTTCGATGACAGTTGTATTATGAGTTTATGAGTTTTGATGTACCGAAGGAGTTCGGAGTCCCGGATGAGATCGGGGACATGACGAGGAGTCTCGAAATGGTCGAGACGTAAAGATCGATATATTGGACGACTATATTCGGACATCGGAAAGGTTCCGAGTGATTCGGGTATTTTTCGGAGTACCGGGTAGTTACGGGAGAGGTAATGGGCCTTGATGGGCTTTAGTGGGAAGAGGAAAAGGCTGCTGCGCCACCCCTCCCCTTTGGTCCGAATTGGACTAGGGAAAAGGGGGCCGGCCACCTTTCCTACTCCTCCTATTCCTTCTCCCTTCCTCCCCTCTTGGTGGACTCCTACTAGGACTTGGAGTCCTAGTAGGACTCCCTATCCTGGCCGCACCTTTGCCTTGGCCGGCCTCCTCCTCCTCCATCCTTTATATACAGGGGTAGGGGGCACCCCATAGACACACAAGTTGATCCTTGAGATCGTTCCTCAGCCGTGTGCGGTGCCCCCTGCCACCAAATTCCACCTCGATCATACCGTTGTAGTGCTTAGGCGAAGCCCTGCATCGGTAGTACATCAAGATCGTCACCACGCCGTCGTGCTGACGGAACTCCTCCCCGAAGCTTTGCTGGATCGGAGCCCGGGGATCGTCATCGAGCTGTACGTGTGCTAAGAACTCGGAGGTGCCGGAGTAACGGTGCTTGGATCGGTCGGATTGGGAAGACGTACGACTACTTCCTCTACGTTGTGTGATCGCTTCCGCAGTCGGTCTGCGTTGGTACGTAGACAACACTCTCCCCTCTCGTTGCTATGCATCACCATGATCTTGCGTGTGCATAGGAAATTTTTTGAAATTACTACGTTCCCCAACAGTGGCATCCGAGCCTAGGTTTTGTGGTTTGATGTTATTTGCACGAGTAGAACACAAGTGAGTTGTGGGCGATACAAGTCATACTGCCTACCAGCATGTCATACTTTGGTTCGGCGGTATTGTTGGACGAGACGACCCGGACCAACCTTATGCGTACGCTTATGCGAGACCGGTTCCCTCGACGTGCTTTGCACATAGATGGCTTGCGGGCGACTGTCTCTCGAACTTTAGTTGAACCGAGTGTGGCTACGCCCGGTCCTTGAGAAGGTTAAAACGGAGTCTATTTGACAAACTATCGTTGTGGTTTTGATGCGTAGGTAAGATGAGTTCTTGCTTAAAGCCCGTAGCAGCCACGTAAAACTTGCAACAACAAAGTAGAGGACGTCTAACTTGTTTTTGCAGGGCATGTTGTGATGTGATATGGTCAAGGCATGATGCTAAATTTTATTGTATGAGATGATCATGTTTTGTAACCGAGTTATCGGCAACTGGCAGGAGCCATATGGTTGTTGCTTTATTGTATGCAATGCAATCACGATGTAATGCTTTACTTTATTACTAAACGGTAGTGATAGTCGTGGAAGCATAAGATTGGCGAGATGACAACGATGCTACGATGGAGATCAAGGTGTCACGCCGGTGACGATGGTGATCATGACGGTGCTTCGGAGATGGAGATCACAAGCACAAGATGATGATGGCCATATCATATCACTTATATTGATTGCATGTGATGTTTATCCTTTTATGCATCTTATCTTGCTTTGATTGACGGTAGCATTATAAGATGATCTCTCACTAAATTATCAAGAAGTGTTCTCCCTGAGTATGCACCGTTGCCAAAGTTCGTCGTGCCCAGACACCACGTGATGATCGGGTGTGATAAGCTCTACGTCCATCTACAACGGGTGCAAGCCAGTTTTGCACACACAGAATACTCAGGTTAAACTTGACGAGCCTAGCATATGCAGATATGACCTCGGAACACGGAGATCGAAATGTCGAGCGTGAATCATATAGTAGATATGATCAACATAACGATGTTCACCATTGAAAACTACTCCATCTCACGTGATGATCGGTTATGGTTTAGTTGATTTGGATCACGTGATCACTTAGAGGATTAGAGGGATGTCTATCTAAGTGGGAGTTCTTAAGTAATATGATTAAATTGAACTTAAATTTATCATGAACTTAGTCCTGGTAGTATTTTGCAAATTATGTTGTAGATCAATAGCTCGCGTTGTTGCTTCCCTGTGTTTATTTTTGATATGTTCCTAGAGAAAATTCTGTTGAAAGATGTTAGTAGCAATGATGCGGATTGGATCCGTGATCTGAGGTTTATCCTCATTGCTGCACAGAAGAATTATGTCCTTGATGCACCGCTAGGTGATAGACCTATTGCAGGAGCAGATGCAGATGTTATGAATGTTTGGCGAGCTCAATATGATGACTACTTGATAGTTTAGTGCACCATGCTTAATGGCTTAGAATCGGGACTTCAAAGACGTTTTGAACATCATGGTCCATATGAGATGTTCCAGGAGTTGAAGTTAATATTTCAAGCAAATACCCGAGTTGAGAGATATGAAGTCTCCAACAAGTTCTATAGCTAAAAGATGGAGGAGAATCGCTCAACTAGTGAGCATGTGCCCAGATTGTCTGAGTACTACAATCACTTGAATCAAGTGGGAGTTAATCTTCCAGATAAGATAGTGATTGACAGAATTCCCTAGTCACCATCACCAAGTTAGCAGAACTTCGTGATGAACTATAATATGCAAGGGATAACGGAAACAACTCCCAAGCTCTTCGTGATGCTGAAATCAACGAAGGTAGAAATCAAGAAAAACATCAAGTGTTGATGGTTGACAAGACCACTAGTTTCAAGAAAAGGGCAGAGGGAAGAAGGGGAACTTCAAGAAGAACGGCAAGCAAGTTGCTGCTCAAGTAAAGAAGCCCAAATCTGATCCTAAGCCTGAGACTAAGTGCTTCTACTGCAAAGGGACTGGTCACTGGAAGCGGAACTACCCCAAGTGATTGGAGGATAAGAAGGATGGCAAAGTGAACATAAGTATATTTGATATACATGTTATTGATGTGTACTTTACTAGTGTTTATAGCAACCCCTTAGTATTTGATGCTAGTTCAGTTGCTAAGAGTAGTAACTCGAAACGGGAGTTGCAGAATAAACAGAGACTAGTTAAGGGTGAAGTGACGATGTATGTTGGAAGTGGTTCCAAGATTGATATGATCATCATCGCACACTCCCTATAATTTCGGGATTAGTGTTGAACCTAAATAAGTGTTATTTGGTGTTTGCGTTGAACATGAATATGATTTGATCATGTTTATTGTAATACGGTTATTCATTTAAGTAAGAGAATAAATTGTTGTTCTGTTTACATGAATAAAACCTAATATGGTTACACACCCAATGAAAATAGTTCATTGGATCTCGATCTTAATAATACACATATTCATAATATTGAAACCAAAAGATGCAAAGTTAATAATGATAGTGCAACTTATTTGTGGCACTGCTGTTTAGGTCATATTGGTATAAAGCGCATGAAGAAACTCCATGCTGATGGGCTTTCGGAATCACTTGATTATGAATCACTTGATGCTTGCGAACCATGCCTTTTGGGCAAGATGACTAAAACACCGTTCTCCGGAACAATGGAGCGAGAAAAGATTTGTTGGAAATCATACATACTGATGTATGTGGTCCGATGAATATTGAGGCTCGCGACAGGTATCATTATTTTCTGATCTTCACAAATGATTTGAGCAGATATGAGTATATCTACTTGATGAAACATAAGTCTGAAACATTTGAAAAGTTCAAAGAATTTCAGAGTGAAGTGAAAAACATCGTGACAAGAGAATAAAGTTTCTACGATCTGATCGCGGAGACAAATATTTGAGTTACGAGTTTGGTCTTCAGTTAAAACAATGTGAAATAGTTTCACTACTCACGCCACCTGGAACACCACATCATAATGGTGTGTCTGAATGTCATAACCGTACTTTATTGGATATAGTGCAATCTATGATGTCTCTTACCGATTTACCACTATTGTTTTTGGGGTCATGCATTAGAGACAGCTGCATTCACATTAAAAAGGGGCACCATCTATATCCGTCGAGACGACGCCTTATGAACTATGGTTTGGCTAGAAACCAAAGTTGTCATTTCTTAAAGTTTGGGGTTGTGATGCTTATATTAAAAGTTTCATCCTGATAAGCTCAAAACTCAAATCGAAGAAGTGCATCTTCATAGAAACTATTGGATACACCTTCTATCACAGATCCGAAGGCAAGACTTTTGTTGCTAAATTCGGAAACTTTCTGGAGAAGGAGTTTCTCTCGAAAGAAGTGAGTGGGAGGAAAGTAGAACTTCACGAGGTAACTGTACCTGCTCCCTTATTGGAAAGTAGTACATCACAGAAAAATGTTTCTGTGACACCTACACCAATTAGTGAGGAAGCTAATGATGATGATCATGAAACTTCAGGACAAGATACTACCGAACCCCGTAGATCAACCAGAGTGAGATCTGCACCAGAGTGGTACGGTAATCCAATTCTAGAAGTCATGCTACTAGATCATGATGAACCTATGAACTATGAAGAAGCGATGGTGAGCCCAGATTCCGCAAAGTGGCTTGAAGCCATGAAATCTGAGATATGATCCATGTATGAGAACAAAGGTTGGACTTTGGTTGACTTGCCCGATGATCGGCAAGCAATTGAGAATAAATGGATCTTCAAGAGGAAGACGGACGTTGATAGTAGTGTTACTATCTACAAAGCTAGAATTGTCGCGAAAAGGTTTTCGACAAGTTCAAAGTGTTGACTACGATGAGAGTTTCTCACTCGTATCTATGCTTAAATCTGTCCGAATCATGTTAGCAGTTGCCGCATTTTATGAAATCTGGCAAGTGGATAAACAAAACTGCATTCCTTAATGGATTTCTGAAAGAAGAGTTGTATATGATGCAACCAGTAAGTTTTGTCAATCCTAAAGGTGCTAACAAAATGTGCAAGCTCAAGTGATCCATCTGTGGACTGGTGCAAGCATCTCGGAGTTGGAATATACGGTTTGATGAGTTGATCAAAGCATATAGTTTTATACAGACTTGCGGTGAAGCCTGTATTTACAAGAAAGTGAGTGGGAGCACTACAACATTTCTGATAAGTATATGTGAATGACATATTGTTTATCGGAAATAATGTAGAATTATTCTGTAAAGCATAAAGGAGTGTTTGAAAGGAGTTTTTCAAAGAAAGACTTCGGTGAAGCTGCTTACATATTGAGCTTCAAGATCTATAGAGATAGATCAAGACGCTTGATAAGTTTTTTTCAATGAGTACATACCTTGACAAGATTTTGAAGTAGTTCAAAATGGAGCAGTCAAAGAAAGAATTCTTGCCTGTATTATAAGGTGTGAAGTTGAGTAAGACTCAAAGCCCGACCACGGCAGAAGATAGAAAGAGAATGAAAGTCATTCCCTACGCCTTGGCCATAGGTTCTATAAAGTATGTCATGCTGTATACCAGATCTATTGTATACCCTGCACTGATTTGGCAAGGGAGTACAATAGTGATCTAGGAGTAGATCACTGGACAGCGGTCAGAATTATCCTTAATGAAATAAGGATATGTTTCTCGATTATGGACGTGACAAAAAGGTTCGTCGTAAAGGGTTACGTCGATGCAAGTTTTTGGCACTGATCTAGATGATTCTAAGTCTCAATCTGGATACATATTGAAAGTGGGAGCAATTAGCTAGAGTAGCTCCGTGTAAAGCATTGTAGACATAGTACTTACAAAATACTTACGGATCTGAATGTGACAGACCAGTTGACTAAAATTATCTCACAAGCAAAACATGATCACACCTTAGTACTCTTTGGGTGTTAATCACATAGAGATGTGAACTAGATTACTGACCCTAGTAAACCCTTTGAGTGTTGGTCACATGACGATGTGAACTATGGGTGTTAATCACATGGTGATGTGAACTATTGCTGTCAAATCACATGGGCCCTCTCGGTAATGCACATCACATAAGCCTTGCAAGCATTGCAACTAAGAAGTTAGTTGCGAGATGATGTATTACGGAACGAGTAAAGAGACTTGCTGGTAACGAGATTGAACTAGGTATTGGATACCGACGATCGAATCTCGGGCAAGTAACATACCGATGACAAAGGGAACAACGTATGTTGTTATGCGGTCTGACCGATAAAGATCTTCGTAGAATATGTAGGAGCCAATATGGGCATCCAGGTCCCGCTATTGGTTATTGACCGGAGACGTGTCTCGGTCATGTCTACATTGTTCTCGAACCATAGGGTCCGCACGCTTAAGGTTTCGATGACAGTTGTATTATGAGTTTATGAGTTTTGATGTACCGAAGGAGTTCGGAGTCCCGGATGAGATCGGGGACATGACGAGGAGTCTCGAAATGGTCGAGACGTAAAGATCGATATATTGGACGACTATATTCGGACATCGGAAAGGTTCCGAGTGATTCGGGTATTTTTCGGAGCACCGGGTAGTTACGGGAGAGGTAATGGGCCTTGATGGGCTTTAGTGGGAAGAGGAAAAGGCTGTTGCGCCCCCCCTCCCCTTTGGTCCGAATTGGACTAGGGAAAAGGGGGCCGGCCACCTTTCCTACTCCTCCTGTTCCTTCTCCCTTCCTCCCCTCTTGGTGGACTCCTACTAGGACTTGGAGTCCTAGTAGGACTCCCTATCCTGGCCGCACCTTTGCCTTGGCCGGCCTCCTCCTCCTCCATCCTTTATATACAAGGGTAGGGGGCACCCCATAGACACACAAGTTGATCCTTGAGATCGTTCCTTAGCCGTGTGCGGTGCCCCCTGCCACCAAATTCCACCTCGATCATACCGTTGTACTGCTTAGGCGAAGCCCTGCGTCGGTAGTACATCAAGATCGTCACCACGCCGTCGTGCTGACGGAACTCCTCCCCGAAGCTTTGCTAGATCGGAACCCGGGGATCGTCATCGAGCTGTACGTGTGCTAAGAACTCGGAGGTGCCGGAGTAACGGTGCTTGGATCGGTCGGATTGGGAAGACGTACGACTACTTCCTCTACGTTGTGTGATCGCTTCCGCAGTCGGTCTGCGTTGGTACGTAGACAACACTCTCCCCTCTCGTTGCTATGCATCACCATGATCTTGCGTGTGCGTAGGAAATTTTTTGAAATTACTACGTTCCCCAACATTAGTAGCCTGTGTTGACGATTTAACCGACATGCTCAATTTCGACTCCGAAGACATCGATGGCATGGACGACGATGCAGGAGAGGAACATGAACCAGTGCCCATAGGGCGCTGGGCAACCACTTCACCACATGACATATACGTGGTGGATACATCCAAAGAAAACAATGACGAAGAACGACAGGATGCAACGAAGAATAGCTCCCTCGAGAAGCAATCAAAGCGTCGGCATAGGCGCCGCTCAAAACCCCGCCTCGGCAAAAATAGCGATAACAGCGCAAGAGAAAATAACACTCCAGACGACTCCAGAGGAAGTGACGACCACATTGACCCAGCGGCAGATCACGATAAAATTGCAAAACATAGTACGGATCCGATGTCCTAACAGGGCGATGCCGAGGATAAACCTCATCAAACCCCCTCTGGGAGGAAAACAGTCCGGACAAAGTTGCACACATCATCCCGGAAACGCACATGGAACAAGAGAACCTCCATAGAAGGCTTATTGCCACAGCGAGGAGTCTGAAGAAGCAGAAGCAAAGGCTTAAGGCCGCACAAAATACGCTCAACAGCAGGTGGAACAAAGTGCTCGACAACGAAGAAAAGTATGGTGGAAGTCACCACACAAAGAGCTATCCAAAGCGCAAGCTATTACCTAAATTCGACGATGAGCCTTAGAGCCCACATAGCTGAAAAATAAAATGGCCAACCGGCTGGATCAACCACCCTGTGACCGGGATAGAGTGGCTAACTCGGATCAACCACCCTGTGACCGTGATAGAGTGAATTTTGACTTTATTTGCAAAATCTCTGTGAAATTTGTAAAAATGGGCATAACTTTTGCATACTAACTCGGATGAAAAAGTTTTTTATATGAAAAATCATCTACTCGAAAAGTTACATCCAAATTTAATTGTGGTCAAACATTTTTAGTTATTTCAAAATCCTCAAAAACCTAATAGAAAAAAAGTTACAGGGCTTTTAAGATCTAGAGTGGAAAAAATTGAAAAATATTCAAATAGTGGGCAAACTGTGGTCAAACAATGGTCAAACTAATTATTCTAGAATATTAGTGTTACTAAATAATTATTTTAGTTATTTCAATTTTGGTCAAATCTGGTCAAACTTTGGTCAAACTATGGTCAAACTGTGGTCAAACAATGGTCAAACTAATTATTCAAGAAATATTAGTGTTACTAAATAATTATTGCTTTTTAAAACAATAGTTTCAAACTCAAACAGTGAAATGTGTCACTTCATGCTCAAGCAAAATTCCTGAAGGTTAATAGGATTGACATCTTACTATTGTCAGGAAAACAACAAGTGCAGACTTGGAGCGAGGGAGAATAGAACCCGGAAGTTAAGCGTGCTCGGGCTGGAGTAGTGAGAGGGATGGGTGACCGGTCGGGAAGTTAGATGATTTGGAATGAGTGATCCACACTTGAGCAGTTAAGAGAGGTGATTAGAGACTAAATCATCAAATAATTCAGAAAAACTAAAAATAAAAAAAACAAATTTTTTTTCGAAAATTTTCAAAAAAAAAAATTCAAAAAAAAACCTTTAGTACCGGTTGGTAACACCAACCGGTACTATAGGTCCCCCGTACCAGGGCGCAAGCTCACGCCACGTGGTGGCACTTTAGCGCCGGTTCGTGCTGAACCGGTACTAAAGGGGGGGGGCCTTTAGTGCCGAAATAATAGTGCCGGTTCCATAACCGGCACTAAAGGCCCTTACGAACCGGTGCTATTGCCCGGTTTTCTACTAGTGTAAAGGACCAGCTCGGCACTAGCTGAAAAGCCTCCCAGAAAACTCAATTGGAAGTTGGGAGGAGCTCAAGGATGCTTTTCGGTCTAATTTTCAAGGGACCTATGTCCGACCTCCGGATGCAGACGATTTAAGTCATATAATTCAACAGCCCGGAGATTCAGCTCGAAAGCTTTGGAATAGGTTTCTCACTAAGAAGAACCAAATCATCGACTGTCCGGACGCCGAAGCCTTAGCAGCTTTCAAGCAACGCATCCGAGACGAATGGCTCGCCAGACACCTCGGCCAAGAGAAACTGAGAATAATGGCAGCCCTGACAAGCCTCATGACCCGCTTTTGCGCGGGCAACGATAGCTGGTTAGCCTGTAGTAGCACCAACGACCCAAGCACATCCAAAGTGAGGGATGGCAATGGAAAACCATGACACAGTAAAAGCAAGCGTCAAAATAAAGACGACAACCCAAATAATACGGTGGTAAATGCCGGATTCAGGGGCTCTCGACCAGGTCAGCGGAAAAAGCCTTGGAAAGGCAGCAGAGATGGACCGTCCAGCCTAAACAAGATTCTAGACAAACTATGTCAAATTCATGGCACCCCCGATAAACCTAAAAATCAAACCCACAGAGAATGTTGGGTCTTCAAGAAGGCCGGTAAGCTAAACGCCGAACACAAGGGGAGGGAGACACCAAGCGAAGACGAGGACGAAACTCGCCAGCAAAGCACTAGAGAACAGAAAAAATTCCCACCAGAGGTTAAAACAGTAAACATGATCCACGTGACGAAGAGGAGAAGCAAACATGCACTCCGAGACATAAGCATTCGGCATGAAGGATTGGCTGCCTTGGTGTTAGACCCAATAATAAACGGATACCATCTCACATGAGTTCTAATGGACGGCTGAAGTGGTCTAAATCTGATATATCAGGACACAGTCCGTAAAATGGGGATAGAACCGACAAGAATCAGCCGTAGTAATACTACCTTCAAGGGAGTAATACCAGGCCCAGAGGCCCGCTCCACGGGCTCTCTAATACTAGAGGTTGTATTTGGTTCACCCGACAACCACCGAAGTGAGAAGTTAGACATCGACATTGCTCCATTTCGAAGCGGCTATCAAGCACTACTCGGAAGAACAACTTTCACTTGTTTTAATGCGGTACCACATTACGCTTCTCTTAAGCTTAAGATGCCTGGTCCACGTGGCACCATCACAGTTAGTGGAAAATATTGAGCGTTCTCTATGCGTGGAAGAACGTGTGGTGACTTTAGCCGCCGAGGACTAGACGGACTCACCAACCATAATAAATGACAGGTCGTCAAGACCGCGGACATGGTTCGACGAGTCCGGCGCATCACTAGATATACCTGAGATTGGTTTGATGGTTAAACCTTCAAAGATGGTACCAAGGGCTTCCCACATGTCATCAGGGCTAGTTCGGCTCAACTTGACTTATCTTGAATTTTAATGGTTTATCAAGAATAACCAATTTTTTGGCACGACAAGTTTCAGCTAAGTTCTTCTCTTTTACATATGACAATCGTGCGGCACCCATCCAGGACACGGCACAACAGAGACACAGACGCAGACATGCAGCAGGGACCCACTCAAAGGTTTCTTTTCAGATTAAGACCCTACGTAAACCTTTTTTACTATCTCTTGTTGTTCACATCCTCCGGATACTCAATACAACCGAGAAGGATCCTGACGTTATCATCATTTCGCCACGTTAGAACATTGCACGTACCTGGACACTCGGGGTTTATTATTAAGGGCATTGTTCAGCCCTGCATATGTTATAAAGACCGAATACCTTACGGAGTGTTCGGCGTCACGAGTTTGGCCTTATATGCATCAGCTCCGAATCATGTCTTTGGTCAAATGTTGGGTTTGCCCGGCTCCCTTGTTATGCTACCTTACGTTCCGCTCTATCCGCTAAGGCGGCACCAGGAGAACTACTACGATTGTGCCCTGGTTCATCCGGATGAGCACCTCAGTAGAGAAAGCCGAAAACTGACTATCGCGAGAAAGCGCGAGACTGGTCAACCACTCGATGACTTAGCGGAATCTTTGGGATTCCTCCGCATTAACGAAGGGCCGTTTCCCGGTCATGTACGTATGCGCACCATATTCGGGCAAGCGCAGAGGTACCATGGGCTATATAGTAGTCCATCCATCAAACTCCTATGGCTAAATGAAAGTGTTAAAGCAATATAGTCTGACTGCCTTGTTCGCTGCGCTACCACCTCCTTAATGGACCAACACGTTGGATCAAGTGTGAATATGCATTTTTTGCGAACACCCCCACACTATATACGTGGTGGCTGAAGTCGGCGACTGCAAACTTTCAGGTTATATACATATATACATAAACGGCCGCACAGGAGGCATCATAATACTTTCAAGCAAAATTATAAACACATCCTTTATAATTCAATAAAAAATGTTTTTACAATGGGAATACATGTCGCTAGAACATTATATTCTTCGAGCACTGAGCCTCTATTGAACGAGCGCCTTCAAGGACTTCTTCAAAGTAGTGCTCGGCAAATACTCGGCCTACGGCCAAACTCTGGGTTGCAATAGCGGTGGCCTCCATCTCTGCCCAATATGTTTTGACACGGGCAAGTGCCATACGCGCACTCTCTATGCACGATGACCTCTTCATAGGGTCAATGTGCGGCACAACACCAAGGAACTGTTGCACTAAACTAAAATAACTATTCGGCCTTGGCCCTTCCGGCCACAGATGATCCACAACAGACCTCATGGCAAGCCCAGACAACCTATGGAGCTCGGACCACTTGGCCATTCGCTCATTCAACAGCAGCGGACGCACTGGAACAATGAACTATGACCAGAATAGCCTTTCCAGTTCATGATATTTTTGATCCTTGAAGTACTCGACCGCATCAGCAGCACTGGTTGCCAAATCCACGTATGCGTCTGCAGAACTCCATAGTTGATCAAGAGGGGCATACTTCGGATCTCCGAACTTCGTCCATAACAACAAGGGGTTCCCAGCCGCGATATCTCCAGCTTGACGCAGCTCCTCCTTCGACACTCTAATTTTAGAGTGGGCTACCTTGGCTACTACCATGGCCTTCTTCAGGTCCGTCGCCTTCGTTCGGCTTTCTTTTTCAAGAAGCTGGTAACGGTCAGCGGCATCTTTTAACTCAACGGCCATATTGGCTATTTTTTCCTTGCTTCGGCAATGCGCAACCTGTTCGGCCCTCAGCTCTTCGACCGCCTTTAGAGTGGCCGCATCACTATTCCAGGCTTGTTCCTTGGCTCGGGCAAGTTCCGCTCGAAGGGTCTCCACGGCGGCAGCTCCATCTGCAGTCACAACATATCAAAGATACTAGCATCACGCTCCTCTTACTATGTGTTGATCACCGGAGAAATCACATACCCTGTGCCTCGTCGAGCCGCTTGTTTACAAGCACGATGTCGGCATCTGCCGCATCAAATTGCCGCTTCAGCTCGGCAAACTCACCAGTCCGGCTAGCCACCGGACCTTCAGCCACCTGCACATGAAGGCGGCCTGATTATTACCTGGGACTATGATCCTCTGTTTGCCACCGTTCTCGACGGCAACCAGAGTCTCAGGGGCTACTATCTGCATAGGGCACACCTAACGTGTGCGGTACTATAAAAACATACACTATTTCTCATACCTCAAAGCCTTTCAGCAGACTCATAAAAGCTTCGTGCAACCCGGTTTCGGCGGATGAAATTCTCTCAATCACTGTATCCATTAGTATACGATGCGCTTCTGAGATGGCCGCTTGCTCCAAAAGATCCATCAGAGCGTCTGATCGCACACCGGACATTCCGGACAATTTCTATTGCTCTCTTTAGGAGCCGAATACTGAGGACTTCGGGTGGCCGAAGGATTACCCTCCGGCCTTGGCGGATCAGGAGAAACCCTCCAGGACGTCACTTCAGGGTCGCCCGCCTCATGAGGTGGGGTGGCATGGGTAGGTGTTTCGCTCTCCATCATCTCCGGAAGAAGATCCCACGAAGACGAACTCTATCGAGAAGGGCTACGATCTGAACTACAAGATATATGCTTCGGTTATTGTCTTCAGAAGTAATGTAGGATATTTTTTCTATTAAGTACTTTTTGTTTACTTACAGCGAAATAGAGGGCTGATCCCCTTGCGGGCACTGTGCGGCAAGATTACCCTCCGAGGCAGGACCCTCTGGCGAAGATTTCTTCCCCCGTTTGGAAACCTTTGTTTTGGGTCTTCATAGGTGGTCCTCTTCCTTCCTTGGGGGGAGGGAATTTCATATTCTTCTCCTTGGTTATCCTCCTTCGCAGAGGCGCTAATTCCCCCGATTTGGATGAATAATGAGTGAGGCCTGCTTTCAGCCTCCTTATTTCCCCCTTTATCTTCCCCTGAGGGTGCCTCATAAGGTGCCAGCTTGAGCATTCTGGCTAGTACTGGATTGGCCGAGCCTTCGGGAAGGGGGGTCGAACACCTAATCATCTTCGCCTTTATTACCCAGTCCTGGTCAAGGAGCAACTTTTCAGAATGATGTTATGATAAATAAAAAGATAGCGTGTTCAGCCACAGGATTACTTGGGTATCTGGGAAATTTCATCTCAGACTCGCCTCCTCGGTGGTGTCCGCACACTTTATTTATGGTCCAAAGAACAATTTCTACATCTCTTCGAGCGTCATGCCGAGGAAGTGCTGAATAGTTCGCGGTCCTTCCGGGCTGAACTCCCACATACAGAGGGGTCGATGTTTGGAAGGCGGGAGTCGACGAACTAGCATGACTTGCATTACCATGACCAGGCTGACATCTCTCTTGAGGATATCTCGGATGCGACTCTGCAATATCGGCACATGATTTACTGGCCCCCAGTCCAGCCCCTTGCTGATCCATGACGTCAGTTGTGGTGGGGGGCCCGAGCGAAAGGCAGGGGCGGCTACCCACTTGGTACTCCGGGGAGCTGTGATATAAAACCACTCCCGTTGCCATAAACTAGACACCTCTGGAAAGAAACCTCCGCACTCTGTGTGTCGCCCCCCAATCATCTTTGGCTTCACATTGAAAGTTTTGAACCATAGGCCGAAGTGTGGGGTAATGCGGAGGAAGGCCCCGCACACGACAATGAACAACGAGATGTGAAGGATGGAATCCAGGGCCAGGTAATGGAAGTCCAGCCCATAATATAACATGAGCCCTCTGACAAAGGGATCTAGAGCAAGGCCTAGCCCTCGAAGGAAGTGGGAGATGAATACAACGCTCTCGCCGGGTTCGGGATTGGGAATGACCTGCCCTCGAGCAGGCAGCCTATGCGAGATTTCGACGGTCAAATACCGGGCCTCTCTTAGCTTCTTGATGTCTTCCTCTGTGATAGAGGAAGGAATCCACTGACCTTGAAGGTTGGATCCGGACATGGTTGAAGGTCCGAAGCACCTCACCTGAGCCTTGGGTGTTGGAACTCGAGGCGGGGGGAGGATTCGATTGAGTATGAGAGGGAAAAAAGGACAGGCCTTGGCTTCTTTATAAAGAGGGTGAATATCAAGCGTCCTCCTCATGGCCGTTTGGGACTTGCCTAAAAACAAGGAATCATACCAACAGGCACGATTGGGTTACCCACGCCCGTATTGATGAGAATCCTGTGATAAGGGGACACAATCTCTGCTTCGATAAGACATGTCAATAAAACTGCCTCGCGATATGTGCAGTGCTGGTTGAGAAAAATGGTTCGAATAATGACCGGGCCATGGTATGATGTCATGCTGTCAAACGTGTCAGCAGATTGGATTTGTGGAAATATTATTCTCTCTACGGTGGTATGTGGAACTTGTTTTGTAGAGCCAGACACTATCCTTGTTTTCAAAATCTTATATGGAGTATTCTGAGGAAGAACCTGCCTTGCAATGCCGAAGACAAATCTGCGCGCCGGACTCATCGTCATTGAAGCCTGGTTCAGGGGCTACTGAGGGAGTCCTGGATTAGGGGGTCTCTAGATAGCTGGACTGTTGGACTATGAAGATACAAAATTGAAGACATCGTCCCGTGTCCGGATGTCACAGCCCTAGAATTCTTTGCAATAGTTGCATAAGAGAGCATCCATGCATCATGTCTAAATTCTGAAAGTTGAACTGAGGCTAGTTGAAACCCTCAGAAATCACTTCAGAAATAATCAACATTGAAAATCTTTTCAAATGAGTCTAAGGAAATGTTCTTGTTATTCTGTAAAAATATTGGAAAGAGGTAAAATTCAAACCAATATTTTTGGATTCTCAGAAATATTTATTTTGGGCATTTGAAATTAATTCAATAACTATTTGAATTGGATATATATTTATTATATAATAAATATATGTTCAATAATTCTGAAAATTGTTGTGTGGCTTTAGATAAGTCCACTTAGCTATCACAATTATTTTCATGAAGTTTAAAGTTGATTTGGTGTTAAAACTAAATCGCAAACACGCTGCAAAAAAAAGAAAAACAAAAACAGAAAAAAGAGAGAGAGAAAAGCCAACCTGGGCCTCACCGTGCTCGCCCAGTGTAAGGCCCTCGATGCGGCTATATCTCCTACGCGTCGAAGCACGACTTAGAGGCATAACCACATTGAAAGCAATGTCGCAAGTAAGGCAATCTTCACAACATCCCATGTAAATAGATAATAAAAGGGGAAGGTACATAGTTGGCTTACACTCGCCACGTCAAACAAAGTACATAAATAGCATTACATCATCCAATCACTCATGGCCCGACTACGGTGCCAAAATAAAAGATCAACCCAACATGTGACACGGTCCCGATCGCCCCAACTGGGCACCACTACAGATCATCAGGGAAAGACACATAGTAACGGCGTGAGTCCTCTTCGAACACCCACTTGAGCTCAAGCGCATCATCTGGAACGGAGTCATCAGGCCCTGCATCTAGTTTGGAAGAAACATGTGAGCCACAGGGACTCGGCAATCTCGCACCCTCACGATCAAGACTATTTAAGCTTATAGGTAAGGCAAGGTAAACATGTGGAGCTGCAGCAAGCGACTAGCATATATGGTGGCTAACCTATTCGCAAAAGAGAGCGAGAAGAGAAGGCAAAGCGCGAACAAAGAACTAGAGAATCAACCTACGGCAAGCATTACTCCAACACCGTGTTCACTTCCCGGACTCCGTCGAGAAGAGACCATCACGGTTACTCACACAGTTGATTCATTTTAATTAAGTTAAGGTTCAAGTTATCTACAACCGGACATTAACAAATTCCCATCTGCCCATAACCGCGGGCACGGTTTTCGAAAGTTCAAATCCCTGGAAGGGAGTCCCAACTTAGCCCATGACAAGCTCTCACGGTCAACGAAGGATATACCTTTTCCCGAGACATTCCGATCAGACTCGGTATCCCGGTTCTACAAGACACTTCGACAAGTTAAAAAAAATCCAGCAACACCGCCCGAATGTGCCGACAAATCCCGATAGGAGCTGCACATATATCATTCTCAGGGCACACTCAGATGAGCTCTCCATACAACTAAAACCAAACCCCGAGTTTCCCCGAGGGGGCGCTGCACAGGACTCTACTTTGGACGAACACTCAGAGGAGCACTGGCCCAGGGGTGGGGGTTTAAATAAGATGACCCTTGGGCTCCGGAAACCCAAGGGAAAAAGAGGAGTTTTATTCAAGGCGAACTGTCAAGGGGTTCCCATTATCACCCAACCGCGTAAGGAACGCAAAATCCAAGAACATAACACCGATATGACGGAATCTAGGGCGGCAAGAGTGGAACAAAATACTAGGCAAGAGGCCGAGCCTTCCACCCTTTACCAAGTATATAGATGCATTAAGATAACAAGATAATATAATGATATCCCAACAAGAAAATAATGTTCCAACAAGGAACGATCTCCAATCTTCACCTCCAACTAGCAACGCAATAAGAGGGGCTGAGCAAAGCGGTAACATAGCCAATCAACGGTTTGCTAGGACATGGTGGGTTAGAGGTTTGACCTGGCAATTTGGGAGGCATGATAGGCAAGTGGTAGGCATCGTAGCATAGGCATAGAAAAAGAGCGAGCATCTAGCAAAGCAAAGATAGAAGTGATTTCGAGGGTATGATCATCTTGCCTGCAAAGTTGTCAGAGTTGACTGGATCGTCGAAAGCAAACTCAACGGGCTCCTCATTAGTGAAATCGTCTCCCGGCTCTACCCACACAAGATAAACAAGCAAACGGAACAGAATCAACCACGTGCAAACTCAAACAACATGATGCAAACATGGTATGCTATGCGGTATGCGATATGTGATGCATATGCAAGATTTGGCAAGGAATGAATGAACCTGGCCTCAACATGGAAATCCAAGTGTGCCAATGGAAAGGTGAGGTGATTTCGGTTGAAATCGATATAAAGAACACCGGAATCGGATGCACGGTTTGGAAATGGCAAGCAATTCAAATATGGCACTGGTCTGCGATATACAGCAAGTAGCCATCTAAATGCAACAAGATAATTATGCTACAGCACTCAAACATGACAACAAAATACATGGCAGGGATCCACTCATGATCCTTGACAAAAATATGAACACTGAGCTATGGCCAATTCATCCATTAACAGGTTCAAACATGCATGGCAAAAGTGCAATTGATAAACAGGTTTCAGACTTAGGGAAATTAACACAAGCCTGGAATTTCAGATCAGGTAGCACACTTTGAAGCAAGAAAACTATATGCTACAGGAACTTAACATGCTAACGCAAGGCATGGCATGGAGCTACTCAAAGATCTTAAAAAAAGTCCCTTAGTGACCTTGAGCCAAAAGGGATCAGAAAATACAATTGCAAGCATGTGAACACGGCAAAAACATAATCAGATCACAGACTTAGTGAAAAACTGGAGCATGCAAATATGATAGCAAGTAGGCATGTTTACGAGCTGGATGCACTCACTACAGAGCATGTCATGACAACCTAAGCATACACCCATCAAGAATACACATTATACAAGCTAGAAATGGCAAGAACAACAACATAGCATGCACGGATTGACAACAACATCCTCGGCGAAATCGCTAACAAGTGGACAATCTGCCTAGATTCACGAAATAGCAAAAGTAGAGCTCGATTTACTCAAGCTAGGCTGCTCGATAATTGCAACCAAAGACATGGATGGATAGAGCACTACAAGATTAACAAATGATCCTTACTCATCGTCCTCAAAAGAGGCACAGATAACTAGGAAACAACATGAACATATGGCATATTGATAAAACAGATCAAGGACTTCATGGAGTTGCTAAGTCCCTGAAATCAGCATTAACGAATGCACCACTTTGCATGCTTGTGCTATTTGCCACACACATCACAAAAATACATTGATAGCACCTCTCTAAAGATGGCAAAGCAGATAACAAAACACATGTAGATATCATGAGCATATCATGCACACATTAATCATGGCAAAAATGACAAATAGCTATTTGGTGCAGCAGATCTAACAATTAACTCAAATAGTTCTCTTCCAACAACATCTCGGGCATCAAGATGAAATCAAATGAAAATGATGCAATGAGATGAAATGATGTGCTCTCTGAGATGAACATTTTGATAGGCTACACGCCAGAAACAGATCTACGGATGCGGAGATATATCATGATGAAAAACACAAATTATTAGGGTTTTGGGAGGAAAAACAACCGTCTCAGATCTAGATCTGGGGTACTGTTCATGCGCGGGAATCGAGGTTCGTCGGGGAGGCGCCAGAGTTGAGGAAGAGGCCGGATCCGGGGCCGGTGAGGCGGGGGCGTGCCGGGGTGCGGTAGCCGACGTGCTTAGCGGCGCGGGACGCCGGACTTGAGGGCTCCGGCAGCCGGAGTTGAGAGGCGGGGCGGCGCGGAACTCCGGCGTGGGGGCGCGTCAGGCGGCGGCGGCCGGTGCCGTGGCTGGACTCGATTAAGACGGCGGTGGGGCGCGGGCGAGCGCCTCGGCCCGGACGGGAGCGGCGGAGGGCCTGCCTTAGGCCCTCGCGGGCCTTAGCTGGAGTGGCGGCGATGTGGGGCGCGGTTGCCACATGGCAAGCCCCGGTTGGCGGGAGGCGGCGGCGGACACTGTCCGGCACGGGCCGGACACGTCCGGTTCGCGGCGGATCTGGTTTTTAGGGTTTCGGGGGGAAGAAGAAACGTGGATTTCGGAGGGGGTGGTATTTATAGGCATAGAGGGAGCTAGGAGTGTCCAAATGAGGTGCGGTTTTGGGCCACACGATCGTGATTAAACGCTCTAGATGATGGAGTGGGTTTAGGTGGGTTTTGGGCCAAATTGGAGGGGTGTTGGGCTGCAACACACATGAGGCCTTTTCGGACCCTCGTCCAATCCGGAAATGTTTAACCCCCACACACGAAAGAAAGGTAGAAATGACCACCGGAGGAGAACGGAGCGCCGGAATGCAAAACGGACAACGGGGAAAAAGCTCGGATGCATGAGACGAACACATATGCAAATGCAATGCACATGATGACATGATATGAGATGCATGACAAAGACAACAACACGCGGAGACAAAAACCCGAACCCGAGGAAATAAAATAACTTAACGCCGGAAACGGCAAGAGTTGGAGTACATATTAGGTAAATTACATCCGGGGTGTTACAACACACCACCACTATGAAAGGATCTTGTCCCGAGATATAGGACTAGAAGAACGCCGGGTACTCAGAACGGAGGTGATCCTCGCGTTCCCATGTGGCTTCACAGTTGGAATGGTGTGACCACTTGACTTTGAGGAATTTGATTGACTTATTGTGAGTCTTGCTTTCAGTCTCTTCAAGAATTGCAACGGGGTGCTCACGATAAGAAAGATCTTCTTGGAGATCAATGTCTTCGAAGTTGACGGTGCGGTCAGGAGTCTTGAAGCACTTGCGGAGCTGAGAGACATGGAACACGTCGTGCACATTTGCAAAGTTTGAAGGAAGCTCGAGTTGATAGGCGAGATCGCCTCTCTTGCTGACGATCTTGAAAGGACCCATGTATCTATGGGCAAGCTTCTCTTTGATCTCGAAAGACAAATCATGGTGCTTACTATCATAGTAGCTCTTCTGGCGCGATTGCGCTGCTTTGAGGTTACCACGAATGACTTTACACATCTCCTCTGCCTCTGTGATTAAGTCATTTCCCAAAAGTTGACGTTTGCCGGTTTCTGACCAGTTGAGTGGGGTACGACACTTCCTGCCATACAGAATTTCGAATGGGGCCTTGCCCGAACTTACTTGAAAACTGTTGTTGTAGGAGAATTCGCCATATGGAAGACAATCCTCCCACTTCATGCCGAAAGAGATCACACAAGCCCTGAGCATATCTTCAAGAATCTGATTGACATGCTCAACTTGACCGCTAGTTTGAGGATGGAAAGTTGTGCTGAAGCGGATGTTGGTGCTCATGGCCTTCTGAAAAGAATCCCAAAAGTTGGAGGTAAAGATGCTGCCACGGTCTGAAGAGATCACCTGTGGAATACCGTGTAGCGAGAGAATCCGAGAGGTATACAGCTCCACCAATTGTGCTGTAGTGATAGACTCTTTAATAGGCAGAAAGTGAGCCACTTTAGTGAGTCTGTCGATGACAACGAATGTAGCATCATTGCAACGCTTGGACTTTGGAAACCCAGTCATGAAGTCCATCTCAATGTGGTCAAACTTCCATTATGGAATGGCAAGAGGTTGGAGGAGACAAGCTGGCCTTTGGTGTTCTGCCTTCACTCTTCTACATACATCACATTCATTCACGAACTGAGCAATCTCGCGCTTCATCCGAGTACACAAATAAGCCTGCTTGAGGTCCTGATACATCTTCATGCTCCCAGGGTGGATGGAGAGGAGTGAATTGTGAGCCTCGTTCATGATAACTTTACTGAGGTCGCCTTTGGGCACAACAGTACGATCCTCGAAGAAGAGAGTATCCTTGTCATCAAGGCGGTAGCACTTGTACTTGGGTTGACTCTTGGCAATCCCAATCTTCACCTTCTTCACCATAGCATCAAGAAGTTGAGCCTCGCGAATCTGGTCTTCCAAGGTAGGAGAGACTTGAAGGTTGGCGAGGAAACCATGAGGAACAACTTGCAGATTAAGTTTGCACAAAGCTTCGCAAAGCTCGGATTGATACGGCTTGAGAATCAAACTGTTGCAATAAGCCTTCCTGCTCAATGCGTCAGCAATCACATTGGCCTTGCCTGGAGTATACTGGATACTTAGATTATACTCTTGAATCATTTCGACCCATCGAGTTTGCCTGAGGTTGAGATTAGGCTGAGTAAAGATGTATTCGAGATTCTTGTGGTCAGTGAAGATGTCCACTTTTCTTCCCAATCAGAGATGTCTCCAAGTCAAAAGAGCATGCACAACTGCCGCCAACTCGAGGTCATGAGTGGGGTAGTTCTTCTTGTTGGGCTTCAACTGGCGAGAGGTATAAGCCACAACTTTCTTCTCTTGCATCAACACTGCACCAAGACCTTGAAGAGAGGCATCACAAAAGACCTCGAACGGTTTGGATTCATTAGGAGGAATCAGAACTAGAGTAGTGACCAATTTCTCTTTCAAAGTGTTCAAAGTGATGTCACATTACGGAGACGAAACGTACTTGTTGCGCTTCTAGAGAAGGTTTGAAAGAGGCTTCGCAATCTTTGAAAAGTTCTCAACGAACCTTTGACAATAGCTTGCAAGACCGAGGAAGCTACGGAGTTGCTTCACGTTCTGAGGTGGTTCCCAATTCACAATTGCAGACACCTTCTCAGGATTCACCGCAATGCCCTTGGCAGAGATGATATGCCCAAGATAAAGAACCTCATCGAGCCAAAAATCACACTTTGAGAACTTGGCATAGAACTGATGTTCCCTGTGCTTATCGAGCACCAAAAGCAAGTGCTTGGCATGATCTTCTTTGTTCTTTGAAAAGACCAGAATGTCGTCGAGATAGACCAAAATGAAGTCATTTGTGTAGGAGTTGAAGATGAAGTTCATCATGCGAGAGAAAGTCAGAGGAGTGTTGACGAGGCCAAAAGACATGACAGTGTATTCATATGAACCATAGCTTGTTCTGAAAGTCGTCTTGGGAATATCTTGCTCACGGATTCGAATCTGATGATAACCCATACGGAGATCAAGCTTGGAGAATACTTGGGCACCTTTGAGTTGTTCGAACAGCTCGTTGATGTTGGGAAGTGGGTACTTGTTCTTGATAGTCTTCTTGTTCAATGGACGGTAGTCAACACAAAGTCGGTCCGTTCCATCCTTCTTCTTCACAAAGAGTACTCCACAACCCCATGGAGAGGAACTAGGTCGAATGAGACCCATTCTCTCTTGAATACCGAGTTGCTTCTTCAGCTCCTTCAACTCTTTAGGTCCGAGCTTGTAAGGACGTTTGCAAACAGGTCCCGTGCCAGGCTCAACATTGATGACGAATTCAACTGGCCGGTGCGGAGGCGTTCCTGGAAGCTCTTCTGGAAAGACGTCTTGATATTCGTAAACGATTGAATTTGAGAGATGGCATCCAGTTCACCCTTCTCATTGAGAGAAAATAGATGGATGGTATCATCACGAGTGGCAAAGACAATTACATCCTCAGACAAATGAGTCACTTGAATCAGCCTGGCTGCACAATCAAGATGCGCCTTGTGCTTAGAAAGCCAATCCATCGCAAGAATAAGATCAATATCCGAGTCGCCCAGAACAATAGGAGAAGCTAGAAATTTGTAGTCGCCCAACATGATAGTATTGTCCGGGACGCAGAAATTAGCTGTCATTTGCTTGCCCGGTGACACGATTTGCAAAGAATTTTGTAGATACTGATAATCGCACTCATACTTCGATGCAAAAGGTTTGGAAATGAAACAATGCGATGCACCAGTGTCAAAAAGAACTTTTGTAGGAACATCGTTAATAGGAAGGTTACCCATGATGACATCTGACGAGTCCTCTGCCTGAGCTGCATTTAGCAAGTTGACCTTGGCGTGCTTGGGGTTATGCTTGACCACAGCTGTACTTGCCGATCTCACAGGAGGAGGAGGAGGGAGACGCCTCTGATTGAAGCTTTTGTTGGCATAGTGACCCTTCTATTGCCACTTGTTGCACGTGACCTCTGAAAGCAGATGGTGATACGGAGCACTCGATCTTGGAGCTTGAGACGAAGTCTTGTTCTAAAAGCCAGGGTTGGGTGGGTGGGAAGATCCACTGCCACCTTTGCTCTTCTGATATGGCTGACGGAACAGAGGGGGAGGAAGCCAATACTTCTGCTGCTTGGCCACTTGAGTAGAGGAAGAAGGAGTAGCATCTCTGACTCGCTTCTTGGAAGCATCACACTTCAGTTGAGCAGTCTCTTTCTTCAATGCCATGTTGTAGAACTCATCGTACCTCAAGGTCTCAAAGAGAACAAGCGCTAGCTGGATTTCTTCTCTGAGACCACCCCTGAACTGGTATATCATGCTCTTCTCGTCAGGGACGTCCTGCTTAGCAAAGCGGGCGAGCTTCTGAAACAACTTGTTGTAGTCATAGACAGACAAAGAGCCTTGCTTCAGGTTGCGGAATTCCTCACGCTTGTTTTCAACCATGCTCTGAGGAATATGATGAGCTTTGAAGTCTTGACGGAATTCATCCCAGGTAATCACACAGCCTCCTCTAGAATCTTTGTACTGCTGGAACCATTCTGCAGCTTGGTCTTTGAGTTGGAAGGAAGCAAACTTGACAAAGTCCTCAGGCCTGACGTTACTACACTCGAAATGATTGCACAAGTCCACAAGCCAATCGTCAGCATCAGTTGCCTCAACACAATTGCTGAAGGTCTTTGGCTGGTTAACAAGGAAATGGTTGAGTGTAGCAAAGTGATTCTGATTGTTGCCCTGGTTGCCTTGGTTGCCTTGGTTCGCTTGATTACGCACTTGAAGAATTTGCATGATCAACTGCGTGTTTGCATTCGTAGCAGCCATCATAGCTTGCCATGCCTCTGGAGGAGGGGAAGGTGGTGGCGGATGCTGATTCTGATTTTGATTGCTGCTCTTAGCGGGAGCCATCCTGAAGAGGGTGACATCCGTTAGCACATTGTCAGATAAAATTGAAGCTGAATCAAGCGGGTAGAAATTGCAACATATAGTCTTCACATCCGAACAAAATGAACGAATACATTCCAATTGAAATGGTCACATATCCATAAATTGAGAAGCCACTTAGAATTTAGGTAGAGGAATAAATCAACAAGGTACGGAACAAGAACGAATACTCGATAAAGATCACCCAATCTCAAACCAAATATCCGTGGAAGAAGAACTAGAGCTACAAGAATTCCCACCTATGAAACTCCCGAACCTTTCTGGTTAAGCAATCAGGTGTTGGGGATACAGGGGAAGCATAATATCTCACCCAAATCTAGCAAATCCTACATCCAACTGTATCCATCCTTCAACACATAACCGAGAAAACTTCGGAAACCAACTACCTCAACCTTCGAAAAGCATCCGTTATACAAGTTATGGCAATACTCCCGAACTCCCGCCCCAGTACTGGGTGGCGTCGAGGTTATCTCACCAACAACTGCATAAAAGAGATTTTCGATGTCGGCGAACTAAACTCAGGTATTCCAGAACTGCAACGATAAAATTGTGACGACAACACCTCGCAGCTCAACTCCCCGGGACACTCCCACAACCCCTAAATGTCAGGAGGCACAAAGAACAATGTTCTCGTCACAAAACCATCGGAACGATTCCAAGATACCTGCGTGATCCTAAAAAAATATTTAGTGAAATTTGAGAAGAGAAGAGTCAAAACTCTACGTCAGGATGCCTTACCAGAGCGATGAAGGGACTGGGGAGTAAAAAGAATTCCTAAACTCTCCGATATATAATTCCTAAATGACTCAAAACATTTTTATAGACTCAACAATGGCTGCGGAAAAGGATCAAGCAGTGGGGGCTCCTAAGGTCGGGGAAGGCTCTCATTACCAACTTGTAACACCCTCGATGCGGCTATATCTCCTACATGTCGAAGCACGACTTAGAGGCATAACCGCATTGAAAGCAATGTCGCAAGTAAGGAAATCTTCACAACATCCCATGTAAATAGATAATAAAAGGGGAAGGTACATAGTTGGCTTACACTCGCCACGACAAACAATGTACATAAATAGCATTACATCATCCAATCACTCATGGCCCGACTATGGTGCCAAAATAAAAGATCAACCCAACATGCGAAACGGTCCCAATCGCCCCAACCGGGCATCACTACTGATCATCAGGGAAAGACACATAGTAACGGCGTGAGTTCTCATCGAACTCCTACTTGAGCTCAAGCGCATCATCTGGAACGGTGTCATCAGGCCCTGCATCTGGTTTGGAAGTAATCTGTGAGCCACAGGGACTCAGCAATCTCGCACCCTCGCGATCAAGACTATTTAAGCTTATAGGTAAGGCAAGGTAAATATGTGGAGCTGCAGCAAGCGACTAGCATATATGGTGGCTAACCTGTTCGCAAAAGAGAGCGAGAAGAGAAGGCAAAGCGCGAACGAAGAACTAGAGAATCAACCTATGGCAAGCATTACTCCAACACCGTGTTCACTTCCCGGACTCCGCCGAGAAGAGACCATCAGGGTTACTCACACAGTTGATTCATTTTAATTAAGTTAAGGTTCAAGTTATCTACAACCGGACATTAACAAATTCCCATCTGCCCATAACCGCGGGCACAGCTTTCGAAAGTTCATATCCCTGCAGGGGAGTCCCAACTTAGCCCATGACAAGCTCTCACGGTCAACGAAGGATATACCTTCTCCCGAGACATTCCCATCAGACTCAGTATCCTGGTTCTACAAGACACTTCGACAAGTTAAAAAAAATCCAGCAACACCGCCCGAATGTGCCGACAAACCCCGATAGGTGCTGCTCATATCTCGTTCTGAGGGCACACTCAGATGAGCTCTCCATACAACTAAAACCAAACCCCGAGTTTCCCCGAGGGGGCGCTGCACGGGACTCTAGTTTGGACCAACACTCACAGGAGCATTGGCCCCGGGGGGGGGGGGGGTTAAATAAGATGACCCTTGGCTCCGGAAACCCAAGGGAAAAAGAGGCTAGGTGGCAAATTCTAAAACCAAGGTTGGGCATTGCTGGAGGAGTTTTATTCAAGGCGAACTGTCAAGGGGTTCCCATTATCACCCAACCGCATAAGGAACGCAAAATCCGGGAATATAACACCGATATGACGAAAACTAGGGCAGCAAGAGTGGAACAAAACACTAGGGAAGAGGCCGAGACTTCCAAACTTTACCAAGTATATAGACGCATTAAGATAACAAGATAATATAATGATATCCCAACAAGAAAATAATGTTCCAAAAAGGAACGATCTCCAATCTTCACCTTCAACTAGCAACACTATAAGAGGGGCTGAGCAAAGCGGTAACATAGCCAATCAATGGTTTGCTAGGACATGGTGGGTTAGAGGTTTGACATGGAAATTTGGGAGGCATGATAGGCAAGTGGTAGGCATCATAGCATAGGCATAGCAAAAGAGCGAGCATCTAGCAAAGCAAAGATAGAAGTGATTTCGAGGGTATGATCATCTTGCCTGCAAAGATGTCAGAGTTGACTGGATCCTCGAAAGCAAACTCAATGGGCTCCTCATTAGCGAACTCGTCTCTCGACTCTACAAAACAAGACAAACAAGCAAACGGAACACAATCAACCACGTGCAAACTCAAACAACATGATGCAAACATGGTATGTTATTCGGGACGCGATATGTGATGCATATGCAAGATTTGGCAAGGAATGAATGAACCTAGCTTCAACTTGTAAATCCAAGTGTTCCACTGGAAACGTGACGTGATTTCGGTTGAAATCGATATAAAGAACACCGGAATCGGATGCACGGTTTGGAAATGGCAAGCAATTCAAATATGGCACCGGTGTGCGATATACATCAAGTAGCCATCTAAATGCAACAAGATAATTATGCTACAGCACTCAAACATGACAACAAAATACATGGTAGGGATCCTCTCATGATCCTTGACAAAAGATGGACACTGAGCTACGGCCAATTCATCCATTACCAGGTTCAAACAAGCATGGCAAAATTGCAATTGATAAACAGGTTTCAGACTTTGTGAAATTAACACAAGCCTGGAATTTCACATCAGGTAGCACACTTTGAAGCAAGAAAACTATATGCTACAGGAACATAACATGGCAAATCAAGGCATGGCATGGAGCTACTCAAAGAGCTTAACAAAAGTCCCTTAGTGACCTTGAGCCAAAAGGGATCAGAAAATACAATTGCAAGCATGTGAACATGGCAAAAACATAATCAGGTCACAGACTTAGTGAAAAACTGGAGCATGCAAATATGATAGCAAGTAGGCATGTTTACGAGCTCGATGCACTCACTACAGAGCATGTCATGACAACATAAGCATACACACATCAAGAATACACATTATACAAGCTAGACATGGCAAGAACAACAACATAGCATGCACGGATCAACAACAACATCCTCGGCACAATCGCTAACAAGTAGACAATCTGCCCAGATTCACGAAATAGCAAAAGTAGAGCTCGATTGACTCAAGCTAGGATGCTCCATAATTGCAAACAAAGAAATGGATGGATATAGCACTACAAGATTAACAAATCATCCTTACTGGTCATCCTCAAAAGAGGCACGGATCACTTGGAAACAACATGAACATATGGTATATTGATAAAACAGATCAAGGACTTGGTGGAATTGCTAAGTCCCTGAAATCAACATTAACGAATGCACGACTTTGCAAGCTTGTGCTAGTCACCACACACATCACAAAAATACATGGATAGCACCTATGTAAATATGGCAAAGCATATGAAAACACATGTAGAGCTCATGAGCATATCATGCACACATTAATCATGGCAAAAATGACAAATAGCTATTTGGTGCAGCAGATCTAACAATTAACTCAAATAGCTCACTTCTAACAACATATCGGGCATCAAGATGAACTCAAATGAAAATGATGCAATGAGATGAAATGATGTGCTCTTTGAGACGAACATTTTGATATGCTACACGCCCAAAACGGATCTACGGATGCGGAGATATAGCATGATGAAAAATGCAAATTATTACGGTTTCGGGAGGAAAAACAACCGTCTCAGATCTAGATCTGGGTACTGTTCATGTGCGGGAACCGAGGTTCGTCAGGGAGGCGCCGGAGTTGAGGAAGACGCCGGATATGGAGCCGGTGAGGCAGGGGCGCGCCGGGGCGCGGTCGCCGGCGTGCTTAGTGGCGCGGGACGCCGGACTGTGAGGCGTGGCTCGCCGGACTTGAGGGCTCCGGCGGCCGTAGTTGAGACTCGGGGCGGCGTGAAACTCCGGCGCGGGGGCGCGTCGGGCGGCGGCGGCCGGCGCCGTGGCCGGACTCGATGAAGACGGCGGCGGGGCGCTGGCGAGCACCTCGGCCCGGACGGGAGCGGCGGAGGGCCTGCCTTGGGCCCTCGCGGGCCTCAGCGGGAGTTGGGGCGATGTGGGGCGCGGTTGCCACGTGGCAAGCCTCGGTTGGCGGGAGGCGGCGGCGGACACTGTCCGGTGCGGCCGGACACATCCGGTTCGCGACGGATCTGGTGTGTAGGGTTTCGGGCGGAAGAAGAAACATGGATTTCGGAGGGGGTTGTATTTATAGGCATAGAGGGAGCTAGGAGTGTCCAAATGAGGTGCGGTTTTCGGCCACACGATCGTTATCGAATGCTCTAGATGATGGAGAGGGCTTAGGTGGGTTTTGGGCCAAATTGGAGGGGTGTTGGGCTGCAACACACACGAAGCCTTTTCGGTCCCTCGGTTAACCGTTGGAGCATCAAACGAAGTCCAAATGGTACGAAACTTGACAGGCGGTCTACCGGTAGTAAACCAAGGCCGCTTGGCAAGTCTCAGTCCAATCCGGAAATGTTTAACCCCCACACACGAAAGAATGGTAGAAATGACCACCGGAGGAGAACGGAGCGCCGGAATGCAAAACGGACAATGGGGAAAAAGCTCGGATGCATGAGACGAACACGTATGCAAATGCAATGCACATGATGACATGATATGAGATGCATGACAAAGACAACAACACGTGGAGACAAAAGCCCGAACCCGAGGAAATAAAATAACTTAGCACCGGAAACGGCAAGAGTTGGAGTACATATTAGGTAAATTACATTCGGGGTGTTACACCCAGCCCACCTGGCTCGGTGCCACTCATCCCTAACCTCTGCCAGTAGGCAGAGGAGGGACAGCGCACGGCGCGCCCGCGGGCGCCACGCCACCAGGCTGCCTGCCTGCGTCGCCTGGCCACCGAGACGCCTCGCGTCCTCTCCTCGGCGCCGCCTCGACCCCCTCGTTCGTGCCTCTCTCTCCCCCGAACGCCCTCCCCCTCCTCTGTTCTCCTCATCGAACGCGCCCGCCGCCGCCGATGAGCATCACCGCGGCCGTCGCCTCTCCCTCATTCCCTGGAGCTGCCCACAAGCTCCGCCGAGTCCCTATCCTCCTCCTCACCGAGCCGCCTGATGCCGGAAGCCCCTGGATGCCGCCTGCACCGCCGTTCCCCTCGTCGGCCACCGAAGATCATCATCGTCGATTAGCTGCCTCCGGTGCCTCCCTGAGCTCGCTGACCCTCCCGTTCGACTCACTGTGAGCTCCTGCTCCCAAACCCCCTCTCTCCTCTGTCGATTTCCTCTTCTAGCCCCACTGACCACCACGGCCGAAGCTCGCCGCCGCCGTGCCTCATCGCCGCCGTGGCTGGAGCCGTTGTAGCTTGAAGGCGAGCACACCATCGCGCTCAACGCGTCTCCAGGAGCCCGTAGCCAGCACCAGCTTCTCCCCACGTGCCCCCTAGCTCCAACCCGATTACGCCGTAGCTCCGGCCGCCGCTCGGCTCGTCTTCGGCGTCGATTCCGATGACCCCGTGACCTGCTACTGCCTTTGCTAGATGCGCGGGAGCAAGGGCTATCGCCCGGTGCCCTCGGCACGTCATTAGACGCTGATGACCCCGCTAATTAACCCCCTCACTCACTAACATGTGGGCCCCAGCCTGCTAACTAACCTAGCTTAGCACTTAAACTAATCTGAGTTAGTTAATTAACAAACTGTGTGACTGACCAACGTGCCCCACACGTCAGGTTTGACCTGGACCAAGCCGTTGACCTGCTGATGTCACTGTGAGGTCATGCTGACGCAGTGAAGCACTTTCTGGATTTAAGTTTATTCAGAAAATTCCAGAAATTAGTATAAACTTCAAAAAATCATAGAAAATTATCTATAACTCCAAATAAGATAAATTATACATGAAAAATGATTAGAAAAATCCAATCTTTCCATCTGTACAAATTTCATGCATGTTAGAACAACTTAACCTTGCTGTTTAGGTGAAAGAAGTTAATGCACTAATATGACTTCATAAAATTGGTTTGCATTCGAATCTTTGGTTCAAATGGACTCATTTCAATATGTTCTAGCTTGCATTAGCCCAAAACACATTCATGTTGCCATGTCATAGCATGCATCATATTGTTGCATATCGTCATGTGTTGATTGTGTTCTTTCTCAGTTGCCGTTGTTTGTTCCCCCTCAGTAGACGTTGTTCCAGCGATAAATTCGATGACACCGATGAAGAACTATACTATCTTCAGAAGTGCCAAGCAAGGAAAACCCCCTTGTTCATTCCGATACAATCCCACTCTCTCGCTCCTGCTCTCTTTTACTGCATTAGGACAACACCGTTTCAACTGTTACATGCTGCGGTAGCTGAACCCCTTTCCTCTGCATGACATGTCATTGCCATAGTAAATAGATGAAACCCACTAGCATGAGTAGGAATTGTTTGAGCCCTGATGTGCCTACTCATTCATGCTTGTTGTCATGCCTGCTACTGCTTAGAGTTGAGTCTTGTCTGATTCATCGGGAATGAATTGGAATGTGGTGAACATGTCCTACCGTTGAGAGCTAAGTGTGTGAACACGATTTGGTAAAGGTAGCGGTGAGAGGCCACGTAGGAGTACATGGTAGGTTGTCTCATTGCAGCCATCCTCAAGAACTGAGTCCTGCGTTTGTGATCCATGAACAGTTACTACCACACCTTGGGTTCCGGTAACTCGGCCCCTCTCGGCTTATTAATCAACTCGATCTCTGTCCAGGAGTTGTAACTAGTTTCTGGTGTTTGTAGGTAGTGTTATGTAACACCCTCGATGCGACTATATCTCCCATGTGTCGAGGCACGACTTAGAGGCATAATCACATTCAAGGCATATGTCGCAAGTCAGGTAATCATCACAAACATCCCATGTAATATAGATAATAAAAGCGATAACATAGTTGGCTTACACTCGCCATGTCAATCAAGTACATAAATAACATACTTCATCCAAACACTCATGGCCTGACAATGGCACCAAAAGAAAGACAACCCAACAAGCGACATGGTCCCGATCACCCCCAACTGGGCACCACTACTGATCATCAGGAAAAGAAACATAGTATCGCTGAGAGTCCTCGTCGAACTCCCACTTGAGCTCGAGCGCATCAACTGGAGTGGAATCATCTGGACCTGCATCTGGTGTAATAGTAATCTGTGAGCCACAGGGACTCAGCAATCTCGCACCCTCGCGATCAAGACTATTTAAGATTATGGGAATGGCAAGGTAATATATATGTGGAGCTGCAGCAAGCGACTAGCATATATGGTGGCTAAACTATTCGCAAAAGAGAGCGATAAGAGGAGGCAAAGCGCGAGCGAGAAACTAGAGGACAACCTGCGCAAGCATTACTCCAACACCGTGTACACTTCCCGGACTCCGCCGAGAAGAGGCCATCACGGAAACACACTCGGTTGATTCATTTTAATTAAGTTAAGGTTCAAGTTATCTACAACCGGACATTAACAAATTCCTATCTGCCCATAACCGCGGGCACAACTTTCGAAAGTTCAAATCCCTGCAGGGGAGTCCCAACTTAGCCCATGACAAGGTCTCACGGTCAACAAAGGAATAGACCTCCTCCCGAGACGTTCCGATCAGACTCGGTATCTCGGTTCTTCAAGACACTAGGACAGGTTAAAACAAGACCAGCAACACCGCCCGAATGTGCCGACAAATCCCGATAGGAGCTGCACATATCTCGTTCTCAGGGCACACTCAGATAAGCAATCCGTACAACTAAAACCAGGCCTCGAGTTTCCCCGTGGTGGCGCTGCAAGGGGCTCTAGGTTGGACCAACACTCAGAGGAGCACTAGCCCAGGGGGGTTTAAATAAGATGACCCTCGGGCTCCGGAAACCCAAGGGAAAAGAGGCTAGGTGGAAAATGGTAAAACCAAGGTTGGGCATTGCTGGAAAATGGTAAAACCAAGGAACGCAAAATCCGGGAACATAACATCGATATGAGGGAAACTTGGGCGGCATGAGTGGAACAAAACACTAGGCGAGAGGCCGAGCCTTCCACCCTTTACCAAGTATATAGATGCATTAAGCAAACATGGCAATATAATGATATCCCAACAAGTAAATAAATGTTCCAACAAGGAACGGCCTCCAATCTTCACCTGCAACTAGCAACGCTATAAGAGGGGCTGAACAAAGCGGTAACATAGCCAAACAATGGGTTGCTAGGACATGGTGGGTTAGAGGTTTGACATGGCAATTTGGGAGGCTGGGAAGCAAGTGGTAGGCATTGTGGCATTGGCATAGCAAAAGAGCGAGCAAACTAGCATAGCAAAGATAGTAGTGATTTCGAGGGTATGATCATCTTGCCTGCAAAGCTGTCAGAGTTGATTGGATCCCTGAAAGCAAACTCAACGGGCTCCTCATTAGCGAACTCGTCTCCCAGCTCTTCCCAAACAAGACAAACAAGCAACAAGGACACAATCAACCACGTGCAAGGATCAAACAATATGATGCAAAGATGATATGCTATGCGGGATGCATATGCAAGATGTGACAAGTAATGCATGAACATGGCCTCAACTTGGGAATCCAAGTGTGCCACTTGAAAGATGAGATGAAATCGCTTGAAAACGATATAAAGAACGCCGGAATCGGAGTTACGGTTTGGAAATGGCAAGCGATTCAAATATGACACCGGTGTGCGATTTACAGCAAGTAGCCATCTAAATGCAACGAAATGAACATGCTACAGCATCCAAACATGGTATCAAAATACATGGCAGGGATGCATACAAGATGCTTAACAAAAGTCTAGCATTGAGCTACGGCCAATACATCCATTAACTGGTTCAAACAAGCATGGAAAAAATGCATATGGTAAACATATTTTAGACTTAGTGAAATTAACACTTGTCTTGAATTTCAGACCAAGTAGCACTCTTCGGAGCAACAAAACTACATGCTACAGGACCTGAACATGGCAAAGTAAGACATGGCATGGAGCTTCTCAAAAAGCTTAACAAAAGTCCCTTAGTGACCTGAAGCCAAAAGGGATCAGAAAATATACTAACAAGCATGTGAACATAGCAAAAACATAATCAGTTTTCAGACTTTGTGCAAACTAGCACATGCTGAAACATAACTCAATTAGGCATGTTTACGAGCTCGATGCACTCACTACGGTGCAAGACATGAAAAGCTAAGCAGACATCCATCAAGAATACACAAAATGCAAGCGAGACATGGTAAGAACAATAGCATAGGATGCACGGATCAACTACAACATTATCGGCAAAATTGCAAACAAGTTGACAATCTGCCCAGATTCACAAAGTAGCAAAAGTAGAGCTCGATTGACTCAAGCTAGGGTGCTCCATAATTGCAAACAAAGACATGGATGGATAGAGCACTACAAGATTAATAAAACATCCTTACGGATCATCCTCAAAAGAGGCATGGATCACTAGGAAACAACATGAACATATGGCAACATGAGATAGACAGCACAAGGACTTAGTGGAAACGCTAAGTCCCTGAAAACAGAAATACCAAGTGCACCACTTTGCAAGCTCGTGCTAGCCACCACACACGTCACAAAAATACATGGGTTGCACCTCTGCAAATATGACAAAACCCTTAACAAAACATATGTAGAGCATCAGGGCATAACATGCACACAATAATCATGGCAAAAATGACAAAAGCCTAAATGGAGTAGCAGATGTGACAATTATCTCAAGTAGCCCTCTTCTAACAGCATTTCGGGCATCTAGATGAACTCAAATGAAAATGATGCAATGGAATGAAATGATACACTCTCTGAGACGAACATTTTGATATGCTATATGCATGAATCGGAGCTACGGATGCAAAGTTATAGCATGGTGAAGAAGGGCACATGAGCTAGGGTTAGAAGGGAAAAAGTCAACCGAAAATTCCAGATCTGAGAATTGCACGTAATCCGAGGTTGGTCGGGAGGTTCGCTGGAGTTCCTGTACGCTGGAGCTCGCCGGAGAACTCGGGGAAGCAAGGCCGGCCCGATCTCGCCGGATCTGGGCCGGGCGGCGGCGGGCGGGCAGCGGCGCGCGGCGAGGCGTTGGCGGCGGCGCGGCGCGGCGATGATCGGGCGGCAGGGCGGCGCGGTCCGGTAATGATGGCGTGGTCCGGCCGAGCCTCGGGCACGAGGAGGCGGGGCGAGGGAGCGGGCCGCGGGGTCCGGCTCCGGGCTCCCGGGCCGCGGCGGCGGCTGGCGGCGGAGGTGCCATGTGCCAGTCTGCCACTGGTGCGGGCGGGCGGCGGACAGTGTCCGGCCGGCACGGACGTGTCCGACGCAGCGCGGTGGATTTTTTGGGTTAGAGGAAGGGGAAGATCCACAAATTTCGGGAGGGGACTTTAAATAGAGGTAGAGGGAGCTAGGAGAGTCCAAATGAGGTGCGGTTTTCGGCCACGTGATCATGATCGAACGCTCTAGATGATGGAGCAGGTTTAGGTGGGTTTTGGGCCAAATTTGAGGGGTGTTGGGCTGCAAGACTCACGAGGCCTTTTCGGTCCCTCAGTTAACCGTGGGAGCATCAAACGAAGTCCAAATGATACGAAACTTGACAGGCGGTCTGCCGGTAGTAAACCAAGGATGCATGGCAGGTCTCGGTCCAATCAGGATATGTTTAGACCCCACACATGAAAGAAAGCTATAAATGGCCACCGGAGGAGAACGAAGCGCTGTAATGCAAAACGGACAACGGGGAAAATGCTCGAATGCATGAGATGAACACGTATGCAAATGCAATGCACATGATGACATGATATGAGATGCATGACAATGATAACAACACACGGAGACAAAAACCTGAACCCGAGAAAATAAAATAACTTAAGGCCGGAAACGGCAAGAGTTGGAATACAAATTGGGTAAGTTACATACGGGGTGTTACAACACTCCAGCACTACGAAAGGATCTCATCCCGAGATCTAGGACTGAAAGAACGCCGGGTACTCAGAACGGAGGTGATCCTCTCGTTCCCAGGTAGCTTCACGGTCGGAATGGTGTGACCACTTGACTTTGAGAAATTTGATTGACTTGTTGCGAGTCTTGCGTTCAGTCTCTTCAAGAATAGCAACTGGCTGCTCACGATAGGAGAGATATTCTTGGAGCTCAATGTCCTCAAAGTTGACGGTGCGGTCAGGAGTCTTGAAGCACTTTCGAAGCTGAGAGACATGGAACACATCATGAACATTTGCAAAGTTTGAAGGAAGCTCGAGTTGATAGGCGAGATCGCCTCTCTTGCTGACAATCTTGAAAGGTCCCACGTGTCTAGGGGCAAGCTTCCCTTTGATACCGAAGCGACGAGTACCTTTCATAGGAGAGACACGGAGGTAAACATGATCTCCGGTCTCGAAAGCCAAATCACGGTGCTTACTATCATAGTAGCTCTTCTGACGGGATTGGGCTGCTTTGAGGTTATCACGAATGACTCTGCACATTTCCTCTGCCTCTGTGATTAAGTCATTACCCAAAAGCTGGCGTTCACCGGTTTTAGACCAGTTGAGAGGGGTACGGCACTTCCTGCCATACAGAATTTCAAATGGGGCCTTGCCTGAATTTGCTTGAAAACTGTTGTTGTAGGAGAATTCAGCATAAGGAAGACAATCCTCCCACTTCATGCCGAAGGAGATCACACAAGCCCTGAGCATATCTTCAAGAATCTGGTTGACACGCTCGACTTGACCGCTAGTTTGAGGATGGAAAGCTGTGCTGAAGCGGATGTTGGTGCCCATGGCCTTCTGAAAAGAATCCCAAAACTTGGAGGTAAAGAGGCTGCCACGGTCTGAAGATATCACTTGTGGAATACCGTGCAGAGAGACAACTCGAGAGGTATAGAGTTCCGCCAATTGAGCTGCAGTGATTGACTCTTTGATAGGCAGAAAGTGAGCCACTTTGGTGAGTTTGTCGATGACAACGAATATAGCATCATTGCCACGCTTGGACTTTGGAAACCCAGTCACGAAGTCCATCTCAATGTGGTCAAACTTCCATTCTGGAATTGAGCAATCTCGCGCTTCATTCGAGTCCACCAATAAGCCTGCTTGAGGTCCTGATACATCTTCGTACTCCCAGGGTGGATGGAGAGGAGAGAATTGCGAGCCTCGTTCATGATCACTTTACAAAGTTCACCTTTGGGCACAACAATACGATCCTCGAAGAAGAGAGTATCCTTGTCATCAAGGCGGTAGAACTTGTACTTGGGTTGACTCTTGGCAATCCCAATCTTCACCTTTTTCACCATAGCATCAAGAAGCTGAGCTTGGCGAATCTGGTCTTCTAAGGTAGGAGATACTTGAAGGTTGGCAAGGAAACCTTGAGGAACAACTTGCAGATTAAGTTTGCGGAAAGCTTCACAAAGCTCGGGTTAATACAGCTTGAGAATCAGACTGTTGCAATAAGCCTTTCTGCTCAATGCGTCAGCAATCACATTGGCCTTGCCTGGTGTATACTCGATACTCGGATTATACTCTTGAATCATTTCGACCCATCAAGTTTGCCTGAGGTTGAGATTAGGCTGAGTGAAGATGTACTTGAGACTCTTGTGATAAGTGAAAATTTCCACTTTTCTTCCCAATAAGAGATGTCTCCAAGTCAAAAGAGGATGCACAACTGCCGCCAACTCGAGATCATGAGTGGGGTAGTTCTTCTCATTGGGCTTCAATTGGCGAGAGGTATAAGCAACAACTTTCTTCTCTTGCGTCAACACTGCGCCAAGACCTTGGAGAGAGGCATCACAAAATACCTCGTACTGTTTGGATTCATCAGGCAGAGTCAGAACTGGAGCAGTGATCAATTTCTCTTTCAAAGTGTTGAAAGCAATGTCACACTCCGGAGACCAAACGTACTTGACGTGCTTTTGGAGAAGATTTGAGAGAGGCTTCGCGATCTTAGAAAAGTTTTCAATGTATCTTTGGCAATAGCTTGCGAGACCGAGGAAGCTACGGAGTTGCTTCACGTTCTGAGGAGGATCCCAATTCACAATTGCAGACACCTTCTAAGGATTCACGGCAATGCCCTTGGCAGAGATGATATGACCAAGATAAAGAACCTCATCGAGCCAAAATTCGCACTTGGAGAACTTGGCATAGAACTGATGTTCCCTGAGCTTATCAAGCACCAAACGCAAGTGTTTGGCATGATCTTCCTTGTTCTTCGAGAAAACCAGAATGTCGTTGAGATAGACCAAAACAAAGTCATTGGTGTAGGCGTTGAAAATGAAGTTCATCATGCGAGAGAACGTCAGAGGAGCGTTGACGAGGCCAAAAGACATGACAGTGTATTCATATGAACCATAGCTTGTCCTCAAAGCCGTCTTGGGAATATCTTGCTCAGGGATTCGAATATGATGATAACCCATATGGAGATCAAGCTTGCAGAATACTTGGGCACCTTTGAGTTGTTCGAACAGCTCATTGATGTTGGGAAGTGGGTATTTGTTCTTGATGGTCTTCTTGTTCAATGGACAGTAATCAACACAAAGTCGGTCTGTTCCATCCTTCTTCTTCACAAAAAGAACACCACAACCCCATGGAGAAGAACTAGGCCGGATGAGACCCATTCTTTCTTGAATATCAAGTTGCTTCTTCAGTCCTTCAACTCTTCAGGTCCGAGCTTGTAAGGACGCTTGCACACAGGTTCCGTACCGGGCTCAAGATCAATGACGAATTCAACTGGCCAGTGCGGAGGCATTCTTGGAAGCTCTTCTGGAAAGACGTCTTGATATTCGCAAACGACTGGAATTTGCTAGATAACATCCAGTTCACCCTTCTCATTGAGAGAAAACAGATGGATGGTATCATCACGAGCGGCAAAGACAGTTACATCCTCAGACGAATGAGTCAATTGAATCTGCCTGGCTGCACAATCAAGCTGCGCCTTGTGCTTAGAAAGCCAATCCATTCCGAGAATAAGATCAATATCCGAATCACCAAGAACATTTGGAGAGGACAAGAACTTATAGTCACCCAAGGTGATTGTAACATCCGGAACACATACTCGAGATGTCATTTGACGGGCCGGAGAAACAATAGCCAATGGTTTCGACAACACCTGAGTAACAAAATCATGGTTAGATGCAAAAGGTCTCGACATGAAACAATGGGATGCACCAGTGTCAAAAAGAACTCTTGCAAGAATATCGGTAACAGGAAGATTACCCATGATGACATGTGATGAGTCCTCTGCCTGAGCTGCATTCACCATATTGACCTTGGCGTACTTGCGGTTATGCTTGACCACAGCTGTACTTGCCGATCTAACAGGAGGAGGAGGAAGACGCCTCTGGTTGAGACACTTGTTGGCATAGTGACCCTTCTGTTGGCACTTGTTGCACGTGACCTTTGAAAGTGGACGGTGGTACGAATCACTCGATCTTGGAGCTTGAGACGAAGTCTTGTTCTGAAAGCCAGGCTTGGGTGGGTGGGAAGAACCACTGCCACCTTTGCTCTTCTGCTGATACGTCTGACGGAACGGAGGAGGAGGAAGCCAATACTTCAGCTGCTTGGCCACTTGAGTAGAGGAAGAAGGAGTAACATCTCTGACTCGCTTCTTGGAAGCATAACACCTCAACTGAGCGGCCTCTTGCTTCAGTGCCATGTTGTAGAACTCATCGTATCTGAACGGCTCAAAGAGAACAAGAGCGAGCTGAATTTCTTCTCTGATACCACCCCTGAACTGGTATATCATGCTCTTCTCATCAGGCATGTCCTTCTTGGCAAAGCAGATGAGCTTCTAAAATAACTTGTTGTAGTCATAGACAGACAAAGAGCCTTGCTTCAGGTTGCGGAATTCCTCACACTTACTTTCAACAACGCTCTGAGAGATGTGATGAGCTCGGAAATCTTGACGGAATTCATCCCAAGTGATCACACGTCCACCTCTAGAATCATTTTACTGCTGGAACCATTCTGCAGCTTGATCTTTGAGTTGGAAGGAAGCGAACTTGACGAAATCCTCAGGCCTGACGTTACTGCACTCGAAATGCTTGCACAGATCCACAAGCCAATCGTCAACATCGGTTGCCTCAACACAATTGCTGAAAGTCTTTGGCCCATTAGCAAGGAACTGGTTGAGTGTAGCGTAGTGATTCTGATTGTTGCCTTGATTCCCTTGGTTGCCTTGATTGCGCTCTTGGAGAATTTGCATGATCAACTGTGTGTTTGCATTGGTTGCGGCCATCACAGCTTGCCATGCCTCCGGAGGAGGTGGAGGTGGTGGCGGATCTTGATTCTGATTCTGACTGGTGCTCTTAGCGGGAGCCATCCTGAAGAGGTTGACCACCGTTAGCACATAGACAGATAAAATGAAGCTGAATGCAACGGAATGAAAATTGCAACATAAAGTCTTCACATCCGAACAAAATGAACAAATGCATTCCTCTTGAAATGGTCACATATCCATAAATTGAGAAGCCACGTAGAATTAAGGTAGAGAAATAAATCAACAAGGTACGGATCAAGAACGAATAATCGCTAGGAAATCCCCATCTCAAACCAATATCCGTGGAAGAAGAACTAGAGCTACAAGAATTCCCACCTATGAAACTCCCAAACCTTTTCGGTTATGCAATCAGGTGTTGGGGATACAGGGGAAGCATAATATCTCACCCAAATCTAGCAAATCCTACATCCAGTTGTATCCATCCTTCAACACATAACCGAGAAAAACTTCGGAAACCATCTACCTCAACCTTCGAAAAGCATCCGTTATACAAGTTATGGCGATACTCCCGAACTCCCGCCCCAGTACTGGGTGGCATCGAGGTTATTTCACCAATGAATTGCATAAAAGAGATTTTCAATGTCGGTGTACTAAACTCAGGTATTCTAGAATTGCAACAATAAGATTATGACGACAACACCTCAGAGCTCAACTCCCCGGGACACTTCCACTAAACTCCTGACAGGAGGCACCAAGACAATGTTCTCATCATAAAACCATCGGAACGATTCCGAGATACCCGCATGATCCTAAATTTTTTTTAGTGAAATTTGAGAAGAGAAGAGTCAAAACTCTACGTCAGGATGCCTTACTAGAGAGATGAGGAGACTGGGAAGTACAAAGAATTCCTAAACTCTCCGATATATAATTCCTAAATGACTCAAAACATTTTTCTAGACACAACTCGGCCACTAAAAACGATCAAGCAATGGGGCTCCTAAGGTCGGGGAAGGCTCTGATTACCAACTTGTAACACCCTCGATGCGACTATATCTCCCACGGGTCGAGGCACGACTTAGAGGCATAATCGCATTGAAGGCATATGTCGCAAGTCAGGTAATCATCACAAACATCCCATGTAATATAGATATTAAAAGGGATAACATAGTTGGCTTACACTCGCCATGTCAATCAAGTACATAAATAACATACATCATCCAAACAATCATGGCCCGACTACGGCGCCAAAAGAAAGACAACCCAACAAGTGACATGGTCCCGATCACCCCCAATTGGCCACCACTACTGATCATCAGGAAAAGAAACATAGTATCGCTGAGAGTCCTCGTCGAACTCCCACTTGAGCTCGAGCGCGTCACCTGGAGCGGAATCATCTGGACCTGCATATGGTGTAATAGTAATCTGTGAGCCACAGGGACTCAGCAATCTCGCACCCTCGCGATCAAGACTATTTAAGCTTATAGGAATGGCAAGGTAATATATATGTGTAGCTGCAGCAAGCAACTAGCATATATGGTGGCTAAACTATTCGCAAAAGAGAGCGAGAAGTGGAGGCAAAGCGCGAGCGAGAAACTAGAGGACAACCTGCGCAAGCATTACTCCAACACCATGTCCACTTCCCGGACTCCGTCGAGAAGAGGCCATCACGGTAACACACTCGGTTGATTCATTTTAGTTATGTTAAGATTCAAGTTATCTACAACTAGACATTAACAAGTTCCCATCTGCCCATAACCGCGGGCATGGCTTTTGAAAGTTCAAATCCCTGCAGGGGAGTCCCAACTTAGCCCATGACAAGCTCTCACGGTCAACGAAGGAATAGACCTCCTCCCGAGACGTTCCGATCAGACTCGGTATCTCGGTTCTTCAAGACACTTCGACAGGTTAAAACAAGACCAGCAACACCGCCCGAATGTGCCGACAAATCCTGATAGGAGCTACACATATCTCATTCTTAGGGCACACTCAGATATGCAATCCGTACAACTAAAACCAGCCCTCGAGTTTCCCTGAGGTGGCACTGCAAGGGGCTCTAGGTTGGACCAACACTCAGAGGAGCACTGGCCCGGGGGGGTTTAAATAAGATGACCCTCGGGCTCCGGAAACCCAAGGGAAAAGAGGCTAGGTGGCAAATGGTAAAACCAAGGTTGGGCATTGCTGGAAAAGCTTTAATCAAGGCAAACTATCAAGGGGTTCACATTATAACCCAATCACGTAAGGAACGCAAAACCCGGGAACATAACACCAATATGACGGAAACTCGGGCGGCAAGAGTGGAACAAAACACTAGGCGAGAGGCCGAGCCTTCCACCCTTTACCAAGTATATAGATGCATTAAGATAACATGGCAACATAATGATATCCCAACAATTAAATAAATGTTCCAACAAGGAACGGCCTCCAATCTTCACCTGCAACTAGCAACGCTATCAGAGGGGCTGAACAAAGCGGTAACATAGCCAAACAATGGTTTGCTAGGACATGGTGGGTTAGAGGTTTGACATGGAAATTTGGGAAGCTGGCAAGCAAGTGGTAGGCATCGTAGCACTGTCATAGCAAAAGAGCGAGCAAACTAGCATAGCAAAGATAGTAGTGATTTCAAGGGTGTGATCATCTTGCCTGCAAAGCTGTCATAGTTGACTGGATCCTCGAAAGCAAACTCAACGGGCTCCTCGTTAGCGAACTCGTCTCCCAGCTCTACCCAAACAAGACAAACAAGCAACAAGGACACAATCAACCACGTGCAAGGATCAAACAATATGATGCAAAGATGATATGCTATGCGGGATGCATATGCAAGATGTGACAAGTAATGCATGAACCTGGCCTCAACTTGGGAATCCAAGTGTGCCACTGGAAAGATGAGATGAAATCGCTTGAAAACGATATAAAGAACACCGGAATCGGAGTTACGGTTTGGAAATGACAAGCGATTCAAATATGACACTGGTTTGCGATTTACAGCAAGTAGCCATCTAAATGCAACGAAACGAACATGCTATAGCATCCAAACATAGCATCAAAATACATGGCAGGGATGCATACAAGATGCTTAACAAAAGTCTAGCACTGAGCTACAGACAATACATCCATTAATAGGTTCAAACAAGCATGGCAAAAATGCATATGGTAAACAGATCTCAGACTTAGTGAAATTAACACTTGTCTGGAATTTTAGACCAAGTAGCACTCTTCAGAGCAACAAAACTACATGCTACAGGACCTGAACATGGCAAAGTAAGACAAAAGGGATCAGAAAATATACTAACAAGCATGTGAACATAGCAAAAACATAATCACTTTTCAGACTTTGTGAAAACTGGCACATGCTGAAACATAACTCAAGTAGGCATGTTTACGAGCTCGATGCACTCACTACGGTGCAATACATGAAAAGCTAAGCATACATCCATCAAGAATACATAAAATGCAAGCTAGGCATGGCAAGAACAATAGCATAGTGTGCACGGATCAACTACAACATCATCGGCAAAATTGCAAACAAGTTGACAATCTGCCCAGATTCACAAAGTAGCAAAAGTAGAGCTCGATTGACTCAAGCTAGGGTGCTCCATAATTGCAAACAAAGACATGAATGGATAGAGCACTACGAGATTAATAAAACATACTTACTGATCATCCTCAAAAGAGGCACGGATCACTAGGAAACAACATGAACATATGGCAACATGAGATAAATAACTCAAGGACTTAGTGGAAATGCTCAGTCCCTGAAAATAGAAATACCAAGTGCACCACTTTGCAAGCTCGTGCTAGCCACCACACACGTCACAAAAAATACATGGGTTGCACCTATGGAAAGATGACAAAACCCTTAACAAAACATATGTAGAGCATTAGGGTATAACATGCACACAATAATCATGGCAAAAATGACAAAAGCCTAAATGGAGTAGCAGATCTGACAATTATCTCAAGTAGCCCTCTTCTAACAGCATTTTGGGCATCAAGATGAACTCAAATGAAAATGATGCAATGGAATGAAATGATGTACTCTTTGAGGAAACATTTTCATATGCTATATGCATGAATCGGAGCTACGGATGCAAAGTTATAGCATGGTGAAGAAGGGCACATGAGCTAGGGTTAGAAGGGAAAAAGTCAACCGAAAATTCCAGATCTGAGATTTGCATGCAATCCGAGGTTGGTTAGGAGGTTCGCCGGAGTTCCTGTACGCTGGAGCTCGCCGGAGAACTCGGGGAAGCAAGGGCCGGCCAGATCTCACCGGATCCGGGCCAGGCGGCGGCGCGCGGCGGGCGGGTAGCGGCGCGCGACGAGGTGGTGGCGGCGGGGCGGTGCGGGGATGACCTGGCGGTGGGGCGGCGCGGTCCGGCCAAGCCTCGGGCGCGAGGAGGCGGGGCGAGGGAGCGGGCCGCGGTGGCGGCTGGCGGCGGAGGTGCCACGTGGCAGCCTGCCACTGGTGCGGGCGGGCGGCGGACGGTGTACGGCCGGCACGGACGTGTCCGGCGCGGCGCGGTGGATTTTTAGGGTTAGAGGAAGGGGAAGATCCGCGAATTTCGGGAGGGGACTTTAAATAGAGATAGAGGGAGCTAGGAGAGTCCAAATGAGGTGTGGTTTTCAGCCACGCGATCGTGATCGAACGCTCTAGATGATGGAGCAGGTTTAGGTGGGTTTTGGGCCAAATTTGAGGGGTGTTGGGCTGCAACACACTCGAGGCCTTTTCGGTCCCTCGGTTAACCGTTGGAGCATCAAACCAAGTCCAAATGATACGAAACTTGACAGGCGGTCTACCGGTAGTAAACCAAGGCCGCATGGCATGTCTCGGTCCAATCCGGATATGTTTAAACCCCACACACGAAAGAAAGCTAGAAATGGCCACCGAAGGAGAACGAAGTGCCGGAATGCAAAACGGACAACGGGGAAAATGCTCGAATGCATGAGATGAACACGTATGCAAATGCAATGCACGTGATGACATGAATATGAGATGCATGACAACGATAACAACACACGGAGACAAAAACCCGAACCCGAGAAAATAAAATAACTTAAGGCCGGAAACGGCAAGAGTTGGAATACAAATTGGGTAAGTTACATCCGGGGTGTTACATGTTAGTAGTCTACCAAGTGGCACCCGATATAGGTGGGCTTGGGACAGACTAGGCACAGTGGCACGGTGTACCAAGTGGCACCCGGATGGTGGGCTTGGGAACCCTCACTAGTAGAAAACCGGGCAATAGCACCGGTTCGTAAGGGCCTTTAGTGCCGGTTATGGAACCGGCACTATTATTTCGGCACTAAAGGCCCCCCCCCTTTAGTACCGGTTCAGCACGAACCGGCGCTAAAGGGGCACCACGTCCCGTGAGCTTGCGCCCTGGTACGGGGGACCTTTAGTACCGGTTGGTGTTACCAACCGGTACTAAAGGTTTTTTTTTGAATTTTTTTTTTTGAAAATTTTGGAATTTTTTTTTATTTTTAATTTTTCTGAATTATTTGAAGATTTAGTCTCTAATCACCTCTCTTAACTGCTCAAGTGTGGATCACTCATTCCAAATCATCTAACTTCCCGACCGGTCACCCATCCCTCTCACTACTCCAGCCCGAGCACGCTTAACTTTCGGGACAAGTCTGCACTTGTTGTTTTCCTGACAATAGTAAGATGTCAATCCTATTAACCTTCAGGAATTTTGCTTGAGCATGAAGTCACACATTTCACTGTTTGAGTTTGAAACTATTGTTTTAAAAAACAATAATTATTTAGTAACACTAATATTTCTTGAATAATTAGTTTGACCATTGTTTGACCACAGTTTGACAATAGTTTGACCAAAGTTTGACCAGATTTGACCAAAATTGAAATAACTAAAATAATTATTTAGTAACACTAATATTCTAGAATAATTAGTTTGACCATTGTTTGACCAAAGTTTGCCCACTGTTTGAATATTTTTCAATTTTTTCCACTCTAGATCTTAAAAGCCCCATAACTTTAAAAATGTTTAACGGGGTTCCCCCTATTAAATTTGGATGTAACTTTTCGAGTAGATGATTTTTCATATAAAAAACTTTTTCATCCGAGTTAGTATGCAAAAGTTATGCCCATTTTCACAAATTTCAGAGAGATTTTGCAAATAAAGTCAAAATTTACATTTTCAAATTTTCCCAACAACTAGACCACATATCACATGGGAAACTTATTTTCTTTTATTTTTTTGACATTTCCATCATTTTTGTTTATTTTTTTTAAAACTAAAAAGGCGATCCACAAGGGGGGGTAGAGTTTGAAAATTGCCCTATAGTGCCGGTTTGTGTCACAAACCGGTACTATAGGTCAGACCCCTTTAGTACCGGTTCGTGCCACGAACCGGTACTGAAGGTTCAACACGAACCGGCATTAATGCAAATCCGTTCGAACCGGCACTAATGGTACCATTAGTACCGGCTCAAATACAAACCGGCACTAATGTGCTTCACGTTTGACCCTTTTTCTACTAGTGCCTGCACACATCGTTTGGGGCCGTGAGCGACACCCCGGCCGGATCTCCTTGTGGATGGAACCCGAATAGGCGATAAACCTGGACTAGAGACTTGTTGGTTAGTCAGGTCGTGGCCGACTCCCTCGCCCGGCTTCCGCTTGAAGGTTGCCGAGGTACATGACGTGTATAGGGCGATAAGTGGGGAGAGCGTGTGTGAAGAAGTACACCCCTGCAGGGTTATCATTATCTATTCGAATAGCCGGATTCCTTGGATATGAAAACTTGGACCCCTTGCATAGTTCATAGACAAGTGAAAGTGGATACTCTAAAATGCGCAAGATAAGCGTGAGTGCTATCGATGGCGTTCTCGTAGGGAGACGGGAGCGGATCCATAGTGGTGTATTGGTATGGTGAATATGTGGACTCGTGTGCGCCACCTCAAAAGAGTTACTTGCAGTCGTAGTTCAGGATAGCCACCGAGTCAAAGCTGGCTTGCTGCAGTTAAACTCCACCACCCCTTTGTTGATACCGATGCATATGTAGATAGTTCTGATGTAAGTCTTGTAGGGTACATTTGTACTCATGTTTGCTTATTTTATGTTTTGGCAGAGAGACTTCAGTCTCGCTAGTAGCTCTGTGTGGACTTCGACGTTTAGCTTGATACCTCAGCTACAATCTTGTGCCCTCGGTAGGATTTGGTAGATAGTCAGGGTTCTCAGCCTTTTTCATTTGTAGAAGTCTGTACTCAGACATGTTAAGCTTCCGCATGTGCTTTGACTTGTATGCTCTGAATGTTGGGTCATGAGACCCGTGTTTGATTTATCTGGCTCTTCGGAGCCTAATGAATAAATACTTGAGTGATAGAGTTATGGTGTGATTCCATGTTGTATTTACACATATCGAGCATATTGTGCTTCCATGAGCCATAGTAGTCCGCTACAGCCGGGTTCACCGGAGTCCTGCTAGCCCAGCTCTACTGCTCTAGAGCACTTGACTGGCCGGCGTGTGATTCACTTCGTTCCTGTGTCTGGCCCTTCGGGGAAATGTCATGTGGTGACATCCGGAGTACTGCCTAGCCTGCTACAGCCCGGGTTCCCGGAGTCCTGTTAGCCCAGTGCTACATACCAGATTCACACGCTGCTGACCAATATGCTCGATGTTGATTCATGTATGCCTGTCCCCGTAAGTTAGTGCCACTTTGGATTCACTACTAGTCATGTCGGCCCGGGTTCTCTGTCATATGGATGCTAGTGACACTATGATATACGTGAGCCAAAAGGCGGAAACGGTCCCGGGCCATGGTAAGGCGACACCCGTGGGGATACCGTGCATGAGGCCGCAAAGTGATATGAGGTGTTACAGGCTAGATCGGTGTGACTCATAATCGGGGTCCTGACACCGGATGGGACTCTCCTTAGCATGGAAGGCAAGCTTGGGAATACGGATATGTAGATCTTTTCCTTGTAACCGACTCTGTGTAACCCTAGCCCCCTCCAGTGTATATATAAAACGGAGGGTTTAGTCCGTAGGACAACAACAGTCATACCATAGGCTTGCTTCTAGGGTTTAGCCTCTGCGATCTCGTGGTAGATCAACTCTTGTAATAATCATATCATCAAGATCAATCAAGCAGGACGTAGGGTATTACCTCCATCAAGAGGGCCCGAACCTGGGTAAACATCGTGTACCCCGCCTCCTATTACCATCCGCCTTAGACGCACAGGTCGTGACCCCCTACCGGAGATCCGCCGGTTTTGACACCGACAACCGATCTTATAGTAAAAATTTAGCAGCCGACGCATTTGAACCGTCGCCCTCCCTCGTCCACCATCATCTCCACCCACTATTACTAAAAAGTTTAGTAGCCACGGCGAACCTCAAACACCACACCCCCTCCATAGTCCCCCACCTGCCCCCTCCCCCTCCCCCCTTCAAACCCTAGCTCGCGGCCGCCGGCAACCCTGACGGTCTGCAGGTTCCTCCTAGCTTACATAATAAAGTTCAGGTTATCCAGCGATTCCCATACTGTCGCCCCACTCCCCTGAGTTTTTAGATGAGGCCTGCGGTGTATCTCCCCACCAAATCCACATCCCTTGCTCCAGAATGTCGCAGCCTAAACTCGACCACGTATACCAGGGAGCCCGACGAGCGTTCGGCCAAGAAGAGGCTTATCATGGCCTTTCCAGTGGATGTTGGCAAGGTGGCCGACGTTCGCCCCGACATGTCGTTCCCGGAGCAACATGTCGCTGCGGAAGCCGGCAAAGACGTTGACTACGTTGCCATGGCGAAGGCTTCATGTCAGCGGGCTAGCATATTACTGTATCTCGGGAAAGCTGGCTATGACATCAAGCTCGTCCACACGGACGGCTTGACTCGGGCCATGTCACAGGTTAAGTGGTCCATCCCCAACCCCTCTGGTTCAACCGCCGTCGATCCCTTTGACGGCCCTGCCACTAATCTCCTCCACCAAGCAGTCAAGGATTTGCGAGCTTTATACGCCATCGAGCCCATTTTGTCACTTCTGAAGGACATGTTCTACGGCGGCAGCTTGGGATCCTCAATTGCCAAGTCAGATCTCATCGACCACGACCACAACCATGAGGAGGGCAGCCACGAAGGTTCTTCCATGGTGAAATAGTCCATTTGTGACATCAGAGAGCGCGCCATGGGTATGTGCTCTTCCAACTGGAAGGATCCCGTCCATGAAATCTGAGGCAACATTCTATCAGCAAATATTAACTTTTCTAGCTTGCCAACCCGTACCCTTTGTTGTAGTAGCATTTTTCATGCGGTTCTTTAACTATATCGTGTTTAATTATTTTAGTTATGCAAAAATGTATTATTCAATAGGTCTATGTGATGTTTAAGTATGAATTGTCCACTTTAGTATCACCAATGGTTATATTTGGTTGTTTATAGTGAGTAGATGCCTTGTTTATCTGTATTTGGTTGTTAGGTTAGTTGGAGTTAGCATTTTTTCAGTTATCGAGGAGATGCCTTGTTTATCTGTATTTGGTTCTTGGATTGGTTGAAGTGAGTATTTGTCCAGTTATCAAGCAGATGCCGTGTTTATCTATATTTGGTTGTTAGGTTGCTTTTTTTAGCATTTGCCCAGTTATCAAGCATATGCCTTGTTTATCTGTATTTGGTTGTTAGGTTGCTTTTTGAGCATTTCTCTAGTTATCAAGAAGATGCCTTGTTTATCTTTATCTGCTTGCTAGGTTGGTTGCAGTGAGCATTTCTACAGTTTTCAACCATATGCCATGTTTATCTATATTTTCTTGTTAGGTTGGTTGCAGTGAGACTTTGTCCAGTTTTCAATAGCTATATTTGGTTGTTATACTGGTCATTTATGCCTTGTTTATTTCAGTCATTCACAATGCGTGGTTCACTATGTGCAAGTCGGAACTGTGCCGCTCGACTACATCAATACCTGTTTGAGCGACCATATTTGGTTCCAGTTATTCCTGGTGTAGTTAACACATGCTCTTTATTTTAGTTTTACACATTTATCCAGTGTGATGTTTAAGCATTACCTACGTTCTATTCATTTTCAACAATACCAGTTTGAATTGCAATATTTGATGGTTGTTAAGCCTGCTGTCGGTAACATTGCCTTCCATTTTATATCTACTTTAACAGCATGCTGAAACCCACACATTCAAGCTATCATTTGGAGATGATGTTGTTTACCTTTGCTATATTTGTTTGACGTTAACATTATTGTACTTATCATGCCAATCCACTACTTATGCAGGACAACAACGAGAGTGACCACCATTTTCCACCGAGGTTAGCTTCATCCCTCGGCTTGTACTCTCCCGTCGTTCCATAATGTAGTGCATATAGATCTAGTCCTGGACACTAGTTAGCTTCTAATATTGACTTGTTGCTTGTAGGTACATATGCCCTTGGCAAGGATCCTCGCATCGACCCTTTTTGCGTATGGGGCAATGAGATATTGATGAACAAGCATCAAGTGAGGAAACTGATAAAGATTATTAGCAAAAATATATGAATGGTGGCAAGCAAATTATTTGTTTATGCTGTATCCAACACAACGGTGAGTTGTAGGATGGTAACTACAAACTCTGCAGCCTTCTCTTTTTACTGCCCATTATGAGTTGTTAGACAACAACGTCTGAATCTTTTTCGTTCCCAGTGGTTCCCGAAGCAGTTCACTCAAGATTACCTCGCAAAGTACATGATTGGTGGACACGCAATGAAGGTTAAAGTATTTCATCCAGACTACAATGAGCATCGAGAAGTCCTAATGAAGACAGTGAAGGATGGACGGGCGGCCATCACAAGGGGTTGGCCTAGAGTCGTGCGCGCCTTACGCATGGAGGAGGGCACAATATGGTCATTCCGCTTCACCTTCTCCAACAACCAGAATGTCTTTTGCCTCTCTCTTTACAGTCTTTAGTACAACTACGGTTCATCATTCTTTACTTGGTGCTTCTATAGTTCTTCAGTATATGTACCTGTGCATTGAATTATGGATTCGTGGTTGAACCTATATTTGTAATAAACATGGTTGGGTATGAAATAAGTGATTGCCTACTTTAAAATTCATAACATGTGATTTTTAAATTAGGGACTAATTGGATTAATTATGGATTAAATAGGGATTACACTGCACATGGTTTGCGAAAGAGAAACGCCTGTGATATACGCGGAGATCAGAAATGTTTCTAGGATCCACTACGTGTGCGATCAATCTCCACTGCACACATGAATTTCTCTTGAAAATTGTTTGCGCTAGGCCACCTTGCGCAAACGTTTATCACATAAAAAGTTTGTGTGATGGACAGCCTTTGCCACAAAGTTTCTTTCTATGCACCGTGTGTGATGCATTCAATAACACAAATGATAAAATTATTAATATCTTGTGCAATGGCAACGCTATCACAAACGATTTAACGGGAAAAATTGTGTTTGATGTACGTGTGAACTTAAACGTTTTCCTTGGAGTGACTGTGTGGGATGTGCATACGAACGGAAACGTTTAGCGGGGACTGACTGTATGGGATGTACTCGCGACCGGAAACAATTTCGCCGTATAATTGTATTTTTTAGCTCAACTATGCGTATTTCCGTATTTGAGCGCTCGTCGGTCGCACATGACCTCATTTTGCCGAACGTGTGTGCCAGGAGGGCATATCCCCGACGGTTTCTGGGTCATGTGGGAAGGACCCCCCCCTATCGCCCACACTCACTTGGTGATGGTTCCAGATGCCATCACGGAAAGGGGTTAAAACCCGTTTGTTTAGGTCCGATGCGCACTAGTGACCATTGCATTTTAAGGTCAAAATAGTGCTAGCAATATACGAGTCTTATACGATGCGATTTCAATGATTGTACCAAAAAATCTCGAGATGTTACAAGGTTCAAATTCTAAAGTTATATGGCTCAAATTCGAAGATTACAAGGGTCAAAATGATATTAGAAATGAAATTCAGCTCATCAGCTGCAAACGCTCGCGCTGACGCGTTGAACATGGATATCAGAGTGGTTCAAACTAATATCACCGCTTCTAAGTCTGGCTTCGAAACCTCAAAACTTTTGCAAAGGGGTCAGCCACTGAGAAGTCATGAATGGGGTTGACCCAATGACTTCTGATTACTATCACACCCTAGCTGGTTCATGCATTAGAGTGTTGCATCATGTCTACTTTTACAGAAACTTGAAATGGGGATGACAGAACCCCCAACACCCCCCTAGAAACAACTAGGGTTTACTAAAATTATTTTCAATGAACCCAAAATGCCCTTTACAAAATGTTCATCATTTCTGGATTGGGTTAAAACCCCTGGCAAAAATGGTGCACTCTTTTCCAGGACATTCTGGATTCTTTGAATTAAATCATAAGTATTTGAATTTGGGCATTTAAATGTTATAAAATATTTTAAATGCCCAAATAATTATGGATTTAAGTGAGGGCTGTTAGGAATAACCTCAACAGAGCCCACAATTATTTTCAGGATTTTAGTAAGTCCCTACGTATTTTTAATAATGCCCTAAAGTTACAGAAAAATAGAAAAAGAAAACAAACAGGAAAGAGAGGAAGAGAAAGCTTACCTGACGCCCACCCAGCAGGCCCACTTGCCGGCCCAGCCCAGCCAACGCTCCAGCGAGCTGCTTGGCTTGGCCAGGCAGGCTGGCAGCTGCTCGATGCCGGCACTAGCGCGTGCCACGCAGCTGCCCGCCGCCCTGCTTCCTCCTCTTGCCGCTCTGCTGGCCTGGACGACCTCCACGTCGCGCACCGAACCCCCTGGACACGTCCATTCCCCCTGCCTCTCTCTCTCGCTCCCCTCCGCCATGGCCGACGCAGCCGCCGCCATTCCGCCGCCGTAACCGTGCCCACGGTCGTCATCGCGCCACTCCACCGTGTCCTGAAGCTCCGCCACTCCCTCCTCGACCGTCCCACGGAGCCACGCCCCGCCGAAGGCCCCCGAGCGTCTTCACCCAGCTCCTCTTCAACCTCCTTCCGGCCATATCGCCTCCACCGCCCCGCTTGCTCCGGCACGTCTCCGACCTCGCCGTCAACTCTGTCGCAACCGCCGTGAGCTTAGCCACCTCCCTATCCTCTCCGCTCTCCTTCTCGTGCACCACAGTGAGCACACGGAGTTCGCCCACACACGGAGCTCGTCGTCGACGAGGCTCCGACCAAGCCACTTAGTCCACTACCTTCACCACATCCCCAGGAGCACAACGCACCATGCCCGTGCCTCGCCTTGCCTCCTAGCGACTGGTCCGAGCTCACCCGAGCTCCGGCCGCCGCCAAACTCGTCGTCGGTGCCGTTTTTGGCGACCCCGAGCCCAACCACCTGCACCAACCGCCGCGGCTCGCTCCCAGCCATCCATAGAGCCCAACGGCGCCCCGAACGGTGCCCTGTAGGTGAAACCCACACCTGCACCGCCGCGTTTGGCCTCGCCGGCGGCTAAACTGTCACATCCCTAGTTCTGGTATGACATAGACCAGCTAGTCAGTTGTGCATCATGTTAAAATTCCATTTAAATTTGAAATGGGGATTTGTGAAACCCTCAGAAATCATTTCTGGAAATAATCCAGATAAAAATTTCTCCAAAAAGGTCCAAGAAAATGTTCATGTTACTCTCTGAAAATATTGGTCAGAGGTAAAAATCAAACCAATATTTTCAGGAGCTCATAAATATTTATTTTGGACATTTGGAGTTAATCCAGTACTTATTTGCGTTGGATAAATATTTTTATATGTATGAAATATTGTCCAATAATTCTGAATTTTGGTGAGGGGTTTTGGATTAATTCCTTAGGTCCCTGCAAAATTTGACAGAATTAAATAAATTAGTTTAGTATTATTTTAAAAGCAGAAACAAATGTCAGAAAATAGAAAAGGGAAATAAGAGAGAAGGAGAGAAGTACCTGGGCCTTACCTGGCAGCCCATCTAGCCGGCCGAGCCCACCAGGGGTAGGGAGGTCTTCTTCCTCCCGCCAGTCGGATGCACAACGCATGCCCGACGCGCGCACGGCCACTGCCGCCACCTCCTGCTTCCCCGCTCGCTGCTGGAGGCCCCCGACGATGCCACGCACTCCCCTCGACTCTCTCTCACTCCACCTCGCTCTCACCCCCTTTCCTGGATCCCTCTTCCTCGCATCCGAGCGAGCTCGTCGCCGCCGATCGCTGCTGCCGCGGCCACCGTCTCCGCCTCGCCCCTCTGACGTGTCTACGAGCTCTGCGATGTCGTCCTCGTCTTCTCCACCGACCCAGGCAAGCCGAAACGCACCGTAGCGACCTCATCGCGCTCGTCTTCGGCCTCGGCTGCCATGGATCACCGCCGTCGAATTCGCAGCAACCAACGCTTCCCCGACCCTGCTGTCTGCACCATCCCCCTCTCTGTGAGCCCGCGGTTCTTCCCCCTCCTTTCTCATTGTCATTCTGACACCCTAGCACCTAGACCGTGCTAGCCGAGCTCCGGCCGCCGCCCGTTTTGTCGCCGCCGTGGCCTAAGCTCAAATGGGTCGCGTCCGTGCACCGCACCGAGCTCCTGGTGACCCCAGGAGGCTGCCCAGCGTTTCACTTTACTCGCCCGTGCTCCACAACGCCATTTCGCCGAGGTCCGTGCTCCGGCCGGCGCCTCGAGCTCGTTCTCGGCGAGCTTAGGCACCCCCACAGCCTCCCGCTTGCTCCAAACGACGCGGACGAGCTCCAGCTCCTCGTCCGTGATCTCGGCCGCCTAAATGGTCGCTAGAGGGCGTTTCCCGAGCCCTCCGCCGTGTTCGGCCTCGCTGGCGGTTAAACGCCGGTGGGGTTTGACCCCTTTGACCTCGCGGGCCCGTCAGGTGGGTCCCATGGGTCAGGTGATTAGCTTAAGGCTGATCACCATTTAACTAAACCTGACACTAACAGTGGCCCCCAGCGCCACTAATCCTATAATTAGGATAAACTAACCCCTATTAACTAACCGGTCACTAACATGTGGACCCCACACATCAGGTTTGACTTGGTCAGCCCTGCTGACGCCTCTGTGATGTCATGCAGACGCAATAATGATTTTTCTGGATTTTAAATAATTCAGAGAATTCCAGAAATTGATATAAACTTCAAAAATTCATAGAAATTCGACCGTAGCTCAGATTGAAATAATTTATATATGAAAAATTATCAAAAAATTCAATCTATCCATCTGTACCACTTTCATGCATGTTCAACCAACTTATACCCACTGTATAAGTGAAATCATGATAATGGCATTTTAAATGCTAAATATGGAGTTTGCATAGGAACCCTTGGTCCATATGGACTTCATTTAAATTGTTGCTAGATGCATTAGTGCAAATCATAACATTATTACCATGTTCATGCATCATAATGTTGCATATGTTTGTGTCTTGATTTCCGACACCGTTCCTTCTCGATAGGTCCTGCTCCGGAAAGTGTTCGAGAGTACCTATCAGTGGAGTAGTGCCCCCTGTTGATCTACCAGGAAAGCAACCCCCCTTGTTCATTCTGATAAAATCCTACTCTCTCGCTCCTGCTCTCATTTATTGCATTAGGACAACAACGATTCAACTGCTACTTTATGCTGCGGTAGTTGAACCCATTCCTCTGCATGGCCTGTCATTGCCACAGTAAATAGTTAAAACCCACTAGCATGTGTAGGAGTTGTTTGAGCCATGTTGTGTTCCTACCATGCCATGGCTTCTATTGCTTAGAGTTGTGTCAGGTCTGATTCATCGGGAATGGATCGGAATGTTATGATATGTTCTGGTAATGAGAGTTAAGCGTGTGAACATGATTTGGTAAAGGTAGCGGTGAGAGGCCATGTAGGAGTACATGGTGGGTTGTCCCATTGGGACCGTCCTTAAGAACTGAGTTCTGTGTAAGTTATCCAATGACTAGCTACTACCACACATTGGGCTCTGGGCGCTCCAAGCTCTCTCGACTTATTAACCTCCTTGAACTCTGTCCAGGAGTTGCAAATAGTTTCTGGTGTTTGTAGGTAGTGCTATTTTTCTACCGAGTGGCACCCAGTAGGGTGGACTTGGGACAGACTAGGCACACGTGGCCCGGTGTACAGAGTGGCACCCGGATGGTGGGCTCGGGAACCCTGTACACATCGTTTGGGGCCGTGAGCGAAACCTCGCCCGGCTCTCCTTGCGGATGGATACCGAATAGGCGGTAAACCTGGACTAGAGTCTTGTGTGGTTAGTCAGGTCGTGGCCGACACCCTCGCCAGGCTTCCGCTTGAAGGTTGCCGAGATACATGACGGGTATATGGTGATAAGTGGTGAGAGCATGTGTGATGAAGTACACCCCTGCAGGGTTATCCTGATCTATTCGAATAGCCGTGTCCTCGGTTATGCACTTCTTGGATACTTATGTGGTACATAGACAACTTTAAGTGGATACTCTAAAATGCTCAAGACAAGTGTGAGTGCTATGGATGGCCTTCTCGTAAGGAGATGAGGATGAATCCATAGTAGTGTATTGATGTGGTGATTAGTGGACTCGTGTGCGCTGCCTCACCTCAAAGAAGTTTCTCATTGTCGTAGAACAGGATAGCCACTGAGTCAAAGCTGGCTTGCTGCAACTAAACCCCGCATTACCTTCTTGATACAAATGCATGTATGATAGGATTTGATGTAAGTCTTGCTGAGTACCTTTGTACTCACGTTTGCTTTAATTATGTTTTGCAGATGAGACATCTGTCTCACTAGTAGTACCGCTTGGACTTCGACGAGTAGCTTGTTACCTCAGCTACGATCTTGTACCTTGGAGGGACTTGTAGATAGTCAGGCTTCTCGGCCTTTTTCTTTTGTAGTTGTCTGTACTCAGACATGTAATGCTTCCGTTGCTTGTATGCTCTGAATGATGGGTCAGGTGACCCCTGTTTGTATTTATGCTATGTGGCTCTTCTGAGCCTTTATCTATATGAGTTGCGTTATGTTGTGATGCCATGTTGTACATCACATACCTGCATGTTATGCGTACGTGTGACGTGTATTGGTATGCGTGGGATCTGACAATCTAGTTGTTTGTCCTTGACAGCCTCTCTTATGGGGAAATGTAGTCTAGTGCTTCCTTGAGCCATAGTACTCTGCTAGAGCCTGGTTCACCGGAGTCCTGCTTGCCCAGCACTACTGCTCAGAACACTTGACTGGCCGGCATGTGTTCCACTTCGTTCCTATGTCTGTCCCTTCGAGGAAATGTCACGCGGTGACTTCCGGAGTCCTGTTAGCCACTGCTACAACCCGGATTCATACGCTGTTGACCGACATGCTCGATGTGATTCATGTATGCTTGTCTCCATAGGTCTGTGCCGCTTTGGGTTCACGACTAGCCATGTCGGTCCGGGTTCTCTGTCATATGGATGCTAGCGACACTATCATATACATGAGCCAAAAGGCGCAAACGGTCCCGGGCCATGGTAAGGCAACATCGTGGGGTTACCGTGCGTGAGGCCGCAAAGTTATATGAGGTGTTACATGCTAGATCGGTGTGACTTAGAATCGGGGTCCCGACAGCTTTGGTATCAGAGCCTGACTTCCTGTAGGATTACCAAGCCAACCTCGTCAAAGTTGAGTCTAGAAATTCTTTAGCTATATAGGGGAATTGATTGTGGAAGGGAACGTAAGGCTCTTTTTACTCCTTATGCCTCATGCCTTCTGATCTGAGTCATCCTATCTTTCCTACGGGGTTAAGGAACTAGGCTTTCTCTTCCGTCTATCAGGATCACGTGTTACTACTCCATAGTCTCTTAGGATTGGTTGATCAGAGTCATATCCAAGTTCGAGTACCTCCGGTGTAGTCTGTTTAGTAATATCTCAGAACCTTGGGTGATGATGTTGAGCTTGATGCTACCCATCATTGCTGGATGTCTCATTTTGAGCATTTTACTGACGATATGCTGCCGGAATTGTCCTAGGAGTTCAAGAGATAGTATTTTTTCCTCGTACTATATTCTACATCCTTATGATGATGCTGAATCCATCCTTGTTTCCTTGGTTGGTTCTTCAGGATGTTGCCAGTTAACCGAAGTTCTGTTGCCCGCAGCCGGAACCACGAAGATGGTAGGGATGAGGATCCTCCCGACCAGTCTTCGTTGGCATAGTTCATGTTAGAGGTTGAGAGGAACAAGCGTGAGTCTAACCGCTTGCTAGCACGTATTGAGGAGAACACCTCCCATCAGCACAAAGAGTTTGTGTCCATCCATGACTTCATCGGTCTGAAACCACCTACCTTCCATCATTCCATTGAACCACTCGATGCAGATGACTGGCTACATAGTATCACACACAAGCTGCGTTCAGCAAACGTAGCTGAAAGTGACAGGGTCACCTACGCTGCTTATCATCTGGAAGGTCCTGCTAGTATTTGGTGGCAGAACTATGAGGCTATGCTTCCAGCTGGCCAGAAAACCACCTAGAGAGATTTCACTGAGGCTTTTCACGAGCATCACATCCCTCAAGCCCTCATTGACCGCAAGAGAGAAGAGTTTTGTAGTTTCACCCAGAGTAAGATGGCTGTTGATGCTTATAGTAGAGAATTTGAGAACCTCGCCCGCCATGGTACAGAAGAAGTGTCCACAGATGCCAAGAAGCAGGCTAGGTTCCGGAAGGGTCTCAACCCCAAGTTGCGTCGTGATCTCCACTTGCATCATTGCAATACATTCCAGGCTCTTGTGAACAAGGCCATTAATGCAGAGACAGCTCAACTCACATACGAGGAGTCTCGTAAGCACACCCATGATTTGGGTTCTTCTTCCGGTTCTACTTCGCAGAAGCGCCGGATTTGGGTTCCGAACTCCGCTCTTCCACCCGGTTATACACCAAGGCCATCTTGTGTGGCACCTCACCCAGTTCAGTAGTATGCTCCACCCAGGCCTATTGGTAGACCGCTTGTCAAAGTGGGTCCACGTCCTACTTCAGGGACTTGTTTAACATACGGAGAGCCAGGACACTATGCACGTGACTGCTCTCAAACCAACTATGCTCCACCCAGTCTGAGAAGTCTGTTGGCCGTGGTAAGCCATCACGCAAGATGATTAGTGTCAAGTCAGCTCCCACTGAACATGGATATGTGCATCACGTCTCAGCTAAAGGCACTCATGATGATCCGGATGTCATTCTTGGTACCCTCCTTGTCAATTGCCATCCAGCTTCGGTTCTGTTTGATATCGGAGCATCTCAGTCCTTCATCTCTGAAGGCTATGCTCGTTTGCACGAAATGTCATTTTTTGATATGCCAACTCCACTTGAAATCCAAACTCCAGGGTCTAGATGGCAAACTACCAGAATAAGCCATGGCAATGAAATCCTTGTTGACAAACTTGTATTCCTTGCATCACTTATAGCCCTCAAGTCTACAGATATTAACATCATCTTGGGTATGGACTGGATGAAAGCTCATCATGCCAAGATTGATTGTTACACAAGGTATGTTGAGTTACACACCCATCTGGCAAGATAGTCACAGTCTCCACTAGAGTTGCAAAGCGTCAACTCTATTCTCTTAATGCCAACCCTCTTCCAGACCTTGAAGATATCCCGGTAGTCTGTGACTTTCTGGATGTCTTTCCAGAGGAACTGCCAGGTATTCCACCTGATAGAGATGTAGAATTTGTCATAGATCTTATCCCAGGAACCACTCCAATCTCTAGGAGACCTTACAAGATGGCACCCTTAGAACTAGCTGAGCTTAAGAAACAACTCAATGAATCCTTGCAAAAGGGTTTGATCCATCCTAGTTCTTCTCCCTGGGCTTGCCCCGTCCTCTTCGTCAAGAAGAAGGATGGTACGGACCGGATGGTTGTAGATTATCGTCCCGTTAATTTGGTCACGATGAAGAACAAGTATCCGCTCCCCAAGATCAACGACTTCTATGATCAGCTCGCTGGATCCTCAGTCTTTTCCAAGATGGATTTGAGGTTAGGCTACCACCAAATCAAGATCAAAAATGGGGATATTCTTATGACGGCTTTTGTCACTCATTATGGTCAGTACGAGTACACCGTCATGTCCTTTGGTCTAACCAACGCTCTAGCTACTTTCTCTCGCTTGATGAACTCGATCTTCATGGAGTACTTAGATAAGTTCGTCGTGGTTTACCTCGATGATATTCTTATTTACTCAAAGAACGAGGAAGATCATGCCGAGCATCTTAGACTTGTGCTAGAAAAACTGAGAGAGCACCGCCTTTATTCCAAGTTCTCCAAGTACGAATTTTGGTTGCCAGAAGTGACCTATCTCGGCAACATAATCTCTGGTAAGGGCATTGCTATCAATCCCGAAAGAGTTCAGGCCGTTCTTGATTGGACTCCACCTGAAACAGTTAAGCAAGTTAGGAGTTTCCTTGGCCTAGCCAGTTATTGTCGCCGCTTCGTTGAGAACTTCTCCAAAGTGGCAAAACCTCTCGCGGAACTTCTCAAGAAAGATAAAAATTTTGAGTGGTCCCCACAGTGTGAACACAGTTTTCAGGAACTGAAAAGACGCCTGACTTCTGCTCCCATACTTGTGCCACCGGATTTCACAAAGGACTTTGTTATCTACTGCGACGCCTCACGACAGGGACTAGGTTGCATTCTTATGCAAGATCGCCATATGATTGCCTATGCATCTCGACAGTTGCATCCACATGAGGAGAATTATCCTACACATGATCTAGAGCTTGCAGCCGTAGTCTATGCACTTAAGACCTGGCGACATTATCTTCTCAGGAAACGTTGCGAGATTTACACCGATCACCAGAGTCTCAAGTATATCTTCACCCAACCAGATCTGAACCTTAGGCAAAGACGTTGGCTGGAGTTGATCTCAGATTATTACTTAGGGATTACCTACACCCCAGGCAAGGGCAATGTCATGGCTGTTGCGCTAAGTCGTAAGTCCTATTGCAACAATCTCATGTTGCAGCAGGGCCAACCACTTCTCCATGAGGAATTATGTAAACTTAACCTTCACATTGCTCCTCATGGATTCCTTTCTACCTTGGTGGCGAAACCTACTCTTGTGGATCAAATCATGTCTACTCGGAACCAGGATACGGGAATTTCCCGGATCAAGAGAAACAATAACAAGGGAGTTTGTGGTAGGTTCTCTATAGATGATCGTGGTGTTGTTTTCTTTGATAGTCGCTTGGTGGTTCCCAAGAATCAACATCTTCGACAATTAATCCTTAAGGAGCCGCATGAATCTCCTCTCACAATTCATCCCGGTAGTACTAATATGTATCAGGACCTACGCCAGAGGTTCTGGTGGACTAGGATGAAGAGAGAAATTGCTCAATTTATTGCTAACTGTGACGTTTGTCGTCGCGTGAAGGGCGAGCATCAGAGACCTGCTGGCACCCTTCAACCTTTAGCTATTCCTGAGTGGAAATGGGATAAAGTTGGTATGGACTTCATTACCGGTTTTCCGAGGACCAAGAACGGGAATAATGATATCTTCGTAGTCATTGATCGTCTTTCCAAAGTGGCTCACTTCCTACCTGTTCGAGAGAATATCACTACTAGTCAGCTCGCAGACTTATATATTTCTCGAATAGTGTCACTTCATGGTGTTCCACTAGAGATCAATTCAGACCGTGGTAGTCTTTTCACTTCTCATTTCTGGGAGAGTTTTCAAACTCCCATGGGCACCCATCTTTCCTTCAGTACCGCTTTCCACCCTCAATCAAGTGGTCAGGTGGAAAGGGTCAACCAAATTCTCGAAGACATGCTTAGAGCTTGTGTTATTTCATTCGGTATGGATTGGGAGAAGTGTCTTCCCTTCGCCGAGTTTGCTTATAACAACAGCTACCAATCCAGCCTCAAGAAAGCTCCTTTTGAGGTTCTGTATGGATGAAGATGTCGAACACCTTTGAACTGGTCAGAAACCGGTGAAAGACAATTCTTTGGACCGGATATGATCCAGGAGGCGGAAGAGCAAGTTCACATCATTCAGGAGAATTTGAAAACAACCCAATCTCGTCAAAAGAGCCAGTATGACCGTAGTCATAAGGAAGTGGCTTATGAAATTGGCGACAAAGCTTACCTTCGGGTTACCCCATTGAAGGGTACCAATCGATTCAGTATCAAGGGCAAGTTGGCTCCTCGTTACATTGGTCCCTTTATCATTCTCGCTAAATGAGGAGAGGTTGCCTACCAGTTAGAACTACCACCACATCTTTTTCGAGTTTATGATGTTTTCCACGTCTCTCAACTCAGGCGTTGCTTCTCGGATCCCATCCGCGGAGTGGACCACGAAACGCTTGATCTCCAAGATAACCTCACATAACGAGAGTACCCTATTCGCATGCTTGATCAAGCAGAGCGTGTCACTCGATGTCATAACATCAAGTTTCTCAAGGTTCAGTGGTCTCATCATTCCGAGAGAGAAGCTACCTGGGAGCGTGAAGATCGTCTTCGACTTGAGTACCCCGCTTTCTTTCTGCCAACCCCTGAATCTCGGGACAAGATTTCTTCGAGTGGGGGCGAGTTGTCACATCCCTAGTTCTGGTATGACCTAGACCAGCTAGTTAGTTGTGCATCATGTTTAAATTCCATTTAAATTTGAAATGGGGATTTGTGAAACCCTCAGAAATCATTTTTGGAAATAATCCAGATGAAAATTTCTCCAAAAAGGTCCAAGAAAATGTTCATGTTACTCTCTGAAAATATTGGTCAGAGGTAAAAATCAAACCAATATTTTCAGGAGCTCATAAATATTTATTTTGGACATTTGGAGTTAATCCAGTAATTATTTGCGTTGGATAAATATTTATATATATATGAAATATTGTCCAATAATAATGAATTTTGGTGACGGGTTTTGGATTAATTCCTTAGGTCCCTGCAAAATTTGACAGAATTAAATAAATTAGTTTAGTGTTATTTTAAAAGCAGAAACAAATGTCAAAAAATAGAAAAGAGAAATAAGAGAGAAGGAGAGAAGTACCTGGGCCTTACCTGGCAGCCCATCTAGCCGGCCCAGCCCACCAGGGGCAGGGAGCTATTCTTCGTCCCGCCAGTGGGATGCACAGCGCGTGCACGACGCTTGCACGGCCACCGCCGCCACCTCCTGCTTCCCCGCTCGCTGCTGGAGGCCCCCGACGACGCCACGCACTCCCCTCGACTCTCTCTCACTCCCCCTCGCTCTCACCCCCTTTCCTAGATCCCTCTTCCTCGCATCCGAGCGAGCTCGTCGCCGCCGATCGCTGCTGCCGCGGCCACCGTCTCCACCTCGCCCCTCTGACATGTCTACGAGCTCTGCGACGTCGTCCTCATCTTCTCCACTGACCCAAGCAAGCCGGAACGCACCGTAGCGTCCTCATCGCGCTCGTATTTGGCCTCGGCCGCCGTGGATCACCGCCATCGAATTCGCGGCAACCAACGCTAACCCGACCCTGCTGTCTGCACCATCCCCCTCTCTGTGAGCCCGCGGTTCTTCCCCCTCCTTTCTCGTTGTCGTTCCGACACCCTAGCACCTAAACCGTGCTAGCTGAGCTCCGGCCACCGCCCATTTTGTCCCCGCCATGGCCTGAGCTCGAATGGGTCGCGTCCGTGCACCGCACTGAGCTCCTGGTGACCCCAGGAGGCCGCCCAGCGTTTCACTTTACTAGCCCGCGCTCCACAATGCCATTTCGCCGAGGTCCGTGCTCCAGCCGCCGCCTCGAGCTCATTTCCGGCGAGCTCAGGCACCCCCGCAGCCTCCCGCTTGCACCAAATGAAGCGGACGAGCTCCAGCTCCTCGTCCGTGATCTCCGCCGCCTAAATGGTCGCCGGAGGGCGTTTCCCGAGCCCTCCGCCGGGTTCGGCCTCACCGGCGGTTAAACGCCGGTGGGGTTTGACCCCTTTGACCTCGCGGGCCCGTCAAGTTGGCCCCATGGGTCAGGTGATTAGCTTAAGGTTACTCATCATTTAACTAAACCTGACACTAAAAGTGGGCCCCAGCGCCACTAATCCTATAATTAGGATAAACTAACCCCTGTTAACTAACCGGTCACTGACGTGTGGACCCCACACGTCAGGTTTGACTTGGTCAGCCCTGCTGACGCCTCTGTGATGTCATGCTGACACAATAATGATTTTTCTAGATTTTAAATAATTAAGAGAATTCCAGAAATTGATATAAACTTCAAAAATTCATAGAAATTCTACCGTATCTCAGATTGAAATAATTTATATATGAAAAATTATCAAAAAAATTCAATCTATCCATCTGTACCACTTTCATGCATGTTCAACCAACTTATACCCACTCTATAAGTGAAAACATGATAATGGCATTTTAAATGCTAAATATGGAGTTTGCATAGGAACCCTTGGTCCATATGGACTTCATTTAAATTGTTGCTAGATGCATTAGTGCAAATCATAACATTATTACCATGTTCACGCATCATAATGTTGCATATGTTTGTGTCTTGATTTCCGACACCGTTCCTTCTTGATTGGTCCTGCTCCGATAAGTGTTCGAGAGTACCTATCAGTGGAGTAGTGCCCCCCTGTTGATCTACCAGGCAAGCAACCCCCCCTTGTTCATTCCGATAAAATCCTACTCTCTCACTCCTGCTCTCATTTATTGCATTAGGACAACAACGATTCAAATGCTACTTTATGCTGCGGTAGTTGAACCCATTCCTTTGCATGGCCTGTCATTGCCACGATAAATAGTTAAAACCCACTAGCATGTGTAGGAGTTGTTTGAGCCATGTTGTGTTCCTACCATGCCATGCCTGCTATTGCTTAGAGTTGTGTCAGGTCTGATTCATCGGGAATGGATTGGAATGTTATGATATGTTCTGGTAATGAGAGTTAAGCGTGTGAACACGATTTGGTAAAGGTAGCGGTGAGAGGCCATGTAGGAGTACATGGTGGGTTGTCTCATTGGGACCGTCCTTAAGAACTCAGTTCTGTGTAAGTTGTCCAGTGACTAGCTACTATCACACATTGGGCTCCGGGCGCTCCAAGCTCTCTCGACTTATTAACTGCCTTGAACTCTGTCCAGGAGTTGCAAATAGTTTCTGGTGTTTGTAGGTAGTGCTATTTTTCTACCGAGTGGCACCCGGCAGGGTGGACTTAGGACAGACTAGGCACACGTGTCCCGGTGTACCGAGTGGCACCCCGATGGTGGGCTCGGGAACCCTGTACAGATCGTTTGGGGCCGTGAGCGAAACCTCGGCCGGATCTCCTTGCAGATGGAACCCGAATAGGCGATAAACCTGGACTACAGTCTTGTGTGGTTAGTCAGGTCGTGGCCGACACCCTCGCCAGGCTTCCGCTTGAAGGTTGCCGAGATACATGACGGGTATATGGTGATAAGTGGTGAGAGCCTGTGTGATGAAGTACACCCCTGCAGGGTTATCATGATTTATTCGAATAGACGTGTCCTCGGTTATGGACTTCTTGGATGCTTACGTGGTACATAGACAACTGTAAGTGGATACTCTAAAATGCTCAAGACAAGTGTGAGTGCTATGGATGGCCTTCTCGTAAGGAGACAAGGATGAATCCATAGTAGTGTATTGATGTGGTGATTAGTGGACTCGTGTGCGCTGCCTCACCTCAGAGAAGTTTCTCATTGTCGTAGAATAGGATAGCCACCGAGTCAAAGCTGGCTTGCTGCAACTAAACCCCACATTACCTTCTTGATACAAATGCATGTATGATAGGATTTGATGTAAATCTTGCTGAGTACCTTTGTACTCACGTTTGGCTTAATTATATTTTGAAGATGAGACATCTGTCTCACTAGTAGTACCGCTTGGACTTCGACGAGTAGCTTGTTACCTCAACTACGATCTTGTACCTTGGAGGTACTTGTAGATTGTCAGGCTTCTCGGCCTTTTTCTTTTGTAGTTGTCTGTACTCAGACATGTAATGCTTCCGTTGCTTGTATGCTGTGAATGATGGGTCATGTGACCCCTGTTTGTATTTATGCTATGTGGCTCTTCTGAGCCTATATTTATATGAGTGGCGTTATGTTGTGATGCCATGTTGTACATCACATACTTGCATGTTATGCGTACATGTGACGTGTATTGCTACGTGTGGGATCCGACAATCTAGTTGTTTGTCCTTGGCAGCCTCTCTTATGGGGAAATGTAGTCTAGTGCTTCCTTGAGCCATAGTAGTCCGCTACAGCCCGGTTCACCGGAGTCCTGCTAGCCCAGCACTACTGCTCAGAACACTTGACTGGCCGGCATGTGTTCAACTTCGTTCCTATGTCTGTCCCTTCGAGGAAATGTCACGCGGTGACTTCCGGAGTCCCGTTACCCAGTGCTACAACCCGGATTCATACGCTTTTGACTGACATGCTCGATGCGATTCATGTATGCCTGTCTCCATAGGTCTGTGCCGCTTTGGGTTCACGACTAGCCATGTCGGCCCGGGTTCTCTGTCATATGGATGCTAGCGACACTATCATATACGTGAGCCAAAAGGCGCAAACGGTCTCGGGCCATGGTAAGGTGACACCGTGGGGTTACCGTGCTTGAGGCCGCAAAGTGATATGAGGTGTTACATGCTAGATCGGTGTGACTTAGAATCGGGGTCCCGACATGAACGCCGGCGAGTTGACCCCGTTAACCCCGTTTGACCAGCCCTGCTGACTAATTAGGATTAGTATTAACTAATATCTAGTAAAACTAATCACACTGACACATGGGACCCACTGTCAGGTTTGACCTGGACCGTCCCGTTGACCACTGATGTCACCCTGACGCACTGCTGACGCAATAACTAAATTCTAGAAATTGTTGCAAACTTCAAAAATTCATAGAAATTATTCTGTAACTCCAAATGCAAAGATTTATATATGAATTTTGATCAGAAAAATTCAATCTATCCATTGGTAATGGTTTCATGCATGACAGAACAAGTTAACCTTGCTGTTTAAGCAAAATAAGATAATGCACTAAAATGGCTATGTTAAATGAACTAACATTTGATTCTTTGATTCAAATGAGTTCATTCCTTTCTATTTTAGCTTGCATTAGGCCAAGACACATTCATATTGCCATGTCATAGCATGCATCATATTGTTGCATATCGTCATGTGTTGATTATGTTTGGTGTGTTTTTCGTGGTAGGTTCTGTCTCCGAGGATAACCCCGAATATCCGTCTGAAGGGAAGTACCCTACTACCACTACATCAGGCAAGCAAACCATTGATCATTCCGATACAAACCCATATTCTCGCTTCTGCTCTTGTTTACTGCATTAAGACAACGCGATTCATACTGCTATGTGTTGCGGTTGTTGAACCCACTTCCTTTGCATGACATGTCATTGCCACAGTAACTAGATGAACCCCACTAGCATGTGTAGGAGTTGATTGAGCCATATTTGTGTTCCTACCATGCTATGCCTGCTATGCTTAGAGTTGTCTCAGGTCTGGTTCATCTGGGTGATGGGCTAGAGTGAAATGATTATGTCGGTAATGTGAGGGATGTGTTGAAAATGTTTTGGTAAAGGTATCGATGAGAGGCCATGTAGGAGTACATGGTGGGTTATTTCATTGAGGTCGTCCATAAGAACTGAGATCTGTATGCGTGATTTAAGATTCAGCTACTACCACACATTGGGCCCTGAAATATGACTCCGCTCGACTTACTGACCCCTCTCGTCCTCTGTCCAAGAGTTGCAACAAGTTTCTGGTGTTTGTAGGTTATGTGTTGGCGGCCGTGCGTAGCGCTGACCCTAGGGGTGGGCTATGATGCGGTAGATACACCATGGCACGGTGTACCGAGTCGCCCGTTTGGTGTCTCGGGAACCCTGCACAGATCGTTTGGGGCCGTTGAGGACACCCCGGCCGGATTTCCTTGCGGATGGAACCTGAATAGGCGATAAACCTGGACTAGAGATTTGTGCGGTTAGTCAGGTCATGGTCTACACCCACGTCGGGTTTCGCTTGAAGTCTGCCGAGCACATGTCTTGTGCAGACGCTAAATGGTGGAAACATGTGTGATGAAGTACACCCCTGCAGGGTATAAAACTATTCGAATAGCCGCGTCCGCGGTAAAGGACTACTTGGTTGCCTATACAGTTCATAGACAAGTTAATGGATACTACTAAAAGACTCAAGATAAGTGTGAGTACCGAGGATGGCCCTCTCATAGGATGAAGAGGGATGATCCCCGATGGAGTATTGTGTTGGTGATTAGTGGACTCGTGTGCGAAAACTATTTTACTAGTGGAGTCTCGTAGGATAGCTTAGCCAAGAGTCAAAGCTGGCTTGCTGCAATAACTCCACCACCTTCTTGAGAATGAGCATGTATAGTAGGTTCTGATGTAAGACTTGCGGAGTACCTTTGTACTCATGTTTGCTTAATTACTATTTTCAGACGACAACACCGCCCCCTCGGATGGGTTCTACGTAGACCTTGATGTCAACGAGTGACTAGCCACCCAGGTGGTGGTCCAAGCCTTGGAAGGGCCCTATATAGATAAATAGGATTCTTAAGGCCTTTTTCCTTTCTAGTGTCTGTACTGAGACTAAGTTGCTTCCGCATGTGCTTGTATGATTGTATGACTTGAGTGTCGGGTCATGTGACCCTACCTGTATGAATATGTTATGTATGGATCCTCGAAGCGTTTTTAAATTAAGTACTTGAGTTGTACAGTTTTGTTGTGATGCCATGTTGTATGTACTCATATCGGGCATATTGTGTGTAGGATTGAAATGCTTGGTATGAGTGGGATCCGACAATCTAGTTGTTTATCCTTGGCAGCCTCTCGTATGGGGAAATGTAGTCTAGTGCTTCCTGAGCGATAGTAGTCCGCTACAGCCTGGTTCACCGGAGTCCTGCTAGCCCAACACTACTGCTTTGGAAACTTGACTGGCCGGCATGTCACTGGTAGAAAAAGGGCCTGTTGTCCCGGTTCGTAAGGGCCTTTTGTCCCGGTTCTAGAACCGGGACTAAAGGGTCGGTACTAATGCCCTGTCCCTTTAGTCCCAGTTCAATCCAGAACCGGGACACATGGGCCTCCACGTGGCCTATGTGCGGAGCCCACGCAGGAGACCCTTTGGTCCCGGTTGGTGGCACCAACCGGGACCAATAGGCATCCACGCGTCAGCATTTCTGTGGCTGGGGTTTTTGTTTTTTTAAAGGGGGGGGGGGTTTGGGGGGTTAATTTAGGTGTTTCATATATTGTGTTAGCTAGCTATAATTAATAGAGAGAAGTGTCCTCTCTTATGTCCATGCTTGGTTGACGCTACGTACTATACATACGTATAGAGAGGACTAGACACGCTAGCTAGCTAGTAGGCAAACGAAGGAAACAGAAGATGGTCATGAACATATATGCATATAGAGAGAAGTGATATCGACCACCTCTCCTTCTCCGAGAGATTGGTCGAACAACAAGTTCTCGTATATCTATCCGACACTACCGGCTACATATATACAATAATTATCTCTTACAAATATAATCATACGGACTCAGGGTCCACGTAGTATTCTCCGTCTTCAGGGATCACGTGGCCAAGAAAGAATGCCGCCAATTCCTCTTGAATTGCTCGCATGCGAGCTGGTGCTAGGAGTTCATCCCGCTTCCGAAACATCTAATTTAAAGAACGGGGTCAATACATATATATATGGATGAATGAAACTCAACATAAATGATGGTAATAAAATAAAATTGTGAATGTTGTTATTTACGTACTTTATATTGTTTGTTAGTATAGCCCCGCTCACAGGTCGTGTGGCGGATGGACTCGCAAACGTAGTATCCACATAAATCATTCCCTTGTTCCTGCCACAACCACTTTACAAGAAATAGAGGTCAATCAAACAGATAAGCAAGAATGCCAAATGATATTGATGAAACTAGCGCTTGAATGACTAGTAGATGCGCGGAACATGCTACTATAGTACTTACTTTCGGGTGTCTAAATTGCAGCTCCCGCGGCAGTCCTGGAGCTTTTCTGGTGAATTTTCTCCAAACCCTGCTGGAGAAAGAAAACAATTACTTGATATATCAGGAAATGAACAAAGTTGCTGATATGGTGGATAATGGTCGATTTAACTTACTTCTTGAGTATTTGATCATGTCTGCATAGTCCTGGGGATCTTTTCGTCTTGAGTCTAAGATGGTTACTAGTCCCTGCTAAAGCTTATTCTCTAGGAGAATATAGTGGAAACTGCACACGCATGCATAACTCATCAATTACATTACTATAACATTGACTAATATATAAGGGAAACCGAATACGCACGAGACAGTAACACTCACTTGAAGTTGTAAGGAAAGAGTATTATATCTTTGTTTTCCTTTATTACCAACGATCGTAGCAAGTTGGCCTCGGTAGCTGCGGCATGAAATTTAACCTGAGTTGCATCTATGAGATATGTGTTAATGAACCCAATATCACCGACTTGTCTTTTCTTCGACTCGGCGATCTTTAATCTGCATAATATAGTGAGGATGATTATAAATACATGCAATGAAAGAGCTGAGCTATATAGAGAGACTTAATGACAGAAGTAGTACTACTTACAGACAGTAGCAGGCGACCATTGTTTTATCGAGGGCCAATTGATTGAAAAACTGATAGAACTCCTCAAATGGAACATGCAACAATTCAATTCCAACGAGGTCATGCTCCTTTTTAACTTTCACATACAAAGTACTCCTCCCCCAGAGTCTCTGCAGATTTTCATGTACCAATCATGCAATCTTCGCATCATCGTTGATGGAGATCTTTCATCTTTGATGAGAGGCTTCCCATACTCGTACCTTTGTATCTTCACCTCCATGGGTTCATAATGTACATCGTCGGGCAGGTAATCTGCAAGATTGCTATAACCGGGCACCATCCTCAGATCATTAGCAACGTTGTGGCTAGGCACCTTGAGCGGGGGGCACGATTGCTTCGCTTGTTCGCCGAGCTGGGCAATTTGTTTCCCATCTCGTCGTTCTTTCAGCCTTTGATCACTGACAGTACTTCCCGACCGCTCCACTTTGGCAAATTCCTTTCCAATAATGCGCTCATAGTTTCCTTTCGGCGGAGACTTGGGTGGTTTTGTCAGGGCAGCCAGAGTGCGCTTCGCTTTCACCGGATCTACCTTCTCCTCCGGAAGTGGATGTCTCTTTGCTTTTAACCCTTGTAACCAGTCATCCACCTCGGTTCGTGCAATCTCGGCGTTCTCCTCCAGGGTGCTCTCGTATGGTAACTTCTCTGGAGTCTTCAGAGAAGCACCAAATCTGTATGTCCTCCCGCCTCTGGCTGTACTGCTAGACGCGGCCGAGCAGACGGAGCGGTTGTCTTCTTTACTTCCTTACGAGGCGGAGGAGAAGGACTACGACGCGCCTGAGCAGCCGGAGCGGCAGCATGTCTCTTCCGCCCTTGTTGACGAGGCGGAGAAGGAGGAGGCTGGCTGCTCGGGCACGTCGGCGCAGGCGGAGTGCCGCCACGCACTGGAGAAGGAGCAGGTCGAGTGCCCTGATCGTCACTCGCCGGAGGAGGAGGCGGAGTGCCCTGGCTCGCCGGAGGAGGAGGCGGTGGAGGAGGCGAAGTGCCCTGACTTGCCGGAGGCGGAGGAGGAGGCCGAGGCGTCCAGTTCGGAAGGTTGATGAGCTCCTTCCGCCATAGGCATGGAGTCTTTAGAGCAGACCCCAGCCTAGTCTCCCCTTCACCGGTAGGGTGGTCAAGCTGGAGGTCCTCAAATCCCTCCGTTATTTCATCTACCATCACCCTAGCATATCCTTCTGGAATCGGCCGGCAGGGAAAAGTTGCGCCGGGTTCAGTAGGATAAACAGAGCCAACAGCCGCCTTGACCTTCAAATTAATCCATTGCGTCATAAGGTGGCAATTTTGAGACTCCGTGATAGCATCCACGGGATAGCTGGCAGGAGCCGTCAAGGCATGCTCCGGCTGAAGCAGCTCGGTGGAAGCCACGCTGCTTCTCCGCTGAGATGGCGGGGTAGCTTCGGGGGAAGCTTCGGCAGTACGTTTGCTGCGATTTGCTTCTCGTTCCTCTATCGCTTGTACCCTAGCTCGCAGCGCCTCCATTTGGGTCTGCTACACTTTTTTCCTCCTCTCATGGGATTTGTAACCGCCAGCGTGCCTCGTGTCCGTCCAGGGTGCTCAGGATTCCCGAGGGCCATTGTGAGCTCGTCGTTCTCTCTATCTGGAAAGAACGTCCCTTGCTGCGCTGCTTCAATATACTACTGAAGCTTCCTGATTGGTATGTCCAGTTGATCGTTTGTCCAAATGCACTTCCCTGTTACAGGGTCCAAGGTTCCGCCAGCCCCGAAGAACCAAGTCCGGCAACGGTCTGGCCAGTTAATTGTCTCTGGTTCGACCCCTTTATCAATCAGACCATTCTCAGTCTTGGACCACTTAGGCCGGGCTACGAGGTAGCCCCCTGACCCCGTGCGATGGTGATGCTTCTTCTTCGCAGCATTTTGCTTGTTTGTCGCCGACATCTTCTTACTCTTTTCCGATGTCTTGTGGGCCACAAATGCGGGCCAGTGATCTCTGATCTTCTCATATCTGCCCTTGAATTCTGGTGTCTCATTATTTTCGACAAACTTATTCAGCTCTTTCTTCCACCTCCTGAATAGTTCTGCCATCCTCTTAAGAGCAAAAGACTTGATTAATTGCTCTTTAACTGGGTTCTCTGGATTATCCTCTGGCGGTAGGGTGAAATTTGACTTTAGCTCAGTCCAACGATCATTTTTCTGCATATCATTGACATAAGACACCTCAGGGTCTTCTGTAGCCGGCTTAAACCATTGCTGGATGCTGATCGGGATCTTGTCCCTAACCAGATCCCCGCACTGAGCAACAAATGTGTTCCTTGTTCGGATGGGTTCAATCGGTTGGCCGTCGGGCGCGATTGCTATGATCTCAAACCTTTCATCCGAGCTCAACTTTTTCTTCGGGCCTCGTCTCTTTACCAAAGTTGTGCTTGATCCGGAGGGCTAGAGAAAAGAACAAAGACTTAATTAATATGTGTACATACCAAAACAATGAATGCATCAATTAGCTAGTCAGCACAGGCTTAACTAATATATATACCTGGCCAGACTCGGTTCGGTCACCGGAGCCGTCATCACGGTCTCCTTCTTGCACCGGCATTGGGTCACCGGAGCCGTCCTCATGTTCTTCTTCTTGCACCGGCATTAGGTCACCATAGCCAGCTTCTTCACCCTCTCCTTCCAGACCATCGGTGTCGTTGAGAAACAACGAGACGACATCACTTCCTTCTGCGATTATGTCCCTCAACAACGCTTCTTTTGCTTCGTCTCGGGCGGTGTCCATAGTTTCTACAAATATTTACAACATGGCAATTATTATTCAAACATGACAGATGGATATATTAGTGGCAAATGTAGAACTAGCTACCTAATCATAGTAAGGAATCATATATATTAATTAGTGGCCTCGACGCTGCTTCTCTAGGGTTTGGGGTGGCCTCGACAACGCTTCAAGGGATTGGGGTGGCCTCGAGAACGCTTCAAGGAGGGGGTAATATCGACCCCCCCCCACGTGTTGAAGCTATCGGGAGGGGGTATATCGACAATGACAACACTACATCTATGTCCCTCGATGACCCTCGTTCCCGATAAAAAAAAGAGGAAGAAGAAGAAAAAAAGAGGAGAAGAAAGAATAGAGGAGAAGAACTCCTCTATTCTTTCTTCTCCTCTTTTTTTTCTTCTTCCTCTTCTTTTTTTATCCTCTTCTTCCTCTCATGTTCGAGAGGATCGCCGAGGGGCCGGGAGGTTGCCTAGTGTAAAAGGATTCAACAAAACCATGTCTTCATCATTAGGTGAAAGTAACAGGTGCATGATGGTACGAAGCTCTCCAAAGTTATTTTGGAACGGAGTCCTAGATAGGATAATTCTCTTTTTCATGCAAAGTTTAGCAAGAACCTTCCAAATATCGTTATTTGGAAGGTCTTTGCTGAAATTCATACAAAAAGGCAAATTATCCTATCCGGGACACCGTTCCAAAATAACTTTGGAGGACTTCGTCATGCCCTGGTTACTTTAGGCTAATGATGAAGCCATGGATTTCTTCAATACTTTGACACTAGGAAACCTCTCTCGACCCCTCGGCGATCCTCCGCCCCTCGAACCCTCGACGACCCTGGAACCCTCGACCCCTCGATGATCCTCTTCTTCCTCTCATGTTCGAGAGGATCGCCGAGGGGTCGGGAGGTTGCCTAGTGTCAAAGGATTCAACAAAACCATGTCTTCATCATTAGGCGAAAGTAACAGGTGCATGATGGTACGAAGCTCTCCAATGTTATTTTGGAACGGAGTCCTAGATAGGATAATTTGCTTTTTCATACAAAGTTTAGCAAGAACCTTCCAAATATCATTATTTGGAAGGTCTTTGCTGAAATTCATACAAAAAGGCAAATTATCCTATCCGGGACACCATTCCAAAATAACTTTGGAGGACTTCGTCATGCCCTAGTTACTTCAGGCTAATGATGAAGCCATGGATTTCTTCAATACTTTGACACTAGGAAACCTCTCTCGACCCCTCGGCGATCCTCGACCCCTCGAACCCTCGACGACCCTGGAACCCTCGACCCCTTGACGATCCTCTTCTTCCTCTCATGTTCGGGAGGATCACCGAGGGGTCGGGAGGTTGCCTAGTGTCAAAGGATTCAACAAAACCATGTCTTCATCATTAGGCGAAAGTAACAGTTGCATGATGGTACGAAGCTCTCCAAAGTTATTTTGGAACGGAGTCCTAGATAGGATAATTCACTTTTTTGTCACGACCAGTTTTCCAATAAAAATATTTATTGAGAAACCAATCTTTTGAGTCCAGTATGAGAGAAATCCTCCTCACTGGTAGACAAATACTTGATACAATAAGCCAGTAGCATAGAATATATTACAGGGTTGAGCTAGGGCTGCTCAACAAATTATTACAAGCGCTCCAATAATTATACATAATGGCGGATATAACACAATGGTGTGGTGGCATACTACTGACTCGAGGATAAAGCGATGGTGGAATAACACAGTGGGGAGTGTGGTAACACAACTCTCAAACTGGCATCTCATCGAGCGTCGAGGTGAGGCTCGATAAATTTATTCGGGTTGCGGAAGCGGATATAAAACAGTGACCAAGTCCAGGGTCGCACGAGACTGAGTGGGATTCCTCTAGGCGTCGGACTCGCTATCGAACTCTTCATCCATGAGATCACCTTCGTCAGCATCTGGCCAAATCAACAAGACAGTGAGTACTTTGAAAGTACTCGCAAGACAGTTCGGACGTAAGATATAGCAAATGCATGCATGAATGCATCATGATTAATCTTTCCAATGCACATTTAAAAATTTGCATAACGAAGTAAGTACGACGGAAACGGCGGTAGTCCGCCTGAAATCCCAACAAAAAATATAAATGAGAACCGATCGGGTGTCTGAAGCGACGCCTCGAAAGGTGAACAAATAATAACAGAAAATCATGCCATAGTCGGGTGTCTTAGCGACACCACATAAAGGGCTTTAAAAGAAATGCCACAGTCGGACGTCTGAGCGACATCACAGAAAGGGCTTTAAAAGAAATACCACAGTCGGACGTCTAGGCGACATCACAGAAAGGGCTTTAAAAGAAATGCCACAGTCAGACGTCCGAGCGACATCACAGAAAGGCTTTAAAAGAAATGCCACAATCGGACATCTGAGCGACATCACAGAAAGGGCTTTAAAAGAAATGCCACAGTCGTATGTCTGAGCGACATCACAGAAAGGGCTTTAAAAGAAATGCCACAGTCGGACGTCTGAGCGACATCACAGAAAGGGCTTTAAAAGAAATGCCACAGTCGGACGTCTGAGCGACATCACAGAAAGGGCTGTAAAAGAAATGCCACAGTCGGACGTTTGAGCGACATCACAGAAAGGGCTTTAATCCACAAGTAAATAATACTCATAATAAATATTCAGTTCATGATAATAAACGGGTTAGTCCATCCACAGGAATAAACTTTTAACCGGGCTTAGTGCTCATGAGATTCACCGAAGTATCTGTCACCAAAACTGGCACTTGTCAGAATAAGTCAGCGCAAAATTTGGATATGGATAAGATGACTTGGAGATTTATGACTCTGCAGAGTTTGTACAAAAATTTCCCACAGCTAACGGATTTCCGTAGTCTCGATGGACTAGTTCCGTTTACGGTATTTCGGAAGAAAGCACAGCTAACCAGTACACACCCATCCTATCTCTCGATGCCAGGACTCACCCTAGACATCGTCCAAGAAAAACTTTTGAGATGGGGAGATCACAATCTCGAATAGCATGGGATCAAATTTATATACGCGCGCTCTAAGGGGTGCCCCCCTCTCGGTCCCAACTGGAAACACCCATGCCCCCTGACCGGATGACTGGCTTTAATCCAGGGCCATGGAACCATCATCCCGGCCTCTCCTTTTGGTGTGTACCAGGAAAGCGGTTTGCAACTTACTAAGCCATATTCCTTGCGGAAAACATGTGGTAGTACAGGGAAGGAAAAGGGAGGAACTGGACCGATACGATTTGACACTGAAGTCAAATAGTCTGGCATAAGAATGGCATGCTACAACACTGCCATCTTACCCATCCTCATGCCAACACATGGCCATTCATACTCACATCCATCCACCTATGGATCACCGAGCTCACTTACCTCAACAATGCATGAAAAATAACGTTCATCGGTATGCACATCAACATGCCATGAAACTAACTAAATGCAAAACATGCCAAGACACTCATCATATCAAAAGTTCAAACATGCTTGCCTGGTTCAGAGTAGTCGGAGCCTAGCTCGGTGAAGTTCGCGGCTCCGTCACCTCCTTCGGTATCTACGGTATAAAGAAAATATAGACGCTATCGTAAATACCAAGATGTGCACAAAACGTATTCCAAATATTTTTCAAATAAATCTTATAAAAAACTAGACAAAATTTCAAAGAGAACAGAAAAAGAATCAATCAAAAATACTTTTTTGTTTAAAAGTTATAAAGGTTTTAGTCCAGGTATGAACAGAAAGTTTCCAGGGACTAGCTTATAAAAACGGAAAAAGCTTCGGTCTCGAATACGCCAGCCTAGAGAGGGAAACGCATTTTGCCCGAAGGCGTTTTCAGAAAACGAATCGTGTAAAAAGCACTGAGAGGCCGACTGGCGTGTCCCACTCGTCAGGTTTGAAATTTTAAAAGGGGCGGCAGAGCTCGACGGTGCCCGAGAGCCGCGTTGGTCGCCGGCGGCGATCCACGGCGAGGTAGGGGGATCGGAGGGTACCTCTGTGTTCAGGGCGCCCTTCCGCGTCGGTTGGTGGCGGTGGTGGTCGCCGGCGAGTACCACGTCGACGGCGAGCCTTGCTCCGACGGATGGCGGCTCGGGTGGAGATGGATCTCGCCGGGGAGAGCTGTGAAGGTCAAATTGATGCTTGGGTTAGCTCACTGGGTGCTCGAGGAAGCTACTGACGAAGTTTTGGCGCCGGGGATGGCCTCACCGGAGCGAATCGAGGTGGAGGCCGAGGCGGAACAAGGCGGCCGGAGTCGAGGAAGAAGAGCCCCTCGAGGCTCTTCTAGTTGTTGGTCGGGGTCCAGTGAGGTAGTGGAGGTGTGCGGGGGCGAGAGGGAGCTTGGGGGCGCTATATATAGCCGGCCCGAGGCGGTTGCCGCGAACGGGATAAGTCCGGCGAGCGATTACGGCGGCGCTGTGGTTGGGCAGTGGGATTAGGGGCTTGGGCATCATCTAGGTGGAGTAGTGGTTCCATTCCAGGGTCCAATTCAGCACGGGAGGGAGGTTTACGGCCTGTCCCAATGGAACGGCCGTGCGGCACGTCGGCGGCAGGGAGCGCGCCCTGCGCGTGCCAGGCTACGGCGACTGTGCTGCAGGGTTGCGCTGGCGTGCATGAGGCCACGGGGAGAGCCAGGGAGCGTTGGGCGGCACCGAATGGTGTTGCGCCGCCGTTCTGCTTCCGGTCGGCCGTTACGGTGGATCGGCCGCCGCAAGACATGCCGGCGCAGGCGGGCCAGGGCGCCACCGATGCCAGGAAGGCGCCAAGTGCGCGTGCGGCACTCCAGATAGGAGGAAGGGGCGGCGAGGAACGTGCCAAGGGCACTGTCCACGCGTGACTGAAGCTAGCGAAGGGAAACGACACTGAACTCTGAAATTTTACTGAATTACTAAAAGTGCAATATACAGTGTATGCAAGGTGTTCGACAGAATGATACTGGCCTCTAAGGATTTTTCCTAGAGCTGATTTTTGGTGGAGTGGCTACTCATTGCTCCAGTAGGCTGCCTGAATTTTGGTATAATTTTTGGGGAAGTGTAGATATGAATTTCACCAAATTTGGAAAATCTGGTCCAAACTTGCAGAGGCTGAAATTTGAAAAATTTGAAAAGAAGGGGAGTGGATCAAGATGGTTCTGAGTTGTGGATGCTAAGGACAATCCAGAGGAGTTGGTTTGAGATCAAAACTCAAAGGAAATAAGGTACTTGCTTTGTAAATGACTCAGGCTCCAAATAATTGACAGAAATGATTTCAGAGGAAAAATGATTGAAATAAAATACAAAACTTCTTTGGATTAGTTGGGACAGAGAACTTAGGTTGTTCCAAGGAGGAGGGGATTTTTTTAGAGGGGTTTTTACCACCTGTGATATGTTAAAATCATGGGTGGTTTCAAAAAGAAAGAAGTCCCAAAACTCCTAGGGTTTCTTTTTAAATGAAAAAAAATAAGTTTGAGAGGGAAACAACCAGAAGAAAAGCTTCCAAAAATTCAACACCAAAATTGAAAAGGAAAGGAAATCCTTGACAAAGGTGAAAGGAAGTTTTTTAAGAGGAAGGATTTTCTGGAAAAGAAATTTTTAATGCCCTCTTTTAGAATCCAATAAAGTTTTTGATGAAAACCAAATCAAAAATTTTGGAGTGTCACAACACCTACCCCCTTAGGAAAAATCTTGTCCCCGAGATTTCAGCTGATCCTTAAATAAGTGTGGATGCTCTGCCTGAAGAAAATCCTCTCTTTCCCAAGTTGCTTCACGGTCGGTGTGATTGCTCCACTGGACTCTGAAGAATTTGATGGTCTTCTGTCGGGTCCTCCTTTCAGACTCCTCTAATATTCTTACTGGACGTTCCCGATAAGTGAGGTCTGGCTGCACGTCAATGCTCTCATGTGATACTTGTTTCTCTGGGTTGCTTACACACTTCCTCAATTGCCAGACGTGGAACACGTCGTGGACATCGGATAATTCCTTGGGTAAGTCTAGCTGGTAGGCTACCGTGCCTCTTCGCGCCATTATACAGAATGGTCCAATGAATCTTGGTGCTAGCTTCCCTTTAATCTTGAATCATTGCAATCCTCTCATAGGAGATACTTTCAGGTATACGAACTCACCGGGCTTGAAGCTGACCCTACGATGTTTCTGATCATAATAACTCTTCTATCGACTTTGAGCGGTCTTAAGTCGGTCTCTGATTAGCTTGACTTTTTCCTCGGCTTCTCTGAGCATGTCTGGTCCGAAGATGCGGCTGTCTCCGGTCTCTGACCAATTCAACGGGGTACGACATCTCCGTCCGTATAAAGCCTCAAATGGTGCCATTTGCAGGCTGGCCTGGTAGCTATTGTTGTACGCGAACTTGGCGTATGGCAGGCTTTCTTCCCAAGTGGTTCCATATGTGAGGACACATGCTCTCAGCATGTCTTCTAAAACCTGTTTTACGCGTTCCGTTTGTCCATCGGTCTATGGGTGGTATGCGGTACTGAAGGCTAGTTGGGTTCCCAGAGCCTGTTGTAAATGCTCCCAAAATCTCGAGACGAACTGAGTGCCTCTGTCGGATATTATAGTCTTCGGGACTCCATGCAGACAAACTATACGGGAGAGATAAATCCTGGCAAGCCTCTGAGTGTTGTAGGTTGTTTTTACTGGAATGAAATGTGCCACCTTGGTTAACTTGTCAGTGATGACCCATATGGCATCATTCCCATGCTGTGACCGAGGAAGTCCGACAATGAAATCCATCCCTATTTCATCCCATTTCCACTCAGGTATTTTGTTTGGTTGTAGTAGTCCGGCTGGTCTCTGATGCTCAGCTTTTATGCGTTGACAAGAGTCGCAACGTGCAATGAAGGTGGCTATGTCCCTCTTCATACCGTGCCACCAAAATCTTTCCTGAATATCTTTATACATCTTGGTTCCTCCAGGGTGGATTGAGTACTGGGCGGTGTGGGCTTCAGCTAGAATTTGCTGTTTAAGGTCTTCTATGTTTGGCACGCAGAGTCTTTCTCCGTACCACAATATTCCTCCATCGTCTATGACGAACTCCGAGGCCTTGCCCATACTCACCTTTCTTTTGATGCCTTCGATGCAGGGGTGACCGGGTTGAGCTCCTTTAATTTCCTCCGCAAGGTCGGGTTGTATTTCCAAGTTTGATATGGTGCCTTCTGCTACCATTATCAAATTGAGCTTGGCAAATTCTTGTTGGAATTCGGGCCTCAAGCTTTGCAGATTGCTTTCGTCGGAGTTGGGGTTCCGACTAAGAGCATCGGCCACTACATTTGCTTTTCCTAGATGGTAATGGATACCGACATCATAATCCTTTACCAAATCCAACCAGCGTCTTTGTCGTAAATTTAGTTCTGGCTGCGTGAAAATATATTTGAGACTTTTGTGATCCGTATATATTTCACATCGGTTCCCAAGTAAGAAATGCCTCCATTCCTTAAGTGCATGAATGACGGCTGCCATTTCTAAGTCATGAGTGGGATAATTTTCCTCATGCTTGTGAAGTTGCCTTGAAGCATAGGCGACAACCTTGCCTTCCTGCATCAACACGCATCCGAGACCCTTTCTGGACGCGTCACAAAACACTTCAAAATTCTTGTGTATGTCTGGCACAATTAATACCGGTGCTGTTGTTAATTTCCGCTTTAGCTCTTGGAAACTTTTTTCGCAGGCTTCTGTCCATTCAAACTTCTTGTCTTTCTTGAGTAACTGCGTCATAGGCTTGGCTATGGTGGAGAATCCTTCAATAAATCTGCAGTAATATCCTGCCATTCCCAAGAAACTACGTATATCTGTTACGCTTGCTGGCGACTTCCAGCCAAGTATGGCCTTGACATTCTCTGGGTCCACTGCGATACCGTCTTGGGTTAGCACGTGGCCTAGAAAGCCTACTTGTCTTAGCCAAAATTCGCACTTGCTGAACTTGGCATACAATTGGTGTTTCCTGAGTTCTCCTAGCACAATCCTGAGATGTTCTGCGTGCTCTTCTGGTGTCTTGGAGTATACCAGAATATCGTCGATGAATACCACAACGAACTTGTCCATAAACTTCATAAATACTTTTTTCATGAGGTGAACAAAATATGCAGGGGCATTAGTTAATCCAAATGGCATTACTGTGAACTCATACAGTCCATATCTTGAGGTGAAGGCTGTTTTGGGGATATCTTCCGTTCGCACCTTTAATTGATGGTATCCAGACCTTAAGTCAATTTTTGAGAATACCTTGGCCTGAGCGAGTTGATCAAACAAATCGTTTATCCTTGGCATCAAATATTTGTTCTTGACTGTGACCATGTTAAGTGCTCGATAGTCAATACACAATCTCAGTGTTCCATCCTTCTTTTTGGCAAATAAAATTGGTGATCCCCAAGGTGAGGAGCTGGCTCGAATGTATCCTTTGTCCAGCAATTCTTTTATTTGTTTCTTCAATTCAACTAACTCGGATGGTGCCATTTGGTATGGTTTCTTGTATATGGGGGTGGTTCCTGGTGCGAGCTCAATGCAGAACTCTATCTCTCGGTCTGGTGGCATGCCTGGTAGTTCTTCAGGGAATACATCTGGAAATTCACACACTACTGGAACCTTGTTTAGCTCAGAAACGTCCACCTTATTCAATCTCGGTTGCCGGGGTATTTTTCCTTCCTTGGCTGACACTCTTATTGTCTTCCCATGGTGGTGTGTGAGGATTACGGTCCGGTTGAAACAGTCAATAAAACCTTTGTTGGTGGTTAGCCAGTCCATCCCTAGAATGACATCCAATCCTTTGTTTTCCAACACAATAAGATTTGCGTGAAACTCCAATCCTTCGAAGTCAATGACCACATTCTGACAGTAATTCTGAGTAACTTGCTGAATCCCAGGGGACTTGATGATCATGGATTTCTCCAAAGGAAGCATTGAAAAAAAAATTTGCAAAGCAAAACTTTTCGAAATGAAAGAGTGAGAAGCTCCAGAATCAAACAAAACCATTGCAGGTATTGCGTTGACAGGAAATGTACTGAGTATGATATCCGGAGCATTTTGTGCCTCCTCTTTGGTTACGTGGTTCAGATGACCCTTCCTGTGGTTGTTGCTGGGATTGAAATTGTTTCGCTTGGGCGCTGAATTATTGCCGCCGTTGTTTGGCTTTGGGGTTGAGTTTCTAGGCTTGGGACACTGCTTGGCATAGTGCCCTTCCTCTCCACAGGCGTAACAAGTAACGCCGGGGCGATATGTGAACTCCTTGTCCCTTGCATGAAAATTCTTGATTTGGCGTGAGACATTGGATGGGAATTTGTGTGTCCCACCCTTTTGAAAATCTGTCTTGCTTTGGTGATTGCGAGCATGGTTAGTCTGGTCCCTTTTTCGCTTGCGGATATCTTCCAGACTGCGTCTCTCATTTTCCAGAGTAATGGCTTTGTCAACCAGTGTTTTAAAATCAGGAAAAGTGTGCATGACCAGTTGGCATTTAAGCGCGAGCGCCAGACCGTCAAGGAATTTGTCCATCTTTTTGCTTTCAGTCATACGCTCTTCATTGGCGTAGCGAGACAATAGACTAAATTGATTGTTGTAATCTGCCACTGTCATGTTCCTTTGTTTGAGGTCATCAAACTCTCTCTTCTTGATTTTCATAATACTCTTAGGAATGTGTGCACCACGAAAACCTTCCTTGAAATCATCCCAGGTTATGTCACCTTTGTTGGGATGCATGTGCAGAAAATTCTCCCACCACAATGCGGCTGCTCCTGTGAGATAGTGCGGAGCATACAACACCTTGTCGGGGTCTGAACATTTTGCAATAATTAATTTCCTCACCATATCCCGAAGCCAGTCCTCGGCTTCAAGAGGCTTGTCAGTATGAGAAAATGTTTGGGGACGCGTCTTCTGTAGCTCAGATAACTTGGAATGCTGCGGATACTGCCCATGGTAATTTCCCATGTTGATGACTTGGTTCATCATTTCACGATGTTGTTGCTGACTTTGTTCATAAAGACGGCACATTTGGGAAAGTGCCGTTTCACTGCCCTGTTGACTCGACTGCCCTTGCGTGAAATTGTTGCCTGGTTGAGTGTCATAATTTTCCTCTGGCGGAGTAGGCATGGAACGAGTCCAAGGACGAGACATTTTTCACTCTAGGGATATATTTTGCAAAACTCATAAGAAAAGTGAAGATGGTTGCCAAAAACAACTCCAAAAATGCACAAGGATGGCAAATAATTTAAATGACCAAGATCACTTAAGAAAACAAATTGATTTGTGCACGGAGAAGGACTGCTCATTACATATCTTACACGCGGGCGATAATTATACAGTACATCACTCAGGATATGCGTCCATAATCCTGACATGTTATTTAGGCTAGTACACTTCTCCAGTTCTACATGATGCGCAAACAAGCTACTTCTCACAACCTATGTACATATAAACATAGCTTACAAAGCGGTACACCGCATGACGGGCAAACGCACTCAGCCGGAAATGTCGACGATCTCCTTGGCCCTACCAAGGGCGAGGCGCAGTGAGGCTAGGGACTCGACCTCCTCCTCACTAATAGGCTCCAGACGTGAAGAGCCACGTCGGGTAGATGGAGCGGGTGCCAGGGGCGGAGCAACACGAATAGGAGTGGGCACAACGGGTGGTGCAGTGCACGCTGGAGTGGGCGCAAATGCCTGGTTGAACCCTCCGGTGGTAGGTAGGTGATGAGTAGGTGCATGAGATGCTGAGGACGAGACAAAAGTCAGTGGCGGTGCGGTGAGCAGGAGCTCCCTCCTATTGGCGGCACAGCCATGGACTGAGTCCATGCGGGCAGCCACGAAGTCGTCCACCAGGTTGTCGAAGGCTGCCTCCAGAGCCCGGAGAAACTCAATAAGCATCTCAAAAGCCTCGTCTCGTTCTCCTCTGGGGCAGGAGAATGCGTAGTGGCAGGTGTAGGGCACATGGCATGGAAGATAGCGGTAGCGACGAGTCTTCATCGCGGGAAGGACATCCCTGAGGCGAGCTATCGCCTCACAGGCTGCCATCTGCATAGCATGCCTCTCCGTAGGCATGGCTCTTCCCACGAACAGGAAGCGGCATAACTCACCACGCCCTCCCTTGAACTGCACCATGGCCTGGTGCATGGTCAGACTATCGTTGACTCTGTGCTGGCGGAGTGTGAAGACTGGGCGCACGGATGGCCCCATCGCGACCTGAACGATGAAGGAGAGAAGCTTGACGAACCCATCGGGTACGCTGGCGAAGGTCTGAGACTCGCAGCTGTTGTCGGCCATCTACAAAAGTAGGCAAAAATCCTGAATGGTCAGACCATAAATTTATGCTGACTGTCAGAAAATGACTACAATTGCAAAAAAATTAAATCGGCTCTATCATGCTAATAACCGATTAGCGATCGCACCTAGTGGCTTCCTACAGTCAGCCTGGCTCTGGTACCAAGCTTGTCACGACCGGTTTTCCAATAAAAATATTTATTGAGAAACCAATCTTTTGAGTCTAGTATGAGAGAAATCCTCCTCACTGGTAGACAAATAGTTGATACAATAAGCCAGTAGCATAGAATATATTACAGGGTTGAGCTAGGGCTTCTCAACAAATTATTACAAGCGTGCCAATAATTATACATAATGGCGGATATAACACAATGGTGTGGTGGCATACTACTGACTCGAGGATAAAGCGATGGTGGAATAACACAATGGGAGTGTGGTAACACGACTCTCAAACTGGCATCTCATCGAGCGTCGAGGTGAGGCTCGATAAATTTATTCGGGTTGCGGAAGCGGATATAAAATAGTGACCAAGTCCAGGGTCGCACGAGACTGACTGGGATTCCTCTAGGCGTCGGACTCGCTATCAAACTCTTCATCCATGAGATCACCTTCGTCAGCATCTGGCCAAATCAACAAGCCAATGAGTACTTTGAAAGTACTCCCAAGAAAGTTCGGACGTAAGATATAACAAATGCATGCATGAATGCATCATGATTAATCTTTCCAATGCACATTTACAAATTTGCATAACGAAGTAAGTACGAGGGAAACGGCGGTAGTCCGCCTGAAATCCCAACAAAAATATAAATGAGAACCGATCGGGTGTCTGAAGCGACGCCTCGAAAGGTGAACAAATAATAACAGAAAATCATGCCACAGTCGGGCGTCTTAGCGACACCACATAAAGGGCTTTAAAAGAAATGCCACAGTCGGACGTCTGAGCGACATCACAGAATGGGCTTTAAAAGAAATGCCACAGTCGCACGTCTAGGCGACATCACAGAAAGGGCTTTAAAAGAAATGCCACAGTCGGACGTCTGAGCGACATCACAGAAAGGGCTTTAAAAGAAATGCCACAATCAGACGTCTGAGCGACATCACAGAAAGGGCTTTAAAAGAAATGCCACAGTCGGACGTCTGAGCGACATCACAGAAAGGGCTTTAAAAGAAATGCCACAGTCGGACGTCTGAGCGACATCACAGAAAGGGCTTTAAAAGAAATGCCACAATCGGACGTCTGAGCGACATCACAGAAAGGGCTTTAAAAGAAATGCCACAGTCGGACGTCTGAGCGACATTACAGAAAGGGCTTTAATCCACAAGTAAATAATACTCATAATAAATATTCAGTTCATGATAATAAACGGGTTAGTCCATCCACAGGAATAAACTTTTAACCGGGCTTAGTGCTCATGAGATTCACCGGAGTATCTGTCACCAAAACTGGCACTTGTCAGAATAAGTCAGCGCAAAATTTGGATATGGATAAGATGACTTGGAGATTTATGACTCTGCAGAGTTTGTACAATAATTTCCCACAGCTAACGGATTTCCGTAGTCTCGAAGGACTAGTTCCGTTTACGGTATTTCGGAAGAAAACACAGCTAACCAGTACACACCCATCCTATCTCTCGATGCCAGGACTCACCCTAGACATCGTCCAAGAAAAACTTTTGAGATGGGGAGATCACAATCTCGAATAGCATGGGATCAAATTTATATACGCGCGCTCTAAGGGGTGCGCCCCTCTCGGTCCCAACCGGAAACACCCATGCCCCCTGACCGGATGACTGGCTTTAATCCAGGGCCATGGAACCATCATCCCGGCCTCTCCTTTTGGTGTGTACCAGGAAATCGGTTTGCAACTTACTAAGCCATATTCCTTGCGGAAAACATGTGGTAGTACAGGGAAGGAAAAGGGAGGAACTGGACCGATATGATTTGACACTGAAGTCAAATAGTCTGGCATAAGACTGGCATGCTACAACACTGCCATCTTACCCATCCTCATGCCAACACATGGCCATTCATACTCACATCCATCCACTTATGGATCACCGAGCTCACTTACCTCAACAATGCATGAAAAATAACGTTCATCGGTATGCTCATCAACATGCCATGAAACTAACTAAATGCAAAACATGCCAAGACACTCATCATATCAAAAGTTCAAACATTCTTGCCTGGTTCAGAGTAGTCAGAGCCTAGCTCGGTGAAGTTCGCGGCTCGGTCACCTCCTTCGGTATCTACGGTATAAAGAAAATATAGGCACTATCGTAAATACCGAGATGTGCACAAAAAGTATTCCAAATATTTTTCAAATAAATATGATAAAAAACTAGAAAAAATTTCAAAGAGAACAGAAAAAGAATCAATCAAAAATACTTTTCTGTTTAAAAGTTATAAAGGTTTTAGTCCAGGGACTCATCTGTAATGAAACAGAAAGTTTCCAGGGGCTAGCTTATAAAAACGGAAAACGCTTCGGTCTCGAATACGCCAGCCCAGAGAGGGAAACGCATTTTGCCCGAAGGCGTTTTCAGAAAACGAATCGTGTAAAAAGCACTGAGAGGCTGACTGGCGTGTCCCACCCGTCAGGTTTGAAATTTTAAAAGGGGCGGCAGAGCTCGACGGTGCCCGAGAGCCGCGGTGGTCGCCAGTGGCGATCCACGGCGAGGTAGGGGGATCGGAGGGTACCTCCGTGTTCAGGGCGCCCTTCCGCGTGGGTTGGTGGCGGTGGTGGTCGGCGGCGAGTACCACGTCGATGGCGAGCCTTGCTCCGGTGGATGGCGGCTCGGGTGGAGATGGATCTCGCCGGGGAGAGCTGCGAAGGTCAAATTGATGCTTGGGTTAGCTCACTGGGTGCTCGAGGAAGCTACTGACGAAGTTTGGGCTCCAGGGATGGCCTCACCGGAGCGAATCGAGGTGGAGGCCGAGGCGGAACGAGGCGGCCGGAGTCGAGGAAGAAGGGCCCCTTGAGGCTCTTCTAGTTGCTGGTTGGGGTCCAGTGAGGTAGTGCAGGTGTGCGGGGGCGAGAGGGAGCTTGGGGGCGCTATATATAGCCGGCCCGAGGCGGTTGCCGCGAACGGGATAAGTCTGGCGAGCGATTACGGCGGCGCTGTGGTTGGGCAGTGGGATTATGGGCTTGGGCATCGTATAGGTGGAGTAGTGGTTCCATTCCAGGGTCCAACTCAGCACGGGAGGGAGGTTTACAGCCTATCCCAACGGAACGGCCGTGCGGCACGTCGGCGGCAGGGAGCGCGCCCTGCGCGTGCCAGGCTACGGCGACTGTGCTGCGGGGTTGCGCTGGCGTGCATGAGGCCACGCGGAGAGCCAGGGAGCGTTGGGCGGCGCCGAACGGCATTGCGCCGCCGTTCTGCTTCCGGTCGGCCGTTACGGTGATTCGGCCGCTGCAAGACACGCCGGCGCAGGCGGGCCAGGGCGCCACCGACGCCAGGAAGGCGCCAACTGCACGTGCGGCACTCCAGACAGGAGGAAGGGGCGGCGAGGAACGTGCCAAGGGCACTGTCCACGCGTGACTGAAGCTGGCGAAGGGAAACGACACTGAGCTCTGAAATTTTAGTGAATTACTGAAAGTGCAATATACAGTGTATGCAAGGTGTTCGACAGAATGATACTGGCCTCTAGGGATTTTTCCTAGAGCTGATTTTTGGTGGAGTGGCTACTCATTGCTCCAGTAGGCTGCCTGAATTTTGGTAGATATGAATTTCACCAAATTTGGCAAATCTGGTCCAAACATGCAGAGGCTGAAATTTGAAAATTTTGAAAAGAAGGGGAGTGGATCAAGATGGTTCTGAGTTGTGGATGCTAAGGACAATCCAGAGGAGTTGGTTTGAGATCAAAACTCAAAGGAAATAAGGTACTTGCTTTGTAAATGACTCAGGCTCCAAATAATTGACAGAAATGATTTGAGAGGAAAAATGATTGAAATAAAATACAAAACTTGTTCGGATTAGTTGGGACAGATAACTTAGGTTGTTCCAAGGAGAAGGGGAGTTTTTTGGAGGGGTTTTTACCACCTGTGATATGTTAAAATCATGGGTGGTTTCAAAAAGAAAGAAGTCCCAAAACTCCTAGGGTTTCTTTTTAAATGAAAAAAAATAAGTTTGAGAGGGAAACAACCAGAAGAAAAGCTTCCAAAAATTCAACACCAAAATTGAAAAGGAAAGGAAATCCTTGCCAAAGGTGAAAGGAAGTTTTTTAAGAGGAAGGATTTTCTGGAAAAGAAATTTTTAATGCCCTCTTTTAGAATCCAATAAAGTTTTTGATGAAAACCAAATGAAAAATTTTGGAGTGTCACATTTTTGGTACAAAGTTTAGCAAGAACCTTCCAAATGTCGTTATTTGGAAGGCCTTTGCTGAAATTCATACAAAAAGGCAAATTATCCTATCCGGGACACCATTCCAAAATAACTTTGGAGGACTTCGTCATGCCCTGGTTACTTCCGGATAATGATGAAGCCATGGATTTCTTCAATACTTTGACACTAGGAAACCTTTCTCGACCCCTCGAACCCTCGATGATCCTGGAACCCTCGACTCCTAGACGACCGTGGAACCCTCGACTCTCGATCCCTCGACCCTATAGAACCCTCAAACCCTCGACCCTGAGACCCCTCGACCCTTGACCCCTTAACGACCCTCGACCCTCTAGCCTAGTTCCCGACCCTCGACCGCTCGGCGATCCTCGACACCCTCGTTCCCGATAAAAATTAAGAAGAAGAAGAAGAAGAAGAAGAAGAAGAAGAAGAAGAAGAAGAAGAAGAAGAAGAAGAAGAAGAAAGAGGAGAAGAAGAAAGGAATAGCTAGAGGAGAAGATCGAAGAAAAAAAAGAAGAAAAAAAGAGGAGAAGAAGAAAGGAATAGTGGAGAAGAAGAGAAAATAGAATATTCTATTTTCTCTTCCTCTCCACTATTCCTTTCTTCTTCTCCTCTTCTTTTTCTTCTTTTTTCTTCTTCTTATTTATTTCTCCTTTTCTTTTACTCTACTCTTCTTCTTTCTTTCCTCTTCTTATTTTCTTCTTTCCTATCCTTCTTTTTCTTATAAATTTTAGCATATTCTAAATTTTCTTCTAACTTTCTATATATGAACAAAAAACTTTCTATGAACAAAAAACTTTCTATATATATATGAAAAAAAATTCTATGAACAAAAAAATTAAACTAACATACACATATACATTATACATTGTATATGAACATTATACATACACATATACATTATACATACACATATACATTATACAAAATTTTGTATGAACATATACATACACATAGCCACATACGTACATACACACATACATTATATATATATGAACAAAAAAATTAAACTTAAAAAAATGAAGGGCAGGGGCGGCGGCACGGCAGGGCAGGGGCGGCGCGCGGCGGCCGCGCAAGGCAGGGGCGGCACGCGGCGGCAGCAAAGGGCAGGGGCAGCGGCGTGATGGCAGCGCGCGGCGACGACGGCAGCCAGTACATGGGGAGGAGTAGGGAAATGGGGCAGCGCTCACCGCGAGGTGGCGTCGGCGACGAGGAAGAAGCTAGGCTCGGGGACGGCGGAGGCCCGCTAGGGGGCGAGGGCAGGGGCGCGCGGGCTCGGCAACGGCGACGAAGACGCGACGACGAGGCACGGGCGACGGCAAGGGCGGCGGACGGCGTCGGGGCAGCCTGGCGACGTCGATGAGCTCGGCGTCGTCAGGGCAACTGGCGAGGGAAATGGTGAAAATTTCCTAAGTGTTGCTTATATAGCTAAGGCATTGGTCACGGTTCGTGGCACAAACCGTGACCAATGCCCCCCTTTAGTCCCGGTTGGTGATACCAACCGGGACCAAAGGCCTCTTTTCAGCAGCCCAAAGGGCGGTAAGCGGCGGCCTTTGGTCCCGGCTGGTGGCACCAACCGGGACTAAAGGGGGGCATTGGTCACGGTTGGTGTCACCAGCCGTGACCAATGCCCCCTTTAGTCCCGGTTGGTGCCACCAACCAGGACCAAAGGCCTTGTGCTGCCCCGCGCCCAAATGTTTAGTCCCACCTCGCTAGTTGAGAGGGAGCCGCACCTGTTTATAAGGTGCGGTGCGCCTTCCCTCTCGAGCTCCTCTCTAAAGTAAGCTTTCGGGCCTAACAGTGCAATGTGTGCCTGTGGGCCTACTGGGCCTCCCGCGGGCCTGAATCGTGGCCCATGGTAGGGTTTCTAGTCGTATTCAGGCCGTGGGTGCCCAGTAGGTGGCACTTTTTTTGTTTTCTTTCTTGCTTTATTTATTTTATTTTGTTTCTACTTACAACAAAATACTTATTGTTGCTATTTTTAATTTTTTCCAGTTTTTTTGTTTCGTTTTCTGTATTATTTATTTTCTTTTGTTTTTTGCTTTATTTTTTTTAATTCTTTTTGCTTTTAGGTCAGCAAAATTATAAACTTTCCGTTGCTTTATTTATTTTATTTTGTTTCTACTTACAACAAAATATTTATTGTTGCTATTTTTTCCAGTTTTTTTGTTTTGTTTTCTGCATTATTTATTTTCTTTTGTTTTTTGCTTTATTTTTTATTCTTTTTGCTTTTAGTTTTAGATAAATTATAAACTTTCTGTTAGTGCCATTAGTTTTCAAATTTGAAAACACTTTTTTATTTTTTTTGTTTTCTTTGTTGCTTTATTTATTTTATTTTGTGATTCACTTTACTATAAAAATAGTTTTTTCCTGTTTTTTTGATTTGTTTTTTGCATTATTTATTTTCTTTTGTTTTTTGCTTTAATTTTTAATTCTGTTTGCTTTTAGGTTAGCAAAATTATAAACTTTTTGTTAGTGCCATTAGTTTTCAAATTTGAATAGTTAAAATTTGAATTCTTTGAAAATTGTTTGAATCACAAGTTTATGATTAACTTACTAAAAAAATGAGAATAGATGCGCTTATAGAGAAAATTCAACCTAAATTCCTAGTAAATTTCTATGAATTTTAGAGAAATTCACTATGAATTTAGGTTAAACTTTTCTGTATTAGGGCATCTATTTTCACTTTGAGAGGAGCCTAACAAGGCAGAGAGGGAAGGGCTTATAAACCGGTGTGAGCCCCCTTCGGTTGGCGAGGTGGGACTAAACTCTGCCCGCAACGAGGACCAACCCTTTAGTCCCGGTTTGTGGCACAAACCGGGACTAATGGTCATGGGCCAGGGGCGAGGAGCAAAATTATAAACTTTCTGTTAGTGTCATTAGTTTTAGAAAGTTGAAAGTTGAAAGTTGGCATGGGCCAGGGACTAATGGTCATGGTGTTACGAGGGCCGAACCATAAGACATGAAAGCATTTCAAATGAACTCTGAAAAAGTTGAAAGTTGGGATGGTATCATAATTTCACCCACATAGCATGTGCATGTACAAAACGGACAATGGTAGCATGTTTGTGTGTTACAAAGTTGGCATGGTATCATCATAATAGTTGCGGGAGAAAGTCTTCACTTTTTCTTCGCTTGTGTCATTTGCTTATTGCGCCGTAACCATGGATAATCTTCATTGTTTATCAGGATGCTTGGGTCAGCCTTTACATTGAAGGGAGGAATTTCATGAAACTTTTCATAATCTTCAGACATGTCTGTCTTGCCGTCCAGTCCTAGGATGTCCCTTTTTCCTGAAAGAACTATGTGGTGCTTTGGCTCATCGTATGATGTGTTCGCTTCCTTATCTTTTCTTTTTCTCGGTTTGGTAGACATGTCCTTCACATAGATTACCTGTGCCACATCATTGGCTAGGACGAACGGTTCGTCAGTGTACCCAAGATTTTTCAGATCCACTGTTGTCATTCCATACTGTGGGTCTACATGTACCCCGCCGCCTAACAGATTGACCCATTTGCACATAAACAAAGGGACCTTAAAATCAGGTCCGTAGTCAAGTTCCCATATGTCCACTATGTAACCATAATATGTGTCCTTTCCGCTCTCGGACACCGCTGTTTTGGTTGGCGCTCTTTTGATCTTGGGCGATCGTGTAAAATGTATTCCCATTTATCTCGTATCCTTTGTAAGTCAATACAGTCAAAGATGGTCCCCTGGACAACAAGTACAACTCATCACAAACAGTGTTGTCACCTCTGAGACATGTTTCCAACCAACTGCTGAAAGTCCTGATGTGTTCACATGTAATCCAGTCGTCGCACTGCTCCGGGTGTTTGGAGCATAGACTTTTCTTGTGTTCATCGACATACGGGGTCACCAAGGTAGAGTTCTGTAGAACTGTGCAGTTTGCTTGAGACCAAGAATATCCGTCCCTGCATATTATTGAGTCTCTTCCAAGAGTGCCTTTTCCAGCCAGTCTCCCCTCATACCGTGATTTAGGGAGACCTATCTTCTGAAGGTCAGGAATGAAGTCAACACAAAACCCGATAACATCCTCTGTTTGATGGCCCATGGAGACCCTTCTTCTGGCCTAGCGCGGTTACGGACATATTTCTTTAGGACTGCCATGAACCTCTCAAAGGGGAACATATTGTGTAGAAATACGGGCCCCAGGATGACAATCTCGTCGATTAGATGAACTAGGACGTGCGTCATGATATTGAAGAAGTATGGTGGGAACCCCAGCTCGAAACTGACAAGACAATGCGCCACATCACTCCTTAGCCTTGGTACGATTTCCGGATCGATCACCTTCTGAGAGATTGCATTGAGGAATGCACATAGCTTCATAATGGCTAATCGGACGTTTTCCTGTAGAAGCCCCCTCAATGCAACCGGAAGCAGTTGCGTCATAATCACGTGGCAGTCATGAGACTTTAGGTTGTGAAACTTTTTCTCTGGCATATTTATTATTCCCTTTATATTCGACGAGAAGCCAGTCGTGACCTTCATACTGAGAAGGCATTCAAAGAAGATTTCTTTCTCTCTTCTTTCGTAAGAGCGTAGCTGGCAGGACCTTTATACTGCTTTGGAGGCATGCCGTGTTTTTCGTGCAAACGTTGCAGGTCCTCCCGTGCCTCAGGTGTATCTTCTGTCTTCCCATACACGCCCAAGAAGCCAAGCTGGTTCACGCAAAGGTTCTTCGTCACGTGCATCACGTCGATTGAGGAGCGGACCTCTAGGTCTTTCCAGTAGGCTAGGTCCCAAAATATAGATTTCTTCTTCCACATGGGTGCGTGTCCCTCAGCGTCATTCGGAACAGCTAGTCCACGGGGACCCTTTCCAAAGATTACGTCGTGTAAATCATTGACCATAGCAAGCACGTTATCACCGGTGCGCATGGCGGGCTTCTTCCGATGATCTGCCTCGCCTTTGAAATGCTTGCCTTTCTTTCGACATTGATGGTTGGTCGGAAGAAATCGACGATGGCCCAGGTACACATTCTTCCTCCATTTGTCCGGGTATATACTTTCAGTGTCATGTAAACAGTGCGTGCATGCGTGGTATCCTTTGTTTGTCTGTCCTAAAAGGTTACTGAGAGCGGGCCAATCATTGATGGTCACGAACAGCAACGCCTTAAGGTTAAATTCCTCCTGTCTGTGCTCATCCCACGTACATACACTGTTTCCATTCCACAGCTATAAAAGTTCTTCAACTAATGGCCTTAGGTACACATCAATTTCATTGCCGGGTTGCTTAGGGCCTTGGATGAGAACTGGCATAATAATGAACTTCCGCTTCATGCACATCCAAGGAGGAAGGTTATACATACATAGAGTCACGGGCCAGGTGCTGTGATTGCTGCTCTGCTCCCCGAAAGGATTAATGCCATCCGCGCTTAAAGCAAACCATACATTCCTTGGGTCCTTCGCAAACTCATCCCAATACTTTCTCTTGATTTTTCTCCATTGCGACCCGTCTGCGGGTGCTCTCAACTTCCCATCGTTCTTTCGGTTCTCACTGTGCCATCGCATCAACTTGGCATGCTCTGCGTTTCAGAACAGACATTTCAACCGTGGTATTATAGGAGCATACCACATCACCTTCGCAGGAACCCTCTTCCTGGGGGGCTCGCTGTCAACATCACTAGTGTCCTTGTATGCACCGCTGTCAACATCACTAGTGTTCTCGTTTGATCTTATACCGCAATGCACCGCATACCGGGCATGCATTCAGATCCTTGTATGCACCGCGGTAGAGGATGCAGTCATTAGGGCATGCATGTATCTTCTCCACCTCCAATCCTAGAGGGCATACGACCTTCTTTGCTGCGTATGTACTGTCGGGGAATTCGTTATCCTTTGGAAGCTTCTTCTTAAATATTTTCAGTAGCTTCTGATATCCTTTGTAATCCACAGCATTCTCTGCCTTCCACTGCAGCAATTCCAGTACGGTAACGAGCTTTGTGTTGCTATCTTCGCAATTGGGGTATAAGCCTTTCTTGTGATCCTCTAACATGCGATCGAACTTCAGCTTCTCCTTTTGACTTTCGCATTGCGTCCTTGCATCGACAATGACCCGGCGGAGATCATCATCATCGGGCACATCGTCTGGTTCCTCTTGATCTTCAGCAGCTTCACCCGTGGCAGCATCATTGGGCACATCGTCTGGTTCCTCTTGATCTTCACTAGCTCCCCCCATTGCAGCAACACCGTATTTTGGGGGCACATAGTTGTCATCATACTCTTCTTCTTCGCCGTCTTCCATCATAACCCCTATTTCTCCGTGCCTCGTCCAAACATTATAGTGTGGCATGAAACCCTTGTAAAGCAGGTGGGAGTGAAGGATTTTCCGGTTAGAGTAAGACCTCATATTCCCACATTCAGTGCATGGACAACACATAAAACCATTCTGCTTGTTTGCCTCAGCCGCATCGAGAAACTCATGCACACCCTTAATGTACTCGTGGGTGTGTCTGTCACCGTACATCCATTGCCGGTTCATCTGCGTGCATTATATATAATTAAGTGTCCAAATTAATAGAAGTTCATCATCACATTAAAACCAAAGTGCATACATAGTTCTCATCTAACAACATATAGCTCTCCAGAGCATCTAATTAATTAAATCATACACTGAAACTATGTAAAACATTTCAATGCGAAAACAAATGCGATCATAATTGCAACCAAGGTAACAATTGATCCAACAACATAATGATACCAAGCCTCGGTATGAATGGCATATTTTCTAATTTTCTAATCTTCAAGCACATTGCATCCATCTTGATCTTGTGATCATCGACGACATCCGCAACACGCAACTCCAATATCATCTTCTCCTCCTCATTTTTTTTATTCTTTCCTTCAACAAATTGTTTTCTTCTTCAACTAAATTTAACCTCTCGACAATAGGGTCGGTTGGCATTTCCGATTCACATACATCCTACATAAATAAAATCTATGTCACGTTGGTCGGCATAATTTTCATAAACAATAAATGAACCAATAGTTATAAAGATAATATATATACCACATCCGAATCATAGACAGGACAAGGGCCGATGGGGGCGGATACCAAAACCATCGCACTAAATAAGATGCAATAATAAAAGTAAGAAAATAGTACAAGTATCTATGTAAACATACAAGTAAGAATATTTTTCCTTTCAGAAAGAAGATAAGAACAAGAGGCTCACCACGGTGGTGCCAGCGATGAGCTCGGCGCGGGTGATCGACGGCGGTGAAGACAGGGACGGGGCGTGACGGACCACTAAACCTAGACAAATATTATGGAAAATGGAGCTTGGAGGTCGAGCTTGGAGAGGAGAAAGCTTAAGTAGTGTGGCTCGGGCATTCCATCGAACACCTTGTGTGCATAGGAGGTGAGCTAGAGCACCACCAAGCCCTCTCCCCCTCGGCCAGAGAAAAACAGAGCACTTGGGTCCTCTGCTCGCGAGCGAGGGGTATATATAGGCACCTCATTGGTCCCGGTTGGTGACATGAGCCGGGACTAAAGGGGGAGCCTTTGGTCTCGGTTCAAGCCACCAACCGGGACCAATGGTGGTGGGCCAGGAGCTCAGCCCATTGGTCCCAGTTCATCCCACCAACCAGGACCAAAAGGTCTAGATGAACCGGGACCAAAAGGTCCAGATGAACCGGGACCAATGTCCCACGTGGCCCGGCCGGCCCCCTGGGCTCACAAACCGGGACCAATGCCCACATTGGTCCCGGTTCTGGACTGAACCGAGACTAATGGGCTGACCCGGCCTGGACCAAAGCCCTGTTTTCTACTAGTGTGTGTTTCACTTCGTTCCTGTGTCTGTCCCTTCGGGGAAATGTCACGCGGTGTCATCCAGAGTGCTGCCTTGCTTGCTACAGCCCGGGTTACCGGAGTCCTGCTAGCCTAGTGCTACAGCTCGGATTCACCCATTGATGACCGACATGCTCGATGTGATTCATGTATGCCTGACCCCATGGGTTAGTGCCGCTTTGGGTTCCCGACTAGCCATGTCGGCCTAGGTTCTCTGTCATACGGATGCTAGCGACACTATCATATACGTGAGCCAAAATTCGCAAACGGTCCCGGGCCATGGTAAGGCGACACCCATGGGGATACCGCGCGTGAGGCCGCAATGTGATATGAGGTGTTACCGGCTAGATCGATGTGAGTTGGAATCGGGGTCCAGACAGCGTTGGCATCAGAACCGGACTGCCTGTAGGTTCGTTGAGCCAAACTGGTCGATGTCGAGTCTAGAAATGCTTTAGTTATATGTAGGGGAATTGATTATGGGACGGAACGTAAGGCTCTTTCACTCCTTTACCTTATGCCCTCTGATCTAAGTCATTCTCTTCTCATTCAACGTGGGTTCTCTTCTTCTGTCAGGTTCACGTGTTACTAATCCGTAGTAGCTTATAGGATTGTTTTTACAAGCCTTAGTATAGTTTCTACTACTTTACTATGTTGCCAGTTGAATCAGAACCCTGATATGATGTTGTTGAGTGGTATTGCAAACTGTTGTGGATGTCTCAAATCTTTTTCTGAGCATTTTACAGCTATTATGCTGTCAAATTTTCCCTAGAAATTCTAATGTCTTTGCATTGTGGTTGTGCTTTCAGATGACCACTCATGCTCAAAACCAAGTGGTTCGCCTGACTTGGTGCCTCGATGTGCCTGGTCATACTGCTATGTTAGTCCGGGTAATGATCAAGGCGGGTTACCGTTGGTATCCCGAATACACTGTCGAAGAGCAATTCCGAGACTTTAATCAAAGCCCATATTTCTGCACCGTCAGGATATTTCCGTCTTATCCTGGATCTACCTAGCCCCTCCACTGTTCCTATGGACTCGGGGTTACTATTGAGATGGCTGTGCAGGATGCTACCTATTCCATGATGACCATCATGCGAGTCCGGACTGGCCTGCTTTGGAACACCGACTTCCGTTATATGCCAGCTTCACTCCCGGGAGCGCAAGGGTATCTACAGGCTATCTATCCTGACTCCACACGTGAGGACTCACTAACTCGCACCACTGCCGAGATGCTCGAGGATAATGACCAAGAGAATCGGGCCTTGAGACTGGAGCTTTTCAACACCCGTGCTGATCATGGGGCCACTTTGACTCGGTTTGCACCTGCTGTGCAAGCTGGATGTATGGATACAAGGGATCTGTATCCTGTGAGATCGACTCTGCCAGACATGGTGGATTAGCATGATGTGGGAGGCATCACCCCACCCCGTGGTCCCTGCAGGCCACCGTTTGTTGGTCTAAGAACTCATCCTAGCCACTATGGTCCACAAGCTCCTCAGGACCGTCTATTCCCAGATGATCACGTTGAACTTCCAGGCTATGGAGGTGACTTCTATGAGGACTACTATGGAGCTGTCTGAGTTAGTAGTAGTATCACTAGTATTGTAATAGTTGTATCTCCACTGTCCTGCGTGACTTGTGGAATATGACTTAGTGTGTAATCAATTCCGGAGGTGTAGCAAAATAATGTATAGGAGCTTGGAATGCCTCCGATGAGATGTAACGTCTTTCATCATAGTTGTACTGTAGCCTGGGCTTGTACTAAACCATGTATGGTGTGTATGACTGTTGGTATATATATGGCAGTTCTATATTACCTTGTCATACGGATGAACATCTATGCATTCCGTGTTATCCATTACATTCTGCACTTCCTTGCTAAGTTGTGCCATCCTTATCTAAACCGTTGTCTTGTTTTCTCCTAGGATGGTCAACACCCGCAGCAACCCTGCTGCCCCGGAGTAGGAGGAAGCCAGTGCATTTAGGGGTGAAAATCTGCCTCACCCGGCTTCTCTGGCCGAAGAGATACTGGAGGCGGAAAGAAACAAGCATGAGACTAACCGCTTGCTGGAGCGGATTGAGCAGAACACTGCACGCCATCGGCGAAATGACTTGGTGTCAATCAATGACTTCATCAAGTTGTACCCACCAAAGTTTAACCATTCCGTCGAGCCCCTCGATGCGGATGACTGGCTTCGCAGCATCACCCACAAGCTACGTTCTGCCAACGTAGCCGAAGCTGGTAAGGTTACTTATGCTGCCTATCACCTCGAAGGCCCTGCTAGCCTTTGGTGGGAAAATTTTGAAGCTATGTGCCCGGTCGGCCAAATCACTACTTGGGCCGAATTAAGTGAGGCTTTCCGTGAGCATCACATCCCGGAAGGTCTCATAGATCGCAAGAGGGAAGAGTTCTGCAATTTCACCCAAGGAAGACTGACTGTGGATGCATATAGTCGTGAATTTGAATCTGGCATCATATGCTCCTGAAGAGGTATCCACCGACGCTAAGAAGCAGGCAAGGTTCCGCAAGGGACTTAGCCCTGAGCTTCGCCGTGATCTTTGTCTACACGAGTGCACCTCCTGTCAGAAGTTGGTCAATAAAGCCATCAGTGCTGAGACAGGCCAGTCTGACTATGACGCTTCACGCAAGCACTCTCGTGATTTCGCCTCTTCATCCGGCTCTGGATCTCAGAAGCGCCGGGTGTGGATTCCAAGCACGGCACTGCCACCCAGGTTCATTCCGAGGCCGTCCTTTGAGGCACCTCGTCCCAACTAGCAGTTTGCACCGCCCAAGCCCTATGGTGGCCCCGCTGCTAATGCTACTCCATGCCCCAATGTTGTGACATGTTTCAAGTGTGGAGAGTCGGGTCACTATAGTAGAGAGTGTCCCCAGAACAACAACCCCAGTCAGTCTGGATAGTCCATTCGCCGTGGTAAGCTAGCGGGAAAGGCATTCTACGCCAAGCCGGTAACCACTGCACGTGGCCATGTCAACTATGTCTCAGCCGAGGAGTCTCATGAGGAGCCTAACGTCGTCCTTGGTACTCTCCTTGTTAATTGCCATCCGGGATCTGTTCTTTTCGATACTGGAGCATCTCATTCATTCAAGTCTGAGAGCTATGCTCGATTGCATAACACAACATTCTGTGACATGCCCATTTCCATGGTAATTCAAACTCCGGGTTCCAAATGGCAAACTTCTAGAGTAAGCCATGGGAACGAAATTCTTGTCGATAGACTTGTCTTCCTTGCATCCTTAATAGCTCTCAAGTCCTCGGACATTAACATCATCTTGGGTATGGACTGGATGTCAGCTCATTATGCTAAGATTGAATGTGCCACTAGAACCTTTCAACTTACTCACCCATCGGGCAAGACAGTCAATGTCTTAACTCGAGTGGCCAAGCGCCAGCTTTACTCCCTAAATGCCAACCCCCTTCCAGACCTTGAAGATATTCCGGTAGTCTGGGACTTTCTGGATGTCTTTCCAGAAGAACTGCCAGGTGTTCCACCTGATAGGGATGTCAAGTTTGTGATAGACCTTGTTCCAGGAACCGTTCCAATTTCTAGAAGACCCTATAAGATGGCACCCTTAGAACTAGCCGAGCTTAAGAACCAACTCGATGAGTCGTTGAAAAAGGGTTTCATCTGTCCTGGTTCCTCTCCTTGGGCTTGCCCTGTCCTCTTCGTCAAAAAGAAGGATGGAACAGATCGGATGGTTGTAGATTACCGACCTGTCAACTTGGTCACTATGAAGAACAAGTATCCGCTTCCTAGGATCAACGATCTGTATGACCAGCTCACTGGATCCTCAGTCTTTTCCAAGATGGATTTGAGGTTGGGCTACCATCAAATCAAAATTAGAAACGGGGACATTCCCAAAACGGCCTTTGTTACTCGCTATGGCCAATACGAGTACACCCTTATGTCCTTCGGTTTAACCAATGCCCCAGCCACCTTCTCTCGGTTAATGAACTCGGTCTTCATGGAGTATTTGGATAAATTCGTCATAGTATACCTCGATGACATACTCATCTACTCCAAGAATGAAGAGGAACATGCCAAACATCTAAGGCTGGTATTGACGAAACTTCGAGAGCATCGCCTTTATGCCAAATTCTCCAAGTGTGAATTTTGGTTGCCAGAAGAGACCTATCTAGGCCATGTAATCTCTGGTAAGGGTATTGCTATCAATCCCGAGCGAGTTCAAGCCGTCCTTGATTGCACTCCACCTGAGACGGTCAAGCAAGTTTGGAGCTTCCTTGGCTTAGTGAACTGTTGTCGCCGCTTCATCGAGAATTTCTCCAAGGTTGCTAAACCTCTAACTGAACTCCTCAAGAAAGACAAAAGTTTGAGTGGACCCCACAGTGCGAGTTCAGCTTTCAGGAACTGAAAAGATGCCTGACATCTGCACCCGTACTTGTACCACCAGATTTCTCCAAGGACTTTATTATCTATTGCGACGCTTCGTGACAAGGACTAGGTTGCATACTCATGCAAGAACATCAGGTAATTGCCTATGCTTCACGGCAATTACACCCACATGAGGAAAATTATCCCACACATGATCTAGAGCTTGCAGCTGTAGTCCATGCACTTAAAACTTGGCGACATTACCTCCTCGGTAATCGTTGCGAGATCTTCACCGATCACCAAAGTTTGAAATATATCTTCACCCAACCGGATTTGAATCTCAGACAACGATGTTGGGTCGAGTTGATCTCGGATTACAACTTAGGAATAACTTACACCCCGGGTAAAGCCAATGTCATGGCTGATGCGCTAAGTCGTAAATCTTATTGTAACAACCTGATGTTACAACAAAGTCAACCACTTCTCCATGAGGAATATTGTAAGCTTAATCTTCACATTGTTCCTCAAGTTTTCCTATCCACCTTGGTGGTGAAACCTAACCTTACGGATCAAATTATAACTGCCCAGAAACGTGATAAGGGCATATCCCGGATTAAGGAAAACATCGCTAGAGGAGTTGCTAAATGTTTTTCCATGGATGAGCGAGGTGTTGTCTTCTTCGAGAACCGCTTGGTGGTTCCCAAGAAACAACATTTACGCCAGTTGATTCTTAAGGAAGCTCATGACTCCCCTCTCACCATTCATCCCGGTAGAACCAAGATGTATCAAGACCTACGCCAGAGGTTTTGGTGGACTAGGATGAAGAGAGAAATTGCTCAATACATTGCTAGCTGCGACGTCTGTCGTCGTGTTAAAGCAGAGCATCAACGGCCTGCTGGCACCCTTCAACCTTTGCCTATTCCTGAGTGGAAATGGGATAAAATCAGTATGGATTTCATTACTGGGTTTCCCAGGACCAAGAGAGGGAATAATGCCATCTTTGTCGTGATTGACCGTTTTTCCAAAGTACCCCATTTCCTACCTGTTCGTGAGAGTATCACCGCTAGCCAGCTAGCTGATCTATACATCTCCCGAATAGTGTCTCTTGATGCTGTCCCATTGGAAATTAACTCAGACCATGGGAGTCTCTTCACCTCTCGATTTTGGGGAAGTTTCCAAAATGCTATGGGAACTCGTCTCTCTTTTAGCACCGCCTTCCATCCTCAATCAAGTGGTCAAGTAGAGCGAGTCAATCAAATTTTGGAAGATATGCGCCGAGCTTCTGTCATCTCATTCGGAATGGGTTGGGAGAAATGCCTTCCATTCGCGGAGTTTTCTTATAACAATAGTTATCAAGCTAGCTTGCGCAAAGCTCCTTTCGAAGTTGTCTATGGACGAAAATGTGGAACGCCTCTTAACTAGTCAGAAACCGGGGAAAGACAACTCTTTTGCCCGGATATGATTCAGGAAGCAGAAGAGCAGGTTGCATTATTCGTGAGAAATTGAAAATAGCCCAATCTCGTCAAATGAGCCAATATAATCGTAAACATAAGCTCATGACTTATGAAGTTGGCGAGAAGGCTTACCTTCGGGTTACTCCATTAAAGGGAACCCATCATTTCGGTATCAAAGGAAAATTGGCTCCTCGTTACATTGGACCTTTTCGCATTCTTGCCAAACGAGGAGAAGTTGCCTACCAATTGGAACTACCTTCGCATGTTTCCAGAGTTCACGATGTCTTCCACGTTTCTCAACTCAGGCGTTGGTTCGCGGATCCTATTCGTGGAGTGGACCATGAAATGCTTGATCTACAAGATAACCTCTCATATCGGGAATATCCCGTTCGTATCCTTGATCAAGCCGAGTGTACCACTCGACGCCATATTATCAAGTTTCTCAAGGTTCAATGGTCACACCATTCCGAGAAAGAAGCCACATGGGAAAGGGAGGATCGTCTTCGACTCGAGTACCCCACCTTCTTCCCGGAGGATCCTAAATCTCGGGACAAGATTCTTTTGAGTGGGGGTGAGTTGTCACACCCTAGCTAGTTCATGCATTAGAGTGTTGCATCATGTCTACTTTTACAGAAACTTGAAATGGGGATGACAGAACCCCCAGCACCCCGCTGGAAACAACTAGGGTTTACTAAAATTATTTTCAATGAACCCAAAATGCCCTTCACAAAATGTTCATCATTTCTGGATTGAGTTAAAACCCCTGGCAAAAATGGTGCACTCTTTTCTAGGACATTCTGGATTCTTTGAATTAAATCACAAGTATTTGAATTTGGGCATTTAAATGCTATAAAATATTTTAAATGCCCAAATAATTCTGGATTTAAGTGAGGGCTGTTAGGAATAATCCCAATAGAGCCCACAATTATTTTCAGGATTTTAGCAAGTGCCTAAGTATTTTTAATAAAGCCGTAAAGTTACAGAAAAATAGAAAAAGAAAACAAACAGGAAAGAGAGGAAGAGAAAGCTTACCTGGCGCCCACCCAGCAGGCCCACCTGCCGGCCCAGCCCAGCCAACGCTCCAGCGAGCTGCTTGGCTTGGCCAGGCAGGCACGCAGCTGCTCGACGCCGGCACCAGCACGTGCCACACAGCTGCCCGCCGTCTTGGTTCCTCCCCTCGCTGCTCTGCTGGCCTGGACGACCTCCACGTCGCGCACTGAACCCCCTGGACATGTCCATTCCCCCTGCCTATCTCCCTCGCTCCCCTCCGCCATGGCCGACGTAGCCGCCGCCGTAACCGTGCCCACCGTCGTCAACGCGCCACTCCACCATGTCCTGAAGCTCCGCCACTCCCTCCTCGACCGTCCCACCGAGCCACGCCCCGCCGGAGGCCCCCGAGCATCTTCACCCAGCTCGTCTTCAACCTCCTACCGGCCAGATCGCCTCCGCCGCCCCGCTTGCTCCGGCTCGTCTCCGACCTCGCCGTCAACTCCGTCGCAACCGCCGTAAGCTTAGCCACCTCCCTATCCTCTCCTCTATCCTTCTCGTGCACCACAATGAGCACACAGAGTTCGCCCGCACGCGCCGCCGCGGAGCTCGTCGTCGACGAGGCTCCGGCCATGCCACGGCCACGCCACTTAGTCCAATAACTTCACCACATCCCCAGGAGCACAACGCACCATGCCCGTGCCTCGCCTTGCCTCCTAGCGACGGGTCCGAGCTCACCCGAGCTCCGGCCGCCGCCAAACTCGTCGTCGGCGCCGTTTCTGGCGACCCCGAGCCCAACCACCCGCACCAACCGCCGCGGCTCACTCCCAGCTATCCATAGAGCCCAACGGCGCCCCGAACGGTGCCCTGTATGTGAAACCCGCACCTGTACCGCCGCGTTTAGCCTCGCCGGCGGCTAAACGCCGGCGAGTTGACCCCGCTGACCCCGTTTGACCATAGGTGGGCCCAGTTTGACCCCTTGGGTCAATGACAGGTAGGGCCCAGCCCTGCTGACTAATTAGTATTAGTATTAACTAATATCTAGTTAAACTAATCACACTGACACGCGGGACCCACTGTCAGGTTTGACCTGGACCGTCCCATTGACCATAGACGTCACCCTGACGCACTGCTGACGCAATATCTAATTTCTGGATTTATTTTTATACAGAAAATTCCAGAAATTGTGGCAAACTTCAAAACTTCATAGAAATTATTCTGTAACTCCAAATGCAAAGATTTATATATGAATTTTGATTAGAAAAGTTCAGTCTATCCATTGGTAGTGGTTTCATGCATGACAGAACAAGTTAACCTTGCTGTTTAAGCAAAATAAGATAATGCACTAAAATGGTTATGTTAAATGAACTAACATTTGAATCTTTGCTTCAAATGAGTTCATTCCTTCCTGTTTTAGCTTGCATTAGGCCAACACACATTCATATTGCCATGTCATAGCATGCATCATATTGTTGCATATCGTCATGTATTGAATATGTTCGGTGTGTTTTTCATGGTAGGTTCTGTCTCCGAGGATAACCCCGAATATCCGTCAGAAGGGCAGTACCCTACTACCACTACATCAGGCAAGCAACCCATTGATCATTCCGATACAAACCCATGTTCTCCCTTCTGCTCTTGTTTACTGCATTAAGGCAACATGATTCAAACTGATGTGTGTTGCGGTAGTTGAACCCACTTCCTTTGCATGACCTGTCATTGCTACAGTAACTAGATGAAACCCACTAGCATGTGTAGGAGTTGATTGAGCCATATTTGTGTTCCACCCATGCTATGCCTGCTATGCTTAGAGTTGTGTCAGGTCTGGTTCATCTGGGTGATGGGCTAGAGTGAAATGATTATGTCGGTAATGTGAGGGATGTGTTGAACATGTTTTGGTAAAGGTATCGATGAGAGGCCATGTAGGAGTACATGGTGGGTTGTTTCATCGAGGCCGTCCATAAGAACTGATATCTGTATGCGTGATTTAAGATTCAACTACTACCACACAATGGGCCCTGAAATATGACCCCGCTCGACTTACTGACCCCTCTTGTCCTCCGTCCAGGAGTTGCAACTAGATTCTGGTGTTTGTAGGTTATGTGTTGGCGGCCGTGCGTAGCGTTAACCCTAGGGGTCGGCTATGATGCGGTACATACACCGTGGCACGGTGTATCGAGTCACCCGTTTGGTGTCTCGGGAACCCTGCACAAATCGTTTGTGGCCGTTGAGGACACCCCGGCCAGATTTCCTTGCAGATGGAACCTGAATAGGTGATAAACCCGGACTAGAGACTTGTGCGGTTAGTCAGGTCGTGGTCTACACCCACGTCGGGTTTTGCTTGAAGTCTGCCGAGCACATGTCGTGTGCAGACGCTAGGTGGTGGAAACATGTGTGATGAAGTACACCCCTGCAGGGTATAAAGCTCTTCGAATAGTCGCGTCCACGGTAAAGGACTACTTGGTTGCCTATACAGTTCATAGGCAAGTTAATGGTACTACTAAAAGACTCAAGATAAGTGTGAGTACCGAGGATGGCCCTCTCGTAGGATGACGAGGGAGGATCCCCGATGGAGTATTGTGTTGGTGATTAGTGGACTTGTGTGCGAAAACTATTTTACTAGTGGAGTCTCGCAGGATAGCTTAGCCAAGAGTCAAAGTTGGCTTGCTGCAATAACTCCACCACCTTCTTGAGAATGAGCATGTATAGTAGGTTCTGATATAAGACTTGCTGAGTACCTTTGTACTCATGTTTGCTTATTTACTGTTTTTAGACGACAACACCGCCGCTCCGATGGGTTCTACGTAGACCTTGATGTCGACGAGTGACTAGCCACCCAGGTGGTGTTCTAAGCCTTTGTCACATCCCTAGTTCTGGTATGACCTAGGCTAGCCCTTCATGCTTGCATCATGTTTAAACTCCATTTAAATTTGAAATGGGGATTTGTGGACCCTCAGAAATCATTTTTTGAAAATGACCCAGATAAAAAGTGCTCCAAAAGGGCCCAAGAAAATGTTCATGTCTCTCTCTGAAAATATTGGTGAGAGGTAAAATTCAAACCAATATTTTGAGGAGCTCATAAATATTTATTTTGGCCATTTGGAATTAATGCATAACTAATTGTATTGGATTTATATTTGTTATATATTCAAATATACTCCAATAATTCTGATTTTTAATGTGGGGCTTTGGAATAATCCAATTAGTTCCTACAATAATTTTCAGAAGCATATAAAATGCTTTAGTATTTTATTTAAATCAAAACAAATGTCAGAAAATTAGAAAAGAAAACAAAAAAGGGAGAGAGACCTACCTGGGCTTCTTACCTGGCGCCTCTGGCCGGCCCATCCCTGTTCTGGCCCAGCCCACCAGGGGCATGGGCGTCTTCCTCCTCTTGCCAGTAGGCAGAGGGGAAGCTGCACCCGACGCCGTGCGCGCCGGCACGCAGCTGCCTGCCTGGCGCCCTCCTCGTCGCCCTGGAACGCCCGAACAACGCCACGCGCCGCCCCTTACCCCTCTCACTCCCCCCCAGCTCTCTCCTCTCCTCTCCTGCGCTCTCTCTCTCACGGCCGAGCGCCACCGCCGCCACCGACGAGCACCACCGCGGCCACCGGCCACCCCTCGCCCTGCCGCTGCGCCCAAGAGCTCCGCCACATTGCCGGCTACCTCTCTGTCAAGTCACGCGCCTCGGGAAGCCCTACGGCGTCGCCTTCGAGCTCTTCCTCAACCTGCGGCCGCCGGCGACTTCATCGTCGATTCGCCGAACCCCGTGCCTCCCCTGCCTCGCCAGTAGCACCAGAAGAACCACGGTGAGCCATTGACCCGGTTCCCCCTTGCCCCGTCGTCCCTCGCGTCCTCTAGCGCTAGCACCACCGCGCCCGCGAGCTCCTCGCCGCCGGCCATGGCGCCACCATGGCCAGGGGCCGAGCCAGCCTCACCCGCACACGTCGTCGTGTTCCTGGTGACGCCAGGAGCCCGTAGAACCTATCCGCATGCCTCCCCGTGCCTTATAGCCTCGAACCCGAGCTCGCCCGAGCTCCGGCCGCCGCCTCGAGCCTGATTCCGGCGAGCTCCGGCCGCCCCGCAGCCTCCCGTGTGTTCCACTGGATTCGCGCGAGTCTGGGCATCGTGTAGATGAGCTCCACCGCCCGAATGGTCGCCGGAGCGGCGATCCCGAGCCCCTCCGCCGTGTCTGGCTCGCCGGCGTCAAGCCGCCGACGGGTGTTGACCCCGCTGACCAGGAGGTTTGACCTCCCGTGGGTCGCTGACATGTGGGGCCCGGCCCCATTAATCTTTAGTTAGGATTAGTTTAACAACTAATTTAACCTTTCTAATTAAATGGGTCACTGACGCGTGGGCCCAACCCCATTAACCAAGCCAGTTTAGTTTTAATTTAATTAGGATTAGCTACAGACACTGACGTGTGGACCCCACACGTCAGGTTGGACTGGGTCAGCCGCCTTTGACCTGCTGACGCAATGCTGTTGTCATGCTGACGCAATATATCTTTTCTGGAATTAAAATAAATCAGGAAATTCCAGAATATATTCAAAACTTCAAAAATTCATAGAAATTCAACCGTAACTCAGATTGAAATAATTTATATATGAAAAATTATCAGAAAAATTCAATCTATCCATCTGTACCATTTTCATGCATGACAAACCAACCTATACATGTTGTATATGTGAAAACACACTTATGGCATATATAAAGAGCTTATTTGGAGATGCATTTGAATCTTTGGTTCAAATGGACTTCATGCAAATGAATACTAGTTGCATTAGCCCAAACAGCATCACATCTTCATGCCATGTTCATGCATCATAATGTTGCATATGCTTGTGTTTGATTGCCGACACCGTTCCTTCTCGATAGGTCCTGCTCCGGAGACCGTACCAGAGTACCTGTCTGAGGAGCAGTGCCTTCCTCATTGTTCTACCAGGCAAGCAACCCCCCCCCCTTGTTCATTCCGATACAACCCACTCTCTCGCTCCTGCTCTCTTTTATTGCATTAGGACAACCACGATTCAACTGCTACTTTATGCTGCGGTAGATGAACCCATTCCTCTGCATGACCTGTCATTGCCACAGTAAATAGTGACTAGCATGTGTAGGGGTTGATTGAGCCATGCTGTGTTCTTACCATGCCATGCCTGCTATTGCTTAGAGTTGTGTCAGGTCTGATTCATCGGGAATGAATTGGAGTGTTATGATATGTTTTGGTGCTGAGAGTTAAACGTGTGAACATGATTTGGTAAAGGTAGCGGTGAGAGGCCATGTAGGAGTACATGGTGGGTTGTCTCATTTGGACCGTCCTTAAGAACTGAGTTCTGTGTAAGTTGTCCAATGACTAGCTACTACCACACATTGGGCTCCGGGCGCTCCAAGCTCTCTCGACTTATTAACCGCCTTGAGCTCTGTCCAGGAGTTGCAAATAGTTTCTGGTGTTTGTAGGTAGTGCTATTTTTCTACCGAGTGGCACCCGACAGGGTGGACTTGGGACAGACTAGGCACACGTGGCCCGGTGTACCGAGTGGCACCCGGATGGTGGGCTCAGGAACCTTGTACACATCGTTTGGGGCCGTGAGCGAAACCTCGGCCGGATCTCCTTGCGGATGGAACCCGAATAGGCGATAAACCTGGATTAGAGCCTTGCGTGGTTAGTCAGGTCGTGGCCGACACCCTCGCCAGGCTTCCGCTTGAAGGTTGCCGAGATACATGACGTGTACATGGCGGTAAGTGGCGAGAGCGTGTGTGATGAAGTACACCCCTGCAGGGTTATCATGATCTATTCGAATAGCCGTGTCCTCGGTTATGGACTTCTTGGATGCTTACGTGGTACATAGACAACTTAAAGTGGGTACTCTAAAATGCGCAAGACAAGTGTGAGTGCTATGGATGGCCTCCTCGTAGGGAGACGAGGATGAATCCTTAGTGGTGTATTGATGTGGTGATTAGTGGACTCGTGTGCGCTGCCTCATCTCAAAGAAGTTTCTCGTTGTCGTAGAACAGGATAGCCACTGAGTCAAAGCTGGCTTGCTGCAACTAAACCCCACACTACCTTCTTGATACTAATGCATATATGATAGGGTCTGATGTAAGTCTTGCTGAGTACCTTTGTACTCACATTTGCTTTATTTATGTTTTGCAGATGAGACATTTGTCTTACTAGTAGTTCCGCTTGGACTTCGACGAGTAGCTTGTTACCTCAGCTACGATCTTGTACCCTTGGGAGGGTCTTGTAGATAGTCAGGCTTTCCAGCTCTTTTCTTTCGTAGTTGTCTGTACTCAGACAGGTAATGCTTCCGTTGCTTGTATGCTCTGAATGATGGGTCATGTGACCCCTGCTTGTATTTATGCTATGTGGCTCTTCTGAGCCTTTATCTCTATGAGTTTGCGTTATGTTGTGATGCCATGTTGTACAGCACATACTTGCATGTTATGCGTACGTGTAGCGTGTATTGCTATGTGTGGGATCCGACAATCTGGTTGTTTATCCTTGGCAGCCTATCATATGGGGAAATGTAGTCTAGTGTCTTCTGAGCGATAGTAGTCCGCTACAGCTCGGTCCACCGGAGCCCTGCTAGCCCAGCACTACTGCTCGGAACACCTGACTGGCCGGCATGTGTTTCACTTCGTTCCTGTGTCTGTCCCTTCGGGGAAATGTCACGCGGTGACGTCCGGAGTCCTGTTAGCATAGTGCTACAGCCCGGATTCACACGCTGTTGACCGACATGCTCGAGGTTGATTCATGTATGCCTGTCCCCATGGGTTAGTGCCGCTTTGGGTTCACGACAAGCCATGTCGGCCCAGGTTCTTTGTCATATGGATGCTAGCGACACTATCATATACGTGAGCCAAAAGGCGCAAACGGTCCCGGGCCAGGTAAGATGGCACCCGTGGGAATACCGTGCGTGAGGCCACAAAGTGATATGATGTGTTACATGCTAGATCGGTGTGACCTAGGATCGGGGTCCCGACAGCCTTGGAAGGGCCCTTTATAGATAAATAGGCTTCTTCAAGCCTTTTTCCTTTCTATTGTCTGTACTCAGACTAAGTTGCTTCCGCATGTGCCTGTATGATTGTATGACTTGAGTGTCGGGTCATGTGACCCCTACCTGTATGAATATGTTATGTATGGCTCCTCGGAGCCTTTTTAAATTAAGTACTTGAGTTGTAGAGTTTTGTTGTGATACCATGTTGTATGTACTCATATCAGGCATATTGTGTGTATGATTGAAATGCTTGGTATGAGTGGGATCCAACAATCTACTTGTTTAACCTTGGCAGCCTCTCATATGGGGAAATGCAGTCTAGTGCTTCCTGAGCAATAGTAGTCCGCTATAGCCCGGTTCACCGGATTCCTGCTAGCCCAGCACTACTGCTCTGGACACTTGACTGACCGGCATGTGTTTCACTTTGTTCCTATGCCTGTCCCTTCGGGGAAATGTCACGCGGTGACATCTGGAGTCTTGTTAGCCCAGTGCTACAGCCCGGATTCACACGTTGATGACCGACATGCTCGATGTGATTGATGTATGCCTGTCCCCATGGGTTAGTGTCGCTTTGGGTTCACGACTAGCCATGTCGGCCCGGGTTCTCTATCATATGGATGCTAGCGACACTGTAATATACATGAGCCAAAAGGTGCAAACGGTCCCAGGCCATGGTAAGGCGACACCCCTGGGGATACCACGTGTGAGGCCGCAATGTGATATGAGGTGTTACCGGCTAGATCGATGTGACTTGGAATCGGGGTCCGGACAATTACTCTATCATCTAAAGTTCCAAAATGAAATTCAGCATTTTTGGAGCCTACACCATTCTGCCGCAAGCGTCGGCGTTGATCAACAGACCATTCAATTTTGCAAAATAAGTGTAGGGCAAACCTCATTTCCTTCAGCACCCTTGCTCTGAGAACAAAGAAACCTGGCGAATATAATCTCCGGTAAGGTCCCTCGGTAGGAGTTCAAAGTAATTTCTGAGAGATGCAGATCTAGGCATTCGATGTGATTGTTATATTATATCACATTATCTACCACTTGGGCTAATCTTATCTGCAAAAGAATAAAATGTGTTAGTGCCTACATGTAGTTTTGAACATTACTACAGGCCTAGCTATTTGGTTTGCAGGATTTGTAAAATGCACTAACACGCCATCTTCGATCTGACATGATTAACATGGGCAGAGCTCATGGGTGTCGATGAGGTCGAGAGGGCTAGAGTTCCATAGGAGGCGCCACCGCCGGGAAAGGAGGGTTGTCCTCGCCCCATATTTGATTGGGAGGAGGGAGATGATGACTCTCAACATATCATCGGGGAGGCTACTGATTAAGTCTAGGCCTGCTGGAGTCGCTTGCGGTTCTAGCTCGCCCCGCCTCCGCTTGTTGGCAGCCCCATTCTCTACCTCCGGAGTGTCCTTGCCAGCGGTGCTTTTTGTTAGAAATGGGAGTACAAGGAATATTTAGTTAAAACAGGGCAATAAAAAGTGTATTGGTAACTAGAAGTTATTAGGTAGGTATATAGTAAGAAAAGGGAATAAAAATTGGTTTCTTAAATACTACACAATTCATTTGACATTGCTGGGTAAGTCAACATATGGAGATAGATGAAAATAAAACATACTTCGAACAAAGTCTGGACGGATGATTTTGTCGGGGAAGTTAGCATATATCTCATGACCAGGCCCTTCTATGAGCAGTGCAATTTTAGTGCCAATTTTCAGTACATAAAACTTTGCAATTTCATTCCAAAATCTAGTGCCAAAGTAGGAGTCACCATGTTCATCAAGTCTTACAGTAGCAACAATTGTAAATCCATGGTTTCTGTGCAGTATGACATTCGTGGAGCCTTGATGTATGTAAAGGCAAAAATTGTGCACTACATAATATGTTGCATAGCGAGGGATGTCCTGCAGAAAATGTTAGGATTGTTAAAGAAACTATGGTAACATGCAAATATGGGCCCAAATTGAAAGAACTATACAAAAGTTGAAATCAAAGGACAAAAGTCTATAATTAAACAAATAGGGTAACCATGATGTCACAGAAATATGAGAGTAATCGAAAGAACAATACATCATTAATTTGCCTAATATAGAAAGAAGAGGGGGAAAATCCCCTTTGACGTATATGGTGCATGTGGCACCTTTTATCCAAATGTAGCAATATTTAGAATATGTTCAAGAAAGTAGGCCATGCCAACCAATTTAGGGTGAGATTGAACGTACTGCGCGTCCTAAATTTATCTGGTACGATGAGATGGAATCTCGATCGGCGGTCGCCAAGTCCTGAAGTGTCGGCGCACTGTACATTCTATGACTGAAAGAAAACCCTCAAATCAGCTCGAATAAAAATGAATTCACGGCAATTTCCGCTGGGTGATTAAAGGAGGCAGATGAACTGGGATAAGAGATGAGATCATATCTCATTAAATTAGTTACCTTGTCGTCCATGAGAAAGAACCCTCAGTACGGAAGATTCCCGAACTGAGCGGAGCTGGGTCGACCACGAGCAACGTCGAGAAAGTCGATGGCGATAAGCGGCGGCAAGCAGAAGTGGCGAAATGCAGTGGGCTTTGCCAGCAGCCTGGCAGTGGCGGCAGAGATCAAGCTAAGTGTTTACCACCGAGATAGGCAGTGCCATGGCATAGACGCAGAGGAGCTTGTGCAGGTGTGAATGGGGAACGTACCGGAGGGGTGAAGGGGGTGGTGGGCGGGGTGATGGTTTTTTGTGACGTGGGGATGGTGAGGGTTTTCTTTTTTCTTTTTTGAAATAGGTGGTGAGGTTTTTTAGTCCCGCAAAGAATTTTTGGGGCGACGGTTTGCTAGAGCGAACCGTGTGTGATTGACGTAGCAGGAAAAATGAAATTCATTGCACACAGTTCCAATTTTGGGAACCATGTGTGATTGACATACTACCTCTGTCCTGGTTTATTGGTCCCCGGTTGTAATTTTTACGAAAATTTGGCGAAATATTTAGCATACTCTCACATAGATAAAAGTGTACACGTACCTAAGCATAGGTCAACCATAAGTACATAGTTCAACCTTCATTAAGCATACTCAAGCGTACATAGTTCGATCCAACCCACATCTCATCTCACATGCATCCGGCACGATCTTGAAGCTTCTCTAGGTACTCGGCGTACGCGCCATGCGCCACCCTGCGAGAATACTTCTGCTTGAAGGAGCCAACGGCCCATCCTCTTGCATGCGCTAGAACACTTAGATACGCGTCATGAATCTCGTGGTTGCAAAATGGGCATCCATAGTCGTCGTTCCAGGTCCTAATACGCCAGTTATGCATTCCTGCATAAATCTCCCTTGGGATTCGCCTCTTGTACCTCCTCTGGGTATCTTCATCCTCGATGTCCACATCGTTAGACAACACCTATACAAATAGTAAAACAAATTTGGCGTTAAATCATTGATTACATGCCATGAAGTAGGATTAGGAATTTATGGCTATTTATTTATACATATCCAGAGATTATGGTTCGATTTTTAAGCACAATCATCTATGTACAGACCAATCTTGAAGAAAATAATGGCACAAACATAAGTAGGTCATTCAAAATCAATTGTCAAGTCCTGGCTAGGAATTATTAGCACGAATAGTAACCCTAGTCGGATTACTACCAGAAATCATTTGCACAGATGAAACAACTAATCACTTATCACCTATACCATTCAAACAATCAATACACTACATGGATCTATAGAAACTTACATAGATTCCATGGATTGGGAGAACATAACCACAGGATTTCTATTCCAAAAAGGGGGAGGCAGGAGTAACCAGAGAAACCCTATGATCTATTTGACACATAAATGGGTATAATGACTAACCAGCTATCTGTCGTCGTTGGAGTCGTCGTCAGAGTTGTCATCGTAGCGGTCGTCAGAGTCGGTGTGGAACTCCGCCTCCTGCCGTGGAAGCTCGACGACGTCAGGGTGCAGCGATAACACGCCGGCGGTGACGGGAACCTCTATCTCCATCTCCACGCCGTGCACCGGTGCTTTACCAGCCCCGGCATCGCAAGTCCCTCCGATGGGGCGCTTCGGCGGCATCCTCATACACTGATGGCTTTGAGAGCGGCGTCGAGGATGCAAGCGGAGAGACAGGATTGTGTGTGCATAGCGAGGATGGGGGGTGCGGCCGCTCAAGCGCACCATTAATATGGAGTAGTGGGAGTAGTGGGAGAGAGGTGGGCGGTGGTTAAACCGATGGCTCGCCTCCCGGTGAGCCTACGCACCGGACTACTGGCATGCCTACCAAAGTTTCACATAGCTACTCGCAAGCCTCCCGATGACACTACGTAGCGAGCACGCCTCTGTTAATGCACACACCTGCACGCACGCCTCTCCGTCTGCCTGTGCGGTGGGCGCATCCCATCAACTCACGCCTTCTCCCATTCCACACGGGTCGCGCGACGGCACGTATATTGTTTTTCTATTTGGATGATTAATGTTGCCGCTTTATTGCTTAACCAAAGCATGACACGTATCCATTGTTGGTCTAACGCTCATGGTTCGAATAAATAATCCGTTTGGGATATTGGTTCCCAATTATTAATAATCTCCAGTCTATAATTAGATAAAGATTACATCAAAACTGGTCTCAAATTTGACAAAAAAAGTACAATGCCACTTTGTAGTGGTGTCCATATGAAAACATGATAAGTTTCCTGAACTTCAAATAAGTTTTGGATGTACTAGAATTTAAAAATCAAGATTCTCAATGTTTGAAATTTGTTGCACGGGAGTAAACCTGCACCCAGTGAGACACATGTGTTTTTGCAATCCATTTAGGTGCACTATCACGTGTGCATGTAGCTCAAATTTGAATTTTGCACATTATACCCATAGAAAATAAATCAATCAATGTACTAAAACATCTTAATGATCTCTGAGATTTTTTTAAAATTAAAACGTCCCTCCTTTGGTAACATGTATGTTCACAGCGGGATAATTAATTTAACATGCATCGTAGTTGCGGTGGATTCGCGGTGTGTGTGGGTGTGTGCATCTGGGGGGTGGCGGGTGGCTCGCAGTACACTAAGAGTTGTGAGCCACCGTGAGGGTTGGCTGTTTTATTAGGCAGTCTGGTGCCACATCAGAGTCGTGAAATCGTTATTTAAAACATTACACAACCCTTTCATACATAAATGTTTTGGCCACATGCAGTCGATGGTTGTCCTACACGACACTTGATATTCGCGTGTGACGCTTTTTGTGGGCCCGCGAGGTCGTCGTCCATCACATTGATGAATAGCCGGCAGTGAGTTGATTTGACTACCATGGTAGAATCTTTTTTGTTTGTGTTATCGTGGTATATAGTACGCGTCGAAGAGGTGGGAGGGGACTACCATATATACCATATGTATTCGTCCGTGAACAAGTACACCTCACTTAGTGTCGGGACTTTTTGGTTACCGAGGCACGTGCCCACATCAAAATTGTGGAAATGGTTATTCAAACATCACACAATACCTTTTTCGGCCACATGCATATGTATCCTAGCTAGGACACTCACGTGTGACGCTTCCATCCATGAGCCCACGAGGCCATTGTCGATGCATGCATGCATGCATCACTTTGACCTACATCGGGAGAGGTTAATTAATTTCACCATCAATGAGGATTATTTTTGGTTGTATATATATTACGGCAGGAGCATATAGTATGCGGTGAAGAGGGGGGAAGGGGACCATCCTATGTAGTACGCTTGATATGAACCTCGCTCTGTGTGGGTGCATGGTTTACGGTTTTTGAGGCATGTGGCACATCAAAGTTGTGCATTTTGGGTATTCAACATATATATGTTTGGCCCACATGCAAAGCGGGTGGTTGTCCTCTCGCACCCACTTAGAGCGGTTATCAGCGATATCGATGCTTTCCATTAGTGGGCCTGCTTGGTCCATCGCTTGTTTTTGCCTCACAACAAGAGAGGTTAATTTGACTTAGGAGGGGATTATTATTTTTGCTGTGGGATTACATGCATGATACACTTTGAGCACAGACACCTGCATGTGTAAGCATGAATCCCTCCCATCGACTCGAAGTGGCTAGTACAACGACACCATCATGAACCGATATTGCTTTGTGTGGGGAGCTAGGATACAATTTTTGACACACGCGCCAGATCAATGTTGTGTATTCAAACATGCATGCACGCATCACCTCCATACATATGAATGTAGTGGTTGCCTTCGAACGATACACTCCCTTGCGTGGTTATTGGCGACAAGCCTATATATTCATGGGCCCGCGTGGACATCCATGATCACCTTGACCAACAACAAGATAGGTTACCATGGCGGATTCTTCATTTGGTTCATGTTATCGTAGTATAGGTCATGGTGAGATTTAGAACTAATTAAGTTTGAGCGCATATACTATGCACGCATTTATGCATATATGAATCCCCGTCGTTGGCTTGAAGTGTGGTGTAACATACATATGCATCGTCAACCTAACCCCCACTCAATGTGGGGATCTCTAGTTCGAAATCACCGTGCCACAACAAAGTTGTTCCATTGTTACTCAAAAACACACCTCTCCATACATATGTTTGGGCCACATGCATGCAGTGGTTGTCTTCAGGGACTAGCTACTTGCATGATTATTGGTGAGCTAGCCCATCTCTAGGGTCGCATGGATGGCCATCACTTTGACCAACAATAAGAGAGAGGTTGTACGACCAAGATGGATTATTATTGGTCCGTTTTAAATCCATCTGGGTGAGATATATGCCTCTCTGGCCCGCCAACTGAAAGTGTGTCCGTGGGGGGGGGGGGGGGGGTTGCTACATCGCACTTTGCTAGGTGAACCTTGGTTGGGGGGCATGCATTCATAGCTTAATTAGGATTTCCTTCGTGCAAACACGAGGGGGTGGGGTGATACACCTCCAACGTATCTATAATTTTTGATTGCTCCATGCTATATTATCTACTGTTTTGGACATTATTGGGCTTTATTATCCACTTTTATATTATTTTTGGGACTAACCTATTAACTGGTGGCCCAGCCCAGAATTGCAGTTTTTTGCCTGTTCTAGGGTTTCGAAGAAAAGGAATATCAAACGGAGTCCAAACGGAATGAAACCTTCGGGAACGTGATTTTCTCCCCGAATACAACTCAGGAGACTTGGACCGTACGTCAGCCAATTAATAGGAGGCCACGAGGTAGGGGGCACGCCTGCCCCCCTAGGCGCGCCCTCCACCCTCATGGGCCCCCTGTTGCTCCACCGACGTACTTCTTCCTCCTACATATACCCACGTACCCCCAAACGATCAGATACGGAGCCAAAAACCTAATTCCACCGTCGCAACTTTCTGTATCCATGAGATCCCATCTCGGGGCCTGTTCCAGAGCTCTGCCGGAGGGGGCATCGATCATGGAGGTCTTCTACATCATCAACCAAGCCCCTCCGATGAAGTTTGAGTAGTTTACTTCAGACCTACAGGTCCATAGTTAGTAGCTAGATGGCTTCTTCTCTCTTTTTGGATCTCAATACAATGTTCTCCCCCTCTCTCTTGGAGATCTATTCGATGTAATCTTCTTTTTGCGGTGTGTTTGTTGAGACCGATGAATTGAGGGTTTATGATCCAGTCTATCTATGAATAATATTTGAATCTTCTCTGAATTCTTTTATGTATGATTGGTTATCTTTGCAAGTATCTTCGAATTATCAGTTTGGTTTGGCCTACTAGATTGGTTATTCTTGCCATGGGAGAAGTGCTTAGCTTTCGGTTCGATCTTGCGGTGTCCTTTCCCAGTGACTGAAGGGGCAGCAAGGCACGTATTGTATTGTTGCCATCGAGGATAACCAGATGGGATTTTTATCATATTGCATGAAACTATCCCTCTACAGCATGTCATCTTGCGTAAGGCATTACTCTGTTTTTAAATTATTACTCTAGATGCATGCTGGATAGCTGTCGATGAGTGGAGTAATAGTAGTAGATGCAGGCAGGAGTCGGTCTACTTATCTCGGACGTGATGCCTATATACATGATCATACCTAGATATTCTCATAAATATGCTCAATTTTGTCAATTGCTCAACAGTAATTTGTTCACCCATCGTAGAATACTTGTGCTCTTGAGAGAAGCCACTAGTGAAACCTATAGCCCCCGAGTCTCTTTCTCATCATATCAATCTTCATCACTTTATTATTGCTTTGCTTTTTTACTTTTCCTTTTACTTTTCACTTTGCATCTCTATACCAAAAATACCAAAAATATTATTTATCATCTCTATCAGATCTCACTTTTGTAACTGATCGTGAAGGGATTGACAACCCCTAAGCACGTTGGTTGCGTTGAGCTATTGTTTTTGTGTAGGTACGAGGGACTCGCACGTATCCTCCTACTGGATTGATACCTTGGTTCTCAAAAACTGAGGGAAATACTTACGCTACTTTGCTGCATCATCCTCTCCTCTTCGGGGAAATCCAAGGCAGTGCTCAAGAGGTAGCAAGAAGAATTTCTGGCGCCATTGCCCGGGAGTCTGCGCAAAAGTCAACATACCAAGTACCCATCACAATCCCTATGTCCCGCATTACATTATTCGCCATTTGCCTCTTGTTTTCCTCTCCCCCCCACTTCACCCTTGCCGTTTTATTCGCCCTCTCTCGCTCTATCCTCCCTCTCTTTCTGTATTTGCCTCTTTTTGCTTGTTTCTTGTTAGCTTGTATGGTTAGAATAGTTGTTTATTTATTACTAAATAGAGAACCTAAGATCTCTGGATCCTCATCCACTTGCTAATCTTTCTAAGAGATCCAATTATGATGAACCAATTGCTAGTGAGTTTTGTGCACAAGATTATCTTTATGAAGTTTTGCTTGAAATTTGTGAATCTGAAAATTGTGATGAAATACCTTATGGAGTGATTCACGATAGATCTTTGAATAAAAAGCATGATTCCAATGATTTTACTATAAACTCTCTTGATGTCAATTGTGCTAATAATATGCAAAACCCTAAGCTTCGGGATGCTAGTTTTGCTATGTCCCCTACTTGTTGCAATGATCATGATTGGGGTGATTCTTCTTATGATCTTGAAAATTTATTTAAACCCCATGATGAATATGAGATTGATAATAGTGTTTCCAATATTATTGAAAGTGGGTTTAGAAGAGTGTCAACTTTAGATCCCACTATTTTGGAAGAGTGTCAACTTTGCATGCATATGGATCGTGTTTAAAATATTTTGTGTGATAGCTATTTTGTTGAATTTGCTTATGATCCCACATGCAATTATTATGAGAGAGGAAAATATGGTGGTAGAAATTTTCATGTTACTAAATTACCTCTCGTTATGTTGAGATTGCTATTGTTTCTTTCTGCTTCCTTGCATATGCTAGTTTTTGCTTGCCTTGATTTGTTTGCCTATAAGATACCTATGCACAGGAAGTATGTTAGACTTAGATGTGTTTGTCACATGTTTTATGATGCCCTCTTTGTGCTTCAATTCTTGTCTTTCATGAGAGCATCATTGAAATATTATGCCTAGCTATAAGGCTTTAAAAAAGCGCTTCTTGGGAGTCAACCCAATATTTGTCCCTGCTGTTATTTAATAAATAAATTATTTAGCCTCTGTTTTGGTTGTGTTTTTTTGTGTTTAATTAGTGTTTGTGCCAAGTAGAACCGTTGGGAAAACTTGGGGAAAGTCTTGCTGAACTTGCTGTAAAAACAGAAACTTTAGCGCTCACAAGAACTGCTTTCATTTTTATTTGGAGAGTGATATTTAGTTAATTCTTTTTGAAGATGATTATTAGATAAATTCCTCACGTCTAGCAATTTATTTTAGAATTTTTGGGGTTCCAGATCTTGCACTAGCTACAGACTACTACAGACTGTTCTGATTTTGAAGATTATGTTTTTCATGTGTTGTTTGCTTATTTTGATGAATCTATGGCTAGTAAAATAGTTTATGAACCATAGAGAAGTTGGAATACAGTAGGTATAACACCAATATAAACAAAGAATGATTTCATTACAGTACCTTGAAGTAATCTTTGTTTTCTTTCGCTAACGGAGCTCACGAGATTTTCTGCTTTAAGTTTTGTGTTCTGAAGTTTTCTTGTTGTGGGTAAAGATTTGATGGATTATGGAACAAGGAGTGGCAAGAGCCTAAGCTTGGGATGCCCATGGAACCCCCAAGATAATCTAAGGACACCTAAAATCCAAAGCTTGGGGATGCCCCAGAAGGCATCCCCTCTTTCGTCTACTTCTATCGGTAACTTTACTTGGAGCCATATTTTTATTCGCCAGATGATATCTGTTTTGCTTGGAGCGTCTTTTATGAATTGAGTCTTTTATTTTTAGTCTACCACAATCATCCTTTCTGTACCCACCTTTTGAGAGAGCCATACATAATTTGGAATTTGATAGAATACTCTATGTGCTTCACTTATATCTTTTGAGCTCTATAGTTTTACTCTAGTGCTTCACTTATATCTTTTGAGTTTTATAATTTTTCTCTAGTGCTTCACTTATATCTTTTAGAGCACGGTGGTTGATTTCTTTTATAGAAACTATTGATCTCTCATCCTTCACTTAGATTATTTTGAGAGTCTTAATATCATGGTAATTTGCTTAAAATCCTAATATGCTTGGTATGCAAGATTGATAATAAAACTTTATTATGAGTGTGTTGAATACTAAGAGAAGTTTGATGCTTGATGATTGTTTTGAGACATGGAGGTAACAATATCAAAGTCGTGCTAGTTGAGTAGTTGTGAAATTGAGAAATACTTGTGTTGAGGTTTGCAAGTCCCGTAGCATGCACGTCAGGTAAACGTTATGCAAAAAATTTGAAACATGTGGTGTTATTTGATTGTCTTCCTTATGAGTGGCGGTCGGGGACGAGCGATGTTCTTTTCCTACCAATCTACCCCCCTGGGAGCATGCGCGTAGTAATGAGGTTTTTGATGACCTGTAGGTTTTTTCAATAAGTGTGTGAGTTCTTTATGACTAATGTTGAGTCCATGGATTATACGCGCTCTCACCCTTCCATCCTTGCTAGCCTCTTCGGTGCCATGCATTGCCCTTTCTCACATTGAGAGTTGGCGCAAACTTCGCCGGTGCATCCAAACCCCGTGATATGATATGCTCTTTCTCACATAAACCTCCTTATATCTTCCTCAAAACAGCCACCATACCTACCTATTATGGCATTTCCATAGCCATTTCGAGATATATTGCCATGCAACTTTCCATCATTCCGTTCATCATGACACATTCATCATTGTCATATTGCTTAGCATGATCATGTAGTTGACATAGTATTTGTGGCAAAGCCACGTTCATAATTCTTTCATACATGTCACTCTTGGTTCATTGCATATCCCGGTACACCGCCGGAGGCAATCATATAGAGTCATCTTTGTTCTAGTATCGAGTTGTAATCATTGAGTTGTAAATAAATAGAAGTGTGATGATCTTCATTTTCTACAGCATTGTCCCAAATGAGGAATATAAAAAAAGAGGAAAGGCCAAAAAAAGAGAAGGCCCAAAAAAGGAGAAAAAAAGAAAAGGCCCCAAAAAAGAGAAAAAAATGAGAGAAAAAGAGAGAAGGGACAATGTTACTATCCTTTGCCACACTTGTTCTTCAAAGTAGCACCATGATCTTCATAGTAGAGAGTCTCTCATGTTATCACTTTCATATACTAGTGGGAATTTTTCATTATAGAACTTGGCTTATATATTCCAACAATGGGCCTCCTCAAGTGCCCTAGGTCTTCATGAAAGTTGGATGCACACCCAGTAGTTTCTTTTGTTGAGCTTTCATACATTTATAGCTCTAGTGCATCCGTTGCATGGCAATCCCTACTCCTTGCATTAACATAATCGATGGGCATCCCCATAGCCCATTGATTAGCCTCGTTGATGTGAGACTTCCTCCTTTTTTGTCTTCTCCACGTAACCCCCTCATTATATTCTATTCCACCTATAGTGCTATGTCCATGGCTCGCGCTCATATATTGCGTGAAAGTTTATAGGTTTGAGATTACTAAAGTATAAAACAATTGCTTGGCTTGTCATCGGGGTTATGCATGATGATAGCATTCTTGCGTGACGAAAATGAAACATGACTAAACCATATGATGTTGTAGGGATGAACTTTCTTTGGCCATGTTATTTTGAGAAGACATAATTGCTTAGTTAGTATGCTTGAAGTATTATCATTTTTATGTCAATATGAACTTTTGTCTTGAATCTTTCGATCTAAATAGCATATAAAATTATGCCAAGTAGCACTCCGCATCAAAAATTCTGTTTTTATCATTTACCTACTCGAGGACGAGCAGGAATTAAGCTTGGGGATGCTTGATACGTCTGCAACATATCTATAATTTTTAATTGCTCCATGCTATATTGTCTACTGTTTTGGACATTATTGGGCTGTATTATCCACTTTTATATTATTTTTGGGACTAACCTATTAACCAGAGGCCCGGCCCAGAATTGCTATTTTTTGCCTGTTTATGGTTTCGAAGAAAAGGAATATCAAACGGAGCCCAAACGGAATGAAACCTTCGGGAACGTCAATTTCTCACCGAATACAACTCACGAGACTTGGACCCTACATCAAGCCAATTAACAGCAGGCAACGAGGTAGGGGGGCGCGCCTGCCCCCCGCAGGCGCGCCCTCCACCCTCGTGGGCCCCCTATTGCTCCACCGACGTACTTCTTCCTCCTATATATACCCACGTACCCGCAAACGACCAGATATGGAGCCGCAACTTTCTGTATCCACGAGATCCCTTCTTGGGGCCTGTTCCGGAGCTCCGCCGAAGGGGGCATCGATCACGGCGGGCTTCTACATCATGACCCAAGCCCCTTCGATGAAGTGTGAGTAGTTTACTGCAAACCTACGTGTCCATAGTTAGTAGCTAGATGGCTTCTTCTCTCTTTTTGGATCTCAATACAATGTTCTCCCCCTCTCTCGTGGAGATCTATTCGATGTAATCTTCTTTTTGCGGTGTGTTTGTTGAGACCGATGAATTGTGGGTTTATGATCCAGTCTATCTATGAATAATATTTGAATCTTCTCTGAATTCTTTTATGTATGATTGGTTATCTTTGCAAGTCTCTTTGAATTATCAGTTTGGTTTGGCCTACTAGGTTGGTTTTTCTTGCCATGGGAGAAGTGCTTATCTTTGGGTTCGATCTTGCGGTGTCCTTTCCCAGTGACAGAAGGGGCAGCAAGGCACATATTGTATTGTTGCCATCGAGGATAACAAGATGGGGTTTTTATCATATTGCATGAAACTATCCCTCTACATCATGTCATCTTGCTTAAGGCGTTACTCTGTTTTTAACTTAATACTCTAAATGCATGCTGGATAGTGGTCGATGAGTGGAGTAATAGTAGTAGATGCAGGCAGGAGTCGGTCTACTTGTCTCGGATGTGATGCCAATATACATGATCATACCTAGATATTCTCATAACTATGCTCAATTCTGTCAATTGTTCAACAGTAATTTGTTCACCCACCATAGAATACTTATGCTCTTGAGAGAAGCCACTAGTGAAACCTATGGCCCCCGGGTCTCTTTCTCATCATATCAATCTTCATCACTTTATTATCACTTTATTATTTATCATATCTACCATATCTCACTTTCGTAAGTGACGGTGAAGGGATTGACAACCCGTAAGCATGTTGGTTACGTTGAGCTATTGTTTTTGTGTAGGTACGAGGGACTCGCGCGTAGCCTTCTACTGGATTGATACCTTGGTCTCAAAAACTGATGGAAAAACTTACGCTACTTTGCTGCATCATCCTCTCCTCTTCGTGGAAATCCAACGCAGTACTCAAGAGGTAGCATGGGGCTGCTAGCTACTTCGCACTTTGCTAGGTGAACCTCGGTTGGGGGAGGGGGGCATCCTAGCTTAGGATTCCCTTCGTGCCGACATGAGGGGAGGCTGCTAGCTACTTCGCACTTTGCTAGGTGAACCTTGGTTGGGGGGCATGTGCATTCATATCTTAGGATTCCCTTCATGCCGACACGAGGGAGGGGTGGCTGCTAGCTAATTCGCACTTTGCTAGGGTGAACCTCGGTTGGGGGGGAGGGCATGCATTCATAGCTTAGGATTCCCTTCGTGCCAACATGAGGGAGGGGGTCTGCTAGCTACTTCCCACTTTTCAAGGTGAACATCGGTTGGGGGGCATGTGCATCCATAGCTTAGGATTCCCTTCCTGCCGACACGAGGATGGGGTGGCTGCTACCTACTTCGCACTTTGCTAGGGTGAACATCGGTTGGGGGGAGGGCATGCATTCATATCTTAGCTAGGATTCCCTTTGTGCCGACATGAGAGAGGGGGGCTGCCAGCTACTTCGCACTTTGCTAGGTGAACCTCGGTTGGGAGGGCATGCATTCATAGCTTAGGAATCCCTTCGTGCCGACATGAGGGACGGGGGGGGGGGGGGCTGCTAGCTCTACTCCACACTTTCCTTGGTGAACCTCGGTTGGGGGGGCATGCATTCATATCTTAGGATTCCCTTCATGCCGAAACGAGGGTGGGGCTGCTAGCTACTTTGCACTTTGCTACGGTGAAACTCGGTTGGGGGGCATGCATTCATAGCTTAGGATTCCCTTCATGCCGACACAAGGGAGGAGGGGGGCTGCTGGCAACTTCATAGTTTGCTAGGTGAACCTAGGTTAAGGGAGAGGGGGCATGCATTCATAGCTGACACTAGTAGAAAACAGGGCTATGGTCCAGGCCGGGTCAGCCCATTAGTCCCGGTTCAGTCTAGAACCGGGACCAATGTGGGCATTGGTCCCGGTTCATGAGCCAAGGTGGCCGGCCGGGCCACGTGGGCCATTGGTCCCGGTTCATCTGGACCTTTTGGTCCCGGTTGGTGGGATGAACCGGGACCAATGGGCCTCGCTCCTGGCCCACCACCATTGGTCCCGGTTGGTGGCTTGAACCGGGACCAAAGGCTCCCCTTTAGTCCTGGCTCATGTCACCAACCGGGAACAATGAGGTGCCTATATATACCCCCTCGCGCAAGAGCAGAGCACAGTGCTCTGTTTTTTCTGGCCGAGGGGGAGAGGGCTTTGTGGTGCTCTAGCTCACCTCCTATGCACATGAGGTGTTCGATGGAATGCCTGAGCCACACTACTTAAGCTTTCTCCTCTTGAAGCTCGACCTCCAAGCTCCATTTTCCTCGAGATTTGTCTAGATTTAGTGGTCCGTCACGCCCCGTCCCCGTCTTCACCGCTGTCGATCACCCGCGCCGATCTCATCACCGACACCACCGTGGTGAGCCTCTTGTTCTTATCTTCTTTCTGAAAGGAAAAATATTCTTACTTGTATGTTTAGATAGATACTTGTATCATTTTCTTACATTTATTATTGCATCTTATATAGTGCGATGGTTTTGGTATCCGCCACCGTCGGCCCTCGTCCTGTCTATGATTCGGATGTGGTATGTATATTATCTTTATAACTATTGGTTCATTTATTGTTTATGAAAATTATGCCGACCAACGTGACATAGATTTTATTTATCTAGGATGTATGCGAATCTGAAATGCCAACCGACCCTATTGTCGAGAGGTTAAATTTAGTTGAAGAAGAAAACAATTTGTTCAAGGAAAAAATAAAAAAAATTGAGGAGGAGAAGATGATATTGGAGTTGCATGTTGCGGATGTCGTCGATGATCACAAGATCAAGATGGATGCAATGCACTTGAAGATTAGAAAGATTAGAAAATATGCCATTCATACCAAGGCTTGGTATCATTATGCCGTTGGATCAATTGTTACCTTGGTTGCGATTATGATCGCATTTGTTTTCGCATTGAAATGTTTTACATAGTTTCAGTGTATGGTTTAATTAATTAGATGCTCTGGAGAGCAATATGTTGTTAGATGAGAATTATGTATGCACTTTGGTTTTAATGTGATGATGAACTTCTATTAATTTGGACACTTAATTATATATAATGCACGCAGATGAACCGGCAATGGATGTACAGTGACAGACACACCCGCGAGTACATTAAGGGCGTGCATGAGTTTCTCGATGCGGCTGAGGCAAACAAGCAGAATGGTTTTATGTGTTGTCCACGCACTGAATGTGGGAATACGAGGTCTTACTCTAACCGGAAAATCCTTCACTCCCACCTGCTTTACAAGGGTTTCATGCCACACTATAATGTTTGGACGAGGCACGGAGAAATAGGGGTTATGATGGAAGACGGCGAAGAAGAAGAGTACGATGACAACTATGTGCCCCCTGAAACGGTGATGCTACAACGGGGGAGCTGGTGAAGATCAAGAGGAACCAGACGATGTGCCCAATGATGCTGCCATGGGTGAAGCTGCTGAAGATCAAGAGGAACCAGACGATGTGCCCGATGATGATGATCTCCGCCGGGTCATTGTCGATGCAAGGACGCAATGCATTAGTCAAAAGGAGAAGCTGAAGTTGGATCGCATGTTAGAGGATCACAAAAAAGGGTTATACCCCAATTGCGAAGATGGCAACACAAAGCTCGGTACCGTACTGGAATTGCTGCAGTGGAAGGCAGAGAATGCTGTGGCTGACAAAGGATTTGAGAAGCTACTGAAAATATTGAAGAAGAAGCTTCCAAAGTATAACGAATTGCTCGAGAGTACATACGCAGCAAAGAAGGTCGTATGCCCTCTAGGATTGGAGGTGGAGAATATACATGCATGCCCCAATGACTGCATCCTCTATCGCGGTGCATACAAGGATCTGAACGCATGCCCGGTATGCGGTGCATTGCGGTATAAGATCAGACGAGATGACCCTGGTGATGTTGACGGCGAGCCCCCCAGGAAGAGGGTTCCTGCGAAGGTGATGTGGTATGCTCCTATAATACCATGGTTGAAACGTCTGTTCAAAAACAAAGAGCATGCCAAGTTGATGCGAAGGCACAGTGAGAACCGAAAGAAAGATGGGAAGTTGAGAGCACCCGCTGACGGGTCGCAATGGAGAAAAATCGAGAGAAAGTACTGGGATAAGTTTGCAAAGGACCCAAGGAATGTATGGTTTGCTTTAAGCGCAGATAGCATTAATCCTTTCGGGGAGCAGAGCAGCAATCACAACACCTGGCCCATGACTCTATGTATGTATAACCTTCCTCCTTGGATGTGCATGAAGCGGAAGTTCATTATGATGCCAGTTCTCATCCAAGGCCCTAAGCAACCCGACAACGACATTGATGTGTACCTAAGGCCATTAGTAGAAGAACTTTTACAGCTTTGGAATGGAAACGGTGTCCGTACGTGGGATGAGCACAGACAGGAGGAATTTAACCTTAAGGCGTTGTTGTTCGTGACCATCAACGATTGGCCCGCTCTCAGTAACCTTTCAGGATAGACAAACAAAGGATACCACGCATGCACGCACAGTTTAGATGACACTGAAAGTATATACTTGGACAAATGCAGGAAGAATGTGTACCTGGGACATCGTCGATTTCTTCCGACCAACCATCAATGTCGAAAGAAAGGCAAGCATTTCAAAGGCGAGGCAGATCACCGGAAGAAGCCCGCCATGCGCACCGGTGATCACGTGCTTGCTATGGTCAATGATTTACACTACGTAATCTTTGGAAAGGGTCCCGGTGGACTAGCTGTTCCGAATGACACTGAGGGACACGCACCCATGTGGAAGAAGAAATCTATATTTTGGGACCTACCCTACTGGAAAGACCTAGAGGTCCGCTCCTCAATCGACGTGATGCACGCGACAAAGAACCTTTGCGTGAACCTGCTAGGCTTCTTGGGTGTGTATGGGAAGACAAAAGATACACCTGAGGCACGGGAGGACCTGCAACATTTGCACGAAAAAGACGGCATGCGTCCGAAGCAGTATAAAGGTCCTGCCAGCTACGCTCTTACGAAAGAGGAGAAAGAAATCTTCTTTGAATGCCTGCTCAGTATGAAGGTCACGACTGGCTTCTCGTCGAATATAAAGGGAATAATAAATATGCTAGAGAAAAAGTTTCAGAACCTAAAGTCTCATGACTGCCACATGATTATGATGCAACTGCTTCTGGTTGCATTGAGGGGGCTTCTCCCGGAAAACGTCCGATTAGCCATTGTGAAGCTATGTGCATTCCTCAATGCAATCTCTCAGAAGGTGATCGATCCAGAAATCGTACCAAGGCTAAGGAGTGATGTGGCGCAATGTCTTGTCAGTTTCGAGCTGGTGTTCCCACCATCTTTCTTTAATATCATGACGCACGTCCTAGTTCATCTAGTCGACGAGATTCTCATCCTGGGGCCCGTATTTCTACACAATATGTTCCCCTTTGAGAGGTTCATGGGAGTCCTAAAGAAATATGTCCGTAACCATGCTAGGCCAGAAGGAAGCATCTCCATGGGCCATCAAACAAAGGATGTTATCGGGTTTTGTGTTGACTTCATTCCTGGCCTTAACAAGATAGGTGTCCCTAAATCGCGGTATGAGGGTAGACTGACTGGAAAAGGCACTCTTGGAAGAGACTCAATAATATGCAGGGACGGATATTCTTGGTCTCAAGCACACTACACAGTTCTACAGAACTCTACCTTGGTGACCCCGTATGTCGATGAACACAAGAACAGTCTGCGCTCCAAACACCCGGAGCAGTGCGACAACTGGATTACATGTGAACACATCAGGACATTCAGCAGTTGGTTGGAAACACGTCTCAGAGGTGACAACACTGTTTGTGATGAGTTGTACTTGTTGTCCAGGGGACCATCTTTGACTATATTGACTTACAAAGGATACGAGGTAAATGGGAATACATTTTACACGATCGCCCAAGATCAAAAGAGCACCAACCAAAAGAGCGGTGTCCGCTTTGATGCAGCAACCGAGAGCGGAAAGGACACATATTATGGTTACATAGTGGACATATGGGAACTTGACTACGGACCTGATTTTAAGGTCCCTTTGTTTAAGTGCAAATGGGTCAATCTGTTAGGCGGTGGGGTACAGGTACACCCACAGTACGGAATGACAAGAGTGGATCTGAAAAATCTTGGGTACACTGACGAATCGTTCGTCCTAGCCAATGATATTGCACAGGTTATCTATGTGAAGGACATGTCTACCAAACCGAGAAAAAGAAAAGATAAGGAAGCGAATACATCATACGATGAGCCAAAGCGCCACATAGTTCTTTCAGGAAAAAGGGACATCCTGGGAGTGGACGGCAAGATAGACATGTCTGAAGATTATGAAAAGTTACATGAAATTCCTCCCTTCAATGTAAAGGCTGACCCAAGCATCCTGATAAACAATGAAGATTATCCATGGTTACGGTGCAATAAGCAAATGACACAAGCGAAGAAAAAGTGAAGACTTTCTCCCGCAACTTTGCAACACACGAACATGCTACCATTGTTCGTTTTGTACATGCACATGGTATGTGGGTGAAATTATGATACCATCCCAACTTTCAACTTTTTCAGAGTTCATTTGAAATGCTTTCATGTCTTATGGTTCGGCCCTTGTAATACCATGACCATTAGTCCCTGGCCCATGCCAACTTTTAACTTTCAACTTTCAACTTTCTAAAACTAATGGCACTAACAGAAACTTTCAACTTTCATCTATTCTCATTTTTTTAGTAAGTTAATCACAAACTTGTGATTCACACAATTTTCAAAAAATTCAAATTTTAACTATTCAAATTTGAAAACTAATGGCACTAACAGAAAGTTTATAATTTTTCTAAAACTAATGGCACTAGAAGAAAGTTTATAACTTTGCTGACCTAAAATCGAAAAGAAATAAAAAATAAAGCAAAAATAAAAGGAAATAAATAATGCAGAAAACAAAACAAAAAAACTGGAAAAAATAGCAACAATAAGTATTTTGTTGTAAGTAGAAACAAAATAAAATAAATAAAGAAACAAAGAAAACAAAAAACAAAAAAAGTGTTTTCAAATTTAAAAAATGGGACTAACAGATAGTTTATAATTTGTCTAAAACTAAAAGCAAAAAGAATTAAAAAAATAAAGCAAAAACAAAAGAAAATAAATAATGTAGAAAACAAAACAAAAAATTGGAAATAAAAATGAAAATAGCAACAATAAGTATTTTGTTGGAAGTAGAAACAAAATAAAATAAATAAAGCAACAAAGAAAACAAAAAACAAAAAAGTGTTTTCAAATTTGAAAACTAATGGCAATAACAGAAAGTTTATAATTTTTTCTAAAACTAAAAGCAAAAAGAATTAAAAAATAAAGCAAAAAAAAAGAAAATAAATAATGCAAAAAACAAAACAAAAAAACTGGAAAAAAATATTTTTATAGTAAAGTTAATCACAAACTTGTGATTCACACAAATTTCAAAGAATTCAAATTTTAACTATTCAAATTTGAAAAGTAATGGCACTAACAGAAAGTTTATAATTTTTCTGACCTAAAAGCTAAAAGAATTAAAAAAATAAAGCAAAAAACAAAAGGAAATAAATAATGCAAAAAATAAAACAAAAAACTGGAAAAAAATAAAAAAATTGCCACCTATTGGGCCACCACAGCCTGAATACGACTAGAAACCCAACATGGGCCAGGATTCAGGCCCGCAGAAGGCCCAATAGGCCCACATGCAAAGCAGTGTCAGATTAGGCCCATAGGCCTGCAGTTCAGAGGAGTTCGAGAGGGAGGAGGCAGCAGAGCTTATAAACAGGTGTTGGGCGCTGTCAACTAGCGTGGTGGGACTAAACTTTTGGGCACGGGGCAGCACAAGGCCATTGGTCCCGGTTGGTGGCACCAACCTTGACTAAAGGTGGCATTGGTCCCGGTTGGTGCCACGAACCGTGACCAATGCCCCCCTTTAGTCCCGGTTGGTGCAATCAACCGGGACCAAAGGCCGCCGCTTCCCGCCCTTTGGGCTGCTGAAAATTGCCTTTGGTCCCGGTTGGTGGCACCAACCGAGACTAATGCCCACCTTTAGTCCCGGTTTGTGCCACAAACCGGGACTAAAGGCTTTGCTATATAAGTTCACACTTTGGAAATTTTCACTCTCATCTCTCGCAGTTGCCGCCCCGACGCCGACGCCGCCAGGCTGCCCCGCCGTCGCCGTCGCCTCGCCAGTGCCCGTCGTCGCCCGCGCCCTCGCTGTCGCTCGGGCCCCTGCCCCGGCCCGCCCCAGCCCCGACGCGCGCCGCCCCGGCCCGCCCCCGTCGCCGTCGCCCGCGCGCCGCCCCGGCCCGCCCTAGCCATCGCCCGCGCCCCTGCCCCGACGCCATCCTCGCCGCCGACCTCTCCTCAGCTTGGTCCGGCCGCTGACGCCCTCCCTTTGCAGAAATTTTTTATGTATCTAGGAATATTTTTGTTCATAGATGATAGATGTTCAAATGATGATTTTTTGTTCATAGATGATAGATGATCAAATGATGCTTTTTTTGTTCATAGATGATCATATGATTTTTTTAGGTTATTTTCATTTGTAGAAATTTTTGTTCATATATGGATATTTAGGGGGTCGAGGGTCGAGAACTAGTTTAGGGGGTCGAGGGTCGAGAAATAGTTTAGGTTGTTGAGAGCGAGAACTAGTTTAGAGGGTCGTGGGTCAAGAACGTCGGACATTCATGAGAGAGGCGGGGAAGAAGGGGAAGAAGGGGTAGAAGAAGAGGAAGAAGAATAAAAAGAGGAGAAGAAAGAATAGAGGAGAAGTTCTTCTCTCCTCTATTCTTTTCGTCTCTTCTTTTTTCTTCTTCTTCTTCCTCTTCTTTTTTTATCGGTTACGAGGGTCGTCGAGGGGTCGAGGGGGGGGGGACGGCGAACATTCATGAGAGAGGCGGGGAAGAGGGAGAAGAAGAGGAGAGGAAGAAGAGGAAAAAAAGAAGGGGAAGAAGAAGAATAAAAAGAGGAGAAGAAAGAATAGATAAGAAGAACTTCTTCTCCTGAAAGTGCGTTATATCGACTGGAGGGGTGGTGACTAGGCGATTTTTATGAAAGTCTTCAAAACGTGAAGGTTATGAAGACAAACAGTAGAGATATGCCTATCACTATGCAGCGGAAGTTAGATTACACTAGGCAAGCCATAGTCAAATATTCAATAGCGTGAAAGCACAGTGACAAGTAGCTGCAGTGTAATAAGGATCAGGTAGGAAGAAGTTATGAAGCCAATCAAATTATACAGTTACGTTGTGAAGACAAAAGATAGAGCAAGCATGCAATGGCTTCACAAAGAGTAGCAGTAAGTAAAGGGAAGTGAAGATGAAACCAGTGACTCGTTGAAGACAATGATTTGTTGGACCAGTTCCAGTTGCTGTGACAACTGTACGTCTGGTTAGGGTGGCTAGGTATTTAAACCAAAGGACATACAGTCCCGGACACCCAGTCCTAAATACGCAGCTCAGGACACCCAGTCCTCACCTTATTCCCCTTGAGCTAAGGTCACGCAGACCTCGTGCAATCACTCTGGTAAGTCTTCAAGGTAGACTCCCAAACCTTCACAGACTTCGTTCACCGTCAATCCACAATGTCTCTTGGATGCTCAGAATGCGACGCCTAACCGTTTGGAGGATGCACAGTCCTCAAGTGTAATAAGTCTTCAGATCACTCAGACAAGAAGACTTAACTGATGCCCAATTCTCTCTGGCTCTGGGTGGCTAGGGCTTTTCTCCTTGCTAGGAAATTTTCTCTCAAAGGCTTCGAGGTGGGTTGCTCTCAAACGACAAAAGCCGTGCACTAAAATCTGAGCAGCCAACCGTTTATGGTTGTAGGGGGTGGACTATTTATAGCCACTGGGCAACCCGACCTGATTTGTCCGAAATGACCCTGGGTCACTAAGGAACTGACACGTGTACCAATGGTCAGATTTCAAACTCACACGGCAACTTTACTTGGGCTACAAGTAAAGCTGACTTGTCCGACTCTGGACAAGATTTGCTCTCATAGTCTTCACTCGAAGATATAGGTTTTGAATTAGGCATCACTTCGGTCGTTCTGACTGGTTCTCTTGGACCACACCTAGTAGTACGGTGGTTCCTATGACTCAACACAAATGAAAGAGAACTACGAAATATCTAAGTCTTCGAGTTCCATAGGCTTCACGTGGTGTCGTCTCCTGTCATAGTCTTCAATGTGAATATCTTCATATACCACCATTGACTTCAATGTCTTCGTACATTTTTAGGGGTCATGTCTGGTAGTAAAACCGAATCAATGAGGGACTTCTACCTATGTTATCCTGGAATTCTCACAAACACATTAGTCCCTCAACTAGGTTTGTCGTCAATACTCCAAAACCAACTAGGGGTGGCACTAGATGCACTTACAATCTCCCCCTTTTTGGTGATTGATGACAAACTAGTTGAAGTTTTCAACGGGGGATATTATTTTGAAATTGTAAAGGAATTGTCTTCATAAGCTGCAAGGGCTCCCCCTAAAGATGTGCATATAAGTAATTTGCTTCTGGAACGCAAATGCACATGGCAGGTTGTACTTGTGGAGATCCACTTCAACTTATGATGACAATCCACTATGCATGTAAAAGTATATGAAGAGAATGACATGCATAATGAAAAATGGACGTCTGCAGAATGATCTAAGTGCGGAATTTATCGTCATACATGCGGAATTTATCTTCGCAAAACATAGTGGCAAACAAGTAGCAGACGACCATCGAGTTTAAGTGTTACAACTCAAGGAAGCAAATGTAGCAAAACGGGAGTTGTAAGGACGAAGCAAAATATAGCAAAATAAAGGCACCCGCCCATATTGACCCGCTTGAAGACTATCAACATCATATGCTTCTCCCCCTTTTGTCAGTGATGACCAAAAAGGTTTGAAGACATAGAGTTTTCTACGCGTTCCCATGCGCAGCGGGGTTGTTGGAGTTGTTTGGCAGTGCTGAAGAGCTTGGTGCAGAGTCGACGCACGCTGAAGGAGGTGGTTATGTAGCATCGTCTTCTTCCTCAATAATCCTTGCAGTCACTGTGGCAGCAGATGAAGAGAACTCTAAGTCTTCAAGTGATGGAGTGCCTCATAGCACAACCCGTGTGGGAGGTGTGGAGTCAAACTTGAATCGCTCTTTGAAGCCATCCCCTTGAAGATCAGCTTCAGAACACATCATGGTGAGTCCTTTCCAGGTGCGGCGGCAGGTTTCATGTGCAACGAATGCATTCTTGGTGGCAAGATTTCTGATGCGATTTACATCCACCAAGAGGCTTTTCATCTGTCTCTTCAACCAGTCGTGATGCCTATGCTGCTTTTGATGAAGGGCCACAAGAAGCTCTCGGTCATTGAGAGCACGAGCCCGCTTCTTGGGTCTTTGAGCAGGTGTGCCGTCAGTGGCTTCAGTTGATGCAGGGCGTGGTGCACATGTAGTGCCAGCCAACGGATACACCCTGGAGATGGCTTCAACACCGTCAATGTTCTGAGTGAAGCTCTGGTGTTCTGCATTCTAAAGATTCAAAGGTTGCTTGCCAGGCTCCGGATATATGGCTTCATCAGAGGTATCCACATCTGGCAAGAAGATCCGATGGTTGCGGGCTGAGGGCTGATATGAGATCACAGAGTGAAGTTTATCAGCCTCATCACCCAAGGAGCATAGAACTTCAAAGCAAATAAATCTGAGCCTGATGCCGCAAGTTGGCGTATGAAGAAATCCTGTGTGTTGAAGCATTTGCCATGCAGGATACAGAATATCAGAGTCTTCATTGCACCCTCAATCTTGGCATGTGGAGAGTGTCCCTTAATGGGCCAAAGAGTCCGCCGGATGATGTGATATATGGTTCTGGGCAGGTATTCAAGGTCTTCAACGAAGAACTCTGAGGGATAAGGAGCATCTTGAGGCAATGGCTTCATCATGGAGAGCATTTGACTCATATCAGGTTCTGCTCGCTGAAAGATGCTCTCAATAGCTTCAGCATGCAGTTGACAGCCTTCTTCGAAGAATGCGCCAGGAGTGGGCAGGCCGGTGAGCTCAATGATATCAAATGCATTGGCTTCGTGATGAACATCACCGGTCATCCACTCCAGGACCCAAGTCTTCGGATCTCTGTTGTATCCTTTGATGTGGAGGGTGGCATAGAATTGTAGCAGAAGCTCTTCATTCCAGTGCTCTTCATCAGTCACAAACTGCAGCAGACCCACTTGCTTGAAGCAATCCAACGCTTCCTCCAGACAGGGCAGACCAGCAACAGCTTCAACATCAAGGCGCTTGTGCGGGAAGATGCGACCTTGGTTGTATAGGATGCATGAATAGTAGCTGCACCGAGGATAGCTCCAGAACCTGTCTGATGCAATCCTTTCCCTTGAATAGGGCTTCTTGGAGCTGTTGAAGAACGTATTATCTGCCTTGAAGCTAGTGATGTTAAAGGAGCCAGGTGCTGATGCAGGACCTGGGAACCTTGGCAGCCTTGGGATCGGCGTCTGTACTTGAGGTCTGTGCTCAACATGGTAATCAAATTGAGGACCTACAGCAGACTCAGGAACAGACATGTCAGGATCAGTAGCTTCGCTATCTGCTGAAGCTTTTGGTGGGGAGGGCTCCACATTGGCTTCAGTGTTGGTTGTGGCAGCCTCAACATTGTCAGCCTCCACTTGACTAGCTGGAGGGTCAGACTCAGGCACGTTCTCCTGGAGAACTGCTTCTTGTTGGAGCGGGGGAGTGGGTTCTTGTGGTACTTCTTCATTTTCTTCGGCTGATGCAGAGTCTTGAGGCCGTGGTCCTTTGCAAAGCCTGCGAGATGCAGACGACGCTTGTAGAGTTCGAGTGGGCTGGACCTCAGATTCTTCTTCCACTTGTGGGCGATCCCCTCATGACGCATCTTGTGCAATTGGCGTCAGAGGACGACCAATGCTGATGAGTTCACTTGTTTCAAGCTGAGGAAGGGCTGCATCATCTTGTACATTGTCCTGATGACCAATGTCTTCAGCAGCGATGGGGTCGGCTCCTGGAATGTCTTCAGCTTCAGGAGCCTCTGTGGGAGCAGGCTCATGAACTGTCAGCTGGCGTTCTGCGTCAGGATAGACGACAGAGAGGGGTTCAACCATCAGGGGCTCTGTGGGAGCAGCCCTAGCTTTCTTGATCTTTTGCTTTTTTGGATGGGGGCAGAAGGAGAGGCTTCAGAGTGTTTCCTCTTCCTGGCTTCAGCCTCTGCAGTCCTTGTCTTCTTGAGCTCTGAAGCGGTTGACCGGCTCTTTGGCTTTGAGCCAGTCATTGCAGTTGGGAAGACAATCGGAGCTGCGTCCTGCCGAGGTGCATCGGGTTTAGCCATAATAGGCTTCTTCTTTTTCTTCGCGGCCATCCTGGGGTCGATGCCAGGACGCCCAAGTGCCTTGCGCTTCTCAGCCTCGTTATAGGCTTGCACACATCTGTCGGCCAGAGTCTTCATGCGCTCGCGTGAACCTTGAGCTTCGGCGCGCTTCTTCAGAAAGTTTTCCTTTAGCTCGTGCAGCATGATCTTGAATTTCTTCACTTCCTGCACACTGAGCTTGGCCATATGCTTCTTGAACTGAGCCTTTTCAAAATCAATTTTCTGCTTCATTTCAACAATGCGCTGGGCAATTGCAAGTTTTGAAGCAATAGCGCCTTGGAAAGCGACGCTGAGGCCAACGGGCAGCTGCAGATCATCAAAGCTGATGTTTGGTGTAGCAAACCACTCGTCAATGAAGTCGTGGATGATGGCGACATCAAAGAGAGGCAGATTATTGAAGATTTCTGCCTCCTCTTTGCTCTTGATGAGTTGCTCAAGAGTGTCATCTGCAAGGTCTTCATCGCTTGACAGATCAATGGCGTCGTTACGCAGAATGGCAGCAGCTGTGAGCTCTTGGCCGGTGTGTGGTTGAGGCATCTTGGCCTTCTGGGGCTTGGAGACTCGTGATAAGTCTTCAGACTGCACACTGGCTTCAGGAGGTGCAGTTGCCAATGGCTTCGCCCTTGAGATTTTGGGTGAAAGGGCAGGCTTAGAAGCTTTTGGCTTCTTCATCTGCTTTGGCTTCGGTACAGCAGGCGCTTCATCAGACTCAGAGTCAGCAGGAGGGTCATTGACTGCAGTCCCTTGGACTAAGATGCGGGTGATGAGGCCCTCAAGGTTGGCATATGGTCCGATGATATTCTGGTCTGCCTCGCGTGTGCCATCTGCCCGTGGTGCGAAGGGACCAGGGTTGAAGTCTAAGCCCAATTTCTTCTTGTTTTGCTTCACGGAGTTTTAGGCAAACTGGAAGTTGCGCTTGAACAGATTGCCGTCACGGCACCAGAGTAGTGACGAAGGATGTGCTTCAGCTGGCTGTGGTCCATGAACCATGCACGGGTAGAAGCCTTGAGCAATGGCTTCATCTCTGGACCTGGGTACGATATTTTTGTATAGTACGTCTCCCCATGGTCTCTTGATGGCGTTTTTCTCAGCGTACTCCTGGGTGACGAAGCGGTATTGGAACCATTGCTCTGCCCAATAGCGTCGAATCCATTGGATTCGCGTCTTGCGCTGACCATAATTCTCTTCAGGATCTGTTTTATACATTTCTGAAAGTTCATCAGGCAGATCTTTGGACGTTCCGCCACGTCGCTGTCTGCCCCCTTCCTTGCTGCTGTTTCTGAAGCCATAAACCTTAACTTGGAAGGCTTCAAGACGTTCAAAGGCTTCAGAGGCTTTCTTTTGCTGGACCAACAGGAACTGACTTCAGGAGAATTGATGTGATGCTGTAAGAACTCTGCAAATGAATGCAGACTATGAGAACCAAAAGATTCTCCCACAGACATGTACCTGTGACAGCATTAAGTTGCGAGGGAAGGGGAAGAGGTCATATGCATTCTCAGAAGATTTTGAATATAAATCAGTTTAGGAGACATTGACCTCATCGTGCGAAGACATTCACTCATAGATAAGAAGTTGGTTCCAGATTTGTATGAACCCATAGATCAGTACAAGTGAGGGATCTCACTACTTCATGAAGCATAAGTGAATATACTAGGCATGTTATGAGATGCAGATTGAGGGAGATCTAAATTGTGTGAATAGAAACTTCTTATGGTAGAAAGGGACAGAACCATAGGACCAAAAGGGGCTGTAAAAAGAAGTTTTATTTACCACACTTAGAACTGCTAGACGGAGTGGGAGATGAGGCCGAGCAGTTCAATCTTCCGTGCCCTAACTTGGCGACGGAAGACACCTACGGTGACGGCGGAGAGGACGATGTTTGCGATCGGCGTGAAGACGGCGTCGGAGAGGTTGCGGCAGTGAAGCGCTTCGTCGCCGGCGTCATCGAGAGCTAGCGGTGGCGCTAGGGTTCGTGCGAGGAAGGAAGAAGGAGATAATGACTGCGGCGAGTGTGTATTTATAGCTACAGGGGCGGCACTGCGCTATTACACAGGTGCCCCTGGTGATTCGCATCGGAACAACACGTGGCCACCATGCGGAATCTCGGGGGCAGTTCCACATCCCATGCACGCCTGGATGGTCGGGTGGTCGTTCCTACTTCTCCGGATTTCTTGTGGATGAATGAGCATTGAAAACAGTTTTAAAGTTTGTCTCTATATCTTCTGCTGACAAGGAAGCGGAGAAGACATTCGATAGTTTCAATAGAATGCATATGACTTGGAGAGATAGAATTTGAGATATAAAGCATAGAGAGATTAGGGTTCGATCACATTCACTTAGTTCAAAAGATTCAAACAAGAAGACATAGCTATAAGTGAATGCTGTAGAGGACAGAACACTAGGATATATATATATATATATATATAATCCACGTAGTGAAGATAATCATGAAGACATGTTGAGATGTAAGCCAAACCAAATGTGAAGACATTGCAAGGTAACGCCATGAGTGAAACACTTCAAAATAGAACGTTTGGTGGTGGCGTTACCCACCGTATAGGAAGTATTAGACCCAGACATGGCGCACAACTATCGTGGCGCTCCGAAGTCAATTTCCACATTAATGTATTCACACTTAGAATGTATGTCTTCATTGATTGAAGATATACGTTACTTCGTGTGTTGCACATCTAAGTCATCAATATGCATAACTGTTAGGATGTGTGCCTGATCACAGGACATTTGAGGATTCCAAGATATTTAGCTCACACTGTAACTTGCAAAATCTCTTCTCATCCAAGGGCTTGGTGAAGATATCTACCAATTGCTCTTCAGTGTTGACGTGTATGATGTCAATATCTTCCTTCACAACATGATCTCTGAGAAAGTGATGACGAATTTCAATGTGCTTTTGTCTTCGAGTGCTGAACTGGGTTGTTGGCAATCTTGATGGCGCTTTCGTTGTCGCAATAGAGTGGCACTTGCTTCAGATGAATGCCATAGTCCTTGAGAGTTTGCTTCATCCATAGAAGCTGAGCGCAGCAAGATCCAGCAGCAATGTATTCAGATTCAGCAGTGGAGAGAGATACACAGTTCTGCTTCTTAGAAGACCAACATACGAGTGATCGTCCCAGAAAGTGACATGTGCCTGATGTAGACTTCGGATCAACCTTGTCACCGGCATAATCAGCATCCGAGAATCCAACTAGATCAAACTCTGAGCCCTTTGGATACCACAATCCTAGAGTTGGGGTGTGAGCCAAATATCGAAGAATTCACTTCACTACTAAGTGATGCGACTCCTTTGGTGCCGATTGAAATCGAGCACACATGCAAAAACTAAGCATAATATCTGGCCTAGATGCACATAAATAAAGCAAAGAACCAATCATGGAGTGGTATACCTTTTGATCGAACTCTTTACCATTGTCGTCAGGACCCAGATGATGTTTGGCTGGCATTGGTGTTGTGAAGCCTTTGCAGTCTTGCATACCGAACTTCTTCAGGCAATCTTTGAGATACTTCTCTTGAGATATGAAGATGCCATTACGTTGTTGCCGTATCTGAAGACCGAGGAAGAACTTCAGCTCCCCCATCATTGACATCTGATATTGCTCTTGCATCATATATCCAAACTCCTCACTGTACTTCTGATTGGTGCAGCCGAAGATAATGTCATCCACATATATTTGGCACACAAATAGTTCACCATCATATGTCTTCATGAAGAGAGTGGGATCTAGGGAACCAAGTATGAAGCCTTTGCTCTTCAGGAAGTATTTGAGTGTATCATACCAGGACCGAGGGGCTTGTTTGAGGCCATACAGTGCCTTATTGAGCTTGTATACCATGTCAGGATGTTTTGGATCTTCAAACCCAGGTGGTTGTGCAACATACACTTCTTCTTCAATCTTGCCATTTAGAAAGGCACTCTTCACATCCATTTGATATAAAAGTATGTTGTGATGATTTGCATAGGCCAGCAGTATACATATGGCTTCAAGTCTGGCCACAGGAGCAAATGTTTCATCGAAGTCAATGCCTTCCACTTGAGTATATCCTTGAGCAATGAGACGAGCTTTGTTTCTGACAACTTGACCATGCTCATCTTGCTTGTTGCGGTATATCCATTTGGTGCCTATTATATTGTGCACCCGTGGATCAGGACGCTTAACCAGTTCCCATAAATTGTTCAGCTCAAACTGTTGAAGCTCTTCTTGCATAGCTTGAATCCATTCAGGTTGCATGAGAGCTTCTTCAACTTTCTTGGGTTCTATGATTGAAACAAATGCGAAGTGCCCGCAGAAATTTGCCAGTTGAGTTGCCCTTGAACGAGTCAGTGGACCAGGTGCATTGATGCTGTCAATTATTCTGTCAATCTACACTTCATTGGCAACACGAGGATGTACAGGGCGAAGACTTTGCTCTTGCTGATCTGTGTTGTCGTTGGGAGGAATATCTCCAGGCTGAGCATTGTCTTCATGTGGATCAGGTGCTGAGATGATAAGTTCTTCTTCAGGATGAGCTGTAGAAGGTATAATCTCTCTAGTTCCCATAAGCTTGATCGATTCACTAGCTGGAACTTCATCTAGCACATTTGGAAGTTGCTCTCTTTGTGAACCATTGGTCTCATCGAACCGCACATCCACTGTTTCAACCACTTTGTAGTGAAAGAGATTGAAGACTCTGTAGGAGTGTGAATCCTTTCCATATCCAAGCATAAAACCCTCATGTGCTTTTGGTGCAAATTTTGAGGTGTGGTGTGGGTCCTTGATCCAGCATCTTGCGCCAAATACTCTGAAGTAACTAACATTTTGATTCTTGCCAGTTAGGAGTTCATAAGATGTCTTGTTCAGAAGCTTGTGAAGATAAACACGGTTGATTGTATGGCATGCGGTGTCAATGGCTTCAGGCCAGAATTTTCTTGGAGTCTTGTATTCATCTAGCATCGTTCTGGCCATCTCAATGAGTGTTCTGTTCTTGCGTTCGACGATGCCATTCTACTGTGGCATGTACGGAGCTGAGAATTCATGTGTGATGCCAGTGTTCTTGAATTCATGTGTAAGAAGATATGTGTCAAGGCCAGTGTTCTTGAATTCAGTGCCATTGTCACTTCTGATGTGCTTTATCTTGGCGCCATAATTGTTCATAGCTCGATTGGCGAAGCGTCTGAAGACATCCTGCACTTCAGTCTTGTAAAGGATTATGTGCACCCAAGTATATCTAGAGTAATCATCAACAATGACAAAGCCATAGAGGCAAGCAGTAGTGGAAAAAGTTGAGTAGTGAGTGGGACCAAAAAGATCCATGTGAAGCAGTTCGAAGGGTCGAGTAGTGGTCATGATTGTCATCGAGGGATGTTTTGCCCTCGTCATCTTCCTTGCTTCACAGGCACCGCATAAGTGATCTTTCTTGAACTTGACGCCTTCGATGCCTATGAAATGCTTCTTCTTTGCAAGGGTGTGGAGGTTCCTCATGCCAGCATGCCCAAGCCTCCGATGACAAAGCCAGCATTCTGAAGCCTTTGCCAGAAGACATACTGCAAGCTGTGGCCCTGCTGAGAAATCTACCACATACAGATCATCTTTCTGATACCCTTCAAACACTAGAGACTTGTCAGATTCCATTAGTACCAGGCAACGATATTTTCCAAATATTACGACCATGTTCAAATCGCAAAGCATTGAGACAGACATTAAGTTGAAGCCAAGGGATTCAACAAGCATGACTTTGTCCATGTGTTGATCCTTTGAGATTGCAACTCTACCTAGAACCAATACCTTACTTTTACCAGTGTCAGCCAATGTGATGTGGCTCTTGTCGGATGGACGTAAGGTTGAGTCCATAAGAAGGCTTCTTTTGCCAGTCATGTGATTTGTACACCCACTATCCATAATCCATTCTGAAGACGCTGGTGTCGTACCCTACAGTGCAGTTAGGGGGATAGGCTTCACGAAGAGAATTGTGAAGCAAAAACATTTGACGAACCAGTGGGTTATGAAAACTTAGATCCAGATTAGGACTAATAGGGAGAGTAGCATGCGATTCAGGAACGAAGTACATAGTGATGCCATTCGGGCATTTGATCTTGCGCTGGAGACCTTTCCCTGCTGGAGACCTTTCCCTGCAAAAGAGAGTTAAGCTTTCTTAACCACCCACATCTTCAAGGGTGGCTTAGAAGCAATAAGTCTAAGTGCAGCATCTGAGAATTTTGGCTTTGGAGCCCTAGCAAATAGTCTAGCAGGCGGACAATAGTACTCATAAGAATAGGCAGAATAGTTCTTGGTCATATGAACATGACGGTTTGATGAACTGCTCTCATATTCATATGCCTGAGTATGGTTTCCCTGCAAAGCATTTGCGTTAGTGCAACTCAGGTGAGTCCTCTGTCTATTTGAAGCCTTTGGACCGTATGAAGCCTTTGGTCTGCGATTTGTCTTCTTCATGTGAGGTGCCATGAAGACATTCACAGGAAGATTCTCCAGACACGTTTTTGGAACCCAGATCTTCTTCATAGGCGGTCCATTCCTGCAGTTAGTACCAACGTACCTGGCAAACACTTCACCATTCTGATTTTTAAACAGTTTATAGTTTGCATCAAAGGATTCATCAATGATAATGGGGTTACCACAAGTGAAGCCAGATAGATTGGATGGATCTGGTGAGGATTCCTTTGCAGCAACCCATGTGGTTTTGGGGTACTGCTCAGGTTTGCAGTAAGAGCCATCCGCATTTATTTTCCTCATGAACCCAACACCCTCTTTCCTAGGGTTTCGGTTCAGAATCTGCTTCTTGAGGACATCACATAATGTCTGATGTCCTTTGAGACTTTTGTACATCCCTGTTTCAAGCAATGTCTTCAACCTAGCATTCTCATCAGCAATAGCAGTGGTATCCTCAGCAGAGGGGTTAGTTACCACTTCAACAGTTGAAGATATTGCAACAGCAGTAGCAGTGGAACATTTAGCAACAGAAGTAGCATTATCACGCTCAATGCATTTAAGGCATGGTGGTTCAAATCCTTCCTGAGCGGAACTGATCTGTTCGGCGCGAAGTGACTCGTTTTCCTTTTGAAGATCTTCATGAGCCGCTCTCAATTTCTCAAGATCTTGCTTCCTTTGAAGATAATCATAGGAGAGCTTTTCATGAGTTGTTGAGAGAGTATCATGACGATCTTCAAGTTCCTGATACTTAACATGAAGATCTTTTATGTCTTCAATTAAGGATTCAGATCGAGTCATTTCAGCACCCAACAGATCATCGCTTCTGTCTAACATTTTTTGAATATGTTCCATGGCTTTCTGTTGTTCAGTTGCAATTTTAGCAAGTGTTTTGTAGCTGGGTTTTGAATCACAATAAGAATCATCGTCACTGGATGTTTGATAGTGAGTAGTGCGTGTGTTTACCTTGGCACCGCGTGCCATGAAGCAGTAGGTAGGAGTGGAGTCGTCCTTGTCATTTGCATCGGTGTTGGTGATGAAGTCATTGTCTTCAGTGTTCAAGATGGACTTGGCGACGTATGCTGTAGCCAAACTCGCAATTCCAGAATCAGATTCCTCCTTAGACTCCACCTCTGCCTCCTCAGAAGCGGACTCCTCCTCTGAATCCATTTCCTTGCCAACAAACGCACGAGCCTTGCCAGTTGAGCTCTTCTTGTGTGACGAAGACTTTGAGGAAGACTTCGAAGAAGACTTTGAGTATTTCTTCTTCTTCTTGTCGTCAGAGTCATATTCCTTGCTCTTCTTCTTCTTTCTATTCTCATTGTCCCACTGTGGACACTCAGAGATGAAGTGTCCAGTTTTCTTGCACTTGTGACATGTTTTCTTCTTGTAGTCATGAGCAGAAGCTTCATCATTCCTTGAGCTTTATCGTGAAGACTTTCTAAAGCCTTTCTTCTTGGTGAATTTCTGGAACTTCTTCACTAGCATTACAAGTTCCCTTCCAATGTCTTCAGGATCATCAGAACTACTGTCAGGTTCTTCTTCAGATGAGGACACAGCTTTTGCCTTCAAGGCACGCATTCGCCCATATTTGGACCGTAGATATCTCTTTTCTCAGAAAGCTGCAACTCATGTGTGTTGAGCCTCTCAAGTATGTCAGACGGATCGAGTGTCTTGAAGTCTGGATGTTCTTGAATCATCAGGGCTAGGATGTCAAATGAACTATCAAGTGATCTCAGCAGCGTCTTGACGATTTCATGTTTGGTGATCTCAGTGGCGCCGAGGGCTTGAAGCTCATTTGTGATGTCAGTGAGCCGGTCAAATGTGTGCTGGACATTCTCATTGTCATTTCGCTTGAAGCGGTTGAAGAGGTTGCAAAGAACACTGATTCTCTGATCTCTCTGAGTTGAGATGCCTTCATTGACCTTGGAGAGCCAGTCCCAGACCAGCTTGGATGTCTTCAAGGCACTCACACGGCCATACTGTCCTTTGGTCAGATGACCATAGATGATATTCTTGGTAGTAGAGTCCAGTAGAGTGAACTTCTTGACATTAGCAGTAGTGACACCTTCTCCAGCCTTGGGAACGCCGTTCTCGACGACATACCATAGGTCGACGTCAATGGCTTCAAGATGCATGCGCATCTTATTCTTCCAGTAGGGATATTCAGTTCCATCGAAGACATGGCACGCAGCGGAGACTTTGATTATCCCTGCAGTCGACATAGCTAAAACTCCAGGTGGTTAAACCGAATCACACAGAACAAGGGAGCACCTTGCTCTGATACCAATTGAAAGTGCGTTATATCGACTAGAGGGGCGGTGAATAGGCGATTTTTATGAAAGTCTTCAAAATGTGAAGGTTATGAAGACAAACAGTAGAGATATGCCTATCACTATTCAGCGGAAGTTAGATTACACTAGGCAAGCCATAGTCAAATATTCAATAGAGTGAAAGCATAGTGACAAGTAGCTGCAGTGTAATAAGGATCAGGTAGGAAGAAGTTATGAAGCCAATCAAATCATACAGTTACGTTGTGAAGACAAAAGATAGAGCAAGCATGCAATGGCTTCACAAAGAGTAACTGTAAGTAAAGGGAAGAGAATATGAAACCAGTGACTCGTTGAAGACAATGATTTGTTGGACCAGTTCCAGTTGCTGTGACAACTGTACGTCTGGTTAGGGCGGCTAGGTATTTAAACCAAAGGACACACAGTCCCGGACACCCAGTCCTAAACACGCAACTCAGGACACCCAGTCCTCACCGTATTCCCCTTGAGCTAAGGTCACACAGACCTCGCCCAATCACTCTGGTAAGTCTTCAAGGTAGACTCCCAAACCTTCACAGACTTCGTTCACCAGCAATCCACAATGTCTCTTGGATGCTCGGAACGCGACGCCTAACCGTCTGCAGGATGCATAGTCCTCAAGTGTAATAAGTCTTCAGATCACCCAGACAAGAAGACTTAAGTGATGCCCAATTCTCTCTGGCTCTGGGTGGTTAGGGCTTTTCTCCTCGCTAGGAAATTTTCTCTCAAAGGCTTCGAGGTGGGTTGCTCTCAAACGATAAAAGCCGTGCACTGAAATCTGAGCAGCGAACCGTTTATGGTTGTAGGGGGTGGACTATTTATAGCCACTGGGCAACCCGACCTGATTTGTCCGAAATGACCCTGGGTCACTAAGGAACTGGCACATGTACCAGCGGTCAGATTTCAAACTCACACGGCAACTTTACTTGGGCTACAGGTAAAGCTGACTAGTCCGACTCTGGACAAGATTTGCTCTCATAGTCTTCACTCGAAGATATAGGTTTTGAATTAGGCATCACTTCAGTCGTTCTGACTGGTTCTCTTGGACCCCACTTAACAGTACGGTGGTTCCTATTGTTGGGAAACGTAGTAATTTCGAAAATTTTCCTACGCACACGCAAGATCATGGTGATGCGTAGCAACGAGAGGGGAGAGTGTTGTCTACGTACCAACGCAGACCGACTGCGGAAGCGATCACACAACGTAGAGGAAGTAGTCGTACGTCTTCCCGATCCGACCGATCCAAGCACCGTTACTCCGGCACCTCCGAGTTCTTAGCACGTGTTCAGCTCGATGACGATCCTCGGGCTCCGATCCAGCAAAGCGTCGAGGAAGAGTTCCGTCAGCACGACGGCGTGGTGACGATCTTGATGTACTACCGACGCAGGGCTTCGCCTAAGCTCTACAACGAAATGACCGAGGTGGAATTTGGTGGCAGGGGGCACCGCACACGGCTAAGGAACGATCAACAATGATCAACTTGTGTGTCTATGGGGTGCCCCCTGCCTCCGTATATAAAGGAGCAGGGGGAGGGGTTCGGCCGGCCAAGGGAGAGGGGCGCAGGAGGAGTCCTACTCCTACCGGGAGTAGGACTCCCCCCCAATCCTATTCCTAATAGGAATCCTCATGGGGGAAAGAGAGAAGGGGTGGCCGGCCATCTTCCCTAGTCCTATTAGGACTAGGAAAGGGGGGAGGCATGCAGCCCTCTATGGCAGCCCCTTTCACTTTTCCACTAAGGCCCAATAGGCCCATTAGCCTCCCGGGGGGTTCCGGTAACCCTCCCGGTATTCCAATAAAATCCCGATTTCACCCGGAACACTTCCGATGTCCAAACATAGCCTTCCAATATATCAATCTTTACGTCTCGACCATTTCGAGACTCCTCGTCATGTCCGTGATCACATCCAGGACTCCGAACAACCTTCGGTACATCAAAATGCATAAACTCATAATAACTGTCATCGTAACGTTAAGCGTGCGGACCCTACGGTTCGAGAACAATGTAGACATGACCGAGACACATCTCCGGTCAATAACCAATAGCGGGACCTGGATGCCCATATTGGCTCCTACATATTCTATGAAGATCTTTATTGGTCAGACCGCATAACAACATACGTTGTTCCCTTTGTCATCGAATGTTACTTGCCCGAGATTCGATCGTCGGTATCCAATACCTAGTTCAATCTCGTTACTGGCAAGTCTCTTTACTCGTTCCGTAATACATCATCTCATAACTAACATCTTTGGTTATTATGCTTGCAAGGCTTATGTGATGTGTATTACCGAGAGGGCCCAGAGATACCTCTCCGACAATCGGAGTGACAAACCCTAATCTCAAAATACGCCAACCCAACATCTACCATTGGAGACACCTGTAGTACTCCTTTATAATCACCCAGTTACGTTGTGACGTTTGGTAGTACCCAAAGTGTTCCTCCGGTAAACGGGAGTTGCATAATCTCATAGTTATAGGAACATGTATAAGTCATGAAGAAAGCAATAGCAACATACTAAACGATCGGGTGCTAAGCTAATGGAATGGGTCATGTCAATCAGATCATTCAACTAATGATGTGACCTCGTTAATCAAATAACAACTCTTTGTTCATGGTTAGGAAACATAACCATCTTTGATTAACGAGCTAGTCAAGTAGAGGCATACTAGTGACACTCTGTTTGTCTATGTATTCACACATGTATTATGTTTCCGGTTTAATACAATTCTAGCATGAATAATAAACATTTATCATGATATAAGGAAATAAATAATAACTTTATTATTGCCTCTAGGGCATATTTCCTTCAGTCTCCCACTTGCACTAGAGTCAATAATCTAGATTACACAGTAATGATTCTAACACCCATGGAGCCTTGGTGCTGATCATGTTTTGCTCGTGGAAGAGGCTTAGTCAATGGGTCTGCAACATTCAGATCCGTATGTATCTTGCAAATCTCTATATCTCCCACCTGGACTAAATCCCAGATGGAGTTGAAGCGTCTCTTGATGTGTTTGGTCCTTTTGTGAAATCTGGATTCCTTTGCCAAAGCAATTGCACCAGTATTGTCACAAAAGATTTTCATTGGACCCGATGCACTAGGTATGACACCTAGATCGGATATGAACTCCTTCATCCAGAATCCTTCGTTCTCTGCTTCCGAAGCAGCTATGTACTCCACTTCACATGTAGATCCCGCTACGACGCTTTGTTTAGAACTGCACCAACTGACAGCTCCACCGTTTAAAGTAAACACGTATCCGGTTTGCGATTTAGAATCGTCCGGATCAGTGTCAAAGCTTGCATCAACGTAACCTCTTACGGTGAGCTCTTTGTCACCTCCATATACGAGAAACATATCCCTAGTCCTTTTCAGGTATTTCAGGATGTTCTTGACCGCTGTCCAGTGATCCACTCCTGGATTACTTTGGTACCTCCCTGCTAAACTTATAGCAAGGCACACATCAGGTCTAGTACACAACATTGCATACATGATAGAGCCTATGGCTGAAGCATAGGGAACATCTTTCATTTTCTCTCTATCTTCTGCAGTGGTCGGGCATTGAGTCTGACTCAACTTCAGACCTTGTAACACAGGCAAGAACCCTTTCTTTGCTTGATCCATTTTGAACTTCTTTAAAATCTTGTCAAGGTATGTGCTTTGTGAAAGTCCAATTAAGCGTTTTGATCTATCTCTATAGATCTTTATGCCTAATATGTAAGCAGCTTCCCCGAGGTCTTTCATCGAAAAACTTTTATTCAAGTATCCCTTTATGCTATCCAGAAATTCTATATCATTTCCAATCTGCAATATGTCATCCACATATAATATCAGAAATGCTACAGAGCTCCCACTCACTTTCTTGTAAATACAGGCTTCTCCGAAAGTCTGTATAAAGCCAAATGCTTTGATCACACTATCAAAGCGTTTATTCCAACTCCGAGATGCTTGCACCAGTCCATAAATGGATGGCTGGGGTTTGCATACTTTGTTAGCTCCCTTTGGGTCGACAAAACCTTCTGGTTGCATCATATACAACTCTTCTTCCAGAAATCTATTCAGGAATGCAGTTTTGACATCCATCTGCCATATTTCATAATCATAAAATGCGGCAATTGCTAACATGATCCTGACGGATTTAAGCATCGCTACGGGTGAGAAGGTCTCATCGTAGTCAACCCCTTGAACTTGTCGAAAACCTTTTGCGACAAGTCGAGCTTTATAGACAGTAATATTACCGTCAGCGCCAGTCTTTTTCTTGAAGATCCATTTATTCTCAATTGCTTGCCGATCATCGGGCAAGTCAACCAAAGTCCATACTTTGTTCTCATACATGGATCCCATCTCAGATTTCATGGCCTCAAGCCACTTTGCGGAATCTCGGCTCACCATCGCTTCTTCATAGTTTGTAGGTTCATCATGATCTAGTAGCATGACTTCCAGAACTGGATTACCGTACCACTCTGGTGCGGATCTCACTCTGGTTGATCTACGTGGTTCAGTAGTATCTTGTCCTGAAGTTTCATGATCATCATCATTAGCTTCCTCACTAATTGGTATAGGTGTCACAGAAACAGTTTTCTGTGATGTACTATTTTCCAATAAGGGAGCAGGTACAATTACCTCGTCAAGTTCTACTTTCCTCCCACTCACTTCTTTCGAGATAAACTCCTTCTCTAGAAATGATCCATTCTTAGCAACGAATGTCTTGCCTTCGGATCTGTGATAGAAGGTATACCCAACAGTTTCCTTTGGGTATCCTATGAAGACACATTTCTCCGCTTTGGGTTCGAGCTTATCAGGTTGAAGCCTTTTCACATAAGCATCGCAGCCCCAAACTTTAAGAAACGACAACTTTGGTTTCTTGCCAAACCATAGTTCATAAGGCGTCGTCTCAACGGATTTTGATGGTGCCCTATTTAACGTGAGTGCGGCCGTCTCTAAAGCATAACCCCAAAACGATAGCGGTAAATCAGTAAGAGACATCATAGATCGCACCATATCTAGTAAAGTACGATTACGACGTTCGGACACACCATTACGCTGTGGTGTTCCGGGTGGCGTGAGTTGCGAAACTATTCCACAATTTTTCAAATGTACACCAAACTCGTAACTCAAATATTCTCCTCCACGATCAGATTGTAGAAACTTTATTTTCTTGTTACGATGATTTTCAACTTCACTCTGAAATTCCTTGAACTTTTCAAATGTTTCAGACTTATGTTTCATTAAGTAGATATACCCATATCTGCTTAAATCATCTGTGAAGGTGAGAAAATAACGATATCCGCCATGAGCCTCAATATTCATCGGACCACATACATCGGTATGTATGATTTCCAATAAATCTGTTGCTCTCTCCATAGTACCGGAGAACGGTGTTTTAGTCATCTTGCCTATGAGGCACGGTTCGCAAGTACCAAGTGATTCATAATCAAGTGGTTCCAGAAGCCCATCAGTATGGAGTTTCTTCATGCGCTTTACACCGATATGACCTAAACGGCAGTGCCACAAATAAGTTGCACTATCATTATCAACTCTGCATCTTTTGGCTTCTACATTATGAATATGTGTATCACTACTATCGAGATTCAATAAGAATAGACCACTCTTCAAAGGTGCATGACCATAAAAGATATCACTCATGTAAATAGAACAACCATTATTCTCTGATTTAAATGAATAACCGTCTCGCATTAAACAAGATCCAGATATAATGTTCATGCTCAACGCTGGCACCAAATAACAATTATTGAGGTCTAATATTAATCCCGAAGGTAGATGTAGAGGTAGCGTGCCGACCGCGATCACATCGACTTTGGAACTGTTTCCCACGCGCATCGTCACCTCGTCCTTTGCTAGCGTCCGCTTATTCCGTAGTCCCTGTTTCGAGTTGCAAATATTAGCAACAGAACCAGTATCAAATACCCAGGTGCTACTGCGAGCTCTAGTAAGGTACACATCAATAACATGTATATCACATATACCTTTGTTCACCTTGCCATCCTTCTTCTCCACCAAATACTTGGGGCAGTTCCGCTTCAAGTGACCAGTCTGCTTGCAGTAGAAGCACTCAGTTTCAGGCTTAGGTCCAGACTTGGGTTTCTTCTCCTGAGCAGCAACTTGCTTGTTGTTCTTCTTGAAGTTCCCCTTCTTCTTCCCTTTGCCCTTTTTCTTGAAACTAGTTGTTTTGTTAACCATCAACACTTGATGCTCCTTCTTGATTTCTACCTCCGTAGCTTTCAGCATCGCGAAGAGCTCGGGAATAGTCTTGTTCATCCCTTGCATATTATAGTTCATCACGAAGCTCTTGTAGCTTGGTGGCAGTGATTGGAGAATTCTGTCAATGACGCAATCATCTTGAAGATTAACTCCCATCTGAATCAAGTGATTATTATACCCAGACATTTTGAGTATATGCTCACAGACAGAACTGTTCTCCTCCATCTTGCAGCTATAGAACTTATTGGAGACTTCATATCTCTCAATTCGGGCATTTGCTTGAAATATTAACTTCAACTCCTAGAACATCTCATATGCTCCATGACGTTAAAAACGTCGTTGAAGTCCCGATTCTAAGCCGTAAAGCATGGCACACTGAACTATTGAGTAGTCATCAGCTTTGCTCTGCCAGACGTTCATAACATCTGGTGTTGCTCCAGCAGCAGGCCTGGCACCTAGCGGTGCTTCCAGGACGTAATTCTTCTGTGCAGCAATGAGGATAATCCTCAGGTTATGGACCCAGTCCATGTAATTGCTACCATCATCTTTCAACTTTGCTTTCTCAAGGAACGCATTAAAATTCAACGGAACAACAGCACGAGCCATCTATCTACAATCAACATAAACAAGCAAGATACTATCAGGTACTAAGTTCATGATAAGTTTAAGTTCAGTTTATCAAATTACTTAGGAACTCCCACTTAGATAGACATCCCTCTGATCCTCTAAGTGATCACGTGATCCAAATCAACTAAACCATAACCGATCATCACGTGAGATGGAGTAGTTTTCAATGGTGAACATCGTCATGTTGATCATATCTACCATATGATTCACGCTCGACCTTTCGGTCTCTGTGTTTCGAGGCCATATCTGCATATGCTAGGCTCGTCAAGTTTAACCTGAGTATTCTGCGTGTGCAAAACTGGCTTGCACCCGTTGTAGATGGACGTAGAGCTTATCACACCCGACCATCACATGGTGTCTGGGCACGACGAACTTTGGCAACGGTGCATACTCAGGGAGAACACTTCTTGATAATTTATTGAGAGATCATCTTATAATGCTACCGTCAAGCAAAGCAAGATAAGATGCATAAAAGGATGAACGTCACATGCAATCAATATAAGTGATATGATATGGCCATCATCATCTTGTGCTTTGTGATCTCCATCTCCGAAGCACCGTCATGATCACCATCGTCATCGGCGCGACACCTTGATCTCCATCGTAGCATCGTTGTCGTCTCGCCAATCTTATGCTTCCACGACTATCACTACCGCTTAGTAATAAAGTAAAGCATTACATCGCGATTGCATTGCATACAATAAAGCGACAACCATATGGCTCCTGCCAGTTGCCGATAACTTGGTTACAAAACATGATCATCTCATACAATAAAATCAACATCATGCCTTGACCATATCACATCACAACATGCCCTGCAAAAACAAGTTAGACGTCCTCTACTTTGTTGTTGCAAGTTTTACGTGGCTGCTACGGGCTTAAGTAAGAACTCATATCACCTACGCATCAAAACCACAACGATAGTTTGTCAAATAGACTCCGTTTTAACCTTCTCAAGGACCGGGCGTAGCCACACTTGGTTCAACTAAAGTTGGAGAGACAGTCTTCCGCAAGCCATCTATGTGCAAAGCACGTTGAGGGAACCGGTCTCGCGTAAGAGTACGCGTAAGGTTGGTCTGGATCGTCTCGTCCAACAATACCGCTGAACCAAAGTATGACATGCTGGTAGGCAGTATGATTTGTATCGCCCACAACTCACTTGTGTTCTACTCGTGCAAATAACATCAAACCATAAAACCTAGGCTCAGATGCCACTTTTGGGGAATGTAGTAATTTCGAAAATTTTCCTACGCACACGCAAGATCATGGTGATGCATAGCAACGAGAGGGGAGAGTGTTGTCTACGTACAAACGCAGACCGACTGCGGAAGCGATCACACAATGTAGAGGAAGTAGTCGTACGTCTTCCCGATCCGACCGATCCAAGCACCGTTACTCCGGCACCTCCGAGTTCTTAGCACACGTTCAGCTCGATGACGATCCTCGGGCTCCGATCCAGCAAAGCGTCGAGGAAGAGTTCCGTCAGCACGACGGCGTGGTGACGATCTTGATGTACTACCGACGCAGGGCTTCGCCTAAGCTCTACAACGATATGACCGAGGTGGAATTTGGTGGCAGGGGGCACCGCACACGGCTAAGGAACGATCAACAATGATCAACTTGTGTGTCTATGGGGTGCCCCCTGCCCCCGTATATGAAGGAGTAGGGGGAGGGGTTCGGCCGGCCAAGGGAGAGGGGCGCAGGAGGAGTCCTACTCCTACCGGGAGTAGGACTCCCCCCCAATCCTATTCCTAATAGGAATCCTCAAGGGGGAAAGGGAGAAGGGGTGGCCGGCCACCTTCCCTAGTCCTATTAGGACTAGGAAAGGGGGGAGGCGCGCAGCCCTCTATGGCAGCCCCTTTCACTTTTCCACTAAGGCCCAATAGGCCCATTAGCCTCCCGGGGGGTTCCGGTAACCCTCCCGGTATTCCGGTAAAATCCCGATTTCACCCGGAACACTTCCGATGTCCAAACATAGCCTTCCAATATATCAATCTTTACGTCTCGAACATTTCGAGACTCCTCGTCATGTCCGTGATCACATCCGGGACTCCGAACAACCTTCGGTACATCAAAATGCATAAACTCATAATAACTGTCATCATAACGTTAAGCGTGCGGACCCTACGGTTCGAGAACAATGTAGACATGACTGAGACACATCTCCGGTCAATAACCAACAGCGGGACCTGGATGCCCATATTGGCTCCTACATATTCTACGAAGATCTCTATCGGTCAGACCGCATAACAACATACGTTGTTCCCTTTGTCATCGGTATGTTACTTGCCCGAGATTCGATCGTCGGTATCCAATACCTAGTTCAATCTCGTTACTGGCAAGTCTCTTTACTCGTTCCGTAATACATCATCTCATAACTAACATCTTTAGTTATTATGCTTGCAAGGCTTATGTGATGTGTATTACCGAGAGGGCCCAGAGATACCTCTCCAACAATCGGAGTGACAAACCCTAATCTCGAAATACGCCAACCCAACATCTACCATTGGAGACACCTGTAGTACTCCTTTATAATCACCCAGTTATGTTGTGACGTTTGGTAGTACCCAAAGTGTTCCTCCGGTAAACGGGAGTTGCATAATCTCATAGTTATAGGAACATGTATAAGTCATGAAGAAAGCAATAGCAACATACTAAACGATCGGGTGCTAAGCTAATGGAATGGGTCATGTCAATCAGATCATTCAACTAATGATATGACCTCGTTAATCAAATAACAACTCTTTGTTCATGGTTAGGAAACATAACCATCTTTGATTAACGAGCTAGTCAAGTAGAGGCATACTAGTGACACTCTGTTTGTCTATGTATTCACACATGTATTATGTTTCCGGTTTAATACAATTCTAGCATGAATAATAAACATTTATCATGATATAAGGAAATAAATAATGACTTTATTATTGCCTCTAGGGCATATTTCCTTCACCTATGACTCAACACAAATGAAAGAGAACTACGAAAGATCTAAGTCTTCGAGTTCCATAGGCTTCCCGTGGTGTTGTCTCCTGTCATACTCTTCAACGTGAATATCTTCATATACCACCATTGACTTCAATGTCTTCGTACATTTTTAGGGGTCATGTCTGATAGTAAAACCGAATCAATGAGGGACTTCTACCTGTGTTATCCTGCAATTCTCACAAACACATTAGTCCCTCAACTAGGTTTGTCGTCAATACTCCAAAACCAACTAGGGGTGGCACTAGATGCACTTACATCTCCTCTATTCTTTCTTCTCCTCTTTTTATTCTTATTCTTCCTCTTCTTTTTTTTATCGGGAAGGAGGGCATGTCGAGAGTGTCGTCGAGCGGTCGAGGGTCAGGAAACTAGGGCTTACCCGAAGAAGGAGAAGAAGAGAAGAGGAAGAAGAGGAGAAAAAAAAGAAAAGGAAAAAAGAGGAAGAAGAAGAAAAAAAAGAGGAGAAGAAGAAGGAATAGAGGAGAAGACTTTGTCATTTCTTCGTCTCCTCTAGCTATTCCTTTCTTCTTCTCCTCTTTTTTCTTCTTCTTCTTAATTTTTATCGGGGGTTCGAGGATTCGAGGGGTCGAGGATCGCCAAGGGGTCGAGAGAGGTTTCCTAGTGTCAAAGTATTGAAGAATTCCATGCCTTCATCATTAGCCGGAAGTAACCAGGGCATGTTGGTACGAAGTTCTGCAAAGTTGTTCTGGAATGGAGTCCCGGATAGAATAATCCGCCTTTTGGTATGAATTCAGCAAAGGCCTTCCAAATAGCGATATTCGGAATGCTCTTGCTGAACTTTGTACTAAAAAGTGAATTATCCTATCTGGGACTCCGTTCCAGAACAACTTTGAAGAGCTTACCATCATGCACATGTTACTTTCGCCTAATGATGAAGACATGGTTTTGTTGAATCCTTTGACACTAGGCAACGTCCCGACCCCTCGGCGATCCTCTCGAACATGAGAGGAAGAAGAGGGTCATCTAGGGGTCAAGGGTTCCAGGGTCGTCGAGGGTTCGAGGGGTCGAGGATCGCCGAGGGGTCGAGAGAGGTTTCCTAGTGTCAAAGTATTGAAGAAATCCATGCCTTCATCATTAGCCGGAAGTAACCAGGGCATGTTGGTACGAAGTTCTGCAAAGTTGTTCTGGAATGGAGTCCTGGATAGAATATCCTCCTTTTGGTACGAATTCAGCAAAGGCCTTCCAAATAGCGATATTCAGAAGGCTCTTGCTGAACTTTGTACCAAAAAGCGAATTATCCTATCTGGGACTCCATTCCAGAACAACTTTGAAGAGCTTCGTACCATCATGCACATGTTACTTTTGCCTAATGATGAAGACATGGTTTTGTTGAATCCTTTGACACTAGGAAACCTACCGACCCCTCAGCGATAGTCTCGAACATGAGAGGAAGAAGAGGATAAAAAAATAAGAGGAAGAAGAAAAAAAAGAGGAGAAGAAAGAATAGAGGAGTTCTTCTCCTCTATTCTTTCTTCTCCTCTTTTTTTCTTCTTCTTCCTCTTTTTTTTATTGGGAACGAGGGTCGTCGAGGGACATAGATGTATTGTCGTCGTTGTCGATATATACCCCCTCCCGATAGCTTACTATGATTAGGTAGCTAGTCCTACGTTTGGCACTAATATATCCATCTGTCATGTTTGAATAATAATTGCCATGTTGTAAATATTTGTAGAAACTATGGACACCGCCCTAGACGAAGCAAAAGAACCGTTGTTGAGGGACATAATCGCAGAAGGAAGTGATGCCATCTCGTTGTTTCTCAATGAAACTGATGGTCTAGAAGGAGAGGGTGAACAAGCTGGCTATTGTGACCTAATGCCGGTGCAAGAAGAAGAACATGAGGACGGCTCCGGTGACCCAATGCCGGTGCAAGAAGGAGACCGTGATGACGGCTCCAGTGATCAAACCGAGTCCGGCCAGGTATATATATTAGTTAAGCCTGTGCTGACTAGTTTATTGATGCATTCATTGTTTTGGTATGTACACATATTAATTAAGTCTTTGTTCTTTTTTCTAGCCCTCTGGATCGAGCACAACTTCGGTAAAGAGACGAGGCCCGAAGAAAAAGTTGAGCTCGGATGAAAAGTTTGAGATCATAGCAATCGCGCCCGACGGCCAACCGATTGAACCCCTCAGGACAAAGGGCACATTTGTTGCTCAGTGCGGGGTTCTGGTTAGGGACAAGATCCCGATAAGCATCCAGCAATGGTTTAAGCCGGCTACAGAAGACCCTGGGGTGTCTTATGTCAATGATATGCAGAAAAATGATATTTGGACTGAGCTGAAGTCAAATTTCACCCTACCTCCAGAGGATAATCCAGAGAACCCAGTTAAAGAGAAATTAATCAAGTCTTTTGCTCTTAAGAGGATGGCAGAACTATTCAGGAGTTGGAAGAAAGAGCTGAATAAGTTTGTCAAAAATAATGAGACACCAGAATTCAAGGGCAGATATGAGAAGATCAGAGATCACTCGCCCGCATTTGTGGCCCGCAAGACATCGGAAAAGAGTAAGAAGATGTCGGCGACAAACAAGCAAAATGCTGCGAAGAAGAAGCTTCACCATCGCACGCGGTTAGGTGGCTACCTCGTAGCCCGGCCTAAGGGGTCCAAGACTGAGAATGATCTGGTTGATAAAGGGATCGAACCAGAGACAATTACCTGGCCAGACCGTTGCCGGACTTGGTTCTTTGGGGCTGGCGGAACATTGGACCCTGTAACAGGGAAGTGCATTTGGACGAACGATCAAATGGACATACCAGTCAGGAAGCTTAAGCAGTATATCGAAGCAGCGCAGGAAGGGACGTTCTTTCCAGACAGAGAGAACGACGAGCTCACGATGGCCCTCGGGAATCCTGAGCACCCTGGATGGACACGAGGCACGCCGGGCTCCATTCCGTGGAAGTTTGGGTTTCCGGACGCAGGCGGTTACAAATCCCATGAGAGGAGGAAAAAAGTGCAGCAGACCCAAATGCAGGCGCTGCAAGCAAGGGTAGACGCGATAGAGGAACGAGAAGCAAATCACAGCAAACGTACTGCCGAAGCCTCCCCGGAAGCTACCCTGCCATCTCAGCGCAGAAGCAGCGTGGCTTCCACCGAGCTGCTTTAGCCGGAGCATGCCTTGACGGCTCCTGCCAGATATCCCGTGGATGCTATCATGGAGTCTCAAAATTGCCACCTTATGACGCAATGGATGAATTTGAAGGTCAAGGCGGCTGTTGGCTATGTTTATCCTACCGAACCCGGCGCAACTTTTCACTGCCGGCCGATTCCAGAAGGATATGCTAGGGTGATGGTGGATGAAATAACGGAGGGAATTGAGGACCTCCAGCTTGACCACCCTACCGGTGAAGGGGAGACTCGGCTGGGGTCTGCTCTGAAGACTCCATGCCTATGGCGGAAGGAGCTCATCAACCGACGCCTCCGCCTCCTCCTCCTCCGGCGAGTCAGGGCACTCCGCCTCATCCACCGCCTCCTCCTCCGGCAAGTGACGATCAGGGCCCTCGGCCGGCTCCTTCTCCGGCTCATGGCCGCACTCCGCCTCCTTCTCCGCCTGCGTCGACGCGCCCGAGCAACCAACCTCCTCCTTCTCCGCCTCATCATCAAGGGCGGAAGAGACCTGCCACCGCTCTAGCTGCTCCAGCGCGTCGTAGTCCTTCTCCTCCGCCTCGTAAGCAAGTAAAGAAGACAGCCACTCCCTCTGCTCGGTCGGTGTCTAGCAGTACAACCAGAGGCGGGAGGACATACAGATTCGGTCCTTCTCTGAAGACTCCAGAGAAGTTACCATACAAGAGCACCCCGGAGGAGAACGCGAAGATCGCGTGAACCGAAGTGGATGAATGGTTTCAAGGGTTGAAAGCAAAGAGACATCCACCTCCGGAGGAGAAGGTAGATCCGGTGAAAGTGAAGCGCACTCTGGCTGCCCTGGCAAAACCACCCAAGTCTCCGCCGAAAGGAAACTATGAGCGCATTATTACAAAGACATGGGCCGAAGCGGAGCGGTCGGGAAGTCCAGTCAGTGATCAAAGGCTGAAAGAACGACGAGCAGCTGGGAAACAAATTGCCTAGCACGGCGAACAAGCGAAGCAATCGTGCCCCCCCCCCCCTCAAGGTGCCTAGCGACATCGTCGATCCAAGGATGGTGCCCGGTTATGGCAATGTTGATGATTACCTTCCCGACTATGTACATTATGATCCCATGGAGGTGCAGATACACAGATACGAGTACGGGAAGCCTCTCGTCAAAGATGAAAAATCTTTAACAATGATGATGCGAAGATTACATGATTGGTACCTGAAAATCTGCAGAGAGTCTGGGGGGAGGAGTACTTTGTATGCGAGAGTTAAACCGGAGCATGACCTCGTTGGAATTGAACTGTTGCGTATTCCATTTGAGGAGTTCTATCAGTTTTTTAGTCAATTGGCCCTCGATAAAACAACGATCACCTGCTAGTGTCTGTAAGTACTACTACTTCTGTCATTAAGTCTCTCTATATAGCTCATCTCTTTCATTGCATGTATTTATAATTATCCTCACTATATTATGCAGAATGAAGATCGCCAAATTGAAGAAAAGACAAATCTGTGATATTGGGTTCGTTAACACATATCTCATAGATGCAACTGAGGTTGAACATCATCCCGGAGATACCGAGGCCAAAATGCTACGATCATTCAAAAAAATGAAAAAAAGATATAATACTCTTTCCTTACAAATTCAAGTGAGTGTTACTGTCTTGTGCATATTCGGTTTCCCTTATATATTAGTCCAAGTTATAGTAATGTAATTGATGAGTTATGCATGCGTGTGCAGATTCCACTATATTCTCCTAGAGATTAGGCTTGAGCAGGGAGTAGTAACCGTCTTGGACTCTAAACGAAAAGATCCCCAGGAGTATGCGGACATGACTGAAATCCTCAAGAAGTAAGTTAAATCGATCATTATCCACCATATCAGCAACTTTGTTCATTTCCTGATATCAAGTAATTGTTTTCTTTGTCCGGCAGGGTTTGGAGAAAATTCACCAGAAAAGTTCCGGGACTGCCGAAGGAGCTGGAATTTAGACACACGAAAGTAAGTACTATAGTAGCATGTTCCGCGCATCTCCTAGTGATTCAAGCGCTAGTTTCATCAATACCATTTAGCATTCTTGCTTATCAGTTTGATTGACCTCTATTTCTTGTAAAGTGGTTGTGGCAGGAACAAGGGAATGATTTCTGTGGATACTACGTCTGCGAGTCCATCCGCCACACGACCTGTGAGCAGGGCGGGTACTCTGACGAACAATATGAAGTACGTAAATAACAACATTCACAATTTTATTTTATTACCATCATTTGTATTGAGTTTCATTCATTCATATATATATGTATTGACCCCCTTCTTCAAATAAGATGTTTTGTAAGCGGGATGAACTCCTAGCAACAGCTCGCATGCGAGCAATTCAAGAGGAATTGGCGGCATTCTTTCTTGACCAAGTGATCGCTGAAGACGGAGAATACTATGTGGACTATGAGTCCATATGATTATATTTGTAAGAGATAATTAATGTATATATGTAGCCGGTAGTGTCGGATAGATATACGAGAACTTGTTGTTTGACCAATCTCTCGGAGAAGGAGAGGTGGTCGATATCACTTCTCTCTGTATGCATATATGTTCATGACGATCTTCTGTTTCGTTCGTTTGCTTACTAGCTAACTAGCGTGTCTAGTCCTCTCTATACGTATGTATAGTACGTAGCGTCGACCAAGCACGGACGTAAGAGAGGACACTTCTCTCTATTAATTATGGCTAGCTAACACAATATATGAAACACCTAAATTAACCCCCCAAAACCCCCAACCCCCCCCCCTTCAAAAAAAAACAAAAACCCCAGCCACAGAAATGCTGATGTGTGGATGCCTATTGGTCCCGGTTGGTGCCACTAACCGGGACCAAAGGGTCTCCTGCCTGGGCTCTGCGCACTGCCCACGTGGAGGCCCATCAGTCCCGGTTCTGGATTGAACCGGGACTAAAGGGTTGGGGCATTAGTACCGACACTTTAGTCCCGGTTCAGGAACTGGGACTAAAGGCCCTTACGAAACGGGACTATAGGCCCTTTTTCTACTAGTGTGAGGATTCCCTTCGTGCCGACAGGAGGGGGTGGGGGCAAGCAATACCATGCGCTTTGTGATAGAGGTGCCACATAGAAGTTGCATTTGGTATTTGAAAATCAAACCACCCTCTTGATACATAAATTTTGTCCACATGCAAGTGTGTTCATGTTATGACCCTATCCCGCATCATTTTTCGCCAAACTTATGAACATTAGACAAGTCGGATGACGCAACAGACACGGTTCACTCAAACTAACTATGTGCCATGCTGGTGCACCTGTCACGCACACATCCGCACAGTACATTGGGTCCATGAGGCTCCCCCTCTCAAAAATATCCGCCCACCTCGAGGGTTTTTCTGTTTCATAACACATGCTTGTTATCTCCGGACCATGTCCGATGTTTCTTGTTCCCAATCCCACTTGCATCCCTAGAAAATATCTACCCGCCTCGAGGGTTTTTCTGTTTCATAACACACGGTTGTTATCTCCGGACCGTGTGCGATGCACTATCATCAAAATTTCCAATAGTCGGGCATTTCACTCCCGCGTAGTAAAATTTTCAGTACCGACGTCATTTCCTCAAACACCCCACACACACACACACCAAAACCTCCTCGGGTGTGCGTGCGCACGCACACACACACACCTCCCTTGTTCGAAACCCTAGCAATGTCCCCGCCGCCGCTGCCGGTGCCGCAAGGCTTCCATTGTCAACATCTGTAAGTTTGCCCTTGCAGCTTACCCACAGATCTCTAAACCCAGGCTGCCCTCAGTTTGTTAGTTGACGCCTGCTAAATGCCCCCTTTCCCATAGATCCCCATCCCCATCCCCCACTCTATAGCGTCACAGCCTAAGCCCGGCTACACTTCTCGTGGAGCTCGAGGAGCGACTGTCCCAAAAGAGGTGTATAGCATTCTCTTCGCCTGACGTCACCGATGAAGCTGACAACCATTACTGGTGGCAGGCACTCAAGCAATGGGCTAGAGTATGCGGGCATGTCTCGTCTGCCGGCTACAACATCGAGGTCATCGACAGCCACGCCCTAAGGCAGGCTGTGTCACAGGTTAAGTGGCCCACCCCCAATCCCTCGGGTTCAACCTCCGTCGATCTCATCCATGGCCCCGCCGCTGATCTCCTCTGGCTTGATGTCAACAATTTTCCATTCTACATCGCCATCGAGCCCCTTTTGTCATTTCTAAAGAACATGTTCTGCAACGCTAGCTTGAGATCCACATCTTTCAAGTCAGACCTCATCGATGGCGACCACGAGGAGGGCACCCTCTCCAGCTCTTTCAAGGGGAAAGAGCCCATCTGGTTTTCCAAGGGAAAGTGCCCGTCTGTGACATCAGGGAGGGCACCCTAGAGCCGTGCTCTTCCAAGGGGTAGGAGCCCATCTGCGAGAACATGGAGGGCATCCAGGGTCCGTGTTCTTCCCACGGGAACGAGCCCATCCGTGACAAGTGAGGAAACCCATGATTTGTTTTGTCGTGCCTCTTCACAGGGCTAACCCATGATTTGTTTTGTCGAGTCCCTTTTGTAGTGTAGTGAGAATATGTCCAGTTTTAATTGTTATATCTAGTTGTTTGCAGTATACCTTGTTTATTTTAGTTGTCCACAATGTGATGCTCTATATGTGCAATTATTTACTGTGTGCAGTACATTCCTTAAATCTAGTTTTAACATACCGATAAGAATGCATATATTTGCTTGCTGTTATGCTTGTTATAGATAGCATATATATGCCTCTTTTAAAAAAATTGATTGTTCAGTTGTTTGTACTTAGCATATGTTCAGTTTCAAATGCTATATTTGGTTGTTCGTAGTATGCCTTGTTTATTCCATTTATTCACAACGTGATGTTCTATATGTGCAAGTGTGAACTATGCAGTTCGATTTCATCAGTATCAGTTTCAACAATACCACTATGAATGACCACATTTGGTTGCTGCATCTTGTAGTTAACACGGCTTCCCATTTTTAATTAACCATAACCAGTGTACTTAGACCGGCACAATACCAGTTTGAATGAGCATGTTTGCTTGTTGTTAAATGTTTGTCCTGTTGCAGTTAGCACACCTTTCCACTTGTTTTGCTTTACTAGCGCACTTAAACGTGCACACTGAAGCTATCCTTTGGAGATTATTTTGTCTGCCATGTGTAATTTTGGTTGATGTTCAGCCTGTTGTGCTTAACAAGCTTCTTGATTGTACATACATAGGACAATTTTGGGAACGACTGTTGTTTTCGATCGAGGTTAGTTTCATCCCATGGCTTATATCTGCTCGCTTTCCAGGATATCGGTAGCTGGTACCATATAGGCCGGCGGTTGACAAGGGACTAATCGGTGAATCGGACTTTTAACTGAATATATCTGCAGCCCATTTTTCCTTAGTTTAGCTATGGCCAAATGTAATATATCTAAGGCTACATAGCAACATGCACTGTACTTAATGTCTAAATATGCAATCCTAGGCTACATAGCAACAAGGAAGAGTGTTACATTAATGTTGTAATGATGTCTAGATATACATAGAAGAGCAGCAGCAACAACAGCAACAACACAACCCTGCTTGGATACTCAACTTAGCTAGAGGTTAGAGTTAGTTTCTAGCTCATTACTAACCCTGAACTAACTCCATCCAAAGAGTTGTTTGGATGGCAGGGTTAGATTGACAATAATTGCACTAGGAGAACTAGCTCCAATTAGCACCTCTTGGGTTGGATACTAGTTTTTTTTGGTGGGTTATAGATGCAACTAGCTCAAACTAGCCCTCATGTTTAGATATACTTTAGGGCTATTTGAGCCCGAACTAGCTAAAACTAACTGTAACCCATGGATACAGTAGCAGATAATTTGTAAGAATGAACTAAACTCCTTCTGGCCCATAATATAAGATGTTAATTCATCTAATATGTGAGTATATTGGATGTTATAAGATACTACCTCTGTTCCTAAATATTTGTCTTTTTAGAGACTTCAAATGCACTACCACATACAGATGTATATAGACATATTATAAAAGAGTGTTATACTACATCATTGTGCAATTGTTGTTTAGCTTCTAATATTAACTTGGTGCTTTTAGGTACATATGTCATTGGTAAAGATCCGCGTTTTACCCTTTCTGCGTATGGGGCAATGAGATATCGATGAACCAGCATCTAGTGGGGAAGCTGATAAAGATTGTTAGTAAAATGGGTCCAAAGATGGAAATTATACTATTTGTTTACAGTTTATCCAAGACAACAGCGAACTGCAGGATGGTAAGTAAGAACTATGCAGCCTTCTATTTACTGCCCATAATGAGTTGTGTTAGATGAGAATGTTTGAATCTTTTTCCTTTGTAGTGATTGCCAAAGCAGTTTACTCAAGATTACCTCTCAAACTACATGATTGGTGGGCATGCAAAGGATAAAGTATTTCTACCAGAACACGATGTTTATCTAGATGTTTTCATGAAGACCGTGAAAGATGGGTGGTCGGCCATCACAAGGGGTTGGACTAGAGTCGTGCGTGCCTTCTGCATGGAGGAGGGCACAATATGGGCATTCCGCTTCACCTTGTTCAGCAACCAGAATATATTTTGCCTCTATCTTTACTGTCTTCAATAGTACAAGTATACAACTGTGGTTCATCATTCTTTATTTGGTTCTTATGTAATTCTTGAACATATGTACCTATGAATCGAATAATGCATTGGTTGTTTGAACCTGATGGATATGAATAAAGCTGTAGCATGCATTCAAATTCGAATCCCAATCCGGTATAATTTTGAAAAGCAACAATTAAATTACGATGAAATTACGCTCTCCAGGTTGTTATGGCACACACTATTGGTAAAACACAAACGTTTGTGATATGCACCATAATCGGAGATGGTTCACAGAGAGGAGACATGTGCAAGCATGCACACAGTTGTCGTTTGCAAAGCATGTGCGATGTGAGACAATATCACAAACGGTGCGGGCAAACTAAGCATTTGTGTTAATTGCCTTATTGTACACGATTCGCAACCATCAACTGTTTCTGATGAAGTATGCATGATAAACGTTGCACCATAGAATAGCGTGTGCGATAGTTGTCGTGTACGACGATGTTACGATGGTCCGACGTTTCGTAATCCTTTTCGACACTCGTAAGAAGATTAGCTAATCTTCTTTATGGTGAACCGAATGTGATGGGCCGTGCATCATACACGTTCTATAATAGTAAAGCGGTTGTGATGGGCCGCGCACCGTAAACGTAGCACCAGAGAATACCGAATGTGATGGCAATGAGAGCAGCAATGAGTAGGAGTACTGTAGGGGCCCTATCCCCGACGGTTAATGGGTCGTGTGGGAAGGACCCCTGAGGGAGTCCTAGATTAGGGGGTCTCCGGACAGTTAGACTATATCCTTTGGCCGGACTGTTGGACTATGAAGATACAAGATTGAAGACTTCGTCTCGTGTCCGGATAGGACTCTACTTGGCGTGGAAGGCAAGCTAGGCAATCCGGATATGTATATCTCCTCCTTTGTAACCGACCTTGTGTAACCCTAGCCCCCTCCAGTGTCTATATAAATTGGAGGGTTTTAGTCCGTAGGACAACATAAAATCATACCATAGGCTAGCTTCTAGGGTTTAGCCTCTCCGATCTCGTGGTAGATCAACTCTTGTAATACTCATATCATCAAGAATAAATCAAGTAGGATGTAGGGTTTTACCTCGATGAAGAGGGATCGAACCTAGGTAAAACATCGTGTCCCCTGCCTCCTATTACCATCCACCTTAGACGCACAGTTCAGGACCCCCTACCCGAGATCCGCCGGTTTTGACACCGACATTGGTGCTTTCATTGAGAGTTCCGATGTGTCGTCGCCGTTAGGCTTGATGGTTCCTACGATCATCGACAGCGATGCAGCCCAGGGTGAGACTTTTCTCCCCAGACAGATCTTTGTGTTCGGCGGCTTCGCACTGCGAGCCAAATCGCTTGGCCATCTGGAGCAGATCGAAACTTACGCCCCTGGCCACCAGGTCAGGTTTGGAAGCTTAAATTACACGGCCGATATCCGTGGAGACTTGATCTTCGATGGATTCGAGCCCCTGCCGTGTGCGCCACGCGGTCACGATGAGTACGATTTAGCTCTATGATCGGACCGTATTCAGGAGATCGCACCGGCAGCCGCTCCGAGCCTCAACTCGGAGCTAGTTGCGCCATCCATGGACGGGTGTATAGACCCCGTCACGGAGGACGTATCCTCAGCGGCGATTGAGCCGAATATCGACCTTACCCTTCACGAGAGCCGCGTTGCCAAACTGCCGGATCCTTCTCCGGCCTCGGGCTCTGAACCGCCTACTCCCATCGAATCCGATTTGGCGCCGTTCATGGAGTTTACCTCCGCGGATATTTTTCAGCACTCGCCCTTTGGCGACATACTGAACTCATTAAGGTCTCTCTCCTTGTCAGGAGAGTCTTGGCCGGACTACGTCTGGCAGGATTGGGAGGCGGATGACGAAGAAATTCGCCGGCCACCCACCACCCACTTAGTAGCCACTGTCGATGACTTAACCGACATGCTCGAATTCGACTCCGAAGACATCGACGGTATGGACGACGATGCGGCGAAGAGGAACCACTGCCCACAGGGCACTGGACGCTGACTTCATCACATGATGTATACATGGTGGACACACCCAAAGAAAATAACGAAGAGGAACAGAAGGACACAGCGAAGGGTGATTCCCTCGAGCAGCAGTCAAAGCGGCAGCGTAAACGCTGCTCCAAATCCTGCCTCGGCAGAAATAACGATCACATAGAACCAGCGTTAGAGCAGGGTGAACCATTGCCCGACCACGGCAACACGGAAAATCAAGCCGAACAACCCAACCCCGTCGAAGATAACGATCCGGCCGGCATCACACCGGACAGGCGCCAGGAGCAACATAATGCCCACCAAAGGCTTGTTGCCACAGCGAGGAGTCTGAAAAAACAGAAGCAAAGGCTCAAGGCTTCACAAGACACACTCAAAATCAAATGGAGTGAAGTACTCAACACGACAGCGAAATACGGCAGTAATCGCCACACCAAGAGCTATCCGAAGCGAAAGTTGCTACCTGAATTTGCTGAGGAGGCCTTAGATCCTCCACAATTAAAAAATAAAACGGCCATCCGGTCGGATAGACGACCTCATAGCCAACATAAAGCGGCAATCTACGCCACACATAAACCAGTACGCGATCCGCGTAAGGGATCGCATCAAAAGGACGGCGCAACCAGATCCATCTATGGACCACGCAGGCGCGCTCCAACATACAATACAACACAACAAACATCCAAATTCCACAGTACACCCAAATACAGGGGTGCCGCACACCCTCTATGGTTCACCAACGAGGTGCTGGATCATGAATTTCTAGAGGGATTCAAACCCGTAAACATAGAGGCGTATGACGGAACAACAGACCCTGGGGTCTGGATTGTGGACTACATCCTCCATATCCTTATGGCTCGAGGAGATGATCTCTACGCCATCAAGTACTTACCCCTCAAGCTCAAAGGGCTAGCTCGGCACTGGCTTAAAAGCCTCCCCGAAAACTCCATCGGAAGCTGGGAAGAGCTCGAAGACGCCTTTCGGGCAAATTTTCAAGGGACATATATCCGACCATCGGATGCAGACGATTTAAGTCATATAACTCAACAGCCTGAAGAGTCAGCCCGAAAGCTTTGGAATAGGTTTCTGACTAAAAAGAAACAAATAGTCGACTGTCCGAACGCCGAAGCCTTGGCAGCTTTTGAGCGCAGCGTCCGAGAACATTGGCAGCATTAACAAGCCTCATGACCAGCTTTTGCATGGGGGAGGACAGCTGGCTAGTCGATGCAGCACCAGCGACCCAAGTACATCCGAAGTTAGAGATGGAAACGAGAAATCACGATGCAGCAAAAACAATAAGCGCCGAAATAAAGAAGACAGCCCGAAGAGCATGGCGGTAAACGCCGGATTCATAAGCTCTCAGCCAGGTCAGCAAAAGCTGCCCTCTAAAGGCGCCAGAGATGAACTGCCAGCCTAAAAAAAATTCTAGATCAAATATGTCAGATCCATAGCACCCCCGATAAACCTGCATATCATACCCACAGAGAATGTTGGGTCTTCAAGCAGTCCGGCAAGCTCAACGCCGAACATAAGGGGCATGATACACCAAGCGAGGACGAGGATGAGTGAGGGAGTCCTGGATTAGGGGGTGTTCGGATAGCCGAACTAAACCTTCCACCGGACTCCTGGGCTATGAAGATACAAGATTGAAGACTGCGTCCCATGTCCGAAAGGGATTTTCCTTGGCGTGGAAGGCAAGCTTGGCGATACGGATGTTCAGATCTCCTACCATTGTAACCAACTCTATGTAACCCTAACTCTATCCGGTGTCTATAAGAACCGGAGGGTTCTAGTCTGTAGGACAACATACACATCAACAATCATACCGTAGGCTAGCTTCTAGGGTTTAGCCTCTCTGATCTCGTGGTAGATCAACTCTTGTACTACCCATAGCATCAATATTAATCAAGCAGGACGCAGGGTTTTACCTCCATCAAGAAGGCCCGAACCTGGGTAAAACTTCGTGTCCCCTGCCTCCTATTACCATCCGGTCTAGACGCACAGTTTGGGACCCCCTACCCGAGAGCCGCCGGTCTTGACACCGACATTGGTGCTTTCATTGAGAGTTCCTCTGTGCTGTCGCCGTCAGGCCCGATGGCTCCTACAATCATCAATGGTGATGAAGTCTAGGCTGAGACCTTCCTCCCCGGACAGATCTTCGTGTTTGGCGGCTTTGCACTGCGGGCCGATTCACTTGGCCATCTAGAGCAGATCGAAAGCTACCCCCTGGCCGTCATGTCAGATTCGGAAGTTTAAACTACATGGCAGACATCCGCGGGGACTTGATCTTCGACGGATTCGAACCACCGCCGAGCGCGCCGCACTGTCACGACGAGCATGATCTAGCTCTGTCGTCGAACAGAGCCCTGGAGGGCGCACCCGCATCTGCTCCGACCCCTAGTTCGAAGCCTGCCGCGTTGATCGAGGATGGGCTGTTGCACGCCACCTCGGGGGCTGCGATCCCAACGGCGGTTGAGCCGAACAGCAGCCCCGTACTCTGTAAGACTCGTGACACTATGGAGCCAGATTCTTCTCCGGACTCCGAATTCTCCGCGCCCCTGCCGAGCGAATCCGATTGGGCGCCGATCATGGAGTTCACGGCCGCAGTCGTCTTTCAGCACTCGCCTTTCCGCGATATCCCGAAGTCCCTGAAATCTCTCTCTTTATCAGGAGAACCCTGGCGGACTACGGTCACCAAGGTTGGGATTCGGACGATGAAGAAATTCAAAGCCCACCCACCACCCACTTGGTAGCCACTGTCGATGATTTAACCGACATGCTCAACTTCAACTCCGACGACATTGACGGTATGGACACCGATGAAGGAGATGATGAAGAATCAGCGCCTATTGAGCCCTGGGGCGCCACCTCGTCATATGACGTATACATTGTGGACGCACCCAAAGATGACGGTGAGGAGCAGAAGGACGCACCGAAGGATTGTTCCCTCGAAAAGCAGTCAAAGCGGCGACGCAAGCACCGCCCCAAATCCCGCCTCGATAGAAATAGCGATCACACTTATCCAGCGCTGGAGCAGGGCGAACCGCTGCGAGACAACGGCAATCCGGATAATCAAACCAAACAAACAAATCCTATCAATGATAATGGTCCGGACGACATAACACCGGACAGGCACTCGGAGCAGCAGAATGCCCATAAAAGGCTCGTTGCCACCGCAAGGAGCCTCAAAAAGCAGAAGCGGAGGCTCAAGGCCGTGCAAAACACGCTCCAATTTAGATGGAGCAAAATACTCAACACTGTAGCAAGGTACGGTGACAATCTCCCCTCCAAGAGCTACCCAAAGCGGAAGCTGCTACCTGAATTCGATGAGGAGGCCTCAGACCCCCCACAACCAAATATCAAAGCAGCCACCTGGTCGGATAGACGACCCCTCTACCACCACAGAACGACATTCAACGCCGCTCACAATACAACACGCGACCCATGCGAGGGCTTGCACCCAAAGGACGGTGCAACAAAATCCATCTATGGACCACGCAAGCGCGCCCTAGCATACAATGCAACACAACAAACATCCGAACAATGCGGCACACCCAGCTACAGGGGTGCTGCACACCCCCTATGTTTCACCGATGAGGTGCTGGACCATGAATTTCCAGAGGGATTCAAGCCCGTAAACATAGAGGCATACGACGGAACAACAGACCCTGGGGTCTGGATTGAGGACTATATCCTTCATATACATATGGCTCGAGGGGATGATCTCCATGCCATCAAGTACTTACCTCTCAAACTCAAAGGGCCAGCTCGTCACTGGCTCAAAGGCCTCCCCAAAAGCTCCATCGGAAGTTGGAAAGAGCTCGAAGATGCCTTTCGGGCAAACTTTCAAGGGACTTATGTCCGACCTCCGGATGCGGACGACCTGAGCCACATCACTCAACAGCCCGTAGAGTTAGCCTGAAAGCTTTGGAATAGGTTTCTTACTAAAAAGAACCAGATTATCGACTGTCCGGACGCCGAAGCCTTAGCGGCTTTCAAGCACAGCATCCACGATGAATGGCTCGCCAGACACCTCAGCCAAAACAAGCCGAGAACGATGGCCGTATTAACAAACCTCATGACCCGCTTTTGCGCGGGTGAGGATAGCTAGCTAGCCAGATGCAGCACCAGCGACCCCAGTATTTCTGAAGTTAGAGATGGAAACGGGAAATCACGGCGCAACAGCAATAACAAACGCCGGAATAACAAAGACAGCACGAAGGGCACAGCAGTAAATGCTGGATTCAAAGTCCCTCGGCCAAACCAAAAGCCGCCCTCCAAAGGCACCAGGGATGAACTTTCCAGCCTCAATAAAATTCTGGACCAAGTATGTCAGATCCATAGTACCAATAGCAAACCTGCTAATCACACCCACAGAGAATGTTGGGTCTTCAAGCAGTCCAGCAAGCTTAATGCCATACACAAGGGGGGAAGATACACCAAGTGAAGACGAGGACGAGCCTCCCAAGCAAGACAAGGGGGAACAAAAGAAATTTCCACCCGAAGTCAAAACAGTAAACGTGTTACACGTGATCAAGAGAAAAAACAATGAGGCACTCCCTGAAAAAATATACCCAAGTGCCCGTCACCACGAAGTCCCGCCACTAGTTGTCTCAACCGATCACCTTCGACCATCATGATTACGCATCAAGTATCCGGCATGCAGGATGGGCTGCACTGGTATTAGACCCAGTAATTGGAGGATACCACTTCACACGAGTGTTGATGGATGGTGGCAGTAGCCTAAACCTGATATATCAAGATACAATCCGCCTTTAAAGGAGTAATGCCAGGCCCAGGGGCTCGTTGTACGGGCTCCCTCCTACTACAAGTTATATTTGGCTCCCTCGATAACTTCCGTCGCAAGCATTTAATTTTCCACATCGCTCCGTTTAAATGTGGCTATCAAGCACTACTCGGACGCGAAGCTTTCGCTCTCTTTAATGCAATCCCACACTACGCCTCCCTAACACTCAAGATGCCCGGTCCACGTGGCATCATTTCAGTGCACAGTAGTATCAAGCCATCTCTGCGCGCCGAAGAGAGTGACGCTGCCTTGGCAGCCGCACACTAAAGGCGCCCGACCAGCAAAAGCATCCAATAGGTCGTAAAGACCTTAGACACAAATAACCGAGTCCGGCGCCGCTACTCATATCAAATGAACGGTCACACCCCTATCTTTCAAAAGTACAAGGGGCTCAACGCGCGTACATGAGTGGCGATCTCTTCTTATCTTGAATTATACATGGTTTCTTTAGAAAACTATCCTTTTGCACGACAACCTTTTTACCTTAATTCCTTTCTTTTACAGATGATCATCGTGCTACACCCGTCCATGATACGGCAAAACGAAGACACAGGCGCAGACGTAAAGCAGGGACCCGACCCAAGGATTCTTTTTAGATTAAGACCCTGCTTAAACCCTTTTTACTGTCTATTGTTGATACATATCCACCGTTCAGAAGGATGCTGACATCTTGGCATGTGGCCACACCAGAACAATGCACGTACCTGGACACAAGGGGCGTCTTACAAAGGCCATTCTTTAGGCCCAGTTTATATCACAAAGACCGAATACCTTAGGGAGTGTTCGGCGTCGCAAGTTTGGCCCTATATGCATCAGCTACGAATCATTGTCTTTGGTCAAATGTTGGGTTTGCCCGGCTCCTGCATTTTGGTGCTTTACGTTCCGCTTTATCGGCTAAGGTAGCGCCAGGAGAACTACTGCGATTGTGCCCTAGTTCATCCGGATGAGAAGCTCAGTAGAGAAAGACGAAAACTAACTGTCATGGTATAGCGTGAGACTGGTAAACCGCTCGATGACCCATGGGAATGTTAGAATTCCTCCGCCTTAACGAAGGGCCGCTTTCCGGCCAGGCATATACGCACCCCGGGATCGGGAGAGTGCGGAGCCACCAGGGGCTATCTAGTAGGCCCACTGTCAAACTCCTATGGCTAAGTGAAAGTGTTAAAGCATTATAGTCCGGTTGCCTCGCTCGCTCTGCTATCACCTCCTTAATAGGACCAAGACGTTGGGTTAAGTGTGAACACGTGTTTCTGCGAACACCTCCGCATTATATGCGTGGGGGTTGAAGCCGACGACTGCAATCTTTCAGGTGATACACATGTATACGTAAACGGCCGCCCAGGAGGCATCACATTACTTTTAGGCAAAAGTATAAAAGTAGCCTCATAAAAATTTAAAAAGAATTTCGCTTACAATGAGATTACAAGTCATTCAAACATAATATTTTTTGAGCACTGGGTCTCTATCTAACGAGCACCCTCAAGAACTTCCTCAAAGTAGTGCTCAGTAGCCCTTCGACCTATGGCCGAATCCTGCGCTGCAACAGTGGTAGCATCCATCTCTGCCCAGTATGCTTTAGCACGGGCAAAGGCCATCCGTGCGCCTTCTATGCACGCCGACCTCTTCATCAAATTTATGCACGGCACCACATCGAGGACCTGCTGTACCAAGCTGAAATAGCTGCTCAGTTTTGACCTTCCCGGCCATAGTTGATCCACAACGGACCTCATGGAGAGTCCGGACAACCTATTTAGTTCGGCCCATTCGACTAATTGGTCCGTCAATGAAAGTGGACGCTCGGGAGAAAGGAATTGCTTCCAAAACAGCTGGTGTACTTCATGGTCCGGCTGACTCTGGAAGTACTTGGCTGCATCGGCAGCGCTCGCCACCAAATCCATATACGCATCCTTTGAACTCCACAGCCGATCCAGAGGGGCATACTGTGGATCTCCGTACTTCCTCTACAACATAAAGGACTTCCCGGCTACAATATCCCCAGCTTCCCGCAGTTCCCCCTTCTTTGCCCTCATAGCAGGTCGGAGGTCTTTTCCCGTTAGAGCAGCCTTCTCAAGGGCCGATGCCTTCGCCTGGTTTTCCTTTTCAAGAGCCCGGCAATGGTCTACGGCGGCTTTTAATTCTATGACCATATTAGCCATCTTCTTCCGGCTCAAGCCATGTGCGGCCTTCTCGGCCCGCAACTCCTCGGCCGCCTTCAAAGCAGCTGCATTACCCAATCTTGCTTGTTCCTTGGCTCGGGCAAGTTCGGCCCGCAAGGCTTCAACAGTGGCAGCTCCATCCGCAGTCATAACATGTTAAAAACACTGGCATCATACTCTTCCTATGTGGCGTTTACCAGACAAGGATACTTACCCTGCGCCTCGTCAAGCCTTCTGTTAACGAGCTCGATGTCGGCATCTGCCGCATCCAACTGCCATTCCAAACAGGCAAACTGGCTATTTCGGCTGGCCACCGGAGCTTCTCTCCTGCACATAAAGGCAGTATGGTTATTACCTAGGTGTATGATCCTCCATTCGTCATCGTTTCTAACGACAACCAGAGTCTCAGGGGCTACTATCTACACAGGGCACACCTAACATGTGCAGGACTATTATACATTCCTTTTTATGTACCTCAAAGCCTGACAGTAGACTCATAAAAGATTCATGCAATCCGCTTTCGGTGGACGATATCCTCTCCATCACCATATTCATCAGCACACGGTGATCATCTGAGATGGCCGCTCGCCCCACCAACTCCCTCAGAACGTCCGATCGCACGCTAGACGGTGCAGACTCTTCTGTCTACCCTCTTTAGGAGCCGGACACTGGGAGCCTAGGGGATCAATTGGATCACCGTCTGGCCCCTCCGCACTCTGAGAGGCCCTCCGCGACGACACTTCAGGGTCGCCCGCTTCCGGAGCGGAGGAGTCCAGAGGAGGCGTCTCGCTCTCCATCATCTCTGGAAGAAGATCCCCTAAAGACGAGCTTATTTGAGAGGGCTAAGGCCCGAACTGCACAAATATATGCGGTGGTTATTTTCTCGGATGAAAAAGATGGCATATCTGTACTATTAAAGTTTTCGGGTCACTTACGACACCCGGGAGAATTGATCCCCCCGCAGACATTGTGCGGCAGCACCGCCCCCCAAGGGAGGGCCCCCGGTGGAAGATTTCTTCTCCTGTTTGGAAGCTTCGGTTTCCGAATTCCCGGGCCCAGTCCTTTTCCTCTTCCGGTCATCTTCCTTTGCGGAGACGCTCGCTCCCTCGGTTAAAATAGGCAGCGTTGGGGGCCCACGTCCGCTCGCATTACCCTCCACAGTATCTTCCTTCAAGGGATCCGGGCAAGGTGCGGTCGGGAGCATCTTTTCCAATACCGGATTCTCCAAACCCTCAGGGAGGGGGGCCGAACACCGAATCAACTTCGCCTTTGTTAGCCAGTCCTGGTCGGAAAAGCAAACTCTCAAAAATAACTTCGTAACGAAGGAAAGATAATATGTTCGACCGGAAGATTCTTTACCTGTTCGGCGGCGCGGTTACTGCTCAGGCCCACGTCCTCGGTGATCTCCGGACACTGTACTTAAGGTCCGAAGAATGACTTATACATATCCTCCTGCGTCAGGCCGCGAAAATTTTGAATGGCACATGGACCCTCGGAATTGAACTCCAACAAGCGAAGGGGCCGAGGTTTGCAAGGCTGGACTTGATGAACCAGCATAACTTGTATTACCGCGACCAAACTAAGATCTCCATTGAAGAGATCTCAAATGCGGCTTGCTGTAAAGGCACGTCCTTGGCTGGACCCCAGCTCAGTCCTCTGCTGATCCATGACATCAGTCGTGGTGGAGGGCCCGAGCGAAAAACAGGGGCGGCCGCCCACTTGGCACTTCTAGGAGTCGTGATGTAGAACCACTCCTGTTGCCACAATGTAGACACCTCTGGGATGGAACCTTTGGGCCACGGAGCTCCCGTCATCTTGCATACTGAGGCACCTCCACACTCTGCATGTTGCCCTTCGATCACTATCGGCTTTACTTCAAAGGTCTTGAGCCATAAGCCAAAGTGGGGCGTAACCCGGAGGAAGGCCTCGCATACGACAACAAAAGTCGTGAGCAGGAAGGAGTCTGGAGCTAGATCGTGGAAATCTAGCCCATAATAAAACATCAAGCCCCTGACGAAAGGATCTAGTGCAAAACCTAGACCCCAGAGGAAGTGGGGGACGAACACAACGCTCTCGTTGGGTTGGGAGAGGGGACGGCCTGCCCCCGGGGAGGCAGCCGATGCGATATTTCAGCGGTTAGATACCTGGCCTCCCTCAACTTTTTAATGTCTTCTTCCGTGACGGAGGAGGGCATCCATCGGCCTTGAACGCTGGATCTAGACATGACTGAAGGTTCAGAGCACCTGACCTGAGCTTTGGGCGTTTGAGCTTGAGGCGGGGGAAGGATTCGATTGAGCACAGGAGGGAAAAGTAAAAGGTTTGCCCCTTTATAAAGAGGGTGGATATCAAGCGTCCTTCCCATGTCCATTTGGACTTGCCTATGATCTAGGAGTCCTAGAAGCGGTTGGGTTACCCACACCCGCATTGATGATAATCCCGGAATAAAGGGACACGATCTCTGCTTTGACAAGATGTGCCGAGAAAACTGCCTCGCATAACACGCTGAGGTGGGATAATGAAACGATTTGGATAGAGGCTCGGCCATGGCGTGTCGCATCATGGAATACGTCAGCAGATTAGATTTGTGTTAATATTATTATTCTCTCTAGGGCAATATGTGGAAACTTATTTTGCAGGGCCAGACACTATCTTTGTGTTCAAAATCTTCTATGAAGTACTTGGAGGAGGAACCCGCCATGCAATGCCGAAGACAATCTGCGCGCCGGACTCGTTGTCATTGAAGCCTGGTTCAGGGGCTACTGAGGGAGTCCTGGATTAGGGGGTGTTCGGATAGCCGAACTATACCTTCCGCCGGACTCCTGGGCTATGAAGATACAAGATTGAAGACTCCGTCCCGTGTCCGGAAGGGATTTTGCTTGGCGTGGAAGGCAAGCTTGGCGATACGGATGTTCAGATCTCCTACCATTGTAACCGACTCTATGTAACCCTAACCCTATCCGATGTCTATATAAACTGGAGGGTTCTAGTCCATAGGACAACATACACATCAACAATCATACTGTAGGCTAGCTTCTAGGGTTTAGCCTCTCTGATCTCGTGGTAGATCAACTCTTGTACTACCGATACCATCAATATTAATCAAGCAGGACGTAGGGTTTTACCTCCATCGAGAGGGCCCGAACCTGGGTAAAACTTCGTGTCCCCTGCCTCCTATTATCATCCGGCCTAGACGCACAGTTCGGGACCCCCTACCCGAGATCCGCCGGTTTTGACACTGACAATGAGCCTCACTAGCAAAGCACTAGGGAGCAGAAGAAATTTCCACTAGAAGTCAAAACAGTAAACGTGTTACACGTGATAAAGGGGAGAAACAATGCAGCACTCCCAGATAAATATGCCCAAGGGCCAATCACCGCGGAGTTCTGCCACTGGCCGTCTCAACCGATCACCTTCGACCATCAGGATTACTCAGCAAGTATCCGACGCGCAGGATGGGCTGACTTGGTATTAGATCCAATAATTGACGGATACCACTTCACACGAGTCCTGATGGACGGTGGCAGCAGTCTAAACATGATATATCAGGACACATTCCACAAAATGGGGATAGAGCCAACGAAAATTTGCCACAGCAATACTACCTTTAAAGGAGTAACGCCAGGCCCAGGGGCTCATTGCACGGGCTCCCTGCTGCTAGAGGTTATATTTGGCTTCCCCGATAACTTCCATAGCGAAAATTTAACCTTCCACATTGCTCCGTTCCAAAGTTGCTATCAAGCACTACTCGGCGCGAAGCTTTCGCTTGCTTTAATGCAATATTGCACTACGCTTCGCTCACACTTAAGATGTCCGGTCCACATGGCATCATTACAGTAAATGGAAATATTGAGCGATCCCTGTGCGCCGAAGAGAGTGCGGCTACCTTGGCAGCCGCACACTAAAACGGCCTCACCAACTAAAGCATTCGATAGGTCGTCAAGACCACGGACACGGTTAGACGAGTCTGACGCAGCTATACGTAATTCATACAGGTTTGATGGCCACAACCCTATTACAAATACCAGGGGCTCAACACGCGCAGACAAGTGGCAATTTTTACTCATCTTGAATTGTACATGGTTTCTTTAAACCTACCTTTTTGCACGACAACTTTTCACCTAAGTTCCTCTTTATTACAGATGACCATCGTGCTACACCCGTCCATGATACGGCACAACGGAGACACAGGCGCTGACGTGCAGCAGGGACCCGTTCCAAGGATTCTCTTTAGATTAAGACCCTGCGTCGACCTTTTTTACTATCTCTTGTTGATGCACATCCCTCGGATTCTCAATAGAATTGAGAAGGATGCTGACGTCTTGGCATGTGGCCATGTCAGAATAATGCACGTACCTGGACACTAGGGGCTTCTTACAAAGGGCACTGTTTAGGCCCGGTTTACACCATAAAGACCGAATATCTTAGGGAGTGTTCGACGTCGTGAGTTTGGCCTTATATGCATCAGCTACGAATCATGTATTTGGTCAAATGTTGGGTTTGCTCGGCTCCTGTGTTTTGCTGCCTTACGTTCCGCTCTATCAGCTAAGGCAGCACCAGGAGAACTACCGCGATTGTGCCCTGGTTCATCTGGACGAGCACCTCAGTAGAGAAAGCCGAAAACTGACTATCATGATATAGCGTGACACTGGTCAACCACTCAATGATCTATCGGAATCTTAGAATTCCTCCTCCTAAAAGAAGGACTGTTTCCCGGCCAGGCATGTACACACCCTGAATTCGGGTGAGTGCGGAGCCACCACGGGCTATATAGTAGCCCCACTGTCAAACTCCTCTGGCTATGTGAAAGTGTTAAAGCATTATAGTCCGGTTGCCTAGTTTGCTGCGCTATCACCTCCTTACACTACTGGAATCAGCTAGTTTGCCATCTGCCAGTTCTTTGCCGTCCGCTAGCGGACGGCAAAGAACCTCTTTGCCATCAGCTTCCAAAAAGCAGACGGCAAAGAACTGGCTGATGGCAAAGACCAAGTTTGCCATCAGCCAGTTCTTTGCCGTCTGCTAGCGGACGGCAAAGATTCTTTGCCGTCGGCTAGCGGACGGCAAAGAGGGAGGGGCCCCACTGATGAGCTGCAAAAAAAACCTAACGGGCCCCCTCTTTGCCGTCCGCTAGCGGACGGCAAAGAGCAAGAAGGCGGACGGCAAAGGATGGCGGACGGCAAAGAGGGAGGCCCCACGTAACGTTAACGGGGCCGCGCCCCACACCCCCCTCTCTCTCTCTTTCTCTCCCACCTCCACCGCCCCGTCGCACCACGCCCCGCCGCCGCCCCAGCGCAACCCGCCGCCGCCCCAGCGCCCCCCGCCGCCGCCCCGGCGCCCCCCCCCCTCGCCCCCGCCGCCCCCACCGCCCTGCCGTCTGGGCGCCGCCACGCCCCGGCGCCCCGGCACCTCCGCGCCCCGCCGCCCCGGCCGGGCCCGGCGCCGCCGCCCCAGGCCGCCCCGCCACCCTCCTCCGCCGCCCCAGGCCGCCCCGCCCCGCTCCTCCACCGCCCCAGGCCGCACCGCCCCCCTCCTCCACCCTGCAGGTGATATTCTTGCTTTTTTCTTTTTTCTGTTGTTTTAGTTTTAGGTTTATGTTTAGTTTAGATTTAGTTTTAGTTTTAGGATTAGTTTTAGGTTTATAGGTTTAGTCTTAGTTTAGTTTTAGGTTTAGATTTAGTTTTTTTCTTTTTCTGTTTTTTTAGTTTTAGGTTTAGTTTAGTTTTAGGAAAGAAGAAAAAGAGAAAAAAGAGGAGATTAGGAGAAGAAGAAGAGGAGGAGGAGAAGAAAAAAGAAGAAGAGGAAAAAGAAGAAGAAAAAAGAGGAGAGGAGGAGAAGAAGAAGAGGAAAAAGGAAAGGAGGAAGAAGAAGAAGAAGAAGAAGGAAATAAAGGAAGAAAAGGAAGAAAAGGAAGAAGAAGAAAAGGAAAAAAGAGGAAAAACCCCCGACCCGACACGGCACCCCGACCCGACACGGCACCCCGACCCGACACCGCACCCCGACCCCGACCCGGCACTCCGACCCCTAGACCCCGACCCCGACACCCCGACCCCGACACCGACCCCTAGACCCCGACCCCGACACCCCGACCCCGACCCCGACACCCCGACCCCGACCCCGACACCCCGACCCCGAGCCTGACCCGACACCCCGACCCCGACACGGACACGGCACCCCGACCCCAACCCGACACCCCGACCCCGAGACCCCGACCCCGACACCGACACGACACCCCGACACCGACACCCTGACCCCGACACGGACACGGCACCCCGACCCCAACCCGACACCCCGACCCCGACCCCGACCCGGCACCCCGACCAGACACCCCGACCCCGAGACCCCGACCCCGAGCCTGACCCGACACCCCGACCCCGAGACCCCGACCCCGAGACCCCGGGCCTTACCCGACACCCCGACCCCGACACTGACACGGCACCCCGACCCCGACCCGGCACCCCGACCCGACACCCCGACCCCGAGACCCTGACCCCGACCGCGAGTCGGACCCGACACCCCGACCCCGACACCGACCCGGCACCCCGACCCCGACCCGGCACCCCGACCCGACACCCCGACCCCAAGACCCCGACCCCGACACGGCACCCCGACACCGACAGGGCACCGCGACAACCGACACCTCCCGAAAATTAAGGTGTTCTTTGGCCTTCCAGAGGCCGACGGGGTCATATATTTGTGAATTATTAGTTAGGTCATATATTTTTCGATTTAGTTATGAAAAACATCATATATAATTGTGTTGATCGTGTAGTTTTAAATGTGCAGTTGTTTCATCGCTGCGAGGTTTGGTGTTCGACGACCTCGCCGTGCGTTTGACGAGCTCTGCCCCTTCGTTCGTGGGTGAGCACAAATGACAAGTCCTCCTCCCCCATTAATTATTTGATCTATTCCGATGAAACTTGATAGCTAGCTATATATGTGTCTTGAATCATCAGTATGCGTAACCAATATGTATCTCCCGTTCGAAAGCGTCATAGTTATAAATATGCATGCATTTGCATATTTATAACCTTGATTCTTTCGAATTGTCCAACGCTATCCATGGACAGCCCGAGTATGTGTAGATTGGGTTCGTTTTCCCATATGCTTTGCTCCGGATCCGACGCATATATTTCGTCAGTGCCTCCCCTGTTGTTCTCCGGGTACACATCCTCTCTGTTTATTGCAGAGACGTGTATCAGGAGAACAGCGGGGAGGTGCTGCCGAAATTTTGCGTCGGATCCGGAGCATAGCATGGGAAAATGAACCCAATCTACACATACACGGGTGGGATTAGGACCTATCATTACCTATTAGAGTGTAGGCAGCCCAATATAGTTGTTGGCCCGTATTTGTCTTTCCACTCAATCTCCCCCCCGGACAGATTATGCAAAGAAAGAACATTTTCCTAACGTTGATAATTCCAGGACCCAACTATCCGGGCAAAAATATGAATGTGTACATGCAGCCGCTTAAGGACGAATTGCAAGAAGCCTGGGATAATGGGTTCAAGACATACGACGCCTTTAGCAAACGGAACTTCATAATGCATGTCTGGTACATGTACTCGACGCATGACTTGCCGGCGTATGCGCTATTCGTTGGCTGGTGTGTGCATGGAAGGTTCCCGTGCCCCACATGCAAGGGAGCTCTTGAGTTTCGTTGGCTTCAGGCCGGTCGCAAGTTTTCTTGCTTCGACATGCATAGACAGTTCCTGGATCCTCGCCATAAGTTCAGGAAACACAAGAAGAACTTCATCAGGGGTAGAGTTGTCAAAAACTCTGCACCACCTGCATTGACAGGCCAACAGACCCTGGATCAGTTAAACGCTCTCGAGCCAGATCCACAACGTCCAGGGTACTTCAAGGGGTATAATACTAAGCACGCGTGGACTCACAAAACATGCTTATGGGATCTGCCTTACTTCAAAGACCTCCTTTGCCCACACAACATCGACGTGATGCACACTGAGAAGAATATCGCCGAGGCACTTTTTGGTACATTGTTCGGCATTAATCCGAAGCCAAAAATCGTCATTTGCATAATCCGAAGCCTCGGTACAATGCTGACGAGCCTAAAAAGGGTGGATCCAACCTCAGCCTATTCAAAGGGAATCTCGCACCAGCTAGTGTTTCACATCCAGTATCTTTGGATAACGAAGAATGGCGGACCATTTCGTTGTATATCTTCAACAACCTGATAGAAGTGCGGCCGTACATCGATTAAGTTCTCGGTACATTGTTTCGCAACTTCTATTTCCGTTGAACTACTCTTATTCCTGGATATGTCATACAGTCGATACGTTACCATATTCTCGTATGGAGCGGAGATCCAAAAGGATTCCGTCGAAGAGTATGAGCTTCTCACAAAGCAAGGAGGTGGCTATCCCGGTTTCATCTCTTGGTTCAAACAAACGGTAATTTCTATTAGACAATTTCATTTCATTCGCTAATTTGTGCATAATGCAACAATCCTTTCATATTAAACCTGTAGGCTAATTCAGAGTCTATGGACGCCGAATTGAGACAAGTCGCTAATGGTTTTGACTATAAGGTCCGTTCATTTGACAAGTACGACATCAACGGGTATCGCTTTCGTACCTATGGCAAAGAGCTATCGATGGCGGACCGAAAGTCAACAAATTGTTGTGTATCTGCTATCGGTGAAGGAGGTACCGAGTATTATGGGAGAGTTGAAGCAATTTATGAACTTCTGTTCTATGGTGAAAACCCACCGAATGTCGTAGTCTTCAAATGTTATTGGTTTCAGCCGAAGAAGACTAGAAGGACTCATGAACATGTAGGGCTAGTTGAAATCAACCAAAGCACTCATTTAGATGTTCCTGATGTCTATATTATGGCTCAACAGGCGACCCAAGTATTCTATCTACCGTGGGCCTGCCAAACTAATCCAAATCTGAAAGGTTGGGATGTCGTTTATGAAGTGCCGCCACGTGCTAGACTTTCTCCCCCAAAGGAAGAGGATTATGAACCTCACATTAACCCAGACACATATGAAGGAGAATTCTTCCAAGAGACACGTCTTTCCAAAAAGCGTTTCAAGAACCGCTATACTTCACCCCAAAACATTGAAGTAGACAGCGACAATGAATCCGACATCACCCCAGAGGAGGAACAAGAAGAGCCGGAACAAGAAGAGGTTACTGCTGCGGATGACCTGTCAATGCTTGACCGATTACGTCAAGGTGGCCTCGCACATGTTGATGCCAATGAACCCTATGAGCCCGTCATTGATTATAGTGATGATGATGATTATGCATTTATTGATGATACTGATCGAGATTATTAGTAGTGTCAGGTATTACATTTTTTTATGTTGTACTTGATGATGATACACTTAAGTGATACACATATTATTATTCATGTCGGTCTTTTTTTATGTTGTACTAATTTCGTTTACTGTTTGTCATGGCAGGTGTTGAAAGATGGTGGGTGCTAGTCGGGAGCGTGGTCTGAGGTCTTCCATTCCAGACGCACCTCTCCGCCGAGCGTTGCTGGACAGTATGGCCACACCGCCGGGCCCTTCTTCGTCGACCGTGGTGCCCCGCAGGGGACGAGGTAGGAAGAGAGGAGGTGGGGCACGTGGTCGTGGGAGAGGAGGTAGGGTGACTGCTACGGTGCCTTCCTCGCCGCCACCCCCAGCCGTTTCACCCGAGCACGTGACTGCTAGGGTGGACTCGTCCGAGCAGGAGGCTACACGGACTCCAGTCCACGAGCCTCCGGTCCACGGGTCTGCGGCCCACGAGAGTTCGGCCCACGTGACCCCGGAGGAGCACACGTCCGGATGGGGTACCTGGCCGGATCAGCCCGAGGAGCCGAGTGGCCATGCTGATGATGGCGGGGAGCCGACTGATCTTGAGGAGGAGGGGGGCACCGTCTACCAGCGTGGTGCTACATGGCTCCCGTCCGTGCCGGTGACCCGCGAGCAGAGGTGGTTGATTTTCCCTGATGGGGAGAGGTACGTAAGTGCATTTAATATTTTTGTACCTTGTGCATTCACGTTTTTTCAAATAACTAATGCGTTGGCCTTGTCATGCTGCAGGGGTTGGGACCACCATCATAGTGTCCGCCGGCCCAACTCCGTCTTTGGAGTTCTTTGCCGGCAAAACTTCCCGGGGTTTGTCACGTTGCCTGGTGAGGGTCGGCTTCCAGAGCTTGGATTGAGCTGGGAGCACTACGTGGCTGCCCCGGCCCCGCCAAATGAGATTATCGACGGTGTCGTGTGTGACACGAGGGCAGACATGGTGATCAGAAAGTTCTGGGTAATTTCTCCTTTACACATTTAAAAATCTTAAACTAGCTAGTTATTAATTGTACTAATCAACATTGTCTCATTTGATTGCAGACATTCTACAGGTGTGAGGAGGGATACGAGGAGGACGCGACACATGTTATCGAGAACGTCTGCAAGCGCCTACTCCAGAACTTACGGCACGAGGCTCGGGTGCAGGCTGTTCGAGACTACTACGCCTTGCGTGGTATCAAGAAGACCAAGCCGGCGTGCCGCGATAAGTTCCTGAGTAAGGAGCAGTACATGAAGGTAATTCTTAAGGCCTTCTCTACTTAAGTTCCTTCATTTAGTAATTCTTAGCCGTAGCGCTCAAGTTTCTATTTGCTAACTTAGGCGCCTCCGAGATGGTGTGCGGATCGGATGGATTGTTGGGAGGTGTTGGTCGATGAGTGGTGCTCACAACGATGGCTAGCCCTCCACAAGGAGGCCAAGGACAAACGTGCCCAAATGGAAGGTGTGCCACACCATCAAGGTAGCTCCAACTTATATCAGTTCGGGCGCAACTGGGTATGTGGTTTGCTTCATGATTCATGCTATTCATTCATCATGCTAGCTTGAGCCCTTTAATTACTAATTTTCATTGTTTCTCTCTTTCAGGCACGCTACAATAAGGCGGATAAGGTGCCAGAGGTGTATGACCTGTATGCCATGGCCCACACTGCCTCTTTCAAGAAAGTCAAGGCTTTCTCTCAGTCTGACCTCGACGATGCAAACAACTTCACCAACATCTCCTCCCACAACAAGCTCGTGAGATATAGAGATGAGGGGAAGGCGAGGAAAGGGGAGGACTTTAACCCGAGCCAGGGTCCCATTGATCCAGAGCTGTTGATGATATCTGGTGGTGGGAGGTCCCATGGCTCCATAGCCATTGGAGATGGACTTATCCGTTGTCCTAGCACTCTCCCGGAGATCAAGGCGCGCCAGTCGAGCTCCGCTCCTGAGATAAGGCCTCGTGAACGGCCAGTGCAACTCGCCATCAAGGTTAGTGATACGTACTCAGTTATCTTTCTCCATTACATTGTGTGCGCTTCCATCAATGATTACAAATGGTCATGTGAGTGGTATTGCAGGCTGCTATATAGAGTGAGAGAGATAGAATAGAGAAACTTCTGGCGAAGGCGGCGGAGAGGCAGCGGGAGTTGGAGGAGAGGACGACAAAGATGCTGGAGGAGGAGAGGGCACGGAATGACATGCAGGCAAGGGCCATGTACGAGCTCCTTGTGGTAAGTTTCTTCTGCAGATTAGCCAAAACATTCATGTAGTGTTTGTCTCATTACTAACTAGTATGACTGAGTCGTCAAAACCAAATGTGCAGTCTGTGTGCGAGAAGACAGGTCAGACCGCTCCACCGATGCCAGTGATTGCTCCTGGGACCACGGTGAGTTTTATTTGAATGGACATTACTTGCTAGTCTTAACATTTGAGTGTCATCACGCTAACAAGACATTGGAAATGATCTTTGGTGCAGCATAACTCCAGACAAGCATCACATGATCCTTCTCCAGCTACCGACACGAGCCACCCCGCTCCTACACCTCCTGGATCTTGGTAAGTTTATCTAGTGTTTTGCTTAACACATGCATAAAGACCTAGACTTAGCTTTATTTCCTCCAATGCTTACCATAATGACGTAGACTTAGCTTCTTCTCCTCCAAAATGACTTAATAAGCTTACTGACATCCAAAACCATCCATTTTACCTAAGTTAGCTCTAAAACGATCTATACTTAGCTTACTTATGTCAAAAATTGCATAATTAGCTTAGTTAGCTCATAGACGATCCATTTTACCTAAGTTAGCTCCAAAATGACCCATCTTACCTAGGTTAGCTTATAAATGATCCAGTTTATCCAAGTTAGCTCTAAAATGACCCAATTTACCTAGAGTAGCTCCTAAACGATCCATTGCACCTAAGTTAGCTAAAAACGATCCATTTCACCTAAATTAGCTCTTAAATGATCCATTTCACCTAAGTTTGCTCAAAAACGATCCATTTCACCTAAATTAGCTCTTAAATGATCCATTTCACCTAAGTTTGCTCAAAAACGATCCATTTCACCTTAGTTAGCTCAAAAACGATCCATTTCACCGAAATTAGCTCTTAAATGATCCATTTCACCTAAGTTTGCTCAAAAATGATCCATTTCACCTTAGTTAGCTCAAAAACGATCCATTTCACCTTAGTTAGCTCAAAAACGATTCATTTCACCTAGTTAGCTCAAAAACGATCCATTTCACCTTAGTTAGCTCAAAAATGATGCCCTTCACCTTAGTTAGCTCAAAAACGATTCATTTCACCTTAGTTAGCTCAAAAACGGTCCATTTTACCTAAGTTAGCTCATAAACGATCTATTTTACCCAAGTTAGTTCTAAAATGATCCATTTAACCTTACTTAGCTCATAAATGATCCATTCTACCGAAGTTAGCTCTAAAATGACCCATTTTACCTAGGTTAGCTCCAAAATGATCCATCTTACCTAGGTTACCTCTAAAATGATGCATTTTACCTAAGTTTGCTCATAAGCGATCCATTGCACCTAGGTTAGCTCATAAACGATCCATTTGACCTTACTTAGCTCATAAACGACCCATTTCAACTAAGTTAGCTCATAAATGATCCATTTCACCTTAGCTAGCTCATAAACGACCCATTTCAACTAAGTTAGCTCATAAATGATCCATTTCACCTTAGCTAGCTCATAAACGACCCATTTCAACTTAGTTAGCTCATATATGATCCATTTCACGTAAGTTAGCTCATAAATGACATACTCTTCTTGTTCTAGTCTTCTTCTTGTTCTACTCTTCTTGTTCTAACTTTCTTATTTTTCATTTTGCAGATTTCATTCACTTGATGAAAGCTTGCATAGATGGAGTGCTCCTTATCCCTTTCTCTGTTTCTTTTGTATCGTTGAACTATGCATGTATCGTTGGATGAAACTATTGTAATATATATGGTTGGATGCCTCTATGTTGAACTTGTTATGTATGATGGAACTATGCATGTAATATATATGGTTGGATGATGAAGTTATGTGTTGGATATCTTATATGTTTGCTCTGTAATGGCCTTTTGAAGTATATCTATATATGTCATATATATTTGTGATGAAAATTGTTGGATTTAATAAAAAACAGATAAAAGAGCCAATATGCAGGCTCTTTGCGATCTGCCACCGACGGCAACCCGCTCTTTGCCGTCTGCCGCGGACGGCAAAGAAGCCACGTGGCGTCCACCTGTGCTTCCTGGGAGCTGACCCGTCTGGTCAGTTTGCCTACAGTGGCAGACGACAAAGACTTTGTCGTCAGTGGCAGACGGCAAAGAACCTGCCACGTAGTGACGTGTAGATGACATCATACAGCAGACGGCAAAGACCCTAGAAATTTTGCCGTCAGCGGCAGACGGCAAAGGCCTTCCGTTAGCCACTTAACGGACTGACAGCGCAACTATTGCCGTCCGCCGTCTTTGCCGTCTGCCGCTCTCTCTTTGCCGTCCGCCGCAGACGGCAAAGACTTTGCCGTCAGTAGCTGACGACAAAGAACCTGTTTACCGAAGCCTACTTTACCGGAGCCTTTTGCCGTCCGCCGCTGACGGCAAAGGCCTTTGCTGTCCGCCGTTCGTGCCTTTGCCGTCCGCTACGGCAGACGGCAAAGTAGCTGATTCCTGTAGTGTTAATAGGACCAAGACGTTGGATTAATGGTGAACACACGTCTTCTGCCAACACCCCCACATTATATGCGTGGGAGCTGAAGCCGACGACTGAAATCTTTCAGGTTATATACATATATACATAAACGGCCGCACAAGAGGGATCATATTACTTCCGGGCAAAAGTATAAATACAACCTTGATAAATTCAATACAACGTTGTTTTTACCATGGGAATACATGTGACTCAAACATAATATTCTTCGAGCACTGGGCCTCTATCGTACGAGCGCCCTCAAGAACTTCTTCAAAATAGTGCTCGACAGCCACTCGGCCTATGGCCGAACCCTGCGCCGCGACAGTGATGGCATCCATCTCCGCCCAGTATGTTTTGACACGGGCAAGGGCCATCCGTGAGCCTTCTATGCACGCCGACCTCTTCATCGCATTGATGCGTGGCACCGTACCAAGGAACTGCTGCACCAAGCTAAAATAGATGTTCGGCCTCGGCCTTTCCGGCCACAGATGATCCACGGTAGACCTAATGGCGAGTCCGGACAATCTATTGAGTTCGGCCCATTCGGCAAGCTGACCAGTCAATGGAAGCGGACGCTCTAGAACGTTGATTTGCGAGCAGAATAGCTTGTCAACTTCGCGATCTGTTTGATCTCAGAAGTATTCGGCCGCATCGACGGCGCTCGCCGCTAAGTCCAGATATGCATCGGATGAACTCCACAGCCGATCCAGAGGGGCATATCGCGGATTGCCGAACTTCCTCCGCAGCATAAAGGGCTTCCCAGCCACAATATCCCCGGCTTCACGCAGTTCCTCCTTCTTTGCTCTCATTGCAGAGCGGGTGTCTTTGGTCGCCATTGTGGCCTTTTCAAGGTCCGTAGCCTTCGCCCGGTTTTCTTCTTCAAAAACTGGCAGCGGTCGGCAGTGTCTTTTAACTTCACAACCATTTTGGCCAGTTTCTCTTTGCTCTCGCTATGCGCGGACTTCTCGGCTCTCAACTCTTTGGCCGCCTTCCAAGCGGCCGCATTGCTACTTCATGCTCCGCCCGCAGGGCCTCCACGGTGGCAGCTGCATCTACAGTCACAACATATTAAAGATACTAGCATCACGGTGCTCTAACTATGTGACATTCACTATAAATATCACCTACCTTGTGCCTCGCCAAGCCGCTTGTTAACAAGCTCGATGTCGGCATCCGCCGCATCTAGTTCCCGCTTTAGTTCGGCAACCCCATAAGTCCGGCTAGCCACCGGAGCTCCAGCCACCTGCACATAAAGGCGGACTGGTTATTTCCTAGGATTACGATCCTCTGATCGCCGCCGTTCTCAACGACAACCAGAGTCTCAGGGGCTACAATCTACACAGGGCACACCTAAAAATGTGCGATACCATCACAAATGTATACCATTTCACGTACCTCAAAGCCCGTCAGTAGACTCATAAAGGCTTCATGCAACCCGTTTTCGGCGGATGAAATCCTTTCAATCACCGTACACATTAATGTACGATGCTCTTCTGATATAGTCGCTCGCTCTAGCAGACCCTTCAGTACGTCCGACCGCATACCAGATGGTGACGGACTCTTTTGATTGCTCTCTTCAAGAGCCGGATACTGAGGGCTTCGGGTGACCATGGGATTATCTTCTGGCCTTGCCGGATCCGGAGAAACTCTCCGTGATGATACTTCGGGGTCGCCTGCTTCTTGAGCCAGGGAGTCCGGGGGAGGCGTTTCGCTCTCCATCTCCGGAAGAAGATCCCCCAAAGACGAGTGAGGGAGTCCTGGATTAGGGGGTCTCCGGACAGTCGTATTATCTCCATTGGCCGGATTGTTAGACTATGGAAATACCAGATTGAAGACTTCGTCTCGTGTCCGGATGGGACTCTACTTGGCGTGGAAGGCAAGCTAGGCAGTACGGATATGGATATCTCCTCCTTTGTAACCGACCTTGTGTAACCCTATCCCTCTCTGGTGTCTATATAAACTGAAGGGTTTTAGTCCATGGGACAACAACCATAACATACAATCATACCATAGGCTAGCTTCTAGGGTTTAGCCTCTCTGATCTCGTGGTACATCTACTCTTGTACTACCCATATCATCAATATTAATAAAGCAGGACGTAGGGTTTTACCTCCATCAAGAGGGCCCGAACCTGAGTAAAACATCGTGTCCCCTGCCTCCTGTTACCATCCAGCCTAGACGCATAGTTTGGGACCCCCTACCCGAGATCTGCCGGTTTTGACACCGACATTGGTGCTTTCATTCAGAGTTCCTCTGTGTCGTCCCCATTAGGCTTGAGGGCTCCTAATATCATCGATAGCGATCCGGTCCAGGGTGAGACTTTTCTCCCCAGACAGATCTTCGTATTCGGCGGCTTTGCACTGCGGGCTAATTCGCTTGGCCATCTGGAGCAGATTGAAAGCTATGCCCCTGGCCATCAGGTCAAATTTGGAAGTTTGAACTACATGGCCGACATCCGCGGAGACTTGATCTTCGACGGATTCGAGCCATAGCCGGGTGCGCTGCACTGTCACGATGGGTATGACCTAGCTCTTCCGCTGAACAGTACCCCAGAGGCCGCGCCCGCATCAGCTCCGACCCTTAGCTCGGAGCCAACTACGCCAATCAAGGACGGGTGGTTAGACACCACCTCAGGGGCTGAAGTCTCATAGGCGATTGAGCCAAACACTAGCACAATCCTCTGCGCAGCCTGTGACTCCAAGGTGCCGGACTCTTTTTCTGACTCCGAGCCATCCGCGCCCCTGCCAATCGAATCCGATTGGGCACCGGTCATGGAATTCACCGCCGTGGATATCTTTCAGCACTCGCCCTTTGGTGATATTCTGAATTCGCTAATGTCTCTCTCTTTGTCAGGAGAGCCTTGGCCAGATTATGGCCAACAGAGTTGGGATGCGGACGACAAAGAAATTCGACGCCCACCCACCACCCACTTCATAGCCACTATCGATGATTTAACCGACATGCTCGACTTCGACTCTGAAGACATCAACGGTATGGATGACGATGTAGGAGATGAACATGAATCAACACCTATAGGACACTAGAAAGCCACCTCGTCATATGACATATACATGGTTGATACACCCAACGAAAGTAATGGCGACGAGATAGCGGAGGATGACCCCTCCAAGAGGCAACCCAAGCGCCGATGTCAGCGGCGCCGCTCTAAGTCTCGCCAAAGCAAAAGTGGTGATACCGGCACAGGAGATAATAACACTCCGGATAGTGCCGAAGACAACAACAATCCCCTCCAGCAAGATTTAGAGCAGGAGGATGAAGGAGCCTGCTCTCCTGAGAGAGCGGCAGATGGAGAAGAGGAGGATGATCACATGCCCCCCTTCGAAGACGAGGCAAGCCTCGGCGACAATGAATTCGCCGTACCAGAGGATCCTGTCGAACAAGAGCGCTTCAAGCGCCGGCTTATGGACACGGCAAATAGCCTGAAGAAAAAGCAGCAGCAGCTTCAAGCTGATCAAGATCTGCTAGCTGACAAATGGACTGAAGTCCTCGCGGCCGAGGAATATAAACTCGAGTATCCTTCCAAGAGTTACCCAAGGCACAGGTTGCTACCCCGACTGGAGGAAGAAGCGTATGATATGGCTGATCGGCCACCTCGTGGCCGCGATAGAGAGGCATTCCAGCCAAAAGCTCAGCCTCCACCCCAATGCCATTCAAATAAAAAGGCATGGGGAGATACGCCAGACGTGCGAGACATATTGGAGGACAAGGCAAAGCATTCAAGATCGATCTATGGATCACGAGGGCGCACCACTCTGTGAGGCGACAAACGTCACGCCGGATACAGTAAAAGCAAATCCGGTCGGGCCAAACATAGCGGGCAAGACCCATTCGAGCTGCGTCGCGATATAGCCCAATACAGAGGCGCCACACACCCCTTATGCTTCACATACGAAGTAATGGAACATCAATTCCTGGAAGGTTTCAAACCTGTAAATATTGAATCATACGACGACACAAAAGATCCCGCAGTATGGATTGAGGATTTCCTCCTCCACATCCACATGGCCCACGGCGATGACTTACACGCCATCAAATACCTCTCACTAAAGCTCAAAGGACTAGCATGGCATTGGTTTAACAGCTTGCCAGCGGACTCCATCAGCTGTTGGGAAGATCTGGAAGCCGCATTCCTCGACAACTTTCAGGGCACTTATGTGCGACCACTAGACGCCGATGATTTAAGCCACATAATTCAGTAGCCAGAAGAGTCAGCCAGGAAACTCTGGACTCGGTTCCTTACAAAGAAAAATGAAATCGTCGACTGTCCGGATGCGGAGGCCTTAGCGGCTTTCAAGCACAACATCCGAGACGAGTGGCTAGCCCGACACCTTGGTCAGGAAAAGCCGAAATCTATGGCAGCTCTCACGACACTCATGACCCGCTTTTGTGCGGGAGAAGACAGCTGGCTCGCTCGTAGTAATAACATATCAAAGAACCATGGTACCTCAGATACCAAGGACGGCAATAGCAGGTCACATCTCAAGAAGCATAAGCGCCGCATTAACAGCGAAAATACTAAGGATACAACAGTCAATGCCGGATTCAAAGGCTCTAAACCGGTCAGCGGAAAAAGCCATTCAAGCAAAGTACGCTGGGTCTGTCCAGCTTGGACCGTATACTCGATCGCTCGTGTCAAATACACGGCACCCCAGACAAGCCAGCCAATCACACCAACAGGGATTGTTGGGTGTTCAAGCAGGCCGGCAAGTTAATTGCCGAAAACAAGGACAAGGGGCCGCATAGCAATGACGAGGAGGAGCCCTGGCAGCCGCACACTTGAGGACAGAAGAGGTTTCCCCCGCAAGTGCGGACAGTGAACATGATATACGCAACCCACATCCCCAAGAGGGAGCGGAAGCGTGCACTCAGGGACGTATATGCGTTGGAGCCAGTCGCCCCAAAGTTCAACCCTTGGTCCTCCTGTCCGATCACCTTCGATCGATGGATTTCACCTCACTCGAGTCCTTATGGATGGCGGCAACACCCTGAACCTACTTTATCAGGACACAGTGTGCAAAATGGGTATAGACCCCTCAAGGATCAAACCCACAAAAACGACCTTTAAGGGCGTCATTCCAGGCGTAGAGGCCCATTGCACAGACTCAATTACACTGGAAGTGGTCTTCGGATCCCCGAATAACTTCCGAAGCAAAGAGTTAATCTTCGATATAGTCCCGTTCCGCAGTGGTTATCACGCGCTGCTCGGGCGAACCGCATTTGCTAGATTCAATGCGGTACCGCATTACGCATACCTCAAGCTCAAGATGCCAGGACCTCGCGGAGTTATTACAGTCAATGGAAACACAGAGTGCTCTCTCCGAACAGAGGAGCACACCGCGGCCCTCGCAGCAGAAGCGCAAAGCAGCCTCTCAAGGCAATCAACCAGTTCGGCGTTTCAAAGCCCGGACACCTTCAAGCGCGCTCGTGGCAATCGGCAAATAGACCGCTTGGCGCGATCTGAGCTCGCGTAGCAATACGGCGGCCACCCCAATCCCAGCCCGACAGCGATATTCGTGCCGCGCATACATAATTACGCATTAAAAATACCATGGGCACAGGTGGGGAGGGGGGCACAACTGCGGCACGCCCCAAAACGCGACCTAAACCGCACTACAGGCTTCCCGTTTGGTTATTTTTCTTTTTCTTTTAGGACCTTAATCTCTGGAAACATCGTCCGGCAGCACTATCGCTGAACACATGATGCAGCCACCAAGGAGGTAGACAGCTACGTTATACCACGAAATTCCCAGGTTGATTACAGTAACAAGCGAAATATTCGATTTCATATCTTTCCTCGGCTTGCCCTTGGAAGGGACATAGTCCTAGTCTTTGCTTATCGCACTATCTGTATCACTCTGCTCTAACGAAATTTTTCAATAAACAATGCATGACATTATGACTATTATTGCATTCTTGTTACATATATATATCTGTGTGTGTGTTCATTAATGATGCCTTGCAACCGTCCAGTCTGGTACGGCCAATACACCAAGGGCTTACGTACCCCACAATGCGGTGTGAAAAGTCCGAACACTTTCACAAGTGCGGCACCCCGAACTTATAGCATTATATGCGTCAGCTCCGAATCATGTCTTTGGTCAAATGTTGGGTTTGCCCGGCTCCTATGTTTTGGTACCTTACGTTCCGTTCTATCGACTAAGGTAGCGCTCGGAGAACTACTGAGATTGTGCCCCGGTTCTGCCAGGCTGAGCACCTTAGTAGAGAAAGCTAAAACTGACTGTCATGATAAGGCGAGAGACTGGTCGCTGTTCGGCGAGGTTTTTCGAGTACCTAAAGAGTGATGCCGCTTAGGGCGAGGGGCTGGCCCTGTCCGGCTTACAGGTGTTTATCGCGCCCCGAATTCGGCCTTCCGAACACTAGGGGCTTCGCCGAAATTTAAAGTTATAGAATTCTATGGCTAAGTGAGAGTGATAAAGCATTATTAGCCCGGTTGCCTTGTTCATTGTGCTGAGCACCTCCCTCGAAGGACCCAAACAGGGGAACAAGAGTGCTCAGATTTACCCCGAATACCCCAGCACTCGTTGCGTGGGGGCAGAAGCTAAGGACTAGCCATCTCTCAGATTGGATAAACAGCCAAACAGTAGGTAATATTTTAAATTCCAACAAGCGTTGCATAGCACATATGAAACAAGTTTTCATACATACAGGATAAAACAAGCAAGTCTCATTCGAATATTACATCTTTCAAACACTCGTCCGCGATAAGACGGGCGCCCGGCAGAACACCCTCATAGTACATCTCGGGGTGGCGGTGCTCCTTGCCCTCTGGCGGCCCCTCCTTGATCAGCTTCACAGCGTCCAGCATGACCCACTGCAATTTCACACGGGCGAAAGCCCGACGTGCACCTTCAATGCAGACGGATCGCTTGACGACCTCCAGCTGCGAGCAGGCATCCACGAGCCGCCTCACCAGGCCGAAGAAGCTGTTCAGAAGAGCGTCGCCAGGCCACAACCGGACTATAAAGCTCTTCATGGCCTGATCGGCCGCCTTATGTAGCTCGACCATCTGCTTCAGCTGGTCGCTCATTGGCACTGGATGTTCGGCATCGGCATACTGAGACCAGAACAGCTTTTCCGTCGAGCTTCCGTCCTCGGCCTGGTAAAATTGTGCGGCATCGGACACACTGCGGGGCAAATCTGTGAATGCTCCTGAAGAGCTCCGGATCTGGGTAAGTAATCGGTAATTTACTTTTACATGCTTGCTTTGCATAAAGAAAGCCTTACCAGCCGCTATCTTCTTCATCGCGTCGATCTCTTAGAGGGCCTTTTGGACTTCGGCCTTGGCACTTTTCACACTCTCGAGGGCCGCGGCAAGCTCAGACTCCCGCGTCTTGGAGTCAAGCTCCAACGCCTCGTGCTTCGCCACAAGAGCCTGGAGCTCTTGCTGCACCTCGCCCACCCGAGCCTCCTGCTTCTCTCGCTCTGTGCGCTCCTTGGCCGCTGTATCTTCGGCCTTGGTCAGTGCTTGCTTCAGGGTCGCCATCTCGGTCGTGGCCCCTGGCAAACATACAATGATCCTGTCATTTTGCAATCGCATCCTTTTATATATATACATATCTATAGACGGGGTATTACTTACCCTTGTTCTCCTCGACCTGCCTCTTGGCAAGGCCGAGCTCTTTCTTGGACCCTTCGAGGTCCTGCTTCATTACGGCGACCTCCGCAGTTAGTGCGGCGGACGCCAGTAGCGAAGCCTTCATATGCATGTTGACATACTTATTTTAGACTCCTGCGATATTATTTGATCCTCTGTTTGGCTTTTCTTTGTGAACACCGAACAAGCATCAGGGGCTACAGTCTATGCTCTAATATTTCTACTACATTCTAAAACACTTACCTCAAAGCCTGTTAGAAGGTTGGCATAGGCTTCAGTCAATCCTCTCTTGGCGGACTAAACCTTCTGAATCACCGCACTCAGGATAGTGCGGTGCTCCTCGTCGATGGAAGCGCTGCGAAGCGCTTCCAGCAGATTGTCCGGTCCCTCTGGATGGACAGAGGCCACCGGCACAGGCGTCTTGCCCCTCTTAGAAGGAGGCCGCCTGCCCGAGCCCGGAACCGCTGGAGGGTCCGGCACGTTGTTCGGCTGAGGGCCGAACTCGGAGCTATCGGGGGCCCTGTCCCTGCGGCTCCCGGAGTTCGGAAGGTCGCCTTGAGGCACCTCCAGGACTGTCTCCCCTCAATCCGGTGCCTCTTGAGACAGCACCTCGGTGTCGTCGGCAGGAGGGGAGGTGGCAGTCGGGACTGGATCGCTATCCATGTGCGACAAACCCAAGGAGCCGTCCGATGATACATCGATACTGGCTCGTGGCGGCCTGCATAATTGCGTTCGGCGTTAGAGAAAGCAGTGCGACAAAGGAATCGTAGGAGTTACTTTGGTATCCGAATACTTACGTTCTCCCCGGGGGCTTGACCCTGGGCAACCACTCACCTTCGCCTTCGTCGGTGGCGGTGGAACTGCCCGGAAGGAGAGTCCTTCCCTCCTTCGACCCTCCAGCCTCCCTAGTTGGGGAGGCCTTCCTTTTCTTGTCTCCCCCAGTCGGGTGGGGAGCATCTTCTTCTTCTTCTTCCCCGTCTTCGGGGGAAGAGTGCGCCACAGAGTCATCAGACGGTGAGTCCAAAAACGCCAGGCGTCGGGAACTCTTTCAGGTTCCCTTGGCCTTCTTGGTCTTATCTGGCACCTTATAAGGGGCCGGAGTCAGCATCTTCGCCAGAAGAGCGTCTGCGGGGCCTTCGGGCAAAGGAGCCGGACATTCGATCTGTCCGGCCATCTTCTGTCAGTCCTGTCAAAGGTACGGGAGTTCAGATCCCGCATAGAGTCAATCTATATAAAAAAATAAGTATCGTGTGAAAGGTAAAGCAGCTTACCGCACTGGCTTTGCGCTTCGCGCTGAATCCGCGATCCTCAGTAATAGGGGGGGGGGCCTCGGCACTTTTGAACAGCACCCTCTAGGCGTCTTCATGAGTCGTGTCGAAGATCCTGTTCAGAGTTCGGTGTTGTGCCGGATTGAACTCCCACAAGGTGAACTCCCTTTGTTGGCATGGGAGTATCCGGCGGATGAGCATAACCTGGACTATGTTGACAAGCTTGAGCTTCTTGTCCACCATGTTTTGAATACATGTTTGGAGTCCAGTCAGCTCTTTCGAACTACCCCAGGACAGGCCCTTCTCTTTCCAGGAGGTGAGCTGCATGGGGATGCCAGATCGGAACTCGAGGGCCGCTACCCATGCGGGGTCGCGCGGCTCAGTGATATAGAACCACCCCGATTGCCACTCCTTGATGGTTTCCACAAAGGAGCCCTTGAGCCATGTTATGTTGGGCATCTTTCCCACCATGGAGCCTCTGCACTCCGCCTGGCGGCCGCCCTCCACCTTCGGCTTGACATTGAAGGTCTTCAGCCATAAGCCGAAGTGGGGCTTGATGCGAAGGAAGGCCTCGCACATGACGATAAATGCCGACATGTTGAGGATGAAGTTCGGGGCCAGATCGTGGAAATCCAGGCCATAATAAAACATGAGCCCCCGGACAAAGGGATGGAGAGGGTATCCCAGTCCGCGGAGGAAATGGGTGAGGAATACCACCCTCTCATGGGGCCTGGGGGTGGGGATGAGCTGCCCCTCATCTAGGATCCGGTGCACGATGTCGTCGGGCAGGTATCCGTCTCTCCTCAGTTTCTTGATGTCTCCCTCTGTGACCGAGGAGACCATCCACTTGCCTCCCACTCCGGACATCATTGGAGAAGGTCGAGGTGGGAAATGCGGACTCGGGCGCTAGAGCTCAAGTGTGCGAAAACGGATGGGTAAGGGAGGAAGAAGCCATGGATAGAAAGGTGAATCCTTATCCCTTTATATGGGCGGACGAAACTAAGCGTCCCCACTTGCCTGGTAAAACTCCCTTATCCCCCAAGCGCCGCAATTGATGGCGCAGTTGGGTCACCCACACCCGTATTGATGAGAATCCCGTACTAAGGGGACACGATCTCTGCTTTGACAAGACATGTCGAAAAACTGCCTCGCATTATGTGCGGGGCTGGTGAAAAGAAACGGTTCGAATAATCACCAGGCTATGACGCAATGTCATGCTTCCAAAACAAGCCAGCAAATTAGATCTGCGATAATATTATTCTCTCTACGGTGGAATGTTGAACTTATTTTGCAAGGTCGGACAGTATCCTCGTAGTCAAATTCTTCGGTGGTGTATTTGGAGAAGGAACCCCCTTGCAATGCCGAAGACAACACTGTGCACCGGACTCATCGTCATTGAAGCCTGGTTCAGGGGCTATAGAGGGAGTCCAGGATTAGGGGGTCTCCGGACAGCCGGACTATCTCCGTTGGCCGGACTGTTAAACTATGAAAATACAAGATTGAAGACTTTGTCTCGTGTCCGGATGGGACTCTACTTGGCCTGGAAGGCAAGCTAGGAAGTACGGATATGGATATCTCCTCCTTTGTAACCGACCTTGTGTAACCCTAACACTCTGCGGTGTCTATATAAACCAAAGGGTTTTAGTCCATAGGGCAACAACCATAACATACAATCATACCATAGGCTAGTTTCTAGGGTTTAGCCTCTCTGATCTCGTGGTAGATCTACTCTTGTACTACCCATATCATCAATATTAATCAAGCAGGATGTAGGGTTTATCTCCATCAAGAGGGCCCGAACCTGGGTAAAACATCGTGTCCCTTCCTCCTGTTACCATTCGGCCTAGACGCACAGTTCGGGACCCCCTACCCGAGATCCGCCGGTTTTGACACCGACAACGAGCTCTGCTGAGAAGGGCTCAGATCCGAACTACAAGATAATGATTCGGTTATTTTCCTCAGAAGTAAGGTAGTACATCTTCACCACTAAGTACTTTTTGATTACTTACAGCTCGTTAGAGGGCTGATCCCCGAACGGACTTTGTCCGGCAAGAGCACCCTCCAAGGCGGGACCCTTTGGTGGAGTTTTCTTCTCCCGTTTGGAAACCTTGGTTTCTGGATCATCAGAGGTAGTCCTCTTCCTCCCCCAGGGCGAGGGAATGTCAGATTCCTTCCCTTGGCTATCCTCCCTCACAGAGGCGCTCGTTCCCTCGGTCGGAACAGGTAGCGGTGGAGGCCCGCTTTGGCCCTCTCTATTCCCCCCTTCATCTTCTTTTGAGGGCACCGGGCAAGGTGCTGGCTCGAGCATCTTTTCCAGCACCGGATTGTCCAAGCCTTCGGGAAGGGGAGCCGAACACCGGATCATCTTCGCCTTTGTTATCCAGTCCTAGTCAAAGAGCGATCCTTCAGAATGATGTCATGATAAAAGAAAGACAGTGTGTTCGGTAGAGGTTTACTTACTTGGGCGGCGGCCCGTTGCTGCTCAGGCCCACGTCCTCGGAGGTGTCCGGACACTTTATTTGGGGTCCGAAGAACGGCTTGTACATCTCCTCGTGTGTCAGGTCGAGGAAATTCTGAATAGCGCGCGGCCCTTCTGGGTTGAATTCCCATAAACGGAGGGGCCTTCATTTGCAAGGCTGGACTTGACGAACCAGCATGACTTGCACTACCATAACCAAACTAAAATCTCCCTTGAAGAGATCCTGGATGTGGCTCTACAATATGGACACATCCTTGGCTGGACCCCAGGTCAGCTCCCTGCTGATCCATGACATCAGTTGTGGTGGAGGGCCCGAGCGAAAGGCGGGGGAAGCTACCCACTTGGCACTTCTGGGAGCGGTGATGTAGAACCACTCTCGTTGCCATAATCCGGACACCTCTAGAAAGGAACCTTTTGGCCACGGAGCTCCGGCGATCTTGCTTATTAATGCACCCCCACACGCTGCATACTGCCCTTCAACCGTCTTCGGCTTCACATAAAAGGTCTTGAGCAACAGGCCGAAGTGAGGGGTAATGCGGAGGAAGGCCTCACATACGACAATAAATGCAGAGATGTCGAGAAAGGAATCCGGGGCTAGATCGTGGAAATCAAGCCCGTAATAGAACATCAAACCCCTTGCGAAGGGATCCAGAGTGAGGCCTAGTCCTCGGAGGAAGTGGGAGATGAACACGATGTCTTCATTGGGTTCAGGAGTAGGACGACCTGCCCTCGGGCGGGCAGCCGATGTGAGACTTCGGCAGTCAGGTATCTTGCCTCCCTCAACTTCTTGATATCCTCTTCCGTGACGGAGGAGGGTATCCACCGGCCCTGTAGGCTGGATCCAGAAATGATTGAAGGTCCGAAGCACCTGACCCAGCCTTTGGGTGTTAGAACTCGAGGCGGGGGAAGGATTCGATTGAGCACGGGAGGAAACAAGTAAAAGCCTTAACCCTTTATAAAGAGCGTAAATATCAAGCGTCCTACTCGTGGCCATTTGGGACTTGCCTAAAATCTAGGAGTCCTAGGCATGGTTGGGTTACCCACGACCGTATTGATGAGTATCACGTAATCAGGGGGACACGATCTCTGCTTTGACAAGACGTGTCAAGAAACTACCTCGCGTTATGTGCGGGGCTAGTTAAAGAAAAACGGTTCGAATAATCACCGAGCCATGGCATGATGTCATGTTGCCAAAACGTGTCACCAGATTAGATTTGTGGAAATATTATTCTCTCTACGGTGGTATGTGGAACTTATTTTGCAGGGTCGGGCACTATCCTTGTATTCAAATTCTTCCGTGGTGTATTCGGAGGAGGAACCCGCCTTGCAATGCCGAAGACAATACTGCGTGCCGGACTCATCGTCATTGAAGCCTGGTTCAAGGGCTACTGAGGGAGTCCTGGATTATGGGGTCTCCAGATAGCAGGACTATATCCTTTGGCCGGACTATTGGACTATGAAGATACAAGATTGAAGACTTCGTCTCGTGTCCAGATAGTACTCTTCTTGGCGTGGAAGGCAAGCTAGGCAATACGGATATGTATATCTCCTCCTTTGTAACCGACCTTGTGTAACCCTAGCCCCTTCCGGTGTCTATATAAACCGGAGGGTTTTTGTCCGTAGGACAACATACAATCATACCATAGGCTAGCTTCTACGGTTTAGCCTCTCTGATCTCGTGGTAGATCAAGTCTTGTAATACTCATATCATCAAGAATAAATCAAGCAGGACGTAGGGTTTTACCTCCATCAAGAGGGCCCGAACCTGGGTAAAACATCGTGTCCCCTACCTCCTATTACCATCTTCCTTAGACGCACAGTTCGGGACCCCCTACCCGAGATCCGCTGGTTTTGACACCGACAACCCCCCTATCGCCCACACTCACTTGGCAGCGGTTCCAAATGTCATCGTGAAAAGGGGTTGAAAACCATTTGTTTAGGACCGACCCGCACCAGTGAAACACTAGCACCCAAGTCACATAAAGTAAACACTCATAATTTTTAATATTGACTTTGATAGTAGGTTCCCACTCATCATGTAATTTTCTAGGAATTGAAACTTCTAATTCCAACTTTTCTTCTAAAGCTTTCATCATAGCATCAAAAATATGTTTAGTAAAAGTTTTATTTTTTTCATAAGCATGGGGTGAATTTATCATGGATTGCAACAAAGAAATACAATCAATCAAAGAGCAACTATCATAATCAAAATCTTTGTAATCCAAGAGAGTGGGCACATCACTAATTTTTTCAACAAGATTTTCACCCTCCGAATTATCGGGACACCTTCTAGCTAAAGTTGAATCTTCTCCAGTCCCTTTTTCATCAATCTTAATTTTAGTAAAAAAGGAATCAATAGAAGAAACACTAATCATTTTAAGATCTTCATCACTTTTATGAAAGCAATCACTAGAAAACGATTTTCCTAAAAATTCTCTTGTAGCTCTAAGCATAGCGGTTCTTTTCTTACTTTCATCCATAGAAACATAAAGAGCTTTAATATATTCCTCAACCTTAGGCACAAAATATTTCATCTTGAGATTTTCTACATCATGAGAAATTCTATCAACACTTCTAGACTAATCATCGATCTTATTCAACTTTTCTTCCATTATATCATTGAAATTTTTTTGAGTGTTGATAAATTATTTAATATTATTCTCAATATCAGAGGTGTTCCTATATTATTACACTGGCACGCATCGGTCCTAAACAAACGGTTTTTAACCCCTTTCCGCGACGGCATTTGGAACCGTCACCAAGTGAGTGTGGGCGATAGGGGGTCCTTCCCACACGACCCAGAAACCATCAGGGATAGGTCCCCTACAGTACTCCTACTCGTTTCTGCTCGCATTGCCACCGCAGATGGTATTCTGTGGTGCTACGTTTATGATGCACGGCCCATCACAAACGGTTCACTGATATGTCCATTTTGCATCACGCTTTCATATTGATTAATGGCGTCTCCTGAGACCCCCTGTTATGCTAGCTAGTGAATTCGTCATTACCATTGGCTCTCCCGCGACATGGATTAATGGCGCATGTTTCATCGGTACACAGTCAACCTTGGTCGAAGGCAGCTGGCTGCTAGAACAAACATTGCCCGGCTTAATGGATTTTCTCATCGTCTGTCTCTTCCTTTGCTTCTTCTTGGTGGGCTGAGGTGCTGGTGTGTCTGTCAGACCCTCCCTGAGCACCACCCCTAGTGTTATTGGGCTCAGCATTGGATGACTCTGGCTAATTAGTTGAGCTTGGGTGGAACCGGCATCTGGAGGCGTGTCCTGCGAGGATTTCATGAACAAAGACATCTTGCACTCTTGAGGATGTTCTGGCTCTGGTACATGCATCTCATGTTCATATGGTTGACTCATTCTTACTTCATTATCATAGCCGGTATTGAAATACTGGAGAGAGTCATCGGCCTCCTGCATGTCATGATCCATATCCATGGGGCAGATGGCATCATCTGCCGGAACGATTGGCACTCCTTCCTCGTGTTTCTCGATCTCAGCAATCAGCATAGACGATGGTTGTACTTGTGTAGGTGGGTTGCGGTCATACCTTCCTGAGGTCCTGTTGGTGTGCTCTCGGCCACCTTGACACGAACAAGATTTTTCGGCCACAGAATCGGCCAATTTTTTCATTGGCCAAGCTACGTAGGGGTCTCGTCATCCTCTCCATCGGTTTGTATCGGATGAGGGAAACCCTCATAGCCCGCTTTCACACTCGCCACGGACACCCTTAAGGCGTTATCAGGCATCTGTCGGCGGTGGAACAATCTATCCTTGGGCTTCACTGTAGTACCCTCCCCCACATCCACCAACCGGCCCTTCATGTGGTAAAGGAGGGTGTACAGAGTGGAGTCGGCCTACAAAGACATATACGAGCGGCGTCAGAGATCTAAAAAGAACGACAACTAAAGATTAATTAATTAGTTGAGTTGATCAAGGTGCAACGCGTATTTACCGTGACGGCTTCAAGATCAGCCAATGTCAACGACCCGACATTTTAGCCGTTGCTGGAGGTGGTGCTGGAGGTGGTGCGGGTGCAGGAGTAGGTGCTGGAGGTGGTGCGGGTGCGGTTGCCATACAAGGTACGGGTATGGGTGCGGTGTTCATTGAGTTGCTGCCGGTGAAGCTGGGCATGGGAAAATCACTTGGTAGCGTGTTTGGATTTTGTTGCACCCATGTGACCATAGTTGAAATCAAGCTTGTAAAGGCAGCCACCATATCAATTCTATAGACAGCGATTATCTCAGCTTTGGTCTCATCTTTTGCTTTCTCCAGCGCCCGCACCACCTACTTGTCGATAGTCACTTGACTGAACTTCTTTCTCTGTCTTTTGGCCTCGGGGTCCTTGTTATAATAGTACTTCCACGTGGCGCCATCCCCGGCACCGTGCACATGTCCATATTGCGGCCGCTGGCCGGGCGAGTGTCCCATCATTATGTTCATGGCCTGGTTGAAAGGAGTGTCCCACTTGTACTTCGCCGATGACCAATTCGACTGAGTCGACGAGTCGCTTTCGGCCGCAAGCTTGTGTTGCTCTCTCTGCAAAATGGACCGTGAAACATTTACGAATGCGACTAGAATGTAGTATACTTCATTGATCAGAAGCTAATATGTAAGGTGGTAAAAGGATAACTACTAGTAATCTCATGAATTTCCTAGTCGGCCCATCGGTGAAAACAATCTTTTTTGGGGGGTCCCACCAAAATCGGGCTATGATGAAGTCGTGCTGCTGTTGGTCGGTGAACTCAGCCAATGGGTCTGGGATCCCCTGACGTTCACATTATGCATCCTCCTTAGCCCACACGGGCCTCTTTCCCGTGTAACCACGACTTCTAATGCGGTGGTTCCCCATGTTCTTTGCATGCAACTGCTTGCCTCTGTTCGACCTGGCCTTGGCAGCTTCTTCATTGCAAGTCTCCTTGAAATTTTCAAAGTCCTCTATCACAATTTTTGGATTGTCTGCAACAATCTCGGCGTAGGTTTCTGTAGGGTAACGCAGCAGAAAACAAAAAATTTCTGACCTACGCACCAGCCCAGGACCACTATGGAGACTGCATACATGGTTTGATCTTTTTCGTTACCGACTCGTAGCGTAGCAGGAAGTAGAGTCGATGATGATCGGTGGTGCAGATCCCCGCTGCTAGGATTTACAACATCCCAACCATTAGGATGTATACCCTCTTCTGCTCCTCAGACAGCCCTCCGGGAGGCGGTCGAATAACCCCTCGGACGGTGCCGCGGACAGCCCTTCGGGAGGACCTTCAAAACTCGAACGATCACTCGGATAGCCCTTCGGGAGGACCTTCGAAACTCGGACGGTCACACGAACAACCCTCCTGGAGGCACTCGCGAACTAAGACAGAAACTACGATCTCTCTACATACTTGCACACACAGTATCACAAGCCTAGTTTAGCCTTTGCTTGTCCTTGCATAATCATCATGTCTAAGTTCTGAAATTTTAATTGAGGGAATTTTCAAAGCCTCAGAATCCTTTAAAAAATAATCAACAGTTAATTCTCATCAAATGAGTCCAAAGAAATGTTCCAGTTACTCTATGAAAATATTGGTACGAGGTAAAATTCAAAACAATATTTTTGGAATCACAAAAATATTTATTTTGGGCCTTTGACTTAAATCAATGACATATTTGAGTTGAATTTATTTCTGTTATATAAGAAATAAAGTTCAAATATTCTTGTAAGTTTCTTGTGACCTTGGACTAGTTTCTGAGCTCACATAACAATTTACAGAAAGTTCAAAAAATGTTTTGATGTTTTAAATCAAATCAAAACCAATTACAGAAAAATAGAAAACAGAAACTAAATTAGGAAGAGAGAGAGAGAGTAACTGTTGGGGAACGCAGTAATTTCAAAAAATTTCCTACGCACACGCAAGATCATGGTGATGCATAGCAATGAGGGGGACAGTTTGATCTACGTACCCTTGTCGATCGCAACGGAACCGTTGACACAACATAGAGGAAGTAGTCGTACGTCTTCTTCCCGATCCGACCGATCCAAGCACCGTTACTCCGGCACCTCCGAGTTCTTAGCACACGTTCAGCTCGATGACGTTCCTCGGGCTCCGATCCAGCAAAGCGTCGAGGAAGAGTTCCGTCAGCACGACGGCGTGGTGACGATCTTGATGTACTACCGACGCAGGGCTTCGCCTAAGCACTGCAACGGTATGATCGAGGTGGAATTTGGTGGCAGGGGGCACCGCACACGGCTAAGGAACGATCTCAAGGATCAACTTGTGTGTCTTGGGGTGTCCCCTGCCCCCGTATATAAAGGATGAAAGGGGGGAGGCTGGCCGGCCAAAGGAGGGAGGCGCAGGAGGAGTCCTACTCCTACCGGGAGTAGGACTCCCCCCCCCAATCCTATTCCAACTAGGACTCCTTGGGAAAAAGGGAGAGGAAAAGAGAGAGAGGTGGCCGGCCACCTCTCCTAGTCCTAATAGGACTAGGGGAGGGGGGAGGTGCACAGCCCTCCTTGGCAGCCCCTTTCACCTTTCCACAATGGCCCATGTAGGCCCATTTGGCTCCCAGGGGGTTCCGGTAACCCTCCCGGTAATCCGGTAAAATCCCGATTTCACCCGGAACACTTCCTGTGTCCAAACATAGGCTTCCAATATATCAATCTTTACGTCTCGACCATTTCGAGACTCCTCGTCATGTCCGTGATCACATCCGGGACTCCGAACAACCTTCGGTACATCAAAATGCATAAACTCATAATAAATGTCATCGTAACGTTAAGCGTGCGGACCCTACGGTTCGAGAACAATGTAGACATGACCGAGACACGTCTCCGGTCAATAACCAATAGCGGGACCTGGATGCCCATATTGGCTCCTACATATTCTACGAAGATCTTTATCGGTCAGACCGCATAACAACATACGTTGTTCCCTTTGTCATCGGTATGTTTCTTGCCCGAGATTCGATCGTCGGTATCCAATACCTAGTTCAATCTCGTTACTGGCAAGTTTCTTTACTCGTTCCATAATACATCATCTCATAACTAACATCTTAGTTATTATGCTTGCAAGGCTTATGTGATGTGTATTACCGAGAGGGCCCAGAGATACCTCTCCGAGAATCGGAGTGACAAACCCTAATCTCGAAATACGCCAACCCAACATCTACCATTGGAGACACCTGTAGTACTCCTTTATAATCACCCAGTTACGTTGTGACGTTTGGTAGTACCCAAAGTGTTCCTCCGGTAAACGGGAGTTGCATAATCTCATAGTTATAGGAACATGTATAAGTCATGAAGAAAGCAATAGCAACATACTAAACGATCGGGTGCTAAGCTAATGGAATGGGTCATGTCAATCAGATCATTCAACTAATGATGTGACCTCGTTAATCAAATAACAACTCTTTGTTCATGGTTAGGAAACATAACCATCTTTGATTAATGAGCTAGTCAAGTAGAGGCATACTAGTGACACTCTGTTGGTCTATGTATTCACACATGTATTATGTTTCCGGTTAATACAATTCTAGCATGAATAATAAACAGTTATCATGATATAAGGAAATAAATAATAACTTTATTATTGCCTCTAGGGCATATTTCCTTCAGTCTCCCACTTGCACTAGAGTCAATAATCTATATTACACAGTAATGATTCTAACACCCATGGAGCCTTGGTGCTGATCATGTTTTGCTCGTGGAAGAGGCTTAGTCAACGGGTCTGCAACATTCAGATCCGTATGTATCTTGCAAATCTCTATGTCTCCCACCTGGACTAAATCCCGGATGGAGTTGAAGCGTATCTTGATGTGTTTGGTTCTTTTGTGAAATCTGGATTCCTTTGCCAAGGCAATTGCACTAGTATTGTCACAGAAGATTTTCATTGGACCCGATGCACTAGGTATGACACCTAGATCGGATATGAACTCCTTCATCCAGACTCCTTCGTTCGCTGCTTCCGAAGAAGCTATGTACTCCGCTTCACATGTATATCCCGCTACGACGCTTTGTTTAGAACTGCACCAACTGACAGCTCCACCGTTTAAAGTAAACACGTATCCGGTTTGCGATTTAGAATCGTCCGGATCAGTGTCAAAGCTTGCATCAACGTAACCTCTTACGGTGAGCTCTTTGTCACCTCCATATACGAGAAACATATCCCTAGTCCTTTTCAGGTATTTCAGGATGTTCTTGACCGCTGTCCAGTGATCCACTCCTGGATTACTTTGGTACCTCCCTGCTAAACTTATAGCAAGGCACACATCAGGTCTGGTACACAGCATTGCATACATGATAGAGCCTATGGCTGAAGCATAGGGAACATCTTTCATTTTCTCTCTATCTTCTGCATTGGTCGGGCATTGAGTCTGACTCAAGTTCACACCTTGTAACACAGGCAAGAACCCTTTCTTTGCTTGATCCATTTTGAACTTCTTCAAAATCTTGTCAAGGTATGTGCTTTGTGAAAGTCCAATTAAGCGTTTTGATCTATCTCTATAGATCTTTATGCCTAATATGTAAGCAGCTTCCCCGAGGTCTTTCATCGAAAAACTTTTATTCAAGTATCCCTTTATGCTATCCAGAAATTCTATATCATTTCCAATCAGTAATATGTCATCCACATATAATATCAGAAATGCTACAGAGCTCCCAATCACTTTCTTGTAAATACAGGCTTCTCCAAAAGTCTGTATAAAACCAAATTCTTTGATCACACTATCAAAGCGTTTATTCCAACTCCGAGATGCTTGCACCAGTCCATAAATGGATCGCTGGAGTTTGCACACTTTGTTAGCTCCCTTTGGATCGACAAAACCTTCCGGTTGCATCATATACAACTCTTCTTCCAGAAATCCATTCAGGAATGCAGTTTTTACATCCATTTGCCAAATTTCATAATCATAAAATGCGGCAATTGCTAACATGATTCTGACAGACTTAAGCATCGCTACGGGTGAGAAAGTCTCATCGTAGAACTTGTCGAAAACCTTTTGCGACAAGTCGAGCTTTGTAGACAGTAACATTACCATCAGTGTCAGTCTTTTTCTTAAAGATCCATTTATTCTCAATTGCTTGCCGATCATCGGGCAAGTCAACCAAAGTCCATACTTTGTTCTCATACATGGATCCCATCTCAGATTTCATGGCTTCAAGCCACTTTGCGGAATCTGGGCTCACCATCGCTTCTTCATAGTTCGTAGGTTCATCATGATCTAGTAGCATGACTTCCAGAACAGGATTACCGTACCACTCTGGTGCGGATCTTACTCTGGTTGATCTACGAGGTATAGTAGTATCTTGATCTAAAGTTTCATGATCATCATCATTAACTTCCTCTCTTATTGGTGTTGGTCTCACAAACAGTTTTCTGTGATGTACTATTTCCCAATAACGGAGTAGGTACAGTTACCTCGTCAAGTTCTACTTTCCTCCCTCTCACTTCTTTCGAGAGAAACTCCTCAAGAAAGTTTCCGAATTTAGCAACAAAAGTCTTGCCTTCGGATCTGTGATAGAAGGTGTATCCAATAGTTTCCTTTGGATATCCTATGAAGACACATTTCTCCGATTTGGGTTCGAGCTTATCAGGTTGAAGCTTTTTCACATAAGCATCGCAGCCCCAAACTTTAAGAAACGACAACTTTGGTTTCTTGCCAAACCACAGTTCATAAGGCGTCGTCTCAACGGATTTAGATGGTGCCCTATTTAACGTGAATGCGGCCGTCTCTAAAGCATAACCCCAAAACGATAGCGGTAAATCAGTAAGAGACATCATAGATCGCACCATATCTAGTAAAGTACGATTACGACGTTCGGACACACCATTACGTTGTGGTGTTCCGGGTGGCGTGAGTTGCGAAACTATTCCACAATTTTTCAAATGTACACCAAACTCGTAACTCAAATATTCTCCTCCACGATCAGATCGTAGAAACCTTATTTTCTTGTTACGATGATTTTCAACTTCACTCTGAAACTCTTTGAACTTTTCAAACGTTTCAGATTTGTGTTTCATTAAGTAGATATACCCATATCTGCTTAAATCATCTGTGAAAGTGAGAAAATAATGATATCTGCCACGAGCCTCAATATTCATCGGACCACATACATCGGTATGTATGATTTCCAACAAATCTGTTGCTCTCTCCATAGTACCGGAGAACGGTGTTTTAGTCATCTTGCCCATGAGGCATGGTTCGCAAGTACCAAGTGATTCATAATCAAGTGGTTCCAAAAGCCCATCAGTATGGAGTTTCTTCATGCGCTTTACACCGATATGACCTAAACGGCAGTGCCACAAATAAGTTGCACTATCATTATCAACTCTGCATCTTTTGGCTTCAACATTATGAATATGTGTATCACTACTATCGAGATTCATCAAAAATAGACCACTTTTCAAAGGTGCATGACCATAAAAGATATTACTCATATAAATAGAACAACCATTATTCTCTGATTTAAATGAATAACCGTCTCGCATTAAACAAGATCCAGATATAATGTTCATGCTCAACGCTGGCACCAAATAACAATTATTTAGGTCTAATATTAATCCCGAAGGTAGATGTAGAGGTAGCGTGCCGACCGCGATCACATCGACTTTGGAACCGTTTCCCACGCGCATCGTCACCTCGTCCTTTGCTAGTGTCCGCTTATTCTGTAGTCCCTGTTTCGAGTTGCAAATATTAGCAACAGAACCAGTATCAAATACCCAGGTGCTACTGCGAGCATTAGTAAGGTACACATCAATAACATGTATATCACATATACCTTTGTTCACCTTGCCATCCTTCTTATCCGCCAAATACTTGGGGCAGTTCCACTTCCAGTGACCAGTCTGCTTGTAGTAGAAGCACTCAGTTTCAGGCTTAGGTCCAGACTTGGGTTTCTTCTCTTGAGCAGCAACTTGCTTGCTGTTCTTCTTGAAGTTCCCTTTCTTCTTCCCTTTGCCCTTTTTCTTGAAACTAGTGGTTTTGTTAACCATCAACACTTGATGCTCCTTCTTGATTTCTACCTCTGCAGCTTTCAGCATTGCGAAGAGCTCGGGAATAGTCTTGTTCATCCCTTGCATATTATAGTTCATCACAAAGCTCTTGTAGCTTGGTGGCAGTGATTGGAGAATTCTGTCAATGACGCAATCATCCGGAAGTGTAACTCCCAATTGAATCAAGTGATTATTATACCCAGACATTTTGAGTATATGCTCACTGACAGAACTGTTCTCCTCCATCTTGCAGCTATAGAACTTATTGGAGACTTCATATCTCTCAATCCGGGCATTTGCTTGAAATATTTACTTCAACTCCTGGAACATCTCATATGCTCCATGACGTTCAAAACGTCGTTGAAGTCCCGGTTCTAAGCCGTAAAGCATGGCACACTGAACTATTGAGTAGTCATCAGCTTTGCTCTGCCAGACGTTCATAACTTCTGGTGTTGCTCTTGCAGCAGGCCTGGCACTCAGCGGTGCTTCCAGGACGTAATTCTTCTGTGCAGCAATGAGGATAATCCTCAAGTTACGGACCCAGTCCGTGTAATTGCTACCATCATCTTTCAACTTTGCTTTCTCAAGGAACGCATTAAAATTCAACAGAACAACAACACGAGCCATCTATCTACAATCAACACAAGCAAGATACTATCAGGTACTAAGTTCATGATAATTTTTAAGTTCAGTTAATCAAATTTACTTAAGAACTCCCACTTAGATAGACATCCCTCTAATCCTCTAAGTGATCACGTGATCCAAATCAACTAAACCATAACCGATCATCACGGGAGATGGAGTAGTTTTCAATGGTGAACATCAATATGTTGATCATATCTACTATATGATTCACGCTCGACCTTTCGGTCTCCGTGTTCCGAGGCCATATCTGTATATGCTTGGCTCATCAAGTATAACCTGAGTATTCCGCGTGTGCAACTGTTTTGCACCCGTTGTATTTGAACGTAGAGCCTATCACACCCGATCATCACGTGGTGTCTCAGCACGAAGAACTTTTGCAACGGTGCATACTCAGGGAGAACACTTCTTGATAATTTAGTGAGAGATCATCTTATAATGCTACCGTCAATCAAAGCAAGATAAGATGCATAAAAGGATAAACATCACATGCAATCAATATAAGTGATATGATATGGCCATCATCATCTTGTGCTTTGTGATCTCCATCTCCGAAGCACCGTCATGATCATCATCGTCACCGGCGCGACACCTTGATCTCCATCGTAGCATCGTTGTCGTCTCGCCAATCTTATGCTTCCACGACTATCACTACCGCTTAGTAATAAAGTAAAGCATTACATCGCGATTGCATTGCATACAATAAAGCGACAACCATATGGCTCCTGCCAGTTGCCGATAACTCGGTTACAAAACATGATCATCTCATACAATAAAATCAGCATCATGCCTTGACCATATCACATCACAACATGCCCTGCAAAAACAAGTTAGACGTCCTCTACTTTGTTGTTGCAAGTTTTACGTGGCTGCTACGGGCTTAAGTAAGAACTCATCTCACCTACGCATCAAAACCACAACGATAGTTTGTCAAATAGACTCCGTTTTAACCTTCTCAAGGACCGGGCATAGTCACACTTGGTTCAACTAAAGTTGGAGAGACAGTCTTCCGCAAGCCATCTATGTGCAAAGCACGTCGAGGGAACCGGTCTCGCGTAAGAGTACGCGTAAGGTTGGTCCGGATCGTCTCGTCCAACAATACCGCCGAACCAAAGTATGACATGCTGGTAGGCAGTATGACTTGTATCGCCCACAACTCACTTGTGTTCTACTCGTGCATATAACATCAAACCATAAAAACCTAGGCTCGGATGCCACTGTTGGGGAACGCAGTAATTTCAAAAAATTTCCTACGCACACGCAAGATCATGGTGATGCATAGCAACGAGGGGGAGAGTCTGATCTACGTACCCTTGTAGATCGCAACGGAAGCGTTGACACAACATAGAGGAAGTAGTCGTACGTCTTCTTCCCGATCCGACCAATCCAAGCACCGTTACTCTAGCACCTCCGAGTTCTTAGCACACGTTCAGCTCGATGACGTTCCTCGGGCTCCGATCCAGCAAAGCGTCGAGGAAGAGTTCCGTCAGCACGACGGCGTGGTGACGATCTTGATGTAGTACCGATGCAGGGCTTCGCCTAAGCACTGCAACGGTATGATCGAGGTGGAATTTGGTGGCAGGGGGCACCGCACACGGCTAAGGAACGATCTCAAGGATCAACTTGTGTGTCTTGGGGTGTCCCCTGCCCCCGTATATAAGGGATGAAAGGGGGGAGGCTGGCCGGCCAAAGGAGGGAGGCGCAGGAGGAGTCCTACTCCTACCGGGAGTAGGACTCCCCCCCCCCCCAATCCTATTCCAACTAGGACTCCTTGGGAAAAAGGGAGAGGAAAAGAGAGAGAGGTGGCCGGCCACCTCTCCTAGTCCTAATAGGACTAGGGGAGGGGGGGAGGTGCGCAGCCCTCCTTGGCAGCCCCTTTCACCTTTCCACAATGGCTCATGTAGGCCCATTTGGCTCCCGGGGGGTTCCGGTAACCCTCCCGGTAATCCGGTAAAATCCCGATTTCACCCGGAACACTTCCGGTGTCCAAACATAGGCTTCCAATATATCAATCTTTACGTCTCGACCATTTCGAGACTCCTCGTCATGTCCGTGATCACATCCGGGACTCCGGACAACCTTCGGTACATCAAAATGCATAAACTCATAATAACTGTCATCGTAACGTTAAGCGTGTGGACCCTACGGTTCGAGAACAATGTAGACATGACCGAGACACGTCTCCGGTCAATAACCAATAGCGGGACCTGGATGCCCATATTGGCTCCTACATATTCTACGAAGATCTTTATCGGTCAGACCGCATAACAACATACGTTGTTCCCTTTGTCATCGGTATGTTTCTTGCCCGAGATTCGATCGTCGGTATCCAATACCTAGTTCAATCTCGTTACTGGCAAGTCTCTTTACTCGTTCCGTAATACATCATCTCATAACTAACATCTTAGTTATTATGCTTGCAAGGCCTATGTGATGTGTATTACCGAGAGGGCCCAGAGATACCTCTCCGACAATCGGAGTGACAAACCCTAATCTCGAAATACGCCAACCCAACATCTACCATTGGAGACACCTGTAGTACTCCTTTATAATCACCCAGTTATGTTGTGACGTTTGGTAGTACCCAAAGTGTTGCTCCGGTAAATGGGAGTTGCATAATCTCATAGTTATAGGAACATGTATAAGTCATGAAGAAAGCAATAGCAACATACTAAACGATCGGGTGCTAAGCTAATGGAATGGGTCATGTCAATCAGATCATTCAACTAATGATGTGACCTCGTTAATCAAATAACAACTCTTTGTTCATGGTTAGGAAACATAACCATCTTTGATTAATGAGCTAGTCAAGTAGAGGCATACTAGTGACACTCTGTTGGTCTATGTATTCACACATGTATTATGTTTCCGGTTAATACAATTCTAGCATGAATAATAAACATTTATCATGATATAAGGAAATAAATAATAACTTTATTATTGCCTCTAGGGCATATTTCCTTCAGTAACCACACCTAGCGGAGCACCTACTCTGGCCCAGCAAGCCGGCCCAGCCGACTGGCCATGCCAGTCATCCTCCTCCTCAAGCCAGAAGGACGAGCACGAGCGCGCGCCCGAGAGCGCCATGCCACCAGGGCATCTGCCTGTGTCCCCAGGCCAGCTCGACACCACGGCCGACCTCCTCGGTGCCATCCCGATCGCTCTGACTCTCTCACTCTCCCCCTGATCTGTCCCTCGCCTCTCCCGGCATGGCCGATTCGCGAGCGAGCTCACCGCCGTCGCCTGCGTAGCTATCGCCTCCTCGATGTTCCTGCGAGCTCCGCATCGACGCCCCGACCTCCTCGATGAGCCACATGCCGCCGGACGCGCTCCACTGCCTCCACCGAGCTCGTCCTCACCGTTCGGTCACTGGAGATCCCCCTCGTCACCGCGCTCAGCTCTGGTCACCTCTGAGCTCGTCGTTCGCTCCACTGCAACCTTTGTGAGCTTCCGCATCGATCCCGCCTCTCCTCTGGCTCTTTTGCTTCTGCTAACGCCTTTGCCGTCGGGCCGGGAGCTTGGCTCCACCGGCCATGCCGCCGCCGTGGCCACCTTCACCTGGAGCCGCAACCGAGCGTGTCATAGTGCTCAGCGCATCACCAGGTGCCCGTGGCACCCCTCTGTGGCCCCTGCCGTGCAGTATAACGCTGACTGAGGGAGTCCTGGATTAGGGGGTGTCCGGATAGCCGAACTATACCTTTGGCCGGACTGCTGGACTATGAAGATACAAGATTGATGACTTTGTCCCATGTCCGGAAGGGACTTTCCTTGACGTGGAAGGCAAGCTTGGTGATACGGATATGTAGATCTCCTACCATTGTAACCGAGTCTGTGTAACCCTAGCCCTCTCCGGTGTTTATATAAACCGGAGGGTTTTAGTCCGTAGGACGAACAACAATCATACCATAGGCTAGCTTCTAGGGTTTAGCCTCTCTGATCCTGTGGTAGATCTACTCTTGTACTACCCATATCATCAATATTAATCAAGCAGGACATAGGGTTTTACCTCCATCAAGAGGGCCCGAACCTGGGTAAAACATTGTGTCCCCTGCCTCCTATTACCACTCGCCTAGACGCACAGTTCGGGACCCCCTACCCGAGATCCGCCGGTTTTGACACCGACATTGGTGCTTTCATTGAGAGTTCCTCTGTGCCGTCACTTTTAGGCCCGATGGCCCCTCCGATCATCAACGACGATGCGATCCAGGGTGAGACTTTTCTCCCCAGACCGATCTTCGTATTTGGCGGCTTTGCACTGCGGGCCAATTCGCTTGGCCATCTAGAGCAGATCGAAAGCTATGCCCCTGGCCGTCAGGTCAGATTTGGAAGTTTAAACTACACAGCGGACCTCCACGGAGACTTGATCTTTGACGGATTCGAGCCGCAGCCGAGCGCGCCGCACTGTCACGATGGGCATGATCTAGCTCTGCCGCTGAACAATGCCCTAGAGGCCGCACCCACATTATCTCTGACCCTTAATTCGGAGCCAACTGCGCCAATCAAGGATGGGTGGTTGGACACCGCCTCGGGGGCTGCAATCTCTACGGCGATCGAGCCGAGCACCAGCCCTATTCTCTGCGAAGCCCGTGACTCCAAGGAGCCGGACTCCTCTCCAGATTTCGAGCCCTCCGTGCCCCTACCGATCGAACCCGATTGGGCACCGATCATGGAGTTCACCGCCACGGACATCTTTCAGCACTCGCCCTTCGGCGATATTCTGAATTCACTAAAGTCTCTCTCTTTATCAGGAGGGCCCTGGCCGGACTATGGTCAACAAGGTTGGGATGCGGGTGATGAATAAATTCAAAGCCCACCCACCACCCACTTCGTAGCCACTGTTGATAATTTAAAAGACGTGCTCGACTGCGACTCCGAAGACATCGATGCTATGGACGACGATGTAGGAGATGAACATGAACCAACGGCTATAAGGCACTGGACAGCCACCTCATCTCATGATGTATACATGGTGGATACACCCAAAGGAAGCGACGACGAGGAACACAGGGATGCAACGAGGGATCGTTCACTCGAAAAGCAATCAAAGCAGCGACGTAAGCGCCGCTCCAAGCCCCACCTTGACAGAGACAGCAGCAATACAGACCCAGCCATAGAGCAGGACAAACCGGCTACGAACATGCCTTCGAGCAACCGTCCGAATAGGGTAACTTGGATAAACAAACCGAACACCCCGTCCCCGACGAAAATAACAGTACGGATGACCTTACGCTAGATAGGCTCATGGAGCAGAAGAACCTCTACGAAGGGCTCGTCGCTACTGCGCGTAGCCTGAAAAAGCAGAAGCAGAAGCTCAAAACTGCGGAAGATGCACTCAGAATCAGATGGAGCAAAGTACGCAACACCACAGACAAATATGGCGGTAGTCGTCGCTCAAAAAGCTATCCAATGCGAAATCTACTGCCTGAATTTGACGAGGAGGCCTTAGAGCCCCCGCAGTCAAAAAATAGGCAAGCCACCCGGTCAGATAGACGACCGCATGGCCAGCATGGAGCGGCAAGCGGCGGCGCACACAAGCCGGCACGCGATCCACCAAAGGATCTGTTGGGGATATTACTATTGGGCGTAAACCGGCCTATCTGGGTCGGGTCAACTTCATCAGTAGTTCAAGAGTGTTAAAGCCCAAGAAGGCAAATGAGGGCCTAAGGCCCATTGTCGGTGCGAGACTTGTAGCTGTAAACCGGAATTTGTATATAAACTTGTATTTTAAGTTAGGAATAAGGAGAGACCAACTCGGATACGAATATCGACCGGTGTTGGGACTCTGTGAACTAACGGGTGTCACCCGTGTATATAAGGGGACGACCCGGTGGTGGTTTAAGGACAACAGACAACAACTCGAGACATAGGCGAAGCTTGTTTGCTCCCTAGTCATCGAAACCCCATCAATTCCATCGCAACTAGACGTAGGCTTTTACCTTCATCGAAGGGGCCGAACTAGTATAAACTCTCTTGCGTCCCTGTGTCCGCTTTAGCCCCTTCAAGCTAACCCGTCGCGATGGCTCCACGACTAAGTCCTTTCTCTAGGACATCTGCCGTGACAAAACCACGACAGTTGGCGCCCACCATGGGGCTATCACACGATGGTTTCCGGTTCTTGGAGGGTCGCTTTGAAGGACTCGAGGGTTACGCTGTAGGCCAGATGACTAAGAGTCGTCCCGACAAGTTGTACATCGACGACGGAGGCTCGGGCCCCGGGGCCGGCTCAATTGAGTACGGGTACCGGGTCCCCTTTGGTGGCATTCACGTTTTCATTGGCAAGATCGGTGAACTGGGCCCTGAGCCAGACATCTGCACCGACCTCGTCGAGACGGCTCAGCGTGCGCGATCCGCCCGGGTTAAACCGGCCATGAAGCGTGCCTTCGCGGGAGTCATCCATGGAGGAAGTTATGAGGATGGATCGGAATCTCGCGGCGATACCGTCATTTATTCCGATGATGAGTCATCGACCAGAGAAACCAAATCTCTTTATCAGCCACAAGACGGCCGGATTGGGGGCTGTTCCGATGGCGACAGTATTCCGGACCCCTCTGATCTGCCCAACCGGGTTGGAATATTCATGAGTGGCACACAAGCAACGCTTCATTCTTTGACCGCTGCGGCAACAACCTCCGGTTCAGCAGCGGCGACGGCTGCTGGGGCAGGAGGACCTGTGTGCCCGCCGGCTCAAGTTCTATCAGAGCTATCTGATGCATTGGCTGTGCTTATGGCGGAGGCTAATCTGGCGGATCAGGGCGTTCTCAATGCCGAGATTGCAAAAGTGAAGGAACAGATCACCCAGGCCAAGGCAGATCTGGCAGCTGAGGACACCAGGATGGCCATGGAGCGGGCCGCTTTAGATGCACAAGCCTACAGGCTCATGTTGGACCAGAGTGCGTCGCAGGAAGTCATGAGGAGGAAGTACCGATCCCATTTGCCTCCGGTTTTTGAGGCCACAGACCTTTTCAACACTCCAGGAGTAGGAACCGGCAATCCGCTGGAGGGAAACCGGGCGGAAGCTCCCGGGACCGGTGTACCGGTTCAGCCTCGTCAGATGGACCTGCCTCGTCAAAACACCGTTATACCTTAGGCTGCTTTAACACCTCCAGGTCACTACTCCAATGCAATGGACAATCGTCTTGCCGCTGCTGCATGGCTGGAGGCCATTCCAATCAAGGGTGACTCGCCGCAGGCACTAGAGACGCGACCGGATCCACTCGACCCCCCGTCAAAGCCGGAGCTATAGCAGACATATGGATGAACCAGCAGTATCGAGTAATGAACGACGTGGAGCACCCCGTGGCAACAACCCGGCGGATGGTGCTGATAACGCTCAGGGAGTGGTGGACCGGGCCCGCGCGCGCAGGGAGGCCGAGTTGGCCGCACAGCACCTGGTGTTACTTCTAGTTCTTTGGGGGGTGCCTTGCCTTATCCCCGCTTTACGCAAAGTGCGCCTGCCCAAGGATTTCAAAGCCCCGCGCAAGGTACCAAATTACACGGCGGATCAACCCCCAGAGAGGTGGGTGGAGAGCTATGAGATGGCCATGGAGATGCTTGATGGGGATGATGCGGCGTGTGAGAAATACTTCACCATGATGCTTGAGGGAACGGCCCGTACTTGGTTAAAAAGTCTGCCGGCTAATTCTATCAGTTCATGGGCCCAATTACGAGCCCGGTTTATCAGCAACTTCAAGGATACATGTAAACAGCCTATGTCGATAGTGGACTTAGCTGCCTGCGTCTAGGAGGAAGGAGAGTCAACGACTCATTGGGTGCGCCGGGTTTCAGAAGTGTTGCACTCCTCAGACCGCATCAACGCTGACACCGCAGTATTAACCCTAGAAGGCAACTACCGGTTTGGGCCCCTGAAGCTGAAGTTGGGACAGATGAAGTGTCATTGCACTGACATGGGGACCATCATGGCCGTTTTGGTGAAATATGCTGATTCTGATAGTACCAAGGATCCCGAATCTGATGATGACAAGACAGGGAAGGGAAAGAGGAACAGCAACTCCAAAGGTCAGTAGCATCACTTGGCAGGCAATGGTGGTGGAGGAAAGCGTAAAGCGGATGGTAACATGGACTTTGTGGCTAATACCAATGCACAAGACAATGGCCAGGGACGCAAGGGTTAACCAAAAAATCGTAATGGGGCACCCAACCCTAACCCAGACCGCCTAAACTATCTGCTAAGACAGCCCTGTCCAAGACATGGGACGAAGGAGGCGCCAGCAAACCACCTTTGGAAGGATTGCTTTATTATGCAGAAGTTCAAGATTTCTAATAATTTCCGGTATGATCACGAATCTGACGGTGGCTTAGGATCTGGGCTGGGTTACGGTGGAGGAAGTTCCGGTTCAAGATTTAATGGTAATCCGGGCGGACATAATGGTCAAAATAGTCAGAACAACCAGGGTGGTTACAACCAACAGCAGCAATAGTCAGGTTACCAGAGCAACCCAAAGCAGTTGAGTAGTGGGCAGTACCATGTCTTCACAACTAGCTTGGACAAGTGAGACCGGAAGGTTCAGAGGCGGGCGGTTAACTCCATTGAGCCGGCCATACCCCGTTATCTACGTTGGTCTGAACAGCCAATTATATGGAGTAGAGAAGATCACCCTCCCCAGGTTGATAATCCTGGTCAGCTAGCTCTAGTGGTGGCGCCTTAGGTGGGAGGTTATAAGTTCACCAAGATGCTCATGGATGGAGGGAGCAGCATTAACATCCTTTACTATGAGGCCTTCCGTCGTATGGGACTAACAGATAAAAATCTCAAACCGTCGAATACAGTGTTCCACAGTGTAGTGCCTGGCAGATCAGCATATCCCGTTGGTAAGATAGCTCTGGAAGTGGCCTTTGGGGATGAGCATGATTCCAGGTCGGAGACACTGATGTTTGAAGTGGTGAAATCCAAAGTCCATATCACGCCCTGTTTGGACGACCGGCCTACGCCAAGTTTATGGCACGGCCCTGTTATGTGTATTTGCAGCTCAAGATGCCGGGTCACAAGGGGACAATAATGGTTCACGGAAGCCGCAAAATCACTTTGGAGTGTGAGGAAGGAGATGCGGCCTATGCAGAGTCGGTCTGTGCCACCGAGGAGTTGAAGTATTATAAAGACAATGTTGATCCGGCGGACATGACTCCGTTAAAGAAGCCAACTATGGAGCATGATCCGGCCCTGAAGTTCAAATCGACAGCAGAAACTAAGCTTGTTGACTTCGTACCTGGCGATTTGTCCAAGCAGTTCAGCATCAGTGCCAACTTGGATCCGAAATAGGAAAGCCCGCTCATCGAGTTCATCTGTGAGAATCGGGACATTTTTGCATGGAAGCCCTCTGACATGCCAGGTGTACCGAGGCAACTCGCTGAGCACACCCTTAATGTGGATCCTAAATATAAACAGGTGAAACAGTTCCTCCGCCGGTTTAACAAAGAAAGACGCAAGGCGATTGGAGAAGAGGTAGCCAGGCTCTTAGCAGCTGGCTTTATTGTTGAAGTTTTTCACCCTGAGTGGCTTGCCAATCCAGTGCTGGTCCTCAAGAAAAACGGCACCTGGCGTATGTGTGTGGATTACACAGATCTTAATAAGGCTTGTCCAGCAGATCCTTTTGCCCTCCCCCGTATTGATCAAATTATTGATGCTACGGCGGGTTGTGAGCGTTTAAGTTTTTTGGATGCATATTCTGGCTATCATCAGATCAAAATGGTAGTTAAGGACCAGGAGAAGACGGCATTTATAACTCCCTTTGGAGCCTTCTGCTATGTGTCTATGCCCTTCGGGCTCAAGAGTGCCCAGGCAACTTATCAATGGTGTGTACAAAATTGTCTCCACAAGAAGATTGGCCGTAATGTACATGCTTACATGGAAGATATCATGGTTAAGTCCAGGGAGAAGGAGACTCTGATTGATGATTTGAAGGAAACCTTTGATAACCTGAGAACATACAAGATGATCCGGACAAGTGTGTCTTTGGTGTACCGGCGGGCAAGCTATTTGGTTTTCTGGTGTCCAATAGGGAATTGAGGCTAATCCGGAGAAGATCACGGCCATCACCTCCCTGGCTAAGCCGAAGTGTATCAATGATGTTCAACGCCTGGCAGGCCGGATTGCCGCGTTAAGCCGGTTTATCAGTCGTCTTGGTGAGAAGGCAATCCCTTTGTATTAGATGTTGAAAAAAACGGATCAGTTTGTTTGGAGTTCCGCCGCTGATGAAGCATTTGAGGACTTAAAGCGGCAGTTGGCCAATCCGCCTGTGCTCTCCGCTCCCATTGACAAGGAGCCGTTACTGCTATATGTTGCTGCTAATGCTCGGGCGGTCAACGTGGCTATTGTGGTGGAGCGAAAGGAGGCAGGTAAGGAGCATCCGGTTTAACGTCCGGTCTATTATATCAGCGAGGTACTAATCGAGTCCAAGCAAAGGTATCCGCATTGGCAGAAGCTGGTGTATGGAGTTTTTATGGCAAGCCGGAAGCTTAAACAATACTTCCAAGGGCACCCAATTATGGTGGTCAGTTTTGCTCCTTTGGGAGATATCATCTAGAACCAGGAAGCAACTGGCCGGATTGCAAAGTGGGCTATAGAGCTGGGGCCGCACGGTGAAGTATGTGCCTCGGACAGCGGTTAAGTCTCAAGCACTTGTTGATTTCATCAATGATTGGACGGAAATGCAAGCACCTGAAGAAAAGCCAGATCACACATATTGGACCATCCACTTTGACGGATCCAGGCAATTGGAAGGCTCGGGGGCTGGAGTCTTATTAACTTCCCCACGAGGTGATAAGTTTTGTTAGGTTCTCCGCTTAATGTTCCCGTGTACTAACAATGCAGCTGAGTATGAAGCCTTGCTCCATGGTCTCCGGATGGCTAAGGAGATGAATCTAAGTCGAGTTCAGTGCTTCGGTGACTCGGACCTTGTGGCTCAGCAAGTGTCTGGCACTTGGCATTCCAAGGACCCACTCATGGCAGCATATCGTCGTGAGGTGGATATTGTTGCAGGTCATTTCAAAGGCTATCAGGTGGACCATGTGGACCGGCGGAAAAATGAAGCGGCGGATGCCTTAAGCCGACTGGGCTCTCAGCGCAAACCGGTCCCGCCCAATGTTTTTCTGGATGTGCTGCACAACCCGTCGGTCAAGATCCCTAGTGAAGCGGATGTGGCTATTCCTGATCCGGAGGCTCAATTGGTGGTAGCTCTTCATGTTATTCCGGATTGGACGCTTCCTTACCTGGCGTACAAGAACCGGGGCGAGTTACCAGAGGATGAGACTTTGGCCCGACAGATAATTCGGCGATCCAAGTCTATGACTATTATCAACGGCGAGTGGCATCATTGCAGTGTGTCTCCTAAAGAAGGCCGTGAAATTTTGCGTGAGATCCACGAAGGAGATTGTGGTCACCACGCCGGTTCAAAATCTCTATTAGCCAAAGCATTTCGCCATGGCTTCTATTGGTTAACTGCTCATGCTGATGCGGTGGATCTGGTCAGACGATATGATGGTTGCCAAAGGTTTTCAAGACGTGCTCATGTACCGGCTCAAGAATTGAGAATGATTCCAATTACTTGGCCGTTTGCGACTTGGGGGCTGGATATGGTTGGGCCTTTCAAAAGGTCCAAAGATAAGAAGACCCACCTCCTGGTGGCGGTTGATAAGTTTACAAAGTGGGTGGAGGGAGAACCTGTTAGCAAGTGTGATGCGGCCATGGTGGTTCAGTTCATCAAAAAAGTGATTTTCCGGTTTGGCTTTCTGCACAGTATCATCACAGATAATGGTACCAATTTGTCCAAAGGTGCCATGAAGGAGTTCTGCGAACGGGAGCACATCCGGCTCGACGTTTCATCAGTGGCACACCCACAGTCCAATGGTCAAGCAGAAAGGGCTAATGAAGAGATCTTGAGAGGCATCAAACCCCGGCTCATGATTCCTTTACAGAGAACGCCAGGTTGTTGGGTAGAAGAATTACCATGTGTGTTATGGAGCATCAATGCAACACCCAACAGATCAACAGGATACACACCATTCTTCATGGTTTATGGAGCGGAGGCGGTTCTCCCCAGTGATATCCGTCATGATTCACCTCGTGTGACGGCTTATATTGAAGCGGACAACGAGACAGCACGGCAAGATGCTTTGGACCGGTTGGATGAAGAGCGTGACATAGCAGCCGCCCGATCGGCGATTTACCAACAGGATCTTCGTCGTTATCACAGTCGCCGAGTCAGAACCAGAACCTTCCAGGAAGGAGATTTGGTGCTTCGGCTCATCCAAGATCAGACTGATATGCATAAGTTATCCCCACCTTGGGAGGGGCCTTTCATGGTCAGCAAGAATCTGCACAACGGGTGATACTATCTGATCGATATTCGAGAGCATAAGGACTCACCTACATCAAAGGAGGAGACCAACATGCCGTGGAACATAGCTCATCTTTGGCCTTATTATACCTGAGCCATTGGTTCTACTTATGTATATATTATAATTAAATATAATAAACCGGAACCTTAGCTAAAGCGGGGTATCTATTCTTTTACATCATGTGTGGTTACACGAAGTTGTTCTAAAGCGGCCTCTGGTTTACCCCTTGAGTTCGCTTTTTAAAAGCATCATGTTATATCACTTGGAGGTTTGGTCGTGTCCGAACCAATACCATACCTCTTGATAGGTGAGAGCCACTAGATCACTTGGGGACTTGGTCATGTCTAAACCAGTCATGCCTCTTGATCGGCCTAAGGCCACAGAATCACTTGGGGGCTTGGTCGAACCCGAACCATTGCCATGCCACTTGGTCGGCATAAATTCCACGGTTTCATTTGGGACCTGGCTGACTAGAACCATAGTTACACCTAACGGGAGCTTGGTCGTGTTCGGCCATGGTAAGGCCATTTGATCAGCTCAAATAAACCTTTTTTTGCAAACGGTTTTGTCATTGCTTTTGCTTCGCACTTTTCTTTGCAAGATACCTTTTTCTTTTTTATTGCGTTTTTTTGAACCGACAAAGTTTTTCAACCAATCAATTGACGGAACACAGCTCACGTCAATCCGGAGACTATTTGCCCGGTTTGATCCTTGTTGTTAACATCCTCTTATGGAGTAACATGGTGTTTATTATAACCCGGCACGGTTTACATGGTAAACCAGCGTCATATATATACAGGAGCTGTTATCTCCTCCAATAGTGTGGGTTTGCAAAACTCCGCTTCAAGATTGGCCAAGCCAACTTCACGCTCAATGATGGCAGGTATTATGTATCTCAAAAATTTGGTCATATACTTAAAAATTCTTGGATGTTTTGACTTCATATATGCAGACAGCATATTCCGCCTGACGGTACAACCGCGGTGGTACTTGAAGAGTTTCTTATTGCAGAAAGTGCTTTGGAAAGTTCATCACCATAGGAAGAACAAATTATGCACGAAGGCATATCAACATCAAAAGTATCAGCTAGCCTATTACAAGGCAATACGGTGCCCATAATAATATCATTGTTTTTCGCAAAGGAGAGGCAGTTTTAAAACCGGCTTCCGGTTCAACCTAGGTCACCAGCCTGGCCTGATGGTTGTGGGTCATCCTGCGCCGCTTCAGCCTCCGTTTCTCTACCCAGTGGCTGGAAATCAACAGTTGTCCAGTCGATTCCCATTAATGCTTGAAAAACAGCTTCATCATGGATCAGCAATGACGGGTCAATATCGGGAGCGTAAGTATGCTTACGGATTGGAGGGATCAGATTTTCCGATCCATGGATTGGTGCAGCTATTCGCTTGTTCTGATTGTCATATTGGGCTTGATAATGAGACAAGTCGGCTTCTTCAGCCAATTGAAAAGCTAGCGGACGTACCTCCCGGTTTATTGCTCGTAGATCCACTTCACCAAACTCTGACCCGTCTTCCTTCTAGCTGGGATAGCCCTGAGCCGCTTCAATAGGATCAAAATCCAGCACCTAGGCTTTTGCCCAGATTAAGGCATTGATCGCACCGCTTCGAGCAGCAGATTTCTTCAGCTCTTCAACCCGGGCAGGAAGCACCGACAGTTTCATCAGAGTGTCTTGAATCAAAGTGGGCGCCGGTTTGTTATGGGATGCGGTATAGATGATCTGTTGGGCACCAGTATACAATTGTTCAACCAATGTATAGGCGGCTTTCAATTTCTTCCACACATCTGACGCCAAGTGACCAATGCGTGTCCCTGAAATATCATAAAGGGTTAATAAACCGGCAGCTCTGTAATAAGGCAGAGTCAATTCAGAAGTCAAACTGGCTTACCAAAGATAGCAGTGGTCATGGTATGCATGTGCCGCTTTATGCTGGTCAGTTCATCCGCCACCGGTTTTAGTGCAGCCTCGGCATCCTCTGCGCGTTTGATTAATGTGGACTTTTCAGTGGCCCAATCTGCCCGCTTCTTCTTGAAGCTCTCCTTAAGCTGTTCCATTGCGCTTAAAGTGCTGGCTAATTCCTCCTTTGCTTTGGAGGTTTCAGCTTGTTGGCTTTTCAGGTTTTCTTAGAGATCGGCGACTTGGTTTTCTTTCGCCTTCAGCTCAGCCTGCATGCAGACAATTATATGCTTCAACAAAACGGTACAAGGATTGAAGTACCAACCACATAACAAGTTATGCACTTGGCACTTGGGGGCTAATGCATATTCGATCTTCATCGTTCAATTCCTTACAAAGTCCCAAGATCAATACAAGTATTCAACTTGGCACTTGGGGGCTAATGGCTATTTGTTCGTATATATTCTGATGCGGCAATCTCAATTACTTAAAGTACCGGTTTAACTATGCTAAGTTGAACCGGCCCTTAGGGGCTACATCAGCGAATTTCAAAGCATCAAGATTTACATTAGTAAGTCCCGGTTTGAAAGAAGATTACAAACCGGCCCTTGGGGGCTAGGAGGGTCAGCAAGAATTGAAGCATACAAGCAGCAAAGAGCACCTGGAAGTTACCTCATATTTATCTTTCATCATATTAACCAGACCAGCTTCATAGTCATGACTAGTATACAGCCGGTTCAGGTTGCCAGAATGGATATCTTGGGCGTTCAAAGCAGCATAAGTCGCCAGATCAGCATTCCACTTGCCTTTGCCAAAGGCAGCAAATTCTTCCTTGGCAGAATGTTTGGACAAAGCCACAGGATTGCTTGGCTCAGTATGGCCAATGCCAGTAATGACAACCTCATCATCCATGGTACCGCCGGTTTGCACTGGGGCTGTTGGCCTATCAGTAGGCTTTGTTGGACCGGTCAATTTCTCAATCCGGATGGAGCTTGTGGGCTGATTGACAGGATTTGAGGTATCGATAGGTATTTCTTCAGCAATAAGATCGTCCTCTTGCTGCGGTGGATCATTGGGTATATCCTCAGCAATAGTCGCTTCAAGATCTGGCGTCTTGCCCGGTTCAAGGAAGGCATCTTCTTCGGCCGCTTTGTCCAGGCGAGCCTTCTTGCTTGGCCTAGGTTTGGCCCTGAAAGGAATAACAAAATCAAATACAGCATATGTTCCAAGGCGATGTGCTACAAATATTATGATAAGTATAGCTTACCCAAGCACCGTTTTAAGCGGTGGCAGCTGAGTAGCCGATGACTCGCCAGAAGATGAGTGGGAAGTAACCTGGTAATCGGAGTTAGACGGATTAAGAGGTTGCCGAAAGCAGCCCGCTTTAGGACAAGCACTGACAAGCAAATTAGAGACCTCTGAACGGCCTTTCCGAACCGGATTGTTCGGCAAACCGGCGGACGTAACTACCTAGCCGCTGTGCCAGGTTGTGTGACGAGCTCCGTGTTGTTGGGTCTTCATAAGAAATTTAGGATACAAATAAGCAAGAGGATGAGAAAATTTAATTTTCCGGTTTGCTTAACGGATTTTATGTGAAGGCAAAGGTTCTGAATCGAAAGAGAGAATAATTACCTCTGCAGCATCCGCATGGCTGGCTTCGGCATCATCCTGACAAATATCATCATCAATAAGACGCATGAAAAATAAGCCAAGTGAGTCAAGCTGTACCTCAAGGTCCGGATTATCCACATCATCATCAGGGGCCGGATTAGGGGATGCAGTGGTTCTTTCCTGTGGGTAGTCTTCTTCACAGCCTTAGTTTTTTGCCGAGTTGCTCTTTCCGGTTTGTCTGGTTTCTCCTGCGGCAGTTTCTTGCTCCAAAATGGATCATTGCCGTGATTACACAGACACTGATATTAAACAATGACCAGATATATCAATAACAGATTCAGCAAAAAGAAAAATCAAAATCTTACAGCTGGCAGTTTGTTGGTGGCACAGAAGGGAAGCAGGCCGTTTCTAGCACAGATGTGTTCCGGTTCATTCAGCATCTTATTCACAGCCTCTATGATTTCTTCATCGGTAAGCTGGATTTTGGAATGTCGGAGCGGTTCATCAACACTGCCAGTATACTCGCACATCAAACAGGAGCGCTGACTAAGGGGCAGTATGCTCCATGATATCCAACAGCGAGCGAGATCAACCCCTGTTAAACCGTTGGCCATAAAGGCTCTAAGCTTTGATAGTTGAGGAGCATATTTGCATCTCTCTTGGGCAGTCAATCTTTGAGGAAAAGGGTGTGTATTGTTGAGCCGCTCCGGACGAAAGCCAAGCAAGGGATTCTCACCAGCAGGGGAGGTGTCTTTGCAATAGAACCATGTCTGATTCCACTCTTTTGGGGTGGCTGTGCAGTTTGGCGTGAGGGTATGTGACCTCTTTCCTTTTCTGGATCGCCACGCCACCCAACTCCGTATTAGAGCCGTCAGTAAACTAAGTACGGTGGTTTAGATGGAAAAGTTCTCTGAACAATTCCACTGTGGGCTCCTCATGAAAAAACGCCTCACAGAGCACTTGGAAGTGACACATATTTGTAACAAAGTTGGGGCCAGTGTCTTGTGGATGGAGTTGGAAATCGGCTAAAACATCCCGGTAAAATTTAGAACCGGGCGGTTTAAAGCCCTGGGCTAAGTGATCTACGAAAACAACAACCTCTCCTTCTTGAGGTGTGGGAGGGCATTCTTTGCCAGGAGCCCTCCAATGGATGGTATCTTTGCTGCCTAAAGCACCGATCAGGACTAAATTGTCCAGTTGAGACTTTGTGACGCGAGAAGGAACCCAATTGCACTCATATACTTGCTTGGCCATGATAAAATCTACAAGGTAGAAGATCCTGGTTCAAAAATGCATTGATTAGGGTACATTGATATGTGCAATGTTAAACCGGAGACAGATCTATCTAAACCGTAGTTTTATGAAGCAACAACATCTGGCGGTTCAACAAGGGGACTAATGGTATATACCGGTTTGGCAAGTTTTTCCTTCAAGGTTAAACCGCCTGATCTAAACATTGAAACAGCTGAGATTGCAGATGGATAAGTCTGCAGAAACAAGTTTCACAAGTTTTCTCTACAGCGTTTGATCTGAAGAAAGTTCAGAAAAGAGATAAATATTTAGAGGTTCAAAAGGAGCAGTACCGAATCAATGAGCAAAACGTTCATATAGATCTATGGTTTTGAGATGCGTAAGTGAAGGCGAAGGTTAAACAACTACCATTGCACAGAATAAAGATTTGCAGATTCATCTAAAGATCTATCGTATGAGCAAGCGGCAGACGATGAACACGGAAGAACTGTGAACCCCTAAAATAGATCTACGGGGGAAAGGATAGAAGATTTACCGGAGCTGAGGAAGACGCGGAAGGTTGCTGCAATGCTCTAGTGCGCCCAGGTTGATGCAGCGGCCAAGGTTGAGGCAGAGGACGACGATGGCGGCGGAGCTCTGAAGCCGGGCGATGCGAGGAAGACGAAGCAGAAGGGGAAGAAGGGAAAGAGAAAGGAAATGACCCTTCGGTCCTATTTATAAGGCAAAGTACATGTGTCAGGCGCAACAATCAAGGGGCCACGAAACGGAGCTGTCGCCTCGATTTCCGCATATCTATTAAACAAAGAAGCATAATGGATATCTTCGTTATGACAGGGGACGTCACTCTGGTTTACAGCAATCAGAGAAGATGATATCATGGCGGTTCACCAATTTATGAGAAGATGTTGAAGATGAAGCTTTTGTTAAAGGATTGACATGAACCTGTTCAAATCAATATAGGGCCTAATGTCGGGGATATTACTGCTGGGCGTAAACCGGCCTATCTGGGCTGGGTCAACTTCATCAATAGTTCAAGAGTATTAAAGCCCAAGAAGGCAAATGAGGGCCTAAGGCCCATAGTCGGTGCGAGACTTGTAGCTGTAAACCGGAATTTTTATATAAACTTCTACTTTAAGTTAGTAATAAGGAGAGACCAACCCGGATATGATATGGATCGGTGTTGGGACTCTGTGAACCGACGGGTGTCACCCGTGTATATAAGGGGACGACCCGGCGGCGGTTCAAGGACAATAGACAACAACTCGAGACATATGCGAAGCTTGTTTGCTCCCTAGTCATCGAAACCCCAGCAATTCCATGACAACTAGACGTAGGCTTTTACCTTCATCAAAGGGGCCGAACTAGTATAAACTATCTTGCGTCCTTGTGTCCACTTTAACCCCTTCAAGCTAACCCGTTGCGATGGCTCCACGACTAAGTCCTTTCTCTAGGACATGTGCCATGACAAAACCACGACAGGATCCACATCAAAAAGATGGCCCAGCCACATCTATCTACGGGCCAAGAAAGCAAGCTCTAGTAAGCAATGCAACACAACAAATATCTGGACATCACGGCACACCCAAATACAGAGGTGCCGCACACCCCCTATGTTTCACCGATGAGGTGCTGGACCATGAATTTCCAGCGGGATTCAAGCACGTAGACATAGAGGCGTACGGCGGAACAACAGACTCTGGGGTCTGGATCGAGGATTATATCCTCCACATACACATGGCCAGAGGAGATGACCTCCACGCCATAAAATACTTACCCCTCAAGCTTAAAGGGCCAGCCCGGCATTGGCTCAAAAGCCTTCCCGAAAACACCATTGGAAGTTGGGAAGAGCTTGAGGACCCTTTCCGGGCAAATTTTCAAGGGACCTATGTCCGCCCTTCGGATGCGGACGATCTCAGTCACATAACTCAACAGCCCGGAGAGTCCGCCCGGAAATTCTGAAATAGATTTCTTACTAAAAAGAATCAGATAGTCGACTGTCCGGACGCCGAAGCCCTAGCAGCTTTTACGCATAGCGTTCGAGACGAATGGCTCGCCAGACACCTCGGCCAAGAAAAGCGAAGAGCAATGTCCGCATTAACAAGCCTCATGACCCGCTTTTGCGCAGGAGAGGACAGCTGGTTCGCAAGATGTAGCACCAGTGACCCAAGTACATTCGAAGTTAGGGATGGAAACGGAAAACCCCGACACAACTAGGACCAGCGCCGGAATAAGAGAAACAGCCCAAAGAGCACGACGGTCAACGCCGGATTCAAAAGCTCGCGGCAGAATCAGAGAAAGCCGCCCCTCAAGGATAACAAGGACGAGCTATCCAACTTAAACAAAATCTTGGACAAGATATGCCAAATACAAAGTACTCCCGGGAAGCCTGCGAACCATACCCATAGAGATTGTTGGGTTTTCAAGCAATCCGGCAAACTCAACGCCGAACACAAGGGGCTCAACACACCAAGTGAGGAGACGACGAACCCCACAAGCAGAGCACCAGGAAACAAAAGGATTTCCCACAAGAAGTCAAAACAGTAAACTTACATCACGTGACGAATAGAATGGCGCCAACAGAGATACGCGCCATACGGCCTATCCGAAAGGAGTATCGCCCATGGTTGTTAAAACCGATCACCTTCGACCATCGGGATTACTCTAGAAGTATCCGGAACGCAGGCTGGACTGCCTTGGTATTAGATCCAATAATCAGTGGACTCCACTTTCCAAATGTCCTGATGGACGGCGGTAGTGGTCTAAACCTGTTATACCAGGACACAATCCGCAACATGGGGTCCTTGTTATAATAGTACTTCCAAGTGGCGCCATGCCCGACACCGTGCACATGTCCATATTGCAGCCGCTGGCCGGGCGAGTGTCCCATCATTATGTTCATGGCCCGGTTGAAAGGAGTGTCCCACTTGTACTTCGACGATGACCAAGTCGACTGAGTCAACGAGTCGCTTTCGGCCGCAAGCTTGTGTTGCTCTCTCTGCGAAATGGACCGTGAATCATTTAAGAATGCGACTAGAATGTAGTATACTTCATTGATCAGAAGCTAATATGTAAGGTGGTAAAAGTATAACTACTAGTAATTTCATTAATTTCCTAGTCAGCCCATCGGTGAAAACAATCTTTTTTGGGGGGTCCCATGAAAATCGGGCTATGATGAAGTCGTGCTCCTGCTGGTCGGTGAACTCAGCCAATGATTCTGGGATCCCCTGACGTTCACGTTCTGCGTCCTCCTTAGCCCACACGGGCCTCTTTCCCGTGTAACCATGACTTCTAATGCGGTGGTTCCCCATGTTCTTTGCATGCAACTGCTTGCCTCTCTCTGACCTGGCCTTGGCAGCTTCTTCATTGCAAGTCTCCTTGAACTTTTCAAAGTCCTCTATCATAATTTTCGGATTGTCTGCAACAATCTCGGCGTAGGATTCTGTAGGGTAACGCAGCAGAAAACAAATATTTTCTGACCTACGCACCATCCCAGGACCACTATGGAGACTGCATACATGGTTTGATCTTTTTCGTTACCGACTCATAGCGTAGCAAGAAGTAGAGCCGATGATGATCGGCGATGCAGATCCCCGCCACTAGGATTTACAACATCCCAACCATTAGGATGTATACCCTCTTCTGCTCCTCAGACAGTCCTCCGGGAGGCGGTCGAATAACCCCCCGGATGGTGCCGCTGACAGCCCTTCGGGAGGACCTTCGAAACTCGAACGATCACTCGGACAGCCCTTCGGGAGGACCTTCGAAACTCGGACGGTCACACGGACAACCCTCCTGGAGGCACTCACGAACTAAGACAGATGATCTCTCTACATACTTGCACACACAGTATCACAACCCTAGTTAGGCTTTGCTTGTCCTTGCATAATCATCATGTCTAAATTCTGAAATTTTAATTGAGGGAATTTTCAAAGCCACAGAAACCTTTAAAAAATAATCAACATTTAATTCTGATCAAATGAGTCCAAAGAAATGTTCCTGTTACTCTATGAAAATATTGGTACGAGGTAAAATTCAAAACAATATTTTTCAAATCACAAAAATATTTATTTTGGGCCTTTGACTTAAATCAATGACATATTTGAGTTGAATTTATTTCTGTTATATAAGAAATAAAGTTCAAATATTTTTGTAAGTTGCTTGTGACCTTGGACTAGTTTCTGAGCTCACATAACAATTTACAGAAAGTTCAAAAAATGATTTGATGTTTTAAATCAAATCAAAACCAATTACAGAAAAATAGAAAGCAGAAACTAAATTAGGAAGAGAGACAGAGTAACCTCACCTGGCGGACCACCTGCTCTGGCCCAGCAAGCCGGGCCAGCCGACTGGCCACACCAGTCATCCTCCTTCTGAGCCAGAAGGACGAGCACGAGCGCGCGCCCAAGAGCGCCACGCCACCAGGGCGTCTCCCTGTGTCCCCAGGCAGCTCGACACCGTGGCCGACCTCCTTGGTGCCGTCCCAATCGCACTGACTCTCTCACTCTCCCCCTGCTCTGTCCCTCGCCTCTCCCGCCATGGCCGATTCGCCCGCGAGCTCACCGCCGTCGCCTGCGTAGCTATCGCCTCCCCCTCACCTCCTCGAAGTTCCTGTGAGCTCCGCGTCGACGCCCCGACCTCCTCGATGAGCCACACGCCGCCGGACGTGCTCCACTGCCTCCACCGAGGTCCTCCTCACCGTTCTGTCACTGGAGACCACCCCTCGTCACCGCGCTCAGCTCCGGCCAACTCCGAGCTCGCCGTTCGCTCCACTGCAACCTTTGTGAGCTTCCGCGTCGATCCCCCCTCTCATCTGGCTCTTTTGCTTCCACTAACGCATTCGCCGTTGCGGACGGGAGCTTGGCTCCGCCGGCCATGCCGCCGCCATGGCCACCTTCACCTAGAGGCGCAACAGAGCGTGTCATGGCACTCAGCATATCACCAGGTGCCCGTGGCACCCCTCTATGGCCCCTGCTGTGCAGTATAACACTGACTGAGGGAGTCCTGGATTAGGGGGTGTCCGGATAGCCGGACTATACCTTCGGCCGGACTCCTGGACTATGAAGATACAAGATTGATGACTTCGTCCCATGTCCGGAAGGGACTTTCCTTGGCGTGGAAGGCAAGCTTGGCGATACGGATATGTAGATCTCCTACCATTGTAACCGAGTCTGTGTAACCCTAGCCCTCTTTGGTGTCTATATAAACCGGAGGGTTTTAGTCCGTAGGACGAACAACAATCATACCATAGGCTAGCTTCTAGGGTTTAGCCTCTCTGATACCGTGGTAGGTCTACTCTTGTACTACCCATATCATCAATATTAATCAAGCAGGACGTAGGGTTTTACCTCCATCAAGAGGGCCCGAACCTGGGTAAAACATTGTGTCCCCTGCCTCCTATTACCATCCGCCTAGACGCACAGTTCGGGACCCCCTACCCGAGATCCGCCGGTTTTGACACCGACATTGGTGCTTTCATTAAGAGTTCCTCTGTGCCGTCACTTTTAGGCCCGATGGCCCCTCCGATCATCAATGACAGGGTCAGACTTTTCTCCCCAGACCGATCTTCGTATTTGGTGGCTTTGCACTGCGGGCCAATTCGCTTGGCCATCTGTGGCAGATCGAAAGCTACGCCCCTGGCCGTCAGGTCAGATTTGGAAGTTTAAACTACACAGCAGACCTCCACGGACACATGATCTTCGATGGATTCGAGCCGCAGCCGAGCGCGTCGCACTGTCACGATGGGCATGATCTAGCTCTGCCGCCGAACAGTGCCCTGGAGGCCGCACCCGCATGAGCTCCGACCCTTAATTCGGAGCCAACTGTGCCAATCGAGGATGGGTGGTTGGACACCGCCCCGGGGGCTGCAATCTCTACAACGATCGAGCCGGACACCAGCCCTATTCTCTGCAAAGCCCGTGACTCCAAGGAGCCGGACTCCTCTCCAGACTCCGAGCCCTCCGCGCCCCTAACGGTCGAACCCGATTGGGCGCCGATCATGGAGTTCACCGCCAGGGACATCTTTCAGCACTCGCCCTTCGGCGATATTCTGAATTCACTAAAGTCTCTCTCTTTATCAGGAGTGCCCTGGCCGGACTATGGTCAACAAGGTTGGGATGCGGATGATGAATAAATTCATAGCCCACGCACCACCCACTTCGTAGCCATTGTCGATAATTTAAAAGACGTGTTCGACTTCGACTCTGAAGATATCGACGGTATGGACGACGATGTAGGAGATGAACATGAACCAACGCCTATAAGGCACTGGACAGCCACCTCATCTCATGATGTATACATGGTGGACACACCCAAAGGAAGCGACGACGAGGAACACAGGGATGCAACGAGGGATCACTCACTCGAAAACCAATCAAAGCGGCGACATAAGCGCCGCTCCAAGCCCCACCTCGACAGAGACAGTAGCAATACAGGCCCAGCCATAAAGCAGGACGAACCGGCGGACGACGAACATGCCTTCGAGCAACCGTCCGAACAGGGCAACTTGGATAAACAAACCGAACACCCCGTCCCCGGCGAAAACTATAGTCCGGATGACCTTACGCCAGATAGGCTCATGGAGCAGAAGAACCTCTATGAAGGGCTCGTCACTACTGCGCGTAGCCTGAAAAAGCAGAACCAGAAGGTCAAAACTGCGGAAGATGCACTCAGAATCAGATGGAGCAAAGTACGCAACACCGCAGACAAATATGGCGGCAGTAGTCGCACAAAAATCTATCCAAAGCGAAAGCTACTGCCTGAATTTGACGAGGAGGCCTTAGAGCCCCTGCAGTCAAAAAATAGGCAAGCCACCCGGTCGGATAGAAGACCGCATGGCCAGCATGGAGTGGCAAGCGGTGGCGCACACAAGCCGGCATGAGATCCACCAAAGGATCCGCATCAAAAAGATGGCCCATCCAGATCTATCTACGGGCCAAGAAAGCAAGCTCTAGTAAGCAATGCAACACAACAAATATCCGAACATCACGGCACACCCAAATACAGGGGTGCCGCACACCCCCTATGTTTCACCGATGAGTTGCTGGACCATGAATTTCCAGCGGGATTCAAGAACGTAAACATAGAGGCGTATGACGGAACAACAGACCCTGCGGTCTGGATCGAGGATTATATCCTCCACATACACAAGGCCGGAGGAGATGACCTCCACGCCATAAAATACTTACCCCTCAAGCTTAAAGGGCCAGCCCGGAATTGGCTCAAAAGCCTTCCCGAAAACACCATTGGAAGTTGGGAAGAGCCTGAGGATGCTTTCTGGAAAAAATTTCAAGGGACCTATGTCCGCCCTCCGGATGCAGACGATCTCAGTCACATAACTCAACAGCCCGAAGAGTTAGCCTGGAAATTTTGAAATCGATTTCTTACTAAAAGAATCAGATAGTCGACTGTCCAGACGCTGAAGCCCTAGCAGCTTTTAAGCATAACGTTCGAGACGAATGGCTCGCCAGACACCTCAGCCAAGAAAAGCCAAGAGCAATGGCCGCATTAACAAGCCTCATGACCTGCTTTTGCGCAGGAGAGGACAGCTGGTTCGCAAGATGTAGCACCAGCGACCCAAGTACAACCGAAGTTAGGGATGGAAACGGAAAACCCCGACGCAACTAGGCCCAGCGCCGAATAAGAGAAACAGCCCAAAGAGCACGACGGTCAACACTGGATTCAAAAGCTCGCGGCAGAATTAGAGAAAGCCGCCCCTTAAGGATAACAGGGACGAGCTATCCAACTTAAACAAAATCTTGGACAAGACATGTCAAATACACAGTACAACCGGGAACCCTGCGAACCATACCCCAAGAGATTGTTGGGTTTTCAAGCAATCCGGCAAACTTAACGCCGAACACAAGGGGCTCGACACACCAAGTGAGGACGACGACGAACCCCACAAGCAGAGCACCAGGAAACAAAAGGATTTCCCACAAGAAGTCAAAACAGTAACTTACTACACGTGACGAACAAAATGGCGCCAACAGAGATACGCGCCATACGGCCTATCCCAAAGGAGTCTCACCCATGGTTGTTAAAACCGATCACCTTCGACCATCAGGATTACTCTAGAAGTATCCGGAACGCAGGCTGGACTGCCTTGGTATTAGATCCAATAATCGGCGGACTCCACTTTACAAATTTCCTGATGGACGGTGGCAGTGGTCTAAACTTGTTATACCAGGACACAATCCGCAACATGGGGATAGACCCAACAAAAATTCGCCATAGCAAAACCTCCTTTCAAGGGGTAACGCCAGCCCGGATGCCCGTTGCATGGGTTCTCTCCAGCTAGAAGTTATGTTCGGCTCCCCCAATAACTTCCGTCACGAACAGCTAACTTTCCACATCGCCCCATTCTCAAGTAGCTATCAAGCACTGCTGGGACTTGAAGCTTTCGCCCGCCTTAACGCAATAACGCATTATGCATCTCTCACGCTTAAGATGCCCGGTCCACGAGGCATCATCTCATTAAAGGGAAAACATTGAGTGTTCCCCCCGCGCGGAAGACAGTGCGGCTACCTTGACAGCCCCACAATAAAGCGGCTTCACCAGCCAAAGCACCTAAACAGGTCGTCAAGACCACGGACACGGCTAGACGAGTCTGGCATAAGCATACAATTGATAAAGGCTTAATAGCCAGCTCCGCGCATATACAACAAGAGACAATAAAGCTCAATTTTACCCATTTCGATTTATACGTCGTTTATTTAGTATAACTCATGTTTGGCACGATCTTTCCTAAACTAAGTTCCTCTCTTTTACAGATGAACACCGTGCTATGCCCGTCCAGGACACGGCACAACGGAGACACAGGCGTAGACGTGCAGCAGGGACCCGTTCCAAGGATTCTTTTCAGATTAAGACCCTGCGTAAACCTTTTTTACTGTCTCTTGTTGATACACATCCCCTGGTTTCTTGGTATAACCAAGGAGGAGGCTGGCGTTTTGGTAAGTGGCCACGTCAGAGTTTTGCGCGTACCTGGACACTAGGGGCTTATTACTAAGGGCGTTATCCCGCCCGCCCTCATAAAGACCGAATACCTTAGGGAGTGTTCGGCATCACGAGTTTGGCCTTATATGCATCAGCTCCGAATCATGTCTTTGGTCAAATGTTCGGTTTGCCCAGACCTTGGGTTTTGCTACCTTACGTTCCGCTGTATCGGCTAAGGTGGCACTAGGAAACTACTGCGATTGTGCCCCGGTTCGGCCAGGCGAGCACCTCAGTAGAGAAAGCCAAAAACTGACTGTCATGATATAGCGTGATACTGGTCAACCACTCAATGACTTACTGGAATCTTTAGGATTCCTCCGCATTAACGAAGGGCTGCTTCCCGGCCAGGCACATACGCACCCCGAGTTCGGGCGAGCGCAGGCGCCACCAGGGGCTATATAAATAGCCTCACTATCAAACTCCTATGGCTAAGTGAAAGTGATAAAGCATCATAGTCCGATTGCCTAGTTCGCTGCGCTATCACCTCCTTTGTAGGACCAAGACGTTGGATCAAGTGTGAAAATGCGCCTTCTGCGAACACCCCCGCATTATGTGCGTGGGGGCTGAAGCCGACGACTGCCATGTTTTAGATTATATATACATATATGTTAAACGGCCGCACAGGAGGGATTATAATACTTGCAGGCACAAGTATAAAAAGCTTCTACAATTTATCAAAATATTGTTTTACAATAATATATGCTATTCGAATATAGTATCCTTTGAGTACTGCGTCTCTATTAAACGAGCGCCTTGCAGAACTTCCTGAAAATAGTGCTCGGCAGGTACATGGCTTCCATCCGAGTCTGAGGATGCAACAGCGGTGGCCTCCATTTCCACCCAGTATGTCTTCACATGGGCAAGAGCCATCCACGCACCCTCTATGCGCGCTGACCTCTTCATCGCATCGATACGCGGCGCCGCACCAAGGAACTGCTGCACTAAGTTGAAATAACTTTTCACCTCTGGCCTCTCTGGCCACAAATGACTCATGACATACTTCATGGCGAGTCCGGACAACCTATTTAGTTCGGCCCATTTGGCCAAACAATCGGTTAATGACAGTGGACGCTCCGGATTGTGGAACTGCGACCAAAAGAGCTTTTCCACTTCGTGATTTTCTTGACCTCGGAAGTGTTCGGCCGCATCCGCGGCACTCCACTAGTAGAAAGAGGGGCTATGGTCCAGGCCACCTGAGCCCATTAGTCCCGGTTCAGTCTTGAACCGGGACCAATGTGGGCATTGGTCCCGGTTCGTGAGCCCAGGGGGCCGGCCGGGCCACGTGGGCCATTGGTCCCGGTTCGTCTGGACCTTTTGGTCCCGGTTGGTGGGACGAACCGGGACCAAAGGGCCTCGCTCCTGGCCCACCATCATTGGTCCCGGCTGGTGGCTTGAACCGGGACCAAAGGCTCCCCTTTAGTCCCGGTTCATGCCACCAACCGGGACCAATGAGGTGCCTATATATACCCCCTCGCGCAAGAGCAGAGCACAGTGCTCTATTTTTTCTGGCCGAGGGGGAGAGGCCTTTGTGGTGCTCTAGCTCACCTCCTATGCACATGAGGTGTTCGATGGAATGCCCGAGCCACACTACTTAAGCTTTCTCCTCTCGAAGCTCGACCTCCAAGCTCCATTTTCCTCGAGATTTGTCTAGATTTAGCGGTCCGTCAGGCCCCGTCCCCGTCTTCACCGCCGTCGATCACCCGCGCGGATCTCATCACCGACACCACCGTGGTGAGCCTCTTATTCTTATCTTCTTTCTGAAAGGAAAAACATTCTTACTTGTATGTTTAGATAGATACTTGTATCATTTTCTTACATTTATTATTGCATCTTATATAGTGCGATGGTTTTGGTATCCGCCCCCGCCAGCCCTCGTCCTGTCTATGATTCGGATTTGGTATGTATATTATCTTTATAACTATTGGTTCATTTATTGTTTATGAAAATTATGCCGACCAACGTGGCATAGATTTTATTTATCTAGTATGTATGTGAATCGGAAATGCCAACCGACCTTGTCGAGAGGTTAAATTTAGTTGAAGAAGAAAACAATTTGTTGAAGGAAAAAATAAAAAAAATTGAGGAGGAGAAGATGATATTGGAGTTGCATGTTGCGGATGTCGTCGATGATCACAAGATCAAGATGGATGCAATGCGCTTGAAGATTAGAAAGATTAGAAAATATGCCATTCATACCGAGGCTTGGTATCATTATGCCGTTGGATCAATTGTTACCTTGGTTGCTATTATGATCGCATTTGTTTTCGCATTGAAATGTTTTACATAGTTTCAATGTATGGTTTAATTAATTAGATGCTCTGGAGAGCTATATGTTGTTAGATGAGAACTATGTATGTACTTTGGTTTTAATGTGATGATGAACTTCTATTAATTTGGAATTGATGCAGTGGAAGGCAGAGAATGCTGTGGCTGACAAAGGATTTGAGAAGCTACTGAAAATATTGAAGAAGAAGCTTCCAAAGGATAACGAATTGCCCGACAGTACATACGCAGCAAAGAAGGTCGTATGCCCTCTAGGATTGGAGGTGGAGAAGATACATGCATGCCCTAATGACTGCATCCTCTACCGCGGTGCATACAAGGATCTGAACGCATGCCCGGTATGCGATGCGCTGCGGTATAAGATCAGACGAGATGACCCCGGTGATGTTGACGGCGAGCCCCTCAGGAAGAGGGTCCCTGCAAAGGTGATGTGGTATGCTCCTATAATACCACGGTTGAAATGTCTGTTCAGAAACGAAGAGCATGCCAAGTTGATGCGATGGCACAGTGAGAACCGAAAGAAAGATGGGAAGTTGAGAGCACCCGCTGACGGGTCGCAGTGGAGAAAAATCGAGAGAAAGTACTGGGATGAGTTTGCAAAGGACCCAAGGAATGTATGGTTTGCTTTAAGCGCGGATGGCATTAATCCTTTCGGGGAGCAGAGCAGTAATCACAGCACCTGGCCCGTGACTCTATGTATGTATAACCTTCCTCCTTGGATGTGCATGAAGCGGAAGTTCATTATGATGCCAGTTCTCATCCAAGGCCCTAAGCAACCCGGCTACGAAATTGATGTGTACCTAAGGCCATTAGTTGAAGAACTTTTACAGCTGTGGAATGGAGACGGTGTACGTACGTGGGATGAGCACAGACAGGAGGAATTTAACCTTAAGGCGTTGCTGTTCATGACCATCAACGATTGGCCCGGTCTCAGTAACCTTTCAGGACAGACAAACAAAGGATACCACGCATGCACGCACTGTTTAGATGACACTGAAAGTATATACCTGGACAAATGCAGGAAGAATGTGTACCTGGGCCATCGTCGATTTCTTCCGACCAACCATCAATGTCGAAAGAAAGGCAAGCATTTCAAAGGCGAGGCAGATCACCGGAAGAAGCCTGCCATGCGCACCAGTGATCACGTGCTTGCTATGGTCAATGATTTACCCTACGTCATCTTTGGAAAGGGTCCCGGTGGACTAGCTGTTCTGAATGACGCTGAGGGACACGCACCCATGTGGAAGAAGAAATATATATTTTGGGACCTACCCTACTGGAAAGACCTAGAGGTCCGCTCCTCAATCGACGTGATGCACGTGACGAAGAACCTTTGCGTGAACCTTCTAGGCTTCTTGGGCGTGTATGGGAAGACAAAAGATACGCCGGAGGCACGGGAGGACCTGCAACATTTGCACGAAAAAGATGACATGCCTCCGAAGCAGTATAAAGGTCCTGCCAGCTATGCTCTTACGAAAGAAGAGAAAGAAATCTTCTTTGAATGCCTGCTTAGTATGAAGGTCACGACTGGCTTCTCATCGAATATAAAGGGAATAATAAATATGCCAGAGAAAAAGTTTCAGAACCTAAAGTCTCATGACTGCCACGTGATTATGACGCAACTGCTTCCGGTTGCATTGAGGGGGCTTTTACCGGAAAATGTCCGATTAGCCATTGTGAAGCTATGTGCATTCCTCAATGCAATCTCTCAGAAGGTGATCGATCCAGAAATGGTACCAAGGCTAAGGAGTGATGTGGCGCAATGTCTTGTCAGTTTCGAGCTAGTGTTCCCACCATCCTTCTTCAATATCATGACGCATGTCCTAGTTCATCTAGTCGACGAGATTGTCATCCTGGGGCCCGTATTTCTACACAATATGTTCCCCTTTGAGAGGTTCATGGGAGTCCTAAAGAAATATGTCCATAACCGCGCTAGGCCAGAAGGAAGCATCTCCATGGGCCATCAAACAGAGGATGTTATCGGGTTTTGTGTTGACTTCATTCCTGGCCTTAACAAGATAGGTCTCCCTAAATCGCGGTATGAGGGGAGACTGACTGGAAAAGGCACTCTTGGAAGAGACTCAATAATATGCAGCGACGGATATTCTTGGTCTCAAGCACACTACACAGTTCTACAGAACTCTACCTTGGTGACCCCGTATGTCGATGAACACAAGAACAGTCTGCGCTCCAAACACCCGGAGCAATGCGACGACTGGATTACATGTGAACACATCAGGACTTTCAGCAGTTGGTTGGAAACACGTCTCAGAGGTGACAACACTGTTTGTGATGAGTTGTACTTGTTGTCCAAGGGACCATCTTTGACTGTATTGACTTACAAAGGATACGAGATAAATGGGAATACATTTTACACGATCGCCCAAGATCAAAAGAGCACCAACCAAAACAGCGGTGTCCGCTTTGATGCAGCAACCGAGAGCGGAAAGGACACATATTATGGTTACATAGTGGACATATGGGAACTTGACTACGGACCTGATTTTAAGGTCCCTTTGTTTAAGTGCAAATGGGTCATTCTGTTTGGCGGCGGCGTACAGGTAGACCCACAGTACGGAATGACAACAGTGGATCTGAAAAATCTTGGGTACACTGACGAACCGTTCATCCTAGCAAATGATGTGGCACAGGTTATCTATGTGAAGGACATGTCTACCAAACCGAGAAAAAGAAAAGATAAGGAAGCGAATACATCATACGATGAGCCAAAGCGCCACATAGTTCTTTCAGGAAAAAGGGACATCCTAGGAGTGGACGGCAAGACAGACATGTCTGAAGATTATGAAAAGTTTCATGAAATTCCTCCCTTCAATGTCAAGGCTGACCCAAGCATCCTGATAAACAATGAAGATTATCCATGGTTACGGCGCAATAAGAAAATGACACAAGCGAAGAAAAAGTGAAGACTTTCTCCCGCAACTATTATGATGATACCATGCCAACTTTGTAACAGATGATCTTTCGTCCGAAACTCTGATACTTCGAAAGAGATTGTTCGTTTTGTACACGAAGTGCATCCAGTTTTTTCCGTAACCATCTCAACTTTGTTGCACATGCTATGTGGGTGAAATGATGATACCATGCCAACTTTCAACCTTTTCGGAGTTCATTTGAAATGCTTTTCAATTTCAGGGTCTTATAGCTCAAAAAAATCAATAAATCCATGAAAAATAACAAATGAAGTCAGAAAGGGTTGAAAATTGATGATGTGTCTTTGAATGGTGCATTTTGAACACAGAAAAATATGGAGTTCAAATAAGTTCAAGAAAATGAAATCCCTTTGTAACAAATGATCTTTCGTCCGAAACCCTGATACTTCGAAAGAGATTGTCCGTTTTGTACACGAAGTGCATCCAGTTTTTGCAGTAACCATCTCAACTTTGTTGCACATGCTATGTGTGTGAAATTATAATACCATGCCAACTTTCAACCTTTTCGGAGTTCATTTGAAATGCTTTTCAATTTCAGGGTCTTATAGCTCAAAAAAATCAATAAATCCATGAAAAATAACAAATGAAGTCAGAAAGGGTTGAAAATTGATGATGTGTCTTTGAATGGTGCATTTTGAACACAGAAAAAATATGGAGTTCAAATAAGTTCAAGAAAATGAAATCCCTTTGTAACAAATGATCTTTCGTCCGAAACCCTGATACTTCGAAAGAGATTGTCCGTTTTGTACACGAAGTGCATCCAGTTTTTGCCGTAACCATCTCAACTTTGTTGCACACGCTATGTGGGTGAAATGATAATACCATGCCAACTTTCAACCTTTTCGGAGTCCATTTGAAATGCTTTTCAATTTCAGGGTCTTGTAGCTCAAAAAAATCAATAAATCCATGAAAAATAACAAATGAAGTCAGAAAGGGTTGAAAATTGATGATGTGTCTTTGAATGGTGCATTTTGAACACAGAAAAAATATGGAGTTCAAATAAGTTCAAGAAAATGAAATCCCTTTGTAACAGATGATCTTTCGTCCGAAACCCTGATACTTCGAAAGAGATTGTCCGTTTTGTACACGAAGTGCATCCAGTTTTTGCCGTAACCATCTCAACTTTGTTGCACATGCTATGTGGGTGAAATGATGATACCATGCCAACTTTCAACCTTTTCGGAGTTCATTTGAAATGCTTTTCAATTTCAGGGTCTTATAGCTCAAAAAAATCAATAAATGCATGAAAAATAACAAATGAAGTCAGAAAGGGTTGAAAATTGATGATGTGTCTTTGAATGGTGCATTTTGAACACAGAAAAAATATGGAGTTCAAATAAGTTCAAGAAAATGAAATCCCTTTGTAACAGATGATCTAACTTCATAGTAAAAAAATATGGTGCATTTTAAAACTATAAGTATTCAATACAAATAAAAAAATTAAATTATAAGTAAAATAAAACTATAAGTATCACTAAAAGACTGTAAGTAATTAAACTAAAATAAAACTATAATATTCTTCAAATTTTTAAAAATTCAAATTTAAACTATTTAAAATTTAAAACTAATGGCACTAACAGAAAGTTTATAATTTTTGTGACCTAAAAGCAAAAAGAAATCACTAAAAAACTGTAAGTATTTAGTTTTAAGTAGAAATAAAAAATAAATAGAAAAAAATTCTAATTTTATAGTAAAGTTATTCATAAACTAGTGATTCACACAAATTTTTAAAAATCCAAATTTAAACTATTTAAAATTTAAAACTAATGGCACTAATAGAAAGTTTATAATTTTTGTGACCTAAAAGCAAAAAATTAAAAACCAAAAAAAATGTAGAAAAAAAAAGAAAAAAAAAATGCCACCTACTGGGCCTCCACGGCCTGAATACGACTAGAAACCCTACATGGGCCAGGATTCAGGCCCGCAGCAGGCGCAATAGGCCCACAGGCATTGCAATGACAAGTTAGGCCCGGAAGCCTGCAGTTGAGAGGAGCTCAGGAGGGTGGGCGCAGCAGCGCTTATAAACCACTCCAGAGCCCTCTCAACTAGCGATGTGGGACTAAAATTTTGGACCCGGGGCGCACAAGGGCATTGGTCCCGGTTGGTGGCACCAACCGGGACTAAAGGTGGCATTGGTCACGGTTCGTGGCACCAATCGTGACCAATGCCCCCCTTTAGTCCCGGTTGGTGCCACCAACCGGGACCAAAGGCCGCCGCTTCCCGCCCTTTGGGCTGCCGAAAATTGGCCTTTGGTCCCGGTTCGTGGCACCAACCGGGACTAAAGGGTGCATTAGTCCCGGGTCGTAGCACCAACCGGGACCAATGCTTTTGGTATATAAGCTGGACTTGTGAAATTCTCGATTCAGTTCGATCGATCTCCTCGTCCTCTCCTCCAACGACGCCGCCAGGCTCGTCGCCGCCGAGCCCTCCGTGAGCCGGCGCCGTCCTCGTCGCCGGCCGCCCGTCCACCGCCCCCGAGCACCCACTGCGCCCCCGAGCCCGTCCGCCGCCGCTGAGCGCGCCCCACCGTCGCCCTCGCCCTCGCCGACCCCGAGCCCGTCCTCATCGCCGTCGCCCCCGACGCCGGCCGCCCCGAGCACCCCCTGCGCCCCCGAGCACCCCCTGCGTCCCCGAGCACCCCTTGCGCCCCCGAGCCTGTCCGCCGCCGCCGAGCGCGCCCCGTCGTCGCCCTGCCCTCGCCGACCCCGAGCCTGTCCTCGTCGCCGTCGCCCCCGACGCCGGCCGCCCGCGTCTCCTCCCCGACCCCTCCGGGAGAGGTAGCTACCGCCTCCTACCCCCTTCCTTCCTTCCCTGCTCCTGAATTTGCAGATGTATGTATGTATGTATGATGAATTTTGATATTTGTTCATATATATATATACTATAGATGTATGTATGTATGATGAATTTTGATATTTTTTGTTCATATATACTGTTCATATATACTGTAGATGTATGTATGATGAATTTTGATATTTTTTGTTCATATATACTGTTCATATATACTGTAGATGTATGTATGATGAATTTTGATCTTTTTTTGTTCATATATAATGTAGATGTATATGTATGTATGGAATGATATCGATGGATGTATGTATATAGAACATTCGTAGAAAATATAATGAGAGGAAGAAGAGGATAAAAAAGAAGAGGAATAAGAAAAGAAAAAAGAGGAGAAGAAAGAATAGAGGAGACTTCTCCTCTATTCTTTCTTCTCCTCTTTTTTTCTTCTTCTTCCTCTTTTTTTTATCGGGAACGAGGGTCGTCGAGGGTCGCCGAGCGGTAGAGGAAGAAGAGGATAAAATAGAAGAGGAAGAAAAAAAAAGAGGGGTCGACGGTCGCCTAGGGGTCGAGGGTCGAAAGGGGGTCTAGGGTCGCCGAGAGGGGAGAGGAAGACGAGGAGAAATAAATAAGAAGAAGAAAAAAGAAGAAAAAAAAGAGGAGAAGAAGAAAGGAATAGAGGAGAAAAGAGAAAAATAGAAATATTCTATTTTTCTCTTTTCTCCTCTATTCCTTTCTTCTTCTCCTCTTTTTTTTCTTCTTTTTTTTCTTCGACACGTGGGGAGGGGGGGTCGAGAACGCCGGACATTCATGAGAGAGGCGAGGAAAGAATAGAGGAGACTTCTCCTCTATTCTTTCTTCTCTTCTTTTTTTTCTTCTTCTTCTTCCTCTTTATTTTATCGGGAACGAGGGTCGTCGAGAGGGCCGCCGAGTGGTAGAGGAGAAACCCTAAATAGAAAGTATCGTCGGTGTGAGATACATGTACCGTCGGTGTCGAACATTACATCCACATCCCACAAGTGGCGCGGGCTTCGACGCCCACGTCACTTGTGGGACATGGATGTAGTGTCCGACACCGAAGGCCACATGTATCTCACACCCACGATACTTGCTAGCTATTTAGGGTTTCCTTTGACACTAGGCAACCTCCCGACCCCTCGGTGATCCTCTCGAACATGAGAGGAAGAAGAGGGTCGTCTAGGGTTCGAGGGTTCGAGGGTTCTTCTCCTCTATTCTTTCTTCTCTTTTTTTTTCTTCTTCCTCTTTATTTTATCGGGAACGAGGGTCGTCGAGAGGGCCGCCGAGTGGTAGAGGAGAAACCCTAAATAGAAAGTATCGTCGGTGTGAGATACATGTACCGTCGGTGTCGGACACTAAATCCACATCCCACAAGTGGCGCGGGTTTCGACGCCCACGTCACTTGTGGGACGTGGATGTAGTGTCCGACACCGCGGGCCACATGTATCTCACACCCATGATACTTGCTAGCTATTTAGGGTTTCCTTTGACACTAGGCAACCTCCCGACCCCTCGGCGATCCTCTCGAACATGAGAGGAAGAAGAGGGTCGTCTAGGGTTCGAGGGTTCTTCTCCTCTATTCTTTCTTCTCTTTTTTTTTCTTCTTCTTCTTCCTCTTTATTTTATCGGGAACGAGGGTCGTCGAGAGGGCCGCCGATTGGTAGAGGAGAAACCCTAAATAGAAAGTATCGTCGGTGTGAGATACATGTACCGTTGGTGTCGGACACTAAATCCACATCCCACAAGTGGCGCGGGTTTCGACACCCACGTCACTTGTGGGACGTGGATGTAGTGTCCGACACCGAAGGCCACATGTATCTCACACCCACGATACTTGCTAGCTATTTAGGGTTTCCTCTACAGAAAAGAAGAGGAGAAATAAATAAGAAGAAGAAAACAGAAGAAAAAGAAGAGGAGAAGAAGAAAGGAATAGTTTTCTCTTCTTCTCCACTATTCCTTTCTTCTTCTCCTCTTTTGTTTTCCTAGTGTCAAAGTATGGAAGAAATCCATGCCTTCATCATTAGCCGGAAGTAACCAGGGCATGTTGGTACGAAGTTCTGCAAAGTTGTTCTGGAATGGAGTCCCGGATAGAATAATCCGCCTTTTGGTACGAATTCAGCAAAGGCCTTCCAAATAGCGATATTCGGAAGGCTCTTGCTGAACTTTGTACCAAAAGGCGAATTATCCTATCTGGGACTCCGTTCCAGAACAACTTTGAAGAGCTTCCTACCATCATGCACATGTTACTTTCGCCTAATGATGAAGACATGGTTTTGTTGAATCCTTTGACACTAGGCAACCTCCCGACCCCAAGGCGTTCCTCTCGAACATGAGAGGAAGAAGAGGATAAAAAAAGAAGAGGAAGAAGAAGAAAAAAGAGGAGAAGAAAGAATAGAGGAGTTCTTCTCCTCTATTCTTTCTTCTCTTCTTTTTTTCTTCTTCTTCCTCTTTTTTTATCCGGAACGAGGGTCATCGAGGGACATATATAGATGTAGTGTCGTCGTTGTCGATATATACCCCCTCCCGATAGCTTACTATGATTAGTTAGCTAGTTCTACGTTTGGCACTAATATATCCATCTGTCATGTTTGAATAATAATTGCCATGTTGTAAATATTTGTAGAAACTATGGACACCGCCCTAGACGAAGCAAGAAAAGAAGCGTTGTTGAGGGAGATAATCACAGAAGGAAGTGATGCCGTCTCGTACTATCTCAACGATATCATCGATGGTCCGGAAGGAGAGGGTGAACAAGCTGGCTACGGTGACCTAATGCCGGTGCAAGAAGAAGAACATGAGGACGGCGCCGGTGACCCAATGCCAGTGCAAGAAGGAGAAAGTGATGACGGCTCCGGTGACCGAACCGTGTCCGGCCAGGTATATATATTAGTTAAGCCTATGCTGACTAGCTGATTGATGCATTCATTGTTTTGGTATGTACACATATTAATTAAGTCTTTGTTCTTTTTTCTAGCCCTCCGGATCGAGCACAACTTTGGTAAAGAGAGGAGGCCCGAAGAAAAAGTTGAGCTCGGATGAAAAGCTTGAGATCACAGCAATCGCGCCCGACGGCCAACCTATTGAACCCCTCCGGACAAAGAGGGCATTTGTTGCTCAGTGCGGGGTTCTGGTTAGGGACAAGATCCCGATAAGCATCCAGCAATGGTTTAAGCCGGCTAAAGAAGACCCTGAGGTGTCTTATGTCAATGATATGCAGAAAAATGATCTTTGTACTGAGCTGAAGTCAAATTTCACCCTACCGCCAGAGGATAATCCAGAGAACCCAATTAAAGAGAAATTAATCAAGTCTTTTGCTCTGAAGAGGATGGCAGATCTATTCAGGAGGTGGAAGAAAGAGCTCAATAGGTTTGTCGATAAAAAAGAGACACCAGAATTTAAGGGTAGATATGAGAAGATCAGAGATCACTGGCCCGCATTTGTGGCCTACAAGACATCAGAAAAGAGTAAGAAGATGTCGGCGACAAACAAGCAGAATGCCGCAAAGAAGAAGCTTCACCATCGCACGGGGTCAGGTGGCTACCTCGTAGCCCGGCCTAAGTGGTCCAAGGTTGAGAATGATCTGCTTCATAAAGGGATCAGACCAGAGACATATAACTGGCCAGACCGTTGCCGGACTTGGTTCTTCGGGGCTGGCGGAACCTTGGACCCTGAAACAGGGGGATGCATTTGGACGAACGAACAAATGGACATACCAGTCAGTAGGCTTAAGCACTATATCGACGCAGCGCAGGAAGGGACGTTCTTTCCGAACAGAGAGCACGACGAGCTCACAATGGCCCTCGGGAATCCTGAGCACCCTGGACGGACACGAGGCACGCCAGGCTCCGTTCCATGGAATGTTGGGTTTCCGGATGCAGGCCGTTACAAATCCCATGAGAGGAGGAAAAAAGTGCAGCAGACCGAACTGCAGGCGCTGCACGCAAGGGTACAAGCGATAGAGGAACAAGAAGCAAATCGCAGCAAACGTACTGCCGAAGCCTCCCCCGAAGCTACCCCGCCATCTCAGCGCAGAAGCAGCGTGGCTTCCACCGAGCAGCTTCAGCTGCAGCATGCCTTGACGGCTCCTGCCAGCTATCCTGTGGATGCTATAACAGAGTCTCAAAATTGCCACCTTATGACGCAATGGATGAATTTGAAGGTCAAGGCGGCTGTTGGCTCTGTTTATCCTACTGAACCCGGCGCAACTTTTCACTACATGCCGATTCCAGAAGGATATGCTAGGGTGATGGTGGATGAGATAACGGAGGGATTTGAGGACCTCCAGCTTGACCACCCTACCGGTGAAGGGGAGACTCGGCTGGGGTCTGCTCTGAAGAGTCCATGCCTATGGCGGAAGGACCTCATCAACCTTCCGAACTGGACGCCTCCGCCTCCTCCTCCTCCTCCGGCGAGTCAGGGCACTCCTCCTCCTCCACCGCCTCCTCCTCTGGTGAGTGACGATCAGGGCCCTCGGCCGGCTCCTTCTCCGGCGCGTGGCGGCACTCCGCCTCCGTCTCCGCCTGCGCCGACGCGCCCGAGCAGCCAACCTCCTCCTTCTCCGCCTTGTCAGCAAGGGCAGAAGAGACCTGCCGCCGCTCCAGCTGCTCCGGCGGGTCGTAGTCCTTATCCTCTGCCTCTTAAGCAAGTAAAGAAGACAACGGCTTCGTCTGCTCGGTCGGCGTCTAGCAGTACAACCAGAGGCGGGAGGACATATAGATTCGGTCCTTCTCTGAAGACTCCAGAGAAGTTACCATACGAGAGGACCCAGGAGGAGAACGCCGAGATCGCGCGAGAAGAAGTGAGGAAATTCTTTGAAGGGGTGAAAGCAAAGCAACATCCACCTCCGGAGGAGAAGGTAGATGGGGTGAAAGTGAAGCGCACTCTGGCTGCCCTGACAAAACCACCAAAGTCTGATCCGCCGAAAGGAAACTATGACCGCATTATTGGAAAGGAATTTGCCGAAGTGGAGCGGTCGGGAACTACTGTCAGTGATGAAAGGCTGAAAAAACGACGAGCTGGGAAACAAATTGCCCAGCTCGGCAAACAAGCGAAGCAATCATGCCCCCCGCTCAAGGTGCCTAGCCACAACGTCGCTAATGACCCGAGGATGGTGCCCGGTTATAATAATCTTGCATATTACCTGCCCGACGAAGTACATTATGAACCCATGGACATGCGGATGCAAAGATACGAGTACGGGAAGCCTCTCGTCAAAGATGAAAGATCTCTATCAACGATGATGCGAAGATTGCATGATTGGTACTTGAAAATCTGCAGAGACTCTGGGGGGAGGAGTACTTTGTATGTGAGAGTTAAAAAGGAGCATGACCTCGTTGGAATTGATCTGTTGCCTGTTCCATTTGAGGAGTTCTATCAGTTTTTCAATCAATTGGCCCTCGATAAAACAATGATCGCCTGCTACTGTCTGTAAGTAGTACGACTTCTGTCATTAAGTTTCTCTATATAGCTTAGCTCTTTCATTGCATATATTTATAATCATCCTCACTATATTATGAAGATTGAAGATCGTCGAATTGAAGAAAAGACAAGTCGGTGATATTGGGTTCATTAACACATATCTCATAGATGCAACTGAGGTTAAACTTCATGCCGCAGATACCGAGGCCAACATGCTACAATCGTTCGTAATAAATCAAAACAAAGATATAATACTCTTTCCTTACAACTTCAAGTGAGTGTTACTGTCTTGTGCGTATTCGGTTTCCCTTATATATTAGTCAAGGTTATAGTAATGTAATTCATGAGTTATGCATGCGTGTGCAGTTTCCACTATATTCTCCTAGAGATTAAGCTTGAGCAGGGACTAGTAACTGTCTTAGACTCAAGACGAAAAGATCCCCAGGACTATGCAGACATGACTGAAATCCTCAAGAAGTAAGTTAAATCGATCATTATCCACCATATCAGCAACTTTGTTCATTTCCTGATATCAAGTAATTGTTTTCTTTGTCCGGCAGGGTTTGGAGAAAATTCACCAAAAAAGTTCCGGGACTGCCGAAGGAGCTGGAATTTAGACACCCGAAAGTAAGTACTATAGTAGCATGTTCCGCGCATCTCCTAGTGATTCAAGCGCTAGTTTCATCAATACCATTTAGCATTCTTGCTTATCAGTTTGATTGACCTCTATTTCTTGTAAAGTGGTTGTGGCAGGAACAAGGGAATGATTTCTGTGGATACTACATCTGCGAGTCCATCCGCCACACGACGTGTGAGCGGGGCGGGTACTCTAACGAACAATATGAAGTACGTAAATAACAATATTCACAATTTTATTTTATTACCATCATTTGTGTTGAGTTTCATTCATTCATATATATATATATATATATAGATATATGTATTGACCCCCTTCTTCAAATTAGATGTTTCGGAAGCGGGATGAACTCCTAGCACTAGCTCGCATGCGAGCAATTCAAGAGGAATTGGCGGCATTCTTTCTTGACCACGTGATCCCTGAAGACGGAGAATTCTATGTTAAACCTGAGTCCGTATGATTATATTTGTAAGAGATAATTACTGTATATATGTAGCCGGTACTGTCAGATAGATATACGAGAACTTGTTGTTCGACCAATCTCTCGGAGAAGGAGAGGTGGTCGATATCACTTCTCTCTGTATGCATATATGTTCATGACGATCTTCTGTTTCCTTCGTTTGCTTTACTAGCTAGCCAGCGTGTCTAGTCCTCTCTATACGTATGTATAGTACGTAGCGTCGACCAAGCACGGACATAAGAGAGGACACTTCTCTATATTAATTATAGCTAGCTAACACAATATATGAAACACCTAAATTAACCCCCCAAAACCCCCAACCCCCCCCCTTTCAAAAAAAAACAAAAACCCTAGCCAGAGAAATGCTGACGCGTGGATGCCTATTGGTCCCGGTTGGTGCCACCAACCGGGACCAAAGAGTCTCCTGACTGGGCTCTGCACACTGCCCACGTGGAGGGGCTTTAGTCCCGGTTCTGGATTGAACCGGGACTAAAGGTGGGAGGTATTAGTACCGACACTTTAGTCCCGGTTCAGGAACCGGGACTAAAGGCCCTTACGAACCGGGACTATAGGCCCTTTTTCTACCAGTGCTCGCTACCAAATCCAGATAGGTGTCCACTGTACTCCACATCTGGTCTAACGGAGCATGTTTAGGATCATAGCACTTCCTCCGCAACATAAAGGGCTTTCCAGCCGCGATCTCTCCGGCCTGACGCAGCTCCTCCTTCATAGCTCTCATTGCAGAGCGAGCATCCTTGGCATCGGAAACGACCTTCTCCAGGTCTGTCTGTTTTACCCGATCTTCTTTTTCATGAAGCTTGCAACGATCAATAGAGTCCTTCAGCTTCACGGGCATCTCGGCCATCTCCTTCTTGCTTTGGCAGTGAGCAGCCTGTTTGGCTTTCAGCTCTTCAATTGCCTTTCCGGCAGCCGCATCACTTTGCCTAGCTTGCTCCATGGCACGGGCAAGTTCCGCCCGAAGATTTTCCATGGCAGCAGCACCATCTGCATCAAGCGCACACATTGTAAGATACTGGCATAAAGCTCCTCTTACCAGGTGCCGCTGGAGGAATTACATACCATGGGCCTCGTCAAGCCGCTTGTTGACAAGCGCGATGTCGGCACCTACCACGTCAAGTTGCCGCTTTAGCTTGGCAAATTCATCAGTACGGCTTGACACCGGACACTTTGCCACCTACGTATGAAGGCAGCACATTTGACCTGAGATTATGATCCTCTACGCGCCGTCCCTTTTGACAACGCACAGAGTCTCGGGGTCTACTATCTACATAGGGCGCATCTTATTTATGCGCAACTGTCCAAAAAGGGTACATTATTTCGCGTACCTCAAAACCTATCAGCAAACTCCTGACGGCCTCGTGCAATCCACTCTCCGCAGATGAAATCCTCTCAAGCACCGTACACATCAATGCATGGTGCTCCTTTGAGATAGATGCTCGCCCTAGCAGATCCTTCAGCCCCTCCGACCGCGCACTAGATGGTGCCGGACTCGTCTGATGGCCCCTTTCGAAGGCCGGATGCGGAGGGCTTTGGGGGGCCATATGACTACCTTCCGGCCCTGCCAGATTCGGAGAAACCATCCACGACGATACCTCAGGGTCGCCCGCCTCACAAGGCGGTACGGTAGGGGGAGGCGTTCAGCTCTCCATCATCTCCGGAAGAAGATCCCCCGAAGACGAGCACTGCTAAGAAGGGCTAAGGTCCGAGCTAGAAGGTAAATTTTCGATTACTTTTCTCAGATATAAAGCAAGGATTCCTCTTGTTTCTTAAAAAGAAAAATCCTCTCTACTTATGGCTCGGTGGGGGGCTGATCCCCTTGAGGGCATAATTCGGCCGAAGTATCCCCCAGCATAGGACCCTCTAGCGAAGATTTCTTCCCCCGCTTTGAGGCCATGGTCTCCGGGTCTTCAAAGGAGGTCCTCTTCTTCCCCTGAGGAGAGGAATTTTCAATTCCTCCCTTCCGGATAACCTCCTTCAAGGAGGCTGTAGCTTCCTTGTCCCCCCTCGCTTTCCTTTGAAGGCACAACCTCCAACATCCTGACTAGCACGGGACCCGGCGTGGTCTCGGGGAGGGGGGCTGGACACCTGATTAGCTTTGCTTTCACTATCCACTCCTATTTAAAGGAAAGCTCTTTTAGGGGCAATTTTGTGATAAATATACGGATAGCGAGTCCAGGCACAAGGCTACTTACTTGAGTATCCAGACGATTGCAGCTCAGACCTGCATCCTCCGTAGAATCCGGACACACTACTTCTGGTCCGAAGAACAATTTGTACATCTCCACGGGCGTCATGCCAAGAAAATGTTGGAGAACTTGTGGTCCCTACGAGTTGAACTCCCATAGGTGGAGGGGGCAACATTTGCAGGGCAGAACTCGTCAAATTAACGTAACCTGCATGACCACGACCAGACTGATGTCTCTTTCTAGGAGATCTCGGGTGCGGCCCTGCAACAAGGGCACGTCCTTTGCTGGCCCCCAGTCCAGCCCCTTATTGACCCATGACACCAGTCGTGGCGGGGGACCCGAGCGGAAAGCGGGCAGTGCCACCCACTTGGCGCTCCTGGGAGCTGTGATATAAAACCACTCTCGTTGCCATAAGCTGGACTCCCCTTGAAAAGAGCCCTCGGGCCATGGAGCACCAGCATTCTTGCTTATAAATGAACCTCCGCACTACACGTGCCGTCCATCGATCATCTTCGGCTCTACTTTGAAGGTCTAGAGCCACTGTCCGAAGTGAGGAGTAATACGGAGGAAGGCTTTCACACACGACGATGAATGAGGAAATATGGAGGATGGACTCTGGAGCTAAGTCGTGAAATTCCAGCCCATAATAAAACATGAGCCCCATCGCGAAGGAATCCGTCGGGAAGCCTAGCCCCCGGAGGAAGGGAGACATGAACACCATACTCTCACCAGGCTTGGGAGCGGGAATGACCTGCCCTTGAGCAGGCAGCCTATGCGAGATTTCACCGGTCAAGAACCTGGCCTCTCTCAACTTTAGCACGTCCTCCTCCGTGACAGAGGAGGGCATCCATCGGCCTCGAAGGTCGGAACGGGACATTGTCGAAGTTCCAAAGCGCCTGAAATCTGGAGCCTTGGGTGTTGGAACTCGAGGCGAAGGGCAAACTCGTTTGAGATTGAAAGAAAGAAGTAAGGCCTTGGTCTCTTTATAAGAGGTTGAATACCAAGGGCCCTCCCCGTGATCGTTTGGGACTCGCCTTTAAACGAGAAAACATACCAACGGGAACGGTTGGGTTACCCACGCCCACATTGATGAGAATCCCGGAATAAGGGGACATGATCTCTGCTTTGACAAGACGTGCCAAGGAAACCACCTCGCTAAACGCGCTGAGGTAGAACAGTAAAACGATTCGAATAAAGACTTGGCCGTGGTGTGATGTCATGCTACGGAATACGTCAGCAGATTAGATTTGTGTAAATATTATTCTCTCTATGGCAATATGTGGAAACTTATTTTGCAGAGCCAGACACTACTTTGTGTTCAAAATCTTCTACGAAGTAATTGGAGGAGGAACCCGCCTTGCAATGCCGAAGACAATATGCGCGCCGCACTCGTCGTCATTGAAGCCTGGTTCAAGGGCTACTGTGGGAGTCCTGGATTAGGGGGTGTCCAGATAGCCGGACTATACCTTCGGCCGGACTCCTCGATTATGAAGATACAAGATTGAAGACTTCGTCCCATGTCCGGAAGGGACTTTCCTTGGCGTGGAAGGCAAGCTTGGCGATACGGATATGTAGATCTCTAACATTGTAACCAACTTTGTGTAACCCTAGCCCTCTCCGGTTTCTATATAAACCAGAGGGTTTTAGTCCGTAGGACGAACAAGAATCATACCATAGGCTAGCTTCTAGGGTTTAGCCTCTCTGATCTCGTGGTAGATCTACTCTTGTACTACCCATATCATCAATAATAATCAAGCAGGACGTAGGGCTTTACCTCCATCAAGAGGGCCTGAACCTGGGTAAAATATTGTGTCCCCTGCCTCATGTTACCATCCGCCTAGACGCACAGTTCAGGACCCCCTACCCGAGATCTGCCGGTTTTGACACCGACAATGACCCCGAGCACACCCGCACGCCGGCCGCCGCCGCGCGCTCCATTTCGGCGAGCTCCGGCCACCCCAGCTGCTCTCACTTGCCCCGTCGGATGCGCGCGTTCACCAGCTCAGCGTAGATGCCCTCCGCATTGCTTTTGGTCACCGGAGGAGCGATCACGAGCCTCCGCCACGTCTGGTCGTCTCCATTGGCTAAACAGCGGTTGTTTAGCCCCAGTTGAGCAGGGATTTGACCTGCCTGGGTCACTGACATGCGGGCCCCGCCCGGCTAACCAAGTTAGGGTTATTTTTAATTAGGTTAGTTAGTCTAGTCACTTACACACGGGACCCACTGTTTAGTTTGACCAGGGCCGTCCCATTAACTCGCTTATGTCATGCTGATGCAATGCTGATGCAGTAATTCATTTTTTGGAATTAGTTGAATTCTAAATAATTAGAAAATCCAGAAAATTGCCTAAACTTCTAAAAATCATAGAAAATCAACTGTAACTACAAATGAAATAATTTATATATGAAAAATTATCAAAAAAATATGAAGAATCTGTTTATGGCATTCTCATGCATGTTTGAACAACTTACAGCCACTGTATATGACAATTTGAATCAATGGTATTTGAAATGCCTCATGTGGAGTTCAAATTTGAATCTAGTGTTCAAACCAACTCCATTTAAATCGTTGCTAGCTGCATTAGCTCAAATCACAACATATTGCCATGTCACATTCATGCATCATATTGTTGCATTGCATTTATTGTGTTTCCTCTGTTGCCGGTAATTGTCCCCCTTCAGCAGATGTTGTTCCGACGATGAGATCGATGACACCGATGAAGAGCCTTCTATCTTCAGAAGTGCCAGGCAAGCAAAAACCCCTTGTTCATTCTGATACAATCCCACTCTCTCGCTCCTGCTCTCTTTTACTGCATTAGGACAACAATGATTCATCTGTTACTTGCTGCGGTAGTTGAACCCCTTTTCCACTTCATGACCTGTCATTGCCACAGTAAATAGATGAAAGCCACTAGCATGAGTAGGAGTTCTTTTAGCCCTGATGTGCCTACTCATTCATGCTTGTTTGTCATGTCTGCTACTGCTTAGAGTTGAGTCAGGTTTGATTCATCGGGAATGAATTGGAATGGTGATGAACATGTCCTACTGGGTGTGAGCTAAGTGTGTGAACACGATTTGGTAAAGGTAGCGGTGAGAGGCCATGTAGGAGTACATGGTGGGTTGTCTCATTGAAATCGTCCTCAGGAACTTTGTTCTATGTTCGTGATCCATGAACAGCTACTACCACACATTGGGATCCTTAATTGACTCTCTCGGCTTCTTAACCACCCTTATCCTCTGTCCAGGAGTTGCAAGTAGTTTCTGGTGTTTGTAGAATGCTGGAGGCCGTGCGCATTGCTGACCCCCGCGGTGGGCAGTGACGCGGTAGGCATGTGGTACGGTGTACCGGGTGCCCGTTTGGTGTCTCGGGAACCCTGCTCACATGGTTCTGGGCCGTATGTGGAAACTTTGGCCGGACTCCCTGCGGATGGAACCTGAATAGGCGATAAACCTGCACTAGAGACTTGAGTGTTTAGGTAGGCCGTGGCCGACACCCTCGCCAGGCTTCCACTTGAAGGTTGCCGAGGTACATGATTTGTACATGGCGGTAAGTGGCGAGAGCGTGTGTGAAGAAGTACACCCCTGCAGGGTTAAGATCATCTATTCGAATAGCCGTGTCTGCGGTAAAGGACTTCTGGGTTGCCTATAACAGTTCAGACAAGTGAAAGTGGATACTCTAAAATGCGCAAGATAAGCGTGAGTGCTATGGATGGCGTTCTTGTAGGGAGACGGGAGCGGATCCATAGTGGTGTATTGATATGGTGAATATGTGGACTCGTGTGCGCCACCTCAAAAGAGTTACTTGCAGTCGTAGTTCAGGATAGCCACCGAGTCAAAGATGGCTTGCTGCAGTTAAACTCCACTACCCCCTTTGTTGATACCGATGCATATGTAGCTAGTTCTGATGTAAGTCTTGCTGGGTACATGTGTACTCACGTTTGCCTATTTTTATGTTCTGTAGAGAGACGTCAGTCTCGCTAGTAGTTCCGTGTGGACTTCGACGTTTAGCTTGATACCTCAGCTACGACCTTGTGCCGTCGGCAGGGTCTTTTAGATAGTTAGGCTTCCCAGCCTTCTTCATTTGTAGTTGTCTGTACTCAGACAAGGTAAGCTTCCGCATGTGCTCGTTGCTTGTATGCTCTGTATGTTGGGGTCATGAGACCCATGTTTGTAATACTTGGCTCCTCGGGGCCTAATGAATAAATACTTGAGTCGTAGAGTTATGTTATGATGCCATGTTGTATTTACACATATTGAGGATATTGTGTGTATGATTGAAATGCTTGGTATGTGTGGGATCCGACAACCTAGTTGTTTATCCTTGGTAGCCTCTCTTATCGGGAAATGCAGTCTTGTGCTTCCATGAGACATAGTAGTCTGCTACAGCCCGGTTCATCGGAGTCCTGCTAGCCTAGCACTACTGCTCCGGAACACTTGAGTTGCCGGCATGTGATTCGCATCGTTCTTGTGTCTGTCCCTTCGGGGAAATGTCACGTGGTGCCATCCGGAGTACTGCCTAGCCTACTACAGCCCGGTTCACAGGACTCCTGTTAGCCCAGTGCTACAGCCCGGATTCGCACGCTGCTGACCGACATGCTCAATGTTGATTCATGTATGCCTGTCCCTGTAAGTTAGTGCCACCTTGGGTTCACGACTAGTCATGTCGGCCCGTGTTCTCTGTCACATGGATGCTAGCGACACTATCATATACGTGAGCCAAAAGGCACAAACGGTCCCGGGCCATGGTAAGGCGACACCCGTGGAATACTGTGCGTGAGGCCGCAAAGTGATATGAGGTTTTACCGGCTAGATCGATGTGACTTGGAATCAGGGTCCTGACAGCTTTGTTATCAGATCCTGACTGCGTGTAGGATTTCCAAGCCAAACTGGTCGAAGTTGTGTCTAGAAATGTTTTAGTTATGTAGGGGAATTGATTGTGGAAGGGAACGTAAAGCTCTTTTTACTCCTTTACCTTATGGCCTTCTGATTTGAGTCAGCCACTTCTCTTCTACGGAGATTCAGAAGTAGGCCTTCTAATCTATCTATCAGGATGACGTGTTACTAATCCATAGACTTATAGGATTGTTGGATTCAATTCTTAGTTCAGTTCCTACTATTTCTGTGTGTTGACAGTTGATCTCGAAACCTTGATATTGTGATGCTGAGTGGTTATTCCACAATTTTTGCAGGATGTCTCAAATCTTTTTGAGCATTTACAGCCGTTATGCTGTCCGAGCCATCCCAGGTTTCTAAATAATCTGATGCATTTGTAAATTCCTTCTTCCCGTTTTCGATGTTCCTTTGGGCCAGATTAAGCACACTAATCGGCTTGTTGAGGTACTTTGTTGCCTTGACACATATGTTGGAGTTAGTATTATGACCCTAGCTGTCTTTGAGAACCACTCAGTAATCTAGCAATGTTTTCTGTTCCCAGTGTGATGATTCTGGCCCCCATTCTTGAAAGCACCCCGTGATGCCATTTAGTTAGTAGGCCTTCTATTTCTAGGTTCTTAAGCCCAAGATTCACCATACTTACCTCATCTTGATAGTGTTTGCTAGTTCCTTTAGGATATTAGTAACCTTTGCGATAGTCCTCGAGGTCCGTGGTACAACGTTCTTCCAATACCATGAACCAATATGGCAGGAGTTCTCTTGAACCAAAAGATCACAAAAGGAGTGCTCTCGATGAGTTCCCCATTCTATATTGTGACTCTGCCAGTTCAACATTTCTGCATGGGTTATCCGGAAGAAATAACATGCTAATAAATGTATCCATAACTCAGAAAATTATATGTTCCTTTGAGTTGTCCCTCTTTAGATGTATTTTGACCCTCGTCCATCAATTGATAGTCAGGAGTAGTTGTGCATTCGTGTTATCGATGCTTATTATTCTTGTGGTCCATCAAGCCATTCTATTTCAGAATGACTAGGAGAAACAAACTCCAGTACCTCATCCATATCTAGGATTGGGTCAAAGCAGTTGTATTCCGCAAATCAAAATGTCAATCCAGCTTTTGATTCTATTCTACCCTCAAGTATTGCCCTCTTTATGTCAGGAATATCATAGGAATTGCACAACCTCCTATGAACTCTTGATATAGTGATACTTCTCGCCATCATTATTCATCCCTCGGTCCTGTGTTGTTGTAACCGGAATGCCGACAAGTAAACTGTGATGTGTGAAATCAATACTCCAAGCAACCATGTTGCTTGGTAGATTATGGACAATAATCTTATCCTTAGCGTGTTGATTATTGAATCATCACCCTAAGGTTTATCGTGCTACCTAGTCCTTATTTCCGGTGCACTTTTTGATCAATGAGTTAGGATAGTGCCAATCCTTTCTTATTTGATCATATCGTCTTGCCCTGAAAAGCAAGATTATTCTCGAGTTTAGTGACATATCGGTGGTTCATGATTTTCCGTATATCTTCTCGGAAGTATAACCAGGTTGTCACTTGACCGCTATGTTGAGTTCGTGATCAAGTTGGTTTCTTATAAACCAACCCTTTCTCCAAGAATCTGTGTTGGATACCCCTGAGCTAGTTGGTTAAGCTAAACAACAACTGGGAGAGTTGGAAGATAAAAGCTTGTCCGACTTAGTTTATTTTAAGGGATATCTTGTATTTGTGTTAAAGAAAGATGGTATTTTCATCAATTGACCCTTGTGATCAGTTAATGGACCTATCATCTTATCCAATCTTTGATTCAAGTATGGGCTATCCTCAAATCAAATCAGAATCAACAATATTCATAATGTTGTCTTACTCGTGGTTTTTTGTTCGAGCATACACCATTATATATTTTGGGTCTAACCAATGCTATCACCTTGTTCACATAATTGTGGAATTCCACTTATATGGAAACCTGGATGAATTGTTGTTGAGCCCATCAGCAACATTTTTATCTCCTCCACGATTCATATTGAACATCCCGCTAGTGTTGGAAACTTCTAAAAGCAGTATCTTCATGTCCCGTTCATGAAGCATATGTTGGATGAAAGAAGCGACTTTCTCTGATTCATGTGCATTTGGTGCAAGTTGCCGCTGTGAGTTGGAGAAATTCCTTCTTAAGAGCATGCCTTATGTAAGGACTTTGATATCCTCGATGATGGCTCCCCACCTAAACTCGGTAGTGTTTTATTATAAGACTACTATGTGGTCATGCTTGTCTTGGACAGCGTGTTTACATGTGTGTAGTAGAACCCGCTCATGTTTTGGAGCTTGCTATCATAGTTCATTTCCTGAGAATCTTGAAACGTCATCTCGTCGATTTGTGTTGCAACTCTTCTTTTCAGACACGTGGGTCTGAAGTATCCTGTTTCTAACCAGATCTGAATCTCAAGCAGATATGATGGTTGGAACACTCCCAACATTTGCATTTTGTTCCCAGCTTGCACCGCCATTTTGCCAATTCCCATGAGCTGCCCTCTCAGTAACTGTTGTTTAGGATCATTTTCAAAAGTGTTCCTATCATGGGTCCCATCCATTTCTGATGATAAGCAAAATCATCCATCAGGTTGTCTTCAACAAGGTAGTCCACATCATCCATTCGAATTCGGATATGCCATTCCTTTGAACTTCGCCAAACGATCGATTGTGATTGCCTTAGGCTGGTATAAAGAGTTTCAATGATCTAGATATCAAAAGTAATTCTTTTTGCCATTTAGGGGAATAACTCCACAAGTCACCTCCCCCAAGGTGCCCCGTTATGGGATCATGGCAATTATTTCCTCACCACCTTGACACCATCCACCATCTCTCTAGCGTGGAATTGTTGCCCACCAAATCAAACCTCCTCGTTTGTTCTTCCATCCCTCTTGATGTGTTTTGTGTCTCAGCTCGAGATGTGTCAACATCTCATTCCGTGAGTTGATCTTGTATAGCTCGATCTTCGAGAAGATCAATCCTAGTAGAGTTTCTTTCCGTTGTCATCGTGTGGATAAAGAACTCAAAAGCGAGGATGTCAAGATCAACGTATGCAATGAATCAACAACCTTATGAGGTGCAACCTGGATCGCGAAGATTGTGTTGGTCTTGTGCCCCCTCTGTCTTCTTATCTCACGTCTTGAATCTCGGGAAGAGATTCTTGTTTAGTGGGGGTGAGTTTTCACAGCCCTACTTTAGCCTTTGCTTGTCCTTGCATGATCATCATGTCTAAATTCTGAAATTTGAATTGAGGGAATTTTCAAAGCCTCAGAAACCTTTTAAAAATAATTAACATTTAATTCTCATCAAATGAGTCCCAAGAAATGTTCCTGTTACTCTATGAAAATATTGGTACGAGCTAAAATTCAAACCAATATTTTTGGAATCACAGAAATATTTATTTTGGGCCTTTGACTTAAATCAATGACATATTTGAGTTGAATTTATTTCTGTTATATAAGAAATAAAGTTCAAATATTTTTGTAAGTTGCTTGTGACCTTGGACTAGTTTCTAAGGTCACATAACAATTTACAGGAAGTTCAAAAAATGATTTAATGTTTTAAATCAAATCAAAACCAATTACAGAAAAATAGAAAACAGAAACTAAATTAGAAAGAGAGAGAGAGAGTAACCTCACCTGGCGGACCACCTACTCTGGCCCAGTAAGCCGGCCCAGCCGACTGGCCACGCCAGTCGTCCTCCTCCTCAAGCCAGAAGGACGAGCACGCGCGCGCGTCCGAGAGCGCCATGCCACCAAGGCGTCTGCCTGTGTCCCTAGGCCAGCTCGACACCGCAGCCGACCTCCTCGGTGCCGTCCCGATCACTCTGAATCTCTCACTCCCCCCCCCCTGCTCTGTCCCTCGCCTCTCCCGCCATGGCCGATTCGCCCGCGAGCTCACCACCGTCGCCTGTGTAGCTATCGCCTCCCCCTTGCCTCCTCGATGTTCCTGGGACCTCCGGGTCGACGCCCCGACCTCCTTGATGAGCCACACACCACCGGATGCGCTCCACTGCCTCCACCGAGCTCCTCCTCACCGTTTGGTTGCCAGAGTTCCCCCTCGTCACCGCGCTCAGCTCCGGCCACCTCCGAGCTCGCCGTTCGCTCCACTGCAACCTTTGTGAGCTTCCGCATCGATCCCCCTCTCCTCTGGTTCTTTTGCTTCCGCTAACGCCTTTGCTGTCGCGGCCGGGTGCTTGGCTCCGCCGCCGTGGCCACCGTCACCTAGAGCCGCAACCGAGCGCGTCATAGCGCTCAGCGCATCACCAGGTGCCCGTGCACCCCTCCATGGCCCCTGTCGTGCAGTATAACACCGACCCCGAGCACACCCGCATGCCAACCGCCGCCGCGAGCTCTATTCAGGCCACCCCAGCTGCTCCCACTTGCCCTGTTGGATGAGCGTGTTCGCCAGCTCAGCGTAGATGCCCTCCGCATTGCTTTTGGTCACGGAGGAGCGATCCCGAGCCTCCGCCGCGTCTGGTCGTCGCCGGCGGCTAAACACCGGTGGTTTAGCCCCGGTTGACCAGGGATTTGACCCCCCTGGGTCACTGACATGCGGGCGCTGCCCGGCTAACCATGTTAGTTAGGGTTCTTTTTAATTAGGTTAGTTAGTCTAATCACTGACACGCGGGACCGACTGTTTAGTTTGACCAGGGCCGCCCTGTTGACTCGCTTACATCATGCTGATGTAGTGGTGATGCAGTAATTCATTTTCTAGAATTAGTTTAATTGTAAATAATTAGAAAAATCAGAAAATTGCCTAAACTTCTAAAAATCATAGAAAATCAACCGTAACTCCAACAGAAATAATTTATATATGAAAAATTATTAGAAACATATGAAGAATTTGTTTATGGCATTCTCATGCATGTTTGAACAACTTACAACCAATGTATATGACAATTTGAATCAATGGTATTTGAAATTCCTCATGTGGAGTTCAAATTTGAATCTAGTGTTCAAACCAACTCCATTTAAATCGTTGCTAGCTGCATTAGCTCAAATCACAGCATATTGCCATGTCACATTCATGCATCATATTGTTGCATTGCATTGATTGTGTTTCCTCTCTGTTCCCGGTAATTGTCCCCCTTTAGTAGATGTTGTTCCGACGATGAGATCGATGACACCGATGAAGACCCTTCTATCTTCAGAAGTGCCAGGCAAGCAAAACCCCCTTGTTCGTTCCGATACAATCCCACTCTCTCGCTCCTGCTCTCTTTTACTGCATTAGGACAACAACGATTCATCTGCTACTTGCTGCGGTAGTTGAACCCCTTTTCCTCTGCATGACCTGTCATTGCCACAGTAAATAGATGAAACCCACTAGCATGAGTAGGAGTTGTTTGAGCCCTGATGTGCCTACTCATTCATGCTTCACTACTAGGGAAAAGCTTATACACAGAATCTTAGCAGCACCGCGGCATAAAAACAGGCGATGCTGCTAAGTAGTAGCAGCGGGGCTACGGAAAGCTCGCTACTGGTGCAAACTTAGCAGTAGCGCGTGACTCTTAAACCGCACTGCTACAAAAATCCACCGACAGTACACAACGACATAAGTTTACCAGTAGCGCGGCGCCAGGGAGCGCGCTGCTGCTAATGCCATACTAGCAGCGCGCTTTTTTGTCACCTCGCTGGTGCTAATTTTGAAATTGTGCACATGGTTGGCCCGTTTAGCAGTAGCGCGTGACAGGAAAGCGCGCCGTTGCTACGCTCTGAGCAGCAGTGCTCTTTCTCTCCCACGCTACTGCTAAGACGCAGCACCCACCACCTTTTCCACCTCCCCTCCCCATCTCCTCTCCTCCCTTTCCCCTACCTCCCACATCCTCCCTCTCTCACTCTTCTTCTTCCATAATACTTCTCCCCCCATTACTCTCCCTCTTCTACCTACCTTTCTCTCTCTTCATTACTCCTAGCTATAACTACACCACCTCCATTAATTCATCTCCTCTCTCTTTTCCTCCCCCCTCCACTAGTTGAAGTTGTCTCCTCCCAAATTAGCTAGCTAGGTAGATGTAGCATTTAGTTAAGTGACCTATTTGCCCCCTAACTAGATCTTTCTTTGTCAAGAAGAGCTTTGTGCACTTTTGACCTCCCTACATCATCATCTCCACCGTGTGCTCGATCTCGAGATAGAGGTATGATTAATATTTCATGCTTTTGCGAAATGGAAACATATGTTCCTATTTTGTATACACACTTAATTAGCCATTATTATGCATGGGTCCAATGATGTAATATATATATATATATGTTCCTACTTTGTATACACACTTAGCCATTATTAAGCAAGGGTCCAGTGATGTAATATATATGTTCCTATTATGTTGAGGAAAAGAAAAAGGGAAACTGGTTATAGCAGTAGCACTTTAGTGAAAAAGAGCTACAGCTAGTCAAGGTAGCAGTAGCGGTTTCTGCAGAAAATCGCTATAGCTGCTCGTAATAGTAGTAGCGCGTTTCGTGTAAACGCGCTACTGCTACGTCCACTTAACCCAAAATTCTTCCTCTCCCTGCTTCATCCCGCCTCTTTTCCCCCAAATCCCCACTCTCTCTTCCCCGGCCCCGTCGCATCGCCGCGCCCGCCCCCGACCTCGGCGCGCTCGCCCCCGACCCTGCCGCCCCCGACCCCGCCGCGCCCGACCCCGGCACGCTCGCCCAGACCCCGCCGCCCCCGACCCAGGCGCGCTCGCCCCCGGCGCCGGCGCTCACCCCCGACCTGTCGGCCCTCGCCTCCCTCCTCTGCTTCCTCCCCTCCCAACCTCGGCCGTCGTCGGGCCTGCCTCCTCGCCCTGTACCCTCTGTAAACCAGCCACCTCTCTCTTTCTCTCTCTCTCTCTCTGCTAGCTAGGGTTAATTTACTTACATTTTAGTTATGTTAATTAGGTTATCTGTTTAGTTATGAATTTAGATAGGTTTCAAAATTTGCTGAATTTATATGCAAATTTGAACTAGACATGTGATATGTGGATATGTCATGTTTTGGACATGTCATGTTTTGGTAAATCATCCGAGTTGCCTATGTTACGCCGGAATGTTGATTCATTTCTGTTCCGGTGAATTTCAGGCGCTCGATATGTCCATTTTTTAGCAAAGGTCATGCCGAAATTTCCCGTGAATAAAGGCATGATTTGTGCTACATAGTTGGCATATCGAGTGCTAGCACATAGATTTCTTTTTTATCTCATTTCTCATTTATTCATACTTTTAGAAATAAATGGGGACACTTAATCATAGGAAACATGTCGAACAATGAAGAAACTGGGCCTTCTGACCAAGATGCAGACGAGATGGATTATGAGGGTGAACAAGACTACCTCGACTTTTTGACTGCTAAGCAAGGTTTGCAGGTCCACCTCAATGATGGTACTGATGCCGACACCGACACCAACGGTGTCGGCACCGATGGCGGCACCAAGGCCGGTGGGGAAGGTACCGCCGGGGAAGATACCAGCGCCGATGCCGGTACCGAAAAGAGGCATAAGAAGCAGAGGATACAAAAACCTAACAAACTAGGGATTGGATGACTTGTGATCACAAAGATGAAACCTGGCAAGTTTGAGCCGTTAGAGCCAGAAGAACCTCGCAAGTTCTATGGGAACCAAGTAGGATGCATCCTACAGGAATGCGTGAGCATCAATGACGATGACTTAAGGAGTAAAGAACATTTGACGCAGTTGCTCCTAACGAAGTCGCACAAGAGATTCAAGTTCCACGATCGGGATGATAACATAGAACAACCGTGGGATGATCCGAAGATGAAAAAGATTAACAATGACGCCATGGGCATGTTCAGCAATGATTTGGCCTCCTGGAAATCGAGGGTGAAACGAGCTATTGAGGCTGAGGAACCCATGTCCAAGATTCTGGAGGAAAATCCGACACTTACGGAAGAGCAGTTCGAAAAGTTCAAGGACACTTGCGCTACCGAGGACGCCAAGGCTAAAGCTGCGAAATTCAAGAGCCTTCAGCAAAGGAACACGGGGAAGCATCGCCTCGGAAGCCGTGGCTACCTCGGTAAAAGGCCCATATGGGATAAGGAGGACGCAGAACGTGAAGCCGCGGGTCTACCAGACCCCTTCGCGAAGTTCACCAACCCCTTGGAGCATGACTTCATCAGGGCCCGCTACAAGTGGGACAAGGAGAAAAAGGTTTTTTACACGGACAAGATCACGAGGAAATTGATTAGACTACTGGAGAAGCAACACCAGCTTGCAGCCAAAAACCCTACTTCTCCGATGAGGCCCAAGTGGGACACCCCTCTCATCTGGGCCTTGAACGAACTTAAGGGACTCCCTATGGTCCAGCGGCCGGAATATGGTCGTGTGCACGGCGCTGGAGATGGCGCCACGTGGAAGGTGTTTTACAACGAGGGCCCGGAGGCCAAGAAGCAGAAAAAGAAGTTTAGTCACGCAGGCATCGACGTGAAGGTGAAGCTTGCGGTCGAGAAAAAAGCAGCTGAGGACACAAAAAAAGCAGCCGAGGACAAATATGAGTTGTTACAGCAGGCAGTCAATGCAGCTGTAACTGCGTGTAGAAATGATTTCGCTACTAACTTGGTTCCAGTTATCATCAACTGGACGAAGGAAAATCCAGACAAGACAGTATATGATTTCCCGTTGCCCAGTTTCAACGGGAGCAACTCCATGAACGACAACATCATCGCACCATCACTTGCCCACGCAACCGGGCCTCCTCTCGCAGCCGCTCCCGCTCATAGCAGCCCGTCCTCAGTCTCTGGCGCACTCGATGGGCCTTCGTCTTTGGCTGAGCTCTACGCCATCACGGTAATTACATGTCGCTCCACCATATATGTGTTTCGGATGTTTTACGCCACAGACATATGTGTTTGCAGGTGAAAGAAACCCCGTGCACCATACTCTACTTGATCAAAGCCCAGAAGGTGGACGTGGGAAAGGGGATGATAATGAACCCCTTGCAACCCACGTTCCACAACCAGCCGATCCCTGCTGGGCACTTCAGGGTTAGCTTGTCCAGTGTGAAATCGGGGCATGAGGATTTGCCTCGTCCAGTACAGCATGTGGGAGCGGACGACGAGAACCCGCCGCGGATTGGAAGCTACAAGGGTTGGGTGCTGCTATGGCCGAAGAATCTTATTTGTCTGGAGCCGGCCGAGAGCACATCAATAACAACACATCAACAAGCATGTGCGGAGACCACCACCCCGCCTACGCAATTACCAGCTCCCGTAGTGCTGGGTGAGAGCGGCGGATGACATGATGAAGGGGGTGCAATAGTGCTAGCTGATGTAATGTGTCCTGTAGAACAGAGAATGGATGATGGGACGGAGGTCGACCCTATGGACTTCCTCAATACAAACGCGTATGACTGTGACATAGAATTGATGAGTCAACCATATGCCGAATCGGGCTATCAGCTTGCTAATGAGGATATGGATGATATGCCCGGGCAGGAAGGTCGTACCAGGGATTGCAAAAAGTCTCTCTTCATGAAATCCTCACAGGACACGCCTGAAGATGCTGCCTCAACACAGACTCAACTATCCCAGCGCGAGGGTCGTACAGTACTTAGCCCGGGAACACCGGGGCAGGGGTTAAGGAAGGGTCTAGAAGGTGTGCCCAAGAAAAAGGAGAGAAAGAGATCGGGGAAGATAGCTGCCTCCAAAAAAGCCAGAGAACATAGCAGCCAAACGATGCATTCTGAAGAGCGTGTACCCGTGAAAGGTGCGGCCATGTTCCATCTCACGGGCGAGCCGATGCTACCGCCGAAACCGCTGGAGGCACTATCAGGGGATCTCAGGAGACTGCAGGAGCATGTGCTGTCCACTGAGAAAAGCCTACTAGCCTCAAAGGATCCAGGATATCCGACATACGCGGCTCGTGTGCCTAAGGGGAAGTGCTACGTCGAGACAAGGCCCGTGGAGGTGTTCTTCCTGCGGTTTGACCATATCTTTGAGATGTTTCTGACATGGCGGCTCGATTTTACAATCATCCGCCTTTTTGCGCTACATATGAGCTCTGTCATGAACAGTGAAGAAGTCTCGCAAATCTGTGTGGTGGATCCGTACTACATGCACGAGTCTTTTTTGAGTCTCGGTGACTTTGAGCGTAAAACTGCTAGGGACTACCTCCAAAACTTCAGGGTACAGAATAAGGACCGGGAAATTGTCCTCGTGCCTTATTATCCAAAGTAAGTCAGTTTCGAACAACCCTTTCATACATTTCAATCATTCCTTCTCTCTCTATGGGGAATAATTTGAGGTGTCTTTTCCCCGCAGCAACGGGTGCGCCGTCGTTATCGTTCTTTATCCGCAAGTCTCCCACACCGTGTATTTTGACCCTTTTAGAGACTACGAGAAAAAAGACTAGACCCACATAACGAATATTCTAGATGATGCTCTTCAAGGCTTCAGCTTTAGAGGTGGCCACATGCAGATCAGGAAACAAAGGAACAAGAAGATGGGTTTCGCGCATAAAACTAACTTCTCCTGCATCCAAGTCCCAAAACCAAGCAAGAAGGATGGATTGTACATCCTCCATCTCATGATTCAGTTCAACATGGATCACCAAAAGCTTCGCATGAGAAGCAGAAATGATGATCATATCCACAAGTGGCTAGAATCTCATGGAGAAGCGGATTATAAACTTAGAGATGACTTCTTTCGCATCCAAAGTGACATTGCGACGACCATCATGAAAGAAGTCGTCGATGAGAAGGGGATGTTCCACCACGGCCCTATATCGCGAGCTGACGTCCGAACTCGCATAGGCATGCAACGTCTAGACCTCACGCCGTTCAAGAAGCTAGGATCCATCCTCGATGATATGGAAGGATGGAACTTCTAGTGATTTATGATGCCGATGATGATGATATGTGTCGGTTGAACTTGTATACTATTTGTAGCGATGCAACTTTGTGATGTCCACGATCCCTACCGAACTTGCGTAACGCCACTTTGTTAGTTTGCGTACGATGACCTGCGTACCTCTAGTTAACTAATTTGCGTACTATATGTTGCATCTAGTTGCTAACCCTTTCTTTTTCGGTGTTCTCTAGTATATTTTGTTGCATATATATGATTGTACATCCTCTTCATGAACATGCATCTCTAACAGGTACCTAGTTTCTTGATGGCGAGATGGAACTGCTATGTCGTGTACAAAGGGAAGGTTCCGGGGGTGTACAACGAGTGGCATGAGTGTCAGGCGCAAGTGAATGGGTTCTTGGACGCCAGCCATAAAGGCTTGAAAAGCAGACAAGAAGGAGAAGCTAGTTCTGCTCTCACTCATAATGATAGCTCTTCTCGCGTATACCTTTGTTTAGATGGATGACGTTGTAGGTACAAGTATTCGAGACTTGCATGTATCGCTATTTTCGAGATGATGACAAGATACCACTTTGTGTTGGATGATGATTATGACGAGACTATTTGTATGTATATGCTATGATTACATTTGTGGTCTCGCAGGCATTTGTATGTGTATCATGATGACATTTGTATGTGCTAAAGATTCTTCTATAAAGCCTGTTCAAATACAAAACAAATATGCGGAAAAAAACAAAAAAAACTACTAAAATTAGCAGTAGCAAGTGGAGAAAAGTTAGCAGCAGCGTGGTTCTAGCAGTAGCGCGCACAGGGGAAGCGCGCTATAGCTATTAGCAGCAGCGAGGTTCCTTTAAGCACGCTGCTGCAACACTTGGGTAGCAGTAGCGCGGGTGGACCAGCGCTACTGCTATACGTTAGCTGTAGCACCTTATTAGTAGCGCCGTCCCCCGCGCTACTAAAAGGCTGAAAACCCGCGCTGCTGCTAGGCTTTTCCCTAGTAGTGCTTGTTTGTCATCCCTGCTACTGCTTAGAGTTGAGTCAGGTCTGATTCATCGGGAATGAATTGGAATGGTGATGAACATGTCCTACTGTGTGTGAGCTAAGTGCGTGAACACGATTTGGTAATGGTAGAGGTGAGAGGCCATGCAGGAGTACATGTTGGGTTGTCTCATTGAAACCGTCCTCAGGAACTGAGTTCTGTGTTTGTGATCCATGAACAGCTACTACCACACATTGGGATCCTTAATTGACTCTCTCGGCTTCTTAACCACCCTTGTCCTCTGTCCAAGAGCTGCAAGTAGTTTCTGGTGTTTCTAGTATGCTGGAGGCCGTGCGCAGCACTGACCCACGGGGTGCGCTATGATGCGTTAGGCACGTGGCACGGTGTACCGGGCGCCCGTTTGGTGTCTCGAAAACCCTGCTCACATCGTTCGGGGCCGTATGTGGAAACTTCAGCCGGACTCCCTGCGGATGGAACCTGAATAGGCGATAAACCTGGACTAGAGACTTGAGTGTTTAGGTAGGCCGTGGCCGACACCCTCGCCAGGCTTCCGCTTTAAGGTTGCCGAGATACATGACGTGTACATGGCGGTAAGCGGCAAGAGCGTGTGTGAAGAAGTACACCCCTGCAAGGTTAACATCATCTATTCGAATAGCTGTGTCCGCGGTAAAGGACTTTTGGGTTGCCTATAACAGTTCATAGACAAGTGAAAGTGGATAATCTCAAATGCGCAAGATAAGCGTGAGTGCTATGGATGGCATTCTCGTAGGGAGACGGGAGCGGATCCATAGTGGCGTATTGATATGGTGTATATGTGGACTCATGTGCACCACCTCAAAAGAGTTACTTGCAATCGTAGTTCAGGATAGCCACCGAGTCAAAGCTGGCTTGCTGCAGTTAAACTCCACTACCCCCTTTGTTGATACCGATGCATATGTAGCTAGTTCTGATGTAAGTCTTGCTGGGAACATATGTACTCACGTTTGCCTATTTTTATGTTTTGCAGAGAGACGTCAGTCTCGCTAGTAGTTCCGTGTGGACTTCGACGTTTAGCTTGATACCTCAGCTATGATCTTGTGCCCTGGGCAGGGTCTTGTAGATACTAAGGCTACTCAACCTTCTTCATTTGTAGTTGTTTGTACTCAGACAAGTTAAGCTTCCGCATGTGCTCGTTGCTTGTATGCTCTGTATGTTGGGGTCATGAGATCCATGTTTGTAATACTTGGCTCCTCGGAGCCTAATGAAGAAATACTTGAGTCGTAGAGTTATGTTGTGATGCCATGTTGTATTTACACATATCGAGCATATTGTGTGTATGATTGAAATGCTTGGGATGTGTGGGATACGACAACCTAGTTGTTTATCCTTGGTAGCCTCTCTTATGGGGAAATGTAGTCTTGTGCTTCCATGAGCCATATTAGTCTGCTACAGCCCGGTTCACTGGAGTCCTACTAGCCCAGCACTACTGCTCCCGAGCACTTGACTGGCCGGCATGTGATTCATATTGTTCCGGTGTCTGTCCCTTCGGGGAAATGTCACGCGGTGACATCCGGAGTCCTGCCTAGCCTGCTACAGCCCGCTTCACCAGAGTCCTGTTAGCCCAGTGCTATAGCCCGGATTCGCACGCTGCTGACCGACATGCTCGATGTTGATTCATGTATGCCTATCCTCGTAAGTTAGTGCCACCATGGGTTCACGACTTGTCATGTCGGCCCGGGTTCTCTGTCATATGGATGCTAGTGACACTGTCATATACGTGAGCCAAAAGGCGCAAACGGTCCCGGGCCATGGTAAGGCGACACCCATGGAATACCGTGCATGAGGCCGCAAAGTGATATGGGATGTTACCAGCTAGATCGATGTGACTTGGAATCGGGGTCCTGACACATACGGTGTCATCTATCCAGAACTAGTTCCTGTCGGAACCCAGACAGCCTTTCGGCTCTATGAAACTATTTCGCGGGGAGGGAGAGAGAAGCCAGATCATTGCATGGCACTTGTATGTGAGCAGGGATGAGGAGAATGGCAGCCCTTTCTCCTCCTTTTATAGGCCAAGGCAAGGGGTGGGGTGGTGGTGGAAATAATAAACAACCATGCTACATGTCCCACATGAATGGTGAAATGGTAACTCAAGTGGGGCACCAAGGGGACACCAGGGAGGCACCCCCTTGGCCAGCCACAACCTTGCACCCTCCCATGGGGGGGCCCAACAAACCACCAACATGTCTCCTAGAAATATGGGTGCTCTCTAGACAAAAAGCCACCAAACATGTAACCCGCGATTCGTTGGATCTTGTCCCCTCGTGTTGAGACAATATGTTTTCCGCGAAACATTTTTTCTGAAAAATTCCGGAAGGTCCCAGAACATTTCCGGCACCCTCTAAAGTTGTTCCGGGCATGATCTGAAACATTTCTGGTGTGGTGATTTTTATCAGTGAAAAGCAACAACGACGGTTACAGCAGCTCCGGAACATTTTCTGTTTCTCTCCGAAAATTCCCAAAAGTTCCCAGACCAATTCTGGGGCCCCCTAAGAATTTCCAGTCGAGCGCCGAAACCATTTTGACCTAATAATATATTCCGAAACAACTTTTTGGTTTTACCAAAACTCTTTCGGTGTACTCTCTTCGGATCTCTTCCGTTGTCTCCGAAACTTTTCCGTTGACTTTCTCTCAGACTACCTGTCTAGTATTCAGCACATAGATGACCCTTAAGCGTGTGACCCTATAGGTTTGGTGAAGTATAGACATGACCTGGAACCCCTTCCGATGAATGATCAACATCGGAGCCGTGGACACCCATATTGACCCCTATACCCACACGAATGAATATTTGAGTGAACCTCCAGTTGTCGTGTGGTATTCCTGTTGATTCGTGATATGTTACAAATACCCGAGGTGAGATTTACTTGCATCCCCGTGGATCAACGACTTGTCGACTATGCTAGTTACCTCGTTACCGGTTTTGTTCTCTTTTCTCGTTTTGGTGTTGCGGCATCCCTGTGATCAAATCACACTGTGTCTGGCCAGACGATGATGGATACTGTAACACTGAGAGGGCCCAAGAATATCTCTCCATCGTCGAAGGAGCAAATCCCAATCTTGAGCTATCAAGTTACTTGACAGACTTCTCCATCAACCCGTAAGCCACCGTAACAGCCACCCATTGCTACCTCTTGCGCACTGCGTTGGTTTTCCCCGAAGAGGAAGGGATGATGCAGCAAAGTAGCGTAAGTATTTCCCTTAGTTTTTGAGAACCAAGGTATCAATCTAGTAGGAGGCTACGCGACAGTCCCTCGTACCTGCACAAAACAAATAAATCCTCGCAACCAACACGATAAGGGGTTGTCAATCCCTACACGGCCACTTACGAGAGTGTGATCTGATAGATATGATAAGATAATATTTTTGGTATTTTTATGATAAAGATGCAAAGTAAAATAAAAGCAAAGGGAAAGCAAAGGGAAATAACTAAGTATTGGGAGATTAATATGATGAAGATAGACTCGGGGGCCATAGGTTTCACCAGTGGCTTCTCTCGAGAGCATAAGTATTCTACGGTGGGTGAACAAATTACAGTTGAGCAATTGACAGAATTAAGCATAGTTATGAGAATATCTAGGTATGATCATGTATATAGGCATCACATCCAAGACAAGTAGACCGACTCCTGCCTGCATCTACTACTATTACTCCACTCATCGACTGCTATCCAGCATGCATCTAGAGTATTAACTTAACGAAAACAGAGTAACGCCTTAAGCAAGATGACATGATGTAGAGGGATAAACTCATGTAATATGATGAAAACCCCATCTAGTTATCCTCGATGGCAATAATACAATACATGGCTTGCTGCCCCTACTTTCACTGGGAAAGGACACTTCAAGATTGAACCCAAAGCTAAGCACTTCTCCCATTGCAAGAAAGATCAATCTAGTATGCCAAACCAAACTGATAATTCGAAGAGACTTGTAAAGATAACCAATCATACATAAAAGAATTCAGAGAAGATTCAAATATTGTTCATAGATAGACTTGATCATGAACCCACAATTCATCGGTCTCAACAAACACACCACAAAAAGAAGATTTCATCGAACAGTTCTCCACAAGAGAGGGGGAGAACATTGTATTGTGATCCAAAAAGAGAGAAGAAGCCATCTAGCTACCAACTATGGACCCGTAGGTCTGAGGTGAACTACTCACACTTCATCGGAGGGCCTATGGTGTTGATGTAGAAGCCCTCCGTGATCGATGAACCCTCCGACGGATCTCCGGAACAGGCCCCAAGATGGGATCTCGTGGATACAGAAAGTTACGGCGGTGGAATTAGGGTTTTCGCTCCGTATCTGATCGTTTGGGGGTACGTAGGTATATATAGGAGGAAGTAGTACGTCGGTGGAGCAATAGGGGGCCCACGAGGGCGGAGGATGCGCCTGGGGGGTTGGCGCGCCCCCCTACCTCGCGGCCTCCTCTTTTGTGTCTTGACGTAGGGTCCTAGTCTCCTGGGTCTTGTTCATTGAGAAAATCACGTTCCCGTAGGTTTCATTCCGCTTGGAGTCCGTTTGATATTCCTTTTCTTCGAAACCCTAAAATAGGCAAAAAAAACAGCAATTCTGGGTTGGGCCTCTGGTTAATAGGTTAGTCAAAAAGATAATATAAAAGTGGATAATAAAGCCCAATAATGTCCAAAACAGTAGATAATATAGCATGGAGCAATCAAAAATTAGAGATACGTTGGAGACGTATCAAGCATCCCCAAGCTTAATTCCTGCTCGTCCTCGAGTAGGTAAATGATAAAAACAGAATTTTTTATGCGGAGTGCTAATTGGCATAATTTTAATGTAATTATTCTTAATAGTTATATGAATATTCAGATCCGAAAGATTCAAGACAAAAGTTCATATTGACATCAAAATAATAATACTTCAAGCATACTAACTAAGTAATTATGTCTTCTCAAAATAACATGGCCAAAGAAAGTTCATCCCTACAAAATCATATAGTTTAGTCATGCTCCATTGTCATCACACAAGAATGCTCTCATCATGCACAACCCCGATGACAAGCCAAGCAATTGTTTCATACTTTAGTAATTTCAAACATATAAACTTTCACGAAATATATGAGCGCGAGCCATGGACATAGCACTATGGGCCACCGATTGATGTAAATGCAAGGAGTAGGGATTGCCATGCAACGGATGCACTGGAGCTATAAATGTATGAAAGCTCAACAAAAGAAACTAAGTGGGTGTGCATCCAACTTGCTTGCTCACGAAGACCTAGGGCACTTGAGGAGGACCAGGATATGCAATGGACCAAGAGTGACATGTATAAAACAATTATGAATGGTGTCTTTGCCAGAAATACTATGTCAACTACATGATCATGCTAAGCAATATGACAATAATGAATGTGTCATGATAAACAGAATGGTGGAAAGTTGCATGGCAATATATCTCAGAATGGCTATGGAAATGCCATAATAGGTAGGTATGGTGGCTGTTTTGAGGAAGATAAGGAGGTTTATGTGTGAAAGTGCGTATCATATCACGGGGTTTGGATGCACTGGCGAAGTTTGGGCCAACTCTCAATGTGAGAAAGGGCAATGCACGGTACCGAAGAGGCTAGCAAGGATGGAAGGGTGAGAGTGCGTATAATCCATGGACTCAACATTAGTCATAAAGAACTCACATACTTATTGCAGAAATCTACAAGTCATCAAAAACCTCGGCACTACGCGCATGATCCTAGGGCGATAGATTGGTAGGAAAAGACCATCGCTCGTCCCCGACCGCCACTCATAAGAAGAACAATCAAATAACACCTCATGTTTCAAATTTGTTACATAACATTTACCCTACGTGCATGCTACGGGACTTGCAAACTTCAACACGAGCATTTCTCAATTTCACAACTACTCAACTAGGACGACTTTGATATTATTACCTCCATATCTCAAAACAATCATCAAGCATCAAACTTCTCTTAGTATTCAAAACACTCATAAGAAAATTTTACTAATCTTGAATACCTAGCATATTAGGATTTTAAGCAAATTACCATGCTATTTAAGACTCTCAAAATACTCTAAGTGAAGCATGAGAGATCAATAGTTTCTATCAAACAAATCCACCACCGTGCTCTAAAAGATATAAGTGAAGTACTAGAGCAAAACTATATAACTCAAAAGATATAAGCGAAGAACATAGAGTATTCTAGCAAATTCCAAATCATGTATGGATCTCTCAAAAGGTGTGTACAGCAAAGATGATTGTGGTAAACTAAAAAGTAAAGACTCAAATCATACAAGACGCTCCAAGCAAAACACATATCATGTGGCGAATAAAAATATAGCTCCAAGTAAAGTTACCGATAAAAGTAGACGAAAGAGGGGATGCCTTCCGGGGCATCCCCAAGCTTTGGCTTTTAGGTGTCCTTAGATTATCTTGGGGGTGCCATGGGAATCCCCAATCTTAGGATCTTGCCACTCCTTGTTCCATAATCCATCAAATCTTTACCCAAAACTTGAAAACTTCACAACACAAAACTCAAAGTAGAAAATCTCGTGAGCTCCGTTAGTGAAAGAAAACAAAAGACCACTTCAAGGTACTGTAATGAAATCATTCTTTATTTATATTGGTGTTAAACCTACTGTATTGCAACTTCTGTATGGTTTATAAACTATTTTACTAGCAATAGATTCATCAAAATAAGCAAACAACAGACGAAAAACAGAATCTGTCAAAAACAGAACAGTCTGTAGTAATCTGTAGATAGAGGAAGATCTGGAACCCCAAAAATTCTAAAAGAAATTGCTGGACGTGAGGAATTTATATATTAATCATCTTCTAAAAGAATTAACTAAATAGCACTTTCCAAATAAAAATGGCAGCAGTTTTCGTGAGCGCTAAAGTTTCTGTTTTTTACAGCAAGTGTAACAAGACTTTCCCCAAGTCTTCCCAACGGTTCTACTTGGCACAAACACTAATTAAACACAAAAAACACAAGAAAAACAGAGGCTATATAAATTATTTATTACTAAACAGGAGCAAAAAGCAAGGAATAAAAATAAAATTGGGTTGCCTCCCAACAAGCGCTATCACTTAACGCCCCTAGCTAGGCACAACAAGCAAGGATCACTACAAAAAAAATACACTTCCGTGATGATATGTGTTTGTCACAGTAGGTCGCGTTTTTTGTCATGCATGTACATCCATGACAAATTTATGACAAAATCAAGATAGTCATACCTGTTGTCGATGTCAAAACCGGCGGATCTTGGGTAGGGGGCCCGAACTGTGCGTCTAGGCCGGATGGTAACAGGAGGCAGGGGACACGATGTGTTACCCAGGTTCGGGCCCTCTTGATGGAGGTACAACCCTACGTCCTGCTTGATTAATATTGATGATATGGGTAGTACAAGAGTAGGTGTACCACGAGATCAGAGAGGCTAAACCCTAGAAGCTAGCCTATGGTATGATTGTATGTTATGGTTCTTCTCCTACGGACTAAAACCCTTCGGTTTATATAAACACCGGAGAGGGTTAGGGTTACACAAGGTCGGTTACAAAGGAGGAGATATCCATATCCGTACTGCCTAGCTTGCCTTCCACGCCAAGTAGAGTCCCATCCGGACACGAGACGAAGTCTTCAATATTGTATCTTCATAGTCTAACAGTCCGGCCAATGGATATAGTCCGGCTGTCCAGAGACCCCCTAATCTAGGACTCCATCAGTAGCCCCTGAACCAGGCTTCAATGACGATGAGTCTGGTGCGCAGTATTGTCTTCGACATTGCAAGGCGGGTTCCTTCTCCGAATACATCACAGAAGAATTTTAATACGAGGATAGTGTTTGACCCTGCAAAATAAGTTCCACATTCCACCGCAGAGAGAATAATATTTTCACATATCTAATTTGCTGGCTTGTTTTGGCAGCACGACGTTATGTCATGGCCCGGTGATTATTCGAACCATTTCCTTTAACTAGCTCCACACATAACGTGAGGCGGTTTCTTGACACGTCTTGCCGAAGCGGAGATCGTGTTCCCCCTAATTACGGGATTATCTTTAATGCGGTCGTGGGTAACCCAACCGTGTCTAGGACTCCTAGATTATAGGCAAGTCCTAAACGGCTACGGAGAGGACGCTTGATATTCACCCTCTTTATAAAGGGACATGGTTTTCGCTTTTTCCCTCTCGTACTCAATCGAAGCCTTCCCCCGCCTCGAGTTCTAACACCCAAAGCCCAGGTTAGGTGCTCCGGATCTTCAATCATGTCCGGATCCAGCCTTCAAGGCCGATGGATGCCCTCCTCCATTATGGAAGAGGACATTAAGAAGTTGAGGGAGGCCAGATACCTGACCGCCGAGGTTTCGCATCGGCTGCCTGCTCGAGGGCAGATCGTCCCTACTCCCAAACCCAACGAGAACATTGTGTTCGTATCCCACTTCCTCCGAGGTCTAGGCCTCACTCTGGATCCTTTCATCAAGGGTTTGATGTTCTATTACGGGCTAGATTTCCACGATCTAGCTCCGGACTCCTTTCTCCACATCTCGACATTTAGTGTCGTGTGTGAGGCCATCCTCCGTGTTACCCCTCACTTCGGCCTGTGGCTCAAGACCTTTGAAGTAAAGCCGAAGATGATCGAGGGGCAACATGCAGCGTGCAGAGGTGCATCAATAGGCAAGATGGCGGGAGCTCCATGGCCGAAAGGTTCCTTTCCAGAGGTGTCCGAATTATGGCAATGGGAGTGGTTTTACATCACGGCTCCCGGAAGTGCCAAGTGGGCGGCTGCCCCCACTTTCCGCTCGGGCCCCCCACCACAACTGATGTCATGGATTAGCAGAGGTCTGAGCTGGGGTCCAGCCAAGGACGTGCCTATACTGCAAAGCCGCATCCGAGATCTCTTCGAGGGAGATTATAACTTGGCTGTGGTAGTACAAGTTATGCTGGTTCGTCAAGTCCAGCCTTGCAGATGCCGGCCCCTTCGCTTGTGGGAGTTCAACCCAGAGGGACCGCGTGCCATTCAATGTTTCCTCGACTTGACGCACGAGGAGATGTACAAGTCATTCTTCGGACCTCAAGTAGAGTGTCCGGATATTACCGAGGACGTGGGCCTGAGCAGTAACCGCGCCGCCGAACAACTAAGAAATCCTCTGGCCGAACACACTCTCTTTTATTTGTCATGAAGTTATTTCTGAGAATTTGCTTTTTGATCGGGTCTGACTAACAAAGGCAAAGATGATTCGATGTTTGTCCCCCCTCCCCGAGGGTTTGGAAAATCCGGTATTGGAAAAGAAACTCGAGGTTGCACCTTGCCCGAAGCCCTCGAAGGAAGATACCGGGGGGGGACAATACGGGCGAACGCGGGCCCCCATCACTGCCCGTTCCAACCGAGGGAATGAGCGTCTCCATGAAGGAGGACAACCAGAGGAGGAAAAGGACTGCTTCCGAGGATCCGGAAGCCGAAGCCTCCAAACGGGAGAAGAAGTCTCCCACAGAGGGCCCTGCCTCGGGGGGTGCTTTTGCCGCACAAAGTCCGCGAGGGGATCATCCCTCCAACGAGTAGTAAGTGATCCAAAATACTTTAATAGTAAAGGTATGATATCTATTTTTCTGAGAAAATAACCACCGCATATATCTTGCAGTTCGGGCCTTAGCCCCTCTCAGATGAGCTCGTCTTCGGGGGATCTTCTTCCAGAGATGATGGAGAGTGAAATGCCTCCCCCGGACTCCTCCGCTCAAGAAGCGGGTGACCCCGAAGTGTTGTCACGGAGGGCCTCTCTGGATCCGGTGAGGCCAGAAGATAATCCTATAGACCCTCGAAGTCCCCAGCGTCCGGCTCCCGAAGAGAGCAGACAAAAGAGTCCGACACCGTCTGGTGTGCGGTCGGACATTCTGAGGGAGTTGGAGGGGCCAGCGGCCATCTCAGAAGAACACTGTATGCTGATGGGTACGGTGATGGAGAGAATCTCGTCCGCCAAAAGCGGATTACATGAAGCTTTTATGAGTCTACTGACAAGCTTTGAGGTACGTGAGATAATATGTGATAGTACTGCACATGTTAGGTGTGCCTTGTGTAGATAGTAACCCTTGAGACTCTGGTTGTCGTCGAGAACGGCAGCGAACAGAGTATCATATTCCCAGGCAATAACCAGACTGCCCCTATGTGCAGGTGGTGGAAGCTCCGGTGGCTAGCCGGACTAGTGAGTTTGCCAAATTAAAACGGCAACAGGATGCGGCAGACACCGACATCGAGCTTGTCAACAAGAGGCTTGACGAGGCATAGGGTAAGTGTTATTATCTGGTGAACGCCACATAGTAAGAACAGCATGATGCCAGTATCTTTAATATGTTGTGACTACAGATGGAGCTGCCACCATGGAAACCTTGCGGGCAGAACTTGCCCGAGCTAAGGAACAAGCGAGGATTAGTAATGCCACTGCTTTGAAGGCGGCCGGATAGTTGAAAGCCGAGAAGGCCGTACATTGCGAGAGCCAAGAGAAGATGGCCAAGATGGCCGTAGAATTAAAAGACACAGCCACCGTTGCCGGGTCCTTGAAGAAGAAAACAGTGCGAAGGCAACGTACCTTGAGAAGGCCACGGCAGCGGACAAAGACACCTGTTCTGCTATGAGAGCAAAGAAGGAGGAGCTGCAGGAAGACGGGGATATTGCGGCTAGGAAACCCTTCATGTTACGGAGGAAGTTCAGAGATCCACGGTATGCCCCTCTGGATCAGCTGTGGAGTTCGGCAGATGCGTATATGTATTTGGCAGTGAGCGCTGCCGATGCGGTCAAGTACTTCCAAGGTCAGACAGATCGTGAAGTGGACAAGCTGTTCTGGTCGCAATTTCATGTTCCAGAGCGTCCGCTTTCATTGACTGACCAGCTAGCCGAATGGGCCAAACTGAATAGGTTGTCCGGACTCGCCATGAGGTCTGTTGTGGATCAGCTATGGCCGGAAAAGCCAAAGCCGAACAACTATTTCAGCTTAGTGCAGCAGTTCCTTGGTGCGGTGCCGCGTATTAATGCGATGAAGAGGTCGGCATACTGGGCGGAGATGGATGTTACCACTGTTGCAGCGCAGGGTTCGGCCATAGGCCGAGTGGCTGCCGAGCATTATTTCAAGGAGGTTCTCGATGGTGCTCGTTTGATAGAGGCCCAGTGCTCGAAGAATATTATGTTTGAGTGATATGTATTCTCATTGTAAACACAATGCTTTTATAAAGTTTTTATAAGGCTATGTTTATACTTTTGCCTGAAAGTAGTATGATGCCTCCTGTGCGGCTGTTTATGTATACATGTGTATAACCTGAAAGATTGCAGCCGTCGGCTTCAACCCCCACGCATATAATGCGGAGGTGCTCGCAAAAAACGCGTGTTCACACTTAACCCAATGTCTTGGTCCTATTAAGGAGGTGATAGCGTAGCGAGCGAGGCAACCGGACTATTATGCTTTAACACTTTCACTTAGCCATAGGAGTTTGATAGTGGGGCTACTAGATAGCCCCTGGTGGCTCCGCACTCTCCCGATCGCGGGGTGCGTACATGCCCGGCCGGAAAACGGCCCTTTGTTAAGGCGGAGGAATTCTAACATTCCGATAGGTCATCGAGTGGTTGACCAGTCTCACGCTATATCATGACAGTCAGTTTTCGGCTTTCTCTACTGAGGTGCTCGTCCAAATGAACCAGAGCGTAATCGCAGTACTTCTCCTGGTGCTACCTTAGCCGATAAAGCGGAACGTAAGGCACCAAAACGCAGGAGCTGGGAAAACCCAACATTTGACCAAAGACAATGATTCGGAGCTGATGCATATAAGGCCAAACTCGCAACGCCGAACACTCCCTAAGGTATTCGATCTTTATGATATAAACCGGGCTTAAATAGTGCCCTTTGTAAGTAGCCCCTTGTGTCCAGGTACATGCATTATTCTGATGTGGCCACATGCCAAGACGTCAGCATCCTTCTCAACTATGCTGAGAATTCGGTGGATATGTATCAACAAGAGACAGTAAAAAGGTTTACACAGGGTCTCAATCTAAAAAGAATCCTTGGAGCGGGTCCCTGCTGCACGTCTGCGCCTGTGTCTCCGTTGTGCCGTATCCTAGACGGGTGTAGCATGATGATCATCTGTGAAAGAGAGGAACTTAGGTGAAAAAGTTGTCGTGCAAAAAGATAGTTTTTAAAGAAACCATGTATATTTCAAGATGAGTAAAAATTGCCACTTGTCTGCGCGCGTTGAGCCCCATCTATTTGTAATAGGGGTGTGACCATTGATCCGGTATGAATTACATATAGCTGCGCCGGACTCGTCTAACCGTGTCCGAGGTCTTGAAGACCTGTTAAATGCTTTATTTGGTGAGGCCATTTTTAGTGTGCGGCTGCCAAGGCAGCCGCACGCTCTTCGGTGCGCAAAGATTGCTTAATACTTCCGTTCACTGTAATGATGCCACGTGGGCCGGGCATCTTGAGTGTGAGGGAAGCATAGTGCGGTATTGCATTAAAGCGAGTGAAAGCTTCGCGTCCGAGTAGTGCTTGATAGCCACTTTGGAACAGAGCGATGTGGAAGGTTAAATGTTCGCTACGGAAGTTATCGGGGAAGCCGAATATAACCTTTAGTTGCAGCGAGCCCGTACAATGAGCCCCTGGGCCTGGCGTTACTCCTTTAAAGGTAGTGTTGCTATGGCAAATTTTTGTTGTGTCTATCCCCATTTCGCGGATTGTATCCTGGTATATCAGGTTTAGACTACTGCCACCGTCCATCAGGACTCGTGTGGACTGGTATCCGTCAATTATTGGGTCTAATACCAGGGCAACCCATCCTGCATGCCAGATACTTGCTGAGTAATCACGATGGTCGAAAGTGATCGGTTGAGACGACCAGTGGCAGGACTCCGCGGTGATAGGCCCTTGGGCATATTTTTCTGGGAGTGCCATTTTGTTTCTTCCCTCGATCACGTGTAACACGTTTACTGTTTTGACTTCTGGTGGAAATTTCTTTTGTTCTCCGGTGTCTTGCTTGAGAGGCTCATCCTTGTCTTCGCTTGGTGTATCCTCCCCCTTGTGTACGCGTTGAGCTTGCCGGACAGCTTGAAGACCCAACATTCCCTGTGGGTATGATTAGCGGGTTTACTAGGGGTGCTATGGATCTGATACATTTGGTCCAGAATTTTGTTTAGGCTGGACAGTTCGTCTCTGGAGCCTTTCGAGGGCGGCTTGTGCTGACCTGGCTGCGAGCTTTTGAATCCGGCGTTTACTACCGTGCTCTTCGTGCTGTCTTCTTTATTCCGGCGTTTGTTATTGCTGTTGCGCCATGATTTCCCATTTCCATCTCTATCTTGAGATGTACTGGGGTCGCCGGTGCTGCATTTGGCTAGCCAGTTGTCCTCACCCGCGCAAAAGCGGGTCATAAGGCTTGTTAATGCTGACATTGTTCTCGGCTTTTCTTGGCCGAGGTGTCTGGCAAGCCATTTGTCACGGACGCTATGCTTAAAAGCTGCCAAGGCTTCGGCGTCTGGACAATCGACAATTTGGTTCTTTTTAGTAAGAAACCTGTTCCAAAGTTTTCGGGCTGACTCTCCGGGCTGTTGAGTTATATGACTAAAATTGTCCGCGTTTGGAGGTCGAACATAAGTCCCTTGAAAATTTGCCCAAAAAGCGTCTTCAAGCTCTTCCCAGCTTGCAATGGAGTTTTCGGGGAGGCCTTTAAGCCAGTGACGAGCCGGCCCTTTGAGCTCGAGGGGTAGGTACTTGATGGCGTGGAGATCATCTCCTCGCGCCATATGGATGTGGAGGATATAGTCCTCGATCCAGACCCCAGGGTCTGTTGTTCCGTCGTATGCCTCTATGTTTATGGGTTTGAATCCCTCTGGAAATTAATGCTCCAGCACCTCATCGGTGAAACATAGGGGGTGTGAGGCACCCCTGTATCTGGGTGTACCACGTTGTTTGGATGTTTGTTGTGTTACATCCTATGCTGGGGCATGCTTGCGTGGTCCATAGATGGATCTGGTTGTGCCGTCCTTTTGGTGCGAGCCCTCGCATGGATCGCTTATTGTCTTGTGAGTGGCATTGTTTGCCACTCTATGTTGGCCGTGAGGTCGTCTATCTGGCCGGGTGGCTGTTTTGATTTTTGGTTGTGGGCGGTCTAAGGGCTCCTCATCGAATTCAGGTAGCAACTTCCGCTTTGGGTAGCTCTTGGTGGGGCGATTGTTGCCGTGCTTCGCTGCTGTGTTGAGTACTTTACTCCATCTGATTTGGAGTGTGTCCTGCGCAGCCTTGAGCCTTTGTTTCTGCTTTTTCAGACTCCTTGTGGTGGCAAGAAGCCTTTGACGGGCATTCTGCTGCTCCGGGTGCCTGTCAGGCGTTATATCATCCGGACTATTATCTTTGACAGAATTGGTTTGTTCGGTTTGATTCTCCGTATTGTCGTGGTCCGGCAGTGATTCGCCCTGCTCCAACGCTGGGTCTATATGATCATTATTTCTGCCGAGGTGGGATTTGGGGTGGCGCTTGCGCCACCGCTTTGACTGCTTCTTGAGGGAACAAGCCTTCTATGCGTCCTTCCGTTCCTCGTCGTTGTCTTCTTTTGATGTGTCCACCATGTATACGTCATATGATGAAGTGGACGTCCAGCGCCCTGTGGGCGGTGGTTCCTCTTCGCCACCCGCATCGTCGTCCATACCGTCGATGTCTTCAGAGTCGAAGTCGAACATGTCAGTTGAGTCATCAATAGTTGCAATTAAGTGGGTGGTGGGTGGGCGTCAAATTTCTTGGTTGTCCGCATCCCAATCTTGTTGGCCATAATCCGGCCAGGGCTCTCCTGACAAAGAGAGAGACTTTAGTGAATTCAGAATGTTGCCGAAGGGCGAGTGTTGAAAGATATCTGCGGCGGTGAATTTCATTATCGGCGCCCAATCGGATTCGATTGGCAGCGGCACGGATGGTTCGGAGTCTGGAAAAGGGACCGGCACCTGGAGTCACGGGCTGCGCAGAGGATTATGCTGGTGTTTGGCTCGATCGCCGTCGAGACTGCATCCCATGAGTCGGTGTCTAGCCACCCGTCCTCAGTTGGCGCAGTTGGCTCCGAGCTAAGTGTCGGAGCTGATGCGGGCGTGGCCTCTGGGGTACTGTTCGGCGGCAGAGCTAGGTCATACCCATCGCGACAGTGCAGCGCGCCTGGTTGTGGCTCGAATCCATCAAAGATCAAGTCTCCGCGGATGTTGGCCATGTAGTTCAAACTTCCAAATCTGACCTGATGGACAGGGGCGTAGCTTTCAATCTGTTCCAAACGGCCAAGCGAATTAGCTCGCAGTGCAAAGCCGCCGAATATGAAGATCTGTCCGGGGAGAAAATTCTCACCCTGGACCGCATCGCTATTGATGATAGTAGGAGCCATCAAGCCTAACGGCGAGGAGACAGAGGAACTCTCAATGAAAGCACCAATGTCGGTGTCAAAACCGGCGGATCTCGGGTAGGGGGTCCCGAACTGTGCGTCTAGGCCGGATGGTAACAGGAGGCAGGGGACACGACGTTTTACCTAGGTTCGGGCCCTCTTGATGGAGGTAAACCCCTACGTCCTGCTTGATTAATATTGATGATATGGGTAGTACAAGAGTAGATCTAGCACGAGATCAGAGAGGCTAAACCCTAGAAGCTAGGCTGTGGTATAATTGTATGTTATGGTTCTTGTCCTACGAACTAAAACCCTTCGGTTTATATAGACACCGGAGAGGGTTAGGGTTACCCAAGGTCAGTTACAAAGGAGGAGATATCCATATCCGTACTGCCTATCTTACCTTCCACGACAAGTAGGGTCCCATCCGGATACGAGATGAAGTCTTCAATCTTGTATCTTCATAGTCTAACAGTCTGGCCAATGGATATAGTCCGACTGTCCGGAGACCCCCTAATCCAGGACTCCCTCACCTGTGCTGTCGTAGAAGTGTTCCATGACATTACCAAAATTATCATCACGGAAGTGTCCACTTTCATGATGATAAATCGCGCGTCACAGAAGTGCTTTCGTCAAGGATGACTGACACGTGGCATCCACCGTACCGGAACACCGTTAAGCTATCGTGTCGGGTTTTGGATCCGATAACCCGTTAATAGCCCCGACCAATGGGGATTTTCCACATGTAAAATCATCATTGGCTAGAGGAAACACGTGTTGGCTCATCGTTGGGACAGATGTCATCCACTCACTGGACAGAAGGCGCCTATGATACGTCGACACGTGTCACGGCCCAACAGTGGTCCATTCCTGCGAAAAGGCTGGCCCGTTTGACTTGGTCAAAAGCTGGTGGGCCGGCCCATGGAAAGCCTGTTAACGGCCTGTTCGCATATAGCCCATTTACAACCCACTAACCCAAGGCCCATTACGCCCTATCCGAATTAGGCGCAGTAGCGTCATCTGGGCCATCCAATATGATTCTAGCCCATTTTCACTTCTGGCCCATGTATAGCCCATGACGTCTTTCGGCCCATATGAGGCCCTTTGTAACTCTTGGCCCAGTAGCGGCCCGTGCTGAAACTGGCCCGTAATGAATAGTGTATTACTTTGCACCCATTAACAGCCCGTGGTGAAACTGGCACGTAATGAACAGTGGATCACTTTATACCCATTAACGGCCCGTTATTCCGTTGGGCCATTTCCAGCCCAAGTTAACTTTCGGCCTTCTGAGGGCCCATTTATTCTTGGGCTCATTTGCAGCATTCAGTTACTTACGGCCCGTTACTTTCATTTTCTGCTTGTGGGCCAAATTAAGCCCGTCGTTATAGTCGGCCCGTTTGTGGACCGTTAGTCCGTTAGGGCATTTTCATAGCATCACCAAATACGGCCTATTAACAGCCCATTATGGTCAGCCCATAAAACATAGGATTTCCATTAAAGGCCCGTCTACGGCCCATTAAACGCCCGTACAAGACGCATAAGTGAGTCGGCGGCCCATGGATCCTACGAGACGTAGAAGGCCCATGGATCCAACAAGACGTAGAAGGCCCATGGATCCGACGGCCCATGAAGGGCCATGGTCGGGCGAGTTAGCCCCCGTTTGAATGATATAGCATATTCAAAGAATTATCCTACTCAATACTATCACCTCTAAAAAGCATACACTATACAACAAAGAGATCAAGGCATAGAAAGGTAGAATAATCCTACACTATACAATAAAGAAATTACAGCCGATTATACCCACTGGGCATTATGGTTCGGCACAAGTGATAATAAAGCGTATAGAAATAGCAAATTACATACAATGGGCAAATACAGCTCATACATCATGGACGCGCATCAACTTAACTCCATTTGAACTATAATCTCTTCAGAAATAGGTTTGGCCGGATTTAGATAGTAGAAATTTCAGTCTACAAAATCTCCAATTCATTCATGGTTACCTCAGTGTCTTGTTTCATTTTTTTGACTCCTGCAGCTAATACCTGCATGTCCAGTCTCAAATTGTTGATTATACGTTGACAATCATGTACACGTTGTCTTGCCACCTCTAGTTGATGCTCGAGAACATCAGCACATTCCAATTCCAATCCATAATCATTCGGTAACGGCCATGCCGCACTGCTCGCAGATCTTTGTGTTGATGTCACTTCATCCTAAAATGTTTCTGTAAGTCCACATGGGTAGGGCAAAAATATAGTTACAACAGTGAAGCGAACAAGACACTATTTTGTACTACATGGCAAAACAGGATAGTCTGTGCAGCCTGCATACATAAATCCCTCTTAGCTCACCAGAGGAGCATGATGTTGGGGCTCAATCGAAAACACAGACAAGTCACAAATTTAGACAGCACGTTGCGTGTAAGTAAGCAAGCAGTTGGCCATTTTATGCCTCAATTAAAGTCTTAGGGAGCATAATGAACAGAAGACAGTTTCATACAAACATACTACAGCAGGCAAAACTATGCAATCATTACTGTAGTATAAACTAGATTGTGAGCCTCATGCAATAATAGTTGGTTAATAGACTTCAAAGCTTCAGGCACACTTCGGCAGAGTAATTAAATGGTGAGGCCTTTAATTATGTCAGCCAATAGTGATACAAGTACCGAACATCAGGCATGATTATTTGGGAATCTCATTAACTGAGGAAAAATAAAGGAATTGAAAAGAGAAAATTAACTATGCCTGAAACAAACAAGGAATTGAACTGTTGAGTTGCATACAGTGACTTACCTTAGCAGGTTGAAGAGGCTCGGCACAGCTCCTACTTCTCTTGCAAGGCTCCTTCCTGACATCTTGTACTTGGAAATCCTCAATCTTATCTTCACTGCACCCCCTCTGCAAGGTGACACAAACTAGTTACTCTTCTCCTTGGAAGATAAATATGAATACTTTCCAGTCTGTGAACAAAAAAGGATGAGATTATAACAAAACAACACCACATAATGAAACATGCCGCATCTCTTGCACTTGCACACAACGAAATGAGCATTTACTATGTCTGCACTATGTAAAAACTAGGCATACCTTCGAACTGGATTTCCAGGTACTCCTGGAGAGCTTACTGTAGTGTACAGCCAAACCTTTATGTCACCTATGAGTTAGACAAGGCCCCACTACAGCAGCCCTTAGTGTTTAAATCGTTGACAAGCTCTGTTAGAGTGTTAGGTCAAGAACAACAAGTAATCAAAGCAAACAGTCCCAGTAAGGCTGGCTGATGCAAACAAGCAATTGAACAGATGTGTTAGCAAATCTTACATATCAAGAAAAGAAGCAAAGAAGGAGGCTTAAAGACCATCACTTGACTGACCAGATTTAAGGGGCATTTAAACATCATGTGCAACGTATGAACTAACATAAACATTGCATATTCCAGATTCTACAATGGAATGCACATGTATTAGGTTATGCCATGTATGATGATGCCTAAATGTACAGATAGCAGGTAGGAGTGATTCATCATTGCATGCACAATTGAATTGCAGGTTATATAAGGGCCAGTTCGATTCCGCCTTTTCAGGGCATATTGTCAAAATAAGCCATAAAAGATGTAAAGAAGTCATTTTTGAGTTATGAGCTTGGGCTTAACTAATTTTGCTTTGGAGGGGGGTGTTTCGGGTAGAAACTCACTAGAAACTGAAGGGAAGGTGAATAGTGAAACAACTCTGTTGTCTGCCTATATTACAATCAAAATGCAACTGCTGACGCTCGTGTCACACCTAACCCTCAAGTAAAAACGAACACGCAAGCATTCATTGCCTTGCCCGCTTGCATCCCCTCTCCCCTTTCTCTCTACCTCGATCCCCTACCTGCAGCACTAGGGTTCCTCCAGTGAGCCGTCGCCACTGGTCCCTTCTGGCCTGGTCCTTGATGAAGCTATCTCCAGCCAGGCTACATGGCCGACGGGTAGGGGTAAATCTCCCTGGCTGCTCCTCCCTCTGACGTCGCCCCTCGTTCTCATGGTCTCCAGCAACTGCTCCACTGTGGTTCATCCAACGCACTACTCCGGCGGGCGCTGCACAACTACGGCTGATGCCACACTGCGGCAGAAGGCACCTTATTCCCCCTCCCCTCCCCCTAGGCCATGGCCTTGAGGTGTTGTTGAAGGATGAGCTCATCCAACAAGGTGAGGATCTCCTCTGATTTTTTGCCAAATTTTCATTCTAATCCACTATACGATGAATTGCTATGAGCTGCTTCTACTGCTGCTATATGATGCATTGCTATGAGCTGCTCCTGCTACATGATGAATTGCAATGAGTTGCTTCTGCTGTATGATGAGTTGCTATGAGCTGCTGCTGCTCTATGATGAATTGCTATGAGCAGCTATTGCTTCTATATGAAGAGTTGCTACAAGCTGCTCCTGCTGCTACTATATGATGAATTGCTATGAGCTGCTCCTGCTGCTGCTATATGATGAATTGTTATGAGGTTCTCCTACTGCTGCTATGTGATGAATTGCTCTGAGCTGCTGCTGGTATATAATGAATTGCAGACTGCTGCTGCTGTATGATGAGTTGCTATGAGCTGCTGCTGCTGCTATATGATGCTTTCAGGTGGTGCTGCTATACGATAATAACCAGCCACTTGGACCATCGAATTTCAATAAATAATTGTTCTTCATTTAAATGTGGGTCATGCATTCTTCATTTAAATTAGGAAATGGGATCTATGGAAAACATTGACAAAAGAAGATTGTGCCAAGTAGATGGTATCTTTGTATTTGCATTTTGAGCAAATAGTGATGGTCTGTTTTCCTTTCATATTAATTACTGCACTGGGTTCAATTTGTGATGTTTGCAAGTCAAATTAATTTCCATATGGGCAGCAAAATGAAAAAAATATAATGCAATCTAGACTTTCCACTGATCATACCAAAGATAGGCTGAAAACGCAATGAAAAGAACTGGTTGTCTTATTACATGGAGCTTATATTCACAGGTGCTTATTTTCTTAGGGTAACTTGTAATAACTGTCCCTAAGAAACTTGGCTAATAGAACTGGCATACAAATAACACGTCACGATGATTGCAATGGAGGAGTGACGTACCATAGCACACTGTATAGGCTCACCGCTGCCTCTCCTTTTTTTGCGATGTTCCATGAAATTGCCACATACATCTTGTACTTTTTCATTGTGTAACCCTATCTGTAAGTTGACACGGCTAATTTCAGACATCTCTACATGGTACTACATTGCAAATCCCTTGCGCATATTTAAACCACCAATTAATGATTGTGTGCATACCATAAACTATCCATGACTCTGTATGCTGGACTAGCAGGCACTCTAAGGGAGCCTAATGTAGTGCACTGGAATTTCTACATGCCACCTACGATTTTGTGTAATGTACTTCCCCTGTTCCTAAATATATGTCTTTGTAGAGATTCCAGTATGGACCACATACAGATGTATATAGATGCATTTTCGAGTGTAGATTCACTCATTTTGCTCCGTACACTAGTAGAAAAAGGGTCAAACGTGAAGCACATTAGTGTCGGTTTGTATTTGAGCCGGCACTAATGTATACATTAGTGCCGGTTCCAACGGCTAGCCGGGCCAGTTTCATTAGTACCGGTTCGTGGCGAACCTTTAGCACCGGTTCGTGCCACGAACCAGTACTAATGAGAGTGGTGCCAGGATGTTGTTAGAATGGGGCCCCTCCAGCCCCTTTAGTACCGGTTCTTGGCACAAACCGGTACTAAAGGTCGTCCTGCATAAACCCTTCGTCCACCCGAGCTCGCTCTGTTCTTCCCCTTTCCCCTCTCCTCTCTGTTCTTCCCCTCTTCCTCTCGAGCTCATCACACATTTTGCCCAAAATTTGTCAAGATTTGAAGGCCCCCATCCATTCAAATGATCACAAAGGTTAGCAACCTTGTCCTTTCATCTCTCATTGGTAGATTAGCTCTTGCAATGCTTTATATAGTGATTAATTTGTGAGTTTAGTAATTTGGGAGGATATATATATATATATGTGCTAGTATTTGATTTATATGCAATTTGAGGTCAAAAATAACACTTAGTTTGTATATGTAGGTGTGGTTTACTTAGTGCCTTCTAAATCTCCATCGTAGCCACCGTCGATCGCCCGCACCGTCCCGTCGCCGGCACCACCTTGTGGTGAGCCTCTTTTTCATGAAATTTTATATAAAAATTGATGTTTGTGTGATTTGGATATATAGTTACTCGTATAATTATCTTACCCGTACGTTGTTTGTTATACATATAGTGCCATGGTTTTGATATCCGTCCGCGTCGGCCCTAGTCCTTGTTATGATTCGGATGTGGTATGTATATTCTCTTTTAAAACTAGCTGCATTTCGTGTTTATGACAAATTATGCCCATCTAGTTGACATAGAAATTTTTTGTAGGAGGTATGTGAACCGGAAATTCCAACTGACCCTATTGCCGAGAGGTTAAATTTAGTTGAAAGAGAAAACGAGTACTTGAAAGAAAAGTTGAAAAGATTTGAGGGGGAGAAGATGGAATTGGAGTTGCATGTTGCCGATGTCGTCGATGATCACAAGATCAAAATGGAGAAAATGCGCTTGAAGATTAGAAAGGTTAGAAAATATGCCATCGACAGTGAGGCTTGGTATCATTATGGTGTTGGATCCATTGTTACCTTAGTTGCGATCTTAATCATATTTGTTGTTGCATTTAAATGCTTTAGCTAGAGAGTTATTTGTTTGTTGCATTTAAGTGTTGTATGAACTTTATGTATGAACTTGTATTAATTTGGTCTATTCGGTGTTGTGTAATGAAGATGAGCCGGCAATGGATGTACGATGACCGATGCTCTCCCCAGTTCGTTGAGGGCGTGCATACTTTTTTGCTTGCGGCTGAGGCAAACAAGCGGGCGGATGGTTTTATGCCTTGTCCATGTGCTCGCTGTAAGAATGGTCACAATTACTCTACGTTAAGAACTATTCACGTCCACCTGTTTATGTCCGGTTTCATGCCCCATTATAATGTTTGGACCAAGCACGGAGAAAGAGGGGTTATGATGGAAGACAATGAAGAAGAAGAGGACGACGACAGCTATCCTGGCCATGGGTTCCCTGAATACGATGATACAACAATGGGGGAAGAAGCTGAGACGGTAATGCAGGAAGAAGCTGAGCTGGCAATGCGGGAAGAAGTTGAAGAAGAGGCATCAGATGAGGCCGTTGATGATCTAGGTCGGGCCATTGCCGATGCAAAGAGAAACTGCGCAAGTGATTTGGAGAAGAAGAAGTTGCAGCGCAAGTTAGAGGATCACAAAAAATTGTTGTACCCGAATTGCGTAGGTGACAAGAAAAAGCTGGGTACCACACTGGAAATGCTGCAATGGAAGGCAGAGAATGGTGTATCTGACAAGGGATTTGAAAAGTTGCTGGTAATGATAAAGGATATGCTTCCAAAGGACAACGAATTTCCCGAGAGTACGTACGAAGCAAAGAAGGCTGTCTGCCCTCTAGGGTTAGAGGTGCAGAAGATACATGCATGCCCTAATGATTGCATCCTCTACCGCGGTGAGTACGAGGATTTGAACGCTTGCCCGGTATGTGGTGCATTGCGCTATAAGATCAGCCGCGATGACCCTGGTAATGTCGAGGGCCGGCGCCCCAGGAAGAAGATTCCTGCCAAGCTGATGTGGTATGCTCCTATAATACCATGGTTGAAACGTTTGTTCCAAAACAAAGAGCATGCCAAGGCGATGCGATGGCACAGAGAAGACCGTAAGAAAGACAGAAAGTTGAGAGTACCCGCTGACGGGTCGCAGTGGAGAAAAATCGAAAGAAAGTACTGGAAGGAGTTTGCAGATGACGCAAGGAGCGTATGGTTTGGTCTAAGCGCAGATGGCATTAATCCTTTTGGGGAGCAGAGCAGCAACCATAGCACCTGGCCTGTGACTCTATGTTTGTATAACCTTCCTCCTTGGTTGTGCATGAAGCGGAAGTTCATTATGATGCCAGTGCTCATCCAAGGCCCTAAGCAACCTGGCAACGACATTGATGTGTACCTAAGGCCATTAGTTAAAGAACTCTTACAACTGTGGAATGGAACAGGTGTACGTGCGTGGGATGAGCACATGGGGGAAGAATTTGACCTAAAGGAGTTGCTGTTCGTGACCATCAATGATTGGCCTGCTCTCAGTAACCTTTCAGGACAGACAAACAAGGGATACCGCGCATGCACGCACTGTTTGGATGATACCGACAGTATATATTTGGCTAATTGTAAGAAGAATGTGTACCTGGGACATCGTCGATTTCTTCTGAGCATGCATCCCGTAAGAAAGAAAGGCAAGCATTTCAAAGGTGAGGCGGATCACCGGACAAAGCCTGGCCACCGTACTGGTGCTGATGTACATGATATCGTCAAGGATTTGAAGGTGGTCTTTGGAAAGGGTCCTGGTGGACAACCTGTTCCGAATGACGCTGACGGACGCGCACCCATGTGGAAGAAGAAATCTATATTTTGGGACCTGCCCTATTGGAAACACCTAGAGGTCCGCTCCGCAATCGATGTGATGCACGTGACGAAGAATCTTTGTGTGACCCTGCTTGGCTTCTTGGGCATGTACGGGAAGACAAAAGATACACCTGAGGCACGGGAGGACCAGCAACGTATGCACGGAAAAGACGGCATACATCAGGGTCATGCAAGCTACGCTCTTACCAAAGAAGAGAAGGAAATCTTCTTTGAATGCCTACTCAGTATTAAGGTACCGTCTGGCTTCTCATCGAATATAAAGGGAATAATAAACATGGCAGAGAAAAAGTTCCAGAACCTAAAGTCTCATGACTGCCATGTGATTATGACGCAACTGCTTCCGGTTGCATTGAGGGGGCTTCTATCGGAAAATGTTCGATTAGCCATTGTGAAGCTATGTGCATTTCTCAGATGGTAATCGATCCAGAAATCATACCAAGGTTACAGAATGATTTGGTGCAATGTCTAGTCAGTTTCGAGTTGGTGTTCCCACCATCCTTCTTCAACATCATGACGCACATCCTAGTTCACCTATGCGAAGAGATTAACGTTTTGGGTCCTGTATTTCTACACAATATGTTCCTCTTTGAGAGGTTCATGGGAGTCTTAAAGAAATATGTTCATTACCGTGCTAGGCCAGAAGGAAGCATCTCCAAGGGCCGTCAAAATGAGGAGGTCATTGAGTTTTGTATTGACTTTATTCCTGACCTTAAGCCAATTGGTGTTCCTGAATCGCGGCATAAGGGCAGACTGGATGGAAAAGGCACGCTAGGAGGGGAACAAATAATATGTATGACGGACATTCTCTCATTGAAGCACACTACACAGTTCTACAGAATTCCGCCTTGGTGGCTCCGTATATGGATGAACACAAGAATTTGCTACGCTCCAAACACCCGGAGCGGTGTGATGACTGGATTACACGTGTACAAACCAGGAGTTTCGCCAGCTGGTTGCAAGCACGTACCATGCATGACACCTTTATTGAAGATGACCTGTACTTGCTGTCCCAGTTACCATCTTCGAATATAATGACTTTCAAAGGGTACCAGATAAATGGTAATACATTTTACACGATCGCCCAAGATAAGAAGAGCACCAACCAAAACAGTGGTGTCCGCTTTGATGCAGAAACCAAGACGGGAAAGGAAAAATATTATGGTTATATACATGACATATGGGAACTTGACAATCGACGTGGTTTGAAGGTCCCTTTGTTTCGGTGCAAATGGGTCAATATGACACGAGGCGGGGTAACGGAAGACCCGCAGTACGGAATGACAACAGTGGATCTCAACAATCTTGCATATGCAGACGAACCATTCGTCCTAGCCAATGATGTGACATAGGTTTTCTATGTGAAGGACATGTCTACCAAGCCAAGAAAAAGAAAAGATAAAGAAGCGAATGCATCGTACGATGAGCCAAAGCGGCACATAGTTCTTTCTGGGAAGAGAAACATCGTGGGAGTGGCTGACAAGACAGACAAGTCAGAAGATTATGAAAAGTTTGATGAAATTGCTCCATTCACAGTGAATATTGACCCGAGCATCCCGTTAAATGATGAAGATTTTCCATGGTTACGGTGCAAAGGGACACACGCGAAGAAAAAGTTTCACACCCAAAGATCTGGGATGTGATCGGCTTCACTAGCTATCATCACTTTCTTCTGTGTTTCACACCCAGAAGGGAATCTCTGTAATAGTTAGGGTAGTTAATTATGTGTTTTGGCATTTGAAACGCGAAGAAATTTTATGTGCAAACAAATTCTTTCATGCCTTTACTGATTTTTAAAGTTAAGTTATTCACAAACTAGTGATTCACACTAATTTCAAATAATTCAAAATTTAAACTATTCAAATTTGAAAACTACGGGCACTAACAGAAAATTTGTAATTTTTTGTACCTAAAGCAAAAATATTCACAAAGAAACTCTAAATACACAAAAAAACAACTCAAAATAAATAAAGCAAAAAAAGCCCGCCTACTAGGCTAGAGCGGCCTGCATACAACTAGAAACCCAACCCGTTGTTGGGCCAGGATGCAGGCCCGCAAAGGCCCGGTAGGCCCACGGGGCAGCACAGCACAGGTAGGCCCAGAAGGCCTGCATTTGAGAGGAGCTCAAAGGAGCAGCCGCGGCTGGGTTTATAAACCAGTGCGGCTGCCCTTCGCTAGGCGAGGTGGGACTAAACTTTGCGCCCCTCGCCTGGCAGGGCACCCCCCTTTAGTACCGGTTCGTGGCACCAACCAGTACTAAAGGGGGGGCCTTTAGTACCGGTTGGAGCCACCAACCAGTACTAAAGGGGGTCGCTTCCCGCCGCTTGGCCTGGCTAAAATAGGCCTTTAGTACCGGTTGGTGGCTCCAACCGGTACTAAACGTGTCCCTTATATAAGAAACACTTCAAAAAATTTCAGTTTCTCATCTCCCACTTCTCTCTGCCACCGCCCCGTCCGCGCCGTCGCCGCCCCCGTCGCGCCGACCCCGTCGACTCCGCGACGCCCCCGTCCTCGTCGCGTCATCCCCGTCGACTCTGCGGCACCCCCGTCGCTGTCCCGGTCGCCGATCCCCTCGCTTCGCCGTCACCGTCGCCGTCGCCGTCGCCTCGACCTCGCCTCGCGGTCGCCGTCACCTCGACCTTGCCCGCGCGCGCTGTGAGCCCCTCCCCCGGCCCCTCTCCTCCCTCCAATCGATCGTAGCGCACACCGGCGCCGGCACCGGCGTCGACCGTAGCGCACACACACGCGCGCGTGCGCACACACACACACTAGACACGCACACACACACAATTTTTCTGTTTTTAGCTTTTAGTTTTTTCTATTTTTCTGTTTTTCATACAAATTTTTAGATGAATTAATTAATTAGATTAGATTAATGTCAAATAGTATGTAGAAATGTTAGTTATAATATATATAATGTCAAATGTTATAGAAATGTTAGTTATATAGAAATGTTAGAAATTTTGGAAATGTTAGTTTTAGCTAGCTAGATGAATTAGATTGATTTCAAATTGTTAGACGATGATCGATGTTTTTTTAGTTTCTTATATTTTTAGTTATAAAATTTAGAATTTGCATATATGAAATCATCACAATCCATCATTTAAAAAATGTTACTTTACTTTTGCGGCATATAGTATTTTGTTGTCGACGATGCCCGGCCCGCATCCTCGCCGTCGACACGTCCGTGACGACGTCCTGCTTCAGAGGACCCATGTCCGGGACTGGGCTCCGCCGGGCTGGCACTGGGAGGTGCTACCTTCAGGGGCGCGACGCTTGGTGAGGAACCCGGCCCCGGGTCCCGTCGTCGACCCTCATCTTCTTTGGTGGCATTCGCATGGACCACTTTCGGTGCGGAGGGAGCCGGCCCCGCCGGAGGTGGTACGGCGCCGTGTCAGGGAGGAGGACGAGCACGTCCATCGCTACATGGCTGCTATGGACTTCAGGTTCTCCATTACCTGGCAGGTTCTTTGGGGAGATCACCCGAGCTATGATCCAGTGATGGTTCCTTCACTTTGGTTGTCCACCGCCTAGATTACTCTCTAGTATTTGATCTTTATTAGCTAGCTAGCTAGCTAGTGATGTATTCGATATATAATATTCGAGATGATTTATTCGAGATTATATATATTATTTGAGACGATGTATTCGACGAGATTATATCTATTATTCGAGACGACGTATTCGAGATTAAATCTATTATTCAAGACGATGTATTCGAGATTATATCTATTATTCGAGATGATGTATTCGAGATTATATCTATTATTCGAGATTATACTAAATTGTTTTATATTTCTTTTGGCATAGTTAAATAAAAGTTGTGGCGGACAATACCGACAGAGAGAGAGAATAGACCATGTTCGATATCATACGCGGGGCAGATGATGATCAGAATGAATAAGATTTTGACAACTCCGAATTTCTAAACAACACCGGAGAGGGTGATATGGTATTCGATCGTGACGACTGAGAAGATGAAGTCATGAACTATGATGAAGAACATGTTGATCCTGAAACAACAAACACCGGCGAGGTATATATATTTATATAAGCAGGAATCTGGTGATCATCGCATGTTCTAAATGAGTTGAAGATGTATTAACGAATCGATCTTTCTTCTTTCAGCCATCCGGATCGAGCAAATCTTCAGGCAAAAGGACGAAACGAGGCCCGAACAAAAAGTTGAAGGAGGGCATAAAGTACAATATTGAGGCATTCAAACCTAATGGCGAACCATTAGCGCCTAAGAAGATTGCGGACAAGTTCGTTCATCAGTGCGGAGTTCTTGTGAAGGACCAACTCCCGATCTCCCTTCAAGAATGGAGAAAGCCAGCAAAGCCACGTCCAAATGTTACTTTTGTCGACGAGAATAAAAAAAACTGCTTTGGGATACTCTCATGGAACATTTCACCCTATCAGATCATTTCACAAAAGCAGATGTGCGGAAAGTCAAGGACGCTGCTTTTAGGAAGATGGCGGTTGCATTCAAGAACCACAAGAGAACGACGTGGGAGAAGTACGTCAAGGGAGGAAGGAAGACTCCACTATTCGAGGGGATACTAGAGAATCAAAGTGCTCATTGGGACGATTTCGTGAAATTCAAGGATTCAGAATTAGCTAAGGAATGGTCGAGAATAAACAAGAAGAATGCCGAAAAAAAGGATAAGTTCCATAATCTGGGGCCAGGTGGCTACGCGGTGGCAATGCCTAAGTGGGATAAGTCTGAGAAAGAGATGGAGGATGCAAGTGTCACTCCGGTTACTAAGAGCTGGCCCCCTAGGTGCAGGACTTGGTTCTATGCGCATGGGGGGGAGTTGGACCCGAACACACGCAATGTTTCGACGAAGGCATGTCTGAACGGAGCCGACGATGCGCTACTTGTTGCAATAGAAGAGGCTCGATCGGGGGTGTTCCAGCCCAATAGAGAGAACGACGAGCTTACGCATGCCCTGGGAAATCCTGAACACCCGGGAAGAACACGAGGCAAGGGCGCTATTCCATGGTATGAGGGGTTTTCGGACTGGAACGCCGACTACAGAACCCGTGCGACAAAGAAGATTGCGGAGGAGAAGAAGAGGAAGATGGAGGAGGAGCAGAGGAAGCGGGACTATGAACGCCTTCAAGGCCTAGAAGCAAGTCAAGCGGAATTGGCAGCTAAATTCCAGCGGCAGCAGGAGCAGATCGACTCACTTAGCTAGCAAAGGGGGTCTCAGCAGCTGTAGCAGCTAGCCGATGATCCAGCATTGGATACCACCGCCCCATCCATGCCGAGAAGCAGCGTGGGTTCCGCCCCGGGCGACGCACTGCTAGATAGATACCCCGTGGATGATATCGCGGAGAACACTAACTGCGAGCTACACTTCAAAATTAAGAACATATCCTTGAAGGTGGCGGACGGTGTTGCTTATACAAATTCCCCCGATGCAACCTTCCATTGCAAACCGATTCCAGCAGGCTATGCTCGTGTCGTGGTTGATGAGGTGGTGGACCAATATTCGGGGCTAGAGCTTGACATTCCTGGAGGTGACGAGGAGCACACACTCGGAGATGCCAAACATCGCATCATCCTATGGAGAAAGGATTGCATCATCTTTCGAAGGCCACCGACACCGCGTCACCCGACTCCTCGTCGAAGTCCGCCACCGAGTCAGCAGACTCCCGCTCCTCCAAGTCCACCAACGTGTGAGGCCACTCCTCCTCCTCCAAGTCCGGCAAAGTGTCAGGCCACTCCTCCTCCAAGTTCGACACACCGTCAGACGTCCACTCCTCCTCCAAGTCCGGCACAACCTCAGTCCACTCCTCCTCCAAGTCCGGCACAGCTTCAGGCCACTCCTCCTCGTCCAACTCAGCCCCGTCAGCCGTCTCCGCCGCCTCAGCAATTGTAGAAGAGACACCCCGCAGCTATGGTGTGTAGCGGTACGAGTCGAGGTGATAGTACAGGAAGTACAAGCGGAGGCAAGCGATATAAATATGGTCCAAACGTCAGTACTCCTCTTCCTTTGAGGGCTTACGACAGGACCGAGGAGCAAACCAATGCCATAGTGCGGGCAGAAGTCGACGCCCATTTTGGACCGAAACCGCCACCGCCGCCAAGGGAGAAAGTGCCTGTGGAAGTAGTTGACCACTTCATTCGTATGGCTCAACCACCAGCTCCTAAGCCTGTTGACACAGACTATGAGCGCCACATCAGGAAGTTACATCGACAACGTCTACAGAAGGAGGCGAGCTCGAGCTCGAGCAAACAACAAGCAACTGTCAAAAAATGCGCGAAAACCGTTGCCCAGCTGGGAAAACAGGCGGCGCAATCGATCCCCCCGCTTGTTGTGCCGCCAACAACATGTGACAGTACACGCGCCCAATATTATTGTGGCCAAACAGTTTATGTTCCCGAGGTGGGCGATCTGGTAATAACCCAGGAGCATATAATGCAGGCTGAAGAACTCAAGATCCCTGTTGGACAACTCCTCGAGATCGAGGACATGCCTCTGATTACAGAGGAGGAAATAAAACGGAAATTTGTCCGGGGCCAACCTTTGGTCAAGCCAAAAGATGTCAACAAGCTCCCAACGAGAATGTATGAATTGCATCAATGGTACATGGACATTATCAAGAGATCCAATCGAGAGTCCCTCATGGTGTATGTCAAGAAGGATGATTACTACCATCAGAAAGCTGTGGCCGTTGAGTATTCTGAACTGTTTCAGTTATACAATCAAGCTGCACTCGACAAATCTATCGTCAGTTGCTATTGTCTGTAAGTGATTTATTTCTGTAATTTAAGTCTCAAGCTAGCTGTAGTGATCCTTTTGATCAATCACTATGTGTAATTATCCTCACTATATTCTTTTCTGTGGTATTATGCAGGATGAAGATGTATGAAATGAGAAAAGGTGGACGCTATGGCATTGGGTTCATTGACCCAAACACCGTTAATGAATACACATGGAAAATAAACAAGCATCATGAAAAAGAGGTAGAGGACAGCATGTTCGAGTTCTTGAAGCGCCTCCAATACAATGAAGATATACTACTTCCTTACAACTTCCAGTGAGTCACACTTTCTTGTGCTACAAATTCTCTGTTTTTGCCTACTAGCTAGCTACATGTTTTTGCTTACATATGCCCGCTTAATTAAGACATGCAAATGTGTGTGCATGCAGATATCACTGGATCTCGTGTATCATTAAAGTTGACGCCAAAACAGTTGAAATACTGGACTCGCTACTCAAACAAAATAGTGACTATAACATCTTGTTTGGGATATTCAATAGGTAATTTCAATCATTATTAACTATATATCTCGGCCTATTTACTTCGTCATTTCATGATATGAACTATTTAATAACCCCTTTATTCATTTTCTTTGTCGGCGGGCAGGGCTTGGGCAAGGTTCATCAGCGTCACGAAAGGCGAATGGAAACCAAAGCTGAAATGGTTTCGAGCCAAGGTAAGTAATTAAGTAGTACTAGCTAGCTAGCTAGCTGCCATCTCTTAAATTATCATGCTTGATTAATTATTATCTGATCAAATTAAATTCCATTCTCATAATAAAGGCCTTGAAGCTGGTGCAGGGGACTGATCTGTGTGCATTCTGCGTTTGCGAGAACATTCGCATGATGGCGTCCGAAAGGAGCAGATCTCAAAGACAGGAATGGGTACGCTTGTTAGAACACTATTCACAATTTTTACACCATTATTGATATCTAGTCACACAACTAATACACATGCATATTGATCTCCTTCTTAACAGTTCAAAGAGGTGCGGGACAAGCTCCTAGAAACGGAGCGCGTAGAAGCACTTCAAGAGGAAATAGCGGGATTTTTGCTCGACCGGGTCATAAATCCGAAGGGAGAATACTATTACCCGCTACCGCCCCCATCGACCAAGTCATGAACCACTTCCAATTGTCATCGTGCTCCGAAGGCACCAATCAGGCTAATGCCACTGGCTCCGAAGGCAACATGCATATGTAGGAGAAATTGTATATAGCTATACATGTCTGTATGTGTGAATTAATATGATGGTTTGTGAGACATGATTGATGATATATATATGATTGGTTCTACTAGAAATTCTATATATATATATATATATATATGCATAACGTGTACAATGTATAGTACCGTAAAATACCAGCAAATGAAAAAGAATTAAAATGGAAAACACAAAATTAAGTGAAAAAGAAATCATAAAACAAAAAACCCCCCAAACTGTACCAACCGGTACTAAAGGGCTCCCGGCCCCCGGAGCTGGCTCGTGCCACATGGTTCCCCTTTAGCACCGATTCGTGCTGAACCGGTACTAAAGGGGGGGGCCTTTAGTGCCGAAACTTTAGTGCCGGTTCCTAAACCGGCACTAAAGGGCCTTACGAACCAGTGCTATTGCCCGGTTCTACACTAGTGGTATGTAGCCTATAGTGGAATCTCTAGAAAGACTTATATTTAGGAACGGAGGTATGAGGTAGCATCATGTATGACATCTACATATCTAATTTAGCAGCCAATAGTAGAAATCATTGTCTGCACAAAGGGTTTACTGGTCGAAAATCCTAGCAAAGCACGCTGGCAGGCACAGAACAATACAAGAGAGAGACGCGCTTACAAGATCATAGTAATGCCTCAGTCCAGGATCTTGGTTGGCCAAGCTGTTAGATACAGAAGAAACATCATCCTTGTAGTTTTTGCCAGCTGCATAACAGGTAACAGCGACCAGTTAGTATATTTGAAGTACATCGGGCAGGTGATGCTGGACGGGTTTAAAGGTGAAAAGTACCTAGGTCGTGGCGGGTGCTTGGCATCTCTCCAGACGGTAGGAATAAGGTTAGAAACATCGAGGGTGATGACGCTGCATTGGCTGACGGGGTCCGGTAAGGAGATCTAGAACCGTCGAGTAGGGTGTTTGTGGAGCGGCTCCGGTAGGGTGGACTATGGTGTGGGCGAAGCGGATCTGTGGCCGTGGACGAGGGCATAGTTGAAGCTGCTCTGGTGGTTGGGTTAAGGATGGTGTCGATGACACGAATCTCCGGGAGTGGACGGGGCATTAAAGCTGCTCTGGTGGTTGGGTTAAGGATGGTGTCGACGATGCGGATCTGCGGCCATGGACGGGGCGTCAGAAGCTGCTCCTTTGGTTGGGTTAAGGGTGATGTCGACGATGCGGATCTGCGGCCGTGGAAGGGGCGTCAGAAGCTGCTCCGGTAGGTTGGATGAGGGTGTGAGGAAGCGGATATGAGGCCGTGGACTTGTGAGTTGGCAAAGCGGCCCGGGTAGGGTTGAGAATGGTATAGGCGAAGCTACTCCGGTAGGGTTGACGATGGTGTCGGCGAAGCGGCTCCGGTAGGGTTGAGGAAGGTGGGGCGAGTAGGCTCCGGTACGGTTGAGGAAGGTGTCGGCGAAGAGGATCAAAGGCCGTCGACGGGTGCGTTGGTGGGGCGGCTCCGAGGGGTGTGGACGAAGCGTCTCCAGTGGGGAGTACGAATGAGCCGATGTAGATGCGCGGCGGTTGATGAGAGTACCGGTGAAGCAGATCCGGCGCCATGGACAAGGCCGGCACTGAATGGGGTGTGGTACAGTGGTGGTTGAGCAGTCTACTTGTTTCTAGGGGAGGTGGGAGGGGTCGATGCGGCCGCAGAAGCAGATCCGGCGAGGTGGACGCCGCTGGCAGTGAATGGGCTATGGTACGCCGGTGGATGAGCAGTCTAGGGTTTCGAGAGGGGAAGGGAGAAAGGGCGATGAAGTACGGACGGCGTGATGTAAGATGCTCTGGTGCTGTGGAGTTAGTCATTTTTGCGGGAGGGGGAGAGGAAATGGGGGTGCCGTGTAGTGGGGGAACCGGAAGTTACCAAAGCAGCCCCGACCTATCATGTAGATGAGGGCGGTATTGTAACTGTTGGTCTCCGTGCACCAAGGACAAAAGGGGGATTTCGCATGCTAAAGACTAAGGTGGCAGAAATTTTAGAAGGAGGCAGGAAATTTTGCCGCCCGCGAGATCGTTCGTATCCTGTTTCAACTAATTTTGGACCGTGCTAGCGGGAAGGTCAAGCTAGACTGTGTACACGGGGCACGCGTCAGCAGTTAATAACTGGTGTGAAGTCCACCCCAGAAAAAAAGACAATAACTCGGGATGATGCGCCGATAACTTGGACGTTCACACGGGCGCGGCCAATTGTACGGGTGTAGTGGCGTGTTCACAAAAAAGGGATCAAACACTGAGCCTATGTATTTCTCGTGGAAATAGATAATTAAGTGCCATTGGTTATTTACTTTAAACATAATGCATTGACGTGTTAGTGTAGAGGCGCACAAAAAGAAATGGATATTGTAGTCAACTACTTAAAAGTGTTACCTCATATGATTACATAGCCTCCATTTCATAAATTGCGTACCCGTTGAATTCATATATGAATGTTACATATATTACTTTAGAAACTTAAATCATCCAAGACTAATGAATTTGAATGCAAGAGTAACAATGGTGCATGTACATGATAGCTACATTGGTTGTTTGAAGAAACATCACTTTAACTTTGGCATGCACAACTGAAAAGGTTTATTTAAATAGAAAAATGTGATATGTGAGTGTCCAATCTTTATAGCGTTGAATCAATATTGTACCTTTGGCCACGATACGAAGTAGATATTGACTTATGTTCAAGCGATGCACGTCCACGATCGCTATAGAGTGATACATGAATGAATTGTGCAATCTCTCTCACACGCCTACATATCTCATTTCCATGTGGGTATCGGAATCACACATGCGCACTTCGTGTATTTCTCTCCCTCCGTCAGGGTTAAATTCGTCTTTCTACCCTGTCCTACAACTCTCTCACACAGAAACACACACTCTCTCTATGTCTAACATGCCCACCCCTTTAATTCCGCCCACCCACAACCACTAATGTCTCAAAGTATAATAATGTCTCTCACACATATGCTATCTACCTATCCCTTAATATAGCTAGATATGTGTCACACAAACTCCTTCTCCCTACTAGCAAGATGCCGATGCATTGCACGGAACATAAAGATGCATTTGTATGAGAAGTTTATCTTGTGGGAGAAAAGGATGAACGAGGGAATGCCTTATTTGCAAATGCGGAGAGGGGTGTGGGTATCTTTTTGCAAAATTGCCATAGTTTCCTTCCTCTCAGTCGGATATAAATTGGATGGTCTATATTGCAGGATGGCAGGAACACCATCATCACCAACTATGTTTTTTTATAAGAGTAGAGATATGTGAGTGTCACTGCCCCCCCCCCCACACACACACCCACACTTCCCAACATTGAAGGAGTAGGATGGCACATCGATCTTGATAATAATCAATCTACTCCTCATTCAAACACACACACGCACTCGCTAGTTGTGCCTCTGTGCCTACCGCGCACACTCTCGACACATCTTTCTCCCCCTCCCCCCCAACAATGACAGTAGAAGGGTGACAACTCGATCTGATCATAATCTGTCAATTGGTTTCTCTCTCAAACATTGTGTCTCGGTGCCTCGCTCGGTAGCCCCCTCGATATGTAGACTTCTCGCGCGCGCACAGCTGTAGTGACGATGATGCTGAACCTAGTGTGCCTTGTTTTTATCGTCCTCATGTGATAGTTTTCACCCTGTTTTCTATTAATTAACAAGGAAACCTTTTCTTTGTTACTACTAGTGAATCTGAAATCATTCGGGGCAGATATAAAATATATCACTTAAACCCAATTATCGCAGCAACTATTTTAAAAGAAATTAGCTAGCTGCCCGTGCGTTGCACGGAACATCAAGATGCATTTGTATGAGTAGTTTATCTTGTGAGAGAAAAGGTTGAACGAGGTAAGGCCTTATTCGCCAACGTGGAGAGACGTGTGGGTATATTTTTGCAAAATTGCCATAGTTTCTTTCCTATCCGTTAGATATAAATCCGGCGGCCTATATTACAGGATGGCACGCACACCATCATCACCAACTCTGTTTTCTACTCCCTCCGTCCGAAAATACTTGTCATTAAAATGGATAAAAAGAGATGTATCTAAAACTAAAATACGTCTAGATACATTTCCTTTTATCCATTTTGATGAAAAGTATTTCCGGACGGAGGGAGTATTTGTCTTTTTAGAGATTTCAACAAGTGACTATGACTGGACCTTACCAACATACTCAAAAAAGTAGTCCATAATTTTGATGTTACCTTCTTTTCTTGGCGGTGCAGTGCCATCTGGATACCTCATAAATAAATCAAGGAGAAATCTGACCCGTTCCTGAAAAGACATACGGAGCAAAATGAGTGAATCTACACTCTAAAATATGTCTACATACACATCCGTATGTGGTTGTCCATTTGAAATCTGAAAAAGACAAATATTTAGGAACGAGTGGAGTATATATAAGAGTAGAAATGGAGATACATCTCCAACATGGTCTACAACAAACATGTGCTGGGTTGGTTAGCACCGGATGCTCGCAACGCGATGACATGAGTTTGAATTATGTCTTTTAACTTTATATTTTTTTATTATATATTACTCTACTTATTTAATATATACTTCTTTCGCTACTGTACTGACAGTGGAACCTATAGAGTACTTAGATTACAGGATTAAGGATGGACTTGTTTCTTTTTAACTTTCTGTACGAAGCTGTAGCCACCCTGCAAGTCATGTGTACACTGTACATGCAATTAACTTTTTATAGAGGGACAATCATACAGGCAATTAACTCAATTGGATTGGATGTCACTCTATTATTTCCAGCATAAAGATCATCTCCAACGGCAGCCGGCAAATTTCCTCCCGCTTCCTTAAGCCGAGGACGACATCAAACGCCTGCGGCATACATTTTTACAACTCCAACCAACCAGATGAAATTCATGCAAACACGGACTGATTTCATATAAGCATGAAGGATTTCGTATAAAAAAGCTGGATCTTCATATAAACATGATGGATTTCATTACATTTACATGAACTAAGAGGTGCCAATCCGGCTCTCTTGTATAATTAATACTCCCTCCGTCCGGCAATACTTGTCCTATAAATGGATCTAGACTTATTTTAGTTCTAAATGGCCGCCCGCAGATCCCTTTGTCTTCCTCATGTCCGTCAGACACTTGCGGGATCGACGAAGGTCCTCGGAAGAGACGAAGCAGAAAAGAAACCACCTGAATCCGCGGTCGTCGCCTCGGCGGTGGCCTTCATGGGTCCCAAGTGGTGGCGGCCTCCCGTGTTCTACTTCTCCTCAATGATGGTGGCGGACACGAAGAAGCTGGCCACCGACTCATGGCTCTCCATGCACCCAGCTTCTGTCTCTGCCTGCATGGCGCTGCCGCGGGCACGGGAGGCGCACCCACAGACACGGGAGGTGCTGCCAATGCAGACACTGGTGGCACGGTACGACGTGGCAGCGACGGTGCCCGTACCGGCGTGCTCGCCGCCGTGCGGGCGTGGAGCAACTCGCCACCCCTCATCGAGCTGAACTGGAGCAGCGAGTTGCTGAACCACACGCATGCTTGGGGCGGCAACTGGCTCCGTCGGGCCAAGTGAGCTTGGTGAAGCACCGAGCGGCCTCGCCCATATCCGGAGGGCTCGGCGGGCCACCAAGCCGAGTAATATGCCGGAGAACGGCTCATCGGAAGCCATGGGAAGAGTGGAGAAAATGGTGAAGGAGGAGATGGGGGAGCGGCGGAGGGGTGCGATTCTTGCCCGCTGTCTGTCTGGCCTCGTGTAAATAGAGGGCGGACGGTAGGAGCTTGGCCGGTGTCTGGCCTCATTTAAACTGAGGGCGGACGGGAGGAGCTCGGCCGGTGTTGCGTTTAATTCCGGCCCGCTCATGAACGGATGTGTGGTCAGAGTAGGATTCTCTGTTTGCATGCAGGTTTAAGGGAGGGGTTTAATGGAGGCGCCGGGCATGCAGCGGGCAGCGCAGCACTATTCGATCTGACAGCAGTAATGAGCCGTCAAATCACAAAGGCCCTCGCCTCTCGTGAAACCGACCGAGCTAGACTGCCCCGCCCTCTATCCTTTCAAAAAATGAATATACTCCACTTTTGTACAGTAGTAGTATCGATGGATTGCGCCATGGAGGAAAACTTGAAATTAAAAAAAGGTGGTACATATAGAGAAGGAGTATTCGATTTGACAGCGGGCGGCGCAGTTCCCGATACGGCTTTAATGCAGACGAGGGAGGGAGTAGCGGTTCCCGATATGTTGAACGGCCAATGCATCCTCCATCAATTAATGCATGAGGGAAGTAATGGGAGGAGGTCCAGGAAAAGAGGCTGCACAATATGAATGCAACGCAGTTTGCCCTCATTACCCTCATATAAAGGCGCCCCTCCATTGTTGGGGAACGCAGTAATTTCGAAAATTTTCCTACGCACACGCAAGATCATGGTGATGCACAGCAATGAGAGGGGAGAGTGTTGTCTACGTACCAACGCAGACCGACTGCGGAAGCGATCACAAAACGTAGAGGAAGTAGTCGTACGTCTTCTTCCCGATCCGACCGATCCAAGCACCGTTACTCCGGCACCTCCGAGTTCTTAGCACACGTTCAGCTCGATGACGTTCCTCGGGCTCCGATCCAGCAAAGCGTCGAGGAAGAGTTCCGTCAGCACGACGGCGTGATGACGATCTTGATGTACTACCGACGCAGGGCTTCGCCTAAGCACTACAACGATATGATCAAGGTGGAATTTGGTGGCAGGGGGCACCGCACACGGCTAAGGAACGATCTCAAGGATCAACTTGTGTGTCTTGGGGTGCCCCCTGCCTCCGTATATAAAGGTTGGAGGGAGGGGGGCTGGCCGGCCAAAGAGGTGTAGGCGCAGGAGGAGTCCTACTCCTACCGGGAGTAGGACTCCCCCCTCCAATCCTAGTCCAACTAGGAAACCTTCAAAGGGGAGAGAGAGAGAGGTGGCCGGCCCCTCTCCTAGTCCTAATAGGACTAGGGAGAGGGGGGGAGGCGCAGCCCTATGTGGGCTGCCCTCTCACCTTTCCACTAAGGCCCATGTTGGCCCATTTGGCTCCCGGGGGGTTCCGGTAACCCTCCCGGTAATCCGGTAAAATCCCGATTTCACCCGGAACACTTCCGATGTCCAAACATAGGCTTCCAATATATCAATCTTTACGTCTCGACCATTTCGAGACTCCTCGTCATGTCCGTGATCTCATCCGGGACTCCGAACAACCTTCGGTACATAAAAATGTATAAACTCATAATAAATGTCATTGTAACGTTAAGCGTGCGGACCCTACGGTTCGAGAACAATGTAGACATGACCGAGACACGTCTCCGGTCAATAACCAATAGCGGGACCTGGTTGCCCATATTGGCTCCTACATATTCTACGAAGATCTTTATCGGTCAGACCGCATAACAACATACGTTGTTCCCTTTGTCATCGGTATGTTACTTGCCCGAGATTCGATCGTCGGTATCCAATACCTAGTTCAATCTCGTTACTGGCAAGTCTCTTTACTCGTTCCGTAATACATCATCTCACAACTAACATCTTAGTTATAATGCTTGCAAGGCTTATGTGATGTGTATTACCGAGAGGGCCCAGAGATACCTCTCCGACAATCGGAGTGACAAACCCTAATCTCGAAATACGCCAACCCAACATCTACCATTGGAGACACCTGTAGTACTCCTTTATAATCACCCAGTTACGTTGTGACGTTTGGTAGTACCCAAAGTGTTCCTCCGGTAAACGGGAGTTGCATAATCTCATAGTTATAGGAACATGTATAAGTCATGAAGAAAGCAATAGCAACATACTAAACGATCGGGTGCTAAGCTAATGGAATGGGTCATGTCAATCAGATCATTCAACTAATGATGTGACCTCGTTAATCAAATAACAACTCTTTGTTCATGGTTAGGAAACATAACCATCTTTGATTAACGAGATAGTCTAGTAGAGGCATACTAGTGACACTCTGTTGGTCTATGTATTCACACATGTATTATGTTTCCGGTTAATACAATTCTAGCATGAATAATAAACATTTATCATGATATAAGGAAATAAATAATAACTTTATTATTGCCTCTAGGGCATATTTCCTTCAGTCTCCCACTTGCACTAGAGTCAATAATCTAGTTCACATCGCCATGTGATTTAGCAGCAATGGTTTACATCACCATGTGATTAACACCCATAGTTCACATCGTCATGTGACCAACACTCAAAGGGTTTCCTAGAGTCAGTAATCTAGTTCACATCTCTATGTGATTAACACCCAAAGAGTACTAAGGTGTGATCATGTTTTGCTTGTGAGATAATTTTAGTCAACGGGTCTGTCACATTCAGATCCGTAAGTATTTTGCAAAATTCTATGTCTATAATGCTCTGCATGGAGCTACTCTAGCTAATTGCTCCCACTTTCAATATGTGTCCAGATTGAGACTTTAGATTCATCTGGATCAGTGTCAAAAACTTGCATCGACGTAACCCTTTACTACGAACCTTTTTTTCACGTCCATAATCGAGAAACATATCCTTATTTCACTAAGGATAATTCTGACCGCTGTTCAGTGATCTACTCCTAGATCACTATTGTACTCCCTTGCCAAATCAGTGCAGGGTATACAATAAATCTGGTACACAGCATGGCATACTTTATAGAACCTATGAATGAGGCATAGGGAATGACTTTCATTCTCTTTCTATCTTCTGCCGTGGTCGGGCTTTGAGTCTTTACTCAACTTCACACCTTGTAACACAGGCAAGAAACTTTTTCTTTGACTGTTCCATTTTGAACTACTTCAAAATCTTGTCAAGGTATGTACTTATTGAAAAACTTATCAAGCGTCTTGATCTATCTCTATAGATCTTGAAGCTCAATATGTAAGCAGCTTCACCAAAGTCTTTCTTTGAAAAACTCCTTTCAAACACTCCTTTATGCTTTATAGAATAATTCTACATTATTTCCGATCAACAATATGTCAGTCACATATACTTATCAGAAATGTTGTAGTGCTCCCACTCACTTTCTTGTAAATACAGGCTTCACCGCAAGTCTGTATAAAACTATATGCTTTGATTAACTTATCAAAGCGTATATTCCAACTCTGAGATGCTTGCACCAGTCCACAGATGGATTGCTGGAGCTTGCACATTTTGTTAGCACCTTTCGGATTGACAAAACCTTCTAGTTGCATCACATACAACTCTTCTTTAATAAATCCATTAAGGAATGCAGTTTTGTTTATCCATTTGCCAGATTTCATAAAATGCGGCAGTTGCTAACATGATTCGGACAGACTTAAGCATAGATACGAGTGAGAAAAAACTCATCGTAGTCAACACCTTGAACTTGTCGAGAACCTTTTTCGACAATTCTAGCTTTGTAGATAGTAACACTACTATCAGCGTCCGTCTTCCTCTTGAAGATCCATTTATTTTCTATGGCTTGCCGATCATCGGGCAAGTCAACCAAAGTTCATACTTTGTTTTCATACATGGATCCCATCTCAGATTTCATGGCCTCAAGCCACTTTGCGGAATCTGGGCTCACCATCGCTTCTTCATAGTTCGTAGGTTCATCATGATCTAGCATCATGACTTCCAGAACTGGATTACCGTACCACTCTGGTGCGGATCTCACTCTGGTTGATCTACGTGGTTCAGTAGTATCTTGTTCTGAAGCTTCATGATCATCATCATTAGCTTCCTCACTGATTGGTATAGGTGTCGCAGAAACATTTTTCTGTGATGTACTACTGTCCAATAAGGGAGCAGGTACAGTTACCTCGTCAAGTTCTACTTTCCTCCCACTCACTTCTTTCGAGAGAAAACTCCTTCTCGAGAAAGTTTCCGAATTTTAGCAACAAAAGTCTTGCCTTCGGATCTGTGATAGAAGGTGTATCCAATAATTTCCTTTGGATATCCTATGAAGACGCACTTCTCCGATTTGAGTTTGATCTTATCAGGATGAAACTTTTTCATATAAGCATCGCAACCCCAAACTTTAAGAAACGACAACTTTGGTTTCTTGCTAAACCATAGTTCAGATTGTGTCGTCTCAACGGATTTAGATGGTGCCCTATTTAACGTGAATGCAGCTGTCTCTAATGCATAACCCTAAAGCGATAGTGGTAGATCGGTAAGATACATCATAGATTGCACTATATCCAATAAAGTACGGTTATGACGTTTAGACACACCATTATGTTGTGGTGTTCCAGGTGGCGTGCGTAGTGAAACTATTTCACATTGTTTTTAACTGAAGACCAAACTCGTAACTAAAATATTTGTCTCTGCGATCAGATCGTAGAAACTTTATTTTCTTGTCACGATGATTTTTCACTTCACTCTGAAATTCTTTGAACTTTTCAAATGTTTCAGACTTATGTTTCATCAAGTAGATATACTCATATCTGCTTAAATCATCTGTGAAGATCAGAAAATAATGATACCTGTCGCGAGCCTCAATATTCATCGGACCACATACATCAGTATGTATGATTTCCAACAAATCTGTTGCTCGCTCCATTGTTCCGAAGAACGGCGTTTTAGTCATCTTGCCCAAAAAGGCATGGTTCGCAAGCATCAAGTGATTCATAATCAAGTGATTCCGAAAGTCCATCAGCATGGAGTTTCTTCATGCGCTTTATACCAATATGACCTAAACGGCAGTGCCACAAATAAGTTTGCACTATCATTATTAACTTTCCATCTTTTGGTTTCAATATGTGTATCACTACGATCGAGATCCAACGAACTTGTTTCATTGGGTGGATGACCATTGAAGGTTTTATTCATGTAAACAGAACAACAATTATTCTCTGACTTTAATGAATAACCATATTGCAATAAACATGATCAAATCATATTCATGCTCAATGCAAACACCAAATAACACTTATTTAGGTTCAACACTAATCCCGAAATTATGGGGAGTGTGCGATGATGATCATATCAATCTTGGAACCACTTCCAACACACATCGTCACTTCACCCTTAACTAGTCTCTGTTTATTCTGCAACTCCCGTTTCGAGTTACTAATCTTAGCAACTGAACTAGTATCAAATACTGAGGGTTTGCTATAAACACTAGTAAAGTACACATCAATAACATGTATATCAAATATACTTATGTTCACTTTGCCATCCTCCTTATCCGCCAATCACTTGGGGTAGTTCCGCTTCTAGTGACCAGTTCCTTTGCAGTAGTAGCACTTAGTCTCAGGCTTAGGATCAGACTTGGGCTTCTTCACTTGAGCAGCAACTTTCTTGCCGTTCTTCTCGAAGTTCCCCTTCTTCCCTTTGCCCTTTTCTTGAAACTAGTGGTCTTGTCAACCATCAACACTTGATTTCTTGATTTCTACCTTCGTTGATTTCAGCATCACGAAGAGCTTGGGAGTTGTTTCCGTTATCCCTTGCATATTATAGTTCATCACGAAGTTCTACTAACTTGGTGATGGTGACTAGAGAATTCTGTCAATCACTATCTTATCTGGAAGATTAACTCCCACTTGATTCAAGTGATTGTAGTACCCAGACAATCTGAGCACATGCTCACTAGTTGAGCGATTCTCCTCCATCTTTTAGCCATAGAACTTGTTGGAGACTTCATATCTCTCAACTCGGGTATTTGCTTGAAATATTAACTTCAACTCCTGGAACATCTCATATGGTCCATGACGTTCAAAACGTCTTTGAAGTCCCGATTCTAAGCTATTAAGCATGGTGCACTTAAACTATCAAGTAGTCATCATATTGAGCTAGCCAAACGTTCATAACGTCTGCATCTACTCCTGCAATAGGTCTGTCACCTAGCGGTGCATCAAGGACATAATTCTTCTGTGCAGCAATGAGGATAAACCTCAGATCACGGATCCAATCCGCATCATTGCTACTAACATCTTTCAACACAATTTTCTCTAGGAACATATCAAAAATAAACACAGGGAAGCAACAACGCGAGCTATTGATCTACAACATAATTTGCAAAATACTACCAGGACTAAGTTCATGATAAATTTAAGTTCAGTTAATTTACTTAAGAACTCCCACTTAGATAGACATCCCTCTAATCTTCTAAATGATCACGTGATCCAAATCAACTAAACCATAACCGATCATCACGTGAGATGGAGTAGTTTTCAATGGTGAACATCAATATGTTGATCATATCTACTATATGATTCACGCTCGACCTTTCGGTCTCCGTGTTCCGAGGCCATATCTGTATATGCTTGGCTCGTCAAGTATAACCTGAGTATTCCGCGTGTGCAACTGTTTTGCACCCGTTGTATTTGAACGTAGAGCCTATCACACCCGATCATCACGTGGTGTCTCAGCACGAAGAACTTTTGCAACGGTGCATACTCAGGGAGAACACTTCTTGATAATTTAGTGAGAGATCATCTTATAATGCTACCGTCAATCAAAGCAAGATAAGATGCATAAAAGGATAAACATCACATGCAATCAATATAAGTGATATGATATGGCCATCATCATCTTGTGCTTTGTGATCTCCATCTCCGAAGCACCGTCATGATCACCATCGTCACCGGCGCGACACCCTGATCTCCATCGTAGCATCGTTGTCGTCTCGCCAATCTTATGCTTCCACGACTATCACTACCGCTTAGTAATAAAGTAAAGCATTACATCGCGATTGCATTGCATACAATAAAGCGACAACCATATGGCTCCTGCCAGTTGCCGATAACTCGGTTACAAAACATGATCATCTCATACAATAAAATCAGCATCATGCCTTGACCATATCACATCACAACATGCCCTGCAAAAACAAGTTAGACGTCCTCTACTTTGTTGTTGCAAGTTTTACGTGGCTGCTACGGGCTTAAGTAAGAACTCATCTCACCTACGCATCAAAACCACAACGATAGTTCGTCAAATAGACTCCGTTTTAACCTTCTCAAGGACCGGGCGTAGTCACACTTGGTTCAACTAAAGTTGGAGAGACAGTCTTCCGCAAGCCATCTATGTGCAAAGCACGTCGAGGGAACCGGTCTCGCGTAAGAGTACGCATAAGGTTGGTCCGGATCGTCTCAACCAACAATACCGCCGAACCAAAGTATGACATGCTGGTAGGCAGTATGACTTGTATCGCCCACAACTCACTTGTGTTCTACTCGTGCATATAACATCAAACCATAAAACCTAGGCTCTGATACCACTGTTGGGGAACGCAGTAATTTCGAAAATTTTCCTACGCACACGCAAGATCATGGTGATGCACAGCAACGAGAGGGGAGAGTGTTGTCTACGTACCAACGCAGACCGACTGCGGAAGCGATCACAAAACGTAGAGGAAGTAGTCGTACGTCTTCTTCCCGATCCGACCGATCCAAGCACCGTTACTCCGGCACCTCCGAGTTCTTAGCACACGTTCAGCTCGATGACGTTCCTCGGGCTCCGATCCAGCAAAGCGTCGAGGAAGAGTTCCGTCAGCACGACGGCGTGATGACGATCTTGATGTACTACCGACGCAGGGCTTCGCCTAAGCACTACAACGATATGATCAAGGTGGAATTTGGTGGCAGGGGGCACCACACACGGCTAAGGAACGATCTCAAGGATCAACTTGTGTATCTTGGGGTGCCCCCTGCCTCCGTATATAAAGGTTGGAGGGAGGGGGGCTGGCCGGCCAAAGAGGTGTAGGCGCAGGAGGAGTCCTACTCCTACCGGCAGTAGGACTCCCCCCTCCAATCCTAGTCCAACTAGGAAACCTTCAAAGGGGAGAGAGAGAGAGGTGGCCGGCCCCTCTCCTAGTCCTAATAGGACTAGGGAGAGGGGGGGAGGCGCAGCCCTATGTGGGCTGCCCTCTCACCTTTCCACTAAGGCCCATGTTGGCCCATTTGGCTCCCGGGGGGTTCCGGTAACCCTCCCGGTAATCCGGTAAAATCCCGATTTCACCCGGAACACTTCCGATGTCCAAACATAGGCTTCCAATATATCAATCTTTACGTCTCGACCATTTCGAGACTCCTCGTCATGTCCGTGATCTCATCCGGGACTCCGAACAACCTTCGGTACATAAAAATGTATAAACTCATAATAACTGTCATCGTAACGTTAAGCGTGCGGACCCTACGGTTCGAGAACAATGTAGACATGACCGAGACACGTCTCCGGTCAATAACCAATAGCGGGACCTGGATGCCCATATTGGCTCCTACATATTCTACGAAGATCTTTATCGGTCAGACCGCATAACAACATACGTTGTTCCCTTTGTCATCGGTATGTTACTTGCCCGAGATTCGATCGTCGGTATCCAATACCTAGTTCAATCTCGTTACTGGCAAGTCTCTTTACTCGTTCCGTAATACATCATCTCACAACTAACATCTTAGTTATAATGCTTGCAAGGCTTATGTGATGTGTATTACCGAGAGGGCCCAGAGATACCTCTCCGACAATCGGAGTGACAAACCCTAATCTCGAAATACGCCAACCCAACATCTACCATTGGAGACACCTGTAGTACTCCTTTATAATCACCCAGTTACGTTGTGACGTTTGGTAGTACCCAAAGTGTTGCTCCGGTAAACGGGAGTTGCATAATCTCATAGTTATAGGAACATGTATAAGTCATGAAGAAAGCAATAGCAACATACTAAACGATCGGGTGCTAAGCTAATGGAATGGGTCATGTCAATCAGATCATTCAACTAATGATGTGACCTCGTTAATCAAATAACAACTCTTTGTTCATGGTTAGGAAACATAACCATCTTTGATTAACGAGCTAGTCTAGTAGAGGCATACTAGTGACACTCTGTTGGTCTATGTATTCACACATGTATTATGTTTCCGGTTAATACAATTCTAGCATGAATAATAAACATTTATCATGATATAAGGAAATAAATAATAACTTTATTATTGCCTCTAGGGCATATTTCCTTCATCCATTCCAATGCATCTACCACATCGTACGCACCTAAGAATTTTCCTAAGAACCTACACTAAGCACAAAAGAGCTCACTCTAGACCCATGGCGGCAATGTGTGTGAGCGGCCAGCGGCTGCGCCAGATGGTCCACGACGCCGGCCTGTGGCATGGCGCCGAGGATCGTCTCCAGACGGTGTTGGAGACCGGCTGGTGGATGGCCGCTGTCGACGCCAACTACAACTCTCAGTTGGACCAGATGATTGTTGCCACCAACAACAAGTTCACCGTCCTCAGGAAGCTCGCGAACGACATCGTGGTACTCCTCCAGCCCGCGCGCCCAGGCTCCTCATTGTCTACCACCATAATCGGCCTCCATGACCGGAACCACTTTCAAGCACTGGTGGCCCTGCGACTGCCCGCCGATGCCACGAAGAATGTCCACCTGGAGGTCGCGCTCGCCGCGAGGCGCCTCGCCCTGCAAGAATTCATCGACCTACACATCCACGTGTACGAGGAAATCGTGTACATAGGTATCTACAAGGCCAGTAAGGACGCTACGATGTTGTCCTTCCTCAACCGGCTGGAAGCCTTGCATGCCTTTGCTGAGAAGCACCTCGACCTCACCACAAAAGCTGCCGCTCCTTAGCCGCCGATAGGTGGCCCGGCGCACTAAGTTGAGGAGGAGGAGGTCGTACATTCGTGGATCCATCTTTCTTCTTGCCTTCTGTAACCACCACTGCGATCGCATCATCGTGGCCTTAATTTTTATTGTGATGTTGCATTCTCGTTCCAGTCAATACCGACATGTGTGATCCCTTTGCTTAATTATATGCATCACTGTAACTAGTACTCCATCCGTCAATTTATAAGTTGTGCTTACCTTTTCCATCAACTTCGTGCAATGCGCGGGCATCTTGCTAGAAACACTAGAATATATCTATATAATCCGTGTGTGATAGTCCATTTGAAATCTCGAAAAAGACAAATATTTAGGTACGGAGGGATTAATATATTAGGAGTATATCAAAACAATAGTGATTTCTTTCAAGTTTGTGAACAAATACTACTATTCTACTACTTTGGATCCATCGCAACGCACGGGCACATTGCTGGTAAAAGGAAAAGGCCTGCCGCGATCGCGTCGCACCCCCACACGCCCAGGAATCGGGAATACAACACGGCCCGTCCGGCACGACACATAGCTTAGGGAAGGTGTGTTGCCTATCATTTTCACTTTCATGTTGGACCGTCGTTGAGCAATCCGACACCCCGTCCGCCGCCGGGTTCGAAACCAGAAACAAGGGGAAGATCTAGCTGTAGCATGGAAGCTAAGAAATTTGGTGTCAGACACTGCTTGTTGATAGAGTAGGAGCATTCCGTACTAGTACTACTCCTACTAGTACCAAGTTTGTACTCCTAATACTATATTACTAGTACTATCACTATACAGCTAGTAGGTACGTGCACGGCACAACATCGTAGGAACGAAAAATGGGAAGATATTGTTTTAGGTGATTTATCTTTTTTTCAATCAATGTAGTATGAATAATATGATGTGGGGGGCACCCATGAAGCTTATGTGGCTTGGTTGCACGGCTACGGAAGGTTAGAGAAAAATAAATAGATAATGTGTTTACAGTGCACTCCACTAAATAGATATACTTTGGATCCATTGCAACGGACCGACACATCTATATCTATACCCCCTATATAGTGTGTGAAAAACTTTCAAAGTTGGTCATTGGATGAAGCCAATCCGATGGTACAAATATGGCAAATCCGAGCACTACTGGCCATTGGATATCATCCACCAGATTCTGCCACATGTATAATCTCGAAGACTCCATGGTTGAACTTAATTCATGACTAACTTTGCCACAACTATGCTTAGGCAAAGTTATTAGTTCTTCAAAATGAGAGCCACAAGTTGGCAAGCCTAAGGGAATCTTGCCACATTTTTTGTGTGTATGTCATGTGGGGCCTTAGTGTGGCTTGAACCAAACACTGACCTAAGTTAATCAAACTTGCCTAACCTTAAATTCCACCAGATTTTGCCACATTTTAAAATCCAGAAAGCTCCACATGTAGAAGCATAATGCACAAACCACCAGAATCTCATGCGTGCAATGCACGTGTACCTTACTAGTACTAGTTGTTAGGAGTAGTAGTATGAAACAAATTCTAGCACCACAAGGCCTGCCGCAGGAGTTACATTTCCCACTCATGGCCCGCGGGACCAAACTTCAGTGGCTTAGTGCCCGGTCTATGAGTCAATGACATGCGAACCTTAAATGCGGCTAGCCCACATGTCATTCTCATGGTGGTGGCGTGGTTCGCGACTCACTCGTTCGAGATGAACCGACCGATGGTGGCGTGGCTGTGGCGAGGGTACCACAGCTGCGCGTCGGGGCGTTACGAGGCATAGATGGCCACACCGGCGGGTACTACCTGTAGTACATAAGTACTCTAGCTGAGGATTGTTGCCCGGGACGAAATGTGTCATAGCCGCTGGATGAAAATTCGATGGTACGGATCACAACAGCATAGCAGGCAAACCGCATAGCAGGCAAACCGCATCCAATCGGGTGTGTCTGTGGTAGAAAGTTGATGGTCACCGCTGTTCAGCTGGCCCGCATGTCATGCACACAAAGCCAGAGGAGCAGTGGGGTCGAGAGGGATGAGGGGCATGTCGAGGTGATGAGGATCCCCTGACGCGAACAATCCTACCATTCTGTCACTGACATGTGGGACCCATAAGCGTGGGTCCCACCTGTCAACGAAGGAAAGGCAGGGCAGGGCAGTGATAGCCATGTCAGAGGATCCATGTCCACATCGGGGGACGTCGTGCCGTGGGTTGGAGCGGCATAGTGGGAATCGTGTGTGGGTGTGGCAGTGGTAGAAACAAGAAATGTGATGGTCGTCGTGGTTCAACTTCCATGGACAAGCTATCATGTCTGCTGACACATGTATATCAAAACTAGAGTGTTTATATTTCGAGCACGTGAACAAGTATTATTCTACTACTTTGGATCCGTTGCAACGCACGGGCCAGCACATTGGTAGTAGTAGTGTCCATCTCTATCTCTAGAGGCCTTCCCTCGTTCGTCCTTTTCTCTCACAAGATAAACTACTCATACAAATGCATCTTGATGTTCCGTGGAACGCACGAGGATGTTTCCTTGGGGGTCTCTCCAACGCGGCGTGGCCGTAGTTGCAAGTTGACGCCCCTTGAGATGCCGACGTTGAGGGGCACTCGGATTTCCTCCAATGAGCAGGTAAGATGAGTTTGATCACATAGTAAATGCATTCTAAAGACTACTTCCATGTCCATTTCCTAATTCTCCCCCTGCCCATTGTTTCACAGGTTAGGCTTGGTGCGAGTGGAGATTGGCTTACATATGTACGGGAGGGTACCAACATCAATTTGCACAACCTTTACAATGGTTACACCGTTCCCGTAGAACCTTTGTCCAACATTGGGATCAGACATGCAATGGGCCACCGCATGAATTGGTACGATGGAACCACGGTGAGATTGAATAAGATAGCATGAACCTTGCATATGGCGGTCAAAGGGGGACCATGCTGTCTGCGGCTGATTTGTTGTCGTACGAGTAGGAAGACGTTGTGGTCCTTTCTAACCGCATCTTCGTGGTGACTAACCAGGCGACTTATTTTGTATGGGACACATCCTACGATATACTCCCTCTCTCCCAGTTTATTTGTTTTGAATCTTTTCGTTTTATAAGTTTCAAATATAAATTTAGAGCTCCCCATCACATGTTGAGATTACAATGTCCATTAAATCGTTGCGTGCATGTATAGTAAAGAAACAAATCTTGAGTTTGGCACGAGTTCGTGCTGCGGGAGCACCACAAGCCCTGGCGCAGGAGTTACATTTCCCTCTCAGGGCCATCGGGACTAAGCTTCAGCGCCTTACTACACCTACCTTTGAGTCAATAACATGTGGACCCGATAGGTGACTGGTCCACATGTAATGCTCCCATAGGCAGAGGGGTAGTGGGGCCAAGAGGGGTGAGCCGCAGGTCCTGGGACGTGTGGTTTCATGGGTTCGAGCGGCGTCGTGGGAATCGCGGGTGGCTACGGTAGAAACTTGATGTTCGCCGCATTTTAGGTGGCCCACAAGTCATGCACACAAAGGCAGAGGGGCGGAGCGGCCGAGAGGGGTGAGGCGCACGTCGGGGGGTATGGTGCCGTGGGTTGGAGAGGCGTCGTGGGAATCGCGAGATGAAACATGATGGTCGCTATCGTGGGTTTGTCATGACAGATGTCCTCGTGAAAGGACTTAGTCATGGAGCCATCGCAATGGGTTAGCTTAGAGGGGTTAAACCGAACAAGGGACACAAGGAGTTTTATACTAGTTCGGCCCATTTAATGAAGGTAAAAGCCTATGTCTAGTTGTGATTGGTATTGCTAGGGTTTCGATGACCAGGGAGCGAATCCGCTTTGTCTGGCCCTGGAGTTGTTGTCTGTCCTCCCTAAACCGCTCCCGGGTCATCCCTTTATATACATAGGTTGACGCCCGCCGGTTTACAGAGTCCCGAAGCCGGATCATAAATGTGTCCGATTCGGTCTCTTTACTTCCTATCTTACAATGCAAGTTACATAATAAGGTCAGTTACATCTACATGCCTTAACTCGCCTTGGGCCTTCATAAAGCGCCATCATTCTTACGTCTTCATGGGCTTCTAATCTTCATAAAGTTAATCCGGCTACTCCTGGCCAGTTTACGTCCAGTAGTAATGTCCCCAACAGTTACCATAGTTGAACTTCCATGGATAAGCTGTCATGTCTACGGACACATGCATTGCATACCGATCACTGGAAGGAGTAGCAGAGAAAGCTATATATGCGGATAAATAGTTCCTTATAGTCAAGCGGACCCACGCTACTACTCTGTTCCAAATACATGCACACCATCGAAATAGTCCATCTATATCAATATACAACGAGAGGGAATAATTTTTTTACAAGAGAGGAAATAGTTCATCCATCCATAATGCCCTCCTGCTGGTGCAGCCTTTTCTGCTTCTTCTACTTCTTCTTCTTCTTCTTCTTCTTCTTCTTCTTCTTCTTCTTCTTCTTCTTCTTCTTCTTCTTCTTCTTCTTCTTCTTCTTCTTCTTCTTCTTCTTCTTCTTCTTCTTCTTATTCTCATTCTCTATGGGAGACGGCTTCGCAACAAGCTCTTTGGACCTTGCAGCTATCTCGAAACTCACACGGGCATCGAGGGCAGCATATTTTATCCGCTCGTACGTCAAGGGATAATTCTCCCATCCAGACGACCTTAATGCCACGTCGAATAGGGATGGTGTCTGTTTATCACAATATTCTGCAGGAATTTTGATTCTGGTTTGTAGGTTAACAATGCTTTTCAAATCAAGGTTGTACGGCTCCAGCTTCTGTTTGTCCCCTTCGATGGCTGCCCCACAGAAGTATACGTCCTACCGAGACAAGAAATCGTGAAGCTCACCTGGTATGGAGGGCGAGTGTATGATGTGGTACACCAAAACATCATCTTCGTGGCACAGCTGAAGGACGGCAGCGCGCTGGATCTTCCCAGGGGCACGCTCCGTGTACTCCGAATCGAGACCGATGACCCTTGTCTCTACCTTTTCGAGGGAGTTGGACACATTGTTGATCCAGTGCCGAACAACCCTTGGGTGGACGGTGACGGTGGCAACTATATGCATCGAGCCTTCGACGAGGACATGTTGGATGCTAAAAACCTGCATCTCAATCTCTTCCGCCATTTGGAACCACTGGAACGGAGGGCTATGGTTTGGAGAATTAGGATTAGATGGCTAGTCTAACTGAAGTAGTAGATGATTATTTAAAGATGTTAAAACAATGTGAACGTAGTGGGGGTTGGATGCAAATGAAGAAGAAGGGGAGGCGAAGAAGCCGAGGAGAATCGGTTCCCGATGGAGAAGTAAATGGGAGAAGTGGTGTGCAGGCAGTTGATTATATGGCTAGGTAGACTAATCGAAAAGGCTATGCGGGTAGACTGATGAGTCGTACCTGTTCGTGTACGTGCCCATCCTTCCTGATAAGTGGGACCTATGCAAATAGAAAATAAAATGTGTCATAGTTTTTTTTGGAGCGCGTGAGTGGGAGACACAACATTCTCTGGTTAAGGAATACTCCCTCCATTTAGGTGAGTATAAGTCACCTTATGAAAATCAAGTTTTCCCAAAACCTTTAGGCATGGAGCATTAACTTCCTGCTCGATCCCCTCCCAGCCTCGTTAGCCAGCGTTCTCTTCCTCTGCTGCCGGATTCTAACTTTCCATTTTTCCTCTTCTCAAGTGTGGAACGATCTTCATGCCGTCCTTGATGCACCAGAACGACCACCGCATGCATCGCGGCAGGGCATTGATTGGGCATGCACGAGATTTTGTTTAGTCCTGCCTTCGGTCGCTGCGCGCAGTCGCTCAACAGTGGCATGGCGGCGCTTGACGACCAGTTTGCCGGCAAAGTGCTGATGGTAACCATCAATGTCGACCGGCCTCCCGTCTTACCGGACGACCTTGTCAAAGCTCTTGGCATTGCACACGACATCCAAATAAGTGTCCTGCTCGTCGAAGTCTGTCCGCCACCGGCTGATTTCTTCCTCAGGTTCCGGACAACTTTCGACTGCAGTCGTGTGTTCGAATCTTCCCTGCGTTTGTTCTACGATGGCGCGTTGGTGAGCTTTGATCGGTGGCACCCAGGATGGGGCTCGGTGCCCTCTGAGCTTGAGTTTTTAACAAAGCTTACCTTCCACAGCATTTCTCAACGTGCTTGGAAGAGCGAGTCCATGAACGACCTTATCAACGACCTTGGAGGTGAGCTCGTAAGTATGTTTGTTCCTCCAGACAGCTGGGCTCTGGCGGTTATGGCATGGATGAAGAAGCCGTCCACCATACCGAAGGTGATTGGTGTTGAGATACCGGTGGAGGAATCGGGGTTGTACTATTCGTCACCACCAAGGACGTCGCGGATCATGTTAGGGATGTACCTGTATCGAGTGTTCGTGCATGTCGAAGAAGTAGTCAATCCATCAATCGAAGTCCTGCCACCGCCGCTGGTGACAGGGTTCGTCGACGACATCCATTACGGGAGGAAACGTCAGACTTTCCCTATGTTGCTCAGAACTATGGATGGCACATGGCCTACTCCATCGTGCGGCGGAGGCCACTGCTTCTTTGGGAGAAGAGGCAGGGTTGGCTGCCTGGATGTGCTCTAATCTAAGGTAACAACTGAATCTTGTCAAATACTAGTTAAATCCGAGCTATTGGTGTGAAGCACTGATATGCTAGTACATTTTATTGTGACCAGTTCTAATTTTGTACCTGAACTTTTTTTAGAAAGGGCTGTATGTCAACTTAATGTGCTAGCATAACTTATTGTGTTGTCTGTGTGTTTTCTTTGCACAACATTCAAGATATTTCCCCGTCATTGATAAATACGATGAACCATTATGTACGACTTCGTTGGTTTCAACATAGCCCTTCCCATAGCGATCCACTGCTTCCATCCTGATTGTGCCGCCTGAATGAAATTTTTGTATGCAAGTTCAGTGTGCTATGATGTTCTATATGATTGTGTCAACTATATAAGTTTTTACTAAGCATCAGCAATGCATATGGCTAAAAGATGTATTTACGAGCATCGAGCGATGGGTCTATCTCTCTCTCTCTCTCTCTCTCTCACACACACACACACACACAAACACACACACGCACACACACGCGCACACACACAAGTGGGACCCGTAGAATTATTTATTTGCTCGGGACAACTTTTAATTAGGTTCCACTGTAATCTAACTTTTTTCTTAAGTTATTAATTGAGCTCAGTAACTTCGAAAAGTTGTACAGAAGCCTTGTTTGGGCCCTTCCGACGTCGCTGAATGTGGGCTGAGTAACCATGTAAGGTTGTACTGTACTACACAGGCCTTTTTTTCAACATCAGCAATGCAACTGGGCCGACAGTTGTACACAATATCTGGGTCAACTTGTTATTCTCCGCCTCTCTGGGCTGCAAACTTTCCTAGGAGGTATGTATTAGGCTTAACAAGAAAATGGACTTCAAGAAATAATAAATGGGATGTAATTATAACAACTGGACAGTTACTATGCACCAAACACGTAGTTAGTTTGAAAAATATATTATTTTTGGAATTTGAAATTTTAATTTCATTACTTGTTGAGCGTGCGATATTTCGTTGGATTTTAACGTATCACAACTTTATTTTGAAATTATATTTAACCTGACTAGAAATTTCGAATAAAAATATTTCAGATCCCATCAAAATGTTGGAATTTTTTATGAATTCTGTTTTGAGCGGTTGTTTCAAATTATTAATCGTTGTCCTAGCTAGAAGTTGGGCTATACTTTTAACAAACAGTAAATGGGCTGTAGTAAATTCCATTAGAATTAAAAAATGGGTTGTACATTCTTACAAATCGCAAATGGGATATATGTTCTCTGCCAAATTCGAGCTGTGGGCCTACTATGTTGACGCGTACCAAGGGCTTTGTCAACTTAGTCGATATAAACGATTCTAGATGCAGTGATCATACGATGTCCATCCAACGGCCGTAGTGCTTCTTCACCCTCTCGTCTTCTTGCCCCAGCCGCCCAAAGCAGCGCCGGTCGTGTCGCGTGCTCCTGCCTCCCATGGCCGGATATGATGCCGCGGAGGCCTCACCGTGTCGTACTACTCCCACCACTGGCCAGGCCATCCCTCTACTCACCCACACTCCTGTTATTCTGCGGCGACGATAGCCTCACACCGCAGCCGAACCAGTGAACCATCGTTCTCCTCTCCGCGCGGACTTCCATTGCAGCGTCTTCCCCGGTTCCACGTCGTCCCCGGTTCCGCGTCGTCCCCTTCCTAGGCCTCGCCGTGGTCCAGACCACCGCCCTGGTGCTCTTGGCGCAGCGTGGTCAACGGGGTCAATGACCGACTTCCATCGGAAGAGTACTATACGTGGAGAGGCTGACAGCTGGGTCCAGGCGGCCGCAAGGAAGTGCCTCCTATTACCTGCAAAATAATTATTCCTCCACCTGACAGCAGGGACCCACCGGACGGGCCACCTTAGTTCGCGAAAAAAATGTTTCCCCCGTGACTGCTGGGACCCACCGGACGGGCTAGTGTATTTCGCGAAAATAACGTTCCCCCCGCTGTCAGCTCAGACCCACCGGAAGTGCCTCCTTATTACGCACAAAAAAATGAATACTCCTCCTGCGAGGTGGGACCCTCCATGGTGGGAGGCTGACTTGTGGGCCTACTAAGTTGACTGGGACGGGGGCCTTTGTCAACTTTAGTCAATATGAACGATTCTAGCTCTAGTGACCGTACGATGTCCATCCAACGGCCGTAGTGCTTCTTCAACCTCTAGACTTCTTGCTCCAGCCGCTCAAAGCAGCGCCGGTCGTCCCTCATGCTCCTCCCTCCCGTGGCCGGTTGTGCTACCGCGGAGGCCTCGCCGCCCCCTACTATTCCCACCGCTGGCCAGGCCCTGTGGCGACGGCAGCCTCACACCACAGCCGAACCAGTGAACCCCCGTACTCCTCTCCGCACGGGCTTCCATTGTCGCGTCTTCCCTGGCTCCCTGTCGTCCCCTTCCTAGGCCTCGCCGCCGTCCACCGCCCTGGTGCTCTCAGCTTGGCGTGGTCAACATGGTCAAGGAATGACTTCCATCAGAAGTGGACTATACGTGGAGAAGGTGACAGCTAGGTCCACGGCCGCGGCAAGGAAGTGCCTCCTTATTACACGGAAAATTATGATTCCTCCACCGGACAGCTAGGGCCCACCAGATGGGCCATTGTATTTCGCGAAAAAAATGTTTCCCCCTGACTGGTAGGACCCACCAGCTACATCTTCGCACGCAAGGAAGTGCGTCCGGGCAAAAAAAAAACGATTCACCCCCCTGACCGCTGGGACCCACCAGCTACATCTTCGCAGGCAAGGAAGTGCCTGATAGTCGGGACCCACCTGGTCAAAGCATATGTAGCGTTGTCATTCTGGTCGTGAACGTGTACGTACATATATACTAGTGGATGTAGAGGCGCGCACGTGTTGTAGTAGAGGCGCGTACGTGTCGTAGTAGAGGCCTCATAGGGGTTGACCAAGGTGGGTTCTTGAGCGACCTCATACGGGTTGCACCGACGCTTCTCCCAGAATTCCTTGGCAGACAACTCTGTCACAGACATGGTTCTTGGCTAGGGCTTGGACGCACTCATCTTCTTCATTTGAAGAGGGGGCGGAACACTTGATGAGGCCGCCGTTGTCTCAGAGGTTCGGTAGCGCTTGGAAGTTGCATGCTCGGGGTTGACACGGCGCATGCTGCTCAGAAGGACCATCACCTGGAACCAAACACACAGACACATGAAACAGCCAGGAAGAACAAGCATAAGCCACCAAACACAGCAAAAGAGATCAAAAATTGGCAGGAACAGGATGGAATTGGGCAACCAGCAGTGGTACCATGATCCATAAGCGGCAGTACCGCCCTAGCGGTAGTACCGCTCCAATGGGAGCGGTAGTACCGCTCAAGACAGGGAAACGGCGGTTTACTACTTCCATGGTCAAATCCGACACTACCGGGATGCCAAATTCAAAAATACTCCTACCAATTATCAATCCAAATAGTCTAGTCGCCTTCTCCAACCTACTCAAGCCTTGATTTAGCCAAAAATTGAGAGATGCAACCACTATTGCCCCTAAGACACTAGATCTGAAATATAGACAAGAGGAGAAGAGGAACAGGGGCAATACCGGCATCCATGGCAAGAGGACGGGGTGGGGATCGACTCCACCGAAGGAAATGGAGTGGGATGTCCCGGAGACGGCGGCACGCCGGAGCCCTCCCGCGGCGAGTCGACGCTGGAGAGATGAAGAGGAACGAGTGGGCGGTGCGAATGGGTATGGGGGAGACGAAACCTCCCCCTGCCCCGACATAACCCATTAGTCCCTCCCCTCAACGGTAGTACCGCTCGGGTGGGCGGTAGTACCTCTTGTCAACATAAGCGGTAGTACCGCGCACCACCAGCTAGAGTACCGCCTAGCAAGACACCAAACGACTAGCTCAAAAAGAAGGGAGAAACAAAAGGCAAGAAGAGGGAACCAAAACACAGCAATGAGAACACTAGCGAGAGGACAAGAAACACACACCTCTTCAAGAGAGGGAGGTGGCCGAGGCCACCTATGTATGAGTCAAGAGGTATGGCGCCGCGAAGATTTTAACCTTGGGCCCATGACCAAAACTCGTCCTTGAAGCACAAGTACTCTCAAAAATGGCTAATGTGAAAGACTTGATCAATTTATGCACAATGGGGGGAGGTAGAGTTCATTGAGAGAACAATACTCCCCCTATGTCCATGCCTACACCTAAACATGACAACAAGTTGAGTATGGTGTAGTGTGCAAGGGTTCAAACAACATTGCTCGAATCAATGATATTTAGCTCATGTCTTTACTCATGAAATATTGCTTCATCCAAAGGCTTCGTGAAAATATCTGCAAGGTTATCATGAGTGTTGACATAGTTGAGCTCAATCTCCCCTCGCCTAATGTGATCCCGGATGAAGTGATACCGAATCTCAATATGCTTCGTCTTGAAGTGTTGAACCGGGTTGAGAGAAATCTTGATGGCACTTTCATTGTCACACCAAAGAGGCACTTTGTCACAAATGACACCGTAATCCTTTAAAGTTTGCCTCATCCAAAGAAGTTGTGCACAACAACTACCGGCGGCCATGTACTCTTCCTCGGTAGACGACAGAGACACACAACATTGCTTCTTCGAAGACCAACTCACCAAAGAGCAACCAAGAAATTGACACCCTCCGGAAGTGGACTTCCCATCCACTTTGTCTCCCGCCCAATCAGAGTTCGAATACCCTACAAGCTTGAAGTTTGCTCCTCTTGGATACCATAAGCCAAAGTTTGGGGTATGATCCAAATATCGAAATATTCGCTTGACCGCCACAAAGTGGCTTTACTTAGGTGCGGCTTGAAACCGTGCACAAATTCCCACACTCAACATGATATCCGGTCTATATGCACAAAGGTAAAGCAAGGAGCCAATCATGGAGCGATATACCTTTTGATCCACCGCTTTACCATTGGGATCTAAGTTAAGTTGGCATTTGATGGGCATTGGAGTGGAATCCGGCTTGATATCATGAACCTTGAATCTCTTGAGCATATCTTGAGTGTATTTGGATTGGTTGATGAAGGTTCCTTCTCTTCGTTGCTTGACCTCGAATCCAATAAAGAACTTCAACTCTCCCATCATGGACATCTTAAACTTGGAGGTCATGAGTGCGGAAAATTCCTCATTGAAAGCTTTGTTAAGGGAACCAAAGATAATGTCATCAACATATAGTTGGCACACAAACAACTCCCCTTTGACCTTCTTGGTAAAAAGACTGGGGTTGATTTGCCCAATTTCAAAACCGCGATCTTGCAACAACTCGGTAAGGTGGTCATATGATACGTCTCCAACGTATCTATAATTCTTGATAGCTCCATGCTATATCATCTACTGTTTTGGACATTATTGGGCTTCATTATCCAATTTTATATTATTATTGGGACTAACCTATTAACCGGAGGGCCAGCCCAGAATCGCTTTTTTGCCTGTTTTAGGGTTTTGAAGAAAAGGAATATCAAACGGAGTCCAAACGGAATGAAACCTTCGGGAACGTGATTTTATGACCAAATACAACTCAGGAGACTTGGACCCTACGTCAAGCCAATTAACAAGACGCCATGAGGTAGGGGGACGCGCCTGCCCCCCCCCCCCCCCCCAGGCGCGCCCTCCACCCTCGTGGGCCCCCTGTTGCTCCACCGACGTACTTCTTCGTCCTATATATACCCACGTACCCCCAAACGATCAGATACAAAGCCAAAAACCTAATTGCACCGCAACTTTCTGTATCCACGAGATCCCATCTTGGGGCCTGTTCCGGAGCTCCGCCGGAGGGGCCATCGATCACGGAGGGCTTCTACATCATCATCCAAGCCCGTCCGATGAAGTGTGAGTAGTTTACATCAGACCTACGGGTCCATAGTTAGTAGCTAGTTGGCTTCTTCTCTCTTTTTGGATCTCAACACAATGTTCTCCCCCTCTCTCGTGGAGATCTATTCGATGTAATCTTCTTTTTAGGTGTGTTTGTTGAGACCGATGAATTGTGGGTTTATGATCCAGTCTATCTATGAATAATATTTGAATCTTCTCTGAATTCATTTATGTATGATTGGTTATCTTTGCAAGTCTCTTCGAATTATTAGTTTGGTTTGGCCTATTAGATTGGTTTTTCCATGGGAGAAGTGCTTAGCTTTGGGTTCGATCTTGCGGTGTCCTTTCCCAATGACAGAAGGGGCAGCAAGGCACGTATTGTATTGTTGCCATCGAGGATCACAAGATGGGGTTTTTTTTATCATATTGCATGAAACTATCCCTCTACATCATGTCATCTTGCTAAGGCGTTACTATGTTTTTAACTTAATACTCTAGATGCATGCTGGATAGCGGTCGATGAGTGGAGTAATAGTAGTAGATGCAGGCAGGAGTCGGTCTACTTGTCTCGGACGTGATGCCTATATACATGATCATACCTAGATATTCTCATAGCTATGCTCAATTCTGTCAATTGCTCAACAGTAATTTGTTCACCCAAAATAGAATACTTATGCTCTTGAGAGAACCCACTAGTGAAACCTATGGCCCCCGGGTCTATTTCTCATCATATCAATCTTCATCACTTTATTATAGCTTTGCTTTTTTACTTTGCCTTTTACTTTTCACTTTGCATCTCTATACCAAAAATACCAAAAATATTATTTATCATCTCTATCAGATCTCGCTTTCGTAAGTGACCGTGAAGGGATTGACAACCCCTAAGCGCATTGGTTGCATTGAGCTATTTTTTTGTAGGTATGAGGGACTCGCGCGTAGCCTCCTACTGGATTGATACCTTGGTTCTCAAAAACTGAGGGAAATACTTACGCTACTTTGCTGCATCATCCTCTCCTCTTCGGGGAAATCCAACGCAGTGCTCAAGAGGTAGCATGGGGCTGCTAGCTACTTCGCACTTTTCTAGGTGAACCTCGGTTGGGGGAGGGGGGCATGCTCATAGCTTAGGATTGCCTTCGTGCCGACATGAGGGGGGGCTGCTAGCTACTTCGCACTTTGCTAGGTGAACCTCAGTTGGGGGCACGTGCATTCATATCTTAGGATTCCCTTCATGCCGACACGAGGGAGGGGTGGCTGCTAGCTAATTCGCACTTTTCTAGGGTGAACCTCGGTTGGGGGGGAGGGCATGCATTCATAGCTTAGGATTCCCTTCGTGCCAACACGAGGGAGGGTGTCTGCTACCTACTTCACACTTTTCTAGGTGAACATCGGTTGGGGGGCATGTGCATTCATAGCTTAGGATTCCCTTCGTGCCGACACGAGGGAGGGGTGGCTGCTACCTACTTCGCACTTTGCTAAGGTGAACCTCGGTTGGGGGGAGGCAGGGCATGCATTCATAGCTTAGCTAGGATTCCCTTTGTGCCGACAAGAAGGAGGGGGCTGCTAGCTACTTCGCACTTTGCTAGGTGAACCTCGGTTGGGTGGGCATGCATTCATATCTTAGGAATACCTTCTTGCCGACATGAGGGACGGGGGGGCTGCCAGCTCTACTTCACACTTTGCTAGGTGAAGCTCGGTTGGGGGGGCATGCATTCATAGCTTAGGATTCCCTTCGTGCCGAAACGAGGGAGGGGGGCTGCTAGCTACTTCGCACTTTGCTACGGTCAAACTCGGTTGGGTGGCATGCATTCATAGCTCAGGATTCCCTTCATGCCAACACGAGAGGGTGGGGCAAGCAATACCGTGCGCTTTGCGAGAGAGGTGTCATGCAAGTGTGTTCGTGTTATGACCCTATCCCGCGTCATTTTTTGCCAAACTTATGAACATTAGACAAGTCGGATGACGCAACAGACACGGTTCACTCAAACTAACTGTGTGTCGTGCTGATGCACCTGTCACGCACACATCCGCACAGTACATTGGGCTCCATGAGGCTCCCCCTCTCAAAAATATCTGCCCATGTCGAGGGTTTTTCTGTTTCATAACACACGCTTGTTATCTCCGGACCGTGTGTGATGTTTCTTGTTCCCAATCCCACCTGCATCCCTGGAAAATATCTACCCGCCTCGAGGGTTTTTCTGTTTCATAACACATGGTTGTTATCTCCGGATCGTGTGCGATGCACTATCATCAGAATTTTCAATAGCCGGGCATTTCACTCCCGCATAGTAAAATTTTCAGTACCCGCGTCATTTCCTCAAACACCCCCCACACACACACACACCAAAACCTCCTCGGCCGTGCGCGCGCACGCACACACACACACACACACCTCCCTTGTTCGAAACCCTACCAAAGTCCCTACCGCCGCTGCTGCTCCTGCAAGGCCTCCATTGTCAACATCTGTCGGTTTGCCCGTGTAGCTTACCCACGGATCTCCGTACCCAGGCTGCCCTTAGTTTCTTAGTTGATGCCTGCTAAACACCCCCTCTCCCATAGATCCCCATCCCCCACTCTAGAGTGTCACAACCTAAGCCCGGCTACGCTTCCCGTGGAGCTCTAGGAGCGACTGTCCCAAAAGAGGTGTATAGCAGTCTCTTCGCCCGATGTCACCGAGGAAGCTGACGACCATTACTGGTGGCAGGCACTCAAGCAATGGGCTAGAGTATGCAGGCATGTCTCGTCTGCCGGCTGCGACAACGAGGTCATCAATGGCCACACCCTAAGGCGGGCTATGTCATAGGTTAGGTGGCCCACACCCAACCCCTCGGGTTCAACTGCCGTCGATCTCATCCATGGCCCCGCCGCTGATCTCCTCTGGCTCGATGTCAACAATTTCCCACTCTACATCGCCATCGAGCCCCTTTTTTCATTTCTGAAGGACATGTTCTGCGACACTGGCTTGGGATCCACATCTTCCAAGTCAGGCCTCATCGACGGCGACCACGAGGAGGGCACCCTCTCCGGCTCTTCCAAGGGGAAAGAGCCCATCTGCTCTTCCAAGGGGAAAGCACCCGTTTGCGACATCAGGGAGGGCACCCTATAGACGTGCTCTACCAAGGGGAAGGAGCCCATCTGCGATAACATGGAGCGCATCCAGGGTCCGTGTTCTTCGCACGGGAATGAGCCCATCCGTGACAAGTGAGGAAACCCATGATTTTTTTGTCATGCCTCTTCACAAGGCGAACCCATGATTTGTTTTGTCGAGTCCCTTTTGTAGTGTAGTGAGAATATGTCCAGTTTTAATTGCTATGTTTGGTTGTTTGCAGTATGCCTTGTTTATTTTAGTTGTTCACAATGTGATGCTCTATATGTGCAATTATTTACTGTGCAGTATATTTCATCAATCTAGTTTTAACATACCGATAAGAATGCATATATTTGCTTGCTGTTAAGCCTGTTATAGATAGCATATATATTTCTCTTTTAAAAAATGGATTGTTCGGTTGTTTGTACTTAGCATATGTTTAGTTTCAAATGCTATATTTGGTTGTTCGTAGTATGCCTTATTTATTCCATTTATTCACAATGTGATGTTCAATATGTGCAAGTATGAACTATGCAGTTCAATTTCATCAGTACGAGTTTCAACAATACCACTATGAATGACTACATTTGGTTGTTGCATCTTGTAGTTAACACGCCTTCCCATTTTTAATTAACCATAACCAGTGTACTTAGACCGGCACAATACCAGTTTGAATGAGCATGTTTGCTTGTTGTTAAATGTTTGGCCTGTTGCAGTTAGCACACCTTTCCACTTGTTTTGCTTTACTAGCGCGCTTAAACCTGCACACTAAAGCTATCTTTTGGAGATTTTTTTGTCTGCCATGTGTAATTTTGGTTGATGTTTCAGCCTGTTGTGCTTAACAAGCTTCTTGATGTACCTACATAGGACAATTTTGGGAAGGACTGTTGTTTTCCATCGAGGTTAGTTTCATCCCATGGCTTATATCTGCTCACTTTTCAGGATATCAGTAGCTAGTACCATATAGGCCGACGGTTGATAAGGGACTAATCGGTGAATCGGACTTTTAATTGAATATATCTGCAGCCCATTTTTCCTTAGGTTAACTAGGGCCATATGTAATATATCTAAGGCTACATAGCAACATGCACTGTACTTAATGTCTAAATATGCAATCCTAGGCTACATAGAAACAAGGAAGAGTGTTACATTAATGTTGTAATGATGTCTAGATATACGTAGAAGAGCAGCAGCAACAACACAACCGTGCTTGGATACTCAACTTAGCTAGAGGTTAGAGTTAGTTTTTAGCTCATTACTAACCCTGAACGAACTCCATCCAAAGAGTTGTTTCGATGGCAGGGTTAGATTGACAATAATTGCACTAGGAGAACTAGCTCCAATTAGCACCTCTTGGGTTGGATACTAGTTTTTTTGGGTGGGTTATAGATGCAACTAGCTCAAACTAACTGTAACCCGTGGATACAACAGCAGATAATTTGTAAGAGTGAACTAAACTCCTTCCGGCCCATAATACAAGATGTTAATTAATCTAATATGTGAGTATATTGGATGTTATAAGATACTACCTCTGTTCCTAAATATTTGCCTTCTTAGAGATTTCAAATGGACTACCACTTACGAATGTATATAGACATATTATAAAAGAGTGTTGTACTACATCATTGTGCAATTGCTGTAGCTTCTAATATTAACTTGGTGCTTTTTGGTACACATGTCATTGGTAAAGATCCGCGTTTTACCCTTTCTGCGTATGGGGCAATGAGATATCGATGAACCAGCATCAAGTGAGGAAGCTGATAAAGATTGTTAGTAAAATGGGTCCAAAGATGGAAATTAAACTATTTGTTTACAGTTTATCCAAGACAACAGCGAACTACAGGATGGTAAGTAAGAACTCTGCAGCCTTCTTTTTACTGCCCATAATGAGTTGTGTTAGATGAGAATGTCTGAATCTTTTTCCTTTGCAGTGGTTGCCAAAGCAGTTTACTCAAGATTACCTCTCAAACTACAAGATTGGTGGGCATGCAAAGGTTAAAGTATTGCTACCAGAACACGATGTTTATCTAGATGTTTTCATGAAGACCATGAAAGATGGGTGGTCGGCCATCACAAGGGGTTGGACTAGAGTCGTGCGTGCCTTCTCCATGGAGGAGGGCACAATATGGGCATTCCGCTTCACCTTGTTCAGCAACCAGAATATATTTCGCCTCTTTCTTTACCGTCTTCAATAGTACAAGTATACAACTATGGTTCATCATTCTCTATTTGGTTCTTATGTAATTCTTGAACATATGTACCTATGAATCGAATAATGCATTGGTTGTTTGAACCTGATGGATATGAATAAAGCTGTAGCATGCATTCAAATTCAAATCCCAATACGGTACAATTTTGAAAAGCAACAATTAAATTATGATGAAATTACGCTCTCCAGGTTGTTACGGCACACACTGTTGGTAAACCACAAACGTCTGTGATATGCACCATAATTCGAGATGGTTCATAGAGAGGAGACATGTGCAAGCATGCACACAGTTGTCGTTTGCAAAGCTTGTGCGATGTCAGACAATATCACAAACGGTGCGGGAAACGTAAGCATTTGTGTAAGTTGCCTTATCGTACAAGATTCGCAACCATCAACTATTTTTGATGAAGTATGCATCATAAACGTTGCACCACAGAATAGCGTGTGCGATAGTTGTCGTGTACGACGATGTTATGATGGTCCGATGTTTCGTAATCTTGTCCGATACTTGTACAAAGATTAGCTAATCTTCTTAACGGTGAACCGATTGTGATGGGCTGCGCATCATACACGTTCTATAATAGTGAAGCGGTTGTGATGGGCCGCGCATCGTAAACGTAGCACCACAGAATACAGACTATGATGGCAATGCAAGCAGAAACCAGTAGGAGTACTGTAGGGGAACTATACCCGAAGGTTCCTGGGTCGTGTGGGAAGGACCCCCATATCACCCACACTCACTTGGCGGGGGCTCCAAATGTCGTCATGAAAAGGGGTTGAAAACCATTTGTTTAGGACCAACGTGCACTAGTGAAACACTAGCAACCAAGTCACATAAAGTAAACACTCATAATTTTTAATATTAACTTTGATAGTAGGTTCCCACTCATCATGTAATTTTCTAGGAATTGAAACTTCTAATTCCAACTTTTCTTCTAAAGCTTTCATCATAGCATCAACAATACGTTTAGTAAAAGTTTTATTTTGTTCGTAAGCATGGGGTGAATTTATGATGGATTGCAACAAAGAAATACAATCAATCAAAGAGCAACTATCATAATCAAAATCTTTGTAATCCAAAATAGTGGGCACATCACTAGTTAAAGTTTTGACCTCTTCAAACCCACTTTTATCAATTTTGTCAACAAGAATTTCACCCTCCGAATTATCGGGACACCTTCTAGCTAAAGTTGAATCTTCTCCAGTCCCTTTTTCATCAATCTTAATTTTAGTAAACAAGGAATCAATAGAAGAAACACCAATCATTTTAAGATCTTCATCACTCTTATGAAAGCAATCACTAGAAAACGATTTTCCTAAAAATTGTCTTCTAGCTCTAAGCATAGCGGTTCTTTTCCTACTTTCATACATAGAAACATAAAGAGCTTTAATTGATTCCACAACCTCAGGCACAAAATATTTCATCTTGAGATTTTCTACATCATGAGAAATTCTATCAACACTTCTAGACAAATCATCAATCTTATTCAACTTTTCTTCCATTGTAGCATTGAAAACTTTTTGAGTGTTGATAAATTCTATAATATTATTCTCAAGATAAGAGGTGTTCATATTATTATTACACTGGCACGCGTCAGTCCTAAACAAATGGTTTTTAACCCCTTTCCGCGACGGCATTTGGAACGGTCACCAAGTGAGTGTGGGTGATAGTGGGTCCTTCCCACACGATCCAGAAACTGTCAGGGATAGGGCCCCTACAGTACTCCTACTCGTTTCTGCTTGCATTGCCATCGTAGTCGGTATTCTGTGGTGCTACGTTTACGATACGCGGCCCATCACAAACGGTTCACTAATACGTCCATTTTGCATCATTCTTTCATATCGATTAATGGCGTCTCCTGAGATCCCCTGTTATGCTAGCTAGTGCATTCGTCGATACCATTGGCTCTCCCGCGACATGGATTAATGGCGCATGTTTCATCGGTACACTGTTAACCTTGGTCGAAGGCAGCTGGCTGCTAGAACCAACATTTCTCGGCTTATTGGATTTTCTCATCGTCTGTCTCTTCCTTTGCTTCTTCTTGGTGGGCCGAGGTGCTGGTGTGTCTGTCAGACCCTCCCTGAGCACCACCCCTAATGTTGTCGGGCTCAGCATTGGACGACTCTGGCTAATTAGTTGAGCTTGGGTGGAACCGGCATCTGGAGGCGTGTCCTGCAAGGATTGCATGAACAAGCACTACTTGCACTCTTGAGGACGTTCCGGCTCTGGTACATGCATCTCATATTCATATGGTTGACTCATTGTTACTTCGTTATCATAGCCGGTATTGAAATACTGAAGAGGGTCATCGGCCTCCTGCATGTCATGATCCATATCCATGGGGCAGATGGCATCATCTGTCTGAACGATTGGCCCTCCTTCCTCGTGTCTCTCGATCTCAGCAATTAACACAGACGATGGTTGCACTTGTTTAGGTGGGTTGTGGTCATACCTTCCTGAGGTCCCGTTGGTGTGCTCTCGGCCACCTCAACACGAAGAAGATTTTTCAGCCGTAGGATCAGCCAATTTTTGCATTGGCCAAGCTGCATAGGGGTCTCGTCATCCTCTCCATTGGTTTCTATCACACTCGCCACGGAGACCCTTAAGGCGTTATCTGGCATCTGTCAGTGGTGCAACAATCTATCCTTGGGCTTCACTGTAGTACCCTTCCCCACATCCACCAACCCTCCATTCATGTGGTAAAGGAGGGTGCACGGAGTGGAGTCAGCCTACAAAGACATATACGAGCGGCATCAGAGATCCAAAAAGAACGACAACTGAAGATTAATTAATTAGTTGAGTTGATGATGGTGCGACACGTATTTACCGTGAGAGCCTCGAGCTCAGCCAATGTCGACGGCCTGACATTCAAGCCAGAGATAGAGCTAGGGCTGCTGTGACAGCTGGGTGTAGAGCAGGTGCTGGAGGAGGTGCGGGTGCGGTTGCCATACTAGGCACGGGTATGGGTGCGGTGTTCATTGAGTTGCTGCCGGTGAAGCTGGGCTTGGGAAAATCACTTGGTAGCACGTTTGGATTTTGTTGCACCCATGTGACCACAGTTGGAATCAATCTCGTAAAGGCAGCCACCATATCAACTCTATAGGCAGTGATTATCTCAGCTTTGGTCTCAGCTTTTGCTTTCTCCATCGCCCGCACCACCTTCTCGTCGATAGTCACTTGACTGAACTTCTTTCTCTGTCTTTTGGCATCGGGGTCCTTGTTATAATAGTAGTTCCACGTGGCGCCATCCCCGGCACCATGCAGACGTACATATTGCGGCCGCTGGCCAGGCGAGTGTCCCATCATTATGTTCATGGCCTGGTTGAAAGGAGTGTCCCACTTGTACTTCGCCGATGACCAAGTCGACTGGGTCGACGAGTCGCTTTCGGCCGCAAGCTTGTGTTGCTCTCTCTGCAAAATGGACCGTGAATCATTTACGAATGCGACTAGAATGTACTATACTTCATTGATCAGAAGCTAATAAGTAAGGTGGTAAAAGGATAACTACCAGTAATCTCATGAATTTCCTAGTCGGCCCATCGGTGAAAACAATCTTTTTTTGGGGGCCCCACGAAAATCGGGCCCTGATGAAGTCGTGCTCCTGCTGGTTGTGAACTCAGCCAATGGGTCTGGGATCCCCTGACGTTCATGTTCTGAGTCCTCCTTAGCCCACACGGGCCTCTTTCCCGTGTAACCACGACTTCTAATGCAATGGTTCCCCATGTTCTTTGCATGCAGCTCCTTGCCTCTCTCCGACCTGGCCTTGGCAGCTTCTTCATTGCAAGTCTCCTTCAACTTTTCAAAGTCCTCTATCATAATTTTTGGATTGTGTGCAACAATCTCGGCGTTGGTTTCTGTAGGGTAACGCAGCAGAAAACAAAAAAATTCCGACCTACGCACCAGCCCAGGACCACTATGGAGACTTCATACATGGTTTGATCTTTTTCGTTACGAACTCGTAGCGTAGCAGGAAGTAGAGTCGATGATGATCGGCAGTGTAGATCCCCGCAGCTAGGATTTACAACCTCCCAACCGTGAGGATGTATACCCTCATCTGCTCCTCAGACAGCCCTCCGGGAGGCGGTCGAATAGCCCCCCCGGACGTTGCCGCGGACAGCCCTTCGGGAGGACCTTCAAAACACGAACGATCACTCGGACAGCCCTTTGGGAGGACCTTCGAAACTCAGACGATCACACGAACAGCCCTCTGGGAGGCACTCACGAACTAAGACCGAAACTACGATCTCTCTACATAGTTGCACACATACGGTGTCATCTATCCGGCAGGGCTTCGCCATCCAGAACTAGTTCCTGCCGGAACCCAGACAGCCTTTCGGCTCTACGAAACTATTTCGCGAGGAGGGAGAGAGAAGCCAGATCATTGCATGGCACTTGTATGTGAGCATGGATGAGGAGAATGGCAGCCCCTTCTCCCCCTTTTATAGGCCAAGGCAAGGGGTGGGGTGGTGGAGGAAATACCAAAACACCCATGCTACATGTCCCACATGAAGGGTGAAATGGTAACTCAAGTGGGGCACCAAGGGGACACCATGGAGGCACCCCCTTGGCCAGCCACAACCTTGCCCCTCCCATGGGGGGGGGGCAACAAGCCACCAACATGTCGCCTAGAAACATGGGTGCTCTCTAGACAAAAAGCCACCAAACATGTAACCCCCGATTCGTTGGATCTTGTCCCCTCGTGCTGAGACAATATGTTTTCCGCAAAACATTTTTTCTGAAAAATTCCGGAAGGTCCTAGAACATTTCCGGCACCCTCTAAAATTCTTCTGGGCATGATCCGAAACATCTCTGGTGTGGTGATTTTTATCAGCGAAAAGCAACAACGGCGGTTACAGCAGCTCCGGAACATTTTCGGTTTTTCTCTCCAAAAATTCCCAAAAGTTCCCAGACCAATTCTAGGGCCCTCTAAGAATTTCCAGGCGAGTGCCGAAACCATTTTGACCTAATAATATATTCCGAAACAACTTTTCGATTTTACCGAAACTCTTTCGGTGTACTCTCTCCGGATCTCTTCCGTTGTCTCCGAAACTTTTCCGGTGACTTTCTCTCAGACTCCCTGTCTAGTATTCAGCAGATAGATGAACCTTAAGCATGTGACCCTATAGGTTCGGTGAAGTATAGACATGACCTGGAACCCCTTCCGATCAATGATCAACATTGGAGCCATGGAAACCCATATTGACCCCTATACCCACACGAATGAATATTCGAGTGAACCTCCAGTTGCCGTGTGCTATTCTTGTTGCTTCGTGATATGTTACAAATACACGAGGTGAGATTTACTTGCATCCCCGTGGATCAACGACTTGTCGACTATGCTAATTACCTCGTTACCGGTTTTGTTCTCTTTTCTCATTTCCGTGTTGCGGCATCCCTGTGATCAAATCACACTGTGTCTTGCCAGACGATGATGGATATCGTAACACTGAGAGGCCCTGAGAATATATCTCCATCGTCGGAGGAGCAAATCCCAATCTTGAGCTACCAAGTTACAGCCACCGTAACAGCCACCCATTGCTACCTCTTGAGCACTGCGTTGGTTTTCCCCGAAGAGGAAGGGATGATGCAGCAAAGTAGCGTAAGTATTTCCCTCAATTTTTGAGAACCAAGGTATCAATCAAGTAGGAGGCTACGCGTCAGTCCCTCGTACCTGCACAAAACAAATAAATCCTCGCAACCAACGCGATAAGGGGTTGTCAATCCCTACACGGCCACTTACGAGAGTGAGATCTGATAGATATGATAAGATAATATTTTTGGTATTTTTATGATAAAGATGCAAAGTAAAATAAAAGCAAAGTAAAAGCAAAGGGAAATAACTAAGTATTGGGAGATTAATATGATGAAGATAGACCCGGGGGCCATAGGTTTCACTAGTGGCTTCTCTCGAGAGCATAAGTATTCTACAGTGGGTGAACAAATTACTGTTGAGCAATTGACAGAATTGAGCATAGTTATGAGAATATCTAGGTATGATCACATATATAGGCATCACGTATGAGACAAGTAGACCGACTCCTGCCTGCATCTACTACTATTAGTCCACTCATCGACCGCTATCCAGCATGCATCTAGAGTATTAAGTTAATGAAAACAGAGTAACGCCTTAAGCAAGATGACATGATGTAGAGGGATAAACTCATGCAATATGATGAAAACCCCATCTTGTTATCCTCGATGGCAACAATACAATACGTGCCTTGCTGCCCCTACTGTCACTGGGAAAGGACACCGCAAGATTGAACCCAAAGCTAAGCACTTCTCCCATTGCAAGAAAGATCAATCTAGTAGGCCAAACCAAACCGATAATTCGAAGAGACTTGCAAAGATAACCAATCATACATAAAAGAATTCAGAGAAGATTCAAATATTGTTCATAGATAGACTTGATCATAAACCAACAATAGATCGGTCTCAACAAACACACCGCAAAAAGAAGATTACATCGAATAGTTCTCCGCAAGATAGGGGGAGAACATTGTATTGAGATCCAATAAGAGAGAAGAAGCCATCTGGTTACCAACTATGGACCCGTAGGTCTGAGGTGAACTACTCACAGTTCACCGGAGGGGCTATGGTGTTCATGTAGAAGCCCTCCGTGACCGATGCCCCCTCCGGCGGATCTCCGGAACAGGCCCCAAGATGGGATCTCGTGGATACAGAAAGTTACGGCGGAGTAATTAGGTTTTGGCTCCGTATCTGATCGTTTGGGGGTACGTAGCTATATATAGGAGGAAGTAGTATGTCGATGGAGCAACAGGGGGCCCACGAGGGTGGAGGGCACGCCTGGGGGGTAGGCGCGCCCCCCTACCTCGTGGCCTCCTCTTTTGTGTCTTGACGTAGGTTCCAAGTCTCCTGGGTCTTGTTCGTTGAGAAAATCACATTTCTCAAGGTTTCATTCCGTTTGGACTCCGTTTGATATTCCTTTTCTTCGAAACCCTAAAACAGGCAAAAACAGCAATTCTGGGCTGGGCCTCCGGTTAATAGGTTAGTCCCAAAAATAATATAAAAGTGGATAATAAAGCCCAATAATGTACAAAATAGTAGATAATATAGCATGGAGCAATCAGAAATTATAGATACATTGGAGATGTATCAAACATCCCCAAGCTTAATTCCTGCTCATCGTCGCGTAGGTAAATGATAAAAACAGAATTTTTGATGTGGAGTGCTACTTGGCATAATTTTAATGTAATTCTTCTTAATTGTGATATGAATATTCAGATCCGAAAGATTCAAGACAAAAGTTCATATTGACATAAAAATGATAATACTTCAAGCATACTAACTAAGCAACTATGTCTTCTCAAAATAACACGGCCAAAGAAAGTTCATCCCTACAAAATCATATAGTTTAGTCATGCTCCATTTTCATCACACAAGAATGCTCTCATCATGCACAACCCCGATGACAAGCCAAGAAATTGTTTCATACTTTAGTAATTTCAAACCTATAAACTTTCACGCAATATATGAGCGCGAGCCATGGACATATCACTATGGGTGGAATAGAATATAATGAGGGGGGTTATGTGGAGAAGACAAAAAGGAGAAAGTCTCACATCAATGAGGCTAATCAATGGGATATGGAGATGCCCACCGATTGATGTAAATGCAAGGAGTAGGGATTGCCATGCAACGGATGCACTAGAGCTAGAAATGTATGAAAGCTCAACAAAAGAAACTATGTGGGTGTGCATCCAACTTGCTTGCTCACAAAGACCTAGGGCACTTGAGGAGGCCCATTGTTGGAATATACAAGCCAAGTTCTATAATGAAAATTCACAATAGTATATGAAAGTGACAAAACAACAGACTCTCTATCATGAAGATTACGGTGCTACTTTGAAGCACAAGTGTGGCAAAGGATAGTAACATTGTCCCTTATCTATTTTTCTCTCATTTTTTGGGCCTTCTCTTTTTTTACATAATTCCTCACTTGGGACAATGCTCTAGAAAATGATGATCATCACACTTCTATTTATTTACAACTCGATACTAGAACAAAAGGCGACTCTATATGAATGCCTCCGGCGGTGTACCATGATATGCAATGGACCAAGAGTGACATGTATAAAAGAATTGTGAACACTGTATTTGCCACAAATACTATGTCAACTACATGATCATGCTAAGCAATATGACAATAATGAATGTGTCATGATAAACGGAATGGTGGAAAGTTGCATGGCAATATATCTCGGAATGGCTATGGAAATGCCATAATAGGTAGGTATGGTGGTTGTTTTGAGGAAGATACAGAGGTTTATGTGTGATAGAGCCTATCATATCACGGGGTTTGGATGCGCAGGCGAAGTTTGCGCCAACTCTCAATGTGAGAAAGGGCAATGCACGGTACCGAAGAGGCTAGCAAGGATGGAAGGGTGAGAGTGCGTATAATCCATGGACTCAACATTAGTCATAAAGAACTCACATACTTATTGCAAAAATCTACAAGTCATCAAAAACCTCGGCACTACGCGCATGCTCCTAGGGGGATAGATTGGTAGGCAAAGACCATCGCTCGTCCACGACCGCCACTCATAAGGAGGACAATCAAATAACACCTCATGTTTCAAATTTGTTACATAATGTTTACCATACGTGCATGCTACGGGACTTGCAAACTTCAACACAAGCATTTCTCAATTTCACAACTACTCAACGAGCACGACTTTTATATTATTACCTCCATATCTCAAAACAATCATCAAGCATCAAACTTCTCTTAGTATTCAAAACACTCATAAGAATTTTTTTACTAATCTTGAATACCTAGCATATTAGGATTTTAAGAAAATTAACATGATATTTAAGACTCTCAAAATAATCTAAGTGAAGCATGAGAGAACAATAGTTTCTACAAAACAAATCCACCATCGTGCTCTAAAAGATATAAGTCAAGTACTAGAACAAAACTATATAACACAAAAGATATAATCGAAGCATGTAGAGTATTCTAGCAAATTCCAAATCATGTATGGCTCTCTCAAAAGGTGTGTACAGCAAGGATGATTGTGGTAAACTATAAAGTAAAGACTGAAATCATACAAGACGCTCCAAGCAAAACACATATCATGTGGCGAATAAAAATATAGCTCGAAGTAAAGTTACCGATAGAAGTAGACGAAAGAGGGGCTGCCTTCCGGGGCATCCCCAAGCTTTGGCTTTTAGGTGTCCTTAGATTATCTTGGGGGTGCCATGGGCATCACTAAGCTTCGGCTCTTGCCACTCCTTGTTCCATAATCCATCAAATCTTTACCCAAAACTTGAAAACTTCACAACACAAACCTCAAAGTAGAAAATCTCGTGAGCTCCGTTAGCGAAAGAAAACAAACGACCACTTCAAGGTACTGTAATGAACTCATTATTTATTTATATTGGTGTTAAACCTACTGTATTCCAACTTCTCTATGGTTTATAAACTATTTTACTAGCCAATGATTCATCAAAATAAGCAAACAACACACGAAAAACAGAATCTGTCAAAAACAGAACAGTTTGTAGTAATCTGTAGCTAGAGCAAGATATGGAACACAAAAAATTCTAAAATAAATTGCTGGACGTGAGTAATTTATCTATTAATCATCTTCAAAAAGAATTAACTAAATATCACTTTCCAAATAAAATGGTAGCAGTTCTCGTGAGCGCTAAAGTTTCTGTTTTTTACAGCAAGTGTAACAAGACTTTCCCCAAGTCTTCCCAACAGTTCTACTTGGCACAAACACTAATTAAACACAAAAAACACAACCAAAACAAAGGCTAGATAAATTATTTATTACTAAACAGGATTGAAAAGAAAGGAATAAAAATAAAATTGGGTTTCCTCCCAACAAACGGTATCGTTTAACGCCCCTAGCTAGGCATAACAAGCAAGGATCACTACAAAATAATACACTTCCGTGATGATATGTGTTTGTCACAGTAGGTCGCATTTTTTTCATGCATGTACATCCATGACAAATTTATGACTGAATCAAGATAGTCATACCTGTGCTGTCGTAGAAGTGTTCCATGACATTACCAAAATTATCATCACGGAAGTGTCCACTTCCATGACGATAAATCGCGCGTCACAGAAGTGCTTTTGTCAAGGGTGACCGACACGTGGCATCCACCGTAACGGAACGCTGTTAAGCTATCGGGTCGGGTTTTGGATCCGATAACCCGTTAACAGCCCCGGCCAATGCGGATTTTCCACGTGTAAAATCATCATTCGCTAGAGGAAATACGTGTCGCCTCATCGTTGGGACAGATGTCATCCACTCATTGGACAGAGGGCGCCTATGATACATCGACACGTATCACTGCCGGTGTACTAAAGTAGGGGTACCTTAGTACCCCGAACTTGTCTACGGGCAGTCGCAGCGACCCGCGGCAAGGCTTGCCGGGTGACTGCCAAGACCCTCCGTGGCTCCTTCGGAGCCATTCAAGAACAAAGTATCCAAGAGCAAAACAAGGCCCCGGCAAGAGGAGCTTGCCGGGAAGGGAACAAGGCCCCGGCAAGAGGAGCTTGCCGGGAAGGGAATAAGGCCCCGGCAAGAGGAGCTTGCCGGGAAGGAGACGAGACCCCGGCAAGAGGAGCTTGCCGGGAAGACCAACCAAAGCATCTCAAGAAGCTCGCTGCGGTGCACCGCGCGCCCCGACAAGGCCCAGTGAGCGACAAGCTCCCGGACGTGACAAGACAACATCCGCGGCAAGGCACTTGCCGCGGCAAGCTACTACCCCGCAGCCCGCGCTCCAACTCACCCACCAATGTGTCGCCCTGGGACCATTCCTGGCGTACGTGGCAGGAGGCTGTGCAACCGGGGGCATGCGGTGGCAAGCAGACGCTGACAAGGAACCATCGTGGCAAACGGTGGCGTTCCTAGCGGTCCCTCTCTGGGCCGTCAAGGTGACACAGACGGGCATTTAATGCCCTTGTCCCCTGCCGTCAGAGTTAGGTAGGACGTGACATGTAGGCGGTGGAGCCAACTACCACCCCTTTTACATTTTTACCCTCACCTCTGTTGCCACGTGTCGGTGACCCCTTAGACATATAAAAGGAGGCCCATGCGCAACAGAGAAGAAAAGGACAGCCATTCTCACGCTCGGTCTTGCCAGCTGCTTGAGTGTACTGTAGCACTCGCCGCTCCCGAGCCAAAACTCAATACAACCACCAAAGCAAGAGTAGGGTTTTACGCATCCGTGCGGCCCGAACCTGGGTAAATCGATCGTCTCGCTCGTGTGTTTCGCCTCGATCTGCTCTTTGTGCATCCACCGCCCCCTGCCGAACCAAAAGGGGCTCGGTCCGCCGATCCCCATAGGTGTGCGAGGGACCAGACACCCCTGTCGGGGTAAATAGCCATGGGTAGCCCAGTCGGCTTCCCCTGGCCCCTCAGAAAAAATTATGAGCCCATCCGGCTCATAAGGAGACTCAAGACCTGGGCCGCCTCCCCCCGAGCCGACTGCCATCTTAGCCGGCTTGGGGGGCGGCCCACCCTTTTTACCCCCATGAAGAAAACTGTGGAGGGCCTGCTATGGCATGGCCGGCTACGGCAGGGCCGGCTATGGCAAGGCCGGCTATGGCACGGCCGGCTACCGCCGGGCCGGCTCCGATAAAGCAGTCAACGCCGTACCCGCGGTGTACGCGTCCACTCTGCGATGATGAAGCGGGGCATGGCTACAGTGGAGCCTGCCACCCCCAAAACCTAGAGCACGCCTGGTACGGCGTGTCGTGCGGGCAGCTGCGGCCCGCCCGGTGGAGCACTGTGGCCACGGCGGCTCTGACGCCGTCCACGACGGGCCGCCAGCGTGGCCCCCGAGGCGGTGGGCCCCTTCGGGCAGAGAGATGCCGAAGGCGGCCACACCCCCTCTCAAGCCGGCAAGACAGAGGGCCGGCTTCACGTAGCCGGCCTGCCGCCTTCCTCGAGGGAGACGCCCATTAAGGAGACAAGGTGCGGCGGGGCTACAGTAATCGCCCGCCAGGGCGGCGTTACTGTAGCCACGCTTACCCCGACCAAGCCTGCGCCAGCAAACACGGAGCAACAGTAACCAGCCGCTGACCAGGCCCTGGCCAGTGGGGCCGGCCTATCGACCTGGGAGCCGGCAGCCGGCGGGACCCACCAGTCGGCGGGCCCCAGAAGCCGGCGAACATAGCCACAGACAGCTGGGCCCCGCGCCCAGTCGGATTACCATTGTACCCCCGGGGGTAGGCCTATATAAACCCCCCGGTGCACCCATGCAAAGGGTTGAACTCTCTTTCTAGACCTAGACACACACAAGGAGAAGGAGCAAGCTGAGCTAAGCCCTTCTTCCTCCTTCTACCCCAAACAGCTCGAGGAGCATTGTAGCCACCTGTGAACTTAGTAACCATGCGGAGACCCCGCAGAGCAGCAGTAGGGGTGTTATCTCCCCGGAGAGCCCTGAAGCTGGGTAAGATTCGCCGGCGTGCATGTCTACGCCTCATCCCGTTTCCAGGCACCGGCGATGTTCTATTGGCCCCCGCAATGATAAGCCACCTGTTGGCATATGTCGATCCTACCACCCGACATTTGGCGCCCACCATGGGGCTGCGTGCACCGTCGTCCGAAGACCTGTTCTGGACGGGAACCCTTTTCCTTCCTCGCGGGCGCAGCCAGCCTGGCTCGCCCGATGGCGCTTGCCGCGACGCGCTGCATGGCGTCGCCGACGTCTGCGCGGCTAGCGGCCTCACCAACCTCTTCGACAAGGCCCGCATCTCCGACGAGCTCGCCTCCAATGCGGGCACAGATCACCTCGCCAGCCTCCTCAGCCAGCTCCACGTCTCCAGCGAGCCCGCTGCGGACTTGGAGTCGGTTGGCTCCACCGACCCGATGCCCGTCGACTCCGACGTGGCATCCTACGATACCTTCACACCAACGTCACGGTCTACAACGACCCGCTCCCTCCGGCTGGCGATCGCGATTCTGACGCCCCCGAGGTGATGGTTATCGGCTTCGACGGCCCGACTGACGAGGGCACCCGCGACTCCCCGCGCGCGGCAGCCCAAGACTTGTCCGTCCCCCTTCCGGCTGACGCCAGCGACGAAGTTCTGGAGGCACGCCGCCTCGCCCTCCTCGCGGAGGGCCGGCGGCTGGCCTCCGTAAGACGCCTCACCGAGGCCTACCAGCGCGAAGCTGACCGCGCCGCCTTCGGCACGCCGGCTCCGGCTGGCCCTAGCCGGGCCGGCGCTGTCAGGCAACGCGGCGCCGTCATCGCCGACATGCTTGGGGTGGATCGCCCGGTCTACACCACCCCGCTCGAGAACCTGCGGGCCGCCCAGGCGGCCGTAGACGAGCTGGACGGCATGGAAGCCGAAGACCTCCCCCATATGACGCGACACATCCAGCAACTAATTGATGCGGCCGCACAACGGCACGAGGCCGACGCCTGCGCGGGGAGCCCTCCCCCGCACCGCGAACACGGCGCGACCTCCCGGTCGCCGACTACCAGCTACACCCGCGCGCGGCGCGAGAAAGAGCCGGCTTCCAGCCGAAGCCGGACCCAAGTCTCCATCGAGCGAGACGCGGACGGCCGCCCCCGAGCCATGGAATGGCGGGGCACCCCGCCTCCGCCTCGAGCTCGTGTAGAAAGATACCCTACCCCGCCTCCAGTGGCTCACCCGACTCTCAGCGGCCGGCTTGGCCACCAGATCGACCGCTTGGCCCGATCCCTGGCGCTAGAAGAAGAAGACGATGTCGGCCCGCCTTGCTTCGGCCCCCGCATCCGCGACGAGCCCTTCCCCAAAGGGTTCTCGCTCCCAAGAGACACACCCAAGTACAACGGCTCGGTGAAGCCGGAAGACTGGCTGACCGACTACTCCACAGCCGTCAGCATCGCCAATGGCAACCGGCGCGTTGCCGTAAAGTATGTGCCCCTCATGCTGCAAGGCACGGCGCGGACTTGGCTCAACAGCCTTAAGCCCCTCAGCATCAATAGCTGGGTGGATTTCACTGAAGCCTTCATTCGCAACTTCACCAGCACCTACAAGCGGGCTCCTAAGCCCCGACAGCTCTCCCTGTGCGTACAGGGCCCAGCCGAAACCACTCGCGACTACCTGACGCGTTGGGCCGAGCTCCGCAACTCCTGCGAGGGGGTGCACGTGGTGCAAGCCATCGAATACTTCATAGCCGGGTGCCGAGAGGGCACCCTCCTCAAGCACAAGCTTCTCTGCGATGAGCCGACTACCCTCGACGAGCTCTTGAACATCGCCGACAAGTACGCCACCGCCGACTCCTTGATGAAGACCGAGCTCCGGGTGGACGCATCCGGAAAGGTGCTCAATCTGGCGCCCAAAGCGCCGGCTGGAGACGGCGGCCGACGCCAACACCAGAATGATCAAAAACGCAAGGGCCCTACGCCGCCTCCCGCCAGTCGGCAGGTTGTCACGGTCGAAGATGCACCGCCTGAAGGGCGGCCCGCACCCAAAAAGCCCAAGGGCGGCCGGCCGGCTTGGTAGCCGGCCTTCTCCTACGAGCAAACCCTTGATGCCCCGTGCAAGTTCCACAGCGGCGCGAAGCCGTCCAACCACACGACCCGCAAATGCAACTGGCTCGCCCGAATCTCGAAGGGCGAAGGGCTCACACCGACTCCGCCTGCCGGCCCGCCGCCGCCGGCTCCGCCGCCCAAAGCCGCCCGGCCCACGGTCGATGCCGTGCAGGACGAGTTCCCCGATGAGCAAGCGTCTTATGTCGTCTTCACGAGCCAGCCCGAAGACCGGCGCAACAAGCGCCGAGAGCAACAGGAGGTCAACATGGCCGCCACCAGCCCAGCCGGCCACATGCACTGGTCGGAGAAACCCATCAGCTGGAGCCGGGCCGACCACCCAGAGGTGATGCCATCCCTTGGCTCCTACGCATTGGTCCTGGAGGCCACCCTCGCAACGGATACGCGCGCCGCACGCTTCTCCCGCGTGCTGATCGACGGCGGAAGCATCATCAACATCCTGTACCGCGACACCATGGAGAAGCTGGGCGTCAAGGCGAAGCAACTTGCGCCGACTCGAACGGTGTTCCACGGCATCGTACCCGGATTGTCCTGTGCCCCCATCGGCAAGCTCAAGATCGATGTACTCTTTGGGGGCAGGGATCATTTCCGCCGGGAATCAATCTGGTTCGAAGTGGTGGACCTGGAGAGCCCTTATCATGCCTTGCTTGGCCGACCCGCCTTGGCCAAGTTCATGGCAGTCCCCCACTATGCTTACCTCAAGATGAAGATACCGAGCTCCAAGGGTGTCATCACCATCGCCGGCGACTACAAGAAGTCCGCCGACTGCGCCGCGGCCAGCAGCCGGCTGGCTGAGTCCCTCGTGATCGCTGCCGAGAGGAAGATGCTGGACCGGGTCGTGGCCCTGGCCAGCAAGCAGCTAAACCAACCCGCCGAATCCAAGGAGTATGACGCCCAAGGATCTTTCCAGCCGGCCAAGGAGACCAAGAAGATACAGCTCGACCCCGAGCACCCCGAGAGGTTTGCCGTCATTGGGGCGAGCCTGGATAGCAAATAGGAAGGCGAGCTCGCCGATTTCCTCCGTGAGAATCGGGATATCTTTGCATGGTCCCCCAAGGACATGCCGGGTGTTCCGAAGGATTTTGCCGAGCACAAATTGCACGTGCGGGAGGATGCTAAACCAGTCAAGCAGCCCCTCCGCCGACTGTCAGAAGAGAAGAGAAGGATCGTAGGGGAGGAGATAGCCCGGCTCCTTGCAGCCGGCTTTATCATGGAAGTTTTCTTCCCCGAATGGCTCGCGAACCCGGTTCTCGTGCTGAAAAAGAATAACAAGTGGCGCATGTGTATAGATTACACGAGCCTCAACAAAGCCTGCCCAAAAGATCCCTTCGCTCTGCCCAGGATTGATCAAGTGATAGACTCCACAGCCGGATGCGAGCTGTTGAGCTTTTTGGATGCCTACTCGGGATACCACCAGATCAAGCTGAACCCGGATGACCAACTGAAGACCGCCTTCATCACGCCGTTTGGAGCCTTCTGCTACCTGACTATGACGTTCGGCTTGAGGGATGTCGGCGCCACTTTTCAGCGTTGCATGCAGAAGTGCCTCGTCACGCAGCTCGGCAAGAACGCCCACGTTTACGTGGATGATGTTGTGGTGAAGACGGAGAAGTGTGGCACTCTGCTGGAAGACTTGAAGGAGACATTCGAGAACCTGCGCCGGTTCCGGATCAAGCTCAACCTGGAGAAATGCGTGTTCGGAGTGCTAGCCGGCTAGCTCCTAGGCTTTCTGGTCTATGAACGCGGCATAGAGTGCAACCCTGTGAAGATCAAGGCCATCGAGAGGATGGCGGTCCCAACCAAGCTCAGAGAGATTCAGAAGTTCACCGGGTGCCTGGCCTCCCTTAACCGGTTCATCAGCCGGCTTGGAGAAAAAGCTCTCCCCCTCTACCGCCTCATGAAGAAGAGCACTCACTTTGAGTGGAACGACCAGGCCGACCAAGCTTTCCACGAGCTGAAGAAAATGTTGTCCACGTCGCCTGTCTTGGCGGCACCGACTGAGAAGGAGCCCATGCTCCTATATATTGCCGCCACTAGCCGGGTGGTCAGCACCGTCATTGTGGTCGAACGCCCCGAAGAAGGCTGAGCCCAGCCGGTCCAAAGGCCGGTTTACTACCTGAGCGAGGTGCTGTCCACCTCGAAACAAAATTACCCGCACTATCAGAAGATGTGCTATGGCGTGTACTTCGCCGCCAAGAAGCTGAAGCCGTACTTTCAAGAACACCCCATCACGGTCGTATGCACTGTTGGAAATATGCCCTAGAAGCAATAATAAATTAGTTATTATTATATTTCCTTGTTCATGATAATCATTTATTATCCATGCTATAATTATTGATAGGAAACTCAAATGCATGTGTGGATACATAGACAACACCATGTCCCTAGTAAGCCTCTAGTTGACTAGCTCGTTGATCAATAGATGGTTACGGTTTCCTAACCATGGACATTGGATGTCGTTGATAATGGGATCACATCATTAGGAGAATGATGTGATGGACAAGACCCAATCCTAAGCATAGCACTAGATCGTGTAGTTCGTATGCTAAAGCTTTGCTAATGTCAAGTATCATTTCCTTAGACCATGAGATTGTGCAACTCCCGGATACCGTAGGAGTGCTTTGGGTGTGCCAAACGTCACAACGTAACTGGGTGGCTATAAAGGTACATTACAGGTATCTCTGAAAGTGCCTGTTGGGTTGGCACGAATCGAGACTGGGATTTGTCACTCCGTCTAAGCGGAGAGGTATCTCTGGGCCCACTCGGTAGGACATCATCATAATGTGCACAATGTGATCAAGGAGTTGATCACGGGATGATGTGTTACAGAACGAGTAAAGAGACTTGCCGGTAATGAGATTGAACAAGGTATCGGGATACCGACGATCGAATCTCGGGCAAGTATCGTACCGATAGACAAAGGGAATTGTATACGGGATTGATTAAGTCCTTTACATCGTGGTTCATCCGATGAGATCATCGTGGAACATGTGGGAGCCAACATGGGTATCCAGATCCCGCTGTTGGTTATTGACCGGAGAACGTCTCGGTCATGTCTGCATGTCTCCCGAACCCGTAGGGTCTACACACTTAAGGTTCGATGACGCTAGGGTTATAAAGGAAGTTAGTATGTGGTTACCGAATGTTGTTCGAAGTCCCGGATGAGATCCCGGACGTCACGGGGAGTTCTGGAATGGTCCGGAGGTAAAGATTTATATATGGGAAGTCCTGTTTTGGACACCGGAAGAGTTTCGGGGTTTATCGGTAACGTACCGGGACCACCAGGAGGGTCCCGGGGGTCCACCAAGTGGGGCCACCTGCCCCGGAGGCTTGCGTGGGCTAAGAGTGGTGAGGGACCAGCCCCTTAGTGGGCTGGTGCGCCTCCACAAGGGCCCAAGGTGCCCAAGAGGTGGAAAGGGGGCAAACCCTAATGGGATATGGGCCTTAGGGCCCATATTGGGGCGCCTCCCTCTCCCCTCCCCCTCTTGGCCGCCACCCCCTTTGCCATCTAGGGCTGCCGCCCCCCCTAGGGGTGGGAACCCTAGAGGGGGCGCAGCCCCTCCCCTTCCCCTATATATATGAGGCCTAAGGGGGCTGCCCAACAGACACGCGATTCAATCTCGTTGGTGCAGCCCTGCGTCTATTCTTCCTCCTCTTCTGTAGTGCTTGGCGAAGCCCTGCAGGATAGCCGCGCTCCTCCACCACCACCACGCCGTTGTGCTGCTGTTGGATGAAGTCTTCCTCAACCTCTCCCTCTCTCCTTGCTGGATCAAGGCATGGGAGACGTCACCGGGCTGTACGTGTGTTGAACGCGGAGGTGCCGTCCGTTCGGCACTCGGTCATCGGTGATTTGGATCACGGCGAGTACGACTCCATCAACCCCGTTCACATGAACGCTTCCGCTTAGCGATCTACAAGGGTATGTAGATGCAACTCTCCTTCCCCTCGTTGCTGGTCTCTCCATAGATAGATCTTGGTGACACGTAGGAAAATTTTGAATTTCTGCTACGTTCCCCAACAGTGGCATCATGAGCTAGGTCTATTGCGTAGATTCTATGCACGAGTAGAACACAAAGTAGTTGTGGGCGTTGATTTTGTTCAATATGCTTGCCGTTACTAGTCTTATCTTGATTCGGCGGCATTGTGGGATGAAGCGGCCCGGACCAACCTTACACGTACTCTTACGTGAGACCGGTTCCACCGACAAACATGCACTAGTTGCATAAGGTGGCTGGCGGGTGTCTGTCTCTCCCACTTTAGTCGGATCGGATTCGATGAAAAGGGTCTTTATGAAGGGTAAATAGCAATTGGCATATCACGTTGTGGTCTTTGCGTAGGTAAGAAACGTTCTTGCTAGAAACCCATAGCAGCCACGTAAAACATGCAAACAACAATTAGAGGACGTCTAACTTGTTTTTGCAGGGTATGCTATGTGATGTGATATGGCCAAAGGATGTGATGAATGATATATGTGATGTATGAGATTGATCATGTTCTTGTAATAGGAATCACGACTTGCATGTCGATGAGTACGACAACCGGCAGGAGCCATAGGAGTTGTCTTTATTTATTTATGACCTGCGTGTCAACTTAAACGTCATGTAATTACTTTACTTTATTGCTAACCGTTAGCCATAGTACTAGAAGTAATAGTTGGCGAGGCAACTTCATGAAGACACGATGATGGAGATCATGATGATGGAGATCATGGTGTCATGCCGGTGACGATGATGATCGTGGAGCCTGGAAGATGGAGATCAAAAGGAGCAAAGTGATATTGGCCATATCATGTCACTATTTGATTGCATGTGATGTTTATCATGTTTATACATCTTATTTGCTTAGAACGACGGTAGTAAATAAGATGATCCCTCATAAAAATTTCAAGAAGTGTTCTCCCCTAACTGTGCACCGTTGCTACAGTTCGTCGTTTCGAAGCACCACGTGATGATCGGGTGTGATAGATCCTTACGTTCACATACAACGGGTGTAAGACAGTTTTACACATGCAAAACACTTAGGGTTAACTTGACGAGCCTAGCATGTGTATAGACATGGCCTCGGAACACAGAAGACCGAAAGGTCGAGCATGAGTCGTATAGAAGATACGATCAACATGAAGATGTTCACCAACGTTGACTAGTCCGTCTCACGTGATGATCGGACACGGCCTAGTTGACTCGGATCATGTAATCACTTAGATGACTAGAGGGATGTCTATCTAAGTGGGAGTTCATAAGATGAACTTAATTATCCTGAACATAGTCAAAAGGATTTTGCAAATTATGTCGTAGCTCACGCTATAGTTCTACTGTTTAGATATGTTCCTAGAGAAAAATTAGTTGAAAGTTGATAGTAGCAATTATGCAGATAGTAAAGGCTTATGTCCTTAATGCACTGCTCAGTGTGCTGAACCTCGAACGTGGTCTGTGGATGTTGCGAACATCTAACATACACGTTTTGATGACTACATGATAGTTCGGTAATGTTAAATGGTTTAGAGTTGAGGCACCAAAGACGTGTTTTGAAACGTCGCGAAACATATGAGATGTTTCGAGGGCTGAAATTGGGATTTCAGGCTCGTGCCCATGTCAAGAGGTATAAGACCTCCGACGGTTCTTCTAGCCTACATACTAAGGGAGAAAAGCTCAATTGTTGAGCTTGTGCTCGGATTGTATGAATACAACAATCATTTGAATCAAGTGGGAGTTGATCTTCCAGATGAGATAGTGATGTTTCTCCGAAGTCATTACCACCAAGCTGCTAGAGCTTCATGATGAACTATGATATATCAGGGACATAAATGATGATCCTTGAGATATTCGCGATGTTTGACACCACGAAAGTAGAAATCAAGAAGGAGCATCAATTGTTGATGGTCAGTGAGACCACTAGTTTCAAGAAGGGCAAGGGCAAGAAGGGATACTTCATGAAACGGCAATTCAGTTGCTGCTCTAGTGAAGAAACCCAAGGTTAAACCCAAACCCGAGACTAAGTGCTTCTGTAATAAGAGGAACAGCCACTGGAGCAGAATTACCCTAGATACTTGGTAGATGAGAAGGTTGGCAAGGTAGATAGAAGTATATTGGATATACATTATGTTGATGTGTGCTTTACTAGTACTCCTAGTAGCACCAGGGTATTAGATACCGGTTCGGTTGCTAAGTGTTAGTGACTCGAAATAAAAGCTACGGAATAACCGGAGACTAGCTAAAGGTGAGCTGACGATATGTGTTGGAAGTGTTTCCAATGTTGATATGATCAAGCATCGCACGCTCCCTCTACCATCGAGATTGGTGTTTGCGTTGAGCATAGACATGATTGGATTATGTCTATCGCGATACGGTTATTCATTTAAGCAGAATAATGGTTACTCTGTTTATTTGAATAATACCTTCAATGGTCTTACACCTAAAATGAATGGTTTATTGAATCTCGATCGTAGTGATACACATGTTCATGCCAAAAGATAGTAATGATAGTACCACCTACTTGTGGCACTGCCACGTAAGTCATATCGGTATAAAACGCATGAGGAAGCTCCATGTTGATGGATCTTTGGGCTCACTCATTTTTTTTGAAAAGTTTGAGACATGCGAACCATGTCTATTGGTGTATATGCATGAAGAAACACCATGCAAATGGACCGTTTGGACTCACTTGATTTTGAATCACTTGAGACATGCAAATCATACCACATGGGCAAGATGACTGGAAGCCTCGGTTTCAGTAAAATAACTTGTTGGAAGTAATACATTTTGATGTGTGCAGTCCAATGAGTGCTGAGGCGTGTAGTGGATATTGTTGTGTTCTTACTTCACAGATGATTTGAGTAAATGTTGAGTATATTTACTTGATGAATCACGAGTCTGAATTATTGAAAGGTTCAAGTAATTTCAGGGTGAAGTTGAAAGATCGTCGTGACAAGAGGATAAAGTATCTATGATATGATCATAGAGATGAATATCTGAATTACGAGTTTGGCATAGAATTAAGACATTGTGGAAATTGTTTCACAACTGATACAGCCTGGAACACCATAGTGTGATGGTTTGTCCGAACATCATAACTGCACCCTATTGGATATGATGCATACCATGATGTCTCTCATCGAATTACCACGATAGTTTATGGGTTAGGCATTAGAGACAACCACATTCACTTTAAATAGGGCACCACGTAATTCCGATAAGATGACACCATATGAACTATGGTTTAGAGAAACCTAAGCTGTCATTTCTTAAAAGGTTTGGGGCTACGACGCTTATGTGAAAAGTTTCAGGCTGATAAGCTCGAACCCAAAGCGGATAAATGCATCTTCATAGGACACCCAAAACAGTTGGGTATACCTCCTGTCTCAGATCCGAAAGCAATAAGGGATTATTTCTAGAATCGGGTCCTTTTTCGAGGAAAAGTTTCTCTCGAAGGAATTGAGTGGGAGGATGGTGGAGACTAGATGAGGTTATTGAACCATCTCTTCAACTAGTGTGTGGAAGGGCACAGGGAGTAGTTCCTGTGGCACCTACACCAATCGAAGTGGAAGCTTATGATAGTGATCATGAAACTTCAGATCAAGTCACTACCAAACCTCGTGGGATGACAAGGATGCGTACTACTTCAGAGTGGTATGTAATCCTGTCTTGGAAGTCATGTTGCTAGACAACAATGAACCTACGAGCTATGGAGAAGCGGTGGTGGGCCTGGACTCCGATAGATGGCTCGAGGCCATAAAATCCGAGAGAGGATCCATGTATGGAAACAAAGTGTAAACTTTGACAGAACAGCTCGATGGTCGTGAGGCTGTTGAGTATAGATGGATTTTAGAAGGAAGACGGACAATGATGGTAAATGTCACCATTAAGAAAGCTCGACTTGTCGTTAAGATGTTTTCAATAAGTTCAAGGAGTTGACTACGATGAGACTTTCTCACCTGTAGCGATGCTAAAAGTCTGTTGGAATTATATTAGCAGTTACTGCACTATTTATGAAATCTAGCAGATAGGATGTCAAAACATTGTTTCCTCGACGATTTATGAGGAAAGGTTGTATGTGATACAACCGGAAGGTTTTGTCAATCCTGAAATATGCTAATAAGTATGCAAAGCTCCAGCAATCCTTCTAAGGACTGGAGTAAGCATCTCGGAGTTGGAATGTATGCTTTGATGAGATGATCAAAGATTTTGGTTTATACAAAGTTTATGAGAAACTTGTATTTCCAAAGAAGTGAGTGGGAGCACTATAGAATTTCTGATGAATATATGTTGTTGACATATTGTTGATCAGAAATGACATAGAATTTCTGGAAAGCATGTAGGGTTGTTTGGAAAGTGTTTTTCAATGGAAAACCTGGATTAAGCTACTTGAACATTGAGCATCAAGATCTATAAGGATAGATCAAAACGCTTAATGGTACTTTCAAATGAGAACATACCTTGACATGATCTTGAAGGTGTTCAAGATTGATCAGTCAAAGAAGGAGTTCTTGCCTAAGTTGTAAGGTATGAAGTTAAGACTTAAAGCTCGACCACGGCAGAATAGAGAGAAAGGACGAAGGTCGTCCCCTATGCTTAAGACATAGGCTCTACAGTATGCTATGCTGTGTACCGCACCTGAAGTGTGCCTTGCCATGAGTCAGTCAAGGGGTACAAGAGTGATCCAAGAATGGATCACAGGACAGCGGTCAAAGTTATCCTTAGTAACTAGTGGACTAAGGAATTTTCTCAATTATGGAGGTGGTAAAAGAGTTCGTCATAAAGAGTTACGTTGATGCAAGCTTAACACCTATCCGGATAGCTCTGAGTAGAGATATCGGATACGTATAATGGAGCAACAGTTTAGAATAGCTCCAAGTAGAACAGTTATTTGGAATAGCTCCAAATAGAACGTGGTAGCTACATCTAGGAGATGACATAGAGATTTGTAAAGCACACACGGATCTGAAAGGTTCAGACCCGTTGACTAAAACCTCTTTCACAAGCAACATGATCAAACCCAGAACTCATTGAGTGCTAATCACATAAGTGATGTGAACTAGACTACTGACTCTAGTAAACTCTTGGGTGTTAGTCACATGGCGATGTGACCTGTGAGTATTAATCACATGGCGATGTGAACTAGATTATTGACTCTAGTGCAAGTGGGAGACTGTTGGAAATATGCCCTAGAGGCAATAATAAATTAGTTATTATTATATTTCCTTGTTCATGATAATCGTTTATTATCCATGCTATAATTGTATTGATAGGAAACTCAGATGCATGTGTGGATACATAGACAACACCATGTCCCTAGTAAGCCTCTAGTTGACTAGCTCGTTGATCAATAGATGGTTACGGTTTCCTAACCATGGACATTGGATGTCGTTGATAACGGGATCACATCATTAGGAGAATGATGTGATGGACAAGACCCAATCCTAAGCATAGCACTAGATCGTGTAGTTCGTATGCTAAAGCTTTGCTAATGTCAAGTATCATTTCCTTAGACCATGTGATTGTGCAACTCCCGGATACCGTAGGAGTGCTTTGGGTGTGCCAAACGTCACAACGTAACTGGGTGGCTATAAAGGTACATTACAGGTATCTCCGAAAGTGTCTGTTGGGTTGGCACGAATCGAGACTGGGATTTGTCACTCCGTGTAAGCGGAGAGGTATCTCTGGGCCCACTCGGTAGGACATCATCATAATGTGCACAATGTGATCAAGGAGTTGATCACGGGATGATGTGTTACAGAACGAGTAAAGAGACTTGCCGGTAACGAGATTGAACAAGGTATCGGGATACCGATGATCGAATCTCGGGCAAGTATCGTACCGATAGACAAAGGGAATTGTATACGGGATTGATTAAGTCCTTGACATCGTGGTTCATCCGATGAGATCGTCGTGGAACATGTGGGAGCCAACATGGGTATCCAGATCCCGCTGTTGGTTATTGACCGGAGAACGTCTCGGTCATGTCTGCATGTCTCCCGAACCCGTAGGGTCTACACACTTAAGGTTCGATGACGCTAGGGTTATAAAGGAAGTTAGTATGTGGTTACTGAATGTTGTTTGGAGTCCCGGATGAGATCCCGGACGTCACGAGGAGTTCCGGAATGGTCCGGAGGTAAAGATTTATATATGGGAAGTCCTGTTTTGGACACCGGAAGAGTTTCGGGGTTTATTGGTAACGTACCGGGACCACCGGGAGGGTCCCGGGAGTCCACCAAGTGGGGCCACCTGCCCCGGAGGCTTGCGTGGGCTAAGATTGGTGAGGTACCAGCCCCTTAGTGGGCTGGTGCGCCTCGACAAGGGCCCAAGGTGCCCAAGAGGTGGAAAGGGGGCAAACCCTAATGGGATATGGGCCTTAGGGCCCATATTGGGGCGCCTCCCTCTCCCCTCCCCCTCTTGGCCGCCACCCCCTTTGCCATCTAGGGCTGCCGCCCCCCCTAGGGGTGGGAACCCTAGAGGGGGCGTAGCCCCTCCCCTTCCCCTATATATATGAGGCCTAAGGGGGCTGCCCAACAGACACGCGATTCAATCTCGTTGGTGCAGCCCTGCGTCTATTCTTCCTCCTCTTCTGTAGTGCTTGGCGAAGCCCTGCAGGATAGCCACGCTCCTCCACCACCACCACGCGGTTGTGCTGCTGTTGGATGAAGTCTTCCTCAACCTCTCCCTCTCTCGTTGCTGGATCAAGGCATGGGAGACGTCACCGGGCTGTACGTGTGTTGAACGCGGAGGTGCCGTCCGTTCGGCACTCGGTCATCGGTGATTTGGATCACGACGAGTACGACTCCATCAACCCCGTTCACATGAACGCTTCCGCTTAGCGATCTACAAGGGTATGTAGATGCAACTCTCCTTCCCCTCGTTGCTGGTCTCTCCATAGATAGATCTTGGTGACACGTAGGAAAATTTTGAATTTCTGCTACGTTCCCCAACATGCACTGCCCCGCTAGCCAACATCATAGGCAGCCGGGATGCATCCGGCCGGGTGGCCAAATGGGCCATCGAGCTGGCCCCCTACACGATCTTCTACCAACCCCGCACCGCCATCAAGACGCAAGCGCTGGCCGATTTCCTCGTCGACTGGGCCGAGACCCAGTACTTACCACCAGCGCCCGACTCCACCCATTGGCGCATGCACTTTGACAGATCAAAGATGCGCACCGGCTTGGGAGCCGGCGTCGTCCTTACCTCTCCAAAGGGCGACAAGCTCAGATACACGCTGCAGATCCACTTCGCCGCCTCCAACAACGTAGCCGAGTACAAGGCGCTCATACACGGGCTCCGGCTTGCCAAGGAACTTGGCATTCGCCGGATCCTGTGCTATGGTGACTCGGATTTGGTGGTGCAGCAATCTTCTGGCGACTGGGACGCCAAGGACGCGAACATGGCGAGCTACCGTTTCCTAGTGCAGCAAATCAGCGGATACTTCGACGGGTGTGAGTTCCTTCACGTGCCGCGAGCCGACAACGAGCCAGCGGATGCTCTGGCACGAATAGGCTCCACGCGGCAAGCAATACCTGCCGGCGTCGCCCTGCAGCGCCTCCTCAAGCCTTCAATCAAGCCGTCTCCGGAATCCGACTCCATTTTCGTGCCGCCTAGCCCCGAGGGGGCCGGGTCCGGCTCGAAGAATCAAGCAGCCGGCCCGGGGACTTCAATGTTTGGCTCGGGGACTGCAGTACCCGGCCCGGGGACTGCCGCACCCAGCCCGGGGACTGCGGTAGCCGGCCCGGGGACTGTGGTAGCCGGCCCGGGGATTTCTTCAGCACAGGAAGCGGCGGCCGACTCCAGCAGTGCACCGCCCAGCCCGCCCACCCTGGTGGCTGTGGCCACATTGGTGGCTGAGGAGGTCGCAACCATCCGCAACTTTTTGGTGAACCATGACCTGCCGGCTGACAAAAACAAAGCAAGACAAGTTCAGTGCCGGGCTGGAGCTTACACAATCGTCAACAGAGAGCTCGTCAAGCGCAGCGCCACTGGAGTCTTGCAGCGATGCGTCGAGCAGGAGAAAGGCATCGCGATCCTCATGGATATACACCAAGGAGAGTGCGGCCACCACGCCGCATCAAGATCACTGGTCGCCAAAGCCTTCCGCCACGGTTTCTTCTGGCCGGCCGCTTTGGACGACGCCAAAGAGCTAGTCAAACACTGCAAAGGCTGCCAGCTTTTCAGCTCGCAGCAACACATGCCGGCTTCAGCACTCAAGACCATTCCCATCACCTGGCCCTTTGCCGTCTGGGGATTGGATATGGTGGGCCCATTCAAGACGGCGCGCGGCGGCATGACACATTTGCTCGTCGCCGTCGACAAATTCACCAAGTGGATCGAGGCGAAGCCGATCAAGAAGCTGAATGGGCCGACTGCAGTGACCTTCATTGCAGACATAACAACCCGGTACGGCGTACCGCACAGCATCATCACCGACAACGGCATGAACTTTGCCAAAGGCACCTTGGCACGGTTCTGCGCTGCGCAAGGTATCCGGCTGGACCTTGCGTCAGTCGCCCACCGGCAGTCAAACGGCCAAGTGGAGCGAGAAAATGGCCTCATTCTGTCCGGCATCAAGCCTCGACTGGTCGTACCTCTAGAGCGCTCAGCCGGCTGTCCTATGGAGTCTGCGCACTACTCCCAACAGATCAACCGGTTTCACTCCCTTCTTCCTTGTGTATGGTGCCGAGGCGGTCATCCCAACAGACATCGAGTTCGACTCGCCTCGGGTAACCATGTACACGGAAGCGAAAGCCAAAGAAGCACGAGAAGACGACGTCGACCTGCTGGAAGAGGCCCGGCTGTTAGCCCTCAGCCGGTCTGCCATCTACCAGCAGGGTCTGCGCCGCTACCATAGCCGGAGGGTCCGCCCAAGATCCTTCCAGGAGGGCGACCTTGTGCTCCGGCTGATCCAGCGAGCAGCCGGCCAGCACAAGCTCGCAGCCCCCTGGGAAGGCCCCTTCATCATCAGCAGAGCCTTGGGCAACGACGCCTACTACCTCATCGACGCGCAGAAGCCGAAGGCACGCAAGAGAGACGACTCCGGCAAGGAGTCGGAGCGACCATGGAACGCAAATCTCCTTCGGAAGTTTTACAGTTAAAACGCAGTATGTGTTATGCCCACTTTTGTATTTAGTACGAAACAGTAGGCTCCCCGAGAAAGACTCGGGGACTGCCACCCTTTATCTTATGAATGAAAGTTATCATGCGTATGATTTTACCTCTTCATTTATTTTGTCCGGTACCGGGTCCGACGAGTCGGCCCGGGGACTGACCGACTAGAGTTATATTAGGAGCCCTACCCGCAGTCAGACAAGTAATGTGCCGACACCCAGGCTTGGCTCTTGCCGAAATCGCAGCTCGAAGAACCGACTGCCCGGCTGGCAAGAGCCACAAGCCGGAAAGGGTGCCCACATGAAAAACTGCGAGGGACCAAACAAGCTCACATATATAACAAAAGGCGGCTGACTGCCTCACGCCGACCGACTACCAGAGTAGCCGGCCTGCCTACATTCAGTCTACTTCAAATCCAAGAAAGCCCAAGTACTTGCCTTCCCAAAGAGGGAAGGCGGCAAAGCAAAGAGCCTAAGGACAAAAAGTACACTTGGATGAACGCCAACACATGCATATATTAATATTTACACAAAAAGCCTCTAGAGAGGTCGACATCCAACATTGTTCAATACACCCCCAGTGGGTGGAATTGCAGAAACTTAAAATTGTCCGAAAAAGTAAAACAGGGACAAAAAGAACGGCAGATCAAGCCGGCGGGGCCGCACACAAGCCGGGCTAGGCGGTAGAAGTAGTCGCGCCGGCTGGAGGAGCGGCCGGCTGGCCAACCTCGGCTTGATCGTTGTCTCCGGCAGAGGGCGCACTCCCGCGTGTCTCGTTGCTGGAGGCATGGTCGGCTGGGGGACGGTCGGCCGTCTCACCAGTCGGGTCGGCATCTTCGCCGTCCTCCTCCTCGTTGTCCTCGCCCTCGTCGCTGGAGGCGATCTCTTCGGCTGAGTCCTCGCCGTCCGCCGGGTTCAGCCCGAACCATTCCTCCGGCTGGGCGACGCCATCGTCGTTGAGCTCCGGCGCGAAGACGCTGGTGTCGGTATACTCGGCGATCGTCAAGGCGCGTTGCGCGATCGCCGGCCGCACCTCCTCCAGCTCGGCGTCGGCTTCCGACCGCCACGTCCGCAGCTGGTCCAGGCTTAGCCCTGGGTACCACGCGCGGACAAACTGCAGCGCGCGCCCGGCTCCAAGGCGGGCCGCGGACGCCTTCCAGGCCTTGAAGCGGCCGACTGCGACTTCGAGCCAGTCGGCCGGCTGGCTTGGGGTGCGAGGAATTGTCTGGCCGGGCCAGAGCGCAGCCAGCATCGTCGCCCCAGCGCGTTGGAGCCGGCGGAGCAACCGATGGGCCGGCTGCAGCCGCGCCTGGACGGCGATAAGCTGCTCCGACAACGTCCGGTTCGCATCCGGCGGAATCACAACCCCGGCCTGACGGCGCTCCTCGCGGTAGGCTTCGATGGCTTGGGCGGCAAGGACGAACTGGCCGGGGAAGTACTCTGCGCAAGACAGCAAACACAAGTCAAAACAAAACCATAGGTGGCCGGCGAATGGAAGAAGAGCAAGAAAGACAGCCTACCATCGATGAGATCCTCGATCCGGCCGAAGCCTTCTTCCAGCGCCCGGCGCGTCTCGGCCTAGCTCGCCTCCCTGGCCTCGAACTCCGCCTTCAGGGTAGCCTCGCCGTCCTGCGCCTTTTGCAGGGCCGCCTTGTGGCTCTCCTCTTGGTCGGCCAGTTTCGTCGCCAGGCGGTCGCGCTCTTGAACCAAGTCAGCGTACTCGGCGTCCTTGGCACAAAGAGCAGCCTGCACCACGCCGAGTTCCCTCCGCAGGTCGGCGTTGGCCTCTGCACGAGCAAACAATAAAGAGAAAAGTCAGCAAAGGAGAAGTCGTCGAGTAAGATCCGACCCGACTGCGCTACAGTCGGCCCGGATCTCGGGGACTACACCCAGTGGGAGCACTGTCGCGCCCCCACGAGAAATTAATAAGGACAAAACACTTACGCCGGCTGCTAGCGAGGACCTCGGTCCTCCGGCTTAGCTCCCGAGCCTGGGAGTTGAAGGCGGCAGCGCGAGAATTGTGGTAATCCTGGAGATCAGAAAAAACAGTCAAGATAGTCGTCAAGTAAGATCCGACCCGACTGCGCTGCAGTCGGCCCGGATCTCGGGGACTACACCCAGTGGGTGCGCTAGCGCGCCCCCACGGAAAAAATTCAAAGGACCAGAACGGTCAAGGAGTGAAGACTTACCCGGATTGCAGACCGCGTCGACAGAAACTCCTGAGTAAATTGCCTCAGGAGGCCGGCCTGTGCCTGCAGCCGGCTCCGAACCTCTTGAGCCGCGACGTTCAGCTCGCCGCTCCCTCCGCTAGGAGTCCAGCCGGACGTAGCGGAGCTGGCCGCCTCCAAGGCGTCTGCCGTCCACTCAGCCCCCGCGGCTCGGCGCGTGTCCGGCGGGGCCATGCTCCCTCCGGCGGGCTGGCCCGCCGCCAGCTCGATCTCAAGGCCGGCTCCGGCCTCGGGCGCGGCCCGGGCCGGCTCCTCCGGCACCACCGACGATTGACCGCCTTCGCCTGCTCCGGCTGGCGCTGCCGGCGACGTCCTCTCGACGGATACCTCGAGGACTTCGCCCCTCTGCACCGGCGGCTGCTCGGGGATAATCTCCTCCGCCGTGGGCAGAGGGATATCCGGATCCAAAGTCTGGAGGGGCATGGCGAGTAGCGGAGTCTGGCTACGCGCGCCTTCCACCTCCGTCTCCGCGGCAGACCGCTCCGACGGAGTCTCAGCCGCCGCGCTCGCTCGCCCTGGCGCTGTCTGGGCGGCATCCCGCTCCGCCGCCTCCCTCTCTCGGCGCGCCTCGCGAGCGTTGCGCTCCGTGGCTGCGTCAAGTTCGGCATGGGGGTCCACTCGGCGGGACCCTGAGGATCCGGCACTCGGCCCGACCACGGAGCCGGCTGGGCCTCGCTCGAGGGAAAGCGGCGCCCTGCTCAGAAAATCAGAAAAGCATTCAAGAAAAGAAGACTTCAGAATAACAAGCACGTAGGCGGCTACTAGACTTACGCGGAAACTGAGGGGGGCTTCTTCACTGCCTTCCGGAAGCGAGCCGCCTTCGCCGCCGCCTCCTCGTGCTTTGTGGCCGCGGCGGAGGCCTTCGGTTTCTTTGGCCGGCTTCCGAAGAGCGGGAGCGCGGCCCGGCGCTTCCCTTTCCCACCACCGGCAGTCGACGCGGCAGACGAGCTCGCGCCGCGGCGGTCGGTTGCTGGCTGGCGGCGCGGGAGTTCTTCGGCTTCAAAATCGTCCGGCCAGTCGTTGAAACTGGCCGAGAGACCGGTGCCGCCGAGCTCGGTGGCATCCCCCGTGGCGGCATCCTCCATGGCGACGGCGGAGAGATCCGTGTCGTCGAGGTCGTCCACCGTACGGTCCGGGGCGTACTCACGGTCGACTCCAGCCGCCCCGGATGGCGACGGAAGAAGAGGATTCTGACGAAGAGAAAAAAGAGAAGAGCCGCCTGGTCAGAAGCCGGCTGACCCAAGCCTGCAGACGACGAGAAGAAAAACTTATCATAGGCGGAGGATGGGCGCGGGAGTACGGCGCCTTGCCGAATTGCCACTCGTCGCTGAGCTTCAGGTTGGCGATGTAGTTCGCCATCAGAGCCACCTCGGCGTGGGGCATCTCCCATGTGCTCAGCCGGCAAGGATCAAACCGGCCACTCATTTGGCACATCATGTGCGGCCGGCTTTGGAGGGGCAGAATCCGGCGCTCGACGAAGGCGGTTACCAGATCGGACGCGCGCAGACCTTCCGACTGGACCATCACCCGCAGCCGGGAGATGGAAGCATTCCCAGCCGGAGACAAGGACTTCGACCGGTAGCCCCAGGTCCGCCGCTTCCCAGTCGGCGGGCCGGCTACGTAAGCCGGTAGATTGACGTAGTCGCCATGCGGGGCGACGTTCTTGACGTAGAAATAAGACCTCTGACAGAGCTTGACAGATTGGATCAGAGGGATGTGGGGGAAGGGGTTGTCGTCGCTTGCCCTCTTCATCGCGATGAAGGCGCCACAGGGAGCCGGCACGCCGGCGGAGACAGTGCCGAGCTTGTTCTGGAACAGCTCCGCCCAAAGCTCCAGCTTCGGCAGCACCCCCAGGAACCCCTCGCAGAGCGAGACGAAGGCCGAGAGCTGCGGCACTGCGTTGGGCGTGATGTGGTGTGGTTGGAGATTGTAGAATTCAAGAAAGGCGCGCATGAAGCTGCTCGCCGGGAAGCCGAAGCCACGGAGGAAGTGCGCGCGGAAGATGACGCGCTCGCCTTCCTCCGGGGCCGGCGAGACCTCCTTCGCGGGTGCCAGACGCACCTGCACGAGGTTGGCGGCGGGCAGGCGCCGAGTCTGGCGGGCAGGCGCCGAGTCTGGTGCAGGACGAGTTCCCCGACGAGCAAGCGTCTTACGTTGTCTTCACGAGCCAGCACGAAGACCAGCGCAGCAAGCACCGAGAGCAACAAGAAGTCAATGTGGCCGCGCCAGCCCAGCCGGCCACATGCACTGGTCAGAGAAATCCATCAGCTGGAGCCGGGCCGACCACCCAGACGTGATGCTGTCCCCCGGCTCCTACGCTTTGGTCCTGGAGGCCACCCTTGCAATGGATACGCGCGCCGCACGCTTCTCCCGCGTGCTGATCGACGGTGGAAGCAGCATCAACATCTTGTACCACGACACCATGGAGAAGCTGGGTGTCAGGGCAAAGCAGCTTGCGCCGACTCGAACGGTGTTCCACGGCATCGTACCCGGTTTGTCCTGCGCCCCCATCGGCAAGATCAAGATCGGTGTACTCTTTGGGGGCAAGGATCATTTCCGCCGGGAAGCCATCTGGTTCGAGGTGGTGGACCTGGAGAGCCCTTACCACGCCTTGCTTGGCCGACCCGCCTTGGCCAAGTTCATGGCGGTCCCCCACTACGCTTACCTCAAGATGAAGATACCAAGCTCCAAGGGTGTCATCACCATCGCCGGCGACTACAAGAAGTCCGCCGACTGCGCCGCAGGCCAGCAGCCGGCTGGTCGTATCCCTCGTGATTGCCGCAGAGAAGAAGACACTGGACAGGGTCGTGGCCCTGGCCAGCAAGCAGCTAAACCAGCCTGCCGACTCCAAGGAATATGATGCCCAAGGATCTTTCCAGCCGGCCAAGGAGACCAAGAAGATACAGCTCCACCCCGAGCACCCTGAGTGGTTCGCCGTCATTGGGGCGAGCCTAGACAGCAAATAGGAAGGCGAGCTCGTCGATTTCCCCCGTGAGAATCGGGATATCTTTGCATGGTCCCCCAAGGACATGCTGGGTGTTCCGAAGGATTTCGCCGAACACAAATTACATGTGCGGGAGGACGCCAAACCAGTCAAGCAGCCTCTCCGCCGACTGTCAGAGGAGAAGAGAAGGATCGTAGGGGAGGAGATAGCCCGGCTTCTTGCAGCCGGCTTCATCATGGAAGTTTTCTTCCCCGAGTGGCTCGCGAACCCGGTTCTCGTGCTGAAAAAGAATAACAAGTGGCGCATGTGTATAGATTACACAAGCCTCAACAAAGCCTGCCCAAAAGATCCCTTCGCTCTGCCCAGAATTGATCAAGTGATAGACTCCACAGCCGGATGCGAGCTGTTGAGCTTTTTGGATGCTTACTCGGGATACCACCAGATAAAGCTGAACCCAGATGACCAACTGAAGACCGCCTTCATCACGCCGTTTGGAGCCTTCTGGTACCTGACTATGACGTTCGGCTTGAGGAATGCCGGCGTCACTTTTCAGCGTTGCATGCAGAAGTGCCTCCTCACGCAGCTCGGCAAGAATGCCCCCGTCTACGTGGATGATGTGGTGGTGAAGACGGAGAAGCGCGGCACTCTGCTGGAAGACCTGAAGGAGACATTCGAGAACCTGCGCCGGTTCCGAATCAAGCTCAACCCCGAGAAATGCGTGTTCGGAGTGCCAGCCGGCCAGCTCCTAGGCTTTCTGGTCTCCGAATGTAGCATCGAGTGCAACCCTTTGAAGATCAAGGCCATCGAGAGGATGGCAGTCCCAACCAAGCTTCGAGAGATTCAGAAGTTCACCGGGTGCCTGGCCTCTCTGAACCGTTTCATCAGCCGGCTCGGAGAGAAAGCCCTCCCTCTCTACCGCCTCATGAAGAAGAGTACCCACTTTGAGTGGAATGACCAGGCTGACCAAGCTGGCCCCTTACACGATCTTCTACCAACCCCGCACCGACATCAAGTCGCAAGCACTGGCCGACTTCCTCCTCGACTGGGCCGAGACCCAGTACTTACCGCCAGCTCCCGACTCCACCCATTGGCGCATGCACTTTGACGGATCCAAGATGCGCACCGGCTTGGGAGCCGGCGTCGTCCTTACCTCTCCTAAGGGTGACAAGCTCAGATACACGCTGCAGATCCACTTCGCCACCTCCAACAATGTAGCCGAGTACGAAGTGCTCATACACGGGCTCCGGCTTGCCAAGGAACTCGGCATCCGCCGGATCCTGTGCTATGGCGACTCGGATTTGGTGGTTCAGCAATCTTCTGGCGACTGGGACGCCAAGGATGCAAACAAGGCAAGCTACCGCTTCCTAGTGCAGCAAATCAGTGGATACTTCGATGGATCTGAATTCCTCCATGTGCCGCGAGCCGACAACGAGCCAGCAGATGCTCTGGCCCGAATAGGCTCCACGCGGCAAGCAATACCAACCGGCGTCGCCCTACAGCGCCTCCTCAAGCCATCCATCAAGCCGTCTCTGGAATCCGACTCCATCTTCGTGCCGCCTAACCCCGATGGGGCCGGGTCCGGCTCGAAGAGTCAAGCAGTCGGCCCGGGGACTTCAATACTCGGCTCGGGGACTACAGTACCCGGCTCGGGGACTGCTGCACCCGGCTAGGGGACTACGGTAGCCGGCCCGGGGACTTCTTCAGCATAGCAAGCGGCGGCCGACTCCAGCACTTCATTACCTAGCCCGCCCACCCTGGTGGCTGTAGCCACATTGGCGGCAGGGGAAGTCGTAGCTCCATCATGGGCCCAAACCATCCGCAACTTTCTGGTGAACCAAGATCTGCCGGCTAACGAAACCGAAGCGAGACAAGTCCAGCGCCGAGCCGGAGCATACACAATCGTCAACAGAGAGCCTGTCAAGCGCAGCGCCACCGGAGTCTTACAGCGATGCGTCGAGCAGGAGAAAGGCATTGCAATCCTCAGGGATATACACCAAGGAGAGTGCGGCCACCACGCCGCATCAAGATCACTTGTCGCCAAAGCCTTCCGCCACGGTTTCCTCTGGCCGACTGCTTTGGACGACGCCAAAGAGCTAGTCCAACACTATAAAGGCTGCCAGCTTTTCAGCTCCAAGCAACACATGCCGGCTTCGGCACTCAAGACCATTCCCATCACCTGGCCCTTTGCCGTCTGGGGATTGGAAATGGTAGGCCCATTCAAGACGGCACGTGGCGGCATGACACATTTGCTCGTCGCCGTCGACAAATTCACCAAGTGGATTGAGGCGAAGCCGATCAAGAAGCTGAATGGGCTGACTGCGGTGACTTTCATTGCAGATATAACAACCCGGTACGGCGTACCGCACAGCATCATCACCGACAACGGCACGAATTTTGCCAAAGGTGCTTTGGCACGGTTCTCTGCGGCACAAGGTATCCGGCTGGACCTTGCGTCCGTCGCCCACCCGCAGTCAAACGGCCAAGTGGAGCGAGCAAATGGCCTCATCCTGTCTGGCATCAAGCCCCGACTGGTCGTACCTCTGGAGCATTCAGCCGGTCGTACCTCTGGAGCGTTCAGCCGGCTGTTGGCTCGATGAGCTGCCGGCTGTCCTATGGAGTCTTTGTACTACCCCAAGTGGAGCGAGCAAATGGCCTCATCCTGTCCGGCATCAAGCCCCGACTGGTCGTACCTCTGGAGCGTTCAGCCGGCTGTTGGCTCGATGAGTTGCCGGCTGTCCTATGGAGTCTACGTACTACCCCAAACAGATCAACCGGCTTCACTCCTTTCTTCCTTGTATATGGTGCCGAGGCAGTCATCCCAACAGACATCGAGTTCGACTCGCCTCGTGTAACCTTGTACACGGAAGCGGAAGCCAAAGAAGCAAGAGAAGACGGCGTCGACCTGCTGGAAGAAGGCCGGCTATTAGCCCTCAGCCGGTCTGCCATCTACCAGCAAGGTTTGCGCCGCTACCACAGCCGGAGGGTCCGACCAAGATCCTTCCAGGAGGGCGACCTTGTGCTCCGGCTGATCCAGCGTACAGCCGGCCAGCACAAGCTCGCAGCCCCCTGGGAGGGCCCCTTCGTCGTCAGCAGAGCTCTAGGCAACGATGCCTACTACCTCATCGACGCGCAGAAGCCGAAGGCACGCAAGAGAGACGACTCCGGCAAGGAGTCGGAACAACCATGGAATTCCAATCTTCTTCGGAAGTTTTACAGTTAAAATGAAGTATGTATCATGTCCACTTTTGTATTAAGTACGAAACAATAGGCTCCCCGAGGAGGACTCGGGGACTGCCATCCTTTATTTTATTAATGAAAGTTATCATGCGTATGATATCACCTGTTCATTTATTTTGTCCGGCACCGGGTTCAACGAGTTGGCCCGGGGACTAGCCGACTGGAGTTATATTAGGAGCCCTACCCACAGTCAGACAAGTAATGTGCCGACACCCAGGCTTGGCTCTTGCCAAAATCGCAGTTCGAAGAACCGACTGCCCGGCTGGCAAGAGTCTTAAGCCGGAAAGGGTGCGCACACGATAAACGGCTAGGGACTAACGGGGTTATATATAACAAAAGTCGGCTTGCCGCCTCCCGCCGACCGACTACCAGAGTAGCCGGCCGGTCGGCTTACATTCAGTCTGCTTCAAATCCAAGAAAGCTCGAGTACTTGCCTTCCCAAAGAGGGAAGGCGGCAAAGGAAAAAGCCTAAGGATAAAAAAGTGCACTTGAATGGAAGCCAACACATGCATACAATAATATTTACACAAAGGACCTCCAGAGAGGTCAACATCCAACATTGTTCGATACAGCCCCAGTGGGTGGAATTGTGGAAACTTAAAATTGTTCGAAAAAGCAAAAGCAGGAACAACTGGGACGGCAGATTAAGCCGGCGAGGCCGCTGACGAGCCGGGCTGGGCGGTGGAGACGGTCGCGTCGGCTGAAGGAGCGGCCGGCTGGCCGACTTCGGCCTGATCATCACCTCCGGCAGAGGGCGCGCTCCCGCGCAGCTCGTTGCTGGAGGCACGGTCGGCTTGAGGGCGGTCGGCCGTCTCATCAGTCGGCTGGGCGTCTCCGCCGTCTTCTTCCTCGTCGTCCTCGCCCTCGTCGCTGGAGGCGATCTCCTCGGCTGAGTCCTCGCCTTCCGCCGGGTTCAGCCCGAACCACTCCTCCGGCTGGGCGACGCCGTCATCATTTAATTCCGGCGCGAAGACGCTGGTGTCGGTGCACTCGGCGATCGTCGAGGCACGCTGCGCGATTGCCGGCCGCACCTCCTCCAGCTCCGCGTCGGCCTCCAGCCGCCAAGTCCGTAGCTGGTCTAGGCTCAGCCCTGGGTACCATGCGCGGACGAACTCCAACGCACGCCCGGCTCCGAGACGGGCTGCAGACGCTTTCCAAGCCTTGAAGCGGCCGACTGCGACTTCTAGCCAGTCGGCAGTCCGGCTTGGGGTGCGGGGAATCACCTGGCCGGGCCAGAGCGCGGCCAGCAACTGCACTCCGGCACGTTGGAGCCGGCGGAGCATCCGATGGGCCGGCTGCAGTCGCGCTTGGATGGCGATGAGCTGCTCCGACAGCATTCGATTCGCATCCGGCGGGATAACGACTCCAGCCTGACGGCGCGCCTCGCGATGAGCCTCGATGGCTTGGGCGGCGAGGACGGAGTGGCCGGGAAAGTAATCTGTGCAAGATAAAAACCTCAGGCGGCCGGCAGGTGGAGGAAGAGTAAGAAAGGCGGCCTACCATCGATCAGATCTTCGATCCGGCCGAAACCTTCCTCCAGCGCCTAGCGCGTCTCGGCCCAGCTCGCCGCCTTGGTCTGAAGCTTCGCCTTCACGGCAGCCTCGCCGTCCCGTGCCTTCTGCAGGGCCGCCTTATGGCTTTCCTCCTGGTCGGCCAGCCTCTTGACCAGGCGGTCGTGCTCCTGAACCAAGTCGGCATACTCGGCGTCCCTGGCACGAAGAGCGGTCTGCACTACGCCGAGCTCCCTCCGCAAGTCGGCGTTGGGCTCTGCATGAGCAAAAGACAAAAGAGAAAAAGTCAATAAGGGAAAGGTTACAAAGAAAGATCCGACCGGACTGCGCTGCAGTCGGCCCGGATCTCGGGGACTACACCCAGTGGGTGCGCTGTCGTGCCCCCAAAAGAGACAGATAAAGAGCAACACACTTACGCCGACTGCTGGCCAGGTCTTCGGTCCTCCGGCTCAGCTCCCGAGCCTGGGTGTTGAAGGCGGCGGCACGAGAGTTGTGATAATCCTAAAGATCAGACAGAAAGCAAAGTTAAGATAGTCGTCGGGAAAGATCCGACCCGACTGCGCTACAGTCGGCCCGGATCTCGGGGACTACACCCAGTGGGTGCGCTAGCGCGCCCCCACGGAAAGAATCAGAGGACCAGAGCGGTCGACAAGTAGGAAACTTACCCGTATTGCGGACTGCGTCGACAGAAACTCCTGAGTGAATTGCTGTAGGAGGGCGGCCTGTGCCTGCAGCCGGCTCCGTACCCCTTGGGCCGCCACATTCAGCTCGCCACTTCCTCTGCTGGGGGTCCACCCGGACGTGGCGGAACTGGCCGCCTCCAAGGCGTCTGCCGTCTGGCCGGCACCCGCGGCTTGGCGCGTATCCGGCGGGGCCGTGCTCCCTCCGGCGCGCTGGCTCGCCGCCAGTTGAAGTTCAAGACCGGCTCCGGCCTCGGGTGCGGCCCGGGCCAGCTCCTCCGGCACCGCCGACGACTGGCCGCCTTCGCCCGCTCCGGCTGGCGCTGCCAGCGGCGTCCTCTCCGCGAAGACCTCGAAGAGTTCATCCCTCTGCATCAGTGGCTGATCGGGGGTGATCTCCTCCGCCGTGGGCAGCGGGATGTCCGGGTCCAGGGTGTGGAGGGGGATGGCGAGCAGCAGAGGCCGGCTATGCGTGCCCTCCGCCTCCGTCTCCGCGGTCGCCCGCTCCGCCTCCGTCTCCGCGGTCGCCCGCTCCGATGGAGTCTCGGCTGCCGCATCCGCTCGCTCCGTCGCTGCCCGGGCGGCCTCCCGCTCCGCCGCCTCCCTCTCTTGTCGCGCCTCGCGGGCGTTCCGCACCGTGGCTTCTGCAAGATCGGCGCGGGGGTCCACGCGGCGGGGCCCTGAAGATCCAGCACCCGGCCCGACCACAGAGCCGCCTGGGCCTCGCTCGAGGGAAAGCGGCGCCCTGCTCAGAAGTCGGAGAAGGGTTAAAACAAAGAAGACAACAAAAACAAGCACGCAAGTGGCCAGAGGGCTTACGAGGAAACTGCTGGTGGCTTCTTCACCGCCTTCCGGAAACGGGCCGCCTTCGCCGCCGCTTCATCTCGCTTCGTGGCCGCGGCGGAGGCCCTCGTCTTTTTCGGCCGGCTGCCGAAGAGAGGAAGCGCGGCCCGGCGCTTCGCCTTTCCACCACCAGCAGCCGGCGTGGCGGACGAGCCCGTGCTGTGACGGTCGGCTGCCGGCTGGTGGCGCGGGATTTCTTCGGCATCGGCATCATCCGGCCAGTCGTCAAAACTGGCCGAGAGCCCCGTGCCTCCGGGCTCGGCGACGTCCCCGTGGCGGCGTCCTCCATGGCGACCGCAGCCAAGTCTGGGTCGTCGAGATCGTCTACCGTGCGATCCAGGGCATACTGGCGTTCGACTCCTGCCGCCCCAGCTGGCGGCGGAAGAAGAGGGTTCTGATAAACAAAGAGAAAAGAGAAGAGCCGCCTGGTCAGAAGCTGGCTGACTCAAGCCGGCTGATGACAGAAAGGACTCACCACGGGCGGAGGATGGGCGCGGGAGTACGGTGCCTTGCCGTATTGCCAGTCGTCGGTGAGCTTGAGGTTGGCGACGTAGTTCACCATGAGCGCTACCTCGGCATGGGGCATCTCCCATGTGCTCAGCCGGCAAGGGTCGAAGCGGCCGATCATCTGGCATAGCATGTGGGGCCGGCTCTGAAGGGGAAGGATCCGACGCTCGACGAAGGCGGCCACCAAGTCGGCTCCGCGCAGGCCTTCCGACTGGATCATTACCCGAAGGCGGGCGATGGCGGCGTTCCCGGCTGGAGACAGGGACTTGGATCGGAAGCCCCAAGACGGCCGCCTCCCAGCTGGCGGGCCGGCTACGTAAGCTGGCAGATTGACGTAGTCTCCATGCGGGGCGACGTTCTTGACGTAGAAATACGATTTCTGCCAGAGTTTGACAGATTGGATTAGAGGAACGTGCGGGAAGGGGTTGTTGTCGCTTGCCCTCTTCATCGCGATGAAGGCCCCGCAGGGGGCGGGCACGCCGGCGGAGACGGTGCCGAGCTTGTTTTGGAAGAGCTCTGCCCAGAGCTCTAGTGTCGGCAGCACTCCCAAGAAGCCTTCGCAGAGAGAGACGAAGGCCGACAGCTGCATCACTGCGTTGGGCGTGAGGTGATGCGGCTGGAGATGGTAGAAGTCGAGGAAGGATCGCATGAAGCCGCTCGCCGGGAAGCCGAAGCCATGCAAGAAATGCGTGCGGAAGACGACGCGCTCGCCTTCCTCTGGCGCCGGCGAGATCTCCGTCTCCGGCGCCAGGTGAGCCTGCACGAGGTTGGCGGCGGGCAGGCGCCGGGTCTGGCGGAGAAACTCGATGTGGTCTTCATGAACATTGGACCCGTCCCATGAGCTTGACAGCGCCATGGACATGGTGGCGGCGGCGGGCCGCGACGGGAAGCTGCGTCGGGCGCGAAGGAAGAAGAAAGGAGAGAAGAGCAAGGGAAGAAGAAGAGCAAGGAGGGACGGGGAGCGGGGGAGCGAACGAGCCTTTGTCTCTCCCCCTCCCCCTCTTACTTGTAGGCTCGTGCGCCGGAGCCGAGGAGGCGCGGCGTGGGGGATCGTGGGGATCGATCGTGCCCATCTCCCCCACGCCCCGCGTTAATTGCGTGCCTTGAAGACACGAGGAAACGGCCGCGGGGAGGCGAGCAGTCCCCTCGGGCCGCAGAAGATCTGCGCCCGGGCCGAGGCCAAGGAGTGGCGGGCCCGGGCCTGCGGCGGCGTCCCGTCGCGCGCGTGCGACTGCAGGACTTCTCCGCCACGTGGCCCGTCGTGGGGCCCGCGGCCAGCCCGCGGGTCAGCCACGGTCATATTAATAAACAAGAAAGTTCTCCGAAGTCGGCCTACAACGGCAAGGTCGGCTCCTCGGGGTATGAAGCCGGCCAAGCTTCCCGTCCTTCTGTCCGCCGTGAAGCTCGCCCGGCTTCGGGGACTACTGTCGGGGTAAATAACCATGGGTAGCCCAGCCGGCTTCCCCTGGCCCCTCAGAAAAAATTACGAGCCCGTCCGGCTCGTAAGAAGATTCAAGACCTGGGCCGCCTCCCCCCTAGCCGACTACCTTCCTGGCCGGCTTCGGGGGCGGCCCACCCTTTTACCCTCATGAAGAAAGCTGTGGAGGGCCGGCTACGAGAAGCCGGCTACAGCAAGGCCGGCTACGAGAAGCCGGCTCCCATAAAGCAGTCAAAGCCGTACCCGCAATGTACGCGTCCACCCTGCGATGATGAAGCGGGGCGTGGCTATAGTAGAGCCTGCCACCCCCAAAACCCGGAGCACGCCTGGCACAGTGCGCTGTACGGGTGGCCACGACCCGCCCAGTGCGGCACTATTGCCACGGCAGCTCCGATGCCGTCCACGACGGGCCGCCAGCATGGCCCCCGAGGCGGTGGGCCCCTTCGGGCAGAGAGGATACCAAAGGCGGCCGCACCTCCTCTCAAGCCGGCAAGATAGAGGGCCGGCTTCCCCTAGCCGGCCTGCCACTTTCCTCGAAGGAGACGCCCATTAAGGAGACAAGATATGGCGGGGCTACAGTAATCGCCCGCCAAGGCGGCGTTACTGTAGCCACGCTTACCCCGACCAAGCATGCGTCAACGGCACGGAGCAACCGTAACCAGCCACTGACCAGGCCCTGGCCTGTGGGGCCTGCCTGTCGACCAAGGAGTCGGCAGCCGGCGGGACCCACCAGCCGGCGGGCCCCAGTAGCCGGCGCAGAAGCCGGCGAGCATGGTCACAGACAACTGGGCCCCGCGCCCAGTCGGATTACCATTGTACCCCCGGGGGGTAGGCCTATATAAACCCCACGGTGCACCCATGCAAAGGGTTGGACTCTCAATCTAGACCTAGACACCATACAAGGAGAGGAAGCGAGCTAGCTGAGCCCTTCTTCCTCCTTCCACCCAAAACAGCTCAAGGAGCATTGTGGAGTTACTTGTTCATATAGTAACCATGCGGAGACCCCGCAGAGCAGCAGTAGGGGTGTTATCTCCCCGGAGAGCCGTGAAGCTGGGTAAGATTCGCCGGCGTGCATGTCTTCGCCTCATCCCGTTTCCAGGCACCGACGATGTTTTATTGGCCCCCGCAATGATAAGCCACCCGTTGGCATATGTCGCTCCTACCACCCGACAACTGGGGATCCAATGGAATTCTTTTCCGTAACATGGTTCTCATCGCCGAACATCCACACATGTTGTTTTCATGTTAATATATTTTTAAAACAAAATACAGTAATTGACATCTATTTCATTAGCTTTTTATAATGATGTTTTACTTCTCCGAACTAAAGTCCTGCAAATCACATTTACCTAGTTGCAGGTCTTCTATATACAACGACAATCATTTGGCGGAGTGGTTAAGCGGCGCTCTTTAAAGCATTGCAAGTTAGGTGAGTCTTTGAATGATGTTGTTTCACATGATGTTGGCAAGTTTGGTATTTACTATTTTGAAGACATCTCATGAAATTATTCAACAAACGGTTGCGAACAAGCAATTTCTCTGCCTGGACATGGCTCTTGTTGTGCATCAAAGCTCAAACCATTTGTTTAGCTTAGTTTGAAGAAAAATAAAATCTTATTGTCTTATGTGAATTCTTTTTATTGATGTAGTTAGATGCTACTGAACTCACGTATGTGTTTTGTCAGTTTTGTTTATTGATGTAGCTGGATGTTACTGAATGCATGTATGTCTTGTGTAAATTATGTTTATTGATGTAGTTGGATGCTACTGAACGCTTGTATGAATGTTGAAGTACTGATATATAGTCATTATGTGTTTGAGATCTGCTATTGAATCGTGAGTGAATTCTTATAAATAGAAATTAGAAAAATTAATTGAATCTTGAGTGACTTATTATGAATAGAAATTAGAAGAAATATATATATATATATATATGCCGGATCAGGAAAACTACCGGGGTAAGTACAAGTAAAGGGCGGACCGTATGCCTCGCATTATTGTAACTGTCGGCAATTTAATTACCGGCATACACTTGTATCTGCCGGGAAACATGATTCCCGGCAGCCGTTCTTGTGATAGTTCTATGTGTCGGGAGAAACTTTGTCCCGGCATTTTTTCTGCCCTCTTAAGGGTCTTCTCCAGGCAGATTACATGTCGTTGCATCCGTGTTGTGGTGTAGTGATAGAATAAAGAAATTATAGCCGATTATACCCACTGGGCATTATGGTTCGGCACAGGTGATAATAAAGCGTATAAAAACAGAAAATTACATACACTGGGCAAATACAGCTCATACATCATGGACGCGCATCAACTTAACTCCATTTGAACTATAATCTCTTCAGAAATAGGATTGGCCGGATTCAGATAGCACAAATTTCATTCTGCAAAATCTTCAATTCCTTCATGGTTACCTCAGTGTCTTGTTTCATTTTTTTGACTCCTGCATCTAATACCTGCATGTCCAGTCTCAACTTGTTGATTATACGTTGACAATCATGTCCACGTTGTCTTGCCACCTTTAGTTGATGCGCGAGAACATCATTACATTCCAATTCCAATCCATAATCATTCGGTAACGGCCATGCCGCACTGCTCGCAGATCTTTGTGTTGATGTCACTTCATCCTGAAATGTTTCTGTAAGTACACATGGGTAGGGCAAAAATATAGTTACAACAGTGAAGCAAACAAGACACTATTTTGTACTACATGGCAAAACAGGACTAACAATAATGTTACACGTCACTTTCAAAAAAATGTTACAGGTCATGAAGCATAAGCTGGTGATATTTTAAAAATTATAAAAAAGATAGTCTGTGCAGCCTGCATACAGAAATCCCTCTTAGCTCACCAGAGGAGCATGATATTGGGGCCCAATCGAAAACACAGACAAGTTACAAATTTAGACAGCACGTTGCGTATAAGTAAGCAAGCAGTTGGCCATTCTCTGGCTCAATTAAAGTCTTAGGGAGCATAATGAATAGCAGAGGCTTTCATCCAAACATACTACAATAGGCAAAACTATGCAATCATTAGCGTAGTATAAACTAGATTGTGAGCCTCATGCAATAATAGTTGGTTAATAGACTTCAAAGCTTCAGGCACACTTTGGCCAAGTAATTAAATGGTAAGGCCTTTAATTATGTCAGCTAATAGTGATACAAGTACCGAACATCAGGCATGATTATTTGGGCATCTCATTAAATGAGGACAAATAACGCAATTCAAAAGAGAAAATTAACTATGCCTGAAACAAACAAGGAATTGAACTGTTGAGTTGCATACAGTGACTTACCTTAGTAGGTTGAAGAGGCTCACTGCAGCTCCTACTTCTCTTGCAAGGCTCCTTACTAACATCTTGTACTTGGAAATCCTCAATCTTATCTTCATTGCACCCCCTATGCAAGGTGACACAAACTAGTTACTCGTCTCCTTGGAAGATAAATATGCATACTTTCCAGTCTGTGAACACAAAAGGATGAGATTATAACAAAACAACACCACATAATGAAACATGCCGCATCTCTTGCACTTGCGCATAATTAAATTAGCATTTACTATGTCTGCACTATGTAAAAACTAGGCATACCTTCAAACTGGATCTCCAGGTACTCTTGGAGAGCCTACTGTAGTGTACAGCCAAACCTTTATGTCAGCTATGAGTTAGACAAGGCCCCACTACAACAGCCCTTAGTGTTTAAATCGTTGACAAGCTCTGTTAGAGTGTTAGGTCAAGAACAACAATGAATCAAAGCAAATAGTCCTAGTATGGATGGCTGATGCAAACAAGCAATTGAACAGATGAGCGAGCAAATCTTACATATCAAGAAAAGAAGCAAAGAAGGAGGCTTAAAGACAATCACTTGACTGACTAGATTTAAGGGGCATTTAAAGATCATGTGATACGTATGAACTAACATAAACATTGGATATTCCAGATTCTACAATGGAATGCACATGTATTAGGTTATGCCATGTATGATGATGCCTAAATGTACAGATAGCAGGCAGGAGTGATTCATCATTGCACGCACAATTGAATTGCAGGTTAAGGGCCAGTTCGATTCCGCCTTTTTAGGGCATATTGTCAAAATAAGCCACAAAAGATGTAAAGAAGTCATTTTTGAGTTATGGGCTTGGGCTTAACTAATTTCGCTTTGGATGGGTGGTGTTTCGGGTAGAACCTCACTAAAAATTGAAGGGAAGGGGAATAGTGAAATGACTCTGTTGTCTGCCTATATTACACTCAAAATGCAACTACTGATGCCCGTGTCGAACCTGACCCTCAATTAAAAACAAACACGCAAGCATTCATTGCCCTGCCCGCTTGCATCTCCTCTCCACTTTCCCTCTACCTCGATCCCCTGCCTGCACCACTAGGGTTCCTCCAGCGAGCCTTCGCCACTTGTCCTATCTGTCCTGGTCCTCGATGATGCTATGTCCAGCTAGGCTACATGGCCAGTGGGTAGGGGCAAATCTCCCTGTCTGCTCCTCCCTCTGGCGTCGCCCCTCATTCTCATGGTCTCCAGCAGCTGCTCCATTGTGGTTCGTCCAACGCACTACTCTGGCGGGCGCTGCACAACTACGGCTGATGCCACACTGCGGCAGAAGGCACCTTATTCCCCCTCCCCTCCTCCTAGGCCATGGACTTGAGGTGTTGTTGAAGGATGAGCTCATCTAACAAGGTGAGGATCTCCTCTGATTTTTTGCCAAATTCATTCTGATCCACTATACGATGAATTGCTATGAGCTGCTTCTCCGGCTGCTATATGATGCATTACTATGAGCTGCTCCTGCTGCTGCTATATGATGAATTGCTATGAGCTGCTGCTGCTATATGATGAATTGCTATGAGCAACTTTTGCTGCTATATGATGAGTTGCTACAAGCTGCTCCTGCTGCTGCTATATGATGAATTGCTATGAGCTGCTCCTGCCGCTGCTATATGATGAATTGGTATGAGCTGTTGCTGGTATATGATGAATTGCAGACTGCTGCTGCTGTATGATGAGTTGCTATGAGCTGTTGCTGCTGCTATATGATGCTTTCAGGTGGTGCTGCTATACGATAATAACCAGCCACTTGGACCATCGAAATTCAATAAATAATTGTTCTTCATTTAAATGTGGGTCATGTGTTCTTCGTTTAAATTAGGCAATGGGATCTCTATGGAAAACATTGACCAAAGTAGATTGTGCCAAGTAGATGGTATCTTTGTATTTGCATTTTGAGCAAATAGTGATGGTCTGTTTTCCTATCATACTAATTACTGCACTGGGTTCAATTTGTGATGTTTGCAAGTCAAATTAATTTCCATATGGGCAGCAAAATGACAAAAATATAATGCAATCTAGACTTTGCACTGATCATACCAAAGATATGCTGAAAACGCAATGAAAAGGACTGGTTGTCTTATTACATGGAGCTTATGTTCACAGGTGCTTATTTTCTTAGGATAACTCGTAATAACTGTCCCTAAGAAACTTGTCTAATAGAACTCGCATACAAATAACATGTCACGATGATTGCAATGGAGGAGTGACATGCCATAGCACACTGTATAGGCTCACCGCCGCCTCTCCTTTTTTGCGATGTTCCATGAAATTGCCACATACATCTTGTACTTTTTCATTGTGTAACCCTATCTGCAAGTTGACACAACTAATTTCAGACATCTCTACATGATACTACATTGCAAATCCCTTGCGCATATTTAAACCTCCAATTAACGATTGTGTGCGTACATAAACTAGCCATGACTCTGTATGCTGGACTAGCAGGCACTCTGAGGGAGCCCAATGTAGTGCACTGGAATTCCTACATGCCACCTACGATTTTTTGTAATGTACTTCCCTCGTTCCTAAATATATGTCTTTGTAGAGATTCCAGTAAGGACCACATACAGATGTATATAGATGCATTTTCGAGTGTAGATTCACTCATTGTGCTCCATATGTAGCCTATACTGGAATCTCTAGAAAGACTTATATTTAGGAATGGAGGTACGAGGTAGTATCATGTATGACATCTACATATATAATTTAGCAGCCAGTAGTAGAAATCATTGTCTGCACAAAGGGATTACTGGTCGAAAATCCTAGCAAAGCACGCTGGCAGGCACAGAATAATACAAGAGAGAGAGAGACGCGCTTACAAGATCATAGCAATGCCTCAGTCCAGGATCTTGGTTGGCCAAGCTTTTAGATCCAGAAGAAACATCGTCCTTGTAGTTTTTGCCAGCTGCATAACAGGTAACAATAGCCAGTTAGTATATTTGAAGTACATCGGGCAGGTCATGGTGGACGGGTTTAAAGGTGACAAGTACCTAGGCCGTGGCGGGTGCTTGGCATCTCTCCAGACGGTGGGAATCAGGTTAGAAACGTCGAGGGTGATGACGCTGTGCTGGCTAACGGGGTCTGGTAAGGAGATCTAGAACCGTCGAGTAGGGTGTTTGTGGAGCGGCTCCGGTAGGGTGGACTACGGTGTGGGCGAAGCAGATCTGTGGCCGTGGACGAGCGCATAGGTGAAGCTGCTCTGGTGGTTGGGTTAAGGATGGTGTCGACGACGCGGATTTCTGGCCGTGGACGGGGCATTAGAAGCTGCTCTGGTGGTTGGGTCAAGGATGGTGTCGACGATGCGGATCTGCGGCCGTGGTCGGGGCGTCAGAAGCTGCTCCATTGGTTGGGTTAAGGGTGGTGTCGACGATGCGGACCTGCGGCTGTGGACGGGGCGTCAGAAGCTTCTCCGGTAGGTTGGATGAGGGTGTGAGGAAGCGCATCTGAGGCCATGGACTTGTGAGTTCGCAAAGCGGCCCCGGTAGGGTTGAGAATGGTATAGGCAAAGCTACTCCGGTAGGGTTGACGATGGTGTCGGCGAAGCGGCTCCAGTATGGTTGAGGAAGGTGTCGGCGAAGCGGCTCCGGTAGGGTTGAGGAAGGTGTCGGCAAAGAGGATCAGAGGCCATCGATGGGGGCGTCGGTGGGGCGGCTTCGGGGGGTGTGGACGAAGCGTCTCCAGTGGGGAGTATGAATGAGCTGCTGAATATGCCCGGCGGTTGAAGAGAGTACCGGTGAAGCAGATCCGGCGCTGTGGACAAGGCCGGCACTGAATGGGGTGTGGTACAGTGGTGGTTGAGCAGTCTACTTGTTTCTCGGGGAGGTGGGAGGGGTAGATGCGGCCGCAGAAGCAGATCGGGCGAAGTGGACGCCACTGGCAGTGAATGGGCTATGGTACGCCGGTGGATGAGCAGTCTAGGGTTTCAGGAGGGGAGGGGAGAAAGGGCGATGAAGTACGGACGGCGTGATGTAAGATGCTCTGGTGCTGCGGAATTAGTTGTTTTTGCGGGAGGGGGGAGGAAATGGGGGTGCCGTGTTGTGGGGGAACCGGAAGTTACCAAAGCAGCCCCGACCTATCAGGTAGCTGAGGGCGGTATTGTAACTGTTGGTCTCCATGCACCAATGACAAAAGGGGGATTTCGCATGCTAAAGACTAAGGTGGCGGAAATTTTAGAAGGACAGGCAGGAGATTTTGCCACCCGCGGGATCGTTCGAATCCAGTTTCAACTAATTTTGGACCATGCTAGCGGGAAGGTCATGCTAGACTGTGTACACGGGGCACGCGTCAGCAGTTAATAACTGGTGTGAAGTCCACCCCAGACAAAAAAGGCAATAACTCAGGATGATGCACCGATAACTTACACGTTCACACGGGCGCGGCCAATCATACGGGTGTAGTGGCGCGTTCACAAAAATGGGATCAAACGCTCAGCCTATGTATTTCTCGTGTAAATAGATAATTTAGTGCCATTGGTTATTTACTTTAAACATAATGCATTGACGTGTTAGTGTAGAGGCGCACAAAAAGAAATGGATATTGTAGTCAGCTACTTAAAAGTGTTACCTCATATGATTACATAGCCTCCATTTCATAAATTGCGTACCCGTTGAATTCATATATGAATATTACATATATTACTTCAAAATAGAAACTTAAATCATCCAAGACTAATGAATTTGAATGCAAGAGTAACAATGGTGCATGTACACAATAGCTAAATTTCTTGTTTGAAGAAACATCACTGTAACTTTGGCATGCACAACTGAAAAGGTTTATTTAAATAGAAAAAATGTGATATGTGAGTGTCCAATATTTATAGCGTTGAATCGATATTGTACCTTTGGCCACAATACGAAGTAGATATTGACTTATGTTCAAGTGATGCACGTCCACGGTCGCTAGATAGTGATCCGTGAATGAATTGTGCAATATCTCTCACACGCATACATATCTCATTTCCTTGTGGGCATCAAAATCACACACACGCACTTCGTGTATTTCTCTCCCTTCGTCAGGGTTAAATTCTTCCTTCTACCCCATCCTACAAGTCTCTCACACACAAACACACACACTCTCTATGTATAACATGCCCACCCCTTTAATTCCACCCACCCACAGCCACTAATGTCTCAAAGTATAATAATGTCTCTCACACATATACCATCTACCTATCCCTTAATATACCTAGATATGTGTCACACGAATTCCTTCTCCCTACTATCAAGATGCCCATGCGTTGCACGGAACCTCAAGATGCATTTGTATGAGAAGTTTATCTTGTGGGAGAAAAGGATGAACGAGGGAATGCCTTATTTGCAAATGCGGAGAGGGGTGTGGGTATCTTTTTGCAAAATTGCCATAGTTTCCTTCATGTCCGTCAGATATAAATTGGATGGCCTATGTTGCAGGATGGCAGGAACACCATCATCACCAACTCTATTTTTTTATACGAGTAGAGATATGTGAGTGTCACTGCCCCCCCCCCCCACACCCACACTTCCCAACACCGAAGGAGTAGGGTGACACCTCGATCTGGAGACTAATCTATCGACTGGCTTCTCTCTCAAACATACACACACAGACACTATGCGGCACCGAAGGAGTAGAGTGGCACATCGATCTTGATAATAATCTATCTACTCCTCTTTCAAACACACACACGCACTCGCTAGTTGTGCCTCTGTGCCTACCGTGCACACTCTCGATACGTCTTTCTCTCCCTCCCCCCCCCCAACAATGACAGCAGTAGGGTGACAACTCCATCTAATCATAATCTATCAATTGGTTTCTATCTCAAACATTGTGTCTCGGTACCTCGCTCGGTAGCCCCCTCGATATGTAGACTTCTCGCGCGCGCACAGCTGTAGTGACGATGCCGCTGAACCCAGTGTGCCTTGTTTTTACCGGTCTCATGTGATAGTTTTCACCCTGTTTTCTGTTAATTAACAAGGCAACCTTTTCTTTGTTACTACTAGTGAATCTAAAATCATTCTGGGCAGACATAAAATATATCACTTCAACCCAATTATCGCAGCAACTATTTTAAAAGAAATTAGCTAGCTGCCCGTGCGTTGCACAAAACAACAAGATGCATTTGTATGAGTAGTTTATCTTGTGAAAGAAAAGGTTGAACGAGGGAAGGCCTTATTTGCGAACATGGAGAGATGTGTGGGTATATTTTTGCAAAATTGCCATAGTTTCTTTCCTATCCGTTAGATATAAATCCGACGGCCTATATGGCACGATGGCACGCACACCATCATCACCAACTCTGTTTTCTACTCCCTCCGTCCGAAAATACTTTTCATTAAAATGGATAAAAAGAGATGTATCTAAAACTAAAATATGTCTAGATACATTTCCTTTTATCCATTTTGATACCAAGTATTTCCGGACGGAGGGAGTATTTGTCTTTTTAGAGATTTCAACAAGTGACTATGACCAGACCTTACCAACATACTCAAAAAAGTAGTCCATCATTTTGATGTTACCCTCTTTTTCTTGGCGGTGCAGTGCCATCTGGATACCTCATAACTAAATCAAGGACAAATCTGACCCATTCTTGAAAAGACATACGGAGCAAAATGAGTGAATCTACACTCTAAAATATGTCTACATACACATCCGTATGTGGTAGTCCATTTGAAATCTGAAAAAGACAAATATTTAGGAACGAATGGAGTATATATAAGAGTAGACATGGAGATATATCTCCAGCATGGTCTACAACAAAAATGTGTTGGGCTGGTTAGCGCCGGAAGCTCGCAACGCAATGACATGAGTTCGAATTATGTCTTTTAACTTTATATTTTTATATTATATATTATTCTACTTATTTAATATATACTTCTTTCGCTTTTGTACTGACAGTGGAACCCACAGAGTACTTAGAATACAAGATTAAGGATGGAGTTTTTCTTTTTAACTTTCTGTACGAAGCTGTAGCCACCCTGCAAGTCACGTGTACACTGTACATGAAATTAACTTTTTATAGAGGGACAATCATACAGGCAATTAACTCAAATGGATTGGATGTCACTCTATTTCCTATGTGTACACTGCAAGTCACGTGTACACTGCAAGTCACGTGTACACTGTACGAAGCTGTAGCCACCCTGCAAGTCACGTGTACACTATTTCCAGCATAAAGAGCATCTCCAACGGCAGCCGACAAATTTCCTCCCGCTTCCTTAAGTGGAGGACGACATCAAACGCCAGCCGCATACATTTTTACAACTCTAACCAACCAGATGAAATTCATGCAAACACGGATCGATTTCATATAAGCATGAAGGATTTCGTATAAAAAAGCCGGATCTTCATATAAACATGATGGATTTCATTACATTTACATGAACTAAGAGGTGCCAATCCGGCTCTCCTGTAAAATTAATACTCCCTCCGTCCGGAAATACTTGTCCTAGAAATGGATGTATCTAGACTTATTTTAGTTCTAAATGGCCGCCCGCGGATCCCTTTGTCTTCCTCATGTCCGTCAGACACTTGCGGGGTCGATGAAGGTCCTCGGAAGAGACGAAGCAGCAAAGAAACCACCTGAATCCGCGGTCGTCACCTCGGCGGTGGCCTTCATGGGTCCCAAGTGGCGGTGGCCTCCCGTGTTCTACTTCTCCTCGATGATGGCGGCGGACACATTGAAGCTGGCCACCGACTCATCGCTCTCCATGCACCCGGCTTCTGTCGCTGCCTGCATGGCGCTGCCGCGGGCACGAGAGGCGCGCCCACAAACACGGGAGGTGCGGCCACCGCAGACACCGGTGGCGCGGTACGACGCGGCAACGACGGCGTCCGTACCAGCGTGCTCGCCGCCGTGCCGGCGTGGAGCAACTCGCCACCCCTCATCGAGCTGAACTGGAGCGGCGAGTTGCTGAACCACGCGCCTGCTTGGGGCAGCAATTGGCTCCGTCGGGCCAAGCGAGGTTAGTGAAGCACCGAGCGGCCTCGCCCGTATCCGGAGGGCTCGGCGGGCCACCCAGCCGAGTAATATGCCGGAAAACGGCTCATCGGAAGCCATCGGAAGAGTGGAGAAAATGGTGAAGGAGGAGATGGGGGAGCGGTGGAGGGGTGCGATTCTTGCCCACTGTCTGTCTGGCCTCGTGTAAATAGAGGGCGGACGGTAGGAGCTTGGCTGGCGTCTGGCCTCGTTTAAACTGAGGGCGGACAGGAGGAGCTCGTCCGGTGTTGCGTTTAATTCCGGCCCGCTCATGAATGGATGTGTGGCCGAAGTAGGATTCTCGGTTTGCATGCTGGTTTAACGGAGGGGTTTAATTGAGGCGCCGAATGTGCAGCGGGCAGCGCAGTACTATTCGATTTGACAGCAGTAATGAGGCGACAAATCACAAAGGCCCTCGCCTCTCGTGAAACCGACTGAGCTAGACTGCCCCGCCCTCTATCCTTTTAAAAAATGTATATACTCCACTTTTGTACAATAGTAGTATCGATGGATTGTGCCATGGAGCAAAACTTGAAATTAAAAAAGAAGGTGGCACATATAGAGAAGGAGTATTTGATTTGACAGCGGGCAACGCAGTTCCCTATATGGCTTTAATGCAGACGAGGGAGGGAGTAGCGGTTTCCGATATGTTGAACGGCCAATGCATCCTCCTTCAATTAATGCATGAGGGAAGTAATGGGAGGAGGTCCGGGAAAAGAGGATGCACGATGTGAATGCAACGCAGTTTGCCCTCATTGCCCCTCATATAAAGGCGCCCCTCCATTCCAATGCATCTACCACATCATATGCACCTAAGCATTTACCTAAGCACCTACACTAAGCGCAAAAGAGCTCACTCCAGACCCATGGCGGCGATGCGCGTGAGCGGCCAGCGGCTGCGCCAGATGGTCCACGACACCGACCTGCGGCATGGCGCCGAGGATCGTCTCCAGACGGTGTTGGAGACCGGCTGGTGGATGGCCGCCGTCGACGCCAACTACGACTCTCCGTTGGACCAGATGATCGTTGCCACCAGCAACAAGTTCACCGTACTCAAGAAGCTCGTAGACGACATCACGGTACTCCTCCAGCCCGCGCGCCCAGGCTCCTCATTGCCTGCCACCCTAATCGGCCTCCATGGCCGGAACCTCTTTCAAGCACTGGTGGCCCTGCGACTGCCCGCCGACGCCACGAATAATGTCCACCTAGAGGTCGCGCTCGCCGCGAGTCGCCTCACCCTGCAAGAATTCGTCGACGTACACATCCACGTGAACGAGGAAATCGTGTACATAGGTATCTACAAGGCCAGTGAGGACGCTACGACGTTGGCTTTCCTCGACCGGCTGGAAGCCTTGGATTCCTTTGCTGAGAAGCACCTCGACCTCACCACAAAAGCCACCGCTCCTTAGCCGCCGGTCGGTGGCCCGGCGCACTAAGTTGAGGAGGAGGAGGTCGTACGTTCGTGGATCCATCTTTCTTCTTGCCTTCTGTAACCACCACTGCGATCACATCATCGTTGCCTTAATTCTTATTATGCTATTACATTCTCGTTCCAGTCATTACCGACATGTGCGATCCCTTTGCTTAATTATATGCATCACTGTAACTGGTACTCCATCCGTTAATTTATAAGTTGTGCTTACCTTTTCCATCAACCTCGTGCAACGCGCGGGCATCTTGCTAGAAACACTAGATTATGTCTATATAATCTGTATGTGATAGTCCATCTGAAATCTGAAAAAAGACAAATATTTAGGTACGGAGGGAGTAATCTATTAGGAGTATATCAAAACAATAGTGATTTCTTTCAAGTTTGTGAACAAATACTACTATTCTACTACTTTGGATACGTCGCAACACATGGGCACATTGCTGGTAAAAGGAAAAGGCCTGCCGCGTTCGCGTCGCACCCCCACACGGCCGGGAATCGGGAGTACAACAGGGCCCATCCGGCACGACACATAGCTTAGGGAAGGCGTGTTGCCTAGCATTTTCACTTTCATGTGGGACCGCCTTTGAGCAAACCGACACCCCGCCCGCCGCCGAGTTGGAAAACAGAAACGAGTGGAAGATCTAGCTGTAGCACGGAAGCCAAGAAATTTGGTGTCAGACAGGGCTCGTTGATAGAGTAGGAGCATTCCGTACTAGTACTACTCCTACTAGTACCAAGTTTGTACTCCTAATACTATATTACTAGTACTACCACTATACAACTAGTAGGTACGTGCACGGCACAACATCGTAGGAACAAAAAATGGGAAGATCTTCTTTTGGGTGATTTAGAGTGCCAATCAATGTAGTATGAATAATATGATGTGGGGGCACCCATGAAGCTTATGTAGCTTGGTTGCACGGCTATGAAAGGTTAGAGAAAAATAAATAGATAATGTGTTTAGAGTGCACCCCACTAAATAGATATACTTTGGATCCATTGCAACGAACCGGCACGTCTATATCTATACCCCCTATATAGTGTGTGAAAAACTTTGCAAGTTGGTCGTTGGATGAAGCCAATCCGATAGTACAAAGATGGCAAATCCGAGCACTACTGGCCATTGGATATCATCCACCAGATTCTGCCACATGTATTATCTATAAGACTCCACGGTTGAACTTAATTCATGACTAACTTTGCCACAACTAAGCTTAGGCAAAGTTATTAGTTTACAAAATGAGAGCCACAAGTTGGCAAGCCTAAGGGAATCTTGCCATGTGTTTTGTGTGTATGTCATGTGGGGCCTTAGTGTGGCTTGCCTAAGGTGTGGCTTGAACCAAACACTCACCTAAGTTAATCAAACTTGCCTAACCTTAAATTCCACCAGATTTTGCCACATTTTAGAACCCAGAAAGCACCACATGTAGAAGCATAACGCACAAACCACCAGAATCTCATGCGTGCAATGCACGTGTACCTTACTAGTACTAGTTGGTAGGAGTAGTTGTAAGAAACAAATTCTAGTTTGGGCACGAGCTCGTACTGCGGGAGCACCACAAGGCCTGCCGCAGGAGTTACATTTCCCTCTCGAGGCCCACGGGACTGAACTTCAGTGGCTTAGTGCCCGGCCTATGAGTCAATGACATGCAGACCTTAAATGCGGCTGGCCCACATGTCATTCTCATGGTGGTGGCGTGGTTCGCGACTCACTGGTTCGAGATGAACCGGCTGGTGGTGGCGTGGCTGTGGCGAGGGTGCCACAGCTGGGCATCGGGGCGTTACGAGGCGTAGATGGCCACACCGGCGGGTACAACTCGTAGTACATAAGTACTCCAGCTGAGGATTGATGCCCAGGATGAAATGTGTCATAGCCGTTGGATGAAAATTCGATGGTGCAGGAGTATGGATCGGAGCACTGCAGCGGAGCAGGAAAACCGCGCCCAATCAGGTGTGTCTGTGGTAGAAAGTTGATGGTCACCGCAGTTCAGCTGGACCGCATGTCATGCACACAAAGGCAGAAGAGCGATGGGGCCGAGAGGGATGAGGGGCACGTTGGGGGGATGAGGATCCCCTGACGCGAACAATGCTACCATTCTGTCACTGACATGCGGGACTCATAAGTGTGGGTCCCACCTGTCAACGAAGGAAAGGCAGGGCAAGGCAGTGATAGCCACGTCAGAGGATCCATGTCCATGTCGGGGGACATCGTGCCGTGGGTTGGAGCGGCATCATGGGAATCGCGTGTGGGTGTGGCAGTGGTAGAAACAAGAAATGTGATGGTCGCCGTGGTTCAACTTCCATGGACATGTTGTCATGTCTGCTGACACATGTATATCAAAACTAGAGTGTTTATATTTCGAGCACGTGAACAAGTATTATTCTACTACTTTGGATCCATTGCAACGCACGGGCCAGCACATTCGTAGTAGTAGTGTCCATCTCTATCTCTAGAGGCCTTCCCTCGTTCATCCTTTTCTCTCACAAGATAAACTAGACATACAAATGCATATTGATTTTCCGTGGAACGCACGAGGATGTTTCCTTGGGGGTCTCTCCCGCGCGGCGTGGCCATAGTTGCAAGTTGACGCCCCTTGAGATGCCGACGTTGAGGGGCACTCGGATTTCCTCCGATGAGCAAGTAAGATGAGTTTGATCACGTAGTAAATGCATTCTAAAGACTAATTCCATGTCCATTTCCTAATTCACCCCCTGCCCACTATTTCACAGGTTAGGCTCGGTGCGAGTGGAGATTGTCTTACATATGTATGGGAGGGTACCAACATCAATTTGCCCAACATTTACAACGGTGACACTGTTCCCGTAGAACCTTTGTCCAACATTGGGATTAGCCATGCAACGGGCCACCGCATGAATTGGTACGATGGAACCATGGTGAGATTGAATAAGATAGCACGGACCTTGCACATGGCGGTCAAAGGCGGACCATGCTGTCTGCGGCTTATTTGTTGCCGTATGAGTAGGAAGACGTTGTGCTCCTTTCTAACCGCATCTTTGCGGTGACAAACCAGAGGACTTATTTTGTATGGGGCACATCCTATGATATACTCCCTCTCTCCCATTTTATTTTTTTCGAATCATTTCATTTTATAAGTTTCAAATATAAATTTAGAGCCCCCCATCACATGTTGAGATTACAATGTCCATTAAATCGTTGCGTGCATGTATAGTAAAGAAACAAATCTCGATTTTGGCACGAGTTCGTGCTGCGGGAGCTCCACGAGCCCTGGCGCAGGAGTTACATTTCCCTCTCAGGGCCGTCGGGACTGAGCTTCAGCGCCTTACTACACCTACCTTTGAGTCAATATCATGTGGACCCGATAGGTGACTGGTCCACATGTAATGCTCCCGTAGGTAGAGGGGCAGTGGGGCCAAGAGGGGTGAGCCACAGGTCGGGGGTGTCGGCATTCTGGGAACGGGGGTCCCCAGACTTGCCTGCCTGCGGCCTGCGGCGTGGCTCAAGTGGGGGCCCAGCACGGCCCATCCTCATCAACACGAGGCTCAAGACCCTGGTGAGGGGCCAAGCCTCGCGAGGCGGATGACACGGCGCATCCTCAGGCACAGCCTCGTCAGGCTGGCTCACGAGGAGGCGGAGAGTTCAAGGCGGGGTACCTCGCGAGGTGCCTATGACGCAAGCCATGACGACACAGGGCACCAGGCAGGTGCCAGCGCGTGCAGCGTCCCTCTTTCCTCTTTGTTGCAAAGGGAGCAAGCGTATCAGCGAAGTACCGAGGCATCAGGCAAAGGTTGCCACTTCGGTGCAACGGGACCAAGGCCAGGAGGACTACGAGACGGAGGTCACCATGGAGCCCAGTGCGGCGTCATCACCAGAGCCTTTGGCAGGCGAAGTCTGCTTTTGTCAGGATCGATGTACTCGCTGTCCCCCTTCAAATTAGCCCGCCATTGTTGGATCCCTTCCCGCTCAATATTTGGGGAGAGGACCATGGCCTCTATAAATAGGACTAGCCACCCACATAGCGGGGGGTCGGTCGGTTCGTTTGGTTCACAAGTAGAGAGAGAGGGAAAGAGGGTGACTGAGCTCTTCACAACAGTTCATCACCTCAGCCAAGGACAGACCCTCGCGAGGCTGTTCTTCCTTGTATTGTTCATCCTAACCAGCCCCAAGAGGCAATCCATCCACCACACACTGGAGTAGGGTATTACACCACATCGGTGGCCCGAACCAGTATAAATCTTGTGTCTTTCGTGCAGCTCTTTTAGTAGTTTAGATCCCATTGAGACGGAGAGGTTGAAGGTGAGATTTCCGTGCGCACCCCAGTGTTCGAACCTTAAGGGTCTGCCGGAACCCGAAATCCGACATTTGGCGCGCCAGGTAGGGGTGCGCCGGAATTCGTCTTCCACTGCTCGGCCCTCCTTTGGCCGCTGCAACCATGCGCGACGCTAGCCGGGCTCGCGCCGCCCCGGCGGCCCTCGCTGGTGGGCGCCCTCATTGTCCCCCGCTGCCCGCCGTCAACACCGCCACCGGCTCGGCGGGTAATGAGCTACAAGCACCACCCTAGTGTCGGCCTACGCGACAGAGCAACTGGACCGCGGCACCGGCGCCTCCGTTCGTTGCGGCCCTCCTGGGCGGCTCGCAGGCGCCGCCCACAAGTCGCCACGTCAAGCCTTTTGCCTGCCGAGTTAGCACCGCTGCCGCGCGGCAGGGGGATCCCCCGGACCGGGCGGCGAGCGAGGTTGATTTGACCTTCAGCTCGGAGGACCACACCACCAACCCGGTCAGCTCAGGCGCGCTCCCCTTGTTGTGCACCCCCACCATCTGCCAGGTGGCTGTCACCCGGACCCTCGTCGACGGCGGCACGGGCCTCAGCTTGCTTTCGGTCGAGACTTTCGACCTCTTCCGCATACCCCGGGAGCGGCTGCGACCCAGCCGATCCTTCTCGGGCGTCGGGGGCGGATCATCCGACTCCCTGGGGAAGATCCGGCTCCCGGTGACCTTCGGCACCTACGACAACTTCCGCACGGAGACGGTCGACTTCGACATCGCCCCCATCGGCCTTCCTTACAATGCCATCCTCGGCTACCCGGCACTGGCCCAGTTCATGGCCGCCACGCATCCGGCGTACAACCTCATGAAGATTCCCGGGAGCAATGGTACTCTCACTGTGCGCGGGGACACCGGGGACGCATTACAAGTGCTTGAGCTCGCCTTCAAGACAGCGGCGTCAGCACGGCCCGCAAACGCGGAGGCCCCAGAGCCCAAGGGGGCTCCGCCCGCCAAGAAGAAGCAGCTGTTCACCCAGGACAAAGCGGAGACCAAGCAGATCCCCGTCGACGAGGATGGGTCCTCCAGCGCCACTTTCACCATAGGCGCCAACCTAGAGCCCGAGCAGGAGGAGGCCTTGGTCAAGTTCCTACGCTTGAATAAGAAGGTATTTGCTTGGGAGCCGGATCAGCTGGCAGGGATCACCCCAAGTGTCATCGAGCACCACCTCAACGTATGCCCAAATGTACGCCCCATGAAGCAGAAGGCCAGGCGGCAGTCCAGGTAGAAGCAAGCTTCCATCACCCAAGAGACCCGCAAGCTAGAGGCTGCAGGGGTCATTCGCGAGATCCGATACCCGGACTGGTTGGCCAACCCTGTCGTTGTGCCCAAGAAGGGGGGGAAAGAACGCATGTGTGTCGACTTCACCAACCTCAACAAGGCATGCCCGCAAGATCCGTTCCCGCTCCCCCGTATTGACCAGTTTGTCGATTCCACTGCGGAGTGCGACCTGCTATGCTTCCTGGATGCCTTCTCTGGGTATCACCAGATCAAGATGGCCGTGGAAGATGTCGAGAAGACTGCTTTCTTGACCCCATGCGGGGTATACTGCTACACGTGCATGCCATTCGGGCTACGTAACGCGGGGGCAACCTTTCAGCGACTGATGCACATCACCCTGGGTCAGCAGCTCGGAAGGAATGTCGAGGCCTACGTCGATGACATAGTGGTGAAGTCTCGGGAGGCCAAGACCCTGATACAAGACCTGGAGGAGACCTTTGCGAGCCTCGACGCGGTAAACCTGCGGCTCAACCCGGAGAAATGTGTGTTTGGCGTCCCCTCGGGCAAGCTCTTGGGGTTCCTCGTGTCCCATCGTGGCATCGAGGCCAACCCCGAGAAGGTCAAAGCGGTCGAGGACATGAGCCGCCAAAGACCCCCAGAGAAATGCAGAAGCTCACGGGGCGCGTGACCGCGCTAGGGCGCTTCATCTCCAAACTAGGGGAGCGAGCGCTGCCTTTCTTCCAGCTGATGAAGAAGAAAGGGGCCTTTGAGTGGACTGAAGAAGCAGATAAGGCGTTTCAAGATCTCAAGAGATACCTGACCAGTCCCCCAGTCATGGTGGCTCCGCGCCCTCAGGAGCCCCTGCTGCTGTACCTCGCCGCCACACCCTACTCCGCCTGCGCAGCCCTGGTGGCGGTTAGGGAGGAGCGCCAAGTCAAGGCCGCAGCGGCAGCGCGAGGCATGACAAAATGGGAACAAGGAAAGACTGCAGAAGCCGCAACCGCAGCTGAGGAGGGTAGCTGCCGAGGAATGCACCGGGGGCAGGAGAGGCTACCCGACCAGATGATCCACCTCCCGAGGCCACGACGCCCCGTGAGGCGCCCTTACCTCCCGAGGGCGCAGCAACCCCAGATGCTCCCAGCCTTGTCGAGCACCCAGTTTACTTTGTTAGCACGGTGCTACGGGACGCGAGGGCCCGGTACCCAATGCCTCACAAGCTCCTCCTCGCGCTACTGGTAGCCTCGCGCAAGCTGCACCACTACTTCCAGGCTCACCCCATCAAAGTCGTCTCGTCATACCCCCTGGAGAGGGTGCTCAGGAGCCCTAACTCAGCCGGAAGGGTCGCTGAATGGAACATAGAGCTGCAGGCGTTTCAACTCGAGTTCAGCACAACCAGGGTCATCAAAGGAGCAGCATTGGCGGATTCTGTGGCAGAATGGATAGAGGCACCAGGCCTCAAGGCCGACGAGGATCAGTCCCTCTTCCCGGGGAGCGAGGCACCAGAAGGCTGGGTCATGCACTTTGACGGGGCGTTCTCCAGACATGGTGCTGGTGCTGGAGCGGTGCTTATATCGCCCACTCAGGACAAGCTCTACTATGCCGTACAGCTCTGCTTCCAACAAGGTGAAAAGGTCTCCAACAACATAGCGGAATACGAGGGTCTAATAGCAGGCCTGAAGGCCGCGGCATCCCTGGGGGTGAAGCGCCTTACCATCAAGGGCGATTCACAGCTCCTCGTGAACTTCTCCAACAAGGTGTACGAGCCGAAAGACGAGCACATGGAAGCTTACCTTGCGGAGGTCCGCATGATGGAGAAGCAGTTCTGGGGGTTGGAGTTGCAGCATGTGCCCCGTGGCACCAATCAGGAGGCCGACGACATCGCCAAGCGGTCATCCAGGCGGCTACCTCGGGAGCCTGGCGTCTTCGAGGAGAGGCTCTTCAAGCCCTCGTCCTTGCCATCACTGTCAAACACGGCTCAGCCTCGGGAGGAGCTCCCCTAGCAACCTGCCTCAGGAGCCCCGGTCTGTGGCCCGGCCTCAGGAGCACGCCTACTCCTGACGATGGAACCTCGGGAGGAGTGCTGGATCACCGAGCTCCGGAGTTACTTGACACAAGGGACCATGCCTGAGAAAGAGGAGGAAGCGGAGCGAGTGGCGCGACAGGCCACTGCGTACTGCATCAGAGACGGAGAACTCTACCGGAAGCGGCCAAACAACGTACTCCTGCGTTGCATTTCCAGGGAGTAAGGAAAGGAACTACTGGAGGACATACACGGCGGAGACTGCGGGCACCACTCATCATCGCGGACCCTCGTTGGCAATGCGTTCCGCAGTGGGTTTTATTGGCCTACCGCACTCAATGACGCCGTAGAGCTGGTAAGAGCATGTGAGGCCTGCCAGTTCCACGCCAAGCAAATCCACCAGCCGGCCGGAGGCCTGCAGACTATCCCCTTTCATGGCCGTTCGTAGTCTGGGGGCTGGACATCCTGGGCCCGTTTCCTCGGGCGCCACGGGGCTACCGCTACCTCTACGTCGCCGTGGACAAGTTCACCAAGTGGGGTGAAGTGGAGGCCGTCTGCACCATCCCCGCGGGCTCCGCGGTCAAGTTCATCAGGGGCATCGTGAGCCGGTTCGGGGTGCCGGACCGCATCATCACAGACAACGGTTCGCATTTCACCAGTAACCTCTTCAAAACATACTATGCTAACCTTGGAACGCAGATATGCTAGGCTTCCGTGGCGCACCCACGAAGCAACGACCAGGCCGAACGAGCCAACGCGGAGGTCCTGAGAGGCCTCAAGACCAGGACGTTCAAGAAGAAGCTGGAGGCCTGCGGCCGAGGTTGGTACGACGAGCTTCAATCCGTGCTGTGGTCCATCCGCACCACCGCGACCAAGCCGACTGGGAAGACCCCATTCTTCCTGGTCTATGGAGCGGAGGCCGTCCTCCCTCACGAGGTCAGATGTCGCTCCGCGCGGGTCCTGGCGTTTGACAAGACGCAGCAGGACGCCATGCGGGGGACGGATCTCGTGTTGGGGGAGGAACGACGACGGGAAGCCGCGCTGCGAGCGGCGAGGTATCAGCAAGCGCTGCGGCGATATCACTGCCGCAACATCCTTCCCAGGACTCTCGAGGTAGGAGACCTCGTGCTCAGGCGGGTTCTCTTTAGGGAGGGGTTGCACAAGATCTCTCCCATGTGGGAGGGCCCGTTCAAGGTTGTTCATGTTTCCAGGCCCGGCTCCGCGCGCTTGGGGACTCAGGAGGGAGTGCCAATCCAGAATGCGTGGAACATCCAGCACCTCCGGAGGTTCTACCCCTGAAAAGGCCCGGAGCCTGTGAAGCAAGGCGAGTGCCTGTGAAGCTATCGCGTTTTGGAAAGGCCCAGAGCCTGTGAAGCAAGGCGAGTGCCTGTGAAGATCATCTCTTTTTGGAAAGGCCCGGAGCCTGTGAAGCCAGGCGAGTGCCTGTGAAGATCATCGCTTTGGAAATAGGCCCAGAGCCTGTGAAGCAAGGCCAATGCCTGTGAAGCTCGCCGCCCCGTGACACTCTCACGTAATAATGAGTGGGGCTGTACACGCCCCGGAGTCTCAGGAGCGCCGGCCTCAGGCCCTGGGGCTCCCTCCCACGCCCAGTGGCTACACTTAGCTCTGCGCTGGTGAGAAGACGTCGAAGACTAGATTAGGTGCCGGACGCGGCTTTCCCATTTGCTTTCCGCAGTTGACGTGTTCGTTTGCATTTGGAGTCTTATTGGAGTTATCGCTGTTGCTGATTTATGGTTCGTCGATTTTTGCCCTCGCTTTGGTTTCCCTCGTGAACAACCTCGCGAGGGATGGTGCTCAGGCGCCCTCGCGAGGGTTTCTTCCCTAGCCCCAGGAGGGTTTCACGGCCCTGGCACATTACAGGAGCACCCCTCCTAGTCCGTGCCCCTCGGGTACCATGACGCACGCACAGGGCCTGGGTCGGTCGCCCCACTCCCCAGCAGGGGTCGAAAGCTATCTACGCACAGGCGTGAAATCAGGAAGTACAAAAATGAGATCAAGGTAATAGCTGAAGCGGCAACATTTCCCAACACGCCCCCAGGGGGCTCCATGCAACTGTTCTGTCTTACACAGGGAACGAAGGAGAAAGGAAGAAGACGAGCCTGGTGCCGCCCCTCTCGGATCGGCCCACGGCGGCGACACAGGCTGCCCCGGGGCCTCAGGCGGACCCCCTCTCGCGCTGCGCTGGGGGCCAACGGCGGGCGGACGAAACACCACCTCCTAGGTAGATCCGACGGCGCGGGGGAGGACTGCTGCCACCACTGGAGGAGTCGCTTGAGGAAGAGCTGACGAGACTGGGGAGTCGCTGAAGCCGCCGCCCGCTCGGGCGCTATCTCCCCCATCACCATCGGAGTGGGGCCCGCGGACGAGGTCACCGTCCTCAGGGCAGCACGCCGCGTGGCGACCATCTTCCCCAAACACCCTCACGTAGAGGGTGACATCGCCATCGAACCTGAAGTGCAGAGTGCACCGACGCTCCAGGCCGCGAGCGCGGGCAAACGCCTGCCAACCGTGAGTGAAGACCAAGCCCCCGCTGGCGGAGACCTCCAGCGCGACCCACGAGGACCTGCTGCAGCAGCCCTCCGCCTGGAGCCAGAGGCCACCAGGAGCGCCGGCCGGGAGTTCGCCAAGGAGGAAGCGAGGGAGCGGGAGCCGGGCGTGAGCTGGCTCCGCCGACCAAACGACGAATTCCGGCGGCGCCTGCCCGGCGCGAAAGCGCGGCCTGGGGGAGCGCACAACCCAGGCGCACCCTCCGGCTGCGGCGGCTTGCCCACCGCCGCGCTGGTAGCCCCCCCCCCCCCACGGCTGCTGGGAACTGCCGGGGCGGCCACCGGGTGCTTCCAGGGGCGCCCGCGACCACGCTTGGAAGGGGGAGAGGCAGGACCGACCTGGAGGGCCTTCCCCTTCTCTGCGGCCGAGTACCTCCTCGATGGAGCCATCGCACCAAGACGGAGCAAGAACTGAGGCGCAGGAGAGAGCAAGAGAAGATGGACTTGACGGGCACGAGCGGTGCCGTACTTATAGCCGGCGCAGGCCAACCGCCGGTCTCCACGATCACAGGTAATCATAACACGTTCTGCATGCAGGGACTTGTTCAACTCGCACGATCACCAAGGCGTCGTGGGGAAGCGGAGGCACCACGTCCAATCAACCGCCACGCGGCATCCAAGGCCGCAGGTTGTTAGGGCCCGCGGCGCTTCGCCCTTGCCCTTTCGCCTCTCGGCATGGCCAAGCCCATGCGCGCCTTGGGCCCGGGGGCTACTATCGCCGTTCTGGGAACGGGGGTCCCCAGACTTGCCTATCTACGGCCTGTGGCGTGGCTCAAGTGGGGGCCCAGCACGGCCCATCCTCATCAACACGAGGCTCAAGACCCTCGCGAGGGGCCAAGCCTCGCGAGGCGGACGATACGGCGCATCCTCAGGCACAGCCTCGTCAGGCTGGCTCGCGAGCAGGCGGAGAGTTAAAGGCGGGGTACCTCGCGAGGTGCCTATGACGCAAGCCATGACGACACGGGGCACCAGGCGGGTGCCAGCGCGTGCAGCGTCCCTCTTTCCTCTTTGGTGCAAAGGGAGCAAGCGTATCAGCGAAGTACCGAGGCATCAGGCAAAGGTTGCCACTTCGGTGCAACGGGACCAAGGCCAGGAGGACTACGAGACGGAGGTCACCATGGAGCCCAGCGCGGCGTCATCACCAGAGCCTTTGGCAGGCGAAGACTGCTTTTGTCAGGATAGATGTACTCGCTGTCCCCCTTCAAATTAGCCCGCCATTGTTGGATCCCTTCCCGCTCAATATTTGGGGAGAGGACCAAGGCCTCTATAAATAGGACTAGCCACCCACATATCGGGGGGTCGGTCGGTTCGTTTGGTTCACAAGTAGAGAGAGAGAGTGGGAAAGAGGGTGACTGAACTCTTCACAACAGTTCATCACCTCAGCCAAGAACAGACCCTCGCGAGGCTGTTCTTCCTTGTATTGTTCATCCTCACCAGCCCCAGGAGGCAATCCATCCACCACACACTGGAGTAGGGTATTACACCACATCGGTGGCCCGAACCAGTATAAATCTTGTGTCTTTCGTGCAGCTCTTTTAGTAGTTTAGATCCCATTGAGAGGAGAGGTTGAAGGTGAGATTTCCGCGCGCACCCGAGTGTTCGAACCTTAACGGTCTGCCGGAACCCGAAATCCGACAGGGGGACGTGTGGTTTCATGGGTTCGAGCGGCATCGTGGGAATCGCGGGTGGCTGTGGTAGAAACTTAATGCTCGCCGCATTTTTGGTGGCCCACATGTCATGCACACAAAGGCAGAGAGGCGGTGCGGCCGAGAGGGGTGAGGCGCACGTCGGGGGGCGTGGTGCCGTGGGTTGGAGAGGCGTCGTGGGAATCGCGAGATGAAACATGATGGTCGCTATCATGGGTTTGTCACGACAGATGTCCTCGTGAAAGGACTTAGTCATGGAGCCATCGCAATGGGTTAGCTCAGAGGGGTTAAACCGGACAAGGGACACGGGGAGTTCTATACTAGTTCGGGCCCTTCGATGAAGGTAAAAGCCTACGTCTAGTTGTGATTAGTATTGCTAAGGTTACGATGACCAGGGAGCAAATCCACTTTGTCTGGCCCTTGAGTTGTTGTCTGTCCTCCCTAAACCTCTGACGGGTCGTCCCTTTATATAAATAGGTTGATGCCCGCCGGTTTACAGAGTCCCGAAGCCGGATCATAAACATGTCCGGTTCGGTCTCTTTACTTCCTATCTTACAATGCAAGTTACATAATAACGTCGGTTTACATCTACAGGCCTTAACTTGCCTTTTGGCCTTGGGCCTTCATAAAGCACCATCATTCCAGCATCTTCATGGGCTTCTAATCTTCATAAAGTTAATCCGGCTACTCCTGGCCGGTTTACGTCCAGTAGTAATATCCCCAACATTAGGCCCCAGATTGGTTTGAACTTTTTCATGTCAATCTTCAACACTTAGAAAAACTCCTCCTTTGCATTCTCACATTGATCTTGTAAACCGCCGTGACATCATACTCCAGGATTATGAAAAACCGCCCTGACATCATCTATTTGTTGAAGCCGAAGATTAGTTTCATTAATGCATATCCAATCATCAAGGCGACACCATTATTAACTATCCATTTTTGAGCTCCTCGATTCCCGCACTTGTCGCTTTATGGCTTCGCCTTATAAATAGGACCATAGGTCCTTCTTATTTTTCACCTTCGTCTCCTTCACTTCTTCTCCCTCCTCGCGACATCTCTGCCCCTGAGCGCCACCGCCGTCACCGAGCTTCCCCTCTGCTCCAACAAAGGCCGCTACATCGACCTGATCGTACCAGAGAAACGCGGTGATCCTCCGTTGCTTCCTCCTCTGTGAGTACTTTCCCTTTCCCCTTTTGTAGATCTGTTGAAGGCTCATTCATTCTTCATAGTTTATCAAACTTCATTAGGGCTCCAGTACGGCTCTGTTCCTCCTCATCTATGGATTTAAAAACTTTACGCTTGATATATTGCACGCAAATAGCTTACTTTCCGCTACCAGAACAATCCTTTTGTACGCAAAAACCGATCTAAAGTATTACGAACTGCTGTGGGTCCAACCCTTATTAGGTCAAAATATTATTGCTTTCCTGTCTTCGGTAGATCCCAAACTTCCATGCCCTCTTGCGGAATCTGTTTCTCCTTACTTAGTCATTTTACCTTGGGTCTGTATCCTATTTACCATGTAGGCGGTTTACCCTTGTAAAAACAATCTATCTCATACCATTAGTCCCCTGGTATACCGGCAAACCTCCTTTACATTCATTGTAACAATCTAGGTTAACAACACATGTATACCCTTGATATGACCTTGTCATTCATTATTGTATTAGTCTCCGGTTTACGTAATTTCACATATCTGTATATTTTTAATCCATTGCATCTTGCGTACCACCATGAATGATTTGCAAATCGGCATTTCTTTTTCAGCTTTTCGTTTCACAATGGCTAAACAGTTTTTCGCTTGCAACTGGGCTCGTTCCCGGGTCACCGAAGAACAGTTGAACGGAAAGGTCAATATCGGCACCTTGCCCAAGAAAACTGAAATTCGATGGCGAGTTCCAGGAACAGAGAATCCTCCTACCCCGAGGCAGGGTGAGGTAGTGGTCTTTGTCGACCACATAAGCCGTGGTTTCAAACTGCCTAGGTCGAAGGTTTTCCGAGATGTACTTGCCGGTTTCCAACTCCATCCTCAAGATATCGGACCCAATTCGGTGTCCAATCTATGCAACTTGCAAGTCTTCTGTGAAGTATACTTACAAGAAGAACCAACAGCTGAGTTGTTTGGGGACATTTTTCATCTGAACCGGCATACAGAATTTGTAAACGGTCCCAACACTGAACTTGGTGGTGTCTCTGTTCAAAAGCGGAAAGAAGTTGAATTCCCTCATGCCAAACTGCACAGTCACCCTAAGGAATGGAGCCAGACTTGGTTCTACTGCATAGATACCTCTCCTGAAGATAAGAACCCTCTTCCAGGCTACCGTGATCACCGGCTTTCCAACACTCATCTGATGCCGCAACGTTTAAGTTCTATGGAACGGGCCAAATATGCCCCTCAACTCGCCAAGCTCCGGGCCTTTATGGCCAACGGTTTAACATGCGTTGATTTTGTGCGTTGCTGGATATCTTGGAGCGTCTTGCCACTAAGCCGCCGCCCCGGTTTAATGTGTGAGTACACCGGTGAATTAGAAGACCCCCAACGGCACATCAACATTCAGGTAACCGATGAAGAGGTCACTGAAAGCGTCAAGAAAATTTTGAATGAACCGGAATCAGTCTGTTGCCAAACCGGCTTGAACCCCTTCTACACTCAAAATAAACCGCCTGCTGTAAGCACTATGCTTCCTTCTTATATTTGATATCTTTAAATTGTTCAACTTGTAAAATTCCTTCTGTTTGTGTATAAACAGGGTGATGATCCCTTCTGGAAGCGGAAATCCATAGATAAAGCGGCAAAGCCATCCCGTCCCAAAACCAAAGCCGTAAAGCGAACCTGAAAGCGAAAAACAGCCGAACGTATCAACATGGAACTTGATGAAGATGCAGAGGAACGGGAAGTTGAGGTAGAACTCGAATCCCTTGGCTCCCTTTTCATGCATCTCATTAACAATGATCTTTATCAGGAGGATGTAGAAGGCAGCCAGGCTGGTGACGTAGAGGTAATTACCCTTTCCTCCGGTTCAGACTCTATGCCAACACAAAAAACCCGTCAAGCGGTCCGGAAAGTAAGCTTTTCTCATCCTCTTGCTTACTTGGATCCAACATTTATTTTGAAGACACAGCAGCATGAAGCTCGCCGGACAACCCGGCACAGTAGCCAACAGGTACTTCAGCCGGTTAACCTGACACCCCGGTTCGGAAGCGCCGATCTGAGTTCTCCCCCACTTATGACAATTCTTATCCCAAGGCAGGTTATTTCAGACAACCTCTTAATCCGTCCAATTCCAATTATCAGGTGACACCTCCCTCATCCTCTGGCGAGTCAACAGCAACCCAACTCCCTCCTCTCAAAACTGTAGCTGGGTAAATACTCAAAGCCTTTCTTCGAATGGTTTACCTATTTTGAGCAATATGCTAAATTTTCACGTCTTTTATTTTTGTTTGCAGAGCCAAAGCCAGACCCAGCAAAAAGCTCGGGTGAACAATCCGTCTGAACACCAGGTGGTTCTTGAACACGAGCAAACAGATGAACCAGACCAAACTTGTGAACTGGAGGGTCCCCATCCTGACGCTACCTTTGATCAGCCACCCCCTCAAGACCGGAATATTAGTGAACAAACTGAAGCTGATACTACTGTTCCTGATACTGAACTGGCAGCTCCAATCCAGGCTAGTCCGGTGAGAGTTACTAGCACTCCACCATCACAGACAAAAGCTAGTGGAGGCCTAGGAGATGACGTTATCATTACTGGCATGGGGCACAACTCTCCTGGCCATCTTGGAATCTTGTCCAAACATAGCGCCAAAGAAGAGCGTGCTGCCATGGAGGAGGGTAAATGGATCACTGATTTGTCAAGTTATGCTCATCTCAGCGCTGAAGAACTCCATTCCGGTTTTTTAAACCGTCTGCACTCAAACTGAGATTATGAGGCCGGTTTGGTTAACTTAATGAAGGAACGCTATGAGGTATTTTCATCTCCCTTTATTTCTTGATTCCAATGTTGAAACACTAGCCCAAGTAGCCCCCAAGGGCCGTTTTATGATGTGAGTCTTAAACCGGGTCTTTGTAGTACTTTAATCATGTCTTGCTGACCCTCAAAATGTCAAGTCCTTAGTAAAAACAAAAGCGATACTCTACCAATGTAATTATGTAGCTTTCCTCAGTGTAGCCCCCAAAGGCCGGATTAGCTTTGCGAGGTAATCCGGGTCTTGAATCCATGCGTCCGTTTTGAACAGATGTACATTACCCCCCAAGTGTCAAGGATAATTCTTGCATTGTTCTGGAGACTTATCAAAGATGTATTGATAATAGAGCAAATAGGCATTAGCCCCCAAGTACGAAGTGCATAACTTGTTATCGGCTTAGTACTTAGAAAATACATATCCTGTTGTTGACATATCTTCGCTGTTACAGGCCGAGCTAAGCAATAGAGATGCCCGAACCGCTGATTTGCAAGAGAACGTGAAGTCCCAACAAGCAGAGGCTGTGAAAGCCAAGGAGGAGCTGACCAAAGCCCTGACAGCTATGGAAAAGCTAAATGAGTCTTTCAACAAGGAACGTGCTGACTGGGAAACCGAAAAGGCCGGTTTAACCAAAAGAGCTGAGGATGCCAAAGCAGCCCTGAAGCCATTTGTAGATGAACTAACTGGTTTGAAGCAGCAAATAAACGCCATGACCTCCGCTGTATTTGGTAAGTATCTCCTTATACTCTTTGTCCAATTCATGAGATCTTATTGTTTACCAGTTGGGCTGATATTAAACCATGACAGGCACTCACATTACTCATCTGGGTGCTGATATGCGGATGAAGCTTAAAGCGGCTTACACCTTAATAGAACAGCTTTACTCTGGATCCCAGCGTGCTATATGCACTGCATCCTACAATAAACCGGCACCAACACTGATAAAAGAAACGCTAGAGAAGCTGGCCATGCTACAAGCCCGGATTACTGAACTGAAGAAGGCAGCCGCAAGAGCAGGAGCACTGGCCGCACTAATCCGGGCCAAAGCATGGATTCCGGATCTTGAAGCGGATACATCATTAAAGGATATCCAGGTGTGAAGGAGGACGGTTCAAACTTCGACAATGATGATCTCTGAAGGCTGACAAAGCAGATACGGCCAATAGCCAGCAAACTGGCAGAAGACATAGACTTATCTCATTTCCAGCCGGCTTACGACACTGAAGGGAAGAGACAGCCTGCCGAAATCCATGAAGTCAAAGAACTTGTGCCTCCAATCCGTAAGCATACTTATGCTCCTGACATTAACCCCTCCAGCCTTATCCATGAAGAAGTTGTGTTTCAAGCTTTAATCGAAATCGATTGGTCAATGGTTGATTTCCAGCGTCTAGGAGGGATGAAGAAGAAGTGATTGCACCAAATGATCCTCAACCGTCAATCCGTCCAGACAAAGTATCTTAAACTGGTATACCAGCTATTTTAAACAATTATTCAATTGGAGCCGTTTTGAAGCTTCTTGTAATAGGATAGGGAAACCCCATTATCTGTCATGCCCTCGAACATGTTTATGTTGCTTTGACATGCGGAAAACTTGTTTCACTTTTTTGGGATCTATTTATGCATAGCCCATGATGATTTCTGTTCCTAGATGCAAGAACTTGAGAGTGTCCAAGTGGTTTACCACTGGACGGGCCATGATGCCCAAAAATATACAATACTTGGATGAATAGTCAAAGTTTGTATTAAAAATAACATCTGCGAGATACCTCGTTGGCTGACCAAATGTTTGTATGGTAAAGGTGAAAACATCAATCCGGAGCATTGATAACTCATGGCTCTCTTACCATTGCATGAAAAAAAATCATATTGGGCTAAAAAGCCGTTGAGTTGTTTGTATAAGAATGGTGACATCTAGTCAAAACCAGACCGGAGCAGTTTGCTACAGGTTTAGAATCTGATCATGTACTGACAACTAAGCATTGAATGTCAAGCCGGTCTTATAATAAACACCGGTTTATCATAAAATATTCATAAATCCCTTACCAAAGTATTTTAAAACAACAAATACAAAAGAAATATGCAAGGCTTTTCATGGGCTTCCTGGCCGCTGAGTTAAACCATTTTGCAAAGCCTCTTAAGGTGGACCTCAATCTTTAACCAATCATTGATTTAACTTTGACAAGTTCAGGGTCCATGGGATTGACTTGTCAAACATTTGATGGGTCATACCAGGTTTACCTTGACGGAGTGGCTTACTTAAAGAGGAAGGATAACCCGGGGTTTTAGGTGAATACACCTGGCTTCCAAGCCTGGCTTGATATCCTATTACAAGGGTTCAAAACTCATTGTTCTTTGAGAAGCAAAGAGCCCCTAGGTAATATGTGAGCTGCGCTCGGTGGATACCTATGTTTGAGTTGTGCTTTAATGCAACAGACTCTCTTTGGCTCCACATAATTTCCTTTTGGCTTAACACCTATCAAGAGGTGTAGCTATGGAGTGATAACAACCAAGCCCCCTAGTGATCCCTTTGTGGTGTTAAACCGATCAAGAGGTGTAGCTATGGTGTGACAACAACCAAGCCCCCAAGTGATATCCCTTTGTGGTTTCAAACCAATCAAGAGGTGTAGCTATGGTTCAGATATGACCAAGCCCCCTAGTGATTTCCTTTATATCCGTGCGACCACAGAGACCGGTTTAACAAAACTCCGCTTTGTCAGTAGAAACTCTTGTAAGCTCACACACGATGTAAAAACAACAGAGACCACGCTTTATTCGAGGCTCTGGTTTATTATATAATATATACATTGTCATAAATATGTACATACGAAGAGCCGGTGGCTCAAGTATAGTAAGGCCGAAGAAGAGCTATATTCCATGGCCGCTTGGTCACCTCCTCCGATTTACGTGAGTCTTTGTGCTCTCGAACATCAATGAGGTAGTATGACCCGTTGCGCAGATTCTTGCTGACCACAAAAGGTCCTTCCCAAGGTGGGGATAATTTGTGCATATTAGTCTAATCCTGGATGAGGCGGAGCACCAGATCGCCCTCTTGAAAAGTTCTAGTCTTAACCCGGCGGCTGTGATAACGTCGGAGATCTTGTTGATAAATTGCCGAACGCGCAGCTGCAAGATCACGCTCCTCATCTAACAGGTCCAAGGAATCCTGACGTGCCGTCTCATTATCAGCTTCAATATATGCTGCCACACGGGGAGAGTCGTGACGTATGTCACTAGGAAGAACTGCCTCCTCTCCGTAAACCATGAAGAAAGGCGTGTAACCCGTAGATCTGTTGGGTGTGGTGTTGATGCTCCATAACACAGAATGTAACTCCTCAACCCAACAACCCGGTGTCCGCTTCAAAGGAACAATAAGTCGGGGTTTAATACCTCTCAAAATTTCTTGATTTGCCCTCTCCGCTTCACCATTAGATTGGCGGTGAGCCACCGATGCTATATCAAGCCGGATGTGTTCACGTTGGAAAAATTCCTCCATCTCCCTTTGACAGATTAGTACCATTATCAGCTATAATACTGTGTGGAAAACCAAACCGAAATATCACCTTTTTGATGAACAGAACCGCCGTGGCCGCATCACAATTACTAACTGGCTCTGCTTCCACCCATTTGGTGAATTTGTCAACTGCCACTAACAAGTGGGTCTTTTTGTCCTTGGAGCGCTTAAAGGGTCCAACCATATCAAGCCCCCAAGTCGCAAACGGCCACGTTATTGGAATCATCCTCAACTCCTGAGCCGGAATATGAGCACGGTGTGTAAATTTTTGACAACCGTCACATCGTTTAACTAAATCCTTAGCATCAACATGAGTTGTTAAACAATAGAAACCGTGGTGAAAAGCTTTAGCCACCAAAGACTTTGAACCGGCGTGATCACCACAATCCCCTTAATTGATTTCTTGCAAAATCTCACAACCCTCCTGAGGGGAGACACAACGCTGAATTGCCCCTGTGACGCTGTAACGATGAAACTCCCCGTTGATTATGGTCATTGACTTGGAACGCCGGATTACCTGTCGGGCCAAGGTTTCATCCTCCGGTAACTCGCGCCGGTTCATGTAAGCCAGGTACGGGATTGTCCAATCCGGTAAGACATGCAAAGCTGCCACCAATTGAGCCCCCGGGTCAGGAATAGCCAACTCCTCCTCTGTTGGTATCTTAACCGACGGATTATACATTATATCAAGGAAGACATTTGGTGGGACCGGTTTACGCTGAGAACTAAGGCGGCTTAAAGCGTCCGCCGCTTCGTTCTTTCGCCGGTCTATATGGTCCACCCGATAACCTTTGAAGTGACCAGCCACTATGTCCACCTCACGTCGATATGCAGCTATGAGTGGGTCTTTAGAATCCCTAGTGCCAGACACATGTTGAGCCACTAGATCTGAATCCCCAAAGCATTTAACCCGGCTTAAGTTCATCTGCTTAGCCATCCGAAGACCGTGGAGTAAGGCCTCATACTCAGCTGCATTGTTAGTACAAGGGAACATTAAACGTAGCACATAAAAAAACTTATCACCTCGTGGGGAAGTTAGTATGACTCCATCCCCCGAGCCCTCCAACTGTCTGGATCCATCAAAGTGAATAGTCCAATACGTGTTATCTGGTTTTTCCTCTGGTGCCTGCAACTCCGTCCAATCATTTATAAAGTCCACGAGTGTTTGGGATTTAATCGCTGTGTGGGGTATGCATTTGAGCACGTGAGGTCCAAGCTCAATAGCCCACTTGGCAATCCGGCCATTTGCTTCTCTGTTTTGAATGATATCTCCCAGGGGGGCTAAACTGACCACTGTGATAGGATAACCCTGAAAATAATGTTTAAGCTTCCGGCTTGCCATAAACACTCCATACACCAGCTTCCGCCAATGTGGATACCTCTACTTTGATTCAATGAGCACCTCACTGATATGATAAACCGGCCATTGAACTGGATATTCCTTTCCAGCTTCCTTGCACTCCACCACAATAGCCACGCTAACAGCTCGGGCATTAGGAGCTACATACATCAATAACGGCTCTTTATCGATCGGGGCTGCAAGCATAGGCGGTTCAGCTAACTGCCTCTTCAGATCCTCAAATGCTTTATCAGCCGCCTCACTCCAGACAAAATCATCTGTTTTCTTGAGCATCTGATATAGAGGGATAGCCTTCTCCCCAAGACGACTGATAAACCGGCTCAAAGCCGCAATTCGGCCGGCCAAATGTTGAACGTCATTGATACACGTCGGTTTAGCCAAAGATGTAATTGCTGAGTTTTTTTCCGGAGTGGCCTCAATGCCTCTGTTTCACACCACAAAACCCAAGAGTTTGCCTACCGGGACACTAAAGACACACTCGTCCGGATTGAGCATCATCTTGTAAACCCGGAGGTTGTCAAAGTTTTCTCTCAAATCATCTATCAATGTTTCCTCCTTCCTGGACATTATCACAATATCATCTACATATGCATGAACATTGCGCCCAATCTGCTTATGAAGACAATTCTGAACACAACGTTGATAAGTCGCCTGGGCACTCTTGAGCCCAAAAGGCATGGAGACATAGCAGAAGGCTCCAAAGGGAGTTATAAAAGCCGTCTTATCCTAGTCCTTAACTGCCATTTTGATCTGATGATAGCCAGAATAAGCATCCAGAAAACACAAACGGTCACAACCCGCCGTAACATCAATAATCTGATCAATACGAGGGAGGGCAAGGGGTCTGTAGGTCAAGCCTTGTTCAAGTCTGTGTAATCTACACACATATGCCAAGTGTCGTTTTTCTTAAGAACCAACACCGGATTAGCCAACCACTCCGGGTGAAAGACCTCCATGATAAACCCTGCAGCCAACAACCGAGCTACCTCTTCACCAATAGCCTTGCGCCTTTCTTCATTGAAGCGGCGGAGAAATTGCCGGACCGGTTTAAACTTAGGATGTCCCTCGGTACACCTGTTAAGTGTGTGCTCAGCGAGTTCCCTCGATACACCTGGCATGTCAGAAGGTTTCCATGCAAAGATGTCCCGGTTCTCACGGATGAACTCGATGAGCGTGCTTTCCTATTTGGGATCCAGGTTAGCGCTGATGCTGAACTGCTTGGATGAATCACCAGGAACAAAATCAACCATCTTAGTATCAGTGGCCAATTTAAATTTCAACGCTGGATCGTGTTCCGTAGTTGGCTTTTTCAAAGAAGTCATATCTACCAGATCAACTTGATCTTTATAAAACTTCAGCTCCTCCGTGGCACAAACCAACTCAGCATAAGCCGCATCACCTTCCTCACATTCGAAAGCGATCTTCCTGCTCCCGTGTACTGTGATGGTCCCCTTATGACCTGGCATTTTAAGCTGTAGATAAACATAACACGGTCTTGCCATGAACTTAGCATAAGACGGTCGCCCATACAAAGCGTGATACTGACTTTTGATTTTTACCACCTCAAAAGTCAATGTTTCTGATCTTGAATCATGATCATCCCGAAAAGCCACCTCTAAGGTTATCTTGCCCGCTGGATACGTAGACTTACCAGGAACCACACCATGGAAAATGGTGTTTGACAGTTTAAGATTCTTATCTGTCAACCCCATACGACGGAAGGTATTATAATATAGAATGTTGATACTACTTCCCCCATCCATGAGTACCTTGGTGAACTTATATCCCCCACCTTGAGGGGCCACCACTAAGGCCAAATGACCCAGATTGTCAACCCGGGGCGGGTGATCCTCTCTACTCCATAAAATGGGTTGCTCCGACCAGCGCAAATACTGAGGCACCGCCGGTTCAACAGATTTCATTGCCCTCTTGTGAAGCTTCTGATCATGCTTACACAAGCTACTGTTGAAGACATGATATTGCCCACTATTTAACTTCTGAGGATTGCTCTGATAACCCGACTGCTGATGCTGCTGCTGGTTCCCTTGATGGTTGTAACCTTCCTGGTGGCCTTGCTTCCCTTGATTGCTTTGTCCGGTTTGATTGCCCTGAAATCCTGAACCGGAGCTGCCGCCTCCATAACCCGGCCCGTGGAAACCACCTCCTGAACCGCCGGGTGGGCCATTATCGTACTAAAACATATTGGAGTTCTTGAAATCTCGCATGATATAACAATCCTTCCAAAGAAGCGATGCTGGCTTATCCTTTGATCCATGCTTTGGACAGGGTTGATTTAATAGGACCTCCAAATTGGGGCCTGAACCTCCGCCCCTCTGGGGCTGCTTGCCCTTACGGCGCTGACCATTCTCCTGAGCATTGAAGTTAGGCACAAAGTCCAAACTGTTGTCGGCCTTGCCCTTACCATTGTCCCCATGGCATGCCGTATTATGCTGCTGACCCTTGGTGTTGTCGTTCTTTTTCCCTTTCCCCGGTTTGTCCTCCTCTTAGTCAGGGTCTTTGGTATTATCTGAATCGGCGTACTTAACTGTCACACCCTGATTTTCATGCCACAACACTTAAGCTAATAAATCATGATAAAGTGTGGTTTGACAAAAACTTTTGCATCAATTGGCTTTTATTTGGAGTTGGTTTTCTCTCTGTGTTTTTCAGGTGCTCTTTAAAGTCAACACAACTCCACCTTCTGTACTTCATCTCCTTGCCCGAAACTTCTGCCCAATGATCATGCCATGTGTATAGTGCAATATAGTATTTTCTTACAAAAATAATTTGGCCAAATAGTATTTTCAAAAATTACTTTTCCAAAACCCCCTGAATTGAGGTTTGCACTACAAGTACTTGATTTTGGGTATGAAAAATATTTCAAAGAGAATATTTGAAACCTATTAGATATAGGATTCCCATAAAACACAAAAATATAATTTTTAAAGTTATTTTCCTATTTTATTTAAAAGCTTTTTCTTAAGGCCAGAAATGGTCTTTCATAGCGAAAAATTATTTTATTGTTTCAAAAATATTTCAGAAAAATCAGGGAAACTCAGTGGACATATATTTTCCATATACATGAGTTTCAACACATGGTCATGATCAAAATATTGGACAAGACCTCCCAAAACCATTTCTGCCCATTTCAAGGATTTGAAATATTTCTACCAGAAATATTTTCCAATAAATCCAGGAAAATTCTAGCAAGTCACATACGCATAATATTATGATATTGCACAGTTTCAGCCCAGACCAAACTACTTTGGTTCACCAAAATGCCCCAAAACCCTCTCTGACCAGAATCAAATTTGAACAAGTTTGTACTACCAACTTTCTCTCCTTGACCGCAACTTCTTTGAGCACGTTCGCATGACCAATTGAGGCCACTACACCAAGTGGTTCATCAAGGGGAAGTGATTTGCTCAACTAGATCTACACAAGTTCATTTTTGCTAATTTCTAGGGTTTACAAAAGTCTCATTGGCAACTTTGCCCAAATAAGCTCCAAATTGGTGGAAGGCCCTAATTATATGTGTCATTTCACCCTGTTGAGTCTCATGGCATTTGGAAATCATCTACTTGCCCAAACCATTATGAAACACCTTCTGCCACTTTTCAAAAATCACCATTTTGACCACTAACACTATTCTCCTTGAGCTCAACTTTTTACCACAGCTCCTCCTAGTCCTCTCCTACCTCCAGTAACTCTTCCCCGGCTCCAGTAATTATATGTGTCATTGAAGAGTGAAACATCCCCATTTACCCTTCTGGACAGCAGCATTCTTGTCCTTTCTCACCTCCCTGCTCACCCCAGTGGCCACCCAGGGCATCCAATGCCTCGCCCCCATTCTTTACTCCCCCCTAGATCCACCAGACACCTTTGGTCGTGCCCACATTGCATAGAAAATGGCCATGCCGGCCATTTGGGCGCTCTAGAGCGTGCTACAGTGCACTCCCGCACTATAGACGCCCCCTGCCAAGCACCTCCGGCCACCTCGGGCCTCCCTAGCACGCCTGACAAGACGCCTCGACGTCCGCAACACGGCAGCTGGTCGGCCCCCTCCTCCTTCTCCCTCCTCTCGCCCCAGCTCGCACGCGCGGCAACCACCCGAGCGCACCAGTGAGCGTGCTCACACGCGCGGCGCCTCTGGCCTCCTGCTCCCTCTCTCTTCTTTCCCCCGATCTGGACCGAACCCACGAGCAGCCCAGACACGCCCGCACGCGCCCCCATGACCCACAGCAATGGCAATAACCTTGCCGGCGCACGGGTCTATGGTGAGCCGTGGCTCGCCTACTTAAAGGCCCGCCGAGCCTCTCCCTCACCACCACTCGCTCCTACCTACTCCAAATCATCCCCCTGTGCCCTCCACTCTCCTCCAGGAGCACCCGAGCTCGAGATCGAGCTTGAGCTCCGCCGCCTCGGGTGGCCGTCAATCTCGGGGTAAAGGCTCTCTTCGCCTCTTCTACCTCTTGATCTGGAACCTCCACACCTCCCTGACCATTTCCCCTCTGTTCCCCCTCTCTATTACAGCCGGAATCGACCGGGGGAAGCACCTCCCGAAGCTCTGCCGCTGGCTTCCTTGTCACTGGGAACCCCTGCACCCCGGCGACCAACTCCACCTCCACCCGAACGGCGACTCCGTCCTGAGCACGTCGGTGCCCTCAGATCGCCTCGCCATCGACCACAGCGGCGCCGGTGAGCTCGCCGCCCTCTCTGACCCGAGGTTGATGATGACGGCCGTGGGGCCTGTCCGTCAGCCTCACGTCCTGACATGTGGGTCCCACACGTCAGGTTTAAAACACACGCGCGCACACCGGTTCGTTCCGTCGGCTGGAGGCGTATTTCCCAAATACGCCTTCGACGTGGCAGCCTTGCGCGGGCTGGATTCCCCCTGGGCCTGCTGCACTGTGGCCGAGTAGGCTCAGTTGCACAATGTCCTTTTTCCTTTTCTTTTTCTATAACTTTTCCAAAAGTCCATAGGATTAAATAATAATCCAAATGCAATAATTCCAACTCCTAAGTTCTTGTAATAATCCCACCTACATATTGCTGCAGCTTTCACTCTTATCAAACCAACTTTTCTTCACTGTTCAAATTTAAATTTGAATTAGAGCATTTATGCCTGTCATTTAAAATTCCTAGCACTGTTTCCATGACTAGGAGATTTCCCCTTCTTAGTTTTCACCCTAGCCTATACCTACTATTAAAAGAAATAGGTATTCTTGGTTTGGTTATGTTTTGTTTGGTCCTGTTTAACTATTTTTAATATTTAGTACACTATTCCGTACAAAGGAGGCCATACGCACAAAGAAAGCCGGGAGGTACATGTAAAGAAAACTTAAAACTAAACAAAGCAGCCGGCCGGCCAGACTATATCCACCGCCCGCTGGCTTCTCTCCAGCCGTATATGGATCTCTGTAGACTCATCTGCATCGATGAGATGTCTTCGCATTGAAGGTGCACGGCGTTCCTGGCAACACCAACAACTGTCCTGGGACAGAGCAGGTGAAGTACATGACGGCTCGTCTGCAGCGAAGTACATGACGCCGGCTATGGTGACACGGATGAGTAGACGACACCGAGACAACATATAGGCGACGCGGCGGCAGAGCTGTAGGCCGAGCGTGGACATGGCGGTGGTTGTGATGACAACGTGCAGCCGGTGCGGCCGCACTGCACGAGCTGTAGAGAGGGCAGCGGTGGTGGTTGTGGATGTGCAATGAGCTATCAGCTATGGCCGGTAGCGGCACGATGGCACGAAGAAGAAAGGGTCCGCTGGGCAAGGTACGGTCCACCGGGCCAGGGTTGCACCAGACCACGTGAATATTGAGCTAGCAGCAATGCCATTGAGATTAAGTGAGCTTGTGAAACTTGAAGATGAAGACGCAATTAGGGAATCACTGGTCATAATCCATGCACTTAAACTACGGACATGGCAATCAACTGGATCCATGCATTGCTGAACATGTGGAGACCAAACTACGCATCGAGAGAATTATACTAGCAAACATGTAACACACCTGCGAGGTACTCAAGTTCCTTGAACATTACGTGCATTAAAATGTATGGCCGGCATGCACTTTTTAGCATTCTTTTTTTAGGGTAACCTTTTATTAGGGGTAACTAATTTGAGCTAAGACTTCCCGTTGCTTTGTGTTTCTCGGTAATGTCAGATCTAATTATGTGCATGATCATTTTCTTTTGAATATATTCACAGACTAATTACTCACACCACTAATCATCTCTATAAAACTTGAAGTCTATTAGGAGCAAATACAGCTATCTCACGGCATTACTTGAAGCCAATATATGTCTTTGTTTCAATCCAGATGGATTTGTTGTTTTGCACTAGGTAAACACTCGAATACGACACAAACAATGAAATTTATTTTATACCAGTTGCAAGGCACGGGTTGCTTATAGGTGGAACCAATTAACATGTTTATTTGTTAGAGGTAGTCTCTAATGCTAGAAGGACGCTAAGCTTGGAGAAATCGTCGCCAAGGCTTGCATCGTATGGAGACTGCCCCTATAGGCTGTGATACTGCCTTATGTTTTTAGTATTTTGAATAGCCTTTTAAAATTTCTTTTCAAAGTTTCTAATTTTTTTAAGTCTCTACGATGTCTCCGCAGCCTGATTTTTAACCTTGCACGATGTGTTTTGTTTCTACCAGAGTGCGATCGGATGTGGATATTTTATGATTTAGATTATATAGGATGAAGAAGGTGTATTATACCATATGTGGATTTTTTAATTAATTCTCAACCATTGCCATCAAGCTTGATCGTGTAAGGCCTTTGTTATTTGATACAAAGTTTCCAACGGTAATTCTCTCTATTATATATTGCGCACCGTGAGTAAAAGAACAACTGCATACAATGCAGGGATCATGCATGCATCAAGTAAAGATGAGATAAGCATAACGCTCACCATCATCATAATTAATAGGTCCGTAAAATTATCAGTCGATGCAGGGAGGGCTCGCGAAGTGGCGTTCCAGAGTATGTGCTTATTGCCTTAGGATTGAACACTTTCATCGTGAATAAGTGGATAGCATGGTTATCATTGGCGACGGTAATGAAGAGGAGAAGCGTTAATACGGATGGGTCACTGCTAGGCACATGAAAAGATTTGTTTCTCCCGTTGCAACGCACAGGCATATTTCCTAGTATTTAACAAAAATGAGTTGACATTTTTCTGAGCACTTTGGTTTTTCTGTTTTATTATTGCCTTACTTTGTTTTTCTCGCTATTATTTTGCGATGATAGATGCCGACGCAGGAGTTGGACCAGAAAACCTTGAAGACCCAAGAACACTTTGCTAAGCCAGGCAAGCAACCCCTTGACCATGTCTATGAAACCCTTTTTATGCATGTCATATAGCACTTTTATTGCTTGCATCGGAGACATGATACTGTGGTAACCACATGGGGTGGTTTACCACCGTTACGTCCTCGTTGATACTTGCATTGTCCATGACCCTACCTTCTTATGAGGGTTATGCCGGTGGGAGTAGATAGGATGCTAAAGTAGTTGCTACGCAAAAAGGGACGGGAATATGCATGGTGATGAAGACAAAGTATTTTCAAAAGACTTTTTGAAAACCCGTCGGGTGCCACTTATGCCCGAGGGAGATAATGAGATGGGTAACCACTTGATGACGAAGTGGTGTACCGAGGCAAGTGTGTGTGTTGTTTTCGAAAACGGATTAGATTTAAGATTTGTCGACTGTCCCAACCTTACATGCGCAACCACTCTACCCTTGTATGGGAAAGGGCATTATTGATTACCTAGACCGATACTAGCTTGGAGCCCGCATTACTAGTGACAGGGGAGAGTTGGTGCTCTCTCTCTCTCGGGACGGGATCGTGCCAGGTAGGGCGGCCATGACTGTTTTCACAGGGCACCGGATACACCGTTGTGTCCCCTCTCGGATGTTACGATCTCGAGTGAGTCTCGTATGATGTACATCGTGAGGATATGGAACAACGAGTGGACTCCTTGTTAGTGTCGTCTAGGGAAAGATAGTGATCGGGTGCTTACCCCGGGTACTTGAGGTACCGCGGGTCGTGGATGACATGGAAGTTCCCCGGATCTTGTGGGTAAAGTGTGCAACCTCTATAGAGTGTAAAACTATTCGAATAGGCGTGTCCACAGCCAAGGACAGTTGGGCGGTGCTGCTTAAACTACGTCCAGAATTTTACAAACCACGTGTGTGTGTGTGTGTTGATGGAGCTAAATGGGTTAAGTCAGATGACTTGACACGATGATCAAGTTGGATTGGTGTCCACCTCTGTTTATGTTGATACCTGTAACTTGTTCATACGGATGTCTGTACTCTCATTATGCATACTTTACATGTTGATAGATCATGTCATTGCACTCAGAACTAGCTTTTTGCAAAATACCTACTTAGTGCTATATCATTGCATCATTGTGCCCTGTTCCAATCGTGGGTTGCTTGCGAGTACATTCAAAGTTCTCGTTGGCTTGCCACTGGTTATTTAATTGGCCATGCATGGAAGAACAAGAGTTCGAAGAAGAGTTCTTTGGAGACAAACATGCGAACTAGGACAATTCCAAATCAGAATGCCTGTAGGGTTAAGGCAGACGGCATGGGTTCTACTTACCGACGAAGAATTTCCGCTGCTTAAGTTTATTTGGTGTTCAGCCCTTGTGGCTTTATCTATATAAGACTTGACCATAATGTTCAAAATTTGTGTAAGACGGTCTGTATGGATGTAAGACTCTTGTTATTCAGCTTCTGTGTGTTCAGTGAGCATTGATCTCTGGGATCACTGTACACATGCATTCGGTGATCTCCACTTATGAGTCGGGGTCCCCACATTAACCAGAGTGGCCATAAGCGTTGACATATCATTGCAGCGACGTTTGAGCCTTCCTAACTTCTGTTTGAGTGGCAGAAAGTGGCAATTGCCCTCCAATGTTAACACTGCGGTATCTGCATTGATACGATCCGATGAATGCAAAATAGCTGAGACCCGCTTTACCCAATGGGTCGTGGACTCCCCATCCTCTTGGACACAAGCGGCCAGGTCCACAATTGACATGGGATTCTTACAAGTATCTTTGAAGTTCTAGATAAACCGGTGCTTCAATTCAGCCCATGATCCGACAGAGTTAGTTGGTAAGATCTTCAACCAAGTACGGGTTGTTCCTTCCAACATCATGGCGAAGTATTTAGCACATACTGCTTCATCCACATCTAACATCTCCATTGCCATCTCGTAGCTTTCAACCCATGCCTCTGGTTGCAGATCGGCGGTGTAATTGGGTACCTTACGAGGCCCTTTGATGTCCTTGGGCAGTCTCACATTACGCAAAGCGGGGGTAAGACATGGCACCCCTAAGGAACTAAACACCACACCTAGCTCTACTGAAGCGGTAGGGTGAACCGGAGTAGGTTGACAGGTTCCGTGCAGAGCTGCTAACTCGGCCTCTCGACATGCGCGAGCATGATCCACCACATCCTGCGCATTAGCACCTCCCTCGGCCAGGTTGTGCCCTCGCGGTGAGTTACGGCGACGTGCACTGCTTGACACGGCCGGCTCATCCTCAACGTGCCTGTTGTAGCTCTGGCTTGGACGGGGCGTGGAATGAATCCTCTCATGATTGTGTGAATAAGCCTGCTGCTGGTTTAGAGCTGTTTGAAGGAGACCTCTGGCCCGTCGTACCTCTACCACTACTGGTGACTCGCCGTCGGTTGGGAGGGCAGCCAATCATGAAGCAGCGGCCACAATGTTGTCCAACGGGTTGGAGTAATGCCCGAGAGGTGTTGGAACGTACTGTGGCACAATGTTGTTCTGATGAGGCGGGTCCATCGTGTGTGGCTGAACCGGCGCTCCTGTTCCTGGCGCCTCCGTCCGGTTTAATATTGGCTGGTTACTAGTTCCTGCTCCAGGCGTGTTGAAGAGATTTCTGGGCTCATAACTCGACGGGAGATGCGATCGGTATCTTATTCTCATGATTTCCTCTGAAGCATTCTGATCCAGCCTATAACGGTAGGCCTGAGCTTCCAACTCGGCACGTTCTGTAGCCATGATAGCGTTCTCTGCCGCTAGGTCCGCTTTAGCCTGAGTTATCTGATCTTTCACCTTTGCGATCTCTGCATTATGCTGATCTCGGGCTGCTGCGTCCACTTCCGCGGCCATCAGTGTTGCCAAAGCGTCGAACAAGTCATACAGAACTTGAGCCGGAGGTAGCGCAGAGCTCCTTGCCCCCGCCGGTGTGGCTGTTGCTGAACCGGAGAGCATTGCTATGGCGGTTGATGAGTGGGCGCTGATTGTGTACCGGCCATGAAGATAGCGGCCTGGTTTGGCAGATCAGGGGAGTCCTCGGAACCTCCACTAATCCAGCCATCCTGCAACTGATAGAGCGATTCGGTTTCTCCAGAAGACTCGTCGTCGGAGCAGACAACGGTTTCTCCATCGGATGTCGGTCCATCCTCATACTCTGCTTCATGGTTGACCCCTACAAAAACATGCTTTGCCATGGGCTGAACCGGGGAAGGGGTTGCACGCCGGGCCGTCTCGATGATGTCGGTGCAGGTATCCGGCTCAGGGCCCGGTTCGCCAATCTTGCCGATGAAGACGTGAATCCCACCAAAGGAGACCCGGTACCCATATTCGATTGAATCAGCCTCGGGGCCCCATCCAGCATTGTCGATGTAGAGCTTGCCGCGACGACTCTTCATCATTCGGCCCACAGCATATCCCTTGAGTCCATCAAAGCTGCCCTTTCAGAACTCGAAACCATCATGCGATAGCCCCACGGTGGGTGCCAACTGTCGTGGGTTTGTCACGGCAGATGTCCTCGTGAAAGGACTTAGTCGTGGAGCCGTCACAACGGGTTAGCTTAGAGGGGTTAAACCGGACAAGGGACACGGCGAGTTTTATACTAGTTCGGCCCCTTCGATGAAGGTAAAAGCCTACGTCTAGTTGTGATTGGTATTGCTGGGGTTTCGATGACCAGGGAGCGAATCCGCTTTGTCTGGCGCTCGAGTTGTTGTCTGTCCTCCCTAAACCGCTGCCGGGTCGTCCCTTTATATACATAGGTTGACGCCCGCTGGTTTACAGAGTCCCGAAGCCGGATCATAAACGTGTCCGGTTCGGTCTCTTTACTTCCTGTCTTACAATGCAAGTTACATAATAAGGTCGGTTTACATCTACAGGCCTTAACTCGCCTTTGGGCCTTGGGCCTTCATAAAGCGCCATCATTCTTACGTCTTCATGGGCTTCTAATCTTCATAAAGTTAATCCAGCTACTCCTGGCCGGTTTACGTCCAGTAGTAATATCCCCAACAGTCGCCGTAGTTGAATGTCCATGGACAAGTTGTGATGTCTACACACACATGCACTGCATACCGATCACTGGAAGGAGTAGCAGAGAAAGCTACATATGCAGATAAATAGTTCCTTATAGTCAAGCGGACCCACGCTACTACTCTGTTCCAAAGACATGCTCACTAAGGGAGTCCCGGAATAGGGGGTGTCCGGATAGCCAGACTATACCTTCAGGCGGACTACTGGACTATGAAGATAGAAGATTGAAGACTTCGTCCCGTGTCCGGAAGGGACTTTCTTTGGCATGGAAGGCAAGCTTGGCGATACGGATATGTAGATGTCCTACCATTGTAACCGACTCTGTGTAACCCTAGCCCTCTCCGGTGTCTATATAAACCGGAGGGTTTTTAGTCCGTAGGAACAACAATCATACCATAGGCTAGCTTCTAGGGTTTAGCCTCCTTGATCTCGTGGTAGATCTACTCTTGTACTACCCATATCATCAATATTAATCAAGCAGGAGTAGGGTTTTACCTCCATCGAGAGGGCCCGAACCTGGGTAAAAACATCGTGTCCCTTGTCTCCTGTTACCATCCGCCTAGACGCATAGTTCGGGACCCCCTATGCGAGATCCACCGGTTTTGACACCGACATTGGTGCTTTCATTGAGAGTTCCTCTGTGTCGTCGCCATCAGGAAGGATGCCTCATACCGTCTTTAAAGACGGCACCGTTGCTAAGGGAGCTTTGGCTGTCGGCCAAACACTCCGGCTAGGTGGTTTCCTTATGACAGCCTGTTCGGCTGTTGCGCCGACGATGACCTCTCGGGTCATCGAAAGCAATCTTCACGTCAGCTCAGAATTCGCCGAGCAACTAGATCCAATGGAGCTCTCTTCCCTAATAGAGCTCTTGGATCGCATCGCCGCCCTGGGAGTCGCTACGGATTATGACCAGATTGGGCTTAAACCCGATCTGAGAGAGATTAACTCTCCCCAGGTCACCCATCACGTTGCCGTGGTAGAGGGACAATGCGGCGACCCTTCATCTATCTTAAGGACTAGCTATGTCCGGATTCCCGATCCCTCCAAGCCGGATACCAGCGGAAGGGAGGACATCACTCAAGACCTGAACTTAAAGTCAGGCGACGGGCTAGATTCATTGGACAACATCCAAGAATCCAAACCTCCAAGTTCGGAAACTCCTTGGCCCCTAGGTCTCAGATTGGGTGAGGTTTCGGATTTGAATCCACCCACCCACCCGTACATAAGCGATCTATCCCAAATTAGGCAAGATCCCGAAGAAACAGTACATCATTACTGGGCCAGATTCCTCCTGGTTACGAACAGGATAAAGGACTGCCACGAGGAAGACGCAATTTCATTCTTTTGATTTAATTGCACGGACAAGGGAATCCTGAACGCCATAGTACGAAAATACTGTGCGATGGAAAGCGCCTGGAAAACCGAAATAAAATTTTGGGACAATCCGGGCCCGAATACAAACCCAGTCCAAAATAAAAGGGTGCATCATCGCCAGACACCCGGGTTCAATACCAAAAATCAAAAGCCATCTACAGGGCACGGAACCGTACTGGAAGGATGGCTTAATGGACCCTGTAAAATTCATAGTGCAGAGGGCGGCACACCAACTCACAGCCTTAGGGCATGTTGGATACTCCGGCAGGTGGCAAAAATTGGCGAAGATCTTCTAATTCCAGTAGCCACAGAAAGCCACCCAAGAGACACCAGTATGGTATTAACAGTCTTCGAGACTTTCACATCATATAATATGCGAAAAAGAACACTCCGAAGCCTTGCTGAAGTCTACCAAGTAGCAACAATAAACCCATGGACTGACACGGCTATTACTTTTAACGCCAGTGATGAACCTAAATTCCGAACAGCCCAAGCACCAGCCGCATTGGTCCTCAGTCCAATAGTGGACGGCTTTTGTCTTACCAAGATACTCATGGATGGCGGCAGCGGATTGAACCTCATTTATGAGGAAACCCTTCAAAAAATGGAAATAGACTGGAACCGCATTGAGTGAAGCAGCACAACCTTTGGAGGAATAATACCCAGTCGGGAAGCGCGCTGTACAGGAAAAATCACACTAGATGTGGTGTTCGGCAGGCCGGATAATTACAGGTCCGAAGAGGTCATGTTCCAACTGGCCCCGTTCAGTAGCGGATATCACGCTCTGCTAGGGCGGGAAGCGTTTACAATCTTCCAAGCAATACCCCATTACGGGTACATGAAGCTCAAGATGCCCGGGCCTAATGGAATCATCACTCTCGCTAGTGATCCGGACATAGCACTTCGCGCCGAAAACAAGACAGCCGCACTGGCCCTCGAGGCGCTATCCGAAGCCCTAGCAGCTCAGGAACTGACTGCGCTGCACTCCACGGTGAATAGGAACAATGTGATACTCGACAAAAGATCCAAGTCCACCTCCTTTAAACCGGTGGACGAAATAGTCAAATTCCAGGTCCATCCAACAGACCCCAATAAAACAGCTTCCATCGGGGCACAGTTAAACCCTTATGTAGATGCCGCACTGCGAGAGTTCCTACGAGAGAACTTGGACATTTTCGCCTGGCACCCTTCAAACATGCCAGGAATCCCACGCAGGCTGGCCGAACACAGTTTAAATATCCTAAAAGGATTCAAGCCAGTCAAACAGGCTCTTCGGCATTTTTCCGAACCTAAGAGACATGCCATGGGAGAGGAACTAGCCAAGCTATTGGAGGCCGGATTCATCAAAGATATAAAACACCCGGACTGGCTAGCAAACCTGGTGATGGTACCAAAGAAGGACAAATCCTGGCGCCTGTGCGTTGATTTTAAAGACCGTAACAAGGCTTGCCATAAGGATCCCTTCCCTCTCTCCCGCATCGATCAAATTATCGACGCTACCGCAGGACACGATTCGTTGTGTTTCCTCGACGCATACTCCGGCTACCATCATATAAAGATGGTAGAGTTAGACCAAGCCGCAACACCATTCATCACACCATACGGCCCATTCTGCTTCAACACAATGCCCTTCGGGCTCAAAAATGCCGGCGCAACATATCAGCGCATGATTCAGACATGTCTCGCAAACCAGATTGGCAAAACATTGGAGGCATATGTAGATGATGTGGTCGTTAAAACAAGACATGTCGAATCTCTAGTAGATGACTTGAGGCTAACATTCGATAACCTCCAAACATACGACATCAAGCTCAACCCAAAAAAATGCGTTTTTGGCGTTCCAGCCGGAAAGCTCTTGGGCTTCATTGTATCCGGTAGAGGAATTGAAGCAAATCCAGACAAGATCCGAGCTCTATCACAATTGTATACCCCGAAGGACCTCAAACAAATACAAAAATTAACGGGATGCATGGTGGCTCTAAGCCGCTTTATCTCCCGCTTGGGAGAAAAGGCCCTACCCCTTTACCGCCTCCTTCGGTGCACCGAACACTTCAAGTGGACGGATGCAGCCATGGCTGGACTCGACAAAATAAAAGCCATCTTGGCAACAAACCCAGTCCTAGCCGCGTGAAACATTGGCGAACCAATGCTATTATACATTGCAGCAACCCATCAGGTCATAAGCGTAGTGCTCGTCGTCAAACGAGAAACGGACGGACACAAATTCCCCCTTCAAAAGCCGGTCTACTATGTGTCCACTGTCCTTACTCCGTACAAGTCACGGTACCTGCATTATTAAAAGATTGCGTACCCGGTATTTATGGCATCCCGGAAGCTGCGACACTACTTTCAAGAGTGTTCAATAACAGTAGCCTCGGAAGTGCCACTTAACGATATTATAAACAACTATGACGCGACGGGCCGGATTGCAAAATGGGCCATTGAGCTCCTAACGTTCGACATAACTTACAAGCCACGGCGAGCTATCAGGTCGCAACTTTTGGCCGACTTCATTGCAGAATGGACGGAGGCCGAACTCCCTAAAGAGTACGGCACATATTCAAACTGGGTCATGCACTTCGACGGCTCCAAAATGTTGGCCGGTCTAGGGGCTGGCGTCATTTTGACGTCCCCCACAGGAGACACAGTTCAATACGTACACTAGATAATGTACACAGACTCCAACAATGCAGTCGAATATGAGGCCCTTTTACATGGTCTCTGAATGGCAATATCCATGGGCATTCAACGCCTAGAGGTGCGTGGGGACTCGAACCTTGCAATATCCCAAATAAATGGAGACTTTGATGCTAAGGATCCAAAAATGGCAGCTTATCGCAACGCCGTCCTAAAAATGTCAGCTCGGATCGAAGGGCTCGAATTTCACCATATAGCCTGGGAAAATAATCAGGCGGCAGATGTCCTGGCACGCATCGGCGGAAAACGCGATGTAGTCCCCCCAAACATCTTCTTGGAAAGGCTGTTCAAGGCATCCGTAGTATGGGAAGGGGAACCCGGCAATAACAGCCCGGACCCAACCGCACTGCCCGACATCAAACACTCTAACATAATTGGAGGCTCTGCCAATGAAATAACACCTTCAACCCACGTAATAATGGCCATCATCGCCCTGTGGAGAGAACAATTCCTCGCCTACCTTACTAGGGAGGAACTCCTCAAGGACCAAAATAAGGCACGCTGCATAGTGCGGCGATCTAAAGCCTATAAAGTCCATGAGGGAGAGCTTTATAAGAAAAGCACTACCGGAGTCCTTCAAAGGTGCATCTCCGAAGAGGAAGGGCAGAACCTCCTGGCTGAAATTCATGCCGGACTCGGCGGTCATCATGCTGCAGCTCGGTCCCTTGTAAGCAAGGCCTTCCGTACAGGCTTTTATTGGCCGACGGCCCGGGCAGACGCCCAGGACTTAGTCCAACGATGCGCCGGTTGCCAGCTTTTTGCAAACCAAAGCCATATGCCACCCACCGCCCTCCAAACTATCCCCATCACTTGGCCCTTCGCGGTCTAGGGGCTTGACATGGTTGGACCCCTTAAAGGCGGAACCCACAAGAAAAAATACTTACTGATCATGGTGGATAAGTTCACCAAATGGTTAGAAGCCAAGCCTGTTAAGACGGCCGAATCCGGACCGGTGATAGACTTTATATCTGGGGTTGTACACCATTACGGCGTCCCCCACAACATCATCACTGATAACGACATGAACTTTACGGCCGACGAGGTAAAACTATGGTGCAAAAACATGGGCATCAAGCTTGATTATGCTTCCATCTATCACCCACAAACTAACGGCCAGGTCGAACGTGCAAATGGTCTTATCATGAGCGGCATCAAACACAGATTAGTGCGGTCCCTTAAGGAATCTAATACGCACTGGGTGGAGGAGCTCGACTCCGTACTCTAGGGGCCGCGGACCACGCCGAATCGCACCACCGGATACACACCATTCTTCATGGTGTACGACACAGAGGCAGTTTTGCCCTGCGACATAATTCATGACTCACCTCGAGTGCGCATGTACGAAGAAAGAGAAGCTGAGCTCGATCGGCAGGACAGTTTGGAAGCCTTGGAGGAAGAGCGTGGCGTGGCAAAAGCCCGTTCCGCATTCTATCAATAGCAGGCTCGCAGATACCAAAGCAGAGAAGTACGGGCCAAAAATTACAATGTTGGTGAATTAGTTCTACTCCTGCTGGACAAGAAAAAGGACAAACTCAAGCCCATGTGGGAAGGCCCCTTTATAATTGACGAAGTCCTGACTAGTGGAGTGTACCGCCTGCGAGATGCATCGGATAACCGACTCGAGCCGAACCCATGGAACGCAGCCCGTCTCCGAAGATTCTATGCCTAGCGCCGCACTCTGTGTTCGTCTCCTTCCTCTGTCCATTTTTTATATACTTTCGGTTTTACATTTCTCTCCTTCTCCCCTCTCTCTCTCTCTTATAGCCTTTAAAAGCTCATAAAGTGACGCGCTATCCGCGCTCATTAAACCTTGGGGCTTCTTTAAACAGAAGCTTATTTATACGGGCTTCATGCACAACACATGTGTCACACTTCCGCATGTACCTTTTATTCACCATTATATGCATCGATATGACTTAAGTTTTGGCCAAGCTGGGTTGCCTGGCTCATGTGCTTACCCCTACGTTCCCGATTGTTCGGCTAGGTGGTAAAGGGAGCACCTCTGCGATTGTTACTTCCAGGTCAGCCGGATGTGTACCTCAGATTGGGTGAAGCCGAAAGCTAGCGTTCTTAAGGGAATATTCGGTCCGTGAACTAAAGATGATCTTTTTTTCACTTATTTATCTATACGCCCCCAGATGTTTTTCCTGCATCTCTTTTCGCAGAATGGACATGCACTTTAGGGCATGCCTCCTAGGGAAAGGAACCCCTAACGGAACTATTCTCCCTCCAAGATGTTTCTTACTAACCATCTAATATAACATAACTAGTTGGGCACTTGTCTGTTCAAGCACTAATAACCCCTACTCCTGGTCTCCATGCATACCCCGGTTCTTATATAACCGCGAGGGTATCCGGACACACTCCGGACTGTCAGGTCCCGAGGTTGAAGCGAAAAGGTCGGCCATGACAAACGATCTACAATCCGGCTAGAAGGCATTACACATGTCAATTAAAATTACATAGTCAATCTGACTGATTGTATTCCTCTTCAATACCATCTAACAGGCTGTCTAGCTTACAGTCCTGTTGGGAATACTTTGCGGCCAATTCTACTTGGCCGTATACTAAGCTCACAGGGATCTCCTTCCCATCCGGCCCCACGGGTCCGACCTCGGCCATGTGGTTTGGGTCAGCCTTTGTGTACCGCGTCTTCACAATGGCCCAAGCCACCCTTGCGCCTTGACGGCAGTCCAACATCTTCCACAATCGGAAGCGCCGCCGCGCTCCCTTCAGCTTCTCTATAAGCTCTCCATGGCCTTCAGGCATGGAGACGGATGGCCACAAGGCCTGGGCGACACCTTGCATCACCTGCCGAACTCGCTCATGCAGTTGTGAGAGCTCGGGAAGAAGGTCACCCGTAGAACCGGCATTTCCTCCACAGGACGACCTGTTAGCATACCTACAGACATCACTCTGTTAGTCGACTTCCTCGCCGAACTCTTTTTTCAAAGTTCGTTTAAGCACTTACTAAATATGCCGCATCGAAGCCGTTGATTCTCCTTAACGGAGTCCAACAGCTGGGCACGAATATCCTTCAGTTCAACACCCAGCTTGGTGTTGGCATCTTGCAGATCATTCCTCTCCCTCCTCACCTTTGTCAGCACACTCTCACCAGCCTTCAGCTGGCGTAGGAGTTGTTGCTTTTTCGGATTTAATCCGGCACCATCTGCAATTTCATTTGTCATACTTGCACCCACGCCGCACTTTGCAAAATACTTATCTTTCGAAGCATAGATTACTAGAGGGGTTCTCCTTGGGCTCCCCTGCCACGGCTAGTGCGGCCTCAAGTTGGGCTTTGCACTGTAGCGCCCCGAGACCGATGTGCCAGGTGTCCTCCAGTTATTCACTGTTGTTTCTTTGTCATTGCTTGCGTGTCATGCATTGCATATCATGTCATCATGTGCATTTCATTTGCATACATGTTCGTCTCATGCATCTGAGAATTTTCCCCGTTGTCCGTTTTGCAATCCGGCGCTCCTATGTCATCCGTTGTCCCCTTTCAACCTCTTTTCATGTGCGAGTGTTAAACATTTTCGGATTGGACCGAGACTTTCCATGCGGCCTTGGTTTACTACCGGTAGACCGCCTGTCAAGTTTCGTACCATTTGGACTTTGTTTGATACTCCAACGGTTAACCGAGGGACCGAGAGGGGCCTCGTGTGTGTTGCAGCCCAACACCCCTCCAAAGTGGCCCAAAACCCACCTAAACCTCCTCCATCATCTTGGTCGTTCGATCACGATCGCGTGGCCAAAAACCGCACCTCATTTGGACTCTCCTAGCTCCCTCTACCTATAAATATGTCCTACCCGTCCATTTTCACGGACGAAACCCTAGTCTTCCTCTACCTCGCGCCACCGGACGCATCTTCGCGCAGTGCCCGGACATGTCCATCCCACCGGCCACGTCCTCCCGCCCAATGGTGTTGTGCCATGTCGCCTTCCCCGCCGCCACAGCCAATCGGCGACCGCCACCTCATCTCGCGTTGCGCCCTCTCTCTCTCCCCCCCACCCCCGCCGCCAGGCCCGCCGCGGCCCGAATCTGGCCCTTCGGGCCCGCTCCGCTGAGGCACCCGTGCCCCGCCGCTTAAGTCGCCCTGTCGCAAGAGTCGCGCCCTGCGCCGCCCCGAGGCACGCGCGCCACCGCGCTTCGCCTGCCGCCCTGTCGCCATCGCCGGTGGCCACCTGCTGGAGCCCGTCATGCGCCGCTTTCACCGCCGCCGTCACCAACCTCGCCGCCGCCATCGCCGGCCTCTCCGGCCTCCTCCTCCCAGCCGGATCCGGCAAGAGCGCCAAGTCCGGCGACCCCGAGCACTGTTCCAGCGAAGCCCCGACCATCCTCGGTTTCCTTGCCACACGATCTAGATCTGGTTCCGGATGACCTCTTTTGCCCTAACCCTAATATTATTTGCAATATTCATCATGCCACAACTCCCTCATCGTAGCTCCGATTCGGGCGTGTAGCATATCAAGATGTTCGTCTCAGAGAGTACATCATTTCACCTCATTGCATCATTTTCTTTTGAGCTCATCTTGATGCCCGAAATGCTGTTGGTAAAGAGCTATTTGAGTAAATTGTCAGATCTGCTGCACCAAATAGCTATTTGTCATTTTTGCCATGATTAATGTGTGCATGATATGACCCAGAGCTCTACATGTGTTTTGTTATATACCATGCCATCTTTACAGAGGTGCTATCCATTTATTTTTGTGATATGTGTGGTGACTAGCACAAGCTTGCAAATTAGTGCATTCGTTAATGCTGATTTCAGGGACTTAGAATATCTCTAAGTCCTTGATCTGTTTTTATCAATATGCCATATGTTCATGTTGATCTGTTTTTATCAATATGCCATATGTTCATGTTGTTTCCTAGTGATCTGTGCCTCTTTTGAGGATGATCAGTGAGGGTGATTTGTTAATCTTGTGGTGCTCTATCCATCCATATCTTTGTTTGCATTTATGGAGCACCCTAGCTTGAGTCAATCGACCTCTACTTTTGCTATTTCGTAATTTCTGGCAGATTGCCTCCTTGTTAGCGATTTTGCCAAGGATGTTGTTGTTGATCTGTCCATGCTATGTTGTTGTTCTTGCCATGTCTAGCTTATATGATATGTATTCTTGATGGGTGTATGCTTAGTTTGTCATGCCATGCTCTGTAGTGAGTGCATCGAGCTCGTAAACATGCCTACTCGTTAACATATTTGCATGCTCTAGTTTTTAACTAAGTCTGTAATCTGATTATGTTTTTGCCATGTTCAAATGCTTACAATTGTATTTTCTGATCCCTTTTGGCTCAAGGTCACTGAGGGAATTTTGTTAAGCTATTTGAGTAGCTCCATGCCATGCCTTGTTTTCCCATGTTAAGTTCCTGTAGCATATAGTTTTCGTGCTCCGAAGTGAGCTACTTGATCTGAAATTCTAGACTTGTGTTAATTTCACTAAGTCTGAAATCTGTTTATCGTTTGCATTTTTGACATGCTTGTTTGAACCTGTTAATGGATGAATTGGACGTAGCTCAGTGTTCATATTTTGTCAAGCATTATGAGTGGATCCCTGCCATGTATTTTGTTATCATGTTGGAGTGCTGTAGCATAATTATCTTGATTCATTTAGTTGGCTACTTGCTGTTTATCGTAGAACGGTGCCATATTTGTATTGCTTGCCATTTCCAAACCGTGCATCCGATTCCGGTGATCTTTATATCTATTTCAACCGAAATCACCTCACCTTTCCAGTGGCACACTTGGACTTCTAGGTTGAGGCCAGGTTAAATCATTCCTTGTCAAATCATACATATGCATCGCATCCCGCATCCCGCATATCATACCTTGTTCATGTGTTGGTTGTTTACTATGTTGTGTGCTTCTTTCCGGTGTTTGCTTCCTCGGGTCGGTTCCGATAACGTCACCCGTTCGACTACGTCCGTTTGTCTTCTTCATGGACTCGTTCTTCTTCCTTGCGGGATTTCAGGCAAGATGATCATACCCTCGAAATCACTTCTATCTTTGCTTGCTAGATGCTCGCTCTTTTGCTATGCCTATGCTGCGATACCTACCACTTGCTTATCATGCCTCCCAAATTTCCATGTCAAACCGCTAACCCACCTGGTCCTAGCAAACCATTGATTGGCTATGTTACCGCTTTGCTCAACCTATCTTATAGCGTTGTTAGTTGCAGGTGAAGATGGAGTTTGTTCCTTGTTGGAACATGGAGATGTTGTTCCTTGTTGGAACATGTTTACTTGTTGGGATATCACAATATCTCTTATTTAATTAATGCATTTATATACTTGGTAAAGGGTGGAAGGCTCGGCCTTTTGCCTAGTGTTTTGTTCCACTCTTGCCGCCCTAGTTTCTGTCATATCAGTGTTATGTTCCCGGATTTTGTGTTCCTTACGCGGTTGGGTGATAATGGGAACCCTTGACAGTTCGCCTTGAGTAAGAACTCTTCCAGCAATGCCCAACATTGGTTTTACCATTTGCCACATAGCCTCTTTTTCCCTTGGGTTCCGCGGACTCAAGGGTCATCTTATTTAAACCCCCCCCCCCCCCGGGCCAGTGCTCCTCTGAATGTTGGTCCACCTCGTCAGCCGCCAGTGGCCACCAGGGGCAACTCTGGGCTGGCCTACCGGAAGTTTAGACAATCTGAGTGTGCCCTGAGAATGAGATATGTGCAGCTCCTATCGGGATTTGTCGGCACATTCGGGCGGTGTTGCTGGATTTGTTTTAACTTGTCGAAGTTGTCTTGTAGAACCAGGATGCCGAGTCTGATCGGAATGTCTCGGGAGAAGGTATATCCTTCGTTGACCGTGAGAGCTTGTCATGGGCTAAGTTGGGACACCCCTGCAGGGATTTGAACTTTCGAAAGTCATTCCCGCGGTTATGGGGAGATGGGAATTTGTTAATGTCTGGTTGTAGATAACTTGAACCTTAACTTAATTAAAATGAATCAACTGCGTGTGTAACCGTGATGGTCTCTTCTCGGCGGAGTCCGGGAAGTGAACACGGTGTTGGAGTAATGTTTGCCGTAGGTTTTTCTTTAGTTATTCGTTTGTGCTTTGCCTTCTCTTCTCGCTCTCTTTTGCGAATAGGTTAGCCACCATATATGCTAGTCGCTTGCTGCAGCGCCACCTCATACCTTTTACCTTTCCTTCAAGCTTAAATAGTCTTGATCGCGAGGGTGCGAGACTGCTGAGTCTCCGTGACACACAGATACTTCCAAAACCAGCTTGCAGGTGTCGCTGAACCGTGCAGATGACGCAAGCAAGCTCACGGAGGAGCTCGATGAAGACCTTGTCCTTTGTCTTGTTTCGTTTCTAGTTGATCAGTAGTGGAGCCCAGTTGGGGTCGATCGGGGATCTGTGTAGCTTTTGGGGTAGTCTTCTTTTATTTCGGCTCCGTAGTCGGGCCCTGATTGTATTTGGATGATGTAATGCTTTATTCATGTACTGTGTGAAGCGGCGAGTGTAAGCCAACTATGTATCTCTTTCCCTTATGTATTACATGGGTCGTGTGAAGATTACCTCACTTGCGACATTGCTTTCAATGCGGTTATGCCTCTAAGTCGTGCTTCGACACGTGGGAGATATAGCCGCATCGATGGCGTCACAAGTTGGTAATCAGAGCCTTCCCCGACCTTGGGAGCCCCCACTGCATGATCGAATTAGCTGATGAGTTGAGTCTAGAAAAATGTTTTGAGTCATTTAGGAATTATATATCGGAGAGTTTAGGAATTCTTTTTACTCCCAGTCCCCTCATCGCTTTGGTAAGGCATCTTGACGTAGAGTTTTGACTCTTCTCTTCTCCAATTTCACTAAAAAAAATTAGGATCACGCGGGTATCTTGGAATCATTCCGATCGATTTGTGACAAGAACATTGTTCTTGGTGCCTCCTATCATTTAGGGGTTGTGGCAGTGTCCCGGGGAGTTGAGCTCCGAGGTGTTGTCGTCACAATTTTATTGCTGCAATTCTGGAATACCTGAGTTTAGTTCGCTGACATCGAAAATCTCTTTTATGCAGTTGTTGGTGAGATAACCTCGACGCCACCCAGTACTAGGCGGGAGTTCGGGCGTATTGCCATACCTCGTATAACGGATGCTTTTCGAAGGTTGAGGTAGATGATTTTCGAAGGTTTCTTGGTTATGTGTTGAAGGATGGATACAGCTGGATGTAGGATTTGCTAGTTTGGGTGAGATATTATGCTTCCCTTGTATCCCCAACACCTGATTGCAGGACAGGAAAGTTTCGGGAGTTTATAAGTGGGAATTCAAGTAGCTCTTAGGATATCTTTCCGACAGATGTATGATATGGAATTGGGGTTCGACGTCTAGTGGTCCGCCTATTCACGGTTGGTTTTACAATGGTCTCGTTGTGTCTTAAAGAGTCCTTGGCTATGCCGACTCGGGGACGCTTCGTATGTCATGTGCACTGCCTTGTACATGATGGTGCTGTACGATCGAGCCCGTGTAGGCCCCACCACGAAAACTTCGGACGAAATCTCTATCATATGTTTGTTCCGGCTTATTCTGCAAGCCAATCCTTTGTTTTTTTATTTTTTTGAGTTGTGGTATTCGAGTTGCTTCGAAGTCAAATGGTTATTCCATACCTTTCCTAAACGCTGTTCTCATACTCCGATGTGAATACAAATCCTTCACGATAATCGAGATTGTCATGTCAATCCTTTTCAACCGGTGTGTTTCTCTTCAAGTGGATCCGATCACTTTGACGTTCGCAAGATCAATTATCAGTTCTTCTCAACGGTGTTTGCTTCATCCGTCTCCAAGTTGTCTTTGTTTTTCCCGCCTTCCCACCCTTTTTCTTCAAGGATTCGGATTTTTAATCAAGTATCCATTTTATTCATGTGAAGTCTCTCCATTCTTTTCCGTCAATATTCTTACCTGGTGGTTCTCAAGAAGATGTCCTACTAGTTCATCATTCTTCATTCTATTCATCTCCGGTGGTTTCAAGTCAAGCTTTGTTGATCATATCCTTTCCTTGTTTCAATGTTTTCTCATGCCGATCCAATTCTTAATCATTCACCTCTCGCTAATCAATTGTTCCGGAGTGCTCAAGATATCTCAAAGATTCGTGTTTCGACTCTGCAGTCGTTCAAGAGCTTTCGAGGATGTTATCTCATTCAATTCTTTTAATTCAACCGGTGCTTTCTCTCTTTTAAATCCTTCAACGGTGTATCTTTTGAGTGGGCCCTAACCCACAGGTCTTTTCCCAGGATCTTACCTGAGTCTTCTAATTTTCCCGGAGCTATCCTAAATTCTTTTTGAAGTTTGATGTAAGAATGAATTATCATCAGTCAAATGTCTTTCTCCAAGATCGGCAAAATTCTTTTCATCGTTGGCTCAATCACTTCGCTTTTGATTCTTCCGGAGTGCCTCTACAATTATTGGTGGTGTTTCTCGTCTTAATTCTTAGATTTTGAAGACCGAAGAAGATATTTTTTTCTCAATCTTGCTCCATTCCCTTCAAGATTCATGATGCTAGCTTGCCGCCATTCTCTCATAATTGTTTTGATTGTGAGAATTCCTTCCACCTATATGGAGTCCATCAATTCAGGTTTATTCATTCTAGCTTTCAACTCTCATCCTCCTAATCTTACCGGTGCATCATTCAATTTTCTGTAATCAGTTTGTGATCCTTTCGTTCTCATGTATCTAGATTGTCTCAAGTATCTTCGTTCATTTCACAATTCTTACCTAGTGATTCATCCCTTTACTTCATTCATTTTCAGTTCTTATGATGGGTCGTTCAAGATCTCTCTTCCTTGGTTATCATATCAATTCATTCGATCTTTCCAATCCTACCGGTGGATTCGTCGAAGACTTTCCCAAGTTTATGCTATATCTCTCTTAATCCTTTGCAATGAGAATAGGTAGTTTGAAAAATCCGTTGGTGGTCATCAATTTAATTGGTGAAGGATAAGCATAAAGTAATTCTTATTCTTGTTTCACCCAAGTGATTAGTTCCTTATTCTGGAGGTGCATCAACTTCTTGATTCCAATTGTGTTCAGCTTTTCTTTTCCCGGAGTTTCAAGATCTCTCTTTTATCTTGTCGCAAGCTTCATCTAATCATTGCAAGGCTTCAACCTTATTCTTTTAATCCTTCATTTCTTTGTGATCATTCTTTTAACCGGAGTTCTTCATGAAGGTTCTACATGATGGTTCATCAAGGATTTATATTCCTTCTCGAAGTGTTCATTGAGATTCTTTTCTAAGGAGCTCAAGCATTCTTCATCTTGCAATCCGGAGTGCTATTCTTCCTTCCGTATCACTGGAGGTGGTATTATGTCATTCTTGATATTTTGAGTCATGTTTCATGATTCACATGTTGTTAAGAATGAGATAGATTAAATCCATCAACCTCTTCGTTGGGGTTATCTTGGGTTATATTTCACCTAAAGCCTTCCCTGAGGATTGTGGCTATTTAGGGTGCTTATAAAGGACCAAAGTTCTTCTTTATCCTCCCGGTGAAATACTTTCTCATCTCCTTGTTCATTCCAATCCAATTCTTTTTCCGTGAGTGGCACGCTGTCACCTCATAATTTGAGATGTATTCCATAAGACCATATCAAGCGTATTCTTTTCGTTGTTGGTGTTCCAACAACTCCGTGCGACCCTTCTTCCAAAGATGCCTTTTCAAACTCTTTTGTGGCAGAAGTTGGCCTTTTCAACTCCATGGTTTTATTCAATGATCTATCTTCTATTTCTCTCTCCCGGAGGAATAGTGTTGCTACTCTCTTCAAACCTTTTTCTTGTCCTTGTCATGCTTATCCTTTTAACCGGAGTGTTGTGCCCTTTGCTCAAGCTCTTTCATTTCATCAAGTCTTTCATCTCTTTTCAACCGAAGTGCTGTCCGAATTTGTAATTCCTTGTACCCCTTCACTACCGGAGTGCTTTCAACTTCATTTATCTCTGTTGTATTCTTTTCTTGATATGACTTAACCTTTTCAAGGTTCTTTTGTTTCACTCGTTTGTCAAAGGAGCAAATTAGTTTTACCTCTTCTCTTTTCTCTTCCGTTTTTCCCTCCGGTGCCATTCCAGATCTCGGGACGAGATCCTCTCGTAGTGGTGGAGTGTTGTAGCCAAGGTTGTCAGAATCGCGATCTTGAATCGGATCGGAGCTCCGACGGTAGGATCGCAAATCATAGAATCTTCACTATCAGGATCGTAGAAACGTAGATTCTATGAACTAAAATCGTAGAATCATAGGGGTTAGTTTGGATCGTAAAGTCGTAGAATCGTATAACAGAATCGCGATTCTGACAACCTTGGTTGTAGCGCCCCAAGACCGATGTGCCAGGTATCCTCCAGTTATTCGCTGTTGTTGCTTTGTCATTGCTTGCGTGTCATGCATTGCATATCATGTCATCATGTGCATTTCATTTGCATACATGTTCGTCTCATGCATCTGAGCATTTTCCCCGTTGTCCATTTTGCAATCCGGCGCTCCTATGTCATCCGTTGTCCCCTTTCTACCTCTTTTCATGTGCGAGTGTTAAATGTTTTCGGATTGTACCGAGACTTGCCATGCGGCCTTAGTTTACTACTGGTAGACCGCCTGTCAAGTTTCGTACCATTTGGACTTCGTTTGATACTCTAACGGTTAACCGAGGGACCGAGAAGGCCTTGTGTGTGTTGCAGCCCAACACCCCTCCAAAGTGGCCCAAAACCAACCTAAACCTCCTCCATCATCTCGATCGTTCGATCACGATCACGTGGCCGAAAACCACACCTCATTTGGACTCTCCTAGCTCCCTCTACCAATAAATATGTCCTCCCCGTCCATTTTCTCGGACGAAACCCTAGTCTTCCTCTACCTCGCGCCATCGAACGCATCTCCGCGCAGCGCCCGGACATGTCCATCCCGCCAGCCACGTCCTCTCGCCCAATGGCGTTGCGCCACGTCGCCTTCCCCGCCGCCACAACCAACCGGCGACCGCCACATCATCCCGCGCCACGCCCTCTCTCTCCTCACCCGCCGCCAGGCCCGTCCCGGCCCGGATCTGGCCCTCCGGGCCCGCTCTGCTTAGGCACCCATGCCCCGCCGCGTGAGTTGCCCCGTCGCCAGAGTCGCGCCCGGCGCCACCCCGAGGCGCGTGCGCCGCCGCGCTTCGCCCGCCGCGCCAGCGCCGGCTCGCCGGATCGCCGCCCCGTCACCATCGCCGGTGGCCACCTGCCGGAGCCCGTCGTGCGCCGCTTTCGCCGCCGCCGTCACCAACCTCGCCGCCGCCATCACCGGCCTCTCCGTCCTCCTCCTCCCGGCCGGATCTGGCAAGAGCGCCAAGTCCGGCGACCCCGAGCACTGTTCCGGCGAAGCCCCGACTATCCTCGGTTTCTATGCCACCCGATCTAGATCTGGTTCCGGTTGACCTCTTTTGCCCTAACCCTAATATTATTTGCAATATTAATCATGCCATAACTCCCTCATCGTTGCTCCGATTTGGGCGTGTAGCATATGAAAATGTTCGCCTCAGAGAGTACATCATTTCACCTCATTGCATCATTTTCTTTTGAGCTCATCTTGATGCCCGAAATGCTATTGGTAGAGAGCTATTTGAGTTAATTGTCTGATCTGCTACACCAAATAGCTATTTGTCATTTTTGCCATGATTAATGTGTGCATGATATGACCCTGAGCTCTACATGTGTTTTGTTATATGCCACGCCATCTTTACAGAGGTGCTATCCATGTATTTTTGTGATATGTGTGGTGACTAGCACAAGCTTGCAAAGTAGTGCATTCGCTAATGCTGATTTCAGGGACTTAGATCTGTTTTTATCAATATGCCATATGTTCATGTTGTTTCCTAGTGATCCGTGCCTCTTTTAAGGATGATCAGTAAGGGTGATTTGTTAATCTTGTGGTGCTCTATCCATCCATGTCTTTGTTTGCATTTATGGAGCACCCTAGCTTGAGTCAATCGAGCTCTACTTTTGCTATTTCGTAATTTCTGGCAGATTGCCTCCTTGTTAGCGATTTTGCCGAGGATGTTGTTGTTGATCCGTGCATGCTATGTTGTTGTTCTTGCCATGTCTAGCTTATATGATATGTATTCTTGATGGGTGTATGCTTAGTTTGTCATGCCATGCTCTGTAGTGAGTGCATCGAGCTCATAAACATGCCTACTCGTTAACATATTTGCATGCTCTAGTTTTTAACTAAGTCTGTAATCTGATTATGTTTTTGCCATGTTCACATGCTTACAATTGTATTTTCTGATCCCTTTTGGCTCAAGGTCACTGAGGGACTTTTTTTAAGCTATTTGAGTAGCTCCATTCCATGCCTTGTTTTCCCATGTTAAGTTCCTGTAGCATATAGTTTTCGTGCTCCAAAGTGAGCTACCTGATCTGAAATTCTAGACTTGTGTTAATTTCACTAAGTCTGAAATCTGTTTATCGTTTGCATTTTTGACATGCTTGTTTGAACCTGTTAATGGATGAATTGGACGTAGCTCAGTGTTCATCTTTTGTCAAGCATTTGAGTGGATCCCTGCCATGTATTTTGTTATCATGTTGGAGTGTTGTAGCATAATTATCTTGATGCATTTAGTTGGCTACTTGCTGTTTATCGCAGAACGGTGCCATATTTGTATTGCTTGCCATTTCCAAACCGTGCATCCAATTCCGGTGATCTTTATATCGATTTCAACCGAGATCACCTCACCTTTCCAGTGGCACACTTGGATTTCCAGTTTCAGGCCAGGTTAAATCATTCCTTGCCAAATCATACATATGCATCGCATACCGCATCCCGCATATCATACCTTGTTCATGTGTTGGTTGTTTACTCTGTTGTTTGCTTCTTTCCGGTGTTTGCTTCTTCGGGTTGGTTCCGATAACTTCGTGTTTGTGAGGACCCGTTCGACTGCGTCCGTTTGTCTTCTTCATGGACTCGTTCTTCTTCCTTGCGGGATTTCAGGCAAGATGATCATACCCTCGAAATCACTTCTATCTTTGCTTGCTAGATGCTCGCTCTTTTGCTATGCCTATGCTGCGATACCTACCACTTGCTTATCATGCCTCCCAAACTGCCATGTCAAACCTCTAACCCACCTGGTCCTAGCAAACCGTTGATTGGCTATGTTACTGCTTTGCTCAGCCCCTCTTATAGCGTTGTTAGTTGCAGGTGAAGATGGAGTTTGTTCCTTGTTGGAACATGGAGATGTTGTTCCTTGTTGGAACATCTTTACTTGTTGGGATATCACAATATCTCTTATTTGATTAATGCATCTATATACTTGGTAAAGGGTGGAAGGCTCGGCCTTTTGCCTAGTGTTTTGTTCCACTCTTGCCGCCCTAGTTTCCGTCATGTCGGTGTTTTGTTCCCGGATTTTGCGTTCCTTACGCGGTTGGGTGATAATGGGAACCCCTTGACAGTTCGCCTTGAATAAAACTCTTCCAGCAATGCCCAACATTGGTTTTACCATTAGCCACCTAGCCACTTTTTCCCTTGTGTTCCGTGGACTCAAGGGTCATCTTATTTAAACCCCCCCCCCCGGGCCAGTGCTCCTCTGAGTGTTGGTCCACCTCGTCAGCCGCCGGTGGCCACCAGGGGCAACTCTAGGCTGGCCTACCGGAAGTTTAGACAATCTGAGTGTGCCTTGAGAACAAGATATGTGCAGCTCCTATCTGGATTTGTCGGCACATTCGGGCAGTGTTGCTGGATTTGTTTTAACTTGTCGAAGTTGTCTTGTAGAACTGGGATGCCGAGTCTGATCGTAATGTCTCGGGAGAAGGTATATCCTTCGTTGACCGTGAGAGCTTGTCATGGGCTAAGTTGGGACTACCCTGCAGGGATTTGAACTTTCGAAATCCGTGCTCGCGGTTATGGGCACATGGGAATTTGTTAATGTCCGGCTGTAGATAACGTGAACCTTAACTTAATTAAAATGAATCAACTATGTGTGTAACCGTGATGGTCTCTTCTCGGCGGAGCCCGAGAAGTGAACACGGTGTTGGAGTAATGTTTGTCGTAGGTTGTTCTTTAGTTCTTCTTTCGTGCTTTGCCTTCTCTTCTCGCTCTCTGTTGCGAACAGGTTAGCCACCATATATGCTAGTCGCTTGCTGCAGCTCCACCTCATACCTTTTACCTTTCCTTTAAGCTTAAATAGTCTTGATCGCGAGGGTGCGAGATTGCTGAGTCCCCGTGACTCACAAATACTTCCAAAACCAGCTTCCAGGTTCCGCTGAACCGTGCAGATGACGGAAGCAAGATCACGGAGGAGCTCGATGAAGACCTTGTCCTTTGTCTTGTTTTGTTTCTAGTTGATTAGTAGTGGAGCCCAGTTGGGGTCGATCGGGGATCTGAGTAGCTTTTGCGGTAGTCTACTTTTATTTTGGCTCCGTAGTCGGGCCCTGATTGTATTTGGATGATGTAATGCTTTATTCATGTATTGTGTGAAGCGGCGAGTGTAAGCCAGCTATGTACCTCTTTCCCTTATGTATTACATGGGCCGTGTGAAGATTACCTCACTTGTGACATTGCTTTCAATGCGGTTATGCCTCTAACTCGTGCTTCGACACGTGGGAGATACAGTCGCATCGAGGGCGTCACAGCTTTGCACTCTTCTAGCTCCTGGGACAGTAGGGTATTCTTTTCTGTAAGAACCTGCATAACAAATCATCTTAAATAAGTTATTTTAACTGTTTCAAGTCTCGGGGGCTACTGGTATATATATAATTACCAAAATTTTCTTACCCGTATGTCTTTTGCATACTGCTCCGTGGCTCTGGCTAGACCATTTTGAGCGGCATGGAGGTACGCATCTCCTGAATTAAAGGCATCCAATGCCTCTTGGGAGAAACAAGCATCGTGAAGAACTGTCCGGCGACGCCTGTGGTTCATGGCACTCTCCACCTCGGAATTGGTGGTAGACAGCCTGTCCGCATCCACTCTTGAGCCCAAAAGGCATGGAGACATAGCAGAAGGCTCCAAAGGGAGTTATAAAAGCCGTCTTCTCCTGGTCCTTAACTGCCATTTTGATCTGATGATAGCCAGAATAAGCATCCAGAAAACACAAACGGTCACAACCCGCCGTAACATCAATAATCTGATCAATACGAGGGAGGGAAAGGGATCTATAGTGCAAGCCTTGTTCAAGTCTGTGTAATCTACACACATACGCCAAGTGCCGTTTTTCTTAAGAACCAACACCGGATTAGCCAACCACTCCGGGTGAAAGACCTCCATGATAAACCCTGCGGCCAACAACCGAGCTACCTCTTCACCAATAGCCTTGCGCCTTTCTTCATTGAAGCGGCGGAGAAATTGCCGTACCGGTTTAAACTTAGGATGTCCCTCGGTACACCTGTTAAGTGTGTGCTCAGCGAGTTCCCTCGATACACCTGGCATGTCAGAAGGTTTCCATGCAAAGATGTCCCGGTTCTCACGGATGAACTCGGTGAGCGTGCTTTCCTATTTGGGATCCAGGTTAGCGCTGATGCTGAACTGCTTGGATGAATCACCAGGAACAAAATCAACCATCTTAGCCGATTTAAATTTCAACGCCGGATCGTGTTCCGTAGTTGGCTTTTTCAAAGAAGTCATATCTACCAGATCAACTTGATCTTTATAAAACTTCAGCTCCTCCGTGGCACAAACCAACTCAGCATAAGCCGCATCACCTTCCTCACATTCCAAAGCGATCTTCCTGCTCCCGTGTACTGTGGTGGTCCCCTTATGACCTGGCATTTTAAGCTGTAGATAAACATAACAGGGTCTTGCCATGAACTTAGCATAAGCCGGTCGCCCAAACAAAGCGTGATACTGACTTTTGATTTTTACCACCTCAAAAGTTAATGTTTCTGATCTTGAATCATGATCATCCCCAAAAGCCACCTCTAGGGTTATCTTGCCCACTGGATATGCAGACTTACCAGGCACCACACCATGGAAAATGGTGTTTGACGGTTTAAGATTCTTATCTATCAACCCCATACGACGGAAGGTATTATAATATAGAATGTTGATACTACTTCCCCCATCCATGAGTACCTTGGTGAACTTATATCCCCCAACTTGAGGGGCCACCACTAAGGCCAAATGACCCAGATTGTCAACCCGGGGCGGGTGATCCTCTCTACTCCATAAAATGGGTTGCTCAGACCAGCTCAAATACTGAGGCACCACCGGTTCAACAGATTTCACTGCCCTCTTGTGAAGCTTCTGATCACGCTTACACAAGCTAGTGGTGAACACATGATATTGCCCACTATTTAACTTCTTAGGATTGCTCTGATAACCCGACTGCTGATGCTGCTGCTGGTTCCCTTGATGGTTGTAACCTCCCTGGTTGCCTTGGTTCCCTTGATTGCTGTGTCCGGTTTGATTGCCCTGAAATCCTGAACCGGAGCTGCCACCTCCGTAACCCGGCTCGTGGAAACCACCTCCTGAACCGCCGGGCGGGCCATTATCGTACTAAAACATATTGGAGTTCTTGAAATCTCGCATGATATAACAATCCTTCCAAAGAAGCGATGCTAGCTTCTCCTTTGATCCATGCTTTGGATAGGGTTGATTTAACAGGAGCTCCAAATTGGGGCCTGAACCTCCGCCCCTCTGGGGCTGCTTGCCCTTACGGCGCTGACCATTCTCCTGAGCATTGGTGTTCTGCACAAAGTCCAAACTGTTGTCGGCCTTGCCCTTACCATTGTCCCCATGGCCTGCCGTATTATGCTGCTGACCCTTGGTGTTGTCGTTCCTTTTCCCTTTCCCCGGTTTGTCCTCCTCTGAGTCAGGGTCTTTGGTATTATCTGAATCGGCGTACCTAACTGTCACACCCTGATTTTCATGCCACAACACTTAAGCTAATAAATCATGATAAAGTGTGGTTTGACAAAAACTTTTGCATCAATTGGGTTTTATTTGGAGTTGGTTTTCTCTCTGTGTTTTTCAGGTGCTCTTTAAAGTCAACACAACTCCACCTTCTGTACTTCATCTCCTTGCCCCAAACGTCTGCCCAATGATCATGCCATGTGTATAGTGCAATATAGTATTTTCTTACAAAAATAATTTGGCCAAATAGTATTTTCAAAAATTACTTTTCCAAAACCCCCTGAATTGAGGTTTGCACTACAAGTACTTGATTTCGGGTATGAAAAATATTTCAAAGAGAATATTTGAAACCTATTAGATATAGGATTCCCATAAAACACAAAAATATAATTTTAAAAGTTATTTTGCTATTTTATTTAAAAGCCTTTTCTTAAGGCCAGAAATGGTCTTTAATAGGGAAAAATTATTTTATTGTTTCAAAAATATTTCAGAAAAATCAGGGAAACTCAGTGGACATATATTTTCCATATACATGAGTTTCAACACATGGTCATGATCAAAATATTGGACAAAACCTCCCAAAACCATTTCTTCCCATTTCAAGGATTTGAAATATTTCTACAAGAAATATTTTCCAATAAATCCAGGAAAATTCTAGCAAGTCACATATGCATAATATTATGATATTGCACAGTTTCAGCCTAGACCAAACTACTTTGGTTCACCAAAATGCCCCAAAACCCTCTCTGACCAAAATCAAATTTGAACAAGTTTGTACTACCAACTTTCTCTCCTTGACCGCAACTTTTGTGAGCACGTTCACATGACCAATTGAGGCCACTACACCAAGTGGTTCATCAAGGGGAAGTGATTTGCTCAACTAGATCTACACAAGTTCATTTTTGCTAATTTCTAGGGTTTACAAAAGTTTCATTGGCAACTTTGCCCAAATAAGCTCCAAATTGGTGGAAGGCCCTAATTATATGTGTCATTTCACCCTGTTGAGTCTCATGGCATTTGGAAATCATCTACTTTCCCAAACCATTATCAAACACCTTCTGCCACTTTTCAAAAATCACCATTTTGACCACTAACACTATTCTCCTTGAGCTCAACTTTTTACCACAGCTCCTCCTAGTCCTCTCCTACCTCCAGTAACTCTTCCCAGGCCTCAGCTCAATGATTGAAGAGTGAAACATCCCCATTTACCCTTCTGGACAACAGCATTCTTCTCCTTTCTCACCTCCCTGCTCACCCCAGTGGCCACCCAGGGCATCCAATGCCCCGCCCCCATTCTTTACTCCCCCTAGATCCACCAGACACCTTTGGTCGTGCCCACATTGCATAGAAAATGGCCATGCCGGCCATTTGGGCGCCCTGGAGCATGCTACAGTGCACTCCCGCACTGTAGCCGCCCCCTGCCAAGCACCTCCGGCCACCTCGGGCCTCCCTAGCACGCTCGATGAGACGCCTCGACGTCCGCAACACGTCAGCTGGTCAGCCCCCTCCTCCTTCTCCCTCCTCTCGCCCCAGCTCACACACGCGGCAACCACCCGAGCGCACCAGTGAGCGTGCTCACACGCGCGGTGCCTCTGGCCTCCTGCTCCCTCTCTCTTCTTTCCCTCGATCTGGACCGAACCCACGAGCACCAAAGACACGCCCACACGCGCCCCCATGACCCACAGCAACGGCAACAACCTCGCCGGCGCATGGGTCTACGGTGAGCCGTGGCTCGCCTACTTAAAGGCCTCCCGAGCCTCTCCCTCACCACCACTCGCTCCTACCTACTCCAAATCATCCCCCTGTGCCCTCCACTCTCCTCCAGGAGCACCCGAGCTCGAGATCGAGCTCGAGCTCCACCGCCTCGGGTCGCCGTCAATCTCGGGGTAAAGGCTCTCTCCGCCTCTTCTACCTCTTGATCTGGAACCTCCACACCTCCCAGACCATTTCCCCTCTGTTCCCCCTCTCTATTACAGCCGGAATTGACCGGGGCAAGCACCTCCCGAAGCTCTGCCGCTGGCTTCCTTGTCGCCGGGGAACCCCTGCACCCCGGCGACCAACTCCACCTCCACCCGAACGGCGACCCCGTCTTGAGCACGTCGGTGCCCTCAGATAGCCTCGCCGTCGACCACAGCGGCACCGGTGAGCTCGCCGCCCTCTCTGACCCGAGGTTGACGATGACGGCCGTGGGGCCTGTCCGTCAGCCTCATGTCCTGACATGTGGGTCCCACACGTCAGGTTTAAAACACATGCGCCTGCACCGGTACGTTCCGTTGGCTGGAGGCGTATTTCCCAAATACGCCTTCGACGTGGCAGCCTTACGCGGGCTGGATTCCCCCTGGGCCTGCTGCACTGTGGCCGAATTGGCCCAGTTGCATAGTGTCCTTTTGTCCTTTTCTTTTTCTATAACTTTTCCAAAAAGTCCATAGGATTAAATAATAATCCAAATGCAATAATTCCAACTCCTAAATTCTTGTAATAATCCCACCTATTTATTGTTGCAGCTTTCACTCTTAGCAAACCAACTTTTCTTCACTGTTCAAATTTAAATTTGAATTTGAGCATTTATGCCTGTCATTTAAAATTCCTAGCACTGTTTCCATGACTCCAAAGACAAAACTAGGAGATTTCCCCTTGTTAGTTTTCACCCTAGCCTATACCTACTATTAAAAGAAATAGGTATTCTTGGTTTGGTTATGTTTTGTTTGGTCCTGTTTAACTATTTTTAATATTTAGTACACTATTTCGTACAAAGGAGGCCATACGCACAAAGAAAGCCGGGCGGTACATGTAAAGAAAACTTAAAACTAAACAAAGTAGCCAGCCGGCCAGACTAGATCTCTATTTTTCACTTGCCAAACAAAACCAAGCCGCTGGCTCATGTCTATTTTGTGATTGCCAGCCTATATCAAGAGGATGGTTGCTCCATCGAGGAAAGAACACATGGCGTACAGCGCCGTACGAGACCACCGCCTGCTGGCTTCTCTCCAGCCGTATTTGGATCTCCGTAGACTGATCTGCACCGATGAGATGTCTTCCCATTGAAGGTGCACGGCGATCCTGGCAACGCCAACAACTGTGCTGGGACAGAGCAGGTTGAGCTTGACTTTAATTTACAGCTCGTCTGCAGCGAAGTACATGGCGCCGGCTATGGTGACACGAATGAGTAGACGACACCGAGACAAACATATAGACAACGCGGCGTCAGAGCTGCAGGCCGAGCGTGGACATGGCGGTGATTGTGATGACAACGTGTAGCCAGTGCGGCCGCACTGCACGAGCTGTAGAGAGGGCAGCGGTGGTGGTTGTGGATGTGCAATGAGCTATCAGCTATGGCCGGCAGCGGCACGATGGCACGAAGAAGAAAGGGTCTGCTGGGCAAGGTACGGTCCACCGGGCCAGGGTTGCACCAGACCACGTGAATATTGAGCTAGCAGCAATGCCATTGAGATTAAGTGAGCTTGTGAAACTTGAAGATGAAGACACAATTAGGGAATCACTTGTCGTAATCCATGCACTTAAACTACGGACATGGCAATCAACTGGATCCATGCATTGCTGAACATGTGCAGACCAAACTACACATCGAGAGAATTATACTAGCAAACATGTAACACACCTGCGAGGTACTCAAGTTCCTTGAACATTACGTGCAATAAAATGTATGGCCGGCATGCACTTTTTAGCATTCTTTTTTTAGGGTAACCTTTTATTAGGGGTAACTAATTTGAGCTAAGACTTCACGTTGCTTTGTGTTTCTCGGTAATGTCACATCTAATTATGTGCATGATCATTTTCTTTTGAATATATTCACAGACTAATTACTCACACCACTAATCATCTCTATAAAACTTGAAGTCTATTAGGAGCAAATACAGCTATCTCATGGCATTACTTGAAGCCAATATATGTCTTTGTTTCAATCCAGATGGATTTGTTGTTTTGCACTAGGTAAACACTCGAATACGACACAAACTATGAAATTTATTTTATACCAGTTGCAAGGCACGGGTTGCTTATAGGTGGAACCAATTAACATGTTTATTTGTTAGAGGTAGCCTCTAATGCTAGAAGGACGCTAAGCTTGGAGAAATCGTCGCCAAGGCTTGCATCGTATGGAGGCTACCCCTATAGGCTGTGATACCGCCTTATGTTTTTAGTATTTTGAATAGCCTTTTAAAATTTCTTTTCACAGTTTCAGATTTTTTTAAGTCTCTACGATGTCTCCGCAGATTGATTTTTAACCTTGCACGATGTGTTTTGTTTGTACCAGAGTGCGATCGGATGTGGATATTTTATGATTTAGATTATATAGGATGAAGAAGGTGTATTAAACCATATGTGGATTTTTTAATTAATTCCCAACCGTTGCCATCAAGCTTGATCGTGTAAGGCCTTTGTTATTTGATACAAGTTTTCCAACGATAATTCTCTCTATTATATATTGCGCACCGTGAGTAAAAGAACAACTGCATACAATGCAGGGATGATGCATGCATCAAGTAAACATGAGATAAGCATAATGCTCACCATCATCATAATTAATAGGTTCGTAAAATTATCAGTCGGTGCAGGGAGGGCTCGCAAAGTGGCGTTCCAGAGTATGTGCTTATTGCCTTAGGATTGAACACTTTCATCGCGAATAAGTTGATAGCATGGTTATCATTGGCGACGATAATGAAGAGGAGAAGCGTTAATACGGATGGGTCACCGCTAGGCACATGAAAAGATTCGTTTCTCCCGTTGCAACGCACAGGCATATTTCCTAGTATTTAACAAAAATGAGTTGACATTTTTCTGAGCACTTTAGTTTTTCTGTTTTATTATTGCCTTACTTTGTTTTTCTCGCTATTATTTTGCGACGATAGATTGCGTTGCCGACGAAGGAGTTGAACCAGAAAACCTTGAAGACCCAAGAACACTTTGCCAAGCCAGGCAAGCAGCCCTTTGACCATGTCTATGAAACCCTTTTTATGCATGTCATATAGCACTTTTATTGCTTGCATCGGAGACATGATACTGTGGTAACCACATGGGGTGGTTTACCACCGTTACGTCCTCGTTGATACTTGCATTGTGCATGACCCTACCTTCTTATGAGGGTTATGCCGGTGGGAGTAGATAGGATGCTAAAGTAGTTGCTACGCAAAAAGGGACGGGAATATGCATGGTGATGAAGACAAAGTATTTTCAAAAGACTTTTCGAAAACCCGTTGGGTGCCACTTATGCCCGAGGGAGGTAATGAGATGGGTAACCACTTGATGACGAAGTGGTGTACCGAGGCAAGTGTGTGTGTTGTTTTCGAAAACGGATTAGATTTAAGATTTGTCGACTCTCCCAACCTTACATGCGCAACCACTCTACCCTTGTATGGGAAAGGGCATTATTGATTACCTAGGCCGATACTAGCTTGGAGCCTGCATTACTAGTGACAGGGGAGAGTTGGTGCTCTCTCTCGGGACGGGATCATGCCAGGTAGGGCGGCCATGACTGTTTTCACAGGGCACCGGATACATCGTTGTGTCCCCTCTCGGATGTTACGATCTCGAGTGAGTCTTGTATGATGTACATCGTGAGGATATGGAACAACGAGTGGACTCCTTGTTAGTGTCGTTTAGGGAAAGATAGTGATCGGGTGCTTACCCCGTGTACTTGAGGTACCGCGGGTCGTGGATGACACGGAAGTTCCCTAGATCTTGTGGGTAAAGTGTGCAACCTCTACAGAGTGTCAAACTATTCGAATAGGCGTGTCCACGGTCAAGGACAGTTGGGCGGTGCTGCCTAAACTACGTCCAGAATTTTACAAACCACGTGTGTGTATGTGTGTGTTGATGGAGCTAAATGGGTTAAGTCAGATGACTTGACACGATGATCAAGTTGGATTGGTGTCCAGCTCTGTTTATGTTGATACCTGTAACTTGTCCATACGGATGTCTGTACTCTCATGATGCATACTTTACATGTTGATAGATCATGTCATTGCACTCAAAACTAGCTTCTACAAAATACCTACTTAGTGCTATATCATTGCATCATTGTGCCCTGTTCCAACCGTGGGTTGCTTGCGAGTACATTCAAAGTACTCATTGGCTTGCCACTGGTTATTTAATTGGCCATGCATGGAAGAACAGGAGTTCGAAGAAGAGTTCTTTGGAGACAAACATGCAAACTAGGACAATTCCCAGTCAGAATGCCTGTAGGGTTAAGGCAGACGGCATGGGTTCTACTTACCGACGAAGAATTTCCGCTGCTTAAGTTTATTTGGTGTTCAGCCCTTGTGGCTTTATCTATATAAGACTTGACCATAATGGTCAAAATTTGTGTAAGACGGTCTGTATGGATGTAAGACTCTTGTTATTCAGCTTCTGTGTGTTCAGTGAGCACTGATCTCTGGGATCACTGTACACATGCATTTGGTGATCTTGACTTATGAGTCGGGGTCCCCACATTAACTAGAGTGGCCATAAGCGTTGACATATCATTGCAGTGATGTTTGAGCCTTCCTAACTTCTGTTTGAGTTGTAGAAAGCGGCAATTGCCCTCCAATGTTAACACTGCGGTATCTGCATTGATACGATCCGATGAATGCAAAATAGCTGAGACCCGCTTTACCCAATGGGTCGTGGACTCCCCATCCTCTTGGACATAAGCGGCCAGGTCCACAATTGACATGGGCTTCTTACAAGTAACTTTGAAGTTCTGGATAAACCGGTGCTTCAATTCAGCCCATGATCCGACAGAGTTAGTTGGTAAGCTCTTCAACCAAATATGGGTTGTTCCTTCCAACATCATGGCGAAGTATTTAGCACATACTGCTTCATCCACATCTAACATCTCCATTTCCATCTTGTAGCTTTCAACCCATGCCTCTGGTTGCAGATCGGCGGTGTAATTGGGTACCTTACGAGGCCCTTTGATGTCCTTGGGCAGTCTCACATTACGCAAAGCGGGGGTAAGACACGGCACCCGTAAGGAACTAAACACCACACCTAGCTCTACTGAAGCGGTATGGTGAACCGGAGTAGGTTGATAGGTTCCGTGTAGAACTGCTAACTCAGCCTCTCGACATGCGCGAGCATGATCCACCACATCCTGCGCATTAGCACCTCCCTCGGCCGGGTTGTGCCCTCGCGGCGAGTTACGGTGACGTGCACTGCTTGACACGGCCGACTCATCCTCAACGTGCCTGTTGTAGCTCTGGCTTGGACGGGGCGTGGAATGAATCCTCTCACGATTGTGTGAATAAGCCTGTTGCTGGTTTAGAGCTGTTTGAAGGAGACCTCTGGCCCGTCGTACCTCAACCACTACTGGTGACTCGCCGTCGGTTGGGAGGGCAGCCAATCATGAAGCAGCGGCCACAATGTTGTCCAACGGGTTGGAGTAATTCCCGAGAGGTGTTGGTACGTACTGTGGCACAATGTTGTTCTGATGAGGTGGGTCCATCGTGTGTGGCTGAACCGGCGCTCCTGTTCCTGGCGCCTCCGTCTGGTTTAATATTGGCTGGTTACTAGTTCCTGCTCCTGGCGTGTTGAAGATATTTCTGGGCTCATAACTCGACGGGAGATGCGATCAGTATCTTATTCTCATGATTTCCTCTGAAGCATTCTGATCCAGCCTATTACGGTAGGCCTGAGCTTCCAACTCGGCCCGTTCTGTAGCCATCCTAGCGTTCTCTGCCGCTAGGTCCGCTTTAGCCTGAGTTATCTGATCTTTCAACTTTGCGATCTCCGCATTATGCTGATCTCGGGCTGCTGCGTCCACTTCCGCGGCCATCAGTGTTGCCAAAGCGTCGAACAAGTCAGACAGAACTTGAGTCGGAGGTAGCGCAGAGCTCCTTGCCCCCGCCGGTGTGGCTGTTGCTGAACCGGAGAGCATTGCTACAGTGGTTGATGAGTGGGCGCTGATTGTGTACCGGCCATGAAGATAGCGGCCTGGTTTGGCAGATCAGGGGAGTCCGAAATACTATTGCCCTCGGAACCTCCACTAATCCAGCCATCCTGCAACTGATAGAGCGATTCGGTTTCTCCAAAAGACTCTCGTCGGCGCAGACAACGGTTTCTCCATCGGATGTCGGTCCGTCCTCATACTCTGCTTCATGGATGACACCTACGAAAACATGCTTTGCCATGGGCTGAACCGGGGAAGGGCTTGCACGCTGAGCCGTCTCGACGATGTCGGTGCAGGTATCCGGCTCAGGGCCCGGTTCGCCAATCTTGCCGATGAAGACGTGAATCCCACCAAAGGAGACCCGGTACCCATATTCGATTGAATCGGCCTCGGGGCCCCATCCAGCATTGTCGATGTAGAGCTTGCCGCGACGACTCTTCATCATTCGGCCCACAGCGTATCCCTTGAGTCGATCAAAGCTGCCTTTAAGAACTCGAAACCATCATGCGATAGCCCCACGGTGGGTGCCCACTGTCGTGGGTTTGTCACAGCAGATGTCCTCGTGAAAGGACTTAGTCGTGGGCCGTCAAAACGGGTTAGCTTAGAGGGGTTAAACCGGACAAGGGACATGGGGAGTTTTATACTAGTTCGGCCCCTTCGATGAAGGTAAAAACCTACGTCTAGTTGTGATTGGTATTGCTGGGGTTTCGATGACCAGGGAGCGAATCCGCTTTGTCTGGCGCTCGAGTTGTTGTCTGTCCTCCCTAAACCGCTGCTGGGTCGTCCCTTTATATACATAGGTTGACGCCCGCCGGTTTACAGAGTCTCGAAGCCGGATCATAAACGTGTCCGGTTTGGTCTCTTTACTTCCTATCTTACAATGCAAGTTACATAATAAGGTCGGTTTACATCTACAGGCCTTAACTCGCCTTTGGGCCTTGGGCCATCATAAAGCGCCATCATTCTTACGTCTTCATGGGCTTCTAATCTTCATGAAGTTAATCCAGCTACTCCTGGCCGGTTTACGTCCAGTACTAATATCCCCAACAGTCGTCATAGTTGAATGTCCATGGACAAGTTGTGATGTCTACAGACACATGCACTGCATACCGATCACTTGAAGGAGTAGCAGAGAAAGCTATATATGCAGATAAATAGTTCCTTATAGTCAAGCGGACCCACGCTACTACTCTGTTCCAAAGACATGCTCACCGAGGGAGTCCTGGATTAGGGGGTGTCCGGATACCCAGACTATACCTTCAGCCGGACTCCTGGACTATGAAGATAGAAGATTGAAGACTTCGTCCCGTGTCCGGAAGGGACTTTCCTTGGCGTGGAAGGCATGCCTGGCGATACGGATATGTAGATCTCCTACCATTGTAACCGACTCTGTGTAACCCTAGCCCTCTCCGATGTCTATATAAACCGGAGGGTTTTTAGTCCGTAGGAACAACAATCATACCATAGGCTAGCTTCTAGGGTTTAGCCTCCTTGATCTCGTGGTAGATCTACTCTTGTACTACCCATATCATCAATATTAATCAAGCAGGAGTAGGGTTTTACCTCCATCGAGAGGGCCCAAACCTGGGTAAAAACATCGTGTCCCTTGTCTCCTGTTACCATCCGCCTAGACGCACAGTTCGGGACCCCCTACGCGAGATCCGCTGGTTTTGACACCGACATTGGTGCTTTCATTGAGAGTTCCTCTATGCCGTCGCCATCAGGAAGGATGCCTCATCCCGTCTTTAAAGATGGCACCGTTGCTAAGGGAGCTTTGGCTGTCGGCCAAACACTCTGGCTAGGTGGTTTCCTTATGACCGCCTGTTCGGCTGTTGCGCCAATGATGACCTCTCGGGTCATCGAAAGCAATCTTCACGTCAGCTCGGAATTCGCCGAGCAGCTAGATCCAATGGAGCTGTCTTCCCTAAATGAGCTCTTGGATCGCATCGCAGCCCTGGGAGTCGCTACGGATTATGACCAGATTGGGCTTAAACCCGATCTGAGAGAGATTAACTCTCCCCAGGTCACCCATCACGTTACCGTGGTAGAGGGATAATGCGGCGACTCTTCATCTATCTTAAGGACTAGCTATGTCCGGATTCCCGATTCCTCCAAGCCGGATACCAGCGGAGGGGAGGACATCACTCAAGACCTGAACTTAAAGTCAGGCAACGGGCTAGATTCATTGGACAACATCCAAGAATCCAAACCTCCGAGTTCGGAAGCTCCTTGGCCCCTGGGTCTCAGATTGGGTGAGGTTTTGGATTTGATTCCACCCACCCACCCGTACATAAGCGATCTATCCCAAATTAGGCAAGAGCCCGAAGAAACAGTACATCATTACTGGGCCAGATTCCTCCTGGTTACGAACAGGATAAAGGACTGCCGCGAGGAAGACGCAATTTCATTCTTCTGCAATAATTGCACGGACAAGGGAATCCTCAACGCCATAAGTCTCTGTGATATTACATACTTTGCTGACTTGGCGTCCATAGTACGAAAGTACTGTGCGATGGAAAGCGCCTGGAAAACCGAAATAAAATTTTGGGACAATCCGGCCCCGAATACAAACCCAGTCCGAAATAAAAGGGTGCATCATCGCCAGACACCCGGGTTCAATACCAAAAAGCAAAAGCCATCTACAGGGCATGGAACCGTACTGGAAGGATGGCTTAATGGACCCTGTAAAATTCATAGTGCAGAGGGCGCCACACCAACTCACAACCTTAGAGCATGTTGGATACTCCGGCAGGTGGCAAAAATTGGCGAAGATCTTCTAATTCCACTAGCCATAGAAAGCCACCCCAGAGACACCAGTATGGTATTAACAGTCTTCGAGACTTTCACATCATATAATATGCGAAAAAGAACACTCCGAAGCCTTGCCAAAGTCTACCAAGTAGCAACAATAAACCCATGGAGTGACACGGCTATTACTTTTAACGCCAGTGATGAACCTAAATTCCAAACAGCCCAAGCACCAGCCGCATTGGTCCTCAGTCCAATAGTGGACGGCTTTTGTCTTACCAAGATACTCATGGATGGCGGCAGCGGATTGAACCTCATTTATGAGGAAACCCTTCAAAAAATGGAAATAGACTGGAACCGCATTGAGCGAAGCAGCACAACCTTTAGAAGAATAATACCCAGTCGGGAAGCGCGCTGTACAGGAAAAATCACACTAGATGTGGTGTTCGGCACGCCGGATAATTACAGGTCCGAAGAGGTCACGTTCCATGTGGCCCCCTTCAGAAGCGGATATCACGCTCTGCTAGGGCGGGAAGCGTTTACAATCTTCCAAGCAATACCCCATTACGGGTACATGAAGCTCAAGATGCCCGGGCCTAATGGAATCATCACTCTCGCTAGTGATCCGGACATAGCACTTCGCGCTGAAAACAAGACAGCCGCACTGGCCCTCGAGGCGCTATCCGAAGCCCTAGCGGCTGAGGAACCTACTGCGCTGCGCTCCACGGTGAATAGGGACAATGTGATACTCGACAAAAGATCCAACTCCACCTCCCTTAAACCGGCGGATGAAATAGTCAAATTCCAGGTCCATCCAACGGACCCCAATAAAACAGCTTCCATCGGGGCACAGTTAAACCCTGATGTAAACGCCGCACTGCGGGAGTTCCTACGAGAGAACTTGGACATTTTCACCTGGCACCCTTCAAACATGCCAGGAATCCCACGCAGGCTGGCCGAACACAGCTTAAATATCCTAAAAGGATTCAAGCCAGTCAAACAGGCTCTTCGGCGTTTTTCCGAACCTAAGAGACAGGCCATGGGAGAGGAACTAGCCAAGCTATTGGAGGCCGGATTCATCAAAGATATAAAACACCCGGACCGGCTAGCAAACCTGGTGATGGTACCAAAGAAGGAATCCTGGCGCCTGTGCGTTGATTTTAAAGACCTTAACAAGGCTTGCCCTAAGGATCCCTTCCCTCTCCCCCGCATCGATCAAATTATCGACGCTACCGCAGGACACAATTCGTTGTGTTTCCTCGACGCATACTCCGGCTACCATCAAATAAAGATGGCAGAGTCAGACCAAGCCGCAACGGCATTCATCACACCATCCGGCCCATTCTGCTTCAACACAATGCCCTTCGGGCTCAAAAATGCCGACGCAACATATCAGCGCATGATTCAGACATGTCTCGCAAACCAGATCGGCAAAACATTGGAGGCATATGTAGATGATGTGGTCGTTAAAACAAGACATCACTGGTAGAAAAAGGGCCTATAGTCCTGGTTCGTAAGGGCCTTTAGTCCCAGTTCCTGAACTGGGACTAAAGTGTCGGTACTAATACCTCCCACCTTTAGTCCCGGTTCAATCCAGAACCGGGACTAAAGCCCATCCACGTGGGCAGTGTGCAGAGCCCAGTCAGGAGACCCTTTGGTCCCGGTTGGTGGCACCAACCGGGACCATTAGGCATCCACCCGTCAGCATTTCTGTGGCTAGGGATTTTGTTTTTTTTGAAAGGGGGGGGGGTTGGGGGTTTTGGGGGGTTAATTTAGGTGTTTCATATATTGTGTTAGCTAGCTATAATTAATATAGAGAAGTGTCCTCTCTTATGTCCGTGCTTGGTCGACGCTACGTACTATACATACGTATAGAGAGAACTAGACACGCTGGCTAGCTAGTAAAGCAAACGAACGAAACAGAAGATCATCATGAACATATATGCATACAGAGAGAAGTGATATCGACCACCTCTCCTTCTCCGAGAGATTGGTCGAACAACAAGTTCTCGTATATCTATTTCACCCACATATATACAGTAATTATCTCTTACAAATATAATCATACGGACTCAGGTTTAACATAGAATTCTCCGTCTTCAGGGATCACGTGGTCAAGAAAGAATGCCGCCAATTCCTCTTGAATTGCTCGCATGCGAGCTGGTGCTAGGAGTTCATCCCGCTTCCGAAACATCTAATTTGAAGAAGGGGGTCAATACATATATATATCAATGAATGAAACTCAACACAAATGATGGTAATAAAATAAAATTATGAATATTGTTATTTACGTACTTCATATTGTTCGTTAGAGTACCCGCCCCGCTCACACGTCGTGTGGCAGATGGACTCGCAGATGTAGTATCCACAGAAATCATTCCCTTGTTCCTGCCACAACCACTTTACAAGAAATAGAGGTCAATCAAACCGATAAGCAAGAATGCTAAATGGTATTGATGAAACTAGCGCTTGAATCACTAGGAGATGCGCGGAACATGCTACTATAGTACTTACTTTCGGGTGTCTAAATTCCAGCTCCCTCGGCAGTCCCGGAACTTTTTTGGTGAATTTTCTCCAAACCCTGCCGGACAAAGAAAACAATTACTTGATATCAGGAAATGAACAAAGTTGCTGATATGGTGGATAATGATCGATTTAACTTACTTCTTGAGGATTTCAGTCATGTCTGCATAGTCCTGGGGATCTTTTCGTTTTGACTCTAAGACGGTTACTAGTCCCTGCTCAAGCTTAATCTCTAGGAGAATATAGTGGAAACTGCACACGCATGCATAACTCATGAATTACATTACTATAACCTTGAGTAATATATAAGGGAAACCGAATACGCACAAGACAGTAACACTCACTTGAAGTTGTAAGGAAAGAGTATTATATCTTTGTTTTGATTTATTACGAACGATTGTACCAAGTTGGCCTCGGTAGCTGCGACATGAAGTTTAACCTGAATTGCATCTATGAGATATGTGTTAATGAACCCAATATCACCGACTTGTCTTTTCTTCAATTCGACGATCTTCAATCTGCATAATATAGTGAGGATGATTATAAATACATGCAATGAAAGAGCTAAGCTATATAGAGAAACTTAATGACAGAAGTAGTACTACTTACAGACAGTAGCAGGCGACCGTTGTTTTATCGAGGGCCAATTGATTGAAAAACTGATAGAACTCCTCAAATGGAACAGGCAACAGATCAATTCCAACGAGTTCATGCTCCTTTTTAACTCTCACATACAAAGTACTCCTCCCCCTAGAGTCTCTGCAGATTTTCAAGTACCAATCATGCAATCTTCGCATCATCGTTGATAGAGATCTTTCATCTTTGACAAGAGGCTTCCCGTACTCGTATCTTTGCATCTGCATGTCCATGGGTTCATAATGTACTTCGCCGGGCAGGTAATCTGCAAGATTATTATAACCGGGCACCATCCTCGGATCATTAGCGATGTTGTGGCTAGGCACCTTGAGCGGGGGGCATGATTGCTTCGCTTGTTTGCCGAGCTGGGCAATTTGTTTGCCAGCTCGTCGTTTTTTCAGCCTTTCATCACTGACAGTAGTTCCCGACCGCTCCGCTTCGGCAAATTCCTTTCCAATAATGCGGTCATAGTTTCCTTTCGGCGGATCAGACTTTGGTGGTTTTGTCAGGGCAGCCAGAGTGCGCTTCACTTTCACCCCATCTACCTTCTCCTCCAGAGGTGGATGTTTCTTTGCTTTCACCCCTTCAAAGAATTTCCTCACTTCTTCTCGCGCGATCTCGGCGTTCTCCTCCTGGGTCCTCTCGTATGGTAACTTCTCTGGAGTCTTCAGAGAAGGACCAAATCTGTATGTCCTCCCACCTCTGGTTGTACTGCTAGACGCCGACCGAGCAGACGAAGCGGTTGTCTTCTTTACTTGCTTAAGAGGCGGAGGAGAAGGACTACGACCCGCCGGAGCAGCTGGAGCGGCGGCAGCTCTCTTCTGCCCTTGCTGAGGAGGCGGAGAAGGAGGAGGTTGGCTGCTCGGGCGCGTCGGCGCAGGCGGAGACGAAGGCGGAGTGCCGCCACGCGCCAGAGAAGGAGCCGGCCGAGGGCCCTGATCGTCACTCGCCGGAGGAGGAGGCGGTGGAGGAGGCGGAGTGCCCTGACTCGCCGGAGGAGGAGGAGGAGGCGGAGGCGTCCAGTTCGGAAGGTTGATGAGGTCCTTCCGCCATAGGCATGGAGTCTTCAGGGCAGACCCCAGCCGAGTCTCCCCTTCACCGGTAGGGTGGTTAAGCTGGAGGTCCTCAAATCCCTCCGTTATCTCATCCACCATCACCCTAGCATATCCTTCTGGAATCAGCATGCAGTGAAAAGTTGCGCCGGGTTCAGTAGGATAAACAGAGCCAACAGCCGCCTTGACCTTCAAATTCATCCATTGCGTCATAAGGTGGCAATTTTGAGACTCCGTTATAGCATCCACAGGATAGCTGGCAGGAGCTGTCAAGCATGCTGCAGCTGAAGCTGCTCGGTGGAAGCCACGTTGCTTCTGCGCTGAGATGGCGGGGTAGCTTCGGGGGAGGCTTCGGCAGTACGTTTGCTGCGATTTGCTTCTCGTTCCTCTATCGCTTGTACCCTTGCGTGCAGCGCCTGCAGTTCGGTCTGCTGCACTTTTTTCCTCCTCTCATGGGATTTGTAACCGCCTGCGTCCGGAAACCCAACCTTCCATGGAACGGAGCTTGGCGTGCCTCGTGTCCGTCCAGGGTGCTCAGGATTCCCGAGGTCCATTGTGAGCTCGTCGTGCTCTCTGTCTGGAAAGAACGTCCCTTCCTGCGCTGCGTCGATATAGTGCTTAAGCTTACTGACTGGTATGTCCATTTGTTCGTTCGTCCAAATGCATTCCCCTGTTTCAGGGTCCAAGGTTCCGCCAGCCCCGAAGAACCATGTCCGGCAACGGTCTGGCCAGTTATTTGTCTCTGGTCTGATCCCTTTATGAACCAGATCATTCTCAGCCTTGGACCACTTAGGCTGGGCTACGAGGTAGCCACCTGACCCCATGCGATGGTGAAGCTTCTTCTTTGCGGCATTCTGCTTGTTTGTCGCCGACATCTTCTTACTCTTTTCCGATGTCTTGTAGGCCAGAAATGCGGGCCAGTGATCTCTGATCTTCTCATATCTGCCCTTGAATTCTGGTGTCTCTTTTTTATCGACAAACCTATTCAGCTCTTTCTTCCACCTCCGGAATAGATCTGCCATCCTCTTCAGAGCAAAAGACTTGATTAATTTCTCTTTAATTGGGTTCTCTGGATTATCCTCTGGCGGTAGGGTGAAATTTGACTTCAGCTTAGTCCAAAGATCATTTTTCTGCATATCATTGACATAAGACACCTCAGGGTCTTCTGTAGCCGGCTTAAACCATTGCTGGATGCTTATCGGGATCTTGTCCCTAACCAGAACCCCGCACTGAGCAACAAATGCCCTCTTTGTCTGGAGGGGTTCAATAGGTTGGCCGTCGGGCGCAATTGCTGTGATCTCAAGATTTTCATCCGAGCTCAAGTTTTTCTTCGGGCCTCGTCTCTTTACCGAAGTTGTGGTCGATCCGGAGGGCTAGAAAAAAGAACAAAGACATAATTAATATGTGTACATACCAAAACAATGAATGCATCAATTAGCTAGTCAGCATAGGCTTAACTAATATATATACCTGCCGGACTCGGTTCGGTCACCAGAGCCGTCATCATGGTCTCCTTCTTGCACTGGCATTGGGTCACCGGCGCCGTCCTCATTTTCTTCTTCTTGCACCGGCATTAGGTCACCGTATCCAGCTTGTTCACCCTCTCCTTCCGGACCATCAATGATATCGTTGAGATAGTACGAGACGGCATCACTTCCTTGTGCGATTATCTCCCTCAACAACGCTTCTTTTGTTGCTTCGTCTAGGGCGGTGTCCATAGTTTCTACAAATATTTACAACATGGCAATTATTATTCAAACATGACAGATGGATATATTAGTGCCAAATGTAGAACTAGCTACCTAATCATAGTAAGCTATCGGGAGGGGGTATATATCGACAACGACGACACTACATCTATATATGTCCCTCGATGACCCTCGTTCCTGATAAAAAAAGAGGAAGAAGAAGAAAAAAAGAGGAGAAGAAAGAATAGAGGAGAAGAACCCTCGAACCCTCGACCCCTAGATGACCCTCTTCTTCCTCTCATGTTCGAGAGGATCGCCGAGGGGTCGGGAGGTTGCCTAGTGTCAAAAGATTCAACAAAACCATATCTTCATCATTAGGCGAAAGTAACATGTGCATGATGGTACGAAGCTCTTCAAAGTTTTTCTGGAATGGAGTCCGAGATAGGATAATTCGCTTTTTGGTACAAAGTTTAGCAAGAGCCTTCCGAATATCGCTATTTGGAAGGCCTTTGCTGAATTGGTACCAAAAGGCGGATTATTCTATCCGGGACTCCATTCCAGAACAACTTTGCAGAACTTCGTACCAACATGCCCTGGTTACTTCCGGCTAATGATGAAGGCATGGATTTCTTCAATACTTTGACACTAGGAAACCTCTCTTGACCCCTCGGCGATCCTCGATCCCTCGAACCCTCGACGACCCTGGAACCCTCGACCCCTCGACGATCCTCTTCTTCCTCTCATGTTCAAGAGGATCGCCGAGGGGTCGGGAGGTTGCCTAGTGTCAAAGGATTCAACAAAACCATGTCTTCATCATTAGGCGAAAGTAACATGTGCATGATGGTACGAAGCTCTTCAAAGTTGTTCTGGAACAGATTCCCAGATAGGATAATTCGCTTTTTGGTACAAAGTTCAGAAAGAGCCTTCCGAATATCGCTATTTGGAAGGCCTTTGCTGAATTCATACCAAAAGGCGAATTATTCTATCCGGGACTCCATTCGAGAACAACTTTGCAGAACTTCGTACCAACATGCCCTGGTTACTTCCGGCTAATGATGAAGGCATGGATTTCTTCAATACTTTGACACTAGGAAACCTCTCTCGACCCCTTGAACCCTCGACGACCCTGGAACCCTCGACCCCTAGACGATCCTCTTCTTCCTCTCATGTTCGAGAGGATCGCCGAGGGGTCGGGAGGTTGCCTAGTGTCAAAGGAAACCCTAAATAGCTAGCAAGTATCGTGGGTGTGAGATACATGTGGCCTTCAGTGTCGGACACTAAATTATATTCTTTTTGCTATTGAAGAATATTATAGTTTTATTTTAGTTGATCATAACATAATATTTTAATTGATTGTTTTTATTTTCATAAAAGTTTTGTAGTTCATTATGTTTGCTATTAATTCATTCTTTGAGCTAAATGACTCTGAAATTGGAAAGCATTTCAAAATGAACTCTGAAAAGGTTGAAAGTTGGCATGGTATAATCATTTCACCCACATAGCATGTTCCAAAAAGTAGAGAGGGTTACTACAAAAACTTGATGCACTTCGTGTACAAAATGGACAATCACTTTCAAAGTATCAAAGTTTCAAACCATAAGACATGAAAGCATTTCAAATTAACTCTGAAAAAGTTGAAAGTTGGGATGCATGGTATCATAATTTCACCCACATAGCATTTTCTTATTGCGGGAGAAAGTCTTCACTTTTTCTTCGCTTGTGTCATTTGCTTATTGCGCCGTAACCATGGATAATCTTCATTGTTTATCAGGATGCTTGGGTCAGCCTTGACATTGAAGGGAGGAATTTCATGAAACTTTTCATAATCTTCAGACATGTCTGTCTTGCAGTCCACTCCCAGGATGTCCCTTTTTCCTGAAAGAACTATGTGGCGCTTTGGCTCATCGTATGATGTATTCGCTTCCTTATCTTTTCTTTTTCTCGGTTTAGTAGACATGTCCTTCACATAGATAACCTGTGCCACATCATTGGCTAGGACGAACGGTTCGTCAGTGTACCCAAGATTTTTCAGATCCACTGTTGTCATTCCGTACTGTGGGTCTACTTGTACCCCGCCGCCAAACAGAATGACCCATTTGCACTTAAACAAAGGGACCTTAAAATTAGGTCCGTAGTCAAGTTCCCATATGTCCACTATGTAACCATAATATGTGTCCTTTCCGCTCTCGGTTGCTGCATCAAAGCGGACACCGCTGTTTTGGTTGGTGCTCTTTTGATCTTGGGCGATCGTGTAAAATGTATTCCCATTTATCTCATATCCTTTGTAAGTCAATACAGTCAAAGATGGTCCCCTAGACAACAAGTACAACTCATCACAAATAGTGTTGTCACCTCTGAGACGTGTTTCCAACCAACTGCTAAAAGTCCTGATGTGTTCACATGTAATCCAGTCGTCGCATTGCTCTGGGTGTTTGGAGCGCAGACTGTTCTTGTGTTCATCGACATACGGGGTCACCAAGGTAGAGTTCTGTAGAACTGTCTAGTGTGCTTGAGACCAAGAATATCCGTCCCTGCATATTATCGAGTCTCTTCCAAGAGTGCCTTTTCCAGTCAGTCTCCCCTCATACCGCGATTTAGGGAGACCTATCTTGTTAAGGCCAGGAATGAAGTCAACACAAAACCCGATAACATCCTCTGTTTGATGGCCCATGGAGATGCTTCCTTCTGGCCTAGCGCGGTTACGGACATATTTCTTTAGGACTCCCATGAACCTCTCAAAGGGGAACATATTGTGTAGAAATACGGGCCCCAGGATGACAATCTCGTCGACTAGATGAACTAGGACGTGCGTCATGATATTGAAGAAGGATGGTGGGAACACCAGCTCGAAACTAACAAGACATTGCGCCACATCACTCCTTAGCCTTGGTAGCATTTCTGGATCGATCACCTTCTGAGAGATTGCATTGAGGAATGCACATAGCTTCACAATGGCTAATCGGACGTTTTCCAGTAAAAGCCCCCTCAATGCAACCGGAAGCAGTTGCGTCATAATCACGTGGCAGTCATGAGACTTTAGGTTCTGAAACTTTTTCACTGGCATATTTATTATTCCCTTTATATTCGATGAGAAGCCAGTCGTGACCTTCATACTAAGCAGGCATTCAAAGAAGATTTCTTTCTCTTCTTTCGTAAGAGCGTACCTGGCAGGACCTTTATACTGCTTCGGAGGCATGTCGTCTTTTTTGTGCAAACGTTGCAGGTCCTCCCGTGCCTCCAGCGTATATTTTGTCTTCCCATACACGCCCAAGAAGCCTAGCAGGTTCACGCAAAGGTTCTTCGTCACGTGCATCACGTCGATTGAGGAGCGGACCTCTAGGTCTTTCCAGTAGGGTAGGTCCCAAAATATAGATTTCTTCTTCCACATGGGTGCGTGTCCCTCAGCGTCATTCGGAACAGCTAGTCCACCGGGACCCTTTCCAAAGATGACGTAGGGTAAATCATTGAACATAGCAAGCACGTGATCACCGGTGCGCATGGCGGGCTTCTTCCGGTGATCTGCCTCGCCTTTGAAATGCTTGCCTTTCTTTCGACATTGATGGTTGGTCGGAAGAAATCGACGATGGCCCAGGCACACATTCTTCCTGCATTTGTCCAGGTATATAATTTCAGTGTCATCTAAACAGTGCGTGCATGCGTGGTATCCTTTGTTTGTCTGTCCTGAAAGGTTACTGAGAGCGGGCCAATCGTTGATGGTCACGAACAGCAACGCCTTAAGGTTAAATTCCTCCTGTCTGTGCTCATCCCACGTACGTACACCGTCTCCATTCCACAGCTGTAAAAGTTCTTCAACTAATGGCCTTAGGTACACATCAATTTCGTTGCCGGGTTGCTTAGGGCCTTGGATGAGAACTGGCATCATAATGAACTTCCGCTTCATGCACATCCAAGGAGGAAGGTTATACATACATAGAGTCACGGGCCAGGTGCTGTGATTACTACTCTGCTCCCCGAAAGGATTAATGCCATCCGCGCTTAAAGAAAACCATACATTCCTTGGGTCCTTTTCAAACTCATCCCAGTACTTTCTCTCGATTTTTCTCCACTGCAACCCGTCAGCGGGTGCTCTCAACTTCCCATCTTTCTTTCGGTTCTCACTGTGCCATCGCATCAACTTGGCATGCTCTTCGTTTCTGAACAGACGTTTCAACCGTGGTATTATAGGAGCATACCACATCACCTTTGCAGGGACCCTCTTCCTGAGGGGCTCGCCGTCAACATCACCGGGGTCATCTCGTCTGATCTTATACCGCAACGCACCGCATACCGGGCATGCGTTCAGATCCTTGTATGCACCGCGGTAGAGGATGAAGTCATTAGGGCATGCATGTATCTTCTCCACCTCCAATCCTAGAGGGCACACGACCTTCTTTGTTGCGTATGTACTGTCGGGCAATTCGTTATCCTTTGGAAGCTTCTTCTTCAATATTTTCAGTAGCTTCTCAAATCCTTTGTCAGCCACAGCATTCTCTGCCTTCCACTGCAGCAATTCCAGTACGGTACCGAGCTTTGTGTTGCCATCTTCGCAATTGGGGTATAACCCTTTTTTGTGATCCTCTAACATGCGATCGAACTTCAGCTTCTCCTTTTGACTAATGCATTGCATCCTTGCATCGACAATGACCCGGCGGAGATCATCATCATCGGGCACATCGTCTGGTTCCTCTTGATCTTCAGCAGCTTCACCCGTGGCAGCATCATTGGGCACATCGTCTGGTTCCTCTTGATCTTCACCAGCTCCCCCCGTTGCAGCATCACCGTATTCAGGGGCACATAGTTGTCATCGTACTCTTCTTCTTTGCCGTCTTCCATCATAACCCCTATTTCTCCGTGCCTCGTCCAAACATTATAGTGTGGCATGAAACCCTTGTAAAGCAGGTGGGAGTGAAGGATTTTCCGGTTAGAGTAAGACCTCGTATTCCCACATTCAGTGCATGGACAACACATAAAACCATTCTGCTTGTTTGCCTCAGCCGCATCGAGAAACTCATGCACGCCCTTAATGTACTCGCGGGTGTGTCTATCACCGTACATCCATTGCCGGTTCATCTGCGTGCATTATATATAATTAAGTGTCCAAATTAATAGAAGTTCATCATCACATTAAAACCAAAGTACATACATAGTTCTCATCTAACAACATATAGCTCTCCAGAGCATCTAATTAATTAAACCATACATTGAAACTATGTAAAACATTTCAATGCGAAAACAAATGCGATCATAATGGCAACCAAGGTAACAATTGATCCAACGGCATAATGATACCAAGCCTCGGTATGAATGGCATATTTTATAATCTTTCTAATCTTCAAGCGCATTGCATCCATCTTGATCTTGTGATCATCGACGACATCCGCAACATGCAACTCCAATATCATCTTCTCCTCCTCAATTTTTTTTATTTTTTCCTTCAACAAATTGTTTTCTTCTTCAACTAAATTTAACCTCTCGACAATAGGGTCGATTGGCATTTCCGATTCACATACATCCTAGATAAATAAAATCTATGTCACGTTGGTCGGCATAATTTTCATAAACAATAAATGAACCAATAGTTATAAAGATAATATACATACCACATCCGAATCATAGACAGGACGAGGGCCGACGGGGGCGGATACCAAAACCATCGCACTATATAAGATGCAATAATAAATGTAAGAAAATGATACAAGTATCTATCTAAACATACAAGTAAGAATATTTTTCCTTTCAGAAAGAAGATAAGAACAAGAGGCTCAACACAGTGGTGTCGGTGATGAGATCGGCGCGGGTGATCGACGGCGGTGAAGACGGGGACGGGGCGTGACGGACCGCTAAATCTAGACAAATCTTGAGGAAAATGGAGCTTGGAGGTCGAGCTTCGAGAGGAGAAAGCTTAAGTAGTGTGGCTCGGGCATTCCATCGAACACCTCATGTGCATAGGAGGTGAGCTAGAGCACCACACAGGCCTCTCCCCCTCGGCCAGAAAAAACAGAGCACTGTGCTCTGCTCTTGCGCGAGGGGGTATATATAGGCAATTCATTGGTCCCGGTTTGTGGCATGAACCGGGACTAAAGGGGAGCCTTTGGTCCCGGTTCAAGCCACCAACCGGGACCAATGGTGGTGGGCCAGGAGGGAGGCCCTTTGGTCCCGGTTCATCCCACCAACCGGGACCAAAAGGTCCATACAAACCGGGACCAATGGCCCACGTGGCCCGGCCGGCCCCCTGGGCTCACGAACCGGGACCAATGCCCACATTGGACCCGGTTCAAGACTGAACCGGGACTAATGGGCTGAGGCGGCCTGGACCATAGCCCCTTTTTCCACTAGTGCATGTCGAATCTCTAGTAGACGACTTGAGGCTAACATTCGATAACCTCCAAACATACGACATCAAGCTCAACCTGAAAAAATGCATTTTCGGCGTTCCAGTCGGAAAGCTCTTGAGCTTCATTGTATCCGGTAGAGGAATTGAAGCAAATCCAGACAAGATCCGAGCTCTATCACAATTGTATACCCCGAAGGACCTCAAACAAATACAAAAATTAACCGGATGCGTGGCGGCTCTAAGCCGCTTTATCTCCCGCTTGGGAGAAAAGGCCCTACCCCTTTACCGCCTCCTTCAGTGCACCGAACACTTCGAGTGGACGGATGCAGCCATGGCTGGACTCGACGAAATAAAAGCTATCTTGGCAACAAACCCAGTCCTAGCCGCGCGAAACATTGGCGAACCAATGCTATTATACATTGCAGCAACCCATCAGGTCGTAAGCGCAGTGCTCGTCGTCAAACAAGAAACGGACGGACACAAATTCCCCCTTCAAAAGCCGGTCTACTATGTGTCCACTGTCCTTACTCCGTGCAAGTCACGGTACCCGCATTATCAAAAGATTGCGTACGCGGTATTTATGGCATCCCGGAAGTTGCGACACTACTTTCAAGAGTGTTCAATAACAGTAGCCTCGGAAGTGCCACTTAACGATATTATAAACAACCGTGACGCGACGGGCCGGATTGAAAAATGGGCCATTGAGCTCCTCCCGTTCGACATAACTTAGAAGCCACGGCGAGCTATCAACTCGCAAGTTTTGGCCGACTTCGTCGCAGAATGGACGGAGGCCGAACTCCCTAAAGAGTACGGCACATATTCAAACTGGGTCATGCACTTCGACGACTCCAAAATGTTGGCCGGTCTAGGGGCTGTCGTCGTTTTGACGTCCCCCACAGGAGACACAGTTCAATACGTACTCCAGATAATGTATACAGACTCCAACAATGCAGTCGAATATGAGGCCCTTTTACATGGTCTCCAGATGGCAATATCCATGGGCATTCAACGCCTAGAGGTGCGTGGGGACTCGAACCTTGCAATATCCCAAATAAATGGAGACTTTGATGCCAAGGATCCAAAAATGGCAGCTTATCGCAACGCCGTCCTAAAAATGTCAGCTCAGTTCGAAGGGCTCGAATTTCACCATATAGCCCGGGAAAATAATCAGGCGGCAGATGTCCTGGCACACATCGACGCAAAACGCGATGTAGTCCCCCCCAACATCTTCTTGGAAAGGCTATTCAAGGCATCCGTAGTATGGGAAGGGGAACCCGGCAATAACAGCCCGGACCCAACCACACTGCCCAACATCGAACACTCTAACATAATTGGAGGCTCTGCGAATGAAATAACACCTTCAACCCACGTAATAATGGCCGTCATCGCCCTGTGGACAGAACAATTCCTCGCCTACCTTACTAGGCAGGAACTCCCCGAGGACCAAAATGAGGCACGCTGCACAGTGCGGCGATCTAAAGCCTATAAAGTCCATGTGGGAGAGCTTTATAAGAAAAGCACTACCGGAGTCCTTCAAAGGTGCATCTCCGAAGAGGAAGGGCAGAACCTCCTGGCTGAAATTCATGCCGGACTGGGCGGTCATCACGCTGCAGCTTGGTCCCTTGTCAGCAAGGCCTTCCGAACAGGCTTTTATTGGCCGACGGCCCGGGCAGACGCCCAGGACTTAGTCCAACGATGCGTCGGTTGCCAGCTTTTTGCAAACCAAAGCCATATGCCACCCACCGCCCTCCAAACTATCCCCATCACTTGGCCCTTCGCGGTCTAGGGGCTTGACATGGTTGGACCCCTTAAAGGCGGAACCCACAAGAAAAAATACTTACTGATCATGGTGGATAAGTTCACCAAATGGATAGAAGCCAAGCCTGTTAAGACGGCCGAATACGGACCGATGATAGACTTTATATCCGGGGTTGTACACCGTTACGGCGTCCCCCACAACATCATCACTGATAACGACACGAACTTTACGGCCGACGAGGTAAAACTATGGTGCAAAAACATGGGCATCAAGCTTGATTATGCTTTTGTCTATCACCCACAAACTAACGGCCAGGTCGAATGTGCAAATGGTCTTATCATGAGCGGCATCAAACCCAGATTAGTGCGGTCCCTTAAGGAATCTAATATGCACTGGGTATAGGAGCTCGACTCCGTACTATAGGAGCTGCGGACTACACCGAATCGCACCACCAGATACACACCATTCTTCGTGGTGTACGGCGCAGATGCAGTTTTGCCCTGCGACATAATTCATGACTCACCTCGAGTGCGCATGTACGAAGAAAGAGAAGCCGAGCTCGATTGGCAGGACAGTTTGGAAGCCTTGGAGGAAGAGCGTGGCGTGGCAAAAGCCCATTCTGCATTCTATCAACAACAGGCTCGAAGATATCAAAGCAGAGAAGTACGGGCCAAAAATTACAACATTGGCGAATTAGTTCTACTCCTGCTGGGCAAGAAAAAGAACAAACTCAAGCCCATGTGGGAAGGCCCCTTCATAATTGACCAAATCCTGACTGGTTGAGTGTACCGCCTGTGAGATGCATCGGATAACCGACTCGAACCAAACCCATGGAACGTAGCCGGTCTCCAAAGATTCTATGCCTAGCGCCGCACTGTGTGTTGGTCTCCTTCCTCTGTCCATTTTTTATATACTTTCTGTTTTACATTTCTCTCCTTCTCCCCCCCCCCTCTCTCTCTCTCTCTCTTATAGCCTTTAAAGGCTCATAAAGTGATGCGCTATCCGCGCTCATTAAAGCTAGGGGCTTCTTTAAACAGAAGCTTATTTATATGGGCTTCATGCCCAACACATGTGTCACACTTCTGCATGTACCTTTTATTCACCATTATATGCATCGATATGACTTAAGTTTTGGCCAAGCTGGGTTGCCTGGCTCATGTGCTTACCCTACGTTCCCGATTGTTCGGCTAGGTGGTAAAGGGAGCACCTCTACGATTGTTACTGCCAGGTCAGTCGGATGTGTACCTCAGACTGGGTGAAGCCGAAAGCTAGCGTTCTTAAGGGAATATTCGGTTGGTGAACTAAAGATGATCTTTTTTCACTTATTTATCTATACGCCCCCAGATGTTTTTCCTGCGTCTCTTTTCGCAGAATGGACATGCACTTTAGGGCATGCCTCCCACGGAAAGGAACCCCTAACGGAACTATTCTCCCTCCAAGATGTTTCTTACTAACCATCTAATATAACATAACTAGTTGGGCACTTGTCTGTTCAAGCACTAATGACCCCTACGCCTAGTCTCCATGCATACCCCGGTTCTTATATAACCGCGAGGGTATTCGGACACACTCCGGACTGTCAGGTCCCGTGGTTGAAGCGAAATGGTCGGCCATGACAAACGATCTACAATCCGGCTAGAAGGCATTACACATGTCAATTAAAATTACATAGTCAATCTGACTGATTGTATTCCTCTTCAATACCATCTAACAGGCTGTCTAGCTTACAGTCCTGTTGGGAATACTTTGCGGCCAATTCTACTTGGCCGTATACTAAGCTCACAGGGATCTCCTTCCCATCCGGCCCCACGGGTCCGACCTCGGCCATGTGGTTTGGGTCAGCCTTTGTGTACCGCGTCTTCACCATGGCCCAGGCCACCCTTGCGCCTTGACGGCAGGCCAACATCTTCCACAATCGGAAGCGCCGCCGCGCTCCCTTCAGCTTCTCTATAAGATCTCCATGGCCTTCAGGCAGGGAGACGGATGGCCACAAGGCCTGGGCGACACCTTGCATCACCTGCCAAACTCGCTCATGCAGTTGTGAGAGCTCGGGAAGAAGGTCACCCATAGAACCGGGCATTTCCTCCACAGGACGACCTGTTAGCATACGTACAGACATCACTCTGTTAGTTGACTTCCTCGCCGAACTCTTTTTTCAAAGTTCGTTTAAGCACTTACTAAATATGCCGCGTCGAAGCCATTGATTCTCCTTAACGGAGTCCAACAGCTGGGCATGAACATCCTTCAGTTCAACGCCCAGCTTGGTGTTGGCATCTTGGAGATCATTCTTCTCCCGCCTCACCTTTGTCAGCACACTCTCACCAGCCTTCAGCTGGCGTAGGAGTTGTTGCTTTTCCGGATTTAATCCGGCGCCATTTTCAATTTCATTTGTCATATTTGCACCCACGCCGCACTTCGCAAAATACTTATCTTTCGAAGCGTATATTACTAGAGGGGTTCTCCTTGGGCTCCCCTGCCACGGCTAGTGCGGCCTCAAGTTGGGCTTTGCACTGTAGCGCCCCGAGACCGATGTGCCAGGTGTCCTCCAGTTATTCACTGTTGTTGCTTTGTCATTTCTTGCATGTCATTCATTGCATATCATGTCATCATGTGCATTTCATTTGCATACATGTTCGTCTCATGCATCTGAGAATTTTCCCCGTTGTCCGTTTTGCAATCCGGCGCTCCTATGTCATCCGTTGTCCCCTTTCTACCTCTTTTCAAGTGGGAGTGTTAAATGTTTTTGGATTGGACCGAGACTTTCCATCCGGCCTTGGTTTACTACCGGTAGACCGCCTGTCAAGTTTCGTACCATTTGGACTTCGTTTGATACTCCAACGGTTAACCGAGGGACCGAGAGGGGCCTCATGTGTGTTGCAGCCCAACGCCCCTCCAAAGTGGCCCAAAACCCACCTAAACCTCCTCCATCATCTCGGTCGTTCGATCATGATCGCGTGGCCGAAAACCGCACCTCATTTGGACTCTCCTAGCTCCCTCTACCTATAAATACGTCCTACCCGTCCATTTTCACGGACGAAACCCTAGTCTTCCTCTACCTCGCGCCACCGGACGCATCTCCGCGCAGCGCCCGGACATGTCCATCCCGCCGGCCATGTCCTCCCGCCCAATGGCGTTGTGCTATGTCGCCTTCCCCGCCGCCACAGCCAACCGGCGACCGCCACCTCATCTCGCGCCGCGCCCTCTCTCTCCTCCCCCGCCGCCAGGCCCGCTGCGGCCCGGATCTGGCCCTTCGGGCCCACTCCGCTGAGGCACCCGCACCCCGCCGCCTGAGTCGCCCCGTCGCAAGAGTCACGCCCTGCGACGCCCCGACGCACGCGCGCCACCGCGCTTCGCCCGCCGCCCCGTCGCCATCACCGGTGGCCACCTGCCGGAGCCCGCCGTGCGCCGCTTTCACCGCCGCCGTCACCAACCACGCCGCCGCCATCGCCGGCCTCTTCGGCCTCCTCCTCCCGGCCGGATCCGGCAAGAGCGCCAAGTCCGGCGACCCCGAGCACTATTCCAGCGAAGCCCCGACCATCCTCGATTTCCGTGCCACCCGATCTAGATCTGGTTCCGGATGACCTCTTTTGCCCTAACCCTAATATTATTTGCAATATTCATCATGCCACAACTCCCTCATCGTAGCTCCGATTTGGGCATGTAGCCTATCAAAATGTTCGTCTCAGAGAGTACATCATTTCACCTCATTGCATCATTTTCTTTTGAGCTAATCTTGATGCCCGAAATGCTGTTGGTAACGAGCTATTTGAGTAAATTGTCAGATCTGCCGCACCAAATAGCTATTTGTCAATTTTGCCATGATTAATGTGTGCATGATATGACCCTGAGTTCTACATGTGTTTTGTTATATGCCATGCAATCTTTACAGAGGTGCTATCCATTTATTTTTGTGATATGTTTTTATCAATATGCCATATGTTCATGTTGATCAGAGAGTACATCTTGCAAAGTAGTGCATTCGTGAATGCTGATTTCAGGGACATAGAATATCTCTAAGTCCTTGATCTGTTTTTATCAATATGCCATATGTTCATGTTGATCTGTTTTTATCAATATGCCATATGTTCATGTTGTTTCCTAGTGATCCGTGCCTCTTTTGAGGATGATCAGTAAGGGTGATTTGTTAATCTTGTGGTGCTCTATCCATCCATGTCTTTGTTTGCATTTATGGAGCACCCTAGCTTGAGTCAATCGAGCTCTACTTTTGCTATTTCGTAATTTCTGGCTGATTGCCTCCTTGTTAGCGATTTTGCCGAGGATGTTGTTGTTGATCCGTGCATGCTATGTTGTTGTTCTTGCCATGTCTAGCTTATAGGATATGTATTCTTGATGGGTGTATGCTTAGTTTGTCATGCCATGCTCCGTAGTGAGTGCATCGAGGTTGTAAACATGCCTACTCATTAACATATTTGCATGCTCCAGTTTTTCACTAAGTCTATAATCTAATTATGTTTTTGCCATGTTCACATGCTTGCAATTGTATTTTCTGATCCCTTTTGGCTCAAGGTCACTGAGGGACTTTTGTTAAGCTCTTTGAGTAGTTGCATGCCATGCCTTTTTTTGCCATGTTAAGTTCCTGTAGCATACAGTTTTCATGCTCCAAAGTGAGCTACCTGATCTGAAATTCCAAACTTGTGTTAATTTCACCAAGTCTAAAATCTGTTTATCGTTTGCATTTTTGACATGCTTGTTTGAACCTGTTAATGGATGCATTGGTCATAGCTCAGTGTTCATCTTTTGCTCCAAAATGAGTGGATCCCTGGCATGTATTTCGTTGTCATATTTGAGTGTTGTAGCATAATTATCTTGATGCATTTAGTTGGCTACTTGTTGTTTATCACAGAACGGTGCCATATTTGTATTGCTTGCCATTTCCAAACTGTGCATCCGATTCCGGTCATCTTTATATCGATTTCAACCGAAATCACCTCACCTTTCCAGTGGCACACTTGGACTTCCAGGTTGAGGCCAGGTTAAATCATTCCTTGTCAAATCATACATATGCATCGCATACCGCATCCCGCATATCATACCTTGTTCATGTGTTGGTTGTTTACTATGTTGTGTGATTCTTTCCGGTGTTTGCTTCTTCGGGTTGGTTCCGATAACTTCGTGTTTGTGAAGACCCGTTCGACTACGTCTGTTTGTCTTCTTCATGGACTCGTTCTTCTTCCTTGCGGGATTTCAGGCAAGATGATCATACCCTCGAAATCACTTCTATCTTTGCTTGCTAGATGCTCGCTCTTTTGCTATGCCTATGCTGCGATACCTACCACTTGCTTATCATGCCTCCCAAATTGCCATGTCAAACCTCTAACCCACCTGGTCCTAGCAAACCGTTGATTGGCTATGTTACCGCTTTGCTCAGCCCCTCTTATAGCGTTGTTAGTCGCAGGTGAAGATGGAGTTTGTTCCTTGTTGGAACATGGAGATGTTGTTCCTTGTTGGAACATGTTTACTTGTTGGGATATCACAATATCTCTTATTTAATTAATGCATCTATATACTTGGTAAAGGGTGGAAGGATCGGCCTTTTGCCTAGTGTTTTGTTCCACTCTTGCCGCCCTAGTTTCTGTCATATCGGTGTTATGTTCTAGGATTTTGCGTTCCTTACGCGGTTGGGTGATAATGGGAACCCTTGACAGTTCCGCCTTGAATAAAACTCTTCCAGCAATGCCCAACATTGGTTTTACCATTTGGCACATAGCATCTTTTTCCCTTGGGTTCCGCGGACTCAAGGGTCATCTTATTTAAACCCCCCCCCCCCGGGCCAGTGCTCCTCTGAGTGTTGGTCCACCTCGTCAGCCGCCAGTGGCCACCAAGGGCAACTCTGGGCTGGCCTACCGGATGTTTAGACAATCTGAGTGTGCCCTGAGAACGAGATATGTGCAGCTCCTATCGGGATTTGTCGGCACATTCGGGCGGTGTTGCTGGATTTGTTTTAACTTGTCGAAGTTGTCTTGTAGAACCGGGATGCCGAGTCTCGGGAGAAGGTATATCCTTCGTTGACCGTGAGAGCTTGTCATGGGCTAAGTTGGGACACCCCTGCAGGGATTTGAACTTTCGAAAGTCGTGCCTGCGGTTATGGGGAGATGGGAATTTGTTAATGTCCGGTTGTAGATAACTTGAACCTTAACTTAATTAAAATGAATCAACTGCGTGTGTAACCGTGATGGTCTCTTCTCGGCGGAGTCCAGGAAGTGAACACGGTGTTGGAGTAATGTTTGTCATAGGTTGTTCTTTAGTTTTTCGTTTGTGCTTTGCCTTCTCTTCTCGCTCTCTTTTGCGAACAGGTTAGCCACCATATATGCTAGTCGCTTGCTGCAGCTCCACCTCATACCTTTTACCTTTCCTTTAAGCTTAAATAGTCTTGATCACGAGGGTGCGAGATTGTTGAGTCCCCGTGACTCACAGATACTTCGAAAACCAGCTTGCAGGTGTCGTTGAACCGAGCAGATGACGCAAGCAAGCTCACAGAGGAGCTCGATGAAGACCTTGTCCTTTGTCTTGTTTCGTTTCTAGTTGATCAGTAGAGGAGCCTAGTTGGGGTCGATCGGGGATCTGTGTAGCTTTTGGGGTAGTCTTCTTTTATTTTGGCTCCGTAGTCGGGCCCTGATTGTATTTGGATGATGTAATGCTTTATTCATGTATTGTGTGAAGCGGCGAGTGTAAGCCAACTATGTATCTCTTTACCTTATGTATTACATTGGTCATGTCAAGATTACCTCACTTGCGACATTGCTTTCAATGCGGTTATGCCTCTAAGTCGTGCTTCGACACGTGGGAGATATAGCCGCATCGAGGGCGTCACAAGTTGGTAATCAGAGCCTTCCCCGACCTTAAGAGCCCCCACTGCATGATCAAATTAGCTGACGAGTTGAGTCTAGAAAAATGTTTTGAGTCATTTAGGAATTATATATCGGAGAGTTTAGGAATTCGTTTTACTCCCCAGTCCCCTCATCACTTTGGTAAGGCATCCTGACGTAGAGTTTTGACTCTAATCTTCTCCAATTTCACTAAAAAAATTAGGATCACGCGGGTATCTTGGAATCGTTCCGATTGATTTGTGACAAGAACATTGTTCTTGGTGCCTCCTATCATTTAGGGGTTGTGGCAGTGTCTCGGGGAGTTGAGCTCCAAGGTGTTGTCGTCACAATTTTATCGCTGCAGTTCTGGAATACCTGAGTTTAGTTCGCCGACATCGAAAATCTCTTTTATGCAGTTGTTGGTGAGATAACCTCGATGCCACCCAGTATTGGGCGGGAGTTCGGGCGTATTGCCATAACTCGTATAACGGATGCTTTTCGAAGGTTGAGATAGATGATTTTCGAAGGTTTCTTGGTTATGTGTTGAAGGATGGATACAGCTGGATGTAGGATTTGCTAGTTTGGGTGAGATATTATGCTTCCCTTGTATCCCCAACACCTGATTACAGAACAGGAAAGTTTCGGGAGTTTATAAGTGGGAATTCAAGTAGCTCTTAGGATATCTTTCCGACAGATGTATGATATGAAATTGGGGTTCGACGTCTAGTGGTCCGCCTATTCACGGTTGGTTTTACAATGGTCTCGTTGTGTCTTAAAGAGTCCATGGCTATGCCGACTCGGGGACGCTTCGTATGTCATGTGCACTGCCTTGTACATGATGGTGTTGTACGATCGAGCCCGTGTAGGCCCCACCACGAAAACTTCGGACGAAATCTCTATCATTTGTTTGTTCCAGCTTATTCTGCAAGCCAATCCTTTGTTTTTTTTGTTTTTTTTGTTGTGGTATTCGAGTTGCTTCGAAGTCAAATGGTTATTCCATACCTTTCCTAAACGGTGTTCTCATACTCCGATGTGAATACAAATCCTTCACGATAATCGAGATTGTCATGTTAATCCTTTTCAACCGGTGTGTTTCTCTTCAAGTGGATCCGATCACTTCAACATTTGCAAGATCAATTATCAGTTCTTCTCAATGGTGTTTGCTTCATCCGTCTCCAAGTTGTCTTTGTTTTTCCCGCCCTCCCACCCTTTTTCTTCAAGGATTCGGATTTCTTAATCAAGTATCCATTTTATTCATGTGAAGTCTCTCCATTCTTTTCCGTCAATATTCTTACCTGGTGGTTCTCAAGAAGATGTCCTACTAGTTCGTCATTCTTCATTCTATTCATCTCCGGTGGTTTCAAGTCAAGCTTTGTTGATCATATCCTTTCCTTGTTTCAATGTTTTCTCATGCCGGTGCAATTCTTAATCATTCACCTCTCGCTAATCAATTGTTCCGGAGTGCTCAAGATATCTCAAAGATTCGTGTTTCGACTCTGCAGTCGTTCAAGAGCTTTCGAGGATGTTATCTCATTCAAGTCTTTTAATTCAACCAGTGCTTTCTCTCTTTTAAATCCTTCAACGGTGTATCTTTTGATATGGCCCTAACCCACAGGTCTTTTCCCAGGATCTTACCTGACTCTTCTAATTTTCCCGGAGCTATCCTAAATTCTTTTTGAAGTTTGACGTAAGAATGAATTATCATCAGTCAAATGTCTTTCTACAAGATCGGCAAAATTCTTTTCATCGTTGGCTCAATCACTTCGCTTTTGATTATTCCGGAGTGCCTCTACAATTATTGGTGGTGTTTCTCGTCGTAATTCTTAGATTTTGAAGACCGAAGAAGATTTTTTTCTCAATCTTGCTCCATTCCCTTCAAGATTCATGATGCTAGCTTGCCGCCATTCTCTCATAATTTTTTGATTGTGAGAATTCCTTCCACCTATATGGAGTCCATCAATTCAGGTTTATTCATTCTAGCTTTCAGCTCTCAGCCTCCTAATCTTACCGGTGCATCATTCAATTTTCTCTAATTAGTTCGTGATCCCTTCATTCTCATGTATCTAGATTGTCTCAAGTATCTTCGTTCATTTCACAATTCTTACCCGGTGATTCATCCCTTTACTTCATTCATTTTCAATTCTTACGATGGGTCGTTCAAGATCTCTCTTCCTTGGTTATCATATCAATTCATTCGATCTTTCCAATCCTACCGGTGGATTCGTCGAAGACTTTCCCAAGTTTATGCTATACTTCTCTTAATCCTCTGCAACGAGAATAAATAGTTTGAAAAATCCGTTGGTGGTCATCAATTCAATTGGTGAAGGATAAGCATAATGTAATTCTTATTCTTGTTTCACCCAAGTGATTAATTCCTTATTCCGAAGGTGCATCAACTTCTTGATTCCAATTGTGTTCAGCTTTTCTTTTCCCGGAGTTTCAAGATCTCTCTTTTATCTCGTCGCAAGCTTCATCTAATCATTGCAAGGCTTCAACCTTATTCTTTTCATCCTTCATTTCTTTCTGATCATTCTTTTAACCGGAGTTCTTCATGAAGGTTCTACATGATGGTTCATCAAGGATTTATATTCCTTCTCGAAGTGTTCATTGAGATTCTTTTCTAAGGAGCTCAAGCATTCTTCATCTTGCAATCCAGAGTGCTATTCTTCCTTCCGTATCATTGGAGGTGGTATTATGTCATTTTCGATATTTTGAGTCATGTTTCATGATTCACATGTTGTTAAGAATGAGATAGATTAAATCCATCAACCTCTTCGTTGGGGTTATCTTGGGTTATATTTCACCTAAAGCCTTCCCTGAGGATTGTGGCTATTTAGGGTGCTTATAAAGGACCCAAGTTCTTCTTTATCCTCCCGGTGAAATACTTTCTCGTCTCCTTGTTCATTCCAATCCAATTCTTTTTCCGTGAGTGGCACGTTGTCACCTCATAATTTGAGATGTATTCCATAAAGACCATATCAAGCGTATTATTTTCGTTGTTGGTGTTCCAACAACTCCGTGCGACCCTTCTTCCAAAGATGCCTTTTCAAACTCTTTTGTGGCAAAAATTGGCCTTTTCAACTCCATGTTTTTATTCAATGATCTATCTTCTATTTCTCTCTCCCGGAGGAATAGTGTTGCTACTCTCTTCAAACCTTCTTCTTGTCCTTGTCATGCTTATCCTTTTAACCGGAGTGTTGTGCCCTTTGCTCAAGCTCTTTCATTTTATCAAGTCTTTCACCTCTTTTCAACCGAAGTGCTGTCCGAATTTGTAATTCCTTGTTCCCCTTCCCTACCGGAGTGCTTTCAACTTCATTTATCTCTGTTGTATTCTTTTCTCGATATGACTTAACCTTTTCAAGGTTCTTTGGTTTCACTCGTTTGTCAAAGGAGCAAATTAGTTTTACCTCTTCTCTTTTCTCTTCCGTTTTTCCCTCCGGTGGCATTCCAGATCTCGGGACGAGATCCTCTCGTAGTGGTGGAGTGTTGTAGCGCCCCAAGACCGATGTGCCAGGTATCCTCCAGTTATTCGCTGTTGTTGCTTTGTCATTGTTTGCGTGTCATGCATTGGATATCATGTCATCATGTGCATTTCATTTTCATACATGTTCGTCTCATGCATCTGAGCATTTTCCCCGTTGTCCATTTTGCAATCCGGCGCTCCTATGTCATCCGTTGTCCCCTTTCTACCTCTTCTCATGTGCGAGTGTTAAACGTTTTCGGATTGGACCGAGACTTTCCATGCGGCCTTGGTTTACTACCGGTAGACCGCCTGTCAAGTTTCGTACCATTTGGACTTCGTTTGATACTCTAACGGTTAACCGAGGGACCGAGAAGGCCTTGTGTGTGTTGCAGCCCAACACCCCTCCAAAGTGGCCCAAAACCAACCTAGACCTCCTCCATCATCTCGATCATTCGATCACGATCACATGGCCAAAAACCGCACCTCATTTGGACTCTCCTAGCTCCCTCTACCTATAAATATGTCCTCCCCGTCCATTTTCTCGGACGAAACCCTAGTCTTCCTCTACCTCGCGCCAACGAACGCATCTCCGCGCAGTGCCCGGACATGTCCATCCCGCCGGCCACGTCCTCCCGCCCAATGGCGTTGCGCCACGTCACTTTCCCCGCTGCCACAGCCAACCGGCGACCGCCACATCATCCCGTGCCGCGCCCTCTCTCTCCTCACCCGCCGCCAGGCCCGTCGCGGCCCGGATCTGGCCATCTGGGCCCCCTCCGCTTAGGCACCCACGCCCCGCCACCTGAGTTGCCCCGTTGCCAGAGTCGCGCCCCGCGCCGCCCCGAGGCGCGTGTGCCACCATGCTTCGCCCGCCGCGCCAGCGCCGGCTCCCGGGATCGCCGCCCCGTCGCCATCGCCGGTGGCCACCTGCCGGAGCCCGCCATGCGCCGCTTTCGCCGCCGCCGTCACCAACCTCACCGCCGCCATCGCCGGCCTCTCCTGCCTCCTCCTCCCGGCCGGATTCGGCAAGAGCGCCAAGTTCGGCGACCCCGAGCACTGTTCCGGCGAAGCCCCGACCATCCTCGGTTTCTGTGCCACCCGATCTAGATCTTGTTCCGGTTGACCTCTTTTGCCCTAACCCTAATATTATTTGCAATATTCATCATGCCATAACTCCCTCATCGTTGCTCCGATTTGGGTGTGTAGCATATCAAAATGTTCGCCTCAGAGAGTACATCATTTCACCTCATTGCATCATTTTGTTTTGAGCTCATCTTGATGCCCGAAATGCTGTTGGTAGAGAGCTATTTGAGTTAATTGTCAGATCTGCTACACCAAATAGCTATTTGTCATTTTTGCCATGATTAATGTGTGCATGATATGACCCTGAGCTCTACATGTGTTTTGTTATATGCCATGCCATCTTTACAGAGGTGCTATCCATGTATTTTTGTGATATGTGTGGTGACTAGCACAAGCTTGCAAAGTAGTGCATTCGCTAATGCTGATTTCAGGGACTTAGAATTTCTCTAAGTCCTTGATCTGTTTTTATCAATATGCCATATGTTCATGTTGTTTCCTAGTGATCCGTGCCTCTTTTAAGGATGATCAGTAAGGGTGATTTGTTAATCTTGTGGTGCTCTATCCATCCATGTCTTTGTTTGCATTTATGGAGCACCCTAGCTTGAGTCAATCGAGCTCTACTTTTGCTATTTCGTAATTTCTGGCAGATTGCCTCCTTGTTAGCGATTTTGCCGAGGATGTTGTTGTTGATCCGTGCATCCTATGTTGTTGTTCTTGCCATGTCTAGCTTATATGATATGTATTCTTGATGGGTGTATGCTTAGTTTTTCATGCCATGCTCTATAGTGAGTGCATCGAGCTCGTAAACATGCCTACTCGTTAACATATTTGCATGCTCCAGTTTTTAACTAAGTCTGTAATCTGATTAAGTTTTTGCCATGTTCACATGCTTACAATTGTATTTTCTGATCCCTTTTGGCTCAAGGTCACTGAGGGACTTTTGTTAAGCTATTTGAGTAGCTCCATGCCATGCCTTGTTTTCCCATGTTAAGTTCCTGTAGCATATAGTTTTCGTGCTCCAAAGTGAGCTACCTGATCTGAAATTCTAGACTTGTGTTAATTTAACTAATTCTGAAATCTGTTTATCATTTGCATTTTTGACATGCTTGTTTGAACCTGTTAATGGATGAATTGGACGTAGCTCAGTGTTCATCTTTTGTCAAGCATTATGAGTGGATCCCTGCCATGTATTTTGTTATCATGTTGGAGTGCTGTAGCATAATTATCTTGATGCATTTACTTGGCTATTTGCTGTTTATCGCATAACGGTGCCATATTTGTATTGCTTGCCATTTCCAAACCGTGCATCCGATTCCGGTGATCTTTATATCGATTTCAACCGAGATCACCTCACCTTTCCAGTGGCACACTTGGATTTCCAGGTTGAGGACAGGTTAAATCATTCCTTGTCAAATCATACATATGCATCGCATACCGCATCCCGCATATCATACCTTGTTCATGTGTTGGTTGTTTACTATGTTGTGTGCTTCTTTCCGGTGTTTGCTTCTTCGGGTTGGTTCCGATAACTTCGTGTTTGTGAAGACCCGTTCGACTACGTCCGTTTGTCTTCTTCATGGACTCGTTCTTCTTCCTTGCGGGATTTCAGGCAAGATGATCATGCCCTCGAAATCACTTCTATCTTTGCTTGCTAGATGCTTGCTCTTTTGCTATGCCTATGCTGCGATACCTACCACTTGCTTATCATGCCTCCCAAATTGCCATGTCAAACCTCTAGCCCACCTGGTCCTAGCAAACCGTTGATTGGCTATGTTACAGCTTTGCTCAGTCCCTCTTATAGCGTTGTTAGTTGCAGGTGAAGATGGAGTTTGTTCCTTGTTGGAACATGGAGATGTTGTTCCTTGTTGGAACATGTTTACTTGTTGGGATATCACAATATCTCTTATTTAATTAATGCATCTATATACTTGGTAAAGGGTGGAAGGCTCGGCCTTTTGCCTAGTGTTTTGTTCCACTCTTGCCGCCCTAGTTTCCGTCATATCGGTGTTATGTTCACGGATTTTGCGTTCCTTACGCGGTTGGGTGATAATGGGAACCCCTTGACAGTTCGCCTTGAATAAAACTCTTCCAGCAATGCCCAACATTGGTTTTACCATTAGCCACCTAGCCTCTTTTTCCCTTGGGTTCCGCGGCCTCAAGGGTCATCTTATTTAAACCACCCCCCCGGCCAGTGCTCCTCAGAGTGTTGGTCCACCTCGTCAGCCGCCGGTGGCCACCAGGGGCAACTCTGGGCTGGCCTACCGGAAGTTTAGACAATCTGAGTGTGCCCTGAGAACGAGATATGTGCAGCTCCTATCGGGATTTGTCGGCACATTTGGGCGGTGTTGCTGGATTTGTTTTAACTTGTCGAAGTTGTCTTGTAGAACCGGGATGCCGAGTCTGATCGTAATGTCTCGGGAGAAGGTATATCCTTCGTTGACCGTGAGAGCTTGTCATGGGCTAAGTTGGGACTACCCTATAGGGATTTGTTAATGTCCAGCTGTAGATAACGCGAACCTTAACTTAATTAAAATGAATCAACTATGTGTGTAACAGTGATGGTCTCTTCTCGGCGGAGTCCGGGAAGTGAACACGGTGTTGGAGTAATGTTTGTCGTAGGTTGTTCTTTAGTTCTTCTTTCGTGCTTTGCCTTCTCTTCTCGCTCTCTTTTGCGAACAGGTTAGCCACCATATATGCTAGTCGCTTGCTGCAGCTCCACCTCATACCTTTTACCTTTCCTTTAAGCTTAAATAGTCTTGATCGCGAGGGTGCGATATTGCTGAGTCCCGGTGACTCACAGATACTTCCAAAACCAGCTTGCAGGTTCTGCTGAACTGTGCAGATGACGCAACCAAGCTCACGGAGCTCGATGAAGACCTTGTCCTTTGTCTTGTTTCGTTTCTAGTTGATCAGTAGTGGATCCCAGTTGGGGTCGATCGGGGATCTGTGTAGCTTTTGGGGTAGTCTTCTTTTATTTTGGCTCCGTAGTCGGGCCCTGATTGTATTTGGATGATGTAATGCTTTATTCATGTATTGTGTGAAGCGGCGAGTGTAAGCCAACTATGTATCTCTTTCCCTTATGTATTACATGGGTCGTGTCAAGATTACCTCACTTGTGACATTGCTTTCAATGCGGTTATGCCTCTAAGTCGTGCTTCGACACGTGGGAGATACAACCGCATCGAGGGCGTCACAGCTTTGCACTCTTCCAGCTCCTGGGACAGTAGGGTATTCTTTTCTGTAAGAACCTGCATAATAAATGATCCTTAAATAAGTTATTTTAACTGTTTCAAGTCTCGGGGGGCTACTGGTATATATATAATTACCAAAATTTTCTTACCCGTATGTCTTTTACATACTGCTCTATGGCTCTGGCTAGACCATTTTGAGCGGCATGGAGGTACGCATCTCCCGAATTAAAGGCATCCAATGCCTCTTGGGAGAAACAAGCGTCGTGAAGAACTGTCCGGCGACGCCTGTGGTTCATGGCACTCTCCACCTCGGAGTTGGTGGCAAACAGCCTGTCTGCATCCTCTGTCGGAGGAGCGTCCAGTGGTGCCTTGTGTTCGCCTCCGCTTCCGGACCAGGCTTTGGAGCCTGGCTGGTGGAGGCGCGATTGGCAACCTCTCCGGATATAGTCCGGTGAGGTCTCTTCGTCCTGAAGAGAGCACACAAGCGTTAATATGCCTTGAAGGAATAACACCTGGGAATAAGATGGCGCGCTATACCTTTGAGCCGGCGTCTCAGTCCAGACCGCACTTCTTTTCAGCCCGCGGGGCCTTGCCGCCCCTCGTTGGCTAGTCGCCGCAGGCTCGGCCTCCCGTCTCAAGGACCTCCCCTGCAAAATACGGTTGTCATATGGCAATCGAAAACACGCGAGGATTGATCCCTTTTCAAAGTGCTAGGACTTCGGTCTCAGTTGCCTGTGAGGCTGGGAGTAGCCCTGGGTAATCGGCCGTAAAGGCCACCAAGGCGTTGTCCTTGCTCAATTGAGGAAACACCCCATCAATTAGCTCCACAAATAAGTCTGGATCCTCTTGAGAGGCCGGGTCGAGGGACCATCCCGGATCCTCAGGTTGTGGAGGAGGGCTGTTTATTTCTTTAACAGCCTGGCGCAGTTCCTGCGTTGAAGTCGTTAGACTGAATATTTAACGATGGGAATATAAAACGGATGGGCAAGTAAAAGTGTCCACTTACCCAACTTGGGGGATTGCACATAGAAAATCCACCCTGTGGGTTGACGCGGAGAAATTCCTCTGTTGGAAATATGCCCTAGAGGCAATAATAAATAAGTTAATATTATATTTCCTTGTTCATGATAATCGTTTATTATCCATGCTATAATTGTATTGATAGGAAACTCAGATACATGTGTGGATACATAGACAACACCATGTCCCTAGTATGCCTCTAGTTGACTAGCTCGTTGATCAATAGATGGTTACGGTTTCCTGACCATGGACATTGGATGTCGTTGATAACGGGATCACATCATTGGGAGAATGATGTGATGGACAAGACCCAATCCTAAGCATAGCACTAGATCGTGCAGTTCGTATGCTAAAGCTTTGCTAATGTCAAGTATCATTTCCTTAGACCATGAGATTGTGCAACTCCCGGATACCGTAGGAATGCTTTGGGTGTACCAAACGTCACAACATAACTGGGTGGCTATAAAGGTACACTACGGGTATCTCTGAAAGTGTCTGTTGGGTTGGCACGAATCGAGACTGGGATTTGTCACTCCGTGTGACGGAGAGGTATCTCTGGGCCCACTCGGTAGGACATCATCATAATGTGCACAATGTGATCAAGGAGTTGATCACGGGATGATGTGTTACGGAACGAGTAAAGAGACTTGCCGGTAACGAGATTGAACATGGTACCGGGATACCGACGATCGAATCTCGGGCAAGTATCGTACCGATAGACAAAGGGAATTGTATACGGGATTGATTAAGTCCTTGACATCGTGGTTCATCCGATGAGATCATCGTGGAACATGTGGGAGCCAACATGGGTATCCAGATCCCGCTGTTGGTTATTGACCGGAGAACGTCTCGGTCATGTCTGCATGTCTCCCGAACCCGTAGGGTCTACACACTTAAGGTTCGATGACGCTAGGGTTATAAAGGAAGTTAGTATGTGGTTACCGAATGTTGTTCTGAGTCCCGGATGAGATCCCGGACGTCACGAGGAGTTCCGGAATGGTCCGGAGGTAAAGATTTATATATGGGAAGTCCTGTTTTGGACACCGGAAGAGTTTCGGGGTTTATCGGTAACGTACCGGGACCACCGGGAGGGTCCCGGGGGTCCACCAAGTGGGGCCACCAACCCCAGAAGGCTGCGTGGGCCAAGTGTGGGAGGGGACCAGCCCCTAGGAGGGCTGGTGCGCCCCCCACAAGGGGCCCAAGGCGCAAGAAAGAGTGGTAGGGGGCAAACCCTAGTCCAGTTGGGCCTTAAGGCCCACCTAGTGGGCTCCTTCCCCTCTCCCCCCTCTTGGCCGCCACCCTTGGCCCCATCTAGGGCTGCCGCCCCCCTTAGGGGTAGGAAACCCTAGAGGGGGCGCAGCCCTCCCCTTCCCCTATATATATGAGGCCTAGGGGCTGCCCACAAAACGCGATTAGATCTCGTTTGGTGCAGCCCTGCATCTCTCTCTCCCTCCTCTTCTGTGGTGCTTGGTGAAGCCCTGCAGGATAGCCACGCTCCTCCATCACCACCACGCCGTTGTGCTGCTGCTGGAAGGAGTCTTCCTCAACCTCTCCCTCTCTCCTTGCTGGATCAAGGCGTGGGAGACATCACCGGGCTGTACGTGTGTTGAACGCGGAGGTGCCGTCCGTTCGGCACTTGGTCATCGGTGATTTGGATCACGACGAGTACGACTCCATCAACCCCGTTCACTTGAACGCTTCCGCTTAGCGATCTACAAGGGTATGTAGATGCACTCTCCTTTCCCCTCGTTGCTAGTTTCTCCATAGATAGATCTTGGTGACACGTAGGAAAATTTTGAATTTCTGCTACGTTCCCCAACATCCTCCTCTTCTCCCTTGTACAAAGCGGACAAGATCTTTATTGGAGCGGCAGCCGAATCCAGCCCCTTACGGTCGTGGTGGGTGGCGTCGTCCTCCCCGTTGAAGTCCCGCATGGGGTGGCCTCTATACTAGAGCGGCTGCACCCGTCGCATGATGCATGCGGCCATGACCCCGATCATGGTCAGTCCAGAATGAGCTAACAATCTTATCCGGCCCGTCAGGTAAAGAACGTCCTTATCGCTTTCCCTATGAGGGCTCCGTGGACGCCAGCTTAGGCGCTTCTTTAGGGGAGCACAGTCGAACTCAGGGAGGCCGACCCAGACAGGATCCGGCAGTGGGACGTCCTCTATATAAAACCATTCCGAAGGCCAGTCCTTGTATGCCTTCTTTGGGGTTCCGGATAGATATCCGGTCCCGGCGATGCGCCACACTTCGGCTCCGCCCACTTGATATATTGACCCCTTCTGAGAACGGGGCACAAGGCAGAATAGCCTTTTCCACAGCACGAAATGAGCCTCGCAGCCCAAAAACAGCTCGCAAAGGGCTACGAAGCCCGCGATATGCAATATGGAGCCAGGCGTGTGGTTGTGCAGCTGGAGGCCATAGAACTCCAAGAGCCCCCGGAGAAACGAATGAATTGGAAATCCGAGCCCTCTTATTATGTAAGGGATAAGGCATACCCGCTCTCCTTTGGAGGGATTGGGAGCGCCCTCCGCTTGCTCTCCGCCATTATAGGTGTCAAGTCCGGATCGAACTGGGACCATATAGGCCCCGGGGAGAAATCCCTTGGTCTGGAGTGTCACTAGCTCGTTGTGCGGGATGGAGCTTCTCTCCCAATCTCCAGGCTTAGGGCTGGAAGGGCGAGAGGAGGAGCTGCGGCGGCCGGCCATGATAGAATAGACCTCTGTCGGATACGCTCTGATGAATACTCGCGGAGGGGAGAAGGTGTGGTTTGGATCTAAATCCTTGTCCCCTTAAATAGGCGGCTCATTCACGCGGCTAGGGGTGTAAATATAAAAACACCCTGACTTTTCGTATTCGTTTGACACGTGGAAGACGGCCATTATTGGGCGTAGAAGCCAAGGAGCTCTACATTTACAAGAAACCACACATTACTCAACAGGTACATGGAATTTGGAGGAGAACCCGCCTTGCAATGCCGAAGACAATCTGCACGCCGGACTCGTCGTCTTTGAAGCCTGGTTCGGGGGCTACTGAGGTAGTTCTGGATTAGGGGGTGTCTGGATAGCCAGACTATACCTTTGTTCGGACTCCTGGACTATGAAGATACAAGATTGAAGACTTCGTCCCATGTCCGGAAGGGACTTTACTTGGCGTGGAAGGCAAGCTTGGCGATACGCATATGTAGATCTCCTACCATTGTAACCGACTCTGTGTAACCCTAGCCCTCTCCGGTGTCTATATAAACCGGATGGTTTTTAGACCGTAGGAACAACAATCATACCATAGGCTAGCTTCTAGGGTTTAGCCTCCGTGATCTCGTGGTCGATTTACTCTTGTACTACCCATATCATCAATATTAATCAAGAAGGAGTAGGGTTTTACCTCCATCGAGAGGACCCGAACCTGGGTAAAAACATTGTGTCCCTTGTCTCCTCTTAACATCTGCCTAGACGCACAGTTCGGGACCCCCTACCCGAGATCGGCCGGTTTTGACACCAACACACACCATCGAAATAGTCCATCTATATCAATATACACCGAGAGGGAAGAATTTTTTTTACAAGAGAGGAAATAGTTCATCCATCCATAATGCCCTCCTGCTAGTGCAGCCTTTTCATCTTCTTCTTCTTCTTCTTCTTCTTCTTCTTCTTCTTCTTCATCATCATCATCATCATCATCATCTTCTTCTTCTTCTTCTTCTTCTTCTTCTTCTTCTCATTCCCTGTGGGAGACGGCTTCGCAACAGGCTCTTTGGACCTTGCAGCTATCTCGAAACTCACACAGGCATCGGGGGCGGCATATTTTATCCGCTCGTACGTCAAGGGATAATTCTCCCATCCAGACGACCTTAATGCCACCATCTCGTCACCCTTCTGAATATTTGTACCGAGCACAAAATTTTCTACGTCGAATAGGGATGGTGTCTGGTTATCACAATATTCTACAGGAATTTTGATTCTGGTTTGTAGGTTAGCGATGCTTTTCAAATCAAGGTTGTACGGCTCCAGCTTCTGTTTGTCCCCTTCGATGGCTGCCCCACAGAAGTATACGTCCTCCCGAGACAAGAAAATGTGAAGCTCACCTAGTATGGAGGGCGAGTGTATGATGTGGTACAGCAAAACATCATCTTCGTGGCACAGCTGAAGGACGGCGACGTGCTGGATCTTCCCAGGGGCACGCTCCGTGTACTCTGCGTCGAGACCGATGACCCTCGTCTCTACCTTTTCGAGGGAGTTGGATACATTGTTCATCCACTGCCGAACAACCCTTGGGTGGACGGTGACGGTGTCAACTATACGCATCGAGCCTTTCACGAGGACATGTTGGACGCTAAAAACCTGTATCTCGATCTCTTCCGCCATTTGGAACCGCTGGAACGGAGGGCTATGGTTTGGAGAATTGGGATTAGATGGCTAGTCTAACTGAAGTAGTAGATGATTATTTGAAGAGGTTAAAACAATGTGAAAGCAGTGGGGTTTGGATGCAAATGAAGACGAATGGGAGGTGAAGAAGCCGAGGAGAATCGGTTCCCGATGGAGAAGTAAATGAGAGAAGTGGTGTGCAGGCAGTTGATTAGACGGCTAGGTAGACTAAACGAAAAGGCTATGTGGGTAGACTGATGAGTCGTACCTGTTCGTGTACGTGCCCATCCTTCCTGATAGGTGGCACCTATGCAAACAGATAAAAAATGTGTCATAGTTTTTTTTAGCGTGTGAGTGGGAGACACAACATTCTCTGGTTAAGGAATACTCCCTCCATTTTGGTGAGTATAAGTCACCTTATGAAAATCAGGTTTTCCCAAAACCTTTAGGCGTGGAGCATTAACTTCCTGCTCGATCCCCTCCCAGCCTCGTTAGCTAGCATTCTCTTCCTCTGCTGCCACGTTCTACCTTTCCATTTTTCCTCTTCTCAAGTGTGGAACGATTTGCATGCCATCCTTGATGCACTAGAATGACTACTTCATGCATCGCGGCAGGGAGTTGATTGGGCATGCACAAGAATTTGGTTAGTCCTCCCTTCAGTCGCTGCGCGCAGTCACTCAATAGTGGCATGGCGGCGCTTGACGACCAGTTTGCCGGCAAAGTGCTGATGGTAACCATCAACGGCGACCGGCCTCCCGTCTCGCCGGACGACCTTGTCAAATCTCTTGGCATTGCGCACGGCATCCAAATAAGTGACTTGCTCATTGAAGTCTGTCCGCCAGCGGCTGATTTCTTCGTCAAGTTCCGGACAACTTTCGACTGCGGTCGTGTGTTTGAATCTTCCTTGCGTTTGTTCTACGATGGCGCGCTGGAGAGCTTTGATCGGTGGCACCTAGGATGGGGCTCGGTGCCCTCTGAGCTTGAGTTTTTAACAAAGCTTACCTTCCACGGCATGCCTCGACGTGCTTGGAATAGCAAGTCCATGAACGAGCTTATCAATGACCTTGGAGGTGAGCTTGTAAGTATGTTTGTTCCTCCCGACAGCTGGGATCTGATGGTTATTGCATGGATGAAGAAGTTGTCCACCATACCGAAGGTGATTGGTGTTGAGATACCGGTGCAGGAACCGGGGTTGTACTATTCGTTGCGACCAAGGCCGCCGGGGACCACGTTAGGGATGTACCTGTATCGAGTGTTCGTGCATGTCAAAGAAGTGGTCAATCCATCAATCGAAGTCCTGCCACCGCCGCTGGTGCCAGGGTCCGTCGACGACGTCCATTACAGGAGTCAACGTCAGACTTTCCCTGTGTTGCTCAGAACGATGGATGGCACAGGGCCTACTCCATCGCGCGGCGGAGGCCACTGCTTCTTTGGGAGAAGAGGCAGGGCTGGCTGCCTGGATGTGCTCTAATTATAGGTAACAATTGAATCTTGTCAGATACTAGTTAAATCCGAGCTATGGCTGTGAAGCACTGATATGCCAGTACATTTGATTGTGACCTGTTCTAATTTTGTACCTGAACTTTTTTTAGAAAGGGCTGTACGTCAACTTAATGTGCTAGCAGAACTTATTTTGTTGTCTGTCTGTTTTCTTTGCATAACATTCAAGATATTTCCCCGTCATTGATAAAGACAATGAACCATTATGTACGACTTCATTGGTTTCAACATAGCCCTTCCCGTAGCGATCCACTACTTCCATCCTGATTGTGCCGCCAACATGAAATTTTTGTATGCAAGTTCAGTGTGCTATGATGTTCTATATGATTGTGTCAACTATATAAGTCTTTACTGAGTATCATCAATGCATATGGCTGAAAGATCTATTTACGAGCATCGATCGATGGGTCTCTGTCTCTATCTCTCTCTCTCTCACACACACACACACACACACATGCACACAAACGCACACACACACAAGTGGGACCCGTTGAATTATTTATTTGCTCGTGACAGCTTTTGATTAGGTTCCATTGTAATCTAACTTTTTTCTTAAGTTATTAATTGAGCTCAGTGACTTCAAAAAGTTGTACAGAAACCTTGTTTGGGCCTTTCCGGCGTCGCTGAATGTGGGCTGAGTAACCATGTTAGCTTGTACTGTACTACACAGTGTTGGGGAACGTAGTAATTTCAAAAAATTTCCTACGCACACGCAAGATCATGGTGATGCATAGCAACCAGAGGGGAGAGTGTTGTCTACGTACCAATGCAGACCGACTGCGGAAGCGATCACACAACGTAGAGGAAGTAGTCGTACGTCTTCTTCCCGATCCGACCGATCCAAGCACCGTTACTCCGGCACCTCCGAGTTCTTAGCACACGTTCAGCTCGATGACGATCCTCGGGCTCCAATCCAGCAAAGCGTCGAGGAAGAGTTCCGTCAGAACGACGGCATGGTGACGATCTTGATGTACTACCGACGCAGGCCTTTGCCTAAGCACTGCCACGGTATGATCAAGGTGGAATTTGGTGGCAGGGGGCACCGCACACGGCTAAGGAACGATCTCAAGGATCAACTTGTGTGTCTAGAGGTGCTACCTGCCCCCGTATATAAAGGATGAAGGGGGGAGGCCGGCCGGCCAAGCTAGGAGGCGCAGGAGGAGTCCTACTCCTACCGGGAGTAGGACTCCCCCCCCCCCCAATCCTATTCCTAATAGGATTCCCCAAAGGGGAAGAGAAAGAGAGAGGTGGCCGGCCCCTCTCCTAGTCCTAATAGGACTAGCGAGAGGGGGGGAGGCGCAGCCCTATGTGGGCTGCCCTCTCACCTTTCCACTAAGGCCCATGTTGGCCCATTTGGCTCCCGGGGGGTTCCGGTAACCCTCCCGGTAATCCGGTAAAATCCCGATTTCACCCGAAACACTTCCGATGTCCAAACATAGGCTTCCAATATATCATTCTTTATGTCTCGACCATTTTGAGACTCCTCGTCATGTCCGTGATCACATCCGGGACTCCGAACAACCTTTGGTACATCAAAATGCATAAACTCATAATAACTGTCATCGTAACGTTAAGCGTGCGGACCCTACGGTTCGAGAACAATGTAGACATGACCGAGACACGTCTCCGGTCAATAACCAATAGCAGGACCTGGATGCCCATATTGGCTCCTACATATTCTACGAAGATCTTTATCGGTCAGACCGCATAACAACATACGTTGTTCCCTTTGTCATCGGTATGTTACTTGCCCGAGATTCGATCGTCGATATCCAATACCTAGTTCAATCTCGTTACTGGCAAGTCTCTTTATTCGTTCCGTAATACATCATCTCACAACTAACATCTTAGTTATAATGCTTGCAAGGCTTATGTGATGTGTATTACCGAGAGGGCCCAGAGATACCTCTCCGACAATCGGAGTGACAAACCCTAATCTCGAAATACGCCAACCCAACATCTACCATTGGAGACACCTGTAGTACTCCTTTATAATCACCCAGTTACGTTGTGACATTTGGTAGTACCCAAAGTGTTCCTCCGGTAAACGGGTGTTGCATAATCTCATAGTTATAGGAACATGTATAAGTCATGAAGAAAGCAATAGCAACATACTAAACGATCGGTGCTAAGCTAATGGAATGGGTCATGTCAATCAGATCATTCAACTAATGATGTGACCTCGTTAATCAAATAATAACTCTTTGTTCATGGTTAGGAAACATAACCATCTTTGATTAACGAGCTAGTCAAGTAGAGGCATACTAGTGACACTCTGTTTGTCTATGTATTCACACATGTATTATGTTTCCGGTTAATACAATTCTAGCATGAATAATAAATATTTATCATGATATAAGGAAATAAATAATAACTTTATTATTGCCTCTAGGGCATATTTCCTTCAGTCTCCCACTTGCACTAGAGTCAATAATCTAGATCACATCACCATGTGATTAACATCGATAGTTCACATCATCATGTGATTAACACTCATAGTTCACATCGCCATGTGACCAACACCCAAAGGGTTTACTAGATTCAGTAATCTAGTTCACATCGCTATGTGATTAACACCCAAAGAGTACTAAGGTGTGATCATGTTTTGCTTGTGAGAGAATCTTAGTCAACGGGTCTGCCACATTCAGATCCACATGTATTTTGCAAATTTCTATGTCAACAATGCTCTGCTTGGAGCTACTCTAGCTAATTGCTGCCACTTTCAATATGTATCTAGACCGCGACTTAGAGTCATCTAGATTAGTGTCAAAACTTGCATCGGCGTAACCCTTTACGACGAACCTTTTTATCACGTCCATAATCCAGAAACATATCCTTATTTCACTAAGGATAATTCTGACCGCTGTCCAGTGATCTACTCCTAGATCACTATTGTACTCCCTTGCCAAAACAGTGCAGGGTATACAATAGATCTGGTATACAGCATGACATACTTTATAGAACCTATGGCCAAGGAATAGGGAATGACTTTCATTCTCTTTCTATCTTCTGCCGTGGTCGGGCTTTGAGTCTTACTCAACTTCACACCTTATAATACAGGCAAGAACTCTTTCTTTGACTGCTCCATTTTGAACTACTTCAAAATCTTGTCAAGGTATGTACTCATTGAAAAAACTTATCAAGCGTCTTGATCTATCTCTATAGATCTTGAAGCTCAATATGTAAGCAGCTTCACCGAAGTCTTTCTTTGAAAAACTCCTTTCAAACACTCCTTTATGCTTTACAGAATAATTCTACATTATTTCCGATCAACAATATGTCATTCACATATACTTATCAGAAATGTTGTAGTGCTCCCACTCACTTTCTTGTAAATACAGGCTTCACCGCAAGTCTGTATAAAACTATATGCTTTGATCAACTCATCCAAGCGTATATTCCAACTCCGAGATGCTTGCACCAGTCCACAGATGGATCGCTGGAGCTTGCACATTTTGTTAGCACCTTTCGGATTGACAAAACCTTCTGTTGCATCATATAAAACTCTTCTTTAATAAATCCATTAAGGAATGCAGTTTTGTTTATCCATTTGCCAGATTTCATAAAATGCGGCAATTACTAACATGATTCGGACAGACTCAAGCATAGATACGAGTAAGAAGCTCTCATCGTAGTCAACACCTTGAACTTGTCGAAAACCTTTTGCGACAATTCTAGCTTTGTAGATAGTAACACTACTATCAGCGTCCGTCTTCCTCTTGAAGATCCATTTATTCTCAATTGCTTGCCGATCATCGAGCAAGTCAACCAAAGTCCAAACTTTGTTTTCATACATGGATCATATCTCAGATTTCATGGTCTCAAACCATTTCGCGGAATCTGGGCTCATCATCGCTTCCTCATAGTTCGTAGGTTCGTCATGGTCAAGTAACATGACCTCCAGAACAAGATTACCGTACCATTCTGGTGTGGATCTCACTCTGGTTTACCTACGAGATTCGGTAGTAACTTGATCTGAATTTACATGATCATCATCATTAGCTTCCTCACTAATTGGTGTAGTAGTCACAAGAACAGATTTTTGTGATGAACTACTTTCCAATAAGGTAGAAGGTACAATTACCTTATCAAGTTTTCTACTTTCCTCCCACTCACTTCTTTCGAGAGAAACTCCTTCTCTAGAAAGTTTCCGAATTTAGCAACAAAAGTCTTGCCTATGGATCTGTGATAGAAGGTGTACCCAACATTTTTCTTTAGGGTATCCTATGAAGACGCACTTTTCCGATTTGGGTTTGAGCTTATCAGGATGAAACTTTTTCACATAAGCATCACAACCCCAAACTTTAAGAACCGACAACTTTGGTTTCTTGCCAAACCATAGTTCATAAGGCGTCATCTCGACGGATATAGATGGTGCCCCTTTTTAACGTGAATGCAGCTGTCTCTAATGCATGACCCCAAAAACGATAGTGGTAAATCGGTAAGAAACATCATAGATTGCACTATATCCAATAAAGTACGGTTATGACGTTCGGACACACCATTACACTGTGGTGTTCCATGTGGCGTGAGTAGTGAAACTATTTCACATTGTTTTTAACTGAAGGCCAAACTCGTAACTCAAATACTCTTCTCTACGATCAGATCATAGAAACTTTATTTTCTTGTTACGATGATTTTTCACTTCACTCTGAAATTCTTTGTACTTTTCAAATGTTTCAGACTTATGTTTCATCAAGTAGATATACTTATATCTGCTCAAATCATCTGTGAAGATGAGAAAATAATGATACCTGTCGCGAGCCTCAATATTCATCGGACCACATACATCAGTATGTATGATTTCCAACAAATCTGTTGCTCACTCTATTGTTCCGAAGAACAGAGTCTTAGTCATCTTGCCCATGAGGCATGGTTCGCAAGCATCAACTGATTCATAATCAAGTGATTCCAAAAGCCCATCAGCATGGAGTTTCTTCATGCGCTTTACACCAATATGACCTAAACGGCAGCGCTACAAATAAGTTGCACTATCATTATTAACTTTGCATCTTTTGGTTTCAATATTATGATTATGTGTATCACTACGATCGAGATCCAATGAACTATTTTCATTGGGTGTGTAACCATATAAGGTTTTATTCATGTAAACAGAACAACAATTTATTCTCTTACTTAAACGAATAACCGTATTACAATAAACATGATCAAATCATATTCATGCTCAACGCAAACACCAAATAACACTTATTTAGGTTCAACACTAATCCCGAAATTATAGGGAGTGTGCGATGATGATCATATCAATCTTGGAACCACTTCCAACACACATCGTCACTTCACCCTTAACTAGTCTCTGTTTATTCTGCAACTCCCGTTTCGAGTTACTAATCTTAGCAACTGAACTAGTATCAAATACTGAGGGTTTGCTATAAACACTAGTAAAGTACACATCAATAACATGTATATCAAATATACTTATGTTCACTTTGCCATCCTTCTTATCCGCCAATCACTTGGGGTAGTTCCGCTTCCAGTGACCAGTCCCTTTGCAGTAGAAGCACTTAGTCTCAGGCTTAGGACCAGACTTGGGCTTCTTCACTTGAGCAGCAACTTGCTTGCCGTTCTTCTTGAAGTTCCCCTTCTTCCCTTTTGCCCTTTTCTTCAAACTAGTGGTCTTGTCAACCATCAACACTTGATGTTTTTCTTGATTTCTACCTTCGTTGATTTCATCATCACGAAGAGCTTGGGAGTTGTATCCGTTATCCCTTGCATATTATAGTTCATCACGAAGTTCTACTAACTTAGTGATGGTGATTAGAGAATTCTGTCAATCACTATCTTATCTGGAAGATTAACTCCCACTTGATTCAAGCGATTGTAGTACCTAGACAATCTGAGCACATGCTCACTAGTTGAGTGATTCTCCTCCATCTTTCAGCTATAGAACTTGTTGGAGACTTCATATCTCTCAACTCGGGTATTTGCTTGAAATATTAACTTCAACTCCTGGAACATCTCATATGGTCCATGACGTTCAAAATGTCTTTGAAGTCCCGATTCTAAGCCATTAAGCATGGTGCACTAAACTATCAAGTAGTCATCATATTGAGCTAGCCAAACATTCATAACGTCTGCATCTGCTCCTGCAATAGGTCTGTCACCTAGCGGTGCATCAAGGACATAATTTTTCTGTGCAGCAATGAGGATAAACCTCAGATCACGGATCCAATCCGTATCATTGCTACTAACATCTTTCAACACAATTTTCTCTAGGAACATATCAAAATAAACATATGAAAGCAACAACGCGAGCTATTGATCTACAACATAGATATGCTAATACTACCAGGACTAAGTTCATGATAAATTAAAGTTCAATTAATCATATTACTTAAGAACTCCGACTTAGATAGACATCCCTCTAATCCTCTGAGTGATCACGTGATCCAAATCAACTAAACCATAACCGATCATCACGTGAGATGGAGTAGTTTTCAATGGTGAACATCGTTATGTTGATCATATCTACTATATGATTCACGCTCGACCTTTCGGTCTCCGTGTTCCGAGGCCATATCTGCATATGCTAGGCTCGTCAAGTTTAACCTGAGTATTCCGCGTGTGCAACTGTTTTGCACCCGTTGTATTTGAACGTAGAGCTTATCACACCCGATCATCACGTGGTGTCTGGGCACGACGAACTTTGGCAACGGTGCATACTCAGGGAGAACACTTCTTGATAATTTAGTGAGAGATCATCTTATAATGCTACCGTCAATCAAAGCAAGATAAGATGCATAAAAAGATAAACATCACATGCAATCAAAATATGTGACATGATATGGCCATCATCATCTTGTGCCTTTGATCTCCATCTTCAAAGCATCGTCATGATTTCCATCGTCACCGGCATGACATCATGATCTCCATCATCTTGATCTATATCAATATGTCGTCACATGGTCGTCTCGCCAACTATTGCTCTTGCAACTATTGCTATCGCATAGCGATAAAGTAAAGCAATTATTGGGCGCTTGCATCTTATGCAATAGACAGACAACCATAAGGCTTTTGCCAGTTGCCGATAACTTCAACAAAACATGATCATCTTATACAAAACATGATCATCTCATACAATAAAATTTAGCATCATGCCTTGACCATATCACATCACAACATGCCCTGCAAAAACAAGTTAGACGTCCTCTACTTTGTTGTTGCAAATTTTACGTGGCTGCTACGGGCTTAGCAAGAACCAATCTTACCTACGCATCAAAACCACAACGATAGTTTGTCAAATAGACTCCGTTTTAACCTTCGCAAGGACCGGGCGTAGCCACACTCAGTTCAACTAAAGTTGGAGAAACAGTCACCCGCAAGTCACCTATGTGCAAAGCACGTCGGGGAAACCGGTCTCGCGTAAGCGTACGCGTAATGTCGGTCCGGGCCGCTTCATCCAACAATACTGCCGAACCAAAGTATGACATGCTGGTAGGCAGTATGACTTATATCGCCCACAACTCACTTGTGTTCTACTCGTGCATATAACATCAAACCATAAAGCCTAGGCTCGGATGCCACTGTTGGGGAACGTAGTAATTTCAAAAAATTTCCTACGCACACGCAAGATCATGGTGATGCATAGCAACCAGAGGGGAGAGTGTTGTCTACGTACCAACGCAGACCGACTGCGGAAGCGATCACACAACGTAGAGGAAGTAATCGTACGTCTTCTTCCCGATCCGACCGATCCAAGCACCGTTACTCCGGCACCTCCGAGTTCTTAGCACACGTTCAGCTCGATGACGATCCTCGGGCTCCGATCCAGCAAAGCGTCGAGGAAGAGTTCCGTCAGCACGACGGCATGGTGACGATCTTGATGTACTACTGACGCAGGGCTTTGCCTAAGCACTGCAACGGTATGATCAAGGTGGAATTTGGTGGCAGGGGGCACCGCACATGGCTAAGGAACGATCTCAAGGATCAACTTGTGTGTCTAGAGGTGCCCCCTACCCCCGTATATAAAGGATGAAGGGGGGAGGCCGGCCGGCCAGGCTAGGAGGCGCAGGAGGAGTCCTACTCCTACCGGGAGTAGGACTCCCCCCCCCAATCCTATTCCTAATAGGATTCCCCAAAGGGGAAGAGAAAGAGAGAGGTGGCCGGCCCCTCTCCTAGTCCTAATAGGACTAGCGAGAGGGGGGGAGGCGCAGCCCTATGTGGGCTGCCCTCTCACCTTTCCACTAAGGCCCATGTTGGCCCATTTGGCTCCCGGGGGGTTCCGGTAACCCTCCCGGTAATCCGGTAAAATCCCGATTTCACCCGGAACACTTCCGATGTCCAAACATAGGCTTCCAATATATCATTCTTTATGTCTCGACCATTTCGAGACTCCTCGTCATGTCCGTGATCACATCCGGGACTCCGAACAACCTTCGGTACATCAAAATGCATAAACTCATAATAACTGTCATCGTAACGTTAAGCGTGCGGACCCTACGGTTCGAGAACAATGTAGACATGACCGAGACACGTCTCCGGTCAATAACCAATAGCGGTACCTAGATGCCCATATTGGCTCCTACATATTCTACGAAGATCTTTATCGGTCAGACAGCATAACAACATACGTTGTTCCCTTTGTCATCGGTATGTTACTTGCCCGAGATTCAATTGTCGGTATCCAATACCTAGTTCAATCTCGTTACTGGCAAGTCTCTTTACTCGTTTCGTAATACATCATCTCACAACTAACATCTTAGTTATAATGCTTGCAAGGCTTATGTGATGTGTATTAACGAGAGGGCCCAGAGATACCTCTCCGACAATCGGAGTGACAAACCCTAATCTCGAAATACGCCAACCCAACATCTACCATTGGAGACACCTGTAGTACTCCTTTATAATCACCCAGTTACGTTGTGACATTTGGTAGTACCCAAAGTGTTCCTCCGGTAAACGGGAGTTGCATAATCTCATAGTTATAGGAACATGTATAAGTCATGAAGAAAGCAATAGCAACATACTAAACGATCGGGTGCTAAGCTAATGGAATGGGTCATGTCAATCAGATCATTCAACTAATGATGTGACCTCGTTAATGAAATAACAACTCTTTGTTCATGGTTAGGAAACATAACCATCTTTGATTAACGAGCTAGTCAAGTAGAGGCATACTAGTGACACTCTGTTTGTCTATGTATTCACACATGTATTATGTTTCCGGTTAATACAATTCTAGCATGAATAATAAATATTTATCATGATATAAGGAAATAAATAATAACTTTATTATTGCCTCTAGGGCATATTTCCTTCACACAGGCCTTTTTTTCAACATCAGCAATGCAACTGGGCCGACAGTTGTACACAATATCCGGGTCAACTTGTTATTCTCCGCCCCGCTGGGCTGCAAACTTTCCTAGGAGGTATGCATTAGGCTTAACAACAAAATGGACTCTAAGAAATAATAAATGGGATGTAATTATAATAACTGGACAGTTACTATGCACCAAACACGTAATTAGTTTGAAAAATATATTATTTTTGGAATTTGAAAATTTTAATTTCATTACTTGTTGCACGCGCAATATTTCATTGGATTTTAACGTAATACAACTTTATTTTGAAATTATATTTAACCTGACTAGAAATTTCGGATAAAAATATTTCAGATACCATCAAAATGTGGGGATTTTTTTTTGAATTCTATTTTCAGCGGTTGTTTGAAAGTATTAATCGTTGTCCTAGCTAGAAGTTGGGACGTACTTTTAACAAACTGTAAATGGGTTGTAGTAAATTCCATTAGAATTAAAAACGGGTTGTACATTCTTACAAATCGCAAATGGGATATATGTTCTCTGCCAAATCCGAGTTGTGGGCCTACTAAGTTAACGCGTACCAAGGGCTTTGTCAACTTAATCAATATAAACAATTCTAGCTGTAGTGATCGTACGATGTCCATCCAACGGTCGTAGAGCTTCTTCAACCTCTGGTCTTCTTTCTCCAGCCGCTCAAAGCAGCGTCGGTCGTGTCGCGTGCTGCTGCCTCCCGTGGCCGGCTGTGATGCCGCGGAGGCCTCACCACCCCGTACTACTCCCACCGCTGGCCAGGCCATCCCTCTACTCACCCACACACCATGTTATTCTGCGGCGACGGCAGCCTCACTCCACAGCTGAACCAGTGAACCCTCGTACTCCTCTCCGCGTGGGCTTCCACTTCTGCGTCTTCCCCGGCTCCGTGTCATCCCCTTCCTAGGCCTCGCCATGGTCCAGACCACCGCCCTGGTGCTCTCAGCGCGGCATGGTCAACGTGGTCAACGACCAACTTCCATCGGAAGAGTACTGTATGTGGAGAGGCTGATAGCTAGGTCCAGGCGGCCGCAAGGAAGTGCCTCCTATTAATCACAAAATAATTATTCCTCCACCTGACAGCAGGGACCCGCTAGAAGGGCCACCTTATTTCGCGAAAAAATGTTTCCCCCCTAACTGCTGGGACCCATCAGACGGGCCAGCGTATTTCGCGAAAAAAACGTTCCCCCTGCTGTCAGCTCGGACCCACCGGAAGTGCCTCCTTATTACACACAAAAAATGAATACTCCCCCTGCTAGCTGGGACCCACCATGGTGGGAGGCTGACTTGTGGGCCTACTAAGTTGACTGGGACGGGGGCCTTTGTCAACTTTAGTTAATATGAACGATTCTAGCTCCAGTGACCGTACGATGTCCATCCAACGGCCGTAGTGCTTCTTCAACCTCTGGTCTTCTTGCTCCAGCCACCCAAAGCAGCGCCGGTCGTGCCCCATGCTCCTGCCTCGCGTGGCCGGTTGTGCTGCCGCGGAGGCCTCAACGCCCCCTACTATTCCCACCGCTGGCCAAGCCCTGTGGCGACAGCAGCCTCACACCGCAACCGAACCAGTGAACCCTCGTACTCCTCTCCACGCGGGCTTCCACTACCGCGTCTTCCCCGGCTCCCCGTTGTCCCCTTCCTAGGCCTCGCCGCCGTCCACCGCCCTGGTGCTCTCGGCGCGGCATGGTCAACATGGTCAAGGAACGACTTCCATCGGACGTGGACTGTACGTGGAGACGCTGACAGCTGGGTCCACGACCGCAGCAAGGAAGTGCCTCCTTATTGCATGGAAAATAATGATTCCTCCACCTAACAGCTGGGACCCACCAGATGGGCCACTGTATTTTGTGAAAAAAACATTTCCCCCTGACTACTGGGACCCACTAGCTACATCTTAGCACGCAAGGAAGTGCGTCCGAGCAAAAAAATGATTCGCCCCCGTACCGCTGGGACCCACCAGCTACATCTTCGCAGGGAAGGAAGTGCCTGACAGTCGGGACCCACCTGGTCGAAGCGTACGTAGTGTTGTCATTCTTGTCGCGAACGTGTACATACATATATACTGGTGGATGTAGAGGCGCGTACGTGTCGTAGTAGAGGCGCGCACGTAGCATGTACATGTGCGTACAGCAGCCAGGGTGCAAGAAAGAAAATACAACCACATATGTGTACATACGGACGGGGTCTCGAACGCCTACTCGTGCATACGTATGGCCAGGGCTCGTGCACATGGCTGGTTCGGAATGGAGAAATAGCGTCGTCGTCATGATCATGGGGAGGCAACAGAATGCGTCGTGTTCATGGGGAGGCAACGAAATGCGTCGTGTTCAACGGGAGGCAACAGAATGCGTCGTGTTCAACGGGAGGCAACGGAACGCATGGGAGCCAACCGGCTGGGTCGGAATGGAATGTGTGGTCGTGTTCATCGGAAGGGCTAGGACGGACCTCCTACGTTCGAAACGGGGTCCTGTTGATCGGGAGGGGTCTAGGCGTACCGCGAAACCGAGGAAATGGACCTCCTACGGTCAAAACGGGGGTCCTGTTGATCGGGAGGGGTGTGGCGTACCGCAAAACGGATGAAACGGACCTCCTACGGTCAAAACAGGGGTCCTGTTGATCGGCATGGGTGTGGCATACCGCAAAATAGATGAAACGGACCTCCTACGGTCGAAACGGGGGTCCTGTTGATCGGGAGGGGTGTGGCGTACCGCAAAACGGATGAAACGGACCTCCTACGGTCAAAACGGGGGTCCTGTTGATCGGCAGGGGTGTGGCATACTGCAAAACGGACGAGACCGACCTCCTACAGTCGAAACGGGGGTCCTCTTGATCGGGAGAGGTGTGGCGTACCGCAAAACGGACGAAACGGACCTCGTACGGTCAAAACGGGGGTCGTGTTGATCGGCAGGGGTGTGGTGTACCGCAAAACGAACAAAACGGACCTCCTATGGTCGAAACGGGGGTCATGTTCATCGGGAGGGCTGTGGCGTACCGCAAAACGGGACTCCACGGGATATTGTTCATCTCCACCATCGACCTCCTCCAGCCTCCATGGGCTCCTGTTCATCCAGCCTCCACCGCGCGCTACTCCACCAGCTACTGTTCAACCACCCCTCCACGGGCACCCCTCACCGTCTACTGTTCATCCAGCCCTCCACAGCACGCGGTCCTGTTCAACCACCCCTCCACAGGCACCCCTCCACCGTCTACTGTTCATCCAGCCATCCACCACACCACGGGGTCCTGTTCATCCAGAGGCAACGCCACCGCTCACTGTTCATCCACCCCCCCCCCCCCCCCGGCAACGCTCACTGTTCATCCTAGAGGCAGCATCGATCGGCTTCAGTTAGCAGCAGTAGCGAAGGAATCGCTCGATCGGGTTCAGTTAACAGCCATCGATTGATCGCTCGGGTTCAGTAACACGTAGCCTATAGTGCAATCGCTCGGGTTCAGTTAGAGCCCAACGCCTCGCTCGGGTTCAGTTAGAGCCAATGCCTCGCACACACGCGCGTACGTGTACGAGAGAAACACGCATCGCTAGGCCCCCGACCTCCCACCGTAACCGGGAACTCCCTGAAATTTTCCTCCCCCTCGCTTCTACCACGGTTTTTTCTGTCATGGATGGCCCAAAGAATGTCATGCAGTTGCGTCTCCGGCCCGCCCAGGACGAAAAGCCCATTTTCTGTCATGATTTTTTGTCATAGAAGTAGGACCCACCACATCTATTATGATACCGGGTTTTGTCACAATTATCATCATAGAAGTGTCATATGTATGACAGAAAAAAATTCGTTCGGCCCAAAATGTCACGGATGTGTCTTTTTTTGTAGTGGATAGATCTAGGTATTGCCATCTTTGGTAGGCAATCCATAAGTGGCGCTCATAATAGATTCATAAGGTAATTTAATTTTCTTTCTCGGAAAGTGTTCCATGCCTTTCCTTAATGGAAATTGGAATCTAATATTTCCTTCCTTCATATCAATAATTGCACCAATCATTCTAAGGAAAGGTCTACCAAGAATAATAGGACATGAAGGATTGCAATCTATGTCAAGAACAATAAAATCTACGGGCACATAATTCCTATTTGCAACAATAAGAACATCATTAATCCTTCCCATAGGTTTCTTAATAGTGGAATCCGCAAGGTGCAAGTTTAGAGAGCAATCATCAAAATCACGGAAACCTAACAAATCACACAAATTCTTTGGAACTGTGGAAACACTAGCACCCAAATCACATAAAGCATAGCATTCATGATCTTTAATTTTAATTTTAATAGTAGGTTCCCACTCATCATAGAGTTTTCTAGGGATAGAAACTTCCAATTCAAGTTTTTCCTCATAAGATTGCATCAAGGCATCAACAATATGTTTAGTAAACACTTTATTTTGACTATAAGCGTGAGGAGAATTTAGCATGGATTGCAACAAGGAAATACAATCAATCAAAGAGCCATTTTCATAGTTAAATTCCTTGAAATCCATAAAGTGGGTTTAGCAACATCTAGGGTTTTAATTTCTTCAATCCCACTTTTGTCAATTTTAGCGTCAAGATCAAAAAATTCCGAATTCTTGGAACGCCTTCTAGGTAAAGGTGGATCATATTCAGTCCCATCATTATCAAGATTCATATTGAAAAACAAAGATTTAATAGGGGACACATCAATAACTTTTAGATCTTCATCTTTATTTTCATTGGAACTAGAAGAACACACTCTTATAAAGGCATCTTTCTTAGCACGCATCCCAGTGGTTCTTTCTTTGCACTCATCAATGGAAATTCTCATGGCTTTGAGATACTCATTGAAATCATGCTTAGGTGGAATAGATCTAAGTTTCAAAGAATCAACATCAAGAGAAATTCTATCAACCTTCCTAGCAAACTCATCAATCTTATGTAATTTTTGTTCAATCAAAGCATTGAAATTCTTTTGCAAAATAATAAATTCTTTAATATTAGATTCAAAATCAGAGGGCATCTTATTATAATTTCCATGAGAATTGTTGGAGGAATTAACATAATTATTAGAGGGATTACTAGAATAAGGCCTAGGATTAAAATTTCCTCTATACGCGTTGTTACCTAAATTGTTCCTACCAACAAAATTCACATCCATAGATTACTTATTATTCTCAATCAAAGTAGACAAGGGCATATCATTAGGATTAGAAGAAACACTCTTACTAGCAACTAATTTCATAAGTTCATCCATCTTTCCACTCAAAACATTAATTTCTTCTATCGCATGCACCTTTTTATTAGTAGATCTTTCAGTATGCCATTGAGAATAATTAACCATAATATTATCTAGGAGTTTAGTATCTTCTCCTAAATTAATTTCCATAAAAGTGCCTCCCGCGGCCGAATCTAACAGATTTCTAGAAGCAAAATTCAATCCGGCATAAAAATTTTGTATAATCATCCACAAATTTAGACCATGAGTAGGGCAATTACGTATCACTAGTTTCATTCTCTCCCAAGCTTGTGCAACATGTTCATGATCAAGTTGCTTAAAATTCATAATATCGTTTCTAAGAGAGATGATCTTAGCGGGAGGAAAATACTTAGAGATAAAAGCATCTTTGCACTTGCTCCATGAATCAATACTATTTTTAGGCAAAGACGAAAACCAAGCTTTAGAACGTTCTCTAAGAGAAAAGGGGAATAGATTAAATTTAACAATATCATTATCCATATCTTTCTTCTTTTGCATATCACACAAATCAACGAAGCTATTTAGATGGGTAGCGGCATCTTCACTAGGAAGGCCGGAAAACAAATCTTTCATGACAAGATTCAACAAAGCAGAATTAATTTCACAAGATTCAACATCGGTAAGAGGAGCAATCGGAGTGCTAATAAAATCATTATTGTTCGTATTGGTGAAGTCACACAATTTAGTGTTATCTTGAGCCATCGTGACAAGCCAGCAAACTAACACACAAGCAAACAAAAAGCAGGCTGGCAAAAACAGGCAAATAGAGAAAGAGAGGGAGGATAGAGAGAGAGGGAGAATAAAACGGCAAGGGTGAAGTGGGGGAGAGGAGAACGAGAGGCAAATTGCAAATAATGTAATGCGGGATATAAGGGTATGTGATGGGTACTTGTATATTGACTTTTGCATAGACCTCCCTGGCATCGGCGCCAGAAATCCTTCTTGCTACCTCTTGAGCACTGCGTTGGTTTTCCCTTAAGAGGAAGGGATGATGCAGCAAACTAGCATAAGTATTTCCTTCAGTTTTTGAGAACCAAGGTATCAATCCAGTAGGAGGCTACACGCCAGTCCCTCGTACCTGCAGAAAACAAATAAATCCTTGCAGCCAACGTGATAAGGGGTTGTCAATCCCTACACAGCCACTTACGAGAGTGAGATCTGATAGATATGATAAGATAATATTTTTGGTATTTTTATGATAAGGATGCAAAGTAAAATAAAAGCAAAGTAAAAGCAATGGGAAATAACTAAGTATTGGGAGATTAATATGATGAAGATAGACCCGGGGGCCATAGGTTTCACAAGTGGCTTCTCTCGAGAGCATAAGTATTCTACGGTGGGTGAACAAATTACTGTTGAGCAATTGACATAATTGAGCACCGTTATGAGAATATCTATGTATGATCATGTATATAGGCATCACGTCCGAGATAAGTAGACCGACTCCTGCCTGCATCTACTACTATTACTCCACTCATCGACCGCTATCCAGCATGCATCTAGAGTATTAAGTTCATGAAAACAGAGTAACGCGTTAAGCAAGATGACATGATGTAGAGGGATAAACTCATGCAATACGATGGAAACCCCCGTCTTGTTATCCTCGATGGCAACAATACGATACGTGCCTTGCTGCCCCTACTGTCACTGGGAAAGGACACCGCAAGATTGAACCCAAAGCTAAGCACTTCTCCCATTGCAACAAAGATCAATCTAGTAGGCCAAACCAAACTGATAATTCGAAGAGACTTGCAAAGATAACCAATCATACATAAAAGAATTCAGAGAAGATTCAAATATTGTTCATAGATAGACTTGATCATAAACCCACAATTGATCGTTCTCAACAAACACACCACAAAAAGAAGATTACATCGAATAGTTCTCCATAAGAGAGGGGGAGAACATTGTATTGAGATCCAAAAAGAGAGAAGAAGAAATCTAGCTAGTAACTAAGGACCCGTTGGTCTGAGGTGAACTACTCACACTTCATCAGAGGGGCTATGGTGTTGATGTAGAAGCCCTCCGTGATCGATGCCCCCTCCGGCGGAGCTCCGAAACAGGCCCCAAGATGGGATCTTGTGGATACAGAAAGTTACGGCGGTGGAATTAGGGTTTTGGCTTCGTATCTGATCGTTTGGGGGTACGCAGGTATATATAGGAGGAAGGAGTATGTCGGTGGAGCAACAGGGGGCTCACGAGGGTGGAGGGCATGCCTGGGGGGGTAGGCGCGCCCCCTACCTCGTGTCCTCCTCTTTTGTGTCTTGACATAGGGTCCAAGTCTCCTGGGTCTTGTTCGTTCAGAAAATCACGTTCCCGAAGGTTTCATTCTGTTTGGACTCCGTTTGAAATTCCTTTTCTTCAAAACCCTAAAATAAGCAAAAAAACAGCAATTCTGTGCTGGGCCTCCGGTTAATAGGTTAGTCCCAAAAATAACATAAAAGTGGATAATAAAGCCCAATAATGTCCAAAACAGAAGATAATATAGCATGGACCAATCAAAAATTATAGATATGTTGGAGACGTATCACCCATTTATGGATGACGTTTAACAAACATGAAAGTTCATGAAGCATGTATGAAGAAACTCGATACTCTCATGGTCTAAGGAATTATGCAAACGTTAACCATCTATGTGTTATGTACCATTAACTTCTGACGAACGAACCTCATAGCATAACATCAATCCTGGTCGATTCAACACAAATGTTCTCTTAACATTGTGCCCTCAAAGTTACTGGTATAGACATGCTCATGACCAGGAAAACAGAATCATGATGCAACACTTGAGCTAGTCTTATAGGCCAGACTAGGAATACTTCTTACCGTTTATTATTCCACACGTGCATATGAGTCTTCCTCCGAGCCTCGTGTTATTGCAGACTCGAGAACCATAGCAGTTATAGCATGGAACATAAACATAATTATGAACATGGAGATAAGTAATAGCATTTATTATTGCCTCTAGGGCATATCTCCTACAGTTTCATGGTCTACTTCCATCTCCCTTTTCACCTTAGTTCTACAAGCACTCAATGCATTGTTGAACTTCCCAAGGGCTTTGTTGTTGATTTTTTTTCATGGCATCATCATCCCATGGGTCGACACCGTCATTTCGACCGAGGAACAGGAATCTTGCATGCAACCTAGTTAGGAGCAGCTTCTTCAAATGTTCATTCTTTCGTATTTTGTGGTGTTGATGTTAGCGGTATCCCGTAGGATGCATGCTAGTTGGTTCCCGTAACACACTGCCACTTCCTGCGGCTCTATTGGCTCGAACTCGCCAGGGTGCACCGTCGTGACCACGAGTCTTCCAGTGCCGAGCTCATTTGGGCATCGTGTCCTTTGTTCCTTGTTTCCCTCACTAGCTTGGGAGGACCCACCTTCCGTCCTGTAGTTAGCAACATCATCAGCGCCAGTCTCGGTGTCGGTGTCGTTGGTGGCATCAGTGTCGGCGCCGGCACCACCGCCGTCGTCCTCCGTCATGACAAGGGGGTCCTAACACCCAGCTTGATATCTCTCCTGATCCGCTAGAAAGTCGAGGTAGGAGTGTGGTCGACCTAATTGGGACAGAGAACCTCCGGCCTCATCGGTGTCGGTCATGTTTCCTAGGGTTCAATGTCGTAGTCGTTTAATTATCGAGCTTTATATAATAAAGTGAATAATGAAAAAAGTGACCTTTGTTTTGCCAGAAATGTCGTTTCATTCCCGTCGCAACAAATCTCGAGCACTCGATATGTCCAACTTTCTAGCAAAAGTCATGCCGAAATATTGTGACATGGTTAGACTGTGTAACAATTCAAAATGTTTTACAAAAAATCCGTCTCCTAGATTTTGGATTCTTGATGTTTTCGAAAAGGACATGCCTCTTTCACTGAAATTCTGTGGACACTTTCCAAGATAATTTTTGTTTGCTGCAAACAGTAAAAATACTCAGCAAATTCTTTTCTAATTTTTTATTCCAAGTGAGTAACGACGGTAACTTCAAGTGGGTAACTCCATTTTCTGAATTTTTTTACATTACACTAACCATGATATTTGTTCCTCTGTTCTGGTCATAATTATAGTATGATTGCTGAACCCATGAGCAATTTATTTTTATTTTTTGAGCATTGTTTTTTGCAATGATGCTAGCTAGCTAGAGTGGCATATACTGCCTTAGTAATCAACAATGAGCATTGTTTTTTGCAAGCGAAAGAAGGAAATAGAGCATGTATGCATGAGTGAGCAGTTTGCATAGAGATAGAGGAGAGGAAGGGGGTGGCTCGCCGCGCATCAAGGGTCAATGGAGCTGAGGGGGTGACGTCGGGGTTGAGGATGTCGGCGTTATCGTCGGGGTCGCCGGGGCTGCAGGGGTTGAGGGCGTCCTTCTCCTCCTCACTGAGCACTGTCGATCTAGAGAGACCAAATTTGGTCAGACAGAGAGAGAGAGAGAGACAGAGAGAGACAGAGACTTGCCGGAGGAGAGGATGGCGCCGGGTGTGGGGACTGCACGGGGGAGCGGCAAAACGGGGGGAGGGCCGGGGGCGCCACAGGGGGAGGGGTGATGGGCGGCCGGTGGCACGGGGGAGGGGCGGCACGGGAAGAGGGGTCGGGTGCGGCGTGCGTCAACGGCGGCGGGGCGCGCGGGTCCGACGTCAGTGGTGGCGCGGGGTAGAAAGGGGATCGAATCGAGCGAGAGTGAGAGAGAGGAAAGAGATGTGTGGCTGTGTAGGCAACTTAGCTATAGCGCGGGGCAGCAAAACGCATTATAGCTAAGTTAGCTATAGCGTGGGGCAGCAAAACGCGCTATAGCTAAGTTAGCTATAGCGTGGGGCAGCAAAACGCGCTATTGCTAAGTTAGCTATAGCGCGGGGCATCAAAACGCGCTACTGCTAACTTTTTCTTTTTCTTTTTCTTTTTCATATTCCACAAACTTCCTTCATTTTTATTTTATTTTTATTTCCCTTTTTATTTTTATTTTTCTTTTTCTTTTTCTTTTTCATATTCCACAAACGTCCTTCCTTTTTATTTTATTTTTATTTCTCTTTTTATTTTTATTTTTTGTTTTTCTTTTTCATATTCCACAAACTTCCTTCCTTTTTTATTTTTCTTTCATTTCATTTTCTACAACTTATTAGTTCATTTTTCTTTTTCTTTCCTTTCATTTTGCAAAACTTCCTTTCTTTTTCATTTTATTTTTCTTTCATTTGTGATTTTTTTTCTTATCTTTCTTTTGCACTTTCCTTCCTTTAGTTTGGTCTGTCGTTGGAGCAATACCACTGTTACCATCCGGATAATAATTAGTATATTATGTATTACATCATTTGACCGCTAACGGCGGTATACAAAATAGACACACACAAAATTTGTGGATTAGTTTGTCAGCTAGGGCGACGACGACGCTTCAGATTGATCTTCTTCCCTCTTTTGTTCGTTGTCGAATAACTGAGCCCATGCATGGACGTGACTTTTCCTTCTCCACGGATTACGATCTTTCATAGGTAATATAGTCTTCATTCTTCTTTGGATGTATGTTTCATCATCATCAGCATCATCTTCCCTCATCGGATCACCATACTGGTTGTAGTCTTCCTCATTGGCGACTCCATCCATTCCGGCGATGCTCCTTTTGCTTCTCCTCACGACAACACGGTTGGGATTGATTGGATCAGTTATGAAAAAACATTGTGTCACGTGTTTAGCGTGTACCCATGGCTCATTTTTGGCGATGGTATTGACGGTATCGCTATCGGATTCGGGTACACACATGGTAGTAAAATGTCGGTTTTCTCTCTGTACATTCTTACCCCATCTGACACGAAACACCGTCACGCCATGCAATCCAGAGTAGTTAAGCTCCCATATCTCTTCGACCCTTCTGTAATATATTTCAATTACATTCCTGGTCATGGCTTCCATCGTCACCCCTGAGTTTTGGTCATCATTGTTTATATCTTTCTCCTCCATGTAGAACGTGTATCCGTTGATATCGTATGCTTGATAAGTCGCGAGGTTGGTCGAGGGTTCATATGCTAAGGCGTATATGAGTGTTCTGTTCGGACAGCCCTCTTCCGGGGGATTAGCCAGAACTCGCTCTTTGAACCAACGCAAGAAAGTGGACTTGTGATCTCTAATAACTTCAGCGTCCATCTTGTGCACCCCACGGCCATGGTACTTCTTTGTGATGGTCTCCTTGTGCAGTGTCACGAAATCTTCTAGCACATGTAGGTGTTGTAACACTACTAAGTTTTCCCTGTCAAGGTTGTTTTGTCGGCACGAGCGTAACATATTCACATCCCTATGACCGTTGGTGTGACCTTCGCCTTCGAGCCTTCCACAGTGCTTGTTGACGGGGAAACCAACAACAGGGTCTCCGGTGCCTACTAGATAACTCTCACAGAAAGAGATGCACTCTTTGGTCAGATATCCCTGGGCTGTCTTCCATCTGGATGGGACATGTTACGAACGAATCGTTTGATGACCCCATTCATCCTATCGAATGACATCATGCTATGCAGGAATGTCGGCCCTAGGTCGATGATGTCGTCCATGATGTGGACACATAGATGCACCATGACATCAAAGAATGCGGGCAGGAAGTAGATCTCTAGCTCATTTAGTATGACAACGATCTCTTCCTTTAGCCTATGGAGTTGCTTCACATTGATCGACTTTCGAGAGATAGCATCAAAAAAGTGGCATAGGTCAGTAAGTGTCTCACGCACGTGTGTGTCCATAATCCCTCTAAGTGCAACCGGGAGTAACTGCGTCATCACCACATGACAGTCGTGATACTTCATCCCACTGAACCTTTTTTTCTTAGTGTCCGGATATCTGTTTATCTTCCCACAGTATCCGGAACTAACTTTGATTTCGGCAAGGCACTTGAACAATTGATCGACCTCCTTCGGATCTAAGGCGAAGCAAGAGGGGGGGAAATATTTTTCTTCCTTCTTGTTTACTTATTTGCCCCTACCTTCCGTCTCCGTCTCCTCTGATGACCTTTTACCGGGCATTTGGACATCTTTCCTGATATTCAAAAATTCCAAGTATTTTCTTGCCTTCGGCCTATCTTTGGTCCTCTCCAGCATGTTCATCAATGTTCCAAGCAAACTCTCAAGGATTTTTTTTGTGATATGCGTTTGATCAAGGCTATGAGGCGTGTCGAGTATGGACCAGTATTCCAAGTCCTAGAAAACAGATCTAGTCTTCCATACCTTTTGTAGGGGCTCCAGCGCCTTTTTCTTCGTCTTTCCCAGCGAGGGGCACTCTTCCTAGTTCTCTAATAACTCATATATTTCTACACCGCTACGCTTACATGGAGGACCTCGATGCTCAGTGTAAGTGCACCTAGTGCCACCCCTAGTTGGTTTTGTAGTATTGACGACAAACCTAGTTGAGGGACTAATGTGTTTGTGAGAATTGCAGGACAACACAGGTAGAAGTCCCTCATTGATTCGGTTTTCCTACCAGAGATGACCCCTAAAAATATATGAAGACATTGGTGTCAAAGGTGGTATATGAAGATATTCACATCGAAGACTATGACAAGAGAAGACATTGCATGAAGCCTATGGAGCTCGAAGACTTAGATCTTTCGTAGTTCTTTTTCTTCTTTGTTGAGTCATAGGAACCACCGTACTGTTAAGTGGGGTCCAAGAGAACCAGTCAGAATGACTGCAGTGATGCTTAACCAAAACCTATGTCTTCAAGTGAAGACTATGAGAGCGAATCTTGTCCAGAGTCGGACAAGTCAGCTTTGCTTGTAGCCCAAGTAAAGTTGTCATGTGAGTTTGAAATCTGACCGTTGGAACACGTGTCAGTTCCTTAGTGACCCAGGGTCATTTCGGACAAATCAGGTTGGGTTGCCTAGTGGCTATAAATAGCCCACCCCCTACAACCATAAACGGTTGGCTGCTCGGAGTTAGTGTACGGCTTTTGTCGTTTGAGAGCAACCCACCTCGAAGCCTTTGAGAGAGAATTCCTTGAGATGATAAAGCCCTAACCACCCAGAGCCAAAGAGAGTTAGGCATCACTTAAATCTTCTTGTCTGTGTGATCTGAACACTTATCACACTTGAGGACTGTGAATCCTCCAGCCTATTAGGCGTCGCGTTCTGAGCATCCAAGAGACATTGTGGATCGCCGGTGAACGAAGTCTGTGAAGGTTTGGGAGTCTACCTTCAAGACTTAGCAGAGTGATTGGGCGAGGTCTATGTGACCTTAGCTCAAGGGGAATAGTAAAAGGGTGCACTATCATAAGACACCCAAGCTAGTTGCAAAGAAACAAAAACCCTCTACAGGGCATGGAACCATTCTGGAGGGATGGCTTAACGGACCCTGCAAAATTCATAGTACAGCGGATACAATACCAACGCACATCCTTAGAGCATGTTGGATACTCTGGCAGGTGGCCAAAAGTGGTGAGGATCTTCTTATCCCAAATGCCACAGAGCACCATCCCGTGGATAACAATACGGTGTTAACAGTCTTTGAGACCTTCGCGTCAAATAATAGGCGCAAGCGAACACTCCGCAACATGGCCGAAATCTGCCACGTAGCAGCAATAAATCCATGGAGTGACACGGCTATTTCCTTCAATGCCAGTGACAAACCTAAATTCCGAACAGCCCGAGCACCAGCTGCACTGGTCCTCAGTCCAATTGTGGACGGCTTTCGATTCACCAAAGTACTCATGGACGGCGGCAGCGGATTAAACCTCATCTATGAGGAAACTCTTAAAAAAATGGAAATAGACTGGAACTGCATGGAGCAAAGTACCACAACCTTCAGGGGAATCATACCCAGTCAGGATGCACGATACGCTAGGAAAATCACACTAGATGTGGTATTCGGTACGCCAGAGAACTATAGGTCTGAAGAAATTACATTTCAAGTGGCCCCGTTCAGCAGTGGATACCACGCCCTTTTAGTACATGAGGCGTTCACGATCTTCCAAGCCGTACCTCATTATGGGTACATGAAGCTCAAAATGCCCGGGCCCAACGGAATCATCACCCTCGCCAGTGATCCGGACACAGCATTCCGCGCCGAAAACAAAACAGCCGCACTGGCCCTCGAGGCATTATCCGAAGCCCTCTCGGGCGCGGAATTAACCACGCTACGCTCCGCAGTGGACAGGGATGACGTTATACTCGATAAGAGATCCAAGTCCACCTCTCTTAAACTAGCGGATGAAATAGTCAAATTCCAAGTCCACCCAACGGACCCTACAAAAACAGCTTCCATCGGGGCACAGTTAAACCCCGTCGTGGACGCCGCACTACGAGAGTTCCTGCACGAGACTTGAGACATATTCGCCTAGCATCCCTCAGACATGCCAGGAATCCCACACAGGCTGGCCGAGCATAGCCTCAATATCCTGAAGGGATTCAAGCCGGTCAAGCAAGCTCTTCGGCGTTTCTCGAACCTAAGAGACAGGCCATGGGAGAGCAACTAGCCAAGTTATTGGAGGCCAGATTCATCAGAGAAATAAAACACCCGGACTGGCTAGCAAACCTGGTGATGGTACTAAAGAAGGATAAATCCTGGCGCCTTTGTGTCGATTTCAAGGACCTCAATAAAGCTTGCCCAAAGGATCCCTTCCCCTCCCCTGCATCGATCAAATTATCGATGCTACCGCAGGACACGAGTCATTGTGTTTCATCGACGCATACTCTGGTTACCACCAAATCAAGATGGCGAAGTCCGACCAAGCCGCAACGGCATTCATCACACCATGCGGTCCCTTCTTTTTCAACACAATGCCTTTTGGGCTCAAAAACGCCGGCACAACATATCAGTGCATGATTCAGACATGTCTGGAGAAACAAATCAGCAAAACACTAGAGGCATACGTAGATGATGTGGTCATCAAAACCAAACACGTTGACTCTTTGATAGACGACTTGAGGCTCACATTCGACAACCTCCGAACATACGACATCAAGCTCAATCCGAAAAAATGCGTTTTCGGCGTACCAGCCGGAAAGCTCCTGGGTTTCATCGTCTCCAGTCGAGGTATTGAAGCTAATCCAGCCAAAATCCGAGCTTTGTCACAGTTGGCTACCCCAACAGACCTCAAGCAAATCCAGAAGTTAACTGGATGCATGGCGGCTCTAAGCCGCTTTATCTCCCGCTTAGGAGAAAAGGCTTTACCCCTTTATCGCCTCCTTTGGCGCACCGAACACTTCGAGTGGATGGACGCTGCCACAGCCAGATTGGAAGAAATAAAGGCCATTTTGGCAACCAACCCAATCCTGGCCGCCCCAAACATCGGCGAACCAATGCTGTTGTACATTGCGGCAACTCATCAAGTTGTAAGCGAAGTGCTTGTCGTCGAACGAGAAGCTGACGAACATAAATTCCCTCTTCAAAAGCCGGTATACTATGTATCCACTATCCTCACTCCATGCAAATCACGGTACCCACATTATCAAAAGATAGCCTATTCGGTATTCATGGCATCCCAGAAGCTGCGACACTACTTTCAAGAGTGTTCGATTACAGTAGCCTGGGAAGTGCCACTTAAAGATATTATAAACAACTGCGACGCTACGGGCCGGATTGCTAAATGGGCCATTGAGCTCCTCCCGTTCGACATAACATACAAACCTCAACGAGCCATTAAGTCGCAAGTATTCGCTGACTTTGTCGCTGAATGGATGGAGGCCAAACTCCCTAACGAGTACGGCGCATACTCCAATTGGATCATGCACTTCGACGGTTCTAAAATGTTGGCTGGTCTAGGGGCTGGCGTCGTCCTGACGTCCCCAACCGGAGATACCATTCAGTATGTACTGCAAATATTGTATACATACTCCAACAAAACAGCCGAATACGAAGCTCGATGTTGCATGGTCTTCAAATGGCAGTCTCCATGGGCATTCAATGCCTGGAGGCGTGTGCGGATTCAAACCTCGGAATATCCCAAATAAATGGAGACTTTGACGCCAAGGATCCGAAAATGGCGGCCTACCGAAACGCCGTCCTAAAAATGTCAGCTCGGTTCGAGGGGCTCGAATTTCACCATGTGGCTCGGGAAAACAATCAGGCGGCGGATATCCTCGCCCGCATCGGTGCAAAATGCAATGCGCCCCCCCCCCCAACATATTTCTGGAGAGGTTGTTCAAGCCATCCGTAGTATGGGAAGGGGACACCGGTAACAAAAGTCCGGACCCAGCCAAAACGCCTGATACCGAACACTCTGACACAATCGGAGGCTCCGCCACCGAAATAACACCTTCAGCCCACGTAATAATGGCCATCATAGCCCCGTGGACAGAAGCATTCCTAGCCTACCTAACTAGGTAGGAACTTCAAGAGGACCAAATTGAGGCACGCTGCATAGTGCGGCGATCTAAGGCCTACAAGGTACATGAGGGAGAATTGTATAAAAAAGCACTACCGGAGTCCTTCAAAGGTGCATCTCCAAAGAGGAATGGCGGAACCTTTTGGCAGAAATCCACGTTGGACTCAGCGGTCACCATGCCGCAGCCCGGGCTCTTGTGATCAAGGCCTTCCGAACAGCATTCTATTGGCCAACGGCCCGGGCAGATGCACAGGACTTGGTCCAACGTTGCGCTGGTTACCAGCTCTTTGAAAATCAAAGCCACATGCCACCCACCGACCTCCAAACAATCCCAATTACGTGGCCCTTCGCGGTATGGGGGCTTGACATGGTTGGACCCCTTAAAGGGGGAACCCACAAGAAAAAATACTTACTGGTCATGGTGGATAAATTCACCAAATGGATAGAGGCCAAACCTGTTAAAACAGCCGAATCCAGACCAGTGATAGACTTCATATCTGGGGTCGTACACCGTTATGGCGTCCCCCACAGCATCATCACTGACAACGGCACGAACTTCACTGCCGATGAGGTAAAACTCTGGTGCTGCAAAATGGGCATCAAGCTCGATTATGCTTCAGTTTATCACCCACAAACCAACGGCCAAGTTGAGCGAGCAAACGGTCTTATAATGAGCGGCATTAAACCCAGATTAGTGTGTTCCTTAACAGAGTCTAACACGCACTGGGTAGAGGAGCTCGACTTCGTACTCTGGGGGCTGCAGACCACGCCGAATCGTAGTACCGGATATACACCCTTCTTTATGGTGTACGGCGCAGAGGCAGTCTTGCCTTGTGACATAATTCATGACTCACCTCGGGTGTGCATGTACGAAGAAAGAGAAGCCGGGCTCGATCGGCAGGACAGTTTGGACACCCTGGAGGAGGAGCGCGACATAGCAAAAGCCCATTCCGCATTTTATCAGCTACATGCTCACAAATACCAAAGCAGAGAAGTACGGGCCAAAATTATAATATTGGCGAACTAGTTCTACGCCTGTCGGATAAGAAAAAGAATAAGCTCGAGCCCAAATGGGAAGGTCCCTTCATTATTGACCAAGTTCTGACTGGTGGAGCGTACCGACTGCAGGATGCATCGACTAATCGACTCGAACCGAACCCATGGAACGCGGCCAGGCTCCGAAGATTCTACGCCTAGCGCCGGACTCTATGTTCGTACCCTTCCTCTGTCCATTTTTTGCATATACATTATCTGTCTTGTTTTTCTTTCTTTCTTTTATTCTTTCTCTAGGCCTTCAAGGGCCAACTTGTGCCTCGCTTGCACATTATAGATGCGCTAGCCGCGCTCATCATACCTGGGGGCTTCCTTCACAGAAGCTTAATTATTTATCTGGGCCTCATGCCCCGCACATGTGTTATACTTCCGCATGTACCTTTTTTCACCATTATATGCATCGATATGACTTAAGTTTTGCCCAAGATGGGTTGCCTGGCTCTTGTATTTATGCCCTACGTTCTCGTTAATTCGGCTAGGGCATAAGGGGAGCACATCTATGATTGTTACTGCCGAGTTAGCCGGATGTGTACCTCAGACTGGGTGAAGCCGAAAGCTAGCGTTCTTAAGGGAATATTCGGTCGTGAACAAAAGATGATTTTTTATTTTCCATATCTGCCCCTAGATGTTTTTTCCTGCGTTTCTTATCGCAGTCCGGACATGCACTTTAGGGCATGCATACCCAGGGAAAGGAACCCTTAATGGAACTATTCTCCCTGGAAGATGTTTCTTACTACCCATGTAATATAACATAACTAGTTGGGCACTTGTCCGTTCAAGCACTAATGACCCCTACGCCTGGTATCCACGCATACCCCGGTTCTTATATAACTGAGCGGGTATTCGGATACACTCCGGACTATCGGGTCCCGAGGTTGAAGCGAAAAGGCCCGCCAAGATAAATGATCTACAATCCGGGTAGAAGGCATTATACATGTCACTTTAATTACATAGTCATGCAGACTGACTAAATTCATCTTCTATACCATCCAACAGGCGGTCTAGCCTACAATCCCATTGGGAATACATTGCGGCTAATTCTACTTGCCCATAAACCAACAGGGATTTCTTTTCCGTCGGGCCCCACAGGTCCGTCCTCGGCCATGTGATTTGGGACAGCCTTGGTATACCGCATCTTCACCATGGCCCAGCCTTCTCTGGCACCTTGTCGGCAGGCCGATATCTTCCATAATCGGAAGCGCTGCCGAGCTCCCTTGAGCTTCTCAGTAAGCTCTGCAACGCCTTCTGGCAGGGAGTCGGATGGACACAAGGCCTGGGCAACACCTTGCATCACCTGCCGAACTTGTTCATGCAGATGTGAGAGCTCGGATAGAAGATCACCCGTAGACCCGGGCATTTCCTCCGCGGGACGACCCGTCAGCATACCTACAGACATAACGCTGTTAGTCGGCTTTTTCGCCGAAGTCCTTTAAAAGGATTCATTCAAGCACTTACTGAAAATGCCGCGCCGAAGCCGCTTATGTCGGGACCCCGATCCTAGGTCACACCGATCTATCATGTAACACATCATATCACTTTGTGGCCTCACGCACGGTATTCCCACGGGTGCCACCTTACCTGGCCCGGGACCGTTTGCGCCTTTTGGCTCACGTATATGATAGTGTCGCTAGCATCCATATGACAAAGAACCCGGGCCGACATGGCTAGTAGTGAACCCAAAGCGGCACTAACCCATGGGGACAGGCATACATGAATCAACCTCGAGCATGTCGGTCAACAGCGTGTGAATCCGGGCTGTAGCACTATGCTAACAGGACTCCGGTAACCCGGGCTGTAGCAGGCTAGGCGGGACTCCGGTCGTCACCGCGTGACATTTCCCCGAAGGGACAGACACAGGAACGAAGTGAAACACATGCCGGCCAGTCAGGTGTTCCGAGCAGTAGTGCTGGGCTAGCAGGGCTCCGGTGGACCGGGCTGTAGCGGACTACTATCGCTCAGAAGACACTAGACTACATTTCCCCATATGATAGGCTGCCAAGGATAAACAACCAGATTGTCGGATCCCACACATAGCAATACACGCTACACGTACGCATAACATGCAAGTATGTGCTATACAACATGGCATCACAACATAACGCAAACTCATATAGATAAAGGCTCAGAAGAGCCACATAGCATAAATACAAGCAGGGGTCACATGACCCATCATTCAGAGCATACAAGCAACGGAAGCATTACCTATCTGAGTACAGACAACTACGAAAGAAAAGAGCTGGAAAGCCCGACTATCTACAAGACCCTCCCAAGGGTACAAGATCGTAGCTGAGGTAACAAGCTACTCGTCGAAGTCCAAGCGGAACTACTAGTAAGACAGATGTCTCATCTGCAAAACATAAATAAAGCAAACGTGAGTACGAAGGTACTCAGCAAGACTTACATCAGACCCTATCATATATGCATTAGTATCAAGAAGGTAGTGTGGGGTTTAGTTGCAGCAAGCCAGCTTTGACTCAGTGGCTATCCTGTTCTACGACAACGAGAAACTTCTTTGAGATGAGGCAGCGCACACGAGTCCACTAATCACCACATCAATACACCACTAAGGATTCATCCTCGTCTCCGTACGAGGAGGCCATCCATAGCACTCACACTTGTCTTGAGCATTTTAGAGTACCCACTTTAAGTTGTCTATGTACCACGTAAGCATCCAAGAAGTCCATAACCGAGGACACGGCTATTCGAATAGATCATGATAACCCTGTAGGGGTGTACTTCATCACACACGCTCTCGCCACTTACCGCCATGTACACGTCATGTATCTCGGCAACCTTCAAGCGGAAGCCTGGCGAGGGTGTCGGCCACGACCTGACTAACCACGCAAGACTCTAGTCCAGGTTTATCGCCTATTCGGGTTCCATCCGCAAGGAGATCCGGCCGAGGTTTCGCTCACGGCCCCAAACGATGTGTACAGGGTTCCCGAGGCGTGTGACTTGACGGAGAGGTAGCCGGCAATGTGGCGGAGCTCTTGGGCGGAGCGGCAGGGCGAGGGGTGGCCGGTGGCCGCGGTGGTGCTCGTCGGTGGCGGCGGTGGCGCTCGGCCGTGAGAGAGAGAGCGCGGGAGAGGAGAGGAGAGAGCTGGGGGGAAGTGAGAGGGGTAAGGGGCAGCGCGTGGCGTTGTTCGGGCGTTCCAGGGCGACGAGGAGGGCGCCAGGCAGGCAGCTGCGTGCCGGCGCGCACGGCGTCGGGTGCAGCTTCCCCTGTGCCTACTGGCAAGAGGAGGAAGACGCCCATGCCCCTGGTGGGCTGGGCCAGAACAGGGATGGGCCGGCCAGAGGCGCCGGGTAAGAAGCCCAGGTAGGTCTCTCTCCCTTTTTTGTTTTCTTTTCTAATTTTCTGACATTTGTTTTGATTTAAATAAAATACTAAACCATTTTATATGCTTCTGAAAAATATTGTAGGAACTAATTGGATTATTCCAAAGCCCCACATTAAAAATCAGAATTATTGGAGTATATTTGAATATATAACAAATATAAATCCAATACAATTAGTTATGCATTAATTCCAAATGGCCAAAATAAATATTTATGAGCTCCTAAAAATATTGGTTTGAATTTTACCTCTCACCAATATTTTCAGAGAGAGACATGAACATTTTCTTGGGCCCTTTTGGAGCACTTTTTATCTGGGTCATTTTCAAAAAATGATTTCTGAGGGTCCACAAATCCCCATTTCAAATTTAAATGGAGTTTAAACATGATGCAAGCATGAAGGGCTAGCCTAGGTCATACCAGAACTAGGGATGTGACAGCTTATTCTTCTTCTCGGAGTCTACAAGCTGGGCTCGAACGTCTTTTAGTTCCACCCTCAGCTTGATATTGGCGTCTTGGAGATTGTTTTTCTCCCGCCTAACCTCAGTCAGCACGCGTTTGCTAGCCTCTAGCTGTCGCACGACATGCTGGTCCTCCGGATTTTCTCCGGATTCATCTGCAACATCTATTGTTATATCTGCAGCCACGCCGCACACTATATGGTAACCATCATTTTTTAAAGTAAATGTTACCAGCGGGTGACTTTTTCGGTTCCTGCAATGCGGCAACAGTGGCTCGCAGTTGGGTCTTCCATTCCTCTAGCTCCTGTGACAGCCTAGTATTCTTCTCTGTAAGAACCTGCACAATAAAGATGATCCTTAAATCAGTTCTGCTAACTGTTTCAAGTCTCAGGGGCTACTGATACATATAAACCGTCAGATTTACTTACCCGTACATCCGTTACATACTGATCCGTGGCTCTGGCTAGACCATCTTGAGCAGCTCGGAGGTACGCCTCTCCAGAATTGAAGGCATCAAATGCCTCTGGTGAGAAACAAGCGTCACGGAGTACGGACCGGCGGCGCCTATGATTCATAGCGCTTTCCACTTCTCAGTTTGTAGCAGATAATCTATCTACATCCTATGTCGGGGGATTATCCGGCACCCGCCCCATATCGGCTTCCGCCTCTATGTCTGGTCCTGGCGCCCGACTGGCGGAAGCGTGATTAGTAACATTGCCGGACATATTTCGGCGAGCATTTTTTCTATTAAAGAAACACGGGCGTCATTACATTTCGAGAAAGACAACAACCACGGAGCGGGGTTTTTGTCATACCTTTGCGCTGGCGTCTCCGTCCTGACCGCCTTCCTTTTTGGCCTACCCGGCCTCGATGCCTCTTGTTGGCAAGTTGTTGCGGGTTCGGCAGGGCGTCCCAAATGCCTTCCCTATAAAAAATGCCATATGTATATGGTGGGTGAAGTGTCTAAAAGGGGATCCTAGCTTTTGGAGTTGGGATTTTTGGTTTTTCTTACGTGCGATGCAGGGAGCAGTCCGAGATGGTCGGCCGTAATGGCCACCATGGCATCATCACAGCTTAACTGATAGAACTGCTGGTCTATCAGCTCCATGAATATAACCGGATCTTCTTCAAGTCTGGAGTCGAGGGCCCGATTAAGGTCCTCTGGTTGTGGAGAGGGGCTGCTGACCTCCTTTATGGCTTTTCGCATTTCCTGCTGCAAAGTGGCAAGGTGAATACTTACGACATAGAATGCGGGAAAAATGGGGGTAAGGAGATATAATGCGGGTGAACTCCTCTTCCCCTCCCTTGAACAATTCGGACAGAATTTTCGCTAAAGCGGCAGCATTGTCTGGACCCTTACGCCCGCAGCGGGTGGCATCATCCGCCCCATTAAAACACCACAAGGGGTGCCCATGATATTGAAGTGGTTGCACTCCCCGCATTATGCAAATCGACATAACTTCGATTACTGTCAATCCTGATTGAGCCAGTGCTTTAATCTGGTTCATCAAATAGAGTACTTCTCCATTGTCTTCCACCTGGGGGGCTCCGTGGGCGCCAACTTCGGCGTTTCTTCAGAGGAGCATTGTTGAACTCAGGAAGACCCCGCCGAACAGGGTCCAGAAGGGGAACGTCCTCCATATAAAACTATTCTGAAGGCCAGTCTTCGGACGACTTCTTCGGGGTATCGGACAGGTATCCGGTACCGGTGATGCACCATATTTCGGCTCCGCCCACTTGATAAAGTGAGCCCCTCTGTGTGCGAGGGACGAGGCAAAATAGCCTTTTCCACAGCTCGAAGTGAGACTCGCAGCCCAGGAACAACTCGCAGAGAGCAACATAGCCGGCGATATGTAGAATGGAGGCAGGGGTGAAATTGTGTAATTGGAGGCCGTAGAACTCTAGGAGCCCGTAGAGGAACGGATGAATTGGAAATCCGAATCCCCTTAATAAATAGGGAACAAGGAAGACCCGTTCCCACATAGAGGGACAGGGAAAGCTCTCCGCTTGCTCCCCGCCATTGTAGGTGGCAAGCCCGGCTCGAACGGGCACCATGTACGTCGGAGGAGGAAATCCCTTAGTCTACAGTTCGACTAATCGACTGTATGGGACTGAACACCTCTCCCAATCACCGGGCTTAGGGCTACGGGGGCGGGAGGAGGAGCTGTGGAGGTCGGCCATGCTGGAATGGATCTTTCCGAAATGCGCTCTGATGGATTCTCGCCGGGGGAGGATGGTATGGATTGGATCTAAGGATCCCCATCCCTTTAATAGACAATTAATTTATTTGGCTAAGGGGGCGAATGTAAAAATGCCCTGGCGCCTCGTATTCGTTCGATGCATGGGAGATAGCCCTTATTGGGCACAGAAGCCAAGAGGTCCAAACATTTATGGGACCGGACACTGCTTTACAAACGTTCGAAAGATGGAGAAGAACCCGCCCTGGAATGCCGAAGACAACACTGCGCGCTGGACTCATCGTCCTTGTATCCTGGTTCGGGGGCTACTGAGGGAGTCCTGGATTAGGGGGTATCCGGACAGCCAGACTATATCCTTTGGCCGGACTGTTGGACTATGAAGATACAAGATTGAAGACTTTGTCTCGTGTCCGGATAGGACTCTACTTGGCATGGAAGGCAAGCTAGGCAATACAGATATGTATATCTCCTCCTTTGCAACCGACCTTGTGTAACCCTAGCCCCCTCCGGTGTCTATATAAACTGGAGGGTTTTAGTCCGTAGGACAACAGACAATCATACCATAGGCTAGATTCTAGGGTTTAGCCTCTCCGATCTCGTGGTAGATCAACTCTTGTAATACTCATATCATCAAGAATAAATCAAGCAAGACATAGGGTTTTACCTCCATCAAGAGGGCCCGAACCTGGGTAAAACATCGTGTCCCCTGCCTCCTGTTACCATCCGCCTTAGACGCACAGTTCAGGACCCCCTACCCAAGATCCACCGGTTTTGACACCGACAGGGACCTTAGGCTTCACGCCTGTCATACTGGCGGGGAAGACAATGTGAGGTTCTTCCCTCCTGGATGCTTCATCTGGGGCCACAGTAGGCTTCTTCTTCTTGGCAGCCATGCTGGGCTCAATGCCAGGACGCCCAAGTGCCTTGTGCTTCTCAGCTTCATTGTAGGCATGAACACATTTGGCAGCCAGGTGTTTCATGCGCTCTCGAGAACCTTTAGCTTCGCCATGTTTCTTGTGAAACGCCTCCTTGAGCTCATGCATCATTTGCTTGAAGTTTTGGTCGTCTGTCGCACTGAGCTGGGCCATGTGCTTCTTGAACTGAGCCTTTTCATAGTCAATCTTGTGCTTTAGTTCAACAATTCTCTGAGCTAGAGCCAGCTCAGGAGCAATGGATCCATGGAAGGAGACACTGAGGCCAGTAGGAAGTTGAAGATCATCAAAACTAAGGTTTGGGCTGTCAACCCACTCGTCAATGAACTTGTTCAGGATGTTCACATCAAAGAGGGGAAGATCATTGAAGATTTCCGCCTCTTGCTTGCTCTTTATTAGCAGCTCAAGAGCATCATCGCCAAGATCGTCGTCACTTGACAGATCAATGGCTTCGTTCTCATTCCTCAGAATGGCAAATGGGGTCAATGCTTGACAAGTAGTTTGCATGGGCTTCTTCCTCTTCTCAGACTTCGCGATGCGAGAGAGATCTTCAGAATGCACACTTGGTGCAGGAGGAGAAGTGGCGAGAGGCTTCGCTCGCAAAACACTTGGTGCAGTGGATGGCTTCGAAGCCTTGGGTTTCTTCTACTTCGCAGGCTTCGGTGGTGCAGGCGCTTCGTCTGAATCAACATCATCTGCAGAGTGATCCACGGCTGCCCCTTGAACCATAATGTGAGTGATGAGACCTTCAAGGTTGTAGAAGGGCCCAACTATATTAGGTTCAACATCGCGTGTGCTGTCGGCACGACCAGCAGAGGGACCGGGGTTGAAGTCTAATCCCCGCGACTTCTTGTTCTCTTTGGTCGAGTTCTTGGCAAACTGGTAGTTGCGCTTGAAGAGATTGTCTTCCCAACACCATAACAGAGAGGATGGGTCAGCATCAGCAGGCGGAATTCCACGGACCATGCAGGGGTAGAAGCCTTGAGCAATGGCTTCGGGCTTCGACTTGGGCTGAAGCCCTTTGTATATGATATCTCCCAAGGGCCCCTTGATGGCATTCTTTTCAGCATATTCGTCACTGAAAAATTTGTACTTGAACCATTCCTCTGCCCAATATCTTTGAATCCACTGGATTCGGTACTTGCGTTCTCCATAGGTCTCTCGTGGATCTGACTTATATAGGTCATAGAGATCTGGTGGCAGGTCCTTAGCTATGTTCCCATGGCACTATCTGCCGCCCTTCCTGACTGATTTCTCTGTTGCCATGAAGTTCAGACTGAATGGCTTCAGAACTTGCAAAGGCTTCCGTATATTGGTCAAACATGAACTGGCTTCAGGAGAATTGATGTGACGCTGTAAGAACTCTGCAAATGAATGCAGACTATGAGAACCAAGGGATTCTCCCATGGTCATGTACCTGTGACAGCATTTAGAGATTCGAGGGAAGGGGAAGAGGTCATATGCATTCTCAGAAGATTTTGAAGATAAATCAGTTTAGAAAACATTGACCTGATAGTGCGAAGACATTCACTCATATGATGAGAGTTGGTTCCAGATTTGTACGAATCCAAGAATAAGTACAAGTGAGGAATCTAACTACTTTGTGAAGCATAAGTGAATATACTAGGAATGTTATGAGATGCAGAACAGGATTGATCCAAATATGTAGGGACAGACCACTTGTGGTTGAAAAGGATGAATCTATCATATCAAAAGGACTATAAAAAGAGGTTTTATTTACCACACGAAGAACTGCTAGACGGAGTAGAAGATGAGGCCGAGCAGTTCAGTCTTCCATGCCCTAACTTGGTGACGGAGGACACCTACGGCGACGGCGGAAAAGACGATGTCTGCGGCCGGCGTGAGGACGGCGTTGGTGAGGTCGCGGCAGCTAAGCGCTTCGTTGCCGTCGTCCTCGAGAGCTAGCAGTGGCGCTAGGGTTTGTGCGAGAAGGAGAAGTGGAAGAAGAGAAAATGACTGGGGTGCGGCGTGTATTTATAAGGACAGGGGCGGCACAGCGTTATTACGCAGGTGCCCCTGGCGGTTCACATCTAAAGGACACATGGCAAACATGCAACACATTGGAGGTTGTTCCATGTTCCCACCCACGCCTGGATTGTTGGGTGGTCGTTCCCGCTTCTCCGGGTTTCACGCAAAAGGATTGAGCATTTAAATCAGATTTAATGTTTGTCTCTTTGTCTTTTGCTTACAAGGACACAGAGAAGACATTCGACAGTTTCAATAGAATGCATATGATTTGGATAGATAGATTTGAGACGGGGGCATAGAGAGGTTAGGGTCCAATCACATTCACTTAGTTCAAAAGATTCAAACGAGAAGACATAGCTATAAGTGAATGTTGTAGAGGACAGAACGCTAATATATGATGTCACATTCCTGTGTTAGTCATGCATTAGGATTTGTTGAACATGTGCATCATGTTTAAATTCCCAGAAAACTGAAATGGGGATGACAGAACCCCCAGCACCCCCCCCCCCCCCAGGAACAACTCGGGTTTACTAAAAACTTTTTCAATGAACCTGAAATGCCTTCTAAAAAGCCCACCCTTTTTGTTCTGGATTAAAACCTTTGACAAAAATGGTGCACATTTTTGTAGGACATCTTAAGGTCATTGGATCAATTCTTATAGTATTTGCATTTGGGAATTTAAATGCTATAAAATATTTTAAATTCTCAAATAATCATAAACTAAAATGTTTGCTGTTGGATATATTCTAAGCAATAGCCATGATTAGTTTTATGATTTTTGGAAATGCCCTGGCATTTTTAATAAAGCCCTGAAGATACAGAAATAATAGAATAAATAAAAAAACAGAAAAAGAGAGAGAGAGAGGAACTTACCTGGCGCAGCCCACGAGCTGGCCCACCTGGCGGCCCAGCACTATGCTGGCCCGCGCCAGCCAGCTGCTTCTTCCCCGCCAGGCAGGCAGGGAGGTAACGCCGGCGTGCCTAAGCTCGCCACGGTGCCACCTGCTTACCGCCCGCGCCCCTGGATGCGTGGACGCCTCCACATCGTGCACCGAAGCCCCTGGACACGGCATTCCCCCCTGCCTCTCTCCCTCGCCGTTCCCCACCATGGCCGACGCCCCTGCCGCCGCACCGTCGTCATAGCCGCGCCCTCCGTCGTCCTCGCGCCGCGCCATCGTGTCCACGAGCTCCGCCGTCGTCCACTACTTCGCCCTGACCCATCCCCGAGCGCTCGCTTGCCCCGGAGACGCTGCACCGAGCTCGTCTTCAACTCCGGCCACCGGAGATCCCCTTTGCCGTCCCCGCCGCATCAGCTCGTCCCCGACCTCGCCGACTGCCTCGACGTGACCCCCGTGAGCTCAGCCACCTCCCCACCCTCTCCGTTCCCTCTCTCGAGCCCCATAGCGACTGCACGTAGCTCACCCGCATGCGCCGCCGCGGAGCTCGTCACCGACGAGGATCCGGCCACCCAATTGCCGCGCCACCTTGTCCACTAGCCCTACCGCATACCCAGGAGCTCAACGCACTAAACCACGCGCCTCTCCGTGCCCCCTAGCGACTAGTTCGACCTCACCCGAGCTCCGGCCGCTGCCAAACTCGTCGCCGACATCGTTTCCGGCCACCCCAGCTCCACCCACTACCACCACTCGACGCGGCTCACTCCCCGCAGCACGTAGATGGTCTCCGCCGTCCTTTTGGTCGCCGGAGTGCAAAACCCGTGCTGCTCCGCCGCGTCTGGCCTCGCCGGCGGCTAAACGCCGGCGAGTTTGACCCTGTTTGACCCCGTGTGGGCCCAGGTTGACTTTCCCCTGAGTCTATGACAGGTGGGGTCGGCCTGTTAATTAGTTTAGGATTAATACTAACTAATTTTAATTAGTTTAGTCACTGACATGTGGGCCCAGGCCCCACTGACAGTTAGTTAGTGTTAATTTAATCATGTTAGTTAGCTGAGTCACTGACAGACAGGGCCCACCAGTCAGGTTTGACCTGGCCGACCCAGTTGACCCGCTGACATCACACTTATGTCATGCTGACGCATTAATTCAATTACTAGATTTATTCTTTAATAGGAAATTCCAGAAAATAGCCAAAACTTCTAAAAATCATAGAAAATCAACCATAACTCCAAATGCAAAGTTTAATATATGAAAAATGATCAGAAAAATTCAATCTATCCATATGTAATGGTTTCATGCATGACAAAACAAGATAACCTTGCTGTTTAAGAAAAATAAGATAATGCACTAATAAGGCTAAGTTAAATGAACTATCATTTGAATCTTTGATTCAAATGGGTTCATTCCTTTCTGTTTTAGCTCGCATTAGGCCAAGACACATTCATTTTGCCATGTCCTTGCATGCATCATATTGTTGCATATTGTCGTGTGTTGATTATGTTCGGTGTGTCTTTCGTGGTAGGTTCTGCCTCCGAGGATAACCCCGAGTATCCGTCTGAAGGGCAGTACCCTACTACCACTACATCAGGCAAGCAACACATTGATCATTCCGATACTATCCCATGTTCTTGCTTCTGCTCTTGTTTACTGCATTAAGACAACGCGATTCAAACTGCTGTGTGCTATGGTAGTTGAACCCTTATCCTCTGCATGACCTGTCATTGCAACAGTAACTAGATGAAACCCACTAGCATGTGTAGGAGTTGATTGAGCCATGTGTGTGATTCCTACCTTGCTATGCCTGCTATGCTTAGAGTTGTGTCAGGTCTGGTTCATCTGGGTGATGGGCTAGAGTGAAATGATTATGTCGGTAATGTGAGGGATGTGTTGAACATGTTTTGCTAAAGGTATCGATGAGAGGCCATGTAGGAGTACATGGTGGGTTGTTTCATTGACGCCGTCCGTAGGAACTGAGATCTGTATGCGTGATTTAAGATTCAGCTACTACCACACATTGGGCCCTGAAATATGACCCCGCTCGACTTACTAACCCCTCTCGCCCTCTATCCAAGAGTTGCAACTAGTTTCTGGCGTTTGTAGGTTATGTGTTGGCGGCCGTGCGTAGCGCTGACCCTAGGGGTGGGCTATGATGCGGTAGATACACTATGGCCGGGTATGCCGGGCGCCCGTTTGGCGTCTCGGGACCTTGTACACATCGTTTGGGGCCGTTGAGGACACCCCGGCCGGATTTCCTTACGGATGGAACCTGAATAGGCGATAAACCTAGACTAGAGACTTGTGCGGTTAGTCAGGTCGTGGTCTACACCCACGTCGGTTTTCGCTTGAAGTCTGCCGAGCACATGTCGTGTGCAGACGCTAAGTGGTGGAAACATGTGTGATGAAGTACACCCCTGCAGGGTATAAAACTATTCGAATAGCCGTGTCCGCGGTAAAGGACTACTTGGTTGCCTATACAGTTCATAGACAAGTTAATGGATACTACTAAAAGACTCAAGATAAGTGTGAGTACCGAGGATGGCCCTCTCATAGGATGACGACGGAGGATCCCCGGTGGAGTATTGTGTTGGTGATTAGTGGACTCGTGTGCGAAAACTATTTTACTAGTGGAGTCTCATAGGATAGCTTAGCCAAGAGTCATAGCTAGCTTGCTGCAATAACTCCACCACCTTCTTGAGAATGAGCATGTATAGTAGGTTCTGTTGTAAGACTTGCTGAGTACCTTTGTATTCATGTTTGCTTAATTACTGTTTTCAGACGACAACACCGCCCCCTCCGATGGGTTCTATGTAGACCTTGATGTCGACGAGTGACTAGCCACCCAGGTGGTGATCCTGGCCATGGAGGGCCCTATATAGATAGACAGGCTTCGAGAAGCCTTCTTTCTTTCTAGTCTCTATACTCAGACTAGTTTCTTCCGCATGTGCTTGTATGATTGTATGACTTGAGTGTCGGGTCGTGTGACCCCTATCTGTATGAACAGCTTATGTATGGCTCTCTGGAGCGTTTAAATAAAGTACTTGAGTTGTAGAGTTTTGTTGTGATGCCATGTTGTATGCACTCATATCGGGCATATTGTGTGTATGATTAAAATGCTCGGTATGAGCGGGATCCGACAATCTAGTTGTTTATCCTTGGCAGCCTCTCATATGGGGAAATGTAGTCTAGTGCTTCCTGAGCGATAGTAGTCCGCTACAGCCCCGTTCACCGGAGTCCTGCTAGCCCAGCACTACTGCTCTGGACACTTGACTGGCCGACATGTGTTTCACTTCATTCCTATGTCTGTCCCTTTAGGGAAATATCACGCGGTGACATCCGGAGTCCTGTTAGCTAGTGCTACAGCCCGGATTCACTCGCTGATGACCGACATGTTTGATGTGATTCATGTATGCCTGTCTCCATAGGTCTGTGCCGCTTTGGGTTCACGACTAGCCATGTCGGCCCAGGTTCTCAAACATATGGATGCTAGCGACACTATCATATACGTGAGCCAAAAGGCGCAAGCGATCCCGAGCCATGGTAAGGCGACACCCATGGGATACCATGCGTGAGGCCGCAATGTGATATGAGGTGTTACCGGCTAGATCGATGTGACTTGGAATCGGGGTCCTGACATTTGAATATATCCGAATAAGACCAAATCAATATAGTGAAGATAAACATGAAGTCATGTTAATATTGAAGACAAACCAAACGCGAAGCTTTTGTAAATGTAAGGCCAACAGAAAATACTCCAAGCAAACATTTGGTGGTGGCGTTACCCACCGTATAGGAAGTATTAGACCCAGACACGACGCACAATTATCGTGGCGCTCCGAAGTCAAATTCCGCGTTAATGTATTCACACTTAGAGTGTAAGTCTTCATTAATTGAAGATATACGTTACCTCGTGTGTTGCACATCTAAGTCATCAACATGCATAAGTGCTAGGATGTGTGCCTGATCACAGGACATTTGAGGATTCCAAGATATTTAGCTCACACCGCAACTTGCAAAACCTTTTCTCATCCAAGGGCTTTGTGAAGATATCTGCCAGTTGCTCTTCAGTGTTGACGTGAATGATATCAATATCTTCCTTCATGACATGATCTCCGAGAAAGTGATGATGGATCTGAATGTGCTTTGTCTTCGAGTGCTGAACTGGGTTGTTGGCAATCTTGATGGTGCTTTCATTGTCGCAGTAGAGTGGTACTTGCTTCAGATGGATGCCATAGTCTTTGAGTGTTTGCTTCATCCATAGAAGTTGAGCGCAGCAAGATCTAGCAGCAATGTATTCGTATTCAGCTGTGGAGAGAGATACACAGGTCTGCTTCTTTGAAGACCAACAAACAAGTGATCGTCCCAGAAAGTGACATGTGCCTGATGTAGACTTGTGATCCACCTTGTCACCAGCATAGTCAGCATCCGAGAATCCAACTAGATCAAACTCTGAGCCCTTTGGATACCATAATTCTAGTGTTGGGGTGTAAGCCAAATATCGAAGAATTCGCTTCACAGCTAAGTGATGTGATTCCTTTGGTGTTGCTTGGAATCGGGCACACATGCAAACACTAAGCATGATATCTGGCCTAGATGCACATAAATAAGATAAAGAACCAATCATGGAATGGTATGCCTTTTGATAGAACTCTTTACCATTGGCGTCAGGACCGAGATGACTTTTGGTTGGCATTGGCGTCATGCAACCTTTGAAGTCTTGCATTCCAAACTTCTTTAGGCAGTCTTTGAGATATATCTCTGGAGATATGAAGATGTCGTTGCTTTGCTGCCGTATTTGAAGACCAAGGAAGAACTTTAGCTCACCCATCATGGACATCTGATATTGCTCTTGCATCACGTGTCCAAACTCATCACTGTGTTTTTGATTAGTGCACCCGAAGATAATATCATCCACATATATTTGGCACACAAACAGTCCACCATCATATGTCTTCGTGAAGAGTGTGGGATCCAGGGAACTAGGTTTGAAGCCTTTGCTCTTCAGGATGTCTTTGAGTGTGTCATACCAAGCACGAGGGGCTTGTTTGAGGCCATACAGTGCCTTATTGAGCTTGTATACCATATCACGGTGCTTTGGATCTTCAAATCCAGGTGCTTGTGCAACATACACTTCTTCTTCAATCTTGCCATTGAGAGAGGAACTCTTCAAATCCATTTGATACAAGAGGATGTTATGATGATTTGCGTAGGCTAGCAGTATGTGAATGTCTTCAAGCCTAGCCACGCGAGCAAATGTTTCATCGAAGTCAATTCCTTCAACTTGAATGTATCCTTGAGCAACGGGACGAGCCTTGTTTCTGACAACTTGACCATGCTCATCTTGCTTGTTGCGATATATCCATTTAGTGCCTATGATATTGTGTTTACAAGGATCAGGACGCTTGACCAGTTCCCACACATTGTTCAGCTCGAACTGTTGAAGCTCTTCTTGCACGGCTTGAATCCATTCAGGTTCCATGAAGGCTTCACCAACTTTCTTGGGTTCAAATATTGAGACAAATGCAAAGTGCCCACAGAAATTTGCTAGTTGTGTTGCCCTTGAACGAGTGAGTGGACCAGGTGCATTGATGCTATCGATTATCTTCTCAATCTGTACTTCATTTGCCACACGAGGATGAACTGGGCGAAGATTTTGCCCTTGCTGATCATTGTCATCATTAGGAGGATTGTCTTCAGGTTGAGCATTGTCTTCAGGTTGATAAGGTGCAGAAATGATAAGTTCCTCTTCATCCTGAGCTTCAGACGGTATGATTTCTCCAGTTCCCATAAGCTTGATGGATTCACTAGGTGGAATTTCATCTAGCACAGTTGGCAGGCGCTCTCTTGTGAGCCATTAGTCTCATCGAACCGCACATCCACAGTTTCAACCACTTTATAGTGAAAGAGGTTGAAGACTCTGTAGGAGTGTGAATCCTTTCTGTAACCAAGCATAAAACCTTCATGTGCTTTCGTTGCAAATTTTGAAGTGTGATGTGGATCCTTGATTCAGCACCTAGCACCAAATACTCTGAAGTAACTGAAATTTGGCTTCTTACCAATAAGGAGTTCTGAAAGTGCTAGTTATCGACTAGAGGGGGGCGAATAGGCGATTTTTATGGAAGTCTTCAAAACATGGAAGTTTCGAAGACAAACGATAGAAATGAACCTATAAACATGCAGCGGAAGGTAGACTACACTAGGCAAGCCATAGTCAAGTATTCAATGAAGTGAAAGCACGAAGACTAATAGCAGCTAGGCAGTACAGATCAGGATGGAAGATGGTATGAAGCCAATCAGGACAAACAGTCACACAGTGAAGACAAATAGATAATGCAAACAAGCAATGACTTCACAAGGACCAACTGTAAATAAAGAGATGGGAAGGATAGAACCAGTTGCTTGGTGAAGACAAGGATTTGTTGGACCAGTTCCAGTTGTTGTGACAACTGTACGTCTGGTTAGGGAGGTTGAGATTCAACTCAGAAGACCATGTCTTCACCTTATTCCCCTTGAGCTAAGCACACCCAGTCCTCGCCCAATCACCCAGGTAAGTCTTCAAGGTAGACTTCCAAACCTTCACAGACTTTGTTCACCGGCGATCCACAATGACTCTTGGACGCTCAGAACGCGACGCCTAACCGCCTGGAGGATTCACAGTCCTCAAGTGTAACAAGTCTTCAGATCACACAGCCAGGAAGACTTTAGTGATGCCTAACACTCTTTGTCTCTGGGTGTTTAGGGCTTTGTCCTCGCAAGGATTTCTCTCTCAAAGGCTTCGGAGGTGGGTTGCTCTCAAACGACAAAAGCCGTGCACTAACTCTGAGCAGCCACCAATTTATGGTGTAGAGGGTGGGCTATTTATAGCCACTAGGCAACCCAACCTGATTTGTCCGAAATGACCCTGGGTCACTAAGGAACTGACACGTGTTCCAACGGTCAGATTTCAAACACACGCGGCAACTTTACTTGGGCTACAAGTAAAGCTGACTCATCCAGCTCTGGGTAAGATTTTCTCTCGTTGTGTTCACTCGAAGACATAGGATTTGGTTAAGCATCACTTCAGTCACTCTGACTTTGTTCACTGGGACCCCACTTAACAGTACGGTGGTTTCTATGACTCAGCAAAGAATAAAAGGAAACAACAAAACAACTAAGTCTCCGCGCTCCATAGTCTTCATGCGATGTCTTCTCATGTCATAGTCTTCAATGTGAATATCTTCACATACCACCTTTGTCTTCAATGTCTTCATACATTTTTAGGGGTCATCTCCGGTAGGTAAACCGAATCAATGAGGGACTACTACCTGTGTTATCCTGCAATTCTCACAAACAAGTGAGGGAGGGAGTCTGACGCAAGTGAGCATTCCTTGGAGGTGTTGAGTCGAACTTGAATCTCTCTGTGAAGCCATCGTCTTGAAGATCAGCTTCAGCACTGAGCAATGTCAAGCTCTTCCATGACCTCCGACAAGTTTCATGTGTAACAAAGGCATTCTTGGTGGCAAGATTGCGAATGCGATTGACGTCCACCAAGAGGCTTTGCATCTGACGCTTAAGCCAGTCATTGATGCTTGTCCTATTTTTGATGTAGAGCGACGAGAAGCTCTTGGTCATTGAGAACACGAGATCGCTTCTGAGGCCTTTGAGCAATGGTGCTTGCAGTGGCTTCAGTTTGGGTGTGAGGGGCACGTGTATTGCCAGCCAAGGGATAAACACAAGAAATGGCCTGAACACCTTCAATGGGCTGGGTGAAGCTTTGATGATCGACATTGTGAAGATAAATTGGCTCTTTTGTAGGCTCTGGGTAAATGGCTTCGGCAGACAGATCAACCTCTGGCAAGAATATATGATGATTGTGAGCAGATGACTGATAGTTGATAGCAGAGTGAAGCTTGATGAGGCGCATTACCCATGGAGCATAGAACTTCAGACCAAAGATATCAGAGCCAGATGCAACCAATTGTCTGATGAAGAAGTCTTGAGCATTAAAGCTGATGCCATTGAAGATATAGAAAACCAATGTCTTCATTGCTCCTTCAAGCTTCGCTGCAGTAGAATGTCCTTTGACCAGCCAGAGAGTTTGCCTGATAATATGATACATAGTGCGAGGTAGATACTCTAGGTTTTCAACAAACAACTCCTTAGGATAGTCAGCGTCTTGTGGCAGTGGCTTCATCATGCTCAGCATTTGGCTCATGTTTGGCTCTGGCTTCTGGAAGATGCTTTCCAAAGCATTCTGGTGTAGCTGACAGCCTGGTTCATAATGTTCACCATGAGTGGGCAGGGCAGTAAGCTCAATGATGTCTTGGGCTTTAGCTTCATGCTGTACATTGCCTGTCATCCACTCAAGGATCCAAGTCTTCGGATCCCTGTTGTAGCCGCGAATGTGGAGGGTGGCATAAAATTGTAGTAGAAGCTCTTCATTCCAATGTTCCTTGGCAGTCACAAACTGTAGAAGGCCAGCATCTCTAAAGCAGTCAAGGGCTTCTTCTAGGCAAGGCAGGCCGGCCATGGCTTCGCAGTCCAGAGACATATGAGGGAAAATGCGCCCCTGATTGTATAAGATGCAGGAATAGTAACTGCGTTGCTGATAACTCCAGAATCGATCTGATGAGATTCTTGGCCTTGTGTAGGGGTTCTTGACCCTGTCTAAGAATGTGTTGTGTGCCTTGAAGCCATTCAGATTAAACGATCCTGGTGAAGTTGCAGTACCTAGAAACCTTGGCAGCCTTGGCTTTGGCTTCCGGACCTAAGGCCTGTGCTCCACATGATAGTCAAATTGCAGACCGGCAGCAGGTGGAGGAACCAGAATGGGCCAGCGGACGGTGGTAAGTTGGCCTTGATAGAATGCTTGCTCAAGGGTGTGTGGCCGTGGAGGCGGTACAGGAGCAGTGGCAGTGGTATTGACTTCTGGCTGGAGATTTGCGTCAGGAGCAGCATTGGCTTCAGGTGCAATCACTTCTGGTAGCACATGAACTTCAGGCGCCATAGTAGCTTCAGCCATGACAATGTCATTGGCTTCAGTATGAGTGTTGGTGGTCGCCTCAATGTTATCAACCTCCACTTGAGTAGCTGGAGGGTCGGACACGTTCTCCTCGAGAACAACTTTAGGGTTTGACGGGGGTGTAGCAACACGTTCTTCTTCTCTTGGTTCTTCTTGTGCATCGGCTGTTGTAGCCAGAATATCTTCAGCTGCTTTGGCTTCACACTCGGGGATGTTCGCAGTAGGAGAGGCTTTAGGAAAGACTTGGCATGAAACGGATTGGCGCTCTTCTCCTTCTGGAACACATGACAGAGTGACATGTGGCTGGTCCTTTGCGAAGCTTGCGGTACGCTGGCGACGCTTGTGAAGATGGAGTTGGTTGGGCCATAAAGTCATTGTCTTCAAGCACCAAAGTGGTGACTTGAGGTGGCGGAGTACTTTGTGATTCTTCTTGACGGGGGGGGGGGTCTTGTGGGTGATCAACCCATGAGTCATCCTGAGAAGTTGGCGTCAATGGACGACCAATGCTGATGAATTCGTTGTTCATGAGAACAGGCGATGATACCACATTATGTTCGATCTGAGGAAGGACTTCATCATCTTCAACATTTTCTTGATGACCAATGTCTTCAGCTGCGGTGGGGTCAACAGCTAGAATGTCTTCAGCTTCAGGAGCCTCTGTGGAAGCAGGCTCATGAACTATCAACTGGCGCTCACTATGTTCAGAAGTAGGATGAGCCACTGAGATTGGCTCGACAACAAGGGGCTCTGTGGGAGCAGCCCGATCTTTCTTCTTTGTCTTTCTCTTTTTCGTCGGTGGAGCGTCGTCAGTGGTGTGCTTGGTATTGCGCTTGTGGGCATCGGCTTCTGCTGCCCGTGTTTTATTGAGCTCCGAAGCCACTGTGGGGACCTTAGACTTCGAGCCTGTCATACTGGCAGGGAAGACAATGTGAGGTTCTTCCTGCCTTGATGCTTCAGGTTGGGCAACAGCAGGCGTCTTCTTCTTCTTGGCAGCCATTCTGGGGTCAATGCCAGGTCGCCCCAGAGCCTTGCGCTTTTCATCTTCATTGTAGCCTTGAACACATTTGGCAGCCAAGTGTTTCATGTGCTCTCGAGAACCTTTAGCTTCTTCATGTTTCTTGTGGAACGCCTCCTTGAGCTCATGCAGCATGACCTTGAAGTTTTGGACGTCTTCCACGTTGATCTTGGCCATGTGCTTCTTGAACTGAGCCTTTTCATAATCAATCTTGTGCTTCAGCTCAACAATTCTCTGTGCAAGAGCCAGCTTAGGAGCAATGGCTCCATTGAAGGAGACGCTGAGGCCAATTGGGAGTTGAAGATCATCCAAACTGATGTCTGGGCTGTCGAACCACTCATTAATGAACTTGTACAGGATCTCCACATCAAAGAGGGGAAGATCATTGAAGATTTCCGCCTCTTGCTTGCTCTTTATAAGCAGCTCAAGAGCATCATCGCCAAGATCGTCGTTGCTCGACAGATCAATGGCTTCGTTCTCATTCCTCAGAACGGCAGTAGGGGTCAATGCTTGACCAGTTGGTTGCATGGGCTTCTTCATCTTGTCAGGCTTGGAGATGCGAGAGAGATCTTCAGACTGCACACTGGCTTCAGGAGGTGCAGTGTCCAGAGGCTTCGCCCATGAAACTTTTGGTGCAAAGGAGGGCTTTGAAGCCTTTGGTTTCTTTTGCTTCACAGGCTTCAGTGGTGTAGGTGCTTTGTCAGACTCAGCGTCATCTGTGGAGTGATCCACGGCTGCCCCTTGAACCTGAATGTGAGTGATGAGACCTTCAAGGTTGTAGAAGGGCCCAACAATATTGGGTTCAACATCGTGTGTGCCATCGGCACGAGGAGCAGAGAGACCAGTGCTGAAGTCTAACCCAAGCGACTTCTTGTTCTCTTTGGCAGAAGTTTTGGCAAACTGGAAGTTGCGCTTAAAGACATTGTCTTCATAACAACATAACAGAGAGGATGGGTCGGCATTAGCAGGATGTGGTCCACGGATCATGCAGGGGTAGAAGCCTTGAGCAATAGCTTCGGACTTCGACTTGGGCTGAAGACCTTTGTATATAATATCTCCCCATGGGCCCTTGGTGGCATTCTTTTCAGCATATTCATCAGCGAAATTTGTACTTGAACCATTCCTCTGCCCAATGTCTTCGAATCCAGTGGATTCGGTTCTTGCGTTCTCCATAGGTCTCTTCTGGATCTGACTTGTATAGCTCATAGAGATCCGATGGCAGGTCCTTAGCAGTGTTTTCACGGTGTTGTCTGCCGCCCTTCCTGACTGATTTTTCTGTCACCATGAAGTTCAGATTGAATGGCTTCAGAACTTGCAAAGGCTTCCTTCTGCTGGTTAGACATGAATTAGCTTCGAGAGAATTGATGTGATGTTGTAAGAACTCTGCAAATGAATGCAGACTATGAGAACTAAGGGATTCTCCCACGGTCATGTACCTGTGATAGCATTAGAGATGTGAGGGAAGGGGAAGAGGTCATATGCATTCCAAGAAGATTTTGAAGATAAATCAGTTTAGAAGACATTGACCTCATAGTGCGAAGACATTCACTCATATGTAGAGAGTTGGTTCCAGATTTGTATGAATCCACGAATAAGTACAAGTGAGGAATCTAACTACTTTGTGAAGCATAAGTGAACATACTAGGCATGTTATGAGATGCAGAAAAGGATAGATTCAATTTGTTGGGACAGAAACCACTTGTGGTTGAGAAGGATGAATCTATCAAATCAAAAGGACTGTAAAAAAGAGCTTTTATTTGCCACTCGAGGAACTGCTAGACGGAGTAGAAGATCAGGCAGAGCAGTTCGATCTTCCGTGCCCTAACTTGGCGAGGGAGGACACCTACAATGACGGCAGAGAAGACGATGTCCGCGGCCGGCGTGAGGACGGCGTCGGTGAGGTCGCGGCAGCTAAGCGCTTCGTCGCCAGCATCGTCGAGAGGTAGTAGTGGCGCTAGGGTTTGTGCGAGAAGGAAAACTGGAAGAAGAGATTATGACTGGGGTGTGGCGTGTATTTATAAGGACAGGGAAGGCGCAGCATTATTACGCAGGTGCCCCTGGCGGTTCACATCTGAAGGACATAAGGCGAACATGCAACACATTGGAGTTTGTTCCATGTTCCCACGCACGCCTGGATTTTCGGGTGGTCGTTCCTGCTTCTTCAGGTTTTAGGCAAAAAGGATTGAGCATTTAAAATCACATTTAATGTTTGTCTCTGTGTCTTCTGGTGACAAGGACGCAGAGATGACATTCGACGGTTTCAATAGAATGCATATGATTTGGATAGATAGAGTTTGAGGCAGAAAGCATAGAGAGGTTAGGGTCCTATCACATTCACTTAGTTCAAAAGATTTAAACAAGAAGACATAGCTATAAGTGAATGTTGTAGAGGATAGAACACTAATATATGTACATATCAGAATACTACCATATCAACATAGTGAAGATAAACATGAGGACATGTTGAAGTATGAAGAAAAACCAAATGAGAATACATAGCAAATGTAACGCCATGAGACAAACACTTCAAACAGAAGAATTTGGTGGTGGTGTTACCCACCGTATAGGAAGTATTAGACCCAGACACGGCGCACAATTATCGTGGCGCTCCGAACTCAAATTCCGCGTTAATGTATTCACACTTAGAGTGTAAGTCTTCATTAATTGAAGATATACATTACTTCGTGTGTTGCACATCTAAGTCATCAACATGCATAAGTGTTAGGATGTGTGCCTGATCACAGGACATTTGAGGATTCCAAGATATTTAGCTCACACCGTAACTTGCAAAACCTTTTCTCATCCCAGGGCTTTGTGAAGATATCTGCCAGTTGCTCTTCAGTGTTGACGTGAATGATATCAATATCTTCCTTCATGACATGATCTCGGTGAAAGTGATGACGGATCTGAATGTGCTTTGTCTTCGAGTGCTGAACTGGGTTGTCGGCAATCTTGATGGCGCTTTCATTGTCGCAGTAGAGTGGTACTTGCTTCAGATGGATGACATAGTCTTTGAGTGTTTTTTTCATCCATAGAAGCTGAGCACAGCAAGATGCAGCAGCAATGTATTCGTATTCAGCAGTGGAGAGAGATACACAGTTCTGCTTCTTTGAAGACCAACAAACAAGTGATCGTCCCAGAAAGTGACATGTGCCTAATGTAGATTTGTGATCCACCTTGTCACCAGCATAATCAGCATCCGAGAATCCTACTAGATCAAACTATGAGTCCTTTGGATACCATAATCCTAGTGTTGGGGTGTAAGCCAAATATCAAAGAATTCGCTTCACAGCTAAGTGATGCGATTCCTTTGGTGCCGCTTGGAATCGGGCACACATGCAAACACTAAGCATGATATCTAGCCTAGCTGCACATAAATAAAGCAAACAACCAATCATGGAGCGGTATACCTTTTGATCGAACTCTTTACCATTGGCATTAGGACCTAGATGACTTTTGGTTGGCATTGGCATCATATAACCTTTGCAGTCTTGCATTCCAAACTTCTTCAGGCAATCTTTGAGGTATTTCTCTAGAGATATGAAGATGTCCTTGCGTTGCTGCCGTATTTGAAGACCAAGGAAGAACTTCATCTCACCCAACATGGACATCTGATATTGCTCTTGCATCATGTGTCCAAACTCATCACTGTATTTTTGATTAGTGCAGCCAAAGATAATGTCATCCACATATATTTGGCACACAAACAGTTCACCATCATATGTCTTCGTGAAGAGTGTGGGATCCAGGGAACCAGGTTTGAAGCCTTTGCTCTTCAGGAAGTCTTTGAGTGTGCCATACCAAGCACGAGGGGCTTGTTTGAGGCCATACAGTGCCTTGTTGAGATTGTAAACCATGTGAGGATGTTTTGGATCTTCAAAACCAGGCGGTTATGCAACATACACTTCTTCTTCAATCTCGCCATTGAGAAAGGCACTCTTCACATCCATTTGATACAGAAGGATGTTATGATGATTTGCATAGGCTAGCAGTATGCGAATAGCTTCAAGCCTAGCCACAGGAGCAAATGTTTCATCGAAGTCAATTCCTTCAACTTGAGTGTATCCTTGAGCAACGAGAGGAGCCTTGTTTCTGACAACTTGACCATGCTCATCTTGCTTGTTGTGGTATATCCATTTAGTGCCTATGATATTGTGTTTACGAGGATCAGGACGCTTGACCAGTTCCCATACATTTTTCAGCTCGAACTGTTGAAGCTCTTCTTGCATGGCTTGAATCCATTCAGGTTCCATGAAGGCTTCACCAACTTTCTTGGGTTCAGATATTGAGACAAATGCAAAGTGCCCACAGAAATTTGCTAGTTGTGTTGCCCTTGAACGAGTGAGTGGACCAGGTGCATTGATGCTATCAATTATCTTCTCAATCTGTACTTCATTTGCCACACGAGGATGAAGTGGACGAAGATTTTGCTCATGCTGATCATTGTCATCGTTTGAAGGATTGTCTTCAGGCAGAGCATTGTCTTCAGGTTGATTAGGTGCAGAAATGATAAGTTCCTCTTTAGGCTATACACGAGAATGAAATGATAAGTTCTCACGGGAAGATATCACAACACAACTCTAAAAAAATAAGGCGTACAAGCATCATAATACAAGCCAGGGGCCTCGAGGGCTCGAATACAAGTGCTCAATCATAGACGAGTCAGCGAAAGCAACAATATCTAAGTACAGACATAAGTTAAACAAGTTTGCCTTAAGAAGGCTAGCACAAACTGGGATACAGATCAAAAGAGGTGCAGGCCTCCTGCCTGGGATCCTCCTAAACTACTCCTAGTCGTCGTCAGCGGCCTGCATGTAGTAGTAGGCACCTCCGGTGTAGTACGAGTAGTCGTCGACGGTGGCGTCTGGCTCCTGGGCTCCAGCATCTGGTTGTGACAATCGAGAGGAAAGGAAAGGAGGAAAAGAGGGGGAAAAGCAACCGTGAGTACTCATCCAAAGTACTCGCAAGCAAGGATCTACACTACATATGCATGGGTATCTGTGTAAAGGGGCAATATCAGTGGACTGAACTGCAAAATGCCAGAACAAGAGGGGGATAGATAGTCCCGTCGAAGACTACGCTTCTGGCAGCCTCCATCTTGCAGCATGTAGAAGAGAGTAGATGGTAAGTTCACCAAGTAGCATCGTATAGCATAATCCTAACCGATGATCCTCCCCTCGTTGCCCTGTGAGAGAGCGATCATCGGTTGTATCTGGCACTTGGAAGGGTGTGTTTTATTAAGTATCCGGTTCTAGTTGTCATAAGGTCAAGGTACAACTCCAAGTCGTCCTGTTACCGAAGATCACGGCTATTCGAATAGATTAACTTCCCTGCAGGGGTGCACCACATAACCCAACACGCTCGATCCCATTTGGCTGGACACACTTTTCTGGGTCATGTCCGGCCTCGGAAGATCAACACGTTGCAGCCCTACCAAGGCACAACAGAGAGGTCACCATGCAGGTCTAAATCCTATGGCGCAGGGGTCTGGGCCCATCGCCCATTGCACACCTCCATGTTGCGTATGCGGCCGGTGAGCAGACCTAGCCTCCCTTACACAAGACCAGTCCAACCCGGCACGCGCCGCTCAGTCGCTGACGTCATGAAGGCTTCGGCTGAAACCACGACGTCGAGTGCCCATAATTGTTCCCGCGTAGATGGTTAGTGCGTATAGGCCAGTAGCCAGACTCAGATCAAATACCAAGATCTCGTTAAGCGTGTTATTTGGAAATAACCTCGAACGCTGACCAGGGCCACGCCCACCTCTCTCTTAGGTGGTCTCAACCTGCCTTGTCGCTTCGCCGTCGGGAAAGTATGTCCTTCCAGCCCCCAATTCGTGAATCAACCGCGGGTACTCCTCGAGCCAACCCGACTTTAGTCATCACATGTATCATGTATAAAGTATATAGTATATACCCGTGATCACCTCCCAAGTGATCACGGCCCGATACTATAGCATGGCAGACGGACAATAATGTAGGGCCACTGATGATAAACTAGCATCCTATACTAAGCATTAGGATTGCAGGTAAGGTATCAACAGTAGTAGCAAGGACAGGCTATGCATCAGAATAGGATTAACGGAAAGCAGTAACATGCTACACTACTGTAATGCAAGCAATATAGAGAAGAGTAGGCGATATCTGGTGATCAAAGGGGGGCTTGCCTGGTTGCTCTGAAAAGAGAGAGGGGTCGTTAACTCCGTAGTCGTACTGGGTAGCAGCGGCGTCGGTCTCGGTGTCTAGCGAGAGAAGAGGGGGAAGACACAATAAATATTTAAGCAAACAGATGCATAGCGATGCATGACAAAGCAAAGCGTGATGCTAGGCATGCGCGCGGTATGAGGTGATACCGGTGAAGGGGGGAAACATCCGGGAAAGTCTCCCCGGTGTTTCGCGTTTTCGGGCAGAGGAGCCGGAGGGGGAAAGTTGCGAGTTTGCTATGCTAGGGATGCGTGGCGGATGAACGGACTGCGTATCCGGGTTAGTCTTGTCGTTCTGAGCAACTTTCATATACAAAGTTTTTTCATCCGATTTATGGTTTATTTTATAAGATTTTTCAAAGTTTTATCAATATTCGAGAATTTGAAATTATTATATTTAATTAATCCAAATTGACCGAGTCAATTTGACTAGTCAAAAGGGGCAGGTGTGGCCCACATGTCATTGTCACATGTGTTAATAAAATATCTAACTAAATTAATTGGGCCTACATGTCATCCGTACATAGACTAATCTAGCCACTAATTAATCCCTAAATAAAAGGTAATTAGTCCTAAACTAATTGGGCCAACCGGTCACACAAGCGCACACACTAGCACAAGGCCATGGCGGCCATGGCAGTCGGCAGCGGTTCTAGCGGCAGCAGTAGTAGCAAAGCAGCGTAGCATAAGCAGCATCGGCAGCGATTAGGCGCAGCAATAGCAGGAACAAGCAGCGAGCAGCTGCATCGCAAGAGCGGCAGCAGCGCACGGCGTCGTCGGCCATGCCGTGACCAGGGCCAGCAACCGCCGTGGGCATGGCACCAGCGGGCTCGACCACGAGCGGTGGCTGCAGGAGCGCAGGCAGGTGGGTTGCAGCAGTAGGGTGGGCACGGGGCAGCAGCGAGCGAACAACAGTAGTAGAAGGCAAGAAGCAGCAGCAGCGCAGGTAAGCAAAGCAACAGTTGCACGCATGTACGCGTACGCGGGAATTCGGGCACGATGGTGACGGCGGCCTACGGCGTCCAAATCGAAGGCGAAAAAAGAGGATAAGGGGGAGGAGCTCACCGCGAGCTCGGAGTTCCAGTCGGGGAGGCCGGAGATGGACCGGAGCTGGGCGAATCGACGGCGAGGTTGTGACGGCTGCGATGGAGAAGACCGGTGATGGCGAGCTTGACGGCGCCCTGACGACAAACCATTGGCGGAGAGGAAGGAGATGACGATGGCGGGGCTCCAGGACGCCTTGGCACGGTGAGAGGAGGTCGGTGGCCGCGGGATCGACGAAGACGGCGGCGACTATGGTCTCGGGCGCAGCTCGATTTGGTGGAGAAGGTGCGAGGGGGGAAACGAAGGGAGCTAGGGTTCGTCGAGGGTTCCTGGTGGCCTTCTTATCCTCTCCTCGATTCCCTGTAGCATCACACGTCGAGCATCCGCACCATGGCGACCAGGATGCACGACACGCACAGGAGAGAGAGCGTTAGGTAAGGGATGGAGCAGTGTTGGGTTGGGCTTGCATATGTAGGCTGGGCCAAGGTGCATAGAGGCTTCTCCTATTTTACTTCTCTTCTTTTCTAATTTCTATTTCTCTTTCTTTTTTAGTTATTTTCCTTTCTATTTGTTAGCTCCTGTTTTTATTAAAGTTCTGCTATCAAATGACTTTTGTTGACCATGTAAATTTGCACATAATTCAAGCACTATACCTTGGGGCTGCACAAAATGCTTGGGGCAACTGGAGTTAATTTAAATTATGATTGTATTTAAATGGGCTAAAAAAAGGTGTCGTTGGTCCACTGTTTAAAGTCCATGGGCATTTTAAACATCTTCAAAAATGTTTGTTCGAAGCATGACAATTACGCAGTGAATATTTCCAACTCGACGAACATTTTAAATTTACGGTTTTATAAATTATAATTTGAATTGTCTTTCCAAATTTGAATTTAAGGTCGGTTTGGAACAAAGTAAAGATTAGCAAATTTTAATTATGATGACGTGTCACCATTAACAGGAGTTTACTGTAGCGTGACACCCGGGGTGTTACAAATCTCCTCCACTACAAGAAATCTCATCCCGAGATTTAAGAGGTGGAGCCAAGGGTATGTTTTGGGCTACGAAATTCTAGCGAGTGTTCTCGGTCTTGGTTTCTCTTCTCGAAGAGGTCGATCCATTACGTTGATGTCTTCAATTCTCTACTTCAGGTCATCATGATGAAGTCGGCATCCTTTCTTCGGGAACTCCATCGTACTTACAAAGGAATAAGGGGTGGGTATCCCGAGAGAACGTACCTCTGCAAGGTTGACTATCTTGTCGATAACATCGGGGAAGGTGGCGGGAAGTAACTCTCGAATTGAAACTTAAGAAAATATCGAGAGCAAAGTAAGGAGGTATCATGAGAAGTTTCATGCGGGCAGGCAAATGTTCAATGCCTGAAACTGGGCGTGAAAGGGGTTCAAAGCAACGAGAATAACTTTGAAAACCAAGGATGTACAGGAGAGTCAGGTTTCGATCGTGTGGAACTGTGGATTATGGGCCCACCATGTGGGTTAAAAGTAGGAAGGGCGATGATGTCTTGCACGATCATGTAAGCAAGGCATGCCAGAAATTATCCTGCCTGTTATGTCGCCAACAACGTCGGTACCAAGGGCGAGGGACGAAGAGAACCATTTTCCTGCTTGTTAAACGAGGCGGACCAATAGGCAAAGTTCCCGTCCATCAGTGGTTACCAAAATGTCATCAACAATAGTAACAGGGTCTTACCGACACGGTGGTACACCACAGTGTTTGCATAAGCAGGAGAATATTACTGCTTAGATCATATACATCACCAGAAAGGTCAAACCAAACAATGGAAAGGAAAATATGATTATCATATTAAATAGAGAAATGGAAAGGAAAATGTGTTTAAACACATATTTCAAGGGTATTTCCTTCCGAACGACGGGCAGAGCATGATATCCATGACATGATGTAAAGTAGAAAACCCTTTAGGAAAAGGGTGAGAAATTTCATGTTTGGATAATTGATAAGGAAAATTTTGCATTGTGCTTCAAATGTTTTTTTATTGAAAACCGAAGTACCACAGCCATGCTTCGAGATAGCATTTACATGGTCATCAAGTAAAGATTAGACTTTGGATACACAAAGGATCCATCAGGAATAACTTATAGAATAAGTCTCACAATTTCCTCATGGAAGAATGGATAACCTTGCTGAAAGGAAATTATAACAATAGGTCCTCCGGTCAGGTGTGCTAGGCATGAAATCACCTTACCGAGTCATATAAAGACCAATGTTATAACTCTTGGAAGTATGTTCCAACCATCATATCTAACCGAGGTTCAGATCCGATTGGTGTCAGGATACCTCCGACTTAGGATGCCAGAGAATAAAAGGTGCAACACAAATTGACGAGATGACAATGTAAGATTCTCAGGAAATGAACTATGAAAGCGAGTTCCGAAACAAGAGTTCATCATTAAACCAAGGAAAGCGTGAGGAGGTGGCTCATGGACTCAGCGACATTCCATTGAGATTTCCAAAAGATGGATTTCCACGATTATGTGAACAAGGAGATAAACTTTATCAGATCAAATGATATAATGAGGTATGCTCGAGAAAACATACATAACTAAACATTGGTTGGAAGGTGCGCCCGAAATATGGGCTTATGTAGCATGATCAATGTTAGAATGGTGATTCAATAACCAAAAGTCCGAGGATGAACTGTTGGCCATTAACTCTTAAGTAATAGGGTTGCTAGGAGTACATAATCCAAGCAGCACCGTCCACTTGTTGGTATTCCTGTTAGAATCAACATATTGGGACCAAGAAAGAATGGTGATGGTGAGAAGTATCGCTATACCAAGAAATTTTTAAGAGGCGGAGCAATTCTCACGACCTTCTTGACATAAAAGATGGTAATACCCCAAGGTGAAGAAGAACAGATGCTGGATACCAAGGAACTCAAAATTCAATCCAAAACATGAACACGTTTATGTTGAGGGAAGTCAAGGATGTGGTCGATGATAACACAATCATCGAGGGGGCAATAATGATATCTCGCATCATGAATTCGATTGATATCCTAGAAGATCTCAGAATGTTGATGATGATCATGACACATTTGTTGAGTGATTTCATGAAGATGTAATCGATTGGCAATGACATCAAGTCAAAGAAATGATGAACACTACAAGAAAACTATTAATCCATGACAGATTTCTCATGACGTTCTTATAAATTGTCACGGAAACTGTCATGGGTCTGCAAGATGCGAATGGGCCTCAAGACGATTAACCCATTATGATGGACAACGATGGACCGTCACGAAAACCTTCACTGATCAACCAGCTGGGCCTTACTTTTTTTATTTATACACCATTTGGACCATCACGGGTGGCTCGTCCTGTGTGTGCCATTTTGTTTGGCCTATTTGTCAGTCGAATGCAACAGTGAATATAGAAAAAAAGAAACGAAGAGCGCGCGCGAGAAGGGCGATTTTAAGTCGCCAGCGTGGGGAATGAAAATTATTGAGCTAGCCCATTTAACAGGCAGAGTCCACACCATCCTAACCCTAGTTGCCTTTCTCCCATCTCCTCCCATACCCAACCAGCCGCCGCCGCCACTCCACCTTCCCTCCTCGCATCGCTTCATGTCGCCGCCGGCGGCGCCAGCCCCCTCCATCTATCTCTCACCGGATCCCTCCCCGTCTACCCCACCCCATGCCCCTTCCCATTCAGGTCGCGCCCTCGAGCTGCGGCGGCCCAATGATGCCTCTCGAGATGACGCGGCCACGGTGGCAGCAGGACCGACTGGCGGGTTTGGAACCCCCCGAGGTCGGGGGCGGCGTGCACGGATCCAGCTCTGCGGCGAGCCAACATGAGTGAGGAATCAACCCTCTCCCCCCCCCCCAACAAGCCACACACATGCTTCTCCTCTGCTATTTGTTCATCGGGGTTGAGTTTTTACACAGCTTCTTATTTGGCTTGGGGGATTTGCAGGCCAGTCTCGTGGGGATGGTGAGCGGCAAGGCGGAGCTGAACACGGACGTGCCCTTCACGCTAGACAACGGCATCGGCCGCATCAATTTCATCAAATTGTGAGTGCAGCTCGGCAAATGGATTTGTTTTACTTGGGCTCCAGATGTATTTTAGGAGTGCAGTTTTAGAATTTTGTTTGGATTCCATTGCTGGATGTTGGCTATGGGATTTGTCCACTTCTACAACTTCAATCTTCACCGGATTGAAATGTTGTTGGTTGTTAGTACGACAGTTCAAGAAATTCAATAATTGGAATTAAACATGTAGGTTCTTAACCATCTCCACTTAATTCAGAAATTGAGTTCCAAGCTGATCGTAGTCTCCTAAAGATTGGATTAATGGGTTGTCCTCCTTCCTGAAAAAAACTGCACACCACTGCCTGCCTGGCCTCGCACTCTTGCTTCCCAAGGTCGAAAAATCGACCCTCCTGTCATGCTACTGCTGTTGCCAGGAAGCCACACGCCCCTAAAGAGCAACAGGTAAAACTGATGGATGTTGTGACATCGATGTTGCACTGCACACACGTCCAAAGTAATTGCAGTAATATCTTGCACTGTACATCTGTCCATGGCTGGCCTGCGTGACGAGGATGGTTAGATTGATTTACTCCTCCGCTTGGTATGATTTGCTGTTTGCTGTCACTGGGATAGTGGGTTGTTCCTCCTTATTCTTCTATGTTTCTAATTGATCTTTAAGTTTTGTATTTCGTGAAGTTTCAATTGATTCTAGATTTATGTTAAGAGAAAAAAGCACATTTGGGATGGATTCTGATTTGTATGTATACATTCAAATTTATGGTGCTACATTGTTCTTCCCTGGGGGAATTGGTGCAAAATCTATACCAAAACAATTTCAAGTCCAGGACTAAAGGTGATGTTCTTTTGTTACAGTTCTTATGTATATATGTAAGAATTTATCTGTAGTAGGCTGATATGTTCAACCAATTTTCCAGCCTATTGATACTTTAAGGATATCGGCATCATGCCGGTGCAAGGTACGCACCGTGTCTCTTCCTCCAATTATCCCATCAGTAGCATATCACTATGGCATATGTGTGATGAAATAATCTTCGGTCAAGATATGTTATTCTTACCATCAAGTACTAACTAGCCTTCTCTTTTCACCATATCCTGTAACTTTTGCTGAATTAATTGGTTGTGAAATACCCATTATTCCTTGCAAAGAATCATGATTATTGATCAAGTGAAAAAGTAGAATAGCAGCCGGTTTGATCCAACTTATTTCTGTAGTAAGTTTTATTTCAGAAAGGAGGTGCGTGTTGGTACTCTTTAATCATGTCTACTTCTAAATGTTATAGCTCGCTGTTAAAGTTGTAAGCCTGGTAAAAATAAGCTTTACACAGCTACTTTTCATATGTTTGAAGATTATTATTACTCAAAGTACTGCTAGATTGTAGTTAGTATGTAGATGTTGTTCAAAATTATTTTTTCTCAAGTGATCACATTGTACTACGTATTTCTCGCAGCTATATTTATATCAGTTTTGTTTCTGATTTTGTGAAGTAATCTGCATCCAATCACACACACGAACAATATTTGTTCTGAATTGTTATCATAGTCTATCACATTTGACACCCCCAATATCTCCAGTTCACCGGCGAACACGTTAAATTTATATAGTTATTTTAAACTATGATAAAAGGAGTGCCGCTAGGATGTGTGGTGTGGAGGAAAAATGTTTAGATATATACCTGAATTGATAAGATGTCCAAAGAACATCTAATAATTACATGCATGTAAAACCAGTACATATTTGTATAGGATGTAGCAGATTTACTGTACTTTGTTTATTTTGCTACCAACTTTAACCGTGGGCTTTTGAACAAGCGAAGTGTGTTTTATACGCTAATTTCAAATAATGAGCATGGCGACATATGCTTAAAGCCTTAAAGGGAATTGTAAATGAAACATTTTTTTAAACTTGTATATAGTCTGCTTTTTTAGTGTGTGTTGCCCACATTTTCGTGGTACCTTAATATAGTAGTGGTGTCTATCGGATGATTTCTTGGAAAATAAACTAATATTATTACTCTGTAGATTCATATGGGAGTTTGCTGTTATAACTTATTATAATTTTGTATGTCTTTTGGATTCCATGCAGGTTGCGTGGTTAGTCCGTGTTACTTGAGATTGAAGTCTTTTAGCAGGAATTACTTGGGTCCGTATAGCTTCCTAGAAGGGTGCTGGTGTTGGAGACTAAAATCAGCTAGGACATTTTTTCATGGAAGTCATGTTACTCAAAAAAATTCTCATAGCTCTTTCGAGATATGCTTGTGCTGATTTGATATTAAGCTTTGTTTTGTGAAATCAGACTAAATTGTTGATACTCTGTATTATGATGTGAACAAATGTTAATTTATGAATGAATATAATTTGGTTGTCTTGTTGTAAACTGTGCTGCATTAAGAAAACAAGCTGGACTAGAAAAGGGGCTAATTTGTTGGACTAAAAAATTGGTAGTTCTAATGGGTAGGAGAAAAATAATAGCAAATGGGTTGGACTGGACTGAAATTATTGGGCAAGACACTAATTGGGCTGGTTACTACACGAGCCACGCTAGCCTCCACGTCAGGACCACACAGATGCCATGTCAGGTCCACGTTGCTTCCACGTCATGTAAATCGGTGACAGTTTGTTCCATCATAGCCTAGTTTGGGCTGGGCGGGTCTGGGACAGATCCATGACAGCCAACTACCGTCATGGAAGGTACGATGTGAAATTATGACGCGATATACATGACAGATTTCAAGTCCGTCATGGATGGATGCGCATGACAGTTTTTGGCTGATCTGTGACAGACAAAGACCGTCATGTATTAACAAGTTTCTTGTAGTGGAAGCGAAGGGTTATTGGAACCACGGATACGACACCAACTCGGAATCAAGCTTGTTTTTCGAGGTGAAACGATAAGACAAGGAAGATTGATGTAAGCTTAGCTCATCATTGAAATTTGTGCCCCAAGAATAAGGACCAGGTAGCACAGTTAAAATTTAGCACGATAAGGATATAGCCAATCAGGCCAGGAATGACTTCAAGGATTATTAAACTCATAAGCAACGAAAATTATTCAGAGTTATCGTATTGGAGCGCGGAATCGATTCACTTATGGATGTTCTCGGTTGAGGACAACCCAGAACCCGTGGAGTCACTATGACAGGGAAGGTACTACTTCATCAGAAATTCATAAGATATATCCTTGAGATACCATGGGGTAATACACGACGGTTGATCAAAGTAAAGGTTGGACTGGGGTATTGATCCGCAGAAGACAAATGCTTAAACTTGGCCGAGAAATGGGATCAAAGAAGAACAATATGGTCAAAACCATAGCTGCAAGGGATCCAATTTGACGACACCAAAAGAATTACCCAAATGATTAAATATTCTGAAAGAAGCTTTCGTGATAAGTTCCACATCGGGTCCATGGGCATGAACACAAAGTTCAAGGTCGACTCCCACTTCTCCAATGCGAGACCATTCATTCACTGCTCTAATAAAAATGATTTCAGTGTGAAAACCTACCGGGTGAATTACTAGAGGAGTATGACCCATGAAAAGTTTTAGGGTTCACACTGATTAAGGAAGGCATAAGGTTCAACCCATCGGGATGTCTTAGAAACATATACCACCACTGGTAGAAAAAGGGCCTATAGTCTCGGTTCGTAAGGGCCTTTAGTCCCGGTTCCTGAACCGGGACTAAAGTGTCGGTACTAATACCTCCCACCTTTAGTCCCGGTTCAATCCAGAACCGGGACTAAAGCCCATCCACGTGGGCAGTGTGCAGAGCCCAGTCAGGAGACCCTTTGGTCCCGGTTGGTGGCACCAACCGGGACCAATAGACATCCACGCGTCAGCATTTTTGTGGCTAGGGTTTTTGTTTTGTTTTGAAAGGGGGGGGGTTGGGGGTTTTGGGGGGTTAATTTAGGTGTTTCATATATTGTGTTAGCTAGCTATAATTAATATAGAGAAGTGTGCTCTCTTATGTCCGTGCTTGGTCGACGCTACGTACTATACATACGTATAGAGAGGACTAGACACGCTGGCTAGCTAGTAAAGCAAACGAAGGAAACAGAAGATCGTCATGAACATCTATGCATACAGAGAGAAGTGATATCGACCACCTCTCCTTCTCCGAGAGATTGGTCGAACAACAAGTTCTCGTATATCTATCTGATAGTACGGGCTACATATATATAGTAATTATCTCTTACAAATATAATCATACGGACTCAGGTTTAACATAGAATTCTCCGTCTTCAGGGATCACGTGGTCAAGAAAGAATGCCGCCAATTCCTCTTGAATTGCTCGCATGCGAGCTGGTGCTAGGAGTTCATCCCGCTTCCAAAACATCTAATTTGAAGAAGGGGGTCAATACATATATATATATGAATGAATAAAACTCAACACAAATGATGGTAATAAAATAAAATTGTGAATATTGTTATTTATGTACTTCATATTGTTCGTTAGAGTACCCGCCCCGCTCACACGTCGTGTGGCGGATGGACTCGCAGATGTAGTATCCACAAAAAACATTCCCTTGTTCCTGCCACAACCACTTTACAAGAAATAGAGGTCAATCAAACTGATAAGCAAGATTGCTAAATGGTATTGATGAAACTAGCGCTTGAATCACTAGGAGATGCGCGGAACATGCTACTATAGTACTTACTTTCGGGTGTCTAAATTCCAGCTCCTTCGGCAGTCCCGGAACTTTTTTGGTGAATTTTCTCCAAACCCTGCCGGACAAAGAAAACAATTACTTGATATCAGGAAATGAACAAAGTTGCTGATATGGTGGATAATGATCGATTTAACTTACTTCTTGAGGATTTCAGTCATGTCTGCATAGTCCTGGGGATCTTTTCGTCTTGAGTCTAAGACGGTTACTAGTCCCTGCTCAAGCTTAATCTCTAGGAGAATATAGTGGAAACTGCACACGCATGCATAACTCATGAATTACATTACTATAACCTTGACTAATATATAAGGGAAACCGAATACGCACAAGACAGTAACACTCACTTGAAGTTGTAAGGAAAGAGTATTATATCTTTGTTTTGATTTATTACGAACGATTGTAGCATGTTGACCTCGGTAGCTGCGGCATGAAGTTTAACCTCAGTTGCATCTATGAGATATGTGTTAATGAACCCAATATCACCGACTTGTCTTTTCTTCAATTCGACGATCTTCAATCTGCATAATATAGTGAGGATGATTATAAATACATGCAATGAAAGAGCTAAGCTATATATAGAAACTTAATGACAGAAGTAGTACTACTTACAGACAGTAGCAGGCGATCGTTGTTTTATCGAGGGCCAATTGATTGAAAAACTGATAGAACTCCTCAAATGGAACAGGCAACAGATCAATTCCAACGAGGTCATGCTCCTTTTTAACTCTAACATACAAAGTACTCCTCCCCCCAGAGTCTCTGCGGATTTTCAAGTACCAATCATGCAATCTTCGCATCATCGTTGATAGAGATCTTTCATCTTTGACGAGAGGCTTCCCGTACTCGTATCTTTGCATCCGCATGTCCATGGGTTCATAATGTACTTCGTCGGGCAGGTAATCTGCAAGATTATTATAACCGAGCACCATCCTCGGATCATTAGCGACGTTGTGGCTAGGCACCTTGAGCGGGGGGCATGATTGCTTCGCTTGTTTGCCGAGCTGGGCAATTTGTTTCCCAGCTCGTCATTTTTTCAGCCTTTCATCACTGACAGTAGTTCCCGACCACTCCGCTTTGGCAAATTCCTTTCCAATAATGCGGTCATAGTTTCCTTTCGGCGGATCAGACTTTGGTGGTTTTGTCAGGGCGGCCAGAGTGCGCTTCACTTTCACCCCATCTACCTTCTCCTCCGGAGGTGGATGTTTCTTTGCTTTCACCCCTTCAAAGAATTTCCTCACTTCTTCTCGCGCGATCTCGGCGTTCTCCTCCTGGGTCCTCTCGTATGGTAACTTCTCTGGAGTCTTCAGAGAAGGACCGAATCTGTATGTCCTCCCGCCTCTGGTTGTACTGTTAGATGCCGACCGAGCAGACGAAGCGGTTGTCTTCTTTACTTGCTTAAGAGGCGGAGGAGAAGGACTATGACCCGCCGGAGCAGCTGGAGCGGCGGCAGGTCTCTTCTGCCCTTGCTGACGAGGCGGAGAAGGAGGAGGTTGGCTGCTCGGGCGCGTCGGCGCAGGCGGAGACGGAGGCGGAGTGCCGCCACGCGCCGGAGAAGGAGCAGGCCGAGGGCCCTGATCGTCACTCACTAGAGGAGGAGGCGGTGGAGGAGGCGGAGTGCCCTGACTCGCCGGAGGAGGAGGAGGAGGCGGAGGCATCCAGTTCGGAAGGTTGATGAGGTCCTTCCGCCATAGGCATGAAGTCTTCAGAGCAGACCCCAGCCGAGGCTCCCCTTCACCGGTAGGGTGGTCAAGCTGGAGGTCCTCAAATCCCTCCGTTATCTCATCCACCATCACCCTAGCATATCCTTCTGGAATCGGCATGCAGTGAAAAGTTGCGCCGGGTTCAGTAGGATAAACAGACCCAACAGCCGCCTTGACCTTCAAATTCATCCATTGCGTCATAAGGTGGCAATTTTGAGACTCCGTTATAGCATCCACAGGATAGCTGGCAGGAGCCGTCAAGGCATGCTGCAGCTGAAGCTGCTCGCTGGAAGCCACGCTGCTTCTGCGCTGAGATGGCGGGGTAGCTTCGGGGGAGGCTTCGGCAGTACGTTTGCTGCGATTTGCTTCTCGTTCCTCTATCGCTTGTACCCTTGCGTGCAGCGCCTGCAGTTCGGTCTGCTGCACTTTTTTCCTCCTCTCATGGGATTTGTAACCGCCTGCGTCCGGAAACCCAACCTTCCACGGAACGGAGCCTGGCGTGCCTCGTGTCCGTCCAGGGTGCTCAGGATTCCCGAGGGCCATTGTGAGCTCGTCGTGCTCTCTGTCTGGAAAGAACGTCCCTTCCTGCGCTGCATCGATATAGTGCTTAAGCTTACTGACTGGTATGTCCATTTGTTCGTTCGTCCAAATGCATCCCCCTGTTTCAGGGTCCAAGGTTCCGCCAGCCCCGAAGAACCAAGTCCGGCAACGGTCTGGCCAGTTATTTGTCTCTGGTCTGATCCCTTTATGAACCAGATCATTCTCAACCTTGGACCACTTAGGCCGGGCTACGAGGTAGCCACCTGACCCCGTGCGATGGTGAAGCTTCTTCTTCGCGGCATTCTGCTTGTTTGTCGCCGACATCTTCTTACTCTTTTCCGATGTCTTGTAGGCCACAAATGCGGGCCAGTGATCTCTGATCTTCTCATATCTGCCCTTGAATTCTGGTGTCTCTTTTTTATCGACAAACCTATTGAGCTCTTTCTTCCACCTCCTGAATAGATCTGCCATCCTCTTCAGAGCAAAAGACTTGATTAATTTCTCTTTAATTGGGTTCTCTGGATTATCCTCTGGCGGTAGGGTGAAATTTGACTTCAGCTCAGTCCAAAGATCATTTTTCTGCATATCATTGACATAAGACACCTCAGGGTCTTCTGTAGCCGGCTTAAACCATTGCTGGATGCTTATCGGGATCTTGTCCCTAACCAGAACGCCACACTGAGCAACAAATGCCCTCTTTGTCCGGAGGGGTTCAATAGGTTGGTCGTCGGGCGCGATTGCTGTGATCTCAAGCTTTTCATCCGAGCTCAACTTTTTCTTCGGGCCTCATCTCTTTACCGAAGTTGTGCTCGATCCGGAGGGCTAGAAAAAAGAACAAAGACTTAATTAATATGTGTACATACCAAAACAATGAATGCATCAATCAGCTAGTCAGCATAGGCTTAACTAATATATATACCTGGCCGGACTCGGTTCGGTCACCGGAGCCGTCATCACTTTCTCCTTCTTGCACCGGCATTGGGTCACCGGCGCCGTCCTCATGTTCTTCTTCTTGCACCGGCATTAGGTCACCGTAGCCAGCTTGTTCACCCTCTCCTTCTGGACCATCGATGATATCGTTGAGATAGTACGAGACGGCATCACTTCCTTCTGCGATTATCTCCCTCAACAACGCTTCTTTTCTTGCTTCGTCTAGGGCGGTGTCCATAGTTTCTACAAATATTTACAACATGGCAATTATTATTCAAACATGACAGATGGATATATTAGTGCCAAACGTAGAACTAGCTACCTAATCATAGTAAGCTATCGGGAGGGGGTATATATTGACAACGACGACACTACATCTATATATGTCCCTCGATGACCCTCGTTCCCGATAAAAAAAGAGGAAGAAGAAGAAAAAAAGAGGAGAAGAAAGAATAGAGGAGACCCTAAATAGCTAGCAAGTCTCCTCTATTCTTTCTTCTCCTCTTTTTTTTCTTCTTCCTCTTTTTTTATCCTCTTCCTCCTCTCATGTTCGACGACCCTCGACCCCTCGGCGACCCTAGACCCCCTCTCGACCCCCTCTTCTTCTCCCTCTTCTAATTCATTTGTTCATATGAATATAAAAACAATTTCATATTTACAATAATTAATATCACCAAAAAATCCTAATTTTTCTAAAGAACTATTTTTTGCATATATACATGAACATAGATATATACATAGAGAACATATATACACATATATATAAAAAGCAAGCATATATATGAAAAAATATCTATGAACAGAAAACAAATCCTAATATAGCTATGAAAAAATATCTATGAACAGAAAAATATCTATGAAAAAACAAGCATATATATACATATATATTTTTTGCATATATATACATGAAAAAAAAGCATATAGCAGAAAAAAAGCATATAACAGAAAAAAAGGGCCCCGCGGCCGGACCAGAGGAGGACCGCGACGGCGACGATGGGGGCGGGTGGGCGACGGCGACGGCGACGGCGGGGCGGCGCGCGGGAGGGCGACGGCGACGGGGCGCAGGGCGCGCGGGGGCGCGACAAGGACTGCGGGGGCAGGGACGGCGACGGCGAGCAGGGCGCGCGGGGGCGCGACGAGCACGGCGGGGGCGGCGAGGGCGCCGGCGCGCGGGGGCAGGGGCGCGGGGCGACGGTGACGGCGAGCACGGGGCAGGGACGGCGAGCACGGGGCGGCGACGGCGAGCAGGTCGCGCGGGGGCGCGACGAGGACGGCGGGGGCGGCGAGGGCGCCGGCGCGCGGGGGCGGGGGTGCGGGGCGACGGCGACGGCGAGGGGTCGACGGTGACGACGAGGAGGAGGAGCCTGACGGCGTCGGCGAAGAGGGGTGGGAGAAGTTGGCGAAAATTTTGCAAGTGTGGGCTTATATAGCCACACCTTTGGTCTCGGTTCGTGCCACGAACCGGGACGAATGCCTACCTATGGTCCTGGTTCTTTCCACCAACCGGGACCAAAGGCCAATTTTCAGCAGCCCAAAGGGCAGGAAGCGGCGGCCTTTGGTCCCGGTTGGTGGCAAGAACCGGGACTAAAGGGGGGCAATGGTCACGGTTGGTGCCACGAACCGTGACCAATGCCTCCTTTAGTCCCGGTTGGTGCCACCAACCGGGACCAATGCCCTTGTGCGCCCCGCGTCCAAAAGTTTAGTCCCACATCGCTAGTTGAGAGGGCTCTGGAGTGGTTTATAAGCGCTGCTGCGCCCACCCTCCTGAGCTCCTCTCAACTGCAGGCTTTCGGGCCTAATCTGTCATTGCAATGCCTGTGGGCCTATTGGGCCTGCTGTGGGCCTGAATCCTGGCCCATGTAGGGTTTCTAGTCGTATTCAGGCCGTGGAGGCCCAGTAGGTGGCATTTTTTTTCTTTTTTATTTCTACATTTTTTGGTTTTTTATTTTTTGCTTTCAGGTCACAAAAATTATAAACTTTCTATTAGTGCCATTAGTTTTAAATTTCAAATAGTTTAAATTTGAATTTTTAAAAATTTGTGTGAATCACTAGTTTATGAATAACTTTACTATAAAATTAGAATTTTTTTCTATTTATTTTTTATTTCTACTTAAAACTAAATACTTACAGTTTTTAGTGATTTCTTTTTGCTTTTAGGTCACAAAAATTATAAACTTTCTGTTAGTGCCATTAGTTTTAAATTTTAAATAGTTTAAATTTGAATTTTTAAAAATTTGAAGAATATTATAGTTTTATTTTAGTTTAATTACTTACAGTTTTTTAGTGATACTTATAGTTTTATTTTACTTATAATTTAATTTTTTTTGTTTTATTTTTTGCTTTTTGTTTTTTTATTTGTACTAAATACTTATAGTTTTAAAATGTATGTGAATCGCTAGTTTATGAATAACTTTACTATGAAGTTAGATCACCTGTTACAAAGGGATTTCATTTTCTTGAACTTATTTGAACTCCATATTTTTTCTGTGTTCAAAATGCACCATTCAAAGACACATCATCAATTTTCAACCCTTTCTGACTTCATTTGTTATTTTTCATGCATTTATTGATTTTTTTGAGCTATAAGACCCTGGAATTGAAAAGCATTTCAAATGAACTCCGAAAAGGTTGAAAGTTGGCATGGTATCATCATTTCACCCACATAGCATGTGCAACAAAGTTGAGATGGTTACGGCAAAAACTGGATGCACTTCGTGTACAAAACGGACAATCTCTTTCGAAGTATCAGGGTTTCGGACGAAAGATCATCTGTTACAAAGGGATTTCATTTTCTTGAACTTATTTGAACTCCATATTTTTTCTGTGTTCAAAATGCACCATTGAAAGACACATCATCAATTTTCAACCCTTTCTGACTTCATTTGTTATTTTTCATGCATTTATTGATTTTTTTGAGCTATAAGACCCTGAAATTGAAAAGCATTTCAAATGAACTCTGAAAAGGTTGAAAGTTGGCATGGTATTATCATTTCACCCACATAGCATGTGCAACAAAGTTGAGATGGTTACGGCAAAAACTGGATGCACTTCGCATACAAAACGGACAATCTCTTTCGAATTATCAGGGTTTCGGACGAAAGATCATCTGTTACAAAGGGATTTCATTTTCTTGAACTTATTTGAACTCCATATTTTTTCTGTGTTCAAAATGCACCATTCAAAGACACATCATCAATTTTCAACCCTTTCTGACTTCATTTGTTATTTTTCATGGATTTATTGATTTTTTTAGCTATAAGACCCTGAAATTGAAAAGCATTTCAAATGAACTCCGAAAAGGTTGAAAGTTGGCATGGTATCATCATTTCACCCACATAGCATGTGCAACAAAGTTGAGATGGTTACGGAAAAAACTGGATGCACTTCGTGTACAAAACGAACAATCTCTGTCGAAGTATCTGAGTTTCGGACGAAAGATCATCTGTTACAAAGTTGGCATGGTATCATCATAATAGTTGCGGGAGAAAGTCTTCACTTTTTCTTCGCTTGTGTCATTTGCTTATTGCGCCGTAACCATGGATAATCTTCATTGTTTATCAGGAAGCTTGGGTCAGCCTTGACATTGAAGGGAGGAATTTCATGAAACTTTTCATAATCTTCAGACATGTCTGTCTTGCCGTCCACTCCCAGGATGTCCCTTTTTCCTGAAAGAACTATGTGGCGCTTTGGCTCATCGTATGATGTATTCGCTTCCTTATCTTTTCTTTTTCTCGGTTTGGTAGACATGTCCTTCACATAGATAACCTGTGCCACATCATTGGCTAGGACGAACGGTTCGTCAGTGTACCCAAGATTTTTCAGATCCACTGTTGTCATTCCGTACTGTGGGTCTACCTGTACGCCGCCGCCAAATAGAATGACCCATTTGCACTTAAACAAAGGGACCTTAAAATCAGGTCCGTAGTCAAGTTCCCATATGTCCACTATGTAACCATAATATGTGTCCTTTCCGCTCTCGGTTGCTGCATCAAAGCGGACACCGCTGTTTTGGTTGGTGCTCTTTTGATCTTGGGCGATCGTGTAAAATGTATTCCCATTTATCTCGTATCCTTTGTAAGTCAATACAGTCAAAGATGGTCCCCTGGACAACAAGTACAACTCATCACAAACTGTGTTGTCACCTCTGAGACGTGTTTCCAACCAACTGCTGAAAGTCCTGATGTGTTCACATGTAATCCAGTCGTCGCATTGCTCCGGGTGTTTGGAGCGCAGACTGTTCTTGTGTTCATCGACATACGGGGTCACCAAGGTAGAGTTCTATAGAATTGTGTAGTGTGCTTGAGACCAAGAATATCCGTCCCTGCATATTATTGAGTCTCTTCCAAGAGTGCATTTTCCAGTCAGTCTCCCCTCATACCGCGATTTAGGGAGACCTATCTTGTTAAGGCCAGGAATGAAGTCAACACAAAACCCGATAACATCCTCTGTTTGATGGCCCATGGAGATGCTTCCTTCTGGCCTAGCGCGGTTACGGACATATTTCTTTAGGACTCCCATGAACCTCTCAAAGGGGAACATATTGTGTAGAAATACGGGCCCCAGGATGACAATCTCGTCGACTAGATGAACTAGGACGTGCGTCATTATATTGAAGAAGGATGGTGGGAACACCAGCTCGAAACTGACAAGACATTGCGCCACATCACTCCTTAGCCTTGGTACCATTTCTGGATCGATCACCTTCTGAGAGATTGCATTGAGGAATGCACATAGCTTCACAATGGCTAATCGGACGTTTTTCGGTAAAAGCCCCCTCAATGCAACCGGAAGCAGTTGCGTCATAATCACGTGGCAGTCATGAGACTTTAGGTTCTGAAACTTTTTCTCTGGCATATTTATTATTCCCTTTATATTCGATGAGAAGCCAGTCGTGACCTTCATACTAAGCAGGCATTCAAAGAAGATTTCTTTCTCTTCTTTCGTAAGAGCGTAGCTGGCAGGACCTTTATACTGCTTCGGAGGCATGTCGTCTTTTTCGTGCAAACGTTGCAGGTCCTCCCGTGCCTCCGGCGTATCTTTTGTCTTCCCATACACGCCCAAGAAGCCTAGCAGGTTCACGCAAAGGTTCTTCGTCACGTGCATCACGTCGATTGAGGAGCGGACCTCTAGGTCTTTCCAGTAGGGTAGGTCCCAAAATATAGATTTCTTCTTCCACATGGGTGCGTGTCCCTCAGCGTCATTCGGAACAGCTAGTCCACCGGGACCCTTTCCAAAGATGACGTAGGGTAAATCATTGACCATAGCAAGCACGTGATCACCGGTGCGCATGGTGGGCTTCTTCCGGTGATCTGCCTCGCCTTTGAAATGCTTGCCTTTCTTTCGACATTGATGGTTGGTCGGAAGAAATCGACGATGGCCCAGGTACACATTTTCCTGCATTTGTCCAGGTATATACTTTCAGTGTCATCTAAACAGTGCGTGCATGCGTGGTATCATTTGTTTGTTTGTCCTGAAAGGTTACTGAGAGCGGGCCAATCGTTGATGGTCATGAACAGCAACGCCTTAAGGTTAAATTCCTCCTGTCTGTGCTCATCCCACGTACGTACACCGTCTCCATTCCATAGCTGTAAAAGTTCTTCAACTAATGGCCTTAGGTACACATCAATTTCGTTGCCGGGTTGCTTAGGGCCTTGGATGAGAACTGGCATCATAATGAACTTCCGCTTCATGCACATCCAAGGAGGAAGGTTATACATACATAGAGTCACGGGCCAGGTGCTGTGATTACTGCTCTGCTCCCCGAAAGGATTAATGCCATCCGCGCTTAAAGCAAACCATACATTCCTTGGGTCCTTTGCAAACTCATCCCAGTACTTTCTCTCGATTTTTCTCCACTGCGACCCGTCAGCGGGTGCTCTCAACTTCCCATCTTTCTTTCGGTTCTCACTGTGCCATCGCATCAACTTGGCATGCTCTTCGTTTCTGAACAGACGTTTCAACCATGGTATTATAGGAGCATACCACATCACCTTTGCAGGGACCCTCTTCCTGAGGGGCTCGCCGTCAACATCACCGAGGTCATCTCGTCTGATCTTATACCGCAACGCACCGCATACCGGGCATGCGTTCAGATCCTTGTATGCACCGCGGTAGAGGATGCAGTCATTAGGGCATGCATGTATCTTCTCCACCTCCAATCCTAGAGGGCATACGACCTTCTTTGCTACGTATGTACTGTCGGGAAATTCGTTATCCTTTGGAAGCTTCTTCTTCAATATTTTCAGTAGCTTCTCAAATCCTTTGTCAGCCACAGCATTCTCTGCCTTCCACTGCAGCAATTCCAGTATGGTACCGAGCTTTGTGTTGCCATCTTCGCAATTGGGGTATAACCCTTTTCTGTGATCCTCTAACATGCGATCGAACTTCAGCTTCTCCTTTTGACTAATGCATTGCGTCCTTGCATCGACAATGACCCGGCGGAGATCATCATCATCGGGCACATCGTCTGGTTCCTCTTGATCTTCAGCAGCTTCACCCGTGGCAGCATCATTGGGCACATCGTCTGGTTCCTCTTGATCTTCACCAGCTCCCCCCGTTGCAGCATCACCGTATTCAGGGGGCACATAGTTGTCATCGTACTCTTCTTCTTCGCCGTCTTCCATCATAACCCCTATTTCTCCGTGCCTCGTCCAAACATTATAGTGTGGCATGAAACCCTTGTAAAGCAGGTGGGAGTGAAGGATTTTCCGGTTAGAGTAAGACCTCGTATTCCCACATACAGTGCATGGACAACACATAAAACCATTCTGCTTGTTTGCCTCAGCCGCATCGAGAAACTCATGCACGCCCTTAATGTACTCGCGGGTGTGTCTGTCACCGTACATCCATTGCCGGTTCATCTGCGTGCATTATATATAATTAAGTGTCCAAATTAATAGAAGTTCATCATCACATTAAAACCAAAGTACATACATAGTTCTCATCTAACAACATATAGCTCTCCAGAGCATCTAATTAATTAAACCATACATTGAAACTATGTAAAACATTTCAATGCAAAAACAAATGCGATCATAATGGCAACCAAGGTAACAATTGATCCAACGGCATAATGATACCAAGCCTCGGTATGAATGGCATATTTTCTAATCTTTCTAATCTTCAAGCACATTGCATCCATCTTGATCTTGTGATCATCGACGACATCCGCAACATGCTACTCCAATATCATCTTCTCCTCCTCAATTTTTTTTATTTTTTCTTTCAACAAATTGTTTTCTTCTTCAACTAAATTTAACCTCTCGACAATAGGGTCGATTGGCATTTCCGATTCACATACATCCTAGATAAATAAAATCTATGTCACGTTGGTCGGCATAATTTTCATAAACAATAAATGAACCAATAGTTATAAAGATAATATACATACCACATCCGAATCATAGACAGGACGAGGGCCGACGGGGGCGGATACCAAAACCATCGCACTATATAAGATGCAATAATAAATGTAAGAAAATGATACAAGTATCTATCTAAACATACAAGTAAGAATATTTTTCCTTTCAGAAAGAAGATAAGAACAAGAGGCTCACCACGGTGGTGTCGGTGATGAGATCGGCGCGGGTGATCGACGGCGGTGAAGACGGGGACGGGGCGTGACGGACCGCTAAATCTAGACAAATCTCGAGGAAAATGGAGCTTGGAGGTCGAGCTTCGAGAGGAGAAAGCTTAAGTAGTGTGGCTCGGGCATTCCATCGAACACCTCATGTGCATAGGAGGTGAGCTAGAGCACCACAAAGGCCTCTCCCCCTCGGCCAGAAAAAACAGAGCACTGTGCTCTGCTCTTGCGCGAGGGGGTATATATAGGCAATTCATTGGTCCCGGTTTGTGGCATGAACCGGGACTAAAGGGGAGCCTTTGGTCCCGGTTCATGCCAAAAACCGGGACCAATGGTGGTGGGCCAGGAGGGAGGCCCTTTGGTCCCGGTTCATCCCACCAACCGGGACCAAAAGGTCCATACAAACCGGGACCAATGGCCCACGTGGCCCGGCCGGCCCCCTGGGCTCACGAACCGGGACCAATGCCCAATTGGTCCCGGTTCAAGACTGAACCGGGACTAATGGGCTGAGGCGGCCTGGACCGTAGCCCCTTTTTCTACTAGTGCACAAGTTTCAAGAGTAAATATCACCAGCTGGAAAGCAGAGCATGGTTGGCCAAATTAGAGAATAGGATTTACTAATGGCATTATGTATCAGGGAAGAATTCATAAGGCGATTAAATACGAAGGAGACTATCGAATAATAATCCAATAAAGGATCTGGCGGTCCATAGCGGAGCTGATGTGAGCATCGGCACACAACCAGTTGAAGAAAGGATGCAATGGCATCGGATTAAAGAACATCTGAATGATTCGATGCTTAGATATCAAAGGAATTATGATTTCCAAATCAAAGGATCAGAAGCAGATGCTCTGATCAAGGGTGGATAAGTTCAATAGACCTAAGGGTACAATTGACGGCAAATAGATTGGTCAAGAACAAGCTCATGTTTAAAATGACGTCCGAGCCGGAAAGATAATTCAAAAGGATCAACTGATGATTGCGTGCATTCGCACTCATGTTGAATCAATAGGATCAAAATGACGGTGTCTAAGGATACTAATGAATATTGCCAGACATACGGAAAGCATCCATAATGCAAGCAGACAAGTATTGCAGGGCAATAAGCTACTTAGGAATTTTGGAGGATCGAATAGTATTTCGAAGACCATTGTGAAATACATGAACAACTGGGAATGAGCGGATACTCGATAAGGGCGAGAAATTATCCGTAGGTGTATTCAGGTGGCAAGGAACTGCAAGGCAGTAGGCCCAAAATATTCTCGAAATAATAGAGGGGATTTCAGGGTATCTTGTTATAACAAGATCAACTGGGAATAAAAGTAAGAACGGTAAGGGTATGTATTTATCCATAGGGATATTTCGGTGGTAGGGAATTGCAAAAGCAATAGGCTCAAAGTCTCGAGAGAACATCGAAGAGTATCTTAGAAATCCTTCGGTGCACCAAGTAATCATCTAGAGTAAGGGGCTCTCCGGGAGAAGTAGTAACGAGATCCTAAAGTTAGATTTTAGTAAATTCATTAAACCCGAATAGGAGAGAGATCAGAGTCCCAGAGTATAGACGAGGAATAAAAGATCCTAATACCACCCAATGGCGACGTGGGTCCGTAAGCCACACAGCCATGTTAGTAAAAGTTTTGCAATATCTAGACTCGACTTTGGCCAAGGAGTTATGAAGGGGGATTCCTACAGGCAGTCGGCTCTGATACCAACTTACCACAACGTCAAGTGCCTATAACTGTTCCCGCGTAGATGGTTAGTGCGTATAGGCCAGTAGCCAGACTCAGATCAAATACCAAGATCTCGTTAAGCGTGTTATTTTGAAATAACCGCGAACGCCGACCAGGGCCAAGCCCACCTCTTTCTTAGGTGGTCTCAACCTGCCCTGTCGCTTCGCCACAAAGATCCACACAGAGGGCCGTCGGGAAAGTATGTCCTTCCAGCCCCCAATTCGTGAATCAACCGCGGGTACTCCTCGAGCCAACCCGACTTTAGACATCACATGTATCATGTATAAAGTATATAGTATATACCCGTGATCAGCTCCCGAGTGATCACGGCCCAATAATATAGCATGGCAGACGGACAATAATGTAGGGCCATTGATGATAAACTAGCATCCTATACTAAGCATTAGGATTGCAGGTGAGGTATCAACAGTAATAGCAAGGACAGGCTATGCATCAGAATAGGATTAATGGAAAGCAGTAACATGCTACACTACTCTAATGCAAGCAGTATAGAGAAGAGTAGGCGATATCTGGTGATCAAAGGGGGGCTTGCCTGGTTGCTCTGGCAAGAGAGAGGGGTCGTCAACTCCGTAGTCGTACTGTGTAGCAGCGGCGTCGGTCTCGGTGTCTAGCGAGAGAAGAGGGGGAAGAAACAATAAATATTTAAGCAAACAGATGCATAGCGATGCATGACAAAGCAAAGTGTGATGCTAGGTGTGCGCGCGGTATGAGGTGATACCGGTGAATGGGGGAAACATCCGGGAAAGTATCCCCGGTGTTTTGCGTTTTCGGGTAGAGGAGCCGGAGGGGGAAATTTGCGAGTTTGCTATGCAAGGGATGCATGGCGGACGAACGGATTGCGTATCCGGGTTCGTCTCGTCGTTCTGAGCAACTTTCATATACAAAGTTTTTTCATCCGAATTATGGTTTATTTTATAAGATTTTTCAAAGTTTTATCAATATTCGAGAATTTGAAATTATTATATTTAATTAATCCGAATTGACCGAGTCAATTTGACTAGTCAAAAGGGGCAGGTGTGGCCCACATGTCATTGTTACATGTGTTAATAAAATATCTAACTAAATTAATTGGGCCTACATGTCATCCGTACATAGACTAATCTAGCCACTAATTAATCCCTAAATAAAAGGTAATTAGTCCTAAACTAATTGGGCCAACCGGTCACACAAGCGCACACACTAGCACGCACGGGCACAAGGCCATGGCGGCCATGGCAGTAGGCAGCGGTTCTAGCGGCAGCAGTAGTAGCAAAGCAGCGTAGCATAAACAGCATCGGCAGCGATTAGGCGCAGCAACAGCAGGAACAAGCAGCGAGCAGCTGCATCGCAAGGGCGGCAGCAGCGCACGGCGTCGTCGGCCATGCCGTGACCAGGGCCAGCAACCGCCGTTGGCATGGCACCAGCGGGCTCGACCGCGAGCGGCGGCTGCAGGGGCGCAGGCAGGCGGGTTGCAGCAGTAGGGTGGGCACGGGGCGGCAGCGCGCGAAGAGCAGTAGTAGAAGGCAAGAAGTAGCAGCAGGGCAGGTAAGCAGAGCAACAGTTGCACGCATGTACGCGTACGCGGGAATTCGGGCACGACGGTGACGGCGGCCTACGGCGTCCAAATCGAAGGAGAAAAAAGAGGATAAGGGGGAGGAGCTCACCGCGAGCTCGGAGTTCCAGTCGGGGAGGCTGGAGATGGACCGGAGCTGGGCCAATCGACGGCGAGGTTGTGACGGCTGCGACAGAGAAGACCGGTGATGGCAAGCTTGACGGCGCCCTGACAACAAACCAGCAGCGGAGAGGAAATAGATGATGATGGCGGGGCTCCTGGGCGCCTTGGCGCGGTGAGAGGAGGCCGGTGGCCGCGGGATCGACGAAGACGGCGGCGAATATGGTCTCGGGCGCGGCTCGATTTGGTGGAGAAGGCGCGAGGGGGGAAACGAAGGGAGCTAGGGTTTGTCGAGGGTTCCTGGTGGCCTTCTTATCCTCTCCTCGATTCCCTGTAGCAGCACGCGTCGAGCATCCGCGCCATGGCGATCGGGATGCGCGACAAGCACAGGAGAGAAAGCGTTAGGTAGGGGATGGAGCAGTGTTGGGTTGGGCTTGAATCTGTAGCGGCTGGGCCAAGGTGCATAGAGGCTTCTCCTCTTTTACTTCTCTTCTTTTCTAATTTGTATTTCTCTTTCTTTTTTACTTATTTTCTTTTCTATTTGTTAGCTCCTGTTTTTATTAAAGTTCTGCTATCAAATGACTTTTGTTGACCTTGTAAATTTGCACATAATTCAAGCACTATACCTTGGGGCTGCACAAAATGTTTGGGGCAACTGGAGTTTATTTAAATTATGATTGTATTTAAATGGGCTAAAAAAGGTGTCGTCGGTCCACTGTTTAAAGTCCATGGGGATTTTAAACATCTTCAAAAATGTTTGTTTGAAACATGACAATTACGTAGTGAATATTTCCAACCCGATGAACATGTTAAATTTACGGTTTTATAAATTATAATTTGAATTGTCTTTCCAAATTTGAATTTAAGGTCGGTTTGGAACAAAGTAAACATTAGCAAATTTTAATTATAATGACGTGGCATCATTAACAGGAGTTTACTGTAGCGTGACATCCGGGGTGTTACATGGAGTCACGAGGGGCCCACAAGGGTGGGGGGTGCACCCTCCGTCCTTGTGGCCGCCTCCTGGCTTCTCTGACTTGCACTCCAAGTCCTATGGATGTCTTCTGGTCGAAGAAAATAATCGCGAAAGTTTTATTCCGTTTGGGCTCCATTTGGTATTCCTTTTTTGCGCAACTCTAAAACAAGGAAAAACAGAAACTGGCACTGGGCTCTAGGTTAATAGGTTAGTCCCAAAAATAATATAAAATAGCATATTAGTGCATATAAAACATCCAAAACAGATAATATAATAGCATGGAACAATCAAAAATTATAAATACGTTGGAGACGTATCAAGCATCCCTAAGCTTAATTCATGCTCGTTCTCAAGTAGGTAAATTATAAAAACAGAATTTTTGATGTGGAATGTTACCTAACATATTTATCTATGTAATTTCTTTTATTGTGGCATGAATGTTCAGATCCGTATGATTGAAAACAAAATTTTAATATTGATATAAAAACAATAATACTTCAAGCATACTGAGAAGGAAATTATGTCTTCTCGAAATAACATGGCCAAAGAAAGCTTATCGCTACAAAATCATATAGTCTGGCTGTACTCCATCTTCATCACACAAAATACTTAAATCATGCACAACCCCGATGACAACCCAAACAATTGTTTCATACTTTTGATGTTCTCAAACTTTTTCAACTTTCACGCAATACATGAGCGTGAACCATGGACATAGCACTATAGGTGGAATAGAATATGGTGGTTGTGGAGAAGAAAAAAAGAAGGAGATAGTCTCACATCAACTAGGCATAACAACGGGCTATGGAGCTGCCCATCAATAGATATCAATGTGAGTGAGTAGGGATTGCCATGCAACGGATGCACTAGAGCTATAAGTTTATGAAAGCTCAAAAAGAAACTAAGTGGGTGTGCATCCAACTTGCTCGCTCACGAAGACCTAGGGCAATTTGAGGAAGCCCATCATTGGAATATACAAGCCAAGTTCTGTAATGAAAAATTCCCACTAGTATTGAAAGTGACAATATATGAGACTCTATCATGAAAATCATGGTGCTACTTTGAAGCACAAGTGTAGTAAAAGGATAGTAGCATTGCCCCTTCTCTCTTTTTTCTCATTTTTTTATTTGGGTCTTCTCTCATTTTTTGGCCTCTTTTTTCGACCGGAGTCTCATCCCGACTTATGGGAGAATCATAGTCTCCATCATCCTTTCCTCACATGGGACAATGCTCTAATAATGAAGATCATCACTGTTTTATTTACTTACATCTCAAGAATTACAACTCGATACTTAGAACAAAATATGACTCTATGTGAATGCCTCCGGCGGTGTACCGGGATGTGCAATGAATCAAGAGTGACATGTATGAAAGAATTATGAACGGTGATTTTGCCACCAAATACGATGCCAACTACATGATCATGGAAAGCAATATGACAATGATGGAGCGTGTCATAATATATGGAACGGTGGAAAGTTGCATGGCAATATATCTAGGAATGGCTATGCAAATGCCATAATAGGTAGGTATGGTGGCTGTTTTGAGGAAGGTGTATGGTGGGTTTATGGTACCGGCGAAAGTTGCGCAGTACTAGAGAGGCTAGCAATGGTGGAAGGGTGAGAGTGCGTATAATCCATGGACTCAACATTAGTCATAAAGAACTCATATACTTATTACAAAAATCTATTAGCTATCGAAACGAAGTACTACGCGCATGCTCCTGGGGGGGGGGGATAGATTGGTAGGAAAATACCATCACTTGTCCCCGATAACCACTCATAAGGAAGACAATCAATAGATAAATCATGCTCCGACTTCATCACATAACGGTTCACCATACATGCATGCTACAGGAATCACAAACTTTAACACAAGTATTTCTCAAGTTAAAATTACTTACTAGTATGACTCTAATATCACCATCTTCATATCTCAAAACAATCATAAGGAATCAAACTTCTCATAGTATTCAATGCACTTTATATGAAAGTTTTTATTATATCCTTCTTGGATGCCTATCATATTAGGACTAAATTTATAACCAAAGCAAATTACCATGCTGCCTAGAGACTCTCAAAATATTATAGGTGAAGCACGAGAGTTCATCAATTTCTATAAAATAAAACCACTGTCATTCTTGATACGTCTCCAACATATCTATAATTTTTTATTGTTCCATGTTGTTATATTATCAATCTTGGATGTTTTATAATCATTTTATATCATTTTTTGGTACTAACCTATTGATATAGTGCCAAGTGCCAGCTGTTGTTTTCTGCATGTTTTTTACTTTGCAGGAAATCAATATCAGATGAAGTCCAAATGCAACGAAACTGCACGGAGTTTTTTTGAACTAGAAGGAACGTAATGGGCCCTGGCTGTGCCTGGGGGTGCCCCGAGGTGGGCACAACCCACCAGTGCGCGCCAGGAGGCCCAGTCGCGCCCTAGTGGGTTGTGCCCACCTCGGGTGCCCCCCGGACCGCCTCTTTTCTCTATAAATACCCCAATATTCCAGAAACCCTAAGAATGTCAACGAAATATTCATCCAGCCGCCACAGAGTCCAGAACCACCAGATCCAATCTAGACACCATCTCAGATGGGGTTCACCACCTCCATTGGTGCTTCTCCGATGATGCATGAGTAGTTCTTTGTAGACCTTCGTGTCCGTAGTTAGTAGCTAGATGGCTTCCTCTCTCTTGCTAAATTCTCAATAAAATGGTCTCTTGGAGATCCATATGATGTAACTATTTTGCGATGTGTTTGTTGGGATCTGATGAACTTTGAGTTTATGATCATTTATATCTTTTTATATCCATGAAAGTTATTTGAGTTTCTTTGATCGCTTATATGCATGATTGCTTATAGCCTCGTATTTCTTCTCCGATATTTGGGTTTTGTTTGGCCAACTTGATCTATTTATCTTGCAATGGGAAGAGGTGCTTTTTAGTGGGTTCGATCTTACGGGGCTTGATCCCAGTGACAGAAGGGGAACCGACACGTACGTATCGTCGCTACTAAGGATAAAACGATGGGATCTATCTCTACATAGATAGATCTTGTCTACATCATGTCATCGTTCTTATTGCATTACTTTGTTTTCCCATGAACTTAATACACTAGATGCATGCTGGATAGCGGTTGATGTGTGGAGTAATAGTAGTAGATGCAGGCAGGAGTCGGTTTACTATATAATGATCATTGCCTGGATATCGTCATGTTTATTCAAAGTTCTATCAATTGCCCAAAAGTAATTTGTTTACCCACCATTTGCTATTTTTCTCGAGAGAAGCCACTAGTGAAACCTATGGGCCCCGGGTCTTCCTTCTCATATATTTGCCTTTGCATCTACTTTTCTCCTGCATTTATTTTCAGTTCTATAAAAACAAAAATACAAAATTACCTTTCTACGTTTTATTTCTATTTATTTTATTTGCAATCTATCTTTCAATCTACTACAAATTTAGCTCATGTCCGTTTGCCTATCTTGAGGCGCCATACCCCGAAAGGGATTGACAACCCCTTTAACACGTCGGGTTGCGAGGATTTGTTATGTGTGTGCAGGGGTTGTTTAGGTTGTGTTGCTTGGTTCTCCTACTGGTTCGATAACCTTGGTTTCATATCTGAGGGAAATATCTACCGCCGTTGTGCTGCATCATCCCTTCCTCTTTGGGGGAAATATCGACATAACTTCAAGCGACATCAGTTCTCTAAAAAGATATAAGTGAATCACTAGAGCAAAATTGCCTAGCCCAAAAGATATAAGTGAAGCACATAGAGTATTCTAATAAATCACGATTCATGTGTGTCTCTCTCAAAAGGTGTGTACAGTAAGGATGATTGTGGAAAACTAAAAAGAAAATACTCAAAAAATACAAGACGCTCCAAGCAAAACACATATCATGTGGTGAATAAAAATATAGCCTCAAGTAAAGTTAACGATAGACAAAGACGAAAGAGGGGATGCCTTCCGGGGCATCCCCAAGCTTAGGCTCTTGGTTGTCCTTTAATATTACCTTCGTGTGCCTTGGGAATCCCTAATCTTAGGATCTTGCCACTACTTATTCCATAGTCCATCAAATCCTTACCCAAAACATGAAAACTTCACAACACAAATCCTTACCCAAAACATGAAAACTTCATAAGCTCCGTTAGTATAAGAAAATAAATCACCACTCTTGGTACTGTTGTGAACTTATTTTTTATTTATATTGGTGTAATATCTATTGTATTCCAACTTTTCCATGGTTCATACCCCCCCGGTACTAGCCATAGATTCATCAAAATAAGCAAACAACACAAAGAAAACAGAATCTGTCAAAAACAGAATAGTCTGTAGAAATCTGGATATTTTGAATAGTTCTGTAACTCCAAAAATTCTTAACAATTATGGAGACCTAAGAAATATTTTTATTAATCTTATGCAGAAAGAATCAACTCAAAAGCACGCTTCTGTATAAAATGAGAATTATTTTCCTAGGTGCAAAAGTTTCTGTTTTTCAGGAAGATCAAATCAACTATCACCGTAAGCTATCCAAAAGGTCTTACTTGGCACAAACCCTAATTAAACCATAGAACCACATCTAACCAGAGGATAGATGAATTTTTTAATGCAAAACAGAACCTAAAAAGCAAAAAACAAAAATAAAATTGGGTTGCGTCCCAACAAGCACTATTGTTTAACGCCCTTAGCTAGGCATAAAACACGAATAGATCTAGATATTATCACCTCCCTCTTTTGGGATACAAAGAGAGAATTTCCTATCCATGGCATTTATCTTTCTAATTTGTGAGAGCACATGGCCATTAATAGTAGAATAAAGATTAAGCACATTACGAAAATTTGCCTCTAAACTAGCCTTCATCTCTTTGATTATTTCATTTTGATAGAAACACATAATAGCAGTTGATTCAACATTTTCCTTGTGGTGCCCGAATATGGTTTTCATCTTCCCATAAGTGTCGATGGCATCCCCTCCAAGAAAACCATTTTCAAATATAGAATCCAAAACTTGCTTGAAAGAAGGAGGTAGGTCAATATAAAAGCTTTTTAAATATATCTCAATCTGATATTGGGGCACATAGCTAGCTCGAACCCTCAAAAATCTATCCCGAGAATCTTTCAAAGATTTATCAAGCAAATAATGAAAAATTTCGGGATCATCTTCATCAAAATTATTGAAATCTTCCTTAACCACCCCGATAAGTCTTTCTGTAGCATCATTATTTATGATCTTAGAAAGGACGGAGGGGTAATCCAAAGCATTAAAACCTAGGAGAAAACCCTTAGCCCTTTTAGAGTCGGCCATAGCGGTAGGAAGACCAATGGAAGAGAAGCAAAGAAAAGGCAAATCTTTTCAAAATCGTTTTAGAAGTGGGGGGAGGAAAATGAGAGGCAAATGGCAAATAATGTAATGAAAGAGATGGGATTTATGATGGGTACTTGGTATGTCATGACTTGGCGTAGATCTCCCCGGCAATGGCACCAGAAATTCTTCCAGCTACCTCTTGAGCTTGTGTTGGTTTTTTCCTTGAAGATGAAAGGGTGATGCTGTAAAGTAGAGTAAGTATTTCACTCAGTTTTGAGAACCAAGGTATCAATCCAGTAGGGCACGACGAACTAGTCACAGAATACCTGCACAAACAATCAACAACTTGCACATGATAAAGGGGTTGTCAATCCCTTCACGGTTACTTGCAAAAGTGAGATCTGATAGAGATAGATAAATGGTAAAGCAAATATTTTTGGTATTTTGGTTTATAGATCGGAAAGTAAAAGATTGCAAAGAAAATAAATCGGAAACTAAAATTCTAGATCGGAAACTTATATGATGGAAAATAGACCCGGGGCCATAGGTTTCACTGGAGGCTTCTCTCAAGATAGAAAATATTACGGTGGGTGAACAAATTACTCCCGAGCAATTGATAGAAAAGCGCAAAGTTATGACGATATCTAAGGCAATGATCATGAACACGGGCATCACGTCCATGTCAAGTAGACCGACTCATGCCTGCATCTACTACTATTACTCCACACATCGACTGACTCCTGCCTGCATCTAGAGTATTAAGTTCATGAAGAACAAAGTAATGCATTAAGTAAGATGACATGATGTAGAGGAATAAACAAAAGAAATATGATGTAAACCCCATCTTTTTATCCTCGATGGCAACAATACAATACAGGCCTTGCTGCCCCTACTGTCACTGGGAAAGGACATCGCAAGATTGAACCCAAAGCTAAGCACTTCTCCCATTGCAAGAAACCCAATCTAGTTGGCCAAACCAAATCGATAGTTCGAAGAGACATGCAAAGATATCAAATTATGCATATAAGAATTCAGAGAAGATTCAAATAATATTCATAGATAAGATGATCATAAATCCACAATTCATCGGATCTCGGCAAACACACCGCAAAAAAGTATTACATGAAATAGATCTCCAAGAACATCGAGGAGAACATGGTATTGAGAATCAAAGAAAGAGAAGAAGCCATCTAGCTACTAGCTATGGACCCGTAGGTATCTGCTAAACTACTCACGCTTCATCGGAAGGGCAATGGTGTTGACGTAGAAGCCCTCTGTGATCAAATCCCCCTTCGGTAGGACGCCGAAAAAAGACCCCTAGATGGGATCTCATGGGTACAGAAGGTTGTGGTGGTGGAAAAGTGTTTTCGTGGCTCCCTCTGTTGGTTTTGGGATATATGAGAATATATAGGGGAAAGAAATAGGTTGGTGGAGTCACGTGGGGCCCACAAGGGTGGGGGTGCACCCTACCCCCTTGGGCGCACCCTCCATCCTTGTGGCCGCCTCCTGGCTTCTTTGACTTGCACTTCAAGTCCTCTGATGTCTTCTAGTCCAAGAAAAATCATCGCGAAAGTTTTATTCCGTTTGGACTCCGTTTGTTATTCCTTTTCTACGAAACTCTAAAACAAGGAAAAAACCAAAACTGGCACTGTGCTCTAGGTTAATAGGTTAGTCCCAAAAATAATATAAAATAGCATATTAATCCATATAAAACATCCAAAACAGATAATATAATAGCATGGAACAATCAACAATTATAGATACGTTGGAGACGTATCTATGGGCATGTAGCCCATAGATAATGTGTGGGCCTAAATCATCATAAGCTTTCTTAATTTTGATAGGGATGTGCCCACAGTGGGCCTTTAACAGGCCTAAACATAATTTGGGCCCGTAGTAACAACAGGCCGTTAACATGTGTAAATATCTCGCAGGCCTAATATATATGGCCCATAAATAACATGGGCCTTTAATAGGCCAAAAGTTAGATTGGGACCTAAATGGGCCAGATTATGCCCATGTCTTTTAGGAGGCTGAAAGATGATTGGGTCTAAAATGTCCCAAATAACCCACTGGTCATTAGCAGGCTGAAATGTATCTTAGCTCATGGTGGCCCATTTACAATGTGGATCATTCACAAACCAAAAATCAGACGGGTTGTAAATGCGCCAACGTACTACACAGGCCTTTACTAGACCGGAAGTGCGTTCGGGCTTGACTTGTATCAGCGATTATATGGGTCGTTAATAGGCTCGATGTGACGCTGGGCCACAGATGGCCCATGGATTTCGTCCGATGTTAAGAGGTAGAAAACACAACATGCTGGAAGTGACCCAAATCTATAGTGGGCCGCTAACAGGCCGAATGTCAGACATGGCCGAATATGACCTAATTCCATCACGCTCTATTATGGTCCGAAAGTTTCATTGGGTAATAAATGGGCCCAAATGTATAGCGGGCCCTTTAACCGGCCGAAAACACACCGGGCCGTAAGTCGGTCCAAATACTTAGCAGACTGTTAATGGGTCAGAAGTGACCATGAGCCGTAATGATGAGAAATCTAGAACATGCCGTTGACGGGTCAATTTGACACTATTCCTACGGGCCTTAACTCCGAATGGGCCATCTGCAAGCAGACCGTTAATGGGCCAGCCCACTAATTTTGACTAGACCGGCCTTTTCAACCTAAATGGGCCGTTGTTGGGCCTTGCATATGTCGACGTATCACAGGATCCTCCTGTCCATTGGGAGGTTGACATCTATCTCAACATGAGCTGACACGTGGTTCCTATGGCCAATGAGAATTTTACACGTGGAAAATCCCCATTGGTCCAATCTGTTAACGGGTTATCGGATCCAAAACCGAACCCAATAGCATAACGGCGACCCGTTATGGTGGATGCCATGTGGCAGTTACCCTTGATGAAAGCACTTCCATGACATGCCATTTATCATCATGGAAGTGGACACTTCCGTGATGATAATTTTGGTACTGTCATGGAACACTTCTACGAAAGCACATGTATGACTATCTTGATTCTGTCGTAAAATCGTCATGCATGTACATGCATGACAGAAAACATGACCTACTGTGACAAACACGTATCATCACGGAAGTGTTTTTTGTGTGATAGCACTAACACTAGCACCCAGATCACATAAGCCATGATAACAATGATCTCCTATTTTAACAGAGACAACATGCATGCCAACAACAAGTCTATTTTTATCTTTTTCAGTGGGTTTAGCAATTCTAGTATCTTCTTCGCATAAATAAATAACATATGCATCCATATTTTCAACCAAGAGATGTTTAACCCTAGCAACATTAGGTTCAACTTTAATTTGTTCTGGGGTGTATATGTTCTTGTATAGCTTTTGCGAACCACAGTTGAAGCTTTAGTATGTTCTTTTATCCTTATGGGAAAAGGGGGTTTCTCTATATAAGCGGTGGGAACAACTTGATTAGAACTATATGTAACAGTTTCCTCTTCAGCTTTAGTAGGTTCTACCATTTTTACTTCAATGGGAGGATGATATTTGAACCACTTCTCCTTAGGGAGATCAACATCAGTAGCAAAGGATTCACAAAAGCAAGCTACTATCTCAGAGTCAAGTTCATATTTAGTCCTAAATTCATGAAAAGCATCGGTATCCATGAATGATTTTAACACAATCAAACTCGAGGCTTATACCTGACTCCTTACCTTCGTCGGGCTCCCAATCTTCAGAGTTGTGTTTAATTCTTTCCAAAAGATCACATCCGAATTCAATAGTCTTCTTCATAAAAAAGTCGGTACAAGAAATATCAAGCATGGATTGATCATTACGAGAAAGCCGAGTATAAAAATTCTGAATAATAATTTCTCTTGAGAGCTCACGATTGGTGCATGAATATCGCATTGACTTAAGCCTGCCCCAAGGTTGAGTGATACTTTCTCCTTCATGAGGCCAAAAATTATATATATATATATATATAATTTCGACCACGATGAACTAGATGCACAGGATAATTTTTTTGATGAAATTCCAATTTCAATCGATTCCAGTCCCATGCTCCAATATCATCACATAGACCATACCATGTCAATGCCTTTCCCTTCAGAAATACAGGGAATACCTTGTTCTTGACTTCATCTCCGGGCAAACCAGCAAGCTTAAATAATCCACAAACTTCATCCACAAAGATTAGGTGCATATCAGGATGTAATGTTCCGTCTCCTACATAAGGATTAGCTGGCAGTTACTCTATCATACCCAAAGGAATCTCATTATAAATATTTTCAGTAGGTGCAGTAGGTTGAGGAACAACTCTTTGTGCTTCCGGTCGAGGTGAATATACCCCAAACAAGCCCCTCAAATGATAATTTTCCATATTGACAAGTGACAGTAAATTTCAGTACATAATATAAATGTTTCCTTACCAAATTCCACTCACCAAAGGCGCTTCACTCCCAGCAATGGCGCTAGAAAAGAGCCTTGATAACCCACAAGTATAGGGATAAATCATAGTCCTTTTGATAAGTAAGAGTGTCAAACCCAACAAGGAGCAGAAGGAAATGACAAGCGGTTTTCAGCAAGGTATTTTTTGTAAGCACTGAAATTATTGGTAACAGATAGTTTGGTAGTAACATAATTTCTATTAGGTAACAAGTAACAAGTGTAACTTAGGTGCAGCAAGGTGTCTCAATCCTTTTTATAGCAAAGGACAAGCCTGGACGAACTCTTATATAAAGCAAAGTGCTCTCGAGGACACATGGGAATTATCGTCAAGTTAGTTTTCATCATGCTCATATGATTCACGTTCGCTACTTTGATAATTTGATATGTGGGTGTATCGGTGCTTGTGTGATGTCCTTACTTGGACAAGCCTCCCACTTATGATTAAACCATCTCGCAAGCATCCGCAAGTACGAAGGAAGAATTAAGATAAATCTAACCATAGCATTAAACATGTGGATCCAAATCAGCCCCTTACAAAGCAATGGATAAACTAGAGTTTAAGCTTCTGTCACTCTAGCAACCCATCATCTACTTGCTACTTCCCAATACTTTCCCCTAGGCCAAAATCATGGTGAAGTGTCATGTAGTACATGTTCACATAACACGACTAGAGGAAAGACAACATACATCTCATCGAAATGTCGAACAAATACCAAATTCGCACGATTACTTATAACAAGACTTCTCCCATGTCCTCAGAAACAAAAGTAACCACTCACGAAGCATGTTCATGTTCATGATCAAAGGGGTAATAAATAGCATTAAGGATCTAAACATATAATCTTCCACCAAGTAAACCAACTAGCATCAACTACAAAGAGTAATCAACACTACTAGCAACCTACAGGTACCAATCTGAGGTTTTGACGCAAAGATTGAATACAAGAGATGAACTATGGTTTGAGAGGACAAGGTGTTGTTGAAGATGTTGATGAAGATTGATCCCCCCATGATGAGAGGATCGTTGGTGATGACGATGGCTTTGATTTCCCCCTACTAGAGGGAAGTTTTGTTGGAGAATGCAGTATTTCAAAAAAAATTCCTACGATCATGCAAGATCTATATAGGAGATGCATAGCAACGAGAGGGGAGAGGGTGTCTACGTACCCTCGTAGACCTAAAGTGGAAGCGTTAAGTAACACGGATGATGTAGTCAAACGTCTTTGCGATTCAACAGATAAAGTACCGAACGCACAACACCTCTGCGATCTACACACGTTCAGCTCGTTGACGTCCCTCGAACTCTAAATCCAGAGTGGTGGCTTGAGGTCGGGGAGTACTTGGTGATTCTTGACAGGGGGAGTCTTGAGGGTGATCAACCCATGAATCATCCATAGAAATTGGCGTCAAAGGATGACCAATGCTGATGAGTTTGTTGTTCGTCAGAACAGGCGATGATACCATGTTGTGCTCGATCTGAGGAAGGACTTCATCATCTTCAACTTTGTCTTAGGGACTGAGGAAGTCCTGGATTAGGGGGTCTCTGAATAGCCAGACTGTTGGACTATGAAGATACAAGATTGAGGACTTCGTCCCGTGTCCGGATGCGACTCTACTTGGCGTGGAAGGCAAGCTAGGCAATACGGATATGTATATCTCCTCCTTTGTAACCGATCTTGTGTAACCCTAGCCCCCTCCGGCGTCTATATAAACCGGAAGGTTTTAGTCCATAGGAGAACAGATAATCATACCATAGGCTAGCTTCTAGGGTTTAGCCTCTTCGATCTCGTGGTAGATCAACTCTTGTAATACACATATCATCAAGAACAATCAAGCAAGACGTAGGGTATTGCCTCCATCAAGAGGGCCCGAACCTGGGTAAACATCGTGTCCCCTGCCTCCTGTTACCATCCGCCTTAGACGCATAGTTCAGGACCCCCTACCCGAGATCCGCCGGTTTTGACACCGACATTGGTGCTTTCATTGAGAGTTCCACTGTGTCGTCCCTGCAAGGCCTTATGGCTCCTTCGATCATCGCTAGCGATGCGGTCCAGGGTGAGGCTTTCCTCCCCGGACAGATCTTCGTATTCCGCAGCTTCACTCTGCGGGCCAATTCGCTTGGCCATCTGGAGAAGATCGAAAGCTACGCCCCTGGCCATCATGTCAGATTTGGAAACTTGAACTACACGACCGACATCCACGGAGACTTGATCTTCGACGGATTCGAGCCCATGTCGGACGCGCCGCACAGTCGCGACAAGCATGACGTAACTCTGTCGTCGGACGATGTCTGGGAGATCGCATCCACAACCACTCCGGCCTTCAATCCGGAGCAAGTCGCGCCATCCGAGAGTGAAGGGATGGACCCTGCCATGGAGGCCGCACTCTCAGTGCGATAGAGCCGGATACTGACTTCACCCCTTACGAGTGCTGTGTCACCGAACCACCGGATTCATCTCCGGTCATGGACTTCGAGCCGCTCACATCCGTGCTCGTCGAGTCTGACTGGGCGCCGATCATGGAGTTCACCTCCGCGGATATCTTTCAGCACTCACCTTTCGGAGATATGCTAAATTCATTAAGGCCTCTCTCCTTGTCAGGAGAACCTTGGCCGAACTATGTCCGGCTAGAATGGGATGTGGACGACGAAGAAATTTGCTGCCCACCCACCACCCACTTAGTAGCCACTGTCGACGACTTAACCGACATGCTCGACTTTGACTCCGAAGACATCGACGGTATGGACGACGATGCCGGAGACAAATAGGAACCACCACCCACAGGGTGCCAGACCACCACTTCATCACATGACGTATACATGGTGGATACACCCAGAGAGGGCAATGGCGAAGAGACAGCGGGGGATGCACCCTCCAAGCAACCCAAGCACCGACTTTAGCGGCGCCGCCCTAAGCCCCGCCGTAGCAAAACCAGCAATAACAGCGCAAGAGGGAATAATAGTCCACTCGACTCTGGAAGAAATGACAATTGGAACACCCCGGTGGTAGAAAACGATCAAGACGCAAACTGCAAACATAGTACGGATCCGACGTCCGAACACGATGACGCCAAGGACAAGCCTCATCAAACCCCGTCTGGGGAAAAAAGTAGTCCGGACGAAGATGCATGCATCATCCCGGAAACACACTTGGAGCAAGAGAACCTCCGCAGAAGGCTTATTGCTACAGCGAGGAGCCTGAAGAAATAGAAGCAAAGGCTCAAGGTCGCACAAGATACGCTCAACAGCAAGTGGAACAAAGTAACAAAGTATGGTGGAAGTTACCACAAAATAGCTATCCAAAGTGCAAGCTATTACCGGAATTCAACGATGAGGCCTTAGAGCCCATACAGCCGAAAAGTGATACGGCCAACCGGCCAGATCCACCACCCTACGAACACGATAGAGCGGCTAACAAAGTCACGCATAAGTCAACACACGATCTATGTGAGAACTTGCGTCAAAAATCCAGCGCGACCAGATCTATCTATGGATATAGGAAGCGCGCTACAGTACACAACCAACACTGAATACTACAACCGTCCGAACACCATGGCTCATCCCAATACAAGGGCGCCGCACACCCCTTATGTTTCACTGATGAGGTGTTGGATCATGAATTCCCGGAGGGATTCAAACTGGTGAACATAGAGGCATATGACGGAACCACAGACCCTGGATTCCGGATAGAGGACTTCATCCTCCATATTCATATGGCTCGTGGAGACGATCTCCATGCCATTAAATACTTGCCCCTCAAGCTTAAAGGGCCAGCTCGGCACTGGCTGAAAAGCCTCCCCGAAAACTCAATTGGAAGTTGGGAGGAGCTCGAGGACGTTTTTTGAGCCAATTTTCAAGGGACTTATGTCCGACCTCTGGATGCAGACGATTTAACTCATATAATCCAACAGTCCGGAGAGTCTGCCCGAAAACTTTGGAACATGTTCCTCACCAAGAAGAACCAAATTGTCGACTGTCCGGACGCCGAAGCCTTAGCAGCTTTTAAACACAGCGTCCGAGACGAATGGCTCGCCAGACACCTCGGTCAAGAAAAACCAAGAACAATGGCAGCCCTAACAAGCCTCATGACCCGCTTTTGTGTGGGCGAGGACAACTGGTTGGGCCGTAGCAATACTAGCGACCCAAGAACATCCGAAGTCAGGGATGCAAATGGTAAACAACGACGCAACAAAAACAAGCATCGAAATAAAGAAGGTAGCCCAGATAACACGGCGATAAACGCCGGATTCAGGGGCTCCCGACCAGGTCAGCAGAAAAAGCCTTTCAAAGGTAGCATAGAAGGACCATCTGGCCTAAACAAAATTCCTGACAAACTCTGTCAGATTCACAGCACCCCATACAAACCTACAAATCATACCCATAGAGAATGTTGGGTCTTCAAGCAGGCCGGTAAGCTAATCGCCGAACACAAAGGGGAAGAGACACCAAGCAAAGACAAAGAGGAACCTCGCCACCAAAACATCGGAGGACAGAAAAAGTTCCCACCAGAGGTTAAAACAGTAAACGTGATCCATGTGACAAAGAGGAGAAGCAATCACGCATTCCGATGCACACGCCCCATAGAGCCCATCATTCCTAGGTTCAACCCATGGTTGGCCTGCCCAATCACTTTTGATCGTAGGGATCACGATACAAATATTCGGCGCGAAGGAGTGACAGCCTTGGTGTTAGACCCAATAATAAATGGGTACCATTTCACAAGGGTCCTCATGGACGGCGGCAGTGATCTAAACCTGATATATCAGGACACGGTCCACAAAATGGGGATAGATCCAACACAAATAAGCCACAGTAATACTACCTTCCAGGGTGTCATACCAGGCCAAGAGGCCCGCTGTACGGGCTCTCTGCTACTAGAGGTGGTATTCGGTTCTCCCGATAACTTCCGAAGTGAAATGTTAACTTTTCACATCGCTCCATTCTGAAATGATTATCAAGCACTACTCGGAAGGGCGGCTTTTGCTCGTTTTAACGCAATACCGCATTATGCTTTTCTCAACCTCAAGATGCCCGGTCCACGTGGCATCATCACAGTTAGCGGAAATACCGAACGTCTTTTACGTATGGAAGAGGACGCGGCGGCTCTAACAGCCGTGAACTAGACGGCCTCACCAACCAGAAAAAATGAAGGTCGTCAAGACCACGGACACGGTTAGACGAATCTGGTGTTCCATCATATTTACATGAGATTGGTTTTCGAACACTCATAAAACGATACCAGGGGCTTCTCGCGTGTAATCAGGGCCAGCCCGGCTCAACTTGGTTTCTCTTGAATTTTGATAGTTCATTGATAATAACCAACTCTTCTTTTTTTTTGGCACGACAACTTTCACCTAAGCTCTTTCCTTTTGCAGATGACAATCGTGCTACACCCGTCCAGGACACGGCACAATGGAGACACAGGCGCAGACGTGCAGCAAGGACCCGCCCAAAGGTTTCTCTTTAGATCAAGACCATCCATAAACCTTTTTTACTATCTCTTGTTGCTCACATCCTCCGTATACTCCACACAACGAAGAAGGATGTCCACGTTATTGGCATGTGGCCACGCCAGGATTTTGCACGTACCTGGACACATGGGGTTTCTTATTAAGGGCATTGTTTAGCCCGGTATATGTTATAAAGATCGAACACCTTAGGGAGTGTTCGGTGTCGCGAGTTTGGCCCTATATGCATCACCTCTGAATCATGTCTTTGGTCAAATGTTGGGTTTTCCCGCCTCCCACGTTTCGGTACCTTACGTTCCGTTATATCGGCTAAGGTAGCACTGGGAGAACTACTGCGATTGTGCCCTGGTTCATCCGGATGAGCACCTCAGTAGAGAAAGCCGAAAACTGACTGTCATGATATAGCGAGAGACTGGTCAACCACTCGATGACTCATCGGAATCTTTGGGATTCCTCCTCATTAACGAAGGACCGTTTCTCAGTCATGTACGTACGCGCCCCGTATTCGTACAAGCGCGGAAGTACCAGGGGCTATATGGTAGCCCCACTGTCAAACACCTATGCCTACGTTAAAGTGTTAAAGCAATATAGTCGGATTGCCTCGTACGCTACGCTATCACCTCCTTAACGGACCAAGATGTTGGATCAAGTGTGGATATGCATCTTTTGCGAACACCCCCGCATTATATGCGTGGGGGCGGAAGCCGATGACTGCAAACTTTTAGGTTATACACGTATATAGATAAACGGCCGCACAGGAGGCACCATAGCACTTTCGGGCAAAAGTATAAATACAGCCTTGATAATTCAATAAAACATTGTTTTTACAATGGGAATACATGTCACTTGAACATAACATTCTTCGAGCACTGAGCCTCTATCGAACGAGGGCCTTCAAGAACTTCTTCAAAGTAGTGCTCGGCAGGCACTCGGCCTACGGTTGAACCCTGTGTCGCAACAGTGGTGGCCTCCATCTCCGCTCAATATGTCTTGACACGGGCAAAGGCCATCCGCTCACCCTCTATGCACGCCGATCTCTTTACAGCATCGATGTGTGGCACAACACCAAGGAATTGTTGCACTAAGCTAAAGTAGCTATTTGGCCTTGACCCTCCCAGCCACAGGTGATCCACAACGGACCTCATGGCAAGTCCAGACAACCTATGGAGGTCGGCCCACTCGGCCAATCGCTCATTAAATAGTAGCGGACGGACTGGAGCGTGGAACTGTGACCAAAACAGCTTTTCCACTTCGGGACCTTTCTGATCCTTGAAGTACTCGGCCGCATCAGCAGCACTTGCAGCCAAATCCATGTACGCGTCCGCAGAACTCCATAGCCGGTCCAGACAAGCATACTTCGGATCTCCGAACTTAGTCCGCAACAAGAAGGGCTTCCCAGGCACAATATCTGCAGCTTGATTCAGCTCCTCCTTTGCTGCTCTAATTTTGGAGCGGGCTTCCTTGGCCTTCTCCAGGTCCATCGCCTTCGCCCGGTTCTCTTCTTCAAGAACATGGTAACAGTCAGCGGCATGTTTTAACTCTACAGCCATATTGGCTATTTTTTACTTGCTCTCGCAATGCGCGGCCTGTTCGGCCCTTAATTCTTCAGCCGCCTTTAAAGCGGCCGCATTGCTACTCCTTGCTTGCTCCTTGGCTCGGGCAAGCTCCGCCCAAAGGGTCTCCACAGTGGCAGCTCCATCTGCAGTCACAGCACATTAAAGACACTAGCATCATGCTACTCTTATTATGTGACGATCACCGGAAAAATCACTCACCCTGTGCCTCGTCAAGCTGCTTGTTGACAAGCACGATGTTGGCATCTGCCGCATCCAGTTGCCGCTTTAGCTCGGCAAAACCATCAGTCCGGCTAGCCACCGGAGCTTCAGCCACCTTCACATAAAGGCGGTCTGATTATTACCTAGGACTATGATCCTCTGTTTTTCGCCCTTTTCGACGACAACTAGAGTCTCAGGGGCTACTATATGCATAGGGCATATCTAACGTATGCGGTACTGTTTAAAACATACATTATTTCACGTACCTCGAAGCCTTTCAGTAGACTCATGAAGGCTTCATGCAAACCGCTTTCAGCGGATGAAATCCTTTCAATTACCGCACCCATTAGCGTACGATGCGCTTCCGAGACGGGCGCTTGCCCCAAAAGATCCTTTAGCACGTTCGACCGCACACTGTACGGACCCTTGCTGTCGCTCTCCTTATGAGCCGGATACTGGGGATTCCGGGCAGCCAAAGGGTTATCCTCTGGCCCTAGTGGATCCGGAGATACCCTTTGCAACAACACTTCAAGGTCGCCCGCTTCTTGAGACGGGGTGTCCAGGGGAGGCGTTTCGCTCTCCATCATCTCCGGAAGAAGATCCCCCGAAGATGAACTCTGTCGAGAAGGGCTACGATCCGGACTACAATTTATAAGCATCGGTTATTATCTTCGGAAGTAAGGTAGGATGTTTTTACTGTTTAGTACTTTTCGATTACTTACAACTCGGTAGAGGGCTGATCCCCGCGCGGATATTGTGCGGCAAGAATACCCTCCGAGGCAGGACCCTCTGATGAAGATTTCTTCTCCTGTTTTGAAACCTTAGTTTCCGGATTTTCAGAGGTAATCCTCTTCCTTCCCCGGGGAGGGAGAATGTTAGGTTCTTCCCTTTGATTGTCCTCCCTTGCAGAGGTGCTCATTCCCCCGGCTGGAATAAGTAGCGAGTGAGGCCAGCTTTCGCTCTCTTTATTCCCCCCATCACCTTCCTTTGAGGACACTGGATAAGGCGCCGTCTCGAGCATCTTGTCCAATACCGGATTGTCCAAGCCCTCAAGAAGGGGGGCCGAACACCTGATCATCATCGCCTTTGTTATCCAGTCCTGGTCAAAGAGCGGCTCTTTAGAATGATGCCATGATAAATGAAAGGACGGCAGCTTCGGCATGGGATTACTTACTTGGGCAGCATGGCAGTTGCAACTCAGGCCCACGTCCTCGGTGGTGTCCGGACACTCTATTAGGGGTCCGAAGAACGATTTGTACATCTCTTTATGCGTCATGCCAAGGAAATGCTGAATAACTCGCGGTCCTTCCGGGTTGAATTCCCACATGTAGAGGGGCCGACGTTTGCAAAGTTGGGCTCGACGAACCAACATAACTTGCATTACCATAACCAGACTGAAGTCTCCCTCGAAGAGATCTTGGATACGGCTCTGCAGTATTGGCATGTCCTTGGCTGGACCCCAGCTCAGCCCCCTGTTGATCCATGACATCAGTTGTGGTGGGGGCCCGAGCGGAAGGCGGGAGCAGCTACCCACTTGGCACTTCGGGGAGCTGTGATGTAAAACCACTCCCGCTGTCACAATCCGGACACCTCTGGGAAGGAACCCTCTGGCCATGGAGCGCCAACGATCTTGCTTATTAAAGCACCCCCGCATGCTGCGTGTTGCCCCTCGATCATCTTCGGCTTCACATCGAAGGTCTTGAGCCACAGGCCGAAGTGAGGGGTAATGTGGATGAAGGCCTCACATACGACAATAAATGACGAGATGTGAAGAAGGGAATCCGGGGCCAGATCATGAAAATCCAACCCATAATAGAACATAAGACCCCTAACAAAGGGATCCAGAGCGAGGCCTAGCCCTCGGAGGAAGTGGGAGACGAACACAACGCTCTCGTTGGGTTCGGGAGTAGGGACGACCTGCCCTCGGGTGGGCAGCCTATGCGGAATTTCGGCGGTCAGATATCTGGCCTCCCTCAACTTCTTGATGTCCTCCTCTGTGATGGAGGAAGGCATCCACCGACCTTGAAGGTTGGATCCGGACATAGTTGAAGGTCTGGAGCACCTGACCTGAGCTTTGGGTGTTAGAACTCGAGGCGGGGGAAGGATTCGATTGAGCACGGGAGGGAAAAAAGAAAAAGCCTCGTCCCCTTTATAAAGAGGGTGAATATCAGGTATCCTCCTCGTGGCCGTTTGGGACTTACCTAAGATCTAGGAGTCATACCAACAGGCACGATTGGGTTACCCACGTTTGTATTGATGAGAATGTCGTAATAAGGGGGACACAATCTCTGCTTTGACAAGACGTGTCAAGAAAACCGCCTCGCGTTATGTGCGGAGCTGGTTGAGGGAAACGGTTTGAATAATGACTGGGTCATGGTGTGATGTCACGCTGTCAAAATGTGTCAGCAGATTAGATTTGTGGAAATATTATTCTCTCTACAGTGGTATGTGGAACTTATTTTGCAGGGTCGGACACTGTCGTTGTATTCAAACTCTTCCGTGGTGTGTTCGGGGGAGGAAAATGAGCTGAACATTCTCATTGTCATTTCTCTTAAAGCAGTTGAAGAGGTTGCGAAGGACACTGATCCTTTGATCTCTCTGGGTTGAGACGCCTTCGTTGACCTTGGAGAGCCAGTCCTAGACTAGCTTCGATGTTTCTAGAGACTCACACGACCATACTGTCCTTTGGTCAAATGACCACAGATGATGTTCTTGGCAGTAGAATCCAGTTGAACGAACTTCTTGACATCAGTAGGGTGACACCTTCACGAGTCTTGGGAACGCCATTCTTGACGACATTCCAGAGGTCGACATCAATGGCTTCAAGATGCATGCGCATCTTATTTTTCTAGTAGGGATATTCAGTTGCATCGAAGACGGGGCACGCAGCGGAGACTTTGATTATCCCTGCAGTCGACATAGCTAAAACTCTAGGTGGTTAAACTGAATCACATAGAACAAGGGAGTACCTTGCTTTGATACCAATTAAAAGCGCTAGTGATCGACTAGAGGCGGTGAATAGGCGATTTTTATGAAAGTCTTCAAAACATGGAAGTTTCGAAGACAAACGATAGAAATGATCCTATTAACATGCATCGGAAGGTAGACTACACTAAGAAAGCCATAGTCAAGTATACAATGAAGTGAAAGCACGAAGAATAATAGCAACTAGGCAGTATGGATCACGATGGAAGATAGTATGAAGCCAATCAGAACAAACAGTCACACAGTGAAGACAAACAAATAATGCAAGCAGGCAATGACTTCACAAGGAACAACTGTAGATAAAGAGAAGGAAAGGGTAGGACTAGTTGCTTGGTGAAGACAAGGATTTGTTGGACCAGTTCCAGTTGCTGTGACAACTGTACGTCTGGTTAGGGAGGCTGAGAATTAACTTAGAAGACCGTGTCTTCACCTTATTCCCCTTGAGATAAGGACACACAGACCTCGCCCAATCACTCGGGTAAGTCTTCAAGGTAGACTTCCAGACCTTCACAGACTTCGTTCACCATCGATCCACAATGACTCTTGGATGCTCAGAACACGACGCCTAACCGGCTGGAGGATTCACAGTCCTCAAGTGTAACAAGTCTTTAGATCACACAGACAGGAAGACTTCATTGATGCCTAACACTCTTTGGCTCTGGGTGTTTAGGGCTTTGTCCTCGCAAGGATTTCTCTCTCAAAGGCTTCGGAGGTGGGTTGCTCTCAAACGACAAAAGTCGTGCACTAACTCTGAGCAGCCACCAATTTATGGTGTAGGGGTGGGCTATTTATAGCCACTAGGCAACTCGACCTGATTTGTCTGAAATGACCATGGGTCACTAAGGAACTGACACGTGTTCCAATGGTCAGTTTTCAAACAAACGCGGCAGCTTGACTTGGGCTACAAGTAAAGCTGACTTATCCAGATCTGGATAAGATTTTCTCTCATTGTCTTTGCTCGAAGACTTACGATTTGGTTGAGAATCACTTTAGTCATTCTGACTATGTTCACTAGGACCCCACTTAACAGTACGGTGGTTCGTATGACTCAACAAAGAAGAAGATGAAACTACGAAACAACTATGTCTTCGCGCTCCAAAGCCTTCATGCGATGTCTTCTCATGTCATAGTCTTAAGTGTGAATATCTTCACATACCACCATTGTCTTCAATGTCTTCACACATTTTTAGGGGTCATCTCCGGTAGGTAAACCGAATCAATGAGGGGCTACTACCTTTGTTATCCTGCAATTCTCACAAACACATTAGTCCCTCAACCAGGTTTGTCGTCAATACTCCAAAACCAACTAGGGGTGGCACTAGATGCACTTACAATCTCCCCTTTTTTGGTGATTGCTGACAAACTGATTGAAGTTTTCAACGAGGATAAACGTATGTGAAATTGTAAAGTATTGAGGTATTATCTTCGTAAGTAGCAAAAGGGCTCCCCCTGAAGATGTGCATATAAGTATTTTGCTTTTGAATGCAAATGCACATGGCTGGTTGTACTTGCGGAGATCCTCTTCTACTTATGAAGACAATTCATCATGCATGAAGAGATATAACGAAGATAATGACATGCATAATGAAAAATGGACGTATGCAAAATGACTTCGTGCGGAATTTATCGTCGCACATGCAGAATTTATCATCGCATCACATAGTTGACAGAAAAGGTAGCAGACGACCATAAATTTGAAGTGGTACAACTCAAAAGAACCAAATGTATCAAAAGCGAGAGTTGTAAGCACTTGTCAAATGTAGCAAAAGTATAGCAGCCACCCTTATGGACCCGCTTGAAGACTATCAACTCATATGCTTCTCCCCGTTTTGTCAGTAATGACCAAAAAGGTTTGAAGACATAGATCTTGCTACTCGTTCCCATGAGGAGTAGGCGAAGTAGCAGGGTCGGCATTGAGGTTTGGTGGTGCAAAAGAACTTGGTGCAGTGTTGATACGCGCCGAAGTTGAAGGTGGTGAAGTAGCATCATCTTGGTAATCAATGAGTGAAACTTGATGAGGCGCATTACCCATGGAGCAGAGAACTTCAGACCAAAGATATCAGAGCCAGATGCAGCCAATTGTCTAATGAAGAAGTCTTGAGCATTGAAGCTGATGCCATTGAAGATATAAAAAACCAATGTCTTCATTGCTCCTTCAAGCTTCACTGTATGAGAATGTCCTTTGACAGGCCATAGAGTTCGCCTGATGATATGGTAAATAGTGCGGGGAGATACTCTAGGTATTCAACAAAGAACTCCTTGGGATAGTCAGCGTCATGGGGCAGTGGCTTCATCATGCTCAGCATTTGGCTCATGTTAGGCTCTGGCTTCCGGAAGATGCTCTCCAAAGCATTCTGGTGTAGCTGACAACCTAGTTCATAATGTTCGCCAGGAGTGGGCAGGGCAGTAAGCTCAATGATGTCTTGGGATTTAGCTTCATGGTATACATCGCCTGTCATACACTCAAGGATCCAAGTCTTCGGATCCCTATTGTAGCCGCGAATGTGGAGGGTGGCATAAAATTGTAGCAGAAGCTCTTCATTCCAATGTTCTTTGGCATTCACAAAATGTAGAAGGCCAGCATCTCTAAAGCAGTCAAGGGCTTCTTCTAGGCAAGGCAGGCCAGCCATGGCTTCGCAGTCTAGACGCATATGAGGGAAAATGCGCCCCTGATTGTATAAGATGCAGGAATAGTAACTGCGTTGCTGATAACTCCAGAATCGATCTGATGAGATTCTTGGCCTTGTGTAGGGGTTCTTGACCCTGTCTAAGAATGTGTTGTGTGCCTTGAAGCCATTCAGATTAAACGATCCTGGTGAAGTTGCAGTACCTGGAAACCTTGGCAGCATTGGCTTTGGCTTCTGGACCTGAGGCATGTGCTCCACATGATAGTCGAATTGTGGTCCGGGAGCAGGAGGAGGTACCAGAATGGGCCAACGAACCATGACAGGTTGGCTGCGGTCAAAAGCCAGCTCAATGGTACGAGGCCTTGGAGGAGGCACAGGAGCATTGGCATTGACGTGGGCTTCGAGCTGCACAATGGCTTCGGGGTTCACATGCACTTCTGGCATCACATTAGCTTCAGGCGCCACATTTGCTTCGACCATGAAAACGTCATTGGCTTCAGTATTGGTGTTTGTGGCCGCCTCAGTATTTTCAACCTCCACTTGAGTAGCTGGAGGGTCGGACACGTTCTCCTCGAGAACAACTTCTTGGTTGGACGGGGGCATAGCAACACGTTCTTCTTGTTCATCGGCTGATGCAGTCGGAATGTCTTCAGCAGCTTTGGCTTCAGACTCTAAGATGTTCGCAGTTGGAGTGGCTTCAAGAAACACTTGGCGCGATACTAAGTGCTGGTGCTCTTCTCCTTCTGGAACACTCAAAGGAGTGACTTGTGGCCTTGGACCTTTGCGAAGCCTGCGAAACGCTGGCGACGCCTTTGGAGAGGGAGTTGGCTGGGCCACAAAGTCATCATCTTGAAGCACTGGAGTGGTGGCTTGAGGTGGGGGAGTACTTGGTGATTCTTGATGGGGGTAGTCTTGAGGGTGATCAGCCCATGAATCATCCTGAGCAATTGGCGTCAAAGGACGACCAATGCTGATGAGTTCGTTGTTCGTCAGAACAGGCGATGATACCATGTTGTGCTCAATCTGAGGAAGGACTTCATCATCTTCAACATTGTCTTGGGGACCAAGGTCTTCAGCTACGGTGGGGTCAAGAGCTGGATCTTCTTCAGCTTCAGGAGCCTCTATGGTAGCAGGCTCATGAACTATCAACTTGCGCTCACAGTGTTCAAATGTAGGACGAGCCACTGAGATTGGCTCGACGACAAGGGGCTCTATGGGAGCAGCCCGATCTTTCTTCTTTGTTTTTCTCTTCTTGGTTTGTGGAGCCTCATCAGTGGTGTTCTTGGTTTTGCTCTTTCTGTCTTTGGCTTCGGCTGCCCATGTTTTCTTGAGCTTCGAAGCCACTATGGGGACTGAGGGAGTCCTGGATTAGAGGGTATCCAGACAGCTGGACTATTCCTTTGGCCGGACTGTTGGACTATGAAGATACAAGATTGAAGACTTCGTCTCGTGTCTGGATAGGACTCTACTTGGCGTGGAAAGCAAGCTAGGCAATACGGATATGTATATCTCCACCTTTGTAACCGACCTTGTGTAACCCCAGCCCCCTCCGGTGTCTATATAAACCGGAGGGTTTTAGTCCGTAGGACAACAGACAATCATACCATAGGCTAGCTTCTAGGGTTTAGCCTCTCCGATCTCGTGGTAGATCAACTCTTGTAATACTCATATCATCAAGAATAAATCAAGCAGGACGCAGGGTTTTTCCTCCATCAAGGGGCCCGAACCTAGGTAAAACATTGTGTCCCCTGCCTCCTGTTACCATCCGCCTTAGACACACAGTTCGGGACCCCCTACCTGAGATCCGCCGGTTTTGACACCGACATTGGTGCTTTCATTGAGAGTTCCTCTATGACGTCACCGTAAGGAAGGGTGCCTCATCTCATTGTTAAAAGCAACATTACCGCCAGGGGAGCTCTGGTTATCGGCCAAACTCTTCGGGTAGGCAGTTTCGTCATGACTGTCTGTTCGGCCGCTGCACCGACGATGACTTCTCGGGTCATCAAAAACAGCCTCCACATCGGCTCGGAATTCGCTGAGCAGATGGATCCAATGGAGCTCTCTTACCTAAACGAACTCTTGGATCGCATCACTGCCTTGGGAGTCGCTACGGACTATGATCGGATTGGGCTTAAACCCGATCAAAGGGAGATTAACTCTCCATCGGTCACCCATCATGTTGCGGTGGTGGAGGAACAATGCGGCAACTCTTCCTCTATTTTGAGGACTAACTACGTCTAGATTCTTGAGCTCTCCGAGCCGGATACCCGCTTACGGGAGGACATCACCCAATCCCTGAACCTAGATTTAGGCAGCGCACCAGACTTATCGGGAAACACTCCGGAACCCGAACTTCCAAGATTGGAAACTCCTCGGCCCCTGGGTCTTAGATCGGGTAGGGGTTCGGACTCAAATCCACCCACCCACCCAGACATAAACGATCTTTCCCACATCAGGCAAGAGCCCCATGAAACAGTACATCATTATTGGGCCAGATTCCTCCTTGTGATGAACAAGGTTAAGGACTGTCGCAAGGAATATGTAGTCTCACTTTTCTGCAATAATTGCACGGACAAGGGAATCCATAACGCCTTAAGTCATCGTGACATATCACGCTTCGCTGACTTGGCGTCCATAGTATGAAAGTACTGTGCGATGGAAAGCGCCTGGAAAACCGAAACGAAATTTTGGGATAATTCAGCCCCGAATATACACCCAGTCCGAAGTAAAAGGGTGCACTATCATAAGACACCCGAGCTAGTTGCAAAGAAACAAAAACCCTCTACAGGGCATGAAACGTACTGGAGGGATGGCTTAACGGACCCTGCAAATTCATAGTACAGCAGATACAATACCAACGCACAGCCTTAGAGCATGTTGGATACTCCGGCAAGTGGGCAAAAGTGGTGAGGATCTTCTTATCCCAAATGCCACAGAGCACCATCCCGTGGATAACAATACGGTGTTAACAGTCTTTGAGACCTTCGTGTCAAATAATAGGCGCAAGCGAACACTCCGAAACATGGCCGAAATCTGCCACACAGCAGCAATAAATCCATGGAGTGACACGGCTATTACCTTCAATGCCAGTGACAAACCTAAATTCCGAACAGCCCGAGCACCAGCCGCACCGGTCCTCAGTCCAATTGTGGACGGCTTTCGACTCACCAAAGTACTCATGGACGGCGGCACCGGATTAAACCTCATATATGAGGAAACTCTTCAAAAAATGGAAATAGACTGGAACCGCATGGAGCAAAGTAGCACAACCTTCAGGGGAATCATACCCAGTCAGGAGGCACGATGCGTTGGGAAAATCACACTAGATGTGGTATTCGGTACGCCAGAGAACTATAGGTCTGAAGAAATTACATTTCAAGTATCCCCGTTCAGCAGTGGATACCACGCCCTTTTAGGGCGTGAGGCGTTCATGATCTTCCAAGCCGTACCTCATTATGGGTACATGAAGCTCAAAATACCCGGGCCCAATGGAATCATCACCCTCGCCAGTCATCCGGACATAGCACTCCGCGCCGAAAACAAAGCAGCCGCACTGGCCCTCGAGGCATTATCCGAAGCCCTCTCGGTTGCGGAATTAACCACACTACGCTCCACACTGGACAGGGATTAACCACACCTCTTTTAAACCAGCGGATGAAATAGTCAAATTCCAAGTCCACCCAACGGACCCTACAAAAACAGCCTCCATTGGGGCACAGTTAAACCTCGTCATGGACGCCGCACTACGAGAGTTCCTGCGCGAGAATTGGGACATATTCGCCTGGCATCCCTCAGACATGCTAGGAATCCCACGCAGGCTGGCTAAGCATAGCCTCAATATCCTAAAGGGATTCCAGCCGGTCAAGCAAGCCCTTCGGCGTTTCTGCGAACCTAAGAGACAGGCCATGGGAGAGAACTAGCCAAGTTATTGGAGGCCAGATTCATCAGAGAAATAAAACACCCGGACTGGCTAGCAAACCTGGTGATGGTACCAAAGAAGGATAAATCCTGGCGCCTTTGTGTCGATTTCAAGGACCTCAATAAAGCTTGCCCAAAGGATCCCTTCTCCCTCCCCCGCATCGAGCAAATTATCGATGCTACCGCAGGACACGAGTGATTGTGTTTCCTCGATGCATACTCTGGTTACCACCAAATCAAGATGGCGGAGTCCGACCAAGCCGCAACGGCATTCATCACATCATGCGGTCCCTTCTGTTTCAACACAATGCCTTCTGGGCTCAAAAACGCCGGCGCAATATATCAGCGCATGATTCAGACATGTTTGGAGAAACAAATTGGCAAAACAGTAGAGGCATACATAGATGATGTGGTCATCAAAACCAAACACGTCGACTCTTTGATAGATGACTTGAGGCTCACATTCGACAACCTCAGAACATACGACATCAAGCTCAATCCAGAAAAATTGCATTTTCCGCGTACCAGCCGGAAAAAGCACCTGGGTTTCATCGTCTCCAGTAGAGGTATTGAAGCTAATCCGGCCAAAATCCGAGCTTTGTCACAGTTGGCTACCCCAACAGACCTCAAGCAAATCCAAAAGTTAACTGGATGCATGGCAGCTCTAAGCCGCTTTATCTCCTGCTTAGGAGAAAAGGCTTTACCCCTTTATTGCCTCCTTCGGCGCACCGAACACTTTGAGTGGACGGACGCTGCCATAGCCAGATTGGAAGAAATAAAGGCCATTTTGGCAACCAACCCAATCCTGGCCGCGCCAAACATCGGCGAACCAATGCTGTTGTACATTGCGGCAACTCATCAAGTTGTAAGCGAAGTGCTCGTCGTCGAACGAGAAGCTAACGAACATAAATTATCTCTTCAAAAGCCGGTATACTATGTATCCACTGTCCTCACTCCATGCAAATCACGGTACCCACATTATCAAAAGATAGCCTGTGCAGTATTCATGGCATCCTGGAAGCTACGACAGTACTTTCAAGAGTGTTCGATTAGAGTAGCCTGGGAAGTGCCACTTAATGATATTATAACAACTGCGACGCTACGGGCCGGATTGCTAAATGGGCCATTGAGCTCCTCCCGTTCGACATAACATACAAACCTCGACGAGCCATTAAGTCACAAGTATTGGCCGACTTTGTCGCCGAATGGATGGAGGCTGAACTCCCTAAAGAGTACGGCACATACTCCGATTGGATCATGCAATCTGACATTTCTAAAATGTTGGCTGGTCAGGGGCTGGCGTCGTCCTGACGTCCCCAACCGGAGATACCGTTCAGTACATACTGCAAATATTGTATACAGACTCCAACAACGCAGCCGAATACGAAGCTCTGTTGCATGGTCTTCGGATGGCAGTCTCCATGGGCATTCAACGCCTGGAGGTGCGTGGGGATTCAAACCTCGTAATATCCCAAATAAATGGAGACTTTGACGCCAAGGATCCGAAAATGGCGGCCTATCGAAACGCCGTCCTAAAAATTTCAGCTCGGTTCGAGGGGCTCGAATTTCACCATGTGGCGGATATCCTCTCCCGCATCAGTGCAAAACGCGATGCGGCCCCCCCAACATATTTCTGGAGAGGCTGTTCAAGCCATCCATAGTATGGGAAGGGGACACCGGTAACAATAGTCCGGACCTAGCCAAAACGCCCGATACCAAACACTCTGACACAATCGGAGGCTCCGCCACCGAAATAACACCTTCAGCCCACGTAATAATGGCCATCATAGCCCCGTGGACAGAACCATTCCTGGCCTACCTAACTAGGTAGGAACTTCTGGAGGACCAAATGAGGCACGCTGCATAGTGCGGCGATCTAAGGCCTACAGGGTCCATGAGGGAGAATTGTATAAAAAAGCACTACCGGAGTCCTTCAAAGGTGCATCTCCGAGGAGGAATGGCGGAACCTTTTGGCAGAAATCCACGCCGGACTCGGTGTTCACCACGCCGCAGCCCGGGCTCTTGTGAGCAAGGCCTTCCGAACAGGATTCTATTGGCCAACGGCCCGGGCAGATGCACAGGACTTGGTTCAATGTTGCGCCGGTTACCAGCTCTTTGCAAATCAAAGCCACATACCACCCACCGCCCTCCAAACAATCCCCATTACGTGGCCCTTCGTGGTCTGGGGGCTTGACATGGTTGGACCCCTTAAAGGGGTAACCCACAAGAAAAAATACTTATTGTTCATGGTGGATAAATTCACCAAATGGATAGATGCCAAACCTGTTAAAACAGCCGAATCCGGACCAGTGATAGACTTCATATCTGGGGTCGTACACCGTTATGGCGTCCCCCACAGCATCATCACTGACAATGGCACGAACTTCACTGCCGATGAGGTAAAACTCTGGTGCAGCTAAATGGGCATCAAGGTCGATTATGCTTCAGTCTATCACCCACAAACCAACGGCCAAGTTGAGTGAGCAAACGGTCTTATAATGAGTGGCATTAAACCCAGATTAGTGTGTTCCTTAATGGAGTCTAACATGCACTGGGTAGAGGAGCTCGACTCCGTACTCTGGGGGCTGCAGACCACACTGAATCGTAGTACCAGATATACACCCTTCTTTATGGTGTACGGCGCAGAGGCAGTCTTGCCCTATGACATAATTCATGACTCACCTCGGGTGCACATGTATGAAGAAAGAGAAGCCGAGATCGATCGGCAGGACAGTCTAGACACCCTGGAGGAGGAGCGCGACGTAGCAAAAGCCCGTTCCGCATTTTATTAGCAACAGGCTCACAGATACCAAAGCAGAGAAGTACGGGCCAAAACTTATAGTGTTGGCGAACTAGTTCTACGCCTGCCGGATAAGAAAAAGAACAAGCTCAAGCCCAAATGGGAAGGTCCCTTCATTATTGACCAAGTTCTGATCGGTGGAGCGTACCGACTGCGGGATGCATCGACTAATCGACTCGAGCTGAACCCATGGAACGCGGCCAGGCTCCAAAGATTCTACGCCCAGCGCCGGACTCTATGTTCGTCCCCTTCCTCTGTCCATTTTTTGCATATACATTATCTGTCTTGTTTTTCTTTCTTTCTTTTATTCTTTCTCTAGGCCTTCAAGGGCCAACTTGTGCCTCGCTTGCACATTATAGATGCGCTAGCCGCGCTCATCATACCCGGGGGCTTCCTTCACAGAAGCTTAATTATTTATCTGGGCCTCATGCCCCGCACATGTGTTATACTTCCGCATGTACCTTTTTTCGCCATTATATGCATCGATATGACTTAAGTTTTGGCCAAGATGGGTTGCCTGGCTCTTGTATTTATGCCCTATGTTCTCGTTAATTCAGCTAGGGCATAAGGGGAGCACCTCTGCGATTGTTACTGCCGAGTTAGCCGGATGTGTACCTCAGACTGGGTGAAGCCGAAAGCTAGCGTTCTTAAGGGAATATTCAGTCGGTGAACAAAAGATGATTTTTTATTTTCCATATCTGCCCCAAATGTTTTTTCCTGCGTTTCTTATCGCAGTCTGGACATGCACTTTAGGGCATGCATACCCAGGGAAAGGAACCCTTAACGGAACTATTCTCCCTGGAAGATGTTTCTTAGTACCCATGTAATATAACATATCTAGTTGGGCACTTGTCCGTTCAAGCACTAATGACCCCTATGCCTAGTATCCACGCATACCCCGGTTCTTATATAACTAAGCGGGTATTCGGATACACTCCGGACTATCGGGTCCCGAGGTTGAAGCGAAAAGGTCTGCCAAGACAAATGATCTACAATCCGGGTAGAAGGCATTATACATGTCACTTTAATTACATAGTCATGCAGACTGACTAAATTCATCTTCTATACCATCCAACAGGTGGTCTAGCCTACAATCCCGTTGGGAATACTTTGCGGCTAATTCTACTTGCCCATAAACCAACGGGGATTTCTTTTCTGTCAGGCCCCACAGGTCTGACCTCGGCCATGTGATTTGGGTCAGCCTTGGTATACCGCGTCTTCACCATGGCCCAAGATTCTCTGGCACCTTGTTGGCAGGCCGATATCTTCCATAATCGGAAGCACTGCCGAGCTCCCTTGAGCTTCTCCGTAAGCTCTGCAACGCCTTTTGGCAGGGAGCCGGATGGCCACAAGGCCTGGGCAACACCTCGCATCACCTGCCGAACTTGTTCGTGCAGATGTGAGAGCTCGAATAGAAGATCACCCACAGACCTGGGCATTTCCTCCGCGGGATGACCCGTCAGCATACCTATAGACATAACGCTGTTAGTCGGCTTATTCATCGAACTCCTTTAAAAGGATTCATTCAAGCACTTATTGAAAATGCCGTGCCGAAGCCGCTTATTCTCCTTCTCGGAGTCTGCAAGCTGGGCTCGAACGTCTTTTCGTTCCACGCTCAGCTTGATATTGGCGTCTTGGAGATTTTTTTCTCCCGCCTAACCTCAGTCAGCACGCGTTTGCCAGCCTCTAGCTGTCGCACGACATGCTGGTCCTCCGGATTTTCTCTGGATTCATCTGCAAGATCTATTGTTAGATCTGCAGCCACACCGCACACTATATGGTAACCATCATTCTTTAAAGTAAATGTTACCAGCGGGTGACTTTTTCGGTTCCTGCAATGCGGCAACAGCGGCTCGCAATTGGGTCTTGCATTCCTCTAGCTCCTGTGACAGCCTAGTATTCTTCTCTGTAAGAACCTGCACAATAAAGATGATCCTTAAGTCAGTTCTGCTAACTGTTTCAAGTCTCAGGGCTACTGATACATATAAAACGTCAGATTTACTTACCCGTACATCCTTTTGCATACTGATCCATGGCTCTGGCTAGACCATCTTGAGCAGCTCGGAGGTACGCCTCTCCAGAATTGAAGGCATCAAATGCCTCTGGGGAGAAACAAGCGTCACGGAGTACGGCCCACCGGCGCCTATGATTCATGGCGCTTTCCACTTCTGAGTTTGTAGCGGATAATCTATCCACATCCTATGCCGGGGGATTATTCGGCGCCCGCCCGTATCGGCTTCCGCCTCTATGTTCGGTCCTGGCGCCCGACTGGTGGAAGCGTGATTAGTAACATCGTCGGACATATTTCGGCGAGCATTTTTTCTGTTAAAGAAACATAGGCGTCATTACATTTCGAGAAAGACGACAACCACGGAGCGGGGTTTTTGCCATACCTTTGCGACGACGTCTCCATCCTGACTGCCTTCCTTTTTGGCCTACCCGGCCTTGGTGCCTCTTGTTGGCGAGTTGCTGCAGGTTTGGCAGGGCGTCCCGAATGCCTTCCCTGTAAAAATGCCATATGTATATGGTGGCTGAAGTGTCTAAAAGGGGATCCTAGCTTTTGGAGTTGGGATTTTTGGTTTTTCTTACGTGCGATGCAGGGAGCAGTCCGGGATAGTCGGCCGTAATGGCCACCATGGCACCATCGCAGCTTAACTGATAGAACTACTGGCCTATCAGCTCCACGAATATAACCGGATCTTCTTCAAGTCTGGAGTCGAGGGCCCAGTTAGGGTCCTCTCGTTGTGGAGAGGGGCTGCTCACCTCCTTTATGGCTTTTCGCATTTCCTCGTACGGGCTCTCTGCTACTAGAGGTGGTATTCGGTTCTCCCGATAACTTCCCAAGTGAAACGTTAACTTTTCACATCGCTCCATTCTGAAATGATTATCAAGCACTACTCGGAAGGGCGGCTTTTGCTCGTTTTAACGCAATACCGCATTATGAGTTTCTCAAGCTCAAGATGCCCGGTCCACATGGCATCATCACAGTTAGCGGAAATACCGAATGTCTTTTACGTACGGAAGAGGACGAGGCGGCTCTAACAGCCGTGAACTAGACGGCCTCACCAACCAAAAAAATGGAAGGTCGTCAAGACCACAGACACGGTTAGACGAATCTGGCGTTCCATCATATTTACATGAGATTGGTTTTCGAACCCTCATAAAACCATACCAGGGGCTTCCCACGTGTAATCAGGGCCAGCCCGGCTCAACTTGGTTTGTCTTGAATTTTGATAGTTCATTGATAATAACCAACTCTTCTTTTTTTGGCACAGCAACTTTCACCTAAGCTCTTTCCTTTTGTAGATGACAATCGTGCTACACCCGTCCAGGACACGACACAACGGAGACACAGGCGCAGACATGCAGCAAGGACCCGCCCAAAGGTTTCTCTTTAGATCAAGACCCTCCATAAACCTTTTTTACTCTCTCTTGTTGCTCACATCCTTCGGATACTCCACACAACCGAGAAGGATGTCCGCGTTATTGGCATGTGGCCACGCCAGGATTTTGCACGTACCTGGACACATGGGGTTTCTTAAGGGCATTGTTTAGCCCGGTATATGTTATAAAGACCGAACACCTTAGGGAGTGTTCGGCGTCACAAGTTTGACCCTATATGCATCAGCTCCGAATCATGTCTTTGGTGAAATGTTGGGTTTGCCCGGCTCCCACGTTTTGGTACCTTACATTCTGTTATATCGGCTAAGGTAGCACTGGGAGAACTACTGCGATTGTGCCCTGGTTCATTCGGATGAGCATCTCAGTAGAGAAAGCCGAAAACTGACTGTCATGATATAGCGAGAGACTGGTCAACCACTCGATGACTCATCGAAATCTTTGGGATTCCTCCTCATTAACGAAGGACCGTTTCTCGGTCATGTACATAGGCGCCATGTATTCGGAAGAGCGCGGAAGTACCAGGGGCCATATAGTAGCCCCACTGTCAAACTCCTATGGCTAAGTTAAAGTGTTAAAGCAATATAGTCGGATTGCCTCATATGCTACGCTATCACCTCCTTAAGGGACCAAGACGTTGGATCAAGTGTGGATATGCATCTTTTGCAAACACCCCCGCATTATATGCGTGGGGGCGGAAGCCGACGACTGCAAACTTTCAGGTTATACACATATATACATAAACGGCCGCACAGGAGGCACCATAGTACTTTCGGGCAAAAGTATAAATACAGCCTTGATAATTCAATAAAACATTGTTTTTACAATGGGAATACATGTCACTTGAACATAACATTCTTCGAGCACTGAGCCTCTATCGAACGAGCGCCTTCAAGAACTTCTTCAAAGTAGTGCTCGGCAGCCACTCGGCCTATGGCCGAACCCCGTGTCGCAACAGTGGTGGCCTCCATCTCCGCTCAATATGTCTTGACATGGGCAAAGGCCATCCGCTCACCCTCTATGCACGCCGATCTCTTTACAGCATCGATGTGTGGCACAACACCAAGCAATTGTTGCACTAAGCTAAAGTAGCTATTTGGCCTTGGCCCTCCCGGCCACAGGTGATCCACAACGAACCTCATGGCAAGTCCGGACAACCTATGGAGGTCGGCCCACTCGGCCAATTGCTCATTAAATAGCAGCGGACGGACTAGAGCGTGGAACTGTGACCAGAACAGCTTTTCCACTTCGGGACCTTTCTGATCCTTGAAGTACTCGGCCGCATCAGCAGCACTTGTAGCCAAATCCATGTACGCGTCCGTAGAACTCCATAGCCGGTCCAGACGAGCATACTTCGGATCTCCGAACTTAGTCTGCAACAAGATGGGCTTCCCAGACACAATATCTGCAGCTTGGTTCAGCTCCTCCTTCGTCGCTCTAATTTTTGAGCGGGCTTCCTTGGCAGCCACCCAGGCCTTCTCCAGGTCTGTCGCCTTCGCCTAGTTCTCTTCTTCAAGAAGCTGGTAACAGTCAGCGGCATGTTTTAACTCTACAGCCATATTGGCTATTTTTTCCTTGCTCTCGTAATGCGTGGCCTGTTCGGCCCTTAATTCTTCGGCCGCCTTTAAAGCGGCCGCATTGCTACTCCTTGCTTGCTCCTTGGCTCGGGTAAGCTCCACCCGAAGGGTCTCCACGGTGGCAGCTCCATCTGCAGTCACAGCACATTAAAGACACTAGCATCATGCTACTCTTATTATGTGACGATCACCAGAAAAATCACTCACCCTGTGCCTCGTCAAGCCGCTTGTTGACAAGCACGATGTCGTCCTCTCCCGCATCCAGTTGCCGATTTAGCTTGGCAAAACCATCAGTCTAGCTAGCCACTGGAGCTTCAGCCACCTGCACATAAAGGCGGTCTGGTTATTAGCTGGGACTATGATCCTCTGTTTTCCGTCATTTTCGACGACAACCAGAGTCTCGGGGGCTACTATCTGCATAGGGCGTATCTAATGTATGCGGTACTGTTTCAAACATACATTATTTCACGTACCTTGAAGCCTTTCAGCAGACTCATGAAGGCTTCATGCAAACCGCTTTCAGCGGATGAAATCCTTTCAATTACCGCACCCATTAGTGTACGATGCGCTTCCGAGACGGGCTCTTGCCCCAAAAGATCTTTCAGCATGTTCGACCGCACACTGTACGGACCCTTGGTGTCGCTCTCCTTAGGAGCCGGATACTGGGGATTCCGGGCAGCCAAAGGGTAATCCTCTGGCCCTAGTATATCCGGAGATACCCTTTGCGATGACACTTCTGTTGGGGAACGTTGCAGAAAACAAAAAAAATTCTACTCGTTTCACCAAGATCCATCTAGGAGTTCATCTAGCAACGAGTCATCAGATGCATCTACATACCTTTGTAGATCGCGTGCGGAAGTGTTCAAAGAACGGGGATGATGTAGTCGAACACGACGTGATCCAAATCACCGATGACCAAGTGCCGAATGGACGACACCTCCGTGTTCAACACACATACGGGACGGGAGACGTCTCCTCCTTCTTGATCCAGCAAGGGGGAGGAGAGGTTGGTGATGATCCAGCAGCACGATGGCGTGGTGGTCGATGCAGGGCGTCACAGTAGCAGGGCTTCGCCTATACTACAAGAGAGAGAGAGAGACGTAACAGGGAGAGAGGGATGCACCAAAAGCCGTAGCATCAAGTCCCTCCTCTCCCCCACTATATATAGGTGTGCCTAGGGGGGGGGGGTGCCGGCCCTAGGAGATGGATCTCCTGGGGGGGCGGTGGCCAAGGGGTGGGGGGCTTGCCCCCCAAGCAAGGGGGCGCCCCCCTTTAGGGTTTCCCCTAAACCCTAGGCGCATGGGCCCTTAGGGGTGGCGCCCCAGCCCACTATGGGCTGGGTCCCTTCCCACTTCAGCCCATGGGGCCCTCCAGGATAGGTGGCCCCACCCGATGGACCCCCGGGACCCTTCCGGTGGTCCCGGTACAATACCAGTAACCCCGAAACTTGTCCCGATGGCCGAAACAGCACTTCCTATATATAATTCTTTACCTCCGGACCATTCCGGAACTCCTCGTGACGTCCGGGATCTCATCCGGGACTCCGAACAACATTCGGGTTACTGCATATACATATCTTGACAACCCTAGCGTCACCGAACCTTAAGTGTGTAGACCCTACGGGTTCGGGAGACATGTAGACATGACCGAGACGACTCTCCGGTCAATAACCAACAGCGGGATCTGGATACCCATGTTGGCTCCCACATGCTCTACGATGATCTCATCGGATGAACCATGATGTCGAGGATTCAATCAACCCCGTATGCAATTCACTTTGTCAATCGATATATTACTTGCCCGAGATTCGATCGTCGGTATCCCAATACCTTGTTCAATCTCGTTGCCGGCAAGTCACTTTACTCGTACCGTAATGCATGATCCCGTGACCAGACACTTGGTCACTTTGAGCTCATTATGATGATGCATTACCGAGTGGACCCAGTGATACCTCTCCGTCATACGGAGTGGCAAATCCCAGTCTTGATCCATGTCAACCCAACAGACACTTTCGGAGATACCCGTAGTATACCTTTATAGTCACCCAGTTACGTTGTGACGTTTGGTACACCCAAAGCACTCCTACGGTATCCGGGAGTTACACGATCTCATGGTCTAAGGAAAAGATACTTGACATTGCAAAACTCTAGCAAACGAACTACACGATCTTTATGCTATGTTTAGGATTGGGTCTTGTCCATCACATCATTCTCCTAATGATGTGATCTCGTTATCAATGAAATCCTATGTCCATAGCCAGGAAACCATGACTATCGGTTGATTAACGAGCTAGGGACCTGTTGGTGTCTTTTATTCACACATGTATTACGATTTCCGGATAACACAATTATAGCATGAATAAAGACAATTATCATGAACAAGGAAATATAATAATAATGCTTTTATTATTGCCTCTAGGGCATATTTCCAACAGTCTCCCACTTGCACTAGAGTCAATAATCTAGTTACATTGTGATGAATCGAACACCCATGGAATTCTGGTGTTGATCATGTTTTGCCCTAGGGAGAGGTTTAGTCAACGGATCTGCTAAATTCAGGTCCGTATGTACTTTACAAATATCTATGTCTCCATCTTGAACATTTTCACGAATGGAGTTGAAGCGACGCTTGATGTGCCTTGTCTTCTTGTGAAACCTGGGCTCCTTGGCAAGTGCAATAGCTCCAGTGTTGTCACAGAAGAGCTTGATCGGCCCCGACGCATTGGGTATGACTCCGAGGTCGGTGATGAACTCCTTCACCCAAATTGCTTCATGTGCTGCCTCCGAGGCTGCCATGTACTCCGCTTCACATGTAGATCTCGCCACGATGCTCTGCTTGCAACTGCACCAGCTTACTGCCCACCATTCAAAATATACATGTATCCGGTTTGTGACTTTGAGTCATCCAGATCTGTGTCGAAGCTAGCATCGACGTAACCCTTTACGACGAGCTCTTCATCACCTCCATAAACGAGAAACATTTCCTTAGTCCTTTTTAGGTACTTCAGGATATTCTTGACCGCTGTCCAGTGTTCCTTGCCGGGATTACTTTGGTACCTTCCTGCCAAACTTACGGCAAGGTTTACATCAAGTCTGGTACACAGCATGGCATACATTATAGAACCTATGGCTGAGGCATAGGGGATGACACTCATCTCTTCTATTTCTTCTGCCGTGGTCGGACTTTGAGCCGAGCTCAATTTCATACCTTGTAACACAGGCAAGAACCCCTTCTTAGATTGATCCATATTGAACTTCTTCAATATCTTATCAAGGTATGTGCTTTGTGAAAGACCTATGAGGCGTCTCGATCTATCTCTATAGATTTTGATGCCTAATATATAAGCAGCTTCTCCAAGGTCCTTCATTGAAAAACTCTTATTCAAGTAGGCCTTAATGCTGTCCAAGAGTTCTATATCATTTCCCATCAAAAGTATGTCATCTACATATAATATGAGAAATGCTACAGAGCTCCCACTCACTTTCTTGTAAACGCAGGCTTCTCCATAAGTCTACGCAAACCCAAACGCTTTGATCATCTCACCAAAGTGAATGTTCCAACTCCGAGATGCTTGAACCAGCCCATAAATCGAGCGTTGGAGCTTGCACACCTTGTCAGCATTCTTAGGATCGACAAAACCTTCCGGCTGCATCATATACAATTCTTCCTTAAGGAAACCATTAAGGAATGCGGTTTTGACGTCCATTTGCCATATTTCATAATCGTAAAACGCGGCAATTGCTAACATGATTCGGACGGACTTTAGCTTCGCTACCGGTGAGAAAGTCTCATTGTAGTCAACCCCTTGAACTTGTCGATAACCCTTAGCGAAAAGCCGAGCTTTATAGATGGTCACATTACCATCCGCGTCTGTCTTCTTCTTAAATATCCATTTATTTTCTATGGCTCGCCGTTCAACAGGCAAGTCAGTCAAAGTCCATACTTCGTTTTCATACATGGATCCTATCTCGGATTTCATGGCTTCTAGCCATTTGTCAGAATCCGGGCCCGCCATCGCTTCTTCATAGTTCGAAGGTTCACCGTTGTCCAACAACATGATTTCCAAGACAGGGTTGCCGTACCACTCTGGTGCGGAACGTGTCCTTGTGGACCTTCGAAGTTCAGTAGTAACTTGATCAGGAGTTTCATGATCATCATCATTAACTTCCTCTCTAGTCGGTGCAGGCACCTCAGGAACATTTTCTTGAGTTGCGCCATTTTCCGGTTCAAGAGGTAACACTTCATCAAGTTCTACTTTCCTCCCAGTTACTTCTTTCGAGAGAAACTCTTTCTCTAGAAAGGACCCATTCTTGGCAACAAAGATTTTGCCTTCGGATCTGAGGTAGAAGGTATACCCAATAGTTTCTTTTGGGTATCCTATGAAGACGCATTTTTCCGACTTGGGTTCGAGCTTTTCAGGTTGAAGTTTCTTGACATAAGCATCGCATCCCCAAACTTTTAGAAACGACAGCTTAGGTTTCTTTCCAAACCATAATTCATACGGTGTCATCTCAACGGATTTCGATGGAGCCCTATTTAAAGTGAATGCGGCAGTCTCTAAAGCATAGCCCCAAAAGGATAGCGGTAAATCGGTAAGAGACATCATAGATCGCACCATATCTAATAGAGTGCGATTACGACGTTCGGACACACCGTTACGCTGAGGTGTTCCAGGCGGCGTGAGTTGTGAAACTATTCCACATTTTCTTAAGTGTGTGCCAAATTCGTGACTCAAGTATTCTGCTCCACGATCTGATCATGGAAACTTGATTTTCCTGTCACGTTGATTCTCAACCTCACTCTGAAATTCCTTGAACTTTTCAAAGGTTTCAGACTTGTGTTTCATTAAGTAAATATATCCATATCTACTCAAATCATCAGTGAGGGTGAGAACATAACGATAGCCACCGCGAGCCTCAACACTCATTGGACCGCACACATCAGTATGTATGATTTCCAATAAGTTGGTTGCTCGCTCCATTGTTCCTGAGAACGGAGTCTTGGTCATTTTACCCATAAGGCATGGTTCGCACGTGTCAAATGATTCATAATCAAGAGACTCCAAAAGTCCATCTGCATGGAGCTTCTTCATGCGTTTCACACTTATGTGACCAAGGCGGCAGTGCCACAAGTATGTGGGACTATCATTATCAACCTTACATCTTTTGGTACTCACACTATGAACATGTGTAGCATTACGTTCGAGATTCATAAAGAATAAACCATTCACCATAGGAGCATGACCATAAAACATATCTCTCATATAAATAGAACAACCATTATTCTCGGATTTAAATGAGTAGCCATCTCGAATTAAACGAGATCCTGATACAATGTTCATGCTCAAAGCTGGTACCAAATAACAATTATTAAGGTTTAAAACTAATCCCGAAGGTAAATGTAGAGGCAGCGTGCCGACGGCGATCACATTGACCTTGGAACCATTCTCGACGCGCATCGTCACCTCGTCCTTTGCCAGTCTCCGCTTATTCCGCAGCCCCTGCTTTGAGTTACAAATGTGAGCAACTGCACCGGTATCAAATACCCAGGAGCTACTACGGACACTAGTAAGGTACACATCAATTACATGTATATCACATATACCTTTTGTTTTGCCGGCCTTCTTGTCTGCTAAGTATTTGGGGCAGTTCCGCTTCCAGTGACCGCTTCCCTTGCAATAAAAGCACTCAGTCTCGGGCTTGGGTCCATTCTTTGGCTTCTTCCCGGCAGCTTGCTTGCCGGGCGCGGCAACTTCCTTGCCGTCCTTCTTGAAGTTCTTTTTACCCTTGCCTTTCTTGAACTTAGTGGTTTTATTGACCATCAACACTTGATGTTCCTTTTTGACTTCTACCTCCGCTGATTTCAGCATTGAAAACAACTCAGGAATGGTCTTTTGCATCCCCTGCATGTTGAAGTTCATCACGAAGCTCTTGTAGCTTGGTGGAAGCGACTGGAGGATTCTGTCAATGACCGCATCATCCGGGAGATTAACTCCCAGCTGAGTCAAGCGGTTATGTAACCCATACATAGTGAGTATGTGCTCACTGACAGAACCATTTTCCTCCATCTTACAGCTGAAGAACTTGTCGGACACCTCATATCTCTCGACCCGGGCATGAGCTTGGAAAACCATTTTCAGCTCTTCGAACATCTCATATGCTCCATGTCTCTCAAAACGCTTTTGGAGCCCCGGCTCTAAACTATAAAGCATGCCGCACTGAACGAGGGAGTAGTCGTCAATACGTGTCTGCCAAGCGTTCATAACGTCTTGGTTCTGTGGGACGGGAGCTTCACCTAGCGGTGCTTGTAGGACGTAATCTTTCTTGGCAGCTATGAGGATGATCCTCAGGTTCCGGACCAAGTCTGTATAGTTGCTGCCATCGTCTTTCAGCTTGGTTTTCTCTAGGAACGCGTTGAAGTTGAGGACTACATGGGCCATTTGATCTACAAGACATATTGTAAAATATTTTAGACTAATGTTCATGATAATAAAGTTCATCTAATCAAATTATATAATGAACTCCCACTTAGATAGACATCCCTCTTCTAGTCATCTAAGTATAACATGATCCGAGTCAACTAGGCCGTGTCCGATCATCACGTGAGACGGACTAGTCAACGTCGGTGAACATCTTCATGTTGATCGTATCTTCTATACGACTCATGCTCGACCTTTCGGTCTTCTGTGTTCCGAGGCCATGTCTGTACATGCTAGGCTCGTCAAGTCAACCTAAGTGTTTGCATGTGTAAATCTGTCTTACACCCGTTGTATGTGAACGTCTGAATAAAACACCCGATCATCACGTGGTGTTTTGAAACAGCGAACTGTCGCAACGGTGCAAGTTAGGGGAAACACTTCTTGAAATTAATATGAGGGTTCATCTTATTTACTACCATCGTTCTAAGTAAACAAGATGCAAAACATGATAAACATCACATGCAATCAAATAATAAACGTGACATGATATGGCCAATATCACATAGCTCCTTTGATCTCCATCTTGGGGCTCCATGATCATCTTGTCACCGGCTTGACACCATGATCTCCATCATCGTGTCTCCATGAAGTTGCTCGCCAACTATTACTTCTACTACTATGGCTAACGCGTTTAGCAATAAAGTAAAGTAATTTACATGGCGTTTCTCAATGACACGCGGGTCATACAAAAAATAAAGACAACTCCTATGGCTCCTGCCGGTTGTCATACTCATCGACATGCAAGTCGTGATTCCTATTACAATAGCATGAACATCTCATACATCACATATAGATCATTCATCATTCATCACAACTTTGGCCATATCATATCACAAACCAATTGCTGCAAAAACAAGTTAGACGTCCTCTAATTGTTGTTGCAAGTTTTACGTGGCTGAATTAGGGTTCTAGCAAGAACGTCTTCTTACCTACGTGAAAGCCACAACGTGATTTGTCAACTTCTATTTAACCTTCATAAGGACCCTGTTCATCGAATCCGCTCCAACTAAAGTAGGAGAGACAGACACCCGCCAGCCACCTTATGCAACTAGTGCATGTTAGTCGGTGGAACCGGTCTCACGTAAGCGTACGTGTAAGGTTGGTCCGGGCCGCTTCATCCCACAATACCGCTGGAGCAAGAAAAGACTAGTAGCGGCAAGAAAGTTGACAAATCTACGCCCACAACAAATTGTGTTCTACTCGCGCAAGAAGAACTACGCATAGACCTAGCTCATGATGCCACTGTTGGGGAACATTGCAGAAAACAAAAAAAATTCTACTCGTTTCACCAAGATCCATCTAGGAGTTCATCTAGCAACGAGTCATCAGATGCATCTACATACCTTTGTAGATCGCGTGCGGAAGCGTTCAAAGAACGGGGATGATGTAGTCGAACACGACGTGATCCAAATCACCGATGACCAAGTGCCGAACGGACGGCACCTCCGTGTTCAACACACGTACGGGACGGGAGACGTCTCCTCGTTCTTGATCCAGCAAGGGGGAGGAGAGGTTGGTGATGATCCAGTAGCACGACGGCGTGGTGGTGGATGCAGGGCATCACAGTAGCAGGGCTTCGCCTATACTACAAGAGAGAGAGAGAGACGTAACAGGGAGAGAGGGATGCACCAAAAGCTGTAGCATCAAGTCCCTCCTCTCCCCCACTATATATAGGGGTGCCTAGGGGGGGCGCCGGCCCTAGGAGATGGATCTCCTAGGGGGGGCGGCGGCCAAGGGGTGGGGGGCTTGCCCCCCAAGCAAGGGGGCGCCCCCACTGGTAGAAAAAGGGCCTTTAGTCCCGGTTCATAAGGGCCTTTAGTCCCGGTTGCTGAACCGGGACTAAAGTGTCGGTACTAATACCTCCCCCCTTTAGTCCCGGTTCAATCCAGAACCGGGACTAAAGGGCGCGGCCACGTGGAGCTCCACCTTTAGTCCCGGTTGGTAACACCAACCGGGACTAAAGAAATTTTATGATTTTTTTTTTGAAATTTTTTTTGCAATTTTTTTTGGATTTTTTTATTTTCAAATTTCTGAATTATTTTAACCTCTAGTCTGTAATCACCACCCCTCATCACTTCTCAATTTATCCTTTAATCACCCCTCATCATTCCAAATTATCTAACTTCCCGACCGGTCACCCATCCCTCTCACTACTCCAGCCCAAGCACGCTTAACTTCCGGGTTCTCTTCTCCCTCGCTCCAAGTCTGCACTTGTTGTTTTCCTGACAATAGTAAGATGTCAATCCTATTAACCTTCAGGAATTTTGCTTGAGCATGAAGTGACACATTTCACTGTTTGAGTTTGAAACTATTGTTTTAAAAAACAATAATTATTTAGTAACACTAATATTTCTTGAATAATTAGTTTGACCATTGTTTGACCACAGTTTGACCACAGTTTGACCAGATTTGACCAAAATTGAAATAGCTAAAATAATTATTTAGTAACACTAATATTCTAGAATAATTAGTTTGACCACAGTTTGCCCATTGTTTAAATATTTTTCAATTTTTTCCACTCTAGATCTTAAAAGCCCCGTAACTTTTTTTCTATTAGGTTTTTGAGGATTTTGAAAATGTTTAACGGGGGTCCCCCAGTTAAATTTGGATGTAAATTTTCGAGTAGATGATTTTTCATATAAAAAACTTTTTCATCCGAGTTAGTATGCAAAAGTTATGCCCATTTTTACAAATTTCAGAGAGATTTTGGAAATAAAGTCAAAATTCACATTTGCAAATTTTCCCAACAACTAGACCACATATCACATGAGAAACTTATTTTCTTTTATTTTTTTGACATTTCCATTATTTTTTTATTTTTTTTAAACTGAAAAGGTGATCCACGGGGGGGGGGGGGGGTAGAGTTTGAAAATGGGACCTTTAGTACCGGTTCGTGGCACGAACCGGGACTAAAGGTCTCAACCCCATTAGTTCCGGTTCGTGCCTCAAACCGGGACTAAAGGTCTAATCTTTAGTCCCGGTTTGAGGCACGAACCGGGACTAAAGGTCATCGCACCCTTTAGTCCCGGTTCGTGGCTTAAACCGGGACTAAAGGGCCCGAGTGAACCGGGACTAATGCCTTACCCGCACGAACCGGGACCAATGCTCACATTAGTCCCGGTTCTAGACTGAACCGGGACTAATGGGCTGAGCCGGCCTGGACCATAGCCCTGTTTTCTACTAGTGCCCCCTTTAGGGTTTCCCCTAAACCCTAGGCGCATGGGCCCTTAGGGGTGGCGCCCCAGCCCACTATGGGCTGGGTCCCTTCCCACTTCAGCCCATGGGGCCCTCCGGGATAGGTGGCCCACCCGGTGGACCCCCGGGACCCTTCCGGTGGTCCCGGTACAATACCGGTAACCCCGAAACTTGTCCCGATGGCCGAAACAGCACTTTCTATATATAATTCTTTACCTACGGACCATTCCAGAACTCCTCGTGACGTCCGGGATCTCATCCGGGACTCCGAACAACATTCGGGTTACTGCATATACATATCTTCACAACCCTAGCGTCACCGAACCTTAAGTGTGTAGACCCTACGGGTTCGGGAGACATGTAGACATGACCGAGACGACTCTCCGGTCAATAACCAACAGCGGGATCTAGATACCCATGTTGGCTCCCACATGCTCCACGATGATCTCGTCGGATGAACCACGATGTCGAGGATTCAATCAACCCCGTATGCAATTCCCTTTGTCAATCGATATATTACTTGCCCGAGATTCGATCGTCGGTATCCCAATACCTCGTTCAATCTCGTTACCGGCAAGTCACTTTACTCGTACCGTAATGCATGATCCCGTGACCAGACACTTGGTCACTTTGAGCTCATTATGATGATGCATTACCGAGTGGGCCCAGTGATACCTCTCCGTCATACGGAGTGACAAATCCCAGTCTTGATCCGTGTCAACCAAACAGACACTTTCGGAGATACCCGTAGTATACCTTTATAGTCACCCAGTTACGTTGTGACGTTTGGTACACCCAAAGCACTCCTACGGTATCCGGGAGTTACACGATCTCATGGTCTAAGGAAAAGATACTTGACATTGCAAAACTCTAGCAAACGAACTACACGATCTTTATGCTATGTTTAGGATTGGGTCTTGTCCATCACATCATTCTCCTAATGATGTGATCTCGTTATCAATGAAATCCTATGTCCATAGCCAGGAAACCATGACTATCGGTTGATTAACGAGCTAGGGACCTGTTGGTGTCTTTTATTCACACATGTATTACGATTTCCGGATAACACAATTATAGCATGAATAAACACAATTATCATGAACAAGGAAATATAATAATAATGCTTTTATTATTGCCTCTAGGGCATATTTCCAACAACTTCAAGGCCGCCCGCTTCTTGAGACGGGGTGTCCAGGGGAGGCGTTTCGCTCTCCATCATCTCCGGAAGAAGATCCCCCGAAGATGAACTCTGTCGAGAAGGGCTACGATCCGGACTACAATTTATAAGCATCGGTTATTGTCTTCGGAAGTAAGGTAGGATGTTTTTACTGTTTAGTACTTTTCGATTACTTACAACTCGGTAGAGGGCTGATCCCCGCGCGGATATTGTGCGGCAAGAATACCCTCCGAGGCAGGACCCTCTGATGAAGATTTCTTCTCCCGTTTTGAAACCTTAGTTTCCGGATCTTCAGAGGTAGTCCTCTTCCTTCCCCGGGGAGGGAGAATGTCAGGTTCTTCCCTTTGATTGTCCGCCCTTGCTGAGGTGCTCATTCCCCCGGCTGGAATAAGTAGCGAGTGAGGCCCGCTTTCGCTCTCTTTATTCCCCCCATCACCTTCCTTTGGGGACATTGGATAAGGCGCCGTCTCGAGCATCTTGTCCAATACCGGATTGTCCAAGTCCTCAGGAAGGGGGGCCGAACACCTGATCATCATCGCCTTTGTTATCCAGTCCTGGTCAAAGAGCGGCTCTTTAGAATGATGCCATGATAAATGAAAGGACCGTCGGTTCGGCATGGGATTACTTACTTGGGCAGCAGGGCAGTTGCAGCTTAGGCCCATGTCCTCGGTGGTGTCCGGACACTCTATTTGGGGTCCGAAGAACGATTTGTACATCTCTTCATGCGTCATGCCGAGGAAATGGTGAATAACTCGCGGTCCTTCCAGGTTGAATTCCCACATGCGGAGGGGCCAGCGTTTGCAAGGTTGGGCTCGATGAACCAACATAACTTGCATTACCATAACCAGACTGAAGTCTCCCTCGAAGAGATCTTGGATACGGCTCTGCGGTATTGGCACGTCCTTGGCTGGACCCCAGCTCAGCCCCCTGTTGATCCATGACATCAGTTGTGGTGGGGTCCCGAGCGGAAGGCGGGAGCAGCTACCCACTTGGCACTTCGGGGAGCTGTGATATAAAACCACTCCCGCTGTCACAATCCGGACACCTCTGGGAAGGAACCCTCTGGCCATGGAGCACCAACGATCTTGCTTATTAAAGCACCCCTGCACGCTACTTGCTGCCCCTCGATCATCTTCGTCTTCACATCGAAGGTCTTGAGCCACAGGCCGAAGTGAGGGGTAATGTGGAGGAAGGCCTCACATACGACAATAAATGACGAGATGTGAAGAAGGGAATCCGGGGCCAGATCGTGAAAATCCAACCCGTAATAGAACATAAGACCCCTAACAAAGGGATCCAGAGCGAGGCCTAGCCCTCGGAGGAAGTGGGAAACGAACACAACACTCTCGTTGGGTTCGGGAGTAGGGACGACCTGCCCTCAGGTGGGCAGCCTATGCGGAATTTCGGCGGTCAGATATCTGGCCTCCCTCAACTTCTTGATGTCCTCCTCTGTGATGGAGGAAGGCATCCACCGACCTTAAAGGTTGGATCCGGACATAGTTGAAGGTCTGGAGCACCTGACCTAAGCTTTGGGTGTTAGAACTCGAGGCGGGGGAAGGATTCGATTGAGCACGAGAGGGAAAAAAGAAAAAGCCTCGTCCCCTTTATAAAGAGGGTGAATATCAGGCATCCTCCTCGTGGCCGTTTGGGACTTACCTAAGATCTAGGAGTCATACCAACAGGCACGGTTGGGTTACCCACGTTTTTATTGATGAGAATCCCGTAATAAGGGGGACACAATCTCTGCTTTGACAAGACATGTCAAGAAAACCACCTCGCGTTATGTGCGGAGCTGGTTGAGGGAAACGGTTTGAATAATGACTGGGTCATGGCGTGATGTCATGCTGTCAAAATGTGTCAGCAGATTAGATTTGTGGAAATATTATTCTCTCTATAGTGGTATGTGGAACTTATTTTGCAGGGTCGTACACTGTCCTTGTATTCAAACTCTTCCGTGGTGTGTTTGGGGAGGAACCCGCCTTGCAATGCCGAAGACAACACTATGCGCCGGACTCATCGTCATTGAAGCCTGGTTCAGGGGCTACTGAGGGAGTCCTAGATTAGGGGGTCTCCGGACAGCTGGATTATATCCTTTGGCCGGACTGTTGGACTATGAGGATACAAGATTGAGGACTTTGTCCCGTGTCCAGATGCGACTCTACTTGGCGTGGAAGGCAATCTAGGTAATACGGATATGTATATCTCTTCCTTTGTAACCGACCTTGTGTAACCCTAGCCCCCTCCGGTGTCTATATAAACTGGAGGGTTTTAGTCCATAGGACAACAGATAATCATACCATGGGCTATCTTCTAGGGTTTAGACTCTTCGATTTCGTGGTAGATCAACTCTTGTAATACTAATATCATCGAGAACAATCAAGCTGGACGTAGGGTATTACCTCCATCAAGAGGGCCCGAACCTGGGTAAACATCGTGTCCCCTGCCTCCTATTACCATCCGCCTTAGATGCACAGTTCGGGACCCCCTACCCGAGATCCGCCGGTTTTGACACTGACAGGGACCAATGTCTTCAGCTGCGGTGGGGTCAACAGCTGGATCTTCTTTAGCTTCAGGAGCCTCCGTGGTAGCAGGCTCATGAACTATCAACTGGCGCTCACGTTGTTCAGACGCAGGACGAGCCACTGAGATTGGCTCGAAGACAAGGGGCTCTGTGGGAGCAGCCCGATCTTTCTTCTTGGTTTGTGGAGCCTCATCAGTGGTGTTCTTGGTTTTGCGCTTTCTGGCTTTGGCTTCGGCTGCCCTTGTTTTCTTGAGCTCTAAAGCCACTATGGGGACCTTAGGCTTCATGCCTGTCATACTGGCGGGGAAGACAATGCGAGGTTCTTCCCGCTTGGATGCTTCAGCTGGGGCCAAGTAGGCTTCTTCTTCTTAGCAGCCATCTTCGGGTCGATGCCAGGACGCCCAAGTGCCTTGTGCTTCTCAACTTCATTGTAGGCTTGAACACATTTGGCAGCCAGGTGTTTCATGCGCTCTCGGGAACCTTTAGCTTCGTCATGTTTCTTGTGAAACGTCTCCTTGAGCTCATGCATCATTTGCTTGAAGTTTTTGACGTCTGTCACACTGAGCTGGGCCATGTGCCTCTTGAACTGAACCTTTTCATAGTCAATCTTGTGCTTCAGTTCAACAATTCTCTGAGCTAGAGCCAGCTCAGGAGCCATCGCTCCATGGAAGGAGACACTGAGGCCAATACGGAGTTGAAGATCATCAAAACTGAGGTTTGGCCTGTCAACCCACTCGTCAATGAACTTGTTTAGGATGTTCACATCAAAGAGGGGAAGATCATTGAAGATTTCTGCCTCTTGCTTGCTCTTCATTAGCAGCTCAAGAGCATCATCGCCAAGATCGTCATCACTTGACAGATCAATGGCTTTGTTCTCATTCCTCAGAACGGCAGCTGGGGTCAATGCTTGACCAGTAGTTTGCATGGGCTTCTTCCTCTTCTCAGACTTGGAGATGCGAGAGAGATCTTCAGAATGCACACTTGGTGCAGGAGGAGTAGTGGCCATAGGCTTCGCTCGTGAAACACTTGGTGCAGTGGATGGCTTCGAAGCCTTGGGTTTCTTCTGCTTCGTAGGCTTCGGTGGTGCAGGCGCTTCGTCAGAGTCAGCGTCATCTGCAGAGTGATCCAAAGCTGCCCCTTGAACCATAATGTGAGTGATGAGACCTTCAAGGTTGTAGAAGGGCCCAACAATATTAGGTTCAGCATCGCGTGTGCCGTCGACACGAGGAGCAGAGGGACCAGGGTTGAAGTCTAATCCCCACGACTTCTTGTTCTCTTTGGCCAAGTTCTTGGCAAACTGGTTGTTGTGCTTGAAGAGATTGTCTTCACGACACCATAACAGAGAGGATGGGTCGGCATCAGCAGGCTGAAGTCCACGGACCATGCAGGGGTAGAAGCATTGAGCAATGGCTTCGGGCTTCGACTTGGGCTGAAGCCCTTTGTATATAATATCTCCCCAAGGCCCCTTGATGGCATTCTTTTCAGCATATTCGTTAGTGAAAAATTTGTACTTGAACCATTCCTCTGCCCAGTATCTTCGAATCCACTGGATTCGGTTCTTGCGTTCTCCATAGGTCTCTTCTGGATCTGACTTATATAGCTCATAGAGATCTGGTGGCTGGTCCTTAGCTGTGTTCCCACGGCACTGTCTCTCGCCCTTCTTGACTGATTTCTCTGTTGTCATGAAGTTCAGACTGAATGGCTTCAAAACTTGCAAAGGCTTCCGTCTGCTGGTCAGATAGGAACTGGCTTCGGGAGAATTGATGTGACGCTGTAAGAACTCTGCAAATGAATGCAGACTAAGAGAACCAATGGATTCTCCCACAGACATGTACCTGTGACAGCATTTAGAGATTCGAGGGAAGGGGAAGAGGTCATATGCATTCTCAGAAGATTTTGAAGATAAATCAATATAGAAGACATTAACCTCATAGTGCGAAGACATTCACTCATATGACGAGAGTTGGTTCCAGATTTGTGCGAATCCAAGAATAAGTACAAGTGAGGAATCTAACTACTTTGTGAAGCATAAGTGAATATACTAGGCATGTTATGAGATGCAGAACAGGATAGATCCAAATTTGTAGGGACAGAAACCACTTGTGGTTGAAAATGATGAGCCTTGCCAGATGAGCTCTTCTTGTGTGATGAGACTTTGAGGAAGACTTGGAAGAAGACTTTGAGTATTTCTTCCTCTTCTTGTCATCAGAATCATATTCATTGCTCTTCTTCTTGTTGTTGTTCTCATTGTCCCACTACAGACACTCGGAGATGTAGTGACCAGGTTTCTTGCACTTGTGGCATGTTCTCTTCTTGTAGTCATGAATAGAAGCTTCATCATTCCTTGAGTTGGATCGTGAAGACTTTTTGAAGCCTTTCTTGCTAGTGAATTTCTGGAACTTCTTCACAAGCATAGCAAGCTCCTTTCCTATATCTTCAGGATCATCAGAACTGCAGTCAGATTCTTCTTCAGATGAGGAAACAGCTTTTGCCTTCAAAGCGCGAGTTCGACCATAGTTGGGACCGTAGATATCTCTTTTCTCAGAAAGCTGAAACTCATGTGTGTTGAGCCATTCAAGTATGTTAGACGGATCGAGTGTCTTGAAGTCAGGGCGTTCTTGAATCATCAGGGCTAGGGTGTCAAACGAGCTGTCAAGTGATCTCAGGAGCGTCTTGACGATTTCATGCTTGGTGATCTCAGTAGCGCCGAGAGCTTGAAGCTCATTTGTGATGTCAGTGAGGCGATCAAACATGAGCTGAAGATTCTCATTGTCGTTTCTCTTGAAGCGGTTGAAGAGGTTGCAAAGGACACTGGTCCTTTTATCTCTCTGGGTTGAGACGCCTTCGTTGACCTTGGAGAGCCAGTCCCAGACTAGCTTCGATGTTTCCAGAGACTCACATGGCCATACTGTCCTTTGGTCAGATGACAACAGATGATGTTCTTGGCAGTAGAATCCAGTTGAACGAACTTCTTGACATCAGCTGGGTGACACCTTCACCAGTCTTGGGAACGCCATTCTTGATGACATAATAGAGGTCGACATCAATGGCTTCAAGATGCATGCGCATCTTATTCTTCTAGTAGGGATATTCAGTTGCATCAAAGACGGGGCACGCAGTGGAGACTTTGATTATCCCTGCAGTCGACATAGCTAAAACTCCAGGTGGTTCAACCAAATCACATAGAACAAGGGAGTACCTTGCTTTGATACCAATTGAAAGTGCTAGTGATCGACTAGAGGGGGTGAATAGGCGATTTTTGTGAAAGTCTTCAAAACATGGAAGTTTCGAAGACAAATGATAGAAATGATCCTATTAACATGAAGTCGAAGGTAGACTACACTAAGCAAGCCATCGTCAAGTATACAATGAAGTGAAAGCACGAAGAATAATAGCAACTAGGCAGTATGGATCAGGATGGAAGATAGTATGAAGCCAATCAGAACAAACAGTCACACAGTGAAGACAAACAAATAATGCAAGCAGGCAATGACTTCACAAGGAACAATTGTAGATAAAGAGAAGGAAAGGGTAGAACCAGTTGCTTGGTGAAGACAAGGATTTGTTGGACCAGTTCCAGTTGCTGTGACAACTGTACGTCTGGTTAGGGAGGCTAAGAATTAACTTAGAAGACCGTGTCTTCACCTTATTCCCCTTGAGATAAGGACACACAGTCCTCGCCCAATCACTCAGGTAAGTCTTCACGGTAGACTTCCAGACCTTCACAAACTTCGTTCACCGTCGATCCACAATGACTCTTGGATGCTCAGAACGCGACGCCTAACCGGCTGGAGGATTCGCAGTCCTCAAGTGTAACAAGTCTTTAGATCACACAGACAGAAAGACCTCATTAATGCCTAACACTCTTTGGCTCTGGGTGTTTAGGGCTTTGTCCTCGCAAGGATTTCTCTCTCAAAGGCTTCGGAGGTGGGTTGCTCTCAAACGACAAAAGTCGTGCACTAACTCTGAGCAGCCACCAATTTATGGTGTAGGGGTGGGCTATTTATAGCCACTAGGCAACTCGATCTGATTTGTCCAAAATGACCATGGGTCACTAAGGAACTAACACGTGTTCCAATGGTCAGTTTTCAAACACACGCGGCATAACTAAGGAACTAACAAGTAAAGCTGACTTATCCAGCTCTGGATAAGATTTTCTCTCATTGTCTTCGCTCGAAGACTTAGGATTTGGTTGAGCATAACTTTAGTCATTCTGACTATGTTCACTAGGACCCCACTTAACAGTACGGTGGTTCGTATGACTCAACAAAGAAGAAGATGAAACTACGAAACAACTATGTCTTCGCGCTCTAAAGCCTTCATGCGATGTCTTCTCATGTCATAGTCTTCAGTGTGAATATCTTCACACACCACCATTGTCTTCAATGTCTTCACACATTTTTAGCGGTCATCTCTGGTAGGTAAACCGAATCAATGAGGGTCTACTACCTTTGTTATCCTGCAATTCTCACAAACACATTAGTCCCTCAACCAGGTTTGTCATTAATACTCCAAAACCAACTAGGGGTGGCACTAGATGCACTTACAATCTCCCCTTTTTGGTGATTGCTGACAAACTGATTGAGGTTTTCAACGAGGATAAACGTATGTGAAATTGTAAAGTATTGAGGTATTGTCTTCGTAAGTAGCAAAAGGGCTCCCCCTGAAGATGTGCATATAAGTATTTTGCTTTTGAATGCAAATGCACATGGCAGGTTGTACTTGCGGAGATCCTCTTCTACTTATGAAGACAATTCATCATGCATGAAGAGATATAACGAAGATAATGACATGCATAATGAAAAATGGACGTATGCAAAATGACTTCGTGCGGAATTTATCGTCGCACATGCAGAATTTATCATCGCATCACATAGTTGACAGAAAAGGTAGCAGACGACCATATATTTGAAGTGTTACAACTCAAAAGAACCAAATGTATCAAAAGCGAGAGTTGTAAGCACTTGTCAAATGTAGCAAAAGTGTAGCAGCCACCCTTATGGACCCGCTTGAAGAATATCAACTCATATGCTTCTCCCCCTTTTGTCAGTAATGACCAAAAAGGTTTGAAGACATAGAGCTTGCTACTCATTCCCATGAGGAGTGGGCGAAGCAACAGGGTCGGCGTTGAGGTTTGGTGGTGCAGAAGAACTTGGTGCAGTGTTGATACGCGCCAAAGTTGAAGGTGGTGAAATAGCATCATCTTGGTAATCAATGAGTGAAGCTTGATGAGGCGCATTACCCATGGAGCATAGAACTTCAGACCAAAGATATCAGAGCCAGATGCAGCCAATTGTCTAACGAAGAAGTCTTGAGCATTGAAGCTGATGCCATTGAAGATATAGAAAACCAATGTCTTCATTGCTCCTTCAAGCTTCACTGTATGAGAATGTCCTTCGATAGGCCATAGAGTTCGCCTGATGATATGGTAAATAGTGCGGGGCAGATACTCTAGGTCTTCAACAAAGAACTCCTTGGGATAGTCAGCGTCATGGGGTAGTGGCTTCATCATGCTCAGCATTTGGCTCATGTTAGGCTCTGGCTTCTGGAAGATGCTCTCCAATGCATTCTGGTGTAGCTGACAACCTGGTTCATAATGTTCGCCAGGAGTAGGCAGGGCAGTAAGCTCAATGATGTCTTGGGCTTTAGCTTCATGGTATACATCGCCTGTCATCCACTCAAGGATCCAAGTCTTCGGATCCCTGTTGTAGCCGCAAATGTGGAGGGTGGCATAAAATTGTAGCAGAATGTCACACCCTAGCTAGATTATGCATTAGAGTGTGCATCATGTTTACCTTCATCAGAAAATTGAAATGGGGAAAGCAGAACCCCCAGCACCCCCCTGAAATCAACTAGGGTTACTAAAAATAAATTCAATGAACCTGAAATGCCCTTCAAAAATGTTCACCCTCATTGCCTTGGGTTAGAACCCTTGGGAAAAATGGTGCACATAATTTTAGGTCAACAAAAGGGGCATTGATTTAAATCATAAGTATTTGAATTTGGGCATTTAAATGCTATTAAATAATTCAAATGCTCAAATAATGTTGGAACTATTTTTTGGGCCACTGAAATATTTCAGTAAGTGTCCATAAATATTTTCAGGATTTTATAAAATGATTTAGTATTTAAACTAAATCAAAACAAAATAACAGAAATAGAAAAACACAAAAAAATAAAAAGGGAAAGGCCACTGGGCCACTTACCTGGCCCATCTCCAGCTGGCGGCCCAGCCCACCCCCGCTGCCTCCTGTCGTCCCCCTCCTCGGACAGAAGGACGCGGGCGTGTGCCCGACGCTCGCCGGCACGCGCGCGCGCCACCTCCCCCCCTGCGCGCCACCTCCTGCTTCCCGGACTCCCTCCCAATGCCGCAGAGACGGCCACGCACCCCCTGGCCCTCTCATTCCTCCTCCCCCCCCCCCCCCCCGTGCTCATCCCCTCCTCTGGCTCCCCCTCACTTCCACAGAACGCGGGTCCCATAGGTCAGGTTTGACCTGTACCGGGCCTGTTGACTTGCTGACGTCATGCTGACGCAAGGCTGACGCAATAACTCCTTTCTGGATTTATTTTTATATAGAAAATTCCAAAAATTTGCCTAAACTTCAAAAATTCATAGAAATTCAACCATAACTCCAAATGAGACAAATTATATATGTAAAATTATCAGAAAAATCCAAGCTATCCATTGGTACTGGTTTCATGCATGTCAGAACAAGTTAAACCTGCTGTTTATGCAATATAAGGTGATGCACTAATATGATCAAGTTAAATGAGCTAACACTTGAACCTTTGGTTCAAATAAGCAATTACCCTTCTGTTTTAGCTTGCATTAGGCCAAGACACATCCATATTGCCATGTCATAGCATGCATCATGTTGTTGCATATCGTCATGTGTTGATTGTGCTCGGTTGTGTTCTTCGTGGTAGGTTCTGCCTCCGAGGATATTCACGAGTATCCAACTGAAGGGCAGTATCCCGTTACCACTCCGTCAGGCAAGCAACCATTGATCATTCCGATACAACCCATGTTCTCGCTCCTGCTCTTGTTTACTGCACTAAGACAACGCGTTTCAAACTGCTGTGTGCTACGGTAGTTGAACCCTTATCCTCTGCATGACCTGTCATTGCCACAGTAACTAGATGAAACCCACTAGCATGTGTAGGAGTTGATTGAGCCATGTTTTGTGATTCCTGCCTTGCTATGCCTGCTATGCTTAGAGTTGTGTCAGGTCTGGTTCATCTGGGTGATGGGCTAGAGTGAAATGCTTGTGCCAGTAATATGTGGGATGTGTTGAACATGTTTTGGTAAAGGTATCGATGAGAGGCCATGTAGGAGTACATGGTGGGTTGTTTCATTGAGGCCGTCCATAAGAACTGAGATCTGTATGTGTGATTTAAGATGCAGTTACTACCGTACATTGGGCCCGAAACAAATGGACCCTCTCGGCTTCTTAGCCACCCTAGTACTCTGTCCAGGAGTTGCAAATAGTTTCTGGTGTTTGTAGGATATGTGTTGGCGGCCGTGCGTAGCGCTGACCCTAGGGGTGGGCTATGTTGCGGTAGATACACCGTGGCACGGTGTACCGAGTCACCCGTTTGGTGTCCCGGGAACCCTGTTCACATCGTTCAGGGCCGTATGTGGAAACCTCGGCCAGACTCCCTGCGGATGGAACCTGGATAGGCGATAACCTGGAGTAGGGGCTTAGGTGTTTAGGTAGGCCGTGGCCGACACCCTCGCTGGGCTTCCGCTTGAAGGTTGCCGAGTACATGTCGTGTAGATGGCGGTAAGCGGTGAAAGCGTGTATGACGAAGTACACCCCTGCAGAGTATAAAACTATTCGAATAGCTGCGTCCACGGTAAAGGACTACTTGGTTGCCTATACAGTTCATAGACAAATTAATGGATACTACTAAAAGACTCAAGATAAGTGTGAGTACCGAGGATGGCCCTCTCGCGGGATACGAGGGAGGATCCACGGTGGAGTATTGTGATGGTGAGTAGTGGACTCGAGTGCGAAAACTATTTTGCTAAAAGGTTCAGTAGGATAGCTTAGCCAAGAGTCAAAGCTGGCTTGCTGCATAAACCCCACCACCTTCTTGAGAATGAGCATGTATAGTAGGTTCTGATGTAAGACTTGCTGAGTACCTTTGTACTCATGTTTGCTTATTTATTGTTTTCAGACGACAACACTGCCCCCTCCGATGGGTTTTACGTAGACCTTGACATCGACGAGTGACTAGCCACCCAGGTGGTGATCCAGGCCATGGAGGGCCCTATGTAGATAGACAGGCTTCGAGAAGCCTTCTTTCTTTCTAGAGTCTGTACTCAGACTAGTTGCTTCCGCATGTGCTTGTATGACTGTATGACTTGAGTGTCGGGTCATGTGACCCCTATCTGTATGAATATGTTATGTATGGCTCCCTGGAGCCTTCAAATAAAGTACTTGAGTTGTAGAGTTTTGTTGTGATGCCATGCTGTATGTACTCATATCAGGCATATTGTGTGTATGATTGAAATGCTTGGTATGAGTGGGATCCGACGATCTAGTTGTTTGCCCTTCTCAGCCTTTCTTATGGGGAAATGTAGTCTAGTGCTCCTCGAGCCATAGTAGTCCGCTACAGCCCGGTTCACCGGAGTCCTCCTAGCCCAGCACTACTGATCAGGACACTTGACTGGCCGGCATGTGTTTCACTTTGTCCCTATGTCTGTCCCTTCGGGGAAATGTCACGCGGTGATCCCTGGAGTCCTGTCTAGCCTGCTATAGCCCGGGATCCCCGGAGTCCTGTTAGCCCAGTGCTACAGCCCGGAATCACTCGTTGATGACCGACATGTTCGATGTGATTCATGTATGCCTGTCTCCATAGGTCTGTGCCGCTTTGGGTTCACGACTAGCCATGTCGGCCCGGGTTCTCGGTCATATGGATGCTAGCGACATTGTCATATACGCGAGCCAAAAGGCGCAAACGGTCGCGGGCCAGGGTAAGGCGACACCCGTGGGATACCGTGCGTGAGGCCGCAAAGTGATATGAGGTGTTACCGGCTAGATCGATGTGGCTTAGAATCGGGGTCCTGACAGCGTTGGTATCAGAGCCGGACTGCCTGTAGGTTCGTTCAGCCAAACTGGTCGATGTCGAGTCTAGAAATGTTCTAGTTATATGTAAGGGAATTGATTGTGGGAGGGAACGTAAGGTTCTTTTACTCCTTTACCCTATGCTTCTGATCTGAGTCATTCTCTTCTCATTCAACGTGGGTTAAGGACTAGGCTCTCTTCTTCTATCAGGTTCACGTGTTACTAATCCGTAGTAGTTTATAGGATTATTGCTACGAGTTCCAGTCCAGTTTCTACTATTTTAGTACGTTGCTATTTGAATCAGAACCTTGATATGATGCTGTTGAGCGGTATTGTGAACTGTTGTGGATGTCTCAAATCTTTTTCTGAGCATTTACAGCCGTTATGCTGTCCAATTTTCCCTAGGAATTCTGATGTCTTTGTCTTGTGGTTGTGCTTTCAGATGGCCAACCATTCTCAAAATCAAGTGGTTCGCCTGACCAGGTGCCTCGACGTGCCCGGTCATACTGCAATGTTGGTCCGGGTCATGATCGAGACAGGATACCGTTGGTATCCCGAATACACTGTCGAAGAGGAGTTCCGCGACTTTAATCAAAGCCAGTATTTCTGCACCGTCAGGATATTTCCTTCCTATCCTGGATCTACCGAGCCCCTTCACTGTTCCTATGGACTCGGAGTTACCGTTGAGATGGCTGTGCAGGATGCTGCCTACTCCATGATGACCATCTTGCGAGTCCGGACTGGCCTGCTTCGGAACACTGACTTCCGTTACATGCCAGCTTCACTTCCGGGAGCGCAGGGGTATCTTCAGGCTATCTATGCTGATTCCACTCAGGAGGATTCATTAACTCGTACCACCGCTAAGATGCTCGAAGATAAGGACCGAGAGAATCGGGCCTTGAGGCTGGAGCTTTTTAATACCCGTGCTGATCATTGGGCCACATTGACTCGGTTTGCACCCGCGGTGCAAGCTGGATGTATGGATACCAGGGATCTGTATCCTGTGAGAGCAGCTCTGCCAGACATGGTGGATTGGCGTGATGTGGGAGGCATCACCCCACCCCGTGGTCCCCGCAGGCCACCGTTTGTTGGTCCAAGACCTCATCCTAGCCCCTATGGTCCATAGGCTCCTCAGGACCATCTGTTTCCAGATGATCACGTTGAACTTCCAGGCTATGGAGGTGACTTCTATGAGGACTACTACGGAGCTATCTGAGTTAGTAGTAGTACCACTAGTATTGTAGTAGTTGTATCCCCACTGTCCTGCGTGACTTGTGGAATACGACTTGGTGTGTAATCGATTCCGGAGGTGTAGACAAATAATGTATAGGGACTCGGAATCCCTCCGATGAGATGTAACGTCTACCTTCATAGTTGTACTGTAGCATGGGCTTGTACTAAACTATGTATGACGAGTATGACCGTTGGTGTATATATGGCAGTTTTATATTACCATGGCATACGAATGATCATCTCTACATTCCGTGTTATCCTTTACATTCTGCACTTCCTTGTTAAGTTTGAGCCATCCTTGTCTAAAACCGTTGTCTTGTTTCCTCCTAGGATGGTCAACACCCGCGGCAACCCTGCTGTCCCGGAGCGGGGGGAAGCCAATGCAGCTAGAGGTGAAAATTTGCCTCACCCGCCTTCCCTGGCCGAAGTGATGCTGGAGGCGGAAAGGAACAAGCGTGAGACCAACCGCCTGCTGGAGCGGATTGAGCAGAACACTGCACGCCACCCACGAAATGACTTGGTGTCAATCAACGACTTTATCAAGCTGTGCCCACCAAAGTTTAACCATTCCGTCGAGCCCCTGGACGCGGATGATTGGCTTCGCAGCATCACCCACAAGCTACGTTCTGCCAACGTAGCCGAAGCCGACAAGGTTACCCATGCTGCTTATCATCTCGAGGGCCCCGCTAGCCATTGGTGGGAAAACTACGAAGCTATGCACCCGGTCGGCCAAATCACTACCTGGGCTGAGTTCAGCGAGGCTTTCCGTGAGCATCACATTCCGGAAGGTCTCATGGATCGCAAGAGGGAGGAGTTCTGCAACTTCACCCAAGGAAGGCTGACTGTGGATGCATATAGCCGAGAATTTGGGAACCTAGCACGCTATGCTCCTGAAGAGGTTTCTACTGACGCCAAGAAGCAGGCAAGGTTCCGCAAGGGACTTAGCCCTGAGCTTCGCCGCGATCTCCATCTGCACGAGTGCACATCCTTCCAGAAGCTGGTCAATAAAGCTATCAGTGCTGAGACAGGCTAGACTGATTATGACGCTTCACGCAAGCACTCCCGTGATTTTGGGTCTTCATCCGGCTCTGGAGCTCAGAAGCGCCGGGTGTGGATTCCAAGAACCGCACTGCCACCCAGATTCACCCCGAGGCCATCCTTTGAGGCGCCTCGTCCCAACCAGCAATTTGCACCGCCCAAGCCCTCTGGTGGCCCCGCTCCTAATGTTGCTCCACGCCCCACTGTGGTAACATGCTTCAAGTGTGGAGAACCGGGTCACTATAGTCGAGAGTGTCCCCAAAACAACCCCAATCAATCTGGGAAGTCCGTTGGCCGTGGTAAGCCCGCGGGAAAGACTTTCTACGCCAAGCCGGCCACCACTGCACGTGGCCATGTCAACTATGTTTCAGCCGAAGAGGCTCATGAGGATCCCAACGTCGTCCTTGGTACGCTCCTTGTTAACTGCCATCCGGCATCTGTTCTTTTCGATACTGGAGCATCTCATTCATTCATATCCGAGAATTATGCTCGGTTGCATAACACGACATTTTGTGACATGCCCACTTCCATGGTAATTCAAACTCCGGGTTCCAAATGGCAAACTTCTAGGGTAAGCCATGGGAACGAAATCCTTGTTGATAGACTTGTTTTCCTTGCATCTTTAATAGCTCTCAAGTCCTCCGACATAAACATCATCTTGGGTATGGACTGGATGTCGGCTCATTATGCTAAGATCGATTGTGCCACTAGAACCATTCAACTTACTCATCCCTCGGGCAAGACAGTTAATGTCTTAACTCGAGTGGCCAAGCGCCAACTTTAATCCCTAAATGCCAACCCTCTTCCAGACCTTGAGGACGTTCCGGTAGTCCGATACTTCCCGGACGTGTTTCCGGAAGAACTACCAGGTGTTCCACCTGACAGGGATGTCGAGTTTGTGATAGACCTTGTTCCAGGAACCATTCCAATTGCTAGAAGACCCTACAAGATGGCACCCTTAGAACTAGCCGAGCTTAAGAACCAACTCGATGAGTCCTGGAACAAAGGGTTCATCCGTCCTAGCTCCTCTCCTTGGGCTTGCCCCGTCCTCTTCGTCAAGAAGAAGGATGGAACGGATCGAATGGTTGTGGATTACCGACCTGTCAATCTGGTCACCATCAAGAACAAATACCCGCTTCCCAGGATCAACGACCTGTATGATCAGCTCGCTGGATCCTCAGTCTTCTCCAAGATGGATTTGAGGTTGGGCTACCATCAAATCAAAATCAGAAACGGGGACATTCCCAAAACGGCTTTTGTTACTCGTTATGGCCAATACGAGTACACCGTCATGTCCTTCGGTTTAACCAATGCCCCGGCCACCTTCTCTCGGTTAATGAACTCGGTTTTCATGGAGTACTTGGACAAATTCGTCGTAGTATACCTCGATGACATACTCATCTACTCCAAGAATGAAGAGGAACATGCCGAACATCTAAGGCTGGTATTGATGAAACTTCGAGAGCATCGCCTTTATGCCAAATTCTCCAAGTGTGAATTTTTGTTGTCAGAAGTGACCTATCTAGGCCATGTAATCTCTGGTAAGGGTATTGCTGTCAATCCCGAGCGAGTTCAAGCCGTCCTTGATTCGACTCCACCTGAAACGGTCAAGCAAGTTCGGAGTTTCCTTGGCCTAGCGAGCTATTGCCGCTGCTTCGTCGAGAATTTCTCCAAGGTTGCTAAACCTCTAACTGAACTCCTCAAGAAAGATAAAAAGTTCGAGTGGACTCCACAGTGCGAGTTCAGTTTTCAGGAACTGAAAAGACGCCTGACATCTGCTCCCGTACTGGTACCACCAGATTTCTCCAAGGACTTTATTATCTATTGCGACGCCTCGCGACAAGGACTAGGTTGCATACTCATGCAAGATCGTCAGGTAATTGCCTATGCTTCACGGCAATTACACCCACATGAGGAAAATTACCCCACACATGATCTAGAGCTTGCAGCTGTAGTCCATGCACTCAAAACCTGGCGACATTACCTTCTCGGTAACCGTTGCGAGATCTTCACCGATCACCAAAGCTTGAAATATATCTTCACCTAACCAGATTTGAATCTCAGGCAAAGACGTTGGGTCGAGTTGATCTCGGATTACAACTTAGGAATAACTTACACCCCTGGCAAAGCCAATGTCATGGTTGATGCACTAAGTCGAAAGTCCTACTGTAACAACCTGATGTTACAACAAAGTCAACCACTTCTCCATGAGGAATTTCGCAAGCTTAATCTTCACATTGTTCCTCAAGGATTCCTATCCACCCTGGTAGCGGAACCTACCCTTACGGATCAGGTCATCAAGGCACAGAAGATAGATCCGGGAATTTCCCGTATCAAGAGAAACGTTAAGAAAGGAGTCGTGAATTGTTTCTCCATTGATGATCAAGGTGTCGTATACTTTGGGAATCGCCTAGTGGTTCCGAAGGCGCGAAACCTGAGGCGACTGATCCTTAAGGAAGCTCATGAATCCCCTCTCACCATTCATCCCGGTAGTACTAAAATGTATCAAGACCTACGCCAGAGGTTTTGGTGGACTAGGATGAAGAGAGAAATCGCTCAATACATTGCCAATTGCGACGTTTGTCGTCGTGTTAAAGCAGAGCATCAGCGGCCTGCTGGCACCCTTCAACCTTTGGCTATTCCTGAATGGAAATGGGATAAAATCAGTATGGATTTCATCACTGGGTTTCCCAGGACCAAGAGGGGGAATAATGCCATCTTTGTCGTGATCGACCGTCTTTCCAAAGTAGCCCATTTTCTACCTGTTTGTGAGAGTATCACCGCTAGCCAGCTAGCTGACTTATACATCTCCCGAATAGTGTCTCTTCATGGTGTCCCATTGGAAATTAACTCAGACCGTGGAAGTCTCTTCACCTCTCGATTTTGGGAAAGTTTCCAAAATGCTATGGGAACTCATCTCTCCTTTAGCACCGCCTTCCATCCTCAATCAAGTGGTCAAGTAGAGCGAGTCAATCAAATTCTGGAAGATATGCTCCGAGCTTCTGTTATCTCGTTCGGAATGAGTTGGGAGAAATGCCTTCCATTCGCGGAGTTTGCTTATAACAATAGCTATCAAGCTAGTTTGGGCAAAGCTCCCTTCGAAGTTCTATATGGACGAAAATGTCGAACGCCTCTTAACTGGTCAGAAACCGGGGAAAGACAACTCTTTGGCCGGGATATGATTCAGGAAGCAGAAGAGCAGGTTCGCGTTATTCGTGAGAAATTGAAAACAGCCCAATCTCGCCAAAAGAGTCAATATGATCGTAAACATAAGCCTATGACATTTGAAATTGACGAGAAGGCTTACCTTCGGGTTACCCCGTTAAAGGGAACCCATCGCTTCGGTATCAAAGGCAAATTGGCTCCTCGTTACATTGGACCCTTTCGCATTCTTGCCAAACAAGGAGAAGTTGCCTACCAACTGGAACTACCTCCGCATCTCTCCAGAGTTCACGATGTCTTCCATGTTTCGCAACTCAGGCGTTGCTTCGCGGATCCTATCCGTGGAGTGGACCACGAAACGCTTGATTTACAAGATAACCTTTCTTATCGGGAATACCCCGTTCGTATCCTTGATCAAGCCGAGCGTACCACTCGACATCATAATATCAAGTTTCTCAAGGTTCAATGGTCACACCATTCCGAGGAAGAAGCCACTTGGGAAAGGGAGGATCGTCTTCGACTCGAGTACCCCACCTTCTTCCCAGATGATCCGAAATCTCGGGACGAGATTCTATTGAGTGGGGGTGAGTTGTCACACCCTAGCTAGATTATGCATTAGAGTGTGCATCATGTTTACCTTCATCAGAAAATTGAAATGGGGAAAGCAGAACCCCCAGCACCCCCCCCCCTGAAATCAACTAGGGTTTACTAAAAATAAATTCAATGAACCTGAAATGCCCTTCAAAAATGTTCACCCTCCTTGCCTTGGGTTAGAACCCTTGGGAAAAATGGTGCACATAATTTTAGGTCAACAAAAGGGGCATTGATTTAAATCATAAGTATTTGAATTTGGGCATTTAAATGCTATTAAATAATTCAAATGCTCAAATAATGTTGGAACTATTTTTTGGGCCACTGAAATATTTCAGTAAGTGTCCATAAATATTTTTAGGATTTTATAAAATGATTTAGTATTTAAACTAAATCAAAACAAAATAACAGAAATAGAAAAACACAAAAAAATAAAAAGGGAAAGGCCACTAGGCCACTTACCTGGCCCATCTCCAGCTGGCGGCCCAGCCCACCCCCGCTGCCTCCTGTCGTCCCCCTCCTCGGACAGAAGGACGCGGGCGTGTGCCCGACGCTCGCCGGCACGCGCGCGCGCCACCTCCCCCCCCTGCGCGCCACCTCCTGCTTCCCGGACTCCCTCCCAATGCCGCGGAGACGGCCACGCACTCCCTGGCCCTCTCATTCCTCCCCCCCCCCCCCCCGTGCTCATCCCCTCCTCTGGCTCCCCCTCACTTCCACAGAACGCGGCCGTCGCCGCCGACGAGAACCACCACGGCCACAGCCACCCCCTCGCCCCTCGGTTGAGCCCACGAGCTCCACAACGTCGTCCTCGACCGCCTCACCGAACCACGCCCCGCCGGAAGACCTGCAGCGTCGACTTCGAGCTCTTCTTCAACCTCCGGCCGCCGGCGACCTCGTCTTCGATTCGCGCCGTCTAGGTCGTCCCCAGGCCCACTGAGCTGCGCTTCGACCTCCCAGTGAGCTCCTCCGTCATTTCCCCCTAACCCCACAGCCTAGCGCTCGTTGTAGCACCACTCCCCATGACGCCCGAAGGACACCGCCGCACGAGCTCGTCGCCGACGAGGCTCCGGTGGCCAATCGGCCCCGTGCATATGCCCGTTGGCTTTGCGGGAGCCTGCAGTACGCGTAGGTGATACCCGTTGATCCTCCCGTGCACGGTGGCGCCGTTTTCATCGGCGCCCGAACTCCGGCGACCGCCAAAGTCGTCGCCGGCGACGTGTCCGGCCACCCCGAGCTGAACCCTCACCACCAAGAGCTGCGGCTCGTTCCCAGGAGCCCGTAGATGCTCTCCGCCTCCCGTTTAGTGGCCGGGACGTGCAAATGCACTTCCTCCGCCGCGTCTGGCCTCGCCGGCGGCTAGACGCCGGCGAGTGTTGACCCTGACCATTGACTGGGTGGGCCCAATTGACTCCCCTGAGTCAATGACAAGCAGGCCCCCCCTGCTAATAAAACCTGTTTAGTGCTAATCTAAATTTAATTAGTTAATTAACTAAATGAGCCACTGACACACGGGTCCCACAGGTCAGGTTTGACCTGTACCGGGCCTGTTGACTTGCTGACGTCATGCTGACGCAAGGCTGACGCAATAACTCCTTTCTGGATTTAATTTTATATAGAAAATTCCAGAAAATTGCCTAAACTTCAAAAATTCATAGAAATTCAACCTTAACTCCAAATGAGACAAATTATATATGTAAAATTATCAGAAAAATCCAAGCTATCCATTGGTACTGGTTTCATGCATGTCAGAACAAGTTAAACCTGCTGTTTATGCAATATAAGGTGATGCACTAATATGATCAAGTTAAATGAGCTAACACTTGAACCTTTGGTTCAAATAAGCAATTACCCTTCTGTTTTAGCTTGCATTAGGCCAAGACACATCCATATTGCCATGTCATAGCATGCATCATGTTGTTGCATATCGTCATGTGTTGATTGTGCTCGGTTGTGTTCTTCGTAGTAGGTTCTGCCTCCGAGGATATTCACGAGTATCCAACTGAAGGGCAGTATCCCGTTACCACTCCATCAGGCAAGCAACCATTGATCATTCCGATACAACCCATGTTCTCGCTCCTGCTCTTGTTTACTGCACTAAGACAACGCGTTTCAAACTGCTGTGTGCTACGGTAGTTGAACCCTTATCCTCTGCATGACCTGTCATTGCCACAGTAACTAGATGAAACCCACTAGCATGTGTAGGAGTTGATTGAGCCATGTTTTGTGATTCCTACCTTGCTATGCCTGCTATGCGTAGAGTTGTGTCAGGTCTGGTTCATCTGGGTGATGGGCTAGAGTGAAATGCTTGTGCCAGTAATATGTGGGATGTGTTGAACATGTTTTGGTAAAGGTATCGATGAGAGGCCATGTAGGAGTACATGGTGGGTTGTTTCATTGAGGCCGTCCATAAGAACTGAGATCTGTATGTGTGATTTAAGATGCAGTTACTACCGTACATTGGGCCCGAAACAAATGGACCCTCTCGGCTTCTTAGCTACCCTAGTACTCTATCCAGGAGTTGCAAATAGTTTCTAGTGTTTGTAGGATATGTGTTGGCAGCCGTGCGTAGCGCTGACCCTAGGGGTTGGCTATGTTGCGGTAGATACACCGTGGCACGGTGTACCGAGTCACCCGTTTGGTGTCTCGGGAACCCTGTTCACATCGTTCGGGGCCGTATGTGGAAACCTCGGCCGGACTCCCTACGGATGGAACCTCGATAGGCGATAACCTGGACTAGGGGCTTAGGTGTTTAGGTAGGCCGTGGCCGACACCCTCGCTGGGCTTCCGCTTGAAGGTTGCCGAGTACATGTCGTGTAGACGGCGGTAAGCGGTGAAAGCGTGTATGACGAAGTACACCCCTGCAGGGTATAAAACTATTCGAATAGCCGCGTCCGCGGTAAAAGACTCAAGATAAGTGTGAGTACCGAGGATGGCCCTCTCGCAGGATACGAGGGAGGATCCACGGTGGAGTATTGTGATGGTGAGTAGTGGACTCGAGTGCGAAAACTATTTTGCTAAAAGGTTCCGTAGGATAGCTTAGCCAAGAGTCAAAGCTGGCTTGCTGCATAAACCCCACCACCTTCTTGAGAATGAGCATGTATAGTAGGTTCTGATGTAAGACTTGCTGAGTACCTTTGTACTCATGTTTGCTTATTTATTGTTTTCAGACGACAACACTGCCCCCTCCGATGGGTTTTACGTAGACCTTGACGTCGACGAGTGACTAGCCACCTAGGTGGTGATCCAGGCCATGGAGGGCCCTATGTAGATAGATAGGCTTCGAGAAGCCTTCTTTCTTTCTAGAGTCTGTACTCAGACTAGTTGCTTCCGCATGTGCTTGTATGACTGTATGACTTGAGTGTCGGGTCATGTGACCCCTATCTGTATGAATATGTTATGTATGGCTCCCTGGAGCCTTCAAATAAAGTACTTGAGTTGTAGAGTTTTGTTGTGATGCCATGTTGTATGTACTCATATCGGGCATATTGTGTGTATGATTGAAATGCTTGGTATGAGTGGGATCCGACAATCTAGTTGTTTGCCCTTCGCAGCCTTTCTTATGGGGAAATGTAGTCTAGTGCTCCTCGAGCCATAGTAGGTAGCTACAGCCCGGTTCACCGGAGTCCTACTAGCCCAGCACTACTGTTCAGGACACTTGACTGGCCGGCATGTGTTTCACTTTGTCCCTATGTCTGTCCCTTCGGGGAAATGTCACGCGGTGATCTCCGGAGTCCTGTCTAGCCTGCTACAGCCCGGGATCCCCGGAGTCCTGTTAGCCCAGTGCTACAGCCCGGAATCACTCATTGATGACCAACATGTTCGATGTGATTCATGTATGCCTGTCTCCATAGGTCTGTGCCGCTTTGGGTTCACGACTAGCCATGTCGGCCCGGGTTCTCAGTCATATGGATGCTAGCGACATTGTCATATACGCGAGCCAAAAGGCGCAAACGGTCCCGGGCCAGGGTAAGGCGACACCCGTGGGATACCGTGCGTGAGGCCGCAAAGTGATATGAGGTGTTACCGGCTAGATCGATGTGGCTTAGAATCGGGGTCCTGACACAGAAGCTCTTCATTCCAATGTTCTTTGGCAGTCACAAACTGTAGAAGGCCAGCATCTCTAAAGCAGTCAAGGGCTTCTTCTAGGCAAGGCAGGCCAGCCATGGCTTCGCAGTCTAGACGCATATGAGGGAAAATGCGCCCCTGATTGTATAAGATGCAGGAATAGTAACTGCATTGCTGATAACTCCATAATCGATCTGATGAGATTCTTGGCCTTGTGTAGGGGTTCTTGACCCTGTCTAAGAATGTGTTGTGTGCCATGAAGCCATTCAGATTAAACGATCCTGGTGAAGTTGCAATACGTGGAAACCTTGGCAGCATTGGCTTTGGCTTCTGGACCTGAGGCCTGTGCTCCACATGATAGTCGAATCATGGTCCGGGAGCAGGAGGAGGTACCAGAATGGGCCAACAAACCATGACAGGTTGGCCGCGGTCAAAAGCCAGCTCAATGGTATAAGGCCTTGGAGGAGGCACAGGAGCATTGGCATTGACGTGGGCTTCGAGCTGCACAATGGCTTCGGGGTTCACGTGCACTTCTGGCGTCACATTAGCTTCAGGCGCCACATTTGCTTCGACCATGAAAACGTCATTGGCTTCAGTATTGGTGTTTGTGGCCGCCTCAGTATTTTCAACCTCCACTTGAGTAGCTAGAGGGTCGGACACGTTCTCCTCGAGAACAACTTCTTGGTTGGACGGGGGCATAGCAACACGTTCTTCTTGTTCATCGGCTCATGCAGTCGGAATGTCTTCAGCAGCTTTGGCTTCAGACTCTAAGATGTTCGCAGTTGGAGTGGCTTCAGGAAACACTTGGCGCAATACTAAGTGGTGGTGCTCTTCTTCTTCTGGAACACTCAAAGGAGTGACTTGTGGCCTTGGACCTTTGCGAAGCCTGCGAAACACTGGTGACGCCTTTGGAGAGGGAGTTGGCTGGGCCACAAAGTCATCATCTTGAAGCACTGGAGTGGTGGCTTGAGGTGGGGGAGTACTTGGTGATTCTTGATGGGGGTAGTCTTGAGGGTGATCAGCCCATGAATCATCCTGAGCAATTGGTGTCAAAGGACGACCAATGCTGATGAGTTTGTTGTTCGTCAGAGCAGGCAATGATACCATGTTGTGCTCGATCTGAGGAAGGACTTCATCATCTTCAACATTGTCTTGGGGACCAAGGTCTTCAGCTACGGTGGGGTCAACAGCTGGATCTTCTTCAGCTTCATGAGCCTCTATGGTAGCAGGCTCATGAACTATCAACTTGCGCTCACGGTTTTCAAACGTAGGACGAGCCACTGAGATTGGCTCGACGACAAGGGGCTCTATGGGAGCAGTCTGATCTTTCTTCTTGGTTTTTCTCTTCTTGGTTTGTGGAGCCTCATCAGTGGTGTTCTTGGTTTTACTCTTTCTGTCTTCGGCTTCGGCTGCCCTTGTTTTCTTGAACTTCGAAGCCACTATGGGGACTGAGGGAGTCCTGGATTAGAGGGTATCCAGACAGCCGGACTATATCCTTTTGCCGGACGGTTGGACTATGAAGATACAAGATTGAAGACTTCGTCTCGTGTCCGGATAGGACTCTACTTGGCGTGGAAAGCAAGCTAGGCAATACGGATATGTATATCTCCTCCTTTGTAACCGACCTTGTGTAACCCTAGCCCCCTACAGTGTCAATATAAACCGGATGGTTTTAGTCCATAGGACAACAGACAATCATACCATAGGCTAGCTTCTAGGGTTTAGCCTCTCCGATCTCGTGGTAGATCAACTCTTGTAATACTCATATCATCAAGAATAAATCAAGCAGGATGTAGGGTTTTTCCTCCATCAAAAGGGCCCGAACCTAGGTAAAACATCGTGTCCCCTGCCTCCTGTTACCATCCGCCTTAGACACATAGTTCGGGACCCCCTACCTGAGATCCGCCGGTTTTGACACCGACATTGGTGCTTTCATTGAGAGTTCCTCTGTGACGTCGCTGTAAGGAAGGATGCCTCATCTCATTGTTAAAAGCAACATTACCGCCAGGGGAGCTCTGATTGTCGGCCAAACTCTCCGGCTAGGCAGTTTTGTCATGATTGTCTGTTCGGCCGCTGCAATGACGATGACTTCTCGGGTCATCAAAAACAGCCTCCACATCAGCTCAGAATTCACCGAGCAGATGGATCCAATGGAGCTCTCTTCCCTAAACGAACTCTTGGATCGCATCGCTGCCTTGGGAGTTGCTACGGACTATGATCGGATTGGGCTTAAACCCGATCAAAGGGAGATTAACTCTCCATCGGTCACCCATCATGTTGCGGTGGTGGAGGAACAATGCGGCAACTCTTCCTCTATTTTGAGGACTAACTATGTCCAGATTCCTGAGCTCTCCGAGCCGGATACCCGCTTACGGGAGGACATCACCCAATCCCTGAACCTAGATTCAGGCAGCGCGCCAGACTTATCGGGCAACACTCCGGAACCCGAACTTCCAAGATTGGAAACTCCTTGGCCCCTGGGTCTCAGATCGGGTAGGGGTTCAGACTCAAATCCACCCACCCACCCATACATAAACGATCTTTCCAACATCAGGCAAGAGCCCCATGAAATAGTACATCATTATTGGGCCAGATTCCTCCTTGTGATGAACAAGGTTAAGGACTGTCGCAAGGAATATGTAGTCTCACTTTTCTGCAATAATTGCATGGACAAGGGAATCCATAACGCCTTAAGTCTCGCCTTGACATTTCACGCTTCGCTGACTTGGTGTCCATAGTACGAAAGTACTATGCGATGGAAAGCGCCTGGAAAACCAAAACGAAATTTTGGGATAATTCGGCCCCGAATATACACCCAGTCCGAAGTAAAAGGGTGCACTATCATAAGACACCCGGGCTAGTTGCAAAGAAACAAAAACACTCTACAGGGCATGGAACCGTACTGGAGGGATGGCTTAACGGACCATGCAAAATTCATAGTACAGCGGATACGATACCAACGCACAGCCTTAGAGCATGTTGGATACTCCGGCAAGTGGGCAAAAGTGGTGAGGATCTTCTTATCCCAAATGCCACAGAGCACCATCCCGTGTATAACAATACGGTGTTAACAGTCTTTGAGACCTTCGCGTCAAATAATAGGCGCAAGCGAACACTCCGCAGCATGGCCGAAATCTTCCACGTAGCAGGAAGAAATCCATGGAGTGACACGGCTATTACCTTCAATGCCAGTGACGAACCTAAATTTGGAACAGCCTGAGCACCAGCCGCACTGGTCCTTAGTCCAATTGTGGACGGCTTTCGACTCACCAAAGTACTCATGGACGGCGGCAGCGGATTAAACCTCATACATGAGGAAACTCTTCAAAAAATGGAGATAGACTGGAACCGCATGGAGCAAAGTATCACAACCTTCAGGGGAATCATACCCAGTCAGGAGGCACGATGCGCTGGGAAAATCACACTAGATGTGGTATTCGGTACGCCAGAGAAGTATAGGTCTGAAGAAATTACATTTCAAGTGGCCCCATTCAGCAGTGGATGCCATTCCCTTTTAGGGCGTGAGGCGTTCACGATCTTCCAAGCCGTACCTCATTATGGGTACATGAAGCTCAAAATGCCCGGGCCCAACGGAATCATCACCCTCGCTAGTCATCCGGACACAGCACTCCGCACCGAAAACAAAACAGCCGCACTGGCCCTCGAGGCATTATCCGAAGCCCTCTCGGCTGTGGAATTAACCACGCTATGCTCCACACTGGACAGGGATGATGTTATACTCGATAAGAGATCCAAGTCCACCTCTTTTAAACCAGCGGATGAAATAGTCAAATTCCAAGTCCGCCCAATGGACCCTACAAAAACAGCCTCCATCGGGGCACAGTTAAACCTCGTCGTGGACGCCGCACTACGAGAGTTCCTGCGCGAGAATTAGGACATATTCGCCTGGCATCCCTCAGACATGCCAGGAATCCCACGCAGGCTGGCCGAGCATAGCCTCAATATCCTAAAGGGATTCAAGCCGGTCAAGCAAGCTCTTCGGCGTTTCTCCGAACCTAAGAGACAGGCCATGGGAGAGAACTAGCCAAGTTATTGGAGGCCAGATTCATCAGAGAAATAAAACACCCGGACTGGCTAGCAAACCTGGTGATGGTACCAAAGAAGGATAAATCCTGGCGCCTTTGTGTCGATTTCAAGGACCTCAATAAAGCTTGCCCAAAGGATCCCTTCCCCCTCCCCCGCATCGATCAAATTATCGATGCTACCGCAGGACACGAGTGATTGTGTTTCCTCGACGCATACTCTGGTTACCACCAAATCAAGATGGCGGAGTCCGACCAAGCCGCAACAGCATTCATCACACCATGCGGTCCCTTCTGTTTCAACACAATGCCTTCTGGGCTCAAAAACGCCGGCGCAACATATCAGCGCATGATTCAGACATGTCTGGAGAAACAAATCGGCAAAATAGTAGAGGCATACGTAGATGATGTGGTCATCAAAACCAAACACGTCGACTCTTTGATAGATGACTTGAGGCTCACATTCGACAACCTCAGAACATACGACATCAAGCTCAATCTGGAAAAATTGCGTTTTCCGCGTACCAGCCGCAAAGCTCCTGGGTTTCATCGTCTCTAGTAGAGGTATTGAAGCTAATCCGGCCAAAATCCGAGCTTCGTCACAGTTGGCTACCCCAGCAGACCTCAAGCAAATCCAGAAGTTAACTGGATGCATGGCGGCTCTAAGCCACTTTATCTCCCGCTTAGGAGAAAAGGCTTTACCCCTTTATCGCCTCCTTTGCCGCACCGAACACTTCGAGTGGACGGACGCTGCCACAGCCAGATTGGAAGAAATAAAGGCCATTTTGGCAACCAACCCAATCCTGGCCGCGCCAAACATCGGCGAACCAATGTTGTTGTACATTGCGGCAACTCATCAAGTTGTAAGAGAAGTGCTCGTCGTCGAACGAGAAGCTAACAAACATAAATTACCTCTTCAAAAGCCGGTATACTATGTATCCATTGTCCTCACTCCATGCAAATCACAGTACCCACATTATCAAAAGATAGCCTGTGCGGTATTCATGGCATCCCAGAAGCTGCGACACTACTTTCAAGAGTGTTCGATTACAGTAGCCTGGGAAGTGCCACATAATGATATTATAAACAACCGTGACGCTATGGGCCGGATTGCTAAATGGGCCATTGAGCTCCTCCCGTTCGACATAACATACAAACCTCGACGAGCCATTAAGTCGCAAGTATTGGCTGACTTTGTCGCCGAATGGATGGAGGCCGAACTCCCTAAAGAGTATGGCACATACTCCAATTGGATCATGCACTTTGATGGTTCTAAAATGCTGGCTGGTCTAGGCGTTGGCGTCGTCCTGACGTCCCCAACCGGAGATACCGTTCAGTATGTACTACAAATATTGTATACAGACTCCAACAACGTGGCCGAATAGGAAGCTTTGTTGCATGGTCTTCAGATGGCAGTCTCCATGGGCATTCAACACTTGGAGGTGCGTGGGGATTCAAACCTCGCAATATCCCAAATAAATGGAGACTTTGACGCCAAGGATCTGAAAATGGCGGCCTATCGAAACACCATCCTAAAAATGTCAGCTCTGTTCGAGGGGCTCGAATTTCACCATGTGGCTCGGGAAAACAATCAGGTGGCGGATATCCTCTCCCGCATCGGTGCAAAACGCGATGCGGTCCCCCCCCCCCAACATATTTCTGGAGAGGCTGTTCAAGCCATCCATAGTATGGGAAGGGGACACTAGTAACAATAGTCCGGACCCGGCCAAAACGCCCGATACCGAACACTCTGACACAATCAGAGGCTCCGCCACCGAAATAACACCTTCAGCCCACGTAATAATTGCCATCATTGCCCCGTGGACTGAACCATTCCTGGCCTACCTAACTAGGTAGGAACTTTCGGAGGACCAAAATGAGGCACGCTGCATAGTGCAGCGATCTAAGGCCTACAGGGTCCATGAGGGAGAATTGTATAAAAAAGCACTACCGGAGTCCTTCAAAGGTGCATCTCCGAAGAGGAATGGCAGAACCTTTTGGCAGAAATCCACACCGGACTCGGTGTTCACCACGCCGCAGCCCGGGCTCTTGTGAGCAAGGCCTTCCGAACAAGATTCTATTGGCCAACGGCCCGGGCAGATGCAGAGGACTTGGTCCAATGTTGCGCTAGTTACCAGCTCTTTGCAAATCAAAGCCACATGCCACCCACCGCCCTCCAAAAAATCCCCATTACGTGGCCCTTCCCGGTCTGGGGGCTTGACATGGTTGGACCCCTTAAAGGGGGAACCCACAAGAAAAAATACTTACTATTCATGGTGGATAAATTCACCAAATGGATATACGCCAAACCTGTTAAAATAGCCGAATCCGGACCAGTGATAGACTTCATATCTGGGGTCGTACACCGTTATGGCGTCCCCCACAGCATCATCACTGACAACGGCATGAACTTCACCGCCAATGAGGTAAAACTCTGGTGCAGCAAAATGGGGATCAAGCTCGATTATGCTTCAGTCTATCACCCACAAACCAACGGCCAAGTTGAGCGAGCAAACGGTCTTATAATGAGTGGCATTAAACCCAGGTTAGTGTGTTCCTTAATGGAGTCTAACACGCACTGGGTAGACGAGCTCGACTCCGTACTCTGGTGGCTGCGGACCACGCCGAATCGTAGTACCGGATATACACCCTTCTTTATGGCGTACGTCGCAGAGGCAGTCTTGCCCTATGACATAATTCATGACTCACCTCGGGTGCGCATGTATGAAGAAAGAGAAGCCGAGCTCGACCGGCAGGATAGTCTGGACACCCTGGAGGAGGAGCGTGATGTAGCAAAAGCCCGTTCCGCATTTTATCAGCAATAGGCTCGTAGATACCAAAGCAGAGAAGTACAGGCCAAAACTTATATGTTGGCGAACTAGTTCTATGCCTGCCAGATAAGAAAAAGAACAAGCTCGAGCCCAAATGGGAAGGTCCCTTCATTATTGACCAAGTTCTGACTGGTGGAGCGTACCGACTGCGGGATGCGTCGACTAATCGACTCGACCGAACCCATGGAACGCGGCCAGTCTCCGAAGATTCTACGCCTAGCGCCGGACTCTATGTTCGTCCCCTTCCTCTGTCCATTTTTGCATATACATTATCTGTCTTGTTTTTCTTTCTTTCTTTTATTCTTTCTCTAGGCCTTCAAGGGCCAACTTGTGCCTCGCTTGCACATTATAGATGCGCTAGCCACGCTCATCATACCTGGGGGCTTCCTTCACAGAAGCTTAATTATTTATCTGGGCTTCATGCCCCGCACATGTGTTATACTTCCGCATGTACCTTTTTTCGCCATTATATGCATCGATATGACTTAAGTTTTGGCCAAGATGGGTTGCCTGGCTCTTGTATTTATGCCCTACGTTCTCATTAATTCGGCTAGGGCATAAGGGGAGCACCTCTGCGATTGTTACTGCCGAGTTAGCCGGATGTGTACCTCAGACTGGGTGAAGCCGAAAGCTAGCGTTCTTAAGGGAATATTCTGTTGGTGAACAAAAGATGATTTTTTTATTTTCCATATCTGCCCCCAGATGTTTTTTCCTGCGTTTCTTATCGCAGTCCGGACATGCACTTTAGGGCATGCATACCTAGGGAAAGGAACCCTTGACGGAACTATTCTCCCTAGAAGATGTTTCTTACTACCCATGTAATATAACATAACTAGTTGGGCACTTGTCCGTTCGAGCACTAATGACCCCTATGCCTAGTATCCACGCATACCCCGGTTCTTATATAGCTAAGCGGGTATTCGGATACACTCCGGACTATCGGGTCCCGAGGTTGAAGCGAAAAGGTCCGCCAAGACAAATGATCTACAATCCGGGTAGAAGGCATTATACATGTCACTTTAATTACATAGTCATGTAGACTGACTAAATTCATCTTCTATACCATCCAACAGGCGGTCTAGCCTACAATCCCGTTGGGAATACTTTGCGGCTAATTCTACTTGCCCATAAACCAACGGGGATTTCTTTTCCGTCGGGCCCCACAGGTCCGACCTCGGCCATGTGATTTGGGTCAGCCTTGGTATACCGCATCTTCACCATGGCCCAAGCTTCTCTGGCACCTTGTCGGCAGGACGATATCTTCCATAATCAGAAGCGCTGCCGAGCTCCCTTGAGCTTCTCCGTAAGCTCTGCAACGCCTTTTGGCAGGGAGCCGGATGGCCACAAGGCCTGGGCAACACCTCGCATCACCTGCCGAACTTGTTCGTGCAAATGTGAGAGCTCGGATAGAAGATCACCCGCAGACCCGGGCATTTCCTCCGCGGGACGACCCATCAGCATACCTACAGACATAACGCTGTTAGTCCGCTTATTCACCGATCTCCTTTAAAAGGATTCATTCAAGCACTTACTGAAAATGCTGCGCCGAAGCCGCTTATTCTCCTTCTCGGAGTCTGCAAGCTGGGCTCGAACGTCTTTTAGTTCCACGCTCAACTTGATATTGGTGTCTTGGAGATTTTTTTCTCCCGCCTAACGTCAGTCAGCACGCGTTTGCCAGCCTCTAGCTTTCGCACGACATGTTGGTCCTCCGGATTTTCTCCGGATTCATCTGCAACATCTATTGTTAGATCTGCATCCACGCCGGACACTATATGGTAACCATCATTCTTTAAAGTAAATGTTACCAGCGGGTGACTTTTTCGGTTCCTGCAATACGGCAACAACGGCTTGCAGTTGGGTCTTGCATTCCTCTAGCTCCTGTGACAGCCTAGTATTCTTCTCTGTAAGAACCTGCACAATATAGATGATCCTTAAATCAGTTCTGCTAACTGTTTCAAGTCTCAGGGGCTACTGATACATATAAACCGTCAGATTTACTTACATCCTTTACATACTGATCCATGGCTCTGGCTAAACCATCTTGAGCAGCTCGGAGGTACGCCTCTCCAGAATTGAAGGCATCAAATGCCTCTGGGGAGAAACAAGCGTCACGGAGTACGGCCCAGCGGCGCCTATGATTCATGGCGCTTTCCACTTCTGAGTTTGTAGCAGATAATCTATCTGCATCCTATGTTGGGGGAATATCCGGCGCCCGCCCCATATCGGCTTCCGCCTCTATGTCCGGTCCTGGCGCCCGATTGGTGGAAGCGTGATTAGTAACATCGTCAGACATATTTCGGCGAGCATTTTTTCTGTTAAAGAAACACGGGCGTCATTACATTTCGAGAAAGACGACAACCACGGAGCGGGGTTTTTGTCATACCTTTGCGCCGGCGTCTCCGTCCTGACTGTCTTCCTTTTTGGCCTACCCGGCCTCGGTGCCTCTTGTTGGCGAGTTGCTGCGGGTTCGGGAGGGCGTCCCAAATGCCTTCCCTGTAAAAATGCCATATTTATATGGTGGGTGAAGTGTCTAAAAGGGGATCCTAGCTTTTGGAGTTGGGATTTTTGGTTTTTCTTACGTGCGATGCAGGGAGCAGTCCGGGATAGTCGGCCGTAATGGCCACTATGGCATCATCGCAGCTTAACAGATAGAACTACCGGTCTATCAACTCCACGAATATAACCGGATCTTCTTCAAGTCCAGAGTCGAGGGCCCAGTTAGGGTCCTCTCATTGTGGAGAGGGGCTGTTGACCTCCTTTATGGCTTTTCGCATTTCCTGCTGCAAAGTGGCAAGGTGAATACTTACAACATAGAATGTGGGAAAAATGGGGGTAAGGAGATATAACTTACCCAGCTTGGAGTATTGTACATGAGGAATCCATCCCGTGGCTTGATGCGGGTGAACTCCTCTTCCTCTCCCTTGAACAATTCGGACAGAATTTTCGCTAAAGCGGCAGCATTGTCTGGACCCTTACGCCCGCAGCGGGTGGCATCATCCGCCCCGTTAAAACACCATAAGGGGTGCCCATGATATTGAAGTGGTTGCAGTCCCCGCATTATGCAAATCGACATAACTTCGATTACTGTCAATCCTGATTGAGCCAGTGCTTTAATCCGGTTCATCAGATAGAGGACTTCTCCATTGTCTTCCACCTGGGGGCTCCGTGGGCGCCAACTTCTGCGTTTCTTCCGAGGAGCATTGTTGAACTCAGGAAGACCCCGCCGAACAGGGTCCGGAAGGGGAACGTCCTCCATATAAAACCATTCTGAAGGCCAGTCTTCGGACGACTTCTTCGGGGTATCGGACAGGTATCCAGTACCGGCGATGCGCCATATTTCTTCTTCGCCCACATGATAAAGTGACCCCCTTTGCGTGCGAGGGACGAGGCAAAATAGCCTTTTCCACAGCTCAAAGTGAGCCTCGCAGCCCAGGAACAACTCGCAGAGAGCAACATAGCCGGCGATATGTAGAATGGAGGCAGGGGTGAAATTGTGTAATTGGAGGCCGTAGAACTCCAGGAGCCCGCGGAGGAACAGATGAATTGGAAATCCGAGTCCCCTTAATAAATAGGGAACAAGGCAGACCCGTTCCCCCATAGAGGGACAGGGAAAGCTCTCCGCTTGCTCCCCGCCATTGTAGGTGGCAAGCCCGGCTCGAATGGGCACCATATACGCCAGAGGGGGAAATCCCTTAGTCTGCAGTTCGACTAATCGACTGTGCGGGACTGAACACCTCTCCCAATCACCGGGCTTAGGGCTACGAGGGCGGGAGGAGGAGCTGTGGAGGTCGGCCATGCTGGAATGGATCTTTCTGAGATGCGCTCTGATGGATTCTCGCTGGGGGAGGATGGTATGGATTGGATCTAAGGATCCCCATCCCTTTAATAGACAAATTATTTATTTGGCTAGGGGGCGAATGTAAAAATGCCCTGGCGCCTCGTATTCATTCGACGCGTGGGAGATAGCCCTTATTGGGCACAGAAGCCAAGAAGTCCAAACATTTATGGGACCGAACACTGCTCTACAAATGTTCGAAAGATGGAGAAGAACCCGCCTTGCAATGCCGAAGACAACACTGCGCGCCGGACTCATCGTCATTGAAGCCTGGTTCGGGGGCTACTGAGGGAGTCCTGGATTAGGGGGTATCCGGACAGCCGGACTATATCCTTTGGTCGGATTGTTGGACTATGAAGATACAAGATTGAAGACTTTTTCTCATGTCCGGATAGGACTCTACTTGGCGTGGAAGGCAAGCTAGGCAATACGGATATGTATATCTCCTCCTTTGTAAACGACCTTGTGTAACCCTAGCCCCCTCCAGTGTCTATATAAACCGGAGGGTTTTAGTCAATAGGACAACAGACAATCATACCATAGGCTAGCTTCTAGGGTTTGGCCTCTCCGATATCGTGGTAGATCAACTCTTGTAATACTCATATCATCAAGAATAAATCAAGTAGGACGTAGGGTTTTACCTCCATCAAGAGGGCCCGAACCTGTGTAAACCATCATGTCCCCTGCCTCCTATTACCATCTGCCTTAGACGCACAGTTCAGGACCCCCTACCCGAGATCCGCCGGTTTTGACACCGACAGGGACCTTAGGCTTCATGCCTGTCATACTGGCGGGGAAGACAATGCAAGGTTCTTCTCTCCTGGATGCTTTAGCTGGGGCCACAGTAGGCTTCTTTTTCTTGGCAGCCATCTTGGGGTCGATGCCAGGACGCCCAAGTGCCTTGCGCTTCTCAGCTTCATTGTAGGCGTGAACACATTTGGAAGCCAGGTGTTTCATGTGCTCTCGAGAAGCTTTAGCTTCGCCATGTTTCTTGTGAAACGCCTCCTTGAGCTCATGCATCATTTGCTTGAAGTTTTGGTCGTCTGTCGCACTAAGCTGGGCCATGTGCTTATTGAACTGAGCCTTTTCATAGTCAATCTTGTGCTTCAATTCAACAATTCTCTAAGCTAGAGCCAGCTCAGGAGCAATGGCTCCATGGAAGGAGACGTTGAGGCCAATAGGAAGTTGAAGATCATCAAAAGTGAGGTTTGGGCTGTCAACCCACTCGTCAATGAACTTGTTCAGGATGTTCACATCAAAGAGGGGAAGATCATTGAAGATTTTCGCCTCTTGCTTGCTCTTTATTAGCAGCTCAAGAGCATCATCGCCAAGATCGTCGTCACTTGACAGATCAATGGCTTCATTCTCATTCCTCAGAAAGGCAGTTGGGGTCAATGCTTGACCAGTAGTTTGCATGGGCTTCTTCCTCTTCTCAGACTTGGAGATGCGAGAGAGATCTTCAGAATGCACACTTGGTGCAGGAGGAGTAGTGGCCAGAGGCTTCACTCGCAAAACACATCGTGCAGTGGATGGCTTCAAAGCCTTGGGTTTCTTCTGCTTCATAGGCTTCGGTGGTGCAGGCGCTTTGTCAGAATCTGCGTCATCTGTAGAGTGATCCATGGCTGCCCCTTGAACCATAATGTGAGTGATGAGACCTTCAAGGTTGTAGAAGGGCCCAACAATATTAGGTTCAGCATCGCGTGTGCCATCAGCAGAAGGAGTAGAGGGACCGGGGTTGAAGTCTAATCCCCGCAACTTCTTGTTCTCTTTGGTCGAGTTCTTGGCAAACTGGTAGTTGCGCTTGAACAGATTGTCTTCACGACACCATAACAGAGAGCATGGGTCGGCATCAGCAGGCTGAAATCCACGGACCATGCAGAGGTAGAATCCTTGAGCAATGGCTTCGGGTTTCAACTTGGGCTGAAGCCCTTTGTATATAATATCTCCCCAGGGCCCCTTGATGGCATTCTTTTCAGCATATTCGTCAGTGAAGAATTTGTACTTGAACCATTCCTCTGCCCAATATCTTCGAATCCACTGGATTCGGTACTTGCGTTCTCCATAGGTCTCTTATGGATCTGACTTATATAGGTCATAGAGATCTGGTGGCAGGTCCTTAGCTGTCTTCCCACGGCACTATCTGCCGCCCTTCCTGGCTGATTTCTCTGTTGCCATGAAGTTCAGACTGAATGGCTTCAGAACTTGCAAAGGCTCTCGTCTGTTGGTCAAACAGGAACTGGCTTTGGGAGGATTGATGTGACGCTGTAAGAACTCTGCAAATGAATGCAGACTATGAGAACCAAGGGATTCTCCCATGGACATGTACCTGTGACAACATTTAGAGATTCAAGGGAAGGGGAAGAGGTCATATGCATTCTCAGAAGATTTTGAAGATAAATCAGTTTAGAAAACATTGACCTCATAGTGCGAAGACATTCACTCATATGATGAGAGTTGGTTCCAGATTTGTACGAATCCAAGAATAAGTACAAGTGAGGAATCTAACTACTTTGTGAAGCATAAGTGAATATACTAGGTATGTTATGAGATGCAGAACAGGATTGATCCAAATTTGTAGGGACAGAAACCACTTGTGGTTGAAAAGGATGAATCTATCAGATCAAAAGGACTGCAAAAAGAGGTTTTATTTACCCATGAATAACTGCTAGACGGAGTAGAAGATGAGGTCGAGCAGTTCAGTCTTCCATGCCCTAACTTGGTGATGGAGGACACCTACGGCGACGGCGGACAAGACGATGTCCGCGGCTGGGGTGAGGATGGCGTTGGTGAGGTCGCGGCAGCTAAGTGCTTCGTTGCCGTCGTCGTCGAGAGCTAGCAGTGGCGCTAGGGTTTGTGCGAGAAGGAGAAGTGGAAGAAGAGATAATGACTGGGGTGTGGCGTGTATTTATAAGGACAGGGGCAGCACATCGTCATTACGCAGGTGCCCCTGGCGGTTCACATCTGAAGGACACATGGCAAACATGCAACACATTGGAGGTTGTTCCATGTTCCCATGCACGCCAGGATTGTCGGGTGGTCGTTCCCGCTTCTCTGGGTTTCACGCAAAAGGATTGAGCATTTAAATCAGATTTAATGTTTGTCTCTGTGTCTTCTATTGTCAAGGACGCACAGAAGACATTCGACAGTTTCAATAGAATGCATATGATTTGGATAGATAGATTTGAGACGGGGTCATAGAGAGGTTAGGGTCCGATCACATTCACTTAGTTCAAAAGATTCAAACGAGAAGACATAGCTATAAGTGAATGTTGTAGAGGACAGAACGCTAAAATATGAATATATCCAAATAAGACAAAATCAATATAGTGAAGATAAACATGAAGTCATGTTAATATTGAATACAAACCAAACACGAAGCTTTTGCAAATGTAAAGCCAACAGAAAACACTCCAAGCAAAAGTTTGGTGGTGGCGTTACCCACCGTATAGGAAGTATTAGACCCAGACACAATGCACAATTATCGTAGCACTCCGAAGTCAAATTCCGCGTTAATGTATTCACACTTAGAGTGTAAGTCTTCATTAATTGAAGATATATGTTACTTCGTGTGTTGCACATCTAAGTCATCAACATGCATAAGTGTTAGGATGTGTGCCTGATCACAGGACATTTGAGGATTCCAAGATATTTACCTCACACCGCAACTTGCAAAACCTTTTCTCATCCAAGGGCTTTGTGAAAATATCTGCCAGTTGCTCTTCAGTATTGACGTGAATGATATCAATATCTTCCTTCATGACATGATCTCTGAGAAAGTGATGATGGATCTGAATGTGCTTTGTCTTCGAGTGCTGAACTGGGTTGTTGGCAATCTTGATGGCGCTTTCATTATCGCAGTAGAGTGGTACTTGCTTCAGATGGATGCCATAGTCTTTGAGTGTTTGCTTCATCCACAGAAGCTGAGCGCAGCAAGATCCAGCAGCAATGTATTCATATTCAGCTGTGGAGAGAGGTACACAGTTCTGCTTCTTTGAAGACGAAAAAACAATTGATCATCCCAGAAAGTGACATGTGCCTGATGTAGACTTGTGATCCACCTTGTCACCAGCATAATCAGCATCTGAGAATCCAACTAGATCAAACTTTGAGCCCTTTGGATACCATAATCCTAGTGTTGGGGTGTAAGCCAAATATCGAAGAATTCGCTTCATAGCTAAGTGATGCGATTCCTTTGGTGCTGCTTCGAATCGGGCACACATGCAAACACTAAGCATGATATCTGGCCTAGATGCACCTAAATAAAGTAAAGAACTAGGGCACACATGGAATGGTATGTCTTTTGATCGAACTCTTTACCATTGGCATCAGGACCCAGATGACTTTTGGTTGGCATTGGCGTTGTGTAACCTTTGCAGTCTTGCATTCCAAACTTCTTTAGGCAGTCTTTGAGATATTTCTCTTGAGATATGAAGATGTCGTTGCTTTGCTGCCGTATTTGAAGACCAAGGAAGAACTTTAGCTCACCCATCATGGACATCTGATATTGCTCTTGCATCATGTGTCCAAACTCATCACTGTGTTTTTGATTAGTGCACCCGAAGATAATATCATCCACATATATTTGGCACACAAACAGTCCACCATCATATGTCTTCGTGAAGAGTGTGGGATCCAAGGAACCAGGTTTGAAGCCTTTGCTATTCAGGAGTCTTTGAGTGTGTCATACCAAGCACGAGGGGCTTGTTTGAGGCCATACAGTGCCTTATTGAGCTTGTCAACCATATCAGGGTGTTTTGAATCTTCAAATCCAGGTGCTTGTGCAACATACACTTCTTCTTCAATCTTGCCATTGAGAAAGGCACTCTTCAAATCCATTTGATACAAGAGGATGTTATAATGATTTGCGTAGGCTTGCAGTATGTGAATGGGTTCAAGCCTAGCCACGCGAGCAAATTTTTCACCGAAGTCAATTCCTTCAACTTGAGTGTATCCTTGAGCAACAAGACGAGCCTTGTTTATGACAACTTGACCATGCTCATCTTGCTTGTTGCGATATATACATTTAGTGCCTATGATATTGTGTTTACAAGGATCAGGACGCTTGACCAGTTCCCACACATTGTTCAGCTCGAACTATTGAAGCTCTTCTTGCATAGCTTGAATCCATTCAGGTTCCACGAAGGCTTCAGCAACTTGGGTTCAGATATTGAGACAAATGCCAAGTGCCCACAGAAATTTGCTAGTTGCGTTGCCCTTGAACGAGTGAGTGGACCAGGTGCATTGATGCTATCAATTATCTTCTCAATCTGTACTTCACTTGCAACACGAGGATGAACTGGACGAAGATTTTGCCCTTGCTGATCATTGTCATCATTAGGAGGATTGTCTTCAGGTTGAGCATTGTCTTCAGGTTGATTAGGTGTAGAAATGATAAGTTCCTCTTCAGCCTGAGCTTCAGACGGTATGATTTCTCCAGTTCCCATAAGCTTGATGGATTCACTAGGTGGAATTTCATCTAGCACATTTGGCAAGCGCTCTCTTTGTGAGCCGTTAGTCTCATCGAACCGCACATCCACAATTTCAACCACTTTATAGTGAAAGAGGTTGAAGACTCTATAGGAGTGTGAATTCTTTACGTAACCAAGCATAAAACCTTCATGTGCTTTCGGTGCAAATTTTGAAGTGTGATGTGGATCCTTGATCCAGCACCTAGCACCAAATACTCTGAAGTAACTGAAATTTGGCTTCTTACCAGTAAGGAGTTCTGAAAGTGCTAGTTATCGACTAGAGGGGGGGCGAATAGGCGATTTTTATGGAAGTCTTCAAAACATGGAAGTTTCAAAGACAAACAATAGAAATGAACCTATAAACATGCAGTAGAAGGTAGACTACACTAGGCAAGCCATAGTCAAGTATTCAATGAAGTGAAAGCACGAAGACTATTAGCAGCTAGGCAGTACAGATCAGGATGGAAGATGGTATGAAGCCAATCAGGGCAAACAGTCACACAGTGAAGACAAATAGATAATGCAAACAGGCAATGACTTCACAAGGACCAACTATAAATAAAGAGATGGGAAGGATAGAACCAGTTGCTTGGTGAAGACAAGGATTTGTTGGACCAGTTCCAGTTGTTGTGACAACTGTATGTCTGGTTAGGGAGGCTGAGATTCAACTCAAAAGACCTCGTCTTCACCTTATTCCCCTTGAGCTAAGGACACCCAGTCCTCGCCCAATCACTCAGGTAAGTCTTCAAGGCAGACTTCCAAACCTTCACAGACTTTGTTCACCGGCGATCCACAATGACTCTTGGACGCTTAGAACGCGACGCCTAACCGGTTGGAGGATTCACAATCCTCAAGTGTAACAAGTCTTCAGATCACACAGACAGGAAGACTTCAGTGATGCCTAACACTCTTTGGCTCTAGGTGTTTAGGGCTTTGTCCTCGCAAGGATTTCTCTCTCAAAGGTTTCAGAGGTGGGTTGCTCTCAAATGACAAAAGCCGTGCACTAACTCTGAGCAGCCACCAATTTATGGTGTAGGGGGTGGGCTATTTATAGCCAGTAGGCAACCCAACCTGATTTGTCCGAAATGACCCTGGGTCACTAAGGAACTGACACGTGCTCCAACAGTCAGATTTCAAACACACGCGGCAACTTTACTTGGGCTACAAGTAAAGCTGACTCATCCAGCTCTGGATAAGATTTGCTCTCATTGTCTTCACTCGAAGACATAGGATTTGGTTAAGCATCACTTCAGTCACTCTGACTTTGTTCACTGAGACCCCACTTAACAGTACGGTGGTTCCTATGACTCAACAAAGAAGAAAATGAAACAACAAAACAACTAAGTCTTCGCGCTCCATAGTCTTCATGCGATGTCTTCTCATGTCATAGTCTTCAATGTGAATATCTTCAAATACCACCTTTGTCTTCAATGTCTTCATACATTTTTAGGGGTCATCTCTGATAGGTAAACCGAATCAATGAGGGACTACTACTTGTGTTATCCTGCAATTCTCACAAACACATTAGTCCCTCAACCAGGTTTGTTGTCAATACTCCAAAACTGACTAGGGGTGGCACTGGATGCACTTACAATCTCCACCTTTTTGGTGACTGATGACAAACTGGTTGAAGTTTTCAACGGGGGTAAAAGTATGTGAATTTGTAAAGGATTTAGGTATTGTGTTCGTAAGTAGCAGAAAGGCTCCCATGAAGATGTGCATATAAGTATTTTGCTTTTGAATGCAAATGCACATGGCAGGTTGTACTTGCGGAGCTCCTCTTCTACTTATGAAGACAATTCATCATGCATGAAAGGATATAACGAAGATAATGACATGCATAATGAAAAATGGATGTCTGCAAAATGACTTCGTGCGGAATTTATCGTCGCACATGCGGAATTTATCATCGCATCACATAGTTGACGAAAAGGTAGCAGACGACCATCAAGTTTAAGTGTTACAACTCAAACGAACCAAATGTATCAAAAGCGAGAGTTGTAAGCACTTGGCAAATGTAGCAAAAGTATAGCAACCACCCATATGGACCCGCTTGAAGACTATCAACTCATATGCTTCTCCCCCTTTTGTCAGAAATGACCAAAAAGGTTTGAAGACATAGAGCTTCTACTCGTTCCCATGAGGAGTAGGCAAAGCAGCAGGGTCGTCGTTGAGGTTTCGTGGTGCAGACGAACTTGGTGTAGTGTCGATACGCGCCGAAGTTGGAGGTGGTGAGGAAGCATCATCTTGATCATCTATGACAATGGCATTCACCATTGCAGCTAAGGAGGAATAGTCAGAGTCTTTGACTGAGGGAGTCCGACGCAAGTGAGCATTCCTTAGAGGAGTTGAGTCAAACTTGAATCTCTCTGTGAAGCCATCGTCTTGAAGATCAGCTTCAGCACTGAGCAATGTCAAGCTCTTCCATGACCTCCGACAGGTTTCATGTGTAACAAAGGCATTCTTGGTGGCAAGATTGCAAATGTGATTGACGTCCACCAAGAGGCTTTGCATCTGACGCTTAAGCCAGTCATTGATGCTTGTCCTGTTTCTGATGTAGAGCGACGAGAAGCTCTCGGTCATTGAGAACACGAGATCGCTTCTGAGGCCTTTGAGCAATGTTGCTTGCAGTGGCTTCAGTTTGGGTGTGAGGGGCACGTGTATTGCCAGCCAAGGGATAAACACGAGAAACGGCCTGAACACCTTCAATGGGCTGGGTGAAGCTTTGATGATCGACATTGTGAAGATAAATTGGCTCTTTTGCAGGCTCTGGGTAAATGGCTTCGACAGACAGATCAACATCTGGCAAGAATATAAGATGATAGCGAGCAGACGGCTAATAGTTGATAGCAGAGTGAAGCTTGATGAGGCGCATTACCCATGGAGCATATAACTTCAGACCAAAGATATCGGAGCCAGATGCAACCAATTGTCTGATGAAGAAGTCTTGAGCATTGAAGCTGATGCCATTGAAGATATAGAAAACCAATGTCTTCATTGCTCCTTCAAGCTTCGCTGCAGGAGAATGTCCTTTGACCAGCCAGAGAGTTCGCCTGATAATATGATAAATAGTGCGGGGCAGATACTCTAGGTCTTCAACAAAGAACTCCTTAGGATAGTCAGCGTCTTGTGGCAGTGGCTTCATCATGCTCAGCATTTGGCTCATGTTTGGCTCTGGCTTCTGGAAGATGCTTTCCAAAGCATTCTAGTGTAGCTAACAACCTGGTTCATAATGTTCGCCAGGAGTGGGCAGGGCAGTAAGCTCAATGATTTCTTGGGCTTTAGCTTCATGGTGTACATCGCCTGTCATCCACTCAAGGATCCAAGTCTTCGGATCCCTGTTGTAGCTGCGAATGTGGAGGGTGGCATAAAATTGTAGCAGAAGCTCTTCATTCCAATGTTCTTTGGCAGTCACAAACTGTAGAAGGCCAGCATCTCTAAAGTAGTCAAGGGCTTCTTCTAGGCAAGGCAGGCCAGCCATGGCTTCGCAGTCTAGACGCATATGAGGGAAAATGCGCCCCTGATTGTATAAGATCCAGGAATAGTAACTGCATTGCTGATAACTCCAGAATCGATCTGATGAGATTCTTGGCCTTGTGTAGGGGTTCTTGACCCTGTCTAAGAATGTGTTGTGTGCCTTGAAGCCATTCAGATTAAACGATCCTGGTGAAGTTGCAGTACCTAGAAACCTTGGCAGCCTTGGCTTTGGCTTCTGGACCTGAGGCCTGTGCTCCACATGATAGTCAAATTGCGGACCGGCAACAGGTGGAGGAACCAGAATGGGCCACCGGACGGTGGTAAGTTGGCCTTGATAGAATGCTTGCTCAAGGGTGTGTGGCCGTGGAGGCGGTACAGGAGCAGTGGCAGTGGTATTGACTTTTGGCTACAGATTTGCGTCAGGAGCAGCATTGGCTTCAGGTGCAATCACTTCTGGCACCACATGAACTTCAGGCGCCATAGTAGCTTCAGCCATGACAATGTCATCGGCTTTAGTATGGGTGTTGGTGGTCGCCTCAATGTTATCAACCTCCACTTGAGTAGCTGGAGGGTCGGACACATTCTCCTCGAGAACAACTTCAGGGTTTGACGGGGGTGTAGCAACACATTCTTCTTCTCTTGGTTCTTCTTGTGCATCGGCTGTTACAGCCGGAATATCTTCAGCCGCTTTGGCTTCAGACTCGGGGATGTTCGCAGTAGGAGAGGCTTCAGGAAAGACTTGGCATGAAACGGATTGGCGCTCTTCTCCTTCTGGAACACTTGACAGAGTGACATGTGGCTTGGTCCTTTGCGAAGCCTGCGGAACGCTGGCGACGCTTGTGAAGATGGAGTTGGTTGGGCCACAAAGTCATTGTCTTCAAGCACCAAAGTGGTGACTTGAGGTGGGGGAGTACTTTGTGATTCTTCTTGACGGGGGGAGTCTTGTGGGTGATCAGCCCATGAGTCATCTTGAGCAGTTGGTGTCAATGGACGACCAATGCTGATGAGTTCGTTGTTCGTGAGAACAGACGATGATACCACATTGTGTTCGATCTGAGGAAGGACTTCATCATCTTCAACATTGTCTTGATGACCAATGTCTTCAGCTGCGGTGGGGTCAACAGCTGGAATGTCTTCAGCTTCAGGAGCCTCTGTGGAAGCAGGCTCATGAACTATCAACTGGAGCTCACTATGTTCAGACGCAGGATGAGCCACTGAGATTGGCTCGACAAGAAGGGGCTCTGTGGGAGCAGCCTGATCTTTCTTCTTTGTCTTTCTCTTTTTCGTCGATGGAGCGTCGTCAGTGGTGTGCTTGGTCTTGCGCTTGCGGGCTTCGGCTTCAGCTGCCCGTGTTTTCTTGAGCTCTGAAGCCACTTTGGGGACCTTAGGCTTCGAGCCTGTCATACTGGCAGGGAAGACAATGTGAGGTTCTTCCTACCTTGATGCTTCAGGTTGGGCCACAGCAGGCGTCTTCTTCTTCTTGGCAGCCATTCTGGGGTCAATGCCAGGTCGCCCCAAAGCCTTGCACTTTTCAGCTTCATTGTAGCCTTGAACACATTTGGCACCCAAGTGTTTCATGCGCTCTCGAGAACCTTTAGCTTCTTCACGTTTCTTGTGGAACGCCTCCTTGAGCTCATGCAGCATGACCTTGAAGTTTTGGACATATTCCACGTTGAGCTTGGCCATGTGCTTCTTGAACTGAGCCTTTTCATAATCAATCTTGTGCTTCAGCTCAACAATTCTCTATGCAAGAGCCAGCTCAGGAGCAATGGCTCCATGGAAGGAGACGCTGAGGCCAATTGGGAGTTGAAGATCATCAAAACTGATGTTTGGGATGTCGAACCACTCATTAATGAACTTGTACAAGATCTCCACATCAAAGAGGGGAAGATCATTGAAGATTTCCGCCTCTTGCTTGCTCTTTATAAGCAGCTCAAGAGCATCATCACCAAGATCATCGTTGCTCGACAGATCAATGGCTTCGTTCTCATTCCTCAGAATGGCAGTAGGGGTCAATGCTTGACCAGTTGGTTGCATGGGCTTCTTCATCTTGTCAAACTTGGAGATGCGAGAGAGATCTTCACACTGCACACTGGCTTCAGGAGGTGCAGTGGCCAGAGGCTTCACCCGTGAGACTTTTGGTGCAGAGGAGGGCTTTGAAGCCTTTGGTTTCTTTTGCTTCACAGGCTTTGGTGGTGCAGGCACTTCGTCAGAATCAGCGTCATCTGTGGAGTGATCCACGGCTGCCCCTTGAACCTGAATGTGAGTGATGAGACCTTCAAGGTTGTAGAAGGGCGCAACAATATTGGGTTCAGCATCGCATGTGCCGTTGGCACGAGGAGTAGAGGGACCAGGGCTGAAGTCTAACCCAAGCGACTTCTTGTTCTCTTTCGCAGAAGTTTTGGCAAACTGGAAGTTGCGCTTAAAGAGATTGTCTTCACGACACCATAACAGAGAGGATGGGTCGGCATTAGCAGGCTGTGGTCCACGGATCATGCAGGGGTAGAAGTCTTGAGCAATAGCTTCGGACTTCGACTTGGGCTGAAGACCTTTGTATATAATATCTCCCCATGGACCCTTGATGGCATTCTTTTCAGCATATTCGTTAGTGAAATTTGTACTTGAACCATTCCTCTGCCCAATGTCTTCGAATCCATTGGATTCGGTTCTTGCGTTCTCCATAGGTCTCTTTTGGATCTGACTTGTATAGCTCATAGAGATCCGGTGGCAGGTCCTTAGCAGTGTTTTCACGGCGTTGTCTGCCGCCCTTCCTGACTGAGTCTTCTGTCACCATGAAGTTCAGACTAAATGGCTTCAGAACTTGCAAAGGCTTCCTTCTGCTGGTCAGACATGAATTAGCTTCGAGAGAATTGATGTGATGCTATAAGAACTCTGCAAATGAATGCAGACTATGAGAAACAAGGGATTCTCCCATGGGCATGTACCTGTGACAGCATTAGAGATGCGAGGGAAGGGGAAGAGGTCATATGCATTCTCATAAGATTTTGAAGATAAATTAGTTTAGAAGACATTGACCTCATAGTGCGAAGACATTCACTCATATGTAGAGAGTTGGTTCCAGATTTGTACGAATCCACGAATAAGTACAAGTGAGGAATCTAACTACTTTGTGAAGCATAAGTGAACATACTAGGCATGTTATGAGATGCAGAAAAGGATAGATTCAATTTGTTGGGACAGAAACCACTTGTGGTTGAGAAGGATGAATCTATCAAATCAAAAGGACTGTAAAAAAGATCTTTTATTTTCCACTCGAGGAACCACTTGGCGACGGAGGACACCTTCAGCGACGGCGGAGAAGACGATGTCCGCGGCCGGTGTGAGGACGGCGTCGGTGAGGTCGCGACACCTAAGCGCTTCGTTGCCAGCATCGTCGAGAGCTAGCGGTGGCACTAGGGTTTGTGCGAGAAGGAGAAGTGGAACAAGAGATAATGACTGGGGTGTGGTGTGTATTTATAAGGACAGGGACGGCGCAGCATTATTACACAGGTGCCCCTGGCGGTTCACATCTGAAGGACACAAGGCGAACATGCAACACATTGGAGGTTGTTCCATGTTCCCACGCATGCCTGGATTTTCGGGTGGTCGTTCCTGCTTCTCCGGGTTTCAGGCAAAAAGGATTGAGCATTTAAAATCAGATTTAATGTTTGTCTCTGTGTCTTCTGCTAACAAGGACGCAGAGATGACATTCGACAGTTTCAATAGAATGCATATGATTTGGATAGATAGAGTTTGAGGCAGAAAGCATAGAGAGGTTAGGGTCCGATCACATTCACTTAGTTCAAAAGATTTAAACGAGAAGACATAGCTATAAGTGAATGTTGTAGAGGACAGAACACTAATATATGTACATATTAGAATACAGCTAAATCAACATAGTGAAGATAAACATGAGGACATGTTGAAATATGAAGAAAAACCAAATGAGAAGACATAGAAAATGTAACAACATGAGACAAACACTTCAAACAGAAGAATTTGGTGGTGGTGTTACCCACTGTATAGGAAGTATTAGACCCAGACACGACGCACAATTATCGTGGCGCTCCGAAGTCAAATTCCACATTAATGTATTCACACTTAGAGTGTAATTCTTCATTAATTGAAGATATATGTTACTTCGTGTGTTGCACATCTAAGTCATCAACATGCATAAGTGTTAGGATGTGTGCCTGATCACAGGACATTTGAGGATTCCAAGATATTTAGCTCACACCACAACTTGCAAACCTTTTCTCATCCAAGGGCTTTGTGAAGATATCTGCCAGTTGCTCTTCAGTGTTTGTCATGGTTCTAACTCTGACAGTGATGGAGGGGGGTGTGTATGGAGAGGATAGATCTCAGCTATTGGGAAGTTGTAAGCACACAAAGATGTACGAGTTCAGGCCCTTCGCGGAGGAAGTAACAGCCCTACGTCTCGGTGCCCGGAGGCGGTCGATTGGATTATAGGCGTGTGAATAACAGGGGTGCGAACCCTTGATACCGAGGTGGGGGTGGCTTATATAGAGTTTGCCAAGACCCCGGCCAGCCCACATTACCAAGGGTTCAATGTACATTAATGCGGGGCGTTACTGGTAACGCTGGTAATAAAATGCTATAATGACCATAAAGACTACTTAATAGCCGACCGTTTGCCTGCGGAGTGACTTTAGGTCTCCTAGCCAGTCGAGTGGTTGGCTTCATGGTCGAGTGATAGCTTCTTGGTCGAGTGAGATACTTTCAAGTCGATTGAAAGATGACTTCTTCTAGGGATGTCCTTGGGTAGGGCTCTTTTGGACAGGTCTGTGCCCCTACCCTAGGTACATAGCTTCATCATTAGCCCCCGAATGGATCGAGGTTAGAGTGGGGAAAGAGTTGGTGATCTTTCCGACTGGTTCTTTGGGTTACCTGAGTGCCTCGTTTTGGGTCGACCGTCACGGATGACGTCATCAACCTCTTTTAGTCGCCTTGATCCATTCCGGGCCTTTCGTCGAGTGAATTTCTTTACCTGTGACATACCGAGTGCCGGCGCGAGCAGGGTCTTCTATTTTGGCAAGTTGTTCTGCAGCCCGCGGATGTCGCGGGATTTGGATTTTGGGAAGCGCGCGGGACGGGAGCGGCCGCAGTAATCGGAAGCGATAAAGCGGAAGCTCCTCGATTTCCGCGCCACCTTTTTCGCCACGTACCGTGCACGCGTCTGCTGCGGGATTTGGCTAGATCGCCTGGGCCTACCAGTCAGTCACTCGGGAGCGACCTCTTATAAATCGTCGGCTCGAGGTTTCTAACCAGTGCGCTTTCTTCTTCCTCTCTGCCTTCGCAAGTTCCTCCGCCACCTCTGCTCTCCCCCTAGCGCCACAGGCCTGTGCGAGACTTGCCGGCGACGATGGCGAAGGACAAGACCTCTGCTCTCGAGCGCGCGAAGAAGCCGGCAGCGCAGGGGAAAGGGAAGAGATCTGCTCGGGGCGGATCCTCCTCAAGGTCTTCTCTGCCCCGGGGCAGGATCCAAGGGGATTGGATGCCGTCGGTGATCCGGCAAGAGGATCTCGACGACATGGTCGAGGGGGAGTCATTCCCCACAAAGCTGCGCGTCTCCCGGGGAGAGAGATCGAGCCGCAGCCCCGCGACGGTGAGTGCGTGCTTCTAGCCACCCACATCGATCGTGGGTTTTCTCTGCCGCCGCATCCTTTTTTCCAGAGCTTCTTGAACTTCTTCGGAGCGCAGCTCCACCACTTCACTCCAAACTCCATCGTATACCTTGCTGCTTTCATTTCCATGTGTGAGGGTTTCTTGGGTTGCCGCCCCCATTGGGGAATCTTCAAGCATATCTTTACCTGCCGCTCTCAGTCGGTTAAGAAGGCCAAGTCGAGTGATGAGAGGACGCAGGTGGTCCAGCTGTGTGGGGGCCTGGCAATCCAGACGAGGGGAAAGAGTTGTTTTTCTTCTATCACTTTCCCGGAGTCGGTCTGTGGTTGGCAGTCGACCTGGTTTTACTGTCGAGACCAGGCGACCCCAGGACAGTCGACTGGTCTTCCCCCTTTCTCTCTTGACCGAGCTGAAAAACCCGCTTCTCTGAAACTGACGCCAGAAGAAAAGGCCCAAGTCAAAGTGCTGGCCGGTCGAGTGGTTGAGCTCGTCCGCGAGGGCGTGACTGGTATGGACCTGCTGGAGGTCTTCCTCCGGAGGCGCATCCAACCGCTCCAGGCTCTTGACCATCTGATGTGGCTGTACTCGGGTCTCGACGACACCACTCAGATCCACCCGGAGGAGGTCACTGACGAGATGCCGGAGGGGTGGCTGTCGAGCATCACGGGGAACAAAGACAACCCCCGAGGAGCCAGGAGGGTAATTCCACTCGACAACTCATACGACATGGACCAGGTTAGTCTTTATGCTTCCGACTAAGATCTTATTTTCTTCATTGGTCTTCTTTGAGCTGGTCGATTGACTTTTTGTCTTGTTGTTTTCCAGGCGACCACCGAGATGTACTCGACGCCCGACGGGGCACAGGAGCTAACTGAGGAAGGGGAGGCGAGCGGAGACGATCAAGGCGAGTGGGAGTCCGACGGTGAAGGAGAGGGAGGCGACGACGTCGACTCCAGCGAAGAGGAGGAGGAGGAGGCTGAACCCCCCCCCCCCCCCCCGCCCGGAGAGGCGATCCAAACTTACGCACGATCTAGCGCGGGAACGTGGCAAGGCGACTGCTCCTGTTGGGCAGTCGTCGAAACGCCCTCGGACCTCTTCTCCGACGCCGACTGGGAAGGCTCCCAAGCACCCACGCACAACGCCGTCCAAGCCGCCCAAGGCTCTGGCCAAGATGAAGAGGTTGTCCCTACCATTTCCGGGTAATAACAAAACTTGCTTTCCTTTGTCGACCATGGACGGGTCCTTGGTCGATTCATTGAGCCAACTGACTGACTTTGAGGCTTGCAGCGCTGCTACTTCTGAGGTCTCCGCCAAGGACGACGACCAAGAGATGGAGGATGCTGTCACCTCCAACCCTGGTACGATCACTAACGTTCTGTTTTGAGTCGACTGAACATTTATGGCAACTCTGGTCGATTGAATGTTTTCCTTGTAGCTCCTCCTCATGTTATCGACCTCCTGGATGACGACGACAATGAACCGCTGAGAGTGAGGAGGAACAGGAGGGCGTCGGCTGACAAGGCCCCCCAATCTGCTCCGGCGTCTGAGGCCGTAGCTCGGGATGGTGGCGACACCACTCGGGCTTCTGTGACTTTCGCCGTTCCTCTGACGAGTGTGCGGCCCTCGACGTCGACTGCGGATCCGTCTTCGCTTTTTGCCGCGTACCCCGCCCCTGAGGACCAAGCGGCTGCTGCAAGAGAGGCTATACGCCAAGCGGGGATCATGATGGAGCAAGTGAAGGTGGCTCGGGAGGCCAGCCAAGCAGCTTATGACGCAAGCTCGGCTCTTCAGAGTAACGTCCAGGTCAGTCGACTCATCTCTTGGTCTTGTTACGATGTGCTATTTGAAGAACCTTTTTCCGAAGATCTTTATATCTGTACACCCGCTGGGTGTGTTTGCCAATTCTTGGACGAGTGGGGGCGCGCTAAGTGCACCCACTGGGTGTAGTCCCCGAGACTACGGTGGACTGCTGGCAGTCGACTGTAGTCTTTATATTGTGTTGTTGTAGCTGTATTTCTTCACTCGGTCTGGTCAGGCGATGTCGAATGCAACTGTATCCGGTCGACTGCAGGCAGTCGACTTTTTCTCTTCTCTTTTTTTTACAATGGGGGTACGCTGAGTGCACCCACTGGGTGTAGTCCCCGAGACTACTGTCGAATGTTTTTGATTCGGCTGTAGTCTTAGAAACGCCATCATTGTCTCTAAGTTACTCGGAAGCAACTTATCTTGGACGTCTGTTCATTGATTTTTCTTTTCGCAGAAATCTTGTGAACTTGTAGCTCGCTATACTGAGTTGGAGAACCAGCAGATCCAGCTCAACCTAAACTTGAAGCTTGCTCAAGAGAACTTGAAGAAGGCGCAAGAAGAAGCAAAAGGTATGGCTGGTGGGGTTCTCTATTCTTGACGAGTGATTTTTCTTCCTTGTCCATTCTTGATGTTGATTTCACTCGACGCGCCGCAGATAAACGGGAGGAAGCTCTGAAGAAGAAGGACCAAGATCTTGCAGAAGCACAGAAGGAGGCCTTGAGCAGGACGAAGCTTGCTAAAGAGAAAATGGCTTCGGTCGAAGCTCTTGAGCAGGAGAACTCCAGGCTAAAAACTGCTCTTAGGGTAGCCAATCAAGAGGTCACCCGACTGAAGAATGACAACGCGGCTGTGCGCGACAAGGCAGGCGATCTGGTGGGGAAGAAGAACGATCTAGAAGCTTATCTCGGTGAACTCGCCAAGAAGCTGTTCGTCATGCTCGAAGGTAATTACTCTGCCCTGACTGTCTTGCAGTTGCCAAGCTTGTGTAGAGCCACTGTCTGACTCTTGAATCGCGTTTGCAAAATTCTGCCAGAACTTCAAAGAGGAAACCAGTCGAGTGGAGCCAGGCTTGGACCCCGCCAATTCTCTTGTGAAGGATGAGGCTGCCATGAACGTGCTCCGACTGGAGTCTCGTGTTACCAGCACTGTTGATTATCTTGCTCGACTGAAGGTCGCGATGTCGCGGATCGACACATCACTCTGGCCCGGGACGACGCTTCAGAACGACCTCGAGTCTCTGATGACTCGACTGAACGAAGTCCCAGGTCGAGTGGCGGAATGGAAAAAATGTGCTGCCAGATGTGGTGCTGATGTCGCTTTGTCTCTGGTCCGTGTCCATTGCAAGGAGGCGCGAGAAGAGAAGCTGGCTGCCATCCAAGTTGCCAACACTAGGAAGCACAATTTTCAAGACTTCATGGAGACTTTCATCGCTGCTGCCACCCGTATTGTAGACGGGATCGACTTGGACGAGTTCGTCGCCCCTTCCAGTCCTCCTCCTGAGGAATGAAAAACTTTCATGCTCCACTTTAAATTTTCCTCGGGATGCCGAGTGGATTTGCAACCGTTAAACTCTGCCGAGCCGAGGGCTCGAGTACTTTTGATCTGAGGTCTGGGACCTTTAGGTTTTATCCGAACTTGATTTCTTCGTTGGATATTTTCATGGTTTGATCTGTCGAGTGGAACTTGATCTTCACTCGGAATAACCTCGTATTTGTGGCGTAACTCTTTTGCGGATTGAGTTGTGTCCTGTACTTTGGTGAGCACTGGGCTGCAGCTAAGCTCCCCCGAGTGGGAGTCTGGCTCTCCACCCGGTAGGATTTTTAAACACTTAAGCGAGCGCAGGGCTGCAACTAAGCCCCCGAGTTGGAGGCTGGCTCTCCACTCGGTAGGATTTTTTAAACACTTAGGTGAGCACTTGGCTGCAGCTAAGCCCCCGAGTGGGAGGATTGCTCTCCACTTGGTAGGATTTTTTAAACACTTAGGCGAGCACTGGGCTGCAGCTAAGCCCCCGAGTGGGAGGATTGCTCTCCACTCGGTAGGATTTTTTCAAACTTAGGCGAGCGCCTGACTGCAGCTAAGTCTCTAAGTGGGAGAACTTAGGCGAGTACTGGACTGCAGCTAAGCCCCCGAGTGGGAGGATTGCTCTCCACTCGGTAGGATTTTTTCAAACTTAGGCGAGCGCCTGACTGCAGCTAAGTCTCTAAGTGGGAGAACTTAGGCGAGTACTGGACTGCAGCTAAGCCCCCGAGTGGGAGGATTGCTCTCCACTCGGTAGGATTTTTTCAAACTTAGGCGAGTGCCTGACTGCAGCTAAGTCTCTAAGTGGGAGAACTTAGGCGAGTACTGGACTTCAGCTAAGCCCCCGAGTGGGAGGATTACTCTCCACTCGGTAGGATTTTTTCAAACTTAGCCAAGTGCCTGACTGCAGCTAAGTCTCTAAGTGGGTGAACTTAGGCGCGTACTGGACTGCAGCTAAGCCCCCGAGTGGGAGGATTGCTCTCACTCGGTAGGATTTTTGAACACTTAGGCAAGCACTGGGCTGTAGCTAAGCCTCCGAGTGGAAGTCTGGCTTTCCACTCGGTAGGATTTTTCAAACTTAGGCGAAATAGATTCGCAGCTAAGTCACCCACTGGGGGATTTCGTATGCAAACAAAAGTGACAGCAGTTATTGGAACACTCTTGCCTTTGATAAAAATGAACTGCAAAAAAAATTTCTTATTACATCTCGTCTAAGGGAGGACTCAAGTGTAAAAGGGGCGGAGTAGTTCTGCATTCCAAGCTCGCGGCTCGTAGATCTGGCGATCAACGTTGTAGAGGTGATACGCTCCATTATGGAGGACTCTGGTGACGATGAAGGGGCCTTCCCAGGTAGGGGCAAGCTTGTGTGGTTTCTGCTGATCCACTCGAAGGACCAAATCTCCTTCTTGGAAGGCTCGACTCTTTACATTCCTGGCGTGGAATCGATGCAAGTCCTGCTGATAAATGGTCGATATGATCATGGCCATCTCCCTCTCTTCTTCTAGGAGGTCGACTGCGTCTTGCCGGGCTTGTTCTGCTTCGTCTTCAGTATAAAGCTCGACCCGGGGTGCGTTGTGAAGAAGATCACTCGGCAGAACTGCCTCGGCTCCATAAACCAGAAAGAATGGAGTTCTTCCAGTCGACCGGTTTGGGGTGGTCCTCAATCCCCACAGAACTGACGGAAGCTCATCGACCCAAGCACCTGCCGCGTGCTTGAGATCACGCATCAATCGAGGCTTTAGTCCTTTGAGAATCAGACCATTTGCCCTCTTTGCCTGTCCATTCGACTGGGGATGTGCGACCGATGCATAGTCGACTCGTGTGCCTTGGGAGGCGCAGAAAGCTCTGAACTTGTCTGAATCAAAGTTTGACCCATTGTCAGTGATGAAGCTATGCGGGACTCCATATCTAAATGTTATCCCTCTGACAAAACTGATAGGAGTGCAAGCATCAAGATTCTTGATGGGCTTAGCTTCGATCCACTAGGTAAACTTGTCGACTGCCACAAGCACATGAGTGAAACCGCTCCTGCCTGTTCTCAGTGGACCAACCATGTCCAGTCCCCAGACAGCAAAGGGCCAGACGAGTGGAATGGTCTTCAGGGCTGATGCAGGCTTATGTGACATGTTGGAGTAGAACTGGCACCCTCCACACTTATCGACTATCTCTTTTGCCATCTCATTTACTTTTGGCCAGTAAAAACCCGCTCGGTATGCTTTAGCCACAATGGTCCGAGAGGACGCATGGCGACCACAGGTCCCCGAGTGGATATCATCAAGGATTATCCGACCTTCTTCTGGTGTTATGCACTTCTGACCGATTCCTGTCGCGCTTTCTCTATACAACTGTCCCCTTATGACTGTGAACGCTTTGGATCGGCGGACGATCTGTTGAGCTTCTTCTTCGTCTTCCGGGAGTTCTTTCCATAGGATATACGCGATGTACGGTATCGTCTAGTCGGGAGTGATCGCGAAGACTTCCATGATTAGGTCGACCACAGCAGGGATTGCGACTTCAGTCGAAGCTGTGGCACTTTTCGGTTGCGGGGCATCTTCTGTAAAAGGATCCTCCTGGACTGACGGCGAGCGGATGTGCTCCAAAAACACATTGCTGGGAATGGCTTCCCTCTTGGAGCCTATCTTTGCCAGATCATCAGCTGCTTGATTTTTCAGTCGGGGGATGTGATGAAGCTCTAACCCCTCGAATTTCTTTTCTAACTTTCTCAGTACATTGCAATAACCAGTCATTGTCGGACTTCTGAGTCCACTCCTTCATCACCTGATTAACCACCAAATCCGAGTCGCCATAGACAATGAGGCGACGGACGCCGAGTGAAATGGCCATGCGCAACCCATACAAAAGTGCTTCATATTCTGCTTCATTATTGGAGGAATCGAAGTGAATCTGGAGAACATATCTGAGCTTATCTCCTCGGGGGGAGACCAATACTACCCCAGCACCGGAACCATTCAGCATCTTAGATCCATCGAAGAACATGGTCCAGTGCTCCGAGTGAACTTGAGTCGGAAGTTGCTGTTCGATCCACTCGGCGACGAAATCTGCAATTGCTTGGGACTTGATAGCCTTCTTTGCTTCAAACTTGATATCTAGGGGAAGGAGTTCAATCGCCCACTTTTCCACTCGACCAGTTGCATCTCTGTTATGCAGAATCTCTGACAATGGGGCGTCGCTGACGACTGTAATGGAGTGGTCAGAGAAGTAGTGTGCAACCTTCTTCGTGGTCATATAAATCCCGTATACAAGCTTCTGATAATGAGGATATCTTTGCTTTGAAGGTGTCAAGACTTCGGACACATAATATACCGGGCGCTGAACTCTGAAGGCCTTTCCTTCTTCTTCCTGCTCGACCGTAAGTACTATACTGACAACTTGTCCTGTGGCTGCAATGTAAAGCAGCAAAGGCTCTTTACTGATTGGGGCAGCAAGCACCAGCTGGGTGGAGAGCAGAGCTTTGAGGTCCGCAAACGCTGCATCAGCTTCTAGAGTCCACTCGAACTTGTCAGACTTTTTCATCAGTCGGTAAAGAGGCAACGCCTTTTCACCGAGACGAGAAATGAATCGACTTAGAGCGGCCAAGCAACCTGTAAGCTTCTGGACATCGTGCACACGCACAGGACGCTTCATCCGGAGTATGGTGCCAATTTTCTCGGGATTGGATTCGATTCCTCATTTGGAAACGAGAAAACCGAGTAACTTTCCACCCGGAACTCCAAATGTGCACTTTGATGGATTAAGCTTGATATCATACCCCCTGAGGTTGGCAAAGGTTTCAGCAAGGTCAGTCAGCAGGTCGGAACCTTTCCGTGACTTGACCACAATATCATCCATGTAAGCTTCCATGTTCCGATTGATCTGAGTGAGCAAACACTTCTGAATCATCCTCATGAACGTGGCTCCAGCGTTCTTGAGGCCGAAGGGCATGGTGACATAACAGAAGCACCTGAATGGAGTGATGAAAGCTGTTTTGATCTCATCGGGTCCATACAGACGGATCTGATGGTACCCGGAATAGGCGTCTAGAAAAGACAATCGCTCACACCCCGCGGTCGAGTCGACTATTTGGTCGATGCGAGGGAGAGGAAAATGATCTTTCGGACAGGCCCGATTAATATGTTTAAAGTCGATGCACATGCAAAGCGACTTGTCCTTCTTGGGGACCATGACAACATTGGCGAGCCACTCGGAGTGGTAAATCTCTCGGATGAACTCCGCTGCTAAGAGCCGAGCCACCTCCTTGCCAATAGCTTTCCTCTTTTGGATGGCGGACCATCAAAGATGCTCTTTCACAGGCTTGAACTTTGGGTCGACTCGTAGACGGTGCTCAGCAAGCCCCTGGGAATTCCAGGCATGTCAGAAGGCTTCCATGCGAAGATGTCCCAGTTCTCACGGAGGAACCGGATGAGCGCTTCTTCCTGTTTGGAGTCGAGCGTCTTTGAGATGTGAGTCGGGGCAGCCTCGGGGTCAGTCGGGTGGATGTGAACTGCCTTTGTTTCACCGGTCGACTGAAAAGCTGACTCTGAAGCGGGCTTCTTAGCTCGTAGCAACTCACTCGGATCTGCAGTCTTGTGATACTCTTGCAGCTCAACTACTGCCATCTGAGCGTCAGCAATCTTTGAGCCTTTCTGAAAGCACTCTTCTGCTTTCTTCCGATTACCTGTAACAATGATCACACCTTTGGGACCAGGCATCTTCAATTTGAGATACACATAACATGGTCGGGCCATGAAGCGTGCATAAGCTGGCCTGCCCAAAATGGCATGAAAAGCACTTTGGAAGTCCACAACCTCGAATGTCAACTTTTCCTTGCGGTACTTCTTTGAATCACCGAAAACCACATCAAGAGCAATCTGGCCGAGTGATTCGGCTTTCTTCCCGGGAATGACTCCGTGGAAGCTCATGTTGCTGGTACTGAGCCTGGACATCGGAATGCCCATCCCTTTCAATGTCTCAGCATACAGTATGTTCAGGCCACTGCCTCCATCCATCAGGACTTTGGTCAGTCGAGTGCCTTCGACAACTGGGTCGACCACCAAAGCTTGCCTCCCAGGGGTGGCAATGTGCGTGGGGTGATCAGACTGGTCGAATGTTATGGCAGTCTGAGACCACTTCAGATAGCTGGGTGTTGCCGAGCAACCATATTCACTTCACGATTAATGACTTTCAGTCGACTTTTGCTTTCGACATCAGCAAAAATCATCAAGGTGGAATTGACTTGGGGGTATCCATCGTCACTATCATCCTTGTCCTCAACTCTGTCTAGCTCTTTTTCCTTATCTTTGGGTTGCTTGCCCTGAAACTGCTGGATCAGGAGCCGGCACTGTCGAGTGGTATGCTTTGGGAAAATAAAATTACCCTCTTCATCTTTCTTGGTGTGGATGTGACATGGCAGATCCAAAACATCATTTCCATCTTGATCCTTGACTTTCTTGGGCTTCCAGGTGCCCTTGGCCTTTCCCTTGAAATTTCCCTGGGTTACGGCCAGGGCCTCCCCAGGGGCGGCTGGCTCGGCCTTCCGCTTCTGTTTCCGACTAGAGTTTCCTCGGGTTTCTTGGGCGACTGCCTTTTGCTTGCCACTCCGGAGGCGATCTTCATCCTCGCCATTGGCGTATTTGGTGGCAATCTCCATCATCCGATTCAGAGACATCTCTCCAGTTTGACCGAACTTCAGATTCAATTCTCTATACTTAACGCCTTCTTTGAAGGCGCAAACTGCTTGATGGTCTGGAACATTCTCAACCGTATGATGCAATGTGATCCACCTCTGGATATAATCCCTCAGCGTTTCATTCGGTTTCTGCACACAGGACCGCAACTCTATAAGGCCTGCGGGCCGTTTGCATGTTCCCTCAAAGGTTGTGACAAACACTCGGGAGAGGTCTTCCCAGGTGTAGATGCTGCTGGGCGCTAACTGATTTAGCCACGCCCTGGCTGAGCCCTCTAACATGAGCGGCAAATGCTTCATGGCCACCTCATCATTGCCACCGCCAATCTGTACAGCCACTCGGTAATCTTCGAGCCAAGTGTCAGGCTTAGATTCACCGGTGAACTTGCTGACTCCAGTCGCCAACCTGAAGTTGGGGGGTATCACTGCGGCCCTGATGGCTCGACTGAAACACTCTGGCCCTGAAACATGCACTCTACTGCTGGCAGGCGCATCTCTGTCGTGGCCTTCTCGGTGAGCTCTGTTCCGGTCGACCAAACCCTCAACGAGGATGGATCTCGCATCAAAGCCTGGGTCCCTGGGGTCGACTGGAATCCTCTGCCCAACACTATCAGGGCGTCTGTCATCTCGCTGTCGAGGCGCATATGACCCACTCCTCGGGGGAGGGGTTGGCACTCAACGTCGATCCTCACGATCGAATCGGTGATCATACTGCTCATTTCTTCTGTACTGATCGTGCCGGTCTCCACGTCCCTCACGCCTCGGGGGCGGTCTCGGGCTGTGAGCCGACTGGACTGTATCTGTTGCAACGGATCGACTGTGGATCCTATTCCGTGACTGAGAAACAGCGGAATTTTGATTCCCCGCCGCCCGGAGCAGCGCTCTGATCTGCAACAAGCCCCTGCCAGCCTCTGACTCGGAGGGCTGAATTGACTCTGCTATACGGGCCACGGCAGCCAAATTCTGGACTAGGGTTCAATATACCTGCGTTGGCGGGAAGAGCTGACGTCGACTGGACTCAGGAGCTCGCTGACGCGCTTGCTCGTCGAGCATTCGCTGGAGATTTTCCAGTCGAGTGCGCTCGGCCAAGTTAGCCAAGCGCGCGTCCTCCAAGGCCCGGGCCTCAGGGGTTTCTCCGATGATAGGAGTGTGGAGTGTGTCTATGTTCCGGCGGCAAAGCTCTTCTCGCTGCAATGCCGTGAGAGGTTCGGGGAGATACTTGTCGTGGGCATGCGATGGATCGCCCCCACCCGCGCCTCCCTCGGCGCGAGGGAAACCTGGAGGACTGTGTGCTCCATCAACCGCCAGGACCTCAGCCGCTGGGTCGCTGCTGTCACAGTCGGATGCGGTCTCCGCGGAGCCAGTCGACAGGTCGAACAGGCCGCAGAGGGATTTGTCGGGCTCGATTGCCGCGACTTGCGGGGCGGCCGACTGGCGGGCCACAGCATGCCTCACCCACCTCTGAAGTCTCGACCTACCGGAGCGCTTGCGCTGGTGGGGGGGACAGAGCAGGAAGACGACACGGGGGCCGACCCATACTGGGTCGACGGCTACCGCAGGAGGACGCCACGAACGCATGCGCGGAAATGCGTCGCGCGCGCGGACGCGGAGCGCGTCGATGTCGAATGGCGCCTCCTGAAGCCAAGCGGAGTCGTCTGCGATGAATGTGAGCGCGCCGAGACGGATCTCGCGGCCCTCCACCAAAACTCCGCACGAAACCATGATCAAAGGGATCGGAAGAACCGCAACTTCTCTAATTAAGCGCTAAGATTCCTGCCCCAAGGTGGGCGCCAACTGTCGTGGTTCTAACTCTGACAGTGATGGAGGGGGTGTGTATGGAGAGGCTAGATCTCAGCTATTGGGAAGTTGTAAGCACACAAAGATGTATGAGTTCAGGACCTTCGCGGAGGAAATAACAGCCCTATGTCTCGGTGCCCGGAGGCGGTCGATTGGATTATAGGCGTGTGAATAACAGGGGTGCGAACCCTTGATACCGAGGAGGGGGTGGCTTATATAGAGTTCACCAAGACCCCGGCCAGCCCACATTACCAAGGGTTCAATGTACATTAATGCGGGGCGTTACTGGTAACGCTGGTAATAAAATGCTATAATGACTATAAAGACTACTTAATAGTCGACCGTTTGCCTGCAGAGTGACTTTAGGTCTACTGGCCAGTCGAGTGGTTGGCTTCATGGTCGAGTGATAGCTTCTTGGTCGAGTGAGATACTTTCAAGTCGATTGAAAGATGACTTCTTCTAGGGATGTCCTTGGGTAGGGCTCTTTTGGACAGGTCCGTGCCCCTACCCTAGGTACATAGCTTCATCAGTGTTGACGTGAATGATATCAATACCTTCGTTCATGACGTGATCTCGGAGAAAGTGATGATGGATCTAAATGTGCTTTGTCTTCGAGTGTTGAACTGGGTTGTTGGCAATCTTGATGGCGCTTTCATTGTCGCAGTAGAGTGGTACTTGCTTCAGATGGATGCCATAGTCTTTGAGTGTTTGCATCATCCATAGAAGCTGAGCGCAGCAAGATCTAGTAGCAATGTATCCGTATTCAGCAGTGGAGAGAGATACACAGTTCTGCTTCTTTGAAGACCAACAAACAAGTGATCATCCCAGAAAGTGACATGTGCCTGATGTAGACTTGCGATCCACCTTGTCACCAGCATAATCAGCATCCAAGAATCCAACTAGATCAAACTCTGAGCCCTTTGGATACCATAATCCTAGTGTTGGGGTGTAAGCCAAATATCAAAGAATTTGGTTCACAGCTAAGTGATGCGATTCATTTGGTGCCGCTTGGAATCGGGCACACATCCAAACACTAAGCATGATATCTGGCCTAGCTGCACATAAATAAAGCAAAGAGCCAATCATGGAGCGGTATACCTTTTGATCGAACTCTTTACAATTGGCGTCAGGACCCAGATGACTTTTGGTTGGCATTGGCGTCATATAACCTTTGCAGTCTTGCATTCCAAACTTCTTTAGGCAATCTTTGAGGTATTTCTCTTGAGATATGAAGATGTCCTTGCGTTGCTACCGTATTTGAAGACCAAGGAAGAACTTCAGCTCACCCATCATGGACATCTGATATTGCTCTTGCCTCATGTGTCCAAACTCATCACTGTATTTTTTATTAGTGCAGCCGAAGATAATGTCATCCACATATATTTGGCACACAAACAGTTCACCATCATATGTCTTCGTGAAGAGTGTGGGATCCAGGGAACTAGGTTTGAAGCCTTTGCTCCTCAGGAATTCTTTGAGTGTGCCATACCAAGCACGAGGGGCTTGTTTGAGGCCATAAAGTGCCTTGTTGAGCTTTTAAACCATGTTAGGATGTTTTGGATCTTCAAAACTAGGCGGTTGTGCAACATACACTTCTTCTTCAATCTTGCCATTGAGAAAGGCACTCTTCACATCCATTTGATACAGAAGGATGTTATGATGATTTGCATAGGCTAGCAGTATGCGAATAGCTTCAAGCCTAGCCACAGGAGCAAATGTCTCATCGAAGTCAATTGCTTCAACTTGAGTGTATCCTTGAGCAACGTGACGAGCCTTGTTTCTGACAACTTGACCATGCTCATCTTGCTTGTTGTGATATATCCATTTAGTGCCTATGATATTGTGTTTACGAGGATCAGGACGCTTGACCAGTTCCCATACATTATTCAGCTCGAACTGTTGAAGCTCTTCTTGCATGGCTTGAATCCATTCAGGTTCCATGAAGGCTTCATCAACTTTCTTGGGTTGAGATATTGAGACAAATGCAAAGTGCCCACAGAAATTTGCTAGTTGTGTTGCCCTTGAACGAGTGAGTGGACCAGGTGCATTGATGCTATCGATTATCTTCTCAATCTATACTTCATTTTCCACACGAGGATGAACTGGACGAAGATTTTTCTCATGCTGATCATTGTCATTGTTTGAAGGATTGTCTTCAGGCAGAGCATTGTCTTCATGTTGATTAGGTGCAGAAATGATAAGTTCCTCTTTAGGCTGTACTTCAGACAGTATGATTTCTCAAGTTCCCATAAGCTTGATGGATTCACTAGGTGGAATTTCATCTAGCACATTTGGCAGGTGCTCTCTTTGCGAGCCGTTAGTCTCATCGAACCGCACATCCACAGTTTCAACCACTTTGTAGTGAAAGAGGTTGAAGACTCTGTAGGAGTGTGAATCCTTTCCGTAACCAAGCATAAAACCTTCATGCGCTTCCGATGCAAATTTTGAAGTGTGATGTGGATCCTTGATCCAGCACCTAGCACCAAATACTCTGAAGTAACTGACATTTGGCCTCTTACTAGTGAGAAGTTCATAGGATGTTTTCTTCAGAAGCTTGTGAAGATAAACACGGGTGATGACATGGCATGAAGTATCAATAGCTTCAGGCCAGAACTTTCTTAGTGTCTTGTATTCATCGAGCATCATCCGAGCCATCTCAATGGGTGTTCTGTTCTTGCATTCCATGATGCCATTCTGCTATGGCGTGTACAGAGCTGACAACTCATGAGTGATGCCCAATGTATCAAGATAAGTGTCGAGGCCGGTGTTCTTGAATTCAGTGCCATTGTCACTTCTTGACGCCATAGTTGTTCATGGCTCGATTGGCAAAGTGTCTGAAGACATCCTGCACTTTAGTCTTGTAGAGGATTATGTGTACCCATGTATATCTTGAATAATCATCAACAATGACGAAGCCATAGAGACAAGCAGTAGTAGTTAGAGTACAGTAGTGAGTAGGACCGAAGAGGTCCATGTGTAACAGTTCAAAGGGTTGAGTCGTTGTAATGATTGTCTTCGAGGGATACTTGTCCCTCGTCATCTTTCCATCTTCGCAGGTGATAACCCACAAGTATAGGGGATCGCAACAATTTTCGATAAGTAAGAGTGTCGAACCCAACGAGGAGCTAAAGGTAGAACAAATATTCCCTCAAGTTCTATCGACCACCGATACAACTCTGTGCACGCTTGACGTTCGCTTTACCTAGAACAAGTATGAAACTACAAGTACTTTGTAGGTGTTGTTGGATAGGTTTGCAAGATAATAAAGAGTACGTAAATAGAAAGTAGGGGCTGTTTAGATAAAGAAACAATAAAGTAAATATAGCGGGTGTGGAAAAGTGGTGGTAGAAGTTGCGACATTGCCCCTAAGAAATTGACTACTTTACTAGACCGATAGCAAGTATTATGTGGGAGAGGCCACTACTAGCATGTCATCCCTGACTTGGAATTCTATGCACTTATGATTGGAACTATTAGCAAGCATCCGCAACTACTAATGGTCATTAAGGTAAAATCCAACCATAGCATTAAGATATATTGGTCCCCCTTCAATCCCGTATGCATCAATTTCTAAGCTAGGTTGAAGCTTTTGTCACTCTTGCCCTCCAATACATAGTCCTATAAACATACAACTAACCCTAGGGTGTGATCCATGCGCGCAATCATATGATGGGTACCAAAGGACTGCAACATAACCACAAGCAAATTAAATCAATCATAGCAATTCATCAACCACCGATAGGACAATGAAAATCTACTCAGACATCATAGGATGGCAACACATCATTGGATAATAATATGAAGCATAAAGCACCATGTTCAAGTAGAGGGTACAAAGGGTTGCGGGAGAGTGGACCGCTGTAGATAGAGGGGGGGAAGGTGATGGAGATGTTGGTGAAGATGGCGGAGGTGTTGGTGTAGATCGCGGTGATGATGATGGCCCCTGGTGGCACTCCGGTGCCACCGGAAGCGAGGCGGAGAGAGCCCCCCTCCTTCTTCTTATTCCTTGACCTCCTCCCTAGATGGGAGAAGGGTTTCCCCTCTAGTACATGGCCTCCATGGCACGGGAGGGGCGAGAGCCCCTCCAAGATTGGATCTGTCTCTTTGTCTCTCTCTGTTTCTGCGTTCTCAGATTCTTCCCTTTCACTGTTTCTTATATTCCCGGAGATCCATAACTCCGATTGGGCTGAAATTTTGACACGATCTCTATCTGGAAATTAGCTTTATTGCAGCGAAAAAAGGGCATCAACCGCCTTATGGGGTGGCCACGAGGGTCAGGGGTGCGCCTGCCTCCCCAGGGCGCGCCCCCCTACCTCGTGGGCCCCTTGAGCATCGTCTCACATGGATTCTTCTTCCCAAAAATCATATATATTCCAAAAAAATCTCCGTCAGTTTTTATTCCGTTTGGACTCTGTTTGATATGGATATTCAGCGAAACAAAAAACATGCAACAAACAGGAACTGGCACTGGGCACTGGATCAATATGTTAGTCCCAAAAATAGTATAAAAAGTTGCCAAAAGTATATGAAAGTTGAATAATATTGGCATGGAACAATCAAAAAGTATAGATACGACGGAGACGTATCAGCATCCCCAAGTTTAATTCCTGCTCGTCCTTGAGTAGGTAAATGATAAAAAAGATAATTTTTGATGTGGAATGCTACCTAGCATAATCTTGATCACATGTCTAATCATGGCATGAATATTAAGATACGAGTGATTCAAAGCAATAGTCTATCATTTGACATAAAAACAATAATACTTCAAGCCTACTAATAAAGCAATCATGTCTTTTCAAAATATCAAGGCCAAAGAAAGTTATCCCTACAAAATCATATAGTCTAGCTATGCTCCATCTTCACCACACAAAATACTCACATCATGCACAACCCAGATGACAAGCCAAGAAATTGTTTCATATTTTTGACGTTCTCAAACCTTTTCAACTTTCACGCAATACGTGAGCGTGAGCCATGGACATAGCACTATAGGTGGAATAGAATGGTGGTTGTGAAGAAGACAAAAAAGGAGAAGATAGTCTCACATCAACTAGGCGTATCAACGGGCTATGGAGATGCCCATCAATAGATATCAATGTGAGTGAGTAGGGATTGCCATGCAACGGATGCACTAGAGCTATAAGTATATGAAAGGTCAAACTGAAACTAAGTGGGTGTGCATCCAACCTGCTTGCTCATGAAGACCTAGGGCATTTGAAGAAGCCCATCGTTGGAATATACAAGCCAAGTTCTATAATAAAAATTCCCACTAGTATGAAAGTGACACTACAGGAAACAGGTAATTTGCCGTCTGTGGATCACAGACGACAAAGACCTAATTCCAGATGGCAAAGACTTTGCCGTCAGGAAGCAGACGGCAAAGTCAGACGGCAAAGATTAATCGGCAAAGAATTCTTTGCCGTCTGCTGTTTGTCGAGATGACGGCAAAGAGTTTGTCGTCTGCCAATATGGTTTGCCGTCAGTAGACTAGCCAGACGGCAAAATATGCCAACAGACGGAGCGGTCGCGTTGATGGATGGCGTCAAGTACTTTGCCGTCAGTTACGCTATGTCTTTGCTGTCTTCCTTGTATGCCCAGACGACAAAGCAAATATTTTTATTAAAAAAATAAAACAACACTACAAGTGCCGAGGCCGTAGATGGCCGAAGGCATATGGAAAATCTTTCACAGCTATGACGAGTGAACGGATTTTTATAAGACAGAAATATTCTATTTACATACTATATCCATCATCACAGTATTTACACAATATAATGTTCTCCATTTATAAGAACAACGAACAAACCAAACAACAACAAAAAACGATTACAAAACGGGCGAACTGGCCCTTGCCAGCATCCAGATCCGAGCACGGGCATCGAGCTAGACGAGGTGAATGGTGGTCTTCCGGCGGAGTTGACCATGGCGCTATGGAACCCCTGGATTGGACAAGTACAGGGCAGAGTTAAACCAATATCACATCCAGGGTAAGAAGAAATTCTCGCACCCAGGAAGCCTACCAGATCTCGTCGCCCGCCGCCTCAAACCTCATCCGGGTGCCACGAGGAAGGAGAGCAGCCCCTGGGCCTTCTTCTTCACGGCCACGGCGCCATCATCTCTGGGATGCTCGTTGGCGGCGCCATCGTCGCCGGCCATGGCGCCCTCCGCATGCCAGAGGACCTGCCGTGTTGAAGGGCGGCGGCGGTTGACGAGCACGGGAGGAGGCTCCCGCACGGGCGAGGCAGGGTCGACCAGCGACCAGCGGCGAGCAAGGGAGGAGAAGGCGTCGGGTCGCGGGCAGGGGAGGACGAGGAAGATCCCGCGTTGGCCTCCAGCTCAGGCGACGGAGAGGTGGGGTCGAGCGGCGGCGGTTGACGAGCAGGGGAGGAGGAGGAAGATCCCGCGCCGGCCTCTGCTCAGGCGACGGTGAGGCGGGGTCGAGCGGCGGTGGTTGACGAGCAGGGGAGGAGGAGGAAGATCCCTGGCCGGCCTCTGCTCAGGCGACGGTGAGGCAGGGTCGAGCGGCGGCGGTTGACGAATAGGGGAGGAGGAGGAAGATCCCGCGCGGGCCTCTGCTCACGCGACGGTGAGGCGGGTCGATCGGTGGCGGTTGACGAGCAGGGACCAGGCGGAGTGTGTGCGGCAGAGAAGGTATCGAGGGAGAGATGGGGTCGGGCGTGGGAGAGAGATTGTGGTGGGGCTTGGGGATAAGAGAGAGAGAGAGAGAGAGAGGGACTGGTGGGATGGGTGGGTGGGGCATGCGTGGTGTGGAACGGATGCGGGTGGGGGCGCCCCAGATCGTGCCACCTCATCGATCCGTGTGTTCTGCTTTTTCTTCACCGTCTGCGATTGTTTTTACAGACGGCAAAGAGCTTTCTTTGCCGTCTGTAAAATAAATCACAGACAGCAAAGTTTTTGATGTCTGTGATTTTTTTTACAGACGGCAAAAAGAGCTCTTTGCCGTCTGTAAAAAGGAATCCCAGATGGTAAAGAATCTTTGTCGTCTGTGTTTTTTTACAGACGGCAAAGTATGGATTTGCCGTCAGTTGTTCTTTGCTGTCAGCCGATTTTGGCAAAGTTTGTCTTTGCCGTCTGGCCCGACGAAATGCTGACGGCAAAGAACAGTACTAACGGCAAATCTCCAGTTTCCCGTAGTGTGATAACTCAAGAGACTCTCTATATGAAGAACATGGTGCTACTTTGAAGCACAAGTGTGGTAAAAGGATAGTAAAATTGCCCCTTCTCTCTTTTTCTCTCTTTTTTTGTTTTTTTGTTTTTTGTAGGCTTCTTTGGCCTCTCTCTTTTTTTGGGGGGGGGGGGCTTCTTTGCCCACTTTTATTTTGATAACCTCACATGGGACAATGTTCTAATAATGATGATCATCACACTTTTACTTACTTACAACTCAATATTACAACTCGATATCTAGAACAAGGATATGACTCTATATGAATGCCTCCGGCAGTGTACTGGGATGTGCAATGATCTAGCGTAGCAATGACATCAAAAAACGGGCAAGCCATGAAAACATCATGCTAGCTATCTTACGATCATGCAAAGCAATATGACAATGAATGCTCAAGTCATGTATATGATGACGATGAAAGTTGCATGGCAATATATCTCGGAATGGTGGCTGTTTTGAGAAAGGTATATGGTGGGTTTATGGTACCCGTGAAAGTTGCGCGGTACTAGAGAGGCTAGCAATGGTGGAAGGGTGAGAGTGCGTATAATCCATGGACTCAACATTAGTCATAAATAACTCACATACTTATTGCAAAAATTTATTAGTCATCAAAACAAAGTACTACGCACATGCTCCTAGGGGATAGATTGGTAGAAAAAGACCATCGCTCGTCCCCGACCGCCACTCATAAGGAAGACAATCAATAAATACCTCATGCTCCAACTTCGTTACATAACGGTTCACCATACGTGCATGCTACGGGAATCACAAACCTCAAAACAAGTATTTCTACTAATCCACAACTACCCACTAGCATGACTCTAATATCACCATCTTTATATCACAAAACTATTGTAAGGAATCAAACATATCATATTCAGTGATCTACAAGTTTTATGTAGGATTTTATGACTAACCATGTGAATGACCAATTCCTGTCATCTCTCTAAATAGATATAAGTGAAGCAAGAGAGTTTAATTCTTTCTACAAAATATATGCCTACGCTCTAACAAATCTAAGTGAAGCAAAAGAGCATTCTACAAATGGCGGTTGTTTAAGTAAAGAGAAACAGGCAATCCAAGCTTCAAATGATATAAGTGAAGCACATGAAGCATTCTATAAAGCCATACTCAAAAGATATAAGTGAAGTGCCATGAGAATTCTATAAATAAACCAAGGACTATCTCATACCAGCATGGTGCATAAAATAAAAATGAAAACTAAATGCAAAAGACGCACCAAGATTGCACATATCGCATGAACGAAACGAATCTGAAAACATACTGATACTTGTTGAAGAAAGAGGGGATGCCTTCCCAGCATCCCCAAGCTTAGACGCTTGAGTCTCCTTGAATATTTACTTGGGGTGCCTCGGGCATCCCCAAGCTTGAGCTCTTGCCTCTCTTCCTTCTTCTCACATCGAAACCTTCTCCATCATCGAACGGTTCATCCACACAAAACTTCAACAGAAAACTCAGTAAGATCCGTTAGTATAATAAAGCAAATCACTACTCTAAGTACTGTTGCAAACCAATTCATTTTTTTTGTATTGTGTCTACTGTAATCTAACTTTTTCATGGCTTAGTCCACCGATATAAATTGATAGTCTCATCAAAACAAGCAAACTATGCATCAAAAACAGAATCTGTCTAAAACAGAACAGTCTGTAATAATCTGAACATTCACCATACTTATGATACTTGAACAATTCTACCAAAATTAGGAAAAATACAAAATTTGTATAGGAAGACAGTGCAAAAATAATTAGAACCATTTGACGTTCCAGCTAAAAATGTAAAATCGCGCACTACAGCCAAAGTTTCTGTGCTGCGCCGTACAAACCATCAAGCAAATGTAAACATCCTAAAGGCAAACCTTGGCACATTATTTTTATTTCTAAACTTTATAAAATCACACAACAGAAATAAATGACTCTCTAAAACTTCCGGATTGTCTCCCTGGCAGCGCTTTCTTTAAAGCCATTAAGCTAGGCATATAGTGCTCAAGTAATGGATCCACCCGGATCCCAAGGTACACTAGTGTAGAATCAGGCAATAGCACCGGTTCGTAAGGCCCTTTAGTGCCGGTTTAAGTTTCGGCACTAAAGCCCCCCCCCCCCTTTAGTACCGGTTCAGCACGAACCGGTGCTAAAGGGGAACCACGTGGCACGAGCCAGCTCCGGGGGCCGGGAGCCCTTTAGTACCGGTTGCTAACACCAACCGGTACTAAATGGTAGTGGGTTTTTTGTTTTATTTTGTATTTTTCAATTAAATTGTGTTATCAATTTAATTTAGGATTGTTTTACGTTATAATGAGTTGTAGTCGTCATCATCATCATCATCGCATATTAATAAATAAATAAACTCTAGCAAGCTAAAAATCATCATAGTCGTCTAATTACCACTATTTAATCATCATAGTCATTACCGCTAGCTATCTGATCATCATCAACGCTGGCTAGCTTAAAGAGGAAACATTCACTTTGTAACAGAAGCAAAGATATCATCAAGTTCAACATAATCATCACCAACATCGAAGTTCAGGACACGGACATGAGACAAGTACTAATTAAGAGCATGAACTAGTAGCTACCGATCCTGCTGCTCCCTCTCAGGTAGAATAGCATAAAACATGTATAGCTCTCCTGATTCATCATACTGGAACATGCAGATGAATCTGTCTCCTAATCTTGGGTTGCGCTTCTCCTTGCTGCCCCCTAGTACTTCTCTGCGATCGTTAACAATTTTGCTCCAATCTTTCACTATTAAGCATTCTTCGCTTTCAGAAATCCTGAATGCACTCATGTGCAATGTAGGAAATCTTGGTCGTAAGCTAACCATTGACATGCGACCTTTTGTCTCGATCCACTGAGGCACAACTGTCATCGGAACTCCCTATTGAAGAACATCGTATAGTAATTAATATACTAAGCAATGAAAGTTTAGCTTCAAAAATAATGCATGCAAAAGATGCACTAATTAAGGACAAATATTTAAAATCTTACCATCTTTCGATTATAGATGTGACCGTAGTTCAATACGATCACCATTGGTCGCACATTTTGAGTACTAACATTTCTAAGTTTAGGAAAAAAAATTGTCTTGACAGTATTAAGATCCTCAAGCCATGAAACATAATGACTCATCTCCTCGCAGTTTAGTTGAGCCCCGGGGCAGTAGTAGGTCCTGTCTACCAAGCGCCGGACATGTTTGCTTGAACCGAAATAAGCTGACAATACAAATTAGTTGTCAACTATTTTTGAATAAACTGTATGAAAGACATAAACATATGCATGCATGGTTGAGAAAAACTCACCAAATGGTAGAACTAGAGGCGTTTGCACATCGACCCAGATGTCTATATTACCTTCAATATCATCTTCCGGACGAATATCAAAGGTGATAACCATATCAGGCTCAAATGCATAAGCCTTGCATAGTGCTTGCCAAGTTTTGCATTCAAAATGGGTGTATGTGTCTCCATTATATAATTTGACGTTGAAAGTATACCCATGCTCCGTCTTCAAGTAAACTCTCTTTAACTCCATATCATCTATAGCACTAAAACCTATCTTATCCAAGACAAAAATTCTTGCATGGCAGGGGATGCGCTAGTAGAATAGTGAAAATTTAAAATTATAAGTTGAAGCAAATGAAGCATAAGTTTTGCATTCAAATAATAATTGACAAAGTGACTTACTGTATCAACTTCGAATGTCTCATCCAGCTTGATGCTGAAGCACCTACCATCAACCAAGGAAATTTTGGTCGCACAGGCCGCGCTGGTCAGTGTTCGCACATAATGAAATCTTTTTCGTCGTCAGATGACATTTCCTATGTTCATTTAGGTGAAACATTAAACATCTATATCTAGCCAAATATATATTCATCTAACATTTGACATTAATATATCTAACTATATTCATCTCTAACAATTGACATTACTATATATTTAACTTTTCTATCGAATTCATCTAACATTCGACATTAATGTAACATTTATATAAATTAAAAATATATAAAAAAATTAAATAAACAGAGAAACTCATTAACAAATAATATTTTAATTAGATCATCAAATCTCAGATACCTAAATTTTCTTACTAAAAATAAACTAGTTATATTAATTATTCAACTAGTTCAAATCGCATATACCTAAATAAACTAGTTCGACAATTTTCTTACTAAAAATAAACTAGTTATATTAATTATTCAACTAGTTCAAATCTCATATACCTAATTAATATCTAGCTATATTCATCTCTAACAATTGACATTAATATATATTTAACTTTTCTATCTAATTCATCTAACATTCGACATTAATCTAATATTCGATCATCTAATTAACTTTTCTAAAAAACAGAAAACAGAAAATATGTAAAAAAAATGTGTGTGTGTGTATGTGTGTGTATGTATGTGTGTGTATGTGTGTGTATGTGTGTGTATACTATAGTGCCGCCCCGTACGCCACCGCCCCATACGTACGAGCGGGGACGCCGGCGTACGGGGCGGGGGCGGCGGCGTACGTACGGGCCGGTGCGCGCGGCGCGGGTGCGAGAGAGACGTACGGCCGCGGCGATGACGACGGACGGCGGCGGCGTTCAGGGCGGCGGCGCAAGACGACGACGACGATGGGCGGCGGTGGGGACAGCGACGATGACGACGGACGACGGGCGACGGGCGGCGACGACGGGATCAAGCGGCGCGCGCGGCGATGTCTCGCGAGAGGTTGGAGACGAAGTGGGGAGATGAAACCGAAATTTTCGTAAGTGCTATATATATAGGATGGGCCTTTAGTACCGGTTCGTGGCTCCAACCGGTACTAAAGGCCTATTTTCGCCAGGCCAAGCGGCGGGAAACGAAGGCTTTTAGTACCGGTTGGAGCCACCAACCGGTACTAAAGGGGGGGCCTTTAGTACCGGTTGGAGCTACTAACCGGTACTAAAGGCCTTGCGCTGCCACCCCAAAGTTTAGTCCCACCTCGCCTGGCGAAGGGCAGCCGCACTGGTTTATAAACCCAACTGCGGCTACCTCTTTGAACTCCTCTATATAGCAGGCTTCTCAGCCTAATTAATTAAGGCGCGCTGCCCTGTGAGTCTGCTGGCCCTTCTGGGCCTGCATTTGCACACCCTAGGTCTGGCAGGCCCACTGGGCAGCGCGCCAACAAATTTTTATATAGTTTTTTCTTTTCTGCATTACTTATTTTCTTCTATTTATTTTTGAGTAGTTTTTTATATAGTTTTTTCTTTTGTGCATTATTTATTTTCTTCTATTTATTTTTGAGTAATTTTTTTGTATAGTTTTTTTATTTTCTGCATTGTTTATTTTCTTCTATTTATTTTCTTCTTGAAATTGAATGCTGCATACTGAACAATTAGGTAAATGACCGAAAAACAACAAATGATGTCAGAACATGTTGAAAATTGATGACATCACTTTAAATGCTGGATACTGAACACAAAAGAAGTCCGGAGTTTAAATAAGTTTAAAAAACATTGAAGTGGCCATGTAACAGATTAAGTCCGTCCAGTTTTTGCCGTGACCCTCTCTACTCTTTCGCGCATGCTATGCGGGTGATATGATGATACCATGCCAAGTTTCAACATTTTCAGGATTCATTTTGTAGTGATTTTCAATTTCACGGTCATTTAGCTCTCTAAACAATTATGTAAATGAACGAAAAACAACAAATGATGTAAGAACATGTTGGAAATTGATGATGTCGCTTTAAATGCTGCATACTAAACACAAAAGAAGTCCGGAGTTCAAATAAGTTTAAAAAACATTGAAGTGGCCATGTAACAGATGAGTTCTCATTCGAAACCCTGATACTCGGAAAGAGTATGTCCAGTTTGTACACAAAGTGCGTCCAGTTTTTTCCGTGACCCTCTCTACTCTTTCGCGCATGCTATGCGGGTGATATGATGATACCATGCCAAGTTTCAACATTTTCAGGATTCATTTTGTAGTGATTTTCAATTTCATGGTCATTTAGCTCTCTAAACAATTAGGTAAATGACCGCAAAACAACAAATGATGTAAGAACATGTTGGAAATTGATGACGTCGCTTTAAATGCTGCATACTGAACACAAAAGAAGTCCGGAGTTCAAATAAGTTTAAAAAATATTGAAGTGGCCATGTAACAGATGAGTTCTCGTCCGAAACCCAGATACTCGGAAAGAGTATGTCCCGTTTGTACACGAAGTGCGTCCAGTTTTTGCCGTGACCCTCTCTACTCTTTCGCGCATGCTATGCGGGTGACATGATGATACCATGCCAAGTTTCAACATTTTCAGGATTCATTTTGTAGTGATTTTCAATTTCACGGTCATTTAGCTCTCTAAACAATTAGGTAAATGACCGAAAAACAACAAATGATGTCAGAACATGTTGGAAATTAATGACGTCACTTTAAATGCCGCATACTGAACACAAAAGAAGTCCGGAGTTCAAAGAAGTTTAAAAAACATTGAAGTGGCCATGTAACAGATGAGTTCTCGTCCGAAACCCTGATACTCGGAAAGAGTATGTCCAGTTTATACACGAAGTGCGTCCAATTTTTGCCGTGACCCTGTCTACTCTTTCGCGCATGCTATGCGGGTGATATGATGATACCATGCCAAGTTTCAACATTTTCAGGATTCATTTTGTAGTGATTTTCAATTTCACGGTCATTTAGCTCTCTAAACAATTAGGTAAATGACCGAAAAACAACAAATGATGTCAGAACATGTTGGAAATTGATGACGTCGCTTTAAATGCTGCATACTGAACACAAAAGAAGTTCGGAGTTCAAACAAGTTTAAAAAACATTGAAGTGGCCATGTAACAGATGAGTTCTCGTCCGAAACCCTGATACTCGGAAAGAGTATGTCCCGTTTGTACACGAAGTGCGTCCAGTTTTTGCCGTGACCCTCTCTACTCTTTCGCGCATGCTATGCGGGTGATATGATGATACCATGCCAAGTTTCAACATTTTCAGGATTCATTTTGTAGTGATTTTCAATTTCACGGTCATTTAGCTCTCTAAACAATTAGGTAAATGACCGAAAAACAACAAATGATGTCAGAACATGTTGGTAATTGATGACGTCGCTTTAAATGTTGCATACTGAACACAAAAGAAGTCCGGAGTTCAAATAAGTTTAAAAACATTGAAGTGGCCATGTAACAGATGAGTTCTCGTCCGAAACCCTGATACTCGGAAAGAGTATGTCCAGTTTGTACACGAAGTGCGTCCAGTTTTTGCCGTGACCCTCTCTACTCTTTCGCGCATGCTATGCGGGTGATATGATGATACCATGCCAAGTTTCAACATTTTTAGGATTCATTTTGTAGTGATTTTCAATTTCATGGTCATTTAGCTCTCTAAACAATTTGGTAAATGACCGAAAAACAACAAATGATGTCAGAACATGTTGGAAATTGATGACGTCGCTTTAAATGCTGCATACTGAACACAAAAGAAGTCCGGAGTTCAAAGAAGTTTAAAAAACATTGAAGTGGCCATGTAACAGATGAGTTCTCGTCCGAAACCCTGATACTCGGAAAGAGTATGTCCAGTTTGTACACGAAGTGCGTCCAGTTTTTGCCGTGACCCTCTCTACTCTTTCGCGCATGCTATGCGGGTGATATGATGATACCATGCCAAGTTTCAACATTTTCAGGATTCATTTTGTAGTGATTTTCAATTTCACGGTCATTTAGCTCTCTAAACAATTAGGTAAATGACCGAAAAACAACAAATGATGTCAGAACATGTTGCAAATTGATGACGTCGCTTTAAATGCTGCATACTGAACACAAAAGAAGTCCGGAGTTCAAATAAGTTATTAAAAATAAAAAAGAGGTGCAATGTTGGTTAATTTGCTTCAAGCCATTTGGAATAGTGTAGACTGCACTGCACATAGCTCAGTGCAATCTATGCTATTCCGCAAGGCTTGAAGCTAATCAACATTTAGGTGACCATTGCAACTCTTCGTCATTGTCTGTGCACTCACGGCTTATAAACCGCTCATACTGCCTCTCTCTTGGCGAAGATCACAAGATAGTTTGGTTAAATTGCATTACTTGTAAGTCCAGTTAACATGGATGCTTATGATGCAAGAGCAACAGCAAAAGTGAAAATTTGGCACAAATAGGTAGTTGTGTAACTAAAATAGGTAGGAGGAGAGATAGCTCTTATGTCACAAAAAATAAGTTGTATCAAACCTTTTATGTCGGATCTAGAACAAACCAATCGGTATCGCCATCATACAGCCCAACCGTGGCTCATGATGCATATATATGCATATCAAATGCAGGGTTGGACGTATGATGGCGAATCCAAATGATTTGTATTCAGTCGATGAACTGGTAGATGTATGCAGTCGATGAACTGGTAGATGTATGTAGTCGATGAACTGAAAGACTTATGCAGGGAAGGCGAGAGGTGGGCTATATATAGGGTCGTCTGGCTCACAAAGTGATTGTGGTAGTTTCGATCCAATGACTCACTTGAGCTAGGAAGAAACACACCCTTGATCCAACGACTCGCAAGAGCTAGAAAGAAACACACGATCCGTGTGATTCTTCCTGATTGGTGGGATGCTCGGAAAGAGTTTGTCCAGTTTGTACACGAAGTGCGTCTAGTTTTTGCCGTGACCCTCTCTACTCTTTCGCACATGCTATGCGGGTGATATGATGATACCATGCCAAGTTTCAACATTTTCAGGATTCATTTTGTAGTGATTTTCAATTTCACGGTCATTTAGCTCTCTAAACAATTAGGTAAATGACCGAAAAACAACAAATGATGTCAGAACATGTTGGAAATTGATGACGTCGCTTTAAATGCTGCATACTGAACACAAAAGAAGTCCGGAGTTTAAATAAGTTACTAAAAATAAAAAAAGAGGTGCAATGCTGGTTAATTTGCTTCAAGCCATTCGGAATAGTGTAGACTGCACTACACATAGCTCAGTGCAATCTATGCTATTCCGCAAGGCTTGAAGCTAATCAACATGTAGGTGAGCATTGCAACTCTTCGTCATTGTCTGTGCACTCACGGCTTATAAACCGCTCATACTGCCTCTCTCTTGGCGAGGTGGGACTAAAAACAGCTTGCCATAACCTCATTAGTACCGGTTCGTGGTACGAACCGGCACTAAATGGTGATGGTGGGGCCATAGCCTGACCGCAGGCTGACACAGCCTCTTTAGTACCGGTTCGTGGCATGAATCGGTACTAAAGGTTCGCCACGAACCGGTACTATTGATCGCCGCCACAAACCGGCACTAATGTACAAATTAGTGTTGGCTCTAATTCAAACCGGCACTAATGTGCTTCACGTTTGACCCTTTTTCTACTAGTGGTATATCAAAGCCAATTTTAATTAACAATGATTTGTGATTTATTAGTGAGCACAAAGTAACATATATCATGCAACAACGAAGTCTAACTCTCTTCCTATGCATCGGCATGTCATAAAAGAACAATTCATGCACACAAAGTAAAGGCCAATGCATAGTATAAACAGTTTCTTGCAGTTTCATCATATTGAAAACATAGAGAGGTGGAGATATAGTTCCTATCTCATAATAATTGCAACTAGGAGCAGCAAGCACATGCATATTATATTCATCAAAATCATCATGTGCAACGGTAAAAGGCAACCCATCAATATATTCCTTAATAAGAGCAAACTTCTCGGATATAGTGTAGTTTGGAGAATTCAAAAAGATAATAGGACTATCATGTGTGGGTGCAATAGCAACAATTTCATGTTTAACATAAGGAACTATAGCAATTTCATCTCCATAAGCATAATTCATATTGGCATTTTGGCCACATGCATAGCAAGCATCATCAAAAAGGGATATTTCAAAAGAATCAACGGGATCATAACAATCATCATAGCAATCATCCTCCGGTAAGCACGAAGGGAAATTAAACAATGTATGAGTTGAAGATTTACTCTCATTATAAGGTGGGCACGGGTAGCTAATCCGCTCTTCCTCCTTTTGTTCTTCGCTCTCTTCCTCATCTTTTTCATCCAATGAGCTCACAGTTTCATCAATTTCTTCTTCCATAAACTCCTGCAAAATATTAGTCTCTTCTTGGACAGCGGAGACTTTCTCAATAAGTGCATTAATATAGGAATAGTATTCATAATTCTCGTAGCAATATTTCAATATAGCAAAATTTTCAGGCCTATAAACATCATCATCAAAAGCTTCATACTTTTCAAACAAAGATTCAATTTCATAAGCACCCTTAAAAGCAACAAATTCTTCTATTTGTTCCACATCATAGTAATCATATATACCTCTGGAATAAGAAGCCAAGGTTTCATTATCATCAAATTCACATGAAAAGGGAAGTGTGGAGCCTTCATCCTAGAGCAACAAGTATAATCATATCTCAAGCATAGTTGCCTAGCGTACCAATACAACATATAAATTTGATCCCATAATAGTTTCCCTTTTTGTGTCAAGCGATAATCCCTAAAGTATTCACGTTGATCCAACGTTACTCCCATTACCAGATTGAATGGGGTTTTCTCAGGATTATCAAAGTTGCACATTATATTTTTCACATATTGAGCATCGAGGGTTTTAGGAGGTTACCCATCTCCATGAGTAGCAGGTACACCTAATTTTTTTGGTATTTCGTGTTCCATATCCATAACTAAAGATAGAGAACAACTAAGAATAGAAAATAAAAATTACTTAGTGATAAAGCAAACAAGCACACACGTGAATATTCACCCCACGCTATTTCTCCTCGGCAACGGCGCCAGAAAAAGGTCTTGATAACCCACAAGTATAGGAGATCGTAATAGTTTTCGATAAGTAAGAGTGTCGAACCCAACGAGGAGCTAAAGGTAGAACAAATATTCCCTCAAGTTCTATCGACCAACGATACAACTCTACGCACGATTGACGTTCGCTTTACCTAGAACAAGTATGAAACTAGAAGTACTTTGTAGGTGTTGTTGGATAGGTTTGCAAGATAATAAAGAGTACATAAATAAAAAGTAGGGGCTGTTTAGATAAAGCAACAATAAAGTAAATATAGAGGGTGTGGAAAAGTGGTGGTAGGAGTTGCGAAATTGCCCCTAAGCAATTGACTACTTTACTAGACCGATAGCAAGTATTATGTGGGAGAGGCCACTTCTAGCATGTCATCCCTGACTTGGAATTCTATGCACTTATGATTGGAACTATTAGCAAGCATCCGCAACTACTAATGTTCATTAAAGTAAAACCCAACCATAGCATTAAGATATATTGGTCCCCCTTCAATCCTGTATGCATCAATTTCTATGCTAGGTTGAAGCTTCTGTCACTCTTGCTCTCCAATACATAGTCCTATCAACATACAACTAACCCTAGGGTGTGATCCACGCGCGCAATCATATGATGGGCACCAAAGGACAACAACATAACCACAAGCAAATTAAATCAATCATAGCAATTCATCAACCACCGATAGGCCAACAAAAATCTACTCAGACATCATGGGACGGCAACACATCATTGGATAATAATATGAAGCATAAAACACCATGTTCAAGTAGAGGGTACAGCGGGTTGCGGGAGAGTGGACCGCTGTAGATAGAGGGGGGAGGTGATGGAGATGTTGGTGAAGATGGCGGAGGTGTTGGTGTAGATCACGGTGATGATGATGGCCCACGGTGGCACTCTGGTGACACCAGAAGCGAGGGGGAGAGAGCCCCCCTCCTTCTTCTTCTTCTTCCTTGACCTCCTCCCTAGATGGGAGAAGGGTTTCCCCTCTGGTCCATGGCTTCCATGGCACGGGAGGGGCGAGAGCCCCTCCGAGATTGGATCTGTCTCTCTCTATTTCTGCGTTCTCAGATTCTTCCCTTTCACCGTTTCTTATATTCCTGGAGATCCGTAGCTCCGATTAGGCTGAAATTTTGACACGATCTCTATCTGAAAATTAGCTTTGTTGCGGCGAAAGAAGGGCATCAACTGCCTTACAAGGTGGCCATGAGGGTCAGGGGCACGCCTGCCTCCCCAGGGCGCGCCCCCAACCTTGTGGGCCCCTCGAGCATCGTCTCGCGTGGATTATTCTTCCCAAAAATCATATATATTCCAAAAAAATCTCCATCAATTTTTATTCCGTTTGGACTCCGTTTGATATGGATATTCTGCGAAACAACAAACATGCAACAAACAGGAACTGGCACTGGGCACTGAATCAATATGTTAGTCCCAAAAATAGTATAAAAAGTTGCCAAAAGTATATGAAAGTTGAATAATATTGGCATGGAACAATCAAAAATTATAGATACGACGGAGACATATTAGCAGGCACCGCATAAGTGATCCTTCTTGAACTTGACGCCTTCGATGCCTATGATGTGCTTCTTCTTTGTGAGAGTATGCAAGTTCCTCATGCCAGCATGCCCTAGCCTCCGATGCTAGAGCCAGCACTCTAAAGATTTTGCAAGAAGACATACCGCAAGTTGTGGCCCTGCTGAGAAATCTACCATGTACAAATCATCTTTCTGATACCCTTCAAAGACTAGAGACTTGTCAGATTCCATTAGAACAAGGCGACGATATTTTCCAAATATCACAATCATGTTCAAATCGCAAAGCATTGAGACAGACATTAAGTTGAAACCAAGGGATTCAACAAGCTTCACTTTATCCATGTGTTGATCCTTTGAGATTGCAACTCTACCTAGACCCAATACCTTGCTTTTACCAGTGTCAGCAAATGTGATGTGACTCTTCTCAGATGGACGTAAGGTTGAGTCCATGAGAAGACTTTGATCACCAGTCATATGATTAGTGCATCCACTATCGATGATCCATTCTTTAGCAGCTGGTGTTATACCCTACAGAACAGTTAGGGGGTTAGGCTTCACGAAGAGTATTGTGAAGCATAAGCATTTGACGAGCCAGTGAATTATGAAGGCTCAGACATAGGTTAGAACTGATAGGATGCATGTTAAGCGACTCAGAAATGAAATACATAATAAGATCATTCGGGCATTTTATCTTGTGCCCCACAAGATGTTTTAGGGCCCCAGCAATAGCTTCAGACGCATTTGATTTTCGGCTGGAGACCTTTCCCTGCAAAAGAGAGTTAAGCTTTCTTAGCCACCCACATCTTCAGGGGTGGCTTCGAAGCAATGAGTCTAAGTGTAGCATCTAAGAACTTTGGCTTTAAAGCCCTGGCAAATAGTTTTGCAGGAGGTGAATAATACTCATAAGAATAAGCAGAGTAGTTCTTGGTCTTATGAACATGGCGGTTTGATGAAACACGCTCATATTCATAGGCCTAGGTATGATTTCCTTGCAAAACATTTGTGTTAGTGCGACTCAGGTGAGTCCTCTGTCTGTATGAAGCCTTTGGACCATATGAAGCCTGTGGTCTGGGATTTGTCTTCTTCCCTTGTGGTGTCATGACGATATTCACAGGAAGATTCTCCACACACCTTTTGGGCACCCAGACTTTCTTCATAGGTGGCCCATTCCTGCAGTTAGTACCGATATACCTGGCAAACACTTCACCATTCTGATTCTTAAACAGTTTATAGTTTGCATCAAAGGATTCATCAATGACAATAGGATTAGCACAAGTGAAGCCAGATAGGGTGGATGGATCCATTGAAGGTTCCTTTGCAGCAACCCGTGTGGTTTTGGGGTACTGCTCTGGCTTCCAGTAAGAGCCATCAACATTCATATTCCTTTCGAACCCAACACCCTCTTTCCTAGGGTTTCGGTTCAGAATCTGCCTTTTGAGGACATCACATAGTGTCTGATGCCCTATGAGACTTTTGTACATCCCTGTTTCAAGCAATGTCTTCAACCTAGCATTTTCATCAGCAATAGTAGTGGCATCCTCAGCAGAGGGGTTAGTTACCACATCAACAGTTGAGATATTGCAATAGTAGCAGCAGTAGAACATTCAGCAACAGAAGTAGTGTTATCACGCTCAAGGCATTTTAGACATGGTAGTTCAAATCCTTCCTGAGCGGGACTGATCTATTGAGCGCGCAGTGACTCGTTTTCCTTTTGAAGATCTTCATGAATTGCTCTCAAATTCTCAGGTTCTTGCTTCCTTTGAAGATAATCATAGGAAAGCTCTTCATGAGTTGTTGAGAGCGTTTCATGACGACTTTCAACTTCCTCATACTTAACATGAAGATTTTTTTATGTCTTCAATTAAAGACTAAGATCGAGTCATTTCCGCGTTCAATAGGTCATCGCTTTTGTCTAACAGTTTTTGAATATGTTCTATAGCTTTCTGTTGTTTAGTTGCAATTTTAGCAATTGTTTTGTAGTTGGGTTTGGAATCACAATCAGAGTCATCTTCACTTGATGTTTGATAGTGAGCATTGCGTGAGTTTACCTTGGCACCACGTGCCATGAAGCAATAGGTGGGAGCGGAGTCGTCCTTGTGATTAGCATCAGCGTAGGTGATGAGGCCATTGTCTTCAGTGTTGAAGATGGACTTGGCAACATAGGTAGTAGCCAGACTTGCGACGCCAGAGTCGGACTCCTCCTCAGACTCCACCTCCGCCTCTTTAGAAGCAGACTCCTCCTCTAAATCCATTTCCTTGCCAACAAACGCACGAGCCTTGCCAGATGAGCTCTTCTTGTGTGATGAAGACTTTCAAGAAGACTTGGAAGAAGACTTTGAGTATTTCTTCTTCTTCTTGTCTTCAGAATCATATTCCTTGATCTTCTTCTTGTTGTTGTTCTCATTGTCCCACTACGGACACTCAGAGATGTAGTGACCAGGTTTCTTGCACTTGTGGCATGTTCTCTTCTTGTAGTCATGAGTAGAAGTTCATCATTCCTTGAGCTGGATCGTGAAGACTTTCTAAAGCCTTTCTTCCTAGTGAACTTCTGGAACTTCTTCACTAGCATAGCAAGATCATTTCCAATATCTTCAGGATCATCAGAACTGCAATCAGATTCTTCTTCAGATGAGGAAACAGCTTTTGCCTACAAGGCGCGAGTTCAGCCATAGTTGGGACCGTAGATATCTCTTTTCTCAGAAAGCTGAAACTCATGTGTGTTGAGCCTTTCAAGTATGTCAGACGAATCGAGTGTCTTGAAGTCAGGGCGTTCTTGAAACATCAGGGCTAGGGTGTCAAACGAGCTGTCAAGTGACCTCAGGAGCGTCTTGACGATTTCATACTTGGTGATCTCAGTAGCGCCGAGAGCTTGATGCCCATTTGTGATGTCAGTGAGGCGACCAAACATGAGTTGAACATTCTCATTGTCATTTCTCTTGAAGCGGTTGAAGAGGTTGCGAAGGACACTGATCCTTTGATCTCTCTGGGTTGAGATGCCTTCGTTGACCTTGGAGAGCCAGTCCCAGACTAGCTTCGATGTTTCCAGAGCACTCACACGGCCATACTGTCCTTTGGTAAGATGACCACAGATGATGTTCTTGGCAGTAGAATCTAGTTGAACGAACTTCTTGACATCAGCAGGGGTGACACCTTCACCAGTCTTGGGAACGCCATTCTTGACGACATACCAGAGGCCGACATCAATGGCTTCAAGATGCATATGCATCTTATTCATCCAGTAGGGATATTCAGTTCCATCTAAGACGGGGCACGCAGCGGAGACTTTGATTATCCCTACAGACGACATAGCTAAAACTCCAGGTGGTTAAACCGAATCACACAGAACAAGGGAGTACCTTGCTCTGATACCAATTGAAAGTGCTAGTTATCGACTAGAGGGGGGGTGAATAGGCGATTTTTATGAAAGTCTTCAAAACATGGAAGTTTCGAAGACAAACAATAGAAATGAACCTATAAACATGCAGCGGAAGGTAGAGTACGCTAGGCAAGCCATAGTCAAGTATTCAATGAAGTGAAAACACGAAGACTAATAGCAGCTAGGCAGTACAGATCGGGATGGAAGATGGTATGAAGCCAATCAGGACAAACAGTCACATAGTGAAGACAAATAGATAATGCAAACAGGCAATGACTTCACAAGGACCAACTGTAAAATAAAGAGATGGGAAGGATAGAACCAGTTGCTTGGTGAAGACAAGGATTTGTTGGACCAGTTCCAGTTGCTGTGACAACTGTACGTCTGGTTAGGGAGGCTGAGATTAAACTCAGAAGACCGCGTCTTCACCTTATTCCCCTTGAGCTAAGGACACCCGGTCCTCGCCCAATCACTCTGGTAAGTCTTCAAGGTACACTTCCAAACCTTCACAGACTTCATTCACCGGCGATCCACAATGACTCTTGGACGCTCAGAACGTGACGCCTAACCGGCTGGAGGATTCGCAGTCCTCAAGTTTAACAAGTCTTCAGATCACACAGATAGGAAGACTTCAGTGATGCCTAACACTCTTTGGCTCTGGGTGTTTAGGGCTTTTTCCTCACAAGGATTTCTCTCTCAAAGGCTTCGGAGGTGGGTTGCTCTCAAACGACAAAAGCCGTGCACTAACTCTAAGCAGCCACCAATTTATGGTGTAGGGGGTGGGCTATTTATAGCCACTAGGCAACCCGACTTTATTTGTCCGAAATGACCCTGGGTCACTACGGAACTGACACGTGTTCCAACGGTCAGATTTCAAACACACGCGGCAACTTTACTTGGGCTACAAGTAAAGCTGACTCATCCAGCTCTGGATAAGATTTGCTCTCATTGTCTTCGCTCGAAGACATAGGATTTGGTTAAGCATCACTTCAGTCACTCTGGCTTTGTTCACTAGGACCCCACTTAACAGTACGGTGGTTCCTATGACTCAACAAAGAAGAAAAGGAAACAACGAAACAACTAAGCCTTCGCGCTCCATAGTCTTCATGCGATGTCTTCTCATGCCATAGTCTTCAATGTGAATATCTTCACATACCACCTTTGTCTTCAATGTCTTCATACATTTTTGGGGGTCATCTCCAGTAGGTAAACTGAATCAATGAGGGACTACTACCTGTGTTATCCTGCAATTCTCAAAAACACATTAGTCCCTCAACCAGGTTTGTCGTCAATACTCCAAAACCAACTAGGGGTGGCACTAGATGCACTTACAAGTTCATAGGATGTCTTCTTCAGAAGCTTGTGAAGATATACACGGTTGATGACATGGCATACAGTATCAATGGCTTCGGGCCAGAACTTTCATGGAGTCTTGTATTCATCAAGCATCATTCTTGCCATCTCAATGAGTGTTCTGTTCTTGCATTCCATGATGCCATTTTGCTGCGGTGTGTATGGAGCTGAGGACTCGTGAGTGATACCCAAGGTGTCAAGATAAGTGTCGAGGCCGGTCTTCTTGAATTCTCTGCCATTGTCACTTCTGATGTGCTTGATCTTGATGCCATAGTTGTTCAATGCTAGATTGGCGAAGCGTCTGAAGACATCATGCACTTCAGTCTTGTAGAGGATTATGTGTACCCATGTATATCTTGAATAATCATCAACAATGACGAACCCATAGAGGCAAGGAGTAGTAGTTAGGGTAGACTAGTGAGTAGGGCCGAAAAGGTCCATGTGTACCAGTTGGAAGGGTTGAGTTGTTGTCATGATTGTCTTCGAGGGATGCTTGGCCCTCGTCATCTTTCCAGCTTCGCAGGCACCGCATAAGTGATCCTTCTTGAACTTGACGCCCTCGATGCCTATGACGTGCTTCTTCTTTGCGAGAGTATGCAGGTGAAGGAAATATGCCCTAGAGGCAATAATAAAGTTATTATTTATTTCCTTATATCATGATAAATGTTTATTATTCATGCTAGAATTGTATTAACCGGAAACATAATACATGTGTGAATACATAGACAAACTTAGTGTCACTAGTATGCCTCTACTAGACTAGCTCGTTAATCAAAGATGGTTATGTTTCCTAACCATGAACAATGTGTTGTTATTTGATTAATGAGGTCACATCACTAGTTGAATGATCTGATTGACATGACCCATTTCATTAGCTTAGCACCCGATCGTTTAGTATATTGCTATTGCTTTCTTCATGACTTATACATGTTCCTATGACTATGAGATTATGCAACTCCCGTTTACCGGAGGAACACTTTTTGTGCTACCAAACGTCACAACGTAACTGGGTGATTATAAAGGAGCTCTACAGGTGTCTCCAAAGGTAGATGTTGGGTTGGCGTATTTCGAGATTAGGATTTGTCACTCCGATTGTCGGAGAGGTATCTCTAGGCCCTCTCGGTAATGCACATCACATAAGCCTTGCAAGCATTGTGACTAATGAGTTAGTTGCGAGATGATGTATTACGGTACGAGTAAAGAGACTTGCCGGTAACGAGATTGACTAGGTATTGGATACCGACGATCGAATCTCGGGCAAGTAACATACCGATGACAAAGGGAACAACGTATGTTGTTATGCGGTCTGACCGATAAAGATCTTCGTAGAATATGTAGGAGCCAGTATGGGCATCCAGGTCCCGCTATTGGTTATTGACTGGAGATGTGTCTCAGTCATGTCTACATTGTTCTCAAACCGTAGGGTCCGCACGCTTAACATTACGATGACGGTTATTATGAGTTTATGCATTTTGATGTATCGAAGTTAGTTCGGAGTCCCGGATGTGATCATGGACATGACGAGGAGTCTTGAAATGGTCAAGACATAAAGATTGATATATTGGATGACTATATTCGGACACCGGAAGTGTTCCGGGTGATTTCGGAGAAAACCGGAGAGCCGGAGGGTTACCGGAACCCTACCAGGAGAAGTAATGGGCCATATGGGCTTTAGTGGAGAGGGAGAAGGGCTGCCAGAGGTGGGCCGCGCGCCACCTCCTCCCTAGTCCGAATTGGACTAGGGGAGGGGGCGGCGCCCCCCCCCCTTTCCTTCTCCCACTCCACCTCTTTCCCCCTCCTAGTAGGAGTCCTACTCCTACTAGGAGGAGGACTCCTCCTTGGCACGCCACACCTGGCCGGCCGGCCTCCTCCCCTTGCTCGTTTATATACGGGGGCAGGGGGCACCTCTAGACACACAAGTTGATCCACGTGATCGTTCCTTAGCCGTGTGCGGTGCCCCCTGCCACCATATTCCACCTCGATCATATCGTTGTAGTGCTTAGGCGAAGCCCTGCGTCGGTAGAACATCAAGATCGTCATCACGCCGTCGTGCTGACGGAACTCCTCCCCGAAGCTTTGTTGGATCGGAGCCCGGGGATCGTCATCGAGCTGTACGTGTGCTAAGAACTCGGAGGTGCCGGAGGAACGGTGCTTGGATCGGTCGGATCGGGAAGAAGACGTACGACTACTTCCTCCACGTTGTGTCAACGCTTCCGTTGCGATCTACAAGGGTACGTAGATCAGACTCTCCCCCTCGTTGCTATGCATCACCATGATCTTGCGTGTGCGTAGGAAATTTTTTGAAATTACTACGTTCCCCAACAGTGGCATCCGAGCGTAGGTTTTATGGATTGATGTTATTTGCACGAGTAGAACACAAGTGAGTTGTGGGCGATATAAGTCATACTGCCTACCAGCATGTCATACTTTGGTTCGGCGGTATTGTTGGACGAGACGACCCCGACCAACCTTACGCGTACGCTTACGCGAGACCGGTTCCCCCGACGTGCTTTGCACACAGGTGGCTTGCGGGCGACTGTCTCTCCAACTTTAGTTGAACCGAGTGTGGCTACGCCCGGTCCTTGCGAAGGTTAAAACGGAGTCTATTTGACAAACTATCGTTGTGGTTTTGATGCGTAGGTGAGATTGGTTCTTGCTTAAGCCCGTAGCAGCCACGTAAAACTTGCAACAACAAAGTAGAGGACGTCTAACTTGTTTTTGCAGGGCATGTTGTGATGTGATATGGTCAAGACATGATGCTAAATTTTATTGTATGAGATGATCATGTTTTGTAACCGAGTTATCGGCAACTGGCAGGAGCCATATGGTTGTCACTTTATTGTATGCAATGCAATCGCGATGTAATGCTTTACTTTATCACTAAACGGAAGCGATAGTCGTGGAAGCATAAGATTGGCGAGATGACAACGATGCTACGATGGAGATCAAGGTGTCGCGCCGGTGACGATGGTGATCATGACGGTGCTTCGGAGATGGAGATCACAAGCACAACATGATGATGGCCATATCATATCACTTATATTGATTGCATGTGATGTTGATCTTTTTATGCATCTTATCTTGCTTTGATTGACGGTAGCATTATAAGATGATCTCTCACTAAATTATCAAGAAGTGTTCTCCCTGAGTATGCACTATTGCGAAAGTTCTTTGTGCTGAGGCACCACGTGATGATCGGGTGTGATAGGCTCTATGTTCAAATACAACGGGTGCAAAACAGTTGCACACGCGGAATACTCAGGTTATACTTGATGAGCCAAGCATATACAGATATGGCCTCGGAACACGGAGACCGAAAGGTCGAGCGTGAATCATATAGTAGATGTGATCAACATAATGATGTTCACCGATAAAACTACTCCATCTCACATGATGATCGGACATGGTTTAGTTGAATTGGATCACGTGATCACTTAGAAGATTAGAGGGATGTCTATCTAAGTGGGAGTTCTTAAGTAATATGATTAATTGAACTTAAATTTATCATGAACTTAGTACCTGATAGTATATTGCTTGTTTATGTTGATTGTAGATAGATGGCTCGTGCTGTCGTTCCATTGAATTTTAATGCGTTCCTTCAGAAAACAAAGTTGAAAGATGATGGTAGCAATTACACGGACTGGGTCCGTAACTTGAGGATTATCCTCATTGCCGCACAGAAAAATTATGTCCTGGAAGCACCGCTGGGTGCCAGGCCTGCTGCTGGAGCAACACCAGATGTTATGAACGTCTGGCAGAGCAAAGCTGATGACTACTCGATAGTTCAGTGTGCCATGCTTTACGGCTTAGAATCGGGACTTCAACGACGTTTTGAACGTCATGGAGCATATGAGATGTTTCAGGAGTTGAAGTTAATATTTCAAGAAAATGCCCGGATTGAGAGATATGAAGTCTCCAATAAGTTCTATAGCTGCAAGATGGAAGAGAACAGTTCTGTCAGTGAGCATATACTCAAAATGTCTGGGTATAATAATCACTTGATTCAATTGGGAGTTAATCTTCCAGATGATTGCGTCATTGACAGAATTCTCCAATCACTGCCACCAAGCTACAAGAGCTTCGTGATGAACTATAATATGCAAGGGATGAACAAGACTATTCCCGAGCTCTTCGCAATGCTGAAAGCTGCGGAGGTGGAAATCAAAAAGGAGCATCAAGTGTTGATGGTTAACAAAACCACTAGTTTCAAGAAAAAGGGCAAAGGGAAGAAGAAGGGGAACTTCAAAAAGAACGGCAAGCAAGTTGCTGCTCAAGAGAAGAAACCCAAGTCTGGACCTAAGCCTGAAACTGAGTGCTTCTACTGCAAGCAGACTGGTCACTGGAAGCGAAACTGCCCAAAGTATTTGGCGGATAAGAAGGATGGCAAGGTGAACAAAGGTATATATGATATACATGTTATTGATGTGTACCTTTCTAATGCTCGCAGTAGCACCTGGGTATTTGATACTGGTTCTGTTGCTAATATTTGCAACTCGAAACAGGGACTACGGATTAAGCGAAGATTGGCTAAGGACGAGGTGATGATGCGCGTGGGAAACGGTTCCAAAGTCGATGTGATCGCGGTCGGCACGCTACCTCTACATCTACCTTCAGGATTAATATTAGACCTAAATAATTGTTATTTGGTGCCAGCGTTGAGCATGAACATTATATCTGGATCTTGTTTAATGCGAGACGGTTATTCATTTAAATCAGAGAATAATGGTTGTTCTATTTATATGAGTAATATCTTTTATGGCCATGCACCCTTGAAGAGTGGTCTATTCTTGTTGAATCTCGATAGTAGTGATACACATATTCATAATGTAGAATCCAAAAGATGCAGAGTTGATAATGATAGTGCAACTTATTTGTGGCACTACTGTTTAGGTCATATCGGTGTAAAGCGCATGAAGAAACTCCATACTGATGGACTTTTGGAACCACTTGATTATGAATCACTTGGTACTTGCAAACCGTGCCTCATGGGCAAGATGACTAAAACACCGTTCTCCGGTACTATGGAGAGAGCAACAAATTTGTTGGAAATCATACATACCGATGTATGTGGTCCGATGAATATTGAGGCTCGTGGCGGATATCGTTATTTTCTCACCTTCACAGATGATTTAAGTAGATATGGGTATATCTACTTGATGAAACACTAGTCTGAAACATTTGAAAAGTTCAAAGAATTTCAGAGTGAAGTTGAAAATCATCATAACAAGAAAATAAAGTTTCTACGATCTGATCGTGGAGGAGAATATTTGAGTTACGAGTTTGGTGTACATTTGAAAAATTGTGGAATAGTTTCGCAACTCACGCCACCCGGAACACCACAGCGTAATGGTGTGTCCGAACGTCGTAATCGTACTTTACTAGATATGGTGCGATCTATGATGTCTCTTACTAATTTACCGCTATCATTTTGGGGATACGCTCTAGAGACGGCTGCATTCACGTTAAATAGGGCACCATGAAAATCCGTTGAGACGACGCCTTATGAACTATGGTTTGGCAAGAAACCAAAGTTGTCGTTTCTAAAAGTTTGGGGCTGCGATGCTTATGTGAAAAAGCTTCAACCTGATAAGCTCGAACCCAAATCGGAGAAATGTGTCTTCATAGGATATCCAAAGGAAACTATTGGATACACCTTCTATCACAGATCCGAAGGCAAGACTTTTGTTGCTAAATTCAGAAACTTTCTTGAGAAGGAGTTTCTCTCGAAAGAATTAAGTGGGAGGAAAGTAGAACTTGACGAGGTAACTGTACCTGCTCCCTTGTTGGAAAGTAGTACATCACAGAAAACTATTTCTGCGACACCTACACCAATAAGTGAGGAAGTTAATGATAATGATCATGAAACTTCAGAACAAGATACTACTGAACCTCGTAGATCAACTAGAGCAAGATTCGCGCCTGAGTGGTACGGTAATCCAGTTCTGGAAGTCATGCTGCTAGATCATGATGAACATACGAACTATGAAGAAGCGATGGTGAGCCCAGATTCCGCAAAGTGGCTTGAAGCCATGAAATCTGAGATGGGATCCATGTATGAGAACAAAGTATGCACTTTGGTTGACTTGCCCGATGATCGGCAAGCAATTGAGAATAAATGGATCTTCAAGAAAAAGACTGACGCTGACGGTAATGTTACTGTCTATAAAGCTCGACTTGTCGCAAAAGGTTTTCGACAAGTTCAAGGGGTTGACTACGATGAGACCTTCTCACCCGTAGCGATGCTTAAGTCTGTCCAAATCATGTTAGCAATTGCCGCGTTTTATGATTATGAAATTTGGCAGATGGATGTCAAAACTGCATTCCTGAATGGATTTCTAGAAGAAGAGTTGTATATGATGCAACCAGAAGGTTTTGTCGATCCAAAGGGAGCTAACAAAGTGTGCAAGCTCCAGCGATCCATTTATGGACTGGTGCAAGCCTCTCGGAGTTGGAATAAACATTTTGATAGTGTGATCAAAGCATTTGGTTTTATACAGACTTTTGGTGAAGCCTGTATTTACAAGAAAGTGAGTGGGAGCTCTGTAGCATTTCTGATATTATATGTGGATGACATATTGCTGATTGGAAATGATATAGAATTTCTGGATAGCATAAAGGGATACTTGAATAAGAGTTTTTCAATGAAAGACCTCGGTGAAGCTGCTTACATATTAGGCATAAAGATCTATAGAGATAGATCAAGACGCTTAATTGGACTTTCACAAAGCACATACCTTGACAAAATTTTGAAGAAATTCAAAATGGATCAAGCAAAGAAAGGGTTCTTGCCTGTGTTACAAGGTGTGAAGTTGAGTCAAACTCAATGCCCGACCACTGCAGAAGATAGAGAGAAAATGAAAGATGTTCCCTATGCTTCAACCATAGGCTCTATCATGTATGCAATGCTGTGTACCAGACCTGATGTGTGCCTTGCTATAAGTTTAGCAGGGAGGTACCAAAGTAATCCAGGAATGGATCACTGGACAGCGGTCAAGAACATCCTGAAATACCTGAAAAGGACTAAGGATATGTTTCTCGTATATGGAGGTGATAAAGAGCTCACCGTAAAAGGTTACGTTGATGCAAGCTTTGACACTGATCCGGACGATTCTAAATCGCAAATCGGATATGTGTTTACATTAAACGGTGGACCTGTCAGTTGGTGCAGTTCTAAACAAAGCGTCGTAGCGGGATCTACATGTGAAGCGGGGTACATAGCTGCTTCGGAAGCAGCAAACGAAGGAGTCTGGATGAAGGAGTTCATATCCGATCTAGGTGTCATACCTAGTGCATCGGGTCCAATGAAAATCTTTTGTGACAATACTGGTGCAATTGCCTTGGCAAAGGAATCTAGATTTCACAAGAGGACCAAACACATCAAGAGACGCTTCAATTCCATCCGGGATCTAGTCCAGGTGGGAGACATAGAGATTTGCAAGATACATACGGATCTGAATGTGGCAGACCCATTGACTAAGCCTCTTCCACGAGCAAAACATGATCAGCACCAAGGCTCCATGGGTGTTAGAATCATTACTGTATAATCTACATTATTGACTCTAGTGCAAGTGGAAGACAGAAGGAAATATGCCCTAGAGGCAATAATAAAGATATTATTTATTTCCTTATATCATGATAAATGTTTATTATTCATGCTAGAATTGTATTAACCGGAAACATAATACATGTGTGAATACATAGACAAACTTAGTGTCACTAGTATGCCTCTACTAGACTAGCTCGTTAATCAAAGATGGTTATGTTTCCTAACCATGAACAATGTGTTGTTATTTGATTAACGAGGTCACATCATTAGTTGAATGATCTGATTGACATGACCCATTTCATTAGCTTAGCACCCGATCGTTTAGTATATTGCTATTGCTTTCTTCATGACTTATACATGTTCCTATGACTATGAGATTATGCAACTCCTGTTTACCGGAGGAACACTTTGTGTGCTACCAAACGTCACAACGTAACTGGGTGATTATAAAGGAGCTCTACAGGTGTCTCCAAAGGTAGATGTTGGGTTGGCGTATTTCGAGATTAGGATTTGTCACTCCGATTGTCGGAGAGGTATCTCTGGGCCCTCTCGGTAATGCACATCACATAAGCCTTGCAAGCATTGTGACTAATGAGTTAGTTGCGAGATGATGTATTACGGAACGAGTAAAGATACTTGCCGATAACGAGATTGAACTAGGTATTGGATACCGACGATCGAATCTCGGGCAAGTAACATACCGATGACAAAGGGAACAACGTATGTTGTTATGCGGTCTGACCGATAAAGATCTTCGTAGAATATGTAGGAGCCAATATGGGCATCCAGGTCCCGCTATTGGTTATTGACCGGAGATGTGTCTCAGTCATGTCTACATTGTTCTCAAACCGTAGGGTCCGCACGCTTAACGTTACGATGACAGTTATTATGAGTTTATGCATTTTGATGTACCGAAGTTAGTTCGGAGTCCCGGATGTGATCACGGACATGACGAGGAGTCTCGAAATGGTCGAGACATAAAGATTGATATATTGGATGACTATATTCGGACACCGGAAGTGTTCCGGGTGATTTCGGAGAAAACCGGAGAGCCGGAGGGTTACCGGAACCCTACCGGGAGAAGTAATGGGCCATATGGGCTTTAGTGGAGAGGGAGAAGGGCTGCCAGAGGTGGGTCACGCGCCACCTCCTCCCTAGTCCTAATTGGACTAGGGGAGGGGGGCGCCCCCCCCCCTTCCTTCTCCCACTCCACCTCTTTCCCCCTCCTAGTAGGAGTCCTACTCCTACTAGGAGGAGGACTCCTCCTTGGCGCGCCACACCTGGTCGGCCTGCCTCCTCCCCTTGCTCCTTTATATACGGGGGCAGGGGGCACCTCTAGACACACAAGTTGATCCACGTGATCGTTCCTTAGCCGTGTGCAGTGCCCCCTGCCACCATATTCCACCTCGATCATATTGTTGTAGTGCTTAGGCGAAGCCCTGCATCGGTAGAACATCAAGATCGTCATCACGCCGTCGTGCTGACGGAACTCCTCCATGAAGCTTTGCTGGATCGGAGCCCGGGGATCGTCATCGAGCTGTACGTGTGCTAAGAACTCGGAGGTGCCGGAGTAACGGTGCTTGGATCGGTCGGATCGGGAAGAAGACGTACGACTACTTCCTCTACGTTGTGTCAACGCTTCCGTTGCGATCTACAAGGGTACGTAGATCAGACTCTCCCCCACATTGCTATGCATCACCATGATCTTGTGTGTGCGTAGGAAAATTTCTGAAATTACTACGTTCCCCAACAGCAGGTTCCTCATGCCAGCATGCCCTAGCCTCTGATGCCAGAGCCAGCACTCTGAAGCTTTTGCAAGAAGACATACGGGTCCTGCTGAGAAATCTAACATGTACAAATCATCTTTGCGATACCCTTAAAAGACTAGAGACTTGTCAGATTCCATTAGAACAAGGCATCGATATTTTCCAAATATCACAATCATGTTCAAGTCACAAAGCATTGAGACAGACATTAAGTTGAAACCAAGGGATTCAACAAGAATCACTTTATCCATGTGTTGATCCTTTGAGATTGCAACTCTACCTAGACTCAATACCTTGCTTTTACCAGTATCAGCAAATGTGATGTGACTCTTGTCAGATGGACGTAAGGTTGAGTCCATGAGAAGACTTTGTTCGCTGGTCATGTGGTTAGTGCATCCACTATCAATAATCCATTCTGAAGCAGCTGGTGTCATACCCTATAGTGCAGTTAGGGGGATAGGCTTCACGAAGAGCATTGTGAAGCATAAACATTTGACGAGCAAGTGGATTATGAAGGCTGAGATCGAGGTTAGGACTGATAGGATGAATAGCAAGCGACTCAGGAACGAAATACATAATAAGACCATTTGGGCATTTTATCTTACGCCCCACAAGATGTTTTAGGTCCCCAGCAATAGCTTTAGACGCCTTTGATTTCCAGCTGGAGACCTTTCCCTGCAAGGAGAGTTAAGTTTTCTTAGCCACCCACATCTTCAGGGTTGGCTTCGAAGCAATGAATCTAAGTGCACCATCTGAGAATTTTGGCTTTGGAGCCCTAGCAAATAGTCTTGCAGGAGGTGAATAATACTCATAAGAATAAGCAGAGTAGTTCTTGGTCTTATGAACATGGCGGTTTGATGAAACACGCTCATATTCATGGGCCTAGGTATGATTTCCCTGCAAAACATTTGTGTTAGTGCGACTCAGGTGAGTCCTCTGTCTGTATGAAGCCTTTGGACCATATGAAGCCTGCGGTCTGGGATTTGTCTTCTTCCCTTGTGGTGTCATGACGATATTCACAGGAAGATTCTCCACACACCTTTTGGGCACCCAGACTTTCTTCATAGGTGGCCCATTCCTGCAGTTAGTACCGATATACCTGGCAAACACTTCACCATTCTGATTCTTAAACAGTTTATAGTTTGCATCAAAGGATTCATCAATGACAATAGGATTAGCACAAGTGAAGCCAGATAGGGTGGATGGATCCATTGAAGGTTCCTTTGCAGCAACCCGTGTGGTTTTGGGGTACTGCTCAGGCTTCCAGTAAGAGCCATCAGCATTCATATTCCTTTCGAACCCAACACCCTCTTTCCTAGGGTTTCGGTTCAGAATCTGCCTTTTGTGGACATCACATATTGTCTGATTCCCTTTGAGACTTTTGTACATCCCTGTTTCAAGCAATGTCTTCAACCTAGCATTTTCATCAGCAATAGTAGTGGCATCCTCAGCTGAGGGGTTAGTTACCACATCAACAGTTGAAGATATTGCAACAGTAGCAGCAGTAGAACATTCAGCAACAGAAGTAGCATTATCACGCTCAAGGCATTTTAGACATGGTGGTTCAAATCCTTCGTGAGCGGGACTGGTCTGTTGAGCGTGAAGTGACTCGTTCTCCTTTTGAAGATCTTCATGAATTGCTCTCAATTTCTCAAGTTCTTGCTTACTTTGAAGATAATCATAGGAAAGCTTTTCATGAGTTGTTGAGAGCATTTCATGACGACATTCAAGTTCCTCATACTTAACATGAAGGTTTTTTATGTCTTCAATTAAAGACTGAGATCGAGTCATTTCCGTGTTCAACAGGTCATCGCTTTTGTCTCACATTTTTTGAATATGTTCCATAGCTTTCTGTTGTTTAGTTGCAATTTTAGCAAGTGTTTTGTAGCTGGGTTTGGAATCACAATCAGAGTCATCTTCACTGGATGTTTGATAGTGAGCATTGCGTGAGTTTACCTTGGCACCACGTGCCATGAAGCAATAGGTGGGAGCGGAGTCGTCCTTGTCATTAGCATCAGAGTAGGTGATGAGGCCATTGTCTTCAGTGTTGAAGATGGACTTGGCAACGTAGGCTGTAACTAGACTTGCAACGCCAGAGTCAGACTCCTCCTCAGACTCCACCTCCGCCTCCTCAGAAGCAGACTCCTCCTCTGAATCCATTTCCTTGCCAACAAACGCACGAGCCTTGCCAGATGAGCTCTTCTTGTGTGATGGGACTTTGAGGAAGACTTGGAAGAAGACTTTGAGTATTTCTTCTTCTTCTTGTCTTTAGAATCATATTCCTTGATCTTCTTCTTTTTGTTGTTCCCATTGTCCCACTGTGGACACTCAGAGATGTAGTGACCAGGTTTCTTGCACTTGTGCATGTTCTCTTCTTGTAGTCATGAGTAGAAGCTTCATCATTCCTTGAGTTGGATCATGAAGACTTTCTGAAGCCTTTCTTCCTAGTGAACTTCTGGAACTTCTTCACAAGCATAGCAAGCTCCTTTCCTATATCTTCAGGATCATTAGAACTGCAGTCAGATTCTTCTTCCGATGTGGAAACAGCTTTTTCCTTCAAAGCGCGAGTATGGCCATAGTTGGGACCGTATATATCTCTTTTCTCAGAAAGCTGAAACTCATGTGTGTTGAGCCATTCAAGTATGTCAGATGGATCGAGTGTCTTGAAGTCAGGGCGTTCTTGAATAATCAGGGCTAGGGTGTCAAACGAGCTGTCAAGTGATCTCAGGAGCGTCTTGATGATTTCATGCTTGCTGATCTCAATAGCGCCGAGAGCTTGAAGCTCATTTGTGATGTCAGTGAGGCGATCAAACGTGAGCTGAACATTCTCATTGTCGTTTCTCTTGAAGCGGGTGAAGAGGTTGCGAACGACACTGATCCTTTGATCTCTCTGGGTTGAGACGCCTTCGTTGACCTTGGAGAGCCAGTCCCAGACTAGCTTTGATGTTTCCAGAGCACTCACACGGCCATACTGTCCTTTGGTCAGATGACCACAGATGATGTTCTTGGCAGTAGAATCCAGTTGAACGAACTTCTTGACATCAGCAGGGGTGACTTTCACCAGTCTTGGGAACGCCATTCTTGACAACATACCAGAGGTCGACATCAATGGCTTCAAGATGCATGCGCATCTTATTCTTCTAGTAGGGATATTCAGTTCCATCGAAGATGGGGCATGCAGCGGAGACTTTGATTATCACTGCAGTCGACATAGCTAAAACTCCAGGTGGTTAAACCGAATCACACAGAACAAGGGAGTACCTTGCTCTGATACCAATTAAAAGTGCTAGTGATCGACTAGAGGGGGGTGAATAGGCGATTTTTATGAAAGTCTTCAAAGCGTGGAAGTTTCGGAGAGAAACGATAGAAATGATCCTATTAACATGCAGCGAAAGGTAGACTACACTAAGCAAGCCATAGTCAAGTATACAATGAAGTGAAAGCACGAAGATTAATAGCAGCTAGGCAGTATGGATCAGGATGGAAGATAGTATGAACCTAATGAGAACAAACAGTCACACGGTGAAGACAAACAAATAATGCAAGCAGGCAATGACTTCACAAGGACCAACTGTAGATAAAGAGAAGGAAAGGATAGAACCAGTTGTTTGGTGAAGACAAGGATTTGTTGGACCAGTTCTAGTTGATGTGACAACTGTACATCTGGTTAGTGAGGATGAGATTTAACTCAGAAGACCGTGTCTTCACCTTATTCCCCGTGACCTAAGGACACACAGTCCTCGCCCAATCACTCAGGTAAGTCTTCAAGGTAGACTTCCAGACCTTCACAGACTTCGTTCACCGGTGATCCACAATGACTCTTGGATGCTCAGAACACGACGCCTAACCGTCTGGAACTGACACGTGTTCCAACGGTCAGTTTTCAAACACACATGACAGCTTGACTTGGACTACATAAAGCTGACTTATCTAGCTCTGGATAAGATTTGCTCTCATTGTATTCGGTCAAAGACTTAGGATTTGGTTGAGCATCACTTTAGTCATTCTAACTATGTTCACTGGGACCCCACTTAACAGTATGGTGGTTCCTATGACTCAACAAAGAAGAAGATGAAACTACGAAACAACTATGTCTTCGCGCTCCAAAGTCTTCATGCGATGTCTTCTCATGTCATAGTCTTCAGTGTGAATATCTTCACATACCATCATTGTCTTCAATGTCTTCACATTTTTTAGGGGTCATCTCCAGTAGGTAAACCGAATCAATGAGGGACTACTACCTGTGTTATCCTGCAATTCTCACAAACACATTAGTCCCTCAACCAGGTTTGTCGTTAATACTCCAAAACCAACTAGGGGTAGCACTAGATGCACTTACAGTTTGCGCTTACTCATATGTCCCTGTCAGGTGGTTGGTGCGACATATGCCAACGGGTGGCTTATCATTGTGGGAGCCAATAAAACATCACCGGTGCCTGGAAACAGGATAAGGCGAAGACATGCACGCCGGCGGATCTTACCCAGCTTCAGGGCTCTCCATGGAGATAACACCCCTACTGCTGCTCTGCGGGGTCTCTGCGCGGTCACTAGATTGACAAGTAGCTACAAGAGGCTCCTTGAGCTGTTTGGTGAAAGGATGAGGAAGAGCAAGGCTAGCCCACTTCTCCTCTTTATGAGGTCTCTGGAACTATCGAAAGGGGGATCCCTCTGAATGGGCGCCCTAGGGGGTTTATATAGGCCTACCCCCTAGGGGTACAATGGTAATCCGGTTGGGCGCGGGCCCCAGCCATCTGTGTCTACGCTGGCTGGCTTCTCCGCCGACCAATGGGCTCGCCGACTGGTGGGCCCCGCCGGCCGTCGGCCTTCTGGTCGACAGGCTGGTCCCACCGCTCAGGGGTCTTGTCAGAGGCTGGTTACTGTTGCCTCGCCTCTGGTGACGAAGGCTTTGTCGTGGTAAGCATGGCTACAGTGGTGCCGCCGAGCAGCTTATTGCTTTAGCCTTACCTCATCTTATCTCCTTAATGGGGCGCCTTCTTCGAGGGTGTGAACTAGCCGGCTATTGGGAGTCAGCCACACGCCAAGCCGACTGGGGGAGGCCTGGCAGCCTTTAGGTGTCTCCCTGACTGAGGGGGCCCGCCACCCATGGGTCGTACTGACAGCTCACCGTGGGTGACGTCATGGTCAACATGGCAACAGTGCCACGCCGGACGGGTGATGGCTGCCCTGTACGACGCACTATGGCCATGCGCGTTCCGAGATTCGGGGGTGGCAGGCTTCACTGTAGCCACGCCCCATCTCATCACCGTTATGTGGGTGCAAACTCTGAGGGCACGATCCCGGCCGCCTGCTGGGGGCGGCTTCTTGGAGTCGGCCTTCTCGTGGCCGGTTTCTTGGAGTCGGCCCTCTCGTGGTTTCCTTCAGGAGGATTTCAGGGTTGGGCCGCCTTCGTGCAGCCGGCCTGAGAGGTAGCCAGCCGGAGGAAGGCGGCCCCATGTCTTGGATGCTTAAAGGCTCGATCGGCCTATGATTTTTCTGAAGAGCCAGGGGGAGCCGGCTAGGCTACCCATGGTCATTTACTCCGACAGTAGTCCCCGAAGCTGGTTGGGCTCCGAGGCAGAAAAGAGACGAGAAGCTCAATCAGCTTCCTATTTTGAGGAGCCGAAAACTGGGAGCCGGTTTTGATTAAGTGAGCCGTCCCTTGGAGGTTTCGAGGCTTGAAGGCGGGCACCAGGCGGCGCGTGAGTCAGGCTACGAGCTGACCGCTCGTCGCCCGTGCGCCACGTGGCACCCTGTGGCTGGAAGGGCCTGCCAGCCCACGCGCGCAACGGGACGCCGCCGCAGTCCAGGGCCCGCCACTACCGGGCCGGGCCCCGGTCCACACACGGATCTTCTGCGGCCCGGATGGACCGCGCGCCTCCCAGCGGTGGTTACCGCACGCCGTGAATGCGCAATAATTGCGGGGCATGGGGGAGTGGGTGCAGTTAATCCTACGTCCCCCCACGCCTCGCCTCCTCGGCTTCGCCGCACGAGGCTATAAGTAGGGGAGAATGGGGGAGCGGCAAACGCTCGCACGCTCGCCCTAGCTCCGCCCCTTCCTTCTTCTTCTTCCTCCTCTCCGTCGCCACAGCTACCCTCCACCACTCGGTTGTCCCGCCAATCTTCTTGGCTCACCATTGCTCAGCCGCAACAGGGTCGCGTGCTCCCCATCACCGAGCCTTTCTCGTCGCCGCGCTATCCCCATGGCGCTGTCGAGCTCCTGGGATGGCTCCAACGTCCATGACGACCACGTCGACTTCCTCCGCCGAATGCGGCGGCTGCCAGGCGCGAACTACGTGCGGGTCCATCTCACGCCGGAGAGGGAGATCTCGCCGGCACCGGAGGAGGATGAGCGGGTAATCTTCCGCTCGCACTGCATGCGTGGCTTCGGCCTACCAACGAGCGGGTTCTTCCGCTCGTTCCTCGAATTTTATCATCTCCAGCCGCATCACCTCACGCCAAACGCGGTGATGCTGCTGTCGGCCTTCATCGCCCTGTGCGAGGGCTTTCTTGGCGCCCTCCCCACCCTCGAACTCTGGGGGGAATTCTTCCAGTGCAAGTTTGGCACTGTTGTCGCGGGCGTGCCCACCCCTTGCGGTGCCTTCATCGCCATGCGGAGGACGAGCGACAATAATCCGTTTCCGGCCACCCAGCTGATCCAGTCGGTGAAGCTCTCGCAGAAATCTTACTTCTATGTGAAGAACATTGCTCTGCAAGGCGACTTCGTCAACCTGTCGGCTGGGAGGCAGCCCTCGTGTTCCTACCAGGCCAGGTCGCTATCTCAGGGTGGGGCTGCCTCCGTTGCACGGCTCCGGGTGATGATCCAGTCAGAGGGTCTGACCGGGGGCAACCTGGTGGCCGCCTTCCTGGAGCATCGGGTGCTCCCGCTCCAGGGCCAACCTCATATGATCTGCCAGATGAGCGGCCGCTTCGACCCGTGCCGGCTAAGCACCAAGGATATGCCTCATGCCGAGGTGTCTTAGATGGTGAACTATATTTCCAATTGCAAGCTCACCGAGGAGTGGCAGTACAGCAAGGAGCCGTACTCTCGCGCCAATCCTCTGCCTATAGTAAGTTTCTCTTCTTTTCTTCTTTTCTTCTTTCCTTGTTGCCGGGTTCATGATGGTCGACTCCTGACCAGTCGGCTTGTTTTTGGCAGAATCCCATGCTTCCGCCGGCAACCGGGGCTGCGGGGGTGGAACGCCAGTTCCTCCCCGACCGCACGATGGATGACGTTGACGACCCGGACCTGGGGGCGGCCTGTCAGGACCCCGATTCCAAGCCACATCAATCTAGCCGGTAACACCTCATATCACTTTGCGGCCTCACGCACGGTATCCCACGGGTGTCGCCTTACCATGGCCCGGGACTGTTTGCGCCTTTTGGCTCACGTATATGATAGTGTCGCTAGCATCCATATGACAGAGAACCCGGGCTGACATGGCTAGTCATGAACCCAAAGCGGCACAGACCTATGGAGACAGGCATACATGAATCACATCGAACATTTCGGTCATCAACAAGTGATTCCGGGCTGTAGCACTAGGCTAACAGGACTCCGAGGATCCCGGGCTGTAGCAGGCTAGGCAGGACTCCGGAAGTCACCGCGTGACATTTCCCCGAAGGGACAGACATAGGGACGAAGTGAAACACATGCCGGCCAGTCAAGTGTCCTAAACAGTAGTGCTGGGCTAGCAGGACTCCGGTGAACCGGGCTGTAGCGGACTACTATGGCTCGAGGAACACTAGACTACATTTGCCCATAAGAAAGGCTACCAAGGATAAACAACTAGATTGTCGGATCCCACTCATACCAAGCATTTCAATCATACACACAATATGCCCGATATGAGTACATACAACATGGCATCACAACAAAACTCTACAACTCAAGTACTTTATTTAAAGGCTCCAGAGAACCATACATAACATGTCATACAGATAGGGGTCACATGACCCGACACTCAAGTCATACAGTCATAAAAGCACATACGGAAGCAACTAGTCTGAGTACAGACTCTAAAAAGAAAGAAGGCTTCTCGAAGCCTGTCTATCTACATAGGGCCCTCCATGGCCGGGATCACCACCTGGGTGGCTAGTCACTCGTCGACGTCAAGGTCTACATAAAACCCATCGGAGGGGGCAGTGTTGTCGTCTGAAACAATAAATAAGAAACATGAGTACAAAGGTACTCAGCAAGTCTTACATCAGAACCTACTATACATGCTTATTCTCAATAAGGTGGTGGGGTTATGCAGCAAGCCAGCTTTGACTCTTGGCTAAGCTATCCTATGGAACCTCTCTAGTAAAATAGTTTTCGCACACGAGTCCACTACTCACCAACACAATACTCCACCGAGGATCCTCCCTCGTCATCCTATGAGAGGGCCATCCTCGGTACTCACACTTATCTTGAGTCTTTTAGTAGTATCCATTAACTTGTCTATGAACTATATAGGCAACCAAGTAGTCCTTTACCACGGACGCGGCTATTTGAATAGTTTTATACCCTGCAGGGGTGTACTTCGTCATACACGCTTTCACCGCTTACCGCCGTCTACACGACATGTACTCGGCAACCTTCAAGCGGAAGCCCAGCGAGGGTGTCGGCCACGGCCTACCTAAACACCTAAGTCCCTAGTCCAGGTTTATCGCCTATCCAGGTTCCATCTGCAGGGAGTCCGGCCGAGGTTTCCACATACGGCCCCGAACGATGTGAACAGGGTTCCCGAGACACCAAACGGGCGACTCGGTACACCCGGCAACGGTGTATCTACCGCAACATAGCCCACCCCTAGGGTCAGTGCTACGCACGGCCGCCAACACGTAACCTACAAACACCAGAAACTAATTGCAACTCCTGGACAGAGTACTAGGGTGACTAAGAAGCCGAGAGGGTCCATTGGTTTCGGGCCCAATGTATGGTAGTAACTGCATCTTAAATCACACATACAGATCTCAGTTCTTATGGACGGCCTCAATGAAAGAACCCACCATGTACTCCTACATGGCCTCTCATCGATACCTTTACCAAAACATGTTCAACACATCCCTCATATTACCGACATAAGCATTTCACTCTAGCCCATCACCCAGATGAACCAGACCTGACACAACTCTAAGCATAGCAGGCATAGCAAGGTAGGAATCACAAAACATGGCTCAATCAACTCCTACACATGCTAGTGGGTTTCATCTAGTTACTGTGGCAATGACAGGTCATGCAGAGGATAAGGGTTCAACTACCATAGCACATAGCAGTTTGAATCGCGTTGTCTTAATGCAGTAAACAAGAGCAGAAGCGAGAACATGGGTTTGTATTGGAATGATCAATGGATGCTTGCCTGATGGAGTGGTAACGGGATACTGCCCTTCAGTTGGATACTCGTGAATATCCTCGGAGGCAGAACCTACCACGAAGAACACATCGGAACACAATCAACACATGACGATATGCAACAATATGATGCATGCTATGACATGGCAATATGAATGGGTCTTGGCCTAATGCAAGCTAACATAGGAAGGGATGAACTCATTTGAATCAAAGATTCAAATATTAGCTCATTAAACATGGCATTTATAGTGCATTACCTTATTCTGCTTAAACAGCAAGGTAAACTTGTTTTGTCATGCATGAAACCATTACAGATGGATAGATTGAATTTTTCTGATAATTTTTCATATATAATTTATCTCCTCTGGAGCTATGGTTGAATTTCTATGAAATTTTGAAGTTTGAACTATTTTCTGGAATATCTTGAATAAAAATAATTCCAGAAAAACAATTACTGCATCAGGAATGCGTCAGGGTGACGTCAGCAGGTCAAAGGCGCCAGGCCAGGTCAAACCTGACTGGTGGGGCCCACTGGTCAGTGTCTCTGTGCACTAACTACGTTTAGTTAGCCTAATTAACTGGCAGGGCCCACTAGTCAGTGACTATACTAATTAAACTAACCTATTTAGTTAGCACTAACAGGGTAATTAGTCGGGCAGGGCCCGCATGTCGGTGAGAGAGGGGGGAGGTCAACCCACGTCAGCAGAGTCAACCTCGCCGGTCAGTGGGTCAAAGCCTGCCGGCGTTTAGCCGCCGGCGAGGCCAGACGCGGTGGCGCGCTGCGGAAATCGCCCACAGGGCACCAATTGATGCGCAGAGAGCAGCTACGGGTAGCTGGGGACGAACCGCGGCGTTTGGTGGTGGTGGTTGGGCTCGGGGTGGCCGGAAACATCGCCGGCGACGAGCCTTGCGGTCGCCGGAGTCGGGTGAAAAGAGCCCGAGGCTACGGGGCACGGCGAGGCGTGTGGTGAGGTGCGTTGTGCCCCTAGGGATGTGGTGGAGTGGTTAGACTAGGTGGCGTGGCCGGAGTTTGGCCGGAGACACGTCGGTGACGAGCTCCACGGCGGCGCGTGCGGGTGAGCTTCGTGTGCTCGTTGTGGTGCACGAGAAGAGGAACGGAGAGGTTCGGGAGGTGCAGCAGCTCACGGCGATCACGTAGAGGTAGACGGTGCGGTCGGGGACGAGTCGATGCGGCGGCGACGTCGAAAGGGATCTCCGGTGATGCTCAGTGAAGATGAGATCGAAGAAGATGTTGCAGAGCGTGTGAGCGCTCGGGGCTCGGCTGCTCGACGGAGTCGACGATGGCGGAGAGGATGGACACGGTGGTGCAACACAAGGACGTCGGTGGACGCGGTTTCATGGTGGCGCGAGCTCGGCAGCGTCGGCCATGGCGGGGGAAGAGCGAGGGAGAGGAACCAGGGGGAAAGTGCGGTGTCTGCAAGGTCGGGGGAAGCAAGGGAGTTCGTCCCACGTCGACAGCTCGACGAGGGGAGCGGCGAGGCGGCGGCAGCTGCGTGGCGTGCATGCGGTGCTCGCCGTCGAGCACCTGCCTGCCTGCCTGGCCGAGCCAAGCTGCTCGCTGGCGCTGTGGCTGGGCTGGGCCGGCAGGTGGGCCTGGTGGGTGGTGCCAGATAAGGCCCAGGTGGGCTTCTCCCTCTCCCTTTTTTTGATTTTTGTTTCCTTTTCTATTTTTCTGTAGCTTTAGGGCTTTATTTAAAATACCTAGGCACTTTCTAAAATCCTGGAAATAATTGTGGGCTCTGTTGGGATTATTCCTAACAGAAAACATTTACTTCCAGAATTATTTGAACATTTAAAATATTTATTAGCATTTAAATGTCCAAAGGCAACATACATATGATTTAATCCAGTGACCTTTTGTTGACCTATAAAATTGTGCACCTATTTTGCCAAAGGTTCTAACCCAAGGCAAAGAGGGTGAACATTTTAGAAGGGCATTTCAGGTTCATTGAAATTATTTTTAGTAAACCCTAGTTGATTTCAGGGGGGATGCTGGGGGTTCTGCCTTCCCCATTTCAAGTTTCTGATGAAAGTAAACATGATGCACACTCTAATGCATGGACTGGCTAGGGTGTGACAACTCACCCCCACTCAAAAGAATCTCGTCCCGAGATTTAGGATCCTCTGGAAAGAAGGTGGGGTACTCAAGTCGAAGACGATCCTCCCTTTCCCAAGTGGCTTCTTCCTCGGAATGGTGTGACCATTGAATCTTGAGAAACTTGATATTACGACATCGAGTGGTACGCTCGGCTTGATCAAGGATACGAACGGGATATTCCCGATAGGAGAGGTTATCTTGTAGATCAAGCGTTTCGTGGTCCACTCCACGGATAGGATCCGCGAAGCAACGCCTGAGTTGCGAAACATGGAAGACATCGTGAACTCTGGAAAGATGCGGAGGTAGTTCCAGTTGGTAGGCAACTTCTCCTCGTTTGGCAAGAATGCGAAAGGGTCCAATGTAACGAGGAGCCAATTTGCCTTTGATACCAAAACGATGGGTTCCCTTTAACGGAGTAACCCGAAGGTAAGCCTTCTCGTTGACTTCATAAGTCATAGGCTTATGTTTGCGATCATATTGACTCTTTTGACGAGATTGGGCTGTTTTCAAATTCTCACGGATAACGCGAACCTGCTATTCCGCTTCCTGAATCATATCCGGGCCAAAGAGTTGTCTTTCCCCGGTTTCTGACCAGTTAAGAGGCGTTCGACATTTTCGTCCATAGAGAACTTCGAAAGGAGCTTTGCCCAAGCTAGCTTGATAACTATTGTTATAAGCAAACTCCGCGAATGGAAGGCATTTCTCCCAACTCATTCCAAACGAGATAACAGAAGCTCGGAGCATATCTTCCAGTATTTGATTGACTCGCTCTACTTGACCACTTGATTGAGGATGGAAGGCGGTGCTAAAGGAAAGATGAGTTCCCATAGCATTTTGGAAACTTTCCCAAAATCGAGAGGTGAAGAGACTCCCATGGTCTGAGTTAATTTCCAATGGGACACCATGAAGAGACACTATTCGGGAGATGTATAAATCAGCTAGCTGGCTAGCGGTGATACACTCACGAATAGGTAGGAAATGGGCTACTTTGGAAAGTCGGTCGATCACAACGAAGATGGCATTATTCCCTTTCTTGGTCCTGGGAAACCCAGTGATCAAATCCATACTGATTTTATCCCATTTCCATTCAGGAATAGCCAAAGGTTGAAGGGTGCCAGCAGGCCGTTGGTGCTCCGCTTTAACACGACGACAAACGTCGCAATTAGCAATGTATTGAGCGATTTCTCTCTTCATCCTAGTCCACCAAAACCTCTGGCGTAGGTCTTGATACATTTTGGTACTACCGGGATGAATGGTGAGAGGGGATTCATGAGCTTCCTTAAGGATCAACTGGCATAGATGTTGTTTCTTGGGAACCACCAGACGGTTCTCGAAGAAGACAGCACCTTGCTCATCCATGTAGAAACATTTAGCAACTCCGCTAACGATGTTTTCCTTAATCTGGGATGTGCCCTTATCACACTTCTGGGCAGCTATGATTTGATCCATAAGGGTAGGTTTCGCCACCAGGGTGGATAGGAATCCTCGAGGAACAATGTGAAGATTAAGCTTACGAAATTCCTCATGGAGAAGTGGTTGACTTTGTTGTAACATCAGGTTGTTACAATAGGACTTACGACTTAGTGCATCAGCCATGACATTGGCTTTGCCCGGGGTGTAAGTTATTCCTAAGTCGTAATCCGAGATCAACTCGACCCAACGTCTTTGCCTGAGATTCAAATCTGGTTGGGTGAAGATATATTTCAAACTTTGGTGATCGGTGAAGATCTCGCAACGATTATCGAGAAGGTAATGTCGCCAGGTTTTAAGTGCATGGACTACAGCTGCAAGCTCTAGATCATGTGTAGGATAATTTTCCTCATGTGGCTGTAATTGCCGTGAAGCATAGGCAATTACTTGACGATCTTGCATGAGTACGCAACCTAGTCCTTGTCGCGAGGCATCGCAATAGATAATAAAGTCCTTGGAGAAGTCTGGTGGTACCAGTACGTGGGCAGACGTCAGGCGTCTTTTTAGTTCCTGAAAACTGACCTCGCACTGTGGAGTCCACTCGAACTTTTTATCTTTCTTGAGGAGTTCAGTTAGAGGTTTAGCAACCTTGGAGAAATTTTCAACGAAGCGGCGACAATAGCTCGCTAGGCCAAGGAAACTCCGAACTTGCTTGACCGTCTCAGGTGGAGTCCAATCAAGGACGGCTTGAACTCGCTCAGGATTGACAGCAATACCCTTACCAGAGATTACATGGCCTAGATAGGTCACTTCTGGCAACCAAAATTTACACTTGGAGAATTTGGCATAAAGGCGATGCTCTCGAAGTTTCATCAATACCAGCCTTAGATGTTCGGCATGTTCCTCTTCATTCTTGGAGTAGATGAGTATGTCATCGAGGTATACTATGACGAATTTGTCCAAGTACTCCATGAAAACCGAGTTCATTAACCGGGAGAAGGTGGCCGGGGCATTGGTTAAACCAAAGGACATAACGGTGTACTCGTATTGGCCATAACGAGTAACAAAGGCCATTTTGGGAATGTCCCCGTTTCTGATTTTGATTTGATGGTAACCCAACCTCAAATCCATCTTGGAAAAGACTAAGGATCCAGCGAGCTGATCATACAGATCGTTGATCCTGGGAAGCAGGTATTTGTTCTTGATGGTGACCAAGTTGACGGGTCGGTAATCCACAACCATTCGATCTGTTCCATCCTTCTTCTTGACGAAGAGGATGGGGCAAGCCCAAGGAGAGGAACTAGGACGGATGAAACCCTTGTTCAAGGACTCATCGAGTTGGTTCTTAAGCTCGGCTAGTTCTAAGGGTGCCATCTTGTATGGTCTTCTAGAAATTGGAACGGTTCCTGGAACAAGGTCTATCAAACTCGACATCCCTGTCAGGTGGAACACCTGGCAGTTCTTCTGGAAATACATCCGGAAAGTCTCGGAGTACCGGAACATCCTCAAGGTCTGGAAGAGGGTTGTCATTTAGGGAGTAAAGTTGGTGCTTGGCCACTCGAGTTAAGACATTAACTGTCTTGCCCGATGGGTGAGTAAGTTGAACGGTTCTAGTGGCACAGTCAATCCTAGCATAATGAGCTGACATCCAGTCCATACCTAAGATGATGTTTATGTCGGAGGACTTGAGAGCTATTAAGGATGCAAGGAAGACAAGTCTATCGACAAGAATTTCGTTCCCATGGCTTACTCTAGAAGTTCGCCATCTAGAGCCAGGGGTTTGAATTTCCATGGTAGAGGGCATGTCACAGAATGTCGCGTTATGCAGTCGAGCATAGTTCTCGGATATGAAAGAATGAGATGCTCCAGTATCGAAAAGAACAGATGCTGGATGGCAGTTAACAAGGAGCGTACCAAGGACGACGTTAGGATCCTCATGAGCCTCCTCGGCTAAAACATAATTGACATGGACACGTGCAGTGGTGGCCGGCTTGGCGTAGAAAGTCTTTCCCGCGGGCTTACCACGGCCAACGGACTTTCCAGCTTGGTTGGGGTTGTTGTTCTGGGGACACTCTCGGCTATAGTGACCCGGCTCTCCACACTTGAAGCATGTTACCACATTGGGGCATGGAGTAGTGTTAGCAGTGGGGCCACCATAGGGCTTGGGCAGTGCGAATTGCTGGTTGGGATGAGGCGCCTCAAAGGATGGCCTCGGGATGAATCTGGGTGGCAGTGCCGTGCTTGGGATCCACACCCGGCGCTTCTGAGCTCCAGAGCCGGATGAAGAGCCAAAATCATGGGAGTGCTTGCGTGAAGCGTCATAATCAGTCTGGCCTGTCTCAGCACTGATGGCTTTATTGACCAACTTCTGAAAATATGTGCACTCGTGCAGACGGAGATTGCGGCGAAGCTCAGGGCTAAGTCCCTTGCGGAACCTTGCCTGCTTCTTGGCGTCAGTCGATACCTCTTCAGGGGCATAACGTGTCATGTTCCCAAATTCACGACTGTAAGCATCCACGGTCAGTCTCCCTTGGGTGAATTTGCAGAACTCCTCCCTCTTGCAATCCATGAGACCTTCCGGAATGTGATGCTCACGGAAAGCCTCACTGAATTCAGCCCAAGTAGTGATTTGACCGACCGGGCGCATAGCTTCGAAGTTTTCCCACCAAAGGCTAGCAGGGCCTTCGAGATGATAGGCACCATAAGTAACCTTGTCGGCTTTGGCTACGTTGGCAGAACGTAGCTTGTGGGTGATGCTGCGAAGCCAATCATCCGCGTCGAGGGGCTCGACGGAATGGTTGAACTTTGGTGGGTACAGCTTGATAAAGTCATTGATTGACACCAAGTCATTTCGTGGGTGGCGTGCAGTGTTCTGCTCAATCCGCTCCAGCAGGCGGTTGGTCTCACGCTTGTTTCTTTCCGCCTCCAGCATCACTTCGGCCAGAGAAGGCGGGTGAGGCAGATTTTCACCTCTAGCTGCACTGGCTTCCCCCTGCTCCGGGACAGCAGGGTTGCCACGGGTGTTGACCATCCTAGGAGAAAACAAGACAACGGTTTAGACAAGGATGGCTCAAACTTAGCAAGGAAGTGCAGAATGTAATGGATAACACGGAATGCTGAGATGTTCATCCGTATGTCATGGTAATATAACACTGCCATATATATACCAACAGTCATACACATCATACATAGTTTAGTACAAGCCCAGGCTACAGTACAACTATGATGAAAGACGTTACATCTCATCGGAGGCATTCCAAGTTCCTATACATTATTTGTCTACACCTCCGGGATCGATTACACGCAAAGTCATATTCCACAAGTCACGCAGGACAGTGGAGATACAACTACTACAATACCAGTGGTACTACTACTAACTCAGACAGCTCCGTAGTAGTCCTCATAGAAGTCACCTCCATAGCCTGGAAGTTCAATGTGACCATCCGGAAACAGACGGTCCTGAGGAGCCTGTGGACCATAGGGGCTAGGATAAGGTCTTCGACCAACAAACGGTGGCCTGCGGGGACCACGGGGTGGGGTGATGCCTCCCACATCACGCCAATCCACCACGTCTGGCAAAGCAGACCTCACAGGATACAGATCCCTTGTATCCATACATCCAGCTTGCACCGCAGGTGCAAACCGAGTCAATGTGGCCCAATGATCAGCACGGGTATTGAAAAGCTCCAACCTCAAGGCCCGATTCTCTCGGTCCTATCTTCGAGCATCTCGGCAGTGGTACGAGTTAATGAGTCCTCCTGAGTGGAGTCAGCATAGATAGCCTGAAGATACCCTTGCGCTCCCGGAAGTGAAGCTGGCATGTAATGGAAATCAGTGTTCCAAAGCAGGCCAGTCCGGACCCGCATGATGGTCATCATGGAATAGGCAGCATCCTGCACAGCCATCTCAACAGTAACCCTGAGTCCATAGGAACAGTGAAGGGGCTCGGTAGATCCAGGATAAGGAGGAAATATCCTGACGGTGCAGAAATATTGGCTTTGATTAAAGTCGCGGAACTGCTCTTCGACGGTGTATTCGGGATACCAACGGTAACCCATCTCGATCATGACCCGTACTAACATAGCAGTATGACCGGGCACGTCGAGGCACCTGGTCAGGCGAACCACTTGATTTTGACCATGGTTGGCCATCTGAAAGCACAACCACAATGCAAAGACATTAGAATTCCTAGGGAAAATTGGACAGCATAACCGCTGTAAATGCTCAGAAAAAGATTTGAGACATCCACAACAGTTCACAATACCACTCAACAACATCATATCAAGGTTCAGATTCAATTTGCAACATACTAAGAATAGTAGAAACTGAACCGGGACATGTAACAACAATCCTATAAGCTACTACGGATTAGTAACACGTGAACCTGATAGAGGAAGAGAGCCTAGTCCTTAACCCACGTTGAATGAGAAGAGAATGACTCAGATCAGAGGGCATAGGTAAAGGAGTAAAAGAACCTTATGTTCCCTCCCACAATCAATTCCCCTACATATAACTAAAGCATTTCTAGACTTGACATCGACCAGTTTGGCTCAACGAACCTACAGGCTGTCCGGCTCTGATGCCAACGCTGTCGGGACCCCGATTCCAAGCCACATCGATCTAGCCAGTAACACCTCATATCACTTTGCGGCCTCACGCACGGTATCCCACGGGTGTCGCCTTACCATGGCCCGGGACCGTTTGCGCCTTTTGGCTCACGTATATGATAGTGTCGCTAGCATCCATATGACAGAGAACCCGGGCCGACATGGCTAGTCGTGAACCCAAAGCGGCACAGACCTATGGAGACAGGCATACATGAATCACATCGAACATGTCGGTCATCAACGAGTGATTCCGGGCTGTAGCACTGGGCTAACACGACTTCGGGGATCCCAGGCTGTAGCAGGCTAGGCAGGACTCGGGAAGTCACCGCGTGACATTTCCCCGAAGGGACAGACATAGGGACGAAGTGAAACACATGCCGGCCAGTCAAGTGTCCTGAACAGTAGTGCTGGGCTAGCAGGACTCTAGTGAACCGGGCTGTAGCGGACTACTATGGCTCGAGGAACACTAGACTACATTTCCCCATAAGAAAGGCTGCCAAGGATAAACAACTAGATTGTCGGATCCCACTCATACCAAGCATTTCAATCATACACACAATATGCCCGATATGAGTACATACAACATGGCATCACAACAAAACTCTACAACTCAAGTACTTTATTTAAAGGCTCCAGAGAGCCATACATAACATGTCATACAGATAGGGGTCACATGACCCGACACTCAAGTCATACAGTCATACAAGCACATGCGGAAGCAACTAGTCTGAGTACAGACTCTAAAAAGAAAGAAGGCTTCTCGAAGCCTGTCTATCTACATAGGGCCCTCCATGGCCGGGATCACCACCTGGGTGGCTAGTCACTCGTCGACGTCAAGGTCTACATAAAACCCATCGGAGGGGGCAGTGTTGTCGTCTGAAACAATAAATAAGCAAACATGAGTACAAAGGTACTCAGCAAGTCTTACATCAGAACCTACTATACATGCTTATTCTCAAGAAGGTGGTGGGGTTATGCAGCAAGCCAGCTTTGACTCTTGGCTAAGCTATCCTATGGAACCTCTCTAGTAAAATAGTTTTCGCACACGAGTCCACTACTCACCAACACAATACTCCACCAGGGATCCTCCCTCGTCATCCTACGAGAGGGCCATCCTCGGTACTCACACTTATCTTGAGTCTTTTAGTAGTATCCATTAACTTGTCTATGAACTGTATAGGCAACCAAGTAGTCCTTTACAGCGGACGCGGCTATTCGAATAGTTTTATACCCTGCAGGGGTGTACTTTGTCATACACGCTTTCACCGCTTACCATCGTCTACATGACATGTACTCGGCAACCTTCAAGCGGAAGCCCAGCGAGGGTGTCGGCCACGGCCTACCTAAACACCTAAGTCCCTAGTCCAGGTTTATCGCCTATCCAGGTTCCATCCGCAGGGAGTCCGGCCGAGGTTTCCACATACGGCCCCGAACGATGTGAACAGGGTTCCCGAGACACCAAACGGGTGACTCGGTACACCCAGCCACGGTGTATCTACCGCAACATAGCCCACCCCTAGGGTCAGCGCTACGCACGGCCGCCAACACATAACCTACAAACACCAGAAACTGATTGCAACTCCTGGACAGAGTACTAGGGTGACTAAGAAGCCGAGAGGGTCCATTGGTTTCGGGCCCAATGTACGGTAGTAACTGCATCTTAAATCACACATACAGATCTCAGTTCTTATGGACGGCCTCAATGAAACAACCCACCATGTACTCCTACATGGCCTCTCATCGATACCTTTACCAAAACATGTTCAACACATCCCTCATATTACCGACATAAGCATTTCACTCTAGCCCATCACCCAGATGAACCAGACCTGACACAACTCTAAGCATAGCATGCATAACAAGGTAGGAATCACAAAACATGGCTCAATCAACTCCTACACATGCTAGTGGGTTTCATCTAGTTACTGTGGCAATGACAGGTCATGCAGAGGATAAGGGTTCAACTACCATAGCACACAGCAGTTTGAATCGCGTTGTCTTAATGCAGTAAACAAGAGCAGAAGCGAGAACATGGGTTTGTATCGGAATGATCAATGGATGCTTGCCTGATGGAGTGGTAACGGGATACTGCCCTTCAGTTGGATACTCGTGAATATCCTCGGAGGTAGAACCTACCACGAAGAACACATCGGAACACAATCAACACATGACGATATGCAACAATATGATGCATGCTATGACATGGCAATATGCTTGGGTATTGGCCTAATGCAAGCTAAAATAGGAAGGGATGAACTCATTTGAATCAAAGATTCAAATATTAGCTCATTAAACATGGCATTTATAGTGCATTACCTTATTCTGCTTAAACAGCAAGGTAAACTTGTTTTGTCATGCATGAAACCATTACATATGGATAGATTGAATTTTTCTGATAATTTTTCATATATAATTTATCTCATTTTGAGCTATGGCTGAATTTCTATGAATTTTTGAAGTTTGAACTATTTTCTGGAATTTCCTGAATAAAAATAACTCCAGAAAAACAATTACTGCATCAGCAATGCGTCAGGGTGACGTCAGCAGGTCAAAGGCGCCAGGCCAGATCAAACCTGACTGGTGGGGCCCACTGGTCAGTGTCTCTGTGCACTAACTATGTTTAGTTAGCCTAATTAACTGGCAGGGCCCACTAGTCAGTGACTATACTAATTAAACTAACCTATTTAGTTAGCACTAACAGGGTAATTAGTCGGGCGGGGCCCGCATGTCGGTGAGAGAGGGGGAGGTCAACCCACGTCAGCAGAGTCAACCTCGCCGGTCAGCGGGTCAAAGCCTGCCGGCGTTTAGCCGCCGGCGAGGCCAGACGCGGTGGCGCGCTGCGGAAATCACCCACAGGGCACCAATTGATGCGCAGAGAGCAGCTACGGGTAGCTGGGGACGAACCGCGGCGTTTGGTGGTGGTGGTTGGGCTCGGGGTGGCCAGAAACGTCGCCGGCGACGAGCCTTGCGGTCGCCAGAGTCGGGTGAAAACGAGCCCGAGGCTACGGGGCACGGCGAGGCGTGTGGTGAGGTGCGTTGTGCCCCTAGGGATGTGGTGGACTGGTTAGACTAGGTGGCGTGGCCGGAGTTTGGCCGGAGACACGTCGGCGACGAGCTCCACGGCGGCGCATGCGGGTGAGCTTCGTGTGCTCGTTGTGGTGCACGAGAAGAGGAACGGAGAGGTTGGGGAGGTGCAGCAGCTCACGGCGATCACGTAGAGGTAGACAACGCGGTCGGGGACGAGTCAATGCGGCGGCGACGCTGAAAGGGATCTCCGGCGATGCTCGGTGAAGATGAGGTCGAAGAAGACGTTGCAGAGCGTGTGAGCGCTCGGGACTCGGCTGCTTGACGGAGTCGACGATGGCGGAGAGGATGGACACGGTGGTGCAACACAAGGACGTCGCTGGACGCGGTTTCACGGTGGCACGAGCTCGGCAGCATCGGCCATGGCGGGGGAAGAGTGAGGGAGAGGAACCAGGGGGAAAGTGCGGTGTCTGTGAGGTCGGGGGAAGCAAGGGAGTTCGTCCCACGTCGACAGCTCGACGAGGGGAGCGGCGAGGCGGCGGCAGCTGCGTGGCGTGCATGCGGTGCTCGCCGTCGAGCACCTGCCTGCCTGCCTGGCCGAGCCAAGCTGCTTGCTGGCGCGGTGGCTGGGGTGGGCCGGCAGGTGGGCCTGGTGGGTGGCACCAGATAAGGCCCAGGTGGGCTTCTCCCTCTCCCTTTTTTTGATTTTTGTTTCCTTTTCTATTTTTCTATAGCTTTAGGGCTTTATTTAAAATACCTAGGCACTTTCTAAAATCCTGGAAATAATTGTGGGCTCTGTTGGGATTATTCCTAACAGAAAACATTTACTTCCAGAATTATTTGAACATTTAAAATATTTATTAGCATTTAAATGTCCAAAGGCAACATACATATGATTTAATCCAGTGACCTTTTGTTAACCTAGAAAATTGTGCACCTATTTTGCCAGAGGTTCTAACCCAAGGCAAATAGGGTGAACATTTTAGAAGGGCATTTCAGGTTCATTGAAATTATTTTTAGTAAACCCTAGTTGATTTCAGGGGGCGTGCTGGGGGTTCTGCCTTCCCCATTTCAAGTTTTTGATGAAAGTAAACATGATGCACACTCTAATGCATGGACTAGCTAGGGTGTGACACGGCCGCCATGGAAGATGACGTCGCAGGGGAGGGCGGCGAGGCAGGCGGCTCTTGTCAGGACCCCGATTCCAAGTCACATCGATCTAGCCGGTAACACCTCATATCACTTTGCGACCTCACGCATGGTATTCCCACGGGTGTCGCCTTACCATGGCCCGGGACCGTTTGCGCCTTTTGGCTCACGTATATGATAGTGTCGCTAGCATACATATGACAGAGAACCCGGGCCGGCATGGCTAGTCGTGAACCCAAAGCGGCACCAACCTATGGGGATAGGCATACATGATTCACGTCGAGCATGTCGGTCAGCAGCGTGTGAATCCGGTCTGTAGCACTGGGCTAACAGGGCTCCGGGAACCCGGGCTGTAGCAGGCTAGGCAGGACTCCGGATGTCACCGCATGACATTACCCCGAAGGGACAAACACAGGAATGAAGTGAAACACATGCCGGCCAGTCAAGTGTCCTGAGCAGTAGTGCTGGGCTAGCAGGACTCCGGTGAACCGGGCTGTAGCGGACTACTATGGCTCATGGCAGCACTAGACTACATTTCCCCATAAGAGAGGCTGCCAAGGATAAACAACTAGATTGTCGGATCCCACACATACCAAGCATTTCAATCATACACACAATATGCTCGATATGTGTAAATACAACATGGCATCACAACATAACTCTATGACTAAAGTATTAATTCATTAGGCTCCGAGGAGCGAGATATTACAAACATGGGTCTCATGACCCAACAATCATAGCATACAAATCAAGCACATGCGGAAGCTTAACATGTCTGAGTACAGACATCTACAAATGAAAAAGGCTAAGAAGCCTGACTATCTACCAGATCCTGCCGAGGGCACAAGATCGTAGCTGAGGTATCAAGCTAAACGTCGAAGTCCACGCGGAACTACTAGCGAGACTGAAGTCTCTCTGCAAAACATAAATTAAGCAAACGTGAGTACAAAGGTACTCAGCAAGACTTACATCAGAACTAGCTACATATGCATTGGTATCAACAAGGGGGGGTGGTGGAGTTTGACTGCAGCAAGCCAGCTTTGACCCAGTGGCTAACCTGAACTACGACTGCAAGCAACTCTTTTGAGGTGGCGCACACGAGTCCACATATTCACCATTCAATAAACCACTATGGATCCGCTCCTGTCTCCCTACAAGAAGGTCATTCATAGCACTCACACTTATCTTGCGAGTTTTAGAGTATCCACTTTCACTTGTCTATGAACTATGCAAGGGGTCCAAGTTTCCATATCCGAGGAATCCGGGTATTCGAATAGATAATGATAACCCTGCAGGGGTGTACTTCTTCACACACGCTCCTACCACTTACCGTCGTTTACACGACATGTACTCGGCAACCTTCAAGCGGAAGCCCAACGAGTACATGTCGTGTAAACGACGGTAAGTGGTAGGAGCGTGTGTGAAGAAGTACACCCCTGCAGGGTTATCATTATCTATTCGAATACCCGGATTCCTCGGATATGGAAACTTGGACCCCTTGCATAGTTCATAGACAAGTGAAAGTGGATACTCTAAAACTCGCAAGATAAGCGTGAGTGCTATGGATGGCGTTCTCGTAGGGAGGCGGGAGTGATCCATAGTTGTGTATTGAATGGTGAATATGTGGACTCGTGTGCGCCACCTCAAAAGAGTTGCTTGCAGTCGTAGTTTAGGATAGCCATTGTGTCAAAGCTGGCTTGCTGCAGTCAAACTCCACCACCCCCTTTGCTTATACTGATGCATATGTAGTTAGTTCTGATTTAAGTCTTGCTGGGTACATTTGTACTCACGTTTGCCTATTTTATGTTTTGCAGAGAGACGTCAGTCTTGCTAGTAGTTCCGTGTGGACTTCGATGTTTAGCTTGATACCTCAACTATGATCTTGTGCCCTCGGCAGGATCTGGTACATAGTCAGGCTTCTCAGCCTTCTTCATTTGTAGTTGTCTGTACTCAGACAAGTTAAGCTTCCGCATGTGCTTTGAATTGTATGCTATGATTGTTGGGTCATGAGACCCATGTTTGTAATATCTCGCTCCTCGGAGCCTAATTAATACTTGAGTCTTAGGGTTATGTTGTGATGCCATGTTGTATTTACACATATCGAGCATATTGTGTGTATGATTGAAATGCTTGGTATGTGTGGGATCCGAAAATTAGTTGTTTATCCTTGGCAGCCTCTCTTATGGGGAAATGTAGTCTAGTGCTTCCATGAGCCATAGTAGTCCGCTACAGCCCGGTTCACTAGAGTCCTGTTAGCCCAGCACTACTGCTCAGGACACCTGACTGGCCGGCATGTGTTTCACTTCGTTCTTGTGTCTGTCCCTTTGGGGAAATGTCACGCGGTGACATCCGGAGTCCTGCCTAGCCTGCTACAGCCCGGGTTCCCTGAGTCCTGTTAGTCCAGTGCTACATCCCGGATTCACACGCTGCTGACCGACATGCTCGATGTGATTTATGTATGCCTGTCCCCATAGGTTAGTGCCGCTTTGGTTTCACGACTAGCCATGTCGGCCCGGGTTCTCTGTCATATGGATGCTAGCGACACTATCATATACGTGAGCCAAAAGGCGCAAACGGTCCCGGCCATGGTAAGGCGATAGCCGTGGGAATACCATGCATGAGGCCGCAAAGTGATATGAGGTGTTACCGGCTAGATCGATGTGACTTGGAATCGGGGTCCTGATAGGAAGACTTAATCGACGGTAGGCCGCCTTCTTCTTCGTTTCTTTGCCTACCTCCTGCCATATGGTTTGTCTTTTGATTTTGTGTTGTTGCTTTCTTCTTTGTGCAGATTACTTTCACGGCTACTCGGTTGCCGCTACCCAAGCCATCGAGGCCCACCGCGACGCGCGACGGCAAGTAGGGGTCGAGATCGTGCCGGGCGCCGGCCGGTCACTTGACGAGCAGCTTCTGGCGATTCAAGCCCTCCTACAGTCGGCTCACCGCCTGCTCCGCCGGCTTCAGCGCACCGGGGCGCAAGTGCTGGCCACCCTCTGGCCTGGCGAGGTGATTCCGCGCACCCCAAGTCGGACTGCCAACTGGCTGGAGGTCGCCGCTTCGAGGCTTGGAAGACGTCAACGGCCCGGTCCGGTGCTGGGCGGGCGCTGGAGTTCATCCGAGCTTGGTATCCTGGGCTGAACTTGGACCAGCTGAGCACCTGGCAGCACGAGGCCGATGAGGAGCTGGAGGCGGTGCAGCCGGCTATCGTCCAGCGCGCCTCGGCGATCGCCGAGTACACTGACACCAGTGCCTTTGCCCCTAAGGTGGATGATGCCGACGTCGCTCAGCCGGAGGAGTGGTTCGGGCTGAACCCGGCAAAAGGTGAGGACTCGGTGGAGGAGATTGCTTCCAGCAATGAGGGCGAAGGGGAAGAGGGAGAGGATGGTGAAGACGTGCCAGACAGCGAAGCGACCAGCCCGCCTCAGCCTGATCATGCCTCCAGCAACGAGGCGCGCGCAAGCGCGCCGCCTGCAAGAGGTGATGATCATGCCGAGACTCACCAGCCGGCCACTCCTCCAGCCGGCACTACCGTCTCCACCGACCTGCCTGACTCGCCCGTCGCTCCCTTGGCCTGATCCGCCGTCCTTGCTTTTCCTGCTCGTTACTCTTTTGAACACTGTTTATTAAATTTGCACAGTTCCACCCACTGGGGGTGTGTTTAAACTATGTTGAATGCTGGCCTTTTTGAAGGTCTTTTGTGTAAATATAATCATGCAAGTGTTTGGCTTCCGTTCATGTTTGCTTTCATCTTTTTGGCTTTTTCCTTTGCCGCCTTCCCTTGGCCACCGCCTTCCCAGCCGGACAGCTACTCTGTAGTCTATGGCTAGAGAAGGACTTGGTTGTTTTGGGAAGACAAGTACTCAAGCTTTCTTAGATTGCAGCAAGGTGAACGGGAAGCCGGCTAGCCAGCTGCTCTGGTAGCCGGTTGGCGGGGTCGGGGGGCCGGCTCGTGTTATATAAGTTCATTAGTCCTTAGCCATTTTTCATGTAGGCATCCTTTCCTGCCCTTGGCTCTTGCTAGTCGGACAGTCGATTCTTCGAGCTGTGACTTTTGACAAGAGGGGGCTTGGGTGCCGGCACACTACTTGTCTGACTGCAGGCAGAACTTTAGATATAACTCGAGGCGGCGAGTCCCCGGGCCGACTGGTCGAACCCGGTGCCGGATGAAAAAAAAGTAAATGTAGTAACGTAATTGTGGGCATGATACTCATCTTTCATAGATAAAAGAGGGTAGTCCCCGAGTGCTCCTCGGGGGACCCTTTGACTCGTACTTAGTACCAAAGGTAGCGTGCTACGTACTGCTTTTTAACTATAAAATCTTCGGAGGAGATTGGCGTTCCATGGTCGTTCCGACTCCTTGCCGAAATCATCTCTCTTGCGTGCCTTCGGCTTCTGCGCGTCGATTAGGTAGTAGGAGTCGTTGCCTAAAGCTCTGCTGATGACGAAGGGGCCCTTCCAAGGGGCCGAGAGCTTGTGCTGGCCGGCTGTTCGCTGGATCAGCCGGAGCATAAGATCGCACTCTTGGAGGATCTTGGCTTGACCTTCCGGCTGTGGTAGCGGCGCAGGCCTTGCTGATAGATGGCGGGCCGGCTGAGGGCTAACAGTCGGCCTTCTTCCAGCAGGTCGACGCCGTCTTCTCGTGCTTCCTTGGCATCCACCTCCGTGTACATGATGACCCGAGGTGAGTCGAACTCGATGTCAGTTGGGATGACAGCCTTGGCACCCTATACAAGGAAGAAAGGGGTGAAGCCGGTTGACTTGTTTGGGGTAGTGCGCAGACTCCAAAGTTCGGTCGGCAGCTCGTCGAGCCAACAGCCGGCCGAACGCTCCAGTGGCACGACCAGTCGGGGCTTGATGCCGGAGAGGATGAGGCCATTTGCGCGCTCAACCTGGCCGTTTAACTGCAGGTGGGCAACGGACGCTAGGTCCAGCCGGATGTCGTGTGTTGTGCAGAAACGTGCTAGTGCTCCCTTTGCAAAATTTGTACCATTGTCGATGATGATGCTGTGCGATATGCCGTACCGGGTTATGATATCTGCGATGAATGTCATGGCAGTCGGCCCATTCAGCTTCTTAATCAGCTTTGCTTCAATCCAGTTGGTAAATTTGTCCACAGTGACGAGCAGATGTGTCATGCCGCCGTGTGCCGTCTTGAATGGGCCCACCATGTCCAGCCCCCAGACGGTAAAAGGCCAGGTGAGGGGATGGTCTTGAGCACAGAAGCCGGCAGGTGTTGCTTGGAACTGAAAACTTGGCACCCTTTGCGGTGTTTGACTAGCTCCTTGGCGTCATCCAAAGCAGTCGGCCAGAAGAATCCATGGCGGAAAGCTTTGGCAACGAGTAATCTTGAGGCCGCATGGTGGCCGCATTCACCTTGGTGGATGTCCTTGAGGATTGCTATGCCCTTTTCTGGCTCGACGCAGCGCTGGAAGACTCTAGTGACACTGCGCCTAAAAAACTCTTGGTTTACTATTGTGTATGCTCCGGCTCGGCATTGGACTTATCTTGTCGAGATCTCGTTAGTTGGCAACTCTCTGTTTACTAAGAAGTTGAGGATGGGCTGGGACCATGATGGAGCTGTGACTTCTTCTGCTGTTAAAACTCCTACTGTGACCGAGGCGGGTGGGCTGGGTGGTGAAGAGTTGGAGTCGGCCACCGCCTGTTGTGTCGATGCAGTCCCCGGGCTGGCTGCGGTAGCCCCCGGGCTGAGTTCCGAAGTTCCCGAGCCGGGTGTGACTATGGCAGTCCCCGGGCCGCCTGTCAAAGTCCCCGAGCCGCCTACTTGGTTCCCCAAGTTGGATCCGACTGCGTCGGGGTCAGGCGGCATGAAGATGGAATCGGATTCTGGAGACGGCTTGAGGAGGCGGTGGAGAGAAACGCCGGTTGGTATAGCTTGCCGGTGGAGCCTATTCGTGCCAGGGCATCTGCTCGCACCTTGTCGGCCCGTGGTACATGAAGGAACTCGCACCCTTCAAAATATCCACTGATTTGCTGAACGAGGAAGCAGTAGCTCGCCATGTTCGCGTCCTTGGCATCCCAGTCGCCAGATGACTGTTGGACCACCAAATCCGAGTCGCCATAGCACAGGATCCGGCGGATGCCAAGCTCTTTGGCTAGCCGGAGCCCGTGTATTAGCACCTCGTACTCGGCCACATTGTTGGAGGTGGCAAAATGAATTTGCAATGTGTACTTGAGCTTGTCACCCTTGGGAGAGGTGAGGATGATGCCGGCTCCCAAGACGGTGTGCATCTTGGACCCATCGAAGTGCATCCGCCAATGAGTGGAGTCGGGGGCCGGTGGCAGGTATTGGGTTTCGGCCCAGTCGACGAGGAAGTCGTCCAGTGCTTGGGATTTAATGGCGGTGTGTGGCTGGTAGAAGATCGTGTAAGGAGCCAACTCAATGGCCCATTTTGCCACTCGGCCGGATGCATCTCGGCTGCCTATGATTTTGACGAGCGGGGCAGTACATACGACCGTGATGGGGTGCTCTTGAAAGTAGGGCTTGAGCTTTTTGGCGGTGAAGTACACACCGTAGCACATCTTCTGGTAGTGTGGGTAGTTGTGCTTCGAGGCGGATAATACTTCGCTTAAATAATACACCAGCCTCTGGACTAGCTGAGCTCGGCCTTCTTCTGGGCGCTGGACCACGATAACTGTGCTGACCACCCGGCTAGTGGCGGTAATGTAAAGGAGCATGGGCTCTTTCTCAGTCGGTGCCGCCAAGACAGGCGGCGTGGTCAGCATCTTCTTTAGCTCGTGGAAAGCTTGGTCCGCTTGGTCATTCCACTCGAAGTTAGTGGACTTCTTCATGAGTCGGTAGAGGGGGAAAGCTTTCTCTCCGAGCTGGCTAATGAAGTGGTTCAGGGAAGCCAAGCATCTGGTGAACTTCTGGACGTCTCGTAGCTTGGTGGGAATCTCCATTCTCTCTATGGCCTTGATCTTCATCGGGTTGCATTCGATGCCGCGTTCGGCGACCAGGAAGCCTAGAAGCTGGCCGGCTGGTACTCCGAACACACATTTCTCGGGGTTGAGCTTGATCTGAAAATGGCGCAAGTTTTCAAATGTCTCTCTGAGGTCTTCCAGCAAGGTGCCGTGCTTCTTCGTCTTCACCACAATATCGTCTACATAGACGTGGGCATTTCTGCCGAGCTGCTTGAGGAGGCATTTCTCCATGCAACGCTGAAAAGTGGCACCGGCATTTCTCAAGCCGAATGTCATACTCAGGTAGCAGAAAGCTCTGAATGGTGTGATGAAGGCGGTCTTCAGGCGGTCAGCTGGATCTGTTGGAAATATGCCCTAGAGGCAATAATAAAATGGTTATTATTATATTTCTTTGTTCATGATAATTGTCTATTGTTCATGCTATAATTGTGTTATCTGGAAATCGTAATACATGTGTGAATACATAGACCACAACATGTCCCTAGTGAGCCTCTAGTTGACTAGCTCGTTGATCAAAAGATAGTCATGGTTTCCTTACTATGGACATTGGATGTCATTGATAACGGGATCACATCATTAGGAGAATGATGTGATGGACAAGACCCAATCCTAAGCATAGCTCAAAGATCGTGTAGTTCGTTTCTATAGCTTTTCCGAATGTCAAGTATCATTTCCTTAGACCATGAGATTGTGCAACTCCCGGATACCGTAGGAGTGCTTTGTGTGTGCCAAACGTCACAACGTAACTGGGTGACTATAAAGGTGCACTGCGGGTACCTCCGAAAGTGTCTGTTGGGTTGGCACGAATCGAGACTGGGATTTGTCACTCCGTATGACGCAGAGGTATCTCTGGGCCCACTCGGTAATGCATCATCATAATGAGCTCAATGTGACCAAGTGGTTGATCACGGGATCATGCATTACGGTACGAGTAAAGTGACTTGCCGGTAACGAGATTGAACGAGGTATTGGGATACCGATGATCGAGTCTCGGGCGAGTAACGTACCGATTGACAAAGGGAATTGTATACGGGATTGATTGAATCCTCGACATCGTGGTTCATCCGATGAGATCATCAAGGAGAAAGTGGGAGCCGGCATGGGTATCCAGATCCCGCTGTTGGTTATTGACCGGAGAGTAGTCTCGGTCATGTCTGTGTGTCTCCCGAACCCGTAGGGTCTACACACTTAAGGTTCGGTGATGCTAGGGTTGTTGAGATATTAGTATATGGTAACTCGAAAGTTGTTCGGGGTCCTGGATGAGATCCCGGACGTCACGAGGAGTTCCGGAATGGTCCGGAGGTGAATATTTATATATAGGAAGTCAAGTTTCGGCCATCGGGAAAGTTTCGGGGGTAATCGGTATTGTACCGGGACCACCGGAAGGGTCCCGGGGGTCCACCGGGTGGGGCCGCCTATCCCGGAGGGCCCCATGGGCTGAAGTGGGAGGGAAACCAGCCCCTGGTGGGCTGGTGCGCCCCGCCCATGGGCCTCCCCTGCGCCTAGGGTTGGAAACCCTAGGGGTGGGGCACCCCACTTGGCTTGGGGGGCAAGCCACCCACTTGGCCGGCGGCCCCCTTGGAGATCCCATCTCCTAGGGCCGGCGCCCCCCCTAGGGGTCCTATATATAGTGGGGGGAGGGCAGCCGCACCCTAGCCCCTGGCGCCTCCCTCTCCCTCTCGCTGAGCTTGTCGAAGCCCTGCCGAGATCACCGTTGCTTCCACCACCACGCTGTCGTGCTGCTGGATCTCCATCAAACTCTCCTTCCCCCTTGTTGGATCAAGTTGGAGGAGACGTCTTCCCAACCGTACGTGTGTTGAATGCGGAGGTGCCGTCCGTTCGGCGCTAGGTCATCGGTGATTTGGATCACGACGAGTACGACTCCATCAACCCCGTTCTCTTGAACGCTTCCGCTCGCGATCTACAAGGGTATGTAGATGCACTCCCCTCTCCCTCGTTGCTAGATGACTCCATAGATTGATCTTGGTGATGCGTAGAAAAATCTAAAATTCTGCTACGTTCCCCAACAGTGGCATCATGAGCTAGGTCTATGCGTAGTTTCTATGCACGAGTAGAACACAAAGCAGTTGTGGGCGTCGATATTGTCAATTTACTTGCCGTTACTAGTCTTATCTTGATTCGGCGGCATCGTGGGATGAAGCGTCCTGGACCGACCTTACACGTATGCTTACGTGAGACTGGTTCCACCGACTAACATGCACTAGTTGCATAAGGTGGCTAGCGGGTGTCTGTCTCTCCCACTTTAGTCGGATCGGATTAGATGAAAAGGGTCCTTATGAAGGGTAAATAGAAATTGGCATATCACGTTGTGGTTTTGGCGTAGGTAAGAAACGTTCTTGCTAGAAACCTATAGCAGCCACGTAAAAACTTGCAACAACAATTAGAGGACGTCTAACTTGTTTTTGCAGCATGTGTCGTGTGATGTGATATGGCCAAAAGTATGTGATGAATGATATATGTGATGTATGAGATTGATCATGTTCTTGTAATAGGAATCACAACTTGCATGTCGATGAGTATGACAACTGCCAGGAGCCATAGGAGTTGTCTTAATTTATTTATGACCTGCGTGTCAACATAAACATCATGTAATTACTTTACTTTATTGCTAAAGCGTTAGCCATAGTAATAGAAGTAATAGGTGACGAGAGAACTTCAAGAAGACACGATGATGGAGATCATGGTGCCATGCCGGTGACAACAATGGTCATGGAGCCCTGAAGATGGAGATCAAAAGGAGCAAATGATATTGGCCATATCATGTCATTATTTGATTGCATGTGATGTTTATCATGTTTTACATCTTATTTGCTTAGAACGACGGTAGCTTAAATAAGATGATCCCTCGTAATAATTTCAAGAAAGTGTTCCCCCTAAATGTGCACCGTTGCGAAGGTTCGTTGTTTCGAAGCACCACGTGATGATCGGGTGTGATAGATTCTAACGTTCGAATACAACGGGTGTAAGCCAGATTTACACATGCAATACACTTAGGTTGACTTGACGAGCCTAGCATGTACAGACATGGCCTTGGAACACAGAAGACCGAAAGGTCGAGCATGAGTCGTATAGAAGATACGATCAACATGAAGATGTTTACCGATGTTGACTAGTCCGTCTCACGTGATGATCGGACACGGCCTAGTTGACTCGGATCATGTTTCACTTAGATGACTAGAGGGATGTCTATCTGAGTGGGAGTTCATTGAATAATTTGATTAGATGAACTTAATTATCATGAACTTAGTCTAAAATCTTTACATTATGTCTTGTAGATCAAATGGCCCACGCTAATGTTGCCCTCAACTTCAACGCGTTCCTAGAGAAAACCAAGCTGAAAGATGATGGCAGCAACTATACGGACTGGGTCCGGAACCTGAGGATCATCCTCATAGTTGCCAAGAAAGATTATGTCCTAGAAGCACCGCTAGGTGATGCACCCATCCTAGAGAACCAAGACGTTATGAACGATTGGCAGTCACGTGCTGATGATTACTCCCTCGTTCAGTGCGGCATGCTTTACAGCTTAGAACCGGGGCTCCAAAAGCATTTTAAGCAACACGGAGCATATGAGATGTTCGAAGAGCTGAAAATGGTTTTCCAAGCTCATGCCCGGGTTGAGAGATATGAAGTCTCTGACAAGTTCTTCAGTTGTAAGATGGAGGAAAATAGTTCTGTCAGTGAGCACATACTCAAAATGTCTGGGTTGCATAACCACTTGACTCAGCTAGGAGTTAATCTCCCGGATGACGCGGTCATTGACAGAATCCTTCAGTCGCTTCCACCAAGCTACAAGAGCTTTGTGATGAACTTCAATATGCAAGGGATGGAAAAGACCATTCCTGAGGTATATTCAATGCTGAAATCAGCGGAGGTGGAGATCAAAAAGGAACATCAAGTGTTGATGGTTAATAAAACCACTAAGTTTAAGAAAGGCAAGGGTAAGAAGAACTTCAAGAAGGACGGCAAGGGGGTTGCCGCGCCCGGTAAGCAAGCTGCCGGGAAGAAGCCAAAGAATGGACCCAGGCCCGAGACTGAGTGTTTTTATTGCAAGGGAAGTGGTCACTGGAAGCGGAACTGCCCCAAATACTTAGCAGACAAGAAGGCCGGCAACACTAAAGGTATATGTGATATACATGTAATTGATGTGTACCTTACCAGTACTCGTAGTAGCTCCTGGGTATTTGATACTGGTGCGGTTGCTCACATTTGTAACTCAAAGCCGGAGCTGCGGAATAAGTGGAGACTGGCGAAGGACGAGGTGACGATGCGCATCGGGAATGGTTCCAAGGTCGATGTGATCGCCGTCGGCACGCTACCTCTACATTTACCTACGAGATTAGTTTTAAACCTCAATAATTGTTATTTAGTGCCAGCTTTGAGCATGAACATTGTATCAGGATCTCGTTTAATTCGAGATGGCTACTCATTTAAATCCGAGAATAATGGTTGTTCTATTTATATGAGAGATATGTTTTATGGTCATGCTCCGCTGGTGAATGGTTTATTCTTAATGAATCTCGAGCGTAATGTTACACATATTCATAGTGTGAATACCAAAAGATGTAAGGTTGATAATGATAGTCCCACATACTTGTGGAACTGCCGCCTTGGTCACATAGGTGTCAAACGCATGAAGAAGCTCCATGCAGATGGACTTTTGGAGTCTCTTGATTACGAATCATTTGACACGTGTGAACCATGCCTCATGGGTAAAATGACCAAGACTCCGTTCTCAGGAACAATGGAGCGAGCAACCAACTTATTGGAAATCATACATACTGATGTGTGCGGTCCAATGAGTGTTGAGGCTCGCGGTGGCTAACGTTATGTTCTCGCCCTCACTGATGACTTGAGTAGATATGGGTATGTCTACTTAATGAAACACAAGTCTAAGACCTTTGAAAAGTTCAAGGAATTTCAGAGTGAGGTTGAGAATCAACGTGACAGAAAAATCAAGTTCTTGCGATCAGATCGTGGGGGAGAATACTTGAGTCATCAATTTGGCACGCACTTAAGGAAATGTGGAATAGTTTCACAACTCACACCACCTGGAACACCTCAGCGTAATGGTGTGTCCGAACGTCGTAATCGCACTCTATTGGATATGGTGCGATCTATGATGTATCTTACCGATCTGCCGCTCTCATTTTGGGGCTATGCTTTAGAGACTGCCGCATTCACTTTAAATAGGGCTCCGTCAAAATCCGTTGAGACGACACCGTATGAATTATGGTTTGGGAAGAAACCTAAGCTGTCGTTTCTAAAAGTTTGGGGATGCGATGCTTATGTCAAGAAACTTCAACCTGAAAAGCTCGAACCCAAATCGGAAAAATGCATCTTCATAGGATACCCTAAAGAAACTATTGGGTATACCTTCTACCTCAGATCCGAAGGCAAAATCTTTGTTGCCAAGAATGGATCCTTTCTAGAGAAAGAGTTTCTCTCGAAAGAAGTAAGTGGGAGGAAAGTAGAACTTGATGAAGTATTACCTCTTGAACCAGAAAGTGGCGCAACTCAAGAAAATGTTCCTGAGGTGCCTGCATCGACTAGAGACGAAGTTAATGATGATGATCATGAAACTTCAGATCAAGTTGCTACTGAACTACGTAGGTCCACAAGGACACGTTCCGCACCAGTGGTACGGCAACCCTGTCTTGGAAATCATGTTGTTAGACAACGGTGAACCTTCGAACTATGATGAAGCAATGGAGGGCCCAGATTCCGACAAATGGCTGGAAGCCATGAAATCCGAGATAGGATCCATTTATGAAAACGAAGTATGGACTTTAACTGACTTGCCCGTTGATCGGCGAGCCATAGAAAATAAATGGATCTTTAAGAAGAAGACAGACATGGATGATAATGTAACCATCTATAAAGCTCGGCTTGTCGCTAAGGGTTATCAACAAGTTCAAGGGGTTGACTACGATGAGACTTTCTCACCCGTAGCAAAGCTGAAGTCCGTCCGAATCATGTTAGCAATTGCCGCATTCTATGATTATGAGATATGGCAAATGGATGTCAAAATGGCATTCCTTAATGGTTTCCTTAAGGAAGAATTGTATATAATGCAGCCGGAAGGTTTTGTCGATCCTAAGAATGCTTACAAGGTGTGCAAGCTCCAATGCTCAATTTATGGGCTGGTGCAAGCATCTCGGAGTTGGAACATTCGTTTTGATGAGATGATCAAAGCGTTTGGGTTTACGCAGACTTATGGAGAAGCCTGCATTTACAAGAAAGTGAGTGGGAGCTCTATAGCATTTCTCATATTGTATGTGGATGACATACTGTTGATGGGAAATGATATAGAATTCTTGGAACTACTTGAACAAGTGTTTTTCAATGAAGGATCTTGGAGAAGCTGCTTACATATTAGGCATCAAGATCTATAGAGATAGATCGAGACGCCTCATTGGTCTTTCACAGAGTACGTACCTTGACAAGATATTGAAGAAGTTCAATATGGATCAGTCAAGGAAGGGGTTCTTGCCTGTATTGCAAGGTACGAGATTAAGCACGGCTCAATGCCCGACCACGGCAGAAGATAGAGAAAAAATGAGTGTCGCCCCCTATGCCTCGGCCATAGGGTCTATTATGTATGGCATGCTATGTACCAGACCTGATGTAAACCTTGCCGTAAGTTTGGTAGGAAGGTACCAAAATAATCCCGGCATGGAACACTAGACAGCGGTCAAGAATATCCTGAAGTACCTGAAGAGGACTAAGGATATGTTTCTCGTTTATGGAGGTGACGAAGAGCTCGTCGTAAAGGGTTACGTCGATGCTAGCTTCGACACAGATCTGGATGACTCTAAGTCACAAACCGGATACGTGTATATTTTGAATGGTAGGGCAGTAAGCTGGTGCAGTTGCAAGCAAAGCGTTGTGGCGGGATCTACATGTGAAGCGGAGTACATGGCAGCCTCAGAGGCAGCACAAGAAGCAATCTGGGTGAAGGAGTTCATTACCGACCTAGGAGTCATTCTCAATGCGTCGGGCCCGATGATTCTCTTCTATGACAACACTGGAGCTATTGCCCTTGCCAAGGAGCCCAGGTTTCATAGGAAGACCAGGCATATCAAGCGTCGCTTCAACTCCATTCGTGAAAGTGTTCAAAATGGAGACATAGATATTTGTAAAGTACATACGGACCTGAATGTAGCAGATCCGTTGACTAAACCTCTCCCTAGAGCAAAACATGATCAACACCAGAACTCTATGGGTGTTCGATTCATCACAATGTAACTAGATTATTGACTCTAGTGCAAGTGGGAGACTGTTGGAAATATGCCCTAGAGGCAATAATAAAATGGTTATTATTATATTTCTTTGTTCATGATACTTGTCTATTGTTCATGCTATAATTGTGTTATCTGGAAATTGTAATACATGTGTGAATACATAGACCACAACATGTCCCTAGTGAGCCTCTAGTTGACTAGCTCGTTGATCAAAAGATAGTCATGGTTTCCTGACTATGTACATTGGATGTCATTGATAACGGGATCACATCATTAGGAGAATGATGTGATGGACAAGACCCAATCCTAAGCATAGCTCAAAGATCGTGTAGTTCGTTTGCTATAGCTTTTCCGAATGTCAAGTATCATTTCCGTAGACCATGAGATTGTGCAACTCCCGGATACCGTAGGAGTGCTTTGGGTGCGCCAAACGTCACAACGTAACTGGGTGACTATAAAGGTGCACTACGGGTACCTCCGAAAGTGTCTGTTGGGTTGGCATGAATCGAGACTGTGATTTGTCACTCCGTATGATGGAGAGGTATCTCTAGGCCCACTCGGTAATGCATCATCATAATGAGCTCAATGTGGCCAAGTGGTTGAACACGGGATCATGCATTGCGGTACGAGTAAAGTGACTTGCTGGTAACGAGATTGAACGAGGTATTGGGATACCGACGATCGAGTCTCGAGCGAGTAACGTACCAATTGACAAAGGGAATTGTGTACGGGATTGATTGAATCCTCGACATCATGGTTCATCCGATGAGATCATCGAGGAGCATGTGGGAGCCAACATGGGTATCCAGATCCCGCTGTTGGTTATTGACCGGAGAGTCGTCTCGGTAATGTCTATGTGTCTCCCGAACGCGTAGGGTCTACACACTTAAGGTTCGGTGACGCTAGGGTTGTTGAGATAATAGTATACGGTAACCCGAAAGTTTTTCGGAGTTTCGGATGAGATCCTAGACGTCACGAGGAGTTCCGGAATGGTCCGGAGGTGAAGATTTATATATAGGAAGTCAAGTTTCGGCCATCGGGAAAGTTTCGGGGATAATCGGTATTATACCGGGACCACCGGAAGGGTCCCGGGGCACCGGGTGGGGCCACCTATCCCGGAGGGCCCCATGGGCTGAAGTGGGAGGGGAACCAGCCCCTGGTGGGCTGGTGCGCCCCCCCCCATGGGCCTTCCATGCGCCTAGGGTTGGAAACCCTAGGGGTGGGGGGCGCCCCACTTGACTTGGGGGGCAAGCCACCCCCTTGGCCGCCGTCCCCCTTGGAGATCCCATCTCCTAGGGCCGGCGCCCCCTAGGGGTCCTATATATAGTGGGGGGAGGGAGGGCAGCCGCACCCTAGCCCCTGGCGTCTCCCTCTCCCTCCCGTGACACCTCTCTGTCTCGCTGAGCTTGGCGAAGCCCTGCCGAGATCACCGTTGCTTCCACCACCACTCCGTCGTGCTGCTGGATCTCCATCAACCTCTCCTTCCCCCTTGCTGGATCAAGTTGGAGGAGACGTCTTCCCAATCGTATGTGTGTTGAACGCGGAGGTGCCGTCTGTTTGGCGCTAGGTCATCGGTGATTTGGATCACGACGAGTACGACTCCATCAACCCCGTTCTCTTGAACGCTTCTGTTCGCGATCTACAAGGGTATGTAGATGCACTCCCCTCTCCCTCGTTTCTAGATGACTCCATAGATTGATCTTGGTGATGCGTAGAAAATTCTAAAATTCTGCTACGTTCCCCAATAGGATCCAACTTTATCTAGTGGTAGCCTGAGTAAGCATCCAAGAAGCTCAACAGCTCGCATCCGGCTGTGGAGTCTATCACTTGATCAATCCTTGGCAAGGCGAAGGGATCTTTGTGGCAGGCCTTGTTGAGGTTGGTGTTGTCTATACACATGCGCCACTTGTTATTTTTCTTCGGCACGAGGACTGGGTTGGCGAGCCACTCTGTAAAGAAAACTTCCATAATGAAGCCGGCTGCCAGAAGCCAAGCTATCTCTTCTCCTACAATCCTTCTCTTCTCTTCCGATAGTCGGTGGAGGGGTTGTTTGACTGGTTTTGCACCATCTCGGACGTGTAGCTTGTGCTCGGCGAATTCCTTCGGAACACCCGGCATGTCCTTGGGGCACCATGCAAAGATGTCCCGATTCTCATGGAGGAAATCGACGAGCTCGCCTTCCTATTTGTTGTCCAGGTTTTCCCCGATGGTGGCAAACCTTTCTGGGTGCTCCGGGTCCAGAGGTACCTTCTTTGTTTCTTTGGCCAGCTGGAATGAACCTTGGGCATCACACTCCTTGGGGTCGGGGGACAGGGCCGGCTGCTTGCCGGCCATAGCCATGACTCGATCCAGTATCTTCCTTTCTTCACCAATCACGAGGGACTCGGCCAGCCGGCTGCTAGCTGCCGCACACTCGGAGGATTTCTTGTAGTCTCCGGCTATGGTGATGATGCCCTTGGAACTTGGTATCTTCATCTTGAGGTAGGCATAGTGGGGTATAGCCATGAATTTGGCCAGAGCAGGTCGGCCTAGCAACGCGTGGTAAGGGCTCTCCAAATCCACTACCTCAAACCATACCGCCTCTAGGCGGAAATGGTCCTTGTCCCCGAAGAGGACGTCTATCTTGATCTCGTCGATTGGGGAGCATGACAGGCCGGGTATGATCCCATGGAACACAGTCCAACTAGGCATGAGCTGCTTCGTCTTAATGCCGAGCTTCTCCATGGTGTCATGGTATAGTATGTTGATGCTGCTCCCGCCAAACGGGCAACTCGCCTTTCTGTTGCGAGGGTGGCGTCCAAAACCAATGCGTAAGAGCCGGGAGACAGCATCACCTCTGGGTGATCGGTCCGGCTCCAGCTGATAGGCCTTTTTGACCAGTGCATGAACTCAGGGTTGTTGGAGGCAACTGCATTGACTTCTTGGTGCTGTCGGCGCCGGCTACGCCGATCTTCTGGTTGGCTTGTAAAGACGACGTAGGCGGCATGCTCGTCCGGGAACTCGTCTTGAACAGCCCCGACTACTGGCCGAGCGGCCGGCTGCGGAGTGGCCGAAGGCGGCTGACCAGCGGGCGGAGGCGGCGCTATCCCCTCGCCCTTGGAGATCCGCGTGAGCCAGTGGCATTTCCGGGTCGTGTGGTTTGAAGGCTTCGCGCCGCTGTGGAACTTGCATGGGGCATCAAGTGCTTGCTCGTAGGAGAAAGTCGGCTGCCAAGCTGGCCTGCTGCCTTTCTGCTTCTTGGGCATGGGCTGCCCTTCGGGTTGTTCGTCTTCAACTGTGGCCACCTGCCGACTGGTGGAAGGCGGCATGGGAGCCTTGCGCTTGTGGTCGTTATGGTACGGGCGTCGGGTGGAGTCTCTTGCCGGCGTCTTGGGACTCGGAGCGAGCATCTTCCCGGAGGTGTCTACTCGGAGCTCGGTCTTCATTGAGGAATCGGCCGTGGCGTATTTATCAGCTATGACTAGCAGCTCGTCGAGGGTAGTCGGCTCGTCGCAGAGGAGTCGGTGCTTGAGGAGAGTGCCCTCTCGGCACCCAGCGGTGAAGTACTCTATAGCTTGAACCTCGTGCACCCCTTCACAGGAATTGCGGAGCTCGGCCCAACGTGTGAGGTAGTCGCGAGTTGATTCATTGGGCCCTTGTACACACAAGGAGAGCTGTCGGGGCTTGGGAGCCCGCTTGTAGGTGCTGGTGAAGTTGCGGATGAAGGCTTCTGTGAAGTCCAGTCAGCTGTTGACGCTGTAAGGCTTGAGGCTGTTGAGCCAGGTGTGCGCCGTGCCCTGGAGCATGAGGGGGACATACTTCACGGCAACACGCCTGTTGCCGTTCGCGATGCTAACCGCGGTGGAGTAGTCGATCAACCAGTCCTCCGGCTTCACGGAGCTGTTGTACTTGGGCGTGTCTCTTGGGAGCGAGAACCCTTTGGGGAAGGGCTCGTCGCGGAAGCGGGGGCCGAAGCAAGGCGGGCCGACATCATCTTCTTCTTCCAGAGCCAGGGATCATGCTAGACGGTCGATCCGGTGGCGGGCGTCATTCTCTCCGACTCCTTCGCAGCGGCCCAGTCGGCCGCTGAGAGTCGGATGCGTGACAGGCAGCGGGGTAGGATATCTCTCCCCACGAGGCGTAGGAGGAGGAGGGTCGCCCCACCACTCCACAGCTCGAGGGCGGCCTTCTGCGTCACGCTCGATGGAGATTCGAGTCCGGCTGCGGCTAGCAGCCGGCTCCTTTTCTTTCCTTGCGCGGGTGTTGCCTGCAGTCGGCGTCCGGGACGTCGCACCGTGCTCTCGGCGTGGGGGAGGACTTTCAGCACGGACGCCGGCTTCATGCCGCTCCGTGGCCGCGTGATAAGCTGCTGGATGCGTCTGGTCATGTAGGAGAGCTCGTCGGGCCCCAGTCCATTCAGCTCGTCTGCGGCCGCCTGGGCGGCGCGTAGGTTCTCGTGTGGAGTGGCATAGACTGGGTGGTCTGCTCCCAGCACGTCCGCGATAGCCGCACCGCGTTTCTTGGTGATGCCGACGCGGCTCGGCCCGTCGGGAGGCGGCGTGCCGAAGGCGGCACGCTCGACTTCACGCTGGTGAGCCTCGGTGAGGCATCTCATGGTAGCTAGCTTCTAGCCCTCCGCAACGAGGGCAAGGCGGCATGCCTCCAGTGTCTCGGTGTCAGCATCGGCCAGGATGGGGACGGACAAGTCGTGCAGCGCCGTCTGCAGGGCGTCGTGGGCGTTTTCGCCAGAGGCGGCGCCGTGGCTGATGACCAGTACCTCGGTGATGGCGCTGCCACTGCTGTCAGCTCGAGGAAGTGGGTCGTTGATGATTACCACGTTGGAGGGGAAGGCGTCAAGCGATGCCATGTCAGAATCGACAAGCATCGGGTCGGTGGAGCCAACCGACTCCAAGTCCGCGGCAAGCTCGCCGGAGACGTGGATTTAGTCGAGGAGGCTGACGAGGTGGCTTTCGGGGCAGCCTGTGCCCGCGTCGGATGCGGGCTTGTCGGAGATGCGAGCCTCGCCAAGAAGATCGGCGAGGCAGCTCGCTGCGCATGCGTCAACGACGCCTTACATCGCGTCGAGGCAAGCGCCATCGGGCGAGCCGGGCTGGCTACGCACACTGGGCAGGAAGAGGGTTCCCGTCTAGAGCAGGTCTCCGGACGACGGTGCACCTGGCCCCACGGTGGGCGCCAAATGTCGGGTGGTTGGTGCAACATATGCCAACGGGTGGCTTATCATTGTGGGAGACAATAAAACATCGCCGGTGCCTGGAAACGGGATAAGGGGAAGACATGCACGCCGACGGATCTTACCCAGCTTCAGGGCTCTCCGTGGACATAACACCCCTACTGCTGCTCTGCGGGGTCTCCGCATGGTCACTAGATTGACAAGTAGCTACAAGAGGCTCCTTGAGCTGTTTGGTGAAATGATGAGGAAGGGCAAGGCTAGACCGCTTCTCCTCTTTATGAGGTGTCTTGAACTATCGAAAGGGGGAACCCTCTGCATGGGCGCCTTGGGGGTTTATATAGGCCTACCCCCCATGGATACAACGGTAATCCGGCTGGGCGCGGGCCCCAGCCGTCTGTGTCTATGCCGGTCGGCTTCTCCGCCGACCAATGGGCCCGCCGACTGGTGGGCCCCGCCGGCTGTCGGCCTTCTGGTCGACAGGCCGGTCCCACCGCTCGGGGGTCTTGTCGGAGGCTGGTTACTGTTGCCTCGCCTCCGGTGACGAGGGCTTTGTCGTGGTAAGCATGGCTACAGTGATGCCGCCGAGCGGCTTATTGCTGTAGCCTTACCTCATCTTATCTCCTTAATGGGGCGCCTTCTTAGAGGGTGTGAACTAGCCGGCTATTGGGAGTCGGCCACACGCCAGGTGAAAGATCGAGGATGTCGCCTAGAGTGGGGGTGAACGGGCGTTTTAAAATAATTACGGTTTAGGCTTGAACAAATGCGGAATAAACCTAGCGGTTAATTTGCCAAGCACAAAACCTAAAATAACTAGGCTCACCTATGTGCACCAACAACTTATGCTAAGAAACATAAGCAACTATGTGATAGCAAGATATATATGACAAGAAACAATATGGCTATCACAAAGTAAAGTGCATAAGTAAAGGGCTCGGGTAAGAGATAACCGAGGCACGAGGAGACGACGATGTATCCTGAAGTTCACACCCTTGCGGATGCTAATCTCCGTTTGGAGCGGTGTGGAGGCACAATGCTCCCCAAGAAGCCACTAGGGCCACCGTAATCTCCTCACGCTCTCGCACAATGCAAGATGCCGTGATTCCACTAAGGGACCCTTGAGAGCGGTCACCGAACCCGTACAAATGGCAACCCTTGGGGGCGGTCACCGAACCCGTACACTTTGGCAACCCTTGGGGGCGGTCACCGGTACCCGTCAAATTGCTCGGGGCGATCTCCACAACCTAATTGGAGACCCTGACGCTTGCCCGGAGCTTTGCACCACAATGATTGAGCTCCGAACACCAACAACCGTCTAGGGCGCCCAAGCACCCAAGAGGAACAAGCTCAAGGGTACCAAGCACCCAAGAGTAATAAGCTTCTCAACTTGTAACTTCCACGTATCATGTGGAGAACTCAAACCGATGCACCAAATGCAATGGCAAGGGCACACGGAGTGCCCAAGTCCTTCTCTCTCAAATCCCACCGAAGCAACTAATGCTAGGGAGGAAAGTGAGAGGAAGAACAAGAAAGAGAACACCAAGAACTCCAAGATCTAGATCCAAGGGGTTCCCCTCACATAGAAGAGAAAGTGATTGGAGGAAATGTGGATCTAGATCTCCTCTCTCTTTTCCCTCAAAAACTAGCAAGAATCCATGGAGGGATTGAGAGTTAGCAAGCTCGAAGAAGGTCAACAATGGGGGAAGAACACGAGCTTAAAGGATAAGGTTCATTGGGAAGAAGACCCCGTTTTATAGGAGGGGGAAAATCCAACCGTTATGTGCTCAGCCCGCACACGAGCGGTACTACCGGTCCACGAGCGGTACTACCGCTCAGGTGGAAGAAACAGGGAAAAGGACCAACAAAACATGAACCTTGGGGCAGTAGTACCATAGGAGACAGCGGTACTACCGCTCGGTTAGGCGGTACTACCGCACCCTTCGGTGGTACTGCCGCACAGAACGAAGGGTAAAGGGAAAGAGGGAACCGGGCGGTACTACCGCGGAGGAAGGGCGGTACTACCGCTAAGGAGCAGTACTGCCGCACTACTGCCGCAGCGAGGTACCGCACAATCCGACACAGAAAAAGACCCCTCGAATCGACGCGGTAGGGACCTGGTAAGCCAGCGGTAGTACTGCCGCGGAGTCACCACCGGTACTACCGCTGTGGAGCGGTACTGCCGCTTGTGACTCCTCAGCGGTACTACCACTGGGTACCACGGTACTACCGCTGGGACCCTGACAAAAACCACACTCAAGAAAATCAGAACTGCCATAACTTCTGCATATGAGCTCCGAATTGAGCAAACTCAAGCTTGTTGAAAACAAGACGACGAGTAGCATCAAAACAGCAACTGGTTATAGTAAGAAGAGGTAGGGGAGGTATGCCAACAAATAGAGGAGTGAAACCTCCAACCGAGAAGAACCGGCAAAACCTCCAACATCGAAAACATCATAGAAGATGCATGCGAACTCCGTTTTCGATGAACTCAAGCTTGTCATCAAGATGACCATAAGCTCTAAGACTCACAAAGAGAACCAAACAAGAACCAAGAAAGATGATGCAAGGATGCAATGGTTTGATCTCTCTACGAATGATACGATCAAGCTACTCATCGAGAGCCCCCCTTGATAGTACGGCAATCGATCCTATAACCCGGTCTCCCAACTACCATCATGAGACCGGTAAAATAGAAAACCTATCAAGGGAAACCTTTGCCTTGCACATGGTCCACTTGAGCTACATGATGACGATCTTGACTTCCTCAAGTTGGACCACCTTTCTTGATTGTGTTGGCTCGATGAAGACTAGTTGATTGCTCCCCCATACTCCACTATGGGTGAGCCTTTCTTCCGCACATCTTCACAAGTCCATTGTCACCACAAAGGACGGCAAGCTTCAAGCATTTGATCTCTTCGTGATGCTCCACTTGAACTTGCACACCGCAACCTTTCTTGATTGTGTTGACTCGATGAAGACTAGTTGATTGCTCCCCCATACTCTACTATGGGTGATCTACTCTTCCGCACATCTTCACAGGTCCATTGTCACCACAAAGGACAGCAAGCTTCAAGCATTTGATCTCTTCGTGGTGCTCCACTTGAACTTGCACACCGGAACCTAACCCCACAAAGAACCCTCACGAAGACCATGGGTTAGTATACAAAGCGTAATTGACAATGCTTACCATACCATGGGATCACTTGATCCCTCTCGGTACATCTTCTACGCTTTGTGGGTTGATCAACTTGATTCACTCTTTAACTTAGTCTTGATCAACCTCTCACAAGACCAATCTTTAGGTAATTCCTTGAATAGCACCTTGGTCGACACAAACTCTCCTTGAAACCAACACATGTACTCCAAGAAAAGCCTATGGACAAAACCTTCAAATATAACTCAAGGCAACCATTAGTCCATAGAGATTGTCATCAATTACCAAAACCAAACATGGGGGCGCCGCATGTTCTTTCAATCTCCCCCATTTTGGTAATTGATGGCAATCACTTTCAAGAGAGTTTAATACAAGGAATTATGCGTCACCATGCAATGCAACAACCAATAATGCATGCGTATGAGATGCAAATGCTTAGGAACAAAACCAAAGCAAGGAGAAAACTCTAAAGACTTCTCCACAAAACTCTCTGAAACTTCTCCCCCATTGGCATCGATTGCCAAAATGGGCGAAAAGCTTAGAAGGCCAATATAGATTGAGTTCCTCCATAACTTGTGTATTTCTCAGCAAGAGAGACAAAAGCAATACACATAACCAACGGTAAATACTTGGAGGAAGACAAACTATATTGAGGCCCAAAGATTGCTAAAGGAAGATATGCCACAAAGACATAATCGACAGAGACACAAGCAATCAAGCGATCAAAAGATACCAATTGAAGCAAGCTATCAAAAGATACCAATTGAGCCAACTAGGCCAATGATCCTACGAGCCACAAGAAATAAAGATATTATGATATGAGCAGAGGAGTGATCTAAAGAAACTAGAGAAGCTCCCCATGATTTGTGCACATCAAGAATTTTTGTATTTGGATACAAAGTGCACAAAATAGGATCATAGCTCCCCCAAAATCAATAGAAACTTACAACAAGTGCAAGTGAGCATATAGGAAACTAAGCCTAGTACTTGCAACTAACACATGGTTGAGCAACAAGTGAAAGAGGCAACTTAAGAATGGGCTCAACCAAAATGATGTGTGAGAGTCAAGACAATGCACTTGAGAAGACTAATGTACGGATGAGCATTAAGCATCAATAAAGTCTTGAAAGAAAGAGGCAACACGGTGCAAGGCCTATCATTCCCACACACAACTAGCAAATGGGTTCACAAGCTTACTAATAAGCATATAGAGAACCTATGCTTGTGACAACCCGCGGTGAAGATAGAAGATGAAAGCTTCATCCAGATGAGGGATACCAATTAAGATGGCAAAAGCCTCGTAAATATAAGCAAGACGAAAATAATCTTCACCACACAAGAGTGCATCAAGATGCAACGAGATAAGGCACACACTCAAGGAAAAAGCTTTCACGGAGCCACCAAAGAAATAACAAAGGTGGACGTGAAAGAAAGGATATCATCTAGAGATGTAATTTCTCTCAAGTGTATAAGGTTCTAGGTAGACGAAATCATGATGATATATATCTACAAAGAAGGATGTACACCCAAAATAGTTACACCACGAAGGAACAAGATATCCAAAAGGAAGTCATAAATATACCAATAAGATATTTGCTTGAAAGCATAGCACATGGCTAGATATGGTCTTATTGTATATAAATAAATTCCTACTACACAACCATCAAAGACATCGCAACTAGCAACATGAGATCATTGTTGAGATGCTTTGAGAAAGGAAACAAGTATCACAAGAAAGAATGGATAGCATGCCATGATACAACCTACACAAGGTTGATGCAAGGAATGTGTGCATGAAGTATATGAAGATACTTGTTACCGAGATAACATTGGAAGGATGTAGTAGATACCAATTGAAGGTACAATGTAGTTCATTGATCATCCTAGCTTGACTCCAATAAGCCCATGGTGACAACTCCTTCCTTGTGAGTGAGCCAAGCATCCAATGCATCTCCACTTGTTCCTAGAACAACAACACAAACAAAATGGTACCCAAACTCATTGGGACCAAAGAGTTAGAGAACCAACAACACATAGGACAAACTCCACATAAATATGTGCATATAGATATGAAAATGAATTTCATGCACATCTCATCCAATTTGAGACTTGGTGGAGTTCCCCCTATATGTTGGGTCAAATAAAGAAAGCATGCCAAAGATACTACACGAAGTTAATATGCATGCTCAAGACTTTCAAGAACCGATACCGAAAGACAAAGAAATACCAAGGAAAGAAAGGATACCAAATGAATAAATCATCACTTGGAGGGTATCCATAATGGATACAACAAGGAATGAGATATCCATTGATATACACAAAGAAGAGACATCAAACTCCCAAAAGAGAGGATGGTCCAAACAAACCAAGCTCTCTACAAAGTTTCATGATGGCACAAAGTACCAAAACGAAAAAGGCTTGCCTTCCACCAACACACACTTGATAAGGATCGCAAGATGAGTGTTTTATAGAAAATAGGATAGCTCCCCCAAGACTAGTGCATTATAGAGAATTTGCATTTGAATACAAAATGCACAAGGTGGGATCATCACTTTCACTATATCTAGAAAACACTAGACAAGATCAAGACATACACAAGATCCACAAGTGGTATGGAAGACAAAGGGAGTTGATACAAACCTTGGCAAGAGAAAGGGCAAATAAAAAACAAAAGCCGATGTAAAGATGATCAATAAATTCTACCACAAAAGTGAGTACAAATTGTCAAAAGACAAGAAGTAAACGGAAATAATTCCCGGTGGTAGATAGCAAGGATATCCGACATCATCTTCACACCAACAAAAAGCAAATTGCAACTTGTAGAGCTAGCATGCCACCTAGGAACAAGATAATTTACAATATCAATTCTAGGTGACAATATCTCAAATGTACACATTTTCTAGGCTAGTAATATACACATAGCATATTACTCCCCCATAATGTGATACCAATTAAAAACTTAACAAGAGGCAATAAGAGGAACCAACAAGAGATAATTAATGGACTATTTAGAATTTGAATTTCTCATGAGGAGACATACCACATAGCAACTAGATAATCTTGTAATATCAATACTAAATGGTATTCCTCATGTACACACATTTATAGGATTGTGAGGTGCACAAAGCACATTACTCCCCCATAACGGGATATTCCATTAATCTCTCACAAGAGCCGACTAAGATACAAGAAGAAGCATAAAGGCTATACGCACGACACACACGTACATGATGTCCAAACCAACACACAAGTTGGAAGCATAACATATACAAACACATGCAAGGAACAAAGCCAAACATGCAAAGGGGCAAGTAACTTTCACTGTAAATAATTTAAGCACGAGTTACCGCAAGGAGAAACATTGGATATAAGATAGAAACTTGATAATCCGAATGACTTGGCTTTAGACAATAAGAATGATGAAGTCCCCTTAATTCTTCATAATGTAGCCATGTCTCCAATGACCTCCAACATCACCTATTGATCAAGTTTGAGCTTGTTGGTCCCCAACCAAGTTGGGTCCTAAGAGGTTAGTCACAATAGGCTTGGCTACCCAAATGGTTCTTTGCTTCAAACCACTTTGAGTACCAACAAACTTGGCAACCACATTGCCAACCTTATCCTTCCCAAGAGAATAGACATCATCAATAATAATTGGGTTGGATGAGTTACCACTAGTGCATGAAGAGGCGAGGTGACCTTTCTCGCGACATAGGTAGCAACGTCTACTCTTCACTTTCTTCTCACTTGATTTCTCAACTTGAGAAGCATAAGCTTGAGTCTTCTTGGGAAGAGGCTTTTCTTCAACTTGAGGTTGAGCATGAGAATGAACTTGTGGCCGCTTCCCTTGTTGGTCCCCAACCAAGTTGGGTCCTAAGAGGTTAGTCACAATAGGCTTGGCTACCCAAATGGTTCTTTGCTTCAAACCACTTTGAGTACCAACAAACTTGGCAACCACATTGCCAACCTTATCCTTCCCAAGAGAATAGACATCATCAATAATAATTGGGTTGGATGAGTTACCACTAGTGCATGAAGAGGCGAGGTGACCTTTCTCGTGACATAGGTAGCAACGTCTACTCTTCACTTTCTTCTCACTTGATTTCTCAACTTGAGAAGCATAAGCTTGAGTCTTCTTGGGAAGAGGCTTTTCTTCAACTTGAGGTTGAGCATGAGAATGAACTTGTGGCCGCTTCCCTTGTTGCTTGTCACTAATGGGTTTCTTCTTCAATGGGCAAGATCTAACATGATGCCCTTCAATTTTGCACTTGAAGCAAATAATCTTGGCCGAATTCTTGACTTGTTCTTGGCCCTTCTTCTTGATCATCTTGGACTTCTTCTTCTTATTGGAGTTGAATCCAAGTCCACCTTTGTCATTGGGGGATTTTTGCACACTCAAGATATTGTTGAGTGTGGATTTCCCTTCATGACTCTTTTCCAAGTCTTTCTTCAAAGAAGTGACTTGGGCCTTGAGCTCTTTGATTTCCTCTACATGATTAGTCTCAACACAAGTACTAGATGAAGTATAAGCTTCATCGTTAGAGCAACAAGGCAAGGAAAGCAATTCATCACAAGATGTACCAATGTTATGCATGGATGAATCGCGAGGACTAGCACAAGGCAATATAGCATTTTGAATAAAAGTAGTGCTAGTATCCACATGAGGCTCACTAGATGTTACCTTAGCAAGCATGGCCTCATGAGCTAACTTTAGCACATTATGGGATACTAGAAGATCATCATGAGAGCTTGTGAGCTTTACATGATTTTCTTCCAACATCCCATAATTGCTAGATAGCAACTCAAGTTGAGCCCTTAGCTCAACATTCTCCTTCAAAATGGATGCTTCACAAGAGATAGAGTTAGTAGCACAAGCATCATCACTAACAACAAGAGGAGAGGACACCTTGGAAAGCTCTTTTGAATACGAAGCTTTAAGTTGAGCATGAGACTCGGTGAGTTTGATGAGCTCACTCTTAATGACCCTTGAGCCATTTTCGAGGTGCTCAAAGTCCTCAAGGAGTTTAGCATGTGCAACTTCAAGCTCCTCATTTTTAATTTCAAAATCATTGGCCACCTCAAGAGCTCTATCACAAGATTCCCTCACTCTAGATAATTCTAGAGCAAAAGTCTCCTCAAGAGATTCCTTGGTGGTTTGTTCAAGTTCGAGAGCTTGGGAGAGGTCCGTGATCTCATTAGCGTAATCACGCTCATGACCTTCCATTTTATCAATGGTGACCTCATGCTCCTCAAGACGAGATTCCAACTCATCAATATATTTCTTGCCCTCAATGGCAATGGACATGATTTCCATGAAGTTGGAACGAGCCATTTTACTTTTATTAAGAGCTTTAAAAACCATTTCCCCCTTAATTTTTAAGGAGGCAACATTATCATTCTCTTCATCATAATCAACATCATCATCACTCTTGCCATCATCACAAGATATATTGGGATTCAAAGTGGGAGATACCTTTGAAGCCTTGGCCATAAGGCAAAATGCAATAGATGATGATGTAGGATCCGTTGGAGCACCATTTAAAACCACATCTTGTTCCATGGAGTGTTGGGTTTCCTCTACATTGTTAGCACCACAACTCGAGGAAATACAAGCATTTTTATCATAGCAACAAGATATAGCAAGCATATCATCATGAGATTTAGTCAAACAATTTCTACATGATATGCACGGACTATCAACACAAGCATGTGAAACATGTAAGGTGCTCGAAGTGTTAAAGTCCAAAGAAGAAGCATTGCAATAAGATAGTGATGAAGGATCATCCACAATAAGCATACTATCATCATTGCAATGACCAACACTACTCACCATATCATTACCTTGTGGCAAACCACATGTAGGTGAAGTAGAATAAGTTGAGAAGACTATACGGCCGGAAGTGGAGGGAGAACAATCATCCCCACAAAACTTGGACACGCCATATTTATCTTGAAGCTTTGTCCACAACTCATGAGCATCCCGGAACGGCATGAGTTGAAATATGACTACATTGCTCAAAGCATCGAAAAGCACATTAGAAGCTTGAGCATTGAGATAAGAGTTTTTCTCATCCTCTAAAGATAATCTTTGGGGATCCTTTGGAGGAGAAAAACCCATATCTACAATTCGCTCTAAATTTGGGTCCATGACCCTAAAGAGATTAAGCATGCGAATTACCCAAACATCAAAATTTGTGCCATCGAAACTAAGAGTGTCAGAGAATCCTAATCCCCTAGTCGACATCCTCACTCTCTAGGCGGTTAAGCCCTATAAAGAGAGACGGGGCTCTGATACCAATTGAAAGATCGAGGATGTCGCCTAGAGGGGGGTGAATAGGTGTTTTAAAATAATTACGGTTTAGGCTTGAATAAATGCGGAATAAACCTAGCGGTTAATTTGCCAAGCACAAAACCTAAAATAACTAGGCTCACCTATGTGCACCAATAACTTATGCTAAGAAAGATAAGCAACTATGTGATAGCAAGATATATGACAAGAAACAATATGGCTATCACAAAGTAAAGTGCATAAGTAAAGGGCTCGGGTAAGAGATAACCGAGGCACGAGGAGACGACGATGTATCCCGAAGTTCATACCCTTGCGGATGCTAATCTCCGTTTGGAGCGGTGTGGAGGCACAATGCTCCCCAAGAAGCCACTAGGGCCACCGTAATTCCTCACGCTCTCGCACAATGCAAGATGTCGTGATTCCACTAAGGGACCCTTGAGGGCGGTCACCGAACCCGTACAAATGGCAACCCTTGGGGGCGGTCACCGAACCCGTACACTTTGGCAACCCTTGGGGGCGGTCACCGGTATCCGTCAAATTGCTCGGGGCAATCTCCACAACCTAATTGGAGACCCCGGCGCTTGCCCGGAGCTTTGCACCACAATGATTGAGCTCCAAAAACCAACAACCGTCTAGGGCGCCCAAGCACCTAAGAGGAACAAGCTCAAGGGTACCAAGCACCCAAGAGTAATAAGCTTCTCAACTTGTAACTTCCACGTATCACGTGGAGAACTCAAACCGATGCACCAAATGCAATGGCAAGGGCACACGGAGTGCCCAAGTCCTTCTCTCTCAAATCCCACCGAAGCAACTAATGCTAGGGAGGAAAGTGAGAGGAAGAAGAAGAAAGAGAACACCAAGAACTCCAAGATCTAGATCCAAGGGGTTCCCCTCACATAGAGGAGAAAGTGATTGGAGGAAATGTGGATCTAGATCTTCTCTCTCTTTTCCCTCAAAAACTAGCAAGAATCCATGGAGGGATTGAGAGTTAGCAAGCTCGAAGAAGGTAAACAATGGGGGAAGAACACGAGCTTAAAGGATAAGGTTCATTGGGAAGAAGACCCCCTTTTATAGGAGGGGGAAAATCCAACCATTATGTGCTCAGCCCGCACACGAGCGGTACTACCGCTCAGGTGGAAGAAACAGGGAAAAGGAGCAACAAAACATGAACCTTGGGGCGGTAGTACCGTAGGAGACAGCGGTACTACCGCTGGGTTAGGCGGTACTACCGCACCCTTCGGTGGTACTGCCGCACAGAACGAAGGGTAAAGGGAAAGAGGGAACCGGGCGGTACTACCGCGGAGGAAGGGCGGTACTGCCGCTAAGGAGCGGTACTGCCGCACTACTGCCGCAGCGAGGTACCGCATAATCCGACACAGAAAAAGACCCCTCGAATCGACGCGGTAGGGACCTGGTAAGCCAGCGGTAGTACTGCCGCGGAGTCACCACCGGTAGTACCGCTCCGGAGCGGTACTGCCGCTTGTGACTCCTCAGCGGTACTACCGCTGGGACCCTGACAAAAACCACACTCAAGAAAATCAGAACTGCATAACTTCTGCATATGAACTCCGAATTGAGCAAACTCAAGCTTGTTGAAAACAAGACGACGAGTAGCATCAAAACAGCGACTGGTTATAGTAAGAAGAGGCAGGGGAGGTATGCCAACAAATAGAGGAGTGAAACCTCCAACCGAGAAGAACCGGCAAAACCTCCAACATCGAAAACATCATAGAAGATGCATGCGAACTCCGTTTTCGATGAACTCAAGGTTTTCATCAAGATGACCATAAGCTCTAAGACTCACAAAGAGAACCAAACAAGAACCAAGAAAGATGATGCAAGGATGCAATGGTTTGAGCTCTCTACGAACAATACGATCAAGCTACTCATCGAGAGCCCCCCTTGATAGTACGGCAATCGATCCTATAACCCGGTCTCCCAGCTACCATCATGGGACCGGTAAAATAGAAAACCTATCAAGGGCAAACCTTTGCCTTGCACATGGTCCACTTGAGCTAGATGATGACGATCTTGACTTCCTCAAGTTGGACCACCTTTCTTGATTGTGTTGGCTCGATGAAGACTAGTTGATTGCTCCCCCATACTCCACTATGGGTGAGCCTTTCTTCCGCACATCTTCACAAGTCCATTGTCACCACAAAGGACGGCAAGCTTCAAGCATTTGATCTCTTCGTGATGCTCCACTTGAACTTGCACACCGCAACCTTTCTTGATTGTGTTAACTCGATGAAGACTAGTTGATTGCTCCCCCATACTCTACTATGGGTGAGCTACTCTTCCGCACATCTTCACAGGTCCATTGTCACCACAAAGGATAGCAAGCTTCAAGCATTTGATCTCTTCGTGGTGCTCCACTTGAACTTGCACACCGCAACCTAACCCCACAAAGAACCCTCACGAAGACCATGGGTTAGTACACAAAGCGTAATTGACAATGCTTACCATACCATGGGATCACTTGATCCCTCTCGGTACATCTTCTACGCTTTGTGGGTTGATCAACTTGATTCACTCTTTAACTTAGTCTTGATCAACCTCTCACAAGACCAATCTTTAGGTAATTCCTTGAATAGCACCTTGGTCGACACAAACTCTCCTTGAAACCAACACATGTACTCCAAGAAAAGCCTATGGACGAAACCTTCAAATATAACTCAAGGCAACCATTAATCCATAGAGATTGTCATCAATTACCAAAACCAAACATGGGGGCACCGCATGTTCTTTCACCATGCCGACTGGGGGAGGCCTGGCCGCCTTTAGATGTCTCCTTGACTAAGGGGGGCCGCCACCCATGGGTCGTACTGACAGCTCGCCGTGGGTGACGTCGTGGTCAACATGGCAACAGTGCCGCGCCGGACAGGTGATGGCCGCCCCGTACGACGCACTGTGGCCATGCGTGTTCCGGGATTCGGGGGTGGCAGGCTTCACTGTAGCCACGCCCCGTCTCATCGCCGTTATGTGGGTGCAAACTCTGAGGGCACGATCTCGGCCGCCTGCTGGGGGGCCGCTTCTTGGAGTCGGCCTTCTCGTGGCCGGTTTCTTGGAGCCGGCCCTCTCGTGGTTTCCTTCACGAGGATTTCAGAGCTGGGCCGCCTTCGTGCAGCCGGCCTGAGAGGTAGCCAGCCGGAGGAAGGCGGCCCCATGTCTTGGATGCTTGAAGGCTCGATCGGCCTGTGATTTTTCTGAAGAGCCAGGGGGAACCGGCTAGGCTACCCGTGGTCATTTACTCCGACAGTCCCCTCATCTATCTCCTCCAATTCTTTTTCACCATCGTGATCATCCACGCTCCCCTCCATTTCATTGTAATCGAATGCAGCGAACGGGGCTTGATCGATGTCAACGGCGTTGGTGTCCAACAAGTTCACGAATAGGCAGTGGCATTGTTTGAACCACCGCTATAGTGAGCGACAAACAAGTCACGAGCTACCGTAATGGCAAAAAGCAAAGAAAATTGAAGGGACCGAAGAGGCATACCTTGAGGCCATTTCGTCAAACACCTCGCTTGCGGTGGAAGCAGCGCTGTTGAGCGGCATCGCCGGGGAACCTTTTGCTTCTTTGTAGCCGGAATCTTCTTCCGCTTTACGCCCGAGACCTTACCGACCTTCTCCGCCGCTGGCCGGGATCGCGCAGCGGCGTTGGCGCCCGGAGCGCGGGCCTTCTCGGTGGGGGCAGCCGGATTCCCACCCTGCACGACCACGTTGCCCAGCTGCTTGCGGGCAGGCGCAGTGGTGCCTTGGGTGACGGCGGGGCCAACATGGCCGGCGACGAGATCCGCCGAAGGAGATTGAGCGTGCGCGACCTCGACGGTGATGGGGGACGGCAGGGAGTCATCCATGGCGGCGAAGAACTGCCGGGGAAGATGCACCGGAGCGGGCGGTGGCGGGGGCAATGATGGCTGAGGGGTGGGGAGCGGGAACGGCCGTGCGGAAATGTCCCTCCCGCCAAATCTTGCTGCGGATAGGGGGCGAGCTCGGGTCGGCTTCCCACCCCGTGAATCTAAAGGTTGGCGAAGATCTTTTGCCGCGCCCCACAAATTTTTTTACGGCCAGACGCGTTTGCAGTGTCTGGTCGGGCAGGATTTTCTACGCCGACCCGTATTTTGATGGTTATTATGCGGGTCGCGGCTATATACGGGGTCTGCTAGAGATGCTTTTAGTGGAGGAAGCGGAAGGATTGGCTCTCCTGTCCGGTTTGCAGGAGTTAGCAAAAAAATCAATATGGATATTTATATTGATAGATACATTTGTTTGGGTGACAAGTAATAAGTAATATGGATTCGAGGGAGTAGCTGTCTTTTTAATTATGAAGGATGTAATGGTTAGCTACGTGCCACAGCACGAACGGACGGGAGGAGCACCAATACCAGCAGATTCCTCAGCAACATGGCTCATGGAAAAGCACAAGCTCCTCGTGGAAAGCGTTAGCCGAGGCCGAAAGTCACAAACGTTTCCTTCTCACACTTGGCCCTGCGTTCCCATCATGGATGGCGTGCTCTGTGCTTTGTGGTTGGGAAAGACACAAACTCTATTCCATTCGAAACGCAGGAATCATTGATAAAATACTGTAAAAACATAAAATTTAAATACTTACATTTGATAAGGATAAACAAACGAACATCACGATTTCAGTACAACCCCCAAAGGAAGGGAAACTATGCCTGAAAACACTGATCACACAATACTTCAGAGTTGACATGCGTATAGGTCATCCAGAATCCAGACACCATTTTCTCGAGACATCAACTGCGGTGTTATATTACAGCATAACAGGTAGAGCTACAGATAACGACACGGTCTTCTACGGAAGACATATCCCCAGCACGAGGCCGTCGTCGTTACCACCAGAGCAAAACATCAGGAAACAAAAAAAATAAACACAATACCCACTAGATCGACAGGACATGCCTCCTATTGCAGATACCACGGGTGCGGGTGTAAGGTGGTGTGAGATGTACATTACATGGTCTGTTTATCCTGCCTCAGTTGTGGACGTCGCCCTTCCGTTTCGTGGTGGTGCTTCGGGGCCGAGCTGACCTGTTGTTGGTCCTTGGCAGCTGCCTGTCCTCCTGCTCTTGCTTGGCGTCTAACATCTCCGATGAGACATCCATGGTGGTTTCTGGCCATGGTGTGCGCTTGGCGGGAACAACTACTTCCAAAGGTGGCTCAATCACCCACCTGCAAAGGAAGAACTTAAGTTATTAAAGCCTAAAAAAGGATAATTTTAACTTACTCCCTCCATCCATCTATATAAGGCCTAATCCCAAATTTCATTTTTCCATCTATACAAGGCCAAATGAGCTAACCGATGTGTCTCCCTTTTAATTCTCTCTTGCAAATCGTGTGTGGTCCATTCCTCGTGAAAATTCGCTGGCCGCCACATTGATTTGTTTGCATGCATAACGCCACCATATTTTCAAGGGAGCAGCGAGCTCTATCTTTCAGCCAATGCATGCATCATTTGAGGAGTTATGATTGGGCATGCATGTAGAGAAGGGAAGAGATAAATTTGCATGCGGGGGATTAAGTGAGGGAGGCCAGTGGCTAGGCATTTAAAAGAGGCCGCGTGCAAGATTAACACGGGACCCAAAATCTGGTTTGCCTGCGGTTTGGTTGGTCAAATACTACTCCCAAAATCTGCTCCTCCTTCTACGCACATGCCTTGGTATGAGAGATTCAAAAGTTAGGCTCTATATAGATGGAAGGAGGGAGTAGGTAATTACAGCCTAAAGAAGAAGAAAATTGAGCATATGCTTAATACAGAAGAGAAGGAAAAATCTAAAAAAACAAATCTGATAATCATAGTTGATAGGTTAGCAGAATCTTATATTTGACTGCAATGAAATCCAGAGTTTTTCTCAAGACCTTTTATTCCTCAAGTCTCTCAGAAGGAGGGCTCTCTATGGCACATAGTTTTTGAAACCAAGACTTAACACAAGGAATGGGTCTTTTCTTCCGCCTAACTGATTTGAGAAAATGTTCTTAAACGGTTAAACCATTTAATTTGACAATGTTAAACTACATGACAACGTAGGGTCCAAAATTTAACAACTTGTGTTGATAATGATATATTGAAACATTCTTTGTTCTAACATTGCCATATGGCACCATGCCAGTGGAAGAGGTCAATCTCAAATATTTATATAAAAATATATTGCAGCTATGAAATACTTTATTTTACACTGGCTCTAATGCGTGCCAAATAACTGGTGGCTAAAAAATGAATTGCACACATGCTACTTTGCAGAACTGTTGGTGCAACCTGCGTTGAGCAATTTCACTAAAGTGGAGAGTCAAAACTATAGTAGTACAACACTCGATGTAACAGGGACATTCCGCGAAGAGAAACAGCCTTTGTTAGGAAATACAGAATGCAAGATAGCACTTTAGCGTAAATGTATGTCAAATTGTAGAACAGAATGAAGTTCCTTTCCAAAACTAGTATGAAAAGGAAAACCAAGCAAAACTATCATAGGCCTATAGAGCTCTCGATCCCAAAGATTACTTTAACAGTATTACAAGCACAACACATAAAAAATCCTAGACCAGAATGGAACTCTTAGACAAGACAGGCTAGAGGCTGGGCAATATTGGCTATTCTAACTGGGTTTTTAAAGATTTTTCATTTACAAAATCACATGTAACGAATCTGACACCACTCAGCCCAACATAACCATACTAAATATGGGCAGTGGTGCAGCCAGGAAAGTTTTGGAGCCTGGGCAATATAGCAGGATTAACTATCTGGGTGTCCACGATACAGTGACAAATTGTTAAAATTGATTCAACAACCAAGCACATCACTCGGACTTGATCAGCTGCCGCTTGTGGGTTGGGCCTAGCAGCCCTGGAAAATAAATCCCTCCTACATTCCTGAGACAGCCGCCAGCCCACCTCTGCCTGGAGAAGAAGAATACTCCAGACTAACCAGGGAGCCCTGATAAGTGCCCATGCCGGAGGTACGTGGTGGCTGTGCCCCTGGAAATGGCAGTTCTGTTGCTAGATCAAACATAATTGACGTTTAAGTTCCATGGTAACTGCAATATAGTTGGCTTAGGTCATGTTTTCATGGTGTACCCTTCAAATAGTGAGACTGGGCTCGTAACTACTAAGTCTGGTCAGGCCTAATTAACAGGAAGGGTTCTCTATGATCTGTGGTTGCATGAGGTGTTTAAAATATTGGATAAAAGGTGAAGTATCCTATAGAACATCACAATACTTTCTGATAAGAATCAGAAAAATTAAAATGACCAGCAACGCATAACAAAAACAGGGTCTAAAACGAAATCTTACCCTTGTGGAAACTTGCTGTCGGCCCGGGCTTCAACACGGAGCCACCACAGTAGGACCTTCTTCCCACAGTTTCCCAACGGCTCAACATAGGACGCATCATTCAGGAGAGTAAGAGGATTTTCAATCTCTTCCCCATTCTCCCCCACAGCATCAAGGTCCTTCACCCAATCAGGCTTGCCCTCTGCCTCCTTCCACAGCATTCTCGAGTTCATCACAAACCCAGCCCACTCCAAACCCTTCGGTAGCACCGGCGCTGCCTCGCCAACCACCGTGGCGGTCTTCCCAGAGAACGGCAATGTGTTGAATGTGTGCCATCCAGCCAAATGCCCGGAAGAGTTGCAGGCAGGACCCTGGACTGGAAGTGGCATGTTCTTCTTGTCCTCTTCGGTAAGGCGTGGCTGCTCTGCTGTTCCGGTGTGCGCAAGGATACCCACAGACACGGCGGCCATCCACTGGACCTTCTGCACCTCATCGAACAGCTCCATGCTATGCACGTTGCTGTCATCCGCAAACACAACCACACCGTCCATCTTCCTCTCCCGGATCACCCTACATGTCAGGAGCAAACCAATCATCATCAGTAACAAGTCAGCTTACACCCTCTGTTACAGGCAGGCAGGCTATCTGGCTATGAGTGGGAGGAAGTAGGGAAGTGTGCGCATACCGTAGGGCGTGGAGGCGCATGCGGTTCTCAGTGGCATGGCGGTCGGCCCATTCGAGGGGCATTTTTTCCGGGAAGGGGACGTGGACGAAGGTGAGACTGGAGCGCGCAAGCATGGCCGCGGTGGCGTTAGTGACGCCGCCGGCCTCGACGACGATCCAGGTGAGCGGGTAGGGCACGTTGCGGAGCGAGTGGAGGAGGCCGGTGAGGTGGAGCGCCTGGAAGGCGCGCGAGTAGGTCGGGGTGACGACGAGCACCTGGCGCGGCTCCCTGACGCCGTACCAGCGGCGCTGCTCCTCCTGCACGCGCTCCATGATCCGGTGCGCCCGCATGACCTCGACGGGGTCGGGATGCGGCCAGGGGCGGATCCGAATCCCGTGGCGGCCGACCACGACGTGGCTCTGCGTGCTCCCCGCGGCCTCCTCGAGCGCGGCGGCGGTGAGGTTGTCCGGGTTGGAGGGGGGCGGGTTGCCCGCGGCGGCGAAGGAGAGGGTGAAGGTGTTGGTGGTGGTCGTCGTCGTGGTCGTGGTGGTGGTGGTGGTGGTGATGGCGCGGAGCACGGCCGACTTGTTGTTGGAGGTGGCCGCGTAGAGCGCGCTGCTGGAGAAGAGCAGGAAGAAGAGCAGCCTGGAGAAGCGGAAGCCGAGGAAGAGCGAGATGAGGCAGCAGAGCGCGTGCAGCAGGAACCAGAAGGTGGAGGAGGAGGCCGTCCGCCCGCCCGCGCCCGCGCCCGCGCCGACGCCGTCGGGGCCCCCCGCGCCCTCGACCCCGCCGACCGAGGAGCGCGCCGCCGACGCCGCCGCCGAGCGCCGCAGCTGGCTCTGCGGCAGCAGCTGCTTCATCATCGCCGCCGCGGCCGGATCTGGCGGACTCCCTCTGCCACCGCCGCCGCCGACGCCGACTCCGAGTCCCGTGAATCGATCGTCGGTGGGTGGATGGTCCGCGGCGATAGGTTTTGAGGGGGGAGGGGAACACGGGAGGGGGGGAGGGAGGTAGGTGGTGGGTGGAGAAGTGCGGTGCACGAAACTGCGGATGCGGTGGCCTGGCTATCGTTGGTCAGGTGTGGAAGAAAAAGGGGGAGGGGATGGGATGGGTTTGGTGCCGGACGGGGACGGAGGCGTGAGGGAGGGAGGCCGAGCCCGGGCGCGTCGGGTCGGGGTTGGGGACGGGAAGCCGGGCGGAAGGGGTCGGGCCGGACCGGGCCGGCGGGCGGGCGGGTCGTCAGCGTTTCCACGCGTGTTCGGCGGGTCCATTTTTTCTCTCTACCTGCTTTGTACGAGTACGGTTTATATATTTTTTGGCACCATGTTTGCTTACTTTTATATACTTTTTGGCACCATGTTTTCTTTTCTTTCTAGCGTGTTGGGCGGCCACTTTGTCTTTTCCAAAAGAATATCTTCCCGTACATTTTAAACATTTCTTGCTTATATATAGTGCTACTATAATAGTATATTCCAACGTTTTTTTTGTTTCTACAATGATGATTGACGCGGGCTGCACCTGCGGGGGTCGGCTTGGGCCAGGCTGCCGGTGCCAACCGTGTTTGACTTGCGAGCAGAAAGCGCAGTGTCGGTTTAGGCGACTTGCTCACGACTCGTTTGCTAGTTTAACATTGTTTTCTACTAGAAGGAAAAAAAAATACGGCAGACTCGCCAGCTAGAGGCGAGCTTTTTCATTTGTTTGGTCGAAAGCTCCCCACCTAGAATTTCTTATTGCCCTTCTTTTATTCTTGAGTGGCAGTGGCAAGATCGACATGGAGGGCCATGTGACAGGACAATCTTTTTCTATGTTTTGCATGACAATCATTCTCTTGACTTCGGAATGCAGCCTAGTTGTGCCCTTCCCCCCTCCACATGTCAGGCAGAGGAGAGAGAGAAGGAAGGTGTGCTAAGACAAGGATGAGGGAAACTGTCCAGGCCATCGGATCCCGATCCTATGGTTCAGAAATGCCCGTTGCCGAAATGGAAAACAGTGTGCCAAGTAGAGACCCCCGAAAGGTAAAACATGAAGCTGCATTTAACCTCCACAACTGTGAAGGACATGCATCGCTTGCTACAGATAAATACCCCAAGCGGAGAAACAGGTGCGTACCCAAACTGTGCCCATGAAAAGGTGATCTCTAATCAACCAACACTAAATTAATACACACTTCCACATGGAGCAAAACAGGAGGGCTGCTGCCCAGAAAGGGGCCTCAAGCACACGGCACGTACGGTGGTCCAGCACTCTTCATGGGTAGCCAGTAGACTGGATCGCACCAGCAAAGCATTCAAGCTGTTCCTCGGAACGAATAGACAATCATCTCAAAGATCAGTACGGCCACCATACCATCCATCCCATATTCCGAACTCTCTCCATGCCATTACAACAAGGGCGTTCTCCAGCGAACAACTGAGCAATTGCTTCTGGCTCTTATTCATACAGTTACACAACAATGGGTACAGTGTAGCAATAAATACCCTAGTAGACTGGCAGCCGCAACTCTATGGGCACCCACCGCCATCCACGCCTGACACGCCGAAGCCGGTCTTCCGATCATGATGTCTGCTCACTCGTAAGGGTTCCTGAAGTTCTTGAGGAGCTCCGGGATGTCGTACCCGAGCATGTCGTCCACCGCCTGGATCATCTTGGGCTTCACCTTCTCGAACCTGTCGATGCTGTACCCGCCCAATGCTTCTCTGAAGTGCTCCACATAAGGGAAATCCCCCGCGGGGAGATGGTGTTCCCTTTGCACCTGTTCCAACAGACATCAGTTATTATTAGTTCAGCGTTAATATTATTAATGAAGGAAGTGTGCAGAAGCAGAAGTTCAGACAGTCAGCAAACCGCAATCAGCTCTTATTGCAGGTTAAAACTGCAATTTTAAAGCCAGTGTTGGTTTGGCAAGTAAGTATTCTTTGGTATATTGGCATCATACAGTGTTACTCCCTCCGTAAGAAATATAAGAGCATTTAGATCACTATTGTATGATGCCAATATACCAAAAGCAATCACGTGGGCAAAGAACATCTGCTATTAACTCATAAACATAGGATTCCATCTTAACAGAAGCAAGGGTCATCATATCCTTACAATGTGCAACAGTTGTGGACTGGCTACAAAGTTAGAGAGACGAACAAAATACACACCTTTGCAAACTCGCCTTCCAAATTGTCTATAAGTTTCTGCTGGGCTTTAGCTTTCCCCATCATCGTAGGCATCTGATTCTTTAGATGCCCAATTATGTAAGCATGTATCTTGGCAGCTCTAGCACGTTTGACGAATTCATTGATCTGTACATATATACCAGTGTGTTAATTGTGGCGGAAAAAAGAACAGGAGACCGGGACTTAAAAAGAACACAAACGGTGAAAAAACTTACCCTGCGGTCACAAGCTTTCTTTGGTATATCTTTTAGATCAGAAAGGAGATCATCCTGCTCTTTCTCAAATAGTTCCTTTCCGATTGGGCCAACAGCTGATTCCTTTACTGGTTTATCATTGAACGATCTGCATGTCGATTCCTAAAGTGAGTTTATTGTTTCAATATGCTGGGTTGACCCAGTCATTACCATTTACATATATAAGATTCAGATTTTTTTGCTTAAGCGATTCAAAGTATGCTCGACACATATGTAGCAAACTACAATACATTTGACTATATGAGTGGAACAAAGTAAATGAGGGCATGGGTGGTTACCCAATATAAACGCGCGACACCTCAGGGGTATTCAATACTTTACCAAGAGACCACATAAGTGCACCATACACTCTCATAAGCTGCAGGTAAAAAATTGTTACGTACAGAAAATAAAGCAATAAGCACCACAGGTCATGCAGAGAGAACAACGAATAACTACCTGTTGAGTGTCAATTTGGTCAGCCTTGTTTAGAACTACACGTATTTTGTCATCATGTCCACGTAAAGATCCGATGACACGTTTAAACTCATCGCTGATATCAAGCTTATGAGGATCAAACAGAAGCAGGATAAGGTCACACTTGGCAGCAAACCATGATGTAACACCTGTGAATTCATAACTACGTTGTGTCCGTTGCTTTTCACCAGAAAGAACACCAGGTGTGTCGACAAACGTGATATGCTCTAGTAGCTTCAAGGTACAAGGTAGGTATCAGTGTCCAGATAATCATGTGCCTTCTACTCCCTCCGTTCGGAATTACTTGTCGCAAAAATAAATGTATCTAGACATATTTTAGTTCTAAATACATCCATTTCCGAGACAGGTAATTCCGAACGGAGGGAGTACATGCATAAAAATAAAAGCTTACTGGATGTGGCATCTGAGAGCATTCGAACTTGGACAAAAACGAAGTCCCAAATGTTGTGAGACCACTAAAAGGCATATCTGCTTGAACAGCTAAAGTATTCCCAGGGATAGTCCTTTCATCAGGTCCTGACTGGTAAGAGGAAGAATATTAACAGGACTACTGAAGAAACTACAGGGAGAAACAAGTAAAGCACTGTACAATTGTACATTAATATACTATCTGGGATGTGGACATGTGGCCAATTCTGTTTACATTGCACCAGCATCTAATATAAGTTGCAACAACTGAAAAAATGAATCAATAGTGTCCATAGCAATTTAACCTCACTTACAATCTCCACAAGCAGGAATAAGTACAAAATCTAGAAGAGAAGGGCCTGAAGTTAATCTTGACTACTTGGCACATGTTTACACTTCTTGTATACTAGCTAACAAAGCCTTGAGAAACCAGCAGCCATTATCGATGACATACTCTAAACAATAATGCTTGCTTGGTGATCCAGAGGAAAGTTTCACAAAAGCAGGCACAGAATGCTAATCAATGAAGCACTGTGCCAAATAGATAAGCTAGGTAAGTAGCATCACAAGCCACCAACAGTCCGACATACAATCAATAGTCGGGTAAGAATCTAACAGAAATCAGCCACTAATGCATGAAGAGTTGTAGAGTTTAGAAAACCATGTACTGGACATAAACTCTTCCAGTTGTTTGCAATAAACTTCCTTTCAGAAATCATATATGGGGTAATATTTTTGGTCCACCTAGTATTCCTACAAATAGAAGACTTAAGAATGCCTGAAGTTTACCATGACAACAACAAATCTGTCGGTTGTCGGCTCCGGACCAATATGGGCACCTGCAAAATTGCAAACAGAAGAATTAATTGTCAGTTTGTCCCATAGTATGTTATGAAATTAAACCCGGAAACTACAGGAAATACATGTGCTAAGTACATAACCTGGATAGCTTGTTTTTAGCAGATGCTTGATGAAAGTAGTTTTTCCTGTAGAATATTGACCTAAGAGCATAACCATTGGCTTTGCATCAAAATCACTATTTGTCTGCAAAATGGAGAATTATTTTATACTTAAGTAGCTTATTTAAAGGTAATGCTACAAGGAGATAACATTAGGGAGAAATATGAACGCATAAAAAGTGAATTTAGTAATCATTTTCGACTCATATAGAAAGCAGATACAGACAATACAAGTACTTACCAGTAACGGGGACACAAAATCATTGAATTTGTATGTAACTTCCAAAGGCTTCAATTTTTCGATGTACAGCCTTTTTAAACCATCAATGACAGAAGTAACAGCAGTCAGGGGTATCTGTATGGAAAACACCATAACCAAGGTAAGCAACTAAGCATAAATGATATATGTGTCGCTGAGGAAATCAGTATCATTTGATAGAAAATCGCTTGCTTTGCCACAATGCCTTACTATTTAACTTAATAGCACGCAAGTCTGCAATGTCTAATAACCAGAAGAAAAACTAAATGCTCATAAAGCACAATCAATCAAAGGTTCTCTATGGTGTCTCAGCACATTCTGTGGGATAACTGAGGTATGCTTCAGCAAAATTAAGTGTAACCTTATGTGTTCAAGTTCATTAACTGAAGCTTTGATTGAAATGGATAGGAAATTGCCTTAAAATGAACCATGATTCATCACAGCAACAGTCTAAACATATAAAGTTCTACTTGGTTGGGTACAGCAGAGCTGCATGCATAAATGACTTGAGTTTGATGTATTGTTCCCTTTATTACAAAATGATTGACATATCAAGAGATTTTAGCATTTTGTTAAACCTTCCTTTTATGTTAGTTAAAACCTCGATTATTTGTCCTAATCAACTGAATTTCAACATCAAGAGCTGTCTCTCTATAAATTGTTTTGTACAAATTATAGCATTTCCGAGGAAAGAAGCCCTGCTGAAAAATAAGTATATCATATACTAGTAGATACCTACATTCAAACTCCGAAATTAACAGGGCCCCTGTATTATCGCTTTGAAGTACATATCAAAGCTTTACCCCACCTCATAACTAATGTGTGGAGAACTTCTACCGCAGAGCAAACTCTCAAAGTATACTTATTCATTCAAAACAGTAAAGTTATATGCTATCCAACAACGAACATGTTGGAAATGAAACTTTCTAACATTTTGCAAGAGCTTGAAGTGACACATATAATACTTCAACTCAACAAACAAAAATATAAAGGAAGAACATGAGCACTACCTTCTTGGATGACTTAGAGTTGAACCAATGGTTAGTAGAAGGTCCTTGTGCCTGAGGAAATCCTACACAAAATTAAAAAACTGCTTGTTATATTTCTCCTGCGGGGATGAAATCACGCTTAAGGTTCAATCCTTACCATCCATATCCTGATCGACCCTCTTTGCCAGATGCTTGGATTTCTGAATAGTAGTTATCATCCCTCTCACAGGTCAGTGGAATGAAACAAAAATCACGGGTAAATACTAAAGAACACAGCGTCAAGGCATAGCAGACTTACGGCAAGTTGAGCATCCAAACCCTCCATCACTGGGGGATTGAAGCTGATTAGATCTGTCAAATATCAGTGTGAACCAATTAGCACTCAACGAATAAGTAATCAACAGAGCTAATTTGGAGGCTAGCAACAACCTTCGCGCTGAAGGCTGTCCTGGGATATCTCGTTCCCCGCCTGCGCCAGAGAGACGAGCTGCCCAATCGCAACAAGCCCGTCACAAATCGATAACAGCCAAAACCTTCTAGCGGCAGCACAGTGGTACAATGAACAATGAAATGTCGTCCGATAGCGAGGCAAACCTGCATCGCCGTGATGAACTCGCCGAAGCCGAGGTACCCCAGCCGCTTGGAGTCGGCGATGGCCCAGACCTTTAGAAGAAACGCGACACGGTTCCGCATTAGAGGTCAAATCGACAGCTCCATCTACAGTACTACTAGCGCGAGACGAGGCGGGGTGCCTACCTGCTTGAGGTCGGCGCGGGGGAGGCTGGACATGGCGAAGAACCTGATGGCGTCGGGGCCGGTGATGCGGCCGTCGCCATCTGCGAAGAGCAGAGCGGTGAGGGGGGCGATCGAATCGAATCGCGAGCAGGAAGCAGAAGGGGATCGATTACTCGGGATTAGAGGAGGGGAATGGGAGGCGGGGATCGGACCTGAGTCGGCGAGGGCGAACCAGTCGCGGTAGATCTTCTGGTGCTCCTTGGAGCAGCTGCTCGCCGGGTGCTGCCCCCCGATCTCCATGGCTCCCCTCCCCTCCCCTCCCGCCTCGGTCGCCGCGGCCTCTGCAGCTTGGGGAAAGGGGAAAGCAAAGGTAAAACCCTACTGCGACGCGAGGCTACCGCCACGCCGGGGACGTGGCGGCTGCTGTGCGGTGAGGTGGCACAACAGCGAGTTCAAAAATGGCTTTTACTGCTCGCAGGGGTTGAGATTGATTGACTGGAGTGGAGTTTGGCTCGAACCCACGCGGCGACGACGCGGTGGGCGGTGGCGTTGCTGCTGCTGCCGCGCTGCCCGACTCCGTTGACGCTAACGAACTCGCGAGGTTGGGCCGGATCCCACATGCATTTTCCGCATCAAAGGCATCGGCAAGCAATCCAAACAATTCGAAAAATAAAAAATGTAAATATATTATTGCACGTGCGTTGCGGTGATATATAAATATTTTACTACGTTAATCCATGATTTATCTACATTAGTGATTGCGAAAATAATGTTTATCAAATCATGTCATGTCCACGATTTACCTACCTAAATAAATTATATTTCCTTTGATCCATAATAACTATGGCAGTTTTCAACGAAAACATTTTTTTTATAATCACTTACTTGTAAAAACTTATTGGCTTGTCAAAGAAAATATCATTGTAAGCGAAGACGAAAGAAGACGGAACTGCAGCAAGCTACAGCCACCGAACGTATGCCATCTACCGGAAATCCGGCGCCATTGCACCCAGGAAGAATCAGCGGACATCTGACGCCCACCGGACGTCTGGCACCCCATGAGTACCTGAGTGTGTGCAGCTGTGGCCTTTGGCCTCTCTCCCACTTACCCCTTCATGACTAGCACTATAAATAGATCTCCCCCTTCTTATTTGTGGCCTTTGACTTGTGGCCTTATGCTATTGTGAAGCATGGAAGGGTCATTTTATTATTATGTTTTAATGGAGCCTTGTGCTACCAGTTACTCCATGATTCTATTTGTTTAGAACAAGGTTAGAAGAAATAGTTTACTAAGAAGGATAAGCAGTTACTCCTAGAAACTTCATGGAGTAATTCTGATTACAACATGTTCACGTTCTAGAACCAAGTTACTCCTAGGATTACAACATGTTCATAGCCTTGCCTATCAATATTTTGATTCTTTTTTATGGAGCATTGTGCTACTAGGTGCTAGTAACATGAGAAACATGTTTGTTTGCAAAACTACTCCTTCTAATACAATGGCATTAACAGCTTTACTCTTCCTAAACAAAGATGACAACATGCAATCTCTTTCTAAACAAACTACACCTTCTTTTGTTTCCTTTCCTTTCTTGTGTGTGTTGCTCTAGTGACCAGCTATAACTTCCAAGGTTTCCTGGTAGAGTTTCCCACCAACTCTGAGAGCCCTAGATAACCTTCCTTCCCTATGCATTCTATCTTTGTTCAGGTGGGGGATCTTATCCCATGCCTCCTTCATCTTTCATAACTTCCACCAAGATTGACTTCAGAGTTATGAACACCATCAGTTCCTTGTGTTGGGGAACGTAGCAGAATTTTAAAATTTTCTACGCATCACCAAGATCAATCTATGGAGTCATCTAGCAACGAGGGAGAGAGGAGTGCATCTACATACCCTTGTAGATCTCGCGCGGAAGCGTTCAAGAGAACGGAGTTGATGGAGTCGTACTCGACGTGATCCAAATCACCGATGACCAAGTGCCGAACGGACGACACCTCCGCGTTCAACACACGTATGGTTGGGAAGACGTCTCCTCCAACTTGATCCAGCAAGGGGGAAGGAGAGGTTGATGAAGATCCAGCAGCACGACGGTGTGGTGGTGGAAGCAACGGTGATCTCGGCAGAGCTTCGCCAAGTGCAGGGAGACGGAGGAGTGTCACGGGAGGGAGAGGGAGAGGCCAGGGGCTTGGGTGCGGCTGCCCTCCCTCCCCCCCTCCCCACTATATATAGGGTGCCTAGGGGGCGGCGGCTAAGGGGGTGCCTTACCCCCCAAGGCAAGGGTGGCGCCCCCCACCCCTAGGGTTTCCTGTTGGGGAACGTAGTAATTTCGAAAATTTTCCTACGCACACGCAAGATCATGGTGATGCACAGCAACGAGAGGGGAGAGTGTTGTCTACGTACCAACGCAGACCGACTGCGGAAGCGATCACACAACGTAGAGGAAGTAGTCGTACGTCTTCTTCCCGATCCGACCGATCCAAGCACCGTTACTCCGGCACCTCCGAGTTCTTAGCACACGTTCAGCTCGATGACGATCCTCGAGCTCCGATCCAGCATAACGTCGAGGAAGAGTTCCGTCAGCACGACGGCGTGGTGACGATCTTGATGTACTACCGACGCAGGGCTTCGCCTAAGCACTACAACGGTATGATCGAGGTGGAATATGGTGGCAGGGGGCACCGCACACGGCTAAGGAACGATCTCAAGGATCAACTTGTGTGTCTTGGGGTGTCCCCTGCCCCCGTATATAAAGGTTGGAGGGAGGGGGGCTGGCCGGCCGAAGAGAGGGAGGCGCAGGAGGAGTCCTACTCCTACCGGGAGTAGGACTCCCCCCTCCAATCCTATTCCAACTAGGACTCTCAAGGGGGAAAGGAGAGAGAGGGGGGCCGGCTCCTTCTCCTAGTCCTACTAGGACTTGGGGAAGGGGGGGGGGCGCGGCCAGCTGTGGGCTGCCCCTTTTCTCTTTTCCACTAAGGCCCAATAGGCCCATCAGTCTCCCAGGGGGTTCCGGTAACCCTCCCGGTATTCCGGTAAAATCCCGATTTCACCCGGAACACTTCCGATGTCCAAACATAGGCTTCCAATATATCAATCTTTACGTCTCGACCATTTCGAGACTCCTCGTCATGTCCGTGATCTCATCCGGGACTCCGAACAACCTTCGGTACATCAAAATGCATAAACTCATAATAACTGTCATCGTAACGTTAAGCGTGCGGACCCTACGGTTCGAGAACAATGTAGACATGACCGAGACACGTCTCCGGTCAATAACCAATAGCGGGACCTGGATGCCCATATTGGCTCCTACATATTCTACGAAGATCTTTATCGGTCAGACCGCATAACAACATACGTTGTTCCCTTTGTCATCGGTATGTTACTTGCCTGAGATTCGATCGTCGGTATCCAATACCTAGTTCAATCTCGTTACCGGCAAGTCTCTTTACTCGTTCCGTAATACATCATCTCAAAACTAACATATTAGTTGCAGTGCTTGCAAGGCTTATGTGATGTGCATTACCGAGAGGGCCCAGAGATACCTCTCCGACAATCGGAGTGACAAACCCTAATCTCGAAATACGCCAACCCAACATCTACCATTGGAGACACCTGTAGTACTCCTTTATAATCACCCAGTTACGTTGTGACGTTTGGTAGTACCCAAAGTGTTCCTCCGGTAAACGGGAGTTGCATAATCCCATAGTTATAGGAACATGTATAAGTCATGAAGAAAGCAATAGCAACATACTAAACGATCGGGTGCTAAGCTAATGGAATGGGTCATGTCAATCAGATCATTCAACTAATGATGTGACCTCGTTAATCAAATAACAACTCTTTGTTCATGGTTAGGAAACATAACCATCTTTGATTAATGAGCTAGTCAAGTAGAGGCATACTAGTGACACTCTGTTGGTCTATGTATTCACACATGTATTATGTTTCCGGTTAATACAATTCTAGCATGAATAATAAACATTTATCATGATATAAGGAAATAAATAACAACTTTATTATTGCCTCTAGGGCATATTTCCTTCATTTCCAACCCTAGGCGCAGGGGAAGGCCCAAGGGGGGCGCACCAGCCCACTAGGGGCTGGTTCCCTTCCCACTTCAGCCCATGGGGCCCTCCGGGATAGGTGGCCCCACCCGGTGGACCCCGGGACCCTTCCGATGGTCCCGGTACAATATCGATTACCCTCGAAACTTTCCCGATGGCCGAAACTTGACTTCCTATATATAAATCTTCACCTCCGGACCATTCCGGAACTCCTCGTGACGTCCGGGATCTCATCCGGGACTCCGAGCAACTTTCGGGTTACCATATGCTAATATCTCTACAACCCTAGTGTCACCGAACCTTAAGTGTGTAGACCCTACGGGTTCGGGAGACATGCAGACATGACCGAGACGCCTCTCCGGTCAATAACCAACAGCGGGATCTGGATACCCATGTTGGCTCCCACATGCTCCACGATGATCTCATCGGATGAACCACGATGTCGAGGATTCAATCAATCCGTATACAATTCCCTTTGTCAATCGGTACGTTACTTGCCCAAGACTCGATCGTCGGTATCCCAATACCTAGTTCAATCTCGTTACCGGCAAGTCACTTTACTCGTGCCGTAATGCATGATCCCGTGATCAACCACTTGGTCACATTGAGCTCATTATGATGATGCATTACTGAGTGGGCCCAGAGATACCTCTCCGTCATACGGAGTGACAAATCCCAGTCTCGATTCATGCCAACCCAACAGACACTTTTGGAGATACCTGTAATGTACCTTTATAGTCACCCAGTTACGTTGTGATGTTTGGCACACCCAAGGCACTCCTACGGTATCCGGGAGTTGCACAATCTCATGGTCTAAGAAAATGATACTTGACATTCGGAAAAGCTACAGCAAACGAACTACACGATCTTTGAGCTATGCTTAGGATTGGGTCTTGTCCATCACATCATTCTCCTAATGATGTGATCCCATTATCAATGACATCCAATGTCCATAGTCAGGAAACCATGACTATCTTTTGATCAACGAGCTAGTCAACTAGAGGCTCACTAGGGACGTGTTGTGGTCTATGTATTCACACATGTATTACGATTTCCGGATAACACAATTATAGCATGAACAATAGACAATTATCATGAACAAAGAAATATAATAATAACCATTTTATTATTGCCTCTAGGGCATATTTCCAGTTACATTGTGATGAATCGAACACCCATGCAGTTCTGGTGTTGATCATGTTTTGCTCTAGGGAGAGGTTTAGTCAACGGATCTGCCACATTCAGGTCCGTATGTACTTTACAAATCTCTATGTCTCCATTTTGAACACTTTCACGAATGGAGTTGAAGCGACGCTTGATATGCCTGGTCTTCCTGTGAAACCTGGGCTCCTTGGCAAGGGCAATAGCTCCAGTGTTGTCACAGAAGAGAGTCATCGGGCCCGACGCATTGGGTATGACTCCTAGGTCGGTAATGAACTCCTTCACCCAAACTGCTTCTTGTGCTGCCTCCGAGGCTGCCATGTACTCTGCTTCACATGTAGATCCCACCACAACGCTTTGCTTGCAACTGCACCAGCTTACTGCCCCACCATTCAAAATATACACGTATCCGGTTTGTGACTTAGAGTCATCCAGATCTGTGTCAAAGCTAGCATCGACGTAACCCTTTACGACGAGCTCTTCGTCACCTCCATACACGAGAAACATGTCCTTAGTCCTTTTCAGGTACTTCAGGATATTCTTGACCGCTGTCCAGTGTTCCATGCCGGGATTACTTTGGTACCTTCCTACCAAACTTACGGCAAGGTTTACATCAGGTCTGGTACACAGCATAGCATACATGATAGACCCTATGGCCGAGGCATAGGGGACGACACTCATCTTTTCTCTATCTTCTGCCGTGGTCGGGCATTGAGTCGTGCTCAATCTCGTACCTTGCAATGCAGGCAAGAACCCCTTCTTTGACTGATCCATTTTGAACTTCTTCAATATCTTGTCAAGGTACGTACTCTGTGAAAGACCAATGAGGCGTCTCGATCTATCTCTATAGATCTTGATGCCTAATATATAAGCAGCTTCTCCAAGGTCCTTCATTGAAAAACACTTGTTCAAGTAGGCCTTTATGCTTTCCAAGAATTCTATATCATTTCCCATCAACAGTATGTCATCCACATACAATATGAGAAATGCCACAGAGCTCCCACTCACTTTCTTGTAAATGCAGGCTTCTCCATAAGTCTGCGTAAACCCAAACGCTTTGATCATCTCATCAAAACGAATGTTCCAACTCCGAGATGCTTGCACCAGCCCATAAATCAAGCGTTGGAGCTTGCACACCTTGTCAGCATTCTTAGGATCGACAAAACCTTCCGGCTGCATCATATACAATTCTTCCTTAAGGAAACCATTAAGGAAAGCCGTTTTGACGTCCATTTGCCATATCTCATAATCATAGAATGCGGCAATTGCTAACATGATTCGGACGGACTTCAGCTTCGCTACGGGTGAGAAAGTCTCATCATAGTCAACCCCTTGAACTTGTCGATAACCCTTAGCGACAAGCCGAGCTTTATAGATGGTCACATTACCATCCGCGTCTGTCTTCTTCTTAAAGATCCATTTATTTTCTATGGCTCGCCGATCACCGTGCAAGTCAGTCAAAGTCCACACTTTGTTTTCATACATGGATCCTATCTCGGATTTCATGGCTTCCAGCCATTTGTCGGAATCCGGGCCCGCCATCGCTTCTTCATAGTTCGAAGGTTCACCGTTGTCTAACAACATGATTTCCAAGATAGGGTTGCCGTACCACTCTGGTGCGGAACGTGTCCTCGTGGACCTACGAAGTTCAGTAGTAACTTGATCTGAAGTTTTATGATCATCATCATTAACTTCCTCTCTAGTCGGTGCAGGCACCTCAGGAACATTTTCTTGAGCTGCGCCACTTACCGGTTCAAGAGGTAATACTTCATCAATTTCTATTTTCCTCCCACTTATTTCTTTCGAGAGAAACTCTTTCTCTAGAAAGGACCCATTCTTGGCAACAAAGATCTTGCCTTCGGATCTGAGGTAGAAGGTATACCCAACAGTTTCTTTAGGGTATCCTATGAAGACGCATTTTTCCGACTTGGGTTCGAGCTTTTCAGGTTGAAGTTTCTTGACATAAGCATCGCATCCCCAAACTTTTAGAAACGACAGCTTAGGTTTCTTCCCAAACCATAATTCATACGGTGTCGTCTCAACGGATTTCGACGGAGCCCTATTTAAAGTGAATGCGGCAGTCTCTAAAGCATAGCCCCAAAATGACAGCGGTAAATCGGTAAGAGACATCATAGATTGCACCATATCCAATAGAGTGTGATTACGACATTCGGACACACCATTACGCTGAGGTGTTCCAGGTGGCGTGAGTTGTGAAACTATTCCACATTTTCTTAAGTGTGTGCCAAATTCGTGACTCAAGTATTCTCCCCCATGATCTGATCATAAGAACTTGATTTTCCTGTCACGTTGATTCTCAACCTCACTCTGAAATTCCTTGAACTTTTCAAAGGTCTCAGACTTGTGTTTCATTAAGTAGACATACCCATATCTACTTAAGTCATCAGTGAGGATGAGAACATAAGAATAGCCACCGCGAGCCTCAACACTCATTGGACCGCACACATTAGTATGTATGATTTCCAATAAGTTGGTTGCTCGCTCCATTGTTCCTAAGAACGGAGTCTTGGTCATTTTACCCATGAGGCATGGTTCGCACGTGTCAAATGATTCGTAATCAAGAGACTCCAAAAGTCCATCAGCATGGAGCTTCTTCATGCGTTTGACACCTATGTGACCAAGGCGGCAGTGCCACAAGTATGTGGGACTATCATTATCAACTTTACATGTTTTGGTATTCACACTATGAATATGTGTAACATTACGCTCGAGATTCATTAAGAATAAACCATTCACCAACGGAGCATGACCATAAAACATACCTCTCATATAAATAGAACAACCATTATTCTCGGATTTAAATGAGTAGCCATCTCGAATTAAACGAGATCCTGATACAATGTTCATGCTCAAAGCTGGCACTAAATAACAATTATTGAGGTTTAAAACTAATCCCGTAGGTAAATGTAGAGGTAGCGTGCCGACGGCGATCACATCGACCTTGGAACCATTCCCGACGCGCATCGTCACCTCGTCCTTCGCCAGTCCCCGCTTATTCCGCAGCTCCTGCTTTGAGTTACAAATGTGAGCAACCGCATCGGTATCAAATACCCAGGAGCTACTACGAGTACTGGTAAGGTACACATCAATTACATGTATATCACATATACCTTTAATGTTGCTGGCCTTCTTGTCCGCTAAGTATTTGGGGCAGTTACGCTTCCAGTGACCACTTCCCTTGCAATAAAAACACTCAGTCTCGGGCTTGGGTCCATTCTTTGGCTTCTTCCCGGCAGCTTGCTTACCGGGCGCGGCAACTCCCTTGCCGTCCTTCTTGAAGTTCTTCTTACCCTTGCCTTTCTTGAACTTAGTGGTTTTATTCACCATCAACACTTGATGTCCTTTTTGATTTCCACCTCTGCTGATTTCAGCATTGAATACACCTCAGGAATGGTCTTTTCCATCCCCTGCATATTGAAGTTCATCACAAAGCTCTTGTAGCTTGGTGGAAGCGACTAAAGGATTTTGTCAATGACCGCGTCATCTGGGAGATTAACTCCCAACTGAGTCAAGCAGTTATGCAACCCAGATATTTTGTGTATGTGCTCACTGACAGAACTATTTTCCTCCATCTTACAGCTGAAGAACTTGTCGGAGACTTCATATCTCTCGACCCGGGCATGAGCTTGAAAAACCATTTTCAGCTCTTCGAACATCTCATATGCTCCGTGTCTCTCAAAACGCTTTTGGAGCCCCGGTTCTAAGCTGTAAAGCATGCCGCACTGAATGAGGGAGTAATCATCAGCACGTGACTGCCAAGCGTTCATAACGTCTTGGTTCTCTGGGACAGGTGCGTCACCTAGCGGTGCTTCTAGGACATAATCTTTCTTGGTAGCTATGAGGATGATCCTTAGGTTTCGGACCTAGTCCGTATAGTTGCTGCGATCGTCTTTCAGCTTGGTTTTCTCTAGGAACGCGTTGAAGTTGAGGACAACATGGGCCATTTGATCTACAAGACATATTGTAAAGATTTTAGACTAAGTTCATGATAATTAAGTTCATCTAATCAAATTACTCAATGAACTCCCACTCAGATAGACATCCCTCCAGTCATCTAAGTGAAACATGATCCGAGTTAACTAGGCCGTGTCCGATCATCATGTGAGACGGACTAGCCAACATCGGTGAACATCTTCATGTTGATCGTATCTCCTATACGACTCATGCTCGACCTTTCAGTCTTCCGTGTTCCGAGGCCATGTCTGTACATGCTAGGCTCGTCAACTCAACCTAAGTGTATTGCGTGTGTAAATCTGGCTTACACCCGTTGTATTCGAACGTTAGAATCTATCACACCCGATCATCACTTGGTGCTTCGAAACAACGAACCTTCGCAACAGTGCACAGTTAGGGGAACACTTTCTTGAAATTATTACGAGGGGTCATCTTATTTAAGCTACCGTCGTTCTAAGCAAATAAGATGTAAAACATGATAAACATCACAAGCAATCAAATAGTGACATGATATGGCCAATATCATTTGCTCCTTTTGATCTCCATCTTCGGGGCTCCATGATCATCATTGTCACCGGCATGACACCATGATCTCCATCATCGTGTCTTCTTGAAGTTGTCTCGTCATCTATTACTTCTACTACTATGGCTAACGCTTTAGCAATAAAGTAAAGTAATTACATGACGTTTATGTTGACACGTAGGTCATAAATAAATAAAGACAACTCCTATGGCTCCTGCCGGTTGTCATACTCATCGACATGCAAGTCGTGATTCCTATTACAAGAACATGATCATCTCATACATCACATATATCATTCATCACATCCTTTGGCCATATCACATCACAAAACACTTGCTGCAAAAACAAGTTAGACGTCCTCTAATTGTTGTTGCAAGTTTTTACGTGGCTGCTATAGGTTTCTAGCAAGAACGTTTCTTACCTATCTCAAAACCACAACATGAATTGTCAATTTATATTTACCCTTCATAAGGACCCTGTTCATCGAATCCGATCCGACTAAAGCGGGAGAGACAGACACCCGCCAGCCACCTTATGCAACTAGTGCATGTCAGTCGGTGGAACCAATCTCACGTAAGCGTACGTGTAAGGTCGGCCCGGGCCGCTTCATCCCACGATTCCGCCGAATCAAGATAAGACTAGTAATGGCAAGCAAATTGACAATATCGACGCCCACAACTGCTTTCTGTTCTACTCGTGCATAGTAACTACGCATAGACCTAGCTCATGATGCCACTATTGGGGAACGTAGCAGAATTTTAAAATTTTCTACGCATCACCAAGATCAATCTATGGAGTCATCTAGCAACGAGGGAGAGAGGAGTGCATCTACATACCCTTGTAGATCGCGCGCGGAAGCGTTCAAGAGAACGGAGTTGATGGAGTCGTACTCGACGTGATCCAAATCACCGATGACCAAGTGCCGAATGGACGACACCTCCGCGTTCAACACACGTACGGTTGGGAAGACGTCTCCTCCAACTTGATCCAGCAAGGGGGAAGGAGAGGTTGATGAAGATCCAGCAGCACGACGGCGTGGTGGTGGAAGCAACGGTGATCTCGGCAGAGCTTCGCCAAGCGCAGGGAGACGGAGGAGTGTCACGGGAGGGAGAGGGAGAGGCCAGGGGCTTGGGTGCGGCTGCCCTTCCTCCCCCCATTATATATAGGGTGCCTAGGGGGGCACCGGACCTAGGAAATCCAATCTCCTAGGGGGGCGGCGGCTAAGGGGGTGCCTTGCCCCCCAAGGCAAGGGTGGCGCCCCCACCCCTAGGGTTTCCAACCCTAGGCGCAGGGGAAGGCCCAAGGGGGGCGCACCAGCCCACTAGGGGCTGGTTCCCTTCCCACTTCAGCCCATGGGGCCCTCCGGGATAGGTAGCCCCACCCGGTGGACCCCCGGGACCCTTCCGGTGGTCCCGGTACAATACCGATTACCCCCGAAACTTTCCCGATGGCCGAAACTTGACTTCCTATATATAAATCTTCACCTCCGGACCATTCCGGAACTCCTCGTGACGTCCGGGATCTCATCTGGGACTCCGAACAACTTTCGGGTTACTGTATGCTAATATCTCTACAACCCTAGCGTCACCGAACCTTAAGTGTGTAGACCCTACGGGTTCGGGAGACATGCAGACATGACCGAGACGCCTCTCCGGTCAATAACCAACAGCGGGATCTGGATACCCATGTTGGCTCCCACATGCTCCACGATGATCTCATCGGATGAACCACGATGTCGAGGATTCGATCAATCTGTATACAATTCCCTTTGTCAATCGGTATGTTACTTGCCCGAGACTCGATCGTCGGTATCCCAATACCTAGTTCAATCTCGTTACCGGCAAGTCACTTTACTCGTGCCGTAATGCATGAACCCGTGATCAACCACTTGGTCACATTGAGCTCATTATGATGATGCATTACCGAGTGGGCCCAGAGATACCTCTCCGTCATACGGAGTGACAAATCCCAGTCTCGATTCGTGCCAACCCAACAGACACTTTCGGAGATACCTGTAATGTACCTTTATAGTCACCCAGTTACGTTGTGACGTTTGGCACACCCAAGGCACTCCTACGTTATCCGGGAGTTGCACAATCTCATGGTCTAAGGAAATGATACTTGACATTCGGAAAAGCTACAGCAAACGAACTACACGATCTTTGAGCTATGCTTGGGATTGGGTCTTGTCCATCACATCATTCTCCTAATGATGTGATCCCGTTATCAATGACATCCAATGTCCATAGTCAGGAAACCATGACTATCTTTTGATCAACGAGCTAGTCAACTAGAGGCTCTCTAGGGACGTGTTGTGGTCTATGTATTCACACATGTATTACGATTTCCGGATAACACAATTATAGCATGAAATAGACAATTATCATGAATAAAGAAATATAATAATAACCATTTTATTATTGCCTCTAGGGCATATTTCCAACACCTTGGTAGTGTTTGGTGCACTTTCAAGTGTTAAGGACTGAATAAAACTAAAGAAGCAATGTTCCAACGTATTCATATCAGGTGAATTTGCAGGTTGCCACAACAACCTGAAGTCTAGCAATGTATCTGCTACAGTTGCTAGAAAAGTTGGATCATTAGTCACGTACATGATTCCTATATCATCTTCGAGCCATTGGGCCTCAATAGCTGGAATTACCTTCTCACAAAGATATTCCCTCATCACATCAATGTTAACTATCACTAACATGGTCCGTCTATCCTTGTTTTTGGACTTTCGTGTTGCACCTGTTTCCTTGACAAATGCCCATACTCTTATCTTTCCATCAAAAGTTTGAAAACCACCCGCATCAAACCTTGGCCTGGTTGATACGTCTCCAACATAGCTACTTTTCCTAATGCTTTTCCTTTTGTTTTGGACTCTAATTTGCATGATTTGAATGAAACTAACCCCGGACTAACGTTGTTTTCAGCAGAACTACCATGGTGTTGTTTTTGTGCAGAAATAAAAGTTCTCGAAATGGAACGAAACTTTGTGAGGAATTTTTATATAATATATAAGAATTTCTGGAGCCAAGACCTACCTAAGGGGGCACCTGGGTGGGCACAACCCACTAGGGCGCGCTCTCCTCACCAGGCGCGCCCAGGTGGGTTGTCCCCACCTGGTGGCCCCGCAGACCCTGAAACCGACGCTATAAAATCCTATTTTTTCAGGAAAAAATAAGGGAGAAAGAATTATCACGATCCACGAGACGGAGCCGCCGTCACCTCCTGTTCTTTGTCGGGAGGCCAGATCTAGAGTCCGTTTGGGGCTCCGGAGAGGGGGATCTTCGTTCTTTGTCATCACCAACCCTTCTCCATCGCTAATTCCATGATGTTCCCCACTAGGAGTGAGTAATTCCTTTGTAGGCTCGTTGGTCGGTGAGGAGTTGGATGAGATTCATCATGTAATCGAGTTAGTTTTGTTAGGGCTTGATCCCTAGTATCCACTACGTTCTAAGATTGATGTTGCTATGACTTTGCCATGCTTAATGCTTGTCACTTTGGGCCCGGGTGCCATGATTTCAGATCTGAACCGTTTATGTTATTACCATTATATCCATGTTCTAGATCCGATCTTGCAAGTTATAGTCACCTACTACATGTTATGATCCGGCAACCCCGGAGTGACAATAACCGGGACTTCTCCCGGTGATGACAGTAGTTTGAGGAGTTCATGTGTTCACTATGTGTTAATTCTTTGTTCCGGTTCTCTATTAAAAGGACCCCGATGCCACGGGAGGGTAGGATAAAAGATGTCATGCAAGTTCTTTCCATAAGCACGTATGCCTAGTTACTGAATACATGCCTACATTATATTGACGAACTGGAGCTAGTGCCGTATCGCCCTAGGTTATAACTGTCTCCTGATGAATATCATCCAACAAGTCACCGATCCAATGCCTATGAATTTACCTTATATTGTTCCTGCTAAGTTACTACTGCTATCATCATTGTTACACTTGCTACAAAACTATTGCTATCACTATTACCATTACCGTTACTATTGCTACTATTATCAAAACTACCATACTACTTTGCTACTGATCACTTTGCTGCAGATAATTAATCTCCAGGTGTGGTTGAATTGACGACTCAGCTGCTAATACCTCAAATATTCTTTGGCTCCCCTTGTGTCGAATATATAAATTTGGGTTGAATACTCCACCCTCGAAAACTGTTGCGATCCCCTATACTTGTGGGTTATCAAGACCTTTTTCTGGCGCCGTTGCCGGGGAGCATAGCTATATTTGTTGAGTCACTTGGGATTATTCTCATGTTATCACTATGAAGAATCTGAAGGATGCTAAGACTAAAATATTTCCCTCAAAGATGAGGGGAGGTAAGGAACTGCCATCCAGTTCTACTTTAGAATCACCTTCTGTTATGAGTAAACTTGCAACACCACCACATGCTAGTAATTCTGATATGTCGCAAGTTATTGATGATGCTACTTCTGCTATGGATAATGCTTATGATGATGCTAGTACCTTGCTTAATGACGATGTGCCACTTGGTGACTTTCTTGATAAACAAATTGCTAGAGTTATATAACATGATGTTGTTGAATCTGATGATGGGCTTGAAACTGAAACTCCTGAAACACCTACTATAAGTATCCCTCCTAGATTTGAATTGCCTAAGGTACCGAAAGGTTATGTTATGAGTAAATAAACAACTAGAGATATTCTTGTTTGCAGAGATAGAGATGATCTAGAGAAATTATTATGCAAGTATAAAGAAAAATCTCTGAATGCTAGAATGAAATGTGATCCTAACTTTGCTACTTCACCTATCTTTATTGATGATAAGGATTATGAATTCTCTATCGACCCAGAGTTAATTACTTTGGTTGAATCTGATCCTTTCCATGGTTATGAAACTGAAACTGTTGTGGCACATCTTACTAAGTTGAATGACATAGCCACCCTTTTTACTCATGATGAGAAAACTTGCTATTACTATATTGTCAAATTATTTCCTTTCTAATTAAAGGGTGATGCTAAAGCTTGGTACAATACTCTTGCTCCTGGTTGTGTGCGTAGTCCCCAGGATATGTTTTATTACTTCTCTGAAAAATATTTTCCCGCTCACAAGAAACAAGCTGCCTTACAGGAAATATTTAACTTTGTTCAAATTAAAGAAGAGAGTCTCCCACAAGCTTGGGGGAGGCTTTGCCAATTACTTAATGCTTTGCATGATCATCCTCTTAAGAAAAATGAAATACTTGATATCTTCTATAATGGAATAACCGATGCTTCTAGGGACTTGCTAGATAGTTGTGTTGGTTGTATTTTCAGGGAATGAACTGTTGGACAAGCTGAGGAATTATTGAATAACATATTGAAAAATTATGACGATTGGACTATTCTTGAATCACCACCTAAACCCACTCCGAAGAAGAGGGGTATATTATATCTGAGTCCTGAAGATATGCAAGAGGCAAAGAAATCTATGAAGGAAAAAGGTATTAAAGCTGAGGATGTTAAAAATTTACCTTCTATTGAAGAAATACATGGGCTTAATACACCACCATTGCCTAAGGTGGTAGATGTAAATTCTCTAATGAAGTTCAATGATAATGACAATTCTCACAATATGCATCCTAGCCAATGCCTTTATGAGTTTGAAAACTATATTAGAAAACAAGATTACTTCAATGCAAATGTTATGAAACAATTGAAATATAATTCTGATGTGATTGCTCGCTTGAGTGACTTGTTATTTATAATATCAAATGATGTTAGAGGTGTTGGAAAGCATGCTTCTATGGTTCAAACTCAGTTAGAACAAGTTGCTAAATCTCAAAGAGATTTGCTTGATGAAAAGAATAATAATATGCATGACTTTGTTGTTAGAGGTGCAACTAGAGGAGGTAAAATGACTCAGGAACCACTTTATCCTGAGGGACACCCAAAAAGAATTGAACAATATTCACAAAGAGCTAACACTAGTGCATCTAGTCCTTCTAGAAAGAAAAATAAAAAGGAAAATGATAGGACTTTCCATGCTTCTAGTGAACCTGAAATAGAAAAACCTCCTGACAATGATAATGAAACTTCTATCTCTAATGCTGAAACCCAGTCTGGTAATGAACGCTCATGTAGTGATAATGAAAAGGATAATGTTAATGTTCATGAAGATACCCAACCAAATAATAAAGAACCAGACAATGATGTTGAGATAGAACCAGCTGTTGATCTTGATAACCCACATCCTAAGAATAAAAGGTATGACAAAAGAGACTTCATTGCTAGAAAGCACGGTAAAGAAAGAGAACCGCGGGTTCAAAAACCTATGCCTTTTCCACCTAAGTCAACTAAAAAGAATGATGATGAAGAATTTGGACGCTTTGCTGAAATGCCGAGGAAACTTGATATTATTGCAATTCCTACAAGCATATGTTCCTCCCTCATAACAATTTTCAGTAGCATCATGAATGAATTCAACAATATAACCATCACATAAAGCATTATTTTCATGATCTACAAGCATAGAAATTTTACTACTCTCCACATAAGCAAATTTCTTCTCATGAATAGAAGTGGGAGCAAACTCAACAAAATAACTATCATGTGAGGCATAATCCAATTGAAAATTAAAATCATGATGACAAGTTCCATGGTTATCATTATTCTTTATAGAATACATATCATCACAATAATCATCATAAATAGCAACTTTATTCTCATAATCAATTGAAACCTCTTCCGAAATAGCGGATTCATCACTAAATAAAGTCATGACCTCTCCAAATCCACTTTCATAAATATTATAAGATTCAACACCCTCCAAAATAGTGGGATCATTACTTCCTAAAGTTGATACTCTTCCAAACCCACTTTCATCAATATAATCATCATAAATAGGAGGCATACTATCATCATAATAAATTTGCTCATCAAAACTTGGGGGACTAAAAATATCATATTCATCAAACATAGCATTCCCAAGATTGTGGCTTTGCATATCATTAGCATCATGGATATTCAAAGAATTCATACTAACAACATTGCAATCATGCTCATCATTCAAATATTTAGTGCCAAACATTTTAATGCATTCTTCTTCTAGCATTTTGGCACAATTATCGAAATCCTTATTTTCATGAAAGATATTAACAAGATGAAGCATATGAGGTACCCTCAATTCCATTTTTTGTAGTTTTCTTTTATAGACTAAACTAGTGATAAAACAAGAAACTAAAAGATTCGATTGCAAGATATAAAGATATACCTTCAAGCGCTAACCTCCCCGGCAACGGTGCCAGAAAAGAGCTTGATGTCTACTACACAACCTTCTTATTGTAGACGTTGTTGGGCCTCCAAGTGCAGAGGTTTGTAGGACAGTAGAAAATTTCCCTCAAGTGGATTACCTAAGGTTTATCAATCCATGGGAGACGTAGGATGAAGATGGTCTCTCTCAAGCAACCCTGCAACCAAATAACAAAGAGTCTCTTGTGTCCCCAACACACCCAATACAATGGTAAATTGTATAGGTGCACTAGTTCGGCGAAGAGATGGTGATACAAGTGGTATATGGATAATAGATATAGGTTTTTGTAATCTAAAAATATAAAAACAGCAAGGTAACTAAAGATAAAAGTGAGCGTAAACGGTATTGCAATGCGTTGAAACAAGGCCTAGGGTTCATACTTTCACTAGTGCAAGTTCTCTCAACAATAATAACCTAATTGGATCATATAACTATCCCTCAACATGCAACAAAGAGTCACTCCAAAGTCACTAATAGCGGAGAACAAACGAAGAGATTATTGTAGGGTACGAAACCACCTCAAAGTTATTCTTTCTGATTGATCTATTCAAGAGTCTGTAGTAAAATAACACGAAGATATTCTTTCCGTTCAATCTATCCTAGAGTTCGTACTAGAATAACACCTTAAGACACAAATCAACCAAAACCCTAATGTCACCTAGATACTCCAATGTCACCTCAAGTATCCGTGGGCTTCTTCTGGTCCAAAAATGATCTCCGTGAAATTTTAGGTCAATTGGACTCCGTTTTGTTTTCCTTTTATACGATGCTCAAAAACAAGGAATAACAAAAACTGGCACTAGGCTCTAAGTTAATAGGTTAGTCCCAAAAATCATATAAAATAGCATATAAATGCATATAAAACATCCTAGATGGATAATATAATAGCATGGAACAATAAAAAATTATAGATACGTTGGAGACGTATCAGGAAACGGCCGGCCTCAAGGGGCACGCCCCAAGGGGGGGGGATCCTACTTCTACTAGGGGTAGCCCCCCTTTCCTAGTCCAACAAGGAGTGGAAGGAAGGATGGGGGCGCCGCCCCCTCCCCTTGTCCAATTCGGATGGGGGGGCGCCACCTCCTGGACGGCCCTCTCTCCTCTAAGGCCCATGGTGGCCCATTAATTTCCGGGGGGGGGGGGGGGGGGTTCCGGTAACCCTCCGGCACTCCGGTTTTATCCGAAACTCTCCGGAACACTTCTGATGTCCGAACAACATGGTCCAATATATCAATCTTTATGTCTCGACCATTTCGAGACTCCTCGTCATGTCTGCGATCTCATCTGGGACTCCGGACAGCCTTCAGTACATCAAATCACATAAACTCATAATACCAATCATCATCAAACGTTAAGCGTGCGGACCCTACGGGTTCGAGAACTATATATGTAGACATGACTGAGACACTTCTCCGGTCAATAACCAACAGCGGAACCTGGATGCTAATATTGGTTCCTACATATTCCATGAAGATCTTTATCGGTCAAACCGCACAACAACATACGTTGTTCCCTTTGTCATCGGTATGTTACTTGCCCGGGATTCGATCATCGGTATCATCATACCTAGTTCAATTTCGTTACCGGCAAGTCTCTTTACTCGTTCCGTAATGCATCATCCCGCAACTAACTCATTATTCACTTTGCTTGCAAGGCTTATAGTGATGAGCATTAACGAGAGGGCCCCGAGCTACCTCTTCGAAACACGGAGTGACAAATCCTAATCTCGATCGATTCCAACTCAACAAACACCATCGAAGACACCTGTAGAGTATCTTTATAATCACCTAGTTACATTGTGACGTTTGATAGCACACAAGGTGTTCCTTCGCTATTCGGGAGTTGCATAATCTCATAGTCATAGGAACGTGTATAAGTCATGAAGAAAGCAATAGCAATAAACTAAACGATCATAATGCTAAGCTAATGGATGGGTCTTGTCCATCACATCATTCTATAATGATGTGCTCTCGTTCATCAAATGACAACACATGTCCATGACTAGGAAATTTAACCATCTTTGATTAACGAGCTAGTCAAGTAGAGACAAACTTGGGACACTCTGTTGTCTATGTATTCACACATGTACTAAGTTTTCGGTTAATACAATTCTAGCATGAATAATAAACATTTATCATGATATAAGGAAATATAAATAACAACTTTATTATTGCCTCTAGGGCATATTTCCTTCATACACTTGGCCGGATTGATGCATTGGCCTGTCGCTCTCTCATACGTGAGTAGCACCTCATGTACCTTCTTAGCATGTTCCTCTTCTGCTTTAAAAAACAACACGGTGTTGTCTGCGAACAACAAATGAGACACACTCGGCGCTCTACGGCAAACCTTCAGGGGAGTATAATCACCCTTTTCTTCCCCATCTTTCAACAAAGCCGAGAGACCATCAGCCACAAATAGGAACAAAAATGGGGAGAGAGGATCACCTTGCCAAAGCCCGCACGTCGGTGCGAATGAATCCAAGAGGGTCACATTAAATTTAACCGTATATCTTACCGAGGTGACGCACGTCATAATCCAGTTCACCCAACGGCGAGCAAAACCCATCTTTTGCATCATTCACTCCAAGAAGATCCAATCAACCCTATCATAAGCTTTAGACAGATCCAATTTATATGCACAATAACTTTTGTTCGGGTCTTTTTCCTGTTGAATATAGTGAATGCACTCAAAATCAAGTAACGCATTATCAGTAATCATCCAACCAGGGACAAAGTGTTGGGGAACGTAGTAATTTCGAAAATTTTCCTACGCACACGCAAGATCATGGTGATGCACAGCAACGAGAGGGGAGAGTGTTGTCTACGTACCAACGCAGACCGACTGCGGAAGCGATCACACAACGCAGAGGAAGTAGTCGTACGTCTTCTTCCCGATCCGACCGATCCAAGCACCGTTACTCCGGCACCTCCGAGTTCTTAGCACACGTTCAGCTCGATGACGATGCTCGGGCTCCGATCCAGCAAAGCGTCGAGGAAGAGTTCCGTCAGCACGATGGCGTGGTGACGATCTTGATGTACTACCGACGCAGGGCTTCGCCTAAGCACTACAACGGTATGATCGAGGTGGAATATGGTGGCAGGGGGCACCGCACACGGCTAAGGAACGATCTCAAGGATCAACTTGTGTGTCTTGGGGTGTCCCCTGCCCCCGTATATAAAGGTTGGAGGGAGGGGGGCTGGCCGGCCAGAGAGAGGGAGGCGCAGGAGGAGTCCTACTCCTACCGGGAGTAGGACTCCCCCCTCCAATCCTATTCCAACTAGGACTCTCAAGGGGGGAAGGAGAGAGAGGGGGGCCGGCCCCTTCTCCTAGTCCTACTAGGACTTGGGGAAGGGGGGGGGGGGCACGGCCAGCTGTGGGCTGCCCCTTTTCTCTTTTCCACTAAGGCCCAATAGGCCCATTAGTCTCCCGGGGGGTTCCGGTAACCCTCCCGGTATTCCGGTAAAATCCCGATTTCACCCGGAACACTTCCGATGTCCAAACATAGGCTTCCAATATATCAATCTTTACGTCTCGACCATTTCGAGACTCCTCGTCATGTCCGTGATCTCATCCGGGACTCCGAACAACCTTCGGTACATCAAAATGCATAAACTCATAATAACTGTCATCGTAATGTTAAGCGTGCGGACCCTACGGTTCGAGAACAATGTAGACATGACCGAGACACGTTTCCGGTCAATAACCAATAGCGGGACCTGGATGCCCATATTGGCTCCTACATATTCTACGAAGATCTTTATCGGTCAGACCGCATAACAACATACGTTGTTCCCTTTGTCATCGGTATGTTACTTGCCTGAGATTCGATCGTCGGTATCCAATACCTAGTTCAATCTCGTTACCGGCAAGTCTCTTTACTCGTTCCGTAATACATCATCTCACAACTAACATATTAGTTGCAGTGCTTGCAAGGCTTATGTGATGTGCATTACCGAGAGGGCCCAGAGATACCTCTCCGACAATCGGAGTGACAAACCCTAATCTCGAAATACGCCAACCCAACATCTACCATTGGAGACACCTGTAGTACTCCTTCATAATCACCCAGTTACGTTGTGACGTTTGGTAGTACCCAAAGTGTTAATCCAGTAAACGGGAGTTGCATAATCTCATAGTTATAGGAACATGTATAAGTCATGAAGAAAGCAATAGCAACATACTAAACGATCGGGTGCTAAGCTAATGGAATGGGTCATGTCAATCAGATCATTCAACTAATGATGTGACCTTGTTAATCAAATAACAACTCTTTGTTCATGGTTAGGAAACATAACCATCTTTGATTAATGAGCTAGTCAAGTAGAGGCATACTAGTGACACTCTGTTGGTCTATGTATTCACACATGTATTATGTTTCCGGTTAATACAATTCTAGCATGAATAATAAACATTTATCATGATATAAGGAAATAAATAACAACTTTATTATTGCCTCTAGGGCATATTTCGTTCAGTCTCCCACTTGCCACTAGAGTCAATAATCTAGTTTACACAGTAATGATTCTAACACCCATGGAGCCTTGGTGCTGATCATGTTTTGCTCGTGGAAGAGGCTTAGTCAACGGGTCTGCAACATTCAGATCCGTATGTATCTTGCAAATCTCTATGTCTCCCACCTGGACTAAATCCCGGATGGAGTTGAAGCGTCTCTTGATGTGTTTGGTTCTTTTGTGAAATTTGGATTCCTTTGCCAAGGCAATTGCACCAGTATTGTCACAGAAGTTTTTCATTGGACCCGATGCACTAGGTATGACACCTAGATCGGATATGAACTCCTTCATCCAGACTCCTTCGTTTGCTGCTTCCGAAGCAGCTATGTACTCCGCTTCACATGTAGATCCCGCTACGACGCTTTGTTTAGAACTGCACCAACTGACAGCTCCACCGTTTAAAGTAAACACGTATCCGGTTTGCTATTTAGAATCGTCCGGATCAGTGTCAAAGCTTGCATCAACGTAACCTCTTACGGTGAGCTCTTTGTCACCTCCATATACGAGAAACATATCCTTAGTCCTTTTCAGGTATTTCAGGATGTTCTTGACCGCTGTCCAGTGATCCATTCCTGGATTACTTTGGTACCTCCCTGCTAAACTTATAGCAAGGCACACATCAGGTCTGGTACACAGCATTCCATACATGATAGAGCCTATGGCTGAAGCATAGGGAACATCTTTCATTTTCTCTCTATCTTCTGCAGTGGTCGGGCATTGAGTCTGACTCAACTTCACACCTTGTAACACAGGCAAGAAATCTTTGCTTGATCCATTTTGAACTTCTTCAAAATTTTGTCAAGGTATGTGCATTGTGAAAGTCCAATTAAGCGTTTTGATCTATCTCTATAGATCTTTATGCCTAATATGTAAGCAGCTTCCCCGAGGTCTTTCATCGAAAAACTTTTATTCAAGTATCCCTTTATGCTATCCAGAAATTCTATATCATTTCCAATCAGCAATATGTCATCCACATATAATATCAGAAATGCTATAGAGCTCCCACTCACTTTCTTGTAAATACAGGCTTCTCCAAAAGTTTGTATAAAGCCAAATGCTTTGATCACACTATCAAAGCATTTATTCCAACTCCGAGATGCTTGCACCAGTCCATAAATGGATCGCTGGAGTTTGCATACTTTGTTAGCTCCCTTTGGATCGACAAAACCTTCTCGTTGCATCATATACAACTCTTCTTCCAGAAATCCATTCAGGAATGCAGTTTTGACATCCATCTGCCATATTTCATAATCATAAAATGCGGCAATTGCTAACATAATTCTGACGGACTTAAGCATCGCTACGGGTGAGAAGGTCTCATCGTAGTCAACCCCTTGAACTTGTCGAAAACCTTTCGCGACAAGTCGAGCTTTATAGACAGTAATATTACCGTCAGCGTCAGTCTTTTTCTTGAAGATCCATTTATTCTCAATTGCTTGCCGATCATCGGGCAAGTCAACCAAAGTCCATACTTTGTTTTCATACATGGATCCCATCTCAGATTTCATGGCCTCAAGCCACTTTGCGGAATCTGGGCTCACCATCGCTTCTTCATAGTTCGTAGGTTCATCATGATCTAGTAGCATGACTTCCAGAACTGGATTACCGTACCACTCTGGTGCGGATCTCACTCTGGTTGATCTACGTGGTTCAGTAGTATCTTTTCCTGAAGCTTCATGATCATCATCATTAGCTTCCTCACTGATTGGTATAGGTGTCGCAGAAACAGTTTTCTGTGATGTACTATTTTCCAATAAGGGAGCAGGTACAGTTACCTCGTCATGTTCTACTTTCCTCCCACTCACTTCTTTCGAGAGAAACTCCTTCTCTAGAAAGTTTCCGAATTTAGCAACAAAAGTCTTGCCTTCGGTTCTGTGATAGAAGGTGTATCCAATAGTTTCCTTTGGATATCCTATGAAGACACATTTCTCCGATTTGGGCTCGAGTTTATCAGGTTGAAGCTTTTTCACATAAGCATCGCAGCCCCAAACTTTAAGAAACGACAACTTTGGTTTCTTACCAAACCATAGTTCATAAGGTGTTGTCACAACGGATTTTGATGGTGCCCTATTTAACGTGAATGCGGCCGTCTCTAAAGCATAACCCCAAAACGATAGCGGTAAATCAGTAAGAGACATCATAGATCGCACCATATCTAGTAAAGTACGATTACAACGTTCGGACACACCATTACGCTGTGGTGTTCTGGGTGGCGTGAGTTGCGAAACTATTCCACAATTTTTCAAATGTACACCAAACTCGTAACTCAAATATTCTCCTCCACGATCAGATCGTAGAAACTTTATTTTCTTGTTACGATGATTTTCAACCTCACTCTGAAATTCTTTGAACTTTTCAAATGTTTCAGACTTATGTTTCATTAAGTAGATATACCCATATCTGCTTAAATCATCTGTGAAGGTGAGAAAATAACGATATCCGCCACGAGCCTCAATATTCATCGGACCACATACATCGGTATGTATGATTTCCAATAAATCTGTTGCTCTCTCCATAGTACCGGAGAACGGTGTTTTAGTCATCTTGCCTATGAGGCACGGTTCGCAAGTACCAAGTGATTCATAATCAAGTGGTTCCAAAAGTCCATCAGTATGGAGTTTCTTCATGCGCTTTACACCGATATGACCTAAACGGCAGTGCCACAAATAAGTTGCACTATCATTATTAACTTTGCATCTTTTGGCTTCTACATTATGAATATGTGTATCACTACTATCGATATTCAACAAGAATAGACCACTCTTCAAAGGTGCATGACCATAAAAGATATTACTCATATAAATAGAACAACCATTATTCTCTGATTTAAATGAATAACCGTCTCGCATGAAACAAGATCCAGATATAATGTTCATGCTCAACGCTGGCACCAAATAACAATTATTTAGGTCTAATATTAATCCCGAAGGTAGATGTAGAGGTAGCGTGCCGACCGCGATCACATCGACTTTGGAACCGTTTCCCACGCGCATCGTCACCTCGTCCTTTGCTAGCGTCCGCTTATTCCGTAGTCCTTGTTTCGAGTTGCAAATATTAGCAACAGAACCAGTATCAAATACCCAGGTGCTACTGCGAGCTCTAGTAAGGTACACATCAATAACATGTATATCACATATACCTTTGTTCACTTTGCCATCCTTCTTATCCGCCAAATACTTGGGGCAGTTCCGCTTCCAGTGACCAGTCTGCTTGCAGTAGAAGCACTCAGTTTCAGGCTTAGGTCCAGACTTGGGTTTCTTCTCCTGAGCAGCAACTTGCTTGCTGTTCTTCTTGAATTTTCCCTTCTTCTTCCCTTTGCCCTTTTTCTTGAAACTAGTGGTTTTGCTAACCATCAACACTTGATGCTCCTTCTTGATTTCTACCTCCGCAGCTTTCAGCATTGCGAAGAGCTCGGGAATAGTCTTGTTCATCCCTTGCATATTATAGTTCATCACGAAGCTCTTGTAGCTTGGTGGCAGTGATTGGAGAATTCTGTCAATGACGCAGTCATCTGGAAGATTAACTCCCATCTGAATCAAGTGATTATTATACCCAGACATTTTGAGTATATGCTCACTGACAGAACTGTTCTCCTCCATCTTGCAGCTATAGAACTTATTGGAGACTTCATATCTCTCAATTCGGGCATTTGTTTGAAATATTAACTTCAACTCCTGGAACATCTCATATGCTCCATGACGTTCAAACCGTCGTTGAAGTCCCGATTCTAAGCCGTAAAGCATGGCACACTGAACTATCGAGTAGTCATCAGCTTTGCTCTGCCAGACGTTCATAACATCTGGCGTTGCTCCAGCAGCAGGCCTGTCACCCAGCGGTGCTTCCAGGACGTAATTCTTCTGTGCAGCAATGAGGATAATCCTCAGGTTACGGACCCAGTCCGTGTAATTGCTACCATCATCTTTCAACTTTGCTTTCTCAAGGAACGCATTAAAATTTAACGGAACAACAGCACGAGCCATCTATCTACAATCAACATAAACAAGCAAGATACTATCAGGTACTAAGTTCATGATAAGTTTAAGTTCAGTTAATCAAATTACTTAAGAACTCCCACTTAGATAGACATCCCTCTAATCCTCTAAGTGATCACGTGATCCAAATCAACTAAACCATAACCGATCATCACGTGAGATGGAGTAGTTTTCAATGGTGAATATCGTTATGTTGATCATATCTACTATATGATTCACGCTCGACCTTTCGGTCTCCGTGTTTCGAGGCCATATCTGTATATGCTTGGCTCGTCAAGTATAACCTGAGTATTCTGCGTGTGCAACTGTTTTGCACCCGTTGTATTTGGACGTAGAGCTTATCACACCCGATCATCACGTGGTGTCTGGGCACGACGAACTTTGGCAACGGTGCATACTCAGGGAGAACACTTCTTGATAATTTAGTGAGAGATCATCTTATAATGCTACCGTCAATCAAAGCAAGATAAGATGCATAAAAGGATAAACATCACATGCAATCAATATAAGTGATATGATATGGCCATCATCATCTTGTGCTTGTGATCTCCATCTCCGAAGCACCGTCATGATCACCATCGTCACCGGCGCGACACCTTGATCTCCATCGTAGCATCGTTGTCGTCTCGCCAATCTTATGCTTCCACGACTATCACTACCGCTTAGTAATAAAGTAAAGCATTACATCGCGATTGCATTGCATACAATAAAGCGACAACCATATGGCTCCTGCCAGTTGCCGATAACTCGGTTACAAAATATGATCATCTCATACAATAAAATCAGCATCATGCCTTGACCATATCACATCACAACATGCCCTGCAAAAACAAGTTAGACGTCCTCTACTTTGTTGTTGCAAGTTTTACGTGGCTGCTACGGGCTTAAGTAAGAACTCATCTCACCTACGCATCAAAACCACAACGATAGTTCGTCAAATAGACTCCGTTTTAACCTTCTCAAGGACCGGGCGTAGTCACACTTGGTTCAACTAAAGTTGGAGAGACAGTCTTCCGCAAGCCATCTATGTGCAAAGCACGTCGAGGGAACCGGTCTCGCGTAAGAGTACGCGTAAGGTTGGTCCGGATCGTCTCACCCAACAATACCGCCGAACCAAAGTATGACATGCTGGTAGGCAGTATGACTTGTATCGCCCACAACTCACTTGTGTTCTACTCGTGCAAATAACATCAAACCATAAAACCTAGGCTCGGATGCCACTGCTGGGGAACGTAGTAATTTCGAAAATTTTCCTACGCACACGCAAGATCATGGTGATGCACAGCAACGAGAGGGGAGAGTGTTGTCTACGTACCAACGCAGACCGACTGCGGAAGCGATCACACAACGTAGAGGAAGTAGTCGTACGTCTTCTTCCCGATCCGACCGATCCAAGCACCGTTACTCCGGCACCTCCGAGTTCTTAGCACACGTTCAGCTCGATGACGATGCTCGGGCTCCGATCCAGCAAAGCGTCGAGGAAGAGTTCCGTCAGCACGACGGCGTGGTGACGATCTTGATGTACTACCGACGCAGGGCTTCGCCTAAGCACTACAACGGTATGATCGAGGTGGAATATGGTGGCAGGGGGCACCGCACACGGCTAAGGAACGATCTCAAGGATCAACTTGTGTGTCTTGGGGTGTCCCCTGCCCCCGTATATAAAGGTTGGAGGGAGGGGGGCTGGCCGGCCAGAGAGAGGGAGGCGCAGGAGGAGTCCTACTCCTACTGGGAGTAGGACTCCCCCCCTCCAATCCTATTCCAACTAGGACTCTCAAGGGGGAAAGGAGAGAGAGGGGGGCCGGCCCCTTCTCCTAGTCCTACTAGGACTTGGGGAAGGGGGGGGGGGGGGCGCACGGCCAGCTGTGGGCTGCCCCTTTTCTCTTTTCCACTAAGGCCCAATAGGCCCATTAGTCTCCCGGGGGGTTCCGGTAACCCTCCCGGTATTCCGGTAAAATCCCGATTTCACCCGGAACACTTCCGATGTCCAAACATAGGCTTCCAATATATCAATCTTTACGTCTCGACCATTTCGAGACTCCTCGTCATGTCCGTGATCTCATCCGGGACTCCGAACAACCTTCGGTACATCAAAATGCATAAACTCATAATAACTGTCATCGTAACGTTAAGCGTGCGGACCCTACGGTTCGAGAACAATGTAGACATGACCGAGACACGTCTCCGGTCAATAACCAATAGCGGGACCTGGATGCCCATATTGGCTCCTACATATTCTACGAAGATCTTTATCGGTCAGACCGCATAACAACATACGTTGTTCCCTTTGTCATCGGTATGTTACTTGCCTGAGATTCGATCGTCGGTATCCAATACCTAGTTCAATCTCGTTACCAGCAAGTCTCTTTACTCGTTCCGTAATACATCATCTCACAACTAACATATTAGTTGCAGTGCTTGCAAGGCTTATGTGATGTGCATTACCGAGAGGGCCCAGAGATACCTCTCCGACAATCGGAGTGACAAACCCTAATCTCGAAATACGCCAACCCAACATCTACCATTGGAGACACCTGTAGTACTCCTTTATAATCACCCAGTTACGTTGTGACGTTTGGTAGTACCCAAAGTGTTCCTCCGGTAAACGGGAGTTGCATAATCTCATAGTTATAGGAACATGTATAAGTCATGAAGAAAGCAATAGCAACATACTAAACGATCGGGTGCTAAGCTAATGGAATGGGTCATGTCAATCAGATCATTCAACTAATGATGTGACCTCGTTAATCAAATAACAACTCTTTGTTCATGGTTAGGAAACATAACCATCTTTGATTAATGAGCTAGTCAAGTAGAGGCATACTAGTGACACTCTGTTGGTCTATGTATTCACACATGTATTATATTTCCGGTTAATACAATTCTAGCATGAATAATAAACATTTATCATGATATAAGGAAATAAATAACAACTTTATTATTGCCTCTTGGGCATATTTCCTTCACAAAGGCACTCTGTGCGGGTGAGATAATGTCATCCAATATGGGAGGCAGCCGGTTAACCAAACACTTCGCCACTACCTTGTAGATGACGTTGCATAAACTGATAGGCCGGAACTCCGTGAGCCGCTCTTGGTTGTCTACCTTTGGGATGAGAATGATGTAGGTGTCATTCACCCCTCCAGGCATGATCCCAGTCCGAAAGAATTCCTTCAACCCAGCGATAACCTGCTCTTTCATGACACCCCAGCTCCTCTGAAAGAAGCGAGCAGGGAATCCATCAGGCCCCGGAGCTTTGAGAGGACCGATTTGAAACAGTGCACCAGCAATTTCCTTGTCTGTAAAATCTGCACACAGTCCATCATTCATGGCATCAGTAACACGGGAATTAATTAAGTTAATCACAGGATCCGCACATAAGGAGGCGTCAGCAGAAAACAGATTAGAAAAATAGGATGTTGTCATCACAGCCATGGACTCATGATCTTTATGCACCACTCCTGCATCATCAACAAGTGACTTGATACGATTTTTTCGCGCATGCCAAACCGCTTTCCGATGAAAGAAACGCGTGTTGCGGTCTCCCTTCCGCAACCACGCAACCTGAGATCTCTGCATCCAAAGCACCTCCTCTCTGTATAGGACTTCATTCATCCTGTCAGTGGCCTCTCTGACCTCCTTTCTATCTGCATTCATAGACATAAGCTCTTTCAGGCGAGAGCGGGACTTGTTAATTTCTTTTATAACATTACCAAATCCCCTCTAAAAATAGGGATTTTTTCTTTAAAAAATAAAAATAAAAATTAGGATTTTTGAAAAAAATTTGAATGAAAAACAAATTTAATACAACCTCCAAAGGATATATAGCAAGTTTTACTGTATTGTTCACAAGGCAGCTTCGGTCCAACTGGTAAACGCCATGTCATCGCTTGATCTTCACCCTTCGCGGCCCTTGGTGATATTTTTTGTGGGGCGGAATAAAAATAGGGGTGTTCACTAGAGAGTAGGTCACAATGAACTAATAGTGAACGTGTTGTTAGCATGCTACACCGCTCTATAGCGTGTTGTTAGCGAGACAATTCTTAGCAGGTTACTTGCTTGGTCGATTTTAGTCTACTTGCTAGAGTACCACTACTATAGTGCTACATGCACAGTCGTCCTGTGAAATGAGCATGCCAGAATTTTCTAGATAGAGATAGAATGACGGCGTGGGGTCTTCACGGGCTGGCAGGCTGGTAGGGCAGTGATGCCCGCCACACGAATCCCAGCCCTGTTGACCGTCAGATTGTCCTATCTAATGGTACATATTTGGCCACATTGTCTTCTAACTAAACGTAATGAATATAAGCCATTTGATTACAAAGATCCAACGGTCTGTATGACTCGATATTGGTATACTATAGATATAGATATTGTTTGAGAGAAGGTTTTACATATGATATGGACCCTGTTTTCTTGCATGTCGGCCTGGTGCTCGATTTCTGTCTGAACTTGTTGGGCCGCCAGAGCCCAATAGTCACTCACACCCCACCCTTTTCATCCCTAAAGAAAAATAAAACCTAGACGAAACCCTCGTGTTCTCAAAAAGGAAAAATAAAAAAGAGACGAAACCCTCATTCCTCCTGTATGCGCCATGGCCTCGCCGCCGGCGAAGAAGAAACCCCCAACCACCATAAGCGACCTCGACCAAGACACCCTGCGCGAGATCCTCTTCCGCCTCCCCTCTCTCCCGAGCCTCGTCCGCGCCGCCCTCAGCTGCCGTGCCTTCCTCGACGCCATCCGTTCATCCCCAGCCTTCCGCCGCCGCTTCCGCGCGCTCCACCCTCCCCCACTCCTAGGCCTCTTCCTCAGCATCGAAGACGCCGTCATCCCTTCCTTCGTGCCTCTCCGCCGCCGGCCCGACCCAGACCTCGCCGCAGCCGTCCGCGGCGCCGATTTGTTCCTCACCCGTCTCCCAGTTCCCGAAGACGACATCTCCCTTCCTGTCGCCGTCCCCATCCCCAAAGACGGCAGGGAGGATGTCGTCCCCGTCCCAATCCCCGAAGACGCCAAGGAAGATGCCCTCTCCGTTCCCGTTCCCGACGACGGCGACGAGGATGCCATCTCCATCCCAGAAGAAGAAGAAGAAGAAGACGAGGATGCCGTCTTCGAGTGGTCAATCTGCGACTGCCGCGAAGGATTCGTTCTTCTCGGCAACTGGAGCACCGAGCAAATGGCTGTCTACAACCCGCTCACGCGGACCCTGGACCTCATCCCCCTGCCGCCCCGCGAAAGCCGTGTGGGCTCGCATATTGATTTCTACATCCTCGCCTCGGAACAGGACTACCGGTCGTTCCGCATTGTGTGCGTCCGGCACAGCAAATGTGGGGCGCTCGCCATCGTCTTCTCATCAGACACAAGAAAGTGGCAGATCTTCCCATGGACAGACATTGACGGGTTCTGGCCTCAACATGGTAAGGTGGTGAATGGTTGCATCTATTGGACCATTGGAATGCCGACGGACGCCCGTGTGCTTAACACCGCCACAATGCAGTTCTTTCGGATGGATATGCCGCCGCGCAGGACAATTAATGAAACATTGACGGCTGGCGAGACCAAGGATGGAAGGCTCTGTGTGGTGTTCGCACCTATAGTAGCACTGAGGCCCGAGTCAGCACTTGTTGTTTGGATATTGAGAGCCGATGCTGGCGATGGTGTCGAGGGATGGATGCTGGAAAAGTCGCTTCCATTGCAGGAGGTAGCTGGGATTGTTCGGTGTCAAGTTGAGGAGAATGTTAAAGTTCAACTGAGTGTTGATGCGATTATTGATGGCTTTGTGTACTTGTCTGCTTATTGTGGTGTGTGGGAGCATCATCATTCGACTCACTGGTTCCTATCCTACTGCGTGGAAACAGCGGTGCTGAAAAAGCTTGACCGCATCCTTTATGATGCTTCCTATCCCTACATTATGCCGTGGCCTCGTTCGTTGGTACACAGCAAGGTGAGCCCTCACTCAAGGTTGCATGACTACTAAGCTTTATTTTTAAGTTATGAACTGTTCTCTTGCTTTGGTAATTTGATTTACTCATCTTAAAAAAGAATAAGTCAAGATGGTGAGGTGCTGTTGAGAATTGCGAATCATTTTGCACACCTTTGAGCATATAACAATCATACTCCTACTCACTCGAATTGGAAATGCCTATAAGATATTTTCAAGTTCTCTTCAAGAAACAAAAGGAGTAATCTACCTATGGTAATTTGATCTAGATCAAATAATAGCTAGAGATATCTCATGAGAATGTAAGATGTTCTGTATATCCAAACTAGTAAAATAACTTCATCCCTCCTTATCTCTTCAGTGATCATTATCGCCAGTTTCAGAACTGCAATAGAAGACTATTTCGAAGGTTAATCATGGTGGGCCAACCATTCTGTAATAGTTTTTATTAATTGACCATGTTGTAGTTGCAAAGCCAAATAAGATGTTCTTTGTCTTTGTACTTTTCTTGATTGCATTGTTTAATAAACAGATACGGAAATCAGGAAAGATGGTCAGCTATTTCTTCAGCACGTTAGAAGTTACAATGCCATCTCTTGCCATTTCTTCTTTTTAGATAAAAAACTTCCACGTACATTTCATTTGGTGAGGACAGATCTTAAAATAGATTTCGAGCTATATCACCTAGATTATACTTAGGTATAGCTGATACTATTATCTCTGTCGTATGGAAGTTAAATCACTACTCTGCCCCTCGTACCAAACATCAACGACTTACTTAGTTCAGTGTTCTGCAAATCAAGATGTGGCTGCCCTCCTGCAGAAGTATTTTCTACCAGAATTTAATTTTTATGGCCCTGCTATATACCTTGACATGATAGTGCACACGTGGACTAGAGCAAAGGCTTGATGTTTGTGGCGTTTATTATCTTCAAGTAAGTATTTTGTGGCGATCAGCAAGATTTTTGCATTTTCAAATGGGAACTAGCTTATTTTGTGGCGTTTATTATCTTCAAGTATTTTGTGGTGATCATAGTCCTCTTGTTCATCGTGCATATACATTAAAAAATCTTAGACATCACATAGCTTGCTGTCCTATGTAGAAAATGGTTTGTAGTGCAACTATCTTTTTTCCTTCTCAGGTGCACGCCATTTCATTTGTATTAATAGGAAGGTTTGTACTTTGTAGTATAATTGTTAAGAGGCATATTGGTCCTAGCAATATATCATGAACGCCCTATGTACTAGTAGACAGTTGAGCTAGAGGAAATTATCTAGATCTCAGGTGTGCATGGTTAGGAATCCATTCTGGGCTTGCATTGTACTATACGTTAGCCTAGCAAACCGGGGGCAATTCCAGATTTAAACTGGAACTAATTATCTGATATGCATGCCAGAAGAAAGGAAAAGTCATCTTATCCAATATGGGCGGCTGATTGCATTGATATCTGTTTTACAGCCAACCAACTTGTCAAGTTAAAGGCTATGTGAGCTACCAGAGGCCATTGAAGTGATATCTGCTCATTAAGCTGCATTATTGGACTCCTTAAGGCAAAGGCGCAGAAGAAGAAAACATTTGTGCCGTTTGATTTGTGCATGCAACGCAGTCGGTTCAAACTATGGATTTTGACTGAGGGATACTACCAAAGAAGCGGGGTGGCATATTTGCAAGCAGGGCTTCATCAACATGCAGCTAGACTTGTTGGTTCACACGAAGAGTCTAAACTATCTTCAGTTCGAACTTGCAATATTATGTCAAAACTTCCGTACAGCTCTTACATTTATTGGCCCTACAATTGTTTTGTGTTATTTTCGATTTCCCCCCTTGTTTCTTCTTTCTTTTCTTTACCCGTTTCCTTTGTACTGACCCCATGACCACTACCAATTTCGCATGTACAATATTCAGTTTGTACATACCGGGTCATATAGATCCAAAGGCCAATATTTCCATGAAGGTTATTAGCACAAAGCCTAGGGAGCTCCCTGAAATTTTATCTGGTTATTTGGGCCCATGCAGTGTGCCGATAATGAGACTGTCACTACCTCCGTCCCAAAATTCTTGTCTTAAATTTGTTAGATACAGATGTATCTATAATACTAAAACGTGACTAGATAGTAGATACATATGTATCTATATAAATTTTAAGACAAGAATTTTGAGACCGGAGGGAGTATATGAGTTATTATGGCAAATTCCTATGACACGCCAACAACACAATAAAGATGATACCACAAATACCGGGAGCACCCAAAGCATTAATTGTTGGATGCATGAAGCTTTTGGAGTGTGGTCCCAAGAAACTTCTTTGTCGAAATTATCATTATTTTTTGGAAGATTATTGGAATCAACATTGATATAAAAAAATTCATTGATCATGGGTATTGGCATAATTTGATACTATTCAAAAGCATCATCAAAGTAAGTATTTCTTTTTCCTGCCCCTCATTGTTTATTGCGTACTTGCCAAAGGTCACTAGTAATATTTGGGCAAGGCAGCCCTGAATTAGTTTTTAAGTGATCATAGATGTTTCTCCAATCCGGACTTGAAGGACCTGACGAAACACTAGAATTTCCTGTAACAATTTGAAGCTGACAAGAATTACACATATGTGTCTGGTTCGTGTCCAATAGGAATAATGATTCATAGATCCCCATGTGGATGGGCTTTTTTGGAAGGATATTGACGAGTCGGAGGATGGTGTCGATCGCCGAGCATTAGGTCTGGCGTGATTAGTGTTTGTCCACAGAAGCAGCATCCTGTGGCGGAGATGACATTGCAGGGTATTTTTGTTCTTTAGTTCCATTTTCGTTCGATAAAGCTCAGTGAGATACGACCCCATCGGGGGAACTTGTGATGCTTTCGTCCCTCTCCTCTGTCTAACCGGAGTTGGGTTATTGTGTGGCCCTCTTCGGAGCTAGCTTTCTCCGGGACAACGATCTTTCAAGATAGTAGTTGCCGGTGTCTTCTGGTTTATATTGATGATCTCCCGGACGTTGTTTCTAGAAGCTCTTTTTTTGAGATAGAAGCTCTTGGGTTTAAGCAAGGTTGCTCTGGTAAGACAGATGCTCAGAGACGACAAGGAGCTCTCTGCACGGCATGCCATCCATGAATGCAGAAGGAAGACTGATGTTCTGCGCACCTTTTTCAAGTTCACGTATTTTTTTAATTCTGCGTACTTTTTCAAAGTTCAGGTAGTTTTTTTCAAATTCATGTAGTACATTTTTTGAAAGAAGTTCATGAATTTGAAAATTTTATGCGAACTGGAAAATAGTACGTGGATTTGGATTTTTTACGCAAAAGTATGTGGATTTGAAAATTACATCGACTTAGAACAAGTGCGTGAATTTCAAACAAAGTTCATGGATCATAAAAGGAACACGGGTTTGAAAAAAAATACGCGGACTTTGAAAAGTATGCGGATTTGAAATAAGTATGTGAATTTCAAAAACAATTCATGGCTTTGAAAAAAATACTTGAATTTGATAAAATTACACAAACTTGGGAAAAATACGCGGAGTTGAAAAAATTGTACAAATCTTAAAAAAAATCACGGATTTGAAAAAAGTACGCAAATTTCAAAATAGTTCACTAATATGAAAAAGTATGTTTATTTTAAAAAAAATATGCGACCTTGAAAAAACTACACAGATTTGAAAAGTGTATGTGAATTTTAAAAAGTTCACGAATATAAACAAAATTACACGAATTTGAGCGAGCACCGGTCGAAACCGGGGTGAGTCAGCACCAAAACCGAGACAAGGGACGAACATTGTCCGGTTTCGGTAATTGGGGGTGCAAGTTGACTGGTTTTGAAATTGAGGAATCAAATTTAGACTCCACCAAAAGTTGAGGGTCTCTTTTAGTTTTGATGAAACCCTGGCGTATGTAGTGCTCACGGCCAGTGGCGTAGCCAGGATTTTATGTTAGGGTGGTCCAATTGGCACACAAAAATTTACACCACAAATTTAACAAACCAACATATGCACACTGAATATATCCAAAGCACATATCAATAAGGTCAAAGCATATTAAGCTTCATGTTCAAGCCTTACAGTCACGTAAAATATAACACACCTTATTTGTCGGATCCATATAAGAAAAAGGATGCAATGTCTCCTGTCCTCTTCATTTTTGCAACAGTTGTACAAAAAAGTTAGTACACTAACTCAGTTGGAACAAAGCCCTAATGATTCAATCGGTTCAATTGATAGATTATCAAGTGCAAACAACTTTAAAGCTTACACTCTCAACAAATCGTTCAAATCTTCATAGCAAAAGGAAATTGTGCTCTGTATTAGAGAAGAACAAAAATCATACTTTGGATTGAAGTAGAAAAGAAAACAACTAGTGCACACTGTGCAGGGTTGTACCTATGCGTGAGTGCGTGCTTCCTCCGTCAGCCGCCGGGACGCGCGTCCTTCGCTGGTCGCCTGTCCGTCGCCGTCGACTGGTGCCCTGCCGGAGTGCCAGCCTTGTGCTGGCCGCTGGGTGATGGCGCTAGGGTTTCAGTCTTTCAGACTTCCAGAGACCAGAGGAAAAGGAGTCGACGGGGAGTTGGGAATTAGGAACGATCAGCGTACATACACGCGTACGAGGAGACTAAAGAAACAAGCCGATGCTTTGCATGTACATGGGCTGAGACCTAAGTTGGGTCTGGATATGTTTTCCTTTTTTTTTCAGACAAGTACTAAACTAATGGGCCAAATTCCAGGATGGTCGGACCACCCTGGCCACCCTACAGCTACGCCACTGTAGTCACGGCTGTTTATAAGTAATGTTCGTGTGCTGAGCCTAGCGTTGTGTGCTTGTGTCCATTGCTGCTCGTGCACAAATCAAGGCGATATTAATCTATCCATCCACACGCTACGATCTGCTAACAGTGGCCAACGCTCAACGGCTAGTCACTATATACTAACACAGTCCGGCATTACTGATCGGGAGGAAGTTTGGAAGTTACGCCGGCCGCCGGCTGGCCATGCAACGCCCTGGCTACGCCGACGATCAAACTGTTGGCGATGTAGGCGGAGGTCTGCCACGCCATGGAAAGTCGGTCGCCAAGTACCGCACGTGTGTCAACCATCGATCATACCCTACGTTTGCTTCTCGATCGAATGGAGTCGACACCAGACCAGAGACCAGCTGGACATGCAATTCCATGTATTACATGCAAGCGTGCATGTGTTTAAGCCCAGACTTGTACGTACATAGATATCCTCGACGAACGCTGCATTACCCAGCTTTGACGTTGTGTTTGATTAATTTGAGCACTACGTATGAGTCGATCCATCCATATATGTGCAGTAGCCACAACTTCACCCGCCTTAAAATGTTTCTATGTTAATTTTGAATTTTTTGGTAAAATTAAAAATTATTTGCAAATTTTGAAAAAGTTTGTGAATTACATAAAGGAATTACCTAATTTGACAAAATGGTCATGAATTCAAAAAAAGTTAGCGAGAAAAAACGTTCGTGAAATTAGAAAAGGTCCACAATTTTTTTAAAAGATCATGGCCTTTAGAAATAATTTAAAAACAAATTTGAAAAAAACATGCTTTTTAAAAATAAAAAAAATCATGAATATTATAAAAAATGTGGAGATCCAATTGGCCAACGACCCAGCTCCTGCCACTAATTGCAGCCTCGTTGTGGACATGCAGTTGCATGTCGATGATGGACTTGCAACTGAAACAAATATGGGTCGGGCCTAGTTGCATGTTGTGGCGGACTTGCAACTTAGACAAAAAAATGGGTCGGGCCTAGAAGAGCGGGCTTGCAACTGAGACAAATAAAAAGGTAGGCCCCTCAATTACATGTCAGGGGTATAGTCAGACTTGCAACTACGACAAAAAAGGTTTGGGGCCTAGTTGTGTGTCGAGGATGGACTAGCACAAGAAAAAAAGAAGGGCACCCCAATTACATGTCGGGGGTGGGAGTTACAGCCGGGACAAAAATGCCAAGGCCCCCAATTGCATTTTGAAGGTGGACATGCAACTAGGAAAAAATGGGTCGGCCCCAGTTGCACATCGAGGGTGGAGCTGCAACTGAGATAAATTTGTTGCCCCCAGTTGCGTACTGAGTGTGGGCTTGTAATTGGGACAAAAATAGGTGCACGTCCCAAGTTGCAGTTGCATGTCAGGAGTACAATTGGACTTGCAACTAGAACAAAAATGAGTTGGGCCCCAGATGCAAGTCAATGATGAACTTGCTGTTGAGGAACGTAGCAGTAAATCAAAAAAAATTCCTACATGTCACCAAGATCAATCTAGGAGATGCTAGCAACGAGAGAGAGGGAGTGCATCTTCATACCCTTGAAGATCGCTAAGTGGAAGCGTTGCAAAGAACGCGGTTGGTGGAGTCGTACACGCAGCGATTCAGATCGCGGTCAATTCCAATCTAAGCGCTGAACAATAGCGCCTCCGCGTTCAACACACGTACAGTCCGGGGACGTCTCCTCCTTCTTGATCCGGCAAGGGGAGAGGAGAAGTTGAGGGAGAACTCCGACAACACGACGGTGTGGTGGTGATGGAGCTCGTGGTTCTCCGGCAGGGCTTCACCAAGCGCTACGGAGGAGGAGGAGATGTAGGAGAGGGGGAGGGCTGCGCCAGGGGAAGGGTGTGGCAGCCCTCCCACCCTCCACTTTTTATAGGGGAAGGGGAGAGGGGGCCGCCCCCCCAGATCCCATCTACAAGGGAGGGGCGGCAGCCAAGGGGGAAACTTGCCCCCCAAGTCAGGTGGAGGCGCCCCCACCCCCTAGGGTTTCTAACCCCTAGGAGCCTTGGGCCCCTTGGGGGGGGGGGGCGCACCAACCCACCAGGGGATTGCTCCCTCCCTTGTTCAGCCCACTAGGCCCACCGTGGCAGGTGGCCCCACCCGGTGGACCGCCGGACACCTTCCGGCGGTCCCGATACAATACCGATAACCTCTGAAATCATTCCGGCGAGTGAAACTGGACTTCCCATATATAAATCTTCACCTCCGGACCATTCCGGAAATCCTCGTGACGTCCGGGATCTCAACCGGGACTCCGAACAACATTCGGTAACCACATACTATTTCCCATAACAACTCTAGCATCACCGAACCTTAAGTGTGTAGACCCTACGGGTTCGGGTTCGGGAACCATGCATACATGGACGAGATTCAATCAATCCCGTATACAATTCCCTTTGTCCATCGGTATGTTACTTGCCCGAGATTCGATCGTCGGTATCTCTATACCTCGTTCAATCTTGTTACCGGCAAGTCTCTTTACTCATTCCGTAACGCATGATCCCTTGGCTAACTCCTTAGTCAAATTGAGCTCATTATGATGATGCATTACCGAGTGGGCCCAGAGAAACCTCTCCGTCATACAGAGTGACAAATCCCATTCTCGATTCGTGCCAACCCAACAGTTACTTTCAGAGATACCTGTAGTGCACCTTTATAGCCACCCAGTTACGTTGTGACGTTTGGTACACCCAAAGCATTCCTACAGTATCCGGGAGTTGCACAATCTCATGGTCTAAGGAAATGATACTTCACATTAGAAAAGCTTTAGCAAACAAACTACACGATCTTGTGCTACGCTTAGGATTGGGTCTTGTCCATCACATCATTCTCCTAATGATGTGATCCCGTTATCAATGACATCCAATGTCCATGGTCAGGAAACCATGACCATCCATCGATCAACGAGCTAGTCAACTAGAGGCTTACTAGGGACATATTACGATCTATGTATTCACACATGTATTACGGTTTCCGGTTAATACAATTATAGCATGAACAATAGACAATTATCATGAACACGGAAATATAATAATAACCACTTTATTATTGCCTCTAGGGCATATTTCCAATAGTCTCCCACTTGCACTAGAGTCAATAATCTTGTTACATTGTGATGAATCGAACACCCATAGAGTTCTGGTGTTGATCATGTTTTGCTCGCGGAAGAGGTTTAGTCAACGGATCTGCGACATTCAGATCAGTATGCACTTTACAAATATCTATGTCTCCATCCTGAATATATTCACGAATGGGAGTTGAAGCGACGCTTGATATGCCTGGTCTTCTTGTGAAACCTGGGCTCCTTAGCAAGGGCAATAGCTCCAGTGTTGTCACAGAAGAGAGTCATTGGGCCTGACGCATTGGGAATAACTCCTAGGTCGGTGATAAACTCCTTCATCCAGACTGCTTCATGTGCTGCCTCCGAGGCTGCTATGTACTCCGCTTCACATGTAGATCTCGCCACGACGCTTTGCTTGCAACTGCACCAGCTGACTGCCCCACCATTCAACATGTACATGTATCTGGTTTGTGACTTGGAGTCATCCAGATCTGTGTCGAAGCTAGCATCGATGTAACCTTTTACGAGGAGCTCTTCGTCACCTCCATAAACGAGAAACATATCCTTAGTCCTTTTCAGGTACTTTAGGATATTCTTGACCGCTGTCCAGTGTTCCATGCCAGGATTACTTTGGCACCTCCCTACCAAACTCACGGCAAGGTTCACATCGGGTCTGGTACACAGCATGGCATACATAATAGACCCTATGGCTGAGGCATAGGGGATGTCACTCATATTTTCTCTATCTTCTGCCGAGGTCGGGCATTGAGCCATGCTCAATTTCACACCTTGCAATACAGGAAAGAACCCATTCTTGAACTGATCCATATTGAACTTCTTCAATATCTTGTCAAGGTATGTGCTTTGTGGAAGACCAATAAGGCATCTCAATCTATCTCTATAGATCTTGATGCCTAATATGTAAGCAGCTTCACCAAGGTCCTTCATTGAAAAACACTTATTCAAGTAGGCCTTTATGCTTTCCAAAAATTCTATATCATTTCCCATCAATAGTATGTCATCCACATATAATATGAGAAATGCTACAGAGCTCCCACTCACTTTCTTGTAAACACATGCTTCTCCATAAGTCTACGTAAACCCAAACGCTTTGATCATCTCATCAAAGCGACCAACTCCGAGATGCTTGCACCAGCCCATAGATTGAGCGCTGGAGCTTGCATGCCTTGTCAGCATTCTTAGGATCGACAAAACCTTCCAGCTGCATCATATACAATTCTTCCTTAAGGAAACCATTAAGGAATACCGTTTTGACGTCCATTTGCCATATCTCATAATCATAGAATGCGGCAATTGCTAACATGATTCAGACGGACTTTAGCTTCGCTACGGGTGAGAAAGTCTCATCGTTGTCAACCCCTTGAACTTGTCGATAACCCTTAGCGACAAGCCGAGCCTTATAGATGGTCACGTTACCATCCGCGTTAGTCTTCTTCTTAAAGATCCGTTTATTTTCTATGGCTTGCCGATCATCGGGCAAGTCTGTCAAAGTCCATACTTCGTTTTCATACATGGATCCTATCTCGGATTTCATGGCTTCAAGCCATTTGTTGGAATCTGGGCCCGCCATCGCTTCTTCATAGTTCGAAGGTTCACCATTGTCTGACAACATGATTTCCAGGACAGGGCTACCATACCACTCTGGTGCGAAATGTGTCCTCGTGGACCTACGAAGTTTAGTAGCAACTTGATTCGAAGTTTCATGATCATCATCATTAACTTCCTCTCTAGTCGGTGCAGGCACCACAGAAACATCTTCCTAAGCCGCGCTACTTTCCGGTTCAAGAGGCAGTACCTCATAAAGTTCTACTTCCCCCCCACTTACTTCTTTCGAGAGAAACTCTTTCTCTAGAAAGGATCCAATCTTGGCAACAAAGATCTTGCCTTCGGATCTGAGGTAGAAGGTATACCCGATAGTTTCCTTAGGGTATCCTATGAAGATGCATTTTTCCGACTTGGGTTCGAGCTTTTCAGGTTGAAGTTTCTTGACATAAGCATCGCATCCTCAAACTTTCAGAAACGATAGCTTAGGTTTCTTTCCAAACCATAATTCAGACGGTGTCATCTCAACGGATTTCGACGGAGCCCTATTTAAAGTGAATGCGGTAGTCACTAAAGCATAACCCCAAAATGATAGCGGTAGATCGGTAAGAGACATCATAGATTGCACCATATCCAATAGAGTGCGATTACGACGTTCAGACACACCATTTCGCTGAGGTGTTCCAGGCGGCGTGAGTTGTGAAACAATTCCACATTTCCTTAAGTGCATGCCAAACTCGTGACTCAAGTATTCTCCTCCACGATCTGATCGTAAGAACTTTATATTCCTATCACGTTGATTCTCTACCTCACTCTGAAATTCCTTGAACTTTTCAAAGGTCTCAGACCATCAGTGATGGTGAGAACATAATGATAGCCACCGCAAGCCTCAACGCTCATTGGGCCGCACACATTAGTGTTTATGATTTCCAATAAGTTGGTTGCTCGCTCCATTATTCCGAAGAACGGAGTCTTGGTCATTTTGCCCATGAGGCATGGTTCACACGTGTCAAATGATTCATAATCAAGAGACTCCAAAAGTTCATCTGCATGTAGTTTCTTCATGAGTCTGACACCAATGTGACCAATGCGGCAGTGCCACAAGTATGTGGGACTATCATTATCAACCTTACATCTTCTGGCATTCACACTATGAATATGTGTAACATCATGTTCGAGATTAAACAAAAATAAACCATTGACCAGCGGGGCATGACCATAAAACATATCTCTCATATAAATGGAACAACCATTATTCTCGGATTTAAATGCGTAGCCGTCTCGCATTAAATGAGATCCAGATACAATGTTCATGCTCAAAGCTGGTACTAAATAACAATTATTGAGGTTTAAAACTAATCCCGTAGGTATATGTAGAGGTAGCGTGCCGACGACGATCACATCGACCTTGGAACCATTCCCGACGCGCATCATCACCTCGTCCTTCACTAGTCTCCGCTTATTTCGTAGCTCCTATTTTGAGTTACAAATATGAGGAACCGCACCGGTATCAAATACCCAGGAGCTACTACGAGCGCTGGTAAGGTACACATCAATAACATCTATATCACATATACCTTTGGCGTTGCCGGCCTTCTTGTCCGCTAAGTACTTGGGGCAGTTCCGCTTGCAGTGACCATTTCCCTTACAATAAAAGCACTGAGTCTCGGGCTTGGGTCCATTCTTTGTATTATTCCCGGCAACTGATTTACCGGGCGCGGCAACCCCCTTGCCGTCCTTCTTGAAGTTTTTCTTACCCTTCCCCTTTTTGAAACTAGTAGTTTTATTCACCATCAACACTTGATGTTCCTTTTTGATTTCCACCTCTACTGATTTCAACATTGAATATAACTCAGGAATGGACTTCTCCATCCCTTGCATATTGTAGTTCATCACAAAGCTCTTGTAGCTAGGTGGAAGCGACTGGAGGATCCTGTCAATGACCGAGTCATCCGAAAGATTAACTCCCAGCTGAGACAAGCGGTTGTGCAACCCAAACATTTTAAGTATATGCTCGCTGACAGAACTGTTTTCCTCCATCTTACAACTGTAGAACTCGTCGGAGACTTCATATATCTCGACCTGGGCATGAGCTTGGAAAACCATTTTCAGCTCTTGGAACATCTCATATGCTCCGTGCTACTCAAAACGCTTTTGGAGCCCCGGTTCTAAGCTGTAAAGCATGCCGCATTGAACTAGGGAGTAATCATTACTACGCGACTGTCAGGCGTTCATAACATCTTGAGTTGTTGGGAAAATGGGTGCGTCACCTAGTGGTGCTTAAAGGACATATGCTTTCTTGGCAGCTATGAGGATGATCCTCAAGTTACAGACCCAATCCGTATAGTTGCTACCATCGTCTTTCAGCTTGGTTTTCTCTAAGAACGCGTTGAAGTTGAGGGCAACATTAGCGTGGGCCATTTCATCTACAAGACATATTGTAAAGACATTTTAGACTAAGTTCATGATAATTAAGTTCATCTAATCAAATTATTTAATGAACTCCCACTCAGACAGACATCCCTCTAGTCATCCAAGTGATACATGATTCGAATCGACTAGGCCGTGTCCAATCATCACGTGAGACAGAGTAGTAATCAATGGTGAACATCTCCATGTTGATCGTATCTACTATACGACTCATGTTCGACCTATCGGTATCTCATGTTCTGAGGCCATGTCTGTACATGCTAGGCTCGTCAAGTCAACCTAAGTGTTTTGCATGTGTAAATCTGGCTTACACCCGTTGTATGCGAACGTTAGAATCTATCACACCCAATCATCATGTGGTGCTTCGAAACAACGAACCTTCACAATGGTGCATAGTTAGGGGGAACACTTTCTTGAAATTTTAGTGAGGGATCATCTTATTTATGCTACCGTCGTTCTAAGCAAATAAGAGGTAAACATGACAAACATCACATGCAAATCATAAAGTGACATGATATGGCCAACATCATCTTGCGCCTTTGATCTCCATCTTCGAGGCGCGGCATGAACACCATCGTCACCTGCATGACACCATGATCTCCATCATCATGATCTCCATCTTTGTGTCCTCATGAAGTTGTGTCACCAACTATTACTTCTACTACTATGGATAACGGCTAGCAATAAAGTAAAGTAATTACATGGCGTTTTTATTGACACGCAGGTCATACAATAAATTAAGACAACTCCTATGGCTCTGTCGGTTGTCATACTCATCGACCTGCAAGTCGTGATTCTTATTACAAGAACATGATCAATCTCATACATCACATATATCATTCATCACATCCTTGGACATATCACATTGTTGGGGAACGTAGTAATTTCAAAAAATTTCCTACGCACACGCAAGATCATGGTGATGCATAGCAACGAGAGGGGAGAGTGTTGTCTACATACCAACGCAGATCGACTGCGGAAGCGATCACACAACGCAGAGGAAGTAGTCGTACGTCTTCTTCCCGATCCGACCGATCCAAGCACCGTTACTCCGGCACCTCCGAGTTCTTAGCACACGTTCAGCTCGATGACGATCCTCGGGCTCCGATCCAGCAAAGCGTCGAGGAAGAGTTCCATCAGCACGACGGCGTGGTGAAGATCTTGATGTACTACCGACGCAGGGCTTCGCCTAAGCTCTACAACAATATGATCGAGGTGGAATTTGGTGGCAGGGGGCACCGCACACGGCTAAGGAACGATCAACAATGATCAACTTGTGTGTCTATGGGGTGCCCCTGCCCCCGTATATAAAGGAGCAGGGGGAGGGGTTCGGCCGGCCAGGGAGAGGGGCGCAGGAGTAGGACTCCCCCCAATCCTATTCCTAATAGGAATCCTCAAGGGGGAAAGAGAGAAGGGGTGGCCAGCCACCTTCCCTAGTCCTATTAGGACTAGGAAAGGGGGGGAGGTGCGCAGCCCTCTATGGCAGCCCCTTTCACTTTTCCACTAAGGCCCAATAGGCCCATTTGCCTCCCGGGGGGTTCCGGTAACCCTCCCGGTATTCCGGTAAAATCCCGATTTCACCCGGAACACTTCCGATGTCCAAACATAGCCTTCCAATATATCAATCTTTACGTCTCGACCATTTCGAGACTCCTCGTCATGTCCGTGATCACATCCGGGACTCCGAACAACCTTCGGTACATCAAAATGCATAAACTCATAATAACTGTCATCGTAACGTTAAGCGTGCGGACCCTACGGTTCGAGAACAATGTAGACATGACCGAGACATGTCTCCGGTCAATAACCAATAGCGGGACCTGGATGCCCATATTGGCTCCTACATATTCTACGAAGATCTTTATCGGTCAGACCGCATAACAACATACGTTGTTCCCTTTGTCATCGGTATGTTACTTGCCCGAGATTCGATCGTCGGTATCCAATACCTAGTTCAATCTCGTTACTGGCAAGTCTCTTTACTCGTTCCGTAATACATCATCTCATAACTAACATCTTAGTTATTATGCTTGCAAGGCTTATGTGATGTGTATTACCGAGAGGGCCCAGAGATACCTCTCCGACAATCGGAGTGACAAACCCTAATCTCGAAATACGCCAACCCAACATCTACCATTGGAGACACCTGTAATACTCCTTTATAATCACCCAGTTACGTTGTGACGTTTGGTAGTACCCAAAGTGTTCCTCCGGTAAACGGGAGTTACATAATCTCATAGTTATAGGAACATGTATAAGTCATGAAGAAAGCAATATCAACATACTAAACGATCGGGTGCTAAGCTAATGGAATGGGTCATGTCAATCAGATCATTCAACTAATGATGTGATCCCGTTAATCAAATAACAACTCTTTGTTCATGGTTAGGAAACAGAACCATCTTTGATTAACGAGCTAGTCAAGTAGAGGCATACTAGTGACACTCTGTTTGTCTATGTATTCACACATGTATTATCTTTCCGTTTAATACAATTCTAGCATGAATAATAAACATTTATCATGATATAAGGAAATAAATAATAACTTTATTATTGCCTGTAGGGCATATTTCCTTCAGTCTCCCACTTGCACTAGAGTCAATAATCTAGTTCACATCGCCATGTGATTTAACAGCAATAGTTCACATCACCATGTGATTAACACCCATAGTTCACATCGTCATGTGACCAACACTCAAAGGGTTTACTAGAGTCAGTAATCTAGTTCACATATCTATGTGATTAACACCCAAAGAGTACTAAGGTGTGATCATGTTTTGCTTGTGAGATAATTTTAGTCAACGGGTCTGTCACATTCAGATCCATAAGTATTTTGCAAGTTCTATGTCTACAATGCTCTACACGGAGCTACTCTAGCTAATTGCTCCCACTTTCAATATGTATCTAGATTGAGACTTTAGGTTCATCTAGATCAGTGTCAAAAACTTGCATCGACGTAACCCTTTACGACGAACCTTTTTGTGACGTCCATAATCGAGAAACATATCCTTATTTCACTAAGGATAATTCTGACCGCTGTCCAGTGATCTACTCCTAGATCACTATTGTAATCCCTTGCCAAATCAATGCAGGGTATACAATAGATCTGGAATACAGCATGACATACTTTATAGAACCTATGGCCAAGGCATAGGGAATGACTTTCATTCTCTTTCTATCTTCTGCCGTGGTCGGGCTTTGAGTCTTACTCAACTTCACACCTTGTAATACAGGCAAGAACTCTTTCTTTGACTGCTCCATTTTGAACTACTTCAAAATCTTGTCAAGGTATGTACTCATTGAAAAAACTTATCAAGCGTCTTGATCTATCTCTATAGATCTTGATGCTCAATATGTAAGCAGCTTCATCGAAGTCTTTCTTTGAAAAAACTCCTTTCAAACACTCCTTTATGCTTTACAGAATAATTCTACATTATTTCCGATCAACAATATGTCATTCACATATACTTATCAGAAATGTTGTAGTGCTCCCACTCACTTTCTTGTAAATACAGGCTTCACCGCAAGTCTGTATAAAACTATATGCTTTGATCAACTTATCAAAGCATGTATTCCAACTCTGAGATGCTTGTACCAGTCCATAGATGAATCGCTGGAGCTTGCATATTTTGTTAGCACCTTTAGGATTGACAAAACCTTCTTGTTGCATCACATACAACTCTTCTTTAATAAATCCATTAAGGAATGCAGTTTTGTTTATCCATTTGCCAGATTTCATAAAATGCGGCAATTGCTAACATGATTCGGACAGACTTAAGCATAGATACGAGTGAGAAACTCTCATCGTAGTCAACACTTTGAACTTGTCAAAAACCTTTTGCGACAATTCTGGCTTTGTAGATAGTAACACTACTATCAACGTCCGTCTTCCTCTTGAAGATCCATTTATTTTCTATGGCTTGCCGATCATCGGGCAAGTCAACCAAAGTCCATACTTTGTTTTCATACATGAATCCCATCTCAGATTTCATGGCCTCAAGCCATTTTGCGGAATCTGGGCTCATCATCGCTTCCTCATAGTTCGCAAGTTTGTCATGGTCTAGTAACATGACTTCCAGAACAGGATTACCGCACCACTCTGGTGCAGATCTTACTCTGGTTTACCTACGAGATTCGGTAGTGACTTGATCTGAAGTTACATGATCATCATCATTAGCTTCCTCACTAATTGGTGTAGTAGTCACAAGAACAGATTTCTGTGATGAACTACTTTCCAATAAGGGAGAAGGTACAATTACCTTATCAAGTTTTCTACTTTCCTCCCACTCACTTCTTTCGAGAGAAAACTCCTTCTCTAGAAAGTTTCTGAATTTAGCAACAAAAGTCTTGCCTTCGGTCTTGTGATAGAAGGTGTATCCAATAGTTTCCTTTGGATATCCTATGAAGACACATTTCTCCGATTTGGGTTTGAGCTTATCAGGTTGAAACTTTTTCACATAAGCTTTGCAACCTCAAACTTTAAGAAACGACAGCTTAGGTTTCTTGCCAAACCATAATTCATACGGTGTCGTCTCAACGGATTTAGATGGTGCCCTATTTAACGTGAATGCAGCTGTCTCTAATGCATAACCCCAATACGATAGTGGTAGATCGGTAAGAGACATCATAGATCGCACCATATCTAATAAAATACGGTTATGACGTTCGGACACACCATTGCATTGTGGTGTTCCAGGTGGCGTGAGTAGTGAAACTATTTCACATTGTTTTTAACTGAAGGCCAAACTCGTAACTCAAATATTTTACCTCTGCGATCATATCGTAGAAACTTTTATTTTCTTGTTACGATGATTCTCCACTTCACTCTGAAATTCTTTGAACTTTTCAAATGTTTCAGACTTGTGTTTCATCAAGTAGATATACTCATATATGCTCAAATCATCTGTGAAGATCAGAAAATAATGATACCTGTCGCGAGCCTCAATATTCATCGGACCACATACATCAGTATGTATGATTTCCAACAAATCTGTTGCTCGCTCCATTGTTCCGAAGAACAGAGTTTTAGTCATCTTGCCCATGAGGCATGGTTCGCAAGCATCAACTGATTCATAATCAAGTGATTTCAAAAGCCCATCAGCATGGAGTTTCTTCATGCGCTTTACACCAATATGACCTAAACATCAGTGCCACAAATAAGTTGCACTATCATTATTAACTTTGCATCTTTTGGTTTCAATATTATGATTATGTGTATTACTATGATCGAGATCCAACGAACTATTTTCATTGGGTGTGTAACCATATAAGGTTTTATTCATGTAAACAGAACAACAATTTATTCTCTTACTTAAATGAATAACTGTATTACAATAAACATGATCAAATCATATTCATGCTCAACGCAAACACCAAATAACACTTATTTAGGTTCAACACTAATCCCGAAATTATAGGGAGTGTGCGATGATGATCATATCAATCTTGGAACCACTTCCAACACACATCGCCACTTCACCCTTAACTAGTCTCTGTTTATTCTGCAACTCCCGTTTTGAGTTACTAATCTTAGCAACTAGTATCAAATACTGAGGGTTTGCTATAAACACTAGTAAAGTACACATCAATAACATGTATATCAAATATACTTATGTTCACTTTGCCATCCTTCTTATCCGCCAATCACTTGGGGTAGTTCCGCTTCCAGTGACCAGTCCCTTTGCAGTAGAAGCACTTAGTCTCAGGCTTAGGATCAGACTTGGGCTTCTTCACTTGAGCAGCAACTTGTTTGCCGTTCTTCTTGAAGTTCCCCTTCTTCCCTTTTGCCCTTTTCTTCAAACTAGTGGTCTTGTCAACCATCAACACTTGATGTTTTTCTTGATTTCTACCTTCGTTGATTTCAGCATCACGAAGAGCTTGGGAGTTGTTTCCGTTATCCCTTGCATATTATAGTTCATCACGAAGTTCTACTAACTTGGTGATGGTGACTAGAGAATTCTATCAATCACTATCTTATCTGGAAGATTAACTCCCACTTGATTCAAGCGATTGTAGTACCCAGACAATCTGAGCACATGCTCACTAGTTGAGCGATTCTCCTCCATCTTTTGGCTATAGAACTTGTTGGAGACTTCATATCTCTCAACTCGGGTATTTGCTTGAAATATTAACTTCAACTCCTGGAACATCTCATATGGTCCATGACGTTCAAAACGTCTTTGAAGTCCCGATTCTAAGCCGTTAAGCATGGTGCACTAAACTATCAAGTAGTCATCATATTGAGCTGGCCAAACGTTCATAACGTCTGCATCTGCTCCTGCAATAGGTCTGTCACCCAGCGGTGCATCAAGGACATAATTTTCTATGCAGCAATGAGGATAAACCTCAGATCACGGATCCAATCCGTATCATTGCTACTAACATCTTTCAACACAATTTTCTCTAGGAACATATCAAAATAAACACAGGGAAGCAACAATGCGAGCTATTGATCTACAACATAATTTGCAAAATACTACCAGGACTAAGTTCATGATAAATTTAAGTTCAATTAATCATATTACTTAAGAACTCCCACTTAGATAGATATCCCTCTAATCCTCTAAGTGATCACGTGATCCAAATCAACTAAACCATAACCGATCATCACGTGAGATGGAGTAGTTTTCAATGGTGAACATCGTCATGTTGATCATATCTACTATATGATTCACGCTCGACCTTTCGGTCTCTGTGTTCCGAGGCCATATCTGCATATGCTAGGCTCGTCAAGTTTAACCTGAGTATTCTGCGTGTGCAAAACTGGCTTGCACCCGTTGTAGATGGACGTAGAGCTTATCACACCCGATCATCACGTGGTGTCTGGGCACGACGAACTTTGGCAACGGTGCATACTCAGGGAGAACACTTCTTGATAATTTAGTGAGAGATCATCTTATAATGCTACCGTCAATCAAAGCAAGATAAGATGCATAAAAGGATAAACATCACATGCAATCAATATAAGTGATATGATATGGCCATCATCATCTTGTGCTTGTGATCTCCATCTCCGAAGCACCGTCATGATCACCATCGTCACCGGCGCGACACCTTGATCTCCATCGTAGCATCGTTGTCGTCTCGCGAATCTTATGCTTCCACGACTATCACTACCGCTTAGTAATAAAGTAAAGCATTACATCGCGATTGCATTGCATACAATAAAGCGACAACCATATGGCTCCTGCCAGTTGCCGATAACTCGGTTACAAAACATGATCATCTCATACAATAAAATTTAGCATCATGCCTTGACCATATCACATCACAACATGCCCTGCAAAAACAAGTTAGACGTCCTCTACTTTGTTGTTGCAAGTTTTACGTGGCTGCTACGGGCTTAAGTAAGAACTCATCTCACCTACGCATCAAAACCACAACGATAGTTCATCAAATAGACTCCGTTTTAACCTTCTCAAGGACCGGGCGTAGCCACACTCGGTTCAACTAAAGTTGGAGAGACAGTCTTCCGCAAGCCATCTATGTGCAAAGCACGTTGAGGGAACCGGTCTCGCGTAAGAGTACGCGTAAGGTTGGTCCGGATCGTCTCGTCCAACAATACCGCCGAACCAAAGTATGACATGTTGGTAGGCAGTATGACTTTTATCGCCCACAACTCACTTGTGTTCTACTTGTGCAGATAACATCAAACCATAAAACCTAGGCTCGGATGCCACTGTTGGGGAACGTAGTAATTTCAAAAAATTTCCTACGCACACGCAAGATCATGGTGATGCATAGCAACGAGAGGGGAGAGTGTTGTCTACGTACCAACGCAGACCGACTGCGGAAGCGATCACACAACATAGAGGAAGTAGTCGTACGTCTTCTTCCCGATCCGACCGATCCAAGCACCGTTACTCCGGCACCTCCGAGTTCTTAGCACACGTTCAGCTCGATGACGATCCTCGGGCTCCGATCTAGCAAAGCGTCGAGGAAGAGTTCCGTCAGCACGACGGCGTGGTGACGATCTTGATGTACTACCGACGCAGGGCTTCGCCTAAGCTCTACAACGATATGATCGAGGTGGAATATGGTGGCAGGGGGCACCGCACACGGCTAAGGAACGATCAACAATGATCAACTTGTGTGTCTATGGGGTGCCCCCTGCCCCCGTATATAAAGGAGCAGGGGGAGGGGTTCGGCCGGCTAGGGAGAGGGGCGCAGGAGGAGTCCTACTCCTACCGGGAGTAGGACTCCCCCCCAATCCTATTCCTAATAGGAATCCTCAAGGGGGAAAGAGAGAAGGGGTGGCCGGCCACCTTCCCTAGTCCTATTAGGACTAGGAAGGGGGGGGGGGGAGGTGCGCAGCTCTCTATGGCAGCCCCTTTCACTTTTCCACTAAGGCCCAATAGGCCCATTTGCCTCCCGGGGGGTTCCGGTAACCCTTCCGGTATTCCGGTAAAATCCCGATTTCACCCGGAACACTTCCGATGTCCAAACATAGCCTTCCAATATATCAATCTTTACGTCTCGACCATTTCGAGACTCCTCGTCATGTCCGTGATCACATCCGGGACTCCGAACAACCTTCGGTACATCAAAATGCATAAACTCATAATAACTGTCATCGTAACGTTAAGCGTGCGGACCCTACGGTTCGAGAACAATGTAGACATGACCGAGACATGTCTCCGGTCAATAACCAATAGCGGGACCTGGATGCCCATATTGGCTCCTACATATTCTACGAAGATCTTTATCGGTCAGACCGCATAACAACATACGTTGTTCCCTTTGTCATCGGTATGTTACTTGCCCGAGATTCGATCGTCGGTATCCAATACCTAGTTCAATCTCGTTACTGGCAAGTCTCTTTACTCGTTCCGTAATACATCATCTCATAACTAACATCTTAGTTATTATGCTTGCAAGGCTTATGTGATGTGTATTACCGAGAGGGCCTAGAGATACCTCTCCGACAATCGGAGTGACAAACCCTAATCTCGAAATACGCCAACCCAACATCTACCATTGGAGACACCTGTAATACTCCTTTATAATCACCCAGTTACGTTGTGACGTTTGGTAGTACCCAAAGTGTTCCTCCGGTAAACGGGAGTTGCATAATCTCATAGTTATAGGAACATGTATAAGTCATGAAGAAAGCAATAGCAACATACTAAACGATCGGGTGCTAAGCTAATGGAATGGGTCATGTCAATCAGATCATTCAACTAATGATGTGATCCCATTAATCAAATAACAACTCTTTGTTCACGGTTAGGAAACATAACCATCTTTGATTAACGAGCTAGTCAAGTAGAGGCATACTAGTGACACTCTGTTTGTCTATGTATTCACACATGTATTATCTTTCCGTTTAATACAATTCTAGCATGAATAATAAACATTTATCATGATATAAGGAAATAAATAATAACATAGCATACCCTGCAAAAACAAGTTAGATGTCCTCTAATTGTTGTTGCATGTTTTACGTGGCTGCTATGGGTGAGGGAGTCCTGGATTAGGGGGTCTCCGGACAGCCAGACTATATCATTTGGCCGGAGTGTTGGACTATGAAGATACAAGATTGAAGACTTCGTCTCGTGTCCGAATGGGACCCTACTTGGCGTAGAAGGCAAGCTAGGCAATACGGATATGTATATCTCCTCCTTTGTAACCGACCTTGTGTAACCCTAGCCCTCTCCGGTGTCTATATAAATCGGAGGTTTTAGTCCGTAGGACAAGATACAATCATACCATAGGCTAGCTTCTAGGGTTTAGTCTCTCTTATCTCGCGGTAGATCAACTCTTGTAATACTCATATCATCAAGAACAATCAAGCAGGACGTAGGGTATTACCTCCATCAAGAGGGCCCGAACGTGGGTAAACATCGTGTCCCCTGCCTCATGTTACCATCCGCCTTAGACGCACAGTTCAGGACCCCCTACCCGAGATCTGCCGGTTTTGACACCGACATTGGTGCTTTCATTGAGAGTTCCACTGTGTCATCACCATAAGGCTTGATGGCTCCTTCGATCATCGCTGGCGATGCGGTCCAGGGTGAGGCTTTCCTCCTCAGACAGATCCTCGTATTCGGCGGCTTCGCACTGCGGGCCAATTCGCTTGGCCATCTGGAGCAGATCGAAAGCTATGCCCCTGGCCATCAGGTCAGATTTGGGAACTTAAACTACACGGCCGACATCCGCGGAGACTTGATCTTCGACGGATTCGAGCCCATGCCGGACGCGCCGCACAGTCGCAACAAGCAAGACGTAACTCTGCCATCAGACAGTGTTTGGGAGATCGCATCCGCAGCTACTCCGACCGTTAATCCGGAGCAAATCGTGCCATCCAAGAGCGGAGGGATAGACCCCGCCATGGAGGTCGCACTCTCAGTGGCGTTAGAGCCAGATACTGACTTCACCCCTTTCGAGAGCCGCGTCGCCGAACCATGGGATTTATCCCTGGCCACGGACTCCGAGCCGCCTACATCTGTGCCTGCCGAATCTGACGAGGTACCGATCATGGAGTTCACCTCCGCGGATATCTTTCAGCACTAACCTTTCGGAGATGTGCTAAATTCATTAAGGTCTCTCTCCCTGTCAGGAGAACCTTGGCCGAACTATGTCCGGCTAGAATGGGATGTGGACGACGAAGAAATTCGCTGCCCACCCACCACCCACTTAGTAGCCACTGTCGACGATTTAACTGACATGCTCGACTTTGACCCCGAAGACATCGACGGCATGGATGACGATGCAGGAGACGAACAGGAACCACCGCCCATAAGGCGCCGGACCGCCACTTCATCACATGATGTATACATGGTGGATACACCCAGAGAGGGCAATGGGAAAGAGACAGCGGAGGATGCCCCCTCCAAGCAACCCCGGCGCCGACGTCAGCGGCGCCGCTCTAAGTCCCGCCATAGCAAAAACAGCGATAACAGCGCAAGAGGGAATAATAATCCAGTCGACTCTTGAAGAAACGACGACTGCACCACCCCGGTGGTAGAGCACGATCAAGATGCAAACTGCAAACATAGTACGGATCCGACGTCCGACCACGACGACGCCAAGGATAAACCTCATCAAACCCCGTTTGGGGAAGAAAATAGTCCGGACGAAGATGCACACATCATCCTGGAAACGCACTTGGAGCAAGAAAACCTCTGTAGAAGGCTTATTGCCACAACGAGGAGCATGAAGAAACAGAAGCAAAGGCTCAAGGTCACACAAGATACGTTCAACAACAAGTGGAACAAAGTAACAAAGTATGGTGGAAGTTACCATAGAAATAGCTATCCAAAGCGCAAGCTATTACCGGAATTCGACGATGAGGCCTTAGAGCCCATACAGCCGAAAAGTGATACGGCCAACCGGCCGGATCCACCACCTTGTGAACGCGATAGAGTGGCTAACAAAGTCGCACACAAGTCAACACACGATCTACGTGAGAACCTGCGTCAAAAATCCGGCGTGACCAGATCTATCTATGGATCTAGGAAGCGCGCTACGGTACAAAACCAACACCGAATACTACAACCGTCCGAACACCATGGCATATCCCATTACAGGGGTGCCACACACCCCTTATGTTTCATTGATGAGGTGCTAGATCACGAATTCACAGAGGGATTCAAACCAGTGAACATAGAAGCGTACGACGGAACCACAGACCCTGGAGTCTGGATAGAGGACTTCATCCTCCATATTCATATGGCTCGTGGAGACGATCTCCATGCCATTAAATACTTGCCCCTCAAGCTTAAAGGGCTAGCTCGGCACTGGCTGAAAAGCCTCCCCGAAAACTCAACTGGAAGTTGGGAGGAGCTTGAGGACGCTTTTCGGGCCAATTTTCAAGGGACTTATGTTCGACCTCCGGATGTAGATGATTTAAGTCATATAATCCAACAGTCCGGAGAGTCCACCCGAAAGCTTTGGAACAGGTTCCTCACCAAGAAGAACCAAATCGTCGACTATCCGGACGCCGAAGCCTTAGCAGCTTTTAAACACAGCGTCCGAGACGAACGGCTCGCCAGACACCTCGGTCAAGAAAAACCGAGAACAATGGCAGCCCTAACAAGCCTCATGACCCGCTTTTGTGCGGGCGAGGACAACTGGTTGGCCCGTAGCAGCACCAGCGACCCAAGCACATCCGAAGTCAGGGATGGCAATGGTAAACCGAGACGCAACAAAAACAAGCGTCGAATTAAAGAAGGTAGTCGGATTCAGGGGCTCCCGACCAGGTCAGCAGAAAAAGCCTTTCAAAGGCAGCAGAGAAGGACAATCTGGCCTAAACAAAATTCTTGACAAACTCCGTCAGATTTATGGCACCCCAGAGAAACCTGCAAATCATACCCACCGAGAATGTTGGGTCTTCAAGCAGGCCAGTAAGCTAAACGCCGAACACAAAGAGGAAGAGACACCAAGCGAAGACGAGGATGAGCCTCGCCAGCAAAGTGCCGGAGGACAAAAAAAGTTCCCACCAGAGGTTAAAACAGTAAACGTGATCCATGTGACAATGAGGAGAGGCAAGCATGCACGCCGAGGCACAGCGCCATAGAGCCCGTCACCCCTAGGTTCAACCCCTGGTTGGCCTGCCCGATCACTTTTGATCGTAGGGATCACAAGACAAATATCCGGCACGAAGGACTAACGGTCTTGGTGTTAGACCCAATAATAAATGGGTACCATTTCACACGAGTCCTCATGGACGGCGGCAGTGATCTAAATCTGATATATCAGGACATAGTCCGCAAAATGGGGATAGACCCGACACGAATAAGCCACAGTAATACTACCTTCAAGGGAGTAATACCAGGCCAAGAGGCCTGCTGTACGGGCTCTCTACTACTAGAGGTGGTATTCGGTTCTCCCGATAACTTTCGAAGCGAAAGGTTAACTTTTCACATTGCCCCATTCCGAAGTGGCTATCAAGCACTCCTAGGAAGAACAACTTTCGCTCGTTTTAACGCAATACCGCATTATGCTTTTCTCAAGCTTAAGATGCCCGATCCACGTGGCATCATCTCAGTTAGCGGAAATACTGAACGTTTCCCACGTACGAAAGAGTATGCGGCGGCTCTAGTAGCCGCAAACTAGACGCCCTCACCAACCAGAAAAATGGCAGGTCGTCAAGACCACGGACATGGTCAAACGAATCCGGCGTTCCACCATATATACATGAGATTAGTTTGGTGATCAAACCCTCATAAACGATACCAGGGGCTTCCCGCGTGTAATCAGGGCCAGCCCGGCTCAACTTGGCTTCTCTTGAATTTTGATAGTTCATTGATAATAACCAACTCTTCTTTTTTTGGCACGGCAACTTTCACCTAAGTTCTTTCCTTTTGCAGATGACAATCCTGCTACACCCGTCCAGGACACGGCACAACGGAGACACAAGTGCAGACGTGCAGCAGGGACCCGCCCAAAGGTTTCTTTTTAGATTAAGACCCTGCGTAAACCTTTTTTACTGTCTCTTGTTTCTCACATCCTCCGGATACTCCACACAACCGAGAAGGATGCTGGCGTTATTGGCATGTGGCCACGCCAGGATTTTGCATGTACCTGGACACATGGGGTTTCTTATTAAGGGCATTGTTTATCCCGATATATGTTATAAAGACCGAACACCTTAGGGAGTGTTCGGCGTCGCGAGTTTGGCCCTATATGCATCAGCTCCAAATCATGTCTTTGGTCAAATGTTGGGTTTGCCTGGCTCCCACGTTTTGGTACCTTACGTTCCGTTATATCGGCTAAGGTAGCACTGGGAGAACTACTGCGATTGTGACCTGGTTCATCCGGATGAGCACCTCAGTAGAGAAAGCCGAAAACTGACTGTCATGATATAGCGAGAGACTGGTCAACCACTCGATGACTCATCAGAATCTTTGAGATTCCTCCGCATTAACGAAGGGCCATTTCCCGGTCATGTACGTACGCGCCCCGTATTCGGACGAGCGCAGAAGTACCAGGGGCTATATAGTAGCCCCACTGTCAAACTCCTATGGCTAAGTGAAAGTGTTAAATCAATATAGTCCGATTGCCTCGTTCGCTACATTATCACCTCCTTAACGGACCAAGACGTTGGATCAAGTGTGGGTATGCATCTTTTGCGAACACCCCCGCATTATATGCGTGGGGGCGGAAGCCAACGACTGCAAACTTTCAGGTTATACACATATATACATAAACGGCCGCACAGGAGGCACCATAGTACTTTCGGGAAAAAATATAAATACAACCTTGATAATTCAATAAAACATTATTTTTCAATGGGAATACATGTCACTTGAACATAACATTCTTCGAGCACTGAGCCTCCATCGAACGAGCGCCTTCAAGAACTTCTTCAAAGTAGTGCTTGGCAGCCACTCGGCCTACGGCCGAACCCTGTGTCGCAACAGTGGTGGCCTCCATCTCCGCCCAGTATGTCTTGACACGGGCAAAGGCCATCTGCGCACCCTCTATGCACGCCGATCTCTTTATAGCACCGATGCGGGGCACAGCACCAAGGAACTGTTGCACTAAGCTAAAGTAGCTATTCGGCCTTGGCCCTCCTGGCCACAGGTGATCCACAACGGACCTCATGGAAAGTCTGGACAACCTATGGAGCTCGGCCCACTCGGCCAATCGCTCATTCAACAGCAGCGGACGGACTGGAGCGTGAAACTGTGACCAGAATAGCTTTTCCACCTCGGGACCTTTATGATCCTTGAAGTACTCGGGCGCATCACCAGCACTTGCAGCCAAATCCATGTACGCGTCCGCAGAACTCCATAGCCGGTCCAGAGGAGCATACTTCGGATCTCCGAACTTAGTCCGCAACAAGAAGGGCTTCCCAGACACGATATCTGCAGCTTGATTCAGCTCCTCCTTCATCGCTCTAATTTTGGAGCGGGCTTCCTTGGCAGCCACCTGGGCTTTCTCCAGGTCCGTCGCCTTCGCCCGGTTTTCTTCTTCAAGAAGCTAGTAACGGTCAGCGATATCTTTTAACTCTACAACCATCTTGGCTATTTTTTCCTTGCTCTCGCAATGCACGGCCTGTTCGGCCCTTAACTCTTCGGCCGCCTTTAGAGCGGACGCATTGCTACTCCTTGCTTGCTCCTTGGCTCAGGCAAGCTTCGCCCGAAGGGTCTCCACGGTGGCAGCTCCATCTGCAGTCACAACACATTAAAGATACTGGCATCATGCGACTCTTATTACGTGACGATCACCAAAAAAATCACTCACCCTGTGCCTCGTCAAGCTGCTTGTTCACAAGCACGATGTCGGTGTCTGCCGCATCAAGTTGCCGCTTTAGCTCGGCAAACCCATCAGTCCGGCTAGCCACCGGAGCTTCAGCCACCTGCACATAAAGGCGGCCTGGTTGTTACCTAGGACTATGATCCTATGTTTGCTGCCGTTTTCGATGACAACCAGAGTCTCAGGGGCTACTATCTGCATAGGGCATACCTAACGTATGCGGTACTGTTAAAAACATACATTATTTCATGTACCTCGAAGCCTTTCAGCAGAATCATAAAGGCTTCATGCAAACCGCTTTCAGCGGATAAAATCCTTTCAATTACCGTACCCATTAGCGTATGATGCGCTTCCGAGAGGCTGCTTGCCCCAGAAGATCCTTCAGCCCGTCCGACCACACACTGTACGGACCCTTGCTATTACTCTCCTTAGGAGCCGGATACTGGGGATTCCGGGTAGCCAAAGGGTTATCCTCTGGCCCTAGTGGATCCGGAGATACCCTTCGCGACGACACCTCAAGGTCGCCCGCTTCTTAAGGCAGGGTGTCCGGGTGAGGCGTTTCGCTCTCCATCATCTCCGGAAGAAGATCCCCCGAAGATGAACTCTATCGAGAAGGGCTACGATCCGGACTACAATTTATAAGCATCGATTATTATCTTCGGAAGTAAGGTAGAATGTTTGCACTATTAAGTACTTTTCGATTACTTACAGCTCGGTAGAGGGCTGATCCCCGCGCGAACATTGTGTGGCAAGAAAACCCTCTGAGGCAGGACCCTCTGTTGAAGATTTCTTTTCCCGTTTGGAAACCTTAGTTTTCGGATCTTCAGAGGTAGTCCTCTTCCTTCCCCGGGGGGAGAGAATGTCAGATTCCTCCCTTTGATTGTCCTCCCTCGCGAAGGCGCTCATTCCCCCGGTTGGAATAAGTAGCGAGTGAGGCCCGCTTTCGCCCTCTTTATTCCCCCCATCATCTTCCTTTGAGGACACTGGATAAGGCGCCGACTCGAGCATCTTGTCCAGTACCGGATTGTCCAAGCCCTCGGGAAGGGGGGCCGAACACCTGATCATCATCGCCTTTGTTATCCAGTCCTGGTCAAAAGGCGGCTCTTTAGAATGATGTCATGATGCATAAAAGGACAGCAGGTTTGGCATGGGACTACTTACTTGGGCAGCGGGGCTATTGCAGCTTAGGCCCACGTCCTCGGTGGTGTCCGGACACTCTATTTGGGGTCCGAAGAACGATTTGTACATCTCTTCGTGCGTCATGCCGAGGAAATGCTGAATAGCACGCAGTCCTTCCGGGTTGAACTCCCACATGCAGAGGGGCCGGCGTTCGCAAGGCTGGATTCGACGAACTAGCATAACTTGCATTACCATAACCAGACTGAAATCTCTCTCGAAGAGATCTCGGAGGCGGCTCTGCAGTATTGGCAGGTTCTTTGCTGGACCCCAGTTCAGCCCCCTGCTGACCCATGACATCAGTTGTGGTGGGGGGCCCGAGCGAAAGGTGGGGGCAGCTACCCACGGCACTTCGGGGAGCTGTGACGTAAAACCACTCCCGTTGCCACAATCCGGACACCTATGGAAAGTAACCCTCTGGCCATGGAGTGTCAGCAATTTTGCTTATTAAAGCACCTCCGCACGCTGTGTGCTGCCCCTCGATCATCTTCGGCTTCACATCGAAGGTCTTGAGCCACATGCCGAAGTGAGGGGTAATGCGGAGGAAGGCCTCACATACAAAAATAAATGATGAGATGTGAAGAAGGGAATCCGGGGCCAGATCATGAAAATCCAGCCCGTAATAGAACATGAGACCCCTAACAAAGGGATCCAGAGCAAGGCCTAGTCCTCGGAGGAAGTGGGAGATGAACACAACACTCTTGTTGGGTTCAGGAGTAGGGACGACCTGCCCTCGGGCGGGCAGCCGATGTGAAATTTCGGCGGTCAGATACCTGGCCTCTCTCAACTTCTTGATGTCCTCCTCGGTGACGGAGGAAGGCATCCACCGACCTTGAAGGTTGGATCTGGACATAGTTGAAGGTCCGAAGCACCTGACCTGAGCTTTGGGTGTTAGAACTCGAGGCGGGGGAAGGATTCGATTGAGTGCGGGAGGGAAAAAAGAAAAAGCTTTATCCCCTTTATAAAGAGGGTGAATATCAGGCGTCCTCTTCGTGGCCGTTTGAGACTTACCTAAGATCTAGGAGTCATACCAACTGGCACGGTTGGGTTACCCACATTTGTATTAATGAGAATCCCGTGATAAGGGGGACACGATCTCTGCTTTGACAAGACGTGTCAAGGAAACCACCTCGCGTTATGTGCGGAGCTGGTTAAGAAAAACGGTTCGAATAATGGCCGGGTTGTGACATGATGTCATGCTATCAAAACATGTCAGCTGATTAGATTTGTGGAAATATTATTCTCTCTACGGTGTTATGTGGAACCTATTTTGCAGGGTCGGACACTATCCTTGTATTTCAAACTCTTCCATGGTGTATTCGGAGGAGGAACCCGCCTTGCAATGCCGAAGACAATACTGCGCGCCGGACTCATCGTCATTGAAGCCTGGTTCAGGGGCTACTGAGGGAGTCCTGGATTAGGGGCTCTCCGGACAGCCGGACTATATCCTTTGGCCGGACTGTTGGACTATGAAGATACAAGATTGAAGACTTCGTCTCGTGTCCGGATGGGACCCTACTTGGCGTAGAAGGCAAGCTAGGCAATACAGATATGTATATCTCCTCCTTTGTAACCGACCTTGTGTAACCCTAGCCCTCTCCGGTGTCTATATAAACCGAAGGGTTTTAGTCCGTAGGACAAGATACAATCATACCATAGGCTAGCTTCTAGGGTTTAGCCTCTCTGATCTCGCGGTAGATCAACTGTTGTAATACTCATATCATCAAGAACAATCAAGCAGGACGTAGGGTATTACCTCCATCAAGAGGGCCCGAACCTAGGTAAACATCGTGTCCCTTGCCTCCTGTTACCATCCGCCTTAGATGCACAGTTCGGGACCCCCTACCCGAGATCCGCCGGTTTTGACACCGACAATGGGTTTCTAGCAAGAACGTTTCTTACCTACGCAAAACCACAACGGTGATAACCCCCAAGTATAGGGGATCGCAACAGTTTTCGATAAGTAAGAGTGTCGAACCCAACGAGGAGCTAAAGGTAGAACAAATATTCCATCAAGTTCTATCAACCACCGATACAACTCTACGCACGCTTGACGTTCGCTTTACCTAGAACAAGTATGAAGCCAGAAGTACTTTGTAGGTGTTGTTGGATAGGTTTGAAAGATAATAAAGATTACGTAAATAAAAAGTAGGGGCTGTTTAACTAAAGAAGCAATAAAGTAAATATAGCGAGTGTGGAAAAGTGGTGGTAGGAGTTGCAAAATTGCCCCTAAGCAATTGACTACTTTACTAGACCGATAGCAAGTATTATGTGGGAGAGGCCACTGTTAGCATGTCATCCCTGACTTGGAATTCTATGCACTTATGATTGGAACTATTAGCAAGCATCCGCAACTACTAACATTCATTAAGGTAAAACCGAACCATAGCATCACTAGTGCAGAACCGGGCAATAGCACCGGTTCGTAAGGCCCTTTAGTGCCAGTTCGGTAACCGGCACTAAAGTGTAGGCACTAAAGGGCCCCTCTTTAGTACCGGTTCAGTACGAACCGGTGCTAAAGGGCAACCACGTGGCACGAGCCAGCTTCGGGGGCAGGGAGCCCTTTAGTACCGGTTGGTGTCACCAACCGGTATTAAAAGGTTGGGGGGGGGGTTTGGGTTTATGATTTCTTTTTCATTTAATTTTGTGTTTTCCATTTAATTCTTTTTCATTTGCTGGTATTTTACGATACTACATATTGTACACGTTATGCATATATATAAATAGAATTTCTAGTAGAATCGATCATAATATATATTTGTATATATCATCGAATGTCTCACAACCACCATTAATTAATTCACACATATGTACACACACACACACACACACACACACACACATATATATATATATATATATATATATATAGACACACACACACACACAATTTCTCCTAATTGGTGCCTTCGGTGCCAGTGGGATTAGCCTAATTGGTGCCTTCGGAGCACGATAACAATTGGAAGTGGTTCATGGGGCGGTAGCGGGTAATAGTATTCTCCTTTGGGATCTATGACCCGGTCGAGCAAAAATCCCGCTATTTCCTCTTGAATTGCTTCTATGGGGTCCTCTGTTAGGAGCTTCTCTCGCACCTCTTTGAACTGTTAAGAAGGAGATCAATATGCATGTGTATTAGTTGTGTGACTAGATATCGATAATGGTGTGAAAATTATGAATAGTGTTCTGACAAACGTACCCACTCATGTCTTTGAGATCTGCTCCTTTCGGACGCCATGATGCGAATGTTCTCGCAAACGTAGTATGCACACAGATTATTCCCCGGCGCCTGCTTCAGGGCCTTTACGAGAATGGAATTTGATCAGATAATAATTAATCAAGCATGATAATTAAAGAGATGGCAGCTAGCTAGTACTACTTAATTACTTACCTGGGGTCGATACCATTTCAGATTTTGTTTCCATGGGCCTGGAGTGGCCCTGATGAACTTTGCCCAAGCCCTGCCCGCCGACAAAGAAAATGAATAAATGGGTTATTAAATAGTTGTTATCAGGAAATGACGAACTAATTAAATAGGCCGAGATATAGTTAATAATGATTGAAATTACCTGTTGACTATCCCCTTCACGATGGTGTAGTCACTTGCTTTCTTAAGTAGTGAGTCTATTACTTCAATTGTTCCTTCATCAACTTTAATGATTAATAAGATCCAGTGAAATCTGCATGCACACACGTTTGCATGTCTTAATTAAGAGGGCATATGTAAGCAAAAACATGTAGCTAGCTAGTAGGCAAAAACAGAATTTGTAGTACAAGACAGTGTGACTCACTCGAAGTTGTAAGGAAGTAGTATATCTTCATTGTATTTGAGGCGCTTGAAGAACTCTAGCATACTTTCCTCTACACTTTTTTCGTAATATGGATCTAATTTCCATGTGTATTCATTAATGGTATTTGGGTCAACGAACCCAATGCCATAGCGTCCACCTTTTTTCATTTCATAAATCTTCATCCTGCATAATAACACAGAAAAGAATATAGTGAGGATAATTACAGGTAATGATTGATCAAAATGATCACTACAGCTAGCTTGAGACTTAAATAACAGAAAGAAATCACTTACAGACAATAGCAACTGACGATAGATTTGTCGAGTGCGTCTTGATTGTATAGCTGAAATAGTTCTGACTCAACGGTCACAGCTTTCTCATGGTAGTAATGATCCTTCTTGACATTCACCATGAGGGACTCTCGATTGGAAATCTTCGTAATGTCCATGTACCATTGATGCAATTCTACATTCTCGTTGGGAGCTTCTTGACCTCGTATGGCTCGACCAAAGGTTGGCCCCGGACATATTTCCGTTTTATTTCCTCCTCTCTAGTCGGAGACATGGGCTCGATATCGAGGAGTTGTCCAACAGTGATCATGAGCGTTTCATCCTGCTCAATATGCTCCTCGGTTATTACCACATCGCCCAGCCCGGGAACGTTAACGGTTTGCCCACAATAATATTGGGCGCGCCTACTCTCATGTGTTGTTGGCACAACAAGCGGGGGGATTGATTGCGCCGCCTGTTCTCCCAGCTGGGGAACGGTTTTACCGCTCCTTTTGCTAGTTGATTTGCTCGAGCTCGAGCTCGCCTCTTTCTATAGACATGCTCGATTTAACTTCTTGATGTGGCGCTCATAGTCTGTGTCAACAGGCTTGGGAGCTGGTGCTCTAGCCATACGAATGAAGTGGTCAATCTTTTGCTCAGTCACTTTCTCCCTTGGCAGCGGTGGCGGTTTCGGTGCAAAATGGGCTTCCACCTCGGCCTTCAATATGGCTACGTTTTCCTTCTCGGACTTGTCGTAAGGACTCTGCGGAAGAGGCACGAGGCTTGGACCATATTGAAATCGCTTGCCTCCGCCTGTACCTCCAGTACTACCTCGACTTGTACCACTACGCACCATAGCTGAGGCGGCTCTCTTCCGTGATTGCTGAGGCGGCGAAGACGGCTGACATGGCTGAGTTGGAGGAGGAGGAGTGGCCTGAAGTTGTGCCGGACTTGGAGGAGGAGTGGCCTAAAGCTGTGCCGGACTTGGAGGAGGAGTGGCCTCACGCTTTGCCGGACTTGGAGGAGGAGGAGTGGCCTGAAGCTATGCCGGACTTGGAGGAGGAGTGGCCTGACGCGCTGGTGGACTTGGAGGAGCGGGAGTCTGCTGACTCGGTGGCGGACTTCAACGATGGGTCGGATGACGCGGTGTCGGTGGCCTTCGAAAGATGATGCAATCCTTTCTCCATAGGATGATACGATGGTTGGCCTCTCCCAGTGTGTGCTCATCGTCACCTCCAGGAATGTCAAGCTCTATCCCCAGATATTGATCCACCACCTCATCAACCAAGACACGAGCATAGCCCGCTGGAATCGGGTTGCAATGGAAGGTTGCCTCGGGGATTTGTAAAAGCAAGGGCATCCGCCACCTTCATGGATATGTTCTTCATTTTGAAGTGTAGCTCGCAGTTATGTAACATCCCAAATTTGCAATTTGGAATGTTTTACAATTATTAACTAAGCATCTATGCATTTTGTTTGAATTGAGTGGCATTTGGAAATTTTCAGAGGCTTTTGAGTTTTGGTTTAATTTGGATTCAACTTGACATTTGAAAATCTACCTCAATATCCCTGACAAATACTTGAGAAAAAGTATGAGAGGAGCTAACATGACACTCCAAAAATGGCAGAAGAAAATATTGCCAAAAGGTTTGAATTCAAATTTGAATTTTATTTGGAGTTTGCGGAAAATGTTTTTTTTAGTTTCTGTTTTGCCTCTATAAAAATGTCCACGCTATAGGATTAATTCCCCTGAGAATTCTGATATATATATGTCCTATATAAAAATATTATAGATTTCTCTTATTTTTTTTCTTTTCTCTCTCTGGCTTAATTCAAAAAAAGGAAAAGGCCCAGGCGCGAGCCAGGCCAACCGGCCGAGCCGACGCCCAGGCCAACCGGCCCAGCAACGCCGAGCCGCAGCCCACCAGCACCCAAGCCGGCCCAGTCGACAGCAGGCCAGCGCACCCGCGCCTGAACCCCTCTCCCCTCGGTCGCCCGCTCGCCCCCTCCTCTCCCCCTCTCACTGACCCACAGGGCCCGCCCTATCCCTAACCCCTCGCCCATGACACGCCGCGCCGGAGCACGCGCAGAGTGCGCCCGACACCGCGATCCTCTCGGGATCGTGATCCCGAGTCGCCCCCTGCTCCACGAAGGTGCCCTATAAATACCCCTCGGCCTCCTCTGTCGATCCCCCTAAAAACCCTACTCCAAAACCCATCACAGCCACCGCCGTTGCCAAACACATCTCGCCGCCGCCGCCTCGGTTCGCTGCCACACCCGACGCCGGTGAGCCCTCTCTGCCCCTCCCAACACCTTCACCCGAACCTCCACTACCTCCCGCACCTCTCTGACACCTTTTCATCACCCAGGAACCGCCGAAGCCGTCACCCCCGAGCTCGACCGCCGCTCGCCGGAGCTGCGACTCACCAGGGAGCAGTCGACGTCGCCCCGACCACCTCCGTCGTCCCCGAGCTCCCCCGACTCCATCCCCGACCTCCACTCGAGCTGCCGCACCCGCCCGACAACTCCGCCGCCGCCCCGGACCACCGGAGCACCCCCCGCCACCGTCGCCCGAGCCGCCGTCGTTCATCATCGCCGCTGTAAGCCACCGGACCCCCTCCACCGTAAGATCTGCAAGGCACGGCTTAGATTAGAGTAGCGAAGGGTTAGGTTATTTTTATTAGACCGGTTTTAGTTCACGGTTTGTTTCCGGTTTATTTACCTGGTTTAGTTAGATCGAACCGGTCGGTTTTCTGTTATTAAGCGCGTGCACGGTTTAGTTTATATAACGCCCGAGCGTTGTTTAGTTTCCGGATCGCTCACTGTTTCGGCCCGTTAGCGCCCAGGTGTTTTATTTTAATTTTTTCGTTTCTGTTTTTAACAGAATAGTTCCAGTTTTGTAAAATCTATATCTTTTAAGTTATTTAATATTTTTAGTTGATTCTTTTTGCTCTAGTTTGCAAATTTCCTATAGGTGCTGCAGAAATTAGATTCGGCCATGTTTAGGTTTTTAAAAATTGTTTTATATTAGTTTTAGTCAGATTAGTTTTTCTGCTATAAATTGAGTTAGGATTAGTTTTTTGAGTGATTATTTTTGCCACTGCTTTGTTTTGACTTTGTCTAGCAGTAGGAATTTATTTGGGCATTTTTAGTCTTTATTAAAAATAGTTTTTATGCGAAAACAAGCTTTTCTAGTTTATTTAGCTTGCTGTTAGTTTCTGCTGTTCTAGTTATTTTTAAATTTTATTTTTCCTATGTTATAACTTTTAGGTTAGTTTCTGTAGTTACAGATAGTGAACATTTATTTACAGCAGAATAAAAAGTTTTATTTTATTTTCTTAATAGTTTTGTTTTAGGTATAACAAGAGTTCTATAATAGAATATTGGTTTGAATCTTTTGGCACCTAGTTTGTATGTTGTTTTCCTTTATGTTAGTTAGTAAAACCATTGTTTTGGATCTGTAAAGAAAAGTGTTAGTAGGTTAAAACTATTTCTTTGTTGTAGCTTGATGTGATGGAAACCTTGATTTTGTTTTCCTCGAGTTTTCTTTGATTTTTGGTGTGAGTGCTTGTGTGTTTTCCTTTAGTTTGCTGATATGTCATTAGTGAAATACTTATTTGTGCTATTGTTTGACTCGATTGAATTTCCGGAGTGCGAAGCTTGCTATCTCGAGTCACTAGCGTTTGAAGACCGTCAGCCAGGCAAGTTATTTGATCATGTTTTACAATACCTATGATTTTGTTGCATTAGAATTATTCCCCCCACCATGCATGCAGTAGGAGAATTTGAAGTTATGTTCATGAGTAGTATCATGAGGTAGGATGAACCCACTTCCCCTTGCCACCATTGCCCGGGACGATGTAGTTTAATTTGCTATGCTCGTAGACGGGGTTGATTGAGTGTTTCATAAGGGAGATGTGAGAGTCAAGATGATGACAACCCCATGACTTCAAGCTCAAGATGGACTTCAAATTCACTACTGGGTGGAGGACGGTTGACGGGCACCCTGGAGGAACCAGCGGATGGCCGGGATGCATGGAGGAGCGCCATGACATCTTGCGGAAAGCTTCACCCAGCCACGAAGAGACGGATGGATACCCTTTGACCGGAAGCTTACCTGTGCAGCCGCAAGCCATTATGGGCTCTGGCTGGGTTGACCCTAGGTGTGACTCTAGACGGACGGTGCCAGCAGATGTAGAAGAACAGTAGGACATGGATGGGTACCGACAGTGCTCAAAGAAACTCTACGGAAGACCCTGTTTCGTTCAACCCGTCTTCAAACACCAGGCAATGCGAGGACATAAAGGAGGGAACGATTCTTGCTGGTAAAGTGCACAAGACTCTGCAGAGTAACAACCTAATCGATTAGCCGTGTCCCCGGTTACGGACAAATGAGCCTCTGGAAATTGGAGTATTTCAGAAATCTCAACACCGAACTAAATTAATTGAGGGGTTATTTAATAATTGGGAATGAGACATTGGTTGGCGGAACCATCTCAATAACAACCAACATTTTCTAGTAATTGCAAGCAAGTCCTTTATTATAGGAAAAAATTGGCTTTTTCACAAAAACATAAAGCTTAGAGCCCCATAGCCAAATTGCATATAGTGTTAGATATTTTATTGTTGTTCTCTCTATAACTTGCCGGCATATTCAAAATGCTGACCTACACGGCTACAACGTCTTATGTTGCAGAGGAGTTTTCCGACCAGGAGTGAGGCTACGATCTACGCTTGGCGATTGCCCTATGGAGTCGGATGGACTCGCTATTAGTCTACGCTTCCGCAGCTTTATTTAGTTATTTCTCATGAGTTGGCCTTCTGCCGAATTTATTCTATTGTAATAAAGACTCGATATGAGAATCGTGTAATAAATTTAGGTGTGATTGAACTTTGAATCTTTTCATCAATGTACTGTGTGTGCCAGCATGATCTTGGGATGGTACAGCTACACAGAGACTTGACCGATTTTTGGTCGGGTTGCTACAGAGTTGGTATCAGAGCACACGCTGACCATAGGATGTAACCCCTAGGATCGGAAAGCCATAGGAAGAGACTATTTTATTTTATGTCCTTATCATTCTGTAATTCTCCCCTATTCATTTCTGACTTCTCTCCGATTTCAACATTCAAGATGGCCGTCAAGTTCATCCCAGTTCTGCTCCCGGAGTTTTGCCAGCCAGATGAGATAATGCTTTTCGGCAGGAGGCAGGTCCAGATCACCAAGGAATTGAAGATTGCTCTGCCGTCTATCACCGGGACCCCTATCATGGCATTTCCAGAAGACCGTCGTTATAGGATTAAGGTGCACATACCAGGGAGAACTTTTGGAAGCCTCTCGGCGCCCGTTGACTTCAAGTTCACTGCTCCCACTTGGATACTCGGGAGAAACATAGCAGCTCATAGTGCACTTGGACGCATCCAGGAGGAATACAGGACCAAGCTTGTTCGATCAGACCACACCATGATTTCTCGCAGGACTGCAGATGGAGAGATTATCCGCACCATAGATGACGACTCCGTCCGGTCATATGTCCAAGACTTGGAGGCTCACATCAGGGCTCTAGAGATTCAGATGCGCAGGAGCTTGAAGACGGTCCAAAAGTTGCATCTTCGTGAAATTGAACTAGAGGATGCAGCACGTGAAGCCCACTATGAGCATGAGGATGAAGTCAAGGATTTTATGGAAACACACGAGGACCGGAATAAATATATTGCCACACTGGAGGAGAAGACGGATTTGGGAGAAGACCTTTTCCCGAGTGGAGATGATGGACCTCTCGTGAGCAATGACCAGGATTATGAAGAGAGCTCCACCGAAGGAAGCCGCAAGAGGAGACGCCGCACCAGAGGACGACGCACCAGAGGACGTAGGGATAATGGATGAAGACATTTAGTCGACCGCCATGTTAATTTTATTTTTATTTTTTCGTCGATCAGTTAGGCCGTTATTTTCGATTAGTTGTGAGATCTTGTAATCCGAGTTTGAACCTTGCTTGAGTTGAATGAATAAATTATTGGTGTGATTGTGTTTGTGCATTCATTTGGGTAGTGCTATTTTCTCATTAGACCCTTGTTCTATTCTAATTTCTCATCCACTCCATAACCCTAGATGCCTCCAAGACGTGACCCCGGTTTCACTTTCCCGCCGGAGCTCACCCAGCTGATTCAACAGCAGAATGCCTTAATGCAAATGCTCATCCAAAACCAAGGCAACAACAACAACAATCCACCGCCACCACCCCCTATCGATAACCTGACCCGGTTCCTAAGGCTGAATCCGCCAGTGTTCTCTAGTAGCACCGAGCCGATTGTAGCTGATGATTGGCTCTGCAAGATCGGAAGGGATCTAACAACTGCTGGATGCACAGATGCTAAGAAGGTGCGTTTTGCCGCACATCAACTGAATGGACCTGCAGCCTCTTGGTGGGAAAACTACACCGCCACTTATCCGGTCGCCACCATGACATGGGTTCAGTTCCAGCGGGCTTTCCGCACCGCGCATGTCTCAGCTGGAGCCATGAGTCTGAAGAAGCGTGAGTTCCGCAACTTACGCCAGGGGAACCGTACAGTGGGGCAGTATGTGGAGGAGTTCAACAAGTTATCTCGATATGCCCCAGATGACGTGGCCACAGATGCCGCAAAACAGGAGAAGTTTCTTGAGGGACTCAATGATGAGCTGGGGATGCAGCTAATGGTGGCTACCTTCAATAACTAACAGGAGCTGGTAGACAAGGCCACTATACTTGAAGGCAAGCAGCAGCAGATTGAAAGCCGCAAGCGGAAATATAGCCAGGGAAAGTACAACTCCGGAGCTCAGCAGAAGCCCCGCTATGCCCCATACTCGGGAGGACATAACCATCACAACCATGGAGGACACAATCATGGAGGACATCACCATGGAGGGAATGGGAACAATCGCAACCACGACAACAACCCCAAGTCAGGCAATGGAGGCAACGGCAACCAGCACCGTCCTGCTCTGACTCAGAAGGATCTGAGTCATATCACCTGTTCAAGTGCCAGAAGACAGGGCACTACGCCACCGATTGTCCAGAGGCCAAGCAGAGGAATGGGAACGGCAACGGCAACGGAAGCTCAGCAAAGAAGCCCAACCCTTTTCCTCGTGCTCAGGTGAATCACATTGACGTGGAGGACGTCTATGATCAGCCAGAAACTGTGGTTGGTAAGTTTTTATTAAATTCACGTCCAGTATTGGTACTCTTTGATTCCGGTGCAACACATTCATTCATATCAATGGTAGTTGTGGAAAAATAAAGATTGCCCACTAGGACCCTTAGAACCCCGATCCAAGTCACTTCTCCAGGAGGAGAGATGATGGCAGGCTTAGGCTGTCATTCAACCCTCAGCATCGGAAATCATGATTTTCCCGTAGACCTCATAGTCTTAGAATCCCAGGAATTGGACGTGATCCTAGGCATGGACTGGTTGACGAAGTTTGAAGGGAACATCGACTGTGCCCGCAAGACGATTTTGCTCACCACCCCGGAGCAGAAGAGGATCAAGTATGTATCCAGGCGCACACCGATAAAGAAGCGGGTGAATTCCCTCACGGGAGTGGTTCAGGAGGAAGTGCCTGTAGTACAAGATTTTCCGGATGTATTTCCGGAAGAATTACCAGGAATGCCACCGGATAGAGAAATAGAATTTATGATCGAATTATTACCTGGCACAGCCCCAATATCCAAGAGACCTTATCGGATGCCCCCGAATGATTTGGAAGAGATCAAGCAACAAATCAAGGAATTATTGGAGAAAGGATATATTCGCCCAAGTTCGTCACCTTGGGGAGCCCCAGTTCTTTTGGTAGAGAAGAAGGATGGAACCCTAAGAATGGTTGTAGATTATCGTTCATTGAACGACGTGACCATCAAGAATAAGTACCCTCTACCGATGATTAATGATTTATTTGATCAGCTAGTCGGAGCCAAAATATTTTCCAAGATCGATCTTTGATCAGGGTATCATCAGCTGAAGATTCGTGAACAGGATATACCCAAAACAGCCTTCACCACCAGGTATGGTTTATATGAGTATACCGTCATGTCATTCGGATTGACTAATGCCCCTGCATATTTCATGAGCATGATGACCAAGGTATTTATGGAATATCTGGACAAGTTTGTCATGGTGTTCATCGATGACATCTTGGTTTTCTCCAAGAGCGAGGAAGAGCACAAGGAACATCTGCGTCTAGTCCTGGAGAAACTCCGAGAACATCAGTTATATGCCAAGTTCAGCAAATGTGAATTTTGGTTGAAGGAAGTCGGATTCCTCGGACATGTTATTTCAGGAGAAGGAATAGCAGTCGACCCCACCAAGGTTGAATCGGTCACCAACTGGCAACCCCCACCTCAGTCAAGGAGATCCGCAGTTTTCTCGGACTCGCAGGATACTATCGGAGATTTATTGAGAATTTCTCCAAGATTGCTAAACCCATGACCGAGCTGTTGAAGAAGGAAACAAAGTACATTTGGACCGAGCATTGTGAAGCCAGTTTTCAGGAGTTGAAGAAACGTCTGGTTACAGCCCCAGTACTCATTTTGCCGGACATACACAAGGACTACCAGGTGTATTGTGACGCTTCTCGTCAAGGGCTCGGAGGAGTGCTCATGTAGGAAGGAAAAGTTGTAGCTTATACCTCCAGACAGCTATGACCTCATGAGATGAATTATGCCACGCACGATTTGGAGTTAGCAGCCATAGTGCACGCACTCAAGACGTGGAGACATTTCCTTGTCGGAAATAGTTGTGATGTTTACACGGATCATAAGAGCTTGAAGTACATCTTCACGCAGAAGGAGTTGAACCTCAGACAAAGGAGATAGCTTGAATTGATCAAGGACTATGATATGAGATTGCATTACCACCCAGGGAAAGCAAATGTTGTAGCAGATGCCTTGAGCCATAAAAGCCATGTGAACACCCTCATAGCTGGAGGATTACCTCAGAATTTAGCCGACAGTCTTAGAGATCTCCGATTGGAAATAGTACCAAGAGGATTTGTCGCCACCTTGGATATTCAGTCCACTCTGACCGAAAAGATCCGTGAGGCCCAGAAGACGAACAAGGAAATTGCAGAGATAAAGGAAAAGATGAGTAACGGAAAGGCTAAAGGTTTCCGTGAGGATGAACACGGAACTTTATGGTTTGAGGATCGCATATATGTGCCCAATGACCCAGAGGTCAGGAAGTTAATTCTTCAGGAGGCCCATGATTCACCATACTCGATTCACCCAGGCAACACCAAGATGTATCTGGATTTGAAGGAAAGTTTCTGGTGGACAGGTATGAAGAAGGATATTGCCGAGTACGTAGCAGTATGCGATGTTTGTTAGCGAGTAAAGGCTGAGCATCAGAAGCCGGCAGGGTTACTTCAAACACTGCCGATTCCCGAGTGGAAATGGGAAAAACTTGGAATGGATTTTATCACAGGATTACCCAGGACCCGTTCAGGTTATGATTCTATCTGGGTAGTGGTTGATCGCTTGACCAAGGTAGCTCATTTCATTCCCGTGAAGACTACATATACCAGCGCTAAGTTAGCCAAGATATACATGATCAGGATTGTATGTCTGCATGGAGTTCCGAGGAGTATCGTGTCAGATAGAGGAACGCAATTTACCTCAAAGTTTTGGAATCAGTTGCATGAAACTTTGGGTACGAGGCTGGAGTTTAGTACAGCTTTTCATCCGCAGACAGATGGACAGACCGAGAGAGTCAACCAGATTCTCGAGAACATGTTCAGAGCATGTGCGCTAGACTATGGGTCTAGCTGGGATGACAATCTGCCATACGCAGAGTTCTCATACAACAACAACTATCAGACCAGTTTGAAGATGGCCCCTTTCGAAGCTCTATATGGAAGGAGGTGCAGAACACCATTGCTGTGGGATGGTGTTGGAGACCGAAAGCTTTTTGGTCCCGATCTTATCAGAGACTCCGAAGAGAAGTTCAAACTGATTCGAGATAGATTCAGGATAGCCTAGTCGAGACAGAAGAGTTATGCCGATAGTAAACGCAAGGAGGTAACGTATGAAGTTGGAGACCAAACCTATCTCCGTGTGTCCCCACTTCATGGAATCAAGAGATTTGGTGTTAAAGGAAAATTAGCACCCAGGTTCATTGGCCCCTACAAAAATCCTCGAACGCAGAGGAGAAGTTGCATACAAGCTGGAATTGCCAGAAGGATTGTCAGGAGTTCATGATGTCTTCCATGTTTCCCAGCTCAAGAAATGCCATGCTGAGATGGTCGATATTCCTTTGAGAGACGCAGTGCCCCTAGAGGCCATACAGCTCGACAGTGATCTGACTTATGAGGAGAAACCCGTCAGGATTCTTGAGACTGTGAACAGAGTTACCCGCAGCAAGATCATCAAGTTTTGCAAGGTTCTGTGGAGTCATCATTCTGAGGAGGAAGCCACCTGGGAGCGAGAAGAAGATATCCGCCGAGACCACCCGCACCTATTTGCTAGCCAACCCGAATCTCGAGGGCGAGATTCATCTTAAGGTGGGTAGGTTTGTAACATCCCAAATTTGCAATTTGGAATGTTTTACAATTATTAGCTAAGCATCTATGCATTTTGTTTGAATTGAGTGGCATTTGGAAATTTTCAGAGGCTTTTGAGTTTTGGTTTAATTTGGATTCAACTTGGCATTTGAAAATCTACCTCAATATCCCTGACAAATACTTGAGAAAAAGTATGAGAGGAGCTAACATGACACTCCAAAAATGTCAGAAGAAAATATTGCCAAAAGGTTTGAATTCAAATTTGAATTCTATTTGGAGTTTGCAGAAAATATTTTTTTAGTTTCTGTTTTGCCTCTATAAAAATGTCCACGCTATAGAATTAATTCCCCTGAGAATTCTGATATATATATGTCCTATATAAAAACAATTATAGATTTCTCTTATTTATTTCTTTCTTTTCTCTCTCTGCCTTAATTAAAAAAAGGAAAAGGCCCAGGCGCGAGCCAGGCCAACCGGCCCAGCCGACGCCCAGGCCAACCGGCCCAGCAACGCCGAGCCGCAGCCCATAAGCACCCGAGCCGGCCCAGCCGACAGTAGGCCAGCGCGCCCGCGCCCGAACCCCTCTCCCCTCGGCCGCCCGCTCGCCCCCTCCTCTCTTCCTCTCACTGACCCACGGGACCGCCCTATCCCTAACCCCTCGCCCACGACACGCCGCGCCGGAGCACGCGCAGAGCACGCCCGACACCGCGATCCTCTCGGGATCGTGATCTTGAATCGCCCCCCTGCTCCACGAAGGTGCCCTATAAATACCCCTTGGCCTCCTCTGTCGATCCCCCTAAAAACCCTACTCCAAAACCCACCACAGCCACCGCCGTCGCCAAACGCATCTCGCCGCCGCCGCCTCGGTTCGCCGCCACACCCGACGCCGGTGAGCCATCTCTGCCCCTCCCAGCACCTTCACCTGAAGCTCCACTACCTCCCGCACCTCTTTGACACCTTTTCATCACCCAGGAACCACCGAAGCCGTCGCCCCCGAGCTCGACCGCCGCTCGCCGGAGCTGCAGCTCACCAGGGAGCAGTCGAGGTCGCCTCGACCACCTCCGTCGTCCCCGAGCTCCCCCGACTCCATCCCCGACCTCCACTCGAGCTACCGCACCCGCCCGACAACTCCGCCGCCGCCCCGGACCACCGGAGAACCCCCCGCCACCGTCGCCCGAGCCGTCGTCGTTCATCGTCGCCGCTATAAGCCACCGGACCCCCTCCATCGTACGATCTGCAAGGCATGGCTTAGATTAGAGTAGCGAAGGGTTAGGGTATTTTTATTAGACCGGTTTTAGTTCACGGTTTGTTTTCGGTTTATTTACCTGGTTTAGTTAGATCGAACCGGTTGGTTTTCTGTTATTAAGCGCGTGCACGGTTTAGTTTATATAATGCCCGAGCGTTGTTTAGTTTCCGGATCGCTCACCGTTTCGGCCCGTTAGCGCCTAGGTGTTTTATTTTAATTTTTTGTTTCTGTTTTTAACAGAATAGTTCCAGTTTTGTAAAATCTATATCTTTTAAGTTATTTAATATTTTTAATTGATTCTTTTTGCTCTAGTTTGAAAATTTCCTATAGTTGCTGTAGAAATTCGATTCGGCCATGTTTAGGTTTTTAAAAATTGTTTTATATTAGTTTTAGTCACATTAGTTTTTCTGCTATAAATTGAGTTAGGATTAGTTTTTTTAGTGATTCTTTTTGTCACTGCTTTGTTTTGACTTTGTCTAGCAGTAGGAATTTATTTGGGCATTTTTAGTCTTTATTAAAAATAGTTTTTATGCGAAAACAAGCTTTTCTAGTTTATTTAGCTTGCTGTTAGTTTCTGCTGTTCTAGTTATTTTTAAATTTTATTTTTCCTATGTTATAATTTATTTTAGGTTAGTTTCTGTAGTTACAGATAGTGAACATTTATTTACAGCAAAATAAAAAGTTCTATTTTCATTTCTTAATAGTTTTGTTTTAGGTATAACATGAGTTCTATAATAGAATATTGGTTTGAATCTTTTTACACCTAGTTTGTATGCTGTTTTCCTTTATGTTAGTTAGTAAAACCATTGTTTTGGATGTGTAAAGAAAAGTGTTAGTAGGTTAAAAATATTACTTTGTTGTAGCTTGATGTGATGGAAACCTTGATTTTGTTTTCCTCGAGTTTTCTTTGATTTTTGGTTTGAGTGCTTGTGTGTTTTCCTTTAGTTTGCTGATATGTCATTAATGAAATACTTATTTGTGCTATTGTTTGACTCGATAGAATTTCCGGAGTGCGAAGCTTGCTATCTCGAGTCACTAGCGTTTGAAGACCATCGGCCCGGCAAGTTATTTGATCATGTTTTACAATACCTATGATTTTGTTGCATTAGAATTATTCCCCCCCACCATGCATGCAGTAGGAGAATTTTAAGTTATGTTCTTGAGTAGTATCATGAGGTAGGATGAACCCACTTCCCCTTGCTACCATTGCCCGGGACGATGTAGTTTAATTTGCTATGCTCGTAGACGAGGTTGGTTGAGTGTTTCATAAGGGAGATGTGAGAGTCCAGATGATGACAACCCCATGACTTCAAGCTCTAGATGGACTTCAAATTCACTACTGGGTGGAGGACGGTTGACGGGCACCCTGGAGGAACCAGCGGATGGCCGGGATGCATGGAGGAGCGCCATGACATCTTGCAGAAAGCTTCACCCAGCCACGAAGAGACGGATGGATACCCTTTGACCGGAAGCTTACCTGTGCAGCCGCAAGCCATTATGGGCTCTGGCTGGGTTGACCCTAGGCGTGACTCTGGACGGACGGTGCCAACAGATGTAGAAGAATGGTAGGACATGGATGGGTACCGGCAGTGCTCAGAGAAACTCTACGGAAGACCCTGTTTCATTCATCCCGTCTTCAAACACCAGGCAGTGTGAGGACATAAAGGAGGGAACGATTCTTGTGGGTAAAGTGCACAAGACTCTGCAGAGTAACAACCTAATCGATTAGCTGTGTCCCCGGTTACGGACAAATGAGCCTCTGGAAATTGGAGTATTTCGGAAATCTCAACACCGAACTAAATTAATTGAGGGGTTATTTAATAATTGGGAATGAGACATTGGTTGGCGGAACCATCTCTATAACAACCAACATTTTGTAGTAATTGCAAGCAAGTCCTTTGTTATAGGAAAAAATTGGCTTTTTCGCAAAAACATAAAGCTTAGAGCCCCACAGCCAAATTGCATATAGTGTTAGATATTTTATTGTTGTTCTCTCTATGACCTGCCGGCATATTCAAAATGCTGACCTACACGGCTGCAATGTCTTATGTTGCAGAGGAGTTTTCCGACCAGGAGTGAGGCTACGATCTACGCTTGGTGATTGCCCTATGGAGTCGGATGGACTCGCTATTAGTCTACGCTTCCGCAGCTTTATTTAGTTATTTCTCATGAGTTGGCCTTCGGCCGAATTTATTCTATTGTAATAAACACTCGATATGAGAATCGTGTAATAAATTCAGGTGTGATTGAACTTTGAATCTTTTCATCAATGTACTGTGTGTGCCAGCATGATCTTGGGATGGTACAGCTACACAGAGACTTGACCGATTTTGGGTCGGGTCGCTACAAGTTAGTGTTCTCCATGATGTCATCCACTTGGTAGCTACCCAGCAATGCATTGCCCGGGGCGGAACCCACGCTGCTTCTCAGCATGGATGGGACGGTGCTATCCAATGCTGGATCATCCGCTAGCTGCTGCAGCTGCTGAGACCCCCTTTGCTAGCTAAGTGAGTCGATCTGCTCCTGTTGCTGCTGGAATTTGGCTGCCAAGTCCGCGTGTGCTGATTCTAGGCCTTGAAGGCATTCATAGTCTAGCTTCCTCTGCTCCTCCTCCATCTTCCTCTTCTTCTCCTCCGCAATCTTCTTTCTCGCACGGGTTCTGTAGTCGGTGTTCCAGTCCGAAAACCCCTCATACCACGGAATAGCGCCCATGCCTCGTGTTCTTCCCGGGTGTTCAGGATTTCCCAGGGCACGCATAAGCTCGTCGTTCTCTCTGTTGGGCTGGAACACCCCCGATCGAGCCTCTTCTATTGCAACAAGTAGGTTATCTTCGGCTTCGTCCATACATGCCTTCTTCGAAACTTTGCCTGTCTTCGCGTCCAACTCCCCTGAGGGAGTCCTGGATTAGGGGGTGTTCGGGTAGCCGGACTCCAGGACTATGAAGATACAAGATTGAAGACTTCGTCCCGTGTCCGGATGGGACTTTCCTTGGCATGGAAGGCAAGCTTGGCGATGCGGATATTCAAGATCTCCTACCATTGTAACCGACTTTGTGTAACCCTAGCCCTCTCCGGTGTCTATATAAACCGGAGGGTTTTAGTCCGTAGGGCAACATCATCATACAACAATCATACCATAGGATAGCTTCTAGGGTTTCGCCTCCTTGATCTCGTGGTAGATCTACTCTTGTACTACCCATATCATCAATATTAATCAAGCAGGACGTAGGGTTTTACCTCCATCAAGAGGGCCCGAACCTGGGTAAAACATCGTGTTCCTTGCCTCCTGTTACCATCCGGCCTAGACACACAGTTCGGGACTCCCTACCCGAGATCCGCCGGTTTTGACACCGACATTGGTGCTTTCAGTGAGAGTTCCTCTGTGTCGTCGCTTTTAAGCCCGATGGCTCCTTCAATCATCAACAACGATGCAGTCCAGGGTGAGACTTTTCTCCCCGGATAGATCTTTGTCTTCGGCGGCCTCGCACTGCAGGCCAATTCGCTTGGCCACCTTGAGCAGATCGAAAGCTACGCCCCTGGCCATCAGGTCAGGTTTGGAAGCCTAAACTACACGGCTGGCATCCGCGGGGACTTGATCTTCAACGGATTCGAGCCACAGCCAAGCGCTCCGCACTGTCTTGATGGGCATGATATAGCTCTGCCGCCGAACAGCGCCTTGGAGGCCGCACACGCATCGGTTCTGACCATTGATTCGGAGCCTACTGCGCCGATCGAGGATCAGTGGTTGGACGCTGCCTCAGGGGCTGCGATCTCAGAGGCGATCGAGCCAAACTCCAGCCCCGCACTCCGCATGGCCCGTGACTCCGAGGAGCCGGATTCCTCTCCGAACTCCGAGCCCCCCGCACCCCTGCCGATCGAATCCGATTGGGCGCCGATAATGGAGTTCACCGCCGCGGACATCTTTCAGCACTCGCCCTTCGGCGACATCCTGAATTCTCTAAAGTCTCTCTCTTTATCAGGAGAGCCCTGGCCGGACTACGGTCAGCAAGGTTGGGATACGAACGATGAAGAAATTCAAAACCCACCCACCACCCACTTCGTAGCCACTGTCGACGACTTAACCGACATGCTTGACTTCGACTCCGGAGACATCGACGACATGGACGATGATGCAGGAGACGAACAAGAACCAGCACCTATAGGGCGCTGGAAGGCCACCTCGTCATATGACATATATATGGTGGACACTCCAAAGGATGGAGATGGCGATGGAACGGCGGGGGACGATAACTCTAAGAAACAGCCCAAGCGCCGGCATCAGCGGCGCCGCTCTAAATCCCGCCAAAGCAAAAACGGTGATTTCGGCACGGGAGATAATACTACTCCGGATAACGCCGAAGAACACCCCCTCCAGCAAGATTCAGCACAGGAGGATAAAGAAGCCAGCCCTCACGAGAGGGCGGCGGACCAAGAGGTTGAGGATGATAATTATACGCCTCCCTCTGAAGACGAGGCAAGCCTCGACGACGATGAGTTCGTCGTGCCAGAGGATCTCGCCGAACAAGAGCGTTTTAAACACAGGCTTATGGACACGGCAAGCAGCCTCAAGAAAAAGCAGCAACAGCTTAGAGCTGATCAGGATTTGCTAGCTGACAGATGGACTGAAGTCCTTGCGGCCGAAGAGTATGAACTTGAACGCCCCTCCAAGAGTTACCCAAAGCGCAGGCTGCTACCCCCACTAGAGGAGGAAGCACCTACATCACCAGCGCATGACACGGCCGACCGGCCACCTCGTGGCCGCGACAGAGAGGCGTCTTGGCCCTCCACTCAAGCCATGCCCCAACGCCGCGCTAAGCATACTAAGGCACGAGAAAATGCGCCCGACCTGCACGACATACTAGAGGACAAGGCAAGGCAAACAAGATCGATCTACGGATCGCGCAGGCGCCCCACGGCACGTGACGGTGATCGTCACTCCAGATGCAATAAATCCGGCCGGGCCGAACTCAACAGACAAAGCTCCTTTGAGCTGCGTCGTGATATAGCCCAGTACAGAGGGGCCGCACACCCACTATGCTTCATAGATGAAGTAATGGATCATAAAATTCCCGAGGGCTTCAAACCCGTAAACATCGAATCGTACGATGGCACAACAGATCCTGCGGTATGGATCGATGATTATCTCCTTCATATCCACATGGCCCGTGGTGATGATCTACACGCCATCAAATACCTCCCACTCAAACTAAAGGGACCGGCCCGGCATTGGCTTAACAGCTTGCCACCAGACTCAATCGGTTCTTGGGAGGACCTGGAAGCCGCATTCCTTGATAACTTCCAGGGCACTTATGTGCGACCACCGGACGCCGATGACCTAAGCCACATAATTCAGCAGCTAGAGGAATCGGCCAGGCAATTCTGGACACAGTTCCTAACAAAGAGAAAATAGATAGTCGACTGTCTGGACGCAGAAGCCTTAGCGGCCTTCAAGCATAATATCCGTGACGAGTAGCTTGCCCGGCACCTGGGACAGGAAAAGCCGAAATCTATGGCAGCCCTCACGACACTCATGACCCGCTTTTGCGCGGGAGAAGACAGCTGGCTAGCTCGTAGCAACAACTTAACCAAGAACCCTGGTAATACGAATACCAAGGACAAAAGTGATAGGTCGCGTCGGAACAAACAAAAGCGCCGCGTTAACAGCGACAACAACGAGGATGCGGCATTTAATGCCGGATTCCGAGGCTACAGATCCAGTCAACAGAAAAAGCCATTCAAAAGAAATACTCAAGGCCCGTCCAGTTTGGACCGAATACTCGACCGCTTGTGCCAGATACATGGCACCCCCGAAAAGCCAGCCAATCGCACCAACAGGGACTGTTGGGTATTCAAGCAGGCAGGCAAGTTAAGAGCCGAAAACAAAGACAAGGGGCTGCATAGCGACGACGAGGAGGAGCCCAGGCCGCCGAACAACAGTGGACAGAAGGGATTTCCCCCGCAAGTGCGGATGGTGAACATGATATACGCAACCCACATCCCCAAGCGGGAGCGGAAGCGTGCGTTACGGGATGTATATGCGATAGAGCCAGTCGCCCCAAAGTTCAACCCATGGTCCTCCTGCCTGATCACCTTTGATCGAAGGGACCACCCCACTAGCATCCGTCATGGCAGCTTCACCGCATTGGTTCTAGACCCAATCATTGACAGATTTCATCTCACAAGAGTCCTCATGGACAGCGGCAACAGCCTGAACCTGCTTTACCAGGATACCGTGCGAAAAATGGGCATAGATCCCTCGAGGATCAAGCCCACCAAAACGACCTTTAAAGGCGTCATACCAGGTGTAGAAGCCAACTGTACAGGCTCAGTCACACTGGAAGTGGTCTTCGGATCTCCGGATAACTTCCGAAGCGAGGAGTTAATCTTCGACATAGTCCCGTTCCGTAGTGGCTATCACGCACTGCTCGGGTGAACCACATTCGCAAAATTCAACGCGGTACCACACTATGCATACCTCAAGCTCAAGATGCTAGGCCCTAGAGGAGTAATCACGGTCAATGGGAACACTGAACGCTCCCTCCGAACGGAGGAGCACACGGCAGCGCTCGCAGCAGAAGTACAAAGCAGCCTCTCTAGGCAGTTCTCCAGTTCGGCCTTCAAAAAGCCGGACACTGTCAAGCGCGCCCGGAGTACCCTACAACAAGACCGCCTGGCACGTTCCGAGTTAGCGTAGCAATGCGGCCCCAACCCTAGCCCTCGCGATATAGCGAAACCAGTGCTTCACGTACATAACTACGCTCTTGAAATACCATGGGCACAAGGGAAGGGGCACTATCACGGCACGCCCGAAATACGGCTTAAACTGCACCAGGGGCTGTCGGATTCCTTTTTTTCTCTTACTCTCAGGACTCCATACTTCGGACGACCCATTCGGCAATTCAACTGCCGCACAAATGATGCAAGATCCAGGAACGCAAACAAGCCACGCCGCATTATGGAACTTCCAGGTGGTCTCTATTGCGAGCAGTATACCTGTTTTTAATACAATCCCGCGGCCTACCCCTGGCCAGGACATGTTAAATAGTCCAATTTCTTTTGCTTACCGTACTATTTGTATCGTTTCGCTTTCATAGCAGCCTTTCTATAAACAATGCATAGCTTTTTGTCTATTTTTTGCATTATCCTCTTTTTATATATATGTTTATTAATAACATGTTGCATTCGTACACTGTGGTACGGCAAAAATATGCTAGGGGCTTCAGTACCCATCAATGTGGCGTGAGAAGTCCGTACACTTTCACAAGTGCGGCACCCCGAACTTATAGCACTATATGCATCGGCTCCGAATCATGATTTGGGTCAATAGTTGGGTTTGCCCGGCTCCTATGTTTTGGTGCCTTACATTCCGCTATATCGGCTAAGGTAGCACTAGGAGAACCACTGCGATTGTGCCCCAGTTGAGCTAGGCCGAGCACCTTAGTGGAGAAAGCTAAAACTGACTGTCATGATGAGGCGAGAGACCGGTCGCTGTTCGAGAGGTTTTTCAAGTCCTTAAAGACTCATGCCGCTTTGAGCGAGGAACCGGCTTTGTCCGGACAAGGCGTGGATAGCGCCCCGAACTCGGTCTTCCGAATACTAGGGGCTTCGCCGAAATTTAAAATTATAGAGTTCTATGGCTAAGTGAGAGTGTTCAAGCATTATAGTCCGATTGCCTTGTTCGTTGTGCTGAGCGCCTCCCTCGACAGACCCAATCATGGGAAAAAGAGCGCTCAGGTTTATCCCGAACACCCCAGCACTAGTGGCATGGGGGCAGAAGCCGACGACTGGCCATCTCTCAATTTTTTGATAAACGGCCGCACAGAAAGTAATATTTTAAATTCAACAAGCATTGCTTAGCGCATATGAACAAGTTTTTAGCGCACAGGATAACACGAGCGAGTTCATTCAAAAATTACATCCTTGGTACATTCATCCGCCATAAGGCGGGCACCAGCCAGAAAATCCTTGTAATAGTTCTCGGGCTTGCGATGCTCCTTCCCCGGCGGCGGCCCGTCCCTCACAAGCTTCTCACCATCCAGCTTACCCCAGTGCACCTTTGCACGGGCAAGGGCCCTACGGGCATCTTCGATGCAGACGGAGCGCTTGATGACCTCGAGCCTTGGACAAGCCTCCACCAGCCACCGCACCAGTCCGAAGTAGCTCCCAGGCAGGGCCTCTCCAGGCCACAGCCGAACTATGAAGCCCTTCAGGGCTTGTTTGGCCGTCTTGTGGAGCTCGACCAGTTGCTTCAACTGGTCGCTCAAGGGCACAGGGTGTCCGGCCTCAGCGTACTGAGACCAGAACACCTTCTCCGTCGAGCTGCCTTCCTCGACTCGGTAGAATGCGGCGGCATCGGATACGCTGCAGGGAAGATCTGCGAATGCCCCTGGAGAGCTCCAGATTCGGGTAAGTAACAAGTAGTTTACTTTTATATGTCTGCTTTGCATAGAGAATGCCTTACCCGCCGCTATCTTTTTCACCGCATCCAATTCCTGGAGGGCCTTCTGGGCTTCAGCCTTGGCAGATTTGGCAGTTTTAAGGGCCGCAGCAAGCTCGGACGCTTGCGTCTTCGAGTCGAGCTCCAAACTCTCATGTTTTTCCATGAGAGCCTGAAGCTCTTGCTGCACCTCGCTGACCTGTGCCTCAAATTTCTCCCGCTCGGTGCGCTCCGTGGCTGCTTTCTTCTCGGCCTCGAACAGCGCCTGCTTGAGGGTCGCCACCTCAGTTGTGGCCCCTACAATAAGCAGTGTACTCCTGTCATGTTTTGCAATTGCGTCTTCTTATAGGCATTTTTTCTATAAGGTATCTCTTACCTTCTTTCTCCTCGAGCTGCCGTTTGGCAAGGCCGAGCTCTTGCTCGATCCGCTCGAGGCCCTACTTCAGGGCACCCACCTCCGCAGTCAGTGCGGTGGTGGCCAGCAATGAAGCCTGCATACGTATATTGACTCCTTTTTAGTTAGACTCCTGCGATATTTAATAGATCCTCTATTCGGCTTTTCTTTCCGAACGCCAAACAGAGCATCAGGGGCTACTGTCTATGCGGTAATATTTTTACATATTTTTTACTTACCTCGAAGCCTGTTAGAAGGCTAGCACAAGCTTCAGTCAGTCCGCTTTTGGCAGACCGAACCTTCTGGACCATCGTACTCATGATGGTACGGTGCTCCTCGTCGATGGAGGCGCCCTCAAGCACCTCCAGCAGATTGTCCGGTGCCTTCGGTTGGACGGAGGACGCCGGCTCAATAGGCTTGCTCCTCTTGGCAGGAGTTCGCCTGCCGCGGTCCGGAACCTTTGATGATTCCGATGCGGTGTCCGTCTTAAAGCCGGACTTGGAGCCCTGGGGGGTCTTGTCCCTTCTACTCATGGAGTCCGGGAGGTCGCCTCGCGGCTCCTCCTGGACCACCTCCTCTTGCCCTGGAGCTTGTCGCGACGCTACTTCGGCGTCATCCGCAGCACAGGGGGAGGCAGCGGGCGGAACTGAATTCACATCTGATGAATCCAGGGAGCCGCTCAACGACTCGTCGAGCCCGTCCTTGGGCGGGCTGCATGATTACATTCGACATTAGGGAAAGCTGTGCAAACAAAAGGAATATCATGAGTTACTCTGGTATCCGAACACTTACGATTTCGCCGGACGCTTGGCCCTGTCCGACCACTCCTCTTCGTCCTCGTCGGCGTCGGGGGCGTAGTTCAGCGGAGGGGTTTTCCTCTTCTTGGACCCTTCGGGCTCCCCTACTTGGGCGGCCTTCCTCTTCTTTCCTCCCCCCGCTAGAGGGGGAGAGGTCTCTTCTTCCTCCTCCTCGTCTTCACGGGAGGAGTGCGTCTCGGACTCGTCGGACGACGAGTCCGACACCACCATATGCCGGGAACTCTTTCGAGTCCCTGTGACCTTCTTCTTCTTGGCCTTCTTCTCCGGCACTACATAAGGTGCCGGAACTAGCAACTTCACTAAGAGAGCAGGGGCTGGGTCTTCGGGCAAGGGAGACGGACAGTTAATCAATACGGACTTCTCCTGCCAATCGTGTCAAAGGTGAGGGAGTTTAGATCCTGCATAGAGTCAAACTATGAAGAAAACTTAACATCCTATAAAAGATGAAAGTATTCTACCTCGCCAGCAGGACGCTGTGAGCTGAATCCGCGGTCTTCGGAGGCGGATGTGGGAGCCTCGGCGCCTTTGGTTAGCCCCCTCCAGACATCTTCATACGTCGTGTCGAAGAGCCTGCTCAGAGTTCGGTGCTGCGCCGGGTTGAACTCCCACAAATTGAAGTCCCATTCTTGACACGGAAGGATCCGGCGGACGAGCATGACCTGGACTACATTGACAAGCTTGAGCTGCTTGTTCACCAGGGACTGGATGCATTTTTGCAGTTCGGTCACCTCTTCTTCGTCGCCCCACGACAAGCCCGTCTCCTTCCAGGACGTGAGCCGCGTAGGGGGTCCGGATCGGAATTCAGGGGCTGTGATCCACTTCGGATCGCGTGGCTCGGTGATGTAAAACCACCCTGACGGCCACCCCTTCAAGGTCTCCACAAAGGAGCCCTCGAGCCATAGGACGTTGGCTATTTTTCCCGCCATGGCACCTCCGCACTCCGCCTGGTTGCCGCGCACCACCTTTGGCTTGGTGTTGAAGGTCTTGAGCCAGAGGCCGAAATGGGGACGGATGCAGAGGAAAGCCTCGCACACGACGATAAACGCCGAGATATTGAGGATGAAGTTTGGGGCCATATCATGGAAATCTAGGCCATAGTAGAACATGAGCCCGCAGACGAATGGGTGGAGAGGAAAACCCAGTCCACGGAGGAAGTGGGGAAGAAATACTACCCTCTCATGGGGCCTTGGGGTGGGGAGAAGCTGCCCCTCCTCAGGAAGCCGGTGCGCGATGTCTTTGGACAAGTATCCAGCCTTCCTTAGCCTTTTGACATGGCCCTCCGTGATGGAGGAGACCATCCACTTGCCTCCCGCTCCGGACATTGTTGGAGAAGGTTGAGGTAGGAAGTGCGGGCTTGGGCGCTAGGGCTCGGGTGCGCAGAAGATGGATAGGCAAAGGAGGAAGAAGGCGTAGGTAAAAAGGTGGATCCTTATCCCCTTATATGGGTGGATGCGACTATTCATCCCCACCAGCCTAGTAAAACTCGCTTGCCTCTAAAGCGCCGTGATAAATGGCGCGGTTGGGTTACCCACGTCCGTATTGATGAGAATCCCGTAAATGGGGGACATGCTCTCTCCTTTGACAAGACGTGCTAAGGAAACTGCCTCGCAAAACACGCTGAGGTGGAAAAGTGAAAACGATTCGAATAAAGGCTTGGCCGTAGTGTGATGTCACGCTATGGAATACGTCAGCAGATTAAATTTGTGTTAATATTATTCTCTCTATGGCAATACGTGGAAACTTATTTTGCAGAGCCGGACACTACTCTTGGTGTTTACAAACTTTTATGAGGAATTTGGAGAAGGAACCCGCCTTGCAATGCCGAAGATAATCTACGTGCCGGACTCGTCATCATTGAAGCCTGGTTCAGGGGCTACTGAGGGAGTCCTGGATTAGGGGGTGTTCGGGTAGCCGGACTATACCTTCAGCCGGACTCCAGGACTATGAAGATACAAGATTGAAGACTTCGTCCCGTGTCCGGATGGGACTTTCCTTGACGTGGAAGGCAAGCTTGGCAATGTGGATATTCAAGATCTCCTACCATTGTAACCGACTTTGTGTAACCCTAACCCTCTCCGGTGTCTATATAAACTGGAGGGTTTTAGTCCGTAGGACAACATCATCATACAACAATCAAACCATAGGCTAGCTTCTATGGTTTAGCCTCCTTGATCTCGTGGTAGATCTACTCTTGTACTACCCATATCATCAATATTAATCAAGCAGGACGTAGGGTTTTACCTCCATCAAGAGGGCCTGAACCTGGGTAAAACATTGTGTTCCTTGCCTCTTGTTACCATCCGGCCTAGACGCACAGTTCGGGACCCCCTATCCGAGATCCGCCGGTTTTGACACCGACATCCCCCCATGCGCATAGAACCAAGTCCTGCACCTGGGGGGCCAGCTCAATGTTTCTGGAGTGACACCTACATCCTCCATCTCTTTCTCAGACTTATCCCACTTAGGCATTCCCACCGCATAGCCACCTGGCCCCAGCTTATGGAACTTATCCTTTTTTGCGGCATTGGCCTTGTTTATTCTCGACCGTTCCTTAGATAATTCTGAATCCTTGAATTTCACGAAATCGTCCCAATGAGCACTTTGCTTCTCTAGTGTTCCCTCGAATACTGGAGTCTTCCTTCCTCCCTTGACGTACTTGGCCCATTCACGATTCTTGTGGTTTTTGAATGCAACCGCCATCTTCCTAAGAGCAGCGTCCTTGACTTTCTCCACATCTGCATCTGTGAAATGATCTGGTAGGGTGAAATGTTCCATGAGCCTTTCCCAAAGCAGAAGTTTTTGTCTGTCGTCGACAAAAGTAACTCCTGGACGTGGTTTTGCTAGCTCTCTCCATTCTTGAAGGGAGATCGGGAGTTGGTCCTTCACAAGAACTCCGCACTGCCGAATGAACTTGTTCGCAATCTTCTTAGGCGCTAATGGTTCGCCATTAGGTTTGATGGCCTCGATATTGTACTTTACGCCCTCCTTCAAACTTTTTGTTCGGGCCTCGTTTCCTGTTGCCTGAAGATTTGCTCGATTCGTTAATATATCTTCAAGTCATTTAAAACATGTGATGATCACCAGATGCCTGCTTATATAAATATATATACCTTGCCAGTCTTTGTTGTTTCAAGATCAACATTTTCTTCGTCATGTTCATAGTTCATGACTTCATCAATTCGGTCATCGGGATCGAATATCATATCACCCTCCCCGGTGTTGTTTAGATATTCAGAGCCGTCATAATCTTGTTCGTTCCGATCATCATCTGGCCCGCGAGGATTGCGTGTGATATTAAACATGGCCTCTTCTCCCTCTGTGCCAGTATTGTCCGCCATAGGTTTTGTTTAACTATTCCAAAAGAAATATATTCAAATTACAATGCATGGATGCAATCAATTAATAAGGAAAAATTGAATCAATCATAGTACATAATAAGCATCATCGAATATAATCTCGAATAGGTCGTCTCAAATAATAGACATAATCTTGAATACATCGTCTCGAATGATATATATAATCTCGAATAAATCATCTCGAATATTATATATCGAATACATCACTAGCTAGCTAGCTAATAAAGATCGAATACTAGAGAGTAATCTAGGCGGTGGACAACCAAAGTGAAGGAACCATCACTGGATCATAGCTCGGGTGATCTCCCCAAAGAACCTGCCAGGTATTGGAGAACCTGACGTCCATAGCAGCCATGTAGCGATGGACGTGCTTGTCCTCCTCCCTGACGCGGCGACGTACCACCTCCAGCGGGGCCAACTCCCTCCGCACCGAAAGTGGCCCAAGCGAACGCCACCAAAGGAGATGAGGGTCGACGACGGCACCCGGGGTCGGGTTCCTCACCAAGCGTCGCGCCCCTGAAGGTAGCACCTCCCAGTGCCAGCCCGATGGAGCCCAGTCCCGGACATGGGTCCTCTGAAGCAGGACGTCGTCGCGAATGGGTCGACGGCGAGGATGCGGGCCGGGCATCGTCGACAACAAATACTATATGCCGCAAAAGTAAAGTAACATTTTTTAAATGATGGATTGTGATTTCATATATGCAAATTCTAAATTTTATAACTAAAACTAACATTTCCAATATTTCTATAACTAAAACTAACATTTCTAATATTTCTATAACTAAAAAACATCTCTATATAACTAACATTTCTATATAACTAACATTTCTAATATAACTAAAATTTCTATATAACTAACATTTCTAATATTTCTATATAACTAACATTTCTAATAATTCTATAACTAAAAAAATAGAAAGATTGCTAACAATTCTATAACTAAAACTAACATTTGTGTGTGTGTGTGTGTGTGTGTGTGTGTGTGTGTGTGTGTGTGTGTGTGGTTGGCGGCCGGGGCAGGAGCTCACCGGCAAGGCGCGACGACGGGGGGCAGCGACGGGGACGGAGACGGGGACGGGGACGGGGCGGCGGGGACGGGGCGGCGACGACGGGGATAGGGACGGGCCGGGCGGGGACGACGGGAGGACGGGGCGGGGCACGGCGACGGGGACGGGGACGGCGACGGCGACGGACAGCGACGGGGACGGCGACGATGGCGGCGACGAGGGGCGGCGTCGACGGGGCAGAGGAGAAAGAAGCAGAGGGAGAGCTGAGAAACTAACAATTTTTTTGAAGTGTTTTCTTATATAGAACCCACCTTTAGTACCGGTTGGAGCCACCAACTGGTACTAAAGGTCTGTTTTAGCCGAGCGAAGCGGCGGGAACTGTTGGGGAACGCAGCAATTTCAAAAATTTTCCTACGCACACGCAAGATCATGGTGATGCACAGCAACGAGAGGGGAGAGTGTTGTCTACGTACCAACGCAGACCGACTGCGGAAGCGATCACACAACGTAGAGGAAGTAGTCGTACGTCTTCTTCCCGATCCAACCGATCCAAGCACCGTTACTCCGGCACCTCCGAGTTCTTAGCACACGTTCAGCTCGATGACGTTCCTCGGGCTCCGATCCAGCAAAGCGTCGAGGAAGAGTTCCGTCAGCACGACGGCGTGGTGACGATCTTGATGTACTACCGACGCAGGGCTTCGCCTAAGCACTGTAACGGTATGATCGAGGTGGAATTTGGTGGCAGGGGGCACCGCACACGGCTAAGGAACGATTAACTTGTGTGTCTTGGGGTGCCCCCTGCCCCCGTATATAAAGGCCAGGGGGAGGGGTTTCGGCCGGCTAGGGGGAGAGGGCGCAGGAGGAGTCCTACTCCCACCGGGAGTAGGACTCCCCCCCCAATCCTATTCCAATTAGGACTCAAGGGGAGAAAGAGAGAGAAGGGGGGCCGGCCCCTTGTCCTATTGCTAATAGGACTCTAGGGGGCGCCGGCCAGCTAGAGGGCTGCCTCTTTTCTCTTTTCCACTAAGGCCCAATAGGCCCATTAGCCTCCCGGGGGGGTTCCGGTAACCCTCCCGGTAATCCGGTAAAATCCCGATTTCACCCGGAACGCTTCCGGTGTTCAAACATAGGCTTCCAATATACCAATCTTTACGTCTCGACCATTTCGAGACTCCTCGTCATGTCCGTAATCTCATCCGGGACTCCGAACAACCTTCGGTACATCAAAATGCATAAACTCATAATTACTGTCATCGTAACGTTAAGCGTGCGGACCCTACGGTTCGAGAACAATGTAGACATGACCGAGACACGTCTCCGGTCAATAACCAATAGCGGGACCTGGATGCCCATATTGGCTCCTACATATTCTACGAAGATCTTTTATCGGTCAGACCGCATAACAACATACGTTGTTCCCTTTGTCATCGGTATGTTACTTGCCCGAGATTCGATCGTCGGTATCCAATACCTAGTTCAATCTCATTACCGGCAAGTCTCTTTACTCGTTCCGTAATACATCATCTCACAACTAACTTATTAGTTGCAGTGCTTGCAAGGCTTATGTGATGTGTATCACCGAGAGGGCCTAGAGATACCTCTCCGACAATCGGAGTGACAAACCCTAATCTCGAAATACGCCAACCCAACATCTGCCATTGGAGACACCTGTAGTACTCCTTTATAATCACCCATTAACGTTGTGACGTTTGGTAGTACCCAAAGTGTTCCTCCGGTAAACGGGAGTTGCATAATCTCATAGTTATAGGAACATGTATAAGTCATGAAGATAGCAATAGCAACATACTAAACGATCGGGTGCTAAGCTAATGGAATGGGTCATGTCAATCAGATCATCCAACTAATGATGTGACCTCGTTAATCAAATAACAACTCTTTGTTCATGGTCAGGAAACATAACCATCTTTGATTTAACGAGCTAGTCTAGTAGAGGCATACTAGTGACATTCTGTTGGTCTATGTATTCACACATGTATTATGTTTCCGGTTAATACAATTCTAGCATGAATAATAAACATTTATCATGATACAAGGAAATAAATAATAACTTTATTATTGCCTCTAGGGCATATTTCCTTCAGTCTCCCACTTGCACTAGAGTCAATAATCTAGATTACACTGTAATGATTCTAACACCCATGGAGCCTTGGTGCTGATCATGTTTTGCTCGTGGAAGAGGCTTAGTCAACGGGTCTGCAACATTCAGATCCGTATGTATCTTGCAAATCTCTATGTCTCCCACCTGGACTAAATCCCGGATGGAGTTGAAGCGTCTTTTGATGTGCTTGGTTCTTTTGTGAAATCTGGATTCCTTTGCCAAGGCAATTGCACCAGTATTGTCACAGAAGATTTTCATTGGACCCGATGCACTAGGTATGACACCTAGATCGGATATGAATTCCTTCATCCAGACTCCTTCGTTCGCTGCTTCCGAAGCAGCTATGTACTCCGCTTCACATGTAGATCCCGCTACGACGCTTTGTTTAGAACTGCACCAACTGACAGCTCCACCGTTTAAAGTAAACACGTATCCGGTTTGCGATTTAGAATCGTCCGGATCAGTGTCAAAGCTTGCATCAACGTAACCTCTTACGGTGAGCTCTTTGTCACCTCCATATACGAGAAACATATCCTTAGTCCTTTTCAGGTATTTCAGGATGTTCTTGACCGCTGTCCAGTGATCCACCCCTGGATTACTTTGGTACCTCCCTGCTAAACTTATGGCAAGGCACACATCAGGTCTGGTACACAGCATTGCATACATGATAGAGCCTATGGCTGAAGCATAGGGAACATCTTTCATATTCTCTCTATCTTCTGCAGTGGTCGGGCATTGAGTCTGGCTCAACTTCACACCTTGCAATACAGGCAAGAACCCTTTCTTTGCTTGATCCATTTTGAACTTCTTCAAAATCTTGTCAAGGTATGTGCTTTGTGAAAGTCCAATTAAGCGTTTTGATCTATCTCTATAGATTTTTATGCCTAATATGTAAGCAGCTTCCCCAAGGTCTTTCATTGAAAAACTTTTATTCAAGTATCCCTTTATGCTATCCAGAAATTCTATATCATTTCCAATGAGTAATATGTCATCCACATATAATATCAGAAATGCTACAGAGCTCCCACTCACTTTCTTGTAAATACAGGCTTCTCCAAAAGTCTGTATAAACCCAAATGCTTTGATCACACTATCAAAGCGTTTATTCCAACTCCGAGATGCTTGCACCAGTCCATAGATGGATCGCTGGAGTTTGCATACTTTGTTAGCTCCTTTTGGATCGACAAAACCTTCGGGTTGCATCATATACAACTCTTCTTCCAGAAATCCATTCAGGAATGCGGTTTTTACATCCATTTGCCAAATTTCATAATCATAAAATGCGGCAATTGCTAACATGATTCTGACAGACTTAAGCATCGCTACGGGTGAGAAATTCTCATCGTAGTCAACTCCTTGAACTTGTCGAAAACCTTTTGCGACTAGTCGAGCTTTGTAGACAGTAACATTACCATCAGCGTCAGTCTTTTTCTTAAAGATCCATTTATTCTCAATTGCTTGCCGATCATCGGGCAAGTCAACCAAAGTCCATACTTTGTTCTCATACATGGATCCCATCTCAGATTTCATGGCTTCAAGCCACTTTGCGGAATCTGGGCTCACCATCGCTTCTTCATAGTTCGTAGGTTCATCATGATCTAGTAGCATGACTTCCAGAACAGGATTACCGTACCACTCTGGTGCGGATCTTGCTCTGGTTGATCTACGAGGTACAGTAGTATCTTGATCTAAAGTTTCATGATCATCATCATTAACTTCCTCTCTTATTGGTGTAGTTCTCACAGAAACAGTTTTCTGTGATGTACTATTTCCCAATAATGGAGTAGGTATAGTTACCTCGTCAAGTTCTACTTTCCTCCTACTCACTTCTTTCGAGAGAAACTCCTTCTCAAGAAAGTTTCCGAATTTAGCAACAAAAATCTTGCCTTCGGATCTGTGATAGAAGGTGTATCCAATAGTTTCCTTTGGATATCCTATGAAGACACACTTCTCCGATTTGGGTTCGAGCTTATCAGGTTGAAGCTTTTTCACATAAGCATCGCAGCCCCAAACTTTAAGAAACGACAACTTTGGTTTCTTGCCAAACCATAGTTCATAAGGCGTCGTCTCAACGGATTTAGATGGTGCCCTATTTAATGTGAATGCGGCCGTCTCTAAAGCATAACCCCAAAATGATAGCGGTAAATCAGTAAGAGACATCATAGATCGCACCATATCTAGTAAAGTACGATTACGACGTTCGGACACACCATTACGTTGTGGTGTTCCGGGTGGCGTGAGTTGCGAAACTATTCCACAATTTTTCAAATGTACACCAAACTCGTAACTCAAATATTCTCCTCCACGATCAGATCGTAGAAACTTTATTTTCTTGTTACGATGATTTTCAACTTCACTCTGAAATTCCTTGAACTTTTCAAATGTTTCAGACTTATGTTTCATTAAGTAGATATACCCATATCTGCTTAAATCATCTGTGAAGGTGAGAAAATAACGATATCCGCCACGAGCCTCAATATTCATCGGACCACATACATCGGTATGTATGATTTCCAATAAATCTGTTGCTCTCTCCATAGTGCCGGAGAACGGTGTTTTTGTCATCTTGCCCATGAGGCATGGTTCGCAAGTACCAAGTGATTCATAATCAAGTGGTTCCAAAAGCCCATCAGTATGGAGTTTCTTCATGCGCTTTACACCGATATGACCTAAACGGCAGTGCCACAAATAAGTTGCACTATCATTATCAACTCTGCATCTTTTGGCTTCAACATTATGAATATGTGTATTATTACTATCGAGATTCAATAAGAATAGACCACTTTTCAAGGGTGCATGACCATAAAAGATATTACTCATATAAATAGAACAACCATTATTCTCTGATTTAAATGAATAACCGTCTCGCATCAAACAAGATCCAGATATAATGTTCATGCTCAACGCTGGCACCAAATAACAATTATTTAGGTCTAATATTAATCCCGAAGGTAGATGTAGAGGTAGCGTGCCGACGGCGATCACATCGACTTTGGAACCGTTTCCCACGCGCATCGTCACCTCGTCCTTTGCTAGTGTCCACTTATTCTGTAGTCCCTGTTTCGAGTTGCAAATATTAGCAACAGAACCAGTATCAAATACCCAGGTGCTACTGCGAGCATTAGTAAGGTACACATCAATAACATGTATATCACATATACCTTTGTTCACCTTGCCATCCTTCTTATCCGCCAAATACTTGGGGCAGTTCCGCTTCCAGTGACCAGTCTGCTTGCAGTAGAAGCACTCAGTTTCAGGCTTAGGTCCAGACTTGGGTTTCTTCTCTTGAGCAGCAACTTGTTTGCCGTTCTTCTTGAAGTTCCCTTTCTTCTTCCCTTTGCCCTTTTTCTTGAAACTAGTGGTTTTGTTAACCATCAACACTTGATGTTCCTTCTTGATTTCTACCTCCGCAGCTTTCAGCATAGCGAAGAGCTCGGGAATAGTCTTGTTCATCCCTTGCATATTATAGTTCATCACAAAGCTCTTGTAGCTTGGTGGCAGTGATTGGAGAATTCTGTCAATGACGCAATCATCCGGAAGTGTAACTCCCAATTGAATCAAGTGATTATTATACCCAGACATTTTGAGTATATGCTCACTAACAGAACTGTTCTCCTCCATCTTGCAGCTATAGAACTTATTGGAGACTTCATATCTCTCAATCCGGGCATTTGCTTGAAATATTAACTTCAACTCCTGGAACATCTCATATGCTCCATGACGTTCAAAACGTCGTTGAAGTCCCGGTTCTAAGCCGTAAAGCATGGCACACTGAACTATTGAGTAGTCATCAGCTTTGCTCTGCCAGACGTTCATAACTTCTGGTGTTGCTCTTGCAGCAGGCCTGGCACTCAGCGGTGCTTCCAGGACGTAATTCTTCTGTGCAGCAATGAGGATAATCCTCAGGTTACGGACCCAGTCCGTGTAATTGCTACCATCATCTTTCAACTTTGCTTTCTCAAGGAACGCATTAAAATTCAACGGAACAACAGCACGAGCCATCTATCTACATCATAAACAAGCAAGATACTATCAGGTACTAAGTTCATGATAATTTTAAGTTCAGTTAATTTACTTAAGAACTCCCACTTAGATAGACATCCCTCTAATCATCTAAGTGATCACGTGATCCAAATCAACTAAACCATAACCGATCATCACGTGAGATGGAGTAGTTTTCAATGGTGAACATCAATATGTTGATCATATCTACTATATGATTCACGTTCGACCTTTCGGTCTCCGTGTTCCGAGGCCATATCTGTATATGCTTGGCTCGTCAAGTATAACCTGAGTATTCTGCGTGTGCAACTGTTTTGCACCCGTTGTATTTGAACGTAGAGCCTATCACACCCGATCATCACGTGGTGTCTCAGCACGAAGAACTTTTGCAACGGTGCATACTCAGGGAGAACACTCCTTGATAATTTAGTGAGAGATCATCTTATAATGCTACCGTCAATCAAAGCAAGATAAGATGCATAAAAGGATAAACATCACATGCAATCAATATAAGTGATATGATATGGCCATCATCATCTTGTGCTTTGTGATCTCCATCTCCGAAGCATCGTCATGATCACCATCGTCACCGGCGTGCCACCTTGATCTCCATCGTAGCAACGTTGTCGTCTCGCCAATCTTATGCTTCCACGACTATTACTACCGTTTAGTAATCTAGTAAAGCATTACATCGCGATTGCATTGCATACAATAAAGCGACAACCATATGGCTCCTGCCAGTTGCCGATAACTTGGTTACAAAACATGATCATCTCATACAATAAAATCAGCATCACGCCTTGACCATATCACATCACAACATGCCCTGCAAAAACAAGTTAGACGTCTTCTACTTTGTTGTTGCAAGTTTTACGTGGCTGCTACGGGCTTAAGTAAGAACACATCTCACCTATGCATCAAAACCACAACGATAGTTCGTCAAATAGACTCCGTTTTAACCTTCTCAAGGACCGGGCGTAGTCACACTTGGTTCAACTAAAGTTGGAGAGATAGTCTTCCGCAAGCCATCTATGTGCAAAGCACGTCGAGGGAACCGGTCTCGCATAAGAGTATGCGTAAGGTTGGTCCGGATCATCTCAACCAACAATACCGCCGAACCAAAGTATGACATGCTGGTAGGCAGTATGACTTGTATCGCCCACAACTCACTTGTGTTCTACTCGTGCATATAACATCAAACCATAAAACCTAGGCTCGGATGCCACTGTTGGGGAACGCAGCAATTTCAAAAAATTTCCTACGCACACGCAAGATCATGGTGATGCACAGCAACGAGAGGGGAGAGTGTTGTCTACGTACCAACGCAGACCGACTGTGGAAGCGATCACACAACGTAGAGGAAGTAGTCGTACGTCTTCTTCCCGATCCAACCGATCCAAGCACCGTTACTCCGGCACCTCCGAGTTCTTAGCACACGTTCAGCTCGATGACGTTCCTCGGGTTCCGATCCAGCAAAGCGTCGAGGAAGAGTTCCGTCAGCACGACGGCGTGGTGACGATCTTGATGTACTACCGACGCAGGGCTTCGCCTAAGCACTGTAACGGTATGATCGAGGTGGAATTTGGTGGCAGGGGGCACCGCACACGGCTAAGGAACGATTAACTTGTGTGTCTTGGGGTGCCCCCTGCCCCCGTATATAAAGGCCAGGGGGAGGGGTTTCGGCCGGCTAGGGGGAGAGGGCGCAGGAGGAGTCCTACTCCCACCGGGAGTAGGACTCCCCCCCCAATCCTATTCCAATTAGGACTCAAGGGGAGAAAGAGAGAGAAGGGGGGCCGGCCCCTTGTCCTATTCCTAATAGGACTCTAGGGGGCGCCGGCCAGCTAGAGGGCTGCCTCTTTTCTCTTTTCCACTAAGGCCCAATAGGCCCATTAGCCTCCCGGGGGGGTTCCGGTAACCCTCCCGGTAATCCGGTAAAATCCCGATTTCACCCGGAACGCTTCCGGTGTTCAAACATAGGCTTCCAATATACCAATCTTTACGTCTCGACCATTTCGAGACTCCTCGTCATGTCCGTAATCTCATCCGGGACTCCGAACAACCTTCGGTACATCAAAATGCATAAACTCATAATTACTGTCATCGTAACGTTAAGCGTGCGGACCCTACGGTTCGAGAACAATGTAGACATGACCGAGACACGTCTCCGGTCAATAACCAATAGCGGGACCTGGATGCCCATATTGGCTCCTACATATTCTACGAAGATCTTTTATCGGTCAGACCGCATAACAACATACGTTGTTCCCTTTGTCATCGGTATGTTACTTGCCCGAGATTCGATCGTCGGTATCCAATACCTAGTTCAATCTCGTTACCGGCAAGTCTCTTTACTCGTTCCGTAATACATCATCTCACAACTAACTTATTAGTTGCAGTGCTTGCAAGGCTTATGTGATGTGTATCACCGAGAGGGCCCAGAGATACCTCTCCGACAATCGGAGTGACAAACCCTAATCTCGAAATACGCCAACCCAACATCTGCCATTGGAGACACCTGTAGTACTCCTTTATAATCACCCAGTAACGTTGTGACGTTTGGTAGTACCCAAAGTGTTCCTCCGGTAAACGGGAGTTGCATAATCTCATAGTTATAGGAACATGTATAAGTCATGAAGATAGCAATAGCAACATACTAAACGATCGGGTGCTAAGCTAATGGAATGGGTCATGTCAATCAGATCATTCAACTAATGATGTGACCTCGTTAATCAAATAACAACTCTTTGTTCATGGTCAGGAAACATAACCATCTTTGATTTAACGAGCTAGTCTAGTAGAGGCATACTAGTGACATTCTGTTGGTCTATGTATTCACACATGTATTATGTTTCCGGTTAATACAATTCTAGCATGAATAATAAACATTTATCATGATACAAGGAAATAAATAATAACTTTATTATTGCCTCTAGGGCATATTTCCTTCAGGAACCGCACCCCCTTTAGTACCGGGTCGTGGCACCAACCGGTACTAAAGGCCCCCCCCCCCTTTAGTACCGGTTGGAGCCACGACCCGGTACTAAAGGGTGTGCGCTGCCAGGTGAGGGGCGCAGAAGTTTAGTCCCACCTCGCTAGCTGAGGGGCACTCGCACCTGCTTATAAGCCCCGCCGTCGTTGCTGTCTTGAGCTCCTCTCTTAAGCAGGCCTTCTGGGCCTACCTCTGCTGCGATGCCTTGTTGGGCCTACTGGGCTAGCGGGCCTGCATCTTGGCCCAACTAGAATTTGGGTTTCTAGTCGTATGCAGGCCGATGTGGCCCAGTAGGTGGGCTTTTTCTTTTTTCTTTTTTTTTGCTTTCTTTATTTTTGTTTTATTTATTTTTGAGTTGTTTTTTGCTGTATTTAGAGTTTCTTTGTGAATATTTTTGCTTTAGGTACAAAAAATTACAAACTTTCTGTTAGTACCGGTAGTTTACAAATTTGAATAGTTTAAATTTTGAATTATTTGAAATTTGTGTGAATCACTAGTTTGTGAATAACTTAACTTTGAAAATCGATTTTTCAGTGATTCTTTTTTCTTATGTTTAATATTAGTGTGTTTTATCATTATATTCAATTTGGTAATGCTTAGGTTATTTAAAATATGAAATGCCTTTGTAACGGATGAGTTTTTGTCCGAAATCCTGATACTTCGAAAGAGATTGTCCATTTTGTACACGAAGTGCATCCAGTTTTTGCGGTAACCCTCTCTACTTTTTTGCACATGCTATGTGGGTGAAATTATGATACCATGCCAACTTTCAACCTTTTCTGAGTTATTTGAAATGCTTTTCAATTTTAGGGTCATTTAGCTGAAAAAATTAGTAAATGCATGAAAGAATTTGCTTGCACATAAAATTTCTTCGCGTTTCAAATGCCGAAACACATAACTAGCTACCCTAACTATTACAGAGATTCCCTCATGGGTGTGAAACACAGAAGAAAGTGATGATAGTGAAGCCGACCACATCCCAGATCTTTGGGTGTGAAACTTTTTCTTCGCATGTGTTCCTTTGCGCCATAGCCATGGAAAATCTTCATCATTTAACTAGATGCCCGGGTCAATATTCACTGTGAATGGAGCAATTTCATCAAACTTTTCATAATCTCCTGACATGTCTGTCTTGTCATCCACTCCCACGATGTTTCTCTTCCCAGAGAGAACTATGTGCCGCTTTGGCTCATCGTATAATGCATTCGCTTCCTTATCTTTTCTTTTTCTCGGCTTGGAAGACATGTCCTTCACATAGAAAACCTGTGCCACATCATTGGCTAGGACGAATGGTTCGTTTGCATATGCAAGATTGTTGAGATCCATTGTTGTCATTCCGTACTGCGGGTCTTCCGTTACCCCGCCTCATGTCATATTGACCCATTTGCACCGAAACAAAGGGACCTTCAAACCACGTCGATAGTCAAGTTCCCATATGTCCTGTATATAACCATAATATGTTTCCTTTCCCGTCTTGGTTTTTGCATCAAAGCGGACACCACTATTTCAGTTGGTGCTCTTCTTATCTTGGGCGATCGTGTAAAATGTATTACCATTTATCTCGTACCCTTTGAAAGTCATTATATTCGAAGATGGTAACTGGGACAACAAGTACATGTCATCTTCAATAGAGGCGTCATGCATGGTACGTGTCTGCAACTAGCTGGCGAAACTCCTGGTTTGTTCACGTGTAATCCAGTCATCAGACCGCTCCGGGTGTTTGGAGCGTAGCAAATTCTTGTGTTCATCCATATACGGAGCCACCAAGGCGGAATTCTGTAGAACTGTGTAGTGTGCTTCAGTGAGAGAATGTCCGTCCATACATATTATTTGTTCCCCTCCTAGTGTGCCTTTTCCATCCAGTCTGCCCTTATGCCGCGATTCAGGAACACCAATCGGCTTAAGGTCAAGAATAAATTCAATACAAAACTCAATGACCTCCTCATTTTCATGGCCCTTGGAGATGCTTCCTTCTGGCCTAGCACGGTTATGAACATATTTCTTTAAGACTCCCATGAACCTCTCAAAGGGGAACATATTGTGTAGAAATACAGGACCCAAAACGTTAATCTCTTCACATAGGTGAACTAGGACGTGCGTCATGATGTTGAAGAAGGATGGTGGGAACACCAACTCGAAACTACCAAGACATTGCACCAAATCATTCTCTAAACTTGGTATGATTTCTGGATCGATTACCTTCTGAGAGATTGCAGTGAGGAATGCACATAGCTTCACAATGGCTAATCGAACATTTTCCGGTAGAAGCCCCCTCAATGCAACCAGAAGCAGTTGCGTCATAATCACGTGGCAGTCATGAGACTTTAGGTTCTGGAACTTTTTCTCTGCCATGTTTATTATTCCCTTTATATTCGACGAGAAGCCAGATGGTACCTTAATACTGAGCAGGCATTCAAAAAAGATTTCCTTCTCTTCTTTGGTAAGAGCGTAGCTTGCATGACCCTGATGTATGCCGTCTTTTCCGTGCATACATTGCTGGTCCTCCCGTGCCTCATGTGTATCTTTTGCCTTCCCATACACGCCCAAGAAGCCAAGCAGGGTCACACAAAGATTCTTTGTCACGTGCATCATGTCGATTGCGGAGCGGACCTCTAGGTCTTTCCAATAGGGCAGGTCCCAAAATATAGATTTCTTCTTCCACATGGGTGCGCGTTCGTCAGCGTCATTCAGAACAGGTTGTCCACCAGGAACCTTTCCAAAGACCACCTTCAAATTCTTGACCATATCATGTACATCAGCACCAGTACGGTGGTGAGGCTTCGTCCGGTGATCTGCCTCACCTTTGAAATGCTTGCCTTTCTTTCTTACGGGATGCCTGCTCGGAAGAAATCGACGATGTCCCAGGTACGCATTCTTCTTACAATTAGCCAAATATATACTGTCGGTATCGTCCAAACAGTGCGTGCATGTGCGGTATCCCTTGTTTGTCTGTCCTAAAAGGTTACTAAGAGCAGGCCAATGATCGATGGTCACGAACAGCAATGCCTTTAGGTCAAATTCTTCCCCCATGTGATCATCCCACGCACGTACACCTGTTCCATTCCACAGTTGTAAGAGTTCTTCAACTAATGGCCTTAGGTACACATCAATGTGGTTGCCGGGTTGCTTAGGGCCTTGGATGAGCACTGGCATCATAATGAACTTTCGCTTCATGCACAACCAAGGAGGAAGGTTATACAAACATAGAGTCACAGGCCAGGTGCTATGGTTGCTGCTCTACTCCCCAAAAGGATTAATGCCATCTGCGCTTAGACCAAACCATACGTTCCTTGCGTCATCTGCAAACTCCTTCCTGTACTTTCTTTCGATTTTTCTCCACTGCGACCCGTCAGTGGGTACTCTCAACTTTCCGTCTTTCTTACGATCTTCTCTGTGCCATCGCATCGCCTTGGCATGCTCTTTGTTTTGGAACAAACGTTTCAACCGTGGTATTATAGGAGCATACCACATCACCTTGGCAGGAATCTTCTTCCTGGGGCACTCGCCCTCGACATCACCAGGGTCATCGCGGCTGATCTTATAGTGCAATGCACCGCATACTGGGCAAGCGTTCAAATCCTCGTACTCACCGCGGTAGAGGATGCAATCATTAGGGCATGCATGTATCTTCTGCACCTCTAACCCTAGAGGGCAGACAGCCTTCTTTGCTTCATACGTACTCTCATGCAATTCTTGTCCTTTGGAAGCATATTCTTTATCATTACTAGCAACTTTCCAAATCCCTTGTCAGATACACCATTCTCTATCTTCCATTGTAGCAATTCCAGTGTGGTGCCCAGCTTTTTCTTGTCACCTACGCAATTCGGGTACAACAATTTTTTGTGATCCTCTAACATGCACTGCAACTTCTTCTCCAAATCACTTGCGTAGTTTCTCTTTGCATCGGCAATGGCCCGACCTAGATCATCAACGGGCTCATCCGATGCCTCTTCTTCAGCTTCTTCCCGCATTGCCGGCTCAGCTTCTTCCCGCATTACCGGCTCAGCTTCTTCCCTCATTGTTGTATCATCGTATTCAGGGAACCCATGGCCAGGATAGCTGTCGTCGTCCTCTTCTTCTTCATTGTCTTCCATCATAACCCCTCTTTATCCATGCTTGGTCCAAACATTATAGTGGGGCATGAAACCGGACTCAAACAGGTGGACGTGAATGGTTCTTGACATAGAGTAATTGTGACCATTCTTACAACCAGCACATGGACAAGGCATAAAACCATCCGCTCGCTTGTTTGCCTCAGCAGCAAGCAGAGAAGTACGCACGCCATTAATGAACTCGGGAGAGCATCGGTCATCATACATCCATTGCCGGCTCATCTTCAATACACAGCACCAAAAACACCAAATTAATACAATACATAAAGTTCATACATAAAGATCATACAACACTTAAATGCAACAAACAAATAACTCTCTAGCTAAAGAATTTAAATGCAACAACAAATGCGATCAAGATCGCAACTAAGGTAACAATTGATCCAACAGCATAATGATACCAAGCCTCACTATGAATGGCATATTTTCTAATCTTTCTAATCTTCAAGCGCATTTTCTCCATCTTAATCTTGTGATCATCGACGACATCGACAACATGCAACTCCAATTCCATCTTCTCCCCCTCAATTCTTTTCAATTTTTCCTTCAAATCCTCGTTTTCTCTTTCAACTAAATTTAACCTCTCGACAATAGGGTCAGTTGGAATTTCTGGTTCAACTACCTCCTACATACAAATATCTATGTCAACTTGATGGGCATAATTTGTCATAAACACGAAATGCAATGAATAGTTTTAAAAGAGAATATACCACATCCGATCATAACCCGGACGAGGGCCGACGGGGACGGATATCAACCATGGCACTATGTATAACAAACAACGTATGGGTAAGATAATTATACGAGTAACTATATATCCAAATCACACAAACATCAATTTTTTTTATATAAAACTTCATGAACAAGAGGCTCACCACAAGGTGGTGCCGGCGACGGGACGTTGCGAGCGATCGACTGTGGTTACGACGGAGATTTAGAAGGTACTAAGTAAACCACACCTACATATGCAAACTAACTGTTATTTTTGACCTCAAATTGCATATAAATCAAATACTAGCACATATATATAATTCCTCCCAAATTACTAAACTCAAAAATCAATCACTATATAAAGCATTGCACGAGCTAATCTAGCAATGGGAGATGAAAGGACAAAGTTGCTAACCTTTGGGATCATTTGAATGGATGGGGGCCTTCAAATCTTGACAAATTTTGTGCAAAATGTGTGATGAGATTGAGAGGAAGAGGGAAAAGAATAGAGAGGAGAGGGGAAAGGGGAAGAACAGAGCGAGCTCGGGTGGACGAAGGGTCTATATAGGACGACCTTTAGTACCGGTTCGTCATACGACCCGGTACTAAAGGTCCTGGAGGGGCCTCGGACTGACAACATCCTGCCACCACTCACTTTAGTACCGGTTCGTGGCATGAACCGGTGCTAAACGTTCGCCACGAACCGGTACTAATGAGAGCGACCAGCTAGCCGTTGGAACCGGCACTAATGCACACATTAGTGCCGGCTCAAATTCAAACCGGCACTAATGTGCTTCACATTTGACCCTTTTTCTACTAGTGCATTAAGATATATTGGTCCCCCCTTCAATCCTGCATGCATCAATTTCTATGCTAGGCTGAAGCTTCTATCACCCTTGCCCTCTAATACATAGTCCTATCAAAACTAACCCTATGGTGTGATCCACGCGCGCGCTCATATGATGGGCACCAAAGGACATCAACATAAGCACAAGCAAATTAAATCAATCATAGCAATTCATCAACCACCGATAGGACAACGAAAATCTACTCAGACATCATAGGATGGCTACACATAATTGGATAATATTATGAAGCATAAAGCACCATGTTCAAGTAGAGGGTACAACGGGTTGCGGGAGAGTGGGCCGCTGTAGATAGAGGGGTGAAGGTGATGGAGATGTTGGTGAAGATGGCGGAGGTGTTGGTGTAGATCGCGGTGATGATGATGATGGCCACGGCAGCGTTCCGACGCCACCGGAAGAGAAGGGGAGAGGGGGCCCCTTCGCCTTGTTCTTCCTTGACCTCCTCCCTAGATGGGAGAAGGGTTTCCCCTCTGGTCCTTGGCCTCCATGGCATGGGAGGTGCGAGAGCCCCTCCGAGATTGGATCTGTCTCTCTGTCTCTCTCCGTTTCTGCGTTCTCAGATTCTGCCCTTTCACCATTTCTTATATTCCTGGAGATCCGTAACTCCGATTGGGCTGCAATTTTAACATGATCTCTATCCGGATATTAGCTTTATTGCGGCGAAAGAAGGGTATCAACCTCCTTACATGGTGGCCACGAGGGTCAGGGGCGTGCCTGCCCCCCTAGGGCGCGCCCCCTGCCTCATGGCCCCCTCGGGCATCGTCTCGCGTGGATTTTTCTTCCCCAAAATCATATGTATTCCAAAACAAATCTCCGTCAGTTTTTATCCCGTTTGGACTCCGTTTGATATGGATATTCCGTGAAACAAAAAACATGCAACAAACAGGAACTGGCACTGGGCACTGGAACAATATGTTAGTCCCCAAAAATAGTATAAAAAGTTGCCAAAAGTAAATGAAAGTTGTAGAATATTGGCATGGAATAATCAAAAATTATAGATACGACGGAGGCGTATCAACATCCCCAAGCTTAATTCCTGCTCGTCCTCGAGTAGGTAAATGACAAAAAAAGAATTTTTTTTGATGTGGAATGGTACCTATCATAATCTTGATCACATATCTAATCATGGCATGAATATTAAGACACGAGTGATTCAAAGCAATAGTCTATCATTTGACATAAAAACAATAATACTTCAAGCCTACTAATAAAGCAATCATGTCTTTTCAAAATAACATGGCCAAAGAAAGTTATCCCTACAAAATCATATAGTCGGGCTATGCTCCATCTTCACCACACAAAATATTTACATCATGCACAACCACGATGACAAGCCAAGCAATTGTTTCATACTTTTGACGTTCTCAAACATTTTCAACTTTCACGCAATACATGAGCGTGAGCCATGGACATAGCACTATAGGTGGAATAGAATGGTGGTTGTGGAGAAGACAAAAAGGAGAAGATAGTCTCACATCAACTAGGTGTATCAACAGGCTATGGAGATGCCCATCAATAGATATCAATGTGAGTGAGTAGGGATTGCCATGCAATGGATGCACTAGGAGCTATAAGTGTATGAAAGCTCAGACTGAAAACTAAGTGGGTGTGCATCCAACTTGCTTGCTCATGAAGACCTCGGGCATTTGAGGAAACCCATCATCGGAATATACAAGCCAAGTTCTATAATGAAAATTCCCACTAGTATATGAAAGTGATAACTCAAGAGACTCTCTATATGAAGAACATGGTGCTATTCTGAAGCACAAGTGTGGTAAAAGGATAGTAACATTGCCCCTTCTCTCTTTTTCTCTCTTTTTTGTTTTTTTTTTTATTTTTTATTTTTTTTTATTTTTTGGTGGGCTTCTTTGGCCTTTTTTTTACTGTGGCTTCTTTGGCCTCTTTTATTTATTTTTAAAGTCAGGAGTCTCATCCCGACTTGTGGGGGAATCATAGTCGCCATCATCCTTTCCTCACTGGGGCAATGCTCTAATAATGATGATCATCACACTTTTATTTACTTACAACTCAATATTACAACTCGATACTAGAACAGAGATATGACTCTATATGAATGCCTCCGGCGGTGTACCGGGATGTGCAATGATCTAGCGTAGCAATGACATCAAAAAACGGACAAGCCATGAAAATATCATGCTAGCTATCTTACGATCATGCAAAGCAATATGACAATGAATGCTCAAGTCATGTATATGATGATGATGGAAGTTGCATGGCAATATATCTCGGAATGGCTATGGAAATGCCATGATAGGTAGGTATGGTGGCTGTTTTGAGGAAGGTATATGGTGGGTTTATGGTACCGGTGAAAGTTGTGCGGTACTAGAGAGGCTAGCAATGGTGGAAGGGTGAGAGTGTGTATAATCCATGGACTCAACATTAGTCATAAAGAACTCACATACTTATGCAAAAATCTATTAGTCATCGAAACAAAGTACTACGCGCATGCTCCTAGGGGGATAGATTGGTAGGAAAAGACCATCGCTCATCCCCGACCGCCACTCATAAGGAAGACAATCAATAAATAAATCATGCTCCGACTTCATCACATAACGGTTCACCATACGTGCATGCTACGGGAATCACAAACCTCAACACAAGTATTTCTACTAATCCACAACTACCCACTAGCATGACTCTAATATCACCATCTTTATATCGCAAAACTATTGCAAGGAATCAAACATATCATATTCAGTGATCTACAAGTTTTATGTAGGATTTTATGACTAACCATGTGAATGACCAGTTCCTGTCATCTCTCTAAATAGATATAAGTGAAGAAAGAGAGTTTAATTCTTTCTACAAAAGATATGCCCACACTCTAACAAATCTAAGTGAAGCAAAAGAGCATTCTACAAATGGCGGTTGTCTAAGTGAAGAGAAACAGGCAATCCACACTTCGAATGATATAAGTGAAGCACATGAAGCATTCTATAAAGCCATACTCAAAATATATAAGTTAAGTGCATGGAGCATTCTATAAATCAACCAAGGAATATCTCATACCAGCATAGTGCATAAAAGTAAAGTGAAAACTAAATGCAAAAGATGCTCCAAGATTGCACATATCGCATGAACGAAACGAATCCGAAAACATACCGATACTTGTTGAAGAAAGAGGGGATGCCTTCCAGGGCATCCCCAAGCTTAGACGCTTGAGTCTCCTTTAATATTTACTTGGGGTGCCTCGGGCATCCCCAAGCTTGAGCTCTTGCCTCTCTTCCTTCTTCTCACATCGAGACCTTCTCGATCATCGAACACTTCATCCACACAAAACTTCAACAGAAAACTCAGTAAGATCCGTTAGTATAATAAAGCAAATCACTACTCTAAGTACTGTTGCAAACCAATTCATATTTTGTTTTTTCATTGTGTCTACTGTTATATAACTTTTTCATGGCTTAATCCACTGATATAATTCGATAGTTTCATCAAAACAAGCAAACTATGCATAAAAAACAGAACAGTCTGTAATAATCTGAACATTCACCATACTTATGATACATGAAAAATTCTACCAAGAATAGGAAAACTAAAAAATTTGTATAGAAAGACAGTGCAAAAAGAATCACAACCATTTGACATTCCAGATAAAAATGTAAAATCGTGCACTACAGCCAAAGCTTCTGTCCTGCACCGTAGAAACCATCAAGCAAATGTAAACATCCTAAAGGCAAACCTTGGCACATTATTTTTATAATACAATGGAATTGTACAAGGGGATAATTATTTTTTTTGAAAAATTTCTGTAATCAAGATTCACAAAGTTGCCGTGAGCATGAACAAAGTTCAAGGAGCTCTGCCACTTCAACAATGCTTGTGTTTCTCACTTTCACTTTCCTTTTTGCAAAAGTTTTGGGTTCCCCTCTTTATTTTTGTTGTTTTTAAACTATATTAAAGCACTCAACAGAAATAAATGACTCTCTAAAACTTCCGGGTTGTCTCCCTGGCAGCGCTTTCTTTAAAGCCATTAAGCTAGGCATATAGTGCTCAAGTAGTGAATCCACCCGGATCCCAAGGTATATCAAAGACAATTTTAATTAACAATGATTTGTAATTTAGTAGTGAGCACAAAGTAACATATATCATGTAACAACGAAGTCTAACTCTCTTCCTATGCATCGGCATGTCATAAAAGAACAATTCATGCACACATAGTAAAGGCCAATGCATAGTATAAACAGTTTCTTGCAATTTTATCATGTGGGAAACATTGAGAGGTGGAGATATAGTTCCTCTCTCATAATAATTGCAAGTAGGAGCAGCAAGCACATTCATATTATATTAATCAAAATCAACATGTGCAACGGTAAAAGGCAACCCATCAATATAATCCTTAATAAGGGCAAACTTCTCTGATATAGTGTAGTCGAGATAATTCAAAAAGATAATAGGACTATCATGTGTGGGTGCAATAGCAACAATTTCATGTTTAACATAAGGAACTATAGCAAGTTCATCTCCATAAGCATAATTCATATTGGCATCTTGGCCACAAGTATAGCAAGCATCATCAAAAAGGGATATTTCAAGAGAATCAACGGGATCATAACAATCATCATAGCAATCATCCTTTGGTAAGCACGAAGGGAAATTAAACAATGTATGAGTTGAAGAGTTACTCTCATTAGAAGGTGGGCACGGGTAGCTAATCCGCTCTTCCTCCTTTTGTTCTTCGCTCTCCTCTTCATCTTTTTCATCCAATGAGCTCACAGCTTCATCAATTTCTTCTTCCATAGACTCCTGCAAAATATTAGTCTCTTCTTGGACAACGGGGTAGTCCTCAATATATGGTTCAACATAGGCATTAGAAGCATAATTATCATAGCAATATTTAAGTATGTCAAAATTTTCAGATTTGTAAAGAGTAGCATCATACGTTTCAATCAAAGAAGCAATTTCATAAGCACCCTTGAAAGCAACAAATTCTTCAATTGGTTGAACATCATAGTAACTATAAACACCCTTAGCATACGAAGATACGATTCCATTATCACTAAACTCACATTGATAGGGAATGTGTTTCTTAGGGTTTTCAGAACAACAAGTAATATCATATATTCCACATAAATTCCAAGCATAGCATTGCAAACGATGAATTTGACCCAGTAAATTTTTCCCTTTTTCAAATATTCGGTGTCTGATACGTCTCCAACGTATCTATAATTTTTGATTGCTCCATGCTATATTATCTACTACTTTGGACTATATTGGGCTTTATTTTCCACTTTTATATTATTTTTGGGACTAACCTATTAATCGGAGACCCAGCCCAGAATTGCTGTTTTTTGCCTATTTCAGTGTTTCGAAGAAACGGAATATCAAACGGAGTCCAAACGGAATGAAACCTTCGGGAACGTGATTTTCTCACTGAACGTGATCCAGGAGACTTGGACCCTACGTCGAGGCATCAGAGAGGCGGTCACGAGGGTGGGGGGCGCCCCCCCTAGGGCGCGCCCCCTGCCTCGTGGGCCCCTCAATGCTCCACCGACGTACTCCTTCCTCCTATATATACCTACGTACCCCCAAATGAACAGATACGGAGCCAAAAACCTAATTCCACCGCCGCAACTTTCTGTATCCACGAGATCCCATCTTGGGGCCTGTTTCGGAGCTCCGCCGGAGAGGGCCGTCATCATGGAGGGCTTCTACATCATCATAGCCTCTTCGATGAAGTGTGAGTAGTTTACCTCAGACCTTCGGGTCCATAGTTAGTAGCTAGATGGCTTCTTCTCTCTTTTTGGATCTCAATACAAAGTTCTCCCCCTCTCTTGTGGAGATCTATTCGATATAATCTTCTTTTTGTGGTGTGTTTGTTGAGACCGATGAATTGTGGGTTTATGATCAAGTCTATCTATGAATAATATTTGAATCTTCTCTGAATTCTTTTATGTATGATTGGTTATCTGTGCAAGTCTCTTCGAATTATCCGTTTGGTTTGGCCAACTAGATTGGTAGTTCTTGCCATGGGAGAAGTGCTTAGCTTTGGGTTCGATCTTGCGGTGTTCTTTCCCAGTGACAGAAGGGGCAGCAGGCATGTATTGTATCGTTGCCATTGAGGATAACAAGATGGGGTGCCCAAAGTAGGGCCTTAGGTAGCATGATCAAATGTTAGAATGGTGACTCAGTGATCAATAGTCTAAGAATGAACGTTCGACCATTAACTTCAAAGCAATGGGGTTGCTAGAAGGGCATAATCCAAACAACACCGTTCACCTGTTGGCATCCCGGTTAGATCCAACACGGGGACCAAGAAAGAATGGTGATGGTGATAAGTATTACCTGTATCAAGAATTCTTAGGAGGTGGTGAAATTCTCACGACATTCTTGACATAAAAGATGGTAATACTCCAAGGTATCGAAGAATAATTGCTGGATAGCACGGGTCTCCAGGTATAACACAAAACACGAACAAGTTTGTGTTGGAGGGAAAGCAATAATGTTGTCGGTGATAACACAATTCCTCGAGGGACAAGGATGGTTACCTGTCATCATCCATTTGGTTGATATTCTGGAAGGAATCAAAATGTTGTTTGATGACCACGACAAATTTAGTTGAGAGGCTCCACGAAGATGTAATCGATCGGCGATGACATCAAGTGAAAGGAATGATGAAGCGAATGGTTATTGGAACCATGGGTATGACACAAACTCGAAATCAAGTTTGCTGTTCAGGGAGAAATGATATGATGAGGAAAATCGATGTAAGCTTAGCTCATCGTCGAGAATTGTGCTCCGTGAAGAAGGACCAGGTAGCACAGTTAAAATTTAGCACAATGATGATATAGCCGATCAGGCTAGGAATGACTTAAATGATTATTAACTCGTAAGCAACAACATTTACTTAAGAGTTATTGAATTAGAGTGTGGACTCATTTCACTATTCGGTGTTCTCGGTTGACGACAACCCAGAACCTAGGAACAATTGGATCCGGCGAGTGATAATAGTTTATGAAGAACCCATAAGAAGTTATGATGTCCCATGATATTCCCGAGATACCAGGGTGTAATACTCGATGGTAGATCAAAGTAAAGGTTGGACTGGTGTATTGGTCCACACAAGACAAGTGCTTAAACTTGCCCGAGAAATGGGATCAAAGAAGAACATATGGTCGGAACCATGATTGCAAGGATCAATTCACAGATACCAAATGATATTATATCAAGGAGGATAGTTATTATTACAAGAAGCTTCCATGATAGGATATACATCGTGTCCATGGGCATGAACACAAGTTCAAGGTCGACTCCCACTTCTTCAATGCATAACCTTTCATTCACTGCTCTAGATAAAAATGATTTCAGTGTCAAAACCTACCTGGTGAATTACCAGAGGAGTATGACCCATGAAAACTTTTGGGTTCACACAGATTAAGAAAGGCATAGGTTCAACCCGTCAGGGTATCATGGAAACATATACCACAAGCTTCAATCGTAAATATCACCAGCTCAAAAATAGAGCATGGTTGAGAAAACAGAGGATACAATTTACCAAAAGCATTATGTATTAGAGGAAAGGATCACGAGGTTATTGAATAAGGAGGACACTGTCGAATAATAGTCCAATAAAGGATCAGACGGTCCATAGCGGAGCTGATGTGAGCATCGGCACACAATCAGTTGAAGAAAGGATGCAAGGGGATCAGATTATAGAAACAACTGACTAATTCAACATCTAAATAGCAAAGTAATTATGATTTTCAAATCAAGGGATCAGGAGCAAAAGCTCTGATCAAGGATGGATAAGTCAACTAGACTTAGGGGTAAGATCGATGGCAATCTGATTGGCCAAGAACCAGCTCATGTTCGAAAGACGTCTGAGCCGGTTATAAGGATCAACTGATGATTGCGTGCATCCACACACATATAGAATCAACGGACTTAAAATGATAGTGACAAAGGATGCCAATAGGATTACTAGACTTATTGGATTAACCAAAATGTAAGCAAGCAAGAATTTCAAGAGCAATAGGCTCCTGAGGATTTTTGGAAGATCGAAAGGTATTTTGAAGATTGATGACATACATGAATCAACTGGGGATGAGTGGATACTCGGTAAGTGTGAAAAATTATCCGTAGGGATATTCATGTGTCAAGAACTGCAAGGCAGTAAGCTCAAAGGATTATCGAAACAACGACGAGTGTTTCGGGGTATCTTGTAATAACAAGACCAACTGGGGATGAAAGTAAGAATAACATCTGTAAGTAGTTATTCTTAAGGGTTTACGGTGGAAGGGGAATTGCAAGAGGGATGGCTCAAAGTATCGAGGGAACATCCGAGTGTATTGTCAGAATCTTCCGTTGAAGCAGTCGATCATCTGTATTAAAGGGCTCTCCGGCAAGAAGTGGTAACGCGAACCTAGAGTTAGATTTTAGCAAAATCATTTAACCCGAATAGAAGAGATGTCAAAGTCCCAGAGTATAGGTCAAGGACTAAAAGATCCTACTACCACCCGATGGCGACGTGTGCCTGTAAGACACACAACCAAGTTAGTAAAAGTTTTGCAATGCCTAAACTCGACTTCGGCCAAGGAGTGTGGAAGGGGGATTCCTACAGACAGTCGGCTCTAATACCAACTTGTGACGCCCCCGATTTAATCATACACTAATCATACACACAAACGTGTACGATCAAGATCAGGGACTCACGGGAAGATATCACAACACAACTCTACAAATAAAATAAGTCATACAAGCATCATATTACAAGCCATGGGCCTCGAAGGCTCGAATACAAGAGCTCGATCATAGACGAGTCAGCGGAAGCAACAATATTTGAGTACAGACATAAGTTAAACAAGTTTGCCTTAAGAAGGCTAGCACAAACTGGGATACAGATCGAAAGAGGCGCAGGCCTCCTGCCTGGGATCCTCCTAAACTACTCCTGGTCGTCGTCAGCGGGCAGCACGTAGTAGTAGGCACCTCCGGTGTAGTAGGAGTCGTCGTCGACGGTGGCGTCTGGCTCCTGGGCTCCAACATCTGGTTGCGACAACCAGGTAGAAGGGATAGGGGAAAAGAAGGAGAAAGCAACCGTGAGTACTCATCCAAAGTACTCGCAAGCAAGGAGCTACACTACATATGTATGCATTGGTATCAACTGGGATAAGGCTATTATATGTGGACTGAACTGCAGAAAGCCGGAATAAGAGGGGGATAACTAATCCTGTCGAAGACTACGCTTCTGGCAGCCTCCGTCTTGCAGCATGTAGAAGAGAGTAGACTGAAGTCCTCCAAGTAGCATCGTATAGCATAATCCTACCCGATGATCCTCTCCTCGTCGCCCTGTTAGAGAGCGATCACCGGTTGTATCTGGCACTTGGAAGGGTGTGTTTTATTAAGTATCCGGTTCCAGTTGTCATAAGGTCAAAGTACAACTCCGGGTCGTCCTTTTACCGAGGGACACGGCTATTCGAATAGATAAACTTCCCTGCAGGGGTGCACCACATACCCCAACACGCTCGATCCCATTTGGCCGAACACACTTTTCTGGGTCATGCCCGGCCTCGGAAGATCAACACGTCGCAGCCCTACCTAGGCACAACAGAGAGGTCAGCACGCCGGTCTAAATCCTATGGCGCAGGGGTCTGGGCCATCGCCCTTTGCACACCTGCACGTTGCGTACACGGCCGGAAGCAGACCTAGCCTAGTGGCTTTCCAGTCCAATCCGGCGCGCGCCACTCAGTCGCTGACGTCACGAAGGCTTCGGCTGATACCACGACGCCGGGATACCCATAACTGCTCCCACGTAGATGGCTAGTGCGTATAGACCATATGGCCAGACTCAGATCAAATACCCAGATCTCGTTAAGCATGTTAAGTATCCGCGAACACCGACCAGGGCCAGGCCCACCTCTCTCCTAGGTGGTCGGAACCTGCCCTGTCGCTCCGCCTCAAAGATCCACTCGCGGGTGCTCCTACGAGCCGTCCCGTCTTTAGTCACCACATGTATCATGTATAAAGTATATAGTATATACCCGTGATCACCTCCCGAGTGATCACGGCCCGATAGTATAGCATGGCAGACGGACAAGAATGTAGGGCCACTGATGATAAGCTAGCATCCTATACTAAGCATTAGGTTTGCAGGTAAAGGTAACAACAGTAGTAGCAAGGACAGGCTATGCATCAGTATAGGATTAACGGGAAGCAGTAACATGCTACACTACTCTAATGCAAGCAGTAACAAGGAGTAGGCGGTATCTGGTGATCAAAGGGGGGGCTTGCCTGGTTGCTCTGGCAAGAGAGAGGGGTCGTCAACTCCGTAGTCGTACTGGGTAGCAGCGGCGTCGGTCTCGGTGTCTATCGAGAGAAGAGGGGGAAGAAACAATAAATATTTAAGCAAGCATATGCATAGTGATGCATGACATGACAAGTAACGGCGTTAGAGGTGCCCTAACGCGGTAATAGGTGATACCGGTGAAGGGGGATGACATCCGGGAAAGTATCCCCGGTGTTTTGCGTTTTCGAGCAGAGGAGCCGAAGGGGGAAAGTTGCGAGTTTGCTATGCTAGGGATGCGTGACGAACGAACGGGCTGCGTATCCGGGTTCTCGTCGTTCTGAGCAACTTTCATGTACAAAGTTTTTTTCATCCGAGCTACGGTTTATTTTATATTAATTTCAAAAGATTTAAATCATTTTTAGGATTTATTTAATTAATTTAATCAACATTATCCAGAATAGTGTCTGCTGACGTCATGATGACGTCAGCATGATGTCAGCAGTCAACACGGCGTTGACTTGGTCAACTGACGTGTGGGACCCGCCTGTCATTCACTAAGACTAACTAATCAGGTTTAGTTAGTCTAACCAAATGATTAGGTTTATTAACTACAATTAATTAGATTAAGTAATTTAATTAATTAATTTAAACATAATTAATTAAGTTAATTATTTAGTTAATTAATTGATTATTTAATTTTTAATTATATTTATTATTATCTCTTCTTTTTTTTAATCGTTCTGGGGCGCTGGGGCCCCCTGTCATTGGCCCAGAGGGGCTTTGCGGGTGCCGGGTGTCGGGCATCGGTGCCCGACTGGGTACTGGCCCAGGCCAGCCACGGCTGAGCACGGCCGGCGGGCGGCAGTAGCAGGGGAGGCAGGGACCGGCGCAGGAGGGGGCCGGCGGCTGCACAGGGGGCATCGACGGCGGCGACGACGGTCGGCGCGAGCTGGGACGCGACCGCGGGGGGCGAAGGATGCGGGCGAGCACTGGGCTCCAGGGGCGCGGGCGCGGATGCAGAGCGCCGATGCAGGAGGGGCGGTGAGTGCACGGGGCTCGGGCGCGCATGCGCGGCAGCAGGCGAAGCCGAGCAGCAGCAGCAGCAGCAGCAGCGTGCAGCGGGGGCAACGGCCAAGCAGGGCCATGGCGCGGCAGGTGCGGGCAGGGAAGACGGCGAACGCGGCGAGGCCAGAAGGGGCGCGACCGAGCATGCTCGTGGACGCGCAGTGAGCGGGGAGGGGGGCGTAGCGGTGCGGTGAACGCGGGAAAGAAGGAAACAGGGGCGGCTCACAGCGTTGCCGAGAAGGGGGGTCGACGTGGCTTGTGGAGGAGGACGAGGACGACGGCAACATAGAGGGGGAGGTCCGGCGAAGGCGTGGCGGTTCCAGGGCGAGGGCAGCTCCGGGCGGCGGCGATCCGGTGACGGGCCGAGCGGTGGGCGTCGCGGCCGCGCGGGATTGGGCTCCGGCAGTAGGGCGCGAGGCGGCGCGGTCGAGGCGCCGTCTCCCCCGATCCAGATCGGGCAGGGGCGAGGGAGACGCGCGGGGGGGGGGGGGGTGGGACGAGTGGGGGGAGAGTGGGGTAGTGGGCTAGGGTTTCGGTGTCCCCAGGGGGTTAGTAGGTAAGTTGGGGGTGGGCTGGTCCAACCAGGCCGACTGGAGTGGCCAGCTGGGCTGAGGCCCAGCGCGCGGGAGGGAGGGGGGGTTACCTTTTCCCTTTTTTTACAGACTTACTTTGCTTTCCTTTTATTTATTCTTTTAGTTCTTATCTGTTTTATTTTAGTTTCCAAAAATACAAAAGTGGCACCTAAAATAGTGTTACAATTTATGCCACTGCCACAAACCGTTTAGCACTGAAACAAAAATAGTTTTAAATTGTTTATTATTTTAAAGCATTTGAATAATTGTTTTATCACTATTTATTTACTATAGTGCATTTAAACGCTTTATAAAAGTGTGGTTTCTCCACCAATATTACATATGATTTATTTGTCACATTTAGAACATTTTAGTTTTGAAATTTGAAAAGCTTTTTTTATTTGCCTTTATTTTGAATTTGGATCGTTTTTGAACCATCGCGAGATTAACTACAGTGATAGCGGTGACATGGCATCATTAGGAGAGGGTTACTGTAGCTTAATTATCCGGGCGTCACATAGATGCAGAATCGTTTCGGTCTACTTGTCACGGACGTGATGCCTATATACATGATCATGCCTAGATATTCTCATAACTATGCTCAATTTTGTCAATTGCTCAACAGTAATTTGTTCACCCATCGTAAAATACTTATGCTCTTGAGAGAAGCCACTAGTGAAACCTATGGCCCCTGGGTCTATTCTCATCATATCAATCTCCACCACTTTAATCTTGCTTTGCTTTTTTACTTTGCCTTTACTTTTTTACTTTGCATCTTTATACCAAAAATTCCAAAAATATTATATCTATCAGATCTCACTCTCGTAAGTGACCGTGAAGGGATTGACAACCCCTAATCGCGTTGGTTGCGAGTAGCTATCATTTTGTGCAGGTACGAGGGACTTGAGCGTGGCCTCCTACTGGATTGATACCTTAGTTCTCAAAAACTGAGGGAAATACTTACGCTACTTTGCTGCATCATCCCTTCCTCTTCGAGGAAAACCAACGCAAGCTCAAGACGTAGCAAGAAGGATTTCTGGCGCCGTTGCCGGGGAGTCTACGCAAAAAAGTCAGCATACCAAGTACCCATTACAATCCCTATCTCTTGCATTACATTATTTGCCATTTTCCTCTTGTTTTCCTCTCCCCCACTTCACCCTTGCCGTTTTATTCGCCCTCTCTCTCTATCCTCCCTCTCTATTTGTCTCTTTTGCCCGCTTGCCTTTTTGTTTGCTCGTGTGTTAGATTGCTTGTTTGTCGTGATGGCTCAAGACACTACCAAATTGTGTGACTTCACCAATACCAATAATAATGATTTCCTTAGCACTCCAATTGCCCTCTTGCCAATACTGAATCTTGTGAAATTAATACTGCTTTGTTGAATCTTGTTATGAAAGATCAATACGCCGGCCTTCCTAGTGAAGATGCCACTACTCATCTGAATAGCTTCGTTGATTTATGTGATATGCAAAAGAAAAAAGATGTCGACAATGATGTCGTTAAATTGAAGCTATTTCCTTTTTCGCTTAGAGATCGTGCTAAAGCTTGGTTTTCGTCTTTGCCTAAAAATAGTATTGATTCTTGGAACAAGTGCAAAGATGCTTTTATCTCTAAGTATTTCCCTCCCCCTAAGATCATCTCTCTTAGAAACGATATTATGAACTTTAAGCAACTTGATCATGAACATGTTGCACAAGCTTGGGAGAGAATGAAATTAATGATACGTAATTGCCCTACTCATGGTTTGAATTTGTGGATGATTATACAAAAATTTTATGCCGGATTGAATTTTGCTTCTAGAAATCTTTTAGATTCGGCCGCGGGAGGCACTTTTATGGAAATCACTTTAGGAGATGCTACTAAACTCCTAGATAATATTATGGTTAATTATTCTCAATGGCATACTGAAAGATCTTCTAATAAAAAAGTGCATGCGATAGAAGAAATCAATGTTTTGAGTGGAAAGATGGATGAACTTATGAAATTATTTGCTACTAAGAGTGTTTCTTCTGATCCTAATGATATGCCTTTGTCTACTTTGATTGAGAATAACAATGAATCTATGGATGTGAATTTTGTTGGTAGGAATAATTTTGGTAACAACGCGTATAGAGGGAATTTTAATGCTAGGCCATATCCTAGTAATCCTTCTAATAATTATGGGAATTCCTACAACAACTCTTATGGAAATTATAATAAGATGTCCTCTGAATTTGAGAATAGTGTTAAAGAGTTTATGATTTCACAAGAGAATTTTAATGCTTTGCTTGAAGAGAAATTGCTTAAAGTTGATGATTTGGCTGGGAACGTCGATAGAATTTCTCTTGAGATTGATTCTTTAAAGATTAGATCTATTCCTCCTAAGCATGATATCAATGAGTCTCTCAAATCCATGAGAATTTCCATTGATGAGTGCAAGGAAAGAACCGCTAGGATGCGTGCTTCCAAAGATGCCTTTATTAAAGCGTGTTCTTCCAATTCCTATGAAAATCAAGATGAAGATCTAAAAGTTATTGATGTGTAACCTATTAAATCTTTTTTTTGCAATATGAATCTTGATGAAATTGAATATGATCTTCCTTTACCTAGAAGGCGTTCTAAAAATTCGGAGTATTTAGATCTTTATGATGAAATTCATGAAAGTGGGATTGAAAGAAATAAAAATCTAGATGTTGCTAAACCCACTATATTGGATTTCAAGGAATTTAATTATGAAATTTGTTCTTTAGTTGATTGTAATTCCTTGTTGCAATCCGTGCTAAATTCTCCACATGCTTATAGTCAACATAAAGCCGTCATCGAACATATTGTTGATGCCTTGATGCAATCTTATGAAGAAAAACTTGAGTTGAAAGTTTCTATCCCTAGAAAACTCTATGATGAGTGGGAACCAACTATTAAAATTAAAATTAAAGATCATGAGTTTTATGCTTTTTGTGATTTGGGTGCTAGTGTCTCTACTATTCCCAAGACTTTATGTGATTTGCTAGATTTCCGTAGTTTTGATGATTGCTCTCTAAACTTGCATCTTGCGGATTCCACTATTAAGAAACATATGGGAAGGATTAATGATGTTCTTATTGTTGCAAATAGAAATTATGTGCCCGTAGATTTCATTGTTCTTGATATAGATTGCAACCCTTCTTGCCCTATTATTCTTGGTAGACCTTTCCTTAGAACGGTTGGTGCGATTATTGATATGAAGGAAGGGAATATTAGATTTAAATTTTCACCAAAAAAGGGCATGGAACACTTTCCAAGAAAGAAAATAAAATTGCCATATGAAACTATCATGAGAGCCACTTATGGATTGCCTACCAAAGATGACAATACCTAGATCTATCCTCGCATTTATGCCTAGCTAGGGGCGTTAAACGATAGCGCTTGTTGGGAGGCAACCCAATTTTATATTTATTCCTTGCTTTTTGCTCCTGCTTAGTAATAAATAAATTATTTAGCCTCTGTTTTGGTTGTGTTTTTTGTGTTTAATTAGTGTTTGTGCCAAGTAGAACCGTTGGGAAGACTTGGGGAAAGTCTTGTTGAACTTGCTGTAAAAAACAGAAACTTTAGCGCTCACGAGAAGTGCTGTAATTTTTATTTGAAGAGTTCTATTTAGTTAATTATTTTTGCAGATGATTAATAGATAAATTAATCACGTCCAGAAATTTATTTTATAATTTTTGGGGTTCCAGATCTTGCGCTAACTACAGATTACTACAGACTGTTCTGTTTTTGACAGATTCTGTTTTTCGTGTGTTGTTTGCTTATTTTGATGAATCTATGGTTAGTAAAATAATTTATAATCCATAGAGAAGTTGAAATACAGTAGGTTTAACGCCAATATAAATAAAGAATGAGTTCATTACAGTACCTTGAAGTGGTCTTTTGTTTTCTTTCGCTAACAGAGCTCACAAGTTTTCTACTTTAAGTTTTGTGTTGTGAAGTTTTCAAGTTTTGGGTGAATTCTTTTGATGTATTATGGAACAAGGAGTGGCAAGAGCCTAAGCTTGGGGATGCCCATGGCACCCCCCCCCCCCCCCAAGATAATCCAAGGACACCAAAAAGTCAAAGCTTGGGGATGCCCTGGAAGGCATCCCCTCTTTCGTCCACTTCCATCGGTAATTTACTTGGAGCTATATTTTTATTCACCAACATGATATGTGTTTTGCTTGGAGCATCTTGTATTATTTTTGTCTTTGTGTATTAGCATGCCAAAATCATCCTTGATGTACACACCTTTTGAGAGAGCCATACATGAATTAAAATTTGATAGAATACTCTATGTGCTTCACTTATATCTTTTGAGCTATGTAGTTTTGCTCTATGTGCTTCACTTATATCTTTTGAGCGTTATAATTTTGCTCTATGTGCTTCACTTTGATCTTTTAGAGCACGGTGGTGGATTTGTTTTAAAGAAACTATTGATCTCTCATGCTTCACTTAAATTATTTTGAGAGTCTCTTAATAGCATGCTTGGTATTCAAGATTTGTGAAACTTTCTTTTGAGTGTGTTGAATATTAAGAAAAGATTGAAGCATGATAATTGTTTTGAGATATGGCGGTGATAATATTAAAGTCATGCTAGTTCAGTAGTTGTGAATTTAAAGAATACTTGTGTTAAAGTTTGTGATTCCCGTAGCATGCACGTATGGTGAACCGTTATGTGATGAAGTCGGAGCATGCTTTATTTATTGATTGTCTTCCATATGAGTGGCGGTCGGGGACGAGTGATGGTATTTTCCTACCAATCTATCCCCTAGGAGCATGCGCGTAATACTTTGCTTTGATAACTTCTAGATTTTGGCAATAAGTATATGAGTTCTTTATGACTAATGTTGAGTCCATGGATTATACGCACTCTCACCCTTCCACCTTTGCTAGCCTCTCTAATACCACGCACCTTTCGCCGGTATCATACACCCACCATATACCTTCCTCAAAACAGCCACCATACCTACCTATTATGGCATTTCCATAGCCATTCCGAGATATATTGCCATGCAACTTTCCACCGTTCCGTTTATTATGACACACTCCATCATTGTCATATTGCTTATCCCGGTACACCGCCGGAGGCATTCATATAGAGTCATATTTTGTTCTAAGTATTGAGTTGTAATTGTTGAGTTGTAAGAAAAATAAAAGTGTGATGATCATCATTATTAGAGCATTGTCCTAGTGAGGAAAGAATGACGGAGACTATGATTCCCCCATAAGTCGGGATGAGACTCCGGACGAAAAATAAAATAAATAATAAAAAAAAGAGGCCAAAGAAGCCCAAATAAAAAGAGGCCATAAAAAAGAGAAAAGGCCCAAATAAAAATAAAAAATGAGAGAAAAAGAGAGAAGGGACAATGTTACTATTCTTTTACCACACTTGTGCTTCAAAGTAGCACCATGATCTTCATATTAGAGAGTCTCTCATGTTATCACTTTCATATACTAGTGGGAATTTTACATTATAGAACTTGGCTTGTATATTCCAATGATGGGCTTCCTCAAATTGCCCTAGGTCTTCATGAGCAAGCAAGTTGGATGCACACCCACTTAGTTTCTTTTTGAGCTTTCATATACTTATAGCTCTAGTGCATCCGTTGCATGGCAATCCCTACTCACTCACATTGATATCTATTGATGGGCATCTCCATAGCCCATTGATACGCCTAGTTGATGTGAGACTATCTTCTCCTTTTTGTCTTCTCCACAACCACCATTCTATTCCACCTATAGTGCTATATCCATGGCTCACGCTCATGTATTGCGTGAAGATTGAAAAAGTTTTGAAAAAGTTAGAGTATGAAACAATTGCTTGGCTTGTCATCGGGGTTGTGCATGATTTAAATACTTTGTGTGGTGAAGATAGAGCATAGCCAGACTATATGATTTTGTAGGGATAACTTTCTTTGGCCATGTTATTTTGAGAAGACATAATTGCTTTGTTAGTATGCTTGAAGTATTATTATGTTTATGTCAATATAAACTTTTGTCTTGAATCTTTCGAATCTGAATATTCATATCACAATTAAGAAGATTTTCATTGAAATTATGCCAAGTAGCACTCCGCATCAAAAATTCTCTTTTTATCATTTACCTACTCGAGGACGAGCAGGAATTAAGCTTGGGGATGCCTGATACGTCTCCAATGTATCTATAATTTTTGATTGCTCCATGTTATATTATCTAGTGTGTTTTGGACTATATTGGGCTTTATTTTCCACTTTTATATTATTTTTTGGACTAACCTATTAATCGGAGGCCCAGCCCAGAATTGCTATTTTTTTGCCTATTTCAGTGTTTGGAAGAAACGGAATATCAAACGGAGTCCAAACGGAATGAAACCTTCGGGAACATGATTTTCTCACCGAACGTGATCCAGGAGACTTGGACCCTACACCAAGGCATCAGAGAGGCGGTCACGAGGGTGGGGGGCGCCCCCCTAGGGTGCGCCCCCCTACCTCGTGGGCCCCTCGATGCTCCACCGACGTACTCCTTCCTCCTATATATACCTAAGTACCCCCAAACGAACAGATACGGAGCCAAAAACCTAATTCCACCGCCGCAACTTTCTGTATCCACGAGATCCCATCTTGGGGCCTGTTCCGGAGCTCCGCCGGAGAGGGCCGTCATCACGGAGGGCTTCTACATCATCATAGCCTCTCTGATGAAGTGTGAGTAGTTTACCTCAGACCTTCGGGTCCATATTTAGTAGCTAGATGGCTTCTTCTCTCTTTTTGGATCTCAATACAAAGTTCTCCCCCTCTCTTGTGGAGATCTATTCGATATAATCTTCTTTTTGCGGTGTGTTTGTTGAGACCGATGAATTGTGGGTTTATGATCAAGTCTATCTATGAATAATATTTGAATCTTCTCTGAATTCTTTTATGTATGATTAGTTCTCTTTGCAAGTCTCTTCGAATTATCCGTTTGGTTTGGCCAACTAGATTGGTAGTTCTTGCCATGGGAGAAGTGCTTAGATTTGGGTTCGATCTTGTGGTGTCCTTTCCCAGTGACAGAAGGGGCAGCAAGGCACGTATTGTATCGTTGCCATCGAGGATAACAAGATGGGGTTTATTTCATATTGCATGAGTTTATCTCTCTACATCATGTCATCTTGCTTAAGGCGTTACTCTGTTTTTAACTTAATACTCTAGATGCATGCTGGACAGCGGTCGATGAGTGGAGTAATAGTAGTAGATGCAGAATCGTTTTGGTCTACTTGTCACGGACGTGATGCCTATATACATGATCATGCCTAGATATTCTCATAACTATGCTCAATTCTGTCAATTGCTCAATAGTAATTTGTTCACCCACCGTAGAATACTTATGCTCTTGAGAGAAGCCACTAGTGAAACCTATGGCCCTCGGGTCTATTCTCATCATATCAATCTCCATCACTTTAATCTTGCTTTGATTTTTTACTTTGCCTTTACATTTTACTTTGCATCTTTATACCAAAAATACCAAAAATATTATATCTATCAGATATCACTCTCGTAAGTGACCGTGAAGGGATTGACAACCCCTAATCGCGTTGGTTGCGAGTAGCTATCGTTTTGTGCAGGTACGACGGACTTGAGCATGGCCTCCTACTGGATTGATACCTTGGTTCTCAAAAACTGAGGGAAATACTTACGCTACTTTGCTGCATCATCCCTTCCTCTTCGAGGAAAACCAACGCAAGCTCAAGACGTAGCAGTGTCGCACATAACAAGCATGCTCATCTAAAGATTTGCCCTCAACTAAGCTAGTTGGGGTTTCAGCACGAGCACATAGGGATCGAAGATGATCCAAGTAATAAGCTTCAGCATTGTGATAGATTTTGAGTGGTTCTTCAACCATTGGTTTAGTAGGTACAACTAATTTTTTTTTTGGTATTTTGCGTTTCCTACCCATAACTAAAGATAGAAAACAACTAAGAACAACAAATAAAATTACTTAGTGATAAAGCAAACAAGCACACACGAGAATATTCACCCCACGCTATTGCTCCCCGGCAACGGCGCCAGAAAAAGGTCTTGATGACCCACAAGTATAGGGGATCGCGACAGTTTTCGATAAGTAAGAGTGTCGAACCCAACGAGGAGCTAAAGGTAGAACAAATATTCCCTCAAGTTCTATCGACCACTGATACAACTCTACGCACGCTTGACGTTCGCTTTACCTAGAACAAGTATGTAGCTAGAAGTACTTTGTAGGTGTTGTTGGATAGGTTTGCAAGATAATAAAGATTACATAAATAAAAAGTAGGGGCTGTTTAAGTAAAGAAGAAATACAGTAAATATAGCGAGTGTGGACAAGTGGTGGTAGGAGTTGCGAAATTGCCCCTAAGCAATTGACTACTTTACTAGACCGATAGCAAGTATTATGTGGGAGAGGCCACTGCTAGCATGTCATCCCTGACTTGGAATTCTATGCACTTATGATTGGAACTATTAGCAAGCATCCGCAACTACTAATGTTCATTAAGGTAAAACCCAACCATAGCATTAAGATATATTGGTCCCCCTTCAATCCCGTATGCATCAATTTCTATGCTAGGCTGAAGCTTCTGTCACCCTTGCCCTCCAATACATAATCCTATCAACATACAACTAACCATATGGTGTGATCCACCCGCACACTCATATGATGGGCACCAAAGGACAGCAACATAACCACAAGCAAATTAAATCAATCATAGCAATTCATCAACCACCGATAGGACAACGAAAATCTACTCAGACATCATAGGATGGCAACACATAATTGGATAATAATATGAAGCATAAAGCACCATGTTCAAGTAGATGGTACAGTGGGTAGCGGGAGAGTGGACCGTTGTAGATAGAGGGGTGAAGGTGGTGGAGATGTTGGTGAAGATGGCGGAGGTTTGGTGTAGATCGCGGTGATGATGATGATGGCCACGGCAGCGTTCCGCCGCCATTGGAAGAGAAGGGGACAGGGGACCCTTCCTCTTCTTATTCCTTGACCTCCTCCCTAGATGAGAGAAGGGTTTCTCCTCTGGTCCTTGGCCTCCATGGCATGTGAGGGGCGAGAGCCCCTCCGAGATTGGATCTGTCTCTCTGTATCTCTCTGTTTCTGCGTTCTCAGATTCTGCCCTTTCACTGTTTCTTATATTCCCAGAGATCCGTAACTCCGATTGGGCTGAAATTTTAACACGATCTCTATCCGGATATTAGATTTCTTGCGGCGAAAGAAGGGCATCAACCGCCTTACGGGTTGGCCACGAGGGTCAGGGACGCGCCCCCTGCCTCGTGGCCCTCTCGGGCATCGTCTCATGTGGATTTTTCTTCCCAAAAATCATATATATTCCAAAAAAATCTCCGTCAGTTTTTATCCCATTTGGACTCCGTTTGATATGGATATTCTGCGAAACAAATAACATGCAACATACAAGAACTGGCACTGGGCACTGGATCAATATGTTAGTCCCCAAAAATAGTATAAAAAGTTGCCAAAAGTATATGAAAGTTGTAGAATATTGGCATGGAACAATCAAAAATTATAGATACGACGGAGACGTATCAAACAGTGATATGCCAATTGCTATTTACCCTTCATAAGGACCCTTTCCATCGAATCCGATCCGACTAAAGTGGGAGAGACAGACACCCGCCAGCCACCTTATGCATCAAGTGCATGTCAGTCAGTGGAACTAGTCTCACGTAAGCGTACATGTAAGGTCGGTCCGGGCCGCTTCATCCCACAATGCTGCCGAATCAAGATAAGACTAGTAACGGTAAGCAAATTGAACAAATCATCGCCCACAACTACTTTGTGTTCTACTTGTGCATAGAATCTACGCATAGACCTAGCTCATGATGCCACTGTTGGGGAACGTAGCAATAATTCAAAATTTTCCTATGTCTCACCAAGATCAATCTAGGAGATGCTAGCAATGAGAGAGAGAGGGAGTGCATCTTCATACCCTTGAAGATCGCTAAGCGGAAGCGTTGCAAGAACGCGGTTGGTGGAGTCGTACACGCAGCGATTCAGATCGCGGTTGATTCCGGTCTAAGCGCCGAACAACGGCGCCTCCGCTTTCAACACACGTACATCCCGGGGACGTCTCCTCCTTCTTGATCCAGCAAGGGGAGAGGAGAAGTGGAGGGAGAACTCCGACAGCACGACGGCGTGGTGGTGATGGAGCTCGTGGTTCTCCGACAGGGCTTCGCCAAGCGCTACGGAGGAGGAGGAGGTGTAGGAGAGGGGGAGGGCTGCGCCAAGGGAAGGGTGTGGCAGCCCTCCCACCCCCCACTATTTATAGGGGAAGGGGAGAGGGCCCCCCCCAGATCCCATCTATAAGGGAGGGGCGGCGACCAAGGGGGGAAACTTGCCCCCCAAGTCAGGTGGAGGCGCCCCCACCCCCTAGGGTTTCTAACCCTAGGCGCCTTGGGCCCCTTGGGGGGCGCACCAGCCCACCATGGGCTGGTTCCCTCCCTTGTTCAGCCCACTAGGCCCACCAGGGCAGGTGGCCCCACCCGGTGGTCCCGGTACAATACCGATAACCCCCGAAACCATTCCAGCGACTGAAACTGGACTTCCCATATATAAATCTTCAACTCTGGACCATTTCAAAACTCCTCATGACGTCCGGGATCTCATCCGGGACTCCGAACAACCTTTGGTAACCACATACTATTTCCGATAACAACTCTAGCGTCACTGAACCTTAAGTGTGTTGACCCTACGGGTTCAGGAACCATGCATACATGACCGAGACATCTCTCCGTCCAATAACCAACAGCGGATTTGGATACCCATGTTGGCTCCCACATGTTCCACGATGATCTCATCAGATGAACCACGATGTTAGGGATTCAATCAATCCCGTATACAATTCCCTTTGTCCATCGGTATGTTACTTGCCCGAGATTCGATCGTTGGTATCTCTATACCTCGTTCAATCTCTTTACCGGCAAGTCTCTTTACTCGTTCTGTAACACATGATCCCGTGGCTAACTCCTTAGTCACATTGAGCTCATTATGATGATGCATTACCGAGTGGGCCTAGAGATACCTCTCCGTCATACAGAGTGACAAATCCCAGTCTTGATTCATGCCAACCCAACAGATATTTTCAAAGATACCTGTTGTGCACCTTTATAGCCACCCAATTACGTTGTGATGTTTGGTACACCCAAAGCATTCCTACGGTATCCGAGAGTTGCACAATCTCATGGTCTAAGGAAATGATACTTGACATTAGAAAAGCTTTAGCAAACGAACTACACGATCTCGTGCTACGCTTAGGATTGGGTCTTGTCCATCACATCATTCTCCTAATGATGTGATCACGTTATCAATGACATCCAATGTCCATGGCCAGGAAACCATGACCATCCATTGATCAACGAGCTAGTCAACTAGAGGCTTACTAGGGGCATATTACGATCTATGTATTCACACATGTATTATGGTTTCCGGTTAATTCAATTATAGCATGAACAATAGACAATTATCATGAACACGGAAATATAATAATAACCACTTTATTATTTCCTCTAGGGCATATTTCCAACACTTGCAACTGGATAAGAAAAAAACAAGCACCCCAATTACATGTTGGGGTGGAGTTGAAACCGAGACAAAAATGGTCGCCTCCCAGTTGCATGTCGAGGTTGGACTTGCAGCTGAGACAAAAATGGGTCAGACCCCAATTGCATATCAAGGGTGAAGTTGAAACTATGACAAAATTGGTCGGACCCTTAGTTGCATACTAAGGATGGACTCGCAACTGAGACAAAAGAAAGGTGTCTCCTCCCTGCATCTAAGGGGTGTAGTGGGACTTGCGACTAGGATAAAAAATGGGTTGGGCCCAGTGCGTGTTGATAGTGAACTTGCAACTAGGATAAAAAATATGGGCCCCCAATTGCATGTCGGGGTTGGAGTTGCAACTGGGACAAAAATGGTCGGTCCTCATTTGCATGTTGAGAGTGGACTTGCAACTAGAACAAAAAATGAATCGGACGCCAAGTTGCATATCGAGGGTGGACTTGCAACCGGGATGGAAAACAAACTGAAGTCCCAACTCCGGGTCAATGTTGGACTTGCAACTGGGATGAAAATTTAACTATGCGCCTAGTTGCAAGTTGACAGTGGACTTGTATCTGGGACAACTACACAAAACTACGATGTTGCGAGTCGAGGGTGGACTTACAACTAGGATGAAATTGAAATTACGAAACCAGTTGTGAATCAGAGGTGGACTTGCAACTAAGACAACAAAACTATGAGCCCCATTGTGAGTCGAGGGTGGACTTGCAATTGGGACAATTACGGAACTACGAGCCCGGTTGCGAGTCAAGGGTGGACTTGCAACTCGGATGAAACAACCTACAGTCCTAATTGCAAGTCAAGGGCAGACTTGCAGCTGGGATAACTACCAAAACTACGATACCATTTGCTAGTCGAGGATAGACTTGCAATTGGAACAAAAACAAACTAAGAATCTAGTTGTGAGTCGAGTGTAGACTTGCAATTGGGATGAAAAACAAAACACATTGCAAGTCGAGAGTGAACTTGCAATTGGGAAAAACTATGAGCCCATTTGCGGGTCGAGTGGACTAGCAACTAGGACAAGGAGGAAAGTAGAGCCCAGTTGCGAGTCGAATGTCGACTTGCAACTAGGATGAAATAAACTATGGGACAAATTGCGAGTCAAGGGTGGACTTGCAACTCAGATGAAAAACAAAATATAGGCTCCAGTTGCGAGTAGAGGGTGGGCTTGCAACTTGGACAACTACAAGCCCAGTGGCGAGTCGAGGGTGGACTTGCAACTAGGAAAACTACGAAACTACTAGCCCAGTTGCGATTCAATGGTCGACTTGTAACTGGGATGAAACAAGCTATTGGCCCAATTATGAGTCAAGGGTGGACTTGAAACTAAGATGAAAAACAAAACACATGCTCTAGTTGCGAGTTGAGGGTGGGCTTGCAACTCAGAAAACTATGAGTCCAGTTGCGAGTTGAGGGTGGACTTGCACCGGGACAACTACGAAATTATGAGCCCAGTTGCGAGTCAACGAGTTAAATTTAACTTGCAATTAGGATGAAACAACTATGGACCTAGTTGCCGGTCAAGGGTGAACATTCAACTGGGTTGAAAGACAAAACACATGGCCATTTGCGAGTCAATGGCGGACTTGCGACTAGAACCACTATATAAAACTACGGTACTAGTTGCAAGTAGAGGGTGGACTTGCAACTTGGACAACTACAAACTACGAGGTGAGTTACAAGTCGAGGGTGGACTTGCAACTATGATGAAAAACAAACACAGACCCAGTTGCGAGTCAATGATGGGCTTGCAACTTGGATGAAAAAAACTATAGCTCTAGTTGCGAGTCAAACGTGAGCTTGCAACGGGAACAACTACACAAAACTATGATACCATTTGCGAGTCGAGGATGAACGTGCAACTAGTACAACTACAAACTATGAGCCGACTTATGAGTCAAGGGTGGACTTGGAATGGGGATGAAAAACAAACTGCTGGCCCAGTTATGAGTAGAGGGTAGACTTTTAACTTGGACAAGCGACATAACCTGCCTTTGGACTTGTACAACACATGCCAGATAAAATGGAAGACAAGAGCGCAAGAAGAAAAATGCTCAATAAAATAACATACATACAATGCGGACGAGCCGACAAATGAACAAAGAGGAAACAAGGTGACACAGGGATACGTTGGCCGACAACGCAAGACCAAGATTTTGCATGAAAATTACAGCAGCAAGATCCAACTGAATAACTTAGATGAAACATTGCTAAATCTCGTATTGATAAAGTTTAAAAGAAATGGGAGACAATGTCAAAATGAACTGGGAAGGTACCGACTGCGATAGAGTCTCTCTTTTTCTTATCTCTTCCAATTCTATGTCGCGACCTAGAAACTGTTGAAATATAGGGTGGGCTTTAGGCCCACTTAACAATTTCAGAAAATCCCTAAGGGCCCATTCATGCTTGGCAAGGGAAGTGGTGGGAGTTTAGTCCCACATTGCTAGTTGGGAGAGATGAGCACCAACATATAAGGTGAGCTCTTCCACCACTAGTATGTGGAAGTGTGAGAAGGAAGAGGAGCTCCACACGCGCGCTCCTCCTCCGACGACGCACGCACGCCCGCCTCGTCACGACGCGCGCGCGCGCGCGCGCGCGGGCGGGTTGCGGGAATCTCGCCGAGCCGAGTTTCTTTTTGTCGCGCAGAAACAGACACAAATGGTTGCGAATGAAACGATAATTACGGGCCGTTAATGAGAATGAATACGAGCTGAAATGCCTGTATTAAGTGGTCTTAAGTACGGGCGTTTCCAGTCCTTCATTGCGGGCGATTATGGCCTTTATTATGTGCGTTTCTTTTCCATCCGCCCGTGTGTCCGTGCCTATATATTGGAGGGGTCGCTCCTCTCTGAGATACGGTACACAATCCTTGCGCGCCTGCCTAGTCGTTTCCTTCACTGTTGCTGCCTCCGGTGATCCCATTCCGTCCACCGCGTACACGGTGTGCGGGAGAGCAGGCCTCCGAAACCCCGCCCTCTCGAGATCCTGTACGGGAGAGGGGCGATTAGGTTTTTGGGGAGCGTCTTGTACGCGACTGCTCAACTTCGATCGTCTGCTTCCTCTTCTTCCGCGTCGTCCTCGTCATCATCATGTCTACTGAAGCTGAACAAGCTGCTGCCGCCAAGAGGGTGGCCGATGAGGCTGCCGCCGTTGCTGCTTCAGAGGCGGCCGCCGCCGCCGCTGCTGCTGCTTCGGCCAACTGGCCTACTGGAGGGTACTATATGCTTATCCCTCTCCTACTTACTTCCATGTGCATAGTACTAGCGATTTCTGTAGGTGGTTCTACGATTTGCCTAGTATTGCATAGTTATATGTTCAAATATCAGTATGTCCACATCATGCTCATGTTTTATTCATGGATTAATTTAATCGGAAAATTGCCTAGATTTCTAACATTCCAAAAACCTAATCTGTGTAGGCAATTTTCGATTCAAGGTTTTGCTGCTACACTGAAACCTGCCCCGTTTACGGGGACATACTTTAAGCGTTGGCAGACCAAAACCATCTTATGGCTCACGGCGATGAACGTGTTCTGGGTCGCCAGTGTCACTCCCACTGGAACGATTGCTCCTGATCAGGAGAAGGCGTTCAGGGAGGCCACTGTCGTCTTTATTGGAGCAGTTCTGAGCGTGATCGGAGATAAGTTGGTCGATGCATATTTACATGTGCGGGTTGCCAAGGATTTGTGGGAAGCACTCGAATCTAAATTCGGTGCAACTGATGCTGGAAGCGAGATGTATATTATTGAGCAGTTCCACGATTACAGAATGGTTGAAAACCGTTCTGTTTTGGAACAGGCTCATGAAATACAATGCATCGCCAAAGAGCTTGAGCTCCTGAAGTGTGAATTACCGGGCAAATTTGTCGCGGGATGCATAATCGCTAAGCTGCCAAATTCCTGGAGGAACTTTGCCACCACTCTGAAACATCAGAGGCGTGAATTCTCAGTGGAGGATGTCATCGGTCATCTGAGTGTTGAGCAGAATTCGAGAGCAAAGGACTCGCATGGAAAAGGAGAAGGGACTTCAGTTGCCAATGTGGTACAGAAGAACTTCAACTCCCACAAGTCCAAAGGGAAGATGGGTGTCCAACAGAATACCGACTTCAAGAAGAAGGGCAACAAGACCTTCAAGAAGGATAAGAAGAAGAGTGGCTGTTTCACTTGTGGTTCGGATGAACATTGGGCTAACAAGTGCCCAAACAAGTTTAAGAAGCCAGGGCAGGACTCCAAGACTGCCAACATGATTGTGAGCAACAATGAAAGTGGGGCATCTGGGTACGGTAATCTATTTACAGTATTTTCAGTAAGTCAATCTACCGATTGGTGGATTGACACAGGTGCAAATATTCATGTGTGTGCTGACATCTCATTGTTTTCTTCTTATCAGGCCACAAGGAAAGGCTCCGTACTGATGGGGAACGGCGCGAGTGCTTCTGTTCATGGTGTTGGCACGGTCGATCTGAAGTTTACTTCGGGAAGGATCGTGCAGCTCAAGAATGTGCAGCATGTCCCCGCAATCAAGAAGAACCTAGTTAGTGGCTCCCTTCTTTGCAGAGAAGGATTTAAGTTGGTCTTTGAGTCTAATAAAGTAGTTGTTACGAAATATGGACTGTTTGTTGGAAAAGGTTATGAATGCGGAGGTCTGTTCCGCTTTTCCCTTGCTGATTTCTGTAATAAAGTCGTGAACAATATTCATTCGAATGTTAATGAAACAGAAGTTTGGCATTCACGTCTTTGTCACATTGGTTTCAGTTCTATGACACGGTTAGCAAAACTAAATTTAATCCCAAATTTCACTTTAGCCAAAGGTTCTAAGTGCCATTCGTGTGTGCAAGCAAAGCAACCTCGCAAGCCCCATAAAGCTGCGGAGGAGAGACACTTGGCACCATTAGAACTCATACATTCTGATCTGTGTGAGATGAATGGTGTGTTGACTAAAGGTGGAAAAAGATACTTCATGACGCTGATAGATGATTCCACTAGATTTTGCTATGTATATCTGTTAAACACTAAAAGTGAGGCTCTACACTACTTTAAAATCTATAAAGCAGAAGTTGAGAACCAACTTGAAAAGAAGATTAAACGAATCCGGTCTGATCGTGGTGGAGAGTATTTCTCTAATGAGTTTGATTCTTTTTGTGTGGAACATGGTATTATTCATGAGAGGACGCCTCCCTATTCTCCCCAGTCAAATGGGGTTGCCGAACGGAAAAATCATACTATAACAGACTTGGTTAACGCCATGTTAGATACAGCGGGTTTATCCAAGGCATGGTGGGGGGAGGCTATACTGACATCATGTCATGTCCTGAATAAAGTTCCGACAAAGGACAATGAGATTACTCCTTACGAGCAGTGGGAGAAGAGAAGAACAACACTCTCATACTTACGTACATGGGGCTGTTTGGCGAAAGTCAATGTGCCAATTCCCAAAAAGCGTAAGCTTGGACCAAAGACGGTGGATTGCGTTAATCTGGGCTACGCTAAGAATAGCGTCGGCTATAGATTTCTAGTAGTGAAATCTGAGGTACCTGATGTGACGGTCGGTACAATTATAGAGTCTAAAGATGCTACATTCTTTGAGGATATTTTTCCTATGAGAGATATGCCAAGCACTTCTAGACAGGAATCAGAGGAGACTCCTGAGCCTGCCATTCCTATGGAACATTATGAACAAACACCTGATGAAAATTCTGAGGAGGATGACGAGGAAACCCTTGGTAGGGGTAAGAGACAGAGGACTGCAAAGTCTTTTGGTGATGATTTCCTCGTGTACCTCGTGGATGATACTCCCACTTCTATTTCAGAAGCCTATGCATCTTCAGATGCTGACTACTGGAAAGAAGCGGTCCGTAGCGAGATGGATTCCATCATGGCTAACGGGACATGGGAAATTACTGAACGTCCCTATGGCTGTAAACCATTGGGATGTAAGTGGGTGTTTAAAAAGAAGCTTAGGCCTGATGGTACTGTTGAAAAGTACAAGGCTAGACTGGTGGCCAAGGGCTATTCCCAGAAAGAAGAGGAAGATTTCTTTGATACTTATTCGCCTGTGGCCAGACTGACCACCATTCAAGTGTTACTCTCGTTGGCGGCCTCGCATGGTCTTCTTGTCCATCAAATGGATGTTAAGACGGCTTTTCTAAACGGAGAGCTAGACGAGGAAATCTATATGCAACAGCCCGATGGCTTTGTGATAGATGGTCAGGAAGGAAAGGTGTGTAAGTTACTGAAATCTTTATATGGCCTGAAACAGGCGCCTAAGCAGTGGCATGAGAAGTTCAATACAACTTTAACATCTGCTGGCTTTGTTGTCAACGAAGCTGACAAATGTGTATACTATCGCTATGGTGGGGGCGAAGGAGTAATACTATGCTTGTATGTTGATGACATACTGATACTTGGGACTAACCTCAAAGTCATCGAGGAGATTAAGTCATTTCTATCTCAGAATTTTGAGATGAAGGATCTTGGTGTGGCTGATGTTATCTTGAATATCAAGCTACTGAGAGATAACGAGGATGGGATTACGCTTCTGCAATCCCATTATGTTGAGAAAATTCTGAGTCGTTTTGGATATTCAGACTGCAAAATTTCTCCTACCCCATATGATCCTAGTGTGCGGATTCGAAAGAATGAAGGCACAGCTAAGGATCAGCTGAGATATTCTCAAATTATTGGTTCACTCATGTATCTAGCTAGCGCCACAAGACCTGACATCATGTTTGCTGTGTGCAAACTAAGCCGGTTTGTTTCTAATCCGGGTGATGAGCATTGGTGTGCTGTGGAGAGGATTATGCGCTACTTGAAAGGTACTGTGAACTATGGACTTCACTATACCGGACAACCATCTGTACTTGAAGGGTATTGTGATGCAAATTGGATCTCTGATGCTGATGAGATGAAAGCCACAACGGGTTATGTGTTTACCCTTGGAGGTGGTGCTGTTTCCTGGAAGTCTTGCAAGCAAACGATCCTAACAAGATCGACAATGGAAGCAGAATTAACAGCATTAGACACATCTAGTGTCGAAGCAGGATGGCTTCGAGATCTTTTGATGGACTTGCCGGTGGTTGAAAAGCCAGTACCGGCTATTCTTATGAACTGTGACAATCAAACTGTAATTGTCAAGGTAAAGAGTTCAAAGAACAACAAGCAGTCCAACAAATTCATAAGAATGAGATTAAAAGCTGTCAGACATTTAAGAAACTCCGGAGTGATAGCATTGGATTATATCCAGTCGGCTAAGAATCTGGCAGATCCCTTTACCAAAGGGCTATCACGTGTTGTGATAGAAAATGCATCGAGGGAGATGGGTATGAGACCCACATGAGTTACCATGGTAGTAACCCAACCTACGTGATCGGGGATCCCGTGAAGTAGGATCTGGGAAAACAAGCTAGTGGTGAACAGAGGAGAGTAGTTTACTAACCCACTCCGTTGGAGATGCAGTACTCTCAGAAACTGTATGGCAGGATGACTTTTGTCTTAATGTGTTCCAAAGCTTGTATAAGCAAGACGCTATCCTACAGAGCGATCTTTGGAGGAACACACCTATATGAGCCCGACTGCTGGTCACAGTCTATGAGATTAGGGTGATCTCTAGTAAGCTCATGAATAGGCCAGGAGTGTGACTAATATGCTCCACCCGAGGGGTCATCCTTCGGCAGCCTAGTACTGGTAAGACATTTGGTGAAACTACTTTACGCCAAACTGACAATTCAAGGCATAGTCCATTGTTCGTTGTAAAGGAGTGTAGCTATCTGTTCTAGGTGGATGTTCAACCCTAACAGGTCTCCACTGAAAATACCGGTATATCAAAACAATGTTGGAAACAGAGGACAATTTTATGGGCCTTTGGGATCTGGTGGGGGATTGTTGAAATATAGGGTGGGTTTTAGGCCCACTTAACAATTTCAGAAAATCCCTAAGGGCCCATTCATGCTTGGCAAGGGAAGTGGTGGGAGTTTAGTCCCACATTGCTAGTTGGGAGAGATGAGCACCAACATATAAGGTGAGCTCTTCCACCACTAGTATGTGGAAGTGTGAGAAGGAAGAGGAGCTCCACACGCGCGCTCCTCCTCCGACGACGCACGCACGCCCGCCTCGTCACGACGCGCGCGCGCCGCGGGTTGCGGGTTGCGGGTTGCGGGAATCTCGCCGAGCCGAGTTTCTTTTTGTCGTGCAGAAACAGACACAAATGGTTGCGAATGAAACGATAATTACGGGCCGTTAATGAGAATGAATACGAGCTGAAATGCCTGTATTAAGTGGTCTTAAGTACGGGCGTTTCCAGTCCTTCATTGCGGGCGATTATGGCCTTTATTATGTGCGTTTCTTTTCCATCCGCCCGTGTGTCCGTGCCTATATATTGGAGGGGTCGCTCCTCTCTGAGATACGGTACACAATCCTTGCGCGCCTGCCTAGTCGTTTCCTTCACTGTTGCTGCCTCCGGTGATCCCATTCCGTCCACCGCGTACACGGTGTGCGGGAGAGCAGGCCTCCGAAACCCCGCCCTCTCGAGATCCTGTACGGGAGAGGGGCGATTAGGTTTTTGGGGAGCGTCTTGTACGCGACTGCTCAACTTCGATCGTCTGCTTCCTCTTCTTCCGCGTCGTCCTCGTCATCATCATGTCTACTGAAGCTGAACAAGCTGCTGCCGCCAAGAGGGTGGCCGATGAGGCTGCCGCCGCTGCTGCTTCAGAGGCGGCCGCCGCCGCCGCTGCTGCTGCTTCGGCCAACTGGCCTACTGGAGGGTACTATATGCTTATCCCTCTCCTACTTACTTCCATGTGCATAGTACTAGCGATTTCTGTAGGTGGTTCTACGATTTGCCTAGTATTGCATAGTTATATGTTCAAATATCAGTATGTCCACATCATGCTCATGTTTTATTCATGGATTAATTTAATCGGAAAATTGCCTAGATTTCTAACAGAAACAACATAGCGAAACGAGTTGCCAACGCGCCACAATAATGGGCTGAAAAAGCGAAGCCAATCAAGCCAAGAAACTAATGTGCGACAAAGAAAACATCGACCAACAAGGGGATTGAGCGCTTGCACGGAAGTTAGAGAAACTAGATCAAGTGATGACAAACTTAGATGAGGCATCCTAAAAAACCATCTAGATGTGATTTAGAAATTCCGTTTAAAAATATTCACGAATTTGAAAGGTTTCTATAATTTTTTAAAAAGTATTATTAATTTTTTCACAAAATCTTATCATGAGTTTGACCAAAAAAGAAAAATATGAAAAGAAAGAAAAAATCGGATAGAAAAAATAGAGAAAAGGAAGAAAAAAAACCTGTGAGGGAACCTCTCAAACTTAACAAAACTGTGAAAACTAGCCTGTACTTTGGAGACAGGCTGGGATCCGGCTTGCCTGCTCCCTCTCCATGCTCCCATCCGTGCTCCCACTTCATCCTACGGCTGTTTTTTCCCTTTTTCTTTTCTAATCTAATCATCTCTCCCCTGATTTTTAGGGGGTAGGGCCAGGCCTTATTTTCTTCCAATCAAATCAAGCCACGTATGCGGGAGCACGGATGGGAGCATAGGAAGGGAGCAGGTAAGTCTCGTCCGACAGGCTGAAGGGGTTTTGCACTTTGACCGCATCCTATTCGGTTACACATGGAGGGCATACGTGCAATTGGTTTTTTTTTTTTTGAAAAAGTAAGTAATAGTTTTGGACCTGAATCGTCTGACGTACTGCCCCCTGACGTGGGGCTACTGACATATGGGCCCAGGTCCATATGCCAGTGTGTGCAACGGCACGTCAGGGGAGCCGGCTCCAATAGTTTTTCCAAAGAAAACACAAAACGCAAAATAAAATGAAAATGACAAAAAATGACGCCTCGTTTCCACACCACAAGCACACCAATGGCTCGACAAAAAGACAAACCAGCTCCAAATACTATAGGAGACCGACACACACACACAAAATCGATGGAAAAAGAATTCCACAACAGGAACGGCCCAGGCAAAGCATAGTTCTTAGGCACGCGTTGCTGTCTTGCCAAACAAACAAGATACCAAGCTCCTCCCAAAAGAACAAGACACAAAGAAACGAGGGCACAAAGCATGAATCTTAATATGCTATATCTAATGGCTAGGAAGTTAGACGTGAGGTACTCCCTCCGTTTCACAATATATGCCTTCATTTTTCAAAATATAAATGTATCTAGACATGTTTTAGTATATAGGTACATTCATTTTTGAATAAATGGAAGTCAAGTATTTTGGAACGAAGGGAGTAGCTATTTTACATCTACTTCCTTCGTTTTTAAATATTCGTCTTTTTATAAAGATTTCAAATGAACTATCACATACGGATGTATGGAAACATATCTTAGAGTGTAGATTCACTCATTTTGCTCCCTATATAGTCACTTGTTGAAATATGTAGAAATACAAATATTTAGAAATCAAAGGGTGTAGATGTAAAATAGCAAATCTGATTTACTATAACCAGGAATCTAACGAGGAGTACATTACAAAATAATATCCGTCCGCATTACTAGCTCATCCGATAAATCAACGATCGAGTAATTAAACCGTGCAGTAATTAGTACTCCCTCCGTATATGGAAGAAACCGCCGGAGTATTCCATAGATTAGCCACAGGATTTTGGCAATCTCGCTGTGGCATCTCAGATTTCGGAAATCACGCGCCCGCAGACGCCGCCGTGCCCCCCTGCAACCACCGCCGGAGTCGGAGGCGAACACGATCACAATCGCGACGTGTATATATATACAAGGACGTACTACGTGCACAAGGGCCTGCAAGCAAACCCCAGTGCTCCTGATCACCATGCATTTCTTCCAGGTCGTCATGGCGTGGATGTTCCCGTGCGCCGTGTGCGCGGCGATGGCGCCGGCCGTGGCGACGGCAGCGACCACGGACGGCGCTTCGAGCGTTGAGCAGGGCAGCTCCTCGTCGCCGGCGTTCGGCCCTGGCGATGCTAAGGTGGCCTCCGACCCGGGCTCCTCCCCGTCGTCGAGGTCGTCCACCTCCTCCTCCTTGCTCGGCGCCCGAAGCAGCTCGTCGAACAGCGCGCGCTCACCGGTGAGGGAGGGCGGTGACACGGCCGCACGGAAGGGCCACGCGCTAAGGCGGTGCCTGCGCAGGTTCGCCAGAAATCTGCAGCGCGCCGGTGCTGCGGACGAGCGGCCAGACGGGCGCGGGAGACGGAAGGGCCGGGCGACGAAGCCGGACGGGAGGGTCGCCGCCGGCGAGGACGGCACCGCCCGGGCGAGGGAGGAGGCCGTCGCGAGCGCGATCGCCTACTGCAAGGAGTCGAGCCGGCAGCGCTGCAGGCCGCCGTTGGCTCCCTCGCCCAGCTTGGAAGGCTGGCTCCTCGTTCGTCCGGAGGAGGAGATCGGCACCAGTGCCACGAGCACCGTCTCGCCCTGCGAATGCGAGGCGCAGGGCACCTCGAGCGCCGCCGCCCCCCACCACGGCCACACGGCCTGCGACGGTACGTGTTGTCAACCGATCCGTCGGTCGATCTGCTCTGCTGCACCCGTGCACGTCTAAACCGTCGTTGATCTCCTTCGTGCAGCAGAATGCAGCGGCGGCAGGCCGTCGACGGTGGAAACTCGGCGAGGTCCAGCCGGGGAGATGGAAAAGGGTAATGCTGTCGACGGGCTTGACGGGGACGTCCTTAGGATAACGAGTTACTTCGCCGCCAAATATGTGCGCGCGGTGCGCCATTGAAGAATAGCTCGGGGTCCGTCTCACATGAGACGAAGCAAACAGTTTGTCGTAATCTAGAGGACCTTGTCTTACGTACCTTCGATCTTGTATGATCTGTCCATATCAGTGTGCGAGTAGTAGTAGTATGATTGTAGTAAGATATGTCCATATCAATTGTCGATCTTATTCTTATATGATATGATGGCATGCGGCGTTTCTAAGTTCTAACGAGAATCTCCTGGAGTTAACTACACAATCGTTCGATTGTTTCTGAATCAGACTGTAATTTTGAAGCTTAATTGGCAAAGGAGTTAAGATATAGACAATCCTATTTATTTGAACTAGCTTTGCTGAATCGAAAGAAAAGAGACAACTTGGATTCAATCAAAAGAAATTAGAAGATTTTAGTACTGGCATGGCCCAACTAGGTCACCACTATATGCTCTGTTTGTACTCTACACATGAGGAATATATTCACCTTTAACTTCATTCATCAACCACGGTCATTACACTCCAGATTTTACATAGAGCGTGAATTCCATCCGGTGCATGCCCATGCACGTTGAATTATCAAATGAGTATAAAGTTGATCTTTTTTTAACTACTACTCCCTCTGTATTAAAATATAAGATGTTTTCTGACACTTATATTTTGACACGGAGGGAGTATTAATCAGTGATAAAAGTTCGGCCACTCCCTAAACCACTGGGGCGATTCTGTAGAAGTACATGAAAAGAGGTAGGTCACCTCCGCAGAGAATTGATTAGTTAGTGAGTTCCACAAATTATACCATTTATTCTGTATTCAAAAGAAAATTTTAAATAATATACTCCTTTCATTTCATAATGTAATGCATACATATATTTTTATGGATTCAAACTTCATCAAATTTGGCCAAGTTTGTAGGGGAAAATATCTATGTATAAGATCAAATCAATGTCACTAGGTACATCGTGTGATATATCTATTATATCTAAATAGCTAGCCCCCACTACTAGGAATTCTCTGCCTTCTCCTTGAACCACATCACCCAAATTAATTTAGCAGTCAGATATAATAGATTAGTCTACAATAGCCATCAGATCTACATATCACTGCAACACCAAACACATGCAATAAGTGACGCATGCATGCAATAACTGATGCATAAAGTCTATATTAGTTGAGAAAGGAAATTAATGACGCTTGCATGTACTCACAATATGGTGCTCCATGAAAGAAAACTGAGGTGTGCATTTATATTTTGCTTTGTTTTGCTCCATTCTCAGCTTATACATAGAGAAACACATTTGTTTATTCTTTAAATATTGATAAAAAAACATATTGCAACAGGGGAAATTTTAAAGACACTGACTGGGTTGATTAATTCACACATTTTTTATTGTGCAGCTTTTATGTTATACAAATTCCCGCTGCAACGCGTGGAGTTTTCATCTAGTTTTCATATCATCTGGACTCTTCTATTTATTTGGTATTGTCGCTATTGATATCTTATTTAATAAACTTCATCAAACTTTAAAATGTTTGACTTATAGAACCATACGTGCAATAATATGGACTGGAGTGAGTAATTTTGAAGTCACATGATTTATATTCCCTAAATCATGTATATTTTTGGTTTAAATTGTGATAAAAGTTAAATCTTGGAAAAAAGTGTGCCCGCCTTATATATTGGAACGGAGGGTATACCACTGATTTACTTTTTCCATCTATTAGAGACAACCAATCTAATTATCATCAGAGGGTTATATATTATTAGATTATGTGTATTATTCTTTTTGTAAAACTTGAGATGTGTTCTTGTGATGAATCAGTACCCCTTACAGGTCCTCATTTCTACAAACCTCATGGCCTCCCTTATACAATCAACGGATGTAAATATTTTATGTGGCCATTGAAATCATGGTCTGATTTTAGTTAAAAGTTCTGGTACTCCACAAAAAGATATTAAAAGTTCTAGTACGACGGTTGCTAGAAATAAGTGTAATGGGTTAAAATCTGGGGGCTAGTTCCCTTTTTTCACCCTCTACTGTAACTGTAACTGTTCGAAATAATAAATAAACCGCTTCTCCATTCGTGTTCAACTCTTTGTATTTGCAGCTAATGTTCATTTTTTGTTTGCAATGTGTTTGTACTTTCATTGCTATCCGATTTTCAAGGGAAGACCACAGTGGGAGAGGGACATGACTATTCTTAGCTCGAGCTCAAATCAGTTCGGTTGAAGAGTAAAGTCACAAAAATGAAAATAAATTCAAAAAAACTGATTTTTTGGGTGTCAAACATAGACAAATGTTCTGAGTGCTTGTAAAATTTCATCGTGAAATCATATTCATGGAAGTTCTGGCAAACAAATCGATGCTCCAAAAAATGCCATTTTTAGAAGCATTTTGGAGTACAGAATTTTCTTTTGCCGCAACTTCCACGAATGGCATTCCAAAAAGATAATTTTCAAGCGCACAAAACATTTGCCAAAGTTTACCAACAAAATAATTCAGAATTGTTTGAATTTATTTCAACTTGTTAAGAATTTACTATTCATGGCGTGCTCATTTATGCTCGTGACCCGTTAGGGACTTTCCGTAGGAGAGCTCCTATGTGGCGCCATTAGTGTCGGCTGTCCACCTAGCGTTAACGCGCTTGCTTGCTTGGGCCTGGCCCAACAAGGTAACGGAATCTGGTTGCGCGGTCGTAGGTCTCCTTTGTTCACTTGAACAAGTATTGACTTTTTGAAACAAAAATGGACCTAACAAATTCATAAGAATAAACAAAACAGGAAATTTGAAAAAATATCCTGGATTTGGAAAAAGTTCATAAATTTCAAAACTATTATGAATATGAAAATTTTCAAATTTTGAAAAGGCTCATGGATTTTGAAAGAAAAAAGTTTAAAAGGAAAAGGCTCATGGGCACAATAACAAGATGTATCTCATCAATACTTATTTTGTTGTTTCTGTATCTCATTTTTTTAAAATTAATTAATTGTTTGTTGGATATTTTTTATGAAAATATGAAAAAGTAAGAAAATAAAATTTATAAAATAAAAAGGAAAAGAGAAAAACGAGAGAACCCAAACTGAGTGGAGAAATTAGGAACCTATTACTGGGCCGGCTGACTTGGGACTTCCTACTGACATGCGTGCATTGGGCTGGGTGCCTGGGTCTCAGGTTAGCGTGCTTTTTTGGTTGATCAGCGGCCCTCAGGGCGTGCCCTATAAATCATTCCCATCCGGCCTGCTTTTCCTCTTTTTTCTTTCCCTACTTATAAACCTCTGATGATCCGATCTGCCATACCGCGTCGCAGCTAGGGTTTCATTTCTCCATACCAATTCCCTCGTCGCAGCTAGGGTTTGTCATGGCCAACTCTTCTTCGTCCTCATCCAGTGGCGGCAAGCAGCCGTCGCACTCCGCGTCGGCCATTGTCGGGCGAGCCCCCGTCTCCGGCTCTCACGACCTCAAGATAGATGGCCACTCCGCCATCAAGGGGATCGGCCACGGCAACTACATCACGTCTGAGCAGTTCGTCATCGGAGGCCGTCGCTGGCGTCTCCAGTACTACCCCGACGGCTACTCCGGCTACCACGAATGGATAGCCATCTACCTCTGCCTCGACCCTGCCGACCTCAACGCAATAAGCGTGCAGGCCCAGATCAGTTTGCTGGACCAGGATGGGAACCCCGTGCCAGCCTACACCAAAGCCGGCAACTCATGGACCTTCTCCAGGCAAAGTGGACTTTGTGGCTTCTACCAGTTCATCAGGAAGAATGAACTGGAGCAATCTGCTTACCTAAAGGATGATACCTTCACTTTCAGGTGTGCCATTACCATGGCAAAGGTAATCTTCACGGAACCCATCCCGGAGTCCGTGTCAGTGCCTTTGTCATCGCCTGACATGCAGCGTCAATTTGGCCAGCTCCTCTCCACCGGTGACGGGGCCGATGTCACGTTTGAGGTCGGGGGCGAGACGTTTCCGGCGCACAGGAGCGTGCTCGCGGCTCGCTCTTCAGTCTTCAACGCGGAGCTCCTCGGTCCTATGAAGGAGAAGACGGACGCTAGCATTCGGCTGGACGGCATAGAAGCTAAAGTTTTCAAGGCCATGCTCCACTTCGTCTACACCGACTCATTGCCGCATATAGACGCGGGAGAGGTGATGCCGATGGCTCAGCATTTGCTCGTGGTGGCAGACAGGTATAATCTGGCGAAGCTGAAGTCGAAGTGTGAGGACACGCTGCGCGGACACTTCAACACCAGCACGGTGGCAACTATATTGGTGCTGGCCGAGCAGCATTGTTGTGGGGCGCTCAAGGATGCATGCTTCGAGTTCGTTGCGCCTTTGGGCAAATTCAAAGCACTCACAGCTAGTGATGGCTTTGAGCATCTGATGAGGAGCTGCCCCCATCTTCTCAAGGAGCTGGTTGCCAATCTGGCCACCTAGCGTGTCGGTTTGGAAGTTGATTTAATCTATCGTTTGTCTTTTCCATTTCGTGATCAGGATAACGAGTACTTCGAATAAAAGTTTTTATTTTCTGAAAATACCGAGCTCTAATAGATTTCCCCATGGCAGTGCTAGCTGGTTAGCTGGAAGCATACTATTGACTGATCTGAAATTTGTTGCTAATCAAATCTTGGTGATTCTTAACTGATCAACATGTAATAGTTTTTTTCGGGCCTGTTGTAACGGTTTTCGCCCGGTTTTTCGTTAATTAAACAGGGCAACTCTCTTAGACCCTTTTTAATGAATCAGACCCTAAAGGACTACGTTTAAAAAACAACAACATATAGATGGTTAAAAAGGAAACAAAATCAACATGTACAATCAGCCCGTGGAGGAAAAAAGCTCTTAATTCCATAGGTTTCACTTCCCTCCCCCTAGCAAGTGACAACGCCCGCCACTGCTTTCTTCCACCGCCATGTCCACACCGGAGAATCACTCTCTCACATGTCCATGGGAGGAAGGCTGCACATCGACTTGGCTCAGGTACACGAAATCCTCGTCTCCCTCTTAATTCTTTGAGCCCCTAAGAGCATCTCCAATACTCCGTCCGTTTTTCTATAGAAGACCACTTCATTTTTCGTGTCAAACATTGACTTATAATTTCAAAAATATATCGTTGAAAAGTTTTATGAAATGTGCATCCAATGACATACTTTTTGTGGCATAAAACTCACATTTTTGTTGGTAAAATGAATGGTCAAAACTAGACATAATAAAATGAAGTGACCTTTGTATATAAAACGAAGGAGCAACATACGTGTACTTGGTGACCTAAAAGAAGTTTTAGGCATAGGAGAGAGAAGATGGTAGGAATCTTTGTTTTCTCTACTCCCACGGCTAGCCTAAAATTCAGTTATCTATAACTAAAACTCCTATCTCTCTTTGTATTGTGCTATCCTACTCCAAATAATTTGTACATTTCATCATATAAAATTATTCAAACACACAAAAAGAAAGATTCAGACACAAACATAGTGATTCGAACAGAATTCCACAAATAATATTTAGATTTCGAATTGAAATACAAACCAAACATAGTAGTTCTAAATCGAAACGAACATATCATAAACTAACATACATAGATAGATCTAACTCTGATGTTAAACTAACTTAGATACTTCTAATCCATTGTTAAATGAAGATATACTTCTAAGTCCATCTTGTGAGAGGAAATCTCAATCAACCCCCCCCCCCCCCCCCCCCAGATCCGACAATGGTTGTGGCAACCATTGCGTCCTGCTAGGGCAAGGGGTTGGGACACACCTCGGAGTTGGCACCCTCCATGGCTACTAGCTGAGTCGGCAAGGTAAATGCAACAAGTGTATCGTTGGTAGAAGTCACACTTCCACCTTCGTGCCCCTCTCGGCAAGAAAATTCCTGCAATTACTCTTCCAATGGCCGACCTCCTTGCTATAAAAGTATGTGGTCTTCGAATCCGACCCTAACTTAGGCACAATGGTTGAAGGGATCATATCCTAATCCTTGCCATTTGCCATAGCCTTCTTCTTAGCCCAATAACTTTTATTGAACTTAGCCTTATTCTGCGCCATCAATACCACCCTTCTTAATGTCCCGCTCTGTCGTCTTAAGTATCCCATGCAACTCAGTGAGCTTCTTATGCATGCCGTTCATATGGTACTTTAATATGAACAAGCCATAACTAGCTGAAAGTAAGCCAGAATTGTATTTGTGTCCACTGTTGGCCTAAAGGGGAGCCTAACATGTGTTTTTTTTGCGAAATGATTACATGTGGACTTAGTGGATCACTGTCCTTTAGTTACACTCTAGTAAGGTCCTCTAGACATTAAATCTCCCAGTCCTTGCATGAGATTGAAACATGCACTTGAGAATCGTGATCATATCGAAAGCCTCTACATTCTCGCACTGTTGTTGCATGTCTGGCTCCATATAGGCAAGCATGATACAACCGACTTTAGTCGAATCGTCAAGGAGTTTCTTGTAAGCGTTCCAGGAAGTACCATTAGCACTTGCAGCCGGTTCATCTGGAAGTGGATCCCCTGGAACATGCCCCTTTTATCATGCCCGGGAACAATTCTTTGATTTATGTACCAAGTTGTGAAGTTTATTCCATTAAGTTTATCTTTCTTAAGAATAGAACACAATGCAAATCTGAAAACATGAGCAGATGCTGCCATTGATCTACAATAGAAATATGTAAAACCAATAAAACTTATATTCATGAAAAAGTAATTCCCATTAAATAATTTAATCATGAAATACTCTCCCTAAGATCAAGATTCCTCTAGTTGACAATGGTTCAAGATCTGAGTTGATCAAGCCAACTAGTGAGCTGCAGAATCACTGCTAGCAGACTAGACCAAATGGTAAGAAACACTTGCTAATCGAATTTCATGTGACTCGTGTTCATCGGACAACATGACATGTCTCGGCTCTGGCTTCCTTTTCCCCTAGGCCCAAACATGTTCCGATAGCCCCATCAACTTAACCAATGCCCTGCACCGGTTGCCAGCCATTCCCTGCTACACAATGTCGGGAGAGGTAGGGGAGTCCATGCCACCCACCCTTGTCGTCTAAGGTGTACACGTCCACATAGGTTTCTTCTTGGATCGCTGTTGATGAGGAGATCATGAAGAGCCTGCACTCCTTGTTGGATGGGCTGAACCCCAAGGCGTAGATAGGCCACATTAAATCGCTGGTGCCCTAGGAAGCGCCACCTTCTGACCCTTCTCGTCGTTGCATACATTGACAAGGTTGTAGCTGCTGGGATTAGTGATGCGACACATGCCCCCCCCCCCCCCCCCCCGCACCCCCGGGAACAGATGTTGAGGACGCCGGCCTTGACGCACCTGTTGTGTTCACGGCTCTTCAAGACGAAGAAAGCCTCAACCTTGTAGCGACACATGATTCATTTTTTCCATTTTTGTTGTTTTGTTTCCTTTTTTTCCTTTGGGTTTTTGTTTATTCATTTCATTTTCTTTTTTGCTTTTTTGCTTTTTTCTATTTTATTTTATTTTTTCATTTCTTCTCTTTCTTGTGTATTATAGAGAAAAGTTCACAGTGTATTACAAAAATGTTCATCGTTAGTACAAAGTTGCACTTATTTTGGGACGGAGGGAATACAAAATAGTTCACCGTGCATTGTAAAGATGTTCATCATATATTAAGAAAATGTTCGATGTATATTCCAAAAATGTTCAGTGCACATTAAAAAATTGGTAGCGTATATTAAAAAAAAGTTCACTATATTTAAAAAATGTTCATCATATATTAAAAAAAGTTCAGCATGCACCATAAAAATGTTCATCGTATATTAAAAAATTCAACGTATATTACAAAAATGTTCAATGTTTATTTATAAAAGTATGAAATAAAAAGCGACCAAAACACCAGTTCACTACAGTGAACCCTCATACAGTGGCAGGCCGCTACAGTGAACCAGGTGCTGCAGTGTTGTTGGGAGGTAGCTCAGTGGTTTCCCACTTAAAAAAGAAAGCTCAGTGGTTTCCCCTTCGCTGCGTCCAAAATGGCCCGGTCCAGTTGGTTCCCGCTCTGTGCGAAGGGTCGTCAACTTGTCGCCCGCAGGCGTCGTATAGGAGCTCTCGATCTAGCCCGTTATCCGTGCTGCTCTGTTCGGCTGTTCCCATCGAGATCGAGCCATCCTCCCTCCACTCCGGCGGTTCCACGATTGGCGTGGCCGCCCCGGCGCCGGCCCCCATCCTCCTCCTCCACGACTTCCCCGGCCCCGGTGGCCCTTGCCCCCCAGTCCTCGTTCCCCATAAGGCCGTCCTCACTCTCTCACGGCCCGCGGCCGCGCTTGACTCCAAACTCGGCGACCTCCGAGCACGAGCAGTCTCGCCGTCATTGTCCTCTGCCGCCGGCGAGCTCCGGTCGGTGACGTCCTAATGGCCTGACCTCGAACGGTAAACGCCGCATCGAGCTCAACTGCTGGAGGTACTAACTAGTGTGATTGTAGAAATTACAAGTACACTCCTACAGTGCCAATTTCAGTACTACTTCAGTTCAGTCTTCAGAGCTAGTGGAGTATTTTCTGCAATGAGTCTAGTGAAGGATAAATGGATAAATACTATAGGTGATCAACTCATACACTATAGCTTGGTGACACTTATTGAGCAAGTGAAGATGATGTAGGAGTAGTTGATGCTTTTTTTTTGAATTAGTTTGAATTGCTTACCACATATGTCACGTGGAGAGTAGTTGATGCTTTTAGGGCAATGCAAAAGCGGAATGTAGTGTAATGTTGAAATTTTGTACTCATGTTACCTTTTATTCTTGTAAGGCTATTTCATCTTGCCAACCAATCGTGTTGTTACATTTGCAAATTTCAAACATACTCCCTATGTAAAGAAATATAAGAGCATTTAGATCACCAAGTAGTAGTGATCTAAACACTCTTATATTTCTTTACGGAGGGAGTATTTAGTAAACTCTAACTGTGAGACTTGACTAAGCTATTTATATGGCTCTTTCGGTCAATTTCGTATTATGCGTGTGTGTCAGTAAAAAAAATGGAGGTGGCACACCCTGTAACTTGCTCTTGGCTGTGCTTCTGCTGCGATGAGTTGTTGTTCTGAAATGGGAATTGTTGAGACTTGAGACACAGGCTCTTGGTATTATGAAGTTGATTCTTTAGTTGCAAAGCTTATGTTGTTTAAAATGGCTTGAACATTCTGTCCCTTTTTGTTTTACAGAATTTGAAGTACAATTTTCTGCTTCTTTATTCTGCGCTCTTGATCACTTGGGATCTGCGGTGCCTGCATGGACTTGCATTTAAGACCTAAAATTTGATGAGAAGAAGATTGGCAGAACATTTATCTTACATTCCCAGATCTCTTTCCTTGATACAACTCAAGGAAATGTCCTCATTTTCTGCTGGTCATGGACGCCGGCCAAAGAAGAAGCTTTATCACCGTGAGCCTGGCCTCGACAAGGCCATGGACCTCCAAAAGAAGCCCGCTCTCCTCCTTCGTCTCCGTGAGCTCATCTTGGCCCAAAAGAAAGGATCACTACTTGTACGTGACCTTGAAAAGGAGGTTGGCTTTGTCCAAAAATGGAACTTTGTTTCACTTATCGAGCGCCACCCCAATATCTTCCATGTCTCTGGTGGAAGTACATCGCGTGAGCCCATTGCTGTCACACTTACTGAGAAGGCCAGAAATATTTCTGGTGAAGAGATCCAAGCACAGGAGCTAATGGAACCCATCTTGGTAAGAAATCTGAGGAAGCTGTTAATGATGTCGATGGACTGCCAAATCCCTTTAGAGAAGATTGAGCTCATCCAACCTGAATTGGGTTTACCAAAGAACTTCAAGGACAAGTTGATTCCTAGTTACCCTGATTTTTTTTCAATCCGTGATGTGCGAGGCTTGGACCATCTGTGTTTGGAGAGTTGGGATTCTTCACTAGCAGTCACAGCACGAGAAGAAAAATTGAATTTTGATGGTTTCCAAATGGATTATAGAGGGGTTCCTAAAGATGGGAATATACTGGGTCCTTTTGCTTTCAAGTTAAAGTATCCAGCAGGATTTAGGCCCAACCGCAAGTACCTTGAGGAGGTAGTCAGGTGGCAGAAGATGGCATTTCCTTCACCTTATTTGAATGCTAGGAGAGTGGAGCCTGCAACTCCACAGGCTCGAAAGCGATCTGTTGCTGTTCTACATGAGATCTTAAGCTTGACAATGCAGAAACGACTGACATCTGATAAGCTAGAAGTCTTCCATAATGAGTACAGGCTGCCATGCAAGCTACTTCTTTGCTTAGTAAAAAATCATGGTATCTTCTACATCACTAACAAGGGAGCAAGAAGTACCGTCTTCCTCAAGGAGGCCTACGATAATACTAACCTCATTGAGAAGTGTCCTCTTGTGAAATTCCATGATCACTTTTCATCTTTAATTGGCCGATCATGCTCCGACTTAAATACTCCACTGGCAGTATAGCTTGAGTGTTATTGATTTACATGAGAAGCGAAACCATGGTGCGTCTGGCTGGTGCATCTTCTTAGTTGATTGCTTGATGTTCACATGAGCCCACTTGCACACAACAAACTATGTAATTCCTCTGTACAACGTATGTGTCTTGCGCCTTATCAGCTGTTAAAGATAAAACTGTAAACACCAACGTCCCATCTTTAAATATGAAGCACCCCAGGAATCAAGTTGCAGATCAGCTGATGAGACATCCATGTTTGTACGGAGGTCACAAGTTCAGTTGGAATGTAGGGGTTGAGAGGATTAAGTGCATGATTGGTTTGATACCAAAATTTGGCATGCCAAGATTTCTAGTGATTGGTTTGTTTCTTGCCAAGCTGACAAAAACTTGCCAAATTTTGACTACTTTTGATTTACCAAATGTTGGCATCAAATCAATCAGCCTCTAACTCCAGTTGTGCAGCTTATAATGCCGAAAAAAGAAGTTGCAGTATCAATTCCGCTTTGTACCAAGATATGTAATGTTGAGTTGCTTCTCCTAATTGGATGGATTTCTACCTTTGGCTCATAAACAATAGTCAGGCACTCATTTATCTGAAACTCTATTATTCACTCAGTCTCATGTGACTCTGCTTGCAGCAGGATATTTGTTACTGTTCTGTAACTTCTTTAGAGAGTTCTGCAACATAAATGTGTTACTCACACAATCATACCACTAGATGCTCTTGGTTTACTAGATGTTTTAAATGCATCACCAGTATTGGTAACAGTTTTAGCACAATAACAAGCTGCATCTCATCAGTACTTATTTGGTTGTTTCTGTATCCCTTAACATGCAGAAAGCACCTGTAAATGCTCCAGATGCTGCCTCTAGCACATTGATTGTTCTGCTAATTTCTGAATTTGTTGACAATGCTTATCTACGTTCACTGTATGCGATTGTGTCCTCATGCTTATGTCGCTAGTGACTTCAAGTTATCTGCATTGGACTTTGATGGTATCAGACCACTTATTTATGTATTTAGGTGGCCTATTTCTGAATAAGCAGCAGGATATCCCTAGAGGTTGTTTGAGATGCCTAAGGGTCAGAAATGACTTCACATGTAATTGCACATCTTCAATATTTCACTTACTTAAGATCTAGTTGATCGGTTTTGAATTGGCACAAATATTATAATAGACATCCGGAGTCATAGACTAGCTGCTGGTAGATAGTATCCTTCATTTTGGTGACATGAGGACAACATAACTCACTGACATTTGTACTAACTTGATATCTTCCTATATTATTTGTTTTAGTATTAACTTTATAAACATAATGGTTATTTGGATAGCTGTCTTGAATTTTATCTCAGTAATATGAAATTCTGCAGTGTTTAACTCGCATGCTTATTATCTTTTCAAACAATTGTGAGTCATCTTAGATATAGATAGTAGTAACATGTACACACAACTTTCGTTCCCACATTCAACTATTCATGCTGCATCGCCACATTCATCGTGTGCCCATCGGGACACTGAAAGAAAGAATGAATATCAGGCCTATTTTCTTGCTTCAGAAGAAAATAAAAGTCTTGGTAAGGTTTATACTGTGATAGCTCATGATTACACCCTATGTCTGTGCGTTTTGACGGTCACCACACTTCTTTGCTACAGATTGCCCCATTTCTGTTAAGCAAGACTAATGCGCATGGGCTATAGTCCTCACCCCACGCATCTTTGTAATCTACAGTGGCAATTGTTCAGCGGATGGAACCCACAAAGGGTCAACTAAGTGAAGATGGCCTACCGATCACTACAGGATCTTTATCCAGCAGGAACAGGTATGTGACAAGCTGACATGATTTTTTTGTCTTTTGTTAATATCTCATTACAAATATTGCAATTCAGCAATAAGGGCCAGTCAGGCTTTGTAACATGGGTTTGATTGATGTTGACAGATTATTCTGTAGCAAGTCTCCGGTACTGATATTGTTTTTGTGTAATTTGGCTTTGTGTCAGAATCAATAGGCTGTGCACCAGCCAAGTATAGAGAAAATACAATGGAGTGCTTTGATGGATTGATTAAGGGCTGTGCAATGTCATCCTCCGAAAGCCTGTAGGTTACGTGATTGTGTTGGCCCTGAATAATGACTGACAAAATCGGGGAAACATGGCTTACTGTTGATCTTGGACCTTGATTCTACTCTAGGCATGCAAAGCTGTATCAGTTTGTTATGCCAATCAATACAATACCTGCAACAGGCTATTCATGGGCATGTTTAAATCCCTTTCAGACTATCTCGAGTATGTTCTGATATTCCTGCATTGAAGTGGTTGTCAACATAGAATGATGTCTTAGTGGGAGATGCATATGTTAACTGCAACGCTAAACATAGCTCTCAGTGGGATCCAATCAGATGATCATATGCTAGGTAAAGAAGGACCAACACAATTATGCATGGTGTGGACACATGGAGCCAAGTGCGATGAGGCCAACTAACTGGCTGCTGCTCAATTATAACCCCTGAAAGTTAAGAGCATGAACAGGAGCAGTGATTGGGACCAGATTCTGCAGACACTAGCCTATGATATGTGGTCATGAGCCTGGTCAGATGCACCGAGAACTAGATTTGGATGGCTGATAGCCTAGGATGGAGACTGGAGGCTCACCCTTTTCTGATCCTGTTTGTTTTTCTTCTCCTGGTAAGGGTAAGCATTTCTCTCTCCCTCTGCAGTAGCCTTCCAAACGATCTGAACCTTTGCATTAGCCTGCCTTAATACCTTTTGGCTCTACTATTATTGGCCACCAACAGCACATGCTTTCTTTGCCCTTAGCTTGGGTCACCTTCAGCCTCTATGGACCCAAATGGGTTTCCGGTTGATGCGTCTTTCTTGTATACCACACCAGTCTTTGCTTGCCTGCCCCTGCCCCTGAGTAGCATTGCCTGCTCCATAAACAACTTGTGTGTGTGTGGGTAGGGCGTGCCATTTTTTAAGTGCACTGCTTCAGGAACTGGCTTGCTTTGCCTGTATGGTTTTGCTATCTTTTTTTCCGGACCCTGCCTTGACTTTAGGAAGCTTCCACTATCTTTACTTGTGCTTTGATTCTCATACCAGTTACCGCTAGATTTCGACCTAAATCTTATATTATCTGCCGAATTAGTTAAGTAAAGAGTTCCAGTTTTTTGCAGCTTGATTTCTGATGAATGTCTCTGTTGATTCTTGCTTGCATTGAGAAGGTTCTCTGAATTGTGTTGTTCGATGTCTCTTTGCTCGTCTGGTCGAACGTCACAATTAGAGTGGTCAGTCAATACCACCACCCCTGTTTCCATCATCATCTATCTGCCTGGCGTGGTGTCTATCCATTAGGAGTCCGACAAAGCACCCCATTTACGTCGTGAAACAATCTCTTTCGATCGCTTGAATGAACAAATCGGCGCCTAGCAAGCAAAGAAAAGAATCCTGATTTGAACACCAGAACCAGCTCGGCCATCTCCGTCGCTCTGGACAGATATTTGGACGATCTATCTATCAGCATCGCGCTGGAGTCTCGTTTCTTCCTACTCGTGCATCACAGCCTCTACTACTCTAGTAGCAGGTCATTTTTATGCTTGTCCCATCTGAGAGGAAGAAAGTAATGTGTGCGTGGCGTGCATTGATATATATACGTGGAGGCGTAGGGGTCCATCCATGGTGGCGTAGCCTAGCCATGTGTTATTTGGTTGGTTCAGATTTCGCAATCTTGGCATATGTATGCATCGAGGGTCAGGTGCCTGTCCCTCCGTGAATCCAATTTCTTTGCTTGCATGTCTCCATGATCTTTCTTTATCTGTACCATGTCACCAGATAAAGACGTATGCATCCAAGGAAGATTATTCCCACCCAATAATACCCCAGAAACGACGATCTTACTCCATGTCAATGACTGAGCACGACCGAGCATCTGGAGGGGGAAATGAATCATTCCACGGTTAGCTCATCACAACCTGTACGTGTCAATCAAATCGATTTAGGTCGGCATTTAGATAGCTCCTGGGCTGTGGCCGCGTTGCAATCATCGTACACACGCCTATCTTATGGGTTGGGCTCAGTGGCTCATTTCTTCAACTCTAGGGTATATATAGAATTATAGAGTATGAAATTAGCATGTTGTGCCATCGACCCATGAGTCGATGATGGGGGACTCGATGGGAGATATGCTCATTCCTGGTGAGGTAACATGGCGTGCGTGCGTGTGTGCCATCTACTTGCACCGTCACAGGCGATGAGCATGGTGCAATACTCCATGCCAACTTTTTGATAAATCTGAAACAGCTCTTCTGGTTGGTTTGGGCGCCTGATAATGCCGTCTCCATTTGCCAACCCATGTACAATGACTTGTGCAAGCTGCATTGCCTCCCTCGTCCCCTGCTGGTCGACGAAAGCCACACCTGCTGCTGCTCTCTCTCCCGCATCTTTCTGCCAAGAAACGTTTCTCGGAGCTATTCGCGGTTTGTTGCCATGCGTTTGGCCCCTCTCCAACTTTCCGCATCACGTTCTTTTTATGCGGACGGTCCTGTTTCCAGCGTCTGTTCTGTTCTGTATTGTGCAAAATTACTGGCCACTAGCATTGTCGATCGATCGACGTGCTATTTTGTTATTTGTGGGTCAATTTTGGCAACAGCAACAGCCGTGGTGCGGGGCACAAAACGGAGAACGAATGTGGAGGGAAGGGAGGCGTGCATACTTGTGCTGACTCTGCGCAGCATCCGCTTGGCGTGAGCGCATGTACCTATCTACTGGTGGTGGTGGAAGCGGACGCGACGCATCATCTCGACCGCATCTGCTGCACGTATTTGTTTGTCAAAGAAAGAAGTTTGTTCCCTACCCTACCCTTGGTGTTGTGATCCATCCGAGCGAGGCCGACGCGAACGGTAGGCGGCATGCATCCTGGCATGCACCAACTGCCCCCGCTCCTTTCGGCAGCGCAGCACCACCGCGGCATCGGCACAGACCAGACCTCCTTTTTGGCTTTTGCGATGGATGGAGGTTGCCGCCTGCCCCCGGAGCACCGCACCGCACCAGCCCCACTCCAGAGGCCGGCCTCCATACAAAGCCAAGCCAAGCACACCTCCTTCCTCGGGACGCGATGCCTTTATCTGATCGCGTCCGACGTCCGAGGTGACGCACGCGCGGCGCGGCCGGTGGGGATTGACACGAGAGGATGCACACGCACCAACACCGTGGGTGGGCGTGCGGTGCGGTGCGGACGGCAACGCCGCGCCGGCCGTGCGTGGCCTACAGCCTAGCGAGTACTGAGTACAGGCAAAGCCAAAGTGGGGGACGCTATCTTCCGCATGAGGCCGGAGGACGAAGCAACAATGCAACAGTCTCGATCGTGAGGCTGGAGACGCTATCCTGTGCTGATTGCGTGCTCGATCGGCTGCAAGCGCATACTACCTAAACTTATCACCACTACCACTCGTGGTAATGGTATGCTATAGTATGCTATAAGGTGGCTGATCACTTGACCAGAATGCTACGGTGGTGGTGATAGTCCACCATCACAGCACAGGCACACGGCATCTCAGTTATATCCCTGTGCTGTGCGTGAGAAGGATGCGCAACAGTCAGGATGTTCGACATCGTGGCCGAGAACTATATTCTCGTCTCTGTTCCCCCCTCCAGGTGCATGGAGGCCAGGTCAGCTCAGGATACCAATCACACAATTAACCTTAGGCCTTATACAATATCAGATGCTTAGAAAAATAAACCGGGATTTTCTGAAGCACCAATAACTATTTTTACAGAAGAGACGCCTAATTAAATGTCTGCCCTATATAAATAAGCACGGGTGCTTAAGAAAAGTCTGATTTATTTTTTAAGCACCTTGCATTGTACAAGGCCTTAGCGTAGAATGCAGTATATACCATGCGCTCCTAGTCAATAGGGTGCCAACTTGTTACATTTCTGTCCGTAGAACCAACCGCGTCTCATCTCATCTCATCTCAGACATCAACGCCAGAAAAAGGAGTGTAACTGATACAAGAAGTAAAAAGATGGCGAACGAGATCCCAGGCTATCATGATAGGGGAAGAAGGTAGCCATCCAACTCACAAGTTGGATCTGGATTGGACTTCTTTTCAAGGAGGTGCGTGAGTGAGCCTTTCGCAAAATGAAAAGGAGGCGTGTGAGTGAGCGTGATCAGGATCGACACTTAGAATATATCTTTAGTTTGATGCCAAATAGCCCCTAGACGTACGGGGGAGCATGCACGAGCTGAAATAATTATAAACACCCGTACTATTATTATTTGTGTGATTCTTCTTGGCTTTTGGGACTCTGGTGCAGGAATGCAGTGATCTTCACAGCCACTTTCCGGCCGAGTCAGATCTGCTAGCTCTCTTTAGTTTATAACCTCTCTTTGTCTCTCTCTTTTCCGAACATTTCCTAGTTTTATTAAACTTTCTCTTGTCCTACATTAGGTTGTCGTGATGAGCTCTCTTCCTTTTTTAGCACTACTGTATGCTTCCGGCACATTGAGCGCATGATCCTGCTCTCACATCTCACAAAGCAGCCTGATATGCTTCCGGCACATTGAGCGCATGGCTTATATATAAAACTGTGGGATAATCCCTGGCAGGCATGCACTAACGCTAGCTAGCTCGGTAGTAGATCCAAGAAGTCTAGTGGTTATCATATCATACGGACAGAAGAACAAATCTGTGCCATCTTTGCGGGGTGTTGTCTGTCTCTTGGTTAGTCGGCTTTCAGGGAGGAATAAATTAAGTTCCATGTAGTGGTGTAGAAGCTAGCTATGTCATGTCATGTGGTACATCCATTTGTGCAGTACTAAAGGCTCGATCAAGTGGTTAGCATGAGCTGTATTACGTGTAGGAACTAGGAACAAAAGACATTTCTTCCTTTGGTGGAGCGAGTTAAAATTCCTCACATCAACGACCTTTTAATTGTCAAACAATGTTCCATCCCTTTCCTTTCAACCATATATTCACCTTTGGACTAAAGAAGAAGGCGGCTTTCTGATTGCATTAGGTTCAGAGGTGACGCTTGTCTGGTATCAATGTTAGGTAAATTTGCTTTGTGAAAGGCCATTCACCTGTGACCGCTTGATTTCAAATGGCATTTCTGGTCGAATGGTGTAATTTTTCTCTTTTTTCTTGCAAAGACATTCGCTAGCCTCGCTGGAGAAAGTTACGAATGGCTAAAGAGATGAAACATTGTTTGACATTGAAAAGGTCGTTGATGCCATTTGCTTCCTAATGGACGGAGTACTGCTACTATACATAAGGCCAATGTAAAAGCTCGGAGGAATTTCCAATGGTAAAAGCGTCGAATTGCACCTTGCCACAATCATGTAAAAGATTGTGATAAAACTTTTAAAAAGGTCCAGGAGCACTACACATATGCCTCTGAGAATTTTGCAACTTAATTGGGGGCTAACTCCTCTCTAGCTTTTCCTTCCTGTCTATATATAGCCGAATCCACAAAGCCAGGTGCACACTAAGCTGCAATAACCTAGCTTCGCCAGCCAACCCAACCACCAATCCACACGTACGTGAACCACTGAAAAATCTTTGGAAGGAACAAGGGCCTTTTCAGCCGATGCTGGCTCCCCTGTCTGCATCCCTCACTTTATTTATTTATTTTGCTACTACTCTTAGATGAATGGAGGAATCACGGTGTGAAGTATTTTTTTTCTTTGACAGGAATCACGCTGTGAAGTTGACAGATGAAAAGAAATGCCGTGGTACCATGAGGGACCATGGACACGCGAGAAAAAGAAGTGGACATACCTAAGGCTAGGGTGAGGCTGATGGTTAACCATATCTCGGTTATCTTTTTGCCGGTTGTGCGATTAAAGGGGCCGGCGAATTACAAGAGTTCGTGCTAAACAGGACAAATGTGCATGATTGTGACACCTAGAGGAGCTCGAAAGGCAACGGGAAATTGACATCATCTACCTTTAGATGATATTGACATACTAATATATATTTAGTTTAGTCAACAACATTTCTATTTCGGCAAAAGGAGCTGGAGACAAAATACATGCACTAATCAGTGCATATTTGATGATGCATATGGCTATTCATATGAAAATGGAAGCCAACCGATATGGCACCAGGTGTGCTAACCACTCTGTGCATGAAAAGATAATCAGAAATGACAGTGAATGGAACACTCTTTATTGGATGATCTTATATGTGAGCAGTATTTTCTGTTGGAACGAAGGAAGGACCGTAAGAGAAAAGGTTTCAATTTTGTACTCCCTCCGTTCCAAATTACTCGTCGCAGAAATGGATATATCTCGAACTAAAATACATCTAGATACATCCATATCTATGACAAGTAATCCGGAACGGAGAAAGTAGCGATTAATTATATTTGGTGTTGGTGACTATCTATCCCCCAATCCGAATCACCCGAGGTGGCAGTTGAGGGGTGCCACGTGATTACTCGGAAAACAACGAGAGGAAGGAGTATACCACCATCTTATGATGTGCAATCAAACATTGGCGTTTAAACAAATGGTCATGTATATATGAATGAAAACTTCAAGCCTACACGTCCCTGGGCTTAAGCTGTCCCAACACCGAAGCAGGTGTACTGAATTTTAGCTGTCAAATCCTTTTTCTTTCTCGAGCTGATGTGCAATTTAAACAAACGGAAGAACAAAAAGTAGAAGTCAATGCCCGTGTATGTAGATAAAGTTTGATACAACTATGTTAGAAGGGAGAGAGATTGGTGAAATAGTTATTGTATTGCTTGAGCCTTGTGGGCATATATATAGGAGTACATGATCTACTTGGAGTACAAGGCAAGCCAGAATATTTCCTAGTCTAACCTACGTTTCCTAATACAATCACGTTACTCAACATCCCCCGCAGTCACAACGGTAGCGACGCAGACGGTGAGACTGGAGAAGAATCCGAAGGCAAGCCGACGGACACCCCCCACAGTCGTAACGGTCGACGCATTGCGGAGTCGTGGTTGGAGTGGAAACCAACAAGGTTGCTCAAGCAGGCGGTAGCCCTTTGTGCCGTTGTCGAGGTAGCCGAGAGTGTGGGTGGTGTAGCCGTGTCGAGGTAGCCGTGCAAAGGATGCCATTGTCGATGTCGAGTCGGGGTGGCCGGTGTCGAGGTAGTCGCCGTGGGAGCCGCGGGCGCATGGAGGTGCCGAGTTAGTCATGGGCGCAGTAGTGTCGAAGTAGTGGTGCGCCGAGAAGAAGATGTTGTTGACGACACGTCGCACTGGGGTTGCCAACCCCGGGGACACATCGTAGACGAAGGCACGCACCGGTGTTGCCAGCACCGGGCATGCATAGACGGATGAAGACGAAGTTGACGAAGCGCCGACTAGTCTTGCCAGGCCCGGGGACACGTCGTGGATGAAGGCACGCATCAGTGTTGCCAGCACCGGGCATGCGTAGACGAAGGACCCGCACGAGCTGTACGCCATGTCGGAGAAGTCGGAGGGGCCAGCAGAGAAGAACTCGACGACGATTGCGGCGTCCATCGGCGCAGGGCCGATGTCACCAACGGTGGTCAGAGTAGACGAAGTGGTCGGGGTAGATGACGGCGACGCTGGCGACGGGCTGGTGCTTGGACGAAGACGAAGGGGGTGGACGGGCGGCTGCAGCGGCTACAAGGGTAGCGGCGGCGGCGGCTGAAGAAGAGCAGCGGCGGCGGCCTGACGGCGGCGGCTAGGTTAGAAGCGCGGCGGCGATGCTCGAAGTAGGCGAAGAACCCTGACAGCGTGACGAAGACCGGCGCGGACGGTGGCGTTCCCGCGGCGCATACCACGGGAGGTCGACGCGCGGTGACGGCGGAGCAGACCGTGGACCTGTGACGCCCCCAATTTAATCGTACACTAATCATACACGCAAACGTGTACGATCAAGATCAGGGACTCACGGGAAGATATCACAACACAACTCTACAAATAAAATAAGTCATACAAGCATCATATTACAAGCCAGGGGCCTCGAAGGCTCGAATACAAGAGCTCAATCATAGACGAGTCAGCGGAAGCAACAATATCTGAGTACAGACATAAGTTAAACAAGTTTGCCTTAAGAAGGCTAGCACAAACTGGGATACAGATCGAAAGAGGCGCAGGCCTCCTGCCTGGGATCCTCCTAAACTACTCCTGGTCGTCGTCAGCGGGCAGCACGTAGTAGTAGGCACCTCCGGTGTAGCAGGAGTCGTCGTCGACGGTGGCATCTGGCTCCTGGGCTCCAACATCTGGTTGCGACAACCAGGTAGAAGGGATAGAGGGAAAAGAAGGGGAAAGCAACCGTGAGTACTCATCCAAAGTACTCGCAAGCAAGGAGCTACACTACATATGCATGGGTATCAAATGGTATAAGGGTATCATATGTGGACTGAACTGCAGAATGCCAGAACAAGAGGGGGATAACTAATCCTGTCGAAGACTACGCTTCTGGCAGCCTCCGTCTTGCAGCATGTAGAAGAGAGTAGACTGAAGTCCTCCAAGTAGCATCGCATAGCATAATCCTAACCGATGATCCTCTCCTCGTCGCCCTGTGAGAGAGCGATCACCGATTGTATCTGGCACTTGGAAGGGTGTGTTTTATTAAGTATCCGGTTCTAGTTGTCATAAGGTCAAGATACAACTCCGGGTCGTCCTTTTACCGAGGGACACGGCTATTCGAATAGATAAACTTCCCTGCAGGGGTGCACCACATACCCCAACACGCTCGATCCCATTTGGCCGGACACACTTTTCTGGGTCATGCCCGGCCTCGGAAGATCAACACGTCGCAGCCCTACCTAGGCACAACAGAGAGGTCAGCACGCCGGTCTAAATCCTATGGCGCAGGGGTCTGGGCCCATCACCCTTTGCACACCTGCACGTTGCGTACGCGGCCGGAAGCAGACCTAGCCTAGTGGCTTTCCAGTCCAATCCGGCGCGCGCCACTCAGTCGCTGACGTCACGAAGGCTTCGGCTGATACCACGACGCCGGGATACCCATAACTGCTCCCACGTAGATGGTTAGTGCGTATAGACCAAATGGCCAGACTCAGATCAAATACCCAGATCTCGTTAAGCGTGTTAAGTATCCGCGAACACCGACCAGGGCCAGGCCCACCTCTCTCCTAGGTGGTCGGAACCTGCCCTGTCGCTCCGCCTCAAAGATCCACTCGCGGGTGCTCCTACGAGCCTACCCGTCTTTAGTCACCACATGTATCATGTATAAAGTATATAGTGTATACCCGTGATCACCTCCCGAGTGATCACGGCCCGATAGTATAGCAAGGCAGACGGACAAGAATGTAGGGCCACTGATGATAAGCTAGCATCATATACTAAGTATTAGGTTTGCAGGTAAAGGTAACAACAGTAGTAGCAAGGACAGGCTATGCATCAGTATAGGATTAACGGGAAGCAGTAACATGCTACACTACTCTAATGCAAGCAGTATAGAGAAGAGTAGGCGGTATCTGGTGATCAAAGGGGGGGCTTGCCTGGTTGATCTGGCAAGAGAGAGGGGTCGTCAACTCCGTAGTCGTACTGGGTAGCAGCGGCGTCGGTCTCGGTGTCTATCGAGAGAAGAGGGGGGAGAAACAATAAATATTTAAACAAGCATATGCATAGTGATGCATGACAGGACAAGTAACGGCGTTAGAGGTGCCCTAACGCGGTAGTAGGTGATACCGGTGAAGGGGGATGACATCCGGGAAAGTATCCCCGGTGTTTTGCGTTTTCGGGCAGAGGACCGGAGGGGGAAAGTTGCGAGTTCGATAGGTTAGGGAGGTGTGGCGGACGAACGGGTTGCGTATCCGGAATCGTCTCGTCGTTCTGAGCAACTTTTATGTACAAAGTTTTTCCATCCGAGCTACGGTTAATTTTCTATTATTTTTCAAAGTTTTATTCATTTTTAGAATTATCAGAATTAATTTAATTAGGAAATGCCATTATGAGGTCAGCATGACATCAGGGTGATGTCAGCAGTCAACAGTCAGTTGACTTGGTCAATCTGACGCATGGGTCCCACTTTCATTGTCTAACTAACTAACTGTTTAGTTAGATTAATTTGCAGGTTAATTAGGTTTAATATTTAGTTAACAGAATTAATTAAGTTAACTAATTGAGTTAATTAATTAATTAATTATTTTATTTATTTAATGTTAATTTTTAATTACTTTTATTTTTTTTAATTAAACGTTTTGGGCCAGGGGCCCCACATGTCATTGGCTAAAGGCCATAGCGGGCAAATGGGAACGGGTCTTCGGGCGCGCGGGCGCCAGCCTGCTTGGGCGCTTGCCCAGGCCAACGGTGGCGGGCGCCAGCACCGGGAGCAGGAGGCCAGTGGCGGGGACGACGGCCACGACGCCTGTTGGCCGCGGCGTCGGGTGGCAACGCGGGCGCGAGGAGAAGGCTGCGGGGCAAGAGGCGGGGAGCTCCGGTGAGCAGCGCCGAGCGGGGAAGGGTGGACGCGCGGCTGCGGCGCGAGGCAAGGTGGGGCGATGGCGCGGGCGGCAGAGGAGCAAAGCAGCGGAGCGGGACCGGGTCAGGGGCGCGCGTGGGTACGCACCAGGTCGAGGCTAGGTGAGCAGGGGCGACGGGACGGGGCTACGGTCATGCGCGCGCGAGTGACAGCGCCGGCGACAGAGAACAAGGGGAGAGAGGGAGGGATGCCGGAGCTCACAGTGGAGCCGTAGGGCATGGCAATAGGCTCGAGGGAGGCTTGTGGTGGCCGGAGTCGGTGGCTGCGTGCGGTGGCCCGAGGAGGAAGCCGAGCACGGGGCGGCGTCGTTGGGGCGGCCCCCCTCCCGATCCAGCAGAGTCGGGCAGAGGAGGGCGGAGGAGCGCGGCGTCTGGGACAGCGGCCGATGACGGGGCTCGAGGAGGCGGAAGGGCGCCGGTGGTGCGGTTGGAGCGGCGTCGACGTTGTGGCTGAGCACGGCGGCGACGTTGTTTTTTTTAAATTTTTTTTCTTTTTATTAGTTTTCTATTTTATTTTATTTTAATTTTAGTTTTATAGAATATAACTACAACTCCTAAATTAAAGTTATAATTTATTCTACTGCCACAAAAAGTTTGACACCTAAATAAAATAGTTTGTATTACTATAATTCTTTTAAAGGCATCTAATTAATGGTCATAGTTGTTGTTTTAATTACTTTAGAGTCTTTAAACGTTTTATAAAAGTGTGGTTTTTCCCCCGTAATTATCTATGCAATATTTGGTTGACCCCGAACATTTTAGTTTTAATATTTGAAAACTTTTATTGTTTGCCAATTTTTGAATTTGAATTTGAATCGGTTTCGAACTAACTCGAGATTAGCAACTATAAACGAGGTGACGTGGCACCATTATCAGAGGATCACTGTAGCTTAATTACCCGGGCGTCACAGGACCGCGGCGCTCCGGCCCGAAGGGGCGACGCAGAGGTGGCAGGCGGGTCGGGGCGACGGCGGGAAGACCTCTCGGCGGCGGCGGCGGGGGGGGGGGGGGGGGGGCGTGACGCTGCGGCCCGAAGGGGCGACACAACGACGGTTCGCGAGTCGGTGCAACTGCGGGGACGGCTCAGGGCGGCGCCGGAGACCGCGTATCACGACACTACGACCCGAAGGGGCGACGCAGCGGTGACGCACGAGTCGATGCAGCCGCGAGGAGAACCATGGGGCGGCGGCGCTGCGGCCCGACGGGGCGACGCAGTGGCAGCCCGATGCTCGATCGGTGGAGAGGCGCGCTGAACTCGGGGACGATCTTCACGGGACCTGCGGAGGCGCGCGTAACTGACGGGCCAGGTTGGTCGCGCGGCGTAGATGAGGCGGATTGCGGCGGCGAGCGGGTGATCAAGCTGATCGCACGCTGCGTCGGGGACATCACTCGGTGGAGGCGTGGTGGCGGCGGAGTCCGAGATGAAGTCGGCGACGACGGACGGCTTGGGACATCGTGCGGACGAACTTGTCAGTACCAACACCCGGGCTGCCAAAGCAACGCCGGCACCCGGGTAGCGAGGCCCGAGCGACCAACGGAGCAGCGGCACCCGAGTTGAGGCAGCCGACGCAGCCAAGGACGAGGCCGGCGAGGTAGACCGCCGGGCCGTCGTGCAGACGCGGCGGAGGCGGGTGATGTGGATCGATGGGCGGGAAAAGTCTCCCGGGGGAGTGTGACTGGTGCCACGACGACCGGGGTTTCTGCGACAGGCCTCACCTGGACGAAGGTCGGCGCTTCAGCATTAAGCTCGAGGAGGCCTTTGATTGTGATAAGGTAAGCTACGACGCAAAGTTTTTTCGTAATTAAGCTTGACTTCTACTACTTCAACGTGTAATTTTCGTCTTTTACAATTCGACTAGCTTATCCCATGCCATGCAAACCGCTATGTCTTGAAGAGGATAGGTTTTGAAGATCATGAGAGGAATGAAACAAAGAAAATTAACCTAAGGACCCATCATGGTATGGATTTTGAGGTAAATTTATACAATTCTGAGAGCGTATCCCATTTTGGTTGCCCGGGTTGGGAAGCACTTTGCAAGATGTATGATTTTCAAGAGGGTATGTTTGTCACCATGTATCTTGGTGATCCTGACATCGACCAAGACAATTTGGACATTTGGGTCCTTGTTGATACGCTTCCAATTCTACCGCTATGTGAGTTTCTCAAACATAGTTATTAACTAATTTATATTGTTCATTTCAAAATAGTTGACATCTTATTTCCATTGACAACTTATTTTCATTGTTCAAACAATGTGCGGAACAAGGTAGACAGAACCTACTACACAGATGGCTCTGAGTTAACTTGTCAGGAGAAAAATCATCTGGTCGCATTTTGTACTGATCTTGAGAATTAAAAAATATATAATAAAACTCCTCCACATTATGGTCAATACATGCCACTAGTGCACGTGTTGAACTACGATAACATTCATGGAGATGCCATGGTAAGATTTTGTACTATTATGACATCTGTGCATCTTTTGCATAAATTCTTTTAAAACTTAACTACATTGCTAACTACGAAGTTATTACTATGTTTTTCAACAGGAAATCCCGGATGATTGTGTGCCTCATCTGATGTATCAGAAAGGTCGCCTTAATGTTTTGAACATACAGCCAGGTCGTCCTACGAATCTCACCTGTCCATATCGGATTTCTAAAAGAGATGGAGACATGAAAATCACATAATGGAAAAAATGTATGGACAGTCGTAAGGAGGTACTTGAAAGCAACATTGTGCGAAAGGCAAGAATTGGAGACAGGATAATCTCCATTCTCCATAATGGAGAGTCAGGGGCTGTCTTGTTTTATGCTATTTTACCTAAGAGAATATAGTAGGTCCTAAGAGAATATAGTAGATCCTATGAGGTACAATTTTTATTATGTGGTACAATGTGTTAGAGTTGATGATGAGGAGTAGTTGTGATTATGACTAGTGACCAACTTGCTATGTGATGTCTCATTGATGAAAACGATGATCATGAGGAGGTGTTATATGACAATGATGTATTATGATGATAAGTTGTTAATGATATGATGATGATGACGATGATATTTATTATATCATTGGGTGAAAGAACCGCAGATTAGTTTCAAGTGGATGTCCATCTACTTGAAACTAGTCCATGGTTCTTTTACCCAGTGATGTAATAACTCATTATGATGTAAAAACAATATCTAAATTGCTGCTGTATGAAGACTTGTATAAAGGTGTATGAATAAAACATGAAATAAAATACGAAATAATAGTAGTAGCGCGTGCCGGGAGAAGCGCTACTAGTAATTACCAGTAGCGCTGTTTGGAGAAAACGCTACTACTAAGTCGATATAGCAGTAGCGTGGGTTAACCCACGCTATTGCTAACCTTTAGCTGTAGCGTCGTACCAGTAGCGCTCCAGCCTGCGCTACTGATAGGCCTAAAACCCGCGCTGCTGCTAGGCTTTTCCCTAGTAGTGATATCTAGCACCACGACATACTTTCTGGCGTACCCAAGAGTCATCTTTATAATCACTCGATTAAGGAGTAACATTTTACAACCACAAATTTACTGGATGGTATCCGGGTCTATGCTATTCTCATGGTCTAAGGACACAAGTAAACGTTAACACTTTGTACGAAGATACTGACAACATACTGATGACATGATATCGCAGTATGTCATAAGTTGGGTCTATCCAATGTGATTGTTACCATAACAATGTGCATTCATTATTGTCAACATACTTGTTACATTAAAAATGCACATGGTCTGGAAAACATGACCATCAACCGTATGTGAGTTAGTCCAGAGGCCTGACTAGGGATATGTTTAGTGTTTATCATTCTACACATGCAATTTGATTTTCGTATAAATCTCATATTTAAGAACCAATGCAACTCTAGTACACAAATACAGTTTAAACTTAATTATGAACATGTAATAAATTAATAATACATCTTTTATTAATTTCTTCCATGTTCACTATTGGGAAACATAGTAAAAACATACTTGCGCGTACGAACACCCAAGATCAATACTAAGATGCATAACGGATTAGGATCACGATTGTTACCGTCGCCGAGTTGCAGCGAAAGAATATTGTGTCGGTGTAAATCGTACTTGGAGTCCCACGAACCGTCGATGAACGATCCCGCAAACGGCCCACGAACAGTCCCTCAGACCGAAGGCCGAAAGCACAACCTCTCTACTTGGTTGCAAGCGTGCAGCCTTCACGATCCGGTAGCGCTTTGCCATCCAAAGCTAACCGTCACAGCAGAATTAGAGGGAGGAGACTAGAACCGCACGGGGCTTCTAGTTATGAGTACTAGAGGATTATACTAGCCCTAATTAGTCAATTAGGACTAATTAAAACTAGAACTAGAAGAACTATAGAGAAGACTCCAAAACTTGTATATCAAAAGAGCACAAATCTACATGTATATATAGGATAGAGGGGAGAGGAGGGGCTGCCACCAAGGGGAAAGAACCCCCTTGGTGCGCCAGCATAAGGACGAGAGGAGGAATCCTCCCCCTCCTCCAATTCGACTTCGATTCCTTCCTTAGGGAAGGAGGTGCCTCCCCCACTTGGGCCTTTGTGGCCCAAGTTACCTTCCACCTCTTGGTCTTTTTAGACCCATTGATATTAAATTAAATATAAAATTGTTCTAAATACTTTTATACCATTATATATATATAATTTAACATCCTCGGAAATATTTTCCACCTCTATATATTTATCGGTAGTGCCTGGTATTACCCGATATTCACCAAAACCCTTCCGGTGACCCCGAAACGCTTCCAGATCCTCTCGAAACTATTCCGAATATTAATGAAATAATTCCACAAACATATATTCACCACTCCCATCCTACTAACACTCAACAGATCATGATTTCCTTAAGGTTGTGACCTTGTAGGTTCGGTAACTCATAGACCTAAAGGAAATCCCTTTGTTCAATGACCCAAAGCGAGACCATAGACGTCCATATCGATCCCCATGAGCACATGAATGATATTAGAGTGAACCTATGGTTATCATGTGATGTTCCCTTTGCTTTGCGATACTTCACAAAACTCGGGATGCATCGGTAACCTCCAGATTCATCACCCATGCTCACTATATGTAACGCCCCAGATATTACTTTCCCAATTTGTACTCCAACTCTTGCCGTTTCCGGCATTAAGTTATATTTATTCCTCGGGTTCGGGTCTTTGTCTCCGTGTGTTGTTTTCTTTTTCGTGCATCTCATATCATGTCATCACGTGCATTGCATTTGCATACATGTTCATCTCAGGCATTCGAGCATTTTTCCCCGTTGTCCGTTTTGCATTCCGGCGCTTCGTTCTCCTTCGGTGGCCATTTCTAGCTTTCTTTCGTGTGTGGGGATTAAACATTTCCGGATTGGACCGAGACTTGCCATGCGGCCTTGATTTACTACCGGTAGACCGCCTGACAAGTTTCGGGTCATTTGGACTTCGTTTGATACTCCAACGGTTAACCGAGGAACCGAAAAGGCCTCGTGTGTGTTGCAGCCCAACACCCCTCCAATTTGGACCAAAACCCACCAAACTCTGCTCCATCGTCTCGGTCGTTCGATCACGATCGCGTGGCCGAAAACCGCACCTCATTTGGACACTCCTAGCTCCCTCTATGCCTATTTAAAGACCCCTCCGTTTTCGGATCTCGGATCTCTCCCCGTCCTTCCCTTAAAAAAAACAGAGATCTGCGCCGACGGACGTGTCCGCCCCCGGCCGGACAACGTCCGCCGACGCCCGCAACCACCCGCAAGCCGCCACGTGGCAGCCCGAGCCCCACATCGCCGCCTCCCGCCGCCGGGCCCGAGGCCCAAGCCGGGCCCCCGCGCGCCGCCACCGGGCCCGAGCGCCCCGCGCTAGGCCGCTCCGCCCCGCCGCCTTCTTCCACGAAGCCGGCAACCGTGCCGCCATCGCCGGCTTCCTCAAGCTCCGCCGCCGGCCACCTCAATCCGCGCCCGCGCCGCCCGAGGCTCCGGTCGCCGCGCCCGGGAGCCGCCGCCTCCATCACCGCCCTCGCTGCCTCTGCCCCCGCCGCCGGATCTGGCCGGGAGTGGCCGGATCTACAACTCCGGCGGCCTCAAGCTTCGATTCTAGTGGTGAACAGTGTCTCCGGCGGCCACCTCGATCCGCGTGCCCGATCTGGATCTGGATCTGAGAGATACATCTCGGTTGACTTTCGTCCCTAACCCTAGTTTTTTTATGCATACTTTGACTGCTCATATCTCCGCATCCGTATCTCTGTTTTGGACATATAATATATCAAAAATTTCGTCTCGACGAGTATATCATTTCATTCCATTGCATCATTTGCATTTGAGGTCATCTTGATGCCCAAAATGCTGTTAGAAGGAGGCATCGGGTGTTAAATTGCAGATCCGTTAGCTCATCATTGACTTTTGTCATTTTTGCCATGATTATTGTGTGCATGATATGCCTGTGACCCTTTGGGATGAATTGTTAAGCATTTTGTCTTCTTTCCAGAGGTGCCACCCATGCATTTTTAGGAGGTGTGTGGTGTCTTGTGCAAGCTTGAAAAGAGGGGTACCTGAGATTGCTGATTTCAGGGACTTGGTGATTTTCACTAAGTCTGGGATGTTTTAGTTCATGATGCCATATGTCCAGCTTGTTTCCTAGTGATCCGTGCCTCTTTTGAGGATGATCAGTAAGAGTGATTTGTTAATCTTGTTGTGCTCTATCCATCCATGTCTTTACTTGTTATGTTGGAGCACCATAGGTTGACTCAATCGAGCTCAACTTTTGCATCGTTGTTAATTTGGGCAGATCGTGAACTCTTTTGTGTGATTTTGCTGATGCCATTGCTAGTGATCCATGCATGCTATGCCATTGTTCTTGCCATGTCTAGCTAGCATTTTGTGCCTTCTTTATGGATATATGCTTTCCTTGCCATGACTTGTCCCGTAGTGAGTGCATCGAGCTCGTTTACATGCCTCCGTGAGTTATAATTTCAGCATGTCTCAGTTTTCATTAAGTCTGAAAACTGATTGTGTTTCATCTATGTTCGTGTGCTCGTTAGAGTATTTTGTGAACCCTTTTGGCCCCAGGTCACTTTGGGTGTTTTGTTAAGCTTGTTGAGTAGCTCCATGCCATGCTCTTACTTGCCATGTTCAGGTCATGTGTCATGTTGTTTTGCTGCTCCGAAGAGAGCATCGTGGTCTGAAATTCCAGACTAGCGTTAATTTCGCTATGTCTGAGATCTGTTTTGCTTATTCAGTTTTGCCATGCTTGTTTGAACCCCTTAATGGATGAATTTGCCTATGGCTCAGTCCTAGTGATTTTTTAAGCATCTTGTGTACATCCCTGCCATGTATTTTGTTTTCATGTTTGGTGGCTGTAGCATGTTCATTTCGTTGCATTTAGGAGCCTACTTGCTGTAAATCGCAGATCGGTTCGTTTCGTAAAACGCTTGCCATTTCCAAACCGTAGCTCCGATTCCTATGATCTTTATATCGTTTTCAGGGGATTTCTTCCCCTCTATCCAGTGGCACACTTGGTTTTCCAAGTTGAGGCCAGGTTCATGCATTTCCTGCCACGTCTTGCATTTTGCATCCCGCATAACATACCATCTTTGCATATTATTGGTTGCCCTTGCACGTGGTTGATTGTATCCTTGTTGCTTGTTTGTGTTGTTGGATAGAGTCGGGAGACGAGTTCGCTAACGAGGAGCCCGTTGAGTTTGCTTTTGAGGATCCAGTCAACTCTGACAACTATGTAGGCAAGACGATCATACCCTCGAAATCACTACTATCTTTGCTATGCTAGTTTGCCCGCTCTTTTGCTTTGCCAATGCTACGATGCCTACCACTTGCTTGTCAGCCTCCCAATTGCCATGATTGAGCCTCTAATCCACCATTGTCCTAGCAAACCGTTGATTGGCTATGTTACCGCTTTGCTCAGCCCCTTCTTATAGCGTTGCTAGTTGCAGGTGAAGATTGGAGCCGTTCCTTGTTGGAACATTTATTTACTTGTTGGGATATCATTATATTGCTATGTTATCTTAATGCATCTATATACTTGGTAAAGGGTGGAAGGCTCGGCCTCTCGCCTAGTGTTTTATTCCACTCTTGCCGCCCTAGTTTTCGTCATATCGGTGTTATGTTCCCGGATTGTTGCGTCCCTTACGCGGTTGGGCTATAATGGGAACCCCTTGATAGTTCGCCTTGATTAAAGCTTTTCCAGCAATGCCCAACATTGATTTTACCATTTGCCACCTAGCCTCTTTTTCCCTTGGGTTTCCGGAGCCCGAGGGTCATCTTTATTTTAGCCCCCCACGGGCCAGTGCTCCTCTGAGTGTTGGTCCGAACTAGAGTCCTGTGCAGCGCCCCCTCGGGGAAACTCGAGGTTTGGTTTTAGTTGTATGGAGCGCTCATCTGAGTGTGCCCTGAGAAAGAGATATGTGCAGCTCCTATCGGGATTTGTCGGCACATTCGGGCGGTGTTGCTGGTCTTGTTTTAACCTATCGAATCATCTTGTTGTACCGAGATACCGAGTCTGATCGGTGTGTCTTGGGTGGAGGTCTATTCCTTCGTTGACCGTGAGAGCTTGTTATGGGCTAAGTTGGGACCCCCCTGCAGGGATTGATCTTTCGAAAGCCGTGCCCGCAGTTATGGGCAGATGGGAATTTGTTAATGTCCGGTTGTAGATAACTTGAACCTTAATTAATTAAAATGAATCAAATGAGTGTGTTGCCGTGATGGCCTCTTCTCGGCGGGGTCCGGGAAGTGGACACGGTGTTGGAGTTATGTTTGCGCAGGTTGCTCTCTAGTTTCTCGCTCGTGCCTTGCCTCCTCTTCTCGCTCTCTTTTGCGAATAAGTTAGCCACCATATATGCTAGTCGCTTGCTGCAGCTCCACTTACATTACCCCTTTCCTACCTATTAAGCTTAAATAGTCTTGATCGCGAGGGTGCGAGATTGCTGAGTCCCTGTGGCTCACAGATTACTATTACACCAGATGCAGGGTCAGATGATACAGCTCTAGATGGCGCGCTCGAGCTGAAGTGGGAGTACGACGAGGACTCTCAGCGTTACTATGTGTCTTTTCCTGATGATCAGTAGTGGTGCCTATTCAGGGTTAGATTCAGGGCCTTGTCGCATGTTGGGGGGTCTTTTCTATTTTGGCGCCGTAGTCGGGCCATGAGTGATTTGTATGATGGATGTTATTTATGTACTCTGATGTGACGTGGCGAGTGTAAGCCAACTATGTTATTCCCCCTTATATTATTTATGTACATGGGATGTGTAATGATTTCCCGACTTGCGACATATGCCTTCAATGCGATTATGCCTCTAAGTCGTGCCTCGACACGTGGGAGATATAGTCGCATCGAGGGTGTTACAAGTTGGTATCAGAGCCATCCCCGACCTTAGGAGCCCCCATTGCTTGATCGTTTTTAGTAGCCGAGTTGCGTCTAGAAAAATGTTTTGAGTCCTTAGGAATTATATATCGGAGAGCTTAGGAATTCTTTTTACTTCCCAGTCTCCTCATCGCTCTGGTAAGGCATCCTGACGTAGAGTTTTGACTCTTCTCTTCTCAAATTTCACTAAAATTTTTTAGGATCACGCGAGTATCTTGGTTTTGTTCCGATGGCTTATGATGAGAACACTGTCTTGGTGCCTCCTGTCAGGGGTTTAGTGGAAGTGTCCCGGGGAGTTGAGCTCTGAGGTGTTTTCATCATAATCTTATCGTTGCAATTCTGGTATACTTGAGATATGTTCGCGAAATCGAAAATCTCCTTTATGCAGTTCGTTGGTGAGATAACCTCGATGCCACCCAGTACTGGGGCGGGAGTTCGGGAGTATCGCCATAACTTGTATAACGGATGCTTTTCGAAGGTTGAGGTAGATGGTTTCCGAAGGTTTCTTGGTTATGTGTTGAAGGATGGATACAACTGGATGTAGGATTTGCTAGCTTGGGTGAGATATTATGCTTTCCCTGTATCCCCAACACCTGATTGCATAACCGGAAAGTTTCGGGAGTTTCATAGGTGGGAATTCTAGTAGCTCTTAGGATATCTTTTCAACAGATGTATGGTATGAAATTGGGGTTCGACATCTAGTGGTTCACCTATTCACAGTCGATTTTACAGTGGTCTCGTTGTGTCTTAAAGAGTCCTTGGCTATGCTGACTCGGGGACGCTTCGTATGTCATGTGCACTGCCTTGTACATGATGGTGCTGTACGATCGAGCCCGTGTAGGTCCCACCACGAAAACTTCGGACGAAATTTCTATCATATGTTTGTTCCGGCTTATTCCGCAAGCCAACCCTTGGTTTTATTTTCAGTTGTGGTATTCGAGTTCCTTCGACGTCATATGTTGATTCCACCCCTCGTTGATGTACCTCTTCTACCTGATTCTTCGTGGCTTCGCAATTTAGGAATATGTGACCACTTCAAGAGAAGTACATTCGTTCATTTTGTTCGGATGTGAAGACTTATGTTGCAATTTTCATTCCGTTGGTTTCAGCTTCATTTATGTGCCTATGTGCTAACGGTGGTCAACCTCTTCAGGATGGCTCCCGCTAAGAGCACCAGTCAGAACCAGAATCAAGATCCGCCACCACCTCCGCCTCCTCCGGAAGCATGGCAAGCTGTGATGGCCGCTACTAATGCAAACACATAGTTGATCATGCAAATCATCCAAGAGCGGAATCAAGGCAGTCAAGGGAATCAAGGCAACAATCAGAACCATTTTGCTACTCTGAACCAGTTCCTCGCAAATGGTCCAAAGACGTTCAGCAATTGTGTTGAAGCTACCGATGCTGACGATTGGCTAGTGGATCTGGGCAAGCATTTTGAATGCAGCAACGTCAGGCCTGAAGATTTCGTCAAGTTCACTTCTTTCTAGCTCAAAGATCAGGCTGCAGAGTGGTTCCAGCAGTACAAGGATTCCAGAGGTGGACGTTTGATCACTTGGGATGATTTCCGTCGTGATTTCCGAGCTCATCACATTCCTCAGAGTGTGACTGAAAGCAAACGTGAAGAATTCCGCAATCTGAAGCAAGGCTCTTTGTCTGTCTATGACTACAACAAGTTGTTCCAGAAGCTCGCCCGTTTTGCCAAGCAGGATGTTCCTGATGAGAAGAGCATGATCTATCAGTTCAGGGGTGGTCTTCGTGAAGAAATTCAGCTCGCTCTTGTCCTCTTCGAGCCGTTGAGATACGATGAGTTCTACAACATGGCACTGAAGCAAGATGCTGCTCAGTTAAGGTGTGATGCTTCTAGGAAGCGAGTCAGAGACACTACGCCTTCTTCCTCTACTCAAGTGGCCAAGCAGCAGAAGTATTGGCTTCCTCCTCCTCTGTTCCGTCAGCCGTATCAGCAGAAGAGCAAAGGTGGCAGTGGTTCTTCCCACCCACCCAACCCAGGCTTTCAGAACAAGACTCCGTCTCAAGCTTCAAGATCGAGTGCTCCGTACCACCGTCCGCTTTCTGAGGTCACGTGCAACAAGTGCCAACAGAAGGGTCACTACGCCAACAAGTGTTTCAACCAGAGGCGTCTTCCTACTCCTCCTCCTGTCAGATCGACAAGTATAGCTGTGGTCAAGCATAATCCCAAGTACGCCAAGGTCAATATGGTGAATGCAGCTTAGGCAAAGGATTCTTCGGATGTCATCATGGGTAACCTTCCTGTTAACGATATTCCTGCAAGGGTTCTTTTTGACACTGGTGCATCGCATTGTTTCATTTCCAAATCTTTTGCATCAAAGTATGAGTGTGACTATCAGTATCTGCAAAGTGCCTTGCAAATTGTGTCACCGGGCAAGCAGATGACAGCTAACACCTGCGTTCCGGAGGTTACTATCACTTTGGGCGACTACAAGTTCCTTTCTTCCCCAATTGTTCTTGGCGATTCCGATATCGATCTTATTCTTGGGATGGACTGGCTCTCTAAACACAAGGCTCACCTCGATTGTGCAGCCAGGCAGATTCAACTGACTCATTCGTCTGAGGATGTAATTGTCTTTGCTGCTCGGGATAATACCATCCGGTTGTTTTCTCTGAATGAGAAGGGTGAATTGGATGCTATTTCGCAGATTCCGGTTGTTTGTGAGTATCAAGACGTCTTCCCAGAAGAACTCCCAGGCATGCCTCCAAACCGGCCGGTTGAATTTGTTATTGAACTTGAGCCCGGTACGGAACCTGTGTGCAAACATCCTTACAAGCTCGACCCCGAAGAGTTGAAGGAGTTGAAGAAACAACTCGATGTTCAAGAAAGAATGGGTCTCATTCGGCCTAGTACTTCTCCGTGGGGTTGTGGTGTTCTTTTTGTGAAGAAGAAGGATGGAACGGACCGACTTTGTGTTGATTATCGTCCATTGAACAAGAAGACCATCAAGAACAAATACCCACTTCCCAACATCAATGAGCTGTTCGAACAACTCAAGGGTGCCCAAGTATTCCCCAAGCTTGACCTTCGTATGGGTTATCATCAAATTCTCATTCGTGAGCAAGATATTCCCAAGACGGCTTTCAGGACAAGCTATGGGTCATATGAATACACTGTCATGTCTTTTGGCCTTGCCAACGCTCCTCCGACGTTCTCTCGCATGATGAACTTCATCTTCAACCCCTACACCAATGACTTTGTTTTGGTCTATCTCGACGACATTCTGGTTTTCTCCAAGAACAAGGAAGATCATGCCAAGCACTTGCGTTTGGTTCTTGACAAGCTCAGGGAACATCAGTTCTATGCCAAGTTCTCCAAGTGTGAATTTTGGCTCGATGAGGTGCTTTATCTGGGTCATATCATCTCTGCCAAGGGCATTTCCGTGGATCCTGAGAAGGTGTCTGCAATTGTTAATTGGGAACCTGCTCAGAACGTGAAGCAACTCCGTAGCTTCCTCGGTCTCGCAAGCTACTGCCGAAGATTCGTTGAAAACTTTTCCAAGATCGCGAAGCCTCTCTCAAATCTTGTTTAGAAGAACGTCAAGTACGTTTGGTCTCCGGAGTGTGATATTGCTTTCAACGCTTTGAAAGAGAAATTGATCACTGCTCCAGTTCTGACTCCGCCTGATGAAACCAAGCCATACGAGGTCTTTTGTGATGCCTCTCTCCAAGGTCTAGGTGCTGTACTGATGCAAGAGAAGAAAGTTGTTGCTTATACCTCTCGCCAGTTGAAGCCTAATGAGAAGAACTACCCCACTCATGATCTCGAGTTGGCGGCAGTTGTGCATGCTTTGTTGACTTGGAGACATCTTCTCTTGGGAAGGAAAGTGGACATTTTCACTGATCACAAGAGTCTCAAGTACATCTTCACCCAGCCTAATCTCAACCTCAGGCAGACTCGATGGGTCGAAATGATTCAAGAGTACAATCCGAGTATTGAGTATACTCCAGGCAAGGCTAATGTGATTGCTGACGCTTTGAGCAGAAAAGCATATTGCAACAATCTGATTCTCAAGCCTTATCAACCCGAGCTTTGTGAAGCTTTCCGCAAACTTAATCTGCAAATTGTTCCTCAAGGTTTCCTTGCCAACCTTCAAGTTTCTCCTACCCTGGAAGACCAGATTCGCCAAGCCCAGCTTCTTGATGCTATGGTGAAAAAGGTGAAGATTGGTATTGCAAAGAGTCAGTCCAAGTACAAGTGCTACCGACTTGATGACAAGGACACTCTCTTCTTCGAGGATCGAATTGTTGTGCCCAAAGGTGAACTTCGTAAAGTGATCATGAACGAGGCTCACAACTCTCTCCTCTCCATCCACCCTGGGAGCACGAAGATGTATCAGGATCTGAAGCAAACTTATTGGTGGACTCGAATGAAGCGCGAGATCGCTCAATTCGTGAATGAATGTGATGTCTGCAGAAGAGTGAAGGCAGAACACCAAAGGCCAGCAGGTCTCCTCCAACCTCTTGCCATTCCAGAATGGAAGTTTGACCACATTGAAATGGACTTCGTGACTGGATTTCCAAAGTCCAAGCGTGGCAATGATGCTATATTCGTTGTCATCGACAAGCTCACCAAAGTGGCTCACTTTCTGCCTCTCAAAGAGTCAATCACTGCAGCTCAATTGGCGGAACTCTACACCTCTCGAATTGTCTCTCTGCACGGTATTCCTCAAGTGATATCTTCAGACCGTGGCAGCATCTTTACCTCCAAGTTTTGGGATTCTTTTCAGAAGGCCATGGGCACCAACATTTGCTTCAGCACTGCTTTCCATCCTCAAACAAGCGGTCAAGTCGAGCGTGTCAACCAGATTCTTGAAGATATGCTCAGGGCTTGTGTTATCTCCTTCGGCATGAAGTGGGAGGATTGTCTTCCTTATGCTGAATTCTCGTACAACAACAGTTTTCAAGCAAGTTCGGGCAAGGCCCCATTTGAAATTCTGTATGGTAGGAAGTGCCGTACACCTCTCAACTGGTCTGAAACCGGTGAACGTGAGCTGCTGGGTAATGACCTAATCACAGAGGCAGAAGATATGTGCAAGGTCATTCGTGATAACCTCAAAGCAGCCCAATCCCGCCAGAAGAGCTACTATGATAGTAAGCACCGTGATTTGGCTTTCGAGATCGGAGATCATGTTTACCTCCGCGTCTCTCCTATGAAAGGGACTCGTCGCTTCGGTATCAAAGGGAAGCTTGCCCCCAGATACGTCGGACCTTTCAAGATTGTCAGCAAGAGAGGCGACCTCGCCTATCAACTCGAGCTTCCTTCGAACTTTGCTAATGTTCATGATGTGTTCCATGTCTCCCAACTCCGAAAGTGCTTCAAGACGCCTGAGCGCACCGTCAACTTCGAGGACATTGAGCTCCAAGAAGATCTCTCCTATCGTGAGCACCTAGTTGCAATCCTTGAAGAGACTGAACGCAGAACTCGCAACAAGTCAATCAAATTTCTCAAAGTCAAGTGGTCACACCATTCCGACCGTGAAGCTACCTGGGAACGCGAGGATCACCTCCGTTCTGAGTACCCGGAGTTCTTTCAGTCCTAGATCTCGGGACGAGATCTTTTCGTAGTGGTGGAGTGTTGTAACGCCCCAGATATTACTTTCCCAATTTGTACTCCAACTCTTGCCATTTCCGGCATTAAGTTATATTTATTCCTCGGGTTCGGGTCTTTGTCTCCATGTGTTGTTTTCTTTTTCGTGCATCTCATATCATGTCATCACGTGCATTGCATTTGCATACATGTTCATCTCATGCATTCGAGCATTTTTTCCCCATTGTCTGTTTTGCATTCCGGCGCTTCGTTCTCCTCCGGTGGCCATTTCTAGCTTTCTTTCGTGTGTGGGGATTAAACATTTCTGGATTGGACCGAGACTTGCCATGCGGCCTTGGTTTACTACCGGTAGACCGGCTGACAAGTTTTGGGTCATTTGGACTTCGTTTCATACTCCAACGGTTAACCGAGGAACCGAAAAGGCCTCGTGTGTGTTGCAGCCCAACACCCCTCCAATTTGGCCCAAAACCCACCAAACTCTGCTCCATCGTCTCGGTCGTTCGATCACGATCGCGTGGCTGAAAACCGCACCTCATTTGGACACTCCTAGCTACCTCTATGCCTATTTAAAGACCCATCCGTTTTCGGATCTCGGATCTCTCCCCGTCCTTCCCTTTAAAAAATACAGAGATTTGCGCCGACGGACGTGTCCGCCCCCGGCCGGACAACGTCCGCCGACGCCCGCAACCACCCGCAAGCCGCCACGTGGCAGCCCGAGCCCCACATCGCCGCCTCCCGCCGCCGGGCTCGAGGCCCAAGCCGGGCCCCCGCGCGCCGCCACCGGGCCCGAGCGCCCCGCGCTAGGCCGCTCCGCCCCGCCGCCTTCTTCCACGAAGCCGGCCACCGTGCCGCCATCGCCGGCTTCCTCAAGCTCCGCCGCCGGCCACCTCAATCCGCGCCCGCGCCGCCCGAGGCTCCGGTCGCCGCGCCCGGGAGCCGCCGCCTCCATCACCGCCCTCGCTGCCTCTGCCCCCGCCGCCGGATCTGGCCGGGAGTGGCCGGATCTACAACTCCGGCGGCCTCAAGCTTCGATTCTAGTGGTGAACAGTGTCTCCGGCGGCCACCTCGATCCGCGTGCCCGATCTGGATCTGGATCTGAGAGATACATCTCGGTTGACTTTCGTCCCTAACCCTAGTTTTTTTATGCATACTTTGACTGCTCATATCTCCGCATCCGTATCTCTGTTTTGGACATATAATATATCAAAAATTTCGTCTCGACGAGTATATCATTTCATTCCATTGCATCATTTGCATTTGAGGTCATCTTGATGCCCAAAATGCTGTTAGAAGGAGGCATCGGGTGTTAAATTGCAGATCCGTTAGCTCATCATTGACTTTTGTCATTTTTGCCATGATTATTGTGTGCATGATATGCCTGTGACCCTTTGGGATGAATTGTTAAGCATTTTGTCTTCTTTCCAGAGGTGCCACCCATGCATTTTTAGGAGGTGTGTGGTGTCTTGTGCAAGCTTGCAAAGAGGGGTACCTGAGATTGCTGATTTCAGGGACTTGGTGATTTTCACTAAGTCTGGGATGTTTTAGTTCATGATGCCATATGTCCAGCTTGTTTCCTAGTGATCCGTGCCTCTTTTGAGGATGATCAGTAAGACTGATTTGTTAATCTTGTTGTGCTATATCCATCCATGTCTTTACTTGTTATGTTGGAGTACCCTAGGTTGACTAAATCGAGCTCAACTTTTGCATCGTTGTTAATTTGGGCAGATCATGAACTCTTTTGCGATTTTGCCGATGCCATTGCTAGTGATCCATGCATGCTATGCCATTGTTCTTGCCATTTCTAGCTAGCATTTTGTGCCTTCTTTATGGATATATGCTTTCCTTGCCATGACTTGCACCGTAGTGAGTGCATCGAGCTCGTTTACATGCCTCCGTGAGTTATAATTTCAGCATGTCTCAGTTTTCATTAAGTCTGAAAACTGATTGTGTTTCATCTATGTTCGTGTGCTCGTTAGAGTATTTTGTGGACCCTTTTGGCCCCAGGTCACTTTGGGTGTTTTGGTAAGCTTGTTGAGTAGCTCCATGCCATGCTCTTACTTGCCATGTTCAGGTCATGTGTCATGTTGTTTTGCTGCTCCAAAGAGAGCATCGTGGTCTGAAATTCCAGACTAGCGTTAATTTCGCTAAGTCTGAGATCTGTTTTGCTTATTCAGTTTTGCCATGCATGTTTGAACCCCTTAATGGATGAATTTGCCTATGGCTCAGTCCTAGTGATTTGTTAAGAATCTTGTGTACATCCCTGCCATGTATTTTGTTTTCATGTTTGGTGGCTGTAGCATGTTCATTTCGTTGCATTTAGGAGCCTACTTCCTGTAAATCACAGACCGGTTCGTTTCGTAAAACGCTTGCCATTTCCAAACCGTAGCTCCGATTCCTATGATCTTTATATCGTTTTCAGGGGATTTCTTCCCCTCTATCTAGTGGCACACTTGGTTTTCCAAGTTGAGGCCAGGTTCATGCATTTCCTGCCACGTCTTGCATTTTGCATCCCGCATAACATACCATCTTTGCATATTATTGGTTGCCCTTGCACGTGGTTGATTGTATCCTTGTTGCTTGTTTGTGTTGTTGGGTAGAGCCGGGAGACGAGTTCGCTAACGAGGAGCCCGTTGAGTTTGCTTTTGAGGTTCCAGTCAACTCTGACAACCGTGCAGGCAAGATGATCATACCCTCGAAATCACTACTATCTTTGCTATGCTAGTTTGCTCGCTCTTTTGCTTTGCCAATGCTACGATGCCTACCACTTGCTTGTAAGCCTCCCAATTGCCATGATTGAGCCTCTAACCCACCATTGTCCTAGCAAACCGTTGATTGGCTATGTTACCGCTTTGCTCAGCTCCTTCTTATAGCGTTGCTAGTTGCAGGTGAAGATTGGAGCCGTTCCTTGTTGGAACATTTATTTACTTGTTGGGATATCATTATACTGCTATGTTATATTAATGCATCTATATACTTGGTAAAGGGTGGAAGGCTCGGCCTCTCGCCTAGTGTTTTGTTCCACTCTTGCCGCCCTAGTTTCCGTCATATCGGTGTTATGTTCCCGGATTGTTGCGTCCCTTACGTGGTTGGGCTATAATGGGAACCCCTTGATAGTTCGCCTTGATTAAAGCTTTTCCAGCAATGCCCAACATTGGTTTTACCATTTTCCACCTAGCCTCTTTTTCCCTTGGGTTTCCGGAGCCCGAGGGTCATCTTTATTTTAGCCCCCCACAGGCCAGTGCTCCTCTGAGTGTTGGTCCGAACTAGAGTCCTGTGCAGCGCCCCCTCGGGGAAACTCGAGGTTTGGTTTTAGTTGTATGGAGCGCTCATCTGAGTGTGCCCTGAGAAAGAGATATGTGCAGCTCCTATCGGGATTTGTCGGCACATTCGGGCGGTGTTGCTGGTCTTGTTTTAACCTGTCGAATCATCTTGTTGTACCGAGATACCGAGTCTGATCGGTGTGTCTTGGGTGGAGGTCTATTCCTTCGTTGACCGTGAGAGCTTGTTATGGGCTAAGTTGGGACCCCCCCTGCAGGGATTGATCTTTCGAAAGCCGTGCCCGCGGTTATGGGCAGATGGGAATTTGTTAATGTCCGGTTGTAGATAACTTGAACCTTAATTAATTAAAATGAATCAAATGAGTGTGTTGCCGTGATGGCCTCTTCTCGGCGGGGTCCGGGAAGTGGACACGGTGTTGGAGTTATGTTTGCGCAGGTTGCTCTCTAGTTTCTCGCTCGTGCCTTGTCTCCTCTTCTCGCTCTCTTTTGCGAATAAGTTAGCCACCATATATGCTAGTCGCTTGCTGCAGCTCCACTTACATTACCCCTTTCCTACCTATTAGGCTTAAATAGTCTTGATCATGAGGGTGCGAGATTGCTGAGTCCCTGTGGCTCACAGATTACTATTACACCAGATGCAGGGTCAGATGATACAGCTCCAGATGGCGCGCTCGAGCTGAAGTGGGAGTACGACGAGGACTCTCAGCGTTACTATGTGTCTTTTCCTGATGATCAGTAGTGGTGCCTATTCGGGGTTAGATTTAGGGCCTTGTCGCATGTTGGGGGGTCTTTTCTATTTTGGCGCCGTAGTCGGGCCATGAGTGATTTGTATGATGGATGTTATTTATGTACTCTGATGTGACGTGGCGAGTGTAAGCCAACTATGTTATTCCCCCTTATATTATTTATGTACATGGGATGTGTAATGATTTCCCGACTTGCGACATATGCCTTCAATGCGATTATGCCTCTAAGTCGTGCCTCGACACGTGGGAGATATAGTCGCATCGAGGGTGTTACACTATATCAAAATCCTCGTTACCGGTTTTGTTCTTCTTTCTCGTTATCGTGTTACGACATCCCTGTGATGAATTCACCAGTGTCTGGCTAGATGACGATTGATGCCGTCACAACGACAGGGCCCTAAGAATATCTCTCCATCGTCGGAGGAGCAAATCCCACTCTTGAGCAATGGAGCCTGTAAGTTGTTGTTATGATCATCGTGTTACATGTGACGCTTGAGCAAGCCTGAAGCCCACCGTACGGTAAGAAGTGACTATGATACTCTCATGGTCTAAGGAGAAAAATCACACGTTAACACTCCGTGTTATTACAATCGATTACAGGCGATTTTAACTCAATTCGTAACAGACAAGATTGGCTCGATTCAACATGATCGTTCTTCCAACGTCACAATCTCAATGTTGCTTGAGGACTATCGTTACACTTAACGATATCCTAAGACCAGGCAAGACTAGGAACCTTTTATTTTTGCAGTTTATCATTCCACATGTGCATATGATTTTTCCACTGAATCGCATATTTCAGGATCATAGCAGTTATATAGCATGGAATATCAACTCCACAATTATGAATATGGAAATATAATAATGCAAATATTATTGCCTCTAAGGCATATTTTCAACAGTCTCTCATTTGCACTAGAGTCAATAATCTAGTTGCATGTTTAACTAACTCCAATGGCTATCTGGTGTATTACATGCTTTGCTAGTGGTAGAGCCTTCAGCACCGAATCTGACATTCTTCAAATCGCAATGTCATTTGTGTTGACAATATCTGGTTTTATTGTATAATTTTTTGTTCCATTAATTGTAGCACTATATCTCCATATAGTCCATTCTATAGTAACTCTATATCTCCATATAGTCCATTTGATATATCTCCATATAGTCAATATTCATTTGGAACTACACCATAATCTATCAATAAACTTTTATTTGTCTAGATTATATTCTATTGAAAAACTTCTCAAGCCTGAATCTACATCATTAATAGATCCACAATTGATGTTCGTCTCTGAAAACTATTTCAGAATTATAGCACGGTAGTTAATCCATATCAGTCATGAAGTTGTCTTGTGTAACCTTTACAACAAATATTTTTTGTAACTCTTTAAAACAATCTCTTCATCTCCTTCAAAGACAAGAAGTAAAATCTTCGGCCAATTGAGGTAATTAATCTTTAAGTAATTATCGTAGTGAACCTCTCTAGAGACACCATGGTTTTTACTCTTAACGATTTGTTCATGCAAACACATGGCTTTGTACATTTGATAGCATATATGATGAATTCAATTACTAAAGTGAACTGAACTCTATTCATCCACACATGCTCATCCACTATTGATTTCTGCACAGTGTCATGCTATGTGACATTTTCTCCTTTTAAACTTCTTTAAAACTTCGTCACCGTACATGTCTTAGTACAATCAGATGTATCAATCTATCTATATAGATTTTTCATCCAATAATTCTAAATCCTTTTAGAAACATGATTTAAATATTTTGTACTAATATACTTTATATTATTTCTGATCAAGTGATATGCCATACATATGTAAGATCAGAAATGCCATAGATCTCCCGCTAAACTTCTTGTATCCAAAAGCTTTTGTTAAATTCCAAATTCTCCAATTATTTAATCATTCCAGCTACTTGATACATTATTTCAAATCATACATATGGCTTTGAAATATTTATTTTGTTCCGGTATTACAACAAAACCTTTTGGTTGTATTTTATATACATCATGTTTCAAATAGTTTAGTTACTCATCTGTTATATATCAATATACAACACTCACCATTGTAATCCCTTTATACTTTTAGTATTGCTACTAAAAAGAAGATTTGACAAGATCAACTCTTCCATTCATACAAAACTCTTTTGTAAAACTTTACTTCCAGGATCATTATCCATGAATAGTAAAAGATCCATTAATACACCTTCTGAAGGTTTCTCCAAGTTCAAAACTTGTTCCTTGCATATGAAATTCACTTTGGATTTCAATGGTTTGATTAATACCTATCTTAGCTGGGCGTCATCACTTCTTCCTCGTTGTGCACATGTTTCATCTTCTTCTAGGATGAAATATTCAGTAGATTTCATAATATTTCTTGACCTTTGCATTTTGTTACAGTCTTAACTAAAGCTTCTACATCTTATGTAGTAGATTCTTTGCTTAGTTTTGCAGATAAAAATACTCCAGAACATTTCTGGTTTAGTCTTGTTTTAACTTAAGCTGGTAGATTCAATAATGTCAATAAGTTGTATCATCCTCCCACTTATTTCTTTAACAAGTATTCTTTTCTAAAAAATATTCATTCTTCGACAAATATTGTCCTTTGAATTTTGTGAGAAGAACACAAAACCTACAATCAAGCATTGGTCTAAAATATGCTAGAACTTTTTATAGTTTTATTAGACCTTTTAGATGGTGCATCTCTTTTGTGAATATTATGTTGTTTCTATTATAAATCCCCAAAAAATTTAGTAAGAGAAGATCGGCAATAATAATTCCTCAATTATTCAATTATTTGCTAAACTTATGACTTAGATATATTTCTTCATGAGAGAAGAATCATGTGTATCTTTTGTCATCATGATATTATATCTTCATCCTGAATTTCTTTGAACTAATTGAAATATTTCAGTCCTTATGCTTTTATCAAGTAAATCATATTTACTCATAACTTTGATGAAGTATAAATATTCACCGCGCCCTGTTATATCCGTTGAATTTATACATCATAATATATCCAGTCAATACAAATAAAAGACTTTTATACTTCATCTCTATGAAGATCAATTATCCGATATAACTAAGCAGTGCCACACACAAGTGGTTTTTATCAGTCTTCTCAAGACGTTTAGCTTTTAATGTTATAGATCACAAAATTTCGAGATTCATCATGAATAAACCATCACAAAAATAGAGGTTTAATAAAAACCATATTCTCATAATAATGCGAACAATTATTATTAAAACTTATAAGAATATCCATCGCATAATCCATAGGATAATGCATTACATAACTCCGAAGCAAAATAACTATTATTTCATTTCTAAGATAAATCTTGAGGGTAAATTAAAGACATGACTTTGACGGTCTCCGAGCAGCGATCCCGTCACCATTCTCGACTTGTATCACAACTTCATTTCTTCTCTCCTTGTGAGCTCTCTGTAGTCCCTATAATGGTTTGCAAAATGAGAGTGTCCGATCAGTATCAAATACTCATGACATACAGAAATTTACAAGTAGAATAACATTAACTTTGTATAACGATTATACCTTTACCGAAAAACCGTTCTTCTTATCCGCCAAATACTTCTAGCAGTTATGCTTCCAATGTCCTTTCTGCTTGCAGTAGAAACATCCAGTCTCTTTAGAGGCTCCGCCCTTGTTCTTCTTCCGAGACTCGGTCTTACCGGTTTCAGTAGATTTCTCTTCCTAGACTTGCCCTTCTTCTTGAAACTGGTGGTCTTGTTGATCATCAATACTATTTTGTTCTTCTACATTCCAGCTTCTGTAGTTTTGAGCATATCAAACAACTCGTTTGCACTTTTCTCCATCCCATTCATGTTGCAATTCATGATAAAGCCATCGTAAGATGGGGGGAGTGAAGTAAGCACAATATTTGTACCGAGTGTTGCGGAATTCCAAATTCCAGAGAAGCCAGTCTATCAACATGCCTAGCAAGCTTTAATATGCTCACTCATTGAGGAACCCTCTTTCATCTTGCATTCAATCAAGGCCTTGGTTAATTCAAAACATTTGGTCGTTGCCTGCTTCTTGTACAGACTAGTGACCCAATTATAAATTGAGTCATAGATCGTTCTAAATGCTTCTGTAGTTCAGGATCCATGCAAGTTAACATGAGGCACTGTACTGGATCATAGTAATCACTATGAGCAGAGTAAGTAACAACTTCTTATGGTGTTGCATCCTTTCCGGGAGCATCAGTCAAGGGTTGATCCAACACGTACTCCTTCTTAGCACTCCTGAGAACAAACCTCGGGTTCCAGATCCAATCCATATAGTTTCCACCATTAGAAACCAACTTTTCTTTCTCTAACATAGGGGCTAAGTTGAACATATTGCGGGCCATTGATCTACAACGATAGACACAAAATTGATTTAGATACTTATACATGATTAATGTTGCACTAGTGTTTAAACATATTTTAATATGAAGTGCACTCCCACTCAAACTAATATCTCTCATAATTAATAATGAGTGAATCAAGATGCAAATCTAGTTCACAGTCATTGATGTGGACATCAGTTATGGCGACAACTTTTATCGGTGGGAAAACTTTTGCCGATCATATCTCCATATGACTCTTGTTCATCTTTCAATGCTTCGTGCTTCGAGTTCAAAACGATTCTGCTAAAACTTCAAGGCAACCGTGTGTTATCTGCTAACGTGGTCTGACCAGTTCCATCTTACACCTCACGTCCATTTTTACTCATGTGGACATGTTATGTCTACTACACAACTTTATTCTTGTAGACACGTGTTGGGCCTCCAAGCGCAGAGTTTTGTAGGACAGCAGCAATTTTCCCTCAAGTGGATGACCTAAGGTTTATCAATCCGTGAGAGGTGTAGGATGAAAATGGTCTCTCTCAAACGACCCTGCAACCAAATACAAGAAATCTCTTGTGTCCCCAACACACCCAATACAATGGCAAATTGTATAGGTGCACTAGTTCGACGAAGAGATGGTGATAAAAGTGTAATATGGATGGTAGAAATATATTTTTATAAGATGAATAAATAAAAATAGCAAGGTAGCAAATAGTAAACGGGCACAAAAATGATATTGCAATGCTTGAAAATGAGGCCTAGGTTCCGTACTTTCGCTAGTGCAATCTCTCAACAATGCTAATATAATTGGATTATATAACCGTCCCTCAATGTGCAATGAAGAATCACTCCAAAGTACATATCTAGCAGAGAACGTAAGACGGAATTGTTAGTAGGGTACGAAACCACCTCAAAGCTATTCCTTCCGATCAATCTATCCTAGAGTTCGTTCAATTAGCTAGTAAGCACATGCTTAATTAATATATATACCTGGCCGGACTCCGTTTGGTCACCGGAGCCGTCATCACGGTCTCGTTCTTCCACCAGCATTCGGTCACCGGAGCCATCATAATCATGTCCTTCCTCCTCCATTGTTCGATCACCATAGCCTGCTTCACCCTCTCCTTCCAGACCATCGGTGTCGTTGAGATACAACAAGACATCACCTCCGGCGAGGATTATGTCCCCCAACACCTATTCTGCTTCCAAGTCCTATTGCTCCATAGTTTCTACAAATATTACAACATGGCAATTAATATACAAACATGACATATGGATACATTAGTGGCAAACGTAGACCTAGCTAGCTAATCACAACAAGGAATCATATTAGTGGCCTCGACGCTTCTATGGTTTGGGGTGGCCTCGGCAACGCTTCTAGGGTTTGGGGTGGCCTCGACGACAATGCTATTTTAACTTGGTAAATTTGGGTGGCCTCGGCAGCGCTTCTAGGGTTTGGGCCGGACCGCCTCCCTCATGATTGTCTGACGTCCGGACCGACAAGGGATTTAACAAAATGGTGCCATTCTGGATGTGCAGAAAATGGTCCATATTTTTCCTGATCTCATCTATCCTTCTATATGTCACGTTGTCTAGTGTCAAAGAATTCAAGAAAACCATGACTTCATCATTAGCCGGAAATGACAGGCGCATAATGGTATGAAGCTCTTCAAAGTTATTTTGAAACGCAGTTCCCGATAGAATAATTCGCTTTTTGGTACAAAGTTCAGCAGGAGCCTTCCGAATATCGCTATTTGGAAGGCCTTTGCTGAAATTCATACCAAAAGGCGAATTATTCTATCAGGAACTCCGTTCCAAAACAACTTTGAAGAGCTTCGTAGCATCATACGCCTGTTACTTCCAGTTAATGATGAAGCCATGGATTTCTTCAATATTTTGACAGACAACGTGACATATAGAAGAGTATATATATATATATACATAAACACTATTCTGATCACGGGATTAGAATAATATTCTGATCACAACCTGACCTGCCCCGCTAGTAGTACGTTGAACTTCCCTGTGAACTAGGTTGAACTTCCGCCAACATTGCCGAAATGGGGCTTGCGATATACCGTTGGAAAGCTATGGACACTAGTATCATGACCCAAGTTAAATTTTTGACAAAATGTAAGCGGTTTAAGAGCAGTTTTGAAAACAGTTTTCTCTTCGCACAAAAAACGTAAATCGTATTTTCGATCGCATTTCTAAACCGTTTATGGGAATGAGGCATATAATATGGCGTCGGAAAGCTACTACAAAACCGCTCCTTCCACATGTTGAAAGTTTTCTCTAATTCCCTATGGTTAAAAAGTAATTTGAAAAAACGTAAAATTTCGTAAACCGAACAGCTGAGTTCGTTTTTTCAATGTCATTTCTAAACGGCCAATCCAATGGAGGCATATGATATGTCATTGGAAATCTTATGAAAATGCGCTACTTTTTCATCTTGAAAGTTTTTTTTTCTAATTTTGAATGGTTTAAGAGTAATTTAGAAAATGGTCCAAGTCCTACCGAGTTCGTATTTTTGAGCTAATTTTTTAATCGTCCGTCCGAATGCAGCAAATGATATGGCGTTGGAAAGCATGAATAAATGCGAAACTTTTTGTTATGTATTATTTCTCCCAATTCTTTACAGTTTTAAGTCGGTTTCGAAAATGGAGAAAAACGTATTTTCGCCATAATTTCTACAAACTTTGTCGGAATTGGACAAATAACATACCGTTGAAAAGCTACGGAAAATGCGAAACTTTTTCATGTTGATGGTTTTCTCTGATTCTTTGCCGTTTTCAAGTAATTTGGAAAACGGCAGGATCATTCGTTCTGCCTCTATCGCGAAACAGATTCTTCGAAAATGCACCGCGTGAAGAACCTGAACTTCTCGGCGCGTGTACCTAAACTTCACTATGTTTTTCACGTGATTTTTTTGCTCGTAGGTCTCCATCCACTGCTCGTAACTCTCCATCCACTCACCGGAATTGAGCAAGTGATATATCGGTGGAAAGCTGCTGTAAGCACAGAACTTTTCTGTGTTGATCATTTTTTCATACTCGCGATGGTTTTAAAAGTTTTTCATCTGAAATTTATTCAGCGTAGTAGTTGAACTTCATGCTGTTTTCACGTTGAACTTCTGTGACGTATTTTCGTTTGTAATTTTCATATCCATTCGTTAGTGCTACACAAATGATACTCCTTTTGTACAAACCCCTCTCACAATAATTTTTTTTAATTTTCTTTGACCGAGGAGTTGCACTTATAACAACAAAACTTTTAGTCTTTGCTTTTTTTTATTCTTTTTTTAATACAAAATGCACACCATGTAGTACGTGAACTTCTGGCAGTTATCAATCGAACTTCTCTCGGTTACGTGAAAATATCTAAGTTTTTTATAAATATTTATCTGAATTTCTTAATCCTTTTTTTATAAAATTTGAAGCGCTCTATTTTTAAAATTTGAAATTCTTGTTTTTTATTTTTGAACTTCTTGTTTCCAATCTTTAATAACGAGGAAAATCTGAGTTTTCTATAATCATCGAACTTCTTCATCTTTTTAATATGGACTTCCTGATTTTATTTCTTTAATCTTTTTATGAAATTTTGAAGCACTCTATTTTTAAAAGTTGAACTTCTTGTTGTTTTATTTTTGAACTTCTTTTTATCATTCTTTAATAACGAGAAAAAACTAAGTTTTCTATAATCATCGCACTTCCTGCTGAAGTTCTACCATGTGTTTTTGTTCGTAATTTCTCACTTGTTCATCAGAGTTGCACAACTGATATATAGTGCCGGTTGCCTCTCTCACAAGAAGTTTTTGAACTTCCCCGTGTTGAGCACGTGAACTTCTAGCAGTGAAAATTTTATACCTTTTTTAATTCTTTTTTCTCATATGAAAACACACACCATGCAACACATGAACTTCTCGCCATTTTCAATTTGAACTTCTCTGTAAAAAAGTTGTCCTTACCTCCCAAAGCACTCGTCGAATTTGAGCAAATGATAGCATTGGAAAGGATTTTTTTAACAAATCATGACTAGTTAAGAGCATTTTTTGAACATGCTAAGACTTGTTTTGAACATCTTTTTCATGTAGACATACGTGACAAATTTTTGTCGTTTGAAAGCAGTTTTAAAAATGGCAAAAACAACGTCGTTTTTTTGCTTGTTTTTACATGTAATTAAAGGTCGGACGTTGTCGGTGTACTAGAGTAGGGGTACCCTAGTATCCCGAACTTGTGCACGGGCAGTCGCAGCGTCCCGCGGCAAGGCTTGCCGGGTGACCGCCAAGGTCCTCCATGGTTCCTTTGGAGCCATTCAAGAACAAAGTATCCAAGCCAAGGAGACAAGACCCCGACAAGAGGAGCTTGCCGGGAAGGCCAACCAAGGCATCTCAAGGAACTTGCCGCGACGCACCACGCATCCTGGCAAGGCCCGGTGAGCGACAAGCTCCCGAACGCGACAAGACAACGACCGCGGCAAGGCGCTTGCCGCGGCAAGCCTCCCCTCTGTACCTGCGCTCCAGCACATCCACCAACGTGTCGCTCTGGGACCCTTCTAGGCGTACGTGGCGGGAGGCTGTGCAGCCAGCGGTACACGGTGGGAAGTGGCGCTGACAAGATTGCCATCGTGGCGAGCGGTGGCGTCCCTGGTGGTCCCTTTTGCACTATCTGGGCGACGCAGACGGGCATTTAATGCCCTTGTCCCCTGCCGTCAGGGTTAGGTATGGTACACTGTAGCAGGCGGCGGTGCCAACCGCAACGCCTTTCCATTTTTACCCTTGTCTACGTTGCCACCTGTCGGTGACCCCTTGAGCATATAAAAGGAGGCCCATGCGCAACGTAGAGGGGGGGGGGGGGGTCAGTCGAAAGAACACTCACGCTCGGTCTCGTTAGCTACTGGTGAGTACTGTAGCACTCGGCACTCCCGAGCAAGAACTCAATACAAATCACAAAGCAGGAGTAGGGTTTTACGCATCCGTGCGGCCCGAACCTGGGTTAACTGATCGTGTGTTTCGCCTCGACCTGCTCTTCGTGCGATCTCCGCCCCCCTGCCGAACCAAAAAGGGGCTCGGTCCGCCGGTCCCATAGGTGTTCGTGGATTAGCACCCCCGACATCTTTGGCGCGCTAGGTAGGGGAGCGTCGAGGTTGTGTGAACCTGATCTGGCGTTCGCACGAGCTAAATCTTCATCGTCTTCATCAATATGCCGCCGAAGAAGAAGGCTTCGGAGGCGGCTGCTCCGTCCGCGCCGAACCCACCATCGCCGGAGCAAACGGCTGGTGGGGTAGACACCGGCGAAAGAACGGGCGTCGATGAGGGAGCTCCCGGTGCTGCCAGGTCCAAGGACAAGGCTGCGCTGCCCATCGACGGTGCAGTCGGCTCCCACAACGACCGGGCGCACTCCAAGACCTCGGCGTCCGTACATGCACCGCGCCCATCCCAGGAGGCGCGAGACCGGCAGCGTCATGATACTCATGGTACCATACATTTGCTGGACCAAGATCGAGCTGGTGGATCTCGGAGTGCTCAAGACCAGCATGCACGCCAACATGCTGGCGCGAGCGGGGCACAGTCGCCTGGACGAGATACTGCTCCTTCTAACATAGTTGGAAGTCCGAGCATATCTCGCTCCTCACACCGTTCACCACCGCCGCCCGCCACTTCAGCAGAAGATTTGGCGCGAGCTCAACTACTCCTTAACTACCCTCCAGCGGCAGACAAGATCGACGACTGGAGGGCCACCATTCAGAGTCTCATCGGTTTCGCCAACGGCGACACTCCATGGCAGCCGAGTACATTGCTGCCGCAGCAAGTTAGCCAGGCACGAGCCGGTGACGACAAGACCGGTGGGGGTGCAACCACCATGCACTCTCCGCCCCGAAGGCCAAGATCGCCGACTCGCCGGATCCACCACGACAGCGACTCAACCGCGTCATCAGATCCACAAGCTCGTCGCGATCAGCGCCAAGTTCTTCACGAACGACAACAAGAAGACGCTTGTACTCGCATCAAGCACCGAAGAGAAGCGCGGCGTCAATCAGATCAGCGCGCTGGGCCCTCTGTCGACATGCATGCGCCAGGGGAACCAGGCGACTTGCCGTACGCGGTAGGTTGCCCTGCGTTTACTCGTGAGCTGCGGCAAGTCCAGTGGCCCAACAAGAAGAATTTCAAGCCAGACGTACCAGAGAAGTACGATGGCAAGTCGCATCCGTCGGAGTTCCTCAGCATCTACACCATCGCGGTGCAAGCTACTGGGGGCGAGACAACAAGATCCTTGCCAACTACTTCCCGCTGGTGCTCAAGCCCAACGTCAGGTCCTGGCTCATGCATTTGCCGGACAACTCCATATCCTCCTGGGCAGATCTGTGCCATCAGTTTGTCGGCGCCTTTACAGGCGGCCACAAACCTCATGGCCAAGAGAGTGACCTTCACCTGCTTGCCCAGAAGGAAGGAGAGCCCCTGCGCAAGTACATTCAGAGATTCAGCCGTGTACAGCACAACATCCCAGATGTCCACCCTGCCGCGGTCATCAGCGCGTTCCATCAGAACGTGCGTAATCGCAGGATGCGGGAGGAGATGGCGATGTGCAAGATCAGAGATGTCAGTGAGCTGTATTGCCTTGCCGACAAGTGTGCACGTGCTGAGGAAGGGAGGAAACTCCCCGGAGAGAATACAGGAGCAGGAGGATCTGACAGCGAGGATGCTGCCCCGGCAAAGAAAAACCGGCGGTGGAACAACAACAAGAAGAAAGGCAAAGATGTGCTAGTCATTGAGCAGTCCGACAACGACGGTGGCGCCAAGAAAGCCAAAGCTGGTAGCTCCGGCAAGGAGATTGCCGCATGCACCAACTGCCAGGCTGTGGCGGTCGCCGACAAGCAGGACGGCACCGACAAATAGTACTACAAGATCCACCGCACCAAGGGCCATGACCTCCAGAGCTGCAAGAAAGTCGAGCAGCTTGTCCAGTAGCAAAAAGCTGAATACGAGCGACGCGACAAGGAGAGGGCCCAAGGAGGCACTGGAGAATCTAGCAAGAAGCGCGCCGGCCGGGGAGGACGCCGCGGCAAGGCCAAGCAGTGGCAAGGAGACAGACCTCCCCGCGGCCGCGACAAGGATGAAGATGACGACGACGACGAAGACATGGATGATGTCGAGACCAGTGAGCAGGAGTTCCAGAAAGCCACAGAGGTCTTGTGCGTTGACGGTGGTGCTTCTCTGCATACTTCGCACCGCCAACTCAAACAGTGGGTGCGGGAAGTCAATGCAGCGGAACCACCTGTCGAGTCACGCAAGCTTCTGAAATGGTCCAGCACGCCTATCATTTTTGATATTGAGGACCACCCTGATCGCACAACTACAGTCGGGTGCTTGCCGATGTTGGTTTCACCAACTATCCGCAACCTCAAGGTCACTAAGATGCTAGTTGACGGCGGGGCCTGATCTCCTCCGCTGTTCTCCAGAAACTCCAGATCCCTGACAGCGAGCTCGAAGAGACCGGCACATTCCAAGGAATCAACCCGGGAAGGAGCAAGCCGAAGGGGAAGGTCACATTGCCAGTAACATTTGGCAGCGAGTTGAACTTCAGGACTGAGAGGGTCACTTTTGACGTTGCCGATTTCCCATTGCCTTACAATGGGATACTCGGCCGTCCAGCGCTCGCCAAGTTCATGGCAGCCTCTCACTACGCATACAACATGCTCAAGATGCCAGGCCCGATAAGCGTCATCTCTGTCCCTGGCGACAAGAAGGATGCTCTTATCTGCGCCAACAAGATCTACCGGGAAGCGGCAGCCGCAACGGATCGCAAATCACTTGCCGTTGAAGCTCCCGGGGGGAAGAAGAAGACCAAGTCCGGCAAGAGTTCTGATGCCCACTCCGGCAAGCGCACCTCTTCGGAGTGCTGCACTACCGTCGAGGGCGCACCATCGAGCTCCACCGGCAAGTGTAAGAAGGCAATGGCAGCTCCGCCAGAGACCAAGAAAATGTCCGCCAAGGAGGACGGCACTGGTGGTACCTTCACCATCAGTGCCACTCTTGACCCTAAATAGGAAAGCGGGCTCATTGCTTTCCTGCGGGCGAACGTCGACGTGTTTGCGTGGCAACCGTCTAACATCCCCAGTGTTCCCAGGAAAGTAATTGAGCACCATCTTGCCGTTTGTCCTCATGCGCGGCTCGTCAAGCAGAAGCTCAGGAAGCAAGCAGTGGAGCGCCAAGAATTCATCGCAGAAGAGATCAAGAAATTGGAAGCAGCAGGCCTTGTCAGAGGAGTGCTCCATCCTACGTGGTTGGCCAATCCTGTAGTCGTGCGCAAGGCAAACGGGAAATGGAGGCTTTGTATCGACTTTACCGATGTTAATAAAGCTTGTCCCAAAGACCCATTTCCCTTGCCGCGCATTGACCAGATTGTTGACTCCATGGCCGGATGTGACTTGCTCTCATTTCTTGACGCATACTCAGGATACCATCAAATCTTCATGGCAGAAGAAGATGAGGAGAAGACCGCATTCGTTACTCCATGTGGCACATACTGTTTCATACGGATGCCTTTCGGTTTAAAGAATGCTGGTTCAACATTTGCAAGGGTAGTCCATGTCGCTCTTGAGCCACAAATACACAGAAATGTGGAAGCCTACATGGATGACATAGTGGTCAAGAGCAAGTATAGGGCAACTCTGATTCAAGATTTAGACGAGACCTTCGCAAATCTGTGCAAGATCAACCTCAAACTCAACCCCGAGAAGTGTGTGTTTGGAGTCCCCTCCGGCAAGCTTCTCGGGTTCTTCGTGTCTCAGCGGGGAATTGAAGCCAATCCCGACAAGATCAAGGCCATTGAGTAGATTGAAGCACCAAAGCGCGTGAAGGATGTACGAAGACTTGCCGGTTGTGTGGCTGCTCTCAGCAGGTTTATCTCTAGGTCTGCTGAGCGCGCCCTACTGTTTTTCAAAATATTGAAAAAGGCAGGTCCAATGAAATGGACTCCGGAAGCGGAGGCTGCACTGCAGGACTTGAAGAGATACTTGTCCTCCACTCCAACACTTGTCGCACCTAAGCCGCAAGAGAAGTTGCTGCTGTATATAGCGGCAACCAATCAAGTGGTTAGTGCTGCGTTAGTGGCAGAGAGGGAGGCAGATGACGAGCCAGCAACCACAGCAGGCGCATCCAGCGACAAGTAGGGGGCTTCCCTGACAAGCTCTGGTCCCGACAAAGATGGATCTGTGCGATACAGAAGAGAATGGTGCAGCACCTAGTTTACTTTGTCAGTTCCCTCCTGCGGGGGGCTAGGTCAAGGCACTCTGGTTTGCAGAAATTGCTTTTCGGCCTTCTCATGGCCTCGAGAAAGCTGCGCCATTACTTCCAAGCACATGAGATCACAGTTGTCACTCGCTTTCCGCTCAAGAGGATTCTACATAATCCAGAAGCAACATGCAGGATTTTGAGTGGGCACTGGAACTGTCAAGCTTTGGCCTCAAGTTTGAGAGTACGTCAACTATCCAAAGCAGAGCATTGGCAGAATTCGTAGCAGAGTGGATGCCAACACCAGACGAAGAAATTCCAGAAACGAGCATCCCCGTTAAGGAAGCAAACAAAGAGTGGCTGATGTACTTTGATGGTGCCTTCTCGCTGCAAGGCGCCGGCGCTGGCGTGCTGTTTGTCGCACCCACCGAAGAGCACCTCAAGTACGTAGTCTAGATGCACTTTCCCAAGGAGCAAGCAACAAACAATACTACAGAGTATGAAGGCTTGCTTGCCGGTCTCAGGATCGCGGCAGACCTTGGGATCAAGAAGCTCATTGTCAGGGGTGACTCGCAGCTTGTCGTCCGCCAAGTGAACAAGAGTTATCAAAGTCCGTTGATGGAAGCCTACATTGACGAAGTGAGAAAGCTAGAAGAGCACTTTGACGGCCTATAGATGGAGCATGTCCCAAGAGCTCAGAACGACATTGCCGATGGCCTGTCAAAGTGCGCCGCACTTAAGTTACCTGTGGAACCAGGGATCTTTGTGCTCAAGCTGACTCGACCGTCCGTAACGCCATCAACTGGACAGAGCAAGAAGAGGAAGTTGATTTCTGGTGACTATTTTCCGGCAGAGCTTCCCGAAGCCGCCGCCAAGAAAGTCCCCAAGATCAACACAAAGAGTGCTGAGGAGCAGTCTGCTCTGGCAAGCCCTAGGGTTTGTTCTGTTGAAGCAGACGCTCCCGACAAGTTTTGCTCCGGCAAGTTTGCCGGGGAACGTCAAGCTCCGGCTGAGCCGCAGGTTCTCGCCGTAGAAGCGGATGTTCCCGCAGCAGCAGATGTGCCTTTAGTCCTTGTTGTCGAGCCACAAGCTCCGGCATGGGCACAGCAGATTGTCCGTTTCCTTCAGACAGGAGAACTTCCTGAAGAGCAAGAAGAAGTGGAAAGAGTAGCCCGACAGTCAAGTATGTACCAGTTTGTCGACAACACACTATACAGAAGAAGACTCAACAGTGTGAAATTGAAGTGTATTCACCGGGAAGATGGACAAAAGCTGTTGGCAGAGATACATGGAGGCATATGTGGTCACCACATTGGCGCAAGAGCACTTGCCGGCAAAGCATTCCGGCAAGGTTTCTTTTGGCCGACAGCCCTCCAGGATGCAACCGCACAAGTAACCAAGTGTGAAGCGTGCCAGTTCCATTCCAAGCAGATACACCAGCCAGCTCAAGCTCTCCAGATGATCCCTTTATCCTGGCCATTTTCGGTCTGGGGGCTCGATATCCTCGGCCCCTTTCCTCGAGCAGTCGGGGGCTTTGAGTACTTGTACGTTGCAATCGACAAGTTCACAAAGTGGCCGGAAGTGGAAGCAGTGAGGAAGGTGACAGCACAGTCAGTAGTCAAGTTCTTCAGGTCGATTGTTTGCCGCTTCGGGATCCCTAACAGGATAATCACCAACAACGGTACGCAATTCACGAGCCGCACCTACATGCAGTACGTCCAAGATCTTGGCGCCAAGGTCTGCTTCGCTTCTGTTGCTCACCCGAGAAGCAACGGTCAAGCGGAGAGGGCAAATGCTGAAGTGCTGCGCGGGCTCAAGACCAGAACTTTCGACAGGCTGCACAAGTGCGGAAGAAACTGGATTGAGGAGCTGCTGGTGGTTCTTTGGTCGATCAGGACGACACCAAATCGAGCGACTGGCCAGACACCTTTCGCTCTAGTCTATGGAGCAGAGGCAGTTCTCCCCATGGAACTCGTATACGGGTCACCTCGAGTGCTCGCTTATGATGAGCTTGAGCAAGAGCAGCTGCGAGAAGATGACGCACTGCTCCTAGAGGAAGACCGTCTTCAGGCTGTTGTACGAGCTGCTCGCTACCTTGTTCTTCGGCGTGTTCAGTCCGCCAAGAATTCCAACAAGTTGACGCCAAAGTGGGAAGGCCCTTACCGGGTGAAACGAGTCACTAGGCCTGGCGCTGTCCGCCTTGAGACCGAAGATGGCATTCCAGTGAGCAACTCCTGGAACATTGAGCATCTTCGTAAGTTTTACCCGTAGGGCGCGGTTGCCGGAACCCGTTCCGGCAACCACCTTTTGTACAAGTCTTGCCGCTGTTGCATGTAATCCTTTGTACAAAGCCGGGCGCAGACCCCGTGCATAAAGATCATGTGCTCCGCACATCTTGTCAATTTCATGCTTTCTATTTATTGCATGTGTTATCTGACACTTTGTGCAGCATCTACCCTCGGTAAGCAACAACGAGCCATAAGGCTCCCTATCTTTATTTTCTCCTCTTTCTTTTTTCTCAAGGAAAGGAAGGTTCCCTCGCCCACAAGTTTGCCGGGGGGAAGGGAGAAGATAATGGTATGGACCAGGTGTCGTTCAAGAAAGTTTCACCTTGCCGGGAAGCAAACGACAGAAAAGCTAAGTTGCCAAAGTTTGAGCAATCAGATTTTTAAAAAATTTAAGTTATCTTCCTTGAACGAACGATCTTTGTATGGAAAACCTGTGCGCGGAGGAACCAACTCGTAGCTACTTGCGCCCTTACTTTGTTTCGAGTCCGCTCAACAACTTAAGTGAGCTGCGACTAGTTGCGACAAGGTTTCTTGTCGGTAGCGACACCGCCAGCAGGCTGCTGACGTCCCGCACTCAGCACTCGCGCCTAAGGTGCCTGCGCCGGCAAGTTCCCTAAAAGCGTAGGGCAAAAACATACAAAGGAAGGAATCAAGTAAAGGAAATAACATTGCAATCATTACCCGAAATAGAGTTATATTACAAGGAAGCTTGTCGCGGCTCTAACAAATTGTTCTCATAACATGACCAGCAGCGATAAGAAAAGAATAAAACGGGCGGCCTAGTCTATGCGATCGCCCTCAACCCTCTTGATCCCGCTCACCTTGTCCACAATGGGTGCGACAAGGGTCTTGAGCGCCTCTAGATCGGCATCCGGCGGCAAGGTCCTGAGGACGTTGGTGAGGTTGAGGCCCGGGTTGCGGAAGGCCACCTTCACCAACACCTTTTGAAGAGCTCCCGCGCAGATCTTGCGCGACTCATCGGCCAGCTGCTTTGGGATCCTCTCCCGGAGTCGCCGGAGGGCCGTCGCCACGCCTTTGAAGAACGAGGTGAGCTTGGCGCTGGGTTGGAGGTTCTCGTCGGAGGGATACCCGAGATCCTCCATCCCCAGCTGCGCCAGCTCCCTGTCAATGTCTGCGGCAACATCCACGAGACCCTCCGTCCAGTGCTCCACATTCTCCCGGAAAGTGCTCTGGGCGGCAGCAGCACTCGCCAGCAGCGCCTTGCCGGCCTTGACCTCCTCCTTCAAGGCCGTCTCCTGCTCCTTGGCGCCGTCCAGCGTCTTGGTCAAAGTGGTCAACTTCAACTCAAGATCAGCATTGGAGTCCTTGGCGGTGCTAAGCTCCTGGCCCTTCTCGGCGAGACGGGCCTGCAGCTCCGAGTAGCTGTGGGCGTCCTTCTCCCGCTCACGCTTGAGCGCGGCAAGCTCTTCACCGCTCGCCTTGAGATCGGCCTCCAGCTGCGCCACTTTCGTCTCCAGCTCCTTCTTGGCGGCCTCGGCAGCTGCGGCAACATCCTCTGCTTGCTTGAGGGCTCCGCCAAATGTTCGCTCGCGTGCGGCAAGCTCCTCCTCATGACTGTCAAGATTGACCTTCCGCTGCACCAGCTCGCCCTCCTGCACAGACAGCTTTTCAGCGGCAAGCCGCTGTTGCTCTTTGACTTCAGCCCGCTCGAGGAGGAAGGCCTCCCACTCCTCGGCAAGTCGCGCCCGCTCCTCTGCTAGGGAGCGGAGAGCTTCCTGGTTGTGACCCCGGAGCTCCTCCGCGTGCTTCTCGATGTCTACTCCCGCCTTCGCGACAAGCGCCTCGCGGGATTCCAGCTTGGCTTGCCGGGCGCGGTAGAGCGACACCAACTTCCGCAGCAGCCGCTCCTCCTCAGGCTCGCTGCTGCTGCTGCTCGGCACGTCAACCAGCGCCAGCCTAGCGGAGGCGAGCACCTCTCCGTCAAAGCTCTCTCCTTCGACCGGCGCCCTGGAGCTCGACGCCCAGGGGAGGTTGATGAAGATGCCATTGCCGGCCTTCAAGTAGACGCCTGGCTGGGGCTCTTCGGAGCCTGACGCTGCGGCAGCAGCGGAGGGATCGGCGGTCGGCGTAGCGCCTGGCGCTCCTGCGCCCTCAGGGCCGTCAGTGCGATCGCCAGATCCCCCGCCTGTTTCTGCGGCGGCAGCTTTGGCGGCCTCTTCGCTGTCTTTTTCGTGCAAACATTGTAGGTCCTCCCATGCCTCCTGTGTATCTTTTGTCTTCCCATACACACCCAAGAAGCCTAGTAGGTTCATGCAAAGGTTCTTCATCACGTGCATCATGTCGACTGAAGAGCGGACCTCTAGGTCTCTCCAGTAGGGTAGGTCCCAAAATATAGATTTCTTCTTCCACATGGATGCGCGTCCCTCAGCGTCATTCAGAACAGATAGTCCACCGGGACCCTTTCCAAATATTACATGTAAATCATTGACCATAGCAAGTACGTGATCACCGGTACGCATGGCGGGCTTCTTCCGGTGATCTGCCTCGCCTTTGAAATGCTTGCCTTTCTTTCGACATTAATGGTTGGTTGGAAGAAATCGACGATGACCCAGGTACACATTCTTCCTGCATTTGTCTAGGTATATACTTTCGGTGTCAGCTAAACAATGTGTGCATGTGTGGCATCCCTTGTTTGTCTGTCCTGAAAGGTTACTGAGAGCAGGCCAATCGTTGATGGTTACAAATAGCAACATATGCAGGTTAAATTCCTCCTATTTGTGCTCATCCCACACACGTACACCGTTTCCATTCCATAGCTATAAAAGTTCTTCAACTAATGGCCTTAGGTACACATCAATGTCGTTGCCGGGTTGCTTAGGGCCTTGGATGAGAACTAGCATCATAATGAATTTCCGCTTCATGCACATCCAAGGAGGAAGGTTATACATACATAGAGTCACGGGCCAGGTGCCGTGATTGCTGATATGCTTCTCGAAAGGATTAATGCCATCCGCGCTTAAGCCAAACCATATGTTCCTTGGGTCACCTGCAAACTCTGCCCGGTACTTTCTCTCGTTTTTTCTCCACTTCGACCCGTCTGCGGGTTCTCTCAACTTCCCGTCTTTTTTACGGTCCTCTCTGTGCCATCGCATCTGAAGGAGATATGCCCTGGAGGCAATAATAAAGTTGTTATTTATATTTCCTTATATCATGATAAATGTTTATTATTCATGCTAGAGTTGTATTAACCGGAAACTTAGTACATGTGTGAATACATAGACAAACAGATCAGTGCCACTAGTATGCCTCTACTTGACTAGCTCGCTAATCAAAGATGGTTAAGTTTCCTAGCCATAGACATGAGTTGTCATTTGATGAACGGGATCACATCATTAGAGAATGATGTGATTGACTTGACCCATCCGTTAGCTTAGCACTTTGATTGTTTAGTTTACTGTTGTTGCTTTCTCCATAACTTATACATGTTCCTATGACTATGAGATTATGCAACTCCCAATACCGGAGGAACACTTAGTGTGTTATCAAACGTCACAACGTAACTTGGTGACTATAAAGATGCTCTACAGGTGTCTCTGATGGCGTTTGTTGAGTTGGCATAGATCAAGATTAGGATTTGTCACTCCATGTATCGAAGATGTATCCCTGGGCCCTCTCGGTATTGCACATCACTATAAGCCTTGCAAGCAATGTGACTAATGAGTTAGTTGCGGGATGATGCATTACAGAATGAGTAAAGAGACTTGCCGGTAATGAGATTGAACTAGGTATGAGGATACCGACGATCGAATCTCGGGCAAGTAACATCCGATGACAAAGTGAACAACATATGTTGTTATGCGGTTTGACTGATAAAGATCTTCGTAGAATATGTAGGTACCAATATGAGCATCCAGGTTCCGCTATTGGTTATTCACCGGAGATGAGCCTCGGTTATCTCTACATAGTTCTTGAACCGGTAGGGTCCGCACGCTTAACATTCGGTGACGATCGGTATTACGAGTTTATGTGTTTTGATGTACTGAAGGTAGTTCGGAGTCTCGGATATGATCACGGACATGAAAAGGAGTCTTGGAATGGTTGAGACATAAAGATCAATTTATTGGAAGCCTATGTTTGGACATCGAAATGGTTCAGGGTGAGTTTGGGCATATACCGGAGTACCGGGAGGTTACCGGAACCCCCCAGGAAGTATATGGGCCTTATTGGGCCATAGTGGGAGAGAGGAGAAGTGAGCCTAGGAGGGGGCGCCCCCGCAAGCCCAATCCGAATTGGGCGGGGGGGGGGGGGGGGGCGCCCCCCTTTCCTTCCCTTTCTCTCCCCCTTCCTTCCTCTCCTAATCCAACTAGGGAAGGGTGGGGGGAGGGGGGGTAATCCTACTCCCGGTAGGAGCAGGACTCCCCTTGGGCGCGCCATAGAGGGGCTGGCCCTCCCCTCCTCCAGTCCTTTATATACTGGGGAGGGGGGCACCCCATAGACACACAAGTTGATCTCTTAGCTGTGTGCGGTGCCCCCCTCCACAGATTTCCACCTCGGTCATATCGTTGTAGTGCTTAGGCGAAGCCCTGCATCGGTAACTTCATCATCACCGTCATCACACCATCGTGCTGACGAAGCTCTCCCTCGACACTCGGCTAGATCTAGAGTTCATGGGACGTCACCGAGCTGAACGTGTGCAGATCGCGGAGGTGCCGTACCTTCAGTGCTAGGATCAGTCGGATCGTGAAGACGTACGACTACATCAACCGCGTTGTCATAACTCTTCCAGTAACGGTCTTCGAGGGTACATGGACAACACTCTCCCCTCTCGTTGCTATGCATCACCTAGATGGATCTTGCATGTGCATAGGATTTTTTTTGAAATTACTGCGATCCCCAATAGTGGCATCCGAGCCAGGTCTATGCGTAGATGTTTTATGCACGAGTAGAACACAAAGGAGTTGTGGACATGGGTATATACATATTGATTACCGTCACTAGTTGATTTTTGATTCGGCGGTATTGTTGGATGAAGTGGCTCAGGCCAACATTATGCGTACACTTACGCGAGACTGGTTCCACTGACGTGCTTTGCACACAGGTGGCTAGTGGGTGTCTGTTTCTCCAACTTTAGTTCAACCGGTTTCAATGAACAAGGTTCTTTCTGAAGATCAAAAATCAATCACTATACTACCTTGTGGTTTTGATGCGCAGGTAAGAATGGTTCTTCCTAGAAGCCCATAGCAGTCGCGTAAAACTTGCAACAACAAAGTAGAGGACGTCTAACTTGTTTTTGCAGGGCATGTTATGATGTGATATGGTCAAGATGTCTTGAGATATAAATTGTTGTATGCGATGATCATGTTTTGTTAAAGTTATCGGCAACTGGCAGAAGCCTTATGGTTGTCTCTTTATTGCATAAGATGCAAGCGCCATATAATTGCTTTACTTTATCGCTATGCGATAGCAATAGTTACAAAAGAAATAGTTGGCAAGACGACCATGTGACAACATGTTGATAGAGATCAAGATGATGGAGATGATGGTGTCATGCCGGTTACGATGGAGATCATGACGGTACTTTGAAGATGGAGATCGAAGGCACAAGATGATAATGGGCATATCATATCACTTATTTGATTGCATGTGATGTTTATCCTTTAGGCATCTTTTTTTCTTAGTATGGTGGTAGCATTATAAGGTGATCTATCACTAAATTTCAAGGTATAGGTGTTCTCCCTGAGTATGCGTCGTTGCTACAGTTCGTCATGCCGATACACCACGTGATGATCGGGTGTGATAAGCTCTACGTTCACATACAACGGGTGCAAGCCAGTTTTGGACACGCAGAATACTCGGGTTAAACTTGATGAGCCTACCATATGCAGATATGGCCTCGGAACACTGATACGGAAAGGTCGAGCGTGAATCAGATAGTAGATATGATCAACATAGTGATGTTCACCATTGAAAACTACTCCATCTCATGTAATGATCGGACATGGTTTAGTTGATATGGATCACATGATCATTTAGATGACTAGAGGGATGTCTATCTCAGTGGGAGTTCTTACGTAATATGATTAATTGAACATAAATTTATCATGAACTTAGTCCTGATAGTATTTGCATATCTATGTTGTAGATCAATTGCTCGTGTATAGCTTCCCCGTTTTATTTATGATATGTTCCTAGAGAAAACTATGTTGAAAGATGTTAGTAGCAATGATGCGGACTAGCTCCGTGTTCTGGGGATTATCCTCATTGCTGCACAGAAGAATTATGTCCTTGATGCATGATACGTCTCCAACGTATCTATAATTTTTTATAGTTCCATGCTATTATATTATCTGTTTTGGATGTTTAATGGGCTTCATTATACACTTTTATATTATTTTTGGGACTAACCTACTAACCCAAGGCCCAGTGCAAATTGCTGTTCTATAATCCTGCTCTTGCGGCTGCTTTCTTCAGTTCTATAATCCGGGCAGGTAGCATGGCCAGCTTCTCAAGGGTTTCCTTTATCAATGATGGCGCCGACTTGTTGTATGCTGTAGTGCAAATAGCATGCTGGGATCCAGAATATAGTTGTTCCATTAAGGTGTACGCCGCATTAATCTTCATCCGCATGTTAGAGCCCAGATGAGCAACACGGGTGCCTGTCATGGTTTAGTATCAGTAAACCGGTCAATGATAAGATCTTATGAATTAGACAAACGACATGAGGATGTACTTACCAAAGACAGCGGATGTCATGGCATCAATCTGCCGTTTCAAGCCGGTCAGTTCGTCTACCACTGGCTTTAGGGCTGCTTCTGCATCGTTGGCTTTCCTGGTTAAACCGGACTTTTCTGTTTCCCAGTCAACACGTTCCTTGTTGAAAGTCTCTTTCAACTTCTCCATAGTTGCCAGGGCATTGGTCACCTCCTCTTTGGCTTTGGAAGCCTCTGCTTGTTGGGACTTTAATTTCTCTTGAAGATCAGCGGTTTGAGCATCCCTCTTACTCAGCTCGGCATGCAAAGGCGAAGACATGCCAACAACATGATATGTATTTTCTAAGTACCAAGTGTATAACAAGTTATGCACTTTGTACTTGGGAGCTAATGCCTATTTGCTCTATTATCAACAAATCTTTCACAAGTCTCAAGTACGATGCAAGCATTATCCTTAACACTTGGGGGATAATGTACATCTGTTCAAAACTGACACATTGATTCAAGACCCGGTTTACCTTGCAAAAGCTAAACCGGCCCTTGGGGGCTACACCGATGAAAACTACAGGAATACAATGATAAAGTATCGGTTTTGTTTTTGCTGAGGACTTGACATATTGAGGATCAGCATGCAAGCATTAAGATATTACAAAGTCCCGGTTTATGATTAACATCATTAACCGGCCCTTGGGGGCTACTTGGGCTGATGTTTAGACTTTGGACTCAAGAAAGGAAAGGTGATGAAAATACCTCATAGCGTTCCTTCATCAGGTTCACCAAACCGGCTTCATAATCACGGTTTGAGTGTAGGCGGTTTAAAAAGCCGGAGTGGAGTTCTTCAGTGCTGAGATGGGCGTAGCTTGATAAGTCAGTGCTCCATTTACCCTTCTCCATGGCAGCACGCTCTTCCTTGGCACTATGTTTGGCCAAAATTACAGGATGGCCAGGAGAGCTATGACTCATACCGGTAATGATAACATCGTCTCCTTGGCCTCCAGTAGTTTTTACGGGTGATGGTGGAGTGTCAGTAGCTCTCATCGGACTAGAAGACCTGTCGTCAGCCCGAATTGGATCTGTCAATTCACTGTCAGGTATAGCAGTGTCAGCTTCTGGTTGATTATCAACATTCAGATCTTGAGGGGGTGGTTCGTCAAACGGGGCTTCTGGATTTGGACCCTCCGGTTCAGCCGTCTGTTCTGGTTCACCTGTTTGCTCCTGTTCAAGAACCACCTGGTCTTCAGACGGATTGTTCACCCGAGCTTTTTTGCTGAGTCTGGCTTTGGCTCTACAAACAAAAATAAAAGAGGTGAAAATTAAGCATAGTATTCAAGGTATGAAAATGTTCAAAGAAAGGGTTTGAGTACTTACCCAGCTACAGTTTTGATAGGAGGGAGTTGGGTTGTTGTTGACTCGCCAGATGATGAGGGAGGTGTCACCTGATAATTTGAATCGGACATATTAAGAGGTTGTCAGAAATAACCTGCCTTGGCGTAAGAATTGTCAGAAGGAGGTGAGACCTCAGATCGGCGCTTTCGAACCGGGGTATCAAGTAAACCGGTCGAGGTGACCTTTTGGCCACTATGCCGGGTTGTACGGCGAGCTTTGTGCTGCTCCTTCTTCAAAATAAATGTTGGATCCAAGTGAGCAAGAGGACGTGAAAAGCTTACTTCCCGGATCGCTTGACGGATTTTTTGCTTTGGCAGAGAGTCTGAACCAGAGGAAAGGACAATTACCTCTACATCGTCGGCTTGGCTGCCTTCCGCGCCCGCATGATAAACATCATTGTTAATGAGATGCATAAATAGGGAACCAAGTGAATCAAGTTCTACCTCAACTTCCGGTTCATCTGTGTCGTCATCCAATTCCATGCTGATGCGTTCAGCGGCCTTCCGCTTTGAGGGTTTCTTGATGGTTTTTGTTTTGGGGCGAGAGGGCTTTGCAGCTTTCTCTCCAGGTTTCTTCTTCCAGAACGGATCATCACCCTGTTTATAAACAAACAGAAGGATGTTCACAGGTTGTACAGTCTACAAGATATCAAGTGTGAAGTGGGAAGGTAGCACTTACAGCAGGCGGTTTGTTTTTTTGTGTAGAAGGGGTTCAAGCTGGTTTGGCGGCAGACAGATTCCAATTCATTCAAAACTTCTTGACACCTTCAGTGACTTCTTCATCGGTTAATTGAATGTTGATGTGGCGTTGGGAGTCTTCTACTTCACCAGTGTACTCACACATTAAACCGGAGCGGCGACTTAAGGGCAAGATGCTCCAGGATATCCAGAAACGCACAAAGTCGACGCCTGATAAACCGTTGGCCATAAAGGCTCGGGGCTTGGTGAGTTGAGGGGAATATGAGGCCCGTTCCGTTGCACATAAACGTTGCAGCAATGGATGAGTGTTGGAGAGCCGGTGGGCACAATAGCCCGGCAGAGGGTTCTCGTCTTCAAGGGAGGTATCTTTAAAGTAGAACCAAGTTTGGTTCCAATCTTTGGGGTGACTGTGCAGCTTGGCATGAGGGAACTCAACCTCTTTCCGTTTTTGAATAGAGACGCCACCAAGTTTAGTGTTGGGTCCATCTACAAATTCCGTGCGCCGGTTCAGATGAAAATAAATTCCGGAATAGCTTAGCAGTTGGTTCTTCTTGTAAGTATACTTCAGAGAAGACTTGCAAGTTGCATATATTGGACACCGAGTTGGGTCCAATATCTTGAGGGTGGAGCTGGAAACTGGCAAGCACGTCCCCAAAAAACTTTGACCCGGGCGGTTTGAAACCACGACCTATATGGTCAACAAATACCACTACCTCACCCTGCTTAGGGGTAGGAGGATTTTCCGATCCAGGAACTCGCCACCAGATTTCATTCTTTTTTGGCAAAGTACCAATCCTGACCATTCCATTAAGCTGTTCTTCGGTGACTCGGGAAGGAGCCTAGTTACAAGCATAGAACTGTTTGGCCATTGCAAGCGAAAAGCTGAAAGGAAATACCAGTTTACCAATCATTCATGGTGATATATAAGATTCGACGGAATAAATACATATAGGTATGTAAATTGTGTAAACGGGAGGCTGATACTATAATTGTCGGTGTACTAAAGTAGGGGTACCTTAGTATCCCGAACTTGTGCACGGGCAGTCGCAGCGACCCGCGGCAAGGCTTGCCGGGCGACCGCCAAGACCCTCCATGGTTCCTTTAGGAGCCATTCAAGAACAAAGTATTCGAGCCAAGGCACAAGACCCCGGCAAGAGGAGCTAGCCGGGAAGGCTACTCGAAGAACCTAGGCCCCGGCAAGAGGAGCTTGCCGGGAAGGAAACAAGACCCCGGCAAGAGGAGCTTGCCAGGAAGGAGACAAGACCCCAGCAAGAGGAGCTTGCCGGGAAGACCAACCAAAACATCTCAAGAAGATCGCTGCGGCGCACCACGTGCCCTGACAAGACCCGGCGAGCGACAAGCTCCCGGACGCGACAAGACAACATCCGCGGCAAGGCGCTTGCCGCAACAAGCTACTACTCCGCAGCCCGCGCTCCAGCCTACCCACCAATGTGTCGCTCAGGGGCCACCCTAGGTATACGTGGTGGGAGGCTGTGCAGCCGGGGGCATGCAGTGGCAAGCAAGCGCTGACAAGGAGCTATCGTGGCAAATGGTGGCGCTCCTGACGGTCCCTTTCCGCCCCGTCTAGGCGACACAGACGGGCATTTAATGCCCTTGTCCCCTGCCGTCAGGGTTAGGTATGATACCACTATAGCAGGCGGTGGCGCCAACTACCACCCGTTTTACATTTTTACCCTCACCTTTGTTGCCACGTGTCGGTGACCCCTTAGACATATAAAAGGAGGCCCATGCGCAACAGAGAGGGGGAGGACAGCCCTTCTCACGCTCGGTCTCGCCAGCTGCTTGAGTGTACTGTAGCACTCATCGCTCCCGAGCCAAAACTCAATACAACCACGAAAGCAGGAGTAGGGTTTTACGCATCCGTGTGGCCCGAACCTGGGTAAACTGATCGTCTCGCTCATGTGTTTCGCCTCGATCTGCTCTTTGTGCATCCACCGCCCCCTGCCGAACCAAAAGGGGCTCGGTCCGCCGATCCCCACAGGTGTGCGAGGGACCAGCAACCCCCGACATCTTTGGCACGCCAGGTAGGGGGCGCGTCGAGGTTGTGCGAACCTGATCCGGTGTTCGCACGAGCCAAATCTTCATCGTCTTCATCAACATGCCGCCGAAGAAGAAGGCTTCGGAAGCAGCTGCTCCGTCTGCGCCGAACCCACCATCGCCGGGGCACACGGCTGGTGGGGTAGACGCCGGCGGAAGAGCGGGCGCCGATGGGGAGACCCATGGCGCTGCCAGGTCCAAGGACCAGGTCGCGCCACACGTCGGTGGCACGGTCACCTCCCACAACGACCGCGCGCACTCCAAGACCTCGGCGTCCGTACACGCACCGCGCCCGTCCCAGGAGGCGCGGGACCAGCAGCGTCATGGTACCCACGGTACCATACGTCTGCTGGGCCAATATCAAGCTGGTGGATCCCGGAGTGCTCAGGACCAGCATGCACGTCAACATGCTGGCGCGAGCGTGGCGCGGTCGCTTGGACGGGATGTTGCTCCTTCTAACGCAGTTAGAAGTCCGAGCATATCTCGCTCCTCGCACCGTTCACTGCCGCCACCCACCACTCTGGTGGAAGCGTTGGCACGTGCCCAGCTACTCCTAGACTACCCTCCGGCGCCAGAGAAGATCGATGACTGGAGGGCCACTATCCAGAGCCTCATCGGCTTCGCCAACGGCGACAACCCACGGCAGCCGAGCGCATCGCTGCCGCGGCAAGTCAGCCAGGCGCGAGCCGGTGGCGACAAGACCGGCGAGGGTGCAACCACTATGCACTCTCCGCCCCGAAGGCCAAGATCGCCGACTCACCGGATCCACCTCGACAGCTACTCCACCGCGTTGTCAGATCTGCGAGCTCGTCGCGATCAACGCCAAGTTCTTCATGAGAGGCAGCAAGAAGACGCTCGAACACGCATCGAGCGCCGAAGGGAAGCGCGGCGTCAATCAGACCTGCGTGCTGGGCCCTCTGTTGACGTGCATGCACTCGGAGAACCAGGTAACTTGCCGTACGCGGTAGGTTGTCCTGCGTTCACCCGTGAGCTGCGGCAAGTCCAGTGGCCCAACCAGAAGCATTTCAAGTCAGACGTGCCGGAGAAGTACGACGGCAAGTCGCACCCGTCTGAGTTCCTCAGCATCTACACCATTGCGGTGCAAGCTGCCGGGGGGCGAGACGACAAGGTCCTTGCCAACTACTTCCCGCTCGTGCTCAAGCTCGAAGTCAGATCCGGGCTCATGCACTTGCCGGACAACTCCATATCCTCTTGGGCGGATTTGTGCCATTAGTTTGTCGGCGCCTTTACAGGCGGCCACAAACCACATGGCCAAGAGAGTGACCTCCACCTGCTCGCCCAGAAGGAAGGAGAACCCCTGCACAAGTATATCCAGAGATTCAGCCGTGTGCAGCGCAACATCCCAGACATCCACCCTGCCGCGGTTATTAGCGCGTTCCATCAGAACGTGCGTAACCGCAGGATGCGGGAGGAGATGGCGATGAGCAGGATCAGGGACGTCAGCGAGCTATACGCCCTGGCCGACAAGTGCGCACGCGCTGAAGAAGGGAGGAAACTCCCCGGACAAGATGCTGGAGCAGGGGGATCTGACAGCGAGGATGCCGCCCCGGCAAGGAAAAGCCGGAGGCGCAATAGGAGGAAGAGCGGCAAAGAGGTACTGGTCGTTGAGCAGTCCGGCGATGACGGCCCCGCCAAGCAAGCCAAAGTTGGCAGCTCCAGCAAGGAGGTTGCCGCGTGCGCCAACTGCCAGGCTGTGGCGGCCGCCGACAAGCAGGGCAGCTCCGACAAGCAGTACTGCAAGATCCACCGCACCAAGGGCCATGACCTCCAGAACTGCAAGAGGGTCGAGCAGCTTGTCCAGCAACAAAAAGCAGAGTACGAGCGGCGCGACAAGGAGAGAGCCCAAGGAGGCGGTGGAGAAGCCGGCAAGAAGCGCGCTGGCCCGGGAGGAAGCCGCGGCAAGGCCAAGCAGCGGCAAGGAGACAGACCTCCCAGCGCCCGCGACAAGGACGAAGACGAAGACGACGATGAAGACATGGATGATGTTGAGAACAACGAGCAGGAGTTTCAGAAGGCTACAGAAGTCTTGTGTGTTGACGGTGGTGCTTCTCTGCATACTTCCCACCGCCAACTCAAACAGTGGCTCCGGGAGGTTAATGCGGCAGAGCCACCTGTCGAATCACGCAAGCTTCTGAAGTGGTCCAGCACGCCTATCATCTTTGACATTGAGGACCACCCTGATCGCACAACTGCGGTCGGGTGCTTGCCGTTGTTGGTCTCGCCAACAATCCGCAACCTCAAGGTCACCAAGATGCTAGTTGACGGCGGGGCCGGCCTAAATCTGATCTCCTCCGCTGTGCTCCAAAAGCTCCAGATCCCGGACAGCGAGCTTGAAGAAACCGGTACATTCCAAGGAATTAACCCGGGAAGGAGCAAGCCGAAAGGGAAGGTCACGTTGCCGGTAACATTCGGCAGCGAGATCAACTTCAGGACTGAGAGGGTCACCTTCGACGTTGCCGATTTCTCATTGCCCTACAATGGGATACTTGGCCGTCCCGCACTCGCCAAGTTCATGGCGGCCTCTCACTTTGCATACAACATGCTCAAGATGCCAGACCCGATAAGCATCATCTCCGTCCTTGGCGACAAGAAGGATGCCCTTATCTGTGCTGACAGGATCTACCGGGAAGCTGCTGTCGCGACAGACCGCGAGACACTTGCCGCTGAAGCTCCCGGGGAGAAGAAGAAGGCTAACTCCGGCAAGAGCTCTGGTGCCCACTCCGGCAAGCGCGCCTCTTTGGAGTGCCGTGCTGCCATCGAGGACGCGCCATCGAGGTTCGCCGGCAAGAAGACCAAGTCCGACAAGGGCTCTGGTGCCAACTCCGGCAAGCGCACGCTCTTCAGAGTGCTGCGCTGCCGTCGAGGACGCACCATCGAGCCCCACCAGGAAGAGTAAGAAGACGATGGCAGCTCCACCACTTGCCAAGAAGGTGCCCGCCAAGGAGGACGGCACTGGTGGTACCTTCACCATCAGTGCCATGCTTGACCCTAAATAGGAAAGCGCGCTCGTTACTTTCCTGCGGGCGAATGTCGACGTGTTTGCATGGCAACCGTCTGACATCCCCGGTGTTCCCAGGAAGGTAATTGAGCACCACCTTGCCGTTTGTCCTCATGCGCGGCCCGTCAAGCAGAAGGTCAGGAAACAGGCGGTGGAGCGCCAAGAGTTCATAGCAGAGGAGATCAAGAAGTTGGAAGCATCAGGCCTTGTCAGAGGAGTGCTCCATCCAACGTGGTTGGCCAATCCGGTTGTAGTGCGCAAGGCAAACGGGAAGTGGAGGCTTTGTATTGACTTCACTGATGTTAATAAAGCTTGTCCCAAAGATCCATTTCCCTTGCCGCGCATTGACCAGATTGTTGACTCCACAGCCGGATGTGATCTGCTTTCATTTCTTGACGCATATTCAGGATACCATCAGATCTTCATGGAAGAAGAGGATGAGGAGAAAACCGCATTCATTACTCCATGTGGCATGTACTGCTTCGTACAGATGCCTTTCGGATTAAAGAATGCTGGTTCAACATTTGCCAGAGTAGTCCATATTGCTTTGAAGCCGCAGATACACAGAAATGTAGAAGCTTACATGGATGATATAGTGGTCAAAAGCAAAGACAGGGCAACTCTGATCCAAGACTTAGAAGAGACTTTTGCAAATCTGCGCAAGGTCAACCTCAAGCTCAACCCCGAGAAGTGTGTGTTTGGGGTCCCTTCCGGCAAACTTCTCGGGTTCTTTGTGTCTCAGCGGGGAATCGAAGCTAATCCCGACAAGATCAGGGCCATTGAGCAGATCGAAGCACCAAGGCGCGTCAAGGATGTACGGAAGCTTGCCGGCTGCGTAGCTGCTCTCAGCAGGTTTATCTCTCGGTCTGCTGAGCGCGCCCTACCGTTTTTCAAAATTTTGAAAAAGGCAGGTCCAATGAGATGGACTCCGGAAGTGGAGGCTGCGCTGCAAGACTTGAAGAGATACTTGTCCTCCACTCCAACACTTGTCGCGCCTAAACCACAAGAGAAGTTGCTGCTGTACATAGCGGCAACCAATCAAGTGGTTAGTGCTGCGTTAGTAGCGGAAAGGGAGGCCGACGACGAGCCAGCGACCACGGCAAGCGCATCCAGCGACAAACAGGGGGCTGCCCCGACAAGCTCTGGTCCCGACAAGCAAGGGCCTGCGCAGATGCAAGAGGAGATACGGAAGAAAATGGTGCAGCGCCCAGTTTACTTTGTCAGCTCCCTTTTACAGGGGGCTAGGTCAAGGTACTCTGGTGTGCAGAAGCTGCTTTTCGGCCTCCTCATGGCCTCGAGAAAGCTGCGCCATTACTTCCAAGCACATGAGATCACAGTTGTCACTCGCTTTCCGCTAGAGAGGATATTGCAAAATCCAGAAGCAACAGGCAGGATTGTCGAGTGGGCACTAGAACTATCAAGCTTTGGCCTCAAGTTCGAGAGTATGTCAACAATCCAGAGCAGAGCATTGGCAGAGTTCATAGCAGAGTGGACGCCAACTCCAGACGAAGAAATTCCGGAGACGAGCATCCCTGCCAAGGAAGCAAACAAAGAGTGGCTCATGTACTTTGACGGTGCCTTCTCGCTGCAAGGCACCGGTGCTGGTGTACTGCTTGTCGCGCCCACCAGAGAGCACCTCAAGTACATAGTCCAGATGCACTTTCCCAAGGAGCAAGCGACAAACAATACTGCAGAGTATGAAGGCTTGCTTGCCGGTCTCAGGCTCGCGGCAGAACTTGGGATTAAGAAGCTCATTGTCAGGGGTGACTCGCAGCTTGTCGTCCGCCAAGTGAACAAGGATTACCAGAGTCCGTTGATGGAAGCTTACGTTGATGAAGTGAGGATGCTGGAAGAGCGCTTTGACGGCCTGCAAATGGAACATGTTCCAAGAGCTGAGAACGACATTGCCGATGGCCTGTCAAAGTGCGCGACACTTAAGTTACCTGTGGAACCAGGGACCTTTGTGCTCAAGCTGACTCAGCCATCCGTAACACCATCAACAGGACAGAGCAAGAAGAGGAAGTTGATTTCCGGCGACTATCTTCCGGCAGAGCTTCCCGAAGCCGCCGCCAAGAAGGTCCCCAAGATCGACGCCAAGAGTGCTGAGGAGCAGTCTACTCCGGCAAACCCCAGGGTTTGTTCTGTTGCAGCAGACACTCCCGGCAAGCTCTGCTCCGGCAAGCTTGCCGGGGAATGTCAAGCTCCGGCAGAGTCGCAGGCTCCTGCCGTAGAAGCGGACGTTCCCGCAGCAGCAGATGTGCCTTTAGTCCTTGTTGTCGAGCCACAGGCTCCAACATGGGCACAGCAGATTGTCCATTTCCTTCAGACAGGAGAACTTCCCGAAGAGCCAGAAGAAGCGGAAAGAGTAGCCCGGCAGTCTAGTATGTACCAGTTTGTCGATGACACACTGTACAGAAGAAGACTCAACGGTGTGAAATTGAAGTGTATTCCCCGGGAAGATGGACATAAGCTGTTGGCAGAGATACACGGAGGCATATGTGGTCACCACATTGGCGCAAGAGCTCTTGTCGGAAAAGCATTCCGGCAAGGCTTCTTCTGGCTGACAGCCCTCCAGGATGCAACTGCACAAGTAACCAAGTGTGAAGCGTGCTAGTTCCATTCCAAGCAGATAGATCAGCCAGCTCAAGCTCTCCAGACGATCCCTTTATCCTGGCCATTTTCGGTCTGGGGGCTCGACATCCTCGTCCCCTTCCCCCGAGCTGTCGGGGGCTTTGAGTACTTGTACGTTGCAATCGACAAGTTCACAAAGTGGCCGGAAGTGGAACCAGTGAGAAAGGTGACGGCGCAGTCCGCGATCAAATTCTTCAGGTCGATTGTTTGCCATTTCGGAATCCCTAACAGGATAATTACCGACAACGGTACACAATTTACGAGACGCACCTTCATGCAGTACGTCCAAGATCTTGGCGCCAAGGTCTGCTTCGCTTCTGTTGCTCACCCGAGAAGCAACGGTCAAGTTGAGAGGGCAAATGCTGAAGTGCTACGCGGGCTCAAGACCAGGACATTTGACAGGCTGCACAAGCGCGGACGCAACTGGATTGAGGAGCTGCCAGTGGTTCTTTGGTCGATCAGGATGACGCCAAATCGAGCCACTGGACAGACACCCTTCGCTCTAGTCTATGGAGCGGAGGCATTTATCCCCACGGAACTCGTATACGGGTCACCTCGAGTGCTCGCTTATGATGAGCTTGAGCAAGAGCGGCTGCGGCAAGATGACGCGCTGCTCCTTGAGGAAGATCGTCTCCAGGCTACTGTGCGAGCCGCTCGCTACCAGCAAGCTTTGCGCCGCTATCATAGCCGCAAAGTTAACGCCAGGAGTCTCGAGGAAGGCGACCTTGTTCTTCGGCGCGTTCAGTCCGCCAAGAATTCCAACAAGTTGACGCCGAAGTAGGAAGGCCCTTACCGGGTGAAACGAGTCACCAGGCCTGGCGCTGTCCGCCTGGAGACCGAAGATGGCGTACCAGTGAGCAACTCCTGGAATATCGAGCTTCTTCGTAAGTTTTACCCGTAAGGCGCGGTTGTCGGACCCTGTCCGGCAACCACCCTTTTGTACAAGTCTTGCCGCTGTTGCATGTAATCCTTTGTACAAAGCCAGGCGCAGACCCTGAGCACAAGATAATGAAGCACTGGCACCCAGAGTTATAGCATGCATGTTAGGTCGAGTCGAGTCCTCGGTTAGGGTTGATAGTGCCTAACAGCAGCTAACCCCTAACTTAGAGGTCGAGTGTGCATCCTTTTTGCCTTTCTTTCGTTTCCTTTGGTTAGCAGGACTCGCGTATCCTTGCCAGACCGCATGGGGATGAAAAGGAGAAGGAGGACGTGCCGGCATCTGGGCCCCGGCAAGCCAGTGTTGCCGGGGGCTGCAAGTACCAAGGTTCACCCTGCGGCAAGCCAGAGTTGCCGGGGGCTGCAGTCTCAGATAAGTCTTCCATCCCTCTTCATGCATTCTCTTTTGGACTGGGAATACGAAGCCTCGTCTCTTCCCGAAAGCCACCGTGCTCCCTTAGCTCTGGTCCCTGGGGCCCCAAGGCCAAGTTTTGGTCGTAGTCGCGGCAGGAAAGGGATGAAACGAGGGGCCGCACCCGCCTCGTCCCTGCCTCCGTCAAGAGCGTGAGAAAGGTCGAGCGACGTGGGAAGCCGGCAGGGCCTGTTGCCGGGGAAGGAGTGTCTATCTAAAAGATACCAAGGATTTGCTGCTTGGCGTGGGTTCTACCCGCGAGACAAATAACCCGGCAAACATCCCCTTTTCATTAAAACATTCCACGCAGGTACAGTCCATAGAGAACGAAAAACATGAAAGAGAGGATTACAAGTTTTAAATGCAACTAAGGCCCGAGGGCTTACAAATTAAAAAGAGAAGATGCCCGTAATCCTTTTCCTGTCCCTCTCTTCAGGAGGTAGGCCAAGGGAGCGAGAAGGGCAAAAGGAGCGCCTAGGCAACATACGGGTGCTAGAAGACACCAAGAGAACATCCCGGGGGCCGTCAAGGCTGGTCGGTGACGGCGGCGCCGGAAGCGGGGCTCGAAGACGAGGCGGCAGGATGTCAGCACGCTGTCGAGGGCACCACGCCATCGTACTCCGACTTGACGGCCTTGCCGCCAGCCCTCTTCCTATTCTGCAGCCTCCCTACGCCAGCCGCCCAAGGAGACGACCCCGGGGAGTTCAAGGAGCTGGCAACACCGATGATGGGGTTGCCGGTGCCGCATGGAGCGGCGCCCGACACCTAGTCGGACCCGCCATCCTACCGCCCGCTCCCCTCGTTGTCGCTGTCGCTCCCCTCCTCGTCACTCTCGCTCGAGGAGGAGCCTTCGCTATCGGAGGAGCTCTCCACGCAGCACCGGGCCCGGACGCCGAAGCACCCGAAGACCTTGACGGAGAGGAGATCGCCCTCCACCAACTTAAAGTGGAGGGTGAGCCCCGGCGTCAAGCTGTGGATGCGGGCGAACGTCTTCCACCCTTGGCCAAGATACATCACACCAGGGGCTGGGAATTCGACGCGGACTCGCGTGCCGCTGATTCCACAGCCCCTCATCTGTAGCCTCAACGTCTCGGGCGGGTCCAACTCCACCACTTCCGCAAACGGATCTGGGAGTCGGAGGCGACGATGAGGCGCCCGGCGCAGCCTGACGAAGAACTCGCAAGGGTCGTCCCCGGCATGGGACACCGCGGGAAGAAGAGCCGCCGGCGGAGGCGAAGCCGACGCGCCACCTCGTCCACCTCGTCCCTGAGCGCCACGGCCTCGTCCTCGACCTCGTCCACGACCTCGCCCCCTCCCTCTTCCCCTTACGGCTGGCTCCGCAGCCACGGGTGCGGGAGAGGGAGGGAGGCGCTGCCTGGCGGCAACCCTTGCCGCCACTGATGAAGGACCAGGGTTCCCTTTCTCCATGGCGAATGGGAGGAAGGGGAGCAGAAGCTGAAGGAAGGAGAAGATGAGAAGATGCAGGCTTCCGTCGTCCCCTCCCGCTCCTTATAAAGGAGCGAGGTGGGGGCTCGGCCGCCCCGCTCAGCGAATCAAGATGCGGGGAGAGCAGGGAGCGGGGGCCGACCCGCTGCCTCGACCCGTGACGGCCCGGTTTCCCGCCTCCGCCATCCGCGACCCCAAGTGCATGGGAGCCGCGTGGCAGGCGTGCGGAACAGGGACGATAGATGAGGCGACCCCTCCCCACCCCGTGATCGTGGGGAGTGGACGCCTCGAAAACCGCCCACGATCTCTCCCACGATGCCGCATTTGACGCGTGCCATTCGGGGAGAGCGCGGTGGATGCGGGGTGGGTTATGGCATGCCCTAGGCCGCGCGTGCCCGTGCACTGTTTTGGGCCTGGCCCAACAGCGCTCGGCACCGTGTATGGCCCAGGCCCGGGGGCTCCTGTCGGTGTACTAAAGTAGGGGTACCTTAGTATCCCAAACTTGTGCAAGGGCAGTCGCAGCGACCCGCGACAAGGCTTGCCGGGCGACCGCCAAGACCCTCCATGGTTCCTTTAGGAGCCATTCAAGAACAAAGTATTCGAGCCAAGGCACAAGACCCCGGCAAGAGGAGCTTGCCGGGAAGGCTACTCGAAGCACCTAGGCCCCGACAAGAGGAGCTTGCCGGGAAGGAAACAAGACCCCGGCAAGAGGAGCTTGCCAGGAAGGAGACAAGACCCCGGCAAGAGGAGCTTGCCGGGAAGACCAACCAAAACATCTCAAGAAGATCGCTGCGGCGCACCACGCGCCCCAACAAGACCCGGCGAGCGACAAGCTCCCGGACGCGACAAGACAACATCCGCGGCAAGGCGCTTGCCGCAACAAGCTACTACTCCGCAGCCCGCGCTCCAGCCTACCCACCAATGTGTCGCTCAGGGGCCACCCCTGGTATACGTGGCGGGAGGCTGTGCAGCCGGGGGCATGCGGTGGCAAGCAAGCACTGACAAGGAGCTATCGTGGCAAACGGTGGCGCCCCTGACGGTCCCTTTCCGCCCCGTCTAGGCGACACAGACGGGCATTTAATGCCCTTGTCCCCTGCCGTCAGGGTTAGGTATGATACCACTGTAGCAGGCGGTGGCGCCAACTACCACCCCTTTTACATTTTTACCCTCACCTCTATTGCCACGTGTCAGTGACCCCTTAGACATATAAAAGGAGGCCCATGCGCAACAGAGAGGGGGAGGACAGCCCTTCTCACGCTCGGTCTCGCCAGCTGCTTGAGTGTACTGTAGCACTCATCACTCCCGAGCCAAAACTCAATACAACCACGAAAGCAGGAGTAGGGTTTTAGGCATCCGTGCGGCCCGAACCTGGGTAAACTGATCGTCTCGCTCGTGTGTTTCGCCTCGATCTGCTCTTTGTGCATCCACCGCCCCCTGCCGAACCAAAAGGGGCTCGGTCCGCCGATCCCCATAGGTGTGCGAGGGACCAGCAACCCCCGACAATAATGAATGACAAGGCAATGTCAGAACAAAGGAATGCACATATTGTTAAACCGGAGTATAACAACGGAGGTAAAAGGTTTGTCTGGTTCACCAGAGGGCTAATGGTATATGAGAGATTGCTTTTACAAAGGTAAAATGCCTATGTGGTAAAGAGGATACAGATCTAAGGCAAAATGACTAAGTAAGGTAAAACAGATTTCACAGTTTGGCATAGGAATTTTAGATCTGCCGTGCGTGGGATAATCAAAATATATTCTGGTTTAATCTCATGCGCTCAAAAAGTTCAGTAATTTCAGATGAGTTTGATATCAAGCAGATGCCTTAACAAGAAGGAGGGAGTTTAAACTACAAAGGCGCCAAAAACACTTTGATCTAACGGGCCACTGGTATTACAGAAGGAGGAACAGCTTCAAGCGGGAAGAACACCGAACCCTAATGGCAGATCTGGGGTGAGAAGAAGAGGAACTTACTGGTGCAGGAGGATGCAGCGGAGGATCACCGTGTTTCTCTGATATGGTCAGGTCAATGCAGCGGCCTATGTCGAAACAGAGGCGAAGGGCGACGGCGGCGGCAGAGCTCGAGGGTCGGTCGGCACGAGGAAGAAGAGGTGAAGGAGACGAAGGGGAAAAAGGAGAAGGGCCCGTGGTCTTATTTATAAAGGCAAAGCGATAAGCGACAAGTGCGGGAATCGAGGAGCTCAAAATGGATAATTAATAAGGATGTCGCCTTGATGGTTGGATATTCATTAAATGAAGGGAATCTTCGGCTTTAACGAATAGATGACGTCAGGGCGGTTTATTACGGATCTAAAGGATGACATCACGGCGGTATCAGATTTATATAAAGGTGATAGGGCAAGAATTTTTCTAAGTATTGAAGATTAACATGAACAAGTTCAAATCAATCTGGAGCCTAATGTTGGGGATATGATTACTGGAGGTAAACCGGATTGGAGTGGTCGGGTTAGCTCCATGAAGATAGAATCCCATGAAGACATGAAGATGGTGGCGCTTTACGAAGGCCCAGGGCCCAAAGGCGGGTTAAGGCCTGTAGATGTAAACCAACTTTGTCATGTAACTTGTATTGTAAGTTAGAGGAATAGAGAACGAGATGGACACATCTATGATCCGGCTTCGGGACTCTATAAACCAGCGGGCGTCAACCTATGTATATAAAGGGACGACCCGACCGCGGTTGGAGAGGAACAGACGACAACACGAGAGCGAGGCAAAGTGGATTTGCTCCCTGGTCATTGAAACCCTAGCAATACCAATCACAACTAGACGTAGGCTTTCACCTTCATCGAAGGGGCCGAACTAGTATAAAATCCCTTGTGTCCCTTGTACGGTTTAACCCCTTTAAGCTAACCCGTTGCGATGGCTCCACGACTAAGTCCTTTCACGAGGACATCTGTCGTGACAAACCCATGACAACTTGCATTACCATAACCAGGCTGATGTCTCTCTCAAAGAGATCTCGGATGCGGCCCTGCAATATCGGCACATGCTTTGCTGGACCCCAGCTCTGCCCCCTGGTGATCCATGACATCAGTTGTGGTGGGGGGACCTGAGCGAAAGGCAGGGGTATACCCACTTGGGACTTCGGGGAGCTATGATATAAAACAACTCCCGCTGCCACAAACTAGACACCTCTGGGAAGGAACCCTCTGGCCATGGAACATCAGCACTTTTGCCGATTACGTCACCTCCGCACTCTGCGTGCCGCCCCTCGATCATCTTCGGCTTCACATTGAAGGTCCTGAGCCACAGGCCGAAGCGAGGGGTAATGCGGAGGAAGGCCTCACATACGACGATGAATGACGAGATGTGAAGGAGGGAATCCGGGGCCAGATCATGGAAATCCAGCCCATAATAGAACATGAGCCCCCTAACAAAGGGATCCAGAGCGAGGCCTAGTCCTAGGAGGAAGTGAGATATGAACACAACATTCTCGTTGGGTTCGGGAGTGGGGATGACCTGCCCTCGGGTGGGCAGCCTGTGCGAAATTTCGGCAGTCAGATATCTGGCCTCTGTCAGCTTCTTGATGTCCTCCTCTGTAACAGAGGAAGGCATCCACCGACCTTGGAGGTTGGATCCGGACATGGTTGAAGGTCCGAAGCGCCTGACCTGAGCCTGGGTGTTGGAACTCGAGGCGGGGGAAGGATTCGATTGAGCACAAGAGAGAAAAAGGAGAGGTCTTGGCCTCTTTATAAAGAGGGTGTGCTACCTCTTGAGCACTGCGTTGGATTTCCCCGAAGAGGAGAGGATGATGCAACAAAGTAGCGTAAGTGTTTCCCTCAGTTTTTGAGAACCAAGGTATCAATCCAGTAGGAGGCTACGCGCGAGTCCCTCGTACCTACATAAAAACAATAGCTCAACGCAACCAACACGCTTAGGGGTTGTCAATCCCTTCACGGTCAGTTATGAAAGTGAGATCTGATAGAGATGATAAATAATATTTTTGGTATTTTTGGTATAGAGATGCAAAGTAAAAAGTAAAAGGCAAAGTAAAAGCAAAGAAATAATAAAGTGATGGAGATTGATATGACGAGAAAGAGACCCGGGGGCCATAGGTTTCACTAGTGGCTTCTCTCAAGAGCATAAGTATTCTACGGTGGGTGAACAAATTACTGTTGAGCAATTGACAGAATTGAGCATAGTTATGAGAATATCTAGGTATGATCATGTATACAGGCATCACGTCCGAGACAAATAGACCGACTCCTGCCTGCATCTACTACTATTAATCCACTCATCGACTGCTATCCAGCATGAATCTAGAGTATTAAGTTAAAAACAGAGTAACACCTTAATCAAGATGACATGATGTAGAGGGATAGTTTCATGCAATATGATAAAAACCCCATCTTGTTATCCTCGATGGCAAAAATACAATAAGTGCCTTGCTGCCCCTTCTGTCACTGGGAAAGGACACCGCAAGATCGAACCCAAAGCTAAGCACTTCTCCCATGACAAGAACAACCAATCTAGTAGGCCAAACCAAACTGATAATTCGAAGAGACTTGCAAAGATAACCAATCATACATGAAAGAATTTAGAGAAGATTCAAATATTATTCATAGATAGACTTGATCATAAACCCACAATTCATCACTCTCAACAAACACACCGCAAAAAGAAGATTACATCGAAAAGATCTCCACAAGAGAGGGGGCGAACATTGTATTGAGATCCAAAAAGAGAGAAGAAGCCATCTAGCTACTAACTATGGACCCGTAGGTCTAAAGCAAACTACTCACACTTCATCGGAGGGGCTTGGATGATGATGTAGAAGCCCTCCTGTAGCGACCCGACCCGAATGGATCAAGTCTACTATGCTCCGGTGTCATCCCTGGATCAGTAATGCTGACACCACATAGTACATCGAAGGATTTATAGCAGAGTGGCAATCACACACTTATTACATCGTTGTCTCCGAAGAGAACTTATTACAATAATATGGCTTGAGGCCATCTAATATCAATAACAGCGGAAGACTTGGAAGATAAATGGGTCCATCAACTCCAACGGCATCACTGAGTATAGAACCACGACCTAAAAGCACCTTAATCGTCGTCTGAAAAGTCTGCAACATTAATGTTGCAGCCCGAAACGGGTCAGGACATGGAATATGCTGGCAAGGTAACACATAGAGAGTAATGGAATGAAACAGCTATACTATATGCATATTTGGCTGGTGGAAAGCTCTATGGTTACTGTTTTTGCGTAAAGCCAATTTTTCCCTACTGCAAAGGAATAAATTTTATTTAACTATCATGGTGGTTGTTAAACATTGAGAATGGTTGACAGCATTCTCAATCCCAATTAAAATTACAATTAAACCCAACAATATTAATTTAGAAGTAACATGATGAGATTCACATGATATTCAAGTACTAGATACTCAAGATTGTCCATACCGGGGACACGGCTAATCATGATTAGTTTATTACACTCTGCAGAGGTTTGCGCACTTTTCCCCACAAGACTCGATCGCCTCCGTTGGATTTCTCGCACTACATGGTCTTTGAGAAACGGATGACCGAGACATAGTCTTTCAGAAGCGCTAGCACCTTACGATGGAGTAGACCGTACCACCTATATCCCCTACATCTGCTAGTCTACCCCTATAAGAGTTCGCACGACTTAGTCAACTATGCCAGAGCCCATAATGGCATCTGGCTGCACACGTAAGTATTTAGCATGAAAGATCTTATGATCCCTTTGAGCCTGGGTGGCGGTCCAAAAAAAAACAGGCAAGTCCTGATAGACATTAGGTGCCTCAATCCACCCAGATGTGTGTTTAAGTTGCCACCTTAGATAAACCATTAAAATTGTCAATCTCACATCTGTCATGGATATCACTCACCCAATCCACGTCTACTAGCATAGCATGGCATAATAAGCAAACGTAGAAGTAACTCCCAAAGGTTTCTTAATAAACTGGTAATAGGTACTACCTCATCTACTTCCCATCCCACAATTTAATTAGATCCTAATCATGCAATGTGAGAGGATGGATCTAATGCAATAAAACTGGGTTGTAGAAAAGGTATGATCAAAGTGTTACTTGCCTTGTTGATGATCCGCGAGTCCTAGGGATTCAAAGTAACAGGTGGCGCAATCCGGGTAATCTATCGCAGACAAACAACAAGCATACAATAAGTACTCATCTAATCCACAGGTAAAACTCGAACAAGAGATCGAACCAGAAAGTTCAACTTAAGAACTCCGGTTGCAAAGAAAGAAAGAACCGAACAAAGAAACCGAAAACAAACGGCAGAAAACAACTTGGTTCTAGCAAGTTGAACTAGGTCAAATTTTACCGTAGCAAAACTTAGTTAAAGTTGATTAGTCAGAACGGCGGTTTCGAAACGAAACTCCAGGCGCTTGAATCACCTGATTCCGATAAACGAGCGAGAAGATAAACTAGAAGGAAGATCAGATCTGAGATCACGATCGCGGAATAAAACCGACGAAAAGAAAAAAGAACAACGGTTAAACGAACGGACGTTCGTTAACCTAGAAGAATCCGGTGATCACGTTCGTTAAGACGAACGGTCCGGCAAACGGTCTCTAGGCAACTAAATCGGAAAAGAAAACGAATCCGATCTACGGTTTCAAGAAAAGAAAACCGAACGAAAAACCGATCTAGAAAACCGGAATGGTTTAGAGAAGAAAACGAATCGGAAGAGAAGAACCAGAACGATTTAGAAGAAAATTGATCCGAGGAAAAGAAAGAGAGACGCGGCACGGTACCTCCGGCGAGGTCTCCGGCGAGGGCTCCGGCGACGGCGACAAGGGGCGATGGCGGCGGTGGTGCGGCGGCGGCGGGGCACAAGGGGCGGCACGGCGCGGGGTGTGGGGTGCGGTGGAGGCTTGGGGGCTTGGGGTTTGATGATTTAGAGGGGGGGGGGGTGTTGGGGTATATATATATTGGTGAGGGGGAGGGGTTTGCTTGGGGTAGGGGGCAAGAATTAGAGTAGGAATAGGAAAGATCTAGAAAAAAACGGAGTAGGACTAAAGTCCTACTAGGACTCCAAAAGGGCAGCGGCGGCGGCTCCCTGGCCTGGGCGCGCGCGGCGCGGCGCTGGCGCTGGCGCCTGGCCCGGCCGGCTGGGCCTTTGGCCTAGGGCGCTCGGGATTTTTTTTAAACGGTTCTGCGCGCGGAAAAACACAGAAAAAGCAATTCTACCGGACTCCAAAACTAATAAAGTAAATTTTCCCCGACTCCTAAAAATGAGTCGAACAAAATGAACTTTTCTCTGGGCCTAAAATGCAATTTTTGAAAACGCGCATTTTTCCCTATCCAAATAAAAGGCAAATGAAACTCCGACAAATCCAATGATCCTCTCTTTCAAGATTTGAGTAAACTCAAATATGAAAAAGACGAAATCTCCAACTCTCTCCGAGGGTCCTTGAGTTGCGTGAAATTTCTAGGATCGGCAAAATGCAAGAAAATATGATATGCATGATGATCTATGTATATAACATTCCAAATTGAAAATTTGGGATGTTACAAACCTACGCCCCTTAAGATGAATCTCGCCCTCGAGATTCGGGTTGGCTAGAAAATAGGTGAGGGTGGTCCTTGAGCAAATCTTCTTCTCTCTCCCAGGTGGCTTCATCTTCTGAGTGGCGGTTCCACTAAACTTTGCAAAACTTGATAACCTTGCTGCGAGTAACTCTACTGGCATACTCGGGAATTTTGACTGGTTTCTCTTCATATGTTAGGTCGTCCTTCTACTGAATCGATTCTAGCGGTACTGTATCTCTTAGCGGTACCTCCGCCATCTCGGCGTGACATTTCTTCAGCTGAGACACATGGAATACGTCATGAACTCCTGACAGTCCCTCTGGTAATTCCAATTTATAAGCGACTTCTCCCATACGTTGCAAGATCTTATACGGTCCAACGAAACGTGGTGCTAATTTTCCCTTAACTCCAAAACGCTTAACTCCTCGCAGTGGGGATACTCGAAGATACACTCTGTCTCCGGTTTCGTAAACTGTCTCCTTGCGTTTAGAATCTGCGTAGCTCTTCTGCCTGGACTGGGCTACCTTGAGCCTACCGCGTATCAACTTAACTTTCCGTTCAGACTCTTTAATCAAATCTGGTCCAAAGAACTGACGGTCTCCAACTTCATCCCATGACAACGGTGTCCTGCACCTCCTTCCGTATAAAGCTTCGAAAGGTGCCATCTTCAAACTGGTTTGGTAACTGTTGTTATACGAAAACTCCGCATACGGCAAGTTATCGTCCCAACTAGATCCATAATCTAGTGCACAAGCTCTCAGCATATCTTCCAAAATCTGATTGACTCTCTCGGTCTGTCCATCTGTCTGTGGATGAAAAGCGGTGCTGAACTCTAGCCTGGTTCCCAAAGTTTCATGCAACTGATTCCAAAACTTTGAGGTAAATTGGGTTCCTCTGTCTGATACAATACTCCTTGGAACTCCATGCAAACAAATGATCCTAGTCATGTATATCTTTGCCAACTTAGCACTGGTGTAAGTGGTCTTAACTGGAATGAAATGTGCTACCTTCGTCAAACGATCAACTACTACCCATATTGAGTCATATCCTGCTTTCGTCCTGGGTAGTCCTGTGATAAAATCCATGCCTATCTTATCCCACTTCCATTCGGGTATCGGCAATGGTTGCAACAATCCAGCTGGCTTCTGATGCTCTGCCTTCACTCTATGACATACGTCACAAACTGCTACATAGGCTGCAATATCCTTCTTCATTCCGGTCCACCAGAATGTCTCCTTCAAATCCAAATACATCTTGGTATTTCCTGGGTGAATCGAATATGGTGAATCATGTGCCTCTTGTAGAATCAACTTCCTGATCTCTGGGTCATTTGGCACATAAACACGGTCCTCAAACCATAGGGTATCGTGCTCATCCTCACGAAATCCCGTTGCTTTTCATTTGCTTAGTTTCTCCTTTATAGCAGCAATCTCCTTGTCAGATTTCTGAGCTTCTCTGATTTTATCCATCAATGTTGACTGAATCTCCAATGCTGCTACATAGCCTTTCGGAACTATCTCTAAACTTAGTTCACGAAGGTTTTCTTCTAACTCCTTGGGTATACTTCCCGTCATTAACGTATTGACATGGCTCTTACGGTTCAATGCGTCAGCTACTACATTAGCTTTTCCGGTATGGTAATGTAATCTCATGTCATAATCCTTGATGAGCTCCAACCATCTCCTTTGTCTGAGGTTCAACTCCTTCTGCGTGAAAATGTACTTCAAACTCCTGTGATCCGTGTACACCTCGCAATGATTTCCAATGAGGAAATGTCTCCATGTCTTCAATGTATGCACTACGGCTGCTAACTCCAAATCATGTGTGGCGTAATTCAACTCATGAGGCTTCAGTTGTCGTGAAGCATACGAAACAACTCTACCTTCCTGCATAAGCACTGCTCCAAGTCCTCGACGTGAAGCGTCACAATATACCTCATAATCCTTGGTCTGATCTGGCAAAATCAACACTGGTGAGGTAACCAAACATTTCTTCAACTCCTGGAAACTAGCCTCACACTCCTCAGTCCAATTGAACTTGGTATCCTCCTTCAACAACTCCGTCATAGGCTTCGCAATCTTTGAAAAGTTCTCAATGAATCTCCGGTAGTATCCTGCGAGTCCAAGAAAACTCCGGATCTCTCCAACTGTCGTTGGTGCTTCCCATTTGGTTACAGTCTCAACCTTTGCGGGGTCAACTGCTATCCCTGTTGGGGAACGTAGCGGAAATTCAAAATTTTCCTACGTGTCACCAAGATCTATCTATGGAGAGACTAGCAACGAGGGGAAGGAGAGTGCATCTACATACCCTTGTAGATGGCTAAGCGGAAGCGTTCAAGTGAACGGGGCTGATGGAGTCGTACTCCTCGTGATTCAAATCACCGATGATCAAGTGCCGAACGGACGGCACATCCGCGCTCAACACACGTACAGCCCGGTGACGTCTCCCACGCCTTGATCCAGCAAGGAGAGAGGGAGAGGTTGAGGAAGACTCCATCCAGCAGCAGCACAATGGCGTGGTGATGATGGAGGAGCGTGGCAATCCTGCAGGGCTTCGCCAAGCACCGCAGAAGAGGAGGAATAGAGAGAGAGGGCTGCACCAAGAGGTGAGATCAAATTGTGTGTCATGTGCAGCCCCTAGGCCTCATATATATAGGGGAGAGGGAGGAGGGCTGCGCCCTAGGGTTTCCCCTAGGGGGGGCGGCGGCCAAGAGGGGAGGGGAGAATGGGGCGCCCCTTAGGGTGGGCCTTAGGCCCATCTAAGCCTAGGGTTTCCCCTCTCTCCACCTCTTAGGCGCCTTGGGCCTATGTGGGAGGCGCACCAGCCCACTTGGGGCTGGTCCCTCACCACTCTTGGCCCACGCAACCTTCTGGGGCTGGTGGCCCCACTTGGTGGACCCCCGGGACCCTCCCGGTGGTCCCGGTACATTACCGATAAACCCCGAAACCTTTCCGATGACCAAAACAAGACTTCCCATATATAAATCTTTACCTCCGGACCATTCCGGAACTCCTCGTGACGTCCGGGATCTCATCCGGGACTCCGAACAACATTCGATAACCACATACTAACTTCCTTTATAACCCTAGCGTCATCGAACCTTAAGTGTGTAGACCCTACGGGTTCGGGAGACATGTAGACATGACCGAGACGTTCTCCGATCAATAACCAACAGCGGGATCAGGATACCCATGTTGGCTCCCACATGTTCCACGATGATCTCATCGGATGAACCACGATGTCAAGGACTTTATCAATCCCGTATACAATTCCCTTTGTCTATCGGTACGATACTTGCCCGAGATTCGATCGTCGGTATCCCGATACCTTGTTCAATCTCGTTACCGGCAAGTCTCTTTACTCGTTCCGTAACACATCATCCCGTGATCAACTCCTTAATCACATTGTGCACATTATGATGATGTCCTACCGAGTGGGCCTAGAGATACCTTTCCGTTTACACAGAGTGACAAATCCCAGTCTCGATTCGTGCCAACCCAACAGACACTTTCAGAGATACCTGTAGTGCACCTTTATAGTCACCCAGTTACATTGTGATGTTTGGTACACCCAAAGCATTCCTACGGTATCCGGGAGTTGCACAATCTCATGGTCTAAGGAAATGATACTTGACATTAGCAAAGCTTTAGCATACGAACTACACGATCTAGTGCTATGCTTAGGATTGGGTCTTGTCCATCACATCATTCTCCTAATGATGTGATCCCGTTATCAATGACATCCAATGTCCATGGTCAGGAAACCGTAACCATCTATTGATCAACGAGCTAGTCAACTAGAGGCTTACTAGGGACATGGTGTTGTCTATGTATCCACACATGTATCTGAGTTTCCTATCAATACAATTCTAGCATGGATAATAAACGATTATCATGAACAAGGAAATATAATAATTACCAATTTATTATTGCCTCTAGGGCATATTTCCAACAGTCTCCCACTTGCACTAGAGTCAATAATCCAGTTCACATCGCCACGTGATTAACACTCACAGGTCACATCGCCATGTGACTAACACCCAAGAGTTTACTAGAGTCAGTAGTCTAGTTCACATCACTATGTGATTAATACTCAATGAGTTCTAGGTTTGATCATGTTGCTTGTGAGAGAGGTTTTAGTCAACGGGTATGAACCTTTCAGATCCGTGTGTGCTTTACAAATCTCTATGTCATCTCCTAGATGCAGCAACCACGCTCTATTTGGAGCTCTTCCAAATAACTGCTCTACTATACGAATCCAGTTTACTACTCAGTATAATCTGGATTAGTGTCAAATTTTGCATCGGCGTAACCCTTTACGACGAACTCTTTTACCACCTCCATAATCGAGAAAATTCCTTAGTCCACTAGTTACTAAGGATAACTTTGACCGCTGTCCTGTGATCCATTCTTGGATCACTCTTGTACCCCTTGACTGACTCATGGCAAGGCACACTTCAGGTGCGGTACACAGCATAGCATACTGTAGAGCCTATGTCTTAAGCATAAGGGACGACCTTCGTCCTTTCTCTCTATTCTGCCGTGGTCGAGCTTTAAGTCTTAACTTCATACCTTACAACTCATGCAAGAACTTCTTCTTTGACTGATCCATCTTGAACACCTTCAAGATCATGTGAAGGTATGTGCTCATTTGAAAGTACCATTAAGCGTTTTGATCTATCCTTTATAGATCTTGATGCTCAATGTTCAAGTAGCTTAATCCAGGCTTTCCATTGAAAAACACTTTCCAAATAACCCTATATGCTTTCCAGAAATTCTACGTCATTTCTGATCAACAATATGTCAACAACATATATTCATCAGAAATTCTATAGTGCTCCCACTCACTTCTTTGGAAATACAAGTTTCTCATAAACTTTGTATACACCCAAATCTTTGATCATCTCATCAAAGCATACATTCCAACTCCGAGATGCTTACTCCAGTCCTTAGAAGGATTGCTGGAGCTTTGCATACTTATTAGCATATTTCAGGATTGACAAAACCTTTCGGTTGTATCACATACAACCTTTCCTCATAAATCGTCGAGGAAACAATGTTTTGACATCCTATCTGCAAGATTTCATAAATAGTGCAGTAACTGCTAATATAATTCCAACAGACTTTTAGCATTGCTATAGGTCAGAAAGTCTCATCGTAGTCAACTCCTTGAACTTGTCGAAAACATCTTAACGACAAGTCGAGCTTTCTTAATGGTGACACTTACCATCATTGTCTGTCTTCCTTTTAAAATCCATCTGTACCTAACAGCCTTACTGTTGGGGAACGTAGTAATTTCAAAAAATTTCCTACGCACGCGCAAGATCAAGGTGATGCATAGCAACGAGGGGGAGAGTCTGATCTACGTACCCTTGTAGATCGCAACGGAAGCGTTGACACAACATAGAGGAAGTAGTCGTACATCTTCTTCCCGATCCGACCGATCCAAGCACCGTTACTCCGGCACCTCTGAGTTCTTAGCACACGTTCAGCTCGATGATGATCCTCGGGCTCCGATCTAGCAAAGTGTCGAGGAAGAGTTCCGTTAGCACGACGGCGTGGTGACGATCTTGATGTACTACCGACGCAGGGCTTCGCCTAAGCACTACAACGGTATGATCAAGGTGGAATTTGGTGGCAGGGGGCACCGCACACGGCTAAGGAACGATCTCAATGATCAACTTGTGTGTCATGGGGTGCCCCCTGCCTCCGTATATAAAGGAGCAAGAGGGAGGGGCCGGCCGGCCTAGGAGGAGGCGCGCCAAGGGGAGTCCTACTCCCACCGGGAGTAGGACTCCCTCCTTCCTTGTTGGAGTAGGAGAAGGGGAAAGAGGTGGAGAGGAATAAGGAAAAGGGGGCTGCGCCCCTTGTCCAATTCGGACCAAAGGGGGGGGGGGCGCAGGCCTCCTTCCTTTTGGCCTCTCTCCTCTATTCCCGTATGACCCAATATGGCCCATATACTCCCCGGCGAATTCCCGTAACTCTCCGGTACTCCGAAAAATACCCGAATCACTCGGAACCTTTCCGAAGTCCGAATATAGTCATCCAATATATCGATCTTTACGTCTCGACCATTTCGAGACTCCTCGTCATGTCCCCGATCTCATCTGGGACTCCGAACTCCTTCGGTACATCAAAACTCATAAAGTCATAATATAACTGTCATCGAAACCTTAAGCGTGCGGACCCTACGGTTCGACAACAATGTAGACATGACCGAGACACGTCTCCGATCAATAACCAATAGCGGGACCTGGATGCCCATATTGGCTTCTACATATTCTACGAAGATCTTTATCGGTCAGACCGCATAACAACATACGTTGTTCCCTTTGTCATCGGTATGTTACTTGCCCGAGATTCGATCGTCGGTATCCAATACCTAGTTCAATCTCGTTACCGGCAAGTCTCTTTACTCATTCCGTAATACATCATCTCGCAACTAACTCATTAGTCACAATGCTTGCAAGGCTTATGTGATGTGTATTACCGAGAGGGCCCAGAGATACCTCTCCGACAATCGGAGTGACAAATCCTAATCTCGAAATACGCCAACCCAACATCTACCTTTGGAGACACCTGTAGCACTCCTTTATAATCACCCAGTTACGTTGTGATGTTTGTTAGTACCCAAAGTGTTCCTCCGGTAAACGGGAGTTGCATAATCTCATAGTCATAGGAACATGTATAAGTCATGAAGAAAGCAATAGCAACATACTAAACGATCGGGTGCTAAGCTAATGGAATGGGTCATGTCAATCAGATCATTCAACTAATGATGTGACCTCGTTAATCAAATAACAACTCTTTTGTCTATGGTTAGGAAACATAACCATCTTTGATTAACGAGCTAGTCAAGTAGAGGCATACTAGTGACACTCTATTTGTCTATGTATTCACACATGTATTATGTTTCCGGTTAATACAATTCTAGCATGAATAATAAACATTTATCATGATATAAGGAAATAAATAATAACTTTATTATTGCCTCTAGGGCATATTTCCTTCAGTCTCCCACTTGCACTAGAGTCAATAATCTAGGTCACATCACCATGTGATTAACATCGATAGTTCACATCATCATGTGATTAACACCCATATTTCACATCGCCATGTGACCAATACCCAAAGGGTTTACTAGATTCAGTAATCTAGTTCACATCGCTATGTGATTAACACCCAAAGAGTACTAAGGTGTGATCATGTTTTGCTTGTGAGAGAATCTTAGTCAACGGGTCTGCCACATTCAGATCCACATGTATTTTTCAAATTTCTATGTCAAAAATGCTCTGCATGGAGCTACTCTAGCTAATTGCTCCCACTTTCAATATGTATCTAGACCGAGACTTAGAGTCATCTAGATTAGTGTCAAAACTTGCATCGGCGTAACCCTTTACAACGAACCTTTTTATCACGTCCATAATCGAGAAACATATCCTTATTTCACTAAGGATAATTCTCACCGCTGTCCAGTGATCTACTCCTAGATCACTATTGTACTCCCTTGCCAAATCAGTGCAGGGTATACAATAGATCTGGTATACAGCATGACATACTTTATAGAACCTATGGCCAAGGCATAGGGAATGACTTTCATTCTCTTTCTATCTTCTGCCGTGGTCGGGCTTTGAGTCTTACTCAACTTCACACCTTATAATACAGGCAAGAACTCTTTCTTTGAGTGCTCCATTTTGAACTACTTCAAAATCTTGTCAAGGTATGTACTTATTGAAAAAACTTATCAAGCGTCTTGATCTATCTCTATAGATCTTGAAGCTCAATATGTAAGCAGCTTCACCGAAGTCTTTCTTTGAAAAACTCCTTTCAAACACTCCTTTATGCTTTACAGAATAATTCTACATTATTTCCGATCAACAATATGTCATTCACATATACTTATCAGAAATGTTGTAGTGCTCCCACTCACTTTCTTGTAAATACAGGCTTCACCGCAAGTCTGTATAAAACTATATGCTTTGATCAACTCATCAAAGCGTATATTCCAACTCCGAGATGCTTGCACCAGTCCACAGATGGATCGCTGGAGCTTGCACATTTTGTTAGCACCTTTCGGATTGAAAAAACCTTCTGTTGCATCATATACAACTCTTCTTTAATAAATCCATTAAGGAATGCAGTTTTGTTTATCCATTTGCCAGATTTCATAAAATGCGGCAATTACTAACATGATTCGGATAGACTCAAGCATAGATACGAGTGAGAAGCTCTCATCGTAGTCAACACCTTGAACTTGTCGAAAACCTTTTGCGACAATTCTAGCTTTGTAGATAGTAACACTACTATCAGCGTCCGTCTTCCTCTTGAAGATCCATTTATTCTCAATTGCTTGCCGATCATCGGGCAAGTCAACCAAAGTCCAAACTTTGTTCTCATACATGGATCATATCTCAGATTTCATGGCCTCAAACTATTTCACGGAATCTGGGCTCATCATCGCTTCCTCATACTTCGTAGGTTCGTCATGGTCAAGTAACATGACCTCCAGAACAGGATTACCGTACCACACTGGTGCGGATCTCACTCTGGTTTACCTACGAGATTCGGTAGTAACTTGATCTGAAGTTACATGATCATCATCATTAGCTTCCTCACTAATTGGTGTAGTAGTCACAAGAACAGATTTTTGTGATGAACTACTTTCCAATAAGGTAGAAGGTACAATTACCTTATCAAGTTTTCTACTTTCCTCCCACTTACTTCTTTCAAGAGAAACTCCTTCTCTAGAAAGGATCCATTATAAGCAACTAATGTCTTGCCTTAGGATCTGTGATAGAAGGTGTACCCAACAGTCTCCTTTGGGTATCCTATGAAGACATATTTCTCCGATTTGGGTTTGAGCTTATCAGGATGAAACTTTTTCTCATAAGCATCGCAACCCCAAACTTCAAGAAACGACAACTTTGGTTTCTTGCCAAACCATAGTTCATAAGGCGTCGTCTCGACAGATATAGATGGTGCCCCTTTTTAACGTGAATGCAGCTGTCTCTAATGCATGACCCCAAAAACGATAGTGGTAAATCGGTAAGAAACATCATAGATTGCACTATATCCAATAAAGTACGGTTATGACGTTCGGACACACCATTATGTTGTGGTGTTCCAGGTGGCGTGAGTAGTGAAACTATTTCACATTGTTTTAACTGAAGACCAAACTCGTAACTCAAATATTTTATCTCTGCGATCATATCGTAGAAACTTTTATTTTCTTGTCACAATGATTTTTCACTTCACTCTAAAATTCTTTGAACTGTTCAAATGTTTCAGACTTATGTTTCATCAAGTAGATATCCCCATATCTGCTCAAATCATCTTGTGAAGGTCAGAAAATAATGATACCTGCTGTAAGCCTTAATATTCATCGGACCACATACATCAGTATGTATGATTTCCAACAAGTCTGTTGCTTGCTTCATTGTTCCGGAGAACGGCATTTTAGTCATCTTGCCCATAAGGCACGGTTCGCAAGCATCAAGTGATTCATAATCAAGTGATTCCAAAATTCCATCAGCATGGAGTTTCTTCATGCGCTTTACACCAATATGACCTAAACAGCAGTGCCAAAAATAAGTTGCACTATCATTATTAACTTCGCATCTTTTGGTTTCAATATTATGAATATGTGTATCACTAAGATCGAGATCCAATGAACTATTTTCATTGGGTGTGTAACCATATAAGGTTTTATTCATGTAAACAGAACAACAATTTATTCTTTTACTTAAATGAATAACCGTATTACAATAAACATGATCAAATCATATTCATGCTCAACGCAAACACCAAATAACACTTATTTAGGTTCAACACTAATCCCGAAAGTATAGGGAGTGTGCGATGATGATCATATCAATCTTGGAACCACTTCCAACACACATCGTCACTTCACCCTGAACTAGTCTCTGTTCATTCTGCAACTCCCGTTTCGAGTTACTACTCTTAGCAACTGAACTAGCATCAAATACTGAGGGGTTGCTATAAGCACTAGTAAAGTACACATCAATAACATGTATATCAAGTATACTTATGTTCACTTTGCCATCCTTCTTATCCGCCAATCACTTGGGGTAGTTCCGCTTCCAGTGACCAGTCCCTTTGCAGTAGAAGCACTTAGTCTCAGGCTTAGGATCAGACTTGGGCTTCTTCACTTGAGCAGCAACTTGCTTGCCGTTCTTCTTGAAGTTCCCCTTCTTCCCTTTGCCCTTTTCTTGAAACTAGTGGTCTTGTCAACCATCAACACTTGATGTTTTTCTTGATTTCTACCTTCGTTGATTTCAGCATCACGAAGAGCTTGGGAGTTGTTTCCGTTATCCCTTGCATATTATAGTTCATCACGAAGTTCTACTAACTTGGTGATGGTGACTAGAGAATTCTGTCAATCACTATCTTATCTGGAAGATTAACTCCCACTTGATTCAAGTGATTGTAGTACCCAGACAATCTGAGCACATGCTCACTAGTTGAGCGATTCTCCTCCATCTTTTAGCTATAGAACTTGTTGGAGACTTCATATCTCTCAACTCGGTTATTTGCTTGAAATATTAACTTCAACTCCTGGAACATCTCATATGGTCCACGACGTTCAAAACGTCTTTGAAGTCCCGATTCTAAGCCATTAAGCATGGTGTACTAAACTATCAAGTAGTCATCATATTGAGCTAGCCAAACGTTCATAACGTCTGCATCTGCTCCTGCAATAGGTCTGTCACCTAGCGGTGCATCAAGGACATAATTCTTCTGTGCAGCAATGAGGATAAACCTCAGATCACGGATCCAATCCGCATCATTGCTACTAACATCTTTAAATACAATTTTCTCTAGGAACATATCAAAAATAAACACAGGGAAGCAACAACGCGAGCTATTGATCTACAACATAATTTGCAAAATACTACCAGGACTAAGTTCATGATAAATTTAAGTTCAATTTAATCATATTACTTAAGAACTCCCACTTAGATAGACATCCCTCTAATCCTCTAAGTGATCACGTGATCCAAATCAACTAAACCATAACCGATCATCACGTGAGATGGAGTAGTTTTCAATGGTGAACATCGTTATGTTGATCATATCTACTATATGATTCACGCTCGACCTTTCGGTCTCCGTGTTCCGAGGCCATATCTGCATATGCTAGGCTCGTCAAGTTTAACCTGAGTATTCTGCGTGTGCAAAACTGGCTTGCACCCGTTGTAGATGGATGTAGAGCTTATCACACCCGATCATCACGTGGTGTCTGGGCACGACGAACTTTGGCAACGGTGCATACTCAGGGAGAACACTTCTTGATAATTTAGTGAGAGATCATCTTATAAATCTACCGCCAATCAAAGCAAGATAAGATGCATAAAAAGATAAACATCACATGCAATCAATATAAGTGATATGATATGGCCATCATCATCTTGTGCTTGTGATCTCCATCTCCGAAGCACCGTCATGATCACCATCGTCATCGGCGCGACACCATGATCTCCATCGTAGCATCGTTGTCGTCTCGCCAATCTTATGCTTCCACGACTATCGCTACCGCTTAGTGATAAAGTAAAGCATTACATCGCGATTGCATTGCATACAATAAAGCGACAACCACATGGCTCCTGCCAGTTGCCGATAACTCGGTTACAAAACATGATCATCTCATACAATAAAATTTAGCATCATGTCTTGACCATATCACATCACAACATGCCCTGCAAAAACAAGTTAGACGTCCTCTACTTTATTGTTGCATGTTTTACGTGGCTGCTACGGGCTTAAGCAAGAACTCATCTCACCTACGCATCAAAACCACAACGATAGTTTGTCAAATAGACTCCGTTTTGACCTTCTCAAGGACCGGGCGTAGCCACACTCGGTTCAACTAAAGTTGGAGAGACAGTCACCCGCAAGCCATCTATGTGCAAAGCACGTCGAGGGAACCGGTCTCGCGTAAGCGTACGCGTAATGTTGGTCCGGGTCGTCTCGTCCAACAATACCGCTAAACCAAAGTATGACATGCTGGTAGGCAGTATGACTTGTATCGCCCACAACTCACTTGTGTTCTACTCGTGCAAATAACATCAAACCATAAAACCTAGGCTCGGATGCCACTGTTGGGGAACGTAGTAATTTCAAAAAATTTCCTACGCACACGCAAGATCATGGTGATGCATAGCAACGAGGGGGAGAGTCTGATCTACGTACCCTTGTAGATCGCAACGGAAGCGTTGACACAACGTAGAGGAAGTAGTCGTACATCTTCTTCCCGATCCGACCGATCCAAGCACCGTTACTCCGGCACCTCCGAGTTCTTAGCACACGTTCAGCTCGATGACGATCCTCGGGCTCCGATCCAGCAAAGCGTCGAGGAAGAGTTCCGTTAGCACGACGGCGTGGTGACGATCTTGATGTACTACCGGCGCAGGGCTTCGCCTAAGCACTACAATGGTATGATCGAGGTGGAATTTGGTGGCAGGGGGCACCGCACACGGCTAAGGAACGATCTCAATGATCAACTTGTGTGTCATGGGGTGCCCCCCTGCCTCCGTATATAAAGGAGCAAGGGGGAGGGGCCGGCCGGCCTAGGAGGAGGCGCGCCAAGGGGAGTCCTACTCCCACCGGGAGTAGGACTCCCTCCTTGCTTGTTGGAGTAGGAGAAGGGGAAAGAGGTGGAGAGGAATAAGGAAAAGGGGGCTGCGCCCCTTGTCCAATTCGGACCATAGGGGGGGCGCAGGCCTCCTTCCTTTTGGCCTCTCTCCTCTATTCCCGTATGGCCCAATAAGGCCCATATACTCCCCGGCGAATTCTCGTAACTCTCCGGTACTCCGAAAAATACCCGAATCACTCGGAACCTTTCCGAAGTCCGAATATAGTCGTCCAATATATCGATCTTTACGTCTCGACCATTTTGAGACTCCTTGTCATGTCCCCGATCTCATCTGGGACTCCGAACTCCTTCGGTACATCAAAACTCATAAACTCATAATATAACTGTCATCGAAACCTTAAGCCTGCGGACCCTACGGTTCGAGAACAATGTAGACATGACCGAGACACGTCTCCGATCAATAACCAATAGCGGGACCTGGATGCCCATATTGGCTCCTACATATTCTACGAAGATCTTTATCGGTCAGACCGCATAACAACATACGTTGTTCCCTTTGTCATCGGTATGTTACTTGCCCGAGATTCGATCGTCGGTATCCAATACCTAGTTCAATCTCGTTACCGGCAAGTCTCTTTACTCGTTCCGTAATACATCATCTCGCAACTAACTCATTAGTCACAATGCTTGCAAGGCTTATGTGATGTGTATTACCGAGAGGGCCCAGAGATACCTCTCCGACAATCGGAGTGACAAATCCTAATCTCGAAATACGCCAACCCAACATCTACCTTTGGAGACACCTGTAGTATCCTTTATAATCACCCAGTTACGTTGTGACATTTGGTAGTACCCAAAGTGTTCCTCCGGTAAACGGGAGTTGCATAATCTCATAGTCATAGGAACATGTATAAGTCATGAAGAAAGCAATAGCAACATACTAAACGATCGGGTGCTAAGCTAATGGAATGGGTCATGTCAATCAGATCATTCAACTAATGATGTGACCTCGTTAATCAAATAACAACTCTTTTGTCTATGGTTAGGAAACATAACCATCTTTGATTAACGAGCTAGTCAAGTAGAGGCATACTAGTGACACTCTGTTTGTCTATGTATTCACACATGTATTATGTTTCCGGTTAATACAATTCTAGCATGAATAATAAACATTTATCATGATATAAGGAAATAAATAATAACTTTATTATTGCCTCTAGGGCATATTTCCTTCACTTACGACCATCAAGTAGTTCTTCCAAAGTCTACACTTTGCTTTCATATATGGATCCTCTCTCGGATTTTATGGCCTCGAGCCATTTATCGGAATCCGGGCCCACCAACGCTTCTCCACAGCTCGTAGGTTCATTGTTGTCTAGCAACATGACTTTAAGACAGGATTACGTACCACTCTGAAGTAGTACGCATCCTTGTCATCCCACGAGGTTTGGGAGTGACTTGATCTGAAGTTTCATGATCACTATCATAAGCTTCCACTTCAATTGGTGTAGGTGCCACAGGAACAACTTCCTGTGCCCTGCCACACACTAGTTGAAGAGACGGTTTAATAACCTCATCAAGTCTCCACCATCCTCCCACTCAATTCTTTCGAGAGAAACTTTTCCTCGAGAAAGGACCCGATTCTAGAAACAATCCCTTAGTGCTTTCGAATCTGAGACTGGAGGTATACCCAACTGTTTTGGGTGTCCTATGAAGATGCATTTATCCGCTTTGGGTTCGAGCTTATCAGCCTGAAACTTTTTCACATAAGCGTCGCAGCCCCAAACCTTTTAAGAAATGACAGCTTAGGTTTCTCTAAACCATAGTTCATACGGTGTCACCTCATCGGAATTACGTGGTGCCCCCCTTTTAAAGTGAATGTGGTTGTCTCTAATGCCTAACCCATAAACTATCGTGGTAATTCGATAAGAGACATCATGGTATGCATCATATCCAATAGGGTGCAGTTATGATGTTCGGACACACCATCACACTATGGTGTTCCAGGCTGTATCAGTTGTGAAACAATTTCCACAATGTATTAATTCTGTGCCAAACTAGTAATTCAGATATTCATCTCTATGATCATATCATAGATACTTTATCCTCTTGTCACGACGATCTTTCAACTTCACCCTGAAATTACTTGAACCTTTCAATAATTCAGACTCGTGATTCATCAAGTAAATATACTCAACATCTACTCAAATCATCTGTGAAGTAAGAACATAACGATATCCACTACACGCCTCAGCACTCATTGGACTGCACACATCAAAATGTATTACTTCCAACAAGTTGCTTTCTAGTTCTATTTTACTGAAAACGAGGCTTTCAGTCATCTTGCCCATGTGGTATGATTTGCATGTCTCAACTAATTCAAAATCAAGTGAGTCCAAACGGTCCATTTGCATGGAGTTTCTTCATGCATATACACCAATAGACATGGTTCACATGTCTCAAACTTTTCAAAAACGAGTGAGCCCAAAGATCCATCAACATGGAGCTTCATCATGCGTTTTATATCGATATGACTTACGTGGCAGTGCCAGAAGTAGGTGGTACTATCATTACTATCTTTTGGCATGAACATGTGTATCACTACGATCGAGATTCAATAAACCATTCATTTTAGGTGTAAGACCATTGAAGGCATTATTCAAATAAACAGAGTAACCATTATTCTCCTTAAATGAATAACCGTATTGTGATGGACATAATCCAATCATGTCTATGCTCAACGCAAACACCAATCTCGATGGTAGAGGGAGCGTGCGATGCTTGATCATATCAACATTGGAAACTCTTCCAACACATATCGTCAGCTCACTTTTAGCTAGTCTCCGTTTATTCCGTAGCTTTTATTTCGAGTTACTAACACTTAGCAACCGAACCGGTATCTAATACCCTGGTGCTACTAGGAGTACTAGTAAAGTACACATCAACACAATGTATATCCAATATACTTCTATTGACCTTGCCATCCTTCTCATCTACCAAGTATCTAGGGTAATTTTGCTCCAGTGGCTGTTCCTCTTATTACAGAAGCACTTAGTCTCGGGTTTGGGTTTAACCTTGGGTTTCTTCACTAGAGCAGCAACTGAATTGCCATTTCATGAAGTATCCCTTCTTGCCCTTGCCCTTCTTGAAACTAGTGGTTTCACTAACCATCAACAATTGATGCTCCTTCTTGATTTCTACTTTCGTGGTGTCAAACATCGCGAATATCTCAAGGATCATCATATATGTCCCTGATATATCATAGTTCATATGGTGGTAATGACTTCGGAGAAACATCACTATCTCATCTGGAAGATCAACTCCCACTTGATTCAAATGATTGTTGTATTCAGACAATCTGAGCACAAGCTCAACAATTGAGCTTTTCTCCCTTAGTATGTAGGCTAGAAGAACCGTCATAGGTCTTATACCTCTTGACGTGGGCACGAGCCTGAAATCCCAATTTCAGCCCTCGAAACATCTCATATGTTTCGCGACGTTTCAAAACACGTCTTTGGTGCCTCAACTCTAAACCATTTAACATTACCGAACTATCATGTAGTCATCAAAACGTGTATGTCAGATGTTCGCAACATCCACAGACCACGTTCGAGGTTCAGCACACTGAGCGGTGCATTAAGGACATAAGCCTTTTACTGTCTGCATAATTGCTACTATCAACTTTCAGCCAATTTTTCTCTAGGAACATATCTAAATAGTAGAACTATAGCATGAGCTATGACATAATTTGCAAAATCCTTTTGACTATGTTCAGGATAATTAAGTTCATCTTATGAACTCCCACTCAGATAGACATCCCTCTAGTCATCTAAGTGATTACATGATCCGAGTCAACTAGGCCATGTCCGATCATCACATGAGACGGACTAGTCAACATCGGTGAACATCTTCATGTTGATCGGATCTTCTATACGACTCATGATGACCTTTCGGTCTTCTGTGTTCCGAGGCCATGTCTATACACATGCTAGGCTCGTCAAGTTAACCCTAAGTGTTTTGCATGTGTAAAACTGTCTTACACCCGTTGTATGTGAACGTAAGGATCTATCACACCCGATCATCACGTGGTGCTTCGAAACGACGAACTGTAGCAACGGTGCATAGTTAGGGGAGAACACTTCTTGAAATTTTTATGAGGGATCATCTTATTTACTACCGTTGTTCTAAGCAAATAAGATGTATAAACATGATAAACATCGCATGCAATCAAATAGTGACATGATATGGCCAATATCACTTTGCTCCTTTTGATCTCCATCTTCGGGGCTCCATGATCATCATCGTCACCGGCATGACACCATGATCTCCATCATCATGATCTTCATCATCATGTCTTCTTGAAGTTGTCATGTCATCTATTACTTCTACTACTACAGCTAACGGTTAGCAATGAAGTAAAGTAATTACATGACGTTTATGTTGACACGCAGGTCATAAATAAATAAAGACAACTCCTATGGCTCCTGCCGGTTGTCATATTCATCAACATGCAAGTCGTGATTCCTATTAAAAGAACATGATCAATCTCATACATCACATATATCATTCATCACATCCTTTGGCCATATCACATCACATAGCATACCCTGCAAAAACAAGTTAGACATCCTCTAATTGTTGTTTGCATGTTTTACGTGGCTGCTATGGGTTTCTAGCAAGAACGTTTCTTACCTATGCAAAGACCACAACGTGATATGCCAATTGCTATTTACCCTTCATAAGGACCCTTTTCATCGAATCCGATCCGACTAAAGTGGGAGAGACAGACACCCGCTAGCCACCTTATGCAACTAGTGCATGTCAGTCGGTGGAACCAGTCTCACGTAAGAGTACGTGTAAGGTCGGTCCGGGCCGCTTCATCCCACAATGCCGCCGAATCAAGATAAGACTAGTAACGGCAAGCATATTGAACAAAATCAACGCCCACAACTACTTTGTGTTCTACTCGTGCATAGAATCTACGCAATAGACCTAGCTCATGATGCCACTATTGGGGAACGTAGCAGAAATTCAAAATTTTCCTACGTGTCACCAAGATCTATCTATGGAGAGACTAGAAACGAGGGGAAGGAGAGTGCATCTACATACCCTTGTAGATCGCTAAGCAGAAGCGTTCAAGTGAACGGGGTTGATGGAGTCGTACTCGTCGTGATTCAAATCACCGATGATCAAGTGCCGAACGGACGGCACCTCCGCGTTCAACACACGTACAGCCCGGTGACGTCTCCCACGCCTTGATCCAGCAAGGAGAGAGGGAGAGGTTGAGGAAGACTCCATCCAACAGCTGCACAATGGCGTGGTGATGATGGAGGAGCGTGGCAATCCTGCAGGGCTTCGCCAAGCACCGCAGAAGAGTAGGAATAGAGAGAGAGGGCTGCACCAAGAGGTGAGATCAAATCGTGTGTCATGTGCAGCCCCTAGGCCTCATATATATAGGGGAGAGGGAGGAGGGCTGCGCCCTAGGGTTTCCCCTAGGGGGGCGGCGGCCAAGAGGGGAGGGGAGAAGGGGGCGCCCCTTAGGGTGGGCCTTAGGCCTATCTAAGCCTAGGGTTTCCCCTCTCTCCACCTCTTAGGCGCCTTGGGCCTATGTGGGAGGCGCACCAGCCCACTTGGGGCTGGTCCCTCACCACTCTTGGCCCACGCAACCTTCTGGGGCTGGTTGCCCCACTTGGTGGACCCCCAGGACCCTCCCGGTGGTCCCGGTACATTACCGATAAACCCCGAAACCTTTTCGGTGACCAAAACAGGACTTCCCATATATAAATCTTTACCTCCGGACCATTCCGGAACTCCTCGTGACGTCCGGGATCTCATCCGGGACACCGAACAACATTCGGTAACCACATACTAACTTCCTTTATAACCCTAGCGTCATCGAACCTTAAGTGTGTAGACCCTACGGGTTCGGGAGACATGCAGACATGACCGAGACGTTCTCCGATCAATAACCAACAGCGGGATCTGGATACCCATGTTGGCTCCCACATGTTCCACGATGATCTCATCGGATGAACCACGATGTCAAGGACTTAATCAATCCCGTATACAATTCCCTTTGTCTATTGGTACGATACTTGCCCGAGATTCGATCGTCGGTATCCCGATACCTTGTTCAATCTCGTTACCGGCAAGTCTCTTTACTCATTCCGTAACACATCATCCCGTGATCAACTCCTTGATCACATTGTGCACATTATGATGATGTCCTACCGAGTGGGCCCAGAGATACCTTTCCGTTTACACGGAGTGACAAATCCCAGTCTCGATTCGTGCCAACCCAACAGACACTTTCAGAGATACCTGTAGTGCACCTTTATAGTCACCCAGTTACGTTGTGACGTTTGGTACACCCAAAGCATTCCTACGGTATCCGGGAGTTGCACAATCTCATGGTCTAAGGAAATGATACTTGACATTAGCAAAGCTTTAGCATACGAACTACACGATCTAGTGCTATGCTTAGGATTGGGTCTTGTCCATCACATCATTCTCCTAATGATGTGATCCCGTTATTAACGACATCCAATGTCCATGGTCAGGAAACCGTAACCATCTATTGATCAACGAGCTAGTCAACTAGAGGCTTACTAGGGACATGGTGTTGTCTATGTATCCACACATGTATCTGAGTTTCCTATCAATACAATTCTAGCATGGACAATAAACGATTATCATGAACAAGGAAATATAATAATAACCAATTTATTATTGCCTCTAGGGCATATTTCCAACAATCCCTTCTCCAGATATTGTTGGAAATATGCCCTAGAGGCAATAATAAAAGCATTATTATTATATTTCCTTGTTCATGGTAATTGTCTTTATTCATGCTATAATTGTGTTATCCGGAAATCGTAATACATGTGTGAATAACAGACACCAACATGTCCCTAGTAAGCCTCTAGTTGACTAGCTCATTGATCAATAGATAGTCATGGTTTCCTGGCTATGGACATTGAATGTCATTGATAACGAGATCACATCATTAAGAGAATGATGTGATGGACAAGACCCAATCATAAACATAGCATAAAGATCGTATAGTTCGTCTGCTAGAGTTTTGCAATGTCAAGTATCTTTTCCTTAGACCATGAGATCGTGTAACTCCCGGATACCGTAGGAGTGCTTTGGGTGTACCAAACGTCACAACGTAACTGGGTGACTATAAAGGTATACTACGGGTATCTCCGAAAGTGTCTGTTGGGTTGACACGGATCAAGACTGGGATTTGTCACTCCGTATGACGGAGAGGTAGCACTGGGCCCACTCGGTAATGCATCATCATAATGAGCTCAAAGTGACCAAGTGTCTGGTCACGGGATCATGCATTACGGTACGAGTAAAGTGACTTGCCGGTAACGAGATTGAACGAGGTATTGGGATACCGACGATCGAATCTCGGGCAAGTAATATATCGATTGACAAAGGGAATTGCATACGGGGTTGATTGAATCCTTGACATCGTGGTTCATCCGATGAGATCATCGTGGAGCATGTGGGAGCCAACATGGGTATCCAGATCCCGCTGTTGGTTATTGACCGGAGAGTCGTCTCGGTCATGTCTGCTTGTCTCCCGAACCCGTAGGGTCTACACACTTAAGGTTCGGTGACGCTAGGGTTGTGAAGATAAGTATATGCAGTAACCCGAATGTTGTTCGGGGTCCCGGATGAGATCCAGGACATCACGAGGAGTTCCGGAATGGTCCGGAGGTAAAGAATTATATATAGGATGTGCAGTTTTGGCCATCGGGACAAGTTTCGGGGTACCTGGTGTTGTACCGGGACCACCGGAAGGGTCCCGGGGGTCCACCGGGTGGGGCCACCTATCCCGGAGGGCCCCATGGGCTGAAATAGGAGGGAACCCAGCCCATAGTGGGCTGGGGCGCCAGCCCCTAGGGGGCCCATGCGGCTAGGGCTAAGGGGAAACCCTAGAGGGGGCGCCCCCTTGCCTTGGGGAGCAAGCCCCACCCTAGGCCGCCGCCCCCCCTAGTAGATTCCATCTACTAGGGCCGGCGCCCCCCCATGGCACCCCTATATATAGTGGGGGAGAGGAGGGACTTGACACACCAGCCCCTGGCGCCTCCCTCTCTCCCCGTTACGTCTCTCTTCCTCGTAGTATAGGCGAAGCCGTGCTACTGCGACGCCCTGCATCCACCACCACGCCGTCGTGCTGCTGGATCTTCGTCAACCTCTCCTTTCACCTTGCTGGATCAAGAAGGAGGAGACGTCTCCCGTCCCGTACGTGTGTTGAACGCGGAGGTGCCGTACGTTCGGCACTGGTCATCGGTGATTTGGATCACGTTGTGTACGACTACATCATCCCCGTTCGTTGAACGCTTCCGCACGCGATCTACAAAGGTATGTAGATGCATCTCGTGACTCGTTGCTAGATGAACTCCTAGATGATCTTGGTGAAACGAGTAGGAAATTTTTTGTTTTCTGCAACGTTCTCCAACAGTGGCATCATGAGCTAGGTCTATGCGTAGTTCTTCTTGCGCGAGTAGAACACAATTAGTTGTGGGCGTGGATTTGTCAACTTTCTTGCCGCTACTAGTCTTTTCTTGCTTCAGCGGCATTGTGGGATGAAGTGGCCCGGACCAACCTTACACGTACGCTTACGTGAGACCGGTTCCACCGACTAACATGCACTAGTTGCATAAGGTGGCTGGCGGGTGTCTGTCTCTCCTACTTTAGTTGGAGCGGATTCGATGAACAGGGTCCTTATGAAGGGTAAATAGAAGTTGACAAATCACGTTGTTGTTTTCACGTAGGTAAGAAAACGTTCTTGCTAGAACCCTAATTCAGCCACGTAAAAACTTGCAACAACAATTAGAGGACGTCTAACTTGTTTTTGCGGCAAGTGGTTTGTGATATGATATGGCCAAAGTTGTGATGAATGATGAATGATCTATATGTGATGTATGAGATGTTCATGCTATTGTAATAGGAATCACGACTTGCATGTCGATGAGTATGACAACCAGCAGGAGCCATAGGAGTTGTCTTTATTCTTTTATATGACCTGCGTGTCATTGAGAAACGCCATGTAAATTACTTTGCTTCATTGCTAAACGCGTTAGCCATAGTAGTAGAAGTAATAATTGGCGAGCAACTTCATGGAGACACGATGATGGAGATCATGATGATGGAGATCATGGTGACAAACCGGTGACAAGACGATCATGGAGCCCCAAGATGGAGATCAAAGGAGCTATGTGATAATGGCCATATCATGTCACGTTTATTATTTGATTGCATGTGATGTTTATCATGTTTTGCATCTTGTTTACTTAGAACGGCGGTAGTAAATAAGATGATCCCTCATAACAATTTCAAGAAGTGTTCTCCCCTAACTATGCACCGTTGCTAAAGTTCGTCGTTTCGAAGCACCACGTGATGATCGGGTGTGATAGATTCTTACGTTCACATACAACGGGTGTAAGATAGTTTTACACATGCAAAACACTTAGGGTTAACTTGACGAGCCTAGCATGTGCATAGACATGGCCTTGGAACACAGAAGACCAAAAGGTCGAGCATGAGTCGTATAGAAGATGCGATCAACATGAAGATGTTCACCGACGTTGACTAGTCCGTCTCACGTGATGATCGGACACGGCCTAGTTAACTAGGATCATGTAATACTTAGATGACTAGAGGGATGTCTAATCTAAGTGGGAGTTCATTAAAATTTGATTGGATGAACTTTATTATCATGAACATTAGTCTAAAATATTTTACAATATGTCTTGTAGATCAAATGGCCCACGTAGTCCTCAACTTCAACGCGTTCCTAGAATAAACCAAGCTGAAAGACGATGGCAGCAACTATACGGACTGGGTCCGGAACCTGAGGATCATCCTCATAGCTGCCAAGAAAGATTATGTCCTACAAGCACCGCTGGGTGACGCACCTGTCCTCCCTGCTGAACAAGACGTTATGAATGCTTGGCAGGCACGTACCGATGACTACTCCCTCGTTCAGTGCGGCATGCTTTACAGTTTAGAACCGGGGCTCCAAAAGCGTTTTGAGAGACATGGAGCATATGAGATGTTGGAAGAGCTGAAAATGGTTTTCCAAGCTCATGCCCGGGTCGAGAGATATGAGGTCTCCAACAAGTTCTTCAGCTGTAAGATGGAGGAAAACAGTTCTGTCAGTGAGCACATACTCACGATGTCTGGATTACATAACCGCTTGACTCAGCTGGGAGTTAATCTCCCGGATGATGCGGTCATTGACAGAATCCTCCAGTCGCTTCCACCGAGCTACAAGAGCTTTGTGATGAACTTCAATATGCAGGGGATGGAAAAGACCATTCCTGAAGTATTTGCTATGCTGAAATCAGCAGAGGTAGAAGTCAAGAAGGAACATCAAGTGTTGATGGTCAATAAAACCACTAAGTTCAAGAAGGGCAAGGGTAAGAAAGCCTTCAAGAAGGACGGCAAGGAGGTTGCCGTGCCCGGCAAGCAAGCTGCCGGGAAGAAGCCAAAGAATGGACCCAAGCCCGAGACGGAGTGTTTTTATTGCAAAGGAAGCGGTCACTGGAAGCGGAATTGCCCCAAGTACTTAGCAGACAAGAAGGCCGGCAAAACAAAAGGTATATGTGATATACATGTAATTGATGTGTACCTTACCAGTAATCGTAGTAGCTCTTGGGTATTTGATACCGGTGCAGTTGCTCACATTTGTAACTCACAGCAGGAACTACGGAATATGCGAAGACTGGCAAAGGACGAGGTGACGATGCGCGTTGGGAATGGTTCCAAAGTCAATGTGATCGCCGTCGGCACGCTGCCTCTTCATTTACCTACGGGATTAGTTTTAAACCTCAATAATTGTTATTTAGTACCAGCTTTGAGCATGAACATTGTATCGGGATCTCATTTAATTCGAGATGGCTACTCATTTAAATCCGAGAATAATGGTTGTTCTATTTATATGAGAGATATGTTTTATGGTCATGCTCCTATGGTGAATGGTTTATTCTTTATGAATCTCGAACGTAATGCTACACATGTTCATAGTGTGAGTACCAAAAGATGTAAGGTTGATAACGATAGTCCCACATACTTGTGGCACTGCCGCCTTGGTCACATAGGTGTCAAACGCATGAAGAAACTCCATGCAGATGGACTTTTAGAGTCTCTTGATTATGAATCATTTGACATGTGCGAACCATGCCTTACGGGTAAAATGACCAAGACTCCGTTCTTAGGAACAATGGAGCGAGCAACCAACTTATTGGAAATCATACATACTGATGTGTGCGGTCCAATGAGTGTTGAGGCTCGCGGCGGCTATCGTTATGTTCTCACTCTCAGTGATGATTTGAGTAGATATGGATATATTTACTTAATGAAACACAAGTCTGAAACCTTTGAAAAGTTCAAGGAATTTCAGAGTGAGGTTGAGAATCAACGTGACAGGAAAATCAAGTTTCTACGATCAGATCGTGGAGGAGAATACTTGAGTCACGAATTTGGCACACACTTAAGAAAATGTGGAATAGTTTCACAGCTCACGCCGCCTGGAACACCTCAGCGTAACGGTGTGTCCGAACGTCTTAATCGCACTCTATTAGATATGGTGCGGTCTATGATGTCTCTTGCCGATTTACCACTATCTTTTTGGGGCTATGCTTTAGAGACTGCTGCATTCACTTTAAATAGGGCTCCGTCAAAATCCGTTGAGACGACACCGTTTGAATTATGGTTTGGAAAGAAACCTAAGTTGTCGTTTCTGAAAGTTTGGGGATGCGATGCTTATGTCAAGAAACTTCAACCTGAAAAGCTCGAATCCAAGTCAGAAAAATGCGTCTTCATAGGATACCCAAAAGAAACTATTGGGTATACCTTCTACCTCAGATCCGAAGGCAAGATCTTTGTTGCCAAGAATGGATCCTTTCTAGAGAAAGAGTTTCTCTCGAAAGAAGTAAGTGGGAGGAAAATAGAACTTGATGAAGTATTACCTGTTGAACCGGAAAATGGCGCAACTCAAGAAAATGTTCCTGAGGTGCCTACACCGACTGGAGAGGAAGTTAATGATGATGATCATGAAACTTCTGATCAAGTTACTACTGAAATTCGAAGGTCCACAAGGACACGTTCCACACCAGAGTGGTACGGCAACCCTGTCTTGGAAATCATGTTGTTAGACAACGGTGAACCTTCGAACTATGAAGAAGCGATGGCGGGCCCGGATTCCGACAAATGGCTAGAAGCCATGAAATCCGAGATAGGATCCATGTATGAAAACGAAGTATGGACTTTGACTAACTTGCCCATTGAACGGCGAGCCATAGAGAATAAATGGATCTTTAAGAAGAAGACAGACGCGGATGGTAATGTGACCATCTATAAAGCTCGGCTTGTCGCTAAAGGTTATCGACAAGTTCAAGGGGTTGACTACGATGAGACTTTCTCACCGGTAGCGAAGCTGAAGTCCGTCCGAATCATGTTAGCAATTGCCGCGTTTTACAATTATGAAATATGGCAAATGGACGTCAAAACGGCATTCCTTAATGGTTTCCTTAAGGAAGAATTGTATATGATGCAGCTGGAAGGTTTTGTCGATCCTAAGAATGCTGACAAAGTGTGCAAGCTCCAACGCTCGATTTATGGGCTGGTGCAAGCATCTCGGAGTTGGAACATTCGCTTTGATGAGATGATCAAAGCGTTTGGGTTTACACAGACTTATGGAGAAGCCTGTGTTTACAAGAAAGTGAGTGGGAGCTCTGTAGCATTTCTCATATTATATGTAGATGACATACTTTTGATGGGAAATGATATAGAACTTTTGGACAGCATCAAGGCCTACTTGAATAAGAGTTTTTCAATGAAGGACCTTGGAGAAGCTGCTTATATATTAGGCATAAAGATCTATAGAGATAGATCGAGACGCCTCATAGGTCTTTCACAAAGCACATACCTTGATAAGATATTGAAGAAGTTCAATATGGATCAATCTAAGAAGGGGTTCTTGCCTGTGTTACAAGGTATGAAATTGAGCTCGGCTCAAAGTCCGACCACGGCAGAAGAAATAGAAGAGATGAGTGTCATCCCCTATGCCTCAGCCATAGGTTCTATTATGTATGCCATGTTGTGTACCAGACCTGATGTAAACCTTGCCGTAAGTTTGGTAGGAAGGTACCAAAGTAATCCCGGCAAGGAACACTGGACAGCGGTCAAGAATATCCTGAAGTACCTGAAAAGGACTAAGGAGATGTTTGGAGGTGACGAAGAGCTCGTCGTAAAGGGTTACGTCGACGCTAGCTTCGACACAGATCTGGATGACTCAAAGTCAGAAACCGGATACGTGTATATTTTGAATGGTGGGGCAGTAAGCTGGTGCAGTTGCAAGCAGAGCGTCGTGGCAGGATCTACATGTGAAGCGGAGTACATGGCAGCCTCGGAGGCAACACATGAAGCAATCTGGGTGAAGGAGTTCATCACCGACCTCGGAGTCATACCCAATGCGTCGGGGCCGATCAAGCTCTTCTGTGACAACACTGGAGCTATTGCACTTGCCAAGGAGCCCAGGTTTCACAAGAAGACAAGGCATATCAAGCGTCGCTTCAACTCCATTCGTGAAAATGTTCAGGATGGAGACATAGATATTTGTAAAGTACATACGGACCTAAATGTAGCAGATCCGTTGACTAAACCTCTCCCTAGAGCAAAACATGATCAACACCAGAATTCCATGGGTGTTCGATTCATCACAATGTAACTAGATTATTGACTCTAGTGCAAGTGGGAGACTATTGGAAATATGCCCTAGAGGCAATAATAAAAGCATTATTATTATATTTCCTTGTTCATGGTAATTGTCTTTATTCATGCTATAATTGTGTTATCCGAAAATCATAATACATGTGTGAATAACAGACACCAACATGTCCCTAGTAAGCCTCTAGTTGACTAGCTCGTTGATCAATAGATAGTCATGGTTTCCTGGCTATGGACATTGAATGTCATTGATAACGAGATCACATCATTAAGAGAATGATGTGATGGACAAGACCCAATCATAAACATAGCATAAAGATCGTATAGTTCGTCTGCTAGAGTTTTGCAATGTCAAGTATCTTTTCCTTAGACCATGAGATCGTGTAACTCCCGGATACCGTAGGAGTGCTTTGGGTGTACCAAACGTCACAACGTAACTGGGTGACTATAAAGGTATACTACGGGTATCTCCGAAAGTGTCTGTTGGGTTGACACGGATCAAGACTGGGATTTGTCACTCCGTATGACGAAGAGGTATCACTGGGCCCACTCGGTAATGCATCATCATAATGAGCTCAAAGTGACCAAGTGTCTGGTCACGGGATCATGTATTACGGTACGAGTAAAGTGACTTGCCGGTAACGAGATTGAACGAGGTATTGGGATACCGACGATCGAATCTCGGGCAAGTAATATATCGATTGACAAAGGGAATTGCATACGGGGTTGATTGAATCCTCGACATCGTGGTTCATCCGATGAGATCATCGTGGAGCATGTGGGAGCCAACATGGGTATGCAGATCCCGCTGTTGGTTACTGACCGGAGAGTCGTCTCGGTCATGTCTGCTTGTCTCCCGAACCCGTAGGGTCTACACACTTAAGGTTCGGTGACGCTAGGGTTGTGAAGATAAGTATATGCAGTAACCCGAATGTTGTTCAGGGTCCTGGATGAGATCCAGGACGTCACGAGGAGTTCCGGAATGGTCCAGAGGTAAAGAATTATATATAGGATGTGCAGTTTCGGCCATCGGGACAAGTTTCGGGGTACCCGGTGTTGTACCGGGACCACCGGAAGGGTCCCGGGGGTCCACCGGGTGGAGCCACCTATCCCGGAGGGCCCCATGGGCTGAAATAGGAGGGAACCCAGCCCATAGTGGGCTGGGGCGCCAGCCCCTAGGGGGCCCATGCGGCTAGGGCTAAGGGGAAACCCTAGAGGGGGCGCCCCCCTTGCCTTGGGGAGCAAGCCCCACCCTAGGCCGCCGCCCCCCTAGTAGATTCCATCTACTAGGGCCGGCGCCCCCCATGGCACCCCTATATATAGTGGGGGAGAGGAGGGACTTGACACACCAGCCCCTGGCGCCTCCCTCTCTCCCCGTTACGTCTCTCTTCCTCGTAGTATAGGCGAAGCCCTGCTACTGCGACGCCTTGCATCCACCACCACGCCGTCGTGCTGCTGGATCTTCGTCAACCTCTCCTTTCCCCTTGCTGGATCAAGAAGGAGGAGACGTCTCCCGTCCCGTACGTGTGTTGAACGCGAAGGTGCCGTCTGTTCGGCGCTGGTCATCGGTGATTTGGATCACGTTGTGTACGACTACGTCATCCCCGTTCGTTGAACGCTTCCGCACGCGATCTACAAAGGTATGTAGATGCATCTCGTGACTCGTTGCTAGATGAACTCCTAGATGATCTTGTTGAAACGAGTAGGAAAATTTTTGTTTTCTGCAACGTTCTCCAACAGATATAACGTGTCCGAGGAATCCAACTTCCTTCAACCAAAACTCACATTTGCTAAATTTGGCATATAACTGATGTTCCCTTAGTTTCTCCAAAACCAAACGCAAATGTTCCTTATGCTCTTCTTCATTCTTTGAATAAACCAGGATATCATCAATGAACACTACGATGAACTTATCCAAAAACTCCGTAAACACTTTGTTCATCAGGTTCATAAAATAGGCAGGCGCGTTTGTCAATCCAAATGACATAACGGTATACTCATACAGTCCGTATCTTGTGGTGAATGCTGTCTTAGGTATGTCCTGCTCTCGAATCTTCAACTGGTGGTACCCTGATCGCAAATCGATCTTGGAAAACACTTTAGCTCCTTGCAAACGATCAAACAGATCATTTATCATTGGCAGTGGGTACTTGTTCTTGATGGTTACTTCATTCAATCCATGGTAATCAACAACCATCCTTAATGATCCATCCTTCTTCTCCACTAGAAGTACGGGTGATCCCCAAGGCGAAGAACTTGGGCGTATGTAACTTTCTCCAGTAACTCCTTAATCTGATTCTTAATTTCTACCAAATCCTTTGCTGGCATCCGGTATGGTCTCTTTGATATTGGGCCTGTACCTGGCAATAACTCAATCAAAAACTCAATGTCTCTATCCGGTGGCATGCCTGGCAACTCTTCCGGAAATACATCAGGAAAATCCTTTACCACTGGTACTTCCTCCTGCACGACTCCTGTCAGGCAATTTACTTGTGTCCTATTTGGCACATGCCGGGATACATACTTGAACCTTCTTCCTTCTGGCGTTGTAAGCAAAATTGACTTACTAGAACAATCGATGTTTCCTCCATACATCGACAACCAATCCATACCGAGGATTACATCCAATCCTTGAGATTCCAATACTATTAGGTCTGAGGGAAAAACATAGTTACCAATCCTTAATGGTAACCGATCACACCGTCGTCTAGCCATAAACTCCGCTCCTGGTGAGCTTACTAACATGGGTGACCTAAGGGCTTGGGTTGGCAGGTTATATTTATCCACAAATCCCCTTGATATGTATGAATGCGATGCACCAGTATCGAAAAGAACGAGTGCGGTAAATGACTTAACCAAAAACATACCGATCACTGCATCAGGCTGATCTTCAACCTCCTCCACGTTAACGTGGTTCACCTGTCCCCTATTGAAAGGGTTCGGCTTCTTCCCCGAGCTTCCATTGCCATTTCCATTCTGGCCTTCAGGACATTCATTTGCATAATGTCCGGTCTTGGAACACTTGAAGCAGGTGACTTGACTCAGGTCTCTCTTGGATGGGGTTGATGGGGTGGTCCGGTTCTGGCCGTTGCTTCCTCCATTCCCATTACCATTCTCGTGGCCATTGTGGTTGTGCGAACTACCTCCTCCATGGGTATGCTGAAACTGAAATCCTGATTTAGGGGTAAAATGGGGCTTCTGCTGGGCTCCAGAGTTATACTTCCCCTGTCCATACTTCCTCTTGCGGTTCTCAATCTGCTGTTGCTTCCCTTCAATCATGATGGCACGATCTACCAACTCCTGGTAGTTGCGGAAACTCGCTACCATCAACTGCATACTCAACTCATCATTCAGCCCTTCCAGGAACTTCTCCTGCTTAGCGGCATCCGTAGCAACATCATCTGGGGCATAACGTGCTAACTTGCTGAAGTCCTCAACATACTGGCCAACTGTCCTTCCTCCTTGGCGCAAGTTGCGAAACTCATGCTTCTTCATGGCCATAGCTCCTGCTGAAACATGTGCAGTGCGGAAAGCTTGCTGGAACCGATCCCATGTGATGGTGTCGACTGGGTAAGTGGCTGTGAAATTCTCCCACCATGCTGCCGCGGGTCCGTCAAGCTGATGTGCGGCAAACTTCACTTTCTCACCATCCGTGCATCCTGCAGTGGTCAACTCCCTTCCTATTTTGCGGAGCCAATCGTCTGCTACTATCGGCTCGGTGCTACTAGAAAACACCGGCGGATTTAGCCTAAGGAAATGGGCTAAGTGGTCAACAGGGGGTGGTGGTGGTGGTGGGTTGTTGTTGTTGTTCTGCTGATTCTGAACTAACATCTGCATCAACTGATTCTGCTGTTGGATCAACTGAGTGAGCTCCGGTGGAAATCCATTGTCATGTCTCGGAGGCATCTGAGGGTTTAGAAAAGAAGAGATATAAGAATAGAATGAGGTCTAAAGAGAAAACACTACCCCAATGCACATGAGCAAATTCACACAAAATCACTTCATTCAATCAAACAAGGGCTTACAATCGATCTAGCTATCGCAAAAGTGCTCGAACTATAGTGTTTACATGGGGGAAATACTACTAATATTTGGTGGTCATCTAGAAATTTGAACCGGTGGAAGACTCCATGATGTCCGCTCCAGCTTCGTCTTCAAATTCGGGTTCACCTGGATCCGAATCGGTGTCGTCGATGATGATGTAATTATCCGGGCATGCGACGTACTCATCTTCCTCCTTGGATGCTAACTTCCTCTTGAGTTCTTCAATCTCTTGCTTAAGATCGCAGTTGTGTCTTGCTAGAGTTACAATCTCGTCCATGTAGTCCTTGCGTGTAGCCTTCAGTTCTCCTTCTAGCTCGATGATCCTCGCTTTCGCATTCTTCAACTCCATCATATCATTGCACATCTAGTTCTCGTGGCGTCGAATGTGCTGGTTTAACTCCTGGATGAATGCTGCAATGGATCTATCCTTCTTGGTGTTGACTAACTCCCATTGTTCATCTCGGCGTCCACAAATCTGGTAGATAGTGTCCTTGAGGTCTTCTTGATAAACTTCTCCAATGCGTCCTATGGTGATATGGGCTGCCATGCTCCTTCCTAGACTCCAAGTTGGTGCATTGAAAACACTATCTATGGGCTTCGTGATTGGCGCGAATGTCCTTCCCGGAACGTGAGCTTGAATCTTCCAGCGCTCCTCTTCAGGCAAAGTGGCGTTGAAGGTTCCCGTGAAACTTGGTAATCCAATGTTTAGGTACTTGGTGACTTCCTTCAAGTGAATTCCAAAAGGTGTGCCTTCATCAGGTTGAGCGTACTTAACCTTCGCGTCCTTCATCCTAAAAAGTAGAAAAGATGAGGAGTTAGAAAATGAGGAGAGAATAGTGATCTATGGCTTTAACTTAGTGGTCGTGTCCTATAGTCAGCGTGTGCTCTGATACCATCTCTATAGCGACCCGACCCGAATGGATCAAGTCTACTGTGCTCCGGTGTCATCCCTGGATCAGTAATGCTGACACCACACAGTACATCGAAGGATTCATAGCAGAGTGGCAATCACACACTTATTACATCGTTGTCTCCGAAGAGAACTTATTACAATAATATGGCTTAAGGCCATCTAATATTGATAACAGCGGAAGACTTGGAAGATAAATGGGTCCATCAACTCCAACGGCATCACTGAGTATAGAACCACGACCTAAAAGCACCTTAATCGTCGTCTGAAAAGTCTGCAACATTAATGTTGCAGCCCGAAACGGGTCAGCACATGGAATATGCTGGCAAGGTAACACATAGAGAGTAATGGAATGAAACAGCTATACTATATGCATATTTGGCTAGTGGAAAGCTCTATGGTTACTATTTTTGCGTAAAGCCAATTTTTCCCTACTGCAAAGGAATAAATTTTATTTAACTATCATGGTGGTTGTTAAACATTGAGAATGGTTGACAGCATTCTCAATCCCAATTAAAATTACAATTAAACCCAACAATATTAATTTAGAAGTAACATGATGAGATTGACATGATATTCAAGTACTAGATCCTCAAGATTGTCCATAACCGGGGACACGGCTAATCATGGTTAGTTTATTACACTCTGCAGAGGTTTGTGCACTTTTCCCCACAAGACTCGATCGCCTCCGTTGGATTTCTCGCACTACATGGTGTTTGAGAAACGGATGACCGAGACATAGTCTTTCAGAAGTGCTAGCACCTTACGATGGAGTAGACCGTACCACCTATATCCCCTACATCTGCTAGTCTACCCCTATAAGAGTTCGCACGACTTAGTCAACTATGCCAGAGCCCATAATGGCATGTGGCTGCACACGTAAGTATTTAGCATGAAAGATCTTATGATCCCTTTGAGCCTGGGTGGCGGTCCAAAAAAAATAGGCAAGTCCTGATAGACATCAGGTGCCTCAATCCACCCAGATGTGTGTTTAAGTTGCCACCTTAGATAAACCATTAAAATTGTCAATCTCACATCTGTCATGGATATCACTCACCCAATCCACGTCTACTAGCATAGCATGGCATAATAAGCAAACGTAGAAGTAACTCCCAAAGGTTTCATAATAAACTGGTAATAGGTACTAGCTCATCTACTTCCCATCGCACAATTTAATTAGATCCTAATCATGCAATGTGAGAGGATGGATCTAATGCAATAAAACTGGGTTGTAGAAAAGGTATGATCAAAGTGTTACTTGCCTTGGTGATGATCCGCGAGTCCTAGGGATTCGAAGTAACAGGCGGCGCAATCCGGGTAATCTTTCGCAGACAAACAACAAGTATACAATAAGTACTCATCTAATGCATAGGTAAAACTCGAACAAGAGATCGAACCAGAAAGTTCAACTTAAGAACTCCAGTTGCAAAGAAAGAAAGAACCGAACAAAGAAACCGAAAACAAACGGCGGAAAACAACTCGGTTCTAGCAAGTTGAAACTAGGTCAAATTTTACCGTAGCAAAACTTAGTTAAAGTTGATTAGTCGGAACGGCGGTTTCGAAACGAAACTCTAGGCGCTTGAATCACCTGATTCCGATAAACGAGCGAGAAGATAAACTAGAAAGAAGATCGGATCTGAGATCGCGATCGCGGAATAAAACCGATGAAAATAAAAAGAAGAACGGTTAAATTAACGGACGTTCATTAACCTAGAATAATTCGGTGATCACGTTCGTTAAGACGAACGGTCCGGCGAACGGTCTCTAGGCAACTAAATCGGAAAAGAAAACGAATCTGATCTAGGGTTTCGAGAAAATAAAACCGAACGAAAAACCGATCTAGAAAACTGGAACGGTTTAGAGAAGAAAATGAATCGGAAGAGAAGAACCGGAACGATTTAGAAGAAAATCGATCCGAGGAAAAGAAAGAGAGACGCGTCGCGGTACCTCCGGCGAGGGCTCCGGCGACAGCGGCAAGGGGCGGCGGCCGCGGTGGTGCGGCGGCCGCGGCAAGGTGCGGCGGCGGCGGGGCACAAGGGGCGGCGCGGCGCGGGGTGTGGGGCGCGGTGGAGGCTTGGGGGCTTGGGGTTTGATGATTTAGAGGGGGGTGTTGGGGTATATATATTGGTGAGGGGGAGGGGTTTGCTTGAGGTAGGGGGCAAGAATTAGAGTAGGAATAGGAAAGATCTAGAAAAAAACGGAGTAGGACTAAAGTCCTACTAGGACTCCAAAAGGGCAGCGGCGGCGGCTCCCTGGCCTGGGCGCGCGCGGCGCTGGCGCTGGCGCCTGGCCCGGCCGGCTGGGCCTTTGGCCCAGGGCGCTCGTGTTGGGGAACGTAGTAATTTCTAAAATTTTCCTACGCACACGCAAGATCATGGTGATGCATAGCAATGAGGGGGAGAGTATTGTCTACGTACCAACGCAGACCGACTGCGGAAGCGATCTCACAACGTAGAGGAAGTAGTCGTACGTCTTCTTCCCGATCCGACCGATCCAAGCACCGTTACTCCGGCACCTCTGAGTTCTTAGCACACGTTCAGCTCGATGACGATCCTCGGGCTCCGATCCAGCAAAGCGTCGAGGAAGAGTTCCGTCAGCACAACGGCGTGGTGACGATCTTGATGTACTACCGACGCAGGGCTTCGCCTAAGCTCTACAACGATATGACCGAGGTGGAATTTGGTGGCAGGGGGCACCGCACACGGCTAAGGAACGATCAACAATGATCAACTTGTGTGTCTATGGGGTGCCCCCTGCCCCCGTATATAAAGGAGCAGGGGGAGGGGTTCGGCCGGCTTGGGAGAGAGGCGCAGGGGGAGTCCCACTCCTACCGGGAGTAGGACTCCCCCCAATCCTATTCCTAATAGGACTCTTCAAAGAGAAGAGAGAAGAGAGGGGGGCCGGCCCCTTCTCCTAGTCCTAATAGGACTAGGGAAGGGGGGAGGCGCGCAGCCCTTGTGGGCAGCCCCTTTTCACTTTTCCACTAAGGCCCAATAGGCCCATTTGCCTCCCGGGGGGTTCCGATAACCCTCCCGGTATTCCGGTAAAATCCCGATTTCACCCGGAACACTTCCGGTGTCCAAACATAGGCTTCCAATATATCAATATTTACGTATCGACCATTTCGAGACTCCTCGTCATGTCCGTGATCACATCCGGGACTCCGAACAACCTTCGGTACATCAAAATGCATAAACTCATAATAACTGTCATCGTAACGTTAAGCGTGCGGACCCTACGGTTCGAGAACAATGTAGACATGACCGAGACACGTCTCCGGTCAATAACCAATAGCGGGACCTGGATGCCCATATTGGCTCCTACATATTCTACGAAGATCTTTATCGGTCAGACCGCATAACAACATACGTTGTTCCCTTTGTCATCGGTATGTTACTTGCCCGAGATTCGATCGTCGGTATCCAATACCTAGTTCAATCTCGTTACCGGCAAGTCTCTTTACTCGTTCCGTAATACATCATCTCACAACTAACATATTAGTTGCAGTGCTTGCAAGGCTTATGTGATGTGCATTACCGAGAGGGCCCAGAGATACCTCTCCGACACTCGGAGTGACAAACCCTAATCTCAAAATACGCCAACCCAACATCTACCATTGGAGACACCTGTAGTACTCCTTTATAATCACCCAGTTATGTTGTGACGTTTGGTAGTACCCAAAGTATTCCTCCGGTAAACGGGAGTTGCATAATCTCATAGTTATAGGAACATGTATAGGTCATGAAGAAAGCAATAGCAACATACTAAACGATCGGGTGCTAAGCTAATGGAATGGGTCATGTCAATCAGATCATTCAACTAATGATGTGACCTCGTTAATCAAATAACAACTCTTTGTTCGTGGTTAGGAAACATAACCATCTTTGATTAACGAGCTAGTCAAGTAGAGGCATACTAGTGACACTCTATTGGTCTATGTATTCACACATGTATTATGTTTCCGGTTAATACAATTCTAGCATGAATAATAAACATTTATCATGATATAAGGAAATAAATAATAACTTTATTATTGCCTCTAGGGCATATTTCCTTCAGTCTCCCACTTGCACTAGAGTCAATAATCTAGATTACACATTAATGATTCTAACACCCATGGAGCCTTGGTGCTGATCATGTTGTCCTAGAGGCTTAGTCAACGGGTCTGCAACATTCAGATCCGTATGTATCTTGCAAATCTCTATGTCTCCCACCTGGACTAAATCCCGGATGGAGTTGAAGCGTCTCTTGATGTGTTTGGTCCTCTTGTGAAATCTGGATTCCTTTGCCAAAGCAATTGCACCAGTATTGTCACAAAAGATTTTCATTGGACCCGATGCACTAGGTATGAAACCTAGATCAGATATGAACTCCTTCATCCAGACTCCTTCGTTTGCTGCTTCCGAAGCAGCTATGTACTCCGCTTCACATGTAGATCCCGCTACGACGCTTTGTTTAGAACTGCACCAACTGACAGCTCCACCGTTTAAAGTAAACACGTATCCGGTTTGCGATTTAGAATCGTCCGGATCAGTGTCAAAGCTTGCATCAACGTAACCTCTTACGGTGAGCTCTTTGTCACCTCCATATACGAGAAACATATCCTTAGTCCTTTTTAGGTATTTCAGGATGTTCTTGACCGCTGTCCAGTGATCCACTCCTGGATTACTTTGGTACCTCCCTGCTAAACTTATAGCAAGGCACACATCAGGTCTGGTACACAGCATTGCATACATGATAGAGCCTATGGCTGAAGCATAGGGAACATCTTTCATTTTCTCTCTATCTTCTGCAGTGGTCGGGCATTGAGTCTGACTCAACTTCACACCTTGTAACACAGGCAAGAACCCTTTCTTTGCTTGATCCATTTTGAACTTCTTCAAAATCTTGTCAAGGTATGTGCTTTGTGAAAGTCCAATTAAGCGTTTTGATCTATCTCTATAGATCTTTATGCCTATTATGTAAGCAGCTTCCCCGAGGTCTTTCATCAAAAAAACTTTTATTCAAGTATCCCTTTATGCTATCCAGAAATTCTATATCATTTCCAATCAGCAATATGTCATCCACATATAATATCAGAAATGCTACAGAGCTCCCACTCACTTTCTTGTAAATACAGGCTTCTCCGAAAGTCTGTATAAATCCAAATGCTTTGATCACACTATCAAAGCGTTTATTCCAACTCCGAGATGCTTGCACCAGTCCATAAATGGATCGCTGGAGTTTGCACACTTTGTTAGCTCCCTTTGGATCGACAAAACCTTCTGGTTGCATCATATACAACTCTTCTTCCAGAAATCCATTCAGGAATGCAGTTTTGACATCCATTTGCCATATTTCATAATCATAAAATGCGGCAATTGCTAACATGATTCTGACGGATTTAAGCATCGCTACGGGTGAGAAGGTCTCATCGTAGTCAACCCCTTGAACTTGTCGAAAACCTTTTTGCGACAAGTCGAGCTTTATAGACAGTAATATTACCGTCAGCGTCAGTCTTTTTCTTGAAGATCCATTTATTCTCAATTGCTTGCCGATCATCGGGCAAGTCAACCAAAGTCCATACTTTGTTCTCATACATGGATCCCATCTCAGATTTCATGGCCTCAAGCCACTTTGCGGAATCTGGGCTCACCATCGCTTCTTCATAGTTCGTAGGTTCATCATGATCTAGTAGCATGACTTCCAGAACTGGATTACCGTACCACTCTGGTGCGGATCTCACTCTGGTTGATCTACGTGGTTCAGTAGTATCTTGCCCTGAAGTTTCATGATCATCATCATTAGCTTCCTCACTAATTGGTATAGGTGCCGCAGAAACAGTTTTCTGTGATGTACTATTTTCCAATAAGGGAGCAGGTACAGTTACCTCGTCAAGTTCTACTTTCCTCCCACTCACTTCTTTCGAGAGAAACTCCTTCTCTAGAAATGATCCATTCTTAGCAACGAATGTCTTGCCTTCGGATCTGTGATAGAAGGTATACCCAACAGTTTCCTTTGGGTATCCTATGAAGACACATTTCTCCGCTTTGGGTTCGAGCTTATCAGGTTGAAGTTTTTTCACATAAGCATCGCAGCCCCAAACTTTAAGAAACGACAACTTTGGTTTCTTGCCAAACCATAGTTCATAAGGCGTCGTCTCAACGGATTTTGATGGTGCCCTATTTAACGTGAATGCGGCCGTCTCTAAAGCATAACCCCAAAACGATAGCGGTAAATCAGTAAGAGACATCATAGATCGCACCATATCTAGTAAAGTACGATTACGACGTTCGGACACACCATTACGCTGTGGTGTTCCGGGTGGCGTGAGTTGTGAAACTATTCCACAATTTTTCAAATGTATACCAAACTCGTAACTCAAATATTCTCCTCCACGATCAGATCGTAGAAACTTTATTTTCTTGTTATGATGATTTTCAACTTCAGTCTGAAATTCCTTGAACTTTTCAAATGTTTCAGACTTATGTTTCATTAAGTAGATATACCCATATCTGATTAAATCATCTGTGAAGGTGAGAAAATAACGATATCCGCCACGAGCCTCAATATTCATCGGACCACATACATCGGTATGTATGATTTCCAATAAATCTGTTGCTCTCTCCATAGTACCGGAGAACGGTGTTTTAGTCATCTTGCCTATGAGGCACGGTTCGCAAGTACCAAGTGATTCATAATCAAGTGATTCCAAAAGCCCATCAGTATGGAGTTTCTTCATGCGCTTTACACCGATATGACCTAAACGGCAGTGCCACAAATAAGTTGCACTATCATTATCAACTCTGCATCTTTTGGCTTCTACATTATGAATATGTGTATCACTACTATCGAGATTCAATAAGAATAGACCACTCTTCAAGGGTGCATGACCATAAAACATATTACTCATATAAATAGAACAACCATTATTCTCTGATTTAAATGAATAACCGTCTCGCAACAAACAAGATCCAGATATAATGTTCATGCTCAACGCTGGCACCAAATAACAATTATTTAGGTCTAATATTAATCCCGAAGGTAGATGTAGAGGTAGCGTGTCGAGCGCGATCACATCGACTTTGGAACCGTTTCCCACGCGCATCGTCACCTCGTCCTTTGCTAGCGTCCGCTTATTCTGTAGTCCCTGTTTCGAGTTGCAAATATTAGCAACAGAACCAGTATCAAATACCCAGGTGCTACTGCGAGCTCTAGTAAGGTACACATCAATAACATGTATATCACATATACCTTTGTTCACCTTGCCATCCTTCTTATCCGCCAAATACTTGGGGCAGTTCCGCTTCCAGTGACCAGTCTGCTTGCAGTAGAAGCACTCAGTTTCAGGCTTAGGTCCAGACTTGGGTTTCTTCTCCTGAGCAGCAACTTGCTTGCTGTTCTTCTTGAAGTTCCCCTTCTTCTTCCCTTTGCCCTTTTTCTTGAAACCAGTGGTTTTGTTAACCATCAACACTTGATGCTCCTTCTTGATTTCTACCTCCGCAGCTTTCAGCATTGCGAAGAGCTCGGGAATAGTCTTGTTCATCCCTTGCATATTATAGTTCATCACGAAGCTCTTGTAGCTTGGTGGCAGTGATTGGAGAATTCTGTCAATGACGCAATCATCTGGAAGATTAACTCCCATCTGAATCAAGTGATTATTATACCCAGACATTTTGAGTATATGCTCATTGACAGAACTGTTCTCCTCCATCTTGCAGCTATAGAACTTATTGGAGACTTCATATCTCTCAATTCGGGCATTTGCTTGAAATATTAACTTCAACTCCTGGAACATCTCATATGCTCCATGACGTTCAAAACGTCGTTGAAGTCCCGATTCTAAGCCGTAAAGCATGGCATACTGAACTATCGAGTAGTCATCAGCTTTGCTCTGCCAGACGTTCATAACATCTGGCGTTGCTCCAGCAGCAGGCCTGGCACCCAGCGGTGCTTCCAGGACGTAATTCTTCTGTGCAGCAATGAGGATAATCCTCAGGTTACGGACCCAGTCCGTGTAATTGCTACCATCATCTTTCAACTTTGCTTTCTCAAGGAACGCATTAAAATTCAACGGAACAACAGCACGAGCCATCTATCTACAATCAACATAAACAAGCAAGATACTATCAGTTACTAAGTTCATGATAAGTTTAAGTTCAGTTTAATCAAATTACTTAGGAACTCCCACTTAGATTGACATCCCTCTAATCCTCTAAGTGATCACGTGATCCAAATCAACTAAACCATAACCGATCATCACGTGAGATGGAGTAGTTTTCAATGGTGAACATCGTCATGTTGATCATATCTACTATATGATTCACGCTTGACCTTTCTGTCTCTGTGTTCCGAGGCCATATCTGCATATGCTAGGCTCGTCAAGTTTAAACTGAGTATTCTGCGTGTGCAAAACTGGCTTGCACCCGTTGTAGATGGACGTAGAGCTTATCACACCCGATCATCACGTGGTGTCTGGGCACGACGAACTTTGGCAACGGTGCATACTCAGGGAGAACACTTCTTGATAATTTAGTGAGAGATCATCTTATAATGCTACCGTCAATCAAAGCAAGATAAGATGCATAAAAGGATAAACATCACATGCAATCAATATAAGTGATATGATATGGCCATCATCATCTTGTGCTTGTGATCTCCATCTCCGAAGCACCGTCATGATCACCATCGTCACCGGCGCGACACCTTGATATCCATCGTAGCATCGTTGTCGTCTCGCCAATCTTATGCTTCCATGACTATCACTACCGCTTAGTAATAAAGTAAAGCATTACATCGCGATTTCATTGCATACAATAAAGCGACAACCATATGGCTCCTGCCAGTTGCCGATAACTCGGTTACAAAACATGATCATCTCATACAATAAAATCAGCATCATGCCTTGACCATATCACATCACAACATGCCCTGCAAAAACAAGTTAGACGTCCTCTACTTTGTTGTTGCAAGTTTTACATGGCTGCTACGGGCTTAAGTAAGAACTCATCTCACCTACGCATCAAAACCACAACGATAGTTCGTCAAATAGACTCCGTTTTAACCTTCTCAAGGACCGGGCGTAGTCACACTTGGTTCAACTAAAGTTGGAGAGACAGTCTTCCGCAAGCCATCTATGTGCAAAGCACGTCGAGGGAACCGGTCTCGCGTAAGAGTACGCGTAAGGTTGGTCCGGATCGTCTCATCCAACAATACCGCCGAACCAAAGTATGAAATGCTGGTAGGCAGTATGACTTGTATCGCCCACAACTCACTTGTGTTCTACTCGTGCAAATAACATCAAACCATAAAACCTAGGCTCGGATGCCACTGTTGGGGAACGAAGTAATTTCAAAAATTTTCCTACGCACACGCAAGATCATGGTGATGCATAGCAACGAGGGGGAGAGTATTGTCTACGTACCAACGCAGACCGACTGCGGAAGCGATCTCACAACGTAGAGGAAGTAGTCGTACGTCTTCTTCCCGATCCGACCGATCCAAGCACCGTTACTCCGGCACCTCCGAGTTCTTAGCACACGTTCAGCTCGATGACGATCCTCGGGCTCCGATCCAGCAAAGCGTCGAGGAAGAGTTCCGTCAGCACAACGGCGTGGTGACGATCTTGATGTACTACCGACGCAGGGCTTTGCCTAAGCTCTACAACGATATGACCGAGGTGGAATTTGGTGGCAGGGGGCACCGCACACGGCTAAGGAACGATCAACAATGATCAACTTGTGTGTCTATGGGGTGCCCCCTGCCCCCGTATATAAAGGAGCAGGGGGAGGGGTTCGGCCGACTTGGGAGAGAGGCGCAGGGGGAGTCCCACTCCTACCAGGAGTAGGACTCCCCCCTAATCCTATTCCTAATAGGACTCTTCAAAGAGAAGAGAGAAGAGAGGGGGGCCGGCCCCTTCTCCTAGTCCTAATAGGACTAGGGAAGGGGGGAGGCGCGCAGCCCTTGTGGGCAGCCCCTTTTCACTTTTCCACTAAGGCCCAATAGGCCCATTTGCCTCCCGGGGGGTTCCGATAACCCTCCCGGTATTCCGGTAAAATCCCGATTTCACCCGGAACACTTCCGGTGTCCAAACATAGGCTTCCAATATATCAATCTTTACGTCTCGACCATTTCGAGACTCCTCGTCATGTCCGTGATCACATCCGGGACTCCGAACAACCTTCGGTACATCAAAATGCATAAACTCATAATAACTGTCATCGTAACGTTAAGCGTGCGGACCCTACGGTTCGAGAACAATGTAGACATGACCGAGACACGTCTCCGGTCAATAACCAATAGTGGGACCTGGATGCCCATATTGGCTCCTACATATTCTACGAAGATCTTTATCGGTCAGACCGCATAACAACATACGTTGTTCCCTTTGTCATCGGTATGTTACTTGCCCGAGATTCGATCGTCGGTATCCAATACCTAGTTCAATCTCGTTACCGGCAAGTCACTTTACTCGTTCCATAATACATCATCTCACAACTAACATATTAGTTGCAGTGCTTGCAAGGCTTATGTGATGTGCATTACCGAGAGGGCCCAGAGATACCTCTCCGACACTCGGAGTGACAAACCCTAATCTCGAAATACGCCAACCCAACATCTACCATTGGAGACACCTGTAGTACTCCTTTATAATCACCCAGTTACGTTGTGACGTTTGGTAGTACCCAAAGTATTCCTCCGGTAAACGGGAGTTGCATAATCTCATAGTTATAGGAACATGTATAAGTCATGAAGAAAGCAATAGCAACATACTAAACGATCGGGTGCTAAGCTAATGGAATGGGTCATGTCAATCAGATCATTCAACTAATGATGTGACCTCGTTAGTCAAATAACAACTCTTTGTTCATGGTTAGGAAACATAGCCATCTTTGATTAACGAGCTAGTCAAGTAGAGGCATACTAGTGACACTCTGTTGGTCTATGTATTCACACATGTATTATGTTTCCGGTTAATACAATTCTAGCATGAATAATAAACATTTATCATGATATAAGGAAATAAATAATAACTTTATTATTGCCTCTAGGGCATATTTCCTTCAGCTCGGGATTTTTTTTAAACGGTTCTGCGCGGAAAAACACAGAAAAAGCAATTCTACCGGACTCCAAAACTAACAAAGTAAATTTTCCCCGACTCCTAAAAATGAGTCGAACAAAATGAACTTTTCTCCGGGCCTAAAATGCAATTTTTGAAAACGTGCATTTTTCCCTATCCAAATAAAAGGCAAATGAAACTCCGACAAATCCAATGATCCTCTCTTTCAAGATTTGAGTAAACTCAAATATGAAAAAGACGAAATCTCCAACTCTGTCCGAGGGTCCTTGAGTTGCGTGAAATTTCTAGGATAGGCAAAATGCAAGAAAATATGATATGCATGATGATCTATGTGTATAACATTCCAAATTGAAAATTTGGGATGTTACACCTCCGTGATCGATGCCCCTTCCGGCGGAGCTCCGGAACAGGCCCCAAGATGGGATCTCGTGGATACAGAAAGTTGCGGCAGTGGAATTAGGTTTTTGGCTCCGTCCCTGATCGTTTGGGGGTACGTAGGTATATATAGGAGGAAGGGGTATGTCGGTGGAGCTTCGAGGGGCCCACGAGGCAGGGGGCGCGCCCTAGGGGGGCGCCCTCCACCCTTGTGACCGCCTCGTGGCTTTCTTGACGGAGGGTCCAAGTCTCCTGGATCTTATCTGATGAGAAAATCACGTTTCCGAAGGTTTCATTCCGTTTGGACTCTCTTTGATATTATGTTTCTCCGTAACACTGAAATAGGCAAAAAAACATCAATTCTGGGCTGGGCCTCCGGTTAATAGGTTAATCCCAAAAATAATATAAAAGTGGATAATAAAGCCCAATAATGTCCAAAATAGTAGATAATATAGCATGGAGCAATAAAAAATTACAGATACGTTGGAGACGTATCAAGCATCCCCAAGCTTAATTCCTGCTCGTCCTCGAGTAGGTAAATGATAAGAAGAGAATTTTTGATGCGAAGTGCTACTTGGCATAATTTTAATGTAATTCTTCTTAATTGTGGTATGAATATTCAGATCCGAAAGGTTCAGGACAAAAGTTCATGTTGACATAAAAATGATAATACTTCAAGCATACTAACTAAGCAATTATGTCTTCTCAAAATAACATGGCCAAAGAAAGTTCATCCCTGCAAAATCATATAGTTTAGTCATGTTTCATTTTCGTCACACAAGAATGCTCTCATCATGCACAACCCCGATGACAAGCCAAGCAATTGTTTCATACTTTAGTAATCTCAAACCTATAAACTTTCACGCAATATATGAGCGTGAGCCATGGACATAGCACTATAGGTGGAATAGAATATAATGAGGGGGTTATGTGGAGAAGACAAAAAAGGAGAAAGTCTCACGTCAACGAGGCTAATCGATGGGCTATGGAGATGCCCACTGATTGATGTTAATGCAAGGAGTAGGGATTGCCATGCAATAGATGCACTAGAGCTATAAATGTATGAAAGCTCAACAAAAGAAACTAGTGGGTGTGCATCCACCTTGTTTTCTCACGAAGACCTAGGGCACTTGAGGAGGCCGATTGTTGGAATATACAAGCCAAGTTCTATAATGAAAAATTCCCACTAGTATATGAAACTGATAACATGAGAGACTCTCTACTATGAAGATCATGGTGCTACTTTGAAGCACAAGTGTGGTAAAAGGATAGTAACATTGTCCCTTCTCTCTTTTTCTCTCATTTTTTGGGCCTTTTATCTTTTTTATGGCCTTTCTCTTTTTTTTTGGGGGGGGGGGCCTTCTCTTTTTTTATTCCTCACTTGGGACAATGCTCTAATAATGATGATCATCACACTTCTATTTATTTACAACTCAATGATTACAACTCGATACTAGAACAAAGATGACTCTATATGAATGCCTCCGGCGGTATACCGGGATATGCAATGAACAAAGAGTGACATGTATGAAAGAATTATGAACATTGGCTTTGCCACCAATACTGTGTCCACTACATGATCATGCTAAGCAATATGACAATGATGAATGTGTCATGATGAACGGAATGATCGAAAGTTGCATGGCAATATATCTCGGAATGGCTATGGAAATGCCATAATAGGTAGGTATGGTGGCTGTTTTGAGGAAGATATAAGGAGTTTTATGTGTGAAAGAGTGTATCATATCACGGGGTTTGGATGCACCGGCGAAGTTTGCGCCAACTCTCAATGTGAGAAAGGGCAATGCACGGTACCGAAGAGGCTAGCAAGGATGGAAGGGTGAGAGTGCATATAATCCATGGACTCAACATTAGTCATAAAGAACTCACATACTTATTGCAAAAATCTACAAGTCATCAAAAACCTCGGCACTATGCGCATGCTCCTAGGGGGATATATTGGTAGGAAAAGACCATCGCTCGTCCCCGACCGCCACTCATAAGGAAGACAATCAAATAACACCTCATGTTTCAAATTTGTTGCATAACATTTACCATACGTGCATGCTACGGGACTTGCAAACCTCAACACAACTATTTCTCAACTTCACAGCTACTCAACTAGCATGACTTTGATATTATTACCTCCATATCTCAAAACAATCATCAAACATCAAAGTTTTCTAAGTATTCAACACACTCATAAGAAAGTTTTATTATTAATCTTGCATACCAAGCATATTAGGATTTTAAGAAAATTACCATGATATTAAGACTCTCAAAATAATCTAAGTGAAGCATGAGAGATCAATAGTTTCTATAAAACAAATCCACCACCGTGCTCTAGAAGATATAAGTGAAGTACTAGAGCAAAACTATAAAGCTCAAAAGATATAAGTGAAGCACATAGAGTATTCTATCAAATTCCAAATCATGTATGGCTCTCTCAAAAGGTGTGTACAGCAAGGATGATTGTGGTAGACTAACAAGCAAGGACTCAAATCATAAAATACTCTCCAAGAAAAACACATATCATGTGGTGAATAAAAATATAGCTCCAAGTAAAGTTACCGATAGAAGTAGACGAAAGAGGGGATGCCTTCCGAGGCATCCCCAGGCATTGGCTTTTAGGTGTCCTTAGATTAGCTTGGGGGTGCCATGGGCATCCCCAAGCTTAGGCTCTTGCCACTCCTTGTCCCATAATCCATCAAATCTTTACCCAAAACTTGAAAACTTCACAACACAAAACTTAAAGTAGAAAATCTTGTGACCTCCGTTAGCGAAAGAAAACAAACGAGCACTTCAAGGTACTGTAATGAACTCATTCTTTATTTATATTGGTGTTAAACCTACTGTATTCCAACTTCTCTATGGATTATAAACTATTTTACTAGCCATAGGTTCATCAAAATAAGAAAACAACACACGAAAAACAGAATCTGTCAAAAACAGAACAGTCTGTAGTAATCTGTAGCTAGCGCAAACTCTGGAACCCCAAAAATTCTAAAATAAACTGCTGGACGTGCGGAATTTATCTATTAATCATCTGCAAAAATAATTAACTAAATCGCACTTTCGAAATAAAAATGACAGCAGTTCTCGTGAGTGCTAAAGTCTCTGTTTTTTACAACAAGTTCAACAAGACTTTCCCCAAGTCTTCCCAACGGTTCTACTTGGCACAAACACTAATTAAACACAAAAAAACACAACCAAAACAGAGGCTAAATAATTTATTTATTACTAAACAGGATAAAAAAATCAAGGAATAAAAATAAAATTGGGTTGCCTCCCAACAAGCGCTATCATTTAACGCCCCTAGCTAGGCATAACAAGCAAGAATAGATTTAGGTATTGCCATCTTTGGTAGGCAATCCATAAGTGGCTCTCATGGTAGATTCATATGGTAATTTTATTTTCTTTCTAGGGAAGTGTTCCATGCCCTTTTTTAATGGAAATTTAAATCTAATATTCCCTTCCTTCATATCAATAATTGCACCAACCGTTCTAAGGAAAGGTCTACCAAGAATAATAGGGCAAGAAGGATTGCAATCTATATCAAGAAGGATAAAATCTACGGGCACATAATTCCTATTTGCAACAATAAGAACATCATTAATTCTTCCCATAGGTTTCTTAATAGTGGAATCCGCAAGATGCAAGTTTAGAGAGCAATCATCAAAATCGCGGAAATCTAGCAAATCACACAAAGTTTTGGGAATAGTAGAGACACTAGCACCCAAATCACACAAAGCATAAAACTCATAATCTTTAATTTTAATTTTAATAGTAGGTTCCCACTCATCATAAAGTTTTCAAGGGACAGAAACTTTCAACTCAAGTTCTTCTTCATAAGATTGCATCAAGGCATCGACATTATGTTCGGTAAAGGCTTTATTTTGACTATAAGCATGAGGAGATTTTAGTACGAATTGCAACAAGAAAATACAATCAATTAAAGAGCAATTTTCATAATTGAATTCCTTGAAATCCAATATAGTGGGTTTAGCATCATCTAGGGTTTTATTTCTTTTAATCCCACTTTTATCAATTTCATCATCAAGATCTAAATACTCCAAATTTTTAGAACGCCTTCTAGGTAAAGGTGGATCATATCTAGTCCCATCATTATCAAGATTAATATTTCAAAACAAAGATTTAATAGGGGACACATCAATAACTTTTAGATCTTCATCTTTATTTTCATAGGAATTGGAAGAACACGCTTTAATAAAGGCATCTTTCATAGCACGTGTCCTAGCGGTTCTTTCCTTGCACTCATCAATGGAAATTCTCATGGCTTTGAGAGACTCATTGATATCATGCTTAGGAGGAATAGATCTAAGCTTTAAAGAATCAACATCAAGAGAAATTCTATCAATGTTCCTAGCCAAATCATCAATCTTAAGCAATTTTTCTTCAATCATAGCATTAAAATTCTTTTGTGAAGAAATAAATTCTTTAATATTAGATTCAAAATCAGAGGGCATCTTATTATAATTTCCATAAGAATTGTTGTAGGCATTACCATAATTATTAGAGGGATTACTAGGATAAGGCCTAGGATTGAAATTTCCTCTATACGCGTTGTTACAAAAATTGTTCCTACCGATAAAATTCACATCCATAGATTCATTATTATTCTCAATCAGAGTAGACAAGGGCATATCATTAGGATCAGAGGAAACACTCTTATTAGCAGATAATTTCATAAGTTCATCCATCTTTCCACTCAAAACATTAATTTCTTCTATCGCATGCACTTTTTTATTAGTAGATCTTTCAGTATGCCATTGAGAATAATTAACCATAATATTATCTAGGAGTTTAGTAGCATCTCCTAAGGTGATTTCCATAAAAGTACCTCCCGCGGCCGAATCTAAAAGATTTCTAGAAGAAAAATTCAATCTGGCATACAATTTTTTATAAGCATCCACAAATTCAAACCATGAGTAGGGAAATTATGTATCATTAATTTCATTCTCTCCCAAGCTTGTGCAACATGTTCATGATCAAGTTGTTTAAAATTCATAATATCGTTTCTAAGAGAGATGATCTTAGCGGGAGGAAAATACTTAGAGATAAAAGCATCTTTGCACTTGTTCCATGAATCAATACTATTTTTAGGCAAAGATGAAAACCAAGCTTTAGCACGATCTCTAAGCGAAAAAGGAAATAGCTTCAATTTAACAATATAATTATCGACATCTTTCTTCTTTTGCATGTCACACAAATCAACGAAGCTATTAAGATGGGTAGCGGCATCTTCACTAGGAAGGCCGGAAAACGGATCTTTCATGACAAGATTCAACAAAGCAGAATTAATTTCACAAGATTCAATATCAGTAAGAGGAGCAATCGGAGTGCTAAGGAAATCATTATTGTTGGTATTGGTGAAGTCACACAATTTGGTATTATCTTGAGCCATCGCGACAAACAAGCAATCCAACACACGAGCAAACAAAAAGCAAACGGGCAAAAGAGGCAAATAGAGAAAGAGAGGGGGGATAGAGAGAGAGGGCGAATAAAACGGCAAGGGTGAAGTGGGGGAGAGGAAAATGAGAGGCAAATGGAAAATAATGTAATGCGGGAGATAGGGATGTGATGGGTACTTGGTATGTTGACTTTTGCGTAGACCTCCCCGACAACGGCGCCAAAAATTCTTCTTGCTACCTCTTGAGCACTGCGTTGAATTTCCCCGAAGTGGAGAGAATGATGCAGCAAAGTAGCGTAAGTATTTCCCTCAATTTTTGAGAACCAAGGTATCAATCCAGTAGGAGGCTACGCGTGAGTCCCTCGTACCTACACAAAAACAATAGCTCAACGCAACCAACGCACTTAGGTGTTGTCAATCCCTTGATGGTCACTTACGAAAGTGAGATCTGATAGAGATGTTAAATAATGTTTTTGGTATAGAGATGCAAAGTAAAAAGTAAAAGGAAAAGTAAAAGCAAAGCAATAATAAAGTGATGGAGATTGATATGATGAGAAAGAGTCCCGAGGGCCATAGGTTTCACTAGTGGCTTCTCTCAAGGGATAAGTATTCTATGGTGGGTGAACAAATTACTGTTGAGCAATTGACAGAATTGAGCATAGTTATGAGAATATCTAGGTATGATCATGTATATAGGCATCACGTCCGAGACAAGTAGACCGACTCCTGTTTGCATCTACTACTATTAATCCACTCATCGACCGCTATCCAGCATGCACCTAGAGTATTAACTTAAAAACAGAGTAACGCCTTAAGCAAGATGACATGATGTAGAGGGATAGTTTCATGCAATATGATAAAAACCCCATCTTGTTATCCTCGATGGCAACAATAAAATGCGTGCCTTGCTGCCCCTTCTGTCACTGGGAAAGGACACCGCAAGATCAAACCCAAAGCTATGCACTTCTCCCATGGCAAGAACAACCAATCTAGTAGGCCAAACCAAACTGATAATTCGAAGAGACTTGCAAAGATAACCAATCATACATAAAAGAATTCAGAGAAGATTCAAATATTATTCATAGAAGACTTGATCATAAACCCACAATTCATCGGTCTCAACAAACACACCGCAAAAAGAAGATTACATCGAATAGATCTCCACAAGAGAGGGGGAGAACATTGTATTGAGATCCAAAAAGAGAGAAGAAGCCATCTAGCTACTAACTATGGACCCGTAGGTCTAAAGTAAACTACTCACACTTCATCGGAGGGGCTTGGATGATGATGTAGAAGCCCTCCGTGATCGATGCCCCTTCCGGTGGAGCTCCGGAACAGGCCCCAAGATGGGATCTCGTGGATACAGAAAGTTGCGGTGGTGGAATTAGGTTTTTGGATCCGTCCCTGATCGTTTGGGGGTACGTAGGTATATATAGGAGGAAGGAGTACGTTGGTGGAGCTTCAAGAGGCCCATGAGGCGGGGGGCGCGCCCTAGGGGGGCGCCCTCCACCCTCGTGACCGCCTCGTGGCTTTATTGATGGAGGGTCCAAGTCTCCTAGATCTTATGTGATGAGAAAATCACGTTTCCTAAGGTTTCATTCTGTTTGGACTCCGTTTGATATTCTGTTTCTCCGAAACACTGAAATAGGCAAAAAAACAGCAATTCTGGGCTGGGCCTCCGGTTAATAGGTTAGTCCCAAAAATAATTTAAAAGTGGATAATAAAGCCCAATAATGTCCAAAACAGTAGATAATATAGCATGGAGCAATCAAAAATTATAGATATGTTGGAGACTTATCAGGGTGAATATCAAGCGTCCTCCTCGCGACCGTTTTGGACTCGCCTAAAATCGAGGTGTCCTGGCAACGGGCATTAGTGGGTTACCCACATACGTATTGATGAGAATCCCGTAATAAGGGGGACACGATCTCTGCTTCGACAAGACGTGTCAAGAAAACCGCCTCGCAATATGTGCAGGGTTGGCTGGGAAAAACGGTTCAGATAAGGACCATGTCATGACAAGACGTCGTGCTGACTAAACGCATCAGCAGATTAGATTTGTGGAAATATTATTCTCTCTACGATGGTATGTGGAACTTGTTTTGCAGAGCCGGACACTATCTTTGTGTTCAAAATCTTCCATGAAGTATTCGGAGGAGGAACCCGCCTTGCAATGCCGAAGACAATACTGCGCGCCGGACTCATCATCATTGAAGCCTGGTTCAGGGGCTACTGAGGGAGTCCTGGATTAGTGGGTCTCCGGACATCCGAACTGTTGGACTATGAAGATACAAGATTGAAGACTTCGTCCCGTGTACGGATGGGACTCTCCTTGCGTGGAAGGCAAACTAGGCAATACGGATATGTAAATCTCCTCCCTTGTAACCGACTCTGTGTAACCCTAGCCCCTTCCCTTGTCTATATAAACCGGAGGGTTTATTCCGTAGGACAACATACAATCATACCATAGGCTAGCTTCTAGGGTTTAGCCTCTGTGATCTCATGGTAGATCAACTCTTGTAATACTCATATCATCAAGAACAATCAAGCAGGACGTAGGGTATTACCTCCATCAAGAGGGCCCGAACCTGGGTAAACATCGTGTCCCCTGCCTCCTGTTACCATCTGCCTTAGATGCACAGTTCGGGACACCCTACCCGAGATCCGCCGGTTTTGACACCGACAGGAACCTTTGTACCCTGAGGGCCATCCTAAGAGAATTGAGCAAGATTCCCAGAGAAATAATATTGATGCACCTAGTCCTTCTAAAAGGAAGAAAAATAAAAATGATAGGACTTTGCATGCTTCTAGTGAACCTGTTGATGACACACCTGAGAATCCCAATGATATTTCTATTTCCGATGCTGAAAAACAATCTGGTAATGAGCATGAACCTAGTGATAATGTTAAGAATGATGTTCATGTTGATGCTCAACCTAGTAATGACAATGAAGTAGAGATTGAACCTGCTGTTGATCTTGATAACCCACAATCAAAGAATCAACGTTATGGTAAGAGAGACTTTGTTGCTAGGAAGAACGGTAAGGAAAGAGAACCATGTGTTCAGAAACCCATGCTTTTTCCTCCTAAACCATCCAAGAAAAAGGATGATGAGGATTTTGAGCGCATTGCTGAAATGATTAGACCTATCTGTTGGCGTATGCGATTAACTGATATGCTCAAAATGAACCCTTATGCTAAGTACATGAAAGAAATTGTTACAAATAAAAGAAAGATACCGGAAGCTGAAATTTCCACCATGCTTGCTAATTATACTTTTAAGGATGGAATACCTAAGAAAGTAGGAGATCCCGAAGTACCAACTATACCATGCTCCATTAAAAGAAACTATGTTAAAACTGCTTTATGTGATCTTGGAGCCGGTGTTAGTGTTATGCCTCTCTCTTTATATCGTAGACTTGATTCGAATAAGTTGACACCTACTGAAATATCTTTGCAAATGGCTGATAAATCAACTGCTATACATGTCGGTATTTGTGAGGATGTGCCTGTTGTGGTTGCAAACATTACTATTTCAACGGCCTTTGTTATTCTTGATATTCTCGAGGACGATAGAATGCCTATTATTCTTGGAAGACCCTTTTTGAATACTGCAGGGGCTGTTATTGATTGCACCAAAGGGAATGTCACTTTTCATGTTAATGGTAATGAGCATATGGTACACTTTCCGAAGAAACAACCTCAAGTCCACAATATCAATTCTATTGGAAAAATTTCAACTATTACTATTGGAGGTTTTGAATTTCCTCTTCGTATTGTCAAGAAGAAATATGATATTCTTATTGTTGGGGATGTGCATATCCCCGTTGAGGTAACCTAGTGGTATTCGAAAATTCTCTGGTTCCATGTTATTCGGAATGAGTTTGTTAACAAGACCTGATCAACCTTGTTAGTGGATTCCTTTTGATGAGCATGAGATGGATGAATTTAGAAAACACAACTCTCTGTACCCTCTTTTTACTATCTGTTATTTATATTAAATAAAGCAAAAATAGTAATTTATGTTTGTTTTCTAAATATCCATGTAGTAAAAAATATCCCGAAAATAAAAGTTCTCCAAATCCCAAAAATATCCATGCAGTAATTTATGTTTGTTTCCCTATATGATTTTTTCTAGAATATTTGAGAATATCTGACACTGAGAACACAGCAGGGGGAGCAAGCACCTGGCCACGAGGGTGGAGGGCGCGCCCTACCCCTCTAGGCGCGCCGCCTACCTCATGGGCCCACGGTGGCTCCCCTCCACTTATTCCAGCTACCACACACTCCTTCTTCCTCCCACAAACATCACTAACCAGCTCAAACCTGAGTCCAAGCTCATTTTGCTGCCATTTTCGATCTCCTTGCTCAAAGCACCTCTCACAAAACTGCTTTGGGGGATTGTTCCTTGGTATGTGACTCCTCCAATTGTCCAATTAGTTTTTGTTCTAGTGCTTTATTCATTGCATATTTTTGCTACTTAGGTGACCCTGTTCTTGAGCTTGCATGTCAAATTTATAAGGTCAAAGGTAGTTTTGATGCATGATATTGCCTCTAGGCACTTGTAGGAGTAGTTGCTATAAATTTTTTTGAGTTTGGTTCACTTTCATTTTGAAGTTACTAAAAATTTCAGAAATAGATGAAGAGATTTTTGAGGGGCTCATCGAGCCGAAGCTCGAAGGATAAGCAAAGTGAGGAGGATAAGAGGACCAAATATAATCTTCCTCACACCGCTAAGGTTCGGCCATGTGAATGGCCTTGTGATGATTTGTTGAGAGCAGCCGAGATTTATGATGATTTCTATGAATTGGCTGAGAATGCAGGCCTCGCCGCCTTCCTCCATGACCGATGCGAACAATATCTCGTACTCACCAATATCTTTATGCAAAACTTTCATTTCCATGATAGGAGATCACCACCTACGGTGGAATTTTATTTATATGATGAGCATAAGGAGATGTCACTTCATGATTTTTGTCGGGTTTGTTTGATCCCTTTCGAGGGCAGCATAGATGAACCACATTGTGATGATGTGGATGGGTTTGTTGATACCATTACTATAGGGGAAACAAGGAAGGTTTCCGACGCACGAATTACTAGCATACACTTTCCTGTTCTACATAACTTTGCTATATTTGCTAGTAGATGCTTAATTGGGCACAGAAACTATGGAAACCTGAGTGCCCCTGATATTGTTATTTTGTGCCATGCTTTATTTCGTGATGACACATTTAGTATGGGCGCTATTGTTGCAAAACGGTTAAATCTTAACCGTACTAAGGGCCCCGTCCTTGGAGGCATCTTCGCCTCGCTCCTCGCTGCACATTTTAACATACCTATTAGGCACTATGAGAAAGAAGGAAAATTTATGCCTCCTGTTTATCTAGATTACAAGAGTATGGTAGCACATGATTTCATTGTTAAGAATAGGGAAAAAGGCTCTTAAGTACAAACTAATATTTGGTAAAAATCATCCTGAGACTATTACCTTGCCTGCTCCTTCCTTTTTTGATTTATCTACAGGCAAGTACCTTGTTCCATTGGAGGCCATTCACGCCTACCGGAACCCTACATCAGCTACAGAGCCGGAGCCGGAACCACAATTTGATCCTCCACGACAGTCTGATTATCAGTGGGATCCGGAGGTGATTGCCAACCAGTGGAAATCCGAGGCTACTTCACAGTACGACCCCAACTATTACTTTGGATATCTGCCAGGCCAACCGTGTGCATAGACCAACTTAGGACAAAAGACTAAGCTTGCGGGAGTACGTATTTCTCACCGACATTACATTCACGTTCACACACTCATTGCTAGTTATCGGTGCTCATACTTTTGCATTGTATCATCCATGCTAGTTTATTTTCCTTTTTATGCTTTCTTCTTGTGTGTTTAATAAACCTTAAGAAAGACAAAAAATTAGTTGTAGCATTTAAGTAGTTTACTTTCCATGCTTGTAGTAGAAATTAAAAAGAAAACCCAAAAAGATTTCTTGTTCTTCTTTTGCTTGTTGGGAGCTTTCCCGTGTAAATAGTTTTATTTATGTTCTTGTTCTTTAGGGGTCGATAGGAGAAGACCATAATGAAAATGTTAAAGTGGCTCTTATATGCTTTATCGTTGATCTCACAAAGAGCCCATATTACCTTGTCTTCTCTCATGAATTGAATGCTTGCAGATTCTAGTTTAGTCCAATGCACGTGCACTATTATTATTATCCACAATATTCGGTCGTGCAAGTGAAAGGCAACAATGATGATTATATGATGAACTTATTGAGATGAGAAAAGCTGGTATGAACTCGACCTCTCTTGTTTTTGTAAATATGATGAGTTCATCATTCCTGATTCAGCCTATTATGGATAAACATGTTTGCAATGACAATTAGAGATTATAGTTTCTTATGCCGTGCTTAATCAGCTAGGAGCTTATAATGGTTTACCTTGCATGCCAACATGCTATTAAAATGGTTGTGATGTGGTATGATAGGGTGGTATCCTCTTTTGAACGATTCGAGTGGCTTGACTTGGTACATGTTCACGCATGAAGTTGAAACAAAATCAACATAGCCTCTACGATATTTATGTTCATGGTGCATTATATCCTACTCATGCTTGCATTCGGTGTTGATTAATTTTAATGCATGTTCATGACTATTGTCGCTCTCTAGCTGGTCGCTTCCCAGTCTTTTGCTAGCCTTCACCTGTACTAAGCGAGAATACTGCTTGTGCATCCAATTCCATAAACCCCAAAGTTATTCCGTATGAGTCCACCATACCTACCAATATACGGTATCTACCTGCCGTTCCAAGTAAATTTGTATGTGCCAAACTCTAAACGTTCAAATAAACATTTTGTTTTGTATGCTCGAATAGCTCATGTATCAACTAGGGCTGTCCGTATCTTCCATGTTAGGCGGGTTATAATCAAGAGGAGTGGACTCCGCTCCTCACTCACGAGAAAGTGGCTGGTCACCGGGATGCCCAGTCCCATGCTTTATGCAAATCAAATCAAAATAACTGCAAAAAAACTCCCCCGGGACTCCTGTTAGTTGGAGGCACTCGTTGTTTTGAGCAAGCCATGGATTGATGCTTGTTGGTGGAGGGGGTATAAACTTTAACATTCTGTTTGGGAACCGCCTATAATGTGTGTAACATGGAAGATATCGCCATCTCTCGGTTGTTATGTTGACAATGAAAGTATACCGCTCAAAATATTATTCATATCTATTTCAAAACCGAGCTCTGGCACCTCTACAAATCCCTGCTTCCCTCTGCGAAGGGCCTATCTATTTACTTTTATGCTGAGTCATCATCCTCTTATCAAAAAGCACCAGTTGGAGAGAACTGTTGTCATTTGCATTCATTACTGTTAATTTACATTGAGTATGACTTGACTGGATCTCTTTTACCATGAATTACAATGTCTAGTCAGTCCTTGATCTTTAAAGGTGCTCTGCATTTATGTTTTGCGGTCTCGGAAAGGGCTAGCGAGATACCATCTTGTTATATCATATCATGATTGTCTTGAGAAAGTGCTGTCATCCGAGATTTATTATTATTGCTCGCTAGTTGCTTATGCCATTGATATGAGTAAACATGAGACCTAAATGTTATTGTGAATATGGTTAGTTCATAATCTTTGCTGAAAACTTGAATGCTAGCTTTACATATTTACAACAACAAGAGCAAACAGAGTTTGTAAAAGTTTTTCTTTATCACTTTCAGTTTATCCACTGAATTGCTTGAGGACAAGCAAAGGTTTAAGCTTGGGGGAGTTGATACGTCTCTGTCGTATCTAGTTTTCCATACACTTTTGCCCTTGTTTTGGACTCTAACTTGCATGATTTGAATGGAACTAACCCGGACTGATGTTGTTTTCAGCAGAATTGCCATGGTGTTATTTTTGTGCTGAAATAAAAGTTCTCGGAATGACCTGAAAATCAACAGAGAATTATTTTGGAATATATAAAAATACTGGAAAGAAGATCCACGTCAGGGGGGCCTCCACCTATCCATGAGGGTGGGGGCGCGCCCCCCTGGGTGCGCCCCCCTGCGTGGGCCCCCTAACGCTCCACCGACCTCAACCCTGACTCCATATATTCACTTTTGGGGAGAAAAAAACCTGGGAGAAAGATTCATCGTGCTTTACGATACGGAGCCGCCGCCAAGCCCTAAACTCTCTCAGGAGGGCTGATCTGGAGTCCGTTCGGGGCTCCGGAGAGGGGAATCCGTCGCCATCGTCATCATCAACCATCCTCCATAACCAATTTCATGATGCTCACCGCCGTGCGTGAGTAATTCCATCGTAGGCTTGCTGGACGGTGATGGGTTGGATGAGATCTATCATGTAATCGAGTTAGTTTTTTAGGGTTTGATCCCTAGTATCCACTATGTTCTGAGGTTGATGTTGCTATGACTTTGCTATGCTTAATGCTTGTCAATAGGGCCCGGGTGCCATGATTTCAGATGTGAACCTATTATGTTTCCATCAATATATGAGAGTTGTTGATCCTATCTTTCAAGTCTATAGTCACCTACTATGTGTTATGATCTGGCAACCCCGAAGTGACAATAATCGGGACCACTCCCGATGATGACCGTAGTTTGAGGAGTTCATGTATTCACTATGTGTTAATGCTTTGGTCTGGTACTCTATTAAAAGGAGGCCTTAATATCCCTTAGTTTCCAATAGGACCCCGCTGCCATGGGAGGGTAGGACGAAAGATGTCATGCAAGTTCTTTCCATAAGCACGTATGACTATATTCGGGATACATGCCTACATTACATTGATGAACTGGAGCTAGTTCTGTGTCACCCTAGGTTATGACTGTTACATGATGAACCATATCCGGCATAATTCTCCATCACCGATCCATTGCCTACGAGCTTTACGTATATTGTTCTTCGCTTATTTACTTTTCCGTTCCTATTGTTATCATCAACATAAAACACCAAAAATATTACTTTTGCTACCGTTACCTTTTACCACAGTTACCACTATTATCATATTACTTTGCTACTAAACACTTTGCTGCAGATACTAAGTTTCCAGGTGTGGTTGAATTGACAACTCAGCTGCTAATACTTGAGAATATTCTTTGGCTCCCCTTGTGTCGAATCAATAAATTTGGGTTGAATACTCTACCCTCGAAAACTGTTGCGATCCCCTATACTTATGGGTTATCAGCAATATATCTCGGGATGGCTCTGGAAATGCCATAATAGGTAGGTATGGTGGCTGTTTTGAGGAAGTTATATGGTGGGTTTAAGGTACCGGCGAAAGTGGCGCGATACTAGAGAGGCTAGCAATGGTGGAAGGGTGAGAGTGCGTATAGTCCATGGACTCAACATTAGTCATAAGGAACTCATATACTTGTTGCAAAAATCTATAAGTTATCAAAGCAAAGTATTACGCGCATGCTCCTAGGGGGATAGATTGGTAGGAAAAGACCATCGCTCGTCCCCGACCGCCACTCATAAGGAAGACAATCAATAAATAAATCAGGCTCTGACTTCATCACATAACAGTTCCCCATACGTGCATGCTACGGGAATCACAAACTTCAACACAAGCATTTCTCAAATTCACAACTACCCAACTAGCATGACTCTGATATCACCATCTCCATATCTCAAAACAATTATCAAGTATCAAACTTGTCATAGTATTCAATGCACTTCTATGAAAGTTTTAATATTATTCCTAGAAGCAAATTTCCATGTTATTCTAAAGGACTCTCAAAATAATATAAGTGAAGCATGAGAGATCAATTATTTCTATAAAATAAAACCATCGCCGTGCTCTAAAAGATATAAGTGAAGCACTAGAGCAAATTTTATATAGCTCAAAAGATATAAGCGAAGCACAAAGAGTATTCTAATAAATTCCGAATCATGTGTGTCTCGCTCAAAAGGTGTGTACAGCAAGGATGATTGTGGTAAACTAAAAAGCAAAGACTCAAATCATACAAGACGCTCCAAGAAAAACAAAAATCATGTGGTGAATAAAAATATAGCTCCAAGTAAAGTTACCGATGGTCGAAGACGAAAGAGGGGATGCCTCCTGGGGCATCCCCAAGCATAAGCTTTTTGGTGTCCTTGAATTTTACCTAGGGGTGCCATGGGCATCCCCAAGCTTAGGCTCTTGCCACTCCTTGTGCCATAATCCATCAAATCTTTACCCAAAAACTTGAAAACTTCACAACACAAAACTCAACAGAAAATATCATGAGCTCCGTTAGTACTCCCTCTGTTCCGAATTACTTGTCGCCAGTATGGATGTATCTATATGTATTTTAGTTCTAGATACATCCATTTCCGCGACGAGTAATTTGGAACGGAGGGAGTATAAGAAAAAATCCACCACTTCAAGGTACTATAATGAACTCACTCTTTATTTATATTGGTGTTAAACCTACTGTATTCCAACTTCTCTATGGTTTATAAGCTCCTTTACCAGCCATAGATTCATCAAAATAAGCAAACACCACACGAAAAACAGAATCTGTCAAAAACAGAACAGTCTGTAGTAATCTGTAACTAACGCAAACTTCTGGAACCCCAAAAATTCTAAAATAAATTTCCGGAAGTGAGGAATTTATCTATTAATCATCTGCAAACAGAATTAACTAAATATCTCTCTTCAAATAAAAATGGCAGCAATTCTCGTGAGCACTAAAGTTTCTGTTTTTCACAGCAAGATCAAAAAGACTTTCCCCAAGTCTTCCCAACGGTTCTACTTGGCACAAACACTAATTAAACACAAAAAACACAACCAAAACATAGGCTAGATAAATTATTTATTACTAAAGAGGAGCAAAAAGCAAGGAATAAAAATAAAATCGGGTTACCTCCCAACAAGCGCTATCGTTTAAAGCCCCTAGCTAGGCATAAAAGCGAAGATAGATCTAGGTATTTCCATCTTTGGTAGGCAATCCATAAGTGGCTCTCATAATAGATTCATAAGGTAATTTTATTTTCTTTCTATGGAAGTGTTCCATGCCTTTCCTTAACGGAAATTGGAATCTAATATTCCCTTCCTTCATATCAATAATTGCACCAATCGTTCTAAGTAAAGGTCTACCAAGAATAATAGGACATGAAGGATGGCAATCTATGTCAAGAACAATGAAATCTATGGACACATAATTCCTATTTGCAACAATAAGAACATCGGTAATTCTTCCCATAGGTTTCTTAATAGTGGAATCCGCAAGGTGCAAGTTTAAAGAATAATCATCAAAATCACGGAAACCTAGCAAATCACATAAAGTTTTCGGAATCGTGGAAACACTAGCACCCAAATCACACAAAGCATATCATTCATGATCTTTAATTTTAATTTTAATAGTAGGTTCCCACTCATCATAAAGTTTTCTAGGGATAGAAACTTCCAACTCAAGTTTTTCTTCATAAGATTGCATCAAAGCATCAACGATATGTTTAGTAAAAGCTTTATTTTGACTATAAGTATAAGGAGAATTTAGTGTGGATTGCAACAAGGAAATACAATCTATCAAAGATAAATTATCATAATTAAATCCTTTGAAATCCAAGATAGTGGGTCATTGCTATCTAAAGTTTTAATCTCTTCAATCCCATTTTTACCAATTTTTGCATCAAGATCTAAAAACTCTGAATTTTTGGAACACCTTCTAGGTAAAGGTGTCTCATCTTCAGTCCCATCATTATCAAGATTAAAATTGCAAAACAAATATTTAATAGGAGACACATCAATCACTTTTAGATCTTCATCCTTATTATCATGAAAACTAGATGAACACGCTTTCACAAAGCAATCTTTCTTAGCATGCATCCTAGCGGTTCTTTCTTTGCACTCATCAATGGAAATTCTCATGGATTTGCGATACTCATTGATATCATTCTTAGGTGGAATAGATCTAAGTTTCAAAGAATCAACATCAAGAGAAATTCTATCATTGTTCCTATTCAATTCATCAACCTTAAGCAATTTTTCTTCAAGCAAAGCATTGAAATTGTTTTGCAAATTCATAAACTCCTTAACACTAGTCTCAAAATTTCCATAAGAATTGTTGTAGGAATTACCATAATTATTAGAGGAATTACTAGGAAACGGCCTAAAATTAAAATTACCTCTATACGCGTTATTACCAAAATTGTTCCTACCAACAAAATTCACATCCATAGATTCATTATTATTCTCAATCAAGGTATACAAAGGCACATCATTAGGATTGGAGGAAACACTCTTATTAGCAAACAGTTTCATAAGTTCATCCATCTTTCCACTCAAAACATTAATTTCTTCTATCGCATGCACTTTTTTTTACTAGTAGATCTTTCGGTGTGCCTTTGAGAATAATTAACCATAATATTGTCTAGGAGTTTAGTAGCTTCCCCTAAAGTGATTTCCGTAAAAGTGCCTCCCGCGGCCGAATCTAAAAGATTTCTAGAAGCAAAATTCAATTCGGCATAAAATTTTTGTATAATCATCCAAAGATTCAAACCATGTGTAGGGCAATTACGAATCATTAATTTCATACTCTCCCAAGCTTGTGCAACATGTTCATGATCAAGTTGCTTAAATTCATAATATCGTTTCTAAGAGAGATGATTTTAGCGGGAGGAAAATACTTAGAGATAAAAGCATCTTTGCACTTATTCCATGAATTAGTACTATTTTTAGGCAAAGACGAAAACCAAGCTTTAGCACGATCCCTAAGCTAAAACAGAAATAGCTTAACTTTAACAATATCACTATCCACATCTTTCTTCTTTTGCATATCCCACAAATCTACAAAGGTATTTAGATGGGTAGCGGCATCTTCACTAGGAAGGCCGGCGAATTGATCTTTCATGACAAGATTCAACAAAGCAACATTAATTTCACATGATTCAGCATTGTTAAGAGGAGCAATCGGAGTGCTAATAAAATCATTGTTGTTGGTATTGGTAAAGTCACACAATTTAGTATTATCTTGAGCCATCATGACAAACAAGCAATCCAACTCACAAGCAAAGAAGAAACAGGCAAAAAGGCAAATAGAAAAAAGAGAAGGGGAACGGAAAAGAGAGGGCGAATAAAACGGCAAGGGTGAAGTGGGGGATAGGAAAACGAGAGGCAAATGGCAAATAATGTAATGCGAGGGATAAGAGTTTTTGATGGGTACTTGGTATGTCTTGACTTGTGCGTAGACTCCCCGACAAGGGCGCCAGAAATGGCTCATTGTCGGGAGTCAAATCTTGACTTGACTTGGCGCGAATCTCCCCGGCAATGGTGCCAGAAATGGCTCGTTGTCGGGAGTCAAATCTTGACTTGAATTGGCCCGAATCTCCCTGGCAATGGCGCCAGAAATCCTTCTTGCTACCTCTTGAGCACTGTGTTGGTTTTCCCTTGAAGAGGAAAGGGTGATGCAGTCAAGTAGCGTAAGTATTTCCCTCAGTTTTTGAGAACCAAGGTATCAATCCAGTAGGAGATCACAATCGAGTCCCACGCACCTACACAAACAAATAAGAACCTCACAACCAACGCGATAAAGGGGTTGTCAATCCCTTCACGGTCACTTACCAGAGTGAGATATGATAGGATAATATTTTTTGTATTTTTATGATAAAGAGAAATAAAGATGCAAATAAAAATAAACGGCAATAGAAATATCTAAGTGTTGGAAGATTAATATGATGGAAGATAGACCCGGGGGCCATAGGTTTCACTAGTGGCTTCTCTCAAGAGCATAAGTATTACGGTGGGTAAATGAATTACTGTCGAGCAATTAATAGAATTGAGCATAGTTATGAGAATATCTAGGTATGATCATGTATATAGGCATCACGTCCGTGACAAGTAGACCGAAACGATATTGCATCTACTACTATTACTCCACACATCGACCACTATCCAACATGCATCTAGAGTATTAAGTTCATAAGAACAGAGTAATGCTTTAAGTAAGATGACATGATGTAGAGGGATAAACTCATGCAATATGATATAAACCTCATATTTTAATCCTTGATGGCAACAATACAATACGTGCCTTGCTGCCCCTGTTGTCACTGTGAAAGGACAGCGCAAGATTGAACCCAAAGCTAAGCACTTCTCCCGTTGCAAGAAAGATCAATCTAGTAGGCCAAACCAAACTGATAATTCAAAGAGTCTTGCAAAGATAAACCAATCATACATAAAAGAATTCAGAGAAGATTCCAATATTGTTCATAGATAAACTTGATCATAAACCCACAATTCATCGGATCTCGACAAACACACCGCAAAAGAAGATTACATCGAATAGATCTCCAAGAGAATCGAGGAGAACTTTGTATTGAGATCCAAAGAGAGAGAAGAAGCCATCTAGCTAATAACTATGGACCCGAAGGTCTGAAGTAAACTACTCACACATCACCAGAGAGGCCATGGAGTTGATGTAGAGGCCCTCCGTGATCAAAACCCCTCCGGTGGAGCTCTAAAAAAGGCCCCAAGATGGGATCTCTCGGGTACAGAAGGTTGCGGCGGTGGAATTAGGTTTTTGTGGTGCTCCTGAATGTTTGCGGGGTACGTGGAATTATATAGGAGGAAGAAGTAGGTCGGTGGAGCAACGAGGGGGCCCACGAGGGTGGAGGGCGCGCCCAGGGGGTAGTCGCGCCCCTGCCTCGTGGCCTCCTCGATTGTTTCTTGACGCCCACTCCAAGTCTCCTGGATCACGTTTGTTGAGAAAATCACATTCCCGAAGGTTTCATTCCGTTTGGACTTCGTTTGATATTCCTTTTCTGCGAAACACTAAAATAGGAAAAAAAACAGCAATTTGGGATGGGCCTCCGGTTAATAGGTTAGTCCCAAAATGATATAAAAGTGTAAAATAAAGCCCATTAACATCCAAAACATATAATATAATAGCATGGAGCAATCACAAATTAGAGATACGTTGGAGACGTATCACTACTATATTCTCTTAGGTAAAATAGCATAAAACAAGATAGCCCCTCACTCTCCATTATGGAGAATGGAGATTATCCTGTCTCCAATTCTTGCCTTTCGCACAATGTTGCTTCCAAGTAGCCCATTACGACTGTCCATACATTTTTCCATTCTGTGATTTTCATGTCTCGATCTCTTTTAGAAATCCGATATAGACAGGTGAGATTCGTAGGACGACCTGGCTGTATATTCAAAACATTAAGGCGACCTTTTTGATACATCATATGAGGCACACAATCATCCAGGATTTCCTGTTGAAAAACATAGTAATAACTTCGTAGTTAGCAATGTAGTTAAGTTTTAAAAGAATTTATGCAAAAGATGCACGGATGTCGTAATAGTAAAAAATCTTACCATGGCATCTCCATGGATGTTACCATAGTTCAACACGTGCACTAGTGGCATGTATTGACCATAATGTGGAGGAGTTTTATTATAGATATTGTAATTCTGAAGATCAGTACAAAATGCGACCAAATGATTTTTCTCCTGATAAGTTAACTCAGAGCCATCGGTGTAGTAGCTTCTGTCTACCATGTTCCGCACATTGTTTGAACAATTAAAATAAGTTGTCAATGGACATAAGTTGTCAACTATTTTGAAATGAATAATATAAATTAGTTAATAACTATGTTTGAGAAACTCACATAGTGGTAGAATTGGAAGCGTATCAACAAGGACCCAAATGTCCAAATTGTCTTGGTCGATGTCAGGGTCACCAAGATCCATAGTGACAAACATACCCTCTTGAAAATCATACATCTTGCAAAGTGCTTCCCAACTCGGGCAACCAAAATGGGATACGCTCTCAGAATTGTATAGATTTACCTCAAAATCCATACCATGATGGGTCCTTAGGTTAATTTTCTTTCTTTCATTCCTCTCATGATCTTCAAAACCCATCCTCTCCAAGACATAGTGTCTTGCATGGCATGGGATAAGCTAGTTGAATTGTAAAAGACGAAAATTACACGTTGAAGTAGTAGAAGTCGAGCTTAATTACGAAGAAAACACTTTGTGTCATAGCTTACCGTATCACAATCAAAGGCCTCCTTGAGCTTAATGCTGAAGCGCCGATCTTCATCCAGGTGAGGCCTGTCGCAGAAACCCCGGTCGTCGTGGCACTAGGAGCACTCCCCCGGGAGACTTTCGTCGTCCGAGTACGACATTTCCTATGTTCATAATTCAAATATTAAACTTGTACAATTAAATATATATACTATAAAAATTAAATTAGATCATTATTATTCATCACGGGTTGACTATCGGTCTGCCGAGTCTATATGCTGGAGACTCTCCCTCACTGATTCCTCTCTGACATTTGCGACCATCGGTGATGGTCGTTACTCCTTCTTTCCCTAGTGCATAACAAAGTTCTAGCACAAGGAAAAGAAGGAGAAACGACCCCCACGATAGCAGTCGGGATTCTTCGTCCTTTCTCATATATGGTGGATACACTCCCTCACTGATTTTTCGACCTTCGGTGATGGAGCCTCGGCAGACTTAATGTCAACCCGAAATGTCATTTAATTATTTTTCTAGAAAATTCAGGCCACTCGATATTTCCTACATATTCTAGCACAAGTCATGCCAAATTTGACGAAAAATTCCGGAACGGAAATTAATCAACACTCTGGCAAAATATAATCCACTCGGAGGTGTAACATGAACATGACCGACCACTTGGGCAACCACATATCCTATTTGAGCAACACAAGATATACATGTTTTTATCTACATCATATCTTATAGGTCTCATATTGACATGGAGATTTGGTTGGTCTCACCTCGAGGTCGGAGGGGGTCGGTGACGGGGATGACGGCGGGGATGATGGAGGGGCTCCTTGATTTCTACAAAAAACAAAAACCCTATAAATAAAACCCTAGCGAACGACATCGATGCGGGAATAATTGCTTAAACTAAAAAAATAACAACAAATGTGACATGTTCAACTAGTTCTATCAATTCAAATAGTTCTTACGAAATATAAACTTACTATAAATAGAAATAAACTAAAAATAAACTAGTTTAACTAGTTATATTAATTTTCTTACTAAAAATACAATAGTTCTATTAATTCAACTAGTTCTTACTAAAACTAAACTAGTTCAACTAGTTTATTAATTTACTTACTAATTATTTTAAACACTTACTAAAAACAGTAAATAAACTATATTGAATTTTTTTCTCTAAACTAAACACTACTGCCCTAATTAACATCTAGTTAAACCCTAGTGCCCTAACCCTACTGCCCTAGTTCTTAAGCATCTACAAGTACTACCTAATTAGATGAACCCTACCTAGGTGCTTAACCATCTACAACTACTTAAGCACCCATTGATGAACCCTAGGAATTTGTCCTAAAAACTAATTAAGTATCTACAACTACTGCCCTAATTAACATCTAGTTTACAATTAAGCATCTACAACTACTGCCCTAATTAGCATCTAATTTGATGAACCCTAACTAATTTGATGCACTATAAAATTTGATGAACCCTAGGAACCCTAGCTAGGCATAGGTAGGGGAGGAGGAGGAGGTGTAGACGTGCTCACCTTGAGTGTCGGCAGAGTTAGGGAGCGGCCGAGGGAGGGGCAGGCGGCGTCGAGGTCGGGGTCGGGCTCGGGCGCGCGACGGAGGGTGGAGATGTAAGGCGGCGGCGAGGTTAGGGTCAGGGGAGGCGTCGAGGTCGGGGTCGGGGGCAGCGCCGAGGGCATGCGGAGGGCGACGGGAGAGCCCGCGGTGGCCGACGGCAATGCAGGGCGACAACGGCGGTGACAGCAGAGGAGTTGGATTTAGCGGATGTGGCCGTGGGAAAGAAGAACCGCACGGTTAAGTCAAAAATAGCAGTAGCGCGGTCCAGGAAAAGCGCTATTGCTACATTAGCTATATCTAACTTAGCTATAGCACTGGCTGGCAAAACGCGCTACTGTTAAGTTAGCTATAGCGCCTGTCCTGAAAGCACGCTACTGCTAAGCCTTTCTCCTTTATTTTTATTTTTCATTTGTTTTCCTTCACATTTTCATTTTCCTTTCCCTTTTTATATTTCTTTTATTTTCACTTACTTTTCTATATGTTTTTCATTTTATTTTCCTTTCATTAGCAGTAGCGCTTTCTACGTAAAACACGCTACTACAACAACCTTAGCAGCAGCGTGCTTTTCTTAAGCTCGCTACTGCTATTGGTAGCCTGGCGAGAACTGTAGGGGAATTGTAGTTCTAGCGCTTCTTCGCTGAGATGCGCTACTGCTACAAACTTAGCCGCAGCGCGTTTCTTTTCCATGCGCTAGTGGTAAGTAGTAGTAGCGCTTATTTTTGTCCAGCGCTACTGGTAAGATTTTGTGTATAAGGTTTTCCCTAGTAGTGGTACTTTTGGAATCACTCTATTATGAATCATTTGATGCTTGCGAACCATGCCTCATGGGAAAGATGACTAAGACTCCATTCCCCGGAACAATGGAGCAAGCCACTGATTTATTGGAAATACTACATACCGATGTATGCGGTCCGATGAGTGTTCAGGCTCGCGGCGAGTACCGTTATTTTCTAACCTTCACAGATGATTTGAGCAAATATGAGTATATCTACTTAATGAAACACAAGTCAGAAACATTTGAAAAGTTCAAAGAATTTCAAAGTGAAGTGGAGAATCATCGTAACAAGAAAATAAAGTTTTTATGATCTGATCGCGGAGACGAAATATTTGAATGACAAGTTTGGCCTTTAATTGAAACAATGTCGAATAGTTTCGCAACTCACGCCACCTGGAACACCACATCGTAATGGTGTGTCCGAACGTCATAACCGTACTTTATTAGATATGGTGTGATCTATGATGTTTCTTACCGATTTACCACTGTCGTTTTGGGGTTATGCATTAGAGACAGTTGCATTCACGATAATTAGGGCATCGTCTAAAAATCCTTTGAGATGACTCCGTATGAACTGTGGTTTAGCAAGAAACCTAAGCTATAATTTCTTAAAGTTTGGGGTTGCGATGCTTATGTGAAAAAGTTTCAGCCTGATAAGCTCAAACCCAAATCGGAGAAGTGCGTCTTCATAGGATACCCAAAAGAAATTGTTGGGTACACCTTCTATCACAGATCCAAAGGCAAGATCTTTGTTTCTTAAAATGGATCCTTTCTAGAGAAGGAGTTTCTCTCGAAAGAAGTGAGTGGGAGGAAAGTAGAACTTGATGAGGTAATTTTACCTTCTCCTGAATTGGAAAGTAGTTCATCATAGAAATCAGTTCCAGTGATGCCTACACCAATTAGTGAGCAAGTTAATGATGATGTCATGAAACTTCGGATCAAGTTACTACCGAACCTCGTAGGTCAACCAGAGTACGTTCCGCACCAGAGTGCTACAGTAATCCTGTTCTAGAGGTCATGTTACTTGACCATGACGAACCTATGAGCTATGAGGAAGCGATGATGAGCCCAGATTCCGCAAAATGGCTTGAGGCCATGAAATCTGAGATAGGATCCATGTATAAAGAACAACATATGGACTTTGATTGACTTGCCCGATGATCGGCGAGCCATTGAGAATAAATGGATCTTCGAGAGGAAGACGGACGCTGATAGTAGTGTTACTATCTACAAAGCTTGAATTGTCGCAAAAGGTTTTCAACAAGTTTAAGGTGTTGACTACGATGAGATTTTCTCACTCGTATCGATGCTTAAAAGTTTGTCCGTATCATGTTAGCAGTTGCCACATTTTATGAAATCTGGCAAATGGATATCAAAACTACATTTCTTAATGGATTTATTAAAAAGGAGTTGTATATGATGCAACAAGAAGGTTTTTTCAATCCTAAAGATGCTAACAAAGTGTGCAAGCTCCAGCGATCCATCTATGGACTGGTGCAAGCATCTCGGAGTTGGAATATGCGCTTTGATGAGTTGATCAAAGCATATTGTTTTATACAGACTCTTGGAGAAGACTGTATTTACAAGAAAGTGAGTGGAAGCTCTATAGCATTTCTGATATTATATGTGTATAACATATTGTTGCTCGGAAATGCTACTGAATTTTTGGGTAGCATAAAAGGATACTTGAATAAGAATTTTTCAATGAAACACCTCGGTAAAGCTGCTTACATATTGGGCATGAAGATCTATAGAGATAGATCAAGACGCTTGATAAATTTTTCAATGAGTACATACCTTGAAAAGCTTTTTAAGTAGTTCAAAATGGAACAGTAAAGAAGAGTTCTTGACTGTGTTGCAAGGTGTGAAGTTGAGTAAAGACTCAAAACCCGACCATGACAGAAAATAGAAAGAGAACGAAAAAGTCAATCCCTATGCCTCAGTCATAGGTTCTATAAAGTATGATATGTTGTGTACCATACCTATTCTATACCTTAGCATGATTTTGGAAAGGGAATACAATAGTGATCTAGGAGTAGATCAATAGACAGCGGTCAAAATTATCCTTAGAGGACAAAGGAAATATTTCTCAGTTATGGAGGTGATAAAAGAGTTCGTCGTAAAGAGTTATGTCGATGCAAGCTTTTGACACCGATCTAGATTACTCTAAGTCTCAATCTAGATACATATTGAAAGTGGGAGCAATTAGCTAGAGTAACTCTGTGTAGAGTATTATAGACATAGAAATTTGCAAAATACATATGGATCTGAATGTTGCAGACCCGTAGACTAAACTTCTCTCACAAAAAAACATGATCACTCTTTGGGTGTTAATCACATAGTGATGTGAACTAGATTATTGACTCTAGTAAACCCTTTGGGTATTAGTCACATGGAGATGTGAATTAATTACATAAAGATGTGAACTATTGGTGTTAAATCACATGAGGATGCGAACTAGATTATTGACTCTAGTGCAAGTGGGAGATTGAAAGAGATATGCCCTAGAGGCAATAATAAAGTTGTTATTTAAATTTCCTTATATCATGATAAATGTTTATTATTCATGCTAGAATTGTATTAACCGGAAACTTAGTACATGTGTGAATACATAAACAAACAGAGTGTCACTAGTATGCCTCTACTTGACTAGCTCGTTAATCAAAGATGGTTAAGTTTCCTAGCCATAGACATGAGTTGTCATTTGATGAATGGGATCACATCATTAGAGAACAATGTGATTGACTTAACCCATCCGTTATCTTAGCACTTTGATCGTTTAGTTTAATACTATTGCTTTCTCCATAACTTATACATGTTCCTGTGACTATGAGATTATGCAACTCCCGATACCGGAGGAACACTTAGTGTGCTATCAAACGTCACAACATAACTGGGTGACTATAAAGATGCTCTATAGGTGTCTCTGATGGTGTTTGTTGAGTTGGCATAGATCGAGATTAGGATTTGGCACTCTGTGTATCAGAGAGGTATCTATGGGCCCTATCGGTAATGCACATCACTATAAGCCTTGCAAGCAATGTGACTAATGAGTTAGTTGCGGTATGATGCATTACAGAACGAGTAAAGAGACTTGCCGGTAATGAGATTGAACTAGGTATGAGGATACCGACGATCGAATCTCGGGCATGTAACGTACCGATGACAAAGGGAACAATGTATGTTGTTATGCGGTTTGACTGATAAAGATATACGTAGAAAAAATGTAGGAACCAATATGAGCAACCAGGTTCCGCTATTGGTTATTGACCGGAGATGAGTCTCGGTCATGTCTACATAGTTCTCGAACCCGTAGGGTCCGCACGCTTAACGTTCGGTAACGATCGGTATTATGAGTTTATGTGTTTTGATGTACGGAAGGTAGTTCGCAGTCTCGGATATGATCACGGACATGACGAGGAGTCTCGGAATGGTTGAGACATAAAGGTCAATATATTGGAAGCCTATGTTTGGACATCGGAATGGTTCCGGGTGAGTTCGGGCATATACCGGAGTACCGGGAGGTTACCGGAACCCCCCGGGAAGTATATGGGCCTTATTGGGCCATAGTGGGAGAGAGGAGAAGGGAGCCTAGGAGGGGGTGCCCCCAAGCCCAATCCGAATTGGGTGGGGGCCGCCCCCCCCCCTTTCCTTCCCCTTCTCTCCCCCTTCCTTCCTCTCCTAATCCAACTAGGGAAGGGGGGGCAATCCTACTCCCAATAGGAGTAGGACTCCCCTTGGGCGCGCCATAGAGGGGCCGACCCTCCCCCTCCTCCAGTCATGTATATACGGGGGAGGGGCACCCCATAGACACACAAGTTGATCTCTTAGCCGTGTGCAGTGCCCCCTCCATAGATTTCCACCTCGGTCATATCGTTGTAGTGCTTAGGCGAAGCCCTGCATCGATAACTTCATCATCACTATCATCACGCCGTCGTGCTAACGAAGCTCTCCCTCGACACTAAGCTGGATCTAGAGTTCGTGGGACGTCACCGAGCTAAACGTGTGCAGATCGCGGAGGAGCCGAACCTTCGGTGCTAGGATCGGTCGGATCATGAAGACGTACGACTACATCAACCGCGTTGTCATAAGGCTTCCACTTACGGTCTATGATGGTACGTGGACAACACTCTCCCCTCTCGTTGCTATGCATCACCTAGATGGATCTTGCGTGTGCGTAGGAATTTTTTTTGAAATTACTGTGATCCCCAATAGCATCAACTTGGCATGCTCTTCGTTTCTGAACAGACGTTTCAACCATGGTACTATAGTGTTGGAAATATGCCCTAGAGGCAATAATAAAAGCATTATTATTATATTTCCTTGTTCATGATAACTGTCTTTATTCATGCTATAATTGTATTATCCGGAAATCGTAGTACTTGTGTGAATAACAGACACCAACATGTCCCTAGTGAGCCTCTAGTTGACTAGCTCGTTAATCAACAGATAGTCATGGTTTCCTGGCTATGGACATAAGATGTCATTGATAACGAGATCACATCATTAGGAGAATGATGTGATGGACAAGACCCAATCCTAAACATAGCATAAAGATCGTATAGTTCGTTTGCTAGAGTTTTGCAATGTCAAGTATCTTTTCCTTAGACCATGAGATCGTGTAACTCCCGGATACCGTAGGAGTGCTTTGGGTGTACCAAACGTCACAACGTAACTGGGTGACTATAAAGGTATACTGCGGGTATCTCCGAAAGTGTCTGTTGGGTTGACACGGATCAAGACTGGGATTTGTCACTCCGTATGACGGAGAGGTATCACTGGGCCCACTCGGTAACGCATCATCATAATGAGCTCAAAGTGACCAAGTGTCTGGTCATGGGATCATGCATTACGGTACGAGTAAAGTGACTTGCTGGTAACGAGATTGAACGAGGTATTGGGATACCGACGATCGAATCTCGGGCAAGTAATATATCGATTGACAAAGGGAATTGCATACGGGGTTGATTGAATCCTCGACATCGTGGTTCATCCGATGAGATCATCGTGGAGCATGTGGGAGCCAACATGGGTATCCAGATCCCGCTGTTGGTTATTGACCGGAGAGTCGTCTCGGTCATGTCTGCTTGTCTCCCGAACCCGTAGGGTCTACACACTTAAGGTTCGGTGACGCTAGGGTTGTGAAGATAAGTATATGCAGTAACCCGAATGTTGTTCGGGGTCCCGGATGAGATCCAGGACATCACGAGGAGTTCCGGAATGGTCCGGAGGTAAAGAATTATATATAGGATGTGCAGTTTCGGCCATCGGGACAAGTTTCGGGGTACCCGGTATTGTACCGGGACCACCGGAAGGGTCCCGGGGGTCCACCGGGTGGGGCCACCTATCCCGGAGGGCCCCATGGGCTGAAATAGGAGGGAACCCAGCCCTTAGTGGGCTGGGGCGCCACCCCCCCAAGGTCCCATGCGCCTAGGGTTGGGGGGGAACCCTAAGGGGGGCGCCCCCTTGCTTGGGGGGCAAGCCCCCCACCCCTGGCCACCGCCCCCCCCTGGTAGATGCCATCTACCAGGGCCGGCGCCCCCCCCCCCTTGGCACCCCTATATATAGTGGGGGAGAGGAGGGACTTGATCCCCACGCTTTTAGTGATTCCCTCTCTCCCTGTTACTTCTCTCTCTGGTGGTACACGGCGAAGCCCTGCTGTCGTGACGCCCTGCATCCACCACCACGCCGTCGTGCTGCTGGATCATCATAAACCTCTCCTTCCCCCCTTGCTGGATCTAGAAGGAGGAGATGTCTCCCGTCCCGTACGTGTGTTGAACACGGAGGTGCCGTCCGTTCGGCGTTGGTCATCGGTGATTTGGATCACGTTGTGTACGACTACTTCAACCTCGTTCTAACGAACGCTTCCGCACGCGATCTACAAAGGTATGTAGATGCATCTCGTGACTCGTTGCTAGATGAACTCCTAGATGATCTTGGTGAAACGAGTAGGAAATTTTTTGTTTTCTGCAACGTTCCCCAACAGTGGCATCATGAGCTAGGTCTATGCGTAGTTCTTCTTGCGCGAGTAGAACACAATTTGTTGTGGGCGTGGATTTGTCAACTTTCTTGCCGCTACTAGTCTTTTCTTGCTTCAGCGGTATTGTGGGATGAAGCGGCCCGGACCAACCTTACATGTACGCTTACGTGAGACCGGTTCCACCGACTAACATGCACTAGTTGCATAAGGTGGCTGGCGATTGTCTGTCTCTCCTACTTTAGTTGGAGCGGATTCGATGAACAGGGTCCTTATGAAGGGTAAATAGAAGTTGACAAATCACGTTGTGGCTTTCACGTAGGTAAAGAAACGTTCTTGCTAGAACCCTAATTCAGCCACGTAAAACTTGCAACAACAATTAGAGGACGTCTAACTTGTTTTTGCAGCAAGTGGTTTGTGATATGATATGGCCAAAGTTGTGATGAATGATGAATGATCTATATGTGATGTATGAGATGTTCATGTTATTGTAATAGGAATCACGACTTGCATGTCGATGAGTATGACAACCGGCAGGAGCCATAGGAGTTGTCTTTATTCTTTTATATGACCTACGTGTCATTGAGAAACGCCTTGTAAATTACTTTACTTCATTGCTAAACGCGTTAGCCATAGTAGTAGAAGTAATAATTGGCGAGCAACTTCATGGAGACACGATGATGGAGATCATGATGATGGAGATCATGGTGTCAAGCCGGTGACAAGATGATCATGGAGCCCCAAGATGGAGATCAAAGGAGCTGTGTGATATTGGCCATATCATGTCACGTTTATTATTTGATCGCATGTGATGTTTATCATGTTTTGCATCTTGTTTACTTAGAACGACGGTAGTAAATAAGATGATCCCTCATATTAATTTCAAGAAGTGTTCCCCCTAACTGTGCACCGTTGCGACAGTTCGCTGTTTCAAAACACCACGTGATGATCGGGTGTTTTATTCAGACGTTCACATACAACGGGTGTAAGACAGATTTACACATGCAAACACTTAGGTTGACTTGACAAGCCTAGCATGTACAGACATGGCCTCGGAACACAGAAGACCGAAAGGTCGAGCATGAGTCGTATGGAAGATACGATCAACATGAAGATGTTCACCGATGTTGACTAGTCCGTCTCACGTGATGATCGGACACGGCCTAGTTAACTCGGATCATGTAATACTTAGATGACTAGAGGGATGTCCAAACTAGGTGGGAGTTCATAAATAATTTGATTTGATGAACTTAATTATCATGAACTTAGTTTAAAATATTTTACAATATGTCTTGTAGATCAAATGGCCCACGTAGTCCTCAACTTCAACGCGTTCCTAGAGAAAACCAAGCTGAAAGACGATGGTAGCAACTATACGGACTGGGTCCGGAACCTGAGGATCATCCTCATAGCAGCCAAGAAAGATTACGTCCTACAAGCACCGCTAGGTGAAGCTCCCGTCCCACAGAACCAAGACGTTATGAACGCTTGGCAGACACGTGTTGACGACTACTCCCTCGTTCAGTGCGGCATGCTTTACAGTTTAGAACCGGGGCTCCAAAAGCGTTTTGAGAGACATGGAGCATATGAGATGTTCAAAGAGCTGAAAATGGTTTTCCAAGCTCATGCCCGGATCGAGAGATATGAAGTCTCCGACAAGTTCTTTAGCTGTAAGATGGAGGAAAACAGTTCTGGCAGTGAGCACATACTCACTATGTCTGGATTACATAACCGCTTGACTCAGCTAGGAGTTAATCTCCCGGATGATGCGGTCATTGACAGAATCCTCCAGTCGCTTCCACCAAGCTACAAGAGCTTTGTGATGAACTTCAACATGCAGGGGATGCAAAAGACCATTCCTGAGTTGTTTGCAATGCTGAAATCAGCGGAGGTAGAAGTCAAGAAGGAACATCAAGTGTTGATGGTCAATAAAACCACTAAGTTCAAGAAGGGCAAGGGTAAGAAAGCCTTCAAGAAGGACGGCAAGGAAGTTGCCGCGCCCGGCAAGCAAGCTGCTGGGAAGAAGCCAAAGAATGGACCCAAGCCCGAGACTGAGTGCTTTTATTGCAAGGGAAGCGGTCACTGGAAGCGGAACTGCCCTAAATACTTAGCAGACAAGAAGGCCGGCAAAACAAAAGGTATATGTGATATACATGTAATTGATGTGTACCTTACTAGTGTCCTTAGTAGCTCCTGGGTACTTGATACCGGTGCAGTTGCTCACATTTGTAACTCAAAGCAGGGGCTGCGGAATAAGCGGAAACTGGCAAAGGACGAGGTGACGATGCGCGTCGGGAATGGTTCCAAGGTCAATGTGATCGCCGTCGGCACGCTACCTCTACATTTACCTTCGGGATTAGTTTTAAACCTCAATAATTGTTATTTAGTACCAGCTTTGAGCATGAACATTGTATCGGGATCTCGTTTAATTCGAGATGGCTACTCATTTAAATCGGAGAATAATGGTTGTTCTATTTATATGAGAGATATGTTTTATGGTCATGCTCCTATGGTGAATGGTTTATTCTTTATGAATCTCGAACGTAATACTACACACGTTCATAATGTGAGTGCCAAAAGTTGCAAGGTTGATAATGATAGTCCCACATACTTGTGGCACTGCCGCCTTGGTCACATAGGTGTCAAACGCATGAAGAAGCTCCATGCAGATGGACTTTTAGAGTCTCTTGATTATGAATCATTTGACACGTGCGAACCATGCCTTATGGGTAAAATGACCAAGACTCCGTTCTCAGGAACAATGGAGCGAGCAACCAACTTGTTGGAAATCATACATACCGATGTGTGCGGTCCAATGAGTGTTGAGGCTCGCGGTGGCTATCGTTATGTTCTCACCCTCACTGATGATTTGAGTAGATATGGATATATTTACTTAATGAAGCACAAGTCTGAAACCTTTGAAAAGTTCAAGGAATTTCAGAGTGAGGTCGAGAATCAACGTGACAGGAAAATCAAGTTTCTACGATCACATCGTGGAGGAGAATACTTGAGTCACGAGTTTGGCACACACTTAAGAAAATGTGGAATAGTTTCACAACTCACGCCGCCTGGAACACCTCAGCGAAACGGTGTGTCCGAACGTCGTAATCGCACTCTATTAGATATGGTGCGGTCTATGATGTCTCTTACCGATCTACCGCTATCTTTTTGGGGCTATGCTTTAGAGACTGCCGCATTCACTTTAAATAGGGCTCCGTCGAAATCCGTTGAGACGACACCGTATGAATTATGGTTTGGAAAGAAACCTAAGCTGTCGTTTCTAAAAGTTTGGGGATGCGATGCTTATGTCAAGAAACTTCAACCTGAAAAGCTCGAACCCAAGTCGGAAAAATGCGTCTTCATAGGATACCCAAAAGAAACTATTGGGTATACCTTCTACCTCAGATCCGAAGGCAAGATCTTTGTTGCCAAGAATGGATCCTTTCTAGAGAAAGAGTTTCTCTCGAAAGAAGTAAGTGGGAGGAAAGTAGAACTTGATGAAGTATTACCTCTTGAACCGGAAAATGGCGCAACTCAAGAAAATGTTCCTGAGGTGCCAGCACCGACTAGAGAGGAAGTTAATGATAATGATCAAGATACTTCTGATCAAGCTCCTACTGAAATTCGAAGGTCCACAAGGACACGTTCCGCACCAGAGTGGTACGGCAACCCTGTCTTGGAGATCATGTTGTTAGACAACGGTGAACCTTCGAACTATGAAGAAGCGATGACGGGCCCGGATTCCGACAAATGGCTAGAAGCCATGAAATCCGAGATAGGATCCATGTATGAAAACGAAGTATGGACTTTGACTGACTTGCCCGTTGAAAGGCGAGCCATAGAAAATAAATGGATCTTTAAGAAGAAGACAGACGCGGATGGTAACGTGACCATCTATAAAGCTCGGCTTGTCGCTAAGGGTTATCGACAAGTTCAAGGGGTTGACTACGATGAGACTTTCTCACCGGTAGCGAAGCTAAAGTCCGTCCGAATCATGTTGGCAATTGCCGCGTTTTACGATTATGAAATATGGCAAATGGACGTCAAAACGGCATTCCTTAATGGTTTCCTTAAGGAAGAATTGTATATGATGCAGCCGGAAGGTTTTGTCGATCCTAAGAATGCTGACAAGGTGTGCAAGCTCCAACGCTCGATTTATGGGCTGGTGCAAGCATCTCGGAGTTGGAACATTCGCTTTGATGAGATGATCAAAGCGTTTGGGTTTACGCAGACTTATGGAGAAGCCTGTGTTTACAAGAAAGTGAGTGGGAGCTCTGTAGCATTTCTCATATTATATGTAGATGACATACTTTTGATGGGAAATGATATAGAACTCTTGGACAGCATTAAGGCCTACTTGAATAAGAGTTTTTCAATGAAGGACCTTGGAGAAGCTGCTTATATATTAGGCATCAAAATCTATAGAGATAGATCGAGACGCCTCATAGGTCTTTCACAAAGTACATACCTTGATAAGATATTGAAGAAGTTCAATATGGATCAATCAAAGAAGGGGTTCTTGCCTGTGTTACAAGGTATGAAATTGAGCTTGGCTCAAAGTCCGACCACGGCAGAAGAAATAGAAGAGATGAGTGTCATCCCCTATGCCTCAGCCATAGGTTCTATTATGTATGCCATGCTGTGTACCAGACCTGATGTAAACCTTGCCGTAAGTTTGGTAGGAAGGTACCAAAGTAATCCCGGCAAGGAACACTGGACAGCGGTCAAGAATATCCTGAAGTACCTGAAAAGGACTAAGGAGATGTTTCTCGTTTATGGAGGTGACGAAGAGCTCGTCGTAAAGGGTTACGTCGACGCTAGATTCGACACAGATCTGGATGACTCAAAGTCACAAACCGGATACGTGTATATTTTGAATGGTGGGGCAGTAAGCTGGTGCAGTTGCAAGCAAAGCGTCGTGGCGGGATCTACATGTGAAGCGGAGTACATGGCAGCCTCGGAGGCAGCGCATGAAGCAATTTGGGTGAAGGAGTTCATCACCGACCTCGGAGTCATACCCAATGCGTCGGGGCCGATCAAGCTCTTCTGTGACAACACTGGAGCTATTGCACTTGCCAAGGAGCCCAGGTTTCACAAGAAGACAAGGCACATCAAGCGTCGCTTCAACTCCATTCGTGAAAATGTTCAGGATGGAGACATAGATATTTGTAAAGTACATACGGACCTGAATGTAGCAGATCCGTTGACTAAACCTCTCCCTAGGGCAAAACATGATCAACACCAGAATTCCATGGGTGTTCGATTCATCACAATGTAACTAGATTATTGACTCTAGTGCAAGTGGGAGACTGTTGGAAATATGCCCTAGAGGCAATAATAAAAGCATTGTTATTATATTTCCTTGTTCATGATAACTGTCTTTATTCATGCTATAATTGTATTATCCGGAAATCGTAGTACTTGTGTGAATAACAGACACCAACATGTCCCTAGTGAGCCTCTAGTTGACTAGCTCGTTAATCAACAGATAGTCATGGTTTCCTGGCTATGGACATAAGATGTCATTGATAACGAGATCACATCATTAGGAGAATGATGTGATGGACAAGACCCAATCCTAAACATAGCATAAAGATCGTATAGTTCGTTTGCTAGAGTTTTGCAATGTCAAGTATCTTTTCCTTAGACCATGAGATCGTGTAACTCCCGGATACCGTAGGAGTGCTTTGGGTGTACCAAACGTCACAACGTAACTGGGTGACTATAAAGGTATACTGCGGGTATCTCCGAAAGTGTCTGTTGGGTTGACACGGATCAAGACTGGGATTTGTCACTCCGTATGACGGAGAGGTATCACTGGGCCCACTCGGTAACGCATCATCATAATGAGCTCAAAGTGACCAAGTGTCTGGTCACGGGATCATGCATTACGGTACGAGTAAAGTGACTTGCCGGTAACGAGATTGAACGAGGTATTGGGATACCGACGATCGAATCTCGGGCAAGTAATATATCGATTGACAAAGGGAATTGCATACGGGGTTGATTGAATCCTCGACATCGTGGTTCATCCGATGAGATCATCGTGGAGCATGTGGGAGCCAACATGGGTATCCAGATCCCACTGTTGGTTATTGACCGGAGAGTCGTCTCGGTCATGTCTGCTTGCCTCCCGAACCCGTAGGGTCTACACACTTAAGGTTCGGTGACGCTAGGGTTGTGAAGATAAGTATATGCAGTAACCCGAATGTTGTTCGGGGTCCCGGATGAGATCCAGGACGTCACGAGGAGTTCCGGAATGGTCCGGAGGTAAAGAATTATATATAGGATGTGCAGTTTCGGCCATCGGGACAAGTTTCGGGGTACCCGGTATTGTACCGGGACCACCGGAAGGGTCCCGGGGGTCCACCGGGTGGGGCCACCTATCCCGGAGGGCCCCATGGGCTGAAATAGGAGGGAACCCAGCCCTTAGTGGGCTGGGGCGCCACCCCCCCAAGGGCCCATGCGCCTAGGGTTGGGGGGAACCCTAAGGGGGGCGCCCCCTTGCTTGGGGGGCAAGCCCCCCACCCCTGGCCGCCGCCCCCCCTGGTAGATGCCATCTACCAGGGCCGGCGCACCCCCTTGGCACCCCTATATATAGTGGGGGAGAGAAGGGACTTGATCCCCACGCTTTTGGTGATTCCCTCTCTCCCTGTTACTTCTCTCTCTGGTGGTACACGGCGAAGCCCTGCTGTCGTGACGCCCTGCATCCACCACCACGCCGTCGTGCTGCTGGATCATCATCAACCTCTCCTTCCCCCCTTGCTGGATCAAGAAGGAGGAGACGTCTCCCGTCCCGTACGTGTGTTGAACACGGAGGTGCCGTCCGTTCGGCGCTGGTCATTGGTGATTTGGATCACGTTGTGTACGACTACTTCAACCTCGTTCTAACGAACGCTTCCGCACGCGATCTACAAAGGTATGTAGATGCATCTCGTGACTCGTTGCTAGATGAACTCCTAGATGATCTTGGTGAAACGAGTAGGAAAATTTTTGTTTTCTGCAACGTTCCCCAACATATAGGAGCATACCACATCACCAGGGTCATCTCGCCTGATCTTATACCGCAATGCACCGTATACCGGGTATCCGTTCAAATCCTTGTACGCATCGCGGTAGAGGATGTAGTCATTAGGGCATGCATGTATCTTCTGCACCTCCAATCCTAGAGGGCATACGACCTTCTTTGCTGCGTATGTACTGTCGGGAAATTCGTTATCCTTTGGAAGCTTCTTCTTCAATATTTTCAGTAGCTTCTCAAATCCTTTGTCAGGAACAGCATTCTCTGCCTTCCATTGTAGCAATTCCAGTACGGTACCGAGATTTGTGTTGCCATCTTCGCAATTGGGGTACAACCCTTTTTTGTGATCCTCTAACATGCGATCGAACTTCAGCTTCTCCTTTCGACTTTCACGTTGTCTCCTTGCATCAGCAATGACACGACGGAGATCATCATCGGGCACATCGTCTGGTTCCTCTTGATCTTCATCAGCTTCCCCCATTGCAGCAACACCATATTGAGGGGACACATAGTTTTCCTCGTCCTCTTCTTCTTCGCTGGCTTCCATCATAACTCCTATCTCTCCGTGCTTGGTCCAAACATTATAGTGTGGCATGAAACCCTTATTAAGCAGGTCGCTGTGAAGGATTTTCCGGTCAGAGTAAGACTTCGTATTCCCACATATAGGGCATGGACAACACATAAAACTATTTTGCTTGTTTGCCTCAGCCACTTCGAGAAAATTATGCACGCCCTTAATATACTCGAAGGTGTCTCTGTCACCGTACATCCATTGCCGGTTCATCTGTGTGCATTATATATAATTAAGTGTGTCTAAAACCATTACAGAACATCATGGATAGATAAGTGACCAAATTAATAGAAGTTCTTCAACACATTAAAACCAAAGTACATACATAGTTCTCATTGAACAACATATAGCTCTCCAGAGCATCTAATTAAACCATACGTTCAAACTATGTAAAACATTTCAATGCAACAACAAATGCGACCATAATCGCAACCAAGGTAACAATTGATCCAACGGCATAATGATACCATGCCTCGGTATGAATGGCATATTTTCTAATCTTTCTAATCTTCAAACGCATTGCATCCATCTTGATCTTGTGATCATCGACGACATCCGCACCATGCAACTCCAATATCATCTTCTCCTCCTCAATTTTTTTATTTTTTCCTTCAAGTAATTGTTTTCTTCTTCAACTAAATTTAACCTCTCGACAATAGGGTTTGTTGGAATTTCTGGTTCACATACCTCCTAGATAAATAAAACCTATGTCACGTTGGTCGGCATAATTTTCATAAACAATAAATGAACCAAATAGTTATAAAAGATAATATATACCACATCCGAATCATAGACATGACGAGGGCTGACTGGGGCGGATACCAAAACCATCGCATTATATAATCATACAAGCAATAATAAAACTAAGAAAATTAGACAAGTATCTATCTAATCATACAAGTAAGAATTTTTTTATTTCAGAAAGAAGATAAGAACAAGTGGCTGACCACGGTGGTGCCGGTGACGAGATCGGCATGGGTGATCGACAGCGGTGAAGATGGGGACGGGACGTGATAGACCGCTAAACCTAGACAAATCTTGAGGAAAATGGAGCTTGGAGGTCGAGATTCACGAATCGGGACGTATGCCTCCATTGGTCCCGGTTCGTGACTGAACCGGGACTAATGGGCTAGCCAGGACTGAACCAAAGCCTTGTTTTCTACTAGTGGTGGTGGCCGCCGGGATGATGAAGATGGCCACCGGTGATGATTCCCCCCTCCGGCAGGGTGCCGGAAAGGGTCTAGATTGGTTTTCGGTGGCTACAGACCCTTGCGGCGGCGGAACTTCTGATCTAGGTTCGCCCTGAGGGTTTCTGGAATTTTCGGGAATTTATAGGGTAAAGAAGGGGTGCAGGAGGCCACCGAAGTGGGTACAACCCACCTGGGCGCCCCCAGGCGCGCCCTGGTGGGTTGTGCCCCCCTAGGGGCACCCCCAAGTGCTGCTCTGGCCCATCCTGGGTGTTCTGGTCCATAAAAAATCTCCAAAAAGTTTCATGGTGTTTGGACTCCATTTGATATTGATTTCCTGCGATGTAAAAAACAAGCAAAAAACAACAACTAGCACTGGGCACTGGGTCAATAGGTTAGTCCCAAAAAAATGATATAAAGTTGCTGTAAAATGATTGTAAAACATCCAAAAATGATAATATAACAGCATGAATACTTCATAAATTATAGATACGTTGGAGACGTATCAACATGACATGCGCTGGAGTGCTACATGTTATTGACAATTTCAACATTGGGAAAAGCACCTTTTAACTTGATATTTACTCTGAGAGATCACCCTAATAATTGAATACTATGCAATCAAGGGTGCAAACAACAAAGAGATAAACATCTCAGGAAAATAATAAAAGCATGATATGGTATAGCCCTGGGCGCCGGGAATCTTCATGATCATCTTCAATCTCCAGTTGAAGCATCGTGACAGACAATATTTCGTTGCCATGTTTCAAAAACGTTGCCGCGGTGCCCATTTCAGAAAATGTTGTTGTGGCGAACTTTTCATAAAACGTTGTCGTGGCACCACATTTTTTAAATTCTGTCGTGGCACAAAAGTATAGCTCCTCGTCCCACGCCAAGTACACCTTCTTCTCGTCGGGGTCCTCCGTGTATGTTCTCCATCATCACATGTAACGTGTAGGCTATCTCTATGATATTTACATAACGTACATAGCAATCTCGTGGCTCCAGCCATCATGCCGTGACACGCAGGCCACTTAACATTACAACATATAACCATCTCATAGATAAAATCATTATCATGACGAAGGCTATACCACATCATATGCATACTCTACAAAACCAAGTTAGACGTCCTCTAATCGGTTTTAGCAAAATTATAGTTATGTGGTTAACCAGTTTTAACAAATGATTCTAGCTAGCTATGTCCACAACATAGGCGATGATTCGTGATGCTAGACTAAGTTTCGGGGTGTGTGAAAGAATAAGCTTAATTAAAAGTCTCGTCCGCCACACTAAACTTCATCAAATACTCATGACCCCTAGAAGATCATTGATATGTCTCCAACGTATCTATAATTTTTGATTGCTTCATGCTATGTTATCTACTATTTTGGGCAATATTAGGCTTTATTATCCACTTTTATATTATTTTTGGGACTAACCTATAAACCGGAGGCCCAGCCCAGAATTGCTGTTTTTTTGCCTATTTCAGTGTTTTGAAGAAAAGGAATATCAAACGGAGTCGAAACAGAACGAAATCAACTGGAGAAGTTATTTTTGGAAGGAAAGCTACCGAATGGACTTGGACCCCACGTCAGGAGCCAAGGGAGGTGCTCACGAGGGTGGGGGGCACGCCCCCCCTAGGGCGCGCCCCCTGCCTCGTGGGGCCCCCGAAGCTCCACCGACGTACTTCCTGCACCCATATATACTCACGTACCCTAAAACTTCCAGCAAGCGCAATAGATTGGGAGTTCCGCCGCCAAAAGCCTCCGTAGCCACCGAAAGCCAATCTAGACCCGTTCCGGCACCCTGCCGGAGGGGGCAATCCCTCTCCGGTGGCCATCTTCATCATCCCGGTGCTCTCCATGATGAGGAGGGAGTAGTTCTCCCTCGGGGCTGAGGGTATATACCAGTAGCTATGTGTTTGATCTCTCTCTCTCTCTCGTGTTCTTGAGGTGATACGATCTTGATGTATCACGAGCTTTGCTATTATAGTTGGATCTTATGTTTCTCCTCCCCCTCTACTCTCTTTTAATGAATTGAGTTTCCCCTTTGAAGTTATCTTATCGGATTGAGTCTTTAAAGATTTGAGAACACTTGATGTATGTCTTGTCGTGCGTATCTGTGGTGACAATGGGATACCACGTGATTCACTTGATGTATGTTTTGGTGATCAACTTGCGGTTTCCGCCCATGAACCTATGCATAGGGGTTGGCACACGTTTTCGTCGTGATTCTCTGGTACAAACTTTGGGGCACTCTTTGAGGTTCTATGTGTTGGTTGAATAGATGAATCTGAGATTGTGTGACGCATATCGTATAATCATACCCACGGATACTTGAGGTGACATTGGAGTATCTATGTGACATTAGGGTTTTGGTTGATTTGTGTCTTAAGGTGTTATTCTAGTATGAACTCTAGGGTTGTTTGTGACACTTATAGGAATAGCCCAACGGATTGATTGGAAAGAATAACTTTGAGGTGGTTTCATACCCTACCATAATCTCTTCGTTTCTTCTCCGCTATTAGTGACTTTGGAGTGACTCTTTGTTGCATGTTGAGGGATAATTATGTGATCGAATTATGTTATTATTGTTGAGGGAACTTGCGCTAGCAAAAGTATGAACCCTAGGCCTTGTTTCAACGCATTGCAATACCGTTTATGCTCACTTTTATCATTAGTTACCTTGCTGTTTTTATATTTTCATATTACAAATACCTTTATCTACCATCCATATACCACTTGTATCACCATCTCTTCGCCGAACTAGTGCACCTATACAATTTACCATTGTATTGGGTGTGTTGGGGACACAAGAGACTCTTTGTTATTTGGTTGCAGGGTTGCTTGAGAGAGACCATCTTCATCCTATGCCTCCCACGGATTGATGAACCTTAGGTCATCCACTTGAGGGAAATTTCCTACTGTCCTACAAACCTCTACACTTGTAGGCCCAACAACGTCTACAAGAAGAAGGTTGTGTAGTAGACTCAAGCTCTTTTATGGCGCCGTTGCCGGGGAGGTTAGCGCTTGAAGGTATATCTTTAGATCTTGCAATCGAGTTTTTTAGTTTCTTATTTTATCACAAGTTTAGTTTATAAAAGAAAACTATAAAAAAATGGAATTGAGTTTGTCTCATACGCTTCACCTTTTTAATATCTGTCATTAGTATGATGGAAAGGATAATTGTGCTCAAGTGCTAGAAGAAGAAATCTATAAAATGTTTGGCACTAAATCTCTGAATGATGAGCATGACTGCAATGTTGTTAGTACGGATTCTTTGAATATCCATGATACTAATGATGATTGCACCAGTTATGATGTCTCCTATAAACATGTCAACTTCTGTGGAGTACATTGGGTTTGTACGAACACACCAAATAGGGAAGATAGATATTGCAAGAGGCATAAGTACTTAGAAATTAAATTGTTGCAAGAAAGGTTAGATGAATGTGCTAAAAATTTAAATTATATTGGCCATACTTGTGAGCTTTGTAATGAACATGATCATTTCAATACCCAATGCAAATTGTTTCATGATCGTATCGTGTCCAAAAATTGTGATGACTTGATTTCCCTTGCACATCATAATGAACTTAGTTTGCTTATGGGTTACGAAGAAATGAAACGTATAACTAATTATCTTCCAGAATTTGCCCGTTATAAACTTCTTGGATTTGATCTAGAGGAAATTTATATGTATTGTGCGGTGAATTGTATTGAAAATCCGTATACTGCCAACTACATAAAGAAAAGAAAACAAATAGAGGATGATGAGAATACTAATGAAAGGGAAGAGACTTCCCAATATCCTCCTATTATTTCTTATGATGAATCAGGTAACGAGGAGGAGCCTCCTATTCAACCAATCTCATTAATAAGGAGCTCCAAAAAGAGGATTGAAACCACACATGATGTGGTGAAGAAGAAGAAAAGAAAAAGGAAGAGAGGTAAAAAGATATCTCTCCCAAATAATGCTGCTCCTATTACTATTGTGCCTCATGAAAATATAATTGTGGAAGATAATGATACTTCTTATGATCTTGAAAATCTTTTTGGCACTTGCTCGGAAGAATATGATAATTGCTATACTATTGGTGCTATCCATACTATTAATGATGAGAGTGATTATGCTTATGATATGAAAAGGCCCAAGCTTGGGGATCCTATGTTTGATGAAGATGATGTTTTTGAGAATATATTTGCTGCAATTAATGTTTTCCCCAAGCTTGGGGATGCTACGTTTAATGAAGATGATATTTTTAGTCTCCCAAGTTTTGATATGAAAATTTATAATGATGATAGCATGCCTCCTACCTATGATGATTATTGTGATGATACTTATGCTATAAAAAGTAGTGATTATATTTATAAAACTTGTCATGATTATGAATACCCCTTCTCTGAACATTACTCTTTTAGTTTGGAAAAATTTTATAGTATTCGAGTTTCCTATCATACTCCCACTATTCCGAACGAGAAGAATTTTGCTTATGTGGAGAGTAATAAATTTTCTATGCTTGTAGATAATGAAAAGAATGCTTTAGGTACTGGTTATATTGTTGAATTTATTCATGATGCTACTGAAAATTATTATGAGGGAGGAATTTATTCTTGTAGGAATTGCAATAGTATTAAGTTTCCTCTCTATGTACTTAAAGTTTTGAAGTTATGCCTATTTTACCTTCCTATGCAAGTTGATTCTTGTTCCCACAAGTTGTTTGCTCCCAAAATCCCTATGCATAGGAATTATGTTAGACTTAAATGTGCTAGTCATATTGTTCATGATGCTCTCTTTATGTTTCAATTCTTATCTTTTATGTGAGCATCATTGAAATCATCATGCCTAGCTAGAGGCATTAAACGATAGCGCTTGTTGGGAGGCAACCCAACTTTATTTTTGTTCCTTGCTTTTTGTTCCTGTTTAGTAATAAACAATTCATCTAGCCTCTGTTTAGATGTGGTTTTATGTTTTTAATTAGTGTTTGTGCCAAGTAGAACCATTGGGAAGACTTGGGGAAAGTCTTGTTGATCATGATGTAAAAAACAGAAACTTTAGCGCTCACGAGAATTGCTGCCAATTTTATTTGGAGAGCGATATTTAGTTAATTCTTTTTGAAGATGATTAATAGATAAATTCCTCACGTCCAGAAATTTATTTGAGAATTTTATGAGTTCCATAAGTATCCGTTTGATCGATATTACTCAGACTGTTCTGTTTTTGACAGATTCTGTTTTTCATGTGTTGTTTACTTATTTTTATGAATTTATGGCTAGTAAAAGAGTTTATAAACCATAGAGAAGTTGTAATACAGTAGGTTTAACACCAATATAAATAAATATTGAGTTCATTACAGTAATTGAAGTGGTGATTTATTTTCTTATACTAACGGAGCTTACGAGTTTTCTGTTAAGTTTTGTGTTGTGAAGTTTTCAAGTTTTGGCTAAGTATTCGATGGACTATGGAATAAGGAGTGGAAAGAGCCTAAGCTTGGGGATGCCCAGGTCACCTCAAGGAAATATTGAAGGATAGACAAGAGCCTAAGCTTGGGGATGCCCCGGAAGGAATCCCCTCTTTCGTCTTCATTCATCGGTAACTTTACTTGGAGCCATATTTTTATTTACCACATGATATGTGTTTTGCTTGGAGCGTCAATTTATTTTGTTAGGATTTGCTTTATGTTATTTAGAACAATGTTGGCATCTTTTATTTCAATAAAAGTGCCATTGATAGCCTTTACTATGCCTATTTTAGAAGTCCACATGTTGCTGTTTGAAAACAGAAAGTTTACCGCTGTTGCAATAATTCCCTAGAAAAGTCAGAATGTGATAAAATATTAAAACCTTTTGCATATTAAGCTATGATAAATTTACTACAGTGGGAATTTTATTTCATAATTTTTGGAGCTAGGGAAGTATGGATGTTGCTGCATTCTTTACAGACTATCCTGTTTAGGCAGATTGCTGTTATGTTTGCATTGTTTGCATATGTTTGCGTCTTTAATGATTCTATTTGAGAATAGGACTATTAAATATGCAGAGGCATTTAGTATGCAATGTTGAATAATAATCTTAGTGATTTGCTACAGTAGAGTATGATAAGGTTTTTGCAATGGTTTATACTAACTTATCTCACGAGTCCTTGTTGAGTTTTGTGTGGATGGAGCTTTTGACATTTAGGGAGACAGTGATATGAGAGGAATTAAGGAGACACAAAAGCTCAATCTTGGGGATGCCCAAGGCATCCCAAGGTAATATTTCAAGAAGTCTCAAGCATCTAAGCTTGGGGATGCCCCGGTTGGCATCCCACCTTTCTTCTTCAACAACTATCAGTTAGTTTCGGTTGATCCTAAGTTTTTACTTCTTCACATGATGTTTGCCATTCTTAGAATGTCATTTTACTTTGCTTTTCTTGCTGTTTGAATAAAATACCAAGATCTTAAATTCTTAAATGTTAGAGAGTCTTCACATAGTTGCATAATTATTCGACTACTCATTGATCTTCACTTACATCTTTCGGAGTAGTGTGTTATTGCTCTAGTGCTTCACTTATATCTTTTAGAGCATGGTGGTAGTTTTTATTTTGAAGAAATAGATGAACTATCATGCTTCACTTATATTATTTTGAGAGTCTTAAATAGCATGGTAATTTTCTTAAATAATCATAACATGCTAGGCATCCAAAAATAGTAAAACTTTCATATAGAGTATTGAATACTAAGAGAAGTTTGATGCTTGATGATTGTTTTGAGATATGGAGATAATAATATCAAAGTCGTGCTAGTTGAGTAGTTGGGAATTTGAGGAATACTTGTGTTGAAGTTTGCAAGTCCCGTAGCATGCACGTATGGTAACGTTGTGTAACAAATTTGAAACATGAGGTGTTATTTGATTGTCTTCCTTATGAGAGGCGGTCGGGGACGAGCGATGGTCTTTTCCTACCAATCTATCCCCCTAGGAGCATGCGCGTAGTGCCGAGGTTTTTGATGACTTGTAGATTTTTGCAATAAGTATGTGAGTTCTTTATGACTAATGTTGAGTCCATGGATTATACGCACTCTCACCCTTCCATCCTTGCTAGCCTCTTCGGTACCGTGCATTGCCCTTTCTCACATTGTGGTGCAAACTTCGCCGGTGCATCCAAATCCCGTGATATGATACGCTCTATCACACATAAACCTCCTTATATCTTCCTCAAAACAGCCACCATACCTACCTATTATGGCATTTCCATAGCCATTCCGAGATATATTGCCATGCAACTTTCCATCATTCCATTCATCATGACACATTCATCATTGTCATATTGCTTAGCATGATCATGTAGTTGACATAGTATTTGTGGCAAAGCCACCGTTCATAATTCTTTCATACATGTCACTCTTGGTTCATTGCATATCCCGGTACACCGCCGGAGGCATTCATATAGAGTCATACTTTGTTCTAGTATCGAGTTGTAATCATTGAGTTGTAAATAAATAGAAGTGTGATGATCATCATTATTAGAGCATTGTCCCAAGTGAGGAATAAAAAAAAGAAAGGCCATAAAAAAAGAGAAGGCCCAAAAAAATAGAAAGGCCATAAAAAAGAGAAGGCCCAAAAAATGAGAGAAAAAGAGAGAAGGGACAATGTTACTATCCTTTTTCCACACTTGTGCTTCAAAGTAGCACCATAATCTTCATGATAGAGAGTCTCTTATGTTGTCACTTTCATATACTAGTGGGAAATTTTCATTAGAGAACTTGGCTTGTATATTCCAACAATGTGCCTCCTCAAGTGCCCTAGGTATTCGTGAGCAAGCAAGTTGGATGCACACCCATTTAGTTTCTTTTGATGAGCTTTCATACATTTATAGCTTTAGTGCATCCGTTGCATGGCAATCCCTACTCCTTGCATTAACGTCAATTGATGGGCATCTCCATAGCCCATTGATTAGCCTCGTTGATGTGAGACTTTCTCCTTTTTGTCTTCTCCACATAACCCCCTCAGTATTCTATTCTACCCATAGTGCTATATCCATGGCTCGCGCTCATGTATTGCGTGTAAGTTTATAGGTTTGAGATTACTAAAGTATGAAACAATTGCTTGGCTTGTCATCGGGGTTGTGCATGATGAGACCATTATTGTGTGACGAAAATGAAACATGACTAAACTATATGATTTTGTAGGGATGAACTTTCTTTGGCCATGTTATTTTGAGAAGACATAATTGTTTAGATAGTCTGCTTGAAGTATTATCATTTTTATGTCAATATGAACTTTTGTCTTGAATCTTTCGGATCTGAGTATTCATATCACAATTAAGAAGAATTACAATGATATTATGCCAACTAGCATTCCACATCAAAAATTCTTTCTTTTATCATTTACCTACTCGAGGACGAGCAGGAATTAAGCTTGGGGATGCTTGATACGTCTCCAACATATCTATAATTTTTCATTGCTCCATGCTATGTTATCTACTATTTTGGGCAATATTAGGCTTTATTATCCACTTTTATATTATTTTTTGGGACTAACCTATTAACCGGAGGCCCAGCCCAGAATTGCTATTTTTTTTTGCCTATTTCAGTGTTTCGAAGAAAAGGAATATCAAACGGAGTCGAAACGGAACGAAATCAACTGGAGAAGTTATTTTTGGAAGGGAGGCTACCGGATGGACTTGGACCCTACGTCAGGAGCGAAGGGAGGTGCTCACGAGGGTGGGGGCGCCCCCCTAGGGCGCGCCCCCTGCCTCGTGGGGCCACCGAAGCTCCACCGACGTACTTCCTGCACCCATATATACTCATGTACCCAAAAACTTCCAGAGAGCACAATAGATCGGGAGTTCCGCCGCCAGAAGTCTCCGTAGCCACCGAAAGCCAATCTAGACACGTTCCAGCACCCTGCCGGAGGGGGCAATCCTTCTCAAGTGGCCATCTTCATCATCCCGGTGCTCTCCATGACGAGGAGGGAGTAGTTCTCCGTCGGGGCTGAGGGTATGTACTAGTAGCTATGTGTTTGATCTCTCTCTCTCTCTCTCTCTCTCGTGTTCTTGAGGTGATATGATCTTGATGTATCGCGAGCTTTGCTATTATATTTGGATCTTATGTTTCTCCTCCCCCTCTACTCTCTTGTAATGAATTGAGTTTCCGCTTTGAAGTTATCTTATCGGATTGAGTCTTTAAATATTTGAGAACACTTGATGTATGTCTTGCCGTGCGTATCTGTGGTGATAATGGGATACCACGTGATTCACTTGATGTATGTTTTGGTGATCAACTTGCGGGTTCTGCCCATGAACCTATGCATAGGGGTTGGCACACGTTTTTGTCATGATTCTCCGGTAGAAACTTTGGGGCGCTCTTTGAGGTTCTATGTGTTGGTTGAATAGATGAATCTGAGATTGTGTGACGCATATCGTATAATCATACCCACGGATACTTGAGGTGACATTGGAGTATCTAGGTGACATTAGGGTTTTGGTTGATTTGTGTCTTAAGGTGTTATTCTAGTATGAACTCTAGGGTTGTTTGTGACACTTATAGGAATAGCCCAACGGATTAATTGGAAAGAATAACTTTGAGGTGGTTTCGTACCCTACCATAATCTCTTTGTTTGTTCTCCGCTATTAGTGACTTTGGAGTGACTCTTTGTTGCATGTTGAGGGATAGTTATGTGATCCAATTATGTTATTATTGTTGAGGGAACTTGCACTAGCGAAAGTATGAACCCTAGGTCTTGTTTCAACGCATTGCAATACCGTTTACGCTCACTTTTATCATTAGTTACCTTGCTGTTTTTATATTTTCAGATTACAAATACCTTTATCTACTATCCATATACCACTTGTATCACCATCTCTTCGCCGAACTAGTGCACCTATACAATTACCATTGTATTGGGTGTGTTGGGGACACAAGAGACTCTTTGTTATTTGGTTGCAGGGTTGCTTGAGAGAGACCATCTTCATCCTACGCCTCCCATGGATTGATAATCCTTAGGTCATCCACTTGAGGGAAATTTCCTACTGTCCTACAAACCTCTACACTTGGAGGCCCAACAACGTCTACAAGAAGAAGGTTGTGTAGTAGACATCAATCATCCATTTTCGACACCCTCTTGTGTACGTGATGGTTCACTATTCTCAACTATGTAGAAGCCTAAGGAACTGTTAGCAGATCTTCGATAGCCAGAGCCGACCGATTAGCAGAACCTTGTAAAAGGGACATCATGCTATTGATGAATTGAACGAAAGCAACACTCGAGGGAAGCATAGCAAGAACATCAACCACCATTATCGCATGTGATCTAGATCGCAGCCTGCACCTACTCATATAACTACTCATGATGCTACTGTTGGGAAACGTAGTACAAAACAAAAAAAATCACGCTGATGAAAACCCAAGATCAATATGAAGATGCATAACAGGTTGGGATCACAATCGTTACCATCCCCGAGTTGCAGCAGAAGAAGATCATGTCGGTGTAGATCGTACTTCGTGTCCCTCGAACCATCGATGAACGATCCCGTGAACCACTCATGAATAGTCCCTCGAACAAAGACTGAAAGAACGACCTCTCTACTTGGTTGCAAGCGTGGAGTTTCACGATCCGGTAGCGCTTCGCCGTCCAGAGCTAATCATCGATGGAGAATTAGAGAGAGGAGATTAGAACCACACATGACTTATAATTATGCAGACTAGAGGATTAGCCTAGCTCTAATTAGTCAACTAGGACCAACTAGAACTAGAAGAACTTGAGGAGGCTCCAAAACTTGTATATCAAAAGAGCACAAATACTCATGTAATATAGGATAGAGGGGGAGGAGGGGCTGCCACCAAGGGGGAAAGAAGAGCATAATTAGTTTGATGCCAAAAGTTGTCATGCCAAATTTTGGTAGCTACCACATATTGGCTAGAGATTGGTAGCTTGCGAATTTTCGTTGCTAATCTCACAGAAGGTTGCCAAATATTGGCAACTTTGCGTTTTGCCAAATGTTGGCTTGCCGAATATTGTCAATGCCAAATGTTGGTAGCAAACCAATTATGCTCGAACCCCCCTTGGTGCGCCGGCCTAAGGAGGGGAGGAGGAATCCTCCCCCTCCTCCAATTTGGGGAAGGAGGCTCCTCCCCCACTTGGGCCTTTGTGGCCTAAGTTGCCTTCCACCTCTGGGCCTTTTTAGGCCCGTTGATATAAAATTAAATATAAAATTGTTTTAAATACTTTCAGAGCAATTTATATATAATTTAACATCCCAGGAAACATTTTCCACCTATATATATTTATCGGTAATACCATATATTACCCGATATTCACCAAAACCCTTCCGGTGACCCCGAAACGCTTCCGGATCCTCTCGGAACTATTTTGAATATTAATAAAACAATTCCACAAATATATATTCATCACTCCTGTCCTACTAATACTCATCAGATCGTTATTGCCTTAAGCTTGTGACCCCGTAGGTTCGGTAACTCATATACATGAACGAAATCTCTTCGTTCAATGACCGACAGCGGGACCGTGGACGTCCATAACAATCCCTATGAGCACATGAATGATATTTGAGTGAACCTATGGTTATAATGTGATGTCCCCTTTGCTTCCCGATACTTCACAATACTCGGGATGCATCGGTATCCTCTTGAGTCATCACCATGCTCACTATATTGAAATACTCGTTACCGGTTTTGTTCTTCTTTCTTTTTATCGTGTTCCGGCATCCCTGTGGAAGTCACTTATGTCTGGCCATACGTTAATTGATGCCGTCACACTGAGATGGCCCTAAGAATATCTATCCATCATTAGAGGAGAAAATTCCACTCTTGAGCTATCTACTCCCTTGTTAAACTTTTCGATGAGCCTGTAAGTTGTCGTTATGATCACCTTGTTACAGGTGACTGGTACTTGTGAGCTGTATTGGGATTTTCCCCGAAGAGGAAGGGTGTAGCAATATAGTAGCTAATAAGTAGTTCCCTTAGTGAGAACCAAGGTTATCGAACGAATAGGAGAATCACACAAAGCCTAGTGAATAGCACATGCACACAGAAATGCAAATACTCGCACCCAACGCGGGCAAGAGGGTAGTCAATCCCCTTGAACTCGTTACTTGCAAGGGTCAAATCTTGTAGTGGTAGGTTGATAAAAAGAAAAGTAAAACAAGAAGAGTAAAATTGCAGTAAGGTAAATTTGGTTTTAGCAATATGATTAAAGTAGACACGGGGCCGTAATTTCACTAGAGGCTTCTCTCCCGAAATAAAAGCATGCGGTGGGTAGACAAATTACTGCTGGGCAATTGATAGAAAATCGCATCATTATAACGTATTCATGGCAATGATCATGTGTATAGGCATCACGTCCATCACAAGTAGACCGAAACAATTCTGCATCTATTACTATTACTCCGCTTGGAGAGCACTTCTATGCTTTCCTCTCTAGGTATTAAGTTCATAACTAACCGAATAATGCATGAAGTATGATGACATGATGTAGACAAAGTAAACCCAAGCAATATGAATAAACCCCATCATTTAACCCTTAATGGAAACAATACAAATGCGTGCCTCGCTCCCCTTCTGTCACGAGGTGAGGACACCGCAAGATTGACCCCATTACAAAGCACCATTACCACTAAAGGTAAATCAATCTAGTTGGTCAAACCAAATGGAAAGATTGGAGAGAAATACAAAGCTATAACAATCATGCATAATAAAGTTCGGAAAACACACAATTACTTTAAATGAATAATCTAATCATAAACCCACAATTCATCGGATCCCAACAAACACACCGCAAAACAAGATTACATCGGATAGAACTCCGAGAAGATCGAGGAGAACATTGTATTGAAGATCAAAGAGAGAGAGAATAAGCCATCTGAGTTACTAGCTACGGACCATAGGGCTGTGGTGAACTACTCACACATCATTGGAAGTCAACAAGGATGATGTAGAAGCCCTCCATGCTTGATTCCCTCTCCGACAGAGTACTGAAAAAGGCCTCCAGATGGGATCGTGGAAGAACGAAAGCTTGCGGCGACGGAAAGAGTGTTTCGGGTGGCTCTCTATTGGTTTGGGAATATTTGGAAATTTATAGATGTGGAATTAGGCCAGACGGAGTTGTGTGGGAGTCACGAGCTCAATGGGCGCGCCTACCCCCCTAGGGCACGCCCTGTGAGCTCGTGGCTCTGCCATAAGGCTTCTCGCCTCCTCCCTAACCTTCTAGGGTCCCTTATGGTCTAGAAAAAATCGCTATAAAGTTTCATCGTGTTTGGACTTTATTTGATATTGCTTTTTATCAAAAGCCAAAAATAAGCAAAAAACAGGAACTCGCACTGGGCAGTGGGTTAATAAGTTAGTCCCCAAAAATGATATAAAATAGCATAAAAATGCATATAAATCATCCATGATTGATAGTATAATAGCATAAACAATCAAAAATTATAGACGGAGACGTATCAACGACATTTGAGCAACCCCAAAGCCCATTGTACGGTAAGAAGTGACTATAATACTCTCATGGTCTAAAGAGCAAAATCACACGCTAACACTCCGTGATATTACAATTGATTACAGACGATTTTAACTCATTCATAACAGACAAGATTAGATCAATTCAATATGATTGTTCTTCCAACATCATATCTCAATGTTGTTTTAGGACTATTGTTACACTTAACGATATCCTAAGATCCGGAAAACATGATCACCAACAACACTTGACCTAGTCATAGAGCCAAGACTAGGAACCTTTTATTTTACCATTAATAATTCCACACGTGCATATGATTTTTCCACTGAATCTCATATTCCAGAATCATAGTAGTAATAGCACTAAATATAAACTCCATAATTATGAATATGAAAAATATAATTATACAAATATTATTGCCACTAGGGCATATTTTCAACATTCACCTTCCTCAAGTCAGCAACACAAACCCAATTTCTTCCATGTTCTGCCCTAACAAGCCACCGCCTCCGGCGATTTCATGTCTAAACCTCATTGTTAACACAACAACGTCCCATCTCTGGTTTGTGCGCCATCTAATCCGATTGGTAGTCAATATGTGAAGACCCCCACCATCCACCCCCTCTAAACACGTGTGCATAGTCAGCGTGCTGCCACGACTCTGGGGCAAGGCTCTGACCAGCCGTGTCGCCCCGTCTCCAGCGCAATCATGGCTCAACCTCGTTGGGGAAGCCAATGCCACTAGTGCATGGCCCCCTTTCGACCTCGGGGTTACTCAACTTCTCTCCATGGTAGGGAAATCAACTGATCTGAATCCAATTTTCAAGCAACAAATAAATAGAAAAAGGGGAAGCTCCCCCTCATCTGATTGATTGCAGCCCGGGCGTCTACTGCGTCAGTTGCTTGTCGTGTATCATGCGGACCATGGTTTCCTTATCCGGCAACGTCTCCCTTATCCTTATCCTCACCCTCACATACGCCGGTCTTCATCTCTTTTTCCCTCACCAACCTTTCTCTTATGTGTCTCAAATTCTTGCCGGGAAGTGGCCCAGCCACTGTTGCGGCAACCTGCCTGTATGTGTCACGGGGCTCCGCAACAAGATACACCAGTCGCCTGCTCGCCGTGCCCGACGTCTGTCCTGCAGTGTTGGCAATAAGATACCCCCTCGCCCCCCCCCCCCTACTGTAGGTTATTCAATCCTAGGGGTGCGAGCTACTACAAAGGGATGTCGACCACCAGAGCTTGAAAGGAGCATCATCGCACGTAGCATGGCTGCCGAGGCATGGTAGCTTGTATGGTTCGCAACATATGTCATGTTGCAAGGAGGTTTGGAACACGGACCGTGTTGCAAAGAGGTTGTGATGGCCACTTTTTTTCCCTCTCTCACAACTTCGGCTCCCTGCAATATGACCCATGTTGCAAATCTGCACATAACATGGCCCATGTTTGCTTGTTTGTAAATTTCTAAGTGCAACATGGATCATGTTGCAAACTTTGGACCGCAACATGGCTGATGCTGCACACAATCATCAGTTGTATCAACTGCCGTGCGGTAAATCTAACGTCACGTGACCCGACCGATTTTTTACCAAAGATCAGTCGACGAACGTATAGCATGGTCAGTGCTCCATGCAAAATACTCCCTCCGTTGCTAAATATAAGTCTTTGTAAAGATTTCACTATGGACCACATACGGATGTATCTAGATGCATTTTAAAGTATAGATTCACTCATTTTGCTTCGTATGTGGTCCATAGTGGAATCTTTCCAAAGACTTATATTTAGGAACGGAGGGAGTAATATGGACTGAGCCCCTTGAAGCTTTCTTTTTACTAATCACGGTCTCACGGATACGCATGACATGTCAAGACACACGTCGCTGGGCCGGCGGGCGTGGCACATCTTCGGACAAGTCAAAGGTTGGCATCGATCGTTCGGTGGCGCCGGAGCCTAGTGCCGCCGCGCTAGCATGCATGTGGCCATGTGGGCTATTTGGGTGGCGCGCGACACGTTCGTACTCGCCCGATCATGCTTGTCCTCCGCATGCGTTTCCTTGAAAGCTGTTCCGTTTCTTCTCTTTCCTTGGCCTGCGTCGCCACCTGTTTTGCTCTTCCTTTTCTAGTCTAGAAGTCGAAACGTATCCGCCTACGGACACACGTCTTCCGCTTAAATCCATGCATACAGTACGTTGTTTCCTTTTGCACAAAGGTCCATATATATAGAGATTAATGGAAAGCATAATGCAATATATATTCTCTAAAAAAACTGCAATATATATGCACCTATTCATTGTTTCCCATTTGATCTATCGATTCCAGTACGCACTGCTCCAAATATATTGGTTAGCTAATTTGTTTGGTTCTCTAAAAAAACAAGTTTGCTTGGTCGTTCGTTACTGTTTTTCAAAGATACACACATATTTAGACGTATATTATTATTATTATTATTATTATTATTATTATTATTATTATTATTATTATTATTATTATTTTCTTGCATTGATACGTACACGTGTAGATGTGTGATGAGTTCCATGCAAAAAAAATATGTGTGATGGCACAACTGTGGTTCTATTTTCGCGCCGACGTGATTATCTGTATCCCGCAATTAAAAGACGACCGAAGCTCTACTTTGGTAGAGATCTTTTTTTGGAAATCAAATTAAATCAAAAGCTGGCGGTAGCTTTTGCCCAAATTAAAAGTACGGATCGGATGGATCGGCCTGATTTGCACCAAAGTACAGCCCAGAATGAATGAATGAATGAATGGTCGATCTGTCCTCACCAAATCAATTAGGCCCTGTTTGGATTAGCGTTTTTGCCAGAATACACCTGTAAAAGAAATACACGCCTCCACAGGCCGGTTTCATTTCCAACCGGAAAATAGTCATGCCCAGTAAAATACACGTGTAAATCTTACACCTCTGTATTGAATTACACCTATACCAAGCGCGCCCTTACTAGCTCATTCATTCCCTTCTAATTTTGAGCCCTCATCTCTACGTCTACGCTTTGTTTTACTATATTATTTTTATCAACCATCTACAGCTAGCCAGCCAAAAAACGTCTAGGGGTAATATACACTGGTAGAAAAAAGACCTATAGTCCCGATTCGTAAGGGCCTTTAGTCCCGGTTCCTGAACCGGGACTAAAGTGTCGGTACTAATGCCCCGGCCCTTTAGTCCCGGTTCAATCCAGAACTGGGACTGATGGGCCTCCACGTGGGCAGTGCGTAGAGCCCAGGCAGGAGACCCTTTAGTCCCGTTTGGTGGCACCAACCGGGACCAATAGGCATCCACGCGTCAGCATTTCTGTGGCTGGGGTTTTTGTTTTTTTAGGGGGGGGGGGGGTTGGGGGTTAATTTAGGTGTTTCATATATTGTGTTAGCTAGCTATAATTAATAGAGAGAAGTGTCCTCTCTTATGTCCGTGCTTGGTCGACGCTACGTACTATACATACATATAGAGAGAACTAGACACGCTAGCTAGCTAGTAAGCAAACGAAGGAAACAGAAGATCGTCATGAACATATATGCATACAGAGAGAAGTGATATCGATCACCTCTCCTTCTCCGAGAGATTGGTCGAACAACAAGTTCTCGTATATCTATCTGACACTACCGGCTACATATATACAATAATTATCTCTTACAAATATAATCATACGGACTCAGGGTCCACATAGAATTCTCCGTCTTCAGGGATCACGTGGTCAAGAAAGAATGCCGCCAATTCCTCTTGAGTTCCTCGCATGCGAGCTGGCGCTAGGAGTTCATCCCGCTTCTGAAACATCTAATTTAAAGAAGGGGGTCAATACATATATATATGAATGAATGAAACTCAACACAAATGATGGTAATAACATAAAACTGTGAATGTTGTTATTTACGTACATCATATTGTTCGTCAGTGTAGCCCAGCTCACAGGTCGTGTGGCGGATGGACTTGTAAACGTAGTATCCACAGAAATCATTCCCTTATTTCTGCCACAACCACTTTACAAGAAATAGAGGTTAATCAAACTGATAAGCAAGAATGCCAAATGGTATTGATGAAACTAGCGCTTGAATGACTAGTAGATGCGCTTAAAATGCTACTATAGTACTTACTTTCGGGTGTCTAAATTGTAGCTCCTTCGGCAGTCCCGGAGCTTTTCTGGTGAATTTTCTCCAAACCCTGTTGGACAAAGAAAACAATTACTTGATATATCAGGAAATGAACAAAGTTGCTGATATGGTGGATAATGATCGATTTAACTTACTTCTCGAGTATTTGAGTCATGTCTGCATAGTCCTGGGGATCTTTTTGTCTTGAGTCTAAGACGGTTACTAGTCCCTGCTCAAGTTTAATCTCTAGGAGAATATAGTGGAAACTGCACACGCATGCATAACTCATCAATTACATTACTATAACATTGAGTAATATATAAGGGGAACCAAATACGCACAAGACAGTAACACTCACTTGAAGTTGTAAGAAAAGAGTATTATATCTTTGTTTTCATTTATTACCAACGATCGTAGCAAGTTGGCCTCGGTAGCTGCGGCATGAAATTTAACCTGAGTTGCATCTATGAGATATGTGTTAATGAACCCAATATCACCGACTTGTCTTTACTTCAATTCGGCGATCTTCAATCTACATAATATAGTGAGGATGATTATAAATACATGCAATGAAAGAGCTAAGCTATATAGAGAAACTTAATGACAGAAGTAGTACTACTTACAGACAGTGGCAGGCGACCGTTGTTTTATCGAGGGCCAATTGATTGAAAAACTGATAGAACTCCTCAAATGGAACATGCAACAGTTCAATTCCAACGAGGTCATGCTCCTTTTTAACTTTCACATACAAAGTACTCCTCCCCCCAGAGTCTCTGCAGATTTTCAAGTACCAATCATGCAATCTTTGCATCATCGTTGATAGAGATCTTTCATCTTTGACGAGAGGCTTTCCGTACTCGTATCTTTGTATCTGCACATCCATGGGTTCATAATGTACATCGTCGGGCAGGTAATCTGCAAGATTGCTATAACCGGGCACCATCCTCGGATCATTAGCGACGTTGTGGCTAGGCACCTTGAGCGGGGGGCACGATTGCTTCGCTTGTTCGCCGAGCTGGGCAATTTGTTTCTCAGCTCGTCATTCTTTCAGCCTTTGATCACTGACAGTACTTCCCGACCGCTCTGCTTCGGCAAATTTCTTTCCAATCATGGGCTCATAGTTTCCTTTCGGCGGAGACTTCGGTGGTTTTGTCAGGGCAGCCAGAGTGCGCTTCACTTGCACCGGATCTACCTTCTCCTCCGGAGGTGGATGTCTCTTTGCTCTCAACCCTTGAAACCAGTCATCCACTTCGGTTCGCGCGATCTCGGCGTTCTCCTCCGGGGTCCTCTCATATGGTAACTTCTCTGGAGTCTTCAGAGAAGGACCGAATCTGTATGTCCTCCCGCCTCTGGTTGTACTGCTAGACGCCGACCGAGCAGACGGAGCGGTTGTCTTCTTTACTTGCTTACGAGGCAGAGGAGAAGGACTACGACACGCCGGAGCAGCTGGAGCGGCGGCAGGTCTCTTCCGCCCTTGCTGACGAGGCGGAGAAGGAGGAGGCTGGGTGCTCGGGCGCGTCGGCGCGGGCGGAGAAGGAGGCAGAGTGCCGCCACGCGCCAGAGAAGGAGCCGGCCGAGGGCCTAATCGTCACTCGCCGGAGGAGGAGGCGGTGGAGGAGGCGGAGTGCCCTGACTTGCCAGAGGAGGAGGAGGAGGCGGAGGCGTCCAGTTCGGAAGGTTGATGAGCTCCTTCTGCCATTGGCATGGAGTCTTCAGAGCAGACCCCAGTCGAGTCTCCCCTTCACCGGTAGGGTGGTCAAGCTGGAGGTCCTCAAATCCCTCCGTTATTTCATCCGCCATCATCCTAGCATATCCTTTTGGAATCGGCCGGCAGTGAAAAGTTGCGCCGGGTTCAGTAGGGTAAACAGAGCCAACAGCCGCCTTGACCTTCAAATTCATCCATTGCGTCATAAGGTGGCAATTTTGAGACTCCGTTATAGCATCCACGGGATAGCTGGTAGGAGCCATCAAGGCATGCTCCGGCTGAAGCAGCTCGGTGGAAGCCACGCTGCTTCTACGCTGAGATGGCGGGGTAGCTTCGGGGGAGGCTTCGGCAGTATGTTTGCTGCGATTTGCTTCTCGTTCCTCTATTGCGTCTACCCTTGTTTGCAGCGCCTGCATTTGGGTCTGCTGCACTTTTTTCCTCCTCTCATGGGATTTGTAACCGCCTGCGTCCGGAAACCCAACCTTCCACGGAATGGAGCCTGGCGTGCCTCGTGTCCGTCCAGGGTGCTCAGGATTCCCGAGGGCCATTGTGAGCTCGTCGTTCTCTCTGTCTGGAAAGAACTTCCGTTGCTGCGCTGCTTCGATATACTGCTTAAGCTTCCTGACTGGTATGTCCATTTGATCGTTCGTCCAAATGCACTTCCCTGTTACAGGGTCCAAGGTTCCGCCAGCCCCGAAGAACCAAGTCCGGCAATGGTCTGGCCAGCTAATTGTCTCTGGTTCGATCCCTTTATGAACCAGATCATTCTCAGTCTTGGCCCACTTAGGCCGGGCTACGAGGTAGCCACCTGACCCCGTGCGATGGTGAAGCATCTTCTTCGCAGCATTTTGCTTGTTTGTCGCCAACATCTTCTTACTCTTTTCCGATGTCTTGTGGGCCACAAATGCGGGCCAGTGATCTCTGATCTTCTCATATCTGCCCTTGAATTCTGGTGTCTCATTATTTTCGACAAACTTATTCAGCTCTTTCTTCCACCTCCTGAATAGTTCTGCCATCCTCTTAAGAGCAAAAGACTTGATTAATTTCTCTTTAACTGGGTTCTCTGGATTATCCTCTGGCGGTAGGGTGAAATTTGACTTCAGCTCAGTCCAAAGATCATTTTTCTGCATATCATTGACATAAGACACCTCAGGGTCTTCTGTAGCCGGCTTAAACCATTGCTGGATGCTTATCGGGATCTTGTCCCTAACCAGAACCCCGCACTGAGCAACAAATGCGCTCTTTGTCCGGAGGGGTTCAATTGGTTGGCCGTCGGGCGCGATTGCTATAATCTCAAGCTTTTCATCCGAGCTCAACTTTTTCTTCGGGCCTCGTCTCTTTACCGAAGTTGTGCTCGATCCGGAGGGCTAGAAAAAAGAACAAAGACTTAATTAATATGTGTACATACCAAAACGATGAATGCATCAATCAGCTAGTCAGCACAGGCTTAACTAATATATATACCTGGCCAGACTCGGTTCGGTCACCGGAGCCGTCATCACAGTCTCCTTCTTGCACCGGCATTGGGTCACCGGAGTCGTCCTCATGTTCTTCTTCTTGCACCGGCATTAGGTCACCGTAGCCAGCTTGTTCACCCTCTCCTTCTAGACCATCGGTGTCATTGAGAAACAACGAGACGGCATCACTTCCTTCTGCGATTATGTCCCTCAAGAACGCTTCTTTTGCTTCGTCTCAGGCGGTGTCCATAGTTTATACAAATATTTACAACATGGCAATTATTATTCAAACATGACACATGGATATATTAGTGCCAAACGTAGAACTAGCTACCTAATCATAGTAAGCTATCGGGAAGGGGTATATATCGACAACGACGACACTACATCTATGTCCCTCGACGACCCTCGTTCCCGATAAAAATAGAGGAAGAGGAAGAAAAGAAAGAGGAGAAGAAAGAATAGAGGTGAAGAACTCCTCTATTCTTTCTTCTCCTCTTTTTTTTCTTCTTCCTCTTCTTTTTTTAACCTCTTCTTCCTCTCATGTTCGAGAGTATCGCTGAGGGGTCGGGAGGTTGCGTAGTGTCAAAGGATTCAACAAAACCATGTCTTCATCATTAGGCGAAAGTAACATGTGCATGATGGTACGAAGCTCTTCAAAGTTGTTCTGGAACGGAGTCCCAGATAGGATAATTCGCTTTTTGGTACAAAGTTCAGCAAGAGCCTTCCGAATATCGCTATTTGGAAGGCCTTTGCTGAATTCGTACCAAAAGGCGGATTATCCTATCCGGGACTCCATTCCAGAACAACTTTGCAGAACTTCGTACCAACATGCCCTGGTTACTTCCGGCTAATGATGAAGACATGGATTTCTTCAATACTTTGACACTAGGAAACCTCTCTCGACCCCTCGGCGATCCTCGACCCCTCGAACCCTCGACGACCCTGGAACCCTCGACGCCTCATGTTCGAGAGGATCGCCGAGGGGTCGGGAGGTTGCGTAGTGTCAAAGGATTCAACAAAACCATGTCTTCATAATTAGGCGAAAGTAACATGTGCATGATGGTACGAAGCTCTTCAAAGTTGTTCTGGAACGGAGTCCCAGATAGGATAATTTGCTTTTTGGTACAAAGTTCAGCAAGAGCCTTCCGAATATCACTATTTGGAAGGCCATTGCTGAATTCGTACCAAAAGGCGGATTATCCTATCCGGGACTCCATTTCAGAACAACTTTGCAGAACTTCGTACCAACATGCCCTTGTTACTTCCGGCTAATGATGAAGGCATGGATTTCTTCAATACTTTGACACTAGGAAACCTCTCTCGACCCCTCGGCGATCCTCGACCCCTGGAACCCTCGACCCCTAGACGACCCTGGAACCCTCGACCCTCGACCCTATAGAACCCTCGAACCCTTGACCCTGATGAAAAAAACATCATATGGAAAAAACATCTAGCATTTCATCAAACACCTTCTATATGGACAAAAAAATTCAGAAGCACCTCTATTCCTTCTTCTTCTCCTCTTTTTTTCTTCTTCTTCCTCTTCTTCCTCTCCTCGTCTTCTCCTTCTTCTTCTCCTTCTTTCTCTACTTCTTTTCCTTTTCCTTATTTTATTTTTTCCTCTCCACTAACATAAAATGCACTAACCTAAAATGCAACAAACATAAAATGCACTAAATCGATCAACTAACCTAAAATCAGTGATAAAAATGCACTAACCTAAAATCGATATCTACTAACAACTTAAAAAAATTAATACATATATGAAAAAAAAACATCATCATATCATCAACAGAAAAAAATTGTAATTTTTCTAAAAATCTATGTTTTGCATATATACATCAACATATATATATACTAACCTAAAATGCACAAAAATGCTATCGGAGAGGGGGTATATCGACCCCCTCATGTATCCACATACATACATCTGTACATACATACATTTCTCATATATACATACATACATTTCTCATATATAAGTTTTTCTTCTTCTTCCTTTCTTCCTTCTTCCGAGCTAGATATATAAATTTTTGCATATATAAAATACACATATACTTGCATATATGTATAAATTTTTGCATATATAAACTTTTTCATATATAAACAGAGCCTCGACGGCGGCGGCTCACAACGGGGGCGGCCGGCGAGGGCGACAGCGGCGACGGCGATGGCGTCGGCGACGACCACGGCGTTGGCGGGGGCGGGCGGCGAGCAGCGTCGGGGCAGCGCCTGGTGGCGACGGGGCAGGGGCAACGAGGACGGCGGGCTCGGGGCAGCGCGGGGCTCGGGCGACGCCGGGGGCGGCGACGACGTCGGGGCGGCGCGGGCGACGACGGGGGCTGCGACGACGTGCGCGGGCGACGACGACGAGGAGCAGGGCGTCGGGGCAGAGGGCGGCGTCGGCGGCGGGGAGAATGAGGAACTGAATGAAATTTTTGACAAGTGTTGTATATATAGCAAGAGCATTGGTCCCGGTTCGTGAAACCAACCGGGACTAATGCCCCCCTTTAGTCCCGGTTGGTGTCACCAACCGGGACCAAAGGCCAATTTTCAGCAGCCCAAAGGGCGGGAAGCGGCGGCCTTTGTTCCCGCTTGGTGGCACCAATCGGGACTAATGGTCATGGGCCAGGGGCGAGGAGCAAAATTATAAACTTTCTGTTAGTGCCATTAGTTTTAGAAAGTTGAAAGTTGAAAGTTGGCATGGGCCAGGGACTAATGGTCATGGTATTACGAGGGCCGAACCATAAGACATGAAAGCATTTCAAATGAACTCTGAAAAAGTTGAAAGTTGGGATGGTATCATAATTTCACCCACATAGCATGTGCATGTACAAAACGGACAATGGTAGCATGTTCGTGTGTTACAAAGTTGCGGGAGAAAGTCTTCACTTTTTCTTCGCTTGTGTCATTTGCTTATTGCGCCGTAACCATGGATAATCTTCATTGTTTATCAGGATGCTTGGGTCAGCCTTGACATTGAAGGGAGGAATTTCGTGAAACTTTTCATAATCTTCAGACATGGCTGTCTTGCTGTCCACTCCCAGAATGTCCCTTTTTCCTGAAAGAACTATGTGGCGTTTTGGCTCATCGTATGATGTATTCGCTTCCTTATCTTTTCTTTTTCTCGATTTGGTAGACATGTCCTTCACATAGATAACCTGTGCCACATCATTGGCTAGGACGAACAGTTCGTCAGTGTACCCAAGATTTTTCAGATCCACTGTTGTCATTCCGTACCGTGGGTCTACCTGTACCCCGCCGCCTAACAGATTGACCCATTTGCACTTAAACAAAAGGACCTTAAAATCAGGTCCGTAGTCAAGTTCCCATATGTCCACTATGTAACCATAATATGTGTCCTTTCCGCTCTCGGTTGCTGCATCAAAGCTTACACCGCTGTTTTGGTTGGTGCTCTTTTGATCTTGGGCGATCGTGTAAAATGCATTCCCATTTATCTCGTATCCTTTGTAAGTCAATACAGTCAAAGATGGTCACCTGGACAACAAGTACAACTCATCACAAACAGTGTTGTCACCTCTGAGACGTGTTTCCAGCCAACTGCTGAAAGTCCTGATGTGTTCACATGTAATCCAGTCGTCGCACTGCTCCGGGTGTTTGGAGCGCAGACTGTTCTTGTGTTCATCGACATACGGGGTCACCAAGGCAGAGTTCTGTAGAACTGTGTAGTGTGCTTGAGACCAAGAATATCTGTCCCTGCATATTATTGAGTCTCTTCCAAGAGTGCCTTTTCCAGTCAGTCTCCCCTCATACCGCGATTTAGGGATACCTATCTTGTTAAGGCCAGGAATGAAGTCAACACAAAACCCGATAACATCCTCTGTTTGATGGCCCATGAAAATGCTTCCTTCTGGCCTAGCACGATTACGAACATATTTCTTTAGGACTCCCATGAACCTCTCAAAGGGGAACATATTGTGTAGAAATACGAGCCCCAGGATGACAATCTTGTCGACTGGATGAACTAGGACGTGCGTCATGATATTGAAGAAGGATGGTGGGAACACCAGCTCGAAACTGACAAGACATTGCGTCACATCACTCCTTAGCCTTGGTACGATTTCTGGATCGATCACCTTCTGAGAGATTGCATTGAGGAATGCACATAGCTTCACAATGGCTAATCGGACGTTTTTCGGTAGAAGCCCCCTCAATGCAACCGGAAGCAGTTGCGTCATAATCACGTGGCAGTCATGAGACTTTAGGTTCTGAAATTTTTTCTCTGGCATATTTATTATTCCCTTTATATTCGACGAGAAGCCAGTCGTGACCTTCATACTGAGCAGGCATTCAAACAAGATTTCTTTCTCTTCTTTCGTAAGAGCGTAGCTGGCAGGACCTTTATACTGCTTCGGAGGCATGCCGTCTTTTTCGTGCAAACGTTGCAGGTCCTCCCGTGCCTCAAGTGTATCTTTTGTCTTCCCATACACGCCCAAGAAGCCTAGCAGGTTCACGCAAAGGTTCTTCATCACGTGCATCACGTCGATTGAGGAGCGGACCTCTAGGTCTTTCCAGTAGGGTAGGTCCCAAAATATAGATTTCTTCTTTCACATGGGTGCGTGTCCTGAGCGTCATTCGGAACAGCTAGTCCACTGGGACCCTTTCCAAAGATTACGTAGTGTAAATCATTGACCATAGCAAGCACGTGATCACCGGTGCGCATGGAGGGCTTCTTCCGGTGATCTGCCTCGTCTTTGAAATGCTTTCCTTTCTTTCGACATTGATGGTTGGTCGGAAGAAATCGACGATGGCCCAGGTACACATTCTTCCTGCATTTGTCCAGGTATATACTTTCAGTGTCATCTAAACAGTGCGTGCATGCATGGTATCCTTTGTTTGTCTGTCCTAAAAGGTTACTGAGAGCGGGCCAATCGTTGATAGTCACGAACAGCAACGCCTTAAGGTTAAATTCCTCCTGTCTGTGCTCATCCCACGTACGGACACCGTTTTCATTCCAAAGCTGTAAAAGTTCTTCAACTAATGGCCTTAGGTACACATCAATTTCGTTGCCGGGTTGCTTAGGGCCTTGGATGGGAACTGGCATCATAATGAACTTCCGCTTCATGCACATCCAAGGAGGAAGGTTATACATACATAGAGTCACGGGCCAGGTGTTGTGATTGCTGTTCTGCTCCCCGAAAGGATTAATGCCATCCGCGCTTAAAGCAAACCATACATTTCTTGGGTCCTTTGCAAACTCATCCCAGTACTTTCTCTCGATTTTTCTCCACTTCGACCCATCAGCGGGTGCTCTCAACTTCCCATCTTTCTTTCGGTTCTCACTGTGCCATCGCATCAACTTGGCATGCTCTTCGTTTTTGAACAGACGTTTCAACCATGGTATTATAGGAGCATACCACATCACCTTCGCAGGAACCCTCTTCCTGGGGGGCTCGCCGTCAACATCACCAGGGTCATCTCGTCTGATCTTATACCGCAATGCACCGCATACCGGGCATGCGTTCAGATCCTTGTATGCACCGCGGTAGAGAATGCAGTCATTAGGGCATGCATGTATCTTCTCCACCTCCAATCCTAGAGGGCATACGACCTTCTTTGCTGCATATGTACTGTCGAGCAATTCGTTATCCTTTGGAAGCTTCTTCTTCAATATTTTCAGTAGCTTCTCAAATCCTTTGTCAGCCACAGCATTCTCTGCCTTCCACTGCAGCAATTCCAGTACAGTACCGAGCTTTGTGTTGCCATCTTCGCAATTAGGGTATAACCCTTTTTTGTGATCCTCTAACATGCGATCGAACTTCAGCTTCTCCTTTTGACTAATGCATTGCGTCCTTGCATTGACAATGACCCGGCGGAGATCATCATCATCGGGCACATCGTCTGGTTCCTCTTGATCTTCAGCAGCTTCACCCGTTGCAGCATCATTGGGCATATCGTCTGGTTCCTCTTGATCTTCGGCAGCTCCCCCCGTTGCAGCATCACCGTATTCAGCGGGCACATAGTTGTCATCGTAGTCTTCTTCTTCGTCGTCTTCCATCATAACCCCTATTTCTCCGTGCCTCGTCCAAACATTATAGTGTGGTATGAAACCCTTGTAAAGCAGGTGGGAGTGAAGGATTTTTCGGTTAGAGTAAGACCTCGTATTCCCACATTCAGTGCATGGACAACACATAAAACCATTCTGCTTGTTTGCCTCAGCCGCATCGAGAAACTCATGCACGCCCTTAATGTACTCGCGGGTGTGTCTGTCACCGTACATCCATTGCTGGTTCATCTGCGTGCATTATATATAATTAAGTGTCCAAATTAATAGAAGTTCATCATCACATTAAAACTAAAGTGCATACATAGTTCTCATCTAACAGCATATAGCTCTCCAGAGCATCTAATTAATTAAACCATACATTGAAACTATGTAAAACATTTCAATGCGAAAACAAATGCGATCATAATCGCAACCAAGGTAACAATTGATCCAACGGCATAATGATACCAAGCCTCGGTATGAATGGCATATTTTCTAATGTTTCTAATCTTCAAGCGCATTGCATCCATCTTGATCTTGTGATCATCGACGACATCCACAACATGCAACTCCAATATCATCTTCTCCTCCTCAATTTTTTTTTATTTTTTCCTTCAACAAATTGTTTTCTTCTTCAACTAAATTTAACCTCTCGACAATAGGGTCGGTTGGCATTTCTGATTCACATATATCCTAGATAAATAAAATCTATGTCATGTTGGTCGGCATAATTTTCATAAACAATAAATGAACCAATAGTTATAAAGATAATATACATACCTCATCTGAATCATAGACAGGACGAGGGCCGACGGGGGCGGATACCAAAACCATCGCACTATATAAGATGCAATAATAAATGTAAGAAAATAATACAAGTATCTATCTAAACATACAAGTAAGAATATTTTTCCTTTCAGAAAGAAGATAAGAACAAGAGGCTCACCACGGTGGTGTCGGTGATGAGATCGGCGCGGGTGATCGACGGTGGTGAAGACGGGGACGAGGCGTGACGGACCGCTAAATCTAGACAAATCTCGAGGAAAATGGAGTTTGGAGGTCGAGCTTCGAGAGGAGAAAGCTTAAGTAGTGTGGCTCGAGCATTCCATCGAACACCTCATGTGCATAGGAGGTGAGCTAGAGCACCACAAAGCCCTCTCCCCCTCGGCCAGAAAAAACAGAGCACTGTGCTCTCCTCTTGCGCGAGGGGGTATATATAGGCACCTCATTGGTCCCGGTTGGTGACATGAGCCGGGACTAAAGGGGAGCCTTTGGTCCCGGTTCAAGCCACCAACCGGGACCAATGGTGGTGGGCCAGGAGCGAGGCCCATTGGTCCCGGTTCATCCCACCAACCGGGACCAAAAGGTCCAAATGAACCGGGACCAATGGCCCACGTGGCCCGCCCGGCCCCCTGGGCTCACGAACCGGGACCAATGCTCACATTGGCCCCGGTTCTAGACTGAACCGGGACTAATGGGCTGACCCGGCCTGGACCAAAGCCCTGTTTTCTATTAGTGATATACTCCCTCCATTCCAAAACATAAGTCTTTGCAAAGATTTCATTATAGACTACATATGAAGCAAAATGTGTGAATGTACATTCTAAAGTACGTTTGTATACATTCGTATGTAGGAACGGAGGGAGTATATCTCAGCACATGCACAGTTTCATTCTAAAGTACGTACGTTGATTCTGCATGCAGATGCAGTGCATGAACGTAGTACGTAACGCATGCACAGTTTCCTTCTTCTTGGAATTGTCCTCCACTAACCACGGCTTTGTACGTGAATCCCGATCTTTACCAAGTCCAGAGACCTCACCAGAGCGCGTAATTTCATTTGCTTTGTTAAGTTTCCTTATACCCCAAGATTCGTGCGTGCAGAGATCAAAGGCTCAACGATGCGTGCTGATTTGGCGCCACGACATATACTATAACTTAAACGATACAGTATATGGCCAAGGCTTGGGTTCTGCAAATTAGTCAACCGATCGATGGAATCGTCGGGAACGGAAGCCAGCAATTTCGGTGCAGAATGGTAATATTACGCGGGGAATTCGTGGTTTCTACTCCAAATTTAGGGAGAGATTGAAACGGAAGCCATAAATAAAAGGAAAAATCCCTCCTGAAAAGGGCCGGTCAATCTCATCGTCGGTTGCATTCTCACTCAGGATGCCAACCAAAGCCCGGTCACGCACCATAAATACCCGGCTGCCTGCCATCTACGGACCTCGTTTCTTTGCCACCCTGCCCGCCCGTCCCCTCGCCGATCGATGACCTCACCTCCCACATCTGACTAACTCCGGCCAGGGACGCATCGCCTTGGCTGTATATATAGGAAGCTAGCGGACGACCCGCGCGCCCCATCAATCGCCATGGCCTCCGTGGACCTGCAACGCCTGCGCCACATGTTACTCACCACCGGCGCCGGCAGCGGTCACCACCAGCTCGCCTCCGCCGCTACTATCCCAGCGAGTGGGCCTTGTTATGGTGCTGCGCTGCCGAGCCAGCGGGAGCACCAGATGTGCGCGGACCTCTTCAGTCTGCCGCCGGCGACGATGACGACGACGTCGGCCACGGAGCAGTATTCCGAGTTCTTGGCGATGGCTGCTGCCAATCTGGCGAAGAAGGGCGTCAGGCCCGACGGTGGTCAGGAAATGAGCACAAACAAGCGGAAGCGCGACGGACGGTCGTCGATGCTTGCCGCGGCCGACGTTCTTGCGGCCCACGTCCAGCAGCAGACCATCGACGTCGACCGCATCCTGCTCAAACATGTAAGTCACATGCCATGATCAAATCGCCGCCACCGATCGATACTTTGCGTTTCAGGCTTTAATTTCTGTGTAGTTTTTATTAACCGTGGTCGATGATGCAGGCGCAAAATTTGTGGACTACTCTGGCGGAGCAGAGGCAGAGCCACACGAGGCTCATCGTCTCGACCGTGGAGGCCAGGGCGGCGAAGCGGCTCAAGGCCAAGGACGAGGAGATTGAGCGGATCAGGATCATGAACTGGGCGCTCGAGGAGCGCCTTCGGAACCTCTTCATGGAGTCCCAGATGTGGCGCGACATCGCGCAGTCCAACGAGGCCACGGCCAACGTGCTCCGCGACGACCTGCAGCGGGCGCTCGACTCCCAGCTGGTCCGTGGCGGTGGAAGCGGCGACGGTCAGGAGGACGACGCCGAGTCGTGCTGCTGGGGAGAGAACCAGGTGCCTTTGTGCGCGGAGGAGGAGGTGGGCACGCCGGCAGTGGAGGAGCGTCCCGCGACAGCAGTAGGAAGGTGCAAGGGATGCCGCGAGGACGCGGCCGTGGTGCTGCTGCTGCCGTGCCGGCACCTCTCCGTGTGCGCGCCGTGCGCGGCCGCGGCACAGGCGTGCCCGGCGTGCGGAAGCGCCAAGAATGGCAGCGTCTGCATCAACTTTTCGTGATGCGGGAGGAATAGTTTTAGAGTCGACATTTGGTTTCCTTCTAAAACTTACTAGAGTCGACTTTTGTTTGTATTCTTTTGTTCACTTTTTCTTGTTGTTGACGGGAAGCGGCATGCCGTGCGACGTTGGGCCACTGACATGTAGGCCAGGTTTGCAACAGGCCCACATGTCCTTGGTAGATCAGCAAGGTGCCGAACGGTAGAGTATCCTCCTCCTTGTTGACGGCGGTAATAGATAGGAGGATGGTTGGATGACATAGATATGAGGACTTGTATCTTTTTTTTTAGTTTAGCTTTTTCCTTGAAGCCGTTGGATCAATTGTTCAACAAGAAGAAAGACAGTTCGTATTATTACAGATCAATGCTTGAAATTAAATACATAGATTAGAAGTTGAACAACATATATGAGGCGTGTCTAAGGGTTTTTGCACCAGGGATGGTGAAGCGGGTCAAAAATAGAAATCCGATTTAAATCCAACCGTCACAGAGAGTGACTTGAATTTAAAGAATTTTTCCTGGGTTGGCAAAAGGTTGGTTGCCAAAATTCAAACTGTCCAAAGATTGATTTGAATTTATAGAAAATTTTCTCGGCTGGCAAGAGATTGGTGCCTAAATTCGTAGAACCAAATATATAGAAGATCATTATTTATAAGAATCCCAATATCTGGCGTCCAGTCGCCAGGGGGGTGGAGGGAGGTCCTCCGGACCCCAATATCCGACCCCAATAAACCTCCTGCAAAAAAAACTTTCAGGAATAAACCTATGTAATCAACGAATGGTGTGAAATTATCTGCAGTATTCTCTAATTGGCACCTTTAGAACTTCTATTTATTTGGACATGCGCTGACAGTAATCTGGCATTTAAACCATAGAAAAGTATAAAGAGACAAACTTGAATCTTGAGGAAACACAATAGGACTTTTGGGGAGTTATGAGTTCAATTATATTATTGAATGCAAATACGCCCACCTGTGATAAAGATCAGCAATGAACAATGGAAAAAAATACCATATGATTCCATAAGAATCCATCTCCTACTACTCTTCATTAGTTGCTATATCTCTCAATATCCAAATGTTTTTTGTGTCGGCATGTTACGGTTAATATATCATTTCAGATCTTGTAGTTGGAATGTGTGTCTTGAGGTAATAGGATCAAAGCTCTTTCTAGTATGCTTGTGGTAAATGTATTGGTGCCGCTAAAAACTCATTGTATGACAGCAGGTTGCCAATGGTATTGAGGTTGGTGTCCTACACCTAAGACCATTTCACCAAGAATTAGATGCCCAGACTTTGTGTCTTCTTCTTCTAGCCAACGTGTCACTAATATGTGTGTGGCAATTGTGGTCTCATGATAGTACAATATCATGCCTCTCGATCTTCCACATATGCTTCCAGATGCTCGTGACAATATTCTCTTACTTGAATTGTCTATTTAGACTGGCAAACTAAAGCTAAGTAACAATTGGTGTATGTTCATAAAAAGCTGCTATTAAAATATTCCATCTTTAAACATTGCCATAGTTTTTTTGTCCATGTTGTTCTGCATCAACATATAATTTAACAGGCTGGAATCGGATTACTAATTTATCCGAATTTTCATTGCATGTTCTATTTTAGATTCATTAATTAATTGAATATAATGAAAATTGATTTTATTAATTTGAACTTACTAGTCTGAGTTGTATTCTTTGTCAACCTAATAAGATATATTTTTAATATTATTATTTTAAACAATCTGACTCAAATCTGGTTAATTGTGCAAATATATATTTTATTATAGAACAAAAAATTGTTTCGTTCTCTATTTATTTGCATGACTCCAAGTGTCATTCTATTATTCGTTCCTTGTCCTAGCTGAGCTCATATATGTCCACCCAATATATGCATGTGAACGTATGGGGTGTTGCTTGTGCATGCTTACATGCTATATTCACCAAGAGGTTTAATGTCGTAGTACCATTCTTTTAGGTTGACAGATTTATGTGTGCGTTTGTTTTTCTTGAAAGAGTTGTTCGTATGCTGCATTGGTGGACCTATAGGATTTGGATACAACCAATGCTGAACTCGAATGTCCTATAATTAATAATAAAATCAACTAATCCCTGATCGTGTCACCATGTTTTTAATAATTCAATATTTAGAATTGTTACTTCAGAGGTTAGATGTTGTAATCAAATTTATTTACCTAGAAACAGATAAGATCGGGCAAAGAGGTCGAGTTGGAGCCGCTGGAGATATGCTAGCGCGTAGGCTGCAGAAGCACCGGTGTGTTACTACATGGCCGGACTTGATGCATGTGACAGCAATCTTGTATGGTTGAGATGAGCGGGTGTCCGTCGATCGTCATGGCAACTGTGCGATCAAGATGACAGTATACTGGGCAGTGGGTGCAATTTGTTTGACGCATTAAACGCGATGCGCATAGTCAAACAAAGAGGGCTTAGCCTGGACAGCCGTGTAGATCAAATGTTTTCAACAAAAGCCAAACAGAACATGTACGCTTTATAGGATACTAAAGTAGTGCATTGCTTTGGATTATTGCATACTGACTTGATGGGCTTCTACGGTTAGCCTTGAGGTCCATGGACATGCTTCTTCTTTTCCAATGCTTACTTGATTTGGAGGCTAGGTAGTGCTTCTTCTGAGCAACTAGCTAACGAGTGCTCCTTTAGGAGCCTCGCAACGATCAGCACCACGTGGCTCGCTCTCAGCCATTTTCCACGTGTCGCGCTCTGGACGCTTCTTTCGGATTTTATTTTTTTATTTTTTCCGCATGCATTTTCGGTTTTTAAACGGGTTTTTTTCGGATTTTTTTGACGTTTTGGTTTTTCATCGATCTTCCTTAGCTTTTCAATCAAAAAAAAATTAAAAAAAGTTTTTGCGTGAAAAAACGTGTTTTTTCCTTTCACGAGAGTCATGGTTTTACTTTCGCGAGAGGCACGGTTTTGCTTCGCGAGAGTCACGGTTTTACTTCCTCAATGATAGACCTGCTTGTACATAACTTTTTTTAATGCACTTGCTTGTATATAACTTGCCCTCCTCCGTACATGAGTTTGTTTTGTATGTGTTCATGTTAGACTATTTTGACTAGTCAATAATAGGCTTACTCGTACATGATTGATATTGTGCGTAACTTTCTCAACTTTTAATCTTAACCCTTATAATTATAATCACTGGATAATCTATTTTAGCCTGTGTAGATTAATGTGATGCATCGTTACTAAATAGAAATGCCCATCTTATAATAGATGCCATCCGCACAATAATATGCCGATCTTATTACTAAAAAAAACCATGCCCTTATAAAGAAAACTGCCATCCTCTTAGAATAAAACTGTCACCCTCCTATCTTATTATAGAAAATGACATCTCTCTTATAATAAAAATGCCAACCTCTTAAATAATAATAAAATGTCATCCTCGTAATGATAAAAATTCCATTCGATTATAAAACGAAAAAAATGATATGCTCTTATAATAAAAAAATTACATCCTCTTATAATAAAAAAAATGTCATATTCTTATAACAAAAACACCATCATCTTATATATAGTAAAACTGCCCGGATAGAAATTTTAAAAAAATCTGAATTTTTGGACCAATTAAAAAGAGGTTTCAACATACCAAGTTATATTTAAAAATATGTTTAACATGAATGTTCATGAACCTTCTCTTGAGCCCATTGGCAAAAAGGCCCTCACTATTGCAAGAGGTCACGAGTTCAACCCCCCCCCCCCCCCCCCCCCGCGCGCGCGGGGGATTCACATTTTTGGAGATTTTTTTAGAAAAACTAGTTTTTTCCAGGCATCGGCAAGCAACGAACACCTTTAGCCATCGACGTGGCATTGCCCCCTGCGTCAAGATCTGTGCGACAACGATGGGGGCGTCTGCTATGGTTAGCCTTCCAGGAAATGCCAGCCAGATAAAATTTCTGTCATTTTAATTGCATTCATAAAGTGGTGAAGAAGGTTTTCGTCTCCTAGCATGGCATGATGCAAAAGGTTGGCTAGGTTTAAGGTTACGAGATCTAGCGAAAGAAAGATATCAACCAGATTCATATGTAATAATCCAAAATAAAGATTGTATTTCATGCAAACATGAAACATGGATTCTAAATCCTTACTGTAAAGAAAGAGTACAAAAATAACAATAATGATCTCGCATTCCTGGTAATGGTGACATGTATATATATACCCTATGGTGGGGTGCATCACACACATATGATGATTCCAAGTGACGTTGTGAAGTCACATTACATGGACCTAGGTCTCGTGTAATCTAATCCAGTGTCGATAACTGCACCAACCATATACATCAACTTGTACAAGCTGCATTGCCTCCCTTGTCTTGTACTGGTTGACTAAAGCCACACCTACTGCAAAAAATTGTGGTTCCTCCCCATTTCCTCAGTGACTAGGGCAAACTTTCTTCTCTAAGCGTCACCGATGAGCCTGTGGATTCACCACCCCTGCATTTTGCACAAGTCATTATTTGCAGTTTATTTTATGTGGTCCCCTTTTGATGCTTGTTATGTCCACTAGCATTATCGATCGACATGATATTTAACTTGGGGTCAATTTTGTGTGCATGTAGCAACAATTATGGTGTGGGGCACAATACGGAAAATGAACATGTCATGGAGCCATGCAGACTGAGTGTTGGTGTATGTGATGTGACTAGAAGGGAAGGGAGGCGTACATAGTACTTCTACTCCACACGCCATGCATCATCTCGACTACATCTACATGTACTCCCTCCGTACGAAAATAAATGTTGTGGGACATTTTGCTAAATGGTCCCTTGCAATTTCTCGACACAACCCGCAGTCCCCTTCTTCTTCGTCACCACACTCCTACCTCACTCTCGCTATTAGGGAAAACCCTAGTAGTAGTGCTTGAAATATGCATAGCAGTAGCGCTGGGTCCAGCGCTACTGCTACCACGCTACAACTAAGTTGTTAGCAGTAGCGCTTCCTCCAGCAGTGCTAATGCTGACTTTCTGTAGCGATTTTTTATATGAAGCGCGGCTGCTAAGCCAGCTTTAATGCTAGGTGATTTACAGCGCTACTGCTAATGTTGTTGCTTTCACTGATCCACACCCCTTTATGTATTTGTGCGGTATTTATACAGGCTCTATACAATAGTTTCATTAGATCATACTAAACATACACTATTCTCATCATATCATAGATATACAGTAGTCTCGTCATACCATCATCATCATTATTCAACACAAATATCATCACATCTCAAAAATAGAGATACACAAGTATGATCATGTCATGTCTGGAATAAGTGCAACTGCATGGTCATGGCACACACACAAGTTTCATCATCTCTATCTAAACCATGATGTAGAAGAGAAGAGCGGTCAGCATGAGCAAGAGCGCGACTATGTAGTACCGGCGGTCCTGCCCCTGCTCATGCTGGAGTGTCCACCTCAAGTAACTACTTTCCGCTTCGGTTCTGCTGTCGAACCCTTTGTGGCTAGCACCCGGATACCTGACACCTGGGCTTGAGCGGCTGGCCACTGGTCGTAGACTCCTGGAACCCTCCCAACGTACACGGCGTAGTAGCCCTTCGCCATCTCTGATATATGTACCTGCATCGTGAGTTGATGAATTGAACGATAATATGCACATAATGTACTTAAGAAAACAAAGCGACATAATTAGCAAAACACAAGCAACCAATAGCAAACATAAATGACGAAGTTCCTCATACCCAAACTAATTAACTAGAGCGATCTATGCTAGTTCAGGACCACGGTTTAGTTACATCACATAGTTTCGCCGTGCATAAATTCTAAGTTTTGCCATAGAAAGACAATAGTGACACATTGTCATCAACAATCAGTCGTCCATGTCGGCGATCCAATCTTCATAGTCGGGGAGGAAGCACCCGAGCTTCTTGAAAGGCTTAAGGTCCAGATGTTGAGCGAGTAGCAGTGCTCGGACATCTTCCCACATGATTGGCCCATGGTAGAACATCCCTGTTGGTTCGAGGACCTGCTTCATGATCACTTGGGCAAGTTCACACTGTGCGTGATAAAACTCAGCTCTGATTCGATGATCCGGTGTCATTCCTATGCTTGTGGCCCAGCTGACAATCTCGGCATCGTTGGTAGTAGGTGACATGCGAAGGCCTTGATTATCCCTTCTGTAATCAAGTAGGTGATGCATGAGGTAGAATCCATCAGCCATACTCGTGTGCGGTTGCTGGATGCAGCAGAAGTCGGTCTTATGACCGAAAGCCAGCCCGTGATTTCTGTACTTTTTCACCTTGATATATCCACTAGACAGGCTGAAGGTTAACATGGCACTATCGAGAACACTCTTTATGTGCTTGTAATCCTTTTTCCTGAGGTTCTTCTATGAGTCCAAATACATCGCATGGGAGTATTCCGGGGACAGAATGATGAGGACGACGCCCCCTCCCCTTGCTGCCTAAATTAAGTACACCTCAAATTAGCCTCCATGCTATAAAGGAATGATTAACACTTACGAAAGGATATGTATGGATGACTTATGTGGGATGATAAAGCAAGAGAATCACTTCCTTGTCCTTATTAGCGATCATGAATTCGTCGAGGTACTTGCTCACATAGTCACGGTGGTCTTTGCAAACTGCTAAGAAGCTCTCGTGCATATAGAACGGGTCCGTGACACAGACATATTTGATGTTCTCGACCCTGATGAAGTAGTTCAGATACAACACATACATGCGGATGAACTGAAAATCCTGCTTGGTCATGTGGAACATGTCGTAGATGTAGTCAAATCACAGGACGAACTTGTTCGCGGGCCATCTCTCGACCTACAACTTCCCAGGCGACACCTGAGCCGCGTAAAGCGGGAATCCTGGTTTTTCCGCAACCAGAAGGCTTTTCTCTCTGGCTAGCACATCTTCATGCAGTCTCCTTAGATCATTGTTCAGTAGGTGCTGTAGCACTTCGGCAGGTAGGATCGAATCGCCGGCGACATGGAAGCACTTCACACCTTGGACAAGTATTCTGTCTACCACCCGGGGCTTCAGAGGCGGCTGGCTTCTTGAAGCAGCTCTGGCACCTTTAGGGCCTTTCTTGTCCGGTCTCCTCCTTTGCTTCTTGGCAAGTGGCAGTAGTGAGCCCACCATACCTTCCCTAACCACCACCCCTAGTGTCGTCGGGCTAATCAGTGGATGGGCCTCGGGGGGTTGCTGGGTACAGGCGGCATCTGGAGGCGTCTCCTGCGAGGATCGCTTGAAGGGAGACTTTTTTGCATTCCGCCTTAGGACGTTCCGGCTCCGGCAAACCAGGCAGCATCAGGTCACCATCTCCACACTGATAGCCTGAGTCTTCTCCGTCCTGAGCCATCAATCCTCCATCTTCATAGGCGGTATTGAAATACTTGTTGCGGTCATCATCATCATCTTCCATGTCATCATCAACATTTGCTTCTTCAATAGCGGGGGCTACATCATCTGGCACTAATGGAGGCTCTCCCTCGGGTCGTCCGCTATCACTCGCCATGACAGGTGCAGGTAATGTGGTAGGTGGGGTGGTGTTCATACCTTCTTGAGAAGGTGGCATTGGCGTGATACTGGGCGCCTCGAGACGAAGAAGAGACTTCGGCCAAGGCAAGAACCAGCTCTTGCATGCTCCAATCATCTTAGGGGTCTCGTCGTCGTCGACTGGTACTGGAGGAGGCAATTCCTCGAAGCCCGCAAAGACACTGGCCATGTTAACCTTGACGACGCAATCGAGCATCTCTCGGTTGTGGAACATGCGGTCCTTTGGCTTCATGATCGTTGCCTTTCCCACGACCACCTTCTGGCCCTTGATGTCGTAGAGTAGGGTGCACGGGGTGTCGTCGGCCTATGAAGGAGACATGTCTGTGACGTTAAACATCCAAAAGGCAACTGAAATGGAAGACTATAGACATGCTGGTGAAAAGGGTATGACGCGTAATTACTGTGAGGGTGTCGAGCTCAGCCAGCGATGAAGGCCCACCGAGCATGCAAGAGACGGAGGTCGGGCTGCTATCAACAGGAGCGGGACCTTTTGCGGTTGCTTGAGAAGCTGCTGGTGTTGTGGTCTTCGCTGAATTGCTCCCGACAAAGCTGGGAATCGGAAAGTCCTCCGGAAGTGCATTTCGATTATTCTTCGTGAATTCGATAAGTGCCAGAATCAAGCTGACCACCGCGTCAGTGACCGCTGCACTGACGGCCCCGAGCAACTTTTCTTTGGTCTCAGCTTTGGTCTTATTGACTGCAATCGCGACCTTCTCGTCGATGCTTTGCTGAGTGATGACTGACCGTCTCTTCCTTCTTTCCTCTAGCTCCTCGGGGTAGCACGTCTTCGATGAGGCGCCATCTCTGATGCCGTGCACACGTCCATAGGACGGCGGCTTGTCCACCGGGACCTTTTTGAGTATGTTTCAGGGCCCAGTTGAATGGGGTGTCCCACTTGGGCCTCGCCGACGACTGTGATGACTCGTCGCTTTCGGCTGCCTTTTAGTGCTGCTCTTTCTGCAAAAGGAACGTGGATGGTTTACTAATATGACAAAACTTGCAGTCGAATTAATTGGAAGGTAATATGATAATGTGGTAATATAACAATTACCAGAAGTCTCATGAACTCCCTCGTGTTCAGGTTCATGTAAAAGATCTTTTTTTCTTTGTCCCACTTGTACCGGGCCCTGATCCAGTCATGCTCCAGCGGGTCGGTGAACTCCGCCAAGGGGTCTGGGATTCCGCGACTTTCACGTTCGGCGTCCTCCTTGGCCCATACGGGCCTCTTCCCCTCATAACCACGGCTTCCGAGGCGGTGGGGATGCGTGTTCCTGGCCTGGAGCGCCTTCATTTTCCCTGACTTTGCCTTGGCACTTTCTTTACCGCAACTCTCCTTGAATTTTTCAAAGTCCTCTTCCGTTATTGATGGATTGTCAACATGAATCTTGGACCACGGTTCATTCTTCGCAATTGCTTTTTTCACCCGAACTTTCCAGGCGGACAAGTTGTTGGTGAACGTCACCATCGCCTTGTCATTTATCTTTGTCATGGCGATGTCTTCCCACGGATCTTTATATTTTTTTTCATTCCGGCCGGGGAACAAGAACCTATTGTGCAACTTCTTTAGGAGCATGTTCTCCATATGTGGTATGAGACTCAACCTCTCATCGTTGATGTTGGCAGTTTCCCTGAGGATGCATCCAAGTTGATTGCCCCAGCACTTGCGCGCTTCCTCCGGCACCGTTGGCTCTAACTTCTTGGGGTGCATCTCCGTGACCACAATTTTGTCCGATGCCAAGCTCGTTTCGTCTTCGTGTCCTCTTCTTCTTTGATGCTTTACCGGCTACGACAACATCGTTGCCGGTCTCGGGGGTGGTGTCGGTGCCGGTGCCAGTGCTGGTGCCAGTGCCGACGTCGGTGTCGGGGTTGGTGCCACTACCGCCACCATGCAACCCCATCTGGTGTTCATCCAGGTAATCGAAATAGTGAGTTGCTGCCTCGATGGGGTCTTTCGAGGCGAGCTGAACCACCCGCGGCTTCGACATCGGTAGACATGTTTCCTATTCAACAATTGTAAATAAAAAATATAATGAAGAGAAAAAGGGGGCCTATCTTTGGTCGGAATGTTGATTCATTCCCCTTCAGGCAAATCCCGGGTACTCCATATGTCCACGTTTCTAGCACAAGTCATGTAGAAAATCACGGAAATTTTTGGCATGACCTTTGCTAAAAAGTGGACATATGGAGCGCCTGAAATTTTCCGAGCGGAAATGAATCAACATTCCGGCAAAACATACGCCATTCGGATATTCTTCGACATTCATCGAACATATAACATCAATGCCATATATCATTTGCAAAATATATCATTCAAGCAAAAGCATGCTTGTACTTAAATACACAAAAATGACAAAATGGCATATGCTACACACAAAAACTTGCTCTCTCTCTCTGCTAAAAATTTCCTAACTTTCTAAAAACCAAAAACATTGCTCTCTCTCTCTCTCTCTCTGCTAAAAATTTGCTAACTTGCTACTGCCCTAATTTGCTAACTTGCTAAAAAATTTGCTAAATTTGCTAAATTTGCCCTAAAATTACCCCAAAATTTGCTAAATTTCCCCTAAAATTCGCTACTAGTTAGCTACTGTATTTGCTAAATTTTCCCTACCTAATTTGAAAACCTATTTTCATTTCTAAAAAAAAGAAAACCTAATAGACAGAGACAGGGGGAGGTGGGGGAGGGGGTCGGCAGTACTTGAGGAGGAGGAGGCCAGAGGGGAACAAGGAGGAGGAGGAGGCCGGAGCGGACGAGGAGGAGGTCGGAGCGGCACATGGGCGAGTGGAGATGGGGGAAAAAGACTTGGTGAAATTTTGAGCCCACACGGCGGGGGTTAACTCACAATAGCGGTAGCGCTGGTTTGTAAACAAGCTCTATAGCTAACTTAGCTATAACGCTTGTTTACAAACCAGCGCTACCACTATCTTTTCCAATTTTTATTTTTAAAATTCTAAAATACTTAGCTATAGCGCTTGTTTACAAACTAGCGCCACCGCTATCTTTTCCAATTTTTATTTTTTCAATTCTAAAATACTTAGCTATAGCGTTGGTCCACAGACAAGCGTTACTGCTATTTTTTTATTTATTATTTTCCTTTTCTAGTTTCTAGTTTTCTTTTATTATTATTTTCCTTTTGTTTATTATTTTTTATTTTCTGTTTACTTTCCTTTTTCTTTTGTAGTGCTTTCTCACTTTTGTTTTTGTTTTTTTTTGTTTTTCTCCCAACGACAGCGTCACCCTCTCCCCCACTGCGCGAATATCACTGGAACCATGCATGTATGGTAACATATCAGTTGACCGATAACGGTTACTTAAGTGTGTACACAAAATAGATACATACATATAAATGTAGGTTTCTGATCAGCTGCATCGACGACGTTTCACATTGAGCTTCTTCCCTTTCTTGTTCGTTGCCGAGTAATTGAGCCCCTCCTTGTGAATTTTCCGGAGCCATGGAGTACGACCTTTCTTTGGTAATGTAGCATTGATTCTTCTTTTCACGTATACTTCATCGTCATCGTCATCTTCCCTCATCGGGTTGCCGTATTGGTCGTAGTTTCCTCGCTGGCGACTCGATCCATTCCGACGATGCTCCTTTTGGATCTTCTCATGACAACACGGCTGGGATTGGCTTGGTCGGGTATGAAGAAGCATTGTGTCATGTGCTTAGCGTGTACGCATGGCTCATTTTTGGCGGTGACGTTAACGTTCACAAAAGTGCTCTTCATGTCGGGTATAGACATGGTGGTGAAATACTTGTTTTCTCTTACGACGTCCTTGGCCCATCTGACACGGAAAATCGTCGCATCGTGCATTCCAGCATAGTCAACCTCCCAGATCTCTTCGACCTTTCTGTAGAATCTTTCAGTTGTGCCGTTGGCGTCGGTCACGCATTGAATTGTCACCCCGGAGTTCTGGTAATCACTGTCCATGTCTTTGGCCTCCGTGTAAAATGTGTACCCATTGATATCATAGGACTGATAGGTCGCGAGCTTGGGCGCGGGGTCATGTGCTAAGGCGTGTATGAGCAATACGTCTGAACTGCCCTCTTCCGGGGGATTTTCAAGAACTTGCTATTTAAACCAGCGCAAGAAAGTGGCGTTATGCTCTACAGTAACTTCGTCGTCCGTCTTGAGCATCCCCTTATCACGGTACTTCTATGCAATGGTTTATTTGTGTTGTGCCACATAATCATCTACCACATCTAGGTGTTATAGCACTACTAAGTTAGCCTTGTCAAAGTCGTTACGTCGATCCGAGTAGTCCACGTGCAATTCCCACCGGCCGTTGTTGTGACCATCTCCTTCGAGCTTCCCATCGTGCTTCTTGATGGGTAAACCAACAACAGGGTCTGCGACGCTTATATAATTCTCGCTAAAGGAGACGCACTCATGTGTCACATACCCCTGGACGAAGCTCCCTTCGAGATGGGACATGTTACAAACGAATCCTTTGATGACCCCATTCATCCTCTCGAACGGCATCATGCTGTGAAGGAATGTCGGCCCGAGGTCGATGATGTCGTCCACGATGTGGACACACAGATGCACCATGACGTCAAAGAACGCGGGCGGGAAGTACATCTCAAGCTCACATAGTATGACAACGATCTCTTCCTGTAGCCTTGGGAGTTGCTTCACACTTATGGACTTTCAAGATATAACGTCGAAGAAGTTGCAGAGACCAGTAAGTGTGTCACGGACGTGATTCTCCATTATCCCTCTAATGGCATCCGGGATTATCTGCGTCATCATCACGTGACAGTCATGAGACTTCATCCCGCTGAACCTTTTCTTCTTGGGGTCTAGAAATCTGCTTATCTTCCTAGAGTAACCGGAACTGACTTTGATTCCCATAAGGCACTTGATGAATTGATCGATCTCCTTCGCACTTAAAGTGAATCAAGAAGGGTGGCAATAATTCTCTTCCTTCTTGTTGACTTTTCTGCCCCTTTCCCCCTCCGTCTCCTCCATCAACTTTTTACGGTGGAGATCTTTCCTGATCTTCAAATCTTCCAAGTCTTTCCTTGCCTTCGGCCCATCCTTGGTCTTCTCCGGCATGTTCATTAGTGTGTCAAGCAAGCTCTCGAGGACATTCTTCGTGATATGCATTGGATCAAGGCAATGAGGCATGTCATGATTGGGCCATTACTCCAAGTACCAGAAAACAGACCTCGTTTTCCATACCTTCAGCAACGGCTCCGGCACCTCTTTGATCTTTCTCGGCGCGGGGCATTGTTCCAAGTTTCTCAATAGCTCATCGATTTCGGTGCCGCTCCACTTACTTGGAGGTCCCCGAAGCTCAGCCAACCCATTGAATAGATCTCCACGCTTTCTCCACGGGTCATCCTTCTTGAGCCATCTACGATGCCCCATGTACACGATTTTCGTGGACCCACCATCTTTCGATGACGTAAGCTGCTGAGAAGTTGTATCATCCATGCACCTCATGCATCCACAGTATCCGTGGCACACCTGGCCTAAGGTGTACCCGTAACCGAGATAGTCGTGCACCGTCGTCATCAGCGCGGCTCTCATATGGAAATATTCTCCTTTGCTGGCGTCCCATGTCCATGCTGGTGTTTTCCATAACGTGTCTAGCTCCTCTTGCAGAAGCCCCATATACAGGTTAATACTATTTCACGGTTGTTTCTTCCCTTGAATCAGCATGCTCATGTGTATGTACTTTGTCTTCATGCACTTCCATGGGGGGAGGTTGTACATACATACAAACATAGCCCATGTGTTGTGGTTGGTGTTCTGGTTTCCAAACAGATTCATGCCATCGGTACTCGCACCAAGCACGATGTTCCTTGGATCTTCTACAGCAAATCCATATCGGCGTTGAATGCTCTCCATTGGCTACCATCTATGAGGTGTCTCAGCCTCGGATCGTCTTCATTGTCCGGCTTCTTCCTCTCCACGTGCTAGTGCATGAGATTTGCTTCCTTAGGATCTACGAAATACTGCTGCAGACGAGGAGTGATCGGAAAGTACCATACAACTTTCTGAGGAGCTTTCTTTCCTGCCTTCTTGTATCGAGAAGCATTGCACACTGGACAACTGGTTTTTTCTGCGTGCTCCAACGATAAATGATACAATCGTTGATGCATGCGTGGTACCTAATGTGTGGCAAATCAAAAGGGCAAATGATTTTCTTGGCCTCCTCGACACTAGTAGGACACAGGTTCCTCGCTGGAAGAACTTTATTATGTAGAAACTTCAAATGCTCATCAAGGCTTTTATCTGTCCATTTTTTTGGCATTCGTCTTTAGAAGTTTGAGCGTGAAACTCAAGCGGGTCACCTCGGGATCGCAACCGTCATACAATGGAGCCCTCGAGTCTACCTCAAGTTGCGCCAGCTTGGCCTCTTCTCTAGAAGCAGCTCTCTCTCTAGTCGTACTCTTGCGAAGGAGGTCTCGAACATGAGGGTCCTACACGACTGAACTTAGTAGCGTCAAAGACTGCGGCATGACCGCTGCCTCTTCTCCGCCATGTCCGGACTCTTCTTCGCCGTGTCCTGAATCTTCTATGCCGCCGTCGTCATTTTCGGACTCTTCCTCGTCGACATGTCCGGCGCCATCGTCTTATTGTCGATCGGTCATCTCTTCGTCTCGCCCCATGTCGTTATTCCCTGCCATGTGGATGTCCTCCTCCTCATCATCTTCTTCACTTATCCACTAAGTATAGCTATCCATGAAACCATTCATGAGCAGGTGCGCCTTCAAAGTGCCACGATCAAAAGGGTCCAAAAGGAATCCTTCCTTGCATCTTGCACACGGACAACTAATCCTAGTCCGATTATTTGCATACATGTCCATCACCGCGGATTGCATGTACCGCTCCACCTTCCATCCACTCACCTTCTTGACCGACTGCACGGTATAACAAGCAAAAGGGTTATGATATAAATAATGCATGCTTCAAAGTCATATATATATATATATATATATATATATATATATATATAAATTTTTGGCATGACCTTGCCTAAAAATAGGACATATGTGTTTGCTCGAAATTCACCGAAACGGAAATAAATTGACATTTCGGCAAAACATAAGCAACTCGTGAAGGAAATATGCCCTAGAGGCAATAATAAAGTTGTTATTTATATTTCCTTATATCATGATAAAATAATATTATTCATGCTAGAATTGTATTAACTGGAAACTTAATACATGTGTGAATACATAGACAAACAGAGTGTCACTAGTATGCCTCTACTTGACTAGCTCGTTGATCAAAGATGGTTAAGCTTCCTTGCCATGGACAAAGAGTTGTCATCTGATGAACGGGATCATATCATTAGAGAATGATGTGATTGACTTGACCCATCCATTAGCTTAGCACGATGGTCGTTTAGTTTACTGCTATTGCTTTCTCCATAACTTATACATGTTCTTATGACTATGAGATTATGCAACCCCCGAATACCGGAGGAACAGTTAGTGCACTATCAAATGTCACAACGTAACTAGGTGACTATAAAGATGCTCTACAGGTGTCTCCGATGGTGTTTGTTGAGTTGGCATAGATCAAGATTAGGATTTGTCACTCCGTGTATCGGAGAGGTATCTCTGGGCCCTCTCGGTAATGCACATCACTATAAGCATTGCAAGCAATAATGTGAGTAATGAGTTAGTTACGGAATGTTGCATTACAGAACGAGCAAAGAGACTTGCCGGTAACGAGATTGAATTAGGTATTGAGATACCGACGATCGAATCTCGGTCAAGTAACATACCGATGTCAAAGGGAACAATATAATGTATGTTGTTATGCGGTTTGACCGATAAAGATCTTCGTAGAATATTTAGGAACCAATATGAGCATCCAGGTTCCGCTATTGGTTATTGACTGGAGATGAGTCTCGGTCATGTCTACATAGTTCTCGAACCCGTAGGGTCCGCACGCTTAATGATCGGTATTATGAGTTTATGTGTTTTGATGTACCGAAGGTTGTTTGGAGTCCCGGATATGATCACGGGCATGACGAGGAGTCTCGAAATGGTCGAGACGTAAAGATCGATATATTGGATGACTATGTTTGGACATAAGAATGGTTTCGGGTGAGTTCGGGCATTTACTGGAGTACCGGGAGGTTACCGGAACCCCGGGAAGTATATGAGCCTTATTGGGCCATAGTGGGAGAGATGAGAAGGAAGCCTAGGAGGGGGCGCCCCCCCCCCCCCAAGCCCAATTCGAATTGGATGGGGGGCCGGCCCCCCCTTTCCTTCCTCCTTCCTTCCCCTTCCTAGCTTCCTCTCCTAGTCCAACTAGGGAAGGGGGGGGGATCCTACTCCCGGTGGGAGTAGGACTCCTCCAAGGCGCGCCATAGAGGCCCGGCCCTCCCCCTCCTCCACTCCTTTATATACGAGGGAAGAGGGCACCCCAAAGACACACAAGTTGACATTGTCTTAGACGTGTGCGGTGCCCCCCTCCACCATAATCCATCTCAGTCATATCGTTACAGTGCTTAGGCGAAGCCCTGCGCCACTAGCTTCATCATCACCGTCATCACGCCATCGTGCTGACGAAGCTCTCCCTCGACACTCAGGTTGATCAAGAGTTCATGGGATGTTACCGAGCTGAACGTGCGCAGATCGCGGAGGTGCCGTACTTTCGGTACTAGGATCGGTCGGATCGTGAAGACGTACGACTACATCAATCGCGCTGTCATAACGCTTCTGCTTTTGGTCTACAAGGGTACGTAGACAACACTCTTCCCTCTCGTTGCTATGCATCACCTAGATGGATCTTGCGTGTGCGTAGAATTTTTTTGAAATTACTGCGTTCACCAACAGTGGCATCCGAGCCAGGTCTATGCGTAGATGTTATATGCACGAGTAGAACACAAAGAAGTTGTGGGCGTGGGTATATACATATTGCTTGCCGTCACTAGTTGATTCTTGATTCATCGGTATTGTTGGATGAAGCGGCTCAGACCGACATTACGCGTACGCTTATGCGAGACTGGTTCTAACGACGTGCTTCACACACAGGTGGTTGGTGGGTGTCAGTTTCTCCAACCTTAGTTGAATCGGATTCAATGTACAGGGTTTTTTCTGAATATCAAAAAGCAATCACTATACCTCATTGTGGTTTTGATGCGTAGGTAAGAATGGTTCTTGCTCAGCCCGTAGCAGCCACGTAAAATTTGCAACAACAAAGTAAAAAACGTATAATTTGTTTTTGCAGGGCATGTTGTGATGTGATATGGTTAAGACATGATATTAAATTTTATTGTATGAGATAACCATGTTTTGTAATAGAGTTATTGACAACTGACAGAAGCCATATAATTGTTGCTTTATTGTATGAACCAACTGCCCCTTCTTTGGGAGCAGAGCACCACCACGGCACAGAGCAGACCTCCTTTTTGGCTTTTAGGAGGAAGGTTGCCACCCTGGAGCACGGCCGCTGCACCGCACCGCACCAGCCCCACTCCTAGAGCTAGAGGTCAGCTTCCATCCAAAGCCAAGCACAGCTCCTCGGGACACGACGCCTTTATCTGATCTGGTCCGAGGTGACGCAGCCGGATGGGGATTGACACAATGAGACGAGATGATGCACGCACCAACAGCGTGGTGGCCAGGCGTGCGGACGGCAACGCCGTGCCGGCCGTGCGTGGCCTACAGCGTAGTGAGTACATTCAAAGCCAAAGTGGGGGGCGCTATCTTCCGCATGAGGCTGGAGGAAGAAGCAACAATGCAACAATCTCGGTCGTGAGGCTGGAGACGCTATCCTGTGCTGATTGCGTGCTCGATCGGCTGCAAGCGCATACTACCTAAACTTATCACCCGCCTGCAATGTCATGCAATTTGGATGGACCATGCATGCACGGCGCAACTACCACTACCACTCGTGGTACTGGTATACCTCTCGCTGGGTGGAGTGCTAAGGTGGCCGATCTCTTGATCTGAATGCTACGGTGGTGGTGATAGTCCACCATCACAGGCACACGGCATCTCAGTTATATCCCTGTGCGTGTGGACGAACGATGCACAACTGCGGATGTACAATATCGTGGCCGATAATTATATTTTCGTCTCTGTTCCTCCCTCCAGGCCATGGAGGCCAGGTCAGCACAGGATACATACCAGACGATTATCCTCAGTGTAGAACGTATATATCATGTGCTCCTGGCCAAAAGGATCCCAACTTGCTCGATTCTTGTCCGTGGAACCAACCGCATCCCGTCTCAGAAAGCAACGGCAGAAAATCAGTGAAACTGACACAAGAAGTAAAAAGAGGGCGAACGAGATCCGAGGTTCAATTCTCACCCGATAGGGGAAGGTAGCCATCCAATTCACAAGTTGGAGTTGGACTGCACCTGTTTTCATGGAGGTGCGTGAGTGAGCCTTTCGGAAAATGAAAAGGAGGCGTGTGAGTGAGTGTGATCAGGATACTCCGAATATGTCTTTAGTTTGATGTCAAATTGGCCCTAGACATGGAGAGCATGCATGAGCACAAATAATACAACACCCATATTATTATTTATGTGATTCTTCTTGGCTTTTGGGACTCTAGTGCAGGAATCCAGTGAACTCCACATCCACTTTCTGGCCGAGTCAGATCTACTACCTCTCTTTAGTTTATAACCTCTCTTTGTTTCTCCATTTTCCGAACATTTCCTAGTCTTATTAAACATTCACTTGTCCTCCCATGAGGTCTCTTCCTGTTTAGCACTACTACTAGTAGTAGTAACCAAGCGATCTTAGCGGGAGTGACCCGATAATACGGTTAGCGTCAATGGGAACAATAATGGAGGCATGGAATTTTGCGGAATTGAGGAGGAGGGACGGGACCCTGTCACATTCACCCACTCTACCCACGTACTCCTACGTGTCTGCTAAGCTACCATCTATCTACACATGCCGGGAGATCGGCGTGATTTCACATGCCTTTGAGTATCAGCCTCTCTCTAATTTCCTCGCCCTTTAATTGCTCCTCTCTTTTCTTCTTTCATTATCCCGATTCCTTGTCCCATCTTCCATGGCAGACCCGGGAAAGCAGAAGCAATTCCATTGGCAAAAGTGGAGGCAATCAGGATACTACCCAACTACACGATTGATCGATGCTGCCACGTGGCCGTACGGCCTTCACATCAAAATGATTGATGATGACATAATATGGTAATCCTAAAGCAAACATAAGTGTTAATCAAGAATTCATTTTCTCAGCAAAAATAACATAAAATACACCAGTTACTTCATAGTCACAGGGCATTAAGATGTTGTACTCCTACCAAAAAAACCAGGGCACCGAGACATTTTTGCCATTGTGGCTGCGTGGTGAGCAGTACTGGTCACCTAGCCCACCATCCCATATACATGACTCTCAGTCAGCCATGGGAGATTAAAGGTGGATAAGATATGTGTTGTGCTGTGGTGTTTGTCCATGACCGTGCTCTCACATCTCACAAAGTAGCACGATATGCTTCCAGCACATTGAGCGCATGGTTGATATATAAAACTGTGGGATAATCTTTGGCTTTCAGTAGCCCGCAAGCATGCACCAACGCTAGCTAGCCCTGTAGATCCAAAAAAGTCTAGTGGTTAGCAACGGACAGGAGAACAAATCTGTGCCATCTTTGGTGGGTGCTGTCTGTCTCTTGGTTGATCGGTATTCAAGGAGGAATAAGCTATAAGTTCCATTTAGTGGTGTAGAAGCTAGCTATGTCATGTCATGTGGTACATCCATTTGTGCAGTACTGCTCGATCAAGCGGTTAGCATGAGCTGTACAACGTTCGCAAAAAAAAAAAGAGTATGAGCTGTACTACGTGTAGGAACTAGGAACAAAAGACATTTCTTCCTTCCGTGGAGCAAGCAAAAATTCCTCGGATCAACGAATTTTTCATTGTCAACGATGTTTCGTCTCTTTTCTTTCATCCATATATTCACTTTTCGACTAAAGTAGAAGATGGCTTTCTAATTGCATTAGGCTTAGAAGTGACGCTTGCCAAAAAAAGTCACTCGTATCAATGTTTGGTGAATTTTCTTTGTGAAAGGTCATTCACCTGCAACCGCTTGATTTCAAATGGCATGTCTGGTCAAATGGCGTAATTTTTCTCATTTTCCATGCAAAGACGTTGGAGAAAGTTACTCATGATAACAATAAATAAATTATGATAGGTTCTTAATTGTACTACCTCTGTTCGTAAATAGATGACTTGCTCAAAAACATCCAGCTCAACTTTTCTAATTTATAATGGCCAAACAGATGAAACATCGTTTGACATCGCTTACTAATGGATGAAGTAACTACTACTATACATAAGGCCAATGTAAAAGCTCGGACGAATTTCCGATGGTAAAAGCGTTTAATTGCGCCTTGCCGCAATCAAGTAAAAGATTGTGATAAACCTCAAAAACAAAATCCACGGGCACTACACATATGCCTCTGGGAATTTTGCAAACTCAGGGCCTGTTCGGCAATAGCCTAGCTCCTCCAAATATTTAAATCCGTGCTCCGCTCCCTGGCTCCCGCTCCCGCCGAGATTTTTCGGATCTAAAACGTGTTCGGCAGTCGAACTCTGTCTCCCTTCGCTAACTAGGCTTTTTGTCTCGAAAAGCTGGCCCAAGTGAAGCTGAGCGTACGAGCGGGAGAGAGAGATAGATCGCACGGACCGTTATATTTCACTTATCGGTGGCAGGCTCCTGTAATTTCCACAAACTCCTTCACTTTCTGGATCTGCAGAGCTCGGTTTTAGCTGCTCCAAAAAATTGAACTGCAGACTGCTCCACTCCAGGCTTCCGACTCCGTGGAGTTAATACGTTTGGCGCTGCTCTTCCCGCTCCAAGAGTGGAGTTGTGTAGCAGAGGGAATCCGAACAGGTCCTCAATTGGGGCTAACTCCGCTCCAGCTTTTCTTTCCTGTCTATATATAGCCAAATCCACAGCCAGATGCACACTAAGCTACAATAACCAAGCTTTGGCAGCCAACCCATGCATCCACCAAACCACCAAACTACACGTACGTGAACCACTGAAAAATCTTTGGAAGGAACAAGGGCCTATTCAGTAGTAGCTGTTAGCATCGGCGTGGTGGCTTTCCTTTCTGTATCCCTCGCCTTTTTATTTATTTTGCTACTACTCTCAGATGAATGAAGGAATCATGGCATGAAGTTTTTTTTTTCTTTGTCAGGAATCACACTGTGAAGTTGACAGAGGAGAAGTGGACATACAAGAAGAAATGTCGTGGTACCATGAGGGACCGTGGACACGCGAGAAAAAGAAGTGGACATACGTAAGGATAGGGTGAGGCTGATGGTTAACCATATCTCGATTATCTTTTTGCCGGTTGTGCAATATTAAGGGGCCGGTGAATCACAAGCGTTCATGCTAAACAGGACAAATGTGCATGATTGTGACACCTAGAGGAGCTCGAAAGGCAACGGGGAAAATGACATTATCTACCTGTAGATGATATTGACATACTAATATATATTTAGTTTAGTCAACAACATTTCTATTTCGGCAAAGGGAGCTGGAGACAAAATACATGCACTAATCAGTGCATATTTAACGATGCATATGGCTATTCAAATGAAAATGTAAGCCAACCGATATGGCACCAGGTGTGCTAACCACTCTGTGCATGAAAAGATAATCAGAAATGACAATGAACAGAACACTCTTTATTGGATGATCTTATATGTGAGTAGTATTTTCTGTTGGAACGAAGGAAGGACCGTAAGAGAAAAGGTTCCAATTTTGTAGCGATTAATTATATTTGGTGCTGATGACTATCTACCCCCAATCCGAATCGCCCGAGGTGGCAGTTGAGGACCGGGTACCACATGATTACTCGGAAAACAATAAGAGGAAGGAGTATACCACCATCTTATGATATGCAATCAAACATTGGCGTTTAAACAAATCGTCATCTATATATGAATGAAAACTTCAAGCCTACACGTCTCTGGGCTAAGTTGTCCCAACACCGAAGCAGGTGTACTGAATTTTAGCCGTCAAATCCTTTTTCTTTGTCAAGAGGATGTGCAATTTAAACAAATGGAAGAACAAAAACTAGAAGTCAATGCTCGTGTATGTAGATAAAGTTTGATACATCTAAGTTTGTTCCCTTTTCCCAAACAAGACTAAACCTCAAACCAGTCCTGCATATTATTAAAACAGCCGAGGGCAATTGTGTATTTGTAGTATGCAAACCCGGACGCCCATGTATATATAAAAAAATGATCACGAGGACGATAGATTGCTGCGTTGAAATGTCAAGCCAACAGATTTATGGAGTTGGCGATGATAGGCTTTTAGGTTGTGTACCCTTCCAGAAGGCGTTGCTCTGGATGAGGTCAACTTAGTCGTACCTGTTTTATTCATCTTTTTTGTAATGATTTGGCTGTGTGCCTTTGTTTTGTACTGTACCCACGATGATGACAAGTTGTCGTGTTGAGATGTCATGCCAAGAGACACACGTATGGGTTGATTGAGGAGTAAGTAACTTACTAGTCGCTATTAACCCCCATTCCCCAGCTTGATCGGCGCCAAAAACCTGGCCAGGTCGACTCGGTTCTGCGGTTGGTTTGTAGTCCATGGTATATGTCTACCTCTTATAAGAAACTAAATTAAATTAAACAACGTTAAATTTGATGCGCTGGAACGGTTCAAGGAGGTTGCGCAGATGAGATGAACTCTCCAAGTCTCGCTATACCCAGAGTTAGCCGCCTCGATGTGTGTATACTTGTCAGGTTATTCTTGAGTCGTACTACGCCACTCTCGTTTTCTATGTACGTACTACATGCCATTTGGCCTGTTCAAATACGCACGTGAGTATCATTTTGCCTTAGGTATATCTGCATGTTATTTAAGCGCGGGATTAAGACTTTCTACAAAGCAAGGTGCTTAAAACAAATGAAGTTTTTCTTAAGCACATGTACTTATTTCTACAAAAGGAGTTCATAATTAAGAGTCTACTTTCTATAAATAAACATCGATGGCTTAAGAGATATTCTCTCCATCCGTAAATACTTGTCGGAAAAATAAATGTAACTAGACGTATTTTAGATTTAGATACATCCACTTTTATCCATTTCTTCACAAATAACTGATGTTTTCGATATTAAACTGATCTTTAGTGTGTAGCTTTCACTCGTAGCTACTAGTTTTTTAGTACCTCTGTTCTGGTTTACTGGACCCCTATGCTATGCTTATTGTTTCACTTTATGAGAAGTCTGAATGGTCAGGTTGATAATGATCTGTTATACTGTTCAATGAGGTCAAGTTTAAACTCTTGGGTTATTACTGCTTACCAATGCGTGCACCAGCTCCTAGTTGCGACAGGGATGATTAATTCATCTCCCACATATGAACCCCATCACAATCCTTTTATCAATGAATAAAACATGAAACATTCTCAACTGGAATGTTAGAGGGATTAATTCTCAAACTAGATGGGATGACCTGAGGGCTAGAATTGATGAGAGTAACTGTGGCATTATATGTATTCAAGAAACAAAAAGAGACACTTTTGATCTGGCATATCTTAGAAGCTTCTCACCCAGAAGATATAATAACCAATATGCATACATCCCATCTATGGGACTCTTTGGTAGTCTAATTACTATTTGGAATGGTAACCTTTTCAATGGATCTATCATCAGTCAGTCCAACTTTCAAATTACTGTCAAGTTGGTTTGCAATTGGTCTGGGCACATTTTTTATATCACCACTGTTTATGGTCCTGGTCAAAATGAAGAAATAATTGTTTTTTAATTAGATGGACAATGTGGATGCCTCACAAATGGATCATTGGATTTTAGTTGAGGATTTTAATCTGACCAGAAGCCCTCATGATAGAAACATACCTGGTGGGGACACAAATAACATGCTAATGTTCAATAGCCTTATACAACAATTGTATCTAGTGGAAATCCCACTAAAAGGAAGAAATTTCACTTGGAGCAATATGCAATATCTCCCACTTTTGGAAAAGTTAGACTGTTTTTTTAGTTCTACAAATTGGACATTATCATTCCCAAATACAATGGCACATCCTCTTGCAAGAGTATCATCTGACCATATCCCCATTCACATTCAAATTGGCAGTGACATACCAAGGGCCTCCATTTTAATTTTTGAAAACTACTAGTTTGAATTTGATGGATTTTATGTGACTGTGATACAATGTTGGAACAGAAATCAGCAATTGAGTAATTCTGCTCAAGATGTTTCTTCCATATTTAAGTGCCTCAGACTAGGTCTAAAAAAGTGGAGTGAAAATCTATCCAAACTTAACACCACTATTGTTGCATGCAACTATATATGTTCTCACTATGTTGGATGGCATTGAGGATCAGAGCACACTGACTACAATGGAATCCAATTTTAGAAAAATATTGAAGAGGCACACTACTAAACTATTGGAAACTAAAAGAATTTATTGGAAGACCAGATCCAAAGTGAGAAGTGTCAAACTTGATGATGAAAACACTGATTTATTTAATGCCATGGCTACTCAGAGCTACAGAAAAAATTACATTACCACTATCCTTGGAGATGATGGAGTATAAGATCAGAATCATGATCATAAAGCTGCAATCATCTGGCAATCCTACAAAGATAGACTGGGAAAATCCATGAATCCTTGATGAACTCATCCAATCCCACGGCTTAGGTGAACTTGATGCACCATTCTCAATTAAAGAAATTGATGAGGTTGTCAAAGAATTCCCTGCTAACAGAGCTCCAGGACCTGATGGCTTTAATGGTTCTTTTTTGAGAAAATGTTGGGATATTATTAGACAAGATTTCTACACTATGATTTAGGATTTCTTTGAAGGTAATTGTGATATTCAAAGTATTAACACTGCATTCATCACACTCATACCAAAGATTGCCAATCCTGAGAATATGAATTACTTTAGACCTATATCACTGATTAGTCTTCCTCTTAAATTCATCACCAAGTTAATGGCAGCCAGAGCTCAAAAGGTCATCACCACTGTTATCCATCAGAATCAATATGGATTTATCAAAGGCAGAAATATACAAGACTGTCTAGGATATGCTTTTGAATATCTTCACTTATGCCATCAATCAAAAAAACCTATCATCATTCTCAAGCTGGATTTTGAGAAGGCATTTGACAAGAGATTATAAGGCTATTATTGCTATGCTCAAGGCCAAAGGATTTGGGCCTAGATGGATCAATTGGGTGTCCAACATATTACACTCTACTTCTACTGTTCTTCTTCTTAATGGAGTTGCAGGTAAAAAGATTATATGCATAAGAGGAGTTAGGCAAGGTGATACTCATTCACCACTCATATATGTTATTGATGCTGACCTGCTTCAATCTGTTATTAGTGTTGCTTGGGAAAATGGTGAAATTTCTCTACCTATTGATCATTCTTATGGTCAAGACTATCCAATCATCCAATATGCTGATGACACTCTAATGATAATGCCAGCTAACGAAGACTAGCTTATGCATCTGAAATATTTACTCCATTTATTTAGTCTATCTGTTGGTCTCTCTGTTAACTTCAGCAAGTCCTCCATGATCCCTATTAATATTGATCGGCAATCAGTCTCTATGCTGGCAAATTCTTTTGGATGCAAGGTAGAGAGCCTGCCATTTACCTATCTGGGTCACCCTATGGGCACTACCAAGCCCACAGTTCAAGATCTTATTCCAGTAATCTCCAAGATTGACAAGAGACTATCTGGAGTGGCTAGATTTATGAACCATTCTGGCAGGCTCACATACATCAACTATGTGGTTGCCTCCATGCCCATATTTTCTATGTGTTCACTTAAAGTACACTACACCATATTGGATCATGTTGATAAATCAAGCAGGAACTTGATATGTCTCTGTCGTATCTATAAATTTTTATTGTTTCATGCCAATATTATACAACTTTCACATACTTTTAGGAACATTTTATATGATTTATTGGACTAACATATTGATACAGTGCCCAGTGCGAGTTTATGATTTTTTGCATGTTTTTTGTTTCACAGAATATCCATATCAAACGAAGTCCAAATGCAATAGAATTTTACGGATAATTATTTTGGAATATATGTGATTTTTTGGACTTGGAATCAATGCAAACGGGAGCCCACAACCCCCACAAGATATCAGGGCGCGCCCTAGTAGGATTAGATGCACACACACTTAGTTTCCATATTGACCTTTCATGCACTTATAGCTCTTAGTGCATCTGTTGCATGTCAATCCCTACTCCTTGCATTGATATCAATTGATGGCATTTCCATAGCCCGTTTGTTAGCCGCGTCGATGTGAGACTTTCTTACTTTTTTGTCTTCTCTATATTTACCCCTATCATGATACTCCATTCCACCCATAATGCTATATCCAAGCGCTCATGTATGAGTGAGGGTTGAAAAAGCTGAAGCGCGTTAAAAAGTATGAACCAATTGCTCGGCTTGTCATCGGAGTTGTGCATGATAAATATTTTGTGTTAAGAACACAGAACATGACAAGACTATATGATTCTGTAGGGATAGCTTTCTTTAGCATTGATATTTTGAAAGACACGATTGTTTATTGGGATGCCTGATACGTCCATTTTGCATCATGCTTTTATATTGACATTTATGGCATTATGGGCTGTTACTACACATTATATCACAATAATTATCTCTCTTCTCTCTTATTTTATAAGGTTTACATGAAGAGGGAGAATGCCGGCAGCTGGGGTTCTGGACTAGAAAAGGAGCAGATATTAGAGACCTATTCTGCACAACTCCAAAAGTCCTGAAACTTCACGGAGAATATTTTGGGAGTAAAAAAATATTGGGCGAAGAAAGCACCACAGGGGGGCCACCTGCCATCCACAAGGGTGGAGGACGCGCCCTGCCCCCATGGGCGTGCCTGAGGGAGTCCTGGATTAGGGGGTCCCCGGGCGTCCGGGCTATGTGACATGGGCCAGACTGGTGGGCCATGAAGATACGAGATAGAAGGCTTCCCCCGTGTTCGGATGGGATTCTCCTTGGCATGGAAGGCAAGCTTGGCGTTCAAATATGAAGATTCCTTTTCTCTGTAAACCGACTATGTACAACCCTAGGCCCCTTCAATGTCTATATAAACCAAAGGGTTTAGTCGGTAGAGGCACTCATAATCATACATGCATGACATCTAGGGTTTAGCCATTACGATCTCGTGGTAGATCAACTCTTGTAACCCCTATACTCATCATAGTCAATCAAGCAGGAAGTAGGGTATTACCTCCATTAAGAGGGCCCGGACCTAGGTAAACATCGTGTCCCCTACCTGCTGTTACCTTTGATCCTTAAACGCACAGTTCGGGACCCCCTACCCGAGATCTGCCGGTTTTGACACCGATATTGGTGCTTTCATTGAGAGTTCCTCTATGTTGTCGACGGAAGGTTCGATGGCTCGTTTGACCATCTGCAATGATGCTATTTCAGAGGAGACTTTCCTCCCTAGCCTAATCTTTGTATTCGGCGGCTTCGCACTATGCACCAACTCGATTGGCCACCTTGAACAGATCGACAGCCACGCCCCTAGTCATCAGATCAGTTTCGGGAACCTAAACTACGTCGCCAATATCTGAGGAGACTTGATCATCGAGGGATTCACGGCCCCGACTGCCGTTCTGGCCTTAGATCCAGAGCAGACCACTGGATCCGGAGGGGATGGCGTCATCAACAAACCTAAAGACGAACAGGACTCCCCTTGTCGCTAGAGCGCCGGACTCTCCTTCGGATTCTAAATCCGAACTCTCGAGGTCGAGTTGAACGGGCGCGGCCAAGCGGCTCTTGTCCTGGCCAGCCCGGTGGACTCTCGCTTCTCTGTCCAAAACTCACTCCTAAATGAGGATGTGGACTTAATGTGATCCCTCGCCAGTACAGAGGAATCATTTCTGAATTACACCCAGCCCGGACTAAGGGCTGAGAGCGGGGAATTTTACGTCCCACCCACCACCCACTTCATAGCTACTGTCGAAGATATAACCGACATGCTGGACTATGCCTTCGAAGACATTGACGGTATGGACGACAATGCCGGAGACGAACAAGGCCAAGACCCTCCGGTTACCGGATGTTGGACGGCCACCTCCACATACGACGTATACATGGTGGATACACGTAAAATGGATGACGACGACGACAAGAAGGATCCGGTTGAGGACCAGCCTGTCGAAGCACCTCCAAAACGTCGACGTCAGCGGCGCCGCTCAAAATCACATCGCCAAAAAGACCGCAATACCGACACCGAAGAAAATAACACTCCGGAGAACGCTGAAGACCCCGAAGCCCCTGTCGAGCCAACATCCGAACATGATGATTGGGAGGATGGGCAAGTTAATCCCGACGATCCTATCGGGAACGAGGGCTCGGAGGACAATAATTACCTACTGATCTCTGAAGAGGATGTGAGCCTCAGCGATGAAGATTTCATCATGCCGGAGGAACCCCTCGAACAAGAGCCCTTTAAACGCCGGTTAATCGCCACTACAAGAAGCCTGAAAAGACGGAGAAGCAGCTTCGAGCTGATCAGGATCTACTCAATGATAGATGGACTAACGTCCTGGCTGCCGAGGAATACGGCCTTGAATGCCCAACTAAGAGTTACCAGAAGCGCAAGCTACTGCCTCAATTTGATGACGAGGCCCTTGAGCCCATACCGCCAAAGCATAAAACTGCCGACGAGCCCGAACGACAGCCACGTGGACGGGACAGAATGGCTACTCATGCCGAACACCAGCCCGTGCCACCCCGTCATCAAGGCAAGGAGGTAATGGCCCCGGGCTATATCTACGACTTATGCAAGGACCTAGACAGTAGAGCCGGTCTGACAAGATCAATCTATGCATCGAGGGGGCGTGCTCCAATGCGCAAGGATGGCCATCCGACCTGGCAGAACAGACACAGCCTCGCATAGGCCAAAAACCGCATACGGCCTCTGTCCGAATTACACTGTGATGTCGCCCGGTACAAAGGCGCCACACACCCCCTATGCTTCACTGACAAAGAAATGGAACATCAGTTCCCAGATGGGTTTAAACCCGTCAACATAGAATCATACGATGGTACGACAGATCCCACAGTCTAGATTGAAGATTTTGTTCTCCACATTTACATGGCTCGCGGTGATGATGTACACGCCATCAAATATCTCCCCTTAAAACTTAAAGGACCAACACGACACTGGTTAAACATCCTCCCAGAAAATTGTATTGGTAGTTGGGAAGATTTGGAAGATGCCTTTAGAGACAACTTCCAAGGTACCTATGTACGGCCCCCGGACGCCGATGACCTTAGTCACATAGTCCAGCAACCCGGAGAGTCAACCCGAAAACTCTGGACAAGGTTCTTAATTAAAAAGAACCAAATCGTCGACTGTCCGGATGCCGAAGCCCTAGCGGCCTTTAAACACAGTATCCGTGACGAATGGCTCACTCGACACGTCGGCCAAGAGAAGCCAAAGTCCATGGCAGCCCTTATAGCACTCATGACCCGCTTTTGCGCGGGAGAGGATAGCTGGTTAGCTAGTAACAACAACGGTACCAGCGACCCTAGTACTTCTGAAACCAAAAACAGCAGCGGCAGGCCCCGACGTAACAAACACAAGCGTCCAAGTAACAATGATAATACCGAAGACACGGCGGTCAACGCCGGATTCAATAGTCCAAATTTGGTCAACGGAAGAAGCCATTCAAAATAATTAAAGGCGGTTCATCTAGCCTGGACCGAATACTCGATCGACCTTGGCAGATTCACGGCACCCCCGACAAGCCTACCAACCATACCAACATAAGCTGTTGGGTGTTTAAACAGGCCGGTAAGCTAAACACCAGACATAAGGACAAGGGGTCGCCCAGTGAGGACGACGATGAGGCGCCTCACCCACTGAAAATCGAGGGACAGAAGAAATTTCCCCTCGAGGTCAAAACGGTGAATATGATATACGCTGCTCACATCCCCAAGCGGGAGCGCAAGCGCGCTCTAAGGGACGTCTAGGCAATAGAGACAGTCGTCCCAAAATTCAATCCATGGTTAGCCTGTCCGATGACCTTCGATCGCAGGGACCATCCGACTAGTATCCGTCACGGAGGCTCGGCTGCATTGGTCCTCGACCCAATTATTGATGGATTCCACCTTACACGAGTTCTCATGGACGGCGGTAGCAGTATTAGCTTCCTCTATCAGGACACGTTCCGCAAAATGGGTATTGATTCGTCAAGAATTAAACCCACCAAAACTACCTTTAAAGGAGTAATACCTGGTGTAGAGGCCTGTTGCATGGGCTCAATCACATTGGAAGTCATCTTCGGCTCGCCGGACAACTTCCGAAGCGAGGACTTGACCTTCGATGTCGTCCCCTTCCGTAGAGGCTACCATGGACTGCTCGGATGAACCGCGTTCGCTCACTTCAATGTGATCCTACACTATGCCTATCTCAAACTCAAGATGCCCGGACCACACGGTGTTCTAAATGTCAATGGAAACATGGAGCACTCCCTCTGTACCGCGGAGCACACCGCGGCCCTTGTAGAGGAAGTACAGGGCGGCCTTATAAAGCTAACTACCACATCGGCAGTCAAGCCCCCGTACACTATTAAACGAATCCGGGCTACGCTGCAGAGCGACATTCCAGCCCGTCAGGAGCTCGAATAGCAGTTCCCGTGTCAGCCCCAACCAAGTTGCGGCATACATGTCACACATACATAACTACGCACTAAAGATACCATGGGCAGAGAAGGGGGCATATTAAAGATAAAATCCACAATACGGCTCGACCCTATCCGAACCCTCATATCTTTTTTTCTTTCTTATTATTTTTATTTTTTCAGGTTCCTCACAACCCACGTCAACTTTTGATGATGCCAAGGGCCCCCTTTTCCAGGCCCCTTGTGAAAACCGATCGTTGATCCTCTGGAAGGATTATACATCAAGGAGCAAAGCAGCGCAGATGTGCGACAGAGTATCTAAAGGATCTTTAAAGATCACATCTTCCTTTTCCCGGACCCGTACACCGCTTTCCCTTGTGCTAGGCATGTAAAATAGCCTCGATGCTTATCACATTAGTTGTACAAATACGTTTTGACGTATCAATCATATTATAACGGAAATGGTTATCTCGCCCAACCTATTATGTACTGGCTTATTTACTAACCTCTATTCCCTTTTTTTCTCGATTGTCATGCACACCTCGGTATGACTTAAATCGCCAGGGGCTCCTTCCAGCCACGTACATTTCTCAAAATAAGTCCGAACACCTTTTAAGTACAATTTGGTGTCCTGAATCTAGCACTATATGCATCGGCTCCGAATCATGTCTTTGGTCAATAGTTGTGTTGCCCGTCTCCTGTGGTTAATGCCTTACGTTCCGCTCGTTCGGCTATGGTAGTAAAGGGAGAACTACTGAGATTGTGTTTCCGAATCATCTGGATAAACACCTCACTAGAGAAAACCAAAAACTGACTGTCATAATGCGGCGAGAGCTTGTCAGCTATTTGGTGACTAAGTATAAATCTCTCGTGATTTTTCCGCATTACGCGAAGGACCGGTCTCCACCCGGGTAGATTCTAGTGAAAACAATTTTTATTCGGTATCGCCTTTATTCATAGACTGTATGTCGTCTCCTCAGTTGTCTCACTCACACACCTCGGCACAAATTGCCAGGGGCTCTATATGGCCACACATGTGTCACCAAACAAAAGCCCGAATAGCTTTATAGCACAATTCGGCATCCCGAGCTTGGCATTATATGCATCGGCTCCGAATCATGTCTTTGCTCAATAGCTGGGTTGCCCGGCTCCTGTGTTTGCTACCTTACATTCCATTTATTTGGCTAGGGTAGTAAAGGGAGAACTACTGTGATTGTGTTTCTGATTCATTCGGTCAAGCACCTCAGTAGAGAAAGCCGAAAACTGACTGTCATGATGCGGCGAGAGCTAGTCAGCCACTCGTCGACTTATTAAAATCTTTAGCGATTGTTTCTGTAGTACACGAAGGACCACTTTTCTGGTCACATACGTAACGCATCCGCATCCGGATAGCCGCGTACATACCAGGGGCTATCTTCTAGGCCCATCGTCAAACTCCTATGGCTAAGTGAGAGTGGTAAAGCCACATAGTCCGATTGCCTGGTTCGCCGCACTGACACCTCCTTCACGGACCAAGACATTGGGACAAGTGTTATCATGTGCTATTCCGAACACCCCCTTAGTATCTACGTGGGGGCATAGGAGGGAAGAACTGGAAAACTCTCAGGAATTCAAAAACGACGGCACGGGAGGGAAGAACTTTCAGACAAAGGGACAAATATATTACAAAGCCTTCATATATAACAAAAAAGTCCAGATAATTCGGGCACATTTATTCGAACATAATGTTCTTCGAGCATTTACCCTCTATCAAGCGGGCACCCTCTAGGACATCCTCTAAATAACGCTCCGGCATGCGGTGATTTTTGCCTCTGGGAGGGCCCTCGACAGCCACTTCAGCAGCCTTCATCTTAGCCCAGTGCATCCTGACGCTGGTGAAGGCCATCCGTGCACCTTCTATGTAAACCGAGCGCTTGATTGTACTGATTCGGGGCACTGCATCGACAAGTCACCACGCCAGGCCGAAATAACTGCTTGGAATGGGTTCGGCTGGCCATAGCCAAACTATGACATCCTTCATGGCTGTTCCGGACATCTTATGCAGCGCGGTGATACATCTCCAATGTACCTATAATTTTTGTTTGTTCCATGCTATTATATTATCTGTTTTGGATGTTAATGGGCTTTATTTTACACTTCTATATTATTTTTGGGACTAACCTATTAACCCAAGACCCAGTGCAAATTGTTGTTTTTTGCCTATTTCAGTGTTTCGCAGAAAAGGAATATCAAACGGAGTCCAAACGGAATGAAAACTTCGAGAGCGTGATTTTTGGAACAAACGTGATCCATAGGACTTGGAGTGGACGTCAAGCAACCAACAAGGTGTCCACGAGGCAGGGGGCATGCCCTCCCCCCTCGTGGCTCAACCGACCTACTTCTTCCTGCTATATATGTTCACATACCTAGAAAACATCCAAGAGCACCACGAAACCCTATTTCCGCCGCCGCAACCTTCTGTACCCAAGAGATCCCATCTTGGGGTCTTTTCCAGAGCTCCGCCGGAGGGGGCATTGATCACGGAGGGCCTCTAAATCAACTCCATGGCCCCTTCGATAATGTGTGAGTAGTTTACCTCATACCTTCGGGTCCATAGTTATTGGCTAGATGGCTTCTTCTCTCTCTTTAGATCTCAATACAAAGTTCTCCTCAATTCTCTTGGAGATCTATTCGATGTAATCTTCTTTTGTGGTGTGTTTGTCGAGTTTATGATCAAGATTATCTATGAACAATATTATCAAGATCTATTCTCCATGGCCCCTCCGATGAAGACTAGCTTTAGTACTAAAGGGTGCGATGGCCATTAGTAACGGTTCGTGGCATGAACCGGTACTAAAGGCCTAACCTTTAGTACCGGCTCGTGCCACGAACCGGTACTAATGGTGCAATTTTCAAATCCTACCCCCCTGTGTATCGCCTTTTCAGTATTGTAAAAAGCAAAAGAAAATGAAAAAACTTCAAAAGTTAAAATCCTTCAAGATGTAGTTATGTTACCACATCTACTAGTTAGGAAAATTTTGAAACTTAAATTTGGACATGTTTTGCAAAAAGTGTAGGGAAAATGTAAAACAGCTATAACTTTTGCATACGTTGTCAGAAAAAACGTATAATATATCAAAATGTTCAGAACGAAAATCCGCATTCGATTTTGACCACCTACAGCCTGTTTGTAAATTTTTAGAATCCTCAAATTCCAAAAGGAAAAAAAGTTATGCTCAAATTTATGTTTTTTTAAATTTTCATTAAATCTGGTCAAACTATGGTCAAACTACTTATTCAAGAAGTATTAGTGTTACTAAATAACTATTCAAGAATATTAATGTTAAATAATTATTTCAGTTTTTTTGAATTTTGATCAAATCTGGTCAAACTGTGGTCAAATTACTTATCAAGAAATATTAGTGTTACTAAATAATTATTGTTTTTTAGAACAATAGTTTCAAACTCAAACAGTGAAATGTGTGACTTCATGCTCAAAGCTAAACTCCTGAGGGTTAATACGATTGACATCTTACTATTGTCAGGAAAACAACAAGTGCAGACTTGGAAACGAGGGAGAATAGAACCCGGAAGTTAAGCGTGCTCAGGCTGGGGGAGTGGGAGGATGGGTGACTGTTCGGGAACTTAGATGATTTGGAATGATGAGGGGTGATTGGAGATTAAATTGAACATTGATGAGGGGTGATTAGAGATTAGAGGTTAAAATAATTCAGAAATTGGAAAATCCAGAAAAAAATTCATTTTTTTTCAAAAAATCCTTTAGTACCGGTTGGTGTTACCAACCGGGACTAAAGGTGGACCTCCAGGAAGCAGTCACGTGGAGGGCCTTTAGTCCTGGTTCGTATAAGAACCGGGACTAAAGGGGGGGCACTACAAGAAATATGTCAACTTGTGACCACCACTATTGGTCACTGAATGGTCACAAATTTCCATTTATGACCTTTTTGTGACCAAAAACATCAGGTCAAAAGCTGGCCGTCGTAAACTGACTATAGCGACCTTTGTTCTGGAATGGTCGTAGACGTTTATGACCAAAATACATCTACTGTGGCGTTTTGGTCACTAGCAACCTCCCCAGGCCACGTAGGCATCCAGCGTGGCAAGCTGATGTGGCACAAGATTTCGCCCGGTCCAATTCAGTTTTCTACATGGGCGGAGCCCAACAATTCGGCCTTTTTGATGTATTTTTTCCCGTGCTTTTATTAGCTACATGGTTCTGGCCCAACATTATAGCCTTTTTATTTTTGGGCCATAGCCTTTTTGTCTCAACAGTTTCATTTTTTCTTTTTTCTGAAGTGGGTTCACTAGTCAGGTGGGTCCCCATTGTAAGGTTCTAGTAACTGGGTCCCTTTTATCATGTTGTCGTCAGTGGGTCCCATCTATCAGGCTCACAGTTTTCATATTTCAACTACTATTTAAATTGGGAGAGACAGAAAACACACATATACTCCAAATAAGAGCAACCAGATCATGTAATACAATGGCAATAAAGGTAACGACTATAAGTTAATACATCACTTTACAAGCTATAGAAGCTTTACAAGCTCCTTCCATAGCAATCACAAACTATGCACCTGCTCCCATCATGAACAACATGCCAAACTAGTTGGACAACCATAGATAGATGAAAAACATGACGGACTCGCTGGACAACCATAGTCAAGGCTGGGAACAAACAAAACGGCAACATGCCTTCCTCGATCGTCCTGTTACATGAATCAGTAGAGAAGAATCAGAAAACTAGGGCAAATATATTATGAACAGACTATTCAAGAAAAGGATAGTTATTTAGAATGATAACACAAATTGAGCTAGTACCATGCTTTTTATTCTGTAGCTAGTTAAAATGAGATACTCCGATAGAAGAAAACAGAGACACAATATAAAAGCTAATAGTAGGGATGCCACAGCTTAAATGAGCAAGTTATTTTGTATTTGAGAAACAAAAAAAATGCACCAATAATTTTTTAGAAGGTAACTGAACTTCTGTGCACACATTTAGATAGAAACAAACACTTGATCAACAAGCTGTTGTAATAGTGTATATATACATGCTAACAACATGAATGCTGCATTAGGCCATGCTCAACTACTCCAAACCATTACATAATCAACACTCCTAGCAGCTAATTATATAAGGGCACTGCTCATAATGAAGAGCAAAGTATTTTTATGGGGAGGAAAGGCTCCCAGCTTCACCACCCCCAGGATATGCATTCAAACAAGAATTGATTAGTGAAGAAAAAAGAGAGTGGCTCCCCTGCTTTTTGCTGGAACTGCGGTAGCCTAGCTTAGCTTCAAACAAGAGTAACGACTTTGTAAGACATGTATGTCTGCCATAACCAAGCAGGCAGATTCAGTAGCTACTTAAACAAAATCCCAGTTCATGAATTCTTTCATACAGTAACGGTGACTAGTTGAAGGTTGTTGTACCTGACCACTATTTTGGTGAAGGTCGACCGACCGGCACACGCTTGAGCACGATGATGAGTGCTTCCCCCAGTCCTCTGTTAGCTGCAGTTGATGTTTGCAACAATCATCATCCATGTTGTAAACTGATTAGCAACTGCTGCCAAACCCAATGTGACAAAGAGGTAAGCACTATAAAATGGATTTATAAAATTTAACAGTATAAGCAAAAGGCAGAGCATGTGCAAGTTTATCAGTACAACCTGGATTTATAAACAAAAGCTAATGGTATAAACAGAAGGCAGAGACTGTACTGTGCAAGTTTAGCACTATAAACAAAATTTAACAGTACAGACAAAATGCAAATACTGCAGATACTATGTACTGACTACTGTGCTAGTTTAAGCTGAATTTTGTTCAGTGCTGCTGATGAATCTTGTGCTTGTTCAAGCCGAGGAGAACTAAGTAGTGAGCTATGTACAAACAAAAGCAGAGACTATATACTGGGCACTGATGCACATGCTAAGTGGAACAGACCATCCATGCTAATTGTAGGATTACCAGCTGCTCTCGTGCTAACTGGAACAGACCATCCATGGAAATTCAGATATTATATTTTAAGAGGCCATACTTAAAATATCATGTTTTTTTAGAAAATCTAGAAAACTATAACTATTAGTTTCTTATTAATTTCTTTAGATCGGTGTGATACACAGTAATTGCAGCATATGCAACAAGCACATGGAATTATGGAGAAAGAAGTACTTATCAAGAGAAATCCTAAAAAATACTAGAGAACATTACTGAACCTCTGTAAATGTGGAGATACATGCTGATGGCTAGCTTGTACCACATTAGCAAAGTTGTTTCGCATTATGTCATAAGGTAAGCTATATACTGTCGAACAGAAGGTGTGCCCCAAAGCCTAATTTGACAGCAATAAACAGTTGCAGGTGTATCTAACTCAATAGATAAGCTACAGAAAATAGTTGCAGGTTTATCAGCGCACACAACAACGAGATGCTTTTGTCGAATGCCTAGGGAAACTATGCATACGAGCATCAATCTGCTGATTTTCCACACATATGGTTATGATCAGCAAACAAGGTCTCAAGCTAAGCATTGTTGTATCCAAAGGACGCAACTATGAATGACATCACGGAGATCATGACCGTGTCACCATCCGATCCAATTGGCATTGCCACTTTGAGGATGCCAAACCAAATCAGAAGGCGTAAAAGTAGCGAAATGCGCAGACAAAGATGAGCATCTGTCTTTGGAGGATCAGGAAAAATCGCAGCTTCATGTTCATGCTTGCTAGTATGTGTCAAGAGAAACCCTGAGCCTGAAAGCTCAGGCTGCTGCTTATTTTGTTACTGTGTGGTAAGCACTACTAAGATCAAAATGCATTCAAGGGAGCATAAAAGCCATCCCCATTTGAAGCATGTACAGTCTACAGAGATACTAACAGGTGAACACACAGCCCCTAGAAATTGGCTAACTACTTCTACTTTATAATATGCAGTTTACAGAGATACTAACTACTTCTACTGTATAATCACAGTCTGCAGTCACTAAATAAATCAAAGGTGTATGATGGAACCACCACCTATGCGGGAACCATGGAGTGAGCGAGGGAGCTGGTTCCGGCAGCCAATCGTTTTTGGTTCGGCCATGAGCAACAAGGATGGTGTGCACTGCGGCTAGGATTGGGCGCCGGTGGTGTCCGATGCGCGCACCTGCGTGAGGATGGAAAATAAAATCACATGAGGGAGGGGAGGGGAGGGGAGGGAGGGGTAGAAGAGCAAATTGAAGATGGGCGAGAGAGTACATGGAGGAGCATCATCGGGGCATGGTAGGCGCGGCGTCCCGAGCACGGCATGGCGTCGGCAGGGAGCAGGCAGGCAGCCGTCTGGTGATGCGGCCGGGCAGACGAGATGCGTCGGCGTCCCATGACGGAGGTCCATGGCGTGTGCACGCAGGCAGCCCTCCTCACTTCGCGTGTGCCCCTTCGGCGAGGCACAGGCCGGCATGCTGGATCTGGGATCTGGCCGCCGCATGTGCTGTTGGGCTTGGGTGCTACTGCGGGTTGGGGGAGAAGGGGAGGTGGAGAGGGTGGGGCGTCGGCCATGTGGGAGGGGCGGGAGCGGAGGCCGGCGGCGATGCGTAAGGTCGTCGGCGAGTTGGGTGGCGGCGCCGAGGTGGGTGGGTGGGAGGGGAGGAAGGAATGAACCGGGGAGGCGGTCTGGTTTGGGAAATTGGGAACGGCGCGCGGGAGGCGTGGAGGGAGGAGGAGCGGAAGGAGCAGGAGGGCGTGGGGAGGCCATGGACGGCGGCGAACTCCGCTGGAGGGAGGTGGCGGTGGCGATCTCTCTCCCGATCTGGAGGGAGCTGGAGGAAGGAAGGAGACGAGCTCTCTCTCGATCTGGAATGGATGTGGGAAAAAAGGAGGCGGGGGGGGGGGGGGGGTGGATGCAAAATGACCACGAGGACAGAGCTACGGTTGGTGTGGAAGGGTTGATAACTGCCGTTGGATCCTCGAGCATCCGACGGTGTATGATCCATGATCCACGTGATATGCCCATGGACCAATCAGAACGCAGCAAACAATTTAAAGACCTCATGACCATTTAAATTGGTCGCAATCAAAGATAAGTTTTTCAGAACAAACCATTTTTCATTTTTTAGTGCTCAAATTGAGTTTTTTTTGTAAAAGACCTACCAAATATTTGTTCAAATGATCTCATATTATACACAGGGGTGAATTTTGTCATGGCAAACAGTGTTGCCTACGGGAGTTTTCATTTCTTGCATGGAAAATTCATTTTCCATTTTTCGAGTGCCCGGAATGAAGTTTTTTTGAGAAGGAACTACCAAATAATTGTTGTAAAAATGGACCAAATCAATTTTATCAAACACTAGGCCATGTTTAATGCACAATTGACACGATGGTTGGGTTTCAAAGGCTTTGATCCATCTCTGGTGAAAAAGACAAATTTCCTCCGATTGAGCAGGAAGCGGGTCAAATTTGAACTGCAACTACCTCGCAGTTTGCTCTTTATTTTCTTCAAAAATCATTTCTAGGTACATAAGTATCTATTTAATCAGAGAAACACCAAAAAAATTCCAAGATTCAACCACTAGTTAGGAACGGTCATTCCCGCCGTTTTGACCGCATATTGAAACGGGCATAAAAAATTCAAAAAAAATAAAAAAATTGGGAAACCTTCGCAGTGTGTCAATATTTGTGGCCAAGTTCCCAGGAAAAATAACAAACTTGTAATACGACAATTATTTAAAAAAATGTTCTCAAAAACGAGCTATCACGTGTGAAGATTCATGTATTTCAACCCAAACGATCAATCTTATGGCCACATTCATGGCATAGTTTGTTCAAATGATCTCATATTGTGCACAAGGGTGAATCTTGGAATTCCAAACAATGTTGCCAAAGGGAGTTTTCATTTTCTTTGCACGGAAAATTCATTTTCCATTTTTCGAGTGCCCGAAATGAGGTTTTTTTGTGAAGGACCTACCATATATTTGTTGCAAAATTGTGCCAAATCATTTTTATAAAATACTAGGACATATGTAATGCACAATTGACAAAATGGTTGGGTGTCAAAAGTTTTGATCCACCTCTGGTGAAAAAGACAAATTCCTGCCGATTCAGCTGGAAGCGGGTCAAATTTGAACTGCAGCTGCCTCATAGTTTGCTATTTATTTTTTCAAAAATTCATTTCTAGGTACATAAGTATCTATTTAATCATAGAAACACCAAAAAAATTCCAATATTCAACCACTAGATAGGAACGGTCATTCCCGCCGTTTTGACCGCATTTTGAAACGGGCATAAAAAAAATAAAAAAAAATCAAAAAATTGGGAAACCTTCGCATTGTCTCATCATATCTGGCCAAGTTCCTAGGAAAAATAACAAACTTGTAATACGACAATTTTTTTTAAAAAGTGTTCCCAGAAACGAGCTATCACGTGTGGAGATCAATGGCTTTCAAGCCAAATGATCAATCTTATGGCCACATTCATGGCATAGTTTGTTCAAATGATCTCATATTGTGCACAAGGGTGCATATGGAATGGAAAACAATGTTGCCTAAGGAAGTTTTCATTTTCTTTGGACGAAAAAACCATTTTCCATTTTTCGAGTGCCCGAAAGGAGGTTTTTTTTGTGAAGGACCTCCAAAATAATTGTTGCAAAATTGGACCAAATCATTTTTCTAAAATACTAGGCCATATTTAATGCACAATTGACAAAATGGTTGGGTGTAAAAAGTTTTGATCCACCTCTCGTGAAAAAGACAAATTTCTGTTGGAAATATGCCCTAGAGGCAATAATAAATTGATTATTATTATATTTCCTTGTTCATGATAATCGTTTATTGTCCATGCTAGAATTGTATTGATAGGAAACTCAGATACATGTGTGGATACATAGACAACACCATGTCCCTAGTAAGCCTCTAGTTGACTAGCTCGTCGATCAATAGATGGTTACGGTTTCCTGACCATGGACATTGGATGTCCTTGATAACGGGATCACATCATTAGGAGAATGATGTGATGGACAAGACCCAATCCTAAGCCTAGCACAAGATCGTGTAGTTCGTATGCTAAAGCTTTTCTAATGTCAAGTATCATTTCCTTAGACCATGAGATTGTGCAACTCCTGGATACCATAGGAATACTTTGGGTGTGCTAAACGTCAAAACGTAACTGGGTGGCTATAAAGGTACACTACAGGTATCTCCGAAAGTGTCTGTTGGGTTGGCACGAATCAAGACTGGGATTTGTCACTCCGTGTGACAGAGAGGTATCTCTGGGCCCACTCGGTAGGACATCATCATAATGTGCACAATGTGATCAAGGAGTTGATCACGGGATGATGTGTTACGGAACAAGTAAAGAGACTTGCCGGTAACGAGATTGAACAAGGTATCGGGATACCGACGATCGAATCTCGGGCAAGTATCGTACCGCTAGACAAAGGGAATTGTATACAGGATTGATTAAGTCCTTGACATCGTGGTTCATCCGATGAGATCATCGTGGAACATGTGGGAGCCAACATGGGTATCCAGATCCCGCTGTTGGTTATTGACTAGAGAACGTCTCAGGTCATGTCTGCATGTCTCCCGAACCCGTAGGGTCTACACACTTAAGGTTCGATGACACTAGGGTTATAAAGGAAGTTTGTATGTGGTTACCGAATGTTGTTCGGAGTCCTGGATGAGATCCCGGACGTCATGAGGAGTTCCGAAATGGTCCGGAGGTAAAGATTTATATATGGGAAGTCCTGTTTTGGTCACCGGAAGAGTTTCAGGGTTTATCGGTAACGTACCAGGACCACCGGGAGGGTCCCGGGGGTCCACCAAGTGGGGCCACCTGCCCCGGAGGGGCCACATGGGCTGTAGGGAGTGCTCCTTGGCCTACATGGGCCAAGGGCACCAGCCCCACTAAGGCCCATGCGCCTAGAAGGGGAGAGGGGGCAAACCCTAAGGGCATATGGGCCCTAAGGCCCATACACCCTGCGCCTCCCTCTCCTGCCCCCTCTTGGCCGCCACCCCTTGGCCATCTAGGGCTGCCGCCCCCCTAGGGGTGGGAACCCTAGAGGGGGCGCAGCCCCTCCCCTTCCCCTATATATATGAGGCCTAAGGGGCTGCCCATAACACAGGTGATTCAATCTCTCGTTGGTGCAGCCCTGCGTCTCTTCTTCCTCCTCTTCTGCGGTGCTTGGCGAAGCCCTGCAAGATTGCCACGCTCCTCCATCACCACCACACCGTTGTGCTGCTGCTGGATGGAGTCTTCCTCAACCTCTCCCTCTCTCCTTGCTGGATCAAGGCGTGGGAGACGTCGCCAGGCTGTACGTGTGTTGAACGCGGAGGTGCCGTGCGTTCGGCACTTGGTCATCGGTGATTTGAATCACGACGAGTACGACTCCATCAACCCCGTTCACTTGAACGCTTCCGCTTAGCGATCTACAAGGGTATGTAGATGCACTCTCCTTCCCCTCGTTGCTAGTCTCTCCATAGATAGATCTTGGTGACACGTAGGAAAATTTTGAATTTCTGCTACGTTCCCCAACAATTTCCGCCGATTCAGTTGGAAGCGGGTCAAATTTGAACTACAGCTGCCTCATAGTTTGCTATTTATTTTTTCCAAAAATCATTTCTAGGTACATAAGTATCTATTTAATCAGAGAAACACCAAAAACTTTCCAAGATTCAACCACTAGCTAGGAACGGTCATTCTCGCCGTTTTGACCGCATTTTGAAACGGGTATAAAAAATTCAAAAAAAATCAAAAAATTGGGAAACCTTCGCATTGTGTCATCATATGTGGCCAAGTTCCTAGGAAAAATAACAAACTTGTAATACGACAATTATTATAAAAAAGTGTTCTCAGAAACGAGCTATCATGTGTGGAGATCAATGGCTTTCATGCCAAATGATCAATCTTATGGCCACATTCATGGCATAGTTTGTTCAAATGATCTCATATTGTGCAAAATAGTGCATATTGGAATGGCAAACAATGTTGTCTAAGGAAGTTTTCATTTTCGTTGGACGAAAAAACCATTTTCCATTTTTCGAGTGCCCGAAAGGAGGTTTTTTGTGAAGGAACTACCAAATAATTGTTGCAAAATTGGACCAAATCATTTTTATAAAATACTAGGCCATATTTAATGCACAATTGACAAAATGGTTTGGTGTAACAAATTTTGATCCACCTCTCGTGAAAAAGACAAATTTCCGCCGATTCAGTTGGAAGCGGGTCAAATTTGAACTGCAGCTGCCTCATAGTTTGCTATTTATTTTTTCCAAAAATCATTTCTAGTTACATAAGGACCTATTTAATCATAAATACATGGTTTGGTGGCGATACGTCAAGGTTTGGGCGGTGGACGAGGGCCCCAACTCTAGAGCGCGTAAACTCGCATGCCCGTCGCGTGGTCACCGCGTGACCGTAATGTTGCCATGTGTTCTGGCATCCTAGGCATGTCTAGTGGGTTGGGCACTCCCCACGTTGGTGCTAGGAATAAAATTACAATATAAGATTCTCACGAGGAGACCGATCGATGCTCAAACATGAATTAGCAGCCAAGTGTTTGATTTGCGGTACGGGAAATGCACATGGCCAATGGGTGTGAGTTTTGGCTGAGGATGATCATCTACTAAGGAGAATGTCTTCACAAATTTTGAGCTCAAAAGGATGATCCTAGGTGGTACTTGCTTTGCAAAGTACCACGCTGGACAAAAATATGAATGTTGAAGCTGGGCTCAAAATAATGAATGGAGTGAGCTGAAATTTTGTGGAGGATGGTTATTTGGGCATAGGAAAGCATTGTAGAAAATTTATATCATTTGGACATGCCAAAGTAGTACTTCCTTCACAATGCTCTTCTATGGACAGAAACTTGGGAAAACTAGTGAGAGAGATTGGATGAATGAAATGAGCTCACAATTGGTGCAGGTAAGTTACCTAGGTATGGTCATGCGCTGGTAAATTTTCAGATCATTTGGGTAAGCCTAGCTAGTACTTAGTTCACAAAGCTTCTCTCGAGGTAGAAACTTTGGAAATTTCCCGAGAAATATTTACTAGGAACATTGAGCTGAATATTATCATGTGGCAATGATTTGGGTATGGAAGAGTGCCCGAAAAGTTTGAGGGTAATAGGAGGGGTCTATATAACACTTGCTTTGCAACGTGCCAATTTGGCCATAAAATATAAATTGAACCTGGGCTCACATAGATGATTTGACTGAGCTGCAATTTGGAGGAGGGTGATAATTTGGGCATATGAAGGAACTATATAAATTTCATGTCATTTAGAGATATAAAAAAGGTACTTCCTTCATAATGCTTCTAGGTGGACAAAAACTTTGGAAATTTGCCGAAGAAGATGTGCTAGGCAAATGGAGCTGAATTTTGTCATGCGGTAATGATTTGGATAGGAAAGAGTGCCCAAAAATTCTGAGGGAAATCAAGAATATATAAATAGCACTTCCTTCATAAAGTGTTGTTGTGAACAGAATAGGAAAATGAATATTGTTGAATTAGTTTTGAACTAGGCAAGGAAGGATTTTTACATATTTGATGAAGATATGCCCCAAAGAATTTATGAGATTTTTTTGGGAATTTTGGGAATGATAGAAATATAGGTTGCTTCACAACCTAGGGCAAAAACTGCCACATGGACATGACACATAGGCAAAACTGATGAGATGGCGCCTAGTCATCACAACCCACCACAATCTACAAGGCTATGACCAACTATATTGGTCATTAACAACTAGAAATAAGGCAGCGGACTAGCACTGTTTGCTTTGTGACCATTTCGTGTAAGGAAATTACGACCTTTCTGACCAAAATGGTCGCAATGGTTTAGGGTTTGGAGCCCCCTGAACAGCTTTTGACCAATTGGTCTAAAATGGTCATAAATTTATGACCAATTCTTCAAGGGTCACTGACAGAAGGTCATAAGGTCAATTTGATGACGAGGCCCTTGAGCCCATACCGCCAAAGCATAAAACTGCCGACGAGCCCGACCGACAGCCACGTGGACGGGACAGAACGGCTACTCATGCCGAACACCAGCCCGTGCCACCCCGTCATCAAGGCAAGGAGGTAATGGCCTCGGGCTATACCTACGACTTATGCAAGGACCTGGACAGTAGAGCCGGTCTGACAAGATCAATCTATGGATCGAGGGGGTGTGCTCCAATGCGCGAGGATGGCCATCCGACCTGGCAGAAAAGACACAACCTCGCACAGGCCAAAAACCGCATACGGCCTCCGTCCGAATTACCTGTGATGTCGCCCGGTACAGAGGCGCCACACACCCCCTATGCTTCACTGACAAAGAAATGGAACATCAGTTCCCAGAAGGGTTTAAACCCGTCAACATAGAATCATATGATGGTACGACAGATCCCACAGTCCGGATTGAAGATTTTGTTCTCCACATTTACATGGCTCGCGGTGATGATGTACACGCCATCAAATATCTCCCCTTAAAACTTAAAGGACCAACACGACACTTGTTAAACATCCTCCCAGAAAATTGTATTGGCAGTTGGGAAGATTTGGAAGATTCCTTTAGAGACAACTTCCAAGGTACCTATGTACGGCCCCCGGATGCCGATGACCCGGAGAGTCAACCCGAAAACTCTGGACAAGGTTCTTAATTAAAAAGAACCAAATCGTCGACTGTCCGGATGCCGAAGCCCTAGCGGCCTTTAAACACAGTATCCGTGACGAATGGCTCACTCGACACCTCGGCCAAGAGAAGCCAAAGTCCATGGCAGCCCTTATAGCACTCATGACTCGCTTTTGCGCGGGAGAGAATAGCTGGTTAGCTAGTAACAACAACGGTACCAGCGACCCTGGTACTTCTGAAACCAAAAACAGCAGCGGCAGGCCCCGACGTAACAAACACAAGCGTCAAAGTAACAATGATAATACCAAAGACACGGCGGTCAACGCCGGATTCAATAGTCCAAATTCCGTCAACGGAAGAAGCCATTCAAAATAATTAAAGACGGTTCATCTAGCCTGGACCGAATACTCGATCGACCTTGCCTGATTCACGGCACCCCCGACAAGCCTACCAACCATACCAACATAAGCTGTTGGGTGTTTAAACAGGCCGATAAGCTAAACACCAGACATAAGGACAAGGGGTCGCCCAGTGAGGACGATGACGAGGCGCCTCACCCACCGAAAACCGAGGGACAGAAGAAATTTCCCCTCGAGGTCAAAACGGTGAATATGATATACGCTGCTCACATCCCCAAGCGGGAGCGCAAGCGCGCTCTAAGGGACGTCTATGCGATAGAGACAGTCGTCCCAAAATTCAATCCATGGTTAGCCTGTCCGATGACCTTCGATCGCAGGGACCATCCGACTAGTATCCGTCACGGAGGCTCGGCTGCATTGGTCCTCGACCCAATTATCGACGGATTCCACCTTACACGAGTTCTGATGGACGGCGGTAGCAGTATTAGCTTCCTCTATCAGGACACGTTCCGCAAAATGGGTATTGATTCGTCAAGAATTAAACCCACCAAAACTACCTTTAAAGGAGTAATACCTGGTGTAGAGGCCTGTTGCACGGGCTCAATCACATTGGAAGTCATCTTCGGCTCGCCGGACAACTTCTGAAGCGAGGACTTGACATTCGATGTCGTCCCCTTTCGTAGAGGCTACCATGGACTGCTCGGACGAACCGCGTTCTCTCACTTCAACGTGATCCTGCACTATGCCTATCTCAAACTCAAGATGCCCGGACCACGCGGTGTTCTAAATGTCAATGGAAACATGGAGCGCTCCCTCCGTACCGCGGAGCACACCGCGGCCCTTGTAGCGGAAGTACGGGGCGGCCTTATAAAGCTAACTACCACATCAGCAGTCAAAGCCCCCGTACACTATTAAACGAATCCGGGCTACGCTGCAGAGCGACATTCCAGCCCGTCAGGAGCTCGAATAGCAGTTCCCGTGTCAGCCCCAACCAAGTTGCGGCATACATGTCACACGTACATAACTACGCACTAAAGATACCATGGGCAAAGAAGGGGGCATATTAAAGATAAAATCCACAATACGGCTCGACCCTATCCGAACCCTCATATCTTTTTTTCTTTCTTATTATTTTTATTTTTTCAGGTTCCTCACAACCCACGTCAACTTTTGATGATGCCAAGGGCCCCCTTTTCCAGGCCCCTTGTGAAAACCGATCGTTGATCCTCTGGAAGGATTATACATCAAGGAGCAAAGCAGCGCAGATGTGCGGCAGAGTATCTAAAGGATCTTTAAAGATCACATCTTCCTTTTCCCGGACCCGTACGCCGCTTTCCCTTGTGCTAGGCAGGTAAAATAGCCTCGATGCTTATCGCATTACTTGTACAAATACGTTTTGACGTATCAATCATATTATAACAGAAATGGTTACCTCGCCCAACCTATTATGTACTGGCTTATTTACTAACCTGTATTCCCTTTTTTTCTCGATTGTCATGTACAGCTCGGTATGACTTAAATCGCCAGGGGCTCCTTCCAGCCACGTACATTTCTCAAAATAAGTCCAAACACCTTTTAAGTACAATTTGGTGTCCTGCATCTAGCACTACATGCATTGGCTCCGAATCATGTCTTCGGTCAATAGTTGTGTTGCCCGTCTCCTGTGGTTAATGCCCCACGTTCCGCTCGTTCGGCTATGGTAGTAAAGGGAGAACTACTGAGATTGTGTTTCCGAATCATCTGGATAAACACCTCACTAGAGAAAGCCAAAAACTGACTGTCATAATGCAGCGAGAGCTGGTCAGCTATTTGGTGACTAAGTATAAATCTCTCGTGATTTTTCCGCATTACGCGAAGGACCGGTCTCCACCCGGGCAGATTCTAGTGAAAACAATTTTTATTCGGTATCGCCTTTATTTATAGACTGTATGTCGTCTCCTTAGTTGTCTCACTCACACACCTCGGCACAAATTGCCAGGGGCTCTATATGGCCACACATGTGTCACCAAACAAAAGCCCGAATAGCTTTATAGCACAATTCGGCATCCCGAGCTTGGCATTATATGCATCGGCTCCGAATCATGTCTTTGCTCAATAGTTGGGTTACCCGGCTCCTGTCTTTGCTACCTTACGTTCCATTTATTTGGCTAGGGTAGTAAAGGGAGAACTACTGCGATTGTGTTTCTGATTCGTTCGGTCAAGCACCTCAATAGAGAAAGCCGAAAACTGACTGTCATGATGTGGTGAGAGGTAGTCAGCCACTCGTCGACTTATTAAAATCTTTAGCAATTGTTTCTGTAGTACATGAAGGACCACTTTTCTGGTCACATACGTAATGCATCCGCATCCGGATAGCCGCGTACATACCAGGGGCTATCTTCTAGGCCCATCGCCAAACTCCTATGGCTAAGTGAGAGTGGTAAAGCCACATAGTCCGATTGCCTGGTTCGCCGCACTGACACCTCCTTCATGGACCAAGACATTGGGACAAGTGTGATCATGTGCTATTCTGAACACCCCCTTAGTATCTACGTGGGGGCACAGGAGGGAAGAACTCGAAAACTCTCAAGAATACAAAAACGACGGCACGGGAGGGAAGAACTTTCAGACAAAGGGACAAATATATTACAAAGCCTTCATATATAACAAAAAAGTCCAGATAATTCGAGCACATTTATTCGAACATAATGTTCTTTGAGCATTTACCCTCTATCAAGCGGGCACCCTCTAGGACATCCTCTAAATAACGCTCCGGCATGCGGTGATTTTTGCCTCTGGGAGGGCCCTCGACAGCCACTTCAGCAGCCTTCATCTTTGCCCAGTGCATCTTGACGCTGGTGAAGGCCATCCGTGCACCTTCTATGCACACCGAGCGCTTGATTGTATTGATTCGGGGCACTGCATCGACAAGTCACCACGCCAGGCCGAAATAACTGCTTGGAATGGGTTCGGCTGGCCGTAGCCAAACTATGACATCCTTCATGGCTGTTCCGGACATCTTATGCAGCGCGGTGATACATCTCCAATGTACCTATAATTTTTGATTGTTCCATGCTATTATATTATCTGTTTTGGATGTTAATGGGCTTTATTTTACACTTCTATATTATTTTTGGGACTAACCTATTAACCCAAGACCCAGTGCAAATTGTTGTTTTTTGCCTATTTCAGTGTTTTGCAGAAAAGGAATATCAAACGGAGTCCAAACGGAATGAAAACTTCGGGAGCGTGATTTTTGGAACAAACATGATCCATAGGACTTGGAGTGGACGTCAAGCAACCAACGAGGTGTCCACGAGGCAGGGGGCGTGCCCTCCCCCTCGTGGCTCAACCGACCTACTTCTTCCTGCTATATATGTTCACATACCTAGAAAACATCCAAGAGCACCACGGAACCCTATTTCCACCACCGCAACCTTCTGTACCCAAGAGATCCCATCTTGGGGTCTTTTCCGGAGCTCCGCCGGAGGGGGCATTGATCACGGAGGGCCTCTACATCAACTCCATGGCCCCTCCGATGATGTGTGAGTAGTTTACCTCATACCTTCGGGTCCATAGTTATTAGCTAGATGGCTTCTTCTCTCTCTTTGGATCTCAATACAAAGTTCTCCTCAATTCTCTTGGAGATCTATTCGATGTAATCTTCTTTTGCGGTGTGTTTGTCGAGTTTATGATCAAGATTATCTATGAACAATATTATCAAGATCTATTCTCCATGGCCCCTCCGATGAAGACTAGCTTTAGTACTAAAGGGTGCGATGGCCATTAGTAACGGTTCGTGGCACGAACCGGTACTAAAGGCCTAACCTTTAGTACCGGTTCGTGCCACGAACCGGTACTAATGGTGCAATTTTCAAATCCTACCCCCCTGTGTATCGCCTTTTCAGTATTGTAAAAAGCAAAAGAAAATGAAAAAAACTTCAAAAGTTAAAATCCTTCAAGATGTAGTTATGTTACCACATCTACTAGTTAGGAAACTTTCGAAACTTAAATTTGGACATGTTTTGCAAAAAGTGTAGGGAAAATGTAAAACAACTATAACTTTTGCATACGTTGTCATAAAAAACGTATAATATATCAAAATGTTCAGCACCATAGGGTTAGTTGTATGTTGATAGGACTATATATTGGAGGGCAAGAGTGACAGAAACTCCAGTCTAGCATAGAAATTGATGCATACGGGATTGAAGGGGGACCAATATATCTTAATTCTATGGTTGGGTTTTACCTTAATGAATGTTAGTATTTGCGGATTCTTGCTAATAGTTCCAATCATAAGTGCATAGAATTCCAAGTCAGGAATGACATGCTAGCCGTGGCCGCTCCCACATAAAACTTGCTATCGGTCTAGTAAAGTAGTCAATTGCTTAGGGACAATTTCGCAACTCCTACCACCACTTTTCCGCACTCGCTATACTAACTTTATTGTTTCTTTATCTAAACATCCCCTACTTTTTATTTATGCACTCTTTATTATCTTCCAAAGCTATCCAAAAACACCTACAATGTACTTCTAGTTTCATACTTGTTCTAGGTAAAGCGAACGTGAAGCGTGCGTAGTGTTGTATCGGTGGCCGAAAGAACTTGAGGGAATATTTGTTATACCTTTAGCTCCTCGTAGGGTTCGACACTCTTACTTATAAAAATAGGCTACAATTGATCCCCTATACTTGTGGGTTATCAAGACCTTTTTCTGGCACCGTTGCCGGGGAGCCATACCGTGGGGTGAATATTCTCGTGTGTGCTTGTTTGCTTTATCACTAAGTAATTTTTATTTTCTATTCTAAGTTGTTATCTATCTTTAGTTATGGATATGGAACACGAAATACCAAAAAAAGGTGTACCTGCTACTCATGGAGATGGGGAACCTCCTAAAACCCTCGATGCTGGTTATGTGAAAGAGATTATGTACTACTTTGATAATCCTGAGAAAACCCCAATCAATTATGTCATGGGAGACACGTTGGAACAACGTGAAAAATTTAGGGATTATCGCTTGACTCAAAAGGGAAACTATTATGGGATCAAATTCATATGTTGCATTGGTATGCTCGGGAACTATGCTTAAGATATGACTATACTTGTTGCTCTAGGATGAAGGCTCCACACCTTCTCTTTTCATGCAAATTTAATGATGATAAAACCATGGCTTCTTATGGTAATGGTATATATGATTACTATGATGTGGAACAAATAGAAGAATTTGTTACTTTTATGGGTGCTTATGAAATTGAATCTTTGTTTAAAGAGTGTGAAATTTTTGATGATTCAGTTTATAGTCCTAAAAATTTAGCTATCCTTAAATATTGCTATGAGAATTATGAATACAATGCCGATATTGATACGTTTATTGAGAAAGTCTCCGCTATCGAAGAAGAGACAAATATTTTGCAGGGGTCTATGGAAGAAGAAATTAATGACATTTTGAGCTCAGTGGATGAAAAATATGAGGAGGAGAGCGAAGAACAAAAGGAGGAAGAGCGGACTGATCACCCGTGCCCACCTTCTAATGAGAGTAACTCTTCAACTCATACATTGTTTCCCTCTGTGCTTACCGAAGGATGATTGCTATGATGACTGTTATGATCCCGTTGATTCTCTTGATATATACCTTTTTGATGATGTTTGCTATGCTTGTGGCTAAGATGCGAATATGAATTATGCTTATGGAGATGAACTTGCTATAGTTCCTTCTGTTAAACATGAAATTGTTGCTATTGCACCCACACATGATAGTCCTATTATCTTTTTGAATTCTCCTAACTACACTATATCGGAGAAGTTTACCCTTATTAAGGATTATATTCATGGGTTGCGTTTTACTATTACACATGATGATTTTGATAGATATAATATGCATGTGCTTGCTGCTCCTACTTGCAATTATTATGAGAGATGAACTACATCTCTGCCTCTTTATGTTTTCAACACGAAAAAATTGCAAGAAACTGTTTATACTATGCATTGGCCTTTACTTTGTGTGCATGAATTGTTCTTTTATGACATGCCAATGCATAGAAAGAGAGTTAGACTTCGTCATTACATGATATATGTTACCCTATGCTCACTACTAAATTACAAATCATTGTTAATTAAAATTGGCTTTGGCATACCTTGGGATCCGGGTGGATCCATTACTTGAGCACTATATGCCTAGCTTAATGGCTTTAAAGAAAGCGCTGCCAGGGAGACAACGCGGAAGTTTTATAGAGTCATTTATTTCTGTTGTGTGCTTTTATCAAGTTTAAAAACAAAAAAAATAAAGAGGGGAACCCAAAACTTTTTCAAAAAGGAAAGTGAAAGTGAGAGAGACAAGCATGGTTGAACCGGGGGAGCTCCTTGAACTTTGTTCATGCTCACGGAAACTTTGTGAATCTTGATTAAAGAAAATTTTCAAAAAAAATAATTATCCCCTTGTACAATTCCATTGTATTACAAAAATAATGTGCCAAGGTTTGCCTTTAGGATGTTTTAGATGTTTGTTGGTTTGTACGGTGCAGGACAGAAACTTTGGCTGTAGCATGCGATTTTACATTTTTTGCTGGAACGCCAAATGATTCTGAAACTTTTTGCACTGTCTTTCTATACAAAGTTTTTATTTTTCCTAATTGTTTTAGAATTTTTGGAGTACCATAGGTATGGTTAATGTTCACATTATTACAGACTGCTCTCTTTTAGACAGATTCTGTTTGTGATGCATAGTTTGCTTGTTTTGATGAAACTATCGTTTTATATCAGTGGATTAAGTCATGGAAAAGTTATATTACAGTAGCTAAAATGCAAAAAAAAATATGAATTGGTTTGCAACAGTACTTAGAGTACTGATTTTCTTTATTATACTAACGGATCTTACCGTGCTTTCTGTTGAGTTTTGTGTGGATGAAGTCTTCGAAGATCGAGGAGGTCTCGATGTGAGAAGAAGGAAGAGAGGCAAGAGATCAAGCTTGGGATGCCCGAGGCACCCCAAGTAAATATTCAAGGAGACTCAAGCATCTAAGCTTGGGGATGCCCCGGAAGGCATCCCATCTTTCTTCAACAAGTATCGGTATGTTTTCGGATTCGTTTCGTTCATGCGATATGTGCAATCTTGGAGCGTCTTTTGCATTTAGTTTTCAATTTTATTTTATGCACCATGCTGGTATGAGATAGTCCTTGGTTTATTTATAGAATGCTCATTGCACTTCACTTATATCTTTTGAGTATGTCTTTATAGAATGCTTCATGTGCTTCCCTTATATCATTTGAAGTTTGGATTGCCTGTTTCTCTTCACATAGAAAACCTCCATTTGTAGAATGCTCTATTGCTTCACTTATATTTGTTAGAGTGTGGGCATATCTTTTGTAGAAAGAATTAAACTCTCTTGCTTCACTTATATCTATTTAGAGAGATGAAAAGAATTGGTCATTCACATGGTTAATCATAAAATCCTACATAAAACTTGTAGATCACTGAATATCATATGTTTCATTCCTTGCAATAGTTTTGCGATATAAAGATGGTGATATTAGATTCATGCTAGTGGGTAGTTGTGGATTGTATACTTCTGTTGAAGTTTGTGATTCCCGTAGCATGCACGTATGGTGAACCGTTATGTGATGAAGTCGGAGCATGATTTATTTATTGATTGTCTTCCTTATGAGTGGCGGTCGGGGACGAGCGATGGTCTTTTCCTACCAATCTATACCCTTAGGAGCATGTGTGTAGTACTATGTTTCGATGACTAATAGATTTTTGCAATAAGTATGTGCGTTCTTTATGACTAATGTTGAGTCCATGGATTATACGGACTCTCACCCTTCCATCATCGCTAGCCTCTTCGGTACCGTGCATTGCCCTTTCTCACCTCGAGAGTTGGTGCAAACTTCCTCGGTGCATCCAAACCCCATGATATGATACGCTCTATCACACATAAGCCTCCTTATATCTTCCTCAAAACAGCCACCATACCTACCTATCATGGCATTTCCATAGCCATTCGGAGATATATTGCCATGCAACTTCCATCATCATCATATACATGACTTGAGCATTTATTGTCATATTGCTTTGCATGATCGTAAGATAGCTAGCATGATGTTTTCATGGCTTGTCCATTTTTTGATGTAATTTCTACGCTAGATCATTGCACATCCCGGTACACTGCCGGAGGCATTCATATGGTGTCATATCTTTGTTCTTGTATCAAGTTGTAATATTGAGTTGTAAGTAAATAAAAGTGTGATGATTATCATTATTAGAACATTGTCCCATGTGAGGTTATCAAAATAAAAGAGGCCAAAGAAGCCCAAATAAAAAAAGAGGCCATAGAAGCCCACCAACAAAACAAAAAATGAGAGAAAAAGAGAGAAGGGACAATGTTACTATCCTTTTACCACACTTGTCTTCAGAATAACACCATGTTCTTCATATAGAGAGTCTCTTGAGTTATCACTTTAGTATACTAGTGGGAATCTTCATTATAGAACTTGGCTTGTATATTTCGATGATGGGCTTCTTCAAATGCCCGAGGTCTTCATGAGCAAGCAAGTTGGATGAACACCCACTTAGTTTCCAGTTTGAGATTTCATACACTTATAGCTCTTAGTGCATCCGTTGCATGGCAATCCCTACTCCTCACATTGACATCAATTGATCGGCATCTCCATAGCCCGTTGATTAGCCGCGTCGATGTGAGACATTCTCCCTTTTTGTCATCTCCACACAACCTCCACCATCATATTCTATTCCACCTATAGTGCTATATCCATGGCTCACGCTCATGTATTGCTTGAAAGTTGAAAAGGTTTGAGAACATCAAAAGTATGAAACAATTGCTTGGCTTGTCATCGGGGTTGTGCATGATTTGAATATTTTGTGTGGTGAAGATGGAGCATAGCTAGACTATATGATTTTGTAGGGATAAATTTCTTTGGCCATATTATTTTGAAAATACATGATTGCTTTATTAGTATGCTTGAAGTATTAGTATCTTAATGTCAAATGATAGACTATTTCTTTGAATCACTCGTGTCTTAATATTCATGCCATGATTAGATTACATGATCAAGATTATGCTAGGTAGCATTCCACATCAAAAATTATCTTTTTTATCATTTACCTACTCGAGGACGAGCAGGAATTAAGCTTGGGGATGCTGATACGTCTCCATCGTATCTATAATTTTTGTTTATTCCATGCCAATATTCTACAACTTTCATATACTTTTGGCAACTTTTTATACTATTTTTGGGACTAACATATTGATCCGGTTCCTAGTGCCAATTCCTGTTTGTTGCATGTTTTTTGTTTCGCAGTAAATCCATATCAAACGGAGTCCAAACGGGAACAAAACTGATGGAGATTTTTTTGGGAATATATGTGATTTTTGGGAAGAAAAATCAACGCGAGACGATGCCCGAGGGGGCCACGAGGCGGGGGGCGTGCCCTGGGCCCTCATGGCCACACCGTAAGGCGGTTGATGCCCTTCTTTCGCCGCAAGAAAGCTAATATCCAGATAGAGATCGTGTTAAAATTTCAGCCCGATCGGAGTTGCGGATCTCCGGGAATATAAGAAATGGTGAATGGGCAGAATCTGGGAACAAGGAAACAAAGAGAGACAGATCCAATCTCGGAGGGGCTCTCTCCCCTCCCACGCCATAGAGACCATGGACCATAGGGGATACCCTTCTCCCATCTAGGGAGAAGGTCAAGGGAGAAGAAGAAGGAGGGGGGCTCTCTCCCCCTCGCTTCCGGAAGCGCCGGAAAGCCGCCGGGGCCATCATCATCACCGCGATCTTCACCAACACCTACGCCATCTTAACCAACATATCCATCACCTTCCCCCTCTATCTACAGCGGTCCACTCTCCAACAACCCGTTGTACCCTCTACTTGAACATGCTGCTTTATGTTTCATATTATTATCCAATGATGTGTTGCCATCCTATGATGTCTGAGTAGATTTTCGTTGTCCTATCGGTGGTTGATGAATTGCTATGATTGGTTTAATTTGCTTGTGGTTATGTTGCTATCCTTTGGTGCCCATCATATGAGCGCGCACATGGATCACACCATAGGGTCAGTTGTATGTTGATAGGACTATGTATTGGAGGGCATGAGTGACAGAAACTTCAGTCTAGCATAGAAATTGATGCCTAAGGGATTGAAGGGGGACCAATATATCTTAATGCTATGGTTGGGTTTTACCTTAATGAACGTTAGTAGTTATAGATTCTTGCTAATAGTTCCAATCATAAGTGCATAGAATTCCAAGTCAGGAATGACATGCTAGCTGTGGCCTCTCCCACATAAAACTTGCTATCGGTCTAGTAAAGTAGTCAATTTCTTAGGGACAATTTCGCAACTCCTACCACCACTTTTCCACACTCGCTATACTAACTTTATTGTTTATTTATCTAAAAAAACCCTACTTTTTTATTTACGCGCTCTTTATTATCTTGCAAACCTATCAAAAAACACCTACAAAGTACTTCTTGTTTCATACTTGTTCTAGGTAAAGCGAACGTGAAGCGTGCGTAGAGTTGTATCAGTGGTCAATAGAACTTGAGGGAATATTTGTTCTACCTTTAGCTCCTCGTTGGGTTCGACCCTCTTACTTATCGAAAGAGGCTACAATTGATCCCCTATACTTGTGGTTTATCATTCACACACTCATCCTAGTTGTCGGTGCTCATACTTTTTCATTGTAATATCCATGCTACTTTATTTTCCTTTTTATGCTTTCTTCTTGTGTGTTTGATAAACCTCAAGAAAAAAAATTAGTTTTAGCTTTTTAGCTAGTTTACTTTCCATGCCTGTAGTGGTAGTAATTAAAAAGAAAAGCTAAAAAAATTCTCGTTCTTCTTTTGCTTGTTGGGAGCTTTCCTGTGTAAATAGTTTTATTTCTTTTCCTATTCTTTGGGGGTCGAGAGGAGAAGACCATAATGAAAATGTTGAGTGGCTCTTATATGCATTATTGTTGATCTAACAAAGAGCCCATATTACCTTGTCTCCTCTCTTGAATTGAATGCTTGCAGATTCCAGCTTGGTCCAATGCACGTGCACTATTATTATTATCCGCACTATTCGGTCGTGCAAGTGAAAAGCAATAGTGATGATTATATGATGAACTTATTGAGATGAGAAGAGCTGGTATGAACTCGGCCTCTCTTGTTTTTGTAAATATGATTAGTTCATCATTTCCGATTCAGCCTATTATGAAAGAAACATATTTGCAATGACAATTGGAGATTGTAGTTGCTTATGCCATGCTTAATTAGCTAGGACCTTATAATGGTTTATCTTGCGTGCCAACATGCTATTAAAATGGTTGTGATGTGGTATGATAGGGTGGTATCCTCTTTTGAACGATTCGAGTAGCTTGACTTGGCACATGTTCACACATGTAGTTGAAACAAAATCAACATAGCCTCTACGATATTTATGTTCATGGTGCATTATATCCTACTCATGCTTTCATTCGGTGTTGATTAATTCTAATGCATGTTCATGACTGTTGTCGCTCTCTAGCTGGCCGCTTCCCAGTATTTTGCTAGCCTTCACTTGTACTAAGCGGGAATACTGCTTGTGCATCCAATTCCATAAACCCCAAAGTTGTTCCGTATGAGTCTACCATACCTACCTACATACGGTATCTACCTGCGGTTCCAAGTAAATTTGTATGTGCAAAACTCTAAACCTTCAAATAAACATTCTGTGTTGTATGCTCCAACAGCTCATGTATCTACTAGGGCTGTTTCTATCTTCCATGCTAGGTGGGTTATTCTCAAGAGGAGTGGACTCCGCTCCTCACTCATGAGAAAATGGCTGGTCACCGGGATGCCCAGTGCTACCTCTTGAGCTTGCGTTGGATTTCCCCGAAGAGGAAAGGATGATGCAGCAGAGTAGCGTAAGTATTTCCCTTAGTTTTTGAGAACCAAGGTATCAATCCAGTAGGAGGCCACGCTCAAGTCCCTCGTACTTGCACAAAAAGATAGCTACTCACAACCAACGCGATTAGGGGTTGTCAATCCCTCCACGGTCACTTACGAGAGTGAGATCTGATAGATATAATATTTTTTGGTATTTTTGGTATAGAGATGCAAAGTGAAAAGTAAAAGGCAAAGTAAAAAAGCAAAGAAAGATTAAAGTGACGGAGATTGATATGATGAGAATAGACCCGAGGGCCATAGGTTTCACTAGTGGCTTCTCTCAAGAGCATAAGTATTCTACGGTGGGTGAACAAATTACTATTGAGCAATTGACAGAATTGAGCATAGTTATGAGAATATTTAGGCATGATCATGTATATAGGCATCACGTCCGTGACAAGTAGACCGAAACGATTCTGCATCTACTACTATTACTCCACTCATCGACCGCTATCCAGCATGCATCTAGAGTATTAAGTTAAAAATAGAGTAACACTTTAAGCAAGATGACATGATGTATAGAGATAAATTCATGCAATATGAAATAAACCCCTTCTTGTTATCCTCGATGGCAACGATACAATACGTGCCTTGCTGCCCCTTCTTTCACTAGGAAAGGACACCGCAAGATCGAACCCAAAGCTAAGCACTTCTCTCATGGCAAGAACTACCAATATAGTTGGCCAAACCAAACGGATAATTCGAAGAGACTTGCAAAGATAACCAATCATACATAAAAGAATCCAGAGAAGATTCAAATATTATTCATAGATAGACTTGATCATAAACCCACAATTCATCGGTCTCAACAAACACACCACAAAAAATAAGAAGATTACATCGAATAGATCTCCACAAGAGAGGGGGAGAACTTTGTATTGAGGTCAAAAAGAGAGAAGAAGCCATCTAGCTAATAACTATGGACCCGAAGGTCTGAGGTAAACTACTCACGCTTCATCGGAGAGGCTATGATGATGTAGAAGCCCTCCCTGATGATGGCCCTCTCCGACGGAGCTCCGGAACAAGCCCCAAGATGGGATCTCGTGGCTAAAGAAAGTTGCGGCGGTGGAATTAGGTTTTTGGCTCTGTCCCTGTTCGTTTGGGGGTACATGGGTATATATAGGAGGAAGAAGCACGTCAGTAGAGCTTCGGTGGGCCCACGAGGGTGGGGGCGTGCCTAGGGGTATAGGGCGCGCCCCCCTACCTCGTGCCCACCTCGAAGCTTCCTTGGCGTAGGGTCCAAGTCTCCTGGGTCATATTCGGGCAGAAAATCATGTTCCAGAAAGGTTTATTCCGTTTGGACTCCGTTTGATATTCCGTTTCTTCGAAACACTAAAATAGGCAAAAAACGACAATTCTGGGCTGGGCCTCCGGTTAATAGGTTAGTCCCCAAAATAATATAAAAGTGGAAAATAAAGCCCAATATAGTCCAAAACACTTGATAATATAGCATGGAGCAATAAAAAATTATAGATACGTTGGAGACGTATCAGACATCCCCAAGCTTAATTCCTGCTCGTCCTCGAGTAGGTAAATGATAAAAAGAGAATTTTTGATGCGGAGTGCTACTTGGCGTAATTTCAATGCAAATCTTCTTAATTGTGATATGAATATTCAGATTCGAAAGATTCAAGACAAAAGTTTATATTGACATATAAAATAATAATACTTCAACATACTAACAAAGCAATTATGTCTTCTCAAAATAACATGGCCAAAGAAATTTATCCCTACAAAATCATATAGTCTGGCTATGCTCTATCTTCACCACACAAAGTATTTAAATCATGCACAACCCCAATGACAAGCCAAGCAATTGTTTCATAGTCTAACTTTTTCAAAAGTTTTTCAATGCTCACGCAATATATGTGGAATAGAATGGTGGTTGTGGAGAAGACAATAAGAGGGGAAGATAGTCTCACATCAACTAGGCATATCAACGGGCTATGGAGATGCCCATCAATAGATATCAATGTGAGTGAGTAGGGATTTCCATGCAACGGATGCACTAGAGCTATAAGTATATGAAAGCTCATCAAAAGAAACTAAGTGGGTGTGCATCCAAATTGCTTGCTCACGAAGACCTAGGGCATTTTGAGGAAGCCCATCAATGGAATATACAAGCCAAGTTCTATAATGTAAAATTCCCACTAGTATATGAAAGTGACATAACGAGAGACTCTCTGTGAAGATCATGATGATACTTTGAAGCACAAGTGTGGTAAAAGGATAGTAACATTGTCCCTCCTCTCTTTTTATCTCATTTTTTTATTTGGGCCTTTTCTATTTTTTATGGCCTCCTTTTTTTCTTTTTTATTTTTTTTTATTTTTTCGTCCGGAGTCTCATCCCCACTTATGGGGGAATCATAGTCTCCATCATTCTTTCCTCACTTGGGAGAATGCTCTAAAAATGATGATCATCACACTTTTATTTTTCTTACAACTCAATATAATCAAGAGTGACATGTATGAAAGAATTATGAACGGTGGCTTTGCCACAAATACGATGTCAACTACATGATCATGCTAGCAATATGACAATGATGGAGCGTGCCATAATAACCGAAACGGTGGAAAGTTGCATGGCAATATATCTCGGAATGGCTATGGAAATGCCATGATAGGTAGGTATGGTGGCTGTTTTGAGGAAGGTATATGGTAGGTGTATGATACCGGCGAAAAGTGCGCGGTATTAGAGAGGCTAGCAATGGTGGAAGGATGGGAAAAAGTGCATATAATCCATGGACTCAACATTAGTCATAAAGAACTCATATACTTATTGCAAAAATCTATAAGTTATCAAAGCAAAGTATTACGCGCATGCTCCTAGGGGGATAGATTGGTAGGAAAAGACCATCGCTCGTCCCCGACCACCACTCATAAGGAAGACAATCAATAAATAAATCATACTCCGACTTCATCACATAACGGTTCACCATACATGCATGCTATGGGAATCACAAACTTTAACACAAGTATTCTTTAAATTCACAACTACTCAACTAGCATGACTCTAATATTATCACCTCCATATCTCAAAACAATTATCATGCTTCAATCTTTTCCTAGTATTCAATGCACTCAAAAGAAAGTTTCACAAATCTTGAATACCAAGCATATTATTATTAAGCAAATTACCATGCTATTAAGAGACTCTCAAAATAATTTAAGTGAAGCATGAGAGATCGTTAGTTTCTTTAAAACAAATCCACCACCGTGCTCTTAAAAGATCTAAGTGAAGCACATAGAGCAAAATTATAACGCTCAAAAGATATAAGTGATGCACACAGAGCAAAACTACATAGCTCAAAAGATATAAGTGAAGCACATAGAGCAAAATTACAACGCTCAAAAGATATAAGTGAAGCACATAGAGCAAAACTACATAGCTCAAAAGATATAAGTGAAGCACATAGAGTATTCTATCAAATTTTATTTCTTGTATGGCTCTCTCAAAAGGTGTGTACAGCAAGGATGATTGTTGCACACTAAAATACAAAGACACAAATAATACAAGACGCTCCAAGCAAAACACATATCATGTTGGTGAATAAAAATATAGCTCCAAGTAAATTACCGATGGAAGTGGACGAAAGATGGGATGCCTTCCGGGGCATCCCCAAGCTTTGACTTTTTGGTGTTCTTGGATTATCTTGGGGGTGCCATGGGCATCCCCAAGCTTAGGCTCCTTCCACTCCTTGTTCCATAATCCATCAAAAGAATTCACCCAAAACTTGAAAACTTCACAACACAAAACTCAGTAGAAATCTCGTGAGCTCCGTTAGAGAAAGAAAACAAAAGACCACTTCAAGGTACTGTAATGAACTAATTATTTATTTATATTGGTGTTAAACCTACTGTATTCCAACTTCTTTATGGATTATAAACTATTTTACTAGCCATAGATTCATCAAAATAAGCAAACAACACACGAAAAACAAAATCTGTCAAAAACAGAACAGTCTGTAGTAATCTGTAGCTAGCGCAAGATCTGGAACCCCAAATATTCTAAAATAAATTTATGGACGTGAGGAATTTATCTATTAATCATCTTAAAAAATAATTAACTAAATATCACTCTCCAAATAAAAATGACAGCAGTTCTCGTGAGCGCTAAAGTTTATGTTTTTTTACAGCAAGTTCAACAAGACTTTCCCCAAGTCTTCCCAAAGGTTCTACTTGGCACAAACACTAATTAAACACAAAAAACACAACCAAAACAGAGGATTAATAAATTATTTATTACTAAACAGGAGCAAAAAGCAAGGAATAAAAATAAAATTGGGTTGCCTCCCAACAAGCGCTATCGTTTAACGCCCCTAGCTAGGCATAAAAGCGAGGATAGATCTAGGTATTGCCATCTTTGGTAGGCAAATATTCAATGATGCATCTATCTTTCTTAGAAATTTCTTCCTTTCTAGTAATTATCAAACTTTTAGGCACAAGATCAAAAAATTCATTCGTAGCATAAGGTTCCTTAATGATAGCAAAAATATCGGGATGAATGCTTATAGATTTAAGATCCGAAGTTTCCTTACTAGATGATTCACCCTTATTCTTAGGAACATACATAAGCTTGGTAATTTTAGTGGGAGGACTAGAAGTATTCTTTCCGGAAGAAAAAGCGGTTCCTAAGTTGGTAATGATACCCTCAAGTTTATCGATTCTAGTGGAATCTAGATTTATTTTCTCATTAACCATGGGTTCCTTTTCCTTAATATTTTTCAAAGTCATTCCTACCTTAGATCCATATTGGGTAATTTGATTATGGATCTTTTTATCTATATTATCAATTGATTCAATGGTAGCAACTTTGTTTTCAATAATTTCAAGCCTTTGCATAACATGCTCCAAAGTTAACATAGTTCCATTAACCAAAAGAGGTGGTGAGCTAAATAAATCTATCATAGCATTATAAGAATCAAAAGTGTGGCTACCCAAGAAATTCCCCCCAGTAATGGTATCAACGATATATCTATACCAAGGACTAGCACCTACATAAAAAATGTGAAGAAGGACTGAAGTAGATTGCTTCCTGGTAGATCTATTTTGAGCATTGCAAATTCTATACCAAGCGTCTTTCAGATTTTCTCCCTCCCTTTGTTTAAAATTTAGGACTTCATTCTCGCGAGATAATGGAGAAGATATAAGATTAGCCATGATGACAAGGCAAGCGAGAAAAAGGCAAACAGAGAAAGAGAAGTTGAAGGAGATTGGGAAAGAGAGGGCGAATAAAACGGCAAGGGTGAAGTGGGGGAGAGGAAAATGAGAGGCAAATGGCAACTAATGTAATGCGAGAGATAGGGATTGTGATCGGTACTTGGTATGTTGACTTTTTGCGTAGACTCCCCGGCAATGGCGCCAGAAATTCTTTTTGCTACCTCTTGAGCTTGCATTGGATTTCCCCGAAGAGGAAAGGATGATGCAGCAGAGTAGCGTAAGTATTTCCCTTACTTTTTGAGAACCAAGGTATCAATCCAGTAGGAGGCCATGCTCAAGTCCCTCGTACCTGCACAAAACGATAGCTGGTCGCTTCCCAGTCTTTTGCTAGCCTTCACCTGTACTAAGCGGGAATACTGCTTGTGCATCCAATTCTATAAACCCCAAAGTTGTTACATATGAGTCCACCATACCTACCTATATACGGTATCTACCTGTCGTTCCAAGTAAATTTGTATGTGCCAAACTCTAAACCGTCAAATAAACATTCTGTTTTGTATGCTCGAACAGCTTATGTATCTACTAGGGCTGTTTGTATCTTCCATGCTAGGTGGGTTATTCTCAAGAGGAGTGGACTCCGCTCCTCACTCACGAGAAAATGGCTGGTCACCGGGATGCCCAGTGCTACCTCTTGAGCTTGCATTGGATTTCCCCGAAGAGGAAAGGATGATGCAGCAGAGTAGCGTAAGTATTTCCCTTAGTTTTTGAGAACCAAGGTATCAATCTAGTAGGAGGCCACGCTCAAGTCCCTCGTACCTACACAAAACGATAGCTACTCGCAACCAACGTGATTAGGGGTTGTCAATCCCTTCACGGTCACTTATGAGAGTGAGATCTGATAGATATAATATTTTTTGGTATTTTTGGTATAGAGATGCAAAGTGAAAAGTAAAAGGCAAAGTAAAAAAGCAAAGAAAGATTAAAGTGATGGAGATTGATATGATGAGAATAGACCCGAGGGCCATAGGTTTCACTAGTGGCTTCTCTCAATAGCATAAGTATTCTACGGTGGGTGAACAAATTACTGTTGAGCAATTGACAGAATTGAGCATAGTTATGAGAATATCTAGGCATGATCATGTATATAGGCATCACGTCCATGACAAGTAGACCGAAACGATTCTGCATCTACTACTATTACTACACTCATCGACCTCTATCCAGCATGCATCTAGAGTATTAAGTTAAAAACAGAGTAACGCTTTAAGCAAGATGACATGATGTAGAGAGATAAATTCATGCAATATGAAATAAACCCCTTCTTGTTATCCTCGATGGCAACGATACAATACGTGCCTTGCTGCCCCTTCTGTCACTGGGAAAGGACACCGCAAGATCGAACCCAAAGCTAAGCACTTCTCTCATGGCAAGAACTACCAATCTAGTTGGCCAAACCAAGCGGATAATTTGAAGAGACTTGCAAAGATAACCAATCATACATAAAAGAATTCAGAGAAGATTCAAATATTATTCATAGATAGACTTGATCATAAACCCACAATTCATCGGTCTCAACAAACACACCACAAAAAAGAAGAAGATTACATCGAATAGATCTCCACGACTTTGTATTGAGATCCAAAAAGAGAGAAGAAGCCATCTAGCTAATAACTATGGACCCAAAGGTCTGAGGTAAACTACTCACACTTCATCGGAGAGGCTATGATGATGTATAACCCCTCCGTGATGACGACCCTCTCTGGCAGAGCTCCGGAACAGGCCCCAAGATGGGATCTCGTGGATACGGAAAGTTGCGGTGGTGGAATTAGGTTTTTGGCTCCATCCCTATTCGTTTGGGGATACGTAGGTATATATAGGAGGAAGAAGTACGTCGGTGGAGCTTCGGTGGGCCCACGAGGGTGGGGGCGCGCCTAGGGGTATAGGGCCCGCCCCCTACCTCGTGCCCACCTCGAAGCTTCCTTGGCGTAGGGTCCAAGTCTCCTGGGTCATATCCGGGAAGAAAATCACATTCCAGAAAGGTTTATTCCGTTTGGACTCCATTTGATATTCCGTTTCTTCGAAACACTAAAAGAGGCAAAAATAGCAATTCTGGGCTGGGCCTCCGGTTAATAGGTTAGTCCCAAAAATAATATAAATGTGGAAAATAAATCCCAATAGTCCAAAACAGTAGATAATATAGCATGGAGCAATCAAAAATAGATACGTTGGAGACGTATCACCCAGTCCCATGCTTTATGCAAATCAAATCAAAATAACTGCAAACAAAACTCCCCCGGGAGTCTTGTTAGTTGGAGGCACTCGTTGTTTCGAGCAAGCCATGGATTGATGCTTGTTGGTGGCGGGGGAGTATAAACTTTACCATTCTGTTTGGGAACCGCCTATAATGTGTGTAGCATGGAAGATATCGAGATCTCTCGGTTGTTATGTTGACAATGAAAGTATACCGCTCAAAATATTATTCATATCTATTTCAAAACTGAGCTCTGGCACCTCTACAAATCCCTGCTTCCCTCTGCGAAGGGCCTATCTATTTACTTTTATGTTGAGTCATCACCCTCTTATTAAAAAGCACCAGTTGGAGAGCACCGCCGTCATTTTCATCCATTATTGCTAGTTTACATTGAGTATGAATTGACTGGATCTCTTTTACCATGAATTACAATGTCTAGTCAGTCCATTGATCTTTAAAGGTGCTCTGCATTTATGTTTTGCGCTCTCAGAAAGGCCTAGCGAGATACCATCTTGTCATATCATATCATGATTGTTTTGAGAAAGTGTTGTCATCCGAGATTTATTATTATTGCTCGCAAGTTGATTATTTCATTGATATGAGTAAACATGAGACCTAAGTGTTATTGTGAATATGGTTAGTTCATAATATTTGCTGAAAACCTGAATGCTGGATATAGATATTTACAACAACAAGAGCAAACAGAGTTTCTAAAAGTTTTTCTTTATCACTTTCAGTTTATCAACTGAATTGCTTGAGGACAAGCAAAGGTTTAAGCTTGGGGGAGTTGATATGTCTCCATCGTATCTAATTTTCCAAACACTTTTGCCCTTGTTTTGGACTCTAACTTGCATGATTTGAATGGAGCTAACCCGGACTGACGCTGTTTTCAGCAGAATGGCCATGGTGTTATTTTTGTGCAAAAATAAAAGTTCTCGGAATGACATGAAAATCAACGGAGAATAATTTTTGAATATATAAAAAATAGTGGAAGAAGAATCCACGTCAGGGGGGCCTCCACCTGTCCATGAGGGTGGGGGCGCGCCCCCTGCCTCGTGGGCCCCCTGACGCTCCACCTACCTCAACCTTGACTCCATATATTCACTTTCGGGGAGAAAAAAAATCAGAGAGAAGGATTCTTCGCGTTTTATGATACGGAGCCTCCGCCAAGCCCTAAACTCTCTCGGAAGGGCTGATCTAGAGTCCGTTCGGGGCTCCGGAGAGGGGAATCCATCGCCATCGTCATCATCACACTACTACGGAAAACCTTATACACAGAATCTTAGCAGCAGCGCGGCACAAAAGGAAGCACTACTACTAATTAGCAGTAGCGTGGGTTTTTAACCCTTGCTACTACTAAGTTGATAGTAGTAGCGCAGGTTTTTAACCCTCGCTACTACTAAGTGGTCTCTACCGTGCCCCCCAACACATGCCATAGTAGTAGCGAGGGGTATAAACCCGCGCTACTACTAAGTTGATAGTAGTAGCGCGGTTTTATACCCCTCGCTACTACTAAGTACTAGGTAGGTGAAGCCGCCATATCCTCGGCCGAATCCCCATCTCCTCCCCCAAATCCCTCCTCTCTTCCACCACTCTCTCCTCTCACTTTCCATACGCTCTCACATGGACCTCTTGCCCATGCACCCATCCTCCTCCAAGGCGCTGAAAGAGGCCGCCGCCTCGCGCCACTTGCGTCTAGGAGCTCACCGGTCTTCCACTGACGTCTAGGAGGCCGCCGCCCCGCGCCACCACACCGGAGCACCTCGCCACCGGTGACTAGCTCCGCTGCTCCCTACATCACCTTCCTCTCTCCCTCGGTTTTCCTTTTCTCTCTCTCCCTCTGGTTTGACTCACCCTCCCATGTCCATGCCCGTGCAGGTCATCGCCATGGATGACCCGGAGCTATCTGGCATGGTCAGGAAGAGGAACCCCACGCCGCGGCCTGGCTCTGCCATAGAAACGGGCCCTCTCCAACAGCCACTGCTAGATCTGGTGTTCTACTATCCGTTCATGCCTCCGGCGACGCCAATCATCGCTAGATCTTACCATTGCTACCATTGACAGCACGCACGGGATCGAGATTTTTTTGTTTTTGAAAGTAATAGCAGCAGCGCGGGGTATAAGACCCGCTACAGCTAATTAGCAGTAGCGCTGTTTGCAACGCATGCTACAGCTAACCATGTATAGCAGTAGCGTGTGTCAACACGCGCTACTGCTACAAGTTAGCTGTGGCGCCGTATCAGTAGCGCGGTCACCCACGCTACTGATACACCCAAAACCCGCGCTGCTGCTAGGCTTTTCCCTAGTAGTGCTCAACCTTCCTCCATCACAAATTTCACGATGCTCACCGCCGTGCGTGAGTAATTCCATCGTAGGCTTGCTGGACGGTGATGGGTTGGATGATATTTATCATGTAATCGAGTTAGTTTTGTTAGGGTTTCATCCCGAGTATCCACTATGTTCTGAGATTGATGTTGCTATGACTTTGGTATGCTTAATGCTAGTCACTAGGGCCCGAGTGCCATGATTTCAGATCTGAACCTATTATGTTTTCATCAATATGTGAGAGTTCTTGATCCTATCTTGCAAGTCTATATTCACCTATTATGTGTTATGATCCGTTAACCCCGAAGTGAAAATAATTGGGATACTTACCGGTGATGACCGTAGTTTGAGGAGTTCATGTATTCACTATGTGTTAATGCTTTGGTCTGGTACTCTATTAAAAGGAGGCCTGAATATACCTTAGTTTCCAATAGGACCCCGTTGCCACGGGAGGGTAGGACAAAAGATGCCATGCAAGTTATTTTCCATAAGCACGTATGACTATATTTGGAATACATGCCTACATTACATTGGTGAACTGGAGCTAGTTCTGTGTCCCCTATGTTATGACGGTTACATGATCGATCGCATCCGACATAATTCTCCATCACCGGTCCAATGCCTACGAGCTTTTCCTATATTGTTCTTCGCTTTTTTACTTTTCCGTTGCTACTGTTACAATCACTACAAAACCCAAATTTTTTGCTACCGTTACCTTTTGCCGCCGTTACCACTACTACTATATTACTTGCTACTAAACACTTTGTTGTAGATATTAAGTTTCCAGGTGTGGTTGAATTGACAACTCAACTGCTAATACTTGCGAATATTCTTTGGCTCCCCTTGTGTCGAGTCAATAAATTTGGGTTGAATACTCTACCCTCGAAAACTGTTGCGATCCCCTATACTTGTGGGTTATCAAGCCTTCGGGAAGCGGGGCCGGACACTTGATTCACTCCACCTTCTTTTTCCAGAACTGTTCAAAGGATGGAATGGTTAGTGAATCCCCTTGGATTAATAAACCAAGCTATAGGCAGAAGCTTAGCCCTCACCCGGGGGGGGGGGGGGGGGGTTGCAGTCAAGACCAACGTCTTCGGACGTCTCCGGCCATGACTTTTGAGATTTAAAGAGAAATTTCCAGATCTCTTTGTGCGTCGTGCCGAAGAATTGTTGCCGAGTTCGCGGCCCTTCCAGATTAAAATCCCACAAACAGAGAGGTCGTCGTTGGCAGGGAAGGGTTCGGCAGATAAGCATCACCCGAATCACCTTATTGAGGTGGGTGTTCTTCTCTATGATACTTTTGATGAGCTTTTGCAGCATCACCAGCTCACCGGTCGATACCCAGTCTAGACCCTTGATGGTCCATGACGCGATTCATAGAGGGGGTCCATATTTAAATGCAGGAGTGGCTGCCCACTTGGTACCGCGGGGTTCGGTGATATAGAACCACTCCTGCTGCCATGTCTTGACGGTATCCACAAAGGCCACTTCAGGCCAGATAGCGTGAGGAAGCTTGCTCACCATGGCCCCGTCGCAATCCACGTGCTCCCTATTGACCACCTTCGGCTTCACGTTGAAAATCTTGAGCCATAGGCCGAAGTGTGTGGGGATGCGGAGAAATGCCTCGCACATGAGGATGAACACCGAGATATGGAGGAAGGAGTTCGGGGCTAGATCGTGAAAATCTAGCCCATAGTAGAACATGAGGCCATGAACAAAGGGGTGAAGGGGAAACCCTAACACGCAGAGGAAGTGGGGGATGAACACGACCCTCTCGCCAGGCTCTGGAGTAGGGATGACTTGCCCCTTTGCCGGGAGTCTATGTTTGATTTCCGCGGTTAAGTACCTCGCCTCCCGGAGTCCCTGGATATCCTCCTTCGTCACGGAAGAGGCCACCCACTTGCCTTGAGAGCCGGATTCGGACATGGTCTGAGAACGTGGTGGCAATGGAGGAAGATTGAGACTTGGGCGCTAGAGCGCAAAGATGGGAGGGCTAAGGAAGGAGAAGGCATGGGGTAAAATACGAGTCCTTATCCCATTATAAAGGCAACGAATATCGAACGACCACACACAAGCCTTAAAATTTTCCTATTCCCAAGGGGTCGAGCGGATGACACGGTTGGATTACCCAGGCCCTGATTAATGAAAATCCCGCAATAAGGGGACACAATCTCTGCTTTGATAAGACGTGTCACTTGGAGTTGCATCTCGAAAGGCGAATTGGGAGGCTGAAAAAACGGTTCGAAATAATAATAAGGCCGGGACTCGATGCCTCGCCGATTTTTTTTTTCAGAAGACATAACCTATTTTTGCTTAAGTACTTTCCCCTTGTGGTTCAGGGTTGTGACTATTGCATAGAGCCGAATATAGTTCTCTTGGTCGAACTGCTTTGGAGTATTCAGAGGAGGAACCCACCTTGCAATGCTGAAGATAATCTGCGCACACAGAACACATCGTCATTGAAGCCTGGTTCAGGGGCTACTGAGGGAGTCCTGGATTAGGGGGTCCCTGGGCGTCCGGACTATGGGCCGGACTGGTGGGCCGTTGAGGGAGTCCTAGATTAGGGGGTCTCCGGACAGCCGGACTATATCCTTTGGCCGGACTGTTGGACTATGAAGATACAGGATTGAAGACTTCATCTCATGTCTGGATGGGACTCTACTTGGCGTGAAAGCAAGCTAGGCAAGACGGATATGTATATCTCCTATTTTGTAACCGAACTTGTGTAACCCTAGCCCCCTCCGGTGTCTATAAACCGGAGGGTTTTAGTCTGTAGGACAACATACAATCATACCATAGACTAGCTTCTAGGGTTTAGCCTCTCCGATCTCGTGGTAGATCAACTCTTGTACTACCCATATTATCAAGAATAATCAAGCAGGAAGTAGGGTTTTACCTCCATCAAGAGGGCCCGAACCTAGGTAAAACATCGTGTCCCCTGCCTCCTGTTACCATCCGCCTTAGACGCCCAGTACGGGACCCCCTACCCGAGATCCGCCGGTTTTGACACCGACATTGGTGCTTTCATTGAGAGTTCCTCTGTGACGTCGCCGTAAGGAAGGATGCCTCATCTCGTTGTTAAAAACAACATTACCGACGGGGGAGCCCTGGCTGTCGGCCAAACTCTCCGGCTAGGCAGTTTCGTCATGACCGCCTGTTCGGCTGCTGCACCGACGATGACTTCTCGGGTCATCGAAAACAGCCTCCACGTCAGCTTAGAATTCGCCGAGCAGATGGATCCAATGGAGCTCTCTTCCCTAAGCGAGCTCTTGGATCGCATTGCTGCCTTGAGAGTCGCTATGGACTATAATCAGATTGGGCTTAAACCCGATCAAAGGGAGATTAACTCTCCACGGGTCACTCATCATGTTGCGGTGGTGGAGGAACAATGCGGCGATTCTTTCTCTATCTTGAGGACTAACTATGTCCGAATTCCTGAGCTCTCCGAGCCGGATACCCGTTTACGGGAGGACATCACCCAAACCCTGAACTTATAGTCAGGCAGTGGGCCAGACTCATCGGGCAACATCCCGGAATCTGAACTTCCAAGATCGGAAACTCCTCAGCCCCTGGGCCTTAGATCGGGTAGGGGTTCGGACTCAAAACCACCCACCCACCCAGACATAAACGATCTTTCCCACATCAGGCAAGGGCCCCATGAAATAGTACATCATTATTGGGCCAGATTCCTCCTTGTGATGAACATGGTTAAGGACTGTCGTGAGGAAGACACAGTCTCACTTTTCTGCAATAACTGCATGGACAAGGGAATCCTTGACGCCATAAGTCGCCATGACATATCACACTTCGCCGACTTGGCGTCCATAGTATGAAAGTACTGTGCGATGGAAAGTGCCTGGAAAACCGAAACAAAATTTTGGGATAATCCAGCTCTGAATATACACCCAGTCCGAGGTAAAAGGGTGCACTATCATAAGACACCCGAGTTAATTACAAAGAAGCAAAAACCCTCTACAGGGCATGGAAGTGTATTGGAGGGATGGCTTAACGGACCCTGCAAAATTCATAGCACAACAGATACCATACCAACACACAACCTTAGAGCATGTTGGATACTCCGGCAGGTGGCCAAAAGTGGTGAGGATCTTCTCATCCCAAATACCACAGAGCACCATCCCGTGGATAACAACACGGTATTAACAGTTTTTGAAACCTTCACATCAAATAATAGGCGCAAGCGAACACTCCTCAGCCTTGCCGAAATCTGCCATGTGGCAGCAATGAATCCATGGAGTAACACGGCTATTACCTTCAATGCCAGTGACGAACCTAAATTCCGAACTGCTCGAGCACTAGCTGCACTAGTCCTCAGTCCAATTGTGGACGGCTTTCGACTCACCAAAATGGAAATAGACTGGAACCGCATCGAGCAAAGTAGCACAACCTTCAGAGGAATCATCTCCAGTCGGGAAGCACGCTGTGCTGGGAAGATCACACTAGATGTGGTATTCGGCACGCCGGAGAACTATAGGTCTGAAGAAATTACATTCCAAGTGGCCCCGTTCAGTAGTGTATATCACGCCCTTTTAGGATTGGAGGCGTTCACGATCTTCCAAGCCAGACCCCATTATGGGTACATGAAGCTCAAAATGCCCGGGCCCAACGAAATCATCACTCTCGCTAGTGATCCGGACACAACACTCCGCGCCGAAAACAAAACAGCCGCATTGGCCCTCTAAGCATTATCCGAAGCCCTTTCGGCCGAGGAATTAACTGCGCTACGCTCCACGGTGGACAGGGACGACGTAATACTTGACAAGAGATCGAAGTCCACCTCTTTTAAACCAGCGGATGAAATAGTCAAATTCCATGTCCACCCAACGGACCCTACGAAAACAGCCTCCATTGGGGCTCAGTTAAACCCCACCGTGGACGCTGCACTATGTGATTTCCTACGCGAAAATTGGGACATATTCACCTGGCACCCCTCAGATATGCCAGGAATCCCACGCAGGCTAGCCGAGGACAGCCTTAATATCCTAAAGGGATTCAAGCCGGTCAAGCAGGCTCTTCGGCGTTTCTCTGAACCTAAGAGACAGGCCATGGGAGAGGAACTAGCCAAGTTATTGGAGGCCGGATTCATTAGAGAAATAAAACACCCGGATTGGCTAGCAAACCTAGTGATGGTACCAAAGAAGGATAAATCCTGGCGCCTATGTGTCGATTTCAAGGACCTTAACAAGGCTTGCCCAAAGGATCCCTTCCCCCTCCCCTGCATTGATCAAATTATTGATGCTACCGTAGGACACGAGTCATTTTGTTTCCTCGACGCATACTCCGGCTACCACCAAATCAAGATGGCGGAGTCCGACCAATCCACAACGGCATTTATAACACCACACGACCCCTTCTGTTTCAACACAATGCCTTTTGGGCTCAAAAACGCCAGCGCAACATATCAGCGCATGATCTAGACATGTCTAGAGAAACAGATCGGCAAAATAGTAGAGGCATACGTAGATGATGTGGTCGTTAAAACCAAACATGTCGACTCTCTGATAGACGACTTGAGGCTCACATTCGACAACCTCCAAACATATGACATCAAGCTCAATCCAGAAAAATGCATTTTCGGCGTACCAGCAGGAAAGCTCCTAGGTTTCATTGTCTCCAGTAGAGGAATTGAAGCTAATCCGGCCAAAATTCAAGCTTTGTCACAGTTGGCTACCCCAACAGACCTCAAGCAAATTCAGAAGTTAACTCGATGTGTGGCGGCTCTAAGCAGCTTTATCTCCCGCTTAGGAGAAAAGGCATTACCCCTTTATCGCCTCCTTCGGCGCACCGAACACTTCGAGTGGACGGACGCTGCCACAGCCGGATTTGAAGAAATAAAAGCCATACAGGCAACCAACCCAATCTTGGCCGTGCCAAATTTCGGCAAACCAATGATGTTGTACATTGCGGCAACTCATCAAGTTGTAAGTGCAGTGCTCGTCGTCGAACGAGAAGCAAACAGACATAAATTCCCTCTTCAAAAACCGGTATACTATGTATCCACCGTCCTCGCTCCATGCAAATCACGGTACCCACATTATCAAAAGATATCCTATGCGATATTCATGGCATTCCAGAAGCTGCGACACTACTATCAAGAGTGTTCGATTACAGTAGCCTCGGAAGTGCCACTTAACGATATTATAAACAAACGCGACGCTACGGGCCAGATTGCCAAATGGGCCATTGAGCTCCTCCCGTTCGACATAACATACAAACCTCGGCGAGCCATTAAATCGCAAGTATTGGCTGGTCACCGAATGGACGGAAGCCGAACTCCCTAAAGAGTACGACGCATACTCCAATTGGATCATGCACTTTGACGGCTCTAAAATGCTGGCTGGTCAAGGGGCTAGCATCGTCCTGACGTCCCCAACCGGAGATACTTTTCAGTACGTACTGAAGATACTGTACACAGACTCCAACAACGCAGCCGAATACGAAGCTCTGTTGCATGGTCTTCGGATGGCAGTCTCCACAGGCATTCAACGCCTGGATGTGCGTGGGGATTCAAACCTCGCCATATCCCAAATAAATGGAGACTTTCATGCCAAGGTTCCAAAGATGGCGGCCTATCGAAACGCCGTCCTAAAAATGTCAGCTCGGTTCGAGGCGCTCGAATTTCACCATGTGGCTCAGGAAAACAATCAGGCGGCGGATATCCTTGCCCACATCAGCGCAAAACGTGACGCGGTTCCCCCCAACATCTTTTTGGAGAGATTTTTTAAGCCATCGGTGGTATGGGAAGGGGACACCGGTAACAATAGTCCCGACCCGGCCAAAACACCCAATACCGAACACTCTGACATAATCGGAGGCTCTGCCACCGAAATAACACCTTCAGCCCATGTAATAATGGCCGTCATCGCCCCGTGGATAGAACCATTCTTGGCCTACTTAACTAGGCAGGAACTTCCCGAGGACCAAAATGAGGCATGCTGCATAGTGCGGCGATCTAAAGCCTACAGGGTCCACGAAGGAGAGCTATATAAGAAAAGCACTATTGTTGTCCTTCAAAGGTGCATCTCCGAAGAGGAAGGGCGGAAGCTTTTGTTCGGGAACGTAGTAATTTCAAAAAAATTCCTATGCACATGCAAGATCATGGTGATGCATAGCAACGAGAGGGGAGAGTGTTGTCTACGTACCTTCGTAGACCGAAGCGGAAGCGTTGACGCAACGTAGAGGAAGTAGTCGTACGTCTTCCCGATCTGACCGATCCAAGCACCGTTACTCCGGCACCTCCGAGTTCTTAGCACACGTACAGCTCGATGACGCTCCCCGGGTTCCGATCCAGCAAAGCTTCGGGGATGAGTTCCGTCAGCACGACGGCGTGGTGACGATCTTGATGTTCTACCGTCGTAGGGCTTCGCCTAAGCGCTGCTACAATATGACCGAGGTGGAATATGGTGGAAGGGGGCACCGCACACGGCTAAGGAACGATCACGATGATCAACTTGTGTGTCCTAGGGTGCCCCTTGCCTCCGTATATAAAGGATCCAAGGGGGGGTGCGGCCGGCCCTAGAAGAGGCGCGCAGGAGGAGTCCTACTCCTACTGGGAGTAGGACTCCCCTCCCTTTCCTTGTCCAAGTAGGAGAGGTGGAAGAAGAGAAGAAAAGGGGGGGGCACCGCCCCTCCCTCCTTGTCCAATTCGGACTAGGGGGAGAGGGGGCGCGCGGCCTGCCCTGGCAGCCCTTCCTCTTCTCCACTTTAGGCCCATGAGGCCCATTAACCCCCTGGGGGGTTCCGGTAACCCCCCGGTGCTCCGGTTTTATCCGAAACTTCCCCGGAACGCTTCCGGTGTCCGAATAAAGTCATCCAATATATCAATCTTTATGTCTCGACCATTTCAAGACTCCTCGTCATCTCCGTGATCACATCCGGGACTCCGAACTAACTTCGATACATCAAAATGCATAAACTCATAATAACTGTCATCGTAACGTTAAGCGTGCGGACCCTACGGTTCGAGAACAATGCAAACATGACTGAGAAAAATCTCCGGTCAATAACCAATAGCGGGACCTGGATGCCCATATTGGCTCCTACATATTCTACGAAGATCTTTATCGGTCAGACCGCATAACAACATACGTTGTTCCCTTTGTCATCGGTATGTTACTTGCCCGAGATTCGATCGTCGGTATCCAATACCTAGTTCAATCTCGTTACCGGCAAGTCTCTTTACTCGTTCTATAATACATCATCTCGCAACTAACTCATTAGTTGTAATGCTTGCAAGGCTTATGTGATGTGCATTACCGAGAGGGCCCAGAGATACCTCTCCGACAATCGGAGTGACAAATCCTAATGTCGAAATACGCCAACCCAACATCTACCTTTGGAGACACCTGTAGAGCACCTTTATAATCACCCATTTACATTGTGACGTTTGGTAGCACACAAAGTGTTCCTCCGGCAAACGGGAGTTGCATAATCTCATAGTCATAGGAACATGTATATGTCATGAAAAAGCAATAACAACATACTAAACGATCGGGTGCTAAGCTAATGGAATGGGTCATGTCAATCAGATCATTCAACTAATGATGTGATCCCGTTAATCAAATAACAACTCTTTGTCCATGGTTAGGAGACATAACCATCTTTGATTAACGAGCTAGTCAAGTAGAGGCATACTAGTGACACTCTGTTTGTCTATGTATTCACACATGTATCATGTTTCCGGTTAATACAATTCCACCATGAATAATAAACATTTATCATGATATAAGGAAATAAATAATATCTTTATTATTGCCTCTAGGGCATATTTCCTTCAGTCTCCCACTTGCACTAGAGTCAATAATCTAGTTCACATCGCCATGCGATTTAACAGCAATAGTTCACATCACCATGTGATTAACACCCATAGTTCACATCGTCATGTGACCAACACTCAAAGGGTTTACTAGAGTCAGTAATCTAGTTCACATATCTATGTGATTAACACCCAAAGAGTACTAAGGTGTGATCATGTTTTTCTTGTGAGATCATTTTAGTCAACGGGTCTGTCACATTCAGATCCGTAAGTATTTTGCGAGTTCTGTGTCTACAATGCTCTACATGGAGCTACTCTAGCTAATTGCTCCCACTTTCAATATGTATCTAGATTGAGACTTAGAGTCATCTAGATTAGTGTCAAAACTTGCATCGACGTAACCTTTTACGACGAACCTTTTGTCACCTCCATAATCGAGAAACATATCCTTATTCCACTAAGGATAATTTTGACCGCTGTCCAGTGATCTACTCCTAGATCACTATTGTATTCCCTTGCCAAAATCAGTGTAGGGTATAAAATAGATCTGGTACATAGCATGGCATACTTTATAGAACCTATGGCCAAGGCATAGGGAATGACTTTCATTCTCTTTCTATCTTCTGCCGTGGTCGGGTTTTGAGTCTTACTCAACTTCACACCTTGTAACACAAGCAAGAATTCTTTCTTTGACTGTTACATTTTGAACTACTTCAAAATCTTGTCAAGGTATGTACTTATTGAAAAATCTTATCAAGCATCTTGATCTACCTCTATAGATCTTGATGCTTAATATGTAAGCAGCTTTTCCGAGGTCTTTCTTCGAAAAACTCCATTCAAACACTCCTTTATGCTTTGCAGAATAGTTCTACATTATTTCCGATCAACAATATGTCATTCACATATACTCATCAGAAATGTTGTAGTGCTCCCACTCACTTTCTTGTAAATACAGGCTTCTCCGAAAGTCTGTATAAAACCAAATGCTTTGATCACATTATCAAAGCATTTATTCCAACTCCGAGAGGCTTGCACCAGTCCATAAATGGATCGCTAGAGCTTGCACACTTTGTTAGCTCCCTTTGGATCGACAAAACCTTCCGGTTGCATCATATACAACTCTTCTTCCAGAAATCCATTCGGGAATGCAGTTTTGACATCCATATGCCAAATTTCATAATCATAAAATGCGGCAATTGCTAACATGATTCGGACAGACTTAAGCATCGGTACAGGTGAGAAGGTCTCATCGTAGTCAACCCCTTGAACTTGTCGAAAACCTTTTGCGACAAGTCGAGCTTTGTAGACAGTAATATTACCGTCAGCGTCAGTCTTCTTCTTGAAGATCCATTTATTCTCAATTGCTTGCCGATCATCAGGCAAGTCAACCAAAGTCCATACTTTGTTCTCATACATGGATCCCATCTCAGATTTCATGGCTTCAAGCCATTTTGCGGAATCTGGGCTCACCATCGCTTCTTCATAGTTCATAGGTTCATCATGATCTAGCAGCATGATTTCCCGAACAGGATTACCGTTCCACTCTGGCACGGTTCTCACTCTAGTTGATCTACGAGGTTCAGTAGTATCGTGTTCTGAAGTTTCATGATCATTATCATTAGCTTCCTCACTGATTGGTGTAGGTGTCGCAGAAATAGTTTTCTGTGATGCACTACTTTCCAATAAGGGAGCAGGTATAGTTACCTCATCAAGTTCTACTTTCCTTCCACTCACTTCTTTCGAGAGAAACTCCTTCTCTAGAAAGGATCCATTCTTAGCAATGAATGTCTTGCCTTCGGATCTGTGATAGAAGGTGTACCCAACAGTCTCCTTTGGGTATCCTATGAAGACACATTTCTCCGATTTGGGTTCGAGCTTATCAGGTTGAAGCTTTTTCACATAAGCATCGCAACCCCAAACTTTAAGAAACGACAACTTTGGTTTGTTGCTAAACCACAGTTCATGTAGTGTCGTCTCAATGGATTTAGATGGTGCCCTATTTAACGTGAATGCAGCTATCTCTAATGCATAACCTCAAAATGATAGTGGTAAATCGGTAAGAAACATCATAGATTGTACTATATCCAATAAAGTACGGTTATGATGTTCGGACACACCATTATGTTGTGGTGTTCCAGGTGGCACAAATTTGTGAAACTATTCCACATTGTTTTAATTGAAGACCAAACTTGAAACTCAAATATTTGTCTCCGCGATCAGATCATGGAAACGTTATCTTCTTGTCACGATGATTTTCCACTTCACTCTGAAATTCTTTGAACTGTTCAAATGTTTCAGACTTATGTTTCCTCAAGTAGATATACCCATATCTGCTCAAATTATCTGTGAAGGTCAGAAAATAACGATACCCGCCGCGAGCCTTAACACTCATCGGATCGCATACATCACTATGTATAATTTCCAATAAGTCAGTTGCTCGCTCCATTGTTCCGGAGAACGGAGTCTTAGTCATCTTGCCCATGAGGCATGGTTCGCAAGCATCAAGTGATTCATAATCAAGTGATTCCAAAAGCCCATCAGCATGGAGTTTCTTCATGCGCTTTACACCAATATGATTTAAACGGCAGTGCCACAAATAAGTTGCGCTATCATTATTAAATTTGCATCTTTTGGCTTCAATATTATGAATATGTGTATCACTATGATCGAGATCCAACAAACCATTTTTGTTGGTGTGTATGACCATAGAAGGTTTTATTCATGTAAACAGAACAACAATTGTTCTCTAACTCAAATGAATAACCGTATTGCAATAATCATGATCAAATCATATTCATGCTCAATGCAAACACCAAATAACACTTATTTAGTTTCAACACTAATCCCGAAAGTATAGGGAGAGTGCGATGATGATCATATCAATCTTGGAACCACTTCCAACTCTCATCGTCACTTCACCCATAACTAGTCTCTGTTCATTCTGCAACTCCCGTTTCAAGTTACTAATCTTAGTAACTGAACTAGTACCAAATACTGAGGGGTTGCTATGAACACTAATAAAGTACACATCAATGACATGTATATCAAATATACCTTTGTTTACTTTGCCATCCTTTCTTATCCACCAAATACTTGGGGTAGTTCTGCTTCCAGTGACCAATCCCTTTGCAGTAGAAGCACTTGGTCTCAGGCTTGGGATCAGACTTGAGCTTCTTCACTTGAGCAGCAACTCGCTTGCCGTTCTTCTTGAAGTTCCCCTTCTTCCCTTTGCGCATTTCTTGAAACTAGTGGTCTTGTCAACCATCAATACTTGATGTTTTTTCTAGATTTCTACCTTCATCGATTTCAGCATCACGAAGAGCTTGGGAATTGTTTTCATCATCCCTTGCATATTATAGTTCATCACGAAGTTCTACTAACTTGGTGATGGTGACTAGAGAATTCTGTCAATCACTATTTTATCTGGAAGATTAACTCCCACTTGATTCAAGCGATTGTAGTACCCAGACAATCTGAGCACATGCTCACTAGTTGAGCGATTCTCCTCCATCTTTTAGCTATAGAACTTGTTGGAGACTTCATATCTCTCAAGTTGGATATTTGCTTGAAATATTAACTTCAACTCCTGGAACATCTCATATGGTCCATGACGTTCAAAACGTCATTGAAGTCCCAATTCTAAGCCGTTAAGCATGGTGCACTAAACTATCAAGTAGTCATCATATTGAGCTAGCCAAACATTCATAACGTCTGCATCTGCTCCTGCAATAGGTCTGTCACCTAGCGGTGCATCAAGGACATAATTCTTCTGTGCAGCAATGAGGATAAACCTCAGATCACAGATCCAATCCGCGTCATTGCTACTAACATTTTTCAACTTAGTTTTCTCTAGGAACATATATATATAACATAGGGAAGCAACAACGCGAGCTATTGATCTACAGCATAGATATGCTAATACTACCAGGACTAAGTTCATGATAAATTTAAGTTCAATTAATCATATTACTTAAGAACCCCCACTTAGATAGACATCCCTCTAATCATCTAAGTGATCACGTGATCCAAATCAACTAAACCATAACCGATCATCACGTGAAATGGAGTAGTTTTCAATGGTGAACATCGTTATGTTGATCATATCTACTATATGATTCACGCTCCACCTTTCGGTCTCAGTGTTCGAAGGCCATATCTGCATATGCTAGGCTCGTCAAGTTTAACCTGAGTATTCTGCGTGTGCAAAACTGGCTTGCACCCGTTGTAGATGGACGTAGAGCTTATCACACCCGATCATCACGTGGTGTCTCGGCACGACGAACTTTGGCAACGGTGCATACTCAGGGAGAACACTTTTATCTTGAAATTTAGTGAGAGATCATCTTATAATGCTACCGTCAATCAAAGCAAGATAAGATGCATAAAAGATAAACATCACATGCAATTAATATAAGTGATATGATATGGCCATCATCATCTTGTGCTTGTGATCTCCATCTCCGAAGCACCGTCATGATCACCATCGTCACCGGCGCGACACCTTGATCTCCATCGTAGCATCATTGTCGTCTCGCCAATCTTATGCTTCCACAACTATCGCTACCGCTTAGTGATAAAGTAAAGCATTACAGCGCGATTGCATTGCATACATTAAAGCGACAACCATATGGCTCCTGCCAGTTGCCGATAATCTTGGTTACAAAACATGATCATCTCATACAATAAAATTTAGCATCATGTCTTGACCATATTACACCACAACATGCCCTGCAAAAACAAGTTAGACGTCCTCTACTTTGTTTGTTGCAAGTTTTACGTGGCTTCTACGGGCTTAAGCAAGAACCAATCTTACCTACGCATCAAAACCACAACGATAGTTTGTCAAGTTGATGCCGTTTTAACCTTTGCAAGGACCGGACGTAGCCACACTCGGTTCAACTAAAGTTGGAGAAACTGTCACCCGCAAGCCACCTATGTGCAAAGCACGTCGGGAGAACCGGTCTCACGTAAGCGTACGCGTAATGTCGGTCCGGGCCGCTTCGTCCAACAATACCGCCGAACCAAAGTATAACATGCTGGTAGGCAGTATGACTTATATCGCCCACAACTCACTTGTGTTCTACTCGTGCACATAACATCAAACCATAAAACCTAGGCTCAGATACCACTGTTGGGGAACGTAGCAATTTCAAAAAAATTCCTACGCACACGCAAATCATGGTGATGCATAGCAACGAGAGGGGAGAGTGTTGTCTATGTACCCTCGTAGACCGAAGCGGAAGCGTTGACGCAACGTAGAGGAAGTAGTCGTACGTCTTCCCGATCCGACCGATCCAAGCACCGTTACTCCGGCACCTCCGAGTTCTTAGCACACGTACAGCTCGATGACGCTCCCCGGGCTCCGATCTAGCAAAGCTTCGGGGATGAGTTTCGTCAGCACGACGGCGTGGTGACGATCTTGATGTTCTACCGTCGCAGGGCTTCGCCTAAGCGCTGCTACAATATGACCGAGGTGGAATATGGTGGAAGGGGGCACCGCACACGGCTAAGGAACGATCACGATGATCAACTTGTGTGTCCTAGGGTGCCCCCTTGCTTCCGTATATAAAGGATCCAAGGGGGGGTGCGGCCGGCCCTAGAGGAGGCGCGCAGGAGGAGTCCTACTCCTACTAGGAGTAGGACTCTCCTCCCTTTCCTTGTCCAAGTAGGAGAGGTGGAAGAAGAGAAGAAAAAGGGGGGCGCCGCCCCTCCCTCCTTGTCCAATTCGGACTAGGGGGAGAGGGGGCGCGCGGCCTGCCCTGGCAGCCCGTTCATCTTCTCCACTTTAGGCCCATGAGGCCCATTAACCCCCCGGGGGGTCCGGTAACCCCCCGGTGCTCCGGTTTTATCCGAAACTTCCCCGGAACGCTTCCGGTGTCCGAATAAAGTCATCCAATATGTCAATCTTTATGTCTCGACCATTTCAAGACTCCTCGTCATGTCCGTGATCACATCTGGGACTCCGAACTAACTTCGGTACATCAAAATGCATAAACTCATAATAACTGTCATCGTAATGTTAAGCGTGCGGACCCTACGGTTCGATAACAATGCAGACATGACTGAGACAAATCTCCGGTCAATAACCAATAGCGGGACCTGGATGCCCATATTGGCTCCTACATATTCTATGAATATCTTTATCGGTCAGACCGCATAACAACATACGTTGTTCCCTTTGTCATCGGTATGTTACTTGCCTGAGATTCGATCGTCGATATCCAATACCTAGTTCAATCTCGTTACCGGCAAGTCTCTTTACTCGTTCTGTAATACATCATCTCGCAACTAACTCATTAGTTGTAATTCTTGCAAGGCTTATGTGATGTGCATTACCGAGAGGGCCCCGAGATACCTCTCCGACAATCGGAGTGACAAATCGTAATCACGAAATATGCCAACCCAACATCTACCTTTGGAGACACCTGTAGAGCACCTTTATAATCACCCATTTACGTTGTGACGTTTGGTAGCACACAAAGTGTTCCTCCGGCAAACGGGAGTTGCATAATCTCATAGTCATAGGAACATGTATAAGTCATGTAGAAAGCAATAGCAACATACTAAATGATCGGGTGCTAAGCTAATGGAATGGGTCATGTCAATCAGATGATTCAACTAATGATGTGATCCCGTTAATCAAATAACAACTCTTTGTCCATGGTTAGGAAAAATAACCATCTTTGATTAACGAGCTAGTCAAGTAGAGGCATACTAGTGACACTCTATTTGTCTATGTATTCACACATGTATCATGTTTCCGGTTAATACAATTCTAGCATGAATAATAAACATTTATCATGATATAAGGAAATAAATAATATCTTTATTATTGCCTCTAGGCCATATTTCCTTCAGCTTTTGGCAGAAATTCACGCTGGACTTGGCGGCCACCACGCCGCAGCCCGGGCCCTTGTAAGCAAGGCCTTCCGTACAGGTTTTTATTGGCGATGGCCCGGGCAGACGCACAGGACTTGGTCCAACGCTGCGCCAGTTGCCAGCTTTTTCCAAACAAAAGCCATATGCCACCTACCGCCCTCCAAACAATCCCCATTATCTGGCCTTTCGCGGTCTGGGGGCTTGACATGATTGGACCCCTTAAAGGGGGAACCCATAAGAAAAAAAATACTTAGTGGCACTACTAGGAAAAGGGCTATAGATGGAAATGATACTAATGGCGCACCAGACATGTGGTGCGCCATTAGTATATACTAATGGCGCACCATGTGTTGGTGCGCCATTAGTGTCCAAATAATAATGGCGCACCACATCCACGGTGCGCCATTAGTAACAAATTTTTTTTCATTTTTTTTTCAAAACTAGTAATGGCGCACCGTGGGAGTGGTGCGCCATTACTAGTTAAACTAGTAATGGCGCACCACATCCACGGTGCGCCACAAGTAAATTATTTTCAAAAAAAATTCCAATTTATTTTTATTTATTTTTTCAAAACTAGTAATGGCGCACTGTCAACTGGTGCGCCAAACTAGTAATGGCGCACTGTCAACTGGTGCGCCATTACTAAGTTTTTTTTTTTAATTTAGAATTTGTTTTATTCTTTTTTCAAAACTAGTAATGGCGCACCGTGGGTGTGGTGTGCCATTACTAGTTTAACTAGTAATGGCGCACCATCCCCACGGTGCGCCATTACTAACTTGGCCCAAAACGTACCGAATGCAACCCCCCTGGGCCGCCTTTTCAGTTAAAAAAATAAAATAAAATGATGGAAATGTCAAAAAAATAAAAGAAAATAAGTTTCCTATGTGATATGTGGTCTAGTTGTTGGGAAAATTTACAAATATGAATTTCGACTTTATTTGCAAAATCTCTCTCAAATTTGTAAAATGGGCATAACTTTTGCATACGAACTCGGATTAAAAAGTTTTTTATATGAAAAATCATCTACTCGAAAAGTTACATCCAAATTTAACCGTGGGAACCCCGTTAAACATTTTAAAAATCCCCAAAAACCTAACAGAAAAAAGTTACGGGGCTTTTAAGATCCGTAGGGAAAAAATTCAAAAAAATTCAAACTTACTAGTGGCGCACCGTATGCTAGGTGCGCCACTAGTAACAGAAAAAAATTGGTTTTGAAAAAAAAATTTGAATTATTTTTCAAAATATGACACGTAATAACCGGGAAGTTTGAAATATTTTTTCAAAATTTCATCATACTCATGAACATGAACAAAGTCCTAGACATCACAAGGTTTAATAGGATTGATATGATAGATATATCAACAAGTGCATGTGAGGTGAGGTGGTGCTGGGGTTGGATAGAACTATGTGAGGTGAGTTAAGAGTGCTTGGGCTAGAGTAGTGTGAGGATGGGTGACCTTCTGGGAAGTTTGACCATAGTGTACATTAAGGAAAAAATTTGAAAAAAAAATAAAAAAATTTGGAAAAAAATTATTACTAATGGCGCACTTCTATGTGGTGCGCCATTACTAAGTCAGATAGTAATGGCGCACCTCTAGGCATACTAATGGCACACTACTGGTGCGCCATTAGTATCTGGTATACTAATGGCGCACCAGTGGTGCGCCATTAGTAAAAAAATACTAATGGCGCACCAGTAGTGCGCCATTAGTACGCAAAACTGGTGCGCCATTAGTAGGCCTTTTCCTAGTAGTGTGGTCATGGTGGATAAATTCACCAAATGGATAGAAGCCAAACCTATTAAGACAGCCGAATCCGGACCGGTGATAGACTTCATATCTGGGGTCGTACACCGTTATGGCGTCCCTCACAGCATCATCACTGACAATGGCACGAATTTCACGGCCGACGAGGTAAAACTGTGGTGCAGCAACATGGGCATCAAGCTCGATTATGCTTCCGTCTATCACCCACAAACCAACGGCCAAGTTGAGCGAGCAAATGGTCTTATCATGAGCGGCATTAAACCCAGATTAGTGCGGTCCTTAACAGAGTCTAACATGCACTGGGTAGAGGAGCTCGACTCCGTACTCTGGGGGCTACGGACCACGCCGAATCGTAGTACCGGATATACACCCTTCTTTATGGTGTACGGCGTAGAGGCAGTCCTACCCTGCGACATAATTCATGACTCACCTCGAGTGCGCATGTACGAAGAAAGAGAAGCCGAGCTCGATCGGTAGGACAGTCTGGACACCCTGGAGGAGGAGCGCGATGTGGCAAAAGCATGTTCCGCATTTTATCAACAACAGGCTCGCAGATACCAAAGTAGAGAAGTACAGGCCAAAACCTATAGTGTTGGCGAATTAGTTCTACTCCTGCCGGAGAAGAAAAAGTCCAGGCTCGAGCCCAAATGGGAAGGTCCCTTCATTATTGACCAAGTTCTGACCGGTGGAGCGTACCGTCTGCGGGATGTATTGAATAATCGACTTGAGCCGAACCCATGGAACTCAGCCAGGCTCCAAAGATTCTACGCCTAGCGCCGGACTCTATGTTGGTCTCCTTCCTCTGTCCATTTTTTGAATATATATTATCGGTCTTTTTTCTCTTTTTTCTTTCTCACGGCCTTCAAGGGCCAGCTTGTGCCTCATTTGCACATTATAGATGCACTAACCGCGCTCATTATGCCTAGGGGCTTCTTATACAGAAGCTTAATTATCCATCTAGGCTTCATGCCCAGAACATGTGTTATTCACCCACATGTACCTTTTCTTCGCCATTATATGCATCGATATGACTTAAGTTTTGGCCAAGCTGGGTTGCCTGGCTCTTGTATTTATGCCCTATGTTCCCGTTAATTTGGCTAGGGCATAAGGGGAGCACCTCTGCGATTATTACTGCCGGTTCAGCCGGATGTGTACCTCAGACTGGGTGAAGCCGAAAGCTAGCGTTCTTAAGGGAATATTCGATCGATGAACAAAAGATGATTTTTATATATTTATTTTCCATATGTGCCCCAGATGTTTTTCCCGTGTTTCCTCTCGCAGTCTGGACATGCATTTTAGGGCATGCGTACCCAGGGAAAGGAACCCTTAACGGAACTATTCTCCCTGGAAGATGTTTCTTACTACCCATGTAATATAACATAACTAGTTGGGCACTTGTCTGTTCAAACACTAATGATCCCCACGCCTGGTCTCCATGCATACCCCAGTTCTTATATAACTGAGCGGGTACTCGGATACACTCCGGACTATCGGGTCCCGAGGTTGAAGCGAAAAGGTCCGCCATGACAAATGATCTACAATCCGGCTAGAAGGCATTATACATGTCATTTTAATTACATAGTCATGTAGACTGACTAAATTCCTCTTCTATACCATCCAACAGGCGGTTTAGCCTACAATCCTGTTCGGAATACTTTGTGGCTAATTCTACTTGCCCATAGACTAAGGTAACGGGGATCTCTTTCCCGTCGGGCCCAACAGGGCCGACCTCGGCCATGTGATTTGGGTCAGCCGTGGTATACCGCGTCTTCACCATGGCCCAGGCTTCCCTGGCACCTTGACAACATGCAGATATCTTCCATAATCGGAAGCATCGCCGTGCTCCCTTAAGCTTCTCCACAAGCTCTCCAACGCCTTTTGGCAAGGAGACGGATGGCCACAAGGCCTGGTCAATACCTTGCATCACCTGCCGAACTTGTTCGTGTAGTTGTGAGAGCTCGGACAGAAGATCACCCGCAGACCCGGGCATCTCCTCCACGAGACGACCCGTCAGCATACCTGCAGACATAACTCTATTAGCCGGCTTCTTTGTCGTCCCCTTTATTAAGGGTTCGTTCAAGCACTTACTAAATATGTCGTGTTGAAGCCGCTTATTCTCCTTCTCGGAGTCCGCCAGCTGGGCTCGAACATCTTTCAGTTCCACACTCAGCTTGGTATTGGCATCTTGGAGATTGTTTTTCTCTAGCCTGACCTGAGTCAGCACGCGTTCGCCAGCCTTCAGCTGTCGTACAGCGTGCTGCTCCTCCGGATTCTCTCCGGATTTATCTGCAACATCTATTATTAGATCTACAGCCATGCCGCACGCTATATGGTACCTCTCATTCTTTGAAAGAAATGTTACCAGCTGGGGACTTTTTAGGTTCCTTCATTGTGGCAACAGCGGCCCGAAGTTGGGTCTTGCATTCCTCCAGCTCCTGTGACAGTCGAGTATTCTTCTCTGTAAGAACCTGCACAATAAGATGTTCCTTAAATCAGTTATGCTAACTGTTTCAAGTCTCAGGGGCTACTGATACATATAATCGTCAGATTTTCTTACCCATACATCCTTTACATACTGGTCCGTGGCTCTGGCTAGACCACTTTGAGCAGCACGGAGGTACGCCTCTCCAGAATTGAAGGTGTCGAATGCCTCTGGTGAGAAGCAAGTGTCGCGGAGTACGGATCGGCGATGCCTATGATTCATGGCGCTCTCCACTTCTGAATGTGTAGCAGATACCCTATCTGCATCCTCTGTAGGGGGACTATCTGGCATCCGCCCCATGTCAGCTTCCGCCTCTATGTCCGGTCCTGGAGCCCGACTGGTGGAAGCATGATCCGCAGCCTCGCCGGACATATTCCGGCGAGCGTTTTTTCTGTTAAAGAAACATGGACGTCATTACATTTAAAGAAAGACGACAACCACGGTGCGGGGTTTCTGTCATACCTCTGCGCCAGCGTCTCTGTCCTAACCGCCTTCCTTTTCGGCCGGCCCGGCCTCGGTGCCTCTTGTTGGCGAGTTGCTGCGGGTTCGACGTGGCATCCCGGATGCCTTCCCTGTAAAAACACCATATATGTATGGTAGGTGAAGTTTCTAAAAGGGGATCCTAGTTTTTGGAGTTGGGATTTTTTGTTTTTTCTTACATGCGACGCAGGGAGAAGTCCGGGATAGTCGGCCGTAATGGCCACCATCGCGTCATCACAGCTTAATTGATAGAACTGCCGGTCTATCAGCTCCACATATATGACCGGATCTTCTTCAAGTTCGGCATCGAGAGCCCGGTCAGGGTCCTCTAGTTGTGGAGATGGGCTGCTGACCTCCCTTATGGCTTTTCGCAGTTCCTACCGCAAAATGGCAAGGTGAGTACCTACGATAAAGAATGCGGGAAGAATGATAGTAAGGAGATATAACTCACCCAGCTTGGAGGGTTGTACATGGAGAATCCATCCCGTGGCTTGATGCGGATGAACTCCTCTTCTTCTCCCTTGAACAATTCGGACAGAATTTTCGCTAAAGCGGCAGCGTTGTCCGGACCCTATGCCCGCTACGGGGGGCGTCATCCTCCCCGTTGAAACACCACTAGGGGTGCCCTCGATATTGAAGTGGTTGCACTCCCCGCATTATGCATATTGACATAACCTCGATTACAGGGTCCGGAAGGGGGACGTCCTCCATATAAAACCATTCCAAAGGCCACTCTTCGAACGTCTTCTTCGGAGTACCGGACAGGTATCCGGTTTCGGTGATGCGCCATATTTCGGCTCCGCCCACTTGATAAAGTGACCCCTTCTGTGTGTGAGGGACGAGCCAAAATAACCTTTTCCACAACTCGAAATGAGCCTCATAGCCCAGGAATAACTCGCAGAGGGCAACATAGCTGGCGATGTGCAAAATAGAAGCAGGGGTGAAATTGTGCAGTTGGAGGCCGTAAAACTCCAGGAGCCCGCGGAGGAACGGATGAATCGGAAATCCGAGTCCCTTCAATCAATAAGGGAAAAGGCATACCCGCTCCCCGTAGAGGGGCTTGGGAAGCTCTCCGCTTGCTCCCCGCCATTGTAGGTGCCGAGCCCGGCTCGGACGGGCACCATATATGCCGGAGGGAGAAATCCCTTGGTCTGCAGTTCGACTAATCGACTGTGTGGGACTGAACACCTCTCCCAATCACCAGGCTTGGGGCTGCGGGGCGGGAGGAGGAGCTGCGGAGGTCGGCCATGCTGGAGTGGATTTTTCAGAAGCACGCTCCGATGGATTCTCGCTGGGGGAGGATGGTATGGATTGGATCTAAGAATCCCCATCCCTTTAATAGACAATTTATTTATCTGGCTAGCGGGGTGAATGTAAAAATGCCCTGGCGCCTCGCATTCATTCGACGCATGGGAGACAGCCCTTATTGGGCGCAGAAGCCAAGAGGTTCAACATTTATGGGACCAGACACTGCTTAACAAACGTTCGAAATTTGGAGAAGAACCCGCCTTGCAATGCCGAAGACAACACTGCGCGCCAGACTCATTGTCATTGAAGCCTGGTTCAAGGGCTACTGAGGGAGTCCTGGATTAGGGGGTCTCCGGACAGCCGGACTATATCCTTTGGCCGGACTGTTGGACTATGAAGATACAAGATTGAAGACTTCGTCTTGTGTCCGGATGGGACTCTACTTGGCGTGGAAGGCAAGCTAGTCAATACGGATATGTATATCTCCTCTTTTATAACCGACCTTGTGTAACCCTAGCCCCCTCCGATGTCTATATAAACCGGAGGGTTTTAGTCCATAGGACAACGTACAATCATACCATAGGCTAGCTTCTAGGGTTTAGCCTCTCCGATCTCGTGGTAGATCAACTCTTGTACTACCCATATTATCAAGAATAATCAAGCAGGACGTAGGGTTTTACCTCCATCAAGAGGGCCCGAACCTAGGTAAAACATCGTGTCCCCTGCCTCCTGTTACCATCCGCCTTAGACGTACAGTTCGGTACCCCCTACCCGAGATCCACCGGTTTTGACACCGACAGCCGTGAAGATACAAGATAGAAGGTTTCCCTCTGTGTATGGATGGGACTCTCCTTGGTGTGGAAGGCAAGCTTGGCATTCAGATATGAATATTCCTTTCTCTATAAACCGACTATGTACAATCTAGCCCCCTCCGGTGTCTATATAAACCGAAGGGTTAGTTCGTAGGGGCAATCATAATCATACAGGCTAGACATCTAGGGTTTAGCCATTACGATCTAGAGGTAGATCAACTCTTGTAACCCTTATACTCATCAAAGTCAATCAAGTAGGAAGCAAGGTATTACCTCCATTTAGAGGGCCTGAACCTGGGTAAACATCGTGTCCCCTGCCTCTTGTTACCTTCGATCCCTAGATGCACAGTTCGGGACCCCCTACCCGAGATCTGTCGTTTTTGATACCGACAGTGCCCCTGTCCTTGTGGTCACCTGACAAGCGCCCGACGCCCATCTTCTGCTATATGGTGTGTTTTGACCTGGAAAAAAATCAGAAGGAAACTTTCGGGATGAAGCGCCGCCGTCTCGAGGCTGAACTTGGGTCGAACCAATCTAGGGCTCCGGCGGAGCTATTCTGCCGGAGAAACTTCCCTTCGGGAGGGGGGAATCGAAGCCATCGTCATTACTAATGATCCTCTCACCAAGCGGGGGTCAATCTCCATCAACATCGTTACCATCACCATCTCCTCTCCAAACCCTAGTTCATCTCTTGTATCCGATATCTGCCTCAAAACCTCAGAGTGGTACCTGTGGGTTGCAATTAGTGTTGATTACTCCTTGTAGTTGATGCTAGTTGGTTTATTAAGTGGAAGATTATATTTTCAGATCCTTAATGATAATTAATACTCCTCTAATCTTGATCATGAATATGTTTTGTGAGTAGTTACATTTCTTCCTAAGGACATGGGAGAAGTTTTGTTATAAGTAATCATGTGAATTTGGTATTCGTTCGATATTCTAATGAGATGTATGTTGTCTCTCATCTAGTGGTGTTATATTAACATCGACTACATGACACCTCACCATTATTTGGGCCTAGGGGAAGGATTGGGAAGTAATAAGTAGATGATGGGTTGCTAGAGTGACAGAAGCTTAAACCCTAGTTTATCTGTTGCTTTGTAAGGGGCTGATTTGGATCCATATGTTTCATGCTATGGTTAGGTTTACCTTAATTCTTATTTCATAGTTGCGGATGCTTGCAAGAGGGGTTAATAATAAGTGGGAGGCTTGTCCAAGTAAGGGCGGCACCCAAGCACCGGGCCACCCACATATCAAATTATCAAAGTAATGAACGTGAATCATATGAGCATGATGAAAACTAACTTGACAACAATTCCCATGTGTCCTTGGGAGCGCTTTGCTTTATATAAGAGTTTGTCTAGGCTTGTCCTTTGCTACAAAAAGGATTGGTACACCTTGCTGCAACTTGTTTACTTGCATTACTTGTTACCCGTTATGATTTATCTTATCACAAAACTATCTGTCACCGATAATTTCAGTGCTTGCAGAGAATACCTTACTGAAAACCGCTTGTCATTTCCTTCTACTCCTTGTTGGGTTCAACACTCTTACTTATCGAAAGGACTATGATAGATCCCCTATACTTGTGGGTCATCAATTCCTGAGTATTGATGCCTTTATGTCGAATTATAGACTATTGCTTTAAATCAGCCGTGTCTTAATATTCATGCCATGATTAGAAATCTTATTAAGATTATGCTAGGTAGGATTCCACACCAAAAATTATCTTTTTATCATTTACCTACTCGAGGACGAGCAGGAATTAATCTTGGGGATGCTGATACATCTCCGTCGTATCTATAATTTTTGATTGTTTCATGCCAATATTATACAGCTTTCACATACTTTTGCCAACATTTTATATGATTTATTGGACTAACCTATTGATACAATGCCCAGTGCCAGTTCTTGTTTTTTGCATGTTTTTGTTTCGCAGAACATCCATATCAAACGAAGTCCAAATGCAATAGAATTTTATGCACAATTATTTTGGAATATATGTGATTTTTGGGACTTGGAATCAACGCAAACGGGGCCCACAACCCCCAAAAGATAGCAGGGCATGCCCCAGGGGCCAGGTGCGCCCTAGTGGGTTGTGACCGCCTTGGATGTCGGCTGGATCTCTACTTAGGGTGCAAGGAAGCTTATATCCGGAAAAAATCATGTTAAAATTTCAGTGCAATCAGAGTTACGGATCTCCCGGAATATAAGAAACAGTTTCGCCGAGAAAACAGGAACGTGAAAGAGAGAGAACAGAGGGAGATCCAATCTTGGAGGGGCTCCCGCCCCTCCACCGCCATGGAGGCCACGAAACAAAGGGGGAACTCTCCTCCCATTAGGGGGGAGGCCAAGGAAGAAGAAGGAGGGGGCTCTCTCCCCCTCTCTCCTGGTGGCGCTGGAGTGCCGCCGGGGCAAGGATCGTGACGGCGATGTACATCAATAATCTTGCTACCGTCAACACTAACACTCCCCCCTCTATGCAGTGGTGTAACACCTATTCTCCCCGCTGTAATCTCTACTTAAACACGATGCTCAACTCCATATATTTATCTCCCGATGATATTTGGCTATCCTATGATGTTTGAGTAGATCCGTTTTGTCCTATGGGTTGTTAGATGATCATGATTGGTTTGAGTTGTATATTTTATTTTGGTGCTGTCCTACGGTGTCCTCTGGGTAGCGCAAATGGAGGGATCCCTGTTGTAGGGTGTTGCAATATGTTAAAGGATTGGTTATGGTGGGTGGCGTGAGTGACAGAAGCACATACGCGAGTTTGGGGGTCATTGCGTATGGGATAAAGAGGACTTGATACTTAATGCTATGGTTGGGTTTCACAACCTTAATGATCTTTAGTAGTTGCGGATGCTTGCTAGAGTTACAATCATAAGTGCATATGATCCAAGTAGAGAAAGTATGTTAGCTCATGCCTCTCCCTCATATAAAATTGCAACAATGATCACCGATTTAGTTATCGATCACCTAGGGACAAATGACTTTCTTGTTGACAAAAGCTATCTATTTTTATTTCCTTGCAATTTATTCATATTTTTATTCTCGCAAAGTACTCATAGTTTTTATTCTTGCAAAATAGTTTCATACTTTTTTAGGTAAAGTGAACGTTAAGTGTGCGTAGTGTTGTATCGATGGTGGATAGAACTTGAGGGAATATTTGTTCTACCTTTAGATCCTCGTTGGGTTCGACACTCTTATGTATCTAGAAAGGCTACAAATGATCCCCTACACTTGTGGGTTATCAGAACTTCCTATGGTATGGAAGTGAGATCAATAAAAAAGGAGAATGTCTTACAAGTTGGGATATGATATGCAAGCCTAAGAATCAAGGAGGTCTTGGTGTATTAAATCTAAAAACACAAAACAAAGCCCTCTATCGGTGTCAAAACCGGCGGATCTCGGGTAGTGGGTCCCAAATTGTGCGTCTAAGGCGGATGGTAACAGGAGGCAGGGAACACGATGTTTTACCCAGGTTCGGGCCCTCTTGATGGAGGTAAAACCCTACGTCCTTCTTGATTTATTCTCGATGATATGAGTATTACAAGAGTTGATCTACCACGAGATCGGAGAGGCTAAACCCTAGAAGCTAGCCTATGGTATGATTGTATGTTGTCCTACGGACTAAAACCCTCTGGTTTATGTAGACATCGGAAAGGGCTAGGGTTACACAAGGTCGGTTACAAAGGAGGAGATATACATATCCGTATTGCCTAGCTTGCCTTCCACGCCAAGTAGAGTCCCATCCGGACACGAGACGAAGTCTTCAATCTTGTATCTTCATAGTCTAACAGTCCGGCTGTCCGGAGACCCCCTAATCTAGGACTCCCTCAATAGCCCCTGAACCAGGCTTCAATGACGATGAGTCCGGCGCGCAGTATTGTCTTCGGCATTGCAAGGCGGGTTCCTCCTCTGAATACACCACGAAAAAATTTGAATACAAGGATAGTGTCCGACCCTGCAAAATAAGTTCCACATACCACCATAGAGAGAATAATATTTCCACAAATCTAATCTGCTGACTTGTTTTGGCAACATGACATTATGCCATGGCCCGGTGATTATTCGAACCGTTTCCTTTAACTAGCCCCACACATAACGTGAGGCAGTTTTTTGACACGTCTTGTCAAAGCAGAGATCGTGTCCCCCTTATTACGGGATTCTCATCAATAGGGCGTGGGTAACCCAACCGCGCCATCGATTACGGTGCTTGGATAAGCGAGTTTTACCAGGCTAGCGGGGGTGCATAGTTTCGGCCGCCCCTATAAAGGGACAAGGTTTAACCTTTTTCTACCCACGCCTTCTTCCTCCTTGCTCATCCACTCTTGCGCACTGGAGCTCCAACGCCCAAGTCCATATCCTTCCCCTCAACCTTCTCCAATCATGTCCTGAGCGGGAGGCAAATGGATGGCTTCCTCCGTTACGGAGGGACACATCAAGAAGCTGCGCGGAGCCGGATACTTAGCCGCGAACATCGCGCATCGGCTGCCCGCTACGGGGCAGATCATTCCTACACCTAAACCTCACGAGAGGGTAGTATTCCTCCACCACTTCCTCCACGGACTGGGGTTTCCCCTCCATCCATTCGTCCGTGGTCTTATATTCTACTACGGACTGGACTTCCATGATCTGGCCCAAACTTCGTCCTCAACATTTCGGCGTTCATCGTCGTGTGTGAGAATTTCCTCCGCATTCGTCCCCACTTCGGCCTATGGTTAAAGACCTTCAATATCAAGCCGAAGGTAGTGGGCAGCCAACAAGCAGAATGTGGCGGAGCCATGGTGGGCAAGATGCCCAACGTTGTATGGCTTGAAGGCTCCTTCGTGGAGGCCATAAAGGGGTGGCAATCGGCGTGGTTCTACATCACCAAGCCGCGCGACGCCAAATGGGTGGCTGCCCCCAAGTTTCGATCCGGAATCCCCAGGTGGCTCACCTCCTGGAAAGTGAAGGGCCTGTCCTGGGGTTCATTGGTGGAGCTGGACGGACTCCAGAAATGTATCTGGAATATGGCAGGCAAGAAGCTCAAGCTTGTCATCATGGTCCAGGTCATGCTCATCCATCGGATCCTCCGGTGCCAACAACGGGACTTCAACTTGTGGGAGTTCGACCCGGCCCAGCACCAGACTCTAAGCGAGCTCTTCGACAGGATGCACAAGGATGTCTGGAAGGTGCTGTTCAAGGGCGCCGAGTCCCTCCCTCTCTCACCGAGGACCGCGGGCTAAGCGCGAAGCGCCGAGCGCATTCGGTGAGTTCTATACATCCGGTAGGATATTTTATTTCCCCTCGCTTAATCATGTGCGGGGTCTGATCTCCATGCCTTTGACAGGACTGGGTGGAGACGTCGGGGCAGATTAACTGTTCGGCCCCTCTGCCCGAAGACACTGCGGACGCTCTCCTTACGGAGATGCTGACTCCGGCCCCTTATAATGTGCCAGAGAAGACCAACAAGGCCAAGGGAACCCGAAAGAGTTCCTGACGCCAGGTGTTATCGGACTCATCGTCCAATAACACTGCGACACACTCCTCCCCCAAAGACGAGGAGGAAGAAGAGGATGCTCCCCCTTCAGTCGGGGGAGACAAGAAAAGGAAGGCCGCCCTAACCGGGGGGCTGAAGCGTCCAAGATGGGAAGGACTCTTCCTCCGGACTACTCTACCACCGCCGGCGAAGGCGAAGACGAGTGGCTGCTCAAGGCAAAGCCCCTGGCAAAGTTGTAAGTATTCGGATGCCAGAGTAACTCATAGCATTCATTTGTCGCACTATTTCTTCTAACGCCGAATTATGATTATGCAGACTGGCACGAGCACGTATCAACGTATCGTCGGATGGCTCCCTGGGCTCGTTGGAATGGATAGCGACCCACTTCTGACCGCCACCTCCCCCTGCCCTACGGACAACGCCGAGGTATTGTCTCAAGAGGCACCGGGTCGAGGGGAGACAGTCCCGGAGGCGCCTCAAGGCAACCTTCCGGACTCCACAAGCAGAGGGAGCAAGGCTCCCGAGGGCTCCGAGTCGGCCCTCAGCAGAACACCGCGCCGGAACCCCCAGTGGTTCCGGACTCGGGCAGGCGGGCTCATTCTAAAAGGGGCAAAACGCCTGTGCCGGTGACCTATATCCATCCAGAGGCACCGGACAATCTGCTGGGAGCGCTTTGCAGCGCTTCCATCGACGAAGAGCACCGCACTATTATGAGTGCGCTGGTCCAGAAGGTTCAGTCCACCAAGAGCGGACTGACTGAAGCCTGTGCCAGCCTTCTGACAGGCTTTCAGGTAAGTTTTTTGAAATATAGGAAAAATATTATGGCATAGACAGTAGCCCCTGATGTGCTGTTTAGTGTTCAAAGAGAAAAGCCGAACAGAGGATCAAACAATCGCAGGAGTCTAATATAAGTATGTCTATATGCGTGTGCTGGCTTCGCTGTTGGCCTCTGCCGCACTGAATGCGGAGGTCGCCACACTGAAGCAGGACCTTAAAGGGTCCAAGGACGAGCTCGGCCTTGCCAAGAGGCAGCTCGAGGAGAACAAAGGTAAGTAGTACCTAGTCCATGGATATGTATAAAAAGAATGTGATTGCAAAATGACAGGATCATCGTAAATTTGCCAGGGGCCACAACCGAGGTGGCGACCCTGAAGCAAGCGCTATCCGAGGCCGAAAACAATGCAGCGAAGGAGCGCACCGAGCAGGAGAGGCATGAGGCTCGGGTCGGTGAGGTGCAGCAAGAGCTCCACGCCTCATGACGAAGCACGAGGCGTTGGAGCTTGACTTGAAGATGCAAGAGTCCGAGCTTGCCGCGGCCCTCGAGAGCGCAAAGAGTGCCAAGGCCAAAGCACAAAAGGCCCTTCAGGATATTGATGCGATGAAGAAGATAGCGGGGGGTAAGGCATTCTATATGCAAATCAAGCATGTGAAAGTGAATTACTTGTTACTTACCCGAATCCGGAGCTTTCTAGGAGCATTCGCAGGTTTGCCCCGCAACGTGTCGGATGCCGCATAGATTTACCAGGACAAGGAGGGAAGCTCAATGGAGAAGCTGTTCTAGTCTCAGTATACTGGGACCGAAGACCCGATGCCTCTGAGCGACCAGCTGAAGTAACTAGTCGAGCTGCACAAGGCAGCCGAACAGGCCATGAAGGGCTTCCCGGCAGCTACTTCGTCCTGGTGAGGCGGCTTGTGGATGCATGCCCATGGCTGGAAGTCATCAAGCTGTCCGTCTGCATCGAAGGTGCACGCCGGGCTTTCGCCCGTGTGAAGGCGCAATGGGCTAAGCTGGACGCCGTGAAGCTGATTAAGGAAGGGCCGCCGGAGGGCAAGGAGCATCGCCACCCCGAGATGTACTATGAGGGTGTCCTAAAGGGTGCTCGTCTCGTAGCGGACGAGTGTACGAAAGATATAATATTCGAGTAAACTTGCTCGTGTGATCCTGTAGTTATGAAAACTTGTTCATATGCGGTATGCAATGCTTGTTTGAATTTAAAATATTACCTTCTGTTCGGCTATTTATCAAATCTGAGAGATGGCTAGTCATCGGCTTCTGCCCCCATGCCACGAGTGCTGGGGTTTTCGGGATAAACCTGAGCGCTCTTGTTCCCATTGTTGGGTCCTTCAAGGGAGGTGCTCAGCACACCAAACAAGGAAATCGTACTATAATGCGTTATCATTCTCACATAGCCATAGAATTCTATAATTTTAAATTTCGGCGAAGCCCCTAGTATTCGGATGGCCGAATTTGGGGCGCGATACACGCCTTAAGCCGGACAGGGCCGACTCCTCGCTCTAAGCGGCATAAGTCGTTAGGGACTCGAAAACCTCTCGAACAGCGACCAGTCTCTCGCCTTATCATGACAGTTAGTTTTAGATTTCTCTACTGAGGTGCTTAGCCCAGTAGAACCGGGGCACAATCGCGGTAGTTCTCCCAGTGTTTCCTTAGCCGATATAGCGGAACGTAAGGTACCAAAACATGGGAGCCGCGCAAACCCAACTATTGACCCATGACATGATTCAGAGCTGATGCATATAATGCTATAAGTTCGGGGTGCCGCACTGTCGAAAGTGTTCGGACATCTCACGCCGTATTATGGGGTATGCTTAAGCCCCTAGCGTATTGGCCGTACCAGATTGTACGGGTGCTGGTTGTCATAAATGAACATATATATATATATAAGAAGAATGCAATAATAGTCTTAATACTATGCATTTTTTATTCAAAAAGGTGTGTTAAAGCAGAATGATACAAGTAGTGCGATAAGCAAAAAGTAGGACTATTTGACATGTCCCTTCCAAGGGCAAGCTGAGGAATAGTATTAAAACAAATATTTCACTCGTTATCGTAATCCACCTGGGAGTTCCGTGGTGTGACGTAGCTTTCTGCCTCCTTGGTTGCTGCATCATGTGTTCGGCAATCACACTGTCGGACAGAGTTTCTAGAGATTAAAGTCCTGAAAGAGAAAAATAACAAAGCGGGAAGCCACTAGTGCAGTTTAAGCCCCAACTTGGGGGTGTGCCGCCGTCGTGCCCCCCTCCCCGCCTGTGCCCATGGTATTTTTAATGCGTAATTATGTACGCGTGGCACGGATTTCGCCGTTTGGCTGGGACCAGGGTGGGGGCCGCATTGCTATGCGAGCTCGGAACGTGCAAGGCGGTCCTTCTGCCGATTACTCCGGGTGCGCTTGTAGGTGTTCGGGTCCTTAATCGCCGAACTAGTGGATTGCCTTAAGAGGCTGCTTTGCGCTTCTGCTGCGAGGGCCGCAGTGTGCTCCTCTGTGCGGAGAGAGCGCTCTGTGTTTCCATTGACTGTGATGACCCCTGAGGTCCTGGCATCTTGAGCTTGAGATATGCATTCAATGTGGTACTGCATTGAATCTTGCAAATGTGGTTCGCCCTAGCAGTGCATGATAGCCACTGCGGAACGAGACTATGTCGAAGATTAACTCTTCGCTTTGGAAGTTATCCGAAGATCCGAAGACCACTTCCAATGTGACTGAGCCTGTGCAATGGGCCTCTACACCTTGTATGACGCCTTTAAAGGTCGTTTTAGTGGGTTTGATCCTTGAGGGGTCTATACCCATTTTGCACACTGTGTCCTGATAAAGCAGGTTCACACTGCTGCCGCCGTCCATTAGGACTCGAGTGAGGTGAAATCCGTCAATGATTGGGTCTAGGACCAGTGCGGCGAATCCGCCATGGCGGATGCTAGTGGGGTGGTCCCTGCGATCGAAAGTGATTAGACAGGAGGACCATGTGTTGGATTTTGGGGCGACTGGCTCCAATGCATTTACGTCCCTGAGCGCACGCTTCTGCTCCATCTTGGGGATGTGGGTTGCGTATATCATTTTCACCGTCCGCACTTGTGGGGGGAACCTCTTCTGTCCTCTGGTGTTCGGCTGCCGGGGCTGCTCCTCGTCATCGCTATGGGACCCCTTATCGTTGTTTTCCGCATTTAGCTTGCCGGCCTGCTTGAACACCCAACAATCCCTGTTGGTGTGATTGGCTGGCTTGTCGGGGGTGCCGTGTATTTGACACGAGCGATAGAGTATACGATCCAAACTGGACAGGCCCGGAGTGCTTCTCTTGAATGGCTTTTTCCGCTGACCGGGTTTAGAGCCTTTGAATCCGGCATTCACTGTTGTATCCTCGGTATTGTCGTTGTTAATGCGGCGCTTATGTTTGTTGCGACTGAAGGAAATATGCCCTAGAGGCAATAATAAAGTTATTATTTATTTCCTTATATCATGATAAATGTTTATTATTCATGCTAGAATTGTATTAACCGGAAACATAATACATGTGTGAATACATAGACAAACAGAGTGTCACTAGTATGCCTCTACTTGACTAGCTCGTTAATCAAAGATGGCTATGTTTCCTAACCATGAACAAAGAGTTGTTATTTGATTAACGGGATCACATTATTAGTTGAATGATCTGATTGACATGACCCATTCCATTAGCTTAGCACCCGATCGTTTAGTATGTTGCTATTGCTTTCTTCATGACTTATACATGTTCCTATGACTATGAGATTATGCAACTCCCGTTTGCCGGAGGAACACTTTGGGTGCTACCAAACGTCACAACGTAACTGGGTGATTATAAAGGAGTATTACAGGTGTCTCCAAAGGTAGATGTTGGGTTGGCGTATTTCGAGATTGGGATTTGTCACTCCGATTGTAGGAGAGGTATCTCTGGGCCCTCTCGGTAATGCACATCGCATAAGCCTTGCAAGCATTGCAACTAATGAGTTAGTTGTGAGATGATGTATTATGGAACGAGTAAAGAGACTTGCCGGTAATGAGATTGAACTAGGTATTGGATACCGACGATCGAATCTCGGGCAAGTAACATACCGATGACAAAGGGAACAACGTATGTTGTTATGCGGTCTGACCGATAAAGATCTTCGTAGAATATGTAGGAGCCAATATGAGCATCCAGGTCCCGCTATTGGTTATTGACCGGAGACGTGTCTCGGTCATGTCTACATTGTTCTCGAACCGTAGGGTCCGCACGCTTAAGGTTTCGATGACAGTTATATTATGAGTTTATGAGTTTTGATGTACCGAAGGAGTTCGGAGTGCCGGATGAGATTGGGGACATGACGAGGAGTCTCGAAATGGTCAAGACGTAAAGATCGATATATTGGACGACTATATTCGGACATCGGAAAGGTTCCGAGTGATTCGGGTATTTTTCGGAGTACTGGGTAGTTACGGGAGAAGTAATGGGCCTTGATGGGGCTTTAGTGGGAAGAGGAAAAGGCTGCTGCGCCCCCCTCCCCTTTGGTCCGAATTGGACTAGGGAAAAGGGGGCCGGCCACCTTTCCTACTCCTCCTATTCCTTCTCCCTTCCTCCCCTCTTGGTGGACTCCTACTAGGACTTGGAGTCCTAGTAGGACTCCCTATCCTGGCCGCGCCTTTGCCTTGGCCGGCCTCCTCCTCCTCCATCCTTTATATACAGGGGCAGGGGGCACCCCATAGACACACAAGTTGATCCTTGAGATCGTTCCTTAGCCGTGTGCGGTGCCCCCTGCCACCAAATTCCACCTCGATCATACCGTTACAGTGCTTAGGCGAAGCCCTGCGTCGGTAGTACATCAAGATCGTCACCACGCCGTCGTGCTGACGAAACTCTTCCTCGACGCTTTGCTGGATCGGAGCCCGAGGATCGTCATCGAGCTGAACGTGTGCTAAGAACTCGGAGGTGCCGGAGTAACGGTGCTTGGATCGGTCGGATCGGGAAGAAGACGTACGACTACTTCCTCTATGTTGTGTGATCGCTTCCGCAGTCGGTCTGCGTTGGTACGTAGACAACACTCTCCCCTCTCGTTGCTATGCATCACCATGATCTTGCGTGTGCGTAGGAAAATTTTGAAATTACTACGTTCCCCAACAGTGGCATCCGAGCCTAGGTTTTATGGTTTGATGTTATTTGCACGAGTAGAACACAAGTGAGTTGTGGGCGATACAAGTCATACTGCCTACCAGCATGTCATACTTTGGTTCGGCGGTATTGTTGGACAAGACGATCCGGACCAACCTTACGCGTACTCTTACGTGAGACCGGTTCCCTCGACGTGCTTTGCACATAGATGGCTTGCGGAAGACTGTCTCTCCAACTTTAGTTGAACCGAGTGTGGCTACGCCCGGTCCTTGAGAAGGTTAAAACGGAGTCTATTTGACGAACTATCGTTGTGGTTTTGATGCGTAGGTGAGATGAGTTCTTACTTAAGCCCGTAGCAGCCACGTAAAACTTGCAACAACAAAGTAGAGGACGTCTAACTTGTTTTTGCAGGGCATGTTGTGATGTGATATGGTCAAGGCATGATGCTGTTTATAATGTATGAGATGATCATGTTTTGTAACCGAGTTATCGGCAACTGGCAGGAGCCATATGGTTGTCGCTTTATTGTATGCAATGCAATCGCGATGTAATGCTTTACTTTATTACTAAGCGGTAGTAATAGTCGTGGAAGCATAAGATTGGCGAGACGACAACGATGCTACGATGGAGATCAAGGTGTCGCCCCGGTGACGATGGTGATCATGACGGTGCTTCGGAGATGGAGATCACAAAGCACAAGATGATGATGGCCATATCATATCACTTATATTGATTGCATGTGATGTTTATCCTTTTATGCATCTTATCTTGCTTTGATTGACGGTAGCATTATAAGATGATCTCTCACTAAATTATCAAGAAGTGTTCTCCCTGAGTATGCACCGTTGCAAAAGTTCTTCGTGCTGAGACACCACGTGATGATCGGGTGTGATAGGCTCTACGTTCAAATACAACGGGTGCAAAACAGTTGCACACGCGGAATACTCAGGTTATACTTGACGAGCCAAGCATATACAGATATGGCCTCGGAACACGGAGACCGAAAGGTCGAGCGTGAATCATATAGTAGATATGATCAACATAACGATGTTCACCATTGAAAACTACTCCATCTCACGTGATGATCGGTTATGGTTTAGTTGATTTGGATCACGTGATCACTTAGAGGATTAGAGGGATGTCTATCTAAGTGGGAGTTCTTAAGTAATATGATTAAATTGAACTTAAATTTATCATGAACTTAGTCCTGGTAGTATTTTGCAAATTATGTTGTAGATCAATAGCTTGCGTTGTTGCTTCCCTGTGTTTATTTTGATATGTTCCTAGAGAAAATTGTGTTGAAAGATGTTAGTAGCAATGATGCGGATTGGATCCGTGATCTGAGGTTTATCCTCATTGCTGCACAGAAGAATTATGTCCCTGATGCACCGCTAGGTGACAGACCTATTGCAGGAGCAGATGCAGATGTTATGAACGTTTGGCTAGCTCAATATGATGACTACTTGATAGTTTAAGTGCACCATGCTTAACGGCTTAGAATCGGGACTTCAAAGACGTTTTGAACGTCATGGACCATATGAGATGTTCCAGGAGTTGAAGTTAATATTTCAAGCAAATACCCGAGTTGAGAGATATGAAGTCTCCAACAAGTTCTATAGCTAAAAGATGGAGGAGAATCGCTCAACTAGTGAGCATGTGCTCAGATTGTCTGGGTACTACAATCGCTTGAATCAAGTGGGAGTTAATCTTCCAGATAAGATAGTGATTGACAGAATTCTCTAGTCACCATCACTAAGTTAGTAGAACTTCGTGATGAACTATAATATGCAAGGGATAACGGAAACAAACCCCAAGCTCTTCGTGATGCTGAAATCAACGAAGGTAGAAATCAAGAAACATATCAAGTGTTGATGGTTGACAAGATCACTAGTTTGAAGAAAAGGTCAAAAGGGAAGAAAGGGAACTTCAAAAAGAATAGCAAGCAAGTTGCTGCTCAAGTGAAGAAACCCAAGTCTGATCCTAAGCCTGAGACTAAGTGTTTCTACTGCAAAGGGACTGGTCACTGGAAGCGGAACTACCCCAAGTGATTGGCGGATAAGAAGGATGGCAAAGTGAACATAAGTATATTTGATATACATGTTATTGATGTGTACTTTACTAGTGTTTATAGCAACCCCTCAGTATTTGATACTGGTTCAGTTGCTAAGAGTAGTAACTCGAAACGGGAGTTGCAGAATAAACAGAAACTAGTAAAAGTCGAGGTGACGATGTGTGTTGGAAGTAGTTCCAAGATTGATATGATCATCATCGCACTCTCCCTATACTTTCGGGATTAGTGTTGAAACTAAATAAGTGTTATTTGGTGTTTGCGTTGAGCATGAATATGATTTGATCATGTTTATTGCAATACGGTTATTCATTTAAGTTAGAGAACAATTGTTGTTCTGTTTACATGAATAAAACCTTATATGGTTACACACCCAATGAAAATGGTTCATTGGATCTCGATCGTAGTGATACACATATTCATAATATTGAAACCAAAAAATGCAAAGTTAATAATGATAGTGCAACTTATTTGTGGCACTGCAGTTTAGGTCATATTGGTGTAAAGCGCATGAAGAAACTCCATGCTGATGGGCTTTTGGAATCACTTGATTATGAATCAGTTGATGCTTGCGAACCATGCCTCATGGGCAAGATGACTAAGACTCTGTTCTTCGGAACAATGGAGCGAGCAACAGATTTGTTGGAAATCATACATACTAATGTATGTGGTCCGATGAATATTGAGGCTCGCGACAGGTATCATTATTTTCTGATCTTCATAGATGATTTGAGCAGATATGAGTATATCTACTTGATGAAACATAAGTCTGAAACATTTGAAAAGTTCAAAGAATTTCAGAGTGAAGTGAAAAATCATCGTAACAAGAAAATAAAGTTTCTATGATCTGATCATAGAGAAAAGTATTTGAGTTATGAGTTTGGCCTTCAGTTAAAAACAATGTGAAATAGTTTCACTACTCACGCCACATGGAACACCATAGTATAATGGTGTGTCCGAACGTCATAACCGTACTTTATTAGATATAGTGAGATCTATGATGTCTCTTACCGATCTACCACTATCGTTTTGGGGTTATGCATTAGAGACAGCTGCATTCACGTTAAAAAGGGGCACCATCTAAGTCCGTTGAGACGACACAATCTGAACTGTGGTTTAGCAAGAAACCAAAGTAGTCGTTTCTTAAAGTTTGGGGTTGTGATGCTTATGTGAAAAAGTTTCATCCTGATAAGCTCAAACCCAAATCGGAGAAATATGTCTTCATATGATACCCAAAGGAGACTGTTGGGTACACCTTCTATCACAGATCCTAAGGCAAGACATTCGTTGCTTATAATGGATCCTTTCTAGAGAAGGAGTTTCTCTTGAAAGAAGTGAGTGGGAGGAAAGTAGAAAACTTGATAAGGTAATTGTACCTTCTACCTTATTGGAAAGTAGTTCATCACAAAAATCTGTTCTTGTGACTACTGCACCAATTAGTGAGGAAGCTAATGATGATTATCATGTAACTTCAGATCAAGTTACTACCAAATCTCGTAAGTAAACCAGAGTGAGATCCGCACCAGAGTGGTACGGTAATCCTGTTCTGGAAGTCATGCTACTAGATCATGATGATCCTACGAATTATGAAGAAGCGATGGTGAGCCCAGATTCCGCAAAGTGGCTTGAAGCCATGAAATCTGAGATATGATCCATGTATGAGAACAAAGTATGGACTTTAGTTGACTTGCCCGATGATCGGCAAGCCATAGAAAATAAATGGATCTTCAAGAGGAAGACGGACGCTGATAGTAGTGTTACTATCTACAAAGCTAGAATTGTCGCAAAAGGTTTTCGACAAGTTCAAGGTGTTGACTACGATGAGATTTTCTCACTCGTATCTATGCTTAAGTCTGTCCGAATCATGTTAGCAATTGCCGCATTTTATGAAATCTGGCAAATGGATAAACAAAACTGCATTCCTTAATGGATTTGCTAAAGAAGAGTTGTATACGATGCAACTAGAAGGTTTTGTCGATCCTAAAGGTGTTAACTAAATATGCAAGCTCCAGCGATCTATCTGTGGACTGGTGCAAACATCTCGGAGTTGGAATATACGCTTTGATGAGTTGATCAAAGCATATAGTTTTATACAGACTTGCGGTGAAGCCTGTATTTACGAGAAAGTGAGTGGGAGCACTACAACATTTCTGATAAGTATATGTGAATGACATATTGTTGATCGGAAATAATGTAGAATTATTCTGTAAAGCATAAAAGGAGTGTTTGAAAGGAGTTTTTCAAAGAAAGACTTCGGTAAAGCTGCTTACATATTGAGCTTCAAGATCTATAGAGATAGATCAAGACGCTTGATAAGTTTTTCAATAAGTACATACCTTGACAAGATTTTGAAGTAGTTCAAAATGGAACAGTCAAAGAAAAAGTTTCTTGCCTGAGTTACAAGGTGTGAAGTTGAGTAAAGACTCAAAGCCCGACCACGGCAGAAGATAGAAAGAGAATGAAAGTCATTCCCTATGCCTCATTCATAGGTTCTATAAAGTATGCCATGCTGTATACCAGATCTATTGTATACCCTGCATTGATTTGGCAAGGCAGTACAATAGTGATCTAGGAGTAGATCACTGGACAGCGGTCAGCATTATCCTTAGTGAAATAAGGATATGTTTCTCGATTATGGACGTGACAAAAAGGTTCGTCGTAAAGGGTTACGTCGATGCAAGTTTTTGACACTGATCAAGATGATTCTAAGTCTCAATCTAGATACATATTGAAAGTGGGAGCAATTAGCTAGAGTAGCTCCGTGTAGAGCATTTTAGACATAGAACTTGCAAAATACTTACGGATCTAAATGTGACAGACCCGTCGACTAAAATTATCTCACAAGCAAAACATGATCACACCTTAGTACTCTTTGGGTGTTAATCACATAGAGATGTGAACTAGATTACTGACTCTAGTAAACCCTTTGAGTATTGGTCACATGACGATGTGAACTATGGGTGTTAATCACATGGTGATGTGAACTATTGCTGTTAAATCACATGGCGATGTGAACTAGATTATTGACTCTAGTGCAAGTGGGAGACTGAAGGAAATATGCCCTAGAGGCAATAATAAAGTTATTATTTATTTCCTTATATCATGATAAATGTTTATTATTCATGCTAGAATTGTATTAAACGGAAACATAATACATGTGTGAATACATAGACAAACAGAGTGTCACTAGTATGCCTCTACTTGACTAGCTCGTTAATCAAAGATGGCTATGTTTCCTAACCATGAACAAAGAGTTGTTATTTGATTAACGGGATCACATCATTAGTTGAATGATCTGATTGACATGACCCATTCCATTAGCTTAGCACCCGATCGTTTAGTATGTTGCTATTGCTTTCTTCATGACTTATACATGTTCCTATGACTATGAGATTATGCAACTCCCGTTTGCCGGAGGAACACTTTGGGTGCTACCAAACGTCACAACGTAACTGGGTGATTATAAAGGAGTATTACAGGTGTCTCCAAAGGTAGATGTTGGGTTGGCGTATTTCGAGATTGGGATTTGTCACTCCGATTGTCGGAGAGGTATCTCTGGGCCCTCTCGGTAATGCACATCACATAAGCCTTGCAAGCATTGCAACTAATGAGTTAGTTGTGAGATGATGTATTATGGAACGAGTACAGAGACTTGCCGGTAATGAGATTGAACTAGGTATTGGATACCGACGATCGAATCTCGGGCAAGTAACATACCGATGACAAAGGGAACAACGTATGTTGTTATGCGGTCTGACCGATAAAGATCTTCGTAGAATATGTAGGAGCCAATATGAGCATCCAGGTCCCGCTATTGGTTATTGACCGGAGACGTGTCTCGGTCATGTCTACATTGTTCTCGAACCGTAGGGTCCGCACGCTTAAGGTTTCGATGACAGTTATATTATGAGTTTTTGAGTTTTGATGTACCGAAGGAGTTCGGAGTGCCGGATGAGATTGGGGACATGACGAGGAGTCTCGAAATGGTCAAGACGTAAAGATCGATATATTGGACGACTATATTCGGACATCGGAAAGGTTCCGAGTGATTCGGGTATTTTTCGGAGTACCGGGTAGTTACGGGAGAAGTAATGGGCCTTGATGGGCTTTAGTGGGAAGAGGAAAAGGCTGCTGCGCCCCCCTCCCCTTTGGTACGAATTGGACTAGGGAAAAGGGGGCCGGCCACCTTTCCTACTCCTCCTATTCCTTCTCCCTTCCTCCCCTCTTGGTGGACTCCTACTAGGACTTGGAGTCCTAGTAGGACTCCCTATCCTGGCCGCGCCTTTGCCTTGGCTGGCCTCCTCCTCCTCCATCCTTTATATACAGGGGCAGGGGCACCCCATAGACACACAAGTTGATCCCTGAGATCGTTCCTTAGCCGTGTGCGGTGCCCCCTGCCACCAAATTCCACCTCGATCATACCGTTACAGTGCTTAGGCGAAGCCCTGCGTCGGTAGTACATCAAGATCGTCACCACGCCGTCGTGCTGACGAAACTCTTCCTCGACGCTTTGCTGGATCGGAGCCCGAGGATCGTCATCGAGCTGAACGTGTGCTAAGAACTCAGAGGTGCCGGAGTAACGGTGCTTGGATCGGTCGGATCGGGAAGAAGACGTACGACTACTTCCTCTACGTTGTGTTATCGCTTCCGCAGTCGGTCTGCGTTGGTACGTAGACAACACTCTCCCCTCTCGTTGCTATGCATCACCATGATCTTGCGTGTGCGTAGGAAAATTTTGAAATTACTACGTTCCCCAACAGCGGCGTGACCTGCCATTGCCATCCTTGGTATCCGAAGTACTGTGGTTCTTTGATATGTTATTACTGTGAGCCAGCCAGCTGTCTTCTCCCGCGCAGAAGCGGATCATGAGTGTCGTGAGGGCTGCCATAGATTTCGTCTTTTCCTGACCAAGGTGCCGGGCTAGCCAGTCATCACGGATGTTGTGCTTGAAGGCTGCTAGGGCCTCTGCATCTAGACAGTCGACGATTTGATTTTTCTTTGTTAGGAACCGTGTCCAGAATTGCCTGGTCGATTCCTCTGGCTGCTGAATTATGTGGCTCAAGTCATCGGCATCTGGTGGTCGCACATAAGTGCCCTGAAAGTTGTCGAGGAATGCGGCTTCCAGATCTTCCCAACAGCCAAAGGACTCTGCTGGCAAGCTATTGAGCCAATGCCGAGTTGGTCCTTTGAGTTTGAGTGGGAGGTATTTGATGGCGTGTAGGTCATCACCGCAGGCCATGTGGATGTGCAGGAGGAAATCCTTGATCCATACCGCAGGATCTGTTGTGCCGTCGTATGATTCTATATTTATGGGTTTGAAACCGTCTGGGATTTGATGATCCATTACTTCGTCTGTGAAGCATAAGGGGTGTGCGGAGCCTCTGTACTGGGCTATATCACGACGCAGCTCGAATGAGTCTTGCCCGCTGTGTTCGGCCCGGCCGGACTTACTTTTACTGTATCCGGCGTGACGATTATCCTCTCGCATAGTGGCGCGCCCTCGTGATCCGTAGATTGATCTTGCATGTTTTGCTTTGTCCTCCAATACATCTCGCAGGTTTGGCATATTTCCCCATGCCTTTTTATTTGAATGGCGTCGGGGTGCGGGCTGAGCTTTTGCCTGGAATGTCTCCCTGTTGCGGCCACGAGGTGGCCGATCAGCCCCGTCATACGCCGGGGATGTAGGTTTTGGTGCTTCCTCCTCCAGTCAGGGTAGCAACCTACATTTTGGGTAACTCCTGGAGGGGCATTCGAGTTCATATTCTTCGGCCGCCAGGACTTCAGTCCATCTGTCAGCTAGCAAATCTTGATCAGCTTGAAGCTGTTGTTGCTTTTTCTTAAGGCTATTTGCCGTGGCTATAAGCCTGCGCGCTCTTGTTCGACGGGATCCTCTAGCACGGCAAATTCGTCATCACCGAGGCTTGCCTCATCTTCATAGGGGGGCATGTAATTATCATCCTCTGCCTCTCCATCTGCCGCTCTCTCAGGAGGGCCGGCTCCTCCATCCTCCTGCTCTGAATCTTGCTGGAGGGGATTGTTGTTGTCTTCGGCGCTATCCGGAGTGCTATTATCTCCGGTGCCGGTATCACCACTTTTGCCTTTGCGGGATTTAGAGCGGCGCCGCTGACGCTAGCGCTTGGGTTGCTTCTTGGAGGGGTCATCCTCCGTTGTCTCGTTGCCATTGCCTTCTTTGGGTGTGTCCACCATGTATATATCGTATGATGAGGTGGCTGCCCAGTGCCCTATGGGTAGTGATTCCTCTTCGACTCCCGCATCGTCATCCATACCATCGATGTCTTCGGAGTCGAAGTCGACCATGTCGGTTAAGTAATCGATAGTGGCTACTAAGTGGATTTGTCTCAGTCATGTCTACATTGTTCTCGAACCATAGGGTCCGCACGCTTAACGTTACGATGACAGTTATTATGAGTTTATGCATTTTGATGTACCGAAGTTAGTTCGGAGTCCCGGATGTGATCACGGACATGACGAGGAGTCTCGAAATGGTCGAGACATAAAGATTAATATATTGGAAGCCTATATTTGGACATCGGAATTGTTCCGGGTGAAATCGGCATTTTACCGGAGTACCGGGGGTTTACCGGAACCCCCCGGGGGTTATTGGGCCTACATGGGCCTTAAGGGAGAAGAGGAGAGGAGGCAAGAGGTGGCCGCACGCCCCTCCCCTTCCTAGTCCGAATAGGACAAGGGAAGGGGGGCGGCGCCCCCCCCCTTTCCTTCCTCTCTTCCTCCTCTTTCCCTCCTCTCTCTCCTTGTCCAACTAGGAGTCCTACTCCCGATGGGAGTAGGACTCCCGCTTGGCGCGCCACACCTAGCCGGCCGCCTCCTCCCCTTGCTCCTTTATATACGGGGGCAGGGGGCACCTCTAGACACACAAGTTGATCCACGTGATCGTTCCTTAGCCGTGTGCGGTGCCCCCTGCCACCATATTCCACCTCGATCATATCGTTGTAGTGCTTAGGCGAAGCCCTGCGTCGGTAGAACATCATCATCGTCACCACGCCGTTGTGCTGACGGAACTCATCCCCGAAGCTTTGCTGGATCAGAGCCCGGGGAGCGTCATCGAGCTGTACGTGTGCTAAGAACTCGGAGGTGCCGGAGTAACGATGCTTGGATCGGTCGGATCGGGAAGACGTACGACTACTTCCTCTATGTTGCGTCAATGCTTCCGCTTCAGTCTACGAGGGTACGTAGACAACACTCTCCCCTCTCGTTGCTATGCATCACCATGATCTTGCGTGTGCGTAGGAATTTTTTTGAAATTACTACGTTCCCCAACAGTGGCATCAGAGCCTAGGTTTTATGGTTTGATGTTATATGCACGAGTAGAACACAAGTGAGTTGTGGGCGATATAAGTCATACTGCCTACCAGCATGTCACACTTTGGTTTCGCGGTATTGTTGGATGAAGCGGCCCGGACCGACATTACGCGTACGCTTACGCGAGACCGGTTCTCCCGACGTGCTTTGCACAAAGGTGGCTTGCGGGTGACTGTTTCTTCAACTTTAGTTGAACCAAGTGTGGCTACGCCCAGTCCTTGCGAAGGTTAAAACGGAGTCAAATTGACAAACTATCGTTGTGGTTTTGATGCGTAGGTGAGATTGGTTCTTACTTAAGCCCGTAGCAGCCACGTAAAACTTGCAACAACAAAGTAGAGGACGTCTAACTTGTTTTTGCAGGGCATGTTGTGATGTGATATGGCCAAGACATGATGCTAAATTTTATTGTATGAGATGATCATGTTTTGTAACCGAGTTATCGGCAACTGGCAGGAGCCATATGGTTGTCGCTTTATTGTATGCAATGCAATCGCGATGTAATGCTTTACTTTATCACTAAGCAGTAGCGATAGTCGTGGAAGCATAAGATTGGCGAGACGACAACGATGCTACGATGGAGATCAAGGTGTCGCGCCGGTGACGATGGTGATCATGACGGTGCTTTAGAGATGGAGATCACAAGCACAAGATGATGATGGCCATATCATATCACTTATATTGATTGCATGTGATGTTTATCTTTTATGCATCTTATCTTGCTTTGATTGACGGTAGCATTATAAGATGATCTCTCACTAAATTATCAAGAAGTGTTCTCCCTGAATATGCACCGTTGCGAAAGTTCTTCGTGCTGAGACACCACGTGATGATCGGGTGTGATAGGCTCTACGTTCAAATACAATGGGTGCAAAACAGTTGCACACGCGGAATACTCAGGTTATACTTGACAAGCCAAGCATATACAGATATGGCCTCGGAATACGGAGACCGAAAGGTCGAGCGTGACTCATATAGTAGATATGATCAACATAGTGATGTTCACCAAAGAAACTACTCCATCTCACGTGATGATCGGACATGGTTTAGTTGATTTGGATCACGTGATCACTTAGTGGATTAGAGGGATGTCTATCTAAGTGGGAGTTCTTAAGTAATTTGATTAATTGAACTTAAACTTATCATGAACTTAGTACCTGATAGTATCTTGCTTGTTTATGTTTGATTGTAGATAGATGGCTCGTGCTGTTGTACCATTGAATTTTAATGCGTTCCTTGAGAAAGCAGAGTTGAAAGATGATGGTAGCAATTACACGGACTGGGTCCGTAACTTGAGGATTATCCTCATTGCTGCACAGAAGAATTACGTCCTGAAGCACCGCTGGGTGCTAGGCCTGCCGCTGGAGCAACACCAGATGTTATGAACGTCTGGCAGAGCAAAGCTGATGACTACTCGATAGTTCAGTGTGCCATGCTTTACGGCTTAGAATCGGGACTTCAACGACGTTTTGAACGTCATGGAGCATATGAGATGTTTTAGGAGTTGAAGTTAATATTTCAAGCAAATGCCCGGATTGAGAGATATGAAGTCTCCAATAAGTTCTATAGCTGCAAGATGGAGGAGAACAGTTCTGTCAGTGAACATATACTCAAAATGTCTGGGTATAATAATCACTTGATTCAGATGGGAGTTAATCTTCCAGATGATTGCGTCATTGACAGAATGCTCCAATCACTACCACCAAGCTACAAGAGCTTCGTGATGAACTATAATATGCAAGGGATGAACAAGACTATTCCCGAGCTCTTCGCAATGCTGAAAGCTGCGGAGGTAGAAATCAAAAAGGAGCATCAAGTGTTGATGGTCAACAAGACCACTAGTTTCAAGAAAAAGGGCAAAGGGAAGAAGAAGGGGGACTTCAAGAAGAACGGCAAGCAAGTTGCTGCTCAAGAGAAGAAACCCAAGTCTGGACCTAAGCCTGAAACTGAGTGCTTCTACTGCAAGCAGACTGGTCACTGGAAGCGGAACTGCCCCAAGTGTTTGGCGGATAAGAAGGATGGCAAGGTGAACAAAGGTATATGTGATATACATGTTATTGATGTGTACCTTACTAATGCTTGCAGTAGCACCTGGGTATTTGATACTGGTTCTGTTGCTAATATTTGCAACTCGAAACAGGGACTACGGATTAAGCGAAGATTGGCTAAGGACGAGGTGACGATGCGCGTGGGAAACGGTTCCAAAATCAATGTGATCGCGGTCGGCACGCTACCTCTACATCTACCTTCGGGATTAGTATTAGACCTAAATAATTGTTATTTGGTGCCAGCGTTGAGCATGAACATTATATCTGGATCTTGTTTAATGCGAGACGGTTATTCATTTAAATTAGAGAATAATGGTTGTTCTATTTATATGAGTAATATCTTTTATGGTCATGCACCCTTGAAGAGTGGTCTATTCTTATTGAATCTCGATAGTAGAAGCCAAAAGATGCAGAGTTGATAATGATAGTGCAACTTATTTGTGGCACTACCGTTTAGGTCATATCGGTGTAAAGTGCATGAAGAAACTCCATACTGATGGACTTTTGGAACCACTTGATTATGAATCACTTGGTACTTGCGAACCGTGCCTCATGGGCAAGATGACTAAAACACCGTTCTCCGGTACTATGGAGGGAGCAACAGATTTGTTGGAAATCATACATACAGATGTATGTGGTCCGATGAATATTGAGACTCGTGGCGGATATCGTTATTTTCTCACCTTCACAGATGCCTTCAGCAGATATGGGTATATCTACTTAATGAAACATAAGTCTGAAATGTTTGAAAAGTTCAAAGAATTTCAGAGTGAAGTTGAAAATCATCGTAACAAGAAAATAAAGTTTCTACGATCTGATCGTGGAGGAGAACATTTGAGTTACGAGTTTGGTGTACATTTGAAAAATTGTGGAATAGTTTCACAACTCACGCCACCCGGAACACCACAGCGTAATGGTGTGTCCGAACGTCGTAATCGTAATTTACTAGATATGGTGCGACCTATGATGTCTCTTACTGATTTACCGCTATCATTTTGGGGATACGCTCTAGAGACGGCCGCATTCACGTTAAATAGGGCACCATCAAAATCCGTTGAGACGACTCCTTATGAGCTGTGGTTTGGCAAGAAACCAAAGTTGTCGTTTCTGAAAGTTTGGGGCTGTGATGCTTATGTGAAAAAGCTTCAACCTGATAAGCTCGAACCCAAATCGGAGAAATGTGTCTCCATAGGATATCCAAAGGAAACTATTGGATACACCTTCTATCACAAATCCGAAGGCAAGACTTTTGTTGCTAAATTCGGAAACTTTCTGGAGAAGGAGTTTCTCTCGAAATAAGTGAGTGGGAGGAAAGTAGAACTTGACGAGGTAACTATACCTACTCCCTTGTTGGAAAGTAGTACATCACAGAAAACTATTTCTGCGACACCTACACCAATAAGTGAGGAAGTTAATGATAATGATCATGAAACTTCGGAACAAGATACTACTAAACCTCGTAGATCAACCAGAGTGAGATCTGCGCCAGAGTGGTACGGTAATCCTGTTCTGGAAGTCAAGCTACTAGATCATGATGAACCTACGAACTATGAAGAAGCGATGGTGAGCCCAGATTCCGCAAAATGGCTTGAAGCCATGAAATCTGAGATGGGATCCATGTATGAGAACAAAGTATGGACTTTGGTTGACTTGCCCGATGATCGGCAAGCAATTGAGAATAAATGGATCTTCAAGAAGAAGACTGACGCTGATGGTAATATTACTGTCTACAAAGCTCGACTTGTCGCAAAAGGTTTTCGACAAGTTCAAGGGGTTGACTACGATGAGACCTTCTCACCCGTAGCGATGCATAAGTCTGTCAGAATCATGTTAGCAAATTGCCGCATTTTATGATTATGAAATTTGGCAGATGGATGTCAAAACTGCATTCCTGAATGGATTTCTGGAAGAAGAGTTGTATATGATGCAACTAGAAGGTTTTGTCGATCCAAAGGGAGCTAACAAAGTGTTCAAGCTCCAGCGATCTATTTATGGACTGGTGCAAGCCTCTCGGAGTTGGAATAAATGCTTTGATAGTGTGATCAAAGCATTTGGTTTTATAAAGACTTTCGGAGAAGCCTGTATTTACAAGAAAGTGAGTGGGAGCTCTGTAGCATTTCTGATATTATATGTGGATGACATATTACTGATCGGAAATAATATAGAATTTCTGGATAGCATAAAGGGATACTTGAATAAGAGTTTTTCAATGAAAGACCTCGATGAAGCTGCTTACATATTAGGCATAAAGATCTATAGAGATAGATCAAGACGCTTAATTGGACTTTCACAAAGCACATACCTTGACAAGATTTTGAAAAAGTTCAAAATGGATCAGGCAAAGAAAGGGTTCTTGCCTGTGTTACAAGGTGTGAAGTTGAGTCAGACTCAATGCCCGACCACTGCAGAAGATAGAGAGAAAATGAAAGACGTTCCCTATGCTTCAGCCATAGGCTCTATCATGTATGCAATGCTGTGTACCATACCTGATGTGTGACTTGCGATAAGCTTAGCAGGGAGGTACCAAAGTAATCCAGGAGTGGATCACTTGACAGCGGTCAAGAACATCCTGAAATACCTGAAAAGGACTAAGGATATGTTTCTCGTATATGGAGGTGACAAAGAGCTCACCATAAAAGGTTACGTTGATGCAAGCTTTGACACTGATCCGGACGATTCTAAATCGCAAACCGGATACGTTTTTACATTAAACGGTGGAGCTGTAAGTTGGTGCAGTTCTAAACAAAGAGTCGTAGCGGGATCTACATGTGAAGCAGAGTACATAGCTGCTTCGGAAGCAGCGAACGAAGAAGTCTAGATGAAGGAGTTCATATCCGATCTAGGTGTCATACCTAGTGCATCGGGTCCAATGAAAATCTTTTGTGACAATACTGATGCAATTGCCTCGGCAAAGGAATTCAGATTTCACAAGAGAACCAAGCACATCAAGAGACGCTTGAATTCCATCAGGGATCTAGGCCAGGTGGGATACATAGAGATTTGCAAGATACATACGGATCTGAATGTTGCAGACCTGTTGACTAAGCCTCTTCCACGAGCAAAACATGATCAGCACCAAGGCTCCATGGGTGTTAGAATCATTACTGTGTAATCTAGATTATTGACTCTAGTGCAAGTGGGAGACTGAAGGAAATATGCCCTAGAGGCAATAATAAAGTTATTATTTATTTCCTTATATCATGATAAATGTTTATTATTCATGCTAGAATTGTATTAACCGGAAACATAATACATGTGTGAATACATAGACAAACTTAGTGTCACTAGTGTGCCTCTACTTGACTAGCTCGTTAATCAAAGATGGTTATGTTTCCTAACCATGAACAAAGTGTTGTTATTTGATTAACGAGGTCACATCATTAGTAGAATGATCCGATTGACATGACCCATTCCATTAGCTTAGCACACGATCGTTTAGTATGTTGCTATTGATTTCTTCATGACTTATACATGTTCCTATGACTATGAGATTATGCAACTCCCGTTTACCGGAGGAACACTTTGTGTGCTACCAAACGACACAACATAACTGGGTGATTATAAAGGTGCTCTACAGGTGTCTCCAAAGGTAGATGTTGGGTTGGCGTATTTCGAGATTAGGATTTGTCACTCCGATTGTCGGAGAGGTATCTCTGGGCCCTCTCGGTAATGCACATCACATAAGCCTTGCAAGCATTACAACTAATGAGTTAGTTGCAGAATGATGTATTATAGAACGAGTAAAGAGACTTGCCAGTAACGACATTGAACTAGGTATTGGATACCGACGATCGAATCTCGGGCAAGTAACATACCGATGACAAAGGGAACAACGTATGTTGTTATGCGGTCTGACCGATAAAGATCTTCGTAGAATATGTAGGAGCCAATATGGGCATCCAGGTCCCGCTATTGGTTATTGGCCGGAGATTTGTCTCAGTCATGTCTACATTGTTCTCGAACCATAGGGTCCGCACGCTTAACGTTACGATGGCAGTAATTATGAGTTTATGCATTTTGATGTACCGAAGTTAGTTCGGAGTCCCGGATGTGATCACGGACATGACGAGGAGTCCCGAAATGGTCGAGACATAAAGATTAATATATTGGAAGCCTATATTTGGACATCGGAATTGTTCCGGGTGAAATCGGCATTTTACCGGTGTACCGGGGGGTTACCGGAACCCCCCGGGGGTTATTGGGCCTACATGGGCCTTAAGGGAGAAGAGGAGAGGAGGCAAGAGGTGGCCGCGCACCCCTCCCCTTCCTAGTCCGAATAGGACAAGGGAAGGGGTGCGGCGCCCCCCCCCCCTTTCCTTCCTCTCTTCCTCCTCTTTCCCCCCTCTCTCTCCTTGTCCAGCTAGGAGTCCTACTCCCGATGGGAGTAGGACTCCCTCTTGGCGCACCACACCTGGCCGGCCGCCTCCTCCCCTTGCTCCTTTATATACGGGGGCAGGGGGCACCTCTAGACACACAAGTTGATCCACGTGATCGTTCCTTAGCCGTGTGCGGTGCCCCCTGCCACCATATTCCACCTCGATCATATCGTTGTAGTGCTTAGGCGAAGCCCTGCGTCGGTAGAACATCATCATCGTCACCACGCCGTTGTGCTGACGGAACTCATCCCCACAGCTTTGCTGGATCGGAGCCCGGGGAGCGTCATCGAGTTGTACGTGTGCTAAGAACTCGGAGGTGCCGAAGTAACGGTGCTTGGATCGGTCAGATTGGGAAGACGTACGATTACTTCCTCTACGTTGCGTCAACGCTTCCGCTTCGGTCTACGAGGGTACGTAGACAACACTCTCCCCTCTCGTTGCTATGCATCACCATGATCTTGCGTGTGCGTAGGAATTTTTTTGAAATTACTACGTTCCCCAACAGGTATTCAATGGAACACAGATACGAGCATCTATGATATGATCATTGAAGCAAAACAGAGATACCAACATAGTTTTTTCATGGAAATTATGACTGTAGGCTGCTAGAATATCTGGATCAAAGAAATTGACTAATCTTTGAAGGAATACCTTGCTCAATCACAGAATGTAGATACGACTTCATCAAAAATTTCAAATTGACCATGCCTAGAGCTAAACCTAGTCTTAAGGCTGGCATGTCATCCTCGATTGATAATATTTGATTCTCTTTTCTTTTATTCTTTTATGATGTATGTCTAGACTTCTCTGGTTGTATCCCCATCAACCATTGTGACACTATTTTTGTTTCTTTACTTATAAATGAAAAATGACACATAGTAGTGCTTTTGCCTTACAGTTTTCTTGTCAAAAAAAATTCATGTCAACAAAAATTATATCATTGGATTCGTATTTGAACCTATTTTTCAATGATATAATTTTTTTACATGCATGGACATTTTATTAGTTAAATTTATGATCAAAAGTTGGTACAAAATACAATGGGGACCAATAAACTAGGACGGAGGTAGTAAACTCAAGGTTGGAAAAAGCGGTAGGCGTAAGCGAGGCAGTTGGCCTTCGCCTAGTGCCTAGGCGGTGCCTAAGCGCCCTAGGCGCGGCCTAGGCGGTAATATAGTTTTTACTCAGAGTGTATTGTGATTATTATATGGTTGTTGATATTAGTTTAGGACATATAAATAAGTTAATTAATGTCTACTACCATTGGAATATAACCCGTTTGGCGTATCAGTGCAGTATGTGGCATGATTTCTTGCTTGGGTAGGCAATTCCTTGCTTGCCCTGCCTAGACCTCCATTTATGCCCTAGGCGAGGCGTTTGGCCATTGCCTAGCGCCTAGGCGTGCCTAAGCGCCTCCTAGGCACTGCCTTTTCCAACAGAGGTAAACTGTAGTACATGTATAATACCCAATAAAAATGTAATATTTAAAATTATTTTCCAATAATATCTATATCAACTAACTTTTTGTGTGCTATATATGTAAAAACTAGATGATACCATGCGCATTGCCGTGGGAACCATTGTTAAAACAAATGTGAATATATGGTACAAGTGCAAACAATAAAACACAAGAAGCATGTGACAAAATATTGTATAAAAAGAGAAAAATAGTTTTGATTGAACTTGAGAAAATGCCATTTTTAACGAAATTGCCAAATATGAACTACACGGGTCTATTACAAGCATTAAATACATATATCATCCATAGTCACACCAAAATTAATTCAGTTTTTAGTAACTTGTGGCTACATGAATGATTGTTTAGATGACATGGTTGCATGAATTGGTTAGTGCAAAAAAATTACTATGGCCACATGGATAACCTATTTTTAACTTGTGACTAACATGCATGATTGCTGAGATGCCATGGTTGCATGAAATTATTGACAAAGTCCTTCGGCTCCCATAGGTAGGTTATACCTCCCAGCCACGAGAGTTTTCTTCTTGAAATGATCCATCCAATCTAGCATCAAAGATTACGACACCTATAAGGTATCCCCACGTACCGATGTAGCAACACCGCAACACTCCATGGACCAGCACAAAGAACTGAGGGGAATCTGGATCTAATCTAGAGAGAATTAGAGAGGTGCTAGCTAGAACGGGGATAGAGCTTCGCTAGAAGGTAGGGGTCGGTCAACACCTTGGTGTGCCTCCTAGTTCACCCATGGTTACCTATTTATTGGTGTCTAGGCAAGGGGGTCAACCATTCAGGGGAGGTATCCTCCTCCTCTACACTAGGAGGATTCATACCGGGACTCCAACTAGTTGCCTTTCCCCACCCCCAAAACTAGGGGTTTCAGCCAACTAGGGCTCTCCAGGCTGTCTTGCCCCCAAACTAGGGGTCAACCCTCTAAAACATTCCGGAACATCCAGAAACCTTTTCGAAGCTTCTACTGTGGGGAAATGTTGCATGGGAAACAAAAAAATTCTACGCACACGCAAGATGTATCCATGGAGATGCATAGCAATGATAGGGGAGAGTGTGTGTATGTACCCTCGTAAAACTGTAAGTGGAAGCGTTTAACAACGCGGTTGATGTAGTCAAACTTCTTCGCTCTCCAATCGATTAAGTACTGAAGGTACGACACCTCCGTGTTTAGCACACGTTCATCTCAGTGACGTCCTCCACCTTCTTGATCCATCAAGACATCGAGGTATTAGATGAGTTCCGGTAGCACGATGCCGTGGTGACGGTGATGGTGATGCGATCTCCACAGGGCTTCACCTAAGCACTACAAAAATATGACCGAGGGAGTAAACGGTGGACAGGGGCACCGCACACGGATAAGACAATGTTGTATCCTTGTGTGGCACCCCCTCTCCGTGTATATATAGCTAGGAGGGGAGAGGGAGGCAGCCAGGGCAGCCACGGTGCGCCCCTAGGGGTTGGCCCCTGGCCCTAGGGCTCCAGCCTTCCTGCACCTTTTCCTTGTATGGATAAGGGGGAAAGGAAAGAGGGGGGAGAGGGAAGGAAGTGGGATTCCAACTCCACACTTTCCTTTCCTCCTCCCTTTCCTTTCCCTACCCATAGGGTCGGCCCCTATGGAAGGCACACCAGCCCCTTGTGGGCTGGTGTATTCTCTCACTTGGCCCATAAGGCCCATAACTTTGTCGGGGATGCCCGAAACTCCTTTCGGTGACCCGATAAGTACCCCATACCCTTCGAAACACTTCCGACGTCCAAATACTATCGTCCTATATATATATCAATATTTACCTCTCGACCATTTCGAGACTCCTCGTCATGTTCATGATCTCATCTGGGACTCCGAACAACATTCGGTCACCAAATCACATAACTCATATAACACTATATCATCAACGAATGTTAAGCGTGAGGACCCTACGAGTTTGAGAACTCTATAGACATGACCGAGACACCCCTCCGGTCAATAACCCATAGAGGAACCTGGATGCTCATATTGGCTCCTACATATTCTACGAACATCTTTATCGGTCGAACCGTTATGACAACATACATAATTCCCTTTGTCCATCGGTATGTTACTTGCCCAAGATTCGATCGTCGGTATCTTCATACCTAGTTCAATCTCGTTACCGGCAAGTCTCTTTACACGTTCCATAATACATCATCTCGTAACTAAATCCTTAGTCATTAGCTTGCAAGCTTGTGATGTGTATTACCGATAGGACCCAGAGATACCTCTCCGATACTCGGAGTGACAAATCCTAATCTCGATCTATGGCAACTCAACAAACACCTTTGATGATACCTGTAGAGCATATTTATGATCACCCAGTTACGTTTTGATGTTTGATAGCACACAAGGTATTCCTTCGGTATCCGGGAGTTGCATAATCTCATAGTCGGAGGAATATGTATTTGACATGAAGAAAGCAATAGCAATAAACCGAATGATCATTATGTTTAGCTAACATATGGGTCTTGTCCATCACATAATGATGTGATCCCGTTATCAAATGACAACACATGTCTATGGTTAGGAAACCTTAACCATCTTTGATCAACAAGCTAGTCTAATAGAGGCTTACTATGGACATGGTATTTGTTTATGTATTCACACATGTATTTATGTTTTAGATCAATAAAATTCTAGCATGAATAATAAACCTTTATCATGAATAAGTAAATATAAAATAACAACTTTAGTATTTCCTCTAGGGCATATTTCCTTTAGTCTCCCACTTGCACTAGAGTCCATAATCTAGTTTACATTGTAGAATCTAACACCCATGGAGTCTTGGTGATGATCATGTTTTGCTCGCGAAAGAGGCTTAGTCAACAGGTCTACTACATTGAGATCCATATGTATTTTTCAAACCTCTATGTCTACAACACTATGCATGGAGCTACCCTAGCTAATTGCTCCCACTTTCAATATGTATCCAGATTGATACTCATAGTCATCCGAATCGGTGTTAAAGCTTGCATCAATGTAACTCTTTACGATGAACTCTTTATCACCTCCATAACCGAGAAAATATTTCCTTAGTTCTCTAAGGATAATTTTGACCGCTGTCAAGTGATCTACTCCTGTATCACTATTGTAACCCCTTGCCAAACTCATGGCAAGGTACACAATAGGTCTGGTACACAGCATGGCATACTTTATAGAACCTATGGCCGAAGCATATTGAATGACTTTCATTTCCCTCTCTATCTTCTACCGTGGTCGGGCTTTGAGTCTTACTCAACTTCACACCTTGCAACACAGGCAAAAACTCTTCTTTAACTGGTCTATTTTGAACTTCTCCTAGAAACTTTGCCAAGGTATGTATTTTGTGAAAGTCATATTAAGCGTCTCAAAATATCCCTATAGATCTTGATGCCCAATATATAGGCAGCTTCACCGAGGTCTTTCATTGAAAAAGTTCTTATTCAAGTATCATGCTACCCAGAAATTCTATATCATTTCTGATCAACAATATGTCATCCACATATAATATCAGAAATGCTACAGAGCTCTCACTCACTTTCTTGTGAATACAGGCTTCACTTTAAGACTGTATAAAATCATATGCTTTGATCACCTCATTAACGTTTATATTCCAACTCCGAGATGCTTGCACCAGTGTATAGATGGATCGCTGGAGCTTGCACACTTTGTTAGCCCTTTAGGATCGACAAAACCTTCTGGTTGCATCATATACAACTCTTCTTTAAGACATCAATTAAGGAATGCAGTTTTGATGTCCATTTGCCAGATTTCATAATCATAAAATGCGGTAATTGCTAACATGATTAGGACAGACTTAAGCATCGCTACGGGTGAGAAAGTCTCATCTTAGTCAACTCCTTAAAATTGTTAAAAACCTTTCGCAAGAAGTCGAGCTTTGTAGACAGTAACATTACCATCAACGTCAGTCTTCTTCTTGAAGATCCATTTATTCTCAATGGCTTGACGATCATCGGGCAAGTCCACCAAAGACCACACTTTGTTCTCATACATGGATTCTATCTCAGATTTCATGGCCTCAAGCCATTTATCAGAATCTGGGCTCATCATAGCTTCTTCATAGTGTGTAGTTTTGCCTTAGTCTAGTGATACGTCTCCATCGTATCTACTTTTCCAAACACTTTAGCCCTTGTTTTGGACTCTAACTTGCATGATTTGAATGGAAGTAACCCGGACTGACGCTTTTTTCAGCAGAATTGCTATGGTGTTATTTATGTGCAGAAACAAAAGTTCTCGGAATGACCTGAAACTTCACGGAACATCTATTCGGAAATAATAAAAATCCTTGCAAAAGATGAAGACCACGGGGCCCACCACCTGTCCACGGGGGTGGGGGACGCGCCTGCCCCCTAGGGCGCGCCCCCTACCTAGTGGGCCCCTTGGAGCTCTTCCGACCTCAACTCCAACTCTATATATTTGCTTTTGGGGAGAAAAAATAAAGGAGAAGGATTCATCGCGTTTTACGATATGGAGCCGCCACCAAGCCCTAAAACCTCTTGGGAGGGCTGATCTGGAGTCCGTTCGGGGCTCCGGAGAGGGGAATCTGTCGCCATCGTCATCATCAACCATCCTCCATAACCAATTTCATGATGCTCACCGCCGTGCGTGAGTAATTCCATCGTAGGCTTGCTGGACGGTGATGGTTTGGATGAGATCTATCATGTAACTGAGTTAGTTTTGTTAGGGTTTGATCCCTAGTATCCACTATGTTCTGAGATTGATGTTGCTATTACTTTGCTATGCCTGATGCTTGTCACTAGCGCCCGAGTGCCATGATTTCAGATCTGAACCCATTATGTTTTCATCAATATATGAGAGTTCTTGATCCTATCTTGCAAGTCTATAGTCACCTATTATGTGTTATGATCCGTTAACCCCGAAGTGACAATAATCGGGATACTTACCGGTTATGACCATAGTTTGAGGAGTTCATGTATTCACTATGTGCTAATGCTTTGTTCTGGTACTCTATTAAAAGGAGGCCTTAATATACCTTAGTTTCCATTAGGACCCCGCTGCCATGGGAGGGTAGGACAAAAGATGTCATGCAAGTTCTTTTCCATAAGCACGTATGACTATGTTTGGAATACATGCCTACATTACATTGATGAATTGGAGCTAGTTCTGTGTCACCCTATGTTATGATTGTTACATGATGAACCGCATCCGGCATAATTCTCCATCACCGATCCATTGCCTACGAGCTTTCCATATATTGTTCTTCGCTTATTTACTTTTCCGTTGCTATTGCTATCATCACTACAAAATACCCAAAACATTACCCTTTGCTACCGTTACCACTACTATCATATTACTTTTCTAATAAATACTTTGCAGCAGCTATTAAGTTTCCAGGTGTGGTTGAATTGACAACTCAACTGCTAATACTTGAGAATATTCTTTGGCTCCCCTTGTGTCGAATCAATAAATTTGGGTTGAATACTCTACCCTCGAAAACAGTTGCGATCCCCTATACTCGTGGGTTATCAAGACTATTTTCTGGTGCCGTTGCTGGGGAGCATAGCTCTATTCTTTGAGTCACCTGGGATATATATCTGCTTATCATTATGAAGAACTTGATGTTGGGGAATGTAGCAGAAATTCAAAATTTTCTACGCATCACCAAGATCAATCTATGGAGTAATCTAGCAATGAGGGAAGGAGAGTGCATCTACATACCCTTGTAGATCGCTAAGCGGAAGCGTTCAAGTGAACGGGGTTGATGGAGTCATACTCGTCGTGATCCAAATCACCGATGATCCTAGTGCCGAACGGACGGCACCTCCGTGTTCAACACACGTACAGCCCGGTGACGTCTCCTACGCCTTGATCCAGCAAGGGGGTAAGTATAGGTTGGGGAAGACTCCATCCAGCAGCAGCACGACGGCGTGGTGGTGGTGGAGGAGCGTGGTACTCCAGCAGGGCTTCGCCAAGCACCGCAAGAGACAAGGAGGGAGAGCGGTAGGGCTGTGCCAAGAAGGAGATTGAATCGTGTCTATGGCAGCCCAAAACCTCAAGTATATATAGGGGGAGGGGAGGGGCTGCGCACCCACCTAGGTTTCCACCCCTAGGGGTGGCGGCCAGCCCTAGATCCCATCTAGGGGGCGGCCAAGGGGGGAGAGAGGGGGGCGCACCACTAGGTGGGCCTTAGGCCCATCTGAGCCTAGGGTTTGCCCCCTTCCACTCTCCCTTGCGCCTTGGGCCTTGGTGGGGGGGCGCACCAGCCCACCTAGGGCTGGTCCCCTCCCACACTTGGCCCATGCAGCCCTGCGGGGCAGGTGGCCCCACTTGGTGGACCCCCGGGACCCTCCCGGTGGTCCCGGTACGTTACCGATACCACCCGAAACTTTTCCGGTGACCAAAACAGGACTTCCCATATATAAATCTTTACCTCCGAACCATTCCGGAACTCCTCGTGATGTACAGGATCTCATCCGGGACTCCGAACAACATTCGGTAACCACGTATATCTATTCCCTATAACCCTAGCGTCATCGAACCTTAAGTGTGTAGACCCTACGGGTTCGGGAACCATGCAGACATGGCCGAGATGTTCTCCGGTCAATAACCAACAGCGGGATCTGGATCCCATGTTGGCTCCCACATGCTCCACAATGATCTCATCGGATGAACCACGATGTCAAGGACTTAATCAATCCCGTATACAATTCCCTTTGTCTAGCGGTACGATACTTGCCCGAGATTCGATTGTCGGTATCCCGATACCTTGTTCAATCTCGTTACCGGCAAGTCTCTTTACTCGTTCCGTAACACATCATCCCGTGATCAACTCCTTTGTCAGGACCCCGATTCCAAGCCACATCCATCTAGCCGGTAACACCTCATATCACTTTGTGGCCTCACGCACGGTATCCCACGGGTGTCGCCTTACCATGGCCCGGGACCGTTTGCGCCTTTTGGCTCATGTATATGATAGTGTCGCTTGCATCCATATGACAGAGAACCCGAGCCGACATGGCTAGTCGTGAACCCAAAGCGACACAGACCTATGGAGACAGGCATACATGAATCACATTGAACATGTCGGTCATCAACGAGTGATTCCGGGCTGTAGCACTGGCTAACAGGACTCCGGGGATCCCGGGCTGTAGCAGGCTAGGCAGGACTCCGGAAGTCACCGCGTGACATTTCCCCGAAGGGACAGACATAGGGATGAAGTGAAACACATGCCGGCCAGTCAAGTGTCCTGAACAGTAGTGCTGGGCTAGCAGAACTCCGGTGAACCGGGCTGTAGCGGAGTACTATGGCTCGAGGAACACTAGACTACATTTCCCCATAAGAAAGGCAGCCAAGGATAAACAACTAGATTGTCGGATCCCACTCATACCAAGCATTTCAATCATACACACAATATGCCCGATATGAGTACATACAACATGGCATCACAACAAAACTCTACAACTCAAGTACTTTATTTAAAGGCTCCAGAGAGCCATACATAACATGTCATACAGATAGGGGTCACATGACCCGACACTCAAGTCATACAATCATACAAGCATATGCGGAAGCAACTAGTCTGAGTACAGACTCTAGAAAGAAAGAAGGCTTCTCGAAGCCTGTCTATCTACATAGGGCCCTCCATGGCCGGGATCACCACCTGGGTGGCTAGTCACTCATCGACGTCAAGGTCTACATAAAACCCATCAGAGGGGGCAGTGTTGTCGTCTGAAAACAATAAATAAGCAAACATGAGTACAAGGGTACTCAGCAAGTCTTACATCAGAACCTACTATACATGCTTATTCTCAAGAAGGTGGTGGGGTTATGCAGCAAGCCAGCTTTGACTCTTGGCTAAGCTATCCTATGGAACTTCACTAGTAAAATAGTTTTCGCACACGAGTCCACTACTCACCAACACAATACTCCACCGGGGATCCTCCCTTGTCATCCTACGAGAGGGCCATCCTCCGTACTCACACTTATCTCGAGTCTTTTAGTAGTATCCATTAACTTGTCTATGAATTGTATAGGCAACCAAGTAGTCCTTTACCGCGGACGCGGCTATTCGAATAGTTTTATACCCTGCAGGGGTGTACTTCGTCATACACGCTTTCACCACTTACCGCCGTCTACGCTACATGTACTCGGCAACCTTCAAGCGGAAGCCCAGCGAGGGTGTCACCCACAGCCTACCTAAATACCTAAGTCTCTAGTCTAGGTTTATCGCCTATCCAGGTTCCATCCGCAGGGAGTCCGGCCGAGGTTTCCACATACGGCCCCGAACGATGTGAACAGGGTTCCCGAGACACCAAACAGGTGACTCGGTACACCGTGCCATGGTGTATCTACCGCAACATAGCCCACCCCTAGGGTCAGTGCTACGCACGGCCGCCAACACATAACCTACAAGCACCAGAAACTATTTGCAACTCCTGGATAGAGTACTAGGGTGATTAAGAAGCTGAGAGGGTCAATTAAGGATCCCAATGCATGGTAGTAGCTGAATCTTAAATCACACATACAGATCTCAGTTCTTAGGGACGGTCTCAACGAAACAACCCACCATGTACTCCTACATGGCCTCTCATCGATACCTTTACCAAAACATGTTCAACACATCCCTCATATTACCGACATAAGCATTTCACTCTAGCCCATCACCCGGATGAACCAGACCTGACACAACTCTAAGCATAGCAGGTATAGCAAGGTAGGAATCTCATACATGGCTCAATCAACTCCTACACATGCTAGTGGGTTTCATCTAGTTACTGTGGCAATGACAGGTCATGCAGAGGATAAGGGTTCAACCACCGTAGCACACAGCAGTTTGAATCGCGTTGTCTTAATGCAGTAAACAAGAGCAGAAGCAAGAACATCGGTTTGTATCGGAATGATCAATGGTTGCTTGCCTGATGGAGTGGTAGCGGGATACTGCCCTTCAGTTGGATACTCGTGAATATCCTCGGAGGCAGAACCTACCACGAAGAACACATCGGAACACAATCAACACATGACGATACGCAACAATATGATGCATGCTATGACATGGCAATATGATTGTGTCTTGGCCTAATGCAAGCTAAAATAGGAAGGGATGAACTCATTTGAATCAAAGATTCAATTATTAGCTCATTAAACATGGCATTTATAGTGCATTACCTTATTCTGCTTAAACAGCAAGGTAAACTTGTTTTGTCATGCATGAAACCATTACAGATGGATAGATTGAATTTTTCTGATAATTTTTCATATATAATTTATCTCATTTGGAGCTATGGTTGAATTTCTATGAATTTTTGAAGTTTGAACTATTTTCTGGAATTTCCTGTATATAAATAAAGCCAGAAAATCAATTACTGCGTCAACAATGCATCAAGGTGACGTCAGTAGGTCAAAGGCGCCAGCCAGGTCAAACCTGACTGGTGGGGCCCACTAGTCAGTGTCTCTATGCACTAACTACGTTTAGTTAGCCTAGTTAACTAGCAGGGCCCACTAGTCAGTGACTATACTAATTAACTAACCTATTTAGTTAGCACTAACAGAGTAATTAGTCGGGCGGGGCCCGCATGTCGGTGAGAGAGAGGGGGGAGGTCAACCCACGTGAGCAGAGTCAACCTCGCCGGTCAGCGGGTCAAAGCCTGACGGCGTTTAGCCGCCGGCGAGGCTAGACGTGGTGGCGCGCTGTGGAAATCGCCCACAGGGCACCAATTGATGCGCGGAGAGCAGCTACGGGTAGCTGGGGACGATCCGCGGCGTTTGGTGGTGGTGGTTGGGCTCGGGGTGGCCGGAATCGTCACCGGCGACGAGCCTTGCGGTCGCCGAAGTCGGGTGAAAACGAGCCCGAGGCTATGGGGCACGGCGAGGCGTGTGGTGAGGTGCGTTGTGCCCCTAGGGATGCGGTGGAGTGGTTAGACTAGGTGGCGTGGCCGGAGTTTGGTCGGAGGCATGTCGGCGACGAGCTCCATGGCGGCGTGTGCGGGTGAGCTTTGTGTGCTCCTTGTGGTGCACGAGAAGGGGAACGGAGAGGTTGGGGAGGTGTAGCAGCTCACGGCGATCATGTAGAGGTAGACGGCGCGGTCGGGGATGAGTCGATGCGGCGGCGACGTCGAAAGGGATCTACGGTGAAGATGAGGTCGAAGAAGACGTTGCAGAGCATGTGAGCGCTCGGGGCTCAGCTGCTCGACGGAGTCGATGATGGCGGAGAGGATGGAAACGGTGGTGCAACACAAGGACGTCGGTGGACGCGGTTTCACGGTGGCGCGAGCTTGGCAGCGTCAGCCATGGCGGGGGAAGAGCGAGGGAGAGGGACCAGGGGGAAAGTGCGGTGTCTGCGAGGTGGGGGAAGCAAGGGAGTTCGTCCCACGTCGACAGCTCAACGAGGGGAGCGGTGAGGCGGCGGCAGCTGCGTGGCGTGCATGCGGTGCTCGCCGTCGAGCACCTGCCTGCCTGCCTGGCCGAGCCAAGCTGCTCGCTGGCGCGGTGGCTGGGCTGGGCCGGCAGGTGGGCCTGGTGGGTGGTGCCAGGTAAGGCCCAGGTGGGCTTCTCCCTCTCCCTTTTTTGATTTTTGTTTCATTTTCTATTTTTCTGTAGCTTTAGGGCTTTATTTAAAATACCTAGGCACTTTCTAAAATCCTAGAAATAATTGTGGGCTCTGTTGGGATTATTCCTAACAGAAAACATTTACTTCCAGAATTATTTGAACATTTAAAATATTTAGTAGCATTTAAATGTCCAAAGGCAACATACATATGATTTAATCCAGTGACCTTTTGTTGACCTAGAAACTTGTGCACCAATTTTGCCAGAGGTTCTAACCCAAGGCAAAGAGGGTGAACATTTTAGAAGGGCATTTCAGGTTCATTGAAATTATTTTTAGTAAACCATAGTTGATTTTAGGGGGGGTGCTGGGGGTTCTGCCTTCCCCATTTCAAGTTTCTGATGAAAGTAAACATGATGCACACTCTAATGCATGGACTAGCTAGGGTGTGACAACTCACCCCCACTCAAAAGAATCTCGTCCCGAGATTTAGGATCCTCTGTAAAGAAGGTGGGGTACTCGAGTCGAAGACGATCCTCCCTATCCCAAGTGGCTTCTTCCTCGGAATGGTGTGACCATTGAACCTTGAGAAACTTGATATTACGACGTCGAGTGGTACACTCGGCTTGATCAAGGATACGAACGGGATATCTTGTAGATCAAGCGTTTCATGGTCCACTCCACGGATAGGATCCGCGAAGCAATGCCTGAGTTGCGAAACGTGGAAGACATCGTGAACTCTGGGAAGATGCGGAGGTAGTTCCAATTGGTAGGCAACCTCTCCTCGTTTGGCAAGAACGCGAAAGGGTCCAATGTAACGAGGAGCCAATTTGTCTTTGATACCGAAACGATGGGTTCCCTTTAACGAGGTAACCTGAAGGTAAGCCTTCTCGTCAACATCATAAGTCATAGGCTTATGTTTGCGATCATATTGACTCTTTTGACGAGATTGGGCTGTTTTCAATTTCTCACGAATAATGCGAACCTGCTCTTCCGCTTCCTGAATCATATCCGGGCCAAAGAGTTGTCTTTCCTCGGTTTCTGACCAGTTAAGAGGCGTTCGACATTTTCGTCCATAGAGAACTTCGAAAGGAGCTTTGCCCAAGCTGGCTTGATAACTATTGTTATAAGCAAACTCCGCGAATGGAAGGCATTTCTCCCAACTCATTCCGAACGAGATAACAGAAGCTCGGAGCATATCTTCCAGAATTTGATTGACTCACTCTACTTGACCACTTGATTGAGGATGGAAGGCGGTGCTAAAGGAGAGATGAGTTCCCATAGCATTTTGGAAACTTTCCAAAAATCAAGAGGTGAAGAGTCTGAGTTAATTTCCAATGGAACACCATGAAGAGACACTATCCGGGAGATGTATAAATCAGCTAGCTGGCTAGCGGTGATACTCTCACGAACAGGTAGGAGTGGGCTACTTTGGAAAGTCGGTCGATCACAACGAAGATGACATTATTCCCTCTCTTGGTCCTGGGAAACCCAGTGATGAAATCCATACTGATTTTATCCCATTTCCATTCAGGAATAGCCAAAGGTTGAAGGGTGCTAGCAGGCCCTTGGTGCTCCGCTTTAACACGACGACAAACATCGCAATTAGCAATGTATTGAGCGATTTCTCTCTTCACCCTAGTCCACCAAAACCTCTGGCATAGGTCTTTATACATTTTGGTACTACCGGGATGAATGGTGAGAGGGGATTCATGAGCTTCCTTAAGGATCAACTGGCGTAGATGTTGTTTCTTGGGAACCACTAAACGGTTCAAGAAGAAGACAGCACCTTGCTCATCCATGGAGAAACATTTATCATACCGCTGGGCGGTTATGATCTGATCCATAAGGTTAGGTTTCGCCACCAGGGTGGATAGGAATCCTCGAGGAACAATGTGAAGACTAAGCTTACAAAATTCCTCATGGAGAAGTGGTTGACTTTGTTGTAACATCAGGTTGTTACAATAGGACTTATGACTTAGTGCATCAGCCATGACATTGGCTTTGCCCGGGGTGTAAGTTATTCCTAAGTCGTAATCCGAGATCAACTCGACCCAACATCTTTGCCTGAGATTCAAATCTGGTTGGGTGAAGATATATTTCAAACTTTGGTGATCGGTGAAGATCTCGCAACGATTACCGAGAAGGTAATGTCGCCAGGTTTTAAGTGCGTGGACTGCAACTGCAAGCTCTAGATCATGTGTAGGATAATTTTCCTCATGTGGGTGTAATTGCCGTGAGGCATAGGCAATTACCTGATGTTCTTGCATGAGTATGCAACCTAATCCTTGTCGCGAGGCGTCGCAATAGATAATAAAGTCCTTGGAGAAGTCTGGTGGTACCAGTACGGGGGCAGATGTCAGGCGTCTTTTCAGTTCCTGAAAGCTGAACTCGCACTGTGGAGTCGACTCGAACTTTTTATCTTTCTTGAGGAGTTCAGTTAGAGGTTTAGCAACCTTGGAGAAATTTTTGACGAAGCGGCGACAATAGCTCGCTAGGCCAAGGAAACTCCGAACTTGCTTGACCGTTTCAGGTGGAGTCCAATCAAGGACGGCTTGAACTCGCTCGGGATTGACAGCAATACCCTTACATGGCCTAGATAGGTCACTTCTGGCAACCAAAATTCACACCTGGAGAATTTGGCATAAAGGCGATGCTCTCGAAGTTTCATCAATACCAGCCTTAGATGTTCGGCATGTTCCTCTTCATTCTTGGAGTAGATGAGTATGTCATCAAGGTATACTATGACGAATTTGTCCAAGTACTCCGTGAAAACCGAGTTCATTAACCGGGAGAAGGTGGCCGGGGCATTGGTTAAACCGAAGGACATGACGGTGTACTCGTATTGGCCACAACGAGTAACAAAGGCCGTTTTGGGGATGTCCCCGTTTCTGATTTTGATTTGCTGGTAACCCAACCTCAAATCCATCTTGGAGAAGACTGAGGATCCAGCGAGCTGATCATACAGATCGTTGATCCTGGGAAGCGGGTATTTGTTCTTGATGGTGACCAAGTTGACGGGTCGGTAATCCACAACCATTCGATCTGTTCCATCCTTCTTCTTGACGAAGAGGACGGGGCAAGCCCAAGGAGAGGAACTAGGACGGATGAAACCCTTGTTCAAGGACTCATCGAGTTGGTTCTTAAGCTCGGCTAGTTCTAGGGGTGCCATCTTATAGGGTCTTCTAGAAATTGGAACGGTTCCTGGAACAAGGTCTATCACAAACTCGACATCCCTGTCATGTGGAACACCTGGCAGTTCTTCTGGAAAGACATCCGGAAAGTCTCGGACTACCGGAACATCCTCAAGGTCTGGAAGAGGGTTGGCATTTAGGGAGTAAACTTGGCGCTTGGCCACTCGAGTTAAGACATTAACTATATTACCCGATGGGTGAGTAAGTTGAACGGTTCTAGTGGCACAGTCAATCTTAGCATAATGAGCTGACATCCAGTCCATACCTAAGATGATGTTTATGTCCGAGGACTTGAGAGCTATTAAGGATGCAAGGAAGACAAGTCTATCGACAAGAATTTCGTTCCCATGGCTTACCCTAGAAGTTTGCCATTTGGAACCCGGAGTATGGATTACCATGGAAGTGGGCATGTCACAGAATGTCGTGTTATGCAACCGAGCATAGTTCTCGGATATGAATGAATGAGATGCTCCAGTATCAAAAAGAACAGATGCCGGATGGCAGTTAATAAGGAGCGTGCCAAGGACGACGTTGGGATCCTCATGAGCCTCCTCGGCTGAAACATAATTGACATGGCCACGTGCAGTGGTGGCCGGCTTGGCGTAGAAAGTCTTTCCCGCTGGCTTACCACGGCCAATACCCGGTTTGTGCATGCTAGGCTCGTCAATACCCGTTGTATTCGAACGTTAGAATCTATCACACCCGATCATCACGTGGTGCTTCGAAACAACGAACCTTCGCAACGGTGCATAGTTAGGGGGAACACTTTTCTTGAAATTTTAGTGAGGGATCATCTTATTTAAGCTACCGTCGTTCTAAGCAAATAAGATGTAAAACATGATAAACATCATGCAATCAAATAGTGACATGATATGGCCAATGTCATTTTGCTCCTTTTGATCTCCATCTTTGGGGCTCCATGATCATCGTTGTCACCGGCATGACACCATGATCTCCATCATCATGATCTCCATCATCGTGTCTTCTTGAAGTTGTCTCGTCATCTATTACTTCTACTACTATGGCTAACGCTTTAGCAATAAATTAAAGCAATTAATGATGTTTAAGTTGACACATAGGTCATAAATAAATTAAGACAACTCCTATGGCTCCTGCCGGTTGTCATACTCATCGACATGCAAGTCGTGATTCCTATTACAAGAACATGATCAATGTCATACATCACATATATCATTCATCACATCCTTTTGGCCATATCACATCACAAGGCATATGCTGCAAAAACAAGTTAGACGTCCTCTAATTGTTGTTGCAAGTTTTTACGTGGCTGCTATAGGTTTCTAGCAAGAACGTTTCTTACCTACGCGAAAACCACAACGTGATATGCCAATTTCTATTTACACTTCATAAGGACCCTTTTCATCGAATCCGATCCGACTAAAGTGGGAGAGACAGACACCCGCTAGCCACCTTATGCAACTAGTGCATGTCAGCCGGTGGAACCAGTCTCACGTAAGAGTATGTGTAAGGTCGGTCCGGGCCGCTTCATCCCACGATGCCGCCGAATCAAGATAAGACTAGTAACGGCAAGATAATTGACAATGTCGATGCACACAACCACTTTGTGTTCTACTCGTGCATAGTAACTACGTAGAGACCTAGCTCATGATGCCACTATTGGGGAACGTAGCAGAAATTCAAAATTTTCTACGCATCACCAAGATCAATCTATGGAGTAATATAGCAACGAGGGAAGGAGAGTGCATCTACATACCCTTGTAGATCGCTAAGCGGAAGCGTTCAAGAAGACTGACGCCGACGGTAATATTACTGTCTACAAAGCTTGACCTGTCGCAAAAGGTTTTCGACAAGTTCAAGGGGTTGACTACGATGAGACCTTCTCACCCGTAGCGATGCTTAAGTCAGTCTGAATCATGTTAGCAATTGCCGCATTTTATAATTATGAAATTTGGCAGATGGATGTCAAAACTGCATTCCTGAAAGGATTTCTAGAAGAAGAGTTGTATATGATGCAACCGGAAGGTTTTGTCGATCCAAAGGGAGCTAACAAAGTGTGCAAGCTCCAGCGATCCATTTATGGACTAGTGCAAGCCTCTCGGAGTTGGAATAAACGCTTTGATAGTGTGATCAAAGCATTTGGTTTTATACAGACTTTCGGAGAAGCCTGTATTTACAAGAAAGTGAGTGGGAGCTCTGTAGCATTTCTGATATTATATGTGGATGACATATTACTGATTGGAAATGATATAGAATTTCTGGATAGCATAAAGGGATACTTGAATAAGAGTTTTTCAATGAAAGACCTCGGTGAAGCTGCTTACATATTAGGCATAAAGGTCTATAGAGATAGATCAAGATGCTTAATTGGACTTTCACAAAGTACATACCTTGACAAGATTTTGAAGAAGTTCAAAATGGATCAAGCAAAGAAAGGGTTCTTGCCTGTATTACAAGGTGTGAAGATGAGTCAGACTCAATGCCCAACCACTGCAGAAGATAGAGAGAAAATGAAAGATGTTCGCTATGCTTCAGCCATAGGCTCTATCATGTATGCAATGTTGTGTACCAGACCTGATGTGTGCCTTGCTATAAGTCTAGCAGGGAGGTACCAAAGTAATCCAGGAGTGGATCACTGGACAGCGGTCAAGAACATCCTGAAATACCTGAAAAGTACTAAGGATATGTTTCTCGTATATGGAGGTGACAAAGAGCTCATCGTAAACGGTTATGTTGATGCAACCTTTGACACTGATCCGGACGATTCTAAATCACAAACCGGATACATATTTACATTAAATGGTGGAGCTGTCAGTTGGTGCAGTTCTAAACAAAGCGTCGTGGCGGGATCTACATGTGAAGCGGAGTACATAGCTGCTTCGGAAGCAGCAAACCAAGGAGTCTGGATGAAGGAGTTCATATCTGATCTAGGTGTCATACCTAGTGCATCGGGTCCAATGAAAATCTTCTGTGACAATACAGGTGCAATTGCCTTGGCAAAGGAATCCCGATTTCACAAGAGGACCAAACACATCAAGAGACGCTTCAATTCCATCTGGGATCTAGTCCAGGTGGGAGACCTAGAGATTTGCAAGATACATACGGAGCTGAATGTAGCAGATCCGTTGACTAAGCCCCTTCCACGAGCAAAACATGATCAGCACCAAAGCTCCATGGGTGTTAGAATCATTACTGTGTAATCTAGATTATTGACTCTAGTGCAAGTGGGAGACTGGAGGAAATATGCCCTAGAGGAAATAATAAAGTTATTATTTATTTCCTTATATCATGATAAAAGTTTATTATTCATGCTAGAATTGTATTAACCGGAAACATAACATGTGTGAATACATAGACAAACAAAGTGTCACTAGTATGCCTCTACTTGACTAGCTCGTTAATCAAAGATGGTTATGTTTCCTAACCATGGACAAAGAGTTGTCATTTGATTAAACGGGATCACATCATTAGTTGTATGATCGGATTGACATGACCCATTCCATTAGCTTAGCACCCGATCGTTTACTATGTTGCTATTGCTTTCTTCATGACTTATACATGTTCCTATGACTATGAGATTATGTAACTCCCGTGTTCCGGAAGAACACTTTGTGTGCTACCAAACGTCACAACGTAACTGGGTGATTATAAAGGTGCTCTACAGGTGTCTCCAAAGGTACATGTTGGGTTGACGTATTTCGAGATTAGGATTTGTCACTCCGATCGTCGGAGAGGTATCTCTGGGCCCTCTCGGTAATGCACATCACTTAAGCCTTGCAAGCAATACAACTAATGAGTTAGTTGCGAGATAATGTATTACGGAACGAGTAAAGAGACTTGCCAGTAACGAGATTGAACTAGGTATTGGATACCGACGATCGAATCTCGGGCAAGTAACATACCGATGACAAAGGGAACAACGTATGTTGTTGTGCGGTCTGACGGATAAAGATGGGCATCCAGGTCCCGCTATTGGTTATTGACCGGAGACATGTCTCGGTCATGTCTACATTGTTCTCGAACCCGTAGGGTCCGCACGCTTAAGGTTTCCATGACAGTTATATTATGAGTTTATACATTTTGATGTACCGAAGGTTGTTCGGAGTCCCGGATGTGATCACGGACATGACGAGGAGTCTCAAAATGGTTGAGACATAAGGATTTATATATTGGAAGCCTATGTTTGGATATCGGAAGTGTTCCGGGTGAAATCGGGATTTTACCGGAGTACCAGGAGGTTACCGGAACCCCCTAGAAGCTATATGGGCCTTAGTGGGCCTTAGTGGAAGAAGAGGACAGGCGGCCAGGGCTGGGCCGCGCGCCCCTCCCCCCTAGTCCGAATAGGACAAGGAGAGAGGGGGCCGGCGCCCCCTCCTTCTCTCTCCCTCTTTTCCCACCTCGCGAATCCTATTCCAACTAGGATTGGGGGAGAAGTCCTACTCCCGGAGGGAGTAGGACTCCTCCTGGCGCGCCCTATGATGGCCGGCCGGCCTCCCCCTCTTGAACCTTTATATACGGAGGCAGGGGCACCCCATAGACACACAAGTTGATCCACGTGATCATATTCTTAGCCGTGTGCGGCGCCCCCTGCCACCATAGTCCTCGATAATATTCTAGCGGTGCTTAGGCGAAGCCCTGCGACAGTAGTGCATCAAGATCGTCACCACGCCATCGTGCTGACGGAACTCTTCCCCGACACATTGCTGGATCGGAGTCCGGGGATCGTCATCGAGCTGAATGTGTGCTAGAACTCGGAGGTGCCGTAGTTTCGGTGCTTGATCGGTTGGGCCGTGGAGACGTACAACTACATCAACCAAACGCTTCCGTTGTCGATCTACAAGGGTACGTAGATCACACTCTCCCCTCTTGTTGCTATGCATCACCATGATTTTGCGTGTGCGTAGGAAAATTTTGAAATTACTACGTTCCCCAACAGTGGCATCCGAGCCTAGGTTTTATGTGTTGATGTTATATGCACGAGTAGAACACAAGTGAGTTGTAGGCGATATAAGTCATACTGCTTACCAGCATGTCATACTTTGGTCCGGCGGTATTGTTGGATGAAGCGGCCCGGACCGACATTACGCGTACGCTTACGCGAGACCGGTTCTCCCGACGTGCTTTGCACATAGGTGGCTTGCGGGTGACAGTTTCTCCAACTTTAGTTGAACCGAGTATGGCTACGCCCGGTCCGTGCGAAGGTCAAAATAGCACCAACTTGACAAACTATCGTTGTGGTTTTGATGCGTAGGTAAGATTGGTTCTTGCTTAAGCCTGTAGCAGCCACGTAAAACTTGCAACAACAAAGTAGAAGACGTCTAACTTGTTTTTGCAGGGCATGTTGTGATGTGATATGGTCATGACATGATGCTGGATTTTATTGTATGAGATGATCATGTTTTGTAACAGAGTTATCGGCAACTGGCAGGAGCCATATGGCTCTCGCTTTATTGTATGCAATGCAATCGCGCTGTAATGCTTTACTTTATCACTAAGCGGTAGCAATAGTCGTGCAAGCATAAGATTGGCGAGACGACAACGATGCTACGATGGAGATCAAGGTGTCGCACCGGTGACGATGGTGATCATGACGGTGCTTCAGAGATGGAGATCACAAGCACAAGATGATGATGGCCATATCATATCACTTATATTGATTGCATGTGATGTTTATCTTTTATGCATCTTATCTTGCTTTGATTGATGGTAGCATTATAAGATGATCTCTCACTAAATTATCAAGCTAAAAGTGTTCTCCCTGAGTATGCACCGTTGCCAAAGTTCGTCATGCCCAGACACCACGTGATGATCGGGTGTGATAAGTTCTACGTCCATCTACAATGGGTGCAAGCCAGTTTTGCACACGCAGAATACTCAGGTTAAACCTGACGAGCCTAGCATATGCAAATATGGCCTCGGAACACTGAGATCGAAAGATCGAGTGTGATTCATATAGTAGATATGAACAACATAGCAATGTTCACCATTGAAAACTACTCCATTTCATGTGATGATCGGTTATGGTTTAGTTGATTTGGATCACGTGATCACTTAGAAGATTAGAGGGATGTCTATCTAAGTGGGAGTTCTTAAGTAATATGATTAATTGAACTTAAATTTATCATGAACTTAGTACCTGATAGTATCTTGCTTATGTATGTTTGATTGTAGATGGATGGCCCGTGCTGTTGTTCCGTTGAATTTTAATGCGTTCCTTGAGAAAGCAAAGTTGAAAGATGATGGTAGCAATTACACGGACTGGGTCTGTAACTTGAGGATTATCCTCATTGCTGCACAGAAGAATTACGTCCTGGAAGCACCGCTGGGTGCCAGGCCGGCTGCTGGAGCAACACCAGATGTTATGAACGTCTGGCAGAACAAAGCTGATGACTACTCGATAGTTCAGTGTGCCATGCTTTACGGCTTAGAATCGGGACTTCAACGGTGTTTTGAACGTCATGGAGCATATGAGATGTTTCAGGAGTTGAAGTTAATATTTCAAGAAAATGCCCGGATTGAGAGATATGAAGTCTCCAATAAGTTCTATAGCTGCAAGATGGAGGAGAACAGTTCTGTCAGTGAGCATATACTCAAAATGTCTAGGTATAATAATCACTTGATTCAGATGGGAGTTAATCTTCCAGATGATTGCATCATTGACAGAATTCTCCAATCACTACCACCAAGCTACAAGAGCTTCGTGATGAACTATAATATGCAAGCGATGAATAAGACTATTCCCGAGCTCTTCGCAATGTTGAAAGCTACGGAGGTAGAAATGAAAAAGGAGCATCAAGTGTTGATGGTCAACAAGACCACTAGTTTCAAGAAAAAGGGCAAAGGGAAAAAGAAGGGGAACTTCAAGAAGAACAGCAAGCAAGTTGCTGCTCAAGAGAAGAAACCCAAGTCTGGACCTAAGCCTGAAACTGAGTGCTTCTACTGCAAGAAGACTGGTCACTAGAAGCGGAACTGCCCCAAGTATTTGGCGGATAAGAAGGATGGCAAGGTGAACAAAGGTATATGTGATATACATGTTATTGATGTGTACCTTACTAGAGCTCGCAGTAGCACCTGGGTATTTGATACTGGTTCTGTTGCTAATATTTGCAACTCGAAACAGGGACTACGGATTAAGCGTACACTGGCAAAGGACGAGGTGACGGTGCGCGTGGGAAACGGTTCCAAAGTCGATGTGATCGCGGTCGGCACGCTACCTCTACATCTACCTTCGCGATTAATATTAGACCTAAATAATTGTTATTTGGTGCCAGCGTTGAGCATGAACATTATATCTGGATCTTGTTTAATGCAAGACGGTTATTCATTTAAATCAGAGAATAATGGTAGCTCTATTGATATGAGTAATATCTTTTATGGTCATGCACCTTTGAAGAGTGGTCTATTTTTGATGAATCTCGATAGTAGTAACACAGATATTCATAATGTTGAAGCCAAAAGATGCAGAGTTGATAATGATAGTGCAACTTATTTGTGGCACTGCCGTTTAGGTCATATCGGTGTAAAGCGCATGAAGAAACTCCATACGGATGGACTTTTGGAACCACTTGATTATGAATCACTTGGTACTTGTGAACCGTGCCTCATGGGCAAGATGACTAAAACACCGTTCTTCGGTACTATGGAGAGAGCAACAGATTTGTTGGAAATCATACATACAGATGTATGTGGTCCGATGAATATTGAGGCTCGTGGCGGATATCGTTATTTTCTCACCTTCATAGATGACTTAAGTAGATATGGGTATATCTACTTAATGAAACATAAGTCTGAAACATTTGAAAAGTTCAACGAATTTCAGAGTGAAGTTGAAAATCATCGTAACAAGAAAATAAAGTTTCTACGATCTGATCGTGGAGGAGAATATTTGAGTTACGAGTTTGGTATACATTTGAAACAATGCGGAATAAGTTTCACAACTCACGCCACCCGGAACACCACAGCGTAATGGTGTGTCCGAACGTTGTAATCGTACTTTACTAGATATGGTGCGATCTATGATGTCTCTTACTGATTTACTGCTATCATTTTGGGGTTATGCTTTAGAGACGGCCGCATTCATGTTAAATAGGGCACCATCAAAATCCGTTGAGAGGACACCTTATGAACTATGGTTTGGCAAGAAACCAAAGTTGTCATTTCTTAAAGTTTGGGGCTGCGATGCTTATGTGAAAAAGCTTCAACCTGATAAGCTCGAACCCAAATCGGAGAAATGTGTCTTCATAGGATACCCAAAGGAGACTGTTGGGTACACCTACTATCACAGATCCGAAGGCAAGACATTCGTTGCTAAGAATGGATCCTTTCTAGAGAAGGAGTTTCTCTCGAAAGAAGTGAGTGGGAGGAAAGTAGAACTTGACGAGGTAACTGTACCTGCTCCCTTATTGGAAAGTAGTACATCACAGAAACCTGTTTCTGTGACACCTACACCAATTAGTGAGGAAGCTAATGATAATGATCATGAAACTTCAGAACAAGATACTACCGAACCTCGTAGATCAACCAGAGTAAGATCCGCGCCAGAGTGGTACGGTAATCCTGTTATGGAAATCATGCTACTAGATCATGATGAACCTACAAACTATGAAAAAGCGATGGTGAGCCCAGATTCCGCAAAATGGCTTGAAGCCATGAAATCTGAGATGGGATCCATGTATGAGAACAAAGTATGGACTTTGGTTGACTTCCCCGATGATCGGCAAGCAATTGAGAATAAATGGATCTTCAAGAAGAAGACTGACGCTGACGGTAATATTACTGTCTACAAAGCTCGACTTGTCGCAAAAGGTTTTCGACAAGTTCAAGGGGTTGACTACGATGAGACCTTCTCACCCGTAGTGATGCTTAAGTCTGTCCAAATCATGTTAGCAATTGCCGCATTTTATAATTATGAAATTTGGCAGATGGATGTCAAAACTATATTCCTGAATGGATTTCTGGAAGAAGAGTTTTATATGATGCAACCGGAAGGTTTTGTCGATCCAAAGGGAGCTAACAAAGTGTCAAAGGCTCCAGCGATCCATATGTGGACTGGTGCAAGCCTCTCGGAGTTGGAATAAACGCTTTGATAGTGTGATCAAAGCATTTGGTTTTATACAGACTTTCAGAGAAGCCTGTATTTACAAGAAAGTAAGTGGGAGCTCTGTAGCATTTCTGATATTATATGTGGATGACATATTAATGATTGGAAATGATATAGAATTTCTGGATAGCATAAAGGGATACTTGAATAAGAGTTTTTCAATGAAAGACCTCGGTGAAGCTGGTTACATATTAGGCATAAAGATCTATAGAGATAGATCAAGACGCTTAATTGGACTTTCACAAAGCACATACCTTGACAAGATTTTGAAGAAGTTCAAAATGGATCAAGCAAAGAAAGGTTTCTTGCCTGTATTACAAGGTGTGACGATGAGTCAGACTCAATGCCCGACCACTGCAGAACATAGAGAGAAAATGAAAGATGTTCCCTATGCTTCAGCCATAGGCTCTATCATGTATGCAATGCTGTGTACCAGACCTGATGTGTGCCTTGCTATAAGTCTAGCAGGGAGGTACCAAAGTAATCCAGGAGTGGATCACTGGACAGTGGTCAAGAACATCCTGAAGTACCTGAAAAGGACTAAAGATATGTCTCTCGTATATGGAGGTGACAAAGAGCTCATCGTAAATGGTTACGTTGATGCAAGCTTTGACACTGATTTAGACGATTCTAAATCGCAAACCGGATACGTATTTACATTAAACATGTTGGGGAACGTAGTAATTTCAAAAAATTTCCTACGCACACGCAAGATCATGGTGATGCATAGCAACGAGAGGGGAGAGTGTTGTCTACGTACCAACGCAGACCGACTGCGGAAGCGATCACACAACGTAGAGGAAGTAGTCGTACGTCTTCCCGATCCGACCGATCCAAGCACCGTTACTCCGGCACCTCCGAGTTCTTAGCACACGTACAGCTCGATGACGATCCCCAGGCTCCGATCCAGCAAAGCTTCGGGGAGGAGTTCCGTCAGCACGACGGCGTGATGACGATCTTGATGTTCTGCCGACGTAGGGCTTCGCCTAAGCACTACAACGATATGATCGAGGTGGAATATGGTGGCAGGGGGCACCGCACACGGCTAAGGAACGATCACGTGGATCAACTTGTGTGTCTATGGGGTGCCCCCTGCCTCAGTATATAAAGGATGGAGAAGGAGGAGGCCGGCCAAGGCTATTGGTGCGGCCAGGATGGGAGTCCTACTAGGACTCCAAGTCCTAGTAGGAGTCCATCAAGAGGGGAGGAAGGGAGAAGGAAGTGGAGGAGAAGGAGAGGTGGCCGGCCCCCTTTTCCCTAGTCCAATTCGGACTAGAGGGGAGGGGGGCGCAGCAGCCTTTTTCCTCTTCCCACTAAAGCCCATCAAGACCCATTACTTCTCCCGTAACTACCCGGTACTCCGAAAAATACCCGAATCACTCGGAACCTTTCCAACGTCCGAATATAGTCGTCCAATATATCGATCTTTACGTCTCGACCATTTCGAGACTCCTCGTCATGTCCCCGATCTCATCCGGGACTCCGAACTCCTTCGGTACATCAAAACTCATAAACTCATAATATAACTGTCATCGAAACCTTAAGCGTGCGGACCCTACGGTTCGAGAACAATGTAGACATGACCGAGACACGTCTCCGGTCAATAACCAATAGCGGGACCTGGATGCCCATATTGGCTCCTACATATTCTACGAAGATCTTTATCGGTCAGACCGCATAACAACATACGTTGTTCCCTTTGTCTTCGGTATGTTACTTGCCCGAGATTCGATCGTCGGTATCCAATACCTAGTTCAATCTCGTTACCGGCATGTCTCTTTACTCGTTCCGTAATACAACATCCCGCAACTAACTCATTAGTTGCAATGCTTGCAAGGCTTTAAGTGATGTGCATTACCGAGAGGGCCCAGAGATACCTCTCCGACAATCGGAGTGACAAATCCTAATCTCGAAATACGCCAACCCAACATCTACCTTTGGAGACACCTGTAGTACTCCTTTATAATCACCCAGTTACGTTGTGACGTTTGGTAGTACCCAAAGTGTTCCTCCGGTAAACGGGAGTTGCATAATCTCATAGTCATAGGAACATGTATAGGTCATGAAGAAAGCAATAGCAACATACTAAACGATCGGGTGCTAAGCTAATGGAATGGGTCATGTCAATTAGATCATTCATCTAATGATGTGATCCCATTAATCAAATAACAACTCTTTGTCCATGGTTAGGAAACATAACCATCTTTGATTAACGAGCTAGTCAAGTAGAGGCATACTAGTGACACTCTGTTTGTCTATGTTTTCACACATGTATTATGTTTCCGGTTAATAAATTCTAGCATGAATAATAAATATTTATCATGATATAAGGAAATAAATAATAACTTTATTATTGCCTCTAGGGCATATTTCCTTCAGTCTCCCACTTGCACTAGAGTCAATAATCTAGATCACATCACCATGTGATTAACATCGATAGTTCACATCATCATGTGATTAACACCCATAGTTCACATCGCCATGTGACCAACACCCAAAGGGTTTACTAGATTCAGTAATCTAGTTCACATCGCTATGTGATTAACACCCAAAGAGTACTAAGGTGTGATCATGTTTTGCTTGTGAGAGAATCTTAGTCAACGGGTCTGCCACATTCAGATCCACATGTATTTTGCAAATTTCTATGTCAACAATGCTCTGCATGGAGCTACTCTAGCTAATTGCTCCCACTTTCAATATGTATCTAGACCGAGACTTAGTGTCATCTAGATTAGTGTCAAAACTTTCATCGGCGTAACCCTTTACGAAGAACCTTTTTATCACGTCCATAATCGAGAAACATATCCTTATTTCACTAAGGATAATTCTGACCGCTGTCCAGTGATCTACTCCTAGATCACTATTGTACTCCCTTGCCAAATCAGTGCAGGGTATACAATAGATCTGGTATACAGCATGACATACTTTATAGAACCTATGGCCAAGGCATAGGGAATGACTTTCATTCTCTTTCTATCTTCTGTCGTGGTCGGGCTTTGAGTCTTACTCAACTTCACACCTTATAATACAGGCAAGAACTCTTTCTTTGACTGCTCCATTTTGAACTACTTCAAAATCTTGTCAAGTTATGTACTCATTGAAAAAACTTATCAAGCGTCTTGATCTATCTCTATAGATCTTGAAGCTCAATATGTAAGCAGCTTCACCGAAGTCTTTCTTTGAAAAACTCCTTTCAAACACTCCTTTATGCTTTACAGAATAATTCTACATTATTTCCGATCAACAATATGTCATTCACATATACTTATCAGAAATGTTGTAGTGCTCCCACTCACTTTCTTGTAAATACAGGCTTCACCGCAAGTCTGTATAAAACTATATGCTTTGAGCAACTCATCAAAGCGTATATTCCAACTCCGAGATGCTTGCACCAGTCCATAGATGGATCGCTGGAGCTTGCACATTTTGTTAGCACATTTCGGATTGACAAAACCTTCTGTTGCATCTTTTGTTTATCCATTTGCCAGATTTCATAAAATGCGGCAATTACTAACATGATTCGGATAGACTCAAGCATAGATACGAGTGAGAAGCTCTCATCGTAGTCAACACCTTGAACTTGTCGAAAACCTTTTGCGACAATTCTAGCTTTGTAGATAGTAACACTACTATCAGCGTCCGTCTTCCTGTTGAAGATCCATTTATTCTCAATTGCTTGCCGATCATCGGGCAAGTCAACCAAAGTCCAAAATTTGTTCTCACACATGGATCATATCTCAGATTTCATGGCCTCAAACCATTTCGCGGAATCTGGGCTCATCATCGCTTCCTCATAGTTCGTAGGTTCGTCATGGTCAAGTAACATGACCTCCAGAACAGGATTACCGTACCACTCTGGTGCGGATCTCACTCTGGTTTACCTACGAGATTCGGTAGTAACTTGATCTGAAGTTACATGATCATCATCATTAGCTTCCTCACTAATTGGTGTAGTAGTCACAAGAACAGATTTTTGTGATGAACTACTTTCCAATAAGGTAGAAGGTACAATTACCTTATCAAGTTTTCTACTTTCCTCCCACTTACTTCTTTCAAGAGAAACTCCTTCTCTAGAAAGGATCCATTATACGCAACAAATGTCTTGCCTTAGGATCTGTGATAGAAGGTGTACCCAACAGTCTCCTTTGGGTATCCTATGAAGACATATTTCTCCGATTTGGGTTTGAGCTTATCAGGATGAAACTTTTTCTCATAAGCATCGCAACCCCAAACTTCAAGAAACGACAACTTTGGTTTCTTGCCAAACCATAGTTCATAAGGCGTCGTCTCGACGGATATAGATGGTGCCCCTTTTTTAACATGAATGCAGCTGTCTCTAATGCATGACCCCAAAAACGCTAGTGGTAAATCGGTAAGAAACATCATAGATTGCACTATATCCAATAAAGTACGGTTATGACGTTCGGACACACCATTATGCTGTGGTGTTCCAGGTGGCGTGAGTAGTGAAACTATTTCACATTGTTTTAACTGAAGACCAAACTCGTAACTCAAATACTCTTTTCCACGATCAGATCGTAGAAACTTTATTTTCTTGTTACGATGATTTTCCACTTCACTCTGAAATTATATGAACTTTTCAAATGTATGAGACTTCTATTTCATTAAGTAGATATACCCATATCTACTCAAATCATCTGTGAAGGTCAGAAAATAATGATACCCGCTGCAAGCCTTAAATATTCATCGAACCACATACATCAGTATGTATGATTTCCAACAAATCTGTTGCTTGCTCCATTGTTCCGGAGAACGGCGTTTTAGTCATCTTGCCCAAAAGGCATGGTTCGCAAGCATCAAGTGATTCATAATCAAGTGATTCTGAAAGCCCATCAGCATGGAGTTTCTTCATGCGCTTTATACCAATATGACCTAAACGGCAGTGCCACAAATAAGTTGCACTATCATTATTAACTTTGCATCTTTTGGTTTCAAAATTATGAATATGTGTATCACTACGATCGAGATCCAACGAACTTGTTTCATTGGGTGCATGACCATCGAAGGTTTTATTCATGTAAACAGAACAACAATTATTCTCTGACTTTAATGAATAACCGTATTGCAATAAACATGATCAAATCATATTCATGCTCAACGCAAAAACCAAATAACACTTATTTAAGTTCAACACTAATCCCGAAATTATAGGGGAGTGTGCGATGATGATTATATCAATCTTGGAACTACTTCCAACACACATCGTCACTTCACCCTTAACTAGTCTCTGTTTATTCTGCAACTCATGTTTCAAGTTACTACTCTTAGCAACTGAACCAATATCAAATACTGAGGGGTTGCTATAAACACTAGTAAAGCACACATCAATAACATGTATATCAAATATACTTTTTTTCACTTTGCCATCCTTCTTATCCGCCAAATACTTGGGGCAGTTCCGCTTCCAGTGACCAGTCCCTTTGCAGTAGAAGCACTTAGTCTCAGGCTTAGGACCAGACTTGGGCTTCTTCACTTGAGCAGCAACTTGCTTGCCGTTCTTCTTGAAGTTCCCCTTCTTCCCTTTTGCCCTTTTCTTCAAACTAGTGGTCTTGTCAACCATCCACACTTGATGTTTTTCTTGATTTCTACCTTCATCGATTTCATCATCATGAAAAGCTCGGGAGTCGTTTTCGTCATCCCTTGCATACTATAGTTCATCACGAAGTTCTACTAACTTGGTCATGGTGACTAGAGAATTCTTTCAATCACTATCTTATCTGGAAGATTAACTCCCACTTGATTCAAGCGATTGTAGTACCCAGACAATCTGAGCACATGCTCACTAGTTGAGAGATTCTCCTCCATCTTTTAGCTATAGAACTTGTTGGAGACTTCATATCTCTCAACTCGGGTATTTGCTTGAAATATTATCTTCAACTCCTGGAACATCTCATATGGTCCATGACGTTCAAAACGTCTTTGAAGTCCCGATTCTAAGCCATTAAGCATGGTGCACTAAACTATCAAGTAGTCATCATATTGAGCTAGCCAAACGTTCATAACGTCTGCATCTGCTCTTGCAATAGGTCTGTCACCTAGTGGTGCATCAAGGACATAATTCTTTTGTGCAGCAATGAGGATAAACCTAAGATCACGGATCCAATCCGCATCATTGCTACTAACATCTTTCAATACAATTTTCTCTAGGAACATATCAAAGTAAACACAGGGAAGCAACAACGCGAGCTATTGATCTACAACATGATTTACAAAATACTACCAGGACTAAGTTCATGATAAATTTAAGTTCAATTAATCATATTACTTAAGAACTCCCACTTAGATAGACATCCCTCTAATCCTCTAAGTGATCACGTGATCCAAATCAACTAAACCATGTCTGATCATCACGTGAGATGGAGTAGTTTAAATGGTGAACATCTCTATGTTGATCATATCTTCTATATGATTCACGCTCGACCTTTCGGTCTCCGTGTTCCGAGGCCATATCTGCATATGCTAGGATCGTCAAGTTTAACCTGAGTATTCTGCGTGTGCAAAACTGGCTTGCACCCGTTGTAGATGGACGTAGAGCTTATCACACCCGATCATCACGTGGTGTCTGGGCACGACGAACTTTGGCAACGGTGCATACTCAGGGTGAACACTTCTTGATAATTTAGTGAGAGATCATCTTATAATGCTACCGTCAAACAAAGCAAGATAAGATGCATAAAAAGTTAAACATCACATGCAATCAAAATATGTGACATGATATGGCCATCATCATCTTGTGCCTTTGATCTCCATCTTCAAAGCATCGTCATGATTTCCATCGTCACCGGCATGACATCATGATCTCCATCATCTTTATCTATATCAATATGTCGTCACATGGTCGTCTCGCCAACTATTGCTCTTGCAACTATTGCTATCGCATAGTGATAAAGTAAAGCAATTATTGGGTGCTTGCATCTTATGCAATAGACAGACAACCATAAGGCTTTTGCCAGTTGCCGATAACTTCAACAAAACATGATCATCTTATACAACAACTTATAACTCATCACGTTTTGACCATATCACATCACAACATGCCCTGCGAAAACAAGTTAGACGTCCTCTACTTTGTTGTTGCAAATTTTACGTGGCTGCTACGGGCTTAGCAAGAACCAATCTTACCTACGCATCAAAACCACAACGATAGTTTGTCAAATAGACTCCGTTTTAACCTTCACAAGGACCGGGCGTAGCCACACTCGGTTCAACTAAAGTTGGAGAAACAGTCACCCGCAAGTCACCTATGTGCAAAGCACGTCGGGGAAACCGGTATCGCGTAAGCGTACGCGTAATGTCGGTCCGGGCCGCTTCATCCAACAATACCGCCGAACCAAAGTATGACATGCTGGTAGGCAGTATGACTTATATCGCCCACAACTCACTTGTGTTCTACTCGTGCATATAACATCAATACATAAAACCTAGGCTCGGATGCCACTGTTGGGGAACGTAGTAATTTCAAAAAAATTCCTACGCACACGCAAGATCATGGTGATGCATAGCAACGAGACGGGAGAGTGTTGTCTACGTACCAACGCAGACCGACTGTGGAAGCGATCACACAACGTAGAGGAAGTAGTCGTACGTCTTCCCGATCCGACCGATCCAAGCACCGTTACTCTGGCACCTCCGAGTTCTTAGGACACGTACAGCTCGATGACGATCCCCGGGCTCCGATCCAGCAAAGCTTCGGGGAGGAGTTCCGTCAGCACGACGGCGTGATGACGATCTTGATGTTCTGCCGACGTAGGGCTTCGCCTAAGCACTACAACGATATGATCGAGGTGGAATATGGTGGCAGGGGGCACCGCACACGGCTAAGGAACGATCACGTGGATCAACTTGTGTGTCTATGGGGTGCCCCCTGCCTTAGTATATAAAGGATGTAGGAGGAGGAGGCCGGCCAAGGCTATTGGTGCGGCCAGGATGGGAGTCCTACTAGGACTCCAAGTCCTAGTAGGAGTCCATCAAGAGGGGAGGAAGGGAGAAGGAAGTGGAGGAGAAGGAGAGGTGGCCGGCCCCCTTTTCCCTAGTCCAATTCGGACTAGAGGGGAGGGGGGCGCAGCAGCCTTTTTCCTCTTCCCACTAAAGCCCATCAAGGCCCATTACTTCTCACGTAACTACCCGGTACTCCGAAAAATACCCGAATCACTCGGAACCTTTCCGATGTCCGAATATAGTCGTCCAATATATCGATCTTTACGTCTCGACCATTTCGAGACTCCTCGTCATGTCCCCGATCTCATCCGGGACTCCGAACTCCTTCGGTACATCAAAACTCGTAAACTCATAATATAACTGTCATCGAAACCTTAAGCGTGCAGACCCTACGGTTCGAGAACAATGTAGACATGACCGAGACACGTCTCCGGTCAATAACCAATAGCGGGACCTGGATGCCCATATTGGCTCCTACATATTCTACGAAGATCTTTATCGGTCAGACCGCATAACAACATACGTTGTTCCCTTTGTCATCGGTATGTTACTTGCCCGAGATTCGATCGTCGGTATCCAATACCTAGTTCAATCTCGTTACCGGCAAGTCTCTTTACTCGTTCCGTAATACAACATCCCGCAACTAACTCATTAGTTGCAATGCTTGCAAGGCTTTAAGTGATGTGCATTACCGAGAGGGCCCAGAGATACCTCTCCGACAATCGGAGTGAAAAATCCTAATCTTGAAATACGCCAACCCAACATCTACCTTTGGAGACACCTGTAGTACTCCTTTATAATCACCCAGTTACATTGTGACGTTTGGTAGTACCCAAAGTGTTCCTCCGGTAAACGGGAGTTGCATAATCTCATAGTCATAGGAACATGTATAAGTCATGAAGAAAGCAATAGCAACATACTAAATGATCGGGTGCTAAGCTAATGGAATGGGTCATGTCAATCAGATCATTCATCTAATGATGTGATCCCATTAATCAAATAACAACTCTTTGTCCATGGTTAGGAAACATAACCATCTTTGATTAACGAGCTAGTCAAGTAGAGGCATACTAGTGACACTCTATTTGTCTATGTATTCACACATGTATTACGTTTCTGGTTAATACAATTCTAGCATGAATAATAAATATTTATCATGATATAAGGAAATAAATAATAACTTTATTATTGCCTCTAGGGCATATTTCCTTCAAAACAGTGGAGCTATCAGTTGGTGCAGTTCTAAACAAAGCGTCGTGGCGGGATCTACATGTGAAGCGGAGTACATAGCTGCTTCGGAAGCAACAAACGAAGGAGTCTGGATGAAGGAGTTCATATCCGATCTAGGTGTCATACCTAGTGCATCGGGTCCAATGAAAATCTTTTGTGACAATACTGGTGCAATTGCCTTGGCAAAGGAATCCAGATTTCACAAGAGGACCAAACACATCAAGAGACGCTTCAATTCCATCTGGGATCTAGTCCAGGTGGGAGACATAGAGATTTGCAAGATACAAACGGAGCTGAATGTATCAGATCCGTTGACTAAGCCTCTTCCACGAGCAAAACATGATCAGCACCAAAGCTCCATGGGTGTTAGAATCATTACTGTGTAATCTAGATTATTGACTCTAGTGCAAGTGGGAGACTGAAGGAAATATGCCCTAGAGGCAATAATAAAGTTATTATTTATTTCCTTATATCATGATAAAAGTTTATTATTCATGCTAGAATTGTATTAACCGAAAACATAATACATGTGTAAATAAATAGACAAACAAAGTGTCACTAGTATGCCTCTACTTGACTAGCTCGTTAATCAAAGATGGTTATGTTTCCTAACCATGGACAAAGAGTTGTCATTTGATTAAACGGGATCACATCATTAGTTGAATGATTTGATTGACATGCCCCATTCCTTTAGCTTAGCACCCGATCGTTTAGTATGTTGCTATTGCTTTCTTCATGACTTATACATGTTCCTATGACTATGAGATTATGTAACTCCTGTGTGCCGGAGGAACACTTTGTGTGCTACCAAACGTCACAACGTAACTAGGTGATTATAAAGGTGCTCTATAGGTGTCTCCAAAGGTACATGTTGGGTTGACGTATTTCGAGATTAGGATTTGTCACTCCGGTCGTCGGAGAGGTATCTCTGGGCCCTCTCGGTAATGCACATCACTTAAGCCTTGCAAGCAATACAACTAATGAGTTAGTTGCGAGATAATGTATTACGGAATGAGTAAAGAGACTTGCCAGTAACGAGATTGAACTAGGTATTGGATACCGACGATCGAATCTCGGGCAAGTAATATACCGATGACAAAGGGAACAACATATGTTGTTGTGAGGTCTGACAGATAAAGATCTTCGTAGAATATGTAGGAGCCAATATGGGCATCCAGGTCCCGCTATTGGTTATTGACCGGAGACATGTCTTGATCATGTCTACATTGTTCTCGAACCCGTAGGGTCCGCACGCTTAAGGTTTCGATGACAGTTATATTATGAGTTTATACGTTTTGATGTACTGAAGGTTGTTCGGAGTCCCGGATGTGATCACGGACATAACAAGGAGTCTCGAAATGGTCGAGACATAAAGATTGATATATTGGAAGCCTATGTTTGGATATCAGAAGTGTTCCGGGTGAAATCGGGATTTTACCGGAGTACCGGGAGGTTACCGGAACCCCTCGGGAGCAATATGGGCCTTTGTGGGCCTTAGTGGAAGAAGAGGAGAGGCGGCCAGGGCTGGGCCGCGCGCCCCTCCCCCCTAGTCCAAATAGGACAAGGAGAGAGGGGGCCGGCGCCCCCTCCTTCTCTCTCCCTCTTTTCCCACCTCGCGAATCCTATTCCAACTAGGATTGGGGGAGAAGTCCTACTCCCGGAGGGAGTAGGACTCCTCTTGGCGCGCCCTATGATGGCCGGCCGGCCTCCCCCTCTTGAACCTTTATATACGGAGGCAGGGGCACCCCATAGACACACAAGTTGATCCACATGATCATATTCTTAGCCGTGTGCGGCGCCCCCTACCACCATAGTTCTCGATAATATTGTAGCGGTGCTTAGGCGAAGCCCTGCGACAGTAGTGCATCAAGATCGTCACCACGCCGTCGTGCTGACGGAACTCTTCCCCGACACTTTGCTGGATCGGAGTCCGGGGATCGTCATCGAGCTGAACGTGTGCTAGAACTCGGAGGTGCCGTAGTTTCGGTGCTTGATCGGTCGAGCCGTGGAGACGTACGACTACATCAACCAAACGCTTCCGTTGTCGATCTACAAGGGTACGTAGATCACACTCTCCCCTCTTGTTGCTATGCATCACCATGATCTTGCGTTTGCGTAGGAATTTTTTTGAAATTACTACGTTCCCCAACAGCACCAGCCCACCTAGGGCTGGTCCCCTCCCACACTTGGCCCATGCAGCCCTCCGGGGCTGGTGGCCCCACTTGGTGGACCCCCGGGACCCTCCCGGTGGTCCCGGTACGTTACCGATAGCACCCAAAACTTTTTCGGTGACAAAAATAGAACTTCCCATATATAAATCTTTACCTCCGGACCATTCCGGAACTCCTCGTGACATCCGGGATCTCATCCGGGACTCCGAACAACATTCGGTAACCACGTATATCTATTCCCTATAACCCTAGCTTCATCGAACCTTAAGTGTGTAGACCCTACGGGTTCGGGAACCATGCAGACATGACCGAGACGTTCTCCGGTCAATAACCAACAGTGGTATCTGGATACCCATGTTGGCTCCCACATGCTCCACGATGATCTCATCGGATGAACCACGATGTCAAGGACTTAATCAATCTCGTATACAATTCCCTTTCTCTAGCGGTATGATACTTGCCCGAGATTCGATTGTCAGTATCCCGATACCTTGTTCAATCTCGTTACCGGCAAGTCTCTTTACTCATTCCGTAACACATCATCCCGTGATCAACTCCTTGATCACATTGTGGACATTATGATGATGTCCTACCGAGTGGGCCCAGAGATACCTCTCCGTTTACACGGAGTGACAAATCCCAGTCTCGATTCGTGCCAACCCAACAGACACTTTTGGAGATACCTATAGTGTACCTTTATAGCCACCCAGTTACGTTGTGACGTTTGGCATACCCAAAGCACTCCTACGTTATCCGGGAGTTGCACAATCTCATGGTCTAAGGAAATGATGCTTGACATTAGAAAAGCTTAAGCATAGGAACTACATGATCTTGTGCTAGGCTTAGGATTGGGTCTTGTCCATCACATCATTCTCCTAATGATGTGATCCCGTTATCAACGACATCTAATGTCCATGGTCAGGAAACCATAACCATCTATTGATCAACGAGCTAGTCAACTAGAGGCTTACTAGGGACATGGTGTTGTCTATGTATCCACACATGTATCTGAGTTTCCTATCAATACAATTCTAGCATGGATAATAAATGATTATCATGAACAAGGAAATATAATAATAACCAATTTATTATTGCCTCTAGGGCATATTTCCAACACTTAAGAGATCCAAAAACCAAGATTTATCCCTCAACTACGAGGGGAGGTAAGGAACTGCCATCTAGCTCCGCACTTGATTCACCTTCTGTTTTGAGTATGCTTGTGACACCTAAATCTGCTTCTGCTATTCGTTCTCATATGTCACATGTTATTGATGATGCCACTTCTGCTATGCATGATACTTATGATGAAACTACTTCTATGCTTGATACTACTGTGCCACTGATACGTCTCCGTCGTATCTACTTTTCCAAACACTTTTGCCCTTGTTTTGGACTCTAGCTTGCATGATTTGAATGGAACTAACCCGAACTGACGTTGTTTTCAGCAGAATTACCATGGTGTTAGTTATGTGTAGAAACAAACGTTCTCAGAATGACCTGAAACTTCATGGACCAACATTTTGGAAAATATAAAAAAAACCTGCAAAAGATGAAGGCCAGGGGGCCCACCACCTGTCCACGAGGGTGGGGAGCGCGCCTGCCCCCCTAGGGCGCGCCCCCTAGATCGTGGGCCCCCTGGAGCTCCTCCGACTCCAATTCCAACTCTATATATTGTGTTTCGGGGAGAAAAAAAATCAGAGAGAAGAATTCATCGCGTTTTACGATACAGAGCCGCAGCCAAGCCCTAAAACCTCTCGGGAGGGCTGATCTGGAGTCGTTCGGGGCTCCGGAGAGGGGAATCCGTCGCCATCGTCATCATCAACCATCCTCCATCACCAATTTCATGATGCTCAGCGCCCTGCGTGAGAAATTCCATTGTAGGCTTGCTGGATGGTGATGGGTTGGATGGGATCTATCATGCAATCGAGTTAGTTTTGTTAGGGTTTGATCCCTAGTATCCACTAGGTTCTGAGATTGATGTTGCTATGACTTTGTTATGCTTAATGCTTGTCACTAGGGCCCGAGTTCCATGATTTCAGATCTGAACTTATTATGTTTTCATCAATATATGAGTGTTCTTGATCCTATCTTGCAAGTCTATACTCACCTATTATGTGTTATGACCCGTTAACCCCGAAGTGAAAATAATCGGGATACTTACCGGTGATGACCGTAGTTTGAGGAGTTCATGTATTCACTATGTGTTAATTCTTTGTTCTGGTACTCTATTAAAAGGAGGCCTTAATATCCCTTAGTTTCCATAAGGACCCCGCTGCCACAGGAGGGTAGGACAAAAGATGTCATGCAAGTTCTTTTCCATAAGCACGTATGACTATATTCGGAATACATGCCTACATTACATTGATGAACTGGAGCTAGTTCTATGTCACCCTAGGTTATGACTGTTACATGATGAACCGCATCCGGCATAATTCTCCATCACCGATCCATTGCCTACGAGCTTTCCATATATTGTTCTTCGCTTATTTTATTTTCCCGTTGCTATTGCTATCATCACTACAAAATACCAAAAACATCACTTTTACTATTGTTACCTTTTGCTACCGTTACCACTACTATCATATTACTTTGCTACTAAATACTTTGCTATAGATATTAAGTTTCCAGGTGTGGTTGAATTGAAAACTCAGCTGCTAATACTTGAGAGTATTCTTTGGCTCCCCTTGTGTCGAATCAATAAATTTGGGTTGAATACTTTACCCTCGAAAACTGTTGCGATCCCCTATACTTGTGGGTTATCAAGACTATTTTCTAGTGCCGTTGCTGGGGAGCATAGCTCTATTCTTTGAGTCACTTAGGATTTATATCTGCTTATCATTATGAAGAACTTGAGAGATCCTAAAACCAAGATCTATCCCTCAACTACGAGGGGAGGTAAGGAACTGTCATCTAGCTCTGCACTTGATTCACCTTCTGTTTTGAGTAAACTTGCGACACCTAAACCTGCTTCTATGTCGCAGGTTATTGATGATGCCACTTCTGCTATACATGATACTTATGATGAAACTACTTCTATGCTTGATGCTACTATGCCACTTGGTGAATTTCTTGATGAACAACTTGCTAGGGCTAGAGAGATTGAAAATATTGAATCTAATAATACTGATGAAATTGATGATGAAGACTTGCCTGTTATTCCTGAGGGTTATGTTTTTGATAAAGAAGATTCTTTAGCCATTTTAGCTTGCAAAGATAGATACGAACTTAAGAGGTTATTAGCTAAATGGAATAAGCAATCTCTAAATGCTAGGATGAAACCTGACCCTGCTTTTGCTACTTCACCTATCTTTGTTACTGATAAGGATTATGAATTCTCTGTTGATCCTGATATAATTACTTTGGTTGAATTTGATACTTTTCATGGCTATGAATCTAAAACTGTTGTGGCACATCTTACTAAATTAAATGATATAGCCACCATGTTCACTAATGATGAGAGAACTCGTTACTTTTATATCCTTAAAATATTTCCGTTCTCATTAAAGGGTGATGCTAAAATATGGTTTAATTCTCTTGATCCTGGTTATGTGCGTAGTCCCCAGGATATGATTTATTACTTCTCTGCTAAATATTTCCCTGCTCATAAGAAACAAGCTGCTTTGAGGGATATATATAATTTTGTGCAAATTGAAGAAGAGAGTCTCCCACAAGCTTGGGGGAGGCTTCTCAAGTTACTTAATGCTTTTCTGATCATCCTCTTAAGAAAAATGAAATACTTGATATCTTTTATAATGGACTAACTGATGCTTCCAGAGATTACCTGGATACTTGTGATGGTTCTGTTTTCAGGGAAAGAACACCGGATGAAGCTGAAATTCTATTGAATAATATGTTGACAAATGAAAATAATTAGACACTTACTGAGCCAACTCCTGAGCCTATTCCTAAACCAACTCCGAAGAAAAGAGGTGTTCTATTTCTCAGTCCTGAAGATATGCAAGAGGCAAAGAAATCTATTAAAGAAAAGGGTATTAAAGCTGAAGATGTTAAGAATTTACCACCTATTGAAGAAATACATGGTCTTAATTTACCGCCTATTGAAGAAATATATGATCTTCTAACCCATTACCTATTGAAGAAATTCGTGGTCTTGATAACACGACACAGGTAGTAAAGGTAAATTCTCTCTATAGATATGATAAAGCTGAAATCCCATTTACCAAGTTTGCTAGTCCATGCTAAGATGAGTTTGATAAATTTATGGTTAAGCAAGAAGATTTTAATGCTTACTTTGGTAGACAATTGAAATACAATTCAAATATGCTGGAACACTTGGGTGATTATATGGCTAATGTTAAAGGTGAACTTAAACTTATTAGTAACATGCTTCTATGGTTACCACTCAAGTAGAACAAGTACTTGAAGCTCAAAGTGATTTGCTCAATGAATTGAATAGTAAGAATAATGATTATGCTGTTAGAGTGGCTACTAGAACTGGTAGAATGACTCAGGACCTTTGTATCCTGAAGGCCGCCCTAGGAGAATTGAGCAATATTCTCAGAGAAATAATATAGATGCACCTAGTCCTTCTAATAGGAAGAAAAAGGAAAATGATAGGACTTTGCATGCTTCTAGAGAACCTATTACTAAAACACGTGAGAATCCAAATGATATTTCTATCTCTGATGCTGAAACACAATCTAGTAATGAACCTGAAACTAGTGATAATGTTAATGATAATGTTCATGATGATGCTCAACCTAGTAATGATAATGATATAGAAATTGAACCTGTTGTTGATCTTCATAACCCACAATCAAAGAATCAACGTTATGATAAGAAAGACTTTGTTGCTAGGAAACACAGTAAGGAAAGAGAGCCTTGGGTTCAGAAACCAATGCATTTTCCTCCCAAACCATCCAAGAAAAAGGATGATGAGGATTTTGAGCGCTTTGCTGAAATGATTAGAGTTATCTTTTTGCATATGCGATTAACTGATATGCTTAAAATGAATCCTTATGCTAAGTACATGAAAGATATTGTTACTAATAAAAGAAAGATACCAGAAGCTGAAATTTCCACCATGCTTGCTAATTATACTTTTAAAGGTGGAATACCTAAGAAACTAGGAGATCCCGGTGTACCAACTATACCATGTTCCATTAAAAGGAACTATGTTAAAACTGCTTTATGTGATCTTGGAGCCCGTGTTAGTGTTATGCCTCTCTCTTTATATCGTAGACTTGATTTGAATAAGTTGACACCTACTGAAATATCTTTGCAAATGGCTAATAAATCAACTGCTATACCTGTCGGTATTTGTGAGGATGTGCCTATTGTAGTTGCAAACATTACTATTTTAACAGACTTTGTTATTCTTGATATTCCCGAGGACGATAGTATATCTATTATTCTTGGAAGACCCTTTTTGAATACTGCAGGGGCTGTTATTGATTGCACTAAAGGCAATGTCACTTTTCATGTTAATGGTAATGAGCATACGGTACACTTTTCGAGGAAACAACCTCAAGTTCATAGTATCAACTCTATTGGAAAAATTCCATCGATTACATTTGGAGGTTTTGAATTTGCTCTTCCTACTATCAAGAAGAAATATGATATTCTTATTATTGGGGATGTGCATATCCCCATTGAGGTAACATAGTGTTATTCGAAATTTCTCTGGTTCCATGTTATTCAGAATGAGTTCGTTAACAAGACTTGATCAACCTTGTTAGTGGATTCCTTTTGATGAGCATGAGATGGATGAAACTAGAAGGCACAACCTTATGTACCCTCCTCTTACTTTCTGTTATTTATATAAAATAAAATAGTATTTTTCTGTCGGTTATCTGATTTATCCGTGCAATATAAAAATACCCCAAAATAAAAGTTCTCCAAATGCCCTGAAATTAAATATGATTTTTTCTAGAATATTTGAGAATATTTGGCACTAAGAACACATCAGGAGGAGCTGGCACCTGGCCACGAGGGTCAGGGGCGCGCCCTACCCCCTGGGTGTGCCCCCTGCCTCGTGGGCCCATGGCGGCCCTCCTCCACTTATTCCTGCACCCACACACTTCTTCTTCCTCCCACAAACACGAATATCCATCTCAAGCACGAGTTCTACCTCATTTTGCCGCGATTTTCGATCTCCTTGCTCAAAGCACCTCTCACAAAACTGCTTGGGGAGATTGTTCCTTGGTGACCCTGTTCTTGAGCTTGCATGTCAAATTTATATGGTAAAAAATAGTTCTGATGCATGATATAGGCTCTAGGCACTTGTAGGAGTAGTTGCTATCAATTTTATTGAGTTTCGTTCACTTTTATTTTAAGTTACTAAAAATTTCAGGAATTTTTCAGAGGAAGAAATATGTTTAGGAAAATGTACCAAGGTGGCTCTTCAAGGAAACAAGAGCCCAGGCTTGCAATGGCCTTCGGAAAACTTTATGGATCGAGCGGAAATTAAGGAAGAATTTAACGCATATTTGCGTAACGCTGATCTTGTGAGCTTCGAGGAAGAAAAGTGCTACCAGTACCACTATCTCACTAGTTCCTTTGTGAGGAGGTTTGAATTTTCATCTTCACGTAATTATCCAACTGTCCTGTTTGATCTTTATGAAAAAATTTATACTATGGACTTAGAGGATTTTACCACTGTTTGCAAGCTTCCATAATGGGGTAGTATCAGGGAACCTTGCAAATCTAAATTTAGAGATTTTCTCGCTAGTATAACTGTGGGGGAATCTAGAGATATAACACAAGCTACCATAGGGAGCATTCACTTTCCTGCTATACATTATTTTGCTCTCTTCATAGGTAGATGCATTAATGGTAAAGATGAGGCATGTCACATGTGTGTCCCTGACCTCAGTATTCTTAGGAGTGCTGTGTTGCAAGATAAATCTTATAATTTGGGAGACATTGTTGCACGTATGTTGCATCTTAATAGATTTAATGGAGATTTCTTTGGTGGAATTTATGCAACCCGCTTAGCTGATTTTCTTGGTGTAACTATATGTAATGATGATATTGAATTACCTCCTGCTTACCTAGACTTTAATGCTATGGTTCACCACCAGTTTGTCGAGAGGAATGAATCACCTCTGCAGTATCGTTTAATCTTTGACAGACATCATGCTGTCTGTATTACTCTCCCTGCTCCTGCCTTCTTTGATTATCAGGCAAAAGGAAGATATCTTATTACCAGAGAGGAGGCAGATGAGTACGAGAGGAGGGCGGAGGCCGCTCGTCGCCACACTACAGCTCAGGAGGCGATAGCCACTGCATCTCAGTACGACCCCAGCTATTACTATGGATATCCGCCAGGCCAACCGTGGCCATAGACCAATTTAGGCCAAAAGCCTAAGCTTGGGGGAGTACGTATTTCTCACCGACATTATATTCATATTCACACACTCATTGCTAGATGTCGGTACTCATACTTTTTCATTGTATCATCCATGCTAGTTTATTTCCTTTTTATGCTTTCTTCTTGTGTGTTTAATAAACCTTAAGAAAAACAAAAAAAATAGTTGTAGCTTTTAATTAGTTTACTTTCCCTGCTTGTAGTAGTAATTAAAAAGAAAACCCAAAAAGATTTCCTGTTCTTCTTTTGCTTGTTGGGAGATTTCACGTGTAAATAGTTTTATTTCTTTTGTTTTCTTTGGAGGTCGATAGGAGAAGACCATAATTAAATTGTTGAAGTAGCTCTTACATGAATTATTGTTGATCTGACAAAAGAGCCCATATTGCCTTGTCTTCTCCTGTTTATTGAATGCTTGCGGATTCCAGCTTAGGCAATTATGACGATATATGATGGACTGACTGAGATGAGAAAAGCTGGTATGAACTCGACTTCTCTTGTTTTTGTAAATATGATTAGTTTATCGTTCCCGATTCAGCCCATTATGAATAAACATGTTTGCAATGACAACTAGAGATCATAGTTTCTTGTGCCATGCTTGATTAGCTAGGGGTTTATAATGGTTAACCTTGCATGCCAACATGCTATTAAAATGGTTGTGATGTGGTATACTAGGGTGGTATCCTCCTCTGAATGATTTAAGTGACTTGACTTGGCGCATGTCACCGCATGTAGTTGAAACAAAATGAACATAGCCTTCACGATATTTATGTTCATGGTGGATTATATCCTACTCATGCTTGCATTCGGTGTTGATTAACTTTAATGCATGTTCATGGTGGATTATGTCCCAGTCTTTTGCTAGCCTTCACATGTACTAAGCGGGAATACTGCTTGTGCATCCAACTCCATAAAACCCAAAGTTATTCCATATGAGTCCACCATACCTACCTATATACGGTATCTGCCTGCCGTTCCAAGTAAATTTGTATGTGCCAAACTCTAAACCTTCAAATAAATATCATTTTTTGTATGCTCGAATAGCTCATGTATCAACTAGGGCTGTTTGTAGCCCCCGAGACCGATGTGCCAGGTGCCTTCCAGTTATTCGTTGTTGTTGCCTTGTCATGTGCTTGCGTGTCATGCATTGCATATCATGTCATCATGTGCATTTCATTTGCATACATGTTCGTCTCATGCATCCGAGCATTTTCCTCGTTGTCTGTTTTGCAATCCGGCGCTCCTATGTCATCCGGTGTCCCTTTCTACCTCTTTTCATGTGTGGGTGTTAAACATTTTCGGATTGGACCAAGACTTGTCATGCGGCCTTGGTTTACTACCGGTAGACCGCCTGTCAAGTTTCGTGTCATTTGGACTTCGTTTGATCTTCCAACGGTTAACCGAGGGACCAAAAAGGCCGCGTGTGTGTTGCAGCCCAACACCTCTCCAAAGTGGCCCAAAACCCACCAAAACCCCCTCCATCACCTCGGCCGTTCGATCACGATCGCGTGGCCGAAAACCGCACCTCATTTGGACTCTCCTAGCTCCCTCTACCTATATATATGTGGCTCTCCCCGAATTTTTCGCGCAATCCAAACCCTAGCAAACTCCTCCCCGCGTCGCCGGACACTTCCTCCCGCGCCGGCCGGACATGTCCATTTCGCCGCCACCTCACTCCGGCGAATCAAACGCCGCCACCTCAGCCCCGCCAATACCCCCAGCCACACAGCGCGCGCCACCTGGCCGGCGCCCGCGCCCCACTTCGCCCCCGCGCCCGCCGGCACACGGAGCCCATCCGGGGACCGCGCGGGCCCGAAGCCGCTCTGCCGCCGCGCGCATCGTCTCCCTCGCCGGCTCTGCCCGTCTCGCCATCGCCCGGATCCGGCTCCGGCCGAACGGATCTGGCCGGATCCGTCGCCCCCTGCGTCGTTCCCATCGCCGGCAGCCCTCTCCAGGGCAGCGTTGCCGCCGCCTCGCCTCCTGCTCGAGCTCCCGCTCGGGGAGACGATGAGCGTGGGCATGCACCCCGCTGCAGGCCCAGCAGCGCAAAGGCCGGCCCAGCTTCGCCGCCCCCTCGGTCTGCTTCGATCTGGCCCAAGGGCCCTAGGTGAGCACCGTCTGTCTATACCCCGCCTGTGCGATGTTTAGATATCTAGCGCTCACATGTTTTTTTCCTAAAATCTGCTAAGTCCCCCAGTATTTTTATGCTTCTTCATCACGTCATAACTTCATCACCCTTGCTCCGATTCATGCGTGTAGCATATCGAAATGTTCGTCTCGACGAGTACATCATTTCATCTCATTGAATCATTTTCATTTGAGCTCATCTTGATGCCCTAAATGCTGTTGGAAGAGGGCTATGTGATGATAGTTTTAGATCGGTTTCATCAAATGCACTTTTGTCATTTTTGTCATGACTAATGTGTGCATGCTTTGATCCTGAGCTCTACATGTTTTTGAAGAATGCCACGCCATCTTTACAGAGGTGTATGCCATGTATTTTTGTGATCTTTGTGGTGACTAGCACAAGAATGCAAAGTAGCTTACTCAATGATGCTGATTTCAGGGACTTAGAATTTCACCAAGTCCTTGCCCTGTCTTTAATTTTTGCCATATGTTCATGTTGTTTCCTAGTGATCCGTGCCTCTTTTGAGCATGATCAGTAAGGATGTTTTTTTTAGATAATGTGATGCTCTATCCATCCATGTCTTTGTTTGCTATTATGGAGCACCGTAGCTTGAGTCAATCGAGCTCTACTTTTGCTATAAATGTTCCTGGCAGATTGTTAACATGTTTAGCAATTTTTCCAAGCTTGTTGTTGTTGATCCGTGCATGCTTTGATGTTGTTCTTGCCATGTCTACTTGATGGGTGTATGCTTAGTTTGTCATGCCATGCTTTGTGGTGAGTGCATCGAGCTCGTAAACATGCCTACTTGATGTCTGTTTTTCCATGCTCTAGTTTTTCACCAAGTCTGAAACTGTTTATGTTTTTGCTATGTTCACATGCTTTCAATTCTATTGTCTGATCCCTTTTGGCTCATGGTCACTAAGGGACTTTTGTTATATGCTTTGAGTAGCTTCATGCCATGCCTTGCTTTGCCATGATATATCCCTGTAGCATGTAGTTTTCATGCTCTAAAGATTGCTTCCTGATGATAAATTCCTGACTTGCTGTTAATTTCACTAAGTCTGAAACCTGTTATCTTTTGCACTTTTGCCATGCTTGTTTGAACCTGTTAATGAGTGAATTAGCCATAGCTCAGTGTTCGTCTTTTGTCAAGCATCATGAGTGGATCCCTGCCATGTATTGTTTTCCATGTTTGAGTGCAGTAGCTTAATTATCTTGATGCATTTAGAAGGCTACTTGTTGTTTATCGCAGACCGGTGCCATATTTGTTTTGCTTGCCATTTCCAAACCGTGCATTCGATTCCGGTGATCTTTATATCGATTTCGACCGAAATCAACTCCTCTTTCCAGTGGCACTCTTGGATTTCCATGTTGATGTCAGGTTCAATCTTTCCTTTCCGAATCATGCATATGCATCACATACCGCATCCCGCATATCATACCATGTTCGTGTGTTGGTTGTTTACTATGTTGTGTACTTCTTTCCGGTGTTGCTTCTTTGGGTGGGTTCCAATAACGTCGCGTTTGTGAGGAACCGTTCGTCTATGTCCATTTGTCTTCTTCATGGACTCGTTCTTCTTCCTTGCGGGATTTCAGGCAAGATGACCATACCCTCGAAATCACTTCTATCTTTGCTTGCTAGTTGCTCGCTCTTTTGCTATGCCTATGTTGCGATACCTACCACTTGCTTATCATGCCTCCCATATTGCCATGTCAAACCTCTAACCCACCTTGTCCTAGCAAACCGTTGTTTGGCTATGTTACCGCTTTGCTCAGCCCCTCATATAGCGTTGTTAGTTGCAGGTGAAGATTGGAGTTTGTTCCGTGTTGGAACATGGATATTTTGTTGGGACATCACAATATCTCTTATTTAATTAATGACTCTATATACTTGGTAAAGGGTGGAAGGCTCGGCCTTATGCCTCGTGTTTTGTTCCACTCTTGCCGCCCTAGTTTCCGTCATATCGGTGTTATGTTTCCGGATTTTGCGTTCCTTACACGGTTGGGTTATAATGGGAACCCTTGACAGTTCGCTTTGAATAAAACTCCTCCAGCAAGGCCCAACCTTGGTTTTACCATTCGCCACCTAGCCTTTTTCCCTTGGGAGTCACGCATCCCAAGGGTCATCTTTATTTTAAACCCCCGGCCACTGCTTGTCTAAGTGTTGGTCCAACCCAGAGCACCGTGCGGGGTCGTCCCTTGGCACTTGGGTTATGTTGGCTCCCGTACGTTTAGCTTATCCGGTGTGCCCTGAGAACGAGATATGTGCAGCTCCTATCGGGATTTGTCGGCACAGCGGGTGGTCTTGCTGGGCTTGTTTTACCATTGTCGAGGATGTCTTGTAACCGGGATGCCGAGTCTGATCGGATTGTCTTTGGAGAAGGAATATCCTTCGTTGACCATGAGAGCTTGGGATGGGCTAAATTGGGACACCCCTGCAGGGATTTGAACTTTCGAAAGCCGTGCCCGCGGTTATGGGCAAATGGGAACTTGTTAATGTCTGGTTGTAGAAAACCTGGTTTATCTTAATTAAAATACATCAACCGCGTGTGTAGCCGTGATGGTATCTTCTCGGCGGAGTCCGGGAAGTGAACACGGTGTTGGAGTTATGCTTGACGTAGGTTGCTCTAGGATCACTTCTTGATCATAGTTGTTCGACCATGCTTTGCCCTCTCTTCTCGCTCTCATTTGCATATGTTAGCCACCAAATATGCTAGTCGCTTGCTGCAGCTCCACCTCATACCTTTAACTTACCCATGAGCTTAAATAGTCTTGATCGCGAGGGTGTGAGATTGCTGAGTCCCCGTGACTCACAGATACTTCCAAAACCAGTTTGCAGGTGCCGATGTTACCAAGCAGGTGACGCAACCAAGCTCAAGGAGGAGCTCGATGAAGATCTTGTCCTTTGTGTTGTTTCGTTCTAGTTGATCAGTAGTGGAGCCCAGTTGGGGTCGATCGGGGATCTGTGTAGCATTTGGGGTAGTCTTCTTTTATTTTGGTTCCATAGTCGGACCTTGATTGTATCTGGATGTTGTAATGCTTTATTCATGTAATTGTGTGAAGTGGCGATTGTAAGCCAACTATGTATCTCTTTCCCTTATGTATTACATGGGTTGTGTGAAGATTACCTCACTTGCGACATTGCTTTCAATGCGGTTATGCCTCTAAGTCATGCTTCGACACATGGGAGATATAGCCGCATCGAGGGCGTTACAAGTTGGTATCAGAGTCTTCCCCGACCTTAGGAGCCCCCTGCTTGATCGAATCGCTGGCGTTGTTGAGTCCAGAAAAATGTTTTGAGTCATTTAGGAATTATATATATTGCAGAGTAGGAATTCTTTTTACTCCTCAGTCCCTTCGTCGCTCTGGTGAGGCATCCTGACGTAGAGTTTTGACTCTTCTCTTCTCAAATTTCACTAAAAAAAATTTAGGATCACGCGGGTATCTTGGAATCGTTCCGATGGTTTTGTGACAAGAACATTGTTCTTGGTGCCTCCTGACATTTAGGGGTTGTGACAGTGTCCCGGGGAGTTGAGCTCCAAGGTGTTGTCGTCACAATTTTATCGTTGCAGTTCTGGAATACCTGAGTTTCGCCGACATCGAAAATCTCTTTTATGTAGTTGTTGGTGAGATAACCTCGACGCCACCCAGTACTGGGGCGGGAGTTCGGGAGTATTGCCGTAACTCATATAACGGATGCTTTTCGAAGGTTGAGGTAAATGATTTTCGAAGGTTTCTTGGTTATGTGTTGAAGGATGGATACAGCTGGATGTAGGATTTGCTAGTTTGGGTGAGATATTATGCTTCCCCTGTATCCCCAACACCTGATTGCATAACCGGAAAGTTTCGGTAGTTTATAAGTGGGAATTCAAGTAGCTCGTAGGATATCTTTCCCACAGATGTATGATATGAAATTGGGGTTCGACGTCTAGTGGTCCGCCTATCCACGGTTGGTTTTACTGTGGTCTCGTTGTGTCTTAAAGAGTCCTTGGCTATGCCAACTCGGGGACGGTTCGTATTTTATGTGCATTGCCTTGTACATGATGGTGTTGTACGATCGAGCCCGTGTAGGCTCCACCACGAAAACTTCGGACGAAATCTCTATCATATGTCTGTTCTGGTTTATTTTGCAAGTCAGTCCTTGTTTTGTTTTGAGTTGTGGTATTTGAGTTGCTTCAATGTCAAGTGTTGATTCCATACCTTTCCTAAACGGTGTTCCCATATTTCTATGTGAATACTAATCCTTCATGATAATCGAGATTGTCATGTCAATCCTTTTCAACCGGTGTGTCTCTCTTCAAGCGAATCCGATCATTTCAACATCCGCACGATCAACTCAGTTCTTCTCAATGGTGTTTGCTTCATCTGTCCCCAAGTTGCCGTTGTTTTTCTTTCCCGCCCACCCACCCCTTTTTCTTCGAGGACTCAGATTTCTTAATCAAGTATCATCTTATTGATCAGAAGTCTCTCCATTCTTTCCGCCAATGTTCTTACCCCGTGATTCTCATGAAGATGCTAACGAAGCCTCTAGTTCATCATTCTTTGTTCTCTTATCATCCCCGGTGGATTCAATTCAAGCTTTTGGTGTTGATCATATCCTTTAACTCGTTTCAATGTTTTTCATACTGGTGCACCTCATATTCATTCATTTCTCGCTATTCAATTGTTCCGGAGTGCTAAAGGTATCTCAGAAGATTCAAGTTTCCATTCTCAATTCGTTCAAGCTTTTGCGAGGTTGTTATCTCATTCAAGCCATTTAATTCAACCGGCGCATTATCTCTTTTAAATCCTTCTACGGTGTTTCTTTCGAGTGGGCCCTAACCCACAGGTCTTTTTCCAGGATCTTACCTGACTCTTCTAATTTTTCCCGGAGATATTATCAAAATCTTTTCCAAGTTTGACGTAAGAATGAATTGTCATCAGTCATATGTCGTCCTCCAAGATCTTTCAAATTCTTTTCATCGTTGGCTCAACCTTTTCCATTCTTCATTTCGGAGTGCCTCAATAATTCATGGTGGTGTTTCTCGTCGTCATTCTTTGCATTTGAAGACCGAAGAAGAGTTTTTCCTCCATATCTTGCTCCATTCTCTTCAAGATTCGTGGGTCTAGTTTGTTGCCATCCTCTCATAATTATTTTCGATTTTGAGAATTCTTTTCACCCATCCGGAGTAATTCAGGAGTCTTTTCAGTTTGATTATCCGGATCCCATCGTCTAAGATTTATTCATTCCAGCTTTCAGCTCTACTACTCTAAATCATACGGTGCTTAAATCAAGGATTCTCTAATCAGCTCGTAATCTCTTTGTTCTCATGGATCTAAATTCTCTCAAGCATCTTCGTTCATTTGCTAATTCTTCCCGGTGTTTCTTTATCTTTTATTCGTTGTTTCAATTCTTATGGTGGTTCATTCAAGATTTCTCTTCCTTGGTTATCATATCAATTTATTCATTCCCAAATCCTACCAGTGGTTCTTTGAAGATCTTCTCAAGTTTATGCTATATCTATCTTAATCCTTTCCTCAAAAATAAGTAGTGTGCCAAATCCGTTGTTTGTCATCAATTTAATTGGTGAAGGATAAGCATAATGTAATTCTTATACTTGTTTCATCGAGTGAACACAATTCCCTATTCCGGAGGCTCATCAAATTCCTGATTTCAATTGTTTCATCTTCTCTTTTTCCCGGAGTTCCAACCTTTTTTCAATTATTTCACCACAGAGTTTCATCTAAATCATTGCAAGGATTCACCTTGCATTTTTCAACTTCCCTTTCCTTTCGTGTGATCATCCTTTTGTTACCGGAGTTCTTCATGAAGGTTCTACATGATGGTTCATCAAGGATTTAATTCCTTCTCAAAGTTTTTCATTGAGATTCCTTTCAGAGGAGTTCGAGCATTCTTCATCTTGTAATCCGGAGTGCAATTCTTTCTACCGTATCATTAGAGGTGGTATTATGTCATTTCTTGATAATTTGAGTTCATGTTTCATGATTCACATGTTGTCAAGAATGAGATATTTAAATCCATCAATCGCGTCATTGGAGTTATCTTGGGTTATATCTCACCTAAAGCCTTCCCTTAGGATTGTTGCTATTTATGGTGCTTATAAATGATCCAAGTTCTCCTTTTATCCTTTTGGTGAACAAGTTTCTTGTCTCCTTGTTTATATCAATCCAATCTATTGTTTCCGTTAGTGGCAGAATTTTACCTCATAGTTTTGAGATGTTCTCCATAAGCCCACTACAAACTTATTCTTTTTGTTGTTGGTTTTCCAAAAACTCCGTTCTAACATTTGTTGTAACCGTGCTCTCTCAAGACCTTGTTTTTCCCCTCCGTTCATTCCATTCCATTCTCTCACTTCTTCCGGAGGCATTGTGATGTTGCTCTCTTCAAACCTTCATCTCGTTTTGTCAAAGATCATGTTCTTTTCGTGCTTATCCTTTTAACTGGAGTGTGGTGCCCTTTTGGTTCAAGTTCTTTTCGCCTTATCAGGTCTTGCATCCCTTCTCAAATGGAGTGCTTTCAACTTCGTTCATTTTCGTTGTATCCTTTCTTTAACGAATTTGTTCAACCTCTCATGGTTCGTGGTTTCACTCGTCTGTCCAAGAAGCAACTTAGTTTACCTTTTCTCTTCCTCTTTCGTTTCCCTCGGGTGCCATTCTAGATCTCGGGACGAGATCCTCTCGTAGTGGTGGAGTGTTGTAGCGCCCCGAGACCAATGTGCCAGGTGCCTTCCAGTTATTCGCTGTTGTTGCCTTGTCATGTGCTTGCGTGTCATGCATTGCATATCATGTCATCATGTGCATTTCATTTGCATACGTGTTCGTCTCATGCATCCAAGAATTTTCCTTGTTGTCCATTTTGCAATCCGGCGCTCCTATGTCATCCGGTGTCCCTTTCTACCTCTTTTCATGTGCGGGTGTTAAACGTTTTCGGACTGGACCGAGACTTCTCATGCGTCCTTGGTTTACTACCAGTAGACCGCCTGTCAAGTTTCGTGTCATTTGGACTTCGTTTGATACTCCAACAGTTAACCGAGGGACCGAAAAGGCCTCGTGTGTGTTGTAGCCCAACACCTCTCCAAAGTGGACCAAAACCCACTAAAACCCCCTCCATCATCTCGGTCGTTCGATCACGATCGCGTGGCCGAAAACCGCATCTCATTTGGACTCTCCTAGCTCCCTCTACCTATATATATGTGGCTCTCCCCGAATCTTTCGCGCAGTCCAAACCCTAGCAAACTCCTCCCCGCGCCGCCGGACACTTCCTCCCGCGCCGGTCGGACATGTCCATTCCACCGCCACCTCACTCCGACGAATCAGACGCCGCCACCTCAGCCCCGCCGATGCTCCTAGCCACACAGCGCGCGCCACCTGGCCGGCGCCCGCGCCCCACATCGCCCCCACGCCGGCTGGCCTGCGGAGCCCATCCAGGGCCCGCACGGGCCCAAAGCCGCTCCGCCGCCGCGCACATCGTCTCCCTCGCCGACTCTGCCCGTCTCGCCATCGCCCGGATCCATCTCCGGCCGACCGGATCTGGCCGGATCCATCGCCCCCTACGTCGTTCCCGTCGCCGGCGACCCTCTCCAGGGCAGCGCCGCCGCCGCCGCCTCGCCTCATGCTTGAGCTCCCGCTCGGGGAGACGATGAGCGTGGGCACGCACCCCACCGTAGGCCCAGCAGCGCAAAGGCCGGCCCAGCTTTGCCGCCCCCTCGGTCCGCTTCGATCTGGCCCAAGGGCCCTAGGTGAGCACCGTCCGTCTATACCCCGCCTGTGCTACGTTTAGATATCTAGCGCTCGCATGTTTTTTCCTGAAATCTGCTAAGTCCCCAGTATTTTTATGCATCTTCATCACATCAGAACTTCATCACCCTTGCTCCGGTTCGTGCGTGTAGCACATCGAAATGTTCGTGTCAACGAGTACATCATTTCATCTCAGTGCATCATTTTCATTTGAGTTCATCTTGATGCCCGAAATGTTGTTGGAAGAGGGCTATGTGATGATAGTTTCAGATCTGTTTCATCAAATGCACTTTTGTCATTTTTGCCATGATTAATGTGTGCATGCTTTGATCCTGAGCTCTACATGTGTTTTGAAGAATGACATGCCTTCTTTACAGAGGTGTATGCCATGTATTTTTGTGATATTTGTGGTGACTAGCACAAGCATGCAAAGTAGCTTACTCAATGATGCTGATTTCAGGGACTTAGAATTTCACTAAGTCCTTGCCCTGTCTTTAATTTTTGCCATATGTTCATGTTGTTTCCTAGTGATCCGTGCCTCTTTTGATCATGATCAGTAAGGATGTTTTGTAGATAATGTGATGCTCTATCCATCCATGTCTTTCTTTGCTATTATGGAGCAACCTAGCTTGAGTCAATGGAGCTCTACTTTTGCTAAAACTGTTCCTGGCAGATTGTTAACATGTTTAGCAATTTTGCCAAGCTTGTTGTTGTTGATCCGTGCATGCTATGATGTTGTTCTTGCCATGTCTAGCTTCCATGCCATATCTACTTGATGGGTGTATGCTTAGTTTTTCATGCCATGCTTTGTGGTGAGCGCATCGAGCTCGTAAACATGCCTACTTGATGTCTGTTTTGCCATGCTCCAGTTTTTCACGAAGTCTGAATCTGTTTATGTTTTTGCTATGTTCACATGCTTGCAATTGTATTTTCTGATCCCTTTTGGCTCATGGTCACTAAGGGACTTTTGTTATATGATTTGAGTAGCTTCATTCCATGCCTTGCTTTGCCATGATATGTCCCTATAGCATGTACTTTTCATGCTCTAAAGATTGCTTCCTGATGATAAATTCCTGACTTGCTGTTAATTTCACTAAGTCTGAAACCTGTTATCTTTTGCACTTTTGCCATGCTTGTTTGAACATGTTAATGAGTGAATTAGCCGTAGCTCAGTGTTCACCTTTTGTCAAGCATCATGAGTGGATCCCTGCCATGTTTGAGTGCAGTATCTTAATTATCTTGATGCATTTAGAAGGCTACTTGCTGTTTATCGCAGACCGGTGCCATATTTGTTTTGCTTGCCATTTTCAAACCGTGCATCCGATAACGGTGATCTTTATATAGATTTTGACCGAAATCAACTCCTTTTTCTAGTGGCACTCTTGGATTTCCATGTTGAGGCCAGGTTCAATCTTTCCTTTCTGAATCATGCATATGCATCACATACCGCATCCCGCATATCATACCATGTTCGTGTGTTGGTTGTTTACTATGTTGTGTGCTTCTTTGCGGTGTTGCTTCTTCGGGTTGGTTCCGATAACGTCGCGTTTGTGAGGAACCGTTCCTCTACATCCATTTGTCTTCTTCATGGACTCGTTATTCTTCCTTGCAGGATTTCAGGCAAGATGACCATACCCTCGAAATCACTTCTATCTTTGCTTGCTAGTTGCTCGCTCTTTTGCTATGCCTATGCTGCGATACCTACCACTTGCTTATCATGCCTCCCATATTGCCATGTCAAACCTCTAACCCACCTTGTCCTAGCAAACTGTTGTTTGGCTATGTTACCGCTTTGCTCGGCCCCTCTTATAGCGTTGTTAGTTGCAGGTGAAGATTGGAGTTTGTTCCGTGTTGGAACATGGAAATTTTGTTGGGATATCACAATATCTCTTATTTAATTAATGCATCTATATACTTGGTAAAGGGTGGAAGGCTCGGCCTTATGCCTGGTGTTTTGTTCCACTCTTGCCGCCCTAGTTTCCGTCATATCGGTGTTATGTTCCCGGATTTTGCGTTCCTTACACGATTGGGTTATAATGGGAACCCCTTGACAGTTCGATTTGAATAAAACTCCTCCAGCAAGGCCCAACCTTGGTTTTACCATTCGCCACCTAGCCTTTTTCCCTTGGGAGTCGCGCATCCCGAGGGTCATCTTTATTTTAAACCCCCGGGCCAGTGCTTGTCTAAGTGTTGGTCCAACCCAGAGCAACATGCGGGGCCGTCCCTTGGAAACTTGGGTTACGTTGGCTCCCGTACGTTTAGCTTATCCGGTGTGCCCTGAGAACGAGATATGTGCAGCTCCTATCGGGATTTGTCGGCACAGCGGGTGGTCTTGCTGGGCTTGTTTTACCATTGTCGAGGATGTCTTGTAACCGGGATGCCGAGTCTGATCGGATTGTCTTTGGAGAAGGAATATCCTTCGTTGACCATGAGAGCTTGGGATGGGCTAAATTGGGACACCCCTGCAGGGATTTGAACTTTCGAAAGCCGTGCCCGCGGTTATGGGCAAATGGGAACTTGTTAATGTCTGGTTGTAGAAAACCTGGTTTATCTTAATTAAAATACATCAACCGCGTGTGTAGCCGTGATGGTATCTTCTCGGCGGAGTCCGGGATGTGAACACGGTGTTGGAGTTATGCTTGACGTAGGTTGCTCTAGGATCACTTCTTGATCATAGTTGTTCGACCGTGCTTTGCCTTCTCTTCTCGCTCTCATTTGCGTATGTTAGCCACCAAATATGCTAGCCACTTGATGCAGCTCCACCTCATACCTTTAACTTACCCATAAGCTTAAATAGTCTTGATCGCGAGGGTGTGAGATTGCTGAGTCCCCGTGACTCACAGATACTTCCAAAACCAGTTTGCAGGTGTCGATGTTACCGAGCAGGTGACGCAACCAAGCTCAAGGAGGAGCTCGATGAAGATCTTGTTCTTTGTGTTGTTTCGTTCTAGTTGAACAGTAGTGGAGCCCAGTTGGGGTCGATTGGGGATCTGTGTAGCATTTGGGGTAGTCTTCTTTTATTTTGGTTCGGTAGTCGGACCTTGATTGTATCTGGATGTTGTAATGCTTTATTCATGTAATTGTGTGAAGTGGCGATTGTAAGCCAACTATGTATCTCTTTCCCTTATGTATTACATGGGTTGTGTGAATATTACCTCACTTGCGACATTGCTTTCAATGCGTTTATGCCTCTAAATCGTGCTTCGACACGTGGGAGATATAGCCGCATTCTTGGGCGTTACACTGTTCGTATCTTCCATGTTAGGCGGGTTATTCTCAAGAGGAGTGGACTCCGCTCCTCGCTCATGAGAAAATGGCTGGTCACCGGGATGCCCAGTCCCATGCTTTATGCAAATCAAATCAAAATAATTGCAAACAAAACTCCCCCTGGGACTCTTGTTAGTTGGAGGCACTCGTTGTTTCGAGCAAGCCATGGATTGCTGCTTGTTGGCGGAGGGGGAGTATAAACTTTACCATTCTCTTTGGGAACCGCCTATAATGTGTGTAGCATGGAAGATATTGCCATCTCTTGGTTGTTATGTTGACAATGAAAGTATACCGCTCAAAATATTATTCATCTCTATTTCAAAACCGAGCTCTTGCACCTCTACAAATCCCAGCTTCCCTCTGCGAAGGGCCTATCTATATACTTTCATGTTGAATCATCATCTTCTTATTAAAAAAGCACCAGTTGGAGAGCACCACTGTCATTTGCATTCATTATTGTTAGTTTACATTGAGTATGACATGACTGGATCTCTTTTACCATGAATTACAATGTCTAGTAAGTCCTTGATCTTTAAAGGTGCTCTGCATTTATGTTTTGCTGTCTTGGAAAGGGCTAGCGAGATACCATCTTGTTATATCATATTATGATTGTTTTGAGAAAGTGTTGTCATCCGAGATTTATTATTATTGCTCGCTAGTTGATTATGCCATTGATATAAGTAAACTTGAGACCTAAGCGTTATTGTGAATGTGGTTAGTCATAATCTTTGCTGAAAACTTGAATGCCGGCTTTACATATTTACAACAACAAGAGCAAACAGAGTTTGTAAAAGTTTTTCTTTATCACTTTCAGTTTATCAATTGAATTGCCTGAGGACAAGCAAAGGTTTAAGCTTGGGGGAGTTGATACGTCTCCGTCGTATCTACTTTTCCAAACACTTTCGCCCTTTTTTTGAACTCTCACTTGCATGATGTGAATGGAACTAAGCCGGACTGACGTTGTTTTCAGCAGAATTGCTATGGTGTTATTTATGTGCAGAAACAAAAGTTCTCGGAATGACCTGAATCTTCACGGAACATCTATTCGGAAATAATAAAAAATCCTTGCAAAAGATGAAGACCAGGGGGCCCACCACCTGTCCACGAGGGTGGGGGCGCGCCCCCTACCTCGTGGGCCCCCCGGAGCTCCTCCGACCTCAACCCCAACTCTATACATTTTCTTTCGGGGAGAAAAAAATAAAGAAGAAGGATTCATCGAGTTTTACGATACGGAGCCGCCGCCAAGCCCTAAAACCTCTCGGGAGGGCTGATCTGGAGTCCACTCGGGGCTCCGGAGAGGGGAATCTGTCGCCATCATCATCATCAACCATCCTCCATCACCAATTTCATGATGCTTACCCCCGTGCGTGAGTAATTCCATCGTAGGCTTGCTAGACGGTGATGGGTTGGATGAGATCTATCATGTAATCGAGTTAGTTTTGTTAGGGTTTGATCCCTAGTATCCACTATGTTCTGAGATTGATGTTGCTATGACTTTGCTATGCTTAATGCTTGTCACTAGGGCCCGAGTGCCATGATTTCAGATCTGAACCTGTTCATAATACTCACCAATTATGTGTTATGAACCGTTAACCCCGAAGTGACAATAATCGGGATACTTACCGGTGATGACCATAGTTTGAGGAGTTCATGTATTCACTATGTGCTAATGCTTTTTTCCGGTACTCTATTAAAAGGAGGCCTTAATATCCCTTAATTTCCATTAGGACCCCACTGCCACGGGAGGGTAGGACAAAAGATGTCATGCAAGTTCTTTTCCATAAGCACGTATGACTCTGTTCAGAATACATGCCTACATTACATTGATGAATTGGAGCTAGTTCTGTTTCACCTTATGTTATGACTGTTACATGATGAACCGCATCCGGCATAATTCTCCATCACCGATCCATTTCCTACGAGCTTTCCATATATTGTTCTTCGCTTATTTACTTTTCCATTGCTATTGCTATCATCACTACAAAATACCAAAAATATTACCTTTAGCTACCATTACCACTAGTATCATATTACTTTGCTACTAAATACTTTGATGCAGATATTAAGTTTCGAGTTGTGGTTGAATTGACAACTCAACTGCTAATACTTGAGAATATTCTTTGGCTCCCCTTGTGTCGAATCAATAAATATGTGTTAAATACTCTACCCTCGAAAACTGTTGCGATCCCCTATACTTGTGGGTTATCATCTAGTAACATGACTTTCAGAACAGGATTACCATACCACTCTGGTGCGGATCTTGCTCTGGTCGACCTACTAGGTTCAATAGTAACTTGATCTAAAGTTTCATGATCATCATCATTAGTTTCCTCTCTATTTGGTGTAGGCATCACGTGAATAGTTTTATATGATGAGCTACTTTCCAATTTGAGAGAAGGTACAATTACCTCATCAAGTTCTACTTTCCTCCCACTCACTTCTTTTGAGAGAAACTCCTTCTCTAGAAAGGTTCCATTTTTGGCAACAAAGATCTTGCCTTCGGATCTGTGGTACAAGGTGTAACCAATTGTTTCCTTAGGGTATCCTATGAAGGCCACTTCTCCGATTTGGGTTCAAGCTTATCGGACTCAAGTTTTTTGACATAAGTGTCGCAAGCCCAAACTTTAAGAAATGACAGCTTAGGTTTCTTGCCAAACCATTGTGTCGTGGAATTGTCACGGCACATGTCCGTGGTGTTAGGACTTATTCGCGAGGCCAACGCATCTATGTGGTAGCTTGAGAGGGGTTGAGTGGAACGAGAGACACGAGGTTTTTACCCAGGTTCGGCCCCTCACGGTGGAGGTAAAAGCCTACATCCTGCTTCATTGATATTGATGATGATGATCACGGTTACAAGTGTGCTCTATCTTGAGAGCTATTGTCTAAACCTAACTTGTCCCTCTTCTCCCTTTTGGGGAGCCCTGCCCCTCCTTATATATGTTGAAGGGGCAGTTTACATGACTAGTCCTATTAGGATTAGGATTACTCTATTACAAGTGGAGTCCTAGTCTTGCTTCCTTTGTAAGGGAATATTCTTTGTGCTTTCCTCATAAACCGGCCCACTATTAGACGTGAACCGGCCTTCTAGGCCTTGGGCCTTGTCATCCGTCTGTCCCGAACGTCGGATCACCAGTGAGTCATAATGACCAGGTGGGTTGCTTGTAAACCGCCAGGTCAGGGCGGCTCGCCAGTAACTCGCCAAGTGTCAGCGGGGTCTTCAGATAAACCGCCAAGTCCGGCCGGGTTAAATTCCGGCGGGCTTACACCGCGGGGTATATCCCCGACATTAGCCCCCAACTTTAGCTTGGATTTATTCATGGTAAACTTATGCTGCAAAATAAACACAAGAACAAATTTGACAGGTTATGCTCCGGGTTAAGAATTTTTGTAAACCGGTACCTGATCATCCTTAAGTCCTTGTTATTTCCTCCTTCTGGGAAATCCGGGTCAACAGACCAGCTTCATAATCAATTTGCCGATATTGGCTTGTCACCGAGAAATATTGTGAAGAATAACTCCTTTGACTCAGCTCCGCCGGTTTAAGAAATATGGGTCTGAAAATACTTATCTGATATTCAACCGGTTTGAAGATGTAAAACTTGCCGGTTTAATATTCCCATAATGGCCGGTTTATAAATATTGATGGCGCCGGGTCATAATTGTTGTCGACACCGGGTCATGTAATTGATCTTCCTGATTTGCTCAAAACTAATAAAATGAAGATGTTCCTCCTTTATATGCATAATACCTGTAGCCCCCCAAGTCTTAAGAGGAGAACATAGTGATAACTTAAGACTTGCTCCAATAAGTGGTTCAACCTTGAAGAAATCCGGTTTGTTCATCTCAATCATATAAACTGAATACTCCATATATATAGCTGCCAAGTGCCGGGTTGTTATGCTTGCAGCAACCTGGGACTTGTAATTGCTTATAAAAACTTCAATCAGTGTAGCCCCCAAGGGTCGGGTCATTATGCAATAATTAGCAGGGACTTTATAAATATAATCATGCAGACTGGTAGCCCCCAAGGGCCGGCTCATTATAATATGATGAGCCGGGTCTTCAATAAGATGAGCAAAATCTGACTTTGCATTAGCCCCCAAGTGTCATGGTGCATGCTTGCAGCGACATGAGACTTGCATGTAATCTCGATTTGAGTAATGTAGCCCCCAAGTGTCGGGTTGTAGGCCTGCAGCGACTTGGGATTATTCCTTCCATTGTAGAATAAATCATATCCTTTGATAAAAGAGTAGACATTGCGCTATAGCAACTTTGAAAACCTTAATAATAAAAATCCAGCCATGTTGGCTATTCAAGATAATATAATCCGGTATGAAAACCTTATTCATTCAATATCGTAATGAAATTTCAGCCAAGTTTGGCTATTTGAATAATATAACCCAATGATTTATAAGCGCATGATTCCAATGGCGCAATCCAAATATATACTGGCGACTTATTGTCCAAAGCTGGGCCGGTTTAATAAACACCGGATAATTTCTCATCATACTGGCGACTTATAGTCAAAAGCCAGGCCGGTTTAACAAACCTGTTTCTGCATACAACAAGTTAAAAGTGTCCTGGCGGTTTACCGCCGGACGGGTCATAATGCCCAACATATAACCCGGGTTTATAACCAAGGCTGCATTTAGAATAATCAAATATGAAATATATCATACCTGTGACATTGAATCACATCGTTGGTTTTACCAACTTTTTGTAGTAAGGGTGATAACCCAAATCTTGAGTACTGATAACTCCTTCCATATTGTGCCGGTTTATGATAAAATCATACCGGGTTGTGATAAACACCGTGTTATTCCATAAGAGGATGTTAACAACAAGGATCAAACCGGGCAAATAGTCTCCGGATTGACGTGAACTGTGTTCCGTCAATTGATTAGTTAAAAAACTTTGTCGGTTTAAAAAACGCAATAAAAAGAAAAAAACCCTTCAAAGAAAAGTGCAAAGCACATGCAATGACAAAACCGTTGCAGAAAAAAGGTTTATTTGAGCTGATCAGATGGTGTTACCATGGCCCAACACGACCAAGCTCCCGTTAGGTGTAACTATGGTTTTAGTCAGCCAGGTCCCCAAATGAAACCGTGGCATTTATGCCGATCAAGTGGCATGGTCATGGTTCGGGTTTGACCAAGCCCCCAAGTGATTATGTGGCCTTAGGCTGATCAAGAGGCATGACTGGTTCAGACATGACCAAGTCCCCAAGTTATCTGGTGGCTCTCGCCCATCAAGAGGCGTGACCATGGTTCAGACATGAGCACAAGTCCCCAAGTGATGTTGTGGCTTTACGCCTATCAAAAAGGTGTTGCCATGGTTCGGATACGACCAAGCCCCCAAATGATCAATAATATGATAAGCCAATAAGGCACGATACCCATGTTTGAACCGCGCATCATGGCAGCGGGTCCTCTTTGGCACCTTTTAACTTTTTGCAAGAGATAAATCCTTCTTGAACCGGATGTTAAACCGGATATTGAGAGCTTCAAAGCTTTGTGGGAGACATCTTTCCCTTGAACCAGATTTTAAACCGGAATCTTCATTTTCAGCCGGAAATTTTCTAACGGTCTTTAAACTCGAACTTGCGAGAAGTTAATTCCCCTTTGAACCGGACATTGTTAAACCGGATTTGAGCGCTTCAGAGCTTTGTATGAGAATAGATTTTTCTTGAACCGGATTGTAAACCGGAGTCATTTCTGATGACCCGGAGCTTCTTCATCAAGCCGGGATTGTATAACTGTCATATACTTTCTGAGCCGGAAATTTTCTGACGGCCTTTAAACTTTCATCAATATAACAGTAGCCTCTGGGACCAGGTTATCCTTCCCTCCCTCGTCCAGGGGTTCTTAAATTAGCTGAAACTGGCAAGATTCGCTGAGTCGTGTCATTGTAGCCCCCGAGTCTCAAAGGTGACTCGAGGAGTTGGCTTGAGACTCTCCATATTTGACCGTAATATAAACTGGCATAACTTGTATATCATTGGCGTTGATAGCACGATGTGAATCCATAGAAGGTTGAGGTGACTACGGTGGGTTGTAAATGATCCCATATGAGCCGTGTCAGCAACTCGGCCAATGGTTCCTTCCAACTGGCGATTTGAAGTTAATCAAAACTGTAGTGGCGGTGACTTGTGCGCCCAATAACCAGCTCATGCAGACAGGTGCGGCCCGGTATGTTGATGTAGACCAGGCCGTGAGAAACGGACTGTAAAGTCGATCGTAGCATCAGGGGCGGTACAGACAGATGAGTCGGTCGCGGCGTTGTAAGCCGGCGCAGATGGGCGAGTCAATCACAGGCGCAGTAAGCCGCGTGAACGGGCGAGTCAACCACGTCGTGTTGATGTAGTGAACAATTGTCCTGCATCAGAAAGATTGCATGCCAGAATAATTGTTCTTTGACAAAAAACAATATATGCTAAATAAAAGAAACTTAAACGAATAGATATCACCTGATTGTTCAGATGACGGGTGATCCGTTCAACGGAGGCGGCTCGGGCAGACCGACAACTCAATATGGCCCGGGCGACTTAACATGGCAGAGGCGGCTCAATGCGGCCCCGGCGTCTCAACACCGCAGCGAAACGTAGGCATCATCATAGCAACAGCTCAAAAAACTGCAGCCGCAGCGTTTTTGAGACGGCGGAAGCGGCGACTTCACCCGAGGGCAGACGACGGTTTAGCAGCTTGGCGGATGAGGCCGGACGGCTCAGAGGCGCAGGTGTAACTATGTAATGATGCTTCAGGGAGGCAGCAGCGCGAGGAGGCACTTCCGCGGGCGTCTGCAGGTGAGCGCGGTGACTTAACACTAGCCATGACCAACAGTGGCGAGTCACCCGCGGGAGAAGTGACATGGCAGATCCATCCACGACAGCCAGGCGGTTTGTAGAGAGATACAGCAGAACCGGAGCAGAGGCGGCGAGGCGACTCAGCGGCAGCGTGGATGCGCAGGATCAGCTGCAGCGCTTAGAACGCGGCAAGGCGGGAACGCGCCGGACGCGGATGTAAGCCTGCACGGGCATAGAAGAGCGGAGGCAGCGAGGTGAGGCCGTGCGGCCACGGGGCTCACGGTCGGCCCGACGGAGATCGGTGAAGCTAGACCGGCCACGGTGGCTCCGGCAGGACACAACGGCTCGGCACAGGGCCACAATTGGTCGGTGACTTAGCATGGTGCAGAGGGCCGGCGGAGGTGAGGCCCCAGATCCGGACGGCGGCTCTTTGCAAATGGCGGCAACTGTACGTTGTGAAGCGGGGGCAGCTCGGAGCAAAGGTCGAGCAAGGGCGGCTCAACGGCAACTGTGGCATGGCAAAGTCAACAGTCGGTTTGGCCGAGCGTGACGGCGATGCGGCACGGAATGGAGGTGGCGAGGTGAGGTCGCAGGCGCAGACAACGGGGGAGTCCAAACCGGCTCCGTTTCAGGTCGTGGCCATCTTTTGCCCGTGACCGTGTTGGTGTTGACCAGCGATGGGCTTTTTCCTTTGAACTATTCCTTTGAGTCATTATCAAAACCGAGTAGTAGTTGGATTTGATCAAGTCATAATGCTTCGTACTATTGTTGATTTGATAGGATGTAACTGCAGCGGCATGACCCTGATGTGTCCTCGGGACTTGATTCCCTCGTGAGTGGGAGTAATTATGAATGATACGTACATAACAATATCTGCAACGCAGCGGAATAGCAGGGACGTGTGATAAACCGGCCGTGGCAAGTCGACGGAATTTGTGGTCGGATGGATCCCTTGAACTCTAGTTGACCTCGGAGGGGTAACGTAGTAGACAAATCACCTCGTGCAGCACGGAATCGGCGGATTAAAACGACGTGACGGCGACACAAGCAGCCTCTGGTTTTGTTTTCACCCTTAAACCTCTCATATCATAAATCCGGTCCAACAAATCTTGAAACTGATGCCGATCTTGTCAAACCGGCTCCTTTTCATCCGGAAAGTTGCAAGCTCTTCAATCCCTAGAAAAAATCCCCCTAAAAACTAAACACCACCGTGCACGGGCCCCACGGTGGGCGCCAACTGTCATGGAATTGTCACGGCAGATGTCCTTAGTGTCAGGACTTAGTCGCGAGGCCAACGCATCTATGTGGTAGCTTGAGAGGGGTTGAGTGGAACGAGAGACACGAGGTTTTTACCCAGGTTCGGCCCCTCACGGTGGAGGTAAAAGTCTACATCATGCTTCATTGATATTGATGATGATGATCACGGTTACAAGTGTGCTCTATCTCGAGAGTTATTGTCTAAATCTAACTTGTCCAACTTGTGTAACTTGTCCCTCTTCTCCCTTTTGGGGAGCCCTGCCCCTCCTTATATATGTTGAAGGGGTGGTTTACATGACTAGTCCTATTAGGATTAGGATTACTTTATTACAAGTGGAGTCCTAGTCTTGCTTCCTTTGTAAGGGAATATTCTTTGTGCTTTCCTCATAAACCGGCCCACTAATAAACGTGAACCGGCCTTCTAGGCCTTGGGCCTTGTCATCCGTCTGTCCCGCACGCCGGATCACCAGTGAGTCATAATGACCAGGTGGGTTGCTTGTAAACCGCCAGGTCAGGGCGGGTCGCCAGTAACTCGCCAAGTGTCAGCAGGGTCTTCAGATAAACCGCCAAGTCCGGCCGGGTTAACTTCCGGCCGGTTTACACCGCGGGGTATATCCCCGACACATAGTTCATACGGTGTCGTCTAAACAGATTTAGATGCTGCCCTATTTAACGTGAATGTGGCTGTCTCTAATGTATAACCGCAAAATGATAGTGGTAAATCGGTAAGAGGCATCATAGAAGTACAGTTACGACATTCGGATACACCATTACTCTGTAGTGTTCTAGGTGGCGTGAATTGTGAAACAATTCCACATTGTTGTAAATGAAGGCCAAACTCGTAACTCAAATATTCGCCTCCGTGATCAGATTGTAGAAACTTTATTTTCTTGTTACGACAATTCTCTACTTCACTCTGAAATTCTTTGAACTTTTCAAATGTTTCAAACTTGTGTTTCATTAAGTAGATATACCCATACCTACTCAAATCATCTGGGAAGGTCAGATAATGACAATATCCGCCGCGTGCTTCAACACTCATCGGACCGCATACATCGGTATGTATTATTTCCAATAAGTCATTAGCTTGCTCCATTGTTTTGGAGAACGGAGTTTTAGTCATCTTGCCGATGAGGCATGGTTCCAAAGTATCAAATGATTCATAGTCAAGTGATTCCAAAAGTCCATCTGCATGGAGTTTATTCATGCGCTTTACACCAATATGACCTAAACGGGAGTGCGACAAATATGTTGCACTATAATTGTCAACTTTTCATCTTTTGACATCAATATTATGAATATGTGTATCACTACAATCGAGATTCAACAAGAATAGACCACTCTTCAAAGGTGCATGACCATAAAAGATATTACTCATATAAATATAACAAACCTTATTCTCTGATTTAAATGAATAACGGTCTCACACTAGACAAGATCCACATATAATGTTCATGCTCAACGCTGGCATCAAATAAAAATTATTCAGGTCTAAAACTAATCCCGAAGGTAGATGTAGAGGTAGCGTCCCAACGGCGATCACATCGACCTTGGAACCATTCCCGACGCAAATCGTCACCTCATTCTTAGCCAATCTTTGTTTAATCTGTAGCTCCTGGTTCGAGTTACAAATATGAGCAACCGAACCAGTATCAAATATATCTTTGTTCTCTTTGCCATCCTTCTTATCCGCCAAGTATTTGGGCCAGTTCCGCTTCCAGTGACCGGTCCCTTTGAAGTAGAAGCACTCAGTTTCAGTCTTGGGTCCAGCTTTGGGCTTCTTCCTGGGAGTGGCAACTTTCTTGCCATTCTTCTTGAAGTTCCCTTTCTTTCCCTTGCCCTTTTTTCTTGAAACTAGTGGTCTTGTTAACCATCAACACTTGATGCTCCTTCGTGATTTCTACCTCCACGACCTTAAGCATTCCGAAGAGCTCGGGAATTGTTTTCTTCATCTCTTGCATATTATAGTTCATCACGAAGCCTTCGTAGCTTGGTGGCAGTGACTGAAGAACTCTATCAATAACACAATCAACTAGAAGATCAACTCCCACCTGAGTTAAGTGATTATAATAACAAGGCGTTTTGAGTATGTGTTCACTGACAGAACTGTTCTCCTCCATCTTGCAATTATAGAACTTGTTGGAGACTTCATATCTCTCAACTCGGGCATGAACCTGAAATACCAATTTCAGCACTTGAAGCATCTCATATGTTCCATGGCGTTCAAAACATTTTTGAAGTCCCGATTCTAAGCCCTAAAGCATGATGCACTAAACTATTAAGTAGTCATCATATCGAGCTTGCCAAACATTCATAACATCTGCATTCGCTCCTGCAATAGGTCTGTCACCTAGCGGTGCATCAAGGACATAATTCTTTTGTGTAGCAATGAGGATAATACTCAGATCATGGACCTAGTCCACATCATTGCTACTATCAACTTTCGACTTAGTTTTCTCTAGGAACATATCAAAATAATAAGGGAGCTAAATTGCGAGCTATTGGTCTACAACATAGATATGCAAAAACTATTAAGACTAAGTTCATCATACATTTAAGTTCAATTAATCACATTACTAAAGAACTCCCACTTAAACAAACATCCATCAAGTTATCTAAGTGATACGTGATCCAAATTACCAAACCCGTGTCTGATCATCCCGTGAGATGGGGTAGTCTTCAATGGTGAACATCTCTATGTTGATCATATCTACTATATGACTCACGTTCGACCTTTCGGTCTCCAGTGTTCCGAGACCATGTCTGTACATGCTAGGCTCGTCAACTTTAACCCAAGTATTCTGCATGTGTAAAACTGTGTTACATCCGTTGTATGTGAACGTAGAGTCTATCACAACCGATCATCAAGTGGTGTCTCGAAACGACGAACTGTAGCAACGGTGCATACTCAGGGAGAATACTTTTATCTTGAAATTAAGTGAAGGGATCATCTTATAATGCTACTGCCATTCTAAGCAAACTAAGATGCATAAAGGATAAACATCACATGCAATCAAAATATGTGACATGATATGGCCATCATCATCTTGTGCTTTCGATCTCCATCTTTAAAGAATTGTCATGATCTCCATCGTCACTAGCTTGACACCTTGATCTCCATTCTTGTGCCGGGGTCGTCTTGCCAACTATTGCTTCTACACCTATGGCTAACGCATAGCGATAAAGTAAAGCAATTACATGGCGCTTGCATTTCATACAATGAAGAGACAACCCTAAGGCTCCTGCTAGTTTTCGATATTAAAAAACATGATCACCTCATACATCAACATATATCACATCATGTCTTGACCATATCACATCACAACATGCCATGCTAAAACAAGCTAGACATCCTCTACTTTGTTGTTGCAAGTTTTACGTGGATGCTATGGGCTTCTAGCAAGAACCGTTCTTAACTACACAAAATCCACAACGGTGATTCATCAAGTTTGTTGTTTGAACCTTCTTCAAGGACCGGTCGTAGTCAAATACGATTCAACTAAAGTAGGAGAAACAGACACCCGCCAGCCACCTTTATGCAAAACTAGTTGCATGTCTGTCGGTGGAACCGGTCTCATGTGCCTGGACATGTAAGGTTGGTCCGGGCCGTTTCATCCCACAATACCTCCGAATCAAAATAAGATGTTAGTTGTAAGCAGTATGACTATCACCGCCCGCAACTCTTTTTGTTCTACTTGTGCATATCATCTACGCATAGACCTGGCTCGAATGCCACTGTTGGGAAACGTTGCATGGAAAACAAAAACATTTCTACGCACACACAAGATCTATCCATGGAGATGCATAGCAACTAGAGGGGAGAGTGTGCGTACGTACCCTCGTAGACCATAAGTGGAAGCATTTAACTTCTTCGTGCTCCAACTGATCAAGTATCGAACGTACGACACTTCCGCGTTCAGCACACGTTCAGCTCGGTGATGTCCTCCGCCTTCTTGATCCAGCAAGATGGCAAGGTATTAAATGAGTTCCGGCAGCACGAAGGTGTGCTGACGGTGATGGCGATGCAATCTCCGCAGGGCTTCGCCTAAGAACTACGAAAATATGACCGAGGGAGTAAGCGGTGGACGAGGGCGCCGCGGACGGCTAAGACAATGTTGTATCCTTGTGTGGCGCCCACTCCCCATGTATATATATGTGGGAGGGGAGAGGGAGGCAGCCAGGGCGCGCCCCTAGGGGCTGGCCCCCAGCCCCCCGGGGCTCCTGCCCTCCTGCGCCCCCTTCCTTGTATGGACAAGGGGGAAAGGAAAGAGGGGGGAGGGAAGGAAGTGGAGTCCAACTTCACACTTTCCTTTCCCTCCCCATAGGGCCGGCCCCTATAGAGGGTGCACCAGCCCCTTGTCAGCTAGTGTGTTCTCTCACTTGGCCCATAAGGCTCATAACTTCGCCGGGGATGCCCAAAACTCATTCCGCGCTGACCTGATAAGTACCCGATACCCTCCGGAACACTTCCGGTGTATGAATACTATCATCCTATATATATATATATCAATCTTTACCTCTCAACCAATTCGAGACTCCTTTTCATGTACGTGAACTCATCCAGGACTCCGAACAACATTCGCTCACCAAATCATATAACTCATATAACACTATATCATCAATGAACATTAAGCGTGTGGACCCTATGGGTACAAGAACTATGTGGACATGCCCGAGACACCTCTCCGGTCAATAACCAATAGCGGAACCTGGATGCCCATATTGGCTCCTACATATTCTATGAATATCTTTATCAGTCGAATCATTATGACAACATACGTAATTTCCTTTGTCCATCGGTATGTTACTTACCCGAGATTTGATCGTCGGTATCTTCATACCTAGGTCAATCTCATTACCGGCAAGTGTCTTTAATCGCTCCGTAATACATCATCTGGTAACTAACTCCTTAGTCATTTGCTTGCAAGCTTGTGATGTGTATTACCGAGAGGGCCCACAGATACCTCTCCGATTCTCGGAGTGACAAATCCTTATCTCGATCTATGCCAACTCAACAAACACCTTTGTAGATACCTGTAGAGCATCTTTATGATCACCCAGTTACATTGTGACATTTGATAGCACACAAGGTATTCCTCCGGCATCCGGGATTTGCATAATCTAATAGTCGGAGGAATATGTATTTGAAATGAAGAAAGCAATAGCAATAAACCGGACGATCGTTATGCTAAGCTAACGGATGGGTCTTGTGTTGGGGAACATAGTAATTTCAAAAAATTTCCTACGCACACGCAAGATCATGGTGATGCATAGCAACGAGGGGGAGAGTCTAATCTACGTACCCTTGTAGATCACAACGGAAGCGTTGACACAACGTAGAGGAAGTAGTCGTACGTCTTCTTCCCGATCCGACCGATCCAAGCACCGTTACTCTGGCACCTCCGAGTTCTTAGCACACGTTCAGTTCGATGACGATCCCCGGGCTCCCATCCAGCAAAGCTTCGGGGAGGAGTTCCGTCAGCACGATGGCGTGGTGACGATCTTGATGTACTACCGACGCAGGGCTTCGCCTAAGCACTACAACGATATGATCGAGGTGGAATTTGGTGGCAGGGGGCACCGCACACGGCTAAGGAACGATCTCAATGATCAACTTGTGTGTCTAGAGGTGCCCCCTGCCCCCGTATATAAAGGTTGCCAGGGGGAGGGCTGGCCGGCCAAGCCTATGGAGGCGCAGGAGGAGTCCTACTCCTACCGGGAGTAGGACTCCCCCCCCCCAATCCTATTCCTAATAGGACTCCGAAGGGGAAAGAGAGGGACAGAGGTGGCCGGCCACCTCTCCTAGTCCTAATAGGACTAGGGGAGGGGGGAGGCACGCAGCCCACTATGGGCAGCCCCTTTCACCTTTCCACTACAGCCCAATAAGGCCCATATGGCTCCCGGGGGGTTCCGGTAACCTCCCGGTGATCCGGTAAAATCCCGATTTCACCCGGAACACTTCCGATGTCCAAACATAGGCTTCCAATATATCAATCTTTATGTCTCGACCATTTCGAGACTCCTCGTCATGTCCGTGATCACATCCGAGACTCCGAACAATCTTCGGTACATCAAAATGCATAAACTCATAATAACGGTCATCGTAACGTTAAGCGTGCGGACCCTACGGTTCGAGAACAATGTAGACATGACCGAGACATGTCTCCGGTCAATAACCAATAGCGGGACCTGGATGCCCATATTGGCTCCTACATATTCTACGAAGATCTTTATCGGTCAGACCGCATAACAACATACGTCGTTCCCTTTGTCATCGGTATGTTACTTGCCCAAGATTTGATCGTCGGTATCCAATACCTAGTTCAATCTCGTTACCGGCAAGTCTCTTTACTCGTTCTGTAATACATCATCCCGCAGCTAACTCATTAGTTGCAATGCTTGCAAGGCTTGTGTAATGTGTATTACCGAGAGGGCCCAGAGATACCTCTCCGACAATCGGAGTGACAAATCCTAATTTCGAAATACGCCAACCCAACATCTACCATTGGAGACACCTGTAGTACTCCTTTATAATCACCCAGTTACGTTGTGACGTTTGGTAGCACCCAAAGTGTTCCTCCGGCAAACGGGAGTTGCATAATCTCATAGTCATAGGAACATGTATAAGTCATGAAGAAAGCAATAGCAACATACTAAACGATCGGGTGCTAAGCTAATGAAATGGGTCATGTCAATCAGATCATTCAACTAATGATGTGACCTCGTTAATCAAATAACAACACAATGTTCATGGTTAGGAAACTTAACCATCTTTGATTAACGAGCTAGTCAAGTAGAGGCATACTAGTGACACTCTGTTTGTCTATGTATTCACACATGTATTATGTTTCCGGTTAATACAATTCTAGCATGAATAATAAACATTTATCATGATATAAGGAAATAAATAATAACTTTATTATTGCCTCTAGGGCATATTTCCTTCATCTTGTGCATCACATCATTCTCCTAGTGATGTGATCCTGTTATCAAATGACAACACATGTCTATGGTTAGGAAGCCTTCACAATCTCTGATCAACGAGCTAGTCTAGTAGAGGCTTACTAGGGACACGGTATTTTTTTATGTATTCACACATGTATTTAAGTTTTCGATCAATACAATTCTAGCATTAATAATAAACCTTTACGATGAATAAGGAAATATAAAATAACAACTTTATTATTGCCTCTAGGGCATATTTCCTTCATCTACAATGTTTCTAGAACTTCACTTTATGTTTTGAAATACTTCCGGATATCACTGGAACACTCCAGGACTTCCCGAAACACTTTTGGGACCCTTCTCTCTCAATATCCATTAGATCCTAGCATTTCTAAATGTTCTACACATTAACCGTGTGACCCTATAGGTTTGAGCATATGTGGGCATGTCTGGAACACCTCCTAGTCAATAATTATTAGTGGGATTTGGACACACATAATAATTCTCACACATCATCAAAGAACTTTATTGAGCAAACCTTTTATTACCACATACAATTTATTTTGCCTCATCATACATTACACAATCAAAGGCATGACTTTGATGGTATCCTCGTGATCAACTTCTTGGTCACCATACCTAGTTATCCTCACACCGGCTTGCACTCTTTTCTCGTTTCTGTATTCTGGTATCCCCATGACTAAGTCCCTAGTCAATGTATCTCGATAGGCGATGTTGGACACCATAATACCGAGTGCGCCTGGACTGCATCTCTCCATCGCGGGAAGGGCAAAGCGCAATGTTGACATAACTAGCACCATGACATACTTTCTGGCATACCCAAGATTCATCTTTATAATCATTCGATTAAGGAGTAACAGTTGACAACCTCAAATGAATCGGATGGTATCCAGGTTATGCTATTATCATGGTCTAAGGTCACAAGTCAATGTTAACACTTTCTACGAAGATATTGACAGCATATTGTTGACATGATCTCGCAGTATCTCATAAGTTGGGTCTATCCAACGCCGTTGTTACCCTAACAATATGCACTCATTATTGTTGACATCTTTGTTACATTGAAAATGCATATGATCTGGAAAGCATGACCATCAACCATATGTGAGTTAGTCCAGAGGCGTGACTAGGGATATGTTTAGTGTTTATCATTCTACACATGCAATTAGGTTTTCGTCTAAATGTCATATTGAAGAACCAATGCAACTCTTGCATATAAATACAGTATAAACTTAATAATGAACGTGTAACAAATTAATAATAAATCTATTAATAATTTCTTCCATGTTCACCTTCCTCAAGTCAACAACACAAACCCGATTTCTTCCATGTTCTTCCCTAGCAAGCTACAGCCTCCGGCGAATTCATGTCTGAACCTTGTTGGCAACACAACAACGTCACCATCTCTGGCTTGGGCGCCATCTAATCCGATTGATGGTCAATATGTGAAGACCCCCTCCCTCGACCCCCTCCCCCCCCCCCCCCCACAAACACGCACGCATAGTCAGCGTGCTTCCACGGCTCTGGGGCAAGGCTCTGACCAATCGTGTCGCCCCCGTCTCCGGAGCAATCATGGCTCAACCTCGTCGGGGAAGCCAATGCCACTGGTGCATGGCCCCTTTCGGCCTCGGGGTTACTCAACTGCTCTCCACGTTGGGGAAATCGAATGATCTGAATCCAATTTTCAGGCAACAAATAAATAGAAAAAGGGGAAAGCTCCCCCTCAACCGACTAATTATAGCCCGGCCGCCTACCGCAATAGTTGCTTGTCGTGTATCATGCGGACCATGTTTTCCTTCTCCAGCAACGTCTCCCTTATCCTTATCCTCACCCTCACACGCGCCGGTCTTTATCTCTTTCCTTCCCCAACCCTTCTCTTATGTGTCTTGAATTCTTGCCGGAAGGTGGCCCGGCCAGCGTTGCGGCAGCCTACCCGTATTTGTCACGAGGCTCCGCAACAAGATGCACCAGTCGCCGTCTTGCCGTGCCCAACGTCTGTCCTGCGGTGTTGGCAATAAGATACCCCTCCCTCCCCCCAATCGTTGTAGGTTATTCAATCCTAGAGGTGTGAGCTGCTACAAAGGGATGTCGACCACCAAAGCTTGAAAGGAGCATCATCGCACCCAACATGGCTACCGTGGCATGTTAGCTTGCATGGTTCACAACATATGTCATGCTGCAAGGAGGCTTGCAACACGGTCCATGTTGCAAAGAGGTTGTGACAGCCACTGTTTTCCTTCTCTCACAACATCGGGCCCTGCAACATGACCCATGTTGCAACTCTGAGCGTAACATGGCTCATGTTTGCATGTCTTTGTAAATCTTCGAGTGCAACATGGATCATGTTACAAAAATTGGACTGCAACATGGCTCATGCTGCACACACTCGTCAGCTGTATGAATCGACTATCGTGCGGTAAATTTAACGTCACGTGACCCGACCGTATTTTATCAAAGATCAGTCGACGAACATATAGCGTGGTCGGTGGTCCATGCAAAATAATATGTACTACGCCTCTTGAAGTTTTCGTTTTTACTAATCACGGATACACATGACATGTCAAGACCCACGATCGCCGGCCCGGCAGGAGTGGCGCGTCTTCGGACAAGTCAAACGTTGGTATCGACCTCTCGGTGGCGCCGGAGCCAAGTGCCGCCGCGCTAGCATGCATGTGGGGTTATTCGAGCGGCGCGCGACACCTTCGTACTCGCCCGGTCATGCTTGTCCTCCGCATGCGTTTCCTTGAAAGCTGTTTCGTTTCTTCTCTTTCTTTGGCCTCCGCATGTCTTTCGTTTCTTCTCTTCCTTTAGTCTAGAAGCAGAAACGTATCCGCGTATCGACGGAAGTCTTCAGCTTGAATGCATGCATACAGTATATATGTTGTTTCCTTGTGACAAAGGTCCATACGTACGAGAGATTAATGGAAAGCATAACTGCAATATATATTCTCTAAAAAAATACTGCAATGTATATGCACCTATTCATTGTTACCCATTTTATCAATCAATTCCAGTACGCAGTACTCCAAATCTAGTGGTTAGCTAATTTGTTTGCTTCCTAAAAAAAGCTAATTTGTTTGGTCGTTCGTTATTGTTTTTCAAAGATAGGCGTATATTTAGCCGTATATTATTGGTATTATTATTTTTCTGATGTTGATACGTACTGTAGATGTGTGATGAATTTTTGAACCAACCTGTGGTTGGATGGTCAGAGGGACAGTGGTATCCCCAGTCCACCAGGGTTCAACTTTTGGTGCTCGCATTATTTCTGGATTTATTTCAGAATCTCCGGCGATGCGCTTTCAGTGGGAGGAGACATTCCCGTCGACGACGAGCACTGGTAGAAAAAGGGCCTACAGTCCCGGTTCGTAAGGGCCTTTAGTCCCGGTTCCTGAACCGGGACTAAAGTGTCGGTACTAATACCTCCCCCCTTTAGTCCCGGTTCTGGATTCCCGGTTCAATCCAGAACCGGGACTAAAGGGCGCGGCCACGTGGAGCTCCACCTTTAGTCCCGGTTGGTAACACCAACCGGGACTAAATGAAATTTTATGATATTTTTTTTTGAAAATTTTTTTATTTTCAAATTTCTGAATTATTTTAACCTCTAGTCTGTAATCACCACCCCTCATCACTTCTCAATTTATCCTTTAATCACCCCTCATCATTCCAAATCATCTAACTTCCCGACCGGTCACCCATCCCTCTCACTACTCCAGCCCAAGCACGCTTAACTTCCGGGTTCTATTCTCCCACGCTCCAAGTCTGCACTTGTTGTTTTCCTGACAATAGTAAGATGTCAATCCTATTAACCTTTAGGAATTTTGCTTGAGCATGAAGTGACACATTTCACTGTTTGAGTTTGAAACTATTATTTTAAAAAACAATAATTATTTAGTAACACTAATATTTCTTGAATAATTAGTTTGACCATTGTTTGACCACAGTTTGACCATAGTTTGACCACAGTTTGACCAGATTTAACCAAAATTGAAATAACTAAAATAATTATTTAGTAACACTAATATTCTAGAATAATTAGTTTGACCATTGTTTGACCACAGTTTGCCCACTATTTGAATATTTTTCAATTTTTTCCACTCTAGATCTTAAAAGCCCCGTAACTTTTTTCTATTAGGTTTTTGAGGATTTTGCAAGTGTTTAACGTGGTTTCCCCGTTAAATTCGGATGTAACTTTTCGAGTAGATGATTTTTCATATAAAAAACTTTTTCATCCGAGTTAGTATGCAAAAGTTATGCCCATTTTTACAAATTTCAGAGAGATTTTGCAAATAAAGTCAAAATTCACATTTGCAAATTTTCCCAACAACTAGACCACATATCACATGAGAAACTTATTTTCTTTTATTTTTTTGACATTTCCATTATTTTCTTTTATTTTTTTTAAAACTGAAAAGGCGATCCACAGGGGGGGGGGGGGTAGAGTTTGAAAATGGGACCTTTAGTACCGGTTCGTGGCACGAACCGGGACTAAAGGTCTCAACCCCATTAGTTCCGGTTCGTGCCTCAAACTGGGACTAAAGGTTTAATCTTTAGTCCCGGTTTGAGGCACGAACCGGGACTAAAGGTCATCGCACCCTTTAGTCCCGGTTCGTGGCTTAAACCGGGACTAAAGGGCCCTAGTGAACCGGGACTAATGCCTTAGCCGCACGAACCGGGACCAATGCTCACATTAGTCCCGGTTCTAGACTGAACCGGGACTAATGGGCTGAGCCGGCCTGGACCATAGCCCTGTTTTCTACTAGTGGAGCTACTTACAGTGACTTCGTAAATGTCAAGATGATATGCCGGCTCAGTCTCTCGAAGATGCTCATTGTTGGGGAACGTAGTAATTTCAAAAAAAAATCGTACGCACATGCAAGATCATGGTGATGCATAACAACGAGAGGGAAGAGTATCGTCCACGTATCCTCCTAGACCGTAAGCGGAAGCGTTATGACAACGCGGTTGATGTAGTCGTACGTCTTCACGATCGACCGATCCTCAGTACCGAACGTACGGCACCTACACGTTCAGCTCGGTGAAGTCTCGCGAACTCATGATCCAGTAGAGCTTCTGAAAAGAGCTTCATCAGCACGACGGCGTGGTAATGGTGTTGATGAAGCTACCAACGCAGGATTTCGCCTAAGCATCGCTACGATATGACCGAGGTGGATTATGGTGAAGGGGGGCACCGCACATGGCTAAAAGATCAATGATCAATTGTAGTATCTCCAAGGGGTGCCCCCCTCCCCGTATATAAAGGAGTGGAGGAGGGGGAGGGGGGCGGCCTCCTATGGCGCGCCCCATGAGGAGTCCTACTCCCACCGGGAGTAGGACCCCCCCCCCTCCAAGTAGGAGTAGGAGAAGGGAAGGAAGGGAGATAAGGAAAGTCCCCCCCCCCTGTCCAATTCAGACTAGATGGGGAGGGGGCGCGGCTGCCCTGTCCGCCCATCCTCTTCTTCCACTAAGGCCCATTAGGCCCAATATACTCCCTGGAGGGTTCCGATAAATCGCCGGTACTCCGGTATATGTCCGAAACCTTCCGAAACACTTCCGGTGTCCGAACATAGTAGTCCAATATATCAATCTTTACGGAACTTTAAGCGTGCGGACCCTACGAGTTCGAGAACTATGTAGACATGACCTAGACACGTCTCCGGACAATAACCAATAGCGGAACCTGAATGCTCATATTGGTTCCGACATATTCTACGAAGATCTTTATCGGTCAAACCACATAACAACATACGTTGTTCCCTTTGTCATCGGTATGTTACTTGCCCGAGATTCGATCGTCGGTATCTCAATACCTAGTTCAATCTCGTTACCGGCAAGTCTCTTTACTCGTTCCGTAATGCATCATCCCGTAATTAACTCATTAGTCATATTGCTTGCAAGGCTTATAGTGATGTGCATTACCGAGAGGGCCCAGAGATACCTCTCCGACAATCGGAGTGACAAGTCCTATTCTCGATCTATGCCAACTCAACGAACACCATCGGAGACACCTGTAGAGCACATTTATAATCACCTAGTTACGTTGTGACGTTGGGTAGCACACAAATTGTTCATCCGGTAATCGGAAGTTGCATAATCTCATAGTCATAGGAACATGTATAAGTCATGAAGAAAGCAATAGCAGTAAACTAAACGATTAAGTGCTAAGCTAACAGAATGGGTCATGTCAATCACATCATTCTTCTAATGATGTGATCCCATTAATCAAATGTCAACTCATGTCTATGGCTAGGAAACTCAACCATCTTTGATCAACGAGCTAGTCAAGTAGAGGCATACTAGTGACACTATGTTTGTCTATGTATTCACACATGTATTATATTTCCGATTAATACAATTTCAGCATTAATAATAAACATTTATCATGATATGAGGAAATAAATAATAACTTTATTATTGCCTCTAGGGCATATTTCCTTCACTCATAAGGATAGAGTGTGTGTATGCGCTCATAGGGATGAGTGTATGCGTGTATATATGAGCGCTTCCATCCATACTTTGTTCGGAAAAAAAATGTGTGATGAGTTCCATGAAAAAAAAAGATGTGTGATGGCACAACTGTGGTTCTATTTGGGCACCGACATGATTATCTGTATCCCGTAATTAAAAGACGATCGACGCTCAATTTTGGTAGAGATCTTTTTTTGGAAATCAAATTAAATAAAAATCTGGCGGTAGCTTTTGCCCAAATTAAACGTATGGATCGGATCGATCGGCCGGATTTGCACCAAAGTACAGCCCAGAATGAATGAATGGTCGATCTGTTCTTACCAAATCAATTACGTACTAGCTCATTCATTCCCTTCTAATTTTGAGCTCCCATCTCTACCTCTACGCTTATTTTCCTCGACCATCTACAGCTAGTAAGCCAAAAAAACGCCTAATATATATCTCAGCACATTAAAGTATGTACGTTGATTCTGCATGCAGATGCAGTGAACGTAGAACGTAACGCATGCAGTTTCCTTCTTCCCCGAATTGCCCTCCAGTAACCACGGCTTTGTACGTGATTCCCGATCTTTACCAAGTCCAGAGACCTCACCAGAGCGCGTAATTTGTTTTGCTTTGTTATAAGTTTCCTTACACCCCAAGATTCGTGCGTGCAGAGATCAAAAGGCTCAACGACGCGTGCTGATTTGGCGCCACAACATACTAACTTAAACGATTCAGTATATGGCCAGCCTTGGTTTCTGCAAATTATAGTCAACCGATCGATGGAATCGTCGGGAATTTCGGTGCAGAAAGGTAATACAACGCGGCGAATTCGTGGTTTTTACTCCAAATTTAGGGAGAGATCGAAACGGAAGCCATAAATAAAAGGAAAATCCCTCCTGAAAAGGGCCGGTCAATCTCATCGTCAGTTGCTTTCTCACTCAGGATAGGGGACGTGGACGCACCATAAATACCAGGCTGCCTGCCATCCACGGACCTCGTTTCTTTGCCACCTTGCCCGCCCGTCCCCTCGCCGATCGATGACCGCACCTCCCACCACATCTGACTAACTCCGGCCAGGGACGCATCGCCTTGGCTGTATATATAGGAAGCTAGCGGACGACCCGCGCGCCCCATAAATCGCCATGGCCTCCGTGGACCTGCAACGCCTGCGCCACATGTTACTCACCACCGGCGCCGGCGCCGGCCACCACCAGCTCGCCTCCGCTGCTGCTATGCCAGCGAGTGGGCCTTGTTATGGCGCTGCGATGGCGTGCCAGCCGGGGCAGCCGTACGCGGACCTCTTCACGCTGCCGCCGCCGCCGACGTCGTCGGTCGCGGATCAGTATTCGGAGTTCTTGGCGATGGCTGGGGCTGATCTGGTGAAGAAGGGCGTCAGCCCCGACGGTGCTCAGGAAATGATCACCAAGAAGCGGAGGCGCGACGAGCAGTCGTCGATGCTTGGCGCGGTCGACGTTCTTGCGGCCCACGCGCAGCAGCAGACCATCGACGTCGACCGCATCCTGCTCAAACATGTAAGTCCCATGCCATGATCAAATCGCCGCCACCGATCGATACTTTGCGTTTCAGGCTTTAATTTCTAGCTTTTGTCGATGATGCAGGTGAAAACGATGTGGACTACTCTCGCGGAGCAGAGGCAGACCCACACGAGGCTCATCATCTCGACCGTGGAGGCCAGGGCGGCGAAGCGGCTCAAGGCTAAGGACGAGGAGATTGAGCGGATCAGGATCATGAACTGGGCGCTCGAGGAGCGCCTTCGGAACCTCTTCATGGAGGCCCAGATGTGGCGCGACGTCGCGCAGTCCAACGAGGCCACGGCCAACGTGCTCCGCGGCCACCTTCAGCGGGTGCTCGACGCCCAGGCGGTCCGTGGCGGTGGAATAAGCGGCGACGGTCAGGAGGAGGACGCAGAGTCGTGCTGCTGGGGGGAGAACCAGGCGCCCTTATGCGCGGAGGAGGACGTGGGCACGCCGGCAGTGGAGGAGCGTCCCGCGGCAGGAGCAGGAAGGTGCAAGGCGTGCCGCGAGGGCGCGGCCGTTGTGCTGCTGCTGCCGTGCCGGCATCTCTGCGTGTGCGCACCGTGCGCGGCCGCGGCATTGGCGTGCCCGGCCTGCGGAAGCGCCAAGAATGGCAGCGTCTGCATCAACTTTTCGTGATGCGGGAGGAATAGTTTTAGAGTCGGCATTTTGTTTCCTTCTGAAACTTACTAGAGTCGACTTTTGTTTGTATTCCTTTGTTCACTTTTTTGTTGTTGACGGGGTGATACATAGGAGGCTGGTTCGATGACATAGATATGAGAGGATTAGTTTTCCCTTCTTTTGTCTAAACTTTAACTTTTTAACTGAAGCTATTGGATCAATTGTTCAACAAGAAGAAAAACAGTTCGTAGTATTGCAGATCAATGCTTGAAATTAAATACATAGGTTAGAAGTTGAACAATATGTATGGGGTGTGTCTAAGGGTCAAAGATTGGAATCTGATTTAGATTTAACAGTCCAAAGAGTGGCTTGAATTTAAATAATTTTTGCTCGGTTGACGAAAGGTTGGTTGCCAAAATTCATACAACCGACTATATAAAAGGTTATTATTTAATTAATTCAGATCCAACTGTCCAAAGATTGATTTGAATTTATAAATTTTTTGCTCAGCTGGCCAGAGGTTGGTTGCCTAAATTCGTACAACTAAATATATAGAAGGCCATTATTTATAAGGACCCATGAAATGCCAGGAGGAACTTCCCATCAAACTTATTTGTTCGCCACGAGGAGGCAAAAATTGGCATCCTCACTATAATAAAAATGCCCATCTTACTATTAAATAAAAACCAGCCTCTTATAAATAAAACTACCATTCTCTCAGAATAAAAATGTCAACCTCTTATATTATAATACAAAAATGCCTTCCTCTTATGATAAAAAGGTCACCCTCTTGAATAGTAAACAAATACCATCCTCATATTGATAAAAATGACATTCAATTATAAACTAGAAATGGTATACTCTTACAATAAAACATTACATCCTCTTATAATAAAAAGTGTAATATTCTGAGAATAAAAATGACACCCTATTAGAATAAGAAATGCCATCATCTTATAATAAAACTGCGTACATAGAAAGTAAAAAATCTGAATTTTTGGAGCAATTAAAAAAGGTTTCAAAATGCCAAGATATAATTAAAAATAAATTTTAACACGATTGTTCATGAACCTTCTCTCGAGCCCATTGGCAAAAAGCCCCACCCTCTCACGAGAGGTCATGAGTTCGAAACATTCCGCACGCGGGGGATTCACATTTTTGGAGTTTTTTAGAAACAAGTGTTCGGCAGGCAATGAACACCTTCAGCCATCCGATGTGGCATTGCCCCCGCGTCGAGATCCATGCGACGATGATGGGGGCGTTCGCTAGGGTTGACCTCCCAGCACACGCCAGCCAGATAAAATTTCTGTTATTTTAATTGAATTCATCAGGTGGTGAAGAAGGTGTGTTCATCTCCTAGCGTAGCATGTGGCGAAAGGTTGGCTAGGTTTAAAGATTCAAGATCTAGCGAAAGAAAGATATGAACCAGATCAGAATGATCCAAAATAAAAATAGTATTTCATGTAAACAGAAAACATGAATTCTAAATCCTTACTATAAAGAAACATTACAAAATAACAATAATGATCTCGTGTTCCTAATAATTGTGAGTACACGTATATATACCCTCTGGAGAGGTGCATCATACATATGTGATGGTTACAAGTGACAATGTGAAGTCATAATACATGGACCCAGGTCTCGCCTAATCTAATCCAACCTGGGTAACCGCACCAAGAAAGTGACAGTGAAGTGGACCATCATATGTGTAGTGCCATTTGCCAACCCATGTACATCAACTTGTGTAAGCTGCATCAGTCGGTGTTGGAAATATGCCCTGGAGGCAATAATAAAGATGTTATTATCATAATTCCTTCTTCATGATAAATGTTTATTATCCCTTGGCCACCTGCCCCCCTAGAACCCGACGCCGGGGTAATTTCCCTGGAAGCCAGTTCCTGAGCCGCCAGCTTGAGGATTCCCTGGGGTCCAATCCCACCACCATTGTGATGGTTCTGAAAAGCTTGATTCCAACATTCCCGCAGCATGAAACAGTTTGGCCAGGAATGATTTGCCGGCTTGTCATCCACACTGTGTTTTGGGCACGGGCCTTTGAGGTCTTCCTCATAATTACGAGGACGATTTCCAATGTAAGGTCGACCAGAATTATTGTTCCGGCGATGACTCTTGAAACTGGTGTTAGTATTGGCAACGAAATTTGAAGCTCCGTCAGTATTCTTGCATTTATTGCCATAGTTGTTGACATGGTTGTTGTTTTTGCTGTTGTGTGCATGGATACTCTGCGAGTGACCCTTGACACCACCATTTTTCTTGCCCTTGCCAGATTTCCCGTCATCCGAAGTTGGATCCTTCGTTTTATCTTACAATAACAAAAACAATTTCGTGATGCCCTTGCCAGATTATGCCGGGCCGCGGCGCAGGCGTGCCCGGCGTGCGGAAGCGCCAAGAATGGCACCATCTGCGTCAAATTTTCATGATGCGGGACAAATAGTTTTAGATTCAACATTTTGTTTCCTTCTGAAACGTACTAGAGTCGACTTCTGTTAGTTTTGTTTTCTTCACTTTGTTGTTGTTGTTGTTGTTGTTGTTGTTGTTGTTGTTGTTGTTGTTGTTGTTGGTGGTGGTGGTGGTGGTGGTGGTGGTGTTGTTGTTGTTGTTGGTGTTGATGTTGTTGTTTCTGTTGCTGTTGCTATTATTGTTGTTGTTGTTGTTGTTGTTGTTGTTGTTGTTGTTGTTGTTGTTGTTGTTGTTGTTGTTTGTGGTGGTGGTGGTGGTGGTGGTGGTGGTGGTGGTGTTGTTGTTGTTATTGTTGTTGTTGTTGTTGTTGTTATTATTGTTGTTGTTGTTGTTGTTGTTGTTGTTGTTGTTGCTGTTGTTGTTGTGTTGTTTTTGTTGTTGTTGTTGTTGTTGTTGTTGTTGTTGTTGTTGTTGTTGTTGCTGTTGTTGTTGCTGCTGTTGTTGCTGTCGTTGTTGCTGTTGATGTTGCTGTTGCTGTTGTTGTTGTTGTTGTTGTTGTTGTTGTTGAAGAAAAACAGTTCGTAGTATTGCAGCTCAATGCTTGAAATTGAATACATAGATTAGAAGTTGAACAACATATATGGGGTTTGTTTAAGGGTTTTGCGGCGGCCCGAGGTGAAGCGGTCAAAGATAGGAATCCGATTTAGATCCAGCGATCCAAAGAGTGACTTGAGTTTAAAGAAGTTTTGCTCGGTTGGCAAAAGGTTGATTGCCAAAATTCATACAATCGACTATATAGAGGGTCATTATTTAATTTATTCAGATCCAACTGTCCAAAGATTGATTTGAATTTATAGGGCAATTGTCAGATGACATAGATATGAGAGGAGGAGTTTCCCTACTTTTGTTCAATTTAGTTGTTGGATCAATTGTTATAAAAGAACAAAAACAATTCGTAGTCTTGTAGATATATGCTTCAAATTAGATACATAGTTTATAAAATTGAACAATATATATGGGTTATGGCCAAGGGTTTGCGGCGACTTAGGTGAGCAGTGGAAGATGGTGGAGATAGGGTAAACATAGGCATGGAGACAGATGACATCAACAACCGGGGGGGGGGGGAGAAATGAGCACAAGATGGATAGAGGAAGTGTGGTGCCTGGTGGCGCATCTATGAAATTGATGGATGACTAGGCTTGGCCTTTAGAGACCTACACAATAGGGAAGACAGTTGAAGATAGGAACCCTATTCAGATCCAGTGGCCCAAAGATTTACTTGAATTAATTAAATTTTTCTCGACTAGCAAAATGTTGATTGCCTAAATTCGTAAAAATGACTATATAGAAGGTCATTATTTAATTGATTTAGATTTCCAACTGTCCAAATATTGATTTGAATTTACAGAAAATTTTCTCAGCTGGCAAAAGGTTGGTTGCCTAATTCATGGAAACGACTATACAGATGGTCGTTATTTAATTGATTCAGATCCAACTGTCCTAATATAGATTTGCATTTATACAAATTTTTCTCGGCTTGCAAAAGGTTGGTGCTAAATTCGGACAATCGAATATATAGAAGAGCATTATTTAATTTCATTCATGTGGCTGTGAAGAAGGTGCCATGATTTTTTATTTAGTATGTATTTGTTCTTATCATTGATCAAATTTTGTGTTACTCTATCATTTATTTTCCTAATACATATTTTCTTATTCATTTTTACTTGTGAGATCGATGAATTGGCAAGAAAGCGATGACATCGAATTGTGAGTGGAATTGGTATAGTTGTAGACTTTTATGCTTATATGATGGTAGTGTTTAGAATAGCTATGGAGCAAACCCCGAGAATACTTGTGGGTCGTATGGTTGATCGTGCATTGGCTAGGGATTCAAATTTGCAATACATTTATCACTCTAAATTGCTCAAAATAGTTAGGAATGAGGAAGTCTCATTTTTTCGATTGCGTTCTTTGCAATGTTGAGGATATCACTTATCTTTAGCCTCTCGGTTTGCTAGGGATTAGAGATTAATCAGAAATAGGATGATTAATCGATTTTATCGGTTGACTATTAATCAGCCATTTTATTACAAATCCCAGGTTTCCAGCACCAAAATGTGCTATTCAACACAAAAACATATTGGACAGAAGTGTTACCTTGATTCCTTGCCTTTGAATCCTTGTACAATGACAAATAATATAGGAAGGCAGCACATATTACGTAACATGGTCCACAAATCACAAATAAACATAGTTCTTGCACACATATTGCTAGAAATATGCGCGATTTATCGGTAGATTCCGTGCAAATTGTTTGTTAGACCGATAAATTGGCCCACACTGACGATATGGCATGATCTTATCGGTCATCCACCTAGCGATAAACCGATGAATCAACCAATTTTTTGAACAGTGGTTCTCTGTGTGAAGAGAGGTAGAGAGAGAGAGAGAGAATTGTTGTTGGGTAATATCTATACCTGGCCATGGGAACCCAGCCCGACCGGCCCGGCCTGAAATAGCCTGACCCGGCCGGGCCTGGTCTTGCCCACGGGCCAGGCCTGGGCCTAGATTTTGAGCCCAAACACCAGGGTGGGCCCGCCCGGCCTGGTCTTTTAGGGAAGAGGCCTTGCCTGAGACTCAACGTGCTTATGCACTAATGTGCTGGGCCTGGGCATGAAATCTAGGCCCGAGAGCCAGGACGGGCCGGGCCCGGTTCTAGGTTTTCAGTTGTGGGCATTTTTAGGCTTGGCCCGAAGCCCGACCGACCTGAGTTATGGCTAGGTAAGTATCCATACTTCTATCAAGAAAGAAGCGGTTTAGTATAGTTAGCCATAACCAAAGGTATAGTATACTACAACCGATCTTTGGAAGATCTACTGAAGTCATTATTAGATATTTTTAAGCGGTTCAGTATGCTATTAGCGAGTTGCGAAATGTGATGGGTCGGCCTCCCTCCCATCAATGCCGACCTAAAATATAATGAAGCACCCACTTCGAACCATATTTGAAGGTAATTTAATTTATTTACAAATAAATACAAATATTTGATGAGACTTATGAATAACAAACATTGGTATGTATTAATTAGGATTGTATTAGAGCAATTGACGGGACTCATGTGCTTGCTAAAATCCCCAAAAGGAAATCCACTGCCTTTGAGGGTAGAATAGAGGGGACTACATACCCAAAATGTGATGGCTATGGTAGACTTTGATCTAAACATTACCTATGTACTTGCTGGGTAGGAGGTGGCGGTACTAAAACCGGCTGATCTCGGATAGGGGGTCCCGAGCTGTGGATCTAAGAGTGATGGGTAACAAGAGACAAGGGAGACAATGTGTACCCAGGTCCGGGCCCTCTCAAAGAGGTAAAACCCTATGTCCTGCTTTGATTGTTTTGATTTGATTGGGTACAAACTACAGGATGATCTACCTCGAGATCATATGTTGTGTTCTAAACCCTAAAGTGAGTAATTATGCCACTATGGACTAAACCCCGCAACTTATATAGGCACCGGGGGTATCTTGGGTTTCATATGGTCGGTTACCAACTAGGAGTAACACGTACTGATCATGTCAAGGTTCACACCTTCTGGATGTTGCAAACATAGCATGCAATTTCAAAAAAATTCATACGATCACGCAAGATCTATCTAGGAGATGCATAGCAACGAGAAGGGGAGAGTGTGTCCACGTACCCTCGTAGACCAAAAGCGGAAGCGTTAGTTTAACGCGGTTGATGTAGTCGAATGTCTTCTCGATTCAACCGATCAAGTACCGAATGTACGGCACCTCCGAGTTCTGCACACGTTCAGCTCGATGATGTCCCTCGATCTCTTGATCCAGCAAAGTGTTGAGGGAGAGTTTTGTCAGCACGACGGTGTGGTGACATTGATGGTGAAGTGATCCGCGCAGGGCTTCGCCTAAGCACTACGACAATATGACCAGAGGAGTAAACGGTGGAGGGGGGCACCGCATACAGCTGAGAACAACTGATGATCCTTAGAGTTGCCCCCTGCCCCCGTATATAAAGGATGTAGAGGGGAGGAGGCCGGCCTAGGGGGCGTGCCAAGTGGGGGGAATCCCACTTGGACTCCTAGTCCTATTCAGCCCCCCTTCCTTTTATCGGAGGGGGAAAAGGGGGAAGGAGAGGGAGAGGGAGAAGGATAGGAGGGCCGCGCCCCTCCCCCTGTCCAATTCGGACACCCCATGGGGGGGGGCGCCACCCCCTTGTGGGACGCCTTGCCTCTCCCCTATGGCCCATGTGGCCCATTACTTCCCCCGGGGGATTCCGGTAACCTCCCGGTACTCTGATAAATACCTGAAACACTTCGGAACCATTCCGGTGTCCGAATACTATCGTCCAATATATCAATGTTTACCTCTCGACCATTTCGAGACTTCTTGTCATGTCCGTGATCACATCCGGGACTCCGAACAACATTCAGTCACCAAATCACATAGCTCATATAATACAAATCATCATCGAACATTAAGCGTGCGGACCCTACTGGTTCGAAAACTATGTAGACATGACCGATATTCCTCTCCGGTCAATAACAAATAGCGGAACCTGGATGCTCATATTGGTTCCCACATATTCTATGAAGATCTTTATCGGTCAAACCATAATGACAACATACGTTATTCCCATCGTCATCGGTATGTTACTTGCCCGAGATTAGATCGTCGGTATCTCCATACCTAGTTCAATCTCGTTACCGGCAAGTCTCTTTACTCGTTTCTGTAAGTGCATCTAGTGCCCCTTAGTGATTTTGGTGTATTGAAGACTCATAGGTTAAGAGACTAATGCGTTTGTGAGTGTACACAGGTCTATAAGTCTATGAGGAGTCTGATATTTACAGAGAAATTCGACCCCTAAAAATGAAGTTCGTCGACTGAAGACTTTGGATTTCTGAAGACTTTGAAAGTGAAGAAATTGGTGTGACCTTGAAGACTTGGTATTCATTTGAGGAACATGAAGCATGAAGACTTTTGTTTTCGTACTTTCATTTTCTCTTTCTTGAGTCATAGAAAACACCGTACTGTTAAAGGGGGTCGAGGAAATACTAAGGAAAAATTTCCATGTGATGCTCAACTCAAAATCCTACACCTACCAATCCCTCTGAGTGAAGCCATTGGAAATCTCATACAGTCCAGTCATATTGTTCAGCGAGAGAGACGAAGTTCTTCTGGTCTTTGAGGAATTTGTTCTGACTGAGGAGTTAGGAATTCGCCAGTGCAGATTTCCTACACAGTGAGGAACATATAGCCCTTAGGATTTTTCTACTCAAAATTCCGACCCTTGCTATGCTATGCGCCAGCTGTCCCAAAATATCTATCCATCTAACGGTCATATCATTAAAGGGCATTTATGTCTTATCATGTCGGGCTGCTCCCTAGGCTATAAATAGCCGCCCCTACAACCACTAGCTGGTTGGCTGCTCCGAGAGAAACTGACACTTGTCATTTGAGAGCAACCCATCCTTTGAGGACTTTGAGCGAAAATCATCGAGTGAGGAAAAACCCAAACCCAAACACCTACAAACCCCAAGTGATTGAGCATCACTGAAGAGATTGATCATGCGTGGATCCGACGCTTGTTACCTTTGAAGACTGTGTTTCTTCCAGACGGTTAGGCGTCATGGTCTAGAGCATCCAAGAGGAATTGTGGATCGCCGAGTGACCAAGTTTGTGAAGGTTCGGAAGTCACATGAAGACTTACCACGAGTGATTGGACGAGATCTGTGTGACCTTAGTTCAAGGAGAATACGGTGACGACTGGGTATCCCGAGCTGCGTGTTCAGGACTGGGTGTCCGGGACTGTGTGTCCTCGAGTTTAAATACTCAGCCGCTCCAACTAGACGTACAACTAAGACAGCAGTTGGAACTGGTCTACCAAATCATTGTCTTCACCAAGCTTACTGGTTCTATTTCCTCAACGCTTTCATTTCCTCATAACTGTGTTGTGTGCTTGTTCATATCTGTGTTTGAAGACTTTGACTGAAGACTTTCTCAACTTCCTCAGTTCAATTTCTTCAGTCTGTTCATCTTCATCCTGTGCTTACGCTACCTGTACTCTGTGCCTGTCTTCATTTCATCATGGTGACCATGCTTGTATTCTATGTTTACTTTTGAGTACTTATTCCGCTGCTAGTAGTTCTTCACTAAGGAATTTCCTCACCGGCAAATTCCTCAGTGAAGAATTTCATAAAAATCGCCTATTCACCCCCCTCTAGTCAATATAACGCACTTTCAATTGGTATCAGAGCAAGGTACTCCCTTGTTCTGTGTGATTTTGGTTTAGCTGCCTGGAGTTTTAGTTATGTCGACCGCAGGTATGATCAAGGTCTCTGCTGGATGTCCTACCTTCGATGGGACGGACTACCCTACTAGAAGAAAAAGATGCGAATGCTTCTTGAGGCAATTGATAACGATCTCTGGTATGTTGTGGAAAATGGTGTTCCCTCGGTCACACCTTCTCTGAATGCTGCTGATGTGAAGAGATTCAAGCAACTCGACTCTCAAGCGAAGAATATCATATGTGGCCATCTGAGCAAAGGACAATATGGCAGAGTGAGTGCTTTGGAGACAACGAAGCTTATCTGGGACAGGTTGTCCAAAGTGAATGAAGGAGTCTCAACACAGTGTGACTCTCGAGTTGATGTTCTTCGCAATCTCTTCAACCGCTTCAAAAGACTCGACAATGAAAATATTCAACAAACCTTCGATCGCCTCACTGACATCTCAAATGAGCTTCAAGCACTTGGTGCCACTGACATCACCGACCATGAGGTGGTGAAGAAATTGCTGAGATCGCTTGATTCCTCATTTGACACTCTGGCATTGATGATACAAGAACATGCTAATTACAAGTCACTTGATCCCGCTGATATTCTCGAGAGGCTAAATACTCATGAGTTCCAACTTGCTGAAAAAGAGATCTCTATGGTTCGAGCTATGGCAGATCACGTGCACTGAAGGCCAAGGCAGTATCTGAGTCCGAAGATGAAGACTCTGGTAGCAGCCTTGGTGATCCTGAAGAACTAAGCCATGATCTAGATCTGCTCGTGAAGAAGTTCCATAAGTTCTCCAGACGTGGTCGCCTTGGAAGACCCTCAAGGAGCAATGATTCCTCATCCAGTGACTACAAGAGGAGGCTCTGTCACAAATGCAAGAAACCTGGACATTACATTCAAGATTGTCCGCAGTGGGAAAAGGAATCAAAGAAGAAGAAATGCAAGGATTACAGTTCTGATGATGCGAAGAAAAAGAAGAAATCCACAAAATCTTCATCATCAAAATCCTCAAAGCCTTCATATCACAAGAAGAGCAGCTCCAAGAAGGCTAGGGCATTCATTAGCAAGGAAATGGACTCTGAGGCTGAATATGAAGAAAATGATGAAGAGGAGACATCTGAGGAGTCTGAATCCGAAGTGGCAAGCCTAGATCTCGCTACTGCATTCGTCAGCAAGTCTATCTTCAACACCAAAGAAAATGACCTCACCAACAAGGCTAATGAAGGCGATGATGACTACGCTCCCACCTACTGCTTCATGGCAAAGGGTGCCAAGGTACTCAAATATAGTTCCTCTGAATCAAGTGAGAATGAATCTGATGAAAACCTTAAGCCCAGCTATTCTAAACTTGCTAAGATTGCTGTAAAACAACAAAAGGCTTTAGAAAAGGTTCAAAACATGCTAGAAAAAAGTGATGATATGTTGGGTGAAGAAATGGATCGCACTAAACCCTTGACTGAAAATCTTCAGAGACTTCAGACTAGGTTTGACAATCTTCAAGGTCATCATAACACTCTCTTATCCGATCATGAGGAGCTTTCTTATGAATTTCTTCAAAGAAAGCAAGACCTTGAGAAGCAAAGAGTGAGTTATGAAGATCTTCAGAAGGAGCGCGATTCATTACTTGCTCAACAAATCAGCGCTTCTTAGGAAGAATTTGTTCCTCCATGTTTGAAATGCATTGAACGTGAATCTGCTAATTCTTCACCTGAATGTTCAAATGCTGCTAATGTTTCAAATTCTTCACATGCTTCTGTTATCACTAATTCCTCATCTGAGGACATTGCTAGTATCACTGACGATGCGGGGTTGAAGGAATTGTACATGACAGGCATGTAGAAAAGCCTCAAAGGGCATCAGACTCTTTGTGATGTGCTTAAAAAGCAGATCCTCAACAGGAACCCTAGGAAAGAGGGTATTGCCTTTGAGAGGAAACTCAATGCTGATGGTACATATTGGAAGCCTGAGCAGTACCCCAAAACTACATGGGTTGCTGCAAAGGGACCTCCAGTTGATCCATCTAACTTATCTGGATTTGCATGTGAATCTCCTTGTTCTGATGATGAGTCATTTGACTCCAACTATAAACTATTCAAAAATCAGAATGGTGAAGTATTTGCTAGATATGTTGGCACTAACTTCAAAAATCACGTCCTCATATTTCTTTATCTGTTCTTTTGCTTGATGAAATTGATCTGATGAATTGATGTCATATTCTTCACTGATGAAGTATATGAGTTTGTAAGCTGCACTAATTCATCTGCAGGATGATCAACCCAAAGCCACTGAGTGGGTCCTTGATAGTGGATGTACAAATCACATGACTGGTGACAAGAATCTATTGATGGATGCTCCATTATCTCCGTCGCATCTGAAGCATATCATCTTTGCTGACAAAGGCAAAAGTCAGGTATTGGGTCTAGGTAAGGTTGTGTCAGGACCCCGATCCTAGGTCACACCGATCTAGCATGTAACACATCATATCACTTTGTGGCCTCACGCACGGTATTTCCACGGGTGCCACCTTACCTGGCCCGGGACCGTTTGCGCCTTTTGGCTCACGTATATGATAGTGTCGCTAGCATCCATATGACAAAGAACCCGGGCCGACATGGCTAGTCGTGAACCCAAAGCGGCACTAACCCATGGGGACAGGCATACATGAATCAACCTCGAGCATGTCGGTCAACAGCGTGTGAATCCGGGCTGTACCACTGGGCTAACAGGACTCCGGTAACCCGGGCTGTAGCAGGCTAGGCAGGACTCCGGATGTCACCGCGTGACATTTCCCCGAAGGGACAGACATAGGAACAAAGTGAAACACGTGCCGGCCAGTCAAGTGTCCTGAGCAGTAGTGCTGGGCTAGCAGGACTCCAGTGATCCGGGCTGTAGCAGACTACTATCGCCCAGAAGCACTAGACTACATTTCCCCATATGATAGGCTGCCAAGGATAAACAACTAGATAGTCGGATCCCACACATACCAAGCATTTCAATCATACACACAATATGCTCGATATGTGTAAATACAACATGGCATCACAACATAACTCTACAACTCAAGTATTTATTCATTAGGCTTCGAGGAGCGAGATATTACAAACATGGGTCTCATGACCCAAAAATCATAGCATACAATGCAAAGCACATGCGGAAGCTTAGCATGTCTAGGTACAGACATCTATAATGAAAAAGGCTAAGAAGCCTGACTATCTACCAGATCCTACCGAGGGCACAAGATCGTAGCTGAGGTATCAAGCTAAACATCGAAGTCCACGCGGAACTACTAGCGAGACTGAAGTCTCTCTGCAAAACATAAATTAAGCAAACGTGAGTACAAAGGTACTCAGCAAGACTTACATCAGAACTAGCTACATATGCATCGGTATCAACAAGGGGGTGGTGGAGTTTAACTGCAGCAAGCCAGCTTTGACTCGGTGGCTATTCTGAACTATGACTGCAAGCAACTCTTTTGAGGTGGCGCACACGAGTCCACATATTCACCAATCAATACACCACTATGGATCCGCTCTCGTCTCCCTACGAGAAGGCCATCCATAGCACTCACACTTATCTTGCGAGTTTTAGAGTATCCACTTTCACTTGTCTATGAACTATGCAAGGGGTCCAAGTTTCCATATCCGAGGAATCCGGCTATTCAAATAGATAATGATAACCCTGCAGGGGTGTACTTCTTCACACACGCTCCCACCACTTACCGTCGTTTACACGACATGTACTCGGCAACCTTCAAGCGGAAGCCCAACGAGGGTGTTGGCCACGGCCTACCTAAACACTTAAGTCTCTATTCCAGGTTTATCGCCTATCCAGGTTCCATCCGCAGGGAGTCCAGCTGAGGTTTCCACATACGGCCCCGAACGATGTGTACAGGGTTCCGAGACACCAAACGGGCACCCGGCATGCCCGGCCACGGTGTATCTACCGCAACATAGCCCACCCCTGGGGTCAGCGCTACGCACGGCCGCCAACACATAACCTACAAACACCAGAAACTAGTTGCAACTCCTGGACATAGTACTAGGGTGATTTAGAAGCCGAGAGGGTCAATTAAGGATCCCAATGAGTGGTAGTAGCTGTTCATGGATCACAGACACAGAACTCAGTTCCTGAGGACGGATGCAATGAGACAACCCACCATGTACTCCTACATGGCCTCTCACCGCTACCTTTACCAAATTGTGTTCACACACTTAGCTCACACACTGTAGGACATGTTTACACACCTCCGGTTCATCCTCGATGAACCAGACCTGACACGACTCTATGCAATAGCAGGCATGACAAACAAGCATGAATGAGTAGGCACATTAGGGCTCAAACAACTCCTACTCATGCTAGTGGGTTTCATCTATTTACTGTGGCAATGATAGGTCATGCAGAGGGAAGGGGTTCAACTACCTCAACATGTAACAGTTGAATCGTTGTTGTCCTAATGCAGTAAAAGAGAGCAGGAGCGAGAGAGTAGGATTGTATCGGAATGAACAAGGGGTTTTGCTTGCCTGGCACTTCTGAAGATAACATTGAGTCTTCATCGGTGTCAACGATCACAGCATCGGAGCAGCGTCTACCGAGAGGGAACAAACACCGACAACAGAGAAAGAAACACAATCAATGCAATGCACAAAATGATGGATGATCATGACATGTCAATATGCTGTGGTTTGAGCTAATGCAACTAGTAACATGTTAAATGGAGTTGGTTTGAATACAAGATTCAAATTCAAACTCCATATATGATTAGTTAAATGCCATTTATTTGTTTTGTCCAAAACAGAGGACAAACATTGTTCAGACATGCATGAAAATGCCATAAACAGATTCCTTGAATTTTTCTGATAATTTTTCATATATAAATTATTTCATTCGGAGCTACGGTTGAATTTCTATGATTTTTAGAAGTTTAGGCAATTTTCTTGAATTTCCTGAATAATTTTAAATCCAGAAATTATTAACTGCGCCAGCCTGACGTCGGGGTGACGTCAGCAGGTCAAAGGCACGGTCCAGGTCAACTCTAACATGTGGGTCCCACGTGTCAGGGTCATTAGTTTAACTAATTTAAGTTAATCCTAATCCTAGTTCATTAGTGGCCTGGGGCCCACGCGTCAGTGACCCAGGGGGTCAACTAGGGCGTGATTAGCCCCTAATGACGGTGCCACGTCGGCCGCCGGCGTTTAACCGCCGGCGACGACAGGCCGCGGCGGTGCCCGCTTCGGAATTGCTCTACGGGCCACCGTTCGGCGCGCGGAAGGGTGCGTTTGAAAGAGGGGAGAGAGACGCAACCGTGGGTGGCCGTGGTTCGAGCGGGGATGCAAGGAGTCGACGATGGCGACCAAAACGGCGGCGGCCGGAGCACGGGCTCGACGGATTCGTCGCTACGGTGCACCAGGGAGCAAATGGGGAGGCTGGGCAGCACCGGCTAGACATGGGGAGCACTAAGAGCAGCACGGTGAGGCCAGGGGAGCACGGTGCAGCAGCAATGGCGGACGGCGGCTCCGGTGCTCGTGGGGAACGGCGCTACGGCGTGAAAATGGGACAACGGAGAGGGGGGTTCGAGGGAGAGGCTTACGACGGTTGCAGCGGCGCGGACAGCAAGCTCGGAGGAGGCCAGGAGCGGTCGCGGTGACGAGATGGATCTCCGGTGACCGAGGAGGAAGAAGGGGTCGGGGACGGTGAGGCGAGGCACGTCCACTCGCGTGGCTGGACGGAGACGATGTAGAGGTCGACGGAGGAGCTCCTTGGCACGTCGGGGAGGCGAGGGGAGCACAGTGGCTACGAGCTTCACGGTGGCGAGCGCTCGGCAGCGTCGGCCATGGTGATCAGAGGAGAGGGAGAGAGGGCAGAGGGGGAGAGTGAGACGTCCAGGGGTTCGGGGCGGCGCCGAAGAGAAGGCCCGAGGCATCGCGGTGGCCTCGATGACAAAGGCGAGCAGGGAGGTGCGTGGCGTCGCGTGCGCGCGTGCGCTGTCTCCCTCCTCTGCCTACTGGCAGAGGTAGGTGATGACTAGCGCGGCCAGATGGGCCGGGCCGTGCTGGGCCTAGCCAGGTAGGTGGGCTGCTCAGGTGAGGCCAGGTGGGTTTCTTCTCTCTGTTTTTTTCTAATTTATTCTGTTTTCTATTTTCTGCTTTATGTTTGCAAATAAAATACCAACCAAAACACTTTGGTTATTTCTGTAAATTTTTGCGAGGGATATTTGAATTATTTCCAAACCACACAATAAATTTCAGAATATTTGGAGCAACCAATATTTAATGGTAACTTTTAAACTCCAACTCAAAAACCATAATGATTTAATTCAATGACCAAAATGTCCTGAAAAAATATGCATCATCTCTGGTAGAGGCTTTCACCCTTTTCCATATATCATGAACATTTAAAAAGGATATTTGAGGTCATTGAAAATATTTTGGTTGAACCTATTTAATTTCTGTTTTCTAATATTTCAATTCTGTTTTGATTTGATTCACAGACCAAATCATTTAGTAGCTCCTGAAAATATTTATGTGGCTCTATGCAATATATTCAAAGCCACTCACAGGTTTTCAGGATTTTTGGACCTGCAATTCTTTTATATAAGAATTAAATCCAACTCAAATATTTATTGATTTAAATCCAAATGGCCAAAATAATTCCTCAAAAATGTTCCATATTTTTGGTTTGGACCAAAACCCTTGCCATAAATATTAAACATCACTGGGGAGCATTTTGGAAACATTGGATGCTTTTCCAGGGTTATTTGCCCTTCTTTTAAATAAAATTTTGAGGCTTTCAATGTTCCTCAATTCAAATTTCATTTGAATTTAAACATGATGCAACCACCAAGCTAGTCCAAGGCCAAAGTAGGGCTAGGGATGTGACAGCTCACCCCCACTAAACAAGAATCTCGGCCCGAGATTCAAGACGTGAGGTAAGAAGGAAGGGGGGTTCACAAGACTATCGCAGTCTTCTCGATCCAACTGCCCTTCCCGAGGATGTTGATTCATTTCGTCATCTTGATCTTGACGTCTTTGCTTTTGGGATCTTCATCCAGCATGATGACGGCAGAAAGAAATTCTACAGAAATCGATCTCCTCGGAGATCGAGCACTCAAGATCAACTCATGGAGTGAGATATAAAACATCTCTTGAGCTGAGACACGAAACACACAACAGGGGTGATGGGAAGAAACGGATGATAAAGGTTCAAATTTGGTAGGCAACAATTCCACGCTTAAGTAGGATGATGCATGGTTTCAAAGTAGCAAGGAGATAATTGCCATGATACCATAACGAGACATCTTAAGGAAAGTGACTCGCAGAAATATTCCCTTAAGTGGCAAAAAGAATTACCTTTGATTCAGAGATCGTTGGAACTCTTCATACCAGCTTAAGGCAATTTACAATTGATCGTTTGAGATAGCTTGAAGAGATGGCATACTTGGACTAGGATGGATGATGTGGACTACCTTGTTGAAGACAACACAATGGATGATTTTTGCTTATCATCGGAAATGGATGGGACCTATGGTAAGTCCACTTTTGAAGATGACCATGAACAACAACTACTGAGGTGCAAGCTGGGAACAAAATGCAAATGTTGGGAATGATTCTAGTAACTGGGGAGAAGGTTCACCGGCAAAGGTGATTCCACCAATTGGATGGCTATCGAACAACTGAGAGAATGGAGGCACATTCCAGTTAATGACAACATCAGAACCTAGTGCCTGAGCGTGCTCTCAAGAACTCGAGCATTTCCATACTCATCAAGGTTCTGCCAATATCCGTGTCAAGGATCCCGGCAACACAACATGCTACCATGATGAATAATGGTGGAAGATGCAGATGCAAAGAAAGATAACACTTTCTCAGATTTCACCTTAGCGAAGCCAAGGAAACAAAATCTGGATGATCGACCGAGAGACATTTAGCACTCCGCTTCTAATGTTCTCCTTGATGTACTGGTTACCACGGTCATGCTTTAAGCATCGGCATAGCCACCAAGTAGTGGTCGGACTTCGGAATACAACAGATCCATAAGGAACAACTTCTGGATTAAATCCTACGAAATCCTTATGGGAAGGTGGCCAACTTTCTTCAACCGAGATACTACAATAATAGGTCTTCCGGCTGGATGTGTTGGCCACGACATCCACTTTACCGGTTATCGGGAGACCAATATTATAGTTCTTGGAAAATGCTCCAACCATCATATCTGCCCGAGATTCAGATCTGGTTGGTGACAGGATATTCCAGACTCATCGAGTCTAGGAAGAAAATGAAGTTTTTGCAACACAAATCGACAAGATGACGTTGCGAGATTCTCGGGGAATGAACTACGATAGTAAGCTCCAAAACATTAGCTGGTTCTGCTACAAACATGTGAACACACTGTCCCAGAAAAACATGACCACGTTGTAGTCTTATAATAAAACACTACCGAGTTCAGGGGGAACCATCAACGAGGATATCGAAGTCCTTGCGTAGGTCTAACCCTTAAGAAGAAACTTCTTCTCCTTGAACAAATCAATCAGTGGCTTGGTGTGCTAGGGATACGTATAGAATGTAGATGATCAGTCTATCAGACCATAGAATACTTTGCACATGCATGACTGACTCGGGATGATTCCAGAGGAAGCAAAAACAAACTTTCTCGAATTCACGACGGCAACTTACATCAGATGCACATGAATTAGAGGAAGTCACATCTTTCAACCGGACATATGCTTCATGATCGGGACATGAGGGCAATGCCTATAAATTTTCCAACACTAGCTGGATGTTCAACACAATCATGGAGGAGACAAAAGGCCGCTGATGGGCTCAACAACAACTCATCGAAATTTCCATATCACTGGACTTCCACCACTATGTGAACAATGTGATAGTATTGGTCAGACCAAAGATATAATGGTGTATGCTCGAGGGACAACCGTAAGTAAGACAACATTACGAACATCGTTGGTTCTGATTTGATTTGACGATAGCCCACACTCAAATCAAGGTTTGGACAAGATAATAGATTCAACAGCTAATCACGGGGATCAGTCGATGAATATATCATCTTTCTTCAACACACACACACACACAAGGATATCCCTTAGGGATGAACTAAGTCGGACAAGTTTTCATCTTCCAACTCTCCAAGTTGTTGTTAAGCTTAACCAACTAGCTCAGGGGTATCCAACACAGATTCTTGGGGAAAAGTGGTTTATTGAAAAACCATCTTGATCACGAACTCAACATAACGGTCAGGTGACAACCTGGTAACACTTCCGAGAAGATATTCGGAAAATCACGAACCACCGATATGTTATTAAGCTCGAGAACAATCTTGCTTTTCAGGGCAAGACGATATGATCGATAGAGCAAGGGTTTGGATAATCCTAACTCATTGATCAAGGAGTGCACCGGAAATAAGGACTAGGTAGCACGATTAATCTTAGAATGATGATTGAATAACCAACACGCTAAGAATGAGATTGTTGTCCATTAACTACCATGCAACGTGGTTGCTAGGAGTATTGATTTCAGACATCACGATTCACTTGTCGGCATTCTGGTTGCGACAACACGACACCGAGGAATGAATAATGATGGCGAGAAGTATCACTGTGTCAAAAATTCGTAAGATGGTGTGCAATCCCCATGACATTCTTGACATAAGACGGTAATACTTCAGGATAGAACAGAACAAAAGCTAGGTTGCATTTTGATCTGCGGAATACGACTGCCTTGACCCAATCCTGGATATGGATGAGGTACTGGAGTTTGTTTCTCCTAGTCATTCTGAAATAGAATGACTTGACGGACCACTAGAGTAATAGGCATCGATAAACACGATTGCCAGCTACTCCTTACTATCAATTGATAGATGAAGGTCGGAATATAACTAAAGGGGCACAACTCAAAGGAACATATAACTTTCTGAGTTGTGGATGCATAGATTAGTATGTCGAACGAGTTCAACATATTTCTTCCGGATAACCCATGCAGAAAGGTAGAACTGGCAGAGACACAATATAGAATAGAGAACTCATCAAGAGCACTCTGGTTGTGATCCTTTGGTTCAAGAACTTCTGCCATAAGTGGTTCATAGTATTTGGAAGAAGGAAATACCACGGACCTCGAGGGCTGATGCAAAGATTACTAATAACCTAAAGGAACGAGGAAACACTATCAGCATGAAGTAAGTAGGGTGAATCTCGGGTTCAAAAACCCAGGAATAGAATGCCTACTAACTAATAGCATCACGGGATGCTTTTGAGAATGATGGCCAGAATCACACACTGGGAATACAAGACATGGCTAGATCACTAGATGACTTCCTAGAACACCTAGGGTCATAGTAATAGCTCCAACATATATGTCGAGGCAACGGAGTACCTCAACTCACCGATTAGTGTGATTAGACTGGCCCAAAAGGACATCGAGAATGGAAAGAAAGGGTTTGCAAATGCATCAGACTATGTAGAGACTTGAGATGACTCGGGCAGCATAACGGCTGTAAATGCCCAGAATGATTTGAGACATCCTGCAAAAATGGTGGCATAACCACTCAACATCACAATATCAAGGTTCTGAGGCCAGTTATGAATATATGGAAGTAGTAGAAACTGAACTGGGCTTAAATCCAACAATCTTATAAGTCTATGCATTAGTAACACGTCATTCTGATAGATAGATGAGAAAGCCTAGTTCTTAATCCCCGTAGAAAAGAAGAGGCTGACTCAGATCAGAAGGGCATGAGGTATAAGGAGTAAAAGAGCCTTACGTTCCCTTCCACAATCAATTCCCTTATATAACTAAAGCATTTCTAGACTCAACTTCGACCAGTTTGGCTTGGTAAACCTACAGGCAGTCAGGCTCTGATACCAACGCTGTCAGGACCCCGATCCTAGGTCACACCGATCTAGCATGTAACACATCATATCACTTTGTGGCCTCACGCACGGTATTTCCACGGGTGCCACCTTACCTGGCCCGGGACCGTTTGCGCCTTTTGGCTCGCGTATATGATAGTGTCGCTAGCATCCATATGACAAAGAACCCGGGCCGACATGGCTAGTCGTGAACCTAAAGCGGCACTAACCCATGGGGACAGGCATACATGAATCAACCTCGAGCATGTTGGTCAACAGCGTGTGAATCCGGGCTGTAGCACTGGGCTAACAGGACTCCGGTAACCCGGGCTGTAGCAGGCTAGGCAGGACTCCGGACGTCACCGCGTGACATTTCCCTGAAGGGACAGACATAGGAACGAAGTGAAACACATGCCGGCCAGTCAAGTGTCCTGAGCAGTAGTGCTGGGCTAGCAGGACTCCGGTGATCCGGGCTGTAGCGGACTACTATCGCTCAGAAGCACTAGACTACATTTCCCCATATGATAGGCTGCCAAGGATAAACAACTAGATAGTCGGATCCCACACATACCAAGCATTTCAATCATACACACAATATGCTCGATATGTGTAAATACAACATGGCATCACAACATAATTCTACAACTCAAGTATTTATTCATTAGGCTCCGAGGAGCGAGATATTACAAACATGGGTCTCATGACCCAACAATCATAGCATACAATGCAAAGCACATGCGGAAGCTTAACATGTCTAGGTACAGACATCTATAATGAAAAAGGCTAAGAAGCCTGACTATCTACCAGATCCTGCCGAGGGCACAAGATCGTAGCTAAGGTATCAAGCTAAATGTCGAAGTCCATGCGGAACTACTAGCGAGACTGAAGTCTCTCTGCAAAACATAAATTAAGCAAACGTGAGTACAAAGGTACTCAGCAAGACTTACATCAGAACTAGCTACATATGCATCGGTATCAACAAGGGGGTGGTGGAGTTTAACTGCAGCAAGCCAGCTTTGACTCGGTGGCTATTCCGAACTACGACTGCAATCAACTCTTTTGAGGTGGCGCACACGAGTCCACATATTCACCAATCAATACACCACTATGGATCCGCTCTCGTCTCCCTACGAGAAGGCCATCCATAGCACTCACACTTATCTTGCGAGTTTTAGAGTATCCACTTTCACTTGTCTATGAACTATGCAAGGGGTCCAAGTTTCCATATCCGAGGAATCCGGCTATTCGAATAGATAATGATAACCCTGCAGGGGTGTACTTCTTCACACACGCTCCCACCACTTACCGTCGTTTACACGACATGTACTCGGCAACCTTCAAGCGGAAGCCCAACGAGGGTGTCGGCCACGGCCTACCTAAACACTTAAGTCTCTAGTCCAGGTTTATCGCCTATCCAGGTTCCATCCGCAGGGAGTCCGGCCGAGGTTTCCACATACGGCCCCGAACGATGTGTATAGGGTTCCGAGACACCAAACGGGCGCCCGGCATGCCCGGCCACGGTGTATCTACCGCAACATAGCCCACCCCTGGGGTCAGCGCTACGCACGTCCGCCAACACATAACCTACAAACACCAGAAACTAGTTGCAACTCCTGGACATAGTACTAGGGTGATTAAGAAGCCGAGAGGGTCAATTAAGGATCCCAATGAGTGGTAGTAGCTGTTCATGGATCACAGACACAGAACTCAGTTCCTGAGGACGGATGCAATGAGACAACCCACCATGTACTCCTACATGGCCTCTCACCGCTACCTTTACCAAATCGTGTTCACACACTTAGCTCACACACTGTAGGACATGTTTACACACCTCCGGTTCATCCCCGATGAACCAGACCTGACACGAGTCTATGCAACAGCAGGCATGACAAACAAGCATGAATGAGTAGGCACATTAGGGCTCAAACAACTCCTACTCATGCTAGTGGGTTTCATCTATTTACTGTGGCAATGATAGGTCATGCAGAGGGAAGGGGTTCAACTACCTCAACATGTAACAGTTGAATCGTTGTTGTCCTAATGCAGTAAAAGAGAGCAGGAGCGAGAGAGTAGGATTGTATTGGAATGAACAAGGGGTTTTGCTTGCCTGGCACTTCTGAAGATAACATTGAGTCTTCATCAGTGTCAACGATCACAGCGTCGGAGCAGCGTCTACCGAGAGGGAACAAACACCGAGAACAGAGAAAGAAACACAATCAATGCAATGCACAAAATGATGCATGATCATGACATGTCAATATGCTGTGGTTTGAGCTAATGCAACTAGTAACAAGTTAAATGGAGTTGGTTTGAATACAAGATTCAAATTCAAACTCCATATATGATTAGTTAAATGCCATTTATTTGTTTTGTCCAAAACAGAGGACAAACATTGTTCAGACATGCATGAAAATGCCATAAACAGATTCCTTGAATTTTTCTGATAATTTTTCATATATAAATTATTTCATTTGGAGTTACGGTTGAATTTCTATGATTTTTAGAAGTTTAGGCAATTTTCTGGAATTTCCTGAATAATTTTAAATCCAGAAATTATTAACTGCGCCAGCCTAACGTCTGGGTGACGTCAGCAGGTCAAAGGCACAGTCCAGGTCAACTCTAACATGTGGGTCCCGCGTGTCAGGGTCATTAGTTTAACTAATTTAAGTTAATCCTAATCCTGGTTCATTAGTGGCCTGGGCCCACGCGTCAGTGACCCAGGGGGTCAACTAGGGTGTGATTAGCCCCTAATGACGGCGCCACGTCGGCCGCCGGCGACGACAGGCCGCGGCGGTGCCCGCTTTGGAATTGCTCTACGGGCCACCGTTCGGCGCGCGGAAGGGTGCGTTTGAAAGAGGGGAGAGAGACGCAACCATGGGTGGTCGTGGTTCGAGCGGGGATGCACGGAGTCGACGACGGCGACCAAAACGGCGGCGGCCGGAGCACGGGCTCGACGGATTCGTCGCTACGGTGCATCAGGGAGCAAATGGGGAGGCTGGGCAGCACCGGCTAGACATGGGGAGCACTAAGAGCAGCATGGTGAGGCCAGGGGAGCACGGAGGCTACGCTTGTAGCAGCAATGGCGGACGGCGGCTCCGGTGCTCGTGGGGAACGGCGCTACAGCGTGAAAATGGGACAACGGAGAGGGGGGTTCGTGGGAGAGGCTTACGGCGGTTGCAGCGGCGCGGACAGCAAGCTCGGAGGAGGCCAGGAGCGGTCGGGGCGGCGAGAAGGATCTCGGGTGACCGAGGAGGAAGAAGGGGTCGGGGACGGTGAGGCGAGGCACGTCCACTCGCGTGGCTGGACGGATACGATGTAGAGGTCGACGGAGGAGCTCCTTGGCGCGTCGGGGAGGCGAGGGGAGCACGGTGGCTACGAGCTTCACGGTGGCGAGCGCTCGGCAGCGTCGGCCATGGCGATCAGAGGAGAGGGAGAGAGGGCAGAGGGGGAGAGTGAGACGTCCAGGGGTTCGGGGCGGCGCCGAAGAGAAGGCCCGAGGCGTCGCGGTGGCCTCGATGACACAGGCGAGCAGGGACGTGCGTGGCGTCGCGGGCGCGCGTGCGCTGTCTCCCTCCTCTGCCTACTGGCAGAGGTAGGTGATGACTGGCGCGGCCAGATGGGCCGGGCCGTGCTGGGCCTAGCCAGGTAGGTGGGCTGCTCAGGTGAGGCCAGGTGGGTTTCCTCTCTCTCTGTTTTTTTCTAACTTCTTCTGTTTTCTATTTTCTGCTTTATGTTTGCAAATAAAATACCAACCAAAACACTTTGGTTATTTCTGTAAATTTTTGCGAGGAATATTTGAATTATTTCCAAACCACACAATAAATTTCAGAATATTTGGAGCAACCAATATTTAATGGTAACTTTTAAACTCCAACTCAAAAACCATAATGATTTAATTCAATGACCAAAATGTCCTGAAAAAATATGCATCATCTCTGGTAGAGGCTTTCACCCTTTTCCATATATCATGAACATTTAAAAAGGATATTTGAGGTCATTGAAAATATTTTGGTTGAACCTATTTAATTTCTGTTTTCTAATATTTCAATTCTGTTTTGATTTGATTCACAGACCAAATCATTTAGTAGCTCCTGAAAATATTTATGTGGCTTGATGCAATATATTCAAAGCCACTCACAGGTTTTCAGGATTTTTGGACCTGCAATTCTTTTATATAAGAATTAAATCCAACTCAAATATTTATTGATTTAAATCCAAATGGCCAAAATAATTCCTCAAAAATGTTCCATATTTTTGGTTTGGACCAAAACCCTTGCCATAAATATTAAACATCATTGGGGAGCATTTTGGAAACATTGGATGCATTTCCAGGGTTATTTGCCCTTCTTTTAAATAAAATTTTGAGGCTTTCAATTTTCCTCAATTCAAATTTTATTTGAATTTAAACATGATGCAACCACCAAGCTAGTCCAAGGCCAAAGTAGGGCTAGGGATGTGACAGGTTGCGATCACAAAGGATCGACACATGCACAAAGTCATGCTTGTTTAGTCCTTAGGATACAACCTTATGTCTGTCTCAATGCTTTGTGACCTTGATATGGTTGTTGTCTTTGGAAAATACCGTTGTGTTGTGGTTATGGACGCTGACAATTCCAAAGTCTTCGAAGGCTTTAGGAGAGGAGACCTGTATATTGTTGATTTCTCTACAAGACCACTACCAGCCGTGTGTCTACTTGGAAAAGCTTTAGAAGGCTGGCTCTGGCATCGACGACTTGGTCATGCAGGCATGAGGAATTTGCACACGCTTGCGAAGAAGAAGCATGTCATTGGCATCAAGAATGTCAAATTCCTCAAGGATCACCTATGTGGAGCCTGTGAAGCTGGGAAGATGACAAAGGCCAAGCATCCAGCGAAGACTATCATGACCACTACTCGCCCATTTGAATTGCCTCCCATGGATCTCTTTGGTCCTAATCATTATTCTGCTGTTTCAAATGAAGCATCTCAATATGGCTTTTTTATTGTTGATAATTACTCTCATTACACATGGGTACACCTTGTTACTTACAAACATGAAGTGCAGGAAGTCTTCAAACGATTTTCCTCGAGGGTTTCAACCAACTTTGGTGTGAAGATCAAGCACATCAGAAGTGACAATGGCACTGAGTTCTAGAATCCTGGTCTCGATGACTATCTTGATGAACTTGGTATTACTCATGAGTTATCTGCTCCTTACACTCCTCAGCAGAACGGTGTCATGGAGCGCAAGAACAGGACTCTTGCTGAGATGGCTCGCACTATGCTTGATGAATACAAAACGACTCATCGTTTCTAGACTGAGGCAATTGATACTGCATGCCACATCATCAACAGAGTATACCTTCACAAATTCTTCAAGAAGACTGCCTATGAACTTCTCACTAATAAGAAACCCAATGTAAGTTACTTCAAGGTCTTCGATGCTAAATGTTGGATAAGAGATCCTCATCACAACTCAAAATTTGCACCGAAAGCACATGAAGGTTTTATGATTGGTTACGGAAAGGACTCGCACACCTACAGAGTCTTCAACAAAGTTCTTCACAAGGTTGTTGAAACTGTAGATGTGCGATTTGATGAAACTAATGGCTCGCAAAGAGAGCACCTACCTACTGTGATAGATGAACCAGCACCTGAGGAAACTATCAAGTTCAAGGCATCTGAGGATGTCATTCCTACTGAAGAATCTGCTGAAGAATTCATTCCAGAACATGAAGAATGTCGAGCTAATGCACCTGAAAAAAATACTGAAGAAAATGGTGCTGAAGAGAATGCTGATCAAATTCTTCAACGACAACCAGCTCATCCTTGCATTGCAAAAGAAGTGCAAGTTGAAAAGATCATCAATGACATCAAAGCGCCAGGTCCTCTCACACGCTCAAAAGCTTCACATTTATCTAACTTTTGTGGGCACTATGCTTTTGTCTCTATTATAGAGCCCACTAAGGGAGATGAAGCATTTCTGGAGCCCGAGTGGATTCAGGCCATGCAAGAAGAATTACATCAGTTCGAGCTCAACAATGTCTGGGAACTGGTCAAACGTTCAGATCCTCGCAAGCACAATATCATTGGCACAAAGTGGATCTACCGCAACAAGCAAGATGAAAATGGCCTTGTGGTGAGGAATAAGGCACGACTGGTAGCTCAAGGCTACACACAGGTTGAAAGAATTGATTTCGATGAAACTTTTGCACCTGTTGCTAGACTTGAGGCTATTCGCATATTACTTGCTTATGCTAACCATCATGATATCACTTTATATCAAATGGATGTGAAAAGTGCATTCCTCAATGGTAATCTTGAGGAAGAAGTATATGTTGCTCAACCCCTAGGTTTTGAAGATCCAAAGAATCCTGACAAAGTCTTCAGACTCAACAAGGCCCTCTATGGCCTCAAGCAGGCCCCACGGGCGTGGTATGATACCTTGAAGGAATTCTTCATGAAGAAAGTCTTCAAACCCGGTTCACTCGACCCTACTCTTTTCACTAAATCTAATGATGGTGAATTGTTTGTGTGCCAAATATATGTTGATGATATTATCTTTGGCTGTACTGACCAACGTTATAGTGATGAATTTGCCTATATGATGAGTGAAGAATATCAAATGTCTATGATGGGAGAGTTGAAATTCTTCTTAGGTCTTCAAATTCGTCAACAACGCAATGGCATATTCATATCCCAGGAGAAATACCTCAAGAATGTACTGAGGAAATTCGGCATGCAAGATTGCAAAGGCGTCAAAATTCCTATGCCCACAAATGGCCATCTGTGCACTGATGAAAATGGTATTGACTTTGATCATAAGGTATACCGCTCCATGATTGGATCTTTATTGTACCTATGTGCATCTAGGCCAGACATAATGCTTAGTGTTTGCATGTGTGCCCGATTTCAAGCTACACCGAAGGAATCACACCATAAGGCTGTGAAGCATATTCTTCGATATCTAGCTCACACACCAACACTTGGATTATGGTACCCCAAGGGATCGGTTTATGATCTCATTGGATATTATGACTCTGACTATGCTGGTGATCGTGTGGACCGCAAGTCAACATCTGGTACATGTCATTTCCTCGGACGATTTTTGGTCTGTTGGTCCTCGAAGAAACAGAACTGCGTATCACTATCTACTGCTGAAGCTAAGTACATAGCCGCTGGTTCTTGCTGTGCTCAATTGCTATGGATGAAGCAAACTCTCAAGGACTACGGCGTCAACATGAAGAATGTGCCTCTCTTCTGTGACAATGAGAGTGGCATCAAGATTGCTCACAACCCAGTTCAGCACTCAAAGATTAAGCACATTCAGATTCGTCATCATTTTCTTCATGATCATGTGTTGAAGGGCGATATTTCTATTGAGCATGTGAAGGCTGAAGAACACCTAGCCGATATATTCACAATCCCTTGGATGAGAAGAGATTTAGCAAGTTGCGGTGTGAGCTAAATATCCTAGAATCTTCGAATATTCTTTGAAAGGAACACTCATCCTAACAATTATGCAAAATTGATGACTTAGATGTGCATCACACAAAGAAATATTTTTCTTCAATCAATGAAGAATAACACTCTTAGTGTGAAGAAATTAACGAAGAATTTGATTCCCAGAACTCTACGATAATTGTACATGGTGTCTGAAATCATCATTCTTATACGGTGGGTCACGCCACCACCAAAAGTTGAAATTTCTCAATTATTCATATTCTTCAACTTTGCATTGTCTTCACAGTTTCCGTCGTCTTTCTTCATTGGCTATATGAGTTATGTCCTCTACAGCATTCACTTATTGCTAATTCTTCAAGTTGGTTTTTCTGCTAAGTGAATGTGATCGGACCCTTTCCCTCTATGCTATACTCAACCCAAACTATTCACAAATTCTTCATGTGCGTTCTATTTGAAACTCGTTCAAAATCTTCATTGTGTCCTTGTCAGCTGAAGAAATTGCGAACGGAACTTTAAAACCTATCTTATCTAAATTTTCGGCTTTGCTGCTCAAACCACTCCGCATCCCATGATACACTTATCCATTCACCCACGATCGCCCACGATCTCCACCTCTCAGTACGTGGGTGACACATGTCGAGCGAATGAGAAGGGTCAGGGGCACGTTCGTCCAATTTCTTCGGGCGAACAGTTTTCCACCGTGGCTATAAATACCCCTCCTTCCCTTCCTCACTTCTTTTACTCCGCTCAACCTCTCTCCAGCTCGAGCTTCTCAAACCCTAGCGCCGCCGCTACTTCATCGTCGTCGGTGAGGAAGAGCTTCACTGCCTTGACCTCGTCGCCGCCGTACTCGCGCCGACCGCGGAAATCTTCACTCCGCCGCCGCCGTAGCCGTCTTCCTCCGCTGACTTAGGGCGTGGAAGATCTACACAGATGAACTTCACCTCTCCACATCACTGTTCGTCGTGTTCTTCATCCAGGGTAATTAAAAGTTACTTTTACTACCCTCGTTGATACGAATGATTATCTACAAAATCTTCAAAGGTGTTTTTCTTCATATCCTCACACACTAAACACCTCACAAGTCATCTGTCCTTGATTCGTTTCTCTAAGCATCATTTTTCTTCAAGATACCTCAATTGTGTGGATCTTCGATCTATACAACTCTGGAACGTAAGATAAAGAACGCTTAGTGAAATTCTTCAAGACTCATATGGTCAAATTCCTCAAACTTGTTCTTTTTGAAAAACCTTCTGAGAACACATATGACCTCTCCAAATTCCTCGCAACTATACTCTGTTCACAGGTGCTCATGTCAGCTGCTGAATCACTAGGTTCTCATCAATTTAACTCATTTGCAGTGTTCCTCGAAGGAAAGTTGCATACTTCTTCAGAGAATTCAATTGTCCAAATTCCTCAACTAAAGAAAATGGCTGACGGTAAGAAGCCACAGAAAGGAGGAAAGAGGCCTGAGGTCAATACAACATTTGAGATCCCTGATGAAATATATGCTGGGCATTGCACACCTACTGAGGAAACCAAGAATGAGCGCAAGGTGCGCATTCAGAAGATAGAGAGGAGATGGGCTAGAGAGTGGAGGGAGTACAGATATGTCACTCCCAAGTACATGAAGAAATTCGCACTCAATCCTCCATGCCCAAGACCTCCATTGGCACCTGGACAAATAGCTGATCCCACCAGCCTCAAGCGCGGTGTGGACTATCCTGGTGAATGGGCCAAGCGCCAAGCCAAGTTGGCTAAGCAAGCCAGAGAAGCAGTGAGGAAAATCAATGAAGACTCTGCTGCTGCTGCCTCTGCTGAGGCCTCTGCTGTCAAGCCGAAGAAGGCTGTGTCAAAGAAGCATGCATGCAAGCCAAGTGCTTCACCAACAATACCCTCACGGCCAGAAACCTCAAAGCCCTCACGGCAAATTCCTCATGCTGCTCCTGCTCCTTCAAAACCCTCAGCTCCTCCAAAGTCCTCAGTTGTTCCGACAAAGTCCTCTGCACCTATGCATCTTGCCTCGTGCCAAAGGACTGTAGGCATCTCCATTGCCTCAGGTGTCTCAGCTAGTTCCTTAGCTGCACCAAATTCCTCAACGGGACCCTCTCTCCCGAAGACAAAGGCCACTGCTGGACGAGGTCCTCGCCCAAGTCCTCAGAAGAAGAAAGTCGCTTTCCAAGTGCCGTCTGAAGAAGACGAAGCTGATGATGATGAACTTGCAGAAATCATCAGAGATAGGCAAGTCAGGGCCGCTAGAGCCAAGGGAACAAATGTGCCACTACTTTTGGATCCCAAGTTGATCCTCGAATACATTGACATTTGGCACAAGGACCCCAACACTCCCATGCCTGACTTCAAACTGACTCCTGGCCAAAGTCACATGCTGACTCACTTCATACAAGAAGAGAAATAGAAATTTGAACAGGGGAGGAGGGTGAAGAAAGCGCAGTACAAGAAAGAGCACTTTCTGAAGCAAAACGTTCTAAAACATTCACCTGAAGAACTTGTTGCTCTCCAATTAGAAATCAAGAAACTGAGTGATGAATTTGATCGCTATTATGCTGACTGGCTGGGAGCCAACGTCAGATTTGTAAAGATAACAGAACAGTTCACCTCCAATGTTGCATCCCCAATGCAACTGGAAATTCCTCAGACTGAAGCATCTGCTCAGCCTACTGAAGAAAATGCCAGCACCACTGATGACAATCAGGCTGCTGAAGAAAACGTGAGTTCCAGGGCTGATGACTACATTCTAGCCGCTGAAGAAATTGCCAGGGCATCCACTACTGTTGCGCCTGAAGAAACTGAAGAAATCAGGGCAACTACATCAGTTGTGCCTGAAGAAAATCAACCAAATTCCTCTGCTCCTCCTGCACCAACACCAACTCCGATCCTTCCATATGCATCAGATGTGAAGAAGACCAAGGCTGCAGAGCGTGCAACAGTGAAGAAAAGGAAAGCATCAGCTACTTCAGATTTTTCAGCTCCGAAAGAGATTAAGCCTTTGACAAGTTCATTTGCTAATCCCATTGATGTTGTTCCGATCTCAACCATGTCATCAAAGGACCTCGTTACTTTTCGTGAAGAATATGAGATCCCTAGCGGATCTGATGAAGAAAATCATTCTGCTGCTTCGTCAGAGCAGATTGATGAAGAAATTGAAGTGGATACGATCCCTTCAACACCTATCATCTCCTCGCCCATATCTCAGTTCACAACTGAAGAGGCTGGCATTGAAGAAATGGAAGATGAAGATGTGGACGTTGGCTGCTCCACACCCTTAATAAGTGATGAATTCTGGGAAAGTCAGCATCCAAACTCCAATGTTCACACCGTTGCAGCAAATACCTCAGTCACCTGCACAAACTGTTCAAATGGGCTCTGAAGAAACTCACCCCACTTCATCTGTACATGAGGAAATTCCAGCCACTAGTGCTGAAGAAACTGCTGCTGCTGAACATCTGAAGACGCAGACTGCCACTAAAGAGGAACGAGAAATTCCTCAGCCTGAAGAACCTGAGATTGTGATTCCTGAGGTCATGATGCAACTCACTGACACTCCTCTGCTAAAGCCAAAGGATCCATTTGTACGCACGCAAAAGTTCAAGGCTGATGATTTCTTCGGCGAGCACGTATTCTTCGAAGACTACGACCCATATAACTCTACTCGCATTAGGAAGAGGCATTTCTGGACTACTAGTCAAGCCAATTTCTATTCCTCAGTGTTGTTCAACAAAGATAAAATCTTATACCATGAGCACATTCCTCACGTGGATATGGAATCTCTGCCGTGCTTTGCACCAGTCCTCAGTATTCTTCACGACGATGGACTATTAAACTTTTGCTCTGACATCTGTGATTGGAATGAAGAACTGATTCTTCAATTCTATACAACGCTGCACATCACAGGAGATTCTGAAGATGTGAATTCATGGGTGCTATACTGGATGTCTGAAAACACTCACTACACTGCACCAGCCTCTGAATTGCTTCGTGCCTTACCACTCAGTCCTCCCCTTGAAGAACCTCGTTGCATCTACAGTGAACCTGAGCTTACAAATCACTACATGTAGGTGCTGATGAAATCTTTGAAGCCAGGTCAGGTACCAAGAACCAAATTCCTCATGAAGGAATTGTTTTATGTTCCCAGAACTGTCTATCGTATTCTTACGAGGACAATAAGTCCTATCAAAGGCCACGACTCATCTGATGAGGAAATTGTTGGCATCATGAAGAATCTGGTATTCAACATCGTTCATGGCATTCCTGTCAATTATCATGATTTCTTCATAAGGACTCTGGCAAATGTTGCACTGTCTCCGTTTGAGCTGAAGCCTTATGCACCTTGGATTATGAGATTCCTCAGGACAAGGTCTTCACTCAACTACAAAGCTGATTTTCAGAATCACCTCAGGTACTTGCCCCCGATTGAAGTCCTCAAGCAGACCTATTCCTCCGTTGATGGAAAGGGCAAGGCGCCAGCTGTTATAGATGAAGGCATTCGTCCATTGGATGGTCAGTTTCGCAAAGCTGCCTCTTATTCCAATAATGATGAATCTGCCACACATGACTCTGCCAATGCACCCAAGTCTACTCCTCAAGCCACTGCTCCTCGTGTGATGACTGATCGTGAGCTTCTGCTTAGTCTTCACCAGAAGGTGGATCGAAATCATAAATGGGTTAAGCGTCAGTTTGGTTCATTTCTTCACAACATGACTGCTACACACAATGCAGTGAATAAAAACCATTACTACCTCCATGAAGTCTTCGGTCGCACCTGGGCCATTCTGTCACATCTGTATGGTGAAGATGATGTGAAGAAAATGGGTCTCAAGGTAGATTTTGACTGGTCTGCACCTCCACCGAAGAAATTTAAGAAGGTCAAGGTTCCTTCCTTGTTGGCCAGCTCATATTCTTCATCGCGTGACACTGATGAAAATGAAGACTTGGACGACATTGCGGCAAGCCCTACTACAACAAACGACCCCAACAACGCTGGCGCTCCTTCATCAACTTGATATTCTTCAGGGGCGTTTAGTCCTCATATTCGATCCTTTTGTTCATTTGATGACAAAGGGGGAGAATTTTGAGTTAGTCTTCAAGCGGGTCTTTCTATATGGGCATTTTTTTGTTAAGTTACAACTATCGTTCTTCTAAGACTTTATTGGATCGAATTGTAAACTTAAACCCGATGGTGCTCTGATACTTTTGATATGTTTTTCTGCATGCTTATTCCTCATATATTCTAATGCATGCATGCTGAATTACATCAGTCACCATATTTCATCATGCATTTCAAATTCTTCATTGTGATATGTCAAATGTGTGTATGAATTACAAGATATAGGGGGAGATCTCCATGATTCAAATTCTTCAAGTGTGCATTGCTTCAAAAGCAAATTCCTCACTATGCACATCTTTAGGGGGAGTTCTTCTATATCTTGCAATCAAATTCCTCAATATCAGTATTTACACTTCATATGTTTATCCCCGTTGAAAACTTAACCTATATTGTCATCAATCACCAAAAATGGGGAGATTGTAAGTGTATCTAGTGCCCCTTAGTGATTTTGGTGTATTGAAGACTTATAAGTTAAGAGACTAATGTGTTTGTGGGTGTACACAGGTCTATAAGTCTATGAGGAGTTTGATATTTACAGAGAAAGTCGACCCCTAAAAATGAAGTTCTTCGACTGAAGACTTTGGATTTCTGAAGACTTTTTGAAGACTTTGAAAGTGAAGAAATTGGTGTGACATTGAAGACTTGGTATTCATTCGAGGAATAGGAAGCGTGAAGACTTTTGTTTTCGTAGTTTCATTTTCTCTTTCTTGAGTCATAGGAAACACCATACTGTTAAAGGGGGTCGAGGAAATACTAAGGAAAAATTTCCATGTGATGCTCAACTCAAAATCCTACACCTACCAATCCCTCCAAGTGAAGCCATTGGAAATCTCATACAGTCCAGTCATATTCTTCAGCGATAGAGACGAAGTTCTTCTCGTCTTTGAGAAATTTGTTCTGACTGAGGAGTTAGGAATTCGCCAGTGTGGATTTCCTACACAGTGAGGAACATGATAGCCCTGAGGATTTTTCTACTCAAAATTTTGACCGTTGCTGTGCTATGCGCCAGCTGTCCCAAAATATCTATCCATCTAACGGTCATATCATTGAAGGGCATTTATGTCTTATCATGTCGGGCTGCTCCCTAGGCTATAAATAGCCGCCCCCAATAATCACTAGCTGCTTGGCTGCTCCGAGAGAAACTGACATTTGTCATTTGAGAGCAACCCATCCTCTGAGGACTTTGAGCGAAAATCATCAAGTGAGGAAAAACCCAAACCCAAACACCTACAAACCCCAAGTGATTGAGCATCACTAAAGAGATTGATCCTGCGTGGATCCGACGCTTGTTATCTTTGAAGACTGTGCTTCTTCCAGACGGTTAGGCGTCATGGTCTAGAGCATCCAAGAGGAATTGTGGATCGCCGAGTGACCAAGTTTGTGAAGGTTCGGAAGTCACATGAAGACTTACCACGAGTGATTGGACGAGGTCTGTGTGACCTTAGTTCAAGGAGAATACGGTGAGGACTGGGTGTCCTGAGCTGCGTGGTCAGGAGTGGGTGTTCGGGACTGTGTGTCCTCGAGTTTAAATACTCAGCCGCTCCAACTAGACGTACAACTGAGACAACAGTTGGAACTGGTCTACCAAATCATTGTCTTCACCAAGCTTACTGGTTCTATTTCCTCAACTCTTTCACTTCCTCATAACTGTGCTGTGTGCTTGTTCATATCTGTGTTTGAAAACTTTGACTGAAGACTTTCTCAATTTCCGCAGTTCAATTTCTTCAGTCTGTTCATCTTCATCCTGTGCTTACGCTACCTGTACTCTGTGCCTGTCTTCATTTCATCATGGTGACCATGCTTGTATTCTCTTATGTTTACTTTTGAGTACTTATTCCGCTACTAGTAGTTCTTCGCTAAGGAATTTCCTCACCGGCAAATTCCTCAGTGAAGAATTTCATAAAAATCGCCTATTCACCCCCCCCTCCTCTAGTCGATATAACGCACTTTCAGTTTCGTAATGCATCATCCTGCAAAAAACTCATTAGTCACATTGCTTGCAAGGCTTATTATGATGTGCATTACCGAGAGGTCCCAGAGATACCTCTCTGATACTCGGAGTGACAAATCCTAATCTCGATCTATGCCAACCCAACAAACACCTTCGGAGATACCTGTAGATCATCTTTATAATCACCCAGTTACGTTGTGTCGTTTGATAGCACACAAGGTATTCCTCCGGTATCCGGGAGTTGCATAATCTCACATTCGAAGGAATATGTATTTGACATGAAGAAAGCAATAGCAATAAAACTGAACGATCAACATGCTAAGCTAACTGATGGGTCTTGTCCATCACATCATTCTCCTAATGATGTGATCCCGTTCATCAAATGACAACACATGTCCATGGTTAGGAAACTTAACCATCTTTGATTAATGAGCTAGTCTAGTAGATACTTGCTAGGGACACGGTGTTTTGTCTAATCCAACATCGGTAATCGCACCAAACAAGTGACAGTTAAGTGGACCATCATATGTCTCTTGCCATTTGCCAGCCCATGTACATTAACTTGTGCAACCTGCATTGCATCCCTTGTCTTATGGTGGTCGACGAAAGCCACACGTGCTATAGGAAACTATGTTTCCTCGCCATTTCCTCGGTGACTAGGGCAAACTCTCTTGTCTAGGCTTCGCTAGTGAGCCTGTGGATTCACCACCCCTGCATCTTGCACAAGTCATTATTTATAGTTTGTTGCCATGTGTTTGGTCCCTCTCTATCTTTTTGCATAACTTTCATTTTATGTGGTCCTGCTTTTGATGGTTGTTTTGTCCAGCAGCATTGTCGATCGGCGTGATATTTAACTCCGGGGTCAATTTTGTGTGCATGTGGCAAGCATTATGGTGCGGGAAAATGCGGAAAACGAACATGGTAGGGAGCCATGGAGACCGAGTGTTGGTGTTTGATGTGACGAGAAGGGAAGAGAGGTGTGCATAGTACTTCTACTCCACATGTGATGCATCATCACGACCGCATCTACATGATCCCTCCGTTTGGAAACAGATGTCGCGGGGCATTCTGCAAAATGGTCGCTCGCAATTTCCTGACACAACCCGCAGTTCCCTCCTTCATCGTCACTATTCTCCTACCTGACTCTTGTTCTTCGTCTTCGACGCTGGCCCACGGTGCTTTCTCCCTCTCCCTACTCACCCCTACCGCCCCACTCCCCCGATGCCTTGCTTCCCCCATGCCAAGCTATTGCCGCCTTGCCCTTGCTCCTCTCAGCCCTGATCTGAAGGTTGGATTCTTTTGGAGATCACCTCTGCCCACAGTCCTTGCTCTCCTTCCGCCTCTGTCCAACGTCGACCACCTCCTCACCAGCTGGTCGTCGTTGACCACAAAGCTAGAGGACGTGGGGAACAGAGTCGGCCCCAACACACCTGCATCTTCACGCGGGCGCCGTGGAGTACTGGCTCGAGTCGGCCGAGCTTGCGGCCCTACGCCGGGAGGTCATCGTTGCCCCATACTAGGTGTCGTCTTAAGAGTGGACTAGCGGGTACCCCTTTTCTACTTCCCGTACTGAGTGTCGCCTTCGTGGACGGCTTCGTGCTCAAGGCAAATAGGCAGGTGGAGGAGCTCACCGCCGAGCTCACCAAAGTAAAAGGGCACCCCTTTACCACTTCTTCTGCCATCTTGCAATTTCTTCTTCTTAATTTCTGAACTCAATTTATTCACTGTGTATATGAAGGGTCAATGCAGTTCAATGCTATATTGTTGGACTCAATTTGCTCATTGTGTATATAAAGGCTCAATTAATGATGCATTGCTGAACTCAATTTAACACTGAATTTGTTCACCGTGCTAGATTAGGAATGTAACTTAAAAAACTGTAAATGGTTTAGTTCACAAAATCATTTTATACGTATGAAGCTTAAGGAAAACTACACGCTAGCTCTAAATTTAACACTGAATGTTGGGCGATATAATTTCGTTCCCTACTATTTATGACAATGTGTTGTCTATGTATGTTGGGTAATACTCCTTCACAATTCATTGTTAAATTTCCTTCACGCAGGAGTACTTGTCATGCATTTCAAGAGTGCCTACTAAAGGCGGGGCTGTCCATTGGACTCGCAGCCGCAGCCGGGGCGGGGGCGGGGAAAAGGCTAGCGCAGCGACTATCGGGGTAGGAATGATTGCGCCACTCAGCGGGCGCTAAAATCGGCAGGTCCTGGGCAGCGGGGTGAGTATTTTTTTTCTCATCCAAAGAAGGGCCTGTTTGGTTTCAATAAGTCATCTCGTTATAAGTCAGGTGACTTTAAAACCAGTGACTTATATAAGTCATCTGACCACACCTTCCCACCTTATTTTTTTATATAAAGGTGGTGGGACCTATGTAAATGGGGTGACTTATAAGTTTTAAATTGGGGTGGAGCAACTTATGACTTATAAGTTGGGTCTGTTTGGCAAAATAAGTCATTTTTTTCATTTTTCAACTTATAAGTTGATGACTTATTTGGAACCAAACAGACCCGAAGTTTGTTCCCTACCTTTGATGTCGTGAGTGGGGGAACTTAGTGAGGGCCAAAGGGCCACCCAACCAAATATATTTCTTTACGAAAACATATACTAATATTTTACCTTATTTGAACCAAATTTAACAAAATACACTGGATTAGCCCCAGCAACTCTGTTTGAAACACATTTAGCCCTACTCAAATCACATTGAAGCTCGACCACTGGTGCCGTGATCCGAGTCTGACCCTAACGGTAGGCGGCATCCAGGCATGAACCAACTGGCCCTTCTTTCGGCAGCAGAGCAGCCCTCCTTTTTGGCTTTTGCGATGAAGGTTGCCGCCCCGGAGCACGGCCGCTGCACCGCACCGCACCAGCCCCACTCCTAGAGCTAGAGGTCAGCATCCATCCAAAGCCAAGCACCCCTCCTCAGGACGCGATGCCTTCATCTGATCTGGTCCGAGGTGACGCAGCCGGCTGGGGACTGACACAATGAGACGAGAATACGAGATGATGCACACGCACCAACAGCGTGGGTGGCCGGGAGTGCGGACGGCAACGCCGTGCCGGCCGTGTGTGGCCTACAGCAGTACAGCCTAGTGGGGACAATGCAACAATCTCGATCGTAAGGCTCTCTTTAGTTTTATGGAAAAACTTTGTTTTTGCTAGTCTAGTTTTTGCCAATTTTGTTTATGCCACTCTAAAATTTGACACCTCACTTTTGCCACTCTTAACTTTTCACAATATATCACTTTTGCCATTCCGTGGCAAAAGCAAAAATTTTAGAGTGGCAATTGTGATACATGTCAAAAGCTAAGAGTGGCAAAAGTGAAATGAAAAATTATCGTTTTTGTCACGAAATGGCATTTGTGATGTATTGTCAAAATCTAAGAGTGACAAAAATGAGACGTCAAATTCTAGAATGGCATAAGTAAAGTTGGCAAAAACTAAAGTGATAAAAACAAAGTTTTCCCTAGTTTTATAGCCTGTGCTGCTGCTGCTGATTGCGTGATCGGCTGCCTGCAAGTACATACCTAAACTTATCACTCGCCTTCAATGTCATGCGATGGACCATGCACAGCACGGGGAAGCCACCGCGCAACTACCCACTCGTGATAATCCACCATGGACGGTAGGCCCATCATGGGTGGAATGCACCCGGTCGTGGATGTTGCTTCGAGTTAAGCCAAAGTATAGCATGCGCTCCCATATCAGTGCATTTCACTTTGCAAACTTAGACATCATAGTACTATACTAGTAGTACTATTTGCTGATTTCCGTTAAGATCCTGCACAAACTCCGGTCACTTGACATGAATATACTAAGGTGGTGGTGATAATCCACCATGGACGGTAGGCCCATCATGGGTACACGGAGTCCCAATTACTCTTTCAGTCCGAAATTACTTCTCGAAAATGTATCTGCATTCATATGCTATGCGTGAGGATGAACAACGCAGAACTGCAGATGTACGACATCGTGGCCGAGAACTATATTCTCGGCTCTGTTCCTCCTTCCAGGTCATGAAGGCCAGCTCAGCTCAGGATACTTACTATCACACAATTAACCTTAGCGTTGAACGTATATATATCATATATCACGTGCTCCTAGTCAAAAGGGTCCCAGGGTCCCAACTTGTTACATTCTTGTCCATGGAACCAACCGCATCTCATCTCAGACAGCAATGCTAAAAAAGGAGTGAAACTGATATATTTTTAAAGATTCTGAAAAAAAATGAGAATGTTCACAAGAAATGTCACTACAACCCCTTAAAATTTCAGGTCCAAAGTTGAAATGTACATTGAGAAACAAAAAAGGGAAATCCATTGTAAACATTCATTGGTGAAAGTGGAGGCAGCAGGGATAATATATAGTAGCTTACATGTTTGTGCATGCGACCCTACTTTGCTATAAAGATTAATCGATGTTGCCGTGTGGCTGTACGGTCTTTGCATCGAAATGATTGATGATGTCATGATATGGTAATCATAAAGCAGATGTTCCTTTTTTTGGTTTAACCTTCTTTCAGGTCACTTCAGAATATTTTCCAAAAACAAAGGTCACTTTATGGTCACAAGCAAGGTTTTGGTTGCTGTAAACAGAAAATTACCCGGCGGGGAGGGGGGGGGGGGGGGGGGGGGGGCGCAGTTACCATGGTTCAAAAATATGGATTGAAATTTCCAAGCGAAATTTGAATTCAAATATCTGAGCCAGTCAAATAGCTGCAGAACTAGTAATACACATAATAAACTTGCTTAGGGCACAATGTTTTTTTCCACTCAGAAATATGTTGGCGTCTACAGTTCGAGCCCCACTTAAACACTTTTTTTTTGAAATATACAGCGGAATTAGGCTAAAAATAATATCCAAGCCAGTCAAATAGCTGCAGAACTAGTAATACACATAATAAACTTGCTTAGGGCACAATGTTTTTTTCCACTCAGAAATGATGTCGGCGTCTAGAGTTCGAGCCCCACTTAAACACATTTTTTTAAATATACAGCGGAATTAGGCTGAAAATAAAGCAGAGAAGGTATTCGAACCCGCAACGCAATGAAATGATGGCTCAGCACCCCCGTGTGCAGCAGAACCACTAGGACATTGTTTACATGTGTTCAGGGTGAAATTCTGCTCTATTTGATTATTATTTTTAAAAAAGAGGATGACCCCCGGCCTCTGCTCTGTTTGATTTTTGAAAAGGCGAATTTCTGCTCTATTTGATAACATATTAACCATTCAAATTCAAAAAAAAAATTGCTCGAATGGGTCATTTAATTACCTGGGGCAACGAAATTCACGATAATCACTATTGTGAAATTTCCCAGGGGACAAGGAATCGGGTCATTAAGACGGTGTATAAAAAAAAGAAAAAATAAACAGGGCACGGATGAGACATTTTTGCCATTGTAGCTGTGATAAGCAGTAGTGAACTAGTGATCACTATTAGTTAGCTAGTCCTCCATCCCATATACATGCACTAGTAGAAAAAGGGGCTATGGTTCAGGCCGCCTCAGCCCATTAGTCCCGGTTCAGTCTTGAACCGAGACCAATGTGGGCATGTGGGCATTGGTCCCGGTTCGTGAGCCCAGGGGGCCGGCCGGGCCACGTGGGCCATTGGTCCCGGTTCGTATGGACCTTTTGGTCCCGGTTGGTGGGACGAACCGGGACCAAAGGGCCTCCCTCCTGGCCCACCACCATTGGTCCCGCTTGGTGGATTGAACCGGGACCAAAGGCTCCCCTTTAGTCCCGGTTCATGCCACGAACCGGGACCAATGAATTGCCTATATATACCCCCTCGCGCAAGAGCAGAGCATAGTGCTCTGTTTTTTCTGGCCGAGGGGGAGAGGCCTTTGTGGTGCTCTAGCTCACCTCCTATGCACATGAGGTGTTCGATGGAATGCCCGAGCCACACTACTTAAGCTTTCTCCTCTCGAAGCTCGACCTCCAAGCTCCATTTTCCTCGAGATTTGTCTAGATTTAGCGGTCCGTCACGCCCCGTCCCCGTCTTCACGGCCGTCGATCACCCGCGCCGATCTCATCACCGACACCACCGTGGTGAGCCTCTTGTTCTTATCTTCTTTCTGAAAGGAAAAATATTCTTACTTGTATGTTTAGATAGATACTTGTATCATTTTCTTACATTTATTATTGCATCTTATATAGTGCGATGGTTTTGGTATCCGCCCCCGTCGGCCCTCGTCCTGTCTATGATTCGGATGTGGTATGTATATTATCTTTATAACTATTGGTTCATTTATTGTTTATGAAAATTATGCCGACCAACATGACATAGATTTTATTTATCTAGGATGTATGTGAATCGGAAATGCCAACCGACCCTATTGTCGAGAGGTTAAATTTAGTTGAAGAAGAAAACAATTTGTTGAAGGAAAAAATAAAAAAAATTGAGGAGGAGAAGATGATATTGGAGTTGCATGTTGCGGATGTCGTCGATGATCACAAGATCAAGATGGATGCAATGCGCTTGAAGATTAGAAAGATTAGAAAATATGCCATTCATACCGAGGCTTGGTATCATTATGCCGTTGGATCAATTGTTACCTTGGTTGCGATTATGATCGCATTTGTTTTCGCATTGAAATGTTTTACATAGTTTCAATGTATGGTTTAATTAATTAGATGCTCTGGAGAGCTATATGTTGTTAGATGAGAACTATGTATGCACTTTGGTTTTAATGTGATGATGAACTTCTATTAATTTGGACACTTAATTATATACAATGCACGCAGATGAACCGGCAATGGATGTACGGTGACAGACACACCCGCGAGTACATTAAGGGCGTGCATGAGTTTCTCGATGCGGCTGAGGCAAACAAGCAGAATGGTTTTATGTGTTGTCCATGCACTGAATGTGGGAATACGAGGTCTTACTCTAACCGGAAAATCCTTCACTCCCACCTGCTTTACAAGGGTTTCATGCCACACTATAATGTTTGGACGAGGCACGGAGAAATAGGGGTTATGATGGAAGATGGCGAAGAAGAAGAGTACGATGACAACTATGTGCCCCCTGAATACGGTGATGCTGCAACGGGGGGAGCTGGTGAAGATCAAGAGGAACCAGACGATGATGTGCCCAATGATGCTGCCACGGGTGAAGCTGCTGAAGATCAAGAGGAACCAGACGATGTGCCCGATGATGATGATCTCCGCCGGGTCATTGTCGATGCAAGGACGCAATGCATTAGTCAAAAGGAGAAGCTGAAGTTCGATCGCATGTTAGAGGATCACAAAAAAGGGTTATACCCCAATTGCGAAGATGACAACACAAAGCTCGGTACCGTACTGAAATTGCTGCAGTGGAAGGCAGAGAATGCTGTGGCTGACAAAGGATTTGAGAAGCTACTGAAAATATTGAAGAAGAAGCTTCCAAAGGATAACGAATTGCCCGACAGTACATACGCAGCAAAGAAGGTCGTATGCCCTCTAGGATTGGAGTGGAGAAGATACATGCATGCCCTAATGACTGCATCCTCTACCGCGGTGCATACAAGGATCTGAACGCATGCCCGGTATGCGGTGCGTTGCGGTATAAGATCAGACGAGATGACCCCGGTGATGTTGACGGCGAGCCCCTCAGGAAGAGGGTCCCTGCAAAGGTGATGTGGTATGCTCCTATAATACCACGGTTGAAACGTCTGTTCAGAAACGAAGAGCATGCCAAGTTGATGCGATGGCACAGTGAGAACCGAAAGAAAGATGGGAAGTTGAGAGCACCTGCTGACGGGTCGCAGTGGAGAAAAATCGAGAGAAAGTACTGGGATGAGTTTGCAAAGGACCCAAGGAATGTATGGTTTGCTTTAAGCGCGGATGGCATTAATCCTTTCGGGGAGCAGAGCAGTAATCACAGCGCCTGGCCCGTGACTCTATGTATGTATAACCTTCCTCCTTGGATGTGCATGAAGCGGAAGTTCATTATGATGCCAGTTCTCATCCAAGGCCCTAAGCAACCCGGCAATGAAATTGATGTGTACCTAAGGCCATTAGTTGAAGAACTTTTACAGTTGTGGAATGGAAATGGTGTACGTACGTGGGATGAGCACAGACAGGAGGAATTTAACCTTAAGGCGTTGCTGTTCGTGACCATCAACGATTGGCCCGCTCTCAGTAACTTTTCAGGATAGACAAACAAAGGATACCACGCATGCACACACTGTTTAGATGACACTGAAAGTATATACCTGGACAAATGCAGGAAGAATGTGTACCTGGGCCATCGTCGATTTCTTCCGACCAACCATCAATGTCGAAAGAAAGGCAAGCATTTCAAAGGCGAGGCAGATCACCGGAAGAAGCCCGCCATGCGCACCGGTGATCACGTGCTTGCTATGGTCAATGATTTACCCTACGTCATCTTTGGAAAGGGTCCCGGTGGACTAGCTGTTCCGAATGACGCTGAGGGACATGCACCCATGTGGAAGAAGAAATCTATATTTTGGGACCTACCCTACTGGAAAGACCTAGAGGTCCGCTCCTCAATCGACGTGATGCACGTGACGAAGAACCTTTGCGTGAACCTGCTAGGCTTCTTGGGCGTGTATGGGAAGACAAAAGATACGCCGGAGGCACGGGAGGACCTGCAACGTTTGCACGAAAAAGACGACATGCCTCCGAAGCAGTATAAAGGTCCTGCCAGCTACGCTCTTACGAAAGAAGAGAAAGAAATCTTCTTGGAATGCCTGCTTAGTATGAAGGTCACGACTGGCTTCTCATCGAATATAAAGGGAATAATAAATATGCCAAAGAAAAAGTTTCAGAACCTAAAGTCTCATGACTGCCATGTGATTATGACGCAACTGCTTCCGGTTGCATTGAGGGGGCTTTTACCGGAAAACGTCCGATTAGCCATTGTGAAGCTATGTGCATTCCTCAATGCAATCTCTCAGAAGGTGATCGATCCAGAAATGGTACCAAGGCTAAGGAGTGATGTGGCGCAATGTCTTGTCAGTTTCGAGCTGGTGTTCCCACCATCCTTCTTCAATATCATGACGCACGTCCAAGTTCATCTAGTCGACGAGATTGTCATCCTGGGGCCCGTATTTCTACACAATATGTTCCCCTTTGAGAGGTTCATGGGAGTCCTAAAGAAATATGTCCGTAACCGCGCTAGGCCAGAAGGAAGCATCTCCATGGGCCATCAAACAGAGGATGTTATCGGGTTTTGTGTTGACTTCATTCCTGGCCTTAACAAGATAGGTCTCCCTAAATCGCGGTATGAGGGGAGACTGACTGGAAAAGGCAGTCTTGGAAGAGACGCAATAATATGCAGGGACGGATATTCTTGGTCTCAAGCACACTACACAGTTCTACAGAACTCTACCTTGGTGACCCCGTATGTCGATGAACACAAGAACAGTCTGCGCTCCAAACACCCGGAGCAATGCGACGACTGGATTACATGTGAACACATCAGGACTTTCAGCAGTTGGTTGGAAACACGTCTCAGAGGTGACAACACTGTTTGTGATGAGTTGTACTTGTTGTCCAGGGGACCATCTTTGACTGTATTGACTTACAAAGGATACGAGATAAATGGGAATACATTTTACATGATCGCCCAAGATCAAAAGAGCACCAACCAAAACAGCGGTGTCCGCTTTGATGCAGCAACCGAGAGCGGAAAGGACACATATTATGGTTACATAGTGGACATATGGGAACTTGACTACGGACCTGATTTTAAGGTCCCTTTGTTTAAGTGCAAATGGGTCATTCTGTTTGGCGGCAGGGTACAAGTAGACCCACAGTACGGAATGACAACAGTGGATCTGAAAAATCTTGGGTACACTGACGAACAGTTCGTCCTAGCCAATGATGTGGCACAGGTTATCTATGTGAAGGACATGTCTACTAAACCGAGAAAAAGAAAAGATAAGGAAGCGAATACATCATACGATGAGCCAAAGCGCCACATAGTTCTTTCAGGAAAAAGGGACATCCTGGGAGTGGACGGTAAGACAGACATGTCTGAACATTATGAAAAGTTTCATGAAATTCCTCCCTTCAATGTCAAGGCTGACCCAAGCATCCTGATAAACAATGAAGATTATCCATGGTTACGGCGCAATAAGCAAATGACACAAGCGAAGAAAAAGTGAAGACTTTCTCCCGCAATAAGAAAATGCTATGTGGGTGAAATTATGATACCATGCATCCCAACTTTCAACTTTTTCAGAGTTCATTTGAAATGCTTTCATGTCTTATGGTTTGAAACTTTGATACTTCGAAAGTGATTGTCCATTTGTACACGAAGTTCATCAAGTTTTTGTCGTAACCCTCTCTACTTTTTGGAACATGCTATGTGGGTGAAATGATGATACCATGCCAACTTTCAACCTTTTCAGAGTTCATTTTGAAATGCTTTCCAATTTCAGAGTCATTTAGCTCAAAGAATGAATTAATAGCAAACAGAATGAACTACAAAACTTTTATGAAAATAAAAACAATCAATTAAAATATTATGTTATGATCAACTAAAATAAAACTATAATATTCTTCAATAGCAAAAAGAATATAATTTGTGTGACCTAAAAGCAAATTCTAATTTCATAGTAAAGTTATTCATAAACTAGTGATTCACATAAATTTTTAAAAATTCAAATTTAAACTATTTAAAATTTAAAACTAATGGCACTAACAGAAAGTTTATAATTTTTGTGACCTAAAAGCAAAAAGAAATCACTAAAAAACTGTAAGTATTTAGTTGTAAGTAGAAATAAAAAATAAATAGAAAAAAATTCTAATTTTATAGTAAAGTTATTCATAAACTAGTGATTCACACAAATTTTTAAAAATTCAAATTTAAACTATTTAAAATTTAAAACTAATGGCACTAATAGAAAGTTTATAATTTTTGTGACCTAAAAGCAAAAAATAAAAAACCAAAAAAATGTAGAAATAAAAAAGAAAAAACAAAAAAATGCCACCTACTGGGACTCCACGGCCTGAATACGACTAGAAACCCTACATGGGCCAGGATTCAGGCCCGCAGAAGGCCCAATAGGCCCACAGGCAAAGCGGTGTCAAATTAGGCCCATAGGCCTTCAGTTCGGAGGAGTTTGAGAGGGAGGAGGCAGCAGACCTTATAAACTGGTCTCGGGCGCTCTCAACTAGCGATGTGGGACTAAACTTTTGGACGCGGTGCGCACAAGGGCATTGGTCCCAGTTGGTGGCACCAACCGGGACTAAAGGGGGCATTGGTCACGGTTCGTGGCACCAACCGTGACCAATGCCCCCCTTTAGTCCCGGTTGGTGCCACGAACCGGGACCAAAGGCCGCCGCTTCCCGCCCTTTGGGCTGCCGAAAATTGGCCTTTGGTCCCGGTTCGTGGCACCAACCGGGACTAAAGAGGGCATTGGTCCCGGTTTGCGCCACGAACCGGGACCAAAGCCTATTCTATATAAGCAGAGACTTGGCGTTTTTTCAGATTTCATCGCCAGTTCCCCGCCCCGACGACGCCGCCAGGCTGCCCGAGCTCGCCCCGACGACGCCGTCAGGCTGCCCGTGCTCGCCGTCGCCCCGCGCCCCTGCCCCGTGCTCGCCGTCGCCGTCGCCCCGCGCCCCTGCCCCGTGCTCGTCGTCGCCCTGCCCCTGCCCCGTCCCGCCCCCGCGCGCCGGCGCCCTCGCCGCCCCCGCCGTCGCCTCGAGCTCCCCTGCTACGGGCTCGCCGTCACGACCCTGTGCTCGCCGTCGCCCAGCCCCTGCCCCGTCCCCCCCCCCCCCCCCGCGCCGACGCCCTCGCCTGCCCCCGCGCTGTGAGCCGCCGCCCGGCTCTGTTTTTTTTATTTTTATTACTTTATTTTTTTCTGTTCATATGTGATGTATATGTGTATAGATTTTTTCTGTTCATATATGTGTATATGTGTATATGTCTATTTTTTCTAATGTATATGTCTATTTTTTCTGTTCATATGTGATGTATATGTGTAGGATTTTTTTTCTGTTCATAGATTTTTTCTAATGTATATGTCTATTTTTTCTGTTCATATATGTGTATATGTATTGTATGTGAACAATTAGGATTTTTTCTATTTTTTTTCTGTTTTTTAGAAAAACTAGGATTTTTCTGTTCATAAAATGTATATGTCTATGTGAACAATGTATATGTCTATTTTTTCTGTTCATATATGCGTATGTGGCTATAATGTATATGTGTAAGAAAGGAGAAGAAGAGGGGAGAAGAGGGTCATCGATAACTTTAGTGAATTTTAGGTTATTTTCATTTTAGGTCATTTTAGGCGGGGAAGAAGGGGAAGAAGAGGGAGAAGAAGAGGGGGTCGAGAGGGGGTCTAGGGTCGCCGAGGGGTCGAGGGTCGTCGAACATGAGAGGAGGAAGAGGATAAAAAAAGAAGAGGAATAAGAAAAGAAAAAAGAGGAGAAGAAAGAATAGAGGAGAAGATCTCCTCTATTCTTTCTTCTCCTCTTTTTTTTCTTCTTCTTCCTCTTTTTTTTTATCGGGAACGAGGGTCGTCGAGGGTCGCCGAGCGGTAGAGGAAGAAGAGGATAAAAAAGAAGAGGAAAAAAAAAAGAGGGATCGATGGTCGCCTAGGGGTCGAGGGTCAAGGGTCGAGAAACCCTAAATAGAAAGTATCGTCGGTGTGAGATACATGTACCGTCGGTGTCGGACACTACATCCACATCCCACAAGTGGCGCGGGTTTCGACGCCCACGTCACTTGTGGGACGTGGATGTAGTGTCCGACACCGAAGGCCACATGTATCTCACACCCACGATACTTGCTAGCTATTTAGGGTTTCGTCTACCGAAAAGAAGAGGAGAAATAAATAATAAGAAGAAAACAGAAGAAAAAGAAGAGGTATTCTATTTTCTCTTCTTCTCCACTATTCCTTTCTTCTTCTCCTCTTTTGTTTCTTCTTTTTTTTCTTTGATCTTCTCCTCTAGCTATTCCTTTCTTCTTCTCCTCTATTGGTCGAGGGTCGGGAACTAGGGTAGAGGGTCGAGGGTCGTTAAGGGGTCAAGGGTCGAGGGTTTCAGGGTCGTTGAGGGTTCGAGGGGTCAAGAATCGCCGAGGGGTCGAGAGAGGTTTCCTAGTGTCAAAGTATTGAAGAAATCCATGCCTTCATCATTAGCCGGAAGTAACCAGGACATGTTGGTACGAAGTGCTGCAAAGTTGTTCTGGAATGGAGTCCCGGATAGAATAATCCGCCTTTTGGTACGAATTCAGCAAAGGCCTTCCAAATAGCGATATTCGGAAGGCTCTTGCTGAACTTTGTACCAAAAAGCGAATTATCCTATCTGGGACTCCGTTCCAGAACAACTTTGAAGAGCTTCCTACAATCATGCACATGTTACTTTTGCCTAATGATGAAGACATGGTTTTGTTGAATCCTTTGACACTAGGCAACCTCCCGACCCCAAGGCGATCCTCTCGAACATGAGAGGAAGAAGAGGATAAAAAAAGAAGAGGAAGAAGAAGAAAAAAGAGGAGAAGAAAGAATAGAGGAGTTCTTCTCCTCTATTCTTTCTTCTCCTCTTTTTTTCTTCTTCTTCCTCTTTTTTTATCGGGAACGAGGGTCATCGAGGGACATATATAGATGTAGTGTCGTCGTTGTCGATATATACCCCCTCCCGATAGCTTACTATGATTAGGTAGCTAGTTCTACGTTTGACACTAATATATCCATCTGTCATGTTTGAATAATAATTGCCATGTTGTAAATATTTGTAGAAACTATGGACACCGCCCTAGACGAAGCAACAAAAGAAGCGTTGTTGAGGGACATAATCGCACAAGGAAGTGATGCCGTCTCGTACTATCTCAACGATATCATCGATGGTCCGGAAGGAGAGGGTGAACAAGCTGGCTACGGTGACCTAATGCCGGTGCAAGAAGAAGAACATGAGGACGGCGCCGGTGACCCAATGCCGGTGCAAGAAGGAGAAAGTGATGACGGCTCCGGTGACCGAACCGAGTCCGGCCAGGTATATATATTAGTTAAGCCTATGCTGACTAGCTGATTGATGCATTCATTGTTTTGGTATGTACACATATTAATTAAGTCTTTGTTCTTTTTTCTAGCCCTTCGGATCGAGCACAACTTCGGTAAAGAGACGAGGCCCGAAGAAAAAGTTGAGCTCGGATGAAAAGCTTGAGATCACAGCAATCGCGCCCGACGGCCAACCTATTGAACCCCTCCGGACAAAGAGGGCATTTGTTTCTCAGTGCGGGGTTCTGGTTAGGGACAAGATCCCGATAAGCATCCAACAATGGTTTAAGCCGGCTACAGAAGACCCTGAGGTGTCTTATGTCAATGATATGCAGAAAAATGATCTTTGGACTGAGCTGAAGTCAAATTTCACCCTACCGCCAGAGGATAATCCAGAGAACCCAATTAAAGAGAAATTAATCAAGTCTTTTGCTCTGAAGAGGATGGCAGATCTATTCAGGAGGTGGAAGAAAGAGCTGAATAGGTTTGTCGATAAAAAAGAGACACCAGAATTCAAGGGCAGATATGAGAAGATCAGAGATCACTGGCCCGCATTTGTGGCCTACAAGACATTGGAAAAGAGTAAGGAGATGTCGGCGACAAACAAGCAGAATGCCGCGAAGAAGAAGCTTCACCATCGCACGAGGTCAGGTGGCTACCTCGTAGCCCGACCTAAGTGGTCCAAGGTTGAGAATGATCTGGTTCATAAAGGGATCGGACCAGAGACAAATAACTGGCCAGACCGTTGCCGGACTTGGTTCTTCGGGGCTAGCGGAACCTTGGACCCTGAAACAGGGAAATGCATTTGGACGAACGAACAAATGGACATACCAGTCAGTAAGCTTAAGCACTATATCGACGCAGCGCAGGAAGGGACATTCTTTCCAGACAGAGAGCACGACGAGCTCACAATGGCCCTCGGGAATACTGAGCACCCTGGACGGACACGAGGCACGCCAGGCTTCGTTCCGTGGAAGGTTGGGTTTCCGGACGCAGGCGGTTACAAATCCCATGAGAGGAGGAAAAAAGTGCAGCAGACCGAACTGCAGGCGCTGCACGCAAGGGTACAAGCGATAGAGGAACGAGAAGCAAATCGCAGCAAACGTACTGCCGAAGCCTCCCCCGAAGCTACCCCGCCATCTCAGCGCAGAAGCAGCATGGCTTCCACCGAGCAGCTTCAGCTGCAGCATGCCTTGACGGCTCCTGCCAGCTATCCTGTGGATGCTATAACGGAGTCTCAAAATTGCCACCTTATGACGCAATGGATGAATTTGAAGGTCAAGGCGGCTGTTGGCTCTGTTTATCCTACTGAACCCGGCGCAACTTTTCACTGCATGCCGATTCCAGAAGGATATGCTAGGGTGATGGTGGATGAGATAACGGAGGGATTTGAGGACCTCCAGCTTGACCACCCTACCGGTGAAGGGGAGACTCGGCTGGGGTCTGCTCTGAAGACTCCATGCCTATGGCGGAAGGTCCTCATCAACCTTCCGAACTGGACGCCTCCGCCTCCTCCTCCTCCTCCGGCGAGTCAGGGCACTCCGCCTCCTCCACCGCCTCCTCCTCCGGCGAGTGACGATCAGGGCCATCGGCCGGCTCCTTCTCCGGCGCGTGGTGGCACTCCGCCTCCGTCTCCGCCTGCGCCGACGCGCCCGAGCAGCCAACCTCCTCCTTCTCCGCCTCGTGAGCAAGGGCAGAAGAGACCTGCCGCCGCTCCAGCTGCTCCGGCGGCTCGTAGTCCTTCTCCTCCGCCTCTTAAGCAAGTAAAGAAGACAACCGCTTCGTCTGCTCGGTCGGCGTCTAGCAGTACAACCAGAGGCGGGAGGACATACAGATTCGGTCCTTCTCTGAAGACTCCAGAGAAGTTACCATACGAGAGGACCCAGGAGGAGAACGCCGAGATCGCGCGAGAAGAAGTGAGGAAATTCTTTGAAGGGGTGAAAGCAAAGAAACATCCACCTCCGGAGGAGAAGGTAGATGGGGTGAAAGTGAAGCGCACTCTGGCTGCCCTGACAAAACCACCAAAGTCTGATCCGCCGAAAGGAAACTATGACCGCATTATTGGAAAGGAATTTGCCGAAGCGGAGCGGTCGGGAACTACTGTCAGTGATGAAAGGCTGAAAAAACGATGAGCTGGGAAACAAATTGCCCAGCTCGGCAAACAAGCGAAGCAATCATGCCCCCCGCTCAAGGTGCCTAGCCACAATGTCGCTAATGATCCGAGGATGGTGCCCGGTTATAATAATCTTGCAGATTACCTGCCCGACGAAGTACATTATGAACCCATGGACATGCAGATGCAAAGATACGAGTACGGGAAGCCTCTCGTCAAAGATGAAAGATCTCTATCAACGATGATGCGAAGATTGCATGATTGGTACTTGAAAATCTGCAGAGACTCTGGGGGGAGGAGTACTTTGTATGTGAGAGTTAAAAAGGAGCATGACCTCGTTGGAATTGATCTGTTGCCTGTTCCATTTGAGGAGTTCTATCAGTTTTTCAATCAATTGGCCCTCGATAAAACAATGGTCGCCTGCTACTGTCTGTAAGTAGTACTACTTCTGTCATTAAGTTTCTCTATATATCTTAGCTCTTTCATTGCATGTATTTATAATCATCCTCACTATATTCCCGGTTCGTAAGGGCCTTTAGTCCCGGTTCAGGAACCGGGACTAAAGTGTCGGTACTAATACCTCCCACCTTTAGTCCCGGTTCAATCCAGAACCGGGACTAAAGCCCCTCCACGTGGGCAGTGTGCAGAGCCCAGTCAGGAGACTCTTTGGTCCTGGTTGGTGGCACCAACCGGGACCAATAGGCATCCACGCGTCAGCATTTCTGTGGCTAGGGTTTTTGTTTTTTTTGAAAGGTGGGGGGTTGGGGGTTTTGGGGGGTTAATTTAGGTGTTTCATATATTGTGTTAGCTAGCTATAATTAATATAGAGAAGTGTCCTCTCTTATGTCCGTGCTTGGTCGACGCTACGTACTATACATACGTATAGAGAGGACTAGACACGCTGGCTAGCTAGTAAAGCAAACGAAGGAAACAGAAGATCGTCATGAACATATATGCATACAGAGAGAAGTGATATCGACCACCTCTCCTTCTCCGAGAGATTGGTCGAACAACAAGTTCTCGTATATCTATCTGACAGTACCGGCTACATATATACAGTAATTATCTCTTACAAATATAATCATACGGACTTAGGTTTAACATAGAATTCTCTGTCTTCAGGGATCACGTGGTCAAGAAAGAATGCCGCCAATTCCTCTTGAATTGCTCGCATGCGAGCTGGTGCTAGGAGTTCATCCCGCTTCCGAAACATCTAATTTGAAGAAGGGGGTCAATACATATATATATGAATGAATGAAACTCAACACAAATGATGGTAATAAAATAAAATTGTGAATATTGTTATTTACGTACTTCATATTGTTCGTTAGAGTACCCGCCCCGCTCACACGTCGTGTGGCGGATGGACTCGCAGATGTAGTATCCACAGAAATCATTCCCTTGTTCCTGCCACAACCACTTTACAAGAAATAGAGGTCAATCAAACTGATAAGCAAGAATGCTAAATGGTATTGATGAAACTAGCGCTTGAATCACTAGGAGATGCGCGGAACATGCTACTATAGTACTTACTTTCGGGTGTCTAAATTCCAGCTCCTTCGGCAGTCCCGGAACTTTTTTGGTGAATTTTCTCCAAACCCTGCCGGACAAAGAAAATAATTACTTGATATCAGGAAATGAACAAAGTTGCTGATATGGTGGATAATGATCGATTTAACTTACTTCTTGAGGATTTCAGTCATGTCTGCATAGTCCTGGGGATCTTTTCGTCTTGAGTCTAAGACAGTTACTAGTCCCTGCTCAAGCTTAATCTCTAGGAGAATATAGTGGAAACTGCACACGCATGCATAACTCATGAATTACATTACTATAACCTTGACTAATATATAAGGGAAACCGAATACGCACAAGACAGTAACACTCACTTGAAGTTGTAAGGAAAGAGTATTATATCTTTGTTTTGATTTATTCGAACGATTGTAGCATGTTGGCCTCGGTAGCTGCGGCATGAAGTTTAACCTCAGTTGCATCTATGAGATATGTGTTAATGAACCCAATATCACCGACTTGTCTTTTCTTCAATTCGACGATCTTCAATCTGCATAATATAGTGAGGATGATTATAAATACATGCAATGAAAGAGCTAAGCTATATAGAGAAACTTAATGACAGAAGTAGTACTACTTACAGACAGTAGCAGGCGATCGTTGTTTTATCGAGGGCCAATTGATTGAAAAACTGATAGAACTCCTCAAATGGAACAGGCAACAGATCAATTCCAACGAGGTCATGCTCCTTTTTAACTCTCACATACAAAGTACTCCTCCCCCCAGAGTCTCTGCAGATTTTCAAGTACCAATCATGCAATCTTCGCATCATCGTTGATAGAGATCTTTCATCTTTGACGAGAGGCTTCCCGTACTCGTATCTTTGCATCCGCATGTCCATGGGTTCATAATGTACTTCGTCGGGCAGGTAATCTGCAAGATTATTATAACCGGGCACCATCCTCGGGTCATTAGCGACGTTGTGGCTAGGCACCTTGAGCGGGGGGCATGATTGCTTCGCTTGTTTGCCGAGCTGGGCAATTTGTTTCCCAGCTCGTCGTTTTTTCAGCCTTTCATCACTGACAGTAGTTCCCGACCGCTCCGCTTCGGCAAATTCCTTTCCAATAATGCGGTCATAGTTTCCTTTCGGCGGATCAGACTTTGGTGGTTTTGTCAGGGCAGCCAGAGTGCGCTTCACTTTCACCCCATCTACCTTCTCCTCCGGAGGTGGATGTTGCTTTGCTTTCACCCCTTCAAAGAATTTCCTCACTTCTTCTCGCGCGATCTCGGCGTTCTCCTCCTGGGTCCTCTCGTATGGTAACTTCTCTGGAGTCTTCAGAGAAGGACCGAATCTATATGTCCTCCCGCCTCTGGTTGTATTGCTAGACGCCGACCGAGCAGAAGAAGCCGTTGTCTTCTTTACTTGCTTAAGAGGCGGAGGAGAAGGACTACGACCCGCCGGAGCAGCTGGAGCGGCGGCAGGTCTCTTCTGCCCTTGCTGACGAGGCGGAGAAGGAGGAGGTTGGCTGCTCGGGCGCGTCGGCGCAGGCGGAGACGGAGGCGGAGTGCCGCCACGCGCCGGAGAAGGAGCCGGCCGAGGGCCCTGATCGTCACTCGCCGGAGGAGGAGGCGGTGGAGGAGGAGGAGTGCCCTGACTCGCCGGAGGAGGAGGAGGAGGCGGAGGCGTCCAGTTCGGAAGGTTGATGAGGTCCTTCCGCCATAGGCATGGAGTCTTCAGAGCAGACCCCAGCCGAGTCTCCCCTTCACCGGTAGGGTGGTCAAGCTGGAGGTCCTCAAATCCCTCCGTTATCTCATCCACCATCACCCTAGCATATCCTTCTGGAATCGGCATGCAGTGAAAAGTTGCGCCGGGTTCAGTAGGATAAACAGAGCCAACAGCCGCCTTGACCTTCAAATTCATCCATTGCGTCATAAGGTGGCAATTTTGAGACTCCGTTATAGCATCCACAGGATAGCTGGCAGGAGCCGTCAAGGCATGCTGCAGCTGAAGCTGCTCAGTGGAAGCCACGCTGCTTCTGCGCTGAGATGGCGGGGTAGCTTCGGGGGAGGCTTCGGCAGTACGTTTGCTGCGATTTGCTTCTCGTTCCTCTATCGCTTGTACCCTTGCGTGCAGCGCCTGCAGTTCGGTCTGCTGCACTTTTTTCCTCCTCTCATGGGATTTGTAACCGCCTGCGTCCGGAAACCCAACATTCCATGGAACGGAGCCTGGCGTGCCTCGTGTCCGTCCAGGGTGCTCAGGATTCCCGAGGGCCATTGTGAGCTCGTCGTGCTCTCTGTCTGGAAAGAACGTCCCTTCCTGCGCTGCGTCGATATAGTGCTTAAGCCTACTGACTGGTATGTCCATTTGTTCGTTTGTCCAAATGCATCCCCCTGTTTCAGGGTCCAAGGTTCCGCCAGCCCCGAAGAACCAAGTCCGGCAACGGTCTGGCCAGTTATATGTCTCTGGTCTGATCCGTTTATGAAGCAGATCATTCTCAACCTTGGACCACTTAGGCCGGGCTACGAGGTAGCCACCTGACCCCGTGCGATGGTGAAGCTTCTTCTTCGCGGCATTCTGCTTGTTTGTCGCCGACATCTTCTTACTCTTTTCCGATGTCTTGTAGGCCACAAATGCGGGCCAGTGATCTCTGATCTTCTCATATCTGCCCTTAAATTCTGGTGTCTCTTTTTTATCGACAAACCTATTGAGCTCTTTCTTCCACCTCCTGAATAGATCTGCCATCCTCTTCAGAGCAAAAGACTTGATTAATTTCTCTTTATTTGGGTTCTCTGGATTATCCTCTGGCGGTAGGGTGAAATTTGACTTCAGCTCAGTCCAAAGATCATTTTTCTGCATATCATTGACATAAGACACCTCAGGGTCTTCTTTAGCCGGCTTAAACCATTGCTGGATGCTTATTGGGATCTTGTCCCTAACCAGAACCCCGCACTGAGCAACAAATGCCCTCTTTGTCCGGAGGGGTTCAATAGGTTGGCCGTCGGGCGCGATTGCTGTGATCTCAAGCTTTTCATCCGAGCTCAACTTTTTCTTCGGGCCTCGTCTCTTTACCGAAGTTGTGCTCGATCCGGAGGGCTAGAAAAAAGAACAAAGACTTAATTAATATGTGTACATACCAAAACAATGAATGCATCAATCAGCTAGTCAGCATAGGCTTAACTAATATATATACCTGGCCGGACTCGGTTCGGTCACCGGAGCCGTCATCACTTTCTCCTTCTTGCACCGGCATTGGGTCACCGGCGCCGTCCTCATGTTCTTCTTCTTGCACCGGCATTAGGTCACCGTAGCCAGCTTGTTCACCCTCTCCTTCCGGACCATCGATGATATCGTTGAGATAGTACGAGACGGCATCACTTCCTTCTGCGATTATCTCCCTCAACAACGCTTCTTTTCTTGCTTCGTCTAGGGCGGTGTCCATAGTTTCTACAAATATTTACAACATGGCAATTATTATTCAAACATGACAGATGGATATATTAGTGCCAAACGTAGAACTAGCTACCTAATCATAGTAAGCTATCGGGAGGGGGTATATATCGACAACGACGACACTACATCTATATATGTCCCTCGATGACCCTCGTTCCCGATAAAAAAAGAGGAAGAAGAAGAAAAAAAGAGGAGAAGAAAGAATAGAGGAGAAGAACTCCTCTATTCTTTCTTCTCCTCTTTTTTCTTCTTCTTCCTCTTCTTTTTTTATCCTCTTCTTCCTCTCATGTTCGAGAGGATCGCCTTGGGGTCGGGAGGTTGCCTAGTGTCAAAGGATTCAACAAAACCATGTCTTCATCATTAGGCGAAAGTAACATGTGCATGATGGTAGGAAGCTCTTCAAAGTTGTTCTGGAACGGAGTCCCAGATAGGATAATTCGCCTTTTGGTACAAAGTTCAGCAAGAGCCTTCCGAATATCGCTATTTGGAAGGCCTTTGCTGAATTCGTACCAAAAGGCGGATTATTCTATCCGGGACTCCATTCCAGAACAACTTTGCAGAACTTCGTACCAACATGCCCTGGTTACTTCCGGCTAATGATGAAGGCATGGATTTCTTCAATACTTTGACACTAGGAAAACAAAAGAGGAGAAGAAGAAAGGAATAGTGGAGAAGAAGAGAAAACTATTCCTTTCTTCTTCTCCTCTTCTTTTTCTTCTGTTTTCTTCTTCTTATTTATTTCTCCTCTTCTTTTCAGTAGAGGAAACCCTAAATAGCTAGCAAGTATCGTGGGTGTGAGATACATGTGGCCTTCGGTGTCGGACACTACATCCACGTCCCACAAGTGACGTGGGCGTCGAAACCCGCGCCACTTGTGGGATGTGGATTTAGTGTCCGACACCAACGGTACATGTATCTCACACCGACGATACTTTCTATTTAGGGTTTCTCCTCTACCACTCGGCGGCCCTCTCGACGACCCTCGTTCCCGATAAAATAAAGAGGAAGAAGAAGAAGAAAAAAGAAGAGAAGAAAGAATAGAGGAGAAGACTTCCTCTTCTTCCTCTCCTCTACTTCTCCCTCTTCTTCCCCTTCTTCCTCGCCTCTCTCATGAATGTCCGGCGTTCTCGACCCCCCCCCCACGTGTCGAAGAAAAAAAAGAAGAAAAAAAAGAGGAGAAGAAGAAAGGAATAGTGGAGAAATATTCTATTTTCTCTTCTTCTCCACTATTCCTTTCTTCTTCTCCTCTTCTTTTTCTTCTTTTTTCTTCTTCTTATTTATTTCTCCTCTTCTTTTCCTCTCCTCTTCTTCTTTCTTTCCTCTTCTTATTTTCTTCTTTCCTATCCTTCTTTTTCTAAAATTGTAACTTTTGCATATATAAAACTTTTCTAAAATTGTAACTTTCTATATAAAACTTTCCTATCGGGAAGGGGAGAAGATCGAAGAACAAAAAGAAGAAAAAAAAGAGAAGAAGAAAGGAATAGAGGAGAAGAAGAAAAATAGAATTTTTTCTATTTTTTCTTCTTCTCCTCTATTCCTTTCTTCTTCTCCTCTTCCTTTTCTTCCTCTCCTCTTCTTCTCCTTTTTCCTCTTCTTTTTTTCTCCTCTTCTTCCAGACCCTCGCCCCCTCGAACACTTGGCGACCCTCGACCCTCTACCCTAGCTAGTTCCCGACCTAGCTTGTCGAAGTTATCTGGTACACACATATACATACATACACATATACACTACACACATGCATACATACACATACATACACATACATATACATATCTGCATGCACACACATATACACTGCACACACGTACACATACATACACATATATATACACTACACACATGCATACATATATCTCAAAAAAATTAACAGAGGCGGGCGGCGGCGCGGCAAGCGGAGCGCGGCCAGGCGGCGCGGCAAGCGGAGCGCGGCCAGGCGTCGAGGCAGAACACGACGGGCGGCGGCGGCGAACCAGCGGCGGCGCGGCAAGCGCGGAGCACGTACGGGTAGAGCACGGCGGGCAGAGCACGGCGGGCAGCGGCGTCGGGGCGCGGCAAGAGCACGGCGGGCAACGGCGTCGGGGCGCGGCTGGCGGTGGTGGCCGGGCGCGGCGGGGGGAGAGGAGGAGAGGAGGGGAACGGCACGGCGGCTCACAGTGGGAGCGGGCCGGGAAGGCGTCGGGGTAGGGCTCGACGGCGGCGGCGAGGACGGCGAAGTGGAGCAGCCTGACGGCGTCGGGGCAGGGCTCGGCGGTGGCAGAGGCGACGATGAGGGGCAGGGCTCGGCGACGGCGACGGCGACGAGGAGGACGAGCAGCCTGGCGGCGTCGGCGATGGGGAATGGAGCAGTTGGCGAAAATTTCGCAAGGGTTGGCTTATATAGCCAGAGCAATGGTCCCGGTTCATGCAACCAACCGGGACTAATGCCCCTCTTTGGTCCCGGTTGGTGCCACGAACCGGGACCAAAGGCCAATTTTCGGCAGCCCAAAGGGCGGGAAGCGGCGGCCTTTGGTCCCGGTTGGTGGCACCAACCGGGACTAAAGGGTGGCATTGGTCACGGTTGGTGCCACCAACCGTGACCAATACCCCCTTTAGTCCCGGTTGGTGCCACCAACCGGGACCAATGCCCTTGTGCGCCCCGGGTCCAAAAGTTTAGTCCCACATCGCTAGTTGAGAGCGCCCGAGACCAGTTTATAAGGTCTGCTGCCTCCTCCCTCCTGAACTCCTCCAAACTGAAGGCCTATGGGCCTAATTTCACACTGCTTTGCCTGTGGGCCTATTGGGCCTTCTGCGGGCCTGAATCCTGGCCCATGTAGGGTTTCTAGTCGTATTCAGGCCGTGGAGGTCCAGTAGGTGGCATTTTTTTTTGTTTTTTCTTTTTTATTTCTACATTTTTTTGGTTTTTTATTTTTTGCTTTTAGGTCACAAAAATTATAAACTTTCTATTAGTGCCATCAGTTTTAAATTTTAAATAGTTTAAATTTGAATTTTTAAAAATTTGTGTGAATCACTAGTTTATGAATAACTTTACTACAAAATTAGAATTTTTTTTCTATTTATTTTTTATTTCTACTTAAAACTAAATACTTACAGTTTTTTAGTGATTTCTTTTTGCTTTTAGGTCACAAAAATTATAAACTTTCTCTTAGTGCCATTAGTTTTAAATTTTAAATAGTTTAAATTTGAATTTTTAAAAATTTGAAGAATATTATAGTTTTATTTTAGTTTAATTACTTACAGTTTTTTAGTGATACTTATAGTTTTATTTTACTTATAATTTAATTTTTTTATTTGTACTAAATACTTATAGTTTTAAAATGCACCATATTTTTTTTACTATGAAGTTAGATCATCTGTTACAAAGAGATTTCATTTTCTTGAACTTATTTGAACTCCATATTTTTTCTGTGTTCAAAATGCACCATTCAAAGACACATCATCAATTTTCAACCCTTTCTGACTTCATTTGTTATTTTTCATGCATTTATTGATTTTTTTGAGCTATAAGACCCTGAAATTGAAAAGCATTTCAAATGAACTCCGAAAAGGTTGAAAGTTGGCATGGTATCATCATTTCACCCACATAGCATGTGCAACAAAGTTGAGATGGTTACGGCAAAAACTGGATGCACTTCGTGTACAAAACGGACAATCTCTTTCGAAGTATCAGGGTTTCGGACGAAAGATCATCTGTTACAAAGGGATTTCATTTTCTTGAACTTATTTGAACTTCATATTTTTTTTTGTGTTCAAAATGCACCATTCAAAGACACATCATCAATTTTCAACCCTTTCTGACTTCATTTGTTATTTTTCATGGATTTATTGATTTTTTTGAGCTACAAGACCCTGAAATTAAAAAGCATTTCAAATGGACTCCGAAAAGGTTGAAAGTTGGCATGGTATTATAATTTCACCCACATAGCATGTGCAACAAAGTTGAGATGGTTACGGCAAAAACTGGATGCACTTCGTGTACAAAACGGACAATCTCTTTCGAAGTATCAGGGTTTCGGACGAAAGATCATTTGTTACAAAGGGATTTTATTTTCTTGAACTTATTTGAACTCCATATTTTTTCTGTGTTCAAAATGCACCATTCAAAGACACATCATCAATTTTCAACCCTTTCTGACTTCATTTGTTATTTTTCATGGATTTATTGATTTTTTTGAGCTATAAGACCCTGAAATTGAAAAGCATTTCAAATGAACTCCGAAAAGGTTGAAAGTTGGCATAGTATCATCATTTCACCCACATAGCATGTGCAACAAAGTTGAGATGGTTACGGAAAAAACTAGATGCACTTCGTGTACAAAACGAACAATCTCTTTCGAAGTATCAGAGTTTCGGACGAAAGATCATCTGTTACAAAGTTGGCATGGTATCATCATAATAGTTGCGGGAGAAAGTCTTCACTTTTTCTTCGCTTGTGTCATTTGCTTATTGCGCCGTAACCATGGATAATCTTCATTGTTTATCAGGATGCTTGGGTCAGCCTTGACATTGAAGGGAGGAATTTCATGAAACTTTTCATAATCTTCAGACATGTCTGTCTTGCCGTCCACTCCCAGGATGTCCCTTTTTCCTGAAAGAACTATGTGGCGCTTTGGCTCATCGTATGATGTATTCGCTTCCTTATCTTTTCTTTTTCTCGGTTTGGTAGACATGTCCTTCACATAGATAACCTGTGCCACATCATTGGCTAGGACGAACGGTTCGTCAGTGTACCCAAGATTTTTCAGATCCACTATTGTCATTCTGTACTGTGGGTCTACCTGTACGCCGCCGCCAAACAGAATGACCCATTTGCACTTAAACAAAGGGACCTTAAAATTAGGTCCGTAGTCAAGTTCCCATATGTCCACTATGTAACCATAATATGTGTCCTTTCCGCTCTCGGTTGCTGCATCAAAGCGGACACCGCTGTTTTGGTTGGTGCTCTTTTGATCTTGGGCGATCGTGTAAAATGTATTCCCATTTATCTCGTATCCTTTGTAAGTCAATACAGTCAAAGATGGTCCCCTGGACAACAAGTACAACTCATCACAAACAGTGTTGTCACCTCTGAGACGTGTTTCCAACCAACTGCTGAAAGTCCTGATGTGTTCACATGTAATCCAGTCGTCGCATTGCTCCGGGTGTTTGGAGCGCAGACTGTTCTTGTGTTCATCGACATACGGGGTCACCAAGGTAGAGTTCTGTAGAACTGTGTAGTGTGCTTGAGACCAAGAATATCCGTCCCTGCATATTATTGAGTCTCTTCCAAGAGTGCCTTTTCCAGTCAGTCTCCCCTCATACCGCGATTTAGGGAGACCTATCTTGTTAAGGCCAGGAATGAAGTCAACACAAAACCCGATAACATCCTCTGTTTGATGGCCCATGGAGATGCTTCCTTCTGGCCTAGCGCGGTTACGGACATATTTCTTTAGGACTCCCATGAACCTCTCAAAGGGGAACATATTGTGTAGAAATACGGGCCCCAGGATGACAATCTCGTCGACTAGATGAACTTGGACGTGCGTCATGATATTGAAGAAGGATGGTGGGAACACCAGCTCGAAACTGACAAGACATTGCGCCACATCACTCCTTAGCCTTGGTACCATTTCTGGATCGATCACCTTCTGAGAGATTGCATTGAGGAATGCACATAGCTTCACAATGGCTAATCGGACGTTTTCCGGTAAAAGCCCCCTCAATGCAACCGGAAGCAGTTGCGTCATAATCACATGGCAGTCATGAGACTTTAGGTTATGAAACTTTTTCTCTGGCATATTTATTATTCCCTTTATATTCGATGAGAAGCCAGTCGTGACCTTCATACTAAGCAGGCATTCAAAGAAGATTTCTTTCTCTTCTTTCGTAAGAGCGTAGCTGGCAGGACCTTTATACTGCTTCGGAGGCATGTCGTCTTTTTCATGCAAACGTTGCAGGTCCTCCCGTGCCTCCGGCGTATCTTTTGTCTTCCCATACACGCCCAAGAAGCCTAGCAGCTTCACGCAAAGGTTCTTCGTCACGTGCATCACGTCGACTGAGGAGAGGACCTCTAGGTCTTTCCAGTAGGGTAGGTCCCAAAATATAGATTTCTTCTTCCACATGGGTGCGTGTCCCTCAGCGTCATTCGGAACAGCTAGTCCACCGGGACCCTTTCCAAAGATGACGTAGGGTAAATCATTGACCATAGCAAGCACGTGATCACCGGTGCGCATGGCAGGCTTCTTCCGGTGATCTGCCTCGCCTTTGAAATGCTTGCCTTTCTTTCGACATTGATGGTTGGTCGGAAGAAATCGACGATGGCCCAGGTACACATTCTTCCTGCATTTGTCCAGGTATATACTTTCAGTGTCATCTAAACAGTGCGTGCATGCGTGGTATCCTTTGTTTGTCTGTCCTGAAAGGTTACTGAGAGCGGGCCAATCGTTGATGGTCACGAACAGCAATGCCTTAAGGTTAAATTCCTCCTGTCTGTGCTCATCCCACGTACGTACACCGTCTCCATTCCACAGCTGTAAAAGTTCTTCAACTAATGGCCTTAGGTACACATCAATTTCGCTGCCGGGTTGCTTAGGGCCTTGGATGAGAACTGGCATCATAATGAACTTCCGCTTCATGCACATCCAAGGAGGAAGGTTATACATACATAGAGTCACGGGCCAGGTGCTGTGATTACTGCTCTGCTCCCCGAAAGGATTAATGCCATCCGCGCTTAAAGCAAACCATACATTCCTTGGGTCCTTTGCAAACTCATCCCAGTACTTTCTCTCGATTTTTCTCCACTGCGACCCGTCAGCGGGTGCTCTCAACTTCCCATCTTTCTTTCGGTTCTCACTGTGCCATCGCATCAACTTGGCATGCTCTTCGTTTCTGAACAGACGTTTCAACCGTGGTATTATAGGAGCATACCACATCACCTTTGCAGGGACCCTCTTCCTGAGGGGCTCGCCGTCAACATCACCGGGGTCATCTCGTCTGATCTTATACCGCAGCGCACTGCATACCGGGCATGCGTTCAGATCCTTGTATGCACCACGGTAGAGGATGCAGTCATTAGGGCATGCATGTATCTTCTCCACCTCCAATCCTAGAGGGCATACGACCTTCTTTGCTGCGTATGTACTGTCGGGCAATTCGTTATCCTTTGGAAGCTTCTTCTTCAATATTTTCAGTAGCTTCTCAAATCCTTTGTCAGCCACAGCATTCTCTGCCTTCCACTGCAGCAATTCCAGTACGGTACCGAGCTTTGTGTTGCCATCTTCGCAATTGGGGTATAACCCTTTTTTGTGATCCTCTAACATGCGATCGAACTTCAGCTTCTCCTTTTGACTAATGCATTGCGTCCTTGCATCGACAATGACCCGGCGGAGATCATCATCATCGGGCACATCATCTGGTTCCTCTTGATCTTCAGCAGCTTCACCCGTGGCAGCATCATTGGGCACATCGTCTGGTTCCTCTTGATCTTCACCAGCTCCCCCCGTTGCAGCATCACCGTATTCAGGGGGCACATAGTTGTCATCGTACTCTTCTTCTTCGCCGTCTTCCATCATAACCCCTATTTCTCCGTGCCTCGTCCAAACATTATAGTGTGGCATGAAACCCTTGTAAAGCAGGTGGGAGTGAAGGATTTTCCGGTTAGAGTAAGACCTCGTATTCCCACATTCAGTGCATGGACAACACATAAAACCATTCTGCTTGTTTGCCTCAGCCGCATCGAGAAACTCATGCACGCCCTTAATGTACTCGCGGGTGTGTCTGTCACCGTACATCCATTGCCGGTTCATCTGCGTGCATTATATATAATTAAGTGTCCAAATTAATAGAAGTTCATCATCACATTAAAACCAAAGTACATACATAGTTCTCATCTAACAACATATTGCTCTCCAGAGCATCTAATTAATTAAACCATACATTGAAACTATGTAAAACATTTCAATGCGAAAACAAATGCGATCATAATCGCAACCAAGGTAACAATTGATCCAACGGCATAATGATACCAAGCCTCGGTATGAATGGCATATTTTCTAATCTTTCTAATCTTCAAGCGCATTGCATCCATCTTGATCTTGTGATCATCGACGACATCCGCAACATGCAACTCCAATATCATCTTCTCCTCCTCAATTTTTTTTTATTTTTTCCTTCAACAAATTGTTTTCTTCTTCAACTAAATTTAACCTCTCGACAAGGTCGGTTGGCATTTCCGATTCACATACATCCTAGATAAATAAAATCTATGTCATGTTGGTCGGCATAATTTTCATAAACAATAAATGAACCAATAGTTATAAAGATAATATACATACCAAATCCGAATCATAGACAGGACGAGGGCCGGCGGGGGCGGATACCAAAACCATCGCACTATATAAGATGCAATAATAAATGTAAGAAAATGATACAAGTATCTATCTAAACATACAAGTAAGAATATTTTTCCTTTCAGAATGAAGATAAGAATAAGAGGCTCACCACGGTGGTGTCGGTGATGAGATCCGCGCGGGTGATTGACGGCGGTGAAGACGGGGACGGGGCGTGACGGACCGCTAAATCTAGACAAATCTCGAGGAAAATGGAGCTTGGAGGTCGAGCTTCGAGAGGAGAAAGCTTAAGTAGTGTGGCTCGGGCATTCCATCGAACACCTCATGTGCATAGGAGGTGAGCTAGAGCACCACAAAGGCCTCTCCCCCTCGTCCAGAAAAAACAGAGCACTGTGCTCTGCTCTTGCGCGAGGGGGTATATATAGGCAATTCATTGGTCCCGGTTCGTGGCATGAACCAGGACTAAAGGGGAGCCTTTGGTCCCGGTTCATGCCACCAACCGGGACCAATGGTGGTGGGCCAGGAGGGAGGCCCTTTGGTCCCGGTTCGTCCCACCAACCGGGACCAAAAGGTCCAGACGAACCGGGACCAATGGCCCACGTGGCCCGGCCGGCCCCCTGGGCTCACGAACCGGGACCAATGCCCACATTGGTCCCGGTTCAAGACTGAACCAGGACTAATGGGCTGAGGTGGCCTGGACCATAGCCCCTTTTTCTACTAGTGTGTTGGATAGATTCCAACTCAGCACAGAAAACACAAGTTTTATCGTCAACATCTCTTCTTTTGGCCAAATTGTCTCTAGTAAGGCTTTTATTATTGTACATCAGCTATAAAAAGACATGGATATTTGGAGGGACATTGATTTTCCAAATAAAATCTCTGATCTCAGAAGACCCCCCCCCCAAAGTTGATCAGTTTACAGAATGACTTAATAGAGTATTGACCATTTGATTCTAGGGCCCAGATAGGGCTGTCTGGATGATCTGAAAGGGTAGTTTGTGAAACCAAGCTAACTAAACATCCCCATTTCTGCAGCATGGCCTCATCCACACAGCGCCTGAAAGTGAGACATAAGTTCACACCATCCCATAACTGGGACAAAGTGGCATCCTGTTGATGACAGATATCAAATAATTCCCAAAAAGCAGTTTTTAGGGAGCACCCCCCAATCCAGTTATCATGCCAGAAGGCAATGTTATCCCCATTCCCAAGATTCCATTTGCAGAAATTTTTCGTAGCAGCAAAAGCCCAAGAGATGCTTTTCCAGTAGGAAGACCCAGAGGCAGGTTTAGCATGGAAAATATTAGGTTTATCAGTAGCATATTTGGAGCAAAGAAGTTTTTTCCAGTCCCCCTCCCTCCCATCATAGAACCTTTTCCCCCAAGAGGCCAGGAGAGCCATGTTAAATTCCCTGAGATTAGGGACACCCAGGCCACCAAATTCCTTCTTTCTAGCCACAAGGCCCCAGTTAGCTAAATGGTATTTGTGAACCTCACCCATATTGCCCCCGAAAAAATGAGACATTTGGGAGGTGATCATATCAATAGCCATTTGGGAGCTAAATGGTGTTTGTAGTATTTTCTTTATAATGTTCAAAGATGTGTTACCACTAGTGCAGAACCGGGCAATAGCACCGGTTCGTAAGGCCCTTTAGTGCCGGTTCCATAACCGGCACTAAAGTGTGGGCACTAAAGCCCCCCCCCCTAGTACCGGTTTAGCATGAACCGGTGCTAAAGGGCAACCACGTGGCACGAGCCAGCTCCGGGGGCCGGGAGCCCTTTAGTACCGGTTGGTAACACCAACCGGTACTAAAATGTTTGGGGGGTTTTTGGTTTTATGATTTCTTTTTCATTTAATTTTGTGTTTTCCATTTTAATTCTTTTTCGTTTGCTGGTATTTTACGATACTACACATTGTACATGTTATATCATCAATGTCTCACAAACCACCATATTAATTCACACATACACACATGAATAGCTATATACAATTTCTCCTACATATGCATGTTGCCTTCGGAGCCAGTGGCATTAGCCTAATTGGTGCCTTCGGAGCACGATGACAATTGGAAGTGGTTCATGACCTGGTCGATGGGGCCGGTAGCGGGTAATAGTATTCTCCCTTCGGATTTATGACCTGGTCGAGCAAAAATCCCGCTATTTCCTTTTGAAGTGCTTCTACGCGCTCCGTTTTTAGGAGCTTGTCCCGCACCTCTATGAACTGTTAAGAAGGAGATCAATATGCATGTGTATTAGTTGTGTGACTAGATATCGATAATGGTGTAAAAATTGTGAATAGTGTTCTGACAAGCGTACCCATTCCTGTCTTTGAGATCTGCTCCTTTCGGACGCCATCATGCAAATGTTCTCGCAAACGCAGAATGCACACAGATTAGTCCCCTGCGCCTTCTTCAGGGCCTTTATTACGAGAATGGAATTTAATTTGATCAGATAATAACTAATCAAGCATGATAATTAAAGAGATGGCAGCTAGCTAGCTAGCTAGTACTACTTAATTACTTACCTTGAGTCGAAACCATTTCAGCTGTCGTTTCCATTCGCCTTCCGTGACGCTGATGAATCTTGCCCAAGCCCTGCCTGCCGACAAAGAAAATGAATAAAGGGGTTATTAAATAGTTCATATCATGAAATGACGAACTAAGTAGGCCGAGATATATAGTTAATAATGATTGAAATTACCTGTTGACTATCCCAAACAAGATGTTATAGTCACTATTTGCTTTGAGTAGTGAGTCCAGTATTTCAACTGTTCCGGCGTCAACTTTAATGATACACAAGATCCAGTGAAATCTGCATGCACACACGTTTGCATGTCTTAATTAAGCGGGCATATGTAAGCAAAAACATGTAGCTAGATAGTAGGCAAAAACAAAGAATTTGTAGTACAAGAAAGTGTGACTCACTCGAAGTTGTAAGGAAGTAGTATATCTTCATTGTATTTGAGGCGCTTCAAGAACTCTAGTATGCTGTCCTCTACCTACTTTTCATGATGCTTGTTTATTTTCCATGTGTATTCATTAACGGTGTTTGGGTCAATGTGTTGGGGAACGTAGTAATTTCAAAATTTTCCTACGCACACGCAAGATCATGGTGATGCATAGCAATGAGGGGGAGAGTCTGATCTACGTACCCTTGTAGATCGCAACGGAAGAGTTGACACAACGTAGAGGAAGTAGTCGTACGTCTTCTTCCCGATCCGACCGATCCAAGCACCGTTACTCCGGCACCTCCGAGTTCTTAGCACACGTACAGCTCGATGACGATCCCCGGGCTCCGATCCAGCAAAGCTTCGGGGAGGAGTTCTGTCAGCACGACGGCGTGGTGACGATCTTGATGTTCTACCGACGCAGGGCTTCGCCTAAGCACTACAACGATATGATCGAGGTGGAATATGGTGGCAGGGGGCAGCGCACATGGCTAAGGAACGATCTCAATGATCAACTTGTGTGTCTAGAGGTGCCCCCTGCCCCCGTATATAAAGGATCCAAGGGGGAGGGGTGCGCCGGACAGGGAGAGGGCGCAGGAGGAGTCCTACTCCTACCGGGAGTAGGACTCCCCCCCTCAATCCTATTCCAACTAGGATTCCCAAGGGGGGAAAGAGAGAGAGGGGGGCCGGCCCCTTCTCCTAGTCCTAATAGGACTAAGGGAAGGGGGGCGCGCGGCCACCTATGGGCTGCCCCTTTTCTCCTTTCCACTAAGGCCCATGAAGGCCCATATGGCTCCTCGGAGGTTCCGGTAACCTCCCGGTAATCCGGTAAAATCCCGATTTCACCCGGAACACTTCCGATATCCAAATATAGGCTTCCAATATATCAATCTTTATGTCTCGACCATTTCGAGACTCCTCGTCGTGTCCGTGATCACATCCGGGACTCCGAACAACCTTTGGTACATCAAAATGCATAAACTCATAATAACTGTCATCGTAACGTTAAGCGTGCGGACCCTACGGTTCGAGAACAATGTAGACATGACCGAGACACGTCTCCGGTCAATAACCAATAGCGGGACCTGGACGCCCATATTGGCTCCTACATATTCTACGAAGATCTTTATTGGTCAGACCGCATAACAACATATGTTGTTCCCTTTGTCATCGGTATGTTACTTGCCCGAGATTCGATCGTCGGTATCCGATACCTAGTTCAATCTCATTACCAGCAAGTCTCTTTACTCATTCCGTAATACATCATCTCGCAACTAACTCATTAGTTGTAATGCTTGCAAGGCTTATGTGATGTGCATTACCGAGAGGGCCCAGAGATACCTCTCCGACAATCAGAGTGACAAATCCTAATCTTGAAATACGCCAACCCAACATCTACCTTTGGAGACACCTGTAATGCTCCTTTATAATCACCCAGTTACGTTGTGACGTTTGGTAGCACCCAAAGTGTTCCTCCGGCAAACGGGAGTTGCATAATCTCATAGTCATAGGAACATGTATAAGTCAAGAAGAAAGCAATAGCAACATACTAAACGGTCGGGTGCTAAGCTAATGGAATGGGTCATGTCAATCAGATCATTCAACTAATGATGTGATCCTGTTAATCAAATAACAACTCTTTGTCCATGGTTAGGAAACATAACCATCTTTGATTAACGAGCTAGTCAAGTAGAGGCATACTAGTGACACTCTGTTTGTCTATGTATTCACACATGTATTAAGTTTCCGGTTAATACAATTCTAGCATGAATAATAAACATTTATCATGATATAAGGAAATAAATAATAACTTTATTATTGCCTCTAGGGCATATTTCCTTCAGTCTCCCACTTGCACTAGAGTCAATAATCTAGATCACATCACCATGTGATTAACATCGATAGTTCACATCATCATGTGATTAACACCCAGAGTTCACATCGCCATGCGACCAATACCCAAAGGGTTTACTAGATTCAGTAATCTAGTTCACATCGCAATGTGATTAACACCCAAAGAGTACTAAGGTGTGATCATGTTTTGCTTGTGAGAGAATCTTAGTCAACGGGTCTGCCACATTCAGATCCACATGTATTTTGCAAATTTTTATGTCAACAATGCTCTGCATGGAGCTACTCTAGCTAATTGCTCCCACTTTCAATATGTATCTAGACCGAGATTTAGAGTCATCTAGATTAGTGTCAAAACTTGCATCAGCGTAACCCTTTACGAAGAACCTTTTGTCACGTCCATAATCGAGAAACATATCCTTATTTCACTAAGGATAATTCTGACCGCTGTCCAGTGATCTACGCCTAGATCACTATTGTACTCCCTTGCCAAATCAGTGCAGGGTATACAATAGATCTGGTATACATCATGACATACTTTATAGAACCTATGTCCAAGGCATAGGGAATGACTTTCATTCTCTTTCTATCTTCTGCCGTGGTCGGGCTTTGAGTCTTACTCAACTTCACACCTTGTAATACAGGCAAGAACTCTTTCTTTGATTGCTCCATTTTGAACTACTTCAAAATCTTGTCAAGGTATGTACTCATTGAAAAAAAACTTATCAAGCGTCTTGATCTATCTCTATAGATCTTAAAGCTCAATATGTAAGCAGCTTCACCGAAGTCTTTCTTTGAAAAACTCCTTTCAAACACTCCTTTATGCTTTACAGAATAATTCTACATTATTTCCGGTCAACAATATGTCATTCACATATACTTATCAGAAATGCTATAGTGCTCCCACTCACTTTCTTGTAAATACAGGCTTCACCGCAAGTCTGTATAAAACTATATCCTTTGATCAACTTATCAAAGCGTATATTCCGACTCCGAGATGCTTGCACCAGTCCATAGATGGATCGCTGGAGTTTACATATTTTGTTAGCACCTTTAGGATTGACAAAACCTTCTGGTTGCATCGTATACAACTCTTCTTTAGTAAATCCATTAAGGAATACAATTTTGTTTATCCATTTGCCAGATTTCATAAAATGCGGCAATTGCTAACATGATTCGGACAGACTTTAAGCATAGATACGAGTGAGTAAATCTCATCGTAGTCAACACCTTGAACTTGTCGAAAACCTTTTGCGACAATTCTAGCTTTGTAGATAGTAACACTACTATCAGCGTCCGTCTTCCTCTTGAAGATCCATTTATTTTCTATGGCTTGCCGATCAATGGGCAAATCCATCAAAGTCCATACTTTGTTCTCATACATGGATCATATCTCAGATTTCATGGCCTCAAACCATTTCGCGGAATCTGGGCTCACCATCGCTTCTTCATAGTTCGTAGGTTCGTCATGATCTAGTAGCATGACTTCCAGAACTGGATTACCATACCACTCTGGTGCGGATCTCACTCTGGTTGATCTACGAGGTTCAGTAGTATCTTGTCCTGAAATTTCATGATCATCATCATTAGCTTCCTCACTAATTGGTATAGGTATCGCAGAAACAGTTTTATGTGATGTACTACTTTCCAATAAGGGAGCAGGTACAGTTACCTCGTCAAGTTCTACTTTCCTCCCACTCACTTCTTTCGAGAGAAACTCCTTCTCTAGAAATGATCCATTCTTAGCAATGAATGTCTTGCCTTCAGATCTGTGATAGAAGGTGTACCCAACAGTCTCCTTTGGGTATCCTATGAAGACATATTTCTCCAATTTGAGTTTTAGCTTATTGAGATGAAACTTTTTCATATAAGCATCGCAACTCCAAACTTTAAGAAACGACAGCTTAGGTTTCTTGCCAAACCATAGTTCACACGGTGTCATCTCAACGGATTTAGATGGTGCCCTATTTAACGTGAATGCAGCTGTCTCTAATGCATAAAAACCAAAAACGATAGTGGTAGATCGGTAAGAAACATCATAGATTTGCACTATATCTAATAAAGTACGGCTATGATGTTCGGACACACCATTATGCTGTGGTGTTCCGGGTGGCACGAATTTGTGAAACTGTTCCACATTGTTTTAATTGAAGACCAAACTCGTAACTCAAATATTTGTCTCCGCGATCAGATCGTAGAAGCCTTATTTTCTTGTTACGATGACTCTCCACTTCACTCTGAAATTCTTTGAACTTTTCAAATGTTTCAGACTTATGTTTCATCAAGTAGATATACTCATATCTGCTCAAATCATCTGTGAAGATCAGAAAATAATGATACCTGTCGCGAGCCTCAATATTCATCGGACCACATACATCAGTATGTATGATTTCCAACAAATCTGTTGCTCACTCCATTGTTCCGAAGAACAGAGTCTTAGTCATCTTTCCCATGAGGCATGGTTCGCAAGCATCAACTGATTCATAATCAAGTGATTCCAAAAGCCCATCAGCATGGAGTTTCTTCATGCGCTTTACACCAATATGACCTAAACGGCAGTGCTACAAATAAGTTGCACTATCATTATTAACTTTGCATCTTTTGGTTTCAATATTATGAATATGTGTATCACTACGATCGAGATCCAACGAACTTGTTTCATTGGGTGTATGACCCTCGAAGGTTTTATTCATGTAAACAGAACAACAATTATTCTCTGACTTTAATGAATAACCGTATTGCAATAAACATGATCAAATCATATTCATGCTCAACACAAACACCAAATAACATTTATTTAGGTTCAACACTAATCCCGAAAGTATAGGGAGTGTGCGATGATGATATCAATCTTGGAACCACTTCCAACACACATCGTCACTTCACCCTTAACTAGTCTCTGTTCATTCTGCAACTCCCGTTTCGAGTTACTACTCTTAGCAACTGATCCAGTATCAAATACTGAGGGGTTGCTATAAACACTAGTAAAGTACACATCAATAACATGTATATCAAATATACTTATGTTCACTTTGCCATCCTTCTTATTCATCAATCACTTGGGGTAGTTCCGCTTCTAGTGACCAGTCCCTTTGCAGTAGAAGCACTTAGTCTCAGGCTTAGGATCAGACTTGGGCTTCTTCACTTGAGCAGCAACTTGCTTGCCGTTCTTCTTGAAGTTCCCCTTCTTCCCTTTGCCCTTTTCTTGAAATTAGTGGTCTTGTCAACCATCAACACTTGATGTTTTTCTTGATTTCTACCTTCGTTGATTTCAGCATCACGAAGAGCTTAGGAGTTGTTTCCGTTATCCCTTGCATATTATAGTTCATCACGAAGTTCTACTAACTTGGTGATGGTGACTAGAGAATTCTGTCAATCACTATCTTATCTGGAAGATTAACTCCCACTTGATTCAAGCGATTGTAGTACCCAGACAATCTGAGCACATGCTCACTAGTTGAGCGATTCTCCTCCATCTTTTAGCTATAGAACTTGTTGGAGACTTCATATCTCTCAACTCGGGTATTTGCTTGAAATATTAACTTCAACTCCTGGAACATCTGATATGGTCCATGACGTTCAAAACGTCTTTGAAGTCCCGATTCTAAGCCATTAAGCATGGTGGACTAAACTATCAAGTAGTCATCATATTGAGCTAGCCAAACGTTCATAACGTCTGTATCTGCTCCTGCAATAGGTCTGTCACCTAGCGGTGCATCAAGGACATAATTCTTCTGTGCAGCAATGAGGATAAACCTCAGATCACGGATCCAATCCGCATCATTGCTACTAACATCTTTCAACACAATTTTCTCTAGGAACATATCAAAAATAAACACAGGGAAGCAACAACGCGAGCTATTGATCTACAACATAATTTGCAAAATACTACCAGGACTAAGTTCATGATAAATTTAAGTTCAATTTAATCATATTACTTAAGAACTCCCACTTAGATAGACATCCCTCTAATACTCTAAGTGATCACGTGATCCAAATCAACTAAACCATAACCGATCATCACGTGAGATGGAGTAGTTTTCAATGGTGAACATCGTTATGTTGATCATATCTACTATATGATTCACGCTCGACCTTTCGGTCTCCGTGTTCCGAGGCCATATCTGCATATGCTAGGCTCGTCAAGTTTAACCTGAGTATTCTGCGTATGCAAAAACTGGCTTGCACCCGTTGTAGATGGACGTAGAGCTTATCACACCCGATCATCACGTGATGTCTGGGCACGACGAACTTTGGCAACGGTGCATACTCATGGAGAACACTTCTTGATAATTTAGTGAGAGATCATCTTATAATGCTACCGTCAATCAAAGCAAGATAAGATGCATAAAAAGATAAACATCACATGCAATCAACATAAGTGATATGATATGGTCATCATCATCTTGTGCTTGTGATCTCCATCTCCGAAGCACCGTCATGATCACCATCGTCACCGGCGCGACACCTTGATCTCCATCGTAGCATCGTTGTCGTCTCGCCAATCTTATGCTTCCACGACTATCGCTACCGCTTAGTGATAAAGTAAAGCATTACATCGCGATTGCATTGCATACAACAAAGCGACAACCATATGGCTCCTGCCAGTTGCCGATAACTCGGTTACAAAACATGATCATCTCATACAATAAAATTTAGCATCATGTCTTGACCATATCACATCACAACATGCCCTACAAAAACAAGTTAGACGTCCTCTACTTTGTTGTTGCATGTTTTCCGTGGCTGCTACGGGCTTAAGAAAGAACCAATCTCACCTACGCATCAAAAACACAACGATAGTTTGTCAAATAGACTCCGTTTTAACCTTCGCAAGGACCGGGCGTAGCCACACTCGGTTCAACTAAAGTTGGAGAAACTGTCACCCGCAAGCCACCTATGTGCAAAGCACGTCGGGAGAACCGGTCTCGCGTAAGCGTACGCGTAATGTCGGTCCGGGCCGCTTCATCCAACAATACCGCCGAACCAAAGTATGACATGTTGGTAGGCAGTATGACTTATATCGCCCACAACTCACTTGTGTTCTACTCGTGCACATAACATCAAACCATAAAAACTTGGCTCGGATGCCACTGTTGGGGAACGTAGTAATTTCAAAATTTTCCTACGCACACGCAAGATCATGGTGATGCATAGCAACGAGGGGGAGAGTCTGATCTACGTACCCTTGTAGATCGCAACGGAAGCGTTGACACAACGTAGAGGAAGTAGTCGTACGTCTTCGTCCCGATCTGACCGATCCAAGCACCGTTACTGCGGCACCTCCGAGTTCTTAGCACACGTACAGCTCGATGACGATCCCCGGGCTCCGATCCAACAAGCTTCGGGGAGGAGTTCCGTCAGCACGACGGCGTGGTGACGATCTTGATGTTCTACCGACGCAGGGCTTCGCCTAAGCACTACAACGATATGATCGAGGTGGAATATGGTGGCAGGGGACACCGCACACGGCTAAGGAACGATCTCAATGATCAACTTGTGTGTCTAGAGGTGCCCCCTGCCCCCGTATATAAAGGATCCAAGGGGGAGGGGTGCGCCGGCTAGGGAGAGGGCACAGGAGGAGTCCTACTCCTACCGGGAGTAGGACTCCCCCCCTCAATCCTATTCCAACTAGGATTCCCAAGGGGGGAAAGAGAGAGAGGGGGGCCGGCCCCTTCTCCTAGTCCTAATAGGACTAAGGGAAGGGGGGCGCGGGGCCACCTATGGGCTGCCCCTTTTCTCCTTTCCACTAAGGCCCATGAAGGCCCATATGGCTCCCGGGGGGTTCCGGTAACCTCCCGGTAATCCGGTAAAATCCCCATTTCACCCGGAACACTTCCGATATCCAAATATAGGCTTCCAATATATCAATCTTTATGTCTCGACTATTTCGAGACTCCTCGTCATGTCTGTGATCACATTCGGGACTCCAAACAACCTTCGGTACATCAAAATGCATAAACTCATAATAACTGTCATCGTAACGTTAAGCGTGCGGACCCTACGGTTCGAGAACAATGTAGACATGACCGAGACACGTCTCCGGTCAATAACCAATAGCTGGACCTGGATGCCCATATTGGCTCCTACATATTCTACGAAGATCTTTATCGGTCAGACCGCATAACAACATACGTTGTTCCCTTTGTCATCGGTATGTTACTTGCCCGAGATTCGATCATCGGTATCCGATACCTAGTTCAATCTCATTACCGGCAAGTCTCTTTACTCATTCCGTAATACATCATCTTGCAACTAACTCATTAGTTGTAATGCTTGCAAGGCTTATGTGATGTGCATTACCGAGAGGGCCCAGAGATACCTCTCCGACAATCAGAGTGACAAATCCTAATCTTGAAATACGCTAACCCAACATCTACCTTTGGAGACACCTGTAATGCTCCTTTATAATCACCCAGTTACGTTGTGACGTTTGGTAGCACCCAAAGTGTTCCTCCGGCAAACGGGAGTTGCATAATCTCATTGTTATAGGAACATGTATAAGTCATGAAGAAAGCAATAGCAACATACTAAACGGTCGGGTGCTAAGCTAATGGAATGGGTCATGTCAATCAGATCATTCAACTAATGATGTGATCATGTTAATCAAATAACAACTCTTTGTCCATGGTTAGGAAACATAACCATCTTTGATTAACGAGCTAGTCAAGTAGAGGCATACTAGTGACACTCTGTTTGTCTATGTATTCACACATGTATTATGTTTCCGGTTAATACAATTCTAGCATGAATAATAAACATTTATCATGATATAAGGAAATAAATAATAACTTTATTATTGCCTCTAGGGCATATTACCTTCACAATGAACCCAATGCCATAGCGTCCTTTTCTCATTTCATACATCTTCATCCTGCATAATACCACAGAAAAGAATATAGTGAGGATAATTACAGGTAATGATTGATCAAAAGGATCACTACAGCTAGCTTGAGACTTAAATTACAGAAAGAAATCACTTACAGACAATAGCAACTGACGATAGACTTGTCGAGTGCGTATTGATTGTATAACTGAAACAGTTCAAAATACTCAACGGTCACAGGTTTCTGATGGTAGTAATGATCCTTCTTGACTTGCACCATGAGGGACTCTCGATCGGATCTCTTGGTAATGTCCATGTACCATTGATGCAATTCATACATTCTCATTGGGAGCTTCTTGACCTCTTCTGGCTTGACCAAAGGTTGGCCCCGGGCATATTTCCGTTTTATTTCCTCCTCTGTAAGCACAGGCATGTCCTCGATCTCGAGGAGTTGTCCAACAGTGATGTTGAGAGTTTCAGCCTGCATTATATGCTCCTGGGTTATTACCACATCGCCCACCTCGGGAACGTAAATTGTTTGCCCATAATAATATTGGGCGCGCGTACTGTCATGTGTTGTTGGCGGCACAACAAGCGGGGGGATCGATTGCGCCGCCTGTTTTCCCAGCTGGGCAACGGTTTTCCCGCATTTTTTGACAGCTGCTTGTTTGCTCGAGCTCAATCTCGCCTCCTTCTGTAGACGTTGTCGATGTAACTTCCTGATGTGGCGCTCATAGTCTATGTCAACAGGCTTAGGAGCTGGTGGTTGAGCCATACGAATAAAGTGGTCAACTACTTCCACAAGCACTTTCTCCCTTGGCGGCGGTGGCGGTTTCTGTCCAAAATGGGCGTCGACTTCTGCCCGCACTATGGCATTGGTTTGCTCCTCGGTCCTGTCGTAAGCCCTCTCAGGAAGAGGAGTAGTGAGGTTTGGACCATATTTATATCGCTTGCCTCCGCCTGTACTTCCTATACTATGACCTCGACTCGTACCGCTACGCACCATAGCTGCGGGGTGTCTCTTCTGCGATTGCTTAGGCGGCGGAGACGGCTGACGGGGCTGAGTTGGACGAGGAGGAGTGGCCTGAAGCTGTGCCGGACTTGGAGGAGGAGTGGCCTGAGGTTGTGCCGGACTTGGAGGAGGAGTGGACGTCTGATGCTGTGTCGGACTTGGAGGAGGAGTGGCCTGACACTTTGCCAGACTTGGAGGAGGAGGAGTGGCCTCACGCGCTGGTGGACTTGGAGGAGCGGGAGTCTGCTGACTCGGTGGCGGACTTCGACTCGGTGGCGGAAGTCTTCTGCCATCTGCGCTTAGACCAAACCATACGCTCCTTGCATCATCTGCAAACTCCTCCCCATACTTTCTTTCGATTTTTCTCCACTGCGACCCGTCAACGGGTACTCTCAACTTCCCGTCTTTCTTACGGTCTTCTCTGTGCCATCGCATCGCCTTGGCATGCTCTTTGTTTTGGAACAAACGTTTCAACCGTGGTATTATAGGAGCATACCACATCACCTTGGCAGGAATCTTCTTCTTGGGGCGCTCGCCCTCGACATCACCAGGGTCATCGCGGCTGATCTTATAGCGCAATGCACCATATACCGGGCAAGCGTTCAAATCGTCGTATTCACCGCGGTAGAGGATGCAATCATTAGGGCATGCATGTATCTTCTGCACCTCTAACCCTAGAGGGCAGACAACCTTCTTTGCTTCGTACGTACTCTCGGGCAATTCGTTGTCCTTTGGAAGCATATCCTTTATCATTACCAGCAAATTTCCAAATCCTTTGTTAGATACACCATTCTCTGCCTTCCATTGCAGCAATTCTAGTGCGGTGCCCAGCTTTTTCTTGTCACCTACGCAATTCGGGTACAACAATTTTTTGTGATCCTCTAACATGCGCTGCAACTTCTTCTTCTCCAAATCACTTGCGCAGTTTCTCTTTGCATCGGCAATGGCCCGACCTAGATCATCAACGGGCTCATCTGATGCCTCTTCTTCAGCTTCTTCCCGCATTGCCGGCTCAGCTTCTTCCCACATTACCGGCTCAGCTTCTTCCTCCATTGTTGTATCATCGTATTCAGGGAACCCATGGCCAGGATAGTTGTCGTCGTCCTCTTCTTCTTCATTGTATTCCATCATAACCCCTCTTTCTCCGTGCTTGGTCCAAACATTATAGTGGGGCATGAAACCGGACTTAAACAGGTGGACGTGAATGGTTCTTGACGTAGAGTAATTGTGACCATTCTTACAGCCAGCACATGGACAAGGCATAAAACCATCCGCCCGCTTGTTTGCCTCAGCCGCAAGCAGAAAAGTATGCACGCCCCAACGAACTGGGGAGAGCATCGGTCATCGTACATCCATTGCCGGCTCATCTTCATTACACAACACCGAATAGACCAAATTAATACAAGTTCATACATAAAGTTCATACAACACTTAAATGCAACAAACAAATAACTCTCTAGCTAAAGAATTTAAATGCAACAACAAATGCGATGAAGATCGCAACTAAGGTAACAATGGATCCAACATCATAATGATACCAAGCCTCACTATTGATGGCATATTTTCTAATCTTTCTCATCTTCAAGCGCATTTTCTCCATCTTGATCTTGTGATCATCGACGACATCGGCAACATGCAACTCCAATTCCATCTTCTCCCCCTCAATTCTTTTCATTTTTTCTTTCAAGTACTCGTTTTCTCTTTCAACTAAATTTAACCTCTCGACAATAGGGTCGGTTGGAATTTCCAGTTCACATACCTCCTAGAAAAAATTTCTATGTCAACTTGATGGGCATAATTTGTCATAAACACGAAATGCAACTAGTTTTAAAAGAGAATATATATACCACATACGAATCATAACGAGGACGAGGGCCGACAGGGACGGATATCAAAACCATGGCACTATATGTATAACAAACAACGTACGGGTAAGATAATTATACGAGTAACTATATATCCAAATCACACAAATCATCAATTTTTATATAAAATTTCATGAACAAGAGGCTCACCACAAGGTGGTGCCGGCGACGGGACGGTGCGGGCGATCGACGGTGGTTACGACGGAGATTTAGAAGGCACTAAGTAAACCACACCTACATATGCAAACTAAGTGTTATTTTTGACCTCAAATTGCATATAAATCAAATACTAGCACACACACACACACACACACACACACACACACACACACACATATATATATATATATATATCCTCCAAATTACTAAACTCAACAAATCAATCACTATATAAAGCATTGCACGAGCTAATCTAGCAATGAGAGATGAAAGAATAAAGTTGCTAACCTTTGTGATGATTTGAATGGATGGAGGCCTTCAAATCTTGACAAATTTTAGGCAAAATATGTGATGAGCTTGAGAGGAAGAGGGGAAGAACAGAGAGGAGAAGGGAAGAACAGAGAGGAGAGGGGAAAGGGAAAGAACAGAGCGAGCTCGGGTGGACGAAGGGTCTATGTAGGACGACCTTTAGTACCGGTTCGTGTCAAGAACCGGTACTAAAGGGGCTGGAGGGGCCCCAGTCTGACAACATCCTGCCACCACTCTCATTAGTACCGGTTTGTGACACGAACCGGTGCTAAAGGTTCGCCACGAACCGGTACTAATGAAAGCGACCCGGCTAGCCGTTGGAACCGGCACTAATGTATACATTAGTACCGGCTCAAATACAAACTGGCACTAATGTGCTTCACGTTTGATCCTTTTTCTACTAGTGTACACACACAATGTCTATGCCATTTGCTTACTCACAGACGGAGTAATTGCTACTATGCATACAACCAATATAAAAGCTCGGAGGAATTTCCAATGGTAAAACGTTGAAGTGCAACTTGCCACAATTAAGTAAAAGATTCTGATAAACCTTTAGAAATTCAGGAGGACAACACATATGCCTTTGAGAATTTTGCAAATTTAATTGGGGGCTAACTCGTCTCCAGCTTTTCTTTTTTGTCTACATATAGCGGAAGCCATAAAGCCAGTTGCACACTAAGCTAGAATAACCTAGCTTTGGTCCACCAAACCACACATACGTGAACCACCGAAATAATCTTTGGAAGGAACAAGGGCCTTTTCAGTAGCAGCTAGCACCGGCGTGGTGGCTCTCCTTTCTGCCTCCCTTGCCTTTTTATTTATATTGCCACTACTCTCAGATAAATGGACGAATCAGGCTGTGAAGCTTTTTTTTTTGTGTGTGATAGGAATCACGCTGTGAAGTTGACAGAGAAGTGGACACACAAGAAGAAAAGGTCGTGGTACCATGAGTGACCATGGACATGCGAGAAAAAGAAGTGAACATACCTAGAGATAGGGTGATGACTGATGGTTAACCATGTCTCGTTATCTTTTTGCCGTTTGTGCAATTAAAGGGGCCGGTGAATCACAAGCGCCCAAGCTAAACATGACAAATGTGCATGGACCTTGTGGTCTCTCACAATCGTGACACCTAGAGGAGCCCGAAAGGCAACATGAAAGTGACAACATCCGGTTACGTTTATATTCTACCTGTAGACGATATTGGCATACTAATACATTTAGTTTGGTCGGTAACATTTCTATTTCAGCAAAGTGATCTGGAGATAAAATACAGAATTTTATTAGTGCTTATTTGCTGATGTGTATGGCTATTTTATGAAAATGGAAACCAACGGATATGACAACAGGTGTGCTAACCACTCTGTGCGTGAAAGAAAAAATAGAAAGGACAATGAAAGGAACACTCTTAATTGGATGTTCTTATATATGATCAATATTATGTATTGAAATGGAGGAAGGACTGTAAGAGAAATGTTTACCTGAACCACTGTATTTGATGTTGATGACTATCTATCTCCCAATGGTCCGAGCTGACAGTTGAGGGGTACCGCATCATTACTCGGGAAAACAAAGGAGGGAGAGGAGTATACCATCATCTTATGATGTGCAGTTTAAACATTGGCCTTTACATAAATGGTCATGTATGAATGGAAATTTCAAACCTACACGTCTCTGAGCTAAGCTGTCCCAATACCGAAGCAGGTGTACTGAATTTTAGTCGTCAAATCCTTTTTCTTCCTCCGTGCAATTTAAACAAATGGAAGGGGGGAAATAAATATAAGTCAATGCGCATGTAGCGATACAGCTAAGCTGGTTCCCCTTTTCAAAACAAGACTAAATCTTAACCCATTCCTGCATATTAAAACAGGCGAGGGCAATCGCGTATCCTGTATCTAAATCGACGCCCATGTATATAAAAAATATAATTACGAGGACGACGGATTGCTGCATTGAAATGTCATGCCAACAGATGTACCCCCTTCCTGAAAATATTGTTGTAAATGAGGTTGACTTAGTCATAGATGTTGTATTCATCTTTTTTCTAGTGATTTGCCTGTGATTATCTTTGTTTGGTACTCTACTTAAATGATGATGAGGAAGGCAGATTGCTGTGTTGAAATGTCATGCCAAGAGATGCATGTATGGGTTGATTGGGGAGTAAGTAACTTAGCTAGTCGCTGTTAACCCCTATTCCCCAGCTCGATTGGTGCCAAAAACTTGGCCAGGTCGACTCGGCTCTGCGGTTGGTTCGTACTCCATGGTATACGTCTACCTCAAAGGAACCGAATTAAATAAAGAGCTAAATTCGATGCACCGGAATATAGGTGTCAGATGAGATAAACTGTCACTACACCCAGAGTTAGCGGTCTCACGTACATATAGGTGTCAGTTTGTTCTTGAGTCGTACTATGCAGCTCTCCTTTCCTATCCACGTAGTATGCCACCCAACCTGTTCAATATGCACGTGAGTATCGTCTTGCCTTAGGTTTCTCTATCAGCGTGTTTGGTTTGGGGAATTAGAGATGGGAAATGGAAGTTGAGGGGTGAGGAAATTAAAAATACACTGTTTGATTAAAGAGAATTGAAGTTTAAGTGAGAAGGAGAATGGGAGTTGAGGAAGCCATTTCCCACCGATTTCTTCCTAAGGGGTACCCTGTTAATTCATGAGCAGAGTTTTATCCCACGTCAATTCTCATCATATGCCAAACAAGGGAATGGGAGTAAAAATCTACTTCCCATGTCTAATTCCTTCATAAACACCCTTGTGCAAATTCTCATTCCCCTGTCCGAGTGTTTACCAAACACGCTGTATATGTTAGTTACGCATGGGATTTTAGGCCTTATATACATTAATGCAAGGTGCTTACTTAAATAGATGAGTTTCTTACATCCGTGTTGATGGAGGCTTCGATTCACGATGGACCTAAGGTCACAAGGGTCATGGGTGCGGGATCCCACTAAGGGACGATCCACGGAGGACAGTCGCCCACGAAGAGTACACGAAGGAGCAATCAACCTATTCATCCTGGCGTACGTCTATGAAGTACTGGCCTCATTAAGGTTGATTTTCATGAAGTAGGTGATATCTGAGCCCTTCGAAATTTCTTGGTTTCTTCACAAACTTGAAGACCTCCAAGCATCTAACAAACATATGAGGCACACACCCTTCAAAAGTAACAGGATAGAGGTTGTTTGGTAATGAATCTCTTACTTGTGCCTCAAAAGATAATCTTCTCAACACCCAAACACTCTCAATACATAGCTTTTGGTTTGGAGAGGAAAGAGTGCAAATCACGAGAGGATTAGATCTCAATGGATTGACTTGGATGGTTGGAGTAGAAAGCCTTTCAGAAAAATCAACACTAGTAGGTGAAGTTTTTCCTCGGAACATATGATGGGAGTGGACTTTGTTTCGAGTGAATAAGTGAGATAGGTGGGGGTATAAATATGATGGGCTAGAAATTTGGCTGTTAATTATCAACTTCATTACACAGATTCAAGGCTCCGAAGTGATCAGTTCAGAAGCATGAACATGAATAAAGGAGGCAACTTTCAGACGGTTTGGAAGGTCCGACCAAAAAATCATTCGGGAGTCTCCGAGGGAATACTTTACTAGTGCCAAACTCTCTGCGATCGCTTCGAACTGCCCGGATGGCTTTGGAAATTCTAGCATTTCATCAAAAGGTTTGCCAGACACTTCGGTGGTTCCGAATGAAATGCTTGGCAGCTCCGAATGGAAAAGGGGTTTTTGCAACGACTATATCTGGTGAACTGCTCCTCGATCCCGGCTGGAAGATATCAGAAGCTCCGAAGTACGAAAGTGTAGGTACATGAGGTGGAGGAACTTTGAAGAATTTTGAGGGTTTTGTAGTTTGATCTTTAAGCACATCGAGAAAAAACGTATCACAACATCCTCATCCCTTTTGATAGTATCGGTATGGCTATGACTTAGTGTGATCTTTGATCACTAAAATGAAAATGAAGAATCATCGGCTTGACAACCACCATTCTTTATGCAATTTGTAGGGGCCACCTTCCCTTCATTTGTTGCATCCATAGGAAACTTTCCTGAAATAAAGTTGTAGGAGGCATTAGTTCCATGAGATATGTTGACATTAATTACCAAAATCCATCAAGGGGATTAGATGCACTTTCGGTCTCTCCCTTTTGGGGAATTGATGAGAACAAAGATCGAAACTTCACTAAAAGATAAAAACATGATAAAAATGATGCTTTGAGAAGCATGTGATATACAAGACCATGTACAATATATAATCTAGTCCAGAGGCCTAACTTCACATTTGTTTAGTGTTTATTATTCTACACATGCCATTAGGTTTTTCTCTGAATCTAATATTGAAGATACAATTCTAGCATAGAAGTATAAAATTAATTATGAACATAAAAATAAAATAGTAAAAAAATTATTGCCTTTAAGGCGTATTTCCGACACTTTGCACAGATTGATTCTTTCCTTTGATATAGCAAAAATTGAGGGGGATGAGGTCTCTTTCGGCTCAAAGCCAACTTGAGTGTCAAAATGGGGCCATTTTACCATTGACAATGGTGATTGTGGTTAAGTTGTACAAAAGATCCATATCATTTCCGTCGCATGGGAGCGCAAGCCCCGGTCACATCCTCGCCATTTCCTTCCACACAATCAAATGTTAATGTCAAAGAAGCATCAAGTAGATGACATTATTACTTCTTGATTCTGCATGTATTCCTAGTGGTTCTCCCCATCTTTGTGACCCATTTGATGCATGTTGACGGGAATCTATGACATGTTTGGTTGCGAGGAAGGATTTTGCATGCATTGCATTTGTGTCTCGGTTCAGCCTGGATAAGGAAAAACATGCAAAAAACCAACAAGTGCATGTTGTTTGGTTGCTTGCATATCCTCTAGCCTCCATGGGGCGAAACAAAAGGTAGGCTATTTTGTTGCCCGCTTGCTTAGGCGAAAACACAAGCCATGGTGTTTTGTTACATGCAAAGCATGTTGTTTGGTAACCTCCTCGTGCATGTGGTAAGGTTACCAGCACACTAGCCAGGTAGAACAAACCAAATACACAGAAATAGACAGTATATAAACATAGTTTTAAACCAAACTAAGAAGTTTTCAACATAGTACAACACTTAAACCAAGCATTTTCAACCAAACCAGTACGACATAGTCCAAATCAAACCAACACGCGCAACATTGAGCTCTCCTAGACATTCAAGGCGAAGGCATCTTCGTGCTTCCCGCATTTGATCACCACTTCAATGTCATGATCGTTGAAGACGATCACCTTCAAGGTGTCAGGAGTAAGTGGTTTGAAGATGACCATGTACCCGATCCTGATTTGGTGGACGGCAGTGAAGGGGCCCAACCCTAATCAAGGGTGACTCTCTCGTTCATCAGCCAGACCTTAACCCTCCATGCACAACCGATGTTCGTCTTCAGCTTGAACTCCTGAGGCATAGAAGGAAGTGCTTCCTGAAGTCCAAAGGCATAGGCAGGCACTCCAGTTTCGGGGAAAGGATCACCATTCAGAATTGAGTTGGCCCAGCCTCCTCATGGTAGTGCTCGTAGTTCTGACGCTTGCCACTAGGAGGCGAGCTCCTCCAGCACCATATCCTTGGCCGTGGGAGGCACCTCCTCCAAGGGCGACACCACCTCCTTGCCCTTGTTCTCTGTCTCGATCTGCATTATGAACAACACAAAGTTAAAAGATTGATCAGCATTAAATCCTATCATCTGAAGCCCCTATATTTACCCACCCAAACGCTCTACTACTTACATACCACCACACTCCATTAACCCTCTTTGTTTCTCACTCCCACTCCTCTTCCACCTCTCTGTCGCCATGAACCCCATCGCTAACTCCTTCCCCTGGGGCATTGGATGGAGGGCTTTCTTCCCTGGGTGCTCACTCGGTTAACGCACCAAGGTCGAGAACACAGTGGAAGTGTGCTCGAACTTCACTAGCATTGGCAACATGCACGAGGAGGTAGACACTACGGTAAAGAAGGCGACAACGAAGGAGTTGAAGGCGCTGATTCCTGACCCAGTGAAGGGCGCTATATCAGTGGACATCATGCGCTGGGCTATGAATCAAGCCGACTCTGGCGATGCTGGTTAGAGGGCAAGATGGGCCAAGGACTTCTACTTCTTGAGATTGCGTTAGTTTTTCCCTTGAAGAGGAAAGGGTGATGCAGCAAAGTAGAGTTAAGTATTTACGTCAGTTTTGAGAACCAAGGTATCAATCCAGTAGGAGGTACACGCAAGTCTCCAATCTATGCACCTGCACAAACAACCAAACGCTTGCAACCGACGCAATAAAGGGGTTGTCAATCCTTTCACGGTCACTTGCAAGGATGAGATCTGATAGACATAGATATAAAAGATTACTAAAACGTAAAACAAAGTAAAAACAAATAAATTGCAGCAAGGTATTTTTGGGTTTTTTGGTTTATAGATCTGAAAATATATGATGGAAAATAGACCCGAGGGCCATAGGTTTCACTAGAGGCTTCTCTCTAGACAGAAAACATACGGTGGGTGAACAAATTACTGTCGAGCAATTGATAGAAAAGTGAAAAATTATGAAAATATCCAAGGCAATGATTATGAATATATGCATCACATCCGTGTCAAGTAGACCGAAACGATTCTGCATCTACTACTATTATTCCACACATCGACCGATATCCAGCATGCATCTAGAGTATTAAGCTCATATGAACGGAGTAACGCCTTAAGTAAGATGACATGATGTAGAAGGATAAACTCAAGCAATATGATGAAAACCCCATCTTTTTACCGTTGATGGAAACAATACAATATGTGCCTCGCTACCCCTACTTTGTCACTGGGTGAGGACATCGCAAGATTGAACCCAAAACTAAGCACCTCTCCCATTGCAAGAAGAACCAATCTAGTTGGCCAAACCAAACCGATAATTCGAAGAGAAATACAAAGATATAAAATCATCACTACTAGGGAGAACCCTACTAGTAGCGCGGGTTTAATGCCTACTAGTAGCGCGGGACATCGTGCTACTAGTAAGGTGCTACAGCTATTCCTTAGCAGTAGCGCGTGCGACACACGCTACTGCTAAGACATATAGCTGCAGCATTTGTTCACTCCCGCGCTACTCCTAATACAACTAGTAGTAGCGTGTCTACTCTCCATCGCTACTAGTATTTTTTTCATTTTTTTCATTTTTAGTGTATTTATATGTCGTTATACAAATTATGGTACAATACCAATTATGAGATTGTTATGTCATTATGTCCATAACAGTGTGTCAAATGAAGGTGGATTAGGTTCAAGTGGAGGCAACATGTGGTGCATGTCAAAAGTATACTACTAATCCAAATTTGATCTAGGTTGGACTAGTAGTACTTTCTATGTGCACCACATGTTGCCTCCACTTGAATCTAATCCGCCAACACAAGCTATTTAATCATCATCATAGTCATTATCACCGACAGTAGCTATTTAATCATCCTAGTCATAGTGTAGCACATCATCATCTTCAAACTCATTCTAGCTAGTTAATCACCACCAGCACTAGCTGTGGTAGCTATCTAATCACCACCAACACTACCTAATAATAATCATCATAGTCATTACCACCAACACTAGTTATTTAATTATCATAGTCATAGTGTAGCACATCATCATCTACTCATTTCTAGCTAGCTAATCACTCCTGCTGCTCTCTCTTAGGTAAAATAGCATCAAACATGTGTATCACTCATGCTTCATCATGTTGGAGCCTGCAGATGAACCTGTCTCCTAATCGTGGGCTGCGCTTCTGATTGCTGCCCCCTAGTACTTCTGTGCGATCGTTCACAATTTTGCTCCAGTCTTTCACTATTAAGCATTCCTCGCTTTTAGAAATCCTGAATGCACTAAAGTGCATTGTAGGATGTCTTGGCCGTAAGCTAACCATTCTCATGCGACCTTTAGTATCGATCCAATGAGGCACAACATTCATTGAGAGTCCCTGTTGAAGAACATCATATAGTAATTAACATACTTAGCAATGAAGTTTGGCTTAAAAATAATGTATGCAAAAGATACACTGAGGACAAATAGTAAAAAATTTACCATCTTTCCTAAATAGATGTGACCGTAGTTCAATACAAACACTATCTGTCGCACGTTTTGAGTACTAAGATTTTTAAGTCCAGGAAAATAACTTGTCTTGATAGTATGAAGATCCTCAAGTCATGAAACATAATGACCTATCACCTCGAAGTTTTGTTCAGCCCCAGGACAGTTGGACGGTCATGTCTGCCAAGCGCCGGACAAGTTTGCTTGAATGAAAATAAGTTGTCAATAGAAATTAGTTGCCAACTATTTTTGAATAAAAATATCAAAGACATAAATATGGTTGAGAAACTTACATAATGGTATAACTGGAGGCGTGTGCACATCGATCCAGATGTCGATATTACCTTCAATATCATCTTCTGGATGAATATCAAAGGTGATAACCATATCAGGCTCAAATGCATAAGTCTTGCATAGTGCTTGCCAAGTTTTGCATTCAAAATAGGTGTAGGTGTCTGCATTGTATAATTTTGCGTGGAAACTATAACCATGCTCGGTCTTCAAGTAAACACTCTTTACCTCCATAGTAGTTTTCATAGGACTGAAACCTATCTTATCCAAGACAAAAACTCTTGCATGGCAGGGGATACGCTAGTAGAATAGTAAAAAAATTAAGTTGAAGCAGATGTCATGCTTAATTACGAAAAAAGACTTGTAGTTGTGACTTACTATATCCACTTCAAAGTTCCCATCCAGCTTGATGCTGAAGCGTCTATCATCATCTAGGAAGATTATGTCGCACAGGCCGTGCTCGTCTTCGTAGTATTCACAAATACCGAAATCCTTTTTGTCGTCAGACATTTCCTATGTTTATAGTTGAAACATTAATTGAAAATAGATCGAAGGCAACTACCAGGATACTCAACACACAAATCCGGGGCACTCGATATTTCCTACATATTCTAGCACAAGTCATGCCAAAATTCACGAAAAAATCTGGCATGACCTTTGCTAAAATAGGACATATCGAGCGCCTGAAGTTTGCCGGAATGGAAATGAATCAACACTCCGGAAAAACATAGGCCACTCGGAGGAGTAATCTGCAAACATGACCGGCCACTTGGGCATGCACAGATCCTATTTGAGCAACACAAGATATACATTTCAAAATATCTTATAGGACTCATATTGACATGAGCATTCAATAAGGAAACCAAATCGTAAGATAAATAAGTATTCAAATTAGCATGCATTAAATAAGCAAAAGTAAATCATCTCTTGCGTCCGTACATCGTCAAATATTATAACTAATACATCCCGAATAGTATCATACATATAACATCACTAATACAACTAAAACCCTAGCGAAGGGCGGTGGACACCCAAAGAGAAGGAACCATCACATGATTATAGCTCCAGTGAGATCCCTGGAGAACCTCCCATGTATTGGAGAATATGTGTGCTCCAACGCAACCAAGTAGCGACGGACGTGTGTGTCCTCCTCGCCGACACGGTGACGTACCACCTCCGCAGGGTCCTCAAGCCTCTGGACCGTCAGTGGCCCACGCGACCGCCACCAAAGAAGGTTCGGGTCAACGACGGGCTGACTCCTCACCAAGCTGCGCCCCCTGGTAGGTAGCGCCTCCCAGTACCAGCCCGGCGGAGCCCAGTCCCGGACATGGTCCATCTGGTCAAGCAGGTGTCCTCCGCCGAGTCGACGATGAGGATGCGGGATAGGCATCGTCGACGTCGATGCGGGAATAATTGCTTTAACTAAAAAATAACAACAAATGTGACATGTTCAACTAGTTCTATTAGTTCAACTAGTTCTTATTAAAAATAAACTTACTATAAATAAAAATAAACTAGTACCTAGTGTTGGGGAACGTAGTAATTTCAAAAAATTTCTTACGCACACGCAAGATCATGGTGATGCATAGCAACGAGAGGGGAGAGTGTTGTCTACGTACCCTCGTAGAACGAAGCAGAAGCGTTGACGCAACGTAGAGGAAGTAGTCATACGTCTTCCCGATCCGACCGATCCAAGCACCGTTACTCTGGCACCTCCGAGTTCTTAGCACACGTACAACTCGATGACGTTCCCCGGGCTCCGATCCAGCAAAGCTTTGGGGATGAGTTCCGTCAGCACAATGGCGTGGTGACGATGATGATGTTCTACTGATGCAGGGCTTCGCCTAAGCACTACAATGATATGATCGAGGTGGAATATGGTGGCAGGGGGCACCGCACACGGCTAAGGAACGATCACGTGGATCAACTTGTGTGTCTAGAGGTGCCCCCTGCCCCCGTATATAAAGGAGCAAGGGGAGGAGGCGGCCGGCCAGGGTGTGGCGCGCCAAGGGGAGTCCTACTCCCACCGGGAGTAGGACTCCTAGTTGGACTAGGAGAGAGAGGGGGGAAATAGGAGGAAGAGAGGAAGGAAAGGGGGGGGGGGCGCCGCCCCCCTTCCCTTGTCCTATTCGGACTAGGAAGGGGAGGGGCGCGCGGCCACCTCTTGCCTCCTCTCCTCTTCTCCCTTAAGGCCCATGTAGGCCCAATAACCCCCCCCCCCCCCGGGGGGGGGGGGGGGGGTTCCGGTAACCCCCCGGTACTCCGGTAAAATGCCGATTTCACCCGGAACAATTCCGATGCCCAAATATAGGCTTCCAATATATTAATCTTTATGTCTCGGCCATTTTGAGACTCCTCGTCATGTCCGTGATCACATCCGGGACTCCGAACTAACTTCGGTACATCAAAATGCATAAACTCATAATAACTGTCATCGTAATGTTAAGCGTGCGGACCCTACAGTTCGAGAACAATGTAGACATGACTGACACAAATCTTCGGCCAATAACCAATAGTGGGACCTGGATGCCCATATTGGCTCCTACGTATTCTACGAAGATCTTTATCGGTCAGACCGCATAACAACATACGTTGTTCCCTTTGTCATCGGTATGTTACTTGCCCGAGATTCGATCGTCGGTATCCAATACCTAGTTCAATCTCGTTACCGGAAAGTCTCTTTACTCGTTCTGTAATACATCATTCCGCAACTAACTCATTAGTTGCAATGCTTGCAAGGCTTATGTGATGTGCATTACCGAGAGGGCCCAGAGATACCTCTCCGACAATCGGAGTGACAAATCCTAATCTCGAAATACGCCAACCCAACATCTACCTTTGGAGACACCTGTAGAGCTCCTTTATAATCACCCAGTTGCGTTGTGACGTTTGGTAGCACACAAAGTGTTCATCCGGTAAACGGGAGTTGCATAATCTCATAGTCATAGGAACATGTATAAGTCATGAAGAAAGCAATAGCAACATACTAAACGATCGGGTGCTAAGCTAATGGAATGGGTCATGTCAATCAGATCATTCTACTAATGATGTGACCTCCTTAATCAAATAACAACACTTTGTTCATGGTTAGGAAACATAACCATCTTTGATTAACGAGCTAGTCAAGTAGAGGCATACTAGTGACACTAAGTTTGTCTATGTATTCACACATGTATTATGTTTCCGGTTAATACAATTATAGCATGAATAATAAACATTTATCATGATATAAGGAAATAAATAATAACTTTATTATTGCCTCTAGGGCATATTTCCTTCAGTCTCCCACTTGCACTAGAGTCAATAATCTAGATTACACAGTAATGATTCTAACACCCATGGAGCCTTGGTGCTGATCATGTTTTGCTCGTGGAAGAGGCTTAGTCAACGGGTCTGCAACATTCAGATCCCTATGTATCTTGCAAATCTCTATGTCTCCCACCTAGACTAGATCCCGGATGGAATTGAAGCGTCTCTTGATGTGCTTAGTTCTCTTGTGAAATATGGATTCCTTTGCCAAGGCAATTGCACTAGTATTGTCACAAAAGATTTTCATTGGACCCGATGCACTAGGTATGACACCTACATCGGATATGAACTCCTTCATCCAGACTCCTTCGTTCGCTGCTTCCGAAGCAGCTATGTACTTCGCTTCACATGTAGATCCCGCTACGACGCTTTGTTTAGAACTGCACCAACTGACAGCTCCACCGTTTAATGTAAACACGTATCCTGTTTGCGATTTAGAATCGTCCGGATCAGTGTCAAAGCTTGCATCAACGTAACCTTTTACGGTGAGCTCTTTGTCACCTCCATATACGAGAAACATATCCTTAGTCCTTTTCAGGTATTTCAGGATGTTCTTGACCGCTGTCCAGTGATCCACTCCTGGATTACTTTGGTACCTCCCTGCTAAGCTTATAGCAAGGCACACATCAGGTCTGGTACACAGTATTGCATACATGATAGAGCCTATGGCTGAAGCATAGGGAACATCTTTCATTTTCTCTCTATCTTCTGAAGTGGTCGGGCATTGAGTCTGACTCAACTTCACACCTTGTAACACAGGCAAGAACCCTTTCTTCGCCTGATCCATTTTGAACTTTTTCCAAATCTTGTCAAGGTATGTGCTTTGTGAAAGTCCAATTAAGCGTCTTGATCTATCTCTATAGATCTTTATGTCTAATATGTAAGCAGCTTCACCGAGGTCTTTCATTGAAAAACTCTTATTCAAGTATCCCTTTATGCTATCCAGAAATTCTATATTATTTCTGATCAGTAATATGTCATCCACATATAATATCAGAAATGCTACAGAGCTCCCACTCACTTTCATGTAAATACAGGCTTCTCCGAAAGTCTGTATAAAACCAAATGCTTTGATCACACTATCAAAGCGTTTATTCCAACTCCGAGAGGCTTGCACCGGTCCATAAATAGATCGCTGGAGCTTGCACACTTTGTTAGCTCCCTTTGGATTGACAAAACCTTCTGGTTGCATCATATACAACTCTTCTTCCAGAAATCCATTCAGGAATGCAGTTTTGACATCCATCTGCCAAATTTCATAATCATAAAATGCGGCAATTGCTACCATGATTCTGACAGGCTTAAGCATCGCTACAGGTGAGAAGGTCTCATCGTAGTCAACTCCTTGAACTTGTCGAAACCCTTTTGCGACAAGTCGAGCTTTGTAGACAGTAATATTACCGTCAGTGTCAGTATTCTTCTTGAAGATCCATTTATTCTCAATTGCTTGCCGATCATCGGGCAAGTCAACCAAAGTCCATACTTTGTTCTCATACATGGATCCCATCTCAGATTTCATGGCTTCAAGCCATTTTGCGGAATCTGGGCTCACCATCGCTTCTTCATAGTTTGTAGGTTCATCGTGATCTAGTAGCATGACTTCCAGAACTGGATTACCGTACCACTCTGGCGCGGATCTCACTCTGGTTGATCTATGAGGTTCAGTAGTATCTTGTTCCGAAGTTTTATGATCATTATCATTAACTTCCTCACTTATTGGTGTAGGTGTCGCAGAAACAGTTTTCTGTGATGTACTACTTTCCAACAAGGGAGCAGGTACAGTTACCTCGTCAAGTTCTACTTTCCTCCGACTCACTTCTCTCGAGAGAAACTCCTTCTCCAGAAAGTTTCCGAATTTAGCAACAAAAGTCTTGCCTTCGGATTTGAGATAGAAGGTGTATCCAATAGTTTCCTTTGGATATCCTATGAAGACACATTTCTCCGATTTGGGTTCGAGCTTATCAGGTTGAAGCTTTTTCACATAAGCATCGCAGCCCCAAACTTTCAGAAACGACAACTTTGGTTTCTTGCCAAACTACAGTTCATAAGGCGTCGTCTCAACGGATTTTGATGGTGCCCTATTTAACGTGAATGCGGCCGTCTCTAGAGCGTATCCCCAAAACGATAGCGGTAAATCAGTAAGAGACATCATAGATCGCACCATATCTAGTAAAGTATGATTACGACGTTCGGACACACCATTACGCTGTGGTGTTCTGGGTGGCGTGAGTTGCGAAACTATTCCACAATTTTTCAAATGTACACCAAACTCGTAACTCAAATATTCTCCTCCACGATCAGATCATAGAAACTTTATTTTCTTGTTACGATGATTTTCAACTTCACTCTGAAATTCTTTAAACTTTTCAAACGTTTCAGACTTATGTTCCATTAAGTAGATATACCCATATCTGCTTAAGTCATCTGTGAAGGTGAGAAAATAACGATATCCGCCACGAGCCTCAACATTCATCGGATCACATACATCTGTATGTATGATTTCCAACAAATCTGTTGCTCTCTCCATAGTACCGGAGAACGGTGTTTTAGTCATCTTGCCCATGAGGCACGGTTCGCAAGTACCAAGTGATTCATAATCAAGTGGTTCCAAAAGTCCATCAGTATGGAGTTTCTTCATGCGCTTTACACCGATATGACCTAAACGGCAGTGCCACAAATAAGTTGCAGTATCATTATCAACTCTGCATCTTTTGGCTTCTACATTATGAATATGTGTATCACTACTATCGAGATTCAATAAGAATAGACCACTCTTCAAGGGTGCATGACCATAAAAGATATTACTCATATAAATAAAACAACCATTATTCTCTGATTTAAATGAATAACCATCTCGCATTAAACAAGATCCAGATATAATGTTCATGCTCAACGCTGGCACCAAATAACAATTATTTAGGTCTAATACTAATCCCGAAGGTAGATGTAGAGGTAGCGTGCCGACCGCGATCACATCGACTTTGGAACCGTTTCCCACGCGCATCGTCACCTCGTCCTTAGACAATCTTCGCTTAATCCGTAGTCCCTGTTTCGAGTTGCAAATATTAGCAACAGAACCAGTATCAAATACCCAGGTGCTACTGCGAGCATTAGTAAGGTACACATCAATAACATGTATATCACATATACCTTTGTTCACCTTGCCATCCTTCTTATCCGCCAAATACTTGGGGCAGTTTCGCTTCCAGTGACCAGTCTGCTTGCAGTAGAAGCACTCAGTTTCAGGCTTAGGTCCAGACTTGGGTTTCTTCTCTTGAGCAGCAACTTGCTTGCCGTTCTTCTTGAAGTTCCCCTTCTTCTTCCCGTTGCCCTTTTTCTTGAAACTAGTGGTCTTGTTGACCATCAACACTTGATGCTCCTTTTTGATTTCTACCTCCGCAGCTTTCAGCATTGCGAAGAGCTCGGGAATAGTCTTGTTCATCCCTTGCATATTATAGTTCATCACGAAGCTCTTGTAGCTTGGTGGCAGTGATTGGAGAATTCTGTCAATGACGCAATCATCTGGAAGATTAACTCCCATCTGAATCAAGTGATTATTATACCCAGACATTTTGAGTATATGCTCACTGACAGAACTGTTCTCCTCCATCTTGCAGCTAAAGAACTTATTGGAGACTTCATATCTCTCAATCCGGGCATTTGCTTGAAATATTAACTTCAACTCCTGAGACATCTCATATGCTCCATGGCGTTCAAAACGTCGTTGAAGTCCCGATTCTAAGCCGTAAAGCATGGCACACTGAACTATCGAGTAGTCATCAGCTTTGCTCTGCCAGACATTCATAACATCTGGTGTTGCCCCAGCAGCAGGCCTGGCACCCAGCGGTGCTTCCAGGACGTAATTCTTCTGTGCAGCAATGAGGATAATTCTCAAGTTACGGACCAGTCCGTGTAATTGCTACCATCATCTTTCAACTTTGCTTTCTCAAGGAACGCATTAAAATTCAACGGAACAACAGCACGAGCCATCTATCTACAATCAAACATAAATAAGCAAGATACTTCAGGTACTAAGTTCATGATAAGTTTAAGTTCAATTAATCAAATTACTTAAGAACTCCCACTTAGATAGACATCCCTCTAATCCTCTAAGTGATCACGTGATCCAAATCAACTAAACCATGTCTGATCATCACGTGAGATGGAGTAGTTTCTTTGGTGAACATCACTATGTTGATCATATCTACTATATGATTCACGCTCGACCTTTCGGTCTCCGTGTTCCGAGGCCATATCTGTATATGCTTGGCTCGTCAAGTATAACCTGAGTATTCCGCGTGTGCAACTGTTTTGCACCCGTTGTATTTGAACGTAGAGCCTATCACACCCGATCATCACGTGGTGTCTCAGCACGAAGAACTTTCGCAACGGTGCATACTCAGGGAGAACACTTCTTGATAATTTAGTGAGAGATCATCTTATAATGCTACCGTCAATCAAAGCAAGATAAGACGCATAAAAGATAAACATCACATGCAATCAATATAAGTGATATGATATGGCCATCATCATCTTGTGCCTGTGATCTCCATCTCCGAAGCACTGTCATGATCACCATCGTCACCGGCGCGACACCTTGATCTCCATCGTAGCATCGTTGTCGTCTCGCCAATATTATGCTTCCACGACTATCGCTACCGCTTAGTGATAAAGTAAAGCATTACATCGCGATTGCATTGCATACAATAAAGCGACAACCATATGGCTCCTGCCAGTTGCCGATAACTCAGTTACAAAACATGATCATCTCATACAATAAAATTTAGCATCAAGTCTTGGCCATATCACATCACAACATGCCCTGCAAAAACAAGTTAGACGTCCTCTACTTTGTTGTTGCAAGTTTTACGTGGCTGCTACGAGCTTAAGTAAGAACCAATCTCACCTACGCATCAAAACCACAACGATAGTTTGTCAATTTGACTCTGTTTTAACCTTCACAAGGACCGGGCGTAGCCACACTTGGTTCAACTAAAGTTGGAGAAACAGTCACCCGCAAGACACCTTTGTGCAAAGCACGTCGGGAGAACCGGTCTCGCGTAAGCGTACGCGTAATGTCGGTCCGGGCCGCTTCATCCAACAATACCGCCGAACCAAAGTATGACATGCTGGTAGGCAGTATGACTTATATCGCCGACAACTCACTTGTGTTCTACTCGTGCATATAACATCAAACCATAAAACCTAGGCTCAGATGCCACTGTTGGGGAACGTAGTAATTTCAAAAAAATTCTTACGCACACGCAAGATCATGGTGATGCATAGCAACGATAGGGAAGAGTGTTGTCTACGTAGCCTCGTAGACCGAAGCGGAAGCGTTGACGCAACGTAGAGGAAGTAGTCGTACGTCTTCCCGATCCGACCGATCCAAGCACCGTTATTCCGGCACCTCCGAGTTCTTAGCACACGTATAGCTCGATGACGTTCCCCGGGCTCCGATCCAGCAAAGCTTTGGGGATGAGTTCCTCAGCACAGCGGCGTGGTGACGATGATGATGTTCTACCGACGCAGGGCTTCGCCTAAGCACTACAACGATATGATCAAGGTGGAATATGGTGGCAGGGGGCACCGCACACGGCTAAGAAACGATCACGTGGATCAACTTGTGTGTCTAGAGGTGCCCCCTGCCCCCGTATATAAAGGAGCAAGGGGAGGAGGCGGCCGGCCAGGGTGTGGCGCGCCAAGGGGAGTCCTACTCCCATCGGGAGTAGGACTCCTAGTTGGACTAGGATAGAGAGGGGGGAAATAGGAGGAAGAGAGGAAGGAAAGGGGGGGGGCGGCGCCCCCCTTCCCTTGTCCTATTCGGACTAGGAAGGGGAGGGGCGCGCGGCCACCTCTTGCCTCCTCTCCTCTTCTCCCTTAAGGCCCATGTAGGCCCAATAACCCCCGGGGGGGTTCCGGTAACCCCCCGGTACTCCAGTAAAATGCCGATTTCACCCGGAACAATTCCGATGTCCAAATATAGGCTTCCAATATATTAATCTTTATGTCTCGACCATTTCGAGACTCCTCGTCATGTCCATGATCACATCCGGGACTCCGAACTAACTTCGGTACATCAAAATGCATAAACTCATAATAACTGTCATCGTAACGTTAAGCGTGCGGACCCTACGGTTCGAGAACAATGTAGACATGACTGAGAAAATCTCCGGCCAATAACCAATAGCGGGACCTGGATGCCCATATTGGGTCCGACATATTCTACAAAGATCTTTATCGGTCAGACCGCATAACAACATACGGTGTTCCCTTTGTCATCGGTATGTTACTTGCCCGAGATTCGATCGTCGGTATCCAATACCTAGTTCAATCTCTTTACTGGCAAGTCTCTTTACTCGTTCTGTAATACATCATTCCGCAACTAACTCATTAGTTGCAATGCTTGCAAGGCTTATGTGATGTGCATTACCGAGAGGGCACAGAGATACCTCTCCGACAATCGGAGTGACAAATCCTAATCTCGAAATACGCCAACCCAACATCTACCTTTGGAGACACCTGTAGAGCTCCTTTATAATCACCAAGTTACGTTGTGACGTTTGGTAGCACACAAAGTGTTCCTCCGATAAACGGGAGTTGCATAATCTCATAGTCATAGGAACATGTATAAGTCATGAAGAAAGCAATAGCAACATACTAAACGATCGGGTGCTAAGCTAATGGAATGGGTCATGTCAATCAGAACATTCTACTAATGATGTGACCTCGTTAATCAAATAACAACACTTTGTTCATGGTTAGGAAACATAACCATCTTTGATTAACGAGCTAGTCAAGTAGAGGCATACTAGTGACACTAAGTTTGTCTATGTATTCACACATGTATTATGTTTCCGGTTAATACAATTCTAGCATGAATAATAAACATTTATCATGATATAAGGAAATAAATAATAACTTTATTATTGCCTCTAGGGCATATTTCCTTCACCTAGTTCTTACTAACTAATTAGTACCATGTCACAAGTTGAATACTTCATGTCACATAGCTATTGACTAATACACTTAAGCAATATGTCACTATTAATCGTATCCGTTCCGAATCAAGAAAACATCCTAGCCGCATCTATATCCGATAACATCCGTATTCGCATTCATATTCATTTTGTAAATATGAAAAGGGAAGTGGTAAGAGCACTATCTGATCCGCATACGATTCGTTTACACCCCTAGATGAACCCTAACTAATTTGATGCAATTAAAATTTGAAGAACCCTAGGCAGAGGTAGGGGACGGGGAGGAGCAGGCGTGCGTCGAGTTTGGGGTCAGGGTTCGGGCGCGCGGCGGAGGGCGGCGTCAAGGTCGGGGTCGGGGGCGGCGTCGAGGTCAGGGGCGGCGTCAAATCTGGGGTTGGGGCGGCGTCGAGGTGTGCGGAGAGCAATGGGAGAGTGCGCAGCGGCCGACGGGCGACTGCGGCGGCGACGGCGGAGTAGTTGGGATTTGGGGAAAGTGGCCGTGGGAAAGAACGAACCGCGTGGTTAACTCAAAAGTAGCAGTAGCGCGTTCCAGGAAGTGCGCTACTGCGAAGTTAGCTATAGCGCGTTCCCGGATATGCCCTACTGCTATTCCTTTCTCTTTTGCCCCTTTTTATTTATTTTTCTTTACATTTTATTTTTTTCCTTTCTCCTTTTTCTATTTATTTTATTTTCATTTACTTTTCTATTTGCTTTCCATTTAATTTTATTTCCTTTAGCAGTAGCGCCTTTCTGCGTAAACACGCTGCTACAAAGGAAGTAGCGGTACCGCTGTTCGCAGTAGTTCGCTACTACTACGTGTAGCCTATCGGCTTAGCAATGAGAATTTTAGGGGTAGCGCTTTTATCTTCAGGAGCGCTACTGCTACAATTGTATCTGTAGCGCGGTTTACGTCTACGCGCTACTGCTACTTAGCACTAGTGTGCTTTTTTAACACGCGCTACTGCTAAAGTTCTGTGTATAAGGTTTTCCCTAGTAGTGCATGCATATAAGAATTCAAATAATATTCATTGATAATCTAATAATAAATCCACAATTCATCAAATCTCGACAAACACACCGCAAAAGAATATTACATCGGATAAAAATCAAAGAACATCGAGGAGAACATGGTATTGAAGATCATAGAGAGAGAAGAAGCCATCTAGCTACTAGCTATGGACCCTTAGGTCCGTGGTAAACTACTCACACTTCATCGGATGGGCAATAGAGTTGATCTATACACCCTCCGTGATCGAATCCCCCTCTGACACGGTGCCGGATAAGGCCCCAAGATGAGATCTCACGGGAACATGAGGTTACGACGGCGGAAAAGTATTTTCGTGGATGCTTCTGATGTTGGGGAATATTTGGGTATTTATGAAGCAAAGATTAGGGTTAGGAGGTCTACAGGGGCCCCACAAGTCTAGGGGCGCCCCCCGGGGCGTGCCCCTAGGGCTTGTGTACTCCCCATAGGTCTTCTGGCCTCCTCTTCAAGCCTCCTAGGTGTCTTCTAGTCTAAGAAAAATCATCACAAAAGTTTTATTCTGTTTGGACTCCGTTTGATATTCCTTTTTTGTAAAATTCAAAAACAACAAAAAGCAGAAACTAGCAGTTGGCTCTAGGTTAATAAGTTAGTCCCAAAAATAATATAAAATAGCGTAATAATGCATATAAACATTCAAAATAGATAATATAATAGCATGGAACAATAAAAAATTATAGATACGTTGGAGACATATCAAGGACAGCGGTACAACGTTCCTGCAGACCAGCATGCCACAACGTTCTGGACGAAGATGTTGGTGGTGTCGGATTTCATTTCTCTAGAGCCGAAGGAGGAGGAAGACGCGATGGAGGTGGTGGTCAAGGTGCCAGAGCCAGGAAACCGTAGTATGCCAAGCGATTTGAACGATGGCGAGGATGATGTCGCATGCTACAATCGAGCCGGAGGACAATTACAAGGCCAAGGGCCCCCTTCGCTCGAATCACCTCCACGATCATTGCACTTAGGCGTTAGCGCTATTATGTAAGATTAACCCCGAATCCCCATTCCCCTTGTACTCAATCCCGATCGAAACCCTAAAATCCATCGCTACTTAGTACTCATGAATAAGTGTTGATCAATCCTATAGATATTTACGCTGATTTCCCATTCACCTAGAACTCGGATCAAATAAGAGGACCAAACCTAAACACGAATTGAATACCAAAATAGTAAGCAAGGAGGTGAAATTAGGGCACACCACCATTGCCGAAGTGCTGCAGGTGATGTTGGTGATGCTGGTGATGGACACTGGTGGTCCCCTTGTTGTTACCTGATCCATTGATCGTGGCTGCCAGTTTGAGAGTGGGGGAGGAGAGAGAGTGGTGAGGGAAGGCGAGGAAATTATGTTGGCGCTTTGGGAAACAACGCAACGTCTCAAGTGTGGCTCCTCGCGTGCAGCCGCCGCCTACGTGCTTTCCGCATGCCTGGCTATGAAAAAACTGCCGATCCGGCGGTTCCCAGTGGGTCTAGAGCAAGGTGCTTTTATGTTTCGTGCTATGCAAGCCAAACAATGAACACATATGCAATCAAACGGGCCATTTTCTTCCCACACGGGCCTGGTTGGGGTATATGTGGGCAACCAAACACGTCACTACAATCCACGTTTGACATTTACATTAGATTCATACTATATGCGTGTCATCGAATCACTACTAGGAAAAGACTAATTAGTGGTGCACCTGTTTTGGCCATTAATTACGCACTACAGGTGCGCCACTATTATCAAGCCACTTGTAACAAATACTAATGGCGCACATTTGATGCGCCATTACTATACATTTGGTGCGCCATTACTATCTGTGATAGTAATGGCAGATAGTAATGGCGCACCTATAGTGCACCATTAGTATGCGTAAAAGTGCACCATTACTATGCGACTTAGTAATGGCGCACCACATAGAAGTGTGCTTTTTCAAATTCTTTTTCAACTTTTTTCTTAATCTTGGGTCACTATGGCTTAATCTTGGGTCAATATGCTTGATCTCAAGTCAAATCACACTAAGTGGTCAAACTTCCCGAAAGGTCACCCATCCTCACACTACTTCAGCCCGAGCACGCTTAACTTCGCAGTTCTATCCAACCCCAGCACCACCTCACTTAACAGGCACTTGTTGATATATCTATCATATCAATCCTATTAAACCTTGTTGATGTTTAGGACTTTGTTCATGTTCATGAGTGTGATGAAATTTTGAAAAATATTTCAAACTTCCCGGTTATATTACGTATCATATTTTGAAAAAAAATCGAAACCATTTTTTTCTATTATTAGTGGCTCACCTAGCAAATGGTGCGCCACTAGTAAGTTTGAATTTTTTTTCCATTTCCCCCCCTCTAGATCTTAAAAGCCCCGTATCTTTTATTCTATTAGGTTTTGGGGGATTCTGAAAATCTTTTTAATACAATGGTTCAATTCGGATGTAACTTTTCGAGTAGATGATTTTTCATATAAAAAACTTTTTAATCCGAGTTCGTATGCAAAAGTTATGTCCATTTTACTAAATTCCACAAAGATTTTGTAAATAAATTCGAAGTTCATATTTGTAAAATTTCCCAACAACTAGACCACATATCAGGTGGGAAACTTATTTTCTTTTATTTTTTACATTTCCATCATTTTCTTTTATTTTTTGTAAAACTAAAAAGGCAGTCCATGAGGGGGGGGGGTGCATTTGGTTAACAGTGGCGCACCAGGGGATAGTGCGCCATTATTAGTTGATATAGTAATGGCGCATCTTCACAAAGTGCGCAATTACTATGTGTATGACTTGGTCAAACCTTGGTCAAAGTTAGTAATGGCGCACTTTGTGTAGGTGCGCCATTACTAAGTTTGACATAATAATGGCGCACCTATGCAAAGTGCACCATTACTAGTAATGGCACACTATTCCAAAACTAGTAATGACGCACCACACACCAGGTGCGCCATTAGTAATATGTCAATAATGGCGCGCCTGTATCTAGTGCGCCACTGCTATATAGCAGTGGCGCACCACATACATGGTGCGTCATTAATATTCATATTAGCTATAGCCCTTTGCCTAGTAGTGAATGAATGGAGGATGAGCGGGCATGGCAATGCCACGAGCGCGTGGCCCACCTTCGGCCTCAGGGCTATCGACCGATATGATCCTATTTTCAAGCAACAAATAAATAGAAAAACACAAAATAATATCTGGGGTCCTTGAAGTTTCCTTTTTATATACTAAGCGCATCTCAAACCAGTGTTGTAAAGCTCCCGCAAAGGTCTAGACCACGTGATCCACACACTTTTTTCCATCTAATGCCGACCCCTAAATGTCCGTGGACCACTTTTCATGTCCGTCCCCCCTGTTAGAAGGGAGAGAGGTTTGGTGAAATAGTTTGTTGTATTGCTTGAGCCTCATGGGCATATAAATAGAGTACAAAGACCAACTTGGAGTACAAGACAAGGCAGGACCAAATCCTAGTCTATCCTATACTTCCTAATAATTCTTATACTCAACATCCCTCCGCAGTCACAATGGTAGCGACGCAGACGGTGAGACTGGAGAAGAATCCGAAGGCAAGCCAACGGACACCCCCCCACATAGTCGTAACGGTCGACGCATCACGGAGTCGTGGCTGGAGTGGAAACCGACAAGGTTGCTCAAGAAGGCGGTAGCCCTTTGTGCCATTTGTCGATGTAGCCAAGAGCGTGGGTGGTGGAGCCGTGCGAAGAATGCCGTGGTCGATGTCGAGTCGGGGTGGCCGGTGTCAAGGAAGTCGCCGTGGAGCCGCGGGCGCAAGGGAGCGCCGAGTTAGCATGGGCGCAGTGGTGTCGAAGTAGTGGTGCGCGGGGGAGAAGATGTTGTTGACGACGTGTCGCGGCGGGTTTGCCAAGCCCGGGGACACATCATGGACGAAGGCATGCAACGGTGTTGCCAGCACCGGGCATGCGTAGACGGACGAAGACGAAGTTGACGAAGCGCCTACCAGGCTTGCCAGGCCCGGGGAAACGTCATGGACGAAGGCACGCATCGGTGTTGCCAGCACTGGGCATGCGTAGACGAGGGACCTGCATGAGCTGTATGCCATGTCGGAAAAGTCGAAGGGGCCAGCAGAGAAGAACTCGGCGACGATTGCGGCGTCCATCAGCGTGGGGCCGATGTCGCCAATGGTGGTCGGAGTAGACGAAGTGGTCGGGGTAGATGATGGCGACGCTGGTGATAGGATGGTGCTTGGACGAAAATGAAGGGGGTGGACGGGCGGGATGGCGACTATGAAGGTAGCAGCGGCGGCGGACAAAGAAGAGCGGCAGCGGCGGCCTGACGGCGACGGTGGTGGCTAGGTTAGGAGTGCGGCGGCGGTGCTCGAAATAGGCGAAGAACCCTGACAGCGTGACGAAGACCGGTGCGGATGGTGGAGTTCCCACGCCAAGGGAGAAGGCGCGGCGCATACCACGGGAAGTCGACGTGCTGTGACGGTGGAGCGGACCGCGGGCCGCGGCGCTACGGCCTGAGGGGGCGACGCAGCGGCGGTAGGCGGGTCGGGGCGACGGCGTGAAGACCTCTGGGCGGCGGCGGGGACCGCGGGCCGCAACGCTGTGGCCCGAAGGGGCGACACAACGGTGTTTCGCGAGTCGGTGCAACCGCGGGGACGGCCTTGAGGTGGCGGCGGGGACCGCGTATCGCGACACTACGGCCCAAAGGGGCGACGCAGCGGCGACGCATGAGTCGATGCAGCTGCGAGGAGAACCATGGGGCGGCGGCGCTATGGTCCGACTGGGCGACGCAGCGGCAGCCTGATGCTCAATCGGTGGAGAGGCGCGCTGAACTCGAGGACGGTCTTCACACGACCTGCGGAGGCGCGCGTAATCGACGGGCCAGGTCGGTCGCACGGCGGAGATTAGGCGGATCGCGGCGGCGAGCGGGTGATCAAGCCGATCGCGCGCGAGGTTGGGGACGCCGCTCGGTGGAGGCGTGGTGGCAGCAGAGTCCGAGATGAAGCCGGCAACGACGGACGGCGTGGGACGTCGTGCGGATGAGCTTGTCAGCACCGACACCCAGGCTGCCAAAGCAACGCCGACGCCCGGGCAGCGAGGCCCGAGCGACCAACGGAGTAGCGGCTCCCGAGTTGAGGCAGCCGACGAGCCTGACGCAGCCGTCCCGACGCAGCCGAGGACGAGGCCGGCGAGGTAGACCGCCGGGCCGCCGTGCAGACGCTGCGGAGGCGGGTGATGTAGATCGATGGGCGGGCCGGTGTGTGAGTGACGGCTATGATTGGCCGTCGCATGGCGCAAGGCCGCCAGGTCGGGGCGATGCAGTTGTCCCGGTCGGAGCAAGGCAGTGACGGCCGGCCCAGGGCGTCGCGCGGACGGCGGCTGGCCCTGACGGGCCACCTCGGCGCGCGTGGCCGCCGGGTCGGAGAAGAGGCCGGCTGGTCGCGCCGGGTTGGAGTAGAGGCGCTCGGGATCGACGGCGGCGGTGGACGACGCAAACCGATCAAGAATAGATCGGAAAACCAAAAAGAAACCGCGCGATCAAAATGACCAGCAGGAGAGAGAAACCCCGGAGCTAGGCTCGGGGAAAAGACTCTCTAGGGCAGCTGGTCAACAAGACCGGCGAACGAACCCTAGGTACAGGCGGCGCGGCCCCCGGCGGCGGTCGTGGAGGCCGACCACCCCCGGGGACGGCGCGCAGGTGCGGAAGCGGCGACGGCTAGGGTTTAGGACCTGCGATAGATACCATATTAGAATGGAATGGGGTTTAGTGAAATAGTTCGTTGTATTGCTTGAGCCTCGTGGGCATATAAATAGAGTATAAAGACCAACTTAAAGTATAAGATAAGGCAAGACCAAATCCTAGTCTATCCTATACTTCCTAATAATTCTTATACTCAAACACTCCATTCCCCCAAATATATGTTGGAACCGGCCGTGGGGATTTGCAAGAGTCTGAACACCACGCGGACGTTCGCTTGGCCCACTGTTAGCTGGATATATGTCCTCACAACTCATGTGCCATGTCCATTAGGTCCGTCTGATCCATCTATGATGCCCGGATTTTATGTCTATTTGAAAGATATGGTTGGATGACCGGCTCTTGTATCCTATCCGGAGACACATCTGAACGTGGTCTGTGGATGAATATTGTGTCCGTTTGAGGGATAACAATGAAGATGCCCTAAGAGCATCTACAATCAAAGTGGGCAAATCCGCCCACTAAACGTCTGCTGGCACATCCGGGCACATCTCCGGACAGCACCGGGCGGCTCCTCATTTTCTCCTCCTAGACAATTACACTCCTCATATTTAACTCCTTAGATCCATGTAAATTCATACACGTCCAACATATAGAATGAATTTATCGCCAATTGTGCAGCCGAACGGACTCGGTCGTGTTTGGTGCGTATGCCATCTTCCTTCTCCCGTCTGCTTCCTTCGTAGCTCCCTCCGGGTAACGTTCTTCGTGTTGCCACCCCCAGAGACAACGCCAAGACAACATCCATGCCGCCTGTGGGGGACGGGGTAGTCAACAACGACAGGCAAGCCGAACTTGGGCAGCAACTCGGATGTTTGCAGTGGCGCGGACGGGCAACAAGGGTGGATCACGACCATGACTTAGGCGCGGGAACTGAAGGACATACATGTTAACTTTGATGGATAGGTCAATTTGAAAGCATTTGACATTGGTTCGGTATGTTGGATCCAGCATGATGGACGTGTCCGGACACGCCCGAGCCTCCCAGCTCCACTCCATGTATGGAATTGGTTTGAGCGGCGCCTAACAAACCGAACGTACAATGCCGGTTTGAGGGGAGCGATTGGGTCACCTGTTGGATCAGTCACCAACCAGACAGTCCACCGGACGTATAGAAGGTTTTTTGGTCTAAGAAATCCAAAACGGACAAGTGATAATCACGGATGCCACAACCGTAGCCACGGTCTCTCGCGTGACATGCCAAGAGCCACGTCGCCGGCACGGTAGGTGTGGTGCGTCTCGGGACAAGTCAGGTTGGTTTCGTTCGCTTGGTGGCACCAGAGCCAACTGCCGCTCGCATGACACGTTCGTACCCCAGCCCACCCGATCATGCATGTTCACCGCATGCGTTTCCTTCAAGGGTGTGTTTGGTTTGAGAACGAAGTGGAACGAAATGTCATGGTTTCATTCCGCTGGAATAGGTCGGTTCCATCCTTATGTTTGGTAGGAGCAATTCCAAAGAATGGAACGGTTACATGTGGTGTTTGGTTTGAGAGATGGAATAGAATGGAATTCTTCATCTCAGTTGATTACATTGATTCATACTGAATTATATTTCGATAGAAAACTAATGAATGCAAATGAGCACTTGATTATATTGATTCGGAGGTATATATAGACGCTGCAGTATAGGTATGCAAGATCAAACGAGGAATCTATCAGAATCAGAGAGCAGAAAAGATCATATCAGGCATCACACACACCACCTGACAACGTCCAGAAAAGATCAGATCAGGCACTTTGCACATTGCGAGTGTCTTCAGAAATATTAACAGATTGTGAAGAGGCAAAGGAAGGAGGGCCGCCACCCAGCAGGTGAGGTCGGGAGGCCGCCACCGGCCAGCCATGAGCCACTGCCGCAGCCCATGGTCGCTGCTACTTCTTCTGCTGCCGCCGCTCCGCCCAAGCTGGCCGCTGCTCCACTCCTCCTTGGCCGCTGCCGCCACGCAGCAAGCAGCTTCGGCCGCTCAGATGTGTCCGCGACGGGACAGCTGCTCCTCCGTGCTTTCCTGGATGTGTCCGCGACGGGATGGCTGCTCCTCCTTATGTCGCTGGGAGAGACGGATGGCCGGCTATGAGGGAGAAAGACGAGCGAGAGGAGAGACGACGGGGAGGTGAGGGCAGAGCCGGCGACGGGCCGAGGGAGTGTGGCGGCGCTGAGATTGGATGGTGCGTGCACCCGTGCGAGTCGGGGGAGAGGGGAAAAAGAAGCTGGTCCCGCGCGGTCCGCTCAATTCGAAGGTATCACTTGGTTCTGCATATACAGCGAATATTGGCTCGGTGGGAACCGATGGATTCTATTCCAGTGGGGAACCGAACGCTAGAACGAGCTCTGGGTACAGATCCGACCCATGCCGTTTCACTTGGTGACGGAAACCAAACACACCTCAAGGGTCCGTCAAGGGCACATCTAGATGGCACATAATTATGTTACATCTAACCCTTTTCTTTTCATAAAAAGTTTCTAAATCTTGTTCCGTCTTCTTTTTTTTAAACAATCATGTGAAGATGTATTTAACTCGGACCAATATTCAAGGGTACAAAAAAAAAGATTGCCGGGTTGCCTAACCAAACATGGCGGCCAACCCCTAACTTTAAGACATGCTTCGCTAGATTGTGAGTCTTGAAATTCGAGCTCCTAAACTCATGACCAAAAGTGCAACAAGTAAATGAACTACTATGGTCTATCATTTCATGTAAGATAACACCGTAGCTAGCCGGAGTTCTTTGCTTGATGTCATTCACTACGACATTGCAATCCGAGGCAATATGAATCTTGCGGAGGTTGAGATCTTCGGCAAGGGCTAGAGCCTCCCAAATTGCTAAAAGTTCAAGATTTGGTGGGTCATTGATTCCCTTGATAACAATAGTCGATGCTCCCTGGAAAATGCCAGATTGATCCCAACATATTGCAGCAGCAACTCCACGTCCTCGGTTGGATCTGACCGCTGCATCACATTTACCTTAGCACACATACTCGGCGGCGGGATCCAGTGTGTAAGCCTGACCGTTGGAGGTTTCACCTGGGCATTCCCCGCACCTGCAATGATCTGTAGGTCGGCCATGTATGTTTTGATGAAATGATTAGTTGCTTCAGGGCTCTAAAAAACATCCTCGTAAATAGCCTTTCGCCTAGCTCCCCAGACTGCCCAAAGTGTGACCACCATAAGCACAAAATCCTTTTGAGGTAGTTGATCATGCATCGCAAAAAGCCAGTTTTTTGCATTTAGGTCCGTGTCAAGGCTCAAGTGTTGTACCAACTCCTCTTCAGAAAGCGCCTATATGCACCTCGACATTGTACACTCTAAAAGAGCATGCCTCCATGAATCTTCCCTCCCACACAGCGCGCATAGGTGGGTGTCAGACATATGGCGGTGGTGTAGCAGGTCCGCCGTCGGCATCGAATGCCTTGCAAGGCATCATAGGAATACCTTGAGTTTAAATGGGACCTTGATGTGCCATAGCATAGTCCAAGCATTGCTGTTCGAGCTCAATGTGGAGCCCCCCGGATTTTCTTCCAGCCAATTCATTCTTTGTTTCTTCGTGTTCAACACCATCCAATATGCAGACTTGACAAAAAAATTGCCGTACCTCTCGGCAGACCATGCCCAAAAATCGTCCATAGCTCTAGTACAAATAGGTATTGCCATAATAGCGCCAGCATCAAACGGGATGAAAGTGGCCCGAAGCAGCTCTTCCTTCCATGATGTCGTGGTCATATCGATAAGTTTAGATACCATCTGAGGTGGATTGGGCGTAAGAGATGTTATCAGCCGCAAAGGTCCAGTCCTCTATAGCCAGTTAGATCTCCATATTTCTATTGTTTGTCCATCCCCAATGCGTCTAATAATACCTTGCTATAAAATGTCTCTCCCATTAAGCACAGCTATCCATATTTGAGATGGATGGTTGCCTAGATCTTCTTCCAGAAAACATGTGTTTGGGAAATATATCGCCTTGAAAATCCTTGCACTGAGAGAATTTGGTTCAACAAGTAGCCTCCATGCCTGACGAGCTAGCAATGCAAGATTGAAGATCTCCATGTCCCTAAAGCCCATACCGCCAAGATGCCTTGGCTTTGTCATGACATCCCATGAGACCCAAGATGGATTCCTCTTTCCCTATTTACTTCCCCACCAGAACTGCCGGATTATGGATGAGATGTTTTCACATAGACCTCATGGTAAACGGAAACATGCCATGGAGTAAACCGGGATGGATTGAGCCACTGCTTTAATAACACTTATTGTTTTCCTGCCACTGAAAGTAGTTTTTCCATCCATCCTCTAACCTTTTCCCCAAATTATGTCTCTCAAGTACTTAAAAGTACCCATCTTTGACTGCCAACATCCGTTGCCACGCCCAAATATCTTTCACTCAACGATTCATTTTTCACATTTAAAATATGTTTGACATTGTGTCTCACAATTTATTCACATGCCTTGCTAAAAAAGATTGAAGTATTTGCATGGTTGTTTCTTTGGCCTGAAGCATTATAGTATGTCTCTAATAGGTTTGAAATCATCACAGCCCCCTCAACACCTGACTTGAAAAGCAACAGGCTATCGTCGGCAAAAAGGAGATGGTTGACAAGCGGAGCTGTCGGAGCCACCTTTGAACCCTTCAAGACCAGACGACGAAGAAATGGATTTTAAAAGACACAAAAGGCCATGTGCTGCAATCATGAAAAGGTAAGGGGAGATTGGATCTCCCTGTCGGATATCCCTGGTAGGTGTGAACTGATCTAACTTCTCACCATTAAATAAAACTGAAAAAGAGACAGACCGTACCATATTCATCACTATATTGATCCAAGAGTGTGCAAACCCCAATTTCTCCATCATAGCACGGAGGTATGGCCACTCCAGTCTATCATAGGCTTTCATCATATCCAACTTCAAAGCACAAAAGCTATTTGATTTAGCCCTGCTCCTCTTAGTAAAGTGCAAACACTCATAGGCACAAATAATGATATCTGTGATCAACCTGCCTGGTACAAATGCTGGTTGTTCCTGAGATATGGTGTCTGGTGGGATTATTTTGAGCCTGTCTACAACTACTTTGGAAGCAATTTTATAGATTACATTGCATAAACTCATAGGACGGAACTGAGACAATAAAGTTGGGTTCATTGGGACAAGAACAAGTACCGTGTCATTTACACACGCAACACTTTCCTCTCCTCTAATAATTCTCAAGACCGCCTTAGTAACCTCATGTCGGGGGAAACGACACCTATGGGATCCCGGGGAATCCCTTGTACGGTTGGCGGGGCGTGGGGCTGCGGAAAGAGCAGGTCTAAAAGATCAACGTGAGGGGATTTTTACCCAGGTTCGGGCCGGAAACGATGCGTAAAACCCTAGTCCTGCTCGTCTATGTTTATTTGGTGTTCTTGAGTTCTTGAACTAGCTGTGGTGCAAGCCCAGTCCAAAAAGTCTGAATCCTTCCTCAGTAAGCCTCAGGCCTCCTTTTATATGTCAAAGGGGTCGCCATAGTGGCACATAGGAGGTGGAAAGCATCTACAGTGTACAAGTTTATCGCCTGGCACCGTAGGACAAACGCATTTAATGCGCTGCCGATGTGCCCTCTTGCTTTATCGGGGACGGCAACGAAGCTCGTCTCGTCCGCTGCCTCGCCTTGCTTAGACACGTGTCCAAGCCGACGAGGCATGCAACGCCATGCTGGCTGGTTGCTGAGCTGGTGCGGTGACAGGGTCTTCACGAAGATCTGCATGCCACCACGCAGGCGCTTGCCTAGTTGGCGGGCTGGTTGCCTCGTCGGAATGGCCGTGGGGTAACGAGACATTGGTGGGTGCGGGCCTCATGGACGTCCTCGGAAAGTATGTTGCCCGGGGTCTTCATCTATCCCCGACAAAGGATCTTGCCGGGGGTCTTCATCTTCTGGTTCTTATTTTGGCTCATAGGCCCTTGGTCTTCACAAAGACTGCATGCCACCACGCGGGTGCCCCCGAGTCTTGGTCTTGACGTTATCGATGGTGTCAGAGCTCTTAGGCTCAAGGGTGGCGGCCTCGCTAGTGTGGGGCGAATTGCCCCGGCAAGGCTCTTGCCGGGGCTATGTAGGACGCCCCAGCAAGGGTGTTGCCAGGGGAGATCCATCTTGCCCCTTTGCCCTTCATGCCTCTGATTTGAGTGCTCCCTCGGTAGCCTTGTATCTTTCCTTCCTCTGCCGCGCCAAGCATGGCTGTAGGTGTGGCTACGACTGCCCGTGCACAAGTAAAGGGGTACATAAAGGCACCTACTTTTGTAAACGGACAAGAGCCGCCGGGCCTGGGCCACACATAAGCGCGAAGCATTGTGTAACATCCCAAATTTTCAATTTGGAATGTTATACACTAGATCATGATGCATATCATATTTTCTTGCATTTTTACCGATCCTAGAAATTTCACGCAACTCAAGGACCCACGGAGAGAGTTGGAGATTTCGTTATTTTCATATTTGAGTTCTTCTCAAATTTTGAAGAAAGGATCATTGGATTTGTCGGAGTTTATTTGCCTTTTATTTGGATAGGGAAAAATGCGTGTTTTCAAAATTTGCATTCTAGGTCCCGAGAAAAGTTCATTTTGTTCGACCCATTTTTAGGAGTCGGGGAAAAATTTCTTTAGAAGTTTTGGAGTTCGTTTAGTTCTCTTTTATTTTGTTTTTCTGCGCGTGAAACCGATTTAAAAAAAAATCCCGCAGCGCCCCTGGGCCAAGGCCCAAGCCGCCGGCCGGCCAAGGCCAGGCCACCGCACGTGCGCGCCCAGCGCAGGCGCCCAAGCCGCCGCCGCCCTAGAGTCCTTCTAGGACTCCAATTCCAATCTCCCTCTCCTTCTCTTTTTCCTCCTCTTTTGCTTGCCCCCTCCCCCAAGCAAACCCTCTCCTCTCACCTATATAAATACCCACCCCCCTCTAAACCCCACATCAAACCAAGCCCCAAGCCCTAGTGCCCCGCCGCCGCTGCCCTTGTGCCGCCGCCGCCGCCCTTGCTCGCCGCCGCCGGAGCCCCATTCGCCGGAGCCTCGCTGAGGTTGCCCCGCGTCTCTTTTTCTTCCCCGGTTCGGTTTTTCTTCTAAACCGTTCCGATTCGTTTCTTCTATTCCGATTCGTTTTCTTTCCGATTCTTTTCTTCTCTAAACCGTTCCAGTTTTCTAGATCGGTTTTTCGTTCGGTTATCTTTTCTCGAACCCTAGATCGGATTCATTCTCTTTTCCGATTTAGTTGCCTAGAGACCGTTCGCCGGACCATTCGTCCTAACGAACGTGATCACCAGATTATCCTAGGTTAACGAACGTCCGTTCATTTAACCGTTCTTCTTTTTCTTTTCGTCAGATTTATTCCGCGATCGCGATCTCAGATACAATCTTCGTTCTAGTTTATCTTCTCGCTCGTTTATCGGAATCAGGTGATTCAAGCGCCTGGAGTTTCGCTTCGAAACCGCTGTTCCGACTAATCAACATAAACCAGTTTTGCTACGGTAAAATTTGACCTAGTTTCAACTTGCTAGAACCGAGTTGTTTTCTTCTGCCGTTTGTTTTCAGTTTCCTTGTTCGGTTCTTTCTCTCTTTGCAACCGGAATTCTTAAGTTGAACTATCTGGTTCGATCTCTTGTTCGAGTTTTACCTGTGCATTAGATGAGTACTTATTGTATGCTTGTTGTTTGTCTGCGATAGATTACCCGGATTGCGCCGCCTGTTACTTCGAATCTCTAGGACTCGCGGATCATCAGCAAGGCAAGTAATACTTTGATCATACCTTTTCTACATCCCAGTTTTATTGCATTAGATCCATCCTCACACATTGCATGATTATGATCTAATTAAATTGTGGGATGGGAAGTAGATGAGGTAGTACCTATTACCTGTTTATTATGAAACCTTTGGGAGTTACTTCTACGTTTGCTTATTATGCCATGCTATGCTAGTAGACGTGGATTGGGTGAGTGATATCCATGACAGATGTGAGATTGATAAGTTTAAGGGTTTATCTAAGGTGGCAACTTAAACACACATCTGGGTGGACTGAGGCACGCGATGTCTATCAGGACTTGCCTGTTTTATTTTGGACCGCCACCCAGGCTCAAAGGGATCATAAGATCTTTCATGCTAAATACTTACGCGTGCAGCCACAAGCCATTATGGGCTCTGGCATAGTTGACTAAGTCGTGCGAACTCTTACAGAATAGACTAGCAGATGTAGGGGAAAGTAGGTGTACCGGTATATCCATCGTAAGGTGCTAGCGCTTCTGAAAGACTGTGTCTCGGTCATCCGTTTCTCAAGCACCAGTAGTGCAAGAAATCCAACGGAGGCGATCGAGTCTTGTGGGGAAAAGTGCGCAAACCTCTGCAGAGTGTAACAAACTAATCATGATTAGCCGTGTCCCCGGTTATGGACATCTTGAGTATCTAGTACTTGAATATCATGTGAATCTCATCATGTTACTTTTAAATTAATATTGTTGGGTTATTAATGATTACTTTTAATTGGGATTGAGAATGCTGTCAACCATTCTCAATGTTTAACAACCACCATGATAGTTAAATAAATTTATTCCTTTGCAGTAGGAAAAAACTGGCTTTACGCAAAACAGTAACCATAGAGCTTTCCACCAGCCAAATATGCATATAGTCTAGCTGTTTCATTCCATCATTCTCTATGTGTTACCTTGCCAGCATATTCCATGTGCTGACCTGTTTTCGGGCTGCAACGTTAATGTTGCAGACTTTTCAGACGACGATTAAGGTGCTTTTAGGTCGTGGTTCTATACTCAGTGATGCCGTTGGAGTTGATGGACCCATTTTATCTTCCAAGTCTTCCGCTGTTATCGATATTAGATGGCCTTAAGCCATATTATTGTAATAAGTTCTCTTCTGAGACATCGATGTAATAAGTGTGTGATTGCCACTCTGCTATAAATCCTTCGATGTACTGTGTGGTGTCAGCATTACTGATTCAGGGATGACACCAGAGCACAGTAGACTTGATCCATTCGGGTCTGGTCGCCACAAAGATGGTATCAGAGCACACGCTGACTGTAGGACACGACCACTAAGTTAAAGCCCTAGATCACTATTCTCTCCTCATTTTCTAACTCCTCATCTTTTCTACTCTCTAGGATGAAGGACGCGAAGATTAAGTACGCTCAACCGGATGAAGGCACACCTTTTGGATTTCACTTGAAGGAAGTCACCAAGTACCTGAACATTGGATTACCAAGCTTCACGTGAACTTTCAACGCCACTTTGCCTGAAGAGGAGCGCTGGAAGATTCAAGCTCATGTTTCGGGAAGGACATTCGCGCCAATTACGAAGCCCATAGATAGTGTTTTCAATGCACCAACTTGGAGTCTAGGAAGCAGCATGGCAGCCCATATCACCATAGGACGCATTAGAGAAGTTTATCAAGAAGACCTCAAGGACACTATCTACCAGATTTGCGGACGCCGAGATGAACAATGGGAGTTAGTCACCACCAAGAAGGATAGATCCATTGCAGCTTTCATCCAGGAGTTATACCAGCACATTCGACGCCACGAGAACCAGATGTGCAATGATATGATAGAGTTGAAGAATGCGAAGACAAGGATCATCGAGCTAGAAGGAGATCTGAAGGCTACACGCAAGGACTACATGGACGAGATGGTAGCTCTAGCAAGACACAACTGCGATCTTAAACAGGAGATTGAAGAAATCAAGAGGGAGTTAGCATTCAGGAAGGAAGACATGTACGTCGCATGTCCAGACAACTACATCATCATCGACGACACCGATTCGGATCCAAGTGAACCCGACTTTGAAGACGAAGCTGGAGCGGACATCATGGAGTCTTCCACTGGTTCAAATTTTTAGATGACCACCAAATATTAGTAGTATTCCCCCATGTAAACACTATAGTTCGAGCACTTTTGCGATAGCTAGATCGATTGTAAGCCCTTGTTTGATTGAATGAAGTGATTTTGTGTGAATTTGCTCATGTGCATTGGGGTAGTGTTTTCTCTTTAGACCTCATTCTATTCTTATATCTCTTCTTTTCTAAACCCTCAGATGCCTCCGAGACGTGACAATGGATTTCCACCAGAGCTCACTCAATTGATCCAACAACAGAATCAATTGATGCAACTGTTAGTCCAGAATCAGCAGAACAACAACAACAACAACCCACCACCACCACCATCCCCTGTCGACCACTTAGACCGTTTCCTTAGGCTGAATCCGCCGGTGTTTTCTAGTAGCATCGAGCCGATAGTAGCAGAAAATTGGCTCCGCAAGATAGGAAGGGAGTCGACCACTGCAGGATGCACGGATGGTGAGAAAGTGAAGTTTGCCGCACATCAGTTAGAAGGACCCGCGGCAGCATGGTGGGAGAATTTCACAGCCACCTTCCCAGTTGACACTGTCACATGGGATCAGTTTCAGCAAGCTTTCTGCACTGCACATGTTTCAGCAGGAGCTATGGCCATGAAGAAGCGTGAGTTTCGCAACTTACGCCAAGGAGGAAGGATAGTTGGCCAGTACGTTGACGACTTCAGCAAGTTAGCACGTTATGCCCCAGATGACGTTGCTACGGATGCCACGAAGCAGGAGAAGTTCTTGGAAGGACTGAATGATGAGTTGAGTATGCAGCTGATGGTAGGAAGTTTCAACAACCCAGGAGTTGGTAGATCGTGCCATCATGATTGAAGGGAAGCAACAGCAGATTGAGAACCGCAAGAGGAAGTATGGACAGGGGAAGTATAACTCTGGAGCCCAGCAGAAGCCCCGTTTTACCCCTAAATCGGGATTTCAGTTTCAGCATACCCATGGAGGAGGTAGTTCGCACAACCACAATGGCCACAAGAATGGTAATGGGAATGGAGGAAGCAATGGCCAGAACCGGACCACCCCATCAACCCCATCCAAGAGAGATCTGAGTCAAGTCACCTATTTCAAGTGTTCCAAGACCGGACATTATGCTAACGAATGTCCTAAAGGCTAGAATGGAAATGGCAATGGAAGCTCAGGGAAGAAGCCGAACCCTTTCAATAGGGGACAGGTGAACCACGTTAACGTGGAAGAGGTTGAAGATCAGCCGGATGCAGTAATCGGTAAGTTTTTGGTTAAGTCATTTACCGCACTCGTCCTTTTCGATACTGGTGCATCGCATTCATACATATCAAGGGGATTTGTGGAAAAAAATAGCCTGCCCACTAGGATTCTTAAAACACCTATGCTAGTAAGTTCGCCACGAGCAGAATACATGGCCAGTCAAGGATGCTTTCAAGTGCCATTAAGCATAGGAAGGTATGTTTTCCCAACAGATTTGATTATTCTGGAATCCCAAGGTTTGGATGTAATTCTCAGTATGGATTGGTTGTCGATGTATGGAGGAAACATCGATTGCACTAGTAAGTCAATTTTGCTTACAACGCCAGAAGGAAGAATGATCAAGTATGTATCCCGGCATGTGCCAAATAGGACACAAGTAAATTGCCTAACAGGAGTTATGCAGGAGGAAGTACCTGTGGTAAAGGATTTTCCTGACGTATTTCCAGAAGAGTTGCCAGGCATGCCACCGGATAGAGACATTGAGTTTTTGATTGAATTATTACCAGGTACAGGCCCAATATCAAAGAGACCGTATCGGATGCCTGCAAAAGATTTGGTAGAAATTAAGAATCAGATTAAGGAGTTATTGGAGAAGGGTTACATACGCCCAAGTTCTTCGCCTTGGGGATCACCCGTACTTCTAGTGGAGAAGAAGGATGGATCATTAAGGATGGTTGTTGATTACCGTGGATTGAATGAAGTAACCATCAAGAACAAGTACCCACTGCCAATGATTAATGATCTGTTTGATCATTTACAAGGAGCTAAAGTGTTTTCCAAGATCGATTTGCGATCAGGGTACCATCAGTTGAAGATTCGAGAGCAGGACATACCTAAGACAGCATTCACCACAAGATACGGACTTTATGAGTATACCGTTATGTCATTTGGATTGACTAACGCGCCTGCCTATTTTATGAACATGATGAACAAAGTGTTTATGGAGTTTTTGGACAAGTTCGTCGTAGTGTTCATTGATGATATCCTGGTTTATTCAAAGAATGAAGAAGAGCATAAGGAACATTTGCGTTTGGTCTTGGAGAAACTAAGGGAACATCAGTTATATGCCAAATTTAGCAAAGGTGAGTTTTGGTTGAAGGAAGTAGGATTCCTCGGACACGTTATATCCGGAGAAGGGATAGCAGTTGACCCCGCAAAGGTTGAGACCGTAACCGAATGGGAAGCACCAACGATAGTTGGAGAGATCCGGAGTTTTCTTGGACTCGCAGGATACTATCGGAGATTCATTGAGAACTTTTCAAAGATTGTGAAGCCTATAACGGAGTTGTTGAAGAAGGATACTAAGTTCAATTGGACTGAGGAGTGTGAGGCTAGTTTCCAGGAGTTGAAGAAACGTTTGGTTACCTCACCAGTGTTGACTTTGCCAGATCAGACCAAGGATTATGAGGTGTATTGCGATGCTTCACGTCGAGGACTTGGAGCAGTGCTTATGCAGGAAGGGAGAGTTGTTTCGTATGCTTCACGACAACTGAAGCCTCATGAGTTGAATTATGCTACGCATGATTTGGAGTTAGCAGCCGTAGTGCATGCATTGAAGACATGGAGACATTTCCTCATTGCAAATCATTGCGAGGTGTACACGGATCACAAGAGTTTGAAGTACATTTTCACGCAGAAGGAGTTGAATCTCAGACAAAGGAGATGGTTGGAGCTTATCAAGGATTATGATATGAGATTGCATTACCATCCCGGTAAAGCTAATGTAGTAGCTGACGCATTGAGCCGCAAGAGCCATGTCAATACGTTAATGACGGGAGCAATACCCAAGGATTTAGCAGAAAACCTTCGTGAACTAAGTTTAGAGATAGTTCCGAAAGGCTATGTAGCAGGATTGGAGATTCAGTCAACATTGATGGATAAAATCAGAGAAGCTCAGAAATCTGACAAGGAGATTGCTGCTATAAAGGAGAAACTGAGCAAAGGAAAAGCAAAGGGATTTCGTGAGGATGAGCACGATACCCTATGGTTTGAGGACCGTGTTTACGTGCCAAATGACCCGGAGATCAGGAAGTTGATTCTACAAGAGGCACATGATTCACCCTATTTGATTCACCCAGGAAATACTAAGATGTATTTGGATTTGAAGAAAACATTTTGGTAGACCGGAATGAAGAAGGATATTGCAGCATATGTAGCAGTTTGTGATGTATGTCATAGAGTGAAGGCAGAGCATCAGAAGCTAGCCGGATTGTTGCAACCATTGCCGATACCCGAATGAAAGTGGGATAAGATAGGCATGGATTTTATCACAGGACTGCCCAGGACGAAAGCAGGATATGACTCGAAATGGGTAGTAGTTGATCATTTGACGAAGGTAGCACATTTCATTCCAGTCAAGACCACTTACACCAGTGCTAAGTTGGCAAAGATATACATGACTAGGATCATTTGTTTGCATGGAGTTCCGAGGAGTATTGTATCAGACAGAGGAACCCAATTTACCTCAAAGTTTTGGAATCAGTTGCATGAAACTCTGGGAACCAGGCTAGAGTTCAGCACCGTTTTTCATCCGCAGACAGATGGACAGACCGAGAGAGTCAATCAGATTTTGGAAGATATGCTGAGAGCCTGTGCACTAGATTATGGATCTAGTTGGGATGATAACTTGCCGTATGCGGAGTTTTCATATAACAACAGTTACCAAACCAGTTTGAAGATGGCACCTTTCGAAGCTTTATACAGAAGGAAGTGCAGGCCACCGTTGTCATGGGACGAAGTTGGAGACCGTCAATTCTTTGGACCGGATTTGATTAAAGAGTCTGAACGGAAAGTTAAGTTGATTCGCGATAGACTCAAGGTAGCCCAGTCCAGGCAGAAGAGCTACGCAGATTCTAAATGCAAGGAGATAGTTTACGAAACCGGAGACAGAGTGTATCTCCGAGTATCCCCACTACGAGGAGTTAAGCGATTTGGAGTTAAGGGAAAATTAGCACCGCGTTTTGTTGGACCGTATAAGATCTTGCAACGTATGGGAGAAGTCGCATATAAGTTGGAATTACCAGAGGGACTGTCAGGAGTTCATGACGTATTCCATGTTTCTCAGCTGAAGAAATGTCACGCCGAGATGGCGGAGGTACCGTTAAGAGATACAGTGCCACTTGAAGCGATTCAGTTGAAGGACGACCTAACGTATGAGGAGAAACCAGTCAAGATTCTCGAGTTTGCCAATAGAGTTACCCGCATCAAGGTTATCAAGTTTTGCAAAGTTCAGTGGAACCACCACTCAGAGGATGAAGCCACCTGGGAAAGAGAAGAAGATTTGCTCAAGGACCACCCTCACCTATTTTCTAGCCAACCCGAATCTCGAGGGCGAGATTCATCTTAAGGGGGGTAGGTTTGTAACATCCCAAATTTTCAATTTGGAATGTTATACACTAGATCATCATGCATATCATATTTTCTTGCATTTTTGCCGATCCTAGAAATTTCACGCAACTCAAGGACCCACGGAGAGAGTTGGAGATTTCGTTATTTTCATATTTGAGTTCTTCTCAAATTTTGAAGAAAGGATCATTGGATTTGTCGGAGTTTATTTGCCTTTTATTTGGATGGGGAAAAATGCGTGTTTTCAAAATTTGCATTCTAGGTCCCGAGAAAAGTTCATTTTGTTCGACTCATTTTTAGGAGTCAGGGAAAATTTTCTTTAGAAGTTTTGGAGTTCGTTTAGTTCTCTTTTCTTTTGTTTTTCTACGCGCGAAACCGATTTAAAAAAAATCCCGCAGCGCCCCTGGGCCAAGGCCCAAGCCGCCGGCCGGCCAAGGCCAGGCCACCGCACGCGCGCGCCCAGCGCAGGCGCCCAAGCCGCCGCCGCCCTAGAGTCCTTCTAGGACTCCAATTCCAGTCTCCCTCTCCTTCTCTTTTTCCTCCTCTTTTTCTTGCCCCCTCCCCCAAGCAAACCCTCTCCCCTCACCTATATAAATACCCACCCACCCCTCTAAACCCCACATCAAACCAAGCCCCAAGCCTCACCCCGCGCCTCCATAGCCGCGCCGCCGCCGCCCTAGTGCCCCGCCGCCGCCGCCCTTGTGCCGCCGCTGCCGCCCTGCGTCATCGCCGCCGCCGCCCTTGTGCCGCCGCCGGAGCCCGTTCGCCGGAGCCTCGCCAAGGTTGCCCCGCGTCTCTTTTTCTTCCCCGGTTCGGTTTTTCTTCTAAACCATTCCAATTCTTTCTTCTCTTCCGATTCGTTTTCTTTCCGAATCTTTTCTTCTCTAAACCGTTCCGGTTTTCTAGATCGGTTTTTCGTTCGGTTTTCTTTTCTCGAAACCCTAGATCGGATTCGTACTCTTTTCCGATTTAGTTGCCTAGAGACCGTTCGCCGGACCATTCGTCCTAACGAACGTGATCACCGGATTATCCTAGGTTAACGAACGTCCATTCGTTTAACCGTTCCTCTTTTTCTTTTCGTCGGATTTATTCCACGATCGCGATCTCCGATCCGATCTTCTTTATAGTTTATCTTCTCGCTCGTTTATCGGAATCAGGTGATTCAAGCGCCTGGAGTTTCGTTTTGAAACCGCCGTTCCGACTAATCAACTTAAACCAGTTTTGCTATGGTAAAATTTGACCTAGTTTCAACTTGCCAGAACCGAGTTGTTTTCTTTCGCCGTTTGTTTTCGGTTTCCTTGTTCGGTTCTTTCTCTCTTTGCAACCGGAGTTCTTAAGTTGAACTATCTGGTTCGATCTCTTGTTCGAGTTTTACCTGTGCATTAGATGAGTACTTATTGTATGCTTGTTGTTTGTCTGCGATAGATTACCCGGATTGCGCTGCCTGTTACTTCGAATCTCTAGGACTCGCGGATCATCAGCAAGGCAAGTAACACTTTGATCATACCTTTTCTACAACCTAGTTTTATTGCATTAGATCCATCCTCACACATTGCATGATTAGGATCTAATTAAATTGTGGGATGGGAAGTAGATGAGGTAGTACCTGTTTATTATGAAACCTTTGGGAGTTACTTCTATGTTTGCTTATTATGCCATGCTATGCTAGTAGACGTGGATTGGGTGAGTGATATCCATGACAGATGTGAGATTGATAATTTTAAGGGTTTATCTAAGGCGGCAACTTAAACACACATCTGGGTGGATTGAGGCACCTGATGTCTATCAGGACTTGCCTGTTTTATTTTGGACCGCCACCCAGGCTCAAAGGGATCATAAGATCTTTCATGCTAAATACTTACGTGTGCAGCCACAAGCCATTATGGGCTCTAGCATAGTTGACTAAGTCGTGCGAACTCTTACAGGGTAGACTAGCAGATGTAGGGGAAAGTAGGTGTACCGGTCTATCCATCGTAAGGTGCTAGCGCTTCTGAAAGACTGTGTCTCGGTCATTCGTTTCTCAAACACCAGTAGTGCGAGAAATCCAACGGAGGCGATCGAGTCTTGTGGGGAAAAGTGCGCAAACCTCTGCAGAGTGTAACAAACTAATCATGATTAGCCGTGTCCCCGGTTATGGACATCTTGAGTATCTTGTACTTGAATATCATGTGAATCTCATCATGTTACTTTTAAATTAATATTGTTGGGTTATTAATGATTACTTTTAATTGGGATTGAGAATGCTGTCAACCATTCTCAATGTTTAACAACCACCATGATAGTTAAATAAATTTATTCCTTTGCAGTAGGGAAAAACTGGCTTTACGCAAAACAGTAACCATAGAGCTTTCCACAAGCCAAATATGCATATAGTATAGCTGTTTCATTCCATCATTCTCTATGTGTTACCTTGCCAGCATATTCCATGTGCTGGCCCGTTTTCGGGCTGCAACATTAATGTTGCAGACTTTTCAGACGATGATTAAGGTGCTTTTAGGTCGTGGTTCTATACTCAGTGATGCCGTTGGAGTTGATGGACCCATTTTATCTTCCAAGTCTTCCGCTGTTATCAATATTAGATGGCCTTAAGCCATATTATTGTAATAAGTTCTCTTCGGAGACATCGATGTAATAAGTGTGTGATTGCCACTCTGCTATAAATCCTTCGATGTACTGTGTGGTGTCAGCATTACTGATCCAGGGATGACACCGGAGCATAGTAGACTTGATCCATTCGGTTCTGGTCGCCACACATTGTTGGGCCAGGCCCAGAACGGTGTGCGGGCACGCCGGGCAGAGTTTTAATCACGGTAATTTCTTCGCCAGTTGCGCTTCCACACGACCTGCATTGAGTACGTGACGTGGGGGTCATGCGTGGAATTATCGCAGCACGCTTGCATCACCCTATGGTGAATAGTAAAGAGGCGGCCCGCACCTTCCCCATAAAAAGAGGGAGCCGCAGGGGTGCGGCTCATTTACAAAGGGGACTCGGGTGGTGGCCTTCATGGCGCCCGCGCCCCAAGATCACGAGGTGGAAAAGGGTTGTCGCACTTGTCTTCTTAATTCCGGCCCGCCCGCCACGGGTCCCGCATGCCTCAGGGAGGGTAGGTGGTGGATACGGAGGGCACGGGCCTTAACGCCGAGGCGGGAAGCCGGGCGTTGCTGATTGGAGCAACGGGTTGGTCCTGATTCCTCGCGCCTCTGGCGGCCAGATTAGTTGAGTGGGGCGACCGCCCTCAGGTTGGGAGGCCCAGCCCCGGCCCCGCCCCTCTATAAAAGGGGAGAGGGACAGCGTCCCTATGCATTCATCTCCTTCCTGCTTGGTCCCTTTCTTCCATTCGCCATGGTGAGAGGGCGTGTCGGCGCTCCAATGGCAGCGACGAGGGCTTCTACTCGACAGCGTGTCCCCCCTCCTCCGGAGCTCATGGTGGCGAAGCCCGCTGCGAGAGGAAGAGGGAGGGGACGAGGCCGAGGCCGCCGTCGCACTCGGGGGAGAGGAGGACGGGGCGGCGCACTGGCCGCGCTTCCGCTAGCGGCTCCCCCCCTAATGGAGGGCCACGTCAAAGACCAGCCCCTTGAGCTCTTCATCAGGTTGTACAAGCCGGTGTGCGGTCACCTCCGCCCTCCCACCCCGTTCACCCGGGAGATGGAGCTCGACCCTCCACAGGCCTTGAGGCTGCACATGAGGGGCTGCGGGAATGGCGGCATGCGAGTTGAGGTCGACTTCCCCGCCCCTCATGTGATGTATCTCCGCCATGGGTGCAAGAGCTTTGCCTGTGCCCATAGCCTATCAGAGGGGCTCGTTGTCCATTTCAAATTAATGGAAAACAGTCTGGTCTTCGTGTAGGTCTTTGGGCACTTAGGAACCCGCTTAGGGTGCTGCGTAGAGAGATCCATCAAGAACGAAACGTCCTCCTCGGGCGACAGTGATGAGGAGGACAATGACAGCGACGATGACGATAGAGGGCGGGAGGACGCCGATTCCGACTCCGGATGATCGTTGGCGGCAGCATCGTCATCTGCATTGCCCTCCTCCCTCGGTCGCGTGCCTTGCCGAGGATCATCCCCTCCATGCTCTCCATCGGTGCGTTCCCCGTTGCCCCTTCTTTGCCTTCACCTGCCGCACCTGGGAAGAAAGGGGCAAGAACGGAGATCATGGGGCACTTATCTTTCTTTTAACTTGTAGGCACTTGCTAAATATTAATTTCTAAGTAACATGCTTGTGTCCTGTAACATTCGTATTTGTATCAGCATGTCAATGAAAAAGACCAGCCTTGCCGGGAACCCGTGCATGTATACGTCCATGCAGAGGCGAGATGCCCCCTTAATGCCAATAAATGACTCATTCCAACAAGCTGCCCTACCGGTGCGCTCTGCGCCTGGCTGAGAATCACATCTGCCGAGTTACAGACAAAGGGTCCAGCCCCTCATTAATCTCCTTTTAGCAAAGTCTACTGCAAGCATTCTGACCGAAGCAGCGTTCGGGTCAGGGATGGGAGCACCTAAGTTTAAAAGAGAGTGGCGATGTTTTCTAGTGCACAAGTCACAGGTTACGAACAAGAATGGGCAAGAGGTGAACTTAATCTATTTGGTTTGCCGGGGGTCACCGTGTCGGGCAGTGTTCTCAACTTCTCGCCGGAGCCGGGTCCTTGCTGCGGCTGGAAAGAAGAGAGGGCAAGAGCATGGAACCTTGGTGGTCCATTAACATTTGTTGGAATCAAAAAGTAGTACAATATCCTGGACAAGCATGCATATATGTATACACATAAACATGGAAATCAACTGGAAACTGTACATACTAAGGGCTTTCTTTCCACAACTGCGCGCAGGGTCTGCGCCTGGCTTTGTCCATAGGGTTACATGCCTTGCCGCAAGGCTAGTACGAAAGGGGGGTTGCCGGGGTTCCCGGCAACCACGCCTTGTGGGTAAAACTTGCAAAGATGTTCGATATTCCAGGAATTGCTCACCGCAATGCCATCTTCGCTCTCCAGGCGGACTGCGCCGGGCCTGGTGACTCGTATTACCTGATAAGGGCCTTCCCGCTTTGGCGTCAACTTGTTTGAATTCTTGGTGGATTGAATTCACCGAAGAACAAGGTCGCCTTTCTCAAGGCTTCAGACGTGAACCCTGCGGCTATGGTAGCGGCGCAAGGCTTGCTGGTAGCGAGCAGCTCGCACAGCAGCCTGAAGATGATCTTCCCCAAGGAGCGTCGCATCATCTTGGCGCAACTTCTCTTCTCAAGCTCATCATAAGCGAGCACTCAAGGTGACCCGTATATGAGTTTCGTGGGGAGAACTGCTTCTGCCCCATATACCAGGGCAAAGGGTGTCTGGCTAGTGGCTCGATTTGGTGTCATTCTGATGGACCAAAGAACCGTTGGCAACTCATCAATCCAGTGCCTCTCGCACTTGTGTAGCCTATCAAAAGTTCTAGTCTTGAGCCCCCACAACACTTCTGCATTCGCCCTCTCAGCCTGGCCATTACTCCTGGGATGAGCAACAGAAGCAAAACAAACCTTACCACTGAGGTCTTAGATATACTACATGAAGGTGTGGCTCATGAACTGTGTGTCGTTGTCGGTGATGATTCTATTCGGCACACCAAAACGGTAGACTAGTCCCTTGAAGAACTTGACGGTTCATTGTGCTGTCACCTTTCTCACCGGTTACACTTCCGGACACTTTGTGAACTTGTCGATCGTGACGTACAAGTACTCAAAGCCCCCGACAGCGTGGGGAAAGGGTCCCAATATGTCGAGCCCCCAAACCAAAAATGGCCAGGAAAGAGGGATTGTTTGAAGGGCTTGGGCTGGCTAATGAAGCTTCTTTGAATGGAACTGGCACGCTTCACACTTGGTTACTAGTACAGTTGGATCCTGGAGAGCGGTGGGCTAGAAGAAACCTTGCCGGCAAGGGCTCTTGACCCTATGTGGGAGCCACACATGCCTCCATGTATCTCTGCCAACAGCTCTAGTCCATCCTCCCGAGGAATGCACTTCAGTTTCACGCCGTTCGGTCTCCTTCTGTATAGGGAGTCATCCACAAACTGGTACATGCTGGATCGACGGGCTACTTTCTCTGCCTCTTCCTGTTCCTCAGGGAGTTCCAATGTCTGGAGAAACGGACGGTACTATGCGCCCATGCCGGAGCCTGGGGCTCAACGGCAAGGACTAAAGGCTCATCTTCGGATGTAGGGGCGGTTGCCTCTACGGTCAGGGCTTGAGGCCCTGCCGGAGGTTGCTGCTCCCCGACAAGCTTGGGGCACCCGGCAACGTCCTTGCCGGCGACTCCTGGGAGCTCAGCGGGAAAGAACATGTCAGGGCTTGCCTTCCTTCATTTGTTCTGTCATGTTGATGGCTCAATGGATGGCTGGTTTAATTGAAGCACAAAGGTGCCTGGTTCCACAGGCAACTTGAGGGCAGCGCGTTTCGACAAGTCATCGGCAATGATGTTCTCTGCTCGGGGAACATGCTGTTCTTGTATACTGTCAAAACGCTCTTCCAACTTCCTCACCTCACCCACATAGGCCTCCATCAATGGGCTCTGGTAATCCTTGTTAACTTGCTTGACGACAAGCTGCGAATCACCTTTGATGATGGGCTTCCTGATTCCGAGGTCTGCCACGATCCTGATACCGGCAAGCAATCCCTTGTACCCCGCCGTGTTGTTCGTTGATTTTTCCTAGGGAAAGTGCATCTGGACTACGTACTTGAGGCACTCTCCGGTGGGTGCGACGATCAACGCACCGACACCAGCACCTTGCAGCAAGAAAGCTCCATCAAAGTACATGATCCAATCATGGCATGTCGCCTTGCCAGGAAGGATGGTCTCTCGAATCTCTTCGTCGGGCATTGAGGTCCATTCTGCTATGAACTCTGCTATGGCTCTGCTCTTGATTGTTGAAGTGCTTTCAAACTTGAGGCCAAAGCTCGACAGTTCCAAAGCCCACTCCACAATCCACCCGGTTGCATCTGGGTTGTGCAAGATTCATTGCAAAGGGAGGCGGGTGACGACGGTGATCTCATGCGCTTGGAAATGGTGATGCAACTTTATCAAGGCCATGAGGAGGCCAAAAAGTAGCTTCTGTATACCAGAATATCTTGATCTAGCCCCTGTAAAAGGGAACTGACAAAATAAACCAGGTGCTACATCACCTTCTTCTTTTGTTCGATTTCGCGCACTTGTGCAGACTCTGTCTTGCCGGGACCAGGCTCTGCCAGGGGTTCCGCCCTGCCGGCATCAGGCCCTATCAGGGAGAGCTCCGACCCATCACCCGACGGCTCTGCCACTGCCGCTGCTTCTTCCTCAAATTCTCTCTATGCCACCAGCGCAGCACTGACCACTTGATTTGTTGCCGCTCGATACAGCAGCAAAGGCTCTTGTGGTTTAGGCACGACTAGTGGAGGAAAGGTACCTCTTCAAATCTTGCAGTGCTGCATCTGCCTCCGGAATCCATTTCATTGGACCCTCCTTTTTCAAAACTTTGAAAAAGGGGAGGGCGTGCTCAGTAGATTTGAGATGAACCTACTTAGAGCAGCAATGCAGCCGGCGAGCCTATGGACGTCTTTGACTCGTCTTGGCGCCTCAATCTGCTCAATCGCTTTGATCTTGTCGGGATTTGCTTCGATTCTGCATTGAGCCACAAAGAACCCAACAAGTTTTCCAGATGGGACGCCGAACACGCACTTCTCTAGGTTGAGCTTGAGGTTGATCTTGCGCAGGTTAGCAAATGTTTCCTCCAGATCCTGACGAGCGTGGCCCTGTCCTTGGCTTTCACCACTATATCATCCATATAAGCTTCCATAATTCTATGCAGCTGGGGCTCAAAACCAATTTGGACTGCTCGGGCGAATGTCGAAACAGCGCTCTACAACTCGAAAGGCATCCGCACAAAATAGTACGTACCACATGGGGTGATGAACGCAGTCTTTTCCTCGTCTTCCTTCATCATGAAGATCTGGTGGTATCCTGAGTAGGCTTCAAGGAATGACAGCAGGTCACACCCGGCAGTGAAGTCCACTATCTAGTCAATGCGTGGCAGAGGGAAAGGATCCTTTGGACATGCTTTATTGATATTTGTATAGTCAATACACAACCTCAATTTCCCATTTGCCTTATGCACTACCACTGGGTTGGCCAACCACATGGGGTGGAGCACTCCTCGGACCAAGCCTACCACCTCCAACTTCCTGATCTCCTTGATGATGAACTCTTGTCGCTCCAAAGTTTGCTTTCTGACCTTCTGCTTGGCGGGCCGCGCATGGGAACAGACAGCAAGGTGGTGCTCAATCACCTCCCTGGGAACACCGGGGATGTCCGATGCTTGCCATGCAAACACGTCGACATTCGCCCGCAGGAAGGCAACGAGCGAGCTTTCCTATTTGTCATCAAGGGTGGAGCTTATGGTAAAAGCTCCACCCATGCCATCCTCCTTGACGGCCACCTTCTTGGTTTCTGGTGGGGCTGCCTTGGACCTCTTTCTTCCATTGGCGGAACTTTCTGGCACGTCCTGAACAGGAACGTGATGCTCCGAAGAGGCACGTTTGCCGGAGAAGGTGCGGGAGTCCTTGCCGGGGTCAGAAGTCTTGCCGGAAGGGGCCTTGCTAGCAGGAGTAGAGGCCTTGCCGGCTTTCTTCCCTCCCCGGGGTCTCAGCGGTAGGAACAAGTGCATTGGCAGCAGCTGCTACAACTACCTCCCAGTAGAGTTGGTCAGCACAGATGAGCGTGTCTTTCTTGTCGGAGGGGACGTTGATGATGCTCATTGGACCGGGCATCTTCAACGTGTTGTAGGCGTAATGTGATGCTGCCATAAACTTGGCCAGCGCTCGGCGGCCGAGGATCCCATTATAGGGCAAGGGGATCTTGGCAACAACAAAAACAATCTTCTCCGTCCTATAGTTCAGTTCGCCCCCAAATGTAATGGGCAACGTGATCTTACCCTTCGGCTGACTCCTCCCTGGGTTGAACCCTTGAAACGTGCCCGTCTCCTCGAGATCTCCATCGGGGATTTGCAGCCTCTCGGTCAAGGTGAGCGAGATCAAGTTCAGACCGGCCCCACTGTCAACCAGCACTTTTGTCACCTTGAGGTTGTGTATTTTTGGTGAAACCAACAACGGCAAACACCCGACCGCAGTCGTGCGATTAGGGTGATCCTCGGTGTCAAAAATGATAGGCGTGTTGGACCACTTCAGTGGCCTCTGGGCATCGAACGATGACTCTGCCGCAGTGACTTCACGCCCCTACTGCTTCAGTTGGCGGTGAGAGGTGTGCAACGACGCTCCACCATTAACGCACATGGCCTCCGTAGCTTTCTGGAACTCGTGCTCGCCGGACTCGTCGTCCTCATCATGATCATCGTCTGCCTCCTTCTTGTCTCGGCCCCGAGTGGGGCTCTCTTGTTGATTATCTTTGTCACGGCGACCTCCTCGACCGCCGCACTTCTTGCCGGACGCCTCAGCACTATCCTGGCCCTTCTTTTTTTGACTATGAAGACAGTAGGAAAGGTTCCTACTGCATATATATTACCAAACCTCAGGGGGTATAATTACATGTGTGTGTTACATACATGGGTGGTGGTGGCACCACTCAAAAGCACCAGAGAGTACAAAGCACCTATTGTATGGATTCAAGTATGGCAGTAATAATATGCTCTTTGGAGGGTTTCACTCTATATCTAAGATTGGAAAAATCCAACTTAAATATCTGTTTCCAGGCTGTGACCGAAGGCTTGATCTTCCTGAAGTGGTTGTTATTTCGCTCCTTCCAGAGGCTCCAGGCCGACTCAAAAATATATCCATCCAAATCTTTCTAGGCTTCATGGCTTTTTGATGTTTGATCATATCAAGTCTGTCATGCTGTGTGGACCAGGTGAAACCAAGAGATCGCCAGCATTCCTGACTGAAAGTGCAATGAAAGAATAAGTGTTCCACCTTTCTTCAACGTGTTGGCCACACAAGAGGCAGTCAGTGTTTGTACCAATGTTATAGTGTCTCCTCTTAAGCATGTTTCTGGTGTTGAGACGATCAACAACTAGGAACCACCCAAAGGTCTTAATCTTGGGAGTACATTTTGCTTTCCACAGCCAGCCGAAAGCTTCATGGGCAGTCACATCTCTGAAATAAAATTTGTACTATGAGGATGTTTTGAAAGTTTGGTCGCCCCATATACATTGCCAGGTGTCATGTTCGTCCGTAAGAGCAATTTTGGCCACCTCAGTTTGGATGGATCGCAGTTCGTCACGGGCTTGAATAGAGAGTGGGAGTTGAAAGGTTTCATGCAGATCGGTGGACATCAGGAGTTGTTTAACCGAGATGTCTTCAAAAGTAGCATATGAATAAGCCCTGGGGCAACTATCAGCATATATGGACTGGCTCCAATTATCTTTCCAGAACAGTGCAGAAGATCCATTCCCAATTTTTATTCGTGTCACACCACGATACGTGGGCATTAGATGAGTTAAGTCTTTCCACCAGAAGGAGCCACACGAGTCATGAGCATGTGGAATGGTGTCACCGTAGTAAGATTCCCAGATTAGATGGACCCAAGGGATATCATGCCTGTTATAAAATTTGTGGAGAAATTTAAGTAGCAAGGCATCATTCTGAATTCTGAGGTTAACAACACTCAGTCCACCATTCTGAATCCTGGCCCTTCTCCTTATCGCGCCTCTCATACTCGGCTTTCTGCTTCCCTGCAAGCAGCTCAACCTGCCGGCAATTCTGGAGGTCATGGCCCTTAGTGCGATGAATCTTAAAGTAATGCTTGTCGGAGCCTCCCGTCTTGTCGGCACCAGCCAAGGCCCGACAAGCGGCGCACCTGGCAACCTTTGCCTTCTTGGCGGCACTGGGGTCGCCGGATCCCTCGACGGCAAGCACAATCTTGCCCTTATGCTTCCGATTGCGGCGTCGACCCTTCTTTGCCGGGGCGACGGCGTCTTTGTCTGGGGAGTCGGTTTCTGCGCCGGCATCTTCGCCGGGGTACTTCCTCCCTTCTTCAGCCCGAGCACATCTATTGGCCAGAACATAAAGCTCGGCTACATCCTGAACCTTGTTCATCGCCAGCTCCCCACGCATCTTGAGGTTGCGCACATTCTGATGGAATGCACTAATGATGGCGGCGGGATGAACATCTGGGATGTTGTACTGCACACGGCTTATAACAATACAACAAAAACTGCATGTAGAGACGTCATATTCCAAAGCTAGAGATGCGTTATTTCATCTCTAGGCAACCATAGACTCGACTTAGTAAAGCGTCTTTGGAGCCTCTCCTCGCGGACCGTCTCAAAACTTTTAGACACGCTCGCTTAGCGTCTATACATGGCACGAGACACTATATTGGGACGTCCAAAGGCGTCTCTAGATATGACATGCTATATTTGGATGTTCAAAAGTGTCTCTAGATATGTAGAGCCATTTCATTCGTCATAGGCCCATTCCTATAGACGCTAGGTACAGACGTTATATTCGTCTCTAAATATACAGAAGATTTTGTTTCACCACGTAATGTTTTACTTTAAATAATATTTGATTTATTCCTTATTTGTACTTCGCCATTTCAAATCCTGTAACTTTATCATGTCGTATGCTTGTGCCGAATGATCAACAAATATTGTTACATAAAAGCATCCACCCATATCACCAATAACATTCATAAGCAACAAATACCATTATCGGAAGGGATCCACCCATATCACCATTTGTATCCACAACCTTCCCATTCGCACAATTTCATTTAGTAGGAACATACACCTTAGGTTCACAACTGAGTCAAATCAGATCTTCCTATAAAATATGAAAATAATTAAGAAGAGATCATACAAACTAGAACTAAGTTTTCCTATAAAGCTAAAATCTTTATATAATACTTAATATTTGTCTATCTAAAGATTAATTCTTCTATAGTTGCTCCTAGCTCCTGCAATGCAGTCCTTTTGTAACTCTTGAGCTACCCTGAAAAAGAATGATAACAGAGAAAAATTTAGAACATAGCTTTAAGACTAGTGTGAGAAGAAATGTACTTTGATGATGTACAATACCAGTGTTTGGTGGCTTGTTTTGAGGTTGTGTACGAGTCGTTAATTTTGGTTTTTTACCTAAAAATCACAAAGATACTTCATAAATAAAAAACCTTAAGCACGCACATTGGAGCATATGATGATTGCATGGAAGTTTACTTACATGTGATAGAGGCCATGCAATAACATAACCAATAGCATCCCTTACTGTTTGCAATTGTTCATATATGGTCTAACCAGTGTTCGATCTCCAAGTCTTGAAACAACACAAACAAAAACCGCTACATATTGCTCTTCAAGCATGTTTCCTCCAACCACGTATGTTTTATCTCTACTCACTAAAGTTTCTTCAGCCACAAAATTATCTTCACTTCTCGGGTTCAACGAAACCAAGAAGACTTACATGTGATTTCTACAGTTTAGGTTCAGTTTAGTTGTAAGTAAACTTATAGAAAACATAGACATTGTCTGATAACATAGCAGAAATTTATGCGCTCATGCACACACACCTTAGCAACTGTGTGTTCATGTGGTGATTGGTTCTTGCGCAATCGCTAGGATGCAATTACTGGTTAGTCTTGTCCGGCAAAGTTGATATTGACCCTATGATCAATTGTTTCAATGTGTGCTTTATACAGTTGAGGTTTAGTTCAGTTGTAAGTAAACATACACAAAACATAGACATTGTTTGACAATGAATCGGAAGTTTATGCATACACACACACCTTAGCAACCATGTGTGGTAAAGATGAACCAGTGTAATCCTCTTTGGTTCTCGAAGAAAAGCTAGGATGCAATTCCTGGGCAGTAATCTGCTTATCTGGCAAAGTAAATTCCGCACTTCCTTGATTGCACTAGTAGAAAACGGACCATTAGTACTGGTCTGTAAGGGCCTTTAGTGCCGGTTATGGAACCGGCACTAAAGTTTCGGCACTAAAGGCCCCCCCTTTAGTACCGGTTTAGCACGAACCGGCGCTAAAGTGCCACCACATGGCGTGCGCTCGCACCCTGGTACGGGGGACCTTTAGTACCGGTTGGTGTTACCAACCGGTACTAAAGGTTTTTTTTTGAATTTTTTTTTGAAAATTTTGGATTTTTCTTTTTGATTTTTAATTTTTTAGAATTATTTGATGATTTAGTCTCTAATCACCTCTCTTAACTGCTCAAGTGTGGATCACTCATTCCAAATCATCTAACTTCCCGGCCGGTCACCCATCCCTCTCACTACTCCAGCCCGAGCACGCTTAACTTCCGGGTTCTATTCTCCCTCGCTCCAAGTCTGCACTTGTTGTTTTCCTGACAATAGTAAGATGTCAATCCTATTAACCTTCAGGAATTTTGCTTGAGCATGAAGTGACACATTTCACTGTTTGAGTTTGAAACTATTGTTTTAAAAAACAACAATTATTTAGTAACACTAATATTTCTTGAATAATTAGTTTGACCATTGTTTGACCACAGTTTGACCATAGTTTGACCACAGTTTGACCAGATTTGACCAAAATTGAAATAACTAAAATAATTATTTAGTAACACTAATATTCTAGAATAATTAGTTTGACCATTGTTTGACCACAGTTTGCCCACTATTTGAATATTTTTCAATTTTTTCCACTCTAGATCTTAAAAGCCCCGTAACTTTTTCCTATTAGGTTTTTGAGGATTTTGCAAATGTTTAACGGGGTTTCCCCGTTAAATTCGGATGTAACTTTTCGAGTAGATGATTTTTCATATAAAAACTTTTTCATCCGAGTTAGTATGCAAAAGTTATGCCCATTTTTACAAATTTCAGAGAGATTTTGCAAATAAAGTCAAAATTCACATTTGCAAATTTTCCCAACAACTAGACCACATATCACATGAGAAACTTATTTTCTTTTATTTTTTTGACATTTCCATTATTCTCTTTTATTTTTTTTTAAACTGAAAAGGCGATCCACAAGGGGGGGTAGAGTTTGAAAATGGGACCTTTAGTACCGGTTCGTGGCACGAACCGGTACTATAGGTTAGACCCCTTCAGTACCGGTTCGTGGCACGAACCAGTACTAATGATTAGACCTTTAGTACCGGTTCGTGCCACGAACCGGTACTAAAGGTGATCGTGGGGCCCTGGCCTGACGCCAGCCTGCCACCACCCCTTTAGTACCGGTTCGTGCCACGAACCGGTACTAAAGGTTCAACACGAACCGGCATTAATGCAAATTCGTTCGAACCGGCACTAATGGTACCATTAGTGTCGGCTCAAATACAAACCGGCACTAATGTGCTTCACGTTTGACCATTTTTCTACTAGTGTTGGTGTAACCCTCTTTGGTTGATTCTGCATGGCCTTGATTGTCCTTATCAAACTTTTCAATGCATGCCTTCTACACTTGAGGTTCAGTTTAGTACGACATCAACATACACAATTATAGGCATTTGTTGATAATGAGGTAAAAAATTATGCGCACACACCTTAGCAACCATGTGTGGTAAAGATAAACCAGTGTAATCCTCTTTGGTTCTCATAGAAAACCTACGATGCAATTCCAGGGTAGAGATCTGCTTGTCCGGCAAAGTTGAGTCTACACTTCCTTCATTGGCCCTATCAAACTTTTTGATGTGTGCTTTCTACCATTGAGGTTTCAGTTTAGTTGTAAGTAAATTTATACAAAACATAGACATTTTTTAATAACACAGCAAAAATTTATGCACACACCTTAGCGACCATTTTTTCTTGTGGTAATGATAAACCGGTGTAACACTCTTTGGTTCCCACACAATCTCTAGGATGTAGTTCCTGCAACTTATGATGAACAATTGTTTAAGTATGAGAATGAAGAAGAATATTTACTAGTGAAGAAGCTATTACATCACTTGCATAGTATTCAATGGAGCATATTCTCCAGCTTCGTTATGTGATTCATTTGGGAGGTCACTGCCAACAACTCTTTCATTGAGATCAACCTGAGACAAGAACAGAATAATAGTATATTAATACTCATATCTTTATGTTTGGGAGGTCACAGCACACTCCAGTTTATCTTACATGTGCTAGATAACTAGAATCTTTATGCTTTACAAGTTTTTAAAGAGAATCTAGTTGTAGCAAACGGTATATGTTGGACTCCATTGGAATAAGGTGATCTTGCCATAAATATGACCCATACACTCATGTAAGTGAAAAGGCACCCAGAAAGCACTTCAGAAGTTAGTGTAACGCACATAGCAACATACAAACCTATAACAACAATCTTTTAGTACAAAATCTGAGAGCTGCTGATTGAAACCTCCCTTCAACTAAGATGCAAGAATCAAAACTAACAAAATATTGGGACTGCACTAAGATGAGGTAGGAAATAGGACAGACTAAAATTAGTACAAAATAGCCTGTGCAACCAAACACTATCATGTTTTATGCTCAACCGTAATGTGAGGTTATTTGCACTGGTGGAGCCTCATGGAGGCCAAAGGGGGCAACGACCCCCCCCCCTTCCAAAACTGACAAAAATTATTACTAGTAAGCATTCAGCCCAACCCAATATTACACAGCCCAATGAAGCGACAACTCTCCCATGTACGGATGCATCGCTCGTCTCACCTCCTTATCCTTTCCCCCAAATGGACAAAAACATCTCACTTTCCCCCAAATTGCCATGGATGAATCCTAGGTCTTGGACTCAACTACCAGTGGAGACTGCAATAGCAAGCTAGGTATGTTTCAAGAAAAGAATCAGTGATGTTCAATGTTTAGAGACTTGCATAAATTCAGTGATGTTCAATGTTCACAGACCTGCATAAAGTTCAATGTTCAGAGACTTGCATAAATTCAGTGATGTTCAATGTTCAGAGACTTCAATAAATTCGGTGATGTTCAATATTCAGAGACCTGCATAAAGTTCAATGTCGTCCGCGTAATTGTGTTCTCATGTTCAGAGACCTGCATAAGATTCAGATCATCCAGGATTTTTGTGCTATGCTTTTTTTAATAATGTACTAGTACTGGACCTGTTCTGATTTAGAGAATAGGTAACAATGGTGAAACAGCAAGCAATATAGATATATGTATATAAGATGTACATCTTGTTCCAGTTTATGTTGTGAGGATGTGAGGCTGTGAGCTGCATCTATTTTTACGCACATTTTGCTTTCTGTTTGAAATTGCCCCCCCCCCCTGGTCGCTCGTCACTCCGTTGGCCAATCTATCTAACACCACTTGTACTACTTTTGAGTTTTACCATATAAAGTTTGATTGGACCAAACAGTTGCTCACATATTTCCAAGAAAATCTGTTAGAATTGATTTCTAGGCAGGCAAGCAATTCAACAAACACTTAGAGTGCATTGCCTACATGAAGGAAGTAAGGAGACGAAGGAAAAGAGGATCAAGATTTGAGATGCATAAATGAAGGAGCCACTTGGGTTGATTTAATGGTAAAACTGTAGGGGCTATGGGATTCAAGGGATCACCTACTTGACGTGGTGGAGGCTGAAGATGCTAGATGGAGGTGAGAGCTGCTTGCTGGGTGGTGTACCGCTGGACAAATGGCGCAGCTTTGTGTGAAGGATGAAATTGGCCCGGATGCGGCTTCGGGACGGTGAGGACGAAGTCGGGAGGAGCACCGCTTTGTGACGGTGAGGACGATGGACGCCGACGAGTCTCCAACTGGTGACCTTGTTGATGGAGGAAAAAGGGAGTCGGCGGCGGGCGGAGCTAGCTGCGGAGGGCAACGCTTGAGGATGAGGCTGCCACCATGCGGTGTGCGAGAATGGCGGCGCGCAAGGAATTGGGAGGTTGGATAATGGGGAGGTGGGGAAGATGGCGTGGAGGAAAAATAGCAGGCGACAATATATGAAAACGAAAATTTAGAGTCGTGGGAAGTCTTGCGCGCGGTAAAGAAAACATCTGTAGCGCCAAATTTTGTTAAGCGAAAATATTCCGGAAGGCCAAATTTAATTAAGTGTGAATATTTTGGCAGCTCACATATATCGATAAATAATTTTTTAGGTTTATCCTTTATTGGATAAATCCGTATGCTTTGTTTTTTCCGAAAAATTATCAAACTTCATTGAGTAATATACATATCCAAGTAATATCGATATAGCTTAATAAAAATAATAAAGGCAGTGGTAGATCAAAGTTGGGCTTGCTCCTCCTCCGCACGCTGCCGTGTCGACCACGGACGCCGCCCCGGCGTGCCATCCCTTCACCTAGCCCTTGCCGGCGACGGGGGCGGCGACTCGTAGCGACTCCTCCAAGCCGATCTAGACCAGCCCGGTCACTGATGTGGTGTCGGTGTCCGATGTGGCAAACGTGGCCCGGCATTGCGCCACTCCTGCCGCTCCTCCTCCTGTGCCACCCTCTTGGCCGACGTCAGGGTGCTATGTGAAGATGTGTCGTTGTCATGTCGAGGTAATGGAGGAGGCGCCCAGGAGAGCTCCTCCTCCTTCACGACCTTGTCACACCAGTTGCGGCGCGGCGGCGATGACAAACGGTCGAAACAGTCAAACGTGATGCGCGAGGGAGGTGGCTCCTCCTTGAGGCAACATCCGGTTTGGTCTCCGCAGTTTCATTAGAGGGGAGGCTTCTCAGTCCCGTGTTCATTTAAGCTTCTAACAGTGGTTAATGTAGTACCTCGCTTGAAGCACCGCACCGCCTCACATTTCAAGCATCTCACGCCGCCGGTCATAGTCCACACCTAACTCCGGTTGGAGGAAGAATGCAATTGGTTCAAAATAAACCTGCCACACCGATTCCAGCAAATCGTGTGGCTGACTTGATCGTCCAACAGGGCCACCGTCACCATTTCCAGCTGGAGGCATGGCCGGTTGCAGCATCTCGCGCCATGGTATTTTTGTTATCGTGAGGCGCTTCCGTTGCTTCCTTTGGTTTTAGAAAACATTACACACCCCCTTCCCTTGATATGTTATAAATGACCGGTCCAACTAAGGAACAAGCATGAACCTCACTCTTGCTCCCAGTTTTCAAGGTCCCCAAAAGCTTCCTTGGTTTGGTTATAGGAAGCATCCGGAAGCTTGTCTGGTTTTTAAGTCAGTTATCTTTATCTTGTTTAGGTTAATTTCGGCTAGTTTTTACTATGTTTTCCTGGGTTTTCCCTTTTTTCTCTTTATCTTTTATTTTTACTTTTTATTTATTTTTCCTTTCTAATATTTATATTTCCCTTTCTTTTTTGTCAAATTCTTCCAAATTTGTGAACTTTTTTTTCAGAATTCCCAAACTTTTTTAATTAATGAATAATTTTTTCAAACCGTGAACATTTTTCAAATTCAAAATAATTTGAAGTTCACAAACATTTCTTGAATTTGTGAACTGTTCCCTAATTTGTGAAATTTTAGAATTTTTGGCAAAAAAAGCTTTGAAACCATAAACGTTTTTCAAATTCACAAAACTTTTTCAAATACTCAAACTTTTTCAAGGTCATAATTATTTTTTAAATTCATTTTTTAGTTTGTGATTTTATTTCTTTGAATTGGTGAACTTTTTAAAATTCACGAACATTTTCAGAAGGCATGAACCTTTTTCAAATTAATTTTTTTTCAAGAATGCAAACATTTTCAAATTTGATTTCCCCCCAAATTTTTTTACTTTTATAAAATTCAACGGCCATATGTGGGCGTTCCCAGGATTTTAAGAATAACAAAAGAAGTGTACTAGTTACTCTAACACTTCACGGATTTCACCAAATATCCCTTACTGCTTTTGATTTATATGATTTTCCAGTTTCTTTATTTTTGTTGACTATAATTTGTTCTGGTTAACTGGGATGTCAACCATGCAAAGTCGATGTCATGCACTTGCAAAATATTATTGAAATATTGACTAGACTACTTTCATTTTCTATAAACTAGTTCAAAGAATCATCCAATCAGGACAAGTGAACCTGAAGCACACTTCATTAGTACAAAGCAGTCCACGGAATTCTGAGTGCTCCTGGCCTTTTCTTTTAGGCACAGAGTGCTCCTAGCTGACGCTCGCGTGCGTCAAAACGAGCAGCTTCCGCTAAATGATTAGTGCAAAACGGGCCGGCCCATTCCCACCAGCGAACCTAAAAGGAGAAATGGCACGAAAAAAAGCAGTGTTTGATGGATTCGAACCCGCAACCCATCGCACTACAACAGCTTTGTTCGCCACTGCACCAGCGACCAACCATACTTTAAATTACAGCGCTCAAAGATAGGTATTATGTACAGAGGTAGGTCCGTCTGTATTCATTCCTTCAAGAAATGAATAATGTTTTCTCGAACAAAATTTTAAAACGTAATTTTTACAAAAAACGTGAATAATTATTGACCACGGACGAAAACCCAAACATTTGTTGAATTTTTATAAGTTTCAAATATACATTGAATTTTTTTGTGAATATATACGCTGAACAATTTTTAACTACACTATGTAAATTTTTGTGATATATGATGCACAAATTTTAAATATACATTGAACATTTTTGTATTATACGTTGAACTATTTTTAACTACTCATTGAACAATTTTGTTATATACATTAAACAAATATTAAATACATATTGAACATTTTTGTGATATACGGTGAACAATTTTGAAATTTTGAACAATTTTTTTAAAAAAGTGAACAAAAGTTTAAATCTATGATTTTTTTTAAAATCATGAACAAAATTTGGGATTCAAACCATTTTCTTGAAAACAAAGTATAAAAGTAAAATGAAAAAGGATAAGATGAAAGAAAAGAAACAGAAACAGAAAAGGGAAACAAAAAGGTAAAAAAGACACAAGAAAAAACAGAAAAACTATGTCTCGCTCGAAGTGGGCCGGCCCATGTGCCTCGTTCGCTCGCTTCGCTTCAGCGAAGCAGCGACGAATGGACGCACACGGGCGTCATATAGGATCTACTCGGAATTCCCAGGAAGAACACCAGCTCCGCCGTTGCGTCAGGCGACGGGGGAGCTTGGGCTGGGGGGAGACCGGCGTCGGTTGGCAGGGGAACTTGGGCTGGAGGGAGGATATTGGCATATGGCGGCTAGGGAACTTGGCTGGGAGGAGGAGCGGGGGGTGGCAGGGGAGCTCTTGCCAGAGGGAACCACCGTCGAGCGGCGGGGGAGCAGAGTGGAGCGAAGCAGGAATTCAGGCTAGGGGTGAGTGGCGGTGGCGTCAGATCTATGATAGGCGGCGACCTTCGGCGGCTTGAGAGCTCTGGCTGGGGACAAACAGCGGCGGGAGAGCGGCGGCTGGTGCCGCGGTGCCGAGCAGCGACGGTGCTAAGAACGAACCCTCTTAGTAGATCGATTTGTTTAGTCCAGGAGTCGTGTATAGTAGTACAAAGCAGATTGCAAAAATACCAAAGGGTATAGGTCATTCCACCAGGATTTATCAAAATAAATTAAAAATCAACAAAACGCCGCTCAGGGCAAATGATCAGTAAATTAATGTAATGTATATGTAAGTCTAAATCAAATGTTGCAAATCATCAAGTGCCAAACTAAAATAGGGCAAATCATCAAATCCCTTGTATCTTTGGGATGATTAAGGATTTTTTTCCTAGGGAGAGATGATTAAGGTTTTTGTTTTAACATGAGAATATTACAGAGGTAATATAATATTACTTAGGAGAATATTATGAATGTGATGATTAAGGTCACAATCAAATAACAAAATGCCTCTTGGTCAGTTTGTTCATGCAATTACTCGGCTCATCTATTCGAATTTTACCACAACTACAATTTTATTAGCCTTTTGAGTACAACAATAGGGATTATAGTCGCATATAAAACGTCTCACAAATCTTCTCTAAGTTAATTAAAATTATATACCTATTTTCTAAATGGCTAATTATAAGAAAAAGTTTGTGACGCCCTATAAACGTCTTAAGAAGCGTCTTTAGCTTGCTAGTGTTCATGGGCGTAGAGACGAATACAAATAGCGTCTCAGAAAAAGCGACCATACAAGCCGTTTTTGTTGTAGTGTAACGCCCGAGTCCGATGCGCCAGGTGTCTTCCAGATATTTGCCTTCTTTGCCATGTCATTTTGCTTGCATGTTGCTCTTTGACATGTCATCATGCGCATTGCATCCTCATGTTTTCAAAACTTGCATTCGGTCACTTTCTCTGTTGTCCATTTCGACATCCGACACTCTCACATGCACCCGTTGCACCTCTCAGATCTTGTTTTATGAGCGGGAGAAAAATGTTCTCGGAATGGTCCGAGATTTGTCGAGTGGTCTTGGTATATCACCGGTAGACCTCCTGACAAATTTCGTTTCATTTGGAGGTCGTTTGATGCCCCAACGGTTAACCGCGTTAACCGAAACCCCCTTTCTCTTTGCATCCCAGCACCCCTCCACAACAGCCCACTAGCCCATCGAAACCCCCTCCATGCTCTCCGTCATTGGATCACGATCGTGGGGCGAAAATCGCACCTCATTTGGACTCCCCTAACTCCCTCTACCTATAAATAAGCCCTCCCCTCCAAAATTTCGGGTCCAAAACCCTAGTCCTCTTCCTCCTTGCGCCGCCGGACATGCCCTCCCGACGGCCGGCCACGTCCACCCGCCCCCATAGCCAATCCGGAGCCGTCACCTGGCCTCCGCCCGCCTGCAGCCGCCGCGGCCCGGGGAAGCCCATCTGGGGCCTGCCCGGGCCCGAGCCACCTGCCGCGGCGGCCCGCGCGCCCGTCTGCCGACCGCCACCCGCTGCGCGCCGCTGCCACCGTGCTCGACCTCGCCCCTACGTGGGGACGACGAGCACGCCCACTCGCTCATTCGCCTGGGCCAGCCGGCCTCGCGTGGGCCCTTGGCCCAGCAGCGCGGCCTGCCTCCCTCCTCTCCACCAACTTGGGCCAGGCCCATGGTGAGCAGCCCCACCTATCCCTCGCATCATGCGCATTATAGTTTCCAGCGCTCAGGTCTGGTTTTTCCACCATGTCCCAGTAAAAAACATCTCATGTGTGCATCTTTGTGTGCTTGTAACTTTGTGCATATATGTCCGTTTGTGATGATCTTCATATGAAAATGTTCATCTCTGAGTGCTCTATAAGATGGTGTAGTTTGAATGCATATTATTGTTCATATTGATGCCATTATCCCTGTTGCAAAAGTGCTAAATATTATTATTCATATTGATTTGTCTTTTTCATAGCATTTTGTGTGTTCATCTTTTGAGCATCATGTCAATATGTTTTAGGAGCATTTTCATGCCATCTTTACAGTTGTGCAATCCATGTATTTTTATGTGCTTTGTGGTGACTAGCACAAGCTTGTGAAGTGTGCTATTTGATGTTGCTGATTTTTGAGACTTGGTGATTTTTGCTAAGTCTGTAACTGTTACGTGATGTTTCCATGTTAACTTGAAGCTGCCATCAATTCCATGCATAATTTGGAGATGCCTAGTTGACATGTTTTGATGTACATGTTATGCTCTATCATGCCATGCCTTTTCATGCCTCATATATGTCCTGTAGCATATGTTTTCATTGCCTAAATGATGTCCCAGTTTTCTGTTAACTTCATGATGCCATGTTGTGAGCTCGGTATTGATTAATCTATGTCTCTTTTGGAGTTGCTCCAATTACATGATTTGTCGTATTCTATGAGTACTCTATCCACATGCCAAGTTTTTTAATTTTGGAGTTCATATGACCTATGTTCCAAGCTTGCAAATATGCTATTCTGATGTTGCTATTTTACACTTGTTGTAACTGTTACGACTTTCAAACTTGTCTTGATGGTTCCCACTAGTCCATGAGCTATATGGTTATGATGCCTTGATGTTATTTTCTCCTTGTTATGTGTACTTTGATGCCATGCCCTTGGTTGCCATATATCCTGCTGTAGTTTGTCTCTTGCTTGCTCTCAAGTTGCTATCATGCTAAAACTGCCATCCTGTTAACAGCATGTTCCTTTTTGCAAGTATCATAGTAATTACTCCATGCATCATATGAACTTGTTCCCTTAGACTAAGTTGAAGTATATCCTGTCTAATACATGCCCATGTCTTGTTCATGATTATTTAATTGCTATGCCTGCGGTTATGTACCTCCAAAGTTAGCATCATAATGTTATTGTTTGCATTCCCATATTTCCTCTAAGTCCGAGAATCATCTTATATCATGTTGCATCTTGTATTGTTGATTGCCATTGATATACGGGTCATATGGAGATGCTTAGTAATCATGTTTTGCCGTGTTTGGCCTATACTTTAATGAAATGCTTTTGTTTTCCATGATCTTGCACTATACCATCTTTGTTTCATGCCTCCAACATGTCACATGTTATTCCTGCACACATGTATGCCCTGATTTTCACTAAGTCATAATCTGTGTTACCAAGTTGCTTTTTGCATTGATCAAGTTGGATTAATCCTGATGCATATGGACTTGAACCTTAATGATATTTGAAGAATGTTGTCTATACTTTAAGGGCATGTCAAGTTTGTGTCCTTATGTTTCGTGTAGCATGTTGCTTCTTTGATTGCAAAGTGCTTAGTTGCTGTTTTGGGCAGATTGTGTCTGAAACTTGTATTGAGTGTATGTGTTGAACCGTTACTCCGTTTGAAGTATGCTCTATATGAAACTTGCTTAGTTTTGCATGTAGTTTCATGTTAACTTGTTGCATCCATGTTTTGGAGTGTTTGTGATGTTGTTTTGCTTGCTTTTGTATCAATGCCATGTTTAACTTGTTTTGCTCATACCTTCTAGGCCGTAGCTCCGAGTTAAACGAACTTTATATGTAACTTGACTAGAATAGCGCGTAAATCATCTTGGTGCACTTTAGCTTGTTGTTTAACAACTTTAACTTAATGTCTTGTTCAGATATGAACCAATTTCGAAATTTGCATATGAGGACTTACCGGAATTGTTATATGTTGTTTCCGACCTCATTTAAACTTGCTTTGATGTGTTGCTCTTGTATGCATCATCTCTTGGCATGAGTAGCATCATGTAGCCTTGTCATGCATCATGCTTGGTTGAGTTTCATGTCATGTTATGTGTTGTGTGTTTACCATGTTGTTTGCTTCTTTCCGGTTGTGCTCCTTCTCGATAGTTCCTGCTTCGTTGTGATTGTGAGGATTCGTTCGACTACGTGGGATCGTCTTCTTCATGCACTCGTTCTTCTTCCTAGCAGGATTTCAAGAAAGATGACTATCACCTTGGATGGCACTACTATCTTTGTTATGCTAGTTGTCTCGGTGCTATCGCTATGTCGTGCAACCTGCCACTTGTTTATCAAGCCCCCCAAATTGCCATGATATCCTCTAACCTTTTCCCCTTCCTAGAAAACTGTTGTTTGGCTATGTTACTGCTTTGCTCAGCCCCTCCTATAGTGTTGCTATTTGCAAGTGCAGTTGCAGGTTGTTCCATGTTGGGACATGGATATCATGGGATATCACAATATCTCTTATTTAATTAATGCACATATATAATTGGTAAAGGATGGAAGGCTCGGCCTTTTGCCAGGTGTTTTGTTCCACTCTTGCCGCCCTAGTCTCCGTCATACCGGTGTTATGTTCCTTGATTTTGCGTCCCTAACACGGTGAGGGTTTATGGGCCCCTCTTGAAAGTTCGCTTTGAATAAAACTCTTCCAGCAAGACCCAACATTGGTTTTAACATTTTCCATAATAATACTTGAACTAAGTAATTAGTTGGCATAGGGCGTCATGAACCCGAGGATTCTTTTCTACATATAGGGGGCAGTGCTGATGGTGTTGGTCCTAAATGGCAGTAGCCAGGGCCACCAACAGGTGTGCCAGCCGGAAACTTAGCCAATCCGGACGTGGCATGAGACAAGATACGCGCGGCTAATCTCAGGGTGTAGACACGCCGGGAGGTCTTGCTGGATTAGATTTATCATTGTCGAAATGTATTGTGCACCGGGATTCCGAGTCTGATCGGAGGGTTCCATGATGGAGGATTGTTTTCGCATATCGTGAGCTTGTCATGGGCTAAATTGGGACACCCCTGAAGGGTTTGAACTTTCGAGAGTCGTGCTCGCGGTTATGTGGCAAATGGGAATTTGTTAATATTCGGTTGTAGAGGACTTGAAGTAAACTCAATTAAAATACACCAACCGCATGCGTAGCCATGACTGTCTCTTTTCGGGGAAGTTCGAGAGGAGAACATGGTTGGGTTATGTTTGATCGTAAGTAGTTCAGGATCACTTATTGGTCATTACTAGTTTGCGACCGTTTGCATAGTTTCTCATCTTACTCATGTACTCATAAGTTAGCCACCATACATTGCTTAGTCACTGCTGCAACCTCACCACTTGTCCTTTCCATACCCATTAAGCTTTGCTAGTCTTGATACCCATGGTAATGGGATTGCTGAGTCCTCGTGGCTCACAGATTACTGCAACAATAGTTCTTCTTCTTCTTCTTCTTCTTCTTCTTCTTCTTCTTCTTCTTCTTCTTCTTCTTCTTCTTCTTCTTCTTCTTCTTCTTCTTCTTCTTCTTCTTCTTCTTCTTCTTCTTCTTCTTCTTCTTCTTCTTCTTCTTCTTCTTCTTCTTCTTCTTCTTCTTCTTCTTCTTCTTCTTCTTCTTCTTCTTCTTCTTCTTCTTCTTCTTCTTCTTGGAGTTCTTCTTCTTCGTCATCGATCTTGGGTTGGGTTCATGGTCGGCAGCCTGGCCTAGCAGGGTGGATGTCGTTTGAGTTTTTGTTTGTGTTTAATCCGTAGTCAGATATTCTACTCTTCAATGATGTATTGATGTATTCTTGTGTCATTTGTATGTTGTGTATGTATCCCCATCTATTATGTAGTGGTTTGATATAATGATATCCACCTTGCAAAAGTGTGTCAATATGCGGTTCTATCCTTGGTGGGACCTCTGAGTCTCTTTAGGATAGAGTCGCATATTTGGCATGACATGGCTGAATCTTTGTATGTACTTGTGCAGGGTTTCGCCGTCTTCTAGGGGATGACATGCAAATCACTTGCCTGGCCAGGAGCTTGGTGGCCTCCGGTAAAGGCGCAAACACACTTGTGACACATATCCTACCAAGAATAAATGGAATCCACTGGCAGGTGCATAAACCATTACATGATGTTGGGCTTAAGCGCCAACGGGAAGTAGTTGGCAAGCACCTTGTCGTCGTGAGCCCCAGCAGCTTGCATCGCGATAGTGTAGATGCTGAGGAACTCCGATGGGTGAGTCTTGCCGTTGTATTTTTCTCCGACCTCAGGCTTGAATGTGCGGTGGGTGGGCCACTATAACTGCTGCAACTCGCGGGTTAAGGCTGGAGAACCCACCTCGTAAGGTAGGTCACCGGACCCCCCCGGCGCTGGGCGGTCCATAGTGGATCCCGCACGCCTATCTGACTGATGGCGCGCTTCCACCGCCGCTCGATAGTGGTCCGAGCGTCTTCCTAAGCTCGCTCCCGGAGAACTTGACATTGGTCGCAGCGGGCTCGTGGGTCATACAACGCTGTGGAAACGTTGTCGCGGGCGTCGGCCGACGAGCCGGCGGCTGCTGATGCTGGCCTGGGGGAGGAGAGTGCATCGTGGTCGCAGCGTCTCCGGTCCTTCCACCACTGACATGCATTGGCTCGACAGAGCGCCGACACGAGGGTCCCGCCGGTCGCGGCTCATCTTTACTGGCAAAGCTGATGAGGCTCCGAATGGTGGCTCTCCACTCGTCGAGCTTCTCCGCGACAGGGGGAAAGTCGAGGAGCAATTACACACGCGCGAACGCTTCTGCTGGCGTGGGTGGCGGTGAAAGCTGCGTGGACTGTGACATACTCCGACTTCTAACCACGTTAGAAGGAGCTCTATCATCGTCTCGCGGTCATGCGCCATTTCCGCCAGCGTCTGGGCGCGCATCCTGGCCTAGTGCGTCTTGAGAGTGACGCAAAGGGCTCTTCCCGCGGAGGCGCCTGAGGGAACCAATGTCGTGGCGTTGCTCGTCGTGCGCGACCCGGGAAGGCCGCGGCGTGGTGGCCAGCTAGGGCATCCTAGAGGTCGCCGCGCCGCCTGTGGGCAGCACGGCCCCGCCTTTGGACCCAGCGGCGTGCGGCTCGTCCTCTTGGGCACGAACGACGCTGCTCGCCTGGCTCCGATTGCCATAGTGTTGTGGATGCTCTCGGGCCTTGCCTCTACCACCATCCGCGGCCGTTCCGCCACCTGCCTGTGCTGGTAAGGGCGGTTCGGCTCCGAACGAACCAATCGCTATGATCGCCTTCTTCTTGGGAGCCATAGTGATGAAGAAGTCGATGCGCTAACAGAGGCACATAGGAGGTGGAAAGCATCTACAGTGTACAAGTTTATCGCCTGGCACCGTAGGACAAATGCATTTAATGCGCTGCCGACGTGCCCTCTTGCTTTATCGGGGACGACAACGAAGATCGCCCCGTCCGTCGCTGCCTCGCCTTGCTTCAACGCACTTCCAAGTCGACGAGGCATGCAGCGTCATGCTGGCTGGCTGGTTGCCGACCTGGTGTGGTGACAGGGACTTCACGAAGATTTGCATGCCACCACGCAGGATCTTGCTGGGGGGTCTTCATCTATCCCCGGCAAGGATCTTGCCGGGGGTCTTCGTCTTCTGGTTCTTATCTAGGCTCGTAGGCCCTTGGTCTTCACAAAGACTACATGCCACCACGCGGGCGTCCCCGAGTCTTGGTCTAGACATTATCGATGGTGTCAGAACTCTTAGGCTCAAGGGTGGCGGCCTCGCTGGTGTGGGGCGAATTGCCCTGGCAAGGCTCTTGCCGGGGCTATGTAGGCCGCCCCAGCAAGGATGTTGCCGGGGGAGATCCATCTTGCCCCTTTGCTGTTCATGCCTCTGATTTGAGTGCTGCCTCGGTAGCCTTGTATCTTTCCTTCCTCTGCCGAGCCAAGCATGGCCGTAGGTGTGGCTACGACTACCCGTGCACAAGTAAAGGGGTACAGAAAGGCCCTACTTTTGTACGCCGACACCTAATCCCCACAAATGTCCCAATGTTGTTGATAGAAGTGGGCTGGGAGGCTGTCAGGCCCCGGGGCCTTTGTCGTGAACATTTGGAAGAGCGCGGTTTTGACCCCTTTATTGGTATATGGCGCTATGAGCAAGGCATTCATCTGGTTAATAACCTTCAGAGGGACATTCGCTAAAACTTCCTCCGATCCATCCACACCTTCTGGTGTGTAGAGGTTCTTGTAGAAATCTGTCACCATATAGCTTTTAGTCCTCCCTGATCCTGTGTCAGCACCCCTAGCAAAGTTGCATGTTCTTTAATCATGTTCCTCTTCATGCGCTCACTTGCCCTAAGGTGAAAAAATCCCGTATTTCTGTCCCCCACCGAAAGCCACTTCAAACCTCGAACGTTGCCTCCACATAAGTTCCTCACTCTGGCATAATTCAATCAATTTCTCATTGATCTTTATCTCAACATGGGTGGGCGTTGTGCTCGCCATATCACTACACAGGCGGTCCAACTCCAGTTTCAAGCTTTTGATTTCCTTTTGTATAGAGCCAAATGTATTTTTGTTCCACAAACCCAGCTGTACCGAAACGCGTTTTAATTTCGCCCTTAGTTCTGCCATGCGGTCCGTGATAATCCCCAAGTGCAGGGAATCATCGTAGAACTTTACAATGGTGGAAATGATAAGTATGGAGTGTCGAACCCACAAGTAGCTAAAGGTAAGATCAATATTCTCTCAAGTCCTATCTGCCATTGATACTACTCTACGTACACCAAGTGTTTGCTTCCAACTAGAAACGAGAAATAAAACTATGTTGTGGGTATGAAGAGGATAACTTTGCACGTCGGAGAACAAAAATATAAAAGTAGGTGCTATTAATATAAAGTTAGAATATATTACTATATATTATAAATAGCGAGTGTGGAATAATGATGGATCAGTGTGCGTAATTGTCCTAAGAAATTATTAACAAGATCGGTAATCATTATTGCAATTTCATATGACGGGGAGGCATAAGCTAACATACTTTCTCTTCTTGAATCATATGCACTTATGATTGGAACTCTAGCAAGCATCCGCGACTACTAAAGGTCATTAAGGTAAAACCCAACCATAGCATTAAAGTATCAAGTCCCCTTTATCCCATATACAACAACCCCCTTACTCGGGTTTAAGCTTCTATCACTCTAGCAACCCACAATAAGCAAATCATGAACGTATTGCAACACCCTACAGCGGGAATCCCTCACGGTTGCGCGACACGGAGAGCACCATAGGACAGCACCAAAATAAAACATACAACTCAAACCAATCTATATCATTAATCAACCCAAAAGACAAAATAAATCTACTCAAAACATCATAAGATGGAAACACATCATTGGATCATAATATGTGGCATAAAGCACCATGTTCAAGTAGGGGATTACAGCGGGGTGCGGGAGAGTGGACCAAGTAAAAGAGATGAGGATGGTGATGTTGATGAAGACGATCACCGCGGCGATGATTCTCCCGATGGCACTCCGGTGCCAGCAAGAGAGAGGAGGAGTGGTTCTCCCCTTTGTGCTTCCTCCTTCTTGGCCTCCCCCTTAGATGGGGCAGGTTCTTCCTCTGGTCCTTGGCCTCCATGACAATGGTGTGCCCTCTGGCTTCCTCTTCCATGGCCTCCGTTGATGTTGGCCCCCTCCGGCAGGGTGCCAGAGAGGGCCTAGATTGCTTTTTCGTGGATATAGAGGCTTACGGCGGCAGAACTCCCGATCTAGGTTTTGTTCTGGAGTTTTTGGAATTTATAGGAGTGTTTGGCATCAGGAACAAGTCAAGGGGACCCACGAGGCAACGACAAGGACGGGAGGCGCGCCCTAGGGGGGTGGGGGCGCCCCCACCCTTGTGGTTAGCCTGGGGCTCTTCTCTGGTATCTTCCCGCTCCAGTATTTTTTATATTTTCCAAAAATATTCTTCGTAAATTTTCATCCCATTCCGAGAACTTTTATTTCTGTACAAAAACAACACCATGGTAGTTGTGCTGAAAACAACGTCAGTCCATGTTAGTTCTAATCAAATCATACCAAAATCATATAGAATTGTTATAAACATGGCATCAATACTTCATAAATTATAGATACATTGGAGACATATCAGCATCCCCAAGCTTAATTCATGCTCGTCCTCGATTAGGTAAATGATAAAAGAAATAATTTATGAAGTGTGAATGCTATCAAGTGCACAAGTTTGATCAATGAAAGTTCCAAGCACTTTTTCTCATGTTATTCTTTATCATAAACAGTAGCTCATCTCATAAAACTTCTTATGGTTAAGCAACAAGCTATTCATAAATTAAGGTATAGACCCTAAACTTTCTTGAAAACTAACAAACTATTTTCTCAGTCATCAAACAATTGCAATTCATCTTATTTTCAGGAAGGGTCTATGTAAGATCTTTGATTTATCAAATTCCACATACTCAACTATCATTTAATCTTCCACAATTGCTAACACTCACGTGATATTTATGGGTACAAAGTTTCAATCGGACACAGTGAAAGATAGGGGGCTTATAGTTTCGCCTCCCAACCTTTTACCTCAAGGGTAATGTAAACAATAATAATTTATGATAACCTACATCTGAGTGGATATATATATATATATATATATATATATATATATATATATATATATATATATATATATATATATATATATATCCGGATATCTCCAACACATAGTGTGGTTGCCAAAAGAAAAAGTGTAAAAAGGGAAAGGTGATGATCACCATGACTCTTGTATAAAGGTAGAAGATAAAAGTAAAAGATAGGCCCTTCGCAGAGGGAAGCAGAGGTTGTCATGCGCTTTTATAGTAGGGTGCACAAAATCTTAATGCAAAAGAATGTCACTTTATATTGCCGCTTGTGATAAAGACCTTTTTTATGCAGTCCATCCCTTTTATTTCTTCCATATCACAAGTTCGTATAAAGCTTATTTTCTTCACACTAATAGATCATACATATTTATAGAGCATTTTTTATTGCTTGCACCGATGACAACTTACTTGAAGGATCTTACTCAATCTATAGGTAGGTATGGTGGACTCTCATGGCAAAACTGGTTTAAGGGATGTTTGGAAGCACAAGTAGTATTTCTACTTTGTGCAAAAAAATTGGCTAGCATGAGAGGGAAAGGCAGTCTCGACATGCTGGAGGATCCATGACAATAAAACTTCTATTCGGATATAAGAGAACATAACCTATTATGTTGTCTTCCTTGTCCAACATCAACTTTTTAGAATGTCATATTTTAATGAGTGCTCACAATTATAAAAGATGTCCAAGATAGTATATTATATGTGAAATCTCTCTTCCTTCAATATTCTTTCATGGATTGTTCAAAATGACCAATGTTGAGTTTCCTAACTTTCAATAAATTTCACCACCTATACTTCTTATAAGTGAAGTCATTACTCCCCATGGGATAAGCATATGAAGCATATATAATTTCAGATCTATGATATTCAATTTATTCAACCATTTACTCGTAGGATATGAGTGAAGCACGTGAGTAAATGACAAACTACTCCAAAAAGATATAAGTGAAGAACAATGAGTAGTCAAATAATTAACTAGCCATGGGAGGACTCTCTCTCATTCAAGATTTCAGATCCAATGATTTTATTCAAACAACAGGTGAAATGAAAATACGCTCCAAGCAAAACACATATCATGTAACGAATAAAAATATAGCTCCGGGTAAGCTTTACTGATGGTTTCGAAGACGAAAGAGGGGATGCCTTCCGGGGCATCCCCAAGCTTAGGCGCTTGAGTCTTCCTTGAATATTACCTTGGCGTGCCTTGGGCATCCCCAAGATTAGGGTATTTCCACTCCTTATTCCCCTCGTATCGATATCTCACCCAAAACTTGAAAAATTAAATCACAGAAAACTTAACGAAACTTCGTGAGATGGGTTAGTATGATAAAGAGTAAATCATTCACTTTGGTACTATCCAAGACAAGATTAATAATTGTTCTCACACAATTCCTACTATACCGTATCATTTCTACAATTTATATTGAGCAATATAAGCCATTGAAACTAGAAAACCAGCAAACTATGCATTGAAAACAGAATCTGGCAGAAACAAAACAGTCTGTAATGATTTGAACAACAACCATACTTCTGCTACTCCAAAAATTCTGAAACATTAGGAAAATCTAAGCAATTTATTTATTAATCTCCTGCAAAGATAATCAGTATTTTATCATGCTTCTATAAAAAATGAGAATTGTTTTGTTGAGGGCAAAAGTTTTTGTTTTTTAGCAAGATCAAATCAACTATCGCCGTAAGCCATCCCAAAGGTCTTACTTGGCACTTTATTGAAACAAAAGCTATAAAACATTTTTACTATAGTAGCTTAATCATGTGAACATACATAAACAGTAAGGACTTGGGTTGTCTCTGAACAAGCGCTTTTCTTTAATGCCTTTTCAGCTAGGCACGATGATTTCAATGATGCTCACATAAAAGATAAGAATTGAAACATAATGGAAGTATCATCAAGAATATGACTAACACATTCAAGTCTAACACACTTCCTATGCATAGGGATTTTCTGAGCAAACAACTTATGGGAACAAGAATCAACTAGCATAGGAAGGCAAAACAAGCATAACTTCAAGATTTTCAACACATAGAGAGGAAACTTGATATTATTGCAACTCCAACAAGCATATATTCCTTCCTCATAATAATTTTCAATAGAATCATGAATGAATTCAACAATATAGCTATCACACAACGGATTTTTTTTCATGATCCACAAGCATAGAAATTTTACTACTCTCCACATAAGCAAAATTATTCTCATGAATAGTAGTGGAAGCAAACTCAACAAAAATAAGTATCTTGTGAGGCATAATCCAATGAAAATTAAAATCAAGATGACAAGTTTCATGGTTATCATTATTCTTTATAGCATACATGTCATCACAATTATCATCATAGATAGCAACTTTGTTCTCATAATCAATTGGAACCTCGTCTGAAAAAGTGGAATCATCATTAAATAAAGTGATGGCCTCTCCAAATCCCCTTTCATAAATATTATAAGATTCAACACCCTCCAAAAAAGTGGGATCATTACTAGAGTTGACACTCTTCCAAACCCACTTTCAATGATAATTTTATTCGCACTATAAAAGGTATAAGTGAAGTTCATAGAGCATTCTATAAAGCCATACTCAAAAGATTTAAATCAAGCATAAAGGGCATTCTATAAAGGCATACTCAAAAAATTTAAGTCAAGCATAAAGAGCATTCTATAAAGGCATACTCAAAAGATTTAAGTGAAGCACAAAGAGCATTCTACAAATCAATGAAGGGCTATCTCACACTAGCTTGGAGCATAAAGGAAAAGAAAAGAGAAATAAACACAAAAGACGCATATCATGTGAACAAAAGAAAAACCGAGGTATACCAATAGTTGTTGAAGAAGAAAGATGGGATGCCAACGGGGGCATCCACAATCTTAGATGCTTGAGTATCCTTGAAATATTTTCTTCGGGTGCCTTGGGCATCCCCAGGCTTGAACTCTTACCTCTCCTTATTCTTCTCATATCGATAACTCCTCGTTCTTCGAACACTTCATCCACACAAAACTTAAAAACCCTTGTGAGATCCGTTAGTATAATAAAGCAAATCACTACCTTTAGGTACTATTGTAAACTCATTCCAATTTCTTGTTAGCATTATATCTACTGTATTCCAACTTCACCATGGTTCATACCACCCGATACTACCCATAGATTCATCAAAATAAGTGAACAACACATAGAAAACAGAATCTGTCAAAAACAGGACAGTCCGTAGTAATCTGGAACTTCCGTATACTTATGTAACTTCAAAAATTCTAAAAAATAGGAAAAATATAAAAAATTTGCATAGAAGTACTGTGTAAAAATTACAATATTTTATCATCCTCCAGTAAAAAACTAAAATTAAAAGACTACAACAAATGTTTCTATTTTTCTGCTGCCCACACTAAACAAGCAATTTAAGCATCCTAAAGACAAACCATGAAACATTATTTTTATTATACAATGGGATGCTTATTTTTGGGAAACTTCCATGAAAATTTCTACATTGTTTCCATGAGCATGAACACAAGTTTTCAAGGTCGACCCTCACTTCTCCAATGCACAACCTTCCAATCGCTTCTCTTTTCGAAAAAGTTTTTAGGCACAAGAGGCAAGTAATTTTTTTGTGTTTTGCAATTTGCATTTTTTTTGTTTGCTTCACCCACAACTAAACAAAAACAAAAGGGAAAACAAAATCTACTTAGTGAAGAAAGAAAACAAGCATACACGAAAATATCAACGCTTGATAATCCCCAAGTGCAGGGAATCATCATAGCACTTTCCAAAGGTGGAAGTGATAAGTATGGAGTGTCGAACCCACAAGGAGCTAAAGACAAGATCAATATTCTCTCAAGTCCTATCTTCCATTGATACGACTCTACGTACACCAAGCGTTTGCTTCCAACTAGAAACGAGAAATAAAACTATGTTATGGGTATGAAGAGGATAACTTTGCATGATATCGGAGAACTAAAATATGAAAGTAGGTGCAGTTAATATAAAGTTAGAATATATCACTATATATTATAAATAGAGAGTGTGGAATAATGATTGATCGGTGTGCGGAATTCTCCTAGGAAATTGTTAACAAGATCTGTAATCATTATTGCAATTTCATATGAGGGAGAGGCATAAGCTAACATACTTTCTCTTCTTGGATAATATGCACTTATGATTGGAACTCTAGCGAGCATCCGCAACTACTAAAGAACATTAAGGTAAAATCCAACCATAGCATTAAAGTATCAAGTCCCCTTTATCCCATACGCAACAACCCCCTTACTCGGGTTTAAGCTTCTGTCACTCTAGCAACCCACTATAAGCGAATCATGAACATATTGCAACACCCTACAATGGGAATCCCTCATGCTTATGCGACACGGAGAGTACCGCAGGACAACACCAAAATAAAACATACAACTCAAACCAATCTATATCATCAATCAACCCAAAAGACAAAAGAAATCTACTCAAAACGTTATAGGATGGCAACACATCATTGGATCATAATATGTGGCATAAAGCACCATGTTCAAGTAGGGGATTACAGCGGGGTGCGGGACAGTGGAACGCGTAAAAGTGATGAGGATGGTGATGTTGATGAATATGATCACCGCGGCGATGATTCCCCCGATGGCACTCTGGTGCCACCAAGGGAGAGGGGGAGTGGTTCTCCCCTTTGTGCTTCCTCCTCCATGCCCTACCCCTTAGATGGGGCAAGGTTCTTCCTCTGGTCCTTGGCCTCCATGATGATGGTGACCCCTCCGACTTCCTCCTCCATGGCCTCTTGTGATGTTGGCTCCCTCCGGCAGGGTGCCAGAGAAGGCCTAGATAGATTTTTCGTGGCTACAGTGGCTTACGGCAACGGAAATCCCAATCTAGGTTTTGTTCTGGAGTTTTTGTAATTTATAGGAGTGTTTGGCGTTGGGGACAAGTCAATGGGACCCATGATGCGACGACGAGGACGGTAGGCGCGCCCTAGGGGGGTGGGGGCACCCCCCACCCTTGTGGTTACCCCGGGACTCTTCTTTGGTATCTTTTCGCTCCAGTCTTTTTTATATTTTCCAAAAATATTCTCCATAAATTTTCAGCCCATTTCGAGAATTTTATTTCTGCTCGAAAACAACACCACGGCAGTTTTGCTGAAAACTACGTCAGTCTGGGTTAGTTCTAATCAAATCATACCAAAATCATATAGAATTGTTATAAACATGGCATGAATACTTCATAAATTATAGATACTTTGCAGACATATCACTCCGCTGGGTCTCCTACCACTCAACTAGACAAGATTGTCTCTCTCCATGAATTGTGGGTTTCCCACATCACCTCATACTTAAACTCATCTTTGTATTTTGGTACCCCCCCTCCCTTGAAATTCTAGAAAGATGGGACAATGATCTGATGTTGCTGCTGTCAAGTGTTCTACATGTGCATTTGGAAACATCTTGTTCCACTCTGCTATAGCTAGAGATCGATCTAGCCGAACCCGGGTGTAGCTCCCCCCTGGTAACCTTTTTTCAAATGTCCAGAAGTGGATTTGATTACCTATATCCATCAAGATGCAAACATCTATAGCGTCTCTGAAGCCCTGCATTTGGGTATTACTTCGCTCTCCAATGCCATCTTGTTCATCTGGACATAGCACTTCATTGAAATCACCTATGCAAACGCACGGGAGGTTGCTCAAAGTACTGATCCCCTTCAATGTGTCCCAAGACTGGAACCTCCGGAGTTTGTTCCTCTCCATAAAAAAGTGTCATCCTCCACGAATCACTTCCTGGCTTCTCAACAGAGCAATCAATATGGTATACAGAATAACCAAGAATTTCAAGTTTTATTGGATTGTTCCAAAACAGCCCTAGGCCTCCACTTCTACCTTGACTACTAACAACATATCCATTATCATAACCAATACTTCCAGCTAAGCTTTCCACCCTCGATCTATCAATCTGAGTCTCAACAATACATAAAAGGGTAGGGGCAAAATTCTTCGCGGTGTCGTGAAGTTCCAGCTCAAGATACTCATTGTGCCCGGCGGCACTCCTCGGGGGAGCCCACCGATAATGCAACAGTAGTGTTTCTAGCCTTGTTCTCCTTCCTGGCCTCTGTTGATCCTGAGCTCTCTGAAGCATCTTCGTCCCCCCCTCTTTGGTCGCTTGTGCTCTTTCCTCGGGGACACATAGACTGGCAGCAGAGGAGGCACCAAAGGTTGTTCCTTTCTGGTTACCATTGCCAGCGCATCCCTTGGTTCTCTAGCCGCACCAGCTTTCATTGGGATCACAGAATTCTCAACTGAAGATCACTTGTTGGATAGCTGGTTGTTTTCAGGCGTAACTATCACTGCCTCAAGGTATTCTATTTCGTTCCTCCTGAAGAGTCCACATTTTCCACCGACTTCTAATATCGGGCATTGAAATGCCAGCTTTCATTAGGGTTATAAGGTTCCCTACCTCTTCCACACCCCCCTGTCAAATGTCCTCCGCGACCCCTCTATGGTTCATAATTCCCATGGCCAGTAGGTTTGAAGCGGACATTGTCAGCCAGGATAAAGTCTCCCCACTCAAAAGTCATCTCATCATGCTCTCCCTCCCCGCACTCCTCGTGCCAGTGGCCAAATTCGCCACAGTTATAGCAGATGGTTGGTAGATTCTCATACTTGACTTGATACTTAACACTTTATTCTCCCTTCTTGCTTGTGACAAAGAACTTAATCTTAGCATTGATATCAATATTCACCTTAACCTTCACAATCTCCCCAAAAAAACAGCAGGAAGCTTCAGTTGGACCTCCTCCAGCTCTTTGATCCTTGATGCCAAGCCTGTCACTGCTGGCTCAATCAGGAATTTTATCTAGCAAGCGATGGATTTGCGCCTAGACAGTTAGCTTGTCAAGATTGATGGTGTTAGGGTCCTTAAAACCATCATATTCCTGCATGATCACAACTTGATTTCTGAACAACCATGGCCCCTCAACCATTGCTTTATTCCAGTCTCCCAAGCAACCAAACTGCATCGTGAAGAGATTTTTGTTGATCTTCCTCGAGATCACCGGTTTTGCTGGGTTCCAAGCTGCCCGCATATCGCTATACATGGCATTAGGGATGAAATTTTTTGGTGTGTAAACATGGGCAATCGCCAGCCACTTCGTTGGTTCCATCACGACCGACAGCTCTTCCTCCCAGATGAAATCATCATGTTCCACCTCCTGTCGTTGTTTGTTGTCGCTTTGGGTTGGGCCTTTGACGTGAATGTTAACAATAGCGGAAAATGCAAGAGCTAGCCCCTCGAGAGCTATGCTCGGTTTAACTTGAGTAGTTAGTAGTATACAAGTTTGCACCCCATAAATAGAAGACTCATGGTGCATGCATGCACCATGCATGCTCCTTTAGGTTTGACCAATGTGGGTCAACGCCCTTTTAGGTTAGCTTACTCCATTCGTGAATGTGAAAAATGTTCCTGAATTTATTTATTATATATATAAATGTATGAGATTTTTTTAAACATCAATTTATATATATTTTTCAATTCAAAAAAAATTGTGAACTAAAAAACATTCACAAATTCTAAGATTGGTCACGAATTTCAAAAATATTCAAGATATAAAAAATTCATGGATTTGAAAAATGTTTGGCAACTTAAAAAATATTCATAAATTCTAAAATCATGAATTAAAAAGATGTTTGTGACTTTGTAATATTTCCATGAATTTCAAAAAGTGTTCATGAATTGAAAAAATCTCAAATTGCAAAAAATTGTTTTGATTTTTTAAAAAGAGCATTGGGGAAAAATTTTAAGTTGAGTTTCACGTCATGCTCGAACAAGCAATTGCATTAAGGCAAGTTGTGTGTTAAGGATGGGCATGCAACTGGGTCAGTTGAGTTTCAGGTCATGGGCGAACATGCAACTGGGTTCGGGCAAGTTGTGCGTCAAGAATGGACATGCATGTGGGTTAGTTTAGTTTCGGGTCAAGGGTGGACGTGCAACTAGTGTAACAGCCCAAATTTTCAATTTGGAATGTTATACATTAGATCATCATTACATATCATATTTTATTGCATTTTGGTTGATCCTAGAAATTCTACGCAACTCAAGGACCCATGGAGAGAGTTGGGGATTTCGTTATTTTCATATTCGAGTTTTTCTCTAATTTTGAAAAGATGACCGTTTGATTTTAATTATTTACTCTTCGATTATTTCTTTTATAAAAATAAAAAAGAGAGGATAAAATGACTTCCTCAAAATGGAGAAATATCGAAGATTTAATATTAAAATCAAAGAAGATTTTTATTCGGAGTTTTATTGCTATTTTATTTTAATTAGGAAAAAAGTGTATTTTTCAAAATTGCATTATAGGCCCAAATAAATGTTCACCTTGTCCGGCTTATTTTTAGAGGATGGGGAAAATTTATTTCAGAATTTTTGGAGTCCGTTTAGTATTTCTTTTCTTTTATTTTGTGAGCGCCGCAATTATTAAAAAAAAGGTGAACCGACTCCAGGCCGTAAGCGGCCAGGACTTCTCGGGCCGGCCCTTATAAGCCGCGGCCCCGAGCCCCTGACCAGCCCAAGCCGCCACCGCGCCCTAACCCTAACCCTAGCCCCGATCCGCCGCCGCCGCCTGCCACCCGCCGCCGTGCCGCACCCCACGCCGCCGCGCCGGAGCGCCGGACCCTCACCGGACCTCGAGCTAGTTGCCTCGGTTTTTGTGAGAAAACCGTTTTGGTTTTTTTCGAAAACCCTAGATCCGTTTTTTTATTTAGATCCGGTTTGGTTTATTTTTTTGGTTTAGTTATTTAGCGAACGCCCGTTTTATGTTCGTTTTAGTGTACGGTTTTAACCGTGTAGCCGCAGATAGCGAACGTTCGTTCGTTAGCCTGTTCGTCAGTTTTTCTTTTTCTCGGATTTTCCGCGATTATTTTCGATCGAGATTTCTGATTCGATTTTCTTTTTAGTATAACTTTTCGCTCGTTTAACGGAATCAGGTGATTCAAACGCCTAGAGTTTCGTCTCGAAACCCTCTTTCCGTTTAATCAACTTAAATAAGTTTTTGCTACTGTAAAATTTAACTTTAGTCCAGATTAGTAAACGAAGCCTGTTTCTTTTGCCGTTTGAGTTTTGTTGCTTCATTTGATTTGATTCTTTTTGCAAACCGGAGTTCTTAAGTTGAACTTTCTGGTTAGATCTCTTATTCGAGTTTTACCCGTGCCCTTGCTTGATTGCTTATTGGATGCTTGTTTGTTTGCGATAGAACATCTGGAGTGCGAAGCGTGCTACTATGAGTCTCTAGGTTTCGCGGATCATCAACAAGGCAAGTAACACTTTGATCATACCTCTTACTACCTAGTTTTATTGCATTAGATCAACCCTCAAACATTGCATGGTTAGGATCTAAATTAAACTGTGGGTTGGGAAGTAGTTGATGTGGTAGGAACCTATTACCCTGTTTATTATCAAACCGTGGGAGTTACTTCTACGTTATTCTTATACTGCTATGCTATGCTCGTAGACGTGGATTGGGTTTGAGTGTATCCATGAGAGATGTGAGTTGTTAATTAATGATTCAACTTAAGGTGGCTACTTGAATACACATCTGGGTCGATTGAGGCACCTGGGGAACCCAGTGATTGCCTGTATTTTTTTGGAAATCCCGGGGTACCGTGTGATTCTCCTATGGACTGCCACCCAGGCTCAAAGGGATCATAAGATTATTCATACTGGAAACTTCTGTGTGCAGCCACATGCTATTATGGGCTCTAGCATAGTTGCTTAAGTTGTGTGAACTCTTACAGTGGTAGACTAGCAGATGTAGGGGATGTAGGTGTACCGGTCTACCCATCGTAAGGTGCTAACGCCTCTGAAAGATTGTGTCTCGGTCATCCGTTTCTCAAACATTATGTAGTGCGAGAAATCCAACGGAGGAGATCGAGTCTTGTGGCGAAAAGTGCACAAACCTCTGCAGAGTGTACAAACTAATCATGGTTAGCTAGTTCTTGGATTATCTAGTTCTTGGATTATCATCTTGAGTATCTAGTTCTTGGATTATCATGTGGATCTCATCACTCTTAATTATATAATTTTGTTTGGGTTTATTAATTTTAATTGGGATTGAGATGGGGTTTACCATTCTCAATGTTTTCAACAAATTTTGTAGTTAAACAAAATATATTCCTTTGAAGTAGGGAAAAATTGGCTTTACGTAAAACATATCAACCATACAGCCTCCACCAGCCATATATGCATATAGTGATAGCTTTATTCTTTTCATTATTCTCTGGTGTTACCTTGCCAGCATATTCTATGTGCTGACCCGTTTTCAGGTTGCAATGTATCATGTTGCAGACTTTTCAGACGACGAGTAAGGAGCCTTAGGTTGTGGTCTTTCACTCAGTGATGCCGTTGGAGTTGATGGACTCACTTTATCTTCCAAGTCTTCCGCTGTTATCGTATTAGATGGCCTTAAGCCATATTTATTGTGATAAGTTCTCTTTTGAGACATTCGATGTAATAAGTGTGTGATTGCCACTCTGTTATAAATCCTTCAAGTACTGTATGTGTCAGCATTACCGATCCAGGGATGACACTTATACACAGAGATCAGATTGTTTGAGGTCTGGTCGCTAAAAAGATGGTATCAGAGCCAGGTTGACTGTAGGACACGACCACTAAGCTAAAGCCCTAGATCACTACTCTCTTCTCACTTCTAACTCCTCTCCATTTTCTACTCTTTAGTATGGCGGATACAAGGATCAAGTTCACGCAACCGTATGAAGACACCCCTTTTGGACGTCACTTGAAGGAAGTCACTAAGTACCTGAACATTGGAATACCAAGCTTCACCGGGACTTACAATGCCACTTTACCAGAAGAGGAGCGCTGGATAATTCAAGTTCAAGTACCAGGAAGGACATTTATGCCAGTCATTAAGCCCATAGAGTTTTCTTTTGATGCACCAACCTGGAGTCTAGGAAAGAGTATGGCAGCTCACATCACAATGGGACTCATTGGAGAATTTTACCAAAAGGATATCAAGGATACTATCTACCAGATTTGTGGGCGCCGAGATGAGCAATGGGAGATGATCAGCACCAGGAAGGATAGATCAATTGCCGCTTTCATTCAGGAGTTAAACCAGCACATATGTCGCCAGGAGAATCAGATGTGCGCAGGCATGATGGATTTGAAGAAGGCAATGACAAGGATCACGGATCTTGAAGAAGAACTCAAGGCTACGCGCGAAGATTATGAGGAGGAAATCATCGTGCTAGTGGAAAAGAATGACGACCTGGAAAGGACGCTAGGAGTTTTCATGGGAGACACCACGCCAGGAGAAGAAGATGAAGAACCCAAGGAGATTCGCCCTGAGGATTACATCATCATCGACGACACCGATTCAGATCTCGACAATAGCGATGATGACTATGTTGATGAAGCTGGAGCAGATATCATGGAATCTTCGACCGAACAATATTTCTAGTTGACCACAAAAACAGTAGTAGTAGTCTACCATGTAAATAGTATATTCCAAGCACTTTTATAACGATAAGTTTTAGACCGATTGTATGCCTTTGATTGATTGAGTGAAATGATTGTGTTTGTCTCATGTGCATATGGGTAGTGTTTTCTCACTAGACCTCATTCTATTCTATTCTCTTCCCTCTAAACCCTCAGATGCCTTCGAGACGTGAACAACTTAGCCCGTTTTTTGATGTTGCAGCCGCCGGTGTTTTCCGGTAGCACCGAGCCGATAGTTGCAGATGATCGGCTCCATAGGATTGGAAGGGAGTTAACCACTGCAGGATGCACAGATGCTGAGAAGGTGTGTTTTGCCGCACACCAATTGGATGGACCAGCAGCCTCATTGTGGGAGAATTACACTGTCACCTATCCTATAGCCACTGTCACATGGGATCAGTTCGAGCAAGCTTTCCGCACTGCCCATGTTTCAGTAGGGGCTATGGCCATGAAGAAGCGTGAGTTTCGCAACTTACGCCAAGGAGGGCGCACTGTTGGCCAGTATGTGGATGAATTTAGTAAGCTAGCATGTTATGCCCCAGATGACGTTGCTACAGATGCAGCTAAGAAGAAGTTTATGGAAGGACTGAATGATGAGCTGAGCATGCAGTTGATGGTAGCAAATTTCAATAACTACCAGGAGTTGGTGGATAGAGCTCTCATGCTTGAAGGGAAGCAGCAGCAGATTGACATCCGCAAGAGGAAGTATGGACAAGGGAAGTATAATTCTGGAGCTCAGCAAAGACCCCATTTCACCCCGAACTCGGGAGGAATTGTGCATAACCATGGACGCCACACTCATAATTGAGGAAGTTCGCACAACCATAGTGGCCCCAGGAACGGAAATGGTAATGGAGGAAGCAACAGACAGAACCGTTCCAACCCAGCAACACCTGCCAAGAAGGATCTAAGCCACATTACTTGCTACAAGTGCCAGAAGACCGTACATTACACCAATGAATGTCCTGAAGCTAAGAACGGAAACGGAAATGGAAGCTCTGGGTAGAAGTCCAACCCTTTCACCAGGGGACAGGTGAACCACGTTAACATGGAGGAGATTGAAGCCCAGCCAGATGTAGTAATAGGTGAGTTTTTGGTTAAGTCATTTACTGCAGTTGTTCTTTTTGATATTGGTGCATCTCATTCATACATATTGAGGGGATTTGTGGATAAGTATAAACTGCCCACCAAAGTTCTTAGTACACCAATGTTAGTGAGCTCGCCAGGAGCAGAGTACATGGCAAGCCAAGGATGTTTTCAGGTGCCATTGGCCATAGGTAGGCACGTTTTCCCCTCAGACCTGATAATTCTGGAGTCGCAAGGTTTGTATGTGATTCTGGGTATGGATTGGCTATAGATGTATGGAGGAAACATCGATTGCGCCAGTAATTCAATTTTGCTCACCACCCCAGAAGGAAGAAGGATCAAGTATGTATCCCGGCATGTGCCGAATAGGACTCAAGTAAATTGCTTATCGGGAGTAGTACAGGAGGAAGTACCAGTGGTGAAGGAATTCCCGGATGCATTTCCAGAAGAGTTGCCAGGCATGCCACCGGATAGAGACATCGAGTTTTTTATTGAGCTTTTGCCAGGCACAGGACCAATATCTAAGAGACCGTACAGGATGCCCGCTCAGGATTTGGAGGAAATTAAGAAGCAGATTAAGGAGTTATTGTATAAAGGATATATTCGCCCAAGTTCGTCGCCTTGGGAATCACCAGTACTTCTAGTGGAAAAGAAGGATAGATCATTAAGAATGATCGTTGATTATCGTGGATTGAATGAAGTAACAATCAAGAATAAGTACCCACGGCCGATGATCAATGATTTCTTTGATCAGCTGCAAGGAGCTAAGGTGTTTTCCAAGATCGATCTGCGATCAGGGTACCACCAGTTGAAGATTCGAGAGCAGGATATACCTAAGACAGCTTTTACCACAAGGTACGGGCTATATGAGTATACCGTTATGTCATTTGGCCTGACTAACGCACCTGCCTATTTTATGAACATGATGAACAAAGTGTTTATGGAGTTTTTGGATAAGTTCGTCGTAGTGTTCATAGATTACATTCTAGTCTACTCGAAGAACGAAGAGGAGCATAAGGAGCACTTGCGTTTGGTACTTGGGAAGCTCAGAGAACATCAACTATACGCCAAGTTCAGCAAGTCTGAATTTTGGTTAATGGAAGTGGGATTTCTTGGACATGTTATATCCGGAGAAGGAATAGCAGTAGACCCCAACAAAGTCGTCACTGTGACCAATTGGGAAGCACCCACGACAGTTGGAGAGATCCAGAGTTTTCTTGGACTCGCAGGATACTACCGGAGGTTCCTTGAGAATTTCTCGAAGATTGCAAAGCCAATGACGGAGTTATTAAAGGACACCAAATTCAATTGGACTGAGGAATGTGAGGCCAGTTTTCAGGAGTTGAAGAGACCTTGGTGACATCACCAGTGTTGATTCATAACCCACAAGTATAAGGGATCAATTGTAGCCTCTTTCGATAAGTAAGAGTGTCGAACCCAACGAGGAGCTAAAGGTAGAACAAATATTCCCTCAAGTTCTATCAACCACTGATACAACTCTACGCACGCTTGACGTTTGCTTTACCTAGAACAAGTATGAAACTAGAAGTACTTTGTAGGTGTTTTTGGGTAAGCTTGCAAGAAAGTAAAGAAAATGAAAATAAAAGCTAGGGGCTGTTTAGATAAAGACACAACTAAATTATTTTTAGTAGAGAGCTTTTGTCAACAAGAAAGTTATTTGTCCCTAGGCAATCGATAACTAGACCGGTAATCATTATTGCAATTTTATTTGAGGGAGAGGCATAAGCTAACATACTCTCTCTACTTGGATCATATGCACTTATGATTGGAAATCTAGCAAGCATCTGCAACTACTAAAGATTCATTAAGGTAAAACCCAACCATAGCATTAAAGCATCAAGTCCCCTTTATCCCATACGCAAACAACCTACTTACTCGGGTCTGTGCTTCTGTCACTCACGCCACCCACCATAAGCAAATCAGAAGCATAATGCAAACCCTACAGCGGGAATCCCTCACGCTTGCGCGACACGGAGAGCACCATAGGACAGCACCAATAATAAAACATACAAGTCAAACCAATCACGGTCATCAAATAGCTATTAGGACAAAACAGATCTACTCAAACATCATAGGATAGCCATACATCATTGGGAAATAATATATAGCATTGAGCGCCATGTTTAAGTAGAGATTACAGCGGGTAAGAGAGAGGTTACACCGCTGCATAGAGGGGGGAAGAGTTGGTGATGATGGCGGTGAAGTTGTTGGTGAAGATTGCAGTGATGATGATGGCCCCCGGTGGCACTCCGGTGCCACCGGAAGCAAGGGGGAGAGGGCCCCCCTTCTTCTTCTTCTTCTTCTTCTTCCTTGACCTCCTCCCTAGATGGGAGAAGGGTTTCCCCTCTGGTCCTTGGCTCCCATGGCGTGGGAGGGGCGAGAGCCCCTCCGAGATTGGATCTATCTCTTTGTTTCTGCATTCTCCCCTGGCTCTGTTTCACCGTTTCGTATATATATGGAGATCTGTAACTCCGATTGGCCTGAAACCTTCGCCGTGATTTTTTTCCGAATATTAGCTTTCTTGCGGCAAAAGAAGAGCGTCAACCGCCTTACGGTGGGCTCACGAGGGTAGGGGCGCGCCCTAAGGGGGGGGGGGGCGCCCCCTGCCTCGTGACCACCTCGGGCACTGGTTCGCGTTGATTTTCCTGCCGAACTTTCCATATTTTCCAAAAATAAGCCCCGTCCGTTTTTATCCTGTTTGGACTCCGTTTGATATGGGTATTCTGCGAAACCAAAAACATGCAACAGACAGGAACTGGCACTGGGCACTGGATCAATATGTTAGTCCCAAAAATAATATAAAAAGTTGCCAAAAAGTATATGAAAGTTGAATAATATTGGCATGGAACAATCAAAAATCATAGATATGACGGAAACGTATCAGCATCCCCAAGCTTAATTCCTGCTCGTCCTCGAGTAGGTAAATGATAAAAAATATATTTTTTGATGTGGAATGCTACCTAGCATAATCTTGATCATATGTCTAATCATGGCATGAATATTAAGACACGAGTGATTCAAAGCAATAATCTATCATTTGACATAAAGACAATAATATTTCAAGCATACCAACCAAGCAATTATGTCTTATTGAAATAACATAGCCAAAGAAAGCTCATCCCTACAAAATCATATAGTCTGGCTATGCTCCCTCTTCACCACACAAAGCATTCACATCATGCACAACCCCGATGACAAGCCAAGCAATTGTTTCATATGTTTGACGTTCCCAAACCTTTCCAACTTTCACGCAATACATGAGCGTGAGCCATGGACATAGCACTATAGGTGGAACAGAATATGATGATGGGGGTTATGTGGAGAAGACAAAAAAGGAGAAAGTCTCACATCAACTAGGCGTATAAACGGGCTATGGAGATGCCTATTAATAGATATCAATGTGAGGAATAGGGATTGCCATGCAACGGATGCACTAGAGCTATAAGTATATGAAAGCTCAAACTGAAACTACGTGGGTGTGCATCCAACTTGCTTGCTCATGAAGATCTAGGGCATTTGAGGAAGGCCATCGTTGGAATATACAATCCAAGGTCTATAAGGAAAATTCCCACTAGTATATGAAAGTGATAACTCAAGAGACTCTCTATATGAAGAACATGGTGCTATTGAAGCACAAGTGTGGTAAAAGGATAGTAACATTGCCCCTTCTCTCTTTTTCTCTCATTTTTTTGTTTTCTCCTTTTTTGGGACTTCTCTTTTTTGGCCTTTCTCTTTTTTTAATTTTTTTTATTTTTTCGTCCGGAGTCTCATCCCGACTTGTGGGGGAATCATAGTCTCCATCATCCTTTCCTCACTGGGGCAATGCTCTAGTAATGATGATCATCACACTTTTATTTACATACAACTCGATATTACAACTCGATATCTTGAACAAAGATATGACTCCATATGAAGGCCTCCAGCGGTGTATCGGGATGTGCAATGATCTAGCGTAGCAATGACATAAAAAACGGACAAGCCATGAAAACATCATGCTAGCTATCTTACGATCATGCAAAGCAATATGACAATACATGCTCAAGTCATGTATATGATGATGATGGAAGTTGCATGGCAATATATCTCGGAATGGCTATGGAAATGCCATGATAGGTAGGTATGGTGGCTGTTTTGAGGAAGATATAAGGAGGTTTATGTGTGACAGAGCGTATCATATCACGGGGTTTGGATGCACCGGCGAAGTTTGCACCAACTCTCGAGGTGAGAAAGGGCAATGCATGGTACCGAAGAGGCTAGCAATGATGGAAGGGTGAGAGTGCGTATAATCCATGGACTCATCATTATTCTTAAAGAACTCACATACTTATTGCAAAAATCTATTAGTCATCGAAACAAAGTACTATGCACATGCTCCTAGGGGGATAGATTGGTAGGAAAAGACCATCGCTCGTCCCCGACCGCCACTCATAAGGAAGAAAATCAATAAACACCTCATGCTCCGACTTCGTTACATAACGGTTCACCATACGTGCATGCTACGGGACTTGCAAACCTCAACACAAGTATTTCTCAATTTCACAATTACTCGACTAGCATGACTCTAATATCACCACCTTTATATCGCAAAACTATTGCAAGGAATCAAACATATCATATTCAGCGATCTACAAGTTTATGTAGGATTTTATGACTAACCATGTGAATGACCAGTTCCTGTCATCTCTCTCAATAGATATAAGTCAAGCAAGAGAGTTTAATTATTTCTAAAAATATATTCCCACGCTCGAACAAATATAAGTGAAGCAAAAGAGAATTCTACAAATGGCGGTTGTCTAAGTGAAGAGAAACAGGCAATCCAAACTTCAAATGATATAAGTGAAGCACATGAAGCATTCTATAAAGCCATACTCAAAAGATATAAGTGAAGTGTAAAGAGCATTCTATAAATCAACCAAGGACTATCTCATACCAGCATGGTGCATAAAAAGAAAAATAAAAACCTAAATGCAAAAGACGCTCCAAGACTTGCACATATCGCATGAACGAAACGAATCCGAAAACATACCGATATTTGTTGAAGAAAGAGGGGATGCCTCCCCAGCATCCCCAAGCTTAGATGCTTGAGTCTCCTTGAATATTACTTGGGGTGCCTCGGGCATCCCCAAGCTTGAGCTCTTGCCTCTCTTCCTTCTTCTCACATCGAGACCTTCTCAATCATCGAACACTTCATCCACACAAAACTTCAACAGAAAACTCGGTAGGATCCGTTAGTATAATAAAGCAAATCACTACTCTAGGTACTGTTGTAAACCAATTCATATTTTTTTTCATTTTGTCTACTGTAGTATAACTTTTTCATGGCTTAATCCACTAATATAAATTCATAGTTTCATCAAAACAAGCAAACTATGCATCAAAAACAGAATCTGTCTAAAACAGAACAGTCTGTAACAATGTGAACATTCACCATACTTCTGGTACTTTAAAAATTCTACAAAAATTAGGAAAAATAAAAAATTTGTATGGGAATACAGCGCAAAAAGAATCAGAACCATTTGATGTTCCAGCTAAAAATGTAAAATCTCGCACTACAGCCAAAGTTTCTGTCCTGCACCGTACAAACCATCAAGCAAATGTAAACATCCTAAAGGCAAACCTTGGCACATTATTTTTATAATACAATGGAATTTTACAAGGAGATAATTATTTTTATTGAAAAGTTTCTGTAATCAAGATTCACAAAGTTTCCGTGAGCATGAACAAAGTTCAAGGCTAGCTCCCACATCAACAATGCTCGTCTTTCTCACTTTCGCTTTTCTTTTTGAAAAAGTTTTGGGTTTGCCTCTTTATTTTTGTTGTTTTTAAACTATATGAAAGCACTCAACAGAAATAAATGACTCTCTAAAACTTCCGGGTTGTCTCCCTGGCAGCGCTTTCTTTAAAGCCATTAAGCTAGGCATATAGTGCTCAAGTAATGAATCCACCCGGATCCCAAGGTATGTTAAAGCCAATTTTAATTAGCAATGATTTGAAATTTAGTAGTGAGCACAAAGTAACATATATCATGTAATGACGAAGTCGAACTCTCTTCCTATGCATTGGCATGTCATAAAAGAACAATTCATGCACACAAAGTAAAGGCCAATGCATAGTATAAACAGTTTCTTGCGATTTTATCATGTGGGAAGCATAGAGAGGTGGAGATATAGTTCCTCTCTAATAATAATTGCAAGTAGGAGCAGCAAGCACATGCATATTATATTCATCAAAATCATCATGTGCAACGGTAAAAGGCAACCCATCAATATAATCCTTAATAAGTGCAAACTTCTCCGATATAGTGTAGTCGGGAGAATTCAAAAAGATAATAGGACTATCATGCGTGTGTCGGGGGTGCTAATCCCACGGACACCTATGGGACCGGTGGACCGAGCCCCTTTTGGTTTGGCAGGGGGCGGAGAGAGCACGAAGAGCAGATCGAGGCGAAGCGCACGAGCACGCGATCAGTTTACCCAGGTTCGGGCCGCACGGATGCGTAAAACCCTACTCCTGCTTTGTGGTTTGTATTGTGTTCTTGCTCGAGAGCGCTGATTGCTACAGTACACACCAACAGCTAGCGAGACCGAGCGTGAGAATGATCGTCCCCCTCGTACGTTGCGCATGGGCCTCCTTTTATATGCTCAAGGGGTCACCGACAGGTGGCAACATAGATGAGGGTAAAAATGGAAAATGCGTGGTGGTTGGCACCGCCGCTTACTACAGTGTATCGTACCTAACCCTGACGGCAGGGGACAAGGGCATTAAATGCCCGTCTGTGTCGCCCGAACAGTGCAAAAGGGACCGCCAGGGACGCCACCGCTCGCCACGATGGTAATCCTGTCAGCGCCGCTTGCCACCGTCTACCGCTGGCTGCACAGCCTCCCGCCACGTACACCTAGAAGGGTCCCAGAGCGGCACGTTGGCGGATGTGCTGGAGCGCAGGTATAGAGTAGGGGCTTGCCGCGGCAAGCGCCTTGCCGCGGTCGTTGTTTTGTCGCGTCCGGGAGCTTGGTGCTCACCGGGCCTTGCCGGGACGCGTGATGCGTCGTGGCAAGTTCCTTGAGATGCCTTGGTTGGCCTTCCCGGCAAGATCCTCTTGCCGGGGCCTTGTCTCCTTCCCGGCAAGCTCCTCTTGCCGGGGTCTTGGATACTTTGTTCTTGAATGGCTCCAAAGGAACCACGGAGGACCTTGGCGGTTACCCGGCAAGCCTTGCCACGGGACGCTGCGACTGCCCGTGCACAAGTTCGGGATACTAGGGTACCCCTACTCTAGTACACCGACAAGAGCCCCGGGGCCTGGGCCACACACGGTGCCGAGCGCTGTTGGGCAGGCCCAAAACAGGGCACGGGCACGCGCGGCCTGGGTTACGCCGTATTTCACTCCGCATCCACCGCGCCCTCCCCGAACGGCACACGTCGAACGCGGCATCGTGGGAGAGATCGTGGGTGGTTTCTTTATTAGGAAAGGCAGAATGTCCGCCCCCTCCCCCTTTATAAGCAGGGGAAGCAGGGGTAGTGCGCCCACTCGCCCCCTTGCTACTTCAATCTCGGAAACCTCCGCCGCTCCCCCGTCTTCCCAAAGCAGAGAGAGAGAACAGCGCCCTGCCCCCCCCCCCCCATCGCCACCAGCACCACCAATGCCGTCGACCTCCTCAACTACTTCTGCCATGGCTCCGAAAGCCGACAAGGGGAAGGCTGTGAAGTCGACCGAGGCGCAGCGGCTTGCGGCACAGCGGAAGGAGCGGGCCATCTTCCCCCCCAAGCTTGCCGCGAAGGAGCTAAGGGAGTACTACTACCTCTTCTGGTTGACGGAGACGCGAGCGCATCCGAGCACGAAGGTACTTCCAGCCTCCGCTCATAAAATGGCTCCACACGGATATCCCTTCTTCGCCGTGTTCTTCTACTGCGGGCTCTGCCCGCCCTTCTCTGAATTTTTCTGCGACATCATGAACACCTACGGCCTCTGCCTCCTTGATTTCACCCCCAATGCCGTTCTGACCATGGCAGTTTTCGCACATCTCTGCGAAAACTTTGTCGGAGTCCACCCCAATGTAGCCCTTTTCCGCCACTTCTTTATGCCCCGAGTAGAGAGAGGAGAGCCTCTATCCGGCGGAATCGCCTGGGTCTCAAGGACCGGCAAGAAGGACTCTTATCTGGAGGGCGAGTTCCGCGGCAAGTGGGAGGACTGGAGAGCAGATTGGTGCTGGATTGTCGAGGAGAACCCGCAGCCATTTACCGCCCGACGCCAAACAGCAGCAGTACGCGGCAGCGATTGGAGTGACGTGGCCCCGGAAGACGATAGGCTGAGGATTGTCGTCACCAGGATCCAACGCCTCAGGCTTGCCGGACTCACTGTAGGCGCCGTTGGCTCAGATTTCCATCGCCGCCGTATCGCCCCCCTGCAGGAACGAAGGAGGCCCGCCTGGGAGTTCAAGAATGCGGCGGATATCATGAGGCGGCGTCCGGGCCTCAACTACAACTTCACTGTCCTGGAGCTCAATGCGATGCTCCAGGAGCTCTTCAAGTATGATCCTGATCATCCCGAAGTATTTAGGTTGCCGCAGGGCGTCGTTCCGCTGTGCAACAACTCTGCGCTCGACCGCATCCGGGCAATGATGCCGCTGTGCGACTCGCATGGACTTGTGCCAACTTGGCAAGAGCCTGCAGACGAGGTCGTGCAAGAATTCTTCGACAACTTGGTAGAAGTGCCGATCCGCCCCGACGAGAAGAATGGCCTCACTCATGACACCACCGATGCGGAGTTGAAGCTCATCGCCACAAGGCTGGAAGAGGTGGCGGCAGTCGTAGCGGCAGGCGAGTTCGGATTCACCATGGAGGAGGCAGAGGCAGCAGAGGCGGCAAACCGTGCCGAGCGAGAGGAGCTTGCCGGCGAGAAAGAGCTTGCCCGACAAGAGGGGCTTGCCGGCAAGAAAGATCTTGCCGGGCGTGACGCCGAGCCGAGCGAGCCCGCCGAGGATACGAGCGGCTCGTTGGAGATCGACTCCTCTTCCTCCTCATCCTCAGACAGCTCGCCACAAGCAGAACCTCCATCTCCACCAAGAAGGTGTCTCCGCAAGGCCGGGGACGTAGTGAGGCGGCAGGCGAGTCGACAGTCGCCGCGCCGCGTGACACGCTCCACTGCGGCAAGCACTGTTGCCGCGGGAGCGCCTCATGCTGCTGCGGCAACTGGAGCGGGGTCCTCCCGGACCACTGCTTCTGCTCCCGCCAAGTGGCCAAGGGAACCTACTCCTCCACCTTCTCGCGCCGGGCATGAGCCGGATTTCGACTTCCCCGCGTTCAGCTCTGACGAGGAAGAAGAAGAAGAGTAAGATTCTCCCGTTGTACTTGTAGTTCTTCAATCCTTGCTGTTTTTGTCTTGCATCTCATTTGCTTTACTCTGAAATTATTCCTTCTCAGGACTCTGGCCCAGAGAGCAGCAAAGAGAGCCAAGGCCCCGGTGATTGTCATCGAGGACGAACCCACCGCATCAGCAGGGGATACGTCCGAGACAACCTTGCCGGACCCGGCAACTGTTCTCTAGAGCAGCCCCTGGCGTAAGTATCTGGCTTGCTTTCCGCTGTCGAGCGCGCATGGATATCCTTGCTTTGCTGACATCTGGCTGTTGACTTATGCAGGAGCAGAGCAGGCCCACCAGGAGCACCCGGAGGCCGCCCTCGAAATTCCAAGGGAGAGTCCTCCGGCAAGGGAGAGCTCTCCCACAAGGGAGAAGTCTCCGGCGAGGGAGGGTTCTCCGGCAAGGGACAGCACCAGCGGCCCCTCGGCGGTGGAGACCATTTCTGCAGAACCTGGCACAGGTAACCTTCTCGCTTCAGAACTTCCCTTGGGTTCTTCTTCTTTTGATCTTCTTTTTGGAAATTTGCTTGAATCTTCTCCCCTTTTCCGGCTGTCAGATCCATCTGCTACGGAGCCGATGGAGACCGAGGTTGCCGCCAAAGACACTGCTGCCGCTGGGGAAACAGCCGGTGCTGACGAGCCCGCCGGCGAAGAGGCCGCCAGGGCTGCCGCTGCAGAAGCAGGTGGGGGATCTGGCGATCGCACTGACGACCCTAAGGACGCAGGAGCGCCAGGCGCTGCATTGACCGCCGATCCTTCCGCCGCTGCCGCAGCGCCAGGCTCCGAAGAGCCCCAGCCTGGCATCTACTTGAAGGCCGGCGATGACATCTTCATCAACCTCCCCTGGGCGTCAAGCTCCAGGGCGCCGATCGAGGGAGAGATCTTCGATGGAGAAGTGCTCGCCTCCGCCGGGCTGGCGCTGGTTGACGCGCCAAGCAGCAGCAGCGGCGAGCCCGAGGAGGAGCGGCTGCTGCGGAAGCTGGTGTCACTCTACCGCGCCTGGCAGGCCAAGCTGGAATCCCGCGAGGCGCTTGTCGCGAAGGCGGGAGTCAACATCGAGAAGCGCGCGGAGGAGCTCCGGGGTCACAATCAAGAAGCTCTCCGGTCTCTGGCAGTGGAGCGGGCGCGACTTGCCGAAGAGCGGGAGGCCTTCCTCCTCGAGAATTCCGAAGTCGAAGAGCAACAGCGGCTTGCCGCTGAGAAGTTGTCGGTGCAGGAGGGCGAGCTGGTGCAGCGGAAGGTCAACCTCGACAGCCACGAGGAGGAGCTTGCCGCGCACGAGCGAACAGTTGGCGGAGCCCTCAAGCAAGCCGAAGACGCTGCCGCGGCTGCCGAGGCCGCCAAGAAGGAGCTGGAGACGAAGGCGGCGCAGCTGGAGGCCGATCTCAAGGCGAGCGGTGACGAGCTTGCCACGCTCAAGCTTGAGCGGGAGAAGGACGCCAACAGCTACTCGGAGCTGCAGGCCCATCTCACCGAGAAGGGCAAGGAGCTTGACGCCGCCAAAGACTCCAATGCAGATCTCGAGTTGAAGCTGATCACTTTGACCAAGACGCTGGACGGCGCCAAGGAGCAGGAGACGGCCCTGAAGGAGGAGGTCAAGGCCGACAAGACACTGCTGGCGAGTGCCGCTGCCGCCCAGAGCACCTTCCGGGAGAATGTGGAGCACTGGACGGAAGGGCTCGTGGATGTTGCCGCAGACATCGACAAGGAGCTGGCGCAGCTGGAAATGGAGGATCTCGGGTATTCCGCCGACGAGAACCTCCAACCCAGCGCCAAGCTCACTTCATTCTTCAAAGGCGTGGCGACGGCCCTCCGGCGACTCCGGGAGAGGATCCCAAAGCAGCTAGCCGACGAGTCACGCAAGATCTGCGCGGGAGCTCTTCAGAAGGTGCTGGTGAAGGTGGCGTTCCGCAACCCGGGCCTCAACCTCACCAACGTCCTCAGGTCCTTGCCGCCGGATGCTGATCTGGAGGCGCTCAAGGCCCTTGTCGCACCCATTGTGGACAAGGTGAGCGGGATCAAGAGGGTTGAGGGTGACCGCGTAGACTAGGCCGCTTGCTTTCTTCTTTTCTTGTCACTGCTAGTCATGTTATAGGAACAATCTGTTAGAGCCGCGACAAGTTATCTTGTAATATAACTCTATTTTGGGTACTGATTGCAATGTTATTTCCTCTACTTGATTCCTTCCTTTGTATGTTTTTGCCCTACGCTTTTAGGGAACTTGCCGGTGCAGGCACCTTTGCCGCGAGCACTGAGTGCGGGATGTCAGCAGCCTGCTGGCGGTGCCGCTGCCGACAAGAAACCTTGTCGCAGCTAGTCGCAGCTCACTTAAGTTGTTGAGCGGACTCGAAACAACAGTAAGGGCGCAACTAGGTACGAGTTGGTTCCTCCGCGCACAGGTTTTTCATACAAAGTACGGTCGTTCAAGGAAGATAACTTAAAAATTTAAAAGAAATCTGATTGCTCAAACTTTGGCAACTTAGCTTTTCTGTCGTTTGCTTCTCGGCAAGGCGAAACTTTCTTGAACGACACCTGGTCCATACCATATCTTCTCCTTCCCCCCCGGCAAACTTGTGGGCGAGGGACCCTTCCTTTCCTTGAGAAAAAAAGAGAGAGGAGAAAATAAAGGTATGGAGCCTTATGGCTCGTTGTTGCTTACCGGGGGTAAGTGCTGCACAAAGTGTCAGATAACACATGCAAATAATAAAAAGCATGAAATCGACAAGGTGTGCGGAGCACATAAGCTTTATGCACGGGATCTGCGCCCGGCTTTGTACAAAGGATTACATGCAACAGCGGCAAGACTTGTACAAAAGGTGTTTGCCGGAACGGGTTCCGGCAACTGCGCCCTACGGGTAAAACTTACGAAGATGCTCTATGTTCCAGGAGTTGCTCACTGGGACGCCATCTTTGGTCTCAAGGCGGACAACGCCAGGCCTAGTGGCTCGTTTCACCCGGTAAGGGCCTTCCCACTTTGGCGTCAACTTGTTGGAATTCTTGGCGGACTGAACACGCCGAAGAACAAGGTCGCCTTCCTCGAGACTTTTGGCGTTAACTTTGCGGCTATGGTAGCAGCGCAAAGCTTGCTGGTAGCGAGCAGCTCGCACAGTAGCCTGAAGACGGTCTTCCTCAAGGAGCAGCGCGTCATCTTGTCGCAGCCGCTCTAGCTCGAGCTCATCATAAGCGAGCACTCGAGGTGACCCGTATACGAGTTCCGTGGGGAGAACTGCCTCTACTCCATAGACTAGAGCGAAAGGTGTTTGGCCATTTGCTCGATTTGGCGTCGTCCTGATCGACCAAAGAACCACCGGCAGCTCCTCGATCCAGTTTCTTCCACACTTGTGCAGCCTGTCGGAAGTTCTGGTCTTGAGCCCATGCAGCACTTCAACATTTGCCCTCTCCGCTTGACTGTTGCTTCTCGGGTGAGTAACAGAAGTGAAGCAGACCATGGCGCCAAGATCTTGGACGTACTGCATGAAGGTGCGGCTCGTGAATTGTGTACCGTTGTCGGTGATTATCCTGTTAGGGATCCCAAAGCGGCAAACAATCGACCTAAAGAACTTGACTGCTGACTGTGCTGTCACCTTCCTCACTGGTTCCACTTCCGGCCACTTTGTGAACTTGTCGATTGCAACGTACAAGTACTCAAAGCCCCCGACTGCTCGGGGAAAGGGGCTGATGATGTCGAGCCCCCAGATCGAAAATGGCCAGGATAAAGGGATCGTCTGGAGAGCTTGAGCTGGCTGGTGTATCTGCTTGGAATGGAACTGGCATGCTTCACACTTGGTTACTTGTGCAGTTGCATCTTGGAGGGCTGTCGGCCAAAAGAAACCTTGCCGGAATGCTTTGCCGGCAAGTGTTCTTGCGCCAATGTGGTGACCACATATGCCTCCATGTATCTCTACCAACAGCTTTTGTCCATCTTCCCGGGGAATACGCTTCAATTTCACACCGTTGAGTCTTCTTCTGTACAGTGTGCTATCAACAAACTGGTACATACTTGACTGCCGGGCTACTCTTTCCGCTTCTTCTTGCTCTTCAGGAAGTTCTCCTGTCTGAAGGAAATGGACAATCTGCTGCGCCCATGCTGGAGCTTGCGGCTCGACAACAAGGACTAAAGGCATGTCTGCTGCTGCGGGAACATCCGCTTCTACGGCAAGAGCCTGCGTGTAACGCCCTCGATGCGACTATGTCTCCCACGTGTCGAGGCACGACTTAGAGACATAGGCGCATTGAAGGCAATGTCGCAAGTCAGGAATCATTACACAACCCATGTGCATATATAATATAAAGGGGAATAATAGCATAGTTGGCTTACACTCGCCACGTCACATCAAAGTACATAAATAACATCCATCATACAATCACTCATGGCCCGACTATGGCGCCAAAATGGAAAAGACCCCCAACAAGCGACTAGGCCCTGAATCTAACCCCGAAATAGGCATCCCTACTGATCATCAGGAAACGACACATAGTAGCGCTGAGAGTCCTCGTCGTACTCCCACTTCAGCTCGAGTGCGCCATCCGGAGAGGTATCATCTGTCCCTGCATCTGGTGTAATAGTAATCTGCGAGCCACAGAGGACTCAGCAATCTCGCACCCTCGCGATCAAGACTATTTAAGCTTAATAGGTAGGAAAGGGGTAATGTACAAGTGGAGCTGCGGCAAGCGACTAGCATATGTGGTGGCTACCTTATTCGCAAAGGAGAGCGAGAAGAGGAGGCAAAGCACGAGCGGAAAACTAGAGAGCAGCCTACGCAAACATAACTCCAACACCATGTCCACTTCCCGGACTCCGCCGAGAAGAGGCCATCACGGCAACACACTCAGTTGATTCATTTTAATTACTTAAGGTTCAAGTTATCTACAACCGGACATTAACAAATTCCCATCTGCCCATAACCGCGGGCACGGCTTTCGAAAGATCAATCCCTGCAGGGGGGTCCCAACTTAGCCCATAACAAGCTCTCACGGTCAACGAAGGAATAGACCTCCACCCAAGACCCACCGATCAGACTCGGTATCCCGGTACAACAAGATGATTCGACAGGTCAAAACTAGTCCAGCAACACCGCCCGAATGTGCCGACAAATCCCGATAGGAGCTGCACATATCTCTTTCTCAGGGCACACTCAGATGAACACTACGTACAACTAAAACCAGCCCTCGAGTTGCCCCAATGTGGCGCTGCAAGTGGCTCGGTTCGGACCAACACTCAGAGGAGCACTGGCCCGTGGGGGGCTAAAATAAAGATGACCCTCGGGCTCCGGAAACCCAAGGGAAAAAGGGGTAGGTGGCAAATGGTAAAACCAATGTTGGGCATTGCTAGAAAAGCTTTAATCAAGGCGAACTATCAAGGGGTTCCCATTATAGCCCAACCGCGTAAGGGACGCAACAATCCGGGAACATAACACCGATATGACGGAAACTAGGGCGGCAAGAGTGGAACAAAACACTAGGCGAGAGGCCGAGCCTTCCACCCTTTACCAAGTATATAGATGAATAAAGATAACATAGCAATATAATGATATCCCAACAAGTAAATAAATGTTCCAATAAGGAACGGCTCCAATCTTCACCTGCAACTAGCAACGCTATAAGAAGGGGCTGAGCAAAGCGGTAACATAGCCAATCAATGGTTTGCTAGGACAAAGGTGGGTTAGAGGCTCAATCATGGCAATTGGGAGGCTGACAAGCAAGTGGTAGGCATCGTAGCATTGGCAAAGCAAAAGAGCGAGCAAACTAGCATAGCAAAGATAGTAGTGATTTCGAGGGTATGATCATCTTGCCTGCACAGTTGTCAGAGTTGACTGGATCCTCAAAAGCAAATTCAACGGGCTCCTCGTTAGCGAACTCGTCTCCCGGCTCTACCCAACAACACAAACAAGCAACAAGGATACAATCAACCACGTGCAAGGGCAACCAATAACATGCAAAGATGATATGCTATGCGGGATGCGATGCGGGATGCAAAATGCAAGACGTGACAGGAAATGCATGAAACTGGCCTCAACTTGGAGAACCAAGTGTGCCACTGGATAGAGGGGAAGAAATACCTTGAAAACGATATAAAGATCATGGCAATTGGAGCTACGGTTTGGAAATGGCAAGCGTTTTACGAAACGAACCGATCTACGATTTACAGCAAGTAGGCTCCTAAATGCAATGAAATGAACATGCTACAGCCACCAAACATGAAAACAAATTGCATGGCAGTGATTTACTCAAGAAGCTTAACAAATCACCATGACCGAGGCATAGGCAAATTCATCCATTAAGGGCTTCAAACAAGCATGGCAAAACTGAATAAACAAAACAGATTTCAGACTTAGCGAAATTAACGCTAGTCTGAAATTTCAGACCACGATGCTCTCTTCCGAGCAGCAAAACAACATGAAGCAAAACCTGAACTTGGCAAGTAAGGGCATGGCATGGAGCTACTCAACAAGCTTAACAAAACACCCAAAATGACCTGGGGCCAAAAGGGTTCACAAAATACTCTACCGAGCACACGAACATCGATGAAACACAATCAGTTTTCAGACTTAGTGAAAACTGGGACATGCTGAAACTATAACTCACGGAGGCATGTAAACGAGCTCGATGCTCTCACTACGGTGCAAGTCATGGCAAGGAAAGCATATATCCATTAAGAAGGCACAAAATGCTAGCTAGACATGGCAAGAACAATGGCATAGCATGCATGGATCACTAGCAATAGCTCCGGCAAAATCGCAGAGTTCATGATCTGCCCAAAACAACAACTATGCAAAAGTTGAGCTCGATTGAGTCAACCTATGGTGCTCCAACATAACAAGTAAAGACATGGATGGGTTAAGCACAACAAGCATAACAAATCACTCTTACTGATCATCCTCGAAAGAGGCACGGATCACTAGGAAACAAGCTGGACATATAGCATCGTGAACTAAAACATCCCAGACTTAGCTGGACATACAGCACGGATCACTAGGAAATCAGTAAACTCAGGTACCCCTCTTTGCAAGCTTGCACAAGACAACACACACATCCTAAAAATGCATGGGAGGCACCTCTGGAAAGAAGACAACATGCTTAACAATTCATCCCAAAGGGGCACAGGCATATCATGCACACAATAATCATGGCAAAAATGACAAAAGTCAATGTAGGGCTAACGGATCTGCAATTTAACTCATGATGCCTCCTTCCAACAGCATTTTGGGCACCAAGATGACCTCAAATGCAAATGATGCAATGGAATGAAATGATGTACTCGTTGAGACGAAGATTTTGATATATCTTATGCCCAAAACGGAGCCACGGATGCAAAGTTATGGCAGGTCAAACGTAGCATAAAAATACTGAGAGAGGAGAGAAAGTCAACGGGGGGATAGATCTAGGGTTTACTGTAGCGATCCGATCGCCACTGTAGTAGCTCGCCCGATCTGGCGATGGTGGCGGTTGCCGGCGACCTTGGACGGCGGCGAGGGGAGGCGGCCGGCGTGGGGGAGGCCGGGGACGGCGAGGTGGACGCGGGGGAAGCCCGGCGACGAGGTTGCCGCGGGGCGGCGTGGGCGGCGGATCTGAGCGGCGAGGGCGGCCGACAAGCTCCGGCGGGGTGACGCGGCGGCCAGAGCAGCGGTGCGGCGGCGCAGGTCGTCGGGGCCGGGGACGAAGAGGCGCGGGTGAGGAGGCTGGCGGCGCCCCTCGGATGGGCCGCGGGGGCCGGAGGCGGGCCGGGCGGGCCGCGGCGGCGGGGGAGGCCGGTTTGCCACGTGGCGGCTCCGGAGTGGACGGGGCGATGTGTCCGGCGACCGGCGGACAATGTCCGGCGCGCGGAGCTGCGATCTGGGATTTTTTTAGGGTTTCGAGGGAGAGGACGAACCAAAAACGAGGGGGGCCTTTATATAGGCATAGAGGGAGCTAGGAGAGTCCAAATGAGGTGCGGTTTTCGCCCACACGATCATGATCGAACGACCGAGACGATGGAGCAGAGTCTGGTGGGTTTTTGGGACAAAATGGAGGGGTGTTGGGCTGCACACACACGAGGCCTTTTCGGTCCCTCGGTTAATCGTTGGAGTATCAAACGAAGTCCAAATGACCCGAAACTCGACAGGCGGTCTACTAGTAGTAAACCAAGGCCGCATGGCAAGTCTCGGTCCAATCCGGAAATGTTTAATCCCCACACACGAAAGAAAGCTAGAAACGGCCACCGGAGGAGAACGAAGCGCCGGAATGCAAAACGGACAACGGGGAAAATGCTCGAATGCATGAGATGAACATGTATGCAAATGCAATGCACGTGATGACATGATATGAGATGCACGAAAACAAAACAACACACGGAGACAAAGAGCCGAACCCGAGAATTAAATATAACTTAATGTCGGAAACGGCGAGAGTTGGAGTACAAATTGGGAAAGTTACATATGGGGCGTTACACTGCGGCTCTGCCGGAGCAAAACTTGTCGGGAGCGTCTACTTCAATGGAACAAACCCTAGGGTTTGCCGGAGCAGACTGCTCCTCAGCACTCTTGGTATTGATCTTGGGGACTTTCTTGGCGGCGGCTTCGGGAAGCTCTGCCGGAAAATAGTCACCAGAAATCAACTTCCTCTTCTTGTTCTGTCTAGTTGATGGTGTTACGGACGGTTGAGTCAGCTTGAGCACAAAGATCCCTGGTTCCACAGGTAACTTAAGTGCGGCGCACTTTGACAGGCCGTCGGCGATGTCGTTCTGAGCTCTTGGAACATGCTCCATCTGTAGGCCGTCAAAGTGCACTTCCAGCTTTCTCACTTCGTCAACGTAAGCTTCCATCAACGGACTCTGATAACTCTTGTTCACTTGGCGGACGACAAGCTGCGAGTCACCCCTGACAATGAGCTTCTTAATCCCAAGGTCTGCCGCGATCCTGAGACCGGCAAGCAAGCCTTCATACTCTGCAGTTTTGTTTGTCGCATGCTCCTTGGGAAAGTGCATCTGGACTACGTACTTGAGGTGCTCTCCGGTGGGTGCGACAAGCAGCACGCCAGCGCCGGCACCTTGCTGCGAGAAGGCACCGTCAAAGTACATGAGCCACTCTTTGCTTGCTTCCTTGACGGGGATGCTCGTTTCTGGAATTTCTTCATCTGGTGTTGGCGTCCACTCTGCTATGAATTCTGCCAATGCTCTGCTTTGGATAGTTGAAGTACTCTCAAACTTGAGGCCAAAGCTTGACAGTTCCAGGGCCCACTCAACAATCCTGCCTGTCGCTTCTGGATTCTGCAGTATCCTCTTCAGCGGAAAGCGAGTGACAACTGTGATCTCATGTGCTTGGAAGTAATGGCGCAGCTTTCTCGAGGCCATGAGAAGGCCGAAAAGCAACTTCTGCACACTAGAGTACCTTGACCTAGCCCCCTGCAGAAGGGAACTGACAAAGTAAACTGGGCGCTGCACCATTCTCTTTTGTATCTCTTCACGCACCTGCGCAGATCCATCCTTGTCGGGACCAGAGCTTGTCGGGGAAGCCCCCTACTTGTGGCTGGATGTGCTTGCCGCGGTTGCTGGCTCGTCATCTGCCTCCCTCTCTACCACTAACGCAGCACTAACCACTTGATTGGTCGCCGCTATATACAGCAGCAACTTCTCTTGTGGCTTAGGTGCAACGAGTGTTGGAGTGGAGGACAGGTATCTCTTCAAGTCCTGCAGCGCAGCCTCCGCTTCCGGAGTCCATTTCATTGGACCTGCCTTTTTCATAATTTTGAAAAACGGCAGGGCGCACTCAGCAGACCGAGAGATAAACCTGCTGAGAGCAGCCACGCAACCGGCAAGTCTTCGTACATCCTTGACGCGCTTTGGTGCTTAAATCTGCTCAATGGCCTTGATCTTGTCGGGATTGGCTTCAATTCCCCGCTGAGACACAAAGAACTCGAGAAGCTTGCCGGAGGGGACTCCGAACACACACTTCTCGGGGTTGAGCTTGAGGTTGATCTTGTGCAGATTTGCAAAGGTCTTGTCTAAATCTTGGATCAGGGTTGCCCTATCCTTGCTCTTGACCACTATGTCATCCATGTAGGCTTCCACATTTCTGTGTATTTGTGGCTCGAGAGCGACATGGACTACTCTTGCAAATGTTGAACCAGCATTCTTTAAACCGAAAGGCATCCGTATGAAACAGTACGTGCCACATGGAGTAATGAATGCGGTTTTCTCCTCATCCTCTTCTGCCATGAAGATTTGATGGTATCCTGAGTATGCGTCAAGAAATGGAAGAAAATCACATCCGGCCGTGGAGTCAACAATCTAGTCAATGCGCAGCAAGGGAAATGGGTCTTTGGGACAAGCTTTATTAACATCGGTGAAGTCGATACAAAGCCTCCATTTCCCGTTTGCCTTGCGCATGACTATAGGATTGGCCAACCACATAGGATGGAGCACTCCTCTGACAAGGTCTGCCGCTTCCAATTTCTTGATTTCTTCTGGGGTGAATTCTTGGCGCTCCACTACTTGCTTCCTGACCTTCTGCTTGACGGGCCGCGCATGAGGACAAATGGCAAGGTGGTGCTCAATTACTTTCCTCGGAACACCGGGGATGTCAGACAGTTGCCACGCAAACACGTCGACGTTCGCCTGCAGGAAAGCAATGAGCGCCTTTCCTATTTAGGGTCGAGAGTGGCACTGATGGTGAAGGTACCACCAGTGCCATCCTCCTTGGCGGATACCCTCTTGGTCTCTGGCGGAGCTGCCATTGCCTTCTTACACTTGCCGGTGGAGCTCGATGATGCGTCCTCGACGGTAGCGCAGCACTCCGAAGAGGTGCGCTTGCCGGAGTAGGCATCAGAACTCTTGCCGGACTTGGTCTTCCTCTTCCCCCCGGGAGCTTCAGCGGCAAGTGAGTTGCGATCTGTTGCGGCTGCTGCTTCCCGGTAGATCTTGTCGGCACAGATAAGGGCATCCTTCTTGTCGCCAGGGACAGAGATGACGCTTATCGGGCCTGGCATCTTGGGCATGTTGTATGGGTAGTGAGATGCTGCCATGAACTTGGCGAGTGCAGGACGACCGAGTATCCCATTGTAAGGCAATGGAAAATCGGCAACGTCAAAAGTGACCCTCTCAGTTCTGAAGTTCAACTCGCTGCCAAATGTTACTGGCAACGTGACCTTCCCCTTCGGCTTGCTCCTTCCCGGGTTGATTCCTTGGAATGTGCCGGTCTCTTCAAGCTCGTTGTCAGGGATCTAGAGTTTCTGGAGTATAGCGGAGGAGATCAGGTTCAAGCCAGCCCCGCCGTCAACTAGCATCTTAGTGACCTTGAGGTTGCGGATAGTTGGTGAAACCAACAACGGCAAGCACCCGACCACAGTTGTGCGATCAGGGTGGTCCTCAATATCAAAGATGATAGGCGTGCTGGACCATTTCAGAAGCTTGCGTGATTAGACAGGTGGTTCCGCCGCATTGACTTCCCGCACCCACTGTTTGAGTTGGCGGTGTGAAGTATGCAGAGAAGCACCGCCATCAACGCACAAGACCTCTGTGGCTTTCTGGAACTCCTGCTCACTGGTCTCGACATCATCCATGTCTTCTTCGTCGTCGTCGTTGTCGTCTTCATCCTTGTTGCGGCCGCGGGGAGGTCTGTCTCCTTGCCGCTGCTTGGCCTTGCCGCGGCGTCCTCCCCGGCCGGCGTGCTTCTTGCCGGATTCTCCAGCGCCTCCTTGGGCCCTCTCCTTGTCGCGCCGCTCGTACTCAGCTTTTTGCTGCTGGACAAGCTGCTCGACCTTCTTACAACTCTGGAGGTCATGGCCCTTGGTGCGGTGGATCTTGCAGTACTGCTTGTCGGTGTCGTCCTGCTTGTCGGCGACCGCCACAGCCTGGCAGTTGGTGCATGCGGCAATCTCCTTGCCGGAGCTACCAATTTTGGCTTTCTTGGCGCCACCATCATTGCCGGACTGCTCAACGACTAGCACATCTTTGCCTTTCTTCTTCCTGTTGTGCCGCCGCCGGTTTTTCTTTGCCGGGGCAGCATCCTCGCTGTCAGATCCTCCTGCTCCTGTACTCTCTCTGGGGAGTTTCCTCCCTTCCTCAGCACGTGCACACTTGTCGGCCAGGGCATACAGCTCACTGACGTCTCTGATCTTGCACATCGCCATCTCCTCCCGCATCCTGCGGTTACGCACGTTCTGATGGAACGCGCTGATGACCGCGGCAGGGTGGACATCTGGGATGTTGTGCTGTACACGGCTGAATCTCTGAATGTACTTGTGCAGAGGCTCTCCTTCCTTCTGGGCGAGCAGGTGAAGGTCACTCTCTTGGCGATGAGGTTTGTGGCCGCCAGTAAAGGCGCCGACAAACTGATGGCATAGGTCTGCCCAGGAAGATATGGAGTTTTCCGGCAAGTGCATGAGCCAGGACCTGACGTTGGGCTTGAGCACCAGCGGGAAGTAGTTGGCAAGGATCTTGTCGTCTCGCCCCCCGGCAGCTTGCACCGTGATGGTGTATATGCTGAGGAACTCCGACGGATGCGACTTGCCGTCGTACTTCTCGGGTACGTCTGGCTTGAAATTCTTCTTGTTGGGCCACTGGACTTGCCGCAGCTCGCGGGTAAACGCAGGGCAACCTACCGCATACGGCAAGTCGCCTGGTTCCCCTGGCACATGCATGTCAACAGAGGGCCCAGCACGCTGGTCGGATTGACGCCGCGCTTCTCTTCGGCGCTCGATGCGAGTGCGAGCGTCTTCTTGCTGTCGTTCGTGAAGAACTTGGTGCTGATCGCGACGAGCTCGTGGATCCGATGACGCGGTGGAGTCGCTGTCGAGGTGTATCCGGCAAGTCGGCGATCTTGGCCTTCGGGGCGGGGAGTGCACAGTGGTTGCACCCCCACCAATTGTGTCGCCACCGGCTCGTGCCTGGCTGACTTGCCGCGGCTGCGACGTTCTCGGCTGCCGTGGATTGTCACCGTTGGCGAAGCCGATGAGACTCTGAATGGTGGCCCTCTAGTCGTCGATCTTGTCTGGCGCTGGAGGGTAGTCTAGGAGCAGTTGAGCTCGCGCCAAAGCTTCTGCTGAAGTGGCGGGCGGCGGCGGCGAACGGTGTGAGGAACGGGATATGCTCGGACTTCTAACCGTGTTAAAAGGAACAGTATCTCGTCCAGGCAACCGTGCCCCGCTCGCGCCAGCATGCTGGCGTGCATGCTGGTCTTGGGCGCTCCGAGACCCACCAACTCGATCTTGGCCCAGCAAACGTATGGTACCGTGGGTACCATGACGCTGCTGGTCCCGCACCTCCTGGGATGGGCGCGGTGCATGTACGGACGCCGAGGTCTTGGAGTGCGCCCGGTCGTTGTGGGAGCCGACTGCGCCGCCGATGAGCAGCGCAGCCTTGTCCTTGGACCTGGCAGCACCGTGAGCACCCTCGTCGGTGCCCGTTCTTCCGCCGGTGTCTATCCCACCAGTCGTTCGCTCCGGCGATGGTGGGTTCGGCGCGGACGGAGCAGCCGCCTCCGAAGCCTTCTCCTTTGGCGGCATGTCGATGAAGACGATGGAGATTTAGCTCGTGCGAACGCCGGATCAGGTTCACACAACCTCGATGCACCCCTACCTGGCGCGCCAAAGATGTCGGGGGTGCTAATCCCATGGACACCTATGGGACCGACGGACCGAGCCCCTTTTGGTTCGGCAGGGGGTGGAGAGAGCACGAAGAGCAGATCGAGGCGAAGTGCACGAGCACGCGATCAGTTTACCCAGGTTCAGGCCGCACGGATGCGTAAAACCCTACTCCTACTTTGTGGTTTGTATTGTGTTCTTGCTCGAGAGCGCTGATTGCTACAGTACACACCCGTAGCTAGTGAGACCGGGCGTGAGAATGATCGTCCCCCTCCTACGTTGCGCATGGGCCTCCTTTTATATGCTCAAGGGGTCACCGACAGGTGGCAACGTAGATGAGGGTAAAAATGGAAAAGGCGTGGTGGTTGGCACCGCCGCTTACTACAGTGTATCGTACCTAACCCTGACGGTAGGGGACAAGGGCATTAAATGCCCGTCTGTGTCGCCCGAACAGTGCAAAAGGGACCGCCAGGGACGCCACCGCTCGCCACGATGGTAATCCTGTCAGCGCCGCTTGCCACCGTGTACCGCTGCCTGCACAACCTACCGCCACGTACGCCTGGAAGGGTCCAAGAGCGACACGTTGGCGGATGTGCTGGAGCGCAGGTACAGAGTAGGGGCTTGCCGTGGCAAGCGCCTTGCCGCGGTCGTTGTTTTGTCGCGTCTGGGAGCTTGTTGCTCACCGGGCCTTGCCGGGACGCGTGATGCGTCATGGCAAGTTCCTTGAGATGCCTTGGTAGGCCTTCCCGGCAAGCTCCTCTTGCCGGGGCCTTGTCTCCTTCCCAGCAAGCTCCTCTTGCCGGGGTCTTGGATACTTTGTTCTTGAATGGCTCCAAAGGAACCACGGAGGACCTTGGCGGTTACCCGGCAAGCCTTGCCGCGGGACGCTGCGACTGCCCGTGCACAAGTTCGGGATACTAGGGTACCCCTACTCTAGTACACCGACAGCGTAGGTGCAATAGCAACAATTTCATGTTTAACATAAGGAACTATAGCAAGTTCATCTCCATAAGCATAATTCATATTGGCATCTTGGCCACAAGCATAGCAAGCATCATCAAAAAGGGATATTTCAAAAGAATCGACGGGATCATAGCAATTATCATAATATTCATCCTTCGGTAAACACGAAGGGGAATTAAACAATGTATGAGTTGAAGAGTTACTCTCATTAGAAGGTGGGCACGGGTGATCAATCCGCTCTTCCTCCTTTTGTTCTTCGCTCCCCTCCTCATCTTTTTCATCCAATGAGCTCACAGTTTCATCAATTTCTTCTTCCATAGACTCCTGCAAAATATTAGTCTCTTCTTGGACAGCGGAGTACTCCTCAATATATTGTTTAGCATAGGCATTAGAAGCATAATTCTCATAACAATATTCAAGTATGGCAAAATTTCCAGATTTGTAAAGAGTAGCATCATACTTTTCAATCAAAGAAGCAATTTCAAAAGCACCCTTAAAAGCAACAAATTCTTTAATTTGTTGAACATCATAGTAACTATAAGCACCTTTAGCATACGAAGACACGATTCCATTATCACTAAACTCACATTGGTAGGGAAGGTGTTTCTTAGGGTTTTCAGAACAACAAGTAAAATCATGATAATAGCATAAATTCCAAGCATAGCATTGCATAGTATTAATTTGATGCTGTAAAAGTTTCCCTTTTTGAGATATACGGTGTCGCACATAACAAGCATGCTCATCTAAAGATTTTCCCTCAACTAAGCTAGTTGGGGTTTCAGCACGAGCACATAGGGATCGAAGATGATCCAAGTAATAAGCTTCAGCAGTGTGATAGATTTTGATTGGTTCTTCAACCATTGGTTTAGTAGGTACAACTAATTTTTTTGGTATTTTGCGTTTCCTACCCATTACTAAAGATAGGAAACAACTAAGAACAGCAAATAAAAATTACTTAGTGATAAAGCAAACAAGCACACACGACAATATTCACCCCACGCTATTGCTCCCCGGCAACGGCGCCAGAAAAAGGTCTTGATAACCCACAAGTATAGGGGATCAATTGTAGCCTCTTTCGATAAGTAAGAGTGTTGAACCCAACTAGGAGCTAAAGGTAGAACAAATATTCCCTTAAGTTCAATCGACCACCGATACAACTCTACGCATGCTTGACGTTCGCTTTACCTAGAACAAGTATGAAACTAGAAGTACTTTGTAGGTGTTTTTGGGTAAGCTTGCAAGAAAGTAAAGAACACGGAAATAAAAGCTAGGGACTGTTTAGATAAAGACACAACTAAATTAGTTTTAGTAGAGAGCTTTTGTCAACAAGAAAGTTATTTGTCCCTAGGCAATCGATAACTAGACCGGTAATCATTATTGCAATTTTATTTGAGGGAGAGGCATAAGCTAACATACTCTCTCTACTTGGATCATATGCACATATGATTGGAACTCTAGCAAGCATCGACAACTACTAAAGATTCATTAAGGTAAAACCCAACCATAGCATTAAAGCATCAAGTCCCCTTTATCCCATACACAAACAACCTACTTACTCGGGTCTGTGCTTCTGCCACTCACGCCACCCACCATAAGCAAATCATAAGCATATTGCAAACCCTACAGCAGGAATCCCTCACGCTTGCGCGACACGGAGAGCACTATAGGATAGCACCAATAATAAAACATACAACTCAAAACAATCACGGTCATCAAATAGCCATTAGGACAAAACAGATCTACTCAAACATCATAGGATAGCCATACATCATTGGGAAATAATATATAACGTTGAGCACCATGTTTAAGTAGAGATTACAGTGGGTAAGAGAGAGGTTACACCGCTGCATAGAGGGGGAAGAGTAGGTGATGATGGCGGTGAAGTTGTTGGTGAAGATTGCGGTGATGATGATGGCCCCCGGTGGAACTCCGGTGCCACTGGAAGCAAGGGGGAGAGGGCCCCCTTCTTCTTCTTCTTCCTTGACCTCCTCCCTAGATGGGAGAAGGGTTTCCCCTCTGGTCCTTGGCTCCCATGGCGTGGGAGGGGCGAGAGCCCCTTCGAGATTGGATCTATCTCTCTGTTTCTCTCTGTTTATGCGTTCTCCCGTGGCTCTGTTTCACCGTTTCATATATATATGGAGATCCGTAACTCCGATTGGCCTGAAACCTTCGCCGTGATTTTTTTTTTCAAATATTAGCTTTCTTGCGGCAAAAGAAGAGCATCAACCGCCTTACGGTGGGCTCATGAGGGTAGGGGGCGCCCCCCTGCCTCATGACCACCTCGGGCACTGGTTCGCGTTGATTTTCCTTTCGAGTTTTCCATATTTTCCAAAAATAAGCTCCATCCGTTTTTATCCCGTTTGGACTCCGTTTGATATGGGTATTCTGCGAAACCAAAAACATGCAACAGACAGGGACTGGCACTGGGCACTAGATCAATATGTTAGTCCCAAAAATAATATATAAAGTTGCCAAAAAGTATATGAAAGTTGAATAATATTGGCATGGAACAGTCAAAAATTATAGATATGATGGAGACGTATCATTGATCCTGCCAGATCAACGCAAGGATTATGAAGTGTATTGCGATGCTTCTCGTCGAGGACTTGGAGTAGTGCTTATGCAGGAAGGAAGAGTTGTTTCATATGCCTCATGACAGCTTAAACCCCATGAGCTAAATTATGCTACGCATGATTTGGAGTTAGCAGCCGTAGTGCATGCGTTGAAGTCATGGAGACATTTTCTCATGGGAAACCATTGTGAAGTATACACGGATCACAAGAGTTTGAAGTATATCTTCACGCAGAAGGAATTGAATCTCAGGCAGAGAAGATGGTTAGAGCTAATAAAGGATTATGATATGAAATTTCATTATCATCCCGGAAAGGCTAACGTAGTTGTAACACCCACGATGCGGCTATATCTCCCACGTGTCGGAGCTATACTTAGAGGCATAACCGCATTGTAGGCATGTCGCAAGAGGGGTAATCTTTACACATCCCATGTACTAAATAAGAAAGGGATAAAGAGTTGGCTTACAATCTCCACTTCACACAATACATGAATATAGTATTACATCATCCAGATACAATCAAGGTCCGACCACAGAACCAAAATAAAAGAAGACCACCCCTAATGAGAAAGATCCCCAATCGCCCCGATTGGGCTCCACTACTGATCGACTGGAAACGAAACAACACAATGAACACGATCTTCATCGAGATCCTCCTTGAGCTCGGCTGCGTCACCTACACGGTCATCATCGGCACCTTTAACTAGTTTTGGAAGTAATCTGTGAGTCACGGGGACTCAGCAATCTCGCACCCTCGCGATCAAGACTATTTAAGCTTATGGGTAGGAAAAAGGTAATGAGGTGGAGCTGCAGCAAGCACTAGCATATACGGTGGCTAACATACGCAAATGAGAGCGAGGAGAGAAGGCAAAGCACGGTCGTGAACTAGAAGTGATTAAGAAGTGATCCTGAAACTACTTACATTCAAGCATAACTCCAAAACCGTGTTCACTTCCCGGACACCGCCGGAAAGAGACCATCACGGCTACACACGCGGTTGATGTATTTTAATTAAGTCAAGTGTCAAGTTTTCTACAACCGGACATTAACAAATTCCCATCTGCCCATAACCGCGGGCACGGCTTTCGAAAGTTCAAAACCCTGCAGGGGTGTCCCAACTTAGCCCATCACAAGCTCTCACGGTCAACGAAGGATATTCCTTCTCCCAAGACGACCCGATCAGACTCGGAATCCCGGTTTCAAGACATTTCGACAATGGTAAAAGAAGACCAGCAAAGCCAGCCAGATGTGCCGACAAATCCCGATAGGAGCTGCACATATCTCGTTCTCAGGGCACACCGAATGAGCAAGACGTCGGGTTGGCATAAACCCTGGTTGCCGAGGGGGCGCCGGACATCGCTCAGGTTGGACCAACACTCAGAGGAGCACTGGCCCGGGGGAGGGGGGTGGGTTTAAATAAAGATGACCCTTGACTCTGCAGAACCCAAGGGAAAAAAGGGCTAGGTGGCAAATGGTAAAACCAAGGTTGGGCCTTGCTGGAGGAGTTTTATTCAAGGCGAACTGTCAAGGGATTCCCATTATAACCCAACCGCGTAAGGAACGCAAAATCAAGGAACATAACTCCGGTATGACGGAAACTAGGATGGCAAGAGTGGAACAAAACACCAGGCATAAGGCCGAGCCTTCCACCCTTTACCAAGTATATAGATGCATTAATTAAATAAGAGATATTGTGATATCCCAACAATGAACATGTTCCAACAAGGAACAAACTCCAATCTTCACCTGCAACTAGCAACGCTATAAGAGGGGCTGAGCAAAGCGGTAACATAGCCAAACAACGGTTTGCTAGGACAAGGTGGGTTAGAGGTTTGACATGGCAATATGGGAGGCATGATATAGCAAGTGGTAGGTATCGCGTCATAGGCATAGCAATAGAGCAAGCAACTAGCAAGCAAAGATAGAAGTGATTACGAGGGTATGGTCATCTTGCCTGAGATCCCGCAAGGAAGAAGAACGAGTCCAGCAAGAAGGCAAACGGACGTAGTCGAATGGATCCTCAGAAACGCGACGTTATTGGAACTAACGCAAAGAAGCAACACCGGAAAGAAGCAAACAACATAGTAAACAACCACCACATAAGCATGGCATGATGCACAACCAATTATGATGCATGTCCAGTCTAATGAGGCATGGCATGGCAATATGCAACAAATAACACTACAAATTAAGTGGAGCTCAATATGCAACGAGTTGCATATTGACAGAACACCACAAGACCTATTTAGTTCTCTCCCGTTTATGTACTCAACAATATTAAATGTTGATTATCATGGCAAGAGGTGAAGCATAACAAAACTATACCATCTAAACAATTTAAATGGAGCCGGATATAACAAACAACAAATCCGGTAAATCCCCATGTGCATTAGCAATTTAATGCAACAACAATTTTAAACATTTTAATTGTTGTTATCATGATGCGGATGACATGAACAAGTTTATGATATTTTTTATTAAAAGTTGACAAGAGCATTACGAAGCATTTGTCACCGTGGTGGAAAGAAAAAGGGTGCCACGACGACGATAACGAAAATGGTGCCACGGCAACATTCCGGTTCCGGTAACTCGATTGAGATACCGATGCAAAGGAGAAGTGTGCGGATGCGCGCAAAAGATGGTGGGCGCTCCCGGATACCGGGTGTCCCATTACTCGATGGCAAGGAAGCGAGAGACACTATGGGCACGACGCAGACAAAGGGGACATGTCATACAACACAAGCAAATCGTTCTCAGACGATCATCTCGGGGTTATACCTTCGAAGCGTGTGTTTTCGAAGCGGATCGGTTCATAGCGGAAGTAGGGGTACATGACGATGGTAGAGGTACTCGTGATCTTGGCGGCGGTAGTCGTTCATGTTCTTAGTTGCACAATTTTCCATTGATGTTCGGGATCACGACGAGGTACTTGACGTCCATAGAGGCTTCGAGGGTCGACGGTAGTTGTTCCCGTATCATCGTGGAAGTAGTCGTACTCGGCGATAGTGGTACTTGGCGTTTCGTTCGGTACTCGTTCGAGCATCCAAGGTCTTCGGCGCTACGGTAGTCGAACATGACGTTTCCAAGGGGCTCCGGATGTCGTGGTACTAGGCGAATCCGCATGGTCGTACACGTTGAAGAAGAAATTAGTGCGACACCGTGGCGCTTGACGCATCCAAAGGGTACTTGACTGGTTCGGTCTTGGCGTGCGAACGAGGATCACAGATGCATGGGGTGTAAGTTGTGCCATGGTGGTATTTGGCAGCGAGTGGGGAGGCCTCGGGACTGCGTCTTAGCATTTCAATGACAATAGGCCTCAAGGTTGCACAACCAAGTCAAGCAGTAGCACGAATCAGCACCAGGTAGAGCCCTGGCAGCACGGAGCATTCCAGAAGACGAGCTCAGGGCGGCTGCGCGCGATGGCAGCAACGCGGATGCAGGGTGCGGCGGTGACCGTGAACTTGGCGACGGGGACGCGAGGTGGAGGAGGAGCTGCAGGGGAGCGGCCAGAGATGCGGGGACTTGGTGCAGTGGCGGCTTGCTGAGGCGGATGCATGAGGAGGTAGACGGACGGCCACGGCGGCGCTAGTTGCCGGCCTCAGGCCGCGTGACCCGTGGGCAGGCAGCGAGGGCGAGGAAGCAACCCCATGCACGGGGAAGGCAAGCAAGGCACCGAGTCGCGCACGAAGTGGTCTTCCTGGTGGAACTCGGCGGCGGTGGAGGCATGGGAGGAGCGAGCGGCAGCTGGGAGAACATCTGCGGCGCGAGGAACTAGGGGATCAGGCGTGGGGATCCTCCTCTGGTGCGTTGCGAGGAGAGCGAGAGGAGGGAGAGATGGGAGATGGGTATCGGGGGTTGCTGCGCGAGGGAGATGGGTCTCGGCTCCTGGCGGCGCTGGTGGGAGCGAGAGGGAGAGGTCAAAAGAGAGGGTTGGGCCTAGGTTAGGATTAGGTGGGCCAAAAGGCCGGTCCAGTGGTAAGGGCGCCGGCTGGGCTTGCTCGATTGGGCTCTCCCTCTCCTCTCTTTCTTCTTTAACCAAAAAGAAATAGAGAGAAAGGAAAAGAATGGGGATTAGGGAAAAGAGTTTGAGCAGGAGGACAATTTTCCTGGACTCATAAAAATAAGCATGACCACAGAAAAAATAGTAGTGGCAAGATTGCAGGAATTAAATTAAAATTCATTTGAATATAATTCAAATGGTTTTGAATTGGGACTAGGTTTGGTGTGGCCAAAAATGTTCGGGTTTTTGGTGGAGCTTGGAAAAAGAACAAAAGAATTATCGACAAAGTTTGAGAGTCGGAAATCGGAAGAAGGAAAGGTCAAAGATTTAATATGCAAGTGGGTTGCGGATAATTCCAAATTAATGGAATACTTTATAATAGCTCCCTAAATATTGGGAGGGTATGTTTTAAAGAGAAACCACCATGTGAGTTCCCTCGATTTAAATAGATCAATGATCTATGCAATTTATTTAGTTGAGTTTTAAAACGGGTTGCATGATGACATGATGCAATGCACATGATGCAAAGATGAATGCAACAAACGAAACAAATCACACAACGAAACCCGGAAACCCTGGAAGGCATCTGAAGCTCCGGTCTTGGGGCGTTACAACACTCCACCACTACGAGAGGATCTCGTCCCGAGATCTAGAATGGCACCGGAGGGAAAACGGAAGAGGCAGAAAACAGGTAAAACTAAGTTGCTTCTTTGACAAACGAGTGAAACCAAAGAACCTTGAAAAGTTGAACAACTTGAAAGGAATAATAACACAGAGGTGATCGAAGTTGAAAAAACACTCCGTTAGGAACGAGGAACAAGAACAAATTCGGACAGCACTCCGTTTGAAACGAGATGAAAAACTTGATAGGATGAAAAGGACTAGAGCAGAGGTCACAACACTCCGGTTAAATGGATAAGCACGAAAAGAAACACGATCCTCACCTTTCGAGATAATGAGAGGAGAGAGCAACAACACAATGCCTCCGGAAGAAATGAAAGGATGGTATTAAAGGAACGGGGAAGAAAGCAACATCTTCTACCTCCGGTGAGCTTGCAAAGGCATCTTCAGGAGAAGGGTCGAACGGAGTTGTTGGAAAAACCAACAATGAAAGGATAAGCTTGATGTGGACTTATGGAAGACATCCCAAAATTATGAGGTGAAATTCCGCCACTAACGGAAACGATAGATTGGATTGATTTGAACAAGGAGATGAGAAGCTTATCTCACCGGAAGGATAAAACAAGAACTTGGGACATTTATAAGCACCATAAACGCAACAATCCTAAAGGAAAGCTTGAGGAGAAATATAACCCAAGATAACTCCAATGACGAGATTGATGGATTTAAAATATCTCATTCTTAACAACATGTGAACCATGAAACATGAACTCACATTATCAAGAATGACATAATACCACCTCCAATGATACAGAAGAAAGAATTGTACTCCGGATTGCAAGATGAAGAATACTTGAGCTCCTCCAAAAAGAATCTCGATGAACACTTCGAAAAAGAATTAAATCCTTGATGAACCGTCATGTAGAACCTCCATGAAGAACTCCGGTAAGAAGAGGATGATCAAACGAAAAGAAGTATGAAAAGAATAAGATTGAAGCCTTGTAATGATTTAGTTCGAACTCCGCGATGACATAATTGAGAGAGCTTGGAACTCCGGGAAGAAAAAATAGAGCATCTCGAACTGAGGATTTAACCATCATGAACAAACTCCGGAAGAAGGGATTAACATGTGAATGAAAAAAGAATAAGAATTACATTATCTTATCCTTCAACAATTAAATTGATGACAAGCAACGGATTTGGCCAACTACTTATTCTCGTAGAAAGAATTAAGATAGATACAGCGCAAACTTGAGAAGATCTTCGACGATCCACCGGAAGGATTGAAACAACGAATGAATTGATACAATAACAACGGAAGATAATTTTTTAACAAACCGCCGTAAAAATTGAAAATGAGCGAAGATACCTCAGAGAATTTAGATACTAGAGAATGAAGAGATCCCAAACTGATTAGAGGAAACTTGATTGATGCACCGGTAAGATTTGGAGAATGAGAGCTGAAGTCTGAGAATGAGTAAGTCTTCTGAAAAGATGGGCTCCGGAGAATCAAATTGAAAAGAATCTTGAATTTCTCCGGATAGGTGAAAATAATTCTCACAATCAAAACAATTATGAGAGGATGGCAACAAGCTAGAATGACGAATCTTGAAAAGAAATGGAGCAAGATTTAAGAGAAACTCTTCTTCGGTCTTAAAAATCCTAGAATGTCGATGAGAAACACTACCATGAATTGTTGAGATACTCCGGGAGAATCAAAGGCAAAGAGGTTGAGCCAACAATGAAAAGAATTTGACCGATCTTAGAGAAATACAAATGACTGATGATAATTCATTCTTACGTCAACTTTGAAAGAATTTCAGGATAGCTCCGGGAAAATTAGAAGAGTCAGGTAAGATCCTGGGAAAAGACCTGTGGGTTAGGGCCCACTCAAAAGAAACACCGTTGGAATGATTAGAAAGAGAGATTGCGCCGGTTGAATTAAATGGCTTGAATGAGACAACATCCTCAAAATAACTTGAACGGATTGAGAATGGAAATGAATCTTCTGAGATATATTCAGCACTCCGGAACAATTTAATAGAGAGAGGTGACTAAATAAGAGAGTCTTCGATAAGCACTTTCAACATGGAAAAGCATGTGAAACAATGAAAAAGAAATGATCAACACCGAAAGCTTGCATTGAGTCCACCGGAGAAGAAAAAGAATGAAGAATGATGAACTTCAGGCTTCATTAGTATCTTCATGAGTATCACCGGGTAAGAACATTGAAAGAAAGGAATGAAGAAAATTTACATGAATAAAATGGATACTTGATTCAGAAATCTGAGCCCTTGAAGAAAAACAAGGGAGGGAGGGTGGGAAAAACAAAGACAGCTTGGGACGAATGAAACAAACACCATTGAGAATACGTAGTGTCGGGTGGTAGGTGCGACATATGCCAATGGGTGGCTTATCATTGTGGGAGCCAATAAGACATCGCCGGTGCCTGGAAACGGGATGAGGCGAAGACAAGCTTGCCGACGTACTTTACCCAGCTTTAGGGCTCTCCGTGGAGATAACACCCCTACTGCTGCTCTACGGGGTCTCCGCATGATCACTAGATGAACAAGTAGCTACACAATGCTCCTTGAGCTGTTTTGGTGGAAGGAGGAAGAAGGGCATGGCTAGCTCGCTTCTTCTCCTCGTATGGTGTCGAAGACTAGCTTGGGGGTCGAACCCTTTGCATGGGTGCACCGGGGGGTTTATATAGCCCTACCCCCCGGGGGTACAATGGTAATCTGGCTGGGCGCGGGGCCCAGCTATCGGTGACTATGCTCGCCGGCTTCCGCGCCGGCTGCTGGGGCCCGGCGACTAGTGGGTCCCGCCGGCTGCCGGCGCCTTGGTCGACAGGCAGGCCCCACTGTCCAGGGCCTGGTCGGTGGCTGGTTACTGTTGCTCTATCCTGATGACGTGGGCTTGGTCGGGGTAAGCGTGGCTACAGTACCGCCGCCCTGGCGGGCGATTACTGTAGCCCCACCGTGTCTTGTCTCCTTAATGGGGCATCTCCTTCGAGGAGGATGGCAGGCCGGCTATGGGGGGCCGGCTCTCCATCTGGCCGACTTGGGAGGAGGTGTGGCCGCCTTCGGCATCTCTCTGCCTGAAGGGGCCCACCGCCTCGGGGGCCACGTTGGTGGCCCATCATGGACGGCGTAAGGGTCGCCGTGGCAACAGTGCCGCGCCGGGCGGGTCGTGGTCACCCGTACAGCGCACTATGCTGAGCGTGCTCCAGGTTTTGGGGGTGGCAGGCTCCACTGTAGCCACGCCCTGTTTCGTCATTGCTGGGTGGACGCGGACCTCGAGGGTACGATCTTGTGGCCGGCTAAAGGCGGCCCTCCCATGGCCTCCTTCATGAGGGCTAAAGGCGGGCCGCCCCCCGAAGCCGGCCTAGAAGATAGCCGGCAGGGGGAAGGCGGCCCCAGGTCTTGAGTTCTTTGAGAGCCGGACGGGCTCGTAATTTTTTCAGAAGGGCCAGGGGAAGCCGGCTAGGCTACCCATGGCTATTTACTCCGACAGTAGTCCCCGAAGCTGGGCGAGCTTCAAGGCGGACAGAGGGACGAGAAGCTTGGTCAGCTTCTTATCCCGAGGAGCCGGCTTTGCTGGTGTAGGTTGTATTCAGAGAGCTCTTGTATCTTGCGGCCAGGATGGTGGCTGACATGCATGCTGATCGCGGTCCCCCCGTGGGCCACGTGGCGGCGGAATCCTGCCCACGCACGCGCGCGGCGGGACGCCGCCGCAGGCCCGGGCCCGCCACTCCCTGGCCTCGGCCCGAGCGCTGATCTTCTATGGCCCAGGGAGATGGCTCGCCTTCCTTTGGCGCCTTGAATTCTCCATTAGGGCGCAATAAACGCGGGACGTGGGGGAAGTGGGCACGATCGATCCCCACATTCCCCCACACCGCACCTCCTCGGCTCCGCCACCCGAGCCTACAAGTAGGGGGAGGAGGGGGAGAGGCAGAGGTTCGCTCGCTCTCCCACACTCCGTCCCTCCTCGTCTTCCTTCTGCTTCTTCTTCCTCTTGCCGCCGTCGCAGCTTCTCACCGCAGCACCCCCACCGCGCACTGCCCCATGGCATTATCAAGCTCATGGGACGGCTCCAATGTTGACAACGAGCAAGTGGAGTTCCTCCGCCAGACACAGCGCCTGCCCGGCGCCAATCTTGTGCAAGTTCACCTGGCGCCCGCGATGGAGGTCTCGCCGGAGCCGGAAGAAGGCGAGCGGGTCGTCTTCCGCTCGCACTTCCTGCGCGGCTTCGGCCTGCCGGCGAGCGGATTTCTGCGCTCCTTCTTGGAGTTCTACAACTTGCAGCTGCACCATCTCACGCCCAACGCGGTGATGCTTCTGTCGGCCTTCGTCTCCTCTGCGAAGGCTTCCTGGGCGTGCTCCCCACGCTGGAGCTCTGGGGAGAGTTCTTCCAGAGCAAGCTCGGCACCGTCACCGCCGGCGTGCCTGCCCCCTGCGGAGCCTACATCGCCATGAGGAGGTCAGGCGATAACAATCCGTTCCCTTTCATCCCCCTCATCCAGTCGGTGAAGATCTGGCAAAAGTCATATTTCTATGTGAAGAACGCCGGCTCGCCCCCGAGGGGAGACAACGTCAATCTGCCAGCCTACCTAGCCGGCCCGCCGGCTGGGAGGCAGCCGTCATGGAGTTACCGGTCCAGGTCCCTGTCTCCGGCCGGGAACGCCGCCATCGTTCAGCTTTGGGTGATGATCCAGTCGGAAGGTCTGCGCAGATCCGACTTGGTGGCCGCCTTCATGGAGCACCGGATTCTTCCTCTCCAAAGCCGGCCCCATATGATGTGCCAGATGAGCGGCCGCTTCGACCCAAGCCGGCTGAGCACGCGGGAAATGCCGCACGCGGAGGTGGCGCTCATGGTCAATTACATTGCCAACTACAAACTCGCCGGGGACTGGCAATACGGCAAGGCGCCGTACTCTCGCGCCAATCCTCCGCCCGTGGTAAGCTTCTCTCTCTATCTTCTTTTTGTTGTCAGCCGACTCCATGATGGCCGGCTTCTGATCAGCCGGTTTTTGTTAGCAGAACCCCCTTCTTCCGCCGCCGGCTGGGGCGGCAGGGATCGAACGTCAGTACGCCCCCGACCGTACGGTGGACGATGTTGACGACCCGGACTTGGGGGCAGCCGCCATGGAGGAGGCCGTCGTGGGGGACAACATCGAGCCCGGAGGCACGGGGCTTTCTACCAGCTTCGCGGACTGGCTGGATGACGCCGACACTGAAGAAGTCCCACGTCGCCAGCCGGCGTCCGACCGCCAAAGCGCGGGCTCGTCTGCCGCGCTGGCTGCAGGCGGTGGCGCTCGAAGCGCCGGGCCGCGTCAACTCTCTTCGGTAGTCAGCCGAAGAAGTCCAAAGCCTCTGCCGCGGTGACGAAGCGAGACGAGGCGGCTGCGAAGGCGGCCCGCTTCCGGAAAGCAGTGAAGCAGCCCCAGACGGTCTCGGCGTAAGCCTCCGACTGCCTGTATGCTTGTTTTGCTGTGTTCTTTTGTTCGAATCATTCTTCCTGAATTTTCTCCGTTTTCTGAGCAGGGCGCCACTTTCTCTTGAGCGGGGCCCAAGCGGCTCCGTCGCTGGGCCGGCTGGAGGGTCTTCAGGCCCCCGCCGCGTGGATCCCTGCGCCGACCTCATGGAAGCCATAGAGCGGAATGCTCGTGAGGCGCGGGAAGAGAGGGAGGTGGAGCGGGCGACCGAGGAGACAGAGGCGGGGGGCTCGCGCGACCAACCCCCACTGCTCGCCATCCCACTCCGAAGCGTAGCCCCGGACAGCCCATTGCCCTTGGCAGAGGAAATCATCCAAGACCAGCCGACGGTGCAAAGGGAGGAGCTCTTCAAGGTTTTTGCGGGGAGGACGCCGCCGGCCATGCCAGTCGGCATGGGCCAAGGCGTCCAGTCGTCGTCGACGGCAATGGAGCCGGACGGGGGCGCGCCTGAAGTCGGAGCCGGCCTCGAAATACAGCCGGTGACGCGTCAGCGCGCACGGGGAAGTGCCGCTCCGCCGGAGTCGCGCCAAGCCGTAGGCGCCGGCCAGTCAGCGGAGGCCTTGGAGGCGGCCAGCTCCGCTACGTCCGGGTGGACTTCCAGCGCGGGGACCGGCGAGCTGAATGTGGCGGCCCAAGAGGTCCGGAGTCGGCTGCGAGCTCAGGCCGCCCTCCTGCAGCAATACACGCAGGAGTTCCTGTCGACGCGGGCCACCATCCGGGTAAGTTTTTTGCTCTTGACCACTCTGGTTCCTTGATTTCTTCCGTGGGGGCGCGTCAGCGCACCCACTGGGTGTAGTCCCCGAGATTCGGGTCGACTGCTGAGCAGTCGGGTCGGATCTTTCTTGGCGACCATCTTATCTTTGCTTTCTATCTTAACTTCCTGGAATATCATAATTCCCGTGCTGCCGCCTTCAATTCCCAGGCTCAGGAGTTGGGTCGGAAGATCGACGACCTAGCCAACAGCCGAAGTAAGTGCTTGTTTTTATCTGTTTCCTATGGGGGCGCGTCAGCGCACCCACTGGGTGTAGTCCCCGAGATTTGGGCCGACTGCTGAGCAGTCGGGTCGGATCTTTCTTGGCGACCATCTTATCTTTGCTTTCTATCTTAACTTCCTGGAATATCATAATTCCCGTGCTGCCGCCTTCAATTCCCAGGCTCAGGACTTGGGTCGGAAGATCGACGACCTAGCCAACAGCCGAAGTAAGTGCTTGTTTTTATCTGTTTCCTGTGGGGGCGCGTCAGCGCACCCACTGGGTGTAGTCCCCGAGAATTGGGCCAAGTGCTGAGCAGTCGGGTCGGATCTTCCTTGACGACCTTTCCCTCATTGGTTTTTTCTTTTTGTCTTTTGCTCTTTGCAGGAGCCAACGCCGACTTGCGGAAGGAGCTTGGCGAGGCGCAGACCGCCCTTCGCACCAGGGACGCTGAGTACGCCACCTTGGCCCAGGAGCGCGACCGCCTGGCCAAGAAGCTGGCTGATCAGGAAGAAAGCCACAAGGCGGCCCTGCAGAAGGCGTAGGACAGCGAGGCCGCCCTGAAGGCGGAGTTTGAGACCGAGGCGGCGAGCTGGGCTGAGACTCGTCAAGCACTGGATGCGGGCTTTGACCGCATCGAAGACTTGATCGATGGTAAGCTGCTTTTCTCGCCCTTCTTCTGCCTGCTGGCCGCCTGGGGTCGTGGCCTGACTTGTGCTGTCGCCCATTTTCTCGTGCAGATTACTTTCCAGGCCACTCCACCCTTGCCGCTCAAGCCATCGAGGCTCATCGCGAGGCACGCCGTCAGGCGGGCGTCAACATCACACCGGACGCAAATCAGACGCTGGAGGAGCAGCTCGTGGCCGTCCAAGCGCGGCTGCAGCCGGCTCACCGGATGCTTCGCCGGCTTCAACGTGCCGGGGGGCAGGTGCTGGCTGCCCTCTGGCCCGGCAAGACGATCCCCGGCACCCCAAGCCGGACCGCCGACTGGCTGGAGGTCGCAGTCGGGCGTTTCGAAGCTTGGAAGGCGTCGGCGGACCGCCTCGGAGCCGGGCGGGCGTTGGAGTTCGTCCGTGCCTGGTACCCAGGGCTGAGCCTGGACCAGCTGCGTACTTGGCGGCTGGAAGCCGAAGCGGAGCTGGAGGAAGTGCGACCGGCAATCGCCCAGCACCCCTCGACGATCGCCGAGTGTATCGACATCAGTGTCTTCGCGCCCGAGATCAATGATGATGGCGTTGCCCAGCCGGAGGACTGGTTCGGTCTGGACCCGGCGGTGGGCGAGGACTCGGCCGAGGAGATCGCCTCCAGCGATGAGGGCGAGGATGACGAGGACGAAGACGGCGAAGACGTCGAGCCGGCTAGTGGAACAACCGGCCAGCCTCAAGCTGATCGTGCCTCCAGCAACGAGGCGCGTGAAACCGCGCCCTCTGCAGGAGGCGGTGATCAAGCCGAAGTTCGCCAGCCGGCCGCTCCCTCAGCCGGCGCAACCGTCTCCACCGACCAGCCCAGCTCGTCAACTGCTCCGCCATCTTGACCTGTTGTCTTTATTTTTCCTGCTTGTTGTCTTTTTGAACAATCTTTTAAGCTTTCGCAATTCCACCCGCTGGGGGTGTATCAAACTATGTTGGATGTCGGCCCCTTGGGGGTCCTTTATGTAAATATTATTATGTGCATGTTTGGTTTCCATTCGCATACGCTTTTTATCCTTAGGCTTTTTCCTTTGCCGCCTTCCCACTTTGGGGAGGCAAGTACTCAAGCTTTCTTGGATTGAAGTGAAGTGAATGGAAACCAGCCGGCCGGCTACTCTGGTAGTGGGTCGGCGGTAGGCGGCAAACCGGCTCCTGTTATATTGGTCCGCTGGTCCCTAGCCATTTTTCGTGTGCGCACCCTTTCCTGCTTTTGACTCTTGCCAGCCAAACAGCCAGTTCTTCGAACTGCGGCTTTGGCAAGAGCCAAGCCTGGGTGTCGGCACACTACTTGCCTGACTGCGGGTAAGACTTCTAATATAACTCTAGTCGGTTAGTCCCCGGGCAGACTGGTCGAACCCGGTGCCGGATAGAATAAGTAAATGAAATGACAAGGTCATAAGCATGATATTGTTCATTCATAGATAAAAGATGGCAGTCCCCGAGTCCTCCTCGGGGGGCCTATTGTCTCGTACTTAGTACAAAAGTTAACGTGGTACATACTGCATTTCAACTGTAAAATCTTCGAAGGAGGTTGGCGTTCCATGGTCGTTCCGACTCCTTGCCGGAGTCGTCTCACTTGCGTGCCTTGGGTTTCTGTGCGTCGATTAAGTAGTAGGAGTCGTTGCCTAGAGCTCTGTTGATGACGAAGGGGCCTTCCTAGGGGGCCGAGAGCTTGTGCTGGCCGGCTGTTCGCTGGATCAGCCGGAGGACAAGGTCGCCCTCCTGGAAGGATCTTGGCCTGACCTTCCGAGTGTGGTAGCGGCGCAACCCCTGCTGGTAGATGGCAGACCGGCTGAGGGCTAACAGCCGGCCTTCTTCCAGCAGGTCGACATCGTCTTCTTGTGCTTCCTTGGCCTCCGCCTCCGTGTACATGGTCACCCGAGGTGAGTCGAACTCGATGTCGGTTGGGATGATTGCTTCGGCGCCGTACACGAGGAAGAAAGGAGTGAAGCCGGTTGACTTGTTTGGGGTGATGCGCAGACTCCAGAGGACAGCCGGCAGCTCATCGAGCCAACAGCCGGCTGAATGCTCCAGAGGTACGACCAGTCGGGGCTTGATGCCGGAGAGGATGAGGCCGTTAGCTCGCTCGACCTGGCCGTTTGACTACGGGTGGGCGACGGACACTAAGTCCAGCAGGATACCTTGTGCAGCGCAGAAACGTGCCAAGGCTCCTTTGGCGAAATTCGTGCCATTGTCGGTGATGATGCTGTGCGGTAGGCCGTACCAAGTTGTTATGTCTGCGATGAACGTCACGGCAGTCGGCCCATTCAGCTTCTTGATCGGCTTTGCCTCGATCCACTTGGTGAATTTGTCCACGGCGACGAGCAAATGTGTCATGCCACCGCGCGCCATCTTGAATGGGCCCACCATGTCCAGTCCCCAAATGGCGAAGGGCCAAGTGATGGGAATGGTCTTGAGTGCCGAAGCCGGCATGTGTTGCTTGGAGCTGAAAAGTTGGCAGCCTTTGCAATACTTAACTAATTCTTTGGCGTCATCCAAAGCAGTCGGCCAGAAAAAGCCGTGGCGGAAAGCTTTGGAGACAAGTGATCTTGAGGCGGCATGGTGGCCGCATTCTCCTTGGTGTATATCTCTGAGGATTGCAATGCCCTTCTCTTGCTCGACGCACCGTTGCAGGACTCCAGTGACACTGTGCTTGACCAGTTCTCTGTTGACGATCGTGTATGCTCCGGCTCGACGTTGGACTTGTCTCGCTTCTGTTTCGTCAGCCGGCAGATCTTGGTTTACTAGGAAGTTGAGGATGGATTGAGCCCATGACGGAGCTCCGACTTCCCCTACCGCCAATGTGGCTACTGCCACCAGGGTGGGCGGGCTGGGTGATGAAGTGCTGGAGTCAGCCGCCGACTGCTGCGTTGACGCAGTCCCCGGGCCAGCTACCGCAGTCCCCGGGCTGGGTGCGGCAGTCCCCGAGCCGGCTACTGCAGTCCCCGAGCCGAGTACTGAAGTCCTCGGGCCGAGTACTGAAGTCCCCGGGCCGAGTACTGAAGTCCCCGGGTCGCCTGCTTGGTTCTTCGAGCCGGACCCGGCCCCGTCGGGGTTGGGCGGCACGAAGATGGAGTCGGATTCTGGAGACGGCTTGATGGACGGCTTGAGGAGGCGTTGTAGAGCGACGCCGGTTGGTATTGCTTGCCGAGTGGAGCCTATTCGGGCCAGGGCATCGGCTGGCTCGTTGTCGGCTCGCGGCACGTGGAGGAACTCGCATTCTTCAAAATATCCACTGATTTGCTTCACCAGGAAGTGGTAGCTTGCCATGTTTGCGTCCTTGGCGTCCCAGTCGCCAGATGATTGCTGAACCACCAAATCCGAGTCGCCATAACATAGGATCCAGCGGATGCCGAGTTCCTTGGCAAGCCGGAGCCCATGTATGAGTGCCTCGTATTCGGCTACATTGTTGGAGGCGGTGAAGTGGATCTGCAGCGTGTATCTAAGCTTGTCACCCTTGGGAGAGGTAAGGACGATGCCGGCTCCCAAAACGGTGCGCATCTTGGACCCGTCAAAGTGCATGCGCCAATGGGTGGAGTCAGGAGCCGGCGGCAGGTACTGGGTCTTGGCCCAGTCGACGAGGAAGTCGGCCAGTGCTTGGGACTTGATGGCGGTGCGGGGCTGGTAGAAGATTGTGTAAGGGGCCAGCTCGATGGCCCACTTCGCCACCCAGCCGGATGCATCCCGGCTGCCTATGATCTTGGCCAGCGGGGCAGTGCATACGACCGTGATGGGATGCTCTTGAAAGTAGGGCTTCAGCTTCTTCGCGGTGAAGTACACGCCGTAGCACATCTTCTGGTAGTGCGGGTAGTTCTGCTTTGAGGCGGACAGCACCTCGCTCAAGTAATACACTGGCCTCTGGACCGGCTGGGCTCGGCCTTCTTCTAGGCGTTGGACTACAATGACGGTGCTGACCACCCGGCTGGTCGCGGCAATGTAAAGGATCATGGGCTCTTTCTCAGTCGGCGCCGCCAGGACAGGCGGTGTGGCCAGCATCTTCTTCAGCTCATGAAAAGCTTGATCGTCTTGGTCGTTCCACTCGAAGTGAGTACTCTTCTTCATGAGGCGGTAGAGAGGGAGGGCTTTCTCTCCGAGCCAGCTGATGAAGCGGTTCAAAGAGGCCAAGCACCCGGTGAACTTCTGGATTTCTTGAAGCTTGGTGGGGATCGCCATTCTCTCGATGGCCTTGATCTTCACTGGGTTGCACTCGATGCCGCGTGCGGAGACCAGAAAGCCTAGGAGCTGGCCGGCTGGCACTCCAGACACGCATTTCTCGGGGTTGAGCTTGATTCGAAACCGGCGCAGGTTCTCGAATGTTTCTTTCAGGTCTTCCAGCAAGGTGCCGCGCTTCTCTGTCTTCACCACAATATCGTCCACATAGACGTGAGCGTTTTTGCCGAGCTGCGTGAGGAGGCACTTCTGCATGCAACGCTGAAAAGTGGCACCGACATTCCTCAAGCCGAATGTCATGGTCAGGTAGCAGAAGGCTCCAAATGGCGTGATGAAGGCGGTCTTCAGGCGGTCATCCGGGTTTAGTTTTATCTGGTGGTATCCTGAATAAGCATCCAAAAAAAATCAACAGCTCGCATCTGGCCATGGAGTCTATCACTTGGTCAATCCTTGGCAGGGCGAAGGGATCTTTGGGGCAGGCTTTGTTGAGGCTTGTGTAGTCTATACACATGCGCCACTTGTTATTCTTCTTCAGCACAAGAACCGGGTTGGCAAGCCACTCTGGAAAGAAAACTTCCATAATGAAGCCGGCTGCCAGAAGCCGGGCTATCTCCTCCCCTACAATCCTTCTCTCCTCCTCTGACAGACGGCGGAGAGGCTGCTTGACTGGTTTTGCGTCTTCTCGTACGTGTAGCTTGTGCTCAGCGAAATCCTTCGGAACACCCGGCATGTCCTTGGGGGACCATGCAAAGATATCCCGATTCTCATGGAGGAAATCGGCGAGCTCGCCTTCCTATTTGCTGTTCAGGCTTGCCCCAATGACGGCAAACCTTTCGGGGTGCTCGGGGTCAAGAGGTATCTTCTTGGTTTCCTTGGCCGGCTGGAAAGATCCTTGGGCATCATGCTCCTTGGAGTCGGTGGGCTGGCTCAGCTGCTTGCTGGCCAGGGCCGCAACCCGGTCCAGCGTCTTCTTTTCTTCGGCAATCACAAGGGACTCGGCCAGCCGGCTGCTGGCCGCAGCGCACTCGGCAGACTTCTTGTAATCGCCGGCTATGGTGATGATTCCCTTGGAGCTTGGTATCTTCATCTTGAGGTATGCGTAGTGGGGGACCGCCATGAACTTGGCCAAGGCGGGTCGGCCAAGCAACGCATGGTAAGGGTTCTCCAGGTCCACCACTTCGAACCAGATCGCTTCCCGGCGGAAATGCTCCTTGTCCCCAAAGATTACGTCGATCTTGATCTTGCCAATGGGGGCGCAGGACAAGCCGGGTACGATGCCGTGAGACACTGTCCGAGTCGGCACAAGCTGCTTCGTCTTGACACTTAACTTCTCCAGGGTGTCGCGGTACAGGATGTTGATGCTGCTTCCGCCATCTATCAGCACGTGGGAGAAGCGGGCGGCGCGTCTGTCCGTCGCGAGGGTGGCCTCCAGGACCAAAGCATAGGTACCGGGAGACGGCATCACCTCTGGGTGGTCGGCCCGGCTCCAGCTGATAGGTTTCTCTGACCAATGCATGTGTCCGGCTGGGTTAGCAGGGACCACACTGACTTCCTGATGCTCTCGGTGCTTGCTGCGCCGGTCTTCGGGCTGGCTCGTAAAGATGACGTAGGATGCTTGCTCGTCGGGGAACTCGTCCTGCACGGCGCCGACTGCGGGCCGAGCGGCTTGGGGCGGCGGAGCCGGAGGCGGCTGGCCGGCAGGAGGAGGCGGCGTGAGTCCTTCGCCCTTGGAGATACGGGCGAGCCAGTTACACTTTCGGGTTGTGTGGTTGGACGGCTTCGCGCCGCTATGGAACTTGCACGGGGCGTCAAGAGCTTGCTCGTAGGAGAAGGCCGGCTGCCAAGCCGGCCGGCCGCCCTTGGGTTTCTTGGGCGCGGGCCGCCCTTCAGGCAGCGTGTCTTCGACCGTGGCCACCTGCTGGCTAGCGGGAGGCGGCGCAGGGCCTTTACGCTTCTGGTCGTTCTGGTGCTGGCGTCGGCCGGAATCTCCTGCCGGCGTCTTGGGCGCCGGGTTAAGTACTTTCCCGGACCCGTCTACCCGGAGCTCGGTCTTCATCGAAGAGTCGGCGGTGGCGTATCTGTCGGCTATGTTCAGAAGCTCGTCAAGGGTAGTCGGCTCGTCGTAGAGAAGCTTGTGCTTGAGGAGGGTGCCTTCTCGGCACCCGGCAGTGAAGTATTCGATGGCTTGCACCTCGTGCACCCCTTCACAAGAATTGTGGAGCTCGGCCCAACGCGTGAGGTAGTCGTGAGTGGACTCGGCTGGGCCCTGTACGCACAGGGAGAGCTGCCTGGGCTTGGGAGCCCGCTTGTAGGTGCTGGTGAAGTTGCGAACGAAGGCTTCGGTGAAATCTACCCAGCTGTTGATGCTGAGAGGCTTGAGGCTGTTAAGACAAGTCCGTGTCGTGCCTTGCAGCATGAGGGGCACGTACTTCACCGCAACGCGCTGGTTGCCGTTGGCTATGCTGACTGCCGTGGAGTAGTCGATCAGCCAGTCTTCCGGCTTCACGGAGCCGTTGTACTTGGGCATGTCTCTTGGGAGCGAGGACCCCTTGGGGAAGGGCTCGTCACGGATGCGGGGGCCGAAACAGGGCGGGCCGACATCGTCTTCTTCTTCCAGCGCCAGGGATCTGGCCAGGCGGTCGATCCGATGGCGGGCGTCGTTCTCGCCGACTCCTTCACGGCGACCCAGCCGGCTGCTGAGAGTCGGAGGCGCCACTGGCGGTGGGGTGGGGTATCTCTCTCCACGAGCCTGAGGCGGAGGTGGGCTGCCCCGCCATTCCATGGCTCGGGGACGGCCGTCCGCATCGCGCTCGATGGAGATTCGGGTCCGGCTTCGGCTGGAAGCCGGCTCTTTTTCGCGCCATGCGCGGGTGTTACTCTTAGTTGGCGTCCGGGATGTCGCGCCGTGATCCCGACGCGGGGGTGGGCTTCCCGCGCGGGCGTCGGCCTCGTGCCGCTGAGCGGCCGCGTCAATCAGCTGTTGTATACGCCGGGTCATGTGGGGGAGGTTTTCGGCCTCCAAGCCGTCCAACTCGTCCACGGCCGCCTGGGCGGCGCGCAGGTTCTCGAGCGGAGTGGCATAGACCGGGCGGTCGACCCCCAGCGCATCGGTGATGACGGCGCCGCGTTGCCTGACAGCACCAGCCCGTCTTGGACCAGCCGGGGCCGGCGTGCCGAAGGCGGCGCGGTCAGCTTCGCGCTGGTAGGCCTCAGTGAGGCGTCTCACGGAAGCCAGCCTCCGGCCCTCCGCGAGGAGGGCGAGACGGCGTGCCTCTAGTGCCTCGTCGTCGGCATCAGCCGGGAGGGGGACGGACACGTCGTGGGCCGCCGCGTGCGAGGCGTCATGGGCGCTCTCGTCGGCCGGGCCGCCGGGGCCGATAAACATCACCTCAGTGGTGACAGTATCGCAATCGCCGGTCCGAGGGAGCGGGTCGTTGTAGATCGTGACGTTGCTGGGGAAGGTGTCGTAGGAGGCCGTGTTGGAGTCGACAGGCATCGGGTCGGTGGAGCCAACCGACTCCAGATCCGCAGTAGGCTCGCTGGAGACATGGAGCTAGCCAAGGAGGTTGCCAAGGTGGTCGGTGCCCGCATCGGAGGCAAACTCGTCGGAGATGCGGGCCTCGCCGAGGAGATCGGCGAGGCTGCTTGCCGCGCAGATGCTGGTGACGCCTTGCAGCGCGTCGTGGCAAGCGCCATCGGGCGTGCCGGGCTGGCTACGCTCGCTAGGGAGGAAGAGGGTTCCCGTCCAGAACAGGTCTCCGGACGACGGTGCACCTGGCCCCATGGTGGGCGCCAAATGTCGGGTGGTAGGTGCGACATATGCCAACGGGTGGCTTATCATTGTGGGAGCCAATAAGACATCGCCGGTGCCTGGAAACGGGATGAGGCGAAGACAAGCTCGCCGACGTACTTTACCCACCTTCAGGGCTCTCCGTGGAGATAACACCCCTACTGCTGCTCTGCGGGGTCTCCGCATGATCACTAGATGAAGTAGCTACACAATGCTCCTTGAGCTGTTTTGGTGGAAGGAGGAAGAAGGGCACGGCTAGCTCGCTTCTTCTCCTTGTATGGTTTCTATCACTAGCTTGGGGGTCGAACCCTTTGCATGGGTGCACCGGGGGGTTTATATAGGCCTACCCCCCGGGGTACAATGGTAATCTGGCTGGGCGCGGGGCCCAGCTGTCTGTGACTATGCTCGCCGGCTTCCGCGCCGGCTGCTGGGGCCCGCCGACTGGTGGGTCCCGCCAGCTGCCGGCGCCTTGGTCGACAGGCAGGCCCCACTGTCCAGGGCCTGGTCGGTGGCTGGTTACTGTTGCTCTATTCTTATGACGCGGGCTTGGTCGGGGTAAGCGTGGCTACAGTACCGCCGCCCTGGCGGGCGATTACTGTAGTCCCACCGTGTCTTGTCTCCTTAATGGGGCGTCTCCTTCGAGGAGGATGGCAGGCCGGCTATCGGGGGCGGCTCTCCATCTGGCCGACTTGGGAGGAGGTGTGGCCGCCTTCGGCATCTCTCTGCCCAAAGGGGCCCACCGCCTCGGGGGCCACGCTGGTGGCCCGTCGTGGACGGCGTCAGGGTCGCCGTGGCAACAGTGCCGCGCCGGGCGGGTCGTGGTCACCCGTACGGCGCACTGTGCTGAGCGTGCTCCGGGTTTTGGGGGTGGCAGGCTCCACTGTAGCCACGCCCCATTTCGTCATTGCTGGGTGGACGCGGGCCTCGAGGGTACGATCTTGACTGCTTTATGGGAGCCGGCTTCTTGAGGGCTAAAGACGCCCCCCCCCCCCCCCGAAGCCGGCCTAGAAGATAGCCGGCAGGGGGAAGGCGGCCCCAGGTCTTGAGTTCTTTGAGAGCCGGACGGGCTCGTAATTTTTTCAGAAGGTCTAGGGGAAGCCGGCTAGGCTACCCATGGCTATTTACTCTGACACTTAGCGTTGATCTTGCGAATGTTGAAAAAGATCGGATCCACTTGAAGAGAAACACGCCGGTTCAAAAGGATTGACATGACAATCTCAATTATCAGGAAGGATTAGTATTCACATAGGAGTATGAGAACACCGCTTAGGAAAGGTATGGAATCAACATTTGGCTTCGAAGCAACTCGAATACCACAAAACCAAAACTAAACAAGGGATTGGCTTACAGAATAAGCCGGAACAAACATATGATAGAGATTTTGTCCGAAGTTTTCGTGGTGGGGCCCACACGGGCTCGATCTTACAGCACCATCATGTACAAAGCAGTGCACATGAGATACAAAGCGTCCCCGAGTCATCATAGCCAAGGACTCTTTAAGACACAACGAGACCACTATAAAACCAACCGTGGATAGGCGGACCACTAAACGTCGAACCCCAATTTCATATCATACATCTGTCGAAAAGATATCCTAAGAGCTACTTGAATTCCCACTTATAAACTCCTGAAACTTTCCGGTTATGCAATCAGGTGTTGGGGATACAGGGGAAGCATAATATCTCACCCAAAACTAGCAAATCCTACATCCAGTTGTATCCATCCTTCAACACATAACCAAGAAACCTTCGGAAATCATTTACCTCAACCTTTGAAAAGCATCCGTTATACGTGTTATGGCAATACTCCCGAACTCCCACCCCAGTACTGGGTGGTGTCGAGGTTATCTCACCAACAACTGCATAAAAGAGATTTTCGATGTCAGCGAAACTCAGGTATTCCCGAACTGCAATGATAAAATTGTGATAACAACACCTCAAAGCTCAACTCCCCGGGACATTGCCACAACCCCTAAATGTCAGGAGGCACGAAGAACAATGTTCTCATCACAAAACCATCGGAACGATTCCAAGATACCCGCGTGATCCTAAAAAAAATTTGTGAAATTTGAGAAGAGAAGAGTCAAAACTCTACGTCATGAGGCCTCACTAGAGAGACAAAGGGACCGGGAAGTAAAAGAATCCTACTCTCCGATGTAAATAATCCTAAAAGACTCAAAACATTTTTCTAGACTCAACAACGCCAGTGAATCGATCAAGCAGGGGGCACCTAAGTCGGGGAAGGCTCTGATTACCAACTTGTAACACCCATGATGCGGCTATATTTCCCACGTGTCGGAGCACGACTTAGAGGCATAACCGCATTGTAGGCATGTCTTAAGAGGGGTAATCTTTACACATCCCATGTACTGAATAAGAAAGGGATAAAGAGTTGTCTTACAATCGCCACTTCACACAATACATGAATATAGTATTACATCATCCAGATACAATCAAGATCCAACTACGGAACCAAAATAAAAGAAGACCACCCCTAATGCGAAAGATCCCCGATCGCCCCGACTGGGCTCCACTACTGATCGACTGGAAACGAAGCAACACAATGAACACGATCTTCATCGAGCTCCTCCTTGAGCTTGGCTGCGTCACCTGCACGGTCATCATCGGCACCTGCAACTGGTTTTGGAAGTAATCTGTGAGTCACGGGGACTCAGCAATCTCGCACCCTCGCGATCAAGACTATTTAAGCTTATGGGTAAGAAAAAGTTAATGAGGTGGAGCTGCGGCAAGCACTAGCATATACGGTGGCTAACATACGCAAATGAGAGCGAGGAGAGAAGGCAAAGCACAGTCATGAACTAGAAGTGATCAAGAAGTGATCCTGAAACTACTTACGTTCAAGCATAACTCCAACACTGTGTTCACTTCCCGGACACCACCGGAAAGAGACCATGATGGCTACACACGCGATCGATGTATTTTAATTAAGTTAAGTGTCAAGTTTTCTACAAACCGGACATTAACAAATTCCCATCTGCCCATAACCGCAGGCACGGCTTTCGAAAGTTCAAAACCCTGCAGGGGTGTCCCAACTTAGCCCATCACAAGCTCTCATGGTCAACGAAGGATATTCCTTCTCCCAGGACAACCCAATCAGACTGGGAATCCCGGTTTCAAGACATTTCGACAATGGTAAAACAAGACCAGCAAAGCCACCCAGATGTGCCGACAAATCCCAAAAGGAGCTACACATATATCGTTCTCAGGGCACACCAGATGAGCAAGACGTCAGGTTGGCATAACCCCTGGTTGCCCAGGGGGCGCCGAACATCGCTCAGGTTGGACCAACACTCAGAGGAGCACTGGCCGGGGGGGGGGGGGGGGGTTTAAATAAAGATGACCCTTGAGTCTGCAGAACCCAAGGCAAAAAAGGGCTTGGTGGCAAATGGTAAAACCAAGGTTGGGCCTTGCTGGAAGAGTTTTATTCAAGGCGAACTGTCAAGGGTTCCCATTATAACCCAACCGCATAAGGATCGCAAAATCAAGGAACATAACACCGGTATGACGGAAACTAGGGCGGCAAGAGTGGAAAAAAAACACCAGGCATAAGGCCGATCCTTCCACCCTTTACCAAGTATATAGATGCATTAATTAAATAAGAGATATTGTGATATCCCAACAATGAACATGTTCCAACAAGGAACAAACTCCAATCTTCACCTGCAACTAGCAACGCTATAAGAGGGGCTGAGCAAAGCGTTAACATATCCAAACAACGGTTTGCTAGGACAAGGTGGGTTAGAGGTTTGACATGGCAATATGGGAGGCATGATATAGCAAGTTGTAGGTATCGCGGCATAGGCATGGCAATTTAAATGGGGTGGGATATAACAAACAACAAATCCGGTAAATCCCCATATGCATTAGCAATTTAATACAACAACAATTGTATACATTTTAATTGTTGTTATCATGATGCGGATGACCTGAACAAGTTTATGCAATTTTTTATTAAAAGTTGACAAGAGCGTTATGAAGCATTTGTCACCGCGGTGGAAAAAAAAGGGTGCCACGGCAACGATAACGAAAACGGTGGCACGGCAACTTTCCGGTTCCGGTAACTCGATTGAGATACCGATGCAAAGGAGAAGTGTGCGGATGCGAGCAAAAGATGGTGGGCGCTCCCGGATACCGGGTATCCCATGAGTCGATGGCAAGGAAGCGAGAGACACTACGGGCACAGCGCAGACAAAGGGGACATGTCATACAACACAAGCAAATCATTCTCGGACGATCATCTCGGGGTTATACCTTCGAAGTGTGCGTTTTCGAAGCGGATCGGTTCGTAGCGGAAGTAGGGTACATGACGATGGTAGAGGTACTCGTGATCTTGGCGGCGGTAGTCGTTCACGTTCTTAGTTGCACAATTTTCCGTAGATGTTCGGGATCATGATGAGGTACTTGACGTCCACGGAGGCTTCCAGGGTCGACGGTAGTTGTTCCTGTATCATCGTGGAAGTAGTCGTAGTCGGCGATAGTGGTACTTGGTGTTTCATTCGGTACTCGTTCGAGCATCCCAGGTCTTCGGCGCTACGGTAGTCGAACTTGAAGTTTCCAAGGGTCTCCGGATGTCGTGGTACTTGGCGAATCCGCATGGTCATACATGTTCAAGAATAAATTAGTGCGACGTCGTGGCACTTGACGCATCCAAAGGGTACTTGACGGGTTCGGTATTGGCGTGCAAACGAGGATCACAGATGCATGGGGTGTAAGTTGTGCCACGGTGGTATTTGGCAGCGAGCGGGGAGGCCTCGGGGCTGCGTCTTAGCATTTCAATGATAGTAGGCCTCAAGGTTGCACAACCAAGTCAAGCAGCAGCACGAATCAGCACCAGGTAGAGCCCTGGCAGCACGGAGCATGCCAGAAGACGAGCTCAGGGCGGCTGCACGCGATGGCAGCAACGCGGATGCAGGGCGCGGCGGTGACCGTGAACTTGGCGACGGGGACACGAGGTGGAGGAGGAGCTGCAGGGGAGCGTCCGGAGATGTGGGGACTTGGCGCAGCGGCGGCTTGCCGAGGCGGATGCAGGAGGAGGTAGACAGACGGCCATGGCGGCGCTTGTTGCCGGCCTCAGGCCGCGTGACCCGTGGGCAGGCAGCGAGGGCGAGGAAGCAGCCCCATGCACGGGGAAGGGAAGCAAGGCGCCGGGTCGCGCGCGAAGTGGTCTTCCTGGTGGAACTAGGCGGCGGTGGAGGCATGGGAGGAGCGGGCGATGGCTGGGAGAACATCTCCGGCGCGAGGAACTGGGGGATCGTGCGCGAGGATCCTCCTTTGGTGCGTTGTGAGGAGAGCGAGAGGAGGGAGAGATGGGATATGGGGACCGGGGGTTGCTGCGCGAGGGAGATGGGTCTCGGCTCCCGGCGGCGCTAGTGGGAGCGAGAGGGAGAGGTCAATAGAGAGGGTCGGTCCTAGGTTAGGATTAGGTGAGCCAAAAGGCCGGTCAAGTGGTAAGGGCACCGGCTGGGCTTGCTGGATTGGGCTCTCCCTCTCCTCTCTTTCTGCTTTAACCAAAAAGAAATAGAGAGAAAGGAAAAGAAGGGGGATTAGGGAAAAGAGTTTGAGCAGGTGGACAATTTTCCTGGACTCATAAAAATAAGCATGACCACAGAAAAAATATTAGTGGCAAGATTGTAGGAATTAAATTCAAATTCATTTGAATATAATTTAAATGGTTTTGAATTGGGACTAGGTTTGGTGTGGCCAAAAATGTTCGGGTTTTTGGTGGAGCTTGGAAAAAGAACAAAAGAATTATCGACAAAGTTTGAGAGTCGGAAATCGGAAGAAGGAAAGGTCAAAGATTTAACATGCAAGTGGGTTGCGGATAATTCCAAATTAATGGAATACTTTATAATAGCTCCCTAAATATTGGGAGGGTTGTTTTAAAGAGAAACCACCATGTGAGTTCCCTCGATTTAAATAGATCAACGATCTATGCAATTTATTTAGTTGGGTTTTAAAACGGGTTGCATGATGACATGATGCAATGCACATGATGCAAAGATGAATGCAACAGACGAAAAAAATCACACAACGAAACCCGGAAACCCTGGAAGGCATCTGAAGCTCCGGTCTTGGGGCGTTATAGTAGTAGCCGATGCATTGAGCCGCAAAAGTCATGTAAATACCCTCATGACCGAAGAGTTACCCAAGGAGTTAGCAGAAGACCTTCGCGAGCTATGTTTGATGATAGTTCCGAGAGGTTATGTAGCAACGTTAGAAATTCAGTCTACCTTGATGGATAAGATCAGAGAAGCTCAGAAGGCAGAAAAGGAGATAGAGGAGATAAAGGAAAGGATGAGTAAAGGAAAGGCTAAAGGATTTCGTGAGGATGAGCACGATACCTTATGGTTTGAGGACCGTGTATATGTGCCAAATGATCAGGAGATCAGGAAGTTGATTCTGCAAGAGGCCCATGATTCGCCATATTTGATTCACCCAGGTAATACCAAAATGTATCTGGATTTGAAGGACAGTTTCTGGTGGACCAGAGTGAAGAGGGATACTGCGGAGTATGTAGCAGTTTGTGATGTATGTCAGAGAGTGAAGGCAGAGCATCAGAAGCCAGCCGGATTATTACAGCCATTTCCGATACTCGAATGGAAGTGGGATAAGCTAGGCATAGATTTTATCATGAGATTACCTAGGACTCATTCTGTCTATGACTCGATATGGGTTGTAGTCGATCATTTGACGAAAGTAGCTCATTTCATCCCACTGAAGACCACTTACACCAGTGCTAAGTTGGCAAAGATATACATGACCAGGATCATATGTCTGCATGGCGTTCCGAGGACCATTGTATCAGATAGAGGAACCCAGTTTACTTCAAAGTTTTGGAATCGGTTGCATGAAACTTTGGGAACCAGGCTAGAGTTCAGTACAGCTTTTCACCCGCAGACAGATGGACAGACTGAGAGGGTAAATCAGATTCTGGAGGACATGTTGTGTCACATCCCTAGTTATGGTATGGTCCTTGGCTTGCCTTGTGCATCATGTTTAAATTTCAAATGAATTTGAAATGGGGAAGTTGCAAACCCTAGCACCAAAGCAATTCAAATAGGTTCAAACTAAAAGTGGAATTTCAATGAACCCAAAATGCTTTTCAAAAATGTTCATGGTCTTTGGAAAATGTTGGGAACAACAACCAGAGGTGATGCACATTTTTCCTTCTCATTTTGGATTTTTGAATCAATGCTTTAATATTTGAATTGGAGCTGTTTAAATTATATAAATATTTTTATAGCTCCAAAAATGTTGGGAATTGGTGAGGGCCTCTAGAATATTATATCTAGATGCCACAATTATTTTCAACATTTATGGAAATGTTTTAACATTTCTTTTAAATACAAAACAAATGTCAGAAATAGAAAAAGAAAAACAGAAGAGGAAAAAAAGGCTTACCTGTCCTTACCTGGCGGCCCAGCTGGCCAGCCCACCTGGCGGCCCAGCCCACCAGGGGCAGGGAGGTCTTCCTCCTCCCGCCAGGAGGACGCCGGGCGCGTGGCCGACGCACGCCGGCGCACGCCAGGCCACCTCCTGCTTCCCGCCGCTGCCACGACGCCCTGGCCCTTCCCTCGCGTCGCCACGCATCTCCCCGACCCCCCTCTCACTCCCTCTCGCTCTTTCCCCTCCTCTGTCCTCTCCCCGAGCGCAGCCGAGCGCCACCGCCGCCACCGACGAGCACCACCGCAGCCACCGGCCACCCCTCGCCCTGCCGCTGCGCCCAGGAGCTCCGCCACATCGCCGGCTACCTCTTCGTCGAGCCACGCACCTCCGGACGGCCTGCATCGCCGCCATCGCCATCGTCTTCCTCCTCGGGCTCCGCCGTCCGCCGCTGAAATTCGTTGCCGTGGACCTCCCCCGAGCTCTCTGACGCCTCCACCGGATCCGCGGTGAGCCCCGCCACCATTTCCCCTTCTCCAATTAGCCACTCGCGCACCGTAGCATCGTTCCCCGCCATGGCCGTAGCGCTTCGCCGCCATCCATGTCGCCGCTGTCGTCTTGGCCCGCCTCCGCCCAAACCGAGCACCCCATCGTGCTCCTGGTGCCACGAGGGTGCCACAGAGCCCCTCGGGTGGCCTTCCCGTGCCCCGCAGCCTACTCCCTCCCGTAGCCGTGCTCCGGCCACCGCGGATGACCTCGCCGCGGTCGTCTCCGGCCACCCCACGGCCTCCCGCGTGTCCCACTGGATGCGCGCGAGCCTGGGCGTCGCGTAGGTGGCCTCCGCCGCCTAAATGGTCACCGGAGGACCAAATCCGAGGCCTCCGCCGCGTTCTGCTCGCCGGCGGCTAAACGCCGGCGGGTTGACCGGTCTGACGCCCCACAGCCGTTGACCTCTCCCCTCTCTGTCAATGACATGTGGGCCCAGCCCTGTTAAGTTTTAATTAGGATTAGTTTAACGACTAATTAATCCCTGTTTAACTAATCCCTGACGCTGACAGTGGGCCCTGGCCTCCTAATCCTTTAATTAGATTAGTTTAATAACCCCTGTCAACTAACTAAGTCACTGACGTGTGGACCCCACACGTCAGGTTTGACCTGGTCAGCCCATTGACTCGCTTACGTCATGCTGACGTAGAGCTGACGCAATAATTGATTTCTGGTATTAATTTAAATCAGGAAATTCCAGAAAATAGTTAAAACTTCAAAAAATCATAGTAATTCAACCGTAACTCCAAATCAAATAAATTATATATGAAAAATTATCAGAAAAATGCAAGGAATCCATTTATGCCAGTTTCATGCATGAAAAACCAACTTATACCTACTGTATAAGTGAAAACGTAATAATGGCATGTTATATACTTAAATTAGGGTTTGCATATGAACCCTTGGTTCATATGGACTTCAACCAAATTGATGCTAGATGCATTAGGGCAAATCATAGCATTTTTGAATGTTACCTTCATGCATCATATTGTTGCATATGGTTGTTTATTGATTGCCGGCACCGTTCCCTCTCGATAGGTTCTACTCTGGAAGGTGTCCCGAGTACCTGTCTGAGGAGCAGTGCTTCTTCGTGGATCTATCAGGCAAGCAAACCCCCTTGAGCATCTCGATAAAGTCCCACTCTCTCGCTTCTGCTCCTTTTACTGCATTAGGACAACAACGATTCAAACTGCTACTTTCTGCTGCGGTAGCTGAACCCATTCCTCTGCATGACCTGTCATTGCCACAGTAAATAGTTGAAACCCACTAGCATGAGTAGGAGTTGCTTGAGCCTTGATGTGCCTGCTCATCCATGCTTGTTTTCTTTATGCCAGCTATGCTTAGAGTTGTGTCAGGTCTGATTCATCGGGGATGAATCGGAGTGGTGAACATGTCCTACCGATAAAGGCTAAGTGTGTGAACACATTTTGTTAAAGGTAGCGATGAGAGGCCATGTAGGAGTACATGGTGGGTTGTCTCATTGGAACCGTCCTTAAGCACTGAGTTCTGTGTATGTTATCCAAGTCCAGTTACTAACACACATTGGGTTCCGGTTATCCGGCCCCTCTCGGCTTATTAACCCACTTGATCTCTGCCCAGGAGTTGCAACTAGTTTCTGGCGTTTGTAGGTAGTGCTACTTGTCTACTAGGTGGTGTCCGACGGGACGGGCTTGGGACAGACTAGGCACTGTGGCACAGTGTACCAAGTGGCACCCGGATGGTGGGCTTGGGAACCCTGCACACATCGTTTGGGGCCGTGAGCGACACCCCGGCCGGATCTCCTTGCGGATGGAACCCGAATAGGCGATAAACCTGGACGAGAGACTTGTGTGGTTAGTCAGGTCGTGGCCGACACCCTCGCCCGTCTTCCGCTTGAAGGTTGCCGAGGTACATGACGTGTACGGGGCTATAAGTGGCGAGAGCGTGTGTGAAGAAGTACACCCCTGCAGGGTTAATATTATCTATTCGAATAGCCGTTTTCCTCGGATATGGAAACTTGGAGGACTTATATAGTACATAGATAACTTGAAGTGGATACTCTAAAATACGCAAGATAAGCGTGAGTGCTATGGATGGCCTTCCCGTAGGGAGACAGGAATGGATCCATAGTAGGGTATTGATATGGTGAATCTGTGGACTCGTGTGCGTCTTCTCACCTCAAAGAAGTTTCTGATACTCGTAGTATAGATTAGCCATTGAGTCAAAGCTGGCTTGCTGCTGTTAAACTCCACCACCCAGTTTGTTGATAATGATGCATATGTAGATAGCTCTGAAGTAAGACTTGCTGAGTACCTTTGTACTCACGTTTGCTTATTTATGTTTTGCAGTTGGTTACACTAGTGGCTTCGACGAGTAGCTTGTATCCCAGCTACGATCTTGTACCCTTGGGAGGGTCGTGTTAGTCAGGCTTCTTAGTCTTTTTCTTTTGTAGTTGTCTGTACTCAGACATGTAATGCTTCCGCTTGTTGCTTGTATGCTCTGAATGATGGGTCATATGACCCCTGTTTGTATTTATGCTATGTGGCTCTTCTGGGCCCTTATCTATATAAGTTTGAGTTATGTTGTGATGCCATGATGTACCGCACATACATGCATGTTATGCGTACGTGTAACGTGTATTGCTATGTGTGGGATCCGACAATCTAGTTGTTTATCCTTCGCAGCCTTTCTTATGGGGAAATGTAGTCTAGTGTTCCTCGAGCCATAGTAGTCCGCTACAGCCCGGTTCACCGGAGTCCTGCTAGCCCAGCACTACTGTTCAGGACACTTGACTGGCCGGCATGTGTTTCACTTCGTCCCTATGTCTGTCCCTTCGGGGAAATGTCACATGGTGATCTCCGGAGTCCTGCCTAGCCTGCTACAGCCCGGGATCCCCGGAGTCCTGTTAGCCCAGTGCTACAGCCCGGAATCACTCGTTGATGACCGACATGTTCGATGCGATTCATGTATGCCTGTCTCCATAGGTCCGTGCCGCTTTGGGTTCACGACTAGCCATGTCGGCCCGGGTTCTCTGTCATATGGATGCTAGCGACACTGTCATATACGTGAGCCAAAATGCGCAAACGGTCCCGGGCCAGGTAAGGTGGCACCCGTGGGAATACCGTGCGTGAGGCCGCAAAGTGATATGACGTGTTACATGCTAGATCGGTGTGACTTGGGATCGGGGTCCCGACATGTTGAGAGCTTGTGCGCTAGATTATGGATCTAGTTGGGACGATAATTTGCCATACGCAGAGTTCTCTTATAACAATAGCTATCAAGCCATTTTGAAGATGGCCCCTTCCGAAGCCATGTACGGAAGGAGGTGCAGAACACCGTTGTTTTGGGATGAAGTTGGAGACCGACAGTTGTTTGGACCATATTTGATTAAGGAATCGGAAGAAAAGGTTAAGCTAATTCGTGATAGACTCAAAGTAGCCCAATCCAGGCAGAAGAGCTATGCGGATTTTAAATCCAAGGAGATAGTTTACGAAGTTGGAGACAGAGTGTATCTTCGTGTATCCCCACTTCGAGGAGCTAAGCGCTTTGGAGTTAAGGGAAAGTTAGCGCGACATTTTGTAGGACCATACAAAGTTTTGGAATGTATGGGAGAAGTTGCCTACAAGTTGGAGTTACCTGAAGGACTGTCAGGAGTTCATGATGTGTTTCATGTTTCACAGCTGAAAAAGTGTCATGCTGAGATGGTCGATATACCATTAAGAGATATAGTGCCCTTGGAGGCGATTCAGTTGGATAGCGATTTGACGTATGAGGAGAAACCAGTTAAGATACTCGAGTTTGCCAGCCGTGTTACACGCAACAAAGTAATCAACTTCTGCAAAGTTCAGCGGAGCCACCATACCAAAGATGAAGCCACCTGGGAACGGGAGGAAGACCTACGGAAGGAACACTCTCACCTATTTTCTAGCCAACCCGAATCTCGAGGGCGAGATTCATCTTAAGGGGGGTAGGTTTGTAACATCCCAAATTTTCAATTTGGAATGGTATACATTAGATCATCATTGCATATCATATTTTATTGCATTTTGGTTGATCCTAGAAATTCTACGCAACTCAAGGACCCACAGAGAGAGTTGGGATTTCGTTATTTTCATATTCGAGTTTTTCTCGAATTTTGAAAATAGGATCATTTGATTTTAATTATTTACTCTTCGATTATTTATTTTATAAAAATAAAAGAGAGATGATAAAATGACTTCCTCAAAATAGAGAAATATCGAAGATTTAATATTAAAATAAAATAAGATTTTTATTCAGAGTTTTATTGCTATTTTATTTGAATTAGGAAAAAAGTGTGTTTTTCAAAATTGCATTTTAGGCACAAATAAATGTTCACCTTGTCCGGCTTATTTTTAGAGGACGGGGAAATTTTATTTCGGGATTTTTGGAGTCTGTTTAGTATTTCTGTTCTTTTATTTTCTGAGCGTCGGACTTATTTAAAAAAAAGATGCGAACCGACTCTGGGCCGTAAGCGGCCAGGACTCCTCGGGCCGGCCCTTATAAGCCGCGGCCCCGAGCCCCCGACCAGCCTAAGCCGCCACCGCGCCCTAAACCTAACCCTAGCCCGGATCCGCCGCCGCCGCCCGCGCCGCCTGCCGCCCGCCGCCGTGCCGCGCCCCACGCCGCCGCACCGGAGCGCCGGACCCTCACCGGACCTCGAGGTTGTTGCCTCGGTTTTTGAGAGAAAACTGTTTTGGTTTTTTTTTCGATCCGGTTCGGTTTATTTTTTTCGGTTTAGTTATTTAGCAAACGCCCATTTTTGCGTTCATTTTAGCGAACGGTTTTCACCGTTTAGCCGCAGACAGCGAACGTTCGTTCATTAGCCTGTTCGTCAGTTTTTTTTTCTCGGATTTTCCGCGATTATTTTCGATCGTGATTTCTGATCTGATTTTCGTTTTAGTATAACTTTTCGCTCGTTTAACGGAATCAGGCGATTTAAACGCCTAGAGTTTCGTCTCGAAACCCTCTTTCCGTTTAATCAACTTAAATAATTTTTTGCTACTGTAAAATTTGACTTTAGTCTAGATTAGTAAACGAAGCCTCTTTCTTTCGCCGTTTGAGTTTTGTTGCTTCGTTTGATGTGATTCTTTTTGCAAACCGGTGTTCTTAAGTTGAACTTTCTGGTTAGATCTCTTATTCGAGTTTTACCCGTGCGCTTGCTTGATTTCTTATTGGATGCTTGTTTGTTTGTGATAGAACACCTGTAGTGCGAAGCTGGTACTACGAGTCTCTAGGTTTCGCGGATCATTGAGTCTTGTGGGGAAATGTGCACAAACCTCTGCAGAGTGTACAAACTAATCACGGTTAGCCGTGTCCCCGGTTGTGGACATCTTGAGTATCTAGTTCTTGGATTATCATGTGGATCTCATCACTCTTAATTATATAATTTTGTTTGGGTTAATGATTACTTTTAATTGGGATTGAGATGGGGTTTACCATTCTCAATGTTTTCAACAAATTTTGTAGTTAAACAAAATATATTCCTTTGAAGTAGGGAAAAATTGGCTTTATGCAGAACATATCAACCATACAGCCTCCACCAGCCATATATGCATATAGTGATAGCTTTATTCTATTCATTATTCTCTGGTGTTACCTTGCCAGCATATTCTATGTGATGACCCATTTTCGGGCTGCAACGTATCATGTTGCAGACTTTTCAGATGACGATTAAGGAGCCTTAGGTCGTGGTCTTTCACTCAGTGATGTCGTTGGAGTTGATGGACTCACTTTATCTTCCAAGTCTTCCGCTGTTATCGTATTAGATGGCCTTAAGCCATATTTATTGTGATAAGTTCTCTTTTGAGACATTCGATGTAATAAGTGTGTGATTGCCACTCTGTTATAAATCGTTCAAGTACTGTGTGTGTCAGCATTACCGATCCAGGGATGACACTTATACACAGAGATCAGACTGTTTGAGGTCTGGTCGCTACAACTAGGTTGAGCGCGAGGAAATCCAACTAGTCCAGTTGAGCATTTGGGTCTTGTGTGAACATGCAACTGGGTAGGGAAGAGTTGCTTGTCGAGTATATACTTGCAAGTGAGACAAAAAAGGGTTTGGCCCAGTTGCGTGTCGTGAGTGGACTTGCAACTAGGACAAAAATAAGTCAGGCCCCTCATTGCGTATCAAGGGTAGTAACAAGTGGGAAAATTGATCATGTCCCATGTTGCATATCGAGTGAGGACTTGCAAGTGGGCAAAAAAAGCCCTCCCCTAGTTGCATGCCAGGGGTGTGGTTGTACTTGTGACTAGGAAACAATGGGTTGAGCCCAGTTGCATGTTGACTATGGACTCGCCAGTGGGAAAAGAAAAATGCAGACCCCCAATTACATGTCAAGGGTCGAGTTTCATCTGGGACAAAAAAGGTCAGCCCCTAATTGCGCATCAGGGTGGACTTGTAACTGGGAGAAAAATGGGTCACCCCTAGTTGCGTATCGTATCGAGGATAGAGTTATATCTCAGAAATTGGTTAGGCCCCTAGTTTCATATTGAGGGTGGACTTCCAACTCAGACAAAAAAAGGTTGACCCCAATTGCATGTCACGGGTTTAGTTTGACTTGCAGCTAGGACCAAAAATGGGTTGGGTCCTAGTTGCGTGTCGATGGTGGACTTGCAATTGAGACAAGAAAAAAAGGTAGGCCCACAATGGATGGTCCCCCAGTTGCATGTTGAAGGTGGACTTGCAAGTGGGATAAAAATTGGGTGGGGCCCCTAGTTGCGTATTGAAGCTCGAGTTGCAACTAGGAATTTTTTTGGTCGGTTGATACGTCCCCAACGAATCTATAATTTATGAAGTATTCATGTTGTTATATTGTCATTCTTAGATGTTTTACAATCATTTTATAGCAACTTTATATCATTTTTTGGGACTAACCTATTGACCCAGTGCCCAGTGCCAGTTGATGTTTTTGCTTGTTTTTTTACATCACAGGAAATCAATATCAAACGGAGTTCAAACACCGCAAAACTTTTTGTGGATTTTTATGGACCAGAAGACATCCAATGGGCTAGAGCAGGACCTGGGGGGTGCCCCGAGGGGGTCACAGCCCACCAAGGAGCGCCTGGGGGCCCAGGTGCGCCTAGTTGGGTTGTACCCACCTCGGTGGCCTCCCGTACCCCCAGTTCGCCCAATAAAACGTCAAATATTCCAAAAACCCTCTGGGTTACCCTAGATCATAAGTTCCGCCACAAGCCTCTGTAGCCACGAGAAACCAATCTAGACCTCGTTCTGGCACCCTGCCGGAGGGGGGAATCATCACCGGTGGCCATCCTCATCATCTCTGCGGCCACCACGATGAGGAGGGACTAGTCCACCCTCTCTCTCTCGTGTTCTTGATGGCACGATTTTGATGTATCGAGGGCTTTGTTAATATAGTTGGATCATATGGTGTTTTCCCTTCTCTGTCTTGTTGTGATGAATTGAGTTTTCCCTTTTAGACTTCGTTTTATCGGATTTAATACTTTTATGGATTTGAGAGCACTTGATATATGTCTTGCATATGAATAACCGTGGTGACAATGGGTTATTATTTTGATTCACTTGATATATTGATATGTCTCCATCGTATCTACTTTTCCAAACACTTTTGCCCTTGTTTTCGACTCTAACTTGCATGATTTGAATGGAACTAACCCGGACTGACGTTGTTTTTCAGTAGAATTACCATGGTGTTATTTATGTGCAGGAACAAACGTTTTTGGAATGACCTGAAACTTCACGGAGCAGAAAATATGAAAAATACCTGCAAAATATGAAGGCCAAGGGGCCCACCACCTCTCCATGAGGATGGGGGCGTGCCTGCCCCCCTATGGTGCCCCCTACCTCGTGGGCCCCCTGTGGCCTCTCCTACTCCAACTCCATATATTGTGTTTCGGGGAGAAAAAATCAGAGAGAAGAAATCATTGTGTTTTACGATACGAAGCCGCCGCCAAGCCCTAAAACCTCTCGGGAGGGCTGATGTGGAGTTCGTTCGAGGCTCCGGAGAGGGGAATCCGTCGCCATCATCATCATCAACCATCCTCCATCACCAATTTCATGATGCTCACCACTGTGCGTGAGTAATTCCATCATAGGCTTGTTGGACGGTGATGGGTTGGATGGGATCTATCATGTAATCGAGTTAGTTTTATTAGGGTTTGATCCCTAGTGTCCACTATGTTCTGAGATTGATGTTGCTATGACTTTGCTATGCTTAATGCTTGTCACTAAGGCCCGAGTGCCATGATTTCAGATCTGAACCTATTATGTTTTCATCAATATATGAGTGTTCTTGATCCTATCTTGCAAGTCTATAGTCACCTATTATGTGTTATGATCCGTTAACCCTGAAGTGACAATAATCGGGATACTTACCGGTGATGACCGTAGTTTGAGGAGTTCATGTATTCACTATGTGTTAATGCTTTGTTCCAGTTCTCTATTAAAAGGAGGCCTTAATATCCCTTAGTTTCCGTAAGGACCCCGCTGCCACGGGAGGGTCAGACAAAAGATGGCACGCAAGTTCTTTTCCATAAGCACGTATGACTATATTCGGAATACATGCCCACATTACATTGACGAACTGGAGCTAGTTCTGTGTCACCCTAGGTTATGACTGTTACATGATTAACCGCATCCGACATAATTCTCCATCACCGATCGATTGCCTATGAGCTTTCCATATATTGTTCTTCGCTTATTTACTTTCCCGTTGCTATTGCTATCATCACTACAAAATACCAAAAACATTACTTTTACTATTGTTACCTTTTTCTACCGTTACCACTACTATCATATTACTTTGCTACTAAATATTTTGCTGCAGATATTAAGTTTCCAGGTGTGGTTGAATTGACAACTCAGCTGCTAATACTTGAGAGTATTATTTGGATCCCCTTGTGTCGAATCAATAAATTTGGGTTGAATACTCTACCCTCGAAAACTGTTGCGATCCCCTATACTTGTGGGTTATCAAGACTATTTTTTGGCGCCGTTGCCGGGGAGCATAGCTCTATTCTTTGAGTCACTTGGGATATATATATCTGCTTATCATTATGAAGAACTTGAGAGATCCAAAAACCAAGATCTATCCCTCAACTACTAGGTGAGGTAAGGAACTGCCATCTAGCTCTGCACTTGATTCACCTTCTGTTTTGAGTAAGCTTGCGACACCTACACCTGCTTTTGCTATTCGTTCTGATATGTCGCATGTTATTGATGATGCCACTTCTGCTATTCATGATACTTATGATGAAACTACTTATATGCTTGATACTATTGTGCCACTTGGTAAATTTCTTGATTAACAACTTGCTATAGCTAGAGAAATTGAAAATATTGAATCTGGTGATACTGATGAAAGTGATGATGAAGAATCACTTGTTATTCCTAAGGGTTATGTTTTTGATCAAGAAGCTTCTTTAGCCATTTTTGCTTGCAAAAAATAGAAATGAACTCAAAAGGTTATTAGCTAAATGGAGTAAGCAATCTCTAAATGCTAGAATGAAACCTGACCCTGCTTTTGCTACTTCACCTATCTTTGTTACTGATAAGGATTATGAATTCTCTGTTGATCCTGATATAGTTACTTTGGTTGAATCTGATCCTTTTCATGGTTATGAATCTGAAAGTGTTGTGGCACATCTTACTAAATTGAATGATATAGCTACCCTGATTACTAAAGATGAGAGAACTCGCTACTTTTATATCCTTCAAATATTTCCGTTCTCATTAAAGGGTGATGCTAAGCCATGGTTTAATTCTCTTGATCCTGGTTGTGTGCGTAGGCCCCAGGATATGATTTATTACTTCTCTGCTAAATATTTCCCTGCTCATAAGAAACAAGCTGCTTTAAGGGATATATATAATTTTGTGCAAATTGAAGAAGAGAGTCTCCCACAAGCTTGGGGGAGGCTTCTCCAATTACTTAATGCTTTGCCTGATCATCCTCTTAAGAAAAATGAAATACTTGATATCTTTTATAATGGACTAATCGATGCCTCCAGAGATTACCTGGATAGTTGTGCTGGTTCTATTTTCAGGGAAAGAACACCGGATGAAGCTAAAATTCTATTGAATAATATGTTGACAAATGAAAATAATTGGACACCTCCGGAGCCAATTCCTGAGCCTATTCCTAAACCAACTCTGAAGAAGAGGGGTATTCTATTTATCAGTCCTGAAGATATGCAAGAGGCAAAGAAATCTATGAAAGAAAAAGGTATTAAAGCTGAATATGTTAAGAATTTACCTCCTATTGAAGAAATACACGGTCTTAATTTACCGCCTGTTGAAGAAACATATAATCTTAATCCATTACCTATTGAAGAAACTCATGGTCTTGATAACCCGACACAGGTAGTAAAGGTAAATTCTCTCTATAGATATGATAAAGCTGAAATCCCATTTACTAAATTTGCTAGCCCATGCTTAGATGAGTTTGATAAATTTATGGCTAAGAAAGAAGACTTTAATGCTTATTTTGGTAGACAATTGAAATACAATTCAAATATGCTTGAACACTTGGGTGATTATATGGCTAATGTTAAAGGTGAACTTAAACTTATTAGTAAACATGCTTCTATGGTTACCACTCAAGTAGAACAAGTACTTAAAGCTCAAAATGATTTTCTCAATGAATTGAATAGTAAAGATAATGATAATGATGTTAGAGTTATGACTAGAGGTGGTAAGATGACTAAAGAACCTTTGTATCCTGAAGGCCACCCTAAGAGAATTGAGCAAGATTCTTAGAGAAATAATATAGATGTACCTAGTTCTTCTAAAAAGAAGAAAAAGAAAAATGATAGGACTTTGCATGCTTCTAGTGACTATGTTAATGATAATGTTCATAATGATGCTCAACCTAGTAATGATAATGGCATAGAAATTGAACCTGTTGTTGATCTTGATAACCCACAATCAAAGAATCAACGTTATGATAAGAAAGACTTTGTTGCTAGGAAACATGGTAAAGAAAGAGAACCATGGGTTCAGAAACCCATGCCTTTTCCTCCCAAACCATCCAAGAAAAAGGATGATCAGGATTTTGAGCGCTTTGCTGAAATGATTAGACCTACCTTTGTGCGTATGCGATTAACTAATATGCTCAAAACCAATCCTTATGCTAAGTACATGCAAGATATTATTACAAATAAAAGAAAGATACCGGAACCTGAAATTTCCACCATGCTTGCTAATTATACTTTTAAGGGTGGAATACCAAAGAAACTTGGTGATCTCGGTGTACCAACTATACCATGCTCCATTAAAAGAAATTATGTTAAAACTGCTTTATGTGATCTTGGAGCCGGTGTTAGTGTTATGCCTCTCTCTCTTTATATCGTAGACTTGATTTGAATAAGTTGACACCTACTGAAATATCTTTGCAAATGGCTGATAAATCAAATGCTATACCTGTCGATATTTTTGTGAGGATGTGCCTGCTGTACTTGCAAACATTACTATTTTAACGGACTTTGTTATTCTTGATATTCCCGAGGACGATAGTATGTCTATTATTCTGGGAAGACCCTTTTTGAATACTGCAGGGGCTGTTATTGATTGCACTAAAGGCAATGTCACTTTTCATGTTAATGGTAATAAGCATACGGTACACTTTCCGATGAAACAACCTCAAGTTCATAGTATCAACTCAATTGGAAAAACTCCATCGATTATATTTGTAGGTTTTGAATTTCCTCTTCCTACTATCAAGAAGAAATATGATATTCTTATTATTGGGGATGTGCATATGCCCGTTGAGGTAACATAGTGTTATTCAAAATTTCTCCTGTTCCATGTTATTCGGAATGAGTTCGTTAACAAGACTTGATCAACCTTGTTAGTGGATTCCTTTTGATGATCATGAGATGGATGAAACTAGAAGGCACAACCTTCTGTACCCCATTTTTACTTTCTGTTATTTATATTAAATAAAATAAAAATAAATATTTCTCTGTCTATTATCTGATTATCCATGCAATATAAAAATACCTCGAAAATAAAAGTTCTCCAAATGCCCTGAAATTTAAATATGATTTTTTCTAGAATATTTGAGAATATTTGGCACTAAGAACATAGCAGGGGGCAACCACCTGCCCACGAGGGTGGAGAGCGCGCCCCCTGCCTCGTGGGCCCATGGTGGCCCTCCTCCACTTATTCCTGCACCCACACACTCATTCTTCCTCCCCCAAACACGAATATCCAGCTCAAGCACGAGTTCTAGCTCACTTTGCTGCCATTTTCGATCTCCTTGCTCAAAGCACCTCTCACAAAACTGCTTGGGGAGATTGTTCCTTGGTATCTGACTCCTCCATTGGTCCAATTAGTTTTTGTTCTGGTGCTTTATTCATTGCAAATTTTTGCTGCTTAGGTGACCCTGTTATTGAGCTTGCATGTCAAATTTATATGGTCAAAAGTAATTTTGATGCATGATATAGGCCCTAGGCACTTGTAGAAGTAGTTACTATCAATATTATTGAGTTTGGTTTACTTTTATTTTGAAGTTACTAAAAATTTCAGAAAATGATGAGGAGACTTTTGAGGGGCTCATCGAGCCAAAGATCGAAGGAAAAGGCACCAAAGCCTAAGTATAATCTGCCTCGCGCCGTGGAGGTTCGGGCGTGTGAATGGCCTTCCGATGATTTGTTGAGAGCAGCCAGGATTTATGAAGATTTTCATGAATTGGCTAAGAATGCAGGCCTCACCGCTTTCCTCCACAACCAATGCGATCAGTATCTCTTACTCACAAATATCTTTGTGCAAAACTTTCATTTCCATTCTAGGAGCTCACCACCTACGATGGAGTTTTATTTATATGATGGGCATAAGGAGATGTCACTTTATGATTTTTGTCGGGTTTGTTTAGTCCCTTTTGAGGGCAAGACAAAAGAACCACATCGCGATGATGTGGAGGGGTTTATTGACACTATCACTGTAGGGGAAACAAGGAAGGTCTCCGATGCATGAATCACTAGCATACATTTTCCTGTTTTACGTTATTTTGCATTATTTGCTAGTCATTGCTTAATTGGTCGCGGAAACTGTGGAAACCTTAGTATCCCTGATATTATTATTTTGCTCCACGGTTTATATGGTGATAACTTGTTAGTATGGGCGGCATTATTGCCAAACGCTTAAGTCTAAACCGTACAAAGGGCCCCATCTTTGGAGGCATCTATGCTTCACGCCTAGCTGCACATTTTAACATACCTATTAGGCATTATGAGAAGGAAGAAAAAGTGCTGCCTCGTGTTTATCTAGATTATAAAAGTATGGTGGCACATGATTTTATTGTTACGAATAGGGAAGGAGAGCTTAAGTATCAATTGTTCTTTAATAAACATCATCCTGAGACTATTACCCTGCTTGCTCCTTCTTTGTTTGATTTACCTGTAGGCTAGTACCTTGTTCCGTTGAAGGCTATTCACGCCTACCGAAACCCTGCACCACCTGTGGAGCCAGAGCCGGAACCACAAGTCGATCCTTCACACGACAGTCTAATTACCAGTGGGATTCGGAGATGATTGTCTGCCAATGGCAATCGGAGTCTTTCTCTTCTTCTTCTTAGTACGACCACAACTACTATTATGGATATCCGCCAGGCCAGCCGTGGCCATAGAACAACTTAGTCCAAAAGCCTAAGCTTGGGGGAGTACGTATTTCCCACCGACATTACATTTATGTTCACACACTCATTGCTAGATGTCATTGCTCATACTTTTTCATTGTATCATCCATGCTAGTTTATTTTCCTTTTTATGATTTCTTCTGAAGGAAATATGCCCTAGAGGCAATAATAAAGTTATTATTTATTTCCTTATATCATGATAAATGTTTATTATTCATGCTAGAATTGTATTAACCGGAAACATAATACATGTGTGAATACATAGACAAACAGAGTGTCACTAGTATGCCTCTACTTGACTAGCTCGTTAATCAAAGATGGTTATATTTCCTAACCATGAACAAAGAGTTGTTATTTTATTAACGAGGTCACATCATTAGTTGAATGATCTGATTGACATGACCCATTCCATTAGCTTAGCACCCGATCGTTTAGTATGTTGCTATTGCTTTCTTCATGACTTATACATGTTCCTATAACTATGAGATTATGCAACTCCCGTTTACCAGAGGAACACTTTGGGTACTACCAAACGTCACAACGTAACTGGGTGATTATAAAGGAGTACTACAGGTGTCTCCAATGGTAGATGTTGGGTTGGCGTATTTCGAGATTAGGGTTTGTCACTCCGATTGTCGGAGAGGTATCTCTGGGCCCTCTCGGTAATACACATCACATAAGCCTTGCAAGCATTATAACTAAGATGTTAGTTGTGAGATGATGTATTATGGAACGAGTAAAGAGACTTGCCAGTAATGAGATTGAACTAGGTATTGGATACCGACGATCGAATCTCGGGCAAGTAACATACCGATGACAAAGGGAACAACGTATGTTGTTATGCGGTCTGACCGATAAAGATCTTCGTAGAATATGTAGGAGCCAATATGGGCATCCAGGTCCCGCTATTGGTTATTGACCGAAGACGTGTCTCGGTCATGTATACATTGTTCTCGAACCGTAGGGTCCGCACGCTTAACGTTACGATGATAGTTATTATGAGGTTATGCATTTTGATGTACCGAAGGTTGTTCGTACTCCCGGATGTGATCACGGACATGACGAGGAGTCTCGAAATGGTCAAGACATAAAGATTGATATATTGGAAGCCTATGTTTGGACATCGGAAGTGTTCCGGGTGAAATCGGGATTTTACCGGACTACCGGGAGGGTTACCGGAACCCCCCGGGAGCCAAATGGGCCAACATGGGCCTTGGTAGAAAGATGAAAGGGCTGCCCCATGGGCTGCGCGCCTCCCCCCCTTCCCCTAGTCCTATTAGGACTAGGGAAGGTGGCCGGCCACCCCCTCTCTCTTTCCCACTTGAGGAAACCTAGTTGGACTAGGATTGGAGGGGGGAGTCCTACTCCCGGTAGGAGTAGGACTCCTCCTGCGCCTCCCACCTTGGCCGGCCAGCCCCTCCCCTTGGATCCTTTATATACGGGGGCAGGGGGCACCTCTAGACACACAAGTTGATCCTTGAGATCGTTCCTTAGCCGTGTGCGGTGCCCCCTGCCACCAAATTCCGCCTCGATCATACCGTTGTAGTGCTTAGGCGAAGCCCTGCGTCGGTAGTACATCAAGATCGTCACCACGCCGTCATGCTGACGGAACTCTTCCTCGACGCTTTGCTGGATCGGAGCCCGAGGATCGTCATCGAGCTGAACGTGTGCTAAGAACTCGGAGGTGCCGGAGTAACGGTGCTTGGATCGGTCGGATCGGGAAGACGTACGACTACTTCCTCTACGTTGTGTGATCGCTTCCGCAGTCGGTCTGCGTTGGTACGTAGACAACACTCTCCCCTCTCGTTGCTATGCATCACCATGATCTTGCGTGTGCGTAGGAAATTTTCTGAAATTACTACGTTCCCCAACAGTGGCATCCGAGCCCAGGTTTTATGGTTTGATGTTATTTGCACCAGTAGAACACAAGTGAGTTGTGGGCGATACAAGTCATACTGCCTACCAGCATGTCATACTTTGGTTCGGCGGTATTGTTGTACGAGACGACCCGGACCAACCTTACGCGTACGCTTACGTGAGACCGGTTCCCTCGACGTGCTTTGCACATAGATGGCTTGCGGGCGACTGTCTCTCCAACTTTAGTTGAACCGAGTGTGGCTACGCCCGGTCCTTGAGAAGGTTAAAACGGAGTCTATTTGACAAACTATCGTTGTGGTTTTGATGCGTAGGTGAGATGAGTTCTTGCTTAAGCCCGTAGCAGCCACGTAAAACTTGCAACAACAAAGTAGAGGACGTCTAACTTGTTTTTGCAGGGCATGTTGTGATGTGATATGGTCAAGGCATGATGCTGATTTTATTGTATGAGATGATCATGTTTTGTAACCAAGTTATCGGCAACTGGCAGGAGCCATATGGTTGTCGCTTTATTGTATGCAATGCAATCGCGATGTAATGCTTTACTTTATTACTAAGCGGTAGTGATAGTCGTGGAAACATAAGATTGGCGAGACGACAACGATGCTACGATGGAGATCAAGGTGTCGTGCCGGTGACGATGGTGATCATGACGGTGCTTCGGAGATGGAGATCACAAGCACAAGATGATGATGGCCATATCATATCACTTATATTGATTGCATGTGATGTTTATCTTTTATGCATCTTATCTTGCTTTGATTGACGGTAGCATTATAAGATGATCTCTCACTAAATTATCAATAAGTGTTCTCCCTGAGTATGCGCCGTTGCCAAAGTTCGTCGTGCCCAGACACCACGTGATGATCGGGTGTGATAAGCTCTACGTCCATCTACAACGGGTGCAAGCCAGTTTTGCACACGTAGAATACTCATGTTAAACTTGACGAGCCTAGCATATGCAGATATGGCCTCGGAACACAGAGACCGAAAGGTCGAGCGTGAATCATATAGTAGATATGATCAACATGACGATGTTCACCATTGAAAACTACTCCATCTCACGTGATGATCGGTTATGGTTTAGTTGATTTGGATCACGTGATCACTTAGAGGATTAGAGGCATGTCTATCTAAGTGGGAGTTCCTAAGTAATTTGATTAACTGAACTTAAACTTATCATGAACTTAGTACCTGATAGTATCTTGCTTGTTTATGTTGATTGTAGATAGATGGCTCGTGCTGTTGTTCCGTTGAATTTTAATGCGTTCCTTGAGAAAGCAAAGTTGAAAGATGATGGTAGCAATTACACGGACTGGGTCCGTAACCTGAGGATTATCCTCATTGCTGCATAGAAGAATTACGTCCTGGAAGCACCACTGGGTGCCAGGCCTGCTGCTGGAGCAACGCCGGATGTTATGAACGTCTGGCAGAGCAAAGCTGATGACTACTCGATAGTTCAGTGTGCCATGCTTTACGGCTTAGAATCGGGACTTCAACGACGTTTTGAACATCATGGAGCATATGAGATGTTCCAGGAGTTGAAGTTAATATTTCAAGCAAATGCCCGAATTGAGAGATATGAAGTCTCCAATAAGTTCTATAGCTGCAAGATGGAGGAGAACAGTTCTGTCAGTGAGCATATACTCAAAATGTCTGGGTATAATAATCACTTGATTCAGATGGGAGTTAATCTTCCAGATGATTGCGTCATTGACAGAATTCTCCAATCACTGCCACCAAGCTACAAGAGCTTCGTGATGAACTATAATATGCAAGGGATGAACAAGACTATTCCCGAGCTCTTCGCAATGCTGAAAGCTGCGGAGGTAGAAATCAAGAAGAAGCATCAAGTGTTGATGGTCAACAAGACCACTAGTTTCAAGAAAAAGGGCAAAGGGTAGAAGAAGGGGAACTTCAAGAAGAACAGCAAGCAAGTTGCTGCTCAGGAGAAGAAACCCAAGTCTGGACCTAAGCCTGAAACTGAGTGCTTTTACTGCAAGCAGACTGGTCACTGGAAGTGGAACTGCCCCAAGTATTTGGCGGATAAGAAGGATGGCAAGGTGAACAAAGGTATATGTGATATACATGTTATTGATGTGTACCTTACTAGAGCTTGCAGTAGCACCTGGGTATTTGATACTGGTTCTGTTGCTAATATTTGCAACTCGAAATAGGGACTACGGAATAAGCGGACGCTAGCAAAGGACGAGGTGACGATGCGCGTGGGAAACGGTTCCAAAGTCGATGTGATCGCGGTCGGCACGCTACCTCTACATCTACCTTCGGGATTAATATTAGACCTAAATAATTGTTATTTGGTGCCAGCGTTGAGCATGAACATTATATCTGGATCTTGTTTAATGCGAGACGGTTATTCATTTAAATCAGAGAATAATGGTTGTTCTATTTATATGAGTAATATCTTTTATGGTCATGCACCTTTGAAGAGTGGTCTATTCTTGTTGAATCTCGATAGTAGTGATACACATATTCATAATATAGAAACCAAAAGGTGCAGAGTTGATAATGATAGTGCAACTTATTTGTGGCACTGCCGTTTAGGTCATATCGGTGTAAAGCGCATGAAGAAACTCCATACTGATGGGCTTTTGGAACCACTTGATTATGAATCACTTGGTACTTGCGAACCGTGCCTCATAGGCAAGATGACTAAAACACCGTTCTCCGGTACTATGGAGAGAGCAACAGATTTATTGGAAATCATACATACCGATGTATGTTGTCCGATGAATATTGAGGCTCGTGGCGGATATCGTTATTTTCTCACCTTCACAGATGATTTAAGCAGATATGGGTATATCTACTTAATGAAACATAAGTCTGAAACATTTGAAAAGTTCAAGGAATTTCAGAGTGAAATTGAAAATCATCGTAACAAGAAAATAAAGTTTCTACGATCTGATCGTGGAGGAGAATATTTGAGTTACGAGTTTGGTGTACATTTGAAAAATTGTGGAATAGTTTCGCAACTCACACCACCCGGAACACCACAGCATAATGGTGTGTCCGAACGTCGTAATCGTACTTTACTAGATATGGTGCGATCTATGATGTCTCTTACTGATTTACCGCTATCGTTTTGGGGTTATGCTTTAGAGTCGGCCGCATTCACGTTAAATAGGGCACCATCAAAATCCGTTGAGACAACGCCTTATGAACTATGGTTCGGCAAGAAACCAAAGTTGTCGTTTCTTAAAGTTTGGGGCTGCGATGCTTATGTGAAAAAGCTTCAACCTGATAAGCTCGAACCCAAAGCAGAGAAATGTGTCTTCATAGGATACCCAAAGGAGACTGTTGGGTATACCTTCTATCACAGATCCGAAGGCAAGACATTCGTTGCTAAGAATGGATCATTTCTAGAGAAGGAGTTTCTCTCGAAAGAAGTGAGTGGGAGGAAAGTAGAACTTGACGAGGTAACTGTACTTGCTCCCTTATTGGAAAATAGTACATCACAGAAAACTATTTCTGCGACACCTATACCAATTAGTGAGGAAGCTAATGATGATGATCATGAAACTTCAGGACAAGATACTACTGAACCACGTAGATCAACCAGAGTGAGATCCGCACTAGAGTGGTACGGTAATCCAATTCTGGAAGTCATGCTACTAGATCATGATGAACCTACGAACTATGAAGAAGCGATGGTGAGCCCAGATTCCGCAAAGTGACTTGAGGCCATGAAATCTGAGATGGGATCCATGTATGAGAACAAAGTATGGACTTTGGTTGACTTGCTCGATGAGCGGCAAGCAATTGAGAATAAATGGATCTTCAAGAAAAAGACTGACGCTGACGGTAATATTACTGTCTATAAAGCTTGCCTTGTCGCAAAAGGTTTTCGACAAGTTCAAGGGGTTGACTACGATGAGACCTTCTCACCCGTAGCGATGCTTAAGTCCGTCAGAATCATGTTAGCAATTGCCGCATTTTATGATTATGAAATATGGCAGATGGATGTCAAAACTGCATTCCTGAATGGATTTCTGGAAGAAGAGTTGTATATGATGCAACCAGAAGGTTTTGTCGATCCAAAGGGAGCTGACAAAGTGTGCAAACTCCAGCGATCCATTTATGGACTGGTGCAAGCATCTCGGAGTTGGAATAAATGCTTTGATAGTGTGATCAAAGCATTTGGCTTTATACAGACTTTTGGAGAAGCCTGTATTTACAAGAAAGTGAGTGGGAGATCTGTAGCATTTCTGATATTATATGTGGATGACATATTGCTGATTGGAAATGATATAGAATTTCTGGATAGCATAAAGGGATACTTGAATAAAAGTTTTTCGATGAAAGACCTCGGGGAAGATGCTTACATATTAGGCATAAAGATCTATAGAGATAGATCAAGACGCTTAATTGGACTTTCACAAAGCACATACCTTGACAAGATTTTGAAGAAGTTCAAAATGGATCAAGCAAAGAAAGGGTTCTTGCATGTGTTACAAGGTGTGAAGTTGAGTCAGACTCAATGCCCGACCACTGCAGAAGATAGAGAGAAAATGAAAGATGTTCCCTATGCTTCAGCCATAGGCTCTATCATGTATGCAATGCTGTGTACCAGACCTGATGTGTGCCTTGCTATAAGTTTAGCAGGGAGGTACCAAAGTAATCCAGGAGTGGATCACTGGACAGCGGTCAAGAACATCCTGAAATACCTGAAAAAAACTAAGGATATGTTTCTCGTATATGGAGGTGACAAAGAGCTCACCGTAAGAGGTTACGTTGATGCAAGCTTTGACACTGATCCGGACGATTCTAAATCGCAAACCGGATACGTGTTTACTTTAAACGGTGGAGCTGTCAGTTGGTGCAGTTCTAAACAAAGTGTCGTAGCAGGATCTACATGTGAAGCGGAGTACATAGCTGCTTCGGAAGCAGCGAATGAAGGAGTCTGGATGAAGGAGTTCATATCCGATCTAGGTGTCATACCTAGTGCATCGGGTCCAATGAAAATCTTTTGTGACAATACTGGTGCAATTGCTTTGGCAAAGGAATCCAGATTTCACAAAAGGACCAAACACATCAAGAGACGCTTCAACTCCATCCGGGATCTAGTCCAGGTGGGAGACATAGAGATTTGCAAGATACATACGGATCTGAATGTTGCAGACCCGTTGACTAAGCCTCTTCCACGAGCAAAACATGATCAGCACCAAGGCTCCATGGGTGTTAGAATCATTATTGTGTAATCTAGATTATTGACTCTAGTGCAAGTGGGAGACTGAAGGAAATATGCCCTAGAGGCAATAATAAAGTTATTATTTATTTCCTTATATCATGATAAATGTTTATTATTCATGCTAGAATTGTATTAACCGGAAACATAATACATGTGTGAATACATAGACAAACAGAGTGTCACTAGTATGCCTCTACTTGACTAGCTCGTTAATCAAAGATGGTTATGTTTCCTAACCATGAACAAAGATTTGTTATTTGATTAACGAGGTCACATCATTAGTTGAATGATCTGATTGACATGACCCATTCCATTAGCTTAGCACCCGATCGTTTAGTATGTTGCTATTGCTTTCTTCATGACTTATACATGTTCCTATAACTATGAGATTATGCAACTCCCGTTTACCGGAGGAACACTTTGGGTACTACCAAACGTCACAACGTAACTGGGTGATTATAGAGGAGTACTACAGGTGTCTCCAATGGTAGATGTTGGGTTGGCGTATTTCGAGATTAGGGTTTGTCACTCCGATTGTCGGAGAGGTATCTCTGGGCCCTCTCGGTAATACACATCACATAAGCCTTGCAAGCATTATAACTAAGATGTTAGTTGTGAGATGATGTATTATGGAACGAGTAAAGAGAATGCCAGTAATGAGATTGAACTAGGTATTGGATACCGACGATCGATTCTCGGGCAAGTAACATACCGATGACAAAGGGAACAACGTATGTTGTTATGCGGTCTGACCGATAAAGATCTTCGTAGAATATATAGGAGCCAATATGGGCATCCAGGTCCCGCTATTGGTTATTGACCGGAGACGTGTCTCGGTCATGTCTACATTGTTCTCGAACCGTAGGGTCCGCACGCTTAACGTTACGATGACAGTTATTATGAGTTTATGCATTTTGATGTACCGAAGGTTGTTCGGAGTCCCGGATGTGATCACGGACATGACGAGGAGTCTAGAAATGGTCGAGACATAAAGATTGATATATTGGAAGCCTATGTTTGGACATCGGAAGTGTTCCGGGTGAAATCGGGATTTTACCGGACTACCGGGAGGGTTACCGGAACCCCCGAGGAGCCAAATGGGCCAATATGGGCCTTGGTAGAAAGATGAAAGGGCTGCCCCATGGGCTGCGCGCCTCCCCCCCTTCCCCTAGTCCTATTAGGACTAGGGAAGGTGGCCGGCCACCCCCTCTCTCTTTCCCACTTGAGGAAACCTAGTTGGACTAGGATTGGAGGGGGGAGTCCTACTCCCGGTAGGAGTAGGACTCCTCCTACGCCCTCTCCCTGTCCGGCGCACCCCTCCCCCTTGGATCCTTTATATACGGGGGCAGGGGGCACCTCTAGACACACAAGTTGATCCTTGAGATTGTTCCTTAGCCGTGTGCGGTGCCCCCTGCCACCAAATTCCACCTCGATCATACCGTTGTAGTGCTTAGGCGAAGCCCTGCGTCGGTAGTACATCAAGATCGTCACCACGCCGTCGTGCTGACGGAACTCTTCCTCGACGCTTTGCTGGATCGGAGCCCGAGGATCATCATTGAGCTGAACGTGTGCTAAGAACTCGGAGGTGCCGGAGTAACGGTGCTTGGATCGGTCGGATCGGGAAGACGTACGACTACTTCCTCTACGTTGTGTGATCGCTTCCGCAGTCGGTCTGCGTTGGTACATAGACAACACTCTCCCCTCTCGTTGCTATGCATCACCATGATCTTGCGTGTGCGGAGGAATTTTTTTGAAATTACTACGTTCCCCAACATCTTATTGTGTGTTTAATAAACCTTAAGAAAAACCCAAAAAAATAGTTGTAGCTTTTAATCAGTTTAATTTCCATGCTTGTAGTAGTAATTAAAAAGAAAACCCAAAAAGATTTCATGTTATTCTTTTGCTTGTTGGGAGCTTTCCCGTGTAAATAGTTTTATTTCTTTTCTTTTTTTGGGGGTCGATAGGAGAAGACCATAATTAAATTGTTGAAGTGGCTCTTATATGTATTATTGTTTATCTGACAAAACAGCCCATATTGCCTTGTCTTCTCCTATTTATTGAATGCCTGCAGATTCCAGCTTAGTCCAATGCACGTGCACTATTATTATTATTCACATCGTTCGGTCATGCAAGTGAAAGGCAATTATGATGATATATGATGGACTGGCTGAGATGAGAAAAGCTGGTATGAACTCGACCTCTTTTGTTTTTGTAAATATGATTAGTTCATCGTTCTTGATTCAGCCTATTATCAATAAACATGTTTGCAACGACAATTAGAGATCATAGTTTCTTGTGACATGCTTGATTAGCTATGAGTTATAATGGTTTACCTTGCGTGCCAACATGCTATTGAGATAGTTATAATGTGGTATGATAGGGTGGTATCCTCCTCTGAATGATTTAAGTGACTTGACTTGGCGCATGTTCACGCATGTAGTTGAAACAAAATCAACATAGCCTTCACGATATTTATGTTCATGGTGGATTATATCCTACTCATGCTTGCATTCGGTGTTGATTAATTTTAATGCATGTTCATGACTGTTGTCGCTCTCTAGCTGGTCGCTTCCCAGTCTTTTGCTAGCCTTCACCTGTACTAAGCGGGAATACTGCTTGTGCATCCAATCCCTTAAATCCCAACGTTATTCCACATGAGTCCACTATACCTACCTATATACGGTATCTACCTGCCGTTCCAAGTAAATTTGAATGTGCCAAACTCTAAACCTTCAAATAAATATCCTGTTTTGCATGCTCTAATAGCTCTTGTATCAACTAGGGTTGTCTGTATCTTCCATGTTAGGCGGGTTATTCTCAAGAGGAGTGGACTCTGCTCCTCACTCACGAGATAAATGGCTGGTCACCAGGATGCCCAGTCCCATGCTTTATGCAAACTAAATCAAAATAATTGCAAACAAAACTCCCCCTGGGACTCTTTTTAGTTGGAGGCACTCGTTGTTTCGAGCAAGCCATGGATTGAAGCTTGTTGGTGGAAGGGGGAGTATAAACTTTACCATTCTGTTTGGGAACCGCCTATAATGTGTGTAGCATGGAAGGTATCGCCATCTCTTGGTTGTTATGTTGACAATGAAAGTATACCGCTCAAAATATTATTCACCTCTGTTTCAAAACCGAGCTCTGGCACCTCTACAAATCCCCGCTTCCCTCTGTGCAGGGCCTATCTATTTACTTTTATACTGAGTCATCATCCTCTTATTAAAAAGCACCAGTTGGAGAGCACCGCTGTCATTTGCATTCATTATTGTTAGTTTACATTGAGTATGACTTAACTGGATCTCTTTTACCATGAATTACAATGTCTAGTCAGTCCTTGGTTTTTAAAGGTGCTCTGCATTTATGTTTTGCGGTCTCAGAAAGGGCTAGCGAGATACCATCTTGTTATATCATATTATGGTTGTTTTGAGAAAGTGTTGTCATCCGAGATTTATTATTATTGCTCGCTAGTTGATTATGCTATTGATATGAGTAAACTTGAGACCTATGCATTATTGCAAATGTGGTTAGTTATAATCTTTGCTGAAAACATGAATGCTGGCTTTATATATTTACATCAACAAGAGCAAACAGAGTTTGTAAAAGTTTTTTTCCTTATCACTTTTAGTTTATCAACTGAATTGCTTGAGGACAAGCAAAGGTTTAAGCTTGGGGGAGTTGATATGTCTCCGACGTATCTACTTTTTCAAACACTTTTGCCCTTGTTTTGGACTCTAACTTGCATGATTTGAATGGAACTAACCCGGACTGATGCTGTTTTCAGCAGAATTACCATGGTGTTATTTATGTGCAGGAACAAACGTTCTCCGAATGACCTGAAACTTCACAAAGTGACTTTTCAGAAAATATGAAAAATACCTGCAAAAGATGAAGGCTAGGGGCCCACCACCTCTCCACGAGGGTGGGGGGCACGCCCCCTACCTCGTGGGCCCCCTGTTGCCTCTCCAACTCCAACTCCATATATTGTGTTTCGGGGAGAAAAAAATCAGAGAGAAGAAATCATCGCGTTTTACGATACGGAGCCGCCGCCAAGCCCTAAAACCTCTCGGGAGAGCTGATCTGGAGTCCGTTCAGGGCTCCACAGAGGGGAATCCGTCGCCATCGTCATCATCAACCATCCTCCATCACCAATTTCATGATGCTCACCGCTGTGCATGAGTAATTCCATTGTAGGCTTGCTGGATGGTGATGGGTTGGATGGAATCTATCATGTAATCGAGTTAGTTTTGTTAGGGTTTGATCCCTAGTGTCCACTATGTTCTGAGATTGATGTTGCTATGACTTTGCTATGCTTAATGCTTGTCACTAGGGCCCGAGTGCCATGATTTCAGATATGAACCTATTATGTTTTCATCAATATATGAGTGTTCTTGATCCTATCTTCCAAGTCTATAGTAACCTATTATGTGTTATGATCCGTTAACCCCGAAGTGACAATAATTGGGATACTTACCGGTGATGACCGTAGTTTGAGGAGTTCATGTATTCACTATGTGTTAATGCTTTGTTCCGGTTCTCTATTAAAAGGAGGCCTTAATATCCGTTAGTTTCCGTAAGGACCCTGCTGCCACGGGAGGGTAGGACAAAAGATGTCATGCAAGTTCTTTTCCATAAGCACGTATGACTATATTCGGAATACATGCCTACATTACATTGACAAACTGGAGCTAGTTCTGTGTCACCCTAGGTTATGACTGTTACATGATGAACCGCATCTGGCATAATTCTCCATCACCGATCCATTGCCTACGAGCTTTCCATATATTGTTCTTTGCTTATTTACTTTCCCTTTGCTATTGCTATCATCACTACAAAATACCAAAAACATTACTTTTACTACTGTTACCTTTTGCTACCGTTACCACTACTATCATACTACTTTGCTACTAAATACTTTGCTGCAGATATTAAGTTTCCAGGTGTGGTTGAATTGACAACTCAGCTACTAATACTTGAGAGTATTCTTTGGCTCCCCTTGTGTCGAATCAATAAATTTGGGTTGAATACTCTACCCTCGAAAACTGTTGCGATCCCCTATACTTGTGGGTTATCATATATGTTTAGGCACTCAACTCGGAGATTCCCGAGGTGACATTGGGGTAATCTATGCATTGGGGTTCACGCATGTTCTTGTCTTTGTTTCTTCGGTAGAAACCTTTTGGCACTCTTTGAGGTTCTTTGTGTTGGATTGAGTGTTATGAATCTAAAATTATTTGGTGTTATTTTAGTACGAACTCTTGGATAGATCGATCGGGAAGAATAGCTTCGAGGTAGTTTCGTAGCGAACAAATGATTTCTTCTTATGTTCTCCGCTAAATAGGAACTTTGGAGTGATTCTTTGTAGTGACCCGACCCGAATGGATCAAGTCTATTGTGCTCCGGTGTCATCCCTGGATCAGTAATGCTGACACCACACAGTACTTCGAAGGATTTATAGCAGAGTGGCAATCACACACTTATTACATCGGTGTCTCAAAAGAGAATTTATTACAATAATATGGCTTACGGCCATCTAGTGTCGATAACAACGGAAGACTCGGAAGATAAATGTTGTGGTTCTATACTCAGTGATGCCATTGGAGTTGATGGACCCATTTATCTTCCGAGTCTTCCGCTGTTATCGACACTAGATGGCCTTAAGCCATATTATTGTAATAAGTTCTCTTTTGAGACACCGATGTAATAAGTGTGTGATTGCCACTCTGCTATAAATCCTTCGAAGTATTGTGTGGTGTCAGCATTACTGATCCAGGGATGACACCGGAGCACAGTAGACTTGATCCATTTGGGTCGGGTTGCTACAGAGATGGTATCAGAGCACATGCTGACTGTAGGACATGACCACTAAGTCAAAGCCATAGATCACTATTCTCTCCTCATTTTCTAACTCCTCATCTTTTCTACTCTTTAGGATGAAGGACGCGAAGATTAAGTACGCTCAACCGGATGAAGGCACACCTTTTGGATTTCACTTGAAGGAAGTCACCAAGTACCTAAACATTGGATTACCAAGCTTCACGGGAACTTTCAACGCCACTCTGCCTGAAGAGGAGCGCTGGAAGATTCAAGCTCACGTTCCGGGAAGGACATTCGCGCCAATTACGAAGCCCATAGATAGTGTTTTCAATGCACCAACTTGGAGTCTAGGAAGGAGCATGGCAGCCCATATCACCATAGGAAGCATTGGAGAAGTTTATCAAGAAGACCTCAAGGACACTATCTACCAGATTTGCGGACGTTGAGATGAACAATGGGAGTTAGTCAGCACCAAGAAGGATAGATCCATTGCAGCATTCATCCAGGAGTTAAACCAGCACATTCGACGCCACGAGAACCAGATGTGCAATGATATGATAGAGTTGAAGAATGCGAAGGCAAGGATCATCGAGCTAGAAGTAGAACTGAAGGCTACACGCAAGGACTACATGGACGAGATCGTAGCTCTAGCAAGACACAACGTCGATCTTAAGCAAGAGATTGAAGAACTCAAGAGGGAGTTAGCATCCAGGAAGCAAGACATGTACGTAGCATGTCCGGACAACTACATCATCATCGACGACACCGATTCGGATCCAAGTGAACCCGACTTAGAAGACGAAGCTGGAGCGGACATCATGGAGTCTTCCACCGGTTCAAATTTTTAGATGACCACCAAATATTAGTAGTATTCCCCCCATGTAAACACTATAGTTCGAGCACTTTTGCGATAGCTAGATCGATTGTATGCCCTTGTTTGATTGAATGAAGTGATTTTGTGTGAATTTGCTCATGTGCATTGGGGTAGTGTTTTCTCTTTAGACCTCACTCTATTCTTATTTCTCTTCTTTTCTAAACCCTCAGATGCCTCCGAGACATGACAATGGATTTCCACCGGAGCTCACTCGGTTGATCCAACAGCAGAATCAATTGATGCAGATGTTAGTCCAGAACCAGCAAAACAACAACAACAACCCACCACCACCACCACCCCCTGTTGACCACTTAGCCCGTTTCCTTAGGCTGAATCCGCCGGTGTTTTCTAGTAGCACCGAGCCGATAGTAGCAGACGATTGGCTCCGCAAGATAGGGAGGGATTTGACCACTGCAGGATGCACAAATGGTGAGAAGGTGAAGTTTTCCGCTCATCAGCTTGAAGGACCCGCGGCAGCATGGTGGGAGAATTTCACAGCCACCTTCCCAGTTGACACTGTCACATGGGATCAGTTTCAGCAAGCTTTCCGCACTGCACATGTTTCAGCAGGAGCTATGGCCATGAAGAAGCGTGAGTTTCGCAACTTACGCCAAGGAGGAAGGACAGTTGGCCAGTACGTTGACGACTTCAGCAAGTTAGCACGTTATGCCCCAGATGACATTGCTACGGATGCAACCAAACAGGAGAAGTTCTTGGAAGGACTGAATGATGAGTTAAGTATGCAGCTAATGGTAGGAAGTTTCAACAACTACCAGGAGTTGGTAGATCGTGCCATCATGATTGAAGGGAAGCAACAGCAGATTGAGAACCGCAAGAGGAAGTATGGACAGGGGAAGTATAACTCTGGAGCCCAGCAGAAGCCCCGTTTTACCCCTAAATCGGGATTTCAGTTTCAGCATACCCATGGAGGAGGTAGTTCGCACAACCACAATGGCTACAAAAATGGTAATGGGAATGGAGGAAGCAACGGCCAGAACCGGACCACCCCATCAACCCCATCCAAGAGGGATCTGAGTCAAGTCACCTGTTTCAAGTGTTCCAAGACCGGACATTACGCCAATGAATGTCCTGAAGGCCAGAATGGAAATGGCAATGGAAGCTCAGGGAAGAAGCCGAACCCTTTCAATAGGGGACTGGTGAACCACGTTAACGTGGAGGAGGTTGAAGATCAGCCTGATGCAGTAATCGGTAAGTTTTTGGTTAAGTCATTTACCGCACTCGTTCTTTTCGATACTGGTGCATCACATTCATACATATCAAGGGGATTTGTGGAAAAATATAGCCTGCCCACTAGGATTCTTAAAACACCTATGCTAGTAAGTTCGCCATGAGCAGAATACATGGCCAGTCAAGGATGCTTTCAAGTGCCATTAAGCATAGGAAGGCATGTTTTCCCAACAGATTTAATCATTCTGGAATCCTAAGGTCTGGATGTAATTCTCGGTATGGATTGGTTGTCGATGTATGGAGGAAACATCGATTGTGCTAGTAAGTCAATTTTGCTTACAACGCCAGAAGGAAGAAGGATCAAGTATGTATCCCGGCATGTGCCAAATAGGACACAAGTAAATTGCCTAACAGGAGTTGTGCAGGAGGAAGTACCAGTGGTAAAGGATTTTCCTGATGTATTTCCTGAAGAGTTGCCAGGCATGCCACCGGATAGAGACATTGAGTTTTTGATTGAGTTATTGCCAGGTACAGGCCCGATATCAAAGAGACCGTACAGGATGCCTGCAAAGGATTTGGTAGAAATTAAGAATCAGATTAAGGAGTTGTTGGAGAAAGGTTACATACGCCCAAGTTCTTCGCCTTGGGGATCACCCGTACTTCTAGTGGAGAAGAAGGATGGATCATTACGGATGGTTGCTGATTACCGTGGATTGAATGAAGTAACCATCAAAAACAAGTACCCACTGCCAATGATTAATGATCTGTTTGATCGTTTGCAAGGAGCTAAAGTGTTTTCCAAGATCGATTTGCGATCGGGGTACCACCAGTTGAAGATTCGAGAGCAGGACATACCTAAGACAGCATTCACCACAAGATATGGACTGTATGAGTATACCGTTATGTCATTTGGATTGACTAACGCGCCTGCCTATTTTATGAACCTGATGAACAAGGTGTTTATGGAGTTTTTGGATAAGTTTGTCGTAGTGTTCATTGATGATATCCTGGTTTATTCAAAGAATGAAGAAGAGCATAAGGAACATTTGCGTTTGGTTTTGGAGAAACTAAGGGAATATCAGTTATATGCCAAATTCAGCAAATGTGAGTTTTGGTTGAAGGAAGTAGGATTTCTTGGACATGTTATATCCGGAGAAGGGATAGCAGTTGACCCCACAAAGGTTGAGACAGTAACCAAATGGGAAGCACCAACGACAGTTGGAGAGATCCGAAGTTTTCTTGGACTCGCAGGATACTACCGGGGATTCATTGAGAACTTTTCAAAGATTGCGAAGCCTATGACGGAGTTGTTGAAGAAGGATACTAAGTTCAAATGCACTGAGGAGTGTGAGGCTAGTTTCCAGGAGTTGAAGAAACGGTTGGTTACCTCACTAGTGTTGATTTTGCCAGATCAGACCAAGGATTATGAGGTGTATTGCGACGCTTCACGTCGAGGACTTGGAGCAGTGCTTATGCAGGAAGGGAGAGTTGTTTCGTATGCTTCACGACAACTGAAGCCTCATGAGTTGAATTATGCCACACGTGATTTGGAGTTAGCAGCCGTAGTGCATGCATTGAAGGCATGGAGACATTTCCTCATTGGAAATCATTGTGAGGTGTACACGGATCATAAGAGTTTGAAGTACATTTTCACACAGAAGGAGTTGAATCTCAGACAAAGGAGATGGTTGGAGCTCATCAAGGATTATGATATGAGATTGCATTACCATCCCGGAAAAGCTAATGTAGTAGCTGACGCATTGAGCCATAAGAGCCATGTCAATACGTTAACGACGGGAAGTATACCCAAGGAGTTAGCAGAAAACCTTCGTGAACTAAGTTTAGAGATAGTTCCGAAAGGCTATGTAGCAGCATTGGAGATTCAATCAACATTGATGGATAAAATCAGAGAAGCTCAGAAATCTGACAAGGAGATTGCTGCTATAAAGGAGAAACTAAGCAAAGGAAAAAAGCAAAGGGATTTCGTGAGGATGAGCACGATACACTATGGTTTGAGGACCATGTTTATGTGCCAAATGACCCGGAGATCAGGAAGTTGATTCTACAAGAGGCACATGATTCACCATATTTGATTCACCCAGGAAATACCAAGATGTATTTGGATTTTGAAGGAAACATTCTGGTGGACCGGAATGAAGAAGGATATTGCAGCATATGTAGCAGTTTGTGACGTATGTCATAGAGTAAAGGCGGAGCATCAGAAACCAGCCGGATTGTTGCAGCCATTGCCGATACCCGAATGGAAGTGGGATAATATAGGCATGGATTTTATCACAGGACTACCCAGGACGAAGGCAGGATATGACTTGATATGGGTAGTAGTTGATCGTTTGACGAAGGTAGCACATTTCATTCCAGTCAAGACCACTTACACCAGTGCTAAGTTGGCAAAGATATACATGACTAGGATCATTTGTTTGCATGGAGTTCTAAGGAGTATTGTATCAGACAGAGGAACCCAATTTACCTCAAAGTTTTGGAATCAGTTGCATGAAACTTTGGGAACCAGGCTAGAGTTCAGCACCGCTTTTCATCCGCAGACAGATGGACAGACCGAGAGAGTCAATCAGATTTTGGAAGATATGCTGAGAGCTTGTGCACTAGATTATGGATCTAGTTGGGACGATAACTTTCCATATGCGGAGTTTTCTTATAACAACAGTTACCAAACCAGTTTGAAGATGGCACCTTTCGAAGCTTTATACGGAAGGAGGTGCAGGACACCGTTGTCATGGGGCGAAGATGGAGATCGTCAGTTCTTTGGACCAGAATGGATTAAGGAGTCTGAAAAGAAGGTTAAATTGATTCGCGATAGGCTCAAGGTAGCCCAGTCCAGGCAGAAGAGCTACGCAGATTCTAAACGCAAGGAGACAGTTTACACAACCGGAGACAAAGTGCATCTCCGAGTATTCCCACTTCGAGGAGTTAAGCGTTTTGGAGTTAAGGAAAAATTAGCACCGCGTTTCGTTGGACCATATAAGATCTTGCAATGTATGGGAGAAGTCACTTATAAGTTGGAATTACCAGAGGGACTGTCAGGAGTTCATGACGTATTCCATGTTTCTCAGCTGAAGAGATGTCACGCCGAGATGGAGGAGGTACCGTTAATAGATACAGTGCCGCTAGAAGCGATTCAGTTGAAGGACGACTTAACGTATGAAGAGAAACCAGTCAAGATTCTCGAGTTTGCCAGTAGAGTTACCCGCAGCAAGGTTATCAAGTTTTGCAAAGTTCAGTGGAACCACCACTCAAAGGATGAAGCCACCTGGGAGAGAGAAGAAGATTTGCTCAAGGACCACCCTCACCTATTTTCTAGCCAACCCGAATCTCGAGGGCGACATTCATCTTAAGGGGGGTAGGTTTGTAACGTCCCAAATTTTCAATTTGGAATGTTATACACTAGATCATCTTGCATATCATATTTTCTTGCATTTTGTCGATCCTAGAAATTTCACGCAACTCAAGGACCCTCGGAGAGAGTTGGAGATTTCGTCATTTTCATATTTGAGCTTTCTCAAATTTCGAAAAGAGGATCATAGGAGTTGTCGGAGTTTATTTGCCTTTTATTTGGATAGGGAAAAATGCGCGTTGTCAAAAATTGCATTTTAGGCCCAGAGAAAAGTTCATTTTGTTCGACTCATTGTTAGGAGTCGGGGAAAATTTACTTTAGAAGTTTTGGAGTTCGTTTAGTTTTCTTTTCTTTTGTTTTTCTGCGCGTGAAACCGATTTAAAAAAATCGTCGCGCGCCTGGGCCAAGGCCCAAGCCACCGGCCAGGCCGGCTCCCAGGCCAGCGCCGCGCCACGCGCCAGCACGCAGGAGGTCGCCGCCGCCCCCAAGTGGAGTCCTACTTGGACTCCAATCTCCCTCTCCTTCTCTTTTTCCTCCTCTTTTTCTTGCCCCCTCCCCCAAGCAAACCCCCTCCCCTCACCCATATAAATACCCAAGCACCCCCCCCCTCTAAACCCCACATCAAACCAAGCCCCAAGCCTCACCCCGCGCCTCCATAGCCCCGCCGCCGCCGCCCTTGTGCCGCCGCCGCCCTGCGTCACCGCCGCCGCCGCCCTTGTGCCGCCGCCGCCGGAGCCTCGCCAAGGTTGCCCCGCGTCTCTTTTTCTTTTCCTCGGTTCGGTTTTCTTCTAAATCATTCCGATTCTTTTCTTCTCTTCCGATTCGTTTTCTAGATCGGTTTTCGTTTCGATTTCTTTTCCCGAAACCCTAGATCGGATTCGTTTTCTTTTCCGATTTAGTTGCCCGAGACCGTTTGCCGGACCATTCGTCTTAACGAACGTGATCACCGTATTGTTCCCGGTTAACGAACGTCCGTTCGTTTAACCGTTCTTCTTTTTCTTTTTGCCGGATTTATTCCGCGATCGCGATCTTAGATCCGATCTTCGTTCTAGTCTATCTTCTCGCTCATTTATCGGAATCAGGTGATTCAAGCGCCTGGAGTTTCGTTTCGAAACCGCCGTTCCGACTAATTAACTTAAACAAGTTTTTGCTACGGTAAAATTTGACCTAGTTTCAACTTGCTAGAACCGAGTTGTTTTTCTTCCGCCGTTTGTTTTCGGTTTCTTTGTTCGGTTCGTTATTTCTTTGTAACCGGAGTTCTTAAGTTGAACTATCTGGTTCGATCTCTTGTTCGAGTTTTACCTGTGCATTAGATGAGTACTTATTGTATGCTTGTTGTTTGTCTGCGATAGATTACCCGGATTGCGCCGCCTGTTACTTCGAATCCCTAGGACTCGTGGATCATCAGCAAGGCAAGTAACACTTTGATCATACGTTTTCTACAACCCAGTTTTATTGCATTAGATCCATCCTCACACATTGCATGATTAGGATCTAATTAAATTGTGGGATGGGATGTAGATGAGGTAGTACCTATTACCTGTTTATTATGAAACCTTTGGGAGTTACTTCTACGTTTTCTTATTATGCCATGCTATGCTAGTAGACGTGGATTGGGTGAGTGATATCCATGACAGATGTGAGATTGATAATTTTAAGGGTTTATCTAAGGTGGCAACTTAAACACACATCTGGGTGGATTGAGGCACCTGATGTCTATCAGGACTTGCCTATTTTATTTTGGACCGCCACCCAGGCTCAAAGGGATCATAAGATCTTTCATGCTAGAAACTTACGTGTGCAGCCACAAGCCATTATGGGCTCTGGCATAGTTGACTAAGTCGTGCGAACTCTTACAGGGTAGACTAGCAGATGTAGGGGAAAGTAGGTGTACCGGTCTATCCATCGTAAGGTGCTAGCGCTTCTGAAAGACTGTGTCTCGGTCATCCGTTTCTCAAACACCAGTAGTGCGAGAAATCCAACGGAGGCGATCGAGTCTTGTGGGGAAAAGTGCGCAAACCTCTGCAGAGTGTAATAAACTAATCATGATTAGCCATGTCCCCGGTTATGGACAATCTTGAGTATCTAGTACTTGAATATCATGTGAATCTCATCATGTTACTTCTAATTAATATTGTTGGGTTATTAATGATTACTTTTAATTGGGATTGAGAATGCTGTCAACCATTCTCAATGTTTAACAACCACCATGATAGTTAAATAAATTTATTCCTTTGTAGTAGGGAAAAACTGGCTTTACGCAAAACAGTAACCATAGAGCTTTCCACCAGCCAAATATGCATATAGTATAGCTGTTTCATTCCATTACTCTCTATGTGTTACTTTGCCAGCATATTCCATGTGCTGACCCGTTTTCGGGCTGCAACGTTAATGTTGCAGACTTTTCAGACGACGATTAAGGTGCTTTTATGTCGTGGTTCTATACTCAGTGAAGCCGTTGGAGCTGATGGACCCATTTATCTTCCAAGTCTTCCGCTGTTATCGATATTAGATGGCCTTAAGCCATATTGTTGTAATAAGTTCTCTTTTGAGACACCGATGTAATAAGTGTGTGATTGCCACTCTGCTATAAATCCTTCGAAGTACTGTGTGGTGTCAGCATTACTGATCCAGGGATGACACCGGAGCACAGTAGACTTGATCCATTCGGGTCGGGTCGCTATATTCTTCGGTACACGTTGAGGGATGGTTTTATGATACAATTATATTAGCATTGTTGAGAGATTGCACTAGCGAAAGTACGGACCCTAGGCCTCATTTTCAAGCATTGCTATACCGTTTGTGCTCTGTTTTATCAATTGCTACCATGCTATTTTTTATTGTTCTTATTACAAAAATCAATATCTACTATCCATATTACACTTGTATCACCATCTCTTCGCTGAACTAGTGCACCTATACAAATTACCATTGTATTTGGTGTGTTGGGGATACAAGAGACTTTTTATTATTTGGGTGAAGGGTTGTTTGAGAGATACCATCTTCATCCTATGCCTCCCACGGATTGATAAACCTTAGGTCATCCACTTGAGGGAAAATTGCTACTATCCTACAAAACCCTACGCTTGGAGGCCCAACACGTGTCTACAAGAATAAAGTTGCGTAGTAGACATCAAGCTCTTTTTTGGTGTCGTTGCCGGGGAGGTGAGTTCTTGAAGGTATATCTTTAGATCTTGCAATCAAATCTTTTAGTTCCTTGCTTATCACTAGTTTGGTTTATGAAAGAAAACTACAAAAAATGGAGATTGGGTTAGCTCAAGTTGTTCTTTATCCTTATAATGTTTATCTTGAGAATAAGGATTCCGATAATTGTGCTCAACTGCTAGAAAAAGAATTCAACAAAATTTATGGTATAAAAACATTGGATGATGGGCATGTTTGCAATATTGCTAGTTTCAATTCTTTGAACATCCATGATGTTAATGATGATTGCATTAGTCATGATAATGATGTCTCCTATAAGAATGCCAATTTTTGCGGAGTTAATTGATAGTGCAAATGCACACTAGAAAGGGAAGATAGATTTTGTAAGAAGCATAAATATTTAGAAACGAAAAGGTTGCAAGAGAGGCTAGATGCTTGTGCTGAAAGATTTAATTTTTCTCGCCATCCTTGTGAACTTTGCAATGAATGTGGTCATTTAAATCTCCAATGCAAATTGTTTCATGATCAAATCGTGTCCAAAAATTGTGATAACTTGATTACCCTTGAGCATCATAGAGAGATCTTAGTCTTTCTTTTGTGGTATGAAGAAATGAAACATATAACTAAGGGTATTCCAAAATTTAATCTCAAGAGATTTCTTGATTTTGATCTAGAGGAAATTTATATGTTTTTTGCGGTAAATTGCATTGAGAATCCATATATTGCCAACTATATAAAGACAAGAAAATAGATAGAATAATAAGAGAGTACTAATTAAAGGGAAAATATTTCCCAGTACCCTCCTAGTGTTTATGAAAGTGCGTTATATCGACTAGAGGGGGGGTGAATAGGCAATTTTTATGAAAGTCTTCAAAACGTGGAAGTTATGAAGACAAATAGAATGGACAAGCCTATCACTATGCAGCGGAAGTTAGATTACACAAGGCAAGCCGTGGTCAAGTATACAATATAGTGAAAGCACAGTGACAAACAACTTCAGTGTAATAAGGATCAGGTAGGAAGAAGTTATGAAGCCAAACAAATCATACAGTCAAGTTGTGAAGACAAAAGATAAAGCAAGCATGCAATGACTTCACAATGTGTAATGGTAAGTAAAGGGAGGTGAAGATGAAACCATTGACAGGCTGAAGACAATGATTTGTTGGACCAGTTCCAGTTGCTGTGACAACTGTACGTCTGGTTGGAGCGGCTAGGTATTTAAACCAAAGGACACATAGTCCCAGACACCCAGTCCTGAACACGCAGCTCAGGACACCCAGTCCTCACCGTTTTCTCCTTGAGCTAAGGTCACACAGACCTCGCCCAATCACTCTGGTAAGTCTTCAAGGTAGACTCCCAAACCTTCACAGACTTCGTTCACTGGCAATCCACAATTTCTCTTGGATGCTCAGAACGCGACGCCTAACCGGCTGGAGGATGCACAGTCCTCAAGTGTAATAAGTCTTCAGATCACTCAGACAAGAAGACTTAAGTGATGCCCAATTACTCTGGCTCTGGGTGGTTAGGGCTTTTCTCCTCACTAGGGATTTTCTCTCAAAGGCTTCGAGGTGGGTTGCTCTCAAACAACAAAAGCCGTGCACTGAAATCTAAGCAGCCAACCGTTTATGGTTGTAGGGGCGGACTATTTATAGCCACTTGGCAACCCGACCTGATTTGTCCGAAATGACCCTGGGTCACTAAGGAACTAACACGTGTATCAACGGTCGAATTTCGAATTCACACGGCAACTTTACTTGGGCTACAAGTAAAGCTGACTTGTCTGACTCTGGACAAGATTTTCTCTCATTGTCTTCACTCGAAGACATAGGATTTGAATTAGGCATCACTTCAGTCATCCTGACTGGTTCTCTTGGACCCCACTTAACAGTACGGTGGTTCCTATGACACAACATGAATGAAGTAAAACTACGAAGGATCTAAGTCTTCGAGTTCCATAAGCTTCATGGGGAGTCTTCACATGTCATTGTCTTCAACATGAATGTCTTCATAAACCACCATTGTCTTCAATGTCTTCGTACATTTTTAGGGGTCATCTCTGGTAGCTAAACCGAATCAATGAGGGACTTCTACCTGTGTTATCCTGCAATTCTCACAAACACATTAGTCCCTCAACTAGGTTTGTCGTCAATACTCCAAAACCAACTAGGGGTGGCACTAGATGCACTTACAATCTCCCCCTTTTTGGTGATTGATGACAAACTAGTTGAAGTTTTCAACGGGGAATATAATTTTTGAAATTGTAAAGGAATTGTCTTCATAAGCTGCAAGGGCTCCCCCTGAAGATGTGCATATAAGTAATTTGCTTCTGGAACGCAAATGCACATGGCAGGTTGTACTTGTGGGAATCCACTTCAACTTATGATGACAATCCACCATGCATGTAAAGGTATATGAAGAGAATGACATGCATAATGAAAAATGGACGTCTGCGAAATGATATAAGTGCGGAAATTATCGTCGTACATGCGGAATTTATCTTCGCAAAAACATAGTGGCAAACAAGTAGCAGACGACCATCAAGTTTAAGTGTTACAACTCAAAGAACCAAATGTAGCAAAACGAGAGTTGTAAGCATGAAGCAAAATGCAAAATATAAAGCACCCGCCCATATTATTGACCCGCTTGAAGACTATAAACATCATATGCTTCTCCCCCTTTTGTCAGTGATGACCAAAAAGGTTTGAAGACATAGAGTTTTCTACGCGTTCCCAGGCGCAGCAGGGTCGGTGGAGGCGTTTGGTGGTGCTGAAGAGCTTGGTGCAGGGTCGACGCGCGCTGAAGAAGGTGGTGGTGATTTAGCGTCATCTTCTTCCTCAATGATTCTTCCAGTCACGGTGGCAGCAGAGGAATAGAACTCTGAATCTTCAAGGGATGGAGTTCCGCGCAGCACAGCTCTTATGGGGGTGTGGAGTCAAACTTGAATCTCTCTCTGAAGCCATCCTCTTGAAGTTCAGCTTCAGTGCACATCATGGTGAGGCCTTTCCAAGTGCGGCGACAGGTTTCATGTGCGACGAATGCATTCTTGGTGGCCAGATTTCTGATGCGATTGACGTCTTGCATGATACTTCTCATCTGCCTTTTGAGCCAGTCGTGATGCCTATCTTGCTTTCGGTGAAGAGCCACAAGAAGTTCTCGGTCATTGAGTGTACGAGCGCGTTTCTTGGGTCTCTGTGCAGCTGTGCTGTCAGTGGCTTCAATTGATGCAGGGGCACGTGTGGTGCCAGCCATTGGATACACTCTTGAGATGGCTTCAACACCTTCATCATTCTGAGTGAAGCTCTGGTGTTCTGCATTCTGAAGACTTAATGGTTGCTTGGCAGGCTCAGGATATATTGCTTCAGCAGAGGTGTCCACATCGGGTAAGAAGATCCTATGGTTGCGGGTTGAGGGCTGATAGGAGATAGTAGAGTGAAGCTTGATCAGCCTCATAACCCAAGGATCATAAATCTTCAAACCAAAGAGATCTGAGCCAGACGCTGCAAGTTGGCGCATAAAGAGATCCTGTGCGTTGAAGCATTTGCCATGCAGGATACAGAAGATGAGAGTCTTCATGGCACCTTCACCTTGGCATATGGAGAGTGCCCCTTAATGGGCCATAGAGTCCGCCTGACGATGTGATATATAGTTCTGGGCAGGTACTCTAAGTATTCAACGAAGAACTCAGTTGGATAAGGTGCATCAAGAGGCAATGGCTTCATCATTGAGAGCATCTGACTCATATTTGGCTCAGGTCGCTGGAATATGCTCTCAATTGCTTCAGCATGGAGTTGGCAGCCTTCTTCGAAGAGTTCGCCAGGAGTGGGTAGGCCAGTAAGCTCAATGATATCGAATGCATTGGCTTCATGATGGACATTGCCGGTCATCCACTCCAGGACCCAAGTCTTCGGATCTCTGTTGTAGCCTTTGATATGCAGTGTGGCATAGAACTGGAGCAGAAGCTCTTCATTCCAGTGCTCTTCATCGGTGATAAACGGCAGCAGACCCACTTGCTTGAAGCAATCCAGTGCTTCTTCCAGACCAGGCAGACCAGCAACAGCTTCAACCTCAAGGCGCTGGTGAGGAATGATACGGCCTTGGTTGTATAGGATGCATGAATAGTAGCTGCGCTGTGGGTAGCTCCAGAACCTATCTGATACAATCCGTTCCCTTGAATAAGGGTTCTTGGAGCTGTTGAAGAACGTGTTATCTGCCCTGAAGCTATTGACATTAAAGGAGCCAGGAGCTGATGCAGGACCTGGGAACCTTGGCAGTCGTGGGATTGGCTTCTGGACCTGGGGCCTGTGCGCAACATGATAGCTGAACTATGGACCGGCAGCAGACTCAGGCACAGAAGGTTCATATGCAGTAGCTTCAGTGTCTCTTAAAGCTATTGGTGGGAAGGGCTCCACAATTGCTTCAGTGTTGGTGGTGGCAGCCTCAAGGATTTCAGCCTCAACACGTGTAGTGATAGGGATGGATTCAGGTACGTTCTCCTTGAAGACTGCTTCTTGTTGGTGCGGGGGAGATGGAGGTTCTCCTTCATGTTCTTCTTCATGTTCTTCGGCTGATGCAGCCGAAATGTCGTCAGCAGCCTGAGCCCTTAGCCCTTTGCAAAGCCTACGGAATGTAGGCGACGCCGGTGGAGTTGCAGTGGGCTAGGGCTCATTCTCTTCCTCCTGTGGGCGATCTGCCCACGATGCATCTTGTGTGATTGGTGTCAATGGACAACCAATGCTGATCATTTCGCTTGTCCCAAGCTGAGGAAGGTTGCATCACCTTGTACATTGTCTTGGAGACCAATGTCTTCAGCAGCGTTGGGGTCGGCTGTTGGAATGTCTTCAGCGTGCGGAGCCTCTGTGAAAGCAGGCTCATGCACTGTCAACTGGCGATCTTCGTCAGGATAGCGGACGGAGAGGGGTTCGACTATCAAGGGCTCTGTGGGAGCAGCCCGAGATTTCTTGGTCTTGCGCTTCTTGATGGTAGGGTCAGAAGGAGAGGCTTTAGGGTGTTTCCTCTTCCTTGCTTCAGCTTCGGCTGTCCGTGTCTTCTTGAGCGCTGAAGCGGTTGATTGGTGCTTTGGCTTCGAGCCAGTCTTAGCAGTGGGGAAGACAATCGAAACAGCTTCTTGCCTTGGTGTCTCTTGTTCAGCCACAACGGGCTTCTTCTTTTTCTTTGCGGCCATCCTAGGGTCGATGCCGGGACGCCCAAGTGCCTTGCGCTTCTCAGCCTCATTGTAGGCCTGCACACAACGATCAGCCAGAGTCTTCATTCGCTCCTGCAAACCCTGAGCTTCGGCACGTTTCTTCAGAAAGTTTTCCTTCAACTCGTTCAACATGACCTTGAAGTCCTTGACTTCTTGGACGCTGAGCTTGGCCATATTCTGCTTGAACTGAGCCTTTTCAAAATCAATCTTCTGCTTCAGTTTAACAATGCACTAGGCAATTGCAAGTTCTGAAGCAATAGCGCCTTGGAAGGCGACGCTGAGGCCAATGGGCAGCTGCAGATCATCGAAGCTGATATTGGGTGTATCAAACCACTCATCAATGAAGTTGTGTATGATTGCTGCATCAAACAGAGGTAGATTGTTGAAGATTTCAGCCTCCTCCTTGCTCTTGATGAGTTGCTCAAGAGCGTCATCGCCAAGATCTTCGTCACTGGACAGATCAATGGTCTCGCTGCGCAGAATGGCAGTAGCTGTGAGCTCTTTGCCTGTGTGTGGCTGAGGCTTCTTGGCTTCTTGGGGCTTGGAAACACGTGATAAGTCTTCAGACTGCACACTTGCTTCAGCAGGTGCAGTTGCCAATGGCTTCGCTCTGGAGATTTTGGGAGAAGCGGCTGGCTTTGAAACTTTTGGCTTCTTCGTCTGCTCCAGCTTTGGTGCAGCAGGAGCGTCATCAGACTCAGTGTCTGTTGGAGGGTCGTTCACGGCAGTCCCTTGGACTAGAATGCGAGTGATGAGGCCTTCGAGATTGGCATACGGCCCGATGATATTGGGATTTGCGTCGCGTGTGCCATTCGCCCTTGGTTTAGAGGGACCAGGGTTGAAGTCCAACCCCAACTCCTTCTTGTTTTGCTTCGCAGAGTTCTGAGCAAATTGGAAGTTGCGCTTGAACAGAGTGTCATCGCGACACCAGAGAAGTGATGACGGATGTGCTTCAGCTGGCTGTGGTCCTCTGACCATGCATGGAAAGAAGCCTTGAGCAATGGCTTCATCTGTGGACCGGGGTACGAGATTTTTGTACAATACGTATCCCCATGGTCTCTTGATGGCGCACTTTTCTGCATATTCCTTAGTGACGAAGCGGTATTGGAACCACTGCTCTGCCCAATATCTTTGAATCCATTGGATTCGTGTCTTGCGCTGACCATAGCTCTCTTCAGGATCAGTTTTATACATTTCTGCCAAGTCATCAGGCAGATCTTTAGACGTTTCACCACGTCTCTGTCTGCCTCCCTTCCTTGCTGGTTTTTCTTCTGCCATGAAGCTTAACTTGGAAGGCTTCAAGATGTTCAAAGTCTTCATAGGCTTCCTTTTGCTTGACCAAGAAGAACTCGCTTCAGGAGAATTGATGTGACGCTGTAAGAACTCTGCAAATGAATGCAGACTATGAGAACCAAAAGATTCTCCCACGGACATGTACCTGTGACAGCATTAAGGTGCAAGGGAAGGGGAAGAGGTCATATGCATTCTCAGAAGATTTTGAAGATAAATCAGTTTAGAAGATATTGACCTCATCATGCGAAGACATTCACTTTATAGAAAAGAAGTTGGTTCCAGATTTGTACGAACCCATAGATCAGTACAAGTGAGGAATCTAACTACTTCATGAAGCACAAGTGAATATACTAGGCAAGTTATGAGATGCAGATTGAGAGAGATGTAACTTGTGTGAATAGAAACTTCTTATGGCAGAAAGTGACTGAACTATAGGATCAAAAGAGGCTGTAAAAAGAGGTTTTATTTACCACACTTGGAACTACTAGATGAAGTGGGAGTTGAGGCCGAGCAGTTCGATCCTCCGTGCCCTAACTTGGCGACGGAAGACACCTACGGCGACGGCAGAGAGACCGATGTCCGCAGTCGGCGTGAAAACAACGTCGGAAAGGTTGCGGCAGTGAAGCACTTCGTCGCCGGCGTCGTTGAGAGCTAGCTGTGGCGCTAGGGTTCGTGCGAGGGTGGAAGAAGAGATAATGACCGCAGTGAATCGTGTATTTATAGGGATAGGAGCGGCACTGCGCTATTACTCAGGTGCCCCTGGCGATTCGCATCTGATCAGCACGTGGCCATCATGCGGTATTGTGGGGGCAGTTCCACATCCCACGCATGCCTTGTTTGTCGGGTGTCGTTCCTACTTCTTCGGATTTCTTTTTGATGGAAAAGTATTGAAAACGGTTTCAAAGTTTGTCTCTGTGTCTTCAGCTGACAAAGATGCAGTGAAGACATTCGACAGTTTCAATAGAATGCATATGACTTGGAGAGATAGAGTTTGAGGTAGGAAGCATGGAGAGGTTAGGGTCCGATCACATTCACTTAGTTCAAAAGATTCAAACAAGAAGACATAGCTATAAGTGAATGCTGTAGAGGACAGAACACCAGTACATATATATAATCAACATAGTGAAGATAATCATGAAGACATGTTGAGATTGAAGCCAAACCAAATGTGAAGATATAGCAAATGTAACGCCATGAGTGAAACACTTCAAGCAGAAAATTTGGTGGTGGCGTTACCCACCGTATAGGAAGTATTAGACCCAGACACGGCGCACAATTATCGTGGCGCTCCGAAGTCAAATTCCATGTTAATGTATTCACACTTAGAATGTATGTCTTCATTGATTGAAGATATACGTTACTTCGTGTGTTGCACATCTAAGTCATCAACATGCATAAGTGTTAGGATGTGTGCCTGATCACAGGACATTTGAGGATTCCAAGATATTTAGCTCACACCGTAACTTGCAAAATCTCTTCTCATCCAAGGGCTTGGTGAAGATATCTGCCAATTGCTCTTCAGTGTTGACGTGTATGATATCAATATCTTCCTTTGCAACATGATCTCTGAGAAAATGATGACGAATTTCAATGTGCTTTGTCTTCGAGTGCTGAACTGGGTTGTTGGCGATCTTGATGGCGCTTTCGTTGTCGCAGTAAAGTGGCACTTGCTTAAGATGAATGCCATAATCCTTGAGGGTTTGCTTCATCCATAGAAGCTGAGCGCAGCAGGATCCAGCAGCAATGTATTTAGATTCAGCAGTGGAGAGAGATACACAGTTCTGCTTCTTTGAAGACCAACATACAAGTGATCGGCCCAGAAAGTGACATGTGCCTGATGTGGACTTCCGATCAACCTTGTCACCAGCGTAATCAGCATCCGAAAATCCAACCAGATCAAACTCTGAGCCCTTTGGATACCATAACCCTAGAGTTGGGGTGTGAGCCAAATATCGAAGAATTCGCTTCACAGCTAAGTGATGCGACTCCTTTGGTGCCGCTTGGAATCGAGCACACATGCAAACACTAAGCATAATATCTGGCCTAGATGCACATAAATAAAGCAAAGAACCAATCATGGAACGGTATACCTTTTGATCGAACTCTTTACCATTGTCGTCAGGACCCAGATGATGCTTGGCTGGCATTGGTGTTGTGAAACCTTTGCAGTCTTGCATACCGAACTTCTTCAGGCAATCTTTGAGATACTTCTCTTGAGATATGAAGATGCCATTGCGTTGTTGCCGTATCTGAAGACCGAGGAAGAATTTCAGCTCCCCCATCATAGACATCTGATATTGCTCTTGCATCATATATCCGAACTCCTCACTGTACTTCTGATTGGTGCAGCCGAAGATAATGTCATCCACATATATTTGGCACACAAACAGTTCACCATCATATGTCTTCGTGAAGAGAGTGGGATCTAGGGAACCAGGTATGAAGCCTTTGCTCTTCAGGAAGTATTTGAGTGTATCATACCAGGACCGAGGGGCTTGTTTGAGGCCATATAGTGCCTTATTGAGCTTGTAAACCATGTGAGGATGTTTTGGATCTTCAAACCCAGGTGGTTGTGCAACATACACTTCTTGTTCAATTTTGCCATTGAGAAAGGCACTCTTCACATCCATTTGATACAGAATTATGTTGTGATGATTTGCATAGGCCAGCAGTATACGGATGGCTTCAAGTCTGGCCACAGGAGCAAATGTTTCATCGAAGTCAATGCCTTCCACTTGAGTATATCCTTGAGCAACGAGACGAGCCTTGTTTCTGACGACTTGACCATGCTCATCTTGCTTGTTGCGGTATATCCATTTGGTGCCTATTATGTTATGCTTCCGTGGATCATGACGCTTAACCAATTCCCATACACTGTTCAGCTCAAACTGTTGAAGCTCTTCTTGCATAGCTTGAATCCACTCAGGTTCCATAAAAGCTTCTTCAACTTTCTTGGGTTCTGTGATTGAAACGAATGCGAAGTGTCCGCAGAAATTTGCCAGTTGAGTTGCCCTTGAACGAGTCAGTGGACCAGGTGCATTCATGCTATCAATTATTCTGTCAATCTGCACTTCATTGGCAACACGAGGATATATGGGTCGAAGACTTTGCTCTTGCTGATCTATGTTGTCATGGGGAGGAATATCTTCAGGCTGAGCATTGTCTTCATGTGGATCAGGTGCTGAGATGATAAGTTCTTCTTCAGGATGAGCTTCAGAAGGTATAATTTCTCCAGTTCCCATTAGCTTGATTGATTCACTGGCTGGAACTTCATCTAGCACATCTGGTAGTTGCTCTCTTTGTGACCCATTGGTCTCATCGAACCGCACATCCATTGTTTCAACCACTTTGTGGTGAAAGAGATTGAAGACTCTGTAGGAGTGCGAATCCTTTCCATATCCAAGCATAAAGCCCTCATGTGCTTTTGGAGCAAATTTTGAGGTGTGGTGAGGGTCCTTGATCCAGCATCTTGAGCCAAATACTCTGAAGTAACTGACATTTGGCTTCTTGCCAGTTAGAAGTTCATAAGATGTCTTGTTCAGAAGCTTGTGAAGATAGACACGGTTGATTGTATGGCATGAAGTGTCAATGGTTTCAGTCCAGAATTTTCTTGGAGTCTTGTACTCATCTAACATTGTTCTGGCCATCTCAATGAGTGTTCTGTTCTTGCGTTCGATGATGCCATTCTGTTGTGGCGTGTACGGAGCTGAGAATTCATGAGTGATGCCCAATGTATCAAGATATGTGTCAAGGCCAGTGTTCTTGAATTCAGTGCCATTGTCACTTCTGATGTGCTTTATCTTGGCGCCATAATTGTTCATAGCCCGATTTGCGAAGCGTCTGAAGACATCCTGCACTTCAGTCTTGTAAAGTATTATGTGCACCCAAGTATATCTAGAGTAATCATCAACAATGACAAAGCCGTAGAGGCAAGCAGTAGTGGAAAAAGTTGAGTAGTGAGTGGGACCAAAGAGATCCATGTGAAGCAGTTCGAAGGGTTGAGTAGTGGTCATGATTGTCTTCGAAGGATGTTTTGCCCTTGTCATCTTCCCTGCTTCACAGGCACCGCATAAGTGATCTTTCTTGAACTTGACGCCCTCGATGCCTATGACATGCTTCTTCTTCGCAAGGGTGTGGAGGTTCCTCATGCCAGCATGCCCAAGCCTCCGATGCCAAAGCCAACATTCTGAAGCCTTTGCGAGAAGACATACTGCAAGCTGTGGCCCTGCTGAGAAATCTACCACGTACAAATCATCTTTCCGATACCCTTCAAACACTAGAGACTTGTCAGATTGCATTAGTACCAGGCAACGATATTTTCCAAAGATTACAATCATGTTCAAATCGCAAAGCATTGAGACAGACATTAAGTTGAAGCCAAGGGATTCAACAAACATGACTTTATCCATGTGTTGATCCTTTGAGATTGCAACTCTACCTAGACCCAATACCTTACTTTTACCAGTGTCAGCAAATGTGATGTGGCTCTTGTCAGATGGACGTAAGGTTGAGTCCATAAAGAGACTTCTTTTGCCAGTCATGTGATTTGTAAACCCACTGTCAATAATCCATTCTGATGACTCTGAAGTCGCTGGTGTCGTACCCTACAGTGCAGTTAGGGGGATAGGCTTCACGAAGAGTATTGTGAAGCAAAAACATTTGACGAACCAGTGGGTTATGAAAACTTAGATCCAAGTTAGGACAAGTAGGGAGAGTAGCATGCGATTCAGGTACGAAATACATAGTGATGCCATTCGGGCATTTGATCTTGCGCCCCAAAAGATTTTTAAGGTCCCCAGCAATAGCGTCAAAAGATTTTGGTTTTCTGCTGGAGACCTTTCCCTGCAAAAGAGAGTTAAGCTTTCTTAACCACCCACATCTTCAAGGGTGGCTTAGAAGCAATAAGTCTAAGTGCAGCATCTGAGAATTTTGGCTTAGGAGCCCTGACAAACAGTCTAGCAGGCGGACAATAGTACTCATAAGAATAGGTAGAATAGTTCTTGGTCATATGAGCATGACGGTTTGAAGAACCGCTCTCATATGCCTGAGCATGGTTTCCCTGCAAAACATTTGCATTAGTGCGACTCAGGTGAGTCCTCTGCCTGTATGAAGCCTTTGGACCATATGAAGCCTTTGGTCTGAGGTTTGTCTTCTTCATGTGAGGTGTCATGAGGACATTCACAGGAAGATTCTCCAGACACGTTTTTGGAACCCAGATCTTCTTCATAGGCGGTCCATTCCTGCAGTTAGTACCAATGTACCTGGCAAATACTTCACCATTCTGATTTTTAAATAGTTTATAGTTTGCATCAAAGGATTCATCAATGATAATCGGATCAGCACAAGTGAAGCCAGATAGATTGGATGGATCTACTGAGGATTCCTTTGCAGCAACCCATGTGGTTTTGGGGTACTGCTCAGGTTTCCAATAAGATCCATCTGCATTAATTTTCCTCACGAACCCAACACCATCTTTCCTAGGGTTTCGGTTCAGAATCTGCTTCTTGAGGACATCACATAATGTCTGATGTCCTTTGAGACTTTTGTACATCCCTGTTTCAAGCAATGTCTTCAACCTAGCATTCTCATCAGCAATAGCAGTGGTATCCTCAGCAGAGGGGTTAGTTACCACTTCAACAGTTGAAGATATTGCAACAACAGTAGCAGTGGAACATTCAGCAACAAAAGTAGCATTATCACGCTCAATGCATTTAAGGCATGGTGGTTCAAATCCTTCCTGAGCGAAACTGATCTGTTCGGCTCGAAGTGACTCGTTTTGCTTTTGAAGATCTTCATGATCCGCTCTCAACTTCTCAAGATCTTGCTTCTTTTGAAGATAATCATAGGAAAGCTTTTCATGAGTAGTTGAGAGAGTCTCAAGACGATCTTCGAGTTCCTGATACTTAACATGAAGATTTTTTATGTCTTCAATTAAGGATTCAGAACGAGTCATTTCAGCACCCAACAGATCATCGCTTCTGTCTAACAGTTTTTGAATATGTTCCATGGCCTTTTGTTGTTCAGTTGCGATTTTAGCAAGTGTTTTGTAGCTGGGTTTTGAATCACAATCAGAGTCATCGTCACTGGATGTTTGATAGTGAGTAGTGCATGTGTTTACCTTGGCACCGCGTGCCATGAAGCAGTAGGTAGGAGTAGAGTCGTCCTTGTCATTTGCATCGATGTTGGTGATGAAGTCATTGTCTTCAGTGTTGAAGATGGACTTGGCGACGTAGGCTGTAGCCAGACTCGCAATGCCAGAATCAGACTCCTCCTCAGACTCCACCTCTGCCTCCTCAGAAGCGGACTCCTCCTCTGAATCCATTTCCTTGCCAACAAATGCACGAGTCTTGCCAGTTGAGCTCTTCTTGTGTGATGAAGACTTGGAGGAAGACTTGGAAGAAGACTTTGAGTATTTCTTCTTCTTGTCGTCGGAGTCATATTCCTTGCTCTTCTTCTTCTTTCTGCTCTCATTATCCCACTGTGGACACTCAGAGATGAAGTGTCCAGTTTTCTTGCACTTGTGACATGTTTTCTTCTTGTAGTCATGAGCAGATGCTTCATCATTCCTTGAGCTTGATCGTGAAGACTTTCTGAAGCCTTTCTTCTTGGTGAATTTCTGGAACTTCTTCACTAGCATTGCAAGTTCCCATCCAATGTCTTCAGGATCATCAGAACAGCTGTCAGATTCATCTTCAGATGAGGACACCGCTTTTGCCTTCAAGGCACGAGTTCGCCCATAGTTTGGACCGTAGATATCTCTTTTCTCAGAAAGCTGAAACTCATGTGTGTTGAGCCTCTCAAGTATGTCAGACGGATCGAGTGTCTTGAAATCTGGACGTTCTTGAATCATCAGGGCTAGGATGTCAAATGAACTGTCAAGTGATCTCAGCAGCGTCTTGACGATTTCATGTTTGGTGATCTCAGTGGCGCCGACGGCTTGAAGCTCATTTGTGATGTCAGTGAGCCGGTCAAATGTGTGTTGGACATTCTCATTGTCATTTCGCTTGAAGCGGTTGAAGAGATTGCGAAGAACGCTGATTCTCTGATCTCTCTGGGTTGAGATGCCTTCATTGACTTTGGAGAGCCAGTCCCAGACCAGCTTGGATGTCTTCAAGGCACTCACATGGCCGTACTGTCCCTTAGTCAGATGACCATAGATGATATTCTTGGCAGTAGAGTCCAGTTGAGTGAACTTCTTGACATCAGCAGCAGTGACACCTTCTCCAGCCTTGGGAACGCCGTTTTCGACGACATACCATAGGTCTACGTCAATGGCTTCAAGATGCATGCGCATCTTATTCTTCCAGTAGGGATATTCAGTTCCATCAAAGACGGGGCACGCAGCGGAGACTTTAATTATCCCTGCAGTCGACATAGCTAAAACTCCAGGTGGTTAAACCGAATCACACAGAATAAGGGAGCACCTTGCTCTGATACCAATTGAAAGTGCATTATATCGACTAGAGGGGGGGTGAATAGGCGATTTTTATGAAAGTCTTCAAAACGTGGAAGTTATGAAGACAAACAGAATGGACAAGCCTATCACTATGCAGCGGAAGTTAGATTACACAAGGCAAGCCGTGGTCAAGTATAAAATATAGTGAAAGCACAGTGACAAACAGCTTCAGTGTAATAAGGATCAGGTAGGAAGAAGTTATGAAGCCAAACAAATCATACAGTCAAATTGTGAAGACAGAAGATAAAGCAAGCATGCAATGACTTCACAATGTGTAATGGTAAGTAAAGGGAGGTGAAGATGAAACCAGTGACACGCTGAAGACAATGATTTGTTGGACCAGTTCCAGTTGCTGTGACAACTATATGTCTGGTTGGAGCGGCTAGGTATTTAAACCAAAGGACACACAGTCCCGGACACCCAGTCCTGAACACGCAGCTCAGGACACCCAGTCCTCACCGTTTTCTCCTTGAGCTAAGGTCACACAGACCTCGCCCAATCACTCTGGTAAGTCTTCAAGGTAGACTCCCAAACCTTCACAGACTTCGTTCACCGGCAATCCACAATTTCTCTTGGATGCTCAGAACGCGACGCCTAACCGGCTGGAGGATGCACAGTCCTCAAGTGTAATAAGTCTTCAGATCACTCAGACAAGAAGACTTAAGTGATGCCCAATTACTCTGGCTCTGGGTGGTTAGGGCTTTTCTCCTCGCTAGGGATTTTCTCTCAAAGGCTTCGAGGTGGGTTGCTCTCAAACGACAAAAGCCGTGCATTGAAATCTAAGCAGCCAACCGTTTATGGTTGTAGGGGCGGACTATTTATAGCCACTTGGCAACCCGACCTGATTTGTCCGAAATGACCCTGGGTCACTAAGGAACTGACACGTGTATCAACGGTCGAATTTCGAACTCACACGGCAACTTTACTTGGGCTACAAGTAAAGCTGACTTGTTTGACTCTGGACAAGATTTTCTCTCATTGTCTTCACTCGAAGACATAGGATTTGAATTAGGCATCACTTCAGTCATCCTGACTGGTTCTCTTGGACCCCACTTAACAATACGGTGGTTCCTATGACACAACATGAATGAAGTAAAACTACGAAGGATCTAAGTCTTCGAGTTCCATAAGCTTCATGGGGAGTCTTCACATGTCATTGTCTTCAACATGAATGTCTTCATAAACCACCATTGTCTTCAATGTCTTCGTACATTTTTAGGGGTCATCTCTGGTAGCTAAACCGAATCAATGAGGGACTTCTACCTGTGTTATCCTGCAATTCTCACAAACACATTAGTCCCTCAACTAGGTTTGTCGTCAATACTCCAAAACCAACTAGGGGTGGCACTAGATGCACTTACAGTTTATTATGATGAATCAGGTAACGAGGAGGATCTTCCTATCCAATCAATCTCTTCAACAAGAAGCACGAAAAAATTGATTAAACCCATACCTGGGGTGGTGAAGAAGAAGAAAAGAAGAAAGAATAGAGGTAAAAAGGTATCTCCCGCAAATAATGTTGCTTCTATTATTGTTGTGCCTCATGAAAATGAATCAAAAATAGTTGTTGTGATAATTATGATTGAGAAGATAATGATACTTCTTATAATCTTAAAAATATTTTTGGCATCAACTTGGGAAATTATGATGATAGCAATTGCTATACTGTTGGTGCTATTCATACTATTAATGATGAGAGTGATTATGCTTATGATATGCCAGGCCACAAGCTTGGGGATGCTATGTTTGATGAGAATGACATGTTTGAAAATTTATTTGCTGCAATTAATGTTTGTCCCAAGCTTGGGGATTCTATGTTTAATGAAGATGACCTTTTTAGCCCCCCTACTTTGAATGATCAAATTTACTGTGATGATTGCATGCCTCCTATGTATGATGAGCACAAAGTTGCTACTTATGATGATTATTGTGATGACACTTATGTTACAAAAGGTAGTGATGATTATATTTATAAAACTTATCCTAGTTATGATACCCCTTTTTCTGAACATTACTCTTTTAATGTGGAAACAATTTATAGCATTTGAGTTCCATATGATACACCCACCATTGTGAATAGAAGAAATTTTCTTATGTGGAGAGTAATAAAATTTCTATGCTTGCGGATCATGAAAAGAATGTTTTATGTGATGGTTATATTGATGAATCTATTCATGATGCTACTGAAAATTATTATGAGAGAGGAACTTATGGTTCATGATGCCACTGAAAATTATTATGAGAGAGGAACTCATGGTTCATGATGCTCTTGTTATGTTTCAATCCTTATCTTTTATGCGAGCATCATTGAACTCATCATGCCTAGCTTAAAAGGCATTAAAGAAAAGCGCCTGTTGGGAGACAACCCTACACTTTTACCTATTGTTTTTGTGTGTTCACATGATTAGGCTACTGTAGTAATCATGTTTTATTGCTTTCGTTTCAATAAAGTGCCAAGTAAGACCTCTGGGATGGTCTATGGTGATAGTTTATTTGATCTTGCTAAAAAATAGAAACTTTTGTGCAAAGGAAAATAATTCTCGTGTTCAACAGAAGTGGGATAAAATGCTGATTCTTTTTGCAGAAGATTAATAGAAAAATTGCCCAGGTTGTCTTATTTTTCAGAATTTTTGGAGTAGCAGAAGTATGGTTGTAGTACAGATCATTACAGATTGTTCTGTTTTTAACAAATTTTGTTTTCAATGCATAGTTTGCTTGTTTTCTAGTTTCTATGGCTTATGTTGTTCAATATAAATTGTGGAAATTATGAGTTACAGTATGCATTGTGTGAGAACAATTATGAATCTTGCTTTTGTCAGTACCAAAGTGAATGATTTGTCTTTATCATACTAACCTATCTCACGAAGTTCCGTTAAGTTTTGTGTGATTGAAGTTTTCAAGTTTTGGGTGAGACTTCTATATGAGGAGAATAAGGAGTGGCAAGACCCTAAGCTTGGGGATTCCTAAGGCACCCCAAGTTAATATACGAGGAGGATCCAAGCAACTAAGCTTGGGGATGCCCCGGAAGGCATCCCCTCTTTTGTCTCCAACATTATCAGTAACCTCACATGGAGCTACATTTTTATTCGTCACAAGATATGTGTTTTTCTTGGAACTCATTTTATTTTGTTTGGATTTGCTTGCTGTTATGTAGAATAATGTTTTGCATCTTTTATTTCAATAAAAGTGGAAAGGATAGCCTTTACCATGCTTATCTTGCAAGTATATGAGTTGCTGTTTAAAAACAGAAAGTTTATCGATGTTGCAAAAATTACCAAGAAAAGTCAGAATGTGATAAAATGTTGAAACCTTTTGCACAGTAAGACCTGATAAATTTTCTACAGTGTGGTAAAGTTTCATAATTTTTGGAGTTAAAGAAGTATTGATACTCTTGCATTCTTTACAGACTGTACTGTTTTGGCAGATTGCTGTTATGTTTGCATATGTTTGCTTGTTTAATTATTCTATTTGAGGATAGGAGTATTAAATATGCAGAGGCATTTAGTATGAAATGTTGAATAATAATTTTGGTGATTTTCTAGATTAGAAAATGATAAGGTTTTGCATTGATTTATACTAACTTATCTCACGAGTTCTTGTTGAGTTTTGCGTGGATGAAGTTTTTGAGATTTAGGAAAACCGTGATATGAGAGGAATTAAGGAGGCACAAAAGCTCAAGCTTGGGGATTCCCAAGGCACCCCAAGATAATATTTCAAGAAGTCTCAAGCATCTAAGCTTGGGTATGCGCCGGTAGGCATCCCACCTTTCTTCTTCAACAACTATCAGTTAGTATCGGTTGAGCCTAAGTTTTTGCTTCTTCACTTGAGTTGTGCTATCCTTGGAATGTCATTTTGTCTTGTTTTGATTTTTGTTTTAATAAAATACTTAGATCTGAAAGTTTTTAAATAAGAGAGAGTCCTCAAATTGCTACCCATTTACTTAACTACTCGTTTGATCTTCACTTATATCTTTTTGGAGTAGCTTGTCATTTACTCTCGTGCTTCACTTATATCCTATGAGTAAATTCTTGAATAAATTGAATATAATGAAGCTAAAATTATATGTTCATATCATGCCTAGTGGTAGCTTCACATTGGGTTTAGAAAGTGAAATCTTTTGAAGCTTGACAATCACAATATTGGTCATAAAAGCAATTCATGAATGATTAGTAGAAGGAAGAGAACTTTCACATGCAAATAAATTATCTTGGAAATATTTTGTGATTGTGAGCCCCCATCAAAATATTATAAGCCAAAATTCTTGACGTTGGACAAGGAAGACAACGTAATGATTTATGTTTGTTCATATTCACATAGAAGTTATATTGTCATAGATCCTTCAACATGTGGTGCTTGCCCCCTGTCTTTGCTGGCCAAAAATTCCGCACCAAGTAGACATACTACTTGTGCATCCAAAAACCCTTAAACCCAAATCTTATTTTCAAGAGTCCATGATACCTACCTAAGGATTGAGTAAGATCCTTCAAGTAAGTTGTCATCGTTGCAATAAGGGAATAAAAATTGCTTCTACAAGTGTTAGATCATTTAGGGTAAGAGAAAATTGAGCGTTGTACGAACTTGTGGTGGCAAAGAATAAAAGTGACAGACTGCATAATAAAGTTTGCTATCATAAGGGGCAATATAACGTGATGTTCTTTTGCACTAAGGGATTGAGCATACAAACAAAAAGCGCATGGCAACCTCGGCTTCCCTCTGCGAAGGGCCTACCTTTTACTTTTATGTATTTACTTTCATGCAAGAGTCAAGGTTTTTCTCTCTATTCCTTTATATTTTTCTCTTTTGGCAAGCATCATGTGGTGAGGAAAGATCTAGGCACATATATCCAGTTGGATATGGGTAGCATGAGTTATTATTGTTGGCATCACCCTTGAGGTGAATACGTTGGGAGGCGAAATTATAAGCCCCTATCTTTCTATGTGTTCAGTTGAAACGTTTTGCTCATGTGTATGCAGTGAGTGTTAGCAATCATAGAAGACTATATTATGGTTGAGTTTGTGGATCTCTTACTTAAACTCTGTTGAATAAGTTGAATTACAATTGCTTGGTGATTGAGAACTTAGGTTGTTGAGTTTCAAGAGAATTCATTGTTTGAACCTTAACATGTGAATTGGTTGCTACTTTATCATGATGAGTTTTATGAGAAAGAGTTGTTGTTATGATGCTAGGGAAAGTGATTGAATTATCATTGATCAAAATTATGCACTTTGCTAGCATTCACACTTCATAAATTATTTCTTTTATCATTTACCTACTCGAGGACGATTAGGAATTAACCTTGGGGATGCTGATACGTCTCCAACGTATCTATACTTTATGAAGTATTCATGCTGTTATATTATCATTCTTGGATGCTTTACAATCATTTTGTAGCAACTTTATATCATTTTTTGGGACTAACCTATTGACCCAGTGCCTAGTGCCAGTTGCTGTTTTTGCCTGTTTTTTTACATCGCAGGAAATCAATATCAAACGGAGTCCAAACACCGCGAAACTTTTACGGATTTTTTATGGACCAGAAGACATCGAATGGGCCAGAGCAGCACCTAGGGGGTGCCCCGAGGGGAGCACAACCTCGGTGGCCTCCTGTACCCCCTCTTCGCCCTATGAATCGTCAAATATCCCAAAAACCCTCGGGGTTACCCTAGATCAGATGTTCCGCCGTCGCAAGCCTCTGTAGTCATGAGAAAACAATCTAGACCCTGTTTTGGCAGCCTGCCGGAGGGGGGAATCATCACCGGTGGCCATCTTCATCATCCCGGCGGCCACCACGATGAGGAGGGAGTAGTCTACCCTCGGGCTGAGGGTTTGTACCAGTAGCTATGTGTTTAATCCCTCTCTCTCTCATTTTCTTGATGGCACGATCTTGATGTATCGGGGGCTTTGTTAATATAGTTCGATCATATGGTGTTTTCCCCTCTCTATCTTGCTGTGATGAATTGAGTTTTCCCTTTGAGATTTTGTTTTATCGGATTGAATACATTTATGGATTTGAGAGCACTTGATATGTCTTGCATATGAATACCCATGGTGGCAATGGGGTATTATTTTGATTCACTTGATATATGTTTAGGCACTCGACTCGCGGATTCCCGAGGTGACATTGGGGTAATCTGCGCATAGGGGTTGGTGCACGTTCTTGTCTTTGTTTCTCCGGTAGAAATCTTGGGGCACTCTTTGAGGTTCTTTGTGTTGGATTGAGTATTATGAATCTGAAATTATTTGGTGTTATTTTAGTACAAACTCTTGGATAGATCGATCGGAAAGAATAGCTTCGAGGTAGTTTCATACCCTACAAACGATTTCTTCTTATGTTCTCCGCTACATAGGAACTTTGGAGTGATTCTTCGTTGCACGTTGAGGGATGATTATATGACCCAATTATATTAGCATTATTGAGAGATTGCACTAGCGAAAGTATAAACCCTAGGCCTCATTTTCAAGCATTGCTATACCATTTGTGCTCCGTGCTACCTCTTTTAGCACTGCGTTGGTTTTCCCCGAAGAGGAAGGGATGATGCAGCAAAGTAGCATAAGTATTTCCCTTAGTTTTTGAGAACCAAGGTATCAATCCAGTAGGAGGCTACACGCAAGTCCCACGTACCTGCACAAACAAATAAATCCTCGCAACCAACGCAAATAGGGGTTGTCAATCTCTATAGGGCCACTTACGAGAGTGAGATCTGATAGATATGATAAAGATAATATTTTTGGTATCTTTATGATAAAGATGCAAAGTAAAATAAAGGAAAAGTAAATAACTAAGTAGTAGGAGATTGATAGGATAAAGATAGACCCGGGGGCCATAGGTTTCACTAGTGGCTTCTCTCTAGAGCATAAGTATTCTACGGTGGGTGAACAAATTACTGTTGAGCAATTGACAGAATTGAGCATAGTTATGAGAATATCTAGGTATGATCATGTATATAGGCATCACGTCCGAGACAAGTAGACCAACTCCAGCCTGCATCTACTACTATTACTCCATTCATCGACCACTATCCAGCATGCATCTAGAGTATTAAGTTAAAAACAGAGTAACGCCTTAAGCAAGATGACATGATGTACAGGGATAGACTCATGAAATATGAAGAAAACCCCATCTTATTATCCTCAATGGCAACAATACAATACGTGCCTTACTGCCCTTACTGTCACCGGGAAAGGACACCGCAAGATTGAACCCAAAGCTAAGCACTTCTCCCATTGCAAGAAAGATCAATCTAGTAGGCCAAACCAAACTGATAATTCGAAGAGACTTGCAAAGATAATCAATCATACATAAAAGAATTCAGAGAAGATTCAAAATATTATTCATAGATAGACTTGATCATAAACCCACAATTCATCGGTCTCAACAAACACACCGCAAAAAGAAGATTACATCAAATAGATCTCCACAAGAAAGGGGGAGAACATTGTATTGAGATCCAAAAATAGAGAAGAAGCCATCTAGCTACTAACTATGGACCCGTAGGTCTGAAGTAAACTACTCACACTTCATCGGAGAGGCTATGGTGTTGATGTAGAAGCCCTCCGTGATCGATGCCCCCTCCAGTGGAGCTCCGGAACAGGCCCCAAGATGGGATCTCGTGGATACAGAAAGTTACGGCGGTGGAATTAGGGTTTTGGCTCCGTCTCTGATCGTTTGGGGGTACGTGGGTATATATAGGAGGAAGAAGTACGTCGGTGGAGCAACAGGGGGCCCACGAGGGTGGAGGGCGCGCCTAGGGGGGGCAGGCGCGCCCCCTACCTCGTGGCCTCCTGTTGATTGGCTTGACGTAGGGTCCAAGTCTCCTTAGTTGTATTCGGTGAGAAAATCACGTTCCCGAAGGTTTCATTCCGTTTGGACTCCGTTTGATATTTCTTTTCTTCGAAACCCTAAAACAGGCAAAAAAACAACAATTCTAGGCTGGGCCTCCGGTTAATAGGTTAGTCCCAAAAATAATATAAAAGTGGATAATAAAGCCCAATAATGTCCAAAACAGTAGATAATATAGCATGGAGCAATCAAAAATTATAGATACGTTGGAGGCGTATCACTCCGTTTTATCAATTGCTACCTTGTTGTTTTTTATTGTTCTTATTACAAAAATCAATATCTACTATCCATATTACACTTTATCACCATCTCTTCGCCGAACTAGTGCACCTATACAAATTACCATTGTATTTGGTGTGTTGGGGACACAAGAGACTTTTTATTATTTGGTTGCAGGGTTGTTTGAGAGAGACCATCTTCATCCTACGCCTCCCACGGATTGATAAATCTTAGGTCATCCACTTGAAGGAAAATTGCTACTGTCCTACAAAACTCTGCGCTTGGAGGCCCAACTCGTGTTTACAAGAATAAAGTTACATAGTAGACATCATCGGTCCCCAGTTGCATGATGGGGGTGGACTTGCAACTTGGAGAGAGAGAAAGGCGGGCCCCAGTTACATGTCGGGGGTGGATTGCAATTGGGAGAATAATGGGTCACGCATCCTAGTTGCAAGTCTGGGTGGACTTGCAACTAGCACAAAAAATGGGTCGGTTGTGTGTCAAAGGTGGACTTGCAACTAGGACAAGAAAGGAGGCGGGTCCATTTGCATGTCCGGGGCGGACTTACAACAGGGACAAGATGGGACGGCCTCCCAGTTTTATGCCGAGGATGAACTTGCAACTAAAACATAAATAAAATAGATCGGGCCCAGTTGCATGTCGAAGGTGGACATGCAACTATGAAAAAACAGAGTCGCCCCCTAGAGTTGCATGTTCAGGATGGACTTGCAACTAGGACAAAAAATAAGATGGGTCCATTTGCATGTTGGGTGTGGACTTACAACTCGACAAGATGGACCGACCTCCCCAGTTGCGTCTTGAAGGAGAACTTGCAACTAGGACATAAAAAAATTGATCGGGCCCAGTTGCATGTCGGAGGTGGACATGCAACTGGGACAAAAAGGTCGACCCTTGAAGTTACATGTCGAGAATGGACTTGCAACTAGGACAAAATAATGGGCCAGACCTAGTTACATATCAAGGGTAGACTTGCACCTAGAAAAAAAAGGACAAACTCGGTTGCATGTAGAGGACGGACATGAAATTGAGGCAAATTGAGTCGGGCCCTTAGTTGCTTCCCAAGGATGAACGTGTAACTGAGCCCAAAAAAACGTCGACCCAAGTTGCATGTCGAGGCCGGACTTGCTACCGGTGAAAAAATATTTCCAAGGATGAGGAGACAAGACACTCATAACATCATCATTGCATGCCATCTTTTACAGAAAAAGATAAAAGATAAACCATAGCAAAAAACACAAAGATAACCGCAACACGGTCCATACACAACATGAGGCCTGCACTAGCCAAAAAATCAATAAGACCTGCTACTCACTAGATGTGTCACATACACTGCCGGGCCAAAAAAATGGCAATAAAGAAACAACAACAACAACAACAACAACAACAACAACAACAACAACAACAGCAACAACGACGACGACGACGACGATGACAACAACAACAACAGTGCATGTAGACAAATATCTATCAACACAAAACCGTGCATAATTTTGATCGTGTGGTGTGCGAGTTAGATATGTCATAGCTAGTTTCAATCTAGTTGTATTTCGCAAAAAAAAAAGCTTCAATCTAGAACGTGTACCCCTACAAAAACAACGTTTACGTGGACAATTGCTAAATTGACACCAATCTTAGCTATTAGACGTGTGGTGGATGATTTAGATGTGACACGATTATTTCTCATATAGATGTGTTTTAGCAAATCTGTTGCTTGAAAGCTGTTTCGTTTCTTCTCTTCTTTTCCTTTTTTTGCAAGGAAATATGGAGAGCTTCCTGACCAATAGCCTGATGGCGGACTGTTCAGCGTTTCTTCTCTTTCCTTGGCGTGCCTCGTCAGCTGAATTGCTCTTGCCGAAACGTATCCGCGTACGGCGTACCACATATTCCACTTACTACGTACTGCTGTACGTTGTTTCCTTGTGCATAAAGGTCCATCGCTTCCAGTACGCACTACTCTCCAAATATAGCGGTTAGCTAATTTGTTTGGTCGTTCGTTATTGTTTTCCAAAGATACGCGTATATTTAGCTGTATATTATTACTTGTATTTTTTTCCAGTGATGACTGGATACGTGTGTGGATCTGCACTGTTTTTGTACAACTGGACAAGTCATGTGCTTGAGCTGGTTACGTGCCGTTCTATTTTGGCGCCGACGTGACTATATGTATGGATCCCGTAATTAAAAGACGATTGACGCTCTACTTTGGCAGAGATCTTTTTTTGGAAATCAAATTAAGTTAAAAGCTGGCGATAGTTTTCGTCCAAATAATTAAAGGTCGGCATCGATCGGCCGGATTTGCACCAAAGTACAGGCAAGAATGAATGAATGAATGGTCGATCTGTACGTTCTCACCAAAATCAATTAGTAGTAGCTCATTCATTCCCTTCCTAATTCTGAGCCCGCGTCTCTGCCTCTGCCTGCACGCTATAACTTACCCCCTTATTATTTTCCTATATATATATATATATATATATATATATATATATATATATATATATATATATACAGCCAGCCAGCCAAAAAACGCCTAATAACTCAGGTAGCACATTAAAGTACGTACGTTGACTCTGAGCTTAGTGCATGCAGATGCAGCGCATGAGCGTGGTACGTAACGCGCCAAGCGCATGCAGTTTCCTTCCTCCCCGAATTGCCCTCCCCTAACCACGGCTTTCGATTCCTGATCTTTACCAAGTCCAGAGACCAGAGCGCGTAATTTGTTTTGATTTGACATAACTTTCCTTACACCCCAAGATTCGTGCAGAGATCAAATTAAACCTCAACGATGCCTGCTGATTTGGCGCCACAACATATACTATACTAACTTAAACGATATACATACAGTATATGGCCAGCCTTGAGTTCTGCAAATTAGTCAACCGATCGATGGAATACGTCGGGAACGGAAGCCAGCAATTTCGGTGCAGAAAGGTAATATGACACGTCGAATTCGTGGTCTCCACTCCAAATTTAGGGAGAGATTGAAACGGAAGCCATAAATAAAAGGAAAATCCCTCCTGAAAAGGAGAAGGATTATTAACTATGGAGGGCCGGTCAATCTAATCTTCAGTTGCTTTCTCACTCAGGCCAGGGCCAGGGGCGGGGGACGTGGACGCCAACCAAAACCCGGTCACGCACCATAAATACCCGGCTGCCTGCCATCTACGGACCTCGTTTCTTTGCCACCCTCGCCGATCGATGACCGCACCTCCCACCACATCTGACTAACTCCGGCCGGGGACGCATCGCCTTGGCTTGGCTGTATATATAGGAGCGGACGACGCGCGCGCCCCATCAATCGCCATGGCCTCCGTGGACCTGCAACGCCTGCGCCACATGTTACTCACCACCGGCGCCGGCGGCGGTCACCACCAGCTCGCCTCCGCCGCTTCTATGCCGGCCAGTGGGCCTTGTTATGCCGCTGCGGTGCCGAGCCAGCGGGGGCACCAGCCGTACGCGGACCTCTTCGCGCTGCCGCTGCCGCCGCCGCCCACGACGACGGCGGCCGCGGAGCAGTATTCGGAGTTCTTGGCGATGGCTGCGGCTGATCTGGCGAAGAAGGGCGTCAGCCCCGACGGTGCTCAGGAAATGATCACCAAGAAGCGGAGGCGCGACGAGCAGTCGTCGATGCTTGGCGCGGCCGACGTTCTTGCGGCCCACGCGCAGCAGCAGATCACCGACGTCGACAGCGTCCTGCTCAAACATGTAAGTCCCATGATCAAATCGCCGCCATCGATCGATGCTTTGCGTTTCAGGCTTTAACCGTGGTCGATGATGCAGGCGAGAAAGATGTGGACTACTTTGGCGGAGCAGACGCAGAGCCAGACGAGGCTTATCGTCTCGGCCGTGGAGGCCAGGGCGGCGAAGCGGCTCAAGGCCAAGGACGAGGAGATTGAGCAGATCAGGAGCATGAACTGGGCGCTCGAGGAGCGCCTTCGGAACCTCTTCATGGAGGCTCAGATGTGGCGCGACGTCGCGCAATCCCACGAGGCCACGGCCAACGTGCTCCGCGGCGACCTTCAGCGGGCGCTCGACGTCCAGGCGGTCCATGGCGGTGGAAGCGGCCACGGTCAGGAAGACGACGCCGAGTCCTGCTGCTGGGGGGAGAACCAGGTACCCCTCTGCCCGGAGGAGGAGGTGGGCACGCCGGTAGTGGAAGAGCGTCACGCGACAGGAGCGGGAAGGTGCAAGGGGTGCCGCGAGGGTGCGGCCGTTGTGCTGCTGCTGCCGTGCCGGCACCTCTGCGTGTGCGCGCCGTGCGCGGCCGTGGCGCAGGGGTGCCCGGTGTGCGGAAGCGCCAAGAATGGCAGCGTCTGCGTCAACTTTTCGTGATGCGGGAGGAATAGTTTTAGAGTCGACGTTTTGTTTCCTTCTGAAACTTTACTAGCAGAGTCGACTTTAGTTTTGTTTCCTTCACCTTTTTTGTTGTTGTTGACGGGGCTGATAGGGCAATGGTTGGATGACATAGATATCAGAGGAGGATTTTCTCTTCTTGATGTCAAGAAAAAAGGGGGTTCCCTTCTTTTGTTCAATTTAGCTTTTTGCTCGAGCTGTTGCATCAATTGTTCAACAAGAACAAAAAAAATCATAGTGTTGCAGATATATGCTTCAAATTAAATACATATGTTAGAAAATTGTGTTAAAAATAAGGTTAAAAAATTGTGTCCAAAGGTTTTGCGGCAACTTAGATGAACGCGGTGGAAGATGGTGGAGATAGTGTAAACATACACATGAAGACATTAGAGACAATGAGATGACATCAACGACAATGGTGGGGTGGGAGGGAGGGGGCGAGAAATGAGGTCAGGAAGTGTGCCGCCTAGCGATGCATCTAAGAATTGATGGATGGCTAGGCTTAGGCTTTAGAGATCTACATAACAGGAAGCGGGTTGAAGATAGGAACCGATACAGATCCAACGGTCTAAAGATTGACTTGAATTTAAGGAAAACTTTCTTCGCTGACAAAAGGTTGGCTAGCTAAATTCGTAAAAACGATTATATAGAAAGTCATTATTTAATTGATTCGGATCCAGCCGTCCAAAATTGATTTGAATTTATAGAAAATTTACTCGGCTGGCAAAACGTTGGTTTCCTAAATTCATACAACCAAATATATAGAAGAACATTATTTAATTTCATTATGTGGTGGTGAAGAAGGTGTTTGCTCCTAGCGGTGCATGTGGCGAAAGACTTGCTAGGTTTAAAATTTATAGATCTAGCGAAAGAAAGATAGGAACCAAATTCAGATGTAATGCTCCAACATATTGATTGTAATTCACATAAATATAACACACAAATTCTAAATCCTCATTGTAAAGAAACAATATGAAATAATAATAATGATATCGTGTTACAGATAGTGATGAGTACATGTACATACCCCCTCCGGGGGGTGAATCGCCCAGATGCAATGGTTCTAAGCGACACACATGAAGAGATGTGTCCGTTGCCATAGAGATGGGGAAGGGATGCATCTCTCCGAAGATAATAACACATGGGTAAATTTTCGTTTAATTAACATGCACTTCCTAACACCCCCGTAATACATACTTGTCCATGTATTTTCATCATTTAAAAAAAATGTTGCTCCAAAAACCATATAGAAAAATATGAGAAGACATACATCTGGAAAACTCTTTCTAATCCTTCTGGAAAATTAAGGAGAAACTGACATATCATAATTCTTGTATTACTATTGCCTCATTAAAAACTTTCCATGAGAAATGAGAAATCATAAAGAAAAATAGTGCAATATTAATGATCCAAAGATCATGAACAAATTATAATTCTAGGATCACTCCCCCAAGACTTTTGCAAGTTCCAAAGTCGTCTCATATCAATTCCATTAATATATTTCTTAAATAAAGAACTCAGTAAGCACTTTGTAAACAAATCTGCGAGATGGTCACATGATTTTGTTTGCAAAAATATTTATCTCCCCATTTTTCTGCAACTCATGGGGCTAAAATAGTTTTGGAGCAATATGCTTTTATTACTCTTTATATAACATGTTTCTATTTTGTAATACATGTAGCATTACCTTCATGGATAATGGTGGGTGATTCCAGTTAACCAATTTCACTTGAACTTTCAACAAAATTCATCATTCTACAATACCATACACATAATCATGGGACTTCATACAAAGCAATGATTTCATAATGATTTATGGACGTTGCCATCAAAGTTTATTTTGTCGACTTCCAAGATAAGGTTGTACCTCTATTCAAGAAGACTTAACTAGTCTGTGATCTGTCATTATGTGGATCAGATAGATATCTAGCATCACAATATCATACCATGGTATTGCCTTGTTTTTTCTGATATAACAAACCAAGATCTTTGGATCCTTGAAGACATCTGAAAATATTCTCTTGAGGAAAAAAGTTCACAAATTTGCAAAATTATTTAAGTATTTAAATAAAGTTAATGTATTTGAGATAAAAAAGTTCACGGTTTTGGACAAAGTTCAGAAAATTTTAAAAAGTCCAAGAAAAATGAGAATGAAATTGAAAGATGAAAAAGGTAATAAGAAAAATAAAATAAGAAAACCAAAAAATGAAAAATAAAAAAGAGTAAAAAGTCGTGAAAAAATGAGGAAAAAACATCTAAAAAGCCTGCACCGGAAAACAGAAAGATTGCCATCATTTTTTTAATACATGGAAAGATTGCCCCCTGAAAAAACCGGCGGAACCTACAAAAACGACAAAAAACTTACATGAGCCGGCCCGTTTTGTACCATGTGCTGTAGATGGGTTGTGCGCCAGTTAACAAAATGTTCTATAAATGGCGCTTAAGGTCCCAAATAGGAATTGGGCATTTGGCAGTTCGCTAGGGTGGTGTGCCATCTAGAGATTCGTTCGCTCTGGCCTATAGGCTCAGCGAACTTTGTCTTTTGGGAAAAAACATGTCATAAAAAAAGACCTGAATTTCCATGATACGAATTCCATGCTACCTTATAAAACTTTAATTTCTCTAATTTATAAATTTTACAATCAGTATGATATGAAAGAAAAGAAGGGTCATGTGATCTAGAAAATAAAATAAAAGTGCCATGCTAAACATAAAAAACAGCCATCTTCTACATAAATTTTTTTATCTAGATAAGCCCCAATTAGATTCTAGTATATTTTTATTTAAAAAACATAAAAAAATCACACCCAACAATTTTCATGGTCAAAAAGGAAAATGTTGACATGCCATATAAAATAAAAATGGCATCATATTAAAAATAAGAATGTCATGTTATTGACTATCAAAAAGTCATGCTCGTAATAATAAAAATATCATCCTCTAATTAAAAAAATGTCATGTTATTAATTATTAAAATTACATGCTCTTCATTAATAAAACTACCATCCTATAATTAATTAAAATGTCATGTTATTAATTATTAAAATGTCATGCTCTTAGTTAATAAAAATACCGTCCTCTTATTACTAAAATGTCATGTTATTAATTATTAAAATGTCATGCACTAGATAATTAAAATGCCATGTGATAATGTCGTGTTTGGGAGGACCAAAAAGAGTCATGGTTTTAAAATAAAACGAAATTGCCATGCTACCTATTATTAAATGCACATGGCAAGTTTAGAAAAAAAATCCCTTGAAAGTTTAGGGATTTTGTTCTTTCAAAAATGAAAAAAATCAAGATTTTTAGAAAAAAAATCAAATGAAAAACAAGTTTAAAAGAACCTTCACTGCATTGTTCACAAGACAACTACGGTTATATAATTCAAAAAAAAAGGCAGCTTTGGTTGAAGTGTTGAGCACCCTGTCATTGCTTAAGAGGTTGTGGGTTCGGTCCCCACCCTCCGAGCGATGGATCCTATTCCCAGCATAAAGTGGGGGATAGAGATGAAACATCCACCCCTGGTGGGCGACATGCAAGCGCCCTTGTGGTATATGGGCCGGCACATTCAGGTTTTGCCTACACACCAGTTGTGGCTAGAACCTTCCTAGGATTGATTTTTTCTTTCTTCTTCTATTTTTCCCTTTCCTTTTCTCTTTTTTCCTTTTCCTTCTTTTTATTTTCCTGTTTTTATTTGAAAATTCTGAAACTTTTTTGAAGTTCAGGAACAATTTTTGAAATTGGAGAAGGATTTTTGAATTTCGAGAATATTTTAAATTTGTGAACCTTTTTGGAAATCAAGATTATTTGTAAAAAGTTCCTTTATTTAATAAGAAAGCAATTTGAAATTCATGAATTTTTTGGATTGCCGAATACTCTTGAAATTTTGGGAACAATTACTGAAATCCATGAACATTTTTTTAATTCAGGAATAATTCTCGATTTATGAATTTTTTTAAAATCAGGACACATTTTTGTCAAATTCATTACTAATTAAAAATGCGATAAATTTTTTAAAATTCGTAGCATTTTCAAATTTGAAATTATTTTCAACATCAGAACAATTTTTTTGAAGTTCATGAAATTTTAAAAATCCATGAATGTTTTGATATTTGTGAAGTTTTATTAACTTTTAAACATTTTTTTAATTCAAAACTTTTTCTGAAATCCCGAACAATTTTAGAAGCAAAAAACAAACAAACAAAATTAAAAAAGAAAAAGAAACAGAAACAATGGAGCATCACCGCGCATATGCGCCGGCTCAAAACTAGCGTGGGGAAGAAGGACAACGTGTTTCTTCTCTATTCTCCACGTATGTCCTGGAATATGAGGTCCCCGTCCGCGCCTCTCTGGTATAAAGTTTTGTGGGGAACAATAAAAATAGGGGTGTTCGCCGCGGAGTTGGTCACAACGGAAACTAACTGGGACCTGACGTGGCATCAACCTCGTGCCGTGATTCAGGACGCTAGGGAGTGCCCAATATTTGACGTTCGCCAAATAGCGTTTTGGTATTTTTTTTACTCATCTCATGTTGCCAAATTTGAACTAAAGTAGGTCATTCTAGTGCCGAGTAATGTCTGCCCTGCACGGCCTTCTATTACTCTATGTTTAAGCCAATATCACGGTTATGTAAATATTGATCTGCTATCAGTCAGAGTTTGGCTGGAGACATAGCCTAGGAAATACTTGTTAGGATGATCTCTCTCCCGTTCGAACCCAACAGATCGAACGGGTCCCTGACTCACATCTTGATCGGGAGCGCCCAACCAAACTATGGTTAGTGGGCCCCTGTAACCCGCGCTATATACATAGAGGTGGGCCGGAGCATGCGATACGAGGTTCATCGCTGCCACAAACCCCATCAATACTCCCTACCGATCTATGGTTAGCGCGGTGCTCACGGGAAGCACACCACCGCCGCCATTTTCCTGTCATCGTCATTGTGACCATCTCACCATGATGGCCTCTGGCCCGAGTTCATCAACCGCTGGAGAAGGTAGGTTTACTGGATATGATCTAGGCTAGCGATCCACAAGTCTATCATGGTATGAGACATGCTAGGATCTAGATTATTTTTGGTACAAAGGAAAAACAGAGAAAGAAAAGAACCCAAGAACCCTAAACCCAACTATTGGGGATATTACTACTGGACGCAAACCAGGCAGGAGTAGCCGGATTAGCTTTATGAAGATTAGAAGCCCATGAAGACATAAGAATGATGGCGTATGAAGGCCCAAGGCCCAAAGGCGAGTTAAGGCATGTAGATGTAAAACCGACCTTATTATGTAATTTGTATTGTAAGTTAGGGAGTATAGAAACCGAACCGGACACGTTTACGATCCGGTTCAGCCCGTGGCAACCTGTGTATATAAAGGGACGACCCGGCCACGGTTTGAGGACAAGAGACAACAACTCGAGAGCCAGACAAAGCGGATTCGCTCCCTGGTCTTCGAAACCCTAGCAATACCAATCACAACTAGACGTAGGCTTTTACCTTCGTCGAAGGAGCCGAACTAGTATAAACTCCCCGTATCCCCTTGTCCGGTTTAACCCCTTTAAGCTAACCCGTTGCGATGGCTCCACGACTAAGTCCTTTCATGAGGACATCTGCCGTGACAAGCCCACGAGAGTTGGCGCCCACCGTGGGGCTATCGCACGATGGTTTCAAGTTTTTAAAGGGCAGCTTTGATGGACTCAAGGGATATGCTGTGGGCCGGATGACGAAGAGTCATCGCGGCAAGCTCTACATCGACAACGCAGGATGGGGCCCCGAGGCCGATTCAATCGAATACGGGTACCGGGTCCCCTTTGGTGGAATTCACGTCTTCACCGGCAAGATTGGCGAACCGGGCCCTGAGCCGGACACCTGCACCGACATCATCGAGACGGCTCAGCGTGCAAGCCCTTCCCCGGTTCAGCCCGTGGCAAAGCATGTTTTCGTAGGCGTCATCCATGGAGCAAAATATGAGGACGGACCGGCATCCGATGGAGAAACCGTTGTCTGTTCCGACGACGAGTCTTCCGGAGAGACCGAATCGCTCTATCAGTTGCAGGATGGCCGGATTAGTGGAGGTTCCGAGGGCAACAGTATTCCGGATTCTCCTGATCTGCCAAACCGGGCCGCTATCTTCACGGCCGGTACAGTCAGCGCCTCACTCATCAACCGCCATACCAATACTCCCCGGTTCAACAACGGCCACACCAGCGGGGACAGGAAGCTCTGCGCCGCCTCCGGCTCAAGTCCTAGCTGACTTGTTCGACACTTTGGCAACATTGATGGCCGCAGAGGTGGATGCAGCAGCCCGGGATCAGCACAACGCGGAGATTGCAGAGGTGAAAGATCAGATAGCTCAGGCTAAAGCGGACCTAGCGGCAGAGAACGCTAGGATGGCTACAGAACGGGCCGAGTTGGAAACTCAGGCCTACCGGATAAGGCTGGATCAGAACGCTTCCGAAGAAGTCACAAGAAGAAGATACCGATCGCATCTCCCGTCGGGTTATGAGCCACGAAATCTCTTCAATATGCCAGGAGCAGGAACTAGTAACCAGCCAATATTAAACCGGACGAAGGCGCCAGGAACAGGAGCGCCGGTTCAGCCGCGCATGATGGACACGCTTCGGCAGAACAACATGTTGGGGAACGTAGCAGAAATTCAAAATTTTCCTACGTGTCACCAAGATCTATCTATGGAGAAACTAGCAACGAGGGAAGGAGAGTGCATCTACATACCCTTGTAGATCGCTAAGCGGAAGCGTTCAAGTGAACGGGGTTGATGGAGTCGTACTCGTCGTGATCCAAATCACCGGAGATCCTAGTGCCAAACGGACGGCACCTCCACGTTCAACACACGTACAGCCCGACGACGTCTCCCATGCCTTGATCCAGTAAGGAGAGAGGGAGAGGTTGAGGAAGACTCCATCCAGCAGCAGCACAACGGCGTGGTGGTGATGGAGGAGCGTGGTGATCCAGCAGGGCTTCGCCAAGCACTGCAAGATATGAGGAGAAAGAGAGGGATAGGGCTGCGCCAACAAAGAGAGGAACTCATGTGTATTGGGCAGTCCAAACCTCAACTATATATAGGAGGAGGGGAGGGGCTGCGCCCCCACCTAGGGTTCCCTCCCTAGGGGTGGCAGCAGCCCCCTAGATCCCATCTAGGGGCGACCAAGGGGAGGGGAGAGGGGGAGGCGCACCAGGGTGGGCCTTAGGGCCCATCTGCCCTAGGGTTTGCCCCCTTCCCCTCTTCCTTGCGCCTTGGGCCTTGGTGGGGGGGCGCACCAGCCCACCTGGGGCTGGTCCCCTCCCACACTTGGCCCATGCAGCCCTCTGGGGCTTGTGGCCCCACTTGGTGGACCCCCGGGACCCTCCCGGTGGTCCCGGTACGTTACCGATAAAACCCGAAACTTTTCCGGTGACCAAAACAGGACTTCCCATATATAAATCTTTACCTCTGGACCATTCCGGAACTCCTCGTGACATCCTGGATCTCACCCGGGACTCCGAACAACATTCAGTAACCACGTATATCTATTCCTTATAACCCTAGCGTCATCGAACCTTAAGTGTGTAGACCCTACGGGTTCGGGAACCATGCAGACATGACCGAGACGTTCTCCGGTCAATAACCAACAGCGGGATCTGGATACCCATGTTGGCTCCCACATGCTCCACGATGATCTCATCGGATGAACCACGATGTCAAGGACTTAATCAATCCCGTATGCAATTCCCTTTGTCCATCGGTACGATACTTGCCCGAGATTCGATCGTCGGTATCCCGATACCTTGTTCAATCTTGTTACCGGCAAGTCTCTTTACTCGTTCCGTAACACATCATCCTGTGATCAACTCCTTGGTCACATTGTGCACATTATAATGATGTCCTACCGAGTGGGCCCAGAGATACCTCTCCGTTTACACGGAGTGACAAATCCCAATCTTGATTCGTGCCAACCCAACAGACACTTTCGGAGATACCTGTAGTGTACCTTTATAGACACCCAGTTACGTTGTGACGTTTGGCACACCCAAAGCACTCCTATGGTATCCGGGAGTTGCACAATCTCATGGTCTAAGGAAATGATACTTGACATTAGAAAAGCTTTAGCATACGAACTACATGATCTTGTGCTAGGCTTAGGATTGGGTCTTGTCCATCACATCATTCTCCTAATGATGTGATCCCGTTATCAACGACATCCAATGTCCATGGTCAGGAAACCGTAACCATCTATTGATCAACGAGCTAGTCAACTAGAGGCTTACTAGGGACATGGTGTTGTCTATGTATCCACACATGTATCTGAGTTTCCTATCAATACAATTCTAGCATGGATAATAAACGATTATCATGAACAAGGAAATATAATAATAATCAATTTATTATTGTCTCTAGGGCATATTTCCAACAGTCTCCCACTTGCACTAGAGTCAATAATCCAGTTCACATTGATATGTGATTAACACTCAAGGTCACATCCCCATGTGACTAACACCCAAGAGTTCTGGGTTTGATCATGTTATGCTTGTGAGAGAGGTTTCAGTCAACGGGTCTGCAACATTCAGATCCGTATGTACTTCACAAATTTCTATGTCATCTTGTAGATGCAACTACTACGTTACATTTGGAGCTATTCCAAATAACTGTTCTACTATACGAATCCAGTTTACTACTCAGAATAATCTGGATTAGTGTCAAAATTTGCATGGGCGTAACCCTTTATGACGAACTCTTTTGCCACCTCCATAATCGAGAAAATTCCTTAGTCCACTAGTTACTAAGGATAACTTTGACCGCTGTCCTGTGATCCATTCTTGGATCACTCTTGTACCCCTTGACTGACTCATGGCAAGGCACACTTCAGGTGCGGTACACAGCATAGCATACTGTAGATCCTATGTCTAAAGCATAGGGGACGACCTTCGTCCTTTCTCTCTATTCTGCCGCGGTCAGGTTTCGAGTCTTACTCAATGTTCACACCTTATAACACAGCCAAGAACTCCTTCTTTGCCGATCCATTTTGAACCCCTTCAAAATCTTGTCACGGTATGTATTCATTTGAAAGTACCATTAAGCGTTTTGATCTATCCTTATAGATCTTGATGCTCAATGTTCAAGTAGCTTAATCCAGGCTTTCCATTGAAAAAACACTTTCCAAATAACCCTATATGCTTTCCAGAAATTCTACATCATTTCTGATCAACAATGTGTCAACAACATATACTCATCAGAAATTCTATAGTGCTCCCACTCACTTCTTTGGAAATACAAGTTTCTCATAAACTTTGTATAAACCTAAAAATCGTTGATCATCATCAAAGCATACATTCCAACTCCGAGATGCTCACTCCAGTCCTTAGAAGGATTGCTGGAGCTTTGCATACTTATTAGCATCTTTCAGGATTGACAAAACCTTCCGGTTATATCACATACAACCTTTCCTCAAGAGAATCGTTGAGGAAACAATGTTTTGACATCCTATCTGCAAGATTTCATAAATAATACAGTAATCGCTAATATAATTCCAACAGACTCTTAGCATCACTACGAGTGAGAAAGTCTCATCGTAGTCAACTCCTTGAACTTGTCGGAAAACATCTTAACGACAAGTCGAGCTTTCTTAATGGTGATACTTACCATCATTGTCCGTCTTCCTTTTAAAATCCATATGTACCTAACAGCCTTACAACCATCAAGTAGTTCTTCCAAAGTCTACACTTTGTTTTCATATATGGATCCTCTCTCGGATTATATGGCCTCAAGCCATTTTGGAATCCAGGCCCACCATCGCTTCTCCATAGCTCGTAGGTTCATTGTTGTCTATCAACATGACTTCCAAGACAGGATTACGTACCACTCTGAAGTAGTACGCTTCCTTGTCATCCCACGAGGTTTGGTAGTGACTTGATCGGAAGTTTCATGATCACTATCATAAGCTTCCGCTTCAATTGGTGTAGTTGCCACAGGAACAACTCCCTGTGCCCTGCCACACACTAGTTGAAGAGACGGTTCAATAACCTCATCAAGTCTCCACCATCCTCCCACTCAATTCTTTCGAGAGAAACTTTTCCTCGAGAAAGGACCCGATTCTAGAAACAATCCCTTATTGCTTTTGGATCTGAGACAGGAGGTATACCCAACTGTTTTGGGTATCCTATGAAGATGCATTTATCCGCTTTGGGTTCGAGCTTATCAGCCTGAATTTTTTTCACATAGGCGTCGCAGCCCCAAACTTTTAAGGAATGACAGCTTAGGTTTCTCTAAACCATAGTTCATACGGTGTCATCTCATCGGAATTACGTGGTGCCCTATTTAAAGTGAATGTGGTTGTCTCTAATGCCTAACCCATAAACTATCGTGGTAATTCGATAAGAGACATCATGGTATGCATCATATCCAATAGGGTGCAGTTATGATGTTCGGACACACCATCACACTATGGTGTTCCAGGCTGTATTAGTTGTGAAACAATTTCCACAATGTCTTAATTCTGTGCCAAACTCGTAATTCAGATATTCATCTCTATGATCATATCATAGATATTTTATCCTCTTGTCACGACGATCTTTCAACTTCACCCTGAAATTACTTGAACCTTTCAATAATTCAGACTCGTGATTCATCAAGTAAATATACTCAACATCTACTCAGATCATCTGTGAAGTAAGAACATAACGATATCCACTACACGCCTCAGCACTCATTGGACTGCACACATCAAAATGTATTACTTCCAACAAGTTTCTTTCTAGTTCCATTTTACTGAAAACGAGGCTTTCAGTCATCTTGCCCATGTGGTATGATTTGCATGTCTCAAGTGATTCAAAATCAAGTGAGTCCAAACGGTCCACTTGCATGGAGTTTCTTCATGCATATACACCAATAGACATGGTTCGCATGTCTCAAACTTTTCAAAAACGAGTGAGCCCAAAGATCCATCAACATGGAGCTTCTTCATGCGTTTTATACCGATATGACTTACGTGGCAGTGCCACAAGTAGGTGGTACTATCTTATATCTTTTGACACGAACATGTGTATCACTACGATCGAGATTCAATAAACCATTCATTTTAGGTGCAAGACCATTGAAGGTATTATTCAAATAAACAGGGTAACCATTATTCTCCTTAAATGAATAACCGTATTGCGATAGACATAATCCAATCATGTCTATGCTCAACGCAAACACCAACCTCGATGGTAGAGGGAGAATGAGATGCTTGATCACATCAAGCTTGGGAAAAACATCCAACATATATCGCCAGCTCTCCTTTAGCTAGTCTCCGTTTACTTCACAGTCTTTTATTTCGAGTTTACTAACACTTAGCAACCGAACCGGTATCTAATACCATGGTGCTACTAGGAGTACTAGTAAAGTACACATTAACACAATGTATATCCAATATACTTCTATCGACCTTGCCAGCCTTCTCATCTACCAAGTATTTAGGGTAATTCTGCTCCAGTGGCTGTTCCTCTTATTACAGAAGCACTTAGTCTCGGGTTTGGGTTCAACCTTGGGTTTCTTCACTAGAGCAGCAGCTGGTTTGCCGTTTCATGAAGTATCCCTTCTTTCCCTTGCCCTTCTTGAAACTAGTGGTTTCACCAACCATCAACAATTGATGCTCCTTCTTGATTTCTACTTTTGTGGTGTCAAACATTGCGAATATCTCAAGGATCATCATATATATCCCTGATATATTATAGTTCATCACGAAGCTCTAGCAGCTTGGTGGTAATGACTTCGGAGAAACATCACTTTCTCATCTAGAAGATCAACTCCCACTCGATTCAAATGATTGTTGTACTCAGACAATCTGAGCACAAGCTCAACAATTGAGCTTTTCTCCCTTAGTTTGCAGGCTAAGAAAATCGTCGGAGGTTTTATACCTCTTGACGTGGGCACGAGCCTGAAATCCCAATTTCAGCCCTCGAAACATCTCATATGTTTTGCGACGTTTTAAAACGTCTTCGGTGCCTCAACTCTAAACCGTTTAACTGAACTATCACGCAGTTATCAAAATGTGTGTGTCAGATGTTCGCAACATCCACAGACGACGTTCGAGGTTCAGCACACTGACCGGTGCATTAAGGACATCAGCCTTTTACTGTTTGCATAATTGCTACTATCAACCTTCAACTAATTTTTCTCTAGGAACATATCTAAATAGTAGAACTAAAGCGCGAGCTACGACATAATTTGAAAAATCCTTTTGACTATGTTCAGGATAAACAAGTTCATCTTATGAACTCCCACTCAGATAGACATCCCTCTAGTCATCTAAGTGATTACATGATCTGAGTCAACTAGGCCGTGTCCGATCATCACGTGAGACGGACTAGTCAACATCGGTGAACATCTTCATGTTCATCGTATCTTCTATACGACTCATGCTTGACCTTTGGGTCTCTTGTGTTCTGAGGCCATGTCTGTACATGCTAGGCTCGTCAATTCAACCTAAGTGTTTTGCGTGTGTAAATCTGGCTTACACCCGTTGTATGTGAACATAAGAATCTATCACACCCGATCATCACGTGGTGCTTCGAAACGACGAACTTTCGCAACGGTGCACAGTTAGGGGGAACACTTTCTTGAAATTTTAATGAGGGATCATCTTATTTACTACCGTCGTTCTAAGCAAATAAGATGTATAAACATGATAAACATCACATGCAATCAAATAGTGACATGATATGGCCAATATCATATTGCTCCTTTTGATCTCCATCTTCGGAGCTCCATGATCATCATCGTCACCGGCATGACACCATGATCTCCATCATTGTGTCTCCATGAAGTTGTCTCGCCAACTTATTACTTCTACTACTATGGCTACCGGTTAGCAATAAAGTAAAGTAATTACATGGCGTTGTTTCAATGACACGCAGGTCATACAATAAATAAAGACAACTCCTATGGCTCCTGCCGGTTGTCATACTCATCGACATGCAAGTCGTGATTCCTATTACAAGAACATGATCAATCTCATACATCACATATCATTCATCACATTCTTCTTGGCCATATCACATCACATAGCATACCCTGCAAAAACAAGTTAGACGTCCTCTAATTGTGGTTTGCATGTTTTACGTGGCCGCTATGGGTTTCTAGCAAGAACGTTTCTTACCTACGCAAAAAAACCACAACGTGATATGCCAATTGCTATTTACCCTTCATAAGGACCCTTTTCATCGAATCCGATCCGACTAAAGTGGGAGAGACAGACACCCGCTAGCCACCTTATGCAACTAGTGCATGTCAGTCGGTGGAACCAGTCTCACGTAAGAGTACGTGTAAGGTCGGTCCGGGCCGCTTCATCCCACAATGCCGCCGAATCAAGATTGGACTAGTAACGGTAAGCATATTGAACAAAATCAATGCCCACAACTACTTTGTGTTCTACTCGTGCATAGAAACTACGCATAGACCTAGCTCATGATGCCACTGTTGGGGAACGTAGCAGAAATTCAAAATTTTCCTACCTGTCACCAAGATCTATCTATGGAGAAACCAGCAACGAGGGAAGGAGAGTGCATCTACATACCCTTGTAGATCGCTAAGAGGAAGCGTTCAAGTGAACGGGGTTGATGGAGTCGTACTCATCGTGATCCAAATCACCGGAGATCCTAGTGCCGAACGGACGGCACCTCTGCGTTCAACACACGTACAGCCCGACGACGTCTCCCATGCCTTGATCCAGCAAGGAGAGAGGGAGAGGTTGAGGAAGACTCCATCCAGCAGCAGCACAATGGCGTGGTGGTGATGGAGGAGCGTGGTGATCCAGCAGGGCTTCGCCAAGCACTACGAGATATGAGGAGAAAGAGAGGGATAGGGCTGCGCCAAGAAAGAGAGGAACTCATGTGTATTGGGCAGCCCAAACCTCAACTATATATAGGGGGAGGGGAGGGGCTGCGCCCCCACCTAGGGTTCCCTCCCTAGGGGTGGTGGCAGCCCCCTAGATCCCATCTAGGGGCGGCCAAGGGGAGGGGAGAGGGGGAGGCGCACCAGGGTGGGCCTTAGGGCCCATCTGCCCTAGGGTTTGCCCCCTTCCCCTCTTCCTTGCGCCTTGGGCCTTGGTGGGGGGGCGCACCAGCCCACCCGGGGCTGGTCCCCTCCCACACTTGGCCCATGCAGCCCTCCGGGGCTTGTGGCCCCACTTGGTGGACCCCCGGGACCCTCCCGGTGGTCCCGGTACGTTACCGATAAAACCTGAAACTTTTCCGGTGACCAAAACAGGACTTCCCATATATAAATCTTTACCTCCGGACCATTTCGGAACTCCTCGTGACGTCCGGGATCTCACCCGGGACTCCAAACAACATTCGGTAACCACGTATATCTATTCCTTATAACCCTAGCGTGATCGAACCTTAAGTGTGTAGACCCTACGGGTTCGGGAACCGTGCAGACATGACCGAGACGTTCTCCGGTCAATAACCAACAGCGGGATCTGGATACCCATGTTGGCTCCCACATGCTCCACGATGATCTCATTGGATGAACCACGATGTCAAGGACTTAATCAATCCCGTATGCAATTCCCTTTGTCCATCGGTATGATACTTGCCCGAGATTCGATCGTCGGTATCTCGATACCTTGTTCAATCTCGTTACCGGCAAGTCTCTTTACTCATTCCGTAACACATCATCCCATGATCAACTCCTTGGTCACATTGTGCACATTATAATGATGTCCTACCGAGTGGGCCCAGAGATACCTCTCCGTTTACACAGAGTGACAAATCCCAGTCTTGATTCGTGCCAACCCAACAGACACTTTGGGAGATATCTCTAGTGTACCTTTATAGCCACCCAATTACGTTGTGACGTTTGGCACACCCAAAGCACTCCTACTGTATCCGGGAGTTGCACAATCTCATGGTCTAAGGAAATGATACTTGACATTAGAAAAGCTTTAGCATACGAACTACATGATCTTGTGCTAGGCTTAGGATTGGGTCTTGTCCATCACATCATTCTCCTAATGATGTGATCCCGTTATCAACGACATCCAATGTCCATGGTCAGGAAACCATAACCATCTATTAATCAACGAGCTAGTCAACTAGAGGCTTACTAGGGACATGGTGTTGTCTATGTATCCACACATGTATCTGAGTTTCCTATCAATACAATTCTAGCATGGATAATAAACGATGATCATGAACAAGGAAATATAATAATAATCAATTTATTATTGCTTCTAGGGCATATTTCCAACACAACATCGTGCCACAGTATGTTCCAACACCTCCCGGGCATTACTCCAACCCGTTGGACAACATTGTGGCCGCCACTTCACGATTGGCAGCCCTCCCGACCGACGGCGAATCACCAGTTGCAATTGAGGCACGATGGGCCAAAGATCTCCTTCAAACAGCTCTAAACCAGTAGCAGGCATATTCGCACAGCCGTGAGAGGATTCATTCCACCCCCGTCCAAGCTGGAGCTACAGCCGGCACGTTGAGGATGAACCGGTCGTATCAAGTAGCGCACGTCAGCATAATCCGCCGCGAGGGCACAACCCGACAGGGGGAGGTGCTAATGCGCCGAATGTGGTAGACCATGGTCGCGCGCGTCGAGAGGCCGAGTTAGCAGCTCTGCACGGAGCCCGTCAACTTACTCCGGTTCACCCTACCGCTTTAGTAGAGCCAGGTGTGGTATTCAGTTCCTTAGGGGTGACGTGTCTTACCCCCGCTTTGCGTAATGTGAGGCTGCCCAAGGATTTCAAAGGACCTCGTAAGGTACCCAATTATACCGTCGATCTGCAGCTACAAGCATGGGTTGAAAGCTATGAGATGGCAATGGAGATGTTTGATGTGGATGAAGCGGTATGTGATAAATACTTCACCATGATGTTGGAAGGAACATCTCGCACTTGGTTAAAAAGCTTACCAACTAACTCTGTGCGATCATGGGCCGAATTGAAGCACCGGTTTATCCAAAGCTTCAAAGATACTTGTAAGCAACCCATGTCGATTGTGGATCTGGCTGCTTGTGTCCAAAAGGATGGAGAGTCGACGACCCATTGGGAAAAGCGGGTTTCAACTATTTTGCATTCATCAGATCGTATCAATGCAGATACCGCAGTGCTAACGTTGGAGGGCAATTGTCGTTTTTCTTCCGCTCAAACAGAAGTTAGGAAGGCTCAAACGTCACTGCAATGATATGTCAACTCTTATGGCCGCTTTGGTTAAATACGCCGATTCAGATAAAACCAAAGACCCTGACTCGGAGGAGGACAAACCGGGGAAAGGGAAAAAGAACGGCAACGCCAAGGGTCAGCAGGATAATCCGGCAGGCCATGGGAACAATGGTAAGCGCAAAGCCGACAACAGCTTGGAATTTGTTGCTAACACCAATGCTCAGGAGAATGGCCAGCGCCGTAAGGGCAAGCAGCCCCAGAGGGGCGGAGGTTCAGGCCCCAATTTGGAGCGCCTATTAAATCAACCCCATCCAAAGCATGGATCAAAGGAGAAGCCACCATCGCATCTTTGGAAGGATTGTTATATCATGTGAGATTTCAAGAACTCCAATATGTTCCAGTACGATAATGGCCCGCTCAGCGGTTCAGGAGGTGGTTTCCATGGGCCGGGTTACGGAGGTGGCAGTTCCAGTTCAGGATTTCAGGGCAATCAAACCAGACACATCAATCAAGGGCACCAAGGCAACCAGGGAGGGTACAACCATCAGGGGAACCAGCAGCATCAGCAGTAGTCGGGCTATCAGAGCAATCCTAAGCAGTTAAATTGTGACGCCCCCGATTCAATCGTACACTAATCATACACGCAAACGTGTATGATCAAGATCAGGGACTCACGGGAAGATATCACAACACAACTCTACAAATAAAATAAGTCATACAAGCATCATATTACAAGGCAGGGGCCTCAAGGGCTCGAATACAAGAGCTCGATCATAGACGAGTCAGCGGAAGCAACAATATCTGAGTACAGACATAAGCTAAACAAGTTTGCCTTAAGAAGGCTAGCACAAACTGGGATACAGATCGAAAGAGGCGCATGCCTCCTGCCTGGGATCCTCCTAAACTACTCCTGGTCGTCGTCAGCGGGCTGCACGTAGTAATAGGCACCTCCCGAGTAGTAGTAGTCGTCGTCGATTGTGGCGTCTGGCTCCTGGGCTCCAACGTCTGGTCGCAGCAATCGAGTATAGAAAGGGGGAAAAGAGGGAGCAAAGCAACCGTGAGTACTCATCCAAAGTACTAAAAAGCAAGGAGCTACGCTACATATGTATGCATTGGTATCAAATGGAAAAGGGTATCATAAGTGGACTGAACTGCAGAAAGCCAGAATAAGAGGGGGATAGCTAGTCCTTTCAAAGACTATGCTTCTGGTAACCTCCATCTTGTAGCAGGAGAAGAGAGTAGATGGAAAGTTCACCAAGTAGCATCGTGTAGCATAATCCTAACCGATGATCCTCCCCTCGTCGCCCTGTGAGAGAGCGACCACTGGTTGTATCTGGCACTTGGAAGGGTGTGTTTTATGAAGTATCCGGTTCTAGTTGTCATAAGGTCAAGGTACAACTCCGAGTCGTCCTTGTACCGAAGATCACGGCTATTCGAATAGATTAACTTCCCTGAAGGGGTGCACCACATTTCCCAACACGCTCGATCCCTTTGTCCGGACACACTTTTCTGGGTCATGCCCAACCTCGGAAGATCAACACATCGCAGCCCTACCTAGGCACAACAGAGAGGTCAGCACGCCGGTCTAAATCCTATGCGCGCAGGGGTCTGGGCCCATCGCCCATTGCACACCTGCACGTTGCGTGGGAGGCCGGAGAGCAGAGCTAGCAACCTCCATTACAAAGGAAGTTGCGTTACGCGGTCCAACCCGGCGCGTGTCGCTCAGTCGCTGACGTCACGAAGGCTTCAGCTGATACCACGAAGCCGAGTGCCCATAACTGTCCCCGCATAGACGGTTAGTGCGTATAGGCCAGTGGCCAGACTCAGATCAAATACCAAGATCTCGTTAAATGTGTTATCTTGAAATAACTGCGAACGTCGACGAGGGCCAGGCCCACCTCTCTCCTAGGTGGTTTCAACCTGCCCTTGTCGCCTCGCCACAAAGTTCCACACAGAGGGCCATTGGGACAAAGGTCCTTTCAGCCCCCAATCCGTGAATCACTCGCGGGTGCTCCACAAGCCAACCGTCTTTAGTCACCACATGTATCATGTATAAAGTATATAGTATATACCTGTGATCACCTCCCGAGTGATCACGACCCGATAGTATAGCATGGCAGACGGACAAGAATGTATGGCCACTGACGATAAACTAGCATCCAACACTAAGCATTAGGATTGCAGGTAAAGGTAACAACAGTAGTAGCAAGGACAGGCTATGCATCAGGATAGGATTAACGGAAAGCAGTAACATGCTACACTACTCTCATGCAAGCAGTATATAGGAGAGTAGGTGATATCTGGTGATCAAGGGGGGGGGGGGCTTGCCTGGTTGCTCTGGCAAGAGAGAGGGGTCGTCAACACCGTAGTCGTACTGGGTAGCAGCGGCGTCGGTCTCGGTGTCTAGCGAGAGAAGTGGGGGAAGAAACAATAAATATTAAGCAAACAGATGCATAGCGATGCATGAAACGACAAGTAGCGGTGCTAGGGGTGCCCTAACGCGGTATGAGGTGGTACCGGTGAAGGGGGAAACATCCGGGAAAAGATCCCCGGTGTTTCTCGTTTTCTGCCAGATGAATCGGAGGGGGAAATAGCGTGTTCGCTATGCTAGGGATGTGTGGCGGACGAACGGGCTGCGTATCCAGATTCGTCTCGTTGTTCTGAGCAACTTTCATGTATAAAACTTTTTCATCCGAGTTACGGATTATTTTCTACGGTTTTACAAAGATTTAAAAGAATTGCTAATTTTTTTGATTTAATTAATAAATTGAAATAAATAGTAAAATGGCTATGGGTACCCAAAAGTGTACCCAGCCAGAGTGTGCATGAGGCTGACAGGTGGGGTCCATGGGGTCTAGTTAGTAGTTGACCAGTCAACTGTTGACTGGTCAATAGGGTCAAAGAGTGTCCACATGTCATAGGCTGGGTCAATCCAGTCAACAATTTGACTTGTCAAACTGGACAGGGGGCCCATATGTAAGTGTCAGAGGGTTAAAACATTTAGTCTAAACTAATTTAAACGAGTGGGTCCACATGTCAATGTAGGAAACTAAATTAAAGGTTTAATTAGCAGGAGGATTAGTACTAATTAATTTTGGGCTAATAAATCAGCCGGTCAACACAGGGGTTTCTTCGCACGCACGTAGAGGCGGGATGGCAGCCACGGCACTCCACCAGCAGTCAGTGGCGACCGGAGCGGGCAGGCCGGGGAGCGGCTGGGCGACAGCGGGCGAGCAGGGGATGCGGCGGGGTACAGCACGGGGGGCTGAGCGGGGGATGGGCGAGGCGCGGCGCGGCGGCCACACACGCATGCGGCGGTGGGTGAGCACATCCGGCGATGCACGGGCACAGAGGTACGCGGGCGGCACGGTGCAGGGCTTGCCCGAGGCACTGGCAGGCTCGGGGTACAACAGGGGAGGCCGGAGGCGGTAGGTGGCGGCAGCCAGGCAGAGCAGCAGCGGCGGGGGGGGGGGGGGGAGGGGGACGGGTGCGGCACCAGCGGCTGTTGGTGGGCACGGCCGCGAGCGAGGCAGGACGGCGCAGTGGGACTGCACGGGCGCGCGGCGCGTAACGCGGCAGTAGCAGGCAGAGTAGCGAGGGCAGCGGGCAGCAGCCGCAGCAGCAAGAAGCAGCGACAGCACGAGGCTGCGCGGGCGTGGTAAGGAGCGGCGGCCAGAGCAGAGTGGTGTGCAGCAACGAAACCCTGAGCTCACTGGTGAGCTCAGCAGGTCCGGGGGTGGACCATAGCGTCGACCAAAAGCTCGGCCGTGACGGCAGAGCTCGGCCAGGATACGGTGGTGTCTAGCGACGGCTAGAGACAAGGATCAAGGACAGGAGGAGAGGGCAGTGGGGAGTAGAGGAGCTCACAGAGGAGGCAACGATCTGTTCGAGTAGTCAAGGCGTGGACGGAGCGCGGTGAATCAACGACGACTGCGGTGGTGGCCGAAGTTGAGGAAGATGGACGCAGGCGACGACGTGCGGCCGACCTCGCTTGATCCAAGGACGTAGTCGAAGAAGACGGACACGACAGAGCTTCGGGACATCCTAGCGGGGCTCGGGGAGCATGGTGGCTGCGGGATCGACGATGGCGCGACATTGATGGCGCTCGGGTGTGTGCGGGAAAGCAAGCAACGGCGCGAGGGAGGATGAAATGGCGGCTAGGGTTTGACCGGGGAAGAGGGGGGCTTGGGGGTGCCCTTGTAGCCATCGGGGAGGCGGGGGATGGGCGCCACGCACGGCATGGCCGGCGGATGGGCGCTACGATCCCCTCTCTCCCTGTAGCAGGTTGAAGAAGAGGGGAGGTGGGCTAGGCTGGTCATTAGGCTAGTTGGCCCAAAGTGCCTAGTAGAATAGGCCCTTTTTTGTTTATTTTTCTATTCTGCCGAACAATTGTCTCCGTTTGCATTTAATTAGTAGGCATTGTTTTCAACTAGCACACCAAGTCTCAAATTATGTTGAAAAGTAAAAAACATTTGTTTAAAAGAATTGGCTCAATTAATAGTCGCGGGTTCACCTTTTGTTAAGTCAAGGGCATTTCAAATAAACAATTTGATGGTGAATACTTTAAGACAACTTGTTAGTGAATATTTGTAACACTACGAACATTTTTATTTTGCCGTTTGAAAAAAAATATTTTTTTACTTTATTTTAAATTGAGTTTGACTGGAATTTTGATCAAGTCACATTTGGCTTAGCAAAAAGGTGATGACATGGCACCATTAGGGTGAGGTTACTGTAGCTTAATTATCCGGGCATTACAATTCTCCTCCACTACAAGAAATCTCGTCCCCAGATTTAAGGCGTGGAGTAAGGGGAAAAGACTCGGGAAGGACGGAGCTCAAAAGAAGATAGGTACCTGGGGGCCATCTCAGTGACCATGACATAGAGGCATGTGTCGAGTTAAAGTTCAAGAAATTCATCGAGTGCAAGGTAAGAAGGTGTAATAAGAAGCTTCAAGCAGGTAAGCGATCGTTCATTGCGTGAAACGGGGAGGGGGTGAAAGGGGTTCAGGGCAATGGGATTAAGTGTTGTGTCTGATACCAGAATAGGTCAATAGGAAGGTGGCTCGCGATTTATACGAAGCCAAACGCAATTAACAATTTTGGAAAACAGGGATGTACATGAGAGTCAGGTTTCGATCCTGGGGATCTGTGGGTTATGGGCCCACCATGTGGGTTGAAAGTAGAAAGAGTGGTGACATCTTGCACGGTCATGATAGCAAGGCATGTCAGAGCATAGCCTGTCAGTTATGTTGGCAACATAGTCGGTACCAAGGGCAAGGGACGAAGAGAACCATTTTCCTGCTCGTTGAAACGAGGCGGACCAAAAGGCAAAGTTCTCGTCCATCGGTGGTTACCGGAATGCCATCAACAATAGTAACAGGGTCTTACTGACAGAGTTGGGCACCGAGGTGCTTACATAAGCAGTGAATTATTACTGCTTAGATTATATAGATCACAAGAAAGGTCAAACAAACCAATGGAAAGGAAAATGTGATCATCAGGTTAAACAGAACAGTGGTAAGGAAAAATGTGTTTAATCACATAGTTCAGGGGTATATACTTCCCAAGGACAAGCAGAGCATGATATCCATGACATGATATAATGTAGAAAACTCGTTAGGTAAGGGGAGAGAAATTTCATAACATTACCCATACAACGATGTTTGGATAATTGATAAAGAAATTTTTGCATGGTGCTTTAAATGTTCTTATCGAAGATCGGGGTACCACAGACATGCTTCGAGATAGCATTGACATTGCCTTCAAGCAATTGTCAGACTTTGGATACGCAAAGGATTCATCAGGAACAACTTGTATAATAAGTTTTCCAGTTTCCTCATGGAAGAATGGATAGCCTTGCTGAAAAGGAAACTATAACAATAGGGCCTCCGACCAGGTGTGCTAGGCATGACATCATCTTACCGGGTCATATAAAGACCAATGTTATAACTATTGGAAATATGTCCCAATCATCATATTTGACCGAGATTCAGATATGATTGGTGCCAGGATGCCTCAGACTCAGGATGCCTGAGAAGAAAAGGTGCAACACAATTGACGAGACAATATTGTAAGATTCTCGGGGGATGTACTATGGAAGCGAGTTCCGAAACAAGAGTTCATCATTAAGACCAAGGAGAGGATGAAGAGGTGGCTGATGAACTCAGCGACAACTTAGTGTGATTTTGAAAAGATGGATTTCCATACTTATGTGAACAAGGAGATAACATTTGTCGGATCAAATGATATAAGGATGTATGCTCGAGGAAAACATACACAATTAAGCATTGGTTGAAGAGTGCACCCAAAATATGGCCTTAGGTAGTATGATCAATGTTAGAAAGGTGATTCAACAACCAATAGTCTAAGAATTGAAATATCGACCATTTTCTTGAAAGCAATAGGGTTGCTAGAAACACGAACAAGTTTGTGTTGAACGGAAGGCAATAAAGTGGTCGATGATAACACAAATCATCGAGGGCAAGGATGGTACTTCTCATCATGAATTCAATTTATATCCTGGAAGGGGTCAAAATGTTGATGATGATCACGACACACTTGTCGAGGGGTTTCATGAGGATATAATCGATCATCGATGGCATCAAGGAAAAGGAAGGGTGAAGAGAAAGTTATCAGAACCATGGGTATGAAACATACTCGAAATCAAGTTTGCTATTCAAGGAGAAATGATATGACAAGGAAGATCGACGTAAGATTAGCTCACTGTCGAAATTTGTGCTCCGTGAAGCAGGACCAGGTAGCACAGTTAAAAATTAGCCCAATGTGATAGCCGATCAGGCTAGGATTGACATGCTCGAGTACAAATTCGTTAGTAAAGGAGATTACTAAGAGTTGTTTAATCGTGGTGCGGACCCGACTTAGTTATCGGTGTCCTCGAGTGACTAACAACTCGGAACCAGGAAGCATTGGAATCGGCGAGGAATAATACTCGATGAAGGCTCATAATAAGAAACATGGTTTGATGGTATTATCAACATACCAAACACTACTAGGGAAAAGCTTATAGGCAGACGCTTACTAGTAGCGTGGGTTTATAACCCTCGCTACTGCTACTTACTAATAGCGCGGGTTTTTACCCCTCGCTACTACTAAGTTGATACTAGCAGCGTGGGTTTTTAACCCGCGCTACTAATAAGCGGTCTCTATCGTGCCCTCCCGGGACATGCCATAGTAGTAGCGAGGGGTACAAACCCGCGCTACTACTAAGTTGATAGTAGTAGTGCGGTTTTATACCCCTCGCTACTACTAAGTACGAGGTAGGTGAAATTCCCATATCCTCAGCCGAATCCCTCCTCTCTCCCTCTCTCACTTTCCTCCTCTCTCCCTCGTACTCCAGCGGTGGCTGCCACTGGTACACTCTGCTTTCTCCCCCCTCTTCGAGATCCCTCCGGTGGGAGGTCGCCGGAGCTCCTCGCCGCTGCCAAGATGCGGAAGCACGACCTCGACATCCTCCTCCTCGCCGCCTTCTTCTCGCTCCAGGTCAGCCCTCCTTCTCCTCCCCTCCCTCCCCGATTCAATCTGGAACCCTAGCTGACCCATCTTCCTCCTCCTCCGATAGCATGAGGGCTGCCGCGAGGTGTTGCTCCCGATGCACGACGCCAAGATCCAGGTCCTCCAGCTCCCAGCACATGCCGGGATGGCCTCCACGGCCTCCTGAGGCGTGCGTCATGGCCGAGATCTCCCTGCTCCCGGACAACATGCGCGTTGCCGCCGTCCGCCGCCTCGTCACCATGGCCGTTGGCGCCGTCGACCGAGCCATTGACACCATTGACAGCATGCATGGGGTCGAGATTTTTTTTGGTTTTTCAAATTAATAGTAGTAGCGCGGGTCACAAACACACGCTACAGATAGTTAGTAGTAGTAGCGCGGGATGCACCGTGCTACTACTACTAGTTAGTTGTAGCGCCGTAGTAGTAGCGCAGGCACCTGCGCTACTACTAGCTTTTAACCCACGCTACTACTAGGCTTTTTCCTAGTAGTGAAAGGGTAATACTCAGAGGTAGAGCAAAATAGAGGTTTGACAAGTGTATTGATCTGCAAAAGACAAGTATTTTAACTTGTCCGAGAAAAGGAATCAAGGAATATCAATATGGCCGAAACCATAGTTGCAAGGGATCCAATTCAAAGACACCGAAAGAATTATCCAACTAATTAAAAGTTTTTCAAGAAGCTTCCATGATAAGTTCCACATCAGGTCCATGGGCATGAACACAAAATTCAAGGTCGACTCCCACTTCTTCAATGCATAACCTATCATTCACTTCTCGTTTCTTTTCGAAATGGCATTAGTTGTTGAAAGTTTTACCTGGTGCAGTACCAGATAAGTATGACCCGTGAAATCTTTCGGGTTCACATGGATTAGGGAAGACGTAGGTTCAACCCATCAGGGCATCTTAGGAACATATACCACAAACCTCGGAGTAAATAACACAAGCTCGCTAGTAGAGCATGCTTGAGAAAGCAGAGGATACAATTTACCAAAGACTTTATATATCCGCGGAAAGGCTCACAAGTTTAATGAATACGAAGGACACTGTTGGATAAAATCCAACAAAAGGGTCTGGTGGTCCACAAGGGATCTGATGTGAGCATCAGTAGTCAACCAGTGGAATAAAGAATGCAAGGAGATCAGATTATAGAAACAACTGGCTAACTCAAAGCTCAAATGCAAAGGAATTATCAATTCTAAGACAAGGGATCAGAAGCAATGCTCTGATTAGGGATGAATAAGTTAAATAGCCTTAGGGGTACAATTGATGGCAACATTTGATTGGTCGAGATCCAGCTCATGTTTAAAATGATATCTGAGTCAGAAGGATAAATTCCAGGGAACAACTGATGATTGTGTGCATTCACAGACATGTTGAATCAAAAGGATCAGAATGACAATCACAAAAGTTTTTAAAGTAAATTGCTAGACCAATGGAATTAACCGGAATGCAAGTATGCAAGAATTCCAAGAACAACAGGCTGTTGAGGATTTTCGAAAGATCAAATAGTATTTCGAAGTCTTTTGCGGAACACGAGAACAACTGGGAATGAGTGGATACTCAATAAGTGTGAGGAATTTTCAATAGGGGTATTCATGTGGCAAAGAACTTCAAGGCAGTAAGCTTAAAGGAATTTTCGGAACAACAGAGAGCAATTTAGGGCATCTTGTAATAACAACAGCAACTGAGGATGAAGGTATGAACGACAATTGTAGGTAGTTATCCGTAAGGGTATATCGGTGGTAGGGGATTGTAAAGTCGGTGGGCACAAGGGTCTCGGGAAAACCTCGAAGAGTAACTTCAGAATCTTCTGGTGCAGCAAGCGGTCATCTGGAGTGAGGGGCTCTCCGGGAGAAAGTTTTTTCGAGAACCTAAAGTTAGTATTTTTAGAAAAATCATTTAACCCAAATAGAAGAGAGATCAGAGTCCTAGAGTATAGATGAGGAGTAAAAGATCCTAATACCACCTAATGGCGATGTGGGCCCGTAAGGCGCACAGCCATGTTAGTAAAAGTTTTGTAACGACTAGACTCAACTTCGGCCAAGGGGTGTGGAAGGGGGATTCCTACAGGTAGTCGGCTCTGATACCAACTTGTGACGCCCCCGATTCAATCGTACACTAATCATACACGCAAATGTGTATGATCAAGATCAGGGATTCACGGGAAGATATCACAACACAACTCTACAAATAAAATAAGTCATATAAGCATCATATTACAAGGCAGGGGCCTCGAGGGCTCGAATACAAGAGCTCGATCATAGACGAGTCAGCGGAAGCAACAATATCTGAGTACAGACATAAGCTAAAAAAGTTTGCGTTAAGAAGGCTAGCACAAACTGTGATACAGATCGAAAGAGGCGCAGGTCTCCTGCCTGGGATCCTCCTAAACTACTCCTGGTCGTCGTCAGCGGGCTGCACGTAGTAATAGGCACCTCCCGAGTAGTAGTAGTCGTCGTCGACGGTGGCGTCTGGCTCCTGGGCTCCAACGTCCGGTTCCAGCAATCGAGTATAGAAAGGGGGAAAAGAGGGAACAAAGCAACCGTGAGTACTCATCCAAAGTACTCGCAAGCAAGGAGCTACGCTACATATGTATGCATTGGTATCAAATGGAAAAGGGTATCATATGTGGACTGAACTGCAGAAAGCCGGAATAAGAGGGGGATAGCTAGTCCTTTCGAAGACTACTCTTCTGGTAACCTCCATCTTGCAGCAGGAGAAGAGAGTACATGGCAAGTTCACCAAGTAGCATTGTGTAGCATAATCCTGACCGATGATCCTCCCCTCGTCGCCCTGTGAGAGAGCGACCACCGGTTGTATCTGGCACTTGGAAGGGTGTGTTTTATTAAGTATCCGGTTCTAGTTGTCATAAGGTCAAGGTACAACTCCGGGTCGTCCTTTTACTGAAGATCACGGCTATTCGAATAGATTAACTTCCCTACAGGGGTGCACCACATTTCTCAACACGCTCGATCCCCTTTGTTCGGACACACTTTTCTAGGTCATGCCCGGCCTCGGAAGATCAACATGTCGTAGCCCTACCTAGGCACAACAGAGAGGTCAGCACGCCGGTCTAAATCCTATGGGCGCAAGGGTCTGGGCCCATCGCCCATTGCACACCTGCACGTTGCGTGGGCGGCCGGAGAGCAGACCTAGCAACCTCCATTACAAAGGAAGTTGCGTTACGCGGTCCAACCCGGCGTGCACCGCTCAGTCGCTAACATCACGAAGGCTTCGGCTGATACCACGACGTCGAGTGCCCATAACTGTCCCCGCGTGGATGATTAGTGCGTATAGGCCAGTGGCCAGACTCAGATCAAATACCAAGATATCATTAAACGTGTTATCTTGAATTAACAGCGAACGCCGACCAGGGCTAGGCCCACCTCTCTCCTAGGTGGTCTCAACCTGCCCTTGTCGCTTCGCCACAAAGATCCACACAGAGGGCCGTTGGGACAAAGGTCCTTTCAGCCCCCAATCCGTGAATCACTCGCGGGTGCTCCACAAGCCAACCCGTCTTTAGTCACCACATGTATCATGTATAAAGTATATAGTATATACCCGTGATCACCTCCCGAGTGATCACGGCCCGATAGTATAGCATGGCAGACGGACAAGAATGTATGGCCACTGACGATAAACTAGCATCCAACACTAAGCATTAGGATTGCAGGTAAAGGTAACAACAGTAGTAGCAAGGACAGGCTATGCCTCAGGATAGGATTAACGGAAAGCAGTAACATGCTACACTACTCTCATGCAAGCAGTATATAGGAGAGTACGTGATATCTGGTGATCAAGGGGGGGGGGGGCTTGCCTGGTTGCTCTGGCAAGAGAGAGGGGTCGTCAACACCGTAGTCGTACTGGGTAGCAGCGGCGTCGGTCTCGGTGTCTAGCGAGAGAAGAGGGGGAAGAAACAATAAATATTAAGCAAACAGATGCATAGTGATGCATGACACGACAAGTAGCGGTGCTAGGGGTGCCCTAACGCGGTATAAGGTGGTACCGGTGAAGGGGGAAACATCCGGGAAAAGATCTCCGGTGTTTCGCATTTTCTGCCAGATGCTAGGGATGCGTGGCGGACGAACGGGCTGCGAATCCAGATTCGACTCATCGTTCTGAGCAAGTTTCATGTATAAAACTTTTTCATCCAAGTTACGGATTATTTTCTACGGTTTTACAAAGATTTAAAAGAATTGCTAAATTTCTGGATTTAATTAATAAATTGAACTAAATAGTAAAATGGCTATGGGTACCCAAAAGTGTACCCAGCCAGAGTGTGCATGAGGCTGATAGGTGGGGTCCATGGGGTCTAGTCAGTAGTTGACCAGTCAACTATTGACTAGTCAATAGGGTCAAAGAGTGCCCACATGTCATAGACTGGGTCAATCTAGTCAACAGTTTGACCGGTCAAACTGGACAGGGGGCCCATATGTAAGTGTCAGAGGGGTAAAACATTTAGTCTAAACTAATTTAAACGAGTGGGTCCACATTTCAATGTAGGAAACTAAATTAAAGGCTTAATTAGCAGGAAGATTAGTACTAATTAATTTTGGGCTAATAAATCAGCCGGTCAACACAGGGGTTTCCTCGTGCGCACATAGAAGCGGGACGGCGGCCACAACACTCCGCCGGCAGTCAGCGGCGACCGGAGCGGTCAGGCCGGGGAGCGGCTGGGCGGCAGCGGGCAAGCAGGGGATGCGGCGGGGTACGACGCGGGGGGCTGAGCGAGGCACGGGCGAGGCGCGGCGCGGCGGCCGCACGCGCATGCGGCGGTGGGTGAGCACATCCGGCGACGCACGGCCATAGAGGTACGCGGGCAGCGCGGTGCAGGGCTTGCCCAAGGCCCTGGCAGGCTCGGGGTGCGACGGGGGAGGCCGGAGGCGGTAGGTGGCGGTAGCTAGGCAGAGCAGCGGCGGCGGGGGGGGGGGGAGGGGGCGGGTCCGGCACCGTCGGCTGTTGGTGGGCGCGGCCGCGAGCGAGGCAGGATGGCGCAATGGGAGGGCACGGGCGTGCGGTGCGTAAGGCGGCAGTAGCAGGCAGAGTAGCGAGGGCAGCGGGTAATAGCCGCAACAACAAGAAGCAGCGACAACACGAGGCTGCGCGGGCACGGTAAGGAGCGCGGCCAGAGCGGAGTGGTGTGCAACAACGAAACCATGCGCAGGCATTCCTGATTCCAAGGGCATAGGTGAGGTCCGAAGCGACGCTCTGAGCTCGCTGGTGAGCTCATCAGGTCCGGGGGTGGACCATAGCGTCGACCAAAAGCTCGGCCGCGACGGCAGAGCTCGGCCGGGATACGGTGGTGTCTAGCGACGGCTAGAGACGAGGAGCAAGGACAGGAGGAGAGGGGGGAGTAGAGGAGGCAACGATCTTTTTGAGTAGTCAAGGCCTGGACGAAGCGCGGTGAATCAACGGCGACGGCGGTGGTGGCCAAAGTTGAGGAAGATGGACGAAGGCGACGACATGCGGCCGACCTCGCTCGATCCAGGGACGTAGTCGAAGAAGACGGACACGACGGAGCTTCGGGACATCCTAGTGGGGCTCGGGGAGCATGGTGGCTGCGGGATCTACGATGGCGCTCGGGTGTGTGCGGAAAAGCAAGCAACGACGCAAGGGAGAAAGAAATGGTGGCTAGGGTTTGACCGGGGAAGAGGGGGGCTTGGGGTTGCCCTTGTAGCCATCGGGGAGGCGGGGGCTGGGCGCCACGCACGGCATGGCCGGGGGATGGGCGCCACGATCCCCTCTCTCCCTGTAGCAGGTTGAAGAAGAGGGGAGGTGGGCTAGGCTGGTCATTAGGCTAGTTGGCCCAAAGTGCCTAGTAGAATAGGCCCCTTTTTTTTCTTTTTTTTCTTTTTCTATTCTGCCAAACAATTGTCTCCGTTTGCATTTAATTAAAATAGCAAACAATTTTTGTTTGAGTTGAAACTTGGCACATAATTAGTAGGCATTGTTTTCAACTAGCACACCAAGTCTTAAATTATGTTGAATAGTAAAAAACATTTGTTTAAAAGAATTGGCTCAATTAATAGTCGCGGGTTCACCTTTTGTTAGGTTAAGGGCATTTCAAATAACCAATTTGATGGTGAATACTTTCAGACAACTTGTTAGTGAATATTTGTAACAGTACGAACATTTTTATTTTGTTGTTTGAAAAAATATATATTTTTTTACTTTATTTTAAATTGAGTTTGACTGGAATTTTGATTAAGTGACATTTGGCTTAGCAAAAAGGCGATGACATGGCATCATTAGGGTGAGGTTACTGTAGCTTAATTATCCGGGCATCACATAAATAGTGGGCAATATCATGTCTTCACCACTAGCTTGTGTAAACATGATCAGAAGCTTCATAAGAGGGCAGTGAACTATATTGAACCGGCGGTGCCTCAGTATTTGCGCTGGCCTGAGCATCCCATTTTATGGAGTAGAGAGGATCACCCGCCCCGGGTTGACAATCTGGGTCATCTAGCATTGGTGGTAGCCCCTCAAGTTGGGTGTAACGCCCTCGATGCGGCTATGTCTCCCACGTGTCGAGGCGCGACTTAGAGACATAGGCGCATTGAAAGCAATGTCGCAAGTCGGGAATCATAACACAACCCATGTACATATATAATATAAAGGGGAATAATATCATAGTTGGCTTACACTCGCCACGTCACATCAAAGTACATAAATAGCATCCATCATACAATCACTCATGGCCCGACTACGGCGCCAAAATAGAAAAGACCCCCAACAAGCGACTAAACCCTGAATCGAACCCCGAATAGGCACCACTACTGATCATCAGGAAAAGACACATAGTATCGCTGAGAGTCCTCGTCGTACTCCCACTTCAGCTCGAGCGCGCCATCCGGAGAAGTATCATCGGTCCCTGCATCTGGTGTAATAGTAATCTATGAGCCACAAAGGACTCAGCAATCTCGCACCCTCGCGATCAAGACTATTTAAGCTTAATAGGTAGGAAAGGGGTGATGTAAAGTGGAGCTGCAGCAAGCGACTAGCATATATGGTGGCTAACTTATTCGCAAAGGAGAGCGAGAAGAGAAGGCAAAGCACGAGCGGAAACTATATAGAGCAGCCTACGCAAACATAACTCCAATGCCGTGTCCACTTCCCGGACTCCGCCGAGAAGAGGCCATCACGGCAACACACGCAGTTGATTCATTTTAATTATTTAAGTTCAAGTTATCTACAACCGGACATTAACAAATTCCCATCTGCCCATAACCGCGGGCACGGCTTTCGAAAGATCAATCCCTGCAGGGGGGTCCCAACTTAGCCCATAACAAGCTCTCACGGTCAACGGAGGAATAGACCTCCACCCAGGACCCACCGATCAGACTCGGTATCCCGGTACAACAAGATGATTCGACAGGTCAAAACTAGTCCAGCAACACCGCCCGAATGCGCCGACAAATCCCGATAGGAGCTGCACATATCTCTTTCTCAGGGAACACTCAGATGAGACTAGCTACGAGTAAAACCAACCCTCAAGTTTCCCCGAGGTGGCCCCGCAGGCAGCTCATTTTGGACCAACACTCAGAGGAGCACTGGCCCGTGGGGGGCTAAAATAACGATGACCCTCGGGCTCCGGAAACCCAAGGGAAAAAGAGGCTAGGTGGCAAATGGTAAAACCAATGTTGGGCATTGCTGGAAAAGCTTTAATCAAGGCGAACTATCAAGGGGTTCCCATTAGAGCCCAACCGCGTAAGGGACGCAACAATCCGGGAACATAACACCGATATGACGGAAACTAGGGCGGCAAGAGTGGAACAAAACACTAGGCGAGAGGCCGAGCCTTCCACCCTTTACCAAGTTTATAGATGAATAAAGATAACATAGCAATATAATGATATCCCAACAAGTAAATAAATGTTCCAACAAGGAACGGCTCCAATCTTCACCTGCAACTAACAACGCTATAAGAAGGGGCTTGAGCAAAGCGGTAACATAGCCAATCAAAGGTTTGCTAGGACAAAGGTGGGTTAGAGGCTCAATCATGGCAATTGGGAGGCTGACAAGCAAGTGGTAGGCATCGTAGCATTGGCAAAGCAAAAGAGCGAGCAAACTAGCATATCAAAGATAGTAGTGATTTCAAGGGTGTGATCATCTTGCCTGCAGAGTTGTCAGAATTGATTGGATCCTCAAAAGCAAACTCAACGGGCTCCTCGTTAGCGAACTCGTCTCCCGGCTCTACCCAACAACACAAACAAGTAACAAGGATACAATCAACCACGTGCAAAGGCAACCAATAAGATGCAAAGATGATATGCTATGCGGGATGCGATGCGGGATGCAAAATGCAAGATGTGACAGGAAATGCATGAACCTGGCCTCAACATGGAAAACCAAGTGTGCCACTGGATAGAGGGGAAGAAATCCCCTGAAAACGATATAAAGATCATGGCAATCGGAGCTACGGTTTGGAAATGGCAAGCGTTTTACTAAACGAACCGATCTGCGATTTACAGCAAGTAGGCTCCTAAATGCAACAAACTGAACATGCTACAGCCACCCAACATGAAAACAAATTGCATGGCAGTGATGTACTCAAGAAGCTTAACAAATCATCAGGACTGAGGCATATGCAAATTCATCCATTAAGGGCTTCAAACAAGCATGGCAAAACTGAATAAGCAAAACAGATTTCAGACTTAGCGAAATTAACGCTAGTCTGAAATTTCAGACCACGATGCTCTCTTCGGAGCAGCAAAACAACATGAAGCAAAACCTGAACATGGCAAGTAAGAGCATGGCATCGAGCTACTCGACAAGCTTAACAACACACCCAAACTGACCTGGGGCCAAAAGGGTTCACAAAATACTCCACCGAGCACACGAACATCGATGAAACACAATCAGTTTTCGGACTTAGTGAAAACTAGGACATGCTGAAATATAACTCACGGAGGCATGTAAACGAGCTCGATGCACTCACTACGGTGCAAGTCATGGCAAGGAAAGTCTATATCCATTAAGAAGGCACAAAATTCTAGCTAGACATGGCAAGAACAAAGGCATAGCATGCATGGATCACTAGCAATAACTCCGGCAAAATCGCAAAAGAGTTCACGATCTGCCCAAAACAGCAACTATGCAAAAGCTGAGCTCGATTGAGTCAACCTAGGCTGCTCCAACATAACAAGTAAAGACATGGATGGATTAATCACAACAAGAATAACAAATCACTCTTAATGATCATCCTCAAAAGAGGCACGGATCACTAGGAAACAAGCTGGACATATAGCATCGTGAACTAAAACATCCCAGACTTAGTGATTTTCACTAAGTCCCTGAAATCAGTAAACTCAGGTAGCCTACTTCGCAAGTTTGCACAAGACAACACACACATCCTAAAAATGCATGGGAGGCACCCCTGGAAAGAAGACAACATGCTTAACAATTCATCCCAAAGGGGCACAGGCATATCATGCACGGATTAAACATGGCAAAAATGACAAAAGTGCATGATGAACTAACGGATCTGCAATTTAACTCATGATGCCTCCTTCCAACAGCTTTTTGGGCACCAAGATGACCTCAAATGCAAATGATGCAATGGAATGAAATTATGTACTCGTCGAGACGAAGATTTTGACATATCATATGCCCAAATCGGAGCTATGGATGCAAAGATATGAGCGGTCAAATTATGCACAAAAATCTAGAAAGAGGAGGGAAAGTCAACCGAGTTAGGGTTTTTTGGATCTGGATCTGGCGCCCGGTACTGTTCACGCACTGTTCATCCGGAGCTCGCCGGAATCTTCATCGTCGCCGGAGTGGAGAGGAGAGGCCGGGCCGGGCGGCGGTGGCCGGGCGGCGAGCGCCGGCGGGGAAGGACGCCGCGGTGGCGCGGCTTGCGGCTCCGGCCACCAGAGCCGAAGGACGGGGCGGCGCGGGACTTGAGGCTCCGGCCACCGGAGTCACGGGCGGTGGCAGAGGCCGGTCAAGGTGTGCGGCGGCGCCGGTGGGTCGGTGGCGGCGGGAGGAAGGAGACGGCGGCGCGGAACCCAGGCGCGGGCGCGGGGCGGCTTGGGCCGCGGGGGCCTGCCCCGGGCCGTGCGGGCCGGTGCGGTGGGCGACGGTGGCGGCGAACGGCGGCTTGCCACGTGGCGGCGGGGAGGTAGATCGGACACGTCCGGCGCCGGCGGACGTTGTCCGGCGCGCGGAAAGAGAGGATTTAGGGTTTTGGGGAAGGAGATCCAAGATATTTCGAGGGGGTTCTATATATAGGCATAGAGGGAGCTAGGAGAGTCCAAATGAGGTGCGGTTTTTGCCCACACGATCGTGATCGAACGACCGAGACGATGGAGCAGAGTTTGGTGGGTTTTGGGCCAAAATGGAGGGGTGTTGGGCTGCAACACACACAAGGCCTTTTCGGTCCCTCGGTTAACCGTTGGAGTATCAACCGAAGTCCAAATGACCCGAAACTTGACAGGCTGTCTACCGGTAGTAACCCAAGGCCGCATGGCAAGTCTCGGCCCAGTCCGGAAATGTTTAATCCCCACACACGAAAGAAAGCTAGAAATGGCCACCGGAGGAGAACGAAGCGCCGGAATACAAAACGGACAACGGGGAAAAAGCTCGAATGCATGAGATGAACATGTATGCAAATGCAATGCACGTGATGACATGATATGAGATGCACGAAAAACAAAACAACACACGGAGGCAAAGACCTGAACCCGAGAATTAAATATAACTTAATGCCGGAAACGGCAAGAGTTGGAGTACAATTCGGGAAGGTTACATATGGGGCGTTACAACACTCCACCACTACGAAAAGATCTCGTCCCGAGATCTAGGACTGAAAGAACTCCGGGTACTCAGAACGGAGGTGATCCTCGCGTTCCCAGGTAGCTTCATGGTCGGAATGGTGTGACCACTTAACTTTGAGAAACTTGATTGACTTGTTGCGAGTTTTGCGTTCAGTCTCTTCAAGGATTGCAACTGGGTGCTCACGGTAGGAGAGATCTTCTTAGAGCTCAATGTCCTCGAAGTTGACGGTGCGCTCAGGCGTCTTGAAGCACTTTCTGAGTTGCGAGACGTGGAACACATCATGAACATTGGCAAAGGTTGCAGGAAGCTCGAGTTGATAGGCGAGGTCGCCTCTCTTGCTGACGATCTTGAAAGGCCCGACGTATCTGGGGGCAAGCTTCCCTTTGATACCGAAGCGACGAGTCCCTTTCATAGGAGAGACGCGTAGGTAGACATGATCTCCGATCTCGAAAGCCAAATCACGGTGCTTGCTGTCATAGTAGCTCTTCTGACGAGATTGCGCTGCTTTGAGGTTATCACGAATGACCTTGCACATTTCTTCTGCCTCTGTGATCAGGTCATTACCCAGCAGCTGACGTTCACCGGTTTCAGACCAGTTGAGAGGTGTACGACACTTCCTACCATACAGAATTTCAAATGGGGCCTTGCCCGAACTTGCTTGAAAGCTGTTGTTGTACGAGAATTCAGCATAAGGAAGGCAATCCTCCCACTTCATGCCGAAGGAGATAACACAAGCCCTGAGCATATCTTCAAGAATCTGGTTGACACGCTCGACTTGACCGCTTGTTTGAGGATGGAAAGCAGTGCTGAAGCGAATGTTGGTGCCCATGGCCTTCTGAAAAGAATCCCAGAACTTGGAGGTAAAGATGCTGCCACGGTCTGAAGATATCACTTGAGGAATACCGTGCAGAGAGACAATTCGAGAGGTGTAGAGCTCCCCCAATTGAGCTGCAGTGATTGACTCTTTGATAGGCAAGAAATGAGCCACTTTGGTGAGCTTGTCGATGACAACGAATATAGCATCATTGCCACGCTTGGACTTTGGAAACCCAGTCACGAAGTCCATTTCAATGCGGTCAAACTTCCATTCTGGAATGGTGAGAGGTTGGAGGAGACCTGCTGGCCTTTGGTGTTCTGCTTTCACTCTTCTGCAGACATCACATTCATTCACGAATTGAGCGATCTCGCGCTTCATTCGAGTCCACCAATAAGTTTGCTTGAGATCTTGATACATCTTCGTGCTCCCAGGGTGGATGGAGAGGAGAGAGTTGTGAGCCTCATTCATGATCACTTTACGAAGTTCACCTTTGGGCACAACAATTCGATCCTCGAAGAAGAGAGTGTCCTTGTCATCAAGTCGGTAGCACTTGTACTTGGACTGACTCTTTGCAATACCAATCTTCACCTTTTTCACCATAGCATCAAGAAGCTGGGCTTGGCGAATCTGGTCTTCCAAGGTAGGAGAAACTTGAAGGTTGGCAAGGAAACCTTGAGGAACAACTTGCAGATTAAGTTTGTGGAAGGCTTCACAAAGCTCGGGTTGATAAGGCTTGAGAATCAGCCTGTTGCAATATGCTTTTCTGCTCAAAGCATAAGCAATCACATTAGCCTTGCCTGGAGTATACTCGATACTCGGATTGTACTCTTGAATCATCTCGACCCATCGAGTCTGCCTGAGGTTGAGATTAGGCTGAGTGAAGATGTACTTGAGACTCTTGTGATCAGTGAAGATGTCCACTTTTCTTCCCAAGAGAAGATGTCTCCAAGTCAACAATGCGTGCACAACTGCCGCCAACTCGAGATCATGAGTGGGGTAGTTCTTCTCATTAGGCTTCAACTGGCGAGAGGTATAAGCAACAACTTTCTTCTCTTGCATCAGTACTGCACCGAGACCTTGGAGAGAGGCATCACAAAAGACCTCGTACGGCTTGGTTTCATCAGGCGGAGTTAGAACTGGAGCAGTGATCAATTTCTCTTTCAAAGCATTGAAAGCGATATCACACTCCGGAGACCAAACATACTTGACGTGCTTCTGAAAAAGATTTGAGAGAGGCTTCGCGATCTTGGAGAAGTTTTCAACGAATCTTCGGCAATAACTTGCAAGACCGAGGAAGCTACGGAGTTGCTTCACATTCTGAGGAGGTTCCCAATTAACGATTGCAGACACCTTCTCAGGATCCACGGAAATGCCCTTGGCAGAGATAATATGGCCAAGATAAAGAACCTCATCGAGCCAAAACTCACACTTGGAGAACTTGGCGTAGAATTGATGTTCCCTTAGCTTGTCAAGAACCAAACACAAGTGTTTGGCATGATCTTCCTTGTTCTTCGAGAAAACCAGGATGTCGTCGAGATAGACCAAAACAAAGTCATTGGTGTAGGGGTTGAAGATGAAATTCATCATGCGAGAGAACGTCGGAGGAGCATTGGCGAGGCCAAAAGACATAACAGTGTATTCATATGACCCATAGCTTGTTCTGAACGCCGTCTTTGGAATATCTTGTTCACGAATGCGAATTTGATGATAACCCATACGGAGATCAAGCTTGGAGAATACTTGGGCACCCTTGAGTTGTTCGAACAGCTCATTAATGTTGGGAAGTGGATATTTGTTCTTGATGGTCTTCTTGTTCAATGGACGATAATCAACACAAAGTCGGTCCGTTCCATCCTTCTTCTTCACAAAAAGAACACCACAACCCCACGGAGAAGTACTAGGCCGAATGAGACCCATTCTTTCTTGCACATCACGTTGTTTCTTCAACTCCTTCAACTCTTCGGGGCCGAGCTTGTAAGGACGTTTGCACACCGGTTCCGTACCGGGCTCAAGTTCAATAACAAATTCAACCGGCCGGTTTGGAGGCATGCCTGGGAGTTCTTCAAGGAAGACATCTTGGTACTCACAAACAACCGGAATCTGCGAAATAGCATCCAATTCACCCTTTTCATTGAGAGAAAACAACCGCATGATATTATCCCGAGCAGCAAAGACAATTACTTCCTCAGACGAATGAGTCAGTTGAATCTGCTTGGCTGCGCAATCGAGGTGAGCCTTGTGTTTAGAGAGCCAGTCCATCCCAAGAATGAGGTCGATATCAGAATTGCCAAGAACCATTGGAGAAGCGAGGAACTTGAAATCACCCATCATGATAGAAATATCCGGAATCATCATAGTGGAACTCAGACGCTTCGCTGGAGAGACGACTTGCGTAGCTCTAGGTAATGCCTTAGTGCTAAAATTGTTCTCCGATGCAAATGGGAATGACATGAAGGAATGCGATGCACCAGAGTCAAAAAGAACTTTTGCAGGAACATCGTTAACAGGAAGGTTACCCATGATCACATCTGACGAATCCTCTGCCTGAGCTGCATTCACCATATTGACCTTGGCGTGCTTGGGATTATGCTTGACCACAGTTGTACTTGCCGATCTGATAGGAGGAGGAGGAGGAAGACGCCTCTGGTTGAAACACTTGTTGGCATAGTGACCCTTCTGTTGGCACTTGTTGCACGTGACCTCTGAGAGCGGACGGTGGTACGGAGCACTCGATCTTGAAGCTTGAGACGAAGTCTTGTTCTGAAAGCCTGGGTTGGGTGGGTGGGATGAACCACTGCCACCTTTGCTCTTCTGTTGATACGGCTGGCGGAACGGAGGAGGAGGAAGCCAATACTTCTGCTGCTTGGCCACTTGAGTAGAGGAAGAAGACGTGGAGTCTCTGACTCGCTTCCTGGAAGCATCACACCTGAGCTGAGAAGCCTCTTGCTTTAGTGCCATGTTGTAGAACTCATCGTATCTCAGCGGCTCGAAGAGGACAAGAGCGAGCTGAATTTCTTCACGAAGACCACCCCTGAACTGATAGATCATGCTCTTCTCATCAGGAACATCCTGCTTGGCAAAACGGGCGAGCTTCTGGAACAACTTGTTGTAGTCATAGACAGACAAAGAGCCTTGCTTCAGATTGCGGAATTCTTCACGTTTGCTTTCAGTCACACTTTGAGGAATGTGATGAGCTCGAAAATCATGACAGAAATCATCCCAAGTGATCAAACGTCCACCTCTGGAATCCCGGTACTGCTGAAACCACTCTGCGGCCTGATCCTTGAGCTGGAAAGACGCGAACTTGACGAAATCTTCAGGTCTGACGTTGCTACATTCAAAATGCTTGCCCAGATCGACTAACCAATCATCAGCATCGGTAGCCTCAACGCAGTTGCTGAACATCTTTGGACCATTTGCGACGAACTGATTCAGAGTTGCAAATTGGTTCTAGTTGTTGCCTTGATTCGCTTGACTGCTTTGATTCCGCTCTTGGATGATTTGCATGATCAGCTGAGTATTTGCATTAGTAGCAGCCATCACAGCCTGCCATGCTTCCGGAGGAGGCGGAGGTGGCGGGGGATCTTGATTCTGGTTCTGACTGGTGCTCTTAGCGGGAGCCATCCTGAAGAGGTTGACCACCATTAGCACACAAATATAGAAATATTGAAGGTGAATCCAACGGAATGAAAATTGCAACATAAAGTCTTCACATACAAACAAAATGAACGAATGCACTTCTCTTGAAGTGGTCACATATTCCTAAATTGCGAAGCCACGAAGAATCAGGTAGAAGAGGTACATCAACGAGGGATGGAATCAACATATGACGTCGAAGAAGAACGAATACCACTACTCGAAATAAAACCAAGGGTTGGCTTGCGGAATAAGCCGGAACAAACACATGATAGAAATTTCGTCCGAAGTGTTCGTGGTAGGACCTACACGGGCTCGACCGTACAACACCATCATGTACAAGGCAGTGCACATGACATACGAATCGTCCCCGAGTCAGCATAGCCAAGGACTCTTTAAGACACAACGAGACCACTGTAAAATCGACCGTGAATAGGCGAACCACTAGACGTCGAACCCCAATTTCATATCACACATCTATTGGAAAGATATCCTAAGGCTACTCGAATTCCCACCTATGAAATTCCCGAAACTTTCCGGTTATGCAATCAGGTGTTGGGGATACAGGGGAAGCATAATATCTCACCCAAGCTAGCAAATCCTACATCCAGCTGCATCCATCCTTCAACACATAACCAAGAAACCTTCGGAAACCATCTCTCTCAACCTTCGAAAAGCATCCGTTATACAAGTTATGGCGATACTCCCGAACTCCCGCCCCAGTACTGGGTGGCGTCGAGGTTATCTCACCAACGAACTGCATAAAGGAGATTTTCGATGTCGGGCACATATCTCAAGTATGCCAGAATTGCAACGATAGAATTATGATGACAACACCTCAGAGCTCAACTCCCCGGGACACTTCCACTAAACCCCTGACAGGAGGCACCAAGACAGTATTCTCATCATAAGCCATCGGAACAAAACTAAGATACTCGCGTGATCCTAAAATTTTTTTTAGTGAAATTTGAGAAGAGAAGAGTTAAAACTCTACGTCAGGATGCCTTACCAGAGCGATGAGGAGACTGGGAAGTAAAAAGAATTCCTAAGCTCTCCGATATATAATTCCTAAGGACTCAAAACATTTTTCTAGACACAACTCGGCTGCTAAAAACGATCAAGCAATGGGGCTCCTAAGGTCGGGGAAGGCTCTGATTACCAACTTGTAACGCCCTCGATGCGGCTATGTCTCCCACGTGTCAAGGCACGACTTAGAGACATAGGCGCATTGAAAGCAATGTCGCAAGTCGGGAATCATAACACAACCCATGTACATATATAATATAAAGGGGAATAATATCATAGTTGGCTTACACTCGCCACGTCACATCAAAGTACATAAATAGCATCCATCATACAATCACTCATGGCCCGACTACGGCGCCAAAATAGAAAAGACACATAGTATCGCTGAATCGAACCCCGAATAGGCACCACTACTGATCATCAGGAAAAGACACATAGTATCGCTGAGAGTCCTCGTCGTACTCCCACTTCATCGGTCCCTGCATCTGGTGTAATAGTAATCTATGAGCCACAAAGGACTCAGCAATCTCGCACCCTCGCGATCAAGCTTAATAGGTAGGAAAGGGGTGATGTAAAGTGGAGCTGCAGCAAGCGACTAGCATATATGGTGGCTAACTTATTCGCAAAGGAGAGCGAGAAGAGAAGGCAAAGCACGAGCGGAAACTATATAGAGCAGCCTACGCAAACATAACTCCAACGCCGTGTCCACTTCCCGGACTCCGCCGAGAAGAGGCCATCATGGCAACACACGCAGTTGATTCATTTTAATTATTTAAGTTCAAGTTATCTACAACCGGACATTAACAAATTCCCATCTGCCCATAACCGCGGGCACGGCTTTCGAAAGATCAATCCCTGCAGGGGGGTCCCAACTTAGCCCATAACAAGCTCTCACGGTCAACGAAGGAATAGACCTCCACCCAGGACCAACCGATCAGACTCGGTATCCCGGTACAACAAGATGATTCGACAGGTCAAAACTAGTCCAGCAACACCGCCCGAATGTGCCGACAAATCCCGATAGGAGCTGCACATATCTCTTTCTCAGGGCACACACAGATGAGACTAGCTACGAGTAAAACCAACCCTCAAGTTTCCCCGAGGTGGCCCCGCAGGCAGCTCATTTCGGACCAACACTCAGAGGAGCACTGGCCCGTGGGGGGCTAAAATAACGATGACCCTCGGGCTCCGGAAACCCAAGGGAAAAAGAGGCTAGGTGGCAAATGGTAAAACCAATGTTGGGCATTGCTGGAAAAGCTTTAATCAAGGCGAACTATCAAGGGGTTCCCATTATAGCCCAACCGCGTAAGGGACGCAACAATCCGGGAACATAACACCGATATGACGGAAACTAGGGCGGCAAGAGTGGAACAAAACACTAGGCGGGAGGCCGAGCCTTCCACCCTTTACCAAGTTTATAGATGAATAAAGATAACATAGCAATATAATGATATCCCAACAAGTAAATAAATGTTCCAACAAGGAACGGCTCCAATCTTCACCTGCAACTAACAACGCTATAAGAAGGGGCTTGAGCAAAGCGGTAACATAGCCAATCAAAGGTTTGCTAGGACAAAGGTGGGTTAGAGGCTCAATCATGGCAATTGGGAGGCTGACAAGCAAGTGGTAGGCATCGTAGCATTGGCAAAGCAAAAGAGCGAGCAAACTAGCATAGCAAAGATAGTAGTGATTTCAAGGGTGTGATCATCTTGCCTGCAGAGTTGTCAGAATTGACTGGATCCTCAAAAGCAAACTCAACGGGCTCCTCGTTAGCGAACTCGTCTCCCGGCTCTACCCAACAACACAAACAAGTAACAAGGATACAATCAACCACGTGCAAAGGCAACCAATAAGATGCAAAGATGATATGCTATGCGGGATGCGATGCGGGATGCAAAATGCAAGATGTGACAGGAAATGCATGAACCTGGCCTCAACTTGGAAAACCAAGTGTGCCACTGGATAGAGGGGAAGAAATCCCCTGAAAACGATATAAAGATCATGGCAATCGGAGCTACGGTTTGGAAATGGCAAGCGTTTTACTAAACGAACCGATCTGCGATTTACAGCAAGTAGGCTCCTAAATGCAACAAAATGAACATGCTACAGCCACCCGACATGAAAACAAATTGCATGGCAGTGATGTACTCAAGAAGCTTAACAAATCATCAGGACTGAGGCATAGGCAAATTCATCCATTAAGGGCTTCAAACAAGCATGGCAAAACTGAATAAGCAAAACAGATTTCAGACTTACCGAAATTAACGCTAGTCTGAAATTTCAGACCACGATGCTCTCTTCGGAGCAACAAAACAACATGAAGCAAAACCTGAACATGGCAAGTAAGAGCATGGCATGGAGCTACTCAACAAGCTTAACAACACGCCCAAAATGACCTGGGGCCAAAAGGGTTCACAAAATACTCCACCGAGCACATGAACATCGATGAAACACAATCAGTTTTCAGACTTTGTGAAAACTAGGACATGCTGAAATATAACTCACGGAGGCATGTAAACGAGCTCGATGCACTCACTACGGTGCAAGTCATGGCAAAGCAAGTCTATATCCATTAAGAAGGCATAAAATTCTAGCTAGACATGGCAAGAACAAAGGCATAGCATGCATGGATCACTAGCAATAACTCCGGCAAAATCGCAAAAGAGTTCACGATCTGCCCAAAACAGCAACTATGCAAAAGTTGAGCTCGATTGAGTCATCCTAGGGTACTCCAACATAACAAGTAAAGACATGGATGGATTAGGCACAACAAGAATAACAAATCACTCTTAATGATCATCCTCAAAAGAGGCACGGATCACTAGGAAACAAGCTGGACATATAGCATCGTGAACTAAAACATCCCAGACTTAGTGATTTTCACTAAGTCCCTGAAATCAGTAAACTCAGGTAGCCTACTTCGCAAGCTTGCACAAGACAACACACACATCCTAAAAATGCATGGGAGGCACCCCTGGAAAGAAGACAACATGCTTAACAATTCATCCCAAAGGGGCACAGGCATATCGTGCACGGATTAAACATGGCAAAAATGACAAAAGTGCATGATGAACTAACGGATCTGCAATTTAACTCATGATGCCTCCTTCCAACAGCATTTTGGGCACCAAGATGACCTGAAATGCAAATGATGCAATGGAATTAAATGATGTACTCGTCGAGACGAAGATTTTGACATATCATATGCCCAAATCGGAGTTACGGATGCAAAGATATGAGCGGTCAAAGTATGCACAAAAATCTGGAAAGAGGAGGGAAAGTCAACCGAGTTAGGGTTTTTTGGATCTGGATCTTGCGCCCGGTACTGTTCACGCACTGTTCATCCGGAGCTCGCCGGAATCTTCATCGTCGCCGGGGTGGAGAGGAGAGGCCGGGCCGGGCGGCGGTGGCCGGGCGACGAGTGCCGGCGGGGAAGGACGCCGCGGTGGCGCGGCTTGCGGCTCCGGCCACCGGAGCCGAAGGACGGGGCGGCGCGGGACTTGAGGCTCCGGCCACCGGAGTCGCGGGCGGCGGCAGAGGCCGGTCAAGGTGTGCGGCGGCGCCGGCGGGTCGGTGGTGGCGGGAGGAAGGAGACGGCGGCGCGGAACCCAGGCGCGGGCGCGGGGCGGCTTGGGCCGCGGGGGCCTGCCCCGGGCCGTGCGGGCCGGTGCGGTGGGCGACGGTGGCGGCGAACGGCGGCGTGCCACGTGGCGGCGGGGAGGCAGATCGGACACGTCCGGCGCCGGCGGACGTTGTCTGGCGCGCGGAAAGAGAGGATTTAGGGTTTCGGGGAAGGAGATCCGAGATATTTCGAGGGGGTTCTATATATAGGCATAGAGGGAGCTAGGAGAGTCCAAATGAGGTGCGGTTTTCGCCCACACGATCGTGATCGAACGACCGAGACGATGGAGCAGAGTTTGGTGGGTTTTGGGCCAAAATGGAGGGGTGTTGGGCTGCAACACACACGAGGCCTTTTCGGTCCCTCGGTTAACCGTTGGAGTATCAACCGAAGTCCAAATGACCCGAAACTTGACAGACGGTCTACCGGTAGTAACCCAAGGCCGCATGGAAAGTCTCGGCCCAGTCCGGAAATGTTTAATCCCCACACACAAAAGAAAGCTAGAAATGGCCACCGGAGGAGAACGAAGCGCCGGAATGCAAAACGGAAAATGGGGAAAAAGCTCGAATGCATGAGATGAACATGTATGCAAATGCAATGCACGTGATGACATGATATGAGATGCACGAAAAACAAAACAACACACGGAGGCAAAGACCCAAACCCGAGAATTAAATATAACTTAATGCCGGAAACGGCAAGAGTTGGAGTACAATTCGGGAAGGTTACATATGGGGCGTTACATTGGGGGATATAAGTTCACTAAGGTACTCATGGATGGGGGAAGTATTATCAACATCCTATATTATGATACCTTCCGTCGTATGGGGTTGACAGATAAGAATCTTAAACCGTCAAACACCGTTTTCCATGGTGCGGTGCCTGGTAAGTCTGCATACCCAGTGGGCAAGATAGCCTGAGAGGTAGCTTTTGGAGATGATCATGATTCAAGATCAGAAACATTGACTTTTGAGGTGGTAAAAATCAAAAGTCCGTATCACGCTTTGTTCGGGCCACCGGCTTATGCTAAGTTCATGGCAAGGCCATGTTATGTTTATCTGCAGCTTAAAATGCCAGGTCATAAGGGGACTATCACAGTACATGGGAGCAGGAAGATCGCTTTGGAATGTGAGGAAGGTGATGCGGCTTATGCCGAGTCGGTTTGTGCCACAGAGGAGCTGAAGTTTTATAAAGACCAAGTTGATCCGGCAGATATGACTTCTTTAAAAAAGCCAATTACGGAGCACGATCCGGCGTTGAAGTTTAAATCGTCCACAGATACTAAGATGGTTGATTTTGTTCCTGGCGATTCATCCAAATAGTTCAGTATCAGCGCTAACCTGGATCCCAAATAGGAAAGCGCGCTCATCGATTTGAACAAGGCTTGCCCTGCAGACCCCTTTGCCCTCCCTCGTATTGATCAGATTATTGATGCTACGGCGGGTTGTGACCGTTTGTGTTTTCTGGAAGCTTATTCTGGTTATCATCAAATCAAAATGGCAGTTAAGGACCAGGAGAAGACAGCTTTCATTACTCCATTTGGAGCCTTCTGCTATGTCTCCATGCCCTTTGGGCTTAAGAGTGCCTAGGCGACTTATCAACAATGTGTTCAGAATTGTCTTCATAAGAAAATTGGGCGCAATGTTCATGCATATGTGGATGATATTGTCATAAAATCCAGGAAGGAGGAAACATTGATAGATGACTTGAGAGAAACCTTTGACAACCTCCGAGTTTACAAGATGATGCTCAATCCGGAAAAGTGTGTCTTTGGTCTTCCGGCAGGAAAACTCTTGGGTTTTCTGGTGTCAAATAGAGGCATTGAGGCTAATCCAGAAAAAATTTCAGCAATTACATTTTTGGCTAAACCGGCGTGTAGCAATGACGTTCAACGTTTGGCTGGCCGGATTGCGTCTTTGAGCCGGTTTATCAGCCGTCTTGGGGAGAAGGCTATCCCTTTATATCAGATGCTCAAGAAAACAGATAATTTTGTCTGGAGCGAGGCGGCTGATAAAGCATTTGAGGATCTGAAGAGGCAGTTAGCTGAACCGCCTGTGCTTGCAGCCCCGATCAATAAAGAGCCGTTGTTGCTATATGTGGCTGCTAATGCCCGAGTTGTTAGCGTGGCTATTGTGGTGGAACACAAGGAAGCTGGCAAGGAATATCCGGTTCAACGGTCGGTTTATTATATCACTGAAGTGCTCATTGAGTTAAAGCAGAGGTATCCACATTGGCAAAACCTGGTGTATGGAGTGTTTATGGCAAGCCGAAAGCTTAAACATTATTTTCAGAGTCATCCTATCACAGTGGTCGGTTCAACCCCTCTGGGATATATCATTCAAAACAGAGAAACAACTGGCCGGATTGCCAAATGGGCTATTGAGCTTGGACCTCACGGGCTCAAATACATACCTCGCACAGCAATTAAATCCCAATCACTCATGGACTTTATCAATGATTGGACAGAATTGTAGGTAAGGATGGCAATTTTATTCATGGACATGGATATCTATGGATATCCGCCCCGACTGGATAGGGTTTGGATATGCTTTTGTGTCCATGGGCGGCGCCCAAACCCGACCCGATTGTTCGTGGGTAGGGCATGGATATAATCTTGTACCCATGGATATACCCAAACCCGACCTGATAGTATGACTTAATGGGAAAAAATCTGCCATCCCCGCCCCACGTTCACATGTCCCACGACAATTTTACACTTTTTTATCTGAAACATGCATAAGAAATCACACAATCCCCATCGTAACTTTTATAAGTTGACAGTCAATCCCCTCTGTAACATACTCCAACAACCCTTTCCTTATTTTTATCTCCTTTTTAAATGACTCGTCATTCTCATATGTTAGAAAAATACTAAATGATCTTAGGTTGTTACTGGATGTTGATTTACCATAAGTGAAGCCTAGCCTGCCACGAGGTGAAGAATGGAAGAGTTTATGTTAATATTGTGTTAAGTTTTATTTATGTGTCTCGAGAGGACCCAATGGATATCCAATGGACATGGATATCCATCGGATTTGGACATGGACACAATTTTTCACCCATGGATTTTTTCATGGGTGGGCAAAGACTGTCTTCATGGATATGGATTTGGATTTGATATTGTTCAACCCGATCCACACCCGACCCATTGCCATCCTTAATTGCAGGCACCAGAGAAAAATCCAGATAACATGTATTGGACTATTCACTTTGATGGATCCAGGCAATTGGAGGGCTCGAGGGCTGGAGTCATACTAACTTCCCCACGAGGTGAGAAGTTTTGTTATGTCCTCTGTTTAATGTTCCCTTGTACTAAAAATGCAGCTGAATATGAGGCCTTACTCCACGGTCTTCAGATGGCTAAGGAGATGAACTTAAGCCGGGTTAAGTGCTTTGGGGATTCAGATCTGGTGGCCCGACAGGTGTCTGGCACTTGGGATTCTAAAGACCCACTCATGGCTGCATATCGACGAGAGGTGGACATAGTGGTTGGTCACTTCAAGGGTTATCAGGCGGACCATATAGACCGGCGAAAGAATGAAGCGACGGACGCTTTAAGCCGCCTTGGTTCTTAGCGTAAACCGGTCCCACCAAATGTCTTTCTTGACGTGCTGCATAATCCGTCGATCAAGGTATCAATAGAGGAGGAGTTGGCTATTCCTGACCCGGAGGCTCAATTGGTGGCAACTTTGCATGTCATGCCGGATTGGACAATCCCATACGTGTCTTACATGAACCGGGGTGAGTTACCAGAGGATGAAACCTCGTCCCGACAGATAATACGGCGTTCCAAATCGATGACTATACTCAATGGAGAATTACATCGTTACAGCGTCTCAGGGGCAATTCAGCGTTGTGTTTCTCCTCAAGAGGGCTGTGAGATTTTGCGAGAAATCCATGAAGGGGATTGTGGTCACCACGACGGTTCAAAGTCCTTGGTGGCTAAAGCTTTTCGCCACGGTTTCTATTGGTTAACAGCTCATGCTGATGCTGAGGATTTAGTCAAATGACGTGACAGTTGTCAAAAATTTGCACGCCGTGCTCATATTCCGGCTCAGGAGTTGCGGATGATTCCAATAACATGGCCGTTTGCGACTTCGGGGCTTGATATGGTTGGACCCTTTAAGCGCTCCAAGGACAAAAAGACCCACTTATTAGTGGTAGTGGACAAGTTCACCAAATGGGTGGAAGCAGAGCCAGTCAGTAAGTGTGATGCGGCCATGGCGGTTCAGTTCATCAAAAAGGTGATATTCCGGTTTGGCTTTCCACACAGTATTATAACAGATAATGGTACTAATCTGTCAAAGGGAGAGATGGAGGAATTTTGCCAACATGAGCACATCCGGCTTGATATAGCATCGGTGGCTCACCCCCAATCCAATGGACAAGCGGAAAGGGCAAATCAAGAAATTTTGCAAGGTATTAAACCCCGGCTTATGGTTCCTTTGAAGTGGACACCGGGTTGTTGGGTGGAGGAATTACCTTCTGTGTTATGGAGCATCAACACCACACCTAACAGATCTACGGGTTACACACCTTTCTTCATGGTTTATGGAGCGGAGGCAGTTCTTCCTAGTGACATCCGTCATGACTCGCCCCGTGTGACGGCTTATGTTGAAGCTGATAATGAGAAAGCATGTCAGGATTCTCTGGACCTGTTAGATGAGGAGCGTGATCTTGTGGCAGCACGTTTGGCGATTTACCAACAAGATCTCCGACGTTATCACAGCCGCCGGGTTAAGACCAGAACTTTTCAAGAAGGCGATCTGGTGCTCCGGCTCATCTAGGATCAGACTGATATGCACAAGTTATCCCCACCTTCGGAAGGACCTTTTGTGGTCAGCAAGAATCTGCACAATGGGTCATACTACCTCATTGATGTTCGAGAGCACAAAGACTCACGTAAATCGTAGGAGGAGACCAAGCGGCCATGGAATATAGCTCTTCTTCGGCCTTACTATTCTTAAGCCACATGCTTCTTCATATGTACATATTTATGACAATGTATATATTATATAATAAACCGGAGCCTCGAATAAAGCGGGGTCTCTGTTCTTTTTACATCATGTGTTTGCCTACAAGAGTTTCTACTGACAAAGCACAGTTTTGTTAAACCGGTCTCTGCAGCCGCACGGATGCAAAGAGATATCACTAGGGGGCTTGGTTGTTGTCACACCATAGCTACACCTCTTGATCGGTTTAAACACCACAAAGGGATTTCACTAGGGGGCTTGTTGTTACTACACCATAGCTACACCTCTTGATGGGCGTTAAGCCACAAAGGAAATTATGTGGGGCCAAAGAGAGTGTTTCACAAAGCACAAACTCAAACATGGGCACCCACTGAGCACAACTCGCAAAGTTACTTGGGGGCTCTTTGTGCAAAGCAACAAAGAGTTTGAAAGGACCTTTGTAATTGGCTATCAAGCCACGGCTTGGAAGCCTGGTGTATTCACCTAAAACCCCGGGTTAACCTGCCTTCATCAAGTAAGCCACTCCTGTCCAGGTAATCCTGGTATGACTCGCCGAACATTTGACAAGTCAATCTTATACAGACCCTGAACTTGTCAAAGTTAAAACGACGATTGGTTAATTGGAGGCCCATCTTAAAAGGCTTTGTTAAATGGTTTAACTCAGAGGCCTGGCAGCCCATGAAAAGCCTCGATTTGGAGCCTGGCAGCTCGTAAAAATGCCTCGCATATTTCTTTTTCGAGTCCTATTTGCTAAGTTTTTCGCCTTTATTGAGGTTCCTAATGTCTTCTGATAAACCGGTGTCCTTGACCCAGCTTGGCTTTCAACTACAAGTTGTCAGTACATGATCAGTTATAAACCGGCATTCATTACCCCGGTCTGGTTTTGACTAACAAGTCGCCAGTGTTATAAGGAAAACCCGGTGTTTATTATATCCCAGTACAGTTTATTATCATAATCCAGCAAATTAAAGGACAGAGTTATCACTGCTCCGAATTGGTGTTTACAACTTTACCATACAAGCAGTTGGTCAGCCAATGAGGTATGTTGTACATGTTATTTTTTATATACAAACTTTGATTATCCATCCAGGTATTGTCTATTCTTGGGCATCATAACCCGTCCAGTGGTAAACCACTAGGACACTTTTCAAGTTCTTATATCCAGGAACACAACTCATCATGGGTTATGCATAAAAAGATCCCAAAAGGTGGAGCAAGTTTTCACATTTTCAAAGCATCACAAAACATGCTCGATGGCATGATAGATAAAGGAGTTTTTGCTATCCTATTACATGAAGCTTCCAAACGGCTCCAATTGAATAGTTGTTTTTAAGCATTGGCACACAATAGCTGGTAAACCGGCTGCCGGTTTAAGACGCTTCGTCTGGACGGTTGGATGGTTGAGGGTCAGTTGGTGCGGTCACTTCTTCTTCATCCCTCCCCAGACGCTGGAAATCAACCGTTGACCAATTGATTCAAGTTAAAGCTTGAAACACGGCTTCTTCATGGATAAGGCTAGAGAGGTTAATGTCAGGAGCGTAAGTATGCTTACGGATTGGAGGCACAAGTTCTTCGACTTCATGGATTTCGGCAGGCTGTCTCTTCCCTTCAGCGTCATAAGCCGGTTGGAAGTGAGACAAGTCTGTGTCCTCTGCCAGTTTGCTAGCGATTGGCCGCATTTCTTTGGTCAGCCTGCGGAGGTCATCATTGTCGAAGTTTGAACCATCCTCCTTCACACCTCGATATCCTTTAATGATGTCCTCCACTTCAAGATCTAGAATCCATGCCTTGGCTCGGATTAGTGCGGTTAATGCTCCTGCTCTTGCTGCTGCCTTCTTTAGTTCGGTAATCCGGGATGGTAACATGGCCAGCTTCTCAAGAGTTTCCTTTATTAGTGATGGCGCCGGTTTATTGTAAGCCGCAGTGCAAATGGCACGCTGGGACCCAGAGTACAGCTGTTCAATCAAGGTTTCATGAATTGGACAAACTGCATAAGGAGATACTTACCAAAGACAGCGGAAGTCATGGCGTTGATTTGCCGTTTCAAACCAGTTAGTTCATCTACAACTGGTTTCAGGGCTGCTTCGGCATCCTCAGCTCTTTTGGTTAAACCGGCCTTCTCGGTTTCCCAGTCAGCATGATCTTTGTTAAAAGACTCTTTTAGCTTTTCCATTGCTGTCAGGGCTTTGGTCAGTTCCTCCTTGGCTTTCACAGCCTCTGCTTGTTGGGACTTCACGTTCTCTTGCAAATCAGCGGTTCGGGCATCTCTATTGCTTAGTTCGACCTGCAACAGTGAAGATATGTCAACAACATGATATATATTTTCTAAGTACAAAGCGTATAACAAGTTATGCACTTCGTACTTGGGGGCTAATGCCTATTTGCTCTGATTCACTACATCTTTTATAAGTCTCCAGAACAATGCAAGCATTATCCTTGACACTTGTGGGCTAATGTACATCTATTCAAAACGGACGCATGGATTAAAACCTGGATTACCTTGCAAAGCTAAACTGGCCTTTGGGGGCTATGCTGAGGAAAGCTATATAGTTACACTGGTAAAGTATCGGTCTTGGTTTTCACAAAGGACCTGACATTTTGAGGGTCAGTAGGAGAGACTTAAAGTGTTACAAAGACCCGGTTTACGATTAAAATCATAAAACGGCCCTTGGGGGCTACTTGGGCTAGCACTTCAACTTTGGAATCAAGAAGTAAAGGGAGATGAAAATACCTCATAGTGTCCCTCCATCAAGTTTACCAAACCGGCTTCATAGTCACGGTTTGAGTGCAGACGGTTTAAGAAACCGGAGTGAAGTTCTTCGGCATTGAGATGGGCATAACTTGATAAGTCAGTATTCCATTTGCCCTTTTCCCTAGCAGCACGCTCTTGTTTGGCACTATGTTGGGCCAAGATTACGGGATGTCCAGGAGAGTTGTGGCCCATGCCAGTAATGATAACATCATCTCCTAGGCCTTCAGTGGTTTTGCGGGTGATGACGGAGTCTCAGTACCTCTCACCGGACTAGCCCGGTTTGGAGCTGCCGGTTCAGTATCAGACACGACAGGATCAGCTTCTGGTGGTTCATCAGTATTCCGGTCTTGAAGGGGCGGTTCATCAGAGATGGCCTCAGGATGAGGACCCTCCGGTTCATGAGTTTGGTCCGGTTCACCTATTTGCTCTTCTTCAAAAACTGCCTGGTCTTCTGACGGATTGTTGACCCGAGCTTTCTTGCTGGGTCTGGCTTTGGCTCTGCAAACAAAATTAAAAGAGGTTTAGCATCTTATTCAAGATTTGCAACACATTGGAAGAAAGGGTTTGAAAGCTTACACAGCCACAGTTTTTAGAGGAGGGAGTTGGGTTGCTGTCGACTCACCAGAGGATGAGGGAGGTGTCACCTGATAATTTGAATCAGACGGATTAAGAGGTTGTCTAAAATAACCTGCCTTGGGATAAGAATTGCAGAAGTGGGAGAGACCTCAGACCGGCGCTTCCGAACCGGGGTATCAGGTAAACCAGCCGAAGTAACATGTTGGCCACTGTGCCGGGTTGTCCGGCGAGCTTCATGTTGCTGTGTCTTCAAAATAAATGTTGGATCCAAATAAGCAAGAGGATGAGAAAAGCTTACTTTCCAGACTGCTTGACGGGTTTTTTGTGTTGGCATAGAGTCTGAACCGGAGGAAAGGGTAATTACCTCTACATCATTAGCCTGGCTGCCTTCTACGTCCTCCTGATAAAGATCATTGTTAATGAGGTGCATGAAAAGGGAGCCAAGTGAGTCAAGTTCTACCTCAACTTCTGGATCATCTGCATCTTCATCAAGCTCCATGCTGATCCGGTCAGCTGTTTCCGTTTTGAGGTACGCTTGACAGCTTTGGTTTTGGGATGGGATGGCTTTGTCGCTTTATCTGCAGATTTCCGTTTCTAGAAGGGATCATCACCCTGTTGGTACACAAACAGAAGAAAGTTTACAAGTTGAACAATTTAGAGATATCAAGATAAAAGGGAAGCATAGTGCTTACAGCAGGCGGTTTATTCTGAGTGTAGAAGGGGCTCAAGCCGGTTTGGCGACAGACTGATTCCGGTTCATTCAAAATTTTCTTGACGCTTTCAGTAACCTCTTCATCGGTTACCTGAATGTTGATGTGGCATTTGGGGTCTTCTAAATCACTGGTATAGTCACACATTAAACCGGGGCGGCGGCTTAGTGGCAGGACGCTCCAAGATATCCAGCAACGCACAAAATCAACGCCTGTTAAACCGTTGGCCACAAAGGCCCAGAGCTTGGCGAGTTGAGGGGCATATTTGGCCCGTTCCATAGAACTCAAACGTTGCGGCATTGGATGAGTGTTGGAAAGTGGGTTGTCACGGTAGCCTGGAAGAGGGTTCTCATCTTCAGGAGAGGTATCTATGTAGTAGAACCAAGTCTGGTTCCATTCCTTAGGGTGGCTATGCAGTTTGGCATGAGGGAATTCAACTTCCTTCCGCTTTTGAACAGAGACACCACCAAGCTCAGTGTTAGGACCATTTACAAATTCTGTACGCCGGTTCAGATGAAAAAAGTCCCGGAACAGCTCAGCAGTTGGTTCTTCTTGTAAGTACACTTCACAGAAGACCTGGAAGTTGCATAGATTGGATACCGAGTTGGGTCCGATATCTTGAGGATGGAGTTGGAAAATGGCAAGCACATCTCGGTAAAATTTTGACCCTGGCGGTTTGAAACCACGTCCTATGTGGTCGACAAAGACCACAACCTCACCCTGCCTCGGGGTTCGAGGATTTTCTGCTCCTAGAACTCACCATCGAATTTCAGTTTTCGTAGGCAAGGTGACGTTGCTGACCATTCCGTTAGACTGTTCCTCGGTGACCCAGGAACGAGCCCAATTGCAAGCGGCAAACTGTTTGGCCATTATGAAACAAAAAGCTGGAAAAGAAATGCCGGTTTACAAATCATTCATGATGACACGCAAGATGCAATAGGAATAAAGATATACAGATATGTGAAATTGCGTAAACCGGAGACTAATACAATAATGCATGACAAAGTCATATCAAGGGCATACATGTGTTGTTAAACCGGACTATTACAATCAAGGTAAAGGAGATTTGCCGGTTTACTAGGGGACTAATGGTATGAGATAGATTGTTTTTATAAGGGTAAACCGCCTACATGGTATAGAGGATACAGATCTAAGGCGAAAAGGGCTAAGTAAAGAAAAAACAAGTTTCACAGGATCACATGGGAATTTTGGATCTACCGAAGACGGAAAAGCAAAAATATTTTGACCTAAAAAGGGTAGGACCCAAAGCAGGTTGTAAAGGTTCTTATTAGTTCTTCGTGTGCAAAAGGTTTGTGGTAATAGCGGAAGATAAACCATTACGCAGAATATATCAAGATTGAGATTTTCTATCCATAGAATAAGGAGGAACAGGGAAGAGCAGCACCGGAACCCCGACGAACTTCAATGACTGCGAAGAACAAGGAAACCCTAGACAGATCTACAAGGGGGGGGGGAAAGAAAAGGACTTACAGCGACTGTTGAAGAAATGAGGAACGCCGTAGCTCTCTGGTAACAGTCAGGTTGATGCAGCGGCCTTTGTCGAAGCAGAGGAGAAGCTCGGTGACGGCGGCAACGCTCAGGGGCAGAGGTGTCGTGAGGAGGAAGAAGAAGCGAAGGAGACGAAGGGGAAAAATGATAAGGACCCGTGGCCCTATTTATAAGGTGAAGCGATAAAGCGACAAGTGCGGGAATCGAGGAGCTCAAAAATGGATAGTTAATAATGGTGTCGCTTAGATGACTGGATATGCATTAATGAAGGTAATCCTCAGCTTCAACGGATAGATGACATCAGGGCGGTTTATCATGATCCTAGAGTATGACGTCATGACGGTTTACAAGATCAAGGTGAAGAGGCAAGGGAGGAATTTTTCTAAGTATTGAAGATTGACATGAACAAGTTCAATCCAATCTGGGGCCTAATGTTGGGGATATTACTACTGGACGTAAACCGGCCAGGAGTAGCCGGATTAGCTTTATGAAGATTAGAAGCCCATGAAGACATAAGAATGATGGCGCTTTATGAAGGTCCAAGGCCCAAAGGCGAGTTAAGGCCTGTAGATGTAAAACCGACCTTACTATGTAATTTGCATTGTAAGTTAGGGAGTATAGAAACCGAACCGAACACGTTTATGATCCGGCTTCGGGACTCTGTAAACTGGCGGGCGTCAACCTGTGTATATAAAGGGACGACCCGGCCACGGTTTGAGGACAAGAGACAACAACTTGAGAGCCAAACAAAGCGGATTCGCTCCCTGGTCTTCGAAACCCTAGCAATACCAATCACAACTAGACGTAGGCTTTTACCTTCGTCGATGGGCCGAACTAGTATAAACTCCCCATGTCCCCTTGTCCAGTTTAAGCCCTTTAAGCTAACCCGTTGCGATGGCTCCACGACTAAGTCCTTTCATGAGGACATCTGCCGTGACAAACCCACGACACCAACAGAAAAATAGGGCAAAGAAAAGTTGTGCCGCTGCACTGGTTGCGCCATTCCTCTCGACCCCGAATCGCATTGGCATGCCGAGGATCCGGGACGAAGAACACTACCCCTCAAGGGGCAAAGGGCACCACCATCGAGCCACTTGACGGTGGCACGGTCTCCTTCAGGAGCTCGCACGCGCCGGCAAGGGGGACGGGGGCGGCGCCGCCGCATCTGAGATCCACTGCTGGGCGAACATGGAAGCAGAAGAGGGCTCTGCTAAACATCTCTGACTCTCTCTCGCGAAGAGGAAGGTGGAAGGAAAAGGAGGGGAAAGAGAGGGCGGCTCGCGCGACGCCATGGCTCGACTTTGTCGCCGGTGGCCGGCAGGGATCTAACCCGTAGATCACCCACACCTCTCTCTCTCTGTGTGTTGCTAGAAGAGGGAGGAGAGGGAAGGGGAAAACAACAGAAAAGGAAAGGGCGGCGCAGCGTGCCGCTGTGGCCGTCGGCGGCGACCGGCCTGGCGAGAACACTGCGAGAAGCGAGCATCGTGCGAGAGAGGGCGAAACTGGCTAGGGTCACACTCGATTCGATCGGGGCAGCTGTTTTGTTCGTCCGATCCGCGCTGGCCCGTCGGATGAAATCCGATAGCCAGGCAGCAAACCCTAAGCCGCGCCTGGCCAAGTGGGCCGAAAGTGCAGGCGGGTGCAGTCGCGTGCTGGGCCGTGACCAGCAGCCGCGTAGGCGCTGGGCTGAGGATGCAGTTGCGGGTGGCCCAGGCCGGGTCGAGGTGGCTCGACTCACGCGAGCGCGCGGGGGTGAGCAGGTCATGGGCCGCTACGAGTCTCCCGCGCCAGGCCGAGGCCGGCTACTATTTTTTTTATAGTCTTTCTGTTCAAATTAATCCAAAGTAATTTTTGTCCAGAAAAAGAAATGTTCGTGGATTTTATACAGAAACTTAAAAAATTTCATGATTTTTTATTCGATCAAAGAAAAGTTTCTATAAAGAGTAAAAATTTCATGAATTTTTATTCATATTTTTCCTCTGCGTACATAATTAATAGCGCTCTTTTAAAAAGTAAATAAAAGATTAAAAAGAATTAAGGTTTTAAGAGCATGTTAAAGTGATTATTAAAATGAATATGATTTTGTTATTTTTATGACCAACGTTGTTAGTAACATGATCATGTTTTATTATTGAATTTAAAGGTGCATTTATTTCTAATATTTTGCCCAGCGGTAATATAGATTTATTTGCATAGACAATTATATGTTTAATTTGACCAACGTTAGATTAATGCATATGATTGTTATACTAATCACACTTAAATTGTGATTTCAGGAGGCTTCAACTTGATGAGTTGTCTAAAAGATGTTCCGACACTCAGAGGTGACAACTACACTAAGTGGAGGAAGAAAGTAGACCTGGCATTTGTCTGTGCTGAGGTGGACTGGGTTGTGGACACTCCAGAGCTGGTCAGATCTATAGAGACAGTCAGAGAGGCCACTGATGATGATGCTGCGTGGGATAAAAAGAGGGGGGATCATGCCCCAGTGGAAATGTTATATTCCATTGAAAACCAAAAGTGGGTCAATGCAAACAAAAAGTGCATGGCATTTATAAAGAATACAATTGAGAATGCTATTGTGAGCTCAATTACAGAGCGCACTACCACTGGGGAGTTGCTTACAAAGATAAAGAGCCAGTTCACTGGCTCTTTAAAGATATATGCCACCCAAGTGTTAAAGCAACTGGTAACAGAAAACTACATAGGTGGTAGTCATGGAATAAGAGAGCACATCCTCAGGATGAGCAATATGGCAGCAAAGCTCAAGCCCATGGATGAATATCTAGAGATCAAACCAAAGCTCCTGGTCCATCTGGTCATGGCTTCATTGCCAAAGGATCTTGAAACTTTTGTTGTAAACTACAATATGTCACCTGGAACATGGGACATTGAAAAGACAATAGCAATGTGTGTCCAAGAAGAGGACAGACTCAAAGCCTTACATGGTGGTTCACTCAACTATGTGAAGGATCACAAGAAAAAGAATTACAATCAAAACAACAAAAGTTCCCCCTCAAAGCCACATGGTAAAGCTCCCTATCAGCATTAGCAGAAGCCTCTCCTAGTGGACAAAGACACATGTCCCCACTGTAAGAAGATCGGGCATTACAAGAAGGACTGCCTTGATTGGCTAAAGTCAATCATGGCAAAAAGAGGTAACAATATAGTTTCCTTTGTAAATGAATCCTTGTATACACAGTTTTCGAAATCTACTCGGTGGATTGGCTTAGGAGCAATTGTTCATGTTGCAAATTCTTTACAGGGATTCCATTCAACGCGGACTACACAAAGAAGCGAAAGACGCATTGAAGTGGCAAACGGAGCCGAAGCAGAAGTTGCAGCTGTCGACGACATCTCCTTGGATTTAGTTGATGGATTCAAGCTTCTGCTTAGAGATGTTTTATTTATTCCATCATGTCATAGAAACTTGATTGGTGTTTCGTGTTTGGACAAAGATAATTATGAATGTTATTTTGGACATGGCAAGTGTGCCATATGGTATAATAATGCTTATGTGGGTGATGCTTTACTACACGATGAGTTTTATTTATTATAACTACGTGAAAAAGTGCACTCTGTGTGTAATGTGAATGAGCATATCGCGTCGAATAAAGAACAAAAGAAAAGAAAAAGAACACACAACTCGTCGAAATTATGGCACTGTCGCTTGGGCCATATTTCCAAGGGGAGAATAGAAAGATTAGTCAAAAGTGAAATTCTTCCTCCGTTAGAATTCTCGGACTTAGAACAATGCATAGATTGCATTAAAGAAAAGTATATAAAACAATTCAAAAACGGTGCAATCCATAGCACAGGCACACTAGAAATCATTCACACTGATATATGTGGACCATTTCCGGTGAAACGTGTGGATGGATATGACTCGTTCATAACATTCACAGATAACTACTCTCGCTATGGATATATTTATCCAATCAAAGAAAGATCTGAAGCGTTGGATAGATTTAAGATATACAAAGCTGAAGTTGAAAATCAGCATGATAAAAGAATAAAGATAGTAAGGTCCGACCATGGGGGAGAGTACTACGGTCGGCGCACTCCATATGGCCAAGTCCCTGGACCTTTTGCAAAGTTCTTGCAGGAGACTGGCATAGTAGCCCAGTATTCAATGTCGGGCGAGCCTCAGCAAAATGGAGTAGCTGAAAGGCGCAACCATACACTTATGGATATGGTGCGCAGCATGATGAGTTACTCCACCTTTCCATTGGGATTATGGATGGAGGCGCTTAAAACCGCCATTCACATTCTCAACAGAGTACTAAGCAAGTCGGTGCCCAAAACACCGTACAGTGCCCGCCCTACAACACTTCAGGGTGTGGAGGTGCCCTGCTGGGGCCAAAATGTTTAATCCAAACATTGCAAAGTTAGATCCCAAAATAGTGAGTTGCCATTTCATTGGCTATCCAGACAGATCAAAGGGTTTTCGCTTCTACTGTCCAAACAGGTATACAAAGTTTGTCGAAACAAGACATGCAGTCTTGTTAGAGGACGAAATGATGAGGGGAGCTTGGTAGCTCAAAAAATTGATCTTGAGGAGAAGAGGGTGCATGCACATAATCCGATGATTTAGGAGCCATTTTTTCACTACCAGTTGCAACTCCACCCATGACAACTATGGGAGTAGACACTGAACCTGTTCGTCAGGAGCTGACTGAACCTGTTGTTGAGCATGAAAGGGAGGTGCAGCAGCAAATTTTAGAAGAAGTGCCAGAAGTTGAGGCACGGAATGTGCCAGAAACTGAGGCCCTTAGAAGGTCTACGAGACACAAAAAGTCAGCTATTTCTAAAGATTTTAAAGTTTATAACACGGAAATAGTTCATACATAAAAAGATCCCACCTCATATGAAGAAAAGCCATGAGAAGCCCTCATTCATCAAAGTGGATGAAGGTAATGGAAGACGAGATGAAATAGATGAGTTCCAAAGATGTTTGGGACTTAGAGGAAATTACTAAAGGAGCCAAGATAGTAGGCTGCAAATGGGTCTACAAAACTAAGTATGACTCCAAAGAGAATGTAGAAAACTATAAATCAAGACTTGTGGCAAAAGGATTTACACAAAGAGAGGGGATAGATTACAATGAGACATTTTCTCCAGTCTCATGTAAGGATTCCTTCAGAATAATAATGGCATTAGTTGCTCATTTTGATTTAGAGTTACATCAAATGGACGTAATGACGGCATTTCTCAACGGGGATTTAAAAGAAAATGTCTACATGAAACAACCCAAGAGTTCTATCATGGAAGGCATGGAAAATATGGGATGTCGCCTGAAGAAATCCATTTATGGATTAAAGCAAGCCTCTAGACAGTGGTATCTAAAGTTTAATCAAATGATTAAAAGTTTTGGATTTAAAGAAAATATTGAGGATAACTGCATTTTTGCAAAGTGTAGAAATGGAAAATATATTTCCTAGTCTTGTATGTGGATGATGTTAGTCTACTACAAGAAACAAAGAAGTTCTTATCCTCAAATTTTGACATAACAAATCTTGGTGAAGCATCATATGTTTTGGGAAAAGAAATTCACCGAGATAGGAACAATAGAGTCTTAGGACTATCGCAGAAGGCATATTTAGAAAAGGTTCTTAAAAAGTATAATATGCATGCGAGTAAAGCCACACCTGCTCCTATAGTCAAGGGCGATAGTTTTGGGAAATTTCAATGTCCCAAGAACCAGTACGAGATCGATCAAATGAAAGTAGTACCATACGCTTCGGTTGTTGGCAGCTTACAGTATGCACAAGTCTACACTTGCCCTGACTTAGCTTTTATCACCGGGGTACTCGGTAGATATCAAGAAAATCCAGGCATAGAGCACTAGAAGATGGCAAAGGAAACATTGCGTTCTGCGCATGGCACGACGGACTACATGCTAATATATAAGAGAAGTGATTCCTTAGAGATAAAAGGGTATTCAGACGCAGATTTTGCGGGGGACAAAGATTATAGAAAATCCACGCCAGGATATGTATTCACCCTCGCTCGGGAGCTATTTCGTGGAAAAGCTCCAAACAGTCGATAGTTGCATCATCCACGATGTATGCAGAATTCATAGCATGCTTTGAGGCCATGGGGCGGGCGATATGGCTAAAGAAATTTGTACCTGACTTGAAAGTGATAGATTGTATTCACAAACCACTAAAGATGTGCTGTGACAACCAACCCGTAGTATTTTACGCTCACAACAACAAGTCAAATAATGCTGCCAAAACAATAGAGATAAGGTATTATGTTATGAAAGATAAAATCCAGGATCAAACTATAAGTCTCGAGCATATAAGGACAAATGATATGCTTGCGGGTCCACTAACGAAAGTCTTACCACACAATGTGTTCAAGAAACACTTAGCCGACATGGGTTTAAGGGAAAGCCTTATGATTCCTGGATAGGCCCAAAAGGAACAAAATTTGTTTCTGAACAAAACGTATGTTGTAGCTGTATGATTCTATCGGCAATTAAGCTGTGACGATGAAACATGCTCTATGTACCAATATGTGATGAAACAAATAAACTAGAAAGTATAAGGTTAAAAGTAGAGTTGAGATCAAGGGGGAGAATGTTAGGATGATCTCTCTCCTGGGCCCCCGACTCGCGTCCTGATCGGGGGTGCCCAACCAAACCATGGTTGGTGGGCCCCTGTGACCCGTGCTATATAAACAGAGGTGGGGGCCGGGGCACGTGATATGAGGTTCACCGCTGCCACAAACCCCACCAACACTCCCTACCAATCTAGGGTTAGCGCGGTGCTCACGGGAAGCACACCACCGCCGCCATCTTCCTGTCATCGCCATCATGACCATCTCACCACGATGGCCTCTGGCTCGAGTTCATCAACCGCTGGGGAAGGTAGGTTTACCGGATATGATCTAGCCTAGCGATCCACAGGTCTATTAATACTGGCCAGGAACCGAGCTGGATATAAGCATCCATAGCCATAGCACCATTTGAAGTCTAGTACCTTATGTAGATTGATCTATTGACTGCCTTAATGGTAAATTTCTTTGTTGTAATTCACTACATGGCATGCCCGTGTAGGCTTGCAGAGGAACAGAACAAAGCAAAATTTGGAAAGCTAGAATTGACTATATGATTGCAGATCTGTTCAATTATCAAACATCTTAAATCTCTATATTAGTGATATTTTCAAGCCAATAGTATGATGTTATCAATAGGCATTACCGCACTAGCACCTGTGGCATCTTATTAGAAGAGGTACCAAGCACTGCAGGGAGGCCTGGCCTTGAACCCGTGTGTGCTGAGCGCCGAGGCTGCTAGCCAACTGAGCCACGCTCAGCTCTTGACATGTTCATTTATTATCAGCAACAATTTGACTGGTTTGAAGTCGGTCATTCATGCTTAAAAGGCTTTGTTTAATTTTGGGCACAAACCAGATGTTCATGACTAAAATTGGAAGTGTCTAGTCAATGGAGTAAGCTTTCTGATTACTGCCAATTAATAGGTGATCATTGGATTACTAATATTTGTGCTTTTGGTGCAAGTAAATTAGACATGGATGTGACCAAATGTTTCATATCTACTTGAATGAGAAGAGCTAACCTTCCCATGCTAGATTGGAAACTAAAAATAAAGTTTTGAGTATGTCATACTATGCTATCTTGGAAGTTGGAACCATTGATGGCCATTCGCTAGAGTTGTAAACTAATGCTGATTTTGAATTTTAAAGCCAATGTCGTTCGCAAGGCACATAAAGGATAAAATGGTTTGTCAACGATGTTCTGAATAGTCAAAACTAAAACCTAAAATTTGACAGTATCCACATCTGCCTTGCAAATTATATGGCCTTCAGAGTTCAACATCTGCCAGGCCTAGTAAAACCTCGATCATATCAGTTGGATTCAAGACCAGTTTCAACCTTGGCATTGTCCTTTCATAAGCCTCTGGGTAGCCAAGGCATTCTTGAGTCTCGGCAAAACCCTTTCAAGCAAGAACTTCTCGTGCTTGGCCTTCTCCTCCTCATAAAAGCCCGCAAACTCAGCTTCCGAGACCGGTTCATCATTATCACCGGAACTGTCCTCCTCAGAGTCTGCTACTGCAAATTAACACACAATATAACACACATGCATTGGATAATCAGTGCTAAACTAAACATATATACAAGGTCACAACACAGCTTAATAACAAGATCACAACATCATGAAGATATGTAGCGCGGTGAATCCATAACATAGATGAGCGCTGGATTAGTTACATGGATATATAGATATAGATAGATAAATAGACCGATGATAGCACAGAACAGCATTGGTGGACCGATCAGGCCTACTAAATCCTCAATTTAGCTTGGGTGGGCAAGAACTTCTTGTGCTGCTCGTTCAGCTCATCATAAAAGGTGTTAAACTCGGCATCTGAGAGTGGACTATCATCATCACTGGTACCTTCATCAGAGTCTGCTACTGCAACTTTGGTGAACTGCTCTTTGGTCTCACCAATGGTTGAGTCGGCCAGAACAGTGTCTTCCTCATCGTGCCCTTCAGTCGGCGCCTTCCTTTTGGCGGAGCACATCTTCAGAGAACACTCCGGCTCGACGGTGGTGCCCTCCATGCTTGGCTGCGACGAGGGATTTCGGCGTCCGATCGGGCGGAATCGCCGGTTGCGTGAAGGCGGAATTGGGGATTCTGGGGTAGATGGCGGTGTCGTCTCGTCGTATATAAAGGTGGAGACGAGGGGGGGCTAGCCTGCTTCCCAGGCTCAATTTCCCACTCGGCACGGAGTCCGGTCTGTCTACATCTAGTCTTCCTTTTCTTTTTCCTTCCTTCCCCCTCGCACCTTGGGCCAACAGGCCTCTTCCACTTTCCCACTTTTGTGTCCCAGCCCGACTGCTGCTTCACTCCCACGCGCTCGTTTTGTTTGATTTTGGTAGCCAAGGCCGCTGGCCAACCTCTCCGTTTTCAACTCCTTCTGGTGGCAGTCCCAAAAAAACTCCTTTTGATGGTGTCTTACTTTTTTGGCCGCTGCTAGGCGTCATCCGGCTGACGCGAGGCAATTGTAAACCGCCTTATCAGCCATTGGATGAGGCATCGCGCGGCCGTCCAATTTGGGCCAATTAAGGGACCCTGATCACAGCAGCGCAGCACCCGCTCCATCGCTATTCGTCAACGGTCATCCTCCCATCTGAAGCAGCCACACCGGCCACAACTAACCAGCCATCTAATTCAGCGCGTGCATGGCCATCGGCTTGCAGGACTACAATAGCGTGTGTTTCTCTTCTAGCTTCGCATCCTTCTCTCGCGTCAGATCCATCAGGGCGGTGCTTCGGGACTGATATCCCGTGCCTCGCTCAAGGCAGGGCACGCTGTGCCTTGAGGCCCAAGATCCACCATCCGCTCCCCATCCGACGGACTGCAGCGAGTCAACCTAAAATTGGACCAGTCTGCTCGATCCTCGCACGCGAGACAGCCTAAACCGTGGGAAACGAAGCGCACAACGAAGGACTCTCGCGCGGGAACTGCCGTGGAGCTGTGCCGTCGTCGCCGTCGTGGGGAAGGGCACCATGGGATCTCCGACGGCGGCCATTGGATAAACGGCGCCGGCAATCCCCTCCGCCCCACGGCTTCTCATCCCCGCCCCGCTCCGACGAGCCCTCAGCTACGACGACCACGTCCGCCCTCCCGCCCCGCTTCGACGAGCTCCGACGAGCCCTCAGCTCTGACGACCGCGTCCCCTCAACCGAGGTTCTCCCCTGCGACCCATGCGACCACTCCGGTACAGAGCAGGTTATCCCCTGTCCGTCCTATGTCCATCCCATGTGCGTCCTCTGTATATGTATATTTCGAAACTGAAAATTGTGCTTTCTTGTTAGTTTAGTACTGAAAATTAGCCATGTCATTGGATTGTTACTTCAATAATAAAAATAGTGCTGGAAAAAATTTCTGGTTGTGTGTTTCTTTACCCTATATTGTCTCCATTGTCATGCATTAATCTGAGGTTTGATTGATGTTTTTATTGTCTTATTTTACAGAATTCCTGCTGATTAGTGTGCTGTGCAATTGTGAGTGTTGTGCATTTGCAAGTGTTCTGCAATGGGGGAAATTGACAAGGGGATGCCTCAAATTGGCATGAGGTTTAGAAAACCGGATGAAGCTTGGCTATTTTGGGTTGCATATGGAGGCCGTGTTGGGTGTTATGTGAGGAGGAGAAACAAACATGTAAGCAAGATGGATGGTCAAGTGACTTCATGCAAATTTGTTTGTTCCAAAGAGAGTATAAGAAAGAAAGGGATAACAATCGATCATGAGCCAAAGCGTGTTAGAGCTGAAAAAAGAACAAATTGCAAAACTCACATGATTATATCACTCGATCGAGTAGCAATGAATTACGAAGTTACAGATCTTGTGTTGGTACACAATCATTACCTTCAATTGCCACAAACATGTCACTTGATGGCATCACAAAGGAAGATTTCGGAACTACAAGCTTTTGAAATAGAAGCTGCCGAGGATTCTGGAATCATGCCCAAAGCTGCACATGAGCTTGCTTGTCATCGAGTTGGTGGACCATTTAATCTCGTCTACACTTGTCGTGATCAAAAGAATTATTTGCGAAGCAAGCAGCAAAGAGAGTTGGCTTTCGGTCAAGCCGGTAGTATGTTGAAGTATTTTCATGACAAAATGATTGAGAACCCATCTTTCCAATATTCTTTGTGGTTGGATTGTGAGGAAGATATAGCCAACATATTCTGGGATGATGCTAAAATGGTTCTTGATTATGCACACTTTGGTGATGTTGTCACATTTGATACAACATTTGGCACAAATAAAGAATATATGCCATTTGGTGTTTTTCTTGGACTCAATCAGTTTAGAGAAACCACCATTTTTGGTGCAGCCTTTCTATTTGATGAAACATGTGACTCATTTACATGGCTTTTTTGAGACTTTTCTAGCTTCACATAATGGGAGGCAACCTAGAACTATTTATACGGATCAAGATGCAGCAATGGGGAAATCTATAGAGAAATTCTTCACGGAATCATATCATGGATGGTGCACCTTTCATATAATGCAAAATGTAATTAAGCATTTATGTCCATTGAAGGGTCAAGAAAAAGATGAAGAGGAGGGTGAAGGCAGCGGTGAAGATGAAGAGGAAGAGTCTCATATTCTCACAGATTTTGGTGAATGCATGTATGGCTATGAGGACAAAGTAGAGTTTGAAGAGGAATTTAACAATATGAGAAGTAAAGTCCACAAGCAAACATGGTTAGATAGTATCTACAAGTTGGAAGAAAAATGGGTTGAATGTTATATGTGTGATGTGTTCAGCTTGGGAGTGAGAAGTACACAACTTAGTGAGAGCTTCAACAATTCATTGAAAAACCATTTAAAATCAGATTTTCATATTGTTCGGTTCTTGATGCATTCTAAGAGGACAGTGGAGGTAAAAAGAACAACTGAATTGCAATCTGAATTTGATCAAAGGAAGAACTTGCCAAGAATCCTGATGCACACACTTATGTTGGTGCTAGCAAGCAAAGAATACACTCCAATTACCTTTGAATCTTTTAAAAGTGAATATGAGAGATCCATGGCTGCATGCGCTAGAGTGTTGGATGGAAATAACAAATTTGGGGTTGCTATTGGGAGTTTGCATGGTGATTTAGAATTTGAGGAGGAGCACATAGTGATTGGTGATCCTTTGACCAAAGCAGCGTCATGTAGTCGTGGAATGTTCAGTAGGATAGGAATATTGTGTGGACATGGTCTCAAAGTTCTTGACTTGATGAATATAAAGACATTACCAACACATTATCTGTTCAAGAGATGGACTAGAGAAGCACGCAACGGAAGCATACAAGATAGACAAGGAAGGAATGTGGTAGAGAATCCAAAGTTTGATGCTAAACTTTGGTACAGGGGGTATCTGTTGGGGAACGTAGTAATTTCAAAAAAAATCCTACGCACACACAAGATCATGGTGATGCATAGCAACAAGAGGGGAGAGTGTGTCCACGTACCCTCGTAGACCGAAAGCGGAAGCATTAGCACAACGCGGTTGATGTAGTCGTACGTCTTCACGATCTGACCGATCAAGCACCAAACGCACGACACCTCCAAGTTCTGCACACGTTCAACTCGATGACGTCCCTCGAACTCCGATCCAGCCGAGCTTTGAGGGAGGGTTCCGTCGGCACGACGGCATGGTCACGATAATGATGTTCTACCGACGCAGGGCTTCTCCTAAGCACCGCTACGATATGACCGAGGTGGATTATGGTGGAGCGGGGCACCGCACACGGCTAAAAGATCTAAGAGATCAATTGTTGTGTCTATGGGGTACCCCCTCCTCCATATATAAAGGAGGGAAGGAGGAGGGGGTCGGCCAAGAGGAGGAGGCGCGCCCAAGGGGGGCAATCCTACTCCAAGTAGGTTTTGCCACCCTTTCCTATTCCAACTAGGAGAAGGGGGAGGAGGAGGTGGAGAGAAGGAAGGAGAAGGGGGGCCGCCGCCCCTTCCCTTTCCCAATTCAGATTTGGGCAAGGGGGGCCACACGCCACCTCCTGCTGCCTCTCCTCTTCCACCACTTTGGGCCCATGAGGCCCAATAACCCCCCCCCCCCCGGGGGGGGGGGGGGTCCGGTAACCCCCCGGTACTCCGGTATCTATCCGATAACCCCCGGAACCATTCCGGTGTCCGAATATAGTCGTCCAATATATCAATCTTCATCTCTCGACCATTTCGAGACTCCTCGTCATGTCCATGATCACATCCAGGACTCCGAACTACCTTCGGTACATCAAAACACATAAACTCATAATATAACCGTCATCGAACTTCAAGCGTGGGGACCCTACGGGTTCGAGAACTATGTAGACATGATCGAGACATGTCTCCGGTCAATAACCAATAGTGGAACCTGGATGCTCATATTGGCTCCTACATATTCTATGAAGATCTTTATCGGTCAAACCGCATAACAACATATGTTGTTCCCTTTGTCATCGGTATGTTACTTGCCCGAGATTCGATCGTCTATATCTCAATACCTAGTTCAATCTCATTACCGGCAAGTCTCTTTACTCGTTCTGTAATACATCATCCCACAACTAACTCATTAGTTACAATGCTTGCAAGGCTTGAGTGATGTGTATTACCGAGTGGGCCCAGAAATACCTCTCCGACAATCGGAGTGACATATCCTAATCTTGAAATACGCCAACGCAACAAGTACCTTTGGAGACACATGTAGAGCACCTTTATAATCACCCAGTTACGTTGTGACGTTTGGTAGCACACAAAGTGTTCCTCCGGTAAACGGGAGTTGCATAATCTCATAGTCATAGGAACATGTATAAGTCATGAAGAAAGCGATAGCAACAAACTAAACGATCAAGTGCTAAGCTAACGGAATGGGTCAAGTCAATCACATCATTCTCCTAATGATGTGATCCCGTTAATCAAATGACAACTTTTTGTCTATGGTTAGGAAACATAACCATCTTTGATTCAACGAGCTAGTCAAGTAGAGGCATACTAGTGACACTCTGTTTTGTCTATGTATTCACACATGTATCATGTTTCCGGTTAATACAATTCTAGCATGAATAATAAACATTTATCATGATATAAGGAAATAAATAATAACTTTATTATTGCCTCTAGGGCATATTTCCTTTAGTCTCCCACTTGCACTAGAGTCCATAATCTAGATTACACGGTAATGTTTCTAACACCCATGGAGCCTTGGTGATGATCATGTTTTGCTCGTGGAAGAGGCTTAGTCAACGGGTCTGCAACATTCAGATCCGTATCTATATTGCAAATCTCTATGTCTCCCACCTGGACTTGATCCCGGATGGAGTTGAAGTGTCTCTTGATGTGCTTGGTTCTCTTGTGAAATCTGGATTTCTTTGCTAAAGCAATTGGACCAGTATTGTCACAAAAGATTTTCATTGGACCCGATGCACTAGGTATGACACCTAGATCGGATATGAACTCCTTCATCCAGACTCCTTCATTTGCTGCTTCCGAAGTAGCTATGTACTCTGCTTCACATGTAGATCCCGCTACGACGCTTTGTTTAGAACTGCACCAACTGACAGCTCCATCATTTAATAAAAACATGTATCCGGTTTGCGATTTAGAATTGTCCGGATCAGTGTCAAAGCTTGCATCGACGTAGCCATTTACGACGAGCTCTTTGTCACCTCCATAAACGAGAAACATATCCTTCGTCCTTTTCAGGTATTTCAGGATGTTCTTGACCATTGTCCAATGATCCACTCCTGGATTACTTTGGTACCTCCCTGCTAAACTAATAGCAAGGCACACATCAGGTCTGGTACACAGCATTGCATACATGATAGAGCCTATGGCTGAAGCATAGGGAGCATCTTTCATTTTCTCTCTCTATCTTCTGTAGTGTCTGGGCATTGAGTCTTACTCAATTTCACACCTTGTAACACAGGTAAGAACCATTTCTTTGCTTGATCCATTTTGAACTTCCTCAAAACTTTGTCAAGGTATGTGCTTTGTGAAAGTCCAATTAAGCGTCTCGATCTATCTCTATAGATCTTGATGCCCAATATATAAGCAGCTTCACCGAGGTCTTTCATTGAAAAACTCTTATTCAAATATCCTTTTATGCTATCCAGAAATTCTATATCATTTCCAATCAACAATATGTTATCCACATATAATATGAGAAATGCTACAGAGCTCCCACTCACTTTTTGTAAATACAGGCTTCTCCAAAAGTCTGTATAAAACCATATGCTTTGATCACACTATCAAAACATTTATTCCAACTCCGACATGCTTGCACCATTCCATAAATGGATCGCTGGAGCTTGCACACTTTGTTAGCTCCCTTTGGATCGACAAAATCTTCCGGTTGCATCATATACAACTCTTCTTCCAGAAATCCATTCAGGAATGCAGTTTTGACATCCATTTGCCAAATTTCATAATCATAAAATGCACCAATTGCTAACATGATTCAGACAGACTTAAGCATCACTACGGGTGAGAAAGTCACATCGTAGTCAATCCCTTGAACTTGTCGAAAACCTTTTGAAACAAGTCGAGCTTTATAGATAGTAACATTACCGTCAGCGTCAGTCTTCTTCTTGAAGAGCCATTTATTTTCAATGGCTTCCCGATCATCGGGCAAGTCAACCAAAGTCCACACTTTGTTCTCATACATGGATCCCATCTCAGATTTCATGGCCTCAAGCCATTATGCGGAATCTGGGCTCACCATCGCTTCTTCATAGTTCGTAGGTTCATCATGGTCTAGCAACATAACTTCCAGAACAGGATTGTTGTACCACTCTGGTGCGGATCTTACTCTGTTTGACCAACGAGGTTCAGTAACAACTTGGTCTAAAGTTTTATGATCATCATCATTAACTTCTTCACTAATTGGTGTAGGTGTCACAGGAACCGGTTTCTGTGATGAACTACTTTCCAATAAGGGAGCGGGTACAGTTACCTCATCAAGTTCTACTTTTCTCCCACTCACTTCTTTCGAGAGAAACTCCTTCTCTAGAAAGGATCCAAATTTAGCAACAAACGTTTTGCCTTCAGATCTTTGATAGAAGGTGTACCTAACAGTTTCCTTTGGGTATCCTATGAAGACACATTTCTCCGATTTGGGTTCGAGCTTATCAGGTTGATGTTTTTTCACATAAGCATCACAACCCCAAACTTTAAGAAACGACAACTTTGGTTTCTTGCCAAACCACAGTTCATAAGGCGTCGTCTCAACGGATTTCGATGGTGCCCTATTTAACATGAATGCAGCCGTCTCTAAAGCATAACCCCAAAATGATAGCGGTAAATCAGTAAGAGACATCATAGTTTGCACCATATCTAGTAAAGTACGATTACGACGTTCAGACACACCATTACGCTGTGGTGTTCCGGGTGGCGTGAGTTGCGAAACTATTCCGCTTGTTTCAAATGAAGACCAAACTCGTAACTCAAATATTCTCCTCCACGATCAGATCATAGAAACTTTATTTTCTTGTTACGTTGATTTTCAACTTCACTCTAAAATTCTTTGAACTTTTCAAATGTTTCAGATTTATGTTTCATTAAGTAGATATACCCATATTTGCTTAAATCATCTGTGAAGGTGAGAAAATAACGATACCCGCCGTGAGCCTCAACATTCATCGGACCACATACATTTGTATGTATGATTTCCAATAAATATATTGCTCGCTCCATACTTTCGGAGAACGACGTTTTAGTCATCTTGCCCATGAGGCACGGTTCGCAAGTACCAAGTGATTCATAATCAAGTGGTTCCAAAAGTCCATCAGTACGGAGTTTCTTCATGCGCTTTGCACCAATATGACCTAAATGGCAGTGCTACAAACCAGTTGCACTATCATTATCAACTCTGCATCTTTTGGCTTCAATATTATGAATATGTGTATCACTACTATCGAGATTCAATAAGAATAGACCACTCTTCAAGGGTGCATGACCATAAAAAATATTACTCATATAAATAGAACAACCATTATTCTCTGATTTAAATGAATAACCGTCTCACATCAAAAAAGATCCAGATATAATGTTCACACTCAACGCTGGCACCAAATAACAATTATTCAGGTCTAAAACTAATCCCTAAGGTATAGGTAGAGGTAGCGTGCCGACTGCGATCACATCGACTGTCGGAGTAAATAGCCATGGGTAGCCTAGCCGGCTTCCCCTGGCCCTCCAGAAAAAATTACGAGCTCGTCCGGCTCCCAAGAACCCAAGACCTGGGGCCGCCTTCCCTTTGCCGGCTGTCATCCAGGCCGGCTTCGGGAGGCGGCCCGACTTTAGCCCTCATGAGGAAAGCCATGGGAGAGCCGGCCGCGAGAAGGCCGACTCCAAGAAGCCGGCTCCCATGAAGCGGTCAAGACCGTACCCTTAAAGTTTGCATCCACCTGGCGATAATGAAGCGGGGCATGGCTACAGTGATGCCTGCCACCCCCAAAACTCGGAGCATGACCGGAACAGTGCGCCGTACGGGTGGCCACGACCCGCCCGGCGCGACACTGTTGCCACGACAACCCTAACGCCATCCACGACGGGCCACCAGCGTGGCCCAAGAGGCGGTGGGTCCCTTCGGGCAGAGAGCTGCCCGAAGGCGGCCACACCTCCTCCCAGACGACCAGAGAGAGAGCCGGCTCCCCATAGCCGGCTTGCCATCCTCCTCGAAGGGGATGCCCCATTAAGGAGACAAGACACGGTGAGGCTATAGTAATCGCCCGCCGGACGGCGGTACTGTAGCCACGCCCACCATGACCAAGCCCGCGTCATCAGCATAGAGCAACAGTAACCAGCCACCGACCATGCCCTGGACAGTGGGGCCTGCTTGTCGACTAAGGAATCGGCAGCCGGCGGGACCCACCAGTCGGCGGGCCCCAGCGACCGGCGCAGAAGCCGGCGAGCGCAGTCACAGACGGCTGGGCCCCGCGCCCAGCCGGATTACCATTGTACCCCCGGGGGTAGGCCTATATAAACCCCCCGGTGCACCCATGCAAAGGGTTCGACCCCCAAGCTAGTCTTAGACACCATACGAGGAGAAGAAGCAAGCTAGCCGTGCCCTTCTTCCTCCTTCCACCAAAACAGCTCAAGGAGCATTGTGTAGCTACTTGTTCATCTAGTGATCATGCGGAGACTCCGCAGAGCAGTAGTAGGGGTGTTATATCCACGGAGAGCCCCGAAGCTGGGTAAAGTCCGCCGGCGTGCTTATCTTCGCCTCATCCCGTTTCCAGGCACCGGCGATGTCTTACTGGCTCCCACAATGATAAGCCACCCGTTGGCATATGTCGCACCTACCACCCGACATTTGGCGCCCACCATGGGGCCAGGTGCACCGTCGTCCGAAGACCTGTTCTGGACGGGAACCCTCTTCCTCCCCAGCGAGCATAGCCAGCCCGGCACGCCTGATGGCGCTTGCCACGACGAGCTGCAAAGCATCACCGACATCTGCGCGGCGAGCAGCCTCGCCGATCTCCTCGACGAAACCCGCATCTCCGACGAGCTCGCCTCCGATGTGGGCACCGACCACCTCGCCAACCTCCTCGGCCAGCTCCATGTCTCCAGCGAGCCTGCTGTGGACCTGGAGTCGGTTGGCTCCACCGACCCGATGCCGGTCGACTCCGACACGGCCTCCTACGACACCTTCCCCACCAACATCGCGATCTACAACGACCCGCTTCCTCGGACCGACGACCGCGATACTGTCACCACTGAGGTGATGGTCATCAGCCACGGTGGCCCGGCCGACGAGAGCACCCACGACGCCCCGCGCGCGGCGGCGCACGACTTGTCCGTCCCCCTCCCGGCTGACGCCGATGACGAAGCACTGGAGGCACGCCGCCTTGCTCTCCTCGCAAAGGGCCGGAGGCTGGCTTCCGTGAGATGCCTCAATGAGGCCTACCAGCGCAATGCTGACCGTGCCGCCTTTGGCACGCCGGCCCCGGGCGGGCCAAGCCAGGCCGGCGTTGTCAGGCAACGCGGCGCTGTCATCGCCGACGCGCTGGGAGTCAACCGCCCGGTCTATGCCACTCCACTCGAGAACTTGCATGCCGCCCAGGCGGCCGTAGACGAGTTGGACGGCTTGGAGGCCGAAGAACTCCCCTACATGACCCGGCGCATACATCAGTTGATTGACGCGGCCGCTCAGCGGCACGAAGCCAACGCCCGTGCGGGAAGCCCTCCCCCGCGTCGGGATCACGGCGCGACGTCATGGACGCCAACTACGAGCAACACCCGCGCGCGGCGCGAGAAAGAGCTGGCTGCAGCCGAAGCCGGACCCGAATCTCCATCGAGCGAGACGCGGACGGCCGTCCCCGAGCCATGGAATGGCGGGGCAACCCGCCTCCGCCTCGACCTCGTGGAGAGAGATATCCCACCCCGCCGGCAGTGGCACGCCCGACTCTTAGCGGCCGACTAGGTCGCTGCGAAGGAGTCGGCGAGAACGACGCCCGCCATCGGATAGACCGCCTAGCGAGATCCCTGGCGCTGGAAGAAGAAGACGATGTCGGCCTGCCTTGTTTCGGCCCCTGCATCCGCGACGAGCCCTTCCCCAAAGGGTTCTCGCTCCCAAGAGACACGCCCAAGTACAACGGCTCCGTGAAGCCGGAAGATTGGTTGATCGACTACTCCACGGCGGCCAGCATAGCCAACGGCAACCGGCGCGTTGCCGTAAAGTACGTGCCCCTCATGCTGCAGGGCACGGTGCGGACCTGGCTCAACAACCTCAAGCCTCTCAGCATCAACAGCTGGGTAGATTTCACCGAAGCTTTCGTCCGCAACTTCACCAGCACCTACAAGCGGGCTCCCAAGCCCAGGCAGCTCTCCCTGTGCGTACAGGGCCCAGCCGAGTCCACGTGCGAGTACCTCACGCGTTGGGCCGAGCTCCGCAATTCTTGCGAAGGGGTGCACGAGGTGCAAGCCATCGAATACTTCACTGTCGGGTGCCGAGAAGGCACCCTCCTCAAGCACAAGCTCCTCTGCGACGAGCCGACTACCCTCGACGAGCTTCTGAACATAGCCGACAAATACGCCACCGCCGAGTCTTCGATGAAGACCGAGCTCCGGGTAGACGCGTCCGGGAAAGTACTTAACCCGGCGCCCAAGACGCCGGTGGGGGATTCCGGCCGACGCCAACACCCGAACGACCAGAAGCGCAAGGGCCCTGCGCCGCCTCCCGCTAGTCGGCAGGTGGCCACGGTCGAAGACACGCTGCCTGAAGGGCGGCCCGTGCCCAAGAAGCCCAAGGGCGGCCGATCGGCTTGGCAGCCGGCTTTCTCCTACGAGCAAACTCTTGACGCCCCGTGCAAGTTCCATAGTGGCGCGAAGCCGTCCAACCACACAACCCGGAAGTGCAATTGGCTCACCCGAATCTCCAAAGGCGAAGGGTTCGCGCCGCCTCCACCTGCCGGCCCGCCGCCTCCGGCTCCGCCGCCCCAGGCCGCTCGGCCTGCAGTCGGAGCCGTGCATGACGAGTTCCCCGACGAGCAAGCATCCTACGTCATCTTTACAAGCCAGCTCGAAGACCAGCGCAGCAAATGCCGAGAGCACCAGGAAGTCAGCGTGGTCGCTGCTAACCCCGCCGGACACATGCATTGGTCAGAAAAGCCCATCAGCTGGAGCCGGGCCGATCACCCAGAGGTGATGCCGTCTCCCGGCTCTTACGCGTTGGTCCTGGAAGCCACCCTCGCGACAGATAGACGCGCCGCCCGCTTCTCCCGCGTGCTGATAGATGGCTGAAGCAGCATCAACATCCTGTACCGTGACACCCTGGAGAAGCTAAGTGTCAAGACGAAGCAGCTCACCCCAACTCGGACTGTGTTTCATGGCATCGTACCCGGCTTGTCCTGCGCTCCCATTGGCAAGATCAAGATTGATGTACTCTTTGGGGACAAGGAGCATTTCCGCCGGGAAGCAATCTGGTTTGAAGTGGTGGACTTGGAGAGCCCCTACCACGCGTTGCTTGGCCGACCCTCCTTGGCCAAGTTCATGGCGGTTCCCCACTATGCATACCTCAAGATGAAGATACCAAGTTCCAAGGGCATCATCACCGTAGCCGGCAATTACAAGAAGTCTGCCGAGTGCGCTGCTGCCAGCAGCCGGCTGGCCGAGTCCCTTGTGATTGCCGAAGAGAAGAAGACACTGGACTGGGTCGTGGCACTGGCCAGCAAGCAACTGAGCCAGTCCCCCGACCCCAAGGAGTATGATGCCCAAGGATCTTTCCAGGCGGCCAAAGAAACCAAGAAGATACCCCTTGACCCCGAGCACCCTGAGAGGTTTGCCGTCATCGGGGCAAGCTTGAACAGCAAATAGGAAGGTGAGCTCGCTGATTTCCTCCGTGAGAATCGGGACATCTTTGCATGGTCCCCCAAGGACATGCCGGGTGTTCCGAAGGAATTCGCCGAGCACAAACTACATGTCCGAGAAGATGCAAAACCAGTCAAGCAGCCCCTCCGCCAACTATCAGAGGAGAAGAGAAGGATTGTAGGGGAGGAGATAGCCCGGCTTCTGGCAGCCGGCTTCATTATGAAAGTTTTCTTTCCATAGTGGCTTGCCAACCCGGTCCTCGTGTTTAAGAAGAACAACAAGTGGCGCATGTGTATAGACTATACAAGCCTCAACAAGGCCTGCCCCAAAGATCCCTTCGCCCTGCCAAGGATTGACCAAGTGATAGACTCCACGGCCGGATGCGAGCTGTTGAGTTTCTTGGATGCTTACTCAGGATATCACCAGATAAAGCTAGACCCGGATGACCGCCTGAAGACCACCTTCATCACGCCATTTGGAGCCTTCTGCTACCTGACTATGACATTCGGCTTGAGAAATGCCGGTGCCACTTTTCAGCGTTGCATGCAGAAGTGCCTCCTCAAGCAACTCGGCAAAAACACTCATGTCTACATGGACGACATTGTGGTGAAGACGGAGAAGCACGGCACCTTGCTGGAAGACCTGGAAGAGACATTTGAGAACCTGCGCCGGTTCCAAATCAAGCTCAACCCCGAGAAATGCGTGTTCGGAGTGCCAGCCGGCCAGCTCCTAGGCTTCCTGGTCTCCGAACGCGGCATCGAATGCAACCCGGTCAAGATCAAGAAGCTGAATGGGCCGACTGTTGTGACATTCATTGCAGACATAACAACTCGGTATGGCGTGCCACACAGCATCATCACCGACAATGGCACGAATTTTGCCAAGGGAGCCTTGGCACGTTTTTGCGCAACGCAAGGTATCCGGCTGGACTTAGCGTCCGTTGCCCACCCACAGTCAAACGGCCAGGTCGAGCGAGCCAACGGCCTCATCCTCTCCGGCATCAAGCCCCGACTGGTCGTGCCACTAGAGCATTCAGCCGGCTGCTGGCTCGATGAGCTGTCGGCTGCCCTCTGGAGTCTGCGCACTACCCCAAACAAATCAACAAGCTTCACTCCTTTATTCCTCGTGTACAGTGCCGAGGCAATCATCCCAACCGACATCGAGTTCGACTCGCCTCGGGTAACCATGTACACGGAGGCGGAGGCCAAGGAAGCACGAGAAGACGGCGTCGACCTGCTGGAAGAAGGCCGACTGTTAGCCCTCAGCCGGTCTGCCATCTACCAGCAGGGATTGCGCCACTACCACAGTTGGAGGGTCAGGCCAAGATCCTTCCAAGAGGGCGATCTTGTGCTCCGGCTGATCCAGCGAACAGCCGGCCAGCACAAGCTCTCGGCCCCTTGGGAGGGCCCCTTCGTCATCAGCAGAGCTCTAGGCAATGACTCCGACTACCTGATCGACGCACAGAAGCCCAAGGCACGCAAGAGAGACGACTCCGGCAAGGAGTCGGAACGACCATGGAACGCCAACCTCCTTCGAAGATTTTACAGTTGAAATGCAGTATGTATCACGTTAACTTTTGTACTAAGTACGAGACAATATGCCCCCCGAGGAGGACTCGGGGACTGCCATCTTTTATCTATGAATGAAAAGTATCATGCTTATGACCTTGTCATTTCATTTACTTGTTTTGTCCGGCACCGGGTTCGACTAGTCGGCCCGGGGACTGGCCGACTGAGTTATATTAGAAGTCTTACCCGCGGTCAGACAAGTAGTGTGCCGACACCCAGGCTTAGCTCTTGCCAAAGCCGCAGTTCGAAGAACCGGCTGTTCGGCTGGCAAGAGTCAAATGCAGGAACGGGTGCGCACATGAAAAATGGCTAGGGACCAACGGACTAATATAACGAAAGCCGGTTCGCCGCCTACCGCCGACCGACTACCAGAGTAGCCGGCCGGACGGTTTCCATTCACTTCACTTCAATCCAAGAAAGCTCGAGTACTTGCCTCCCCAAAGTGGGAAGGCGGCAAAGAAAAAAGCCTAAGGATAGAAAGCATACGCGGATGGAAACCAAACATGCACATAATAATATTTACATAAAAGACCTCCAAGAGGCCAGCATTCAACATAGTTTGAATACACCCCCAGTGGGTGGAACTGCGAAAGCTTAAAGATTGTTCGAAAGACAACTAGCAGGAAAAATAAAGACGGCAGGTCAAGCTGGCGGGGCGACTGACGAGCTGGGCTGGTCGGTGGAGGCGGTTGTGCCGGCTGGAGGAGTGGCCGGCTGGCGAACCTCGGCTTGATCACCGCCTCCCGCAGAGGGCGCGCTTCCGCGCGCTTCGTTGCTGGAGGCACGGTCAGCCTGAGGCCGGCCGGTTGTTCCGCTAGCCGGCTCGACGTTTTCACCGTCCTCTTCCTCGTCGTCTTTGCCCTCGTCGCTGGAGGCGAGCTCCTCTGCCGAGTCCTCGCCCACCGCCGGGTTCAGCCCGATCCACTCCTCCGGCTGGGCAACGCCATCATCATTGATTTCAGGCGTGAAGACGCTGGTGTCGGTGCACTCGGCGATCGTCAAAGCACGCTGGGCGATAGCCGGCCGCACTTCTTCCAGCTCCGCATTAGCCTCCAGCCACCAACTGTGCAGCTGGTCCAGGTACAACCCCGGGTACCAAGCGCGAACGAATTCCAATGCCCGCCCGGCTCCAAGACGGGCCGCCGGCGCCTTCCAAGCTTCAAAACGACCAACTGCGACCTCCAGCCAGTCGGCGGTCCGGCTTGGGGTGCGGGGGATCGTCTCGGCGGGCCAGAGGGCGGCCAGCACCTGCGCCTCGGCACGCTGGAGTCGGCGAAGCATCCGGTGAGCCGGCTGCAGTAGCGCTTGGATCGCCAAAGAGCTCCTCCTCCAGCGTCCGACTTGCGTCCGGCGCAATGATGACCCCCGCCTGACGGCGCGTCTCGCAGTGGGCCTTGATGGATTGGGTAGCAAAGGCGGAATAACCAGGAAAGTAGTCTGCACAAGAAAACAGGCAGCAGCACAAGTCAGGTCAAAACCCAGGCGGCAAGGGACAGGAGAGGAGCGAGGAAAGTTACCGTCGATCAAGTCCTCGATGCGGCCGAAGCCGTCATCCAGCGCTTGCCGGGTCTCAGCCCAACTTGCCGCCTCAGTCTCAAACTCCGCCTTTAGGGCGGCCTCGCTGTCCTGCGCCTTCTGCAGCGCCGCCTTATGGCTCTCCTCCTGGTCAGCCAGCTTCTTGGCCAGGCGGTCACGCTCCTAGACCAAGTCGGCGTACTCGGCGTCCTTGGCGCGAAGGGCGGCCTGCGCTTCGCCGAGTTCCTTCCTCAAGTCGGCGTTAGCCCCTGAAAGCACGAAGGGCAAAAGAGAAAACCAAAAAGGAAAACGTCATCAAGGAAGATCTGACCTGACTGCTCAGCAGTCGGCCCGAATCTCAGGGACTACACCCTGTGGGAGCGCTGACGCGCCCCCACAGCAGATAGACAAGTTCAAGCACTTACTTCGGCTGTTGACCAGGTCGTCGGTCCTCCGACTCAAACTCCTGAGCCTGGGAGTTGAAGGCGGCAGCGCGAGAGTTATGATATTCCTGAAAGTTCAGAAAGGAAGCAAGAATAAGGTTGTCGCCAAGAAAGATCCGACCCGACTGCTCAGCAGTCGGCCCGAATCTCGGGGACTACACCCAGTGGGTGCGCTGACGCGCCCCCACGGAAGAAATCAAGAAACCAACGCGGCCAAGGATAAAAAACTCACCCGGATGGCTGTCCGCGTCGACAGGAACTCCTGGGTGAACTGCAGCAGCAGGGCGGCCTGCGCTTGAAGCCGGCTCCAGACCCCTTGAGCCGCCACATTCAGCTCGCCCGTTCCCCTGCTGGGAGTCCACTTGGACGTGGCGGTGCTGGCCGCCTCCAGGGCCTCCGCCGACTGGCCGGCGCCCGCAACTCGGCGCGACTCCGGAGAGCCGCGTTTCCCCCCGCGCGCTGACGTGCCACCAGCTGCACCTCGAGGCCGGCTCTACCCGCTGGCTCACCCCCAGCCGGCTCCTCCGGCGCCACTGACGATTGGCCGCCTTGGCCTGTTCCGGTTGGCGCTGTCGCTGGCGCCCTCTCCGAGAAGACCACGAGGTCCTCTCCCCTCTCCATCAGCGGCGGGTCTTGGATGATTTCCTCCGCCAGGGGTAATGCGGTGTCCGGGGCCACGGATCGGAGGGGGATGGCGAGCAGCGGAGGCTGGCTGTGCGAGCCCTCTGCCTCCGTCTCCGTGGTCGCCGCCTCTGCCTGGGCCTTGGCTGCCGCGTCAGCCTGCTCCTTCGCCGCCTGGGCGGCTGCCCGGTCTGCCGCCTCCCGCTCCTCCCGCGCCTCACGGGCGTTCCGCTCCGTGGCCTCCCTGAGGTCGGCAGCGGGATCCACGCGGCGGGGGCCTGAAGACCCTCCAGTCGGCCCAACCACAGAGCCTCCCGGGCCCCGCTCAAGGGAAAGTGGCGCCCTGTTCATCAAACGGAGAAAGGTCAGGAAGAATGATCAAAACAGAAGAAAAACGATGGAAAAAGTACGTCCAAGCAATTGACGACTTATGCTGAGACTGCCTGAGGCTGCTTCACCGCTTTGCGGAAGCGGGCCGCCTTCGCGGCCGCCTCGTCTCGTTTTGTCGCCGCGGCGGAGGCTTTGGGATTCTTCGGCCGGCTGCCGAAGAGGGTCGACACGGCCCGGCGCTTCTGTGCGCCGCTGCTGGCAGCCGGCGCGGTGGACGAGCCCGCGCCTTGATGGTCGGCCGCCGGCTAGCGGCGCGGGGCGAATTCTACATCGGCATCATCCGGCCAGTCTTCGATGCTTGCGGTGAGCCCTGCGCCTCCGGGCTTGGCGTTGTCCGCCACAATGGCGTCCTCCATGGCAGCCGCCCCCAGATCCGGATCGTCCACGTCGTCCACCGTGCGGTCGGCGGCGTACTGGCGTTCTATCCCGGCCGCCTCGGGCGGCGGTGGAAGAAGGGGGTTCTGGTGAAAAGAGCCGACTGGTCAAAAGCCGGCCGTCATGAAGCCGGCTATCAACAAAGAAAGAAGAAAGAGAGGAAAACTTACCACAGGCGGAGGATTGGCGCGTGAATACGACGCCTTGCCGTACTGCCAGTCGGCGCCGAGCTTGCAATTGGCGATGTAGTTAACCATGAGCGACACCTCCGCATGAGGCATCTCCCGGGTGCTCAGCCGGCTTGGGTCGAAGCGGCCGCTCATCTGACACATCATATGGGTCCGGCGTTGGAGAGGAAGAATCCGGCGCTCCATGAAGGCGGCCACCAAGTCTGACCCACGCAGGCCTTCCGACTGGATCATCACCCGAAGTCGGGCGATGGCGGCATTCCCGGCCGGCGAAAGGGACCTGGACCGGAAGCTCCATGACGGCTGCCTCCCAGCCGGAGGGCCGGCTACGTAAGCCGGCAGATTGATGTTGTCTCCTCTCGGGGGCGAGCCGGCGTTCTTCACGTAGAAGTATGACCTCTGCCATACCTTCACCAACTGGATTAGGGGGATGGACGGGAACGGATTGTTCTCGCCTGACCTCCTCATGGCGATATAGGCCCCACAGGGGGTGGGCACGCCGGCGACGACGGTGCCGAGCTTGCTCTGGAAGAATTCTCCCCAGAGCTCCAGCGTGGGGAGCACGCCCAAGAAGCCTTCGCAGAGGGAGACGAAGGCCGACAGCAGCATCACCGCATTGGGCGTGAGGTGATGCGGCTGTAGGTTGTAGAACTCGAGGAAGGAGCGCAGAAATCCACTCGCCGGAAGGCCGAAGCCGCGCAGGAAGTGCGAGCGGAAGACGACCCGCTCGCCTTCCTCCGGTGCCGGCGAGATCTCCGTCTCCGGCGCCAGGCGGACCCGCACGAGGTTGGCGCCGGGTCTGGCGGAGGAACTCCACGTGGTCGTCGTGGACATTGGAGCCATCCCACAAGCTCGACAACGCCATGAGAGCGTGACGACGCGGCGGCGCTAAGATGGGAAGCTGCGGTGACGGCAAGAAGAAGAAGAAGGAAGACAAGGGGGAGCGGAGTGGGGCAGAGCGTGCGAACCTCTGCCTCTCCTCCTTGTCCCCCTACTTATAGGCTCACACGGCGGAGCCGAGGAGGCACGGCGTGGGGGAACGTGGGGATCGATCGTGCCCACTTCCCCACGTCCCGCGTTTATTGCGCCCTAATGGCATAGTAAAATCGCCACAGGAAGGCGAGCGGTCCGCCTGGGCCACAGAAGATCAGCGCTCGGGCCAAGGCCAGGGAGTGGCGGGCCCGGGCCTGCGGCGGCATCCCGTCGCGCACGTGCACTGGCAGGCTTCCGCTGCCACGTGGCCCGTGGATGGGCCCGTAGTCAGCACGCGGGTCAAACACCAACCCGCCTGCAAGACGCAAGAGCAAAGCTGGCTCCTCAGGGTGAGAAGCTGACCAAGCTTCTCGTCCTTCTGTCCGCCTCGAAGCTCGATCAGCTTCGGGGACTACTGTCGGAGTAAATAGCCATGGGTAGCCTAGCCGGCTTCCCCTGGCCCTCCAGAAAAAATTACGAGCTTGTCTGGCTCCCAAGAACCCAAGACCTGGGGCCGCCTTCCCTTTGCCGGCTGTCATCCATGCCGGCTTCGGGAGGCGGCCCGACTTTAGCCCTCATGAAGAAAGCCATGGGAGAGCCGGCCGCGAGAAGGCCGACTCCAAGAAGCCGGCTCCCATGAAGCGGTCAAGACCGTACCCTCAAAGTTTGCATCCACCTGGCGATAATGAAGCGGGGCGTGGCTACAGTGATGCCTGCCACCCCCAAAACACGGAGCATGACCGGAATAGTGCGCCGTACGGGTGGCCACGACCCGCCCGGCGCGACGCTGTTGCCACGACAACCCTAACACCATCCACGATGGGCCACCAGTGTGGCCCCCGAGGCGGTGGGTCCCTTCGGGCAGAGAGATGCCCGAAGGCGGCCACACCTCCTGCCAGTCGACCTGAGAGAGAGAGCCGGCTCCCCATAGCCGGCTTGCCATCCTCCTCGAAGGAGACGCCCCATTAAGGAGACAAGACACGGTGAGGTTACAGTGATCGCCTGCCGGGCGGTGGTACTGTAGCCACGCCCCCCACGACCCAAGCCCGCGTCATCAGCATAGAGTAGTAGTAACGAGCCACCGACCAGGCCCTGGATAGTGGGGCCTGCTTGTCGACCAAGGAGCCGGCAGCCGGCGGGACCCACCAGTCGGCGGGCCCCAGCGACCGACACAGAAGCCGGCGAGCGCAGTCACAGACGGCTGGGCCCCGCGCCCAGCCAGATTACTATTGTACCCCCGGGGGGTAGGCCTATATAAACCCCCCGGTGCAACCATGCAAAGGGTTCGACCCCCAAGCTAGTCTTAGACACCATACGAGGAGAAGTAGCAGGCTAGCCGTGCCCTTCTTCCTCCTTCCACCAAAACAGCTCAAGGAGCATTGTGTAGCTACTTGTTCATCTAGTGATCATGCGGAGACCCCGCAGAGTATCAGTAGGGGTGTTATCTCCACGGAGAGCCCCGAAGCTGGGTAAAGTCCGTCGGCGTGCTTATCTTCGCCTCATCCCGTTTCCAGGCACCGGCGATGTCTTACTGGCTCCCACAATGACTTTGGAACCATTTCCCATGCGCATCGTCACCTCGTCCTTAGCCAATCTTCGCTTAATCTGTAGTCCTTGTTTCGAGTTGCAAATATTGGCAATAGAACCAGTATCAAATACCCAGGTGCTACTGCGAGCATTAGTAAGGTACACATCAATAACATGTATATCACATATACCTTTGTTCACCTTGCCATCCTTCTTATCTGCCAAATACTTGGGGCAGTTCCACTTCCAGTGACCAGTCTGTTTGCAGTAGAAGCACTCAGTTTCAGGCTTAAGACCAGACTTGGGTTTCTTCTTGTGAGCAGCAACTTGTTTTCCATTCTTCTTGAAGTTCCCCTTCTTCTTCCCTTTACCCTTTTTCTTGAAACCAGTGGTCTTGTTGACCATCAACCCTTGATGCTCCTTTTTGATTTCTACCTCCGCAGCCATTAGCATTGCGAAAAGCTTGGGAATTGTCTTATCCATCCCTTGCATATTATATTTCATCACGAAGCTTTTGTAGCTTGGTGGCACTGATTGAAGAGCTCTGTCAATGACACTATCAATAGGAAGATTAACTCCTAGTTGAGTCAAGTGATTATGATACCCAGACATTTTGACTATATGTTCACTGACAGAACTATTCTCCTCCATCTTGCAGCTATAGAACTTATTGGAAACTTCATATCTCTCAATCCGGTCATTTGCTTGAAATATTAGCTTCAACTCCTGGAACATCTCATATGCTCCATGACATTCAAAACATCATTGAAGTCCCAGTTCTAAGCCGTAAAGCATGGCACACTGAACTATCAAGTAGTCATCAGCTTTACACTGCCAAACGTTCTTAACATTGTCAGCGGCATCTGCAGCAGGCCTGGCGCCCAATGGTGCTTCCAGGACATAATTCTTCTGTGCAGCAATGAGGATAATCCTCAAGTTATGGACCCAGTCCGTGTAATTGCTACCATCATCTTTCAACTTTGCTTTCTCAAGGAACGCATTAAAATTCAACGGAACAACAGCACGAGCCATCTATCTACAATCAACATAGACAACCAAAAACTATCAGGTACTAAGTTCATGATAAATTTAAGTTCAATTAATCATATTACTTAAGAACTCCCAATTAGATAAACATACCTCTAATCATCTAAGTGATCACGTGATCCAAATCAACTAAACCATGTCCGATCATCACGTGAGATGGAGTAGTTTCAATGGCGAACATCACTATGTTGATCATATCTACTATATGATTCACGCTCGACCTTTCGGTATTAGTGTTCCGAGGCCATATCTGCATATGCTAGGCTCGTCAAGTTTAACCTGAGTATTCTGTGTGTGCAACTGTTTTGCACCCGTTGTATTTAAACATAGAGCCTATCAAACCCGATCATCACATGGTGTCTCAGCACGAAGAACTTTCGCAACGATGAATACTCAGGGAGAACACTTATACCTTGATAATTTAGTGGGAGATCATCATATAATGCTACTGTCAATCAAAGCAAGATAAGATGCATAAAAGATAAACATCACATGCAATCAATATAAGTGATATGATATGGCCATCATCTCGTGCTTGTGATCTTCATCTCCGAAGCACCGTCATGATCACCATTTTCACCGGCGCGACACTTTGATCTCCATCGTAGCATAGTTGTCGTCTCGCCAACTTATGCTTCTACGACTATCGCTACCGCTTAGTGATAAAGTAAAGCATTACAGGGCGATTGCATTGCATACAATAAAGAGACAAGCATATGGCTCCTGCCAGTTGCCGATAACTCGGTTACAAAAACATGATCATCTCATACAATAAAATATAGCATCATGCCTTGACCATATCACATCACAACATGCCCTGCAAAAACAAGTTAGACGTCCTCTACTTTGTTGTTGCAAGTTTTACGTGGCTGCTACGGGCTGAGAAAGAACCATTCTTACCTACGCATCAAAACCACAACGATAGTTCGTCAAGTTGGTACTGTTTTAACCTTCTCAAGGACCGAGCGTAGCCACACTCGGTTCAACTAAAGTTGGAGAAACTGACACCCGCCAGCCACCTGTGTGCAAAGCACGTCGGTAGAACCAGTCTCGCGTAAGCGTACGTGTAATGTCGGTCCGGGCCGCTTCATCCAACAATACTGTCGAACCAAAGTATGACATGCTGGTAAGCAGTATGACTTGTATCGCCCACAACTCACTTGTGTTCTACTCGTGCATATAACATCTACGCATAAACCTGGCTCGGATGCCACTGTTGGGGAACATAGTAATTTCACAAAAAAATGCTACGCACACACACGATCATGGTGATGCATAGCAACGAGAGGGGAGAGTGTGTCCACGTACCCTCATAGACCGAAAGCGGAAGCGTTAGCACAACGCGATTGATGTAGTCGTACGTCTTCACGATCCGACCGATCAAGCACCAAACGCATGGCACCTCCAAGTTCTGCACACGTTCAACTCGATGACGTCCCTCGAACTCTGATCCATCCGAGCTTTGAGGGAGAGTTCCGTCAGCACGACGGCGTGGTGACGATGATGATGTTCTACCGACGCGGGGCTTCGCCTAAGCACCGCTACGATATGACCGAGGTGGATTATGGTGGAGGGGGGCAACGCACACGGCTAAAAGATCTAAGAGATCAATTGTTGTGTCTATGGGGTTGTCGGGTGGTAGGTGCGACATATGCCAACGGGTGGCTTATCATTGTGGGAGCCAATAAGACGTCGCCAGTGCCTGGAAACGGGATGAGGTGAAGACATGCACGCCGACAAATTTTACCCAGCTTTGGGGCTCTCCGGGGAGATAACACCCCTACTGCTGCTCTGCGGGGTCTCCGCATGACCACTAGATGAGTAAGTAGCTACACAGTGCTCCTTGAGCTGTGTTGGTGGAGGGAGGAAGAAGAGTGCGGCTAGCCTGCTTCTTCTCCTCCTAAGGTGTCTAAAACTAGTTGGGGGTCGAACCCTTTGCATGGGTGCACCGGGGGGTTTATATAGGCCTACCCCCCGGGGGTACAATGGTAATCCGGCTGGGCATGGGGCCCAGCTGTCTGTGACTATGCTCGCCGGCTTCCGCGCCGGCTGCTGGGGCCCGCTGACTGGTGGGTCCCGCCGGCTGCCGGCGCCTTGGTCGACAGGCAGGCCCCACTGTCCAGGGCCTGGTCGGTGGCTGGTTACTGTTGCACTATCCTGATGACGCAGGCTTGGTCGGGGTAAGCGTGGCTACAGTACCGCCGCCCTGGCGGGCGATTACTGTAGTCCCTCCATGTCTTGTCTCCTTAATGGGGCGTATCCTTCGAGGAGGATGGCAGGCCGTCTATGGGGGGCCGGCTCTCCATCTGGCCGACTTGGGAGGAGGTGTGGCCGCCTTCAGCATCTCTCTACTGAAGGGGCCCACCGCCCCGGGGGCCACGCTGGCGGCCCGTCGTGGACGACGTCAGGGTCGCCGTGGCAACAGTGCCGCGTCGGGCGGGTCGTGGTCACCCGTACGGCGCACTGTGCTGGGCGTGCTCCGGGTTTCGGGGGTGGCAGGCTTTACTGTAGCCACGCCCCGCTTCATTATTGCTGTGTGGACGTGTACTTCGAGGGTACAATCTTGACTGCTTTATGGGAGCCGGCTTCTTGGAGTCGGCCTTCTTGCGGTCGGCTTCTCGAAGTCGGCCCTCCCACGGCCTCCTTCATGAGGGCAAAGGGCGGGCCGCCCCCCCCCCCCTAAGCCGGCCTAGAAGATAGCCGGCAGGGGGAAGGCGGCTCCAGGTCTTGAGTTCTTTGAGAGCCGGACGGGCTCGTAATTTTTTCAGAAGGGCCAGGGGAAGCCGGCTAGGCTACCCGTGGCCATTTACTCCGACAGTAGTCCCCGAAGCTGGTCGAGCTTCGAGGCGGACAGAGGGACGAGAAGCTTGGTCAGCTTCTTATCCCGAGGAGCCGGCTTTGCCGGTGTAGGCCATTTTCAGAGAGCTCTTGTATCTTGCGGCCGGGATGGTGGCTGACTTGCATGCTGATCGCGGTCCCCCCGTGGGCCACGCGGCGGCGGAATCCTGCCCATGCACGCGTACGACGGGACGCCGCCGCAGGCCCGGGCCCGCCACTCCCTGGCCTCGGCCTGAGCGTTGATCTTCTGCGGGCCAGGGAGACGGCTCGCCTTCCTGTGGCATCTTGAATTCGTCATTAGGGCGCAATAAACGCGGGACGTGGGGAAGTGGGCACGATCGATCCCCACGTTCCCCCACACCGCGCCTCCTCGGCTCCGCCACCCGAGCCTACAAGTAGGGGGAGGAGGGGGAGAGGTAGAGGTTCGCTCGCTCTCCCACACTCCGTCCCTCCTCGTCTTCCTTCTGCTTCTTCTTCCTCTCGCTGCCGTCGCAGCCTCTCACCGCAGCACCCCCACCGCGCCCTGCCCCATGGCGTTATCAAGCTCATGGGATGGCTCCAACGTTGACAACGATCACGTGGAGTTCCTCCGCCAGACGCGGCGCCTTCCTGGCGCCAATCTTGTGCAGGTTCGCCTGGCGCCCGCGACGGAGGTCTCGCCGGAGCCGGAGGAAGGCGAGCGGGTCGTCTTCCGCTCGCACTTCCTGCGCGGCTTCGGCCTGCCAGCGAGCGGATTTCTGCGCTCCTTCCTGGAGTTCTACAACTTGCAGCCGCACCATCTCACGCCCAACGCGGTGATGCTACTGTCGGCCTTTGTCTCCCTCTGCGAAGGCTTCCTGGGCGTGCTCCCCACGCTGGAGCTCTGGGGAGAGTTCTTCCAGAGCAAGCTCGGCACCGTCACCGCCGGCGTGCCTACCCCCTGCGGAGCCTACATCGCCATGAGAAGGTCAGGCGAGAACAATCCGTTCCCTCTCATCCCCCTAATCCAGTCGGTGAAGATCTAGCAAAAGTCGTATTTCTATGTGAAGAACGCCGGCTCGCCCCCGAGAGGAGACAACGTCAATCTGCCGGCCTATGTAGCCGGCCCGCCGGCTGGGAGGCAGCCCTCATGGAGCTTCCGGTGCAGGTCCCTGTCTCCGGCTGGGAACACCGTCGTCGCCCGGCTTCGGGTGATGGTCCATTCGGAAGGTCTGCGCGGATCCGATTTGGTGGCCGCCTTTGTGGAGCGCCGGATTCTTCCTCTTCAAAGCCGGCCCCATATGTTGTGTCAGATGAGCGGCCGTTTTGACCCAAGCCGGCTGAGCACACGGGAAATGCCACATGCGGAGGTGGCGCTCATGGTCAATTACATCGCCAACTGCAAGCTCGCCGGAGACTGGCAATACGGCAAGGCGCCGTACTCTCGCGCCAATCCTCCGCCTGTGGTAAGCTTCTCTCTCTATCTTCATTTTGTTGCCAGCCGACTCCATGATGGCCGGCTTCTGATCAGCCGGTTTTTGTTAGCAGAACCCCCTTCCTCCGCCGCTGGCTAGGGCGGCAGGGATCGAACGTCGGTACGCCCCCGACCGTATGGCGGACGATGTTGACGACCCAGACTTGGGGGCGGCCGCCATGGAGGAGGCCGTCGTGGGGGACAACATCGAGCCCGGAGGCACGGGGCTTTCCGCCAGCTTCGAGGACTGGCCGGACGACGGCGAAGCCGAAGAAGTCCCGAGTCGCCAGCCGGCGTCCGACCGCCAAAGCGCGGGCTCGTCTGCCGCGCCGGCTGCAGGTGGCGGCGCTCCGAAGCGCCGGGCCGCGTCAACTCTCTTCGGCAGTCGGCCGAAGAAGTCCAAAGCCTCCGCCGCAGCGACGAAGCGAGACGAGGCGGCTGCGAAGGCGGCCCGCTTCCGGAAAGCGGTGAAGCAGCCCCAGACGATCTCGGCGTAAGCCTCGAACTGCTTGTATGCTTGTTTTGCTGTGTTCTTCTACTCGAATCATTCTTCCTGACTTTTCTCCGTTTTCTGAGCAGGGCGCCGCTTTCTCTTGAGCGGGGTCCAGGCGGCTCCGTCGTCGGGCCGGCTGGAGGGTCTTCAGGCCCCCGCCGCGTGGATCCCCGCGCCGATCTCATGGAAGCCACAGAGCGGAATGCTCGTGAGGCGCGGGAAGAGAGGGAGGCGGCGGATCGGGAGGCCGCTCAGGCGGTGAAGGAGCGGGCCGACGCGGCGGCCAGGGCTCAGGCGGAGCAGGCGACCGTGGAGACAGAGGCGGAGGGCTCGCGCGACCAGCCCCCACTACTCGCCATCCCACTCTGAACCGTAGCCCCGGACACCCCATTGCCCCTGGCGGAGGAAATCATCCAAGACCCGTCGTCGGTGCAAAGGGAGGAGCTCTTCGAGGTTTTCGCGGGGACGACGCCGCCAGCCGCACCAGTCGGCACGGGCCAAGGTGGCCAGTCGTCGGCGGCGCCAATGGAGCCGGCCAGGGGCGCGCCTGAAGTCGGAGCCGGCCTTGAAATACAGCCGGTGACGCGTCAGCGCGCGGGGGGAAGCGCCGCTCCGCCGGAGTCGCGCCAAGCCGCAGGCGCCGGCCAGTCGGCGGAGGCCTTGGAGGCGGCCAGCTCCGCTACGTTCGGGTGGACTTCCAGCGCGGGGACCGGCGAGCTGAATGTGGCCGCCCAAGAGGTCCGGAGTCGGCTGCGAGCTCAGGCCGCCCTCCTGCAGCAATACACGCAGGAGTTCCTGTCGACGCGGGCCGCCATCCGGGTAAGTTTTTTGCTCTTGACCGCTCTAGTTCCTTGATTTCTTCCGTGGGGGCGCCTCAGCGCATCCACTGGGTGTAGTCCCCGAGATTCGGGTCGACTATTAAGCAGTCTGGTTGAATCTTTCTTGGCGACCGTCTTAACTTTGCTTTCTATCTTAACTTCCAGGAATATCATAATTCCCGTGCTGCCGCCTTCAACTCCCAAGCTCAGGAGTTGGTCGGAAGATCGACGACCTGGCCAATAGCCGAAGTAAGTGCTTGTTTTTATCTGTTTCCTGTGGGGGCGCGTCAGCGCACCCACCGGGTGTAGTCCCCGTGATTCGGGCCGATTGCTGAGCAGTCGGGTCGGATCTTCCTTGAAGACCTTTCCCTCATTGGTTTTTTCTTCTTGTCTGTTGCTCTTTGCAGGAGCCAACGCCGACTTGCGGAAAGAGCTTGGCGAGGCGCAGACCGCCCTTCGCACCAGGGATGCCGAGTACGCCACCTTGGTCCAGGAGCGCGACCGCCTGGCCAAGAAGCTGGCTGATCAGGAAGGAAGCCACAAGGCGGCCCTGCAGAAGGCGCAGGACAGCGAGGCCGCCCTGAAGGCGGAGTTTGATACCGAGGCGGCGAGCTGGGCTGAGACTCATCAAGCACTGGCTGCGGGCTTCGGCCGCATCGAAGACTTGATCGATGGTAAGCTGCTTTTCTCGCCATTCTTCTGCCTGCTGCACGCCTGGGGGCGTGGCCTGACTTGTGCTGCCACCCGTTTTCTTGTGCAGATTACTTTCCCGGCCACTCCACCCTTGCCGCTCAAGCCATCGAGGCTCATCGCGAGGCGCGCCGTCAGGCGGGCGTCAATGTCGCGCCGGACGCCAATCAGACGCTGGAGGAGCAGCTCGTGGCCATCCAAGCGCGGCTGCAGCTGGCTCACCGGATGCTTCGCCGGCTTCAACGTGCCGGGGCGCAAGTGCTGGCCGCCCTCTGGCCCGGCAAGACGATCCCCCGCACCCCAAGCCGGACCGCCGACTGGCTGGAGGTCGCAGTAAGCCGTTTTGAAGCTTGGAAGGCGTCGGCGGCCCATCTCGGAGCCGGGCAGGCGTTGGAGTTCGTCCGCGCCTAGTACCCAGGGCTGAGCCTGGACCAGCTGCGTACTTGGCGGCTAGAAGGCGACGCGGAGCTGGAGGAAGTGCGGCCGGCAATCGCCCAGCGCGCCTCGACGATCGCCGAGTGTACCGACATTAGTGTCTTTGCGCCCGAGATCAATGATGATGGCGTTGCCCAGCCGGAGGACTGGTTCGGTCTAGACCCGGCGGTGGGCGAGGACTCGGCCGAGGAGATCGCCTCCAGCGGTGAGGGCAAGGATGATGAGGACGAAGACGCCGAAGACGTCGAGCCGGCTAGTGGAACAACCGGCCAGCCTCAAGCTGATCGTGCCTCCAGCAACGAGGGGCGTGGAACCGCGCCCTCTGCAGGAGGCGGTGATCAAGCCGAAGTTCGCCAGCCGGCCGCTCCCTCAGCCGGCGCAACCGTCTCCACCGACCAGACCAGCTCGTCAGCCGCTCCGCCAGCTTGACCTACCGTCTTTATTTTCCTGCTTGTTGTCTTTTTGAACAATCTTTCAAGCTTTCGCAATTCCACCCGCTGGGGGTGTATTATTATTATGTGCATGTTTGGTTTCCATTCACGTACACTTTTTTATCCTTAGGCTTTTTCCTTTGCCGCCTTCCCTCTTTGGGAAGGCAAGTACTCGAGCTTTCTTGGATTTGAAGTGAAATGAATGAAAACCGGCCGGCCGGCTACTCTGGTAGTCGGTCGGCGGTAGGCGGCAAACCGGCTTTTGTTATATTAGTCCATTGGTCCCTGGCCATTTTTCGTGTGCGCATCCTTTCCTGCTTTCGACTCGTGCCAGCCGAACAGGCGGTTCTTTGACTGCTGCTTTGGCAAGAGCTAAGCCAGGGTGTCGGCACACTACTTGTCTGACCGCGGGTAAGACTTTTAATATAACTTCAGTCGGCCAGTCCCCGGGACGTCTAGTCGGACCCGGTGCCGGACAAAACAAGTGAATGAAATGACAAGGTCATAAACATGATACTTTCATTCATAGATAAGAGATGGCAGTCCCCGAGTCCTCCTCGGGGGGCCTATTGTCTCGTACTTAGTACAAAAGTTAGCGTGATACATACTGCATTTCAACTGTAAAATCTTCGAAGGAGGTTGGCGTTCCATGGTCGTTCCGACTCCTTGCCGGAGTCGTCTCTCTTGCGTGCCTTGGGTTTCTGTGCGTCGATTAAGTAGTAGGAGTCGTTGCCTAGAGCTCTGCTGATGACGAAGGGGCCTTCCCAGGGGGCCGAGAGCTTGTGCTGGCCGCCTGTTCGCTGGATCAGCCGGAGCACAAGGTCGCCCTCCTGGAAGGATCTTGGCCCAACCTTCCGACTGTGGTAGCGGCGCAACCCCTGCTGGTAGATGGCAAACCGGCTGAGGGCTAACAGCCGGCCTTCTTCCAGCAGGTCGACGCCGTCTTCTCGTGCTTCCTTGGCCTCCGCCTCCGTTTACATGGTCACCCGAGGTGAGTCGAACTCGATGTCGGTTGGGATGATTGCTTCGGCACCGTACACGAGGAAGAAAGCAGTGAAGCCGGTTGACTTGTTTGGGGTGGTGCGCAGACTCCAGAGGACAGTCGGCAGCTCATCGAGCCAACAGCCGGCTGAACGCTCCAGAGGTCCGACCAGTCGGGGCTTGATGCCGGAGAGGATGAGCCCGTTAGCTCGCTCGACCTGGCCGTTTGACTGCAGGTGGGCGACGGACGCTAAGTCCAGCTGGATACCTTGTGCAGCGTAGAAACGTGCCAAGGCTCCTTTGGCGAAATTCGTGCCATTATCGGTGATGATGCTGTGCGGTAGGCCGTACCGAGTTTTTATGTCTGCGATGAATGTCACGGCAGTCGGCCCATTCAGCTTCTTGATCGGCCTTGCCTCAATCCACTTGGTGAATTTGTCCACGACGACGAGCAAATGTGTCATGCCGCCGCGCGCTGTCTTGAATGGGCCCACCATGTCCAGTCCCCAAACGGCGAAGGGCCAAGTGATGGGAATGGTCTTGAGTGCCGAAGCCGGCATGTGTTGCTTGGAGCTGAAAAGTTGGCAGCCTTTGCAATACTTAACTAATTCTTTGGCGTCATCCAAAGCAGTCGGCCAGAAAAAACCGTGGCGAAAAGCATTGGCGACAAGTGATCTTGAGGCGGCATGGTGGCCGCATTCTCCTTGGTGTATATCTCTGAGGATTGCAATGCCCTTCTCTTACTCGACGCACCGTTGGAGGACTCCAGTGACACTGCGCTTGACCAGTTCTCTGTTGACGATCGTGTATGCTCCGGCTCGACGTTGGACTTGTCTCGCTTCTGTTTCGTCAGCGGCAGATCTTGGTTTACTAGGAAGTTGAGGATGGATTGAGCCCATGACGGAGCTGCGACTTCCCCTACCGCCAATGTGGCTACTGCCACCAGGGTGGGCGGGCTGGGTGATGAAGTGCTGGAGTCGGCCGCCGACTGCTGCGTTGACGCAGTCCCCGAGCCGGGTGCGGCAGTCCCCGAGCCGGCTACTGCAGTCCCCGAGCCGAGTACTGAAGTCCCCGGATCGCCTGCTTGGTTCTTCGAGCCAGACTCGGCCCCGTAGGGGTTGGGCGGCACGAAGATGGAGTCAGATTCTGGAGACGTCTTGATGGACGGCTTGAGGAGGCATTGTAGAGCGACGCCGGTTGGTATTGCTTGCCGAGTGGAGCCTATTCGGGCCAGGGCATCGGCTGGCTCGTTGTCGGCTCGCGGCACGTGGAGGAACTCGCATCCTTCAAAGTATCCACTGATTTGCTGCACCAGGAAGCGGTAGCTTGCCATGTTTGCGTCCTTGGCGTCCAAGTCGCTAGATGATTGCTGAACCACCAAATCCGAGTGGCCATAACATAGGATCCGGCGGATGCCGAGTTCCTTGGCAAGCCGGAGCCCATGTATGAGCGCCTCGTATTCGGCTACATTGTTGGAGGCGGCGAAGTGGATCTGCAGCGTGTATCTAAGCTTGTCACCCTTGGGAGAGGTAAGGACGACGCCGGCTCCCAAGCCGGTGCGCATCTTGGACCCGTCAAAGTGCATGCGCCAATGGGTGGAGTCAGGAGCCGGCGGCAGGTACTGGGTCTCGGCCCAGTCGACGAGGAAGTCGGCCAGTGCTTGGGACTTGATGGCGGCGTGGGGCTGGTAGAAGATTGTGTAAGGGGCCAGCTCGATGGCCCACTTCGCCACCCGGCCGGATGCATCCCGGCTGCCTATGATCTCGGCCAGCAGGGCAGTGCATACGACCGTGATGGTATGCTCTTGAAAGTAGGGCTTCAGCTTCTTGGAAGTGAAGTACACCCCGTAGCACATCTTCTGGTAGTGCGGGTAGTTCTGCTTTGAGGCGGACAGCACCGCACTCAAGTAATACACCGGCCTCTGGACTGGCTAGGCTCGGCCTTCTTCTGGGCGTTGGACTACGATGATGGTGCTGACCACCCGGCTGGTCGCGGCAATGTAAAGGAGCATGGGCTCTTTCTCAGCCGGCGCCGCCAGGATAGGCGGCGTGGCCAGCATCTTCTTCAGCTCGTGAAAGGCTTGATCGGCCTGGTCGTTCCACTCGAAGTGAGTGCTCTTCTTCATGAGGCGGTAGAGAGGGAGGGCTTTCTCTCCGAGCCGGCTGATGAAACGGTTCAAAGAGGCCAAGCACCCGGTGAACTTCTGGATTTCTCGAAGCTTGGCGGGGATCGCCAGTCTCTCGATGGCCTTGATCTTCATTGGGTTGCACTCGGTGCCGCGTTCGGAGACCAGGAAGCCTAGGAGCTAGCCGGCTGGCACTCCAAACACGCATTTCTCGGGGTTGAGCTTGATTCAGAACTGGCGCAGGTTCTCGAATGTTTCTTTCAGGTCTTCCAGCAAGGTGCTATGCTTCTCCGTCTTCACCAAGATATCGTCCATGTAGACGTGAGCGTTTTTGCCGAGCTGCGTGAGGAGGCACTTCTGCATGCAACGCTGAAAAGTGGCACCGGCATTCCTCAAGCCGAATGTCATGGTCAGGTAGCAGAAGGCTCCAAATGGCATGATGAAGGCGGTCTTCAGGCAGTCATCCGGGTTTAGTTTTATCTGGTGGTATCCGGAATAAGCATCCAAAAAACTCAACAGCTCGCATCCGGCCGTGGAGTCTATCACTTGGTCAATTCTTGGCAGGGCGAAGGGATCTTTAGGGCAGGCCTTGTTGAGGCTTGTGTAGTCTATACACATGCGCCACTTGTTATTCTTCTTCAACACGAGAACCGGGTTGGCAAGCCACTCTGGAAAGAAAACTTCCATAATGAAGCCGACTGCCAGAAGCCGGGCTATCTCCTCCCCTACAATCCTTCTCTTCTCCTCTGACAGTCGGTGGAGAGGCTGCTTGACTGGTTTTGCGTCTTCTCGTACGTGTAGCTTGTGCTCGGCGAAATCCTTCGGAACACCCGGCATGTCCTTGGGGGACCATGCAAAGATATCCCGATTCTCACAGAGGAAATCGGCGAGATCGCCTTCCTATTTGCTGTTCAGGCTTGCCCCAATGACGGCAAACCTCTCAGGGTGCTCGGGGTCAAGAGGTATCTTCTTGGTTTCCTTGGCCGGCTGGAAAGATCCTTGGGCATCATGCTCCTTGGAGTCGGTGGGCTGGCTCAGCTGCTTGCTGGCCAGGGCCACGACCCGGTCCAGCGTCTTCTTTTCTTTGGCAATCACAAGGGACTCGGCCAGCCGGCTGCTAGCCGCAGCGCACTCGGCAGACTTCTTGTAATCGCCGGCTATGGTGATGATGCCCTTGGAGCTTGGTATCTTCATCTTGAGGTATGCATAGTGGGGGACCGCCATGAACTTGGCCAACGCGGGTCGGCCAAGCAATGCATGGTAAGGGCTCTCCAGGTCCACCACTTCGAACCAGATCGCTTCCCGGCGGAAATGCTCCTTGTCCCGAAAGAGTACGTCGATCTTGATCTTGCCAATGGGGGCGCAGGACAAGCTGGGTACGATGCCGTGAAACACTGTCCGAGTCGGCACAAGCTGCTTCGTCTTGACACTTAACTTCTCCAGGGTGTCGCGGTACAGGATGTTGATGCTGCTTCCGCCATCTATCAGCACGCGGGAGAAGCGGGCGGCGCATCTGTCCATCGCGAGGGTGGCTTCCAGGACCAAAGCATAGGAGCCGGGAGACGGCATCACCTCTGGGTGGTCGGCCCGGCTCCAATTGATGGGTTTCTCTGACCAATGCATGTGTCCGGCTGGGTTAGCAGCGACCACACTGATTTCATGATGCTCTTGGCGCTTGCTGCATCGGTCTTCGAGCTGGCTCGTAAAGATGACGTAGGATGCTTGCTCGTCGGGGAACTCGTCCTGCACGGTGCCGACTGTGGGCCGGGCGGCCTGAGGCGGCGGAGCCGGAGGCGCCGGGCCGGCAGGAGGAGGCGGCGTGAGTCCTTCGCCCTTGGAGATTCGGGCGAGCCAGTTACACTTTCGGGTTGTGTGGTTGGACGGCTTCGCGCCGCTATGGAACTTGCACGGGGCGTCAAGAGTTTGCTCGTAGGAGAAAGCCGGCTGCCAAGCCGGCCGGCCGCCCTTGGGCTTCTGGGGCACGGGCCGCCCTTCAGGCGGCGTGTCTTCGACCGTGGCCACCTGCCGGCTAGCGGGAGGCGGCGCAGGGCCTTTACGCTTCTGGTCGTTCGGGTGCTGGCGTCGGCCGGAATCTCCTGCCGGCATCTTGGGCACCGGGTTAAGAACTTTCCCGGACGCGTCTACCCGGAGCTCGGTCTTCATCGAAGAGTCGGCGGTGGCGTATCTGTCGGCTATGTTCAGGAGCTCGTCAAGGGTAGTCGGCTCGTCGAAGAGAAGCTTGTGCTTGAGGAGGGTGCCTTCTCGGCACCCGGCAGTGAAGTATTCGATGGCCTGCACCTCGTGCACCCCTTCACAAGAATTGCGGAGCTCGGCCCAACGCGTGAGGTAGTCGCGAGTGGACTCGGCTGGGCCCTGTACGCACAGGGAGAGCTGCCTGGGCTTGGGAGCCCGCTTGTAGGTGCTGGTGAAGTTGCGAACGAAGGCTTCGGTGAAATCTACCCAGCTGTTGATGCTAAGAGGCTTGAGGCTGTTAAGCCAAGTCCGTGCCGTGCCTTGCAGCATGAGGGGCACGTACTTCATGGCAACGCGCCAGTTGCCGTTGGCTATGCTGACTGCCGTGGAGTAGTCGATCAGCCAGTCTTCCGGCTTCACGGAGCCGTTGTACTTGGGCGTGTCTCTTGGGAGCGAGAACCCTTTGGGGAAGGGCTCGTCACGGATGCGGGGGCCGAAACAGGGCGGGCCGGCATCGTGTTCTTCTTCCAGCGCCAGGAATCTGGCCAGGCGGTCGATCCAATGGCGGGCGTAGTTCTCGCCGACTCCTTCACGGCGACCCAGCCGGCCGCTGAGAGTTGGGTGCGCAATTGGCGGCGGGGTGGGGTATCTCTCTCCACGAGCCCGAGACGGAGGCGGGCTCCCCCACCATTCCATGGCTCGGGGATGGCCGTCCGCGTCTCGCTCGATGGAGATTCGGGTCCGACGCGGGGGTGGGCTTCCCGCGCGGGCATCGGCCTCGTGCTGCTGAGCGGTCGCGTCAATCAGTTGCTGTATGCGCCGGGTCATGTGGGGGAGGTTTTCGGCCTCCAAGCCGTCCAACTCGTCCATGGCCGCCTGGGCGGCGCGCAGGTTCTTGAGCGGAGTGGCATAGACCGGGCGGTCGACTCCCAGCGTGTCGGCGATGACGGCGCCGCGTTGCTTGACAGCACCAGCCCGGCTTGGACCAGCCGGGGCCGGCGTGCCGAAGGCGGCGCGGTCAGCTTCGCGCTGGTAGGCCTCAGTGAGGCGTCTCACGGAAACCAGCCTCCGGCCCTCCGCTAGGAGGGCGAGACGGCGTGCCTCCAGTGCTTCATCGTCGGCATCAGGCGGGAGGGGGATGGACAAGATGTGGGCCGCCACGTGCGGGGCGTCGTGGGCGCTCTCGTCGGCCGGGCCGCCGTGGCCGATAACCATCACCTTAGTGGTGACAGTATCGCAATCGTTGGTCCGAGGGAGCGGGTCGTTGTAGATCGTGACGTTGCTGGGGAAGGTGTCGTAGGAGGCCGTGTCGGAGTCGACAGGCATCGGGTCGATGGAGCCAACCGACTCCAGATCCACAGCAGGCTCGCTAGAGACATGGAGCTGGCCAAGGAGGTTGGCGAGGTGGTCGGTGCCCGCATCATAGGCAAGCTCGTCGGAGATGCGGGCCTCGTCGAGGAGATCGGCGAGGCTGCTTGCCGCGCAGATGTTGGTGACGCCTTGCAGCGCGTCGTGGCAAGCGCCATCGGGCGTGCCGGGCTGGCTACGCTCGCTAGGGAGGAAGAGGGTTCCCGTCCAGAACAGGTCTCCGAACGACGGTGCACCTGGCCCCACGGTGGGCGCCAAATGTCGGGTGGTAGGTGCGACATATGCCAATGGGTGGCTTATCATTGTGGGAGCCAATAAGACGTCGCCGGTTCCTGGAAACGGGATGAGGCGAAGACATGCACGCCGGCGAATTTTACCTAGCTTCGGGGCTCTCCGGGGAGATAACACCCCTACTGCTGCTCTTCGGGGTCTCTGCATGATCACTAGATGAGTAAGTAGCTACACAGTGCTCCTTGAGCTGTGTTGGTGGAGGGAGGAAGAAGAGCACAGCTAGCCTGCTTCTTCTCCTCCTAAGGTGTCTAAAACTAGTTGGGGGTCGAACCCTTTGCATGGGTGCACCGGGGGGTTTATATAGGCCTACCCCCCGGGGGTACAATGGTAATCCGGCTGGGCGCGGGGCCCAGCTGTCTGTGACTATGCTCGCCGGCTTCCGCGCCGGCTGCTGAGGCCCGCCGACTGGTGGGTCCCGCTGGCTGTCAGCGCCTTGGTCGATAGGCAGGCCCCACTGTCCAGGGCCTGGTCAGTGGCTGGTTACTGTTGCTCTATCCTGATGACGCAGGCTTGGTCGGGGTAAGCGTGGCTACAGTACCGCCGCCCTGGCGGGCGATTACTGTAGTCCCTCCGTGTCTTGTCTCCTTAATGGGGCGTCTCCTTCGAGAAGGATGGCAGGCCGGCTATGGGGGGCCGGCTCTCCATCTGGCCGACTTGGGAGGAGGTGTGGCCGCCTTCAGCATCTCTCTGCCCGAAGGGGCCAACCGCACCGGGGGCCACGCTGGCGGCCCGTCATGGACGGCGTCAGGGTCGCTGTGGCAATAGTGCCGCGTCGGGCGGGTCGTGGTCACCCATGCGGCGCACTGTGTTGGGCGTGCTCCGGGTTTCGGGGGTGGCAGGCTTTACTGTAGCCACGCCCCGCTTCATCATTGCTGTGTGGACGCGGACTTCGAGGGTACGATCTTGACTGCTTTATGGGAGCCGGCTTCTTGGTGTCGGCCTTCTTGCGGCCGGCTTCTCGAAGTCGGCCCTCCCACGGCCTCATTCATGAGGGCAAAGGCCCCCCCCCCCCCCGAAGCCGGCCTAGAAGATAGCCGGCAGGGGGAAGGCGGCTCCAGGTCTTGAGTTCTTTGAGAGCCGGACGGGCTCGTAATTTTTTCAGAAGGGCCAGGGGAAGCCGGCTAGGCTACCCGTGGCCATTTACTCCGACAGGGGTGCCCCCCTCCTCCGTATATAAAGGGGGGAAGGAGGAGGCGGCCGGCTAAGAGGAGGAGGCGCGCCCAAGGGGGGGGGGCAATCCTACTCCAAGTAGGTTTTGCCCCCCTTTCCTATTCCAACTAGGAGAAGGGGGAAGGAGGAGGTGGAGAGAAGGAAGGAGAAGGGGGGCCGCCGCCCCCTTCCCTTTCCCAATTCGGATTGGGGCAAGGGGGGCCGCGCGCCACCTCCTGCTGCCTCTCCTCTTCCACCACTTTGGGCCCATGAGGCCCAATAACCCCCGGGGGGTTTCGGTAACCCCCCGGTACTCCGGTATATATCCGATAACCCCCGGAACCATTCCAGTGTCCAAATATAGTCGTCCAATATATCAATCTTCATGTCCTGACAATTTCGAGACTCCATGTTGATAACCCACAAGTATAGGGGATCGCAACAATTTTCGAGGGTAGAGTATTCAACCCAAATTTATTGATTCGACACAAGGGGAGCCAAAGAATATTCTCAAGTACTAGCAGCTGAGTTGTCAATTCAACCACACCTAGAAACTTAATATATGCAGCAAAGTGTTTAGTAGCAAAGTAATATGATAGTAGTGATAACGGTAGCAAAAGGTAACAGTAGTAAAAGCAATGTTTTTGGTATTTTATAGTGATGATAGCAATAGCAACGGAAAAGTAAATAAGAGGAGAACAATATATGGAAAGCTCATAGGCAATGGATCGGTGATGGAGACTTATGCCGGATGTGATTCATCATGTAACAGTCATAACCTAGGGTGACACAGAACTAGCTCCAATTCATTAATATAGGGTAGGATGTATTCCAGACATAGTGATACGTGCTTATGGAAAAGAACTTGCATGACATCTTTTGTCTTACCCTCCCGTGGCAACGGGGTCCTTACGGAAACTAAGGGATATTAAGGTCTCCTTTTAATAGAGAACCGGAACAAAGCATTAACACATAGTGAATACATGAACTCCTCAAACTACGGTCATCACCGGTAAGTATCCCGATTATTGTCACTTCGGGGCTTAACGGATCATAACACATAATAGGTGACTATAGACTTGCAAGATAGGATCAAGAACACTCATATATTGATGAAAACATAATACGTTCAGATCTGAAATCATGGCACTCGGGCCCTAGTGACAAGCATTAAGCATAGCAAAGTCATAGCAACATCAATTTTAGAACATAGTGGACACTAGGGATCAAACCCTAACAAAACTAACTCGAGTACATGATAGATCCCATCCAACCCATCACTGTCCAGCAAGCCTACGATGGAATTACTCACGCATGGTGGTTAGCATCATGAAATTGGTGATGGAGGACGGTTGATGATGATGATGGCGACGGATTCCCCTCTCTGGAGCCCCGAACGGACTCCAGATCAGCCTCCCGAGAGGTTTTAGGGCTTGGCGGCGGCTCCATATCGTAAAATGCGATGATTTCTTCTCTCTAATTTTTTTCACATCGAAACTCAATATATGGAGGTGGAGTTGGAGTCGGAGAGGCAACAGGGGGCCCACGAGGTAGGGGGGCGCGCCCCCACCCTTGTGGCAAGGTGGTGGGCCCCCTGGCCTTCATCTTTGGCAGGTATTTTTCTTATTTTCTGAAAAGTGTCTCCGTGAAGTTTCAGGCCATTCCGGGAACGTTTGCTCTTGCACATAAATAACACCATGGTAGTTCTGCTGAAAACAGCGTTAGTCCGGGTTAGTTCCATTCAAATCATGCAAGTTAGAGTCCAAAACAAGGGCAGAAGTGTTTGGAAAAGTAGATACATTGGAGACGTATCACTCGTCATGTCCGTGATCACATCCGGGACTCCGAACTACCTTGGGTACATCAAAACACATAAACTCATAATATAACCGTCATCGAACTTTAAGCATGCGGACCCTACATATTCTACATGTCTCCGGTCAATAACCAATAGCAGAACCTAGATGCTCATATTGGCTCCTACATATTCTACGAAGATCTTTATCGGTTAAACTGCATAACAACATACGTTGTTCCCTTTGTCATCGGTATGTTACTTGCCCGAGATTCGATTGTCGGTATCTCAATACCAAGTTCAATCTCGTTACCGGCAAGTCTCTTTACTCGTTCTGTAATACATCATCCCGCAACTAACTCATTAGTTACAATGCTTGCAAGGCTTGAGTGATGTGTATTACCGAATGGGCCCAGAGATACGTCTCCAACAATCGGAGTGACAAATCCTAATCTTGCAATACGCCAACCCAACAAGTACCTTTGGAGAAACCTATAGAGCACCTTTATAATCACCCAGTTACATTGTGACGTTTGGTAGCACACAAAGTGTTCCTCCGGTAAACAGGTGTTGCATAATCTCATAGTAATAGGAACATGTATAAGTCATGAAGAAAGCAATAGAAACAAACTAAACGATCAAGTGCTAAGCTAACGGAATGGGTCAAGTCAATCACATCATTCTCCTAATGATGTGATCCCATTAATCAAATGACAACTTTTTGTCTATGGTTAGGAAACATAACCATCTTTGATTCAACGAGCTAGTCAAGTAGAGGCATACTAGTGACACTCTGTTTTGTCTATGTATTCACACATGTATCATGTTTCCGGTTAATACAATTCTAGCATGAATAATAAACATTTATCATGATATAAGGAAATAAATAATAACTTTATTATTGCCTCTAGGGCATATTTCCTTCAGTGTCTCCCAAGTTTCACACTATGGCAGCTAAAGTAGCCAACACTCTTGAGTGTCGTTTGATATTAGAAGATGCACTTGATTGCATTGGTCCACAACTAGATGAGGAACTCAATGCAACTATGGATGCTACGAACAAGCCATGTGATGACCAAGAAAATGTTGACACAAATGTGCAACTAACTAGTGAGTTTCTTAGTGTCGCAATGCTCAAGAAAAAAGAGGTTCAATCAAAAAACTTGAGGAGAAAGAGAGGTTGGCTTGATAAGTTACTCAAGGGGAAGCGCAAACTAACTAAAGGTGCCTCATCCAAAAAAAGCAGCAAAGGTATGTTCCCATCTATACATGATATATTGTTACCACTCATTCATAGACTAAATACTGGATTTTTCATGGTAGCAACAAAAGAAAAATGTTTGTGCAGAGCCTCAAGTAAGAGTGGAGAAGGATGATGGTGTACAGCCTCAAGCAAATATCAGTTACACACAACTGTTGATGGCTCCCCTGGTGGTGTTTATGATGAAGATCTGTTCTAACATGTACAAGCTTGTTAGATAGTATTTTGGACATTTTGACTAGTATTTTGGACAAAGATGACTATAGGTTTTGGATTTTGGGGGCTGACTATAGTCTTTCGTGGCCTAAGTGTGCAAGTAGATTGGCCTAATTTATGTACTTCAAGGATTATGTAAGAACAGATTGTTGTTGCCAAATTTGAGTTACTAATGCTCAAAGTTTGTACATTGTTCAATTCATTTTGATTTTATTTTCTAATTGATTGTATAATGAATGCCTAAGTTCTGAAGGAAATATGCCCTAGAGGAAATAATAAAGTTGTTATTTATATTTCCTTATATCATCATAAATGTTTATTATTCATTCTAGAATTGTATTAACCGGAAACTTTGTACATGTGTGAATACATAGACAAATAGAGTGTCACTAGTTTGCCTCTACTTGACTAGCTCGTTGAACCAATGATGGTTATGTTTCCTAACCATAGACATGAGTTGTCATTTGATTAATGAGATCACATCATTAGAGAATGATGTGATTGACTTGACCCATCTGTTAGCTTAGCACGATGGTCGTTTAGTTTGTTGCTATTGCTTTCTCCATAACTATACATGTTCGTATGACTATGAGATCATGCAACTCCTGAATACCGGAGGAACACTTTGGGTGCTACCAAACGTCACAACGTAACTGGGTGATTATAAAGGTGCTCTACAGGTGTCTCCGATGGTGTTTGTTGAGTTGGCATGGATCAAGATTAGGATTTGTCACTCCGATTGTCGAGAGGTATCTCTGGGCCCTCTCGGTAATGTACATCACAATAAGCCTTGCAAGCAATGTAGCTAATGAGTTAGTTACATGATGTAGTATTACGGAACGAGTAAAGAGACTTGCCGGTAACAAGATTGAACTAGGTATTGAGATACCGACGATCGAATCTCGGGCAAGTAACATAGCGATGACAAAGGGAACAACGTATACCGTTATGCGGTTTACCGATAAAGATCTTCGTAGAATATGTAGGAGCCAATATGAGCATCCAGGTTCCGCTATTGGTTATTAACCAGAGACATGTCTCGGTCATGTCTACATAGTTCTCGAACCCGTAGGGTCCGCACGCTTAACGTTTGGTGACGATTGGTATTATAAGTTCATGTGATTTGATGTACCGAAGGTTGTTCGGAGTCCCGGATGAGATCACGGACATGGCAAGGAGTCTGTAAATGATCGAGCCGTAAAGATCGATATATTGAAAGGCTATATTCGTACATCGGAAAGGTTCCGAGTGATCCGGGTATTTTTCGGAGTACCGGGGAGTTACGGGAATACGGGAGTACATATGGGCCTTAGTCGGCTTTAAGGGAAAAAGAGGAGAAGCCACGAGGGCTCGCCGCCCCCCCCCCCCCCCCCATGGGCCTAGTCCGAATTGGACTAGGGGAGGGGCTGCGCCCCTCTTTCCTTCTCCTCCCCTTCTCCTTCCTTCCCCCTCCTAGTAGGACTAGGAAAGGAGGAATCCTACTCCTACTAGGAGGAGGATTCCTCCCCTCCTTGGCGCGCTTAGAGAGGCCGGACAGCCTCCCCTCCCTCCTTTATATACGTGGGGAGGGGGCACCCTAGGACACACAAGTAGATCAGTTGATCTTTTAGCCGTGTGCGGTGCCCCCCTTCACCATAATCCACCTCGGTCATATCGTAGCGGTGCTTAGGCGAAGCCCTGTGTCGGTAGCATCATCATCACCGTCATCACGCCGTCGTGCTGACGGAACTCTCCCTCGAAGCTCTGCTGGATCGTGAGTTCATGGAACGTCAGCGAGCTGAACGTGTGCTGAACTCGGAGGTGCCGTGCGTTCGATACTTGGATCGGTCAGACCGTGAAGACGTACGACTACATCAACCGCGTTCTCATAACGCTTCTGCTTACAGTCTACGAGGGTACATGGAAGACACTCTCCCCTCTCGTTGCTATGCATCACCATGATCTTGCATGTGCGTAGGATTTTTTTTTTCAAATTACTATGTTCCCCAACAAGTTCAACTCTTCCTCAGTTCATTTTCGGTACTAAATTCTGAAGATTAAACACTTTATTGATGATGTCTCTATTTTCATATTACTGAATTTTGTATCCTGGAGTTGTCCAGTGCTAACTGCCAACTGATTTTGTTGTTCGTGTGTAGTACATACATGTCCTCGCTGCTTCTGTCCAGGGCGCCTGTGGCAGCCCGAGCAGGCGGGTGGACGTGCCGTCGAAACATGCGGCGGCAGCCGCCAGAGGGCAGGCGGACGGAGCAGCCAGAGGTGGGCGGCCGTCGAGGTCGTTTCCTCATGTCCTGGAGGAGCAGCCGGAGCAGCTCGTCTGCCTTCCCCTCGGCGACGGGACCAGCAACTCGCCTCGCGTCGTCGCGCATGGAACAGAGGAAGGGGACGCCAGCGAACCATGGACGGCGGTGGCGGACATCCATCTCTTTCGTCGGCAGTGGCGGCGGGTGCCTCCGTCGCGGACGAACCTCGGGACGCACGGGTGATTCGGGAGCTCCTCCGCTCGATGGGGCTCGGCGAGGGCGAATACGAGCCGTGCATCGTGCATCACATGCATGAGAAAGAGGGAGGATCGAGCGGACTGGTCCAATTTTAGGTTGACTCGCTGCAGTCCATTGGATGGGGAGCGGATGGTGGATCGTGGGCCTCAGGGCACAGCGTGCCCTGCCTTGAGCGGGGCGCAGGATCTCAGTCCGGTGCTTCAATGCATCACCGGAGGCCCGATGATGCTTCGTCGCAGCTGTCGATGCTACATCACAGCAGCAAGCCGCCGACAACTACCGCATCAAAGCACCGGCGGCATCTCTGCAGCGTCGCGAGCGATGCATTGCAGCTTCGACAGCCGCCCGGCAAGCGTTGCACGCTGCATCGTATCTCCGGCAGCGACACGACCACTACATCACAGCGCTTCGGCATCGTCGCACCCGCTGCATTGCAGCTCCAATGATGTCGAGGTCTATGGTAGTCGGCGCTTCATTACAACCATGCTGGAGCTCCAACGACCACCGCGGCACTTCACTGCAGCTTCGACGCGCTTCATTGCAACCTCGCCGGAGCCCCGACAACCGCCGCGGTGCTTTCACTGCAGCTTCGACAGCGCTTCATTGCAACCTCGCCGGAGCTCTGAGGACCGCTGTGACGCTTCACTGCGGCTTTGACAGCGCTTCATTGCAACCTCGCCGGAGCTCCAACGACCACCGTGGCACTTCATTGCAGCCCGGCCGCACCCGATGGGAGCCGGCGAAGCTTCACTGGAGCACAACGTGACGGCGGGGAGGTGCTCCGACGAATCGCGTGGTGGCGACGAAGTTGTTGCGATGCAGCACGCGGTGGCGACGGAGCTCTGGCTGCCCGATGTTGCGCTGCTCCTCTCCTCAGCTTCCCGGTTGTAGCATGTGCGACGGGTGGCGACCCGTCTTCGATGCCGTCGTCGTTTGCAGCTCCGGTGGCCACTGCCACACAGCCCCACGGGATTCCGCGCCGCCACCCACACCATGCGCACCATCGCTCCCCTCGCAACTACGGCTCCCCGTCAAGTGGCAGCCATCGCAGCGCAACGGCGCCCCCTGTAGCAGCAACAGTAGCTCGCCGACCGGCGGTGGGAGAGGTAAGGAATAGAGGCAGAGGCGCTCAGGAAGAGAAGAGAGCAAGCTCCGGCTACAGGGGGGATGGGGAGAGACCGAGAGAGTGGATCCGTTGTGGTGATTGAGAGGAAGAGAACGACTTGGTCTAGGAAAGGATAAGGTTGCGGGGCGGGGCGGTGCGTCGTTCCCACCAGACACGTGTTGATCTATCGACGCGACTTAGAGAAACGAGAAATCAGGCGGCTTAAGTAGAACGTTTTCCTTTAAAAAATTACTATCCCTCAAAAAATAATTACTCCTTCCAATGGTGCCTTAGATAAAAAACCAATATATATATATGTATATATATATATATATTTCTACTAATAAAGGAGATGATATACTTGATCCGTCCTAAATTTTATGGCAAATTCCATGTCTTTTCTAAGAAGAGTCAACCCGGAGTCCACTAAAAATGTTAGCATGTCGTCCGTTCTGCCGAACCCCTGAACTACCCTCCAATCGTGAACGCTCGCTATAGCTAAGCTAGTTCATGGGTCTTGTTTGAAGAGGATTTACACAACCATTAAATAGTACCACCTTGCTCCCTTAGACCTAAACCCATCAATTTAAATATGGCTGCGAGTTAAAATTAATAGGACCATGATAGGCGCTGTTGCGCCGGCCCAAATTTGGGCCGGTTGCACGCAGACCGTACGATTCTGTCTCTATCAGCCATTGGATCGGTCAACCTCGCTTCGTCCTCCTTCCACATAGGAGAAATAGAAGGCTGGAATGAGCAACGCTGCACCCCCGTCAAAACCCGCATGAGCAGCGGAGAGCTTGAAGTACTGCCGACATTCGCTGCCGCCGTTGCTCGCTGCTGAAGCTTTTTTCTCACCGGTCTATAGTTGAAGCTTTTCAAACATATGGTTGAAACTTTTGTATCAATGATTGCAGCTTTTTGCGTTTTGCTATCGCCGGTTGAACCTTTTTATATCGACGGTTGAACGTTTTTTATAGCCAGTTGAAAGTTTTTTCATCACCGGTTGCAGCTTCCGCGGTTGCATGGTGGGCGGCCCTCAATTCCCGTCGTCTCCGGTTGAAGCTTTCGACAATGCCGGTTGTAGCATTATCGATTGTCGGTTGCAGCTTTTAATGTTGCGTAGCGACCGACCCACTTTCTCGTCGTCGGTCGTAGCTTTTCTCGTCGCCGTTTGCAACGCCGTCGTCTCTGGTCGTAGCTTTTCTCGTCGCCGATCGTAGCTTTTCTCGTCGCCGGTTGCAACATCGCCGTCCCTGGTCATAGCTTTTCGTCTCAAACACCGGTGGCATCGGATGCGGCGGAGTGGAGGATTTGTTGAGAATGTGGCATGGGAGGCGATGGCCTGCTCGCCGAAGGAGAAACAAGTGAGGAAAACGGGAAAAGGGATCGTCCCCATGCTGACAGGAAGGGGAGCCGATGACTCCATGACGGCCGGCGGACGAGATCCGACAAGGGAGGCACGCCGGCTTGGAGGAACATCGCGGATCTGACCATAGGAGCTCAACGAGGCGGTGGGCGAGGACGCTATGAATGAGCTGCGATGCTTTTTTCCTGAAATAAAGTAGATAGATGAATACCCGCACGTGTGAGAAGACGACCGACTGAAGTGTTCGGCCGGCACACCGAACGCAAGTGTTTTCCAAATTAATAAGCCACATAGAGGACCAATAAACACTCGTAGGGTGGGTGATCCAGTTTAGCCTTATTAGGGAATGAATGAATCGTTATATGGTTACACTAGATCATTGATGGCGCGCGTTGCTGTGCCCATCTATTTTGGCATTGTAATGTTAGTCGTGGATACAAATATATTAAGGGTTTTACATTATTTTTAAATTGGCATGAACTAATATCCGTGTGTAGTTGCTGCAACAGTCTATTAGTTCAATAAAATAATAGTATTTTTTTTCTAAATATATGAAAGATGGGTAAGATACTGTGGCCCATGATAGGCTGCTATTTCGACAAATGCTGATACTGGAAAGAAATGGAATTTTTTTGATACATTGACATTGCTGTAACTTCATATGTCATCTAAACTAAAAGTACATAATATTTGCCACAAGCTGGTACAAACACGGAGTGACAGTACACAGGGTGAACTAATAAAACTCAATGTCATAGAACGTTCATAGCGCCTTACAAGTCATTGCTGACATGAAGCAGCAAGGCGCATTCAAAGTTATAAACATGTGCCATGTAGCTTCCTGCAAGATGATATGTTAGATATAGTCCAAAAAGGTTATTTAATCATAGCTAAAAGAGGTTATTTAACCAAGGAAGACGTATGACGGAAATGATTAGTTTATCGACAACTAAGCTTTTGGTCAAGAAACTTGCAAGTGACTTAAGAAGACCAGACTCGTCGCTCTCTATCTTCCTTACAAGTCATAAAAGCACAAACATGGTTTGGTACCAAATGTGTAGTCGAATCTGGAATTGACTGCTCCCAGGGACCAAACCTCCCCTATGGAGGTCCTCTGCTTCCATGATCCATATCCCCTGCATCAAGATCAGTACATTTTAACAAAGCAATGGGGTGGAAGATCATATGCCAATAAAAAATGCTTCAGGAGACATATATGAGTGTAAACACATAATTTTGTGTTTTGCAAGATAGCAAATTCATTATAATCTTGCTGACTACTGAGTAGATCCAATGGCTTTTCCACCTAAGTAGTTGTGTAATCTTTGGCTTCAGCTCAATTAAATTAGATAAGTGTTCAGTTTTATGCCTTCCAAAAAGAATGTGGAAATCAATTGTTGAAAACATTAGCTATTTCAAATCTAGACAGTAACTCCATTGGAAAGCATAGAAGGAAACTTCAGAGAGCAATTGTCTGGCTAGTGACTGAAATAACTGATTTGCTCAACCTCACATTGGAAAGCACAGAAGAATTGTTATTATGTAAAGTTATCTCTACCCCTCTATCCCAAGGGAGGCTTACATTGGTAAAAATTAAAAGCACAGAAGAATTGTCTGGCTATCAAATGTATGTTTATAATCTCAAAATTTCGTGAACATTATTTGCATGAATTTTTGCGTCGACTTCGTATGTTTCACTGTTCCTAAGCGTGCAATGGGGCCAAAGTAGGATAAAATTATCATGGAGCAATACACCTTCGATGAAAGCATTGTAGTACCAGCAGAAAACCCAAGAAATGCGCCTAGGAATTGAATTCGTTGACAGAAATCATCCCTACTATTGTGCACTTTTGCGCTCAAGTGGCATATAACATTATATATAAAGCCTAATCCAAAAGGAAGGTATATATTAAAAGCTTAACTTAAAGGCCTCTCATATCATTCTTCCTATGTACCAGAAGTAGCCTGGATGACATGATTACTGAAGGTAATTATTAACTGGACAAGGTGTTGCACTGCTGCATTAAAATTGGACATTTTTCATTTGTCCACATGTGATGGAACGGTCTAGCCCTACCTAAATTCAGTTTGTCGAACCTCATGTAAAATATATCTGTCTACACTCATGCGCGAAGAAAGTTATTACCATCATATTGAATTCAAATCTGCTAATTATCCCAGTTGCTCCAGAAGGCCCTCAACCAAAGCATACTCTAGAAGCTGGAGACATTCAGCAACAATGTTTTCATTGTAGGATCTGTACAAGTAATAGATGTGTCATTTGATTAGATAGAAAACGGATTAAGAGTGTGTTGGAACAACCACATAATTTCCTTATGTTTGCCCATATGGATCTACCGTCCAAAATTAACCTGATGCATATACATTTAGGACAACATACATGTATCATTACGACCACTTCAACATATGAATAAATACTTGGATATTGGATTGGATGTGTCACTTCATGTGAAGTAACCTAGCCAGCAGCCATTTGGATCCTCGGCTGAAGAACTCTGGAGCCAAAAATCCCATCAATCAAGGGCTTGGACAACAGTACCTACAAATTAGGAGTGGAAAGCAGCTTCAGCAGGAGCCCAAACTGAGTGCAAACACTCAGTCATGAAGGGATTGCAGTGAGAAGGAAAATTTACAGCAAATTTTCAAGATGAAGGGGCAACCTAATGGAGACGCGTAACTCCAGGGATGTTTATTGCCGAGGAAGAATGGGGAAATAACTTGGGTGACTGGACAGAGCATATGTAGGCGGAGCAGCCAAGTTGTACCTGACCTCCACTCCATTAATGGCCTGTAGGATTAGGAACGGCTGGTCTACTCCTTGCGTTAACAACGGCGGGCGAATTCCAATCGCGCACAACATAGAAACTGACAATTCAACTCCATTAACTGCTCTTAATGGCCAGCTAATTTATTAATCAATCTTTGGCGATAGAACTTCGATCCCTCCGCGCCTTGCAACAGATCGGTCCGGTCGCCCGCGTCGGCTCTATCGAGCGATTCCCGCGTCGCCTGGATCTGATCACCGCATCACCATTTGGATGCACTAACAATTATACTCTTGATAGAACAATAATGATATCTCTTGATAGATATATAATTATAGAATACATATAGCAGGTAGATAATTCTAATTCTTCATGCGTCTGCTCTAGAGTGTGAACCATTGGCAGCAATCCCGTACAAGACACCTTGTACCATCAATTATGACATTGGAGCAATCACAGACTCACATGCAATCAGGAACAGCAGGATGATGCCAGTTCGATATGGATGGATCTGCACAAGATGGAGGTCAAAATTGATCGGACCTGCTACGAGATGGCGACATGGGTAGTGGGGAAGCCCCTCGCGCGGGAGCATCCGCCGCCGCCGCCATCGGCTGAGCCCCACCGTCGTCGTCGCCTCTCGTCAACTCCACCGGGCTAGTCGCCACCACCGCTATCGCTGCGGCCTCACTTCCACCATGGTCGCTGCTTCTCCACAGATCCATCAAGAAGATGAGCTTGAATCCATCACAACTCAGATCATCTGCATCCAGAGAGTAGAAAGAACAGGATCAGTAAAGATGGGTTTCAGATTTGAGGCAGAAAAGAACTGGGAGAGGAAGGAGCGGAGAAGATGAAGTAGTGGCATGCCGAAGTGACGGGCAGGGAAGGGAAGAACTGGGCGGAGGGAAACGGGGAAACTATATGGACACGCATGGATTTAGAAAGAGCACAATCACAGGGTAAATGCATGTAAATGACCTGTAATCACCACCATTAAAATCTGTCAACATTGATTTTCTTCCTCAATGGATTTCAATCGACAGTGATGGTTCTCTGCTATCCTCGCTGCATGCTGGCATGCGCACGGTCGCACACAACCCTTTGCCCTGCCACGAGGTGTCTGTGGATGATTGCGTTTTTTTATTCTTGTGAGAAGCTGCCGAGATTGGAACTGGCCCACCTGGCCCAAATAACAACGGATCGCTGAGTTTGTTACCGGAGCATCCGCCCCTCCGTGTAGCGCTCCCAGAAGCCATGAAGGTGCATCCAACGGCCAAGAGCATATTTAGAAATTAATCCAAGGGTTGAGAACGCTAATGGTCTGAGAGGGCTGGATTAGTGCTCGGTTGTAATGTTTCTAAATACGGAAAATATAAAAACAAAAGTCTCATGTTGGTGTTAAAAGAAGAAATGAACGGAAGTGCTCACACTCAAGGGTAGTACGGAGATTAAATCCCCTCAATCTATGAAAATATAGATGCAGCTACCAGGATCGCTAACCTATAATTATAAGGTAAACGTTTGGGCGCGGTGCGCCGGTCGGCTCGGATGCCACGCTGGCTCAACGCGCAATACACAGTGACCCCGTGCGACCCGCCTCCTTCCCTATGTGTCTTCATCCCCTACCTTCAGCCTTCACGCGCGCATCCCCTCCCTCCTCCCTTCAGGCTACGACTGGGCCACCACGAGCTCCATCGTGGCGGCCAGGCGCTCCCCCCCCCCCCCCCCCCGAACGGATGCGACTGGGCCACCACGAGCTCCAACGCCGGCAGCCAGACGCTTCCCCGCTGGCCACCATGGCTGCCTGCCGCCATGGCCGGATCCACCCGCGTATACAAGTGTTGCAACCATCACCTAGAACAGCTTCAACAGTTGTTGAAAAAAGCTTCAACCATAGACATAGAAAGCTTCAATGGCACTGCACAACAAGGGGAAGCTGCGGTCGTAGTTGGATTTTGCTACTACCGGCAAAGTTTTTTCTACATCCATCAGGCGGAGCCGCGACCTCGCGACGACGACAACGACAATTTGCTGCAAACCGTAGTAGGGTTTTGCTACTACCGTTGAAGGTTTTTGCTACATCCATGTAAGGCGGAGCTGCGACCTCGCGAAGGCGGTTATTGCATTTTTGCTGCACCCGTAGTTTGATTTTGCTACTACCAGTGAAGTTTTTTGCTACATCCATTCAAATGGCGTTGATTGACTGGTGGTTGTCGTCGACGTAATTCCCTGCAGCGAGCATCAATGGTGAGGAGCGGCGGCGGGAGCTACAACCGGGAGCAACAACAGTCACCGTCAAGAGTTGCAACCGCAGGTGGAGCTGTTGCATGGGACGAGGCGACAACGAGGCCGGGAGTGTGGGGCTGGCGACGAGGACGACCGGCGAGGGCGGTGTCCGGCGGGCGACGAGGAAGACCGGCGAGGGTGGGGACCGACGACGAGGACGACCACTGGAGGGCACAGGAGGCGCGGCGCGACGCTCCACGAGCAAGACATGCGGATCCAGCCCGACTGCCCATGGAAGAAGAAGCTAGGGGCGATTTTTTTTCCTTGCCTGGATCCAACAGCCGCGCGGCTCACATCCAACGGACTGGGCTCGACCGGCCAAAACTTTCGGCTGGCGCAGCGGCACCTATAAGTGCCCTAACCAGACATAGGCTGATTATGTTGAAACCAGAAGTAAGGAGCATACATAAATGTCGACGACCCAGCCAAGCCTAAATACAGAAATAGATGGTATCATAAGAGGTGATGACCCACGCGAAAAAAACTAGAGCGGGTAAGTGGACCTATACCATCTTGACCTCGGCAGCGACATCAAGTTGTACAAATTGGTGCATGCATAAAGTTCTCAATTGGAACAGCAAAGTCTTCAAGGGTGGTTGATACCCTTTGAGATTCGGTTTGGATAGCGAAGTTTCCCTGCCCTTTCCCTAAGGGGTGACCTAGAGGATGCTTACTACGACAGAGGCTCTACCAAGTCTTTGCGAGAGAATTCAATTCTAGTTTTCGTAACCAGACCTTAACAACCTAAGAGTGTGAGAGCAGCCACTGAGAGTGCTCAAGTAGATGTCGAAGCTGCGAGGACCGCCCTACCCGAGATCACGAAGATGTTTGGAGGTGAGAAGGATTCATGATGGAGTTGAACTTTTGCTTGTGAACTACTTGTGCACTGCCTTTACGTGATCTACATGATCGATGCTTGTGAACTTAATGTCTATGTTGCTATGACGGAGCTGAACTTTCGCTTTTGAACTACTTGTGCACCACCTTTATGTGATATGTACGATCGATGCTTATGAACGTAATATTTATGTTGCTATGAAGATTGCTATAGTTTATTTATCTTCGTAGATGAAGTGGTATGTGGTGTACTTAGAAAAAATTCCAGTAATCTATGATCCATGGGGAAATGCAAGGAACAAGTGTTCGGTTCCGAGAACAAACAGAGGATCATTACTCCAACTTCGTCCTCACAGAGAAGAGCAACCATGAATTATGCAAGAACGTTTGGACGAGTGGACGACTAAAGAATTTGATATTTATCCATTTCATTGTCATCATGATGTTGTTGTTATCATGAGGTGGTATATATGTATGTAACATGCAACATGACAGAGGCTTTGCTGAGAAGGTTGTATACTTATTTATGATGATGTTGTGTGAATTGTACTTTCATGCATGTATCTATTGCAATGCACTTGGATTAGTATTATGGTAAAATGTGTTGCTGCTACTCTGGCATTCATTTATTGCAATGCATACATCTACGACAGTTATTTTTAATTCCTCGTATTTTACCAGTGGTGGGCAACTAAAAGTGTCGCCCACACAGGACATATAATTGTGGTGGGTGCCAAGCAATGCCCGCCACAGTAACGATCATTCACCACTACAGATATACTACCAGTGGCGCCGGCCACTAATGCCATGTGACCAGTCCCAACGAGATGAGTGGTGGGCGCCCCTAAGAGCCTTGTCCATCATTGATAGGCATTCTTGCAGTAGTGCTATGTTGTGCAACAAATTCTAATAAGAGTCATTAGTGGTGTACTCCTATGCTAGCTAGACAGAATGAGGAGCAAAATAAGAATGAAAGAAAAGAAAAATAGTCTCACGTTGAACAAAATCGAGAACTCACCTTAAGCATGCAAACCTGAACCGAGCATCTGAATCATGTTCATGTTGTAAGCCTGTAACTACAAAAACTACAATGCCAAGGAGGTGGAGATACAAGAGAAATCAACATCTTCGATTCGGCAGTGAGCCAGAACAAGGTGGAGATACATAATACAAGAGAAATTAGTGAAAGAAAGCCCGAGTGGTCAACCTTGGCCGGACTTAGATGACACAGAGGCCGTGACAGCAGTTCTAGCCTGCAGAAATGGAGAAAATGGCAGGGCAGAGGATCCCGTTTCGGCAGCTTCTATGGCGGATAAATTGGTACTCCCTCTATCCCAAAATATAAAAATATTTTTAATACTAGCATAGTGTCAAAAACGTTTTTATATTCTGGGACAGAGGGAGTAGCTCCTACTGTCCTACACCGGTGGCGTCCCCGAGCGTTATTGGCGGTGTCCAACCGCGTGCACGAATATCTGATCGGATAGAGGATAAGGGCATGGTGGGACGCGATTTTGTAGCAACAATTGGGGAGGCGGTGGCGTTCGGGCACGACATGTGTCCCGCTTCAACGGTGGGACGCGAGGAGGCGGCCGGGCGTTGCACATTGTAACACCTTCAATGCGGCTATATCTCCCACGTGTCGGAGCATGACTTAGAGGCATAACCGCATTGTAGGCATGTCGTAAAAGGGGTAATCTTTACACATCCCATGTACTCAATAAGAAAGAGGTACAGAGTTGGCTTACAATCGCCACTTCACACAATACATAAATATAGCATTACATCATCCAGATACAATCAAGGTCCGACTACGGAACCAAAATAAAAGAAGACTACCCCTAATGCTACAGATCCCCGATCGCCCCAACTGGGCTCCACTACTGAACGAAAGGAAAACGAAACAATGCAACGAACACGATCTTCATCGAGCTCCTCCTTGAGCTCGGTTGCGTCACCTGTGCGGTATCATCGGCACCTGCAAACTGGTTTGGAAATAATCTGTGAGTCACGGAGACTCGGCAATCTCACACACTCACGATCAAGACTATTTAAGTTTATGGGTAGGAAAAAGGTATGAGGTGAAGCTGCAGCAAGCACTAGCATATATGGTGGCTAACTTACGCAAATGAGAGCAAGAAGAGAGGGCAAAGGCACGATCGATAAGCTATGATCAAGAAGTGATCCTAGAACATCCGACGTTCAAGCATAACACGAGACCGTGTTCTCTTCCCGGACTCCGCTAAAAAGAGACCATCACGGCCACACACTCTGTTGATTCATTTTAATTAAGTTAAGTTTCAGGTTTTCTACAATCGGACATTAACAAAATCCCATCTGCCCATAACCGTGGGCACGACTTTCAAAAGTTCAAATCCCTGCAGGGGTGTCCCAACTTAACCCATCACAAGCTCTCACGGTCAACGAAGGATATTCCTTCTCCCAGGAAGACCCGATCAGACTCGGAATCCCGGTTACAAGACATCTCGACAATGGTAAAACAAGACCAGCAAAGCCAGCCGATGTGCCGACAAATCCCGATAGGAGTTGCATGTACCTCGTTCTCAGGGAAACACCGGATGAGACTAGCTACGAGTAAAACCAACCCACAAGTTTCCCCGAGGTGGCCCCGCAGGCAGCTCAGTTCGGACCAACACTCAGAGAAGCACTGGCCCGGGGGGGTTTAAAATAAGTTGACCCTTGAGTCTGCAGAACCCAAGGGAAGGTGATAGATTGTTAGTGCAAATGGTAAAACCAAGGTTGGGCCTTGCTGGAGGAGTTTTATTCAAAGCAAACTGTCAAGGGGTTCCCATTATAACCCGACCGCGTAAGGAACGCAAAATCAAGGAACATAACACCGGTATGATGGAAACTAGGGCGGCAAGAGTGGAACAAAACACCAGGCATAAGGCCGAGCCTTCCACCCTTTACCAAGTATATAGATGCATTAACTAAATAAGATATATTGTGATATCCCAACAATAACCATGTTCCAAACATGGAACAAACTCCAATCTTCACCTGCAACTAACAATGCTATAAGAGGGGCTGAGCAAAGCGGTAACATAGCCAAACAACGGTTTGCTAGGACAAGGTGGGTTAGAGACTGAACATGGCAATATGGGAGGCATGATATAGCAAGTGGTAGGTATCGCAGCATAGGCATAGCAAAAGAGCGAGCATCTGGCAAGCAAAGATAGAAGTGATTTCGAGGGTATGGTCATCTTGCCTGCAAAGTCCTCCGAGTAGACGTAAGCTTGATCCTCGTAAGCGTACTCAACGGGTACCTCGAACACGAACTCGTCTCTCGGCTCTACCCAAGACAAGAACACAAGCAAAGGAAACAACAATCAACCACGGTGCAATGCGCAAGCAACATGATGCAAAACATGGCATGATATGCGGGAAGTGATATGCAATGCATATGCGAGCTTCGGAAGGAAAAGATTGAATCAGGCCTCAACTTGGCAAACCAAGAGTGCCGCTGGACAGATGCGTTGATTTCGGTCGAAATCGATATAAAGATCACCGGAATCGGATGCACGGTTTGCAAATGGCAAGCAAAACAAAAATGGCACAAAGCTGTGATTAACAGCACGAGGTCATCTAAATGCATCAAGAACAAGAAGCTACTGCACTCTAACATAACAACAAAGCACATGGCAGCGATCCACTCAAGATGCTTGACAAAAGATGAACACTGAGCTAGAGCTAATTCACTGAATAGAAGGTTCAAACAAGCATGGCAAAAGAGCAAAAGATATCAAGTTACAGACTTAGTGAAAATAACAACATGGTAGGATTTAATATCAGAAAGCAATGTTTAGAGCAAGATAACTACATGCTACAGGAACATATCATGGCAAAGCAAGGCATGGCATGAAGCTACTAAAAGCATACAACAAAAGTCCCTTACTGACCATAAGCCAAAAGGGATCAGAACATACAATGGCAACCATGTGAACATAGCAATTTTCGTTAACAGATTCAGACTTAGAAGAAAACTGAAACATGGCAAAAAAGATTCACGTAGGCATGTTTACGAGCTCGATACACTCACCACAAGGCATTGAATGACAAACTAAGCATACACCCAGTAAGTAGACATGACATAGAAGCTAAACATGGCAAGAACACTCTCATAGCATGCACGGATCAACTATAACAACCTCGGCAAAATTGCTTAGCATGTAAACAATCTGCCAGGAACATTTTATAGCAAAAGTAGAGCTCGATTGAGTCAAGCTAGGGTGCTCCATAATTGAAAACAAAGACATGGATGGAAAGATCATAACAATATCTCCAAAACATCCTTACTGAACATGCTCAAAAAAGGCATGGATCACTCTGTAGCAACATGAATACATGTCATAAAAATATTAACAGGGCAAAGACTTAGAAGATTTCTAAGTCCCTGAAATCAGCAATATTATGAGAGCTACTTTGCATGCTTGTGCTAGTCACCACAAGGATCACAAAAATACATGGCATACACCCCTGTAAAGATGGCATGGCATACTTCAAAACACATGTAGGGCTCAAGTTCATAGGAGGCACACATTAAAAACATGGAAAAAAATGACAAATGTCCAATCTCTGTTAAGAATCTGAAACTAACATCACATAGCACTTTTGTAACAGCATTTAGGGCACCAAGATGAACTCAAATGAACATGGTGCAATGGAATGAAATGAAGTACTCATCGAGGCGAACAATTTGATATGCTACACGCACAAAACGGAGCCACGGGTGCAAAATTATGATGCGATGAACAGTGCTAGAAATTATGCAGATCTCAGGACTTAGCAGATTTCGAGGGGGGGTGGAAAGTCAACCTCTTCTAGATCCAGATTGGGATGCACGGAGAACGAGGTTCGCCGGAGGAGGAAGTCGCCGGACTTGCCGCCGGGGTGGAAGGAGGCGCCGGAGAGCTTGGGGCGGCCGGATTCGGTCCGGCCCGACCGGATCCGCGGCGAGGGCGGCGGTGGCGCTTGCCTCGGGGAGTAGCAACGCCGGCGGAGGTGGTCGGCGGGCGGCGGCGCGGCCCGGTCAGGCGAGGCGGGGCGGCGGATCGGCGAGGGAGACGCCAGCGCGGTCGCGCGAGGAGGCGGGCGGCGCGTGGAGCCGCGGGCGCTCGGGCCCGGAGCGGCTCGGGCGGGCCGGAGATGGGCCTGCGGGCCAGGCGCGGGAGGCGCGTTGACTGGCGGCGGGGTCGGGCGACGTGGCAGACGGCGATTTGCCGGGGCGGAGGCGGCGGACACGTCCGGCGGCGGGGGAATTTGTCCGGGCGCGAGGTGGAAGAGGACTAAGGTTAGACTGCGCGGATTTTCGGGGAGAGCCACATGTTTATAGATAGAGGGAGCTAGGAGAGTTAAAATTGAGCACGGTTTGCGGCCACGCGATCGTGATCGAACGACCGAGATGATGGATGGGGTTTAGGTGGGTTTTGGGCCACTATGAAGAGGTGTTGGGTTGCAACACACACGAGGCCTTTTCGGTTCCTCGGTAGACTGTTGGAGTATCAAATGAAGTCCAAATGGCACGAAATTTAACAGACGGTCTACCCGTAGTAAACCAAGTCCGCTTGGCAAGTCTCGGTCCAATCCGAGAACGTTTAATACCCGCACACGAAAAGAGGTAAAGGGGGACACCGGATGACATAGGAGCGCCGGAATGCAAAACGGACAACGGGAAAAAGCTCGGATGCATGAGACGAACATGTATGTAAATGCAATGCACATGATGACATGATACGAAATGCATGACACGCAAACAAATGACGAGGCAACAGCAGCGAATAACTGGAAGACGCCTGACACATCGGTCTCGGGGCGTTACACACATATCCCACTTCGACGGTGAGACCTGGGGAGAAGGCGGGGCGCGGGGATGCGGGGCAAGTTGGGACGTGTGAGAGGAGGCATGGGAGGTTGTTTTCAGGGGCGACTAGAGGTGCGTGGACAGAGGCGGACGTGCATCTTGGAAGGTACATCTGTTAATTGAGAAGGCGTTGATCGAGGGAGCGATTTGGGTTTGAGGGGTAGGACATGCGTGTGGTAGTCTCCTCGGGTAGAACATTTAATCTGGGGCGTTAGTTTATCTAGCAGACCCTTGACGTCTTCTCTGGTAGTCTGGTAGTCCTGTGGACACTTTTTGGTCGATATACAGTACTATGCTATCTTGGAAGTTGGAACCATCGATGGTCGTTTGCTAGAGTTGTAAACTGATGCTAATTTTGAAGTTTAAAGCCAATATCCTTCGCAAGGCAATAAAATGGTTTGTCAACGATGTTCTGAATAGTCAAAACTAAAACCTAAATTTTGACACTATGGTCAGCTATTTTTTATCTTGCATATTATATTGACTTCGGAGTTCAAAATCTGGCAGCCCCAGTAAATCCTCGATGATATCAGTTGGATTCGAGAACAGATTCAGCCTTGCATTGTCTTTGTAGAAGACTTGCATTCTTGAGCTCCAAAGGCAAAACACTTTTGATATAGAACCTCTCGTGCTTTGCTTTCTCCTCCTCATAAAAGGCTGCAAACTCAGCTTCCGAGACCGGTTCATCATCATCATCATCGGAACTGTCCACCTCGGAGTCTGCTTCTGCAACCTTGATGGCCTGCTCTGTAGTCACTGAGTCGGCAAGGGCAGTATCTTCCTCGCCATGCCCGTCGGTCGGCACCTTCCTTTTGGTGGAGCAGATTATGCCCTGGGTTGTGCGCTGCATGAGCTGCAACTCATTGCCGGCGAAAGCCACCGCCGCCGCCGTGCTTGTGATGGTGCACGGCTTCAGCGAGAAGCCATCCAGATTCTTGCTGCCGTCTCTGTGGTTGCACGGCTTTAGGGTATCCTCCTCCTTCTCTTCCGCGCCACGTCTGGCGCCGCCGCACGGCTTCAGCAAGAGAGAGTCCTCCTTTCCGGCCATCGGCGGTGGCTGGAATGGCCGCGACGAGGGGTTTCGGCGTCGGGTTGGGCGGATTCGCTAGGATTTTGTGGATCTAGGTTGCGTGCAAGCTGGTGGAGACGGCGGTGTCCTCTCGTCGTATATAAAGGTGGAGCCGAGGGGAGCCCTAGCGTGCTTCGCGGGCTCAATTGCTCGGAGTCCGGTCCGTCCAGTTCTTTCCTTCCTTCCCCCTCTTACCATGGGCCAACAGGCGTCTTGCACTTTCCCTCTTTCTCTTCCAACAAGGAGAGGATACGGCCCAACTGCTGCGTCCACTCCCATGCGCTCTTGTTTTGTTTGATTTTGGCCAGGGGCGCCATGTGGGACTAGGACAACTCCATGATCTGAGATATATTTCATAAATTCATATTCTATGACCTTTGATGGATAAAATTTGGCTTTTCCTTCTTAAAAAAAGAGAAAGATATATTTTTCATCCCTCAATTCTTAGTGGAGTCTAAATTTGATCCCTCAACTCCGAAACCGGACAACTTGCACCCCCAACTAACGAAACCGGACAACCGGTTTTGGTCTTGATTGACCCCGGTTTTGACCGGTGCCGACTCAAATTCGCGTAATATTTTAAAATCCATGAACCTTTTGAAATTCACATACTTATTTCAAGTTGGCATAATTTTTTAAATCCACAACTTTTTTCTAATTTGCATAAAAGTACGCGGATTTGGAAAAAAGTACATAAATTTTTAAAAATTTCATGTATTTGAGAAAAGTACCAAAAATTGAAAACATTAAGCGGACTTGCAAAGGTACGAGAATATGAGTCGGCACGGTCAAAACAGGGATGGGACAGCACCAAAATCGGTCAAAAGTGTGATCAGGGATGAATCTTGTCCGGTTTCAGTAGTTAAGGGTGCAAGTTATCCGGTTTTAGAATTGAGGGACCAAATTTAGACTTTGTCAAGAATTAACGGATGAAAAGTATAATTTTCTCTAAAAAAAGCCAAGGACGGCCAAACTTCTCTGTTTTTTCAACTTCTTCAGGTAGCCATTTGTCAAAAAAAAAATCATTCAGACGGTGTCTTAGATAAATGGGATGTTCTCTTTTTTATTTGTGGTGACATAAATGGAAAGTTCTCAAAAATATATAAATGGAAAACAGACATTTTTTACAGCTCATCTAATTCCGGTGGGTTCGTGTTAACTTTGTAACCGTCCAGTCTTTAAGATATTTTTATTTTTTCTGGGATTTTAAACTCCCCTTACGAATTCATCGCCCCCATTCACCTACACAAACAGTCGACCACTATATTAGAGAATGACATTGAAATCAATTCTCTTTCAGAAAAATGGTGTGCTACACAAATACACATTCCACATACCGGTGGAGGAGTTCAGTTTACACACTGCAATAAAATTCCACGTGCTTAAGGTGGCGCTAGCGGTATTGAGAAGACAGGAGAGACATGGGTAAGGAAAGTGGTTTGATAGTACATGCGAACAGATCTCAACTGCAAATAGGGCTTCTTCTTCCTCTCTCACCTCAAACCATGCCAACCGGCTGGCCGTGCTTCAGGCCAGAGGAAACGGAGGAGGTACTGAGGGCTGTACCATGGGCGGCGGCGGCAAGATTCTTTGTGACGCCACGACTATGCGGGGTGGCGGGCATGTGAAGCCGAGGCAGAAGATTGACGATGGTCATCCAAACGAACCCATGTGGGAGCCAACGAAGAACTATTGGCATGCAGCGGTTCCATCCAGGCACGATGCGGTGGCGCTGCATCCAACCCAATCTTGGCATGAAGGTCGCTCGCACCGGAGCTCGGTTTTGACAGCCGCAACTCTATAAGAAATATGTATGTGGAAAGATGAGATGCGTGAGGAAGTGAGAGATGATGCATCTGTGATCTTCTTCCAGTTATAAAAGGAATGCATCATACGTTACGAATAGGAAAGGATGGACAGCTTCGAGGACAGGACTCCAAACGCATCAAGTAAAAACTGAATTCTAAGTAAATGACGAATCGTTTCAGTGACCAGAGTTTGCTGCGTACTAAAAAAATCTTGTGGAAATGATGTGTCGCTTCGCTGATCTGGATCTTTACGTACTAATGAAAAACAGAGTCCCATGATTTGTTGATGGAATTGTGTGGGCGCCAGGTGTTGGGTTAGTGATGATGTGGCTGCATATAAAATCAGTTTTTGCTTAGATGGCATGGTTGCTGATGTGGACAGCTTGCATGTTGAGATAAATAAGGTAGTGGGGGTGAACTTTTTAAGTATATAGGATTCCACATACCGGTGAAGATCATTTATGATAAAAATATTTCTATCGCTATATATTCTCGCCATGACTGCATATGGCAATAGGGCCTCGTTCCTCCATCCTCAGAGAGTGCCATGCCAGGGCACTCCCAATGCACTATATCTTCATCACCTCTTGAATTGACAAAATACCTCTTGTGTTACAGAATTGTGATATCAACTCGTGTGCATCTACAAGATGTTCGCAACATAATAAATTGAAATCAATTCATACTTGAACAAGGATTGGTTTTAAGCTACATATCAAAACATACTAGTGTCCTAGTGGCAACTACAACCTAATGCAGGAATGCACAATGAGACTTATACTAACCTCTTCTCTGGGTCATGCTCTGTGTAATGCCGCTGAAAAGATTCAACGTCCAAAAGCATAGGGTAGATACACTCTAAGTCAGCGGGAATCACAATGATAGCTTATGATCAGGACCATGACTAACTCTTTTGTCAATTATTGCAGTGGAGAACATCACATTCTCTATAAAATATTGCACAAAATAGCTCAAAAACAATTTGCACAATAACTCAAATTTTCCGCACAATAGTACACTTTCCACAATAGCATTAAATTTCTGCACATTCTCTAAAAGATAAAGAACACAAAGGAGTTGGGAGGAAGAAATACATATGTCATGCTCGACACCTTTTAGCTACCGATGCATGGAGCAGCATGTCGCAGAAGGAGATCAGAGAGGGCAATGGTGACGGGAAAGGAAGGATAATATGATATAAGGCGGGAGCTTGAACCAAAAGGGACATGGCCCCCAAGGGCCGAGCTCGATCGGGTTAGGGCTCTGAACACGAGGGGGTCGACGGAAGAGGGTGTTGGTTGATTGGCCTGTTCTCCATAGCCGCCCGCCTACAGGAGCCTCTGGTGCTCCCCGTCCGCTCGCCCGCACAGCAATGCAGCATCGAGCTCCTGCCCGCATGCCCGCTCGCTCTACTGTTCCACAAGGGTGATGCCACCACGGTGGAGAAAAGGGCGGCACGAGGAGCCTGAGAAGAGTGTCGGCCGGCGACAGATAGGTCATCGTGCAAAAGAGACTGGAGGCGGGGCTGGGCGGGGCGATGTCGTCCACATCTAGGACCATCCACTGGTAGAAAAAGGGCCTACAGTCCCGGTTCGTAAGGGCCTTTAGTCCCGGTTCCTGAACCGGGACTAAAGTGTCGGTACTAATACCTCCCCCCTTTAGTCCCGGTTCAATCCAGAACCGGGACTAAAGCCCCTCCATGTGGGTAGTGCGCAGAGCCCAGGCAGGAGACCCTTTGGTCCCGGTTGGTGGCACCAACCGGGACCAATAGGCATCCACGCGTCAGCATTTCTGTGGCTGGGGTTTTAGTTTTTTTTTGAAAGGGGGGAGGGTTGGGGGTTTTGGGGGGTTAATTTAGGTGTTTCATATATTGTGTTAGCTAGCTATAATTAATATAGAGAAGTGTCCTCTCTTATGTCCGTGCTTGGTCGACGCTACGTACTATACATACGTATAGAGAGGACTAGACACGCTGGCTAGCTAGTAAGCAAACGAAGGAAACAGAAGATCGTCATGAACATATATGCATATAGAGAGAAGTGATATCGACCACCTCCCCTACTCCGAGAGATTGGTCGAACAACAAGTTCTCGTATATCTATCTGACACTACCGGCTACATATATACAGTAATTATCTTTTACAAATATAATCATACGGACTCAGGTTTAACATAGAATTCTCCGTCTTCAGGGATCACGTGGTCAAGAAAGAATGCCGCCAATTCCTCTTGAATTCCTCGCATGCGAGCTGGTGCTAGGAGTTCATCCCGCTTCCGAAACATCTAATTTAAAGAAGGGGGTCAATACATATATATATGAATGAATGAAACTCAACACAAATGATGGTAATAAAATAAAATTGTGAATCTTGTTATTTATGTACTTCATATTGTTCCTCAGTGTAGCCCCGCTCACAGGTCGTGTGGCGGATGGACTCGCAAACATAGTATCCACAGAAATCATTCCCTTGTTCCTGCCACAACCACTTTACAAGAAATAGAGGTTAATCAAACTGATAAGCAAGAATGCCAAATAGTATTGATGAAACTAGCGCTTGAATGACTAGTAGATGCGCTTAAAATGCTACTATAGCTACTACTTACTTTCGGGTGTCTAAATTGCAGCTCCTTCGGCAGTCCCGGAGCTTTTCTGGTGAATTTTCTCCAAACCCTGCCGGACAAAGAAACCAATTACTTGATATATCAGGAAATGAACAAAGTTGCTGATATGGTGGATAATGATCGATTTAACTTACTTTTCGAGTATTTGAGTCATGTCTGCATAGTCCTTGGGATCTTTTCGTCTTGAGTCTAAGACGGTTACATGTCCCTGCTCAAGCTTAATATGTAGGATAATATAGTGGTAACTGCACACGCATGCATAACTCATCAATTACATTACTATAACCTTGACTAATATATAAGGGAAACCGAATACGCACAAGACAGTAACACTCACTTGAAGTTGTAAGGAAAGAGTATTATATCTTTGTTTTGATTTATTATCAACAATTGTAGCATGCTGGCCTTGGTTTCCGCGGCATGAAATTTAACCTGAGTTGCATCTATGAGATATGTGTTAATCAACCCAATATCACCGACTTGTCTTTTCTTCAATTCGACGATCTTCAATCTGCATAATATAGTGAGGATGATTATAAATACATGCAATGAAAGAGCTAATCTATATAGAGAAACTTAATGACAGAAGTAGTACTACTTACAGACAGTAGCAGGAGACCGTTGTTTTATCGAGGGCCAATTGATTGAAAAACTGATAGAACTCCTCAAATGGAACAGGCAACAGATCAATTCCAACGAGGTCATGCTCCTTTTTAACTTTCAAATACAAAGTACTCCTCCCCCAGAGTCTCTGCAGATTTTCAAGTACCAATCATGCAATCTTCGCATCATCGTTGATAGAGATCCTTCATCTTTGACGAGAGGCTTCCCGTACTCGTATCTTTGCATCCGCATGTCCATGGGTTCATAATATACTTCGTCGGGCAGGTAATCTGTAAGATTATTATAACCGGGCACCATCCTCGGATCATTAGTGACGTTGTGGCTAGGCACCTTGAGCGGGGGGCATGATTGCTTCGCTTGTTTGCCGAGCTGGGCAATTTGTTTCCCAGCTCGTCGTTTTTTCAGCCTTTGATCACTGACAGTACTTCCCGAACGCTCCGCTTCGGCAAAGTCCTTTCCAATAATGCGGTCATAGTTTCCTTTCGGCGGATCAGACTTCGGTGGTTTTGTCAGGGCAGCCAGAGTGCGCTTCACTTTCACCCGATCTACCTTCTCCTCCGGAGGTGGATGTTTATTTGCTTTCACCCCTTCAAAGAATTTCCTCACTTCTTCTCGCGCGATCTCGGCGTTCTCCTCCTGGGTCCTCTCGTATGGTAACTTCTCTGGAGTCTTCAGAGAAGGACCGAATCTGTATGTCCTCCCGCCTCTGGTTGTACTACTAGACGCCGACCGAGCAGACGAAGCGGTTGTCTTCTTTACTTGCTTAAGAGGCGGAGGAGAAGGACTACGACCTGCCGGAGCAGCTGGAGCGGCGGCAGGTCTCTTCCGCGGAGAAGGAGGAGGCTGGCTGCTCGGGCGCGTCGGCGCAGGCGGAGATGGAGGCGGAGTGCCGCCACGCGCCGGAGAAGGAGCCGGCCGAGGGCCCTGATCGTCACTCGCCGGAGGAGGAGGCGGTGGAGGAGGCGGAGTGCCCTGACTCGCCGGCGGAGGAGGAGGAGGCGGAGGCGTCCAGTTCGGAAGGTTGATGAGGTCCTTCCGCCATAGGCATGGAGTCTTCAGAGCAGACCCCAGCCGAGTCTCCCCTTCATCGGTAGGGTGGTCAAGCTGGAGGTCCTCAAATCCCTTCGTTATCTCATCCACCATCACCCTAGCATATCCTTCTAGAATCGGCCGGCAGTGAAAAGTTGCGCCAGGTTCAGTAGGATAAACAGAGCCAACAGCTGCCTTGACCTTCAAATTCATCCATTGCGTCATAAGGTGGAAATTTTGAGACTCCGTTATAGCATCCACAGGATAGCTGGCAGGAGCCGCCAAGGCATGCTCCGGCTGAAGCAGCTCGGTGGAAGCCACGCTGCTTCTGCGCTGAGATGGCGGGGTAGCTTCGGGGGAGGCTTCGGCAGTACGTTTGCTGCGATTTGCTTCTTGTTCCTCTATCGCTTGTACCCTTGCGTGCAGCGCCTGCAGTTCGGTCTGCTGCACTTTTTTCCTCCTCTCATGGGATTTGTAACCGCCTGCGTCCGGAAACCCAACCTTCCACGGAACGGAGCCTGGCGTGCCTCGTGTCCGTCCAGGGTGCTCAGGATTCCCGAGGGCCATTGTGAGCTCGTCGTGCTCTCTGTCTGGAAAGAACGTCCCTTCCTGCGCTGCTTCGATATACTGCTTAAGCTTACTGACTGGTATGTCCATTTGTTCGTTCGTCCAAATGCATTTCCCTGTTTCAGGGTCCAAGGTTCCGCCAGCCCCGAAGAACCAAGTCCGGCAACGGTCTGGCCAGTTCATTGTCTCTGGTTCGATCCCTTTATTAAGCAGATCATTCTCAGCCTTGGACCACTTAGGCCGGGCTACGAGGTAGCCACCTGACCCCGTGCGATGGTGAAGCTTCTTCTTCGCAGCATTTTGCTTGTTTGTCGCCGACATCTTCTTACTCTTTTCCGATGTCTTGTGGGCCACAAATGCGGGCCAGTGATCTCTGATCTTCTCATATCTGCCCTTGAATTCTGGTGTCTCTTTTTTATCGACAAACCTATTCAGCTCTTTCTTCCACCTCCTGAATAGATCTGCCATCCTCTTCAGAGAAAAAGACTTGATTAATTTCTCTTTAATTAGGTTCTCTGGATTATCCTCTGGCGGTAGGGTGAAATTTGACTTTAGCTCAGTCCAAAGATCATTTTTCTGCATATCATTGACATAAGACACCTCAGGGTCTTCTTTAGCCGGCTTAAACCATTGCTGGATGCTTATCGGGATCTTGTCCCTAACCAGAACCCCGCACTGAGCAACAAATGCGCTCTTTGTCCGGAGGGGTTCAATAGGTTGGCCATCGGGCGCGATTGCTGTGATCTCAAGCTTTTCATCTGAGCTCAACTTTTTCTTTGGGCCTCGTCTCTTTACCGAAGTTGTGCTCGATCCGGAGGGCTAGAAAAAAGAACAAAGACTTAATTAATATGTGTACATACCAAAACAATGAATGCATCAATCAGCTAGTCAGCATAGGCTTAACTAATATATATACCTGGCCGGACTCGGTTCGGTCACCGGAGCCATCATCACGGTCTCCTTCTTGCACCGGCATTGGGTCACCGGAGCCGTCCTCATGTTCTTCTTCTTGCACCGGCATTAGGTCACCGTAGCCAGCTTGTTCACCCTCTCCTTCCAGACCATCGGTTTCGTTGAGATAGTACGAGACGGCATCACTTCCTTGTGCGATTATCTCCCTCAACAACGCTTCTTTTGTTGCTTCGTCTAGGGCGGTGTCCATAGTTTCTACAAATATTTACAACATGGAAATTATTATTCAAACATGACAGATGGATATATTTGTGCCAAACATAGAACTAGCTACCTAATCATAGTAAGCTATCGGGAGGGGGTATATATCGACAACGACGACACTACATCTATATATGTCCCTTGACGACCCTCGCTCCCGATAAAAAAAGAGGAAGAAGAAGAAAAAAAAGAGGAGAAGAAAGAATAGAGGAGAAGAACCCTTGAACCCTCGAACCCTCGACCCCTAGACGACCCTCTTCTTCCTCTCATGTTCGAGAGGATCGCCGAGGGGTCGGGAGGTTGCCTAGTGTCAAAGGATTCAACAAAACCATGTCTTCATCATTAGGCGAAAGTAACATGTGCATGATGGTACGAAGCTCTTCAAAGTTGTTCTGGAACGGAGTCCCAGATAGGATAATTCGCTTTTTGGTACGAAGTTCAGCAAGAGCCTTCCGAATATCGCTATTTGGAAGGCCTTTGCTAAATTGGTACCAAAAGGCGGATTATTCTATCCGGGACTCCATTCCAGAACAACTTTGCAGAACTTCGTACCAACATGCACTGGTTACTTCCGGCTAATGATGAAGGCATGGATTTCTTCAATACTTTGACACTAGGAAACCTCTCTCGACCCCTCGGCGATCCTCGACCCCTCGAACCCTCGACGAGCCTGGAACCCTCGACCCCTCGACGATCCTCTTCTTCCTCTCATGTTCGAGAGGATCGCCGAGGGGTCGGGAGGTTGCCTTGTGTCAAAGGATTCAACAAAACCATGTCTTCATCATTAGGCGAAAGTAACATGTGCATGATGGTACGAAGCTCTTCAAAGTTGTTCTAGAACGGAGTCCCAGATAGAATAATTCGCTTTTTGGTACAAAGTTCAGAAAGAGCCTTCCGAATATCGCTATTTGGAAGGCCTTTGCTGAATTCGTACCAAAAGGCGAATTATTCTATCCGGGACTCCATTCCAGAACAACTTTGCAGAACTTCGTACCAACATGCCCTGGTTACTTCCGGCTAATGATGAAGGCATGGATTTCTTCAATACTTTGACAATAGGAAACCTCTCTCGACCCCTCGAACCCTCGACGACCCTGGAACCCTCGACCCCTAGACGATCGTCTTCTTCCTCTCATGTTCGAGAGGATCGCCGAGGGGTCGGGAGGTTGCCTAGTGTCAAAGGAAACCCTAAATAGCTAGCAAGTATCGTGGGTGTGAGATACATGTGGCCTTCGGTGTCGGACACTACATCCACGTCCCACAAGTGACGTGGGCGTCGAAGCCCGCGCCACTTGTGGGATGTGGATGTAGTGTCCGACACCGACGGTACATGTATCTCACACCGACGATACTTTCTATTTAGGGTTTCTCCTCTACCGCTCGGCGACCCTCTCGACGACCCTCGTTCCCAATAAAATAAAGAGGAAGAAGAAGAAGAAGAAAAAAGAAGAGAAGAAAGAATAGAGGAGAAGACTTCCTCTTCTTCCTCTCCTCTTCTTCCCCTTCTTCCTCGCCTCTCTCATGAATGTCCGGCGTTCTCGACCCCCCCCCCCCCCACTTGTCGAAGAAAAAAAAATAAGAAAAAAAAGAGGAGAATAAGAAAGGAATAGAAGAGAAAATAGAAAATAGAATATATATTCTATTTTTCTCTTCTTCTCCTCTATTCCTTTCTTCTTCTCCTCTTCTTTTTCTTCTTTTTTCTTCTTCTTATTTATTTCTCCTCGTCTTCGTCTCCCCTCTCGGCGACCCTAGACCCCCTCTCGACCCTCGACCCCTAGGCGACCGTCGACCCCTCTCTTTTTTTTTCTTCCTCTTCTATTTTATCCTCTTCTTCCTCTACCGCTCGGCGACCCTCGACGACCCTCGTTCCCGATAAAAAAAGAGGAAGAAGAAGAAAAAAAGAGGAGAAGAAAGAATAGAGGAGAAGATCTCCTCTATTCTTTCTTCTTCTCTTTTTTCTTTTCTTATTCCTCTTCTTTTTTTATCCTCTTCCTCCTCTCATGTTCGACGACCCTCGACCCCTCGGCGACCCTAGACCCCCTCTCGACCCCCTCTTCTTCTCCCTCTTCTAATTCATTTGTTCATATGAATATACAAACATTTTCATATTTACAATAATTAATATCACCAAAAAAATCTATGAACAGAAAAAATCCTAATTTTTCTAAAGAACTATTTTTTGCATATATACATGAACATAGATATATACACAGAGAACATATATATACATATATATAAAAAACAAGCATATATATGAAAAAAAATCTATGAACAGAAAAAATTCCTAATTTTTCTAAAAAACTATTTTTTGCATATATACATGAACATAGATATATACACAGAGAACATATATATACATATATATATATATATAAACAAGCATATATATATGAGAAAAAGCATATAACAGAAAAAAAAATGCTAGCTAGGGCGCCGGCCGGACCAGAGGAGGACCGCGGAGTCGGCGGCGAGGATGGCGACGGGGCAGCGGGCGACGACGACGGCGGGCCGGGGCGGCAGGCGTCGGGCAAGGGGCCGGCGCTGGCGACGGCGAGGGCGGGACGGGGCGGTGCGGGTCGGGGCAGGGACGAGGGCGACGACGACGGGGGCGGGGTGGCACACGGCGACGGGGACGGCCGTGGGCTTGGGACGGCACACGGCGGCGACGGGGACGATCGAGGAGGCGGGGCTCGGGGTAGGGCGGACGACGGCGACGAGGAGGACGATCGAGGAGGCGGGGATCGGGGCGCGGCGATGGTGACGGCGATGGGGCAGGGCGCAGCGACGACGACGGGGCAGGGCGCGGCGACGGCGACGAGGAGGACGAGCAGCCTGGCGGCGTCGGCGATGGGGAATGGAGTAGTTGGTGAAAATTTCGCAAGTGTTGGCTTATATAGCCAGAGCAATGGTCCCGGTTCATCGCACGAACCGTGACCAATGCCCCCCTTTGGTCCCGGTTGGTGCCACGAATCGGGACCAAAGCCCAATTTTCGGCAGCCCAAAGGGCGGGAAGCGGCGGCCTTTGGTCCCGGTTGGTGCCACAAACCGGGACTAAAGGGGGGCATTGGTCACGGTTCGTGGCACCAACCGTGACCAATGCCCCCCTTTAGTCCCGGTTTGTGGCACCAATCGGGACCAAAGGCCTGTGCTGCCCCGCGCCCAAAAGTTTAGTCCCACATCGCTAGCTGAAGGGCGCCGATACTGGTTTATAAGCGCTGCTCTGCCTCCCCGTTCGAGCTCCTCTCTAATGCAGGCTTTCGGGCCTAAACCTGCTACTGCCTGTGGGCCTATTGGGCCTCTGCGGGCCTGAATCCTGGCCCATCTAGGGTTTCTAGTCGTATTCAGGCCGTGGAGGCCCAGTAGGTGGCATTTTTTTGGTTTTTTCTTTTTTATTTCTACATTTTTTTGGTTTTTTATTTTTTTATTTCTATTAAAACTAAATACTTCCAGTTTTTTAGTGATTTCTTTTTGCTTTTATGTCACAAAAATTATAAACTTTCTGTTAGTGCCATTAGTTTTAAATTTTAAATAGTTTAAATTTGAATTTTTTAAAATTTGTGTGAATCACTAGTTTATGAATAACTTTACTATAAAATTAGAATTTTTTTCTATTTATTTTTTATTTCTACTTACAACTAAATACTTACAGTTTTTTAGTGATTTCTTTTTGCTTTTAGGTCACAAAAATTATAAACTTTCTGTTAGTGCCATTAGTTTTAAATTTTAAATAGTTTAAATTTGAATTTTTAAAAATTTGTGTGAATCACTAGTTTATGAATAACTTTACTATAAAATTAGAATGTTATAGTTTTATTTTAGAATATTATAGTTTGATTTTAGGTCACACAAATTATATTCTTTTTGCTATTGAAGAATATTATAGTTTTATTTTAGTTGATCATAATATAATATTTTAATTGATTGTTTTTATTTTCATAAAAGTTTTGTAGTTCATTCTGTTTGCTATTAATTCATTCTTTGAGCTAAATGACTCTGAAATTGGAAAGCATTTCAAAATGAACTCTGAAAAGGTTGAAAGTTGGCATGGTATCATCATTTCACCCACATAGCATGTTCCAAAAAGTAGAGAGGGTTACGACAAAAACTTGATGCACTTCGTGTACAAAATGGACAATCACTTTCGAAGTATCAAAGTTTCAAACCATAAGACATGAAAGCATTTCAAATGAACTCTGAAAAAGTTGAAAGTTGGGATGATATCATAATTTCACCCACATAGCATTTGCTTATTGCGGGAGAAAGTCTTCACTTTTTCTTCACTTGTGTCATTTGCTTATTGCGCCGTAACCATGGATAATCTTCATTGTTTATCAGGATGCTTGGGTCAGCCTTGACATTGAAGGGAGGAATTTCATGAAACTTTTCATAATCTTCAGACATGTCTGTCTTGCCGTCCACTCCCAGGATGTCCCTTTTTCCCGAAAGAACTATGTGGCGCTTTGGCTCATCGTATGATGTATTCGCTTCCTTATCTTTTCTTTTTCTCGGTTTGGTAGACATGTCCTTCACATAGATAACCTGTGCAACATCATTGGCTAGGACGAACGGTTCGTCAGTGTACCCAAGATTTTTCAGATCCACTGTTGTCATTCTGTACTGTGGGTCTACCTATAACCCGCCGCCTAACAGATTGACCCATTTGCACTTAAACAAAGGGACCTTAAAATCAGGTCCGTAGTAAAGTTCCCATATGTCCACTATGTAACCATAATATGTATCCTTTCCGCTCTCGGTTGCTGCATCAAAGCGGACACTGCTGTTTTGGTTGGTGCCCTTTTGATCTTGGGCGATTGTGTAAAATGTATTCCCATTTATCTCGTATCCTTTGTAAGTCAATACAGTCAAAGATGGTCCCCTGGACAACAAGTACAACTCATCACAAACAGTGTTGTCACCTCTGAGACGTGTTTCCAACCAACTGCTGAAAGTCCTGATGTGTTCACATGTAATCCATTCGTCGCATTGCTCCGGGTGTTTGGAGCGCAGACTGTTCTTGTGTTCATCGACATACGGGGTCACCAAGGTAGAGTTCTATAGAACTGTGTAGTGTGCTTGAGACCAAGAATATCCGTCCCTGCATAGTATTGAGTCTCTTCCAAGAGTGCCTTTTCCAGTCAGTCTCCCCTCATACCGTGATTTAGGGAGACCTATCTTGTTAAGGCCAGGAATGAAGTCAACACAAAACCCGATAACATCCTCTGTTTGATGGCCCATGGAGATGCTTCCTTCTGGCCTAGCGCGGTTACGGACATATTTCTTTAGGACTCCCATGAACCTCTCAAAGGGGAACATATTGTGTAGAAATACGGGCCCCAGGATGATAATCTCGTCGACTAGATGAACTAGGACGTGCGTCATGATATTGAAGAAGGATGGTGGGAACACCAGCTCGAAACTGACAAGACATTGCGCCACATCACTCCTTAGCCTTGGTACGATTTCTGGATCGATCACCTTCTGAGAGATTGCATTGAGGAATGCACATAGCTTCACAATGGCTAATCGGACGTTTTCCGGTAGAAGCCCCCTCAATGCAATCGGAAGCAGTTGCGTCATAATCACATGGCAGTCATGAGACTTTAGGTTCTGAAACTTTTTCTCTGGCATATTTATTATTCCCTTTATATTCGACGAGAAGCCAGTCGTGACCTTCATACTGAGCAGGCATTCAAAGAAGATTTCTTTCTCTTCTTTCGTAAGAGCGTAGCTGGCAGGACCTTTATACTGCTTCGGAGGCATGCCGTCTTTTTCGTGCAAACATTGCAGGTCCTCCCATGCCTCAGGTGTATCTTTTGTCTTCCCATACACGCCCAAGAAGCCTAGCAGGTTCATGCAAAGGTTCTTCGTCACGTGCATCACGTCGATTGAGGAGCGGACCTCTAGGTCTTTCCAGTAGGGTAGGTCCCAAAATATAGATTTCTTCTTCCACATGGGTGCGTGTCCCTCAGCGTCATTCGGAACAGCTAGTCCACCGGGACCCTTTTCAAAGATTACGTAGTGTAAATCATTGACCATAGCAAGCACGTGATCACCGGTGCGCATGGCGGGCTTCTTCCGGTGATCTGCCTCGCCTTTGAAATGCTTGCCTTTCTTTCGACATTGATGGTTGGTCGGAAGAAATCGACGATGGCCCAGGTACACATTCTTCCTGCATTTGTCCAGGTATATACTTTCAGTGTCATCTAAACAGTGCGTGCATGCGTGGTATCCTTTTTTTGTCTGTCCTGAAAGGTTACTGAGAGTGGGCCAATCGTTGATGGTCACGAACAGCAACGCCTTAAGGTTAAATTCCTCCTGTCTGTGCTCATCCCACGTACGTACACCGTTTCCATTCCACAGCTGTAAAAGTTCTTCAACTAATGGCCTTAGGTACACATCAATTTCGTTGCCGGGTTGCTTAGGGCCTTGGATGAGAACTGGCATCATAATGAACTTCAGCTTCATGCACATCCAAGGAGGAAGGTTATACATACATAGAGTCATGGGCCAGGTGTTGTGATTGCTGCTCTGCTCCCCGAAAGGATTAATGCCATCCGCGCTTAAAGGAAACCATACATTCCTTGGGTCCTTTGCAAACTCATCCCAGTACTTTCTCTCGATTTTTCTCCACTGCGACCCGTCAGCGGGTGCTCTCAACTTCCCATCTTTCTTTCGGTTCTCACTGTGCCATCGCATCAACTTGGCATGCTCTTCGTTTCTGAACAGACGTTTCAACCGTGGTATTATAGGAGCATACCACATCACCTTCGCAGGAACCCTCTTCCTGAGAGGCTCGCCGTCAACATCACCGGGGTCATCTCGTCTGATCTTATACCGCAACGCACCGCATACCGGGCATGCGTTCAGATCCTTGTATGCATCGCGGTAGAGGATGCAGTCATTAGGGCATGCATGTATCTTCTCCACCTCCAATCCTAAAGGGCATGCGACCTTCTTTGCTGCGTATGTACTGTCGGGCAATTCGTTATCCTTTGGAAGCTTCTTCTTCAATATTTTTAGTAGCTTCTCAAATCCTTTGTCAGCCACAGCATTCTCTGCCTTCCACTGCAGCAATTCCAGTACGGTACCGAGCTTTGTGTTGCCATCTTCGCAATTGGGGTATAACCCTTTTTTGTGATCCTCTAACATGCAATCGAACTTCAGCTTCTCCTTTTGACTAATGCATTGCGTCCTTGCATCGACAATGACCCGGCGGAGATCATCATCATCGGGCACATCGTCTGGCTCCTCTTGATCTTCAGCAGCTTCACCCGTGGCAGCATCATTGGGCACATCGTCTGGTTCCTCTTGATCTTCACCAGCTCCCCCCGTTGCAGCATCACCGTATTCAGGGGGCACATAGTTGTCATCGTACTCTTCTTCTTCGCCGTCTTCCATCATAACCCCTATTTCTCCGTGCCTCGTCCAAACATTATAGTGTGGCATGAAACCCTTGTAAAGCAGGTGGGAGTGAAGGATTTTCCGGTTAGAGTAAGACCTCGTATTCCCACATTCAGTGCATGGACAACACATAAAACCATTCTGCTTGTTTGCCTCAGCCGCATCGAGAAACTCATGCACGCCTTTAATGTACTCGCGGGTGTGTCTGTCACCGTATATCCATTGCCGGTTCATCTGCGTGCATTATATATAATTAAGTGTCCAAATTAATAAAAGTTCATCATCACATTAAAACCAAAGTACATACATAGTTCTCATCTAACAACATATAGCTCTCCAGAGCATCTAATTAATTAAACCATACATTGAAACTATGTAAAACATTTCAATGCGAAAACAAATGCGATCATAATCGCAACCAAGGTAACAATTGATCCAATGGCATACTGATACCAAGCCTCGGTATGAATGGCATATTTTCTAATCTTTCTAATCTTCAAGCGCATTGCATCCATCTTGATCTTGTGATCATCGACGACATCCGCACCATGCAACTCCAATATCATCTTCTCCTCCTCAATTTTTTTTATTTTTTCCTTCAACAAATTGTTTTCTTCTTCAACTAAATTTAACCTCTCGATAAGGTTGGTTGGCATTTCCGATTCACATACATCCTAGATAAATAAAATCTATGTCACGTTGGTCGGCATAATTTTCATAAACAATAAATGAACCAATAGTTATAAAGATAATATACATACCAAATCCGAATCATAGACAGGACGAGGGCCGACGGGGGCGGATACCAAAACCATCGCACTATATAAGATGCAATAATAAATGTAAGAAAATGATACAAGTATCTATCTAAACATACAAGTAAGAATATTTTTCCTTTCAGAAAGAAGATAAGAACAAGAGGCTCACCACGGTGGTGTCGGTGATGAGATCGGCGCGGGTGATCGACGGCGGTGAAGACGGGGATGGGGCGTGACGGACCGCTAAATTTAGACAAATCTCGAGGAAAATGGAGCTTGGAGGTCGAGCTTCGAGAGGAGAAAGCTTAAGTAGTGTGGCTTGGGCATTCCATCGAACACCTCATGTGCATAGGAGGTGAGCTAGAGCACCACAAACCCCTCTCCCCCTCGGCCAGAAAAACAGAGCACTGGGGTGCTCTGCTCTTACGCGAGGGGGGTATATATAGAAACCTCATTGGTTCCGGTTGGTAGCATGAGCCGGGACTAAAGGGGAGCCTTTGGTCCCGGTTCAAGCCACCAACCGGGACCAATGGTGGTGGGCCAGGAGCGAGGCCCATTGGTCACGGTTCATCCCACCAACCGGGACCAAAAGGTCCAGATGAACCGGGACCAATGGCCCACGTGGCCCGGCCGGCCCCCTGGGCTCACGAACCGGGACCAATGCCCACATTGGTCCCGGTTCTAGACTGAACCGGGACTAATGGGCTGATGCGGCCTGGACCATAGCCCTGTTTTTCTACTAGTGATCGCCACCGTCCATGGTGCGGACGCGGAGGGTAACGATGGTGGGAGCCATCTGTTGGCCACGCGAGACACCTGGTGGCGGATCGAGGTCTGGGACGATGACTTTTACGGGGAGAGATATGCAATCCGAGGGGGCGGGGGGGGGGGGGGGGGGGGCATCTAACGTGTGTTATTGGGTAGTGGTTATTTTTTTCTTTTCAGTTATATTTTTGTTCTGTTTTTTGTGAGCTGGGATCGGAGGCTAGGTTAGTCACGCGAGGATGTACAAGGGAAGTTGAACCATTGTGAGGTTGAATGAAAACTTCCTTTTTTATCAGGCGGGGATGGGAGAAGCGATGGGTGGGACCGTGGGAGTAGAGATAGTACATGGGGTGGGGTGAGGGAGGAGGTCGAACCATCATCACGACTGCAAATTCCCTTTAGTAGTAGAGATTTTAGTCAAAAATTAAAAATTGCCTAACAAATTCAGACGGACGGAGCACCACTAGTTAGATCAAAAACCAAATCTGAACAAAAAGAACACATAAAATGAAAAAGACAGAAGAAACTGCTACTCTCTCTGATCCAACATAGACGCACGACACTTATTTTGAATTGGAGGGAGCAGTCATCGTGGTCTTCACAAAATGGAAAAGAGAAACGGTGGATTAAACTCCAGTTTACCAACTGCTTCCAAACCCGACACCTAGGTAGCCAGATTGGCAGCCAGCTCCTTGAGGAGAGAGGGGCAGCTCCTCATCAGATGCTCAAAGACATCGCTGGCCGTGAGTGCTTTGAAATTGCCGAGAGACGCAAGGAACTTGAAGCATGCGTCCTTGAGCGCCCCACAGCCATGCTGCTCGGCCAGCGCCCATATGGTCGCCACCGTGCTCGTGTCCATGTAGCTGCGCAGCGTGTCCTCACACATCAACTTCAGCCTCCCCAGGTTGAATCTGTCCGCCACCACAAGCAAATGCTGAGCCATCACCGCCGCGTCTCCCGCGTCTATATGCGGCAACGAGTCGGTGTAAACAAAGTGCAGCATTGCCTTGAACACTTTAGCTTCGATGCCGTCCAACCGGACCGAGCTGCGAGCATGCACCCAGGAGCTCGGCCTTGAAGACCGAGGACCGAGCTGCGAGCATGCACCTGTGGGTGGGGAACTTCTCGTCCCCAACCTCGAACGTGACATCCGCCCCGTCCCCGGAGGAGAGGAGCTGGCCGAGATGCTGGAGCACGTCAGGCGGTGGCACGACGACGGGGGCCGGGATGGTTTCCGTGAAGATCTCCTTTGCCATGGTAATGACACACCTGACAGTGAAGACGTCATCCTTCAGGCAATCAGCTGATTCCTCCAGTTCTTTTTTCTTGATGAACTGCCAGAAACCATACGATCCACTTTGTTTGGGGAAGGTGCATGTGTTGCTGGCTTTGCTGTACGCTGACACGGGGTTCCCATCCTGGTCGAGCAAACTGATCTCGAACTGCACGTTGATTGTGTTGACGTCGGCGGGGTCGAGGCAGAGGTAGATTGATATCCAGTCAGGGTAGCCGGAGTAGCCGTCGGGGTAGTACTGGAGACGCCAGAGACGGCCTCCGATAGAGAACAACTCGGACGTAATGCAGGAACCGTTGCCGAGCCCCTTGGCCCCGGAGTAGCCGTCTATCTTGAGACCGTGCGAGCCGGAGACCGGCACTGCCCGCGCGACAATGGCCGACGCGCTCCGTGTTGGCTGCTTGCCGCGGCTGGATGACGACGAAGAAGAGTTGGCCATGACAAACCGATTAGCTACTGTCTAATTGCGACGAGGGTGGCGTGGTGGGGCGGGGCGGTCTCCTGGAGAAGCGAGATCGATTGATCTTGGCAGATCGGCCTAGAGATTTATGTAGGGAAAGCGAGCCCAGAAGCGGCCGGATGAGAATGAATCCGAGGGGCCGCGCACCAGTGGCGCGTGCTGCTGCCACCCAATACTAATCAGTCAGAGTAATGAAGAAAAAGAGGATGAGGCCAGCGGGCGTGCCTCGATCGCGTTACCGATGAGGTAGTAACTGCGTGGCCTGCCGCTTCTTCGTTTTCCCTCCCTGTCAGACCTCAAGGCGGGAGCGACGAGAAAGGCAAATTTTCATGGAAAGTACTCCATGGGAGATCAAATTGTCATCCATCTCTACTCCATATAGTGTAATCAAATTCGTGGGAGTACCACCGAAACTTTGCTCACATATTCAAATACTCCAGATTACAAAGTACTATAGTACTGTATAGAAACTTACACAAGGTACAGATTTGCCACTTCAGTCAAGTGACCGTCAGTTGACCATCCAGTGATCGTTGAAAAGACATTTTTTCTAGGACGCCGATAACTGCCACACGTGTGGGCGTTAAGAAATCTGCCAACACGTTTTGTGTGGTGCCTACAACAGGGACGCTTACAATCGGCACCAGGGTTCGATTCCCGTTCGATTTGGTCAAATCCCCCCATCCCAGGATTTGGGCTGGCATCGATGCCGAGCCAGTCGCCGAGCGCTTAGCCTATTTTTTTTTCACGCGAGCCTTTTTCTCCGTTCGGATCTGGCAGCGGGCGCTACCAACAGCACTACAAATTGGCAACCGCTCAACTAACTCAGCTGGTCGTTGTACTAAAAACCAGCTCTACTCAACTAACTTAGCTGATTTTGTTTTGCAGCTGGACAAATAATTCTTTTCTTTCCTCTTCACACACAACAATAATCTAGAATAAACTATAGAGCTTGTCAATCTATTATAAATCTACATGAAACCTGAATACTTAATAAAAATTGAATTGATCACTGGTAGAAAAAGGGCCTATAGTCCCGGTTCGTAAGGGCCTTTAGTCCCGGTTTCTGAACCGGGATTAAAGTGTCGGTACTAATACCTCCCATCTTTAGTCCCGGTTCAATCCAGAACCGGGACTAAAGCCCATCCACGTGGGCAGTGTGCAGAGCCCAGTCAGGAGACCCTTAGGTCCCGGTTGGTGGCACCAACCGGGACCAATAGGCATCCACGCATCAGCATTTCTGTGGCTAGGGTTTTTTTTTTTGAAAGGCGGGGGGTTGGGGGTTTTGGGGGGTTAATTTAGGTGTTTCATATATTGTGTTAGCTAGCTATAATTAATATGGATAAGTGTCCTCTCTTATGTCCGTGCTTGGTCGACGCTACGTACTATACATACGTATAGAGAGGACTAGACACGCTGGCTAGCTAGTAAAGCAAACGAAGGAAACAGAAGATCGTCATGAACATATATGCATACAGAGAGAAGTGATATCGACCACCTCTCCTTCTCCGAGAGATTGGTCGAACAACAAGTTCTCGTATATCTATCTGACAGTACCGGCTACATATATACAGTAATTATCTCTTACAAATATAATCATACAGACTCAGGTTTAACATAGAATTCTCCGTCTTCAGGGATCACGTGGCCAAGAAAGAATGCCGCCAATTCCTCTTGAATTGCTCGCATGCGAGCTGGTGCTAGGAGTTCATCCCGCTTCCGAAACATCTAATTTTAAGAAGGGGGTCAATACATATATATATATATATGAATGAATGAAACTCAACACAAATGATGGTAATAAAATAAAATTGTGAATATTGTTATTTACGTACTTCATATTGTTCGTTAGAGTACCCGCCCCGCTCACACGTCGTGTGGCGGATGGACTCGCAGATGTAGTATCCACAGAAATCATTCCCTTGTTCCTGCCACAACCACTTTACAAGAAATAGAGGTCAATCAAACTGATAAGCAAGAATGCTAAATGGTATTGATGAAACTAGCGCTTGAATCACTAGGAGATGCGCGGAACATGCTATTATAGTACTTACTTTCGGGTGTCTAAATTCCAGCTCCTTCGGCAGTCCCGGAACTTTTTTGGTGAATTTTCTCCAAACCCTGCCGGACAAAGAAAACAATTACTTGATATCAGGAAATGAACAAAGTTGCTGATATGGTGGATAATGATCGATTTAACTTACTTCTTGAGGATTTCAGTCATGTCTGCATAGTCCTGGGGATCTTTTCGTCTTGAGTCTAAGACGGTTACTAGTCCCTGCTCAAGCTTAATCTCTAGGAGAATATAGTGGAAACTGCACACGCATGCATAACTCATGAATTACATTACTATAACCTTGACTAATATATAAGGAAAACCGAATACGCACAAGACAGTAACACTCACTTGAAGTTGTAAGGAAAGAGTATTATATCTTTGTTTTGATTTATTACGAACGATTGTAGCATGTTGGCCTCGGTAGCTGCGGCATGAAGTTTAACCTCAGTTGCATCTATGAGATATGTGTTAATGAACCCAATATCACCGACTTGTCTTTTCTTCAATTCGATGATCTTCAATCTGCATAATATAGTGAGGATGATTATAAATACATGCAATGAAAGAGCTAAGCTATATAGAGAAACTTAATGACAGAAGTAGTACTACTTACAGACAGTAGCAGGCGATCGTTGTTTTATCGAGGGCCAATTGATTGAAAAACTGATAGAACTCCTCAAATGGAACAGGTAACAGATCAATTCCAACGAGGTCATGCTCCTTTTTAACTCTCACATACAAAGTACTCCTCCCCCAGAGTCTCTGCAGATTTTCAAGTACCAATCATGCAATCTTCGCATCATCGTTGATAGAGATCTTTCATCTTTGACGAGAGGCTTCCCGTACTCGTATCTTTGCATCCGCATGTCCATGGGTTCATAATATACTCCGTCGGGCAGGTAATCTGCAAGATTATTATAACCGGGCACCATCCTCGGATCATTAGCGACGTTGTGGCTAGGCACCTTGAGCGGGGGGCATGATTGCTTCGCTTGTTTGCCGAGCTGGGCAATTTGTTTCCCAGCTCGTCGTTTTTTCAGCCTTTCATCACTGACAGTAGTTTCCGACCGCTCCGCTTCGGCAAATTCCTTTCCAATAATGCGGTCATAGTTTCCTTTCGGCGGATCAGACTTTGGTGGTTTTGTCAGGGCAGCCAGAGTGCGCTTCACTTTCACCCCATCTACCTTCTCCTCCGGAGGTGGATGTTTCTTTGCTTTCACCCCTTCAAAGAATTTCCTCACTTCTTCTCGCGCGATCTCGGCGTTCTCCTCCTGGGTCCTCTCGTATGGTAACTTCTCTGGAGTCTTCAGTGAAGGACCGAATCTGTATGTCCTCCCGCCTCTGGTTGTACTGCTAGACGCCGACCGAGCAGACGAAGCGGTTCTCTTCTTTACTTGCTTAAGAGGCGGAGGAGAAGGACTACGACCCGCCGGAGCAGCTGGAGCAGCGGCAGGTCTCTTCTGCCCTTGCTGATGAGGCGGAGAAGGAGGAGGTTGGCTGCTCGGGCGCGTCGGCGCAGGCGGAGACGGAGGCGGAGTGCCGCCACGCGCCGGAGAAGGAGCCGGCCGAGGGCCCTGATCGTCACTCGCCGGAGGAGGAGGCGGTGGAGGAGGCGGAGTGCCCCGACTCGCCGGAGGAGGAGGAGGAGGCAGAGGCGTCCAGTTCGGAAGGTTGATGAGGTCCTTCCGCCATAGGCATGGAGTCTTCAGAGCAGACCCCAGCCGAGTCTCCCCTTCACCGGTAGGGTGGTCAAGCTGGAGGTTCTCAAATCCCTCCGTTATCTCATCCACCATCACCCTAGCATATCCTTCTGGAATCGGCATGCAGTGAAAAGTTGCGCCGGGTTCAGTAGGATAAACAGAGCCAACAGCCGCCTTGACCTTCAAATTCATCCATTGCATCATAAGGTGGCAATTTTGAGACTCCGTTATAGCATCCACAGGATAGCTGGCAGGAGCCGTCAAGGCATGCTGCAGCTGAAGCTGCTCGGTGGAAGCCACGCTGGTTCTGCGCTGAGATGGCGGGGTAGCTTCGGGGGAGGCTTCGGCAGTACGTTTGCTGCGATTTGCTTCTCGTTCCTCTATCGCTTGTACCCTTGCGTGCAGCGCCTGCAGTTCGGTCTGCTGCACTTTTTTCCTCCTCTCATGGGATTTGTAACTGCCTGCGTCCGGAAACCCAACATTCCATGGAACGGAGCCTGGCGTGCCTCGTGTCCGTCCAGGGTGCTCAGGATTCCCGAGGGCCATTGTGAGCTCGTCGTGCTCTCTGTCTGGAAAGAACGTCCCTTCCTGCGCTGCGTCGATATAGTGCTTAAGCCTACTGACTGGTATGTCCATTTGTTCGTTCGTCCAAATGCATCCCCCTGTTTCAGGGTCCAAGGTTCCGCCAGCCCCGAAGAACGAAGTCCGGCAACGGTCTGGCTAGTTATATGTCTCTGGTCTGATCCCTTTATGAACCAGATCATTCTCAACCTTGGACCACTTAGGCCGGGCTACGAGGTAGCCACCTGACCCCGTGCGATGGTGAAGCTTCTTCTTCCCGGCATTCTGCTTGTTTGTCGCCGACATCTTCTTACTCTTTTCCGATGTCTTGTAGGCCACAAATGCGGGCCAGTGATCTCTGATCTTCTCATATCTGCCCTTGAATTCTGGTGTCTCTTTTTTATCGACAAACCTATTGAGCTCTTTCTTCCACCTCCTGAATAGATCTGCCATCCTCTTCAGAGCAAAAGACTTGATTAATTTCTCTTTAATTGGGTTCTCTGGATTATCCTCTGGCGGTAGGGTGAAATTTGACTTCAGCTCAGTCCAAAAATCATTTTTCTGCATATCATTGACATAAGACACCTTAGGGTCTTCTTTAGCCGGCTTAAACCATTGCTGGATGCTTATCGGGATCTTGTCCCTAACCAGAACCCCGCACTGAGCAACAAATGCCCTCTTTGTCCGGAGGGGTTCAATAGGTTGGCCGTCGGGCGCGATTGCTGTGATCTCAAGCTTTTCATCCGAGCTCAACTTTTTCTTCGGGCCTCGTCTCTTTACCAAAGTTGTGCTCGATCCGGAGGGCTAGAAAAAAGAACAAAGACTTAATTAATATGTGTACATACCAAAACAATGAATGCATCAATCAGCTAGTCAGCATAGGCTTAACTAATATATATACCTGGCCGGACTCGGTTTGGTCACCGGAGCCGTCATCACTTTCTCCTTCTTGCACCGGCATTGGGTCACCGGCGCCGTCCTCATGTTCTTCTTCTTGCACCGGCATTAGGTCACCGTAGCCAGCTTGTTCACCCTCTCCTTCCGGACCATCGAAGATATCGTTGAGATAGTACGAGACGGCATCACTTCCTTCTGCGATTATCTCCCTCAACAACGCTTCTTTTCTTGCTTCGTCTAGGGCGATGTCCATAGTTTCTACAAATATTTACAACATGGCAATTATTATTCAAACATGACAGATGGATATATTTGTGCCAAACGTAGAACTAGCTACCTAATCATAGTAAGCTATCGGGAGGGGGTATATATCGACAACGACGACACTACATCTATATATGTCCCTCGATGACCCTCGTTCCCGATAAAAAAAGAGGAAGAAGAAGAAAAAAAGAGGAGAAGAAAGAATAGAGGAGAAGATCTCCTCTATTCTTTCTTCTCCTCTTTTTTTCTTCTTCTTCTTCTTCTTTTTTATCCTCTTCTTCCTCTCATGTTCGAGAGGATTGCCTTGGGGTCGGGAGGTTGCCTAGTGTCAAAGGATTCAACAAAACCATGTCTTCATCCTTAGGCCAAGGTAACATGTGCATGATGGTAGGAAGCTCTTCAAAATTGTTCTGGAACGGAGTCCCAGATAGGATAATTCGCTTTTTGGTACAAAGTTCAGCAAGAGCCTTCCGAATATCGCTATTGGGAAGGCCTTTGCTGAATTCGTACCAAAAGGCGGATTATTCTATCCGGGACTCCATTCCAGAACAACTTTGCAGAACTTCGTACCAACATGCCCTGGTTACTTCCGGCTAATGATGAAGGCATGGATTTCTTCAATACTTTGACACTAGGAAACCTCTCTCGACCCCTCGGCGATTCTTGACCCCTCGAACCCTCAACGACCCTGAAACCCTCGACCCTTGACCCCTTAACGACCCTCGACCCTCTACCCTAGTTCCCGACCCTCGACCAATAGAGGAGAAGAAGAAAGGAATAGCTAGAGGAGAAGATCGAAGAAAAAAAAGAAGAAACAAAAGAGGAGAAGAAGAAAGGAATAGTGGAGAAAAAGAGAAAATAGAATCCTTTCTTCTTCTCCTCTTCTTTTTCTTCTGTTTTCTTCTTCTTATTTATTTCTCCTCTTCTTTTCGGTAGAGGAAACCCTAAATAGCTAGCAAGTATCGTGGGTGTGAGATACATGTGGCCTTCGGTGTCGGACACAACATCCGCGTCCCACAAGTGACGTGGGCGTCGAAACCCGCGCCACTTGTGGGATGTGGATTTAGTGTCCGACACCAACGGTACATGTATCTCACACCGACGATACTTTCTATTTAGGGTTTCTCCTCTACCACTCAGCGGCCCTCTCGACGACCCTCGTTCCCGATAAAATAAAGAGGAAGAAGAAGAAAAAAAAAGAGAAGAAAGAATAGAGGAGAAGAACCCTCGAACCCTAGACGACCCTCTTCTTCCTCTCATGTTCGAGAGGATCGCCGAGGGGTCGGGAGGTTGCCTAGTGTCAAAGGAAACCCTAAATAGCTAGCAAGTATCGTGGGTGTGAGATACATGTGGCCTTCGGTGTCGGACACTACATCCACGTCCCACAAGTGACGTGGGCGTCGAAACCCGCGCCACTTGTGGGATGTGGATTTAGTGTCCGACACCGACGGTACATGTATCTCACACCGACGATACTTTCTATTTAGGGTTTCTCCTCTACCACTCGGCGGCCCTCTCGATGACCCTCGTTCCCGATAAAATAAAGAGGAAGAAGAAGAAGAAGAAAAAAAGAGAAGAAAGAATAGAGGAGAAGAACCCTCGAACCCTCGAACCCTAGACGACCCTCTTCTTCCTCTCATGTTCGAGAGGATCGCCGAGGGGTCGGGAGGTTGCCTAGTGTCAAAGGAAACCCTAAATAGCTAGCAAGTATCGTGGGTGTGAGATACATGTGGCCTTCGGTGTCGGACACTACATCCACGTCCCACAAGTGACGTGGGCGTCGAAACCCGCGCCACTTGTGGGATGTGGATTTAGTGTCCGACACCGACGGTACATGTATCTCACACCGACGATACTTTCTATTTAGGGTTTCTCCTCTACCACTCGGCGGCCCTCTCGACGACCCTCGTTCCCGATAAAATAAAGAGGAAGAAGAAGAAGAAAAAATAAGAGAAGAAAGAATAGAGGAGAAGTCTCCTCTATTCTTTCCTCGCCTCTCTCATGAATGTCCGGCGTTCTCGACCCCCCCCCCCCTCCCCACGTGTCGTAGAAAAAAAAAAGAAAAAAAAGAGGAGAAGAAGAAAGGAATAGAGGAGAAAAGAGAAAAATAGATAATTTTTCTCTTTTCTCCTCTATTCCTTTCTTCTTCTCCTCTTTTTTTTCTTCTTCTTATTTATTTCTCCTCGTCTTCCTCGCCCCTCTCGGCGACCCTAGCTAGACCCCCTCTCGACCCTCGACCCCTAGGCGACCGTCGACCCCTCTTTTTTTTCTTCCTCTTCTATTTTATCCTCTTCTTCCTCTACCGCTCGGCGACCCTCGACGACCCTCGTTCCCGATAAAAAAAGAGGAAGAAGAAGAAAAAAAAGAGGAGAAGAAAGAATAGAGGAGACTTCTCCTCTATTCTTTCTTCTCCTCTTTTTTTTCTTCTTATCCTCTTCCTCCTCTCATGTTCGACGACCCTCGACCCCTCGGCGACCCTAGACCCCCTCTCGACCCCCTCTTCTTCTCCCTCTTCTAATTCATTTGTTCATATGAATATAAAAAACAATTTCATATTTACAATAATTAATATCACCAAAAATCCTAATTTTTCTAAAGAACTATTTTTTGCATATATACATGAACATAGATATATACATAGAGAACATATATACACATATATATAAAAAGCAAGCATATATATGAAAAAATATCTATGAACAGAAAACAAATCCTAATATAGCTATGAAAAAATATCTATGAACAGAAAAATATCTATGAAAAAACAAGCATATATATACATATATATAAATCCTAACAAGCATATATATACATATATATGAAAAAGCATATAACAGAAAAAAAGGGCGCCGCGGCCGGACCAGAGGAGGACCGCGACGGCGACGATGGGGGCGGGCGGGCGACGGCGACGGCGACGGCGGGGCGGTGCGCGGGAGGGCGACGGCGACGGCGAGCAGGGCGCGCGGGGGCGCGACGAGGACGGCGGGGGCGGCGAGGGCGCCGGCGCGCGGGGGCAGGGGCGCGGGGCGACGGCGACGGCGAGCACGGGGCAGGGACGGCGAGCACGGGGCGGCGACGGCGAGCAGGGCGCGCGGGGGCGCGACGAGGACGGCGGGGGCAGCGAGGGCGCCGGCGCGCGGGGGCAGGGGCGCGGGGCGACGGCGACGGCGAGGGGTCGACGGTGACGACGAGGAGGAGGAGCCTGACGGCGTCGGCGAAGGGGAGTGGGAGAAGTTGGCGAAAATTTTGCAAGTGTGGGCTTATATAGCCACACCTTTGGTCTCGGTTCGTGCCACGAACCGGGACGAATGCCTACCTATGGTCCCGGTTCTTGCCACCAACCGGGACCAAAGGCCAATTTTCAACAGCCCAAAGGGCGGGAAGCGGCGGCCTTTGGTCCCGGTTGGTGGCACCAACCGGGACTAAAGGTGGGCATTAGTCACGGTTGTGGCACCAACCGTGACTAATGCCCACCTTTAGTCCCGGTTGGTGCCACCAACCGGGACCAATGCCCCCTGCGCCCCGCGTTCAAAAGTTTAGTCCCACATCGCTAGTTGAGAGGGCTCTGGAGTGGTTTATAAGCGCTGCTGCGCCCACCCTCCTGAGCTCCTCTCAACTGCAGGCTTTCGAGCCTAACCTGTCATTGCAATGCCTGTGGGCCTACTGTGCCTGCTGCGGGCCTGAATCCTGGCCCATGTAGGGTTTCTAGTCGTATTCAGGCCGTGGAGGCCCAGTAGGTGGCATTTTTTTTTCTTTTTTATTTCTACATTTTTTTGGTTTTTTATTTTTTGCTTTTTGGTCACAAAAATTATAAACTTTTTATTAGTGCCATTAGTTTTAAATTTTAAATAGTTTAAATTTGAATTTTTAAAAATTTGTGTGAATCACTAGTTTATGAATAACTTTACTATAAAATTAGAATTTTTTTCTATTTATTTTTTATTTCCACTTAAAACTAAATACTTACAGTTTTTTAGTGATTTCTTTTTTGCTTTTAGGTCACAAAAATTATAAACTTTCTGTTAGTGCCATTAGTTTTAAATTTTAAATAGTTTAAATTTGAATTTTTAAAAATTTGAAGAATATTATAGTTTTATTTTAGTTTAATTACTTAAAGTTTTTTAGTGATACTTATAGTTTTATTTTACTTATAATTTAATTTTTTTGTTTTCTTCTTTTGTTTTATTTTTTGCTTTTTATTTTTTTTATTTGTACTAAATACTTATAGTTTTAAAATGTATGTGAATCGCTAGTTTATGAATAACTTTACTATGAAGTTAGATCATCTGTTACAAAGAGATTTCATTTTCTTGAACTTATTTGAACTCCATATTTTTTCTGTGTTCAAAATGCACCATTCAAAGACACATCATCAATTTTCAACCCTTTCTGACTTCATTTGTTATTTTTCATGCATTTATTGATTTTTTTTGAGCTATAAGACCCTGAAATTGAAAAGCATTTCAAATGAACTCCGAAAAGGTTGAAAGTTGGCATGGTATCATCATTTCACCCAAATAGCATGTGCAACAAAGTTGAGATGGTTACGGCAAAAACTGGATGCACTTCGTGTACAAAACGGACAATCTCTTTCGAAGTATCAGGGTTTCGGACGAAAGATCATCTGTTACAAAGGGATTTCATTTTCTTGAACTTATTTGAACTCCATATTTTTTCTGTGTTCAAAATGCACCATTCAAAGACACATCATCAATTTTCAACCCTTTCTGACTTCATTTGTTATTTTTCATGCATTTATTGATTTTTTTGATCTATAAGACCCTGAAATTGAAAAGCATTTCAAATGGACTCCGAAAAGGTTGAAAGTTGGCATGGTATTATCATTTCACCCACATAGCATGTGCAACAAAGTTGAGATGGTTACGGCAAAAACTGGATGCACTTCGTGTACAAAACGGACAATCTCTTTCGAAGTATTAGGGTTTCGGACGAAAGATCATCTGTTACAAAGGGATTTCATTTTCTTGAACTTATTTGAACTCCATATTTTTTCTGTGTTCAAAATGCACCATTCAAAGACACATCATCAATTTTCAACCCTTTCGGACTTCATTTGTTATTTTTCATGCATTTATTGATTTTTTTTGAGCTATAAGACCCTGAAATTGAAAAGCATTTCAAATGGACTCCGAAAAGGTTGAAAGTTGGCATGGTATTATCATTTCACCCACATAGCATGTGCAACAAAGTTGAGATGGTTACGGCAAAAACTGGATGCACTTCGTGTACAAAACGGACAATCTCTTTCGAAGTATCAGGGTTTCGGACGAAAGATCATCTGTTACAAAGGGATTTCATTTTCTTGAACTTATTTGAACTCCATATTTTTTCTATGTTCAAAATGCACCATTCAAAGACACATCATCAATTTTCAACCCATAAAACCATTCTGCTTGTTTGCCTCAGCCGCTGGTTTCTCTTGATCTTCAGCAGCTTCACCCGTGGCAGCATCATTGGGCACATCGTCTGGTTCCTCTTGATCTTCACCAGCTCCCCCCGTTGCAGCATCACCGTATTCAGGGGGCACATAGTTGTCATCGTACTCTTCTTCTTCGCCGTCTTCCATCATAACCCCTATTTCTCCGTGCCTCGTCCAAACATTATAGTGTGGCATGAAACCCTTGTAAAGCAAGTGGGAGTGAAGGATTTTTCGGTTAAAGTAAGACCTCGTATTCCCACATTCAGTGCATGGACAACACATAAAACCATTCTGCTTGTTTGCCTCAGCCGCATCGAGAAACTCATGCACGCCCTTAATGTACTCGCGGGTGTGTCTGTCACCGTACATCCATTGCCGGTTCATCTGCGTGCATTATATATAATTAAGTGTCCAAATTAATAGAAGTTCATCATCACATTAAAACCAAAGTACATACATAGTTCTCATCTAACAACATATAGCTCTCAAGAGCATCTAATTAATTAAACCATACATTGAAACTATGTAAAACATTTCAATGCGAAAACAAATGCGATCATAATCGCAACCAAGGTAACAATTGATCCAACGGCATAATGATACCAAGCCTCGGTATGAATGGCATATTTTTTCTAATCTTTCTAATCTTCAAGCGCATTGCATCCATCTTGATCTTATGATCATCGACGACATCCGCAACATGCAACTCCAATATCATCTTCTCCTCCTCAATTTTTTTTATTTTTTCTTTCAACAAATTATTTTCTTTTTCAACTAAATTTAACCTCTCGACAATAGGGTCGATTGGCATTTCCGATTCACATACATCCTAGATAAATAAAATCTATGTCACGTTGGTCGGCATAATTTTCATAAACAATAAATGAACCAATAGTTATAAAGATAATATATATACCAAATCCGAATCATAGACAGGACGAGGGCCGACGGGGGCGGATACCAAAACCATCGCACTATATAAGATGCAATAATAAATGTAAGAAAATGATACAAGTATCTATCTAAACATACAAGTAAGAATATTTTTCCTTTCAGAAAGAAGATAAGAACAAGAGCCTCACCACGGTGGTGTCGGTGATGAGATCGACGCGGGTGATCGACGGCGGTGAAGACGGGGACGGGGCGTGACGGACCGCTAAATCTAGACAAATCTCGAGGAAAATGGAGCTTCGAGGTCGAGCTTCGAGAGGAGAAAGCTTAAGTAGTGTGGCTCGGGCATTCCATCGAACACCTCATGTGCATAGGAGGTGAGCTAGAGCACCACAAACCTCTCCCCTCGCCGGCCTGAGAAAAGCAGAGCACTGGAGTGCTCTGCTCCCGGGCGAGGGTATATATAGGCACCTCATTGGTCCCGGTTGATGACATGAACCGGGACTAAAGGGAAGCCTTTGGTCCCGGTTCAAGCCACCAACCGGGACCAATGGTGGTGGGCCAGGAGGGAGGCCCTTTGGTCCCGGTTCATCCCACCAACCGGGACCAAAAGGTCCATACAAACGGGGACCAATGGCCCACGTGGCCCGGCCGCCCCCCTGGGCTCACGAACCGGGACCAATGCCCACATTGGTCCCGGTTCAAGACTGAACCGGGACTAATGGGCCGGCCTGGACCATAGCCCCCTTTTCTACTAGTGGATACAAAATAAATGTGTAAAAATGAAATGCTTGTGGTTGTCAAGCTGGTCCAACAGGGACAAAGATCCCAATCTTAAAACCTGAAAGCACGGTGGGATAAAGTTAGAAAAATATATACCAGGTTACTTCAACCGTTCTTTCAGTCATACACGGTTAAATCGCCCTAACTAAATCATGCATGCAGTGCTGACTAAATCATGCATGCAGTAAAGCTATCTCGTTATATATAGTCCTAGTTGCAGGTTCCAGTTCCACGCCCATCCCAAAAATTTCTGCTCATACACAAGCACAATCCTACTCAAATCTGATACACGTTTTTGTTCATACACATCACATCTTTCAATGGATATCGGCCATGACAACATCGGAGACATACACTTACAATGGACCGAAGAGGATAATCTATGCCTGGTAAGTCATTTGTTTAATTATTAGTAGCTACTATATCACGGAAAGCTTGGCCTAACAACATTTTCTGAATTGAGTAGGTAAATGCTTGGTTAAATGTCCCCACTGATTTTGTTATTGGCAATGAAAACGCTTCACGGGATTACTGGAATCAAGTCGCTGAAGAATATAACGCAAATACCGCCGATAATTGAAGAAGACAACCTATCCAAATCAAACGCCGTTGGAGTAAGATGAGCTCGGAAATTATGCTATTCGATGGCATGTGGCGCAGGGTCGACGATGCATTCACAGCTACTGGACAATATAACCAGGACTTGGTTTCCAAATCTTTAGAGATGTATAGGTTAGAACAAAATCAATCATTCAAATTTCTCAACATGTGGATGTTCATACGGAACTATCCCCAGTGGAATGCAATGTACTGTCAAGTCCAAAAGCCATGATTTATTAGATAATAAATTGTTGTTCTCATTCCAAGTTGTACTCCCCAAATTTTTTTTGCGAGTTTTTTTTGGCCATTCCCCAAATTTCTTTTTAGGACTATGCAAATCAAAGATCAGTCAGTTTGGAATATGCCAAAACTTTAGATCACCAAATATTGTTCTCCTATGATAATTAAAATTTCCTTCATGCAAGTATTGTTCTATCCAGAAAGAACATGGCGCCTACAGATCTCCATATATAGTTTCATGTGTGCATCTCAGCACCAACCAAATCAATAATTCAGGGATTAGTACAGCAAGGAGTACGGACATTACCTCGACGCCGTACGTGATGGCGATGCCGGGTGAGCTTGGTCGTCCTGTACGCCTCGTGCTCGCGTGCCTCTTCCTCCTCCCACCTTCCAGTCCGCCATCCTCACCAGGAGCTCCCTCGGCCTCGTCTCCATGCCGGAAGGCGCGGCTGCTGTCTGCTCTGCTCTACTGCTTCCTCTCCCCTCCTGACCGTCAGCCTCGACGCGAGCTCGTCCGGCCTCATCACCATGCGGCACGGCTGCTTCCTCCTCCGTGCACACGGTGCCCTCTTCCTATCCGTCAGCCTCGCCGCCATCCCATCCGGCCTCGTCTCCATGGAGGAAGAGGCGGGATGTTGCCTCCTTCGCCCGCACGCCGCCGTTTGCCGTGGCTGCCATCTAAGGGTGGGGGAGGTCGGCCTGCAGGTCTTGTCCCACTCGCTGGATCTGACGAGAGATGGTCTTGTGCAAAAGGGTGTGGAGAGTTCGAGAGTAGAGAGCTAGCTGAATAAGGATTGAGCTGAGTGGGTAGCAGGCTGGCAGAGCGGGTTCGTTGTTCGGTCGGACGGTGGGGTCGATGCTTCGGTGTGTGCGTTGGAGGGACGGGCGCTTCACACATTCCTCCGCAATAAAAGAACATCAGATAAGCGCTCAAACTAGCGCTCGTGCGTTGCAAGCCCAGTCGCTTACACCGGTGCTTTCCCCTAAATTAATTTTCTTTTTAACGTAAGCGCCCAAATAAGCGCCCGTGCATTGGAAATGCGCTAAGAGGACCAGCCCACACGCCTATGTGTGGGCAAAACAAGTAGTGCTCATACGCCTCTTTTTTTCCCTTTCAGTCCCTTTTACACGCGTGTGTGTGGACGAAATAGATAATGCCCACACGCCTGGTACGTCAGACCTCGTATCTCGTGGTCCTGCACGTCCCACGTGACACTTTACTGCGCGCCCCGCAGTTGCCATGGGCCGGATCCTCGTTCATATTCGTTTAAGGCAAACTTTCATGGAAGTAATATGCCGTAGCTAGCACGACCCATGGAGATCAAATTGTCATCCACCTACTGAAATTTTGCCCACATATAATTATTATTAGTAATACAAAAATATACCACTATAGTATAAAATTTTTTCTCACATATAATTATTAATTATTAAGTTACAGATTTGCCACTTCAGTCAAGTGACCGTCAGTTGACCATCCAGTGGTAGTCGAAAAGACGTTTTGTCTATAGGTGATCTACCATGCACATTAACATGAAATCCACAGTAATATGTCATGTACATGACCTTCAAAACCACACAAGCCGAAAACTTTTGATACTAAAAAAGATAACTAGCAGGCACAAACAGATGGTCCAACCAGGATCCAAACATAACACTTGCAGAAGACTACCCAATCAGCAAAGAAAAGAAGAAACCTCGTGTGCAAGATAAACATACTCCCTCCGTTCCATAATATAAGAGCGTTTTTTACACTAAAACGCTCTTATATTATGGAACGGAGAGAGTAGTAGATTAACGCATATGCATTTGATCATCATTGCCTAGCTTATTAAAGCTAATAAGATGGTGACAGCACAACTTGATAACAGAATCACAGCATCACAAAGTCACAGATGAATCCATAACATAGATGAACCCCAGATTAGTTACATAGATAGATAAATAGACCGACGATACAAAGCAAGCGCAGCATTGGTGAACCGGCCAGGGAGTATTTAACCAAAAACTACCACATTTGCCGGAAACGTGACGAAAAACTACCACTCTATGATTTTGTGCGAAAAACTACCAAATTTTTCCTAAACCGTGGCAAAAAACTACCAACTCGCGAAAACGCTCGCTTCGCCCGCGCTAACCCCGTTTCTGACCGGTTGGGCCCGCGAATAGTTGCCACGCGGGCTAACGGACGGCCGGCGCGCGTTGACGGCCGTTAACGGCCCGTCCGTTGTCGGGACGTCGGCTGTCGGTCGGCCAATAAGTGAGAGCGATCGAGCTCAGCCACTCGCTCATTCTCTTCCTCCTCGCTCGCTCTCACTCATCCTCATCCTCTCCCCTCTCCCTGGTGCTGTGAGCTAGGTCAGCCTATCGCCGTCGCCGCCGCGGCCATTGCTGCCGGTAGAAGTTGAGGATGCCATCCTGGAATGACGAGGAGAGCTCGGATGAGGACATCAACATGGTTTCAATGGATCCTCAGCTCTTTCTAAGTGCATAATGGTGGAACAGAGTTAGGGTTTGGGTTAGTTCATCCATGTTGGAGATTCCAAGTTGTTTTTGGTTTGATTCGAAGTTTCTTGCAGGAAACCCCTGACACTATGGTGGTACCATTTTTCTGTGGTTCTTACACTGAATCTGAGCCGACATGCATGATGCATCATCAGAGGCCGAAGAAGATGGTGGCTTTTGAAGGTGATTTGACTGGGAGGCGATTCCTGGGTTGTCCTGTGCAGCGGGTATTAAATCTTGAACGCTAACTTGTTTTGCTGGTGGAGATGTGTGATGTGTTTTGCTGCTAGAGATGTGTGGTGCAGCATGTGGTGCAGAGATGTGTGATGTGCAGAGATGTGTGCTGTAGTTTAGAACTGAAACTTGAAAGTGCCATACATATGGAAGCTATATGTGAAAGTAGATCTTTAGTGAACTGAATTCAATACATGACTGAACCTGAGAACACTTACATGCAGAGATCTTTAGTGTACTGTGAACTGAATGTATTAGTTAGGTGTTTACTGAATATAGTTGTTAACTAAAAAAGAACAGAGTTAAATGAATTTATATTTACTGCTTAATATAGCTGTTAACTGAATTTATCTCTGATGCTAAGTCAGGTGTTGTGTGCTTACTATGAAAGAATTATGTTTGCATAATTCAGACAACATATTGATGTAGGTGTGAACTTTGGTTATCTGTACTTAGTTTTTTACTAAGTGATTTGTGCTTAATTATAAATAATTGCTTCTGTAGGATGTAGGTATGAACTGTGGGGTTGTGGAGTGGGTGGATGGTCCTTGGCCAGAGATTCTACAAAGGTGCCTAACAAGGATTTGGGACATGTACCATGAGCAGAACTTGGGGAGGGTGAAGGACAAACAAGCCCATGAGAAAGAGGTGGCCAAGCTACAGAAGGAAATTGATTTCCTGTCAAACAACTACAGCCAGTTGGTGGAAGATGTATCCAAGCTTTTTGACTATCAAGATGGCAAGATGTCTCATGACATGGACTATACAAGTCAGGCAATCAATGATCTAAATGCAAAGAAGAAACAACTTGAGGATCAAGCAAAGATTGAGATAAGTATGGAAAAGATGAAGCTTGCCAAGGAGCAAGGGTGCATTCTTCAAAGCCAAGCAGATATCATTCAGAACATGAGGAAGGCCATGAAGGAAGTGGAGGGGGACAGGGACCTACTTAAGCAAGAGAAGAAGAAGCTGGAGTATCTGATTGCTGATCTGGTCAATGCGGGGCATGCCAGCAAAGATAAGCTGGAGAGGATCAAGACAATTATGAATGAGTGAAGTGCTTGATGTGTGGGTTAAGTAATTAGTAGGCCTATATATATAGCTGGCCTTGGAATGTCATGCATGTTAGGTGTATATTTTGGGAAAGTTTCATGTGCTTTCAGAATGGTATGAGGGAGGAAGGTACTGTTATGGTTTAAGAACTAGTTGGTTTTATCTATGATGTAATGACTATTATGTTAAGACCTACTATGCTAAGTGAGTACTCATGCTAAGTTAAGTAAGTAAGAATGTTTTATCTATGATGAGGCTGCTTTACTCTGCATATATCATGTGTGCATATATCATATATAGCAAGTAGCTTAGATAGTGTGACAAATAACTTAACATATGTAGCAAGTAGCAAGTAGCAAGTAACATATATAGATAGTCTGACATAGATAGATAGTACTGCCATTCATAGTCTGACATAGAAAGCAACTAGTAGTAGATAGTGTCTGACATAGAAAGAAACTAGTAGTAGATAGTGCCTGACATAGATAGCAACTATTAGTAGATATTGCCTGACGAAACTGAACCTGGAAACTTACTGAACATACGAAAGTTCAGGACTGACGAAACTGAATTTTTTTGCACTGAAGTAACTGAAGGTAGCACTTCACTCCTCCTTCTTCAGCATCTTCATGCACTGGGAGCAGCGCACTGCAGTCACAGCCGCCCTCTTCTTCTAGCCCGGCGCCGGCTCCACCACATCTTCCTCGCCGCCATCTTGTTCTTGCTTCACCACAACGCCGTCTGGGAGATCGACCTCCGGCGAGGGAGGTTCCTGTCCCCCTCCACGGCGTCGAGGACGGGACCCAGCAGCTGCACTTCAGGCTCGTCGTCGGAGAGGACAACGACTTCATCCACCTCGTGGTCTGGTTCGTCAGACGACTCCTCCTCATCATCTTCACTGGACTCGTCGTCAGAGAACTCGTCGTCTGAAGACTCACCGTCAGAGTCGTCAGAGGGACCAAGGACCCATGGATTGCGCCTCTCCCAGTAGGCGTTGTTGATTGGGGCTGGGAGCGCGAGGACGGCGTCGGTGACGTGGTCCGCGGCGGCCGGCGACATGGTGGATGAGCGGTACATCCACCATCGGGCGCGCTGCCTGGGGTCGGGGGAGCGCTGCACCTCACGCATCGCCCACAGCAGAATGGTCTGCGGTGGGACGGTGCGGGTGCGGCCGGTAGGGAAGGCGCGCTGCTTTTCAGCAGCTGTCATCACCTTGACGAGGCCGCGGGCGTGGTTCCTCAGCATCGCCATACCGAGGAACCAGCGCGCGATCTCCCTGTACTGTGCGCGCATCTCCTGGTTGTTGCCGGTGAGAGCTTCGATGGCCAGCTGCCAGTCCATGGCGACGGCGATGGCGGTGGTTGTCGGCGGCGATTTCGACAGGAGAGAGGGGGAAGTGGAGTGGGCGGTGCGAGCGGCGAGTGGGCGAGTGAGCAGAGAGCGTGGTGGGTGGACACGTAATAAAGTCGTAGAATCCGAAACGGCTGGGTTTACTCAACGCACGCTCACCACGATGCTGGCTGCAACGCACGCTGAACAGACGACGTGGCGGACAACATATAATAAGTTTGGCCGATGCTAGTCAAACAAATCACTAGCACTAGCCCATTGGTATTGAACGCATGGTTACAACCAACTGGTCCTGGGTTCGAGCCCAGGCCAGACTTTTTTTGTGCATATTTTTTTTTCTAAAATGAATTTGGCAGTCACTTCTGAACTGTAGAAATGGCAAAGTAAAACAAAAAAACAAATTAAAACAATTAAAACATGCACCTAAACTATACAAATGGCAAAATAAATCAAATAAAACAAATCACTAGCACTTAGCCCATTGGTATTGGGCACAAATAACTAGCAATCATACATTCAACATTGTACACAAGTTCACATGTCTGAATTTAAGCAGTCTAGTAGCACAACACACATTTAGTAGCAGAGCACAAACTTAGTACCATACAATCAAACTAAGTAGCAGAACACAAACTTAGTAACAGAGTTTCAATGGTTTCCACTAGCACTAAAATATAGTGCAAACTTGCTAGGTGGTTTCCTCTTCCTCTTGCCTGCTAATATCCCTGGTTTTGCAGTGGATGCTCTTGGTGCATTGAATGTTCTTGTTGATGCTGATCCTCTTGGAGCTCTTGTTGATGCTGATCCTGTTGGAGGTGTTGGTGAAGACCTGGTTGCTCCAGCAGAAACAGTTGATGCTGAAGCTCTCTTATCTGCTGCTGTTTTTCTGTTCCTCACTGCTTTAGGAGGTGGAGCAGATGAGGCTGGCATCTGTGAAGTTTGGTGCTGATGTGGTGGTTCTGGAGGTGGGTGACTAGCACTAGAGGAACCCCTAAAAAATTCTCTATTCTCCTGCATGACAGAATTAAGATAGTTAGTACAATTGCTGCAGACCTAAAATAATTCAACAACTATTAACTAAACAAAGAATGCAACATTTTTAAATGACCCGGTGTAAGTTCTTTCTCATCTGAAGACTTGGGTTTAGAGCTGTAACACCCCGGATGTGACTTACCTAATATGTACTCCAACTCTTGCCGTTTCCGGCGCTATGTTATTTTATTTCCTCGGGTTCGGGTTTTTGTCTCCGTGTGTTGTTGTCGTTGTCATGCATCTCATATCATGTCATCATGTGCATTGCATTTGCATACGTGTTTGTCTCATGCATCCGAGCATTTTCCCCGTTGTCCGCTTTGCATTCCGGCGCTCCGTTCTCCTCTGGTGGTCATTTCTACCTTTCTTTCGTGTGTGGGAGTTAAACATTTCTGGATTCGACCGAGACTTGCCAAGCGGCCTTGGTTTACTACCGGTAGACCGCCTGTCAAGTTTTGTACCATTTGGACGTCGTTTGATGCTCCAATGGTTAACCGAGGAACCGAGAAGGCCTCGTGTGTGTTGCAGCCCAACGCCCCTCCATTTTGGCCTAAAACCCACCAAGAACCTCTCCATCATCTAGAGTGTTCGATCACGATCGTGTGGCCGAAAACCGCACCTCATTTGGACACTCCTAGCTCCCTCTATGCCTATAAACATCTTCCCCATTCGAAATCACGGGTGAAACCCTAGTTCCCCTCCTACTCCAGCCGCCGGACGAAATCCGGACGGCCGGACGTGTACGATTCAGCCGCCGCCACGTGGCGCTCTGCGATTCACGCCAACACCGCGCACACTTCGCCACCTCTGCCCGCGCGTCGGCCCGCCGGGGCCCAGGCGGGGCCCTCCCGACCGGGCTCCTCCTGCCACCCGCACCTACCCGGGCGCGCCACCCGCGCCGCTCGCCGGCGTCCTTCGGCCTTCGCCGCGCCGCCGCAGATCTCAGCTCCGGCGACCTCCGCCGCGGCCGCCCAGCTCGCCGCGCCGCCCGGAGGCCGGCAGCCACCTCGCCGCCGACCCGACGCGCTCCGGCGACCCGGCCGGCCTCGTCTCCTTCCTCCCCACGGCAAGTCCTCTCCGGCGTCCGTGAAGTCCGGCAAGCTCCAAGTCCAGCCGGCCAACCTCGAAATCCATGCATGAACAGTACCCAGATCCGGATCTAGATCTAAGACGGTTGTTTCTCCTCCCGAAACCCTAATTTTTTTGCTATGTTCATCATACCGTAACTTTGCATCCGTAGATCCGTTTTGGGCATGTAGCATATCAAAATGTTCGCCTCAGAGAGCACATCATTTCATCTCATTGCATCATTTTCATTTGAGCTCATTTTGATGCCCGAAATGCTGTTGGAAGAGTGTTATTTGAGTTAATTGTCAGATCTGCTGCTCCAAATAGCTATTTGTCATTCTTGCCATGATTATTGTGTGCATGATATGCCCCTGAGCTGTACATGTGTTTTGTCATATGCTTTGCCATCTTTCCAGATGTGCTATCCATGTATTTTTGTGATGTGTGTGGTGATTAGCACAAGCTTGCAAAGTGGTGCATTCGTTAATGCTGATTTCAGGGACTTAGCAATTCCACTAAGTCCTTGGACTGTTTTTATCAATATGCCATATGTTCATGTTGTTTCCTAGTGATCCGTGCCTCTTTCGGGGATGATCAGTAAGGATGATTTGTTAATCTTGTAGTGCTCTATCCATACATGTCTTTGTTTGCAATTATGGAGCACCCTAGCTTGAGTCAATCGAGCTCTACTTTTGCTATTTCGTAAATCTGGGCACATTGTCTACTTGTTAGCGATTTTGCCAAGGATGTTGTAGTTGATCCGTTCATGCTATGTTGTTGTTCTTGCCATGTATAGCTTGTATAATGTGTATTCTTGATGGGTGTATGCTTAGATTGTCATGCCTTGCTTTGTAGTGAGTGCATCGAGCTCGTAAACATGCCTACTCACTAAGATATTTGCATGCTCCAGTTTTTCACTAAGTCCGTGATCTGATTATGTTTTTGCCATGTTCACATTCTTGCAATTGTATTTTTTTGATCCCTTTTGGCTCAAGGTCACTAAGGGACTTTTGTTAAGCTCTTTGAGTAGCTCCATGCCATGCCTTGCTTTGCCATGTTAAGTTCCTGTAGCATCTAGTTTTCATGCTCCAAAGTGTGCTACCTAATCTGAAATTCCAGACAAGTGTTAATTTCACTAAGTGTGAAATCTGTATACCAATTGCATTTTTGCCATGCTTGTTTGAACCTGTTAATTGATGAATTGGCCGTAGCTCAGTGTCCATCTTTTGTTAAGCATCATGAGTGGATCCCTGCCATGTATTTTGTTGCCATGTTTGAGTGATGTAGCATAATTATCTTGTTGCATTTAGATGGCTACTTGCTGTATATCGCAGACCGGTGCCATATTTGAATTGCTTGCCATTTCCAAACCGTGCATCCGATTCCGGCGTTCTTTATATCGATTTCAACCGAAATCACCTCACCTTTCCAGTGCTACACTTGGATTTCCAAGTTGAGGCTAGGTTCATTCATACCTTGTCAAATCTTGCATATGCATCACATATCGCATCCCGCATAGCATACCATGTTTGCATCATGTTGTTTGAGCTTTGCACGTGGTTGTTTGTGTCCTTTTTGCTTGTTTGTCTTGTTTGGGTAGAGCCGGGAGACGAGTTCGCTAATGAGGAGCCCGTTGAGTTTGCTTTCGAGGATCCAGTCAACTCTAACAACTTTGTAGGCAAGATGATCATACCCTCGAAATCACTTCTATCTTTGCTTTGCTAGATGCTCGCTCTTTAGCTATGCCTATGCTACGATGCCTACCACTTGCCTATCATGCCTCCCAAATTGCCATGTCAAACCTCTAACCCACCATGTCCTAGCAAACCGTTGATTGGCTACGTTACCGCTTTGCTCAGCCCCTCTTATAGCGTTGCTAGTTGCAGGTGAAGATTGGAGACCGTTCCTTGTTGGAACATTATTTTCTTGTTGGGATATCATTATATTATCTTGTTATCTTAATGCATCTATATACTTGGTAAAGGGTGGAAGGCTCGGCCTTTTGCCTAGTGTTTTGTTCCACTCTTGCCGCCCTAGTTTCCGTCATATCGGTGTTATGTTCCCGGATTTTGCGTTCCTTACGCGGTTGGGTAATAATGGGAACCCCTTGACAAATCGCCTTGAATAAAACTCCTCCAGCAATGCCCAACCTTGGTTTTACCATTTGCCACCTAGCCTCTTTTTCCCTTGGGTTTCCGGAGCCCGAGGGTAAACCTGGCAATGGTCATATAACTGAACTCAACCTAAACCATAACCAATCAATGTGGAGTTTGAACCAGAGCTAAACCACACCGCCAATCGTCGCGCAGAACCAAAACCAAACCAAACCGTATGTTCTATTGACCTCAACCAAAACCAAACCACTCTTCGATCTATGGGCTTAACCCGGTTCTTTGTTTTGGGTTGAAACCAAATCAATCTGATGTATATGCAAAGCTAACCGGCAAGCTAGCTAGCTAGCAACGTAATTGATCTACAGTAGCAGCTCAATACGTGTGTGCCCAGCCGCATCGCGGCGCGTAGCGTATGTACCTGTGTGTCCAGCCGCGGCGTGTCACGTGCATACCTCCAGTCCGAGAACCGGTTCTGAACCACGATTCACAACTGTCAGCGACCAAACCATTTAGGCCCATACCCAGCCATACCCAACTCATTTTTATGCAAACCCAAACCAAACTAAACTTATAACAGTCTGGGCCCATCACAACCCAAACCAATCAAGCCCAGGGCCAACAACCAAACCATTAGCCCCAGTTAATCAAAAACTGTTCCCAGATTTACCCGAGGGTCGTCTTATTTAAACCCCCTGGGCCAGTGCTCCTCTGAGTGTTGGTCCGACTGAGCTGCCTGCGGGGCCACCTCGGGGCAACTTGAGGTTTGGTTTTACTTGTAGCTAGTCTCATCTGAGTGTGCCCTGAGAACGAGATATGTGCAGCTCCTATTGGGATTTGTCAGCACATTCGGGCAGTGTTGCTGGACTTGTTTTAACTTGTCGGGTTGTCTTGTAGAACCGGGATGCCGAGTCTGATCGGAATGTCTCGGGAGAAGGTATATCCTTCGTTGACCATGAGAGCTTGTCATGGGCTAAGTTGGGACTCTCCTGCAGGGATTTGAACTTTCGAAAGCCGTGCCCGTGGTTATGGGCAGATGGGAATTTGTTAATGTCCGGTTGTAGATAACTTGAACCTAAACTTAATTAAAATGAATCAACTGTGTGTGTTACCGTGATGGTCTCTTCTCGGCGGAGTCCGGGAAGTGAACACGGTGTTGGAGTACTGCTTGACGCAGGTTGTTCTCTAGTTATTCGTTCGTGCTTTGCCTTCTCTTCTCGCTCTCTTTTGCGAACAGGTTAGCCACCATATATGCTAGTCCCTTGCTGCAGCTCCACATATTACCTTGCCTTACCTATAAGCTTAAATAGTCGTGATCGTGAGGGTGCGAGATTGCTGAGTCCCTGTGGCTCACAGATTACTTCCAAACCAGATGCAGGGCCTGACGACTCCGTTCCAGATGATGCGCTTGAGCTCAAGTGGGAGTTCGACGAGGACTCACACTGTTACTATGTGTCTTTCCCTGATGATCAGTAGTGGTGCCTAGTTGGGGCGATCGGGACCGTGTCGCATGTTGGGTTGATCTTTTATTTTGGCACCGTAGTCGGGCCATGAGTGATTGGATGATGTAATGCTATTTATGTACTTTGTTTGATGTGGCGAGTGTAAGGCAACTATGTACCTTCCCCTTTTATTATCTATTTACATGGGATGTTGTGAAGATTGCCTTACTTGCGATATTGCTTTCAATGCGGTTATGCCTCTAAGTCGTGCTTCGACACGTAGGAGATATAGCCGCATCGAGGGCGTTACAAGAGCTTTCCACAATAAGTAAATCTATGGCCCTGTAGACCACAATTGCTGCATGTAATTGTTCCCATCCTGCTTGTGTCTTTTGGTGCAGGCACCTCAAACTGGCCCTTTCTCCTAGCTGTTTGTTTCTTCCCTGGTTTTTCTTTGAACACTGGTGGCTCAATATCCTGAGTATGGGTGTCAGGCCAGAATCCAGGACTAGGGACAGGGTACACTATGTCTTTGTATGCTTCAATATATAGTGGTTTTTTGAAAAATTCATGCACATAGTCCACTGGGTGCATGTGAATCTTGCTCATTGCTGCTATTGCATGACTGCATGTCACACCTGTCATGTCCCACCTCCTGCAGTCACATGAGTTAGTAGCTAGGTTGACACAATATTGATTTTCCTTACTAGACACTTGCCAAATGTCAGGACCAGCCTTATGTGCCTCACAAAATTTGGCATACTTCTTATTCTCCTCTAGTTTCTCTGAATAGTTGGGTGTGATCATCCACCTGATGTTCTCTGTTTTTCCCTAGTCTTCTCCCTTTTGATCATCTGCTTAGTCCTTATTCCTTCAAATATAGTCCTAATTGGTTTGGCCCTAACATCAAGGATCATTTTGTTGAAAACCTCACTAAGGTTGTTCACAACAAGATCAGTTTTCCAATTGTAATCCATTGAAGACCTACACCAAGTCTCCTTTGGAAATTTTTGTAAGCCACTTCCAGGCATTCTCACACTCTCCTTTAAGCTCTGCCATTGCTAATTCATGGCCATGTTTGGTGAATGAGTAGCTAGCCTTATCTACTAGCTTTTTTAGTTATGCTCCTCTGAAACCAGCTGACTGAAAATTTGCATAGATGTGCCTGAGGCAGTATCTCTGAGGGGAATCAAGGAACACCCCATTTATAGCCTTAAGAAGACCCTGATTGTAAATTAATAACCATGGTCATGAACAAAAAGAAATAAAGCCAGTAATAACTATATTTATCTGAACTAGTGGCTAAGATAGGTTGCATACCTTTTGCCTGTCAGAAATAATGGTGTAGGTTCCAAATTTGCTTCCACTTCCAATGCAACATCTTAGCTGGGTTAAGAACCATGTCCAACTCTCTGAATCTTCCTTATCAACCACACCAAAGGCTATGGGGTAGATGTTGTTGTTGCCATCTCTTCCTGTGGCTGCAAGAATTTGCTGTCCAGTGGTTAGCTTGATGAAGCAACCATCAAGCCCTGCATCCATACCCAAATTAGCTACCAAAAAATTACAACAAGATATTATGAACAAAATGCGGTTATAGATTTATCTATAAAGGGTCTGCAATCATTAAGAAATCCTTGCTTTGATGCATGCAACCAGTAGAAGATGTACTTAAATCTAGGAGTTGGGGCAGGGTTTTTTGGGTCCTCAAATGTTGTAACTACACACCTGCTACCAGGGTTTGTGTCAAGAACTGCTTGTAGGTAGTCCCTCAGTCTATAGTACTGCTCCTTCTGGTCACCTTGTACAACTTTAATAGCCTTCCTCCTTGCCTATAGGCCACACTCTTTGATACATCAACTAAAAACTTGACTTTGCTGTTTTTAATAAGTGAACCTACAGGTGCTCTAGGATCTGCTCTAAGGAAAGGCTCAACTGCTTTGGAAAGCCACTTAGTAGTATCCTTTGTGTTCTCTACTGATGCTGGACAAGTGTGCTCCATGTTACACTTCTTAATGCAGAATGTTCTTTCATGAGCTATCCTGGAGGCACACATGTAAAATTCACATCCATGCTCTCTCTGTGAACACCAAACAATAATTCTCGTTGGAATGTTCCTGTGGTACTGAAAAGACCTCAAAGTCCTTATATGAAAATCTCTTAATGCTTCTCTGAACTGGTAAACAGAATCAAAACACAAGCTCTTGCACAAGAGTAAATGTGAATTGGGAATTGAAGGGTCAAAATATACCCTTTCCTTCATCTTTTTTCTTACAACTCTTTTCTTTGGCTTCTTCATGAGGTATGGCAGTTCAACTTCATCTTCTTCTTCCTCATCACTTATGCCTGCATCACCAGCAAAACAAAACTCATCTGCTTCAGGAAACCAATCTTCAAAACATTTTTTCTCTACCTCATTGTGACATCTGCTAGTTGGCCCAGGGTTCTTCACATGTTTCACAATAGCAGTACTTTGCAATGTTGTTTTCTCTTCAGAGGCACACTCTATTTCCATTTGTTGAACAGCTTCAGCACTCCCATCTGAATGAACTGAATCATCAGAACAAAATTCAGACACTTCAGTGTCTCCTTCAAAGTGGTTCAAATCTGCCTCTCTTTGAATCCTGCTCCTCTCAAGCTGAGCCTTTCTATCATCTATCTCATTCTGAAGCTCAGATTGCTCCACAACCTTTTGCACACAGCAACTCTCTTGAGTGTTCATGTAATTCTGAATAGCCTGTGTGCTTATTCCAGGTTCAACATCTCTCACAACCTTTATGTTCACAACATTAACATGATTAAAAAACTCCAACATTTCATGAACACTAGCTTCATTACCTAAATACTTTACTCTTTCAGATCCAATTTCCTCCTCCTTCACATAGTACATGTAATCACTTTGCCCATACCCTTCACTAGCAATAAGTGATTATAGAGTAACAAAAGATATATCTGACTCATATATATACCCCTTTTCACAAGGTTTCTTCCTTCTAAATGAAACCATATCTCCCACTTCTTGTCAGCAAAACTGCAGAAATAGGTGCTCATGAATTGAATTGAAAATGATAGAGCCACAAGTGCAATACAGTTTACTACACAACAATCTCTAACAAACACATCTTACTAATTTGCCAGATTGAAGTAGCTAACCAATTCATGAGCAGCTAACCAATTTGACAGATTGAAGCAGCTAACCTAGTAGATGATATTTCCATACCTGCAACCCATTGGAGATGACTAGGCGAGCTGTGCCTCCTGCTGCTGTGAGCCGGACTGCGTCGAGAAACTGCTGCTCCCCAACCAATTGTTGACTGAGCCCGCAGCGTCCAAACTTGTGCCACCGCCGCCAGCGTCGTCGTCGCCGCCGCCACCACCCATATCGCCGACTCCCCACTCCGGAACCACCACCACCAGCGTCGTCGCCGCCACCACCTAGTTCAGAGAGAGGGAGAGGACGGAGAGAGTGCGGCAAGAGGGGAACGGGTCAGATCTTGACCCGCACCGCACCCGACCGACAGCCGACGTCCCGATAGCTGATGGGTCGTTAACGGCCGTCAACGCGCGCCGGCCGTCCGTTAGCCCGCGTGGCAACTGTTCGCGGGCCCAACCGGTCAGAAACGGGGTTAGCGCGGGCGAAGTGAGCGTTTTCGCGAGTTGATAGTTTTTTGCCACGGTTTAGGAAAAAATTGGTAGTTTTTCGCACAAAATCATAGAGTGGTAGTTTTTCGTCACGTTTCCGGCAAATGTGGTAGTTTTTGGTTAAATACTCCTGGCCAGGCCTAGTAAAGCACATCATTGGTGAACCGACCAGGCCTAGTAAATCCTCGATGATATCATTTGGATTTGAGAAGAGATTCAACTTCAAATTGCTGTTGCAGAAGCCTCTGGGTAGCCTTGGCATTCTCGAGCCTAGGCAAAACTCTTTCGACCACGAACTTCTCGTACTTGGCCTTCAAATCCTCATAAAAGGCTGCAAACTCAGCTTCCGAGACCGGTTCATCATCATCATCATCATCGGAACTGTCCACCTCGGAGTCTGCTCCTGCAACTTCAATAGCCTGCACTATAGTGACTGAGCCGGCAAGGGCAATATCTTCCTCGTCGTGCCCGTCAGCCGACACCTTCCTTTTGGTGGAGCAGATCTTCAGCGAACACTCGTGCTCCCCTGTGGAGTCCTTCATGCTCAGGTTGGTGCACTGCTTGAACTAAAACTCCTTGCCGGCGAACGCCGTCGCCGCCGCCGTGCTTGTGGTGGTGCACGACTTCAGCGATAAGCCCCCCGGGTTCTTGCTGGCCCCTCTGTGGCTGCACGGCTTCAGGACGGACGCGCCGCTACCGGCGTGCCCACCAGGGCATCCTCCTCCTTCTCATCTGCGACATGTCCGGCGCTGCTGGACGGCTTCAGCGAGAAAGACTCCTCCTTTCCGGCCATCAGCGATCTATGGAGCGGCCGGGACGAGGCCACGAGGGATTCCGGCGTTGGGTTGGGCGAACTAGCTAGGGATTCCGGTGTCGCCTCGTCCTATATAAAGGTGGAGCGGAGGGCGGCCCTAGCAAGGTTCGCGGGATCCATTGCCGACTCGGTCCGTCATGGGCCAACAGGCCTCTTCCAGTTTCCCGCAGAGAGGATATATGGCCCGGCTGCTGCTTTAGCTCCCACTCGCTCGGTTTTGTTTGATTTTGGTGGCCAAGGCCGGCCAACCTCTCCAAAAAAATAAAAAATAAAAATCTACTGGTGGCAGTCAAAAATAAATAAAACTCCTTTTGATGGTGGCTTATTTTTAAAAAATACTCCCTCCGTTCCAAAATTATTGTCTTAGATTTGTCTACATATGAATGTATCTAGTCATGTCTTAGTGTTAGATACATTTGTATCTAGATAAATTTAAGACAAAAATTTTGGGACGGATGGAGTAGAAAATAAATAAAGAACCCCAATTCTTAGAAAAAATATAGAGAAACCTAATACACATCTTTTTCTATGAGAACCCCTATATACATATGACGTCGTATTTTTTCGCGTGAATTTTTTGACTACCTCAGCTACTTCGAATCCTGAATGCATGACAATTACTCGCTGCAGGATGGCAGTTTTGTGACCATTTTTTATACTCCATGATTCTTTTTACTTCAAAACATGGAAAATCTTACAAAACATCATGGCAATTTTATCTATTTTTGCATGACAAATCTGGACGTTTGTAGGCAAAAGTTAAAAAGTTGACGTCAGATTTTTAACATTTACCTAGATAAATGGAATGCTCTCTTTTTTACTTGCTGGCACCTACATGGAAGTTCTCAAAAACATATAAATGGAAAACACATACATTTTTATTACAGCTCATCTCATTCTCGGTGAATTGGCATCGAGTTTGTAACCATTCTATGTGGAAGATTGTCGGGGGTTGGGTGTGACATATGCCAAAGGATGGCTTATCATGGTGGGAGCGAGTAGAACGTCGCCGGTGCCTGGAAACGGGATAAGGCGAAGGCATGCACTCCGGCGAATCTTACTCAGCTTCGGGGCTCTCCATGGAGATAATACCCCTACTGCTGCTCTGCGGGGTCTCCTCATGATCACTATGACAAAGTGTGTACACGGTTGCTCCTTGAGCTGTTTCCTAGAGGTAGGAGAAGGCAAGGCTAGCTCTCTCCTTCCTATATGATCTGGTCTAGTGCTAATGGATTCCATCCCTTTGCATGGGTGCCCTGGGGGGTTTATATAGGCCTACCCCCCCCAGGGGTACAATGGTAATCCGGCTGGACGCGGGCCCAGCCGTCAGTCTTTCTGGCCACCGTCTTATCCGTTGACTCCTGGGGCCCGCCAACTGGTGGGCCCTTCCGACTGGCTCGGTACGGAGCCGACAGGCCGCGTCCGCCGCGGGTGGGTCTTGTCGGCTGTAGATTACTGTAGCCGTGCCTCTAATGATGCGGGCTCGGTCATGGGGTCGTGGCGACAGCTCCGCCGTCTGGCGGGCGATCACTGTGGCCACTCCCTGTCGCATCTGGTTAATGGCGCGTGGGGCCCGTGGGAGGGGCCGCAAACTCCTAGGGGCCGACTCCTAACTGGGCCGACTGGTGGCGCTCTCGCCGTCTTCCGTACGCCCGCCGACTGGTGGGACCCGTCGTCCCTGGGTCGTACCGGCTGGCCGTCGTGGGCACAGGACTCCGCCCACTAGGGCTGACGTCAGGGCTGGCATGGCAACAGTGTCACGCCGGGCGGAGATCTCCGCGGGTACGACGTACTGTGGCCATGCATGCCCTTGGAAAAGGGTGGGAGTGGACCTTACTGTGGTCACTCCCCTTCCCATCCCTCTTTATGAGTCCATGGGGGTTGTTGGCGTCATGGGACGACTCCCCACGGCTGGCTTCTCTGGAAGTCGCCAGTCAGGAGTCGGCTCATCCTGAAGTCGTCCTCGGGACTCGGCCGTGAGTGGGCAGTCGGCTTCCTCGCAGCCGACTCTTAGAAGGCAGCTCTTCGTCTTGGGGTCTTGAGGGGTGCAGCCTGCCCCGATGTCTTGAAAGGTTCTGGGCCTGGGTAAGCCTATCCGTGGCCCATTACTCCGATAGTAGTCCCCGAAGCTGGTGAGGCACCGAGGGCGATATGTCGAGGAGCCTCAACAGTTTCTTCTTTCCGGCGGTTGGATCTGGGCCTCGCTAGCCGTCTTCTGTGAAGCCGACTAGTTGGAGCCGGACTTGCTTAAGGCCGACTTGCCCCTAAAAAAGTTTGAACGTCGCGGCGAAGTCTAGGCGGCGTGCCTGATAAGCCTCCGGGTTGCCGCCCGTTGTCGACCCATCGCGAGGCGCCACGTGGCTGAGCTAGTCTGCCCACCCATGCGCGCGATGGGACAGGAGTACAGGCAGGGCCCGCCACTACCGCGCCTCGGCATGTGGACGGATCCGTTGTGGCCATGCAGACGGTTGGGGTTCCCACGCGGTTATTGCACGCAGTAACTTCATGTGGTAAATCATGGGGGTCGTGAGGTCCTAGGCGCAGTTAATCCCACGACTGCCCCCTCGGCTTCTCAGCCCACGAGCCTACAAGTAGGCAGGGGGAGGGGGGCGGCGAAGCACGTGCGCCCATCCTTCCTACTCCCTTACGCTCCTTCTTGCTTCTTCTTCCTCTCGCCGCTTCTGCTCCAAACCACGTCGCGCCCGCAGTGATGAGCTCTTCCTCCGCTGCCGCGCCTCCTGCTGTGCGCTCCGGAGTGTGGGATGGCTCCGAGGTCGATGACGACGACGTCAAGATCCTCTGCAAGACACGGCGGCTGCCCGGCAGGGGCTTAGTGCAGGTCTGCCTCGCGCCGGAGGGGGAAATATCACCGGCGCCGGAGGAGGGCGAGCGGGTCATATTCCGCTCGCACCTTATGCGCGGCCTGGGGCTGCCGGCGAGCGGCTTCTTCCGCTCCTTCTTGGAGTTCCACGGGCTCCAGGCGCACCACCTTACTCCGAACACGGTGGTGCTATTGGCTGCCTTCGCCACCCTGTGCGAAGGCTTCCTCGGTGTTCTCCCCACCATCGAGCTCTGGGGTGAGTCCTTTTTCTTCTTTGCGGGGGCGCGCTGACGCACCCATGGGCTGTAGTCCCCGAGATTCAGGCCGACTGCTGAGTAGTCAGGCCGGATCTCCTCGGCGACCTTCTTTGTTGATGACTTAACGCCTTCTTTCTTCTTTCTCTTCAGAGGCCAACGCCACTCTTCAATAGCAGCTGAGTGAAGCCAACACCGCGTTGCGCGCCAAGGGAGTGGAGTGCAGCAAGCTCGCCGCAGAGCGCGATCTGCTGGCCGCACCATTGGCAGAGTAGAAGGAGCTTCTTAAGAAGACGCAGAAGGAGGCGGAAGAAGAGGAGGCCGCCCTCCTGGCTGAGTTCGCGAGCGAGCGCTCCTCCTAGACTGACAAGGAGCCAATGCTGGCCTCCGGCTTCGACGAGATCGAGGACCTCATCGACGGTGAGCTTCTTTGCTTTTCTTCTTCGAGCCGCCGACTATAGGTCGAGCCGACTCCTGGTTTTTTGACTTGTTCTTCATTCTTTTCGTCTTGGCAAACTTCTTCCCCGGCCACTCACAGGCCGCCAATCAAGCTATCGAGGCTGATCGCGAGGAGCGGAGGGCGGATGGCACGAAGATCGCCGCCAATGCCCCCCGGACCCTTGACGAGCATATTTGGAGCATTGGGGCTCGTCTGCGGCCGACCCACCGGATGTTGCGCCGGCTTCAACGTGTCAGCGCCCAAACGATCGCTGCCCTATGGCCAGACATGCAGGCTCCGCGCACCCCCAGTCATACTGCCGACTGGCTGGAGGTCGCGGCTGGCCGTCTTGAGGCCTGGAAGGGTTCCTCGGCCTGGGCTAGAGCACGCCGAGCCTTGGAATTTGTCAAGGCGTGGTATCCGGGGATGGATCTAGACCGGCTGGCCACACTCCGGTCAGAGGCCCAGCCGGAGCTGGCAGCCGCGGAAGACGCCCTTGTCAAGCGTGAGGCGGCGATCGCCGAGTACACTGACACCAGCATCTTTGTCCCCGAGCAGGCTGAAGACGGCGGGGAGGTACCGCCGAAGTGGTTTGGGATGAACCCAGACTACGGCGAGGACTCAACGGAGGTGATCGGCTCCAGCGTCGAGGAGGAAGACAAGGCGGAGGACGGAAGCGAGACGGAGGCACCGGAAAACGGAGCGGACGGCCAGCCTCAGCTCGACCGTGCCTCCAGCAACGAGCCATGCCCGCCCGAGCCGACTGCCGCCGGAGGTGATCAAGCCGAGACCGCCCAGCCGGCCGCCCCAACATCCAACACCGCCGTCTCCTCCGATCCTCCGAACCCATCTGCCGCCTCCTAGACTGCCACCTTATCTTTGTTTTATCTGTTTTTATAGTCTTTGAAGAACTTGTTAATTCACACAATTCCACCCGTGGGGTGTCTTTTGAACTTCTGCTCGAACGTTCGGCCAAGGGCCTTTGTTATGTAAATATTCATCCGACTTCTATCTTTTCTTGCTCATTGCTCTTTTGGCTTTTTCCTTTGCCGCCTTCCCTCAGTTTTCGTCTTTGTCAGTCGGACAGCCGCTCTACGGACTGCTGCTGGATCAAATTCTTGGTCACTTTGGGAAGGCAGGTACTTAGCGGTTTTAGAGTTGTTTAGCAAGTCGGATAGAAGGCGGCAAGCCGACTGTTCAAAAGTCGGTTTGCGAAAAAAGGCTGGAAGCCGGCTTTAAGCTATGTTTATGCTTTGATTCCTTAGCCATTTTTCATGTGGACGCCCATTCTTCCTTACTCCTGCCCACCAGACAGTCACTCTACGAGCTGCGACTTCTGACAGGAGACGGCTTAGGCGCCACACACTACTTGTTCGGTTGCAGGAAGCATTTCATAGCGCAGGGCGGGAAGTCCCCGGGCCGACTACTCGAACCCGGTGCCAAGCGGCATAACAAAGAGTAATATACTCGAAGGCATAATTCTTATCATATAGATAAAAGAGGCAGTCCCCGAGCTCTTCTCGCGGGGGGGGGGGGGGGGGCGAAGTCTTGGTACTTTTAATACAAAAGGTAGCATGGTACATACTGCGTTTAACTGTAAAATTTTCGGAGGAGATTTGCATTCCATGGACGCTCTGTCTCTTTGCCGGAGTCGTCCCTCTTGCGTGCTCGGGGCTTCTGAGCGTTGATCAGGTAGTAGGAGTCGTTGCCCAGCACTTTGCTGATAATGAAGGGGCCTTCCCAAGGCGCCGACAGCTTGTGCTGGCCGGCTGTTCGCTGTATCAGTCGGAGCACAAGGTCGCCCTTTTGGAAAGGTCTCGGCCTGACCTTCCTGTTGCAGTATCTGCGCAGGCTCTGCTGGTAGATGCTGGACCGGCTGAGTGTGTAGGATCGAAAGTATGTCTAGAGGGGGGGTGATTACACTACTTGACCAAATAAAAACTTAACCTTTTCCTAATTTTAGTTCTTGGCAGATTTTAGCTATCTTAGGACAAGTCAAGCAATCATCACACAATTCAAGCAAGCATGCAAAGAGTATATTGGCAGCGGAAAGTAAAGCATGCAACTTGCAAGAATATAAAGGGAAGGGTTTTGAGGATTCAAACACAATCGGAGACACGGATGTTTTTCCCGTGGTTCGGATAGGTGGTGCTATCCTACATCCACGTTGATGGAGACTTCAACCCACGAAGGGTAACGGTTGCGCGAGTCCACGAAGAAGCAACCTTGTCTATCCCACCATGGCCATCGCCCACGAAGGACTTGCCTCACTAGCGGTAGATCTTCACAAAGTAGGCAATCTCCTTGCCCTTACAAACTCCTTGGTTCAACTCCAATCTTGTCGGAGGCTCCCAAGTGACACCTAGCCAATCTAGGAGACACCACTCTCCAAGAAGTAACAAATGGTGTGTTGATAATGAACTCCTTGCTCTTGTGCTTCAAATGTTAGTCTCCCCAACACTCAACTCTCTCTCATAGGATTTGGATCTGGTGGAAAGAAGATTTGAGTGGAAAGCAACTTGGGGAAGGCTAGAGATCAAGATTCATATGATTGGAATGGAATATCAACACATGAGTAGGTGGTTCTCTTCTCAGAACATATGAGTTGGAATGGTGTATGTGTTCTGATGGCTCTCTCCATGAGTGAAGAGGAGGTGGAGGGGTATTTATAGCCTCCACACAAAATCCAACCGTTACACACAATTTACCAATCTCGGTGGGACCGAATAAACAAACTCGGTCGGACCAAAATATTAAACCTAGTGACCGTTAGGAATTTCGGTGGGACTGACATGCAACTCGGTAGGACCGATTCGGTTAGGGTTTGGGCATAACGTAATCTCGGTGAGACCGATTGCACAAACTCGATGAGACCGAGTTTGGCAATAAGCTAACCAAAGAGTTGGTCAGGCAAACTCGGTGGGACCGACTCGCTCTTTCGGTGAGACCGAAAAGTTACAAGAAGGAAACATAGAGTTTACATTGCAATCTCGGTGGGACCGATTCGCTCTTTCGGTGAGACCGAAATGTTACGAAAGGGAAACAGAGAGTTTGCAATCCCATCTCGGTGAGACCGAGATCCTTATCGGTAGGACTGAATTGCTAGGGTTTGGCAATGGCAAATGACAAGTGAAACTCGGTGGCGCCGGATTGAAAGAATCAGTATGACCGAGTTTGGCTTAGTGTTTAGGTCATTTGTGGCTATGGAAAAGTGGTTGAGGATTTTGGAGCATATCATTGAGCACATAAAGCAAGAGGCTCATTAAGCAACACCTCATCCCTCCTTGATAGTATTGGCTTTTCCTTAAGACTCAATGTGATCTTGGATCACTAAAATATAAAATGAAGAGTCTTGAACTTTTGAGCTTGAGCCAATTCTTTGTCCTTAGCATTTTGAGGGTTCCACTTTCACATCCATGCCATGCCAATCATTGAGCTTTCCTGAGATAATCATCTTGAAATAGCATTATCTCAATGAGCTATATGTTGTTATGAATTACCAAAACCACCTAGGGATAGTTGCACTTTCAATCTCCCCCTTTTTCGTAATTGATGACAACATATAGATCAAAGCTTCGACAAATTATAATAATCATGAAATACATCGTCGCTTTGAGAAGTATGTGACAAGTAAGAGCTCCCCCTAAATTTGTGCATATTTAGAATTTGCTTTGGACTGCAAATGCACAAGGAGTTTAGAGTCATGGGTTACTCTTCCATGTCACATACATCTTGGTGGAGCGCTTAAAATGATAAGAATGAAATACATGCACTCATCACCAAGAATAATGAGTGATCACATAAGATAGATAGAATAATAATAGCATTAAGCAAACATTAAGTGTAGCTTATGATCAAACACATGATCATCAATGTCTCACACAGATAAGGGAATTGTATCTCACACACAAGCAAACAAAGTTCGAAAAACCACCAAATAAAACAAGAGAGAATAAAAGCAACACTCTCTCTCGAAGCCTATGATCTATACATTTTCTCCCCCTTTGGAAACAAGTTACCAAAAAAGTTCCTAGAAAATGCATAGTGCTAAGTCGACGCTCAGGCTTGATCTTCAGGTGGTGGTGGAGTCCGGAGCACTCCAAGGACGAAGCCTTCGGTAGACATGGTCGGAGTTGAGGCTGAAGTGGACGCTGGAGCTGGTGGAACTGAGGCTGTGGCTAGCGCAGATGTGGTACCTTTGGTGTCAGCAACTGGCATTGCAGACGACCTCGGACCTCATGGCACCCTGGCAAAAGCATCAGTCGTAGTCCTGCCTCTCCTCTCATTCATGTCATCCTGGAGCTGCTCTATGGTAGTCTGTATCTCTGTCACCTTGATGTCCAAATCATAGAACCTCTGTTCCATGATCCTCTCTAAGCTTGCCTGGTTCTGAGTTAGGGTGGCTAGTCCTTGCTCAATTCGCAGGGTGGACGCAATCAGGTAACCAAGCTGCTCTTGTTTGGTTTTCAGAAAATATTCAGATGCCTCCTCTTGAGTAGGCATCCTGGCAGCTTTCTCCTTCTTCGCCTTCTCCTTCTTGGCATGTGCTTGGGCAGATGATGGTTCATTCTCAGTCATAACAACTTGATTATCTTCAAAGTCTGGACGGATGGGCAGGTGTTCCTTATCCAACAAGTATGTGCCCGTGCCCATCTTTGAGTTGATGAGCTCCTGAATCTGTGGGGCATACCCACAACTCCTCTTCTGATCTGCTGTAGTCATTTTGATTGTTTCCACTATGACGCTCATGACTTTGAATTTTTGAGGCACGTCAAAGACATGAAGCAAATTGATCGCGTCACCTCTGATCATCTTGTGATCTCCAGACTTGGGCAATAGGGTGTGCCTAAGTATCCAATTGGTAGTGGGCAGTCCTGATAGAAGATAAGGCACTGAGCCAAATTTGAACGTGTCAAGTGCTTCATTCGGAATCTCCTTGTACATGTTGGACATTGAGTTGTGGTCCATCTTCTTCTTGGCATAAATGTACAAGTCATCTGCTTGCTTCTCTGGGGCATGAATTAGCTGAGCCCATTCAGCAACTGTGGACTGGTACCTCGTACCCTCTGACATCCATACAATCCTGCCATCTGGATAGAAATGTGCTGTGGAGTAGAATTGCATGATTAGCTCCTCGTTCCACTTTGTGAGCTTCTGCCAACAAAGTCTGCAACTCCACACGCACTAAAGCTGTCATACACTCCAGGATAGTGTTCCTCATTTTCCTTCATGGAGGTCCAGTCGACCCATCTCATGTCACATACTATTGGCTTCTTGTCAAGCAAAACTGTCTCATAGAAATCCTGCTGCTCCTTGGTGTGAAACCTGTAGTCCACTGCAGTCCTTCTCCTAGAAGCATACGGATCTGCTTCTCTCCACTTCCTCAGCCCTGAATCTCTCCTGAGCTTCATATCCTCAGCCACAGGATGAGCATCGTTGTGGTCTGGGATCTTGGGCTTGAGCTTTCTGAGGACATTCTCTTCCTCTTCCTCTGCAGCTTCAGGCACTGGGGCCTTGTTCTTTTCAGTGGCTGGGATGCTTCTTGTGTTTCTTTTTGGTTTTGGCTTTGGAGCTGACTTGGCCTTGGAAGCAGCTCCCCCTGATTTTATGGCATCACCCATTAGCTTGGGTGCCTTGGGTGCTGGTGCAGCAACCTCTTCTTCTTCCTCCTCATCTTCCATGATGGAGGCCTTGCCAAGCACTCTGGCTACAGTCTTCTTGACCCTTTCCTTCCTCTTTTTGCCTTCAGCAGCAACTGGCTCTGTGGGTGCAGGCTTCACAGTTGAAGCTCTAACCTTAGACATGGGCTGCCTGCCTGCTGGCCTTTTGATCTTCAGCCCTGGTTTTGTGCCTGCTGCTGGCTCAACTCTCTTTGATGTGGCCTCTTCCTCTGCCACATAATCCTCATCTTCAGAATCTGAGGTTCTCTTTTTCCTTTGCCTAGTGGCAGCTTTAGGCAGATTGCTGGGGGTGCTCCTGCTGCCATCATCTGAAGAGCTGGAGGGACTAGTGCCCTCACTCATCACCACTTGCTGCTCTGAGAGGTTCTGGCTGTCACTTTGGTCTGACATGATGCAAACTCTGACTGCTGACCCTGTGAATAGATTATAGATGAGATAGAGTGGATGAGCATCACAAAGTGCAGAGATTTTGCAAAAGAGTAATTCAAAAACTTAGTTTTAGTTTCCCACTGAAATCATCTCGGATCTACCGATTTTCAAACTCGGTGACACCGAAGCAGTTTTGGCACTAGAACTAGTGAACTCGGTCAGACCGAGTCACAGTTCGGTGGCACCGAGACTGCTAGGGTTTCACAGAGTTCCAAAATCGGTCACACCGATAAGTAATTCTCGGTCAGACCGAGTTTTACTTGTGCAATGGCATAAGCCAAATCGGTGGGACCGAGGTTTTCAACTCGGTGGGTCCGAGATGGTTTCGGCGGAAACCTAACCCTAAAATTTTCGAATTAAACCTAATCTACGAGTTCATTGACTAGATAGGAGTTTATCAAACGTGGCAAGAATCATGATGACCACAATGTGCTAGGAATCAGATTGGAGAATAGCACAAAGATCGAGTCCATACCCTAGTTCGGCGGAGACTCGCTACGGCGGCAACGGCGGGGCAGAATTCCGTTGACGGCGACGGAGACCAGCGACTAGAGGCTGCTGGCGGCGAGGAGGATGATCCGGAGACCCAGGAGGCAGAGCGAGCTATGCGCGGGCAAAGAGGTTTCGGAGAAATTTCCAAAATTTTGCCCGTCACTATATATAGCCCGACCCTGTCGGTGTGACCGAGTGGAACAACTCGGTGGCACCGAGATGCAAAACTGTATACAGTTATTGCAACTCGGTGTGACCGAGTGGTTCAAATCGGTTGCACCGAGATCGAAAACCTAGATCAACTTAATGATCTCGGTAGGACCGAAAGTATGGTATCGGTCAGACCGAGAATCACAAAGAGGTTTTGGAAGTTTAAGTCTATGACGAATCGGGGACTCCGAGCGCTCCTCACACAGAGTGGTTCGAATCTGACTTGATCAAATTTTGTGATGCAGCATGAATAGAGTTTGAGACGAGAAAAGCATAGATAGCTAGAGGAGGTTCTTAGGCATTCTTGTCCATCCACTTGGCAAAAGAAGATAAAGCCAAACAATCAAAACAACAAGTGGATGTCCTCGAATGAGTAAAATATGCAACCAACATGCTCACACAATAAGATGGCAAATGAAATATGTGGCAAAGCATGCACAACCAATTCTAGCATCTATCAAGCAATTTGCGATGACTAGGTCATCTATATATGAGTATATTGACTTAGGAGTCAAGTGAGAACACTTGATCGTAGGTCATACTCATCATTTAAGCTCAAGTGGGGTTACCACTTTTACATAAAGCATTGTTGTATTCACATCTTTAGAGTTGTTTTAGCTCAAGTTTTAGAGTAAGGCTCCCCCTAGATGTGATATCCCCCTAAGAGGGATGAACTGACCTTGGGTTTTGTCGATGATGACTTCATGTAGATGTTGAAGATGTGGATGCTCAATGTTGATGTAGATCACTTGGAGCTATCCATTTGAGTGAATTGCACTTTCAATACCTACATGGGTTAGTCCCACAAGGAACAAACAAGGATATCCATAGACATAGAGTGATGCATACACAAGATGATGTCCATGAAAACTTTAGGTTACCTTGTCCCTTGTCTTACCAACAAGAGGGTTTGTGACTCCTTGAACTAGTGCATGATGTGGAAGTTGATTGCACTTGTTCTTGCCAAAATGATGAGAGTGAAATATGTTAGCGGAGTCACCCTCAAGAGCTCTCTAGTTCTTCTTCTTTTGGATCCACACCATCTTGATGGGAATCCTTGGAGTTGTAGTCGTACTTGATGAAGTGGAACTTGACGTGGTCTTGGGAATCCACTTGACTAAGGTCTTAGGAGCTTCTTCAAATGCATCAATCTCCTCTTGAAGCTTGTCCTTGCCTTTTTGCTTGTAGTCTTGTGGTGGAAGATCATCTTGAGCTTGTGTCCCCTTGAAAGAAGTATCAGACTTATCTTGTTGAGGAACAAACTTTGTCTTGGGGTATTGATCTTCTTCCCACTCAACTCCATTGGCATTGAACTTTCGTTCAAAACCAACACCTTGATTCTTCCAGTGCATTCCTTGCTTGCGCACAATTTCCTCGAATTGCTTACTCCCGACAAGGCTTTTGTACACTCCTTTCTCTATAATCCCCTTCAATAAGCTATTTTCTTGCTCAAGTGTAACTTGGCTAAAAGAATCATTAGTGGAATCAAGAGAACTACTAGAAGCAACAATATTGGATTTAGCATGATCATTGTTACTACTAGAGGAAGAATCTTTCTTGTTCTTGTTACTAGACTTGACTTGGGGCATGTAAGTGGATAATAGTAAACGCTTGGCAATGTAAGAAGAACTTTTCTTGCAGAGATCATCATTGATTGCTTTTAAGAACTCATGCTCTTGCTCAAGATTGAGCTTTTCAAAGCGTAATTTCTCATGAGCTCTTAAAAGTTCTCGATGATCTTCGAAGATAGTTTCATGAGCTAACTTAAGAGTGTTTAGTTCTTTAGTTAGAGCCTCAATCTTCTCCTTATCATTGTCATTCGTTTTATCTTGATTAGCATGATTAATTGATGTTTCATCATAGTACTCATCACTAGAGTTGTCAACAAGCAAGTCATCATCACCTAACAAGTCATCTTCATCACTATTAAAATCAACATACTCGGGGTGTGTTACCTTAGGACCTTTGGCCATGAAGCATCTTCCAATTCCTTCATTTGGTGAGTCAAATATGTCGTAGGAGTTGGTTGACACAAGTGCTAGACCGGCAACACCTTCATCTTGAGTATCTTCGGAGTCGGAGTGATAACTTCTCTCGGAGTGGCTGTCGGAGTCGGAGCCGGATACCCATTCACCAACATGAGCTTGATGTCTTCATTTTGTGTAGCTCCTTGATGATTTTTCCTTCCTTTCTGAATCCTTGCTTCTCCGTGAGTATCTCCGTTCATAACGATCATCTCTACTCCTTCTCTCTCTTTGTGGTGATTCTTTGCTTCTTCTTTTTGGAGAATCTTCTCTTCTCTTGTAGGGAGCCGTACACTCATTGGAATAGTGTCCGGGTCTTCCACAATTATAACAGTTTCGCTCTCGACTAGAAGATCTTTTGTCATTGTAGGACCTTGACTTGAAGCTTCTATCTTTGCTTCTACTCTTGTAGAACTTGTTGAAGTTCTTCACCATTAAGCTCAATTCTTCATTGAAGTTTTGTTTCTCACTTGATGATGTGGGGACTTCACATGAGGCTTTGTAGGCACCACTTGATTTGTTGCGAAGTTCCTCTTTATCCTTGAGTGACATCTAATGAGCAACAATCCTTCCAATCACTTCCGTTGGTTTGAGATCTTTGTAATTGGGCATCATTTGAATCAATGTGCACATGGTATCATATCTCCCATCCAAGGCTCTTAGGATCTTCTTGATGATGAATCTATCGGTCATCTCTTCACTTCCTAAGCCGGCAATCTCATTTGTGATGAGAGCAAGCCTAGAGTACATTTCGGCGACACCTTCACCATCCTTCATCTTGAACTTGTCAAGTTGACTTTGGAGCACATCCAACTTGGATTCCTTGACGGAGTCGGTACCTTCGTGCATATCAATCAAAGTGTCCCAAATTTCCTTTGCATTCTCAAGACGGCTGATTTTGTTGAATTCTTCGGGGCACAATCCGTTGAAGAGAATATCACAAGCTTGAGCATTGTATTGCAACATCTTCAACTCATCCGCGGTAGCTTCACGGTTTGGTTCTCTCCCATCAAACAACTCACCTTGCAAACCAACACAAAAGATAGCCCATACGGCGGGGTTATGTCCAAGAACATGCATTTTCATTTTATGCTTCCAACTAGCAAAATTAGTGCCATCAAAGTAAGGACCTCTACGGTGATAATTTCCCTCGCTAGACGCCATACTCTCCTAGGTTGTGAGACCCAGGCTATGACCACCAAAGCTATGGAGATCAAGGCAAATGGAGACCAAAGCTCTGATACCACTTGTAGGATCGAAAGTATGTCTAGAGGGGGGGGGGTGATTACACTACTTGACCAAATAAAAACTTAACCTTTTCCCAATTTTAGTTCTTGGCAGATTTTAGCTATCTTAGGACAAGTCAAGCAATCATCACACAATTCAAGCAAGCATGCAAAGAGTATATTGGCAGCGGAAAGTAAAGCATGCAACTTGAAAGAATATAAAGGGAAGGGTTTTGAGGATTCAAACGCAATCGGAGACACGAATGTTTTTCCCGTGGTTCGGATAGGTGGTGCTATCCTACATCCACGTTGATGGAGACTTCAACCCACGAAGGGTAACGGTTGCGCGAGTCCACGGAGGGCTCCACCCACGAAGGGCCCACCATGGCCATCGCCCACGAAGGACTTGCCTCACTAGCGGTAGATCTTCATGAAGTAGGAGATCTCCTTGCCCTTACAAACTCCTTGGTTCAACTCCACAATCTTGTCGGAGGCTCCCAAGTGACACCTAGCCAATCTAGGAGACATCACTCTCCAAGAAGTAACAAATGGTGTGTTGATAATGAACTCCTTGCTCTTGTGCTTCAAATGATAGTCTCCCCAACACTCAACTCTCTCTCATAGGATTTGGATCTGGTGGAAAGAAGATTTGAGTGGAAAGCAACTTGGGGAAGGCTAGAGATCAAGATTCATATGATTGGAATGGAATATCTTGGTCTCAACACATGAGTAGGTGGTTCTCTTAGCAGAACATATGAGTTGGAATGGTGTATGTGTTCTGATGGCTCTCTCCATGAGTGAAGAGGAGGTGGAGGGGTATTTATAGCCTCCACACAAAATCCAACCGTTACACACAATTTACCAATCTCGGTGGGACCGAATAAACAAACTCGGTCGGACCGAAATAGTAAACTTAGTGACCATTAGGAATTTCGGTGGGACTAACATGCAACTCGGTAGGACCGATTCGGTTAGGGTTTGGGCATAACGTAATCTCGGTGAGACCGATTGCACAAACTCGGTGAGACCGAGTTTGGCAATAAGCTAACCAGAGAGTTGGTCAGGCAAACTCGGTGGGAACGACTCGCTCTTTCGGTGAGACTGAAAAGTTACAAGAAGGAAACATAGAGTTTACATTGCAATCTCGGTGGGACCGGTTCGCTCTTTCGGTGAGACCGAAACGTTACGAAAGGGAAACAGAGAGTTTGCAATCCCATCTCGGTGAGACCGAGATCCTTATCGGTAGGACCGAATTGCTAGGGTTTGGCAATGGCAAATGACAAGTGAAACTCGGTGGCGCCGGATTGAAAGAATCGGTATGACCGAGTTTGGCTTAGTGTTTAGGTCATTTGTGGCTATGGAAAAGTGGTTGAGGATTTTGGAGCATATCATTGAGCACATAAAGCAAGAGGCTCGTTAACCAACACCTCATCCCTCCTTGATAGTATTGGCTTTTCCTTAAGACTCAATGTGATCTTGGATCACTAAAATATAAAATGAAGAGTCTTGAACTTTTGAGCTTGAGCCAATTCTTTGTCCTTAGCATTTTGAGGGTTCCACTTTCACATCCATGCCATGCCAATCATTGAGCTTTCCTGAAATAATCCTCTTGAAATAGCATTAGCTCAATGAGCTATATGTTGTTATGAATTACCAAAACCACCTAGGGATAGTTGCACTTTTAGAGTTCCAACAGCCGGCCCTCTTCCAGCAGATCGACGCCGTCTTGACATGCTTCTTCTGCTTCTTCCTCGGTGTACATGGTGACTCGCGGGGAATCGAACTCTATGTCCGTTGGGATGACGGCTTCAGCACCGTAGACGAGGAAGAAAGGCGTGAAGCCGGTTGACTTGTTTGGAGTCGTGCGGAGACTCCAGAGGACGGCTGGCAACTCATCGAGCTAGTAGCCAGCCGAGCGCACCAGAGGCTCGACCAGTCGGGGCTTGATGCCGGACAGGATGAGACCGTTTGCTCGCTCCACCTGGCCGTTTGACTGTAGATGGGCGACAGACGCTAGGTCCAGTCGGATGCCCTGTGTCGCACAGAAACGGGCCAAGGCGCCTTTGGCAAAATTCGTGCCGTTGTCGGTGATGATGTTGTGTGGTACGCCGTACCGAATTGTGATGTCGGAGATGAAAGTCACGGCAGTCAGACCATTCAGTTTCTTGATTGGCTTCGCTTCTATCCACTTGGTGAACTTGTCCACCGCGACAAGTAAGTGAGTTAAACCACCTCGTGCCGTCTTGAATGGTCCCACCATGTCTAAGCCCCAAACTGCGAAGGGCCAGGAAATGGGGATGGTCTTGAGTGCAGAAGCCAACTGATGCGGCTTGGAGCGGAACTTCTGGCACCCTTTGCATTTTTGGACCAATTCCTTGGCCTCTTCTAAGGCCGTTGGCCAAAAGAAACCATGTCGGAAGGCTTTGGCGCCGAGTGCTCTTGAAGCCGCATGGTGGCCGCACTCGCCTTGATGGATGTCTTTGAGAATTGCTTGGCCTTGCTCTGGCTCTACGCAGCGCTGGTAGACACCAGTGACGCTGCGCCTGACCAGCACTCTATTCACTATGGTGTGGTCTGCCGCTCAGCATTGAACTTGCCGAGCTAAGATCTCATCAGGCGGCAGCTCTTTGCTCACCAGGTATTTGAGGATGGGCTGGGCCCATGAGGGTGCTGGTATTTCTTCGACTGCTAGAACTACAACTTGTACGAGGGCAGCTAGGCTGGGAGGCGGCGGGCTGGAGTCAGCAACCGCTTGCTGGATTAATGAAGTCCCCGGGCCGACTGGTGCAGCCCCCGAGCCGAGTTCTGGAGTCTTCGGGCTGGCCGCCGCAGTCCCCGGGCCGGGTTCTGCAGTCCCTGGGCCGGCTTCGACAATGGCGGCTTTGGATCCATCTGCCAAAATCCTCGTACCGTCTGCTGGGGCTTTGGAATCGGATTCGACTTCTTCGGGGGGAGCCGGCACAAAGATGGAGTCTGATTCTGGTGAAGGCTTGACAGACGGCTTGAGGAGGCGCTAAAGGGCGACGCCGGATGGTATTGCTTGGCGGGTAGAGCCGATTCGTGCCAGGGCGTCTGCTTGGTCGTTGTCGTTTCTTGGCACATGGAGGAACTCGCACCCCTCGAAATATCCACTGAGTTGCTGCACGAGGAAACGGTAACTCGCCATGTTTGCATCTTTGGCGTCCCAGTCGCCAGACGACTGTGGACCACTAAGTCCGAGTCGCCATAACACAGGATCCGGCGAATGCCAAGTTCTTTGGCAAGTCGGGGCCCGTGAATGAGCGCCTCATATTCAGCGACGTTGTTGGAGGCGGCAAAGTGGATTTGAAGTGAGTATTTGAGCTTGTCGCCTTTAGGAGAAGTGAGGACAACGCCGGCTCCCAAGCCGGTGCGCATCTTGGAGCCATCAAAATGCATCCGCCAATGGGTGGAGTCGGGCGCTGGTGGTAGGTACTGGGTCTCGGCCCAGTCGACAAGGAAGTCGGCCAGTGCTTGTGACTTGATGGCGGTGCGGGGCTGGTAGTAGATGGTGTAGGGAGCCAGCTCTATGGCCCATTTGGCCACTCGGCCAGAAGCATCTCGGCTTCTGATGATCTCGGCAAGTGGGGCCGTGTAGACCATAGTAATTGGATTCTCTTGAAAGTAAGGCTTCAACTTCTTGGCGGCAAAGTGCACGCCACAGCACATCTTCTGGTAGTGGGGGTAGTTCTACTTGGAGGTCGACAGCACTTCGCTCAGGTAATATACCGGTCTCTGGACAGGTAGTGCCTTGCCTTCCTCCTTGCGTTCCACTACAATGACTATGCTGACTACCCGGCTGGTGGCGGCGATGTACAGGAGCATGGGCTCCTTAGGAGTCGGAGCTGCCAGAACGGGTGGAGTAGTCAACATCTTCTTCAACTGGAGAAAGGCTTCATCCGCCTTGTGGTTCCACTCGAAAAAAGTGGTCTTCTTCATGAGCTGGTATAAGGGGAGAGCTTTCTCGCCCAGCCGACTGATGAATCGGCTGATGGACGCCAAGCAGCCAGTGAACTTTTGCACGTCCAGCAGTCGTCTGGGTACCTCCATCCTCTCAATGGCCTTGATCTTTACAAGGTTGCACTCTATGCCACGTTTAGAGACCAGGAAACCAAGGAGTTGGCCGGCTGGTACTCCGAAGACGCACTTCTCAGGGTTGAGCTTGATCTGGAATCGGTGTAGGTTCTCAAAGGACTGCTTGAGGTCTTCCAGCAGTGTTCCATGCTTCTCCGTCTTCACCACCACATCGTCCACATAGACGTGGGCGTTTCTGCCGAGTTGCTTGAGGAGGCACTTCTGCATGCAACGCAGAAAGGTGGCGCCGGCATTCCTCAAGCCGGACGTCATGGTTAGGTAGCAGAAGGCTCCAAACGATGTGATGAAGGCGGTCTTTAGTCTGTCAGCCGGGTTCAGCTTGATCTGGTGATATCCTGAATATGCATCCAAGAAGCTCAACAGCTCGCATCCGGCTGTGGAGTCTATCACGTGATCAATTCTTGGCAAAGCAAACGGGTCCTTGGGGCAAGCCTTGTTGAGGCTTGTGTAGTCAATACACATTCGGCACTGCTTGTTCTTCTTCAGGACTAGGACCGGGTTGGCTAGCCACTCTGAAAAGAATACTTCCATGATGAAGCCGGCTACTAGGAGTCGGGCTATCTCCTCTCTGACAACTCTTCTCTTTTCTTCTGATAGGCGGCGCAAGGGCTGCCTGACTGGCTTCGCATCAGATCAGACATGTAACTTGTGCTCGGCGAATTTCGTCAGTACACCTGGCATGTCTTTGGGGGACCATGCGAAGATGTCCCGATTTTCATAGAGGAAATCGACGAGCTCGCCTTCCTATTTGCTGTCGAGGTTTGCGGCTACGACAGCGTACCTCTCTGGGTGCTCCGGATCCAAGGGTATCTTCTTTGTCTCTTTGGCCGGCTTGAACGAACCCTCAGCCTCCGACTCCTTGGGGTTAGGCGAGACCTCTAGCTGCTTGCCAGCCATCGCCACAACCCGGTCAAGGAGCCGCTTCTCGGCCGCGATCACCAGGGACTCGGCCAACCGACTACTTTTAGCCGCACAGGCAGACGACTTCCGGTAGTCGCCGGCTACGGTCAGAATCCCCTTGGAACTAGGCATCTTCATCTTGAGGTAGGCGTAGTGGGGGACCGCCATGAACTTGGCCAGGGCGGGTCGGGCAAGTAATGCATGGTATGGGCTCTCGAGATCCACCACCTCAAACCAAACTGACTCTCGGCGAAAGTGATCTTTGTCTCCAAAGAGGACGTCCATCAGGATCTTGCCAATTGGTGAGCAAGAAAGGCCAGGAACAATGCCGTGGAATACAGTCCGGCTGTTCTGAAGCTGCCTTTGTTTGATTCCTAACTTCTCCATGGTGTCCTTGTATAGGATGTTGATGTTGCTGCCTCCGTCTATCAGAACTCGCGAGAAACGAGCAGCTCGTCTATCTGTGGCAAAGGTGGCATCCAAGACCAAGGCATAGGTGCCCGGACTCGGCATAACCTCTGGGTGATCAGCTCTGCTCCAGCTGATAGGCTTCTCGGACCAGTGCATGAATTCTGGTGTCTCTGGTACTACTGCATTCACCTCTTGCTACTGCAGCCGCCTGCTGCGTCGATCATCAGCCACGCTGGTAAATACCACGTAGGCTCCGTGCTCTTCGGGGGTACTCGTCTTGTACTACGCCGACTGGCCTGACAGCCGGCTGCTGGGGCGGAGGCGGAGGCTGCTGCCCAGCAGGTGGGGGAGGCAGGAGGCCGTCTCCTTTGATGATCCTGGTGAGCCAGTGGCACTGCCTGGTGATGTGGTTCGACGGCTTCGCGCCGCTGTGGAGCTTGCAAGGACCATCCAGAGTCTGCTCATATAAGAAAGCCCGCAACCAGTTGGGCTTGCCGCCTTTCTGTCGCTTGGGTGGAGGCTGCCCTTCCGGCTGCTGGTCTTCGACTGTCGCCACCTGCCGGCTGCTGCAAGCCGGCTGTGGGGCCTTGCGCTTGTGGTCGCTCTGCTGTTGTCGCTGACTGGCGTCTCCAGCCGGAGTTCTAGGAGCCTGAGGGGCCACTTTGCGAGTCGCACTAACTTGAATCTCCGCCTTCATGGAGGAGTCGGCCGTGGCATACTTGTCTGCTATGATCAGCAGCTCGTCGAGGGTTTCTGGCTCGTCGCAAAGGAGCTTGTTCTTGAGGAGGGTGCCTTCTCTGCACCCGGCGGTGAAGTACTCGATAGTCTGCACCTCGTGCACGCCCTCGCAGGAGTTCCGAAGCTCGGCCCAACGCGTGAGGTAGTCGCGAGTCGACTCGTTGGGGCCTTGCACGCACAAGGAAAGCTGACGAGGCTTGGGAGGACGCTTGTACGTGCTTGTGAAGTTGCGGACGAATGCATCGGTGAAATCGACCCAGCTGTTGATGTTGCGGGGCTTCAGGCTGTTCAGCCATGTCCGGGCCGTGCCCTGGAGCATGAGCTGAACGTATTTTACGGCAACACACTTGTTGCCGTTCGCTATGTTGACGGCTGTGGAGTAGTCAACCAGCCAGTCCTTTGGCTTCACGGAGCTGGTGTACTTGGGCGTGTCTCTTGGGAGCGTGAACCCTTTGGGAAAGGGCTCGTCTCGAATGTGGGGCCCGAAACAAGGTGGACCCAACTCGTCTTCTTCTTCCAGCACCAGGGATCGGTGAAGTTGGTCGATCCGGTGGCGGGAGTCGTTTTCTCTGACTCCCTCTCGGCGGCCAAGGCGGTCGCCGAGAGTCGGATGGTCAACAGGTGGCGGGAAGACTCGCCTTTCCTTGCGAGGAGGAGGAGGCGGACAGTCGTCCCATCGTTCCATTGCTCTCGGGTAGCCGTCTTGGTCGCGCTCTATGGTAACGCGAGTCCGACCGCAGCTGACAACCGAATCCTTGTCTTTTCTTCCGCGGACGCCGCCAGTCGGCGTCCGAGACGTTGCGCCTAGGTCTCGGCGTGGAGGCGGGTCGTCGTTTTGTCGCCGCGGCGCCTCTGTGCGGCAGCCGGCCTCGTTCTGTGCGGCAGCCGTGTCGAGGAGCCGCTGGACTCGCTCTGCCATCAGGCAGCGCTCTTCGCCCTCGAAGTTGTCCAGCTCGTCCGCCGCCACCTGGGCGGCTCGAATGTTCTCCGCAAGCGTGGCGTACACAGGGCGATTTGCCCCGAATAGGTTGGCGATGGCCATGCTGCGCTGCTGGACCGCGCCTAGGCGGCTGGGCCAGTTGGGGCTGGCAAACCACCTACAGCGCGATCCATCTCACGCTGGTAGGCTTCTGACAAGCGTCTCATGCTAGCCAGCTTCTTCGCGCCTTCGACAAGCTGAAGATGGCGCGCCTCCAATGTCTCCACGCCAGCATCTTCCGGAATGGGCGCCGTCAGGTCTTGCAGTGCCGTGCCAAGTGGGTCATGCGCTCCTCCGCCGGGATGCTCGTCATGAGTGATGACGAGCACCTCAGTGACGGTGCTTCCGTCGCTCTCCGCGCGAGGGAGCTACTCGTCGTAGACCACCACATTAGTGGGCAATGCATCGAGTGACGCGATGTCGGCGTCGAATAGCATCGGGTCGGTGGAGCCTACAGACTCTAAGTCCACAGTAGGCTCACCGGCGACATGGAGTTGGTCAAGGAGGCTCGCGAGGAGGCTCTCGGGGCTGCCCGTGCCTGCGTCGGATGCAGGCTCGTCGGAGAGGAGAACCTCGTCGACAAGATCGGCGAGGCAGCTGGTTGTGCAGGCGATCTCAGCGTCGTGCAGTGCGTCGGCGCAAACTCCGTCTGGCGTGCCGGGCTGGCTGCGCTCGACAGGGAGAAAAAGGGTTCCCGTCCAGAGCAGTTCTCCGGACCACGGTGCACCAGGCCCCACGGTGGGTGTCAAATGTCGGGGGTTGGGTGCGACATATGCCAAAGGATGTCTTATCATGGTGGGAGCGAGTAGAACGTCGATGGTGCCTGGAAACGGGATAAGGCAAAGGCATGCACGCCGGCGAATCTTACCTAGCTTCGGGGCTCTCCATAGAGATAATACCCCTACTGCTGCTCTGCGGGGTCTCCGCATGATCACTATGGCAAAGTGTGTACACGGTTGCTCCTTGAGCTGTTTCCTGGAGGTAGGAGAAGGCAAGGCTAGCTCTCTCCTTCCTATATGATCTGGTCTAGTGCTAATGGATTCCAACCCTTTGCATGGGTGCCCTGGGGGTTTATATAGGCCTACCCCCAGGGGTACAATGGTAATCCGGCTGGACGCGGGCCCAACCGTCAGTCCCTCTAGCCGCCGTCTTATCTGCCGGCTCCTAGGGCCCGCCGACTGGTGGGCCCCGCCGACTGGCTCGGTACGGAGCCGACAGGCCGCGTCCGCCGCGGGCGGGTCTTGCCGGCTGTAGATTATTGTAGCCGTGCCTCTAATGACGCGGGCTCGGTCATGGGGTCGTGGCGACAGCTCCGCCGTCTGGCGGGCGATCACTGTGGCCACTCCCTGTCGCGTCTAGTTAATGGCGCGTGGGGCCCGTGGAAGGGGCCGGCCAACTCCTGGGGGCCGACTCCTAACTGGGCCGACTGGTGGCGTTCTCGCCGTCTTCCGTACACCCGCCGACTGGTGGGACCCGTCGTCCCTGGGCCGTACCGGCAGGCCGTCGTGGGCACAGGACTCCGCCCACTGGGGTTGACGTCAGGGCCGGCATGGCAACAGTGTCGCGTCGGGCGGAGATTTCCGCGGGTACGGCGTACTGTGGCCACGCCTGCCCTTGGAAAAGGGTGGGAGTGGACCTTACTGTGGCCACTCCCCGTCCCGTCCCTCTTTATGAGGGCATGAGGGTTGTTGGCATCGCGGGCCGACTCCCCATGGCCGGCTTCTCTGGAAGTCGCCAGTCAGGAGTCGGCTCATCCTGAAGTCGTCCTCGGGACTCGGCCGCGAGTGGGCAGTCGGCTGCCTCGCAGCCGACTCTTAGAAGGCGGCTCTTCGTCCTGGGGTCTTGAGGGGTGCAACCTGCCCCAATGTCTTGAAAGGTTCTGGGTCTGGGTTAGCCTACCCGTGGTCCATTACTCCGACAAAGATATTTTTAATTATTTTGAGTTTTTCATGCTCCTTCCAAAGTCATACTCCCCACTCACTTATGCAAACGGTCAACCACTATATTAGAGAATAACATCAATATTGATTCTCTTTCAACAAACAACGTGCTACCCAAATACACATATATTCTATGTACCAATGGAGATCATTAATGATTAAAAAATATATTTCTATAGCTATATATTCTCGCCATGACTTATGGCAATATATCCTCGTGACCTCGTCCCTCCATCCTCAAAGAGAGAGTGCCCTGTCAGGGCATTCCCAATGCACTATATCTTAAGCACCTCCTGAATTAACACAATACCTCTTGTCTTGTGTGTTTTACACTAAAACTACTTCAGATAGTATGGACCATAACACTAGTACTTCTGTGTTTTATGCAATTGCTTCCATGCCATCATACTTACATTTACATCGTAACTGCTTTTAATGATTGTATATACACAAGCTGCTAAGTTCACCCACCTTTTGAATATCTCATTGATCTAGGAACTTGTGGAATGGATTCAAGTTGTATGACGGTGCTCTACTGTTTGGTAACACATTTTGTCTTGTTTCGGGCCCCTCCAGTTGTCTCTACAACTTCAAAATGCAACAAAGGCCGGCAATTGCTTTTGGCTCCTGGGCTCGATGGAGTCCAAATTTTGAAAATGAATAAAAATCTAAATTAAACAATTATGAAAATAAATACAAACATACATATGGTTGTACACCCGAGGTTGGAAAAAGCGGTGGGTGTAAGCGAGGTGGTTAGCCTTCGCCTAGTGCTTAGGCGGTGCTTAAGCGCCCTAGGCGGTAATATGTCTTTTACTATCAGGTTGTATTGTGATTATTACATGTGTGTCGATATTAATTTATGGCACATAAATAAGTTAACTACTAGCTACTACCACTAGAATATGGCCGATTTGGCATATAAGTGCAATGTGACATGATTTCTCGATTGGGTAAACAATTCGTTGCTTGCCCTACCTAGACTTCCATTTATACCCTAGGCGAGGCGGTTGGCCATCTCCTAGTGCCTAAGCGTGCCTAGGCGCCTCCTAGGCACTACCGTTTCCAATAGAGTGTACACCACTTGCTTGTATATGTTCTTGATGAAATGCATTTTTATGCGAGCTATACACACAAAAAAACATGTATTCCTAGCACATGTATTATTTCACTATAAAAGCACACACATATTTTCTTGTGTGGCCCACATCAGAACGTATTTCATCATGGAATTTGACACACATTTTGTATACATATCTAAGTAAGTGTGTATTTTTTTCAGACTTTTTTTAACTTCAGAATGTGATTTTTCGAGTTTTTAAAATTTCAGGTTCCATGCTGGGAGCCAAAAATCCACACTCAACAAAGGTGATAAAGTAAGAGGAAATTACAAAGGGGGTCCATCAAGGAGTTATTGATTAGTCTTATCGTTTCGAAAACTCCATTTGCCATCTCAGGGGAAAGATGCATAATATGAAGTCTGGGATTAAGATCACAAGAATATTCTTTTAACATAAAAGAACCAATTATAGAAGTCCAATTAGCATATCTCTGCATCCTGATTATGGTGATAATGCTGGAGATCGAGATGACAAACAGGAGGTAGGAATCGATGAAGATGATGAGGTAGTGGAATATATATATATATAGTTAAAATAGATGGGGCACCTTGATCGTTTTGGAAATCATGATATATTTAATTTGTTTCCTAACTATTTTTCATGCAAGACTTTCCATGTTTATGTTTTATTTTTGGTTCTAACAATTGGACATGCAAGACTTGCCATAGAATCAAACTATTAATGTTGACTTTTTTAATTGCTGTAGGTATATAATGTGCGTATTTTTGTTCCTAACTATCTAATACCTATCGATGAAATTATATGCATACACATGTATGTATGTATTCAATAATTTATTTTTTCAACTATTACATTTTTTGTTTCCTAATTATCTAAAATGGGCATCATATACTTACTAACGAATGTATGTACATACACGGGTATGTATATACACAATAATTTATTTGTTGACTAATTGCATTTTATTTTTGTTTCCTAACTATCCAATACGGTTATATAATACCTACTGACAAAAATATTGTAATACCCTGTCGACGTATACACTACCAGAAACGTGACTAAGCGTGTGGGCTAGTAGCCGTCAGGAAAAGAAATATGGCCGTCAGGAATATAATTCCTGTCGGCCAACCGACAGGAACAACCCACAGCCATAGCCTGCCAGGAATGAATGAGTATGCCTGACGGACGGCCCACAGGAATATTAATGATGTCGGTTATCCCTGACGGTTGGCGCACAGGAAAGAAATGTTGCGTCAGATGTATCCTTCCTAGAAAATACATATTCCTGTCGTCCACCTGTCAGGAAAGACCGTCAGAAGGACTTATACCTGTAGGTTCAACCGACAGGAAAATTATACTAGGTTGCTGCAGCACGCGCTCATTCCTGTAAGCCGTTGGCCGTCACGGTTACATCATGATGTTGATTTTTTATTTCATATTCCTACCACAAAAGCAATGTGCTTAACCCAGGTTCTACAAATGTTGCATTATTTCACAGAAACCATATGAGAATATATTTATATGACAACATCAAACTTCATATAGCATCATCAGTTCCTTACATATATAATTACACTACAAGGCTACAAAGGTACCATCCACAAAAGGATCTGCTAACTACAATAATACTAGCAAAATACACCGGCTTGCAACTACCACCAGATGTATCAACATCAGTTCCATACATACACTACAAGGCTACAAAGATACCATCCACAAAAGGATCTGCCAACTACAACAATACTAGCAAAATACGCCGGCTTGCAACTACCACCAGATCTTAGTTCTCATTCCTAAGCCATACCAGATACACAAGTCCACAAAAGAGCATATTACGACCACATATAGTCTGATGTTATCATGTTGATTGAGCAATCAGTTTCAGCCATGGTTGGTTGCGTCAACGGTCTGATCGCCGACATTCCCAGCGGCTTCATCCTCCTCGCTTGACTCCATGACATCATTGTTGCCATCAACCGCTTGTGAGCCGGCTTGAGATGAGTTATTTGTCCCCTGAATCAAGAAGTAACCTAATTGTTATTTAATCTAATTTAGAACAATAAAAATACAATACTTTGTTGGATAACTAGTGGAGACAACATAACCAAATGAACCAAATAATATCCATTTATTGATTAATGCTTGGCACCAAGAACTGATTTTGTCTAGGCTACTTTCAAGTTCCAATCAGATGGACCTTAAGCATGACAAGCATTATTTATACGGAAATTGGGCACAACAGCTAAAGAATCTTGTGAGAATAGACAAGCTCACAGATGCAAACATCCAAACAAATTAATACAAAACATGAAAAACAATCTCATATGCAACACAGTGTTGATATTGGAGCCACATCAACGTAGACATGTCAGAAGGAACGCACAAAACTAAGTTGAGTAGTGGACATCACACATTCATCCATATGATATATACAACTTCAAGTTTCTCATACACTTACTTCTGGTTGCGAAACAGCTCCATGGCTTAGTATATGTAGTATATGAGCCGGCAACTCTTTTCCTATCTCCTTGAAAAGTGCCTGCAAACAAAGAAGAAATGTTACTAGAGTTGATACTTGAGAAGTTAAGATCCATTGCTTTAGAATGTGGGCATGAATTTGTACATACAGTTATGAGCTGCCCATGCATATCTACTTTCTGCTGTAGCATCTCCTTAGCACGCCTGAGTTCTGCATTTTCTTCATTAACACGCCTGAGTTGTTCCTTCTCTCGAATGTGAGCGAAATTGATGCACTAGCATTTCTTTTTCTAGCTGCTGATTTAATATCTGCTTTCTTAATAGCCCCATCGGTTTTGAGCAATATCCTCAGATTTCAAGCGAGCTTCTCGTCCCCTCCCCCTGTTGGTCTTGTATTCCTTTGATGTCCAATAACGACATAGTCCAGGCCATGCAACTTCCTTGCACCATGGTATCCTACTCTGGAGGTATTGCTCATATTCGAGTTCTCTTGCACAAGCCATCGAGTCATCAAGCTTCTCTCCTTGATTCTCATAGTAAAGCTTCACAGCATCCACACGAAGTTGGTACAACATGTCTTTCACCTTTTTTCCTAGCATATGTGTCAATAATCCGGAGCTACAAACACTGGCCAACACGTGTATGGAGCAGCAACCAAACTATATGGTGTAAAACCATCTGTAGCTATGACAAGTCGCACACTTCTTGGATCACATGAAAATCTTGCCAAGCCTCACCATCACGTGCGTGGACCATCTTATCAGACCCGGAAGGAGTGTGAGAACGCATAAGCTTTGCGGTCTCCTCATTGTCATACAACCTTTGCAATCTATCTTTTAGAGGGAGGTACCGCAAAACTTTACGTGGGATTTTCTTTTGGCCTTCCTCGTAACGAGATGTGCCACAAAAGTCACACTTCTCTTTATGTTTGTTATCTTTGTAATACAACATGCAATTATTTTTGCACACATCTATTTTAACATATGGCATACCAAGACCTTCTAAGAGTTTCTTGGATTGGTAGAAGTCTTCGGACAAATTAGATTCAGGAGGCAAAAGTTCATGGATTATTTTTAAGGTATCATCAAAATGTGCAATGGACATGTTGTATTGTGATTTCATAGCCAGCAAGCGAGCTACAGCAGAAAGATGTGTGTGTTTTGTATTCTCATGTACCAATTCATCGGCACTACTAACCATCCTATAAAAAGCCTTGGCAGAGGAGGTTGGCTCCTCAGTAACCGGTGGAGGATGGCTACCACCTAAGTCAACCAACATATTGTCCATTCGATCAGTTTCATTACAGCCCTCTTGATGATGTACTAAAGGGACAGATCCATCAGCAGCAGCTACAAAACTCTCACCATGTTCTGTCCAGGTTTTGTAATTTGGCTTATACCCATGTTTATACAAGTGTTTCTCTACAATGTGCCTTTCTTGCGGAAAATAATTCCGACATTTGGCGCATGGACACTTAATTTGACCACCTTCAGCTACGGAAGAGAAGGCCCGGTCTATAAATCGTGCAGTTTCTTCAAGCCATATATTAGAAGGGACTTGACCAAACACCCATCCACTATAAATCCAATCACGGTTCTCCATTATTTAACCAAGAATTCATACTGAAATAAAATTCACAGAAATGGGGATACTTGAGAAAAATAATAGCATACTAAAGGGCAGCAGCACAAATAACAATTCACAAAAAGACAATTGTTTCAGACATAAATTTAAGAGCTCAAAGCTATAACTTACCAATATACTTGTTCAAGCTGGGAAATTACGGCGTCGAAAAGGGTGGCTAGCCAACTCCCCTAGCTGTTTGCCGATGTTTCTGGAAAATTATACGTGTTAAATTCACTTTACTAGAATAAAATAGATAGCAGGTAGATGTCATAGAAGCTACAACCTAGAAAAAATAAACACTTATATGGTCATGTACAGAAGCTACAACATGTTAGCTGTTCGGTGAGGTTGCTACAGACGCTACAACATACATCTAAGAACAACAAAAACTAATCTGTTCAAATCAACCGTATACTAATCAGACGTGCCTAAAATAGTTTCAACTAAGCTTAAACGCTACACAAGAAATAGAGCAAGCAAACCTTAGATCCAGGAAAAGGAGGTGATATATTACCAGAGATATGAAGACAGAGGGCTTGTGATGCAGCGAGCAGAGGAGTACGGACAGCCAGGGGTGAAGATGTGTAAAGTCGAATGGGGGGACTAGTACGGGAGCTCGGTGGGGAGACGGGTGCTGGTGCTCCGGCGGGTGGCGAGGTGGAGACCGGCGCTACGCCGGTGGTGAGACAGATGCCGGCGGAAGAACGGCCTTCCGCGGGAAGGGGAGGCAGCGGCGGCGGTGGACTGGAGGATGGTGTGGCGGCGGCTGCGGCGGTGGACCGGACGATGGTGGCGGCGGCAGTGGACCGGACGATGGTGGCATTGGACAGGGCGATCGTGGCGGCGGCGGTGGAGTGGCAGGAGACTGAATTGGGGATCGAGGGTTCTGGAGACTGAACTAGGGATCGAGAGGGTTCTGTTAGCCCTCTTATTTTGTACTGGGCCTAATTCTGTGAGCCCAAACACACAGGAAAATAGAAAAAATGGATGGGCCTCGGCTAAAAATGCGCGAGCAATGAAATCCGGTGGCGCGAAGTGAGAGCCGGAGGGCACGAAGGGCCGAAAGCTATTTCTGTGGGCCTCGACCCACAGGGATATATTCTTCCTGTGCGTTTACTCAAAGCCTACAGGAATATAGTGCAAAAACCTGTCGGCTACAGCCCGACCTACAGTAAAACGGTACTTTCCTGTGAGCTTACGTGGGGCTGACAGGAATATAAGTTGGCTCACAGACTTAGTCGCGATTCTGGTAGTGATATAACTGGCTATATGAAAAGGGTATAAAAATATTGTATATACCCGGTCGACGTATATACCCGATTGTGTGAATAAGTGTAGGAAAATATTATACATTCAATAATATACTTCAAGTGGAAATACCCAAGGTATCTGCACACCTGTATACCCGGCTGTACAAAAAAAATTGAAAACTGTTGTACATAATCAGTCGACGTATATACCTAAATAAGTATGGCTACATGACGTACGTCTATCTAATATATACCCAACATATTTCGAGTACAAAAACATACTTAAGATATTTTGGTTATGTGTGTACATACCTAGTAATTTATTCAAGGTATTAGATACTTGGTGAAAAATAAAGGTGAGTAAATAAAAAATATGATATCCATTATACGCAAAAGAATACGCGGCTACGTGACATATGAGACATGCATGAGCTTAATTTGGTGGGTATTAAGTGTCCATATTAAGCAATAATTAGCAAAAAAATCTTTCCTAATACAAAACTAATTAATTTATCAATAAATGCTAATACTAATTACACGTGCACACATCTTAGTGTCATTCAGCGGTTTTTAGGCAAGGTGCCCAGGCACCTTGGTGTCCCATACTGGCAACCTATATAGGTAAAATAGATGGGGCACCTAGGTATAGGACGCCAGTTTGGGACACCTAGGTGTCCAAGTACCTTGCCTACAAACCGTTGGATTACATTGAGATGTGTGCATGTGTAATTAGTATTAGCAGTATTGGGTCAACCATGTTAGCTCTTTATTAGGAAAGAATTATTGGAAATTATTGCTTCATATGGACACTTAATGCCTAGATTAAACAATATAGGGGAAAAATAGCAATTAATGGTCCGTCCATGCATGCTCCATGGTACGTCCCCAACTTTATTTCTTACTAGAAGAACGCCCGTGTGTTGCAACGGGGCCACATTAACTTTAAGAGTTCAATATTAATATTCTCATACATATCAATCCTTCTCCTCCTTCCGTCTGCCACCGAGACAGGGACCTAGACTTTGTGTTGCTCTTATTGATTTAATGAAAAAAGTTATTTATTTCTGTTAGAACACAAATGCTTAGATAGCATCTGCATGTCAGGGAAGGATAATGTGGCCTGGATAGCATCTGCAAGTTAGGGAAGAATTATGCGACCGTGTAATATTTGGATAGGAACAAACATGGACGTGCGTTGCCCCGTTGCATTACTGCCCAACGAACATGGACGCCGCCGCCGGCGGCCCGGTGGAGCTCGAACCCGAGAGACTCTGCTGCTTGCTTGGAGGGGTCGGGGAGGGTCGGAGCACAGGAGCATTGACGTGAAGAGAGAGTAGGCCGGGGAGATTACTGTGCACACCGCACAGCAACTTGGACCTCGGAAGGCCTTGGCTCTGTCAGGAGGAGGTCCCGAGTTCCTGCCGAGGACAGCCTGACGGGGGAGACGCACGGCCGCTCGCGCTGCCCGCAACGCGACCACGCCCTGCCCTAGGGTTCTGCGACGGCGGCAGCGTCATCCACAGCCACACCCTCCCTGAGTCCTGCCCTGAACTGGGGTTCCGAGATGGCGGCGGTGGCGGAGGTCTCTGAGGTTGGAGAGGGGCAAGATGTAGGACAGCGGAGGCTGGAGCCTGGAGCGATGGCGGCGTCTCGGGATTGCAGGCAGGGGGACGTGCGAGGTGAGTGTTTTTTTCACCGGTTTATGTTGTGTTGCCTGCACGGATATATAGGAGAACAAATAGGTGGATTATAATTCCTTCCATTGTATGAGTGCTGGGAAAGGAAGCGAGGGACAAAAATCAATCGAGGGGTCTTTAAGAGTAGAGATTAGTTAATTGGATTTTTCTTTAAAGTCTGTTATTTGTTTCCTTAAAATTTATTATATGTTTCCTAAATCAAATTGCATTGATGGGATGGATCGATTGATTTGGATAGTCTATTATTTGTTTCCTTCACATTCATTATATGTTTCCTAAAGAAAATTGCATTGATGAGATGGATCGTTTGATTATAATTCCTTGCATTGCACTGGTAGAAAAAGGGCCTACAGTCCCGGTTCGTAAGGGCCTTTAGTCCCGGTTCCTGAACCGGGACTAAAGTGTCGGTACTAATACCTCCCCCCTTTAGTCCTGGTTCAATCCAGAACCGGGACTAAAGCCCCTCCACGTGGGCAGTGCGCAGAGCCCAGGCAGGAGACCCTTTGGTCCCGGTTGGTGGCACCAACCGGGACCAATAGGCATCCACGCGTTAGCATTTCTGTGGCTGGGGTTTTAGTTTTTTTTTGAAAGGGGGGAGGGTTGGGGGTTTTGGGGGGTTAATTTAGGTGTTTCATATATTGTGTTAGCTAGCTATAATTAATATAGAGAAGTGTCCTCTCTTATGTCCGTGCTTGGTCGACGCTACGTACTATACATACATATAGAGAGGACTAGACACGCTAGCTAGCTAGTAAGCAAACGAAGGAAACAGAAGATCGTCATGAACATATATGCATACAGAGAGAAGTGATATCGACCACCTCTCCTACTCCGAGAGATTGGTCAAACAACAAGTTCTCGTATATCTATCTGACACTACCGGCTACATATATACAGTAATTATCTCTTACAAATATAATCATATGGACTCAGGTTTAACATAGAATTCTCCGTCTTCAGGGATCACGTGGTCAAGAAAGAATGCCGCCAATTCCTCTTGAATTCCTCGCATGCGAGCTGGTGCTAGGAGTTCATCCCGCTTCCGAAACATCTAATTTAAAGAAGGGGGTCAATACATATATATATGAATGAATGAAACTCAACACAAATGATGGTAATAAAATAAAATTGTGAATGTTGTTATTTACGTACTTCATATTGTTCCTCAGTGTAGCCCCGCTCATAGGTCGTGTGGCGGATGGACTCGCAAACATAGTATCCACAGAAATCATTCCCTTGTTCCTGCCACAACCACTTTACAAGAAATAGAGGTTAATCAAACTGATAAGAAAGAATGCCAAATGGTATTGATGAAACTAGCGCTTGAATGACTAGTAGATGCGCTTAAAATGCTACTATAGCTACTACTTACTTTCGGGTGTCTAAATTGCAGCTCCTTCGGCAGTCCCGGAGCTTTTCTGGTGAATTTTCTCCAACCCCTGCCGGACAAAGAAAACAATTACTTGATATATCAGGAAATGAACAAAGTTGCTGATATGGTGGATAATGATCGATTTAACTTACTTCTCGAGTATTTGAGTCATGTCTGCATAGTCCCTGGGATCTTTTCGTCTTGAGTCTAAGACGGTTACTAGTCCCTGCTCAAGCTTAATATGTAGGATAATATAGTGGTAACTGCACACACATGCATAACTCATCAATTACATTACTATAACCTTGACTAATATATAAGGGAAACCGAATACGCACAAGATAGTAACACTCACTTGAAGTTGTAATGAAAGAGTATTATATCTTTGTTTTGATTTATTATCAACGATTGTAGCATGCTGGCCTCGGTTTCTGCGGCATGAAATTTAACCTGAGTTGCATCTATGAGATATGTGTTAATGAACCCAATATCACCGACTTGTCTTTTCTTCAATTCGACGATCTTCAATCTGCATAATATAGTGAGGATGATTATAAATACATGCAATGAAAGAGCTAAGCTATATAGAGAAACTTAATGACAGAAGTAGTACTACTTACAGACAGTAGCAGGCGACCGTTGTTTTATCGAGGGCCAATTGATTGAAAAACTGATAGAACTCCTCAAATGGAACAGGCAACAGATCAATTCCAACGAGGTCATGCTCCTTTTTAACTTTCAAATACAAAGTACTCCTCCCCCAGAGTCTCTGCAGATTTTCAAGTACCAATCATGCAATCTTCGCATCATCGTTGATAGAGATCCTTCATCTTTGACGAGAGGCCTCCCGTACTCGTATCTTTGTATCTGCATCTCCATGGGTTCATAATGTACTTCGTCGGGCAGGTAATCTGCAAGATTGCTATAATCGGGCACCATCCTCGGATCATTAGCGACGTTGTGGCTAGGCACCTTGAGCGGGGGGCATGATTGCTTCGCTTGTTTGCCGAGTTGGGCAATTTGTTTCCCAGCTTGTTGTTCTTTCAGCCTTTGATCACTGACAGTACTTCCCGACTGCTCCGCTTCGGCAAATTCCTTTCCAATAATGCGGTCATAGTTTCCTTTCGGTGGATCAGACTTTGGTGGTTTTGTCAGGGCAGCTAGAGTGCGCTTCACTTTCACCCGATCTACCTTCTCCTCCGGAGGTGGATGTTTCTTTGCTTTCACCCCTTCAAAGAATTTCCTCACTTCTTCTCGGGTGATCTCGGCGTTCTCCTCCTGGGTCCTCTCGTATGGTAACTTCTCTGGAGTCTTCAGAGAAGGACCGAATCTGTATGTCCTCCCGCCTCTGGTTGTACTGCTAGACGCCGACCGAGCAGACGAAGCGGTTGTCTTCTTTTCTTGCTTAAGAGGCGGAGGAGAAGGACTACGACACGCCGGAGCAGCTGGAGCGGCGGCAGGTCTCTTCCGCCCTTGCTGACGAGGCGGAGAAGGAGGAGGCTGGCTGCTCGGGCGCGTCGGCGCAGGCGGAGAAGGAGGCGGAGTGCCACCACACGCCGAAGAAGGAGCCGTCCGAGGGCCCTGATAGTCACTCGCCGGAGGAGGAGGCGGAGTGCCCTGACTCGCCGGAGGAGGAGGAGGAGGAGGCGGAGGCGTCCAGTTCGGAAGGTTGATGAGGTCCTTCCGCCATACGCATGGAGGCTTCAGAGCAGACCCCAGCCGAGTCTCCCCTTCACCGGTAGGGTGGTCAAGCTGGAGGTCCTCAAATCCCTCCGTTATCTCATCCACCATCACCCTAGCATATCCTTCTAGAATCGGCCGGCAGTGAAAAGTTCCGCCGGGTTCAGTAGGATAAACAGAGCCAACAGCCGCCTTGAACTTCAAATTCATCCATTGCGTCATAAGGTGGCAATTTTGAGACTCCGTTATAGCATCCACAGGATAGCTGGCAGGAGCCGCCAAGGCATGCTCCGGCTGAAGCAGGTCGGTGGAAGCCACGCTGCTTCTGCGCTGAGATGGCGGGGTAGCTTCAGGGGAGGCTTCGGCAGTACGTTTGCTGTGATTTGCTTCTCGTTCCTCTTTCGCTTGTACCCTTGCGTGCAGCGCCTGCAGTTCGGTCTACTGCACTTTTTTCCTCCTCTCATGGGATTTGTAACCGCCTGCGTCCGGAAACCCAACCTTCCACGGAACGGAGCCTGGTGTGCCTCATGTCCGTCCAGGGTGCTCAGGATTCCCGAGGGCCATTGTGAGCTCGTCGTGCTCTCTGTCTGGAAAGACCGTCCCTTCCTGCGTTGCTTCGATATACTACTTAAGCTTACTGACTGGTATGTCCATTTGTTCGTTCGTCCAAATGCATTTCCCTGTTTCAGGGTCCAAGGTTCCGCCAGCCCCGAAGAACCAAGTCCGGCAACGGTCTGGCCAGTTCATTGTCTCTGGTTCGATCCCTTTATTAAGCAGATCATTCTCAGCCTTGGACCACTTAGGCCGGGCTATGAGGTAGCCACCTGACCCCGTGCGATGGTGAAGCTTCTTCTTCACAGCATTTTGCTTGTTTGTCGCCGACATCTTCTTACTCTTTTCCGATGTCTTGTGGGCCACAAATGCGGGCCAGTGATCTCTGATCTTCTCATATCTGCCCTTGAATTCTGGTGTCTCTTTTTTATCGACAAACCTATTCAGCTCTTTCTTCCACCTCCTGAATAGATCTGCCATCCTCTTCAGAGCAAAAGACTTGATTAATTTCTCTTTAATTGGGTTCTCTGGATTATCCTCTGGCGGTAGGGTGAAATTTGACTTTAGCTCAGTCCAAAGATCATTTTTCCGCATATCATTGACATAAGACACCTCAGGGTCTTCTTTAGCCGGCTTAAACCATTGCTGGATGCTTATCGGGATCTTGTCCCCAACCAGAACCCCGCACTGAGCAACAAATGCGCTCTTTGTCCGGAGGGGTTCAATAGGTTGGCCGTCGGGCGCGATTGCTGTGATCTCAAGCTTTTCATCTGAGCTCAACTTTTTCTTCGGGCCTCGTCTCTTTACCGAAGTTGTGCTCGATCCGGAGGGCTAGAAAAAAGAACAAAGACTTAATTAATATGTGTACATACCAAAACAATGAATGCATCAATCAGCTAGTCAGCATAGGCTTAACTAATATATATACCTGGCCGGACTCGGTTCGGTCACCGGAGCCATCATCACGGTCTCCTTCTTGCACCGGCATTGGGTCACCGGAGCCGTCCTCATGTTCTTCTTCTTGCACCGGCATTAGGTCACCGTAGCCAGCTTGTTCACCCTCTCCTTCCAGACCATCGGTTTCGTTGAGATAGTACGAGACGGCATCACTTCCTTGTGCGATTATCTCCCTCAACAACGCTTCTTTTGTTGCTTTGTCTAGGGAGGTGTCCATAGTTTCTACAAATATTTACAACATGGCAATTATTATTCAAACATGACAGATGGATATATTAGTGCCAAACGTAGAACTAGCTACCTAATCATAGTAAGCTATCGGGAGGGGGTATATATCGACAACGACGACACTACATCTATATATGTCCCTCGACGACCCTCGTTCCCAATAAAAAAAAGAGGAAGAAGAAGAAAAAAAGAGGAGAAGAAAGAATATAGGAGAAGAACCCTCGAACCCTCGAACCCTCGACCCCTAGACGACCCTCTTCTTCCTCTCATGTTCGAGAGGATCGCCGAGGGGTCGGGAGGTTGCCTAGTGCCAAAGGATTCAACAAAACCATGTCTTCATCATTAGGCGAAAGTAACATGTGCATGATGGTACGAAGCTCTTCAAAGTTGTTCTGGAACGGAGTCCCAGATAGGATAATTCGCTTTTTGGTACAAAGTTCAGCAAGAGCCTTCCGAATATCGCTATTTGGAAGGCCTTTGCTGAATTGGTACCAAAAGGCGGATTATTCTATCCGGGACTCCATTCCAGAACAACTTTGCAGAACTTCGTACCAACATGCCCTGGTTACTTCCGGCTAATGATGAAGGCATGGATTTCTTCAATACTTTGACACTAGGAAACCTCTCTCGACCCCTCGGCGATCCTCGACCCCTCGAACCCTCGACGACCCTGGAACCCTCGACCCCTCGACAATCCTCTTCTTCCTCTCATGTTCGAGAGGATCGCCGAGGGGTCGGGAGGTTGCCTAGTGTCAAAGGATTCAACAAAACCATGTCTTCATCATTAGGCGAAAGTAACATGTGCATGATGGTACGAAGCTCTTCAAAGTTGTTCTGGAACGGAGTCCCAGATAGGATAATTCGCTTTTTGGTACAAAGTTCAGAAAGAGCCTTCCGAATATCGCTATTTGGAAGGCCTTTGCTGAATTCGTACCAAAAGGCGAATTATTCTATCCGGGACTCCATTCCAGAACAACTTTGCAGAACTTCGTACCAACATGCCCTGGTTACTTCCGGCTAATGATGAAGGCATGGATTTCTTCAATACTTTGACACTAGGAAACCTCTCTCGACCCCTCGAACCCTCGACGACCCTGGAACCCTCGACCCCTAGACGATCCTCTTCTTCCTCTCATGTTCGAGAGGATCGCCGAGGGGTCGGGAGGTTGCCTAGTGTCAAAGGAAACCCTAAATAGCTAGCAAGTATCATGGGTGTGAGATACATGTGGCCTTCGGTGTCGGACACTACATCCACGTCCCACAAGTGACGTGGGCGTCGAAGCCCGCGCCACTTGTGGGATGTGGATGTAGTGTCCGACACCGACGGTACATGTATCTCACACCGACGATACTTTCTATTTAGGGTATCTCCTCTACCGCTCGGCGACCCTCTCGACGACCCTCGTTCCCGATAAAATAAAGAGGAAGAAGAAGAAGAAAAAAGAAGAGAAGAAAGAATAGAGGAGAAGACTTCCTCTTCTTCCTCTCCTCTTCTTCCCCTTCTTCCTCGCGTCTCTCATGAATGTCCGGCGTTCTCGACCCCCCCCCCCCCACGTGTCGAAGAAAAAAAATAAGAAAAAAAAGAGGAGAAGAAGAAAGGAATAGAGGAGAAAAGAGAAAGTAGAATATATATTCTATTTTTCTCTTCTTCTCCTCTATTCCTTTCTTCTTCTCCTCTTCTTTTTCTTCTTTTTTCTTCTTCTTATTTATTTCTCCTCGTCTTCGTCTCCCCTCTCGGCGACCCTAGACCCCCTCTCGACCCTCGACCCCTAGGCGACCGTCGACCCCTCTCTTTTTTTTTCTTCCTCTTCTATTTTATCCTCTTCTTCCTCTACCGCTCGGCGACCCTCGACGACCCTCGTTCCCGATAAAAAAAGAGGAAGAAGAAGAAAAAAAAGAGGAGAAGAAAGAATAGAGGAGATCTTCTCCTCTATTCTTTCTTCTCGTCTTTTTTCTTTTCTTATTCCTCTTCTTTTTTTATCCTCTTCCTCCTCTCATGTTCGACGACCCTCGATCCCTCGGCGACCCTAGACCCCCTCTCGACCCCCTCTTCTTCTCCCTCTTCTAATTCATTTGTTCATATGAATATACAAACATTTTCATATTTACAATAATTAATATCACCAAAAAAATCTATGAACAGAAAAAATCCTAATTTTTCTAAAGAACTATTTTTTGCATATATACATAAACATAGATATATACACAAAGAACATATATATACATATATATAAAAAACAAGCATATATATGAAAAAAATCTATGAACAGAAAAAATCCTAATTTTTCTAAAAAACTATTTTTTGCATATATACATGAACATAGATATATACATAGAGAACATATATATACATATATATATATATATATAAAACAAGCATATATATGAAAAAAAGCATATAACAGAACAAAATGCTAGCTAGGGCGCCGGCCGGACCACAGGAGGACCGCGGAGTCGGCGGCGAGGATGGCGACGGGGCAGCGGGCGACGGCGACGGCGGGCCGGGGCGTCGGGCAAGGGGCCGGCGCGGGCGACGGCGAGGGCGGGACGGGGCGGTGCGCGTCGGGGCAGGGATGAGGGCGACGGCGACGGGGGCGGGGTGGCACACGGCGACGGGGACGGCCGCGGGCTCGGGGCGGCACACGGCGGCGACGGGGACGATCGAGGAGGCGGGCCTCGGGGCAGGGCGGACGACGGCGACGAGGAGGACGATCGAGGAGGCGGGGCTCGGGGCGCGGCGACGGCGACGGCGATGGGGCAGGGCGCAGCGACGACGACGGGGCAGGGCGCGGCGACGGCGACGGCGACGAGGAGGACGAGCAGCCTGGCGGCGTCGGCGATGGGGAATGGAGCAGTTGGTGAAAATTTCGCAAGTGTTGGCTTATATAGCCACAGCAATGGTCCTGGTTCGTGGCACGAACCGTGACCAATGCCCCCCTTTGGTCCCGGTTGGTGCCACGAACCGGGACCAAAGCCCAATTTTCGGCAGCCCAAAGGGCGGGAAGCGGCGGCCTTTGGTCCCGGTTGGTGGCACCAACCGGGACTAAAGGGGTCATTGGTCACGGTTCGTGGCACGAACCGTGACCAATGACCCCTTTAGTCCCGATTGGTGCCACCAACCGGGACCAAAGGCCTATGCTGCCCCGCGCCCAAAAGTTTAGTCCCACATCGCTAGCTGAAGGGCGCCGATACTAGTTTATAAGCGCTGCTCTGCCTCCCCGTTCGAGCTCCTCTCTAATGCAGGCTTTCGGGCCTAAACCTGCTACTGCCTGTGGGCCTATTGGGCCTCTGCAGGCCTGAATCCTGGCCCATGTAGGGTTTCTAGTCGTATTCAGGACGTGGAGGCCCAGTAGGTGGCATTTTTTTTGGTTTTTTCTTTTTTATTTCTACATTTTTTTGGTTTTTTATTTTTTTTATTTCTACTTAAAACTAAATACTTCCAGTTTTTTAGTGATTTCTTTTTGCTTTTAGGTCACAAAAACTATAAAGTTTCTGTTAGTGCCATTAGTTTTAAATTTTAAATAGTTTAAATTTGAATTTTTAAAAATTTGTGTGAATCACTAGTTTATGAATAACTTTACTATAAAATTAGAATTTTTTTCTATTTATTTTATTTCTACTTACAACTAAATACTTACAGTTTTTTAGTGATTTCCTTTTGCTTTTAGGTCACAAAAATTATAAACTTTCTGTTAGTGCCATTAGTTTTAAATTTTAAATAGTTTAAATTTGAATTTTTAAAAATTTGTGTGAATCACTAGTTTATGAATGACTTTACAATAAAATTAGAATGTTATAGTTTTATTTTAGAATATTATAGTTTGATTTTAGGTCACACAAATTATATTCTTTTTGCTATTGAAGAATCTTATAGTTTTATTTTAGTTGATCATAACATAATATTTTAATTGATTGTTTTTATTTTCATAAAAGTTTTGTAGTTCATTCTGTTTGCTATTAATTCATTCTTTGAGCTAAATGACTCTGAAATTGGAAAGCATTTCAAAATGAACTCTGAAAAGGTTGAAAGTTGGCATGGTATCATCATTTCACCCACATAGCATGTTCCAAAAAGTAGAGAGGGTTAGACAAAAACTTGATGCACTTCGTGTACAAAATGGACAATCACTTTCGAAGTATCAAAGTTTCAAACCATAAGACATGAAAGCATTTCAAATGAACTCTGAAAAAGTTGAAAGTTGGGATGGTATCATAATTTCACCCACATAGCATTTGCTTATTGCGGGAGAAAGTCTTCACTTTTTCTTCGCTTGTGTCATTTTCTTATTGTACAAAACGAACAATCTCTTTCGAAGTATCAGAGTTTCGGACGAAAGATCATCTGTTACAAAGTTGGCATGGTATCATCATAATAGTTGCGGGAGAAAGTCTTCACTTTTTCTTCGCTTGTGTCATTTGCTTATTGCGCCGTAACCATGGATAATCTTCATTGTTTATCAGGATGCTTGGGTCAGCCTTGACATTGAAGGGAGGAATTTCATGAAACTTTTCATAATCTTCAGACATGTCTGTCTTGCCGTCCACTCCCAGGATGTCCCTTTTTCCCGAAAGAACTATGTGGCGCTTTGGCTCATCGTATGATGTATTCGCTTCCTTATCTTATCTTTTTCTCGGTTTGGTAGACATGTCCTTCACATAGATAACCTGTGCCACATCATTGGCTAGGACGAACGGTTCGTCAGTGTACCCAAGATTTTTCAGATCCACTGTTGTCATTCCGTACTGTGGGTCTACCTGTACCCCGCCGCCTAACAGATTGACCCATTTGCACTTAAACAAAGGGACCTTAAAATCAGGTCCGTAGTCAAGTTCCCATATGTCCACTATGTAACCATAATATGTATCCTTTCCGCTCTCGGTTGCTGCATCAAAGCGGACACCGCTGTTTTGGTTGGTACCCTTTTGATCTTGGGAGATCGTGTAAAATGTATTCCCATTTATCTCGTATCCTTTGTAAGTCAATACAGTCAAAGATGGTCCCCTGGACAACAAGTACAACTCATCACAAACAGTGTTGTCACCTCTGAGACGTGTTTCCAACCAACTGCTGAAAGTCCTGATGTGTTCACATGTAATCCAGTCGTTGCATTGCTCCGGGTGTTTGGAGCGCAGACTGTTCTTGTGTTCATAGACATACGGGGTCACCAAGGTAGAGTTCTGTAGAACTGTGTAGTGTGCTTGAGACCAAGAATATCCGTCCCTGCATATTATTGAGTCTCTTCCAAGAGTGCCTTTTCCAGTCAGTCTCCCCTCATACCGCGATTTAGGGAGACCTATCTTGTTAAGGCCAGGAATGAAGTCAACACAAAACCCGATAACATCCTCTGTTTGATGGCCCATGGAGATGCTTCCTTATGGCCTAGCGCGGTTACGGACTTATTTCTTTAGGACTCCCATGAACCTCTCAAAGGGGAACATATTGTGTAGAAATACGGGCCCCAGGATGACAATCTCGTCGACTAGATGAACTAGGACGTGCGTCATGATATTGAAGAAGGATGGTGGGAACACCAGCTCGAAACTGACAAGACATTGCGCCACATCACTCCTTAGCCTTGGTACGATTTCTGGATCGATCACCTTCTGAGAGATTGCATTGAGGAATGCACATAGCTTCACAATGGCTAATCGGACGTTTTCCGGTAGAAGCCCCCTTAATGCAACTGGAAGCAGTTGCGTCATAATCACGTGGCAGTCATGAGACTTTAGGTTCTGAAACTTTTTCTCTGGCATATTTATTATTCCCTTTATATTCGACGAGAAGCCAGTCGTGACCTTCATACTGAGCAGGCATTCAAAGAAGATTTCTTTCTCTTCTTTCGTAAGAGCGTAGCTGGCAGGACCTTTATACTGCTTCAGAGGCATGCCGTCTTTTTCATGCAAACGTTGCAGGTCCTCCCATGCCTCAGGTGTATCTTTTGTCTTCCCATACACGCCCAAGAAGCCTAGCAGGGTCACGCAAAGGTTCTTCGTCACGTGCATCACGTCGATTGAGGAGCGGACCTCTAGGTCTTTCCAGTAGGGTAGGTCCCAAAATATAGATTTCTTCTTCCACATGGGTGCGTGTCCCTCAGCGTCATTCGGAACAGTTAGTCCACCGGGACCCTTTCCAAAGATTACGTAGTGTAAATCATTGACCATAGCAAGCACGTGATCACCGGTGCGCATGGCGGGCTTCTTCCGGTGATCTGCCTCGCCTTTGAAATGCTTGCCTTTCTTTCGACATTGATGGTTGGTCGGAAGAAATCGACGATGGCCTAGGTACACATTCTTCCTGCATTTGTCCAGGTCTATACTTTCAGTGTCATCTAAACAGTGCGTGCATGCGTGGTATCCTTTGTTTGTCTATCCTGAAAGGTTACTGAGAGCGGGCCAATCGTTGATGGTCACGAAAAGCAACGCCTTTAGGTTAAATTACTCCTGTCTGTGCTCATCCCACATACGTACACCGTTTCCATTCCACAGCTGTAAAAGTTCTTCAACTAATGGCCTTAGGTACACATCAATTTCGTTGCCGGGTTGCTTAGGGCCTTGGATGAGAACTGGCATCATAATGTACTTCCGCTTCATACACATCCAAGGAGGAAGGTTATACATACATAGAGTCACGGGCCAGGTGCTGTGATTGCTGCTCTGCTCCCCGAAAGGATTAATGCCATCCGCGCTTAAAGCAAACCATACATTCCTTGGGTCCTTTGCAAACTCATCCCGGTACTTTCTCTCGATTTTTCTCCACTGCGACCCGTCAGCGGGTGCTCTCAACTTCCCATCTTTCTTTCGGTTCTCACTGTGCCATCGCATCAACTTGGCATGTTCTTCGTTTCTGAACAGACGTTTCAACCATGGTATTATAGGAGCATACCACATCACCTTCGCAGGAACCCTCTTCCTGAGAGGCTCGCCGTCAACATCACCGAGGTCATCTTGTCTGATCTTATACCGCAATGCACCGCATACCGGGCATGCGTTCAGATCCTTGTATGCATCGCGGTAGAGGATGCAGTCATTAGGGCATGCATGTATTTTCTCCACCTCCAATCCTAGAGGGCATACGACCTTCTTTGCTGCGTATGTACTGTCGGGCAATTCGTTATCCTTTCGAAGCTTCTTCTTCAATATTTTCAGTAGCTTATCAAATCCTTTGTCAGCCACAGCATTCTCTGCCTTCCACTGCAGCAATTCCAGTACGTAACCGAGCTTTGTGTTGCCATCTTCGCAATTGGGGTATAACCCTTTTTTGTGATCCTCTAACATGCGATCGAACTTCAGCTTCTCCTTTTGACTAATGCATTGCGTCCTTGCATCGACAATGACCCGCGGAGATCATCATCATCGGGCACATCGTCTGGCTCCTCTTGATCTTCAGCAGCTTCACCCGTGGCAGCATCATTGGGCACATCGTCTGGTTCCTCTTGATCTTCACCAACTCCCCCCGTTGCAGCATCACCGTATTCAGGGGGCACATAGTTGTCATCGTACTCTTCTTCTTCGCCGTCTTCCATCATAACCCCTATTTCTCCGTGTCTCGTCCAAACATTATAGTGTGGCATGAAACCCTTGTAAAGCAGGTGGGAGTGAAGGATTTTCCGGTTAGAGTAAGACCTCGTATTCCCACATTCAGTGCATGGACAACACATAAAACCATTCTGCTTGTTTGCCTCAACCGCATCGAGAAACTCATGCACGCCTTTAATGTACTCGTGGGTGTGTCTGTCACCGTACATCCATTGCCGGTTCATCTGCGTGCATTATATATAATTAAGTGTCCAAATTAATAGAAGTTCATCATCACATTAAAACCAAAGTGCATACATAGTTCTCATCTAATAACATATAGCTCTCCAGAGCATCTAATTAATTAAACCATACATTGAAACTATGTAAAACATTTCAATGCGAAAACAAATGCGATCATAATCGCAACCAAGGTAACAATTGATCCAATGGCATAATGATACCAAGCCTCGGTATGAATGACATATTTTCTAATCTTTCTAATCTTCAAGCGCATTGCATCCATCTTGATCTTGTGATCATCGACGACATCCGCAACATGCAACTCCAATATCATCTTCTCCTCCTCAATTTTTTTTATTTTTTCCTTCAACAAATTGTTTTCTTCTTCAACTAAATTTAACCTCTCGACAAGGTCGGTTGGCATTTCCGATTCACATACATCCTAGATAAATAAAATCTATGTCACGTTGGTCGGCATAATTTTCATAAACAATAAATGAACCAATAGTTATAAAGATAATATACATACCAAATCCGAATCATAGACATGACGAGGGCCGACGGGGGCGGATACCAAAACCATCGCACTATATAAGATGCAATAATAAATGTAAGAAAATGATACAAGTATCTATCTAAACATACAAGTAAGAATATTTTTCCTTTCAGAAAGAAGATAAGAACAAGAGGCTCACCACGGTGGTGTCGGTGATGAGATCGGCGCGGGTGATCGACGGCGGTGAAGACGGGGACGGGGCGTGATGGACCGCTAAATCTAGAAAAATCTCGAGGAAAATGGAGCTTGGAGGTCGAGCTTCGAGAGGAGAAAGCTTAAGTAGTGTGGCTTGGGCATTCCATCGAACACCTCATGTGCATAGGAGGTGAGCTAGAGCACCACAAACCCCTCTCCCCCTCGGCCAGAAAAACAGAGCACCGGGGTGCTCTGCTCTTACGCGAGGGGGGTATATATAGACACCTCATTGGTCTCGGTTGGTGGCATGAGCCGGGACTAAAGGGGAGCCTTTGGTCCCGATTCAAGCCACCAACCGGGACCAATGGTGGTGGGCCAGGAGCGAGGCCCATTGGTCACGGTTCATCCCACCAACCGGGACCAAAAGGTCCAGATGAACCGGGACCAATGGCCCACGTGTCCCGGCCGGCACCCTGGGCTCACGAACCGGGACCAATGCCCACATTGGTCCCGGTTCTAGACTGAACCGGGACTAATGGGCTGATGCAGGCTGGACCATAGCCCTGTTTTCTACTAGTGAATTGTATCAGTGTTGGGAACGGAAGTGAGGGACAAAAATCAATCGAGGGGCCTTTAAGAGTAGAGATTAGTTAATTGGATTTTTCTTTAAAGTCTGTTATTTGTTTCCTTAAAATTTATTATATGTTTCCTAAATCAAATTGCATTGATGGGATGGATCGATTGATTTGGACAGTCTATTATTTGTTTCCTTCACATCCATTATATGTTTCCTAAAGCAAATCGCATTGATGAGATGGATCGTTTGATTTGGGTAATTTAGTAAAGTTAGATCTGTGTCTTTTTGTACGGTAGGAAAGTGTTTGTTTAGAAGGAAATAGTGAAAAAAATAAACCGATGGGGTGGTGGGAGGGGGGACGAAAAAACCCATACAAAAGTGGTGGGAGGATGACGAAAATAAAACGGAGGTGGGAGGATGACGAAAATAAAACGGAGGTGGGAGGATGACGAAAAAAACCATCGAAAAAAAACCGCGCAGACTATTCACCAAGTCGTCCATTAGGAGTAGAGATTAAGATTTGGAATTGATTATCATAAAACTAAATTTTATTGATTGGTAACGTGCTATCAGTTCCTTCCCGTTTATAACGTGTCTAGTTAGGAAACTTTGCAAAGGTTAGGAAAGTTTTTATTGTGAAGGTAAAAAAAATAACTTGAGGAGATATGGTGGTGGGATGTGAGACGAAAATAAATCAGACGAAAATAAACCAGACGAAAAAAAAACCAGACGAAAGTAAACCGTGGACGCAATCCTACCAACTCAGACATTAGGAGTAGAGATACATGCACTTCTTTCTTTTTTACATAAAAATAGAAAGTCATATACATAATTAGATACGTATGTATGTGATCGTTTATTAATTATTAAAAAAACATAGCGAAGTCGTTTTCTATGCAATAGTTCTTTTGTACAATAAGAACATAATTATAGTTATAATTATAAAATATATATAATACATTTAGGAAAAATACCAATTGATATCCGTCAAATTTCATCAAGAATTGTTAAAGTAGCAGTTTGACGGATATTTAAACTTTAGAGAAATTTCTAGATCTATACTACTAAATGTCTTTTATGAAATTAAAGAATTCAATATAATTTCGAAAAGTAAAGTAAATACTATTAGTTTTGGGCTTTAAATACTAAATTTACATTAATATTCATTCTTTGGGATCATATTGATCATCTATATCTAAATATCTAGGCCCACTATAAAATTATCTTCATATGTGTGCTTCTATGTAACCTTAATTATTACCCCTCAAAAAAAATGTAACCTTAATTATTTATAACCGTCTGATCAAAATTTTGTGACTTCAACAAATCATGCATGTACACATAAGTTACTTTTTGCATTAATTTATCGCTACAACCCAAGCCACAACGTCAAGTCATGCATTTCATTTTTCCGGAGAGGAATAAAAAGTTATGCATGCCAGTCACAAATTATCATTTTTTGCGTTAGTTTTGGTGCGGTCATGGACACTATATGTGTTGGAAGCTTGGACAAAAAATTTGTACTTCATGGTTCTTTTTGTTAAAAGATGGCGTTGTGTTAAGTTCAATTAATTTTTTCTCATTTTGTACATCATTTTTGTCGCATAATTCGTAGATTTTATTGTTTTTAAATGTATAGTGAATACACACTTACATTTCTTTTTAATTAATTTTAGTTATTTTAAGCACCTATTTATGCATTTGTTTTAATTAATACAGCTCCCTCATCAACACGTGGGGCATCATCTAGCATTTACTTATATTTTTCAAATAAAATTAAGAAATAATAAGCAAAAAATCTGAATGGATTCTAAATGTATGTAACCTCACTTTATAAAAGTTTAATAACTAAGTATTACAGTACACTTTTATCGCAAGAAAAAGTATAACATACCACTAAAAGATGTTGCCCCCACATTTATGCGTGTCAGTTGCTTGTGACTTTGACGAAGTTATAGGGGCATCCGGGGCGTGGGTTTTGTTGCGCTCTTTCCCATCCCATTTAGTTTTCGGAAATGCGAGGACAATCCATCCATAATTCCTGCGTAGTAAAAGAATCTACTTTTTTCTTGAGAAAAAAGTGACAATGACCAAGATAAGAAAAATTGAAAACTCAACTCTAGTTTGGTATACTTCCACTAATCATTCCCTTAGACTAGCCACAGTGAGAGTAACTTTAACAGTAACTTCAAGTCCAACTCAACAAATTTGTCTATGTGGCAATGAGCTAATGAAGAAAGAGGGTAGTTCTAGTAACTTAGCTAGTTACTGCAACATCACATGTCGCAATGCAGTATGAGTTTATAAGCTAATAAATGAAGCTTTGCATGACAAAGCACCTATGTTACTACCCACTATGAAGATAGTAATATAGTCTAAGGATATGTGTATGTTACTAGTGTATGTTACTCTTGATTGTGGCTAGTCCTATCACTGATTTATTTTCCCCAAATCATTTAAATAACAGAGGATCAATTTTGTGTGTGGGTAAATTTGTCTTCTCGTCATTCGCGCCGTGCAGAGCGGGGATACGAAGCGGCCGTCTAGGAAGTTATTACGAACTCATCGGGAACGCGATCGAGGCACGGCCCGTTCACCTCCTCTTTTTTTAATTCTTCTTTCTTAAAAAAGCAGGAGAATTAGATCTGAACGATAAGTACTGGGCGACACTACTGCTTGTTGGCTCCTGCCTCCTGGGGTTCACTCTCAGCCGGCCGCTTCAGCTTCACAACTCCTGGCTCTTGCTTGCGCCACCATGTGCTGGTACAACGACGAGATCTTGCCTTTCTTGATCCGTCTCTTACGTCCTGCTTTGATCACTCACTGAGTAATCACGCAGTTTCCCAGCGGAAAGGAGTTCCTCCGTGATGGCTGGGGAAGGAGGCGACGACAACGCCGAGGCGCCCCTTCGTCCCGCCGGCGTCACGCTCCTCCTCGTCGGAAAGATCGGCAACGGCAAGAGCGCCACCGGCAACAGCATCCTTGGGCAGGAGGCGTTCGCTTCCAAGCGCTCCTTCGGAAGCGTAACGCTCTCTTGCCAAATGGAAAGCACCACGCTCGATGATGGCCGCATCGTCAAAGTAATAGACACACCAGGTAATCGGCCAAGCATGCTCGATGTTAATCTCGTGACATGTGCAGAGAATCAGAGATGATCTTTACAATCTACTCCTACTAGCTACTGATCTGATCTCTGATCAAGATTCTGTCTCTCCTGGGAGCAATTAATGTACATTTTTTGTATTGGTTAATTAGGGCTTCTCAACACCGCCAGCGTCACGGTTGATGTCGGGAAAGTGGCCATGGAGTGCATGAGCATGGCAAAAGACGGGATACAAGCAGCCATCGTTGTCTTCTCGGCCACGTCTCGCTTCTCCGAAGAAGACGCGACGGCTGTGGAGTCCATAAAGAGGATGTTTGGTGAGCGCATGGTCTTGGTTTTCACTCACGGAGACGAGGTAGGGCAGAATGAATTCAAGGAGATGATGAGTTATGCTCCGGAGTACATGAAGGTCTGTTTCAGCTTCATATGTACCGTCTCGTATTTGCAGGATTCTTCGCATCAAAACGCATTTAGTGTACTCTTTGTCAAAAAAAAATTCAGACAAAGGGTGGATTTTATTGACTGAAAATGAAACGTTGCGGGCCATTTAATCTTCATAGGAGATGGTGAGGTTGTGCGAAGATAGAGTGGTCCTCTTCGACAATAGGACCAATCATTCATGGATTCAAGCAGAACAACGCAAGGTATTGCTTGATAAGGTGGACTCTATTATGACTGATCATCAGGAACATCCACTTTCAGAGCAAATTCAGCCTGTCATTAAGGTAGTCTGTTCATAACCTTTTTTCTTTCTTACTTTTGAAATGAAATATAAGTTGTCAAGGACCTTGGTGCCCAAGACAGAAGGACCTCGACTACGTAGTTTGTAGTCTCGGTTGATAGGAGCGCTAGGGTTTTTGCCTAACTGCTCAATGGTGCAGGAGAAGAGATTAGGAGTAGAGGAGGAGGTAGGAGATAATGATTTATTGCTTGTGTCAAAGGGTGCAGATTACAGTATATATAAAGGCCTTATGGGCTTCTAACAAACTAGGAAACTAACTACTCCTGGACTAACCAACGTAGAATCAGGCTTCTAACAAACTAGGAAACTAACTACTCCTGGACTCTAGGAACCAACGTAGGATCAGGACTCCTTGCCCTGATCATGCCTCGCCAGCTGTGGCCGTCGGCTGCTGCTCCTGGGCGCGTGACCCGCGCCTGTACGCAGCGCCCCACATGACATCTCCCCCCCCCTCGACGAGCAGCTCGTCCTCGAGCTGAAAAGCGGGGTAGCGCTCGACGAAACTGTCAAGATCCTCCCATGTAGCTGATGATGCTGCTTCACCCTTCCAGTGGACAAGCAGCTGGCGAACGCCGCGTGCTAGTCGTGCATGAGTCACGCGCTCCGGTTCTGGAACAGCCGCCCCGTTGTGGATCGGAGGCAATCCCGGTGGTGCAGTTGGAGGCGTGCCGAAGAACTTCTTGAGGAGGCCCATGTGGAACACGTCATGGAGGCGCGAGCGTGCCGGAAGCTCAAGGCGGTAGGCCACGTCGTTGACGACCTCTGAAATGTGGTACGGTCCATAGAAGCGTGGCTTGAGCTTGCCCCTGGTTGGCAGGTTGAGAGAGGACGCGGCGCGCTGGCGAAGACGAAGACAGACCCAATCGCCCACGTCATGCCGAATGTCCCGATGGCGTCTGTCGTAGTAGGACTTGTAGACCGCATGTGCCTGCTGTAGACGATAGCGGACGTCCGTGAGTAACTCGTCGCGCTCCGCAATGCTCCTACCCACTGCGGCCACCCGTGTATCGCCCGGCTCGTAGGAGCGAATAGTGGGAGGGTCACGGCCATACACCAGCTTGAACAGAGTTTCTTGGGTCGCTGCCTGGTAGGCGGTGTTGTATATATACTCGGCCCAGGGAAGCCACCGGAGCCACTGCCTGGGACGATCCCCGGTGAGACAACGGAGGTACATCACAATGATCTTGTTAGCAGCCTCAGTTTGGCCATCCGACTGTGGATGAAACGCCGTCGTCATGTGCAGCTTGGTCCCGGTGAGGCGCATGAGCTCCCGCCAAAAAGCCGAGGTGAAGACGGGGTCGCGGTCCGAGACCATGGACTGCGGGACGCCATGGAGACGCACAATCTCCGCGAAGAACACCTGTGCCACTGATTCTGCCGTGTACGGGTGGGCTAGCGCCACAAAGTGGCAGTACTTGCTGAAGCGATCCACCACGGTGAGGATAACAGACTTCCCGCCCACAAGAGGGAGCGCTTCTACGAAATCGATGCCGACGTCAGTCCACACGGCCGTGGGCACCGGCAGTGGCAGCAGCAGACCGGCTGGGTGCAAGTGCTCGGACTTGTAGCGCTGGCAAGTACCACAGGCGCAGACATACTCCTGCACCGTCTTGCGCAGGTTAGGTCCGTGGAAGTCGTGGCGGAGACGATGCAGCGTGCGCAGGACGCCTTCGTGTCCGTCATTGTGCACTGCGGTGAGAAGCTCCTGGAGTAGTGGAGACGTTGGCGGGATGTAGAGGCGGCCGTTAAAAGTGACGAGGCCGTCGGAGAGCGCCCACGGCAGCTGCCGAGCGCCTGCCGTTATATCCTCGCGCAGCGCGACGAGTGTTGGGTCGGTGGACGAAGCTTTCCGTAGGTGGTCGATGAAGTCGAAGTGAGGACCAGATATAGCCATGAGGCCCGTCTCTTCCGTGTCGCGGCGGGAAAGGGCATCCGCCACCGTGTTTGTACTGCCGGCCTTGTACTCCACAGTGAAATCGAAACCCAGTAGTTTGCCGACCCAGTGGTGTTGCGGAATGGTTGCCAAGCGCTGGTCAAGGAGGAATTTGAGACTGTAGTGGTCAGTTTTTACCACAAATTGGCGCCCCCAGAGGTACGGTCGCCAATGGCGAATAGCGAGCACCAGGCCAATGAGTTCCCGTTCATATGCCGCCAGAGAACGGTGACGAGGCGCGGCCGGCCGGCTGAAGAACTCCACCGGGTGCTGATCTTGGAGAAGGACGGCCTCGAAACCGTATGTAGACGTGTCACACTCGACGATGAACGGCCGTGTGAAATCGGGCAACGCGAGCACGGGAGCCGTGGTGACCGCCGTCTTGAGGGTGGTAAAAGCTGCTGCCGCCTCCAGCGACCATGAGAAGCCGTCCTTGCGAAGCAGGGCCGTCAGGGGCGTGGCGACCACGCCAAACTCCTTGACAAACTTGCGGTAGTACCCTGCAAGACCGAGAAACCCCCGGACCATGCGCGCCAAGCGAGGCTGCGGCCAGTCGGCCACGGCCTGCACTTTTTCCGGATCCATGGCCACTCCGGCCGCGGATATGGTGTGACCCAGGTAGGAGATCGACTCAGACGGCGAACGAGCATTTGGACCTCTTGACGAAGAGCTGGTGCTGGTGCAGTACGATAAATATGGTGCGCACATGGCGAAGATGATTGGCCCACGACTCGCTGAATATGAGGATGTCGACGAAGAAGACGAGAACGAAGCGGCGCAGGTACGGCCGCAGCAGATCGTTCATGAGTGCCTGGAACGTCGCCGGCGCGTTGCAGAGGCCGAACGGCATCACCAGTAACTCGTAGAGGCCGCCGTGGGTACGGAAGGCGGTCTTTGGGATATCCTCCGCACGCATCCGCACCTGGTGGTAGCCGGAGCGTAAGTCGAGGTTGGTGAAGAAACGAGCGCGCCGGAGCTCGTCGAGGAGTTCGTCCACCACCGGAATTGGAAACACATCCTTGATGGTGATGGCGTTCAGGGCGCGGTAGTCGATGCAGAAGTGCCAGGACCCGTCGGGCTTGCGGACTAGCAGTACCGGCGATGAGAATGCGGAACGACTTTCTCGGATGATGCCCTGGGCGAGCATGGCGGCGCACTGATGCTCCAGCTCGTCCTTGTGCGCGGCCGGGTAGCGATACGGACGGACGGCCACTGGGGCGGAGCCGGGCAGCAGGGTGATGCTGTGGTTGCGGCTGCGGAGTGGTGGTACGCCGGAGGGTTCGGCGAACATGCCGTCAAACTCGGTGATGATGGCGTCGAGGAAATCGCGGCCATTGCATGATTGCAGGGCTGGCCCGTCCGGTCCGGCAAGGCCGCGCCAGCAGACCCGATGGCCCCTCCGCCAGAACGTCATGGAGAGGGCGCGGAAATCCCACAGGATCGGTCCAAGCGTCGCCAGCCATTGCGTGCCCAAGGCGACGTTGTAGCCTGCGAGCGGCAAGGCGAGGAAATCCTCCGAGAACGCCTCCTGGTCGATGCGGAAGGATATGGCGCGGTATGCGCCCTGGCACGGAACACACTCGCCGTTGGCCACCGTGACATGCATCTTCTAGGTGGTGGGGGATGGCAGTGTAGCACGAGCGGCCGCCTCCTCGGCGATGAAGTTGTGGGTGGATCCTGAGTCGATCAGGGCGAGGAGGGAGACACCCCCGAGGGTGATATGCATCTGCATGGCCTCGCTCGTGCGCATGCCGGAGATCGCGTGGAGCGAGATCCGAGGGTCGGCCGGCGAGGCATCAGCGGTGGCGGAGGCCGTGTCGTCGTCGTTGTCGTCCGGCGCCAGGTCGAGGAGAAAGATGCGCTGGCAGACGCGGTTGTGGCCCCTGCGAAACTTCTCATTACAATTGAAGCATAGGCACAGGCGACAGCGTTCCTCCATCTCTGTCTGTGGCATGCGTTTGATTGGGCCCCCTTCCGGCAGACTAGGAGCAGGGGGTGCGGCTGGTAGAGCCGGTGCGGGGGGCGCGAGGCGTGGTTCGGGCGCCGGCAGGATGCCCTTCTGCTGAAAACGCACCGGTGTCGCGAAGGTGAGCACGCACTGGTCGCGCAGCTCCAACTTGCGGGCGAGGCTCTTGGCGACGGCGAGGGACTGCGGGTTGTGGATTTCCACGTCGAGGCTAAGGGGTGGCTGGAGTCCCGCGGTGAAGATCTGAACATTCTGTGTCTCTGATAAGACGCTTGCCCGGGGAGGAGCGCCTCAAACCGCTCCTGGAAGTCGACTACGGACGTTGTGCGCTTGCACGCCATTAGTTCGCCCAGCGGGTTAGCGCGTAGAGGTGGCCCGAAGCGGAGGTTGAGCAGCTCGGAGAAGCGGCGCCACGGCGGAGTGCCCTCGTCACGCTGGACCTGCATGTACCACAGCTGGGCAGAACCCTCAAGGTTGTAGGACGCCATCCAGACTTTTTCCTCCTCGGTGATCCGTTGTTGATGGAAGAAGGACTCGCATCTGTTGAGGAAAGCGAGCGGATTGGACTTGCCGTCGAACTTGGGGAAGTCCATCTTCTGAAACCGGGGCGGGCGATCATTGTGGTGCTGCCCATCGTGGGCGCCGGCAGCGCTCGACGAGGAGGTGGACTTGTCCTTCTAGATCGCGGCGACAGACGTCTGCAGGGACAAAGTCTGGATGGCGTCCTACAACCTTGAGGGTTCTGCCCAGCTGTGGTGGAAGAAGGACTCGCATCTGTTGAGGAAAGCGAGCGGATCGGACTTGCCATCGAACTTGGGGAAGTCCATCTTCTGAAACCGGGGCGGGCGATCATTGTGGTGCTGCCCATCGTGGGCGCCGGCAGCGCTCGACGAGGAGGTGGACTTGTCCTTCTGGATCGCGGCGACGGACGTCTGCAGGGACGCCACCGTTGCAGTCAAGGCCTCGATCATCTTGGCCAGATTAGCGGTGGTTGGTTCTTCCATGCTGGAAGTGACCGAGGCGGCGGCGGATGGTGGCGATGGAGGTGTGCTTGGCGCGGACGCAAGGGTGGCCGCGGGCTGCGGATGGAGCGCGGACGAGGAAGAGGATCGCCTGGAACCTGATACCAAGTTGTCAAGGACCTCGGTGCCCAAGACAGCAGGACCTCGACTACGTAGTTCGTAGTCTCGGTTGATAGGAGCGCTAGGGTTTTTGCCTAACTGCTCAATGATGCAGGAGAAGAGATTAGGAGTAGAGGAGGAGATAGGAGATAATGATTTATTGCTTGCGTCAAAGGGTGCAGATTACAGGATATATAAAGGCCTTATGGGCTTCTAACAAACTAGGAAACTAACTACTCCTGGACTCTAGGAACCAACGTAGGATCAGGCTTCTAACAAACTAGGAAACTAACTACTCCTGGACTCTAGGAACCAACGTAGGATCAGGACTCCTTGCCCCGATCATGCCTCGCCAGCTGTGGCCGTCGGCTGCTGCTCCTGGGCGTGCGACCCGCGCCTGTACGCAGCGCCCCACATGACATAAGTTCTTCCATTTTCATGGTTCGTCGTCGTTGTAGGTAGACCCAGAAGAAATAGAAGAGGGAGCTGGTCATAAGGTGCACTCTGTTGTTATGACTGATCATCAGGGACATCCATTTTCAGAGCAAATGTACCCTATCATTAAGGTAGTCTGTTTATAACCTTTTGATTCTCATTTTTCAAAATGAAATATAAATTCTTCCATTTGCATGGTTCGTCCTCATTGTAGGAAGACTCAAAAGTGAAAGAAAAGGGTGCTCATCATCAGGTAGACTCTGTTATGACTTTTAGAGGAAATGCACACTTGCATTATGGCAGTCTCTTTATAACGTTTTCCTTCTTATTTTTGAAATGAAATGTAAGTTCTTCCATTCGCATGATTCGTCCTCGTTGTAGGAAGACCCAGAAGTGAAAGAAGGAAAAAGTATCAGTAAGCGGTATTTGAAGATAACAAATCCTGAAGCTAAGCATGAGGTCGCACTTGGCTTATGCGGCCAAATTGGTAAGAGATTTCTAATCAAAGAACTCGGTTATCCGTTATGCTTGTGTTCCATTCTGGGATGTTGATTTATCAGTATGTTAGCTATTTTGTACTTTTGGTAACAGAAAATTCTGAATTTTAAGTGGAACCATGCCCCAAACGTAGAGACAAGAGCGGTGTTTTTGTGTTTCGCCCATGATTTCATGTTTAAGTCTAGCTAAGGATCCATTTTCTAAAACATCTTGAGGTTGAATCAATTCTATTTTTTTTCAAACATTGAATGCACTGGTACAATTAAGAAACAAGATGCATTGAAAACTTGATCATTGTACATTTTGTGTGGAGGTTTTGTGACAGGACTGACTATTTAGTACTGCTGCACGAATAGGTTTGGGATAAAATTCGTCGCCTCTGGCGCAAGGTGGTCGATGCATTTACAGACCAGGTCGACACCAACAAGGAGCAATTCACGGTGGGCATTGTTTCATGCTGTGTGGAGGTGCAAAGGGGATGGTGGCAGCAGAAGCCTAAGATGATCAAGCTAGCTTGAGAACCGTGAGCAGTAACGTCGTACGTGCTGACGACTTTGTTTTTTGGTTGTAGCCTATGTGATTCTGTTTAAGGTATTGGGTCTCTATCGCTTGTGACAGTCTTGTGGTCGGCGTAGTGCTGTTTATTTTGTTTAGGATAAACTAGCACATATGCCCGTGCATTGTAACTGAAGAGATATTTTTTTGCGAGAAACAATGGGGAAGATAATTGTTGTGTCCATCAAAAGCGATCCGCCAGCGGTACGATAAAGAGAGAGGAGTTGTGGTCTTCTCGCGGGTCATGTTTGTCCCGCCAGATCTTGATAGTAGTGGGGTTAATCGATGTGGCGGCAACAATCCAACGCGTGCCTTTTTATCCTCCGGGTCCGCCTTTATCTCAGGGTTGTGGCTGCCTCCTCAATTGGTAGCTATGCGGCTACATTCGAGGCAGAGTTGCTTCGACCACTCTCTCTTAACATGGCGTAACCGGATGGATTACTAGTTGTAGCGCATAAATCCCGTTTCATTAGCATATTTAGCGAATAACCAGATATTTGTCCCTTTTTTCATTATGGTTTAATCTCTTTGATTGTGTTAGCGCTCATGTGCCCATAGTTTTTTTATTCGAGCCGTTTGAGGGAGCAATTTTTTTCTTGGGCCAACTGCGTGGGGCTACTATATGAGGCTGGTTGTGTAAAATAGCGCGTGGGGTGCACATCAGTTCGTGTATTGACCAGCACACTGGTAGGCTCCAACATGACATGTGTTTGTAAGGCGCGAAAAAATCCAAAAAATGATGAGTTGAAGGATCGAAATCATGCCCTCAAAGACCCGACTACGTGTTGCCAGCCACTCGAAGAAACGAGTCATACCAACCAATGGCCCGCTCAAACCTTTAAGATCATACTCCAACGTCATATTAGAAACAATTTTTGTTTTTTTGAACTTTAAAAAAATATAAATTGCTCAATATTCTTCGAAACATGAATAAGTTTGAAAATCCCAAACATTTCTTAAATTTTTCTACATTTTCAGAAATGCACAACAACATTTGAAATGTTCGAAATTCATAATTTTATTTGAAAAAATGAACCTTTTATAATGACATGAACATTTTGTAAATTTGTCAATTTTCAAAAGGAAACATATTTCGAACATTCAGAATAATTTTTTAAAATGTGTTTTACTAAAAGAAGAATATTTTGTATTTGGACCATTTTGAAATACAATTCTTTTTGGAGAATCTCAAACAATTTTGGAAAAAAACAAATAAAAAATGGAACTTTTCTTAAAATCTGAACCAATTTTGAAATGAGAACAAATATTTAATGTTCTGAACATTTTTCAAAATGAAATATATTTTAAAGTTCCAAACATTTTTTAAGAAAATCTTATTTCTCTAATATTATGAAAGTTTTTGAATATTTTCAATTTATAAAAAAATGGAGAGATAACAATAAAATTGAAAGGAAAAAAAGACAAAAGAAACAGGAAAGAAATGGAAAAATAAAAATAAAAACATAACACAGAACAACAAAAAAGAAAATGGTTCAGCCCCGGGTGGGAGCCCTGTTTGAATTAGTGACTACTTTGGATTGAGAACAAAGATTTAATGTTCTGAACATTTTTCAAAATGGAATATTTTTTAAAATTACGATTTTTTTTATTTTTTTATGATATTATGAACTTTTTTTAATTAAAAAGGGAAGAAATAAAAATAAACTTGAAATAAAAAAATAGGAAAGACAAAGATAAAGAGACAGAAAAATAGAAAAATAGAAACATAACACAAAACAAAAAAACTGTTCAGCCCAGCTTGTGAGAATTTGTGACTATTTGATGCTCTTCGTGATAAACAGGGTTTTCCCACCTGCGTGGGGACGAAAATAACTGGCATGGCTTTGCTGGGCCACATTGCAGGTGGCCCATGTATGAAATTCTGGCGTTTTTACTTTTCTAATAGACGAATGGACAAAAATTAGTACCACCTCGAATAGGGAAAAATCTTTTCGATGGTGAACGGATGAAAAAAATCGGAGAAACACACCTTGCTTTATTAGTAGGTATATAGATATAGATATAGAAGTATGGTTTGTCCTGTTGAATACTGCTACTTATGTAATATCAGGTCTGAAAAAAACTTGTTCGGAGGTGCATTCTTGGGAAAGCTCAGGTTCTATCTCAAAATTTGTTGTTCGCTATTGTTGTATGGCTAAGGGATGTGACCATGTGAACTTTCATCATGTTCTCCTTGTGGCTCGTACTTTTTGATGGGAAAGCAACACCTAAAATCAAAGTTTCAAATAGTAGGCTATATCAGTGTTGGTTATAGTGGTATGAGCAATGTTGTGCTAAATGACATGTGTATACAATTTGGTGAATTTAGTTTTCTATAGCATTGTTGGTCGGTGCTTTAGGCTAGTCATAGTGGGAAGAACCTTACATGCATATGTTACTGGACGAGGATTTATAGCTCTCGGGTGCTCCGCACCCCTATACGTACAATACCAAGAAAAAAATACCAAGAAATTTGAAAAAAAAATCTGGGATTTGGGGATATCAAACGTGGGTTCCCGATGTACTCCTGTCTGAAATTTGGTCAAAAAATACCAGGAAACGTATTCACGGCAAAAAAGACAAAAAATTCCTATGTGTAGCAAAACACTATTTGGGTGCATTTTTTTCCGGGCAGTAATTCCCTCGCCACGGATACGTTTTTTGGTATTTTTTCACGAAATTTCACACGGAAGTAGATTGGGAAACCCAGGTTTGACATTCCGAAATTTTGGATTTTTTTGATTTTCTGGGATTTTTTTACGAATATTTTTCGTATAGGGGTGCGGAGCACCTGAGAGAGCTCCTGTGTATTTTCCATATGTTACTACTCTATGTTAGGGTAGTAATAATGACGAAAAATGGTTTCCCTCGACTTTATATTATAAAGCAACCAACACAACATCGATCAGACAGATCCAAGTTCAAAAGGAAAACAAACAAACAAACAAAGAAACATAAAAAACAACAAAGGTACAAAATACCGAAAGATCCACTAATAAAGTTTGAATGCCCAAGCGAGGCTTGAGCATCGAGGCTCTCGACGAACAAGATACCGCAGACGACGCGACAAGGACTAGGGAGCAACCTCCGTTGGAGGACCGTGCTCCATCAACTCCATTAGTCCAACCATAGTTGGCCCGCATCCGTCTCTGCCCCGAAGAAGGCACCCCTGCCTTCTCGTCTTGGATCGGAGGACGCCAGATCATCGGCAAGCAAAACCACTCACCTCCGAGTGAAAGGAACATGACCAATAGGTTGCCACGAAGAGAATGAGAGGACATCTACCTCGCACTGTGCGTAGAGACGTCCCATACTTCGTCACGGCCATCGGCAAGGGTCACATCAACCGCAAGCAGCCAAGCGAGAGCCCCCACTGTAGAAATCCGGTAGTCCACCCACGTCGCCGCAACCCCGACCACCACGCCACCGTCCAAAGGTGGCGCCTTTAAGAAGTCCAACTACACGAGAGCGTCGTCGCCACCCAATTGTGGTTTTGGGGTTTTCACCCAGACCATGGAGGAAGAGGGTAGTGGAGGATCTCGATGCCGCCTTCGAGAAGGAGAGCGCCGCCTAGAGCGCCACCGGCATCATGGCCACAACAGCCGATCAAGGGATTTCCCCAATCCAGAGCCACCAAACCCCACCCTCATCCAGCCACCAGATCCGACGGGTCGGAGGATGCTGATAACATGTGTTGGCGAGGAAATAAGGGGCACGAGGGGGGTCACCAGCTTCCAGATCCGCTCCGAGGACCGCACGGGAGTCCCGGGAGCAAGCCCTGCATCCGCCACCCACGCGGCCAGGGCGGCGCCCTTCCGCATCCACCCCTGCCACCCGTTGCAAGGCAATAGGAGTGCCACACGCATGTGGCTGCAGCCACATCTCTAGGCGCAACGCACGGGATCCACCCTCACAAGACCCTTCACCATAGCACCCGATGTTGGCTCCGCCACCATTGGCCGCCACCGAGCAGATGCACCCCTCGCCAACACAGCGCCGCCGCCCAACACCACTATCCCGTGCCGGCCGTCCTCGTGGGGGGAAGAGATGCCCCGCCGCCGCCGAGGCCGACCGGGCTTCACTCGTCAGCGGGGGGTGGCGACGGCAGGGTGAAGGAAGGGAGCGAGCTGGGGCCGGCGGCTAGGGTTCCCTCTCCGGGTCGCTCGCGGGAGCGACACTGGAGGAGGGAGAAGTTCCAGTGGGTAGTAATATATGTGTGTTATCATGCAAGCTTTCATTTATTAAAATTTATACTGATACGTCTCCAACGTATCTATAATTTTTGATTGTTTCATGCTATTATATTATCTGTTTTGGATGTTTAATGGGCTTTAATATGCACTTTTATATTATTTTTGGGACTAACCTATTACCCGAAGGCCCAGTGCAAATTGCTATTTTTTTGTCAATTTCAGTGTTTCGCAGAAAAGGAATATCAAACGGAATCCAAACGGAACGAAACCTTTGCGAGGATCTTTCTTGGAACAAACGCAACCCAGGAGACTTGGAGTAAAAGTCTGGAAGTCCGCGAAGCTTCCACGAGGCAGGGGGCGCGCCCAGGGGGTTAGGCGCGCCCCCACCCTCGTGGGCCCCACGGAGCTCCACCGACCTACTTCTTTCGCCTATATATACTCTTATACCCTGAAAACATCCAGGAGAGCCACGAAGCCACTTTTCCACCACCGCAACCTTCTGTACCCGTGAGATCCCATCTGGGGCCTTTTTTGGCGATCTGCCGGAGGGGGATTCAATCACGGAGGATTCTACATCAACACCATAGCCTCTCCGATGATGTGTGAGTAGCTTACCATAGACCTTCGGTGAAGGAAATATGCCCTAGAGGCAATAATAACGTTATTATTTATTTCCTTATTTCATGATAAATGTTTATTATTCATGCTAGAATTGTATTAACCGGAAACATAATACATGTGTGAATACATAGACAAACAGAGTGTCACTAGTATGCCTCTACTTGACTAGCTCGTTAATTGAAGATGGTTGACTTTCCTAGCCATGGACATGAGTTGTCATTTGATCAACGGGATCACATCATTAGGAGAACGATGTGATTGACTTTGACCCATTCCGTTAGCTTATCACTTGATCGTTTAGTATGTTGCTATTGCTTTCTTCATGACTTATACATGTTCCTATGACTATGAGATTATGCAACTCCCGTTTACCGGAGGAACACTTTGTGTGATACCAAACATCACAACATAACTGGGTGATTATAAAGGTGCTCTACAGGTGTCTCCAAAGGTACTTGTTGGGTTGGTGTATTTCGAGATTATGATTTTTCACTTCGATTGTCGGAGAGGTATCTCTGGGCCCACTCGGTAATGCACATCACTATAAGCCTTGCAAGCATTGTAACTAATGAGTTAGTTACGGGATGATGTATTACGGAACGAGTAAAGAGACTTGCCAGTAACGAGATTGAACTAGGTATTGAGATACCGACGACCGAATCTCAGGCAAGTAACATACCGATGACAAAGGGAACAACATATGTTGTTATGCGGTTTGACCGATAAAGATCCTTCGTAGAATATGTGGGAGCCAATATGAGTATCAAGGTTCCGCTATTGGTTATTGACCGGAGATGTGTCTCGGTCATGTCTACATAGTTTTCGAACCCGTAGGGTCCGCACGCTTAAAGTTCGGTGACGATCAGTATTATGAGTTTATGTGTTTTGATGTACCGAAGGTAGTTTGGAGTCTCGGATGAGATCGGCGACATGACGAGGAGTCTCGAAATGGTCGAGACGTAAAGATCGATATATTGGACGACTATATTCGGACATCGGAAAGGTTCTGAGTGATTCGGATATTTTTTTGGAGTACCGGATAGTTACGGGAATTCGCCGTGGAGTACATGGGCCTTATTGGGCTATAGGGGAAAGAGAGAGGAGAGGCTGCGTGTCCCCGAATGCTTAGTCCAAATTGGACTAGGGGGAGGGGCGGCGCCCCCTCCTTCCTTCTCTTCTCTTTCCCTTTCCTTCTCTCCTACTCCTACTACTTGGAAGGGCTCCTAGTTCTACTAGGAAAGGGGGAATCCTACTCCCAGCGGGAGTAGGACTCCCCTAGGGCGCGCCATAGAGAGGGCCTGCCCTCACCCTCTTCCACTCCTTTATATACGGGGAGGGGGGAACCCCTTGGAGACACAACAATTGATCATTGATCTCTTAGCCGTGTGCGGTGCCCTCGTCCACCATAATCCACCTCGATCATATCGTAGCAGTGCTTAGGCGAAGCCCTGCGTCGGTAGCATCATCATCACCGTCACCACGCCGTCGTGCTGACGAAACTCTCCTGTGAAGCTTTGCTAGATCGGAGCTCGCGGGACGTCACCGAGTTGAAAGTGTGCAAAACTTGAAGGTGCCGTGCGTTCGATACTTGGATCGATCGGATCGTGAAGACGTACGACTACATCAATCGCGTTATGCTAATGATTCCGCAATCGGTCTACGAGGGTATGTGGACACACTCTCCCCTCTCGTTGCTATGCATCACCATGATCCTGTGTGTGCGTAGGGATTTTTTTTGAAATTATTACGTTCCCCAACAGTGGCATCCGAGCCAGGTTTTATGCGTTGATATTATATGCACGAGTAGAACACAAGTGAGTTGTGGGCGATACAAGTCATACTGCTTACCAGCATGTCATACTTTGGTTCGGTGGTATTGTTGGATGAAGCGCCCGGACCGACATTACGCGTATGCTTACGCAAGACTGGTTCTACCAACATGCTTTGCACACAGGTGGCTGGCGGGGGTCAGTTTCTCCAACTTTAGTTGAACCGAGTATGGCTACGCCCGGTCCTTGAGAAGGTCAAAACAACACTAACTTGGCGAACTATCATTGTGGTTTTGATGCGTAGGTAAGAACGGTTCTTGCTCAGCCCATAGCAGCCACGTAAAACTTGCAACAATAAAGTAGAGGACGTCTAACTTGTTTTTGCAGGGCATGTTGTGATGTGATATGGTCAAGATGTGATGAGATATAAGTTCTTGTATGAGATGATCATGTTTTGTTGAAGTTATCGGCAATTGGCAGAAGCCTTATGGTTGTCTCTTTATTGCATAAGATGCAAGTGCCAAATAATTGCTTTACTTTATCGCTATGCGATAGCAATAGTTGCAAGAGCAATAGTTGGCGAGACGACCATGTGACGACACATTGATATAGATCAAGATGATGGATATCATGGTGTCATGCCGGTGACGATGGAGATCATGACGATGCTTTGGAGATAGAGATCAAAGGCACAAGATGATGATGGCCATATCATGTCACATATTTTGATTGCATGTGATGTTTATCTTTTATACATCTTACTTTGCATAGTTATGACGGTAGCATTATAAGATGATCTCTCACTAAATTTCAAGATAAAAGTGTTCTCCCTGAGTATGCACCGTTGCCAAAGTTCGTCGTGCCCAGACACCACATGATGATCGGCTGTGATAAGCTCTACGTCCATCTACAACGGGTGCAAGCCAGTTTTGCACACGCAGAAATACTCGGGTTAAACTTGACGAGCCTAGCATATGCAGATATGGCCTCGGAACACTGAGACCGAAAGGTCGAGCGTGAATCATATAGAAGATATGATCAACATAGTGATGCTCACCATTGAAAACTACTCCATCTCACGTGATGATCGTACATGGTTTAGTTGATTTGGATCACGTGATCACTTAGATGATTAGAGGGATGTCTATCTAAGTGGGAGTTCTTAAGTAATATGATTAATTAAACTTTAATTTATCATGAACTTAGTCCTGATAGTATTTGCATATCTATGTTGTAGATCAATAGCTCGCATTATTGCTTCCTTATGTTTTATATGTGTCCCTAGAGAAAACTAAGTTGAAAGATGATAGTAGCAATGATGCGGACTGGGTCCGTGATCTGAGGTTTATCCTCATTGATGCACAGAAAAATTTTGTCCTTGATGCACCGCTAGGTCACTGACCTATTGCAGGAGCAGATGCAGACGTTATGAACGTTTGGCTAGCTCAATATGATGACTACTTGATAGTTTAGTGCACCATGCTTAACAGCTTAGAATCGGGATTTCAAAGATGTTTTGAACGTCATGGACCATATGAGATGTTCCAGGAGTTGAAGTTAATATTTCAAGCAAATACCCGAGTTGAGAGATATGAAGTCTCCAACAAGTTCTATAGCTAAAAGATGGAGGAGAATAGCTCAAGCAGTGAGCATGTGCTCAGATTGTCTGGGTACTACAATCGCTTGAATCAAGTGGGAGTTAATCTTCTAGATAAAATAGTGATTGACAGAATTCTCTAGTCACCATCACCAAGTTAGTAGAACTTCATGGTGAACTATAGTATGAAAGGGATGACGTAAATGATTCCTGAGCTTTTTCATGATGATGAAATCGATGAAGATAGAAATCAAGAAAGAGCATCAAGTGTTGATGATTAACAAGACCACTAGTTTCAAGAAAAGGGCAAAGGGAAAGAAAGAGAACCTCAAGAAGAACGACAAGCAAGTTGCTGCTCAAGTGAAGAAGCCCAAGTCTGGACCTGAGCCTGAGACTAAGTGCTTCTACTGCAAAGGGACTGGTCACTAGAAGCGGAAATGCCCTGAATATTTAGTGGATAAGAAGGATGGCAAAGTGAACAAGGGTATATTTGATATACATGTTATTGATGTGTACCTTACTAGTATTTATAGTAGCCCCTGGGTATTTGATACTTGTTCGGTTGCTAAAAAGTAGTAACTCGAAACAAGAGTTACAGAATAAATAGAGACTAGTTAAGGGTGAAGTGACGATGTGTGTTGGAAGTGGTTCCAAGATTGATATGATCATCATCGTACACTCCCTATACTTTCGGGATTAATGTTAAACCTAAAAAATGTTATTTGGCGTTTGCGTTGAGCATGAATATGATTTAATCATGTTTATTGCAATACGGTTATTCATCTAAAATCAGAGAATAATTGTTGTTCTGTTTACATGAATAAAACCTTCTATGGTTATACACCCAATGAAATTGGTTTGTTGGATCTCGATTGTAGTGATACACATATTCATAATATTGAAGCCAAAAGATGCAAAGTTAATAATGATAGTGCAACTTATTTGTGGCACTGCCGTTTGGGTCATATTGGTATAAAGCGCATGAAAAAACTCCATGCCGATGGGCTTTTGGAATCACTTGATTATGAATCAGTTGATGCTTGCGAACCATGCCTCATGGGCAAGATGACTAAGACTCCGTTCTCCGGAACAATGGAGCAAGCAACAAACTTGTTGGAAATAATACATACTAATGTATGCAGTCCAATGAGTGTTGAGACTCGTGGCGGGTATCGTTATTTTCTGACCTTCACAGATGATTTGAGCAGATATGGGTATATCTACTTGATGAAACATAAGTCTGAAACATTTGAGAAGTTCAAAGAATTTCAGAGTGAAGTGGAAAATCATCGTAACAAGAAAATAAAGTTTCTACGATCTGACCACAGAGGCGAATATTTGAGTTACGAGTTTGGCCTTCAATTAAAACAATGTGGAATAGTTTCACAAACTCATGCCACCTGGAACACCACAGCGTAATGGTGTGTCCAAATGTCGTAATCGTACTTTATTTCATATAGTGCAATCTATGATGTCTCTTACCGATTTACCACTATCGTTTTGGGGTTATGCATTAGAGACAACTGCATTCACATTAAAAAGGGCACCATCTAAATCCGTTGAGACGACACCGTATGAACTGTGGTTTAGCAAGAAACCTAATCTGTCATTTCTTAAAGTTTGGGGTTGCGATGCTTATGTGAAAAAGTTTCATCTTGATAAGATCAAACCCAAGTCAGAGAAGTGCGTCTTCATAGGATACCCAAAAGTAACTGTTGGGTACACCTTCTATCGTAGATCCGAATGCAAGATATTTGTTGCTGAGAATGGATTCTTTCCAGAGAAGGAGTTTCTCTTGAAAGAAGTGAGTGGGAGGAAAGTAGAACTTGATGAGGTAACTATACCTGCTCCCTTATTGGAAAGTAGTTCATTACAGAAATCTGTTTTTGTGACTCCTACACCAATTTGTGAGGAAGCTAATGATGATGATCATGTAACTTCAAATCATGTCACTACGGAACCTCGTAGGTCAACTAGAGCAAGATCCGCACCAGAGTGGTACGGCAATCCTGTTCTGGAGGTCATGTTACTTGATCATGACGAACCTACGAACTATGAGGAAGCGATGATGAGCCTAGATTCCGCAAAATATCTTGAGGCATTGAAATCTGAGATGGGATCCATGTATGAGAACAAAGTGTAGACTTTGGTTGACTTGCCCGATGATCGGCAAGCCATAAAAAATAAATGGATCTTCAAGAGGAAGACGGACGCTGATAGTAGTGTTACTATCTACAAAGCTCGACTTGTTGCGAAAGGTTTTCGACAAGTTCAAGGAGTTGACTACGAAGAGACCTTCTCACCCGTAGTGATGCTTAAGTCCGTCCGAATCATGTTAGCTATTACCGCATTTTATGATTATGAAATTTGGCAAATGGATGTAAAGACTGCATTCCTGAATGGATTTCTCGAAGAAGAGTTGAAGGTTTTGTCGATCCTAAAGCTGCTAACAAAATGTGCAAGCTCCAGCGATCCATCTATGGACTGGTGCAAGCATCTCAGAGTTGGAATATACACTTTGATGAGTTGATCAAAGCATATAGTTTTATATACAGACTTGTGGTGAAGCCTGTGTTTATAAGAAAGTGAGTGGGGGCACTACAACATTTCTGATAAATATATGTGAATGACATATTGTTGATCGAAAATAATGTAGAATTTTCTGGAAAGCATAAAGGAGTGTTTGAAAATATTTTTTTAAAAGACCTCGATTAAGCTACTTACATATTGAGCATCAAGATCTATAGAGATAGATCAAGACGCTTGATAATTTTTTCAAAGAGTACATACCTTGACAAGATTTTGAAGTAGTTAAAAATAGGAACAGTCAAAGAAAGAGTTCTTGCCTGTGTTAGAAGGTGTGAAATAGAGTAAGACTCAAAACCCGACCACGACAGAAGATAGAAAGAGAATAAAAGTCATTCCCTATGCCTCAGCCATAGGTTCTACAAAGTATGCCATGCTGTGTACCAGATCTATTGTATACCCTACACTTTTTTTGGCAAGGGAGTACAAAAGTGATCTAGGAGTAGATCACTGGACAACGGTCAAAATTATCCTTAGAGGAATAAGGATATGTTTCTCGATTATGGAGGTGACCAAAGGTTCGTCATAAAGAGTTACGTCGATTCAAGCTTTGATACCGATCTGGATGACTCTAAGTCTCGATCTAGATACATATTGAAAGTGGGAACAATTAGCTAGAGTAGCTCCGTGCAGAGCATTGTTGACATAGAAATTTGCAAAATACATACGGATCTGAATATGGCAGACCCGTAGACTAAACTTCTCTCACAAGCAAAACATGATCACACCTTAGTACTCTTTGGGTGTTAATCACATAGAGATGTGAACTAGATTATTGACTCTAGTAAACCCTTTTGGGTGTTCGTCACATGATGATGTGAACTATGGGTGTTAATCAAATGGAGATGTGAACTATGTGTGTTAATCACATGGTGATGTGAACTATTGGTGTTAAATCACATGGCGATGTGAACTAGATTATTGACTCTAGTGCAAGTGGGAGACTGAAGGAAATATGCCCTAGAGGCAATAAAAATGTTATTATTTATTTCCTTATTTCATGATAAATGTTTATTATTCATGCTAGAATTGTATTAACCGGAAACATAATACATGTGTGAATACATGGACAAACAGAGTGTCACTAGTATGCCTCTACTTGACTATCCTGTTAATTTAAGATGGTTGAGCTTCCTAGCCATGGACATGAGTTGTCATTTGATTAACGGGATCACATCATTAGTAGAATGATGTGATTGACTTGACCCATTCCGTTAGCTTAGCAATTGATCGTTTAGTATGTTGCTATTGCTTTCTTCATGACTTATACATGTTCCTATGACTATGAGATTATGCAACTCCCGTTTACCGGAGGAACAATTTGTGTGCTACCAAATGTCACAACGTAACTGGGTGATTATAAAGGTGCTCTACATTTGTCTCCAAAGGTACTTGTTGGGTTGGCGTATTTCGAGATTAGGATTTGTCACCCCGATTGTCGGAGAGGTATCTCTGGGCCCACTCGATAATGCACATCACTATAAGCCTTGCAAGCATTGTACCTAATGAGTTAGTTACGGGATGATGTATTACTGAAGAGTAAAGAGACTTGCCAGTAACGAGATTGAACTAGGTATTGAGATACCGACGATCGAATCTCAGGCAAGTAACATACCGATGACAAAGGGAACAATGTATGTTGTTATGCGGTTTGACCGATAAAGATCTTCGTAGAATATGTGGGAGCCAATATGAGCATCCAGGTTCCGCTATTGGTTATTGACCGGAGATGTGTCTCGGTCATGTCTACATAGTTCTCGAACCCGTAGGGTCCGCACGCTTAAAGTTCGGTGATGATCGGTGTTATGAGTTTATGCGTTTTGATGTACCGAAGGTAGTTTGGGGTCCCGGATGAGATCGGGGACATGACGAGGAGTCTAGAAATGGTTGAGACGTAAAGATCGATATATTGGACGACTATATTCGGACATCAGAAAGGTTCCAAGTGATTCGGGTATTTTTCGGAGTACCGGAGAGTTACGGGAATTCGCCGTGGAGTATATGGGCCTTATTAGTCTATAGGGGAAAGAGAGAGGAGAGGCTGCGCGGACCCCAATGCTTAGTACAAATTAGATTAGGGGGAGGAGCGGCGCCCCCTCCTTCCTTCTCTTCTCTTTCCCTTTCCTTCTCTCCTACTCCTACTACTTGGAAGGGCTCATAGTTCTACTAGGAAAGGGGGAATCCTACTCCCGGTGGGAGTCCGGTGGGAGTAGGACTCCCCTAGGGTGCGCCATAGAGAGGGCCGGCCCTCCCCCTCCTCCACTCCTTTATATACAGGGAGGGGGACACCCCTTGGAGACACAACAATTGATCATTGATCTCTTCGCGTTGTGCGGTGCCCCCCTCCACCATAATCCACCTTGATCATATCGTAGCGGTGCTTAGGCGAAGCCCTGCATCGGTAGCATCATCATCACAGTCACCACGCCGCTGTGCTGATGAAACTCTCCTGTGAAGCTTTGCTGGATCAGAGCTCATGGGACGTCATCGAGTTGAACATGTGCAGAACTCGGAGGTGCCGTGCGTTCCGTAATTGGATCGGTCGAATCATGAAGACGTAGGACTACATCAACCGCGTTGTGCTAATGCTTCTGCATTCGGTCTACGAGGGTACATGGACACACTCTCCCCTCTCGTTGCTATGCATCACCATGATCCTGTGTGTGCTTTGGGATTTTTTTTTTGAAATTATTACGTTCCCCAACATTCAGATCCATAGTTATTAGCTAGATGGTTTCTTCTCTCTCTTTGGTTCTCAATACAAAGTTCTCCTCGATATTCTTGGTTATCTATTCGATGTAATACTCTTTTGCGGTGTGTTTGCCGAGATCCAATGAATTGTGGGTTTATGAATTTGATTATCTATGAATATTATTTGGTTCTTCTCTGAATTCCTATATGCATGATTTGATATCTTTGCAAGTCTCTTCAAATTATCTGTTTAGTTTGGCCTACTACATTGATCTTTCTTGCAATGGGAGAAGTGCTTAGCTTTGGGTTCAATCTTGCGGTGTCCTTTCTCAGTAAAAGTAGGGGCATCAAGGCACGTATTGGATTGTTGTCATCGAGGATAAAAATATGGGGTTTATATCATATTGCTTGAGTTTATCCCTCTACATCATGTCATCTTGCATAACGTGTTACTCTGTTCTTATGAACTTAATACTCTAGATGCATGCTGGATAGCGGTCGATGTGTGGAGTAATAGTAGTAGATGCAGAATCATTTCGGTCTACTTGACACGGGCGTGATGCCTATATTCATGATCATTGCCTTAGATATCATCATAACTATGCACTTTTCTATCAATTGCTTGGCAGTAATTTGTTCACCCACCGTAATATATGCTATCATGAGAGAAGCCACTAGTGAAACCTATGGCCCCCGGGTCTACTTTACATCATATAAGTTACCGATCTATAGTTCTAGTTTACTATTTATTTTGCAATCTTTATTTTCCAATCTATACAAAAAAATACCAAAAATATTTATCTTATTATCTTTATCAGGTCTTACTTTTGCAACTGGCCATGAAGGGATTGACAACTCCTTTATCGCGTTGGTTGCAAGGTTCTTAATTGTTTGTGCAGGTACTAGGCGACTTGCGTGTAGTCTCCTACTGGATTGATACCTTGGTTCTCAAAAACCAAGGGAAATACTTATGCTACTTTGCTGCATCACCCTTTCCTCTTCAAGGGAAAACCAACGCATGCTCAAGAGGTAGCAAGAAGGATGTCTGGCGCCGTTGCCGGGGAGATTTACGCTCAAGTCAAGAAATACCAAGTACCCATCATAAACTCTTCCCCCTCGCATTACATTATTTGCCATTTGCCTCTTGTTTTCCTCTCCCCACTTCACCTTTGCCGTTTTATTCGCCCTTTTTCGTTCGCCTCTTTTTGCTTGCCTCTTGTGTGTCCGTGTGTTAGATCGTCTTGTTTCGTCTTCATGGCGAGCCCTTCATCTCTTCCTTTGTCTCCTGATTTTGAAGTTCTTCACTTCAAACAAAGACAAGGAGAAAACTTAAAAGATGCTTGGTACAGGATGATAGAATCCTATCATAACTGCACTATAGGGGGGATTTCAAGATTTTGCTTCGCAATTTTTATGTTGGGCTAACCATGTCCCATAGACAACTCTTGGATTTTGCCGCTAAGGGGAGTTTTATTGACGTTGATCCCAGTATTGCGTATGAGATTATAGAGGTAATAGTAGGAGTACTAACCCCACAAAAGGGACTCCATCATACTCAAGAGGGAACCCATGTTTTTGAGAAGATATGCGAAGTAACTGAAATTTTGCAAAAATCTCTTGAACCCCTTAAAAATGTCAGTGGGAACATTCACCGCATGAATATGTTGATCACTCTTTGTAATAAGTGGTTGGATGCTCTAGATTTGAAGATCTCCGAGTATGAAGGGAAACGTAAGGAACCTCCCGGATCCGAGCATAACCCTATTAAAAAGATAAAAGATGGCAATACATAGATCTGTTCTTGTTTTTATGCCTAGCTAGGGGTGTTAAATGATAGCGCTTGTTGGGAGACAACCCAATTTTATTTTTGTTCCTTACTTTTTGTTCCAGTTTAGTAATAAATAATTCATCTATCCTCTGTTATGATTGTGTTTTTTATGTTTTAATTAGTGTTTGTGCCAAGTAAAGCCTTTAGGATCTTATTGGGTGATTGTTGTTTGATCTTGTTGAAAAAACAGAAAGTGTGCGCTGACGAGAATAATTTTCATTTTTTACCAGAGAGTGATAAAATACCAATTCCAACTGAAGTAGATCAATATACAAATTCTTTAGGTCATCCTAATTTTTTCAGAATTTTTGGAGTTACATAAGTATTTGAAACGTCCAGATTGATATAGACTATTCTGTTTTTGACAGATTCTGTTTTTCGTGTGTTGTTTGCTTATTTTGATGAATCTATGGCTGGTATCGGGGGGTATGTGAAGGAAATAGGCCCTAGAGGAAATAATAAAGTTGTCATTTATATTTCCTTATATCATGATAAATGTTTATTATTCATGCTAGAATTGTATTAACCGGAAACTTAGTACATGTGTGAATACATAGACAAACTGAGTGTCACTAGTATGCCTCTACTTGACTAGCTCGTTAATCAAAGATGTTTAAATTTCCTAGCCATAGACAAAGAGTTGTCATTTGATTAATGGGATCACATCGTTAGAGAATGATTTGATTGACTTGACCCATCCGTTAGCTTAGCACGATGATCGTTTAGTTTGTTTCTATTGCTTTCTTCATAACTTATACATGTTCCTATGACTATGAGATTATGCAACTCCCGAATACCAGAGGAACACTTAGTGTGCTATCAAACGTCACAACATAATTGGGTGATTATAAAGATGCTCTACAGGTGTCTCCGATGGTGTTTGTTGAGTTGGCATAGATCAAGATTAGGATTTGTCACACTAATTGTCGGAGAGGTATCTCTGGGCCCTCTCGGTAATGCACATCACTATAAGCCTGGCAGGCAATGTGACTAATGAGTTAGTTATGGGATGTTGCATTACGGAATGAGTAAAGAGACTTGCCGGTAATGAGATTGAACTAGGTATTGAGATACCGACGATCGAATCTCGGCCAAGTAACATACCGATGACAAAGGGAACAACGTATGTTGTTATGCGGTTTGACCGATAAATATCTTCATAGAATATGTAGGAGCCAATATGAGCATCTAGGTTCTACTATTGGTTGTTGACCGGAGATGAGTTTCGGTCATGTCTACATAGTTCTCAAACCCGTAGGGTCTGCACGCTTAACGTTCGATGACGATCGGTATTATGAGTTTATGTGTTTTGATGCACCGAAGGTTGTTCGGCGTCCCGGATGAGATCACGGACATGACGAGGAGTCTCAAAATGGTCGAGACATAAAGATTGATATATTGGAAGGTTATATTCGGACACCAGAAAGGTTCCGGGGGTCATCGGATAAATACCGGAGTACCGGGGAGTTACCGGAACCCCTCGGAGGGTCATCGGATAAATACAGGAGTACCCGGGAGTTACCGGAACCCCCCGGGGGTTCAATGGGCCTTCATGGGTCTTAGTGGAAATAGAGGGCGGCAAGGGAGCCGTGGGGCGCGTCCCCCCTAGGCCCAAACCGAATTGGTTTAGGGCTTGGGGGGCTAGCCCCCTCTTTCCTTCCCCTCCTAGTTGGACTAGGAAAGGGGGAACCTACTCCTACTAGGAGTAGGATTTCCCCCCTTGGGGCGCACCCTATGAGGCCACCGGCCCCCTCCCTTGCTCCTTTATATATGGGGCAGGGGGCACCCTAGAACACACAAGTTGATCATTGATCCCTTAGCTGTGTGTGGTGCCCCCCTCCACCATAATCCACCTCGGTCATATCATCGTAGTGCTTAGGCGAAGCCTTGCGACGGTAGCATCATCATCACCGTCATCACGCCATAGTGCTGATGAAGCTCTCCCTTGACACTCAGCTGGATCGAGAGTTGACACTCAGCTGGATCAAGAGTTCGTGGGACGTCACTGAGCCAAACGTGTTCAGATTGCGGAGGTGCCGTACTTTCGGTACTAGGATCGGTCGGATCGTGAAGACGTACGACTACATCAACCACGTTGTTAAAACGCTTCCGCTTATGATCTACAAGGGTACGTGGACAACACTCTTCCCTTCTCGTTGCTATGCATCACCTAGATAGATCTTGCGTTTGCATAGGAAAATTTGAAATTACTGCGTTCCCCAAAAGTGGCATCCGAGCCAAGTCTATGCACTACAAAAAAAATACACTTCCGTGATGCTACATGTTTCTCACAGTAGGTCACGTTTTCTGTCATGCATGTACATCCATGACAATTTTATGACAGAATCAAGATAGTCATACCTGTGCTGTCGTAGAAGTGTTCCATGACATTACCAAAATTATCATCACGGAAGTGTCCACTTCCATGACAATAAATCACGCGTCACAGAAGTGCTTTCGTCAAGGGTGATCGACACGTGGCATCCACCGTAACGGAACGCCGTTAAGCTATTGGGTACAGTTTTGGATCCAATAACCCGTTAACAGCCCCGACTAATGGGGATTTCCACGTGTAAAATCACCATTGGCTGGAGGGAACACGTGTCGGCTCACCGTTGGGACAGATGTCATCCACTCATTGGACCCAAAGCGGCTATGATATGTCGACATGTGGCACGTCCCAATAGAGGCCCATTCCTGTGAAAAGGTCGGCCCGTTTGACTTGGTCAAAAGATGGCAGTTCGGCCCACGGCAAACCTATTAATGGCCTGTTCGCATATAGCCCATTTACAGCCCGCTATCCTAGGGCCCGTTTACGGCCTATCCGAATTAGGCCCGGTAGCGTCATCTGGGCCGTCCAATATAATTCCAGCCCATTTTAACTTCCGGCCCATGTATGGCCCATGACGTCTTTCGACCCATATGAGGCCCTTAGTAACCCTCAGCCCATTAATGGCCCGTGGTAAAACTGGCCCGTAATGAACAGTGTATCACTTTATACCCATTAACAGCCCATTATTCCGTTGGGCCGTTTCCAGCCCATGTTATCTTTCGACCTTCTGAGGACCCATTTATTCTTGGGCTCATTTCCAGCATTTGTTTACTTTCGGCCCATCACTGTCATTTTCTGCTTGTGGGCCAAATTTAGCCCATGGTTACAGTCGGCCCGTTTGTGGTCCGTTAATACGTTGGGACGTTTTCATAGCATCATCAAATACGGTCGATTAATGACGACCCGTTATGGTTGGCCTATGAACAGACGATTTCAACTCTAGACCATTTACAACCATAATATGGTCTGTTATTGGCACATGTTTGGCCAACCGATCATACGGCCCGTAGAAGGCCCATTGTGTCAACGGCCCGCATAAGGCCCATGGTTTCTACACCCCGTAGAAGGCCCATTGTTTCTACGGCCCATAGGAGGCCCATGTTAACTACAGTAAACATGTAGCCCATGGTTAATGTGGCCTAGTTTTAAAAAAATAGGTTATTGCGGCCATTAGCAAACCGTGGAAAAAGAACTGCACTGACTACAAGAAAACAAATAAACAAGACAATAAGGAAATAAACAGGCAAGCAACTTACGCTAGGCTATCACGGCTATTACATATTGAGGGATTCCTGGATTAGGGGGTCTCCGGACAGCCGGACTATCTCCATTGGCTGGACTGTTAGACTATGAAGATACAAGATTGAAGACTTCGTCTCGTGTCCGGATGGGACTCTACTTGGCATGGAAGGCAAGCTAGGAAATACGTATATGGATATCTCCTCCTTTGTAACCGACCTTGTGTAACCTAACCCTCTCTGGTGTCTATATAAACCAAAGGGTTTTAGTCTGTAGGACAAGAATCACAACATACAATCATACCATAGGCTAGCTTCTAGGGTTTAGCCTCTCTGATCTTGTGGTAGATCTACTCTTGTAACACCCATATCTTCAATATTAATCAAGCAGGACATAGGGTTTTACCTCCATCAAGAGGGCCCGAACCTGGGTAAAACTTCATGTCCCTTGCCTCCTGTTACCATCCGGCCTAGACGCACAGTTCGGGACCCCCTACCCGAGATCCGCCGGTTTTGACACCAACATTGGTGCTTTCATCGAGAGTTCCTTTGTGTCGTCGCCGTTAGGCTTGATGGCTCCTACTATCATCAATAGCGGTGCGGTCCAGGGTGAGACTTTTCTCCCCGGACAGATCTTCGTATTCGGCGGCTTTGCACTGCGGGCTAATTCGCTTGGCCATCTGGAGCTGATTGAAAGCTATGCCCCTGGCCATCAGGTCAATTTGGAAGTTTGAATTACACAACCAACATCCGTGGGGACTTGATCTTCGACGGATTCGAGCCACAGCCGGGCGCGCCGCACTGTCACAATAGGTATGACCTAGCTCTGCCATCAAATGGTACCCCAGAGGCCGCACCTGCATCAGCTGCGACCCTTAGCTCGGAGCCAGCTGCGCCAATTGAGGACGGGTGGCTAGACACCGCCTCAGGGGCTGCAGTCTCGACGGTGATCAAGCCAAGCACCAGCATAATCCTCTGCGTAGCCCGTGACTCCAAGGTGTCGGACTCTCCTCCGGACCCCGAACCATCCGCGCCCCTGCCAATCGAATCCGATTGGGCGCCGATCATGGAATTCACCGCTGCGGATATCTTTTAGCACTCGCCCTTCGGCGACAATCTGAATTCACTAAGGTCTCTCTCTTTGTCAGGAGAGCCCTGGCCGGATTATGGCCAACAGGACTGGGATGCGGACAATGAAGAAATTCGACGCCCACCCACCACCCACTTTGTAGCCACTGTCGATGATTTAACCGACATGCTCGACATCGACTCCGAAGACATCGACGGTATGGACGACGATGTAGGAGACGAACATGAACCATCACCTATAGGGCACTGGAAAGCCACCTCGTCGTATGACATATACATGGTGGATACACCCACTGAAGGCAACGACGACGAGATAGCGGAGGATGACCCCTCCAAGAAGCAACCCAAGCGCCTATGTCAGCGGCGCCACTCTAAGTCCCGCCAAAGCAAAAGTGGTGATAATAGCAAAAGAGATAATAACACTATGGATAGCACCGAAGACAACAACAATCCCCTCCAGCAAGATTTAGAGTAGGAGGATGAAGGAGCCAGCTCTCCTGAGAGGGCGGCTGGCGGAGAGGAGGAGGATGACAATTACATGTCCCCTCCGAAGACGAGGCAAGCCTCGGCGATGATGAATTCGCCGTACCAGAGGATCCCGTCGAACAAGAGCGCTTCAAGCGCAGGCTTATGGCCACGACAAATAGCCTAAAGAAAAAGCAGCAGCAGCTTCAAGCTGATCAAGACCTGCTAGCTAACAAATGGACTGAAGTCCTCGCGGCCGAGGAATATAAACTCGATCGTCCCTCCAAGAGTTACCCAAGGTGCAGGTTACTACCCCGACTGGAGGAAGAAGCGCATGATACGGCTAATCGGCCACCTCGTGGCCGCGACAGAGAGGCATTCCAGCCAAAAGCTCAGCCTCCACCCCAACGCCATCCAAATAAAAAGGCATGGGGAGATACGCCAGACCTGCAAGACATATTGGAGGAAAAGCAAAGCATTCAAGATCAATCTACGGATCACGAGGGCGTAGCGCTCTACGAGACGGTAAACGTCATGCCAGATACAGTAAAAGCAAATCCGGCTGGGCCGAACACAGCGGGCAGGACCCATACGAGCTGTGTCGCGATATAGCCCAATACAGAGGCGCCGCACACCCCTTATGCTTCACAGACGAAGTAATGGAACATCAATTCCCAGAAGGTTTCAAACCTGTAAAAATTGAATCATACGACGGCACAAGAGGTCCCGCAGTATGGATTGAGGACTTCCTCCTCCACATCCACATGGCCCGCGGTGATGACTTACATGCCATCAAATACCTCCCACTAAAACTCAAAGGACCAGCGCGGCATTGGCTTAATAGCTTGCCAGCGGACTCCATTAGCTGTTGGGAAGATCTGGAAGCCGCATTCCTCGACAACTTTCAGGGCACTTATGTGCGACCACCAGACGCCGATGACTTGAGCCACATAATTCAACAGCTAGAAGAGTCGGCCAGGCAATTCTGAACTCAGTTCCTCACAAAGAAAAATCAAATCGTCGATTGTCCGAATGCGGAGGCCTTAGTGGCTTTCAAGCACAACATCCGAGACGAGTGGCTAGCCCGGCACCTTTGTCAGGAAAAGCCGAAATCTATGGCAGCCCTCACGACGCTCATGACCCGCTTTTGTGTGGGAGAAGACAGCTGGTTGGCTCGCAGTAACAACATATCAACGAACCATGGTACCTCAGATACCAAGGACGACAACAGCAGGTCACGTTGCAACAACGGCGAAAGTACTGAGGATACGGCAGTCAATGCCGGATTCAAAGGCTCTAAACCCGGTCAGCGGAAAAAGCCATTCAAGCAAACGCCGGGTCCGTCCAGCTTGGACCGTGTACTCGATCGCTCGTGTCAAATACACGGCATCCCAGACTAGCCAGCCAATCACACCAATAGGGATTATTGGGTGTTCAAGCAGGCCGGCAAGTTAATTGCCGAAAACAAGGACAAGGGGTCGCATAGCGATGACGAGGAAGAACCCCGGCAGCCGCACACTGGAGGACAGAAGAGGTTTCCCCCAAAAGTGCTTATGGTGAACATGATATACGCAACCCGCATCCCCAAGAGGGAGCGGAAGCGTGCGCTCAAGGACGTATATGCGTTGGAGCCAGTCGCCCCAAAGTTTAACCCTTGGTCCTCCTGTCCGATCACCTTCGATCGCAGGGACCACCCCACTAGTACCCGTCACGGCGGATTCGCCGCACTGGTCCTAGACCCAATCATCGACAGATTTCACCTCACTCGAGTCCTTATGGATGGCGGCAGCAGCCTGAACCTGCTTTATTAGGACACAGTGCGCAAAATGGGTATAGGCCCCTCAAGGATCAAACCCACAAAGACGACCTTTAAGGGCGTCATTCCAGGCGTAGAGACCCACTTCACAGGCTCAATTACACTGGAAGTGGTCTTCGGATCCCCGGATAACTTCCGAAGCGAAGAGTTAATCTTCGATATAGTCCCGTTCCGCAGTGGTTATCACGCGCTGCTCGGACGAACCGCATTCGCTAGATTCAATGCGGTACCACATTATGCATACCTCAAGCTCAAGATGCCAGGACCTCGCGGAGTTATTACAGTCAATGGAAACACAAAGCGCTCTCTTCGAACAGAGGAGCACACCGCGGCCCTCGCAGTAGAAGCGCAAAGCAGCCTCTGAAGGCAATCTACCAGTTTGGCGTTTCAAAGCCCGGACACCTTCAAGCGCGCTCGGGGCAATCGGCAAATAGATCGCCTGGCGCGATCTGAGCTCACGTAGCAATACGGTGGCCACCCCAATCCCAGCCCAACAGCGTTGTTTGTGCCGCACGTACATAATTACGCATTAAAAATACCATGGGCACAGATGGGGAGGGGGAGGCACAACTACGGCACGCCCCAAAACGCGGCCTAAACTGCACCAGGGGCTTCCCGTTTGGTTATTTTTCTTTTTCTTTCAGGACTTCAATCTCTGGAAACACTGTCCGGCATCTCTATTGCCAAACACATGATACAGCAACCAAGGAGGCCGACAAATACGGAATTCCCAGGTGGATTACAGATTCCATATAATTCCTCAGCTCGCCCTTGGAAGGGACATAGTCCTCTCTTTTGCTTATTACACTATCTGTATCACTCTGCTTTAATGCAATTTTTTAATATACAATGCATGACATTATGACTATTATCACATTTTTGTTATATGTATACATATCTATGTGTTCATTAATGACACCTAGCAACCATACACTCTGGTACGGCCAATGCACCAGGGGCTTACGTACCCACAATATGGTGTGAAAGGTCCGAACACTTTCACAAGTGCGGCAGCCCGAACTTATAGAATTATATGCATCAGCTCCGAATCATGTATTTGGTCAAATGTTGGGTTTGCCTGGCTCCTATGTTTTGGTACCTTACGTTCCACTCTATCGGCTAAGGTGGTGCTAGGAGAACTACTGCGATTGTGCCCCGGTTCTACCGGGCCGAGCACCTCAGTAGAGAAAGCTAAAACTGACTGTCATGATAAGGCGAGAGACTGGTCGCTGTTCGGCGAGGTTTTTTGAGTCCCTAAAGACTTACGCCGCTTAGGGCGAGGGGCCGGCTCCGTCCGGCTTACAGGCGTGTATCGCGCCCCGAATTCGGCCTTCCGAATACCAGGGGCTTCGCCGAAATTTAAAATTATAGAATTCTATGGCTAAGTGAGAGTGATAAAGCATTATTAGTCCGGTTGCCTTGTTCGTTGTGCTGAGCACCTCCTTCGAAGGACCCAAACATGGGAACAAGAGTGCTCAGGTTTATCCCGAACACCCCGGCACTCGTGGCATGGGGGCAGAAGCCGAGGACTAGCCATCTCTCAGATTGGATAAACAACCAAACAGAAGGTAATATTTTAAATTCACACAAGCGTTGCATAGCGAATATGATACAAGTTTTCATACACACAGGACAAAACGAGCAAGTCTCATTCAAATATTACATTTTGCGAACACTCATCCGCGATAAGATGGGCGCCCGATAGAACACCCTCGTAGTACATCTCGGGGTGGCGGTGCTCCTTGCCCTCTCACGGCCCCTCCTTGATTAGCTTCACGGCGTCTAGCTTGACCCACTGCATTTTTACACGGGCGAAGGCCCGGCGTGCACCTTCAATGCAGACGGATCACTTGACGACCTCCAGCCGTGGGCAGGCATCCACAAGCTGCCTCACCAGGCCAAAGAAGCTGTTCGGAAGGGCATCGCCAGGCCACAACCGGACTATGAAGCCCTTCATGGCCTGATCGGCCGCCTTATGTAGCTCGGCCATCTGCTTTAGCTGGTCACTCATCGACATCGGATGTTTCGCCTCAGCATACTGAGACCAGAACAGCTTCTCCATCGAGCTACCGTCCTCGGCCTGGTAAAATTGTGCGGCATCGGACACACTGCGGGGCAAATCTGCGAATGCTCCTGAAGAGCTCCGGATCCGGGTAAGTAATTGATAATTTACTTTTACATGCGTGCTTTGCATATAGAAAGCCTTACCCGCCACTATCTTCTTTATCGCGTCGATCTCCTGAAGGGCCTTCTGGGCCTTGGCCTTGGCACTCCTCGCGCTCTCACGGGCCGCGGCAAGCTCATACTCTCGCGTCTTCAAGTCAAGCTCCAACGCCTTGTGCTTCGTCACGAGAGCCTAGAGCTCTTGCTGCACCTCGCCCACCCGAGCCTCGTGCCTCTCTCGCTCGGTGCGCTCCTGGGCCGCCTTCTCTTCGGCCTGGGATAGCGCTTGCTTCAGGGTCGCCACCTCGGTCGTGGCCCCTGGCAAAAATACAATGATCCTTTCATTTAGCAATCGCATCCTTTTTATCATCTATAGACGGGGTATTAGTTACCCTTGTTCTCCTCGAGCTGCCTCTTAGCAAGGCCGAGCTCTTTCTGGGACCCCTCAAGGGCCTCCTTTAGTACGGCGACCTCCGCAGTTAGTGCGGCGGACGCCAGCAGCGAAGCCTGCATATGCATATTGACATACTTATATTAGACTCCTGCGATATTATTTGATCCTCTATTCGGCTTTTCTTTGTGAATACCGAATAAAGCATCAGGGGCTACTGTCTATGCGGTAATATTTCTACTACATTTTAAAACACTTACCTCGAAGCCTGTTAGAAGGCTAGTACAGGCTTCAGTCAATCCGCTCTTGGAGGACTGAACCTTCTGGATCACCGTACTCATGATAGTGCGGTGCTCCTCCTCGATGGAAGCGCTGCGAAGCGCTTCCAACATAGTGTCCGGCGCCTCTGGATGGACAGAGGTCACTGGCACAGGCGTCTCACCCCCCTTAGAAGGGGACCGCCTACCCGAGCTTGGAGCCGATGGAGGGTCTAATGCGGTGTTCGGCTGAGAGCTGAACTCGGAGCTCTCGGGGACCCCGTCCCCTCGGCTCATAGAGTCTGGAAGGTCGCCTTGAGGCGCCTCCAGGACTGTCCCCCCTCGATCCGGTGCCTCTTGAGACAGCACCTTGGCATCGTCGGCTGGATGAGGGGAGGTGGCGCTCGGGACTGGATCGCTATCCATGTTCGACGAGCCCAGGGAGCCGTCCGAGGATACCTCGATATTGGCTCGGGGCGGCCTGCACAATTGAGTTCGGCGTTAGGGAAAGCAATGCGACAAAGGAATCCTATGGGTTACTTTGGTATCCGAATACTTACGATCTCTCCTGGGGCTTGGCCCTGGGCAACCACTCGTCTTCACTTTCGTCGGCGGCGGTAGAGCTGTCCGGAAGGAGCGTCCTTCCCTTCTTGGACCCTCCGGCCTCCCCAGTTGGGGCAAACTTCCTTTTCTTGTCTCCCCTAGTCGGTGGGGGAGCCTCTTCTTCCTTTTCCTTGTCTTCGGGGGAAGAGTGCGCCGCAGACTCATCGGACGGTGAGTCCGACGACGCTTGGCATCGGGAACTCTTTCGAGCTCCCTTGGCCTTCTGGGTCTTCTCCGGCACCTTATAAGGGGCCGGAGTCAACATCTTTGCCAGAAGGGCGTCTGCAGGGCCTTCGGGCAAGGGAGTCGGACAGTCGATTTGTCCGGCCATCTTCTGCCAGTCCTGTTAACGGCACGGGAGTTTAGATCCCGCATAGAATCAATCTATGTAGAAAACAAGTATCCTGTGAAAGGTAAAACAACTTACCGCACTGCGTGGCGCTTCGCGCTGAATCCGCGATCCTCAGTAATGGGGGGAGGGACCGCGGCACCCTTGAACAACACCCTCCAGGCATCTTCATGAGTCATGTTGAAGAGCCTGTTCAGAGTTCGGTGCTGCGCCGGATTGAACTCCCACAAGGTAAACTCCCGTTGTTGGCACGGGAGTATCCGGCGGACGAGCATAACCTGGACTATTGAGCTTCTAATCCACCATGTTCTGAATACATGACTGGAGTCCGGTCAGCTCTTTTGAATTACCCCAGGACAGGCCCTTCTCTTTCCAGGAGGTGAGCCGCATGGGAATGCCAGATCGGAACTCGGGGGCCGCTACCCATGCGGGCTCGCGCGGCTCGGTGATATAGAACCACCCCGATTGCCACCCCTTTATGGTGTCCATGAAGGTGCCCTCGAGCCATGTGATGTTGGGCATCTTGCCCACCATGGCGCCTCCGCACTCCGCCTGGCGGTCGCTCACTACCTTCGGCTTGACATTGAAGGTCTTCAGCCATAAGCCGAAGTGGGGCTTGATGCGGAGGAAGGCCTCGCACACGACGATGAACGCCGAGATGTTGAGGATGAAGTACGGGGCCAGATCATGGAAATCCAGTCCGTAATAAAACATGAGCCCCCAGACAAAGGGATGGAGAGAGAATCCCAGTCCACAGAGGAAATGGGTGAGGAATACCACCCTCTCATGGGGCTCGGGGGTGGGGATGAGCTGTCCCTCATCTGGGAGCCGGTGCGCGATATCGTCAGGCAGGTATCCGGCTCTCCTCAGTTTCTTGACGTCTCCCTCCGTGACGGAGGAGACCATCCACTTGCCTCCCGCTTCGGACATGGTTGGAGAAGGTTGAGATGGAAGAGAGGACTTGGGCGCTAGAGCTCGAGTGTGCGGGAGCGGATGAGCAGAGGAGGAAGAAGGCATGGATAGAAAGGTGAATCCTTATCCCTTTATATGGGCGGACAAAATTAAACGTCCCCACTTGCCTGGTAAAACTCGCTTATCCCCCAAGCGCCGCAATTGATGGCGCGGTTGGGTTACCCACGCCCGTATTGATGAGAATCCTGTAATAAGGGGACATGATCTCTGCTTTGACAAGACGTGTCGAAAAACTGCCTCGTGTTATGTGCGGGGCTGGTTAAAAGAAACGGTTCGAATAATCACCGGGCCATGATGTAACGTCATGTTGCCAAAACAAGCTAGCGGATTAGATCTGTGAAAACATTATTCTCTCTACAGTTAAATGTGGGACTTATTTTGCAGGTTCGAACACTATCCTCGTATTCAAATTCTTCTGTGATGTATTCGGAGAAGGAACCTGCCTTGCAATGTCGAAGACAACTGCGCGCCATACTCATCGTCATTGAAGCCTGGTTCAGGGGCTACTAAGGGAGTCCTGGATTAGGGGGTCTCCGGACAGCCGGACTATCTCCATTGGCCGGACTGTTAGACTATGAAGATACAAGATTGAAGACTTCGTCTCGTGTCCGGATGGGACTCTACTTGGCATGGAAGGCAAGCTAGGCAATACGTATATGGATATCTCCTCCTTTGTAACCGACCTTGTGTAACCCTAACCCTCTCCGGTGTCTATATAAACCGAAGGGTTTTAGTCCGTAGGACAAGAATCACAACATACAATCATACCGTAGGCTAGCTTCTAGGGTTTAGCCTCTCTGATCTCGTGGTAGATCTACTCTTGTAACACCCATATCTTCAATATTAATCAAGCAGGACATAGGGTTTTACCTCCATCAAGAGGGCCCGAACCTGGGTAAAACTTCGTGTCCCTTGCCTCATGTTACCATCCGACCTAGACGCACAGTTCGGGACCCCCTACCCGAGATCCGCCGGTTTTGACACCGACACACATATTACATCCACTGGGCATCAAAGTTCGCCACCAGTGCAAATATAGGGAACAAAGCAGCATATAAATTAAACACCGCAGCAAAACAAGTCCAAAACTGAAACCACTTCAGAAGAGCTCAAGAAACAATATCCTGGGTACCCATAATGCTGGCAAGATGCTTAGCAAGCTTATTAACTTTCTCTTGTTTGGCACTTAAATCCTCCAGCACTTGTTGTTGCACCAGAAAGTATGCATCTGAATTCTGCAAGGACTTCCTCAGTCCTTCGGCTTCATGTCGCATAACATCTAATCGATGTCTTTCAACTTGAGGTTGAGACTCAAGAAGCCGAACTGATTCAGGCAGCGAGTTCGAAGAGCTGGTGCGAGCAGTAGTAGCCAGTAACTCGAACACTACATCAAGACATGACTTTGGGGTTGTCTCAGTGTCTCCAATATAGTTTTTATCAGCTTTCTTGGAGACCAACAGGGATATCTCACTATCTTGAACGTTATCTGCATTACTTCCTGTACCATTGCACAACGGGGTACTCTTCTCCAATATTTTATCCGCATTCTAAAAGAGAAACAAACGAACACATCACAGGTTTACAATGTAGTATATGAAACTCATTTTGGTAAACCAGTTCAGTAGTAAGGTGGGCAGGATAACATCATGAAACAAACATATATCTATGTATTATGGTCACTGTATGGTCTATATCATTCTAGTTTATGTTGCCAAATCAAGATAGATACCATTCAAATCATATCTATTTAAGACATAGCGGCTTAGATAGAATATAAGTGTGGGAAACTACACAACAATAAGAACACTTGTAAGGTGCATGTCATGAGAATATAACTGTTTTTCAATTGAAACTGAAATCAACATAGAGCAAGTTACAACAGCAAACACGTTAAAGAAACAGGTCGAAAACATACCTATTGCACCATTGGAGTTTCAATTGCATCCTTCAAACTTGAAATTAGTTGGTATGAGTAAATACAGTGATGCAAGAGCAAAGTAGTATGAACCATAGCTACGGAACCTGACCTGACAATAATTCTTCTACTGCTTTAAGCATTGACTTGTGGTTTGGAGAGGTTGTCCTCATGCTTTGGGCACTGCAGTTGCCTTACTAACTGCTTGTGTTTGGGTGCTTTGTGGTGGAGATGGTGTTGTGTCAACGGGAACTAGGTTACTATCTGATGGGGTTGGGGTTAGAAGGGGTGTAGCTGGTTCTCTGTCCAACTGGGTAGGGGTACAATCTGCGTGAGTCTGGGTTATGTGTGGTGGGGCTGGTTATTGGGCAAGTACAACCGTGGTTCTATCTCCATCGACAAGTAGCACGATCTTTTCTGAAGACCATGTTTTTACTCCCACAGATACTGCCATCACCCCCTCCAATTGAAATGGCTGATAAACAAGAAAAGTAATTGAATGTACATACATTGTAAGATAGACAGGTGCAATGGATAGTAGGGAGGAAAATAGGGCATGAAATAATTCACATTTATGTTGTCTAACCAAACAGAATAGCAGGACATAATTTCACATATGTGATGGCTAATTAAACAGGATAGCATGACACAATTTCACATGTATGATGGCTAACTAAACAGGACAGAATGACATACTTCAAAATATGATGACTATGTAAACAGGATGACATGATATAACTATACAATGTGTCTATTAAAGTGGTTGGCATGCCATAAATCACAAACATGTCATCGATGGAAACATGATGGCATGATATAATTCACGGATAGAATGACATAATTCAAAATATGATGACTATGTGAAGTGTGAACAGGATGAGATGATATAACTATATTATGTCTTTAGAAAATGGGTTGGCATGCCATAATTCAGATACATGTTGTCTATGTAAACATCATGGCATGATATAATTCAAATATATGATTTATATACTAAGGAAGTGAGCAGAGAGCAATCGCATATATGATGTGTCAACTAAGGAGATGGCATTCAATATCGTGTATATGATGTAAAAACTAAGCATTACAATACAATATATGCATGATATGAGTAATATAACCCTGCCAAGTTTGAGCATACACCTCAGGGGATAATAGGACTGGTCATCTTCCTCTGAATCCTCCTCTAAAGAGCTATATGTAACCAACAATATATCTGCTTCACCAGGTACCATTGTCTGCTCTAAAGACCTTGTTTTCACTCCAGATTTCTCCATCACCAATTCAAATGGCTGATGCACAGGAAGAGCAGTTGAATATACAAACATTGTCGACAAAAGCAATGAGAAATACAAAAAAAGGACGGCATGATATAATTCACATATATGACGCTTGGCTAAACAGCATGACATTGCATAATTCACATATATAATGCCTTGCAACAAGATAGCATTGCATAATTCACATATATAATGTCTTGCAACAAGATGGCATTGCATAATTCACATATATGGTAATTAGACACTAAACATGTGGCATTCACACAAAGCATGTCTAAACTAATCAAATGACGTAGCAATGCAAGATACCATACACACGATATGCGCAACATAACCCTGCCAAGTTAGAGCATGCACCTCAGGGGGGGGGATAGGACTGGTCATCTGTCTCTGAATCCTCCTCCGAGGAGCTATCTGTAACCAGCAAGACATGCACTTCGTCAGATAGCATTGTCTGCTATGAAGACCTTGTTTCCACTCCAGATTTTCCATGACCGTGCCGAATGGCTGATGCACAGGAAGAGTAATTGAATGTACTAAAATTGTTGGCAAATTTAACACGTAATAAAAAAATGATGTCATGATATAATTCACATATAAGATGACTGGCTAACCAGGGTGGCATTGCAAAATTCACATATATGATACCTGGCTAAACAAGATGGCATTGCATGATTCACATATACGATAAAGGAACTAAACAGATGGCATTGACACAAAGCATGTCTAAACTAAGCAGATGACATCTTTGATGTATACAGTAAGCAATGCAAGGCACCATATGCATGATTTTACCAACATCAGCATGCCAAGTTAGAACGAAGACCTCATGGGGTAAATAGGAGTGGTCTTCTGCTTCTGAATCCCCCTCAGAATAGTTATCTTCCTCTTGATTATGATCCAAAATGGGTGGAGGGGGCTACCTTTGCGCCCACCATGGAGCGACGTCCGCATGAAATTTTATTGCCATGCAAGGCTCGTCTCTTTTGCTCTACATGTTCAGTTCCATTGTGTACAATAACTGACACGCATAGGAATAAAACATAGTGAGATTATGTAAGGAGTGCATGCACAAATCCAGAGTGATGGTAGCAAACTGTGGATAGACCCAAAACAAATGATAGCTGGCAAATAATAGCTTTAGTTAAAAAATACAGATAATGGCTCCTTTAATGTTTGTTTCCACCCAACATGAAATTCATAGTAGACACCCGAGATTAACCAGATAGTAGACAGATAGTACTGATTGCTGCCCCAATATGTACCCCACAACCATTTAAAAAATCAAGTTTCAGCATAAGTTTGGACCTGAGTCGGAGTCTAATAGGTGAACACGACGATAAAGTAGCATGTCATCATATTAAGCAATGCATAACGTAAGCAGACACGGAAGAGTGCGACCTCTCTTGCAGACCCGTGTAGTCCTCAAGGTCATCTGCTCAGTTGATGATGGTAATGGAGTTGTCGTGGCTGTCGGCGGCGGGGAAGAAGATCTGAGGCGGCGAAAGACAGTCTGGAGAGCGGATCCCTGCTGTGGTGAACCCTTCCGTCGTTGGAGCAGCTGAGCTGGGGTGGAACACATCACCACAGGAGCAGGACAAACCACACAAGGTTTTCTTTGACACATATCTGTAACAGAAGTAATTTTGTAAGGGCTTGTTTGAATTTGAGGATTCTAACAATGCAGGGATAGGAAATAGACATGAATAGGATAGGAATGCAAGTGCAAAATAGAGAATTTAAAAACACATGATTTCTGCCAATCTGGGTGTTTGGTTCACAAGAATTGGAAGATGACAGGATGCAAAGAAGCATGGTGAGATTAAGTCAAACCACAAGAAGTGTACAACCTCTTTGGCGAAGCCATGTCGATCTCACCGTGATTGGTTTGGCCGGTGAGGATGCTCCGACTGACTTGGCTGTCGGAGGAGGGGAAGAAGATCTTAGGCGTTTGGAGATGGAGCCCGAGGTACTGCTCCGCTGTGATGGAGGGTTTCGTCGTTGGAGAAGCTCTGGTGAGTTGTACGACGCCGAGGCTGAAGCGGGACAAGAGAGACAACATTAACCTGAGTGGAATTCTAATAGCATCTCCAATAGATGACGTAAAATACATAACCACAAAGTGCTAGATGTATACATCAGCCGCTGATCTCTGAACTTAACTATTGAAACTGAACTTAACTGTCGAAACTGAATTTTGCTATCGAAAATGAATTTTACTATCGAAACTGAACGCACTAGAGGTGAGGCTACACGTCAGTCGAATGATTTTTTTATCTCTGGTCAGTCGATTTTGCAGCCGTTGGATACGAAATCAAGGGCCTGCAGTTCATCTTCAACCTCCCCCCCTGAGCCGCCAGCCACCACCAGCCAAATAGCCGCCCCCCGCCGCCTGCGGACAGCGGTGCGCCACCCCGCCCGCCCCGAAAACACTCCCCACCATCGGTCTGCCGCCGCCCCGGCCATCCCTGTAGCCCCCCCCCATGCGGAGCTTTTTCTCCGGCGATCCCCATGCCACCGCCCCACCACCGCCGGCGACCACCGCGCCAACCCTGAACCCTAAGATAGATAGTGGGGTACCTCTCCGGCGACCCCCCTCCCCACTGCGGCTGGTTCTTCCTTAACTCCGGCGAGCCCCCCACCCCCTGAAAATCGACTGACCCAAAAGTCGATTCAGTCGACTGAAGTGTAGCTAAATCGGAGCAGCATCGCAAGCAAGAGCGAGAGCAGCAGCCCGAGCAAGAGCAGACCAGGCAGGGGACCAAGAGCAAGAGCAGAGTAGCAGCACAAGCGAGGGCTAAAGCAGCAGCAGCTCCTACTAATGTGGACATCGCCGCCGAGGGAGCGACATCGTGGAGGAAGTGGCCAGCGACGCTGCCGTGGATGGAGCCATGCCGTGTCGGCTCGGGACCGAGCGCCGACAGCACAGTGAGATCAAATCAAGAAGAAAATGCGGCGATTAGTGTACAACCTCTTTGGTGGCGTCGATTAGACCGCAGCTTCAACCGAGGAAACGGAGATGATGATGCTCTTCCGGTGGTGCAGGTGAAGATGGCGGTGTGGGAATGGAGGTGGCGCGAAAGACGAGGGGAACGTCGGGGCAGCACCTTGGAGGTGGAGTACGGGGTGGCTGAACCGGCGGGACGACCAAATCGACGACAGATCCTCATCCGATACGGTGGATGAGGGACGTCGAGGTGTTGCTGTGGACGATGATATGTCTCCAACGTATCTATAATTTTTGATTGTTTCATTCTATTATATTATCAACCTTGGATGTTTTATATGCATTTATATGCTATTTTATATGATTTTTGGGACTAACCTATTAACCTAGAGCCCAGTGCCAGTTTTTGTTTTTTCCTTGTTTTAGAGTATCGCAGAAAAGGAAAATCAAACGGAGTCCAATTGACCTGAAACTTTGCGGAACCTCTTTTTGGACCAGAAGAAGCCCACCGAGTATCAGAGATGGACCATGAGAGTCCCGGGCTGCCCACGAGGGTGGGGGCGCGTCCACCCCCCTGGGCGCACCCCCCTGCCTCGTGGACAGCCCAGAGATCCACCGACATACTTCTTCCTCCTATATATATCCATATACCTAAAAACTTCGGGGAGTAGAATAGATCGGGAGTTCCCCCGCCAGAAGCCTTCGTAGCCACCGAAAACCAATCTAGACCCGTTCCGGCACCCTGCCAGAGGGGGGAACCCTCACCGGTGGCCATCTTCATCATCCCGGCGCTATCCATGATGAGGAGGGAGTAGTTCTCCCTCGGGGCTGAGGGTATGTACCCGTAGCTATGTGTTTGATATCTCTCTCTCTCTCTCTCTTGTGTTCTTTAGGTGATACGATCTTGATGTATCGTGAGCTTTGCTATTATAGTTGGATCTTATGATGTTTCTCCCCCTCTACTATCTTGTAATGGATTGAGTTTTCCCTTTGAAGTTATCTTTTCGGATTGAGTCTTTAAGGATTTGAGAACACTTGATGTATGTCTTGCGTGGGATACCCATGGTGACAATGGGGTGTTCTATTGATCCACTTGATGTATGTTTTGGTGATCAACTTGCGGGTTCCGCCCATGAACCTATGCATAGGGGTTGGCACACGTTTTCGTCTTGACTCTCCGGTAGAAACTTTGGGGCACTCTTTGAAGTACTTTGTGTTGGTTTGAATAGATGAATCTGAGATTGTGTGATGCATATCGTATAATCATACCCAAGAATACTTGAGGTGACATTGGAGTATCTAGGTGACATTAGGGTTTTGGTTGATTTGTTTCTTAAGGTGTTATTCTAGTACGAACTCTATGATAGATTGAACGGAAAGAATAGCTTCATGTTATTTTACTATGGACTCTTGAATAGATCGATCAGAAAGGATAACTTTGAGGTGGTTTCGTACCATACAATAATCTCTTCGTTTGTTCTCCGCTATTAGTGACTTTGGAGTGACTCTTTGTTGCATGTTGAGGGATAGTTATATGATCCAATTATGTTATTATTGTTGAGAGAACTTGCACTAGTAAAAGTATGAACCCTAGGCCTTGTTTCAACACATTGCAATACCGTTTACGCTCACTTTTATCATTAGTTACCTTGCTGTTTTTAATATTTTCAGATTACAAAAACCTATATCTACCATCCATATACCACTTGTGTCACCATCTCTTCGCCGAACTAGTGCACCTATACAATTTACCATTGTATTGGGTGTGTTGGTGACACAAGAGACTCTTTGTTATTTGGTTGCAGGGTTGCTTCAGAGAGACCATCTTCATCCTACGCCTCCTATGGATTGATAAACCTTAGGTCATCCACTTGAGGGAAATTTGCTACTGTCCTACAAACCTCTGCACTTGGAGGCCCAACAACGTCTACAAGAAGAAAGTTGTGTAGTAGACATCAAGCTCTTTTCTGGTGCCGTTGCCGGGGAGGTTAGCGCTTGAAGGTATATCTTTAGATCCTGCAATTGAATCTTTTTGTTTCTTGTTTTATCACTAGTTTAGTTTATAAAAGAAAATTATAAAAAAATGGAATTAAGGTTGCCTCATATGCTTCATCTTTTTAATGCCTTTTCGTGAAAATGATGGGAAGGAAAATTGTTCTCAAGTACTAGAAGAAGAATGCATTAGAATGTTTGGCACTAAATATTGGAATGGTGAGCATGATTTCAATGTTGTTAGTACAAATTCCTTGAATATCCATTGTGCTAATGATATGCAAAGCCACAAGCTTGGGGAAGCTATGTTTGATGAAAATGATATTTTTTGTCCCCCAAGTTTTGATGTGCAAATTTATTATGATGATAGTGTGCCTCCTATTTATGATGATTATGTTGATGAAAGTGGTTTCGGAGAGGTCATGACTTTATTTAGTAATGATTACACTATTCCGGAAGAGGTTCCAATTGATTATGAGAACAAAGTTGCTATCTATGATGATTATTTTGATGACTTGTATGCTATAGAAAATAATGATAACCATGAAACTTGTCATCATGATTTTAGTTTTCAATTGGATTATGCCTCACATGATAATTATTTTGTTGAGTTTACTCCCACTATTCCGAATGAGAAGAATTTTGCTTATGTGGAGAGCAATAAAATTTGTATGCTTGTAGATCATGAAAAGAATGCTTTATGTGATAGTTATATTATTTAATTAATTCATGACGCTACTGAAAATTATTATGAGGGAGGAACATATGCTTGTAAGAATTGCAATAATATCAAGTTTCCTCTCTACATGCTTAAAATCTTGAAGTTATGCTTGTTTTGCTTTCCTATGCAAGTTGATTCTTGTTCCCACAAGTTGTTTGCTCACAAAATCCCTATGCATAGGAAGTGGGTTAGACTTAAATGTGCTAGTCATATTCTTCATGATGCTCTTTTTATATTTCAATTCTTATCTTTTATGTGAGCATCGTTGAAATCATCATGCCTAGCTAGGGGCATTAAACGATAGTGCTTGTTGGAGGAAACCCAATTTTAATTTTGTTCCTTGCTTTTTGATCCTTTTTAGCAATAAATAATTTATCTATAATCTGTTATGATTTATTTTTTATGTTTTAATTAGTGTTTGTGCCAAGTAGAACCGTTGGGAAGACTTGGGGAAAGTCTTGTTGACATTGCTGTAAAAAACAGAAACTTTAGCACTCATGAGAATTGCTGCCATTTTTTATTGGAGAGTGCTATTTAGTTAATTATTTTTGCAAATGATTAATAGATAAATTCCTCACGTCCAGATATTTATTTTAGAATGTTTTGGGTTCAGAAGTTGGCATTAGTTACAGATTACTACAGACTGTTCTGTTTTTGACAGATTCTGTTTTTCATGTGTTGTTTACTTATTTTGATGAATCTATGGCTAGTAAAAGAGTTTATAAACCATAGAGAAGTTGGAATACAGTAGTTTTAAAACCAATATAAATAAATAATGAGTTCATTACAGTACCTTGACGTGGTGTTTTGTTTTCTTTCGCTAACGGAACTTACGAGTTTTCTGTTAAGTTTTGTGCTGTGAAGTTTTCAAGTTTTGGGTAAAGATTCGATGGACTATGGAATAAGGATTGGCAAGAGCCTAAGCTTGGGGACGCCCAAGGCACCCCAAGGTAATATTCAAGGACAACCAAAAGCCTAAGCTTGGGGATGCCCCGGAAGGCATCCCCTCTTCTGTCTTCGTTCATCGGTAACTTTACTTGGAGCTATATTTTTATTTACCACATGATATGTGTTTTGCTTGGAGCATCAATTTATTTTGTTAGGATTTGCTTGATGTTATTTAGAATAATGTTTTGCATCTTTCATTTCAATAAAAGTGGCATTGATAGCCTTTACTATGCCTATTTTACAAGTCTACATGTTGCTGTTTGAAAACAGAAAGTTTACCGCTGTTGCAAAAATTCCCTAGAAAAGTAAGAATGTGATAAAATGTTGAAGCCTTTTGCATAATAATCTATGATAAATTTACTACAGTGGGAATTTTATTTTATAATTTTTGGATGTAGGGAAGTATGGATCTTGCTGCACTCTTTACAGACTGTCCTGTTTAGGCAGATTGCTGTTATGTTTGCATTGTTTGCATATGTTTGCTTCTTTAATGATTCTATTTGAGGATATGACTATTAAATATGCAGAGGCATTTAGTATGCAATGTTGAATAATATTTTTAGTGATTTTCTACAGTAGATTATGATATGGTTTTTGCATTGGTTTATACTAACTTATCTCACGAGTCCTTGTTGAGTTTTGTGTGGATGAAGCTTTTGAGATTTAGGGAGACCGTGATATGAGAGGAATTAAGGAGACACACAAGCTCAAGCTTGGGGATGCCCAAGGCATGTCAAGATAATATTTCAAGAAGTCTCAAGCATCTAAGCTTGGGGATGCCCCGGTTGGCATCCCACCTTTCTTCTTCAACAACTATCGGTTAGTTTCGGTTGATCCTAAGTTTTTGCTTCTTCACATGATGTTTGCCATTCTTAGAATGTCATTTTACTTTGTTTTGCTTTATGTTTGAATAAAATATGATAATCTGAAATTATTAAATGGGAGAGTCTTCACATAGTTGCATAATTTTTCAACTACTTATTGATCTTCACTTATATCTTTCGGAGTAGTTTGTTGTTGCTCTAGTGCTTCACTTATATCTTTTTAGAGCTCGGTGCTGGTTTTATTTTATAGAAATTAATGAACTCTCATGCTTCACTTATATCATTTTGAGAGTCTTTAGAACAGCATGGTAGTTTTCTTTGGTTATGAAACTAGTCCTCATATGATGGGCATCCAAGAGGGATATAATAAAAACTTTCATATAAAGTGCATTGAATACTATGAGAAGTTTGATACTTGATAATTGTTTTGAGATATGGAGATGGTGATATTAGAGTCATGCTAGTTGAGTAGTTGTGAATTTGAGAAATACTTGTGTTGAAGTTTGTGATTCCTGTAGCATGCACGTATGGTGAACCGTTATGTGACGAAGTCGGAGCATGATTTATTTATTGATTGTCTTCCTTATGAGTGGCGCTCAGGGACGAGCGATGGTATTTTCCGACCAATCTATCCCCCTAGGAGCATGCGCGTAATACTTTGTTTCGATAACTAATAGATTTTTGCAATAAGTATGTGAGTTCCTTATGACTAATGTTGAGTCCATGGATTATACGCACTCTCACCCTTCCACCATTGCTAGCCTCTATAATACCGTGCACCTTTCGCCGGTATCATACACCCACCATATACCTTCCTCAAAACAGCCACCATACCTACCTATCATGGCATTTCCATAGCCATTCCGAGATATATTGCCGTGCAACTTTCCACCGTTCCGTTTACTATGACACGCTCCATCATTATCATATTGCTTTGCATGATCATGTAGTTTACATTGTATTTGTGGCAAAGCCACCGTTCATAATTCTTTCATACATGTCACTCATGCATCATCGCTATCCCGGTATACCACCGGAGGCATTCATATAGAGTCATACTTTGTTCTAGTATCGAGTTGTAAATAAATAGAAGTGTGATGATCATCATTCATAGAGTATTATCCCAAAAAATATAAAAAAGAAAGGCCAAATAAAAAAAGGAAGGCCAAAAAAGAAAGTAAATAAAAGGGGACAATACTACTATCCTTTTTCCACACTTGTGCTTCAAAGTAGCACCATGATCTTCATGATAGAGAGTCTCCTATGTTATCACTTGCATATACTAGTGGGAAATTTTCATTATAGAACTTGGCTTGTATATTCCAATGATGGGCTTCCTCAAAATGCCCTAGGTCTTCGTGAGCAAGCGAGTTGGATGCACACCCACTTAGTTCTTTTTGTTGAGCTTTCATGTACTTATAGCTCTAGTACATCCGTTGCATGGCAATCCCTACTCACTCACATTGATATCTATTAATGGGCATCTCCATAGTCTGTTGATACGCCTAATTGATGTGAGACTATCTTCTCCCTTTTGTCTTCTCCACAACCACCATTCTATTCCACATATAGTGCTATGTCCATGGCTCACGCTCATGTATTGCGTGAAGATTGATAATGTTTGAGAACACCAAAAGTATCAAACAATTTCTTGGCTTGTCATCGGGGTTGTGCATGATTTAAATACTTTCTGTGGTGAAGACGGAGCATAGCCAGGCTATATGATTTTGTAGGGATAACTTTCTTTGGCCATGTTATTTCGAGAAGACATGATTGCTTAGTTAGTATGCTTGAAGTATTATTATTTTTATGTCAATATTAAAAATTTGTCTTGAATCTTATGGATCTGAATATTCTTGCCACAATAAAGAAAATTACATTGAGAAATATGTTGGGTAGCATTCCACATCAAAAATTCTATTTTTATCATTTACCTACTTGAGGACGAGCATGAATTAAGCTTGGGGATGCTGATACGTCTCCAACGTATCTATACTTTTTGATTGTTTCATGCTATTATATTATCAACCTTGGATGTTATATATGCATTTATATGCTATTTTATATGATTTTTGGGACTAACCTATTAACCTAGAGCCCAGTGCCAGTTTTTGTTTTTCCTTGTTTTAGAGTATCGCAGAAAAGGAAAATCAAACGGAGTCCAATTGACCTGAAACTTCACGGAACTTATTTTTGGACCAGAAGAAGCCCACGGAGTATCGGAGATGGACCAGGAGAGTCCCGGGCTTCCCACGAGGCTGGGGGGCGCGCCCACCCCCTGGGCGCGCCCCTCTGCCTCGTGGACAGCCCGGAGATCCACCAACGTACTTCTTCCTCCTATATATATATACATATACCCTAAAAACTTTGGGGAGCAGAATAGATCAGGAGTTCCGCTGCCAGAAGCCTCCGTAGCCACCGAAAACCAATCTATACTCATTCCGGCACCCTACCGGAGGGGGGAACCCTCATCGGTGGCCATCTTCATCATCCCGACGCTCTCCATGATAAGGAGGGAGTAGTTCTCCCTCGGGGCTGAGGGTATGTACCAGTAGCTATGTGTTTGATCTCTCTCTCTCTCTCTCTCTCTCTCTCTCTCTCGTGTTCTTGAGGTGATACGATCTTGATGTATCGCGAGCTTTGCTATTATAGTTGGATCTTATGATGTTTCTCCCCCTCTACTCTCTTGTAATGGATTGAGTTTTCCCTTTGAAGTTATCTTATCGGATTGAGTCTTTAAGGATTTGAGAACACTTGATGTATGTCTTGCATGGGATACCCGTGGTGACAATGGGGTATTCTGTTGATCCACTTGATGTATGTTTTGGTGATCAACTTGCGGGTTCCGCCCATGAGCCTATGCATAGGGGTTCGCACACGTTTTCGTCTTGACTCCGGTAGAAACTTTGGGGCACTCTTTGAAGTACTTTGTGTTGGTTTGAATAGATGAATCTGAGATTGTGTGATGCATATCGTATAATCATACCCACGGATACTTGAGGTGACATTGTACTATCTAGGTGACATTAGGGTTTTGGTTGATTTGTGTCTTAAGGTGTTATTCTAGTACGAACTCTATGATAGATTGAAGGGAAAGAACAGCTTCATGTTATTTTACTACGGACTGTTGACTAGATCGATCAGAAAGGATAACTTTGAGGTGGTTTCGTACCCTACAATAATCTCTTCGTTTGTTCTCTGCTATTAGTGACTTTGGAGTGACTCTTTGTTCCATGTTGAGGGATAGTTATATGATCCAATTATGTTATTATTGTTGAGAGAACTTGCACTAGTAAAAGTATGAACCCTAGGCCTTGTTTCAACGCATTGCGATACCGTTTACGCTCACTTTTATCATTAGTTACCTAGCTGTTTTTATATTTTCAGATTACAAAAACCTATATCTACCATCCATATACCACTTGTATCACCATCTCTTCGCTGAACTAGTGCACCTATACAATTTACCATTGTATTGGGTGTGTTGGGGACACAAGAGACTGTTTGTTATTTGGTTGCAGGGTTGCTTGAGAGAGACCATCTTCATCCTACGCCTCCTACGGATTGATAAACCTTAGGTCACCCACTTGAGGGAAATTTTCTATTGTCCTACAAACCTCTGCACTTGGAGGCCCAACAACGTCTACAAGAAGAAGATTGTATAGTAGACATCAGACGACGTCGTCGGGGAAGAGGCTCCGGCTGGGTGGCGGATGGAGGAGGATGTGGGGCTTCACGGGTTTTGCCAGCCTCGGTGTACGAATGGGTGGGCGGATGGGATGGGAGTGGGGAACCATGGCTTAGGGACGCGCTTGTCCAAAATGTGGGGTAAGTTATGAAAGTCACTACAAGAAATATGGTCAATTATGACTCCCCATTTTGGTCGTTGATTCGTCATTGTTATCTTTTTTGACCTTTTTTTGACCAAATCCAGATGGTCAACAGTTGGCCGTCAAGAACGAACAAACGTGACCTTTTTGGAATTTTGGTCTTAGATAAATTTGTGACCAAAATTTCAGAAAGGTCATTTCCCATTTGCCTGAGCCACGTAGGATCTGACCTGGCTGAGCTGTCGTGGCATTGTTAGTGACCAAATGGAATCATCAAAAATTTCATAGCCCAGTCCACCAATCTAGCCTACATGGGCCTGACCCAATCATCATAAATCACAGCCCAATCCAAATGACATGGGCCCTGCCCAATACCTATTTTCTTAATTGAAATGGTTTGATTTATTTGGGCTAATACATTATTTTGTCAAAAGCATGCACATCTTAGGATAGGCCCATTAGAAAACAAGTACAACATAATACAATATTTCCAAAAAACTGTATTTCATTTCAGTAACACATCACAGGAAATACAATACATCATCCATCGACTCCTATACACAGCAAGGTTCAAGGACCAACAAGTGCACAACAACAAAAAATAGTTCTACAATTGCGAGTGCACAACAAAAAGGCCCAACAAGTACACAAGTGCACAACAATATAGATTGGACAAGAAGCGCAAATATCGTGTCACTGGTACACATACATTATCCCATCACCCAGGCACCAACGTTGTGTCCATCTGCTGGATTTGCCACATGGTGGTGTTACTGCATTAGGGCCGTCCCAGCTTCTCCCTGCCCAAATGGAACAGGTATATGATGGTCGCTGTACTGCTCCAGCATCACTCCCACTACAACTGGTGGAAGAAGATCAGCTCATCAATCATCTGCACGCTAACAAACCAAGAAGATTAACCAATTTGGACTACTGAAATAAACCCACCATCAAAATTTTGTTTCCTATTTAGACTACTGAATTAACATGCACAAAAGAATGGAGCGTAGCCATATGCACAGCCTAAGAGCTTAAGGTTTGAGCCATTTTCGATACTATAATAAATACATATAGCCGAAATTTCAATCCATGGACACCACATAGAAAAGGTACTAAGGCACTACTTGCTACTGGAAACCAAAGCAAGGTACGAAGCACGGGCCATGCCAACAATAAACTGGTACCAAATCCAAAAATAACCATCTGAACTGCAGTTAATAAGATATTTTAGAATAAACTTGATCGTTTACAGTAATGTTTGTGTTGGACACATCTAGAACTGAAATTATAGATCATGCCCAAATTCCGATGTCCAATGCCTCGGTTAAGTAAACACTAAGGATGGTACATAGTGAAGATTTGACACAACCAGAACTGAAATCACGAACTCCTTTAAAGACCCACACTAATTTTATTACACAGGCAACAAAATCCAACACGGGCAGAGACTATAGGAGTTGGAACTTGGAAATGTAGCTGTACAATTAGCGCATCACATACCTAGTATCTAACTATCAACAATGGTCAACAAGTAAAAGCCAACTAGTAGTAATTGATGATTAGTAGACAGAGACATGAAACAGATTCAATAGTAATGTGCATGCTCTTATCCATGGTATCATCAATCTTAACCAAACCAGAGCAAGTAAAGGAGCTAATCTCTATGAGTGAAACAAATTCGATCACAGCAGGAATCCATAATGTTCGGTAACAAAAATAGGAAGGTCCTTAAATAGAGAAGAAGTTGAATCATGCATCGATCAAAGTGGTTGTTCTTGGTTTCTCTTTGTTAGAAGGCAGGCAAGTAGAAATCGGAGAGACACTAAACATGCGGAAATATGTATGGATTGTCAAAACTTGCATTATCCTACTATCACTAGTATAACAAGCTGCAGGTTGGCATAGTTCATGAACCATGTACATCGTGACAAATACAATATCATCCAATGCTTGACTATGAACAAAATTGAACAATTACACCTCACAAATGCGGAGCATAGAATCATGGAGCAAGTAGGAGGGATAGAAGGGGACGTGAGGAGCTCACCGGAGGGGGTTGTAGCCTAGGTCGAGCTTCATCACCACGGCGGCTGCCAGGGGAGGCAGACGAGCCTACCATCATAGGAGCAGTGCCACCATCACTGCCAGAACTAAGATGGCTAGAGCAAATCGCCATCATATGGGTCACCACGACTGAATGATCTTGTAAGGGGTAAAGTGTAACGCCCTCGATGCAGCTATATCTCCCACACGTGGAAGCACGACTTAGAGGCAGAACCGCATTGAAAGCAATGTCGTAAGTGAGGTAATATTCACAACAACACATGTAATGAAATATGGGAATAAGAGGTACATAGTTGGCTTACAATCGCCACTTCACACAATACATGAATAAAGCATTACATCATCCAGATACAATCAAGGTCCGACTACGGAACCAAAATAAAGAAGACTACCCCAAAATGCTAAACAGATCCCCGATCATCCCAACTGGGCTCCACTAATGATCAACTAGAAATGGAACAACATAACGAACACGATCTTCATTGAGCTCCTCCTTGAGCTCAGTTGTGTCACCTGCATGATATCATCGGCACCTGCAAGCTGGTTTTGGAAGTATCTGTGAGTCACGGGGACTCAGCAATCTCACACCCTCGCGATCAAGACTATTTAAGCTTATAGGTGGGGTAAAAGAGTATGAGGTGGAGCTGCAGCAAGCGACTAGCATATATGGTGGCTAACATACGCAAATGAGAGCAAGAAGAGAAGGCAAAGCACGTTCGAGAAACTATGATCAAGAAGTGATCCTAGAACAACCTACGTCAAGCATTACTCCAACACCGTGTTCACTTCCCGGACTCTACCGCGAAGAGACCATCACGGTTACACACGCGGTTGGTGCATTTTAATTAAGTTAAGTTTCAGGTTTTCTACAACCGGACATTAACAAATTCCCGTCTGTCCATAACACTGGGCACGGCATTCGAAAGATCAAATCCCCGCGGGGGTGTCCCAACTTAGCCCATCACAAGCTCTCACGGTCAACGAAGGATATTCCTTCTACTAGGAAGACCCGATCAGGCTCGGAATCCCGGTTACAAGACATTTCGACAATGGTAAAAAAAGAGCAGCAAAGCCACCCAGATGTGCGACAAATCCCGATAGGAGCTGCACATATCTCGTTCTCAGGGCACACCGGATGAGCAAGACGTCGGGTAGGCCAGCCCAGAGTTGCCCCTGGTAGCCCCGGACATCGCTCAGATGGACCAACACTCAGAGGAGCACTAGCTCGGGGGGGGGGGGGGGTTAATAAAGATGACCCTTGGGCAGGCCTACCCAAGGGAAAGAAACAGCTCGGTGGCAAATGGTAAAACCAACGTTGGGCCTTGCTGGAGGAGTTTTATTCAAGGCGAACTGCCAAGGGGTTCCCATTATAACCCAACCATGTAAGGAACGCAAAATCCGGGAACATAACACCGATATGACGGAAACTAGGGCGGCAAGAGTGGAACAAAACACCAGGCATAAGGACAAGCCTTCCACCCTTTACCAAATATATAGATTCACTAATTAAATAAGAGATATTGTGATATCCCAACAATAATCCTGTTCCAACAAGGAACAAACTCCAATCTTCACCTGCAACTAGCAATGCTATAAGAGGGGCTGAGCAAAGCGGTAAGATAGCCAAACAACGGTTTGCTAGGACAAGGTGGGTTAGAGGTTTGATATGGCAATATGGGAGGCATGATAAGCAAGTGGCAGGTATCGTAGCATAGGCATAGCAAAAGAGCGAGCATCTAGCAAGCAAAGATAGAAGTGATTTCGAGGGTATGGTCATCTTGCCTGCAAAGTTCTCCGAGAAGATGAAAGCTTGAACTCGTACTCAACGGGCTCCTCGATCACGTACTCGTCTCCCGGCTCTACCCAAAGCAAGAAACACAAGCAAAGGGAGAACAATCAACCACGTGCAATGCGCAAACAACATGATGCAAAACATGGCATGCTATGCGGGATGCGATATGCGATGCATATGCATGCTTTGGAAACGAATGATTGAACCTGGCCTCAACATGGAAATCCAAGAGTGCCACTGGAAAGAGGAGTTGATTTCGGTCGAAATCGATATGAAGATCACCGGAATCGGATGCACGGTTTGGAAATGGCAAGCAAAACAAATATGGCACCGGGCTGCGATTAACAGCATGAGACCATCTAAATGCATCAAGAACAACATGCTACAGAACTCTAACATAGCAAAAAAAACATGACAGGGATCCACTCATGATGCTTAACAAAAGATGAACACTGAGCTACGGCTAATTCACTCATTAATAGGTTCAAGCAAGCATGGAAAAAGTGCAAAAGATAATAGGTTACAGACTTAGTGAAAATAACAAGAAGTAAGGAATTTAACATCAGGAATCAATGTTTAGAGCATGATAAATACAAGCTACAGGAACATATCATGGGAAAGCAAAGAATGGCATGAAGCTACTCAATGCATACAACAAAAGTCCCTTACTGACCATGAGCCAAAAGGGATCAGAAAATACAATTGCAAGCATGTGAACAACATCATAGCATGCACGGATCAACAACAACAAGCTTGGCAAAATTGCAAAACATGTTAACAATCTGCAAGGAACATTTTATAGCAAAAGTAGAGCTCGATTGACTCAAGCTAGGGTGATCCATAATTGCAAACAAAGACATGGATGGATAGAGCACCACAATATCTACAAAACATCCTCAATGATCATGCTCAAAAGAGGCATAGATCTCTCGGTAGCAACATGAACACATGACATAAAAATAATAACATGACAAGGACTTAGAATATTTCTAAGTCCCTGAAATCAGCAACAATAAGTAAGCTACTTGGCATGCTTGTGCTAGTCACCACAAAGATCAAAAAAATACATGGCATACACCCCTGTAAAGATGGCATGGCATACTTCAAAACACATGTATTGCTCAGGATCATATCATGCACATATTAATCATGGCAAAAATGACAAAAAAGTGCAAATGCTGATACGGATCTGAAACTAACATCACATAGCCCTCTTCCAACAGCATTTCGGGCATCAAGATGAGCTCAAATAACATGATGCAATGAGATGAAATGAAGTACTCAACGAGACGAACATTTCGATATGCTACACGCACGAATCGGAGCAACAGATGCAGAGTTATGATGCGATTAACATGCAATAAAATGTGGCAGATCTGGGCACTTACCAAAAAAGAAATAGGTGCCCGGAGGATAGTTATAGGAAGCTCGGGCGGGATTTAATCGAAGCTCACCCTGGGCTTCGGCCCGATTAGGAGGGAGAGGAAGATGGGCCGATAGGCGTGGAAGGTGGCCTGGCCCAGCTCGGGGCCGCAGTCAATGGCGAAGGTGGGTCGGGGCGTCTCCCGATCCCCTTGACGGGCGGCGGCGGCGGGATGAGGGAGCTCGGCTCCGGCGACGGGGATGGCCGGAACCGCGGCGGGCGGTGCCGGATCTGGAGGCAGACGACCTCCCGGGGCTCCTCCTGGGTCGGATCGAGGCAAATGCGCCTCGGGACGGTGGTGGGGAAGCGAAAGGGGCGACGGGCGTGCACCGGTGAGCTCGGCTGGTGGCCGGAGCCAGGTATGGCGTGGCACTGTGGCGGCGTTTGAGTTAGGCGGCGGCATGGTCGAAGGAGGAACGGGGCCGCGCTGACTTGGCAGCGGTGCGAGGATCCGGGCCCGGGGGGCCGGATCTGGGTCTCCTCGGGCCCGCGGTGGGAAGAGAGAGGGGGCGGTGAGGTGGCTGCGCCGGATTTGCCGGGGCGGCGGCTGGACATGTCCGGGCATGGGAAAATTTGTCCGGTGGCGCGAGGAAGAGGGAGGCTAGGGTTTCGTCCGCGAATTTGATAGAGGGAGCTAGGAGAGTCCAAATGAGGCTCGGTTTTCGTCCACGCGATCATGATCGAACGACCAAGATGATGGAGGGGGTTTTGGTGTGTTTTTGGGCCACTTTGGAGGGGTGTGGGGCTGCAACACACATGAGGCGTTTCCGGTCCCTCGGTTAACCGTTGGATTATCAAACGAAGTCCAAATGGCACGAAACATTACAGGCGGTCTACCGGTAGTAAACCAAGGCCGCATGGCAAGTCTCGGTCCAATCCGATAACGTTTAACACCCGCACATGAGAAGAGGTAGAAAGGGACACCGGAGGACATAGGAGCGCCGGATTGCAAAACGGACAACATGGAAAATGCTCGGATGCATGAGGCGAACATGTATGCAAAAGAAATGCACATGATGACATGATATGAAATGCATGACACGCCAGCAAATGACAAGGCAACAACAGCGAATAACTGGAGGACACCTGGCACATCGGTCTCGGGGCGTTACAACACTCCACCACTACGAGAGGATCTCGTCCCGAGATCTAAAATGGCACCGGAGGGGAAACGGAAGAGAAAGAGAAAATGATAAAATAAGTTGCTTCTTTGACCAAAGAGTGAAAACAAAGAACCTTGAGAGGCTAAGCCATTCCGAGAAAAGAATACTACGGAGATGAACGAAGTTGACAATCTCCGTCAGAAAAGAGGAACAAGAAAGAACAAATTCGGACAGCACTCCGGTTGAAAAGAGATGCAAGGCTTGATAAGGCGAAAAGAACTTGAGAAAAAGGGCACAACAGTCCAGTTAAATGGATAAGCATGAAAAGAACAAGGTCTTGACAAGAATAAGAAGAAGGGTTTTAGAGAGCAACAACACAATGTCTCCGGAAGAAAAGAGAGAAATGGAATGAAATGAATAGAGGAGAAAACAACATCTTCTACCTTAAATGAGCTTGCAAAGGCATCTTTAGGAGAAGGTTCGAACGGAGTTGTTGAAAAACCAACAACGAAACGAACAAGGTTGTAGTGGACTTATGGAAAACATCTCGAAATTATGAGGTGAAATTCTGCCAGTACTGAGAACAAGATTAGATTGATAAGAACAAGGAGACGAGAAACTTATTCACCGGAAGGATAAAAGAAGAACTTGGGTCACTTATGAGCACCATAGATAGCAACAATCCTTAGGGAAGGCTTTAGGTGAAATGTGACACAAGATAACTCCAACGAAGAGGTTGATGGATTTGGTATACCTCATTCTTAACAACATGTGGATCATGACACATGAACTCAAATTATCAAGAATGACATAGCACCACCTTAAATGATACGGTAGAAAGAATTGCACTCCTGATTGCAAGATGAAGAATAGTTGAGCTCCTCTGCAAAGTATCTTGACGAACGCTTCGCGAAAGAATTAAATCCTTGATGAGCCATCATGTAGAACCTCCATGAAGAACTCCGGTAATAAAAGAATGATCACACAAAAAGAAGGATGAAAAGAATAAGGTTGAAGCGTTGCAATGATTAGATGAAGCTTTGCGACGAGATAAAATGGAAACTTGGAACTCCGGAAAAGAAAAGATGAAACAAGTGAAACCGAGAATTTGATGGACCTCCGGAATAAGGAATTAAACACTTGGGTGAAACACGAATAAGAATTATGTTATGCTTATCCTTCACCAATTTAAATTGATGACAAGCAACGGATTTTTGCATACTACTTATTCTCGTAGAAAGGATTAAAAGAGATATAGCGCAAACTTGAAGAGGCCTTTGATGATCTACCGGTAGGATTTGAAAGAATGAAAGAATTAATATGATAACCATGGAAGAGAAATCTTGAACGAACCACCGTAAGAATGAAAAAGAACGAAGTAAAGGGATGAATCACCGTAAGAATTAAAAAGAACGAAGATACTTGAGACAAACTAGATACATGAGAACGAAGGGATCACGACTGATTAGAGATCACTTGAACGATGCACCGGTAATATTTAGAGAAAAAGAGCTGAAAGCTAAGAATGAGTACTTCTGAGATGATGGGCTCTGGAGAATCAAACTGAAAAGACTCCTGAATTACTTCGGATGGGTGAAAAGAATTCTCGCAATTGAGATCAATTATGAGAAGATGGCATAAAGCTAGCATCATGAATCTTGAAGAGAATGGAGCAAGATTAAAGAGAAAGTCTTCTTCGGTCTTCAAAATCTGAGAATCACACTAAGAAACACCACCAAAAATTGTTGAGATACTCCGGAATGACGAATTTAAAGGTTGAGCCAACAGTGATAAGAATTTGACAGATCTTGGAGAAAGGCATTAGACTGATGATAACTCATTCTTATGTGAGACATTGAAAAGAATTTGAGAATAGCTCCGGGAAAATTTAGAAGAGTCAGGTAAGATCCTGGGAAAAGACCTGTGGGTTAGGCCCACTCAAAAGAAACAACGTCAAAATGATTTAAAAGAGAGATTGCGCTGGTAGAATTAAATGGCTTGAATGAGATAACACCTCGAATTAGGTTGAACGGATCTTGGATGACAAGATGAAAGTGCATTATATCGACTAGAGGGGGGGGTGAATAGGCGATTTTTATGAAAGTCTTCAAAACATGGAAGTTATGAAGACAAACAGGGTGGACAAGCCTATCACTATGCAGCGGAAGTTAGATTACACAATGCAAGCCATAGTCAAGTATACAATATAGTGAAAGCATAGTGAAAAACAGCTTCAGTGTAATGAGGATCAGGTTGGAAGAAGTTATGAAGCCAAACAGATCATACAGTCAAGTTGTGAAGACAGAAGATAAAGCAAGCATGCAATAGCTTCACAATGTGTGCTGGTAAGTAAAGGGAGGTGAAGATGAAACTAGTGACGCGTTGAAGACAATGATATGTTGGACCAGTTCCAGTTGCTGTGACAACTGTACGTCTGGTTGGAGCGGCTAGGTATTTAAACCAAAGGACACACAGTCCCGGACACCCAGTCCTGAACACGCAGCTCATGACACCCAGTCCTCACCGTTTTCTCCTTGAGCTAAGGTCACAAAGACCTCGCCCAATCACTCTGGTAAGTCTTCAAGGTAGACTCCCAAACCTTCACAGACTTCGTTCACCGGCAATCCACAATTTCTCTTGGATGCTCAGAATGCGACGCCTAACCGTCTGGAGGATGCACAGTCCTCAAGTGTAATAAGTCTTCAGATCACTCAGACAAGAAGACTTAAGTGATGCCCAATTACTCTGGCTCTGGGTGGTTAGGGCTTTTCTCCTCGCTAGGGATTTTCTCTCAAAGGCTTCGAGGTGGGTTGCTCTCAAACGACAAAAGCCGTGCACTGAAATCTAAGCGGCCAACCGTTTATGGTTGTAGGGGTGGACTATTTATAGTCACTTGGCAACCCTGACCTGATTTGTCCGAAATGACCCTGGGTCACTAAGGAACTGACACGTGTACTAATGGTCGGATTTCGAACTTTCATGGCAACTTTACTTGGGCTGCAAGTAAAGCTGACTTGTCTGACTCTGGACAAGATTTTCTCTCATTGTCTTCACTCGAAGACATAGGATTTGAATTAGGCATCACTTCAGTCATCCAGACTGGTTCTCTTGGACCCCACTTAACAGTACGGTGGTTCCTATGACACAACATGAATGAAGTAAAACTACAAAGGATCTAAGTCTTCGAGTTCCATAGGCTTCATGGGGAGTCTTCATATGTCATTGTCTTCGACCTGAATGTCTTCATGAACCACCATTGTCTTCAATGTCTTCGTACATTTTTAGGGGTCATCTCTGGTAGCTAAATCGAATCAATGAGGGACTTCTACCTGTGTTATCCTGCAATTCTCACAAACACATTAGTCCCTCAACTAGGTTTGTCGTCAATACTCCAAAACCAACTAGGGGTGGCACTAGATGCACTTACAATCTCCCCCTTTTTGGTGATTGATGACAAACTAGTTGAAGTTTTCAACGGGGAATATAATTTGTGAAATTGTAAAGGAATTGTCTTCATAAGCTGCAAGGGCTCCCCCTGAAGATGTGCATATAAGTGATTTGCTTCTGGAACGCAAATGCACATAGCAGGTTGTATTTGTGAGAATCCACTTCAACTTATGATGACAATCCATCATGCATGTAAAGATATATGAAGATAATGATATGCATAATGAAAAATGGACGTCTGCGAAATGATATAAGTGCGGAAATTATCGTCGTACATGCGGAATTTATCTTCGCAAAAACACAGTGGCAAACATAGTAGCAGACGACCATCAAGTTTAAGTGTTAAAATTCAAAGAACCAAATGTAGCAAAATGAGAGTTGTAAGCACGAAGCAAAATGCAAAATATAAAGCACCCGCCCATATTATTGACCCGCTTGAAGACTATAAACATCATATGCTTCTCCCCCTTTTGTCAGTGATGACCAAAAAGGTTTGAAGACATAGAGTGTTCTACGCGTTCCCAGGCGCAGCAGGGTCGGTGGAGGCGTTTGGTGGTGCTGGCGAGCTTGGTGCAGTGATGACGCACGCTAAAGACATTGGTGGTGATGTAGCGTCGTCTTCTTCCTCAATGATTTTTCCAGTCACTGTGGCAGCAGAGGAAGAGAACTCTGATTCTTCAAGCGACGGAGTTCCACGCAACACAGCTCTTCTGGGGGGTGTGGAGTCAAATTTGAATCTCTCTTTGAAGCCATCCTCTTGCAGTTCAGCTTCAGTGCACATCATGGTGAGGCCTTTCCAAGTTCGGCGACAGGTTTCATGTGCGACAAAAGCATTCTTGGTGGCCAGATTCCTGATGCGATTGACGTCTTGCATGATACTGCGCATCTGCCTTTTGAGCCAGTGGTGATGCCTATCTTGCTTTTGGTGCAGAGCCACAAGAAGTTCACGGTCAGTGAGCGTACGAGCGCATTTCTTGGGTCTCTGGGCAGCTGTGCTGTCAGTGGCTTCAGTTGATGCAGGGCACGTGTGGTGCCAGCCATTGGATAGACTCTGGAAATGGCTTCAACACCTTCATCATGCTGAGTGAAGCTCTGGTGTTCTGCATTCTGAAGACTTAATGGCTGCTTGGCAGGCTCAGGATAAATCGCTTCAGCAGAGGTGTCCACATCAGGTAAGAAGATTCTGTGGTTGCGGGTAGAGGGTTGATAGGATATTGCGGAGTGGAGCTTGATGAGCCTCATAACCCATGGAGCATAAATCTTCAGACCAAAGAGATCTGAGCCAGACGCTGCAAGTTGGCGTATAAAGAGATCCTGGGCATTGAAGCACTTGCCATGCAGGATGCAGAAGATGAGAGTCTTCATGGCACCTTCAACCTTGGCATATCGAGAGTGCCCCTTAATGGGCCATAGAGTCCGTCTGATGATGTGATAGATAGTTCTGGGCAGGTACTCTAAGTCTTCAACGAAGAACTCGGTTGGGTAAGGTGCGTCAGGAAGCAATGGCTTCATCATTGAGAGCATCTGACTCATATTTGGCTCAGGTCGCTGAAATATGCTCTCAACTGCTTCAGCATGGAGTTGGCAGCCTTCTTCGAAGAGTTCGCCTGGAGTGGGTAGGCCAGTGAGCTCAATGATATGAAATGCATTGGCTTCATGATGGACGTTGCCGGTCATCCACTCCAGGACCCAAGTCTTCGGATCTCTGTTGTAGCCTTTGATGTGCAGTGTGGCATAGAACTGGAGCACAAGCTCTTCATTCCAGTGCTCTTCATCCGTGACAAACGGCAGCAGGCCAACCCTGCTTGAAGCAGTCCAGTGCTTCTTCTAGACCAGGCAGACCAGCAATAGCTTCAACCTCAAGGCGCTGGTGTGGAAAGATGCGGCCTTGGTTGTAGAGGACGCAGGAGTAGTAGCTGCACTGTGGGTAGCTCCAGAACCTATCTGATACGATCCGTTCCCTTGAATAAGGGTTCTTGGAGCGGTTGCAGAAAGTGTTGTCTGCCTTGAAGCTATGGACATTGAAGGTGCCAGGAGCTGTTGCAGGACCTGGGAACCTTGGCAGTCGTGGGATTGGCTTCTGGACCTGGGGCCTGTGCGCAACATGATAGTTGAACTGTGGACCGGCAGCAGACTCAGGCACAGAAGGGTCAGAGGCAGTAGCTTCAGTATATCTTGAAGCTATTGGTTGGTCGGGCTCCACAAATGCTTCAGTATTGGGTGTGGCAGCCTCATCACGTGTAGTGAGAGGGATGGATTCAGGTACGTTCTCCTTGAGAACTTCTTCTTGTTGGTGCGGAGGAGATGGAGCTTGAGGTTCTTCATGCTCTTCTTCATGGTCTTCGGCTGATGCAGCCGGGATGTCGTCAGCAGTCTGAGCCCTTGGCCCTTTGCGAAGCCTACGGAATGCAGGCGACGTTGGTGGAGTTGCAGTGGGCTGGGGCTCATTCTCTTCCTCCTGTGGGCGATCTGCCCATGATGCATCTTGGGAGATTGGCGTCAAGGGACGACCAATGCTGATCATTTCGCTCGTTTCGAGCTGAGGAAGGACTGCATCACCTTGCACATTGTATTGGAGACCAATGTCTTCAGTAGCGTTGGGGTCGGCTGCTGGAATGTCTTCAGCGTGCGGAGCCTCTGTGAAAGCAGGCTCATGCACGGTCAGCTGACGATCTTCATTAGGAAAGCGGACGGAGAGGGGTTCGACTATTAGGGGCTCTATGGGAGCAGCCCGAGACTTCTTGGTCTTGAGCTTCTTGATGGTGGGGTCTGAAGGAGAGGCTTCAGGGTGTTTCCTCTTCCTTGCTTCAGCTTCGGCTGTCCTTGTCTTCTTAAGCTCTGAAGCAGTGGAGCGGTGCTTTGGCTTCGAGCCAGTCTTGGCAGTGGGAAGACAATCGGAACAGCTTCTTGCCTTGGGGCCTCTTGTTCAGCCACAGCGGGCTTCTTCTTTTTCTTCGCGGCCATCCTGGGGTCGATGCCGGGACGCCCAAGTGCCATTCGCTTCTCGGCCTCATTGTAGGCCTGCACACAAAGATCAGCCAAATTCTTCATGCGCTCACGTGAACCCTGAGCCTCTGCACGTTTCTGCATAAAGTTTTCCTTCAGCTCGTGCAGCATGACTTTGAAGTCTTTGACTTCTTGGACGCTGAGCGTGGCCATGTTCTGCTTGAACTGAGCCTTTTCAAAATCTATCTTCTGCTTCAGTTCCACTATGCGCTGGGCAATTGCGAGTTCTGAAGCAATAGCTCCTTGGAAGGCTACGCTGAGGCCAATGGGCAGCTGCAGATCATCGAAGCTGATGTTGGGTGGATCAAACCACTCATCAATGAAGTTGTGGATGATTGCTGCATCGAACAGAGGCAGATTGTTGAAGATTCCAGCCTCCTCCTTGCTCTTGATTAGCTGCTCAAGAGCGTCATCGGCAAGATCGTCGTCACTTGACAGATCAATGGCCTCGCAGCGCAGAACGGCAGCGGCAGTGAGCTCTTTGCCAGAGTGTGGCTGAGGCTTCTTGGCTTCTTGGGGCTTGGAGACTCGTGATAAGTCTTCAGACTGCACACTTGCTTCAGGAGGTGAAGTGGCCAATGGCTTCGCTCTGGAGATCTTGGGAGAAGCGGCTGACTTGGAAGCTTTTGGCTTCTTCTTCATCTGCTTCGGTTCCGGAGCAGCAGGAGCGTCATCAGATTCAGTGTCTGCTGGAGGGTCATTCACGGCAGTCCCTTGGACTAGAATGCGAGTGATGAGGCCTTCGAGATTGGCATACGGCCCGATGACATTGGGATTTGCGTCGCGTGTGCCATCCGCCCTTGGCTTAGAGGGACCAGGGTTGAAGTCCAGCCCGAACTCCTTCTTGTTTTGCTTCGCAGAGTTTTGAGCAAATTGGAAGTTGCGCTTGAAGAGATAGTCATCGCGACACCAGAGAAGTGATGACGGATGTGCTTCAGCTGGCTGTGGTCCCCTGACCATGCATGGATAGAAGCCTTGAGCAATGGCTTCGTCTCTGGACCAGGGTACGAGATTTTTGTACAAGACATCTCCCCATGGCCTCTTGATGGCGCACTTCTCTGCATATTCCTTGGTGACGAAGCGGTATTGGAACCACTGCTCTGCCCAATATCTTTGAATCCATTGGATTCGTGTCTTGCGCTGACCATAGCTCTCTTCAGGATCAGTTTGGTACATTTCTGCTAAGTCTTCAGGCAGATCCTTAGACGTTTCACCACGTCTCTGTCTGCCTCCCTTCCTTGCTGGTTTTTCTGTTGCCATGAAGCTTAACTTGGAAGGCTTCAAGAGATTCAAAGTCTTCAAAGGCTTCCTTTTGCTTGACCAACAGGAACTTGCTTCGGGTGAATTGATGTGACGCTGTAGGAACTCTGCAAATGAATGCAGACTATGAGAACCAAAAGATTCTCCCACGGACATGTACCTGTGACAGCATTAAGGTGCGAGGGAAGGGGAAGAGGTCATATGCATTCTCAGAAGATTTTGAAGATAAATCAGTTTAGAAGATATTGACCTCATCATGCGAAGACATTCGCTTTATAGAAAAGAAGTTGGTTCCAGATTTGTACGAACCCATAGATCAGTACAAGTGAGGAATCTAACTACTTCATGAAGAACAAGTGAATATACTAGGCAAGTTATGAGATGCAGATGAGAGGGATGAAACTTGTGTGAATGGAAACCTCTTTTGGCAGAAAGTGATGGAGCTATAGGATCAAAAGAGGCTGTAAAAAGACTTGTTATTTACCAGACTTGGAACTGCTAGGCGAGGTGAGAGTTGAGGCCGAGCAGTTCGATCCTCCGTGCCCTAACTTGGTGACGGAAGACACCTACGGCGATGGCAGAGAGACTGATGTCCTCTGTCGGCGTGAGAACGGTGTCGGAGAGGTTGCGGCAGTGAAGCACTTCGTCGCCGGCGTCGTTGAGAGTTAGCGGTGGTGCTATGGTTCGTGCGAGGGTGGAAGAAGAGATAATGACTGCAGTGAAACGTGTATTTATAGGGATATGGGCGGCACTGCGCTATTACTCAGGTGCCCCTGGCGATTCGCATCTGATCAGTACGTGGCCAGCATGCGGAATTATGGGGGCAGTTTCACCCCACGCACGCCTTGTTTGTCGGGAGCCGTTCCTACTTCTCCGGATTTCTTGTTGATGGAAAAACAATGAAGCTGTTTTAAAGTTTGTCTCTGTGTCTTCATCTGACAAGGATGCAGTGAAGACATTCGACAGTTTCAATAGAATGCATATGACTTGGAGAGATAGAGTTTGAGGTAGGAAGCATGGAGAGGTTAGGGTCCGATCACATTCGCTTAGTTCAAAAGATTCAATCAAGAAGACATAGCTATAAGTGAATGCTGTAGAGGACAGAACACCAGTACATATATAATCTACACAGTGAAGATAATCATGAAGACATGTTGAGATTGAAGCCAAAACAAATGTGAAGACATAGCAAATGTAATGCCATGAGTGAAACACTTAAAGCAGAAAATTTGGTGGTGGCGTTACCCACCGTATAGGAAGTATTAGACCCAGACACGGCGCACAATTATCGTGGCGCTCCGAAGTCAAATTCCACGTTAATGTATTCACACTTAGAATGTATGTCTTCATTGATTGAAGATATACGTTACTTCGTGTGTTGCACATCTAAGTCATCATCATGCATAAGTGTTAGGATGTGTGCCTGATCACAGGACATTTGAGGATTCCAAGATATTTAGCTCACACCGTAACTTGCAAAATCTCTTCTCATCCAAGGGCTTGGTGAAGATATCTGCCAATTGCTCTTCAGTGTTGACGTGTATGATATCAATGTCTTCCTTTGCAACATGATCTCTGAGAAAATGATGACGAATTTCAATGTGCTTTGTCTTCGAGTGCTGAACTGGGTTGTTGGCGATCTTGATGGCGCTTTCGTTGTCGCAGTAGAGTGGCACTTGCTTCAGATGAATGCCATAATCCTTGAGGGTTTGCTTCATCCACAGAAGCTGAGCGCAGCAGGATCCAGCAGCAATGTATTCAGATTCAACAGTGGAGAGAGATACACAATTCTGCTTCTTTGAAGACCAACAGACAAGTGATCGGCCCAGAAAGTGACATGTGCCTGATGTGGACTTCCGATCAACCTTGTCACCAGCGTAATCAGCATCCGAAAATCCAACCAGATCAAACTCTGAGCCCTTTGGATACCATAATCCTAGAGTTAGGGTGTGAGCCAAATATTGAAGAATTAGCTTCACAGCTAAGTGATGCGACTCCTTTGGTGCCGCTTGGAACCGAGCACACATGCAAACACAAAGCATAATATCTGGCCTAGATGCACATAAATAAAGCAAAGAACCAATCATGTAGCGGTATACCTTTTGATCGAACTCTTTACCATTGTCGTCAGGACCCAGATGATGTTTGGCTGGCATTGGTGTTGTGAAGCCTTTGCAGTCTTGCATACCGAACTTCTTCCGGCAATCTTTGAGATATTTCTCTTGAGATATGAAGATGCCATTGCGTTGTTGCCGTATCTGAAGACCGAGGAAGAATTTCAGCTCCCCCATCATAGACATCTGATATTGCTCTTGCATCATATATCCGAACTCCTCACTGTACTTCTGATTGGTGCAGCCGAAGATAATGTCATCCACATATATTTGGCACACAAACAGTTCACCATCATATGTCTTGGTGAAGAGAGTGGGATCTAGGGAACCAGGTATGAAGCCTTTGCTCTTCAGGAAGTATTTGAGTGTATCATACCAGGCCCGAGGGGCTTGTTTGAGGCCATATAGTGCCTTATTGAGCTTGTAAACCATGTCAGGATGTTTTGGATCTTCAAACCCAGGTGGTTGTGCAACATACACTTCTTCTTAAATTTTGCCATTGAGGAAGGCACTTTTTACATCCATTTTATACAGAATGATGTTGTGATGATTTGCATAGGCCAGCAGTATACGGATGGCTTCAAGTCTGGCAACAGGAGCAAATGTTTCATCGAAGTCAATGCCTTCCACTTGAGTATATCCTTGAGCAACAAGACGAGCCTTGTTTCTGACGACTTGGCCATGTTCATCTTGCTTGTTGCGGTATATCCATTTGGTGCCTATTATGTTATGCTTCCGTGGATCAGGACGCTTAACCAACTCCCATACATTGTTCAGCTCAAACTGTTGAAGCTCTTCTTGCATAGCTTGAATCCATTCAGGTTCCATAAAGGCTTCATCAATTTTCTTGGGTTCAGTGATTGAAACGAATGCGAAGTGTCCGCAGAAATTCGCCAGTTGAGTTGCCCTTGAACGAGTCAGTGGACCTGGTGCATTGATGCTATCAATGATTCTGTCAATCTGCACTTCATTGGCAACACGAGGATGTAGGGGTCGAAGACTTTGCTCTTGCTGATCTACGTTGTCATGGGGAGGAATGTCTTCAGGCTGAGCATTGTCTTCATGTGGATCAGGTGCTGAGATGATAAGTTCTTCTTCAGGACGAGCTTCAGAAGGTATAATTTCTCTAGTTCCCATTAGCTTGATTGATTCACTGGCTGGAACTTCATCTAGCACATCTGGTAGTTGCTCTCTTTGTGACCCATTGGTCTCATCGAACCGCACATCCACTGTTTCAACCACTTTGTAGTGAAAGAGATTGAAGACTCTGTAGGAGTGCGAATCCTTTCCATATCCAAGCATGAAGCCCTCATGTGCTTTTGGAGCAAATTTTGAGGTGTGGTGAGGGTCCTTGATCCAGCATCTTGATCCAAATACTCTGAAGTAACTGACATTTGGCTTCTTGCCAGTCAGAAGTTCATAAGATGTCTTGTTCAGCAGCTTGTGAAGATAAACACGGTTGATAGTATGGCATGCAGTGTCAATGGCTTCAGTCCAGAATTTTCTTGGTGTCTTGTACTCATCTAACATTGTTCTGGCCATCACAATGAGTGTTCTGTTCTTGCGTTCGACGATGCCATTCTGTTGTGGCGTGTATGGAGCTGAGAATTCATGAGTGATGCCCAATGTATCAAGATATGTGTCAAGGCCAGTGTTCTTGAATTCTGTGCCATTGTCACTTCTGATGTGCTTTATCTTGGCGCCATAATTGTTCATAGCCCGATTGGCGAAGCGTCTGAAGACATCCTGCACTTCAGTCTTGTAAAGGATTATGTGCACCCAAGTATATCTAGAGTAATCATCAACAATGACGAAGCCATAGAGGCAAGCAGTAGTGGAAAAAGTCGAGTAGTGAGTGGGACCAAAGAGATCCATGTGAAGCAGTTCGAAGGGTTGAGTAGTGGTCATGATTGTCTTCGAAGGATGTTTTGCCCTTGTCATCTTCCCAGCTTCACAGGCACCGCATAATTGATATTTCTTGAACTTGATGCCCTCGATGCCTATGACATGCTTCTTCTTTGCAAGGGTGTGGAGCTTCCTCATGCCAGCATGCCCAAGTCTTCGATGCCAAAGCCAGCATTCTGAAGCCTTTGCGAGAAGACATACTGCAAGCTGTGGCTCTGCTGAGAAATCTACCACGTACAAATCATCTTTCCGATATCCTTCAAACACTAGAGACTTGTCAGATTCCATTAGTACCAGGCAACGATATTTTCCAAAGATTACAATCATGTTCAAATCGCAAAGCATTGAGACAGACATTAAGTTGAAGCCAAGGGATTCAACAAACATGACTTTATCCATGTGTTGATCCTTTGAGATTGCAACTCTACATAAACCCAGTACCTTACTTTTACCAGTGTCAGCGAATGTGATGTGGCTCTTGTCAGATGGACGTAAGGTTGAGTCCATAAACAGACTTCTTTTGCCAGTCATGTGATTTGTACACCCACTGTCAATAATCCATTCTGAAGACTCTGAAGTCGCTGGTGTCGTACCCTACAGTGTAGTTAGGGGGATAGGCTTCACCAAGAGTATTGTGAAGCAAAAACATTTGACGAACCAGTGGGTTATGAAAACTTAAATCCAGGTTAGGGTAAGTGGGGAGAGTAGCATGCGATTCAGGTATGAAATACATAGTGATGCCATTCGAGCATTTGATCTTGCGCCCCACAAGATTTTTAAGGTCCCCAGCAATAGCGTCAGAAGATTTTGGTTTTCTGCTGGAGACCTTTCCCTGCAAAAGAGAGTTAAGCTTTCTTAACCACCCACATCTTCAAGGGTGGCTTAGAAGCAATAAGTCTAAGTGCAGCATCTGAGAATTTTGGCCTTGGAGCCCTAGCAAACAGTCTAGCACGTGTGCAATAGTACTCATAAGAATAGGCAGAATAGTTCTTGGTCATGTGAGAATGATGGTTTGAAGAACTGCTCTCATATGCCTGAGCATGGTTTCCCTACAAAACATTTGTGTTAGTGCGACTCAAGTGAGTCCTCTGCCTATATGAAGCCTTTGGACCATATGAAGCCTTTGGTCTGAGGTTTGTCTTCTTCATGTGAGGTGTCATGAAGACATTCACAGGAAGATTCTCAAGACACGTTTTTGGAACCCAGATCTTCTTCATAGGCGGTCCATTCCTGCAGTTAGTACCAATGTACCTGGCAAATACTTCACCATTCTAATTCTTAAACAGTTTATAGTTTGCATCAAAGGATTCATCAATGATAGTAGGATTAGCACAAGTGAAGCCAAATAGATTGGATGGATCTGCTGAGGATTCCTTTGCAGCAACCCATGTGGTTTTGGGGTACTGCTCAGGGTTCCAGTAAGAGCCATCTACATTAATTTTCCTCACGAACCCAACACCCTCTTTCCTAGGGTTTCGGTTCAGAATCTGCTTCTTGAGGACATCACATAATGTCTGATGTCCTTTGAGACTGTACATCCCTGTTTCAAGCAATGTCTTCAACCTAGCATTCTCATTAGCAATAGCAGTGGTATCCTCAGCAGAGGGGTTAGTTACCACTTCAACAGTTGAAGATATTGCAATAGCAGTAGCAGTGGAACATTCAGCAACAGAAATAGCATTATCACGCTTAATGCATTTAAGGCATGGTGGTTCAAATCCATCCTGAGCAGAACTGATCTGTTCGGCTCGAAGTGACTCGTTTTCCTTTTGAAGATCTTCATGATCCGCTCTCAACTTCTCAAGATCTTGGTTCTTTTGAAGATAATCATAGGAAAGCTTTTCATGAGTAGTTGAGAGAGTCTCAAGACGATCTTCGAGTTCCTGATACTTAACATGAAGATTTTTTATGTCTTCAATTAAGGATTCAGAAGGAGTGATTTCAGCACCCAACAGATCATCGCTTTTGTCTAACAGTTTTTGAATATGTTCCATGGACTTTTGTTGTTCAGTTGCAATTTTAGCAAGTGTTTTGTAACTGGGTTTTGAATCACAATCCGAGTCATCGTCACTGGATGTTTGATAATGAGTAGTGCGTGTGTTTACCTTGGCACCACGTGCCATGAAGCAGTAGGTAGGAGTAGAGTCGTCCTTGTCATTTGCATCGGTGTTGGTGATGGAGTCATTGTCTTCAGTGTTGAAGATGGACTTGGCGACGTAGGCTGTAGCCAGACTCGCAATGCCTGAATCAGACTCCTCCTCAGACTCCACCTCTGCCTCCTCAGAAGTGGACTCCTCCTCTGAATCCATTTCCTTGCCAACAAACGCACGAGCCTTGCCAGATGAACTCTTCTTGTGTAATGAAGACTTTGAGGAAGACTTGGACGAAGACTTTGAGTATTTCTTCGTCTTCTTATCGTCAGAGTCATATTCCTTGCTCTTCTTCTTCTTTCTGTTCTCATTGTCCCACTGTGGACACTCAGAGATGAAGTGTCCAGTTTTCTTGCACTTGTGACATGTTTTCTTCTTGTAGTCATGAGCAGAAGCTTCATCATTTCTTGAGCTTGATCGTGAAGACTTTCTGAAGCCTTTCTTCCTGGTGAATTTCTGGAACTTCTTCACTAGCATTGGAAGTTCCCTTCCAATGTCTTCAGGATCATCAGAACTGCTGTCAGATTCTTCTTCAGATGAGGACACAGCTTTTGCCTTCAAGGCACGAGTTCGCCCATAGTTTGGACCATAGATATCTCTTTTCTCAGAAAGCTGAAACTCATGTGTGTTGAGCCTCTCAAGTATGTCAGACGGATCGAGTGTCTTGAAGTCTGGACGTTCTTGAATCATCATGGCTAGGATGTCAAATGAACTGTCAAGTGATCTCAGCAGCGTCTTGACGATTTCATGCTTGGTGATCTCAGTGGCGCCGAGGGCTTGAAGCTCATTTGTGATGTCAGTGAGCCAGTCAAATGTGTGCTGGACATTCTCATTGTCATTTCGCTTGAAGCGGTTGAAGAGATTGCGAAGAACACTGATTCTCTGATCTCTCTGGGTTGAGATGCCTTCATTGACCTTGGAGAGCCAGTCCCAAACCAGCTTGGATGTCTTCAAGGCACTCACACGGCCGTACTGTCCCTTGGTCAGATGACCACAGATAATATTCTTAGAAGTGGAGTCCAGTTGAGTGAACTTCTTGACATCAGCAGCAGTGACACCTTCTCCAGCCTTGGGAACGCCGTTTTCGACGACATACCATAGGTCGACGTCAATGGCTTCAAGATGCATGCGCATCTTATTCTTCCAGTAGGAATATTCAGTTCCATCGAAGACGGGGCACGCAGCGAAGACTTTAATTATCCCTGCAGTCGACATAGCTAAAACTCCAGGTGGTTAAACCGAATCACACAGAACAAGGAGCACCTTGCTGTGATACCAATTGAAAGTGTGTTATATCGACTAGAGGGGGGTGAATAGGCGATTTTTATGAAAGTCTTCAAAACATGGAAGTTATGAAGACAAACAGGGTGGACAAGCCTATCACTATGCAGTGGAAGTTAGATTACACAATGCAAGCCATAGTCAAGTATACAATATAGTGAAAGCACAGTGACAAACAGCTTCAGTGTAATGAGGATCAGGTTGGAAGAAGTTATGAAGCCAAACAGATCATACAGTCAAGTTGTGAAGACAGAAGATAAAGCAAGCATGCAATAGCTTCACAATGTGTGCTGGTAATTAAAGGGAGGTGAAGATGAAACCAGTGACGCGTTGAAGACAATGATATGTTGGACCAGTTCCAGTTGCTGTGACAACTGTACGTCTGGTTGGAGCGGCTAGGTATTTAAACCAAAGGACACACAGTCCCGGACACCCAGTCCTGAACACGCAGCTCAGGACACCCAGTCCTCACCGTTTTCTCCTTGAGCTAAGGTCACACAGACCTTGCCCAATCACTCTGGTAAGTCTTCAAGGTAGACTCCCAAACCTTCATAGACTTCGTTCACCGGCAATCCACAATTTCTCTTGGATGCTCAGAACGCGACGCCTAACCGTCTGGAGGATGCACAGTCCTCAAGTGTAATAAGTCTTCAGATCACTCAGACAAGAAGACTTAAGTGATGCCGAATTACTCTAGCTCTGGGTGGTTAGGGCTTTTCTCCTCGCTAGGGATTTTCTCTTAAAGGCTTCGAGGTGGGTTACTCTCAAACGACAAAAGCCGTGCACTGAAATCTGAGCAGCCAACCGTTTATGGTTGTAGGGGTGGACTATTTATAGCCACTTGGCAACCCTGACCTGATTTGTCCGAAATGACCCTGGGTCACTAAGGAACTAACACGTGTACTAACGGTCGGATTTCGAACTTTCACGGCAACTTTACTTGGGCTGCAAGTAAAGCTGACTTGTCTGACTCTGGACAAGATTTTCTCTCATTGTCTTCACTCAAAGACATAGGATTTGAATTAGGCATCACTTCAGTCATCCAGACTGGTTCTCTTGGACCCCACTTAACAGTACGGTGGTTCCTATGACACAACATGAATGAAGTAAAACTACGAAGGATCTAAGTCTTCGAGTTCCATAGGCTTCATGGGGAGTCTTCATATGTCATTGTCTTCGACCTGAATGTCTTCATGAACCACCATTGTCTTCAATGTCTTCGTACATTTTTGGGGGTCATCTCTGGTAGCTAAACCGAATCAATGAGGGACTTCTACCTGTGTTATCCTACAATTCTCACAAACACATTAGTCCCTCAACTAGGTTTGTCGTCAATACTCCAAAACAAACTAGGAGTGGCACTAGATGCACTTACACAAGACGATCCTTCTGCGATATCTTCAGCACTCCGGAACAATAGAATAGTGAGAAGTGGATGATTATGAGGTCCAATGGCATGGGAAAGCATTTGAAACGAAGAAAAAGGGATATGATCAACACCTAAGGCTTGCATTGAATCCACTGGAGAAGAAAAGAATGATGAATGATGAACTTAAGCTCCGTTAGCATCTTCATGAGAATCACCGGGTAAGGACATTGACGGAAAATAATGGAGAGACTTCATAACCATAAGATAGATACTTGATAAAGAAATCTTAGTCCTTGAAGAAAAAGGGTGGGTGGGTGGGAAAACAAAGACAATTTGGAGACGGATGAAACAAATGCCGTTGAGAAGAACTGATACTTGATCTAGCGGATGTTGAAATGATCGGATCCACTTGAAGAGAAACACACAGATGAAAAGGGTTGACATGACAAACTCGATTATCAAGAAGGATTAGTATTCGTATAGGAGTATGAGAACACCGCTTAGGAAAGGTATGGAATCAACATTTGACTTCGAAGGAACTCGAATACCACAACTCAAAAACAAAACAAAGGATTGGCTTGCAGAATAAGCCGGAACAAACATATGATAGAGATTTTGTCCGAAGTTTTCGTGGTGGGGCCTACACGGGCTCGATCGTACAACACCATCATGTACAAGGCAGTGCACATGACATACGAAGTGTCCCCGAGTCAGCATAGCCAAGGACTCTTTAAGACACAACGAGACCACTATAAAACCAACCGTGAATAGGCGGACCACTAGACGTCGAACCCCAATTTCATATCATACATCTGTCGGAAAAGATATCCTAAGAGCTACTTGAATTCCCACTTATAAACTCCCGAAACTTTCCGGTTATGCAATCAGGTGTTGGGGATACAGGGGAAGCATAATATCTCACCCAAAACTAGCAAATCCTACATCCAGCTGTATCCATCCTTCAACACATAACCAAGAGACCTTCGGAAATCGTTTACCTCAACCTTCGAAAAGCATCCATTATACGAGTTATGGCAATACTCCCGAACTCACACCCCAGTACTGGGTGGCGTCGAGGTTATCTCACCAACAACTGCATAAAAGAGATTTTCGATGTCGGCGAAACTCAGGTATTCCAGAATTGCAATGATAAAATTGTGACGACAACACTTCGGAGCTCAACTCCCCGGGACACTGCCACAACCCCTAATGTCAGGATGCACCAAGAACAATGTTCTCGTCACAAAACCATTGAAACGATTCCAAGATACCCGCGTGATCCTAAATTTGTTTTAGTGAAATTTGAGAAGAGAAGAGTCAAAACTCTACGTCAGGATACCTCACCAGAGCGACGAAGGGACTGAGGAGTAAAAATAATCCTAACTCTCCGATATATATAATCCTAAATGACTCAAAACATTTTTCTAGACTCAACAACACCAGCGATTCGATCAAGCAGGGGGCTCCTAAGGTCGGGGAAGGCTCTGATTACCAACTTGTAACGCCCTCGATGCGGCTATATCTCCCACGTGTCGAAGCACGACTTAGAGGCATAACCGCATTGAAAGAAATGTGGCAAGTGAGGTAATCTTCACGACAACCCATGTAATGAAATATGGGAATAAGAGGTACATAGTTGGCTTACAATCGGCACTTCACACAATACATGAATAAAGCATTACATCATCCAGATACAATCAAGGTCCGACTACGGAACCAAAATAAAGAAGACTACCCCAAATGCTACACAGATCCCCGATCGTCCCAACTGGGCTCCACTACTGATCAACTGGAAACGGAACAACATAACGAACACGATCTTTATCGAGCTCCTCCTTGAGCTCGGTTGCATCACCTGCACGATATCATCGGCACCTGCAAGCTGGTTTTGGAAGTATCTGTGAGTCATGGGGACTCAGCAATCTCACACCCTCGCGATCAAGACTATTTAAGCATATAGGTGGGGTAAAAGAGTATGAGGTGGAGCTGCAGCAAGCGACTGGCATATATGGTGGCTAACAAACGCAAATGGGAGCGAGAAGAGAAGGCAAAGCACGTTCGAGAAACTAAGATCAAGAAGTGATCCTAGAACAACCTACACCAAGTATTAATCCAACACCGTGTTCACTTCCCGGACTCCGCCGAGAAGAGACCATCACTGTTACACACGCGGTTGGTGCATTTTAATTAAGTTAAGTTTTAGGTTTTCTACAAACGGATATTAAAAAATTCCCATCTGCCCATAACAGCGGGCACGGCTTTCGAAAGATCAAATCCCTGCAGGGGTGTCCCAACTTACCCCATCACAAGCTCTCATGGTCAACGAAGGATATTCCTTCTCCCAGGAAGACCCGATCAGGCTCGGAATCCCGGTTACAAGACATTTCGACAACGGTAAAAAAAGACCAGCAAAGCCACCCAGATGTGCCGATAAATCCCGATAGGAGCTGCACATATCTCATTCTCAGGGCACACCGGATGAGCAAGACGTCAGGTAGGCTAGCCCAGAGTTGCCCCTAGTAGCCCCGGACATCGCTCAGTTGGACCAACACTCAGAGGAGCACTGGCCCGGGGGGGTTTATAAACATGACCCTTGGGCAGGCCTACCCAAGGGAAAGAAAAGGCTAGGTGGCAAATGGTAAAACCAATGTTGGGCCTTGCTAGAGGAGTTTTATTCAAGGCGAACTGTCAAGGGGTTCCCATTATAACCCAACATTGTAAGGAACGCAAAATCCGGGAACATAACACCGATATGACGGAAACTAGGGCGGCAAGAGTGGAACAAAACACCAGGCATAAGGCCGAGACTTCCACCCTTTACCAAATATATAGATTCATTAATTAAATAAGAGATATTGTGATATCCCAACAATAATCATGTTCCAACAAGGAACAAACTCCAATCTTCACCTGCAACTAGCAACGCTATAAGAGGGCCTGAACAAAGCGGTAACATAGCCAAACAATGGTTTGCTAGGACAAGGTGGGTTAGAGGTTTGACATGGCAATATGGGAGGCATGATAAGCAAGTGGGAGGTATCGTAGCATAGGCATAGCAAAAGAGCGAGCATCTAGCAAGCAAAGATAGAAGTGATTTCGAGGGTATGGTCATCTTGCCTGCAAAGTTCTCCGAGAAGACGAAAGCTTGAACCTCGTACTCAATGGGCTCCTCGATCACATACTCGTCTCCCTGCTCTACCCAAAGCAAAAAAACACAAGCAAAGGGAGAACAATCAACCACGTGCAATGCGCAAACAACATGATGCAAAACATGGCATGATATGCGGGACGCGATATGCGATGCATATGCATGCTTTGGAAAGGAATGATTGAACCTGGCCTCAACTTGGAAATCCAAGAGTGCCACTATAAAGAGGAGTTGATTTTAGTCGAAATCGATATGAAGATCACCGGAATCGGATGCACGGTTTGGAAATGGCAAGCAAAACAAATATGGCACCGGGCTGCGATTAACAGCACGAGACCATCTAAATGCATCAAGAACAACATGCTACAACACTCTAACATAGCAAAAAAAACATGACAAGGATCCACTCATGATGCTTAACAAAAGATGAACACTGAGCTATGGCTAATTCACTCATTAATAGGTTCAAGCAAGCATGGCAAAAGTGCAAAAGATAACAGGTTACAGACTTAGTGAAAATAACAAGAAGTAAGGAATTTAACATCAGGAAGCAATGTTTAGAGCATGATAAATACAAGCTACAGGAACATATCATGGCAAAGCAAAGAATGGCATGAAGCTACTCAATGCATACAACAAAAGTCCCTTACTGACCATGAGCCAAAAGGGATCAGAAAATACAATTTCAAGCATGTGAACATAGCAAAAACATAAACAGATTCAGACTTAGTGAAAAACTGGAGCATGGCAAAACAGATAACAAGTAGGCATGTTTACGAGCTCGATGCACTCACTACGAGGCAAGACATGACAACCTAAGCATACATCCAGCAAGTAGACATGGCATAGATGCTAGACATGGCAAGAACAACATCATAGCATGCACGGATCAACAACAACAAGCTTGGCAAAATTGCAAAACATGTTAACAATCTGCCAGGAACATTTTATAGCAAAAGTAGAGCTCGATTGACTCAAGCTAGGGTGCTCCATAATTGCAAACAAAGACATGGATGGATAGAGCACCACAATATCTACAAAACATCCTCAATGATCATGCTCAAAAGAGGCATAGATCTCTCGATAGCAACATGAACACATGGCATAAAAATAATAACAGGACAAGGACTTAGAATATTTCTAAGTCCCTAAAATCAGCAACAATAAGTAAGCTACTTGGCATGCTTGTGCTAGTCACCACAAAGATCAAAAAAATACATGGCATACACCCCTGTAAAGATGGCATGGCATACTTCAAAACACATGTATTGCTATGGATCATATCATGCACACATTAATCATGGCAAAAATGACAAAAGTGCAAATGCTGATACGGATCTGAAACTAACATCACATAACCCTCTTCCAACAGCATTTCGGGCATCAAGATGAGCTCAAATGAACATGATGCAATGAGATGAAATGAAGTACTCAACGAGACGAACATTTTGATATGCTACACGCACGAATCGGGGCAACGGATGCAGAGTTATGATGCAATGAACATGCAATAAAATGTACCAGATCTGGGCACTTAGCAAAAAAGAAACAAGTGCGCGGAGGATAGTTATAGGACGCTCAGGCGGGATTTAATCGAAGCTCACCCTGGGCTTCGGCCCGATTAGGAGGGAGAGGAAGATGGGCCTGATAGGCGTGGAAGCTGGCCTGGCCCAGCTCGGGGCCGCAGTCAACGGCGAAGGTGGGTCGGGGCGTCTCTCGATCCCCTTGACGGGCGGCGGCGGCGGCATGAGGGAGCTTTGCTCCGGCGACGGGGATGGCCGGAACCGCGGCGGGCGGTGCCGGATCTGGAGGCAGACGACCTCCCGGGGCGCCTCCTGGGTCGGATCGAGGCAGATGCGCCTCGGGACGGAGGTGGGGAAGCGAAAGGGGCGACGGGGGCGTGCTCCGACGAGCTCGGCCGGTGGCCGGAGCCAGGTATGGCTGGGCACTGCGGCGGCGTTTGAGTGAGGCGGCGGCGTGGTCGAAGGAGGAGCGGGGCGGCGCTGACTTGGCGGCGGCGCGAGGATCCGGGCCCGGGGGGCCGGATCTGGGTCTCCTCGGGCCCGCGGTGGGAGGATAGAGAGGGCGGTGAGGTGGCTGCGCCGGATTCGCCGGGGCGGCCGCTGGACATGTCCGGGCATGGGAAAATTTGTCCGGTGGCGCGAGGAAGAGGGAGGCTAGGGTTTCGTCCACGAATTTGACGGGATGCACATATTTATAGATAGAGGGAGCTAGGAGAGTCCAAATGAGGCTCGGTTTTCGGCCACGCGATCATGATCGAACGACCAAGATGATGGAGGGGGTTTTGGTGTGTTTTGGGCCACTTTGGAGGGGTGTTGGGCTGCAACACACACGAGGCCTTTTCGGTCCCTCGATTAACCGTTGGATTATCAAACGAAGTCCAAATGGCACGAAACTTTACAGGCGGTCTACTGGTAGCAAACCAAGGCCGCATGGCAAGTCTAAGTCCAATCCGATAACGTTTAACACCCACACATGAAAAGAGGTAGAAAGGGACACCGGAGGACATAGGAGCGCCGGATTGCAAAATGGACAACATGGAAAATGTTTGGATGCATGAGACGAACATGTATGCAAAAGAAATGCACATGATGACATGATATGAAATGCATGACACGCCAGCAAATGACAAGGCAACAACAGCAAATAACTGGAGGACACCTGGCACATCGGTCTCGGGGCGTTACAACACTCCACCACTACGAGAGGATCTCGTCCCGAGATCTAGAATGGCACCGGAGGGGAAAACAGAAGAGAAAGAGAAAATGATAAAATAAGTTGCTTCTTTGACCAAAGAGTGAAAACAAAGAACCTTGAGAGGTCAAGCCATTCCGAGAAAAGAATACAATGGAGATGAACGAAGTTGACAATCTCCGTCAGAAAAGAGGAACAAGAAAGAACAAATTCGGACAGCACTCCGGTTGAAAAGAGATGCAAGGCTTGATAAGGCGAAAAGAACTTGAGAAAAAGGGCAGAACACTCCGGTTAAATGGATAAGCATGAAAAGAACAAGGTCTTGACAAGAATAAGAAGAAGGCTTTTAGAGAGCAACAACACAATGTCTCGGGAAGAAAAGAGAGAAATGGAATGAAATGAACGGAGGAGAAAACAACATCTTTTACCTTAAATGAGCTTGCAAAAGCATCTTTAGGAGAAGTTTCGAACGGAGTTGTTGGAAAACCAACAACGAAATGAACAAGGTTGTAGTGGACTTATTGAAAACATCTCGAAATTATGAGGTGAAATTCTGCCAGTACTGAGAACAAGATTAGATTGATAAGAACAAGGAGACGAGAAACTTATTCACCGGAAGGATAAAAGAAGAACTTGGGTCACTTATGAGCACCATAGATAGCAACAATCCTTAGGGAAGGCTTTAGGTGAAATGTGACACAAGATAACTCCAACGAAGAGGTTGATGGATTTGGTATACCTCATTCTTAACAACATGTGGATCATGACACATGAACTCAAATTATCAAGAATGACATAGCACCACCTTAAATGATACGGTAGAAAGAATTGCACTCCTGATTGCAAGATGAAGAATAGTTGAGCTCCTCTGCAAAGTATCTTGACGAACGCTTCGCGAAAGAATTAAATCCTTGATGAGCCATCATGTAGAACCTCCATGAAGAACTCCGGTAATAAAAGAATGATCACACAAAAAGAAGGATGAAAAGAATAAGGTTGAAGCGTTGCAATGATTAGATGAAGCTTTGCGACGAGATAAAATGGAAACTTGGAACTCCGGAAAAGAAAAGATGAAACAAGTGAAACCGAGAATTTGATGGACCTCCGGAATAAGGAATTAAACACTTGGGTGAAACACGAATAAGAATTATGTTATGCTTATCCTTCACCAATTTAAATTGATGACAAGCAACGGATTTTTGCATACTACTTATTCTCGTAGAAAGGATTAAAAGAGATATAGCGCAAACTTGAAGAGGCCTTTGATGATCCACCGATAGGATTTGAAAGAACGAAAGAATTAATATGATAACCATGGAAGAGAAATCTTGAACGAACCACCGTAAGAATTGAAAAAGAACGAAGTAAAGGGATGAATCACCGTAAGAATTAAAAAGAACGAATATACTTGAGACAAACTAGATACATGAGAACGAAGGGATCACGACTGATTAGAGATCACTTGAACGATGCACTGGTAAGATTTAGAGAAAAAGAGCTGAAAGCTAAGAATGAGTACTTCTAAGATGATGGGCTCTGGAGAATCAAACTGAAAAGACTCCTGAATTACTTCGGATGGGTGAAAAGAATTCTCGCAATTGAGATCAATTATGAGAAGATGGCATAAAGCTAGCACCATGAATCTTGATGAGAATGGAGCAAGATTAAAGAGAAACTCTTCTTCGGTCTTCAAAATCTGAGAATCACACTAAGAAACACCACCAAGAATTGTTGAGATACTCCGGAATGACGAATTTAAAGGTTGAGCCAACGGTGATAAGAATTTGACAGATCTTGGAGAAAGGCATTAGACTGATAATAACTCATTCTTACGTCAGACTTTGAAAAGAATTTGAGAATAGCTCCGAGAAAATTTAGAAGAGTCAGGTAAGATCCTGGGAATAGACCTGTGGGTTAGGCCCACTCAAAAGAAACAACGTCGAAATGATTTAAAAGAGAGATTGCGCTGGTAGAATTAAATGGCTTGAATGAGATAACACCTCGAAATAGGTTGAACGGATCTTGGATGAAAAGACGAGCCTTCTGCGATATCTTCAGCACTCCGGAACAATAGTATAGTGAGAAGTGGATGATTATGAGGTGCAACGGCATGGGAAAGCATTTGAAACGAAGAAAAAGGGATATGATCAACACCTAAGACTTGCATTGAATCCACTGGAGAAGAAAATAATGACGAATGATGAACTTAAGCTCCATTAGCATCTTCATGAGAATCACCGGGTAAGGACATTGACGGAAAATAATGGAGAGTCTTCATAACCATAAGATAGATACTTGATAAAGAAATCTTAGTCCTTGAAGAAAAAGGGTGGGTGGGTGGGAAAACAAAGACAATTTGGAGACGGATGAAACAAATACCATTGAGAAGAACTGATACTTGATCTAGCGGATGTTGAAATGATCAGATCCACTTGAAGAGAAACACACAGGTGAAAAGGGTTGACATGACAAACTCGATTATCAAGAAGGATTAGTATTCGTATAGGAGTATGAGAACACCGCTTAGGAAAGGTATGGAATCAACATTTGACTTCGAAGGAACTCGAATACCACAACTCAAAAACAAAACAAAGGATTGGCTTGCAGAATAAGCCGGAACAAACATATGATAGAGATTTCGTCCGAAGTTTTCATGGTGGGGCCTACACGGGCTCGATCGTACAACACCATCATGTACAAGGCAGTGCACATGACATACAAAGTGTCCCTGAGTCAGCATAGCCAAGGACTCTTTAAGACACAAGGAGACCACTGTAAAACCAACCGTGAATAGGCGGACCACTAGACGTCGAACCCCAATTTCATATCATACATCTGTCAGAAAAGATATCCTAAGAGCTACTTGAATTCCCACTTATAAACTCCCGAAACTTTTCGGTTATGCAATCAGGTGTTGGGGATACAAGGGAAGCATAATATCTCACCCAAAACTAGCAAATCCTACATTCAGCTGTATCCATCCTTCAACACATAACCAAGAGACCTTCGGAAATCGTTTACCTCAACCTTCGAAAATCATCCGTTATACGAGTTATGGCAATACTCCCGAACTCACGCCCCAGTACTGGGTGGCGTCGAGGTTATCTCACCAACAACTGCATAAAAGAGATTTTCAATGTCGGCGAAACTCAGGTATTCCAGAATTGCAACGATAAAACTGTGACGACAACACCTCGGAGCTCAACTCCTCGGGACACTGCCACAACCCCTAAATGTCAGGAGGCACCAAGAACAATGTTCTCGTCACAAAACCATCGAAACGATTCCAAGATACCCGCATGATCCTAAATTTTTTTAGTGAAATTTGAGAAGAGAAGAGTCAAAACTCTACGTCACGATACCTCACCAGAGCGACAAAGGGACTGAGGAGTAAAAATAATCCTAACTCTCCGATATATATAATCCTAAATGACTCAAAACATTTTTCTAGACCCAACAACACCAGCGGTTCGTTCAAGCAGGGGGCTCCTAAGGTCAGGGAAGGCTCTGATTACCAACTTGTATTGCCCTCGATGCGGCTATATCTCCCACGTGTCGAAGCATGACTTAGATGCATAACCGCATTGAAAGAAATGTCACAAGTGAGGTAATCTTCACAACAACCCATGTAATGAAATATGGGAATAAGAGGTACATAGTTGGCTTACAATCGGCACTTCACACAATACATGAATAATGCATTACATCATCAAGATACAATCAAGGTCCGACTACGGAACCAAAATAAAGAAGACTACCCCAAATGCTACACAGATCCCCGATCGTCCCAACTGGGCTCCACTACTGATCAATTGGAAACAGAACAACATAACGAACATGATCTTTATCGAGCTCCTCCTTGAGCTTGATTTGCGTCACCTGCACGATATCATCGGCACCTGCAAGCTGGTTTTGGAAGTATCTGTGAGTCACGGGGACTCAGCAATCTCACACCCTCGCGATCAAGACTATTTAAGCTTATAGGTGGGGTAAAAGAGTATGAGGTAGAGTTGCAGCAAGCGACTAGCATACATGGTGGCTAACATACGCAAATGAGAGCGAGAAGAGAAGGCCAAGCACATTCGAGAAACTATGATCAAGAAGTGATCCTAGAACAACCTACGTCAAGCATTACTCCAACACCGTGTTCACTTCCCGGACTTCACCAAGAAGAGACCATCACGGTTACACACACGGTTGGTGCATTTTAATTAAGTTAAGGTTCAGGTTTTCTACAACTGGACATTAACAAATTCCCATCTGCCCATAACAGCGGGCACGGCTTTCGAAAGATGAAATCCCTGCAGGGGTGTCCCAACTTAGCCCATCACAAGCTCTCACGTTCAATGAAGGATATTCCTTCTCCCAGGAAGACCCGATCAGGTTCGGAATCCCGGTTACAAGACATTTCGACAATGGTAAAAAAATACCAGCGAAGCCACCCAGATGTGCCGACAAATCCCGATAGGAGCTGCACATATCTCGTTCTCAGGGCACACCGGATGAGCAAGACGTCGGGTAGGCCAGCCCAGAGTTGCCCCTGGTAGCCCCGGACATCGCTCGGTTGGACCAACACTCAGAGGAGCACTGGCCCGGGGGGGTTTAATAAAGATGACCCTTGGGCAGGCCTACCCAAGGGAAAGAAAAGGCTAGGTGGCAAATGGTAAAACCAATGTTGGGCCTTGCTAGAGGAGTTTTATTCAAGGAGAACTGCCAAGGGGTTCCCATTATAACCCAACCATGTAAGGAACACAAAATCCGGGAACATAACACCGATATGACGGAAACTAGGGCGACAAGAGTGGAACAAAACACCAGGCATAAGGCCGAGCCTTCCACCCTTTACCAAATATATAGATTCATTAATTAAATAAGATATATTGTGATATCCCAACAATAATCATGTTCCAACAAGGAACAAACTCCAATCTTCACCTGCAACTAGCAACGCTATAAGAGGGCCTGAGCAAAGCGGTAACATAGCCAAACAACGGTTTGCTAGGACAAGGTGGGTTAGAGGTTTGACATGGCAATATGGGAGGCATGATAAGCAAGTGGCAGGTATCGTACCATAGGCATAGCAAAAGAGCGAGCATCTAGCAAGTAAAGATAGAAGTGATTTTGAGGGTATGGTCATCTTGCCTGCAAAGTTCTCCGAGAAGACGAAAGCTTGAACCTCGTACTCAACAGGCTCCTCGATCACGTACTCGTCTCCCGGCTCTACCCAAAGCAAGAAACACAAGCAAAGGGAGAACAATCAACCACGTGCAATGCGCAAACAACATGATGCAAAACATGGCATGATATGCGGGATGCGATATGCGATGCATATGCTTGCTTTGGAAAGGAATGATTGAACCTGGCCTCAAATTGGAAATCCAAGAGTGTCACTAGAAAGAGGAGTTGATTTCGGTCGAAATCGATATGAAGATCACCGGAATCGGATGCACGGTTTGGAAATGGCAAGCAAAACAAATATGGCACCGGGCTGCGATTAACAGCACGAGACCATCTAAATGCATCAAGAACAACATGCTACAGCACTCTAACATAGCAAAAAAACATGACAGGGATCCACTCATGATGCTTAACAAAAGATGAACACTGAGCTACGGCTAATTCACTCATTAATAGGTTCAAGCAAGCATGGCAAAAGTGCAAAAGATAACAGGTTACAGACTTAGTGAAAATAACAAGAAGTAAGGAATTTAACATCAGGAAGCAATGTTTAGAGCATGATAAATACAAGCTACAGGAACATATCATGGAAAAGCAAAGAATGACATGAAGCTACTCAATGCATACAACAAAAGTCCCTTACTGACCATGAGCCAAAAGGGATCAGAAAATACAATTGCAAGCATGTGAACATAGCAAAAACACAAATAGATTCAGACTTAGTGAAAAACTGGAGCATGGCAAAACAGATAACAAGTAGGCATGTTTACGAGCTCGATGCACTCACTACGAGGCAAGGCATGACAACCTAATCATACACCCAACAAGTAGACATGGCAAAGAAGCTAGACATGGCAAGAACAACATCATAGCATGCACGGATCAACAACAACAAGCTTGGCAAAATTGCAAAACATGTTAACAATTTGGAAGGAACATTTTATAGCAAAAGTAGAGCTCGATTGACTCAAGCTAGGGTGCTCCATAATTGCAAACAAAGACATGGATGGATAGAGAACCACAATATCTACAAAACATCCTCAATGATCATGCTCAAAAGAGGCATAGATCTCTCGGTAGCAACATGAACACATGGCATAAAAATAATAACAGGACAAGGACTTAGAATATTTCTAAGTCCCTGAAATCAGCAACAATAAGTAAGCTACTTGGCAAGCTTGTGCTAGTCACCACAAAGAGCACAAAAATACATGGCATACACCCCTGTAAAGATGGCATGGCATACTTCAAAACACATGTAAAGCTCAGGATCATATCATGCACACAATAATCATGGCAAAAATGACAAAAGTGCAAATGCTGATACGGATCTGAAACTAACATCACACATCCCTCTTCCAACAGCATTTCGGGCATCAAGACGAGCTCAAATGAACATGATGCAATGAGATGAAATGAAGTACTGAACGAGACGAACATTTCGATATGCTACATGCACGAATCGGAGCAACGGATGTAGAGTTATGATGCGATGAACACGCAATAAAATGTAGCAGATCTGGGCACTTAGCAAAAAAACAGGTGCGCAGAGGATAGTTATAGGACGCTCGGGCGGGATTTAATCAAAGTTCACCCTAGGCTTCGGCTCGATTAGAAGGGAGAAGAAGATGGGCCTGATAGGCGCGGAAGCTGGCCTGGCCCAGCTCGGGGCCGCGGTCAACGGCGAAGGCGGGTCGGGGCATCTCCCGATCCCCTTGACAGGCGGCGGCGGCATGAGGGAGCTTAGCTCCGGCGATGGGGATGGCCGGAACCACGGCGGGCGGCGCCAGATCTGGAGGCAGACGACCTCCCGGGGCTCCTCCTGGGTCGGTTCGAGGCAGATGCGCCTCGGGACGGCGGCGGGGAAGCGAAAGGGGCGATGGGGGCGTGCTCCGACGAGCTCGGCCGGAGGCCGGAGCTAGGTATGGCGCGGTACTGCGGCGGCGTTCGAGTGAGGTGGCGGCGCGGTCGAAGGAGGAGCGGGGCGGCGCTGACTTAGCGGCGGCGCGAGGATCCAGGCCTGGGCGGGCCGGATCTGGGTCTCCTCGGGCCCGCGGTGGGAGGAGAGAGAGGGCGGTGAGGTGGCAGCGCCGGATTCGCCGGGGCGGCGGCTGGACATTTCCGGGCGTGGGAAAATTTGTCCGGTGGCGCGAGGAAGAGGGAGGCTAGGGTTTCGTCCGCGAATTTGATGGGATGCACATATTTATAGGTAGAGGGAGCTAGGAGAGTCCAAATGAGGCTCGGTTTCGGCCACGCGATCGTGATCGAACGACCAAGATGATGGAGGGGGTTTTGGTGGGGTTTTGGGCCACTTTGGAGGGGTGTTGGGCTGCAACACACACGAGGCCTTTTCGGTCCCTCGGTTAACCGTTGGAGTATCAAACAAAGTCCAAATGGCATGAAACTTGGGCAGGCGGTCTACCGGTAGTAAACCAAGGCCGCATGGCAAGTCTCGGTCCAATCCGATAACGTTTAGCACCCGCACACGAAAAGAGGTAGAAAGGGACACCGGAGGACATAAGAGCGCAGGATTGCAAAACAGACAACATGGAAAATGCTCGGATGCATGAGACGAACATGTATGCAAAAGAAATGCACATGATGACATGATATGAAATGCATGACACACCAGCAAATGACAAGGCAACAACAGCGAATAACTGGAGGACACCTTGCACATCGGTCTCGGGGCGTTACATAAAGTCTCCACGTTTCAGTACAAACTAGTGGCGTCAAGAACCAAGCAGTAGCAGGCAGTAGGTATATTCTAGTAACTGATGATTAGTAGACAAAAACAGGAAATATATTGCACCAATAGCAAGCAGAAGCTAAATTTTAGTAAATGATGATTAATTATAACATAGCATCTCTAGCTATGTTATTGTTTGCATATTACACCAGTAGTTGTCCATGGAAACAAATACAAAAGACCATGCTTGCGATATAATCAGAAACTACAAAGCTTGGAGCATATGATATAATAATTGACAGGCTAGCCATTGTTCTGGCAAGAAATGTGTTCAATTGCATGATCATAGTAACAATCGTAATACAATACCGTATATTTATATGTAGCTATATACCAAATAACCATTATATCTTGCAAAATAAAACACCTCATTAGTTTGTAGGACTGAAGTGGATCATCAGTTTATTCTTAACAGCTCAACAGACTATAATCGCACGTGTGCAGCATCCAAGAATCGTGGCAGAGGAAGATTTAGCATCAGATCTCAGGCGATTGAGCCATTAGCAGCATGAAGGGTATGAAGGCACTCATAGTCGGGGAAGTCTGAAGGAATTGAAGGGCGTTGGCGGCCTGGAGGAGGTGCTTCCACTAGCAACCACATGATTGGCCCATAGTTCTAACAAACTACAAATGGTCATGCCCACCGTTTGCAATGCTAACCACCTAGAGATCCAAAGCAACAAACTATAGTTGCATAGGACAATAATATCACAAACAATTGCAGGATTCTATTAGGACCATATCCACCTTGCAAAATTGCACTCTTCATACTATGTAGCATGCTAGTATACCAATATGGTCTAGTTTGTGGACCAGCACCTGCTGATGCAGTGAAGTTGTGCTGCTTGGTCGAGGAGGCCAAAAGCAGCGCCGGTTGAGAACACCCATGGATGTACGGTGTGCGCCACAACCCCACAAGTGCACCGCTCGAGGACGTTCAGTCCTCCTCATGGCGCCTTCAGCGTCGTAACAGATGGCGCAGAGAAGTAATCTACGGTCCAGAAGCGCCATAACAATTGATGGTCCATTTCCAGCTTCATGGTCCCATTTCCAACTTTTATGCAGCAGATCAACCTAACATTGGATGGATCACCCATGAGTTGCATAGACTATTTGAAATTACAACAAGAGTGACAGGATCCCAAAAGAATTGCATAGACTTGCATCAAGAGAAAAAAAACTAAACAATATGCATTTGTTCAACCTATAATTTACATGGTGCTAAATTTTTAACTGCTTATGAAAGAATTCACAAGATCTCAAAAGAACTAATAGCAACCAAAAATGGGTTTCCCACAATTAGAGGTATCACATATTTTGCACGAATGTGTTCTACTCCTTCCGTCCCAAAACAAGTGACGCTGATTTAGTACAAAGTTATTATATAGTTGTACTAAATCAACGGCACTTATTTTGGGCCATGAGAGGGTGGAGTAGGGTGAGCCCCCTGCATAGTAGTCACTCCAGACTCTTGTGTTCATTGAAAATTCATGCTTCCTGTGTGTGTCCTTGTTCAAAGTCAAAACCTTACTTATTTTGTTTTCTGACATGATGCAGTGACCATGGTGGAATCCAAGAGCATGGCACTGGAGGTTCTTGGATTGAGAGACTTCCATGTGTTCCATGAAATTCTTTAACCTCTCTTTCATGTTCAAAAATTGGCCATTGTTGGTTCTGGAAATGGGGCGCGAAATAATCTTATGCTTAATATAGTAACTGACAATAACTAGTGTTGGATTAACATGTAATTATATGCCTGACACATTAATTAGCTCTAAGTGTTTTACGTTTTCATGTAGTCAGTGAACTATGGTTATGTTTTGGACTGTAACTTCTAGGGAATGTTTGGTGTGGTGTGGTGTATGTTGAGCTGGGGAAGAAGAACAGTGCGGGTACAACCAAGTATCACATGGCTCATCTCTTCCCATTCGATCCGCAAATAGAAATTGGTGTGCATTCACTAGTATGTCAGGATACCACTTTGTATAACTTCGTATTGGATGTGTATTCAACTAATTCAGAAATCCTTAAATGCAGCTATCTCGAGGTAGGTAGACAGTGGTGAAGAGTTCAGGGTGCTGCCCACCTGATAGCCACACGTCCTTGTGCCATTATCACATCTCTATTTTACCACACCTAAGCAAAAAAATGTGGAACTACAGATCCAACATTTCCAAGCATACACCAATAGAGGTTCCCATTAACAAATCGAATACACAATGTTATAACAAAAACTGGAAAGAGAGTCGGGAGATGGCCTCACCTTGCCACTGGAGAGGAGGTTGACGGCAGCGACACAGGTCGGAGTTGCTGTAGTGCGTAAAGGATCCGAGAAGGAAGGCGACGAGCAGGGCGTCGGTGGGGCAAAGCACAGAACGAAGGTCGGCATGGAAGAGGCGTGGGTGCTCCAGTGCCACTCGATAGGCGGGAGCATTAGAGGTGATAATCACATCCGTGATGGCGGCCAGGCGTAGTAACACCAACACCAGCGCGGCGCTCAGCGCCTTGCCCGCGCGGGTGATTTTCTCGCAAACGGGAGCATCGTCCAGTTGCCCCGGTGGCCAGGCAGTGGCGGCGGCTAGGTGCACGGCATCAGTACCCCTGGGTCACCGCATGGATCTGGCTGGCAGCACCATGAATCGGTCATCAGACGGCACCCCTTGAGAAGTGGCAGCAGATCCATGGGTGCCCCGATGCGGTGGATGAGGCCGAGGAGAAGAAGAGGGGGTCGAGGAGGGCCGGATGGAGATGTGGTGTAGGAAGCGGGGAAGAGGGAGGGAAGCCATGCTGGGGAGCTGGTGGCGGTGAAGGGAGGCGGCAGGCTCGCCGGCCAGCGAGATGACGGGAGAGGTCACATACCAGCAGGGGGTTTGTGGGGGATAGGGGCGGCGGCGGATCTAGGAGAATGAGAGAGAGGATTGGGAGGTGAGCCTGATAGGGTTGTGTGGCGGCTGTGCTGAAGAATGGGTGGAGGAGAAGACACCGCCTACTTGCACAGCGCCCTCATTCCAAAAGCCGAAATTCCGTGATCTCGCCCGCATTCTCCAAAATGATCTTGACTCCGTGCGATTTTCCTTTTGCATTTTTCACGCCATCCTTTCATGTTCGCTAGCTGCAGCTGGGCCCTATCTTCTATCTTACCCCACACTGCATAGAGTTTTGTATGGTATGGCTAGTAAAAAAACTAGAGTATGTCGGTGTACAAAAAGAGGGGTACACTTTTTGTACCCCTATAACTGTGCACGGGCAGTCTGAGCCACGGGCACCACCACACTGAGCAAGGCAAGGGAGGTGAGCCAAGGTAAGGCCGAAGCTCAGGAGAAGCAGAACGACGCCAAGACCAAGAGCACAAAGAGCAAAGGGGACGAAGCGGACCCCCCGGCAAGATCCTTGCCGGGAGGCGGTTTTAGCAAACCCGGCAAGACCCTTGCCGTGGGAGCTCGCCCCACACCTACGGAGTAAGTCACTCTTGAGTCCACTGCCCCCACGGGGCAAGGATTCGGGAGACATCCTCGTGGTGGCATGCAAATCTTTGTGAAGACATTCAAGATCAGATACACCCTTTAGAAGATGATGATCCTTGGCGGGATCCCAGCTGTCGTGGAATTGTCACGGCAGATGTCCTTAGTGTCAGGACTTAGTCGCGAGGCCAACGCATCTATGTGGTAGCTTGAGAGGGGTTGAGCGGGACGAGAGACGCGATGTTTTACCCAGGTTCGGCCCCTCACGACGGAGGTAAAAGCCTACATCCTGCTTCATTGATATTAATGATGATGATTACGGTTACAAGAGTGCTCTAACTCGAGAGCTATTGTCTAAACCTAACTTGTCCAACTTGTGGAACTTGTCAATCTTGTCCCTTTTGGGGAGCCCTGCCCCTCCTTATATAAGTTGAAGGGGCCGGCCTACATGTAGAGTCCTATTAGGATCAGGACTAGTCTATCTCTAATACAAACCGGATACAAGTCCAGGTCTTAGCTCCTTGTAAGATAAATGTTCCTCATGCCTTTCCTCTTAAACCGACCCACCGTTAAACGTGAACCGGCCTTCTGGGCTTTGGGCCTTGTCATCCGTCGATCCTGCACACCGGATCACCAGTGAGTCATAATGACCAGGTGGGTTGCTTGTAAACCGCCAGGTCAGGGCGGGTCGCTAGTAACTCGCCAAGTGTCAGCGGGGTCTTCAGATAAACCGCCAAGCCCGGCCGGGTTAACTTCCGGCCGGTTTACACCGCGGGGTATATCCCCGACATTAGTCCCCAAGTTTAGCTTGGATTTATTCATGGTAAACTTATGCTGCAAAATAAACACAAGAACAAATTTGACAGGTTATGCTCCGGGTTAAGAATTTTTGTAAACCGGTACCTGATCATCCTTAAGTCCTTGTTATTTCCTCCTTCTGGGAAATCCGGGTCAACAGACCAGCTTCATAATCAATTTGTCAACATTGGCTTGTCATCGAGAAATATTGTGAAGAATAACTCCTTTGACTCAGCTCCGCCGATTTAAGAAATATGGGTCTGAAAATACTTATCTGATGTTCAGCCGGTTTGAAGATGTAAAACTTGCCGGTTTAATATTACCAAAATGGCCGGTTTATAAATATTGATGGCACCAGGTCATAATTGTTGTCGACACCGGGTCATGTAATTGATCTTCCTGATTTGCTCAAGACTGATAAAATGAAGATGTTCCTCCTTTATATGCATAATACCAGTAGCCCCCAAGTCTTAAGAGGAGAACATAGTGATAACTTAAGACTTGCTCCAATAAGTGTTTCAACCTGGAAGAAATCCGGTTTGTTCATCTCAATCATATAAACTGAATACCCCATATATGTAGCCCCCAAGTGCCGGGTTGTCATGCTTGCAGCAACCTGGGACTTGCAATTGCTTGAATTGTTGACAGGAGCAATTGGTAGCCCCCAAGGGCCGGCTCATTATAATATGATGAGTCGGGTCTTCAATAAGACTAGTAAAAATGACTTTGCATTAGCCCCCAAGTATCATGGTGCATGCTTGCAGCGACATGAGACTTGCATGTAATCTCAATTTGAATAATGTAGCCCCCAAGTGCCGGGTTGTAAGCCTACAATGACTCGGGACTATTCCTTCCATTGTAGAATAAATCATATCCTTTGATAAAATAATAGCCATTGCGCTAAAGCAACTTTGAAAACTCGATAATACCGGTTATTAATAACCATAAAAATCCGGCCATGTTGGCTATTCAAGATAATATAATCCGGTGAAAACCTTATTCATTCAATATCATAATGAAAATTCAGCCAAGTTTGGCTATTTGAATAATACAACCCAATTATTTATAAGCGCATGACTCCAATGGCGCAATCCAAATATATATATACTGGCGACTTATAGTCCAAAGCTAGGCCGGTTTAACAAACCTCTTCCTGCATACAACAAGTTTAAAGTGTCCTGGCGGTTTACCGCCGGACGGGTCATAATGCCCAACATATAACTCAGGTTTATAACCAAGGCTGCACTTAAGAATAATCAAATATGAAATAGATCATACCTGTGACATTGAATCACATTGTTGGTTTTACCAACTTTTTGTAGTAAAGGTGATAACCCCCATCTTGAGTACTGATAACTCCTTCCATATTGTGCCGGTTTATGATAAAACCATGTCGGGCTGTGATAAACACCGGTTTAACCATATATAATACTGGCGACTCGTAGTCAAACCAGACCGGGCTGATAGTCTCCGGATTATAACTTGATCGTGTACTGACAACTTGTAGTTGAAAGCCGAGCCGGGTTGATAAACACCGGTTTACCCCATAATAGGATGGTAACAGAAAATCAAACCGGGCAGATAGTCTCCGGATTAAGATTTGACCGTGTTCCGTCAATTTGTAATTGACAGTGTGAACCGGTTGAAAACTTTGTCGGTTTAAAAAATGCAATAAAAAGAAAGAAATATCTTTCAAAGAAAAGTGTGAAGCAAAGGAAATGACAAAACCGTTTGCAAAAAAGGTTTATTTGAGCTGATCAGATGGCGTTACCATGGCCGAACACGACCAAGCTCCCGATAGGTGTAACTATGGTTCTAGTCAGCCAGGCCTCCAAATGAAACCGTGGCATTTATGCCGATCAAGTGGCATGGCAATGGTTCGGGTTCGACCAATCCCCCAAGTGATTCTGTGGCCTTAGGCCGATCAAGAGGCATGACTGGTTCAGACATGACCAAGTCCCCAAGTGATCTGGTGGCTCTCGCCTATCAAGAGGTATTGTATTGGTTCGGACACGACCAAACCCCCAAGTGATATAACATGATGCTTTTAAAAAGCTAACTCAAGGGGTAAACCGGAGGCCACTTTAGAACAACTCCATGTAACCACACATGATGTAAAAGAACAGAGACCCCGCTTTATGAAGCAGAAGCCCCCATGTGATCAATAATATGTCAGGCCAGTAAGGCGGGATACCCATGTTTGAACCGCGCATCATGGCAGCAGGTCCTCTTCCGCAATTTTTAACTTTTGCAAGAGATAAATTCTTCTTCAACCGGGATCTTGAACCGGATATTGAGAGCTTCAAAGCCTTGTGGGAGATATCTTTCCCTTGAACCGGATTTCAAACTGGAATCTTTATTTTTAGCCGAAAATTTTCTGACGGCCTTTAAAACTCGAACTTGCGAGAAGTTAATTCCGCTTTGAACCGGAAATTGTTAAACCAGATTTGAGCGCTTCAGAGCTTTGTATGAGAATAGATTTTTCTTGAACCAGATTGTAAACCGGAGTCATTTCTGATGACCCCGAACTTCTTCATCGAGCCGGGATTGTATAACTGTCATATACTTTCTGAGCCGGAAATTTTCTGACGGTCTTTAAACTTTCATCAATATAACAGTAGCCTCCGGGACCGGGTTATCCTTCCCTCCATCGTCCTGGGGTTCTTAAATTTGCTGAAACTGGCAAGATTCGCTGAGTCAAGTCATCGTAGCCCCCGAATCTCAAAGGTGACTCGAGGAGTTGGCTTGAGACTCATAACACGATGTGAATCATTGGCGTTGATAGCACGATGTGAATCCATAGAAGGTTGAGGTGACTGCGGCGGGTTGTAAATGATCCCATATGAGCCGTGTCAGCAACTCGGCCAATGGTTCCTTCCAACTGGCGATTTGAAGTTTAATCAAAACTATAGTGGCGGTGACTTGTGCACCCAATAAACAGCTCATGCAGACAGGTGCGGCCCGATATGTTGATGTAGACCAGGCCGTGAGAGATGGACAGCAAAGACGACCGCAACATCTGAGGTGGAACAAACAGATGAACCGGCCGTGGCGTTGTAAGCCGGTGCGGACGGGCAAGTTGTCCTCTTTGTTGTAAACCAGCGTGGTCGTGAGAGATGGCCATGGCATTGTAAGCCGGCGTGGTCGCGAGAGACGGCCACGGCGTTGTAAACCGGTGCGCGAGTCCGTTGAGTAACGACGACCACCTGTGCCAAAAGATGTTTGGCATGCCTCCATCTCCACGGCATAATATCACTTTTGTCATAAATAATTGCCCTGCATAAACAGTATTGCAGACCAAGGCAAAGATAAACTTATTCTTTGACAAAAACGACATGTGCTAATAAAACAAATTTGGATGGATATCACCTGGTTTGTTTGGACGACGGATGATCTGTTCATTGCGACAGAGGTGGCTCAGGCAGACCAGTGACTCAACATAGTTCCGGCGGCTTAGACTGACCGGTGACTTAATATAACCCTGGCGGCTCAACGCGGCTCCAGCGGGTTGATGTAGATTAAGCTGTACGGGCGGCGACTTGCGCACACCTGTTCCATCAGTAAGCGGGCGCAGACGTGAGCGTGATAGTGCTGACGTACACTTCATAGACACAACATGACACCACCTTTTCTGCACATAAAAATATACAGAACAAAGTAATTGTTCTTTGATGAAATCAATATGTTTAATAAAATAAACTTAAATGGATATCACCTGATTTTTTATCAGACAGACAGAAACGGAGCAGTGCTGCCATGGCTGAGGTGACGGTTTAGGCAAAGAATACATAACGATGACGATGATTTGGAAACGCGGCAGCGCAACAGCTTGAGCAATAGAAGCAGAGACGAGCCAGGGGTCACGGGCGAGCCAGCGCTGGAGTCCAACCGCTCACGCGCAGTGGCCTGTTGACGGTGCAGACAAACCGAGCGGGTCGAGGCGCTGCCGCCGCTGCAGCAGAGACGGAGACTGTGGAGATGTCAAAATCGGAGTCCAATCCATATCCGGTTTATCTTTCCAAATCATGATCAGTTTGACTAATTCTATGTCCGTATCTTCCGGGTCATGGCCACTGCGAAAGCCTCGAACGCTGGGGACTTGTACCGACCGCCATCCTCCGCTTGTTTGTTTGTTGGCGTTTAACACAGATCAATGACCAGCACTTGTGGACCTCTCTTTTGCAGGTTTTGAGGATGTGCATCTGCCACTGTTCTAGTAGGTACTAAACATTGTAGCTTGATGTGTCTGGTACTAGTTGAAGACTTGAAGTAATAGTATTTGGGCTGTTGTGCTATGCTCAAAAAATTCTTGCTGCCTCTCGAGACATACGTGGACAGCCACGGCCAGCCTGGCCTTTGTATCCATCTCGGATTCGACGACTTGGATAGATGCCTCGGCCTTTGTCCCAGACACGCGTAGGAGCTTTTGGGTCGAATCCGCAATGAAAACTTCCGTTACCTTGGCGACTTGCGGTGGCGCACCCACGCATAACCCGAACTCTCGCCTTAACAGTGCTCGCACTGCTCAAACCGGCTTTCTTTATGTGGAAATTTGTAAACTTCTTGAATCCTAGAAAAAAATCCTTCAAAAACTCAACACCATCGTGTGCAGGTCCCACGGTGGGCGCCAACTGTCGTGGAATTGTCACGACAGATGTCCTTAGTGTCAGGACTTAGTCGCGAGGCCAACGCATCTATGTGGTAGCTTGAGAGGGGTTGAGCGGGACGAGAGACGCGATGTTTTAGCCAGATTCGACCCCTCATGACGGAGGTAAAAGCCTACATCCTGCTTCATTGATATTGATGATGATGATTACGGTTACAAGAGTGCTCTAACTCGAGAGCTATTGTCTAAACCTAACTTGTCCAACTTGTGGAACTTGTCAATCTTGTCCCTTTTGGGGAGCCCTGCCCCTCCTTAGATAAGTTGAAGGGGCCGGCCTACATGTAGCGTCCTATTAGGATCAGGACTAGTCTATCTCTAATACATACCGGATACAAGTCCAGGTCTTAGCTCCTTGTAAGATAAATGTTCCTCATGCCTTTCCTCTTAAACCGGCCCACCGTTAAACGTGAACCGGCCTTCTGGGCTTTGGGCCTTGTCATCCGTCGATCCCGCACACCCGATCACCAGTGAGTCATAATGACCATGTGGGTTGCTTGTAAACCACCAGGTCAGGGCGGGTCGCTAGTAACTCGCCAAGTGTCAGCGAGGTCTTCAGATAAACCGCCAAGCCCGGCCGGGTTAACTTCTGGCCGGTTTACACCGCGGGGTATATCCCCGACACCAGCCAAGGAGGACCACAAGGCCCCCGGCAAGAGCCTTGCCGGGGATGACAGCAGGCGCCACGGCAAGACCCTTGCCAAGAACACCCGTAGGGCCACCATCAGGCCTGCGCCAGTCAAACCCCCACTGCCGTTCGCATGCAGCTGCCGACCCAACCAGCTGGGCAGGCACATGCGTGGCGGCATGCGGATCTTCGTGGAGACCCACCACTACGCCACCTCAGCTGCCTGCCTGCCTGCCTACATGGCACCGCGGGCGCCGCTGGCCAGGGCGCGTGTCGACATGAGAGGGAGCGACGACGGACGAGACAGGGCTCTCCCCCGTCCCAGATAAAGTAAGGACACCTGGGCAAGACGCATTAAATGCGCCTACCCTTTCCACCTCCTGTGTGCCACTGTGGCAACCCCTTTCCTATAAAAGGAGGCCCGAGGCGACCAGGAGGAGGATTCGGCTTTTTCGAGCTCCTCACGCCCCATAGCTAGCTCAAGAACACAGATATACAATCCACCAAAGCAGGAGTAGGGTTTTACGCATCCTCGCGGCCCGAACCTGGATAAACGAACCGTGTGCTATCTGTTTGATCCGCTCTTCTCACGACCCCGTGCCCCGCAACCGTAGTAGGGATTCTTGTGATCCCATAGGTGTCGTTCCCGCCGACATCTTTGGCGTGCCAGGTAGGGGGGCGCAGTTGTGAGAATCGGCTTTAGCAGTTAGTTCGACGCTTCTTCATCGTCATGGCGCCCAAGAAGAAGACGACGGTGGCGGTTGGCCCGTCGGAAGCCGGACATCCCGTCCCGACGCGGGCGAGCAGCGGACCGGTCGCAGAAAGGACCCGGGGCACCGTTCGCGAACACCAACACTGTCCCTGCAGCCAGAGTTTGGGAGGCGGCGATGTTCGTGCACCTGGTAACGGGCCGCACGCCGCCAAATCCAAAGACGGAGCCAGGCCCTCCGCGGGTGGCGCGGGGCCTTCCAAGATCGCTGCCACCCCGCCCGAAGGCGATGCGACGGCCTCCAAGACTCCCACGCCGGCGCCGACGGCGCGCTCCTCTCAAGCGGCGCGTGACGAACGGCGTAATCACGCCGAAGACCCCGGGCGTCGCCGCGGGAAGAGCCCCGAGTGCCACTCCCGGGAGTTAGAAGACATGCCCGCTCGCCGAGGCGCTGGTGAAGATGGCATGCGACCGCGGGGTCGTGATAGAGCTCCTTTTGACAAGCTCAGAAGTCGAAGCGCGTCGTGATCCATGCAGGTTTCGCTGCCACCAACGCCAGCAGAATCCCTGGCGCGCGCGCAGTTGCTCCTCGATTTTCCTCCCACTACAGGGAAACTCGACGAATGGAGAGCCACTATCCGAAGCCTTGTTGCGGTGGCCAACAAAGATGAACCGAGTCCGGTGGAGCCCCCGGGTCGATGCTCCGACGGAGTCACACACACCAGTGGCAGGAAGGCCGGCGGCGTCGCGACCACGATGCACTCGCCTCCTCCTCGTCCGGTACCACGGACGCCAGCCCGTCGTGACGTTACAGGCGATGAAATCTCCATAGCGTCGTCCGACCCGCGGACCCACTGTGACCAGCGCCTAGTCCTTCGGGAACGAGAACATGAAGACGCTCGAACCACTATCGAGCGCCGAAGCGGAGCGCACCACCAGTCAGACAGGCGAGCAGGGCCTGCTGTGAACCACCCGGCACCGGAGAGCCCTGTAGGCCTACCTTACGAGGTAGGCAGTCCGGCTTTTACCCGTGAGCTGCGGCAGTTCCAATGGCCCACTCACCGCACCTTCAAACCTGACATGGGCGAAAAGTACAGCGACAAGACCCACCCGTCCGAGTTCCTCAGCATCTACACCATTGCGATGCAAGCTGCCGAAACCCGCGACGATAAGGTGCTTGCGAATTACTTTCCGTTGGCTCTTAAACCCAACGCCATGTCATGGTTGATGCACTTGCCGGTAGACTCTATTTCCTCCTGGTCGGATTTGTGCCATGAGTTTGTGGGCGCCTTTACTGGAGGCCACCAAGCCCATGGCCAAGCGAGCGACCTGCACGTCATTCCCCAGAAGGGAGGCGAGAGTCTCCGCATGTATATACAGAGGTTCAGCCGGATACAGTACAATATCCCTGATGTTCACCCTGCCGCCATCATCAGCGCGTTCCATCAGAACGTGCGTAACCACAAGATGCGCGAAGAGCTGGCAATGAACAAGGTGAAAGATGTAGCAGAACTCTATGTTCTTGCTGACAGATGTGCCCGGGCTGAAGAGGGAAGGAAGTACCCCGGCGAAGACGCCGGCGTGGAAACCGACTCCTCAGATGAAGATACTGCCGCCCCGGTGAAGAAGGGCCGGCGCCGCAACATGAAGCACAAAGGTAAAGCCGTGCTTGCCGTCGAGGGATCTAGTGACACCGGCTCCACCAAGAAAACCAAGGCAGATGACCCCGGCAAGGAAATTGCCGGATGTGTCGCATGCCGGGCCTTGGTGGTTGCCGAGAAGCCAGGAAACTCCGACAAGCAATACTGCAAGATCCATCGCACCAAAGGCCATGCTCTCCAAGACTGCCGACAGGTTGAGCTCCTTGCTGAGAAGCAGAGGGCTGAATATGAGAGGCGGGACAAGGAGAAGGGCCAAGACGGTGCTGAGGGGTCTGGCAAGAAGCGTGACGGCCAGGCGGGCCGTCGCAGCAAGGATAAACAATAGGAGAGGCCCGCCCGGGGCCGTGAAAAAAAGCCAGAAGACAACGATCACGAAGAGGATGACAAATCTGTCGACCAAGAGTTTCAGAAAGCTACAGAGGCCATGTGCGTCGACAACGGCGCCTCGCTGCATGCTTCTCACCGCCAGCTTAAATAGTGGGCGCGAGAGATTACAGCGGCTGAGCCGTCGTTTGATGCCCAAAGGCCGCTGAAGTGGTCCAGCACACCTATCATTTTTGACACTGAGGATCACCCTGATCGTACTACTGCGGTCGGGTGCTTGCCATTGTTGGTTTCACCAACAATACGCAACCTCAAGGTGACAAAGATGCTAGTCGATGGCGGGGCCGGTCTGAACTTGATCTTGCCTGCCGTGATCGAGAAACTGCAGATTCCTGATGGAGACCTCGAAGAGACGAGCACGTTTCAGGGGGTCAACCCAGGAAGAAGCCAACCTAAGGGAAAGGTCACGCAGCTCGTGACTTTTGGAAGCGATCTGAACTACAGGACGAAGAGGATCGTGTTTGATGTTGCCAAGATCCCCTTGCCCTACAACGAGATCCTTGGCCGCCCAGCGCTGGCCAAGTTCATGGCGGCGTCACACTACGCCTACAACACCCTGAAGATGCCAGGACCTGTGACGATCATCACCATCCCCTCCGATAAGAAAGATGCGCTGATTTGCGCTGACCAACTATACCAGCAAGCAGTTGCAGCAGCTGCCGCCACTAGGGCACTTGCTCCTGCCGCTGGGACCCCGGGAGGGAAGAAAAAGAAGAAGACCGGTGAGACCTTGGACACCCACTCTGGCAAGCGCACCTCTTCAGAGTGTAGCGCTCCCGTCGAGGACGTGCCAGAGAGCTCCACCGGCGGAAACAAGAAGCCCAGGGCCATAATGCCGGGAACCAAGAAGGTTTCTATCAATGAGGACGGCACGGGAGGGGCTTTCACCATAAGCTCCACCCTTGACGACAAATAGGAAGACGCGCTCGTCACCTTCCTGCGGGCGAATGTCGATGTGTTTGCATGGCAAGCTTCCGACATCCCCGGTGTTCCCAGGGAGGTGATTGAGCACCACCTTGCTGTCTGTCCTCATGCGCGGCCCGTCAAGCAGAAGGTCAGAAAGCAAGCTTTGGAACGACAAGAGTTCATCATAGAGGAGATCCGGAAACTAGAAGCAGCAGGTTTGGTAAGAGGAGTGCTCCATCCAACGTGGTAGGCCAATCCGGTCGTAGTGCGCAAGGCTAATGGGAAGTGGAGGCTGTGTATTGATTACACAGATATCAATAAGGCTTGTCCTAAGGACCCCTTCCCGTTGCTGCGCATCGACCAGATTGTTGACTCCACAGCTGGGTGTGATCTTTTGTCATTCCTCGATGCCTACTCCGGCTACCACCAGATCTTCATGACAAGAGAAGACGAAGAGAAAACAACATTCATCACCCCATGTGGTACGTATTGTTTCATGCGGATGCCTTTCGGGCTGAAGAGTGCTGGTTCGACATTTGCAAGGGCGATCCAGATTGGTTTTGAATCCCAGCTCCATAGAAATATGGAAGCTTATATGGATGACATAGTGGTCAAAACCAAGGACAGGGCAACCCTCATACTGGATTTGCAAGAAACATTTGCAAACCTGCGCAAGATCAATCTCAAGCTGAACCCTAAGAAGTGCGTCTTTGGCGTCCCGTTCCGCAAGCTTCTCGGGTTCTTTGTATCACAGCGTGGGATAGAGGCCAATCCGGACAAGATCAAAGCTATAGAGCAGATTGAAGCACCCAAGCGAATCAAGGATGTGCGTCGGCTTGCTGGTTGCGTCGCCGCCATGGGCAGATTCATTTCCAAGTCTGCCGAGCGCGCGCTTCCCTTTTTAAGATCCTGAAAAAGGCGGTCCCGATGGAGTGGACGCCAGAAGCCGAAGCAGCATTGCAAGATTTGAAGAAGTACCTCTCCTCCGCGCCAATACTAGTTGCGCCTAGGCCACAGGAGCCGTTCCTGCTATACCTGGCGGCAACGAACCAGGTGGTCAGCGCCGCACTAGTGGCACAGAGAGAGGTTGACGACGAGGTAATGGAAGCAACAGAGCCCGACAACACCAATGTAGAGACGACACAGCCAGTTGAAGTGCCGCCGAAGAAGAAAATGACGCAGCACCCGGTCTACTTTGTTAGTTCGCTCCTGCAGGGAGCTAGATCAAGGTACTCCGGCGTGCAGAAACTGCTCTTCGGCCTTCTTATGGCCTCGAGGAAGCTGCGTCACTACTTCCAGGCACACGAGATCACTGTCGTCACTCGCCTCCCTCTGCAATGGATATTGCACAATCCAGATGCAACAGGAAGAATTGTAGAATGGGCACTGGAGCTGTCCAGCTTTGGCCTCAAGTTTGAAAGTACTTCAACGATTCAGAGCCGAGTCCTGGTGGAGTTCATTGCAGAGTGGACCGCAACGCCTGACGAAGAAGCCCAAGAGACTGCTCTCCCCGGCAAGGAGGAAAGTTGAAGTTGGATCATGTACTTTGATGGAGCTTTCTCCTTACACGGCCCCGGGGCTGGCGTACTGCTTGTCGCGCCCACCGCAGAGCACCTCAAGTACGTGATCCAGATGCACTTCCCCAGGGAGGTGTCAACAAATAATACGGCAGAGTACGACGGGCTGCTTGCCAGTCTTAGGATGGCGGCGGACCTCGGAATCAAGAAGCTCGTCGTCAGGGCGACTCGCAGCTCGTCGTCAAGCAAGTCAACAAGGACTACCAGAGCCCGTTGAAGAAGGCCTACGTCGATGAAGTGAGAAAGCTGGAAGAGCGTTTCGATGGTATACAGGCTGAATACATTCCCCGAGCGGAGAACGATATCGCCGATTACCTGTCAAAACGCGCTGCCCTCAAGCTACCTATGGAACCAGGTACCTTTGTGCTCCAATTAACTCAGCCATCCGTTGATCCATCAACAGAGCAGAACAAGAGGAGGAAATCAGGACCCGGCAAGTACTTTCCCGCCGAGCTCCCCGGAGCCGCCGGCAAGGATGTTGCCGGGGACACTAAGCCCGCCACGGGAGAGCTAGCTCCGGCGGAGCGTCAAGCTCTTGCCGTCGAGACAGCCGCTCCTATAGCGGAGGAAATGCCTTTAGTCCTCGCCGTCGAGCCCCAGGCTCCAGCATGGGCACAACATACCATCTGATTCCTCCAAACAGGGGAACTTCCTGAAGAGCAGGAAGAAGCGGAAAAAGTAGCTCGTCGCTCTACCATGTACCAGTTCGTCGATGACGTCCTGTACAGAAAGAGGTCGAATGGTGTGAAATTGAAGTGTATCCCTCGGGAGGAAGGACTGGAGCTGTTGGCAGAGATACACGGAGGCATATGTGGATCCCACATCGGGTCAAGGGCCCTTGCCGGCAAGGCATTTCGGCAAGGCTTCTTCTGGCCCACCGCCCTCCAGGATGCGACCACACTAGTCACCAGGTGTGAAGCGTGTCAGTTCCATTCAAAGAAGCTTCATCAGCCAGCTCAAGCCCTTCAAACCATTCCTCTCTCCTGGCCCTTCTCGGTCTGGGGGCTCGACATACTGGGCCCTTTCCCCCGCGCTGTCGGGGGCTTTGAGTACTTGTACATTGCAATCGACAAGTTCACAAAGTGGCCGGAGGTGGAGGCAGTGAGGAAGGTCACAGCTCAGTCAGCCGTCAAGTTCTTCAAGGGACTAGCGTGCCGTTTTGGTGTACCCAACAGGGTCATCACCGACAACGGCACATAGTTCACAAGCCGCACCTTCATGCAATATATCCAAGACCTCGGCGGCAAAGTCTGTTTCGCTTCCGTTGCTCACCCACGAAGCAATGGTCAAGCTGAGAGGGCAAACGCTGAGTGGAAGGCGCTGGATTGATGAGTTGTCGACGGTTCTTTGGTCGATCAGGGCGACGCCAAATCGAGCCACCGGCTAGAAACCCTTTGCCCTAGTAAACGGGGCAGAAGCAGTTCTCCCCACTGAACTCATATACGGGTCACCTCGAGTGCTCGCTTATGATGAGCTTGAGCAAGAGAAACTGCGGCAAGATGATGCAATGCTCCTTGAGGAAGATCGTCTTCGGGCAGCTGTGAGAGCAGCACGCTACCAGCAAGCCTTGCGGTGCTACCATAGCCGCAAGGTTCATGCCCGAAGCCTTGAGGAAGGCGACCTTGTCCTTTGGCGTGTTCAATCGGCCAAGAATTCCAACAAGTTGACGCCAAAGTGGGAAGGCCCTTATCGGGTAATACGAGTCACCAGGCCCAGCGCAGTCCGCCTGGAGACTGAAGATGCCATTCCGGTGAGTAACTCCTAGAACATTGAGCATCTTCGCAAGTTTTACCCATTAGGCGCGGCTTGCCGGGCCCCCCGGCAAGCCACCTTTTGTACAAGCATTGTCGATGATGCATGTAACCCTTTGTACAAAGCCAGGCGCAGACCCTGAGCATAAATAAATGAAGCGCTGGCGCCCTAAGTTATAGCATGCATGCTAGGTCGAGTCTCGTCCTTGGTTAGGGTTGATAGTGCTTAGCGGCGACTAACCCCTAGCTTAGAGGTCGAGTGTGCGTCTCTTTGTCTTTCTTTTGTCTTCTTCGGTTCACAGGATACACGGATATCCGTGCCGAACCACTTGGGGAGGAAAAGAAGATGAAAAGACCAGCATCTAGCCCCCGGCAAGCCAACATTGCCGAGGGCTGCAAGAGCAAAGATTCACCCATGGCGAACCAGGGTTGCTGGGGGCTACATCTTCAGATAAGTTCTTCATCCCTTATCATGCATTCCATTATGGACTGAGGTATGTGAAACCTCATTTTCCCCTAAGCTACCGTGCTCCCATAACTCTAGGCCCTAGGGCTCGTTCCTGGGGCCAAGTTTGGTCGTAGTCGCGGCAGCGAAAGGATGAAACAAGGAGCCAGAACCCACCTCATCCCTGCCTCCGCCAAAGGCGTGAGGAAGGTCGAGCGAAGTGGGGAGACGGCAAGGCCTGTTGCCGGGCAAGGAAATGTTTATCTTGAAGATATCAAGGATTTACTCCTTGTCATGGGTTCCACCCGCAAACAAATGACCCGGCAAGCATCCCTTTTTCATTGAAAACATTCCACTCAGGTACAGTCCATAGGGAATGAAAAACATGAATGATGGGATTACAAGTTTTAAATTCAACAAAGTCCCAAAGGCTTACAAACTAAAAAGAGATAAGGTGCCTGTAATCCCTTTCTTGTCCCTCTCCTCAGGAGGCAGGTCAAGGAGGCGAAAGAGACAAAAGGAGCGCCTAGGCGAGCTACGGGTGGCAGAAGACACCAAGAGAACATCTTGGTGGTCGTCCAAAGGCTGGATGGTGATGGCGGCGCCGGAAGCAGAGCTCGAAGACGAGGCGGCAGGACGTCAGCACGCGTGAAGGTGTCGGTGCCCGCATACTCCAACTTGACGGCCTTGCCACCTGCCCTCTTCCTCTTCCGCAGCCTCCCAACGCCAGCCGCCCAAGGAGATGACCCCGAGAAGTTCAGGGAGCCGGCGACGCGGATGATGGGGTCGCCGGTGCCGCACGGAGCGGCACCCGACACCTAATCGGACCTGTCATCCTGCCGCCTACTACCATCATCGTCGCTGCCGATGTCCTCCTCGTCACTCTCGCCCGAGGAGGAGTATTCACTATCAGAAGAGCTCTCCACGCAGCACCTTCCACGGGTCCCAAAGCACCCGAAGACCTTGACGGAGAGAAGGCCACCCTCCATCAGCTTAAAAAGGAGAGTGAGCCCCTCCGTCAAGCGGTGGATATGGGCAAACATCTTCCATCCCCGACGGAGATACATCACGTGAGGGGTGGGGAAGTCGAAGCGGGCCCGCATGCCACTGATCCCGCAACCCCTCATGTGCAGCCACAACGACTCCGGCGGATCCAGCTCCATCTCCCGCACGAATGGAGTCGGGAGACGAAGGCGACGGCGAGGCGGTCGGCGCAGCCTGACGAAGAACTTGTAAGGGTCATCCCCAACGTGGCCCTCCATGGGGGGGGGGGGGACTGCTGGCGGAGGCGAGGCCGGCGCGCTGCCACGTCCTCCTCTTCCCTGAGCGCCTCAGCCTCCCCCACGGCCTCGCCCCCTTCCCCTTCCCCTCGCGGCTGGCTCTGCCATCGCGGGTGTAGGAGAAGGAGGGACGCGTTGTCGAGCGGCGACCCTCGCCGCCACCATTGAAGGACCAGGATTCCCTCTCTCCATGGCGGATGGAAGAGGGGAGCAGAAGCTGAAGGAAGGAGGAGATGAAGGAATGTGGGACGCCATCCCCCCTCCCACTCTTTATAAAGGAACGGGGTGGGGGCTCGGCCGCCCCGCTCAGCCAATCAAGACGTGGAAGGCGCAGGGAACTGGGACCGACCCGCCGCCCCAGCCCGCGGCGGCCCGGTTTCCCGCCTCCACCGTTCGCCACCCCAAGCACATGAGAGCCACGTGGCAGGCGTGCAGGACCGAGGCGATGGGTGAGGCGACCTCTCCCCACCCCGTGATCATAGGGAGTGGACGCCTTGAAGACCACGCCTCGGCCCTGTTCAGTAAATGGGTCACGCCTCCACGCCTCCCTCTGTTTAGGGGCAGGGCGCGAACCGCCCCCTTTACTACGACGTGACGCATGCATGTAGAGCTCAGCCCCACGCATGCCGCCCACGTCACACACGCCTCCCCACGCCGCGCCACGCACGGGAAGCATGGGAAGCATAGCGCGCGAAGAAACTTACCGCAGTAAAAACCATGCCGCCTGCCCGCGCCTCGTTTTTGGGCCTAGCCCAACGATGCGATTGCGCTTACATGTGGCCCAGGCCCGGGGGCTCCTGTCGGTGTACAAAAAGAGGGGTACACTTTTTGTACCCCTATAACTGTGCACGGGCAGTCTGAGCTACGGGCACCACCACACTGAGCAAGGCAAGGGAGGTGAGCCAAGGTAAGGCCGAAGCTCAGGAGATGCAGAACAACGCCAAGATCAAGACCACAAAGAGCAAAGGGGACGAAGCAGACCCCCCGGCAAGATCCTTGCCGGGAGGCGGTTTTAGCAAACCCAGCAAGACCCTTGCCGTGGCAGCTCGCCCCACACCTACGGAGTAAGTCACACTTGAGTCCACTACCCCCATGGGGCAAGGATTCGGGAGACATCCCCGAGGTGGCATGCAGATCTTTGTGAAGACATTGAAGATCAGATACACCCTTTAGAAGATGATGATCCTTGGCGGTATCCCAGCCAAGGAGGACCACAATGCCCCCGGCAAGAGCCTTGCTGGGGATGACAGCAGGCGCCACGACAAGACCCTTGCCGGGGCCCCGGCAAGACCCTTGCCAAGAACACCCGTAGGGCCACCATCAGGCCCACGCCAGCCAAACCTCCACCGCCGTTCGTATGCAGCTGCCGACCCAACCAGCTGGGCAGGCACCTGCGTGGCGGCATGGGGATCTTCGTGGAGACCCACCACTGCACCACCTCAACTGCCTGCCTGCCTACATGGCACCGCGAGCGCCGCTGGCCAGGGCGTGTGTCGACACGAGAGGGAGGGGCGACGGACGAGACAGGGCTCTCCCCCATCCCCGATAAAGGAAGGACACCTAGGCAAGACGCATTAAATGCGCCTTGTCATGTAATGCAAGGGATAACCTCACATCACTGTACCCTTTCCACCTCATGTGTGCCACTGTGGCAACCCCTTTCCTATAAAAGGAGGCCCGAGGCGACCAGGAGGAGGATTCGGCTTTTTGGAGCTCCTCATGCCCCATAGCTAGCTCAAGAACACAGATATACAATCCACCAAAGCAGGAGTAGGGTTTTACGCATCCTCACGCCCCGAACCTGGATAAACGAACCGTGTGCTATCTGTTTGATCCGCTCTTCTCACGACCCCGCGCCACGCAACCGTAGTAGGGATTCTTGTGATCCCATAGGTGTCATTCCCACCGACAGAGTAAAATACAAAGTGACATCTTGATGCAAAGTTATACAACTAAAACATACTCTAGTAATTGTTGATGATGTAACCTTGCTATGACAATAAATGTTTTATGAAGTTTATTAACACATTGTAGCCAAAAGAATTACCACACATAGCATTGATTTGTACATCACTTTTGAATCGTGATCTATTTCTTTTAAGTAAAAAATGTTCTTTACCATTTACAATTGTACTAGATATGGTGGTCGCATGACATCACCAACTGATCCATTCTAATGTGATTAGGCGATGGCATGATTTGCATCGGCCATTATATTCAATTTTAAAATCATGGGGTTTTAGAATTTAGTTATTTTCAAAGTAAGATATCAACATAGATGGAAGCATGGGTGAAATAGACATCATCCTATTGGGATAAATATAGACATGCCGTTCATGTCAAAACTTGACATTTCTCAATGTCATTTTGCTATTTTTAAGTCATTTTAACGGATACTTGTGCATTTTTATGGATATTTTGAAATTTGAAGAACAAGTAAGTAAAACAATGCACGCAAACGGATTGTGAATTCATATCTAAGTGTAGTTATACTTTGTGTCCTAGGCACATAGGCAAAATTGACACCTATACGCGACATGTATGTGAAACTGTTGAGGTGTCTGCCATGTCACCTCTATTCAAGCCTATGGCCTTATTAATTTGGTCAAGGAGGACCAATAATGAGAATATGGATAGTTCTACACATCTTTATGACCATTTTGTGCAATGAGAGCATGACCTTCCTGGTAGAAATGGTCGTAATGTTGTAGGGTTTGGACCCTGCTAGACACCACACGACCATTTTGTCAATTTTGGTCATAGATCCATGACCAATCTGACCATGGTCATTCTTTTTTTTGTCATAAACGAGCATATTTCTTGTAGTGAGTACCCCCACCGATTTGAGGTGGTTCTTTCGGCTCAGGGGTATCACGGGCATTTCATGTGTCGGGATTTCACGGGAGGTGGGAGTTTTCACGCGCGTTGTAATTTTGGAATAGCGAGGCGCGGGTTGAGATGGAGGGAGTTGTTGGAGCACAATGAGACAAAGATTTCTCTTAAATATTTCGGGGTAACAAGGCGCAGGTTGAAGAGGCGGGAGTTTCGCAGCACGGTAGACAGAGACGCTAGCTTGAAATTTCAGCATAACAAGGTGCGGCTTGAAATTTCAGGAGAACAAGCTTAACGTGTACCCAAAAGAAAAAAAGACAATTTAGACTAGTATGATATACTACGTACAATGTGTTTAACACCCACAACACACATAAACACCATTTAGACTAGTAAGATACATGTGCGTTGGACGCATGAGATTTGGCAACCAAATTATGAATAAATACCACATTATACCATGTAAGCTTTCAGTCATATATGCATGATGTAGATGTTCGTTTAATACTTATAGTTCATTTCATTCAAAATCATCTAGTTTTTATAAGAAAGCTAATCTATTTTAAGATTCATGAAATTGTGCGTTGTAAGGAATAAAGTAAAAACAAATCATGTAGAAAAACATTTGGGCAATTCTGATACGGAAGATTCTAGAACAAAGAAGAAGTGCTTCTGTTTAGAGGTTTGTGCATTATGCTTAAGTTCAACCATAGAGTCTTCTAGATTGTACATGTGGCAAAATATGATGGAATCTAGATGATATCCAACGGCAAGTAGTGCTCAAATTTGCCAGCTCTGCATCATCGGATTGGCCTCATCCAGCGACCATCTTCCAAAGTTAAAGTTATCCACACACTATATAAAAAATATAAAATATAATATATATAGGGGTATAGATATAGATATGTGATGCGAAAGGCACCCATCATCTCCAATTAGAATAGTGTGTCCATGCACGGATGCAATGTGGCCAAACGATGTCTGCCATCGGTATCTCAAATTCAAACCAGTCTGACCTTGTTCAATGTGTATACATTACAACATGCTCATTTCCAAACCACACCGCGTAGATCTCCCTTATATTCATGCACGCATGGGTTTCAAACATCATGATCTCTTATTCAAATATTTGAATTCAACTTTACATTGATTGTGACCTCACCTAGTCTTTTACACCCACACATTGGTCTTCTCTTTATAATTGTACCACTAACTTTCTCTCGTGCATGCATGCACACACATTACGAGTCGGCATTATCCATCGCACACATGCAATCTTTTTCTTCAGGTCGGTCTCCCATGAAGGCACACACACACACATCCCCCTCTCCATCATATCGGGCATTCTTTATCTCTCACGTGCATGCACAACGATCGATGTTCCTCTATGTGTGTGTGTATATAGCTAGGTCTTTCATAGTTTTCCACATAAATCGATCAATCTATATATCTAGTGAGGTCTCACCCTCTTTCCCACATCCACATCAATCAATCTATACCTCTCTATATAGGATTACATATATAGCTAATACACCCACATTAATTATATATCCAACGCCCTCCTCTCATCATCCATGCCTTCCGCTTCATCTCTCAAAGGCGCGCACAATGGCGAAGACAGGGGGCAGCAAGGGCCCTGCCCCCCCCCTAACATCACTCTATATCGAGGCTAATATGAATGTGATCATTAGACAATTGCTGGTAAAAATGGTTTAAGTTGATGAATGGGCTCGTAAAGGATTAGCAATGCTTGGCCCCCTAGCTCATGGGACATTTTTCATGGCTCCGCCACTGCGCGCAACAACGCATGTTCTCGCCCCCTTTCTCTAAATATCGATCTCGCAGTTGTGCACTCCTTCATACTCTCCCTCCACTCGGCCCCTCGCACCATCTACTTGTTGGGGATCGTAGCAGAAATTTAAAATTTTCTACGCATCACCAAGATCAATCTATGGAGTCATCTAGCAACGAGAGAGAGGGAGTGCATCTTCATACCCTTGAAGATCGCTAAGCGGAAGCGTTCAAGAGAACGGGGTTGATGGAGTCGTACTCGTCGTGATCCAAATCACCGATGAACCTAGCGCCGAACAGACGGCACCTCCGCATTCAACACACGTACGGTGCGGAGACGTCTCCTCCTTCCTGATCCATCAAGGGGGAGGAGAAGTTGATGGAGATCCAGCAGCACGACGGCGTGGTGGTGGAAGTAGCGGGATCCCGGCAGGGCTTCACCAAGCGCAAGCGGGGATGAAGAGGTGTCACGAGAGGGAGGGAGGCGCCAGGGCTTAGGGTGATGCTGCCCTCCCTCCCCTCCACTATATATAGGGGCCCTGGGGGCGCCGGCCCCTAGAGATCCCATCTAATGGGAGGGGCGGCGGCCTAGGGGGTGGCTTGGCACCCAAGCCAGGTGGAGGCGCCCCCACCCCTTTAGGGTTTCCAACCCTAGGCGCAAGGGAGGCCCAAGGGGGGCGCACCAGCCCACCAGGGGCTGGTTCCCACGTCACTTCAGCCCATGGGGCCCTCCGGGATAGGTGGCCCCACCCGGTGGACCCCCGGGACCCTTCCGGTGGTCCCGGTACAATACCGGTGACCCCAAAACTCTCCCGGTGGCCGAAACTGGACTTCCTATATATATATATATATATATATATATATATATATATATATATATATATATATATATATATCTTTACCTCCGGACCATTCCAGAACTCCTCGTGACATCCGGGATCTCATCCGGGACTCTGAACAACTTTCGGTTAACCGCATACTAATATCTCTACAACTCTAGCGTCACCGAACCTTAAGTGTGTAGACCCTACTGGTTCGGGAGACACGTAGACATGATAGAGACAACTCTCTGGCCAATAACCAACAGCGGGATCTGGATACCCATGTTGGCTCCCACATACTCCACGATGATCTCATCGGATGAACCACGATGTCGAGGATTCAATCAATCCCGTATACAATTCCCTTTGTCTACCGGTATAGTACTTGCCCGAGATTCGATCGTCGGTATCCCGATACCTTGTTCAATCTCGTTACCGGCAAGTCTCTTGCTCGTTCCGTAACACATCATCCCATGATTAGCTCCTTGGTCACATTGTGCACATTATGATGATGTCCTACCGAGTGGACCCAGAGATACCTCTCTCTTTACACGGAGTGACAAATCCCAGTCTCGATTCGTGCCAACCCAACAGACACTTTCGGAGATACCCGTAGTGCACCTTTATAGCCACCCAGTTACGTTGTGATGTTTGGTGCATCCAAAGCATCCTTACGGTATCCGGGAGTTGCAAAATCTAATGGTCTAAGGAAATGATACTTGACATTAGAAAAGCTTTAGCAGACGAACTATACGATCTTGTGCTAGGCTTAGGATTGGGTCTTGTCCATCACATCATTCTCCTAATGATGTGATCCCGTTATCAATGACATCCAATGTCCATGGTCAGGAAACCATGACCATCTATTGATCAACGAGCTAGTCAACTGGAGGCTTACTAGGGACATGTTGTGGTCTATGTATTCACACATGTATTACGGTTTCCGGTTAATACAATTATAGCATGAACAAAAGACAATTATCATGAACAAGGAAATACAATGATAACCATTTTATTACGGGTTTTTATCAGTTATGCCACCGGTTGTGTCCCACTACTCAGTTTTGCCACTAGAAATTTCAACTCCTCAAAATTGCCATCGCTTCATTAGACACATGCTCAAAAATGCCATTAAACACCATTATTGTGATCTCAAATCTCTTTTGCCATGTTATAATGACATAAATACCTATGAACCAACATGCCAGCTCTCCCTCTATCTCACTACAATAAAGTATGGGGCCCACTTGATCCCAACAGCGTTCTTATTTTCCTGTAAAATTATTTGCTTCGTTACTCCTGACAAGTGGGGCCACACATATCATTGTGAGATAGAGAGAACTGACATGTGGGTCTAGGCTTATTTTTGTCATAGAACATGGTCAACGGGTTTGACGTAAAAATAACAATGTCTAATGGCATTTTTGAGCAAACATCTAACATAACGATGGCATTTTTTAGATATCTAATGGCATTTTGAGCAAGCATCTCACGGATTGATGGCATTTTTGAGCAGTTGTAACTTTTAATGGCAAAACTGAGTAGTGGGACACAACTAGTGGCATAAATGATAAAAACCCTTTTATTATTGCCTCTAGGGCATATTTCCAACAGTCTCCCACTTGCACTAGAGTCAATAATCTAGTTCACATCACTATGTGATTGCAATGAATCCAACACCCATGGGGTTTGTTCATATCTTGCTTGTGAGAAAAGTTTATTAGTCAATGAGTCTGAACCTTTCAGATCCATGTGCGCTTTACAAATCTCTATGTCATCTTGTAGATGCAGCTACCACGCGCTACTTGGAGCTATTCAAAATAACTGTTCTACTATACGAATCCGGTTTACTACTCAGAGTCATCGGATTAGTGTCAAAGTTTGCATCGACGTAACCCTTTACGACGAACTCTTTTACCACCTCCATAATCGAGAAAATTCCTTAGTCCACTAGTTACTAAGGATAAGTTCGACCGCTGTCGTGTGATCTATTCCTGGATCACTCTTGTACCCCTTGACTGACTAATGGCAAGGCACACTTCAGGTGCGGTACATAGCATAGCATACTGTAGAGCCTACGTCTAAAGCATAGGGGACGACCTTCGTCCTTTCTCTTTCTTCTGCCGTGGTCAGGTCTTGAGTCTTACTCAATATTCACACCTTGTAACACAGCTAAGAACTCCTTCTTTGCTGATCTATTTTGAACTCCTTCAAAATCTTGTCACGGTATGTATTCATTCGAAAGTACTATTAAGCGTTTTTGATCTATCCTTATAGATCTTGAAGCTTAATGTTCAACTAGCTTAATCCAGATTTTCCATTGAAAAACACTTTTCAAATAACCCTGCATGCTTTCCAGAAATTCTACATCATTTCTGATGAACAATATGTTAACAACATATACTCATCAAAAATTCTATAGTGCTCCCACTCACTTCTTTGGAAATACTAGTTTCTCATAAACTTTGTATAAACCCAAAATCTTAGATCATCTCATCAAAGCGTACATTCCAATTCCAAGATGCTTACTCTAGTCCTTAGAAGGATTGCTGGAGCTTTGCATACTTGTTAGCATCTTTCAGGATTGAAAAAACCTTCTGGTTGTATCACATACAACCTTTCCTCAAGAAAAACGTTGAGGAAACAATGTTTTGACATCCTATCTGCAAAATTTCATAAATAATGCAGTAACTGCTAACATAATTCCAACAGACTCTTAGCATCGCTACGAGTGAGAAAGTCTCATCGTAGTCAACTCCTTGAACTTGTCGGAAAACATCTTAACGACAAGTCGAGATTTCTTAATGGTGACATTTACCATCATTGTCCGTCTTCCTTTTAAAACCCATCTGCACCCAACAGCCTTACGACCATCAAGTAGTTCTTCCAAAGTCTATACTTTGTTTTTATACATGGATCCTCTCTCGGATTTTATGGCCTCAAACCATTCGTCGGAATCCGGGCCCACCATCGCTTCTCCATAGCTTGTAGGTTCATTGTTGTCTAGCAACATGACTTCCAAGACAGGATTACGTACCACTCTGAAGTAGTACGCATCCTTGTCGACCTATGAGGTTTGGTAGTGACATGATCCGAAGTTTCATGATCACTATCATAAGCTTCCACTTCAATTGGTGTAGGTGCCATAGGAACAACTTCCTGTGCCTTGCTACATACTAGTTGAAGTGACGGTTCAATAACCTCATCAAGTCTCCATCATCCTCCCACTCAGTTCTTTCGAGAGAAACTTTTCCTTGAGAAAGGACCCGTTTCTAGAAACAATCACTTTTGCTTCCGGATCTGAAATAGGAGGTATACCCAACTATTTTTGGGTATTCTATGAAGATGCATTTATCCGCTTTGGGTTCGAGCTTATTAGCCTGAAACTTTTTCACATAAGCATCGCAGTCCCAAACTTTTAAGAAACGACAGCTTAGGTTTCTCTAAACCATAGTTCATACGGCGTCGTCTCAACGGAATTGTGTGGTGCCCTATTTAAAGTGAGTGCGGTTGTCTCTAATGCCTAACCCATAAACGATAGTGGTAATTCGATAAGAGACATCATGGTATGCACCATATCCAATAGGGTGCAGTTGTGATGTTCGGACACACCATCACACTATGGTGGTCCAGGCAGTATTAGTTGTGAAACAATTTCCACAATGTCTTAATTGTGTGCCAAACTCGTAACTTAGATATTCATCTCTATGATCATATCATAGACATTTTATCATCTGGTCACGACGATCTTCAACTTCACTCTTAAATTACTTAAACCTTTATATAATTCAGACTTGTGTTTCATCAAGTAAATATACTCAGCATCTACTCAAATCATCTGTGAAGTAAGAACATAACGATATCCACTGCGTGCCTCGGCACTCATTGGACTGCACACATCAAAATGTATTACTTCCAACAAGTGGCTTTCTTGTTCCATCTTACTGAAAACGAGGCCTTTCAGTCATCTTGCCCATGTGGTATGATTTGCATGTCTCAAGTGAGTCCAAACGATCCATCTGCATGGAGTTTCTTCATGCATATCTACCAATAGACATGGTTCGCATGTCTCAATCTTTTCAAAAACGAGTGAGTCCAAAGATCCATCAACATTGAGCTTCTTCATGCGGTTTATACCAACATGACTCAAATGGCAGTGCCACAAGTACATGGTACTATCATTACTATCTTATATCTTTTGGCATGAACATGTGTATCACTACAATTGAGATTCAATAAACCATTCATTTTAGGTGCAGGACCATTGAAGGTATTATTCAAATGAACAGAGTAACCATTATTCTCCTTAAATGAATAACCGTATTGCGATAAACATAATCCAATCATGTCTATGCTCAATGAAAACACCAAATAACAATTATTTAGGTTTAACACCAATCTCGATGGTAGAGGGAGCGTGCGATGTTTGATCACATCAACCTTGGAAACACTTCCAACATATCGTCATCTCACCTTTAGCTAGTCTCCGCAACATTTTATTTCGAGTTACTAACACTTAGCAACCGAACCGGTATTTATTACCCTAGTGCTACTAGGAGTACTAGTAAAGTACACAATAATATAACGTATATTCAAAATACTTCTATCGACCTTGCCAGCCTTCTCATCTACCAAGTATCTAGGGTAGTTCTGCTTCAGTGACCATTCCCCTCATTATAGAAGCACTTAGTTTCGGGTTTGGTTCAACCTTGGGTTTCTTCACTAGAGCAGCAACTGATTTGCCGTCTCATGAAGTATCCCTTCTTTCCCTTGCCCTTCTTGAAACTAGTGGTTTAACCATCAACAATTGATCCTCCTACTTGATTTCTACTTTCGCGGTGTCAAACATTGCGAGTTGCTCAAGGATCATCATGTCTATCCCTGATATGTTATAGTTCATCACGAAGCCCCAATAGCTTGGTGGCAGTGACTATGGAGAACCATCACTATCTCATCTGGAAGATTAACTCCCACTCGATTTAAGCGATTGTAGTACTCAGACAATCTGAGCACATGCTCAATGATTGAGCTTTTCTTCCTTAGTTTGCAGGCTTAAGAAACTTGTCAGAGGTCTCATACCTCTTGACGTGAGCAATAGTCTGAAATTCCAATTTCAGTCTTTGGAACATCTCATATGTTCTGCGACGTTTCAAAAATGTCTTTGGTGCCACAATTCTAAACCGTTAGTATTACGCACTGAACTATCACGTAGTCATCAAAACGTGTATGTCAGATGTTTCCCAACATCTACAGACGATGCTCGAGGTTTAACACACTGAGCGGTGCATTAAGGACATAACCCTTCTGTGCAGCAATGAGGACAATCCTCAATTCACGGACCCAGTCCGCATAATTGCTACTGTCAACTCTCAACTAAATTTTCTCTAGTAACATATCTAAAACAGTAGAACCAAAGCGTGAGCTACGACATAATTTGCAAAGACCTTTTGACTATGTTCATGATAATTAAGTTCATCTAATCAAATTATTCAATGAACTCCCACTTAGATAGACATCCCTCTAGTCATCTAAGTGATACATGATCCGAGTCAACTAGGTCGTGTCCGATCATCACGTGAGACAGACTAGTCATCATCGGTGAACATCTTCATGTTGATCGTATCCACTATACGACTCATGTTCGACCTTTCGGTCTTCCGTGTTCCGAGGCCATGTCTGTACATGCTAGGCTCGTCAAGTTAACCTAAGTGTATTGCGTGTGTAAATCTGACTTACACCCGTTGTATGCGAACGTTAGAACCTATCACACCCGATCATCACGTGGTGCTTCGGAACAACGAACCTTAGCAATGGTGCACAGTTAGGGGGGACACAATTCTTGATATTTTAATGAGGGATCATCTTATTTATGCTACCGTCGTTCTAAGCAAATAAGATGTAAAAACATGACAAACATCACATGCAAATCATAAAGTGACATGATATGGCCAATATCATCTTGCGCCTTTGATCTCCATCTTCGAGGCGCGGCATGAACACCATCGTCACCGGCATGACACCATGATCTCCATCATCGTGTCTTCATGAAGTTGCCTCGCCAACTGTTACTTCTACTACTATGCCTAACGGTTAGCAATAAAGTAAATAATTACATGGCGTTTTCATTGACACACATGTCATAAATAAATTGAGACAACTCCTATGGCTCCACTACTAGGAAAAGGCCTACTAATGGCGCACCTAATTTGGCCATTAATGGCGCATTAGTGGTGCGCCATTAGTATATTTTACTAATGGCGCACCACTGATGCGCCATTAGTATCTGGTATACTAATGGCGCATCCAGGATGCGCCATTAGTATATACAATAGTGCGCCATTAGTATGCCTCCCAGGGGCCATGTATACCCAGGTGCTTTGGCATACTAATGGCGCACGACAACAGGATGCACCCACTACAGGAAACAGGAGATTTGCCGTCAGTACTGCTCTTTGCCGTCAGCATTTCGTCGAGGTAGATGGCAAATACCACTTCTGCCGTCAGCTGTTGATGGCAAAGAATAACTGACGGCAAAGACAAACTTTGCCGTCTGCCTTTTTTTTACAGACGGCAAAGACATACTTTGCCGTCTTCATTTTTTTACAGACGGCAAAGAGATGACTTTGCCGTCTGTAAAAAAAATGAAGATGGCAAAGTATGTCTTTGCCGTCTGTAAAAATAAGCAGACGGCAAAGTTTGTCTTTGCCATCTGTAAAAGAAATTGATGACGGCAAACAAGAAAACACATCACGCGGATCAAACCCACGGATCGATGACATGGCATCATCTGCTACACACACCACGATCTGCTCATCTGCTCCACACACCGCTCTGTCCCACGCCGACCCCACCACTCTCTCTCCCAACCGCCCATCTCTCCCTTATCCCCACCGGTCTCTCTCTCCCAACCCGATCCCCTCCTCTGCCTCCCTGCAACCTTCTCTCGATCTACCTCGCCGCTGCACTGGTCGACCCAGCCTCGCCGCCGCCTGAGCATGAGGCCACCGCGGCATCCTCCTCCTTCTCCTCGCCGCGGGATCCACCTTCTCCTCCCTGCCCGCGACCCCCGCGCTTCATCCCGATCCCGAGCCCCTGCTCGTCAACCGCCGCCGCCCTTCGATCCGGCCGGCCCGCAAGAGCTCGCTGCCTCCTAAGAAGGAGGCCACCGCGGCATCCTCCTCCTCCTCGCCGTGGGGTCCTCCTCTTCCCTGCCCGCAACCCCGCCCCTCCTCCCGATCCCGAGCTCCTCTGCTCATCAACCGCCGCCCTTCGATCTGGACAAGCCGCAAGAGCTCGCCGCCGCCTGAGCAGGGGCGTCGCGGGATCCTCCTCCTCCTCCCCGCCGCGGCATCCTCCTCCAAGACCACCATCCGATGCCTCGAGCTCAACATCCACGCTCGGATCTTGCCACTGGCCATGGCCAGTTCGTCTGGATTTTTTTGTGAAATATTGTAGTTTTTGTGTGTGCAGACTCGTTCATTTGTTCGTCATGTAAATGGAGAACTTGATATTGTAAAAAGGGTATTTCTATGTCAATATTGTGATGATGGATATACTGTGCAAATAGAGTATTCGTGTCTTGTAAAATCCATTCGGTCGTCATCCATTCTTGTTGATGGTGAAATCTCTGTGAAATTCTTTTTGTCTACGCCATCGAGAGCATCTACGACCTCTGCACCTCGACTGGTGGTTCATATTTTTTTAAACGAAATAATTTTGTTTGCCGTCTTGGGTGTATGAGGCAGACGGCAAATCCAGAGTATGGCTGACGGCAAAGCTGTTTTTCTTTGCTGTATGCTATTATTCTGGTTGGCGGCAAAGATGGAGTTTTGCCGTCTGCCTGACTAAATGCTGACGGCAAAGAACTCTTTGCCGACTTTGACTTTGCCGTCTGAGTTTGCCGTCAGCTGCTGACGGCAAAATCTTTGCCGTCTGTTTTTAGGTCTTTGCCGTCTGTAATCCACAGACGGCAAATTAACTGATTCCTGTAGTGACCATTAGTAACTTCGGCATACTAGTGGCGCACTGTGATGTGATGCGCCATTAGTATGAATATTAGGTTTTTTTATTTTTTTTATTTTCTGTTTTTTGCACTGGTTACAAAATGTATAATTGAACAAAATATAGACAGCACACATCAACAACAGATTCATCGAATACAATAAAAGATTAGTCTCTGAATACAATTCATCATATTAGTCTCCGAATACAATTCATCATATTAGTCTCCGAATTGAAAAGACCGAACAAAGATAAAACATTACAAGTCTCAAGACCGCGAGTATCGAGTTTGTCGGAAGTAATACTAATCCTAACAAGTCCTACTAATCATCATCATACAACTTCTACTCGTTATTCATAACAAGTCATACGATCATCATCTAGATAGTCTTTGAACCAACCCTACTTAATTATTCATCAGCACATGATCATCAGTATTAGGCAGGACCTAAATACCCTATTTAAGCTAAAATAGCATAAAACAATATAGACCCTGACTCTCCATTATGGAGAATGGAGAACATCCTGTCTCCAATTCTTGCGCTTCGCTTCCTTTTGCTTCCAAGAAGCTCCTTACGACTGTCCATACATTTTTTCCATCCTTTGATTTTCATGTCTCCACTTCTTTTAGAAATCTGGTATGGACAGTTGAGATTCGTAGGATGACCTGGCTGTATGTTCAAAACATTAACACTACCTTTCAGATACATCATATGAGGCACACAATTCTCCGGGATTATCTGTTGAAAAACATAGTAATAACTTCATAGTTAGCAATGATGTACTAGTTTTAGAAGTATGCAAAAGATGCACGGATGTCGTAATAGTAAAAATCTTACCAGGGTATCTCCATGGTAGTTACCGTAGTTGAACACATGCACTAGTGGCACGTATTTACCATAATGTTGAGGAATTTGTTTGTGGATAATGTAATTTTCAATGTCAGTACAAAATCCGACCAGATGATTTTTCTCCTTGTAAGTTGTTAATTCGGAGCCATCGGTGTAGTGGGTTTTGTCTACCATCTCCCGCACATTCTTTGAACAATAAAAATAAGCTGTCAATGGAAATAAGCTGTCAACTATTTTGAAATAAACAATATAAATTAGCTAATAACTATGTTTGAGAAACTCACATAGCGGTAGAACTGGAGGCGTATCAACAAGGACCCAAATGTCCATATTGTCTTGGTTGATGTCAGGATTACCAAGATCCATGGTGATAAGCATACCCTCATCAAAACCATACATCTTGCAAAATGCTTCCCAATTTTTGCAACCAAAATGGGTTACGCTCTCAGAATTATATAGATTTACTTCAAAGTCCACATCGTGATGAGTCCTTAGGTGAATTTTCTTTGTTTCAGAAATTTCATGGTCTTCAAAATCCATCCTCTCCAAGACATAGCGTCTTGCATGGCATGGGATAAGCTATACTCGAATTGTAAAAGATGAAAATTACACATTGAAATAGTTGAAGTCATGCTTAATTATGAAAATAACACTTGTCGTCGTTGTGTACCGTTTCAACTTCGAAGGTCTCCTCGAGCTTAATGCTGAAGCGCCGATCATCGTCCAGGTGAGGCATGTCGCACAGACCTCGATCGTCATGACACCAGTCGCACTCCCCCGGGAGACTTTCGTCGTCCGATGATGACATATCCTACGTTCATAATTCAAAACTACATCATTTAGGGTTTGTCGACACTGAGGCATCCTAAAAGCTAAGCTTTTATCATTTAGGGTGTGTCGACGCCGAGGCACCCTAAAAGCCTAAGCTTTCATCATTTAGGTTCTTATCGACACCGAGGCACCCTAAAAGCCAAGGTTTTATCATTTAGGGTTTGTCGATGCCGAGGCACCCTAAAAGCCTAAGCTTTCATCATTTAGGTTCTTATCGACACCGAGGCACCCTAAAACCTATGGTAATGCAGCAAGAATAAAGGGGCAGTTGATCCTACTTAATTAAGTACTAAGATACCCCGGCCCATGCATTAGTCGCAAGTACCCCATATGTCCTATTTTTTATCAAAGTCATGCTAAAATTCATGGAAAATTTCAGCATGACCTTTGCTGAAAATAGGACACATGGAGTACCCGAATTTGCCGGAACGGAAGTTAATCGACATTCCGGCAAACTCAAGTGCCTCTCGGGGTACCTGCAAATTCATCACGACACAATGGTCGGAGACAAAACCCAGCAAACTAGCAAGATGATCATCATCTTTGCAAGTCATTACTTGTCAAACGCAGAAGTGCATAACACAAGCTCACCGACATAGACCAAGATGATCATCAATTTTGAATCAATAGACATACTTCTCAAAAGAGGCATTATCAAATTCTGGTGCCCTTGACTTACTAGTATTTATCTCTTATGACTGATGAATGTGCATTGAGTCTAGAAGCAAAGACTCTACAGTGAAATGAAAAAAACCTTGGAAATATATTTATGATAACTCTAAATGGATCAAAAGGTGCAGATGCACTTGTAAAAAAAGGTATGCATTTGCAGCAGCTTTGTTCTGATTATGACACCATTCTGTTAAGAAGGCAAAATAACATTATCATCCCAATTCATGGTTGAAGTTGAAGACCCTAAGCTTTAAAATGCCAAGTCTCACTTACGCATGTTAACTTATTTACCAGTTCAGAACTATCACCAGAAAATAGTAAATCCACATTGACCACATAATATTATTTTGCAACCACTCAGTTTGTCCTTGACTGGGACACTTGAAGCACAAAACAACTAATGCAGAGCTAGGTCTACTTTGGTTCTGACAGATCACATCCTGGTGCATATGTGGGATTTTTTACTTAGAAAATACAAAACTTCTGTTATTGTTTTTATTTTTAACCAGAGCCTAACCACCTCTACAGTTTACAAACTAATTAAGATAATCACTAATCAGGCATGGAAAATTATTTTAGCCATGATCCCTGAGGATTAGAGCCTCCACAAGTCAGAGAAAATTAGTGTCTCCACTTATATTGTCAATGCTTGTTGTATGTTTGGCTTAAGGGTTTTCCTTTTCAAATTCTGACTCTGTTTCTAAACAAAGTAGGCTTCTATCCTGTCTAGAATGTAATGAAGATGTCTTGGATAAGCTGAGTGTTGTAATGAAGATGTCTTGGTGAGACTTGATATATGTCCAAAATTAGAAAAATCACAAGGTACTTTCTCTACCTAATAAACTCCATATGACCACACAAAACCCTGTTTAACACACCTGTAAAGAGGAACAACCCCCCTAAGGAGCTAGAAAGCTATATGAAACAAAATTATCAAGCATAGGCATACAAATTCAGTACTGCATGAAACAAAATAGGTACAACAAGTAGCTGCTAGAGTCATATGCTGAGAGTAGATGTTAGCTTAAGACATTCTGAAATAGTAAATAACTAAAGGGCACTTGATTATGCACTTAGTAACAAGGTATATTGCATGATTCATAATTTTATAGGAGACCAATAGTAGAAATTTGATTGGGAGTGCTCCATTTCACTAGCGGCCCATTTCACTCACTTTTGCAAAGCATTAGGGCACCAAAGTGTCCATAGGCAGCACCAAGTAAACCAAATCCCCAAAAAATGTTTGCCCTCGATCAAGGCATGATCCATCCTTCCTAACCATCACCGTCAATCTAGCTACTAGCTCTAGGTGGCCCTAGGGTTTGTAGGGGAGGGGGTAGAGGAGAAGGGAGGAATCACCTGGGGGAGGGGATGGAGGAATGGAGGAAGACGTCGGGGGTGCGGGCACGGGCGGAGGGGCTTGGGCGGGAGGACGTCGAGTGTGCGGGCGCGGGGGGAGGGGGGCGGCGAGGGAGGCGTCGCTCGGCTCGGCGTCGCGTGGCCTGGCTGAGCTGAGGTAGAGGCGGAGGGGGGACGGTGAGGGAGGTGGACGGGTGCGGCGGGGGAAGCGAGCACGGCCGGGGACGGTGAGCACGGCCGAGAAAGTGGTGGGCGGTGGTGGTCAGGCGTGGGTGAGACGAGGCAGGGGAGGGATTACTAATGGCGCACCATCTGGTGGTGCGCCATTAGTAGTTTTGCAAAAAAAATACTAATGGCGCACTGTCCCACAGTGCGCCATTACTAGTTTAAACTAGTAATGGCGCACTATGGGACAGTGCGCCATTAGTAGTTTGCAAAAAAGGAATAAAAAATATAATAAAAAAATAACATTAGTGGCGCACTTTACGACAGGTGCGCCATTAGTATGTTTGGACAGGCGCACTAGTTCAAAAAAAAATTGATACTAATGGTGCACCCTGGGCCAAATGCGCCATTAGTAGTTTCAACGCTAATGGCGTATCAGAAGGTGGTGCGCCATTAGTATATACTAATGGCGCACCGCTTGTCTGGTGCGCCATTAGTGTCAATCCCATCTATAGCCCTTTTTCTAGTAGTGCTCATGCCGGTTGTCATACTCATCGACATGCAAGTCGTGATTCCTATTACAAGAACATGCTCAATCTCATACATCACATATATCATTCATCACATCCTTTTGGCCATATCACATCACAAAGCAAACCCTGGAAAAACAAGTTAGACGTCCTCTAATTGTTGTTGCATGTTTTACATGGCTCCTATGGATTTCTAGGAAGAAACGTTTCTTACCTACGCAAAACCACAACGGTGATATGCCAATTGCTATTTACCCTTCATAAGGACACTTTTCATCGAATCTGATCCGACTAAAGTGGGAGAGACGGACACCCGCCAGCCACCTTATGCATCAAGTGCATGTCAGTCGGTGGAACCAGTCTCACGTAAGCGTACGTGTAAGGTCGGTCCGAGCCGCTTCATCCCACAATGCCGCTGAATCAAGATAAGACTAGTATCGATAAGCAAATTGAAAAAATCATCGCCCACAACTACTTTGTGTTCTACTCGTGCATAGAATATACGCATAGACCTAGCTCACGATGCCACTGTTGGGGATCATAGCAGAAATTTAAAATTTTCTACGCATCACCAAGATCAATCTATGGAGTCATCTAGCAACGAGAGAGAGGGAGTGCATCTTCATACCCTTGAAGATCGCTAAGCGGAAGCGTTCAAGAGAACGGGGTTGATGGAGTCGTACTCGTCGTGATCCAAATCACCGATGAACCTAGCACCGAACGGACGGCATCTCCGCGTTCAACACACGTACGGTGCGGAGACGTCTCCTCCTTCTTGATCCAGCAAGGGGGAGGAGAAGTTGATGGAGATCCAGCAGCACGACGGCGTGGTGGTGGAAGTAGCGGGATCCCGGCAGGGCTTCGCCAAGCGCAAGGGGGGAGGAAGAGGTGTCACGGGAGGGAGGGAGGCGCCGGGGCTTAGGGTGCTGCTGCCCTCCCTCCCCTCCACTATATATAGGGGCCCTGGGGGGCGCTGGCCCCCAGAGATCCCATCTAATGGGAGGGGCGGCGGCCTAGGGGGTGGCTTGGCCCCCAAGCCAGGTGGAGGCGCCCCCACCCCTTTAGGTTTTCCAATCCTAGGCGCAAGGGAGGCCCAAGGGGGGCGCACCAGCCCACCAGGGGCTGGTTCCCACGTCACTTCAGCCCATGGGGCCCTCCGGGATAGGTGGCCCCACCCGGTGGACCCCCGGGACCCTTCCGGCGGTCCCGGTACAATACCGGTGACCCCGAAACTCTCCCGGTGGCCGAAACTGGACTTCCTATATATATAGATATATATATATATATATATATATATATATATATATATATATATATATATATATATATATATATATATCTTTACCTCCAGACCATTCCGGAACTCCTCGTGACGTCTGGGATCTCATCCGGGACTCCGAACAACTTTCGGTTAACCGCATACTAATATCTCTACAACTCTAGCGTCACCGAACCTTAAGTGTGTAGACCCTACGGGTTCGGGAGACACGTAGACATGACGGAGACAACTCTCCGGCCAATAACCAATAGCGGGATCTAGATACCCATGTTGGCTCCCACATGCTCCACGATGATCTCATCGGATGAACCACGATGTCGAGGATTCAATCAATCCCGTATACAATTCCCTTTGTCTATCGGTATAGTACTTGCCCGAGATTCGATCATCGGTATCCCGATACCTTGTTCAATCTCGTTACCGACAAGTCTCTTTACTCGTTCCGTAACACATCATCCCGTGATCAACTCCTTGGTCACATTGTGCACATTATGATGATGTCCTACCGAGTGGGCCCAGAGATACCTCTCCGTTTACACGGAGTGACAAATCCCAGTCTCGATTCGTGCCAACCCAACAGACACTTTCGGAGATACCCGTAGTGCACCTTTATAGCCACCCAGTTACGTTGTGATGTTTGGTGCACCCGAAGCATCCCTACGGTATCCGGGTGTTGCACAATCTCATGGTCTAAGGAAATGATACTTGACATTAGAAAAGCTTTAGCAGACGAAGTATACGATCTTGTGCTAGGCTTAGGATTGGGTCTTGTCCATGACATCATTCTCCTAATGATGTGACCGCGTTATCAATGACATCCAATGTCCATGGTCAGGAAACCATGACTATCTATTGATCAACGAGCTAGTCAACTAGAGGCTTACTAGGGACATGTTGTGGTCTATGTATTCACACATGTATTACGGCTTCCGGTTAATACAATTATAGCATGAACAATAGACAATTATCATGAACAAGGAAATACAATGATAACCATTTTATTATTGCCTCTAGGGCATATTTCCAACACTTCTAGCCCCCCACCGGATTTTGCCTCATGTACAATCTAGCAGACTCCATGGTTGAACTTAAGCATAATGCACAAATCTCAAAACAACAGTGGTTCTCCTTTGTTCTACAATCTTCCGTATCATAACTGCCCAAACTTTTTTTCTAGTTGAATTTCCATTACTTTTTTTTACTTTATGCTTTAGAACGCACAATTCCATGAATCATAAAATAGATTAAGGGCTTCTTTGATTCAAAGGATTCTCGAAGGAATTTTGGAGGATTCTAATCCTTAGGAATTTTTCCTATCTTGGTTGTTTGATTTGTAGCATTGTAAACTATAGGAATTTTTCCATATGATTCATTTGCACTAGATTTCATAGGAAACATCCCATCCACTCGAACCTCTTTGAAAGAATTCTGTGTTTTTTCTATGCACAATCAAACACTCATACCATCATGTAGGATTCAAGACGACATTCCACTCTAATCCCATGTTCTTCCTATTCCCGCGTTTTGGAAATCCTACGAATCAAAGAGGCCCTAGGTTTTTTATAAAAACTAATTGATTTTGAATGAGATGAACTATAAGAATTAAACGAAGGTCTACATTAGGCATATATGACTCAGAGCTTGCATGATACAGTGTGGTATTTATTCATAATTTGGTAGCAAAATATGACACGTGCAATGCACGTGTACCTTACTAGTACTTCGAGTATGTGCAAAACACGATGACACGCTACACAGTGTCTCTCTTACAGTTCATGAAGCCATGTGGCACATGTGGAGGCGTTGTTGCGACATCCTTGTGTGGATTGATCACAGTGACGTGCTGCTGGTTCCAGAAGAATGTACTCGTCCTCCCTGAGCCGCACTGGCGGTACATGCATGAAGCGAAGATGTGCACGCATGCCACGCACGCACGCACTCATTCCCTCGCACGCACACACGGGTACACGGGCGGACGTAATTTTGCACCAAGATCCACCCCATGTGATAATTTGCGCGTGTAAAGTCCTTCACTTCATTGATGACCAATTAATACAGCGCATGCAAATTGAGTGGACGTGAGGGCGGAAGAAAGACATGCGCGTAGTACTGCGCGCATGCGAGTAGTTAAATCATGGGTTGCTAGTACTACTTCCATTGGTCTCCTTCGTATTTTTGTGACAATTTTTGACAGTAATATAATATTTACGCATCTGAGCAGTGTGGTTTACTTGAAATTTATGTTCCACTAAACTCATCGGGAGCCGTTTCGGGCCTCGAAACCAAAAACCATCAATTAATCTTTACCTTATTCTCATCACATTCGAAAGTACTAGTGCTACAATTAAGTGCAAGCCTGCTCATACCTACCAGTACGTACCAAACCTGAACGTGTTCCCACTATGCAGGTTTTAGTACTAGTGCTAGTACTTAGGTTATAAAAAGGGGAACTACCTAACCGAAAATTACTCTACCTTCCTCCTCATAAGTCCTTCTTCTTCGTCCGTCCTTGCCATGGCCGGTGTGTAGAGCTCTAGGTCGAGAACTACTCGTAACAAGGGAGCGGCAATCAAGGCTGCGGAAAAAAAAAGAGGGCTCGCCGCCACGCAGAGTTCTCGAAAGATCTCTCACGGGCAGGCAGGCGATGGCTCCCAGGAGCGCCCTAGACGCGGAGGCAAACATGCGGCGCTGGAGTCATTATCCCTCGACAGCATGTCCGATCAGCTCAATAAGCACTTTTGTAGGCCTCGCCTCATGCTTTCAGGAGTGTTGCTAGTGCTGGAATCAGTTTGAAGGTTTTGCTGCGAAGTCCTGCAACAGCATTATGTGCTTCAGAAACTCGTTACGGGTCACTTGTTATGTCGTATGTAAATTTCCATGTTCACGGCATTTGAACTGAAGGTCTTCTCCTAGAGCCCAGCAGAACTGAAGTTCAAACCGATGTTACTACGCTCGGATGCTACTCGTTATGTCGTATGTAAATTTCCATGTTTACGGCATTTGAACTGAAGGTCTTCTCCTAGAGCCCAGCGGAACTGAAGTCCAAACAGACGTTACTATGCTTGGATGCTTTTTTGTTCTCTGCAAGTTGAATCTTATAACCCAAGACTTGTAATATTGTTAGTTGAAAGTGAACTCCATGGTCTGAAGGTGCATACACTGCAGAATTTTGCTTCATGCTCTTATCATAATTTTTTTTGCATGCCGTCTTCTTAGATGTAAGCCACGTCGTGATGAATCATGTATCCACTTTTACATCCTAAGTTTACTGTATTAGTATTCGCTGCCCTTCAGGTCGTCTTTGGCCAATTTTCAAATAGCTGGCTGATCTATGCATACTCCGCTGACGTTTTCTATTGAAAAAATTCCTTTCCGAAACACATTCTTGTAACTATTTCAAAAGGCAGCTCCTGTCATTCTGTATCTTCTTTTAGGAAGTACGCCAATGATAATGACCGGTATAGCCAAATACTCCCTCCATCCATAATATAAGAGCATTTTTAACATTAGTGTAAAAAACACTCTTATATTATGGGATGGAGGGATTAGATTACAAGAAGTTTGCTCCCAGCTCCAATACAACAACAAGACACAAACAACCAAACCTTACTCCCAACTGTAATCATTCCTACCCATCATTTCTCTTGACTGTAATCGTCAATATTTGAGTTCATCCAAGATGATCTGACAAACTACCAAAGCCTTTGGAAGTTGCTGCTGAGAATTGCCAAACACCCTAGCTCATCTTGAGGAGAGAAGCAAGGCTCCAAAGGGCAAAGGCCACCAGCGTTAGCTCATCTTGCGGAGAGAAGCAAGGCTCCAGCAGGTGTCCAACTTCTCCAAATACTACTACCCGCAGGGAGGCGAAATAGATCATTGGCACAACATATTGTATAGTGAAGCTGCTGTGTATTTCCACAAGGAGCCCCATCCCAACGAAAGTTCATCCTAATCATCATGCACTGCATCCTGATATGGATATATTATGCAAGTCCCTCGGTTGATAACTAAGATGCTGTATGGATACTCATTCATACTCCCTCCGTTCCAAATTTGAACTAAAACCACGACAAGTAATTTGGAACGGAGGGAGTACTAAATAAGAATATTTTAAACAGCACAATGGAGGGAAACATGGCTAATGTGGGTACAAAATTACAAAAGGAACTCTCATAGCACATAAATATCGAGAGGCTGATATCTAAGAATGCTAATACAGTGTACATGTATGACGGATCATCCCCACAAAACAGCAATTGCATCATTGCAGTTTGTCTACATAATGTGTTAAGAAAGTAATAACTAACCAACAAACACATTTTTAATACAACTAAGCATACTTAACACCAGGAAGTGCGTCCAAAATGTTGTAAGTCTAATTGAGTTGATTGCTTCGAGGGTTCTCTCATGACCTTCCTCCCTTTGTTGGTTCCATTTGCTGAAACAGAAGACAGTAGATTACAGAAACCACCTCAGAACACAGAGTTTGGCAAAATTGATCGAAGAATGGAAAAAAGCTGATAGCATAAGAACAGCCAGCCAACCGACGCTTCGTTTCATCCACTACCGGAACAGGGCTCTAAGCCGACAGCCAAATATATGCTGACGGCTACCGTCGGCCTAGTCCGAGCTATGCCGACAGTTAGCTCCTGGCCGTCGGCATACAACGGCCGTCGGGCTATCCACATCTACGCCGACAGCAGCCGTCGGCACATAACAGCCGTCGGCTTATCCAAGACTACGCCTACAGCTGCCGTCGGCATACATAGGCCGTCGGCATAGATGCGGGCCCGCCGACAACGGGCATCACGGCCGGCTAACGACGTCAAATCTATGCCGACGGCCGTGACGGGCGGCCGTCGGCATAGATACGGGTGACACGTCACCGATCCAGAGCGCACCGACCAGGACCTATACCGACGGTAGCCGTCGGCATATCTGACACGTCATCGATCCGTGGCGCTGTCCATCTGCCCTTGCCGCAGCTATGCCGACGGCTTTGGGTTGCATACAGTATTATTGTGTTAATAAGCATACATATAGTATTATTATTATTATTATTATTATTATTATTATTATTATTATTAAGCATACAGTATGTAATAAGCATACATATAGATTGTGTTAATAAGCATCTAGTATGTTAATAAGCATATAGTATGTGTTAATAAGCATACATGTAGTTTTTTTTCTTTTTCTTCACTGTTTTCCTTATTATTATTATTTAACTAACTTACATACCGTATGTGTTAATAAGCATACATACATTATTTTTCGGTTCTGTACAGAGCGGTGTGACCCCCCTCACGAACGGTGCCGCCACCAGCCGGCAACTTGAATGGGGAACAGCCGCATCGGGTCTATACGAAGGGGACTTTGCTCCAAGTGTTTATATATATCGGATGACCTACCACAACCGGGTGGTGTTGTGGCATGTCCGAAGAGGCGGCACACATCTCCGGGGCGTGGTCCCCCTAACAGACGGCGCCGCCGCCGGCACCTGGAGGGGGGAAACGGACGCATCGGGTCTACACGGAGGGGATGTAGCTGTCGGTTTGGCCCTGAATGTTGCTCCCAGGTGTCCCTCTGTGCTGACCTGACACAACCGGGTGGAGAGGCCCACTGGTCAAAGCACGTCTGTGGAAAGTCAAAGGGCTAGATCTCGTGGTCAACCACTCCAGGGTTAGGAGGGACGGCACCCTGGGGGGTAGCAATGCCACTGGAGCATCGCACCGGCCCCTCATACATGTGGGGTGGTCTGGTGACATGTCCGAAGAGGCAGCAAACGTCTCCAGGGTGTGCCCCCCCCCCCCTCACGGACGCGTTGGATCTACACGGAGGGGATCTTTTTGTGGGTCTGGCCCGGATGTTGCTCCAAAGTGTTCCTATGGCCTGACCTAACACAACCGGGTGGGGAGGTCCACTGGTCAAAGCCCGTCCGTGCAAAGTCAAAGGGCTAGATCCCGTGGTCAAACGCTACAGGGTTAGGCGGGACGGGGGACCTGGGGGTAGCAATGCCACCGGAGCGTCGCACCGGGCCCTCATACATGCGGGGTGCTGTGGTGGCATGTCCGAAGAGGCGGCACACGTCTCCGGGGTGTGCCCCCCCTCACGGACGGCGCCGCCGCCGGCACCTGGAGGGGGGAAACGGACGCGTCGGGTCTACACGGAGGGGATCTTGTTGTGGGTCTGGCCCGTATGTTGCTCCAAAGTGTACCTATGGGCTGACCGAACACAACCAGGTGGGGAGGTCCGCTGGTCAAAGCCCGTCCGTGCAAAGTCAAAGGGCTAGATCCCGTGGTCAAACGCTACAGGGTCAGGCGGGACGGGGGCCCTGTGGGGGTAGCAATGCCACCGGAGCGTCGCACCGGGCCCTCATACATGCGGGGTGGTGTGGTGAAATGTCCGAAGAGGCGGCACGCGTCTCCGAGGCGTGGCCCCCATCACAGATGGCGATGACACGGTAGTAGACGTTTTGCGGTAACGATGCGGCATGAATATTATTAAATACTCAGAGCACCATAAAATCATGAGTTTTTTTGCACGACGTGGGCACATGTGCTATAGGAACGATGGTATTTTTTTCATAATTTTTGGTGATGGAGAAGTATCCGAAAAATTCCCTCTACGCGGATTGCCCTTCGCGGGTCTACGGCAGTGGCCGGCGGCCTCCGGGGGCTAGCATGCCGCCAAATCTTGTGCCGGCGGCCTCTCACAAGTCTGGAAGTGTTGTGGCGGTTGCAAACGCCCGGCCCGCGTGTCCGGGGTGTGCCCCCCTCACGGACGGCGCCGCAGCCGGCACCTGGAGGGGGGAAACGGACGCGTGGGGTCTACGCGGAGGGGATCTTGCTGTGGGTCTGGCCCGGATGTTGCTCCAAAGTGTTCATATGGGCTGACCTAACACAACCAGGTGGGGAGGTCCACTGGTCAAAGCCCCTCCGTGCAAAGTCAAAGGGCTAGATCCCGTGGTTAAACGCTACAGGGTTAGGCGGGACGGGGGCATTGTGGGGCGTAGCAATGCCACCGGAGCATCGCACCGGGCCCTCATACATGCGGGGTGGTGTGGTGGCATGTCCGAAGAGGCGGCACGCGTCTCCGGGGCGTGGCCCCCCTCACGGACGGCGATGACACGGTAGTAGACGTTCTGCGGTAACGATGCGGCGTGAATATTATTAAATACTCGGAGCGCGATAAAATCATGAGTTTTTTGCACGACGTCAGCACATGTGCTATAGGAGCGATGGTATTTTTTCATAACTTTTGGTGATGGAGAAGTATCCGAAAAATTCCCTCTACGCGGATTGTCCTTCGCGCGTCTACGGCTGTGGCCGGCGGCCTCCGGGGGCTAGCATGCCGCCAAATCTTGCGTAGGCGGCCTCTCACAAGTCTGGAAGTGTTGTGGCGGTTGCAAACGCCCGGCACGCGTGTCCGGGGTGTGCCCCCCTCACGGACGGCGCCGCAGCCGGCACCTGGAGGGGGGAAACTGACGCGCCGGGTCTACACGGAAGGGATCTTGCTGTGGGTCTGGCCCGGTTGTTGCTCCAAAGTGTTCCTATGGGCTGACCTAACTCAACCGGGTGGAGAGGTCCACTGGTCAAAGCCCGTCCGTGCAAAGTAAAAGGGCTAGATCCCGTGGTCAAACGCTACAGGGTTAGGCGGGACGGGGGCACTGGGGGGTAGCAATGCCACAGGAGCGTCGCACCGGGCCCTCATACATGCGGGGTGGTGTGGTGGCATGTCCGAAGAGGCGGCACGCGTCTCCGGGGCGTGGCCCCCCTCACGGACGGCGATGACACGGTAGTAGACGTTCTGCGGTAACGATGCGGCGTGAATATTATTAAATACTCGGAGCGCGATAAAATCATGAGTTTTTTTGCACGACGTCAGCACATGTGCTATAGGAGCGATGGTATTTTTTCATAATTTTTGGTGATGGAGAAGTATCCGAAAAATTCCCTCTACGCGGATTGTCCTTCGCGCGTCTACGGCTGTGGCCGGCGGCCTCCGAGGGCTAACATGCCGCCAAATCTTGCGTAGGCAGCCTCTCACAAGTCTGGAAGTGTTGTGGCGGTTGCAAACGGCCGGCACGCGTGTCCGGGGTGTGCCCCCCCTCACGGACGGCGCCGCAGCCGGCACCTGGAGGGGGGAAACAGACGCGCCGGGTCTACACGGAAGGGATCTTGCTGTGGGTCTGGCCCGGCTGTTGCTCCAAAGTGTTCCTATGGGCTGACCTAACACAACCGGGTGGAGATGTCCACTGGTCAAAGCCCGTCCGTGCAAAGTCAAAGGGCTAGATCCCGTGGTTAAACGCTACAGGGTTAGGCGGGACTGGGCCCTTGGGGGTAGCAATGCCACCGGAGCGTCGCACCGGGCCCTCATACATGCGGGGTGGTGTGGTGGCATGTCCGAAGAGGCGGCACACGTCCTCGGGGTGTGGCCCCCCTCACAGACGGCACCGCCGCCGGCATCCGGAGGGGGGAAACGGACGCGTCGAGTCTACATGGAGGGGATGTAGCTGTGGGTTTGGCCCGGACGTTGCTCCCAGGTGTCTGGGAGCGCCAACCATCTCCCTCCGACGGAATTGGATCCGCCGCCGCCCCCACCCCCACCGTTGACGACCCCCTCCCCCTTCACTCACCTGACCAACTAAGCTCCAAATCGAGCATGCAAGGCGGTGGCCATGGCGCTCCCGGACCCGTGACCAGGCCACGGCCTCGGCGGACAAAACTACTCGAGTTCGGCGCCTCCCCTCCCCTCTCCTCTGTGTGGTTCCGGGAGAGGAGAGGGCCGAGCGGTTAAAAGAATTAAAAAAATCTATATGAAATAATAATAGATAAAAACATAAAATGGAAAAATATTACTATAAAAAAATTAAAAAATCTATATGAAATAGAAAAGGAAAAATATAACTATAAGAAAATATTAAAAAATCTAAAATATATATGCCGAAATATAACTATAAGAAAATATTAAAAATCTAAAAAATATATGCCTACGGCTAAGCCGTCGGCATAGGTGCCACGTGGCATCGTCAGCTATGCCGACGGCTTAGTCGTCGGCATACTTCGCCTTATCCACTCACGGGCTCGCCCCCTCCACCCATTCCCCATCGCGCCCCCGACTCGATCCCCACCCGCCAGGCTGCGCCGCCGCTCCACCCTGACCCACGCCGCCGCCACGCTCTCCACCCACCTCCTTGCGCTGCCGCCGTCAGCCTCGACACCCGGACCCGCGTCACCGCCGCGCCCCTCTCCGCCCCCTCCTCGCGCCGCGCCCCTCTCCTCCCTACTCTTGCCGTGCCGCCACCCCGACCCAGCTTCGCCGCCGCCTCCAGCCCGCCCCCTCACCCCACCGCCCCCTGCTCGCGCCGCGCCCCTCTCCGCACCCTCCTCGCACCGCGCCGCCCCAGCCAGGCCGCCCCGAGTCCGCCTCCCTCCTGCTCGGGCCTCGGCCCTCGCAGTGCCGGCCGGGGCTCGGAGCCCTCCTCCGGCAACCCTTGCAGCGGTGGCCCCGCCGCCCGTCCCGGCCCCTGCCCCGGCAACCCCTACAGCGGTGAGATGGATGCATTGATGATTTTTTTGGAATTATGTTACTAGTTGTTATGTGCATGGATGCATGGATGAAATTTGTGATAGTTGTTATGTTACTAGTTGTTAAATGAATTAATGAATATTGGTAGATGGATGGATTGATGAATGTTGTTATGTTTTGTTAGATGAATTTGTGATAGATGGATGGATTAATGAATTTGTTAGATGGATTTGTGATAGATGGACGGATGAAATTTTGTTAGATGGATGGATTGATGAATATTTGTAAGTTTTGTGTTTGGTCATGTTGTTTCATATGATACGTTATTTGTCATGTTTAGTGTTAGGTCATGTTGTTCCATAGGACACTTAAATAAAGCTTTTTTGCAATTTATGATATGATGAGTGGTTATTTAATCATGATGATCTTGCTAAAAAAAATTGAAGGACAAAATTTGACACTTGACGAAACATGATTTTTTTTTCATAGTTAAAAGTATCAATGCTTAATGTGAGGTGATGACCTAAATTTTTTTCACTCGGTGTAATTAACAGGATTTGTGGTGTTCCATCTTCGTGGAGTGATTGTCGACGTTGGAGGTGTTGGTCCAGATCGTCCGTCTCCTTTGATCGACTACATCGGAGGGTGAGCAACAATTCCATGACCTCGTCCACTTTTTTTCCATGTCACTAGATTAAATTTTCACATCAAGTCGCGTAACCTAGGTCTCCCGTCCGAAAGGATTGCATCGATAAATATGCATTCAATTGCATATTTATCACCGCAGCTCTTTCGGATTGTCCAGCGCTTTCCACGGACAGCCCGAGGATGTGTAGATTGGGTACGTTGTTCATGCTCTACCCCGTTCCGAGACAGGATTTCGGCGGCGCCTCCCTGTTGTTCTCCGGATGCACATTCTCTCGGCATTTTGCCGAGACGTGTATTTGGAGAACAGCGGGGAGGTGCTGCCGAAATTTTGTCTCGGAATGGGGTAGAGCATGGACAACGTACTCAATCTACACATTCTCGGGTGGGATTAGGACCCATCTTTACCTATTAGAGATGTAGGTGGATTAAATGTCGTTTCTTGTCAACCTTGTAGAAAATAAAATATTGATGTGAGTAATTTAAATGAATCCTTAATTTTGTTGTGTGGCTTCCAATAAAGCAGAGATGGCAGATAATCAGTGGATGTATAGTGGGTTCTTCCGTCGGAATCAAGTAACAACAGAGTGGGTCGAGAAAACTGATGTGTTTTTGAAAGAGATATTCCGTAGTCCAATGAGGATGGTGCCAGAATGCCCGTGTGCCAGATGTAAGAGGCGTATCCGCAGAGATAAGAGTGAGATGACTAAGCACCTTCGCACGCATGGATTTATGCCCAACTTTAATATGCTGATAAACTTTTCCCAGCGGGACCGTGGTAGAGAGGATGTGATACAACAACGCGTCGCTGGTTATGAGGACGATGGGGTTAGAGACATGCTAGATGATGTCTTTGCTGCACAGCCGACACCTCCGTCACATTCAGCGAATGAACCGGAGGAGCCGGAGGAAACCGCAAAGGCCTTCCTGGAAATCTTGGCCTCGTCAAAGAAACCTCTCTATGAGGGTGCCAAGCTGTCTGTGCTGGATGCCATCTCGCAACTGATGGCAGTCAAGGCTGAGTACGGCTGTAGCCGAGGTTGCTTCGAAGCATTTCTGGGAGTATGGGCTAACAGCCTGCCTGAGGGCCATGAACTGCCGAAAACCATGTACGGTACGAAGAAAATCATGAAGGCGCTCTCGATGGACTATGAGAAAATACATGTTTGTCCAAAGAATTGCCTTTTGTTTAGGCATGAGTATGCGGATGACAAGTACTGTAGGAAGTGCGGTTCCTCTCGGTATATTGAGGTGGTCGATAAGCATGGTCAGAAGCAGCAGCTAAAAATCCCTGTGAAGGTTCTTCGGTATCTTGATTTTATAAAAAGACTGCAGCGCCTTTTCATCACCGAGGAGTCTGACAAAATGATGAAGTGGCACAAGGAAGGGAAAAGGTACAATCCAAAAAAAATTGTACATCCATCAGGAGATGAAGCATGGAAGTCATTCGATATAGAGTACCCGGAGGAAGCAGCCGAGGCTGGGAATGTCAGAATTGCTATAACAGGTGATGGGTTCAATCCATATGGTATGTCGTCTAATCCATACAGCTGTTGGCCCGTATTTGTTATTCTGCTGAATCTCCCTCCCGGCACCATAATGCAACGCAAGACCATGTTCCTGTCGCTTATAATTCCGGGGCCTGAATATCCGGGGAAGAATTTGAGTGTGTTTATGCAGCCGTTGGTGGATGATTTGCACCATTCTTGGTACTTCCCGAGGTTGACATACGACCGACATCTGCAGAAAAATTTCTTGATGAAAGTTTGGCTACAATATTGCATGCATGACTTTCTCGGTTATGCCTTGTTCTGCGGATGGTGTACAAGTGGAAAGATGCCTTGCCTAGTGTGCATGCAGGCCTTGATTTTCATTTGGCTGAAGAAGGGTGGCAAGTATGTTGCATTTGACCTGCATCGACAGTTCCTCCCTCCAGACCATCCTGATAGGGAAGACAAGAAGAACTTCACAAAAGGCAAAGTTGTCCATGAAGTAAACGAGATTCCAACGTTTTCTGCTGCGGATGTGCTTGCTCAGCTGAAAGCTCTTAAGCCTGCCGGTGAGGGAAAAGGCAAAGGCAAAGGCAAAGGCAAAGGCAAAGCCACAGGCGAAGACGAGGGCGAGGGCAAAGGAAAAAGTAAAGAGAAAATTTTTGAAGGATATGGTGAGACGCACAACTGGACTCACATTACCCCCTTCACGCAGCTTCCCTATTTTAAGGACCTCAAACTTCCATACAACATAGACGTGATGCACACCGAAAAGAATGTCGCAGAGTCCCTTTTTCACACTATCCTCAACATTCCTGATAAGACAAAGGATAATGTTAATGCTAGAGTTGATCAACAGAATATTTGCGATAGACCACGTCTACACATGCAGCCTCCCACAAGCAGTCGAAAATCTTGGTTCAAGCCAGATGCTGACTTCGTACTTAAAAAGGATCATAAGATGGAGACATTCAAGTGGCTGAAACACGTCGTGAAGTTCACTGATGGTTATGCGTCGAATATAAGTAAGGGGGTCAATCTTTCAATGGGTAGAGTGACCGGGCTCAAGAGTCATGACTATCATGTATGGATTGAGCGGATTATGCCGGTGATGGTTCGGGGCTATGTTCCCGAGCGTGTCTGGCGTGTGCTTGCGAAGTTAAGCCATTTCTTCCGCACGCTTTGTGCTAAAGAAGTATGTCCTGAGAAGATAAAAGAAATGCATAAGAAGGCGCCGGAGTTGATATGCAAGCTAGAGAAGATCTTCCCACCAGGCTTCTTAACTCCGATGACACATCTCCTTTTGCACCTCCCGAACGAGGTATTGTTGGGGGGCCCTGTGCAGAATCGTTGGCAGTACGGCCCTGAGAGACAGAACAAGCATCTGAGACAGAAATGTGGAAACAAAGCTAAGATTGAAGCTTCCATAGCTGAGGCAGTTATCCTCGAGGAGGTGGCAGACCTCAGGACAGCCTACTATCTGGACAATGTTCCCACGTTGCACAATAAGGTGTCTCGATACAATACAGAAGAACCCAAGTTGCCTCTATTCATCGGGCAAGGTAGTAGGGCTGGATGCTCGAAATCTTATCTCATGCCACGAGATGAGTGGGAGGATGTCATGTTCTATATCTTGCACAACATCAAGGAAGTTGAGGATGAGTGGATGAGGTAATACCTTTGCACCATTCTTTTAGTCAATTCGTTATGTTCACTTTGCCTAGTTCTTATACCGCTTTTCTTATTGTAGTCGATTCGTTGAAGAAGAATGGACGGGAATGCTGCCTCCTTCTGAAGCAGAGGCACTTGCTCTTCTCCGAAAGGGTGCTGATGGAAGGAAAAATTTCGTTGCGTGGTTCATCGAGAAAGTAATTTTTCACACTTTCAATTAAACTCATGCACCCTATAATTTCAATTAAACTCATGCACCCTATAATTAAACTTGTAGGGAAATGATCCGATCGAATCAATGGATGAAGAATTGACATGGGTTTCCATGGGTTTTGATCCTGTCGTCATGACATGCGAAAAGTATGATGTGAATGGGTATCGCTTCCATACAGAGGAGCACCAGAACAGTGGGCTGATCCCAAAACCATAAATACCGGAGTCTTCACTGAAGGAGATAATGAAGTAGATTACTACGGAAGGGTAGGAAAAATATACGAGCTTACATTCAAACGTGGCCGCGAACACCTAAGTCTCACTGTGTTCAAATGCCGATGGTTCGACCCCAAAAAGGGTCTGACACATACGCCTTCTGTTGGTTTAGTTGAAGTTAAACCATCAACTGTCTATGCCGGAGCTGATCTCTTTATCGCCGCTACCCAGGCCACACAAGTATATTATCTGCCTTACCCATGCCAAAAAGAGTACCTAAAGGGTTGGGAAGTTGTGTTCAAGGTGTCGCCGCATGGTAAGCTACCGGACCCGAACGATGATGATTACTACAACATAAACCCCATGACATACGAGGGAGTGTTCTATCAAGAGGAACATGATGACGTGGTCCGAAACAACGAGGATGATGACTTGGGTTATGTTGACCTGGACCCAAACAATGACGACGCACGGATGGTGAGGCAGTTGTGAATCAAAGAGACATAATTATGCTTGAAAAGTTAAATGAAGACGTTGACGATGAGGAAGAGCCTCCACATCCGTCAGACAACGAAGAAGATATGCGTGATAGTGATGATGAGACCGGTCCACAAATAGATTACAATAGTGATGATTCATATGGGTTCTAGAAAATGTAAGTTCTTTTAATGATCATTACAATAGTATGCTTAATGTGCTCTTCTGGTATTAATGTTTTTCCTGTATGCTTGTTTAATTGATATCCTTACTAATTGTTTATTCTTTTCTCAATGCAGGTTTGCTAATCATGGGCAAGTCCAGCGGCGCTAGTTTCCTCAGTAAATTTAAAGGACGTACTCGGAGTGGACGAGCCCACAAGGTTCCCTCCCGACTACGCGAGGATGACACCTCACAGGGAGGTGGAGGGGTCGGGGGAGGAGACCCTAGAGGAGGAGGCAGTGGGGGTAGAGCCCCTAGAGGAGGAGGAGGTGGGGGGAGGGGCAACCGGGGGAAAAAACTCCGGGTCGTGTCTGAAATAGGAGGGTCTTCTTCGATGCCCTCCTATACAGAGGCACCTTCTGAGTCTGAGGAGGAGGAGTATGTTCCTGATGGCGAGGAGGAGGAGGCCGAGGAGGAGGGTGAGGAGGAGGAGGCCGAGGAGGAGGGTGAGGAGGAGGCCGAGGAGGGTGGAGGGGAGGTTGATCCCGCGTTGTGGGGTGACTTGCCACCGGGTTCTTCGCAGGGGTGGCTGCATGGTAATGCCGGACTACCTACACCACCTTCTATCGAGGAGCACAAGTGGCTCATTGAACCTGTGGGGACAGAGTAAGTGCCTCTCAATCATATTTTCAACACATGACAACATTTTCTTATTGTACACATGGCAATCATTTGATTCTTTTGCAGAAACTGGATCCTTCGCGGAAAGGGTCGTAAACCGAACGGCCTTATCACTGTCCTGTTGAAGGAGTTTTGGCCTGGCCTATTCTGCCGCGGCCAGACAGGGACCCGCAGCAGCAGGTTTTGGCCACGAGCTGGGCCCACTACGAGGCTTGCAGCAATGCGGAGTACGGGACGACCGCTAAGGCCGTGATCACCAAATTTTGGGTAAGTTCTCTTCTGAATCACTTGTCTTCAGTTTCGTTCATAGTTTATCATTGAATCACTCAACTCATGCCTTGTTTGCTTCTGGTTTATGCATGATTGCAGCAACTCTATAGAGTTCTTGACGAGCACAAGGCCAGAGCCGACGTGGTCTTGCTTGCGGCTGCGAAGAAGAAAGCTCGTCAGTTGTAGTACGAGGTGCGCTGGGTTGCCGTCTCGCAGTACTACCACATCTACCTGCACCAAAAGATGACCAAAAGTCAAGCGCAGAAGCTACGACTTACCTTGAGCAAGGAGCAGTTCATGATGGTAACTATTACTAACTTTTCATTGTTTCAAGCAGTCAACTATATGTTTCGTGCTCACATGTCATGCTTCCAAAATTTGCATAGGTTGTTCCTCGTTGGTGCTATGGAAGGCATGACGGATGGGCGAGTTTGGTGGATAGGTGGCTCGGCGCCGATGCAGAGTTTGCTGCCAAGAGCATCAAGGCCCGGGCTAACCGTGGAGACGACGGGACACACGGCCAAGGAAACAGGAACCACTGGGGCTTCAAGGCCATGAAGGTATATCTATGTGCATGATGCATTTTAGTTCTTCTTTACGTCATGTTCTTATGTATGGTTGACTTCTATTTGACGTTGTAGGAGGACAAGTTGAAGAGGCCGCTCTCAGACATGGAGTCGTGGAAGCTGGCCCGCGAGCGGAGTCATCGCAAGGAGGGCGAGAGCCAGTACTACGGCAAGACCGAGGAGCACCTGGGGTCTTACATTCATCACTATCAGGAGTTGCATCCGGATGTTCCTGTTCCTGAGGTCGCCCAGTCTCAGATCGACGACACGGCGGTGGTGGCCATCCAGGGGAAGAAGAATGGCCGGTATCCGTGTTTTGATGGCTTGATCACTCCTTCGATCTCGTACACACGGCTTCGGGCTAGCAACCCGAGCCAGTTAGAGAGTACGGGGCGTTCACAGACTCCCTTAGCCCGCCAGCATGCTGTAAGTACTTCCTCTTTATCTTTTTCTATCTTGCATTCTCATTTTATTTTCAGCATTGCTCACTTAGAAACAACCTAAATTATGTAGGCATATAAGGAGTTTGTCGAGCATAGGAATCTCGAGGTGCGGGAGTACTTGAAACGAGTGAAGGCAAACGATGATTACAACCGTCAGATGATGACGGTTAGTTTTGCCCTCTTAAAACCAACCTAAATTTTTGCACTTTCATTCCTTCTGATCTTCTAGTTTGCTTGTTTAACTAACATTCAGGCTATGTTGGCGTCTTGGACTAACCGCACGGATCCACCACAAATGGGACCCCCACCACCACCTGCGGGAGAACCCCCACATGTGCCCACGTTCGATGAATGGGTGGCACTAGGCAGTGATGGTCCGGTTAGTACATTTGCCTAACTACTAGTAAACTAGTTCTCGTTCATGAAACACTATCATATCATATTTACCGTTAGAATCTTTTCTGAAACATGTAGGGGACCGGTGGCTCGACTCCTGCTCCATCGACCCCAGTCACTCCGATCTGGCAGAGTGGTGGTGGTCGCGATGGCGGTTTTGGCGGAGGTGGTGGTGGTGGTTTTGACGGAGGTGGTGCTTTTGGCGGAGGTGGTGGTGGTTTTGGCGGAGGTGCTCTTGCTTGATGATTCCGTGCATGTGGCCATCGTGCCATGCCTTTCATATTCCTCCTTTTATCATGTTTCATGTCTTGCACTACTTTTATGTTCATGAACTTCCGTCGGTGATGATCTTTAGATGGTGTGATGAACTTGAGTATGTTTAGATGAACTTGAGTATGTTCACATGATGAATTGTCATATTTCTGCATAATTTCATATTGTTCTGTTTTGAAATGCTGTCAAATGAATTGGAAAAGAGAAAACAGGGGAAATAAAAAAAACCACCAGGAGCTATGCCTACGGCAAAGCCGTCGGCATATATACGCCCAGGAGTTACCAGGAGCTGCCACGTGGCAGAGATATGCCTACGGCAAAGCCGTCGGCATAGATGGAAATCTATGCCGACGGCTTTGCCGTAGGCATATCTCTGGCGCCAGGAGCAGCCAGGGGACAACACGTGGCGCACGTATGCCGACGGCCAAGCCATCGGCATACGTGCGCCACGTGTCGTCCCCTCAATCGCCAGCGCTGTTGACGGCGCCATCCGTTGCCGTCAGACGGAAAACAACGCCGACGGCTAAACTATGCCGACGGCTATCCCACGGCCGTCGGCATATGCACCTATGCCGACGGCTATACTACGCCGACGGTCTGACACATCTACGCTGACGTAATCTACGCCGACGGGGCTATGCCGACGGCAGCCGTAGGCATAAATCTATGCCGACGGCAAAGGACCTATGCCGACGGCCCTGCGCCGTAGGCATAGCCCGCGAGTCCGGTAGTGATCATAGCTCACCCATTGCTCCCATCCCTTTGCTTGCGCCTTTCATTCCAACAAAATCATCCTATGGTTTTTGTGGTAAGTGAAACTGCCATAATGAACCAATAATAAATAAGCATGCAAATTCATGTTGCTGTATCACACCTTCCTGGACTAGAATGATGTCTTTTGCACCCCAAGCATGTGGGTATGGCAGCATAAGAAAGCTTCTAGAAATTTGAGGCACCTCCCAGTCCCAGCCTCATTAGGAGTAAGTGGTGGATCCAGTGGGGGTTCCGTCGGTGCCCTGGCACCCCCTCCAAAAATGCAAATCTTTTTTTTATCTAGTACTCTTATAGTCTAATCATATGTGTATTATAAGGGTAGATTGATAGACCGACATTTTTTTATGGTTATACCTGGCATTTCTGTTGTGAGTGAGAAGCTTGGCACCCTGGGGTCAAGATCTAGGCCCCCCACTGTTAGGAGTGTGTATACGCATTGACATGTGAGATCCAAAATGAAGTATCAACTTCAATATGACACTGATCAGACCCACAATTTGCTGCTCTAATTGCTGAACAAAGAACCCAAAAACAAATAATGATGATATAATTCTAAGAGAAGTGGTTCTTGGTGCTGGCCAACAAGTACGACAATATAGCAACCATATCTCATCTCAGGAGCAAACCTACTGTCGGCTGTCTAGTCCATTGCGCACCCAGAAGCATGGTAGAACACCCTTCGTCAATTGAAATGAATGTTTTTCATGTTCTTCGTGCAATAGCTGTGGCAATGCTACCTAATCTCTGTGCAGTCAGCTTTGCCTCTAGTATGTGGTGGGAGCTTGACATCCATATTAGTTCTACACTCCAGTACGACAAAAACCATAGGATGATTGAAAAACCACTTTCATGGAAACAAACCTTTGCAGAGATTATACTTTGGAAGATCTGGGACACACGGACTGACAAAGTTTTTAGGCAGCTATCACTCTCCTCCCTTGATGTAATATAAAAAATATTACATACAATCTCACACTACGGTCAAACCGCCTAAAAACTGCGGATGCCAAAGCCCTTGCAGGTGGGGATCATCTTGTTAGCACAATGCTAGCGAGCTTCTTTGAAATATATTCAGGTGGCCGCGTTGGAAGTTAAAAAAAAAACCTTTGCAGAGAAGCCTTTCCAGCGAGTTGGGTGTTCATGTCACTAAGGAATTTCAACCAGGTGCTTCCACTGTATTATTGAAAATCTATGCGACAGCAGTGACTTTGGTGAGTTTTATGCATCACATAAACATGGCTAGTTTGCAATATTTCAGCAACCTCACTGAGGAATGAGGTTAAGTTGCCGCACGGCACTTGCCAAAAGGCATCACATATTGCACTCTCTAATCAGCTAGGAGAACAGAGTTACACCCTAATAAGATTGTATATATTTCATAATGATGTCACATAGGCACAAGCCTAACTTCAAAACAAGGTCACATTGCCATGAAGATTATCTATGAAAGCTAAGAAACAAAGGGCTGATATTTTTTTCTGTGAGTGTGATGGACCATGCACACTAACATAAAATCCACAGTAAAAAGACATACATATGCTCTTCCGAACATAAAAAACTTCCGTCTGCGAGAAATAAGCATAATCAGGTAATCCAGGCATCACCAAAGCAAAAGCAGGAACCTCTTGTGCAAGACAAATAAGATTCCACTAATGGAAAACAAAGTTGCAACACAAGCATTGGATGATCAGTGCTCAACTCATAACATGACAATAGAAGGTCACAACATAACTTAATAACAAAATCACAGCATCATGAAGACAGCGGTAAATCCATGACATAGATGAGCACTGGATTAGTTACATATGCATAGTTAAATAGACCAATGATAGCACGGCAAAGCATTGGTGGACCGATCAGGCCTACTAAATCCTCCATTTAGCTTGGGCAGGCAATACCGCCTCGCGCCAGAACTTCTTGTGCTGCTCGTTCAACTCATCATAAAAGGCGTTAAACTCAGCATCTGAGAGTGGTCTATCATCATCACTGGAACCTTCATCAGAGTCTGCTTCTGCTACTTTGATAGCCTGCTCATTGGTCTCATCAATGGTTGAGTCGGCAAGGGAAATATCTTCCTCGTCGTGCCCGTCAGCCGGCACCTTCCTTTTGCTGGAGCAGATCTTCAGCGAACACTCCTGCTCCCCGGTGGCATCCTCCATGCTCTGGGTTGCGCGCTGCTTGAACTGAAACTCCTTGCTTGTGGTTGTGCACGGCTTCAGCGATAAGCCCCCCATGTTCTTGGTCTTGCTGCCGGCCTGCTGCCTCCGTGGCTGCACGGCTTCAGGGCAGAGGCAGACGCGCCACTTCCGGCGTTGCACACCAGGGCATCCTCCTCCTTCTCATCTGCGACATGTCTGGCGCCGCCGCACGGCTTCAGCGAGAAAGACTCCACCTTTCCGGCCATCGGCGATCTCTGGAGCGGCCGCGACGAGGGATTCCGGCGTCGGGTTGGGCAGACTCGCTAGGGATTTGTGGGTCTGGGTTGAGTGGAAGCGGAATTGGGGATCTGGCCGAGACAGCGGTGTCGCCTCGTCCTATATTAGAAACAATAAGGTACGCATCAAAGACGCCTTCTCACGCTATACACATCATCACAAAGAGATGAAAAAAAAAAACGCGTTGTGATTGGGTGGGAGGGACTGGGTCGCTCCCATATTGGGCAGAAATAGAGAAAAAAAAATCAGGTTCCAAACCTCTTGTATTCTCCTTCACGCACGCGACCTCCTCTCATTCCACAAGCCAACGCAACTGCCGCCTCCTCGCCTCCGTCTCTTTCTCCGGGGGCCTTGCAGCTGCAGCGGGATGGGAGTCAAGGGGGCGAGCGGGATGGGCGGCCAGCTGAGTATAAAGGTAGGGCGGAGGGCAGCCCTAGCGCGGTTCGGGCTTCGTTGCCGACTCGGTTCGTAATGGGCCAACAAGGAGAGGATATGGCCCGACCGCTGCTTCCACTCGCACGCGCGCTCAGCTTTGTTTGATTTTTTTGTTTTTTTTAAAGATGATTTTTTTTGTTGGAGAAATCTACTACGGCTTTGTTTGATTTTAGTAGCCAAGGCTAGCGAACCTCTCCGTTTTCAACTTCTTCTGGTGGTAGTCCGAAAAAATAAAATTCCTTTTGATGGTGATTTATTTTAAAAATACGATAAAGAACCCCAATTCTTTAAAAAAGATAGAGAACCCCAATGTACATCTTTTCCTATGAGAACCTCAAAATATACATCTGACGTCAGATTTTTTTAGCGTAAATTTTTTGACTATTGCAGCTACGCTGGATCCGGAATGCATGCTAATTACTTGCTGCATAATGGCAATTTTTATGACCATTTTTTACATTACATGAAAATTTTCACTTGAGAAGATGGCAAATCTTACAAAACATCATGGCAAATTTGTCTATTTTCGCATGACAAATCTGGATGTCTGCAAGCAAAAGTTAAAAAGTTGATGACAATTTTTTAACATTTATCTAGATAAATGGAATGATCTCTTTTTTACTTGCCGAGACATACATCAAAAGTTCTCAAAAACATATAAATGAAAAACAAATATTTTTATTGCAGCTCATCTCATTCTCAATGAGTTAGCATCGAGTTTGTAACCATTCTATGTTTAAGATCTTTTTAATTATCCTAAGATTTTTCCTGCCCCTTGCGAATTCATAGTCCCAACTCACTTACACAAACAGCTGACCAGTGACCACTATATTAGAGAATGACATCGAAATCGATTCTCTTTCCACAAACAGCGTGCTACCCAAATACACATTCTACGTGCCAGTGGATATCATTAATGATAAAAATATTTCTGTAGCGGTAGCTATGTATTCTTGCCACGACATATGGCAATATATCCTCATCCCTCCATTCTCGAAGAGAGAGTGCCCTGTCAGTCTGGTTGTAATGGAGAGTATCAGTAGTATCATGCATATGATACTAGTGTATGCTACTACCTCCCTAATCCATAGTATCATATAGTAGTACTTTATTTATTGCAATGCATGACTCATAGTATCATATCATTTATTATGATACGGTATCATGATATGATACTCAACTCTCTCTTTCTTCATTTAACTATATGACACCTCATCAAAATTGCCTAGTTGACATGCATGATACTAACTATGATACTCCCATAACGACCAGCCTCAGGGCACTCCCAATGCACAATATCTTAAGCACCTCCTGAACCTATTGTCTTGTGTGTTTTATACTAGTACTACTTCAGATAGTATCGACCATAACACTAGTACCCATGTGTTTTACGCATTTGCTTCTATGCCATCATACTTACATTTACACTGTAACTGTTTTTAATGATTGTATATACACAAGCTACTAAGTTCACCCAGCTTTTGAATATCTCATTGATCTAGGGAACTTTTGGAATGGATTCAAGTTGTATGATGGTGCTCTACTGTTTGGTAACACATTTTTGCTTGTTTCAGGCCCCTCCAGTTGTCTCTACAACTTCAAAACGCAACAAAGGCCGGCAATTGCTTTTGCCTCCTGGGCTCGATGGAGTTCAGATTTTGAAAAAATAAAAATTTAAATTAAATAGTTACAAAAATAAATACACACATGCATATGGTTGTACACCACTTGCTTGTATATTTTCATGATGAAATACATTTTTATGCGAGCTATAGACAAAAAATGAAAGACATGTATTCCTAGCACATGTATCATTCACTATAAAAGTACACCAATCTTTTCTTGTGTGGCCCACATCAGAACGTATTTCATCATGGAATTTGACACACATTTTGTATAGATATCTAAGTAGGTGTGTATTTTTCTCTGATTTTTTTAACTTCATTATGTGATTTTTTGAGTTTTTAAAATTTCAGGCTCCAACAAAGGTGATAAATTAAGAGGAAATTTTTGAACTATAAAAGCTTGAATTTAAAAAATTTAAAAATAAAGGCCTTCATGGAGCTCGGCCTAAATGAGTGAACAAATACATCGAAACACGCCTAGATACATTGGATTCAAAGAAAGTTAAAACATCTTATAATTGCGAACAAAGAGAGTATTTGCTAAACTGCTAATCAACAAGATCATCCTCTTTATGTGGTCACAAATCCTATACTGTCTGGGTTCTAACCAACATCATTCATGTAGTTGGGATTAAAAAAACTCAACGAGTGCCAGGGAAGCCCTTTGTTTGTGAGGAGACCGGTAACCTTTATTTAGAGCGGGGACACAAGCAAAGGTCAACTTTAAATTACAAATACTATAAGGGCATGTACCATGGAGGCATCACCTAGTAGTGGTCTCATGTTTCACATCAACTCAGCCTATGACATACAAAATTTTCATCCAATGTAGGTGATGTCATGTGGCAGCCTCGATGGACCCACATCTCTTCCAACGGAAGTACATTTAAGAAATTTGGGCCACTCTCTTTCTCTCTCATTCTTTTTCTAGGAGGATCACTCTTTTTTCCATGGAGCGGTCGATTCCTCTGCAACATGCACCTTACCTCCGCAAGTTGTTGCATGTTTGCCTAGACTTGTCCACGGATGCTTGTATCTAACGTGGAACTCGTGAGGCAGCTGCCGAGGGTGGACCATTAGCCATGCCCTAACGGGACCAAGGCAGTTAAAGCAAGGATCTGAAACGATATAAAGCAAAAGGTTGGGGGTTACCAACTTACATGAATAAACCATGGAGCATCCCCTTCCCCCCGCCGTCTCCTCTGAGGCGACTCGGGAGCAACCCTAGCGCCGCCGCCACGCTCCCACCCCTCCACCGCTGCCAGAGGGGCTCCGGCGCTCGTGCGCGGCCCCGATGAAGGTGCCGGCGGGGATCTAGCGCCTCCTCTCTGGGTGGAGGGTTGCGGCTCCCGGGGCGGCGGCCCCGGCTGGTGGCGCACGGCGTGGCCTGGTGCTGGTGGGCGGCTCCCACGGTTGCGTGGGCAGCGTGGTGGTTGCGGACGTCGGTGCTGCGATGGCGCCTCGCTGGCCGCCGTCCACCTTGGAGAAGCTTCGGTGCTGCCCGATCAGCTCTGTTTCGTGCCAGCGTCGGTCCCCGGCGGCTGCGGTCATCATATCTTAGTGATTGCTGGCCGGATCTGGTGTTTGGGCGAGGATCCTGGGGAAACCCCTGGCCGGCGCGGCGGCCCCCCAAAGTCGACGCCTTGGCGCCGATCCCCTTATTGGAGGCATTGGGGTGGTTCCTCTCCCCTTCGCCTCCCCCCTGAGCTCCGGCGAAAATCGGCACTCCCCTGATCTGGGAGTCGACGACACCTCGGTGGCGTGCTCCTTCTTGAAGGCGGCGACCGAGATTTGCTCTTGGGGGTGGAGTGGCTGGTGGCTTGGCTCCGAAGCATGATGGCCTGGTCTTCCTGCTACTTCTTGCTCAGTTTCACCCGGTGCATAGTGATGCCTTCTTCGGTCTTCTCCATTGGTGTGCACCTTCGTTCAACAGCTCGCGTCCAGTGCTCCTTGTGTTGGGTAACGTAGTAATTTCAAAAAAATCCTACGCACACGCAAGATCATGGTGATGCATAGCAACGAGAGGGGAGAGTGTTGTCTACGTACCCACATAGACCGGCGACGGAAGTGTTGACACAACGTAGAGGAAGTAGTCGTACGTCTTCCTCCGACCGATCCAAGTACCGAACGTACGGCACCTCCGAGTTCTAGCACACGTTCAGCTCGATGACGATCCCCGGACTCCGATCCAGCAAAGTGTCGGGGAAGAATTCCGTCAGCACGACGGCGTGGTGACGATCTTGATGTTCAACTGTCGCAGGGCTTCGCCTAAGCACCACTACACTATTATCGAGGAGTATGGTGGAAGGGGGCACCGCACACGGCTAAGAAAACGATCACGAGAATCAACTTGTGTGTCTAGGGGTGCCCCCTGCCCCCGTATATAAAGGAGCAAGGGGAGGAGGCCGGCCAGCCCTATGGCGCGCCAAGGAGGAGTCCTCCTCCTAGTAGGAGTAGGACTCCTACTAGGAGGGGGAAAGGAAGGGGAGAGGGAGAAGGAAAGGGGGGCGCCCCCCCCCCCCTCTCCTAGTCCAATTCAGAGCAGGGGGGAGGAGGCGCGCGGCCCACCCTGGCTGCTCCTCTCTCTCTCTCTCCACTAAGGCCCATATGGCCCATTACTTCTCCCGGGGGGTTCCGGTAACCCTCCGGCACTCCGGTTTTCTCCGAAATCACCCGGAACACTTCCGGTGTCCGAATATAGCCGTTCAATATATCAATCTTTATGTCTCGACCATTTCGAGACTCCTCGTCATGTCCGTGATCACATCCGGGACTCCGAATTAACTTCGGTATATCAAAATTCATAAACTCATAATATAACTGTCATCGAAACCTTAAGCGTGCGGACCCTACGGGTTTGAGAACAATGTAGACATGACCGAGACATGTCTCTGGTCAATAACCAATAGCGGAACCTGGATGCTCATATTGGCTCCCACATATTCTATGAAGATCTTTATCGGTCAGACCGCATAACAACATACATTGTTCCCTTTGTCATCGGTATGTTACTTGCCCGAGATTCGATCGTCGGTATCTTAATACCTAGTTCAATCTCGTTACCGGCAAGTCTCTTTACTCGTTTTGTAATACATCATCTCGCAACTAACTCATTAGTTGCAATGCTTGCAAGGCTTATGTGATGTGCATTACCGAGAGGGCTCAGAGATACCTCTCCGACAATCGGAGTGACAAATCCTAATCTCGAAATACGCCAACCCAACGTTTACCTTTGGAGACACCTGTAGAGCTCCTTTATAATCACTCAGTTACGTTGTGACGTTTGGTAGCACACAAAGTGTTCCTCTGGCAAACGGGAGTTGCATAATCTCATAGTCATAGGAACATGTATAAGTCATGAAGAAAGCAATAGCAACATACTAAACGATCGGGTGCTAAGCTAATGGAATGGGTCATGTCAATCACATTATTCTCCTAATAATGTGATCCCATTAATCAAATGACAACACATGTCTATGGTTAGGAAACATAACCATCTTTGATTAACGAGCTAGTCAAGTAGAGGCATACTAGTGACGTTTAGTTTGTCTATGTATTCACACAAGTATTATGTTTCCGGATAATACAATTCTAGCATGAATAATAAACACTTATCATGATATAAGGAAATAAAATAATAACATTATTATTGCCTCTAGGGCATATTTCCTTCAGTCTCCCACTTGCACTAGAGTCAATAATCTAGATTACACAGTTATGATTCTAACACCCATGGAGCTTTGGTGCTAATCATGTTTTGCTTGTGGAAGAGGCTTAGTCAATGGGTCTGCAACATTCAGATCCGTATGTATCTTGCAAATCTTTATGTCTCCCACCTAGACTAGATCCCAGATGGAATTGAAGCGTCTCTTGATGTGCTTGGTTCTCTTGTGAAATCTGGATTCCTTTGCCAAGGCAATTGCACCAGTATTGTCACAAAAGATTTTCATTGGACCCGATGCACTAGGTATGACACCTAGACCGGATATGAACTCCTTCATCCAGACTCCTTCGTTTGCTGCTTCCGAAGCAGCTATGTACTCCGCTTCACATGTAGATCCTGCCACAACGCTTTGTTTAGAACTGCACCAACTGACAACTCCACCGTTTAATGTAAACAGGTATCCGGTTTGCGATTTAGAATCGTCCGGATCAGTGTCAAAGCTTGCATCAACGTAACCATTTACAATGAGCTCTTTGTCACCTCCATATATGAGAAACATATCCTTTGTCCTTTTCAGGTATTTCAGGATGTTCTTGACCACTGTCCAGTGATCCACTCCTGGATTACTTTGGTACCACCCTGCTAGACTTATAGCAAGACACACATCAGGTCTGATACACAGCATTGCATACATGATAGAGCCTATGGCTGAAGCATAGGGAACATCTTTCATTTTTTTTCTCTATCTTCTGCATTGGTCGGGCATTGAGTCTTACTCAATTTCACACCTTGTAACACAGGCAAGAATCCTTTCTTTGCTTGATCCATTTTGAACTTCTTCAAAACTTTGTCAAGGTATGTGCTTTGTGAAAGTCCAATTAAGCGTCTTGATCTGTCTCTATAGATCTTAATGCCTAATATGTAAGCAGCTTCACCGAGGTCTTTCATTGAAAAACTCTTATTCAAATATCCTTTTATGATATCCAGAAATTCTATATCATTTCCGATTAGTAATATGTCATCTACATATAATATCAGAAATGCTACAGAGCTCCCACTCACTTTATTGTAAATAAAGGCTTCTTCAAAAGTCTGTACAAAACCAAATGCTTTGATCACACTATCAAAGCGTTTATTCCAACTCCGAGAGGCTTGCACCAGTCCATAAATGGATCGCTGGAGCTTGCACACTTTGTTAGCTCCCTTTGGATCGACAAAACCTTCCGGCTGCATCATATACAACTCTTCTTCCAGAAATCCATTCAGGAATGCAGTTTTGACATCCATCTGCCAAATTTCATAATCATAAAATGCGGCAATTGCTAACATGATTCGGACAGACTTAAGCATCGCTACGGGAGAGAAGGTCTCATCGTAGCCAATCCCTTGAACTTGTCGAAAACCTTTTGCGACAAGTCGAGCTTTGTAGACAGTAACATTACCGTCAGCGTCAGTCTTCTTCTTGAAGATCCATTTATTCTCAATTGCTTGCTGATCATTGGGCAAGTCAACCAAAGTCCATACTTTGTTCTCATACATGGATCCCATCTCAGATTTCATGGCTTCAAGCCATTTTGCGGAATCTGGGCTCACCATCGCTTCTCCATAGTTCGTAGGTTCATCATGATTTAGTAGCATGACTTCCAGAACAGGATTACCGTACCACTCTGGTGCGGATCTTACTCTGGTTGATCTACGAGGTTCAGTAGTATCTTGTTCTGAAGTTTCATGATCATCATCATTAGCTTCCACACTAATTGGTGCAGATGTCACAGAAACTGGTTTCTGTGATGTACTACTTTCCAATAAGGGAGCAGGTACAGTTACCTCATCAAGTTCTATTTTCCTTCCACTCACTTCTTTTGAGAGAAACTCCTTCTCTAGAAAGTTTCTGAATTTAGCAACAAAAGTCTTGCCTTCGGATCTGTGATAGAATGTGTATCCAATAGTTTCCTTTGGATATCTTATGAAGACACATTTCTCCGATTTGGGTTCGAGCTTATCAGGTTGAAGCTTTTTCACATAAGCATCGCAACCCTAAACTTTCAGAAACGACAACTTTGGTTTCTTGCCAAACCACAGTTCATAAGGAGTCGTCTCAATGGATTTTGATGGTGCCCTATTTAACGTGAATGCGGCCGTCTCTAGAACATAACCCCAAAACGATAGCGGTAAATCAGTAAGAGACATCATAGATCGCACCATATGAAGTAAAGTACGATTACGACGTTCGGACACACCATTACGCGGTGGTGTTCCGGGTGACGTGAGTTGCGAAACTATTCCGCATTGTTTCAAATATACACCAAACTCGTAACTCAAATATTCTCCTCCACGATCAGATCGTAGGAATTTTATTTTCTTGTTACGATGATTTTCAACTTCACTCTGAAATTCTTTGAACTTTTCAAACGTTTCAGACTTATGTTTCATTAAGTAGATATACCCATATCTACTTAAGTCATCTGTGAATGTGAGAAAATAACGATATCCGCCACGAGCCTCAACATTCATCGGATCACATACATCTGTATGTATGATTTCCAACAAATCTGTTGCTCTCTCCATAGTACCGGAGAATGGTGTTTTTGTCATCTTATCCATAAGGAACGGTTCGCAAGTACCAAGCGATTCATAATCAAGTGGTTTCAAAAGTCCATCAATATGGAGTTTCTTCATGCGCTTTACACCGATATGACCCAAATGGCAGTGCCACAAATAAGTTGCACTATCATTATCAACTCTGCATCTTTTGGTTTCAACATTATGAATATGTGTGTCACTACTATCGAGATTTAATAAGAATAGACCACTCTTTAAGGGTGCATGACCATAAAAGATATTACTCATATAAACAGAACAACCATTATTCTCTGATTTAAATGAATAACTGTCTCGCATCAAACAAGATCCAGATATAATGTTCTCATGCTCAACGCTGGCACCAAATAACAATTATTTAGGTCTAATAATAATCCCGAAGGTAGATGTAGAGGTAGTGTGCCGACCGCGATCACATCGACTTTGGAACCATTTCCCACGCGCATCGTCACCTCGTCCTTAGCCAATCTTCGCTTAATGCGTAGTCCCTGTTTCGAGTTGCAAACGTTAGCAACAAAACCAGTATCAAATACCCAGGTGCTACTGCGAGCATTAGTAAGGTACACATCAATAACATGTATATCACATATACCTTTGTTCACCTTGCCATCCTTCTTATTCACCAAATACTTGGGGCAGTTCCGCTTCCAGTGACCAGTCTGCTTGCAGTAGAAGCACTCAGTTTCAGGCTTAGGTCCAAGTTTGGGTTTCTTCTCTTGAGTAGCAACTTGCTTGCTGTTCTTTTTGAAGTTCCCTTTCTTCTTCCCTTTGCCCTTTTTCTTGAAACTAGTGGTCTTGTTGACCATCAACACTTGATGCTCCTTCTTGATTTCTACCTCCGCAGCTTTCAGCATTGCGAAGAGCTCGGGAATAGTCTTATTCATCCCTTGCATATTATAGTTCATCACGAAGCTCTTGTAGCTAGGTGGCAGTGATTGGAGAATTCTGTCAATGACGCAATCATCTGGAAGATTAACTCCCAATTGAATCAAGTGATTATTATACCTAGACATTTTGAGTATATGCTCACTGACAGAACTGTTCTCCTCCATCTTGCAGCTATAAAACTTATTGGAGACTTCATATCTCTCAATCTGGGCATTTACTTGAAATATTAACTTCAACTCTTGGAACATCTCATATGCTCCATGACGTTCAAAATGTTGTTGAAGTCCCGATTCTAAGCCGTAAAGCATGGCACACTGAACTATCGAGTAGTCATCAGCTTTGCTCTGCCAGACGTTCATAACATCTGGTGTTGCTCCAGCAGCAGGCCTGGCACCCAGCGGTGCTTCCAGGACGTAATTCTTCTATGCAGCAATGAGGATAATCCTCAAGTTACGCACCCAGTCCGTATAATTGCTACCATCATCTTTCAACTTTGCTTTCTCAAGGAACGCATTAAAATTCAACGGAACAACAGCACGGGCCATCTATCTACAACCAAACATAAACAAGCAAGATACTATCAGGTACTAAGTTCGTGATAAATTTAGGTTCAATTAATCATATTACTAAAGAACTCCCACTTAGATAGACATCCCTCTAATCCTCTAAGTGATTATATGATCCAAATCACCTAAACCATGTCCGATCATCACGTGAGATGGAGTAGTTTTATTGGTGAACATCACTATGTTGATCATATCTACTATATGATTCACGCTCGACCTTTCGGTCTCCGTATTCCGAGGCCATATCTGTATATGCTTGGCTCGTTAAGTATAACTTGAGTATTTCGCGTGTGCAACTGTTTTGCACCCGTTGTATTTGAACATAGAGCCTATCACATCCGATCATCACGTGGTGTCTCAGCACGAAGAACTTTCGCAACGGTGCATACTCAGGGAGAACACTTCTTGATAATTAGTGAGAGATCTTCTTAAAATGCTACCATCAATCAAAGCAAGATAAGATGCATAAAAGATAAACATCACATGCAATCAATATAAGTGATATGATATGGCCATCATCATCTTGTGCTTGTGATCTCCATATTCGAAGCACCGTCATGATCACCATCGTCACCGGCGCGACACCTTGATCACCATCGTAGCATTGTTGTTGTCTCACCAATCTTATGCTTCCACGACTATCGCTACTGCTTAGTGATAAAGTAAAGCATTACAGCGCAGTTGCATTGCATACAATAAAGCGACAACCATATGGCTCCTGCCAGTTGCCGATAACTTGGTTACAAAACATGATCATCTCATACAATAAAATTTAGCATCATGTCTTGACCATATCACATCACAACATGCCCTACAAAAACAAGTTAGACGTTCTCTAATTTGTTGTTGCAAGTTTTACGTGGCTGCTACGGGCTTAAGTAAGAACCAATCTTATCTACGCATCAAAACCACAACGATAGTTTGTCAAGTTGGTGCTGTTTTAACCTTCGCAAGGACCGGGCGTAGCCACACTCGGTTCAACTAAAGTTGGAGAAACTGACACCCGCTAGCCACCTTTGTGCAAAGCACGTCGGGAGAACCGGTCTCGCGTAAGCGTACGCGTAATGTCGGTTCGGGCCGCTTCGTCCAACAATACCGCCGAACCAAAGTATGACATGCTAGTAAGCAGTATGACTTATATCGCCCACAACTCACTTGTGTTCTACTCGTGCAAATAACATTAACACATAAAACCCAGGCTCGGATGCCACTGTTGGGTAACGTGGTAATTTCAAAAAAATTCCTACGCACACGCAAGATCATGGTGATGCATAGCAACGAGAGGGGAGAGTGTTGTCTACGTACCCTCGTAGACCGGCAACGAAAGTGTTGACACAACGTAGAGGAAGTAGTCGTACGTCTTCCCGATCTGACCGATCCAAGTACCGAACGTACGGCACCTCCGAGTTCTAGCACACGTTCAGCTCGATGACGATCCCCGGACTCCGATCCAGCAAAGTGTAGGGGAAGAATTCCGTCAGCACGACAGCGTGGTGACGATCTTGATGTTCAACTATCGCAGGGCTTCTCCTAAGCACCACTATAATATTATCGAGGAGTATGCTGGAAGGAGGCACCGCACACGGTTAAGAAAACGATCACGAGGATCAACTTGTGTGTCTAGGGGTGCCCCCTGCCCCCGTATATAAAGGAGCAAGGGGAGGAGGCCGGCCGGCCCTATGGCGCGCCAAGGAGGAGTCCTCCTCCTAGTAGGAGTAGGGAGAAGGAAAGGGGGGCGCCCCCCCCCCCCCTCTCCTAGTCCAATTCGGACCAGGGGGGAGGAGGTGCACGGCCCACCCTGGCTGCTCCTCTCTCTCTCCACTAAGGCCCATATGGCCCATTAATTACTTCTCCCGGGGGGGTTCCGGTAACCCTCTGGCACTCCGGTTTTCTCCGAAATCACCCGGAACAGTTCCGGTGTCTGAATATAGCCGTCCAATATATCAATCTTTATGTCTTGACCATTTTGAGACTCCTCGTCATGTCCGTGATCACATCCGGGACTGCGAACTAACTTCGGTACATCAAAATTCATAAACTCATAATATAACTGTCATCGAAACCTTAAGCGTGCGGACCCTACGGGTTCGAGAACAATGTAGACATGATCGAGACATGTCTCCGGTCAATAACCAATAGCGGAACCTGGATGCTCATATTGGCTCCCACATATTCTACGAAGATCTTTATCGGTCAGAGCACATAACAACATACGTTGTTCCCTTTGTCATTGGTATGTTACTTGCCTGAGATTCGATCGTCGGTATCTTAATACCTAGTTCAATCTCGTTACCGGCAAGTATCTTTACTTGTTTCATAATACATCATCTCGCAACTAACTCATTAGTTGCAATGCTTGCAAGGCTTATGTGATGTGCATTACCGAGAGGGCCCAGAGATACCTCTCCGATAATCGGAGTGACAAATCCTAATCTCGAAATACGCCAACCCAACATTTACCTTTGGAGACACCTGTAGAGCTCCTTTATAATCACTCAGTTACGTTGTGACGTTTGGTAGCACACAAAGTGTTCCTCTGGCAAACGGGAGTTGCATAATCTCATAGTCATAGGAACATGTATAAGTCATGAAAAAAGCAATAGTAACATACTAAACGATCGGGTGCTAAGCTAATGGAATGGGTCATGTCAATCACATTATTCTCCTAATAATGTGATCCCGTTAATCAAATGACAACACATGTCTATGGTTAGGAAACATAACCATCTTTGATTAACGAGCTAGTAAAGTAGAGGCATACTAGTGACGTTTAGTTTGTTTATGTATTCACACAAGTATTATGTTTCCGGATAATACAATTCTAGTATGAATAATAAACACTTATCATGATATAAGGAAATAAAATAATAACATTATTATTGCCTCTAGGGCATATTTCCTTCACCTTGCTGCCACTGCCAGCTTGGTGCTCGTCTGGTTGGTCCTCTGTGGTCCGCTGGTCAACTCAGTCTGCTTCTCCTATGGCAGCTTGACACCTTGAGTTGGGCTTTGCGGTAGGCATTCTGCTGTTCGCCGGTGCGACACTCGTGGAGCCTGGGTGAAAGGGTAGTGGCCCTTTGCGACGGTGGAGACAGCTCAAGTGTTGCCCATGTTTGGCCTGTGGATGCAGGCGGCGCTCGATGCTTGCTCGGTGTGGCCCTCCTTCCGTGCTCTTAGTTGGCTAGTTGGTGTAGGCGTGTACAAGTCGTCGGCATCAGTATTTCTGTTGTTGCCATTGTGATGTTCTACCTAGTGCCTTGTATCTTCCATTCCGCTTTGCTTTGCATTTCATCTGTATCGTGGTGCCTTTATAATCCTGACCGGTTGATGACTTTGTTAATTTAAAGTCGGGCTAGGTTCAAGCTCTTCTCAGGCTCGGCCGGCGCCTTTTCTCTAAAAAAAGAGTATGCAACCTCCCAAATGAAGTACTCCATTTGATTCATATTATTTTGTTGATGAAACATATAAATTTAGACGTATTTCAGTTCTAAATACATTCGTTTAAGCAATAAGTAATATAGATTGAAAGGAGTAGCAAGTATGATACAATTTTTGCGAAACGAAGACACCTAAAGAGTTCTTCTGTTGATGACTTGGATCTCTCTAAGTTTCCCTTACGCAGTTGCCGCCAGCGTCCTGTCTTCTACTTTGTTGGCGGGAGCCACAACACTGGATCTGTATATATAGTCAACAGGTTGGCTGAGAGATAACATGTTGGATGGTAAGTTTGTTGGGAGATAATCATAACATCCACGAAAAGCAGTAATAAGACTCCAAAGGACCCTACTTTGAGCGCCCCAAAGTGGATTAATCAACCGGAGGACGCAGCTAAAGGATCTTGGGTCCTCGGTGCAACCTAAACCTTCGCCAAGTCAACTCGGTAGCAAACGTGCCGAAGAGCAAGAGAAGAATTTATGGCTAACGTCCTCAAGCACAAGGCAAAGCACACAATTACCATCACTCAGGTCCTGACGTTTGTGGATGTTTATGGTTCACCCTTTTGGAGAGTCTAGTTGTAAAGGCTTGCCAAGGGAACATCTGAATTTTCAGTGGCATGATGGCTCTAGAAAGGAGCTTGGAGTGAGCAATTTACGAACCTAGATAACTTGTTGTCTAGAGATCTGATCAAAAAAATGTCCAGATTTCTCTAGGTCCCAAGAGATTGCATTGTTGTGTAGAGACTTGACCGATTTTTTTCCTGAGACCAGTAGTTGCAATTTTGCATCAGTGGAGACCGGAGACGTACCTTACACACACGATGTGTTTTGACACAAAGAAAGTGTTATTGTAACGGTACAAAAGAATAGATTTTACTTTAGGGTGGTTATTCAAGAAAATACTGCAGGGTCAGTAGTACAGTGTGTCGTAGCAAAATTTTCTGAAAGTGATCTTCATTTTTTTTTTCTTTTCCAATGGCCCGAAAGGGGGAAATATCAGGTGCTCCCAGCCTTGGGGTGCTCCCCATGCTTCAATTTAAAAAAATCAATTTAAAATGTTTCAAAAATTCTGGAAAAAATTGCACGTGTTCATAAGAAATGTGACTACAACCCATAAAAATTTCAGCTTCGAAACTCCAAATGCACATTTAGAAACAAAAAAGACAAATTCAAATGTGAATAATGTCAATGTTGCTTTTTTTTACACTATTCATGCCAGGTTTCATATTTTTTCCCCAATGTGCATTTAGAGTTTGGGCCTGAAATTTTTAGAGATTGTATTCAAATTTCTTGTGAACACTTGCAATTTTGTTTTCGGAATTTTGAAACATTAAAAAAAAATTGAGCGAAACATTTAAAATTGACGTTTTGAAATTGAAGAATGGGGAGCACCCTGAGGCCGGGAGCAACTGATATTTCCCGGGCCCGAAGGGTACAAAACGGGCGGGCTATGGGCTCCTGCACCTACTTCGATTTTTTTATTAATAATAAATAATAATGCTGTAATTCCGAAACTAGTAATGATAAGTTAGAATGTTGAGAAATAGGAAGGACGCCATCAATAGTAGCGTCCGTCGCTGTTGCAAACCACGTCCACACCTGGACGCTATTCTTAGCAGCGTCCAGTGCTTGGTTCAACCTAGCCTAGAAAAGTCCTCGCCTTCGTCCGGCCTAAGGGCAACTCCAACGCGGCAACCTAAACTAATACAGATTTTGTTCGTTTTTTGTTCATTTGGATCGGTCAACCGGACGTCAATTTCCGTTTTTGTCCGCCGGTCCGAAGATGCTCGGACAAACATATTTCACATTTGCGCTGGATTTCAATTTTTTTACAAAACAGGCAGCCGAATCCAATTTACATTAATTAAAACTAAAAAATATATTAAATGAAAAGATAAAAGAAACAGTTAGCGGCGAGCAGTAGATCATCGTCATTTTCTTCCTCCTCCTTGGCCAGGTCGACGTAGACTGGCGTCTCCATCCACGGGAACGCCTGCTGGATGGCTGGCAACGTAGCCACTTGCTGCACCACCAGTTGATGCTTCTTCTGCCGCTCGGCCTTCATCGCCTGCTCTACAGCCTACCACTCGGCCTCCTCGTCTATTGTGCCCATCCACATGGGCATGCACGATATACGATGGCAACGTGTTCGTCCACGGCCATGATTGCCCAAGCCGTGGCTATGTCTCCTCCTCCATAGGCTTGGGCGCAAGCGGTGCTAGGGGCGGTGGGGGCATGTTAGCCTCCACTCTAGCCGCCGATTCAACCAGTGCGTGTGCAAGGCTAGGCCACTTGGCGAGCTCCTTGCGCTCGGCCTCCTCAATGGACCTCCTTGTGGCCTCCTCGAGGGCCACAATATAGGCCTCCTAATCCTCCCCCCTTCACCATGACCGACGGTGATGGTGGATGGTGCACAGGACGCATCCTTGTAGCACGACCGACAATGCTGGTCATGCTCAGTGGCGAACTACGCGTCCTAGTTCGGCGAATCCATTGTGGACGCCGGGTTGCGGCAAAGGTCGTCCGAGAGTAGACACGACGATGGTGGATCTCCATCAGCTGCGTGCGGCCTGAGTCCGGCACGGTCGGCACCAGAACCCTATCGAGGTTGAGGTGCCACCCATGCGGCAGGTACACGTTGGGCTACGACACCGGCACACCATGCTTTCAGAAGTGCTGGTAGTGGTGCACTGACACGTAGAGGCAAAAGCACGACAGCCGACTCAAGATCAACTTATCTATTATCATAAACTAGCCGGTTACCAATTGTATTGCCCAAAAGTAACAACCTAGCCAAATATATAATATACGTTTGTAACCATTGAATAAATTATACACAAAACCAGACAAAAAAGATTCAACGAGGCCATGGAACAACTCACATGCTCCAACCATAGGTCTAGTGGATGATCCTAATGATGAGCGAATGATCCTAATGACAAGCAGCTAGTGAGATGATGTTGCTCCTGTGATGATTGATGATGTCCGTGCTAAAGCTTGCTTACCACCTAGCAAGGTAAGAAGCGATGGCTGCAGGTGTATTAGAGTATATAGGTCATGAAATCTATATCTATCAAAATAAAACGACTCGGTTGAGCCTAATCAGAGCACCAATGAAAGGGTAATGACTGGACGCCATCCGTACTAGCGTCCAGACCTGGACGCAATTAGCAATAGAGTTCATCCTGGACGCTATTATTCCTGGCGTCCTTCCTATTTTTATAATTATCACCAGCCCTTTACCAGTTTTGGAATTACAGAATTATCATTTACTATTAATAAAAAATTCGGCACCTACTCCAGCAGCCCAACCACGTCCCCCCGCGCCCTACTGGATAGTCAACGGCGCCATCTTCGCGGCAATGGCGTCCCGCAGATCCTGCCGGCGGTTAGGTTGGGCTGCGGCCCAGTCTCTCCTCCCTTGGCCGCTGTGGCCAGCGTGCAGTAAAATTGCTGCACCGGCGAGTAGGGTACATTGGCGGCAGCGGCGAGGTACGAGGGAAGCAACCCAACATCCCCTGCTTTAGGAGTCGCCATTCCTCATATCGGTGACCTTTCCCTTCTTTTTTTCGTTAGGATGCCAAAGTATTTGAGCTTGTATTAACACAGGATTAAGACCAAATTGAGCATCCGTTCCTCCTCAAGCTACTACTTCCAAACCATTTACGTCTTGAGCAGTCGAGCCCCTTGAGAAGGGTTTCTGCATTTCTATCAAGAAAATACATACTGCAGTATTTTCTTTGAGTAAATGTAACAGAAAGAAACTTGTTCTCAGGCTCTCAGCTATTTAAACTTTACTTATTTTCTCTGATGGGATCTCGGTCGATGGGCCTGAATTCTGAACAAATTAGGCATCATAAGTTGCTTCTTTAACACCTTGTAAGTTGTAAGCTGTTAACATGTCTCAATCTGGTTGTCACCGTCCACCATTTGCTTATATGCCTTCACAGGCTGCCAGCACCAGCTCTCAGATTAGTTACAAGCAATTGTTTACTTGGTCGGTCGCAACTAATTAAACAAAATATGTCACTATCAATAATTGGAGGCGTGAACTCATATGCAATATGTACTTATGTAGTAGTTAGGACGGCAATTATTTGTACTAAAGATGCTACCCCATTGACGTACTTGACTAAAACATTTCCAGGTCTTCTCTTTTGTGACATCAACTTGCCGGCAGCTACACCATGTTCTTGAAATTCCAAACCAACAACTCCCAATTTTTTGAAAGAACAATCATTGGGCTCATAAGAGATGGGTGAGCAATGTGAAGTTGAAGAAAACAACAGAGCCATATGGCTAGACTACCGTCTGTGCAAGTCCAAAGGTCATGGGGACTGCAAGAACTTCAGGATCTGATTGCCGCGTCAATAACAGGTACACATGAATATAGCTTTAGTACAATACTTCCTTGAACTTCTACATCGTTTAGTAAAATTTTATGCTCAACATATCTGAACTCGATAACACTTCATACAGAACTATGCGATTGACAGTCAACACTTCCAAGAGTACCATTTATTCCCTCTGCTAATGAAACAGTAGGATCAACCATTTGTCCATTTCAGAAAAATACAGAAGCTGTTTCACTCCTTTTCCCAAATTAATCTACGTTTATCAGTCTGCTCAGTTTGCATGCATCTCCTCTTGGTTATAGGCATGTTTTTGTTCTGCCTGTATGCTTTTAGACTTTTAGTTGCAATTTTCTTTCTTTCAAATATGCAGGAAAAAGTGTATGTTGTGTACTAAGAAGAGATGGAGCGTAGCCAAGTGTAACTGTGAGGTGCAACGTAAAATCCTTGAAAGAGCGGAGTGCACAAAAACCTAGATGAAAGCTGCAAACTTCTACAAGTCCAATCTACTCATGCACAGCTCCAGCCGATTAATTTTAGATGTCCCTCGTAGTTTTCCTTACATTAACAAAACAAAAAATATGGAATTTGTCACTAGATTGATTGTCGATAATAACTTATTTTGATATAAAGTGTAGCACATCCGATGTTCTCAGCTTCCAGTTGGTGGAATTTGCAGCCTTTAAAAAGTGACTGGAATCTCCCCATAACATTGTTTTAGTTATGTTATATAAGATAAAATTTTGATTTTCTCCTAACATGAACATTCGCTAATGCCATTATGGTTATCCTTCCTTTTTTCGTTTTCTTGGAATGTTCATCTATATGATTATTTCGTCAATGACTGTGGTATTTATCATAATGCTTTTTTCTAGTTCATGCTTTTGAAGATCTTGAGAGAGATATCAAGGGTGCCCTGATGTTCAACCTAGCTGTCTCAAACTTGTAACAAATGGCTGAATCAGTGATTCTTTTAGCTGTGGCAAAGATTGGTGCTGCTCTGGGGAATGAAGCAATCAACCAGGCTAGTTCACAATTCAAAAAGTTCATTACGCAGCTAACAGAGCTTCAAGGCAGCATGGGTCGCATAAGAAGAGAACTCAGGCTAATACATGAATTTCTTTGCCGAATGGATGTAAGGAATCGCAAGAATCCAACATATGAAATCTGGGTGGAGGAGGCGAGAATGCTTGCATATGGGATTGAGGATATTGCGGATGAGTATTTGCATATTGTCAGTCAGAAACATCATGCTGGATGGAGAATCCCGGTGACCAGCCATTTTTTCGTGAGTGAAGAGCAGAGTCCACTCTTCTTGAGAATAACCCGCCTAACATGGAAGATACGGACAACCCTAGTTGATACATGAGCTATTCGAGCATACAAAACAGAATTTCATTTGAAGGTTTAGAGTTTGGCACATACAAATTTACTTGGAACGGCAGGTAGATACCGTATATAGGAAGGTATAGTTGACTCATACGGCATAACTTTGGAGTTTAAAGGATTGGATGCACAAGCAGTATTCCAGCTTAGTACAAGTGAAGGCTAGCAAAAGACTGGGAAGCGACCAACTAGAGAGCGACAACAGTCATGAACATACATTAAAATTAATATACATTGAGTGCAAGCATGAGTAGGATATAATCCACCATGAACATAAATATCGTGAAGGCTATGTTGATTTGTTTCAACTACATGTGTGAACATGTGACAAGTCGAGTCATTTAAATCATTCAAAGGAGGATACCACCTCACCATACCACATCACAACCATTTTAATAGCATGTTGGCACGCAAGGTAAATCATTATAACTCATAGGTAATCAAGCATGGCACGAGCGATTATAATCTCTAATTGTCATTGCAAACATGTTTATTTATAATAGGCTGAATTAGGAACGATGAACTAATCATATTTACAAAAACAAGAGAGATCGAGTTCATACCAGCTTCTCTCATCTCAGCCAGTCCATCATATATCGTCATAATTGCCTTTCACTTGCACGACCGAACGATGTGAATAATAATAATAGTGCGCGTGCATTGGACTAAGCTGGAATCTGCGAGCGTTCAATAAACAGGAGAAGACAAGGTAATATGGGCTCTTGGTTAAATCAACAATAATGCATATAAGAGCCATTTTAACAATTTAATCATGATCTTCTCCTAAACTGCCCCTCCGCGGTCGGAAACGGCAGCCGGAAACGCCCAGCTGCTGTTGGAGGGGCTGCCGCGGCGAAGCTCTGCTATTTTTCCGGCGGGGAATGACTATCTAGCGGTGAAGGATAGTGGGCGGCGCCGGGATATAGCTAGTGGTGGCCGAGGGCGCGGGGGGTGGGAGGCGAGTCGGGGAAGAAAACATTGACTTTTCCCCTTACGGTGTGGGCCAACCGCGCTTTTCCCTTGCGCCGGAGCCCCCAATTGCCCCCCAGTGCGCCGGGTTCGGTCTGTGACCACCGGGAGGAAAAAAGGGCCGAACCGGCGATTTTCGACGTCCTGGAGGCGCGACTGAGTCATTTTTTTAATGCCGGCGCCGAAAAAGTGGCCTGGGGGGCCTGTTGGGGACGCATCTGGAGATGCTCTAACGCAGCTCCTCCACTCGTTTCTTCTTCTTTCTTCCTCTTACATCCCATGAACAGGAGATTAGCCATGGCGAGCAGCCGAGCACCACCGCAACAGCTAGGAAAACGGAAGAGTTAGACGCCGGCTGTCGGCACCAACAGCCGGAGCTCCTCCGTTGCATCGCTGGAGGTGGCATAGCGCCCATGGAGGGGAGCCATGGTGAGGACCACCACAACAACGGGGAACCTGGAGGTGATGCCGGTGATACGAATGGCGCTCGTCGATGAACGCCGGTGCTGCAACGCACCAATGCGTCCATGGCCGCCGGTATGCAACGCAACAACTTGTCCACGGCCATCATGGTGCGTTACAACCTCGTCCGTGATGCAATGCAACCTCGTCTACCGTTGCAGTACTCAAGCGACGGCGGCGGAGCTGCAATGGAGCTGCTCGGCGCAGGCGGCGGAGCTCCAATGGAGCGCTCAACGCCGGCGGTAGAGCTGCAATGGAGCTGCTCGGCGCACGCGGCGGAGCTGCAACTCGCCGGCTACGTAGCTGCAATGGAGCCGCTCGGCGCAGGCGGCGGAGCTTCAATGGAGCGCTCGACGCCGGCCCCGGAGCTGCAATAGAGCAGCTCAGTGCAGGTGGCGGAGCTACAATGAAGCTGCAAGTCGCCGGCTACGGAGCTGCAATGGAGCGCTCGTCGAGTGCACCACTCCCGCGACGGGTCCCGGTGCTGCAGCGCTGCGCTTGTGGGTGGCTTAGTGCAGCGTCGCCGGCGGCTCTTGAGGGCAGCTTGTTGCAGTGAAGCGTTGCTGCCATGCCTAGAGTCTATGGCGTTGCCACGACCGGCGGCGATAATGTGTTTGCAAGGCAAGGAACGAGCTGGGCCGAGCCTGGTGCTGAGAGCGGGTGCGGCATGGTGGCTGCGACTACGAGCTAGATCAGGGCCGCTCGCTGGAGCTCACCGCGTCTATCTCAGGAATCGCGTGTGCGTGAGGATTTTTTTAATTGGCTGCGATGCGAGGAAGACGAGGCCACGCATGGCGTTCTATTGTGTGAGAGCAATGCGGTCTAGGTTGACTAATCCAACGTATCGAGGGATTTGATCGGACGGCTGGGACCCGACTAATTTTTCGAGGAAATAAGTCGGATGATTCCTAGCAGAGGCCAATCATAAATGCCCGAAAGAAATGACAAAAAATAGCACATCAAGTAGCAAGCAAGTGTAAAGGCATACCTCTTGCCATTGCCTCTATTGGTAGGCTCCTCTTCAGGCGTGACAAGACCAAAGAGGAATTGAAGCGAATACACGACCAGCTCCACTGGGAGCTACTCCCTCCGTCCTATAATGTAAAACATTTTTTTGACACTAGTGTATTTAATAATCCAAGCTTGGAACGTGTCAGGAATATCCTTTATTTGAGCTACATTTACCTTCCGACACACTTGAAAATTTGTTTCCTATACTGCAGCTTGTTTCCAGAGGACTATCTCATGAGAAGAAAAAAACTTATAAGGTTGTGGGTAGCAGAGGGGTTCATCGAGAGAAGGGGTGAAAGCACAATGGAGGAAGTGGCGGAAGGTTATTTAAAGGAGTTGGTTTACAGAAATATGCTACAACTTGTTCAAAAGAACTCATTTGGTAGGATGAAATCATTCCGGATCCATGATATCATGCGCGAGTTGGCAGTAGATTTATGTCAGAAAGAGTGCTTTGGTGTTGCATACGAGGAGGATAAGCATACAGAATATATTGAGGAGAAGGATGGTCGTCGACTGGTAATACACAAACTGAAGAAGGGAATATACCAATCACCCTCAAACTTACACCGCCTTTGATCTCTCATTGCATTGGACATTGGTACTCCATCATCCAGTCTACTGCCTCTAATAATGGGGAGATATATGTCGGTACTGGAGCTAAGTGGCCTACCCATTGAGAATGTTCCAGATGCTATTGGAGATCTTTTCAATCTCCACCATTTAGGTCTGCGTGGTTCAAAGGTGAAGGTCCTCCCTAAGTCTGTTGAGAAACTTATAAATTTATTGACACTGGACCTTTTTGGATCTGATATACAAGAGCTTCCTAGAGGGATTGTCAAACTGAAGAATCTTAGACATTTGCGTGCTGAGAGAGTGTATGATGCAACTTGGACAGAATTTAGGTCTGCTAGTGGTGTACGTATCCCCAGAAATCTTGGGAACCTGACAAATCTACAGACATTGAATGTTTTAGATGCACAGGATGAATCTCTAGGTTGTTTGGGGGAGCTTAGGCAACTAAGAAGTTTCAGGATATGGAATGTGAAGGGAATCTGCTGTGGACGCCTGTGTGAATCCCTTGTTCAGATGCAATTTTTGTCTGTGCTAAGTGTGAATGCAAGTGATAAGAATGAGGTTCTCCAGTTGAATGCTCTCCCACCAAATCTGGAAAAGCTACGTCTGACTGGAACATTAGCGGAAGGGACATTGTGCGAGTCTCTCTTCCAAGCCGTGGGTCAGAACTTGTATTCGTTGCATCTATATTGGTCCGAGTTGAAAGAAAACCCCCTGCCATCACTTTCTCAGATGTCAAATATGACAGACCTAGATTTGACAAGTGCATATACTGGAGAGGAGCTGATATTTCTCACTGGCTGGTTTCCTAATCTGAAGACCCTCTTTCTAAGAGACCTTCCTAATCTGAAGCTGCTAGAGTTTAAAAAAGATGCCGTGGCGAGCCTGGAAAGATTGATACTTATCAACCTAAATAGCATGACGGAGGTCCCACCTGGCATTGAGTTCCTTGGGCACCTTAAAAAGCTAAGCTTTGCCGGAATCACCCCTGACTTCCTGATGTTGCTGCGCCAATGTTCTAGAATTGGCAGGGTGCGATGGCAGCATTCTCTACGCCATTGACCGCTACTGGTCTGGACAAGCATAGGTATGTAAAACACTCAACTACTGATTGGAATTTCAATAGTATTTCCTCGTGTAACTTGAAAATGCTCATGTCTTGGCTAGGTCACCAGAAGGAAAATGCTTTAGACTGCATGATGTGGGAGACGTATCCATGCATGGTACAACTGGTGGCTCGTCAGGTTTCTTGTGTTTTTACTGGGCTCCACCCCTGTCGTTAAAAGACTCCTCCAGTGCAGTATGAGTGGTAGTTCCATGATGCTTTACTTGGGGTGCTTCTTCACTACATTATTGGTGTGCTTGTGAACTGTATTATTGTCGGTTCTGTTTGTTAAATCATGTGTTCCTTGAGGGAAAATAATACGACATTTTGTGCTCTGATATTATGTTGTTTACAGTTTCGCACAGTAGTTTCATTTGTCATGAGGTTTCTCCTTCTGTTGGTGTATCTCATTTTTGCAACTCATAGGCTGTGCTCTAAATGATATCAGTACATGTGGTTGTTTTCTTGGGCCATCTCAGATAGTTAAATATCTTCTGTTCTTGTTGTTTTCCCTGTAAAATATCTTAAGAGTGATCAAGGTTGATTGTGTTCCATTTTCTTTTGGCGCTGACACATGGTAAAGTATTTTACATGCTGCGTTCTGGAGTACTTATCTGGAGCATCTTAATTAAGGAAATCACCAATACTTGTTCCCTTTTATGCATTTGTGGATATTGGTGATTTCGGAAATTTCCGGATGTTCTCTCTTTTTAAGGATGTGTATCGAGGAAGCAGAGGGCAGTTTTGTGCAGCTATCATGCAAATCTGGGCGATGACAGTTAATGTAAGATCTTCATGTGGTTTGTTCTACTATGTCTGAAGCATCTACAGTATTGCACACAACACCAACTGCGAAGAATCAATGAAAGCATCTACAATACTACGCAAGTAGCTAGCGTTGCCAAAAAAACAACAATAGTGACACTGAAATTTCTAGGCCAGAAGGTGAACATCACTAGCTCGTGCAGTGCCACAAAAGAAATACTAGGATCACATGGCTGGAAACCCTCTCGGGTCCGAGAATTCTGATGACATGCTGGTTGGAAGTTTGAAACATGTTTGTCATATTGCGGGAGACAGGGTTGATGAAGAGTAGCCAAAATTGTTCGAGATGGACATGTTGGGTCTTGGGGATCTGTGGTGCAAAACTGCTAATCGACAAGATCATCCTATTCTTTACATGGTGGCTATGTCTTGTCTGGGTTCAACATTTTGCTTGCTAGAGTAAGTATCGCTCAAAATTAATGGTGCTTTCTCCAACTCAAACTCAACCTATGTCAGTCATGTACTTTAGGACGTATATAAATTAGATAAATAGACCGAACATATCACAGTTCACAAGGCAGCATAGCGTTGGTGAAGCAACCTTGGTATGGAGCCAGGTACATGAACTCACCAGCTAGGTGTGCTCGCCGTCGTTTTGGCCAGGAAAGACTGTGCAATGACAGCTAGGCTGACGTCACGTGCTTGAGGGAACGTGTGGAGACAAACATGCAAGACTACACGATGTTGTTGGCAAATATTTGCACAATTATTAGTTTTCATATGTAAATCATTTGGCCAATATTTGTCATGCTACAAACATGAGTTTTATTCGAGAAAACAAGGTGCTTGTTTCCCTTCTGCGTTACTATTGGGTAAGGTTTTTTGCAAGAGCTTTTATGGACTGGGAAGGTTCTGCAAAACTTTTTCTTTGTTCATGACAAAATCGTTGTAGATTTTTTATGTGCTAGCTCATCATTTGTACAATCAATAATTTTGTCCATGCAATCCTTATCGTTAGCAAATCAACATTTTTTTAGCAAAATGCAGATAACAACAAATATTTGGGACAACATTGCACATAACCACAAATCAGATTTCATCATGCCCAGTGATACACGGCACATAAATTCAAAAAAAAAAAGATGATGCAGCACGGCACAGCGCATTGGTGGTGAACCAACCCGTGATATCAGTTGGATTCCGGAGCAGCCTCAAACCTTGGCATTGTCGTCGTTGCAGACCTCTTCCTGGTCGTTAAGAGTGTAATGCTTCAGAAGTGGACTGTGAGGCAAAAACTCTTCGCGCCAGAACTTCCTGTGTTGCTCCCTCAACCCCTCAATAAAGGCTTTACTCTCAGCTTCTGAGAGCGGTTCATCATCGCTGGAACCGTCATCAGAGTCTGCTTCTGCTACTTTGACGGCCTGCTCTTTGGTAGTATCATCCATGGTTACGTCGGGCAGGACAGTCGCATCAGCACACTTGTCCACCTCCTCGCAGTCCTCGGAACAGCCGTGCCCGGCTGCCGGCTCCTTCCTTTTGGCGGGGCAGATCTTCAGCGAGCAGTCCACGCCGATGGCAGCCTCCGCCGCCATACTTTTGGTGTTGCCCGGCTTCGGCGAGAAAGACTCCTCCTTTCCGGCCATCGCCCCATTCTCTGACCCGCCGCCACGAGCGACTTCGACGCCGGGCTGGTGTCTAGGGATTCGTGGGTCGGTTAGGTGAAGGCAGAATTGGGATCTCGTGGAATTACTGCGTCGTCTCGATTTGTGTATATAGAGGCGCTGGCGTGCTTCGGTGCGGACTCCCCGTGGAGTATGTCCAGTCCGCCGTTTTCGTGAGGAGCAACTAGTTAACGAGCGTTTTTTCGAAAGCCTCGCAACGATCAGCGTCACTTGACGCGTCCTCAGCCATTCGCCACGTGTCGCGCTTTGGACGTTTTTTTCGGATTTTGTTTTTTTATTTTTCCACACGCGTTTTCGGCTTTTTAAACGGTTTGTTTCCGGGTTTTTTCGATATTTTGGTTTTCCCCCGTTTTTTTTTAGCTTTTCGGGAAAAAAATTCAAAAAAAAAATTTCTGCGCGAAAAAACGTGTTTTTTCCCTTTCGCAAAAGTCATGGTTTTTCTTCCGCGAGAGGTACGGTTGTGCTTTATCGAGAGTCACGGCCGTGCCTTTCGAAAACGAAAAAAAATGCGTTTTCTGTTTTTTTTTTTGCGAGAGTCACGGTTTTTCTTCCGTGAGAGGCACGGTTGTGCTTTTGCGAGAGTCACGGCCGTGCCTCTCGGAAAGGGAAAAACAAAACGCGTTTTTTGTTTTTTTTTCTTTCGTGAGTCATGGTTTTGCTTCCGCGAGAGGCTTGGTTGTGCTTATGCGAAAGTCACGGCCGTGCCTCTTGGAAAGGGAAAAAATACGCGTTTTCTGTTTTTTTTCACGAGAGTCATGGTTTTGCTTCGGCGAGAGACACAGTTGTGCTTTCGCGAGAGTCACCGTCGTGCCTCTCGAAAACGGAAAAAACACGTTTTCTATTTTTTTCCTTCCACGAGAGTCACGGTTTTGCTTCCATGAGAGGCACGGTTGTGATTTTGCGAGAGGCACAGGCGTGCCTCTTTCGGAAAGGGAAAAAACCCTGCTCCCAGTTCGGTTTTTTACTCGGTTTTTTTGTCCGGTTTTTTTGTGAAAAAAAAAGTTCGTCAAAATCTATCAACATGGGATCTAGTTTTGAAGATCTCGACGCGAGGAATCCAATGGTGAAAACGGTTCGAGATTTGGACGCACGGTTTAAAAGATAAAACGTTTTGAATAAACGGATCTAAAAAAAAAGAAAAACTCACAGGTTGCGACAAATGACGCGCTGCATGTGCGCCACTTGTCACAACCTGAAAAAATGAAGTGTTTTTTGCAACGAGTACTCCTTAATTAATGATTTCGGTCGTCGTGTCCAACTAATCCTTCCCATCGTCATGGCCCATGGGGCAATAGGCCTTCTCCACTTCCCCGATTTCACTTCTATATCCAGTGAAAAGAAAAAAATACAATTGAAAACCGAGCAAGAAATAAAGAAAACTGAAGAAAAATAACGGAAAAGAAAGAAAAGAAACAGTGAAAACCAAGCAAAACCAAAGAAAACCCGTGAAAAAACAATAAAAAACAAGAAAAAAACCGAAAAACCAGTGGAAACCAGGCTCGTTTTGTGTCAAGTAGGTCACCCCCCTTCTGCTAAACACGAACAGCACGTGGGCACAGTGGTTATCAGCGCTGGCCGACTAAAAATGTGATTTGACAGGGAGAGTGCTCCTGTCCAATTGACCAATTGATCCCTGAATTTTCTTAAAGAAGTTTGCATATTTGAAGAAAAATGTGACTTGAAAGAAGTCTGCGCATTTGAAAAAATGTTCACAAATTTGGAAAAAAAAACTTGGGCCAATTGAAAAACGGTCAATTGTTTTAAAAAAATTCATACAATAACAACAACAAAGATTTTAGTCCCAAACAAGTTGGGGTAGACTAGAGGTGAAACCCATAAGATCTAGCGACCGACTCATGGCTCTGGTATATGGATAGCTAGGTTCCACGCAGCCCTGTCTATAGCTAGTTCTTTGGTGATACTCCAATCATTCAAGTCTTTCTTAATGGACTCCTCTCATGCCAATTCGGTCTACCCGGCCTCTCTTGACAGTCTATGTACGCTTTAGTCGTCCGCCATGCACTGGAGCTTCTGGAGGCCTACGCTGAATATGCTCAAACCATCTCAGACGATGTTGGACAAAATTCTTTTCAATTGGTGCTACCCCAACTCTATCTCGTATATCATCATTCCGGAGTCGCTTTTGAGTTTCATCTCCATAAGAGTGGCTGAGTTTTTACGTTGGCTCGTCAAACCTATCACAACCCTCCTCATTTGCCCGGGCTTGGGACCGACTACATTGAGACAACATAGACGGAGTTGTTTTTAAAATTTTCATAAATTTGAAAAAATAGTTCACATAAATGGAAAAGTATTCTGATTTCATGGATTCCATAAAAAATCATGTATTGCAAAAAAGTTCACGAATTTGGAAAAGGTTCATAGATTTTAAAAAATCACAGATTTTGTGGATTCTAAAAATATTCACAGGCATGAAAAATATTCACGAATTTGGAAAAGGTTCGTAGGTTTTAAAAAATTACAGATTTTATGGATTCTAAGAATATTCACGGGCATGAAAAATATTCATGAATTTGGAAAAGGTTCATAGATTTTTTTTAAAAGCACAAATTTTGTGGATTCTAAAAATATTCATGGGCATGAAAATTATTAATGAATTTGAAAAATAGGGATTTGAAAAATGTTCATAGATTAAAAAATATTCACGGCTTTTGAAAAATGTTTGTGAATTTTAAAAATCATGTATTTGAAAATGTTCACGAAATTCGGAAAAGAAAAATCTTGAATTCAATTTTTTTGCTATTTTCAAAAAAGATCATGAACTCGGGAATTGCTCAAAAGATTTCAATAAGCAATGAAAAGGAAAAACATAACAGAAAGACAACCAAAAACAAAGCCAGAGAAATAGAAAACCAGCCTAAAAACCGAGGGAGGAGATAATGGGCCATGACTCACCCAAATCTAGTAAACAGGGAGGGTGCTCCCTACCGTTTTTCCTGCATTTGGCGCTTAAGGTGCCAAATAGCATTTGGGCTTGCGGGGTAAAAAAAGAACGAAATTTGGAGGGGAGGTCCCACAAAGCCACAATTTCATTGCATTACGAAAGTTGATCTTATTAACGAGGAAAATTGGATCGGAAAAACCATATATTGTTGGTTAATTACGAGAAAAGCCGAGCAAAACCCCACAACACGGCGGCACTACCTAACTATACAAGGTTTTTGACGCTGGTAGACAAGTGCGACAACTATGAAAACTGATACGTCTTCAATGTATCTATAATTTTGATTGCTCCATGCTATGCTATCTACTGTTTTGAGCAATATTAGGCTTTATTATCCATTTTTATATTATTTTTGGGACTAACCTATTAACCGGAGGCCCTGCTCGGATTTGCTGTTTTTTTGCCTATTTCAGTGTTTCGAAGAAAAGGAATATTAAACGTAGTCGAAACAGAATGAAATCAACTGGAGAAGTTATTTTTGGGAGGAAAGCTACCGGAAAAGCTTGCTGTGCACGTCAGGAAAGAAGGGACGTGCTCACGAGGGTAGGGGGCGCGCCCCCCTGCCTCGTGCCCCCCCTTCGGTCCACCGACGTGCTTCTTTCACCCATATATACCTATGTACCCAAAACTTCCAAAACACATATTAGATCGGGAGTTCCGCCGCCAGAAGCCTTCGTAGCCACCAAAAACCAACCTAGACCCGTTCCGGCACCCTGCCGGAGGGGGCAATCCTTCTCCGGTGGCCATCTTCATCATCACGGTGCTCTTCATGACGAGGAGGGAGTAGTTCTCCCTCGGGGCTGAGGGTATGTACCAGTAGCTATGTGTTTGATCTCTCTCTCGTGTTCTTGATTTGGCACGATCTTGATGTATCGCGAGCTTTGCTATTATAGTTGGATCTTATGTTTCTCCTCCCCCTCTTCTCTCTTGTAATGAATTGAGTTTCTCCTTTGAAGTAATCTTATCGGATTGAGTCTTTAAATATTTGAGAACACTTGATGTATGTCTTGCCGTGCGTATCTGTGGTGACATTGGGATGCCACGTGATTCACTTGATGTATGTTTTGGTGATCAACTTGCGGGTTCTGCCCATGAACCTATGCATAGGGGTTGGCACATGTTTTCGTCGTGATTCTTCGGTAGAAACTTTGGGGCACTCTTTGAGGTTCTTTGTGTTGGTTGAATAGATGAATTTGAGATTGTGTGATGCATATCGTATAATCATACCCACGGATACTTGAGGTGACATTGGAGTATCTAGGTGACATTAGGGTTTTGATTGATTTGTGTCTTAAGGTGTTATTCTAGTACGGACTCTAGGGCTGTTTGTGACACTTATAGGAATAGCCCACCGGATTGATTGGAAAGAATAACTTTGAGGTGGTTTCGTACCCTACCATAATCTCTTCGTTCGTTCTCCGCTATTAGTGACTTTGGAGTGACTCTTTGTTGCATGTTGAGGGATAGTTATGTGATCCAATTATGATATCATTGTTGAGGGAACTTACACTAGCGAAAGTATGAACCCTAGGCCTTGTTTCAACGCATTGCAATACCGTTTACGCTCACTTTTATCATTAGTTACCTTGCTGTTTTTATAATTTCAGATTACAAATACCTTTATCTACCATCCATATACCACTTGCATCACTATCTCTTCGCCGAACTAGTGCACCTATACAATTTACCATTGTATTGGGTGTGTTGGGGACACAAGAGACTCTTTGTTATTTGATTGCAGGGTTGCTTGAGAGAGACCATCTTCATCCTACGCCTCCTACGGATTGATAAACCTTAGGTCATCCACTTGAGGGAAATTTGCTACTGTCCTACAAACCTCTGCACTTGGAAGCCCAACAACGTCTACAAGAAGAAGGTCGTGTAGTAGACATCAAGCTCTTTTCTGGCGCTGTTGCCAGGGAGGTGAGTGCTTGAAGGTATATTTTTAGATCTTGCAATTGAGTCTGTTAGTTTCTTGTTTTATCACTAGTTTAGTTTAAAAAAGAAAATTACAAAAAAAAATGAAATTGAGTTTGTCTCATACGCTTCACCTTTTTAATATCTTTCGTGAGTATGATGGAAAGGATAATTGTGCTCAAGTGCTAGAAGAAGAATACATTAAAATGTTTGGCACTAAATATTTGAATGATGAGCATGATTACAATGTTGTCAGTACGAATTCTTTGAATATCCATGATACTAATGATGATTGCACTAGTTATGATGAAAATGTCTCCTATAAACATGTCAATTTTTGTGGAGTGCATTGGGTTTGTAAGTACACATCAAATAGGGAAGATAGATATTGCATGAGGCATAAATACTTAGAAACTAAATTGTTGCAAGAAAGGCTAGATGGTTGTGCTGAAAATTTAAATTTTCTTGGCCGTACTTGTGGACTTTGCAATGAAAGTGGTCATTTAGCTATCCGATGCAAATTGTTTCATGATCTAATCGTGTCCAAAAATTGTGATGACTTGATTTCCCTTGCACACTATAATGAACTTAATTTGCTTATGGGCTATGAAGAAATGAAACGTATAACTAACTATCTTCCGGAATTTGCCCGTTATAAACTTCTTGGTTTTGATCTAGAGGAAATTTATATGTATTGTACGGTGAATTGTATTGAAAATCCTTATATTGCCAATTACACAAAAAAGAAAACAAGTAGAAGATGAACAGAATACTGATGAAAGGGAAGAGACTTCCCAATACCCTCCTATTATTTCTTATGATGAATCAGGTAACGAGGAGAAGCCTCCTATTCAACCAATCTCATTAATAAGGAGCTCCAAAAAGAGGATTGAACCCACACATGATGTGGTGAAGAAGAAGAAAAGAAAAAGGAAGAGAGGTAAAAAGATATCTCTCCCAAATAGTGCTGCTCCTATTACTATTGTGCCTCATGAAAATATAATTGTGGAAGATAATGATACTTCTTATGATCTTGAAAATCTTTTTGGCACTTGCTTGGAAGAACATGATAATTGCTATACTATTGGTGATATCCATACTATTAATGATGAAAGTGATTATGCTTATAATATGAAAAGGCCCAAGCTTGGGGATGCTATGTTTGATGAAGATGAGGTTTTTGAGAATATATTTGCTGCAATTAATGTTTGTCCCAAGCTTGGGGATGCTACGCTTAATGAAGATGATATTTTTAGTCTCCCAAGTTTTGATATGCAAATTTATAAAGATGATAGCATGCCTCCTACTTATGATAATTATTGTGATGATACATATGCTATAAAAAGTAGTGATGATTATTGACGGTGTCCTGGACTAGGGGGTACTCACCACGTCATCTCCCGATCTGTTAGATTGGCTCGAGGACCCCCATGGCCATATACTCATGGGCCAGTTCGGACAGTTGCCGCATACATGGAAGGTTCCACCAGACTTGGTGATCAAGACAAGTACTTCTCCCCACCAGCATATTCGGCTAGGACTCTTGTTATCCCAGGCCTCTGGTACATTATATAAACCAAGGCCAGGCTAGTCGATGGAGAACATACAATCAGACCATAGGCTAGTGATAACCTACAAGTATAGGGGATCGCAACAGTTTTCGATAAGTAAGAGTGTCGAACCCAACGAGGAGCTAAAGGTAGAACAAATATTCCCTCAAGTTCTATCGACCACCGATACAACTCTACGCACGCTTGACGTTCGCTTTACCTAGAACAAGTATGAAACTAGAAATACTTTGTAGGTGTTGTTGGATAGGTTTGTAAGATAATAAAGATTACGTAAATAAAAAGTAGGGGTTGTTGTAAGTAAAGAAGTAATAAAGTAAATATAGGGAATGTGGAAAAGTGGTGGTAGGAGTTGCGAAATTGCCCCTAAGCAATTGACTACTTTACTAGACCGATAGCAAGTATTATGTGGGAGAGGCCACTGCTAGCATGTCATCCCTGACATGGAATTCTATGCACTTATGATTGGAACTATTAGCAAGCATCCGCAACTACTAATGTTCATTAAGGTAAAACCCAACCATAGCATTAAGATATATTGGTCCCCCTTCAATCCCGTATGCATCAATTTCTATGCTAGGTTGAAACTTCTGTCAATCTTGCCCTCGAATACATAGTCTTATCAGCATATAACTAACCCTAGGGTGTGATCGACGTGCACAATCATATGATGGGCACCAAAGGGCAGCAACATAACCACAAGAAAATTAAATCAATCATAGCAATTCAGCAACCACCGATAGGACAACGAAAATCTACTCAGACATCATAGGATGGCAACACATCATTGGATAATAATATGAAGCATAAAGCACCATGTTCAAGTAGAGGGTACATCGGGTTGCGGGAGAGTGGACTGCTGTAGATACAGGGGGGGAAGGTGATGGAGATGTTGGTGAAGATGGCGGAGGTGTTGGTGTAGATCGCGGTGATGATGATGATGGCCCCTGGTGGCACTCCGGTGCCACCGGAAGCGAGGGGGAGAGAGCCCCCCTTCTTCTTATTCCTTGACCTCCTCCCTAGATGGGAGAAGGGTTTCCCCTCTAGTCCATGGTCTCCATGGCGTGGGAGGGGCGAGAGCCCCTCCGAGATTGGATTTGTCTATCTGTCTCTCCCTGTTTCTGTGTTCTGTTTTCTGGCCCTTCACCGTTTCTTAAATTCCCGGAGATCCGTAACTCCAATTGAGCTGAATTTTGGACACGATCTCTATCCGGAAATTAGCTTTCTTGCGGCGAAAGAAGGGCACCAACCGCCTTACGGGGTGGCCACGAGGGTCAGGGGCGCGCCCCCCTACCTCGTGCCCCCCTCGGGCACCGTCTCGCAATGATTCCACTTCCCAAAATTCATAAATATTCCAAAATAAATCTCCGTTAGTTTTTATTCCGTTTGGACTCCGTTTGGTATGGGTTTTCTGTGAAACAAAAAACATGCAACAAACAGGAACTGGCACTGGGCACTGGATCAATATGTTAGTCCCAAAAATAGTATAAAAAGTTGCCAAAAAGTATATGAAAGTTGAATAATATTGGCATGGAACAATAAAAAATTATAGATACGACGGAGACGTATCAGCTAGCTTCTAGGGTTTAGCCTCTCCGATCTCGTGGTAGATCAACTCTTGTAATACCCATATCATCAAGAATAAATCAAGCAGGACGTAGGGTTTTACCTTCATCAAGAGGGCCCGAACCTGGGTAAAACATCGTGTTCCCCGCCTTCTGTTACCATCCTCCTTAGACGCATAGTTCGGGACCCCCTACCCGAGATCCGCCGGTTTTGACACCGACATTGGTGCTTTCATTGAGTGTTCTGCTGTGTGATCGGCAAAAGGATCAATGGCTCGCCCGCAGGTCAACTGCGACGCCGACATCTTTGTCGCCGGCTCGACTGGTCACCTTGGCTCGACCGAGGACCGTGCTCCATCTCCAATCGTCATGTTCGGATGGGGGCCTTCATCAACATCAACTCCGATCTCTATCATGATCGTAGAGGAATCATCCATGGAGCTCGAGAGCTCAACGTCAACATTGCCCTCGGGCGGCCGTGCTGTTTTTCTGGACAGCGAAATTGTATCCGCCGTCACCGCCTCCTCGAGCGTCAGTTTGACGATTGCTTCGGTGGAATAGTGCAAAATTACGTCTACAACGGCCATGCAAAATTTCGTCGAGTTCCCATGGAGGAATCTCCGACAATCTACGATATACCGGAGCCCTGTCAAAACTGGACGGGAATCTGGACGAGTTCAGGGCGTGGTCTCCAGAGCCCAGCTCGGAGGTCCTTTGAAGATCCAACCGTTCATCTACTTTGGAATTCCCATATCTACCACCCCTCCAAATTTCAGCTTGATCCGACGGTTCAAAATCCGGGAACCTTCCGATGAGTGGACCAATTTTTGGATCTATTTTCTGCGCGAATACGGATCCGACCCGAATTCATGTTTCTTTATGAACATGATATTGGACAACCTTTTTAGAGGAATTCTCTTCTAGGGTATTGTGCGTCATTTTTAAACACATGCCCGTAAAATTTTAAGCCTCCCCCGAGGTCATCTTGATCATCATGCTGGTGTCAAACCACCCGCAATATTGCTCCAAGGCTGCCGACCTGCACTAGACACGTCGTCGCTTTGTTGAGCCGAGCTCAACTTCTTCGGATCATCATCTCGGCAAGCCGAACAAGAGTTCGACATTGCGAAGGATAAATCATCGCCAACATCGCCGCCCCACGGATCACACGGAGCGGGCACACCGGCATCGCCGCACGGTCACTTCATCAAGCCGGCATTGACCACGTCACGACCTACATCGGCAGGGCCGCACTGTTGCTTTTTCAAGCCGGTATCCGTCACGCCGACCTACTTCGACTCATCGGCTGACATCGAGGCTTCGATGTCTCGGCTAGACTGGGGGCTTCGCCATCTCTTCATCAACCTACTCCGGAGACTTTGGCGTCACTAGCCGACCAGCTCCGTCATGTTAGCTGGACCGAGGGCTTTGCCTCGGTGAGCCAACCTTTGCCAGCATCGCCATGCCGTCGCTTTATCGCCCATCAGGCAATGGGTGTGCGGATCGAGTCCCAACTTTGGGAGTCACCTTTCTTCGGATTGCTACAACAAATCAACCAGGTGCTATTAATCCTAGTTTTTTTTGCTTGTTTGGGTTCATTTTTCCCAAGGAATTATTACTCTGGTTTGTCCATCATATGTACACAGGTCTATCAAATGGTGGCCGCATTAACGACGGTCGCATGGTGGTTCGGTCAATTTCCGTACATAGTCCGGCGAACGCCGCATCCGAAACTCGGACCGACCCGTGAATCCAGGCTTTGCCACACCTTTACCGCATCACGCCGACGCCCTGCATCGACATTGACTTCGGCGCCAGGCCATATTTCTTTTATTACTCACTTTGCATAAATTATTTATTATGCAACATTTTTTTATTATCATTACTATTATCTCCAGTTTGCACTATTTTTTGTGCACATGAAAATGATCCGGGTTGGGCAGTATCGTCAACTCGGCGTACTGACATACCACGTCACCTCGGCTGGATGGGGGGCTTCGTTAACACTTCATTACCCCATGCCGGGGACTTCGGCATCACTCTGCCAGCCTGCATTGACCGTGCTATGTCACCACTTCGGAGTGCCGAGCCCTTTGCTCCGCCACCTCGGGACCGGCTTGAGGGATGGAACATTGTCCCGCATCAAGCTCGGACCGCGTCATCAATACCAAACACATTAATCAGCTAAGTTGCCTTCAGGCTCAAAGTTTTAAATTTTCAACTTGTGTTCGGTTCGATCAAGCATTATACTTTTTTGAAAAAAAGTTGCTTGTAAAAAATTTCCTTCTCCAAACTTTGTTTGTGACGCACAAATTCAAATACACCGTTTATTTGGGGCTTCCTTTATGAAGCTTTTCCTCTTGCATATGATTATACTTGTGCGGCTTCGTTCCTTGTTCGTGTATTACGCCATAATATGCACCATATTGACTTAAGAGATTTGCAAGCTGGGTTGTCTAGCTCCTGTGCTTACCCTTACGTTCCCGATTGTTCGGCTAGGGAGTAAAGGGAGCACCTCTGCGATTGTCATGACCGGGTCCTCCGAGCTCTGACCTCAGACTGGGTGAAGCTGAAAGCTAGCGCTCTTATTGTTTTCAATCATGGTCGGCACACAACGGAACTCATGAGTACAAAAAATCTATTGCACAAGTCTCATAGTAATAATGAGCATCGAAGAAAGGTATCGGTGGGGGTACTATTTTCTTCGAAGATGCTTCTTACACTTCGTCTGTAATATAGCATAAGTTCCCTGAGCACGCTTTGTCTGTTATAGCCTTATGGCCCGGTTGCCTGGTTATCGGAAACACTGTCGATATTCTCGACAGGTGGAGTACATAACACTTTTCGGTCCTTGACCGAAGAGGGAGAAGCCGACGGTCGGTTAAGACGCGTTTAAAGTTCGGGTGAACAAATATATGATATTAGTACTTCGGTACATACAATCATTATACATAAAATTCTTTTACCCAAGTCACTTGGGGGCTCTTAAATTTATATGAGCCGTTTTATAATAAGTGTTCTTCTTCTTAGTTGTTGCAAAGTTTTTATTACTATTATTATTCATCACTCCTTTTTTCGACACGAGTGTGTGGTCACTAGCCGTGGAGCCTAATTTCTCTCTCAAAGCTGCTAGAGTTTAGATTGCTAAACTGGCCTAATGAGAAGTACTCCGCCTTCGGGATAGGAGGTTGAAGCCGTAGGCTGACCCGCTTGAAGTCTTGAGATAGGATGTTGAGACGTCCATTTTGCATCATGCTTTTATATCGATATTTATTGCATTATGGACTGTTATTTCACTTTATGTCACAATACTTATGGCTATTCTCTCTTATTTTACAAGGTTTACATAAGGAGGGAGAATGCCGGCAGCTAGAATTTTGGGCTCGAAAAGGAGCAAATATTGGAGACCTATTATGCGCAACTCCAAAAGTCCTGAAACTCCACGGAACGTCTTAAAATAAATAAAGAAAAATCCTCGCCAAAGATGAAGGCCAGGGGGCCCACACCCTGCTCACGAGGGTGGGGGGCGCGCCCCTCTACCTCGTGGGCCCCCTGGTGGCTCTCTAACGTCCATCTTCTCCTATATGAGGTCTTTCGATGAGAAAAAAATAGAAAGGAACTTTTCGGGATGAGACTCCGCTGCCACGAGGCGGAACCTTGGCGGATCCAATCTAGAGCTCCGGCAGAGCTGTTCTGCCGGGGAAACTTCCCTTCGGGAGGGGGAAATCATCACCATCGTCATCACCAACGCTCCTCTCATCGGGAGAGGGCAATCTCCATCAACATCTTCACCAGCACCATCTCATCTCCAAACCCTAGTTCATCTCTTGTATCCAATTCTTGTCTCAAAGTCCAGGATTGGTGCTAGTAGGTTGCTAGTAGTGTTGATTACTCCTTGTAGTTGATGCTAGTTGGTTTAATTGGTGGAAGATCATATGTTCAGATCCTATATGCATATTATTACCCCTCTGATTATGAACATGAATATGCTTTGTGAGTAATTACATTCGCTCCCGAGGACAAGGGAGAAGTCTTGCTATGAGTAGTCATGTGAATTTGGTATGCGTTTGATATTTTGATAAGATGTATGTTGTCTAGCCTCTAGTGGTGTTATGTGAACGTCGACTACGTAACACTTCACCATTATTTGGTCCTAGAGGAAGGTCTTGGGAATTAATAAGTAGATGATGGGTTGCTAGAGTGATAGAAGCTTAAACCCTAGTTTATGCGTTGCTTCGTAAGGGGCTGATTTGGATCCATATGTTTCATGCTATGGTTAGATTTACCTTAATAATTTTGTTGTAGTTGCGGATGCTTGCAATAGAGGTTAATCATAAGTGGGATGTTTGTTCATGTAAGAACAACACCCAAGCACCGGTCCACCCACATATCAAATTATCAAAGTATCGAACGCGAATCATATGAACGTGATGAAAACTAGCTTGACGATATTCCCATGTGTCCTCGGGAGCGCTTTTCCTATTATAAGAGTTTGTTCCGGCTTGTCCTTTGCTACAAAAGGATTGGGCCATCTTGCTGCACTTTATTTACTTTTGTTACTTGTTGCTCGTTGCAATTTATCCCGTCACAAAACTATCTGTTACCACTTATTTCAGTACTTGCAGAGAATACCTTGCTGAAAACTGCTTATCATTTCCTTCTGCTCCTCATTGGGTTCGACACTCTTACTTATCGAAAGGACTACGATAGATCCCCTATACTTGTTGGTCATCAAGATTCTTTTCTGGCGCCGTTGCCGGGGAGTGTAGCGCCTTTGGTAGGTGGAATTCGGTAAGGAAAAATTTATATAGTGTGCTGAAATTTACTGTCACTTGTTACTATGGAAAGTAATTCTCTGAGGGGCTTGTTCGGGGTATCTTCACCCCGTCCCGTAGAGCAAAGAGTTGCTCCTCAACCTACTGAACCTATTGAAAATGAAACTCCTTTTGAATTTCCTTCGAGTATGATGGAAAAACTGCTAGCTAACCCTTTTACAGGAGATGGAACAAGGCATCCTGATGAGCACTTAATATATGTGGATGAAGTTTGTGGATTATTTAAGCTTGCAGGTATACCCGATGATGTTGCTAAGAACAAGGTCTTCCCTTTATCTTTGAAGGGAGATGCACTGATATGGTATAGGCTATGTGATGATATGAGATCATGGGACTATAAAAGATTGAAGCTGGAGTTTCATCGAAAGTATTACCCTATGCATCTTGTTCATCGTGACCGCAATTATATATATAATTTCTGGCCTCGCGAAGGAGAAAGCATCGCTCAAGCTTGGGGGTGGCTTAAATCAATGTTATATTCATGCCCCAATCATGAGCTCCCGAGAGAAATAATTATGCAAAGTTTTTATGCTCGGCTTTCTGATAACAATCGCACCATGCTCGATACTTGTGCTGGCTCTTTTATGATGAAGACTACTGAATTCAGATGGAATTTATTGGATAGAATTAAACGCAACTCTGAAGATTGGGACCTCGACGATGGTAAGGAGTAAGATATGACACCCAAGTTTAATTGTGTTAAATCTTTTATGGACACCGATATTTTCCGTAAGTTTAGCACTAAATATGGACTTGACTCTGAGATGTAGCTTCTTTCTGTGAATCTTTTGCTACTTATGTTGATCTCCCTAAGGAGAAGTGGTTTAAATATCATCCTCCCATAGAAGTAAAAGTAGCTGCACCTATTACAGTTGAAGAAAAGACTGTCACTTATAATGATCCTATTGTTCCTACTTCTTACATTGAGAAGCCACCTTTCCCTGTTAGAATAAAAGATCACGCTAAAGCTTCAACTGTTGTTCGTAAAAGACATATTATAACTTATACACCTCCTGAGCAAGTTAAAGTAGAACCTAATATTGCTATTGTTAAAGATCTCTTATCTGATAATATTGATGGGCACGTTATTCAGTTCGATGGTGAAACTGCTAGAATTGCTAAGCCTTGTGATAAAGATAAACATAGACCTGTGGTAGGCCTGCATGTTATTTCTGTTAAAATAGGAGATCATTGTTATCATGGCTTATGTGATATGGGTGCTAGTGCTAGTGTTATACCTTATGACTTGTATGAAGAAATTAAGAATGAAATTGCACCTGCTGAGTTAGAAGATATTGATGTCACAATTAAACTTGCCAATAGAGATACTATTTCAGCGATGGGAATTGTTAGAGATGTTGAAGTCTTGTGTGGGAAAACTAAATATCCTGCTGTTTTTCTTGTTCTTACTTCTCCGCAAGATAGCCTTTGTCCCATTATATTTGGTAGACCCTTCTTAAATACTGTCAATGCTACCATAGATTGCACAAAGAATGTTGTTACTGTTGGCTTGGATGATATGGTTCATGAGTTTAATTTCTCTAAATTTAGTAAACAACATCGTGAGGAAGAATTACCTAGTAAGGATGAAATTATTGGTCTTGCTTCTATTGTCGTACCTCCTAGTGATCCTTTAGAACACTATTTGCTAGACCATGAAAATGATATGTTCATGAATGAAAGAAGGGAAATAGATGAAGTATTCTTTAAACAGGAACCTATTCTGCATCACAACTTGCCTGTTGAAATCTTAGGGGATCCTCCTCCACCCAAGGGTGATCCCGTGTTTGAGCTTAAACCTTTGCCTGATAATCTTAAATATGGTTATCTTGATGAAAAGAAGATATATCCTGTTATTATTAGTGCTAACCTTTCAGAGCATGAAGAAGAAAGATTATTGAAAACTCTGAAGAAGCATTGTGCTGCTATTGGATATACTCTTGATGATCTTAAGGCCATTAGTCCCACTCTATGTCAACATAAAATAAATCTGGAAGCAGATGCCAAACCAGTTCGTGATCCTCAACGACGTCTGAATCCTAAAATGAAAGAAGTGGTAAGAAAAGAAATACTAAAGCTTCTGGAGGCAGGTATAATCTATCCCATTGCTGATAGTGAGTGGGTAAGTCCTGTCCATTGTGTCCCTAAGAAAGGAGGTATTACTGTTGTTCCTAACGATAAAGATGAATTGATTCCACAAAGAATTATCACAGGTTATAAGATGGTAATTGATTTCCGCAAATTAAATAAAGCTACTAAGAAAGATCATTACCCTTTACCTTTTATTGATCAAATGCTAGAAAGATTATGCAAACATACACACTATTGCTTTCTAGATGGTTATTCTGGTTTCTCTCAAATACCTGTGTCGGCTAGAGATCAATCAAAGACTACTTTTACATGCCCTTTTGGTACTTTTGCTTATAGACGTATGCCTTTTGGTTTATGTAATGCACCTGCTACCTTTCAAAGATGCATGATGGCTATATTCTCTGACTTTTGTGAAAAGATTTGTGAGGTTTTCATGGACGACTTTTCCATCTATGGTTCCTCTTTTGATGATTGCTTGAGCAATCTTGATCGAGTTTTGCAGAGATGTGAAGAAACTAATCTTGTCTTGAATTGGGAAAAGTGCCACTTTATGGTTAATGAAGGTATTGTCTTGGGGCACAAAGTTTCTGGAAGAGGTATTGAAGTTGATAAAGCCAAGGTTGATGCTATTGAAAAGATGCCATGTCCCAAGGACATCAAAGGTATAAGAAGTTTCCTTGGTTACGCCGGATTTTATAGGAGGTTCAATAAGGACTTCTGAAAAATTTCTCGGCCTCTGACTAATTTATTGCAAAAATATATACCATTTGTCTTTGATGATGATTTTGTAGAAGCATTTGAAATACTTAAGAAAGCATTAGTCACTGCACCTATTGTTCAGCCACCTGATTGGAACCTACCCTTTGAAATTATGTGTGATGCTAGTGATTATGCTGTAGGTGCTGTTCTAGGGCAAAGAATTGATAAGAAATTAAATGTTATTCATTATGCTAGTAAGACTCTAGACAATGCTCAAAGAAATTATGCTACCACTGAAAAATAGCTTTTAGCAGTTGTATTCGCTTGTGATAAGTTCAGATCTTATATTGTTGATTCTAAAGTAACTATTCAAACTAATCATGCTGCTATTAAATATCTTATGAAAAAGAAAGATGCTAAGCCTAGACTTATTAGATGGGCTCTCTTGCTACAAGAATTTGATTTGCATATTGTTGATAGAAAGGGAGCTGAGAACCCCGTTGCAGACAACTTGTCTAGGTTAGAAAATATTCTTGATGAGCCACTACCTATTAATGATAGCTTTCCTGATGAACAATTAAATGTTATAAGTACTTCTCGTAGTACTCCATGGTATGCTGATTATGCTAATTATATTGTTGCTAAGTTTATACCACCTAGCTTCACATACCAGCAAAAGAAAAAGTTTTTCTATGATTTAAGACATTACTTTTGGGATGACCCACATCTTTATAAAGAAGGAGTAGATGGTGTTATTAGACGTTATGTACCTGAGCATGAACAGGAACAGATCCTACGGAAGTGTCATTCCGAGTCTTATGGAGGACACCATGCTGGAGATAGAACTGCACATAAGGTATTGCAATCTGGTTTTTATTGGCCTACTCTCTTCAAGGATGCCCGTAAGTTTGTCTTGTCTTGTGATGAATGTCAAAGAATTGGTAATATTAGTAGACGTCAAGAAATGCCTATGAATTATTCTCTTGTTATTGAACCGTTTGATGTTTGGGGCTTTGATTATATGGGACCTTTTCCTGCCTCTAATGGATACACACATATTCTAGTTGCTGTTGATTACATTACTAAGTGGGTAGAAGCTATTCCAACTAGTAGTGCTGATCATAACACTTCTATTAAAATGCTTAAGGAAGTTATTTTCCCGAGGTTTGGAGTCCCTAGATATTTAATGACTGATGGTGGTTCACACTTTATTCATGGTGCTTTCCATAAAATGCTTGCTAAATATGATGTTAATCATAGAATTGCATCTCCTTATCACCCTCAGGCTAGTGGTCAAGTAGAGTTGAGCAATAGAGAGCTCAAATTAATTTTGCAAAAGACTGTTAATAGGTCTAGAAAGAATTGATCCAAGAAACTTGATGATGCATTATGGGCTTATAGAACTGCATACAGAAATCCTATGGGCATGTCTCCGTATAAAATGGTTTATGGAAAAGCATGTCACTTACCTCTCGAACTAGAACATAAGGCATATTGGGCTATTAAAGAGCTTAACTATGATTTTAAACTTGCTGGTGAGAAGAGGTTATTTGATATTAGCTCACTTGATGAATGGAGAATCCAAGCTTATGAAAATGCCAAGTTGTTTAAAGAAAAAGTTAAAAGATGGCATGACAAAAGGATACAAAAGCGTGAGTTTAATGTAGGTGATTATGTATTGCTATACAACTCTTGTTTAAGATTTTTTGCAGGAAAAATTCTCTCTAAATGGGAAGGCCCCTATGTTATTGAAGAGGGCTATCATTTCGGTGCCATAAAGATCAACAATTTCGAGGGCACAAATCCGAAGGTGGTAAATGGTCAAAGAATTAAACATTATATCTCAGGTAATCCTATAAATGTTGAAACCAATATTATTGAAACCATAACCCCGGAGGAATACATAAGAGACACTTTCCGGAACGTTTTAGACTCGGAAAAGGAATAGGTATGTGGTACGGTAAGTAAACCGATTCCAAAACAATTTTTAAGGCAATATTTCTCTGTTTTGGTATATTTAGAAAAATAGAAAAATAAGTAGCAGTCCGGGAAGGACACGAGGGCCCCACGAGGGTGGTGGGCGCGCCCTACCCCCCTGGGCGCGCCCCCTACCTCGTGAGCACCTCGTGTGCCTTCCGGACTCCGTTTTCTTGCACGATACGTATTTTGGTCGGTAAAAAATTCATTATATAACCTCCCGAAGGTTTTGACTCCCGTATCACGCAAACCTCCTCTGTTCTTGTTTTGAGCTGTTTTCTGTCAGGGTTTTCCAGGCTAGGCATCATGTCGTCTCCCTCCTCCAACAATGGTGACAACGATGCTTGGCTAATGAAGATAGATCTGAAGAGGGAAGAACCCACGAGGGTCAACAAAGATGAAAGGATCAAGAAGGCCACGGAGGATCACACTCTAGCAGCAAAAGACACCCTCCAACTTGATCATAACCTTCTTACCCCAACTGAGATCGAAGCTTTCAAGATGATTGAGTTAGCTCGTATACAAAACAAGTATCTCACACAAGAAAATATTTTGTTGAAGGAGCATATTGTTGCACAAGGGCATTATTCGCAAGCTGGAGGACCTCTTACGCTCGATGTGTGATTATCCGTCACCTCCACCTTCTTCACCGACAAAGGATATATAATCACATGGGTACGGGCACTCCCCTTGGCAACTGCCAAGCTTGGGGGAGGTGCCCCGGTATCGTATCACAATCACAACTCCTATCTTTACCATTTTTCTTAGTACGATCCTATTAGTAGTATCTTGATCTAGTAGAATAAAGTTTATGGCATGATCTAGTTTTGAGTTTTGCTTTATGATCTCTCTATGTAATCGAGTCCGTGATCTATATATAATAAAGATTAGTGTTGAGTCAAGGGCTTGACTATTTTGCCATGATCTTGGGTGAATAAAAGAAAAGAGAAAAGAATAAAAAGAAACAAAAAGTTCATATTGATCTTATTGAGAGTAATGACTTCACATAGAAAGAGTATGATGATTAAAAGTTGTTGGGAGTTGGCAGACATAGCTTTGGTCATTATTGCAATTAATAGGAAGTAATAAGGAAAGAGAGGTTTTCACATATAGATATATTATCATTGACATCTTTTATGATTGGGAGCACTCATTAAAATATGACATGCCAAAGAGTTGATGTTGGACAAGGAAGACAATGTAATGAGTTATGTCTTTCTTATATCTGAGATAAAGTATGTTGTCATGGATCCTCTAACTTGTTGAGCTTGCCTTTCCCCCTCATGCTAGCCAAATTCTCAGCACTAAGTAGAAATACTACTTGTGCTTCCAAAATCCCTAAACCAGTTTTGCCATGAGAGTCCACCATATCTACCTATGGATTGAGTAAGATCCTTCAAGTAAATTGTCATCGGTGCAAAGCAATAAAAATTGCTCTAAATATGTATGATTGATTGGTGTGGGAGAAATAAGCTTTATACGATCTTGTGATGTGGAAGTAATAAAAGCGACGAACTGCATAATACAGGTTCATATCACAAGGGGCAATATAAAGTGATGTTCTTTCGCATTGAGATTTTATACATCCAACCATAAAAGCACATGGCAACCTCTGCTTCCCTCTGCGAAGGGCCTATCCTTTATTATTATCTTCTACCTTATGCAAGAGTCATGGTGATCTTCACCTTTTCTTTTTTCATTTTATCCTTTGGCAAGCCCAGCATGTTGGAAAGAACATGATATATATATATATATATATATATATATATATATATATCTAATTGGATGTAGGGGAGCATGAACCATTATTGTTGACATTACCCTTGAGGAAAAAGGTTGTGGGGCAAAACTATAAGCCCCTATCTTTCTCTGTGTCCGATTAAAACTCCGTAACCACAAGTATCACGTGAGTGTTAGCAATTATGGAGGACTAAATGATAGTTGAGTATGTGGACTTGCTTTTTAGCTCTGACATAGACTCTTTCCGATGTTATGATAAATTGCAATTTCTTCAATGACTGAGATTATAGTTTGTCAGAGCCCAATAAGGTTTATGATTTATACTTTTGCATTGTGAATAGATCATCACTTGAACATAAGTAATCATATGACAAAATCTATATATGTTGCTGTTATAAGAATAATCATGATGCCTTCATGTCCGTATTTTATTTTTATCGATGCCTCTACCTCTAAACATGAGGACATATTTATTGTTATCGGCTTTTCGCTAGAGGACAAGCGAGGTCTAAGCTTGGGGGAGTTGATATGTCCATTTTGCATCATGCTTTTATATCGATATTTATTGCATTATGGACTATTATTTCACTTTATGTCACAATACTTATGGCTATTCTTGAAGGAAATATGCCCTAGAGGCAATAATAAAGTTATTATTTATTTCCTTATATCATGATAAATGTTTATTATTCATGCTAGAATTGTATTAACCGGAAACATAATACATGTGTGAATACATAGACAAACAGAGTGTCACTAGTATGCCTCTACTTGACTAGCTCGTTAATCAAAGATGGTTATGTTTCCTAACCATGAACAAAGAGTTGTTATTTGATTAACGGGATCACATCATTAGTTGAATGATCTGATTGACATGACCCATTCCATTAGCTTAGCACACGATCGTTTAGTATGTTGCTATTGCTTTCTTCATGACTTATACATGTTCCTATGACTATGAGATTATGCAACTCCCGTTTGCCGGAGGAACACTTTGGGTGCTACCAAACGTCACAACGTAACTGGGTGATTATAAAGGAGTACTACAGGTGTCTCCAAAGGTAGATGTTGGGTTGGCGTATTTCGAGATTAGGATTTGTCACTCCGATTGTCGGAGAGGTATCTCTGGGCCCTCTCGGTAATGCACATCACATAAGCCTTGCAAGCACTGCAACTAATATGTTAGTTGTGAGATGATGTATTACGGAACGAGTAAAGAGACTTGCCGGTAACGAGATTGAACTAGGTATTGGATACCGACGATCGAATCTCGGGCAAGTAACATACCGATGACAAAGGGAACAACGTATGTTGTTATGCGGTCTGACCGATAAAGATCTTCGTAGAATATGTAGGAGCCAATATGGGCATCCAGGTCCCGCTATTGGTTATTGACCGGAGACGTGTCTCGGTCATGTCTACATTGTTCTCGAACCGTAGGGTCCGCACGCTTAAGGTTTCGATGACAGTTATATTATGAGTTTATGAGTTTTGATATACCGAAGGAGTTCGGAGTCCCGGATGAGATCGGGGACATGACGAGGAGTCTCGAAATGGTCGAGACGTAAAGATCGATATATTGGACGACTATATTCGGACTTCGGAAAGGTTCCGAGTGATTCGGGTATTTTTCGGAGTACCGGAGAGTTACGGGAATTCGCTGGGAGAAGTATTGGGCCTTGATGGGCTTTAGTGGGAAGAGGAGAAAAGGCCTGCTGCGCCCCCCCTCCCCTCTAGTCCGAATTGTACTAGGGAAAAGGGGGCCGGCCACCTTTCCTACTCCTCCACTTCCTTCTCCCTTCCTCCCCTCTTGATGGACTCCTACTAAGACTTGGAGTCCTAGTAGGACTCCCATCCTGGCCGCACCAATAGCCTTGGCCGACCTCCTCCTCCTCCATCCTTTATATACTGAGGCAGGGGGCACCCCATAGACACACAAGTTGATCCACGTGATCGTTCCTTAGCCGTGTGCGGTGCCCCCTGCCACCATATTCCACCTCGGTCGTATTGTAGCGGTGCTTAGGCGAAGCCCGGCGACAGTAGAACATCAAGATCGTCACCACGCCGTCGTGCTGACGGAACTCCTCCCCGAAGCTTTGCTGGATCGGAGCCCGGGGAGTGTCATCGAGCTGTACGTGTGCCAAGAACTCGGAGCTGCCGGAGTAACGGTACTTGGATCGGTCGGATTGGGAAGACGTACGACTACTTCCTCTACGTTGTGTGATCGCTTCCGCAGTCGGTCTGCGTTGGTACGTAGACAACACTCTCCCCTCTCGTTGCTATGCATCACCATGATCTTGCGTGTGCGTAGGAATTTTTTTGAAATTACTACGTTACCCAACAGTGGCATCCGAGCCTAGGTTTTATGGTTTGATGTTAATTGCACGAGTAGAACACAAGTGAGTTGTGGACGATACAAGTCATACTGCCTACCAGCATGTCATACTTTGGTTCGGCGGTATTGTTGGACGAGACGACCCGGACCAACCTTACGCGTACGCTTACGCGAGACCGGTTCCCTCGACGTGCTTTGCACATAGATGGCTTGCGGGCGACAGTCTCTCCAACTTTAGTTGAACCAAGTGTGGCTACGCCTGGTCCTTGAGAAGGTTAAAACGGAGTCTATTTGACAAACTATCGTTGTGGTTATGATGCGTAGGTGAGATTGGTTCTTACTTAAGCCCGTAGCAGCCACGTAAAACATGCAACAACAAAGTAGAGGACGTCTAACTTGTTTTTGCAGGGCATGTTGTGATGTGATATGGTCAAGGCATGATGCAAAATTTTATTGTATGAGATGATCATGTTTTGTAACCAAGTTATCGGCAACTGGCAGGAGCCATATGGTTGTCGCTTTATTGTATGCAATGCAATCGTGATGTAATGCTTTACTTTATTACTAAGCGGTAGTGATAGTCGTGGAAGCATAAGATTGGCGAGACGACAACGATGCTACGATGGAGATCAAGGTGTCGTGCCGGTGACGATGGTGATCATGACGGTGCTTCGGAGATGGAGATCACAAGCACAAGATGATGATGGCCATATCATATAACTTATATTGATTGCATGTGATGTTTATCCTTTTATGCATCTTATCTTGCTTTGATTGACGGTAGCATTATAAGATGATCTCTCACTAAATTATCAAGAAGTGTTCTCCCTGAGTATGCACCGTTGCCAAACTTCATCGTGCCCAGACACCACGTGATGATCGGGTGTGATAAGCTCTACGTCCATCTACAACGGGTGCAAGCCAGTTTTGCACACGCAGAATACTCAGGTTAAACTTGACGAGCCTAGCATATGCAGATATGGCCTCGGAACACGGAGACCGAAAGGTCGAGCGTGAATCATATAGTAGATATGATCAACATAAACGATGTTCACCATTGAAAACTACTCCATCTCACGTGATGATCGGTTATGGTTTAGTTGATTTGGATCACGTGATCACTTAGAGGATTAGAGGGATGTCTATCTAAGTGGGAGTTCTTAAGTAATATGATTAAATTGAACTTAAATTTATCATGAACTTAGTCCTGGTAGTATTTTGCAAATCATGTTGTAGATCAATAGCTCGCGTTGTTGCTTCCCTGTGTTTATTTTGATATGTTCCTAGAGAAAATTGTGTTGAAAGATGTTAGTAGCAATGATGCGGATTGGATCCGTGATCTGAGGTTTATCCTCATTGCTGCACAGAAAAATTATGTCCTTGATGCACCGCTAGGTGACAGACCTATTGCAGGAGCAGATGCAGACGTTATGAACATTTGGCTAGCTCAATATGATGACTACTTGATAGTTTAGTGCACCATACTTAATGGCTTAGAATCGGGACTTCAAAGACGTTTTGAACGTCATGGACCATATGAGATGTTCCAGTAGTTGAAGTTAATATTTCAAGCAAATACCCGAGTTGAGAGATATGAAGTCTCCAACAAGTTCTATAGCTAAAAGATGGAGGAGAATCGCTCAACTAGTGAGCATGTGCTCAGATTGTCTGGGTACTACAATCGCTTGAATCAAGTGGGAGTTAATCTTCCAGATAAGATAGTGATTGATAGAATTCTCTAGTCACCATCACCAAGTTAGTAGAACTTCGTGATGAACTATGATATGCAAGGGATAACGGAAACGATTCCCAAGCTCTTCGTGATGTTGAAATCGACGAAGGTAGAAATCAAGAAAAACATCAAGTGTTGATGGTTGACAAGACCACTAGTTTGAAGAAAAGGGCAAAAGGGAAGAAGGGGAACTTCAAAAAGAATAGCAAGCAAGTTGCTGCTCAAGTGAAGAAACCCAAGTCTGATCCTAAGCCTGAGACTAACTGTTTCTACTGCAAAGGGACTGGTCACTGGAAGCGGAACTACCCCAAGTGATTGGCGGATAAGAAGGATGGCAAAGTGAACATAAGTATATTTGATATACATGTTATTGATGTGTACTTTACTAGTGTTTGTAGAAACCCCTCAGTATTTGATACTGGTTCAGTTGCTAAGAGTAGTAACTCGAAACGGGAGTTGCAGAATAAACAGAAACTAGTAAAAGTCGAGGTGACGATGTGTGTTCGAAGTAGTTCCAAGATTGATATGATCATCATCGCACTCTCCCTATACTTTCGGGATTAGTGTTGAAACTAAATAAGTGTTATTTGGTGTTTGCGTTGAGCATGAATATGATTTGATCATGTTTATTGCAATACGGTTATTCATTTAAGTTAGAGAACAATTGTTGTTCTGTTTACATGAATAAAACCTTATATGGTTACACACCCAATGAAAATGGTTCATTGGATCTCGATCGTAGTGATACACATATTCATAACATTGAAACCAAAAGATGCAAAGTTAATAATGATAGTGCAACTTATTTGTGGCACTGCAGTTTAGGTCATATTTGTGTAAAGCGCATGAAGAAACTCCATGCTGATGGGCTTTTGGAATCACTTGATTATGAATCAGTTGATGCTTGCGAACTATGCCTCATGGGCAAGATGACTAAGACTCTATTCTTCGGAACAATGGAGCGAGCAACAGATTTGTTGGAAATCATACATACTGATGTATGTGGTCCGATGAATATTGAGGCTCGCGACAGGTATCATTATTTTATGATCTTCACAGATGATTTGAGCAGATATGAGTATATCTACTTGATGAAACATAAGTCTGAAACATTTGAAAAGTTCAAAGAATTTCAGAGTGAAGTGAAAAATCATCGTAACAAGAAAATAAAGTTTCTATGATCTGATCATAGAGAAAAGTATTTGAGTTATGAGTTTGGCCTTCAGTTAAAAACAATGTGAAATAGTTTCACTACTCACGCCACATGGAACACCATAGTGTAATGGTGTGTCCGAACGTCATAATCGTACTTTATTAGATATAGTGCGATCTATGATGTCTCTTACCGATCTACCACTATCGTTTTGGGGTTATGCATTAGAGACAGCTGCATTCACGTTAAAAAGGGGCACCATCTAAGTCCGTTGAGATGACACAATCTGAACTGTGGTTTAGCAAGAAACCAAAGTAGTCGTTTCTTAAAGTTTGGGGTTGTGATGCTTATGTGAAAAAGTTTCATCCTGATAAGCTCAAACCCAAATCGGAGAGATATGTCTTCATAGGATACCCAAAGGAGACTGTTGGGTACACCTTCTATCACAGATCCTAAGGCAAGACATTCGTTGCTTATAATGGATCCTTTCTAGAGAAGGAGTTTCTCTTGAAAGAAGTGAGTGGGAGGAAAGTAGAAAACTTGATAAGGTAATTGTACCTTCTACCTTATTGGAAAGTAGTTCATCACAAAAATCTGTTCTTGTGACTACTACACCAATTAGTGAGGAAGCTAATGATGATGATCATGTAACTTCAGATCAAGTTACTACCGAATCTCGTAGGTAAACCAGAGTGAGATCCGCACCAGAGTGGTACGGTAATCCTATTCTGGAGGTCATGTTACTTGACCATGACGAACCTACGAACTATGAGGAAGCGATGATGAGCCCGGATTCCGCGAAATGGTTTGAGGCCATGAAATCTGAGATATGATCCATGTATGAGAACAAAGTTTGGACTTTGGTTGACTTGCCCGATGATCGGCAAGCAATTGAGAATAAATGGATCTTCAAGAGGAAGATGGACGCTGGTAGTAGTGTTACTATCTACAAAGCTAGAATTGTCGCAAAAGGTTTTCGACAAGTTCAAGGTGTTGACTACGATGAGAGCTTCTCACTCGTATGTATGCTTGAGTCTGTCCGAATCATGTTAGTAATTGCCGCATTTTATGAAATCTAGCAAACGGATAAACAAAACTGCATTCCTTAATGGATTTATTAAAGAAGAGTTGTATATGATGCAACCAGAAGGTTTTGTCAATCCGAAAGGTGCTAACAAAATGTGCAAGCTCCAGTGATCCATCTGTGGACTGGTGCAAGCATCTCGGAGTTGGAATATACGCTTTGTTAAGTTGATCAAAGCATATAGTTTTATACAGACTTGCGGTGAAGCCTGTATTTACGAGAAAGTGAGTGGGAGCACTACAGCATTTCTGATAAGTATATGTGAATGACATATTGTTGATCAGAAATAATGTAGAATTATTCTGTAAAGCATAAAGGAGTGTTTGAAAGGAGTTTTTCAAAGAAAGACTTCGGTGAAACTGCTTACATATTGAACTTCAAGATCTATAGAGATAGATCAAGACGCTTGATAAGTTTTTTCAATGAGTACATACCTTGACAAGATTTTGAAGTAGTTCAAAATGGAGCAGTCAAAGAAAGAGTTCTTGCCTGTATTACAAGGTGTGAAGTTGAGTAAGACTCAAAGCCCGACCACGGCAGAAGATAGAAAGAGAATGAAAGTCATTCCCTATGCCTTGGCCATAGGTTCTATAAAGTATGTCATGCTGTATACCAGATCTATTGTATACCCTGCATTGATTTGGCAAGGGAGTACAATAGTGATCTAGGAGTAGATCACTAGACAGCGGTCAGAATTATCCTTAGTGAAATAAGGATATGTTTCTCGATTATGGACGTGAAAAAAAGGTTCGTCATAAAGGGTTACGTCGATGCAAGTTTTTGACACTGATCCAGATGAATCTAAAGTCTCAATCTGGATACATATTGAAAGTGGGAGCATTGTAGACATAGAACTTGCAAAATACTTACGAATCTGAATGTGACAGACCCGTTGACTAAAATTATCTCACAAGCAAAACATGATCACACCTTAGTACTCTTTGGGTGTTAATCACATAGATATGTGAACTAGATTACTGACTCTAGTAAACCCTTTGAGTGTTGGTCACATGACGATGTGAACTATGGGTGTTAATCACATGGTGATGTAAACTATTGCTATTAAATCACATGGCGATGTGAACTAGATTATTGACTCTAGTGCAAGTGGGAGACTGAAGGAAATATGCCCTAGAGGCAATAATAAAGTTATTATTTATTTCCTTATATCATGATAAATGTTTATTATTCATGCTAGAATTGTATTAACCGGAAACATAATACATGTGTGAATACATAGACAAACAGAGTGTCACTAGTATGCCTCTACTTGACTAGCTCGTTAATCAAAGATGGTTATGTTTCCTAACCATGAACAAAGAGTTGTTATTTGATTAACGGGATCACATCATTAGTTGAATGATCTGATTGACATGACCCATTCCATTAGCTTAGCACACGATCGTTTAGTATGTTGCTATTGCTTTCTTCATGACTTATACATGTTCCTATGACTATGAGATTATGCAACTCCCGTTTGCCGGAGGAACACTTTGGGTGCTACCAAACGTCACAACGTAACTGGGTGATTATAAAGGAGTACTACAGGTGTCTCCAAAGGTAGATGTTGGGTTGGTGTATTTCGAGATTAGGATTTGTCACTCCGATTGTCGGAGAGGTATCTCTGGGCCCTCTCGGTAATGCACATCACATAAGCCTTGCAAGCACTGCAACTAATATGTTAGTTGTGAGATGATGTATTACGGAACGAGTAAAGAGACTTGCCGGTAACGAGATTGAACTAGGTATTGGATACCGACGATCGAATCTCGGGCAAGTAACATACCGATGACAAAGGGAACAACGTATGTTGTTATGCGGTCTGACCGATAAAGATCTTCGTAGAATATGTAGGAGCCAATATGGGCATCCAGGTCCCGCTATTGGTTACTGACCGGAGACGTGTCTCGGTCATGTCTACATTGTTCTCGAACCGTAGGGTCCGCACGCTTAAGGTTTCGATGACAGTTATATTATGAGTTTATGAGTTTTGATGTACCGAAGGAGTTAGGAGTCCCGGATGAGATCGGGGACATGACGAGGAGTCTCGAAATGGTCGAGACTTAAAGATCGATATATTGGACGACTATATTCGGACTTCGGAAAGGTTCCGAGTGATTCGGGTATTTTTCGGAGTACCGGAGAGTTACGGGAATTCGCTGGGAGAAGTATTGGGCCTTGATGGGCTTTAGTGGGAAGAGGAGAAAAGGCTTGCTGCGCCCCCCTCCCCTCTAGTCCGAATTGGACTAGGGAAAAGGGGGCCGGCCACCTTTCCTACTCCTCCACTTCCTTCTCCCTTCCTCCCCTCTTGATGGACTCCTACTAAGACTTGGAGTCCTAGTAGGACTCCCATCCTGGCCGCACCAATAGCCTTGGCCGACCTCCTCCTCCTCCATCCTTTATATACTGAGGCAGAGGGCACCCCATAGACACACAAGTTGATCCACGTGATCGTTCCTTAGCCGTGTGCGGTGCCCCCTGCCACCATATTCCACCTCGGTCGTATTCTAGCGGTGCTTAGGCGAAGCCCTGCGACAGTAGAACATCAAGATCGTCACCACGCCGTTGTGCTGACGGAACTCCTCCCCGAAGCTTTGCTGGATCGGAGCCCGGGGAGTGTCATCGAGCTGTACGTGTGCCAAGAACTCGGAGCTGCCGGAGTAACGGTACTTGGATCGGTCGGATCGGGAAGACGTACGACTACTTCCTCTACGTTGTGTGATCGCTTCCGCAGTCGGTCTGCGTTGGTACGTAGACAACACTCTCCCCTCTCGTTGCTATGCATCACCATGATCTTGCGTGTGCGTAGGAATTTTTTTAAAATTACTACGTTACCCAACAATTCTCTCTTATTTTACAAGGTTTACATAAGGAGGGAGAATGCCGGCAGCTGGAATTTTGGGCTGGAAAAGGAGCAAATATTAGAGACCTATTATGCGCAACTCCAAAAGTCCTAAAACTCCACGGAACGTCTTAAAATAAATAAAGAAAAATCCTCGCCAATGATGAAGGCTGGGGGCCCAAACCCTACACACGAGGGTGGGGGCGCCCCCCTAGGGCGCGCCCCTCTACCTCGTGGCCCCACTGGTGGCTCTCCGACGTCCATCTTCTCCTATATGAGGTCTTTTGATGCGAAAAAAAATAAAAAGGAACTTTTCGGGACAAGGCGGAACCTTGGCGGATCCAATCTAGAGCTCCGGCAGAGCTGTTCTATCGGGGAAACTTCCCTCCGGGAGGGGGAAATCATCACCATCATCATCACCAATGCTCCTCTCATCGGGAGAGGGCAATCTCCATCAACATCTTCACTAGCACCATCTCATCTCCAAACCCTAGTTCATCTCTTGTATCTAATTCTTGTCTCAAAGTCCGGGATTGGTGCTAGTAGGTTGCTAGTAGTGTTGATTACTCCTTGTAGTTGATGCTAGTTGGTTTAATTGGTTGAAGATCATATGTTCAGATCCTATATGCATATTATTACCCCTCTGATTATGAACATGAATATGCTTTGTGAGTAATTACGTTCGTTCCCGAGGACAAGGGAGAAGTCTTGCTATGAGTAGTCATGTGAATTTGGTATTCGTTTGATATTTTGATAAGATGTATGTTGTCTAGCCTCTAGTGGTGTTATGTGAACGTTGACTACATAACACTTAACCATTGTTTGGGCCTAGAGGAAGGCATTGGGAAGTAATAAGTAGATGATGGGTTGCTAGAGTGACAGAAGCTTAAACCCTAGTTTATGCGTTGCTTCGTAAGGGGCTAATTTGGATCCATATGTTTCATGCTATGGTTAGGTTTACCTTAATACTTTTGTTGTAGTTGCGGATGCTTGCAATAGAGGTTAATCATAACTGGGATGTTTGTTCAAGTAGGAACAACACCCAAGCACCGGTTCACCCACATATCAAATTATCAAAGTATCAAACGTGAATCATATGAACGTGATGAAAACTAGCTTGACGATATTCCAATGTGTCCTCGGGAGCGCTTTTCCTATTATAGGAGTTTGTTCTGGCTTGTCCTTTGCTACAAAAGGGTTTGGCCATCTTGCTGCAATTTATTTGCTTTTGTTACTTGTTGCTCGTTAGAATTTATCCCGTCACAAAACTATCTGTTACCACTTATTTCAGTACTTGCAGAGAATACCTTGCTGAAAACCGCTTATCATTTCCTTTTGCTCCTCGTTGGGTTCGACACTCTTACTTATCGAAAGGACTACGATAGATCCCCTATACTTGTGGGTCATCAGATGTGTCATGTTAAAGCACGATAGAAGCACCCTTATTTTCTAAGACCAATTTTTGGATTGGCACCGAACACTTGATCTTGTTCGGACGTCAAGTTTTTACTGACGTTTTTTGGTTTTCCAAGCTTATGACACTTTTAAACTATTTGTGTGTTTTCAGCACAAGTCTCGCAATGCAACGCCGGACACCTTTAGAGATTCAGCAAAAACATTCTCGGATATTGCTATATATGCATCGGTTTCGAATTGTGTCTTCGGTCAATAGTTGGGTTGCCCGGCTCCTGCACTTGCTTCCTACGTTCTGCTTTGTTCGGCTAGGCGTGCAAAGGGAGAACCACTTCGATTGTGCTTCCAGCTCACATGGTTAAGCACCTCAGTGGAGAAAGCCGAAAACTGACTGTCACAATAAGCGTAAACTGGTCAGTGATCCGATGACTGTGTTAAATGACTGGCCATTCATAACAATGGCCGAAGTGTTTACGGCTTGACCTCGACTGTCGCCGAACACTACCGAGGGCTATTAACTGGCCTCCCAAACTAAATCCTCGATATTTTGCTCTTACATTAGAGCCGAGGTTTCATGATCATGCTTAGCATGACAACCCAAAGAAAGGAACCGATAGCGGCACTATTTTCTTTGGAAGACATTTCTTATGTTAAACAGTAATATAACATATCTTTCTGCGTACCTTTGTTTATAAAACCGTATGGCCAGACTGCCTTGTTTGTCATAGATCTTTGCCCTCATAAAGGCTTTATAAAGTAGGACAAACACTCCTCGGCTACTGGCCGAGGAGGTGGAAGCCGGTGGTCGGTCAACAAAGTTTTGTACAATACGGATCCGAGCATTAATGACGTAAAGTACTTGGATACATAGAGTCATTACACATAATTTATGATTTTACTATGGATATCGATCCTTAATTCGGCCACCCGTGCCCGCATTAAGGCTCGGGGGCTACTGGGCTTCGGGCTTTTTATTTACAAATATTAAAGGGGCACAACAATCCCCTGATCTGGTGTTGCCACCCGACCAGTGTCTCGAGGGCTACTGCATTGCCTGGTCAATGCAGAAAATTTTAAGTGCAATACAGTTTCCGACGAGATTTTGATCCTCAGGTTGGTTGGCCGCACCCAACCTGAGTCTCGAGGACTAAGCACGCCGTTTTTTGTGTCCCGAAGTATTTTGCCGAGTTAGGACTTGATCCTCAGGCCGATTTTGCAAATCAACCTGAGTCTCAGCGGCTACTGGGATCAGCGTTCTTACGTCATCCTTCAGGTGCATCTTGGGTTTTAGACCGATACACACCTTGAGGGCTACTGACTATATATCTTGGAAGAGAATAAATTGCACCAATCAAAAATATTGACAAAAAACGGCCCACAGTCGGGGTGGTGCACCACCTCGGAAGCAGTCCGGCATAAAGCTCGGGCGCTAGTGGCTAGATCCATAGAGGGCATTTCTAGCATTAAGATCGGCTAAACTCCTTCAACTTTTTTGGACCAAGATGATCTATGACATCTTGGATATAGTCCGGCGTTGGAGCCTGGACACAATCCGGCGTTGGAGCTCGGATACATTTCGGCGTTGGAGCTTGGACACAGTCTGGCATTGGAGCTCGGATACATTTCGGCATTGAAGCTCGAAAGTAGTCCGACATTGGTGCTCAGCTGCAAAAGATACCTCGAATGTAGTCCGGCGTTGGAGCTCAGACGCAAGAGGACACTGCCTCCCGGGAACAACTTCAAACCCGAGGCGTGGCATAAAAATGACAAGGCATTGATAAAGGCCGGAAACTTAAAGGGGCTCCTCGGACACCCGACGTATAAACCCGTTGAATGCATTTCGGCGATCCTCAAGATCGAAGATGAGAAGATTTGGTGAACCAGTTTTCAAGACCGACAACCGAAGATGAAGAACAGTTTGGAAGAATCCAGGAGCGTCCCTAACTTGAAGACCAGTTCAGGGGGCTACTGATGGTGTCCTGGACTAGGGGGTACTCACCACGTCATCTCCCGATCTATTAGATTGGGCTGAGGACCCCCATGGCCGTATACTCATGGGCCAGTTCGGACAGTTGCTGCATACATGGAAGGTTCCAGAAGACTTGGTGATCAAGACAAGGACTCCTCCCCACCGGCGTATTCGGCTAGGACTCTTGTTATCTTATGCCTCTGGTACATTATATAAACCGAGGCCAGGCTAGTCGATAGAGAACATACAATCAGACCATAGGCTAGCTTCTAGGGTTTAGCCTCTCTAATCTCGTGGTAGATCAACTCTTGTAATACCCATATCATCAAGAATAAATCAAGCAGGACGTAGGGTTTTACCTCCATCAAGAGGGCCCGAACCTGGGTAAAACATCATGTTCCCTGCCTCCTGTTACCATCCTCCTTAGACGCACAGTTTGGGACCCCCTACCCGAGATCCGCCGGTTTTGACACCGACAATTATATTTATAAAACTTGTCATGATTATGATTACCCTTTTTCTTAACATTACTCTTTTAATGTGGAAACAATTTATAGTATTCAAGTCTCTTATGATACTCCCACTATTCCCATTGAGAAGAAATTTGCTTATGTGGAGAGTAGTAAATTTTCTATGCTTGTAGATCATGAAAAGAATGCTTTAGGTGCTAGTTATATTGTTGAATTCATTCATGATGCTACTGAAAATTATTATGAGGGAGGAACATATGCTTGTAGGAATTGCAATAATATCAAGTTTCCTCTCTATGTGCTTAAAGTTTTGAAGTTATGCTTGTTTTACCTTCCTATGCTAGTTGATTATTGTTCCCACAAGTTGTTTGCTCACAAAATCCCCATGCATAGGAAGAGGGTTAGACTTAAATGTTCTAGTCCTATTCTTCATGATTCTCTCTTTATGTTACAATTCTTATCTTTTATGTGAGCGTCATTGAAATCATCATGCCAAGCTAGGGGCGTTAAACGATAGCGCTTGTTGGGAGGCAACCCAACTTTATTTTTGTTCCTGTTTAGTAATAAATAATTCATTTAGCCTCTGTTTAGATGTGGTTTTATGCTTTTAATTAGTGTTTGTGCCAAGTAGAACCTTTGGGAAGACTTGGGGAAAGTCTTGTTGATCGTGCTGTAAAAAACAGAAACTCTAGCGCTCATGAGAATTGCTGACATTTTTTATTGGAGAGTTATATTTAGCTAATTATTTTTGAAGATGGTTAATATATAAATTCCTCAGGTCCAGCAATTTATTTGAGAATTTTATGAGTTCCATAAGTATACGTTTGATCCATATTACTACAGACTGTTCTGTTTTTGACAGATTCTGCTTTTCGTGTGTTGTTCGCTTATTTTGATGAATCTATGGCTAGTAAAATAGTTTGTAAACCATAGAGAAGTTGGAATACATTAGGTTTAACACCAATATAAATAAATAATGAGTTCATTACAGTACCTTGAAGTAGTGTTTTGTTTTCTTTCGTTAACGGAGCTTACGAGTTTTCTGTTATGTTTTGTGTTGTGAAGTTTTCAAGTTTTGGGTAAGGATTCGATGGACTATGGAATAAGGAGTGGCAAGATCCTAAGCTTGGGGATTCCCAAGGCACCCCAAGGTAATATTCAAGGAAAACCAAGAGCCTAAGCTTGGGGATGCCCCGGAAGGCATCCCCTCTTTCGTCTTCGTTCATCGGTAACTTTACTTGGAGCTATATTTTTATTCGCCACATGATATGTGTTTTGCTTGGAGTGTCAATTTATTTTGTTAGGATTTGCTTGCTGTTATTTAGAACAATGTTTTTCATCTTTTATTACAATAAAAGTGGCATTGATAGTCTTTACTATGCCTATGTTACAAGTCCACATGTTGCTGTTTGAAAACAGAAAGTTTACCGCTGTTGCAGTAATTCCCTAGAAAAGTCGGAATGTGATAAAATGTTGAAACATTTTGCATATTAAGCTCTGATAAATTTAATACATTGGGAATTTTCTTTCATAATTTTTGGAGTTAGGGAAGTATGGATGTTGCATCATTCTTTACAGACTATCCTGTTTAGGCAGATTGCTGTATGTTTGCATATGTTTGCTTCTTTAATGATTCTATTTGAGGATAGGACTATTAAATATGCATAGGAATTTAGTATGCAATGTTGAATAATAATTTTAGTGATTTGCTACAGTAGATTATGATAAGGTTTTTGCAATGGTTTATACTAACTTATGTCACGAGTCCTTGTTGAGTTTTGTACGGATGAAGCTTTTGAGATTTAGAGAGACCGTGATATGAGAGGAATTAAGGAGACACAAAAGCTCAAGCTTGGGGATGCCCAAGGCACCCCAAGATAATATTTCAAGAAGTCTCAAGCATCTAAGCTTGGGGATGCCCCGGTTGGCATCCCACCTTTCTTCTTCAACAACTATCAGTTAGTTTAGGTTGATCCTAAGTTTTTTGCTTCTTCACATGATGTTTGCCATTCTTATAATGTCATTTTATTTTGCTTTGCTTGCTGTTTGAATAAAATACCAAGATCTGAAATTATTAAATGTTAGAGAGTCTTCACATAGTTGCATAATTATTTGACTACTCATTGATCTTCACTTATATCTTTCGGAGTAGTTTGTCATTTGCTCTAGTGCTTCACTTATACCTTTTAGAGCATGGTGGTAGTTTTATTTTGAAGAAATAGATGAACTCTCATGCTTCACTTAGATTATTGTGAGAGTCTTAAATATCATAGTAATTTGCTTAAAATCCTAATATGCTAGGTATTCAAGAATAATAAAATTCTCTTATGAGTGTGTTGAATACTATGAGAAGTTTGATACTTGATAATTGTTTTGAGATATGGAGATGGTGATATTAGAGTCATGCTAGCTGAGTAGTTGTGAATTTGAAGAAATACTTGTGTTGAAGTTTGTGATTCCCGTAGCATGCACGTATGGTGAACCGTTATGTGATGAAGTCGGAGCATGCTTTATTTATTGATTGTCTTCCTTATGAGTGGCGGTCAGGGACGGGCGATGGTCTTTTCCTACCAATCTATCCCCCTAGGAGCATGCGCGTAGTACTTGTTTTGATAATTAATAGATTTTTGCAATAAGTATGTGAGTTCTTTATGACTAATGTTGAGTCCATGGTTATACGCACTCTCACCCTTCCACCATTGCTAGCCTCTCTAATACCGTGCACTTTTCGCCGGTATCATACACCCACCATATACCTTCCTCAAAACAGCCACCATACCTACCTATCATGGCATTTCCATAGCCATTCCGAGATATATTGCCATGCAACTTTCCACCGCCTCGCTATTATGACATGCTTCATCATTGTCATATTGCTTTGCATGATCATGTAGTTGACATCGTATTTGTGGCAAAGCCACCGTTCATAATTCGTTCATACATGTCACTCATGAGTCATTGCACATCTCGGTACACCGCCGGAGGCATTCATATAGAGTCATATCTTGTTCTAAGAATCGAGTTGTAATTCTTGAGTTGTAAGTAAATAAAAGTGTGATGACCTTCATTATTAGAGCATAGTCCCAGTGAGGAAAGGATGATGGAGACTATGATTCCCCCAAAAGTGGGGATGAGACACTGGACGAAAAAAGAGAGGCCAAAGAAGCCCAAATAAAAAAAGAGGCCATAAAAAAAGAGAAAGGCCCAAATAAAAAAATGAGAGAAAATGAGAGAAGGGGCAATTCTACTATCCTTTTACCACACTTGTGCTTCAAAGTAGCACCATGATCTTCATGATAGAGAGTCTCCTATGTTGTTACTTTCATATACTAGTGGGAATAATTCATTATAGAAATTGGCTTGTATATTCCAATGATGGGCTTCCTCAAAATGCCCTAGGTCTTCGTGAGCAAGCAAGTTGGATGCACACCCACTTAGTTTCTTGTTGAGCTTCCATATACTTATAGCTCTAGTGCATCCGTTGCATGGCAATCCCTACTCACTCACATTGATATCTATTGATGGGCATCTCCACAGCCCGTTGATACGCCTAGTTGGTGCGAGACTATCTTCTCCTTTTTGTCTTCTCCACAACCACCATTCTATTCCACCTATAGTGCTATGTCCATGGCTCACGCTCATGTATTGCGTGAAGATTGAAAAAGTTTGAGAACATCAAAAGTATGAAACAATTGCTTGGCTTGTCATCGAGGTTGTGCATGATTTGAATACGTTGTGTGGTGAAGATGGATCATAGCCAGACTATATGATTTTGTAGGGATAACTTTCTTTGGTCATGTTATTTTGAAGAGACATAATTGCTTAGTTAGTATGCTTGAAGTATTATTATTTATATGTCTATATGAACTTTTATCTTGAATCTTATGGATCTGAATATTCATACCATAATTAAGAAGAATTACATTGAAATTATGCCAACTAGCATTCCACATCAAAAATTCTGTTTTTATCATTTACCTACTCGAGGACGAGCAGGAATTAAGCTTGGGGATGCTTGATACGTGTCCAACGTATCTATAATTTTTGATTGTTGCATGCTATGTTATCTACTATTTTGGGCAATAATGGGCTTTATTATCCACTTTTATATTATTTTTAGGACTAACCTATTAACCGGAGGACCAACCCAAATTTGCTGTTTTTGCCTATTTCAGTGTTTCAAAGAAAAGGAATATCAAACGGAGTCGAAACGGAACGAAATCAACTGGAGAAGTTATTTTTGGAAGGAAAGCTACCGGAAAAGCTTGGAGTGCACGTCAGGAAAGAAGGGAGGTGCTCACGAGGGTAGGGGGCGCGCCCCTGCCTCATGCCCCCCCCTTCAGTCCACCGACGTGCTTCTTTCACCCATATATATACCTGCGTACCCAAAAACTTCCAGAACACAGATTAGATCGGGAGTTCCGCCGCTAGAAGCCTCTGTAGCCACTGAAAAAACCAATCTAGACCCGTTCCGGCACCCTGCCGGAGGGGGCAATCCTTCTCCGGTGGCCATCTTCAACATCCCGGTGCTCTCCATGACGAGGAGGGAGTAATTCTCCCTCGGGGCTGAGGGTATGTACCAGTAGCTATGTGTTTAATCTCTCTCTCTCTCATGTTCTTGATTTGGCACGATCTTGATGTATCGCGAGCTTTGCTATTATAGTTGGTGTTGGAAATATGCCCTAGAGGCAATAATAAATTGGTTATTATTATATTTCCTTGTTCATGATAATCGTTTATTATCCATGCTATAATTGTATTGATAGGAAACTCAGATACATGTGTGGATACATAGACAACACCATGTCCCTAGTAAGCCTCTAGTTGACTAGCTCGTTGATCAATAGATGGTTACGGTTTCCTGACCATGGACATTGGATGTCGTTGATAGCGGGATCACATCATTAGGAGAATGATGTGATGGACAAGACCCAATCCTAAGCCTAGCACAAGATCATGTAGTTCGTATGCTAAAGCTTTTCTAATGTCAAGTATCATTTCCTTAGACCATGAGATTGTGCAACTCCCGAATACCGTAGGAGTGCTTTGGGTGTACCAAACGTCACAACGTAACTGGGTGACTATAAAGGTGCACTACAGGTATCTCCGAAAGTGTCTGTTGGGTTGGCACGAATCGAGACTGGGATTTGTCACTCCGTGTGACGGAGAGGTATCTCTGGGCCCACTCGGTAGGACATCATCATAATGTGCACAATGTGATCAAGGAGTTGATCACGGGATGATGTGTTACGGAACGAGTAAAGAGACTTGCCGGTAACGAGATTGAACAAGGTATCGGGATACCGACGATCGAATCTCGGGCAAGTATCGTACCGATAGACAAAGGGAATTGTATACGGGATTGATTAAGTCCTTGACATCGTGGTTCATCCGATGAGATCATCGTGGAACATGTGGGAGCCAACATGGGTATCCAGATCCCGCTGTTGGTTATTGACCGGAGAACGTCTCGGTCATGTCTGCATGTCTCCCGAACCCGTAGGGTCTACACACTTAAGGTTCGATGACGCTAGGGTTATAAAGGAAGTTAGTATGTGGTTACCGAATGTTGTTCGGAGTCCCGGATGAGATCCAGGACGTCACGAGGAGTTCCGGAATGGTCCGGAGGTAAAGATTTATATATGGGAAGTCCTGTTATGGTCACCGGAAAGGTTTCGGGGTTTATCGGTAACGTACCGGGACCACCGGGAGGGTCCCGGGGGTCCACCAAGTGGGGCCACCAACCCCAGAAGGCTGCGTGGGCCAAGTGTGGAGGGGACCAGCCCCTAGGAGGGCTGGTGCACCCCCCACAAGGGGCCCAAGGCGCAAGAAAGAGTGGGACGGGACAAACCCTAGTCCAGTTGGGCCTTAAGGCCCACCTAGTGGGCTCCTTCCCCTCTCCCCCCTCTTGGCCGCCACCCTTGGCCCCATCTAGGGCTGCCGCCCCCCCTAGGGGTGGGAACCCTAGAGGGGGCGCAGCCCTCCCCTTCCCCTATATATATGAGGCCATAGGGTTGCCCACAATACGCGATTAGATCTCTCTTGGTGCAGCCCTGCGTCTCTCTCTCCCTCCTCTTCTGTGGTGCTTGGCGAATCCCTGCAGGATAGCCACGCTCCTCCATCACCACCACGCTTTTCTGCTGCTGCTGGAAGGAGTCTTCCTCATCCTCTCCCTCTCTCCTTGCTGGATCAAGGCATGGGAGACGTCACCGGGCTGTACGTGTGTTGAACACGGAGGTGCCGTCCGTTCGGCACTTGGTCATCGGTGATTTGAATCACGACGAGTACGACTCCATCAACCCCGTTCACTTGAACGCTTCCGCTTAGAGATCTACAAGGGTATGTAGATGCACTCTCCTTCCCCTCGTTGCTGGTCTCTCCATAGATAGATCTTGGTGACACGTAGGAAATTTTTTGAATTTCTGCTACGTTCCCCAACAGTTGGATCTTATGTTTCTCCTCCCCCTCTTCTCTCTTGTAATGAATTGAGTTTCCCCTTTGAAGTAATCTTATCGGATTGAGTCTTTCAATATTTGAGAACACTTGATGTATGTCTTGCCGTGCGTATCTGTGGTGACAATGGGATGCCACGTGATTCACTTGATGTATGTTTTGGTGATCAACTTGCGGGTTCCGCCCATGAACCTATGCATAGGGGTTGGCACATGTTTTTGTCGTGATTCTCCGGTAGAAACTTTGGGGCACTCTTTGAGGTACTTTGTGTTGGTTGAATATATGAATTTGAGATTGTGTGATGCATATCGTATAATCAAAACCACGGATACTTGAGGTGACATTGGAGTATCTAGGTGACATTAGGGTTTTGATTTGATTTGTGTATTAAGGTGTTATTCTAGTACGAACTCTAGGGCTGTTTGTGACACTTATAGGAATAGCCCACCGGATTGATTGGAAAGAATAATTTTGAGGTGGTTTCGTACCCTTCCATAATCTCTTCGTTCGTTCTCCGATATTAGTGACTTTGGAGTGACTCTTTGTTGCATGTTGAGGGATAGTTATGTGATCCAATTATGATATCATTGTTGAGGGAACTTACACTAGCGAAAGTATGAACCCTAGGCCTTGTTTCAACGCATTGCAATACCGTTTATGCTCACTTTTATTATAAGTTACCTTACTGTTTTTATAATTTCAGATTACAAATACCTTTATCTACCATCCATATATCACTTATATCACCATCTCTTTGCCGAACTAGTGTGCCTATACAATTTACCATTGTATTGGGTGTGTTGGGGACACAAGAGACTCTTTGTTATTTGGTTGCAGGGTTGCTTGAGAGAGACCATCTTCATCCTACGCCTCCTATGGACTGATAAACCTTAGGCCATCCACTTCAGGAAAATTTGCTACTGCCCTACAAACCTCTGCACTTGGAGGCCCAACAATGTCTACAAGAAGAAGGTCATGTAGTAGACATAAAAAACGCCCGACAACAGACACCTCATCGTTGAGAGTGTTGAGAGAGAGAGAGAGGGAGAGAGAGAACAAGAGTGAGAACAAGAGAGAAAAGATAAGGAGGACACAAACCACGACAACTCTTGCAAATGCCACTAGCATGTCGATCACACCCAAAACTCATTGGCTTATTTCTGGCAACGACATCGTCGGAGGCGTGCGCGCACACGCAGACACACACACACGCACACACCCCATCCAAGGGGTCACAACTCAAAAATTAACACCTCTTAGAAGCGGTGGAGGGCCTGAGGCCTGAGACCAAAATCCTTCGGTGACTGTAATGATTGCTATCGATATAGTGCTACCGGCCTGGCTCGGTCCTGCCTCCTGGGATGTGTTGTCTAACATGGCAATCCAGATCTAGGCTTTCACCTTGAGATAAAAGACCACAGGAGATAGGAAGTATGTAGCTTCACAGTGACGCCTTCAAGAAGGTGACTAGGTGTCGGTGTACTAAAGTAGGGGTACCTTAGTATCCCGAACTTGTGCACGGGCAGTCGCAGCGACCCGCGGCAAGGCTTGCCGGGTGACCGCCAAGACCCTCCATGGTTCCTTTAGGAGCCATTCAAGAACAAAGTATTCAAGCCAAGGCGCAAGACCCCGGCAAGAGGAGCTTGCCGGGAAGGCTACCCGAAGCACAGAGACCCCGGCAAGAGGAGCTTGCCAGGAACGAGACAAGACCCCGGCAAGAGGAGCTTGCCGGGAAGGAAACGAGGCCCCGGCAAGAGGAGCTTGCCGGGAAGACCAACCAAAGCATCTCAAGAAGCTCGCTGCGGCGCACTGCGCGCCCCGACAAGGCCCGGTGAGCGACAAGCTCCCGGACGCGACAAGACAACATCCGCGGCAAGGCGCTTGCCGCGGCAAGCTACTACCCCGCAGCCCGCGCTCCAGCTCACCCACCAACGTGTCGCCCTGGAACCATTCCTGGCGTACGTGGCGGGAGGCTGTGCAGCCGGGGGCATGCGATGGCAAGCAGGCGCTGACAAGGAGCCATCGTGGCAAACGGTGGCGCCCCTGACGGTCCCTTTCCGCCCCGTCTAAGCGACACAGACAGGCATTTAATGCCTTTGTCCCCTGCCGTCAGGGTTAGGTAGGATACGACAGTTGTAGGCGGTGGAGCCAACTACCACCCCTTTTACGTTTTTACCCTCACCTCTGTTGCCACGTGTCGGTGACCCCTTAGACATATAAAAGGAGGCCCATGCGCAACAGAGGGGGGAGGACAGCCATTCTCACGCTCGGTCTCGCCAGCTGCTTGAGTGTACTGTAGCACTCATCGCTCCCGAGCCAAAACTCAATACAACCACCAAAGCAGGAGTAGGGTTTTATGCATCCGTGCGGCCCGAACCTGGGTAAATCGATCGTCTCGCTCGTGCGTTCGCCTCGATCTTCTCTTTGTGCATCCACCGCCCCCTGCCGAACCGAAAGGGGCTCGGTCCACCGATCCCCATAGGTGTGCGAGGGATCAGCAACCCCCGATATCTTTGGCGCGCCAGGTAGGGGGCGCATCGAGGTTGTGCGAACCTGATCCGGCGTTCGCGCGAGCCGAATCTTCATCGTCTTTATCAACATGCCACCAAAGAAGAAGGTTTCGGAGGCAGCGGCTCCATCTGCACCGAGCCCGCCATCGCCGGGGCGAACGGCTGGTGGAGTAGGCGCCGGCGGAAGAGCGGGCGCCGACGGGGAGACTCGTGGCGCTGCCAGGTCCAAGGACCAGGCTGCGCTGCACGTCGGTGGCGCGGTCACCTCCCACAACGACCGCGTGCACTCCAAGACCTCAGCGTCCGTACACGCACCACGCCCGTCCCAGGAGGCACAGGACCAGCAGCGTCATGGTACCCACGGTACCATACGTCTGCTAGGCCAAGATCAAGCTGGCGGATCCCGTAGTGCTCAAGACTAGCATGCACGCCAACCTGCTGGCGCGAGCGCGGCGCGGTCGCTTGGACGAGATGTTGCTCCTTCTAACGCAGTTAGAAGTCCGAGCATATCTCGCTCCTCGCACTGTTCGCTGCCGCCGCCCACCACTCCGGCGGAAGCGTTGGCATGTGCCCAGCTGCTCCTAGACTAACCTCCAGCGCCGGAGAAGATCGATGACTGGAGGGCCACTATCCAGAGTCTCATCGGCTTCGCCAACGGCGACAACCCACGGCAGCCGAGCGCATCGCTGCCGCGGCAAGTCAGCCAGGCGCGGGCCAGTGGCGACAAGACCGGCGAGGGTGCAACTACTGTGCACTCTCCGCCCCGAAGGCCAAGATCGCCGACTCGCCGGACCCACCCCGACGGCTACTCCACCGCGTCGTCAGATCCGCGAGCTCGTCGCGATCAACGCCAAGTTCTGCATGAGAGACAGCAAGAAGACGCTCGAACGCGCATCGAGCGCCGAAGAGAAGCGCGGCGTCAATCAGACCCGCGCGCTGGGCCCTCTGTTGACATGCATGCACCCGGAGAGCCAGGTAACTTGCCGTACGCGGCAGGTTGTCCTGCGTTTACCCGTGAGCTGCGGCAAGTCCAGTGGCCCAACCAGAAGCATTTCAAGCCAGACGTGCCGGAGAAGTATGACAGCAAGTCGCACCCGTATGAGTTCCTCAGCATCTACACCATTGCGGTGCAGGCTGCCGGGGGGGGGGGCGAGACGACAAGGTCCTTGCCAACTACTTCCCGCTCGTGCTCAAGCCCGAAGTCAGATCCTGGCTCATGCACTTGCCGGACAACTCCACATCCTCTTGGGCGGATTTGTGCCATCAGTTTGTCGGCGCCTTTACAGGCGGCCACAAACCACATGGACAAGAGAGTGACCTCCACCTGCTTGCCCAGAAGGAAGGAGAACCCCTGCGCAAGTATATCCAGAGATTCAGCCGTGTGCAGCGCAACATCCCAGACATCCACCCGGCCGCGCTTATCAGCGCGTTCCATCAGAACGTGCGTAATTGCAGGATGCGGGAGGAGATGGCGATGAGCAGGATCAGAGACGTCAGCGAGCTGTACGCCCTGGCCGACAAGTGTGCACGCGCTGAAGAAGGGAGGAAACTCCCCGGAGAGGATGCTGGAGCAGGGGGATCTGACAGCGAGGATGCCGCCCCGGCAAGGAAAAACCGGAGGCGCAACAGGAAGAAGAGCGGCAAAGAGGTACTAGTCGTTGAGCAGTCCGGCGATGACGGCCCCGCCAAGCAAGCCAAGGTTGGCAGCTCCGGCAAGGAGGTTGCCGCGTGCACCAACTGCCATGCTGTGGCGACGCCGACAAGCAGGACGGCTCCGGCAAGCAGTACTGCAAGATTCACCGCACCAAGGGCCATGATCTCCAAAACTGCAAGAGGGTCGAGCAGCTTGTCCAGCAACAAAAAGCTGAGTACGAGCGGCGCGACAAGGAGAGAGCCCAAGGAGGCGGTGGAGAAGCCGGCAAGAAGCGCGCTGGCCAGGGAGGAAGCCGCGGCAAGGCCAAGCAACGGCAAGGAGACAGACCTCCCCACCGCCGCGACAAGGACGAAGACGACGACGAAGACATGGATGATGTTGAGAACAACGAGCAGGAGTTCCAGAAGGCTACAGAAGTCTTGTGTGTTGATGGTGGCGCTTCTCTGCATACTTCCCACCGCCAAATCAAACAGTGGCTCCAGGAAGTTAATGCGGCAGAGCCACCTGTCGAATCACGCAAGCTTCTGAAGTGGTCCAGCACGCCTATCGTCTTTGACATTGAGGACCACCCTGATCGCACAACCGCGGTCGGGTGCTTGTCGTTGTTGGTTTCGCCAACAATCCGCAACCTCAAGGTCACCAAGATGCTAGTTGACGGTGGGGCCGGCCTAAATCTGATCTCCTCCGCTGTGTTCCAGAAACTCCAGATCCCGGACAGCGAGCTCGAAGAAACCGGTACATTCCAAGGAATTAACCCGGGAAGGAGCAAGCCGAAAGGGAAGGTCACGTTGCCGGTGACATTTGGCAGCGAGCTGAACTTCAGGACTGAGAGGGTCACTTTCGACGTTGCCGATTTCCCATTGCCCTACAATGGGATACTTGGCCGTCCCGCACTCGCCAAGTTCATGGCGGCCTCTCACTATGCATACAACATGCTCAAGATGCCAGGCCCGATAAGCGTCATCTCCGTCCCTGGCGACAAGAAGGATGCCCTTATCTGCGCCGACAAGATCTACCGGGAAGCTGCTGCCGTGACAGACCGCGAGACACTTGCCGCTGAGGCTCCCGGAGGGAAGAAGACTAAGTCCGGCAAGAGCTCTGGTGCCCACTCCGGCAAGCGCGCCTCCTTGGAGTGCCGTGCTGCCGTCGAGGACGCACCATCGAGCTCCACCGGCAAGAAGACCAAGTTCGGCAAGAGCTCTGATGCCTACTCCAGCAAGCGCGCCTCTTCGGAGTGCTGCGCTGCTGTTGAGGACACACCATCGAGCTCCACCGGCAAGAGTAAGAAGACGATGGCAGCTCCACCACTTACCAAGAAGGTGCCCGCCAAGGAGGACAGCACTGGTGGTACCTTCACCATCAGTGCCACGCTTGACCCTAAATAGGAAAGCGCGCTCGTTAGTTTCCTGCGGGCGAATGTCGACGTGTTTGCATGGCAACCGTCTGACATCCCCGGTGTTCCCAGGAAGGTAATTGAGCACCATCTTACCGTTTGTCCTCATGCGCGGCCCGTCAAGCAGAAGGTCAGGAAACAGGCGGTGGAGCGCCAAGAATTCATAGCAGAAGAGATCAAGAAGTTGGAAGCAGCAGGCCTTGTCAGAGGAGTGCTCCATCCAACGTGGTTGGCCAATCCGGTTGTAGTGCGCAAGGCAAACGGGAAGTGGAGGCTCTGTATTGACTTCACTGATGTTAATAAAGCTTGTCCCAAAGATCCATTTCCCTTACCGCGCATTGACCAGATTGTTGACTCCACAGCCGGATGTGAGTTGCTTTCATTTCTTGACGCATACTACGGATACCATCAGATCTTCATGGCAGAAGAGGATGAGGAGAAAACCGCATTCATTACTCCATGTGGCACGTACTGTTTCGTACGGATGCCTTTTGGATTAAAGAATGCTGGTTCAACATTTGCTAGAGTAGTCCATATAGCTTTGAAGCCACAGATACACAAAAATGTAGAAGCTTACATGGATGATATAGTGGTCAAAAGCAAAGACAGGGCAACTCTGATCCAAGACTTAGAAGAGACTTTTGCAAATCTGCGCAAGGTCAACCTCAAGCTCAACCCCGAGAAGTGTGTGTTTGGAGTCCCTTCCGGCAAACTTCTCGGGTTCTTTGTGTCTCAACGGGGAATCGAAGCTAATCCCGACAAGATCAGGGCCATTGAGCAGATCGAAGCACCAAAGCGCGTCAAGGATGTACGGAAGCTTGCCGGCTGCGTGGCTGCTCTCAGCAGGTTTATCTCTCGGTCTGCTGAGCGCGCCCTGCCATTTTTCAAAATTTTGAAAAGGGCAGGTCCAATGAGATGGACTCCGGAAGCGGAGGCTGCGCTGCAAGACTTGAAGAGATACCTGTCCTCCACTCCAACACTTGTCGCACCTAAACCACAAGAGAAGTTGCTGCTGTACATAGCGGCAACCAATCAAGTGGTTAGTGCTGCGTTAGTAGCGGAAAGGGAGGCCGACGACGAGCCAGCGACCACGGCAAGCACATCCAGCGACAAGCAGGGGGCTTCCCCGACAAGCTCTGGTCCCAACAAGCAAGGATCTGCGCAGATGCAAGAGGAGATACAGAAGAAAATGGTGCAGCGCCCAGTTTACTTTGTCAGCTCCCTTTTACAGGGGGCTAGGTCAAGGTACTCTGGTGTGCAGAAGCTGCTTTTCGGCCTTCTCATGGCCCCGAGAAAGCTGCGCCATTACTTCCAAGCACACGAGATCACAGTTGTCACTCGCTTTCCGCTGAAGAGGATATTGCAAAATCCAGAAGCAACGGGCAGGATTGTCGAGTGGGCACTAGAACTGTCAAGCTTTGGCCTCAAGTTTGAGAGTACATCAACAATCCAGAGCAGAGCATTGGCAAAGTTCATAGCAGAATGGACGCCAACTCCAGACGAAGAAATTCCAGAGACGAGCATCCCCGCCAAGGAAGCAAGCAAAGAGTGGCTCATGTACTTTGACAGTGCCTTCTCGCTGCAAGGCGCCGGTGCTGGTGTACTGCTTGTCGCACCCACCGGAGAGCACCTCAAGTACATAGTCCAGATGCACTTTCCCAAGGAGCAAGCGACAAACAATACTGCAGAGTATGAAGGCTTGCTTGCCGGTCTCGGGATCGCGGCAGAACTTGGGATTAAGAAGCTCATTGTCAGGGGTGACTCGTAGCTTGTCGTCCGCCAAGTGAACAAGGTTTACCAGAGTCCGTTGATGGAAGCTTACGTTGATGAAGTGAGGAAGCTAGAAGAGTGCTTTGACGGCCTGCAAATGGAACATGTTCCGAGAACTGAGAACGACATTGCCGATGGCCTGTCAAAGTGCGCAACACTTAAGTTACCTGTGGAAACAGGGATCTTTGTGCTCAAGCTGACTCAGCCATCCGTAACACCGTCAACTGGACAGAGCAAGAAGAGGAAGTTGATCTCTGGTGACTATCTTCCGGCAGAGCTCCCCGAAGCCGCCGCCAAGAAGGTCCCGAAGATCGACGCCAAGAGTGCTGAGGAGCAGTCTACTCCGGCAAACCCCAGGGTTTGTTCCGTTGCAGTAGACACTCCTGGCAAGCTCTGCTCCGGCAAGCTTGTCGGGGAGCGTCAAGCTCCGGCAGAGTCGCAGGCTCTTGCCGTAGAAGCGGACGTTCCCGCAGCAGCAGATGTGCCTTTAGTCCTTGTTGTTGAGCCATAGGCTCCAACATGGGCGCAGCAGATTGTCCGTTTCCTCCAGACAGGAGAGCTTCCCGAGGAACCAGAAGAAGTGGAAAGAGTAGCCCGACAGTCTAGTATGTACCAGTTTGTCGACAACACACTGTGCAGAAGAAGACTCAACGGTGTGAAATTGAAGTGTATTCCTCGGGAAGATGGACAGAAGCTGTTGGCAGAGATACATGGAGGCATATGTGGTCACCATATTGGCGCGAGAGCTCTTGTCGGAAAAGCATTCCGGCAAGGCTTCTTCTGGCCGACAGCCCTCTAGGATGCAACTGCACAAGTAACCAAGTGTGAAGCGTGCCAGTTTCATTCCAAGCAAATACATCAGCCAGCTCAAGCTCTCCAGACGATCCCTTTATCCTGGCCATTTTCGGTCTGGGGGCTCGACATCCTCGGCCCCTTCCCCCGAGCAGTCGGGGGCTTTGAGTACTTGTACGTTGCAATCGACAAGTTCACAAAGTGGCCGGAAGTGGAACCAGTGAGGAAGGTGATGGCGCAGTCCGCGGTCAAGTTCTTCAGGTCGATTGTTTGCCGTTTCGGAATCCCTAACAGGATAATCACCGACAACGGTACACAATTTACGAGCCGCACCTTCATGCAGTACGTCCAAGACCTTGGCGCCAAGGTCTGCTTCGCTTCTATTGCTCACCCGAGAAGCAACGGTCAAGCGGAGAGGGCAAATGCTGAAGTGCTGCGCGGGCTCAAGACCAGAACCTTTGACAGGCTGCACAAGCGCGGACGCAACTGGATCGAGGAGCTGCCAGTGGTTCTTTGGTCGATCAAAACGACGCCAAATCGAGCCACTGGACAGACACCCTTCGCTCTAGTCTATGGAGCGGAGGCAGTTATCCCCACGGAACTCGTATACGGGTCACCTCGAGTGCTCGCTTATGATGAGCTTGAGCAAGAGCGGTTGCGGCAAGACGACGTGCTGCTCCTTGAGGAAGATCGCCTTCAGGCTGCTGTGCGAGCCGCTCGCTACCAGCAAGCTTTGCGCCGCTATCATAGCCGCAAAGTTAACGCCAGAAGTCTCGAGGAAGGCGACCTTGTTCTTCGGCGAGTTCAGTCCGCCAAGAATTCCAACAAGTTGACGCCGTAGTGGGAAGGCCCTTACCGGGTGAAACGAGTCACCAGGCCTGGTGCTGTCCGCCTGGAGACCAAAGATGGCGTACCAGTGAGCAACTCCTGGAATGTTGAGCATCTTCGTAAGTTTTACCCGTAAGGCGCGGTTGTCGGACCCTGTCCGGCAACCACCCTTTTGTACAAGTCTTGCCGCTGTTGCATGTAATCCTTTGTACAAAGCCAGGCACAGACCCTGAGCACAAGTAAATGAAGCGCTGGCGCCCAGAGTTATAGCATGCATGCTAGGTCGAGTCGGGTCCTTGGTTAGGGTTGATAGTGCCTAACAGCAGCTAACCCCTAACTTAGAGGTCGAGTGTGCGTCCCTTTGCTTTTCCTTCGTTTCCTTTGGTTCGCAGGGCTCGCATATCCTTGCCGGACCGCCTGGGGACGGAAAGGAGAAGAAGGACGTGCCGGCATCTGGACCCCGGCAAGCCAGTATTGCCGGGGGCTACAAGTACCAAGGTTCACCCCACGGCAAGCCAGAGTTGCCGGGGGCTGCAATCTCAGATAAGTTTTTCATCCCTCTTCATGCATTCTCTTATGGACTGGGGAATACGAAACCTCGTTTCTTCCTGAAAACTACCGTGCTCCCTTAGCTCTAGGCCCTGGGGCTCGTTCCCGGGGCCAAGTTTTGGTCGTAGTCGCGGCAACAAGGGGATGAAACAAGGGGCCGCACCCGCCGCGTCCCTGCCTCCGTCAAAAGCGTGAGAAAGGTCGAGCGACATGGGAAGACGGCAGGGCCTGTTGCCGGGGAAGGAGTGTCTATCTGAAAGATACCAAGGATTTTCTCCTTGGCGTGGGTTCTACCCGCGAGACAAATGACCCGGCAAACATCCCCTTTTCATTAAAAAGACATTCCACACAGGTACAGTCCATAGAGGATGAAAAACATGACAGAGAGGATTACAAGTTTTAGATGCAACTAAGGCCCGAAGGCTTACAAATTAAAAAGATAAGATGCCCGTAATCCTTTTCCTGTCCCTCTCCTCATGAGGTAGGTCAAGGAGGCGAGAAGGTCAAAAGGAGCGCCTAGGCGAACTACGGGTGCCAGAAGACACCAAGAGAACATCCCGGGGGCCGTCAAGGCTGGACGGTGATGGCGGCGCCGGAAGCGGGGCTCGAAGACGAGGCGGCAGGACGCCAGCACGCTGTCGAGGGCACCACGCCATCGTACTCCGACCTGACGGCCTTGCCGCCGGCCCTCTTCCTCTTCCGCAGCCTCCCAACGCCAGCCGCCCAAGGAGACGACCCCGGGGAGTTCAAGGAGCCGGCGACACGGATGATGGGGTTGCCGGTGCCGCACGGCACGGCGCCCGACACCTAGTCGGACCCGCCATCCTGCCGCCCGCTCCCCTCGTCGTCGCTGTCGCTCCCCTCCTTGTCACTCTCGCTCGAGGAGGAGTCTTCGCTATCGGAGGAGCTGTCCATGCAGCACCGTGCCCGGACGCCGAAGCACCCGAAGACCTTGACGGAGAGGAGATCGCCCTCCACCAACTCAAAATGGAGGGTGAGCCCCGGCGTCAAGCTGTGGATGCGGGCGAACGTCTTCCACCCTCGACCAAGATACATCACACTAGGGCCTGGGAATTCGGCACGGACTCGCGTGCCGCTGATCCCACAGCCCCTCATGTGTAGTCTCAGCGTCTCGGGCGGGTCCAACTCCACCACTTCCGCGAACGGAGCGGGAAGTCGGAGGCGATGACGGGTCGCCCGGCGCAGCCTGACGAAGAACTCGCAAGGGTCGTCCCCAGCATGGGCCACCGCGGGAAGAAGAGCCGCTGGCAGAGGCGAAGCCGACGCGCCGCCTCGTCCACCTCTTCCCCGAGCGCCACGGCCTTGTCCTTGACCTCGTCCTCGACCTCGCCCCCTCCCTCTTCCCCTTACGGCTGGCTCCGCCACCACGGGTGCGGGAGAGGGAGGGAGGCGCTGTCTGCCGGCAACCCTCGCCGCCACTGATGAAGGACCGGGGTTCCCTTTCTCCATGGCGAATGGGAGGAAGGGGAGCAGGAGCTGACGAGAGGAGAAGATGAGAGAATGCGGGCTTCCGTTCTCCCCTCCCGCTCTTTATAAAGGAGCGAGGTGGGGGCTCGGCCGCCCCGCTCAGCGAATCAAGATGTGGGAAGGCAGGGAGTTGGGGCCGACCCGCTGCCTCGACCCACGACGACCCCGTTTCCCGCCTCCGCCGTCCGCGGTCCCAAGTGCATGGGAGCCGCGTGGCAGGCGTGCAGAACTGAGGCGACAGATGGGGCGGCCTCTCCCCACCCCGTGATCGTGGGGAGTGGGCACCTCGAAAACCGCCCACGATCTCTCCCACGATGCCGCGTTCGACGCGTGCCGTGCGGGGAGAGCGCGGTGGATGCGGGGTGAGTTATGGCGTGCCCTAGGCCACGCGTGCCCGTGCACTGTTTTGGGCCTGGCCCAACAGCGCTCGGCACCGTGTATGGCCCAGGCCCGGGGGCTCCTGTCGGTATACTAAAGTAGGGGTACCTTAGTATCCCGAACTTGTGCACGGGCAGTCGCAGCGACCCGCGGCAAGGCTTGCCGGGTGACCGCCAAGACCCTCCATGGTTCCTTTAGGAGCCATTCAAGAACAAAGTATTCAAGCCAAGGCGCAAGACCCCGGCAAGAGGAGCTTGCCGGGAAGGCTACCCGAAGCACAGAGACCCCGGCAAGAGGAGCTTGCCGGGAACGAGACAAGACCCCGGCAAGAGGAGCTTGCCGGGAAGGAAACGAGGCCCCGGCAAGAGGAGCTTGCCGGGAAGACCAACCAAAGCATCTCAAGAAGCTCGCTGCGGCGCACTACGCGCCCCGACATGGCCCGGTGAGCGACAAGCTCCCGGACGCGACAAGACAACATCCGCGGCAAGGCACTTGCCGCGGCAAGCTACTATCCCGCAGCCCGCGCTCCAGCTCACCCACCAACGTGTCGTCCTGGGACCATTCCTGGCGTACGTGGTGGGAGGCTGTGCAGCCGGGGGCATGCGGTGCCAAGCAGGCGCTGACAAGGAGCCATCGTGGCAAACGGTGGCGCCCCTGACGGTCCCTTTCCACCCCGTCTAAGCGACACAGACAGGGATTTAATGCCTTTGTCCCCTGCCGTCAGGGTTAGGTAGGATACGACAGTTTTAGGCGGTGGAGCCAACTACCACCCCTTTTACGTTTTTACCCTCACCTCTGTTGCCTCGTGTTGGTGACCCCTTAGACATAGAAAAGGAGGCCCATGCGCAACAGAGTGGGGAGGACAGCCATTCTCACGCTCGGTCTCGCCAGCTGCTTGAGTGTACTGTAGCACTCATCGCTCCCGAGCCAAAACTCAATACAACCACCAAAGCAGGAGTAGGGTTTTACGCATCCGTGCGGCCCGAACCTGAGTAAATCGATCGTCTCGCTCGTGCGTTCGCCTCGATCTGCTCTTTGTGCATCCACCGCCCCCTGCCGAACCGAAAGGGGCTCGGTCCGCCGATCCCCATAGGTGTGCGAGGGATCAGCAACCCCCGACACTAGGGCTTTCCGCCGAAGCACCACAACCATCGTTGTCGGTCCGAATTTGTCATGTGGTTGCTCCTTCTGTTGTTGTATCTGATTTGCAACTCATGGGCTAAGCTCTTAATGATATATCAGTACATGTGTGCTTGTTTTCTTGGGCCATTCAGATAGTTAAATACCTTATGTTCTGGTTGTTTTCTTTTAGAAGTATCTTACCCGATGATCAAGGTTGATTATGTTCCATTTTCTTTGAGCGCTGACACATGGTAAGTATTTGGGAAACGTTTATATGCGGCGCGCCGGCCAAAGCTTCAGCCAGACGCGCCATGTGTGTTCGATCGTGCGCATCCCTGCAGCCGTGCGCGCTAAGAGTTGACTAATCGCCCGGCCCCGCCACCAACTGTTCCCTTTTTCCTTTCTTTTTTCTCTCATCTCTTTCCTCTGGTTATCTTCTTTCTCTCGTTCTTTTTTTCTTCTATCTTATGCGCAGGATGTGCTGCAATCTCAGGCCCGCCATGGTGGAACCGGCGCCGTGCCATGTGGACGAGACGATCGTCATGGCCTGCGGGTGGGAAGCTGAAATCAGAATCCCGTCGGCTACTGCAACCGGGGCGGCCCATGGTGTTGGACTGGGGTTGGGTGATGCTTGAACCGGAGTCCAATGGTGCTGGAACGAGAAACCATGGTTGTGACAACCAACAGCTGCCCGCGGTCCCAAGCGCTGCAAGGGGTGATCATGGAGTGCTATGATCAGCGCTCTACAGTGCTGGAAGCGGCGTACGGCGATGATACAACCGCTGCACAGTGATGCTACAATCGGCAGACGACGGGCGCCGATGCTTCAACCTGACATGAAAAAAAGCTTCAACCAGTCTAGAAGTTACAACCGGTGGCGGAAAAAGCTTCAACGGGCATGGTGGAGAACCTTCAACCTCCATGGAAAAGCTTGAGCCGTGATAAAAAGCTTCAACCGGCATAGGGAAAAGCTTCATCTGACGGCGAGAAAAGATTCAACCGGCTTCGAAAAGGAAGCTTCACCGATGATAAAAGCTTCAACCGGCGGTGAGAACAGCTTCAATCGGCTTCGGGAAAAAAGTTTCAACCCTGCACACGCCGCCGGTGCGAGCGGCGATGCCTAAAGCTACGGCAGCCAGCACGGTGGTGATACGACGGCAGCAATGACAGAGAGACGGGGGAGGGGGTGCGTGCTGCAATCCAGTGTCGTCCTCGACGCAAATCAACAATTTTTTTTAGCAAAATGCAGATAACAACAATGCACGGCGACAGCGTTGCACATAACCACAAATCAAATTTCATCATGCCCAACCATACACGACACAGAATTTCCAAAAATAAAATAAAATGATACACAACACAACATTGCTGAACCAACACAGTATATATCAGATGGATTGCGTAGCACTCTCAAACCATGGCATTGTCGTTGGTGCCGACCTCTTCCTCCTCAACCGGGTAATCCTTCAAAAGTGGATTCAGAGGCAAAAACTCTTCGTGCCAGAACTTCCTATGCTTCTTCTCATCCAACTCGTCAAGTAAGGCTTTATACTCAGCATCTGAGACTGGTTCATCATCATCACTGAAACCGTCATCAGAGTCTGCTGCTGCAGCTTTGGTGGCCTGCTCTTTGGTCTCATCCATGGTTGAGTTGGCAAGGGCAATATCTTCCTCATCGTGCCCGTCAGCTGGCACCTTCCTTTTGGTGGAACAGATCTTCAGCGGACACTCATCGCCGCTGACAGCCTGTGCCGCCGCATTACTTTTGGTGCTGCGCGGCTTCAGCAAGGAAGACTCCACGTTTTTGGCCATAGCTCTGATCTCTGCCCGCCGCCACGAGTGATTTCTATGTCGGGTCGGTGGCTAGGGATTCGTGGGTCGTTTAGGTGAAGGCGGAATTGGGATCTCGTGGAATTGCTTCGTCGTGTCGATTTGTATAGAAAAGGTGCTGGTGTGCTTCGGTGCGGACTCCGCTCTGCACGGAGTCCAGTTCACCGTCTTTGTGTCGAACTAATTTTTCCCATTGTCAGGGCCCATGGGCCAATAGGCCTTTTCCATTTCCCCTATTTAGGCGGTTTGGAGGGATTTCATAGGAATTTTAAAGGATAGGATTCTTATAGGATTTTTTTTTTAAAGCCCTTTGGTTCATAGGAATGGATTGCTATTTCTATATAGGATTGGTTCATATCCTCCATATTTCATAGGAAAATAAAAATGAGCCTAGACTCAATGGAAAAATTCCTTTGGTGTTAACCAAATGACATCTCGTTTCCTATTCCTACTCATAGGATTTGAGATACATGTCATCTCATTTCCTATAAAATTCCTATTTCTACGATAACCCTATCCTATGAACCAAAAGAGGCCTTACCCTTTTTGACGAAACCTTGCGACCACAACGGGTGCTCCTTCGGGAGCCTTCCAACTATCATTTAGGTGCCTGAGAGCGCGCCACTTCACGCGCTCCCAGCTGCCGCCACGTGTCGCGTTCTGAGCACTTTCTCCGGAATTTTTTTTCTCGCATGCGTTTTTTGCTTTTTAGATGTTTTTTCCGGGTTTTCCGGCTTTTCGGTTTTTCACTGGTCTTTCTTAACTTTTCACAAAAAATGTTCAAAAAAATTTGTTGTTGCACGAAAAAATATTTTTGTTTTTTCTTCTTCCGCGAGAGGCACAGTTTAGCTTCCGCGAGAGCCATGGTTTTGCATCCGCGAGAGGCACGGCCGTGCCTCTTCAGAAACGAAAAAAACACGTTTTTTTTTCTTTTTAGCTTCCGCGAGAGGCACGGTTTAGCTTTGGTAAGAGGCATGATTTTCCTTCCACTAAAAAAACGTGTTTCTATTTTTTTTCGTTTCGTGAGAGGCATGGTTTGGCTTCTGTGACGTGCCTAACGTAAATGAAAAAAGAACATGTTTTCTCCTTTTTTTCCTTCCACGAAAGGCACAGTTTAGCTTCCGCGAGAGGTATGGATTTACTTCCGCGAGAGGCACGGCTGTGCCTCTCAGAAATGAAAAAAATGTGTTTTTTTTCCTTCCATAAGAGGCACGATTTTGCTTCTTCGAGAGGAACAGTTTTGCTTTCACGAAAGGCACGACCGTGCCTCTCGGAAAGGAAAAAACAAATGCATTTCCTTTTTCTTTTTCTTCCGTGAGAGACACGGTTTTCCTTTCGCAAGAGGCACGGATTTACTTCTGCGAGAGGTACAGTCGTGCCTCTCGGGAACGTCTTTCAAAAAGGGAAGAAAACTTGCCCCTGATTCGGGGCTTTCGATGGGTTTTTTCGTCTGCTTTTTTCGTGAAAAAAGTTCCTCAAAATCTATCAACATGGCATCTAATTTTGAAGATCTCGATGCGAGGAATCCAACGGTGAAATATGTTTGAGATTTGGACGCCCGGTTTAAGAGTTAAAATGTTTTTAATAAACGGATCTACGAAAAAAGGGAAAACTCTTAGGTTGAAACATGTAGCGCACATGTAGTGCTTCACTTGTCGCAACCTGGGGAAATGGGAGTGATCTTTGGAAGGAGTACTTCTCAATTAGTGATTTTGAACCTTTCGTGGTCTCTAATTTTGAAAGGAGCGAAACCTCGAGGGGAGCTCCCACAATTGCATTTCATTACGAGAGAGTTGATGGAATTAACAAGGAAATTAGATTGGAAAACCACACACTATTGGTTAACTACGAAAAAGCCAAGCAAAACCGGAGATGCGGCCACATTACCTAGCTATACTTGGTTTGGGATACCAGTAGACAAGCGAGACAACCATCAAAACACCCAACAATCGACACCTTTTTTTAGAACGAAGGCTCGAGGATGAGTCCGGTTTTGAATTAACAAAGCCATCAACCGGCCAGGTATTACAACCAACAAGAGCAGCCCAACGCCACTGACAAAGAAAATAAAACACGAGTCGCCCAAACATACAATGGTGCTGAAGATACAGCTTACAACACAATCCCAAACTACAAGCACCTAAACTAGATAGAGATGAAGAACCGCTTGAAGAAAGGACTGCCCTTGAAGCTCGAAACACCGACGCCCAAGGAAACACCAGCGACAATGGCATTGCCTACCGCCTTGGCCACAAACACGCCAAAAACTCCTGCACTGGACCAGAAAGATACCACACCTTCCTTCTTCCTCGCCGAAGAGGGTCCCTACCCCCTCGTCCTGGCTCGAAGGACGCCGCACCGTTGAGCGAGGGATGGGTTCACGCTAGACCAAGGAAAGGCACGATCTTGAGGTAGCATACACAGAACATTTGCTCGCATCCATGTCGCAGCAGCGGGCATCCTCACTGGGCATATAAGCATAGACCACCGGTGTCCAAGCAAGAAGAGAGTAAGCTGCAGGAAACGGCACATCGGAACTGAAGAAGCATCGAGCTTGCGCGAGCAACAGGAAAACAAATCATGCACAGGATGCGAGGGATATGGCCCTGGTGCTCATTGAGTTGCCACGGCTCTGTTGCCGGGAAGGGGAACCCTTTCCTCTTCCACCCAGGCTCAAGGGAGCCGAGCACCGGCGAACAGGGGACGGCCAACAAGCACCAAACAGAGAAAGGCAAGCCCGGCGTCGCTGGAAACCAAGTTGTCACACGGACCCCCGCTGCAATTCCAAACCTCGGATCTAGCACCGCACACCTACACCCTTCTAACCAGACGACGCCCCCAGGGAGGTTACGACGCCGAGCGCCGCCGCCGCCGAATCCGCAAGGGATTACAGGAATTAACCTTGGAATGGAGGGGAAGGGGTGGTGTCGGTGTCAAAACCGGCGGATCTCGGGTAGGGGGTCCCGAACTGTGCGTCTAGGCCGGATGGTAATAGGAGGCAAGGAACACGATGTTTTACCCAGGTTCGGGCCCTCTCGATGGAGGTAAAACCCTACGTCCTACTTGATTAATATTGATGATATGGGTAGTACAAGAGTAGATCTACCACGAGATCGAGGAGGCTAAACCCTAGAAGCTAGCCTACGGTATGATTGTTGTATATGGAGTTGATTGCCTACGGACTACAACCCTCCGGTTTATATAGACACCGGATAGGGTTAGGGTTACATAGAGTCGGTTACAATGGTAGGAGATCTAGAATATCCACATCGCCAAGCTTGCCTTCCACGCCAAGGAAAGTCCCATCCGGACACGGGACGTAGTCTTCAATCTTGTATCTTCATAGTCCTGGAGTCCGGCTGAAGGTATAGTCCGGCTACCCGAACACCCCCTAATCCAGGACTCCCTCAATAGCCCCCGAACCAGGCTTCAATGACGATAAGTCCGGCGCGCTGATTGTTCGGCATTGCAAGGCGGGTTCTTCTCCCAATCCTGTGTACCTGTAGGAATAATGTTCGATTTTTGTAATGTATTGCTCCTTGGCTTCCACGCCCAATAATGGTCGTCTTCCACGTGTCAAACGAATGTTAAAAGCCGGGGCGTTTTTAAATCCACACCCCTAGCCATATAAACGAGCCGCCTATTTAATGGGATGGGGATTCAGGTTCAAACCACATCTTCTCCTCTCCGCGAGTTATCATCAGAGCGCTTCCAGCAAAGGTCCATTCCAAAATGTCCAGCCATCGCAGCTCCTCCCCTCGCCCCTCCGGTCCCAAACCCGGGGACTAAGAGATGCACCATCCCGCATAGCGAGTTGGTGTCGCTTCAGGCCAAGGGATTTCTCCCCCAGGCATACATGTTCCCGGTCCGAGCCGGTCTCGCCACCTACAATGGCAGAAAACAAGCGGAGAGCACCCCCAATCCTTCTAAAGGAGAGCGGGTGTGCCTCGTCCCCTATCTAATAAGGGGACTGGGATTTCCAATTCATCCATTTCTCCGCGGGCTTCTGGAGTTTTACGGTCTCCAGCTGCACGATCTCACGCCCGCCTCCGTATTACATATCGCGGGTTTCGTCACCCTTTGCGAGCTATTTTTAGGCGTTGAGGCTCATTTCGCGCTGTGGAAGAGGTTATTCTGCCTGGTGCCCTGTTCTCAAGAGGGGTCTATCTACCAAGTGGGCGGAGCCGAAGTATGGCGCATCGCCGGGACCGGATACCTATCCGGAATCCCGAAGAAGGCGTCCGAGGACTGGCCTTCGGAGTGGTTTTACATAGATGACGTCCCGCTACCGGACCCTATCCGGGTCGGTCTCCCTGACACTACTAGAAAAAGGGCTATAGATGGGATTAACACTAATGGCGCACCAGACAAGCGGTGCGCCATTAGTATATACTAATGGCGCACTACCTCCTGATACGCCATTAGAGTTGAAAGTACTAATGGCGCACGTGGCAAATGGTGCGCCATTAGTATCAAAATTTTTTTGAACTAGTGCGCCTGTCCAAACATACTGATGGCGCATCCAGACAAAGTGCGCCATTACTAGTTGTAACTAGTAATGGCGCACCGGTCGGGGGGTGCGCCACTAATGTTGTTTTTTTTTATTATATTTTTTATTCTCTTTTTTGCAAAACTACTAATGGCGCACTGTTCCATCGTGCGCCATTACTGTGTGATAGTGCGCCATTAGTATTTTTTTTGCAAAACTACTAATGGCGCACCACCGTATGGTGCGCCATTAGTAACCTGGATTACTAATGGCGCATTTCTTGTTGGTGCGCCATTAGTAAGTGGGCAGCAACAAGATATTTTGGGGAGCCTCTCCTACCCACACTCACTTTCTCCTCACTTCATTCTCTCCACCTCCTCCTTGTCTCGGGTGCCTCCTCTTTTTCACCTCTTTTTCACCTCATTTCCACCATAGATTCATTCAATTTAAGTGGTTAAATTACCTTGTTTTGATAGGTAAGTAATGGGGAAAGCTATATTTATGTTGTTCTCCCTACAACAATGTGCACATGCACTTTTTATGGCCTAGCTAGATCTATGTATGTTCGTGGTGTTGCATATGTTTGTGGTGTTGCATATGTGTTTGTGTTTGGAGGTGTACCGGTATTTGAAATGCGATAGTTGCCAATATTTTGCCGGAATGTTGATTCATTTCCGTTTCGGCGAGAATTTTGGCATTAAGCATTCTTTTTTGGTCCTATTTTTAGGGAAAGTCATGCCAAATTTTTTCTTGGTTCTAAAATATCGTTTTGCTCTATCCCACAGGCGACCATGGTCCGCATGATGACCGAAGGCATCGTGAATAGGTTTTTGAGGTCCGCGAAGGCCGAGATGCTTCAAAAGAACGAGACGGAGATAAGATGTCCGTGTCGAAGATGCAAGCTGAAGACCCTTATTGCGGACCCGGAATTCGGGCAGGTGCGGGACCACCTGCTCTTGCGTGGTTTCATGGATGGCTATCGGTGGCAAGGTGATGAAGATGACTACGAAGTCGTCCATGGGGGCCGGGCAAGAAATGAGGAAGGGCAGCAAGACAACCACCGCGGCTCGGGCGGGCAAGAAGACGAAGAATCCCCAGGAGATGATCGGGCGGGCCGGGCAAGACATGATGATGAGGAAGATGCCGGAGCAGACGACGGGCATGATCATGAAGATGATGATGCTGGCGGAGCAGACGACGCTGGACCATCGATGGGCTGGGTGCAGGACCCTCATATTCAAGAGCTGCTTCTCAAGCAGACGGATAACGCAAGAGCTGCCGCCCAAGAGAAAGCCAAGATGGATCAACTTGAGTTAGACACGTTCACTCCATTGTATGAAGGATGCAGGCCCGAGGATACCCGCCTAAAAGTAACGCTCATGGCTCTGGAGATGAAGGTAAAACACAAAATGACCGACGCATGCTTCGACGAGAACATGTCATTCTGGCACGAACGACTTCCGCAGGGGAACAAGTGCCCGACCAGTTTGGAGGAGGCGAAGAAAATCGTGTGTCCTCTGGATTTACCGCACGTGAAATACCATGTGTGCATGAACAATTGCATCATTTATCGGGACAAGCACGCGGAGTGTACCATATGTCCGGTGTGCGGCGTCACTCGATACAAGAAGAGGAAGAAAGCTCCTCGAAAAGTGGTGTGGTACTTTCCGATCACTCCTCGTCTGCAGTGGTATTTCATGGACCCTAAGGTAGCAAAGCTCCTGCGTTGGCACGCGGATAGGGAGGAGAAGAAGCGAGAAGATGACGCAAATGATCCGGAGATAGATAAAAAAGATAAGATGCTGAGTCACCCTAAGGATGCGAGCCAGTGGCAAGCGTTGAACTTCGATGACCCAGAATTTGGGAACGATCAAAGGAACATCGTGCTGGGTGCGAGCACCGATGGAGTTAATCCGTTTGGCAACCAGAGAACCACACATAGCACCTGGCCTGTGTTTGTGTGGATGTACAACCTTCCCCCCTGGTTGTGCATGAAGAGGAAGTACATTCACATGAGTATGCTAATTGAAGGACCGAAACAACCAGGGAACGACATCAATCTGTATCTGGGGCTGCTAAAAGAGGAGCTTGACACGCTGTGGAAAACGCCAGCCAATACGTGGGACGCCGCAGAGAAAGAATATTTCCCTATGAGAACCGCGCTGCTCACGACGGTGTACGACTATCTCGGTTACGGATATGTCGCAGGGCAGGTGGTCCACGGATTTTCTGGATGCGTCAGGTGCATGGATGACACAACGTATCGCCAGCTAGATAGAGATCCCAGGTCTTCGAAAACCGTGTTCATGGGACATCGAAGGTGGCTTCGCGACGATGACCCGTAGAGAAAACGCAAGGATCTGTTCGATGGTGAAACCGAACCCCGAGGACGCCCACGTACGAGGAGCGGCGAGGAAATAGACGAGCTGTTGAAAAATTGGAAAGACTGCCCACTGCCGGGAAAGAAGCAAAAGGTGCCAGAGCCGGGAAAGAAGCGAAAGGCGCCAGAGCCGCTGCTGAAGGTATGGAAAACGAGGTCTGTTTTCTGGGACTTGCCGTACTGGAAGATCCACCGTGTGCCTCACAGCCTTGATGTCATGCATATCACGAAGAATGTGTGCGAGAGTCTGCTTGGTACCCTGCTCAACATGCCAAAGAGGACCAAAGATGGGCCGAAAGCAAGGGCAGACTTGAAATCAATGGGCATCAGGCAGGAGCTTCACACTATATATGATGATGATGATGATGATGATGATGATTATGATGATGATGAGGCGAACCAGGACACGGAAAGTCGTCGCAAAGGCAAGAAGGCCAAGAAGACCGGAAATGACTACCCTCCCGTGTGCTTCACTCTAAGTCAGGAGGAGATCGAGCAGTTTTTCACCTGCCTCGTAGGAGTAAAACTTCCTTACGGTTACGCGGGGAAGATAAGCAGATACCTAGACCCAGCGAAGCAGAAGTTCAGCGGGATGAAGTCTCACGACTGTCACGTGCTAATGACGCAGATACTTCCAGTTGCAATCCGTACGATCATGGACGTGCACGTCCGTGAAACCCTATTTGGCCTATGCAACTTTTTCGATGTCATCTCTCGGAAGTCTGTTGGCGTGAGGCAACTCAGAAGGCTACAGGAAGAGATCGTGGTGATACTATGCGAGATTGAGATGTACTTCCCGCCCGCATTCTTCGACGTTATGGTGCATCTGCTGGTCCATATCGTGGACGATATCATCCAACTCGGGCCGACGTTCCTGCACAGCATGATGCCGTTCGAAAGGATGAATGGTGTCATCAAAGGATACGTTCGCAACATGTCACATCCAGAGGGAAGCATAGCCAGGGGCTTTCTGACCGAACAGTGCATCTCCTACTGCATGAATTATCTAGGCATCGAGAACCCCATTGGTCTGCCCGTCAACAGGCACCTCGGCAGGCTCGCTAGATGGGGTCACCGTGAGGGTCGTCGCGAAATGCATGTCGACTTCGAGGGTCGACTCGCCGACTTTGAAAGAGAAAACCTAGTCGCGCTACAACACATAGAGGTGGTCGATCCTTGGGTGGTACAGCACAAAACCTTTATTAAGAAGACGTACAATGACCGAGGCCAACAGAGGACGGACGGAGATATACTAAAAGAGCACAACTCATGTTTCACGCGTTGGTTCAAGCAGAAGCTTCTGTCGTACCCTTTACATGAGGATTCTTCCGCGGAAGAACAACTCATATTCGCCTTGTCACAGGGCGCCGAGCACAACCTGATGACCTATGAGGCATACGATATCAACGGCTACACATTCTACACCGAGGCCAAGGACATGAAGAGCGATGGTTATCAGAACTCTGGGGTAACGATGGAATCCTACACCGGTAACGACAAGGACAGATACTACGGAAGGATCGAGGAGATCTGGGAGCCGAGCTACGCTGGAGAGAAGGTCCCGATGTTACGTGTCAGATGGACCAAGAGCATCCTAAAAGAAGACCGGTATTTCACCACCATGGTTATACCCGAAGCCAAATCCAAGACCGCGGGCGCAAACGTCACCGCGAAAAATGAGCCATGGGTACTGGCTTCCCAAGTGGACCAATGCTTCTTCATTACCGTCCCGTCAAAGCCCAGTCGTGTTGTCGTCAGGAGAGGCAAAAGGAAGATCATCGGAATGGATGGAGTAGCCAATGAGCAAGACTTCGACAAGTACGGCGACCCGAGGATCGAACATGACGACGATGATGAAGTAGCAGCATACACCACAAGAAGAAGCAGGACCACCCTACCTAAAGGACGTCCGTTCCACAGAAGAACTCCATTTGCGAAAAAGAAGGGCAAGAAGATTGTGAACAGATAGCTAGCTATGATCGATTATATTTAAATCGTAGCTTTCATTTATCGATTGTATTTCATGGGCACTTTTTGAACTATCATGAATATTTTTAAATTTCATGGACACTCGATCTCGACCCCCCTCCATCTCGATCGCTATCCTACCTCGCAAGATCCGGTCCCCCTCGCCGCCGGGCACCCCCCGGTCCACCAGCCGCCGCCGCCGACCCCCAGCACCCTCGATTCCCCTACTCAACCGCCGCCGCCGACCCCCCGCACCCCTCCCCTACTCAACCGCCGCCGCCGACCCCCCCGCGCCCCCAGCACCCTCCCCTGCTCCACCTGCATTACTGTTTGATGATATTTTTTAAAAAATTATTACTGTCTTATAAAAAAATATTATTGATATGATTTAAACAAGTTTGAACATATTTAAACACAAATAAGTATCAAACAACATTTTAAATGCATAAAAAAGAATTTGTGGAGCTTGGGAATCGAACCCAGGACCTCCTGGTGTGAGAACTGGCTGCTGACCAGTTGAGCTAGTAGAGGGGACTTGATGTGGATCAGCTCAGGTGGTAGATAACCTGTTGGCTCAAGCAGAAATAAAAAAAATACTAATGGCGCACCACGGTGGGGTGCGCCATTAGTATGGATGTACTTATGGCGCACCGAGGGGTGGTGCGCCATTAGTATTGTGCCATTAGTAACAAAAAAGGTCAGCGCCCACGCCATCCTCTTTTCTCTCCCCTCTGCCTCTCTCCCCTCACCCGTGCCCGAGCCGCCCCCATCGCTGCCGACCCCCACCGCCCTCGCCACCGCTCCCAACCCCCACCACCCTCGACGCCCCTGACCCCCTGCCGCCCCGCCGCGCCGGTCTACCACCCCCACCCCGCCCGAGCCGCCGCCACCCCGACACCCTTGGCGCCCCCGACACCCTCGCCGCCCCTAACCCCCTGCCGCCGCGCCGCACCGGTCCACCACCCCACACCCCGCTCGAGCCGCCGCCGCCCCGACACCCTCGGCACCCCGGACACCCTCGGCGCCCCGACACCCTCGGCGCCCCTTCACCATGACCCACGAGTAGCACCAAGTCGGCTACTACAACATCAAAAGTTCTGCGGCGGTGGTAAGAAGACGACCCTTACTTCCTCTTCTCCTTGCTTTCCAGCGCTCTAATGTTCCCCTAGCTAGTTTGGTTTGGTCTGGGGGGTGCTCTGATCCGATCCATCTAGTTTGGTTCACTGGGACACACATGGATTGAACATCGGAAATGGGTGTCTTTTCTGTTTCAGTTTGGACATCATTTGATAACACACAATTCAGTTTTAGAGAGATGATTATGGACTTCTCTTATATATCTGAGCCCAATCAGCATTTTATTATCAATGGTAGCTCTGTGGTAATCTGTCAAGTCAATTAAGCCCAATCCATTTGGGTTGAATTATGCCACTGTTAAATCCCTTAGCATTATCTTGTATGGTTAAATTATGCCACTTTGATCACTGCAACATTAGATTCGTTTATATGAGTGGCATACATGAGGTGCTTGCTGTTTTTTCGTGATATATTAGATTCGTTTGCATCACACATTTTTTAGAGAGAAAATGAAATGTTTTGAAGTGTGGAATGTCTGAATACATGCCTATATATGCAGCTGATGAATAGTAACTAGCAATCCAACCCGGTTATGTTCATGTCCATGGCTGTAGATTTGTTTTTCTGTGTGAATCTGATTGTAGCAGCAAGCACCCCCAGTTTTGTAACTTGAGTCTGTACATCTAGGGACTTCCAATTTTTTTGTGTGTGTGAATCTGAATGTAGCAGCGAGCACCCCAGTTTTGTAATCTGAATGTAGCAGCTAGCACCCCATTTTGTAATCTTGAGTTTGTAGCACATACTACATATAGACAGCAGACAGAGTTGCCTGCCATTTTTGTCTGAAATTTAAGAGGCATAATGCGAGTGGATAAACATTTTCAGTGGCATACATTGCAATCCTTCTTTTTTCAGATAGGAATGCCTGAATTTTTGTGTGTGTCTGTTTGTAGGGAGCATGTGTAGTCTTCTTCTGAATACTTCAAACTTCTCAGACTAAGTGAGGTCTTTTTGATTTCTTAAAAGTTGTGGCATATGGCACAACTCCAGAAATTGAAAGTATAGTAGTAGCAGGCCCGAATGTATAGCTTTTGTTTTTCATATTTTTACAGATTTTCTGTTAAAATCTTTTCTTGTTTGAAGATATGTGATTTCAAAATCTAACAAGAGTATTTTCTGATCTATGAGCACTAGAGAAAATTTATGTGATAAGGTAAGTGAAACACATGGTAACTAGGTGGATAAACTCATCTGGTGCTGAACCTTTTTTGAAATGAACTCTGTTTCAGTTATATCATAGTGTATTACTTGTGATGATGCTGCTGCTGCTGCTGCTGTACTACTTGTCAAGTGATGTTGCTGCTGCTATCTGCGAGTTGCTGCTGCTAGTTGTGATTTTGTCAAGTGATGCTGCTGCTACTTGTGATATTCTAAAATGACCCCTTTCTCCTGAAACGTTGATTAATTTTCGTTTCGGTTGAGAAATGGGGCACTCCAAGGTCAAGAAAATTAGCAAAGGTCATGCCCAATTTTCTTGACCTAGAAGGTGCCCAATTCTCAACCGAAATAAAAATTAATTTGCTTTAGTGGTTGGATTAGTTTAGTATTTTTTTCACACTCAGACACCCTTGCTTGCCATGTGTGTGAGAGAGATAGTGAGAGGAGACAAGGAAGCTACTTTTATTTGTGAGCCTTGAGAAGATTAATTGGTTCCACAATGCAAGCCAACTTTTATTTCTCTTGCCTGGTTCCACTATGATCTGTTATTGCAAGCTATTAATTATTTTCAACCCTAGTACCTTTACAAGGATTCAATCCCTTATTTTAACCATCCTTTGGAAAGAGTACAAGTGGGAAGTATATTACCCATATGCTTGGTTACCATCCAAACTTTTGAAAGGTATTGAGTTATGAGTTGAACATATTTTATATTGTGTTTTCATGATCATACTCACAAATGCACCTCTGAACACTTTGGGTTTTGGGTGAAACTTCAATTGCTTGAAATGACTTTCTTGACTTAGGTTATGACTTGCTAGTATGTGGAGCCATTTTGTGTTTGTTTGTAATACCCAATTTTGGGGTAATTACATTGGTTGCTTGCTTTGAATTCCTATTATATGATTGTTTGTGTGGGTGTGTGTACCAAACTAAAAATCCACTCATGACTTGTTTTTCTTCAGAGTAGAAATTCAAATTTGAGCTCTAGACCTGTCTTCACTTCTGTTTAAAGATTGCCTTTTGAGAGGCTTACCAAAATTATTAAAACTTGTCTATATGGCAATGCACGTTCCTAGATCTCCTCTACATAATATATATACTTCCTATCTAGCCTGATAAATTGGATTTTGAAATTCTCTAGCTATTTCTTCCAAATCCCTTTTGAAGGCTAATCAATATTGTGACCATAACCATTTGTATCATGAAGCTTTTTGGCTCACTTGAACAAATTCAAAAATGATGGTATTATGGCATATCCTCAGCATCTCAACTGTCATCTACCCTCCTAGCATGACATGGCCTTTGTGATCTCCTACTCCTGAATTTTCATGCCACTTGTGCTATTAGTAGTTTCTTGACAGTAAAAGGAATTTTCACCACCAGGGCTTTTTGACCAAACTTTGTTCCTATTTAGAGAGAAACATGGCCAACAACGATGAGGCCGGGGGTTCGGGCGTCAAGGCATTCTGGGAGCTGTCCCAGGAGATGGAGGAATAACCTCACTTGTATGAGTCTGCCGCCTTCCCCACCGATCCTGAGACCACTGATGGTACCGCCGAGGATGACCCCACTGATGCCACCACTGATGGTGCCGCCGAGGATGCCACCACTGATGATGGCGGCGCACGCACAGATGGCAGCCAACCGAAGAGGCAACGGAAGGACCGGCGCCCGACCGTGCTCCGCACCCTCAAGGAGGAAGTTACTGAAGTGGACTCCGACGGGAATCCAACGGCACCCGAACAAATAGTCAAGGGGTACTCGCTTCAACTTGGGTGCATTCTCCGGAGCACCGTCTCGATCAACACCAAGAACCTCAGGCATCCTAACCGAGGGAATTTGCGCAACCTCCTATTCACGAAGCTGCACGAACAATACAAGTTCCCTGCTAAATTTGAAAACACAAGCCTCAAAGGGAATAAAGTGAACAGTTCTGCCCTCACGAAGATGAGCACGGCCCTGTCGACTTGGAAAAGCAATGTGAAGAGAATGATCGAGAAAGGTGAGAGTTATGAGAAGATCAAGGAGAAAAATCCTTCGATCACCGAAGATGACTACAGCGACTTCAAGATCACTTGCTCGAGCACCGCAAGCTCCGAATCAAGTAAGTGGGGGAAAGAAATGCGGGAGCTGAACTTAGGGGAACACACACTCGGTCCCGGCGGTTACAGAGTGGCGGAGCCTATATGGGACAAGGAGGAGGCGGACCGTGCCGAGCAAGGCCTACCGCCCCTCTTCGATAAATACGGTGACAAGCAGACCAGGAACTTTGTCAGGGCCCGATACAAGAAGGACCCGAAAACAAAGGAGCTTACCACGGATCCGAAGACCAGGGAGCTTGAGCTTGTTCTGGTAAGGAATACACCCCCGCGTAATTAGCTCCATATGGTTGCATTCTAATTAATGAAGCCAAATTTCTAAATGGTTCACATTCCTTCCGCAGGCGACTGAAAGCACTAGCGCGGGGTCGACTAAGAGCAACCCTTGGGACACCACTCTAAATAGGGCGTTGAATGTAATGAAGAACAAGGATAAGCTCAGTAAGCCGATGTTAGCTGGTCGTGTGGCCGGCAAAGGCTTGTTGACAAAATGGTCGTCATACTATAACACTGGTGGGCGAAAGGAGAAACAGACCAGCTCGGAAAGCCAGGCGCACGAGGTTCAAGAACTCAGGGCACAGGTGGCGCGGATTCGGGAGATGGTCCAAGAGCAAGTGGAACAACAACTCGGAAGGACGATCACCGCCATTGTGCCTACCTTGATCCAGGGGATTAGTGCGTGGATTGCGGGCGGCCAACAGGGGCCGCCCCTGATTCCTAGCTTCATGGCCAGCAACTCGCAGAACGCGATGGCGGGGCCATTGGTGTCTCCGACGCCGGCACGGGAGCTTAATGCACCAAGGTGTACGCCGGCCGGCACCTCTGCAGCAAGCGCCCCCTCCGTCAATTGCACGCCGCCGTTGGCGGTGCCTCGACATTAGCCGAGCTCGACGCCATCATCACGGTAACTAATTAAGCCTCTCTCGGCCGAGGACTTCATCTCCTTGCCTTTGACTGGGCATCCCTGATGCCCTACATGTTTTCGCAGGGCGCCGCCGACGTTCCGTGCACTCTCCTGCACTTCGTGAACAACGAGTTGGTCGATGTCGCCAAGGGCAAAATCGTTCAACCGGGCAACCCCTTGTTCCACGGTACCCAGATGCCACCCAACTTGTTTAGGGTTCAACTGGTTCGGGTGCTGCCAGGCTGCGATGAGTTGTTACCTCTGATTCGACCCGTCGGGGCTGACGATGATGACGTGATGACCCTCAGCGCCTGCCTGAGCTGGCCCCTGCTTTGGCCGAAGAGCCAGATTCGTTTGGGGGTGGGGGACACCACCCCAAAGACAACACCGCCAGTCGTGCCGGCGCCAACTCGGCCCCATGGCAAGACCGCCGCAGCGGTGCCGGACATCCCTATGCCACCGGATCCAAACATGCATATGGCACAGGATCAGAACGACGACGACGACGATACATTTGCCAACGTTGATCAGTACTTTGCCGATCATGGGTACGGTGGCGACTTCATGGGGCCTCCTTCTCAAGAACGCAACCCAACAAAAGACGTGCACGATCTAGCTGGTACCGCGGAGAAGCCAAGTTGCAACAGGCGTCGTCTGCCGTTCAGCTCTCAGGAGATGCCTCCAGCTGCCGACTTCACCGAGCCTCAGATAGGCGAGGTGCGAAATATTATCAGCCCCAACACACTCAAGAAGGCGGTCTGTGAGAAGAACTCGGTCCCATTACAGGAGAAGAAGAAGGCACACAAAAGAAAGACTAACAAGGGTGCGGGCCAGCCGGCACCGAGTACGATCCGTACTCAGGACGGGCCACCTGCACCTGAGGATATCTCGAGGAGGGTGCATGTGGCGGGTAGGCCGATGCTACCGAGAAATATGCTCGATGCTGCAACCGGTGCTATGCGGAGTCTACATGACAGTGTTCTTTCTTTGGAGAAGCGGCGTCTCGGAGAGAAGGATGTGGCATACCTGGTTTTCGCGGCCAAGGTGCCAGAGGGCAAGGGCTTTGTGGATAACTCCATCGGGGGTACAATCGTCCTGCGGTTTGATGACATCCACGCTATGTTGAACCTTCATCCACTGCACTACACCTTCGTTTGGCTATTTTCGCTGAGTATGGAGATGCGGATCATTCGCGACAAGACCCCGGACATCATGATAGTCGACCCCTTCTACATGCGTGCCAAGATCTTGGGCAGCGCTGGGGACCGGCAAGTCGCGAGTTCTTACCTCGAAGGCGTCATTCTGGCAAACCAAGATAAGGATAACTTCCTCGTGCCTTACTTTCCCGAGTAAGTCCTCCCCTCAACCGCCCCGTAACATATGAATTCTTCGATTTCGATCGTTTTTCTTTTAACATTCCGTGTTTTCTGCAGTGACACACGTTGCATGCTCATCCTCCTAAGCCCCAAATATTCCATGGCCACATATTTCGACCCAGACCGTCAGTCGAACGTAGACTACACAAATGTCAAGAAGGTTCTTGATGATGTTCTCCCCGGCTACGTCAAATCTGGAGGCACCTTCACCAGGCCTATTCGTAAGTACGGCAAGCACGTGTTCTCCCACAATACGACGTTCTGCTGCGTCAAGCAGCCAACTAGCGGTCAGAAGGGTGCCTACTACGCCATCCATCACATGTGGGCGATCGTACGGGACCATCATCAACTTCTGCTACCGAGTAGACTCAAAGATTGGGCCGCGAGCGTGTCGGCAATCCAGGACGCGGACATCAGACAAGAATTGTTTCGCATCCATTCGGAGTTTGCGGAAATCATCCATCAAGATGTCCTTCGTACCTCGGGGCAGTTCTACCTCAGAAATCAACCGTCCAACAGTGACATCGACACAATCCTACAAATGAAGGCTGACAACGCCCGTTGTTTCAGGACTCCCACGATAGACGACGGCTTCATCCATGCTCTGGTCCCTTGACTCGAGTCGAAAACAGTGATGCTGTGTCTAGTTCTGAAACATCGATTGGCTCATATGTTGTAATTAAACTTTAATGAACTTGTAGTATGTCTCTTTGGTTTCGAGAGTCGTTCAACTTAGATGTAATCGATGCTATTAATGTCTTGCTTTTCTCTTCCGATCGTTCTGTTGCATACTTATATATTGCTTATGTATTGTCTGTGAATTGGTACTAACGTTTCGTTTGGCTACTGCATAGCAATGCCGTGGTATGTCGTGTACAAGGGTAAGGTTCCTGGAGTCTACAATGACTGGGAGGAGTGTCGGAGACAGGTTCACCAATTCAGCAGTAACAGTTACAAAGGTTACACCACTAGGGCCGAGGCCGAATCTAGATACGCCCGCTATCTAGCGGGAGAGGGGAGGGAGCGTTGGAGGAACCGGATGAAGACGAGTTTCATCGTGATGATGCTCATCGTGATGACCGCAGCTCTCTTCTATGTGATGGTAGTTTAGATGATCGATATCGACTTGTAATGTGAAGACAAACTCGCGGTCTCGAGACTTGTAATATAATGTTCTATCTTTGTTCGGTCTTTTCAATTCGGAGACTAATATGATGAATTGTATTCGGAGACTAAAATGATGAATTGTATTCAGAGACTAATCTTCTATTGTATTCGATGAATCTGTTGTTGATGTGTGCTGTCTATATTTTGTCCAATTATACATTTTGTAACCTGTGCAAAAAACAGAAAATAAAAAAATAAAAAAACCTAGTATTCATACTAATGGCGCATCACATCACAGTGCGCCATTAGTATGCCAAAGGATACTAATGGTGCATCATTAAATAGTGCCCCATTAGTATGCCGAAGTTACTAATGGCGCATCTCGTTGTTGTGCGCCATTAGTATGCCAAAGCACCTGGGTATACATGGCCCCCGGGAGGCATACTAATGGCGCACTGTTGTATATACTAATGGCGTGGCACTAATGGCGCACCACTAATGCGCCATTAATGGCCAAATTAGGTGCGCCATTAGTAGGCCTTTTCCTAGTAGTGTGAGTTCAACAATGCCCCATTGAAGAAACGCTTTAGCTGGCGTCCACGGAGCTCTCAGAGAGAAAGCGACAGAGACGTCCTTTACCTGATGGGCCGGATAAGACTGTTGGCTCATTCCGGACTAACCATGATTGGAGTCATGGCCGCATGCATTATGCGGGGGGGTGCAGCCGCTTCAATATAGAGGCCACCCCATGTGGGATTTCAACGGGGAGGATGACGCCACCCGTTGCGGTCGTAAGGGGCCGGCCTCAGCCGCCTCCTTAGTAAAGATCTTATCCTCTTTGTACAAGGGAGAAAAGGAGGAATTCCTCCGCGTCAACCCACGGGCCGGATTCAGTATGTACGATCCTCCAAGTTGGGTAAGTGAACAATTGCGCTTGCCCGTTTGTTTTATACTCCCACGATTAGATAGGTAGTCTAACGACTTCAATGCAGGAACTGCGACAGGAGGTAAAGGATATAAACAGCCGTCCTCCACAGCCCGAGGACCCAGAACGGTCCCTCAATCCGGACTCCGAAGAGGACCCGGACATATCGGTGGAGCTTATCGATGGGGTGTTCCATCAGCTAAGCAAGGACAATACCTTGGTAGCCATTACGGCGGATTACCCAGGGTTAATCCCAACCTCCCAGGTGACAGAAACCGGGGTCTTATTCCCTTGAAAGAGATTCCACTCTCACGTATTCCGGTGTTTCTGACGACAACCGTGTTTTGCAGGGGAGATTTCCGAGGCAGGAGGCCGAACCTGCGGCGGCTAGCCAACGAGGGGCCGCAGGGCCCCGTTGGGCAAAAAGGAATGTAGTCCGGACTGACATGCCGGCGCAAGCGCACCCTCTCTTTCCCTGGAGTTATTCTGTCAGGGCATATTAACGTTCGTGCCATCTTCAGAACGAAGAGACCTCGCCGGACTACATCCGGAGAGGTTGCCAATCGCGCCTCCACCAGCCAGGCTCCAACGTCTGGCCAGGAAGCGGAGGCGAGCACAAGGCGCGCACCGGATGCTCCTCCGACAGAGGATGCGGACAGGCTGTCTGCCACAAATTCTGAAGTGGAGAGTGCCATGAACCACAGGCGTTGCCGGACAGTTCTACGCGACGCTAGTTTCTCCCAAGAGGCTTTAAATGCCTTTAATGCGTACCTCCGTGCCGCTCAAAATGGTTTAGCCAGAGCCACGGAGCAGTATGTAAAAGACATACGGGTAAGAAAATTTTGGTTAAATATATATATATATAGATATGCCAGTAGCCCCCGAGACTTGAAGCAGTTAGAGAAACTGATTTAAGGATCATTTAATATGCAGGTTCTTACAGAGAAGAATACCGTACTGTCCCAGGAGCTAGAAAAGTGCAAGGCCCAACTAGAGGCCGCACTAGCCGCAGCAGGGGAGCCCAAAGAGACCCCCTCAGGTAAGATACACTTCGAAAGATTAGTATTGTGCGGTGTGGGTGCAAATCTGACAGATCATATTGCAGATGGCGCCGGACTCGATCCAGACAAGCAACAACTCTTACGCCGGCTAAAGGCCGGTGAGAGTGTGTTGACAAAGGTGAGGCAGGAGAAGAATGATCTTCAGGATGCCAACACCAAGCTGGACGTCGAACTTAAAGATGTTCGTGGCCAGCTGTCGGACTCCATGAAGGAGAATCAGCGGCTTCGACGCGGCATATTTAGTAAGTGCTTGAACGAACTTTGAAAAAAAAAAAGTTCGGCGAGGAAGTCGACTAACAGAGTAATGTCTGTAGGTATGCTCACAGGTCGTCCTGCAGAGGAGATGCCCGGTTCTACGGGTGACCTTCTGCCCGAACTCTTGCAACTGCACAAGCGAATTCGGCAGGCGATGCGAGGTATTTCCCAAGCCTTATGGCCTGCCCACTCCGTGCCCGAGGGCCTTGGAGAGCTTGCGGAGAAGCTGAAGGGAGCTCGGCGGCGCTTCCGGTTCTGGAAGATATCGGCCTACCGACAAGGCGCTAGGGAGGCCTGGGCCATGGTGAAGACCCGTTTTACGAAGTCTGACCCAAACCACATGGCCGAGGTCGGACCAGTGGGGCCTGACGGGAAGGAGATCCCTGTAAGCTTAGTATACGGCCAAGTAGAGTTGGCCGCGAAGTATTCCCAGCAGGACTATAAATTAGACAGCCTGTTAGATGGTATAGAAGAGGAATACAATCAGTCGGAATGACTGTGTAGTTTTGAATTGACATGTGTAATGCCGTCTAGCCGGATTGTAGATCGTTTGTCGTTGCCGACCCTTTCGCTTCAACCTCAGGACCTGACGGTCCGGAGTGTGTCCAAATACCCTAGCGGTTATATAAGAACCAAGGTATGCGTGGAGACCAGGCGTAGGGGTCATCAGTGCTTTATTAGACAAGTGCCCAACTAGTTATGTTATATTACATGGTTAGTAAGAAACATCTTCCAGAGAGAATAGTTCCGTTAAGGGTTCCTTTCGCTGGGAGGCATCCCCTAAGGTGCATGTCCGGACTGCGTGAGACGACGCAGAAAAAAGGCATCTGGGGGCGCATAAAATGAGTAAAAAGATCATCTTTTATTTCACCGACCGAATATTCCCTTAAGAACGCTAGCTTTCGGCTTCACCCAGTCTGAGGTACACATCCGGCTGACCTGGCAGTAACAATCGCAGAGGTGCTCCCTTTACCGCCTAGCCGAACAATCGGGAACGTAGGGGTAAGCATAGGAGCCAGGCAACCCAGCTTGGCCAAAACTTAAGTCATATCGATGCATATAATGGTGAAGAAAAAGATACATGCGGAAGTTTGACGCATGTGTTGGGCGTGAAGCCCGTATAAATAAGCTTCTGTTAAAGAAGCCCCCAAGTTTAATGAGCGCGAGTGGCGCGTCACTATATGAGCCTTTAAGGGCTATAAAAGAAAAAAAGGGAAGGAGAGAAATGTAAGACAGAAAAATGCAAAAAAGAATGGACAGAGGAAGGAGACGAACACAGAGTCCGGCGCTAGGCATAGAATCTTCGGAGACGGGTGGCGTTCCACGGGTTCGGCTCGAGTCGGTTGTTCGATGCATCTCTCAGGCGGTATGCCCCACCAGTCAGGACTTGGTCGATTATGAATGGACCTTCCCACTTGGGCTTGAGTTTGTCCTTTTTCTTATCCGGCAGGCGTAGAACTAGTTCGCCAACATTGTAATTTTTGGCCCGTACTTCTCTGCTTTGATATCTTCGGGCCTACTGTTGATAAAATGCGGAACAGGCTTTTGCCACATCACGCTCCTCCTCCAAGGCGTCCAAGTTGTCCCGCCGATCGAGCTCGGCTTCTCTTTCTTCGTACATGCGCACTCTAGGTGAGTCATGAATTATGTCGCAGGGCAGAACTGCTTATGCGCCGTACACCATAAAAAATGGTGTGTATCCGGTGGTGCGATTTGGCGTGGTCCGCAGCCCCCATAGCACAAAGTCGAGCTCCTCTACCCAGTGCGTGTTAGATTCCTTGAGGGACTGCACTAGTCTGGGTTTAATGCCGCTCATGATAAGACCATTTGCATGTTCGACCTAGCCGTTGGTTTGTGGGTGATAGACGGAAGCATAATCGAGCTTGATGCCCATGTTTTTGCACCAGAGTTTTACCTCATCGGTGGTAAAGTTTGTACCGTTATCGGTTATGATGCTGTGGGGGACGCCATAACGGTGTACAGCCCCGGATATGAAGTCTATCACAGGTCCGGATTTGGCCGTTTTAACAGGCTTGGCTTCTATCCATTTGGTGAACTTATCCATCATGACCAGTAAGTATTTTTTCTATGGGTTCCACCTTTAAGGGGTCCGACCATGTCAAGCCTCCAGACCGCAAAAGGCCAGGTGATGGGTATTTGGAGTGCGGTGGGTGGCATATGGCTTTGGTTGGCAAAAAGTTGGCAACCAGCGCATCATTGGACTAGGTCCTGAGCGTCTGCCCGGGCCGTCGGCCAATAAAAGCCTGTACGGAAAGCCTTGCTAACAAGGGACCGAGCAGCGGCGTGGTGACCACCGAGTCCGGCATGAATTTCAGCCAGAAGGTTCCGCCCTTCCTCTTCGGAGATGCACCTTTGAAGGACTCCGGTAGTGCTTTTCTTATAAAGCTCTCCCTCATGGACTCTGTAGGCTTTAGATCGCCGCACTATGCAGCGGGCCTCGTTTTGGTCCTCCGGGAGTTCCTGCCTGGTAAGGTAGGCTAGGAATGGTTCTGTCCACGGGGCGATGACCGCCATTATTACATGGGCTGAAGGTGTAATTTCGTTGGCAGAGCCTCCAATTGTGTCAGATTGTTCGGCGTCGAGTGGTGCGGCTGGGTTCGGGCTGTTGTTTGCGGGTTCCCCCTCCCATGCTACGGATGGCTTGAACAATCTTTCCAAAAAGATGTTGGGGGGGACTGCATCGTGTTTTGCTTTGATGCGTGCTAGGACGTCCGCCGCTTGATTGTTTTCTCAGGCTATATGGTGAAACTCCAGCCCTTCGAACCAAGCTGACATTTTTAGGACGGCGTTGCGATAAGCTGCCATTTTTGGGTCCTTGGCGTTGAAGTCTCCATTTATTTGGGATATCGCGAGGTTTGAATCCCCGCATACCTCTAGGCGCTGGATACCCATGGATACTGCTATCCAGAGGCCATGTAGGAGGGCCTCATATTCGGCTGCATTATTGGAATCCGTGTACATGATCTAGAGCACATATTGGACTGTGTCTCCTGTTGGGGACGTCAAGACGACGCCGGCCCCCAGTCCGACCAACATTTTGGAGCCGTCGAAATGCATAATCCAGTTTGAATATGTGCCATACTCTTTAGGGAGCTCGGCCTCCGTCCATTCTGCGACGAAGTCGGCCAAAACTTGCGATTTAATAGCTCGCCGTGGCTTATAGGTTATATCGAACGGGAGAAGCTCGATGGCCCATTTTGCAATCCGGCCCGTTGCATCGCGGTTGTTGATGATATCGTTGAGTGGTACTTCCGAGGCTACTGTTATGGAACACTCTTGAAAGTAGTGTCGTAGCTTCCGGGATGCCATGAATACCGCGTATGCAATCTTTTGATAATGCGGGTATCGTGATTTGCATGGAGTGAGGACAGTGGACACGTAGTAGACCGGCCTTTGAAGGGGGAATTTGTGTCCGTCTGTTTCCCGCTCGACAACGAGCACTGCGCTGGCAACTTGATGTGTTATTGCAATGTACAATAACATTGGTTCGCCGGTGTTTGGCGCGGCCAGGACTGGGTTTGTTGCCAATATGGCTTTTATTTCATCAAGTTCGGTCGTGGCGGCATCCGTCCACTCGAAGTGTTCGGTGCGCCGAAGGAGGCGATAGAGGGGTAGTGCCTTTTCTCCCAAACGGGAGATGAAGCGGCTTAAAGCCGCCACGCATCCGGTTAATTTTTGTATTTGTTTAAGGTCCTTTGGGACATCCAATTGTGACAAAGCTCGGATCTTGGCTGGGTTTGCTTCAACTCCTCTACCGGATACAATGAAGCCCAAGAGCTTTCTGGCTGGAACGCCGAAGACGCATTTTTCTGGGTTGAGCTTGATGTCATATTTTCAGAGGTTATCGAATGTAAGCCTCAAGTCGTCTACTAGGGATTCGACATGTCTTGATTTGATGACCACATCATCCACATACTCCTCCACTGTTTTGCCGATCTGGTTTGCCAGACACGTCTGGATCATGCGCTGATATGTTGCGCCGGCGTTTTTCAGCCCGAAGGGCATTGTGTTGAAGCAGAATGGGCCGTATGGTGTGATGAATGCTGTTGCAGCTTGGTCTGATTCTGTCATTTTGATTTGATGGCAACCAGAGTATGCGTCAAGGAAACACAACGAATCGTGTCCTGCGGTGGCATCGATAATTTGATCGATACAGGGGAGGGGGAAGGGATCCTTTGGGCAAGCCTTGTTAAGGTCTTTAAAATCGACACACAGGCGCCATGATTTGTCCTTCTTTGGTACCATCACCAGGTTTGCTAGCCAGTCCGGATGTTTTATGTCTCTGATGAATCTGGCTTCCAATAGCTTGGCTAGCTACTCTCCCATGGCCTATCTCTTGGGTTCGGAAAAACGCCGAAGGGCTTGTTTGACAGGTTTAAATCCTTTTAGGATATTTAAGCTGTGTTCGGCCAGCCTGCGTGGGATCCCTGGCATGTCTGAAGGGTGCCAGGCGAAGATGTCCCAGTTTGCTCGTAGGAACTCTTGCAGTCCGGCGTCTACATCAGGGTTCAGTCGTGCCCCGATGGAAGCTGTTTTATTGGGGTCCGTTGGATGGACCTGAAATTTGACTATTTCGTTAGCTGGCTTGAAGGATGTGGATTTGGATCTCTTGTCGAGTATCACATCATCCCTGTTAACTGTGGAGTGCAGCGCAGTCAGTTCCTCGGCCGCTAAGGCTTCGGATAGCGCCTCAAGGGCTAATGCGGCCGTCTTGTTTTCGGCGCGGAGTGCTATGTCCGGATCACTAGCTAGAGTGATAATTCCGTTCGGCCCGGGCATCTTAAGCTTCATGTACCCATAATGGGGTATTGCTTGGAAAATTGTGAATGCTTCCCGACCTAGTAAAGCGTGATATCCGCTCTTAAACGGGGCCACCTGAAACATGACTTCTTCGGACCTGTAATTATCCGGCGTGCTGAACACCACATCTAGTGTGATTTTTCCTATGCAGCGCGCTTCCCGGCTGGGGATTATTCCTCTATAGGATGTGCTGCTTCGCTCGACGTGGTTCCAGTCTATTTCCATTTTTTGAAGGGTTTCCTCATAAATGAGGTTCAGTCCGCTGCCTCCATCCATGAGCACCTTGGTGAGGCGAAAGCCGTCCACTATGGGACTGAGGACCAATGCGGCTGGTGCTCGGGCTGTTCAGAATCTAGGTTCATCACTTGTGTTGAAGGTAATGGCAGTGTCGCTCCATGGATTTATTGTTGCAACTTGATAGACTTCGGCGAGGCTGCGGAGTGTTCTTTTTCGCACATTGTTTGATGCGAAAGTCTCGAAGACTGTGAGAAAGGTACTGGTGTCCTTGGGCTGGCTTTCTGCGGCCTCCGGAATTAAGAGGTCCTCGCCGATTTTGGCCACCTGCCGGAGTATCCAACATGCTCTAAGGCTGTGAGATGGTGTGGCGTCCTCTGTACTGTGAATTCTACAGGGTCCATCAAGCCATCTTTGCAGTACGGTTCCATGCCCTATAGAGGGTTCTGGCTTTTTGGTGTTTATCCTGGGTGTCCTATGATGATGCACCCTCTTAGTTCGGACGGGATTACTATTCAAGGCCGGATTATCCCAAAATTTTATTTCGGTTTTCCAGGCGCTTTCCATCGCACAGTATTTTTGTACTATGGATGCCAAGTCAGCGAAGCGTGTAATATCATGACGAGTTACATCATTGAGGATTCCCTTGTCCGTGCAATTACTGCAGAAAATTGAGATTGCGTCTCCCTCGCGGCAATCCTTTATCCTATTCATAACCAGGAGGAATCTGGCCCAGTAATGATGTACTGTTTCCTCAGGCCTCTGCTTGATTTGGGAGAGATCGCTTATGATCGGGTGGGCGGGTGTCGTTGAATCTGAAACCTCACCCAATCCAAGATTCGGAGGCCGAAGAGTTTCCGAACTCTGAAGTTCAGATTCTTGGGTGTTGTCCAATGAATCTGGCCCGTTGCCTGATCCTAAGCTCAGGTCTTGAGTTACATCCTCCCCTCCGCGGGTATCCGTCTTGGAGGGGTCGGGAATTCGGATGTAGCTAGTCCTTAAAATAGATGAAGGGTCGCCGCACTGCGCCTCTACCACGGCAACGTGGTGGGTGACTTGGGGAGAGTTAATTTCTCTTAGATCGGGTTTAAGCCCAACCTGGTCGTAATCCGTAGCGACCCCCAGGGCGGCGATGCGATCCAAGAGCTCATTTACGGAAGAGAGCTCCATTGGATCTAGCTGCTCGGCGAGCTCCGAGCTGACGTGTAGGTTGCTTTTGATGACCCGAGAGGTCACCGTCGGCGCAATAGCCGAACATGCGGTCATGAGGAAACCACCTAACCGGAGAGTTTGGCCGACAGCCAAGGCTCCCTTAGCAACGGCGCCGTCTTTAAAGACAGGAGGAGGCATCCTTCCTGATTGCGACAGCACAGAGGAACTCTCAATGAAAGCACCAATGTCGGTGTCAAAACCGGCAGATCTCGGGTAGGGGGTCCCGAACTGTGCGTCTAGGCCGGATGGTAACAGGAGGCAAGGAACACGATGTTTTACCCAGGTTCAGGCCCTCTCGATGGAGGTAAAACCCTACGTCTTGCTTGATTAATATTGACGATATGGGTAGTACAAGAGTAGACCTACCACGAGATCGAGGAGGCTAAACCCTAGAAGCTAGCCTACGATATGATTGTTGTATATGGAGTTGATTGCCTACGGACTACAACCCTCCAGTTTATATAGACACCGGATAGGGTTAGGGTTACATAGAGTCGGTTACAATGGTAGAAGATCTTGAATATCCGCATCGCCAAGCTTGCCTTCCATGCCAAGGAAAGTCCCATCCGGACACGGGGCGTAGTCTTCAATCTTGTATCTTCATAGTCCTGGAGTCCGGCTGAAGGTATAGTCTGGCTACCCGAACACCCCCTAATCCAGGACTCCCTCGGGTGGGAAGAGGGGATCTCGACGGTGCCTTCAAGAAGGGGAGCCGCGCCCGAGGGCCTGGCCACCACCATGGTCGGAGACACCAACCAGGGATTTCTCTCGGTCCCGACGAACACCACCGCAACCAGCTACCAACAGATAGGCAAAGAAGCACTGGCGCTAGCACAAGTTGTGAGCGGTCTAGAGGAAAGAGGATAAACAACCTTCAGATCTGAGGTCTGAGGACCACCGGAGCAGCCCACCGACCACGCACCGTGTCCCCCGTCGTTCGCCGCCCACGCGGCCAAGGACGAAGACCCACACCCGCGGGCGCGCCTGCCGCCCAGGCGCCGCTGCCTTACCAGATCCGGGGCCGCTGCCCCAGCTGCCTAGGCCCTCCATGCAGGTGAAGCCGCCAGATCCCCGCCGCCACCTTCATCGGTGTCGCGTGTGCGTGCCGGCGGGCACCTCGGGCGGCGGTGGAGGGTAGGGAAGGGGGAGGGAGGGTGGCAATGGCGGTTAGGGTAACCCCCGAGTCGCCTCAGAGGAGACGACACGGGGGCGGGGAGGCGGGGGACTCTTCAACAATCGACACCTCATTGTTGCCAGAGAGAAGCAATAAACGAAGGGAGGTGGTCCACACTTGCCCAAACCTACGTAGGGCACAAACGACTACACCTCTTGCAAAGGCCATTAGCATGTCGATCACACCTAAAAGACGTTGGTTTCTTCATCACTTCAGTTGGGGGCATGGTGAGTGGAAGTAAACATTATCAGTCGAGTTGGCGTTGATAAAGAACTTGTATATGGGGGATCTGTTGTTCTGTCTCCATATCCAGACTCGCCCTCTTTGACTTGTGAGTTAAGTGCGTCGATGCAGTAAGCTCTATGATGGTTAGGATATATTTTTTTGAAGGGAAAAGCCTGATGGCATTTTATTCATCTCGTGGCAAGGTTACTGTTGGAAATAAGAGAAAATTACTACGAGATTTAATCCGAATAAACAGAATATAAATCATGACCACAGCAGCAGAGATTAAACTAATCATGCGAACTAGCATAGCACATGAACATATCACATCTAGGGCACATACTAGAAACATGAATTCTACCACGATCTTGAACAGGAAGGATAGAATCACATACGGTGCAGCGGGTGCAGCACCACCGATGTTGATGTTGTCGCCCATGTCGTCGAGGATGAGGTTGCCGAGGTCGGGGAAGAAGTCATCGTTCGCGAAGTTGTCGCTGCTAGCAGTCGCGCGAGTGCGCTCCCCAAAAACCTGATCGCCCATCTCCCGTACAGGATCATGAGAGGCGGGGTTCCGAAGGCCTGCTGTCCCTTCTCGCGGTGCACGCTGGAAAGAGGGATGGAAAAGACTAGCTTGGCGGCGCAATGATCTGGAACGGTGATGAGAAACCATACGAGGCGGCGGCTAGGGTAGACGTCTGCCTGACTATATATTGCGGGCCGGGTAGGTCGTGGGAGTAAACCCCACGTCCGAGTCGTCATGATCCAAAAGAATCGGAAACGGTTTAGTAATTAACGCGTCCGTTAATTATTAATTAATGACTCATTAATTTTCCCATGCAACAAAAATATAGACAACGTGCATAGCTCTGTCCTCGGCTCGGCTCAATCCCGCAACCCACGGCGCGTCGTGATGAGGCGTGGCGTGGCGAGGCGAGCGAGGAGGAGGAGCGCGCGTGTAGGTCTCCTCTTCTCATGCTCATACAAGTGGTAGAAGAGCTCACCTTATAAAGAGGTGCAACTCTCTCTCAACTTCCAAGGTGGGAGTAAACTTTAGCCTCACTCACTCCACTCACATGTGTGCATGAATGGGCCAAGAGAATTTCAGAATTTTAGTTGGGCTTTGGGCCAAAGGCCTACTAGCAAAATTCCAACAATCCCCCACAAAGTCTGATTGGCACATCTCATCATTTAGTTCCAAAACATTGTTTTATATATCGGTGCTTAGTGGAGACCGTGAAGTTGAACTTCCACTTAGAAATTTGTGCTACACTAGATAACAACTTGAATAGTGGACTATGCCTTGAACTACAAGTTTTCTGTGAAACTAGTTTCACACAAATTCTTGACCAATACTGGGCTGCCGCAAGGCGTCCCTGCAGGTGGAGCGTATACGTCATACTCCAGGGCCTGTCATGAATTTATTAGAGAACACCCAATTCTCACAGACTGCAACGTTGACAGTCAAATTCATATAGGTGTGTTCCTCAGAAGATGTTCTGCAGGACAACATCTCTGCTTACCCGAGTAAGCCACTTGGAACACATTAAGATAAGTATCAACCTGCCATGTAGATCAGGAGAGTATTGCATCTTCACAGAGTGGGATAATTAATATAGGGATACTCTTGTCCTAGCTGACCAACAGCTTGTCTCCCACTTCTACTTCACGGGATCTCCGATCACATAGTGGGTTACCACTATGGACAACTCATGCGGTGGGTCTCAAACCCATCTCCATCGATGCATTATCTATCACATTATGTGATAGACCCTTTATGAAGGGATCTACCAAGTTTTTCGACATTTGGATATAATCCAACGTAATAACTCCGGAGTTCCTCAATTTTCTAACAGATTTTAGTCTCCTCTTCACATGCCTTGAGGACTTCATATTGTCCTTAGAACTGTTTATCTTGACGATCACAGTTTGATTATCACAGTTCATCAGGATAGGGGGTATTGGTTTTTCAACCATAGGTAAGTCCATCAAGAGTTCACGAAGCCACTCTGCTTCAACAGTGGCAGTGTCTAACGCTGTGAGTTCTCCTTCCATAGTTGACCTCGTTAAGATGGTCTGCTTGCAAGACATCCAGGAAACAGCGCCACCACCAAGTGTAAAAACATAACCACTTGTGGCCTTAATCTCATCAGCATCAGATATCTAGTTTGAGTCACTATAACCCTCCAGTACCCTTGGATACCCGGTGTAGTGAATCTCATAGCTCGCGGTGCCTTTCAAATAGCGCATAACTCTCTCAAGCGCATGCCAATGATCATCTCCCGGTTTTGACACAAACCGACTCAGCTTGCTCACAACAAAAGAGATGTCAGGCCTCGTGGCACTCGCCAAATACATAAGCGAGCCAATAATCTGAGAATACCTCAGTTGAACTCTAGCAATCCGTCGATTCTTTTGAAGCAACACACTGGCATCATATGGAGTTGGAGAAGGCGTGCAGTCGCTATACCCAAAACGACTCAAGACTTTTTCCACATAATGAGACTGAAGCAGTGTGATCCCACCATTCTCATCTCTCAACAGCTTGATGTTTAAGATAACATCAGCTACTCCTAGATCCTTCATCTCAAAACAGCGAGATAAGAAATCCTTAACCTCCTTGATTAAATCAAGTTTGGTTCCAAAGATCAATATGTCGTCGACATACAGACAAAGAATAACTCCTTCGCCCCCACCATAGCGATAGTACACGCACTTGTCACCATCATTTACTACAAAGCCGGCAGCAGTTAATGTTCTTTCGAACTTCTCATGCCACTCCTTAGGAGCTTGTTTAAGGCCATATAAAGACTTTAATAACTTGCACACCTTTCCTTCCTGACCAGGTACTACAAAACCATCTGGCTGATCCATGTAAATTTCCTCCTTCAACTCTCCATTAAGAAAAGCCGTCTTAACGTCCATTTGATGAACGAGAAGACCATGTGAGGCAGCCAGTGATAGTAGCACCCGAATTGTGGTCAGTCTAGCCACGAGTGAGTAAGTATCAAAGAAGTCTTCACCTTCTTTCTGGGTATAACCCTTGGCCACAAGTCGTGCCTTGTACTTTTCAATCATACCATCAGGTCTAAGCTTCTTCTTGAACACCCACTTACATCCTACAGGTTTGCACCCATATGGACGGTCAGTGATCTCCCAGGTACCGTTAGCTAAGATGGAATCCATCTTGCTACGTACAGCTTCCTTCCAGTAGTCAGCATCAGGAGATGCATAGGCTTCTGAAATAGTCCTGGGTGTGTCATCCACGAGGTACACAATGAAATCATCACCAAAAGACTTTGCAGTCCTCTGTCTCTTACTCCTCACAGGAGTTCCATTGTTACCCTCAACCGGATTCTCAACGTGTTCCATCGCAATGGTGGGTTCAGGAATTACAGTGAATTCCTCACTAGATGGAGTAGGTATCTCCTGATTTGATGAACTCGACATATCCTTCATAGGAAATATATCCTCAAAGAAAGTTGCATCATTTGATTCCATAATCGTACCAACATGCATGTCGGATACCTCAGATTTTATTATCAAAAATATATAGCCGATGCTATGGAAAGCATAGCCCAGAAGAACACAATCCACGGTTTTTGGTCCAAGCTTGCGCTTCTTGGGAATTGGTATATTGACTTTCGCCAAACAACCCCAAGTACGTAGGTAAGAGAGTTTCAACCTTTTCCTTTCCCATTCCTCAAATGGAGTCATGGTCTTATGCTTTGTGGGAACTTGGTTTAGGACATGACACGCAGTCATTAGCGCCTCCCCCCACCATTCCTTGGATAGACCCGAAGTGTCTAACATGGTGTTAACCATATCAGTTAGAGTTCGGTTCTTTCTTTCGGCTACCCCATTTGACTGGGGTGAGTAGGGAGGCGTCCTCTCATGGATTATACCATGTTCCGCACAAAACAGATCAAATTCATTGGAAAAATACTCTCCACCACGATCGGACCTAAGCCGTTTAATTTTTCGATCAAGTTGGTTCTCTGCCTCAGCTTTATAGTTTTTAAAGAAAGTCAAAGCCTCATCTTTTGATTTCAGAAGATACACATAACAATATCTAGTGGAGTCATCAATCAACGTCATGAAGTATCTCTTTCCACCTTTTGTCAACACGCCATTCATCTCACAAAGATCAAAATGTATAAGCTCTAGTGGCGCCAAGTCTCTTGCCTCTGCAGTCTTATGGGACTTGCGAGGTTGCTTAGCTTGCACACATACTTGGCACTTGGAGCCTTTGACAGTAGAGATTTTCGGAATTAAATTCATATTGGCTAACCGCGTCATGCAACCAAAGTTAATATGACAGAGTCGTGAATGCCAAATATCAGACTCATTATTGTGGCAAACATTATTAATAACATTAGTGCAAATATCTGACAAAGATAGGCGGAACAAGCCTCCGCACTCATAGCCTTTTCCAAAAAATTGTCCACACTTAGAAATTACAACTTTATTGGATTCGAAAACCAACTTAAAACCATCTCGACATAAACGGGAACCGCTAACGAGATTTTTATTGCTGGACGGCACATGATGAACGTTCTTCAGACGCACAGTCTTCCCCGAAGTAAACTTCAGATTGACTGTACCAACACCTCAAACGATGGCATGTGACCCGTTCCCCATCAGCACGGGTGAAGTCCCTATTGCCTGGTAAGAAGAAAACATGGAGGCGTCAGCACAAACATGTACATTGGCACCGGTGTCAATTAACCAATCAGGGGATTGAAATACTGAAAGGATGGTAGGAAAAATACCGTACCCTGATTCCTTCATATCAGTATCACCGATGACAACATTAGCGGACTTGCCGCTCTTCTCATGTTCGCGCTCCTCAAAGCGGTTAGGACACTTCGGAGCCCAGTGATTAGGATCAGCGCAGACATGGCAAAGTCCCTTCCCCTTCTTATGAGAATTCTTCTTGAACTTGGTACAATGTGATGGCTTGTTCTTTGTATCAAACTTGCCTTTGCCCTGAGTTTTGTTCTTATTGTTTTTGAACTTGTTGGGCTGGAAGTTCTTCTTCTGTACCATGTGGGCACTAGAACCTCCCTCAGCAACTCGACCACGTGTGTCCTTTGCTCTCGCCTTCTCTTCAACATCAAGAGTACCAATGAGATCCGCAACGGAAAACTCCTGTCTCTTGTGTTTCAGGGAAGTAGCAAAATTGTTCCACGAAGGTGGAAGCTTGGCAATGATGCCTCCGGCAACAAATTTGTCCGGCAACACACACTTGAAGTACTCAAGTTCTTTTGCGAGCGACTGTATCTCATGAGCCTGCTGTACAATAGGGCGCTCATCAGTCATCTTGTAGTCATAGAATTGCTCCATGATGTACAACTTGCTGCCAGCGTCCAAGGCACCAAACTTGGCCTCGAGCGCAGCCAACATGTCCTTGCCGTTGTCAAACGACATATACGAATCCACAATGGAGTCATCAAGAACACTCAGAAGAGCGTCTTTAAAGAGGGTATCGATCTTCTCAAAAGCTTCCAGCTGTGCTGGATTAAGATCGCCCTCAGGCTTGCCCTTGGTGGCATCATAGCAGCCCATGGTCTGAAACCAGTAGACTGCTCTCGTACGCCACCTCTTATATTGCACCCCCTTAAAGGCAAGCGGTTTCTGATGCGCAGCAAAACCACTCGGAGTAAATTGCCTATAATCAGGTTTTTGGATTGTTGGAAATAAGAGCAAATTACTACGAGGTTTAATCCGAATAAACAGAATATAAATCATGACCACAACAGCAGAGATTAAACTAATCATGCAAACTAGCATAGCAGATGAATATATCACATCTAGGGCACATACTAGAAACATGAATTCTACCACGATCTCGAACAGGAAGGATAGAATCACATACAGTGCAGCGGGTGCAGCACCGCCGGCGTTGATGTTGTCGCCCATGTCGTCGAGGATGAGGTTCCCGAGGTCGGGGAAGCCAAAAACCTGATCGCCCCTCTCCCGTACAGGACCACGAGAGGCGGGGTTCCGGAGGCCTGCTGTCCCTTCTCGCGGTGCACGCCGGAAGGAGGGATGGAGAAGACTAGCTTGGCGGCGCAATGATCTGGAATGGTGATGAGAAACCATACGAGGCGGCGGCTAGGGTAGACGTCTGCCTGACTATATATTGCGGGCCGGGTAGGTCGTGGGAGTAAACCCCACGTCCGAGTCGTCACGATCCAAAAGAATTGGAAACGGTTCAGTAATTAACGCGTCCGTTAATTATTAATTAATGACTCATTAATTTTTCCCATGCAACAAAAATATAGACAACGTGCATAGCTCTGTCCTCGGCTCGACTCAATCCCGCAACCCACGGCGCGGCGCGGCGCGTCGTGACGATGCGAGACGTGGCGTGGCATGGCGAGGAGGAGGAGCGCGCGTGTAGGTCTCCTCTTCTCATGCTCATACAAGTGGTAGAAGAGCTCACCTTATAAAGAGGTGCAACTCTCTCTCAACTTCCAAGGTGGGACTAAACTTTAGCCTCACTCACTCCACTCACATGTGTGCATGAATGGGCCAAGAGAATTTCAGAATTTTAGTTGGGCTTTGGGCCAAAGGCCTACTAGTAAAATTCCAACAGTTACATCATGGAGAACATGCGGTAATAAGAATTTTGGGGCCTCATCGTCCCATTCATACAAAAGACCTTGCTCATAGCAGTACCTAGCTAGAAAGTGTGCCAGCTTGTTGGCTTCCCTCTTACAATGCCTAAAAGAAATAGATGGAATCCCATGCGCTAACTCAAAGCAATCTACTAGTACGGGAGCAAATGGGCTCCAAATCTCCGAATACCCATTGCAAGCGTTCACGAGCTCAAGGCAATCCGATTCCACCACCACTTTGGAGCAGCCTCTGTCAAAAAGAAGCTTGAGTCCCCGCTTCACTGCTAGCGCTTCTGCAACTTGTGCGTTCATGACATGCTGGATAATCTCTGTAGCTCCTGCAATTGCTACACCCCTCCAGTCTCGCAGTACAGCAGCTACCGCGCCAGAACCATCATCAAAATAGCTTGCATCGGTGTTCAGTTTGTAATATCCTAGCGGGGGCCTTTCCCATTTTGCTCCCGGTTCAGTGTTGACAGTAGAGGATGCATGGTTGATCGTTATAGCTTGAATTGCGAAAGCAGTTTTGACAGCAGTACTAACATGTCCACCTTTAACTACTTCCCTCCGTTGATACCATATATACCAGGCACCGACGGCCACTGTCTCTTGGAATCCCAATTAACCAAGGACTGGGGATTTCTTCAGCAGGCATCGAAGAATTTCCTCAAGAACCACGGACCCAGAGCGATCCATAACTGAAGCCTTCTCAATCTCCTCCTGTAGGCCAAGTTTAGCCCATATCTCCTTTGCTCGCGCACATGTAAAAATCAGGTGCCTGATATCTTCTGGCCCTGTTTTACAAACTGGGCACTGAGGGTTAACTTTGATATGTCTATTTCTCAAAATGCTCATCCCCGGCACTATTTCATGTAAAGCATGCCAGATGAAAATTTTTTACTTTGCTAGGCACTTGCATTTTCCAAAGGATCTCCCACACCGGATTCGTTCTGGACATCTCTGCAATATCATTCCTTGCTCTAGAGACAAACTGATGCTCCCACTCAATATAGTACGCAGATCGTACGGTAGGAGAGGTGGCTGAATTCCCATGCCACTGTGAGTTGGTAGCGGGTTGACTCAGGGAGGGTGGTGGGGGTATGGGTCCACTTGAAGTTGAACCGACCTGATACCTATGAGGACAATGATGGTAGATATTTATGGATCTATATATGGTAAACGGGTGAATGGTTGTTGGATCCTCTGAATACAAGGTTGCGTTAGTGCTCGATCGGATCCGACCACTCAAAGACAAGGATCCTCTATTTGGCGGCCGGGGATTCAAAACGAAACTTAGTGGGAGCCCATATCTTCCCCATTTTCTAGTTCCGATGGAGAGAAGAACCTAGAATTAGCTTTTTGGGGAATTTCCAAACGGCAGAAACCAGAAACGAGTGGAGGTTCGATCTCTCACCCAAAGCAATTGGGGCTGGTGGAATCTCTTCGTCTGCTGACATTAAAACATCTCTTTCCATGTCTTCGGCTACAACCCAGAAAGGTTGTAATGATGAAGCTATAGGATAAGAAAAAGCGTTGGGGGGGGGGGGGGGGGGGGCATGATTGCGGGAGGTGCTTGATATCGGAGAGACGGGGGTAGGGGATGATGGGATCATCCTCTTCTAATGCGCAGGGATATACTTGATTTGGAGTTTAAGATGATATATGAAATTTGATTCAACAAGTGTGGTGATCCAGCGGCGGAAGCTTGTCGCTACATTATCCATGAGATTTTTATCATTAAATTGTCGATGAGTGGGGTGTTAAATTCTGGGGACATGATGTGTGATGCACATTTTATGACCGGTCTGTCAATTAAATAGTTATGTTTTGGGCAAAAATGCTCTTTAGAGCTCGGGCTCCATTGAGCCCGAGTTTGACTCGATCAAAATTCAAATTTCCACGTTTCAATTTTTTTTGAAAATGTACACATACTTAGAAACATAAAGCATATGTGTGTAAATTTTTAAGACGAAACACCTTAAAATGAGTGCTACACAAAAAAAAACAAATATGAGGCTTTTTAGTAGATGCACTATTCATCCTCAAAGTCCATGAATTTGTCTTTTTTGCAGAGATCGCATTTTAGGGTATTTCATCCTCAAATTTTACATACATACACATAACATTCTTGTTTACTTGTATGATTTTTCCAGATTTTTTTGAAACTGAAAAATACGAATTTTGAATTTTTCAAAAAATCCGGCCTCCATGGAGGCCGAGCTCCAAAACGCCCTACTCTGTTTTGGGGCTCGTTGAGGCCTAGTTACCCAAACAACAAGTGGCTTGGCTGCCCCAGAGAAAGTGGAAACCCTATATTAAAACACAAGTTTGTCGTTTTTGCCACCACTGTCTATCGAGGTAGGGTCACCGGGTTAGTATCCTCCTGGCTTAGCCTACAACTCTATTTTCCAAGAGGAGACTTTTGCATAGGAGAGAAGGGAATAAATCCCCGAGACCCCACCTCACTGGGAGAGTGACCATCGAGCTATCCTGGCATGAAGACCTTGCCATGTTTAGGCTTAAAGCATCTGCTCGGCACCTCTGACTGGGCGATGAATCCACCTAGTGTTACCACTAAAAGGCCAGAGATGGCAGCTGACGAGGAAGGTCGAGCTTCCTCCACGTCTTCGTTGGCGACACTCACAATTACCCCACATCTTTAGTCATTCCCATCCACACACCCCTAGATCAATAAAAGTAGAGAGACAAACCAATGTGGCGATGCCCTCTCACATCGTCTTCCCAATATCCAAAGCAGAGTTGTTCACTTACTATTTGGTCCATACATGTCAATATTTCCCCCTCCTAAAGATTATGCCCGATTATTTGCCTTTTGGTCCTTTTTAGAAAAGGAGGTGTGTTACACCCGGCATCAGCATCGATTGATGCGCATAGCCATTTATTATACAATTTTTAGGGCATTACATAAATAGATAAAAAGGACACAACCACGAACAATACATTTGTACATAAGACTCTCATGCATTACTAAACCTAGTTCTATGCTACCATATAGCCCGTACGGCCATCTCCAATTGCTGGCATCCAAAGTCTAGAAGCCCCGAGCCTCCACATGCTGATGTAAGGACTACATATGGATCCGGTGCGTAGCTCCGTGGATAACCGGCCTGCAAAAGAAATGGAAACTTTGTCATTGTTAAACATAAGGCTAATAATATCACTTGGATTTCAGCCTTAAGTTTCTCATCCACCCCGCACAACTAATTCCCTAACATATTAGAGATACTAGTAGGCAATGGAATATTAAACAAGACATGGACTGTCTGCGATAACAAGCGCATGAATGGGCACAATAGGAAGAAGTGCTCGATTGTTTCATCCTCATCACGAAAACATCACTTTTTACTACAATTCCAGATATATTTTGCTAAGTTATCCTTAGCCAACATGATTGCCCCGCAAAAAAACATGATTGTACAAATATATACCAATCCAAAATCCTGATCTTAAGGGGGACTTTTACCTTCCTTTTTTCCTAATAAAATATTGTCATTTGTCAAATCAGCGTACATATACTAAGAGGCGTATCTCTGAGCCAAAAATCCTCGCCAAACTTATCATTGTTACCATTACCAACTTGGAAGGAACCCTTTGAAAGAATTCCACTTTGACTCGCACAAGACCTTTCCAGAATGGAGAATTTGTAGGTTTCACTATCACTTGTAACAGCGTTTTGGAATTAGTGATTTAATTCGCAACAGCTCTTACTATATATATGCCCATACCCATCATTTAATAGTTTCAACATTTGGTGAGCAAACATTTATTTATTTTTATCTCCAGAATCTCCACCCTGAGACCACCTGTGTCTTAAGTCGGAAAGTGCTGTTTTAAATAGTTAGCTGTACGTTATTTGCGCTAGCTTAGGATTGTCAGATTAACAGAAGAATCTGGTTTTGTAATATTCAAGTCTTTTGCGACCTTCCTTATGTACCTCGGAGAATGACAACATGAACATCGACATCCCTTTTGCTGTCGAAGTTGACTGGAGTATTTTTCTTAAACATGTCCTCTATACCATCCCACTCCTTATTCAGGAGCTTACAGATGTGGAACCAATATAACGAAACAGGAACGTCCCCACTTCGCCTTTCTGATAGCTCACATGAGTAGGCTCTACCTTTTTTAAATTCCTCTGGTCCTGTTCAAACTACCTATATTCGACATGTTTTCATATATGATAATGAAACATAAGTATGTAATGTATTTACCTTGTCATGTCAGAAATATGCTATTCAAAAACGCATATCCAGCAACCACCCCACCTTCATTTAGTGAAGCTGCTTTTGTCCTCAACAAATAACCGCACTGATCATTTATAATGACCTTGTCTTTGTTCCTATATCCATGAAATAAACAATTTTAGGAAGTGTTAAATATGTCAAATATTACAATAGCTGATAATGTATTACCTCAGGTAGGCTCCAAATATTCCAAACTCAGAGACCACATTATCCCTAACAAAAGTTCCCTCGCGGACAAGATAGCTGGGGGATGTTGGTGGGAATATCCTTTGCATTAAGATGTATGCTGCAATTTCATTGCTTCCATCCTTCCGAAGGCGAATCAACGTTTCACGCAGATTATCACCGTAAATGTTATTCCCTGGATGGAATATCAGGTTTACTCATTGATCATTAGTGTCCAACATTTTGGCTGCGTAGTGAGATTGAGGTAATACCTCCACCCTCCCTCTGTGGTTTGAGAACAAACAACTCCGGTGATTCAATAGCGGAACTGACTATATTATCATTCTCCAAACTCCACAATCCTGCGAAGCATTTTCGTACATTTTCGATGTCGGATTTGTTGTCAAGAAACCTAATATGAAATGCAGGATCAGAATAGCAATCATGTGTAGAAGGAACCATTGATAAAAATAAATAGCAAGTACCATTAGATATTTTGTTTTATGTTATTTTTTACTTGACTTCCAATTATGTAGTCAAACTATCTGAACTTCTGAAGTTTGACCATGAATGGACTGAATGCTATGTGGACGATTTACAAAGAAATCATATCATTACATTAGTTTTTTTTCTTCATATAATTACATTTTAACAATATATTATTATTACAGTAAACCTGGTAGTTACATTTTTATTATGTGGTTTAGTATAAAGTTTTAGCAAGTCATGTGTCGCTATGCAACAATAATGAAATGGGATTACCTTTCAAGCACTTTTTCCTTTGCCAGTTCTTGCTGAATCTTCTTTGTACCGACAAGATGGTGTGCTATTGATGGGCACTTAATAGAAGAAGAACCCTCGATCAAGAGTCTTGCTCTCCATTCCTTCAAGAAAAAAATGCAACGGTTGTTTCAATAGCAGCTACTTCAGTAATTCTGTTGAACTACGGTAAACAGTACTAGACAAAATCAATGCTGAAGTTTTATGTTTGTGCTTGCACATCTATGTTCAATGTTTATATCCCATCAAAAGAACGAACCATTCAATACATCAAAATATTAACCGTATATCAAGTTTAATCATAGTAAAATGAAAGATAGACATACGGCTTCTGATGGGTAATCAGCCGGCGAGTAGCCTGCCCTGAAGTAAACTACTGCAACTGAGCGTCCATTTCTGAATGACAAAACAAACAAAGTTATATGTTCCTCAAATCATGCATGGCGACATCGCAAGTAACATTCTTGTAGAGAGAAACCTTACATCACGAGTGTCCCATCAGGACGAAGATCCCCCTCTGCTTCTATTTCCGCCATTGTCTTGCGAATAGTCGTCACCCCATACGTGAAAACGGAAGTTAAGGGAAAAATGTTATACATTTTTTGATAATTGCACGCTGTGACCTTTTTTGAAATCGAATGAGCTTACTTTGCATTTTGTATTATTGGCATCTAGTATAAAGCTACAACATGGCATTAGCATAGACTGAAGGATATATTTCTCTCAGCGCGACCGTGATCCAGTACTGGTCATACATGTATCTTTCTTCCGCTTGAACAACGACCAGAACTACTGCGCTGAACGAGGAAAACTTTTAGTCAGTATAGAAGTCTTAAGAAGGTACATGTCTGCATCAAATTAAAAACCTAACCTCTGGTTGTTGTACTCCGCCCATGCAGTGGCTAATGCTTCAGCGTGCTGGGTTATCGCAGTGTTTCCAACAACACTAGCTGGATCCAAACCAAGTTCCCTCTCATGGTGTCTGATCAGATTTCTGCATATGTTGCATTCAGATTGTTATTGTCATCAATTGGTCCAGCAGAAATATCCAAATATAGTTCCATAATGTAGGTGAGAATTTGTGTAGAGACAATAAATAAACTCTGATATATATAGTATCTGACCTGTGGAGCTCAGATACACCACAAGCAAGACCATTGGAGGATGTGGAGATCGTGTTGAGCTCTACTTGAAGAAGCTTGTCCGTTGCCCCATCTACCATGTAGTCCGACCTGGTTAGACCCAACTGAATGTCCTGAAAGATGTATCCAAAACCACATCATTGTTAGAGTTTTTGATAAAATCTCATTGCTGGAATTAACCTAAGAATAACATTTAGTTGGATAGAGTTAGCGCTTAGTATAGCATTTACCTTATATATTTTACGTGTAAGAAACACACTTACCTCTTTCTTGTTCAGTTCCATCATCTTTGAGTGAATATCTAGAAGCCTCCTAGTGAATGGATCCACTTCTTTTGTCCTAGATGAGAAACATTGATTGTCACAAATTATTTGAAATCCAAGAGCATATACACTTTAAATTCTGATGTTCGATTCCCTGAGAAAATAACCTTGCCAAAGTCTGCTGCAAGAAGTCTCCATCCAGGCTGACACGGTGAACGAGCTCATTGAAAAGTGGGGCCAACTCAAGCGCTTGCTCCCAGTAGACCTTTGGGAATGACATTGGCAAGAGCGCAAATGGAGCATGGAGTAGACCAACACCAGGTGCCTTCCCTGATCTCTGCATGCACCCCGTGACAAAATTACGTCAAAATTCTAAAAAATACTTCGTGAAAAAACAAAAAACCTTGCATCTCAATGCATTGATAGAAAGATGAGTTTGTACAAGAATGAAGAATGGTGAATGGCAACACCCAAGGATTACAACATGATGCCTCTAATCGTTGGAGACTACCATCATGGGAAGCAATGCCACCACACCCCTTTGCACCCACTGCCGCCCATTAATTGCCTCGCTTTTGTCTTGAACGTGTGAAGTAGGTGAGCTAAGATGAGTTGAGCGATGTCAAAGATGACCGTGTTGTGATGCTTTCAGATGCACCGGGTTTTTGTCAATCTTTCAGATGCCCATCCAAAGAAAACCTCTCAAGTTTTTGTCAATCTACTTATGGGTCTTCTTATTTATGACTAGGAACACTAATTGGCGCAGATTTTCGACAAAGGATAAACTTTTATTAACTCAAAATGAAGTCTCAAGGGGATACAAACATAATGAGCATACAGGACCTACTTGACCAAAGTGTTGCGTCTTGCCTTTGACATCATGTGCCATCATGGATGCTCTGCAAGTGGGAAGGTGATTCATGATCTTTTCGATCAAGGATTGGAGTGCCTCACTCGAGGGCTTCCTGAACGACAGAAGAATCCAGAGGTATTTGGTCGGAAAGAAATAGTTCTGGCTAAACCTGGGTGCATTGCACCCTCAATGAACAGTAAAAAAGTAACAAAAAAATTCTGAAATTTGTTGCATCTGAGATGCTCAAATATTTTAGGTTCTTGCAAAATTTCATGGAGAAATGACATCCAAAAAGCTTCACACAAGAAAAACAAAATCAACACTCAAAAGTGCTCAAAGCTTTGAGCACTATTTTCTTTTCTAGAGGTCCCCGGATGTCATTTTGCCATCAGATTCTCCAAGCACGTAAACATTTGTGCATCTTTGAAGCCACAAAATTTCTGACTGATTGTTTTTGTTTCTTTTTATATATATTACTGTCAATCAAGGGTGCAATGCACCCAAGTTTACAAAAACCAGTCTCGATCGGAAAAGGAACTAGCTGACACTCAATAACCGATGGAGACAACGAGTCACCGAGTCAGGTGCTGAACACTTGACAAAGCTATAACCTCCCGGGGCCTCATCCTCTGAACAACCGATGGAGTCACCAAGCACATAGCAAATCTGTAATGATTGACCTGTTACAGTAAAACGAAGGCAATCCCCATGAGACCGTCCATGGCATGAACATTTTACACGCTTTCCAAGAGCAAAAACATTTTGCACGCAAAGATGAACAACACTAGCTAGGCCAGTTCATCAAGCTATTGTGCTGCACCATTCATGCGTCCTTTAATGTTTCTCCTCCCAGCACTTTATCAAATTTATTTGGGACATGGTTAAATGAGGTAGGTCCTAAGACAGTGGCACATATTCGAGCAGGAGTGTGTGCATTACTTTGGGCCATATGAAATTGTCGAAATGATGTCGTCTTTAACGGACAAACTACCACAAATTTTGTGCAGGTTATCTTCAAGGCGTCTGCTTGGATCCATGTGTGATCGTTACTCAGCCATGCAGAGCACAAGGAGCTTATGGATATTGGGTGCAACCGCTGAGAGACGGTCACAGGGGATACTTACAAGTTACAACCGGTTTGAATGCCGGTCCAACAATAGGATATGTGTCTAGTCATCTTAACCTTTTCGTTTCGTTGGATTGTTTGAGACCTTGCTTTGAACCTGCTATTTTGTTTAGTAAAATAGATGTATGCATCATGTGATGCAGAGGCCGAAGGTCTTCCTCCTTTTTGAAAAAAAAGCCAGTTCATCAAGCTACCTTGACGTACGATTAATTTGCATGGCCGGACGAGAATGGTCCCTACGTCTACTCTCTATCACCCATATGCTTCTAGAGTAGTATAAGTTGATTGAGAACCAACATAAATCAATCCTCTCTTTGCCTATTTTTAGTGTGTGGCATTAGTTTAGTCCCAAAATGCACGGCCAAATATTCCCCTTTTGTTGCCATCACCAGCAGTCACTGTCGTTATGTCGTTGTTAGTTGTTACACCAACAAGTTGGTGCTCCTCGTGCGCCTCGTGCGCCTTTTTTTTAATTGTGCTGAGAGATACATATGGATCACAAATCGTCTGTCTAAAAAATTGACGTGGATGGCAATACTCCTATATTGGGCAAGTTGTTTTCGTGCGGGTCCACCAACAATTTCTTTACCTGGCATAATTTCAGCTTGTTGGAGTTAATTAGAACCTGAATCTCTAGTTCTTTTTCTTCCTTTTTTGCAGGGAGAATCATTAGATGTCCTTCACTTTCTCCCCAGAGGTGTGTCAGCTTAGTTTCTTCAAAAAATGAAAAAACGAAGCCCATCGATGCAACAAATTATAAGTACTCTCCAGTGTAGTACTACTTAATCATTTCAAACTTCACCTCTAAACAAATTACTTAATGGACGAGGTGCTCGTAGGAGTAGGGTGTGCGTGTGTGCATTGATAGGGGTGAATATTGTATACGTGTGTATATAAGCGCTTGCATCTGTACTAATGTTAAAAGAAAAAAAAAACTTCACCTCTAAACTACTCCCTCCGTCTCATAATATAAGAGCATTTCTGACATTAGTGTAAGTGTCAAAAACGCTCTTATATTATGGAACGGAGGGAGTAGTTACTTAATGGACAGACAAATCTTATGCCTCTGTTTCAAAAAATAATAATTTGTTCCAAACTTCTATGAAGCGCATAAATGGGTTCTCGAGCTTCTATCAAAACTAAGCCAGCCGGTCAAGTATGCAAAATAAAATGATTGCTCGTTTCACAATCATTGTATGCTCCCGCAAACAGCCACAGATGTATCAATGGTAGTACAGGAGATTACTGCGTTAATAACCGTGCAGCTTGTGCTCTGCAGTCTGCACTCGTAGCAACGGGCAAACTCCAACGAAAGAAATGGGCTAGGAAGGTCACGTCACCGGGTGGTTCTTGTCGCCGACGACGAGGCCGTGCTGCGAGCACCACACGAGCGCCTCCTCCACGAGCTCATCCACCAGCTCCGGCGGCACCGCCAGCTGCTCGAACCGCCTCTCGTCACCCTCCGCCGTTGCCGCCACGGGCGCTGCTGTCCCGACGGCGGCGCACCGCGCAGGACGCAAGCACGACGAGGGCAACGTCCTCGCGGCAGCCACGGAGCGTGGGCACACGGCGATCACATTGGCAGAGCCGCTCAGGCTAGCAGCGCAGGGCATAGCAGCGCTGGTAAATCCGTTGGCGGCCGCCATGGTCGGTGGCCGGTGGTCGTCGGGGTTTCTTGCTTGATTGGTGGCCTTCCACACTTCCACTGGAGTGAGGAGCAAGCGGAAGCAGCTCATATATAGAAGAAAGTGGGGGCAGATGAGATGGGAGAAGGGGCACATATATGAGGTACACATGGAAGGCATGTGTTCTGAACTTCTGATAGAAAACGGGGCGTCGGTGTACGTAACGTAGGGATAAGGAGGGAATCAACGTCAGTGCTCATTAGCCACGCGTGATGATAGTTGACAATGTCGCACGCGGATTGCCACACACCGATTCAGTCCACATCATCCCTTCCAAATGAGGTGACTTGCTGATAAGTATTTTGTCGATCCAAACAAATGCGTGTCTCCCTGCCTTCCGTTGTTGTGGTGCAGAATCTCAGATTATTGCGCCAACATCGACCACCAACCCGATTATTCTCAAGGGCTGATGGTAGCGAACAGGGCAATGATTACGAAGGCTGAGAGCCTGACATGAAGGAGTGTGCTCCGCGCATTTGGAAGGACTGGAACGAATGTGCTGTGCACACGATTGATCATGCACAATTTGCGGACGACACATGTTCACAAAATGTACGCGGTTGGGGATGTCAGTGGTGGGGTGGGTTTGATTCGCACTTGTTCTGGCTAATCAATCTGTGGTATTTTTACTAGACAAAACGAAGCCAAAATGACAAACAGGTAGGTGTACCCCCATGGGACGGTCCTGCATGCATGGCATACACATTTTACACTCTTTTCCAGAACAAACCATTCTACAATCCGTCGCCTATCTAAAAAATTGTCTCCGTCAACCTATCACCCACATGCTTCTGAAGTAAAAGATGTGATTGAGAAATTTTCCTATTTTTAATTGTGGCATTTTTTATATTAGTCACACAATGGCATCGACAGGTTTCCCTTTCTTGCTCTGCTGCTCTGGCCCTGTCACTAGCCGGTCATTGTGCTACTTCGCTGTCACACAAACTAACAAGTTGGCAAAGCTGTGACTAGGACACGAGCCCCCCTCATGCACCTCGTGCGCCTTTTTTTTATGCCCCAGGATATGTGTGGAGCAACCGTCTATCTAAAAGTGACGCAGACGTACAATCCATCCAGCGACGCATCATACCATGTTGGGCCCTCGATACTGGACAAGTTGTTTTCATGCAGGTCACCAAGAGCGATGCTCGAGAATCAATCAGTGGTTGGATGATTAGAAGGATGTAGTTGTATCATGGTTTTAGGTACCGCCCGAGAAAAACGGATACAGAGTGGTAACCGCGTTTCTCGCTGCCCCACGAGAAATACCTATCCTGAGCAAAAAATACCGAAATTTTTGAATAATTTGAATTTGAATGCTCAATGTCTAATAAATTGTCTTTGTTTCTCTTTTGAGACAACTCCCTTACTTTGGCGTAGTGGTGACCATCTGTTATTTGCGTCGAGAGGTAGCCGGTTTGAGTCCTCCTTCCGCACTTTTTTTGTTCTTTTTGTTATTTTTCAGAATATGCAGTAAAAAAGTGAAGAAATGACGGCCAAAGAATTGAACTCACGACCTCTACACAGAGAAGAGCATCTTCAATAGATGGTCCATATATAAAAATACTTAACTTTTGGACCGTCTTGGGCAAGAAAATTTGCCTATTTGGGATCCAAAACCTTGGGTTGTATCCCACAAGGGCTCAAATCCTATATTGTGTTCTTTACATTACTGTGATGGTGAAAACAATCTTAAATCAAACTATGGCAATGTGTTCAGTAATTTGTTTACCTTATGTTTCGAAAAAAGAAGACATCATTTACATGTCATAGTTTCAGCTCGCTAGAGTCTTACTTAGAAGCTGAATCTCTTGTTCTCTACTAGCTTTCCAGATAGTTGTCGGCCTAGTTTGTAAAAAAAAAAAAAAAAACTTGCAAAGCCCATCTATTCAACTTCTGTGTATAGGCATGCAAATTTGGAAGCTTTAGGGTTTCCTCCAACCATGCTTGCTTCAACTAAATGAACTGAAGCTTGAGAATTTACATCACTTCTAAATAGTTAATTCATTTCGTTGAACTAAGGTGGGGGCAAGGTATTTCGTTGAACTGATAGTTTGAAATTTACATCGATACCTATATACGATAGACTGTACTGAACTGTTCCATAGTAAATGGTCATTCAAACGAATAAATGGTTTCTCCAAATTCAAATATGCAGAATTTTAATGGTTCCTCGTTTTGCCCACAAACAGCAACAAATATATCAATGCAAAGCTATTCATATGCGTAGTTCGGTAGTTGGATAAGAGATGGGTGTGCGTCAATAGTGGTGGGTGCTTTTGCACTCGTGGTAATGATAATAGGATGTGAATATCCAGTGGACGTCAGATTTTTAGGCTTGGCAAATTGAATATTTTTCATGAAAAATTATGTTTGCCCAGGTGACAATTTTAGTTGCGAACATGGTAAATCCACCATGGATGATCATTTTTCTGCCAGGAAATTACCATGCTCCCCAACTAAATTTGTCATACTCCCATCAACATAAATTGCCATGAAAAATATTTGATTTGCTGTGTCAATTTTGTTGTTGTCATTTTCGTAATAATAAATAGTGACGGTAAACTCCAACGTGTAGGAAATGTGCTAGCAAGGTAAGGTCACGTCACCGGGTGGTTTTTGTCACCGACGACGAGGCCATGCTGTGAGCACCAGACGAGCGCCTCCTCCACGAGCTCATCCACCAGGCCCGGCGGGGCCGGCAGCTGCCCGAACCGCCTTCCGTCGCCACCCTCCGCCGTAGCCACAACGGGGACTGCCGTCCCGACAACGCCGCACCGCACGGGACGCAAGGACGACGTCCTGGACGTTGGTGCCGCTGCCACCACGGAGCGCGGGCACACGACAGTCACAGAGCCGCTCATGCTCGCACCGGCTGCCCGGGACACGGAAGCGCCGGTGAGGGCGTTGGTGGCGGCCATGGTCGTTTGTCGATCGGGGGTGGCTGCCTGGGTTTCCTGCTTGATTGGTTGAGTGGAGGTCCTCCAATCAAGTGAGGAGTGAGCGGAAGCAGCTCAGAGAGGAAAGAGTGGGGAGATGAGATGGGAGAAGGGGCAGATGAGGTAGCTAGCTCATAACGCGCATCCAGCGAACCCGTGGCCCATGGCATAGAAGAAGATAGAACGCATGTGCTCTGATAGGGAAGGAGACGTGGGTGCACGGCACCTAACGTAGGGACAAGTTCGCTGGCAATGCGAGTGCATGCATGCATGGCTCGCTCTCTCGGCCGGTGGGTGGCGAGTCGGCGTCAGTACCGCGCGCTCACTCGCCACGCGTGACGATCGCGGATCGCCCCAAATCGATTTCTCTCGTGTCTCACCCCCCTTTTGGCCTAGTTGCAGTTGATCGCATATCCCGTCCAAACGTACCCGGCCCTCGTTGAGATCTTCTCCAGCGCGACGGCCCTAGGCAGCTGGCAGTGGTGTGGGATCGGTTCTGTGGCTCCGCGTTTGCTGTGGCTCGTCGGTAGGTGGGTCTCCCCAATTCCACGTATTCTCTGGTTGTGCTTCCTCTTTTTTCCCTTCCCTCTTTTGGACGGCGATATTTAAAAAAATAAGATCAATCAAAGGGCTAACCTTCGTTGGCCTTTTTTATAGGAGAAACTCCGCGACCGTCGCGAGTCAAAGTCGAGGCTCAAACCCGGATGGGCTGGCTGCAACTCCAGCAACACAACCAACGGGTCGACGCCCCGTCTTCAGGATAGCGATATTTGGTAACTAGAGTATGTGGCAGATTGGAAATCTACTAAACGAACCTGCCAGCAAGGCCGAGCGTGCTCCCGCGTGAGAGGGCAAGCGCGGTACCACACGCCAGACCCAGACAACAGATCGTGGCCCAACAGGAAACCACACACACCCCAACCCCATGCCGAATCATACCACCACTCCCCACGCCGTCCGCACCACCACCCTTCCCCCTCTACTTCTTAACTCCGACGCAATGAAACTCAGGGATCTGGCAAAAGATTCACCAGGAAACATCAACCACCCTAGCAAGATCAAGTTCATCCTCATACTCTCAAAAAAAAATAGCCTAGCAGAAATTTACCACCGCATTTGAACAAATCTTACCAGTCCGTGCACACTGTTATCACCAGCTATATAGATCAACAGCTCCCCCACCCTCCTGTTTCAATTTTGTGATGATGTGAATAGCAGCCCAAGAAATCAGGAATGTTACCCATGTAAGAACTAGAGATAAAAAAGGAACCTTTAATGATCACAAAATCACATAGTTCTAGACAAAAGTGCGTTGCAATAGGGTAACTTCTAGACTAGTATGCTAGGTAGCAAAAAGTTCTAAAAAAAATACATGAAAAAAGGAGAAATTACCAATCTATACATGAGAAAAATCATCATCTACTTTGTATTAAAGCTACCAGGGAAAAATGTGGTGTCTTTTTTTGAAGTTGCTCATGCTACACTGCATATATCCCGACTGTATAAAAAAAGTGTCCTATGCAATTGAATAAGGGAATGATCTCCCCTTTGATCCCTGTTGTAAGAAAAAGCATGAAACATAACAATGTGTCAAAATTTAGTGAACATGTGTAAAATTTCAACTTTTCTATACAGAGAAAACAAGAACATTGTATGTAATGATGATACTAATATGTGAACATAAAAAGCATAAGCAGGTGGTAGAAAATGGCTTCTAGCCAGGAAGATAATGCAGAAGGTGTATTGAGAGGTGGCCGAATGAATCAACAGGAAGATGTTGCACGCACGGCAAACAACAATTTCGCAAACCCCAACATCCCGGACACAGGTAGTTAATCATGTGTGCTATTGCTACCAGCCTTGATGTTTATAAAGCTACCATGATGAACTTATGTTGTTTACGAGTGTTCTTGGTAATAAATTACCAGCATTGATGTTTATAAAACTACAATGATCAACTTATGTGGTTTACAAGTGTTTATGTAAAGGTCTTACTACACACTAGGTGTATAAACTAACAAGTTCACAATGTATGAAAATACCAGTCCTTTTTGGAAAAAAAATCACCATACTAGATTGTGTGGCTAAATTACCAGGTGAACACTATGAAAGTTAGCAGACATGTTGAGAGGAATTTACCACTCATGCTAGTAAGCATTACCAGCCTTCATGTTTATGAGATTACAATGATCAACTTATGTTGTTTACCAGTGTGTATGTAAGGGTCTTACCACACACCAGGTGTCTATACTACCAAGTTCATAGTGTATCAAATATCGGTATTTGTAAAATAAAAATAAAAATATCACCATACTAGATTGTGTGACTAAAGCACCAGGTGAAAACTATGAAAGTTATTAGACATGTTGAGAGGAATTTACCACACAAAAAGAAAAACTGACTGATATTTAGTTACTATGCCGCATTGCAGGTGCTTGGATGATCAATGCACACAACAACTTGCCTAGTGTGGAAACAAATGCAAGCATGGGAGCAGCAAGCTTTGGGGGAGCAAACAATCAGTGAACTGGCAACTCCAGAATTAGCTAGGACCGACGCTGATCAAGGGGGCTCTAACATGGATGCATATTCCATGCCTAAGCCTCCTATTCCATGAATAAAGTGTTTTGTCTTCACATTTTCATGCATGGGCAAGAAAGGGATAAAATGTCAAACTCACAAATCGGATATAGGTTATCAAGAAGAAATAGCCTGCATACTAAATTTAGTGATAGTTTATATAAGCGACAGGCTACTACCATGCAGGTTTATCGGCAATTCCCTCTATATCTATACAGTCACACCGGGCTATAGAGTATCAAGCAATATGTTTCACATGTTACTGTTTCTCATGTAGCTAAAAAGAGAGACAAATATACCGTTTGACATGGAGCATCATATATGTCAGTTGCATCTTCCCATAATCCTTTAAATGATTGGAGTGTAAAAAAATCGGAAGAAGCATGGGTGTTCAAGTTATGTTCTTTACCAAATGGTATCATCGCCCAACAAAGATTTAAAGAGCAAGAATGCATAAACAACCAACCATACCGCACATGCACAACTCATGAATATGGATCGGACATATAAAAATTCCTACAGAATTCCCATATCATTAACTAAGCTAACCAAATACTGGAATTGGATGAAAAGAACTATTGCACAAGGATACAATTACTACATAAAATGGTGTATGCAAATCCATATTCCATATACCAATCAGAACTGATGCAAAAAGATAAAAGTAGCAACTATATTACGACTTAGTCTCACTATGTTCTAAAACCAATATATAGGTCATTTTACTACAATCTAAAAGGTCTTCTAGAAACCCAATGAACAATAATGCCTGAAATTAAATACATCAGCAGAGGTGAGGACAACAAGCAGTGCATGAGCATCAAGAAAATAGGAGTACCAGGTGGTGGTAGGAAGTAGCTGAGTAGTTGGGGTCGGGCGGATCGGAGCGGTGATGATGAGTATATAGTGGGCATGGGGTACCCTGTTCGTATTGATCAACTAAAGAGCAATGAGAAAAGAAATTGAACAAGCAAGGAGAAGATAAGTCACTTAGTGGGGATCCAACGCGAAAGATAGGATTTAGTCTTGCTCCAGGGAAGAGGCCAAGCAGGGCCTTCCACTAGTTGTGGGCTGGACGTAGTCATGTACTAGCAGAGCCCCAGAAGCAGCATCTGTGCCGCGGGAGGTAAGGAACGCAGGTGGCGTGGGCGCGACCATGAGAGGGCTCAATATCGAGCCTAGGTCGACCCGCCCCCGCCCACTTTCCCGGATTCTCCCTGACCCGCATCCATCCTCGAGGGGATCGTCTGGCACACAACTTGTGAAGGAGGGTAGGGAGGGGGCAAGGAAGAAGAGAAGGAGCGGCGATGGCGATGACGTGGAAGGCGTGGAGCGAGAGGAGGAGGAGGCATGTCTGGTGGAGGCGATATTGACGTGAGAGATGAGAGGGGACGATGCCGTGCGATGGGGAGTTGCCTTTTTAACGAAGGAAACAAAGTCGTGTGGAAATTCTTTCGAGTAATTGCTGCATTTTTCTCCCGCTATTATTTGCATCGATGCACTGTTCCTACGCTGCAGACGTTGACACGCTTAGAGTGCGCCTTGGCTTTCCCTCTTGGGGACTGTAATGGTGTCCTTTTTCAAACATCCGCTCTCTCGTAGGTAGCAACTGGTGAGGCTATTGGTGTGTGGGGTATCGGAGCACACACCAGCAAGTTTGCAAACACTGGGTCCACTCGTTAATCTCCTTGTTCTTTGAGAGAATTTTTTGCTACCAGTCGAACCCAAAGCAAAGCCCGCAAGTGGCACCATGTTGCACATCCGAGTGAGCATAGGCTTACTAACTTTTGATAACGAATGATAACCGACAAATTTATGATAAACCCAAGGGGCTAATGATCAATATTTTATATGTTTGGACCAAAACAACATGTGAAAGGATATTCTATTTTCACATTAACTACACTGTGTTAAATATGAAAACAACACACATAAACTTTGCTGGAATTAAATATGAAAACATCAAAGACATGGAGGACAGGTCCAAAACTCCAAACATGCAGTGCCAACTTCCAAGGATTCATTTCAGTATAGGTAGAAATAAAAAGGAGTTTTGTGCACAATGCCCACCAAGATGCAGGCTGCAAAATTCAAGAAACATGTGACTAATCGGGACAAAAGATTTGTGATCCAAGGGCACAAGTATCGGTTTCCATGTGTTCTACTGAAACTGAGTTTCCATTGGATACTTTCCCTATTGAGATACCATATTTCCTCTTCATGATCTTCCGGTCAAACGTTCTGATGCCGTCTTCAAGGAAAAAAGTATTCTGTAAAATATTAACCATGAAATCCAGTTAGATATTTAAAAAAAATCATAATGCAAAAGTCAACTTTGTACAATGTTAACCATGAAATTCAATGATATTTAATCACAACAGTGTTGAACCTTGATTGTTTTGTTATTTAAACTATTAAATGTGTCGACTAGTTTATTCATTTTACCATGTCACCTTTTAATTTTTCCTAGGCGTCTTAATTAAATTAAACTTCTCTTCCCAATAATTCATAGATGGAACTCATTTCATTGATGAATTGTTGTATATACCAAGCTAGCATGCATATGTATTAAGTAGCACCAACAGTTATACAGGTAAACTTGTGCTACTACAAAACTTGGTGAGATAGTTGAATCATAATCACTCAAGCTTTATCGTCCATTGATTTTTTATACTTACATTTGTTATTTAGTAATTCATTTATTTTCCATCTTTAATTTTACTACAAAATCATTCTTTTGCTAGATCATATTAAGAAAATTAAACTACTTGTTTTCCATTTTACAAATGATTAGTGTTTTCACGGTCGGCGATGGGCCATGTCAAGGAGTGTGACGGCCTAGGGCCCATCTCAAATAAGGTCCCAATGCATCAATATATTATGAAACTATGTTTTCAGAACATAAAACCAGCAATAATAAGAAGTTAAAATGAATTTGCTGATGGATACCTAACTCCACCACAATGAAGCATCAAGAAGAAGCAATCATCTTAGGCGAATTGAAATCTCAAGCACACGGGATGCATACAATATATCAACTTTATGGAAGGTCTGCATATGATAAGTCCCACATAAATTTGAACTATTATTCTAATAAAGCCAGTGCCCGACAGAGCCCCTTTTTAATGTTGTTCGTACTAAGCATCTGGAAACTAGGAACTACATTTCTGTAAATACTATGTTGGACAACATAGGAGAAGGATGAGGGCTATGGCGAGTTGGTGCATGAGTCAGCTCAGGTTTACACGAGAGAGATAGGCATCTTAAGAAGATGGTAAGCTCAACCGAGCTTTCGGTTGAGGTGAGGTGTGAGGTTTTTTGACTGGCTGGAAAGAAAATATGAGTTACATAAACAGAATAAAAGATGAACAAGCTATCTAGGCAAAAAAATCTAGACCATATTCCCTTGATAGTCTCTAATTTTACTACTTTATAGCGACACTATAGGAGAAATTATAGAATAGGAGTGTAAGTTTTGGTAACTGTATTGCTTTGAGTTGAATGTTAGATGATGGTGTGACCTGCTTTTGGCATTGAACCTATAAGATATAGAAGAATATTCACAGTGGACTCAAGAAAGTTTTATCCCACTCGTCTTATTGGAAGCTATTGTTGTTAATGTTGGTGCTGGGCAAACCACTCTTGACTCGACTATCTTTGTGAAGGAAATATGCCCTAGAGGCAATAATAAAGTTATTATTTATTTCCTTATATCATGATAAATGTTTATTATTCATGCTAGAATTGTATTAACCGGAAACATAATGCTTGCGTGAATACATAGACAAACAGAGTGTCACTAGTATGCCTCTACTTGACTAGCTCGTTGATCAAAGATGGTTATGTTTCCTAACCATTGACACGAGTTGTCATTTGATTAACGGGATCACATCATTAGGAGAATGATGTGATTGACTTGACCCATTCCGTTAGCTCAGCACTAGATCGTTTAGTATGTTGCTATTGCTTTCTTCATGACTTATACATGTTCCTATGACTATGAGATTATGCAACTCACGTTTATCGGAGGAACACTTTGTGTGCTACCAAACGTCACAACGTAACTGGGTGATTATAAAGGTGCTCTATAGGTGTCTCCGAAGGTACTTGTTGGGTTGGCGTATTTCGAGATTAGGATTTGTCACTCCGATTGTCGGAGAGGTATCTCTGGTCCCTCTCGGTAATACACATCACTTAAGCCTTGCAAGCATTGCAACTAATGAGTTAGTTGCGTAATGATGTATTATAGAACGAGTAAAGAGACTTGCCGGTAACGAGATTGAACTAGGTATTGAGATACCGACGATCGAATCTCGGGCAAGTAACATACCGATGACAAAGGGAACAACGTATGTTATTATGCGGTCTGATCGATAAAGATCTTCGTAGAATACGTGGGAGCCAATATGAGCATGCAGGTTCCGCTATTGGTTTTTGACCGGAGACGTTTCTCGATCATGTCTACATAGTTCTCGAACCCGTAGGGTCCGCACGCTTAACGTTTCGATGACAATTATATTATGAGTTTATATGTTTTGATGTATCGAAGATTGTTCCGAGTCTCGGATGTGATCACGGGCATGACGAGGAGTCTTGAAATGGTCGAGACATGAAGATTGATATATTGGAAGCCTATATTTGCATATCAGAAGTGTTCCGGGTGAAATCGGGATTTTACCGGAGTACCAGAGGGGTTACCGGAACCCCCCGGGGGTTAATGGGCCATAGTGGGCCTTAGTGGAGAAGAGGAGAGGCGGCCAGGGCAAGGGCCGCGCGCCCCTCACCCTAGTCCGAAAAGGACAAGGAGAGGGGGGCGCCGCCCCCTTTCCTTCTTCTCCTCCACCTCTTTCCCCCTCTTCTCCTAATCCAACAAGGAAAAGGGAGGGAGTCCTACTCCCGGTGGGAGTAGGACTCCTCCTGGCGCGCCCCTCCTGGCCGGCCCCACCTCCCCTTGCTCCTTTATATGCGGGGGCAGGGGGGCACCCTAGAGACACAACAATTGATCGTTTGATCTTTTAGCCGTGTGCGGTGCCCCCCTCCACCATAGTCCACCTTGATAATACTGTAGCGGTGCTTAGGCGAAGCCCTGCGTCGGTAGAATATCATCATCATCACCACGCCGTCGTGCTGATGAAACTCTCCCTCAACACTCGGCTGGATCGGAGTTCGAGGGACGTCATCAGCCTGAACGTGTGCTGAACTTGGAGGTGTCGTGCGTTCGGTACTTGATCGGTCGAATCGTGAAGACGTACGACTACATCAACCGCGTTGTGCTAACGCTTCCGTTTTCGGTCTACGATGGTACGTGGACAACACTCTCCCCTCTCGTTGCTATGCATCACCATGATCTTGCGTGTGCGTAGGATTTTTTTTGAAATTACTACGTTCCCCAACAGTGGTATCTGAGTCAGGTTTTATGCGTAGATGTCATATGCACGTGTAGAACACAAGTGAGTTGTGGGCGATATAAGTCATACTGCTTACCAGCATGTTATAATTTGGTTCGGCGGTATTGTTGGATGAAGCGGCCCGGACCGATATTACGCGTACGCTTACGCGAGACTGGTTCTACCGACGTGCTCTGCACACAGGTGGCTGGCGGTTGTCAGTTTCTTCAACTTTAGTTGAACCGAGTGTGGCTACGCCCGGTCCTTGCGAAGGTTAAAACATCACCAACTTGACAAACTATCGTTGTGGTTTTGATGCGTAGGTAAGAACGGTTTTTGCTAAGCCCAGTAGCAGCCACATAAAACTTGCAACAACAAAGTAGAGGACGTCTAACTTGTTTTTGTAGGGCATGTTGTGATGTGATATGGTCAAGATATGATGCTCAATTTTATTGTATGAGATGATCATATTTTGTAACCAAGTTATCGGCAACTGGCAGGAGCCATATGGTTGTCGCTTTATTGTATGCAATGCAATCGCCTTGTAATGTTTTACTTTATCACTAAGCGGTAGCGATAGTCGTAGAAGCATAAGATTGGTGAGACGACAACAATGCTACGATGGAGATCAAGGTGTCGCGCCGGTGACGATGGTGATCATGATGGTGCTTCGGAGATGGAGATCACAAGCACAAGATGATGATGGCCATATCATATCACTTATATTGATTGCATGTGATGTTTATCTTTTATGCATCTTATCTTGCTTTGATTGATGGTAGCATTATAAGATGATCTCTCACTAAATTTCAAGATAAAAGTGTTCTCCCTGAGTATGCACCATTGCCAAAGTTCGTCATGCCCAGACACCACACGATGATCGGGTATGATAAGCTCTACGTCCATCTACAACGGGTGCAAGCCAGTTTTGCACACGCAGAATACTCAGGTTAAACTTGACGAGCCTAGCATATGCAGATATGGCCTCGGAACACTGAGACCGAAAGGTCGAGCGTGAATCATATAGCAGATATGATCAACATAGTGATGTTCACCATTGAAAGCTACTCCATTTCATGTGATGATCGGTTATGGTTTAGTTGATTTGGATCACGTGATCACTTAGAAGATTAGAGGGATGTCTATCTAAGTGGGAGTTCTTAAGTAATATGATTAATTGAACTTAAATTTATCATGAACTTAGTACCTGATAGTATCTTGCTTGTCTATGTTGATTGTAGATAGATGGCCCGTGCTGTTGTTCCGTTGAATTTTAATGCGTTCCTTGAGAAAGCAAAGTTGAAAGATGATGGTAGCAATTACGTCCTGGAAGCACCGCTGGGTGCCAGGCCTGCTGTAGATGCAACTGACGATGTTAAGAACGTCTAGCAAAGCAAAGCTGATGACTACTCGATAGTTCAGTGTGCCATGCTTTACGGCTTAGAACCGGAACTCCAACGACATTTTAAATGTCATGGAGCATATGAGATGTTCCAGGAGTTGAAGTTAATATTTCCAGTAAATGCCCGAATTGAGAGATATTAAGTCTTCAATAAGTTCTACAGCTGCAAGATGGAGGAGAATAGTTCTGTTAGTGAGCATATACTCAAAAGGTCTGGGTATAACAATCACTTGATTCAACTGGGAGTTAATCTTCCAGATGGTAGAGTCATTGACAAAATACTTCAATCACTGCCACCAAGCTACAAGAGCTTCGTGATGAACTATAACATGCAAGGGATGGATAAGATGATTCTCGAGCTCTTCGCAATGCTAAAGGCTGCGGAGGTAGAAATCAAGAAGAAGCATCAAGTGTTGATGATCAATAAGACCACCAGTTTCAAGAGAAAAGGGCAAAGGGAAGGAGAAGGGGAACTTCAAGAAGAACAATAAGCAAGTTGCTGCTCAAGAGAAGAAACCCAAGTCTGTACCTAAGCCTGAGACTGAATGCTTCTACTGCAAGCAGACTGGTTACTAGAAGCGGAACTGCCCCAAGTATTTGGCGGATAAGAAGGATGGCAAGGTGAACAAAGGTATATGTGATATACATATTATTGATGTGTACCTTACCAGAGCTCGTAGTAGCACCTGGGTATTTGGTACTGGTTCTGTTGCTAATATTTGCAACTCGAAACAGGGACTACGGATTAAGCAAACACTGGCCAAGGACGAGGTGACGATGCGCGTGGGAAACGGTTCCAAAGTCGATGTGATCGCCGTCGGCACGCTACCTCTACATCTACCTTCGGGATTAGTATTAGACCTAAATAATTTTTATTTGGTGCCAGCGTTGAGCATGAACATTATATCTAGATCCTGTTTGATGCGAGACAGTTATTCATTTAAATCAGAGAATAATGGTTGTTCTATTTATATGAGTATAATATCTTTTATGGTCATGCACCCTTGAAGTGTGGTCTATTTTTGATGAATCTCGATAGTAGTGATACACATATTCATAATGTTGAAACCAAAAGATGCAGAGTTGATAATGACAGTGCAACTTATTTGTGGCACTGCCGTTTAGGTCATATCGGTGTAAAGTGCATGAAGAAACTCCATACTGATGGACTTTTGGAACCACTTGATTATGAATCACTCAGTACTTGCGAACCGTACCTCATGGGCAAGATGACTAAAACACCGTTCTCCGGAACAATGGAGCGAGCAACATATTTGTTGGAATTTATACATACAGATGTATGTGGTCCGATGAATATTGAGGCTCGTGGTGGATATCGTTATTTTCTCACCTTCACAGATGATTTAAGCAGATATGGGTATATCTACTTAATGAAACATAAGTCTGAAACATTTGAAAAGTTTAAAGAATTTCAGAGTGAAGTTGAAAATCATCGTAATAAAAAAAATGAAGTTTCTACGATCAGATCGTGGAGGAGAATATTTGAGTTACGAGTTTGGTCTACATTTGAAAAAATACGAAATAGTTTCGCAACTCACGCCACCCGGAACACCACAGCGTAATGGTGTGTCCGAACATCGTAATCGTACTTTACTAGATATGGTGCGATCTATGATGTCTCTTACTAATTTACCGCTATCGTTTTGGGGTTATGCTTTAGAGATGGTTGTATTCACATTAAATAGGGCACCATCGAAATCCGTTGAGACGACGCCTTATGAACTATGGTTTGGCAAGAAACCAAAGTTGTCGTTTCTTAAAATTTGGGGCTGCGATGCTTATGTGAAAAAGCTTCAACCTGATAAGCTCGAACCCAAATCGGAGAAATGTGTCTTCATAGGATACCCAAAGGAGACAGTTGGGTACACCTTCTATCACAGATCCGAAGGCAAGACATTTGTTGCTAAGAATGGATCCTTTCTAGAGAAGGAGTTTCTCTCGAAAGAAGTGAGTGGGAGGAAAGTAGAACTTGATGAGGTAACTGTACCTGCTCCCTTATTGGAAAGTAGTTCATCACAGAAACCGGTTCCTGTGACACCTACACCAATTAGTGAGGAAGTTAATGATGATGATCATGGAACTTCAGATCAAGTTGTAACTGAACCTCGTAGGTCAACCAGAGTAAGATCCGCACCAGAGTGGTATGGTAATCCTGTTCTGGAGGTTATGTTACTAGACCATGACGAACCTACGAACTATGAAGAAGCGATGGTGAGCCCAGATTCCGCAAAATGGCTAGAGGCCATGAAATCTGAGATGGGATCTATGTATGAGAACAAGGTGTGGACTTTGGTTGACTTGCCCGATGATCGGCAAGCCATTGAGAATAAATGGATCTTCAATAAGAATACTGACGCTGACGGTAATGTTACTGTCTATAAAGCTCGACTTGTTGCGAAAGGTTTTCGACAAGTTCAAGGGATTGACTACGATGAGACTTTCGCACCCGTAGCGATGCTTAAGTCTGTCCGAATCATGTTAGCAATTGCCGCATTTTATGATTATGAAATTTGGCAAATGGATGTCAAAACTAAATTCCTGAATGAATTTCTAGAAGAAGAGTTGTATATGATGCAACCAGAAGGTTGTGTCGATCCAAAGGGAGCTAACAAAGTGTGCAAGCTCCAGCGATCCATTTATGGACTGGTGCAAGCCTCTCGGAGTTGTAATAAACGCTTTGATAGTGTGATCAAAGCATTTGGTTTTATACAAACTTTTGGAGAAGCCTGTATTTACAAGAAAGTGAGTGGGAGCTCTGTGGAATTTCTGACATTATATGTGGAGGATGACATATTGTTGATTGGAAATGATATAGAATTTCTGGATAGCATAAAGGGATACTTGAATAAGAGTTTTTCAATGAAAGACCTCGATGTAGATGCTTATATATTGGGCATCAAGATCTATAGAGATAGATCAAGACGCTTAATTGGACTTTCACAAAGCACATACCTTGACAAAGTTTTGAAGAAGTTCAAAATGGATCAAGTAAAGAAAGGGTTCTTGCCTGTATTACAAGGTGTGAAGTTGAGTAAGATTCAATGCCCGACCACTTCAGAAGATAGAGATAAGATGAAAGATGTTCCCTATGTTTCAGCCATAGGCTCTATCATGTATGCAATGTTGTGTACCAGACCTGATGTGTGCCTTGATATAAGTCTAGCAGGGAGGTACCAAAGTAATCCAGGAGTGGATCACTAGACAGCGGTCAAGAACATCCTGAAATACCTGAAAAGGACTAAGGATATGTTTCTCGTTTATGGAAGTAACAAAGAGCTAGTCGTAAATGATTACGTCGATGCAAGCTTTGACACTGATCCGGATGATTCTAAATCGCAAACCGGATACGTGTTTACATTGAACAGTGGAGCTGTCAGTTGGTGCAGTTCTAAACAAAGCGTCGTGGCGGGATCCACACGTGAAGCGGAGTACATAACTGCTTCGGAAGCAGCAAATGAAGGAGTCTGGATGAAGGCGTTCATATCCGATCTAGGTGTCATACCTAGTGCATCGGGCCCAATGAAAATCTTTTGTGACAATACTGGTGCAATTGCCTTGGCGAAGGAATCCAGATTTCACAAGAGAACCAAGCACATCAAGAGACGCTTCAATTCCATCCGGGTTGTAGTCCAGGTGTGAGACATAGAAATTTGCAAGATACATACGGATCTGAATGTTGCAGACCCGTTGACTAAGCCTCTTCCACGAGCAAAACATGATCAGCACCAAGGCTCCATGGGTGTTAGATTCATTACTGTGTAATCTAGATTATTGACTCTAGTGCAAGTGGGAGACTGAAGGAAATATGCCCTAGAGGCAATAATAAAGTTATTATTTATTTCTTTATATCATGATAAATGTTTATTATTCATGCTAGAATTGTATTAACCGGAAACATAATACATGTGTGAATACATAGACAAACAGAGTGTCACTAGTATGCCTCTACTTGACTAGCTCGTTAATCAAAGATGGTTATGTTTCCTAACCATGAACAAAGAGTTGTTATTTGATTAACGAGGTCACATCATTAGTTGAATGATTTGATTGACATGACCCATTTCATTAGCTTAGCACCCGATCGTTTAGTATGTTGCTGTTGCTATTCTTCATGACTTATACATGTTCCTATGACTATGAGATTATGCAACTCCCATTTACCGGAGGAACACTTTGGGTGCTACCAAACGTCACAACGTAACTGGGTGATTATAAAGGAGTACTACAGGTGTCTCCAAAGGTAGATGTTGGGTTGGCGTATTTCGAGATTAGAATTGTATTAACCGGAAACAAAATACTTGTGTGAATACATAGACAAACAGAGTGTCACTAGTATGCCTCTACTTGACTAGCTCGTTGATCAAAGATGGTTATGTTTCCTAACCATTGACATGAGTTGTCATTTGATTAACGGGATCACATCATTAGGAGAATGATGTGATTGACTTGACCCATTCCGTTAGCTTAGCACTCGATCGTTTAGTATGTTGCTATTGCTTTCTTCATGACTTATACATGTTCCTATGACTATGAGATTATGCAACTCCCGTTTACCAGAGGAACACTTTGTGTGCTACCAAACATCACAACATAACTGGGTGATTATAAAGGTGCTCTACAGGTGTCTCCAAAGGTACTTATTGGGTTGGCGTATTTCGAGATTAGGATTTGTCACTCCGATTGTCGGAGAGGTATCTCTGGGCCCTCTCAGTAATGCACATCACTTAAGCCTTGCAAGCATTGCAACTAATGAGTTAGTTACGGAATGATGTATTACAGAACGAGTAAAGAGACTTGCCGGTAACGAGATTGAACAAGGTATTGAGATACCGACAATCGAATCTCGGGCAAGTAACATACCGATGACAAAGGGAACAACGTATGTTGTTATGCCGTCTGACCGATAAAGATCTTCGTAGAATATGTGGGAGCCAATATGAGCATCCATGTTCCGCTATTCGTTATTGACCGGAGACGTGTCTTGGTCATGTCTACATAGTTCTCGAACCCGTAGGGTCCGCACGTTTGACGTTTCGATGACAGTTATATTATGAGTTTATATGTTTTGATGTACCGAAGATTTTTCGGAGTCCCAGATGTAATCACGGACATGACGAGGAGTCTCGAAATGGTCGAGACATGAAGATTGATATATTGGAAGCCTATATTTGGATATCGGAAGTGTTTCGGGTGAAATCGGGATTTTACCGGAGTACCGAAGGGGTTACCGAGACCCCCCGGGGGTTAATGGGCCGTAGTGGGCCTTAGTGGAGAAGAGGAGAGGCGGCCAGGGCAAGGGCCGCGCGCCCCTCCCCCTAGTCCGAATAGGACAAGGAAAGGGGGGCGGCGCCCCCCTTTCCTTCTTCTCCTCCACCTCTTTCCCCCTCTTCTCCTAATCCAACAAGGAAAAGAGAGGGAGTCCTACTCCCGGTGGGAGTAGGACTCCTCCTGGCGCGCCCCTCCTGGCCGGACGCACCTCCCCCCTTGCTCCTTTATATGCGGGGCAGGGGGCACCCTAGAGACACAACAATTGATCATTTGATCTTTTAGCTATGTGCGGTGCCCCCCTCCACCATAGTCCACCTCGATAATACTGTAGCGGTGCTTAGGCGAAGCCCTGCGTCGGTAGAACATCATCATCGTCACCACGACGTCGTGCTGATGAAACTCTCCCTCAACACTCGGCTGGATCGGAGTTCGAGGGATGTCATCGGGCTGAACGTGTGCTGAACTCGGAGGTGCCGTGCGTTCGGTACTTATCGGTCGGATCGTGAAGACGTACGACTACGTCAACCGCGTTGTGCTAAAGCTTCCGCTTTCGGTTTATGAGGGTACGTGGACAACACTCTCCCCTCTCGTTACTACGCATCACCGTGATCTTGCGTGTGCGTCGGAATTTTTTTGAAATTACTACGTTCCCCAACACTTTGTACTAATCCTTTTTATGAGACACTTTGTTATGGTAATATTGATCATAATGAAACTTTTATTGACTTTTGGGAGAACTCGTTGAGCCGTAAATTCTACCCGCAGATCTATCTTCTTGTAACTATAGTTCATGTTTAACGTTGGCGTCCGCCATTACTGTATTCATGATGACTCATTACAAATGGATGTCAATACGAAAAGCTTCCAAAATAGGAACATCTGCATATCATGAACCTATAAATAAAGTGCAATACTAATGCAATTAGCACTTCCAGTGTGTGGAGCATGCATTAGTGGTTAGCTGCATATTTTCTAAAGCATAGCAGACAGAAGTGGTGCTGACGGGACGCTCCTACCACAAAATATATTGATGTCATATGTGGTACACAACTATCGTCATTTTATGTCCTCATTTGACATCAATATCAAGGCATGAAGCCTAGTGTCCCATTATGTCTCTCACAAGAAAGGAACACAATGGAGATTCATGAGTGTTGGAGAAGACAACATCAACATTAGAGTTACACTGAATGGAGCAAGGCAAGCACATGACCCAGACGTCTACATATTGGCATTTGTGGTGCTTTGAAAAATTATATTCATGACTTTGTTGTCTTGTGGTATTCAACTAGACAAAGGTTTTCACGATTAAATCCTCTTATCGACAACATTGGATCCCTCCAACCTAAAGCAACAAGTTGCATTAATTGCTTGAACACCTCGCTCCTGGTTGTAGGAGAATGATGACATAAAGTGTGTTTCCAGGGAGAGTTCCATGGTCTATCATGTCGCTATAATCGATGATTGGGCAAGTCTATTGAAGGAAAAGGTAATGTAGATATCCATCAAGCATCCAGATGGAGGCCATGAAAGCTTGAGGCCATGAAAGCTGATGGAGGTGTTTGATCGGACAAAACGATTGTACCAGACGGTTCAGGAAAGACATATGGCTTAACGGCGACGTACTTTGAAAAACACCATCTGCCTTTTATTCCGAAGGGGTATGGGGTAATCTCGGTCGTACATGTGTTTAGGCGCGGGGGGGGGGGGGGGGGGGGGCGTTGTACCGAAGTAGAGGCCATTTCCTTTGCACATCCACAGTTTTTTTTATCAGAATCGACACACTAGTGACACCATATGTCTTCCCTAAAACATCTGGTACAATCCTTTTGCTGATCAAACACCTCCATTTGCTGCCATGGCCGCGAGTTTTTTGGATCCTCGGCGGAGATCTACATTGCCCTTTCCTTCAATAGACTTGCCCAATCATTGACTATAGCAACATGATAGACCACACGAACTCTGTATGGAAACATACTTTATCCTATCTTTCTCCTACAACCAGGAGGGAGGTGTTCGAGCAATTAATGCAACATTTTGCTTTAGGTTGGAGGGAACTGATGTTGTCGATAAAAGGATTTAACCATGAAAACCTTTGTCTAGTTGAATATCACAGGACAACAAAGTCATGAATATAATTTTTCATCCAAAGCACCACATACGCCGATGTTTAGATGCATGGTGTCATTATGTGTCAATTCTGGTAAAACAAACTGTAGATGTGCAAAAAAGGCTTCTTCTTGGATACAACACCCCACTCCCCCGCGGCCGCTTAAACGCATTTACGACTGAGATTACCCCGTACCTCTTCAAAATAATGGGCAGATGGTGTTTCTTAAAGTACGTCGCCGCGTTGGTACGTGAGCTACTAGGCCGTAAAATATAAATATACATAAAAAGAAAAGGAAAGCTCGAGACCTCCAACTTAAGGCCCGCACTGCTAGCCTCTTCACATCATCACTTCTTGTGCTGTTCTATAGCGCGAAAAATATATAAGAACACACCACAATTTTCATATATACGAAATCCTTTCCAAAAAATTATAAAATTGTAATGAAAAAATATGTGAACTATTTTGAAATGCCGAATTGTTGTTGAAATTATGAACAAAATTTGAAAACACAAACATTTTCAGAAATTTGAACAAGATATAAAAATGAACTTAAAAAAAACCCGTACATCTTTTGAAACATGAACAATTTCCGAACATCTTTCAAAAGATGACTTTTTATTTTTAGGGAAAAAGATGACTTCTTTAAAAATTTATGGTTTTCTTTTTTAGTTTTCGTTTGTCCCATTTTCCTTTTGTTTTTTCTCTTTCTTTTACTTTACTTTTTTCAAAATTCGTGAACTATTTTCAAATCATGAACTTTTTCTTAAATCCGGATCTTTAAAAATTTGTGAACATTTCTTAAATTCACATGCTCTTCTTAAGAAAAGGACAACGCTAACGCCCACACGTGTGGTGGGAACAAAACCTGCCCACTGCGCCACGTTACTGCATGCATGCATGTGAAAATCTTTTTGAATTTTCAGTTTTAAAATGTTTTATCTCTTAAATGAAAAATCCGATTGAAGATCCGTTTCACTATTAAATTTCTCGTGACGAGATCTTCAAAACTAGATCTCATATCAATATGTTTCAACGAATTTTTTTGAGGGCTAAAAGTTGCCATGTCTATTGCACATGAATTATCATGGTGTTTGCACTGAAGTTGCCATGATATGTTTCAGCTATTTTCGTCTACATTTAAAAGTAAATTTTGACATACTATAAAACATGAAATTAAGAAACTAGACTTACCATGAACCGTAAACTAAAATTGCCATGATATATGCAATTAAAATTGCCATGGTTCATACAAACAATAATTTGCATGGTCAAAGAACTGGAATTGCCATCATCAAAATATTAAAATTGTGATGCTCTACAAACTAAAATTGCCACATGACAACTTTAGTTTAAGCACTATGGTAACTACAGTGTAAACATCGTGGCAATTTTTGGGCAAAAAAATTTCGTCAAAACATATCAACATGGGGTCTAGTTTTGTAGATCTCGTCGGGACGGATCTAATTGTGAAAACAGATTTTTAATTCAATTTTCTAATTAGGAGATAAAACATTTTTAAGCCAAAAACTAAAAATATTCCTGCTGATGTCATCTGTTCACACGTCGCAAAATGAGCGGTAATGGAGGCGTGTGGGCGATGTGCAAGATGTCACACGTGTGGACGTTACTTTTTTCCTAAAAAAATTATTCATAAATTAGGAAAGTGTTCACGTTTTCTAATTTTATTCAGAGTTTAAAATTTATCTCTTTTTTGAAAATTCTTTGCGAACCGAAAGTGTTCTCTTTTCTGGAAAAAATATTTTTTTAAAAACATACCTTTTTAAAAATTTATTCACAAATTTTAAATATTCTTGTTTTCCAAATATTGTTCACAAATTTTTAAAAATATTTGTGGAATTTCAAAAAAAATCATGTTTTGAAAATTTGTTCCTGGTTTTAATTTTTTGCAAAACTTCAAAAAATCTGCATGTTTACAAATTTTGTTCATAAATTAAAAAAATGTTCATGAATTTTAAAAATTGTTCTCATTTCTTAAATATTGTTCATGTTTCAAAAGATGTTCGGAAAGTTCAAATTTCAAAAATGTTTCTGTTTCCAATTTTGTTCATAAATTTAAAAATAATTCAGTATTTTATAATTGTTCACTTGTTTTCCAATGAAAGTTTTGATATTTTTCAGAAATGTTTTCTATATGAATGCTGCTGTATGCTCTTATATATCTCGCGTTGTAGAACATCACAAGCAGCAATGAAGTGAAGTTGGTAGAAGCGCGCACGTTAAGTGGGTGATCTTGAGTTTGAGTCCTCGTGAGCTCACCCTTTTCTCTGTATTAGGAAATTGCCCGTGGGTTACAACAGGGCATACATATGCTAGTGATTTCACGCCGATTGTGTCTAGCATATGACTTTCTCCACTCATTATCTCTGTCTAATACCTCTTTGAAACACTTAAGACCGCCCAAGTGTGAATGCTCACCCAATGCAAACTTGATCCCAACAAAATACTTGCTCGTGCTTGAGCTGCATCTCATCAAGAGGCATCATCAACAAACATAATTCTAAAATGCAAGGGCAATTCGGTAGCAATAACAAAATATAGCTCTAAAAACCGACCATAGTACTCAAGCATCGTTGCCTCGTTGGCGCCGGAGAGCGCACTGGTGCACAAGCTAGAGTCGAGCATGAGCACGACAACATAGTACTCGAGCCCCTTGAGGTTCATGCGAGCATTGGCGACGGTGTAGAGTGTCTGCTCCTCGATGTTGAAGTAGATCACTAGGGTGGCCAAGGTCCACGGCGCAGCTGCCGAACCCTTATTGCTACCACGTTGAATGTACAACGACCGCAGGCCCTGGCATGGCAGCGAAGGCCTCCCAAATGCATGGGGAGTCAAAGCGCTGGACGTTGTGACCTACCCAGTCACAAAGTACAGTGCAGCGCGGGGAACGCGACCGAGAGGACAGTGGAAGCATTTGGAGATTGTGGAGAGGTCCCCTGGCGGGATGAGGGTTTTCTAGTGCTTCACCATCGGTAGCTGGAGACCTCGACAAGGCAGAGCCGGATCGTGACGACCAAGGCGAGAGACATGGCGAGTGGCAGGTGGGATGAGTGATAAAGGAGAGCATCGAGGAGACGGGATCCACGAAGGCGAGATAGAGGGAATGGCTAGAGGAAATAAAATTTCGACGAGATTTGGAAAGGGCAAAAATTTCGTACATTCTTTTAGATAGGAAGGAATTGAATAGATTTTTTTTAAATCAGGAATATGAGAGATTATCATGCATGATTGACCTGAATTAATTGCGTTATGCATTACCAAATAACATATGAGTTACCAAATAAAAGATTCTTAGTTAGGAAGAAATAGGGAAGATTGATTGGCCTGAATTAATTGTGGTACGACGTTACCAAATACTAAAAGATAGGTTACCGAATAAGAGACGTAAATTTGATTGAATTACCAAAGATTGATTGGAGAGAAAAATTATTGGAACGAGAGTGGGACGAAGAGGTTGGACGAAACGTAAGATAGGAGAGGGAACCTTACATTTCTTTTAGATATATATATATATTCTGTACTCTTGGGAGAATGTACTTTCATCCTCAATATACCTCATATATACATTAATTATACCTCTTTATTATTCTTAATATACTTCATTAAATATTCTAAGATACCCCAATATGAGTTTAGTTCAAAAAATATCATCTGCGACGTACTTTTTGTAATATACCTTTTCACGTACAAACACATCAGTATATACGTAAATATTTAAAAATACATAGACTCACATGAATTTCTTCATGAAACTCATTTTGGGGTATCTAATAATTACTAATGAAGTATATTAAAAATAATAAAAAGATATAAAAAATTCATCTATTTGGTATATGAGGAGCGGGAGTACGTATTCCCAGAAGTACACAACCATTTTCCTCTCTATCTCTCTCTCTCTCTCTCTCTCTCTCTCTCTCTTATTTGGTACATATGAGTTACCAAATGAAAGATTCTTAGTTAGGAAGGAATAGGGGAGATTGATTAGCCTGAATTAATTGTGGTACGACATTACCAAATACTAAAAGATAGATTACCAAATAAGAGACGTAAATTGATTGAATTACCAAAGATTGATCGGAGATAAAAATTGTTGGAACGGGAGAGGGACGAAGAACTTGGACGAAACGTAAGACGGAAGAGAGAACCTTACGTTTCTTTTAGATAGTATATATAATATATATAAAGATCTTTATGTCGCTTACATAGAACGTGGTAGAAGCGACATGGCTTCATGAGCCGGCCCACTCGCTCGCGCCCGTGCAATTCTTATACAATGTTCCGCGTATACATTTTGCCAAAGGTCATTATTATTCTTTATACGTTAGTGAAAGGGGTGTGCAAAGCGGGGTACATGCAAAATTGAGATTCTGTGTCATAGATTTTTCTGCCCTAAAGTGTACTAATCTGACTCCTTTAGGGGTCTAATGCTAAATAAAGAAATATGTCCTCGGGATGTCTTCTTAAAAAGTAGTTTAGTCCTATTTGCTATAGCTTGAAGCAGACCCAAGGGTCAGCATATTCAGGACCAAGGGGCTTGTGCAAAATTGTGATTCTGTTCGCAGCCCTACAGACTAATGAGCGTGTATCTCTTGCTTTCCTTTAGGCGATGGCTGTCAAGTATCAAACGTCTGATGATTTAGATCCTCAAAAAAAAAAACGTCTGATGATTTCAGGGGAGAAATCCCTTCATTAAAAGACGAAAAGAAGTTCCTCAAAGAGTATGCGAGACTGTACCGTCGGCTGCCTGCTGGTGTCCGGGTCGGGGCTGCCTGCTGAGACGCTGCCGTCGCCTCGCCTTGGTCATCGCCGAACCTGTTTCTCACACCGTCCAGGAACTCGGTCAACACCGGATCTTGGATCGGCGATTCCTGCACGCAGCAGACCACCTCGACGCCCACCTTGTCCCAGCAACCGCGGCGCGGCCCCTCCATCCAGCGCACGGTGAAACAGCATGCGCACCGCTCCACGCCGTCCACGGTGCCGTGCCCTGCCCTCTCTACCTGCATATTTGATCGGCGCCTATTATTACTGAAGCATATGCGTGTGTTGACGAACGCACTAAGTAGGGCGAGAATAGGAGGACTTACGGTCTCGAGGACAGCGTCGTAGTACTTGAGCTCGTCGGCGTCGCCGTAGATATCGCAGGCGAGGCAGAGCTGGTCGCCCGGGCGGAGGTCTCGGCAGCGGGCGTCGTTGAGGGCCGGGCTTTCCCGGCGGAACCTGGCGCGGAGCGCGTCCACGTCGCCCGGGGATGCGAGGTCAGCCACTGGATCGTACCACTCGTCCGCATCCTCGAGGAAATTCTCGAACATGACGCGCAGCCAGCCGTCCTGCACCACCACACGCGCGGGGTACCACGCTTCGTCGGACCGCGCGCGGTACTCCATTCCGGGTCGTGGGCGGCGCGGCGTCGGCGCCGGCGCGACGGTGGTCTGCCGCTGTTGCGACTTCGGCATGTCCGCGGTACTGTGGGAGTGGCGGCGCTCCGGGTGGTCCGTGGGATTTGGGCCCTCGAGAGGACAGGGCGGCGGGTTTCCCAATGCTTTATACCGTCCAGATTGTGGTAATCTTTCTAGGTTTTAAGTTTTTAGATTTCGTAGGCATAATGTGCATAAACGTCCCTCAATAAAAAGAAAATCATAATGTGCAAATACAAAAGGGGATAATTATATAAGGGATATCTCTCCAAATTGCCTAGAGGTTGTTTTGACCAAGATAATCACATTTCAGATTACACACTTGTTTTGTAAACTAAGATTTGGACCCATTACTAATAATTCATCTATGGAGCCTTCGTTTTAAAGCTGTGCTTCGATTGAGCACCTATTGATATGGGAAATGCTTCAGTATCATACTCCCTCCATGCGGAAATACTTGATGGAAAAATGAATGTATCTAGACGTATTTTAGTTTTAAATATTTTTATTTTTTATTCATTTTCCCGACAAGTATTTCCCGATAGGAGTAGTGTTGGATTATGGATGGGCTTAGGCCCATATAAGAAACTAATCTCTGGTTAATTTTGAGGCCCATGTATGAGATGGCAGATGGTGGGAAGTTTAGTTCCACCTTGCTAGTTGAGGAGAGTTGAGACCCCTTTATACGGGCTGCTCTACCACTTGCCATTGGGAGCTTGGGAAGAGGAGTGGTACACGCGCGCTCCTCCTCCTCCGCCGCCCGCCTCGCCTCGCCACGCCACGCCACGACGCGGGTTGCGGGAATGAGCCGAAGCTTATGTTTGCCGCTCAGGAATGAATTAATTAATCAGGGATTAATTAACGCGTCGCTAACATGTGGGCCACTGTCCAAGACGTTGGACTGTGGGTTGACTTGCGTTGCCGGGATTCGTCGACTTGCTTGCCGGGGGTGCGACCCTTGCCGGGACCCGCGTATTCGTCGACTCCCTTGCTGGGAACAACGACTCCTTGCCGGGAACAACGACTCCCTTGCCGGGAGTGGGCCGACTCGGTCGTGGGCCTCGGCAAGGCCCACGACTTTCTTCCTTACGGACTATATAAGAAGGCTCTGGCCAGTGAAGTAACCTAGTTCGGTTCACTCACTCCCTCTCGCGTGACCTAGCCGTCATCTACTGTTCCTCACTCTGTGCTACCTCCGACGATCCCATCCCGACGGCCGCGTGCACGGCTGGTCGGGAGAGCAGGTGCCTCCAGAACCCTGTCGTTCGAGTTCCTGCCCGGGAGAACGGCAATAAGGTTTTTGGGGAGCGTCTCGACGCGACTGCTCCCGATCCGTCCCCAACTCTGTTCGCCTCTGCTTCCACTACTTCCTCTGCATCGACACCATGGCCGACGACGCCGCCGCTAAGAAGAAGGCCACGGACGACGCCGAGGCTGCTGCTGCAGCCGCCGCGTTGGCCTGGCCAACCGGAGGGTATGATATGTTCATCCCTCGTTTACTCGTACTTATGCTAGCCGTATATGTGCTGCTCATAGAAGGTTCAATTCTATGTTCTGCACGCGCTAGTATGCTTAGGTATCGCTATGAGATGCATACCTTTTATGGCATGCTTACTATTTACTCGTGGATAAGTCTAATCGAAAAAGTGCTAATTTTCCAACAATCAAAAAACCTTATTTTAGGCACTTTTCGATTCAAGGCTTTGCTGCTACTCTAAAACCGGAAAAGTTTACCGGGACGCATTTTAAGCGTTGGCAGACTAGGACCACCTTGTGGCTCACAGCGATGAACGTGTTCTGGGTTGGTGGTGTGTCCCTCACAGAAACGATTGCTCCTGAACAGGAGAAGGCGTTTAGGGAGGCAACCACAATCTTTCTGGAGCAGTTCTGAGTGTGATTGGAGACAAGTTGGTTGACGCCTATATTCATATGGGCGTTGCCAAAAACTTGTGGGATGCGCTCGAAGTCAAATTCGATGCAACTGATGCTGGTAGTGAGCTGTATGCCATGGAGCAGTTCCATGATTACAGGATGGTTGATAACCGTTCTGTATTGGACCAGGCTCATGAGATAAAGTGCATTGCTAAGGAGCTGGAGCTCCTGAAGTGTGATTTACCGGATTTGTCGCGGGTTGCATTATTGCAAAACTCCCTCCTAGTTGGAGGAACTTTGCTACTTCTCTCAAGCACTTGATAATTATCTGTTGAGGATGTCATTGGTCATCTCAGTGTTGAGCAGAACCCGAGAGCAAAGGACTCGCACGTGAAAGGGGCAGAGGGTTCTTCTAGTGCCAATGTGGTGCAGAAGAACTTCCACAAGTTCAAGGGAAAGAACTCTGTCCAGCAGAATACTACCTTTAAGAAGAAGGGTAAGAAGAAAGACAAAAGGAGAGATGGTTGCTTTACTTGTGGTTCAGATGAACATTGGGCAAACAAGTGTCCAAACAAGTACAAGAAGCCAGCACAGGACTCCAAGTCTGTGAATGTCACTCTGAGCAACAATGATGCGGCATCTAGGTATGGTAATCTGTTTACCATACTTTCAGTTTGTCGGTCCACCGATTGGTGGATTGACACTCGGGCCAATATTCATTGGTGTCTTTGTTTTCTTCCTACCAGGTCGCACGAGATTGTTCTGTCCTGATGGGGAATGGCTCGCAAGCTTCTATTCATGGTGTTGGCACGGGAGATCTGAAGTTTACTTCGGGAAAGATCATGCAACTGAAGAATGTGCAACATGTCCCCGCCATAAAGAATAATCTCGTTAGTGGCTCTCTTCTATGTAAAGAAGCGTTAAAGTTAGTATTTGAGTCTAACAAAGTAGTCGTATCTTGGTATGGACTATTTTTGGAAAAGGATATGATTGTGGTGGTTTGTTCCGCCTTTCCCTGGAGGATTTCTGTAATAAAGTCGTGAACCAAATTCATTCTAATGTGAACGAATCTGAGGTTTGGCATTCACGTCTCTGTCACATAAATTTCGGTTGTATGACATGGCTAGCTAAGATGGATTTAATCCCGAGTTTCACTTTAGCCAAAGGCTCTAAGTGCCATGCATGTGTGCAAGCTAAGCAACCTCTTAAGCCTCACAAGCCTGCGAAGGAGAGACACTTGGCTCCTCTAGAGCTCATAGATTCAGATCTCTGTGAGATGAAAGATGTGTTGACTAAAGGTGGAAAGAAATACTTCATGACTGTGATTGATGATGAAGAAAATATGCCCTAGAGGCAATAATAAAGTTATTATTTATTTCCTTATATCATGATAAATGTTTATTATTCATGCTAGAATTGTATTAACCGAAAACATAATACATGTGTGAATACATAGACAAACAGAGTGTCACTAGTATGCCTCTACTTGACTAGCTCGTTAATCGAAGATGGTTATGTTTCCTAACCATGAACAAAGAGTTGTTATTTGATTAATGAGGTCACATCATTAGTTGAATGATCTGATTGACATGACCCATTTCATTAGCTTAGCACCCGGTGGTTTAGTATGTTGCTGTTGCTATTCTTCATGACTTATACATGTTCCTATGACTATGAGATTATGCAACTCCCGTTTACCGAAGGAACACTTTGGGTGCTACCAAACGTCACAACGTAACTGGGTGATTATAAAGGAGTACTACAGGTGTCTCCAAAGGTAGATGTTGGGTTGGCGTATTTCGAGATTAGAATTTGTCACTCCGAATGTCGGAGAGTTATATCTGGGCCCTCTCGGTAATGCACATCACATAAGCCTTGCAAGCACTTCAACTAATATGTTAGTTGTGAGATGATGTATTACGGAACGAGTAAAGAGACTTGCCGGCAACGAGATTGAACTAGGTATTGGATACCGACGATCGAATCTCGGGCAAGTAACATACCGATGACAAAGGGAACAACGTATGTTGTTATGCGGTCTGACCAATAAAGATCTTCATAGAATATGTAGGAGCCAATATGGGCATCCAGGTCCCGCTATTGGTTATTGACCGGAGACGTGTCTCGGTCATGTCTACATTGTTCTTGAACCGTAGGGTCCGCACGCTTAAGGTTTCGATGACAGTTATATTATGAGTTTATGAGTATTGATGTACCGAAGGAGTTCGGAGTCCCAGATGAGATCGGGGACATGACGAGGAGTCTCGAAATGGTCGAGACGTAAAGATCGATATATTGGACGACTATATTCGGACATCGGAAAGGTTCCGAGTGATTCGGGTATTTTTCGGAGTACCGGGTAGTTACGGGAGAAGTAATGGGCCTTGATGGGCTTTAGTGGGAAGAGGAAAAGGCTGCTGCGCCCCCCCTCCCCTTTGGTCCGAATTGGACTAGGGAAAAGGGGGCCGACCACCTCTCCTTCTCCTCCTATTCCTTCTCCCTTCCTCCCCTTTTGGTGGACTCCTACTAGGACATGGAGTCCTAGTAGGACTCCCTATCCTGGCCGCACCTTTGCCTTGGCCGGCCTCCTCCTCCTCCATCCTTTATATACAGGGGCAGGGGGCACCCCATAGACACATAAGTTGATCCTTGAGATCGTTCCTTAGCCGTGTGCGGTGCCCTCTGCCACTAAATTCCACCTCGATCATACTGTTACAGTGCTTAGGCGAAGCCCTGCGTCGGTAGTACATCAAGATCGTCATCACGCCGTCGTGCTGACGGAACTCTTCCTCGACGCTTTGCTGGATCGGAGCCTGAGGATCGTCATCGAGCTGAACGTGTGCTAAGAACTCGGAGGTGCCGGAGTAACGGTGCTTGGATCGGTCGGATCGGGAAGAAGACGTACGAATACTTCCTCTACGTTGTGTGATCGCTTCCGCAGTCGGTCTGCGTTGGTACGTAGACAACACTCTCCCCCTCGTTGCTATGCATCACCATGATCTTGCGTGTGCGTAGGAAAATTTTGAAATTACTACATTCCCCAACAGTGGTATCAGAGCCTAGGTTTTGTGGTTTGATGTTATTTGCACGAGTAGAACACAAGTGAGTTGTGGGCGATACAAGTCATACTGCCTACCAGCATGTCATACTTTGGTTCGGCGGTATTGTTGGACGAGATGACCCGGACCAACCTTACGCGTACGCTTACGCGAGACCGGTTCCCTCGACGTGCTTTGCACATAGATGGCTTGCGGGCGACTGTCTCTCCAACTTTAGTTGAACCGAGTGTGGCTACGCCCGGTCCTTGAGAAGGTTAAAACGGAGTCTATTTGACAAACTATCGTTGTGGTTTTGATGCGTAGGTAAGATGAGTTCTTGCTTAAGCCCGTAGCAGCCACGTAAAACTTGCAACAACAAAGTAGAGGACGTCTAACTTGTTTTTGCAGGGCATGTTGTGATGTGATATGGTCAAGGCATGATGCTAAATTTTATTGTATGAGATGATCATGTTTTGTAACCGAGTTATCGGCAACTGGCAGGAGCCATATGGTTGTCGCTTTATTGTATGCAATGCAATCGCGATGTAATGCTTTACTTTATTGCTAAGCGGTAGCGATAGTCGTGGAAGCATAAGATTGGCGAGACAACAACGATGCTACGATGGAGATCAAGGTGTCGCGCCGGTGACGCTGGTGATCATGACGGTGCTTCGGAGATGGAGATCACAAGCACAAGATGATGATGGCCATATCATATCACTTATATTGATTGCATGTGATGTTTATCTTTTATGCATCTTATCTTGCTTTGATTGACGGTAGCATTATAAGATGATCTCTCACTAAAAATTATCAAGTAGTGTTCTCCCTGAGTATGCACCGTTGCAAAAGTTCTTCGTGCTGAGACACCACATGATGATCGGGTGTGATAGGCTCTACGTTCAAATACAACGGGTGCAAAACAGTTGCACACACGGAATACTCAGGTTATACTTGACGAGCCAAGCATATACAGATATGGCCTCGGAACACGGAGACCGAAAGGTCGAGCGTGAATCATATAGTAGATATGATCAACATAACGATGTTCACCATTGAAAACTACTCCATCTCACGTGATGATCGGTTATGGTTTAGTTGATTTGGATCACGTGATCACTTAGAGGATTAGAGGGATATCTATCTAAGTGGGAGTTCTTAAGTAATATGATTAATTGAACTTAAATTTATCATGAACTTAGTCCTGGTAGTATTTTGCAAATTATGTTGTAGATCAATAGCTCGCGTTGTTGCTTCCCTGTGTTTATTTTGATATGTTCCTAGAGAAAATTGTGTTGAAAGATGTTAGTAGCAATGATGCGGATTGGATCCGTGATCTGAGGTTTATCCTCATTGCTGCACAGAAGAATTATGTCCTTGATGCACCGCTAGGTGACAGACCTATTGCAGGAGCAGATGCAGACGTTATGAACGTTTGGCTAGCTCAATATGATGACTACTTGATAGTTTAGTGCACCATGCTTAATAGCTTAGAATCGGGACTTCAAAGACGTTTTGAACGTCATGGAACATCTGAGATGTTCCAGGAGTTGAAGTTAATATTTCAAGCAAATACCCGAGTTGAGGGATATGAAGTCTCCAACAAGTTCTATAGCTAAAAGATGGAGGAGAATCGCTCAACTAGTGAGCATGTGCCCAGATTGTCTGAGTACTACAATCGCTTGAATCAAGTGGGAGTTAATCTTCCAGATAAGATAGTGATTGACAGAATTCTCTAGTCACCATCACCAAGTTAGTAGAACTTTGTGATGAACTATAATATGCAAGGGATGACAAAAGTAATTCCTAAGCTCTTCGTGATGCTGAAATCAACGAAGGTACAAATCAAGAAAAACATCAAGTGTTGATGGTTGACAAGACCACTAGTTTCAAGAAAAGGGCAAAGGGAAGAAGGGGAACTTCAAGAAGAACGGCAAGCAAGTTGCTGCTCAAGTGAAGAAGCCCAAGTCTGATCCTAAGCCTGAGACTAAGTGCTTATACTGCAAAGGGACTGATCACTGGAAGCGGAACTACCCCAAATGATTGGCGGATAAGAAGGATGGCAAAGTAAACATAAGTATATTTGATATACATGTTATTGATGTGTACTTTACTAGTGTTTATAGCAACCCCTTAGTATTTGATGCTAGTTCAGTTGCTAAGAGTAGTAACTCGAAACGGGAGTTGCAGAATAAACAGAGACTAGTTAAGGGTGAAGTGACGATGTGTGTTGGAAGTAGTTCCAAGATTGATATGATCATCATCGCACACTCCCCTATACTTTCGGGATTAGTGTTGAACCTAAATAAGTGTTATTTGGTGTTTGTGTTGAGCATGAATATGATTTGATCATGTTTATTGTAATACGGTTATTCATTTAAGTAAAGAATAAATTGTTGTTCTGTTTACATGAATAAAACCTTATATGGTTACACACCCAATGAAAATAGTTCATTGGATCTCGATCTTAATAATACACATATTCATAATATTGAAACCAAAAGATGCAAAGTTAATAATGATAGTGCAACTTATTTGTGGCACTGTTGTTTAGGTCATATTGGTATAAAGCGCATGAAGAAACTCCATGCTGATGGGCTTTCGGAATCACTTGATTATGAATCACTTGATGCTTGCAAACCATGCCTTTTGGGCAAGATGACTAAAACGCCGTTCTCCGGAACAATGGAGCGAGAAAAGATTTGTTGGAAATCATACATACTGATGTATGTGGTCCGATGAATATTGAGGCTCGCGACAGGTATCATTATTTTCTGATCTTCACAAATGATTTGAGCAGATATGAGTATATCTACTTGATGAAACATAAGTCTGAAACATTTGAAAAGTTCAAAGAATTTCAGAGTGAAGTGAAAAACATCGTGACAAGAAAATAAAGTTTCTATGATCTGATCGCGGAGACAAATATTTGAGTTACGAGTTTGGTCTTCAGTTAAAACAATGTGAAATAGTTTCACTACTCACGCCACCTGGAACACCACATCATAATGGTGTGTCCGAACGTCATAACCGTACTTTATTGGATATAGTGCAATCTATGATGTCTCTTACCGATTTACCACTATTGTTTTTGGGGTCATGCATTAGAGACAGCTGCATTCACGTTAAAAAGGGGCACCATCTATATCCGTCGAGACGACGCCTTATGAACTTTGGTTTGGCAAGAAACCAAAGTTGTCGTTTCTTAAAGTTTGGGGTTGCGATGCTTATATGAAAAAGTTTCATCCTGATAAGCTCAAAACTCAAATTGGAGAAGTGCATCTTCATAGGATATCCAAAGGAAACTATTGGATACACCTTCTATCACAGATCCGAAGGCAAGACTTTTGTTGCTAAATTCGGAAACTTTCTGGAGAAGGAGTTTCTCTCGAAAGAAGTGAGTGGGAGGAAAGTAGAACTTGACGAGGTAACTGTACCTGCTCCCTTATTGGAAAGTAGTACATCACAGAAAAATGTTTCTGTGACACCTACACCAGTTAGTGAGGAAGCTAATGATGATGATCATGAAACTTCAGAACAAGACACTACTGAACCTCGTAGATCAACCAGAGTAAGATCCGTGCCAGAGTGGTACGGTAATCCTGTTCTGGAAGTCATGCTACTAGATCATGATGATCCTACGAACTATGAAGAAGCGATGGTGAGCCCAGATTCCGCAAAGTGGCTTGAAGCCATGAAATCTGAGATATGATCCATGTATGAGAACAAAGTATGGACTTTGGTTGACTTGCCCGATGATCGGCAAGCAATTGAGAATAAATGGATCTTCAAGAGGAAGACGGACGCTGATAGTAGTGTTACTATCTACAAAGCTAGAATTGTCGCAAAAGGTTTTCGACAAGTTCAAGGTGTTGACTACGATGAGAGCTTCTCACTCGTATCTATGCTTGAGTCTGCCGAATCATGTTAGTAATTGCCGCATTTTATGAAATCTGGCAAATGGATAAACAAAACTGCATTCCTTAATGAATTTATTAAAGTTGTATATGATGCAACAGAAGGTTTTGTCAATCCGAAAGGTGCTAACAAAATGTGCAAGATCCAGCGATCCATCTGTGGACTGGTGCAAGCATCTCGGAGTTGGAATATACGCTTTGATGAGTTGATCAAAGCATATAGTTTTATACAGACTTGCGGTGAAGCCTGTATTTACAAGAAAGTGAGTGGGAGCACAACAACATTTCTGATAAGTATATGTGAATGACATATTGTTGATCGGAAATAATGTAGAATTATTCTGTAAAGCATAAAGGAGTGTTTGAAAGGAGTTTTTCAAAGAAAGACTTCGGTGAAGCTACTTACATATTGAGCTTCAAGATCTATAGAGATAGATCAAGACGCTTGATAAGTTTTTTCAATGAGTACATACCTTGACAAGATTTTGAAGTAGTTCAAAATGGAGTAGTCAAAGAAAGAGTTCTTGCCTGTATTATAAGGTGTGAAGTTGAGTAAGACTCAAAGCCCGACCACGGCAGAAGATAGAAAGACAATGAAAGTCATTCCCTATGCCTTGGCCATAGGTTCTATAAAGTATGTCATGCTATATACCAGATCTATTGTATACCCTGCACTGATTTGGCAAGGGAGTACAATAGTGATCTAGGAGTAGATCACTGGACAGCGGTCAGAATTATCCTTAGTGAAATAAGGATATGTTTCTCGATTATGGACGTGACAAAAAGGTTCGTCGTAAAGGGTTACGTCGATGCAAGTTTTTGACACTGATCCAGATGAATCTAAAAGTCTCAATCTAGATACATATTGAAAGTGGGAGCAATTAGCTAGAGTAGCTCCGTGCAGAGCATTATAGACAAAGAATTTTGCAAAATACTTACGGATCTGAATGTGACAGACCCGTTGACTAAAATTATCTCACAAGCAAAACATGATCACACCTTAGTACTCTTTGGGTGTTAATCACATAGAGATGTGAACTAGATTACTGACTCTAGTAAACCCTTTGAGTGTTGGTCACATGACGATGTGAACTATGGGTGTTAATCACATGGTGATGTGAACTATTGCTGCTAAATCACATGGCGATGTGAACTAGATTATTGACTCTAGTGCAAGTGGGAGACTGAAGGAAATATGCCCTAGAGGCAATAATAAAGTTATTATTTATTTCCTTATATCATGATAAATGTTTATTATTCATGCTAGAATTGTATTAACCGGAAACATAATACATGTGTGAATACATAGACAAACAGAGTGTCACTAGTATGCCTCTACTTGACTAGCTCGTTAATCAAAGATGGTTATGTTTCCTAACCATGAACAAAGAGTTGTTATTTGATTAACGAGGTCACATCATTAGTTGAATGATCTGATTGACATGACCCATTTCATTAGCTTAGCACCCGATCGTTTAGTATGTTGCTGTTGCTATTCTTCATGACTTATACATGTTCCTATGACTATGAGATTATGCAACTCCCATTTACCGGAGGAACACTTTGGGTGCTACCAAACGTCACAACGTAACTGGGTGATTATAAAGGAGTACTACAGGTGTCTCCAAAGGTAGATGTTGGGTTGGCGTATTTCGAGATTAGAATTTGTCACTCCGAATGTCGGAGAGGTATCTCTGGGCCCTCTCGGTAATGCACATCACATAAGCCTTGCAAGCACTGCAACTAATATGTTAGTTGTGAGATGATGTATTACGGAACGAGTACAGAGACTTGCCGGCAACGAGATTGAACTAGGTATTGGATACCGACGATCGAATCTCGGGCAAGTAACATACCGATGACAAAGGGAACAACGTATGTTGTTATGCGGTCTGACCGATAAAGATCTTCGTAGAATATGTAGGAGCCAATATGGGCATCCAGGTCCCGCTATTGGTTATTGACCGGAGACGTGTCTCGGTCATGTCTACATTGTTCTTGAACCGTAGGGTCCACACGCTTAAGGTTTCGATGACAGTTATATTATGAGTTTATGAGTATTGATGTACCGAAGGAGTTCGGAGTCCCGGATGAGATCGGGGACATGACGAGGAGTCTCGAAATGGTCGAGACGTAAAGATCGATATATTGGACGACTATATTCGGACATCGGAAAGGTTCCGAGTGATTCGGGTATTTTTCGGAGTACCGGGTAGTTACGGGAGAAGTAATGGGCCTTGATGGGCTTTAGTGGGAAGAGGAAAAGGCTGCTGCGCCCCCCCTCCCCTTTGGTCCGAATTGGACTAGGGAAAAGGGGGCCGGCCACCTCTCCTTCTCCTCCTATTCCTTCTCCCTTCCTCCCCTTTTGGTGGACTCCTACTAGGACTTGGAGTCCTAGTAGGACTCCCTATCCTGGCCGCACCTTTGCCTTGGCCGGCCTCCTCCTCCTCCATCCTTTATATACAGGGGCAGGGGGCACCCCATAGACACACAAGTTGATCCTTGAGATCGTTCCTTAGCCGTGTGCGGTGCCCTCTGCCACCAAATTCCACCTCGATCATACCGTTACAGTGCTTAGGCGAAGCCCTGCGTCGGTAGTACATCAAGATCGTCACCACGCCGTCGTGCTGACGGAACTCTTCCTCGACGCTTTGCTGGATCGGAGCCCGAGGATCGTCATCGAGCTGAACGTGTGCTAAGAACTCGGAGGTGCCGGAGTAACGGTGCTTGGATCGGTCGGATCGGGAAGAAGACGTACGACTACTTGCTCTACGTTGTGTGATCGCTTCCGCAGTTGGTCTGCGTTGGTACGTAGACAACACTCTCCCCCTCGTTGCTATGCATCACCATGATCTTGCGTGTGCGTAGGAAATTTTTGAAATTACTACATTCCCCAAGAGATGATTCCACTAGGTTTTGCTATGTGTATTTGTTAAATACTAAGGATGAGGCTCTACACTACTTTAAAGTCTATAAGGCTGAAGTTGAGAACCACCTTGAGAAGAAAATAAAACGAGTCCGGTCTGATCGTGGTGGAGAGTACTTTTCTAATGAGTTTGATTTATTCTGTGCGGAACATGGAATTATTCATGAGAGGACGTGAGGGAGTCCTGGATTAGGGGGTGTCCGGATGGCCGGACTATACCTTCAGCCGGACTCCTGGACTATGAAGATACAAGATTGAAGACTTCATCCCGTGTTCGGAAGGGACTTTCCTTGGCGTGGAAGGCAAGCTTGGCGATACGGATATGCAGATCTCCTACCATTGTAACCAACTTTGTGTAACCCTAACCCTCTCCGGTGTCTATATAAACCAGAGGGTTTTAGTCCGTAGGACAACATACAGAACAACAATCATACCATAGGCTAGCTTCTAGGGTTTAGCCTCTCCGATCTCGTGGTAGATCTACTCTTGTACTACCCATATCATAAATATTAATCAAGCAGGACGTAGGGTTTTACCTCCATCAAGAGGGCCCGAACCTGGGTAATACTTCGTGTCCCTTGCCTCCTGTTACCATCCGGCCTAGACGCACAGTTCGGGACCCCCTACCCGAGATCCGCCGGTTTTAACACTGACATTGGTGCTTTCATTGAGAGTTCCTCTGTGTCGTCACCGTTAGGCTTGATGGCTCCTACGATCATCAATGCCGATGCAGTCCAGGGTGAGACCTTCCTCCCCGGACAGATCTTCGTCTTCGGCGGCTTCGCACTGCGGGCCAATTCACTTGGCCATCTGGAGGAGATCGAAAGCTATGCCCCTGGCCGTCAGGTCAGATTTGGAAGTTTAAACTACACGGCTGACATCCGCGGGGACTTGATCCTCGACGGATTCGAGCCACTGCGGAACATGCCGCACTGTCACGACGAGCATGATCTAGCTCTGCCGTCGAACAGTGCCCTGGAGGCCGCACCCGCATCAGCTTCGACCCTTAATTCGGAGCCAACTGCGCCGATCGAGGATGGGTGGTTGGACGCCGCCTTGGGGGCTGCGATCCCAATGTCGATCGAGCCGAACACCAGCCCCGCACTCCGCGAGACTCGTGACTCCAAGGAGCCGGATGTTGGGGAACGTAGTAATTTCGAAAATTTTCCTACGCACACGCAAGATCATGGTGATGCATAGCAACGAGAGGGGAGAGTGTTGTCTACGTACCAACGCAGACCGACTGCGGAAGCGATCACACAACGTAGAGGAAGTAGTCGTACGTCTTCTTCCCGATCCGACCGATCCAAGTACCGTTACTCCGGCACCTCCGAGTTCTTAGCACACGTTCAGCTCGGTGACGATCCTTGGGCTCCGATCCAGCAAAGCGTCGAGGAAGAGTTCCGTCAGCACGACGGCGTGGTGACGATCTTGATGTACTACCGACGCAGGGCTTCGCCTAAGCACTACAACGGTATGATCGAGGTGGAATATGGTGGCAGGGGGCACCGCACACGGCTAAGGAACGATCTCAAGGATCAACTTGTGTGTCTTGGGGTGTCCCCTGCCCCCGTATATAAAGGTTGGAGGGAGGGGGGCTGGCCGGCCAAAGAGAGGGAGGCGCAGGAGGAGTCCTACTCCTACCGGGAGTAGGACTCCCCCCTCCAATCCTAGTCCAACTAGGAATCCTTTAAAGGAGAGAGAGAGAGAGGTGGCTGGCCCCTCTCCTAGTCCTAATAGGACTAGGGAGAGGGGGGGAGGCGCAGCCCTATGTGGGCTGCCCTCTCACCTTTCCACTAAGGCCCATGTTGGCCCATTTGGCTCCCGAGGGGTTCCGGTAACCCTCCCGGTAGTCCGGTAAAATCCCGATTTCACCCGGAACACTTCCGTTGTCCAAACATAGGCTTCCAATATATCACTCTTTAGGTCTCGACCATTTCGAGACTCCTCGTCATGTCCCCGATCTCATCCAGGACTCCGAACTCCTTCGGTACATCAAAACTCATAAACTCATAATACAACTGTCATCGAAACCTTAAGCGTGCGGACCCTACGGTTCGAGAACAATGTAGACATGACCGAGACACGTCTCCGGACAATAACCAATAGCGGGACCTGGATGCCCATATTGGCTCCTACATATTCTACGAAGATCTTTATCGGTCAGACCGCATAACAACATACGTTGTTCCCTTTGTCATCGGTATGTTACTTGCCCGAGATTCGATCGTCGGTATCCAATACGTAGTTCAATCTCATTACTGGCAAGTCTCTTTACTCGTTCCGTAATACATCATCCCGCAACTAACTCATTAGTTGCAATGCTTGCAAGGCTTAAGTGATGTGCATTACCGAGAGGGCCCAGAGATACCTCTCCGACAATCGGAGTGACAAATCCTAATCTCGAAATACGCCAACCCAACATCTACCTTTGGAGACACCTGTAGTACTCCTTTATAATCACCCAGTTACGTCGTGACATTTGGTAGCACCCAAAGTGTTCCTCCGGCAAACGGGAGTTGCATAATCTCATAGTCATAGGAACATGTATAAGTCATGAAGAAAGCAATAGCAACATACTAAACGATCGTGTGCTAAGCTAATGGAATGGGTCATGTCAATCAGATCATTCAACTAATGATGTGACCTCGTTAATCAAATAACAACTCTTTTGTCCATGGTTAGGAAACATAACCATCTTTGATTAACGAGCTAGTCAAGTAGAGGCATACTAGTGACACTCTGTTTGTCTATGTATTCACACATGTATTATGTTTCCGGTTAATACAATTCTAGCATGAATAATAAACGTTTATCATGATATAAGGAAATAAATAATAACTTTATTATTGCCTCTAGGGCATATTTCCTTCACCGGACTCCTCTCCGGACTCCGAACCCTCCGCGCCCCTGCCGATTGAATCCGATGGGGCGCCGATCATGGAGTTTAATGCCGCGGACATCTTTCAGCACTCGCCTTTCGGCAATATTCTGAAGACACTAAATTCTCTCTCTTTATCAGGAGAGCCCTAGCTGGACTACGGTAAGCAAGGTTGGGTGGGGACGATGAAGAAATTCAAAGCCCACCCACAACCCACTTTGCAGCCACTATCGACGATTTAACCGACATGCCCGACTTCGACTTCGAAGACATCGGCGGTATGGACGCCGATGCAGGAGACGATGAAGAACCAGCGCCTATTGGGCCCTGGAAAGCCACCTCGTCATATGACATATACATGGTGGACACCCCAAAAGAAGGAGATGGCGATGGAACAGCGGAGGATGGCCCCTCCAAGAAACAGCCTAAGCGCCGGCGTCAGCGGCGGCGCTCAAAATCACGCCAAAGCAAATACGGTGACTCCAGCACGTGAGATAATAATACTCCGGAGAGTGCCAAAGAAAACTCCCTCCAGCAAGATTCAGCACAGGAGGATGGAGAAGCCAGCCCTCATGAGAGAGTGGCGGACAGAGAGGTTGAGGACGATAACTATACGCCTCCTTCCGAAGACGAGGCAAGCCTCAACGACGACTAATTCGTCATGCCAGAGGATCCCGTCGAGCAAGAGCGTTTTCAACGCAGGCTTATGGCCACGGCAAGAAGCCTCAAGAAAAAACAGCAACAGCTTAGAGCTGATCAAGATTTGCTAGTCGACAGATGGACTGAAGTCCTTGCGGCCGAAGAGCATAAACTCGAACGCCCCTCCAAGAGCTACCCAAAGCGCAGGTTGCTACCCCGATTAGAGGAGGAAGCACTTAAACGTACATTACCAGCACTTGATACGGCCGACCGGCCACCTCGTGGCCGCGACAGAGAGGCCTCTCGGCCCTCCACTCAAGACGCACCTTGTACCAAGGCACGGGAAAATGCGCCGGACCTGCGAGACATGTTGGAGGACAAGGCAAGGCAACCAAGATCGATCTATGGATCATGTGGGCGCCCCACGACTCGAGACGATGACCGTCACGCCAGACATAAATCCGGTAGGGCCGAACACAGTAGACAAAGCTCATTGGAGCTATGTCGAGATATAGCCCAGTACAGAGGCGCCGCACACCCACTATGCTTCACAGACGAAGTAATGGATCATCAAATCCCCGAGGGTTTCAAACACGTAAACATCGAATCATATGATGGCACAACAGATCCTGCGGTATGGATCGAGGATTATCTCCTTCATATCCACATGGCCCGCGGCGATGATCTCCACGCCATCAAATACCTCCCACTCAAGCTTAAAGGACTAGCTCGGCATTGGCTTAACAGCTTGCCAGCAGGATCAATCAGTTGTTGGGAGGACCTGGAAGCCATATTCCTTGACAATTTCCAGGGCACTTATGTGCGACCACCAGACGCCGATGACCTAAGCCACGTAATTCAGCAGCCAGAGGAATCGGCCAGGCAATTCTGGACACGGTTCCTAACAAAGAAAAATCAAATAGTCGACTGTTCTAATGCAAAGGCCCTAGCAGCCTTCAAGCACAATATCCGTGATGAGTGGCTTGCCCGGCACCTTGGACAGGAAAAGCCAAAATCTGTGGCAGCACTCATGACACTCATGACCCGCTTTTGCGCGGGAGAAGACAGCTGGCTTGCTCGTAGCAACAATATGACCAAGAACCCTGGTAATTCGGATACTAGGGACAGTAGTGGCAGGTCACATCGCAACAAGCAAAAGCACCGCATTAACGGCGACGATGCTGAGGATACGGCAGTTAATGCCGGATTCAGAGGCTATAAATCCGATCAGCGGAAAAAGCCATTCAAAAGAAATCCTAGGGGCCCGTCCAGTTTGTACCGAATACTCGACCGCTTGTGCTAGATACATGGCACCCCCGAAAAGCCGGCCAATCACACCAACAGGGATTGTTGGGTGTTCAAGCAGGCAGGCAAGTTAAATGCCAAAAACAAAGACAAGGGGCTGCATAGCGATGACGACGAAGAGCCCCGACCGCCGAACAACAGTGGACAGAAGGGTTTTCCCCCACAAGTGCGGACGGTGAACATGATATACGCAACCCACATCCCCAAGAGGGAGCGGAAGCACGCGTTAAGGGACGTATACGCGGTAGAGCCAGTCGCCCCAAAGTTCAACCCATGGTCCTCCTGCCCGATCACCTTTGATCGAAGGGACCATCCCACTAGCACCCGTCATGGCGAATTCACCGCATTGGTTCTAGACCCAATTATTGACGGATTTCATCTCACTAGAGTCCTTATGGACGGCGGCAGCAGCCTGAACCTGCTTTACCAGGATACAGTGTGGAAAATGGGCATAGATCCCTCGAGGATTAAACCCACCAAAATGACCTTTAAAGGCGTAATACCAGGTGTAGAGGCCAACTCTACAGGCTCAGTCACACTTGAAGTGGTCTTCGGATCTCCGGATAATTTCCGAAGCAAGGAGTTAATCTTCGACATAGTCCCATTCTGCAGTGGCTATCACGCACTGGTCGGGCGAACCGCATTCGCCAAGTTCAATGCGGTACCGCACTATGCATACCTCAATCTCCAGATGCCAAGCTCGCGAGGAGTAATTACAGTCAATGGAAACACCGAACGCTCCCTCCGAACGGAGGAGCACACGGCGGCCCTTGCAGCGGAAGTACAAAGCAGCCTCTCTAGGCAGTTCCTCAGTCCGGCCGTTAAATGTCCGGACACCGTCAAGCGCACCCGGAGTATCCTACAACAAGACCGCCTGGCAAGTTCCGAGCAGGCGTAGCAATGCGGCCCCAACCCCAACCCGCGCAAACATGCGACACTAGTGCTTCGCGTACATAACTACGCTCTAGAAATACCATGGGTACAGGGGGAGGGGCACCATCACGACACGCCCGAAACACGGCTTAAACCGCACCAGGGGCTGCCGATTTTTTAATTTTCTCTTACTTTCAGGACTCCATTCTTCGGAAGGCCTGTTCGGCAGTTCAATTGCCGCACAAACGATGCAAGAACCAAGGAAGCAGACAAGCCATGCCCATTACGGAACTCCTAGGTGGTCTCTATCACGAGCAGTATACCTGTTTCCCATACCATTCTGCAGCCTGCCCCGGGAACGGACATGTTAAATAGTCCACCCTTTTGCTTATCACATTATTTGTATCGTTCTGCTTTGATCGCAACCCTTTTTAATAAACAATGCATAGCTTTTGTCTATTTTTGCATTACTTTTTTTTTACAAATATATGTTCCTTAACGACATGTTGCACCCGTACACATTGGTACGGCTAAAATACGCCAAGGGCTTTAGTACCCCTCAATATGGTGTGAGAAGTCCGAACACTTTAACAAGTGCGGCACCCCGAACTTATAGCATTATATGCATTGGCTCCGAATCATGTCTTGGGTCAATAGTTGGGTTTGCCCGGCTCCTATGTTTTGGTGCCTTAGTTCCGCTATATCGGCTAAGGTAGCACTAGGAGAACTGCGATTGTGCCCCAGTTGAGCTGGGTCGAGCACCTCAGTAGAGAAAGCTAAAACTGACTGTCATGATGAAGCGAGAGCTGGTCGCTGTTCGAGAGGTTTTTTGAGTCCTTAAAGACCTATGCCGCTTAGAGCGAGGAGTCGGCTCTGTCCGGCAAAGGCGTGGATAGCGCCCTGAACTCGGTCTTCCGAATACCAGGGGCTTCGCCGAAATTTAAAATTATAGAATTCTATGGCTAAGTGAGAGTGTTCAAGCATTATATGTCACAGCCCTAGAAATCTTTTTGTAATTAGTGGCATTGCATCCATGCATCATTTTCATTTTCAATTAATCTTGAAATGGGGATGCTTAAACCCTAGCACCAAATGAATTCAACTAGGGTTAAAATAAAATCTTTTTCATTGAACTCAAAATGCCCTCTAAAAATGTTCAACATTTCTGGTTTGAGGTGGAAGCATCTACCAAAAAATGGTTTACATTTTTGCACGACATCTTTGGGCTTTGAATTAATTCAAACATATTTGATTTGGAGCTATTTAAATGCTATATATATTTTAAGTGCTCCCAAAATGCTGGAAGTTGTTATGGGTCATTAGAATAACTCAGACAGCACCCCTAATTATTTCCAGGATTTTGTTAAATGGTTTAGTATTTTACTAAACCAAAACAGAATAAAAGAAATAGAAAAGCAGAATCAGCAGAGAGAGAGAACAACACCTGGGCCTCTTACCTGGCACCCACCAAATCCCACCTGGCTGGCTAGCCCAGCCCACTTGCCTCCCCCCTTGTCGTCTTCCTCGCGACAGAAGGACGCCGGGCGTGTGCCCCGTGCACGCGGCCACGCGCTCCGGCCACCTCCTGCTTGCCGCTCCCCCTCGACGCCTGGACGCCTCTGGGAGACGCCACGACACCCCCCGGACCTCTCTCACTCTCCCCCTGCTCCCCCCTCCTCTGGTCCCTCTCCACCTCGAGCCCGAGCGCAGCGCAGCGCGCCGCCGAGCACCACCGCAGCCACCGGGCACGCCTCGCCTCGCCGTCTGGTCCCCTAGCTCCGCATTGATGCCGTGGAGCCGCACGACAAAGCACGCGACCGTAGGAGGCCTGCAACGCCATCACCGCCGTCATCTTCAACCCCCGACCGCCGAGATCGCCGGCAACGCCCCGACGTCGTCCGACCTCCCCCGAGCCCACTGAGACGCGTTCTGCAACTGCCGTGAGCCCCTCTACCGAACCCCCCTCTTCTCTTCTTCGTTTGCTCGCCGTAGACGCCGCTCCTTGCTCACCGTAGCACGCCAGCGTGCGAGCTCGACGCCGGCGTCACTCCGGTGACCATTTGGTCAGGCGCGGGTGCTTAACGCACTCACCGCACCTCATAGCGCCTCGCTGGTGCGTTTGTTTCCCCGCTAGCTCGCTGCAGCAGCAAAACCACCAACGGCCGAGCTCCGGCCACCGCCCGGCTCAATGCCATCGTCGTTCCCGGCCACCCCAGCACCAACCAACGCCACCGTTGGATGCGCCACACCACCAGCTACCTGTAGCACCCACCCGCGCATCGAACCGTGGCCGGAGCAGCGTTTCCGACGCTCTCCGCCGTCTCGGCCTCGCCGGCGACTCAACGCCGGCAGGATTGACCCTGCTGACCAGGGGTTTGACCCCCGCTAACTGAGTTGACCCGAGTGGGCCCAGCTCGACCCCCCTGGTCTATGACAGATGGGACCCGCCTGCTAATTAAGTTAGGATTAGGACTAACTAAAAATTAGTTAGACTATGACACTGACATGTGGGACCCACTGGTCAGGTTTGACCTGGACCGTCCCAGTTGACTGCTGACATCACGCTGACGCACTGTGTAACATCCCAAATTTTCAATTTGGAATGTTATACATTAGATCATCATGCATATCATATTTTCTTGCATTTTGTCGATCCTAGAAATTTCACGCAACTCAAGGACCCTCGGAGAGAGTTGGAGATTTCGTTATTTTCATATTTGAGTCTTCTCAAAGTTTGAAGGAAGGATCATTGGATTTGTCGAAGTTTCATTTGCCTTTTATTTGGATAGGGAAAAATGCGCGTTTTCAAAATTTGCATTCTAGGTCCCGAGAAAAGTTCATTTTGTACGACTCATTTTTAGGAGTCGGGGAAAATTTACTTTAGAAGTTTTGGAGTTCGTTTAGTTCTCTTTTCTTTTGTTTTTCTGCGCGCGAAACCGTTTTAAAAAAAATTCCAGCGCGCCTGGGCCAAGGCCCATGCCGCCGGCCAGGCCGGCTCCCTCGCCGGGCCGCGCGCCAGCGCGCAGGAGGCCGCCGCCGCCCCCAAGTGGAGTCCCACTTGGACTCCCTTTTCCTCTTTCCAATCTCCCTCTCCTTCTCTTATTTCTTGCCCCCTTCCCCAAGCAATCTCTCCCCCTCACCTATATAAATACCAACACCCCCCTCTAAACCCACACCAAGCCCCAAGCCTCCCAAGCCGCGCCCACCCCGCGCCTTGTGCCCGCGCCGCCGCCGCTCTTTGCCCCCGCCACCGCCGCCCGACACCACCGCCGCCACCGCCCTACATTGCCGCCGTTCGCCGGAGCCTCGCCGAGGTTGCCCCGCGTCTCTTTTTCTCCCCTCGGTTCGGTTTTTCTTACAAACTGTTCCGATTCTTTTCTTCTCTCCCGATTCGTTTTCTTTCCGGTTCTTCTCTAAACCGTTCCGGTTTTCTAGATCGGTTTTTGTTTCGATCTCTTTTCCCGAAACCCTATATCGGATTCGTTTTCTTTTCCGATTTAGTTGCCTAATGACCGTTCGCCGGACCGTTCGTCCTAACGAACGTGATCACCGGATTATTCTCGGTTAACGAACGTCTGTTTGTTCAACCGTTCTTCTTTTTCTTTTCGTCGGATTTATTCCGCGATCGCGATCTCAGATCCGATCTTTGTTCTAGTCTATCTTCTCGCTCATTTATCGGAATCAGGTGATTCAAGCGCCCGGTGTTTCGTTTCGAAACCGCCGTTCCGATTAATCAACTTAAATAAGTTTTTGCTACTGTAAAACTTGACCTAGTTTCAACTTGCTAGAACCGAGTTTTTTTCTTCCGCTGTTTGTTTTCCGTTGCTTTGTTAGGTTCTTTCTTTCTTTGCAACCGGAGTTCTTAAGTTGAACTATCTGGTTCGATCTCTTGTTCGAGTTTTACCTGTGCATTAGATGAGTACTTATTGTATGCTTGTTGTTTGTCTACGATAGATTACCTGGATTGCGCCGCCTGTTACTTCGAATCTCCGGGACTCGCGGATCATCAGCAAGGCAAGTAAAACTTTGATCATACCTTTTCTACAACCCAGTTTTATTGCATTAGATCCATCCTCACACATTGCATGATTAGGATCTAATTAAATTGTGGGATGGGAAGTAGATGAGGTAGTACCTATTACCTGTTCATTATGAAACCTTTGGGAGTTACTTCTATGTTTGCTTATTATGCCATGCTATGCTAGTAGACGTGGATTGGGTGAGTGATATCCATGACAGATGTGAGTGTGATAATTTTAAGGGTTTATCTAAGGTGGCAACTTAAACACACATCTGGGTGGATTGAGGCACCTGATGTCTATCAGGACTTGCCTGTTTTATTTTGGACCGCCACCCAGGCTCAAAGGGATCATAAGATCTTTCATACTAGAAACTTACGTGTGCAGCCACAAGCCATTATGGGCTCTGGCATAGTTGACTAAGTCGTGCGAACTCTTACAGGGTAGACTAGCAGATGTAGGGGAAAGTAGGTGTACCGGTCTATCCATCGTAAGGTGCTAGCGCTTCTGAAAGACTGTGTCTCGGTCATCCGTTTCTTAAACACCAGTAGTGCGAGAAATCCAACGGAGGCGATCGAGTCTTGTGGGGAAAAGTGCGCAAACCTCTATAGAGTGTAATAAACTAATCATGATTAGTCGTGTCCCCGGTTATGGACATCTTGAGTATCTAGTACTTGAATATCATGTGAATCTCAACATGTTACTTCTAATTAATATTGTTGGGTTTTAATGATGATGCTTAATTGGGATTGAGAATGCTGTCAACCATTCTCAATGTTTAACAACCACCATGATAGTTAAATAAATTTATTCCTTTAACTCCTCATCTTTTCTACTCTTTAGGATGAAGGACGCGAAGATTAAGTACGCTCAACCGGATGAAGGCACACCTTTTGGATTTCACTTGAAGGAAGTCACCAAGTACCTAAACATTGGATTACCAAGCTTCACGGGAACTTTCAACGCCACTTTGCCTGAAGAGGAGCGCTGGAAGATTCAAGCTCACGTTCCGGGAAGGACATTCGTGCCAATCACGAAGCCCATAGATAGTGTTTTCAATGCACCAACTTGGAGTCTAGGAAAGAGCATGGCAGCCCATATCACCATAGGACGCATTGGAGAAGTTTATCAAGAAGACCTCAAGGACACTATCTACCAGATTTGCGGACGCCGAGATGAACAATGGGAGTTAGTCACCACCAAGAAGGATAGATCCATTGCAGCATTCATCCAGGAGTTAAACCAGCACATTCGACGCCACGAGAACCAGATGTGCAATGATATGATGGAGTTGAAGAATGCGAAGGCAAGGATCATCGAGCTAGAAGGAGAAATGAAGGCTACACGCAAGGACTACATGGAGGAGATAGTAGTTCTAGCAAGACACAATGGCGATCTTAAGCAAGAGATTGAAGAACTCAAGAGGGAGTTAGCATCCAGGAAGGAAGACATGTACGTCGCATGTCCGGACAACTACATCATCATCGACGACACCGATTTGGATCCAAGTGAACCCGACTTTGAAGACGAAGCTGGAGCGGACATCATGGAGTCTTCCACCGGTTCAAATTTCTAGATGACCACCAAATATTAGTAGTATTTCCCCCATGTAAACACTATAGTTCGAGCACTTTTGCGATAGCTAGATCGATTGTAAACCCTTGTTTGATTGAATGAAGTGATTTTGTGTGAATTTTCCCATGTGCATTGGGGTAGTGTTTTCTCTTTAGACCTCATTCTATTCTTATTTCTCTTCTTTTCTAAACCCTCAGATGCCTCCGAGACGTGACAATGGATTTCCACCGGAGCTCACTCAATTGATCCAGCAGCAGAATCAATTGATGCAGATGTTAGTTCAGAATCAGCAGAACAACAACAACAACAACAACAACCCACCACCACCACCACCACCCGTTGACCACTTAGCCCGTTTCCTTAGGCTAAATCCGCCGGTGTTTTCTAGTAGCACCAAGCCGATAGTAGCAGATGATTGGCTCCGCAAGATAGGAAGGGAGTTGACCACTGTAGGATGCACGGATGGTGAGAAAGTGAAGTTTGCCGCACATCAGTTAGAAGGACCCGCGGCAGCATGGTGGGAGAATTTCACAGCCACCTTCCCAGTTGACACTGTCACATGGGATCAGTTTCAGCAAGCTTTCCGCACTGCACATGTTTCAGCAGGAGCTATGGCCATGAAGAAGCGTGAGTTTTGCAACTTACGCCAAGGAGGAAGGACAGTTGGCCAGTACGTTGACGACTTCAGCAAGTTAGCACGTTATGCCCCAGATGACGTTGCTACGGATGCAACCAAGCAGGAGAAGTTTCTGGAAGGATTGAATGATGAGTTAAGTATGCAACTGATGGTAGGAAGTTTCAACAACTACCAGGAGTTGGTAGATCGTCCCATCATGATTGAAGGGAAGCAGCAGCAGATTGAGAACCGCAAGAGGAAGTATGGACAGGGGAAGTATAACTCTGGAGCCCAGCAGAAGCCCCGTTTTACCCCTAAATCGGGATTTCAGTTTCAGCATACCCATGGAGGAGGTAGTTCGCACAACCACAATGGCCACACGAATGGTAATGGGAATGGAGGAAGCAACGGCCAGAACCGGACCACCCCATCAACCCCATCCAAGAGAGATCTGAGTCAAGTCACCTGTTTCAAGTGTTCCAAGACCGGACATTATGCCAATGAATGTCCTGAAGGCCAGAATGGAAATGGCAATGGAAGCTCAGGGAAGAAGCCGAACCCTTTCAATAGGGGACAGGTGAACCACGTTAGCATGGAGGAGGTTGAAGATCAGCCTGATGCAGTAATCGGTAAGTTTTTGGTTAAGTCATTTACCACACTCGTTCTTTTCGATACTGGTGCATCACATTCATACATATCAAGGGGATTTGTGGAAAAATATAGCCTGCCCACTAGGATTCTTAAAACGCCTATGCTAGTAAGTTCGCCAGGAGCAGAGTACATGGCCAGTCAAGGATGTTTTCAAGTGCCATTAAGCATAGGAAGGCACGTTTTCCCAACAGATTTAATTATTCTGGAATCCCAAGGTCTGGATGTAATTCTCGGTATGGATTGGCTGTCGATGTATGGAGGAAACATCGATTGTGCTAGTAAGACAATTTTGCTTACAACGCCAGAAGGAAGAAGGATCAAGTATGTATCCCGGCATGTGCCAAATAGGACACAAGTAAATTGCCTAACAGGAGTTGTGCAGGAGGAAGTACCTATGGTAAAGGATTTTCCTAATGTATTTCCGGAAGAGTTGCCAGGCATGCCACCGGATAGAGACATTGAGTTTTTGATTGAGTTATTGCCAGGTACAGGCCCAATATCAAAGAGACCATACCGGATGCCTGCAAAGGATTTGGTAGAAATTAAGAATCAGATTAAGGAGTTATTGGAGAAAGGTTACATTCGCCCAAGTTCTTCGCCTTGGGGATCACCCGTACTTCTAGTGGAGAAGAAGGATGGATCATTAAGGATGGTTGTTGATTACCGTGGACTGAACGAAGTAACCATCAAGAACAAGTACCCACTGCCAATGATTAATGATCTGTTTGATCATTTGCAAGGAGCTAAAGTGTTTTCAAGATCGATTTGCGATCAGGGTACCACCAGTTGAAGAATCGAGAGCAGGATATTCCTAAGACAGCATTCACCACAAGATATGGATTGTATGAGTATACCGTTATGTCATTTGGATTGACTAACGCGCCTGCCTATTTTATGAACCTGATGAACAAAGTGTTTATGGAGTTTTGGATAAGTTCGTCGTAGTGTTCATTGATGATATCCTGGTTTATTCAAAGAACGAAGAGGAGATAAGGAACATTTGCGTTTGGTTTTGGAGAAACTAAGGGATCATCAGTTATATGCCAAATTTAGCAAATGTGAGTTTTGGTTGAAGGAAGTAGGATTCCTCGGACACGTTATATCCGGAGAAGGGATAGCAGTTGACCCCACCAAGGTTGAGACCGTAACCGAATGGGAAGCACCAACGATAGTTGGAGAGATCCGGAGTTTTCTTTGACTCGCAGGATACTACCGGAGATTCATTGAGAACTTTTCAAAGATTGCAAAGCCTATGACGGAGTTGTTGAAGAAGGATACCAAGTTCAATTGGGCTGAGGAGTGTGAGGCTAGTTTCCAGGAGTTGAAGAAACGTTTGGTTACCTCACCAGTATTGATTTTGCCAGATCAGACCAAGGATTATGAGGTGTATTGCGACGCTTCACGTCGAGGACTTGGAGTAGTGCTTATGCAGGAAGGAAGAGTTGTTTCGTATGCTTCACGACCACTGAAGCCTCATGAGTTGAATTATGCTACGCATGATTTGGAATTAGCAGCCGTAGTGCATGCATTGAAGACATGGAGACATTTCCTCATTGGAAATCATTGTGAGGTGTACACGGATCACAAGAGTTTGAAGTACATTTTCACGCAGAAGGAGTTGAATCTCAGACAAAGGAGATGGTTGGAGCTCATCAAGGATTATGATATGAGATTGCATTACCATCCCGGTAAAGCTAATGTAGTAGCTGACGCATTGAGCCGTAAGAGCCATGTCAATACGTTAATGACGGGAGAAATACCCAAGGAGTTAGCAGAAAACCTTCGTGAACTAAGTTTAGAGATAGTTCCGAAAGGATATGTAGCAGCATTGGAGATTCAGTCAACATTGATGGATAAAATCAGAGAAGCTCAGAAATCTGACAAGGAGATTGTTTCTATAAAGGAGAAACTAAGCAAGGGAAAAGCAAAGGGATTTCGTGAGGATGAGCACAATACCCTATGGTTTGAGGACCGTGTTTATGTGCCAAATGACCCGGAGATCAGGAAGTTGATTCTACAAGAGGCACATGATTCACCATATTCGATTCACCCAGGGAATACCAAGATGTATTTGGATTTAAAGGAAACATTCTGGTGGACCGGAATGAAGAAGGATATTGCAGCATATGTAGTAGTTTGCGATGTATGTCATAGAGTAAAGGCAGAACATCATAAGCCAGTCGGATTGTTACAACCATTGCCGATACCCGAATGGAAGTGGGATAAGATAGGCATGGATTTCATCACAGGATTACCTAGGACGAAAGTAGGATATGACTCGATATGGGTAGTAGTTGATCGTTTGACGAAGGTAGCACATTTCATTCCAGTCAAGACCACTTACACCAGTGCTAAGTTCGCAAAGATATACATGACTAGGATCATTTGTTTGCATGGAGTTCCGAGGAGTATTGTATCAGACAGAGGAACCCAATTTACCTCAAAGTTTTGGAATCAGTTGCATGAAACTTTGGGAACTAGGCTAGAGTTCAGCACCGCTTTTCATCCGCAGACAGATGGACAGACCGAGAGAGTCAATCAGATTTTGGAAGATATGCTAAGAGCTTGTGCGCTAGACTATGGATCTAGTTGGGATGATAACTTGGCATATGCGGAGGTTTCTTATAACAACAGTTACCAAACCAGTTTGAAGATGGCACCTTTCGAAGCTTTATACGGAAGGAGGTGCAGGACACCGTTGTCATGGGACGAAGTTGGAGACCGTCAGTTCTTTGGACCCGATTTGATTAAGGAGTCTGAACGGAAAGTTAAGTTGATTCGCGATAGGCTCAAGGTAGCCCAGTCCAGGCAGAAGAGCTACGCAGATTCTAAACGCAAGGAGACAGTTTACGAAACCGGAGATAGAGTGTATCTCCGAGTATCCCCACTTCGAGGAGTTAAGCGCTTTGGAGTTAAGGGAAAGTTAGCACCGCGTTTCGTTGGACCATATAAGATCTTGCAACGTATGGGAGAAGTCGCTTATAAGTTGGAATTACCAGAGGGACTGTCAGGAGTACATGACGTATTCCATGTTTCTCAGCTGAAGAAATGTCACGCCGAGATGGCGGAGGTACCGCTAAGGGATACAGTACCGCTTGAAGCGATTCAGTTGAAGGACGACTTAACGTATGAAGAAAAACCAGTCAAGATTCTCGATAATGCCAGCAGAGTTACCCGCAGCAAGGTTATCAAGTTTTGCAAAGTTCAGTGGAACCACCACTCAGAGGACGAAGCCACCTGGGAGAGAGAAGAAGATTTGCTCAAGGACCACCCTCACCTATTTTCTAGCCAACCCGAATCTCGAGGGCGAGATTCATCTTAAGGGGGGTAGGTTTGTAACATCCCAAATTTTCAATTTGGAATGTTATACATTAGATCATCATGCATATCATATTTTCTTGCATTTTGTCGATCCTAGAAATTTCACGCAACTCAAGGACCCTCGGAGAGAGTTGGAGATTTCGTTATTTTCATATTTGAGTCTTCTCAAAGTTTGAAGGAAGGATCATTGGATTTGTCGGAGTTTCATTTGCCTTTTATTTGGATAGGGAAAAATGCGCGTTTTCAAAATTTGCATTCTAGGTCCCGAGAAAAGTTCATTTTGTTCGACTCATTTTTGGGAGTCGGGGAAAATTTACTTTAGAAGTTTTGGAGTTCGTTTAGTTCTCTTTTCTTTTGTTTTTCTGCGCGTGAAACCGTTTTTAAAAAAAAATTCCAGCGCGCCTGGGCCAAGGCCCAAGCCGCCGGCCAGGCCAGCTCCCTCGCCGCGCCGCCCGCCAGCGCGCAGGAGGGCGCCGCCGCCCCCAAGTGGAGTCCCACTTGGACTCCCTTTTCCTCTTTCCAATCTCCCTCTCCTTCTCTTATTTCTTGCCCCCTTCCCCAAGCAATCTCTCCCCCTCACCTATATAAATACCAACACCCCCCCCCTCTAAACCCACACCAAGCCCCAAGCCTCCCCAAGCCGCGCCCACCCCGCGCCTTGTGCCGCACCGCCGCCGCCCTTTGCCCCCGCCGCCGCCGCCCTACACCACCGCCACCGCCGCCCTACGTCGCCGCCGTTCGCCGGAGCCTCGCCGAGGTTGCCCCGCGTCTCTTTTTCTCCCCTCGGTTCGGTTTTTCTTACAAACCATTCTGATTCTTTTCTTCTCTCCCGATTCGTTTTCTTTCCGGTTCTTCTCTAAACCGTTCCGGTTTTCTAGATCGGTTTTTGTTTCGATCTCTTTTCCCGAAACCCTAGATCGGATTCGTTTTCTTTTCCGATTTAGTTGCCTAATGACCGTTCGCCGGACCATTCGTCCTAACGAACGTGATCACCGGATTATTCTCAGTTAACGAACGTCCATTCGTTCAACCATTCTTCTTTTTCTTTTCGTCGGATTTATTCTGCGATCGCGATCTCAGATCCGATCTTCGTTCTAGTCTACCTTCTCGCTCGTTTATCGGAATCAGGTGATTCAAGCGCCTGGTGTTTCGTTTCGAAACCGCCGTTCCGATTAATCAACTTAAATAAGTTTTTGCTAATGTAAAACTTGACCTAGTTTCAACTTGCTAGAACCGAGTTGTTTTCTTCCGCCGTTTGTTTTCCATTGCTTTGTTCGGTTCTTTCTTTCTTTGCAACCAGAGTTCTTAAGTTGAACTATCTGGTTCGATCTCTTGTTCGAGTTTTACCTGTGCATTAGATGAGTACTTATTGTATGCTTGTTGTTTGTCTGCGATAGATTACCGGGATTGCGCCGCCTGTTACTTCGAATCTCTAGGACTCGCGGATCATTAGCAAGGCAAGTAACACTTTGATCATACCTTTTCTACAACCCAGTTTTATTGCATTAGATCCATCCTCACACATTGCATGATTAGGATCTAATTAAATTGTGGGATGGGAAGTAGATGAGGTAGTACCTATTACCTGTTCATTATGAAACCTTTGAGAGTTACTTCTACGTTTGCTTATTATGCCATGCTATGCTAGTAGACATGGATTGGGTGAGTGATATCCATGACAGATGTGAGTGTGATAATTTTAAGGGTTTATCTAAGGTGGCAACTTAAACACACATCTGGGTGGATTGAGGCACCTGATGTCTATCAGGACTTGCCTGTTTTATTTTGGACCGCCACCCAGGCTCAAAGGGATCATACGATCTTTCATACTAGAAACTTACGTGTGCAGCCACAAGCCATTATGGGCTCTGGCATAGTTGACTAAGTCGTGCGAACTCTTACAGGGTAGACTAGCAGATGTAGGGGAAAGTAGGTGTACCGGTCTATCCATCGTAAGGTGCTAGCGCTTCTGAAAGACTGTGTCTCGGTCATCCGTTTCTCAAACACCAGTAGTGCGAGAAATCCAACGGAGGCGATCAAGTCTTGTGGGGAAAAGTGCACAAACCTCTGCAGAGTGCAATAAACTAATCATGATTAGCCGTGTCCCCGGTTATGGACATCTTGAGTATCTAGTACTTGAATATCATGTGAATCTCAACATGTTACTTCTAATTAATATTGTTGGGTTTTAATGATGATGCTTAATTGGGATTGAGAATGCTGTCAACCATTCTCAATGTTTAACAACCACCATGATAGTTAAATAAATTTATTCCTTTGCAGTAGGGAAAAACTGGCTTTACGCAAAATAGTAACCATAGAGTTTTCCACCAGCCAAATATGCATATAGTGTAGCTGTCTCATTCCATTACTCTCTATGTGTTACCTTGCCAGCATATTCCATGTGCTGACCCGTTTCCGGCTGCAACGTTAATGTTGCAGACTTTTTAGACGACGATTAAGGTGCTTTTAGGTCATGGTTCTATACTCAGTGATGCCGTTGGAGTTGATGGACCCATTGACCTTCCAAGTCTTCCGCTGTTATCGATATTAGATGGCCTTAAGCCATATTATTGTAATAAGTTCTCTTTTGAGACATTGATGTAATAAGTGTGTGATTGCCACTCTGCTATAAATCCTTCGAAGTACTGTGTGGTGTCAGCATTACTGATCCAGCGATGACAGCGGAGCACAGTAGACTTGATCCATTCGGGTCGGGTCGCTACACACTGCTGATGCAATAAAGCATTTACTGGATTTATTCTTTTACAGGAAATTCTAGAAAATAGCCAAAACTTCTAAAAATCATAGAAATTAAACCGTAACTCCAAATGAAATAATTTATATATGAAAAATTATCAGAAAAATATGAAGAATCTATTTATGCCATGTTCATGCATGTTTGAGAAAGTTAACATCACCAACTAGGACAATTCATGTTTATGGAATATATGGTATGTAGTTTTGGAGTTGGAATTTGTTATATGTTTGAATTCCACTTCAATTAATATGACCAACTGTTGCATTAGGTGAATTCACTACCTTAACATGCCATGATCATACATCATGTTTGTTGCCTTGCATTGATTGTGTTCCCTCTCGTTTGCCGGTGTTGTCCCCTGTCGATAGACGTGGTTCTGACGATGAGTTCGATGACACCGATGAAGAGCTATAATATCTTCAGAAGTGCCAGGCGAGCAAAAACCCCTTTTTCATTCCGATACAATCCCCCTCTCTCGCTCCTGCTCTCTTTTACTGCATTAGGACAACAACGATTCAACTGTTACATGCTGCGGTAGTTGAACCCCTTTCCTCTGCATGACATGTCATTGCCACAGTAAATAGATGAAACCCGCTAGCATGAGTTGGAGTTGTTTGAGCCCTGATGTGCCTACTCATTCATGTTTGTTTGTCATGCCTGCTACTGCTTAGAGTTGAGTCAGGTCTGCTTCATCGAGGATGAACCGGAGGTGTGTGAACATGTCCTACTGTGTGTGAGCTAAGTATGTGAACACGATTTGGTAAAGGTAGCGGTGAGAGGCCATGGAGGAGTACATGGTGGGTTGTCTCATTGAAGCCGTCCTTAGGATCTGAGTTCTGTGTTTGTGATCCATGAAACAGTTACTACCACGCATTGGGCCCGAAACCAATGGACCCTCTCGGCTTCTTGATCACCCTTGTCCTCTGTCCAGGAGTTGCAACTAGTTTCTAGTGTTTATAGTATATGTGTTGGCGGCCGTGCGTAGCGCTGACCCTAGGGGTGGGCTATGATGCAGTAGATACACCATGGCATGGTGTACCGGGCGCCCGTTTTGGTGTCCCGGGAATCCTGTTCACATCGTTCGGGGCTGTATGTGGAATCCTCGGCCGGACTCCCTGCGGATGAAACCTGGATAGGCGATAAACCTGGACTAGAGACTTGAGTGTTTAGGTAGGTCGTGGCCGACACCCTCGTTGGGCTTCCGCTTGAAGGTTGCTGAGTACATGTCATGTAAACGGCGGTAAGTGGTGAGAGCGTGTGTGAAGAAGTACACCCCTGCAGGGTTAACATCATCTATTCGAATAGCCGTGTCCGCGGTAAAGGACTTTTGGGTTGCCTATAACAGTTCATAGAGAAGTGAAAGTGGATACTCTAAAACTCTCAAGATAAGTGTGGGTGCTATGGATGGCCTTCTCGTAGGGAGACGGGAGTGGATCCATAGTGGTGTATTGAATGGTGAATATGTGGACTCGTGTGCGCCACCTCAAAAGAGTTGCTTGCAATCGTAGTTCAGGTTAGCCACTGAGTCAAAGTTGGCTTGCTGCAGTTAAACTCCACCCCCCCCCTTGTTGATACCGATGCATATGTAGTTTAGTTCTGATGTAAGTCTTGCTGAGTACCTTTGTACTCAAGTTTTCTTAATTTATGTTTTGCAGAGAGATTTCAGTCTCGCTAGTAGTTCCGTGTGGACTTCGACGTTTAGCTTGATACCTCAGCTACGATCTTGTGCCCTCGGCAGGATCTGGTAGATAGTCAGGCTTCTTAGCTTTTTTTCATTTGTAGATGTCTGTACTCAGACATGTTAAGCTTCCGCATGTGCTTGAATTGTATGCTGTGATTGTTGGGTCATGAGACCCATGTTTGTATTTCTGGCTCCTCGGAGCCTAATGAATAAATACTTTAGTCGTAGAGTTATGTTGTGATGCCATGTTGTATTTACTCATATCGAGCATATTGTGTGTATGATTGAAATGCTTGGTATGTGTGGGATCCGACAATCTAATTGTTTATCCTTGGCAACCTCTCTTATGGGGAAATGTAGTCTAGTGCTTCCATGAGCCATAGTAGTCTGCTACAGCCCGGTTCACCGGAGTCCTGTTAGCCCAGCACTACTGCTCAGGACACCTGACTGGCCGGCATGTGTTTCACTTTGTTCCTGTGTCTGTCCCTTCGAGGAAATGTCACGCGGTGACATCCGGAGTCCTGCCTAGCCTGCTACAGCCCGGGTTCCCGGAGTCCTGTTAGCCCAGTGCTACAGCCCGGATTCACACGCTGCTGACCGACATGCTCGATGTGGTTCATGTATGCCTGTCCCCATAGGTTGGTGCCGCTTTGGGTTCACAACTAGCCATGTCGGCACGGGTTCTCTGTCATATGGATGCTAGCGACATTATCATATACGTGAGCCAAAAGGCGCAAACGGTCCCGGGCCAGGTAAGGTGGCACCCGTAGAATACCGTGCGTAAGGCCGCAAAGTGATATGAAGTGTTACATGCTAGATCGGTGTGACTTAGGATCGGGGTCCTGACATTATAGTCTGATTGCCTTGTTCGTTGTGCTGAGCGCCTCCCTCGAAGGACCCAAACATGGGAAAAAGAGCGCTCAGGTTTATCCCCGAACACCCCAGCACTAGCGGCACGGGGGCAGAAGCCGCTGACTCGCCATCTCTCAGAATTGATAAACAGCCGCACAGAAGGTAATATTTTAAATTCCAACAGCATTGCTTAGCGCATATGAACAAGTTTTCAGCGCACGGGACAAAACGAGCAAGTTTTACTCAAAAATTACATCCCTGGAACATTCCTCCGCCATAAGGCAGGTACCCTTCAGAACATCCTTACAATAATTCTCGGGCTTGCGATGCTCCTTCCCCGGCGGTGGCCCGTCCTTCACAAGCTTCTCAGCATCCATCTTGCCCCAGTGCACCTTAGCACGGGCAAGGGCCCTACGGGCACATTCAATGCAGACGGAGCGCTTGATGACTTCGAGCCTTGGACATGCCCCCACCAGCCGCCGCACCAGCCCAAAATAGCTCTCAGGCAGAGCCTCCCCAGGCCACAGCCGAACTATGAGGCCCTTCATGGCCTGTTCGGCCGCCTTGTGGAGCTCGACCAGTTGCTTCAGCTGGTCGCTCAGGGGCACGGGGTGTCCGGCCTCAGCATAGTGAGACCAGAACACCTTCTCTGTCGACCTGCCCTCCTCGGCTCGACAGAATGCGGCGACATCAGACACGCTACGGGGAAGATCTGCGAATGCTCCTGGAGAGCTCCGGATTCGGGTAAGTAACATGTAACTCACATTTATGTGTTTGCTTTGCATAAAGAATGCCTTACCCGCCGCTATCTTTTTCACCTCATCCAACTCCTGGAGGGTCTTCTGGGATTCGGCCTTGGCAGACTTGGCACTTTCAATAGCCACCGCGAGCTCGGACGCTTGCGTCTTTGAGTCAAGCTCCAAACTCTCATGTTTTTTCATGAGAGCCTGGAGCTCTTGCCGCACCTTGCCAACCTCGGCCTCATACTTCTCCCGCTCGGTGCGCTCCGTGGCCGCCCTCTTCTCGGCCTCGAGCAGCGCTTGCTTAAGGGTCGCCACCTCAGACGTGGCCCCTACAATAGCCACGATAATCCTGTCATTTTTTGCAATTGCACCTTTATATATATATATATATATATATATATATATATATATATATATATATATATATATAAACAAGGTATTTCTTACCTTCCTTGTCCTCGAGCTGCTTCTTGGCACGCCCGAGCTCTTGCTCGGACTGCTTGAGGTTCTGCTTTAGTGTGTCCACTTCCGCAGTCAGTGCGGCGGACGCCAGCAGAGAAGCCTGCATACGCATATTGACTCCTTTTTGTTAGACTCCTGTGAATTTTATTTGATCCTCTGTTCGGCTTTTCTTCCCGAATGCCAAAAAGCGCATCAGGGGCTACTGTCTATGCGGTAATATTATTTACACATTCTTTACTCACCTCAAAGCCTATTAAAAGGCTAGCACAAGCTTCAGTCAGTCCGTTCTTGGCGGACTGAACCTTCTGGACCACCGCACTCTTAATGGTGCGGTGCTCCTCGTCGATGGAGGTGCCTTTGAGCGCCTCCAACAGATTGTCCGGCACCTCCGGTTGGGCGAGGGCATGGAGGGCATGCTCCTCTTGGAAGGAGGTCGCCCGCCGGACTCTGGAACCTTTGAAGGTCCGGAGCGCTGTTCGGCCTAGAGCCGGACTTGGAGCCCTGGGGGATTTTATCCCCTTCACTCCTGTGGTCCGGGAGGTCGCCTTGCGGCGCCTCCAGGACCACCTCCTCCTGGCTGGAACCTGTTGGGACAACACTTCAGCGTCGTCCGTAGGGCGGGGGGAGGAAGCCGTCGGAAGCGAATTCACATCCGACGAGCCCAGGAACCGCTCGACGATGCATTGAGCCAGTCTTTGGGTGGGCTCCATAATCATATTCGACATAAGGGAAAGTTGTGCAATACAGGAATACTATGAATTACTCTGGTATCCGGATACTTACGATTTCGCCAGGAGCTTGGCCATGAGCGGCCACGCCTCTTTGCCGTCGTCGGCGTTGGTGGAGTAGTCCGGAGGAAGGGTTTTCCCCTTCTTGGACCTTTCGGCCTCCCCAGTAAGGGCGGCCTTCCTTTTCTTCTCTCCCCCCGCTAGAGGGGGAGAGGTCTCTTCTTCCTTCTCCTCGTCTTCACGGGAGGAATGCACCTTGGAGCCATCGGATGAACCCGACACCTCCTGGCGCCGGGCACTTTTTCGAGTCCCCGTGGCCTTCTTCGTGGCCTTCTTCTCCGGCACCACATAGGGTGTCCGAACCAGCAGCTTCGCCAAGCGGGCATCGACTGGGTCTTCGGGCAAAGGAGCCGGATAGTCGATCTGTCCGGACTTCGCCTGCCAAACCTATGAAAGGTAAGGGAGCTTAGATCTCGCATAGAGTTAAACTATGAAAAACTAATACCCTGTAAAAGGTGCAAACAACTTACCGCGCTAGCGTGACGCTGCGCGCTGAATCCGCGATCCTCGGTAGCGGATGCGGGAGCCTCGGCGCCCTTGAAAACCACCTTCCCGGCATCTTCGTACATCGTGTCGAAGAGCCTGCTCAGAGTTCGATGCTGCGCCGGGTTGAACTCCCACAGATTGAAGGCCCGTTGTTGACACGGGAGGATCCGGCGGATGAGCATGACCTGGACTACGTTGACAAGCTTGAGCTGCTTGTCCACCAGGGATTTGGATGCATGTTTGCAGTCCAGTCACCTCTCCTTTGCTGCCCCACGATAGGCCCGTCTCTTTCCAGGACGTGAGCCGCGTTGGGGGTCCGGACCGGAACTCGGGGGCTGTGACCCATTCAGGGTCGCGCGGCTCGGTGACGTAAAACCACCCCGATTGCCACCCCTTCTGGGTCTCCACAAAGGAGCCCTTGAGCCATAAGACGTTGGGCATCTTGCCCACCATGGCGCCTCCGCACTCCACCTGGTTGCCGCGCACCACCTTCGGCTTGACATTGAAAGTCTTGAGCCATAGGCCGAAATGGGGGCGGATGCAGAGGAAAGCCTCACACACGATGATAAACGCCGAGATGTTGAGGATGAAGTTCGGGGCCAGATCATGGAAATCCAGGCCGTAGTAGAACATGAGCCCCCGAACAAATGGGTGGAGAGGGAAGCCCAGTCCACAGAGGAAATGGGGGAGGAACACCACCCTCTCATGGGGCCTAGGGGTGGGGATGAGCTGCCCCTCTTCGGGAAGCCGGTGCGCGATGTCGTTAGACAAGTATCTGGCCTTCCTTAGTTTTTTGATGTGTCCCTCCGTAATGGAGGAGACCATCCACTTGCCTCCCGCTCCGGACATGGCTGGAGAAGGTTGAGATGGGGAGTGCGGTCTTGGGCGCTGGAGCTCGAGTGCGCGAGAATGGATAGGCAAAGGAGGAAGAAGGCGTAGGTGAAAAGGTGGATCCTTATCCCCTTATATGGGTGGACACAACTACGTGTCCCCACCAGCCTGGTAAAACTCGCTTATCCCCAAGCGCCGTAATCAATGGCGCGGTTGGGTTACCCACGCCCGTATTGATGAGAATCCCAGAATAAGGGGACACGATCTCTGCTTTGACAAGACGTCCCAAGGAAACCGCCTCGCTTGACACTCTGAGGTGGGACAATAAAATGATTCGAATAAAGGCTTGGCCGTGGTGCGATGTCACACTACGAAATACGTCAGCAGATTAGATTTGTGTAAATATTATTCTCTCTATGGCAATATGTGGAAACTTATTTTTGCAGAGCCGGACACTATCTTTGTGTTCAAAATCTTCTATGAAGTACTTGGAGGAGGGACCTGCCTTGCAATGTCGAAGACAATCTGCGCGTCGGACTCGTCGTCATTGAAGCCTGGTTCAGGGGCTACTGAGGGAGTCCTGGATTAGGGGGTGTCCGGATGGCCGGACTATACCTTTAGCCGGACTCCTGGACTATGAAGATACAAGATTGAAGACTTCATCCCGTGTCCGGAAGGGACTTTCCTTGGCGTGGAAGGCAAGCTTGGCGATACGGATATGCAGATCTCCTACCATTGTAACCGACTTTGTGTAACCCTAACCCTCTCTGGTGTCTATATAAACCAGAGGGTTTTAGTCCGTAGGACAACATACAGAACAACAATCATACCATAGGCTAGCTTCTAGGGTTTAGCCTCTCCGATATCGTGGTAGATCTACTCTTGTACTACCCATATCATCAAGATCAATCAGTAGGACGTAGGGTTTTACCTCCATCAAGAGGGCCCGAACCTGGGTAAAACTTCGTGTCCCTTGCCTCCTATTACCATCCGGCCTAGACGCACAGTTCGGGACCCCCTACCCAAGATCCGCCGGTTTTGACACCGACAGGACGCTTCCCTACTCACCCCAGTCAAACGGGGCTGCCGAACGGAAAAACCGAACTCTAACTGATTTGGTTAATGCCATGTTAGTTACGTCGGGTTTATCCAAGGCAAGGTGGGGGAGGTTGTATTGACATCTTGTCATGTCCTGAATAAAGTTCCGACAAAGGATAATGAGACTACTCCCTATGATCAATGGGAAAAGAAAAGAAGTACAATCTCTTACTTGTGCACTTGGGGCTGTTTGGCGAAAGTCAATGTGTCGATAATCAAAAAGCGCAAGTTGGGACCAAAGACCGTGGACTGTGTTTTTCTTGGCTATGCCAAGCATAGCGTTGGCTATAGATTTCTAGTGGTGAAATCTGAGGTACCTGACTAGAAGGTCGGTACAATTATAGAGTCTAGGGATGCTACATTCTTTGAGGATATTTTCCCCATGAGAGATATGCATAGCAATTCTAGACTGGAATCTGATGAGACTCCTGAACCTGGTATTCCGATGGAATATTATGGACATAAAAGTGATAAGAGTTCCACGGAGGATGACAAGGAAGCTCCTGTTAGGAGCAAGAGACAGAGGACTGCAAAGTCCTTTGGTGATGATTTCCTCATGTACCTCGTGGATGATGATACTCCCAGCTCCATTTCAGAAGCTTATGCATCTCCGGATGCTGACTACTGGAAGGATACGGTCCGTAGTGAGATGGATTCCATCTTGGCTAACGGGACATAGGAGATCACTGATCGTCCTTATGGTTGTCGGCCATTAGGATGTAAGTGGGTGTTCAAAAGGAAGCTTAGGCCCGATGGTACTGTTGAGAAGTACAAGGCTAGGCTTGTGGCCAAGGGTTATACCCAGAAAGAAGAAGATGATTTCTTTGACACTTATTCACATGTGGCTGGACTGACAACCATTCGAGTGTTACTCGCTTTGGCTGCCTCGCATGGTCTTCTCGTTCATCAGATGGACGTTAAGATGTCTTTCCTTAACGGAGAGCTAGACGAGGAAATTTACATGCAACAGCCGGATGGCTTTGTAGTAAATGGTCAGGAAGGAAAGGTGTGTAAGCTAGTGAAATCTTTGTATGGCCTGAAACAAGCACCTAAGCAATGACATGAGAAGTTCAACACTACTCTGACATCTGCTGGCTTTGTTGTGAACGAAGCTGACAAATGTGTATACTATCGCTATGGTGGGGGCGAAGGAGTTATACTGTGTCTGTATGTCGATGACATACTGATATTTGGGACCCACCTCAAGGTCATTGAGGAGGTCAAGTCTTTTCTATCTCACAACTTTGAGATGAAGGACCTGGGTGTGGCTGATGTTATCCTGAACATCAAGCTACTGAGAAATTCTGAGGGTGGAATTACACTTTTGCAATCCCACTATGTTGAGAAGATTTTGAGCCGTTTTGGATATTCAGACTGCAAACCTTCTGCAACACCATATGATCCTAGCGTGCGGAATCGAAAGTTCGAAGGCACGACTGTAGATCAATTGAGATATTCTCAAGTGGTTGGTTCACTGTTGTACCTAGCATGTGCTACTCGTCCTGACATCTCGTTTGCTGTGTGCAAACTGAGCCGGTTTGTTTCCAATCCGGGAGATGTGCATTGGCATGTTGTTGAGCGAGTGATGCGTTATTTGCAAGGTACTGCGAACTATGGAATTCACTATTCTGGGTACCCAACGGTACTTGAGGGGTATAGTGATTAAATTGGATATCTGATGCTGATGAGATGAAAGCCACAAGTGGACATGTCTTCACACTTGGTGGTGGTGCTGTTTCCTGGAAGTCTTGCAAGCAAACGATCTTAACCAGATCGACTATGGAAGCAGAACTCACAGCATTAGACACATCATGCGTCGAAGCCGAATGGCTTTGAGAGCTTTTGATGGATTTGCCGGTGGTTGATAAACCAGTGCCGGCTGTCCTTATGAACTGTGACAATCAAACAGTGATTGCCAAGGCTAAGAGTTCAAAGGACAACATGAAATCCACAAAGCACATAAGAAGAAGATTGAAATCTGTCAGAAAATCAAGAAACTCCGGAGTAATAGCGTTGGATTACATCCAGACGGCTAAGAATTTGGCACACCCTTTTACGAAAGGGCTATCACGGATTGTGATAGAAAATGCATCGAGGAAGATGGGTATGAGACCTACGTAAGTTGCCATGGGGGTAACCCAACCTATGTGATCGGAGATCCCGTGAATTAGGACCTGGGAAAACAATCCAGCGGTCAACTGAGGAGAGTATCCTTAATTAACCCACTCCGTTGGAGATGCATAATACTCTCAATTCTGTAAGGCAGGCTGACTTTTGTCTTAATGTGTTCCAAAGCTTGTGTAAGCAAGATGCTAACCTACAGAGCATTCTTTGGAGGAACACACCTATGTTAGCCCGACTGTTGGTCACAGTCTATGAGATTGTGTAATCTCTAGTAAGCTCATGAGAAAGTACGGAGTATGACTAATAGGCTCCACCCGTGGGGTTTAGCCTTCGGCAGCCATGTATCAGCTGACAATAGGCGAAACTTCTGCATGCCAAACTGACAATTCAAGGCATGGTCCATTGTTCAGTTGTGAAGAAATCTAATCATGTTGCTCTAGGTGGAAGTTCAACTTAACAGTCTCCACTGAAAATTCTGGTATATCAAACATTGTTTGGAACAGTTGACAAACCTATGTGCCTCGAGATCTAGTGGGGGATTGTTGGATTATGGATGGGCTTAGGCCCATATAAGACACTAATCCCTGGTTAATCTTGAGGCCCATGTATTAGATGGAAGGTGGTGGGAAGTTTAGTCCCACCTTGCTAGTTGAGGAGAGTTGAGACCCATTTATAAGGGCTGCTCTACCACTTGCCATTGGGATTTTGGGAAGAGGAGTGGTACACACGCTCTCCTCCTCCTTCGCCGCCCACCTCGCCACGCCTCGCCTGTCACGATGCGCGCGCACCGCGGGTTGCGGGAATGAGTCGAAGCTTATTTTTGCCGCTCAGGAATGAATTAATTAATCAGGGATTAATTAACGAGTCGCTAACATGTGGGCCACTGTCCATGACGCTGGACTGTGGGCTGACTTGCGTTGCCGGGATTCGTCGACTCCCTTGCCGACGGTGCGACCCTTGACAGGACCCGCGTATTCGTCGACTCCCTTGCCGGGAGAGGGCCGACTCGGTCGTGGGCCTCAGCAAGGTACACGACTTTCTTCCATACGGACTATATAAGAAGGCTCTGGCCAGTGAAGTAACCTAGTTCGGTTCACTCACTCCCTCTCGCGTGACCTAGCCATCATCTATTGTTCCTCACTCTGTGCTGCCTCCGGCGATCCCATCCCGACGACTGCGTGCACGACTGGTCGGGAGAGCAGGTGCCTTCGGAACCCTGTAGTTCGAGATCCTGCCCGGGAGAACGACAATAAGGTTTTTGGGGAGCGTCTCGACGTGACTGCTTCCGATCCGTCCCCAACTCTGTTCGCCTCTGCTTCCACTACTTCCTCTGCATCGACACCATGGCCGACGACGCCGCCGTTAAGAAGAAGGCCACGGACGACGCCGAGGCTGCTGCTGCAGCCGCCGCGTTGGCCTGGCCAACCGGAGGGTATGATCTGTTCATCCTTCGTTTACTCGTACTTATGCTAGCCATATATGTGCTTCTCATAGAAGGTTCGGTTCTATGTTCTGCACGCGCTAGTATGCTTAGGTATCGCTATGAGATGCATACCTTTTATGCCATGCTTACTGTTTACTTGTGGATAAGTCTAATCAGAAAAGTGCTAATATTTCCAACAAGTAGATGCTAAGAAGTACATGTTCCCTCATTATTTGTTTCATAATAAGGAAAACTAGCTTGTGTCTCACACAATTGCGCAAGGAACTTCATCCGTAATATCTAATTTGTGTGGACTCGATCACACGGGTATATTCCAATCATTCATGTTACAAAGTTAGCAAATTAACTGTGAGATGTCGTTTTTGTACTTGAAATATGATTAGTTCACATAAATAAAGAATGGATTATGGGATGTTGGTTCATTATTTCTATAACATATTAGCTCGACAACATGGCATTGAAGTATAAATCCCGATGAACTATTCAGATCATATTCAACCTTTGGTACTAACATAAGTATGTCCTATATAGTTTCCTACTCGCCATACCCGAGCGGTGGCAAGCCACGCGCCGTTGATATGGTAGAAAAGTATGTGAATCTAGAATGCTTTTTTATATATTACAGAGAAGTAGTACAAAAATTAGAAATAGACAGAATGAATGAACTTAAATTAACTACAGAACTAAACAGTGCCCAACATAGAAGATTAAGATTCAGCCCTTGAATCTGAAATTGTAATCAAAAGAATTTGAATCTGAAATTGTAATCAAAAGAGTCATCCCTTGAATCTGAAATTGTAATCAAATGAATCAACCATTGAATCTGAAATTGATATCAAACCGAAAGGACTGAAGTATCCAACCGAAAGCATTGAACCGTCTAAATGAGAAATCTGAGCTAATGAACTGTAGGACAACCAGAGACTACTATATGACCACATAGAATTACAAGAGATGGTCAAGGGAATGAAGTTGCAGAGATGGAGCATGACTGATGAAAACCTGGAGCATAAAAGGATGCTATTTTGGAATACGATCACTTTATGAAATATACACTTAGTCAAAGCGAGTTGAAAAGTGGATGGCTTTGAAATGCAATGAAGCATCCAGCTAGATCAATTAATCTTTACTAATCAAAATGTTATATGTTATCTGTAGTCTGATTACAACATATGTTTATCGGTCTACTTTAATAAAAGGCACACCTAAAATGGAACCGTGTTCATCTCTAACTGTGCTATATAAACAAAACTGAAAAATAGACATAAAGCAAAGAAATACATTCTCATTAGATTGACTCTATCTTCTTTTATCAACAATAGATCCTTCAAAATTTTCTTAATAGCAAGATAATCCAGAATCTAAGAATCTTCTTCGAGAGTAAATACTGGATATTTCCAACTTTTGTACCCCAAAAGAATATATAGCACTATGTTTGCACCCTAATATTAATTTCCCCATTGAATTAACATCAGGATAATATTCAGAAAGAAGCACCGGTATTTTACATTTCTTTCCACATCCTACAAATGGAGCAATGCTTATTTATTGTAAAAGTAGGTCACTAAATTAAATTGACAAAAGAAAATTCAGTAAGTACAAATGAAAATTCAGTAAGTACAAATGAACCACATTTACATGCCGTAGTACTTTATTATTTGACAAAAATTACAGAGTATCAAAACCAACTTATACACTAAAATTAAATTTAGGTACTCATGTTAATGATTTAACCGAATGATAAAAATCAAAGCTAGCACTGCTACTTTTGCCCACCTCGTTCAGGCTAAGCCAAATAATATCTTAACTTCGAAATGATATCTTAACTTTTTTCTAGAATACCCACGAGTGTGTATATCATGCATTAAAGAAGGAGAAAGGGGAGAAGAGCCCCGTCCACCAAAAGTTTACATGTAGTTACATCACTACTACACCACACGGCCCACAAAGGGCAAGAACAAAACACCTAACTATTCACCCTATAACACCTAGCAAGCATGGACAGGAAGTTTGCGGTGTTATGCTTGAACATCCCTGCTAGCTTCCACACTACCCTTTCCTCGGTCTCAATTCGAGTAACAAGGGCAGCGGCTGAGGGCGATGCCACCTCAAAGACAACCTTGTTTCTATGCTTCTAGAGCTCCCATAAGTAGAACCCGCGGATGTACATGCGTTGCACCATTCGACTAGGATAGCATCCTGGGAAGGAGTCCACTCAGGTTTGCCCAAGGCCGAGAGAACGACAAACAATACTGTTCTGGCAAGCACACAAGTCAGAAGGATGTGATTGCTCGTCTCCTTGCCCTGGTCATAGGAAGAACAAGCCAACTAGTGAGGGAGCCCTCGTCGGGCTAACCGATCCAAAGTCCAACACCTATCCCGACCAGCCATCCAACTGAAGAAACTGCACTATAAGGGAGCTTTCAATTTCCAAGCCAAATTAGCATATGGTGCCCCCTAGAGGCCCCAGAACTTCGTCGCACACACCAAGCTTGCGGAGTAGGTGCCATTGTCTTCCCACGCCCATCTAATAATGTCACGCACAACCACCACAGGTTGAAACGTTATAGTGGTGGACCATAGGGCAAGGTACTCCCATAAGATGGGCTCCTCCATGTCTGGGCCAACATCCAAGGCCAAGAACCCCCCTTCCAGTGCATGAGATACATGCCTTGCCTTTCTAAACCTCCGTGGAATTCTCTAATACAGGTTCGGCGCCAGATCCTACACGCTGAGGCTATTAATCGATCTGTCCCCCCAGAATAGTGCCTGATGGCCATCCCCAACAATAGTGATGGTGGCTGCTTAATATATCCTTGTTGTCTCCGCCGGAACCCTAATGTCAAGCCCCTTCCATGATCTGGAGTTATTAGTTCTCTGCAACCAAGGCCACCTCGCTTGCAGCACCTGGTTCAGCCACTCTAGGTCGAGAACTTCGAGGCCACCCGCCCACGTAGGCATACATACTGATTTCCAAGTCACCCATGCATTACCCGCCATTGGCCTCTCCAGTGCCGGCCCATAAGAATCGTCGACAGATCTTATTAATCACCCTAATCGTCTTAGGTGGTAGTTGGTGGGCGAGCATGGCGTGAATCGGGATGGTGTAGAGGACCGATTGGACGAGCACTAACATGCTGCTCCTTGGCAGCGACCCCCTCTCCGGGATGGTAATTTATGGGCCACCTGCATAACCAAATCATCGAGTTGTGCCAGCGTTAATTTCCGCAAACTCAGCGGCATCCCAAGGTAGCAGCAAGGGGAAGTCCCTACAACACAGCCTAGCGTAGCAGCAATCATAGTGATCTGCAGATCAGAACACCCGATGGGCATCACCAATGTCTTCACATTGTTCAGTCATAGCCCGGACGTGCCATCAAAGGAGTCAAGAATTGTTTTGCATAGTTGTAGTTCCAAGGCCTCCGGCTTCAAGAAGAGCATCACGTCGTCTGCAAAAATCAACACCCGCTGATTAGGCCCTCATGTCATAGGATTAAGCAGCCCACACCTATTAGCCAAAGCAAATAGTCACTACAATGGCTCCGTCATTAGGATAAACATCATAGAGACAGCGAATCCCCTTGCCCGAAGGCCTTATGGTTTCGAATTGGAGCACCAGGCACACCATTGAGAAGGATCCGAGTTGATGCCATTGATAGCAGGCCGACAATCCATGTCATCCACCTTCTACCAAAGCCTAGGGCATGTAGAGCTTCCATGACAAAGGGTCGCTGGACTAGGTCAAATGCTTTGGATATATCCAATTTGATCATGAAAGTTGGGCTCTTGAGTGAGTTCAGTTTTTTAGTCGTGCCCTGCACGGGCATGAAATTATCATGTATGGGCATCCATCGAACGAAGGCACTCTGGTGCATGTCCACCAAGCCCGGTAGCTCGTCCTTCAGCCGCAAGGATAGGATTTTGTCAAAGATCTTAACAGCACCCTGTATGAGCCTAACTGGTTTAAAATCCTTCAGTTCCTCCACGCCATCTACCTTTGGCAATAGGGTGACTAAGGCCTGGTTAGTCGCATGCATACCCCTCATATCGTGTTGAAAGAAGCAGTCCATTGCCCTCATAAAATCAGCTTTGATGATATTCCAACAACATTCATAGAAACGCGTAGTAAACCCATCTGGGACTAGTATCTTGTCTAGCATTGTAGCGACCCGATCCCAATTGCCATAGTTTCTGTGCTTAAGTGTCATCCTTGGATTGGTATTGCTGACACACACAGTACTCGAGTATTTATAACAGAGTTCAATCACACACTTATTACATCGAGTGTCTCTTAAAGAGTACTTATTACAATAATATGGCTGAAGGCCATCTAAATAACTTGCGGAAGCTTCGAAGGTAAATGAGTCCATCCAACTCCACGGCAAAACTGAGTGCATGACAACGACCTATCGCACCTTACTCTTCGTCTGAAAATTCTGCAATATGATACGTTGCAGCCGTGTAGGTCAGCACATGGAATATGCTGGCAAGATCAGACTATAGAGAAACTGATGTAATAAAGGCTATCACTACATGCATATTTGGCTGGTTGAGGCTCTAAGTTTAACATTTTCATAAAGCTAATTTTTCCCTACAACAAAAGGAATATATTTTATTTAACTACCAATTTTATGCCATTATTGAGAAGGTTCCCCCAACTCAATTCCTAAAATAATATTAATAACCCAACAAATTCATTAAGTAAAGTGATGAGATCAAATCAATAATTCAAATACCAGATACTCAAGATGTCCATAACCGGGGACACGGCTAACTATGAGTAGTTTATACACTTTGCAGAGGTTTGCGCACTTTTCCCCCACAAGACTCGACCGCATCCCTGATCGAAAGATTGAGACATAGTCTTTCTGAAGCATTAACTCTTTACTCTGGGTAGACAGTACCACCTACTTTCCCCTACACCTGCTAGCCTACCACTGAAAGAGGTCACACAACTTACTCAACTATGCCATAGCCCATAATGGCTTGTGGCTGCACACGGAAGTTTCTAGCATGAATAATATTGTGATCCCTTTGAGCCTGGGTGGCATTCCATAGGATGACCACACGGGTACTCCGGGATATCCTAGGACAACACTGGATTGCTCCAGGTGCCTGCAACCAATCCATCCAGATGTGTATTAAAGTGGCCATCTTAAGTTTGCCTTAGTTAAAATCTCTCACAACTTGCATGATTCTCACATACCAATCCCCGTCTACGAGCATGGCTAAGCAATATGAGCATAAGGTATATTTTGAGGTGATAAAAGGATAATAGGTTCCTACCTCATCAACTACTTGATAGTAACCACATGTTCACAATCCTACTCATGCAATGTTTGAGGGTTGAACTAATGCATAAAAACTGGGTAATAAAGGGATATGATCAAAGTGTAACTTGCCATGCTGACAATGGGAAAACCCTAGAGATTCGTAGTAGCAAGCTTCGCACTCCGAAAATTCTATCGTAGACAAACAATAGAATACATAAGCACTCAAGCATAAGATGGAAAGGTAAAACCAAATAAAATGATCTAAACAAAAAGTTCAAGTGAAGAGCTTCGATATGCAAAAATAATCAATCAAATCGGAGATACGAAACTCAAGCTACGATCGAAAGAAATTCAAATCTGTTTGAAACCAAATTTTAAACTTCCAAAGAAAATGTTTAAGTTGATTATCTGAACAGAGGGGTTCGTAACGAAGAATTTGGCATTGGTTTCGTTGGATTAGGATAACCGAGCAAAAAATTGTGATTGTTTAAAGATCAGGGACTAATCTGCGAAGAAAATAATTACAGATAGGACTCTTGCCGAAAATAAACAGAAAAAGAAAAAATCTAACGAACGAAAACCGTTCGCTACCGAAGACTAACGGATGAACGTCTGCTAAATAAATTACCCTATGAAATAAACCGGGTCGAGAAAAGAAAACCAAAAAAATTCGGATCGGGCGGCGGTTTATATCGGTTCGGGGGTTTGGCGAGAAAACCGGCAGTAGCGGCGACAAACTCCGGCAAGGCAGAATGGCGCGGGGCGACGTCAACGCGAGGCGGCGAGGCTTGCGACGGTAGCGCGACGAGGCGAGGCGTGCGGCGGCGCGGGGCTGTGGTAGACGGCATGGCGAACGGCGGCTACGGCGAGCGGCTTCAGCTCGGGGTGGCGGGAGGCGGTGGCGGTTTGTGGAGGACAGGGCGAGGGGGGTGGGCAGCAGCTTTTAAAGGCCGGGGGAGGGGCCGGTCGGCTTGGGATGGGGACAAAGGCGGCAGTGGGGCGGAGTCGCACTCGGCGGTGGCGGCGTACGCGTGCTGGAGGCGAACTCCGACGCGGCTCTGGGAAGGCGGCGCTGCTGGGTCGGCTGGGCTTCGGCCGAGTCGGTCCGAAGAACCTTTTTTTAAAATAAACGCCGCGAAGAAAAAATCCGAATAAATAAAATCCTAAAATTCCAGAAAGAATTTTCACCATCCCCTCCTAATATTTGGGACAATGTGAACATTTTTCTGGGCTAAATGCAATTTAAAAAATTGCAACCGAATAAAATTGCAAATAAAAATCAAATAAATATATTTTATTCAAAATTAAATTTCCAATATTTCCTAGATGTTTTGAAGAAGTCATATTATCTTCTCTCATTATTTTATTGGAAAATAATTTCAAAAAAATATCACTTTAATCCAATTTGCCAATTTTGAAAATTAAAAAATGGATTGTTTGTGAAAACCCCCAACTCTCTCAATTGGTCCTTGAGTCGCTTAAGGTTTCTAGGATCAAAAGTCCAAATAAAACAAATTCAAAAATGCACAATTTATGGATGCATATGATGACCTAATGGTTAACGTCCAAATTGAAAATTGGGATGTTACAAACCTACCGCCCTTAAGATGAATCCCACGCTCGAGATTCGGATTGGCTAGAAAAAGAAGGTGTGGGTGGACTTTCCGAAGGTCTTCTTCTCGCTCCCAGGTGGCTTCCACTCAACTTTACAAAACTTGATGACCTTGTAGCATGTAACTCGATTGGCGAACTCGAGAATCTTGATGGGTTTCTCATTGTAGGTCTGATCACTTTCCAACTGAATTGCTTTTAGGGGCACTGTATCTCTCAGAGGAATATCAGCCATCTCTGCATGGCATTTCTTCAACTGGGAAACGTGAAACACATCATGAACTCCTGACAAACCTTCGGGTAACTCTAACTTGTAGGCAACTTCACCCATACGTTCCAAAACTCGGTATGGTCCTACAAATCATGGTGCTAACTTTCCTTTGAATCCAAATCGTTTAACTCCTCGAAGTGGTGACACACGAAGATATGCTCGGTCTTCGATTTCATAGGCTACCTCCTTGCGTTTAGTATCGGCATAGCTCTTATGCCTGGACTGAGCAACCTTGAGTCTATCACGAATCAACTTGACCTTCTCCTCAGACTCTCTGATTAAATCTGGCCCAAACAATTGTCGGTCTCCAACTTCATCCCACATCAAGGGTGTCCTGCACCTCCTTCCATACAAGGCTTCGAAAGGGGCCATCTTCAAACTAGCTTGGTAGCTGTTGTTGTACGAGAACTCTGCGTAAGGCAAATTATTATCCCACCTAGATCTATAATCTAGCACACAAGCTCTCAACATGTCCTCCAGAATCTGATTGACTCTCTCGGTCTGTCCATCTGTCTGCGGATGAAAGGTTGTACTGAACTCTAGCCTGGTACCCAATGTCTGGTGTAACTGATTCCAAAACTTCGAGGTAAAATGTGTTCCTCTATCTGATACGATGGTCCTTGGAACTCCATGTAGACATATGATCCTGGTAATATATATCTTGTCCAACTTCGCCCTCGTATAAGTGGTTTTCACGGGGATAAAGTGAGCCACTTTGGTCAAGCGATCAACTACTACCCAGATGGAGTCATATCCTTATTGTGTCCTTGGTAATCCGGTGATGAAATCCATGCCAAGTTTATCCCACTTCAATTCGGGTATTGGCAAAGGCTGAAGTAATCCTGCTGGCTTCTGATGCTCTGCCTTAACTGTCTGACATACATCACATACTAATACGTACTTGGCAATATCCTTCTTCATACCTGTCCACCAGAAATGTTCCTTCAAATCCAAATACATCTTGGTTTTGCCTGGGTGAATCAATTATGGTGAGTCATGAGCTTCCTGAACAATTAACTTCTTGATCTCTGGATCATTTGGCACATAGATACGATTCTCAAACCATAAAGTTTCGTGTTCATCCTCACGAAAACGTTTAGCCTTTCCTTTACTCATCTTTTCCTTTATCTCCACAATCTCCTCATCAGTCTTCTGAGCTTCTCGAATCTTTCCCAACAACATGGACTGAACTTCCAGTGCTACAACAAAACCTCTCGGGACTATCACCATTCAAAGTTAACTGAGATCGTCAGCTAACTCCTGAGGTAAACCTCCGGTTATGAGGGTATTAACATAACTCTTGCAGCTCAACGCGTCGGCTACAACATTGGCCTTTCCTGGATGATAATGCAGTTTCATGTCATAATCCTTTATGAGCTCCAACCATTGCTACCTCTTGAGCATGCATTGGTTTTCCCTTGAAGAGGAAAGGGTGATGCAGCAAAGTAGCATAAGTATTTCCCTCAGTTTTTGAGAACCAAGGTATCAATACAGTAGGAGACAACGCACAAGTCACCTAATACCTGCAGAAACAATCAAGAACCTTGCAACCAACGCGATAAAGGGGTCGTCAATCCCTTCACGGTCACTCGCAAAAGTGAGATCTGATAAAGATAGTAAAGTAAATATTTTTGGTATTTTTGTTGTATAGATTAGAAAATAAAGATTGCAAAATAGTAAACGAGATGCGATGTAAATAAACGAGATGCAATATAGTAAGAAAGAGACCCAGGGGCCATAGGTTTCACTAGTAGCTTCTCTCAAGATAGCATGTATTACGGTGGGTGAACAAATTACTGCCGAGCAGTTGATAGAAAAGCGCATAGTTATGAGAATATCTAGGCAATGATCATGAATATAGGCATCACGTTAGTGTCAAGTAGATCGAAACGATTTTGCATCTACTACTATTACTCCACACATTGACCGCTATCCAGCATGCATCTAGAGTATTAAGTTCATAAGAATAGAGTAACACTTTAAGCAAGATGACATGATGTAGAGAGATAAACTCAAGCAATATGATATAAACCCCATCTTTTTATCCTCGATGGCAACAATACAATACATGCCTTGCTACCCCTACTATCACTAGGAAAGGACAACACAAGATTGAACCCAAAGCTAAGCACTTCTCCCATTGCAAGAAAGATCAATCTAGTAGGCCAAACTAAACCAATAATTCAAAGAGACTTTCAAAGATATCAAATCATGAATATAAGAATTCAGAGAAGAGCCAAATAATATTCATAGATAATCTTGTTCATAAACCCACAATTCATCGGATCTTGGCAAACACACCGCAAAAGAGTATTACATCGAATAGATCTCCAAGAAAATCAAGGATACTTTGTATTGAGAATCAAAGAGAGAGAAGAAGCCATCTAGCTAATAACTACGGACCCGAAGGTATGTGGTAAAGTACTCATGCTTCATTGGAGAGGCTATAGTGTTGATGTAGAAGCCCTCCGTGATCGATTCCCCCTCCGGCAGATCAACTGAAAAGGCCCCAAGATGGGATCTTACGGGTACAGAAGGTTGCTGCGGTGGAAAAGTGTTTTCGTGGCTCTCTGCGATCGATCTAGGGTATAAGAGTATATATAGGCGAAAGAAGTACGTCGGTGGAGCTTCATGGGGCCCACGAGGGTGGGGGCGCGCCTACCCCCTGGGCCTGCCCTCCTGCCTCGCGGCCGCCTCACGGAGTTCCAGACTTCCACTTCAAGTCTCCTGGTTTGCTTCGGTCCAAGAAAGATCATCGCGAAGGTTTCATTCCGTTTGGATTCCGTTTGGTATTACTTTTCTGCGAAACACTAAAATAGGCAAAAAAACAAAAACTGGCACTGGGCCTCCGGTTAATAGGTTAGTCCCAAAAATAATATAAAAGAGCATATTAAAGCCCATTAAACATCCAAAACAGATAATATAATAGCATGGAACAATAAAAATTATAGATACGTTGGAGACGTATCAAGCATCCCCAAGCTTAATTATTGCTCGTCCTCAAGTAGATAAATGATAAAAACAGAATTTTTGATGTGGAATGCTACCTAACATAATTATCAATGTAATTTTCTTTATTGTGGCATGAATGTTCAGATTCGAAAGATTCAAGACAAAAGTTCAATATGGACATAAAAATAATAATACTTCAAGCATACTAATAAAGTAATCATGTCTTCTCAAAATAACATGGACAAAGAAAGCTATCCCTACAAAATTACATAGTTTGGCTATGCTCTATCTCCATCACACAAAATATTTAAATTATGCACAACCCCGATGACAAGCTAAGAAATTATTTCATACTTTTGATGTTCTCAAACTTTTTCAATCTTCACGCAATACATGAGCATGAGCCATGGACATAGCACTATAGGTGGAATAGAAGGGTGGTTGAGGAGAAGACAAAAAAGGAGAAGATAGTCTGACATCAACTAGGCGTATCAACGGGCTATGGAGATGCCCATCAATAGATATCAATGTGAGTGAGTACGGATTGCCATGCAACGGATGCACTAGAGCTATAAGTGTATGAAAGCTCAAAAAGAAACTAAGTGGGTGTGCATCCAACTTGCTTGCTCACGAAGACCTAGGGCATTTTGAGGAAGCCCATCATTGGAATATACAAGCCAAGTTCTATAATGAAAAATTCCCACTAGTATATGAAAGTGACAAAATAGGAGACTCTTTATCATGAAGATCATGGTGCTACTTTGAAGCACAAGTGTGGAAAAAGGATAGTAGCATTGCCCCTTCTCTCCTTTTCTCTCATTTTTTATTCGGGCCTTTCTCTTTTTTATGGCCTCTTTTTTTCGTCCGGAGTCTCATCCCGACTTGTGGGGGAATCATAGTCTCCATCATCCTTTCCTCACTGGGATAATGCTCTAATAATGATGATCATCACACTTTTATTTACTTACAACTCAAGAATTATAACTCGATACTTAGAACAAAATATGACTCTATGTGAATGTCTCCGGCGGTGTACCGGGATGTGCAATGATTCAAGTGACATGTATGAAAGAATTATGAAGGTGGCTTTGCCACAAATACGATGTCAACTACATGATCATGCAAAGCAATATGACAATGATGGAGCATGTCATAATAAACGGAACGGTGGAAATTTGCATGGCAATATATCTCGGAATGTCTATGGAAATGCCATAATAGGTAGGTATGTTGGCTGTTCTGAGGAAGGTAAATGATGGGTTTATGGTACCGGCGAAAGTTGCGCGATACTAGAGAGGCTAGCAATGGTGGAAGGGTGAGAGTGCGTATAATCCATGGACTCAACATTAGTGATAAAGAACTCACATACTTATTGCAAAAATCTATTAGTTATCGAAACGAAGTACTACGCGCATGCTCCTAGGGGGATAGATTGGTAGGAAAAGACCATCGCTCGTCCCCGACCGCCACTCATAAGGAAGACAATCAAAAAATAAATCAAGCTCCGACTTCATCACATAACGGTTCACCATACGTGCATGCTACGGGAATCACAAACTTTAACACAAGTATCTCTCAAATTCACAACTACTCAACTATCATGACTCTAATATCACCATCTTCATGTTTCAAAACAATCATATGGAATCAAACTTCTCATAGTATTCAATGCACTTTATACGAAAGTTTTTATTATACCCATCTTGGATACCTATCATATTAGGACTAATTTTATATCCAAAGCAAAATACCATGTTGTTCTAAAAGACTCTCAAAATAATATAAGTGAAGCATGAGAGATCAATAATTTCTATAAAATAAAACCACCACCGTGCTCTAAAAATATATAAGTGAAGCACTAGAGCAAAATTATCTAGCTCAAAAGATATAAGTGAAGCACATGGAGTATTCTAACAAATTCCGATTCCTGCGTGCCTCTCCCAAAAGGTGTGTACAGGAAGGATGATTGTGGTAAAATAAAACGCAAAGACTCAAATCATACAGGACACTCCAAGCAAAGCACATATGATGTGGTGAATAAAAATATAACCTCAAGTAAAGTTACCGATAGACGAAGACGAAAGAGGGGATGCCCCGAAAGGCACCCCCAAGCTTAGGCTTTTGGTTGTCCTTGAATTTGACCTTGGGGTGCCTTGGGAATCCCCAATCTTAGGATCTTACCACTACTTATTCCAAATTCCATCAAATCTTTACCCCAAAACTTGAAAACTTCACAACACAAAACTCAACAGAAAATCTCAAGAGCTCCGTTAGTATAAGAAAATAAACCACCACTTGAAGGTACTGTAATGAACTCATTCTTTATTTATATTGGTGTTAAACCTACTGTATTCCAACTTCTCTATGGTTTATACCCCCGATACTAGCCATAGATGCATCAAAATAAGCAAACAACATGCGAAAAAATAGAATCTGTCAAAAACAGAATAGTCTGTAGCAGTCCATAGGTTTCAAATACTTCTGTAACTCCAAAAATTCGGAAAAAATAGGAAGACTAGGATAAAAAGTATATTGATCTACTGCTGTTGTAATTGGTATTTTATCGCTCTCTGGTGAAAAATGATAATTATGTTCGTGAGCGCATACTTTTTGTTTTTATCAGTAAGATCAAACAACAATCACCCAAGAAGATCCTAAAGGCTTTACTTGGCACAAACACTACTTAAAACATAAAAACACAATCATAAAAGAAGCTAGATGAATTATTTATTACTAAACAGGAACAAAAAGTAAATAGCAAAAATAAAATTGGGTTGCCTCCCAACAAGCGCTATTGTTTAATGATCCTAGCTAGGCATCTATAATTTTAATGATGCTCACATGAAAGATAGAAACTGAAACATGAAGGGAGCATCATGAAGCATACGAAAATCGCATCTAAGACTAACATACTTCATATGCATAGGCATTATATAAGCAAACAAATTATCAAGACAAGCAAAAACTAGCATATGCAAGGAAGGAGAAAGAAACAATAGCAATCTCAACATAACGAGAGGTAATTTAGTGACACGAAAATTTCTACAACCATATTTTCCTCTCTCATAATAATTACATGTAGGATCATAATCAAATTTGACAATATAGATATCACATAAAATTTTCTCTTCATGATCCACATGCATGCAAAGTTGACACTCTTCCAAAATAGTGGGATTATCATAAAATAAAGTCATGACCTCTCCATACCCACTTTTATCAAAAACTTCATAACATTGAACGTTATGCAAATATGTGGGATCTAAAGTTGACACTCTTCCAAACTCACTTTCAATATTATGGCAAACATTATTATCAATCTCATATTCATCATGGGGCTTAAATAAATTTTCAAGATCATAAGAAAAATCACCCCAATCATGATCATTGCAACTAGTAGTAGACATAGCAAAATTAGCATCCCCATGCTTAGGGTTTTGCATATCATTAACACAATTGACATTAATAGAATTTATAAAAACATCATTGCAATCATGCTTTTCATTCAAGGAGCTATCGTGAATCACTTTATAATTTTCTTCTTTCAACACTTCATCACAATTTTCAGATTCACGAATTTCAAGCAAAACCTCATAAAGATAATCTAGTGCACTCAACTCACTAGCAATTGGTTCATCATAATTGGATCTTTTAAAAAGATTAGCAAGAGGATGAGGATCCGTAACAATAGATATTTAGCAAGCGAAGATGCAAGCTAATAGAAGGTACATGGTAACACGAGCAAACAGAAGGACAAACGAAAGAAGGGCGAAGGAAAGGCAAATCTTTTCAAAAATCGTTTTAGAAGTGGGGGAGAGGAAAACGAGAGGCGAATGGCAAATGATGTAATACGAGGGAGAAGAGTTTATGATGGGTACTTCACATGTCTTGACTTGGCGTATATCTCCCCGGGAACAGCGCCAGAAATCCTTATTGCCACCTCTTGAGCATGCATTGGTTTTCCCTTGAAGAGGAAAGGGTGATGCAACAAAGTAGCGTAAGTATTTCTGTCAGTTTCTGAGAACCAAGGTATCAATCTAGTAGGAGACAACACACAAGGCACCTAGTACTTGCACAAACAATCAAGAACCTTGCAACTGTTGGGGAACGTAGTAATTTCGAAAATTTTCCTACGCACACGCAAGATCATGGTGATGCATAGCAACGAGAGGGGAGAGTGTTGTCTACGTACCAACGCAGACCGACTGCGGAAGCGATCACACAACGTAGAGGAAGTAGTCGTACGTCTTCTTCCCGATCCGACCGATCCAAGCACTGTTACTCCGGCACCTCCGAGTTCTTAGCACACGTTCAGCTCGATGACGTTCCTCGGGCTCCGATCCAGCAAAGCGTCGAGGAAGAGTTCCGTCAGCACGACGGCGTGATGACGATCTTGATGTACTACCGACGCAGGGCTTCGCCTAAGCACTGTAACGGTATGATCGAGGTGGAATTTGGTGGCAGGGGGCACCGCACACGGCTAAGGAACGATCTCAATGATCAACTTGTGTGTCTTGGGGTGCCCCCTGCCCCCGTATATAAAGGTTGGAGGAAGGGGGGCCGGCCGGCCAGGGAGAGGGAGGCGCAGGGGAGTCCTACTCCCACCGGGAGTAGGACTCCTCCCTCCAATCCTAATCCAATTAGGACTCTCGGGGGAAAAAGGAGAGAGAAGGGGGGCCGGCCCCTTATCCTAGTCCTACTAGGACTTGGGGAAAGGGGGGGCGCCGGCCAGCTATGGGCTTGTCCCTTTTCTCTTTTTCCACTAAGGCCCAATAGGCCCATTAGTCTCCCGGGGGGTTCCGGTAACCCTCCCGGTATTCCGGTAAAATCCCGATTTCACCCGGAACACTTCCTATGTCCAAACATAGGCTTCCAATATATCAATCTTTACGTCTCGACCATTTCGAGACTCCTCGTCATGTCCGTGATCTCATCTGGGACTCCGAACAACCTTCGGTACATCAAAATGCATAAACTCATAATAACTGTCATCGTAACGTTAAGCGTGCGGACCCTACGGTTCGAGAACAATGTAGACATGACCGAGACACGTCTCTGGTCAATAACCAATAGCGGGACCTGGATGCCCATATTGGCTCCTACATATTCTACGAAGATCTTTATCGGTCAGACCGCATAACAACATACGTTGTTCCCTTTGTCATCGGTATGTTACTTGCCCGAGATTCGATCGTCGGTATCCAATACCTAGTTCAATCTCGTTACCGGCAAGTCTCTTTACTCGTTCCGTAATACATCATCTCACAACTAACATATTAGTTGCAGTGCTTGCAAGGCTTATGTGATGTGCATTACCGAGAGGGCCCAGAGATACCTCTCCGACAATCGGAGTGACAAACCCTAATCTCGAAATACGCCAACCCAACATCTACCATTGGAGACACCTGTAGTACTCCTTTATAATCACCCAGTTACGTTGTGACGTTTGGTAGTACCCAAAGTGTTCCTCCGGTAAACGGGAGTTGCATAATCTCATAGTTATAGGAACATGTATAAGTCATGAAGAAAGCAATAGCAACATACTAAACGATCGGGTGCTAAGCTAATGGAATGGGTCATGTCAATCAGATCATTCTACTAATGATGTGACCTCGTTAATCAAATAACAACTCTTTGTTCATGGTTAGGAAACATAACCATCTTTGATTAACGAGCTAGTCAAAGTAGAGGCATACTAGTGACACTTTGTTGGTCTATGTATTCACACATGTATTATGTTTCCGGTTAATACAATTCTAGCATGAATAATAAACATTTATCATGATATAAGGAAATAAATAATAACTTTTTTATTGCCTCTAGGGCATATTTCCTTCAGTCTCCCACTTGCACTAGAGTCAATAATCTAGATTACACTGTAATGATTCTAACACCCATGGAGCCTTGGTGCTGATCATGTTTTGCTCGTGGAAGAGGCTTAGTCAACGGGTCTGCAACGTTCAGATCCGTATGTATCTTGCAAATCTCTATGTCTCCCACCTGGACTAAATCCCGGATGGAGTTGAAGCGTCTCTTGATGTGTTTGGTTCTTTTGTGAAATCTGGATTCCTTTGCCAAGGCAATTGCACCAGTATTGTCACAGAAGATTTTCATTGGACCCGATGCACTAGGTATGACACCTAGATCGGATATGAACTCCTTCATCCAGACTCCTTCGTTCGCTGCTTCTGAAGCAGCTATGTACTCCGCTTCACATGTAGATCCCGCTACGACGCTTTGTTTAGAACTGCACCAACTGACAGCTCCACCGTTTAAAGTAAACACGTATCCGGTTTGCGATTTAGAATCGTCCGGATCAGTGTCAAAGCTTGCATCAACGTAACCTCTTACGGTGAGCTCTTTGTCACCTCCATATACGAGAAACATATCCTTAGTCCTTTTCAGGTATTTCAGGATATTCTTGACCGATGTCCAGTGATCCATTCCTGGATTACTTTGGTACCTCCCTGCTAAACTTATAGCAAGGCACACATTAGGTCTGGTACACAGCATTGCATACATGATAGAGCCTATGGCTGAAGCATAGGGAACATCTTTCATTTTCTCTCTATCTTCTGCAGTGGTCGGGCATTGAGTCTAACTCAACTTCACACCTTGTAACACAGGCAAGAACCCTTTCTTTGCTTGATCCATTTGAACTTCTTCAAAATCTTGTCAAGGTATGTGCTCTATGAAAGTCCAATTAAGCGTTTTGATCTATCTCTATAGATCTTTATGCCTAATATGTAAGCAGCTTCCCCGAGGTCTTTCATTGAAAAACTTTTATTCAAGTATCCCTTTATGCTATCCAGAAATTCTATATCATTTCCAATCAGCAATATGTCATCCACATATAATATCAGAAATGCTACAGAGCTCCCACTCACTTTCTTGTAAATACAGGCTTCTCCAAAAGTCTGTATAAAGCCAAATGCTTTGATCACACTATCAAAGCGTTTATTCCAACTCCGAGATGCTTGCACCAGTCCATAAATGGATCGCTGGAGTTTGCATACTTTGTTAGCTCCTTTTGGATCGACAAAACCTTCTGGTTGTATCATATACAACTCTTCTTCCAGAAATCCATTCAGGAATGCAGTTTTGACATCCATCTGCCATATTTCATAATCATAAAATGCGGCAATTGCTAACATAATTATGACGGACTTAAGCATCGCTACGGGTGAGAAGCTCTCATCGTAGTCAACCCCTTGAACTTGTCGAAAACCTTTCGCGATAAGTCGAGCTTTATAGACAGTAACATTACCGTCAGCGTCAGTCTTTTTCTTGAAGATCCATTTATTCTCAATTGCTTGCCGATCATCGGGCAAGTCAACCAAAGTCCATACTTTGTTTTCATACATGGATCCCATCTCAGATTTCATGGCCTCAAGCCACTTTGCGGAATCTGGGCTCACCATCGCTTCTTCATAGTTCGTAGGTTCATCATGATCTAGTAGCATGACTTCCAGAACTGGATTACCGTACCACTCTGGTGCGGATCTCACTCTGGTTGATCTACGTGGTTCAGTAGTATCTTGTCCTGAAGTTTCATGATCATCATCATTAGCTTCCTCACTGATTGGTATAGGTGTCGCAGAAACAGTTTTCTGTGATGTACTATTTTCCAATAAGGGAGCAGGTACAGTTACCTCGTCAAGTTCTACTTTCCTCCCACTCACTTCTTTCGAGAGAAACTCCTTCTCCAGAAAGTTTCCGAATTTAGCAACAAAAGTCTTGCCTTCGGATCTGTGATAGAAGGTGTATCCAATAGTTTCCTTTGGATATCCTATGAAGACACATTTCTCCGATTTGGGTTCGAGCTTATCAGGTTGAAGCTTTTTCACATAAGCATCGCAGCCCCAAACTTTAAGAAACGACAACTTTGGTTTCTTGCCAAACCATAGTTCATAAGGTGTCGTCTCAACGGATTTTGATGGTGCCCTATTTAACGTGAATGCGGCCGTCTCTAAAGCATAACCCCAAAACGATAGCGGTAAATCAGTAAGAGACATCATAGATCGCACCATATCTAGTAAAGTACGATTACGACGTTCGGACACACCATTACGCTGTGGTGTTCCGGGTGGCGTGAGTTGCGAAACTATTCCACAATTTTTCAAATGTACACCAAACTCGTAACTCAAATATTCTCCTCCACGATCAGATCGTAGAAATTTGATTTTCTTGTTACGATGATTTTCAACCTCACTCTGAAATTCTTTGAACTTTTCAAATGTTTCATACTTATGTTTCATTAAGTAGATATACCCATATCTGCTTAAATCATCTGTGAAGGTGAGAAAATAATGATATCCGCCACGAGCCTCAATATTCATCGGACCACATACATCGGTATGTATGATTTCCAATAAATCTGTTGCTCTCCCCATAGTACCGGAGAACGGTGTTTTAGTCATCTTGCCTATGAGGCACGGTTCGCAAGTACCAAGTGATTCATAATCAAGTGGTTCCAAAAGCCCATCAGTATGGAGTTTCTTCATGCGCTTTACACCGATATGACCCAAACGGCAGTGCCACAAATAAGTTGCACTATCATTATTAACTTTGCTTCTTTTGGCTTCTACATTATGAATATGTGTATCACTATCATCGAGATTCAACAAGAATAGACCACTCTTCAAAGGTGCACGACCATAAAAGATATTATTCATATAAATAGAACAACCATTATTCTCTGATTTAAATGAATAACCGTCTCGCATCAAACAAGATCCAGATATAATGTTCATGCTCAACGCTGGCACCAAATAACAATTATTTAGGTCTAATATTAATCCCGAAGGTAGATGTAGAGGTAGCGTGCCGACCGTGATCACATCGACTTTGGAACCGTTTCCCACGCGCATCGTCACCTCGTCCTTTGCTAGCGTCCGCTTATTCCGTAGTCCCTGTTTCGAGTTGCAAATATTAGCAACAGAACCAGTATCAAATACCCAGTGCTACTGCGAGCTCTAGTAAGGTACACATCAATAACATGTATATCACATATACCTTTGCTCACTTTGCCATCCTTCTTATCCGCCAAATACTTGGGGCAGTTCCGCTTCCAGTGACCAGTCTGCTTGCAGTAGAAGCACTCAGTTTCAGGCTTAGGTCCAGACTTGGGTTTCTTCTCCTGAGCAGCAACTTGCTTGCTGTTCTTCTTGAAGTTTCCCTTCTTCTTCGCTTTGCCCTTTTTCTTGAAACTAGTGGTTTTGTTAACCATCAACACTTGATGCTCCTTCTTGATTTCTACCTCCACAGCTTTCAGCATTGCGAAGAGCTCGGGAATAGTCTTGTTCATCCCTTGCATATTGTAGTTCATCACGAAGCTCTTGTAGCTTGGTGGCAGTGATTGGAGAATTCTGTCAATGACACAGTCATCTGGAAGATTAACTCCCATCTGAATCAAGTGATTATTATACCCAGACATTTTGAGTATATGCTCACTGACAAAACTGTTCTCCTCCATCTTGCAGCTATAGAACTTATTGGAGACTTCATATCTCTCAATTCGGGCATTTGCTTGAAATATTAACTTCAACTCCTGGAACATCTCATATGCACCATGACGTTCAAAACGTTGTTGAAGTACCGATTCTAAGCCGTAAAGCATGGCACACTGAACTATCGAGTAGTCATCAGCTTTGCTCTGCCAGACGTTCATAACATCTGGCGTTGCTCCAGTAGCAGGCCTGTCACCCAGCGGTGCTTCCAGGACGTAATTCTTCTGTGCAGCAATGAGGATAATCCTCAGGTTACGGACCCAGTCCGTGTAATTGCTACCATCATCTTTCAACTTTGCTTTCTCAAGGAACACATTAAAATTCAACGGAACAATAGCACGAGCCATCTATCTACAATCAACATAAACAAGCAAGATACTATCAGGTACTAAGTTCATGATAAGTTTAAGTTCAGTTAATCAAATTACTTAGAAACTCCCACTTAGATAGACATCCCTCTAATCTTCTAAGTGATCACGTGATCCAAATCAACTAAACCATAACCGATCATCACGTGAGATGGAGTAGTTTTCAATGGTGAACATCGTTATGTTGATCATATCTGCTATATGATTCACGCTCGACCTTTCGGTCTCCGTGTTCCGAGGCCATATCTGTATATGCTTGGCTCGTCAAGTATAACCTGAGTATTCTGCGTGTGCAACTGTTTTGCACCCGTTGTATTTGGACGTAGAGCTTATCACACCCGATCATCACGTGGTGTCTGGGCACGACGAACTTTGGCAACGGTGCATACTCAGGGAGAACACTTCTTGATAATTTAGTGAGAGATCATCTTATAATGCTACCATCAATCAAAGCAAGATAAGATGCATAAAAGGATAAACATCACATGCAATCAATATAAGTGATATGATATGGCCATCATCATCTTGTGCTTGTGATCTCCATCTCCGAAGCACCGTCATGATCACCATCGTCACCGGCGCGACACCTTGATCTCCATCGTAGCATCGTTGTCGTCTCGCCAATCTTATGCTTCCACGACTATCACTACCGTTTAGTAATAAAGTAAAGCATTACATCGCGATTGCATTGCATACAATAAAGCGACAACCATATGGCTCCTGCCAGTTGCCGATAACTCGGTTACAAAACATGATCATCTCATACAATAAAATCAGCATCATGCCTTGACCATATCACATCACAACATACCCTGCAAAAACAAGTTAGACGTCCTCTACTTTGTTGTTGCAAGTTTTACATGGCTGCTACGGGCTTAAGTAAGAACTCATCTCACCTACGCATCAAAACCACAACGATAGTTCGTCAAATAGACTCCGTTTTAACCTTCTCAAGGACCGGGCGTAGTCACACTTGGTTCAACTAAAGTTGGAGAGACAGTCTTCCGCAAGCCATCTATGTGCAAAGCACGTCGAGGGAACCGGTCTCGCGTAAGAGTACGCGTAAGGTTGGTCCGGATCGTCTCACCCAACAATACCGCCGAACCAAAGTATGACATGCTGGTAGGCAGTATGACTTGTATCGCCCACAACTCACTTGTGTTCTACTCGTGCAAATAACATCAATCCATAAAACCTAGGCTCGGATGCCACTGTTGGGGAACGTAGTAATTTCGAAAATTTTCCTACGCACACGCAAGATCATGGTGATGCATAGCAACGAGAGGGGAGAGTGTTGTCTACGTACCAACGCAGACCGACTGCGGAAGCAATCACACAACATAGAGGAAGTAGTCGTACGTCTTCTTCCCGATCCGACCGATCCAAGCACTGTTACTCCGGCACCTCCGAGTTCTTAGCACACGTTCAGCTCGATGACGTTCCTCGGGCTCCGATCCAGCAAAGCGTCGAGGAAGAGTTCCGTCAGCACGACGGCGTGATGACGATCTTGATGTACTACCGACGCAGGGCTTCGCCTAAGCACTGTAACGGTATGATCGAGGTGGAATTTGGTGGCAGGGGGCACCGCACACGGCTAAGGAACGATCTCAAGGATCAACTTGTGTGTCTTGGGGTGCCCCCTGCCCCCGTATATAAAGGTTGGAGGAAGGGGGGCCGGCCGGCCAGGGAGAGGGAGGCGCAGGGGAGTCCTACTCCCACCGAGAGTAGGACTCCTCCCTCCAATCCTAATCCAATTAGGACTCTCGGGGGAAAAAGGAGAGAGAAGGGGGGCCGGCCCCTTATCCTAGTCCTACTAGGACTTGGGGAAAGGGGGGGCGCCGGCCAGCTATGGGCTTGTCCCTTTTCTCTTTTTCCACTAAGGCTCAATAGGCCCATTAATCTCCCGGGGGGTTCCGGTAACCCTCCCGGTATTCCGGTAAAATCCCGATTTCACCCGGAACACTTCCTATGTCCAAACATAGGCTTCCAATATATCAATCTTTACGTCTCGACCATTTCGAGACTCCTCGTCATGTCCGTGATCTCATCTGGGACTCCGAACAACCTTCGGTACATCAAAATGCATAAACTCATAATAACTGTCATCGTAACATTAAGCGTGCAGACCCTACGATTCGAGAACAATGTAGACATGACCGAGACACGTCTCTGGTCAATAACCAATAGCGGGACCTGGATGCCCATATTGGCTCCTACATATTCTACGAAGATCTTTATCGGTCAGACCGCATAACAACATACGTTGTTCCCTTTGTCATCGGTATGTTACTTGCCTGAGATTCGATCGTCGGTATCCAATACCTAGTTCAATCTCGTTATGGGCAAGTCTCTTTACTCGTTCCGTAATACATCATCTCACAACTAACATATTAGTTGCAGTGCTTGCAAGGCTTATGTGATGTGCATTACCGAGAGGGCCCAGAGATACCTCTCCGACAATCGGAGTGACAAACCCTAATCTCGAAATACGCCAACCCAACATCTACCATTGGAGACACCTGTAGTACTCCTTTATAATCACCCAGTTACGTTGTGACGTTTGGTAGTACCCAAAGTGTTCCTCCGGTAAACGGGAGTTGCATAATCTCATAGTTATAGGAACATGTATAAGTCATGAAGAAAGCAATAGCAACATACTAAACGATCGGGTGCTAAGCTAATGGAATGGGTCATGTCAATCAGATCATTCTACTAATGATGTGACCTCGTTAATCAAATAACAACTCTTTGTTCATGGTTAGGAAACATAACCATCTTTGATTAACGAGCTAGTCAAAGTAGAGGCGTACTAGTGACACTTTGTTGGTCTATGTATTCACACATGTATTATGTTTCCGGTTAATACAATTCTAGCATGAATAATAAACATTTATCATGATATAAGGAAATAAATAATAACTTTATTATTGCCTCTAGGGCATATTTCCTTCAGCAACCAACGCGATAAAGGGGTTGTCAATCCCTTCGCGGTCACCCGCCAAAGTGAGATCTGATAAAGATAGTAAAGTAAATATTTTTGGTATATTTGTTGTATAGATTGAAAATAAAGATTGCAAAATAGTAAACGAGATGCGATGTAAATAAAAGAGATGCAATATAATAAGAAATAGACCCGGGAGCCATAGGTTTCACTACTGGCTTCTCTCAAGGTAGCATGTATTACAGTGGGTGAACAAATTAGTGCCGAGCAATTGATAGAAAAGCGCATAGTTATGAGAATATCTAGGACATAATCATGAATATAGGCATCACGTTCGTGTCAAGTAGATCAAAATGATTCTGCATCTACTACTATTACTCCACACATCGACCGCTATCCAGCATGCATCTAGAGTATTAAGTTCATAAGAACAGAGTAACGCTTTAAGAAAGATGACATGATGTAGAGGGATAAACTCAAGCAATATGATATAAACCCCATCTTTTTATCCTCGATGGCAACAATACAATACGTGCCTTGCTGCCCCAACTGTGACTGGGAAAGGACACCGCAAGATTGAACCCAAAGCTAAGCACTTCTCCCATTGCAAGAAAGATCAATCTAGTAGGCAAAACTAAACCGATAATTCAAAGAGACTTGCAAAGATATCAAATCATGCATATAATAATTCAGAGAAGAACCAAATAATATTCATAGATAATCTTGTTCATGAACCCACAATTCATCGGATCTTGGCAAACACACCGCAAAAGAGTATTACATCGAATATATCTCCAAGAACATCGAGGAGAACTTTGTATTGAGAATCAAAGAGAGAGAAGAAGCCATCTAGCTAATAACTATGGACCTGAAGGTCTATGGTAAACTACTCACGCTTCATCGGAGAGGCTATGGTGTTGATGTAGAAGCCCTCCGTGATCGATTCCCCCTCCGGCAGATCGCCGGAAAAGGCCCCAAGATGGATCTCACGGGTATAGAAGGTTGCGGCCGTGGAAAAGTGGTTTCGTGGCCCTCTGTGATCGAAGGGTATAAGAGCATATATAGACAAAAGAAGTACGTCGGTGGAGCTTCGTGGGGACCATGAGGGTGGGGGGCATGCCTACCCCCTGGGCGCACCCTCCTGCTTCGTGGCCGCCTCACTGATACGTCTCCATCGTATCTACTTTTCCAAACACTTTTGACCTTGTTTTGGACTCTAACTTGCATGATTCGAATGGAACTAACCCGGACTGACGCTATTTTCAGCAGAATTGCCATGGTGTTATTTTTGTGCAGAAATAAAAGTTCTCAAAATGACCTAAAACTTCACGGAAAATATTTTTGGAATTTATAAAAAAATACTGGCGAAAGAATCAACACCAGGGGGGCCACACCTTGTCCACGAGGGTGGGGGCGCTCCCCCTGTCTCGTGGCCCCCTGACGCTCCACCGACCTCAACTCCAACTCTATATATTCACGTTCAGGGAGAAAAAAATCAGAGAGAAGGATTCATCGCATTTTATGACACGGAGCCGCCACCAAGAAGGCATCTCTCTCGAGAGGGTTGATCTGGAGTCCGTTCAGGGCTCCGGAGAGGGGAATCCATCGCCATCGTCATCATCAACCTCCCTCCATCACCAATTTCATGATGCTCACCGCCGTGCGTGAGTAATTCCATCATAGGCTTGCTGGACAGTGATGGGTTGGATGAGATTTATCATGTAATCGAGTTAGTTTTGTTAGGGTTTGATCCCTAGTATCCATTATGTTCTGAGATTGATGTTTCTATGACTTTGCTATGCTTAATGCTTGTCCCTAGGGCCTGAGTGCCATGATTTCAGATCTGAACCTATTATGTTTCCAGGAATATATGTGAGTTCTTGATCCTATTTTGCAATTGAATAGTCACCTACTATGTGTTTTGATCCGGTAACCCTGAAGTGACAATATTCGGGACCACTCCTGGTGATGACTATAGTTTGAGGAGTTCATGTATTCACTGAGTGTTAATGCTTTGTTCCAGTACTCTATTAAAAGGAGGCCTTAATATCCCTTAGTTTCCAATAGGACCCCGCTGCCACGGGAGGGTAGGACAATAGATGTCATTCAAGTTCTTTTCCATAAGCATGTATGACTATATTCGGAATACATGCCTACATTACATTGATGAACTGGAGCTAGTTCTGTGTCACCCTATGTTATAACTGTTGCATGAGGAAGCGCATCCGACATAATTATCCATCACTGATCCATTGCTTACGAGCTTTTCACATATTGATCTTTGCTTAGTTACTTTTCCGTTGCCACAGTTACAATCACTACAAAAACTACTACTGTTACTTTTGCCACCGTTACTGTTACTTCCATATTACTTTGCTACTAAATACTTTGCTGCAGATATTAAATCTTTCAGGTGCGGTTGATTGACAACTCAACTATTAATACTTGATAATATTCTTTGGCTCCCCCTATGTCAAATCAATAGATTTGTGTTGAATACTCTACCTCGAAAACTGTTGCGATCCCCTATACTTGTGTGTTATCAAGACTATTTTCTGGCGCCGTTGCCGAGGAGCATAGCTCAACTCTTTGAGTCACTTGGGATTTATATCTGTTGATCACTATGAATAACATGAAAGATGAAAGAACCAAGATTTATCCCTCAACTACGAGGGGAGGTAAGGAACTGCCATTTAGCTCTGCACTTGATTCACCTTCTGTAATGAGTAAACTTGCGACACCTACTCCTGCTATTCATTTTAATATGTCGCATGTTATTGATGATGCCACTTCTGCTTTGCATGATACTTATGATGAAACTACTTCTATGCTTGATAATACTGTGCCATTAGGCGAATTTCTTGATGAACAACTTGCTAGGGTTAGAGAGAATGAAATTATAGAAACTGATAATATTGATGAAAGTGATGATGAAGATTCTCCCTCTAGATATGAATTGCCTGTTGTACCTGAGGGTTATGTTATGGATGAAGAAACTTCTAGAGATTTTTTAGCCTACAATGGTAGATATGATCTTAAGAAATTGTTAGCTAAGCTGAAAGAAAAATCTTTGAATGCTAGAATGAAATATGACCCTGCTTTTGCTACTTCACCTATCTGTATCTCCGATAAGGATTATGATTTCTCTGTCGATCCTGAGTTAATTACTTTGGTCGAATCTGATCCTTTTTATGGCTATGAATCTGCAACTGTTGTGGCACATCTTACTAAATTAAATGATATAGCCACCCTGTTCACTAACGAGGAAAAAATTCGTTACTACTATATCCTTAAGTTATTTCCATTCTCATTAAAGGGTGATGCTAAAACATGGTTTAATTTTCTTGATCCTGGTTGTGTGCGTAGTCCCCAGGATATGATTTATTACTTCTCTGCTAAATATTTCCCCACTCATAAGAAACAAGCTGCCTTAAGGGAAATATATAATTTTGTGTAAATTGAAGAAAGAGTCTCCCACAAGCTTGGGGGAGGCTTCTCCGATTACTTAATGCTTTGCCAGATCATCCTCTCAAGAAAAATGAAATACTTGGTATCTTTTATAATGTACTAACCGATGCTTCTAGAGACCACCTGGATAGTTGTGTTGGTTGTGTTTTCAGGGAAAGAACTATTGATCAAGCTGAATTGCTATTGAATAATATGTTGAGTAATGAAAATGATTGGGCACTTCCTGAACCAACTCCTAAGCCAACTCCGAGGAAAAGGGGTATTCTATTTCTCAGTCCTGAAGATATGCAAGAGGCAAAGAAATCTATGAAAGAAAAGGGTATTAAAGCTGAAGATGTTAAGAATTTACCACCTATTGAAGAGATACATTGTCTTGATAACCCTACACAGGTAGTAAAGGTAAATTCTCTCTATAGATTTGACAAGGGTGAAATCCCATCTACTAAGTTTGCTAGCCAATGCTTGGATGAGTTTGATAATTTTATTGTTAAACAAGAAAACTTCAATGCTTATGTTGGTAGACAATTGAAACGTAATGCATATATGGTTGAACACTTGAGTGATTATATGTCTAGAGTTAAAGGTGAACTTAAAATTATTAGTAATCATGCTTCTATGCTTACCACTCAAGTAGAACAAGTACTTAAAGCTTAGAATGATTTTCTCAATGAATTAAATAATAAGAAAGATAATAATGCTGTTAGAGTTGTGACTAGAGGGGGTAAAATGACATAGGAACTGATAACCCGCAAGTATAGGGGATCGCAACAGTTATCGAGGGTAGAGTATTCAACCCAAATTTATTGATTCGGCACAAGGGGGGCCAAAGAATATTCTCAAGTATTTGCAGCTGAGTTGTCAATTCAACCACACCTGGAAACTTTATATCTGCAGCAAGGTATTTAGTAGCAAAGTAATATGATAGTAGTGGTCACGGTGGCAAAAAGTAATGGTAACAAAAGTAATATTTTTGGGTTTTGTAGTGATTGTAACAATAGCAGCGGAAAAGTAAATAAGCGAAGAACAATATATGAAAATCTCGTAAGCATTGGATCGGTCATGGAGAATTATGTCAGATGCAATCGATCATGCAACAATTATAACATAGGGTGACACAGAACTAGCTCCAGTTCATCAATGTAATATAGGCATGTATTCCGAATATAGTCATACGTGCTTATGGAAAAGAACTTGCATGACATGTTTTGTCCTACCCTCCCGTGGCAGCGGGGTCCTATTGGAAACTAAGGGATATTAAGGCCTCCTTTTAATAGAGTACCGGAACAAAGCATTAACACATAGTGAATACATGAACTCCTCAAACTACGGTCATCACCAGTAAGTATCCCCATTATTGTCACTTCGGGGTTAACGGATCATAACACATAATAGGTGACTATAGACTTGCAAGATAGGATCAAGAACTCACATATATTCATGAAAACATAATAGGTTCAGATCTGAAATCATGGCAGTCGGGCCCTAGTGACAAGCATTAAGCATAGCAAAGTCATAGCAACATCAATCTCAGAACAGAATGGATACTAGGGATCAACCCTAACAAAACTAACTCGATTACATGATAAATCTCATCCAACCCATCACCGTCCAGCAAGCCTATGATGGAATTACTCACGCACGGCGGTGAGCATCACGAAATTGGTGATGGAGGAAGGTTGATGATGACGATGGCGATGGATTCCCCTCTTTGGAGCTCCGAACGGACTCCAGATCAGCCCTCCCAAGAGAGTCTAGTGCTTGGTAGCCGCTCCATATCCTAAAACGTGACGAATCCTTCTCTCTCATTTTTTCTCCCCGAACACGAATATATGGAGTTGGGGTTGAGGTCGGTGGAGCATCAGGGGGCCCACGATGTAGGGGGCGCGCCCAGGGGGGTAGGCGCGCCCCCACCCTTGTGGACAGGGTGTGGGCCCCCTGACATGGATCTTTCTTCCAGTATTTTTTATATATTCCAAAAATAATCTCCGTTGATTTTCAGGTCATTCCGAGAACTTTTATTTCTGCACAAAAATAACACCATGGCAATTCTGCTGAAAACAGCGTCAGTCCAGGTTAGTTCCATTCAAATCATGCAAGTTAGGGTCCAAAACAAGGACAAAAGTGTTTGGAAAAGTAGATACGATGGAGACGTATCAACTCCCCCAAGCTTAAACCTTTGCTTGTCCTCAAGCAATTCAGTTGATAAACTGAAAGTGATAAAGAAAAACTTTTACAAACTCTATTTTCTCTTGTTGTTGTAAATATGTAAAGCCAACATTCAGGTTTTCAGCAAAGATTATGAACTAACCATATTCACAATAACACTTAGGTCTCATGTTTACTCATATCAATGGCATAATGAACTAGCGAGCAATAATAATAAATCTCGGATGACAACACTTTCTCAAAACAATCATAATATGATATAACAGGATGGTATCTCGCTATACCTGTCTGAGACCGCAAAACATAAATGCAGATCACCTTTAAAGATCAAGGACTGACTAGACATTGTAATTCATGGTAAAAGAGATCCAGTCAAGTAATACTCAATGTAAACTAACATTAATAGATGCGAATGACAGTGGTGCTCTCCAACTGGTGTTTTTTAATAAGAGGATGATGACTCAACATAAAAGTAAATGGATAGGCCCTTCGCAGAGGGAAGCAGGGATTTGTAGAGGTGCCAGATCTCGGTTTTGAAATAGATATGAATAATGTTTTGAGCAGTATACTTTCATTGTCAACATAACAACCGAGAGATCTCGATATCTTCCATGCTACACACATTATAAGCGGTTCCCAAACAGAATGGTAAAGTTTATACTCCCCCTCCACCAACAAGCATCAATCCATGGCTTGCTCGAAACGACGAGTGCCTCCAACTAACAAGAGTCCCGAGGGAGTTTTGTTTGCAGTTATTTTGATTTGATTTGCATAAAGCATGGGACTGGGCATCCCGGTGACCAGCCATTTTCTCGTGAGTGAGGAGCGGAGTCCACTCCTCTTGAGAATAACCTGCCTAGCATGGACGATACAGAAAACCCTAGTTGATACATGAGCTATTCGAGCATACAAAACAAAATGTTTATTTGAAGGTTTCGAGTTTGGCACATACAAATTTACTTGGAACGGCAAGTAGATACCGTATATAGGTAGGTATGGTGGACTCATATGGAACAACTTTGGGTTTATGGAGTTGGATGCACAAGCAGTATTCCCGCTTAGTACAAGTGAAGGCTAGAAAAAGACTGGGAAGCGACCAGCTAGAGAGCGACAACTGTCATGAACATGCATTAAAATTAATCAACACCTAATGCAAGAATGAGTAGGATATCATGCACCATGAACATAAATATCGTAGAGGCTATGTTGATTTTGTTTCAACTACATGTTCAAAAGAGGATACCACCCTATCATACCACATCACAACCATTTTAATAGTATGTTGTAACGCAAGGTAAACCATTATAAACTCCTATCTAATTAAGCATGGCATAAGCAACTACAATGTCTAATTGTCATTGCAAATATGTTTCTTTCATAATAGGCTGAATTAGGAATGATGAACTAATCATATTTACAAAAACAAGAGAGGTCGAGTTCATACCTGCTTTTCTCATCTCAATAAGTTCATCATATAATCATCATTATTGCCTTTCACTTGCATGACTGAATAGTGTGGCTAATAATAATAGTGCACGTGCATTGGACTATGCTGGAATCTGCAAGCATTCAATTCAAGAGAGAATACAAGGTAATATGGGCTCTTTGTTAGATCAACAATAATGCATATGAGAGCCACTCAACATTTTAATCATGGTCTTTTCCTCTCGACCCCCAAATGAAAGAAAAGAAACCAAACTATTTACATGGGAAAGCTCCCAACAAGCAAAAGAAGAACGAGAAATCTTTTTGGGTTTTCTTTTTAATTACTACTACTACAAGCATGGAAAGTAAACTAACTAAAAGCTACAACTAATTTTTTTGCTTTTCTTAAGGTTTATCAAACACACAAGAAGAAAGCATAAAAAAGGAAATAAACTAGCATGGATATTACAATGAAAAAGTATGAGCACCGACAACTACCATGAGTGTGTGAATAGGAATGTAATGTCGGTGAGAGATACGTACTCCCCCAAGCTTAGGCTTTTGGCCTAAGTTGGTCTATGGCCACGGCTGGCCTGGCGGATATCCAAATTTGTAGTTGGGGTCGTACTGAGAAGGATCCTCCTGGTGCCACTGGTTGGCGATCTCTTCCGGATTCCACTGATAAACAGACTGCCGGTGAGGATCAAATTGTGGTTCCGGCTCTGGCTCTGTAGCTGGTGTGGGGTTTCGATAGGTGTGAATGGCCTCCGGCGGAACATGGTACTTGCCTGCAGAGTAATAGTCTCAAGGTGATTTTTATCAAATATCAGCTTGTACTTAAGCATCTTTCCTTATTCTTAATGATAAAATCATGTGCTACCATACTCTTATAGTCTAGAAAAACAGGAGGTAACAAATTTTCTTCTTTCTCATAATGCCTAATAGGTATGTTAAAATGTGCAGCGAGGCACGAGGCGAAGATACCTCCCAATATGGGACCCTTCGTACGGTTAAGATTTAACCGCTTTGCAACAATGGCGCAAAGACTAAATGTGTCATCACGGAACAAGGCATGGCACAAAATAACAATATCAGGGGCACTAAGGTTGCCACAAGTTCCGCGACCAATTAAGCATCTACTAGAAAATATTGCAAAGTAACGTAAAATAGGAAAACGTATGCTAGTGATTCTTCCATCGAGAACTTTCCTCATTTCCCCTACAAAAATCATATCAACAAATCCCACCACATCATCTCGATGTGTTTCCTATACGCTGCCTTCAAAAGGGATCAAACAAACACGACAAACATCATGAAGTGACATCTCCTTATGCTTATCATATAAATAAAATTCCACCGAAAGTGGTGAGATCCTAGCATGGAAATTAAATTTTTGCACAAAGATATTCGTGAGTAAGAGATACTGTTCGCGTTGGTCGTGGAGGAAGGCGGTGAGGCCTGCATTCTTAGCCAACTCATAGAAATCATCATAAATCCCGGCTACTCTCAAGAAATCATCACAAGTCCATTCACAAGGCCGAACCTCCGCGTTGCGAGGGAGATTATACTTGGGCTTCTTGTTGTCTTCACTTTGTTTATCCTTCGAGCTTCGGCTCGATGAGCCCCTCAAAAATCTCTTCATCTTTTTCTGAAATTTTTAGCAACTCAAAATAAAAGTGAACCAAACTCAACAAAATTGATAGCAACTACTCCTACATGTGCCTACAGGCAATATCATGCATTAAAACTACTTTTGACCATATAAATTTGACATGCAAGCTCAAGAACGGGGTCACCTAAGCAACAAAAATTTGCAATGAATAAAGCACTAGAACAAAAACTAATTGGACCATTGGAGGAGTCACATACCAAAGAACAATCCCCCAAAGTAGTTTTGTGAATGGAGCTCTAAGCTAGGAGATCGAAAATGGCAGCAAGATGATTTAGAACTCATGCTTGAGCTGGTTAGTGATTTTTTTGGGAGGAAGGAGTGTGTGGTGGCTGGAATAAGTGGAGAGGAGCCACCATGGGCCCACGATGCAGGGGGCCCCCAGAGGGGTGGGAGCGCCCTAGACCCTCGTGGCCAGGTGCTTGCTCCCCCTGGTGTGTTCTCAGTGCCAGATATTCTCAAATATTCTAGAAAAAATCATATTTAATTTTCAAGGCATTTGGAGAACTTTTATTTTCGGGGTATTTTTTATTGCATGGATAATTCAGAAAATAGACAAAAAAATATTATTTTTGTTTTATTTAATATAAATAACAGAAAGTAAAAAGAGGGTACAGAGAGTTATGTTTTCTAAATTCATCCGTCTCATGCTCATCAAAAGGAATCCACTGACAAGGTTGATTAGGTCTTGTTAACAAACTCATTTCGAATAACATGAAACCGGAGAATTTTCCAATAACACTAGGTTACCTCAACGGGGATATGCATGTCCCCAACAATAAGAATATCATATTTCTTCTTGACAGTAGGAAGAGGAAATTCAAAACCTCCAATAGTAATTGTTGAAACTTTTCCAATAGAATTGATACTGTGGACTTGTGGTTGTTTCCTCGGAAAGTGTACCGTATGCTCATTACCATTGACATGAAAAGTGGCATTGCCTTTGTTGCAATTAATAACAGCCCCTGCAGTTTTCAAAAAGGGTCTTCCAAGAATAATAGGCATACTATCGTCCTCGGGAATATCAAGAATAACAAAGTCCGTTAAAATAGTAACGTTTGCAACCACAACAAGCACATCCTCACAAATACCGACAGGTATAGCAGTTGATTTATCAGCCATTTGCAAAGATATTTCAGTAGGTGTCAACTTATTCAAATCAAGTCTACGATATAAAGAGAGAGGCATAACACTAACACCGGCTCCAAGATCACATAAAGCAGTTTTAACATAGTTTGTTTTAATGGAGCATGGTATAGTTGGTACTCCTGGATCTCCAAGTTTCTTTGGTATTCGACCCTTAAAAGTATAATTAGCAAGCATGGTGGAAATTTCAGCTTCCGGAATCTTTCTTTTATTAGTAACATTTTCCTTCATATATTTACCATAAGGATTCGTTTTAAGCATGTCACTCAAACGCATACGCAAAAAGATAGGTCTAATCATTTCAGCAAAGCGCTCAAAATCCTCATCATCCTTTTTCTTGGATGGTTTAGGAGGAATAGGCATGGGTTTCTGAACCCATGGTTCTCTTTCTTTACCGTGCTTCCTAGCAAAAAAGTCTCTCTTATCATAACGTTGATTCTTTGATTGTGGGTTATCAAGATCTACCGCAAGTTCAATTTCTACATCATTATTATTGCTAGGTTGAGCATCAACAGGAACATCATCATTAACATTATCACTAGGCTTATGTTCATTACCAGATTGTGTTTCAACATCAGAGATAGAAATATTATTAGGATTCTCAGGTGTGTCTACAACAGGTTCACTAGAAGCATGCGAAGTCCTATCATTTTTCTTTCTCTTCCTTTTAGAAGGACTAGGTGCATCAATGTTATTTCTCCGAGAGTCCTGCTCAATTCTCTTAGGGTGACCCTTAGGATACAATGGTTCCTGAGTCACTTTACCCCCTGTAGTTGCAACTCTAACAGCAAAGTCATTATTCTTACTATTCAATTCATTGAGAAAATCACTCTGAGCTTCAGGTACTTGTTCTACTTGAGTGGTAACCATAGAAGCATGTTTACTAATGAGTTTAAGTTCACCTTTAACTCTAGACATATAATCACCCAAGTGTTCAATCATATAAGCATTGCGTTTCTGTTGTCTACCAAAATAAGCATTAAAATCTTCTTGCTTAACCATAAAGTTTTCAAATTCATCCAAACTTTGGCTAGCGAACTTAGCAGGAGGGATTTCAGCTTTATCATATCTATATAGAGAGTTTACCTTTACTACCTGTGTCGGGTTATCGAGACCGTGTATTCCTTCAATAGGTGATGAATAAAGACCATGTATTTCTTCAACATGAGGTAAATTCTTGACATCTTTAGCTTTTATACCTTTTTCTTTCATAGATTTCTTTGCCTCTTGCATATCTTCAGGACTGAGAAATAGAATACCCCTTTTCTTCGGAGTTGGATTTGGAGTTGGTTTAGGAAGTGTCCAATTATTTTCATTGGTAAACATATTATTCAATAGAATTTCAGCTTGATCAACTGTTCTGTCCCTGAAAACACAACCAGCACAACTATCCACGTAATCTCTGGAAGCATCAGTTAGTCCATTATAAAAGATATCAAGTATTTTATTTTTCTTGAGAGGATGATCAGGCAAAGCATTAAGTAATTGGAGAAGCATCCCCAAGCTTATAGGAGACTCTCTTCTTCAATTTGCACAAAATTATATATTTCCCTTAAAGCAGCTTGTTTCTTATGAGCGGGGAAATATTTAGCAGAGAAGTAGTAAATCATATCCTGGGACTACGCACACAACCAGGATCAAGAGAATTAAACCATATCTTAGCATCACCCTTTAATGAGAATGGAAATAATTTAAGGATATAATAGTAGCGAGTTTTCTCATCATTAGTGAACAGGGTAGCTATATCATTTAATTTACTAAGATGTGCCACAACAGTTTCAGATTCATAGCCATAGAAAGGATCTGATTCAACCAAAGTAATTAACTCAGGATAAACCGAGAAATCATAATCCTTATCAGTAATAAAGATAGGTGAAGTAGCATAAGCAGGATCATATTTCATTCTTGCATTCAGATATTTTTCTTTTAGCTTAGCTAATATTTTTCTTTCAGCTTACCTAATAGTTTCTTAAGTCTCGAGCAATTACTTCATCTATAACATAACCCTCAGGCACAACAGGCAATTCATATCTAGGGGGAGAATCTTCATCATCACTTTCATCAATATTATCAGTTTCAATAATTTCATTCTCTCCGGTCCTAGCAAGTTGTTCATCAAGAAATTCACCTAGTGGCATGGTAGTATCAAGCATAGAAGTAGTTTCATCATAAGTATCATGCATAGAAGAAGTGGCATCATCAATAACATGCGACATATCATAATTTACAGCAGAAGCAGGTTTAGGTGTCGCAAGCTTACTCAAAACAGAAGGTGAATCAAGTGCAGAGCTAGATGGCAGTTCCTAACCTCCCCTCGTAGTTGAGGGAAAAATCTTGGTTCTTTGGTCTTTCAAGTTCTTCATAATGGTAAGAAGATATAAATCCCAAGTGACTCAAAGAATAGAGCTATGCTCCCGGCAACGGCGCCAGAAAATGTTCTTGATAACCCGCAAGTATAGGGGATCGCAACAGTTTTCGAGGGTAGAGTATTCAAACAAAATTTATTGATTCGACACAAGGGGAGCCAAAGAATATTCTCAAGTATTTGCAGCTGAGTTGTCAATTCAACCACACCTGGAAACTTCATATCTGCGGCAAGGTATTTAGTAGCAAAGTAATATGATAGTAGTGGTAATGGTGGCAAAAAGTAACAGTAGCAAAAGTAATATTTTTGGGTTTTGTAGTGATTGTAACAGTAGGAGTGGAAAAGTAAATAAGGGAAGAACAATATATGAAAAGCTCGTAGGCATTGGATCGGTGATGGAGAATTATGTCGGATGCGATCGATCGTGGAACAATTATAACATAGGGTGACACACAACTAGCTCTAGTTCATCAATGTAATATAGGCATGTATTCCGAATATAGTCATACGTGCTTATGGAAAAGAACTTGCATGACATCTTCTGTCCTACCCTCCCGTGGCAGTGGGGTCCTATTGGAAACTAAGGGATATTAAGGCCTCCTTTTAATAGAGTACCAGACCAAAGCATTAACACATAGTGAATACATGAACTCCTCAAACTACGGTCATCACCGGTAAGTATCCCGATTATTGTCACTTCGGGGTTAACAGATCATAACACATAATAGGTGACTATAGACTTGCAAGATAGGATCAAGAACTCACATATATTCATGAAAATATAATAGGTTCATATCTGAAATCATGTCACTCAGGACCTAGTGAAAAGCATTAAGCATAGCAAAGTCATAGCAACATCAATCTCAGAACATAGTGGATACTAGGGATCAAACCCTAACAAAACTACTCGATTACATGATAAATCTCATCCAACCCATCACCGTCCAGCAAGCCTACGATGGAATTACTCATGCATGGCGGTGAGCATCATGAAATTGGTGATGGAGGAAGGTTGATGATGACGAGGGCGACGGATTCCAGATCAGCCCTCCCGAGAGAGTTTAGGGCTTGGCGGCGGCTCCATATCGTAAAATGCGATGAATCCTTCTCTCTCATTTTTTTTCTCCCTGAACACAAATATATGGAGTTGGAGTTGAGGTCGGTGGAGTGTCAGGGGGCCCAAGAGGCAGGGGCGCGCCCGGGGGGTAGGCGTGCCCCCATCCTCGTGGACAGGGTGTGGCCCCCTGACGTGGATCTTTCTTCCAGTATTTTTTTATATATTCCATAAATAATCACCGTTGATTTTTAGGTCATTCCGAGAACTTTTATTTTTGCACAAAAATAACACCATGGCAATTCTGCTGAAAACAGCGTCACTCCGGGTTAGTTCCATTCAAATCATGCAAGTTAGAGTCCAAAACAAGGGCAAAAGTGTTTGGAAAAGTAGATACGACGGAGACGTATCAGGAACCTTTGTATCATGAGGGCCACCCTAAAATAATTGAGCAAGATTCTCAGAGAATTAATGTTGATGCACCTAGTTCTTCTAAGAAGAAGAAAAAGAAAAATGATAGGACTTTGCATGCTTCTAGTGAATATGTTGCTTACACACGTGAGAATCCTAATGATATTTCTATTTCTGATGCTGAAACACAATCTGGTAATGAACATGAACGTAGTGATAATGTTAATGATGATATTCATGTTGATGCTCAGCCTAGCAATAACAATGATGCAGAGATTGAACCTGGTGTTGATCTTGATAACCCACAATCAAAGAATCAATGTTAAGATAAGAGAGACTTTGTTGCTAGGAAGCACGGTAAAGAAAGAGAACCATGGGTTCAGAAACCCATGCTTTTTCCTCCTAAACCATCCAAGAAAAAGGATGATGAGGATTTTGAGCAGTTTGATGAAATGATTAGGCTTATCTTTCTGCGTATGCATTCGACTGATATGCTTAAAATGAATCCTTATGCTAAGTATATGAAAGATATTGTCACAAATAAAAGAAAGATACCGGAAGCTGAAATTTCCACCATGCTTTCTAATTATACTTTTAAGGGTGGAATACCAAAGAAACTATGAGATCCTGGAATACCAACTATACCATGCTCCATTAAAAGAAACTATGTTAAAACTGCTTTATGTGATCTTGGAGCCGGTGTTAGTGTTATGCCTCTCTCTTTATATCGTACGCTTGATTTGAATAAGTTGACACCTACTGAAATATCTTTGCAAATGGCTGATAAATCAACGGCTATACCTGTTGGTATTTGTGAGGATGTGCCTGTTGTGGTTGCAAATGTTACTATTTTTAACGGGCTTTGTTATTCTTGATATTCCCGAGGACGATAGTATGTCTATTATTCTTGGTAGATCCTTTTTGAATACTGCAGGGGCTGTTATTGATTGCAACAAAGGCAATGTAACTTTTCATGTTAATGGTAATGAGCATACGGTACACTTTCTGAGGAAACAACCTCAAGTCCACAGTATTAATTCTATTGGAAAAATTTCAATGATTACAATTGGAGGTTTTGAATTCCCTCTTCCTACTGTCAAGAAGAAATATGATATTCTTATTGTTGGGGACATGCATATCCCCATTGAGGTAACCTAGTGTTATTCGAAAATTCTCCGGTTTCATGTTATTCGAAAAGAGTTTGTTAACAAGACTTGATCAACCTTGTTAGTGGATTCCTTTTGATGTGCATGAGATGGATGAAGTTAGAAAGCACAACTCTCTGTACCCTCCTTTTACTTTCTGTTATTTAGATTAAATAAAGCGAAAATAGTATTTTGTGTCTGTTTTCTGAATTTCCTTGCAATAAAAAATACCCCGAAAATAAAAGTTCTCCAAATGCCCTGAAAATTTTATATGATTTTTTCTAGAATATTTAAGAATTATTGGCACTGAGAACACACTAGTGGGCCTCACCACCTGGCCACGACGGTGCAGGGTGTGCCCCCCTGCCTCGTGGACCCCACGTGGGCCCCATCCACTTATTCTCTTGCACCCACACACTATGTCTTCCTCCAGAAAAAAATCATCCACCAGCTCAAACCCGAGTTCTAGCTCATCTTGCTGCAATTTTCGATCTCCTTGCTCAAAGCTCCATTCACAAAACTGCTTTGGGGGATTGTTCTTTGGTATGTGACTCCTCTAATGGTCCAATTAGTTTTTGTTCTAGTGCTTTGTTTATTGTAAATTTTTGCAGCTTAGGTGACCCTGTTCTTGAGATTGCATGTCAAATTTATGTGGTCAAAAGTAGTTTTAATGCATGATATGGCCACTAGGTACTTGTGGGAGTAGTTGCTATCAATCTTGTTGAGTTTGGTTCACTTTTATTTTGAGTCACTAAAAATTTCAGAAATTTTTCAGAGGAAGAAAAATGTTTAGGAAAATGTACCAAGGTGGTTCCTCAAGGAAGCAAGGACCAAGGCTCACAATACGTGAGCCGGACAATGAACTACCAAGGGAAGCTCAAATGCGGCCTTGTGAATGGCCGTCAGAGGAGTTCATGGTCCAGGCAGGCATCAAGGATGAATTTGACGCCTATGTGCATAACGCTGATCTCGAGAGCTTCATGTCAGATAAGTGCCGGCAATACCTCTATCTAACTGATTCATTTGTGAGAAGGTTTAAATATACACCCTCTTGCAATTCTCACACTGTTTTATTTCATCTTTATGATAAATCATATACCATGGACCTAGAAGATTTTAATACTACTTGCAAACTCCCACACTGGGGCAATGTTAGTGAACCTTGCAAATCTGAATATAAAGACTTTCTTGCTAGTATTACCGTGGGGGAATCTAGGGAAATCACACAAGCTACCATAGGGAGCATTCATTTCCCTTCCATACATTATTTTGCTCTCTTCATTGGTAGATGCATTAACGGGAAAGATGAGGCTTGTCACATGTGCATTCCAGATCTTAGTGTCCTCAAGAGTGCGGTATTAGGTGATAAACAAAATAACTTGGGGGCTATTATTGCGCGTAGGTTGCATCACAACAGTATAAGTGGAGATTTGTTTGGTGGAATTTATGCAACTCGCATACCTAACTATCTTGACATACCCATACATGGAAATGATATTGAGTTGCCTTCTGCTCATCTAGATTATGATGGTATCGTTTGCCACCAGTTTCTTAAGAGGAACGATCAGTTCCTCCAGTACTGACTTATCTTTGACAGACAGTGCACCGTCCATGTTGCTCTCCCTGCTCCTACTTTCTTTCACTTTCAGGCGAAAATGAGATATGTTATAACCAGGGAGGAGGCGAACGAGTATGAGAGGAGGACGGAGGCAGCTCGCCTTCAAGCTGCAGCTCGTCAGGCAGTAGCTGTTGCATCTCAGTACGACCCTAGTTACAACTTCGGATATCCACCGGGCCAGCCGTGGCCATGGACCAACTTAGGCCAAACGCCTAAGCTTGGGGGAGTACATATTTCTCGCCGACATTACATTCATGTTCACACACTCATTCCAGTTGTCGGTGTTCATACTTTTTCATTGTACCATCCATGCTAGTTTAATTTATTTTTAAGCCTTCTTCTTGTGTGTTTGAAAAACCTTAATAAAAACCAAAAAAATAGTTGTAGCTTTTAGCTAGTTTACTTTCCATGCTTGTAGTAGTAATAATTAAAAGAAAACGCACAAAGATTTCTCATTCTTCTTTTGCTTGTTGGGAGCTTTCCCATGTAAATAGTTTTGTTTCTTGTCTTTTCTTTGGGGTCGAGAGGAGAAAACCATGATGAAAATGTTGAGTGGCTCTCATATGCATTATTGTTGATTTAACAAAGAGCCATATTACCTTGTCTTCTCCCTTGTATTGAATGCTTGCAGATTCCAGCTTAGTCCAATGCACATGCACTATTATTATTATCCACACCGTTCGGTCGTGCAAGTGAAAGGCAATAATGACGATATATGATGAACTTATTGAGATGAGAAAAGCAGGTATGAACTCGACCTATCTTGTTTTTGTAAATATGATTAGTTCATCGTTCCTGATTCAGCCTATTATGAATGAAACATGTTTGCAATGACAATTTGAGATTATAGTTACCCATGCCATGCTTAATTAACTAGGAGTTTATAATGGTTTACCTTGCGTGCCAACATGCTATTAAAATGTTATCCTCCTTTGAACAATTCGAGTGGCTTGACTTGGCACATGTTCACGCATGTAGTTGAAACAAAATCAACATAGCCTCCACGATATTTATGTTCATGGTCAATTATATCCTACTCATGCTTGCACTCAGTGTTGATTAATTTTAATGCATGCTCATGATTGTTGTCGCACTCTAGCTATCCGTTCCAAGTAAATTTGTATGTGCCAAATTCTAAACCTTCAAATGAAATTCCGTCTTGTATGCTTGAATAGCTCATGTATCAACTAGGGTTGTCTATATCTTCCATGCTAGATGGGTTATTCTCACGAGGAGTGGACTCCTCTCCTCATTCACGAGAAAATGGCTGGTAACCGGGATGCCCAGTCCCATGCTTAAATTAAAATAATCGCAAACAAAACTCCCCCAAGATTGTTGTTAGTTGGAGGCACCCGTTGTTTCAGATAAGCCATGGATTGATGTTTGTTGGTGGTAGGGGGAGTATGAACTTTACCATTTTGTTTGGGAACCAGCTATAATGTGTGTAGCATGGAAGATATCGAGATCTCTTGGTTGTTATGTTGACAATGAGAGTATACCACTCAAAATATTATTTATCTCTATTTCAAAAATCGTGCTCTGGCACCTCTACAAATCCCTGCTTCCCTCTGCAAAGGGCCTATCTATTTACTTTTATGTTGAGTCATCATCCTCTTATTAAAAGGCATTAGTTGGAGAGCACCACTGTCATTTGCATGCATTACTATTAGTTTACATTGAGTATGACTGTGACTAGATCTCTTTTACCATGAATTACAATGCTTAGCCAGTCCTTGAGCTTCAGAGGTGCTCTGCATTTATGTTTTACGGTCTCAGAAAGGGCTAGCGAGATACCATCTTGTTATATAATATTATGATTGTTTTGAGAAAGTGTTGTCATCTGAGATTTACTATTATTGCTCGCTAGTTGATTATGCCATTGATATGAGTAAACATGAGACCTAAATGTTATTGTGAATATGGTTAGTTCATAATCTTTGATGAAAACTTGAATGCTGGCTTTACATATTGTAAGTGCATCTAGTGCCACCCCTAGTTGGTTTTGGAGTATTGACGACAAACCTGGTTGAGGGACTAATGTGTTTGTGAGAATTGCAGGATAACACAGGTAGAAGTCCCTCATTGATTCGGTTTTCCTAGCAGAGATGACCCCTAAAAATGTATGAAGACATTGAAGTCAAAGGTGGTATGTGAAGACATTCACATTGAAGACTATGACAAGAGAGGACATCGCGTGAAGACTATGGAGCGCGAAGACTGGGCAGTTTCGTCATTCTGTGTTTTTCTTTGTTGATTCATAGGAACCACCGTACTGTTAAGTGGGGTCCAAGAGAATCAGTCAGAATGACTGAAGTGATGCTTAACCAAAATCCTATGTCTTCGACTGAAGACAATGAGAGCAAATCTTATCTAGAGTTGGATAAGTCAGCTTTGCTTGTAGCCCAAGTAAAGTTGCCGTGTGTGTTTGAAATCTGACCGTTGGAACACGTGTCAGTTCCTTAGTGACCAAGGGTCATTTCGGACAAATCAGGTCGGGTTGCCTAGTGGCTATAAATAGCCCACCCCCTATAAGCATAAACGGTTGGCTGCTCAGAGTTAGTGTACAGCTTTTGTCGTTTGAGAGCAACCCACCTTGAAGCCTTTGAGAGAGAATTCCTTGCAAGGATAAAGCCCTAACCACCCAGAGCCAAAGAGTGTTAGGCATCACTGAAGTCTTCCTGTATTACACTTGAGGACTGTGAATCCTCCAGTCGGTTAGGCGTCGCGTTCTGAGCATCCAAGAGTCATTGTGGATCGCCGGTGAACAAAGTCTGTGAAGGTTTGGGAGTCTACCTTGAAGACTTACCAGAGTGATTGGGCGAGGACTGGGTGTCCTTAGCTCAAGGGGAATAAGGTGAAGACGCAGTCTTTTGAGTTGAATCTCAGCCTCCCTAACCAGACGTACAGTTGTCACAGCAACTGGAACTGGTCCAACAAATCATTGTCTTCAACGAGTCACTGGTTTCATCCTTCCCTCTCCTTTACTTACGGTTGGCCCTGGTGAAGTCATTGTATGATTGCATTATCTTTTGTCTTCACTGAGTGATTGCTTGTTCTAATTGGCTTCACACTATCTTCCTATCTGATCTAAACTGCCTAGCTGCTATTAGTCATTGTGCTTTCACTTCGTTGAATATTTGACTATGGCTTGCTTAGTGTAGTCTACCTTCGGCTGCATGGTAATAGGTTTATTTCTATCGTTTGTCTTTGAAACTTCCATGTTTTGAAGACTTTCATAAAAATCGCCTATTCACCCCCCTCTAGTCGATCACTAGCACTTTCAATTGGTATCAGAGCAAGGTACTCCCTTGTTCTGTGTGATTCGATTTAACCACCTGGAGTTTTAGCTATGTCGACTGCAGGGATAATCAAAGTCTCCGCTGCGTGCCCAGTCTTTGATGGAACTGAATATCCCTACTGGAAGAATAAGATGCGCATGCATCTTGAAGCCATTGATGTCGACCTATGGTATGTCGTCAAGAATGGCGTTCCCAAGGCTGGTAAAGGTGTCACCACTGCTGATGTCAAGAAGTTCGTTCAACTGGACTCCACTGCCAAGAACATCATCTGTGGTCATCTGACCAAAGGACAGTATGGCCGTGTGAGTGCTTTGGAAACATCTAAGCTAGTCTGGGACTGGCTCTCCAAGGTCAACGAAGGCGTCTCAACCCAGAGAGATCAGAGAATCAGTGTCCTTCGCAACCTCTTCAACCGCTTCAAGAGAAATGACAATGAGAATGTCCAGCTCACGTTTGATCGACTCACTGACATCACCAATGAGCTTCAAGCCCTCGGCGCTACTGAGATCACCAAGCATGAAGTCGTCAAGACACTCCTGAGATCACTTGACAGCTCGTTTCACCCTAGCCCTGATGATTCAAGAACGTCCTGACTTCAAGACACTCGATCCGTCTGACATACTTGAGAGGCTCAACACACATGAGTTTCAGCTTTCTGAGAAAAGAGACATCTACGGTCCCAACTATGGGCGAACTCGTGCCTTGAAGTCAAAAGCTGTCTCCTCATCTAAAGAAGAATCTGATAGCAGTTCTGATGATCCTGAAGACATTGGAAAGGAGCTTGCTATGCTTGTGAAGAAGTTCCAAAAATTCACCAAGAAGAAAGGCTTCAGAAAGTCCTCACGATCAAGCTCAAGGAATGATGAAGCTTTTGCTCATGACTACAAGAAGAGAACATGCCACAAGTGCAAGAAACCTGGCCACTACATCTCTGAGTGACCGAAGTGGGACAATGAGAACAAGAAGAAAAAGAAGAGCAAGTAGTATGATTCTGACGACAAGAAGAAGAAGAAATACTCAGAGTCTTCTTCCAAGTCTTCTTCAAAGTCTTCATCACACAAGAAGAACTCATCTGGCAAGGCTCGTGCGTTTGTTGGCAAGGAAATGGATTCAGAGGAGGAGTCCGCTTCTGAGGAGGCGGAGGTGGAGTCTAAGGAGGAGTCCGATTCTGGCGTGGCAAGTCTGGCTACAGCCTACATTGCCAAGTCCATCTTCAACACTGAAGACAATGACTCCGTCACCAACGCCGATGCTAATGACAAGGACAACTCCACTCCCACCTACTGCTTCATGGCACGTGGTGCCAAGGTAAACTCATGCACCACTCACTATCAAACATCAAGTGAAGATGACTCTGATTGTGGTTCCAAACCCAGCTACAAAACACTTGCTAAAATTGCAACTGAACAACAGAAAGCTATGGAACATATTCAAAAACTATTAGACAAAAGCGATGACATGTTAGATGCTGAAATGACTCGATCTCAGTACTTAATTGAAGACATAAAAATCTTCATGTTAAGTATGAGGAACTTGAAAGTCGCCATGAAACGCTCTCAACAACTCATGAAAAGCTTTCCTATGATTATCTTCAAAGGAAGCAAGATCTTGAGAAATTGAGAGCGACTCATGAAGATCTTCAAAAGGAAAACAAGTCACTTCGCGCCAAACAGATCAGTTCCGCTCAGGAGGGATTTGAACCACCATGTCTTAAATGCCTTGAGCGTGATAACGCTACTTCTGTTGCTGGATGTTCTACTGCTACTACTGTTGCAATATCTTCAACTGCTGATGTGGTAACTAACCCCTCTGCCGAGGATGCCACTGCTATTGCTGATGAGAATGGTAGGTTGAATACATTGCTTGAAACAGGGATGTTCAAAAGTCTCAAAGGGCATCAGACATTATGTGATGTTCTCAAAAGGCGGATCCTGGACCAAAACCCTAGGAAAGAGGGTGTTGGGTTCGAAAGGAAAATGAATGCTGATGGCTCTTACTGGAAACCTGAGCAGTACCCCAAAACTACATGGATTGCTGCAAAGGAATCTTCAGTGGATCCATCCACCCTATCTGGCTTCACTTGTGCTAATCCCATTGTTATTGATGAATCCTTTGATGCAAACTATAAACTGTTTAAGAATCAGAATGGTGAAGTGTTTGCCAGGTATATTGGTACTAACTGCAGGAATGGGCCGTCTATGAAGAAAGTCTGGGTGCCGAAGAGATGTTTGGAGAATCTTCCTATGAATGTCGTCATGACACCACACATGAAGAAGACAAACCCCAAACCACAGGCTTCATACGGTCCAAAGGCTTCATACAGACAGAGGACTCACCTGAGTCGCACTAACGCAAATGTTTTGCAGGGAAACCTCACTCAGGCCTATGAATATGAGCGTGTTTCATCAAATCGCCATGTTCATAAGACCAAGAACTACTCTGCTTATTCTTATGAGTACTATTGTCCACCTGCAAGACTTTTTGCTAGGGCTCCAAAGCCAAAGTTCTCAGATGCTGCACTTAGACTCATTGCTTCGAAGCCACCCTTGAAGATGTGGGTGGCTAAGAAAGCTTAACTCTCTTTTTGCAGGGAAAGGTCTCCAACCGAAAACCAAAATCGTCTGAAGCTATTGTTGGTGACCTTAAACATCTTGCAGGGCGCAAGTTCAAATTCCCAAATGGTCTTATTATGTATTTTGTTCCTGAGTCGCTTGCTTCTTGCCCTATCAGTCCTAACCTTGATCTAAGCTTTCATAATCCACTTGCTCGTCAAATGTTTTTGCTTCACAATTCTCTTCGTGAAGCCTATCCCCCTAACTGCACTGTAGGGTACGACACCAGCTGCTTCAGAATGGATTATTGATAGTGGGTGTACAAATCACATGACTGGCAAGAGAAGTCTTCTTATGGACTCAACCTTACGTCCATCTGACAAAAGTCACATCACATTTGCTGACATTGGTAAAAGCAAGGTATTGGGTCTAGGTAGAGTTGCAATCTCAAGGGATCAACACATGGATAAAGTCATGCTTGTTGAATCCCTTGGTTTCAACTTAATGTCTGTCTCAATGCTTTGCGATTTAAACATGATTGTGATGTTTGGAAAATATCGTTGCCTTGTTCTAATGGAATCTGACAAGTCTCTAGTTTTTGAAGGGTATCGGAAAGATGATTTGTACATGGTAGATTTCTCAGCAGGACCACAACTTGACGTATGTCTTTTAGCAAAAGCTTCAGAATGCTGGCTCTGGCATCAAAGGCTAGGGCATGCTGGCATGAGGAACCTGCACACTCTTGCAAGAAAGAAGCATGTCATAGGCATCGAGGGCGTCAAGTTCAAGAAGGATCACTTATGCGGTGCCTGTGAAGCAGGAAAGATGATGAGGGCCAAGCATCCCTTGAAGACAATCATGACAACGACTCAACCCTTCGAACTGCTCCACAAGGACCTTTTCGGTCCCACTCATTACTCAACTCTTACTACTATTGCTTGTCTATATGGCTTTGTCATTGTTGATGATTATTCAAGATATACTTGGGTGCATATAATCCTCTACAAGACTAAAGTGCAGGATGTCTTCAGACGCTTCGCCAATCGAGTCGTGAACAACTATGGCGTCAAGATAAAGCACATCAGAAGTGACAACGGCACTGAATTCAAGAACACTAGGCTAGATACATATCTTGATACTTTGGGCATCACTCATGAATTCTCAGCTCCGTACACGCCACAACAGAATGGCGTCGTTGAACGCAAGAACAGAACACTTATTGAGATGGCCCGGACGATGCTTGATGAATACAAGACTCCAAGAAAATTCTGGCTTGAAGCCATTGATACTGCATGCCATATCATCAACCGTGTTTATCTTCATAAGCTTCTCAACAAGACATCCTATGAGCTCCTTACTGGCAAGAAGCCAAATGTCAGTTACTTCAGAGTATTTGGTGCCAGGTGGTGGATCAAGGATCCACATCACATTTCAAAATTTGCACCGAAAGCACATGAAGGTTTTATGCTTGGATATGGAAAGGATTCGCACTCCTACAGAGTCTTCAACCTCTTTCACTATAAAGTGGTTGAAACTGTGGATGTGCGGTTCGATGAGACTAACGGCTCGCAAAGAGAGCACCTGCCAAATGTGCTAGATGAAGTTCCATCCAGTGAATCAATCAAACTTATGGGAACTGGAGAAATCATACCATCTGAAGCTCAGCCTGAAGAGGAACTTATCATCTCCGCACCTGATCAACCTGAAGACAATGCTCAGACTGAAGACAATCCTTCTAATGATGACAATGATCAGCAAGAGAAAAATCTTCGTCATGTACATCCTCGTGTTGCAAATGAAGTATAGATTGAGAGAATAATTGATAGCATCAATGCACCAGGTCCACTCAATCGTTCAAGGGCAACACAGCTAGCAAATTTCTGTGGGCACTTCGCATTCGTCTCAATATCTGAACCCAAGAAAATTGATGAAGCCTTCATGGAACCTGAATGGATTCAAGCTATGCAAGAAGAGCTTCAACAGTTTGAGCTGGATAATGTATGGGAACTGGTTAAGCGTTTTGATCCTCGTAAGCACAATATAATGGGCACTAAATGGATATATCGCAACAAACAAGATGAGCATGGTCAAGTTGTCAGAAACAAAGCTCGTCTCATTGCTCAAGGATACACTCCAGTTGAAGGGATTGACTTTGGTGAAACATTTGCTCTTGTGGCTAGGCTTGAAGCCATACGCATACTGCTGGCCTATGCAAATCATCATAACATTCTTCTGCATCAAATGGATGTGAAGAGCGCTTTTCTCAATGGCAAGATTGAAGAAGAAGTGTATGTTGCACAACCACCTGGCTTTGAAGATCCAAAACATCCTGACATGGTGTACAAGGTCAACAAGGCACTGTATGGCCTCAAACAAGCCCCTCGGGCTTGGTATGACACACTCAAAGACTTCCTGAAGAGCAAAGGCTTCAAACCTGGTTCCCTCGACCCCACTCTCTTCATGAAGACATATGATGGTGAACTGTTTGTGTGCCAAATATATGTGGATGACATTATCTTCGGTTGCACCAATCAGAAATACACTCATGAGTTTGGATACATGATGCAAGAGCAATATCAGATGTCCATGATGGGTGAGCCAAAGTTCTTCCTTGGTCTTCAAATACGTCAGCAACGCAACGGCATCTTTATATCTCAAGAGAAATGCCTCAAAGATTGCCTGAAGAAATTTGGGATGCAAGATTGCAAAGGCTTCATGACGCCAATGCCAGCCAAACATCATCTGGGTCCCGACGACAATGGTAAAGAGTTCGATCAAAAGGTATACCGCTCCATGATTGGTTCTTTGCTTTATTTATGTGCATCTAGGCCAGATATCATGCTTAGTGTTTGCATGTGTTCCCGGTTCCAAGCGGCACCAAAGGAATCACATCACTTAGCTGTGAAGCGAATTCTCAGATATCTGGCTGACACCCCAACACTAGGATTATGGTATCCAAAGGGATCAGAGTTTGATCTAGTTGGATTCTCAGATGCTGATTATGCTGGTGACAAGGTGGATCACAAGTCTACATCAGGCACATGTCATTTTTTGGGACGATCACTTGTATGTTGGTCTTCAAAGAAGCAGAACTGTGTATGTCTCTCCACTGCTGAATCTGAATACATTGCTGCTGGATCTTGCTGCGCCCAGCTTCTATGGATGAAGCAAACACTCAAAGACTATGACATTCATCTAAAGCAAGTGCCACTCTACTGCGACAACAAAAGCGCCATCAAGATTGCCAACAACCCAGTTCAGCACTCGAAGACAAAGCACATTGAAATTCTTCATCACTTTCTCAGAGATCATGTAATGAAGGAAGATATTGATATCATACACGTCAACACTGAAGAGCAATTGGCAGATATCTTCACCAAGCCCTTGGATGAGAAGAGGTTTTGCAAGTTACGGTGTGAGCTAAATATCTTGGAATCCTCAAATGTCATGTGATCAGGCACACATCCTAACACTTAAGCATGTTGATGACATAGATGTGCAACACACGAAGTAAAGTATATCTTCAATCAATGAAGACTTACATTCTGAGTGTGAATACATTAACGTGGAACTTGACTTCAGAGCACCACGATAATTGTGCGCCGTGTCTGGGTCTAATACTTCCTATATGGTGGGTAACGCCACCACAAAATTCTTCTGTTTGAAGTGTTTTACTCATGGCGTTACATCTGCTATGTCTTCACATTTGGATTGTCTTCAATTTCAACTTGTCTTCATGATTATCTTCACTATGCTGATTTGATTGTCTTCTGATATATACATATTTGTGTTCTGTCCTCTACAGCATTCACTTATAGCTATGTCTTCCTTGTTGAATTTTTGAACTAAGTGAATGTGATCGGACCCTAATCTCTCTATGCTCTCTATCTCAACCTCTATTTGTCCAAGTCATATGCATTCTATTGAAACTGTCGAATGTCTTCTCTGCGTCCTTGTCAGCAGAAGACATAGAGACAAACATTAATCCGTTTTCAATGCTAAATCCTTTCACCTGAAACCCAGAGAAGTGGGAACGACCACCCGACAATCCAGGCATGCGTGGGAATGTGGAACAACCTCCGATGTGTTGCATGATAGCCACGTGTCCTTCAGATGTGAATCGCCAGGGGCACCTGTGTAATAACACTGTGCCGTCCCTATCCCTATAAATACATGCCTCACCACAGTCATTATCCTTTCTTCCACTCTCACACAAAACCCTAGCACCACCGCTAGCTCTCGACGACGCCGGCGATGAAGCGCTTAGCTGCCGTGACTTCACCGACGCCGTCCTCACGCCGGCCGCGATCTTAGTCCTCTCCGCCGCCGCCGTAGGAGTCCTCCGTCGCCAAGTTAGGGCACGGTGGATTGAACTGCTCGGTCTCCTACTCTTCCCATCTAGCAGTTCATCGTGTGGTAAATAAAACTCTCTTTTTACCATCTTGTTCATCCTAAGAGATTCATCATGTTCACCGAAAGTGGTTTCTGCCTACTCAATGTTAGATCTATCCTGTCTGTATCTCATATAATGCCTAGTATATTCCTTTAAGCTTCATAACGAGTTAGATTCCTCACTTGTACCTATTCCTGGATTCGTACAAATCTGGAACCAACCCCAGACACATAAGTGAATGTCTTCGCACTATGAGGTCAATGTCTTCAAGCTGATTTACCTTCAAAATCTTCTGAGAATGCATATGACCTCTCCCCTTCCCTTGCATCTCTAATGCTGTCACAGGTACATGTCCGTGGGAGAATCCCTTGGTTCTCATAGTCTGCATTCGTTTGCAGAATTCTTACAGCATCACATTAACTCTCCCGAAGCCAGTTCCTATTTGACCAGCAAGCGGAAGCCTTTGAACGTGTTGACGCCATTCAATTTGAAGTTCATGGCTACAGAGAAATCAACAAGGAAGGGTGGCAGACATCGTCAAGGGGGAACATCAAGAGATCTGCCTGATGACCTCTCAGAGTTGTACAAGACAGATCCAGAAGAGGATTACAATCAGCGCAAGACACGAATCCAATGGATTCGAAGATATTGGGCCAAACAATGGTTTAAATACTAGTTTGTGACCCAGGAGTATGCTCAGAAGAATGCCATCAAGAGTCCTTGGGGTGACATTCTCTTCCGAAATCTTCAACCCAAGACCAGAGCTGAAGCCATTGCTCAGGGTTTCTATCCCTGTATGGTCCGTGGACCACAGTTTGACAATGCTGACCCATCAGCACTGCTCTGGTGTCGTGACGATAATCTCTTCAAGTGCAACTTCCAGCACGCAAAGGCATCGGCTAAGGAAAACAAGAAGTCATTGGGACTAGACTTCAACCCTGGTCCTTTTGCTCCACAGGCTGACGGCACACGCGATGCTGAACCCAATATCATCGGACCTTTCTACAACCTTGATGGCCTTATCACTCACATTTCTATTCAAGGTGCCAAAGTAGATCATTCTGATGATGATGCCGACACTGATGAAGCCCCAACTCCTGCTCCAAAGCCGCAGAAGCCAAAGAAGGGTAGAGCTTCAAAGTCAACTGCTCCTCCAAAAGCTTCACGTGTGAAGCCACTGGCTACTGCACCTCCTGAAGACAGTGTGCATTCTGAAGATCTATCACGTATCTCCAAGAAGACGGAGATGAAAAAGAATACTGATCAGGCATTGACTCCTGCTGCCATTTTGCGAGACGAACACATCGACCTGTCCAGTGATGAAGATCTTGCAGATGACGCTCTTGAGCAACTGATTAAGAGCAAGGAAGAAGCATAAATCTTCAATGATTTGCCTCTCTTTGACGTGGCAATCATCCACAACTTCATTAATGAGTGGTTTGAAACCCCCAATCTCAGCTTTGACGATCTGCAACTTCCAATTGGCCTCAGCGGCTCTTTCACTGGCGCCATTGCTTCTGAGCTAGCTCTATCTCAGCGCATCGTTGAACGGAAGCAAAAGATCGACTATGAGAAAGCTCAGTTCAAGAAACACATGGCAAAGCTTAGCGTGCAAGATGTCAAAAACTTCAAGGTTATGCTGCATGAGCTCAAGGAAGCCTTTCACAAGAAACGAGAAGAATCCAAAGGTTCTCATGAGCGCATGAAGAGTCTGGCTGACAAGTGCGTGCAAGCCTACAATGAAGCTGAGAAACGCAAGGCTCTTGGGCATCCTGGCATCAACCCCAAAATGGCAGCAAAGAAGAAGAAGAAGAAGCCATCGACTGACAAATCTGCACCTTCAAGGCAGGAAGAACCCTGCATTGTCTTCCCAAGCAGCATGTCCGGCTCGAAGCCAAAGGTCACGTCCACCGCTCCAGACCTGAAGAAGACAAGGGCTGCCGAGGGTGAAGCCAGAAAGAGGAAAAATCCTGACGCTTCTGATGTCGCTCCCTTCAAGAAGAAGCGCAAAACCAAGAAAGATCGGGCTGCTCCCAGAGAGCCCCTTGTCGTCGAGCCCATCTCGGTTGCTCGTCCTAACTCTTTGCATCAAGAACGACGGATGATAGTTCATGAGCCTGCTTCCACAGAGGCTCCTGAAGCTGAAGACTTTCCAGCAGTTGACCCCACCGCTGCTGAAGACATTGGTCACCATGACAATGTTGAAGATGATGTAGTTCTTCCTCAGATCGAGCACAACTTGGTATCATCGCCTGTTCTCACGAACAACGAACTCATCAGCATTGGTCGTCCTTTGACGCCAATTGCTCAGGATGCATCATGGGCTGATCACCCACAAAAACAAGAAACCCCTAGTACTCCCCAACAACAAGTCACCCCACCAGTGCAAGAAGAAGAGGATGACTTTGAGGCCCAGCCAACTCCATCTTCACAGGCGACGCCAGCGTTACGCAAGCTTCGCAAAGGACCAAGGCCCCAAGTCCCTATTTCGAGCATTTCAGAAGGAGAAGTGCACCACCAATCTGTTGCACGTCAGGTGTTCCCCGAATCCACTCCTACTATTCTCCGAGTCTGAAGCTAAAGTTGCTGAAGAAAATCCGGCTGCATCAGCCGAAGAGAAGCAAGCATAAGAATGTGTCCCTACTTCCCCCATCACTGAAGAAGCTGTTCCTGAAGTGAACGTGTCAGTGCCCGACCCTCCAGCTCCTCAAGTGGAGGTTGAGAATCCTGAGGCTGCCACCACTAACACCACAGAAGCCAATGACGTGGTCATGGCTGAAGACAGTGTGGAGCCTACACCTAACACTGTGCCAGAAGCCAATGAAGCCAATGATGCACCTGCAACAGATGTGCAGCCTAACGCCTCTGTTGATGCCACTGCTCCTGTTACGCCACCAAGGCCACATACTATTGAGAAAGCATACAACTATGGTCAGCTCATCACTGTCAAATGGACTCTTCTTGTTCCTCCACCTGCTGCTGGTCCCCAATTTGACTATCACGTCGAGCGCAGGCCTCAGGTTCAGAAGCCAATGCCAAGGCTGCCTAGGTTTCCAGGCACTGCATCTGCACCCGGATCATTTAATATCAATGGCTTCAAAGCACACAACACCTTCTTCAATAGCGCCAAGAACCCCTACTCTAAGGCAAGAATATCTTCTGATCGGTTCTGGAGCTATCAGCAGCGTAGTTATTACTCATGCATCTTGTACAATCAAGGTCGCATTTTCCCCATATGCGTCTTGACCCTGAAGCCATAACTGGTCTGCCCTATTTGGAAGAAGCGCTGGATTGCTTCAGAGAATCTGGCTTGTTGCAGTTCTTCACTGACAAGGAGCACTAGAACGAAGAATTGCTGCTCCAATTCTATGCCACTCTTCATATTCGTGGCTACAACAGGGATCCGAAGACTTGGGTCCTTGAGTTGATGACAGGCAATGTTCATCACGAAGCCAAAGCCTTTGATATCATTGATCTCACTGGCCTGCCCACTCCAGGAGATCTTTATGAACCTGGTTGTCAGCTTCACAGTGCTGCTATGGAAAGCATTTTTCACAAGCCTGAACCCAACATGACTCAGATGCTTAGCATGATGAAGCCTTTGCCTCTAGATGCTAAATATCCTAAGGAGTTCTTTGTTGCAGACCTTGAGTATCTGCCACGCACTATCTATCACATCATAAGGCGAACTCTCTGGCCCATCAAAGGACATTCTCCACATGCAAAGCTGGAAGGTGCAATGAAGATCTTGGTCTTCCATATTCTTCATGGCAAAAGCTTCAATGCACAAGACTTCTTCATCCGCCAACTTGCTGCAACAGGATCTGAGCTCTTTGGCTTGAAGTTTTACGCTCCATGGATTATGCATCTGATCAAACTACACTCAGCTGTCACCTATCAGCCCTCTGATCGCAATCATTGGATTTTTCTACCTGACATCGATATGTCAGTTGAAGCCATCTATCCAGAGCCTGCCAAAGAGCCCCTTAGTCTTCAGAATGCTGATAAGCAAAGTTTCTCTCAACACATTGAAGGCGACCCAGCAGTCACTCGTGTTTATCCTCTGGCTAGTACTACCCGTGCACCTCATCGTGCACTCACTAAAGCCATTGAAAGCACCATTGCACAACGGCCCAAGAAGCGATCTCGTGTTCTCAATGTCCAAGAGCTTCTGGTTGCCCTTCATCAGAAACAGGATAAGCATCATGACTGGCTGAAGCGCAAAATGCAAAGCCTCTTGGTGGACGTAAACAAGATTCACAACCTTGCCACCAAGAATGCCTTTGTCGCCCACGAAACTTGTCGGCGTACATGGAAAGGGCTGACGCTTATGTGTTCTGAAGATGATCTTCAAGATGATGGTTTCTCTGGACGCTTCAAGTTTGACTCAACACCTCCGAGAAGGACCTTGCTGTGGCGTACTCCGTCTCTTGAAGACTCTGAGTTCTCCTCCTCTGCTGCAACAGTGAATGCACGTGTCATCGATGATGAATACGATGCTTCTTCACCACCTTCAGCGCGAATCACCACTGCACCGAGTTCGTCTGCACCGCCAACCAACTCCGACGACCCTGCCGCTTCACCAACTCCTCATGGGAACGAGTAGGTGCTCTATGTCTTCAAACCTTTTTGGTCCTTACTGACAAAAGGGGGAGAAGCATATGAGTTTGATAGTCTTCAAGCGGGTCTATATGGGCGGTGGTTTTATATTTTGCCTAGTGTTTACAACTCTCACGTTTTGATACATTTGGTTCTTTGAGTTGTAACACTCAAACTCGATGGTTGTCTACTACTTATTTGCTTTTCTGTGATGCGATGATAAATTCCGCATGTGCGATGATAAATTCCGCACTTAGATCATTTTGCAGACGTCCATTTTTCATTATGCATGTCATTATCTTTGTTACATCATATCTTGCATAATGAATTGTCATCATAGGTTGAAGAGGATCTCCACAAGTACAACCTTCCATGTGCATTTGCATTCCTAAAGCAAATTACTTATATGCACATCTTCAGGGGGAGCCCTTGCAACTTATGAAGACAATACCCTATCATTTACAATTTCACATATTTTATTCCCTGTTGAAAACTTCAACCAGTTTGTCATCAATCACCAAAAAGGGAGAGATTGTAAGTGCATCTAGTGCCACCCCTAGTTGGTTTTGGAGTATTGACGACAAACCTGGTTGAGGGACTAATGTGTTTGTGAGAATTGCAGGATAACACAGGTAGAAGTCCCTCATTGATTCGGTTTTCCTACCAGAGATGACCCCTAAAAATGTATGAAGACATTGAAGTCAAAGGTGGTATGTGAAGACATTCACATTGAAGACTATGACAAGAGAGGACATCGCATGAAGACTATGGAGCATGAAGACTGAGCAATTTCGTCGTTCTGTGTTTTTCTTTGTTGAGTCATAGGAACAACCGTACTGTTAAGTGGGGTCCAAGAGAACCAATCAGAATGACTTAAGTGATGCTTAACCAAAATCCTATGTCTTCGAGTGAAGACAATGAGAGAAAATCTTATCCAGAGTTGGATAAGTCAGCTTTGCTTGTAGCCCAAGTAAAGTTGCCGTGTGTGTTTGAAATCTGACCATTGGAACACGTGTCAGTTCCTTAGTGACCAAGGGTCATTTCGGACAAATCAGGTCGGGTTGCCTAGTGTCTATAAATAGCCCACCCCCTACAACCATAAATAGTTGGCTGCTCAGAGTTAGTGTACGGCTTTTGTCGTTTGAGAGCAACCCACCTCGAAGCCTTTGAGAGAGAATTCCTTGCGAGGATAAAGCCCTAACCACCCAGAGCCAAAGAGTGTTAGGCATCACTGAAGTCTTCCTGTCTGTGTGATCTGAAGACTTATTATACTTGAGGACTGTGAATCCTCCAGCCGGTTAGGCGTCGCGTTTTGAGCATCCAAGAGTCATTGTGGATCGCCGGTGAACAAAGTCTGTGAAGGTTTGGGAGTCTACCTTGAAGACTTACCAGAGTGATTGGGTGAGGACTGGGTGTCCTTAGCTCAAGGGGAATAAGGTGAAGACGCAGTCTTCTGAGTTGAATCTCAGCCTCCCTAACCAGACGTACAGTTGTCACAGCAACTAGAACTGGTCCAACAAATCATTATCTTCAACGAGTCACTGGTTTCATCCTTCCCTCTCCTTTACTTACGGTTGGCCCTGGTGAAGTCATTGTATGATTGCATTATCTTTTGTCTTCACTGAGTGACTGCTTGTTCTGATTGGCTTCACACTATCTACCTATCAGATCCAAACTGCCTAGCTGCTATTAGTCATTGTGCTTTCACTTCATTGAATATTTGACTATGGCTTGCTTAGTGTAGTCTACCTTCCGCTGCATGGTAATAGGTTTAGTTCTATCGTTTGTCTTCGAAACTTCCATGTTTTGAAGACTTTCATAAAAATCGCCTATTCACCCCCCTCTAGTCGATCACTAGCACTTTCACATATTTACAACAACAAGATCAAACAGAGTTTGTAAAAGTTTTTCTTTATCACTTTCAGTTTGTCAACTGGATTGCTTGAGGACAAGCAAATGTTTAAGCTTGGGGGAGTTGATACGTCTCCATCGTATCTAATTTTCCAAATACTTTTAACCTTGTTTTGGACTCTAACTTGCATGATTTGAATGGAACTAACCCGGACTAACGTTGTTTTCAACAGAATTGCTAGGGTGTTATTTTTGTGCAGAAATAAAATTCTCAGAGTGACCTGAAACTTCACAGAGAATACTTTTGGAATTTATAAAAAATATTGGCGAAAGAATCAACACCAGGGGGGCACACCCTGTCCAGGAGGGTGGGGGCGCGCCCCCTGTCTCGGGGGCCCCTTGACGCTCCACCAACCTCAACTCCAACTCTATATATTCACGTTCGGGGAGAAAAAAATCAGAGAGAAGGATTCATCGCGTTTTATGATACGAAGCCGCCGCCAAGCTCTAATCTCTCTCAGGAGGGCTAATCTGGAGTCCGTTCGGGGATCTGGAGAGGGGAATCCGTCACCATCGTCATCATCAACCTTACTCCATCACCAATTTCATGATGCTCACTTCTGTGCATGAGTAATTCCATCATAGGCTTGCTGGACGGTGATGGGTTGGATGAGATTTGTCATGTAGTCAAGTTAGTTTTGTTAGGGTTTCATCCCTAGTATATATTATGTTCTGAGATTGATGTTGCTATGACTTTGCTATGCTTAATGCTTGTCACTAGGGGCCGAGTGCCATGATTTCATATCTGAACCTATTATGTTTCCATGAATATATGTGAGTTCTTGATCCTATTTTGCAAGTCAATATTCACCTAGTATGTGTTATGATCCGGTAACCCCGAAGTGACAATAATCGGGACCGCTCCCGGTGATGACTATAGTTTGAGGAGTTCATGTGTATTCACTAAGTGTTGATGATTTGTTCCTGTACTCTATTAAAAGGAGGCCTTAATATTCCTTAGTTTCCAATAGGACCCCGATGCCATGGGAGGGTAGGACAAAAGATGTCATGCAAGTTCTTTTCCATAAGCATGTATGACTATATTCGGAATACATGCCTACATTACATTGATGAACTGGAGCTAGTTCTGTGTGACCCTGTGTTATAACTATTGCATAAGGAATCGCATCTGACATAATTATCCATCACTGATCCATTGCCTGCGAGCTTTTCACATATTGATCTTTGCTTAGTTACTTTTCCGTTGCCACAGTTACAATCACTACAAAAACTACTACTGTTACTTTTGCCACCGTTACCGTTACTTCCATATTAATTTGCTACTAAATACTTTGCTGCAGATATTAAGTCTTTCAGGTGCGGTTGAATTGACAACTCAATTGTTAATACTTGAGAATATTCTTTGGCTCCCCTTGTGTCGAATCAATAAATTTGGGTTGAATACTCTACCCTTGAAAACTGTTGCGATCCCCTATACTTGTGGTTTATCACTCACGGAGTTCCAGACTTCCACTTCAAGTCTCCTAGTTTGCTTTCGGTCCAAGAAAGATCATCGCGAAGGTTTCATTCCGTTTGGATTCTATTTGGTATTCCTTTTCTGCAAAACAATAAAAGAGGCAAAAAAACAGAAACTGGCACTGGGCCTCCGGTTAATAGGGTAGTCCCAAAAATAATATAGAAGAGCATATTAAAGCCCATTAAACATCCAAAATAGATAATATAATAGCATGGAACAATCAAAAATTATAGATACATTGGAGACGTATCAACCATCTCCTTTGCCTGAGGTTCAACTCCTTATGTGTGAAGATGTACTTCAAATTCTTGTGATCCGTCTACACATCACAACGATTTCCAATAAGAAAATGTCTCCAGGTCTTGAGCGCATGCACTACGGCTGCTAACTCCAAATCATGCGTGGCATAGTTCAACTCATGAGGTCGAAGCTGTCGTGAGGCATATGAAACAACTCTTCCTTCCTGCATAAGAACGCCTCCAAGTCCCTGATGAGAAGCGTCACAATATACTTGGAAATACTTGCATATATTTGAGAGAATTAGCACTAGGTCTGTAACCAAACGTTTCTTCAACTCCTGAAAACTAGCCTCACACTCATCGGTCCATTGAACTTGGTGTCCTTCTTCAATAACTCCGTCATGGGCTTCGCAATCTTGGAAAAATTCTCAATAAATCTCTGATAATATCCTGCAAGTCCAAGGAAACTGCGTACCTCTCCAACTGAGGTGGGTGCCAACCACTCAGTGATAGACTGAACCTTTGAAGGGTCTATGCTATTCCTTCTCCAGATATAACATGTCCGAGAAATACGACTTCCTTCAACCAAAACTCACATTTGCTGAACTTTGCATATAGCTGATGTTCCCTAAGCTTCTTGAGAACCAAGAGCAAATGTTCCTTGTGTTCCTCTTCATTCTTCGAGTACACAAATATATCATCAATGAACACCACAACAAACTTAGCCAAGAACTCCATGAACACCTTATTCATCATACTCATAAAGTAGGCAGGGGCATTAGTCAAACCAAAAGACATGACCGTGTACTCATATAGCCCATACCTTGTGCTAAAAGTTGTCTTGGGTATATCCTATTCTCGGATCTTCAGCTGGTGATATCATGATCGTAGATCGATCTTGGAGAATACTTTAGCTCCCTGCAGCTGGTCAAACAAATCATTGATCATCGGTAGAGGGCATTTGTTCTTGATCATCACCTTATTCAATGCACGATAATCAACAACCATTCTCAAGGATCCATCCTTATTCTCAACAAAGAGCACTTGGGCTCCCCACGGTGATGAACTTGGTTGAATATAACCTTTCTCCAATAACTCCTTAATCTTCTTCTTAATATCCTCCAGATCATTTGCGGGCATCCGATACGGCCTCTTAGATATTGGTCCGGTGCCTGGCAATAGCTCGATCAAAAACTCTATGTCTCGGTCTGGTGGCATGCCTGGTAATTCCTCCGAGAATACATCAGGATAATCCTTCACAACTGGTACTTCCTCTTGAACAACTCCCGAGAGTGAATTTGCTTGGGTCCTCCTTGGCGCATGCCTAGACACATACTTGATCCGTTTCCTCTCTAGGGTGGTGAGAAGAATTGAGTTACTAGCATAATTGATGTTTCCTCCATACTTCGATAGCCAATCCATGCCTAGTATTATGTCAAATCCTCGTGATTCCAAAATAATGAGATATGAGGGGAAAACATGCATATCAATGGTCAAGGGCAACTGATGACACCATCGGCTAGCCATATATTCTGCTCCAGATGAGCTCACTAACATGGGTGACCTAAGGGATAAGCTTGGCAATTCAAACTTGTCCACAAATTCCCTTGATATGTATGAATGCGATGCACCAGTGTCAAAAAGAACAAGGGCTATAAATGACTTAATCAAAAACTTACCAATAACTGCGTCATGCTGCTCTTCGACTTCCTCCATGTTGACGTGGTTCACCTGACCTCTAGTGAAGGGATTCGGCTTCTTCCCTGAGCTTCCATTGCCATTTCCATTCTTTGCTTTAGGACACTGGGTGGCGTAGTGTCCAGTCTTCCCACACCTGAAACAAGTAATGTGACTCAGATCCTTCTTGGCGGGTGTAGCGGGGTTGGAACGGCTCTAACTATTGTTTCCTCCATTCCCATTACCATTCTTAGGGCCATTGTGGTTGTGTGAAATTCGTCCATTGTGAGAATGGCCTCCATGGTTATGTCCTCCATGGGTATGATGGGTGTGTCCTCCCGAGAACGGGGAATAGCGGGGCTTCTACTGAGCTCCAGAGTTATACTTCCCATGTCCATACTTCCATTTGCGGTTCTCTATCTGCTGCTGCTTGCCTTCAATCATGAGGGCCCTTTCTATCAACTCCTGGTAGTTGGTGAATGTTGCCACCATCAACTGCATACTTAGCTCATCATTCAGTCATTCGAGAAACTTCTCATGCTTCGCGCCATCTGTCGCCACATCATCTGGGGCGTAGCATGCTAACTTACTGGACTCATCCACGTACTTCGCCATAGTACGATTCCCTTGGCGTAAGTTGCGGAACTCACGCTTCTTCATATTCATGGCTCCAACTGAGACATGTGCGGTGTGGAAGGCTTGTTGAAACTGATCCCAAGTGACATTGTCCACGGGGAAAGTGGGGGTGTAGTTCTCCCACCATGAGGCTGCGGGTCCATCCAGTTGATGTGCGGCAAAGCGCACCTTCTCAGCATCTGTGCAACTTGCGGTGGTCAGCTCCCTTCCAATCTTGCGGAGCCAGTCATCAGCAACAATTGACTCGTTCCTGCTAGAGAACACCGACAGATTCAACCTTAGGAAACGGGCTAAGTTGTCAACTGGTGGTGGTGGCGGTGAGTTATTATTGTTGTTGTTGGTGCCTTGGTTCTGGACTAGCAACTGCATCATGGCATTTTGCTGTTGGATCAACTGAGTGAGCTCCAGCGATAAAATGAATCCGGGGTCACGTCTCAGAGGCATATGATAGGTTTAGAGGGGTGAGAACAGAATAGAATAGGGTCTAAAGAGATATTTCACTACCCATATGCACATGAGACAAACATATTCATTTCACACCACTCAATTCAAACAAGATTCATACAATCGATCTAAGCTACCATTACAAAATATCGCAATGCTTTCTAACTACTTGGAAGAATACTAATAGTAATATGGTGGTCGACTAGAAATTTTGATCGGTGGAAGATTCCATAATATCTGCTCCAGCTTCGTCTTCATAATCATCATTGTCTTCATCATCGCTGTCGGGGTATGTGTCCGTGTCGCCTAGTATGTAGTCTTTAGAATGAATGTCCACTCCAGGCTCAGGCTTCACCACTGGTAGTCCTAGCATCCTCTTTAGGTCTTCATTCCACTCCAGTAGTACAGCAATTTCTTCTTCATATCCATCACATGTAGCCTTGAGTTCCTCTTCTAGCTCCATATTTCGGGTCACCACCTTCTTCGTATCTATCATGTTAGCGCACATCTAGTTCTCATAACAATGAATGTGATGGTTCAACTCCTGTATGTAGGCTGCAATAGATTTATCCCTCCTAGTGCGAATCATCTCCCATTGCTCATCTCGGCGTCCACATATCTGGTAGGTGGTGTCCTTAAGATCCTTGGTGTACACCTCGCCTATGCATCCAATGGCGATGTGGGCGGCCATGCTCTTTCCTAAAATCCAGGTTGGTGCGTCAAAGGAAAAACTCGATGGGCTCGGTAATTGGTGCAAACGTCCTTCCTGGAACACGAACTTGAATCGTCCAACGCTCCTCTTCTGGTAAAGTGCTGGTGAAGGTTTCGGTGAAGCTTGGTATGCTAATGTTCAAGTACCTAGTGACTTCCTTCAAGTGTCGTCCGAAAGGGGTGTCATCATCCGGTTGAGTCAACTTGTTCCTTGGGTCTGACATCTATAGTGTAAAAATAGAGAAGAGTTAGAAATGAGTAGAGAAGAGTATCATGTGGCTTTTCCTAGTGGTCGCGTCCTACAATCAGCGTGTGCTCTGATACCATCTTGTAGCGACCCGATCCCAATGGACCATAGTCTCTGTGCTTAAGTGTCATCCCTAGATCAGTATTGCTAACACACACAGTACTCGAGGATTTTTAACAGAGTTCAATCACACACTTATTACATCGAGTGTCTCTTGAAGAGTACTTATTACAATAATATGGTTGAACACTACTAGGGAAAACCTTATACACAGAACTTTAACAATAGCGCTTGTTAAAAAAGGGTGCTACTGCTAAATAGCAGTAGCGCGTGCTGGATAAACGCGCTGCGAACACAAACGTAGAGGTAGCGTGTCTCCTTTGAAAAGTGTTACTACTAAAATTCTCACTACTAAGCCGACATGCTACATATAGTAGTAGCGGTCTTCTATAAAGAGCGCTACTGCTAAGTTTATTTTAGTAGCGCGTTTACTGTGAAACGCGCTACTGTTAATGAAAAGAAAATTAAATGAAAAACAAATAGAAAAGTAAATGAAAATTAAAGAAAAAAAAGAAGAAAGGAAAAAATAAAATGTAAAGAAAAATAAATGAAAAAGGGAAAAAGGAGAAAGGAATAGCAGTAGCGTCTGTTCATCAGAGGCGCTATAGATAACTTGGCAGTAGCGCTTGTTTAGACCCCCGCTATAGAGAGAGAAAAGGAAATAAGAAAAGGGAAGGAAAATACATAGCTATAGTTGTAGCGTGTTTACGGAAAAGCGCTATAGCTAACTTAGCTATAGTGCTTTTACAGAAACGCGCTACCGCTAAGTTTGACTTAACCCAAAAGCGGTCCCCCCTGGCCACCACTTCTCCTCCAAATCTCTCGCCCCACTTCACCGCCGTCACCCAATTCGCCGTCGCCCTACTTCGCCGCCGTCTCCTGCCGACGTCAACGCCCCCGGAGCCACCAGAGCCGAGCGCCATCGACGCCACCCGAGCCGTGCGGCCTCATAAACGCCACCGGAGCCGCCCTCGGCGCCACCCTCGACGCCCTGCGTCCCTCGCCACAACTACCTCCCTCGCCGTCACTGGAGATGCCCCTGCCTCCCTCGCCACCACTGCCTCCCTCGCCACGACTGGAGCCATCCTCTTTAAGCCCCCAACCCTGCTCTATCTCTCATGCATAGCACAAACATTGGACAGAGAACTAGCTAGCTAGGTTAACTAGTTTAATTAGGTTAATTATCTAGGTTAGTGCAAAAAATTTAGTTAGGGCTTTGACAGAGAACTAGTTAGGTTAACTAGTTTAATTAGGTTAATTATCTAGGTAAACTAGGTTAACTAGCAAGGTTAACTAACTAGGTTAAATAGCTAGGTTAACTAACTAGGTTAAATAGCTAGGTTAATTAGGCTCGTTAGGTTAACAAGCTAGGTTAACTAGGTTCGCTAGGTTAGAGGAAAATTTATTTTAGAGCATTAGGTGACAAGGGTTAGAGAAATGGAGTTCCTTTGCAATTTAATTGGGTTCTGTCCTAGGCAGAGAAGCGTTAGAGAAAATAATGTGTGTGTGTGAGAGAGAGAGGGAGGAATAGCTAAAACAGAATTTGGGTTCTGTCCTAGGCAGAGAAATGTTCAGTGAGGTCATTTTGCAAAGATTTTTGATTTTTGAAAAGACCACTATTTTTCTAGGGAAAAGAATTTAGGCAAGTTTTATTTTAAAGATGATCCTTCCTAGACTTTTATTGTTGATTTTATCTTTTCATTGAAGTGGTCATGTTATATATTTTCATTGAAGTGTGGTTCGATTGTGCCCATGTGGCCTTTTGTTGACTCTAGGGAATGAAGCGTGGGTGGCCTATGTTTTGCTGGAATGTTGATTCATTTCCGTTCGGGCAAATTTCAGGTGCTCGATTTGTCCACTTTTTAGCAAAGGTCATGCCAAAATTTTCCGTGAATTTCGGCATGACTTGTGCTACAAACTAGGACATATCGAGTGCCCGCGATTTGCTAACAATTGGAAAGCAAGGGTGAAATATCGGATTGTCAACGAAAAGGAACAAAGTTAGCAGTAGCACTCCCTTACCAGTAGCGCTTCCTGCTAAAAAGCGCTGCAGATATTAGCAGCAGCGCTCTGCACTAAAGCGCGGTACTGCTAGCCATGTATAGCAGTAGCATGGGACGACGATGTCTACTACACAACCTTCTTCTTGTAGACGTTGTTGGGCCTCCAAGTGCAGATGTTTGTAGGACAGTAGCAAATTTCCCTCAAGTGGATGACCTAAGGTTTATCAATCCGTTGGAGGCGTAGGATGAAGATGGTCTCTCTCAAGCAACCCTGCAGCCAATAACAAAGAGTCTCTTGTGTCCCCAACACACCCAATTCAATGGTAAATTGTATAGGTGCAGTAGTTCGGCGAAGAGATGGTGATACAAGTGGCATATGGATAGTAGATAAAGGTTTTTGTAATCTGAAAATATAAAAACAGCAAGGTAACTAATGATAAAAGTGAGCGTAAACGGTATTGCAATGCTAGGAAACAAGGCCTAGGGTTCATACTTTCGCTAGTGTAAGTTCCCTCAACAATGATAACATAATTGGATCACATAACTATCCCTCAACATGCAACAAAGAGTCACTCCAAAGTCACTAATGGCGGAGAACGAACGAAGAGATTATGGTAGGGTACGAAACCACCTCAAAGTTATTCTTTCCAATCAATCCGTCGGGCTATTCCTATAAGTGTCACAAACATCCCTAGAGTTCGTACTAGAATAACACCTTAAGACACTAATCAACCAAAACCCTAATGTCACCTAGGTACTCCAATGTCACCTCAAGTATCCGTGGGTATGATTATACGATATGCATCACACAATCTCAGATTCAACTATTCAACCAACACATAGAACCTCAAAGAGTGCCCCGAGGTTTCTACCGGAGAATCACGACGAAAACGTGTGCCAACCCCTATGCATAGGTTCATGGGCGGAACCCGCAAGTTGGTCACCAAAACATACATCAAGTGAATCACGTGATATCCCATTGTCACCACAGATACACACGGCAAGACATAGATCAAGTGTTCTCAAATCTTTAAAGACTCAATCCGATAAGATAACTTCAAAAGGGAAACTCAATCCATTACAAGAGAGTAGAGGGGGGAGAAAACATCATAAGATCCAACTATAATAGCAAAGCTCGCGATACATCAAGATCGTACCACCTCAAGAACACGAGAGAGAGAGAGAGAGAGAGAGATCAAACACATAGCTACTGGTACATACCCTCAGCCCCGAGGGAGAACTACTCCCTCCTCGTCATGGAGAGCACCGGGATGATGAAGATGGACACCGGAGAAGGATTGCCCCCTCCGACAGGGTGCCGGAACAGGTCTAGATTGTCTTTTTGTCGCTACGGAGGCTTCTGGCGGCGGAACTCCCGATCTATTGTGCTCACGGATGTTTTTAGGGTATATGGAGATATATAGGCGGGAGAAGTACGTCAGGGGGGGCACGAGGGGATCACGAGGGTGGAGGGCGCGCCCATGGGGGTCGGCGCCCCCCCTGCCTCGTGACCTCCTCGCAGATCCCCCGACGTGCACTCCAAGTCTTCTGGGCTTCTTTCCTTCCAAAAATGAGTTCCGTGAAGTTCCAGGTCAATTGGACTCCGTTTGATTTTCCTTTTCTTCGAAACCCTAAAACAGGGTAAAAACAGAAACTGGCACTGGGCTCTGGGTTAATAGGTTAGTCCCAAAAATGATATAAAAGTGCATAATAAAGCCCATAAACATTCAAAACAGTAGATAATATAGCATGGAGCAATCAAAAATTATAGATACGTTGGAGACATATCAGCATCCCCGAGCTTAATTCCTGCTCGTCCTCGAGTAGGTAAATGATAAAAACAGAATTTCTGATGCGGGGTGCTACTTGGCATAATTTCAATGTGATTCTTCTTAATTGTGGTATGAATATTCAGATCCGAAAGATTCAAGACAAAAGTTCATATCGACATAAAAATGATAATACTTCAGGCATACTAACTAAGCAATTATGTCTTCTCAAAATAACATGGCCAAAGAAAGTTCATCCCTACAAAATCATATAGTTTAGTCATGTTTCATTTTCGTCACACAAGAATGCTCTCATCATGCACAACCCCGATGACAAGCCAAGCAATTGTTTCATACTTTAGTAATCTCAAACCTATAAACTTTCACGCAATACATGAGCGCGAGCCATGGATATAGCACTATGGGTTGAATAGAATATAATGAGGGGGTTATGTGGAGAAGACAAAAAAGGAGAAAGTCTCACATCAACAAGGCTAATCAATGGGCTATGGAGATGCCCACCGATTGATGTTAATGCAAGGAGTAGGGATTGCCATGCAACGGATGCACTAGAGCTATAAATGTATGAAAGCTCAACAAAAGAAACTAAGTGGGTGTGCATCCAACTTGCTTGCTCACGAAGACCTAGGGCACTTGAGGAGGCCCATTGTTGGACTATACAAGCCAAGTTCTATAATGAAAAATTCCCACTAGTATACGAAAGTGACAAAACAAGAGACTCTCTACTATGAAGATCATGGTGCTACTTTGAAGCACAAGTGCGGTAAAAGGATAGTAGCATTGTCCCTTCTCTCTTTTTCTCTCATTTTCATTTTTTGGGCCTTCTCTTTTTTTATGACCTTTCCCTTTTTTTGGGCCTTCTCTTTTTTATGGCCTTTCTTTTCTATTCCTCACTTGGGACAATGCTCTAATAATGATGATCATCACACTTTTATTTATTTACAACTCAATGATTACAACTCGATACTAGAACAAAGATGACTCTATATGAATGCCTCCGGCGGTGTACCTGGATATGCAATGAATCAAGAGTGACATGTATGAAAGAATTATGAACGGTGGCTTTGCCACAAATACTATGTCAACTACATGATCATGCTAAGCAATATGACAATGATGAATGTGTCATGATGAACGGAATGATGGAAAGTTGCATGGCAATATATCTCGGAATGGCTATGGAAATGCCATAATAGGTAGGTATGGTGGCTGTTTGGAGGAAGATATAAGGAGGTTTATGTGTGACAGAGCGTATCATATCATGGGGTTTGGATGCACCGGCGAAGTACCACCTACATTCCCCTACATTTAATAGCCTACCACTGAAAGAGGTCACACAACTTACTCAACTATGCGAGAGCCCATAATGGCTTGTGGCTGCACACGGAAGTTTCTAACATGAATAATATTATGATCCCTTTGAGCCTGGGTGGCATTCCATAGGATGATCACACGGGTACTCCGGGATATCCTAGGACAACACTGGATTGCTCGAGGTGCCCGCAACCAATCCACCCAGATGTGTATTAAAGTAGCCACCTTAAGTTTTCCTTAGTTAAAATCTCTCACAACTTGCATGATTCTCAGATACCAATCCCCGTCTACGAGCATGCACTGCTGCAGGATGCTGCTAATGCGACACTACGATCAGAGACCCTTCGAGAAATGTGTGCGGTGCCATAATCGCAAACGGTGCTGTATGAAAACCGTCAACAAAGGTGAAAACGTTTGCAATGGAGGATGCATCAAACACGGTTCAGATTTTAGTTGCGTGTGCGATCTAGGGCATACGGTTCAGTCCAATGAACTGTTTGCGATGAGGCGGAACAAAAAAACGGGCATCCTAATGAAGGCGTGTGCGATATAGAACATACGGTTCACTCGGATGAACTATTTGTGATTAGGCAACACAAAAGAAACGGGCAGCCAGATGAAGGTGTGTGCGATATACAGCATACGGTTCACTTGGATGAACTGTTTTGATTAGGCAACACAAAAGACACGGTCAGCCAGATGTAGGTGTGTGTTATTGAGGGTAAACGCTTCAGAAGGATTAACTGTTTGCGATTAGGCAACAAAACAGAAACGGGTAAGCCAGATCAAAGTGTCTGCGATTGATGGCATACACTTCACATGGATGAACTGTTTGCGATTAGCCACAACAAACTGAAACAGTTAGATAGATCAACGTGTGTGAGCTAGATGGGCACACCCATTCTAATTACAAGACGTGGGCTGACATTGCCTATTGCGGTGCACCCTATGGTGCAAACGCCATGTACGCGGCCGAGAAGGCATATGTGCCCATGTTACGCCTTTCAGGAATAGTGCTGCACTTATAACCGTCAGTAAATTTTGAGCATGCGTCTCGTCACATTCCAAATTGCAAACCTATTCACACCGATCAAAACCTAAACAATTTCCCACTTAGGAGCGTATTACTACGCGGTTATAAATACTACTACTCCAAGATGACTACACATTCCTCCTCAACTCCTCATCCACAAAAAGTCAAAAACAAACAAGTCATTCATCATCGTTCCCTTGCGTCCGCCATGGCCAGCGTGAGTTCTGGGTCGAGAGATTGTGACCAGCGAGAGGTGAGTCGGGAAGCGGGAGCATGAGAGATGTCCCGCCTCGCCGCGATAGCAGCCAACATGTCCTGCCGCATGGCCGTAGAAGCAGAGAGGTCCCGCCGCGCCACCGAAGTAGCACGGAGGACCCGCCGCGTCGTCGATGTAGCAGACTGGTCCGAGCGCGTCGCGGAAGCAGAAGAGATGTCCCGCCGCGCCGCGAATGCAGCAGAGATGTCCTCCCTTGCCGCGGAGGCCTGGGAAAATGCCTCGCGGGTAGGCGAGGACTCTTACAGGCGCATGAGTGCCCTCGTCCATAGGTAGACGGATCAGATCTCTGGGTGGGCCAGGTTGCAGGATGACCTGCAAGCCTCGTTTGAACAGTCTACCGACGTCATCCGGCAACTAAATGAGAGCAATGCGAAGCTCCGGGCCGAGCGCGACCTGCTGAGGGCGAAGATTGTCGGAAGTGCGGAGCAGCAGGAGCAGACCATTGCCTTGTTGAAGAGGACCGACGTCATCGTCGAGAAACTTATGGACGAGAATAACAAGCTGCACATCGAGCGTAGAAGGCTGGTGGAGGAATCCGTGGATGCTCTCAAGCAGCATCTTGAGGACAAGAAAGATCTCGTCGCCGCTCGCCGCGGAGACTAGTTCCCGCGGCCTGCAGCAACGCATCAAGAAAGTAGAGATCAACGAGCCATATCGTTGTCTTCCTTCTTCTTTTGCCCTCGTGTATTTCGGGCGTTGCCGCATGTGGATTTTTTAATTATGTTTCTAAATATGTAAGACAAATATTATCCACTTTCATCGTCCTTATATTCATCATGCTTGCTATAAGTCGCAGTCGATGCTATATAGGTCCGTCGGATCTTACATCAAGATCCTTGCAAAACTTTCTTTTCAGATTTTCATTTTTTCACTTAAATCTTAGTCCAGTGAGACATAGCCACGCCGTAGAACATGTGCTCGGGCGCCATTAATGGAGACGTTGGGAGGGAGGTGCGCGGCAGGTACCGGTCAAACGGCTCTCGTCCCGATGAGCACGCACAGGGGTCTGATGGCACGCATTCCGTACTCAAATAGCTACCCCGCACGGCACCTCCTAGTCAATAAAAAAGGGGACGCGTGGCCGCACGTAATTGGTAAGTCAAACGCCCACAGTTTCAATAATACTTGTGTTTCTGATTTGTAACGTGACAGCACTTGTTCCAAAATGACTTTGTTGCTTGTTAATGTGTGGGTCTTTGCAAATCGGACAGAAAAATTACCACATCATGTTGGTGCCATGTCATGAGAACATGCCAAGTTTCATGATTTTCAGGCGTGTTTTGGAATTATAGGAATTAAAAAACCAAGTTTCTCAATCTTTCCGGCCGAGCCACAACCCCCAGATGTTTGAATTTCACTCCCATCTCTTGCATGGGACCTAGAAATTCACCCAAGGATACACATGTGATTTTCCAAACAACTTTGGTGCACTGGAGCATGTGCTTGTAGTTCAAATTTGAATTATACACATTAAATGCCCAAAACTCAATTAATGTATAAAAAAGGCCAAACGAACCCGGAATAATTCCAAAATTTAGCACGTTACTTATATTTGGTCTAATTTGGCTTTGTATGAAAAAATAAGGCGGGAGAAGACAGTGTACGTATGTCGTTTCGCACATGGAGGTGACACGTTCCCTTTCGGAAACACGAGCCTTCTTGAGAGAAGTCCGGTTTGCAAGAAGCTTACACCAAAGCTTGTCCCAATTCGGCCAAAATTATTACCGCAACATGTTGGTGCCATGTCATGAAACCATGCCAAGTTTCATGATTTTTCAGATGTGTTTTGGAATTACAGGAATTTAAAAAACAAGCTTCTCAATTTTCCAGCCGAGCCACGATGTCCACATGTTTGAATTTCACTCCCATCTCTTGCATGGGACCTAGAAATTCATCCAATGACACACATGTGATTTTTCAAACAAGTTTGGTGCACTAGAGCATGTGCTTGTAGTTCAAATTTGAATTATGCACATTAAATACCCAGAAACTCAATTAATGTATAAAAAGGCGAAATGAGCCCGGAATAATTCCAAAATTTAGCACCGTACTTCTATTTGGTCTTATCTGGCTGTCTAAAAAAATAAGGCGAGAGAAGGCAGTGTACGTATGTCGTTTCGCACACGGAGGTGACACGTTCCCTCCCGGAACCACGAGCCTTCTTGAGAGAAGCTCCGGTTTGCAAGAAGCTTACACCAAAACTTGTCCCAATTCGGCCAAAAATATTACCGCGGCATGTTGGTGCCATGTCATGACATCATGCCAAGTTTCATGATTTTCTGGCGTGTTTTGGAATTACATGAATTAAAAAACCAATAGTTTCTCAATTTTTCTGGTCGAGCCACGACGCCCAGATGTTTGAATTTCGCTCCCATCTCTTGCATGGGACCTAGAAATTCACCCAAGGACACTCATGTGATTTTTCAAACAACTTTGGTGCACTGGAGCATGTGCTTGTAGTTTACATTTAAATTATGCACATTAAATGCCTAGAAACTCAATTAATGTATAAAAAAGGCGAAACGAGCCCGGAATAATTCCAAAATTTAGCACCATACTTCTATTTGGTCTAATCTGGCTGTGTAAAAAAATAAGGCGATCGAGAGAAGGCAGTGTACGTATGTAGTTTCGCACACGAAGGTGACACGTTCCCTCTTGGAACCACGAGCCTTCTTGAAGGAAGCTCCGGTTTGCAAGAAGCTTACACCAAAGCTTGTCCCAATTCGGCCAAAAAAATTATCGCAGCATGTTCGTGCCATGTCATGAGACCATGCCAAGTTTCATGATTTTCAGGCGTGTTTTGAAATTACAGGAATTAAAAAACCAAGTTTCTCAATCTTTCCGGTCAAGCCACGACGCCCAGATGTTTGAATTTCACTCTAATCTCTTGCATGGGACCTAGAAATTCACCCAAGGACACACATATGATTTTTCAAACAAATATGGTGCACTGGAGCACGTGCTTGTAGTTCAAATTTGAATTATGCACATTAAGTTCCCAGAAACTCAATTAATGTATAAAAAAGGCCAAACGAACACGGAATAATTCCAAAATTTAGCACAATACTTGGTCTAATCTATCTGTGTAAGAAAATTAAGGCGGGAGAAGGCTGTGTACGTATGTCGTTACGCACACGGATGTGACACTTTCCCTCTCAGAACCAGGAGCATTTTTTAGGGAAGCTCCGGTTTGCAAGAAGCTTACACCAAAGCTTGTCCCAATTCGGCCAAAATATTTACTGCAGCATGTTGGTGCCATGTCATGACACAATGCCAAGTTTCTTGATTTTCAACGGTGTTTTGGATTTACAAGAATTAAAAAACCAAGTGTCTCAATCATTCCGGCTGAGCCACGACACCCAGATGTTTGAATTTTATTCTCATTTCTTGCATGGGACCTATAAATTCAGCCAAAGACACATATGTGATTTTTCAGCAAACTTTGGTGCATTGGAGCATGTGCTTGTAGTTCAAATTTGAATTATGCATATTAAATGCCCAGGAACTCAATTAATGCATAAAAATGCCAAACGAACCCGGAATAATTCCAAATTTAAACAAGACACTTGTACTAGTTGCATGTTCACTGTACGTAAATGTTCTAGCAATTCAAACACCATCCTTTCCCTCCGTAACACCATTTTGTCTTTCAAAGCATAATAAAAAATCAGGTATACCACAAACAGTTTACTAGAAAGAATCGTGTAGGATGCGATATAAAATATCTTGGTGCACCGTCTTGTCTGGATTATGCAGGAAGCTTCGTCATCTACAGTACACCGCCCCCGCTTGAACCACACTTGCACACCAGTTTCTCGCGGCACCGAGCGAATTTTTTTTGCCACCGCAAAAATATCTATCTCCCCGCCCCTCCCTCCTACCAAAAGCCAAATTTCCGTTGTTCCTCCTTGCTTTCCAAGTTCAAACATTCACTGCTGCTTACTGGCAGCTCAGCCTCCTCGCCGGCGACCCTTCTTCTTGCAGCGTCGCCTCCTCGCCGGCTACCCTTCTTCTCGCAGCGCCGCCTCCTCGCCGGCGACCGTTCTTCCTGCAGCGCCGCCTCCTCACCGGCGACCCTTCTTCTTGTTGCGCGGCCTCCTCACCACTGACCCTTCTTCTTGCTGCACGGCCTCGTCGATATGGTTAGGTAATCCACACCCCACCCACACCATCCTCCTCCTTTCCCGTCCCACATGCCCCGACTGACGGAGAAACACCTTCCACCAAAATCACTACCCCCCTCCTCCAATTAAGTGCTGCTCACATCCATTTTATATGCAGTATAACGTGGAGCTGAGTACCATGCGGCCGCACGCGCGAACGAGGTCGCTATGGATGACATGCGTGTCGACCGCCAGATCTTGGAGGAGCATCTCGTCTTTGAGGCCAGCGTCGACACCGCCGTGCGATTGTCTACTTTAAAATACAGTTCGTGATGTTTTCTCGAGGCCACCGTCAGTGCCTTCTAGTGATTTGTCCTCTGTAATATTAATATGCAATCTGATGTTAAGTTAACAGTTTGGTCCTCTGAAATGTAATGTTCAGTTAACACTTTGGTCCAACAATTGCTACATTTTGTAGTACTGTTCTCAAGCATTCTTTGTTTTGTTAATTGTCTTATCTTCTAGTACATGTTTCTATTCTACAATGTCGTGCTCAGTTAACTATTTTGGTTCATTTGGTCTGCTGTCCATTTAACTGTTTGGTTCAGTTCTGCAATTTGATTTTCATTTGTTGTGGGTACAATTTTGTATTGTTATGCATGTGACACCAATCGAATTTGGATGTACTCAATACATATTCTATTGATAGTATGGCAACTCTCAGTTAACCTGATCAAGATCTTCCTTATGTGTGTTGTAGGGAAACAATGGGAGACACTGCGGTTTACCATCGAGGTTTGTTCAAGAAGGTTCCTTTAGCTAATAGCACATTATTTTGCAGTTACAAGAATCATTCTAATATTTAGGTTTCTTACAATTTGGTCTTGCACATGTAGGTCCTGCTGTCAGAGACTTATACCCACTATTCGACCCATTTACATATGGGAAATTGAGATTTCCACGAATATCAGTCAAGTCAAGAAACTCAGAAAGATTGTTAGGATGAAGAAACTTGCGAGAACAACAACAAGATCTTTGTTTGCACAATAAAGAAGACATCAGTCAACTATAGGATGGTACCAACTCTTTTACCTTGTTTTTACCCCTTGCGCCATTTCAAAATTGACAACAGCAATTTATGCATAGCTTTGTTTTCAGTACTTTTCAAAGCAATTCACCGATGATTACCTCTCAAACCACCTGCATGGTCAAGAGGCGAGGAAGGTATCCATTCAACACCCACGGTACAATATTGAAGTCTTGCTGAAGAGGACGAAGGTTGGGCGGGCAATTATCCATAGCCACTGGCCTAAAGTTGCAAGGACATTCAACATCACTAAAGGCTCAATATTTTCCTTCCGCTTCTGCAGTTTCCTAGGAGAGATTCATCTGTCTATTTACTGTGTATGATGCTACTTTCCAAAGGTTTTTGATGCTGCATGTGAAACTTGGTGCTGTTGTGTAATGGCGTAACTGAGTGCCGAAGCTATCTGATGTAATTCGGTTATGAAATCCTAGTTGCTTTTATATGGATATGAAATATCTGGCGTGTTTTATAAGAAATACCAGTTTGATTAGTACATGGATTATCAATAATAGGCTAATTACCCTGCTTATTGGGGTTTTCTATTGCAAATGGTTACTCAGACAGCACCGTGGGCGATGAACTCAAGCAACCCACACGGTTTCTAGAAAGTAGGCGTGTTCGATCAACTAACAATCACACATGGCTTCTGGCAGCGAACTGTTTGCATTAGGCCACCTTGCACACATGTTCCCACACAAAGAACTGTGTGGGATGTACATACCTACGGAAATGATTTTCTGGGATTCACCGTGTGGGATGTACATACCTATGGAAATGATTTCTAGGATTCACCGTGTGGGATGAACATACCTACGGAAATGATTTCTGGGATTCTCCATGTGCGATGTACATACGTACGAAAATGATTTCTGGGATTCACCGTGTGGGATGTACATACCTATGGAAATGATTTCTGGGATTCACCATGTGGGATGTACATACCTACGGAAATGATTGGGTTTCCATGCCTCGCCCGATCGCACACGGCCCCAGCCTGGGTCCCACGAGGGCCTATCCCCGACGATTTCTAGGTCATGTGGGAAGGACCCCCCTATCGCCCACACTCACTTGGCGACCGTTCCAAAGGCCTCCGCGGAAAGGGGTTTTAAACCGTTTGTTTAGGATGTCGTTGTACCATTAATGGCTAAGCAATATGAGCATAATGTATATTCCCCGGGTGATAAAAGGATAATAGGTTCCTACCTCATAAACTACTTGATAGTAACCACATGTTCACAATCCTACTCATGCAATGTTTGAGGGTTGAAACTAATGCATAAAAACTGGGTAATAAAGGGATATGATCGAAGTGTAACTTGCCTTGGTGACGATCGGAAAACCCTAGAGATTCGTAGTAGCAAGCTTCGCACTCCGGAGAGCCTATCATAGACAAATAATAGCACACATAAGCACTCAAGCTTAAGATGCAAATGTAAAACCAAATAAAGGATCTAAACAGAAAGTTCAAGTGAAGAGCTTCGATATGCAAAAAGAACCAATCAAATCGGAGATACAAAACTCAAGCTATGATCGAAAGAAATTCAAATCCAAATCTGTTTGAAACCAAATTTTTAAACTTTCAAAAACATGTTTAAGTTAATTATCTGAACAGAGGGGATCGTAACGAAGAATTTGGCGTTGGTTTTGTTGGATTTGGATAAACGAGCAAAAAGTTGTGATCGTTTAAAAATCAAGGACTAATCTGCAAAGAAAATAATTATGGATAGGTCCCTGGCCGAAAATAAACAGAAAAGGAGAAAAATCTAACGAATGAACGTTCGCTACAGAAACCTAATGAACGAAAACCGTTCGCTACAGAAGACTAACGGACGAACGTCTGCTAAATAAACTACCCTAAGAAATAAACCGGGTTGAGAAAAGAAAACCAAAAAAACAGATTGGGCGACGGTTTATACCAGTTCGGCGGTTCAGTGGTTCGGCGAGAAAACCGGCGGCGGCTGAATGGCGCGGGGCGGCGGCGACGCGAGGCGGCGGGGCCTGCGGCGGCGCGCGAAGAGGCGGTGCTTGCGGCGGCGCGGGGCAGCGGCAGGTGATGCGGCAAACGGCAGTTGCGGCTCGAGGTGGCGGGACGCGACGACAGTTTGTGGAGGAGAGGGCGGCGGGGTGGCGGCTTTTAAAGGCTGGGGGAGGGGCCCGGCGACTTGGGGAAGGGCAAAGGCGGCGGCGGGGCGAGTCGGACTCGGCGGCAGCGGCGCACGCGTGCTGGAGGCGGACTCCGACGCGGCTCAGGGAAGGCGGCGTTGCTCGGCCGTTTGGGCTTGGGCCCAGTCGGTCCGAAGAACCTTTTTTTTAAATAATGCCGCAAAGAAAAAAATCTGAATAAATTAAAAATAAAAAATCCTAAAATTCCAGAAACAATTTTCTCCATCCCCTCTTAATATTTGGGACAATGTAAACATTTTTCTGGGCTAAATACAATTTAAAAAAATGCAACTTTTCCTAATTTAAAAAATGCAACCGAATAAAATTGCAAATAAATATCAAATAAAATTTTTTTTATTCAAAATTAAATTTCCAATATTTCCTAGCTGTTTGAACAAGTCATATTATCTTCTCTCATTATTTTATTGGAAAATAATTTTGAATAAAAAATCACTTTGATCTAATTTGCCAATTTTGAAAATTCAAAAATGGATTTTTTGTGAAACCTCCAACTCTCTCAATTGGTCCTTGAGTTGCTTAAGATTTCTAGGATCAAAAGTCCAAATAAAAAATTACAAAATGCATAAATTATGAATGCATATGATGACCTAATTGAAAATTGAGATGTTACAAGCATCATCGCCTTGACTACCTTGATGACATCTTCCTCCATCAATGGGATCTCCAGGTGATCTAGAGTGAGATGTGGCGGTTGTAGATCATCTAGATTCAACCCAAACTCCCTTTCAGGTGCTTCACCAGGAATCTGCTGGAAATAGTTGTCCACCGCCTCCGCAATCTCCTCCTGGCCTGATAAAATGGCACCATCCACCCACATACCCGTGATCACATTCCACCTCCTTTGATGATTCGCATGCTGGAAAAAGAAACCCATAGTTGCATTGCCTTCACGCAACCATATCATCCGTGACCGTTGGTGTGCAATGGACCGTTCCAAGGAACAAAGGCCAAGTAATTTGCCCTTGAGGGCCCTCCTTAGTTCTAGTTCTGCCGACGACAATGCTCTCGCCTCCATTGCAATATCTAGCTGCTTGATGATCTCGGGGCGATAGCTATCTGGATCTTGACGTTACCGATGCACCGATCACTCCAACTTTGCAACTTCTTCATCATGGCATGTACTCCCTCCGTTCCTAAATACTTGTCTTTCTAGGCATTTTAACAAGTGACTACATACGGAGTAAAATGAGTGAATCTACACTCTAAAATATGTCTACATACATCCGTATGCATTAGTCATTTGAAATGTCTAGAAAGACAAGTATTTGGGAACAGAGGGAGTAGTTTAGAATCCAGCATCACGAAGGGATTGCCATCAAACGGCACAGACGACCATGCCTCCGCCACCACCTTGAAGAAACCTTCTACCTTGACCCAAAAGGACTCAAAACGAAACCACCTGCCAGCATGGAAATCAGTGTGCAAGTCCAGGAGCAAGGGGAAGTGATTCGACACCGCGAATCCCAGGGCCGAGAGGAAACCTGTCGGGTAGAGCGCCTCCTAGTCAACTATCGCAAATATGTGGTCAATTCTCTCCAGGGTTGCACGCCCACGCTCATTAGACCATGTGTAGTGTCGTCCGTTTAGGTATACTTCCTTAAGTTCCAGCTGATTCAGCTTAGAACGGAAGCGAGACAACATGCTCCTATTGATTGCATTGTTGTTCTTATCTTTTGGGTTCACAATGAGGTTAGTCGCCTAGAACCACCCGAGGCCCAACATGCAGTTCCGTAATGTCCACAAGTTCTTGAAGGAACTCCACTTTCTGGGCATGCAAGTGCGGCCATAAACACCGGTGACCCACCATTGATCAGCAGAGCTCACTGGCTTGACATGTGCCATGACCGTGTAGTGTGGATTTTAGAGGTGCACCGCCATTGGATCCCATGCTAACAGAATACCACCTCTCGTGCTGTCGGCCGCAAGATAGAGAATTTCGCAAATTTATTACCCAAACATTGAGCTACAGTGCCCGTCATCCCTACCTCTAACTTGGTTTCTTGAAGGCATAGAATGCTCGGATTTTCCACGGGAACAACTTGAAACACCACATTGCTCCGTGTCAGCGCATTAAGCCCTCGCATGTTCCACACCCTCGTTTTGATAGGTTGTGTAGCCATGGGGAGGGCTTACAAACCACCAAACACCAGGCACTCAAGAGGTGCCCGCCACCTCGGTCAGCAGCTCTACCAAAGGTAACACCGAGGGATCCCATCCAAACAGGGCCAGGATAGAAGCTATATGGTTATCAGATAGTGGTGACTTGAATAGCTGCACGTACATTTGCAGCGCCTCCTCCCCAATTGAATTCCCATCGTCGGCGAGACAAAGCTTGCGGATTATGATCTGCTGCTATTTTGTAGACGAAGATGGCCATCTTTTCTTGGTGATTCTCACACTCCTCCTTGGCGAGTCAATCGGCTGATATTTCTTTCTTGGTTGGCATGCAGTGGATGTCACCATGGTCTCCACCGACGCAGGAAGCAGTGGGGCCAGCCTTGTCTGCACGTTCTAGTAAAAAGCTGCCGCTAGCTCCTGGGGTGAGGTGCGCGAGCCGCTTTGGACATGGTCACGTCCCTCCCTTGCATGGCTCGTCGGATGGGGCGTGGAGGAGCCCAGGCCTATCCCAACACCAGGGTTAGACGCGAAGGGCCATCCTCTACCGTGCATGCATCCGCGGATAGGCTGATCTACAGCCAATCCCCTCGAACCGCCTGATGCCCCATTGTCGCATGTGCGTTTGTGTATGCAGACATGATATCTTAACTTTTTCATGAGTGTGTGTTCATTTGTGTATGCATGAATATAGTTTTAGGATCATCTGGTCATATAATAGCAAAAATGCATTTTCCACAAAAAAAAGTAGCGTAAGTGCATTAATAATTGTAATTTTGTCCCAAAGGTTTATAAAAGAATAAATAATTTTTTGAATTTGCATCAATAGGTTTATACTTCTGCCTCTTATTTTTTTTTTGACTTTGCATCAATAGATTTATACTTCTGCCTCTTCTTCTTTTTTTACTTCACATCAATAGGTTTATAAAAACTATAAATTATGGATGTTGAGACAAAATTATTTCTCTTGTTAGCTTGTACTTCCTCCGTCGTTGTTTACTCTACTGCGCATATGGAAGGACCCAAATACCAAGGAAAGAATTGACCTGTTAATTTGGGACTGATTTAATTTAACGTGCTGGGTTTGCGTGGATCAGATACATAGATATCGATGTACTCTACCTGATCGGATGTGCTTGTTTATAGCCTGAATTCTCTACCGTCATAAAAGCTCGCATGCATGGGAACTACTATCTCCGTCCTGGTTTGTTATTCATTTTCGTATTTTGTGCCAACATTTCACTATAAATTTAACTGACAAAATATTAAGGCATGTCATGAAAAATTATATCGCTGGATTCGTATTCGAAGATAGTTTCCAAAGATATTATTTTTTGACATGAATTAACATTTTATTAATTAAGTTCATGGTCAAAAATTGGCAGAAAATACTAAGAGGACCAATAAATCAGGACAGAGGTAGTATCCCTCACCCTGCGCATGCACCACATGATTAGGAAAGAAGAGATCGCACATGCGACTGCTAATAGGAAATCTAGAAGTAAGGGCATCTCCAACGGCGACCCGTAAAATTTCCATCCGCGGACCGGGGGGGGGGGGGGGGGGGGGGCAGTCCATGGGCGCGGATGCGGGAGACCACCATTCAACCGTAGCCGCATACATTTGACAACAGTTCGAACCAACCGGACAATAATCATGCAAACCAGCAAATTTTGATATAAACACAACCTGGTTTCATATAAACATGACATATTTCATTACATTTATACCAACTAAGTGGTGCTAGTGCGGCTCTCGGATAGAATTGATACCTAATCTAAATGGTCGCCTCCACCCGTTTCCCATGTCCGTCCATGAGTCCCGGGAACTGAAACTTCTCCTTCTCCAGCTCCGCCTATGGGTAACTGACAAATTTCTGATCGACCTAAGGGGCTAATGATCAACAGTTTATATGTTTCGACCAAAACCACAAGCGGAAGCAGAATTTATTTTCACATTAACTACATTGGTGTTAAATCTGAAAACAACACACATAAACTTTACTGGAATTAAATCTGAGAAGAGCAAAGGCATGGAGTACTGGTCCAAAACTCCAAACATGTAGTGCCAACTTCCAAGGATTCATTTCAGTATAGATAAAAATAAAAAGGAGTTTTGTGCACAATGCCTACCAAGAAGGAGGTTCAAGTCCGAGAAACATGTAGACTGAGCTGGACAAAAGATTTGTGATCCAAAGACAAAAGTTCCAGTTTCTATGTTTCCACTGAAACTGAGTTTCCATTGGATACGTTTCTCTATTGAGCACACATAGAGATACCAACCTATCCAATACCATATCTCATTGTCACGATCTTCCGGTCAAACGTTCTGCTGCCGTCTTCAAGGAAAAAAGTACTTGTAAAATATTAATCCCGAAATCCAGTTAGATAGTTAAAAAATCATAATGCAAAAGTCAACTTTCTACAATGTTAACCATGAAATTCAATAATATTTAATCATAGTAGTGTTGAAGCTTGACTGTTTAGTTTTTTAAACTGTTAAATGTGTCGAATAGTTCATTCATTTTACCACACCTTTTACTCTTGCCTAGCCATCTACTTTAAATTAAACTTCTCTTCCCAATAATTCATAGATGGAAGTCATTTCATTGATTAAATGATATATATACTAAGCTAGCATGCATATGTAGCATCAACTGCTATGTAGTTAAACTTGTGCTACTAAAAAACTTGGCGAGATAGTTGAATCATAATCACTCAAGCTTTATCATCCATTGATATTTTTAAAGTCATATTTGTTATTTGGTAATTCATTTATTTTCCACATTAGATTTTACTACGAATTCATTCTATTGCTAGATCATCTTCAGAAATTTGATCTACTCGTTGTCCATTTTACTAATGGTCAGTGTTTACATGGTCGGCCATGGACCATGTAAAGGAGTGTGATGGCCTAGGATCCAATACATCAATAAATTGTGAAAGTATGTTTACAAAACATAAAAAACCAGCAATAATAAAAAGTTAAAATGAATTTGCTGATGGATACCTAACTCCACCACAATGAAGCGTCAAGTAGAAGCAATCATATCAGACCATGTGAAACCTTAAGCTTTGTATTTTGCACATTCATTTACATTGTGGTGGAGCTAGGTATCCATCAACAAATTCATTTTAACTTTTTATTATTGCTGGTTTTATGTTCTGCAGACATACTTTCACAAGTTATTGATCTATTGTGCCCTTATTTGAGATGGGCCCTAGGACATCACGCTCCTTTACATGGCCCATGGTCGATCGTGAAAACACTGACAATTAGTAAAATGGACAATGAGTGGTTCAACTTTCTTAAGATGATCTAGCAAAAGAATGATTTTGTAATAAAATGTAAGGTGGAAAATAAATGAATTACTAAATAAAAATATAACTATAAAAAATCAATGGACGATAAAGCTTGAATGATTATGATTCAACTATCTCACCAAGTTTTGTAGTAGCACAAGTTTAACTTCATAGCAGTTGGTGCTACATATACATGCTTGCTTACTATATACATCAATTCATAAATGAAATGAGTTCCATCTATGAATTATTGGGAAGAGAAGTTTAATTTAATTAAGACAGCTAGGCAAAAGTTAAAGGTGACATGGTAAAATGAATGAACTATTCGACACATTTAACAGTTCAAATAACTAAATAGTCAAGGTACAACACTGTTATGATTAAATATCATTGAAATTCATGGTTAACATTGTACAAAGTTGACTTTTGCATTATGATTGTTTTAACTATCTAACTAGATTTCACGGTTAATGTTTTACAGAGTACTTTTTTCCCTTCAAGACGGCATCAAAGCGTTTGGCCGGAATATCATCAAGAGGAGATATGGTATCGGATAGGTTGGTATCTCTATGTGTGCTCAATAGAGAAAAGTGTCCAATGGAAACTCAGTTTTAGTGGAAACATGGAAGCCGAAACTTGTGTGCTTGGTTTAGAAATCTTTTGTCCAGATCAGTCTACATGTTTCTCGGATTTTGCAACCTGCTTCTTGGCGGGCATTGTGCACAAAACTCCTTTTTTATTTCTATCTATACTGAAATAAATCCTTGGAAGTTGGCACTACATGTTTGCAGTTTTGGACCTGTACTCCATGCCTTTGCTGTTCTCAGATTTAATTCCAGTAAAGTTTATGTGTGTTGTTTCACGATTTAACACCAATGTAGTTATGTGAAAATATAATCTGCCTTCGCATGTTGTTTTGGTCCGAACATACAACTATTGATCATCAGCCCCTTAGATTGATCAGAAATTTGCCCGTTATCTTTTGTTATCAAAAGTTGGTAAGCCTATTCTCACTCCGATGTGCAACATGGTGCCGCATGCATGCTTTGCTTTGGGTTCGACTGATAACAAAAAACGGGATTTTTCTCAAAGAACAAGGAGATTAACGAGTGGAGTCAGTGTTTGCAAACTTGCTCTTGTGCGCTCTAATACCCCACAGACCGAAACCCTCACCAGTTACTACCTACAAGAGAGCAGATGTTTGATCGGACTAAAGGATTGTACCAAACGGTTCTGGGAAGACACATGGTGTCACTAGTGTGTCGATTTTGCTAAAACAAACTGTAGATGTGCAAACAATCCCTCCTACCACGTTAAATGCAAAAATACATAGAAGGGAGAGCTTGCAAGGAAACAAGATTGAGACCTCCAACTTAAGGCACACACTGGTAGCCACTTCACATCACCGCTGCAAATATAGCATAATCTTTTGAAACATGAACAATCTTCACATTACCACAGCAAATATAGCATGCAAGGACTATAGTGTGTAATATATAAGAACACACAACAATGTTAATATATACGAAAGCATTTCTGAAATTTTTTGAAACTTTTAATGAAAAAAGACGTGAACTATTTTGAAATGCTGAGTAGTTGTTGAAATTATGAACAAAAGTTGAAAACACAAACATTTTCAGAAATTCCTACAGGATTTAAAAAATGAACATTTTTTAAAATTTCCGTACATCTTTTGAAACATGAAAAATTTCCGAACATCTTTTCAAAACATGAACAATTTTAAAATTTATGGTTTTCTTTTTTTAGTTTTTATTTGTTCCATTTCCTTCTGTTTTTTCTCTTTCTTTTTCTTTTAGTTTTTAAAATTTCCGAACTATTTTTAAATCTTGCACTTTTTCTTAAATTAATGAACTTTTACAATTCGTGAACATTTCCTTTAATTTGCGAACTCTATTTTCAAAAATGTTCTTAAATTCGGAATTTTTTTTGCGTTGTCTAATTTTTTGAAGAGTTTGAAAATGTGTCCCTGTTTTGAAAATTATTCGCAAATCCAAAGAATGTTCGATTTCCCAAAACAAAAATCAAAATTTAAAAAATTCCGTGTTTTCAAAATTTGATTACAAATTAAAAAAAGTTCATGTTTTCCCCAAATTTTGTTCAAAAGTTTAAAAAATGCTTGTGGAATTTAAAAATTAATCTTGTTGTCAATTTTTTCCTGATTTTATTTTTTATAAAATTTGAAAAAAAAAATCATCATGTTGACGAATTTTGCTCATAAATTCTAAAAATGTTCATGAATTTTAGAAACTCTTCTAATTTCTTCAAAAAAAATTCATGTTTCCAAAGATGTTTGGAAAGTTCAAATTACAAAACATGTTTGTGTTTCCCAATTTTGTTCACAATTCAAAAACAATTCGGCATTAAAAATGTTCATTTTTCTTGCAATAGAAGTTTTGAATTTTTTCAGAATTTTTTTCATATATATGAATGCTGCTGTATGTTCTTATATATTTCGTGTTGTAGAACATCACAAGCAATAGTGATGTGAAGTTGGTAGAATTGCGCGCCTTAAGTCGGAGGTCTTGAGTTTGAGTCCTCGTGAGCTCACCCTTTTCTTTGTATTTTTACGGCGCTTACATAGAATGTGGTAGGAGGGACATGGCTTAGTGGGCCAGCCCACTTGCTCATGCCAGTGCAAATCATGTACATGGGTATGTGTATACATTTTGCGAAAGGTCCATAATATTCTTTATACATTTAATGAAGGGGGTCTGCCGAAGCGGAGCTTGTGCAAAATTGTGATTTTGTGTCATAGGTTTTCTAGCCCTATAGAGTACTGATATGACTCCTATAGGGATGGCAGAATATCTTCTTCAAAAACTAGTTCAAAGCGAGTTCTTTTTGGGCGGCTTAAAAAATAAGCTGCCTCTCCAGGTTAAAACATAAGCTGCCTATAATTATTTTGATACTTCTAAATTAGTTATCCCATAACTAGTTTAGAAGCCCCAATAAATATAAAAGGCGGCTTACGTGAAAAGCTAGGGAGAGGCGGCTTAAGAACTGTGGCCTTTAGTCCCATTTGCTATAGCTTGAGGCAGACCCAGGGCTAGCATATTCCGTACCAATACGTTGTTGTATGGACACATATATTTCTCTTTCTAACCACACAATTACGAGTTAATCTATTGTTATTTCCAAAAGTAGATGGTAGGAGGGACATGGCTTAATGGGCTGGCCCGGTCACTCGCACCTATGCAATTCGTATCCTTTATCCGTTTAATAGTGAGGGACGTGGAGCTCGTGCAAAATTGTGATTCTGTTTCCAGAGTAACGAGCGTGTGTCTCTTGTTTTCTTTTAGCCGATGGCTGTCAAGTATCAAACCTCTGATGATTTCAGGGGAGAAATCCATTCACTAAAAGAAAGAAAAACAGTTTACTCAAGGAGTACGCGAGACTGTACCGTCGGCTGCCTCCTGAGACGCTGCCGTCGCCTCCCCTTGGTCCTCGCCGAATCTTGGATCAGTGACTCCTGCACGCAGCAGACCACCTCGCCGCCCACCTCGACGTCCATCGCACCGTGAAACGGCACGCGCACCGCTCCTTGCCGTCCACGGTGCCTTCTCTACCTGCATATTTTGGTCGGGGCCAATTATTACTACTCCTACAACATACTCCCTCCGTTTCTAAATATTTGTCTTTCTAGACATTTTAAATAACTACTACATACAGATGTATGTAGACATATTTTAGAGTGTAGATTCATTCATTTTGCTTCGTATGTAGTCACTTGTTGAAATGCCTAGAAAGACAAGTATTTAGGAACAGAGGGAGTATATGTGTGTGACGAATGCACTGAGCAGGGCGCGGCGCCGAGGACGTACGGCCTCGAGGACAGCGTCGTAGTATTTGATCTCCCCGCCGTGCATGTCGCAGGTGAGGCAGAGCTGGTCGCCCGGGCGGAGATCGCCACAGCGGGCGTCGTCGAGGGCGGGGCACGCCCGGCGGAACCTCGCGCGCAGCGCGTCCACGGCGGCACGCGGGGAGGCGAGCTCGGGCGCGTCCGGATCGTACCACTCGTCCGCGTCCTCAAGGACATCCTCGAACATGACGCACAGATAGCCGTCCTGCACCGCCACGCGCGCGCCGGGCACTGGAGAGGATGGGGCGGGGGGTTGTCCGATGCTTTATATCGTCCAAATCTTAATCTTTTAGGGTTTTTTTAGGCTTTCACTCATTAAGGACAGTATAACCGCACCTAAAGCGAGCCTTCTCAGTGATTAGCGTTTTCGGCCGTCCATTTTCCCGATCTGGGACTTCCTGAACGTCCGATTTCGTGCGTGTGGCGATCTGTTCCGCGATCTGTGTTAACTGGGTCGGCTGTCCTGTGGGCTGCTGCTCCACGGGCCGAAACGGGCACCTGTGGTGCATTGGGCCTTGGGCGAGCCGGCAGCCCATTCGAAGGAGGGACCCAAGAGTGACCGCGTCGGCTTTACTCGAGAGCCCAACCTAGCGAACCCTAATCGAGTCCCGATCGAGGAGGCTAAGGGGAACGGGAGCGCATCGATCTGGAATCGAGCCGCAGAGAGGGGCGGCCGGTTCCATCCATCGAAGACCGTCGGGGTGCGTCCGTCCACAGGGATGGGATGGAGTCCGGTCGGTCCCAGCAACCGGAGGAGCGGGATCCAGGTGAAGACGAGTCCATCTGCTCGATCCCAGCGACCGGCGGAGAAGGATTCGGGTCGAGCCGATCCAATCCAGCGCAAGGTGTGAGGTGCGAGCGAGGGAGAGGCGCCTCGTGTACTGGTAACTTCTCTCCTCTCCATAAGCTCGCAATCATGGCATTGTTCTGCTGGAAACTGTCATGCTCCCCTTCAAGCTCGCGATTATGGCTATTATCATTCCTTAATTCAGGCCATTTGCTTAATGCCTGGTAAAGTCGCAAACCTCCCTGGCTGTCTATGCACATCTTACTCCAGCAGCAACATCTTCTTGGGCGACATGCTCAGGTATGGGCGAGGCTTGGTGATTTCGGGCCTAGATCGATGAGGCGTGGTGGCCATATAGATAGGTCGCGGCCGGCGACCGCCAAGAAGAAGCCTGGACCACCAGCACAAGGCAGTGTTTTGATTTTCGGTTTGTGATTTTTCTCGCCCTAGGCCAAGATGGCCGAATTCGGTCGTTTTTAAAAATTTCGGCCGAAATTTGACCAAAATTTGACTGAAATTTGATTAAAATTAGACCAAATTTTCTTAAATTTGACCAATTTCGATGGAAGATAGATTTCGCCCTAGGCCGAGATGGCCGAAATCCATTTATTTTGGCCGAAATTCAAAACACAGGCACAAGAACGAGGTGGGGATGCTTTGCAGGAGTGGCCAAATGACGCAGATCGGCGGCTGGACAACGGCACTATGGAAGGAGTTTGGGATTGTTTTGTTCTTGTTCTTTCGATTCTCTCCCTCATCCATCGCTCCCACCTTTCTCTGCAGTGAACATGGCCAACGACGGGACGACGTGGTGACCAAGGCTGGGCCAGGAAATTAGGAATAGAGAATCTTCTTTCAATGTGCTGGTGGTCAGCATGCATGGATCCAGCCATGTAATAGGTAGTTTAGATTAGTGGATGTACGTATTTCACTATGCCATCAGTTCTGTCGGTCCTATAGTTATCTTCCAAAATTTCTTATTGGAAATCCAAAGTCTGCATCTTACCTCATGTGAAATCGGTTCTGTTGTTAGTGTTTCTTCACAGGGTTGATCCATGGGATTTGCATCTCATGATTATATATGTTGGCAATTGGTTATCTTATCAGTACTTCACAATTAAGATGTTTCATCCTCGTCATTCTCTTTGCTTGGTGCTCATTGTGTGGTAACTATTTTATTCAACTACCCAAGATGTATTTCTGGCCACTATTCTGAATCTCTAAAATTGTTGGGAGTACTTTCATGCATATGTTTTTTACATTATCTATTAAAATATTCATTGGAAAATGACATGCTTAGAAATTCAGTTTAGTTAGATTTTCAACGTTTTAGTTATTTAAAAAAAATAAATATTAGTGTTCATATCCTCACATCTCTTTTTTTATGCTGCAAAAATTGGAAGTTATGGGTAGTTGTGGTCCAGCCAACCAAAGGCATGGGTGTTGCCGGCGGCCACAAGGAGCCAGAGTCTGCCATGGGAGGGGCAACCATGGGAGGCTGCGAGCACTCAGAAGCAAATAACCAAATTCAAGATTTACCAACATAGACGATTTCAGAGATGATTTCAGTGATGCACTATATATGTATAATCTTAGATGTTTATTTTATGTTTGTCTTGACGATACTGATTTGCCGTATTTAATAAGTGTTCATTGTTTTGTTGTCATACCAAAGCCAAGTTGTGCATTGCTTTTACTAACTACATATGATATTCTCTCGATTACCGACTAATAAACACCTTTGTTTGTGAAAAAATGAATATGTTTCATGCATTCATATATCTATTGTGCAAATAGACGGGCGCAGCAACGCGCGCCATCAATGATCTAGTTGCGGCAGTAAAACATAGTCTAAACGGAGTTGTCTCGCGATACCAATGTTTTTGGCCATTAGATTATGCGTCCGAACAGTTTCTGGCCATCAGATCTTCGTTCCAGCCACAATGCCCCGAACTTGGGCCGCCTGTCCTAATGGGCCGCTACTCTGGGGAATTTTTCGAAGGCATGTGGTTGATCCACCCGGTCAGTCGCTAACCCTCCCGAAGGAAAAAAAAATTGCTCCAACACACGGAATTGCTTGGTCGCTGCGAGAGCTGTGTTTTGATTTTCGGTTTGAGTTTTTTTTCGACCTAGGCCGAGATGGCCGAAATTTGATCATTTTCAAAAATTTCGGCTGAAATTTGACCAAATTTTGACTAAAATTTTCCAAATTTGATCAATTTCGGCCTAAAGATACTTTCCGCCCCAGACCGAGATGGCCGAAATTCGACCGAAATCCGTTTTTTCGACCGAAAATCAAACCACAGCGAGAGAAAGGAGAAGGGGATTCGGCGCCACGCGAGACGTGAGAGAATGATGCGGGGGATGTCGGGTGATGTCGCCGACGCCCCATCTCTCTTTCTCCCACGATAGCTTGCTCATCTCAAACCCTTTGCCCTCTCTCTCGTAGGTCCTTGGTAACAACAAAAATTATAAATCTTGGCGGACTTTATGGATCAATGAAAAAGATGATATGGCAATGTACTCCCTCTGTATCAAAATATAAGACATTTCTTATCTAAATCTAGACCAATAAACCATCATTAATGGATGACCTTTGTTCTTGCATAATTTAACTTTGTATGTTGGACTGTATGATGGCATCTGCAATATAATCTATTAACAATCACTGATAGCAGGAATGTTTCTTCCCATGAAACACATATTGGCTTTCATATTACGTAAGGTAAGCATTGTTTTGATTGAAATGGTTAGTTCTGAGAGGCTATGGTTAGAAAATATGTGCACTAACTCCGTATCGTGTAATTGATTATGTTATTTAATTGGAAAATAAAATTGGGGTAGCATTAGCAATCTCAAGATTAGGTCTGTATTACTATCTATATATAGGCAAATCGCTATAACTTTGCGGTACAATGATGATATGCCAAATTATTAGCATTATGATTTCGAATAAAAAACATTCTAGGAATCATTTATTTCTTCTTATATTTGTATTTGTAATAAACACTCCCTTCATTTTTAAGGTCTTTAGATGGATACTTGTTCAAATCGTATTGTCCTTTCATTTATTGAATTATCTTTTCCTTACGTTACATTTTAGAATAAAGATGTATTACATTTTCTTGGGATTCTTGCCAAATGAATCATCCTACTTTCATGTGCATAGAGCATTGTTGCATCTTATCTAGATGTGTACAAATTTATCACAATATTACCCTTTGTGTTACATCTTTAGTTTAGTCCAGTTTAGTCCTCAATATGTTAATCCTCCCGTTCATCAGATTCGCAGAGAGACTGGTGTTGTTGTGACCATAAGAGCCAGTGATTTCTGTACATGTACTGAACCAAAAAAAATCTACCAATTATTATGTAGCTTTCCTTGGTAAGGACTAAGAATAGTGTATACTCATATTTGCATAGTTTGTAAATAGTTGAGTTTGTAACGTACATCACCAAAGTGCAGCCAAACGGCTCACTAAATACTCCCTCCATTCACAAATATAAGATGTACTAACTCTTTTTTTGACCTGGATGTATATAGACATGTTTTAGTGTGTTTGTTCACACATTGCAGTCCATATGTACTCCATATTGAAATATCTTGAACATCTTATATTTATGAACAGAGGAATGAGTATTTTTGCAGTGTCTTTGACTGTTGTTATTTATACTAAATTTTCATGTATATTGATCTGAACAAAAAGGTCGTTGTTGCATATTGGTTCTATATATGTAGTACTATTTTTTTTCTATGCAAATATAGGATTCAAGCACTGAGAGTATCAAACGCACCAATGGTTGAAAGAGCTAATCCATTCACTAAGAGAGCTGCCAATCTTTTCACATGCCCATTGACAAATGCATCTGCTACTTAGTAGCATCAGATAATCCATCTTCTAATTGTATTGCCGATGTCATTTACACACACACACACACACACACACACACACACATATATATATATACACACACACATAAACACTATTCTGATCACGGGATCAGAATAACATTCTGATCACAACCTGACCTGCCCCGCTAGTAGTACGTTGAACTTCCCTGTGCCCTTGGTTGAACTTCCGTCAACATTGTCCAAATGGGGCTTGCGATATACTGTTGGAAAGCTATGGACACCAATATCATGACCCAACTTAATTTTTTGGCAAAATATAAACGGTTTAAGAGCAGTTTTGAAAACCGTTTTTTCTTCGCACAAAAAACGTGAATCGTATTTTCGATCGCTTTTCTAAACCGTTTATCGGAATGAGGCATATAATATGGCGTTGGAAAGCTGCTGCAAAACCGCTCCTTTCACATGTTGAAAGTTTTCTCTAATTCCCTATGGTTAAAGAGTAATTTGAAAAAATGTAAAATTGCGTAAACCGAACAGCTGAGTTCATTTTTTTGATGTCATTTCTAAACGGCTAATCCAATGGAGGCATATGATACAGCGTGGAAAGCTTATAACAATGCGCTACTTTTTCATCTTGAAAGTTTTTTTTCTAATTTTGAATGGTTTAAGAATAATTTTGAAAATGGTCCAAGTCCTATCGAGTTCGTATTTTCAAGCTAATTTTTTAACCGTGCGTCCGAATGCAGCAAATGATATGGCGTTGGAAAGCTTAAACAAATGCGAAACTTTTTGGTATGTATTGTTTCTCCCAATTATTTACGGTTTTAAGTCAGTTTCGAAAATGGCAAAAAATGTATTTTCGCCGTAATTTCTACAAAATTTATCGGAATTGGGCAAATAATATACCGTTGAAAAGCTACGGAAAAGGCGAAACTTTTTCGTGTTGATGGTTTTCTCTGATTCTTAGCCGTTTTCAAGTAATTGCGAGAATGGCGAGATTATTTGTTCTGCCTTTATCGCGAAACAGATTTTTCGAAAATGCACCGCGTGAAGAACCTGAACTTCTCGGCGCGTGTACCTGAACTTCACTCTATTTTTCGCGTAATTTTTTTGCTCGTAGTTCTCCATCCACTGCTCGTAGCTCTCCATCCACTAACCGAAATTGAGCAAGTGATATACCGGTGGAAAGCTGCTGTAAGCACAGAAAATTCCTGTGTTGATCATTTTTTCATACTCGCGATGATTTTAAAAGTTTTTCATCTGAAATTCATTCAACGTATTAATTGAACTTCGTGTTGTTTTCACGTTGAACTTTCGTGACGTACCTTCGTTTGTAATTCATTTGTCAGTGATACACAATTGATATTCTTTTTATACAAATCTCTCTCAGAAATATTTTTTTTAACTTTCTCCGACCGAGGACTTGAACTTGTAACAACAAAAAATGTGGACCTTGCCTTTTTATTCATTTTTCTCATATTAAACACACCATGTAGTACAAGAACTTTTTACCTTTTTATAATTTGAATTTTGTATTTTCTTTTTGAAATCAAGTTGCTCCCAAATAATAACTGGACTTCTTTGTGAATTGAGAAAATTATTTTAAAAGGGAAAAATAATTTCTTTTTTATGTTTAAGAACATGGAAATACAAGGTGAACCTCTCTCACAAGAATTTTTGAACTTCTCCGGACAACACACTTGAACTTCTTTCAACAAACCTTTTAAGCTTTTATTTTTCTATACTTTTATTTTCACCTAAAATGCATTCCTTGCAGTACTTGAACTTCTCGTTGTTTTCACTATGAACTTCTGTCGCATGTTTATGTATACGTCGAATTACACACAATTGAAAATGGGATGTCATTTTTTGCCATTTTAAAATATGTAATTGGAGATCGGGTGTCCCGCAATATAAATTGTGAACCGTGCACGGAGGAGCACGTGAACTTCTTGCAACAAATCTGAGTTTTTATATACTTCGAACTTCTCTGTTATTTTGAATTGAACTTATTAGTCTTATTCTTAGAAAAAAATTGTTTTCAAATAAGTATCGAACATTTTTTTAAATTGAACCTCGCACATTTATTTTTCCTACAAATGTAATGAATTTGAGTTTTTTGTAAACATCAAACTACTCCTTTTATTTTAATTTGAACTTCTTTAATTTTATTCTTTAGTAACGAAGAGAAACATGTCTTTTTCTATAAATACTAAACTTCTCTACTTTTATAATTTGGACTTCTGGGTTTATTTGAAATACTTTCCTTTTCCATTTGGACATTTGAATATACGGTGAACCTCTTTCAGAAGAATTTTTGAACTTTGCCGGACCGAGCACATGAACTTCTAGCAATAAAACTTTTAGACTTTACCTTTTATTGTATTTTTTCTCATACGAAACACACATCATGCAGTACGTGAACTTCCGACAGTTATCACTTTGGACTTCTCTTTGTTTCTCTTTAGTAATGGAAAAAATCTGAGTTTTTATAGACATCGACCCGCTCTAACTTTTTATAAAACAAAATTATAGTTTTTTCCACTTCCTATGATTTGTTTTTTGTCTCGCGACATTTTTAGGCATTTTTTTGTTCTTAGTGAAATGGCCTAGACGGTCCTTTTATCATTGATGAATTTCTTCAGTATATGGTACACGTGAACTTATGAATTTCTAAAACATGAACTTCACATTTATATCTAAAACATGAATTTCTAAAACATAATGGTTAAGCTTTTGTTTCGAACAACATGCACTATTTTGTTTCAACTGTTCTTCAGAATAAGAATATTTATGCACCTTTGAAAAGTTGTTGAATAGGAGAAACTTTTTAATGTAGAGCATTTTTGTTTCAAAATGGCAGTTGGTTGAGAGAATTATTTTAATTCACACACAAAAAGATTTTTTTGTGTGTTTTTGTACATGTAAATACACGATGAACCTCTCTCACAAGTTATTTTGATCTTCCCCGGGGCGACCACTTGAAATTCTAGCAACAATTTTTTTAGAGTTTTTCTTTTTATTCTTTTTTCCTCTCACGAAACACACACCATGTAGTACGTGAACGTCGGGCTGTTATCAAATTGAACTTTTTCGCTTTTAGTAAGGATTTTTTTTAGTTTTTTATAGACATCGAACCGCTCTAAATTTTTTAATTTGAACTTCTTTTGTGTATGTTTATAAATGTGAAAATTGGAGTTTTGTTAGAAACATCGAACTTCTTCATTATTTCAAATTGAACTTATTGGTTTTATTATTTAGTAACCGAAAAAAAATCTGACTTTTCAAATAAATATCAAACTAATCCACTTTTTCAAATTGAACTTCTTGGTTTTATTCTCTATTAACGAGAGAACCTAAGTTTTATTATATACATTCAACTACTCCATTTTTTTGAATTCAACTTCTTAATTTTAATCTCTAGTATTGGAGAAAATATGAGTTTTTTTATAAACATCAAACAACTACATTTTTTAATTACCACTTCTTGTTGTTATTCCTTAGTAACACGAAAAGTCCTAGTTATGTAATAAATATCAAACTGTTCGATTATTTAAAGTTGAACTTCTACATCTTATTTTTAAAAGAGGGAAAATCTACTTTTATTAACTTTTTGAACAGCTCGGTTTTTTCAACTTGACCTTCTTGGTATTTGTAATAAACATTGAACTTCCCCATTATTTAAATTTGAACCTCTAGTCTTTTTTGTAGAACGGGGAAATTTCATATCTCTATAAATTTTGAGTTGCTCTATTTTTTAATTTGGTTTTCTTGTGTTATTCTTTATTAATGGGGAAAATCTAATGTAGTAATAACCATTGAATCGCTCCGTTATTTGTATTTCAACTTCTAGGTTTTTTAGAAACGGGGAAAATCTGTTTTCTAACTAAACTTTTCGAACTATTTTCGTTATTTTTAGTTTTACCTTCCGTTGTGGGATATTTTGATGGTGTGTTCCTCTTTTATTCGAACTTGTTGCAATGAACAGACTTTTCAGGGAATTTCATTAAATTCATTTTTTTGATTTCATTTACTTCACTTTTTTTTGCTCATGAACTTCCTATTTTTCTCTTTTTGAACTTCTTTTTCTCGGTCCGAAATCTCCATGTGTCGTCCTAAACTTCTAATGTACTTTTTGTAATTTCTTTTTGGTAAACTTCTATTGGTTTGTTTTTCTAACATCGTTTTTCTAGGATATGTAAAAGCAGTTTTTGTTCTGTAAATTTCATCATTCTGCATAAAAGTTTCACCAAAATGGATGTGTATATGGAGTTGTGGATGCACGCCCCAAGCCCTCTCTAAACAATGTGTAGCACTATACAAAAAGGTGTAGTATCATGGCGCCCTTGTCCTCTTCCCCTAGCATTTTTCTGGTCTGGTACAGTTTAAATCAAACTGCTCTATCAGTCAGTTGTCTACTGCCAATACAGTGCATCTCAGAGGGAGAAACAAGCAAATATTGTACAATAGTTAGCACAAAGATACACCAAAAAGACAATCATCACGAGGCAAGCATTTTCTTCTTGTTTCTGAACTTCTGTAGAACTTTTGGCGCAGAGCCACTGACAGGGCATGGACTAAACATGTACTACTAAACAAAACTAAAGAATCAACTGTACTAAACATCTCTCTTGAACTTCTGAACTTCTTTTACTAACAACATGGAGTTCTTACGGTCAGAAACGCCGTGACAGGTCAGCTTGCTGGTAAATGCTGAGTTTCCCCTTCTTTGCTAAGGTGCTGCCATGGAATTCATGCATGATGCATCCACTACTTACAGACCTTGCCAAGGGGTTACGGACATCATCTCTGGCTCTCTGCTGCCTAGTTCAACAGCAGTTGCTAATTCCTACGCCATCCATATTCTAACTCAGCAAAACTGGACTTGTGCTCTGTGTGGTGTGGTTTGGCGTTGGCGTGTTGCGCAGGCAATTCTCAACCGGACGAACACGACGAGGCACCAGTGGCATTTTCTACCAACCAGGGAAGGCGGCCGGCAGCGCGCGCGTGCGTACCTCGGAGGCCTAGTCGACGACGGCGCGACGAGGCGGCAGGGCCCGCACTAGTCGGCGACGAAGTCGACGAGCATGGGCAGGTCCGACTGCATCACCTCCGCCTCGAACTCGCCCTCCTCGACCAGCTTCCGCGCCGCGCAGCAGAGGAGGGGCCCCGCTGCCCGAGGGAGGGCGACGGCGAAAGGGAGCCGGCAGGGGGAGGGGAAGGAGAGGGGCGAGCGGAGGGGAGGGGGTGAGGGGCGCGAGCGTGGATGCGGTGGTACTCGGCGTTGATGCCAATATGGCGAGTGGGTGGCGGCGGGAGGCTCGCCAGAGAATAGGTGCCGGGGACGGGGGGCTGGCCGCCGCGTGGTGGCGGCGGATCCAGGGAGGCGCTGGTGGTTGGGGGCGGGGGGTGGCGACGAAGCCGAGCGGCCGGCGGTGGGAGGCGCGTCGGGATCTGGGGGCAACGGGGCAGGGATGGCCGACGGCGTGATGTGCGCCAACACCAGGGGCGGTGGCGGTTGTGGAGGGTCCGGGGTAGATGGGGATCGGGTGGGGATAAGGAGAGTGAGGGGTGGGTAAGGGATGGGTGGAGAACGGTTCTCTTTTTCTTGTTTTCCTTCACCGTACCGGTTCGGAAGTTCGGGACTCGGGAGGATCCACTGGGCGTGCTCCGTCATTCAAATAGTTATTTTGATCCTGAGATTAGAATAATGCTACTCTATATAACTATAAAAATGTCATACTGTTATTATTTTGACATGTCTTGCTGAGAAGTTTTGTTAAGATTGGTATAGTAGTCAATATTATGGAATGCCATTTGGCTTCACTTTCCTTCTTGATCACCTCTTGGCACATTAGTGGTCGTAAATGCTGGGTTGTCGATTTATGATCCAATTTATGAGATGCTACAAAAATCTTGGTAGACATGAACCTAAGAGGATGAACAATATGACATGGAAATTATAGAAGATGACAGTTACATAAAATGATAAATATTTAGTTCGCCTACATGATGGTTCACAAGCTCTTCCATTGAAAATAAGAATTTAGTACTTCCACGTCTATACATCTGTAAACATTACTATCAATATATTTGAAAAATAGACAGGCACGACAACACGCGCCAATCATGATCTAGTGGGGTATTACAACGGTGAAAAATCTGCGGCAGCAGAGGTTAGACAGAGAGGAATATATGGCTCTCTTTTTTAGAAACGAATATATGGCTTTTTTTAGAAACAAATATATGGCTTCTAGACAGAGAGTTCCATTCGATGGAACAATCAGGCCCATGGGCTAGCGTTCTTTTGAGGCAAGATAGCTCCAAAGAGGCCCAAATAGCTGAACAAGGCCAACATGCATGAGATGATTCTAACATGTGTGTTGCCGCAGTGGCGTGATCGCCAAGTTAGAGTATATGCAGAGCATGTACCATGATTGGGATCAACTAGTGTTGTAAAAACTAAATATGCGGCTTCGAAACACCCAGCTGAGCTCAGCTAGCTAGGTCCTCTGGGGTCTGGGGGATGATGAAATGGAAGCAAAGAAGAGAAGTTGGTTGAATTCTTACTTGAGCTAGAGGAAGTCCGTTGGATGCAACCATCACAAGTTAATTGCCTCAAACATGGTGACAGGATTACCTCCTTTCCTCTTAGCTTCGCTTTGGCTCGACAGCAGCGCAATAGAATCTCTCATCCTAAGGCTGACACATCATAGTGGGTGGAAGGTAGGAAGCTGACTTTTTGGTGGACGGCGGCTCGTGTGGACTTAATCATGGCCATCGAACGATTCCTGGGGATGAGCAAACATCACTTCGCTGCCCCCCCCCCTGCTTGTTTCCTAGGAATAGGCACTAGGGGCAGTAGGCGACAGGAATGGCACACATGTTTCCTTTCCTTGCGTGGATCTGGGCGTGCGAGTAGGCCGAGCTGGTACACATGCCGCACGGGAGAAGCAGTTGGTGATTTGACCTGACAATGGTGGGCCACAACGCAGAACTTTTTGCAAGTCGGGACGTGACAAAAGGAGACCCTGCTAATGCAGGGTGCACGTCTCTTCATCTAACATGAAAATTAGTCCAGGGTCACTAATCAAATTTACTTGGTTAGTTTAATGTGCGGGTCCCGGTCCCGCTAACAAAAATTAATGTGCCGAGTAAAAAACAGATTGATAAAATCTAAAAACATTACTTTCTGGTGGGCGAGTGCATTCGATCCCCCTTTTTAAATGATTAAAAAAACATATTTCAAGTTTTACCTCGGGATTGTAACTCTATCAATATGAACTAAAACTCATTTTTTCCCTCATTTGTTGGGCCGGTATTTCTTTTTGTAAGTTTGCAAACCGTAATTTTTTTGAACGAAATTTCACAAATCTGCCGTCAATATGTATAGGTTTTCACATTTGTGAAATCACGTCACACGGTACGGCAATTTGATAAAAAGCTAGCGATGGGTGCCGGGATACAAGCGGTGGCAAGGCTCTACGGGGGACAGCGAGCGCAAATACCGGGCGCGATCTGATCGGTAAGGATAACGGACAGGGAGGATTTGGTCAGTAGAGTGCTCGTCCACTGTTCGGCATTTTCGGTGGAAGGTACTAGCTCTATGAATCCACATATTCACCCTTATTCTAATAATCTTGCCTGTGAGGTGCATGACACAGATCGAGAGTCTCTTGAGAAGGTGAAATAGAAGGTGACACAGATCAAAGAGTGGACGGCTGACCTCGTCACGTCTGTTCTTTGTGCCATCCCAGTTTACGCAATGCTAGCCCTGGATCTATCACCAAAGACGTTGGTGTCGCTCGCCAAAATTTGTTGTGGTTTCCTTTGGTGCGGGAAGAAGGAAGCGAAGGGTCAGAACTGTGCGGCCGCTTGGGATATGGTATGCATACAAAGTGGGCTGGAGGCCTTAGGAGACCAAACTTGTATTGGCTGAAAAAGGCGCCACAGGCGCGATGGGCATGGCTCCTGCGGGTTGATAAGACTAGGTCGTGGATGGAATTTAAAATATCGGTGCCGGTAGATTACCTAGCATTGTTCCACGCTACTGCTAGAGCCACGGTGGGCAACGGCCAGAATGCTGGAAATATGCCCTAAAGGCAATAATATTGTATTATATTTTTATTATTCATAATTAAGAGTTTATATTTCATGCTATAACTGCTATGATCCTGGAATATGTGATTCAGTGGAAAACTCATATGCGCGTGTGAAATGATAAATGACTAAACAATAGGTTCCCGGTCTCGCCTCTAAGATTGGCTCAAGTGTTGTTGGTGATCACGTTTTTCGGATCTTAGGATATCATTAAGTGTAATGATTGACCTAAAACAACATTGAGGGTATGACATTAGAAGAACTATAATATTGAATCGACACAAACTTGTTTGTTATACTTTGTGATTATTTCGTCTGAAATCATCTGTCATAACACGAAGTGTTAGCATGTGTGTTAGTTCCTCATACCATGAGAGTGTCTCGGCCACTTCCTACCAGATGGTGGACTTTGGGGTTGCTCAAACGTCATCTGTAACAAGGTGATCATAATGACAACTTTCAGGCTCACCGGAAAGTTCGATAAGTGACCGGATAGCTCGAGAGTGGGATTTACTCCTCCGGTGATGCAGATATATTCTTAGGGCCCACTTAGTGTGACAACATTCATCATCGTCTTGCCAGACACAGGTGACTACGTCACAGGGATGCCAGAACACGTTAATGGGAAAGAACAACAAAACTGGTAACGGTAGCAACGGTATAGTGAATATGGTGATGACTCAGGAGGATACCAATGCATATTGGGTTTTGTAAAGTATCCAAAGCAAAGAGAACATCACATGATAACCAAAGTTTCTTTCAAATATCATTTGTGTAATCATAACGACCAATATGGATGTCCACGGTTCCGTTATCGGTCATTGAACGAAGGAATTTCGTTCATGTCTATGATTTACCGAACCTACGGGGTCACAAGATTATGTCAATCACGGTCTACTGAGTGTTAGTGGTACGGGAGGATTGAGAATATATTTGTGGAATTATTTCATTAATATCTGGAATAGTTCTGAGAGGTCCCGGAAGCGTTTCGGGGTCACCGGAAGGTTTTCGGTGAATAACAGGTAATACCGGGTATTGCCGATTAATTATATATATACGTTGGAAATGTTTTCGAAGATGTTAAAAAATATGTATAATGGTCTAGAGGTATTTAGAACATTTTGCATTAAATTTAAATATCAATGAGCCTTAAAAGGCCAAGTGGTGGAAGACCACTTGGGCCACTTGGGTCCAATAGGGGTGGCGCCCCCTTCTCCCCATGGAAGGGAGAGGGAGGCCGAATTGGAGGGGTAGTCCTTCTCCTTGGCAGGCCAAGGTAGGGGACTTTCCCTCCCTCTTGTGGTGCACCCTCCTCTCCTCCTAACCTATATATACTTGAGGTGTTGGCCATTTTCTACACACAAGTTTTGGAGCCTCCTTTTGTTGATCTAGTTCTAATTTTAGTTGGTCCTAGTCAACTAATTGGAGCTAGCCATAGCCACCACTAATCCTCATAATTAGAAGTCCAGTGTGATTCTAATCTCCTCCCTCTATTTCTTCGGTGATGATTAGCTCTAGACGACAAAGCGCTGCCGGATCGTGAAGACCGTACGCTTGCAACCAAGTAGAGAGGCCGTGCTTTGGGTCATCCATTCGAGGGCAGTGTTGGTGATATACATAACAGGTAGGCCCACAAAGGGTCAAAATATCATAAAACATGAGGTCCACACATGAGGTGGGTCCAGATAAATCTCATTCAGACGTACTATCCACTCGGACGATCGACGTACCATCCACTCGGATGACAGGCAACCATCCGGCGGTATGACTCACTCGGATATGTGAAGACCAACAATCGGCAAGGCAGTCGAAGCATCATCCTAATAGTAGGCTGACATTATGTCATCAATGCCCCACTTTGTAACATAAGAGGTGAGGGGTGGCACACTCTATATAAGCCACCCCCACCACGTAGCTAGACCGGCTCACTCTTCTTCCTTAGCTCTCTCGCCATTAGTCTCAGGACTTAGCTCAGGCACGGGGATCCGTTCTCCTTCCTCTCTCTCTCATTGTAATCTCCAGAAACATACTCAGATAACACAAAGTCTCTCCGGAGCACGAGACGTAGAGTTGTTATCTCCATCGCGAGAGGCCCGAACTCGCTAAAATCACCGTGTCACCCATTTGCATCTCGATAGATCATACTCCTTTACCCTACCCCTTATTATTGTCAAAATTGTTCACACGACAGTTGAAGCCCACCTTATTGTTCACACGACAGTTGGAGCCCACCTTGATGCTTGGCGTCTATCGAACCATGGTGCAAATGGTTTTTTTCTTTAATCTTCGTCAGCAGATCAACGACCATCGCCAGAGAAATTTGCCGCTGGAGTTTTGGCCATCGCGCCATTCGCACAAACAAAAGGATCAGGGAGTTATCCATTCAACCTAGTCTATTTACAATAAATTGTCTGACAATGAGTTTGCCTTTTTCTCCTGTAGGATCAAACACCCAGGCATGATCGATCATGAAGCAGAGAAGAGGAGAAAAGAACAAGTCGTTCCCCATATTTCTTGCCTTCTCACAGAATCATCATCAATAGCGACGGCAAAAACGGTCACCGGCATATCTCGTCGCCGTCTCCGGCCTCGTGTATGACGCGGCAAGCTCCTACACACGGCCACCAGCGCGGTCCGTCCCCTCGTCCCCGGTCTCGTGTATGACGCCATCGGCGAGCTCTTACACATGGCAACCGGCGCGGTCCATCCCGTCGTCTCTGGCCTCGTGTATGACGCCGTCGGCGAGCTCCTACACACGGCCACCGGCACGGTCCGTTCCGTTGTCTTTGGCCTCGTGTATGGCGTCGCCGTCAGGCTCCCACACACGGCCACCGCACGGTCCATCCCATTGTCTCCAGCCTCGTCTAGAACATCGTCGTCATGCCTCCAGGCACGGCTACCTCCTCCTGCCAGCGTCGATCACTCGGCGACTGGTCTCACGCAATAATCCTAGACATACAAGTCTTTACGCTTCAGGTACGGACCCTCTCTCGCTGATTCGCTCCCCCCTCCCCTCCCCCCCCCCCCCCCCCCCTCCCCCCCTCCTCCCCTCCCTCCTGATTTCAGGGGGTGGGACCCGGCTGCTAATCCTAAGCCAATCAGTTCGTTCCACATCAGGCTGTACGATAAACCATGTAAAAATAGCCCGTAGCTCTAGCATTACCGGGTCTCACGTCTGTCATGCATGCGTGCACGCTCCTCTAATCGCATATCCCACTTGCATGCACGTTACGGAAGGAGAAGAAAGGAAATTGCTCCTTCCGTAATGTGCATATCCCACTTTGATTGACAAATCAATAACAATTAGTGCGCGGCCAAGAGAAGAAAACTGCCTATACATGCAGCAGGCGTTGGCGTTATTTGAGCCAGAGTTATTGCATGCCGTGAATGAGCCATGATCCGGGACGTGTGTGTGCAACTCCTACATCAATGCATTGGGGCGTTTCGATCAAGCAAAAAGCATCTTCGTGGTCCTACTTGCTGAGGGGCAGGGTGGCTCGCTGGGTCCTGGGCTCGGGTGGCATCGCTACACCGGGTGGTGGAGGACGATCGCTACTCATCTGCGTCGACAAGACCTGACACCCGATAGCAACTCCCTCCGGCACCAACTACTCGGCAGCAACATCCGCCGAAACGGCCTCGGCCTTCCCAGTCACTTGGAACGGCAGTCTGGCTCCCCGACGTGGCGCGGACGCCAGAGGCCGGCCATGGCCCAGCGCACGGCGGCTCCTTCATCCGGTCGGCCGCTCGATAACGACCTCTGCTGTGAAGGCGCAGCGCAGGCACCGGGGTAGACTACACCCTCGCGCGCGGCAACTCCCCCCTCCGGTGTCCGCCGCCCTGCAGCAGGCTCCGCGGTGGAGGCACTCGGCGATGCACCACGGGTACCGAGCAAATCCTGGCCCCAGCGCCGAGTAGCTCCGCTCTCCTCCTCGGGCATTGGACAGAGATGAAACCAAAGGAAACGTCATCCACAGCCACTCTGGAGAAAAGATCATGGACATTCGGCTATCCGTCACTCGGACAACAAAAACATCCAGACACTCTCACTTGCCGCCCTGCACGTTGTCACTCCGCGGGATAGGTCTACATACTTGGTCGCCCGTGCGTCGCCACCCTCGACACGTCTTCATTACTTGGCTGCCCTGTGCGTCGTCAGTCTGGATGCGTCTTTGTCACTCGGACACCTCGTGCGTCGCCATTCTCTTGGAATGCGTCTACATCATTCGGCCGCCCCGTGCATCACCACTCGGTGAGTCATGTCATCATCACTCGGCCGCCCCGTACGTCACCACTCAACTGGACACATCATCGCCACTTGGTCGCCCCGTGCGTCGCCACTCGATGAGACACATCTCCACCACTCAGCCACCCTGCGCGTTGTCATTCAGTGAGATACATCTTCACCACTCGGCCGCCCCATGAATCGCCACTCGGTGGCACACATCTACATCACTCGACCGCCCCGTACACCGCTACTCAGTTGGGCATGTCTTTATCAACATGCCCACTTGGCCGCTCATGTGCCGTCAGGCAGCTAAGTCATTCTTCACGCACTGCACTCTATTAAAAAATTATTTTTGTGCTCCCGAGCGTCTTGTAATTCACACAGGGCGTCACTCAGGGGCCACGCCACCGAGCATACCTCTACACTCGATTGTTTATTTTTCATGTACTTGCTTAGTACGGATTATTTGACTTCTGAGTCCAGCTTGCATTTTAGCTAAGTCCCTCATGCCATGCTTAGGAACACCGTGTGTTCTCTTTGAACCTCAAATGGTTTACATCAGCCCCGGGGGCTACAACTCAGTCAGAACACTACACTTCCGCTTTATTTGGGTCCAATATCCAACGAGTTTAGTCGGATCCTTCATTTCGACAAGTTCGATCGGATCCTTTATTCTTCTAGACTCTTACTGGTTCGGAACCAGCAAGCCCCTTGCACAGCCAGCGGGTGTCTATGGTTGTTATTTACACAAAACATTTTAGCACACATCAAATTACCTCAAAAAATTATTACGTTAGCTTGTGCTATTTTTCATACACAAGTTACATGATAACCCGGCGACTCTGTGCGCCAACTTCATCGCTACTCGGACTTGGTTGCCACGCCGGTCCTAACGCACCGCAACATCGACCTTGTCACTTTGTTGACTTCAAACACATCCGGCCGATCCCTTAGTGGAGTCCTCTTCATCATGTCAATGACATAGACCTCGTCGTCTTGTTGGGCATGAGTCAGATAAGCCCTTTTTATAATTAAATTGCACACTTCACTCCTTTGCGAGTTTGCCTCTTTTGAGCATCACTCATAAGTTGCTCCTCACCTTTACCCGAGTCTGACACGATGAATTACAATGTATCCATTCAAAACTATATTTCCCGTATTCCGACAGGTCCGCCGTCGGTGCCTGTAGTGCGCTTGGGGGCTACGCCGTACTCGGGGGCTGCATCTCATTTGGAATCACACTCTCCTGAATGGTCTAGTACTTCATCACCAATCGGATCCTTCACTTCAACAAGGGCAGTCGGATCCGCCACTTCAACAAGTTACTTGATCACTCATACGCTTTGGATGACATCTTTGTTCCTACTTAGACTCAGTTGCCGCGTCGGTCTTGTTGCACCGCAACCACGCTACACCAACCTCTTCACTACATCAGCTTCGAAATCATATGATTGACTCCTCCGAGGGCCATTTTCGACACCCGTACGAATGCGTCCACACCACTCAGCCGCTCCGCGCGTCACCACTTGGCTAGACATGTCTCCACCGCTCGGGCGCCCCGCGCATCGTCACTTGGCCGGCCCGCGCATCACCACTTGGCTGGACACGCACTAGTGCAGAACCGGGCAGTAGCACCGATTCGTAAGGCCCTTTAGCAACAACAACAACAAATGGCATAATGATACCAAGCCTCACTATGAATGGCATATTTTCTAATCTTTCTAATCTTCAAGCGCATTTTCTCCATCTTAATCTTGTGATCATCGACGACATCGGCAACATGCAACTCCAATTCCATCTCCCCTCCCCCTCAATTCTTTTCAATTTTTCCTTCAAATCCCTGTTTTCTCTTTCAACTAAATTTAACCTTTCGACAATAGGGTTGGTTGGAATTTCCGGTTCAACTACCTCCTACACACAAATATCTATGTCAACTTGATGAGCATAATTTGTCATAAACACGAAATGCAATGTATAGTTTTAAAAGAGAATATACCACATCCGAATCATAACCCGGACGAGGGCCGACGGGGACGGATATCAAAACCATGGCACTATGTATAACAAACAACGTATGGGTAAGATAATTATACGAGTAACTATATATCCAAATCACACAAACATCAATTTTTTATATAAAACTTCATGAACAAGAGGCTCACCACAAGGTGGTGCCGGCGACGGGACTTTGCGGGCGATCGACGGTGGTTACGACGGAGATTTAGAAGGCACTAAGTAAACCACACCTACATATGCAAACTAAGTGTTATTTTTGACCTCAAATTGCATATAAATCAAATACTAGCACATATATATAATTCCTCCCAAATTACTAAACTCAAAAATCAATCACTATATAAAGCATTGCACGAGCTAATCTAGCAATGAGAGATGAAAGGACAAAGTTGCTAACCTTTGTGATCATTTGAATGGATGGGGGCCTTCAAATCTTGACAAATTTTGGGCAAAATATGTGATGAGCTTGAGAGGAAGAGGGAAAAGAACAGAGAGGAAAGGGGAAAGGGGAAGAACAGAGCGAGCTCGGGTGGACGAAGGGTCTATGTAGGACGACCTTTAGTACCGGTTCGTGATACGACCCGACAAGGTTGTTAGAATCGTGATTCTGTTATACGATTCTACGACTTTACGATCCAAACTTACCCATCTGATTCTACGATTTTAGTTCATAAATCTATGTTTCTATGATCCTGGTAGTGAAGATTCTACGATTTACGATTCTACCATCAGAGCTCCGATCCGATTCAAAATCGCGATTTTGACAACCTTGCGACTCGGTACTAAAGGTGCTGGAGGGGTCCCGGACTGACAACATCCTGCCACCACTCACTTTGGTACCGGTTCGTGGCACGAACCGGTGCTAAAGTTTGGCCACGAACCGGTACTAATGAGAGCGGCCGGCTAGCCATTGGAACCGGCACTAATGCACACATTAGTACCGGCTCAAATTCAAACCGGCACTAATGTGCTTCACATTTGACCCTTTTTCTACCAGTGACGTCTCCACCACTCGGCTGCCCCGTGCGTCGTCACTCGGCGGGACACGCCTTCATATTGACCGCCACGCACGTCGACACCCGGCCGGACACGTCCACACCACTCGGCTGCCCCGCGCGTCGCCACTTGGCTGGACACGTCTCCATCACTCGGCCGCTCGCGTGTCGCCACTCGGTTGGACACGTCTTCACCACAACATCACCAACGCAGAAACCGCTAAGTTACTCATATGATCAAACCTCATATGGCACTATGTAGCAAGCTTACTTTTTTCGAGCATCACTCAGTGTTGCAACTATCTATAACACGTAGCATTCCGGAGTACGTCATGTCCACATGAGTACAAACAGGGTGTGAGCTATAAGACGGGGATGGTCAGACCATGTATGCAGATAGCACTTGGTTGTCTTGAAGTTCTAGTAGAATCGTTCTAGCTCGGAGCATGAAGCATCGAAAAATGAACAAGAGTCATATGGAGATATGATCGGCAAAGTTTGCCTACTGGTCAAAATTTTCATGATCAGTGATGTCCACATCAATGGCTGAGAACTAGACATGGATCTTGAATCACTCACTATTAATTATGAGAGATATTAGTTTGAGTGGAAGTGCACTTTAAATTAGAATTTGTTTTAATAACTAGTGTAATATTAATTATGAATTATGTCTAAAATTATTTGTGTGTTTATCGCAATATGTTCAACTTAGCCTCTATGCTTGAGAATGAAAAGTTGGCTGCAAATGGCCGAAACTATGCGGATTGGATCCGGAACCTGAGATTTGTTCTCAGGAAGAGTACTAAGGAGTACGTACTAGAATCAGCCCCTGGGTGATGCTCCTACAAAGGATGCACCACTGGAAGAAGTTGCTGCTTGTGCTCCTCATAGTGATGACTATGAGGTAATCCAGTGTCTCATGTTAACTTGCATGGATCCTGAACTACAAAAGCGGTTTGAATGATCTACCACTCAATTTATAATTGGGTCATTAGAAGTTCTGTACAAGAAACAAGCAAAGACCGAATGATTTTATTTTCACACACTGGTAGAAAACGAGGCTTCCATACGCCCCCATTAGTCCCCAAAACAATCGAACCGCGACCAAAGGGGTCTTTAGTCGCGGTTCGGGAGAAGACCCGCGACCAACTACCTGGGCCCAGCGCGCTCGGTCGACAGCTGGCGGACGGGAGGGGCTTTAGTCCCGGTTGGCGTGGCCAACCGGGACTAAAGGTCCCAGAAGGCCTTTAGTCGCGGTTGGCCAGGCCAACCGGGACTAAAGCCCATCCAGCTGGCGGACGGGAGGGGCTTTAGTCCCGGTTGGCCTGGCCAACCGCGACTAAAGGCCCATCCCTATATATACTCAGCTCACTTCACTTCACTCGGCTCACTTCACAATTTTCAGAAGGTGGTGGTGGGGTGGTGGTGGGTTTGCTTTTGGTTTCTCCTATGCACACAAGGTGTTTGATGAAATGCCCGAGAGCCTGAAACAAGCCACACTTGAGCTTTCTCATTTATTTTTCCTCCGCGATCGCGGTTAGCAACTCGAACCTTTCATGTGTCATTGATAAAATACGCATGTGTGTAGTTCATTGTTTAATTTGTATTATTTCTAGCTAGTTAGTTTAACAAATGCATGATGGTTAATTATATACTTTATATAATAATAATGCAGATGAATCGGCAATGGATGTACGGTTCCCGACTCTCCGGCGAGTTCACTACGGGTTTGAAAGATTTCCTCGTAGTGGCAAATGCGAACAAGCAGCAAGGTTTTATTATCTGTCCATGTGCTGTCTGTAAGAATGAGAAGGGTTACTCCTCCTCAAGAAGAGTTCACATGGACCTGCTTAAGCATGGTTTCATGCCAAGCTATTATTGTTGGACCAAGCATGGAGAAAGAGGGGTTAGAATGGAAGAAGATGAAGAAGGGGATGATATCGATGACAACTATCGTGATCTTTTCGGTGATACTTTCATGGAGGATGATGCTGAAGGTGTGGAAGGGTTAGGTGAAGGTGAAGAAGAGGCACATGATGAGCCCGCTGATGATCTTGGTCGGACCATTGCTGATGCACGGAGACGCTGCGAAACTGACAAGGAGAGGGAGAATTTGGATCGCATGTTAGAGGATCACAAAAAGTCGTTGTATCCAGGATGCGATAATAGTTTGAAAAAGCTGGGCTGCACACTGGATTTGCTAAAATGGAAGGCACAGGAAGGTGTAGGTGACTCATCATTTGAAAATTTGCTGAAAATATTGAAGAATATGTTGCCGAAGAATAATGAGTTGCCCGCCAGTACGTACGAAGCAAAGAAGGTTGTCTGCCCTCTAGGTTTAGAGGTTCAGAAGATACATGCATGCATTAATGACTGCATCCTCTACCGCGGTGAATACGAGAATTTGAATGAATGCCCTGTATGCACTGCATTGCGTTATAAGATCAGAGGCGATGACCCTGGTGACGATGTTGAGGGCGAGAAACCCAGGAAGAGGGTTCCCGCCAAGGTGATGTGGTATGCTCCTATAATACCACGGGTGAAACGTCTGTTCATGAACGAAAAGCATGCCAAGTTGTTGCGATGGCACAAAGAGGACCGTTTGTCCGACGGGCAGTCGAGACACACCGCTGATGGAACGCAATGGAGAAAGATCGACAGAGTTTTCAAAGATTTTGCAGCTGACGCAAGGAACTTAAGATTTGGTCTAAATACTGATGGCATTAATCCTTTTGGCGAGCAGAGCTCCAACCATAGCACCTGGCCCGTGACTCTATGCATCTACAACCTTCCTCCTTGGTTGTGCATGAAGCGGAAGTTCATTATGATGCCAATTCTCATCCAAGGCCCTAAGCAACCCGGTAACGACATCGATGTGTACCTAAGGCCATTAGTTGAAGAACTTTTACAGTTGTGGGCGAAACCTGGTGTACGTGTCTGGGATGAGCACAAAGGAGAGGAATTTGACCTACGAGCGTTGCTTTTTGTAACCATCAACGATTGGCCTACTCTCAGTAACCTTTCGGGACAGAAAAATAAGGGATACAATGCATGCACGCACTGCTTACATGAGACTGAAAGTGTACGTTTGGTTAATTGTAAGAAGAACGTGTACCTGGGTCATCGTCGATTTCTTCCCCGAAATCATAACGTAAGAAAGAAAGGCAAGCATTTCAACGGGAAGGCAGATCACCGGCCGAAGCCTGCGGAACGTACTGGTGCTGAGATATTTGATATGGTCAAGGATTTGAAAGTCATCTTTGGAAAGGGTCCTGGCGGACAATCAGTTCCGCGGGGAGTTGACGGGCACGCACCCATGTGGAAGAAGAGATCTATATTTTGGGAGCTAGAATATTGGAAAGTCCTAGATGTCCGCTCTGCAATCGACGTGATGCATGTTACGAAGAATATTTGCGTGAACCTGCTAAGCTTCTTGGGCGTGTATGGGAAGACAAATGATACAAAGGAAGCACAGTAGGACCAGCAACTTTTGAAAGACCCAGATGACCGGCATCCGGAATGGTTTCAAGGTCGTGCCAGCTACGCTCTTACCAAAGAAGAGAAGGTCATTTTTTTTGAATGCCTGAGCAGTATGTGTTGGGGAACGCAGTAATTTCGAAAATTTTCCTACGCACACGCAAGATCATGGTGATGCACAGCAACGAGAGGGGAGAGTGTTGTCTACGTACCAACGCAGACCGACTGCGGAAGCGATCACACAACGTAGAGGAAGTAGTCGTACGTCTTCTTTCCGATCCGACCGATCCAAGCACCGTTACTCCGGCACCTCCGAGTTCTTAGCACACGTTCAGCTCGATGACGTTCCTCGGGCTCCGATCCAGCAAAGAGTCGAGGAAGAGTTCCGTCAGCACGACGGCGTGATGACGATCTTGATGTACTACCGACGCAGGGCTTCGCCTAAGCACTGTAACGGTATGATCGAGGTGGAATTTGGTGGCAGGGGGCACCGCACACGGCTAAGGAACGATCTCAAGGATCAACTTGTGTGTCTTGGGGTGCCCCCTGCCCCCGTATATAAAGGTTGGAGGAGGGGGGCTGGCCGGCCAAGTTGAGGGAGGCGCAGGAGGAGTCTACTCCTACCGGGAGTAGGACTCCCCCCTCCAATCCTAGTCCAACTAGGAATCCTTCAAAGGGGAGAGAGAGAGAGGTGGCCGGCCCCTCTCCTAGTCCTAATAGGACTAGGGAGAGGGGGGGGAGGCGCAGCCCTATGTGGGCTGCCCTCTCACCTTTCCACTAAGGCCCATGTTGGCCCATTTGGCTCCCGGGGGGTTCCGGTAACCCTCCCGGTAATCCGGTAAAATCCCGATTTCACCCGGAACACTTCCGATGTCCAAACATAGGCTTCCAATATATCAATCTTTACGTCTCGACCATTTCGAGACTCCTCGTCATGTCCGTGATCTTATCCGGGACTCCGAACAACCTTCGGTACATCAAAATGCATAAACTCATAATAACTGTCATCGTAACGTTAAGCGTGCGGACCCTACGGTTCGAGAACAATGTAGACATGACCGAGACACGTCTCCGGTCAATAACCAATAGCGGGACCTGGATGCCCATATTGGCTCCTACATATTCTACGAAGATCTTTATCGGTCAGACCGCATAACAACATACGTTGTTCCCTTTGTCATCGGTATGTTACTTGCCCGAGATTCGACCGTCGGTATCCAATACCTAGTTCAATCTCGTTACCGGCAAGTCTCTTTACTCGTTCCGTAATACATCATCTCACAACTAACATATTAGTTGCAGTGCTTGCAAGGCTTATGTGATGTGCATTACCGAGAGGGCCCAGAGATACCTCTCCGACAATCGGAATGACAAACCCTAATCTCGAAATACGCCAACCCAACATCCACCATTGGAGACACCTGTAGTACTCCTTTATAATCACCCAGTTACGTTGTGACGTTTGGTAGTACCCAAAGTGTTCCTCCGGTAAACGGGAGTTGCATAATCTCATAGTTATAGGAACATGTATAAGTCATGAAGAAAGCAATAGCAACATACTAAACGATCGGGTGCTAAGCTAATGGAATGGGTCATGTCAATCAGATCATTCTACTAATGATGTGACCTCGTTAATCAAATAACAACTCTTTGTTCATGGTTAGGAAACATAACCATCTTTGATTAACGAGCTAGTCAAGTAGAGGCATACTAGTGACACTCTGTTGGTCTATGTATTCACACATGTATTATGTTTCCGGTTAATACAATTCTAGCATGAATAATAAACTTTTATCATGATATAAGGAAATAAATAATAACTTTATTATTGCCTCTAGGGCATATTTCCTTCAGTCTCCCACTTGCACTAGAGTCAATAATCTAGTTCACATCGCCATGTGATTTAACAGCAATAGTTCACATCACCATGTGATTAACACCCATAGTTCACATCGTCATGTGACCAACACTCAAAAGGTTTACTAGATTCAGTAATCTAGTTCACATATCTATGTGATTAACACCCAAAGAGTACTAAGGTGTGATCATGTTTTGCTTGTGAGATAATTTTAGTCAACGGGTCTGTTACATTCAGATCCGTAAGTATTTTGCAAATTTCTATGTCAACAATGCTCTGCATGGAGCTACTCTAGCTAATTGCTCCCACTTTCAATATGTATCCAGATTGAGACTTAGAGTCATCTAGATTAGTGTCAAAACTTGTATCAGCGTAACCCTTTACGACGAACCTTTCGTCACGTCCATAATCGAGAAACATATCCTTATTTTACTAGGGATAATTCTGACCGCTGTCCAGTGATCTACTCCTAGATCGCTATTGTACTCCCTTGCCAAATCAGTGCAGGGTATATAATAGATCTGGTACACAGCATGGCATACTTTATAGAACCTATGAATGAGGCATAGGGAATGACTTTCATTCTCTTTCTATCTTCTGCCGTGGTCGGGCTTTGAGTCTTTACTCAATTTCACACCTTGTAACACAGGCAAGAAACCTTTTCTTTGACTGTTCCATTTTGAACTACTTCAAACTCTTGTCAAGGTATGTACTTATTGAAAAACTTATCAAGCGGCTTGATCTATCTCTATAGATCTTGAAGCTCAATATGTAAGCAGCTTTACCAAAGTCTTTCTTTGAAAAACTCCTTTCAAACACTCCTTTTATGCTTTACATAATAATTCTACATTATTTCCGATCAACAATATGTCATTCACATATACTTATCAGAAATGCTGTAGTGCTCCCACTCACTTTCTCGCAAATACAGGCTTCACCGCAAGTCTGTATAAAACTATATGCTTTGATCAACTTATCAAAGCGTATATTCCAAGTCCGAGATGCTTGCACCAGTCCACAAATGGATCGCTGGAGCTTGCACATTTTGTTAGCACCTTTCGGATTGACAAAACCTTCTAGTTGCATCACATACAACTCTTCTTTAATAGATCCATTAAGGAATGCAGTTTTGTTTATCCATTTGCCAGATTTCATAAAATGCGGCAATTGCTAACATGATTCGGACAGACTTAAGCATAGATACGAGTGAGAAAAAACTCATCGTAGTCAACACCTTGAACTTGTCGAAAACCTTTTTCGACAATTCTAGCTTTGTAGATAGTAACACTACTATCAGCGTCCGTCTTCCTCTTGAAGATCCATTTATTTTCTATGGCTTGCCGATCATCGGGCAAGTCAACCAAAGTCCATACTTTGTTCTCATACATGGATCATATCTCAGATTTCATGGCTTCAAGCCACTTTGCGGAATCTGGGCTCACCATCGCTTCTTCATAGTTCGTAGGATCATCATGATCTAGTAGCATGACTTCCAGAACAGGATTACCGTACCACTCTGGCGCGGATCTTTTACTCTGGTTGATCTACGAGGTTCAGTAGTGTCTTGTTCTGAAGTTTCATGATCATCATCATTAGCTTCCTCACTAACTGGTGTAGGTGTCACAAAAACAGTTTTCTGTGATGTACTACTTTCCAATAAGGGAGCAGGTACACTTACCTCGTCAAGTTCTACTTTCCTCCCACTCACTTCTTTCGAGAGAAACTCCTTCTCCAGAAAGTTTCCGAATTTTAGCAACAAAAGTATTGCCTTCGGATCTGTGATAGAAGGTGTATCCAATAGTTTTCTTTGGATATCCTATGAAGACGCACTTCTCCAATTTGAGTTTGAGCTTATCAGGATGAAACTTTTTCATATAAGCATCGCAACCCCAAACTTTAAGAAACGACAACTTTGGTTTCTTGCCAAACCATAGTTCATAAGGCGTCGTGTCGACGGATATAGATGGTGCCCCTTTTTAACGTGAATGCAGCTGTCTCTAATGCATGACCCCAAAAACAATAGTGGTAAATCGGTAAGAGACATCATAGATTGCACTATATCCAATAAAGTATGGTTATGACGTTCGGACACACCATTATGATGTGGTGTTCCAGGTGGCGTGAGTAGTGAAACTATTTCACATTGTTTTAACTGAAGACCAAACTCGTAACTCAAATATTTGTCTCCGCGATCAGATCGTAGAAACTTTATTTTCTTGTCACGATGTTTTTCACTTCACTCTGAAATTCTTTGAACTTTTCAAATGTTTCAGACTTATGTTTCATCAAGTAGATATACTCATATCTGCTCAAATCATTTGTGAAGATCAGAAAATAATGATACCTGTCGCGAGCCTCAATATTCATCGGACCACATACATCAGTATGTATGATTTCCAACAAATCTTTTCTCGCTCCATTGTTCCGTAGAACGGCGTTTTAGTCATCTTGCCCAAAAGGCATGGTTCGCAAGCATCAAGTGATTCATAATTAAGTGATTCCGAAAGCCCATCAGCATGGAGTTTCTTCATGCGCTTTATACCAATATGACCTAAACAGCAGTGCCACAAATAAGTTGCACTATCATTATTAACTTTGCATCTTTTGGTTTCAATATTGTGAATATGTGTATTATTAAGATCGAGATCCAATGAACTATTTTCATTGGGTGTGTAACCATATAAGGTTTTATTCATGTAAACAGAACAACAATTTATTCTTTTACTTAAATGAATAACCGTATTACAATAAACATGATCAAATCATATTCATGCTCAACACAAACACCAAATAACACTTATTTAGTTTCAACACTAATCCCGAAAGTATAGGGGAGTGTGCGATGATGATCATATCAATCTTGGAACTACTTCCAACACACATCGTCACTTCACCCTTAACTAGTCTCTGTTTATTCTGCAACTCCCGTTTCGAGTTACTAATCTTAGCAACTGAACTAGTATCAAATACTGAGGGTTTGCTATAAACACTAGTAAAGTACACATCAATAACATGTATATCAAATATACTTATGTTCACTTTGCCATCCTTCTTATCCGCCAATCACTTGGGGTAGTTCCGCTTCCAGTGACCAGTCCCTTTGAAGTAGAAGCACTTAGTCTCAGGCTTAGGATCAGACTTGGGCTTCTTCACTTGAGCAGCAACTTGCTTTCCGTTCTTTTGAAGTTCCCCTTCTTCCCTTTGCCCTTTTCTTGAAACTAGTGGTCTTGTCAACCATCAACACTTGATGTTTTTCTTGATTTCTACCTTCGTTGATTTCAGCATCACGAAGAGCTTGGGAGTTGTTTCCGTTATCCCTTGCATATTATAGTTCATCACGAAGTTCTACTAACTTGGTGATGGTGACTAGAGAATTCTGTCAATCACTATCTTATCTGGAAGATTAACTCCCACTTGATTCAAGCGATTGTAGTACCCAGACAATCTGAGCACATGCTCACTAGTTGAGCGATTCTCCTCCATCTTTTAGCTATAGAACTTGTTGGAGACTTCATATCTCTCAACTCGGGTATTTGCTTGAAATATTAACTTCAACTTCTGGAACATCTCATATGGTCCATGACGTTCAAAACGTCTTTGAAGTCCCGATTCTAAGCCATTAAGGATGGTGCACTAAACTATCAAGTAGTCATCATATTGAGCCAGCCAAACGTTCATAACGTCTGCATCTGCTCCTGCAATAGGTCTGTCACCTAGCGGTGCATTAAGGACATAATTCTTCTGTGCAGCAATGAGGATAAACCTCAGATCATGGATCCAATCCGCATCATTGCTACTAACATCTTTCAACATAATTTTCTCTAGGAACATATCAAAATAAACACAGGGAAGCAACAACGCGAGCTATTGATCTATAACATAATTTGCAAAATACTACCAGGACTAAGTTCATGATAAATTTAAGTTCAATTAATCATATTACTTAAGAACTCCCACTTAGATAGATATCCCTCTAATCCTCTAAGTGATCACGTGATCCAAATCAACTAAACCATAACCGATCATCACGTGAGATGGAGTAGTTTTCAATGGTGAACATCGTTATGTTGATCATATCTACTATATGATTCACGCTCGACCTTTCGGTCTCCGTGTTCCGAGGCCATATCTGCATATGCTAGGCTCGTCAAGTTTAACCTGAGTATTCTGCGTGTGCAAAACTGGCTTGCACCCGTTGTAGATGGACGTAGAGCTTATCACACCCGATCATCACGTGGTGTCTGGGCACGACGAACTTTGGCAACGGTGCATACTCAGGGAGAACACTTCTTGATAATTTAGTGATAGATCATCTTATAATGCTACCGTTAATCAAAGCAAAAATAAGATGTATAAAAGATAAACATCATATGCAACAAATATGTGACATGATATGGTCATCATCATCTTGCTTCTTTGATCTCCATCTCCAAAGTACTGTCATGATCTCTATCATCACCGGCATGACACCATGATCTCCATCATCTTGATCTATATCAATGTGTCGTCACACGGTCGTCTCGCCAACTATTGCTCTTGCAACTATTGCTATCGCATAGCGATAAAGCAAAGCAATTATTTGGCGCTTGCATCTTATGCAATAAAGAGACAACCATAAGGCTTTTGCCAGTTGCCGATTACTTCAACAAAACATGATCATCTCATACAACAACTTATATCTCATCACGTCTTGACCATATCATATCACAACATGCCCTGCAAAAACAAGTTAGACGTTCTCTACTTTGTTGTTGCAAGTTTTACGTGGCTGCTACGGGCTTAAGCAAGAACCAATCTCACCTACGCATCAAAACCACAACGATAGTTTGTCAAATAGACTCCGTTTTAACCTTCGCAAGGACCGGGCGTAGTCACACTCGGTTCAACTAAAGTTGGAGAAACAGTCACCCGCAAGTCACCTTTGTGCAAAGCACGTCGGGGAAACCGGTCTCGCGTAAGCGTACGCGTAATGTCGGTCCGGGCCGCTTCATCCAACAATACCGCCGAACCAAAGTATGACATGCTGGTAGGCAGTATGACTTATATCGCCCACAACTCACTTGTGTTCTACTCGTGCATATAACAACAAACCATAAAACCTGGCTCGGATGCCACTGTTGGGGAACGCAGTAATTTCGAAAATTTTCCTACGCACACGCAAGATCATGGTGATGCACAGCAACGAGAGGGGAGAGTGTTGTCTACGTACCAACGCAGACCGACTGCGGAAGCGATCACACAACGTAGAGGAAGTAGTCGTACGTCTTCTTTCCGATCCGACCGATCCAAGCACCGTTACTCCGGCACCTCCGAGTTCTTAGCACACGTTCAGCTCGATGACGTTCCTCGGGCTCCGATCCAGCAAAGCGTCGAGGAAGAGTTCCGTCAGCACGACGGCGTGATGACGATCTTGATGTACTACCGACGCAGGGCTTCGCCTAAGCACTATAACGGTATGATCGAGGTGGAATTTGGTGGCAGGGGGCACCGCACACGGCTAAGGAACGATCTCAAGGATCAACTTGTGTGTCTTGGGGTGCCCCCTGCCCCCGTATATAAAGGTTGGAGGAGGGGGGCTGGCCGGCCAAGTTGAGGGAGGCGCAGGAGGAGTCCTACTCCTACCGGGAGTAGGACTCCCCCCTCCAATCCTAGTCCAACTAGGAATCCTTCAAAGGGGAGAGAGAGAGAGGTGGCCGGCCCCTCTCCTAGTCCTAATAGGACTAGGGAGAGGGGGGAGGCGCAGCCCTATGTGGGCTGCCCTCTCACCTTTCCACTAAGGCCCATGTTGGCCCATTTGGCTCCCGGGGGGTTCCGGTAACCCTCCCGGTAATCCGGTAAAATCCCGATTTCACCCGGAACACTTCCGATGTCCAAACATAGGCTTCCAATATATCAATCTTTACGTCTCGACCATTTCGAGACTCCTCGTCATGTCCGTGATCTTATCCGGGACTCCGAACAACCTTCGGTACATCAAAATGCATAAACTCATAATAACTGTCATCGTAACGTTAAGCGTGCGGACCCTACGGTTCGAGAACAATGTAGACATGACCGAGACACGTCTCCGGTCAATAACCAATAGCGGGACCTGGATGCCCATATTGGCTCCTACATATTCTACGAAGATCTTTATCGGTCAGACCGCATAACAACATACGTTGTTCCCTTTGTCATCGGTATGTTACTTGCCCGAGATTCGACCGTCGGTATCCAATACCTAGTTCAATCTCGTTACCGGCAAGTCTCTTTACTCGTTCCGTAATACATCATCTCACAACTAACATATTAGTTGCAGTGCTTGCAAGGCTTATGTGATGTGCATTACCGAGAGGGCCCAGAGATACCTCTCCGACAATCGGAGTGACAAACCCTAATCTCGAAATACGCCAACCCAACATCCACCATTGGAGACACCTGTAGTACTCCTTTATAATCACCCAGTTACGTTGTGACGTTTGGTAGTACCCAAAGTGTTTCTCCGGTAAACGGGAGTTGCATAATCTCATAGTTATAGGAACATGTATAAGTCATGAAGAAAGCAATAGCAACATACTAAACGATCGGGTGCTAAGCTAATGGAATGGGTCATGTCAATCAGATCATTCTACTAATGATGTGACCTCGTTAATCAAATAACAACTTTTTGTTCATGGTTAGGAAACATAACCATCTTTGATTAACGAGCTAGTCAAGTAGAGGCATACTAGTGACACTCTGTTGGTCTATGTATTCACACATGTATTATGTTTCCGGTTAATACAATTCTAGCATGAATAATAAACTTTTATCATGATATAAGGAAATAAATAATAACTTTATTATTGCCTCTAGGGCATATTTCCTTCAGTATGAAGGTCCCGTCTGGCTTCTCGTCGAATATAAAGGGAATAATAAACATGCCGAAGAAAAAGTTCCAAAACCTGAAGTCTCACGACTGCCACGTGATTATGACGCAATTGCTTCCGATTGCTTTGGGGGGGCTCCTACCGGAAAATGTTCGAGTAGCCATTGTGAAGCTATGTGCATTCCTCAATGCAATCTCTCAGAAGGTAATCAATCCAGAAGATCTACCATGGTTACAGAACGATGTGGTCCAATGCCTTGTCAGTTTCGAGTTGGTGTTCCCACCATCCTTCTTCAATATTATGACGCACCTCCTGGTCCACCTAGTCGAAGAGATTTCCATTCTCGGTCCTGTATTTCTACACAATATGTTCCCCTTTGAGAGGTTCATGGGAGTATTAAAGAAATATGTTCGTAACCGTGCTAGGCCAGAAGGAAGCATCTCCAAGGGCCATCAAAATGAGGAGGTAATTGAGTTCTGTATTGACTATGTTCCTGACCTCAAGCCGATTGGTATTCCTCAATCGCGGCACGAGGGGAGACTAAGTGGAAAAGGCAAGATCGGAAGGGATACCACGATATGTATGGACGGTCATTCTATGACTGAAGCACACCACACAGTTCTGCAAAATTCCAGCTTGGTGGCTCCGTACTTCGAGCAATACAAGAATATTTTATGCTCGGACAACCCGGGGAAGCCTGAATCCTGGATTAGAAAGGCCCACATGGAGACTTTCGGCAGTTGGTTGCGAAAACATTTAATGAATGACAATGATGTTGGAGATCAGCTGTACATGTTGGCCAAGAAACCATCTTCGACTATAACGACTTTCCAAGGGTACGAGATAAATGGGAATACATTTTACACCATCGCCCAAGATAAAAAGAGCACCAACCAAAACAGTGGTGTCCGCTTTGATGCAGCAACCGAGAATGGGCAAAAGGTCACATATTATGGTTACATAGAGGAGATATGGGAACTTGACTATGGACCCTCCTTTAAGGTCCCTTTGTTCCGGTGCAAATGGTTCAAGCTAACAGGAGGTGGGGTAAAGGTGGACGAGCAATACGGAATGACAATGGTGGATTTCAACAATCTTGGTTACCTTGACGAACCATTCGTCCTTGCCAAAGATGTCGCTCAGGTTTTTTATTTGAAGGACATGAGTAGCAAACCGAGGAAACGGAAAGATAAGAAAACGATCAGTACATCATGCGATGATCCAAAGCGCCACATTGTTCTTTCAGGGAAAAGAAACATCGTGGGAGTGGAGGACAAGACAGACATGTCAGAAGATTATAATATGTTTGGTGAAATTCCGCCCTTCAAAGTGAACACTGACCCAAGCATTAAGTTAAATGATGAGGATGCTCCATGGATACAGCACAATCGTAAGCAAGCAGGGACGTACAAGGGAAGAATTGATGTGTAATAATTTATTGTACCAAACTTTGTATTTGGTCGATGAACTGAATGATGTATCAAACCTTTTGTCAAACCTTCAAGGGATTTTAAAATGAATTAGTTTTATTTTTCTGATTTTTTTGATATATAATTGTATTTTTAAGATTTTAAAATGTCAGAAGATTTTAAAAAAGGAAAAACGAAGAAAGGAAGAAAAAAAAGAAGAAAAACAAGAAAAAGGAAGAAACAAACAGAAGAAAAAAACAGAAGAAAAAAGGAAGAAAAAACAGAAGAAAAACAAGAATTTAAAATGAATTAGTTTTATTTTCTGATTTTTTTGATATATAATTGTATTTTTAAGATTTTAAAATGAATTAGAAACAAAATAATATAAACTTTAATAAAATAAAATAATTATCATAAAGTAAAATAAATAAGTAATTATCATAAAGTAAAAATAAATAAGTAATTAGAAACAAAATAAAATAAAATAAATAAGTTTTTTGTTGTAAGTAGAAACAAAACAAAATAAATAAAGCAAAAATGAAAACAAAAAACAGGCAAAAAATAAAGAATATGCCACCTACTGGGCCACCACGGCCTGAATACAACTAGAAACCCATTAATGGGCCAGGATTCAGGCCCGCAGAAGGCCCAGTAGGCCCACAGGCTCATAGTAACAGAATAGGCCCGTAAGCCTGCATTCGAGAGGAGCTCGAAGTGGTGAGCGCAGCCGCGCTTATAAACCACTGTCGAAGCCTCTCGGCTAGCGAGGTGGGACTAAACATCCCACCGCACCGCGCCAGTTCAGCACAGACCCTTTAGTCCCGGCTGGGGAGGCGGACCGCGACTAAAGGGTACCCTTTAGTCGCGGTTGTTGTCCCCAACCGCGACTAAAGGGTCTTTCTGCGTGGGAAAGGAAGCGGCGCCAAAACCCTTTAGTCCCGGTTGGGGAGAGGGACCGCGACTAAAGGGTACCCTTTAGTCGCGGTTGTTGTCCCCAACCGCGACTAAAGGGTCTTTCTGCGCGGGAAAGGAAGCGGCGCCAAAACCCTTTAGTCGCGGTTGGGGAGGGGGACCGCGACTAAAGGGTACCTTTAGTCGCGGTCCTCCTCCCCAACCGCGACTAAAGGTGCGTCTATATATACTGCACTTAGCAGTTTTGCCGCGGCATTCTCCTCTGTCTCCCCAACGCCGATCGACGCCGACGCCGACGCCCCCGTCGCCGACGCCGACGCCGAAGCCCTGCCCCGACGCCGACGCCGAAGCCCTGCGCGCCGCCGCCCCCGTCCCCAGTGAGCGCCGCCTCCGCCCGTGCCTGCCCTTGCTCGCCGCCCGTGCCCTGCGCGCGCCCTTGCCCGCCGCCCGCCGCCCGACGCCCTGCCGCCCGCCGCCCGACGCCCTCCGCCCGCCGCCCGACGCCCCTGCCGCCCTCCGCCCGCCGCCCGCCGCCCTGCCTGCCGTCCTCCGCCTCCCCAGAAGAAAAAACAAAAAAAAGGAGGAAGAAGAAAAGAAAGAAGAAAAAAAGGAAGAAGAAAAAACAAGAAAGAAAAAGGACGAAGAAACAAATGAAAACCAAATAAAAACCAAATGAAAACCAAAAGAAAGAAGAAAGAAAAAGGAAGAAGAAAAAAAGAAGAAGAAAGGAAGAAGAAAGGAAGAAGAAGAAAGAAAGTAAAAAGAAAAAGGAAAGAAGAAGAAAGAAAGAATAGAAAGGAAGAAGAAGAAAGGAAGAAGAAGAAAGAAAGAAGAAGCAAGAAAGAAAAAAGGAAAAGGAAGAAGAAGAAAGAAAGAAGAAAGGAAGAAGAAGAAAGGAATAAGAAGAAAGAAAGAAGAAGAAAGGAAGAAGAAGAAAGAAAGAAGAAGAAAGGAAAAAGGAAGAAGGAAAAACTCAAGAAAAACAAAAGAAAACAAAAAAACAGAAGAAAAACAAAGGAAGAAGAAAAAAACAAAAGAAAACAAAAAAACAAACAGAAGAAAAAAACAAAAAAAAGGAGGAAGAAGAAAAGAAAGAAGAAAAAAAGGAAGAAGAAAAAACAAGAAAGAAAAAGGAAGAAGAAAAAAATGAAAACCAAATAAAAACCAAATGAAAACCAAAAGAAAGAAGAAAGAAAAAGGAAGAAGAAAAAAAGAAGAAGAAAGGAAGAAGAAGAAAGAAAGTAAAAAGAAAAAGGAAAGAAGAAGAAAGAAAGAATAGAAAGGAAGAAGAAGAAAGGAAGAAGAAGAAAGAAAGAAGAAGAAAGAAAGAAGAAGAAAGAAAGAAAAAAGAAAAAGGAAGAAGAAGAAAGAAAGAAAAAAGAAAAAGGAAGAAGAAGAAAGAAAGAAGAAATGAAGAAGAAGAAAGGAAGAAGAAGAAAGAAAGAAGAAGAAAGGAAAAAGGAAGAAGAAGAAAGGAAGAAGAAGAAAGGAAGAAGAAGAAAGAGGAAGAAGAAAGGAAGAAGAAGAAAAAAAAGAATTTTTACTTAAAGAATCTTATTTTTTAATTCCTCCTCCTCTATGTCCCCTTAATCTTATTTTTTAATTCCTTTATACTTAAAGAATTTTTACTACATGCAGGAGTGACATATGGCGGACGACAGAACCGAGCCGCTTAGGGATCCGGAGGCTGAACGTTATTTAATGGACATCATCAACAATGAGATTCCTTATGTGCCGGGCTCAGAATATGAGCAACAAGAGGGTGTAGTCTCTTCTTATATGAACCTTGACGGTGACGATGATCGAGAAGGTGAAGGAACGGACATTGTCGGCGGAGGTCAACTGTCAACAACCGACGATCTCCAATTGCAAGTAGCAACCACCTCCGGCGAGGTATATATATACATTGAGAGCCTCTCGTGATACAAACTTACTGAAATGTGAATACATATGTATTAACGCGCGCGACTCTCTTTCTTTTTTTAGCCCTCCGGATCGAGTACGACAAAGCAGCGTGGCAAATCCAAGGCGATGAAAACAGGAGAAACATATGCCATTGAGTCTGTCAGTGAAACCGGCAAGCCCCTACAGCACACCTCAAAGTTTGTCAACCAATGCGCAGTCGTTGTTAGAGACAACGTCCCGATCACCGTCCAGGAATGGAAAGAGCCAAAGAAGGCACGTCTTGGTTTCAGTTTTGTCGACAAGAGAACGAAAAAGGATTGCTGGAGAAAGCTTATGGAACATTTCATTCTACCTCCGGAATACAACAAAGTCGATGAATTCGGTAACGAGGTTCCGGGTGGACGTCAGAGGAGGAGGCTAGTTAAAGAGTTCGCTCTTCAGAAGATGGCCGATGCATTCCGGAACTTCAAGAAAAATTTAACCCGTGACTATGTCGACAAGGGCAAGACTCCGGATTTCAATGGACAATATGAGAAACTGAAAGATGATTGGCCAGAATTTGTGAGGCAAAAGCAATCGGACCATTTCAAGGAAATATCGAAAAAAATAAGGATAATGCGGCTAAGAAAAAGTACCATCATATTATGGGGCCAGGAGGATACCGCCTTGCGGACCCTAGGTGGCAGAAGATGGAGGAGGACCTGAGGGTGCGAGGAATCCCTCTAGGTACAGAGGGATGGGACCCAAGGGCCAAAAGCTGGTGGTACGGGCATGGGGGATCGCTAGACCCGGAGACAGGGGTGTGTGTTCACCGGCATCGACACTTTGCTCCGACCCAAGCCCTTATTGACGCAATGACCCAAGCTCAAGCGGGCTTGATCAAGTTCAACAGAGAGAAAGACGCACTGACTTTAGCCCTCGGGAATGATGAACACGGAGGACGTGTACGAGGCAAAGGCAAAGTTTCATGGAAAGTAGGGTTTTCCCAGGACAATGACCCGTACGGTTACAGAAGCCGTAAGAGAAAGACGGACCGGGATGCAGATCTTATGACGAAGTTTGCATCGGAACTCCATGAGTTGAAGCAGACCGTGCATGAACTATTGAAAGAAAAATCGGCTGCAGGGCCGCATGAAGATCATGAAGCGGATTGCGGAAGCCAGCAGCGGAGAAGCAGCGTGGCTTCCACGAATGCCCCGCCTGGTGCTAGTGCACCGATGATCGAGATTCGTGCACCGGAGCCTCACTACCCCGTGGATGATGTAAAGAAGATGAAAGACTGTGATCTGCATTATCCCGTGGGGAACGTTTCCACGAAGGTAGCTAGCGGCAGTGCTTTACCCTGTAAACCTGGAGCACTCCACCACAACAACCCCATTCCATATGGCTATGCTTGTGTCACGGTGGAAGACATAGTCCAAGGGTTTGAGGACCTGGAGATTGACAAACCTACACCCGAAGGGGATAGCAGACTTGGAGATGTCAAGCGCCAGTACATTCTATGGAAAAAGAAGTACATAGTGTTTCCAGACGAGGCGCCAAGGTTAGCAAGTCCACCCCCCTCCGATGGTGGTGGTGGTGGTGGCGGTGGTGGCGGTGGTGGCGGTGGTGGTGGTCGTGGTGGTTCACCTACACCTCCTTCACGCCATTCGACGCCGTCCCCCGATCCACAACCTCCGGCGGGTACGACGCCCCCCAATCCTCCTTCGGCGGGTACGACGCCCCCCAATCCACCTCCGGCGGGTACGACGCCCCCAATCCTCCTCCGGCGGGTACGACGCCCCCCAATCCACCTCCGGCGAAGAAGCAGAAGCAGGCGGACAGCAAGGAAACCTGCTCCTGGACTATTAACCCGGACCCTTATGTACCTAAGACCACAAGGGTACCGGAGCCATCGCTGAAGCCTCTCCTCCCAAGGCCTGGGGAACTTAGTGAAGCTGACCTCACATTGGCCGCGTCTACTGATTATGAGAAATGGAAGGCGGATATGAAGGCGAAAAAAGTGCCTGAGCCCAAGCAAGTATTCACTGAGAAGCAAAAGAAGTGGGCTAAGGATTTTTTGACGACACCGTCCCAAGCCGAGCTGAATATGCCTGACGACTATGGACATGAACTTCGTAGGCAAGCAAAAATATTGAAGGAGGAAGAAAGTAAAAAAATCGGGAAACAAGTTGACCAGCTCGGGATGCAGAAGAAACAATCGATCCCCCCGCTCATAGTGAAAGCCGGTCCGGAAGAGGACCCCGAGATCATAGCAGCTGCGGCAGCACTTGGATTGACTGTAGCGGCTGCCATGAAACAAGCGTCCGAGATGGGTTTGACTGTTCGTGCCTTCTTAGACCTTGAGGATGCGCCTGTAGGTGAGATAACATTACAATATGTGCGGAAGGGGCCTCTCGTCGAGCCTGAGAAGGAAAATAGTCTACCAACACAAATGCGAAATCTGCTACGTTGGTACAAGCAATTCATAACATGGGCCGACAAAGAATATGTTTATGCGGATGTTACACATGAGCATCACATCAAACGGTACTCTGTAGAAGTTCATATGAGTGAATTATTCCAGTTGTTCAATCTGCGCGCCCTCGACAAATCTATGCTGAGTTGCTACGTTCTGTAAGTGATTTATTTCTACCTCATCTCGTTCTTCATTGCCTGCACTATATATATATATTGTCCTAACTATATTGTTGCGTACGCTATTATGCAGATTGAAGATTTGGGAATGCAAAATAAGAAACATCCATGATGTTGGGTTCATTGACCCACATATCGTTAATGGACATGTGTTAGAACATCACCACAAAGACATGGAGAAAGACCTGTACAAGTTTCTTAGAAAGCATCAACTCAAAAGTCATATTCTATTTCCTTACCATTTTGGGTGAGTGTTTCTCTCTTGTGCCCATTCTATTTTGTTTACTCCATGCATGGTATGTCTAATCGATGAGTTATGCATGACTGTGCATGTAACGTGTCCGCAGGTTCCACTGGATTCTGCTAAATATTGAACTTCACACCTCCACAGTTCTAATCATGGACTCTAAGGATTCGGATCCAAAGCGTTGGGCCGACATGAGAAAAATGCTGCAAAAGTAATTATTTTCAATCATTTGAGCTCTATATTGATCGGTCTCTTCATTTCCTAATATCAACTAACTAATAAATCCCTTATTCATTTAATTTTCTTTGCCCTGTAGGGTTTGGAGACGGTTCTCAGAAGAAACTGTCGGTGAATTCAAACATGAGCTAGATTTCAGAAAGTTAGTTAATGTGGATAAGCAGCCATCGGGGACCGATCTATGTGGATACTATGTTTGTGAGAACATCCGGAGACAAACCACTGAGTGGAAGGCATCAGCTAGCGTGCGGAACGCGACGGATAACTTGCGGAGGAGGCTTAGTCCAGAAGCTCGCTTCCGACCAATTCAAGAAGAATTAGCAGGATTTTTCATGAGGGAAGTCATCAATCCTAAAGGACAACACTATACCGAGGACGAAGAAATTTATATGCATACCCGAGATTGAAACTTGTTCGAAGTTGTATATGGTCATCCATCCTAATTGTGTATGGAAACTTGTTCGAAGTTGTATATGGTCACCCGAGATTGAATATATATTATATATTCCTCTTGAATTCTTCTTGTTTGAAATTTCATATGCATGTATATAGAAGCGTAGAATATGTGTACTGAAACTTCATCAAAAATAAAATAAAACACAAAATAAAATATAAAACAAATAAAACACTACAAATTAAAAAGAAACCAGGTTTAGGGGGGCTAAAACCCTAAACCTGCGGAGGAGGCCTTTAGTCCCGGTTGGCCACGAGAGCCGGGACTAAAGGTCCTCGGCCCCGACGGACCACGGGCGCCCACGTGGCGGGCCTTTGGTCCCGGTCAGCCACAAGAACCGGGACTAAAGACTTTTGTCGCGGTCCGTAAGAGCCGCGGCTAAAGGGGGGGGGGGTCTTTAGTCGCGCTTATTTAGTCCCGGTTGCACAGCCGGGACTAAAGGCTGTTGCGAACCGGGACTAAAGGGCTTTTTTCTACAAGTGACATTAACTACATTGGTGTTAAATCTGAAAACAACACACATAAACTTTATTGGAATTAAATCTGAGAAGAGCAAAGGCATGGAGTGCAGGTCCAAAACTCCAAACATGCAGTGCCAACTTCCAAAGATTCATTTCAGTATAAATAGAAATAAAAAGGAGTTTTTTGCACAATGCCTATGAAGAAGGAGGTTGCGAAATCCGAGAAACATGTAGACTGAGCGGGACAAAAGATTAGTGATCAAAAGACACAAGTTTTGGTTTCCATGTTTCCACTGAAACTAAGTTTCCATTGGATACTTTTCTCTATTGAGCACACATAGAGATACCAACCTATCCAATACCATATCTCCTCTTCACGATCTTCCGGTCAAATGTTCTGATGCCGTCTTCTAGGAAAAATTTACTTGTAAAATATAATCCTGAAATCCAGTTAGATAGTTGAAAAAAATCATAATGAAAAAGTCAACTTTCTATAATGTTAACCATGAAATTCAATGATATTTAATCATAATAGTGTTGAAGCTTACTGTTTAGTTATTGAAACTGTTAAATGTGTTGAATAGTTCATTCATTTTACCATGTCACCTTTTACTCTTGCCGAGCCATCTAAATTAAATTAAACTTCTCTCCCAATAATTCATAGATGGAACTCATTTCATTGATTAATTGGTGTATATACTAACCTAGCATGCATATGTAGCACCAGCTGCTATGTAGTTAAACTTGTGCTACCAAAAAACTTGGTGAGATAGTTGAATCATAATCACTCAAGCTTTATCGTTCATTGATTTTTTATAGTTATATTTGTTATATAGTAATTCATTTATTTTCTACATTAGATTTTACTACGAATTCATTCTATTGCTAGATCATCTCCAGAAATTGAACTACTCTGTTGTCCATTTTACTAATGGTCACTGTTTTCATGGTCAACCATGGGCAATGTAAAGGAGTGTGATGGCCTAGGGCCCAATCATCAATAAATTGTGAAAGTATGTTTGCAAAACATAAAACTAGCAATAATAAAAAGTTAAAAAGAATTTGCTGATGGATACCTAACTCCACCAGAATGAAGCGTCAAGTAGAAGCAATCATATCAGACGATGTGAAATCTTAAGCTTTGTATTCTGCACGTTCATTTTACATTGTGCTGGAGTTAGGTATCCATCAGCAAATTCATTTTAACTTTCTATTATTGCTGGTTTTATGTTCTGCAAACATACTTTCACAAGTTATTGATGTATTGTGCCCTTATTTGAGATGGGCCCTAAGCCATCACGCTCCTTTACATGGCCCATGGCCGACCGTGAAAACACTGACCATTAGTAAAATGGACAACGAGTAGTTCAACTTTCTTACGCTGATCTAGCAAAAGAATGATTTTGTAGTAAAATATAAGGTGGAAAATAAATGAATTACTAAATACTCCCTCCGTTCCATAATGTAGTGCCTATAGATTTTTTGAGAAGTCAAACTTTACAAACTTTGACCAAGTTTGTAGAGAAAAATATTTATATTTACAATACCAAAAATATATAATGTGAAACTACATCTTATGATGAATCTAGTGATATATGTTTCGCACTCTAGATGTAAATATTTTTCTCCACAAACTTGGTCAAAGTTTGTGAGGTTTGACTTTAAAAAAAATCTATAGGCACTACATTATGGAACGGAGGGAGTATCAAATATAAATATAAAAAATCAATGGAAGATAAAGCTTGAGTGATTATGATTCAACTATCTCACCAAGTTTTGTAGTAGCACAAGTTTAACTTCATAGGATTTGGTGCTACATATACATGCTTACTTAGTATATACATCAATTCATAAATGGAATGAGTTCCATCTATGAATTATTAGGAAGAGAAGATTAATTTAATTAAGACAGTTACGCAAAAGTTAAAGGTGACATGGTAAAATGAATGAACTATTCGACACATTTAATAGTTTAAATAACTAATTAGTCAAGGTACAATACTGCTATGATTAAATATTATTGAAATTCAAGGTTAACATCGTACATAGTTGACTTTTGCATTATGATTTTTTTAACTATCTAACTAGATTTCACGGTTAATATTTTACAGAGTACTTTTTCCCTTCAAGACGGCATCAAAACGTTTCACCGGAAGATCATCAAAAGGAGATGTTGTATGGGATAGGTTGGTATCTCTATGTGTGCTCAATAGAGAAAATTATCCAATGAAAACTCAGTTTTAGTGGAACATGGAAGACGAAACTTGTGTGTTTGGATCACAAATCTTTTGTCCAGATCAGTCTACATGTTTCTCGGATTTTGCAAACTGCTTCTTGATGGGCATTGTGCACAAAACCCCTTTTTTATTTCTATCTATACTGAAATAAATCCTTGGAAGTTGGCACCGCATGTTTGCAGTTTTGGACCTGTACTCCATGCCTTTGTTGTTCTCAGATTTAATTCCAGTAAAGTTTATGTGTGTTGTTTTGAGATACCAATGTAGTTATGTGAAAATAAAATCTGCTTTCGCATGTTGTTTTGGTCCAAACATATAAACTATTGATCATCAGCCCCTCAGATTGATCAGAAATTTGTCGGTTATCTTTTGTTATCAAAAGTCAGTAAGCCTATTCTCACTCGGATGTGCAACATGGTGCCGCATGCACGCTTTGCTTTGGGTTCGATTGGTAACAAAAAAACATATTTTTCTCAAAGAACAAGAAGATTAACGAGTGGAGCCAATGTTTGCAAACTTGCCTAATACCCCACAGACCAAAACCCTCACAAGTTACTAACTACAAGAGAGCAGACGTTTGATCGGACAAAAGGACTGTACCAAATGGTTCAGGGAAGACACATGGTGTCACTAGTGTGTCGATTCTGGTAAAACAAACTATAGATGTGCAAAAAATCCCTCTTACCACGTTAAATGCAAAAATACATAGAACGGGGAGCTTGCAAGGAATCGATCTTGAGACCTCTAACTTAAGGCACACACTGGTAGCCACTTCACATCACCACTGCAAATATAGCTTAATCTTTTGAAACATGAACAATCTTCACATCACCACAACAAATATAGCTTGCAAGGACTATAATGTGTAATATATAAGAACACACAACAGTGTTAATATATACGAAAACATTTCTGAAATAATTTGAAACTTTTAATGAAAAAAGACGTGAACTATTTTGAAATGCCGAATAGTTGTTGAAATTGTGACTAAATTTGAAAACACAAACATTTTCAGAAATTTCTACAGGATTTAGAAAATGATTTTTTTTTTAAAAATTCCATACATCTTTTAAAACATGAACAACTTCCGAACATCTTTTCGAAACATGAATAATTTTTAAAATTTATGGTTTTTTTAGTTTTTGTTTGTTCCGTTTTTCTTCTGTTTTTATCTTTCTTTTTCTTTTCTTTTTCAAAATTTTTGAACTATTTTTAAATCATGAATTTTTTCCTAAATCCGTGAACATTTAAAATACGTGAACATTTCCTTTAATTTGCGAACTCTATTTTCAAGAATGTTCTTACATTCAGAAAAATGTTTGCGTTGTGTAATATTGTTCAGAGTTTCAAAATGTGTCCCTGTTTTGAAAGTTTGTTCGCAAATCCAAAGAATGTTCGATTTTCCAAAAAAACAAAATTTAAAAATTCCATGTTTTCGAAATTTATTTACAAGTTACAAAAATGTTCATGTTTTCCCCAAATTTTGTTCAAAAGTTTTTAAAAATGGTTGTGGAATTTTAAAAAAATCATGTTGTCAATTTTTTCCTATTTTTATTTTTTATAGAATTTGAAACAATTGTCATGTATACGAATTTTGTTCATAAATTCTAAAAGTCTTCATGAATTTTAAATCTGTTCTAATTTCTTACAAAATTGTTCATGTTCCAGAAGATGTTCGGGAATTTCAAATTAGAAAACATGTTTGTCTTTTCCAAAAAAAATCATAAATTCAAAATCAATTCGGTATTCAAAATTGTTCATTTTTCTTCCAATCAAAGTTTTGTTTTTTTCAGAAATGTTTTCATATATATGAACGCTGCTGTATGTTCTTATATATTTCGTGTTGTAGAACATCATAAGCAGCAGTGATGTGAAGTTGGTAGAATTGCGCGCCTTAAGTCGGAGGTCTTGAGTTTGAGTCCTCGTGAGCCCACCTTTTTCTTTGTATTTTTATGTCGCTTGGATAGAACGTGGTTGGAGGGACATGGCTTAGTGGGCCAGCCCACTCGCTCATGCCTGTGCAAATCGTATACATGGGTCTGCGTATACATTTTGCCAAAGGTCCATATTACTCTTTATATGTTTGGTGAAGGAGGTGTGCCGAAGCGGAGCTTGTGCAAAATTGTGATTCCGTGTCATAGATTTCCCAGCCCTACAAAGTACTGATATGACTCCTATAGGGATGGGAGAATATCTTCTTCAAAAACTAGTTTAGTGCTAATTCTTTTTAGACGGCTTAAAAAATAAGCTGCCTTTCCCAGCTTAAAAAATAAGCCGGCTCTAATTTTTTTGAGACTTCTAAGCTAGTTATCCCGTCCCAATGAATATAAGAGGTGGCTTATGGAAAAAGCTGAGGAGAGGGAGCTTAAGAACTGGCCTTTAGTCCCATTTGCTATAGCTTGAGGCAGACTCAAGGCGAGCATATTCGGGACCAATACGTTGTTGCATCGACATAGATACAATTACGGGTTAATCTATTGTCATTTCCAAAAGTAGGTGGTAGGAGGGACATGGCTTAATGAACCGGCCCGGTCACTCGCACCTATGCAATTCGCATCCTTTATCCGTTTAATAGTGAGGGACGTGGGGCTCGTGCAAAATTGTGATTCTGTTACCAGAGTAATGAGCGTGTATCTCTTGTTTTCTTTTAGCCGATGGCTGTAAGTATCAAGCCTCTGAAGATTTTAGGGGAGAAATTCCTTCATTAACAGTTTACTCAAGGAGAACGCGAGACTGTACCGTCGGCTACCTGCTGGTGTCAGAGTCGGGGCTGCCTGCTGCGACGCTGCCGTCGCCTCCCTTGGCCCTCGCCGAACCTGTTTAGCACCGGATCTTGGATGGGATACTCCGGCACGCAGCAGACCACCTCGACGCCCACCGTCCAGCGCACGGTGAAACGGCACGCGCACCGCTCCACGCCGTCCACCTGCATATTTGGTCTGCGCCTATTACTACTCAAGCATATGCGTGTGTTGACAAACGCACTGAGTAGGGCGCGACGAGGAGGACTTACAGTCTCGAGGACAGCGTCGTTCCTCGTCGTCGTAGATATCGCAGGCGAGGCAGAGCCGGTCGCCCGGGCGGAGATCGCCGCAGCGGGCGTTGTCGAGGGCCGGGATTTCCCGGCGGAACCTCGCGCGGAGCGCGTCCACGTCGCCCGGGGATGTGAGGTCAGCCCCTGGATCGTACCATTCGTCCGCATCCTCGGGAAATTTTTCGAACATGACGCGCAGCCAGCCGTCCTGCACCACCACGCGCGCGCCATCCCACGCCTCGTCGGACCGCGCGCGGTGCTTCATTCGGGGCCGTGGGCGGCGGCGGCGGCGGCACGGTGGCCTTCCGCTTTCGCGACTTCGGCATTTCAGGGATACTGTGGGAGTGGCGGCGCTCTGGGTGGTCGGTGGGATTTGGGCCCTCGAGAGTACTGGGCGGCGGGTTTCTCGATGCTTTATACCGTCCAGATTCTGATAATCTTTCTAGGTTTTAGGTTTAGCTTTGGTCCACATAATGTGCATAAACACCCCTCGATAAAAAGAAAAACATAATGTGCAAATACTTTCGTGGTATACTCCTTCCGTTTTGTAAATAGAAGTCTTTTTAGATATTTCAATATAAACTACATACAGATGTATATAGACATATTTTAGACAGTAGATTCATTCATTTCGCTTTGTATGTTGTCCATTATTGAAATCTCTAAAAAAAATTTATATTTAAGAATGGATGGAGTATATCTATATACCTTTTTTAAATAAACATATTTTATTCCTTAGATAATAGATATATCATTTACAATATAGTGAGAAATAAAATCAGGGATTATAGATTCCCAAACATAGAAGATTTTTCACTAAAAGAAGTTCTCCACTAGATTGTGAGCCACATCATTTGCTTCATGGCGACATTGTGAATATAAGACACTCGCAAGTTTCAGCCTAAATGTTTGCACTCAAGTATCATTGCAACATCTGAGCCCACATACGTTTCTGGTTGTTGCACTGCTTCCGCCACGACGCTACTATGTGATTCACTAATCACTTTCTTGCATCCGATCCTCCCTGCATCCATTTCGGATCGTTGTCATCTCCGCTGAGTCAACGCTGGTCACCTAAGGAACGCGCCATGTTGCCGCAGCAATGAAGTTCCCTCTTCCATCATGGGTAAAAGCGCCTGTTGCATCTAGAATGTTTTAACTCGGGAAGCATCATCAACATTTATTTTGACCACATCCCTAGTCGGCCTCTTCCACATATTATCATGGCTTCTTGTAGGCTCTATGTACCTATTGATAAAGTACGGAGTGTTTCTGCCCGTGCGCCATCGTATGTTTTATAAAAAAACAAGTGTTTTTCTAAATATTCCACGATCCAGTATTAAGCCCCTCTTCTTTATCTCTATCTGTTGGGCTTCGGCCCAACTTCTGTATCCACTATCGCGCACAGCTGGGCATTGGTTAATTAGTATTCCGAGTTCAGCTACAGTATGCCCAGTTCACTATGTTTTCAGGCCGTTTAGATCCATGGTCTTTATTATTTACAGAGCATATGTTAAAATGACCATGCTATAATTTTACAACTGTAACTCGGATTAAAATAATTTATATACATAATTTGACCAGAAAAAATGTTTAGTTTTCAACCGTGCTATTAGTCATTCTTGTTAACTAATATAACAAAAATTAGGGCAAAACCTTAATTAAAACATAATGTGCACACACACACACACACACACACACACACACACACACACACACACACACACACACACACACACACACCAAACTGACTAGACATTGTTTCGACCAACATAATCAAATTTCAGATTAGAGACATTGTTTTATATAAACTAAGTTTATACCCCTTACTAATTCATCTTTGGAGCCTTGGTTTCGAATGTGTGCTTCAGTTGGGCATCAATCGATACGACAAAGGCTTTAATATCATAGATGCTAAGAAGAACATGACCCCTTCATTATTTGTTTTTATAATAATAATGAAAACTAGCTTGTGTCTCACATAATTGTGCAGATGATTACTTTTGTTTTTTCTTTCAAAAAGGAGGAATACCCCCGTCTCTGCATCAACCCATGCACATAACCATTTTATTATATTATCCTGCATAGCCGAGCAAACCAAATACAATGATCAAACAAAAGCCACTAGCCAGACCACTACTGCCACTACACTTGGTGACATGCCTCGCCGCATATCAACACACAACATCTATTCCGGTTGCCTCATGAAGCTGCTCGCTAGCAAGCTGAGAGTACCAACCGGCACGCTCTAGGATCAGCTGCCTCTATCTTCCGCATTCCCATCTTTAGTACTGATCAACGCATTTACCTCGTCAGGCCATACTACCATAGATGTCACCATGACGCCAAACAATGCCACCATCCTGTACGCGTCCATCTACACGCTCCTGTCGCCGAAACTCCGTTGTGTCATGCCACCGAGACCCGTCGTCGATGATGCATTAGAAACCAGGCCGCTCCACCACATGTGCACTCGAGTTAGCACTTGCTCCACAACGATGCCTCCAGCAAGGAGCGCGGTGCAAGACGTCGCCATCGTCTGATCCGGTAACAGATCTAGGGTTTCCCCCGAAGCATGCCAAAAGGAGCGACGCGACATTGCTACGACGATGCCTTCAATAGGGTAACGACGCCAAGAGACGTCGCGCGCCATCGTCCGCCATGACCGCCTTGTGGTCATTTCTATATCATATTGACTCGACAACATGGCATTGAAGTATGAATCACGATGAACTATTCATACTAACATAAGTATGTCCTATATCTATATCTATACTTCTATACTTAATATTAAAGATTGGAACCTTTCATAGTTCTCCATATGTCATCTTTTTATATTCATTGATTTTATGTTAACCATGAAGATTGACGATTGAGATTTAAAAATAGATCTACACACGTATAAGAAAAAAAAGCGTTGCGCAAAAAAAGTCCCAGACTCGTAACACGGTTCCACCTTTTTGAGTTGCATAAGTATTTGCTGGATCGGACTCTATCCTCGCAAATAAAAAATATGCTACAAACAAACAAGAAAAGCTGTACCGAGAAAACAAAAAGAACGATTCGATCGTTGTGGATACATGCATACGTGTGCGTAACTGTCCGACGAAATTAAGTGGCAAGATCAACTAGCTTGTTTTTGCACAACTAGCTAGCTTGCCGTATGCGCTAGCCTTCATAGAATCTCTACTTTTAAGGGAGCAGTTGGTAGTCTCGCTTTCAGGTTTTTTTTAGTCCCACCTTCCACGGTTTATTTTGGTACCTCCTCCCACCTCTAACTAAGCCACCACAAACCGAAAAAACCTGCTCCTGAGTCCCGAACCCGCACCATTCCACGTGCGACCCTCAATGGACGTTCGAAAGAAAACCTGCGACAAAAAAACCTACGACAAAAAAACCTACGACGGTTAACCAGCGATAGAAAAACCGTGCAGCCGCACGTACGAGCGACGAGACTCTACTCCTAATGGAGCAGCAGATCGGTCTCCGCCGCCAACCAGACCTTCGCACGCCCGATCCAGCCCTACGCCCCCTCCGCGGCCGATCCATCCCTGTGCCGCGGCTGATCCATGCCCTATGCCGCCGCCGATGCCTCCTCCTCCACCTCCATTCCCAAGCGACGGCGCCCGCGGCCGCGGTCTTCTCCCCCAGCCACCATGGCTGCAGATCCACTCACGGCCGGTCGTCTAAGCTGCAAGCATGGATGGATGGATCCAGGAAGGTATCCTTCCTCCCTGGGTGGAGCGAGCTGCACATCCCATTCGGCCCTCTGTAGCCGGCCATCTCCGCCTCCTCCTCGCCGTCGCCGCCGCCGGGGATCGCGTCTTCACCAAGCGCGAGCTCCGCCCCATCCGACCGACCGCAAAGGGGTGAGTTTTCTTCATCCCAAAGCCTCCTGATTTGCTTACTGCACTCTTGCCATTCCGATGGAGACTAACCTCCTCTGGCCGAGCCCCAACTCTGCATCTCTCTCCCAATTACCCTCACCCCGTCAGTTTGCTGCAGGTTGTCCATTGTAAATTTTCAAGGAGATTCAAATGTTCCTCTTCTGGATGATTGAAGGTAATACTTGGTCCAATTTTGCCACAAAAAATAATGTTAACTTGTCATAGTTACACGTATATGCTTATGAGAATTTTCATGTTTGTTAGATTAAAAAAACTGTATTTTCTCCTTTTAGCCAGTGGTTAATTTAGCAGAGCATTAGCATAGTATTGGTCTGATCAGCGAGATGATGATCACGAAATCCCGTTGATAATCAAATCAGCAAAGATAGTAGCAGTTTCCAGTGTAACTTGTTGTGTCCTCAAATCAGCAAAGATAGTAGCAGTTTCCGGTAGACCTTTTCTACTGCAATAGGAGCTTCAGGCAGGGCATTGATGATTTGACGGTGATATTGGTTAACATATTGATTTGTTAATATTTTTTAAGTATAAAAGCTAAATGTAATCTGCACAAGAGCCAAACCTGCAGAAGGTTAGAGTGCGTGCAGCTGTTTCAGAACCTAGGGAAAACTAGCCTAATTGGTCTCTTTAATATTTAGTGAGTCTGTCCATGCACTTTTAGCTCTACTCACCACTAAAGATATCTACAACTTTCATGTTGAACGTATAGTTTAATTCAAACAGTAACATGGTCTAAGTCCGCATACAAGGTTACTGTACACAGAATCACATAAAGATAATTTTTGGACTGTGAAACTAAATTGGACCGCTACTTTTAAACCGTACATCAAAATAGTGCAAATAGAGTCTGTAGAAAGCATGGGACGTATCTCTCCTTTTTTTGCGATTGATCTCCACATTATGTTTGGAGTCCAAGTCAAAATTATGCAGTTTTTGATAGAGGATTTGGAAAGACCGAATCTGCATAGTAGGTGGATTACCCAAAACAGTTGACTTCATCCAACCCAACCTCACATCACTGTGTAAAGTTTGTAGCACTTATTTTATATGCAGAGCACTTGTGAACTAGGATTTTGACCAAAAGATTTCGAGTGTTTTATGTGAGCTTGCATTGCAGGGATACTTGAAGCTAGGGCAATCCAAGTAAGATAGCTTCATCCTCAGGCAACAGGTTTATGTTATCTTATCATGGAGTCATTTTTAAGTTTGTGCCCAACGCCTTCATCCTTAGAATGGCTGCCCAGATGGCAAGCCACCGTACTCAGGCGACTGCCGCGCTAGGTATTCTCAATCACTGCTGCAGTTTTTCATTGATGTGCTTATTCCATTTGCACCAACCTTGCTATTTAGTAATATGAGCGTCTCTGTTTCTTCTACTACAATGACATGATAAGATTACCTTATCCCTTTCAGCAGGGTGCTCCAACTTTTGATGCTGGCGAAGCTTTTGGAATGATGGCTACATAATTTGTTAGTCTCCGTTGGAAGCTTAATTAAACTGAGGTAAATATGCCAGATTCTTTTGTCAAATAATAACATGAGTATCTATTTTGTTCTTAGGACCAATATCTGTGCCTATCAATGAAATTTTGAGAGTAGTTTTTGTTGCCTCTATGTAACCCTGATAGCAGCTTCTCTGAAGGTTCAGATGTGTGGCAAAGGATTTCAATTTTCCTGTTTACACAAAGGAAACTTGAGGAAGGTTCAGATTTCTCATGCTCGGTGCTGTGCTCTCAAGGTTACATAGACAAAAATGCCTCCTATTTACACAACGGCAACCCGACGAAGGTTCAGATTTCTCATGACTGGTTCAATGGGTATTTCATGCCTGTGCCATCTTAATTATTAGGAAAATGTAGTTTGTTTTATAGCTGATGATGCTCGATGCTTTTTACCTCATTTTAGTAAATGCTCAGTTTTAGCTCATAAACTACATGGCAAACATGATGACGGGGCGGGTCGGGAGGCGGGGAAAGCCGTCCATGGCGATCCTGGTGGCGTTGCTAATGGCGTCAGTGGCACTGCCGCTCCTCATGGTGCCCGACACGCTCTCTATGCCAGGCTCCAACGGCGTGGATCGCGGCGCCGCCCTGTCGCTCCCACGCCCGTGCTTCAGCAGATCCGTGTTTGAGTCGTGCATACCTTTAGCCGCCTCCCCTCCAATGTCCACGACTCTGATATACCGTGTTTGTTAGTCTTGACTGGTGTTTGTTCTCCGTATTGTTGTGCAGGAGGCTGGAGAACAGCAGGGAGAAAAGGGAGTCGTGGATGGAGGTTATGTACTTCTATTGTATCAACATCTTCTCCATGAGTCTTTTGCCCCCACTCTGTTTTTGGTTTGGGCCAAAACGTCATCGTCTTGATTCTTTACGTGGTTCATTGGCTCAGACTTGTCCTACATGGCCGAGCGAGATCGAGGCTAGCCGCCGGTAATGTTCTTCTCCCGTGCAAGTTCCGCACTGCATTGAAGCATCCAACACATGGTGAGACATCTTTTTAGCTTTTAAAAAACGTGCACCATCCTTTCTCATCCAACATATTTTTCACCCCTGATTTGTGACCTCCTAATGAACATGAAGATTCATATGCTAGCTAGAACACAATATATATTTGAAAGCAATATTTTCTGATGTACTATCCAATGAAATTTTGTTTTTGGAGACGTTCATTCATAATTTTGACGACCTCTTGATTCATGTCATTAGTAGTTATTTCAACAGAACAAAGATGTTTTTCAGCACTTTTCAGATAGGAAATATCCCTACGGAATATTTTGGACAATATACAACATGTTCTGTGGGCTTGAAGAAAATATATAACATGATATGTCACATACTTTATTGTTAAGTTACAAGAATAGTTGTGGACGCCATCCAATTTTACATAGATTTCTATTTGTTATGCACTGATATTTTTGTAGTGTGATGATATAAAGAAGGAATGTACATTATAGGATGTTTGCTACGTACTACATATATCTTACTCAATAGCAGTTAGTCAGCTTATATTCCAGTAATGAGAAATGGCACAATCATCTCGTGCCATTTCGTGGGAGCAGTAGAAGTGACATCTATGCTATGGTCTGAAGTAGAATTGTAGAACACTAATTGTATGCTATGGTCTGAAGTAGAAGACATTAAGGCGGTTCAGCTATCATCCGAGCATTCAAATAGGCAATGTTCTGTCAGCTAGAACGCATCAAGGTTTTGGTTGATGTTCATACTTTTGCGTAATGTTCCTACTTTGGCTGCGCACAGATGTAGCTACGTTACAGGTGGGACATCAGCCAAGTATGTTTCGAGGTGAGACATCCATCAAGTTTGTTTGGAGGTGAGACATCCAGCAAGTTTGTTTGAAGCCTCTGCAGACCTTCTCACAGATGTTTGTTCATATATAAAATTGACTATTCCAAATAGTACACTGATAATTTTGCCGAACGAATCTTATTTGAAGCAAATAAGGGCCTTAGAAGAAAATAAAAAGTAAGTTCCCCTTGCACCGTTGCACGTATTTAGTAGATTAAATATGTTTTTTCCTAAAAAAGATTTTTTTTATGAATGTTTGTGTTTGCAAGCACTTGTTTGAAAGCCATTTACACTTACTTTTGGATGCACCTCCTGTTTTTGAAGTGAAGGCCATTTACACTTACTTTTGGGTGTACCTCCTGTTTTGAACCCATTAACTTAGATTCTGTTTTAATTTGTGGATATATATTCCTTCAACCAATTGTTCTTCGATATTCTGATGGTTATAAGAAAAATGTAAGTTCTTGTTTAGGATTTACATTGAGTAAAAGTCAACCTTGCTTAGCATTTCAATTGAAGAATTTGTAACAAAATGCTCAACAGTAAGGAAAAGTGTGTTTCATTTGTTGTGTGTATCTGATTTGATTAGCACCTGAAATCTTGTTGAACTGATAAGGTTGTACATTTTCCAAATTGTTTGTCGGAAGGGTAATTTCTTTTATTGCTCATGAACAGAAATTGTGCAGTCCAGCTCCTGCGTGCTGGTCACCGAGCTCCACTGTGTCCAGCTCATCCGACCATGTGCTCCACTGCATCTAGGTCAGCCGATCTTGTGGCAGAGCTACACTAACGCAAGAGCAAATAGTTTTACAATTTCTTTGTTGTTCCTTTGTACTGGATAACTGTGCATTTTTAGAGGTGTGAAGATGTAATGCAATAACAGTAACTGGGCGTAGGCACATCCGTCTCGATAAGCATTATGGGAATGGACGAAGGCAAGGCATTCCAATGTAAGAAATGGATGAAGGCAAGGTATGTCATTCTAAAAAAAGGCAAGGCATACCAGGATGCTGCATTGCTTAATGTCCAGTTCTCTACGCTTTCCCTATAGCAACCTTTTTTAGATCTTATGAGTTGTGTTTTCCTAACAAAAAAATGTCCATATGGATTCACTCAAACAAGATTATATTATCAGCAATTTTATTTGCATGTAATTAATTAGTGATAGCCTATGCCTCACACGACTATTTTTTTCAGTTCAGTTGTATCCTTCAATATGGGTGCAATGAAGTGTGGATAGACAAACACATTTCTTTTACTGTGATATCATTGACCTTGTTGATTTATATTTTCAAAACTGATAGGAATGAAATCCATATGAATCTTGTGATGCCAAAGCTCTAAGTGCTGATGATTTAAATTCCTATTAAAAAAATCCTTAAATAGAAAGTGGACCTTATAGCGGAGAATAATGTGTAAGCTACAGGTGGAGTCCGTCTCAAGGGAAGTGAAACCGAAAACATAGACCACATTAGAGTCGAAGATAAGGTGAATGCAATCACAGATCCACATGAGAGTCAGATAAGATTGGTGAATGCAATCAGAACTGTCAAATGTGTGTTTTCTAATTTTTCATGCCGCATGATCTCTGCCCACTTTACTAGAAGAAGAGCCTTCCTACAGGGTGAAGGTGGATAAGGAGCCATTCAACTTAGAGGAAGTGTCTCAATAAATGTGTGTGTTACCAAGGTTGAATTGTCTACTCGCTCTCTTGGAGGTTATGTTCCTTCCCGTCTATTAAGCTGTTAGTATCCTTATCACTGTGTCTGGCTCCACTGAAAAGCTCACACCGCCATGCTTGAAGAACATAAATGGTGGTACATTATTCTGATATATTTTATGTGCCGCCATTGTGGTAGAGGACGGCATGAAGGGTGGGTCCAGTATATAAGCAGGTGGTACTAGCACTAAGATAGGAAGGTCATTTCCGCCCTTGTCCTTTGTTGATGGCCTGCCAAGGCGGCGTCGATTACTGGTTCAATTTGAACACGAGTTAGTGGATTTTATTATAAAAGTGAGGTTTAAGAGTGGGTGATGGTTATTTGGGTTGATATGTTCAGTTATGGCTGTCTGAGCGGAATAATTTTCATACCTTAGAAAATATGGCAAAGTGCATTTAATTAGAGATGGCATTGCAGCAAATTGCATGAGTGAGCGGTTCATATTTTTTCATTAAGTCATACATTTTTTTTGGTTAGGATGAAAGGGTATATGCATTGGGGGGTTGTTTCAAGAGTTAATAATGGACACGGTGGTGTATCAGTTGCATGCCAACAACTATATCATATTTTTGTTTCATCGTAATACACGACATTCATTTCTGTGTTACAACATGGCAATGGATCAGGAGACGTCGGATCCTCCTTCTTGGCTCGGGGGTGTCATGGGCGACGCATGCCTCCCCCCCTTGCTGGCGGTGGGATCGGCGTGAGCACGGGAAGGGAGGATTAGGGCAGGGAGTAGGGCGGTTGGTGGTGGACTCTTTATTAGCGGTCCGTGGGGAAGTATGGTGCGAAGGAGAGATGTGCCATTGCGATGGTGATGCGCGTGTCATCTGCCTTTAAAGGAGAGTGCTCCAGTGAGAAATGTCCTGCTACAGCAAGAAATCAAGCAGGAAGGGAGGGTCCTGCAGGAAAAGGGAAGGGTGCGTCATGGGGTGGAATTTTTTGTTGGGACTTTGGACCGCCTGTTTAAGATAACATGACAGATAGTGCGGACAACCATATGTCTCCCCCATGGGCTGGATTTGGGGGTGGATGGACTGTCCAGATGGTTGGATTTTGGATAGCCTGTTAGGGGCTTGTTTGATGCTCAAACACGCCCGGATGTAAGAGAAATGAATTTCAACCTTGAAAATGGCCTTAATCGTTTATTTGATTTATTTATATGCACTATAGCTCGTATCATACATAAAGAAGCACTCGAAATAAAGCAAACACGGCTGAACTTAATCATTTGTTTGATTCATTTATACATATTGTAGCCCGTACCATACATACAGAAGCACTCGAAATAAAGCAAGCCGATTGGGATTCCGATATATCTGAACAACAACGTTTATATCTGTATGGTATTCCAATGAGCATAGGCGGGTAACAAATTCGGAATACAAACATTTATTTTTGTCATCATTATATATAATATAATATTAATTTTGGAAATTGCGGGGATGTGCCTCGTTATTTTGGTTTTCATTTTATGCTCTGGTGGAACAGTAAAGAACCGGTTAAGCCGCTTTGCGCGATGCATATTGTGTGTTAAATGTTTGAAGACCTTGGATGTGAAGTACTCATGCTAACTACATTTTTTTGCTTGTGTGGGATGAGTATGAATTGAGGAGCAGTTTTTATTATATTTTCTAAAACATGGTGCGAATGAAGCTAAAGAATCTTTTCCATTGGGCGAGAATTTCTTAAGCGCATCAAGTAGTAGATCTTAATAATTTGTAATGGATTTTTAATTGGATCATTGCTCTATATGTATACATCATCAATTTGCATTTTTGTTATCAATTATTGTAAGTGAAGTGGACTTCAATTATTTCTATATGTATACATCATCAATTTGCATTTTTGTTATCAATTATTGTAAGTGAAGTGGACTTCAATTATTATGCAATTGTGTTCGTGCTATATTGTCTCTACATGTGAAATTTAATATGCATTAACTTTATATAACACCAGCAAAATATTTCAAAAGCCCGTAGCAACGCACGGGCTAGAGGTCTACTTAGCCTAGCTTCGTACGTACAAATCAGGTGCACTTATACACACGTACTCCTCGATCGATGGGACCAACCTTACATTGCTCTCTCTTTTCCCTACGCCAACCTCTCGTGAGTGGCGGCGGTGGCGGCGATGGGGCAGGTGATGGCACGGCGTCGGTCGAGTCCCCGCGTAGTCGGATCACAAGGAAGCGAAGGAGAAAGAATATGACTAGCCCCTCCAACATGGACCTGCATTGGCTATGTCGTTCCACGGCGAGCGCGAGCGACGATAGAAGCATTTCTATCTGGCCAAGACGCAACATAGTTGGCTCGTCAAGGATTTCCTCTTGAACACCACAATAATATGATGGATCAACCACGCAAGTCACGCCCCATCGTGGGTTCTCCCTGTCGAGGCGGGCTCAATTGCTCACCTCTGGGTCGTTGACTCGTTGTGCAAGACACTGGAAAGGAGGGGAAAGAGAAACGGACAGACACCACTGCCTTGATGAGATGCAGGCGGGTTGGCGTCCTCCCACCATGCCACGGCAGTCGCCAGTCGTCGTGCGGGCGTCCGGAGCGTTGTTGTGCATGGCACTTCTGCCTCGCCTCAGCCGTCGTGGCGCGCGGTCGCCCAGAGCATCATGGACGACACCCGTCCCGCACATGGCCCTCCCGTCTTGTGCGCAGGCAGCAAGGAGTGGTCTTTAGCATTTACTCCCTCATACCCCTGCTCATCATTCGGAAAGCCATGCAGCTAAAACAGACATGCATACAATGTAGCTTTAGAAGCAAAGATGAATTTGTTCTGTTCAAGCATGCACATAACATATGCCTGCGAAGGAGCTATCGGCGATATTGGGAGGAGTAGGGTCTCCTGGTCATGAGCCTGGGCATCACGCTGCTCTTCATCGCGGACGCTGAGTGGTATCACACATGTCTGGCACCCTGTGCATACGCTTGGACGGCGGATCTGGATGAGGCTGTGGATGGATGTTCTCCTCTTTCAATTATAGATATGGTTAGCAGCAACAATAATTACGTAATTGTTAAGTACTCCTACAAAGTAATTTCTGAATTAATGATTATATGGAATTTTTTGAAGTGAGCTCGGCCACCACTCGATCGGCGGATCGGGATGAGGTTGGGTGGATGTTCTCTTCTTTCAATTACAGATACAGTTAGCAGCAATAACTACCTAATTGTTAAGTACTTTCTCCGTCCGCGAATAAGTGTACATCTAATTTTTGTCTTAAGTCAAAGTTTTAAAACTTTGACCACCTTTTTAAGAAAAAGTAAAAACATTTATGGCACCAAATTAGAATCACTAGATTCGTTTTGAAGTGTACTTTGATAATATATCAGTTTGTTGTTATATATGTTACTACTATTTTCTATAAAGTTGGTCAAAATTTTAAAAGTTTGACTTAAAACGAAAGTTAGATGTACACTTATTCGTGGACGGAGGGAGTACTGGATTATATTTAGCAGCAATAACTACCTACAGTTAGCAGCAATAACTACCTAATATTCTGAATTGATGATTATATTTAATTTTTGAAGTGAGCTCGGCCACCACTCGATCGACGCCGCGTGGAGTCGTAGGGGGTGCCAATGCATGGGTGCTTAGATGAGGTGCTAAGCACATTAAATAGCTTAGCAACTATACTCCCCAATGCATAGGTGCTTAGCTTATGGTTGCTAAGCTTGCTTCATTTAATGATTTAGCAACTAAAGCTCTTCATGTATTGATGTGCTTCGTTCCTTTAAATGTTTTGCCTAGGTTCACGCGTTTAGCATTGGTTCTTTCTGGGGTCACCACACTCATCTCTCTCCTCTTAAATAATCTGTCACATCAGATTTTTTGCCTACGTAGAAGGCTTAGCACCTGTATAAGGTGGAGCATTGAGAGGGGCCGAAGTCGGCGTTCGTCCTCAATATTGGGTCATGTCGTCTTTTCACTGGCAATAAATCATGTGTTTTCTGTCTTGCCGACTTCTTTGGAATTACCAAACCAGCACAACCATACTGGTACTGCTTCTATAGGGAATATTATGTACTCCTATAATCATGTCACGATCACCCTCTATTAGCAACTCAAATTCATTGCCAATTGGTGGACTGTCTGAATCAAATAGCACTCCAGCATCAGTATTTTGTTCTTCTGCTTAATTAGGCTATTTTTCATTACATAAAGAACAATGCAAACCTGTTGTGCAATCAGCTTAAGGCTGGTCACAATGGGCAGAAACTTAGGAGTAACATCACACACTCCAATGCAACTTTGCTTATGTGGCACATATTTAATGAAGAGAGAGCTACTTGTGGTAACTAGCTAAAGTTACCGGAACATCACACACTCCAAGAAACAATGAGTCTATGACCTAATAAATACATCGTTGCATGACACTACATACATGTTCCTACCCACTATGGAGGTAGTAACATATTCTAAGGAAGTGTGTAGGTTACTAGCTTATGTTCCTACCCATTGTGACCAGCCTAAGCTGGAGGCTGGTTTTTGTATCACTTTTTATGATATTCCCCCATGATAGCCGGATGTGTTCGAAAATTGAAAGGAGCGCTCGTCCTCGCCTGCACACTTTATCCCCGCTGCATGTTCGTCTCTAGATCTGAACTGGCGGGAGTATACTATTAATGTTAGGAATCATGGGGCCCATTGCACAGTGCACGGTCGTGTGAGATCGTCCTAGTACAGGTGACTCATTCCATCATGTACCGTTGGCCCACAAGGAAAGTTTCTCAGGTACTCCTAGGTGACAAGCGTGAAGCACATATGAAGTCTTGACTAATGCATCAGCTTGGAACTGGATTCCACGTATTATTACTCTTTTTCTTTTGAGTTGCATATATCATTAATTCATTCTGAATGAATGGACAAACTATGATTTGTATTGTTCTTTTTTCTATTGATGGTTTAGTGCTTCATAAATCATTCCGAAAGCAAATTCTCCATTTAACAGAAACAAATCTTCATCGCTGTGAAAATATCCTCGTGTAGTTTTAAACATTATTTACTAATTCTAACCTAGAAAAGAAGTCCTCGCCATTTGATTTTACGTGAAGGTTTATAAGAATCTTTTCCGTTTGATTGATTTATATCTATTTGGGTTTGATTTTATTTTATCCACACACTGCGCAACAAGTCATCTTGCGTGAGCAAAAGTTGCACGTCCGTGATGCACAACTGTATATTAATTGGTCACGCGCAACTACAGTTGCACACCCAACTACCTTTCATTTTTAAAATACACAGTAATATTTTTAAAATAAACATTGAACATTTTTCAAAGTCATGGCAACCATTTTTTAAATACACATTGAACATTTTTTTAACAAACATTGAACATTTTTCAAAGACATGGCAAACATTTTGTAAACAAACATTAAACCTTGAACAATGCGTTGCATTGGAGCTCCATCGGCGGCGAGGCCCGGGTCGCAGCACCGGCAGCGTTGCATTGGAACTCCGTTGGCGGCGGGGCCCAAGTCGCAGCACCGGCGACGTTGCATTGGAGCTTCGCTGACGGCGACATCTGGGCATCCGAATCATAGCATCGCGTTGCATTGTAGCTCCGTTCGGGGGGGGGGGGGGGGGGGGGGCTCGGATTGCAGCACCGGCTGTGTTGCATTGGAGCTCCGCCGGCGGCGACACATGGGCATCCGGGTCGCAGCAGTGTGTTGCCTTGGAGCTCCATCGGCGGGGAGGCCCTGGTTCGCAGCATCGGCGGCGGTGCATTGGAGCTTCGCCTATGGCGAGGCCCGGGTCGCAGCACCGGCGGCGTTGCATTGGAGCTCCGTTGGCGGCGACATCTGGGCCACAACAATGCGCGTAGATGCTAGAGAAGGTGGTTGGAAGAAGGGGGCAGAGAGACTAGAGCGCATCGATAGATGGGGATTCGGAGAAGACGAGAGTGGGGAGAAGATTCGGGATAGACGTGTGTGGGCCCCGTGTGACGCGTTCGCACTCAGGACATGATTTACGCACCTAGCAAATCATTTTAAAGTACACACATTTATGATACATAAAGGATCACATTATGATACACAAATAATAAACTTTTAATGCATGATGATTCTTTTTAAAAATGCACAACAGATATATTTTTGGTACACTGTGTTTTTTGAAGATATATCATGCACATTTTCAATACATGGTGAATATTTTTTAAATACATGGTGAACATTTTTAATACAAAATGAACACTTTTCAATGTATGGTTAAAGGTTTTCAATTATACTATGGGAAATTTTGGCAAACACAATGAATTTTTTAAATACATGAGGAACAGTTTTTAAATTAGCTGATGAATTTAATTAATACAGGATGAACACTTTTAAACATTTAAGAGAAAAATTCATGTAACTATAATAAAGAGTGTTAACGCATGATGGGTATTTTTATATCACATGATAAACATGTTTGAACTATGCTATGAATAATTTTTAGTGCACGACAGATAAGATTTTAAATACAACATGGTTTTTTAATATGTGATGATTTTTTAACATGATGAACATTTTTTACCACACTTTTTTTGTAATACACATGAACTTTTGTTATATCCGCGAACATTTCTTCTATGTACGTGAACACCTATATTTTTTTAGCTCTTGTATTTTACCCAAAAGAATAGTAAAGCTGGAAATAAAATGTAAAGAGAACCAAAGGAAAATAATGGTAATAGAGTGTTCGCCCACTAGCATTTTTACGGAAGTGTGTTGCTAACTTTATCTGTTTTAGAGGAAGTATGTTGCTTTTTTTGTGAAACAAAGGATGCATGTTGCTTTTTTTTGTGAAATAGAGGAAGTATGTTGCTAGCCCTTTTTACTCACGAAAAAGTACCCACAAAATAGCAGCGTCTACCAACTGTACACCCTGTCATGTGCAGCCCACCCAAACGTTCACTCACAGCTTCGTCAACTCTCCGTTACCAAGCAGTAAATGACACCTCCAACATCAAACTGTCCCATTGGTCCACCATATCACCTCTCTCGATATGTGTCCCACTATATCCTGCTCCTTCCTTTTGCAACCAAGAGCATGCAGCTAGAGCTGGCTTATATCCATCCATCCGCCATGGCCGGCTCCAAAGGCAACACTCCTATCATCCTGTGCGTGATGCCAACGATATATATGTGATCTTAGAAGGCTATATCATTAATCAACATGCCATCTTTTTGTTCTACTTTTCTTGTTTTGTTCAGATTTATTTATGTCCAAATGTCTACGCACAACTATGAAACTCTATTTCCGGAATCATAGAAGGCAATTTGCGATGTTGCATATATAGCACCTTCAATTTATTTAGAGATCATTTATCATTGTTATGGAAATCTCATTTGTTAACTTATAGTGGACCATAATTATATGCATGATTGGTGATATAAAGGTTAGCTGATTTGACAGTAGATGAAAACCATAGCATGTACGTTGCACTTTTGCTTCAGACTGTAGCAAATGCTTTTATTCTCATGGAGTTTTATACTGTAAATTTCTTCAAACTTTTGCTCATGCTAAGCAAAAAGTGAATACCTAAACAGAGCAAAGTGTGGATTCTGCTTATTACTCAACACATTTGTTGGGAAACTAAGAATTTCAAACGAAAGATCTGCACTCCCCTCCATATTTACCATTGTTTACCAGCAATTAGCATGTCCAGATTATGTCGCGCCGTTGTTTTTTAGGAGTCGAGGAAGACGTGGCTCATATCAATAAACTAATAATTGATAGTTACCTTTTTTTCACCCAGATCAGTTACTTTTAATTTTTTTTCTAGAATATGTACGAACGTGCATATCATATATCGATAGAAGAAAAGTAGGAGTAGAGCCCTCCACCAAAGTTTACATACACCTGTTTACAAAAAACAGGGGCCACAGCGGCACCCAACTCAACAGCCGACTATTCTGGGCTAGCTCAACATGAAACCCTACTTTTAATTGATCATCATTCTGTGTTTGCTATATTAATGTACCACATATTATTCTCTCTCTCCCCTTGCAACGTACAGGCGTTTGTGCTAGTAGTATCCTATTTATAGAAATAATAGGTTGATGACTTGATGTGTAGTTTCTGTGTAGTCTTAATTAGACACCTACAGAAATCAGAATACAAGTGTTGGTTTAAAAAAAACTGATTCGCCTGCTCCGTTTCCACGGGCGGGGAGGCGAAACCTGCTTCGTCTCTCCCACACCTCACCCCCCCTCGGCGCAGCCGGGCAAAGCCCAGCCAGCGTAAACGATGAGGGGGATCCTCTTCCTCCTTGGATGGGTGCATTGCAGCGCGGGATGTGTGGTGCCTCAGCCATGGTGTGACGCTCGATCCGCACGTGGCAGCGGTGAAACGTGTGTCCGGGCCGGCAGTGTAAGCGGGCGAGGGATCAACTACGGCTGCGTAGGGGTACCTTGGTACGTGAATCTGGCGTGTGGCGGTTCCGACTGGGCCGTGGCGGTACGCGGTAGTTCATGCAGGTCCGGGGCGGCATTGTGACCTTACCCCTCCTAGCCACTTGTGGCTGCTAGGTCAGACGCCCAGCAGCAGGCCCTGATGGATGGCGCCGGAGGCTCGTTGTGTGGCACCAGTCTGATCAGTTTCAAAAGGCAGGGGTGATCTGCGGAGGTTAATATATATGTCATGACAGCGGCTCTGGTTCCATGTGAGTGGGGCTAGTGGGTAGCTGTAGCCTGGCAGGCGACCGTTGGTGACCTTCCCTGTTGCAAGGGATCTTGTTTTGGGGCAAAAGGGGGGCCTTATGCCGCTTCGCCTGTCGATGGTGTTTGAGTGTTGTGGCGGTGGTTGAGGGGCAGTCTTGGATGCTAGGGAGCCGCAATGCTCGTGGGCGAAGCTCATAGCTGGGTTGTTGGCTTACTGTCATGATCATGTGGGCGGCGTTGTAGTTGGTGTCCGAAGATCTCTGGTGGTGGTGCGACAGGTGGTCTCACACCAGGCTGCTCCATGTTCCAAAGGTGGAGGGTGCTTGTTGGGGTTAAAACTTAGTCTGGTGTTAGCCAGGTCAACGGTGGCGGCATCCACTAGCATCGCCCCCTTCTTGAAGTCACAACCATGGTTACTCTCTGTCCTTGTCACTCTGGGTGAAAACCCTGATCCTTTGGATCGGTTGGGGATGGCGCTTCGGTGTCGTATCCTTCCTATAGGTGCTGATTTGGAGTTCCTGGCTCGTCGTTATTCAGCTTCATATCTTTTGTGGTGGTTTGTCCAAGGTTGAGTGCTCCGTCGACTCCAAGTGGTGGTTTGTTTGCCCACCTATCATTTTCTTGGAGTTTTTGCAGGGTGTGTGGATGTTCATCAACATCATTGTATCATGCCTTGGTGTGTATATGTGGAGTTGTGTTGTCATTTGTACGGTGGTTGTTGCTTTATCTATAAAGCGAGGCAAAGCGTTTTGGTGAATAGATAACTACACAAAATTGAAGATTGCAACTCTGGTCTGTCAGTAAGTCATTTGTATGTATGTTATATTATGCTACTAGTATATTGCATTAATGTTTAGGCTTGCCGCTTGACTGTTTTTGCTAAGGCGACAAATAGATTGTGGTAGTACTAAATCAGTAAGCAAACCAAACGATTGCAGGCACCAGCGGAGGCTCATGGAGGCCAAAAGGGTACACCCCCCCCCCCCCCCCCCCCCACCACCACCGCCGCCCACCCACCCCAAAAGTGCAACATGTCTTGTACGTGCATAGCTAGCTTGCTTGATTTTTGTATGTACGTGAAGCTCTCGGTGAGAACCCTCCACAACGACTCGTCATAAGCTAAAACAAATAATATATTAAGATGTTCGTCTCTTAATTTCCCCATGCATGGCGATTAGCTGAGATATCTTAAATAGAACCAGGAATGTCTATTAACTACAATATATTTAAATACAATAATAAGCAGAGTAATAAGGGCTCTTGTTGTCAGTAGAACTTGGATAAACGTAGCCTGGCATATGAATCTTCGTAGGATCCAGAGTACACACATGACTAAAGGGTCCAAAAATATTAAGCTGATCAAAGGTAGCCGATTCATTACTGTAAATCTATCAATAGTCGCGTCCTCGGTTACGGACATAGCTCGTGAGTAAGTCACACCATGGATCAACATTAATAAGTAATCTTGCACACTAAAGTTATATGCTTGGCACTGGTTAAGTGATGATATTTGTGAGATCATGAAGATGATCGTTGTGTGAACCAAAGTGTTGGTTTCGTTTGTGATCGCGGCATGATCACCGTTTGGTTATGAGGTAACCCGTTTGGTAAGAGAGTCCGAGGGACTCAATGCACAAGTTTGATTTCACTACATCAATAGTGTGTTTTCGCATTGCATTTAACTTGATAAATTGTCATGATATTGTTTGCCATTATGTTTATAATTGTTGTGAGCTTGCAAATACATTCAATGTACTGACCTGTCGTGTCATGCCAGATTTCAGGAAAGTCTTACCTGATCGGAGTGCTTTTCGTGTCTAGATTGTGTCCACATCGATGTCCCTGTGCTATGGAGTTCCGCTTCGTCGCCATTCCGCTGCTGTGTAGTTATCGTGATCGAGACCCCTTCATGTTCATTAAATAATATACATATTGTTCAGCCGCACCATGTGTGCCGCTTGGCCTCGCTACTTGATGTAATATCGAACTTATGTTTCCGTTCGATTTCGTATATGTTATCCTTTTTCAAACATCCGCTCTCTCGTAGGTAGTAACTGGTGAGGGTATTGGAGCACACAGCAGCTAGTTTGCAAACACTGGCTACCGCTCGTCAATTCTCCTTGTTCTTTGAGAGAGAATAAATTTTTTGTGACTGGTTGAACACAAAGCAAAGCCTGCATGTGGCACCATGTTGCACATCCGAGTGAGAGCATAGGCTTACTGACTTTTGATAACAAAGGATAACCAAAAAATTTATGATCAACCTAAGGGGCTAATGATCAACCGTTTTATATGTTTGGACCAAAACAACATGCGAAAGGAGATTTTATTTTGACATTAACTAAATTGGAGATAAATCTCAAAACAGCACACATAAAATTTACTGGAATTAAATCTGAAAACAGCAAAGGCATGGAGTACAGGTCCGAAACTCCAAACATGCACTGCCAACTTTAATGGATTCATTTTAGTAGAGGTAAAAATAAAAAGGAGTTTGTACACAATGCCCACCGAGAAGCAGGTTGCATAATCTGAGAAACATGTAGACTAATCTGGACCAAAGGTTTGTGATCCAAAGGCACAAGTTTCGGTTTCCATGTTTCAATGAAACTGAGTTTTCGTTGGACACTTTCTCTTATTGAGCAGGCATGTAGATATCAACCTATCAGATACAATACCCCCTCTTCACGATTCTCCGGTCGAACTTTTTGGTGCCCTCTTCAATGAAAGAAGTACTCTGTAAAATAGTAACCATGAAATTCAATTAGATAGTTAAAAAATTCATAATGTAAAAGTCAACTTTGTACAATGTTAACCATCAAATTCAACGGATAGTTTAATCGTAACAGTTTTGAAGCTTGATTGTTTAGTTATTTAAACTGTTAAATGTGTCAATTAGTTCATTCATTTTCCCTTGTCACCTATTACTTTTTCCTAAATGACTTAATTAAATTAAACAGTTTTACTAAAGCACATCTAGATGTGCCATAAGTATTGCACATCAAAGTCATATGTCATTGATCTTACGTTGAGATTCATGTAGAATTTTTTTCTTTTTTCTTAATTAAACATCTCTTCCCAGTAATTCTTTTGCTACATCATCTTAAGAAAACTTTGCTCTACAATATAGCAACTTTATGAAAGATGCATACAATATAGCAACATAAAAAAGTCCTACATGAATTTGAACTAATATTCTAATATAGCCAGTGCCCAATAGAGCCCCTTCTTTTATGTTGCCTTCTTACTAAGCATCTCAAAACTGGGAACCACATTTCTATATTGGACAACATAGTGACGGTTCAGGGAAGACATACACATGGTGGTGTCACTAGTGTGTCAATCGCGTCTGCTAAAACTAACTGTAGATCAGGAGGTCAATGGTTGGGAGCGCGAGTATCGTACATTTGGACATATGGTGGCGTGGGTCAGGAGGTCAATGGTGTGGAAAAGTCTTTTGGAAGAGATGGCAAGGGAAAGGAGCACGACACGAGAACAGACTTGGAGCAGAAAAGAGAGAAAGAGTTAAGGAATGAATTGCATCGTTGGCAGGTAGAGTTGATGGAAGGCAGGACAAGATTGTTATGGGGATGCATCAAAAGGAGATGTACAGTGAGTTTGCTGAAAGTTTGAGGTCTCGACAGAGGAAGCCAGACAGTTACATTAGAAAATTAAGGTCTAAGAGAGAGGATGATAGAAGAAGGAACTTGTCATAGCCAATGGAAAAAAAGAGAAGTTCAAAGCAGATCTGGGTTGTTAAGGGAGAGAAATATGCTCCACATGATGCGTTCATTGGTGAGAAGCGACGGAAGGTGTCGTCTGTCTTTGAGCGTATCGAAGAAAGGACTTCAGCAGTGGACCCCGCCATGCGGGGCCGCCGAGACCAATTATCATCTTATCCTGGAACTGCCGTGGTTTGGGGTTGGACGTGGCTTTGGGTGAATTGAGAGACCTAATTAGGTCATACAACCCAGGGGTAGGTCTCCTTTCCTAAGTGAGACAAAGAAGAAAAGCGGAGCTATGAAAAATATAGTGGAGCATGGGTTTCAAACATGGTCAAACAATTGACTGTGTGGGGTGGAGTGTGGTGGATTGGCACTATGGTGGAAAGATGATTATGATGTCACTATTCGGCCGTGGTGTCAATATTTCATGGATGTGGTTATTAGCAGCGGGGATGGCTGCTGGAGGTTCACTGGAATCTATGGCGAGCCTCGAACGGAACTTCGAAACAAAACTTGGGATGCTATTCGTTACCTAAAGCGCCAAGATGATCTCCCGTGGTTGTGTAGTGGTGATTTTAAAGAAGCTTGTTGGCAAGAGGAACACAAGGGGAAGAATGAGAGAGGTTGGACGCAAATGGACGAATTCAGAGAGTGCTTAACAGATTGTGGTTTCCTTGAATTGGGCTACTCAGGCCCTGCTATCCCGGCTCTCCAATATTGCTGTAAGATCTGTGCGAGGCAACTAACTTCGTATATGAAATTTTCTCTTTTTTGTTTCTCTCATATAGAACATGTTTTGAACTTTAAACTTTGCAGCGCAGCAAAACTTACTAACTAGTATCTGGGATAAAACTTACAGAATTTTTCGTCCAACATAAATACTAAAAAAATATGTTTTAATCAAATAAGACTTATTTTGTATATTTATGTTGGACGAAAAAATATAAAGTTTTTATCCTAGATTCTAGTTAGAAAGCTTTACCGTTCTGCAAAGGTTTGAATTTGAAGACATGTTCTACGTGAGATAAACATGGGTGCAGGTGCTCTAAAATATATTTTCGCCGTCATAAGGGATACAATGATATGATCAATATTGCATGGGAGCACTATGCACATACGGCTGATTCAATTGGTGGGACGTGGGCTTGTTTAAAGTATATGTCTGGCGATATGCAGAGATGGGCACACACTGAATTTGGATCTGTCCAGCGGGAGATTAAGAGCTTGAGGGATAGGCTTGGACAGGCCAGGAGCATGCTGATTCTCCGGCTTCCTCACTTGAGGTTCAAAATATTGAAGCTAGGCTTCATGAGCTGTATGAGCGGGAAGAAATCATGCAAAGACAGAGATCATGAGTTGACTGGCTACATGTAGGAGACAGAAATACAAAGTTTTTTCAGAGTAGAGCATCACACAGAAGAAGAAAGAATACGATATTGAAATTAAAGAAGGGTGACGGGAGTTTTGCTCCTTCGGATAAGGAGATGGGAGCTATGGCAAAGGTTTTCTTTGAGAGTTTGTACACGTCGGATGGGGTTGCCAATATGGAGAGAATCCTTCAGAATGTTCAAGTTGGTGTGTCTGAAGATATGAATGCCCGTCATACTACTGCCTTTTCTGATGATGAGATTCAACAAGCTCTTTTTCAGATGGGTCCTACTAAGGCGCCAGGGCCGGATGGTCTACCCGCTTTATTTTACCAGAAACACTGGTCGCTGGTCAAACATGCGGTGTGCAAGGCTGTTAGGGATTTTCTCGAGGGGAAAGTGGTGCCGTCCGATTTTAATAACACAGTTTTGGTTCTTATCCCCAAGGTCAACGCTCCAGAGATGCTCTCACAATTCCGACCGATTAGCCTTTGTAATGTTCTCTACAAAATTGCTACAAAAGTGTTGGCTAATCGACTTAAGTGTGTGTTGCCAATTCTCATCTCTGAAGAACAAAGTGCTTTCGTACTGGGACGTTTAATCACGGACAATGTCCTTATTGCTTATGCATGCATTAACTCTATCCGGAAGCGGAGAAGAAAGAAGAGTCTTTGTACTGTCAAATTGGACATGATGAAGGCTTACGATCGTGCCGGGTGGAGTTTCCTTGAAGCGATGATGACACGGATGGGTTTCTCTCAGAGGTGGATTGATATGATTATGCACTGTATTACCTCGGGTAAGTTCTCGGTTCGTGTCAACAATGGGTTGTCGAAAATTTTCTCTCCGTCTCGAAGACTTTGGTAGGGTGATCCTCTATCTCCCTATTTGTTCCTGTTTTGCGTTGAAGGTTTTCCCGCTCTTCTCAATAGGGCTCAGCGAGACAAACAGATCCGAGGTGTGGAGTTTGGGAGGGACGGCCCTCACATAACTCACCTGTTGTTTGCGGATAATAGTGCTGTCTTCTTGGAGGCGGAGGCGAATATCATGTGGGAGCTAACTCATATTTTACAAGCCTATGAGGAGGCCTCTGGCCAAAAAGTTAATCTTCAGAAATGCTCTATCTTATTTGGCAGGGGTTGTGAGGATGATGTAAAGGAATCTTTGAAACAAAACATCAATATCAACTCTGAAGCTCTTTTTTGGAAAAGGAACTCTGAAGCTCTTAGTGAGCGGTATCTTGGTTTACCAACTGTGGTAGGCCGGTCAAAAGATGGGTGTTTCAAGTATGCTAGGGAGAGATCTAGTGCAAAAGTGACGGTTTGCAAAGGTCAAGGGATGTCTAAGAAGGGAAGAGAGGTGCTGGTTAAATCGGTCCTCCAAGCGATGCCGACGTTTGCTATGAGTTGTTTCCAATTCACGAAGAAACTGTGCCGGAATCTGACTTCAGTTTCATCAAACTTTTGGTGGGGAGCTGAAAATGGCAAACGCAAGGTGCATTGGGTGGCTTGGGACAAAATGTGCAGAAGTAAGCGGGTGGGTGGGACGGGGTTCAGGGATTTTGAAGCTTTCAATAAAGCACTGCTCGCAAAACAAGCTTGACGGATTCTTACTGTCCCGGACTCACTGTGTGCAAAAGTTTTAAAGGCCAGATACTTTCCGCAGGGAGATCTTATGAAGGCTTCGATCCCTAAGAGTGCCTCACAAACTTGGAGGAGTATTATTTATGGTCATTTTTTTACTGAAAGAAGGCCTCATTTGGCGTATAGGGAATGGAACCAAGGTAAATGTGAGGTCTGACAATTGGATCCCAAGAGAACGTGCGCTGAAGCCTGTTGGTGCTCGGGATATGTGAAATATTCGAACTGTGGATGAGTTGTTTGATTATTCTGGTTCTAGATGGGACATGGCTACTTTGCAGCGGGTGTTCCATGAAGCTGATGTTGCTGACATTGCTCAGATTGTGGTGGGAGGTCTTGGCAGAGATGACATGATGGCCTGGAATTACACGAAGAACGGTATTTTTACAGTTCGTTCAGCTTACCATCTTGAGATTAAACTGAAAGACACAAGCTCAGGTTCACCTGAATGTTCTGCTTCGGCCTCGGTGCATGCTGGATGGAACGAGCTATGGAGTAATGAAGTGCCAGGCAAGGCTAAGGTGCACATTTGGAGACTGTTGAAGAATGTCCTTGCAGTGGGGACAGAGTTGTACCGGCGCAGAATTAAACCGGGTGTTTTTTGTTTAGCTTGCAGCCGTGAAGAGACGGGACTACATCAATTCTGGAGATGTCCTTATGCAAAGCTCTTTTGGACTGTGTTAACAGTTTGAGAGGGTCTTCTATTGATTTTAGCCCACCTGTGTGGGTTGAATCGCAGCAACAGATGGTGGGGTGGCTTCTTGATTGGTTTGGAAAGCACAAGGAGGCAGAACGGGCCATCATGGTGATGAGTCTATATCACATGCATGTCGCTGATTAGAAATAACGCCAGGGACAATAAGATTTTTGAACAAGTTCAGGTTGTTGTGGAAAGGGTGTTTAGGCTCATAGATGAATGGGTGAAAATAAATGCTCCAAAGGGAACAGTCTCTGTTGTGCATCAGGAAGCTCGTTGGATAACGCCGGATGAGCACTGGCTCAAAGTCCTCAACTCCAGCGATATTGATCGGTCCAGGTTTGGCCCCCTTGTCCAGGAGATCAATGAGATGATTTCTGGTGTAGATGAGGCTCGTGTGGTGTGGGCTAGACGTACAGTAAACAAAGCTGCTCACATATTAGCTAGGGAGGGCTGCCTTTTTAAGTTTTGTAAAACTTGGTTTAGTGTTTTTCCGTTTTGTATTAGGGATGCTATTGTGGCTGATGGAGCCGCAGTTTAATAAAAGGCAGTCTATTTCCTCTAAAAAAAAACTAATTGTAGATCCCTGCAGAGTTCTTTTGTTTTCTTTTAGCGCATGGGTGTCATGTATCAAATCTTTGATGATTTCAGGGGAGAAAATCCCCTTCATTACAAGACGAAAAGACTATTACTTGAGGAGTATGCGAGACTGTACCCGCACAATTCCTCCTCGCTCATCGGGGTCGGGTCTGCCTGCTGGGACGCTGCCGTCGCCGTCCCTTGGTCCTCGGCGAACCTCTTTGTCAGGTCGTCCAGGAACTCGCTCAGCACCGGATCTTGGATCGGTGACTCCGGCACGCAGCAGACCACGTCGATGCCGACCTTGTCCAAGCAACCGCTGCGCGGCCCCTCCGTCCAGCAGACCGTGAAACGGCACGCGCACTGCTCCACGCCGTGCGCTGCCCTCTCTACCTGCATATTTGGTCGGCGCCTATTATTACTGAAGCATATGCGTGTGTTGACGAACGCGCTGAGTTGGACGAGACACGGAGGACTTACGGTTTCGAGGACGGCGTCGTAGTACTTGAGCTCCTCGACGTCGCCGCGGATACAGCAGGCGAGGCAGAGCTTGTCGCCCGGGCGGAGATCCCCGCAGCGGGAATCGTCGAGGGGCGGGCATTCCCGGCGGAACCTGGCGCGGAGCGCCTCCACGTCGCCAGGGGATGCGAAGTCAGCCCCTGGATCGTACCACTCGTCCGCATCCTCGGTGGAATCCTCGAACATGACGCGGAGCAAGCCTTGCTGCACCGCCACGTGCGCGCCGTACCACGCCTCGTCGGACCGCGCACGGTACTCCATTCGCGGCCGTGGGCGGCGCGGCGGCGGCGGCGCCGCCGGCACGGTGGCCTTCCGCTTTCGCGACTTCGGCATTTCAGCGGTACTGTGGGAGTGGCGGCGCTCTGGGTGGTCTGTGGGATTTGGGCGAGGACAGGGCGGCGGGTTTGTCGATGTTTTATACCGTCCAGATTCTGACAATCTTTTTAGGTTTTAGGTTTTGGTCGACATAATGTGCATAAACACCCCTCAATAAAAAGAAAAACATAATGTGTAAATACTTCAGGGGTATACTCCCTCCGTTTTATAAATATAAGTCTTTTAAAGATTTACATATAAATTATATATGGATGTATATAGACATATTTTAGAGTGTAGATTCATTTGCTCTTTATGTAGTCCATTATTGAAATCTCTAAAAAAAGATTTATATTTAAGAATGGAGGGAGTATATCCTTCGTTCCAAAATTCTTGTCTTAGATTTGTCTAGATATAGATGTACCTAATACTAAAACGTAACTTGATACATCCGTATTTAGACAAATGTAAGACAAGAATTTTGGAACGAAGGGAGTACCTTTTTAAAGCAACATATTTTATTCCTCAGATAATAGATATATCATTTACAATATAGTGAGAAATAAAATCAAAGATTATAGATTCCCAAGCATAGAAGATTTTTGACTAAAAGAGTTCTTCGCTAGATCGTGAGCCACTTCATTTGCTTCATGGCGACACTGCGAATATAAGACAAGTTCCAGCCCTAAATGTTTGCACTCAAGTACCATTGCAACATCTGAGTCCACATACTTTTCTGATTGTTGCACTACTTCCACCACAAATCTACAATTTGACCCACTGATCACTTTGTCACATCCGATCCTCCCTGCAACCATTCTGAATCGTTGTCATCTCCGCTGAGTCAACGCTGGTCACCTGAGCAACGAACCATGTTGCCACAGAATGAAGTTCCCTCTTCCATCATGGGTAATAACGCCTGTTGCACCTGAGAATGTTTCAACTCGGAAAGCAGTACCAACATTGATTTTGACCACATCCCTAGTCGGCCTCTTCCACGTATTATCATGGCTTCTTGTAGGCTCTATATTCCTATTAAGAAAATACGGAGTGTTTCTGCCCGTCCGTCATCGTACGTATTATTAAAAAAATATGTGTTTTTAATATTACACGGTCCAGTATTAAGTCCCTCTCCTTTACCTCTATTTGTTGGGCTTCGGCCCAACTTCTGTATCCACTGTCGCGCCCAGCTGGGCACTGGTTAGTATTCGAGGTCAGCTGCAGTATGTCCAGTTCACGCTGTTTTCAGCCCGTTTAGGTCCATGGTCTATTATTTATAGAGCGTATATTAAAATGATCATGCTATAACTTTGCAACTGTAACACAGATTAAAATAATTTATATATGGCATTTGACCGAAAAATATGTTTAGTTTTCAACCGTGTTATTAGTCGTTCTTGTTAACTAATATAACAAAAAATAGGGTATAACCTTAATTAAAACATAATATTACTATTCATCACCCAGGGTACAGAATAAGTTATTCTTCACCCGAAGTAATTTTACGATCATTTCATAATTAAATTGCGTTTCGAGTTTAAATAGTTACATTCCTATTGATTCACTACGTAAAATTTGACATAGGAAAATAAAAATATAGGTCATAAGACAAGAAAATTTTTGCAGTTTATGTGTATTTTAGACTATGTTTTTACGTTTATAATTTTAGATAACATAAAATATTTTTTACGGCGATTATATATTTTCTTACGGTCCCTTTTTGCGTCGGAAATAAGACAAAACTTACGGAACATAAAATTACGGTGCATTGATGGTAAAATAGAAGGAGATGAGGAATAACTATAGGGTCGCGCTATTCGTCGCCCTGGGTGAGGAATAGTTATTCTTCACCCCCTCTATTTTATCATTAATTCACCGTAATTTTACGTTCCGTAAGTTTTGTCTTATTTCCGACGTAAAAAGAGGCCGTAAGAAAATATATAATTGTTGTAAAAAGTATTTTATGTTATGTAATTTTACGTTCCGTAAGTTTTGTCTTATTTTCGTAAGTGTTACTATTCATTACCCAGGATGCAGAATAAGTTATTCTTCATCCGAGGTAATCTTATGATCATTTCATAATTAAATTATGTTTCGAATTCAAATAGTTACATTCCTATTGATTCACTACGTAAAATTTGACATAAGAAAAGAAAAATATAGGTCATAAGACAAGAAAATTTCCAGTTTATGTGTATTTTAAACTATGTTTTTACGTTTGTAATTTTACATAACATAAAATATTTTTTATGATGATTATATATTTTCTGACGGTCTATTTTACCATCAATGCACCGTAATTTTACGTTTCGTAAGTTTTGTCTTATTTCCTCTATTTGAAATAGAGGAATAGTTATCCTTCATCCCCCTCTATTTTACCATCAATGCATCATAATTTTACGTTTCGTAAGTTTTGTCTTATTTCCGACGCAAAAAGGAAATAGAGGAATAGTTATTCTTTACCCCCTCTATTTTACCATCAATGCACTGTAATTTTACGTTCCATAAGTTTTGTCTTATTTCCGACGCAAAAAGGGACCGTAAGAAAAAAAATATAATCGCCGTAAAAAATATTTTATGTTACGTAAAATTAGAAACGTAAAAATATAATCTAAAATACACATAAATTGCAAATTTTCTTGTCTTATGACCTATATTTTTATTTTTTTATGTCAAATTTTACGTAGTGAATCAATAGAAATGTAACTATTTGAATTCGAAACGTAATTTAATTATGAAATGATCGTCAGATTAACTCGAGTGATGAAATGACCGCTCCACCACCTGGATGATGAATAGTAACACTATTATATATAGGGTCGCGCTATTCGTCACCCTGGGTGAGGAATAGTTATTTTTCACCCCCTCTATTTTATCATCAATGCTTCGTAATTTTACATTCTGTAAGTTTTGTCTTATTTTCAACGCAAAAAAAGACCGTAAAAATATATAAACACCGTAAAAAAATTATGTTATATAAAATTACAAACGTAAAAACAGTCTAAAATACACATAAACTGCAAAAATTTCTGGTCTTATGACATAGTATATTTTTATTTTCTTATATCAAATTTTACGTAGTGAATCAATATATAGTGTTACTATTCATCACCCATGATGCAGAATAAGTTATTCTTCACCCGAGATAATATTACGATCATTTCATAATTAAATTATGTTTTGAATTCAAATAGTTACATTCCTATTGATTAATTATGTAAAATTTGACATAAAAAATAAAAATATAGGTCATAAAACAAGAAAATTTGCAGTTTATGTGTATTTTAGACTATGTTTTTACGTTTGTAATTTTACATAACATAAAATATTTTTTACGGTGATTATATATTTTCTTACGGTCCTTTTTTGCGTCGGAAATAAGGCAAAACTTACGGAACATAAAATTACGATGCATTGATGGTAAAATAGAGGGGGTGAAGAATAACTATATATATCCAAATTGACTAGGCATTGTTTCAACCAAGATAATCAAATTTCAGAGTAGACACATTGTTTTATATAAACTAAGTTTAGACCCCTTACCAATTCATCTTTGGAGCCTTGGTTCCGAATGTCGGCTTCAATTGGGCATCAATCGGTATGAGAAAGGCTTTAGTATCATAGATGCTAAGAAGAACATGACCCCTTCATTATTTGTTTTTATAATAATGAAAACTTGCTTCTGTCTCACACAATTGTGCGGATAATTACCCTTGTTATTTTTTCAAAAAGGAGGAATACCTTCGGTCTCTTCATCAACCGATGCACACATCCATTTTATTATATTATTCCACATAGTCAAACAAACCAAATACAATGATCAAACCAAAGCCACTAGCCTGACCACTACCGCCACTACACTTGGTGACGTGCCTGATCAGCCCATTAGTCCTGGTTCAGTCTAGAACCGGGACCCATGGGGGCATTGGACGCGGTTCGTGAGCCCAGGGGGGCGGCCGGGCCACGTGGGCCATTGGTCCCGGTTCGTCTAGACCTTTTGGTCCCGGTTGGTGCCACCAACCGGGACCAATGGCCTCGCTCCTGGCCCACCACCATTGGTCCCGGTTGGTGGCTTGAACCGGGACCAAAGGCTCCCCTTTAGTCTCGGTTCATGCCACCAACCGGGACCAATGAGGTGCCTATATATACCCCCTCGCGTAAGAGCAGGAGCACACTGCTCTGTTTTTTTTTCTGGCCGAGGGGAAGAGGGCTTGGTGGTGCTTTAGCTCACCTCCTATGCACACAAGGTGTTCGATGGAATGCCCGAGCCACACTACTTATGCTTTCTCCTCTCCAAGCTCGACCTTCAAGCTCCATTTTCCTCAATATTTGTCTAGGTTTAGCGGTCCGTCACGCCCCGTCCCCGTCTTCACCGCCGCCGATCACCCATGCCGAGCTCATCGCCGGCACCACAGTGGTGAGCCTCTTGTTCTTATCTTCTTTTTGAAAGGAAAAAATAATTCTTACTTGTATGTTTACATAGATACTTGTATTATTTTCTTACTTTTATTATTGCATCTTATACAGTGCGATGGTTTTGGTATCCGCCCTCGTCGGCCCTCGTCCTGTCTATGATTCGGATGTGGTATATATATTATCTTTATAACTATTGGTTCATTTATTGTTTAGGAAATTTATGTCGACCAACGTGACATAGATTTTATTTATGTAGGATGTATGTGAATCGGAAATTCCAACCGACCCTATTATCGAGAGGTTAAATTTAGTTGAAGAAGAAAACAATTTGTTGAAGGAAAAAATAAAAAAAATTGAGGAGGAGAAGATGATATTGGAGTTGCATGTTGCGGATGTCGTCGATGATCACAAGATCAAGATGGATGCAATGCGCTTGAAGATTAGAAAGATTAGAAAATATGACATTCATACCGAGGCTTGGTATCATTATGCCGTTGGATCAATTGTTACCTTGGTTGCGATTATGATCGCATTTGTTTTCGCATTGAAATGTTTTACATAGTTTCAATGTATGGTTTAATTAATTAGATGCTCTGGAGAGTTATATGTTGTTAGATGAGAACTATGTATGTACTTTGGTTTTAGTGTGATGATCAACTTCTATTAATTTGGACACTTAATTATATATAACGCACGCAGATGAACCGACAATGGATGTACGGTGACAGACACACCTCCGAGTACATTAAGGGTGTGCATGAGTTTCCCGATGCGGCTGAGGCAAACAAGCAGAATGGTTTTATGTGTTGTCCATGCACTGAATGTGGGAATACGAGGTCTTACTCTAACCGGAAAATCCTTCACTCCCACCTGCTTTACAAGGGTTTCATGCCACACTATAATGTTTGGACGAGGCACGGAGAAATAGGGGTTATGATGGAAGACGACGAAGAAGAAGAGTACGATGACAACTATGTTCCCCCTGAATACGGTGATGCTGCAACGAGGGGAGCTGGTGAAGATCAAGAGGAACCAGACGATGTGCCCAATGATGCTGCAACGGGTGAAGCTGCTGAAGATCAAGAGGAACCAGACGATGTGCCCGATGATGATGATCTCCGCCGGGTCATTGTCGATGCAAGGACGCAATGCGAAAGTCAAAAGGAGAAGCTGAAGTTCGATCGCATGTTAGAGGATCACAAAAAAGGGTTGTAGCCCAATTGCGAAGATGGAAACACAAAGCTCGGTACCGTACTGGAATTGCTGCAGTGGAAGGCAGAGAATGCTGTGGCTGACAAAGGATTTGAGAAGCTACTGAAAATATTGAAGAAGAAGCTTCCAAAGGATAATGAATTGCCCGACAGTACATACACAGCAAAGAAGGTGGTATGCCCTCTAGGATTGGAGGTGGAGAAGATACATGCATGCCCTAATGACTGCATCCTCTACCGCGGTGCATACAAGAATCTGAACGCATGCCCGGTATGCGGTGCATTGTGGTATAAGATCAGACGAGATGACCCTGGTGATGTTGACGGTGAGCCCCCCATGAAGAGGGTTCCTGCGAAGGTGATGTGGTATGCTCCTATAATACCATGGTTGAAACGTCTGTTCAGAAACAAAGAGCATGCCAAGTTGATGCGATGGCAAAGTGAGGACCGGAAGAAAGACGGGAAGTTGAGAGCACCCGCTGACGGGACGCAGTGGAGAAAAATTGAGAGAAATACTGGGATGAGTTTGCAAAGGACCCAAGGAATGTATGGTTTGCTTTAAGCGCGGATGGCATTAATCCTTTCGGGGAGCAGAGCAACAATCACATCACCTGGCCCGTGACTCTATGTATGCATAACCTTCCTCCTTGGATGTACATGAAGCGGAAGTTCATTATGATGCCAGTTCTCATCCAAGGCCCTAAGCAACCCGACAACGACATTGATGTGTACCTAAGGCCATTAGTTGAAGAACTTTTACAGCTGTGGAATGGAAACGGTGTACGTATGTGGGATGAGCACAGACATGAGGAATTTAACCTAAAGGCATTGCTGTTCGTGACCATCAACGATTGGCCCGCTCTTAGTAACCTTTCAGGACAGACAAACAAAGGATACCACGCATGCACGCACTGTTTAGATGACACTGAAGTATATACCTGGACAAATGCAGGAAGAATGTGTACCTGGGCCATCGTCGATTTCTTCCGACCAACCATCAATGTCGAAAGAAAGGCAAGCATTTCAAAGGCGAGGCAGATCACCGGAAGAAGCCCGCCATGCGTACCGGTGATCACGTACTTGCTATGATCAATGATTTACACGTAATCTTTGGAAAGGGTCCCGGCGGACTAGCTGTTCCGAATGACGCTGAGGGACACGCACCCATGTGGAAGAACAAATCTATATTTTGGGACCTACCCTACTGGAAAGACCTAGAGGTCCGCTCTTCAATCGACGTGATGCATGTGACGAAGAACCTTTGCGTGAACCTGCTAGGCTTCTTGGGCGTGTATGGGAAGACAAAATATACACCTGAGGCACGGGAGGACCTGCAACGTTTGCACGAAAAAGACGGCATGCCTCCGAAGCAGTATAAAGGTCCTGCCAGCTACGCTCTTACGAAAGAAGAGAAAGAAATCTTCTTTGAATGCCTGCTCAGTATGAAGGTCACGACTGGCTTCTCGTCGAATATAAAGGGAATAATAAATATGCCAGAGAAAAAGTTTCAGAACCTAAAGTCTCATGACTGTCACGTGATTATGATGCAACTGCTTCCGGTTGCATTGAGGGGGCTTCTACCGGAAAACGTCGATTAGCCATTGTGAAGCTATGTGCATTCCTCAATGCAATCTCTCAGAAGGTGATCGATCCAGAAATCGTACCAAGGCTAAGCAGTGATGTGGCGCAATGTCTTGTCAGTTTCGAGCTGGTGTTCCCACCATCCTTCTTCAATATCATGACGCACGTCCTAGTTCATCTAGTCGACGAGATTGTCATCATGGGGCCCGTATTTCTACACAATATGTTCCCCTTTGAGAGGTTCATGGGAGTCCTAAAGAAATATGTTCGTAACCGCGCTAGGCTAGAAGGAAGCATCTCCATGGGCCATCAAACAGAGGATGTTATCGGGTTTTGTGTTGACTTCATTCCTGGCCTTAAGAAGATAGATCGCCCTAAATCACGGTATGAGGGGAGACTGACTAGAAAAGGCACTCTTGGAAGTGACTCAATAATATGCAGGGACGGATATTCTTGGTCTCAAGCACACTACACAGTTCTACAGAACTCTACCTTGGTGACCCCGTATGTCGATGAACACAAGAACAGTCTACGCTCCAAACACCCGGAGCGGTGCGACAACTGGATTACATGTGAACACATCAGGACTTTCAGCAGTTGGTTGGAAACACGTCTCAGAGGTGACAACACTATTTGTGATGAGCTGTACTTGTTGTTCAGGGGACCATCTTTGACTGTATTGACTTACAAAGGATACGAGATAAATGGGAATACATTTTACACGATCGCCCAAGATCAAAAGAGCACCAACCAAAACAGCGGTGTCCGCTTTGATGCAGCAACCGAGAGCGGAAAGGACACATATTATGGTTACATAGTGGACATATGAGAACTTGACTACGGACATGATTTTAAGGTCCCTTTGTTTAAGTGCAAATGGGCCAATCTATCAGGAGGCGGGGTACAGGTAGACCCACAATACGGAATGACAACAGTGGATCTGAAAAATCTTGGGTACACTGACGAACCGTTCGTCCTAGCCAATGATGTGGCACAGGTTATCTATGTGAAGGACATGTCTACCAAACTGAGAAAAAGAAAAGATAAGGAGGCGAATACATCATACGATGAGCCAAAGCACCACATAGTTCTTTCAGGAAAAAGGGATATCCTGGGAGTGGAGGGCAAGACAGACATGTCTGAAGATTATGAAAAGTTTCATAAAATTCCTCCCTTCAATGTCAAGGCTGACCCAAGCATCCTGATAAACGATGAAGATTATCCATGGTTACGGCGCAATAAGCAAATGACACAAGCGAAAAAAAGTGAAGACTTTCTCCCGCAACTATTATGATGATACCATGCCAACTTTGTAACACACGAGTATGCTATGCCAACTTTTTCAGAGTTCATTTGAAAACTATGAATTTAGATCGAATTTTCTCTATAGGTGCATCTATGTTCATTTTTTTATTAAAGTTAATCACAAACTTGTGATTCACACAAATTTCAAAGAATTCAAATTTGAAAACTAATGGCACTAACAGAAAGTTTATAATTTTTCTAAAACTAATGGCACTAACAGAAAGTTTATAATTTTGCTGACCTAAAAGCAAAAAGAATTAAAAAAATAAAGAAAAAACAAAAGAAAATAAATAATACAGAAAAAACAAAAAACTGAAGAAAAAAATAAAATAAAAATAGCAAAAATAAGTATTTTGTTGTAAGTAGAAACAAAATAAAATAAATAAAGCAACAAAGGAAACAAAAAAACTAAAAAAGTGTTTCCAAATTTGAAAACTAATGGCACTAACAGAAAGTTTATAATTTTTCTAAAACTAAAAGCAAAAATAATTAAAAAATAAAGCAAAAAATAAAAGAAAATAAATAATGCAGAAACAAAACAAAAAAACTGCAAAAAAATAGTCACTAAAAGCAAAAAAAAAACTAAAAAAGTGTTTTCAATTTTGAAAACGAATGGCACTAACAGAAAAGTTTATAATTTTTGTGACCTAAAAGAAAAAAATAAATCACTAAAAAACTATAAGTATTTTGTTCTAAGTAGAAATGAAAAAATAAATAGCAACAAAGAAAAAATGCCTATAATATTTGTTATGACTAACTAAAATTACCAAATTGAGTGTAATGATAAAACACAGTAATATTAAATAGCAGGAAAAAGAATGACTCAAAAATCAATTTTTATTGTAAAGTTATTCATAAACTAGTGATTCACACAAATTTTTAAAAATTCAAATTTTAAAACCAATGGCACTAACAGAAAGTTTATAATTTTTGTGACCTAAAAGAAAAAAAATCACTAAAAAAACTATAAGTATTTAGTTCTAAGTAGAAATGAAAAAAATAAATAGTAAAAAAATGCCACCTACTGGGCCACCACGGCCTGAATACGACTAGAAGCCCATCCATGTGCCAGGATTCAGGCCCGCAGAAGGCCCACAGGCATAGCGGTGTGAGATTAGGCCTAGAGGCCTGTAGTTATGAGGAGTTCGATGGAGATGGCAGGGCAGCGCTTATAAACAGGTGCGGCCGCTCCTCAGCTAGCGAGGTGGGACTAAACATCCCACCGCACCGCGGCTTTGGCAGGCGCAAGCCATTAGTCCCGGTTGGTGGCACCAACCGGGACTGAAGGGGGCGTTGGTCACGGTTTGTGCCACGAACCGTAACCAATGCCCCGTCTATATAAGCCACACTTGTGAAAAAACTAGTTCAGTTCGATCCCGCCCCGACAACGCCGCCAGGCTGCCCCTCTGCGCCTCGCCATCGCCGTCGTCGCCCTGCCTCCGACACCGTCCCGCGCCGCCCAGACACCGTCGCCACCCCGCGCCGCCCCGACTCCGTCGCCGCGCGCCACCCCGCGCCTTCGCGGTCACCTCCCCGCGCCGCCCCGACGCCGTCGCCACCCCGCGTCGCGCCCCGACGCCGTCGCCGCCCCGCGTCGCGCCCCGACGCCGTCGCCGCCCCGCTTCTGCCTCGTCGTCGTCGCCCCGCGCCGCCGTCGCCCCGCGCCGCCGTCGCCTCTCGCTTTGGTCAGGGCCGGCACGCCCCCCTCTTCCCCCTTTTTTTGCAAATACATATATGTTTTTTCCTGATTATATGTGTATGTATAGTATATGTATGTGTGTATGCAAAAGATAGATTAACAGAAAAAGATTTTTTTGGTGATATTGATTATTGTAAATATGCAAATGTTTGTATATTCATATGAACAATGAACACGAGGGGGGGGGGTCGATATATATACCCCCTCCCCGATAATATTATTTTCCCGCATGTACGTATGTCGTGTCGATATAAACTCCTGATAACTTCAACACGTGGGGTGGGGTCGATATACCCCCTCCCGATAACTTCAACACGTGGGGCCGGGGGTCGATATACCCCCTCCCGATAACTTCAACACGAGGGGGGGGGGGTCGAACATGAGAGGAAGAAGAGGATAAAAAAAGAAGAGGAAGAAGAAAAAAAGAGGAGAAGAAAGAATAGAGGAGTTCTTCTCCTCTTTTTTTTCTTCCTCTTTTTTTATCGGGAACGAGGGTCGAGAGGGGGTCTAGGGTCGCCGAGGGGTCGAGGGTCGAGAGGGGGTCGACGGTCGCCAAGGTGTCGAGGGTTGAGAGGGGGTCTAGGGTCGCCGAGGGGTCGAGGGTCGTCGAACATGAGAGGAAGAAGAGGATAAAAAAGAAGAGGAAGAAGAAAAAAATAGGATCTTCTCCTTTATTCTTTCTTCTCTTTTTTTTCTTCTTCTTCCTCTTTTTTTATCGGGAACAAGGGTCATCTAGGGTCGCCGAGCGGTAGAGGAAACCCTAAATAGCAAGTATCGTCCCGACGGCCACATGTATCTCACATCGCCCGCGTCACTTGTGGGACGTGGATGTAGTGTCCGACACCGACGACCACATGTATCTCACACCGATGATACTTGCTATTTAGGGTTTCCTCTACCGCTCGACGACCCTCATTCCCGATAAAAAAAGAGGAAGAAGAAGAAAAAAAAGAGGAGAAGAAAGAATAGAGGAGTAAGACGCCGTCGCCTCTCGCTTTGGTCAGGGCCGGCACCGCCCCCCTCTTCCCCCTGTTTTTTTGCAAATACATATATGTTTTTTCCTGATTATATGTGTATGTATAGTATATGTATGTGTGTATATGTATGCAAAAGATAGATTAACAGAAAAAATAGTATTTTTTCTGTTCATAGATTTTTTTGGTGATATTGATTATTGTAAATATGCAAATGTTTGTATATTCATATGAACAATGAACACGAGGGGGGGGGGGTCGATATATATACCCCCTCCCCGATAATATTATTTTCCCGCATGTACGTATGTCGTGTCGATATAAACTCCTGATAACTTCAACACGTGGGGTGGGGTTGATATACCCCCTCCCGATAACTTCAACACGTGGGGCCGGGGGTCGATATACCCCCTCCCGATAACTTCAACACGAGGGGGGGGTCGAACATGAGAGGAAGAAGAGGATAAAAAAAGAAGAGGAAGAAGAAAAAAAAGAGGAGAAGAAAGAATAGAGGAGTTCTTCTCCTCTTTTTTTTCTTCCTCTTTTTTTATCGGGAACGAGGGTCGAGAGGGGGTCTAGGGTCGCCGAGGGGTCGAGGGTCGAGAGGGGGTCGACGGTCGCCGAGGTGTCGAGGGTCGAGAGGGGGTCTAGGGTCGCCGAGGGGTCGAGGGTCGTCGAACATGAGAGGAAGAAGAGGATAAAAAAAGAAGAGGAAGAAGAAAAAAAATAGGATCTTCTCCTTTATTCTTTCTTCTCGTCTTTTTCTTCTTCTTCTTCTTCCTCTTTTTTTATAGGGAACAAGGGTCGTCTAGGGTCGCCGAGCGGTAGAGGAAACCCTAAATAGCAAGTATCGTCGGTGTGAGATACATGTGACCGTCGGTGTCGGACACTACATCCACGTCCCACAAGTGACGCGGGCGGAAGCCGCGTCACTTGTGGGACGTGGATGTAGTGTCCGACACCGACGGCCACATGTATCTCACACCGCCCGCGTCACTTGTGGGACGTGGATGTAGTGTCCGACACCGACGACCACATGTATCTCACACGACGATACTTGCTATTTAGGGTTTCCTCTACCGCTCGACGACCCTCGACGACCCTCATTCCCGATAAAAAAAAGAGGAAGAAGAAGAAAAAAAAAGAGGAGAAGAAAGAATAGAGGAGTTCTTACTCCTCTATTCTTTCTTCTCCTCTTTTTTTCTTCTTCCTCTTCTTTTTTTATCCTTGAAGCGTTGTCGAGGCCACCCCAAACCCTAGAGAAGCAGCGTCGAGGCCACCCCAAACCCTAGGGAAGCAACGTCGAGGCCACTAATTAATATTAGTTCTACGTTTGCCACTAATATATCCATCTGTCATGTTTGAATAATAATTGCCATGTTGTAAATATTTGTAGAAACTATGGACACCGCCCGAGACGAAGTACAAGAAGAGTTGTTGGAGGACATAAGCGCACGAGGAAGTGATGCCGTCTGCTCGTTGTTTCTCAACGACACCGATGGTCTCGAAGCAGCTGGCTATGATTATGATGGCTCCGGTGACCTAATGCCGGTGCAAGAAGGAGACCGTGAGGACGGCTCCGGTGACCCAATGCCGGTGCAAGAAGGAGACCGTGATGACGTCTCCGGTGACCGAACCGAGTCCGGCCAGGTATATATATTAGTTAAGCTCCTGCTGACTAGCTAATTGATGCATTCATTGTTTTGGTATGCACACATATTAATTAAGTCTTTGTTCTTTTTTCTAGCCCTCCGGATCGAGCACAACTTCGGTAAAGAGACGAGGCCCGAAGAAAAAGTTGAGCTCGGATGAAAAGTTTGAGATCATAGCAATCGCGCCCGACGGCCAACTGATTGAACCCCTCCGGACAAAGAGCGCATTGTTGCTCAGTGCGGGGTTTTGGTTAGGGACAAGATCCCGATCAGCATCCAGCAATGGTTAAAACCGACTACAGAAGACCCTGAGGTGTCTTATGTCAATGATATGCAGAAAAATGATCTTTGGACTGAGCTGAAGTCAAATTTCACCCTACCGCCAGAGGATGATCCGGAGAAGCCAGTTAAAGAGCAATTAATCAAGTCTTTTTCTCTTAAGAGGATGGCAGAACTAATCAGGAGGTGGAAGAAAGAGCTGAATAAGTTTGTCGAAAATAAAGAGACACCAGAATTCAAGGGCAGATATGAGAAGATCAGAGATCACTGGCCCGCATTTGTGGCCCACAAGACATCAGAAAAGAGTAAGAAGATGTCGGCGACAAACAAGCAAAATGCTGCGAAGAAGAAGCATCACCATCGCACGGGGTCAGGTGGCTACCTCGTAGCCCGGCCTAAGTGGGCCAAGACTGAGAATGATCTGGTCGATAAAGGGATCGAACCAGAGACAATTAACTGGCCAGACCGTTGCCAGACTTGGTTCTTCGGGGCTGGCAGAACCTTGGACCCTGCATCAGGGAAGTGCATTTGGACGAACGATCAAATGGACATACCAGTCAAGAAGCTTCAGCAGTATATCGAAGCAGCGCAACAAGGGACGTTCGTTCTAGACAGAGAGAACGACGAGCTCACAATGGCCCTTGGGAATCCTGAGCACCCTGGACGGACACGGGGCATGCCAGGCTCCATTCCGTGGAAGGTTGGGTTTCCGGACGCAGGCGGTTACAAATGCCACGAGAGGAGGAAGAAAGTGGAGCAGACCCAGCTGCAGGCGCTGCATGCTAGGGTACAAGCGATAGAGGAACGAGAAGCAAATCACAGCAAACGAACTGCCGAAGCTTCCCCCAAAGCTGCCCCGTCATCTCAGCGGAGAAGCAGCGTGGCTTCCACCGAGCTGCTTCAGCCGGAGCATGTCTTGACGGCTCCTGCCAGCTATCCCGTGGATGCTATCATGGAGTCTCAAAATTGCCACCTTATGACGCAATGGATTAATTTGAAGGTCAAGGCGGCTGTTGGCTCTGTTTTTCCTACTGAACCCGGCGCAACTTTTCACTGCCGGCCGTTTCCAGAAGGATATGCTAGGGTGATGGTGGATGAAATAACGGAGGGATTTGAGGACCTCCAGCTTGACCACCCTACCGGTGAAGGGGACACTTGGCTGGGTTCTTCTCTGAAGACTCCATGCCTATGGTGGAAGGAGCTCATCAACCTTCCGAACTGGACGCCTCCGCCTCCTCCTCCTCCTCCTCCTCCTCCTCCTCCTCCGGCGAGTCAGGGCACTCCGCCTCCTCCACCGCATCCTCCTCCGGCGAGTGACGATCAGGGCACTCGGCCGGCTCCTTCTCCGGCGCGTGGCGGCACTCCGCCTCCTTCTCCGCCTGCGCCGGCGCGCCCGAGCAGCCAGCCTCCTCCTTCTCCGCCTTGTCGGCAAGGGCGGAAGAGACCTGCCGCCGCTCCGGCTGCTCCGGCGCATCGTAGTCCTTCTCCTCCGCCTCGTAAGCAAGTAAAGAAGACAACCGCTCCGTCTGCTCTGCCGGCGTCTAGCAGTACAGCCAGAGGTGGGAGGACATACAAATTCAGTCCTTCTCTAAAGACTCCAGAGAAGTTACCATACGAGAGGACCCCGGAGGAGAACGCCGAGATCGTGCGAGAAGAAATGAGGAACTTCTTTGAAGGGGTGAAAGCAAAGAAACATCCACCTCCGGAGGAGAAGATAGATCCGGTGAAAGCGAAGCGCACTCTGGCTACCTTGACAAAACCACGCAAGTCTCCGCCGAAAGGAAACTATGAGCGCATTATTGGAAAGGAATTTGCCGAAGCGGAACGGTCGGGAAGTACTGTCAGTGATCAAAGGCTGAAAGAACGACGAGCTGGAAAACAAATTGCCCAGCTCGGCGAACAAGCGAAGCAATCGTGCCCCCCGTTCAAGGTGCCTAGCGACATCATCGGTAATGATCCAAGGATGGTGCCCGGTTATAGCAATCTTGGAGATTACCTGCCCGACGATACGAAGATACAAAGATACGAGTACGGGAAGCCTCTCGTCAAAGATGAAAGATCTCTATCAATGATGATGCGAAGATTGCATGATTGGTACTTGAAAATCTGCAGAGAGTCTGGGGGGGAGGAGTACTTTGTATGTGAGAGTTAAAAAGGAGCATGACCTCGTTGGAATTGAACTGTTGCCTGTTCCATTTGAGGAGTTCTTTCAGTTTTTCAATCAATTGGCCCTTGATAAAGCAACGGTCACCTGCTATTGTCTGTAAGTAGTACTACTTCTATCATTAAGTCTCTCTATATAGCTCAGCTCTTTCATTGCATGTATTTATAATTATCCTCACTATATTATGTAGATTGAAGATCGTCTAATTGAAGAAAAGACAAATCGGTGATATTGGGTTCATTAACACAAATCTCATAGATGCAACTCAGGTTAAATTTCATGCCGCAGATACCGAGGCCAACTTGCTACGATCATTGGTAATAAATGAAAACAAAGATATAATACTCTTTCCTTACAACTTCAAGTGAGTGTTACTGTCTTGTGCATATTCGGTTTCCCTTATATATTAGTCAAGGTTATAGTAATGTAATTGATGAGTTATGCATGCGTGTGCAGTTTCCACTATATTCTCCTAGAGATTAAGCTTGAGCAGGGACTAGTAACCGTCTTAGACTCAAGACGAAAAGATCCCCAGGACTATGCGGACATGACTCAAATGCTCGAGAAGTAAGTTAAATCGATCATTATCCACCATATCAGCAACTTTGTTCATTTCCTGATATATCAAGTAATTGTTTTCTTTGTCTGGTAGGGTTTGGATTTTTTTTACCAAAAAAGCTCCGGGACTCCCGAAGAAGCTGCAATTTAGACACCCGAAAGTAAGTACTATAGTAGCATGTTCCGCGCATCTCCTATTGATTCAAGCGCTAGTTTCATCAATACCATTTGGCATTCTTGCTTATCAGTTTGATTGACCTCTATTTCTTGTAAAGTGGTTGTGGCAGGAACAAGGGAATGATTTATGTGGATACTACGTTTGCGAGTCCATCCGCCACACGACCTGTGAGAGGGGCTACTCTGACGAACAATATGAAGTGCGTAAATAACAACATTCACAATTTTATTTTATTACCATCATTTGTGTTGAGTTTCATTCATATATATATATATATATATATATATCTGTGTGTGTGTGTATTGACCCCCTTCTTCAAATTAGATGTTTCGGAAGCGGAATGAACTCCTAGCACCAGCTCGCATGCGAGCAATTCAAGATGAATTGGCGGCATTCTTTCTTGACCACGTGATCGCTGAAGACGGAGAATACTATGTGGACCATGAGTCCGTATGTTAGGAGATTATATTTGTAAGAGATAATTATTGTATATATGTAGCCGGTAGTGTCGGATAGATATACAGAACTTGTTGTCCGACCAATCTCTCGGAGAAGGAGAGGTGGTCGATATCACTTCTCTCTGTATGCATATATGTTCATGACGATCTTCTGTTTCCTTCGTTTGCTTACTAGCTAGCTAGTGTGTCTAGTCCTCTCTATACGTATGTATAGTATGTAGCGTAGACCAAGCACGAATATAAGAGAGGACACTTCTCTCTATTAATTATAGCTAGCTAACACAATATATGAAACACCTAAATTAACCCCCCAAAACCCCCAACCCCCCCCCCCCCTTTCAAAAAAAAAAACAAAAACCCCAGCCACAGAAATGCTGACGCGTCGATGCCTATTGGTCCCGGGTGGTGCCACCAACCTGGACCAAAGGCCCTCCTTCCTGGGCTCCGCGCATAGGCCACGTGGAGGCCCATCTGTCCCGGTTCTGGATTGAACCGGGACTAAAGGGACAGGGCCTTAGTACCGACCCTTTAGTCCCGGTTTAGGAACCGGGACAAAAGGCCCTTATGAGTTGGGACAATAGGCCCTTTTTCTACTAGTACAACATATCAACAGATAACATCTATTCCGGTGGCCTCATGAAGCTGCTCGCTAGCAAGACGAGAGTACCAACCGGCACGCTCTAGGATCAGCTGCCTCCATATTCCGCAGTCCCATCTTCAGTACTGATCAATGCATTCACCTCGTCAGGCCATACTACCATCGACGTCACCATGATGCCATACAGTGCCACCATCCTACACGCGTCCATCCACACACACCTGTCGCTGAAACTCCGTTGCGCCATGCCGCCGAGACCCGTCGTCGATGATGCATTAGAAACCAGGCCGCTCCACCACCTGTGCACTCGAGTTAGCACTTGCTCCACAACGATGCCTCCAGCAAGGAGCGCGACGCGAGACGTCACCATCGTCTGATCCGGTAACAGATCTAGGGTCCCCTGGAGCAGGCCGAAAGGAGCGACGCGACGTTGCTACGACGATGCCTTCAACAGGGTAACGACGCTAAGAGACGCTGCCATCGTCCGCCATGACCGCCTTGTGGTTATTTCTATATCATATTGACTGGACAACATGGCATTGAAGTATGAATCATGATGAACTATTCATACTAACATAAGTATGTCCTATATAGTATCCTATTTATAGAAATAATAGGTTGATGACTTGATGTGTAGTTTCTGTGTAGTCTTAATTAGACACCTACAGAAAGCAAAATACAAAGCAGAATACAAGTCTTGGGCTTCGCAAAGATCTGACCCCCGCGCCGTCCTCCCCCTAGGGCGACTCGGGTGGAGCCCAAAATCCTACCCACCACCGCCGCGAACTCCCTCCTCCTCTCCCTCCGCCGCTACCGGAGGACGCTACCAGGCTAAGCCCGGGGGCTGACGGCGATGGCGGGGATCTCCTCTCTCACGCATCTCCGGGGTGGGGCGGACCCCAAGGCGTGTAGTGGTGCGGCCGATCTGGGATCTGCGGCTCAGCGAATGGCTGCGGCGGGAGGCCGGCCCGTCCTCGGACGGTGACGGCTTGGCGCGGTGGGCGGACCAGTCACGGGCGGCGGCCAGGGCTGTGGGCGCAGCGGCTGGCCCTTCGGGCGGCGACGGCTGCAGTGGCGTGCATGCTGCGTTCAGATCAGTGACGGCGGTGTGCAGGGCCTGGTGGTCTCGTCGACGGTACCTCCAATCAGATCCTGTTCTGACCGGTGCAGCCGGCGGTGGTGGTCATCTCTTCCATCAGAGGTGGTCGGCCTGAGGTTGGGTGTTCGGATCTCGGGTCCGTCATCTTGTACCGGCTGCGAGTCGGGGAGATGTAGTTGCCGGTGAAAACCGAGCCAACGACGGGCGATGGCGGCCTTCTGCGTCGTTACCTTGATGAAGACATCATCATGTGACTACTGTAGACCCACTCGTACTACTCCAGGGGAAGCCCAATGATCTGATCTTCCAGATCGGACGATGGTAGCATTGCGGTGTCGTTTCTCTCTTGGGAGCATCGTTTTTGGAGCAGCGCTGGAAGATAGAGGCAGGAAGTGGAGCGGCTTCATCTTGCACGGAGCTTCAGTGGAAATGTCCAGTCATGCCTAGGGGCGTCCACGACATGCTCAGCAGTCATGCCTGGGGGCGTCCACAACATGCTCATCACGGAGCTTCGGTGATACGCTTTGTCATGCCTGTTCGGCAGGTGCTACGCACGATAGATCTTCCAAATACTTCAAGCTGTGTCGGCTGATGGTACGTGGCGGCATGGTGCTGAGGTGTACCGGGGGCGTCCACGACATGCTCAGCAGTTTGCGCAGGGAGGTGGCGTCGTTTGGCGCCGTGGTGTCGTTTGGAGCCGTGGTGGCGTCGACGGTAGCTAGACCGGACAAGGTTGATGCGTCAGTAGAGCTCTGAAGATGGAACGATGGCAGTTGGTAGCGGTGGTCTCTCAGAGCACGCCGGACCAATGTATGCCTCATACCCAGCAAGTGGCTTGGTTGGGCCCTCGGATCTTAGATGTTAGGTTTAGCTGTGAGGCATGTTTGGTATTAGACCCAGACTATCAACATCCCTGCATCAACTGGATAGGAGTAGTGACAGTTGTTGTCTAGACGGTGGCTTCAGACTTACTTTTGTATTTCTTTGTAAGGTCTTTGTGAATAATTAATAAAGTGGTTGCATGCATCGCCCAGATGCAGAGGCCGGGGGTCCTCCTCCTTTTAAAAAAGGTGTTGGTTTGAAAAAATGATTCGCCCGCTCCGCTCCCACGAGCGGAGGGCAAAACCTGATTCGTCTCTCCCACACCTCATCTCCCCCTCGGCGCAGCCGGGAAAAGCCCAGCCAGCGTAAATAGTGAGGGGGACCTTCCCGATTGCAAGGGATCTTGTTTGGGGGCAGAAGGAGGGGCCTTCTGCTGCTTCGCCGGTTGATGGTGTTTGAGTGCTGTGGCGGCGGTTAAGGGGCGGTCTTGGATGCTGGGGAGCGGTGATGCTCGTGGGCGAAGCTCATAGCTCGGTTGATGGCTTACTGTCATGGTCATGTGGGCGGCTTTGTAGTTGGTGTCCGAAGATCTCTGGTGGTGGTGCGACAGGTGGTCTCGCACCTGGCTGCTCCATGTTCCAAAGGTGGAGGGTGCTTGTTGGGGGTTAAAACTTAGTCTTGTGTTAGCTAGGTCAACGGTGGCGGTATCCACGGGCATTGCCGCCTTCTTGAAGGTACGGCCATGGTTACACTCTGTCCTTGTCGCTCTAGGTGAAAACCCATGTCATTTGGATCGGGTGGGGATGGCGCTCCGGTGTCGTATCCTTTCTATAGGCGCCGATTTTGAGTTCCTGGCTCGTCGTTATTCAGCTTCATCTCTTTTGTGGTGGTTTGTCCAAGGTTGAGTGCTCCGTCGACTCCAAGTGGTGGTCTGTTTGCCCACCTATCATTTTCTTGGAGTTTTTGCAGGATGTGTGGCTGTTAATCAACATCATTGTATCATGCCTTGGTGTGTGTATGTGGAGTTGTGTTGTCATTTGTACGGTGGTTGTTGCTTTATCTAAAAAGCGAGGCAAAAGCGTCTTGGTGATTAGATAACTAGCTACACAAAATTGGAGATTGCAACTCCAGTCTGTCAGTGAGTCATTTGTATGTATGTTATATGTACCTGAAGCTCCCTTGGTGAAAACCCTCCACAACGACTCAGCATAAGCTAAAACAAATAATATATTGGGGCGTTCGTCTCTTAATTTCCCCAATTCAACATCATTTGTCCGTGACATGTCCCCTGATTGTTCGCCACGCTCTGCCACTAATTGCAGGTAAGGCAGTAGATAGTTTGCATGTTATAATATAAGGGCCTACTGAATCAGTGACATATATCAATCTAAGTGCAAAATTGGCAATGTATTTAAGATGATTAGTATGACGTAAATCTGGGCTTAAACGCGTACAGCTCGCCATTGGTCGTCAGATAACAACCAATGAAGTAAGGTTGAGGTGCATACATGCTTTGATGTGTCTCTTTAATTGCATGACCATTTTCGTACATGATGAGGAGAGGATGTAATAGCGCCGTCTACGTTAACATCGAAGTCTAGAAAAATGTTTACCTGACAAACCATTTGTTTGCCTCATTATTAAACATAGGAGCATGAAATAACAATGTTGACCTGACTCTTTTTTAACAAAACAACAATGTGCACCCAAAACTACAATCGGGAAAAAAATGTCCACATATTTGAGAATGTATTAACTGAGATATCTTAAATATAACAATGGAGATCTATTGATTGCAATATATTTAAAACTGTAATAAACAAAGTAATAAGGATCGATTCTTCTCAGTAGCCGAACATGGATGAATTTAGCCTGGCACAGAAATCCTGGAATGATCTAGAGTACAATGACCAAGAAGTACACAAAATAGCAAGCTCATCAAAGTCACATAATTAATTACCGTCAAATCATGACATCTTGTCCACACGGCAGACCATTTAGTTTTCCTTTTATGTGGGGGTCAGAGTCTCCATTGCCTTTGTCATAGCCTCAGGGCCTCAACACCGGCGAGAGAGCCTCATCAAAGGGACAGTTGCATTTTTATCGCTAGTTGGTTCCTACCCACTTTGCTCTTACTTTTCGAGCTTCATCAGATTTGCCCTTACTTTTTTCTCTCAGGTCGCTCAAATGCCCTTCCATCAACATTCCATCTGGTCAAAGACGTTTGACCGTTACTTTGGACCAAATTGCCCCTGGTAGCTGGCAAAGGGGTTTTGTCACTTACATGCTGGACCTGGTCTTGAGAACAAAAAAACTCCCTCCCTAGCCAAGTCCCTTACATATGGGAATCACCTATGAAAATAAATTTTAAAAAGAGGTAGGTTCCATTGTCATAGAGTAGTTGTAGTTAGCTAAGTAGTGAAACTAATTTAATATAACTATAACTAAGAGGGGTTAGTGCGGTGTGGGGCCAAAATTTAGTGGCTAATTAGTACGGGGGTTAGGCAAATTAGTAGTTCTCCTATAATTAGTCTAAGGGTCCTAGACAATGTTTGAACACCGGCCGGGGGACAACACGGCGAGCTCCCACGGTGGAAATTGGAGGCGCGAGGCATGGAGAGATAGGGGGTACGGAGAGGAGAGAGGGGAGGTGCAGAACGCCACAAGTGCACGGGGGCATCCTGAATTTGCAAAGGAGGTCGGAGGCATCGCAATGGCAGGTGGAGGTGATGGCCGGAGCACGCTCGCGCGGGAAGGGGTGCTTCGGGTCGAGGGCCTCGGCGAGGAGGTACAAGTCATCTTCGGGAGTCCCACACAGAGCTATCTAAGGCGATGCGAAGGCTGGGGACGTGACATCTACAGTGAATAGGCCATGGAGACTGGAGATCCAGGGCGGAGATTGCGAGAGTTAATTTTAACCCCCCATGTTCGCTCGCCTTCGATCTTAGACCCCTTTGTTCACTCGCCTCCATATGAGCCCCCCCAGTTATGTCTAGCTGTTGCTCATACCCCCTATTGCATGTTTAACAAAATTGTTAGTACATAAGCATCAAATAGAGAAAACAATAGACAGAAGTACCCATGTCAATCTTTTCAGATCCATCACACCCCTTTACGGATCCACCCCCTCTCACTCAATTCCCCATATCAATCTCCCTTGGCACCTAGAGTTCCTACAATTTAGACAATTGTACAAGAGGAACCACAAAAAATCCATGGAAAACAAAAGGGGAGAAGCTTGCCTTGCCTTGGGACAGCAATGGAGGGCGGCGGATGGGGAGGGAGGGGACGCGGCAGAGCTGCAGCGGGCACGACCGGCGGGGCGCGGTGGCTCTGGCTGCTAGTCGCGGTCAAGCGAGAAGAAAAGAATGAACATGATAGCCCTCTCGAGCGGAAAACTCCCGTGCTGGGTTCTTGACGAAACCGTGCGAGGGCAGATTAGTCAAAGAAGAATATTGTAAGACTACTTTTTTCATTACTAGCTAACTGAACAAATAACAATGCCAAGGGGGCAATCAGCATGAATTATGTGGTACTAGGGGGCTCGGAGGGAGGCAAACAAACAAAGGGGTCTAAGATCAAAGGCCCTCAAACAAGGGGGGTTAAAATCAATTCTCCCGCGGATATTCGAGGTTTGTAGTATCTTGGCGGGGCCATACCCGACCGAATACCTCGTCTGGGGGACGAGCCGGAGCACCGCGAACCTTATGTACATGGTCCCGGAGCTTGGGGAGACGGTTGTTGATATGTATCTACTTCTTCTCACGCTTTTCCTCTTGTTTTGACCTCTAATTTGCATGATTTGAATGAAACTAACCCCCGGACTGACGTCGTTTTCAGCAGAACTACCATGGTGTTGTTTTTGTGCAGAAATAAAAGTTCTCGAAATGGAACAAAACTTTTGAGGATTTTTTATATCAATAATAAGAATTACTGGAGCCAAGACCCACCAAAGAGGGGCCCCTGGGTGGGCACAACCCACAAGGGCGCGCCCCCTCCCCTAACACACCCAGGTGGGTCGTACCCACCTGGTGGCCCCGTTGACGACCCCCCTGATACTATAAAATCACATTATTCCAGGAAAAAATCAGGGAGAAAGAATTATCGCGATCCATGAGACGGAGCCACCGTCAAGCCTTGTTCTTCCCCGGGAGGGCAGATCTGGAGTCCGTTGGGGCTCCGAAGAGGGGGATCTTCGTTCTTCAACATCACCAACCCTTCTCCATCGCCAATTCCATGATGCTCCCCACCGGGAGTGAGTAATTCCTTCGTAGGATTGCTGGTCGGTGAGGAATTGGATGAGATTCATCATGTAATCGAGTTGGTTTTGTTAGGGCCTGATCCCTAGTATCCACTATGTTCTTAGATTGATGATGCTATGACTTTCCTATGCTTAATGCTTGTCACTTTGGGCCCGGGTGCCATGATTTCATATCTGAACTGTTATGAATTCATCATTATATCCATGTTTTAGATCCGATCTTGCAAGTTACAGTCACCTATTATGGTTATGATCCGAGAACTCCGGAGTGACAACAACTGGGCCCACTCTCAGCGATGACCGTAATTTGAGGAGTTCATGTATTCACTATGTGTTAATGCTTTGTTCCGGTTCTCTATTAAAAGGAGGCCTTAATATCCCTTAGTTTCCAATATGGACCCCGCTGCCACAGGAGGGTAGGACAAAAGATGTCATGCAAGTTCTTTTAATAAAGCATGTATGACTATTTATGGAATACATGCCTACATTATATCGATGAACTAGAGCTAGTGCCCTATCGCCCTAGATTATAACTGTCACATGATGAATATCATCCAACAAGTCACCGATCCAATGCCTACGAATTTATCCTTATTGATCTTGCTGTGTTACTATTGCTATCATCACTGTTACACTTGCTACAAACTACTGCTATCACTGTTACTATTACCGTTGCTACTGTCACTATTATCAAAACTATCAAACTACTTTGCTACTGATCACATTGCTGCAGATAATTAATCTCCAGGTGTGGTTGAATTGACAACTCAACTTCTAATACCTTCAAATATTCTTTGGCTCCCCTTGTGTCGAACCAATAAATTTGGATTGAATACTCTACCCTCAAAAACTGTTGCGATCCCCTATACTTGTGGGTTATCAAGAACTTTTTCTGGCGCCGTTGCTGGGGAGAATAGCTATATTTGTTGAGTCACTTGGGATTATTATCATATTATCACTATGAAGAATCTGAAGGATCCAAAGACTAAGATTTATCCCTCTAAGACGAGGGGAGGTAAGGAATTGCCATCTGCTTTAGATTCACCTTCTGTTATGAGTAAACTTGCAACACCACCACATGCTATTAATTCTGATATGTCGCAAGTTATTGATGATGCTACTTCCACTATGTATGATGCTTATAATGATGCTAGTACCTTGCTTGATAATGATGATGTGCCACTTGGTGAATTTCTTGGTAAACAAATTGCTAGAGTTATACAACATGATGCTGTTGAATCTGATGATGAGCTTGAAACTGAATCTCCTGAAACTAGAGATATTCTTGCTTGTAATGAGTGGAGAAGCAACTAGAGATATTCTTGCTTGTAATGATAGAGATGATATAGAGAAATTACTATGCAAGTATAAAGAAAAATCTCTGAATGCTAGAATGTAATGTGATCCTAAGTTTGCTACTTCACCTATCTATATTGACGATAAGGATTATGAATTCTCCGTCGACCCAGAGTTAATTACTTTGGTTGAATCTGATCCTTTCCATGGTTATGAAACTAAAACCGTTGTGGCACATCTTACAAGTTGAATGATATAGCCACTCTTTTTACTCATGATGAGAAAACTCGTTATTACTTTATTCTCAGATTATTTCCTTTCTCATTAAAGGGTGATGCTAAAGCTTGGTACAATACTCATGCTCCTGGTTGTGTGCGTTGATGTCTACTGCACAACCTTCTTCTTGTAGACGTTGTTGGGCCTCCAAGTGCAGAGGTTTGTAGGACAGTAGCAAATTTTCCTCAAGTGGATGACCTAAGGTTTATCAATCCATGGGAGGCGTAGGATGAAGATGGTCTCTCTCAAGCAACCCTGCAACCAAATAACAAAGAGTCTCTTGTGTCCCCAACACACCCAATACAATGGTAAATTGTATAGGTGCACTAGTTCGGCGAAGAGATGGTGATACAAGTGGGATGATAGATATGGGTGTTTGTAATCTGAAAATATAAAAACAGCAAGGTAACTAATGATAAAAGTGAGCACAAACGGTATTGCAATGTGTTGAAACAAGGCCTAGGGTTCATACTCTCACTAGTGCAAGTTCTCTCTGAAGGAAATATGCCCTAGAGGCAATAATAAAGTTATTATTTATTTCCTTATATCATGATAAATGTTTATTATTCATGCTAGAATTGTATTAACCGGAAACATAATACATGTGTGAATACATAGACAAACAGAGTGTCACTAGTATGCCTCTACTTGACTAGCTCGTTAATCAAAGATGGTTATGTTTCCTAACCATGGACAAAGAGTTGTTATTTGATTAACGGGATCACATCATTAGATGAATGATCTGATTGACATGACCCATTCCATTAGCTTAGCACCCGATCGTTTAGTATGTTGCTATTGCTTTCTTCATGACTTATACATGTTCCTATGACTATGAGATTATGCAACTCCCGTTTGCCGGAGGAACACTTTGGGTGCTACCAAACGTCACAACGTAACTGGGTGATTATAAAGGAGTACTACAGGTGTCTCCAAAGGTACATGTTGGGTTGGCGTATTTCGAGATTAGGATTTGTCACTCCGATTATCGGAGAGGTATCTCTGGGCCCTCTCGGTAATGCACATCACTTAAGCCTTGCAAGCATTGCAACTAATGAGTTAGTTGCGGGATGATGTATTACAGAACGAGTAAAGAGACTTGCCGGTAACGAGATTGAACTAGGTATTGGATACCGACAATCGAATCTCGGGCAAGTAACATACCGATGACAAAGGGAACAACGTATGTTGTTATGCGGTCTGACCGATAAAGATCTTCGTAGAATATGTAGGAGCCAATATGGGCATCCAGGTCCCGCTATTGGTTATTGACCGGAGACGTGTCTCGGTCATGTCTACATTGTTCTCGAACCGTAGGGTCCGCACGCTTAAGGTTTCGATGACAGTTATATTATGAGTTTATGAGTTTTGATGTACCGAAGGAGTTCGGAGTCCCGGATGAGATCGGGGACATGACGAGGAGTCTCGAAATGGTCGAGACGTAAAGATCGATATATTGGATGACTATATTCGGACATCGGAAAGGTTCCGAGTGATTCGGGTATTTTTCGGAGTACCGGGTAGTTACGGGAGAAGTAATGGGCCTTGATGGGCTTTAGTGGGAAGAGGAAAAAGGCTGCTGCTCCCCCCTCCCCTCTAGTCCGAATTGGACTATGGAAAAGGGGGCCGGCCACCTTTCCTACTCCTCCACTTCCTTCTCCCCTCCTCCCCTCTTGGTGGACTCCTACTAGGACTTGGAGTCCTAATAGGACTCCACACCTGGCGCGCCTCTCCTAGGGTCGGCCTCCTCCTCCCTTGCTCCTTTATATACGGGGGCAGGGGGCACCCCATAGACACACAAGTGGATCCACGTGATCGTTCCTTAGCTGTGTGCGGTGCCCCCTTCCACCATATTCCACCTCGGTCATATTGTAGCGGTGCTTAGGCGAAGCCCTGCGATAGTAGAACATCAAGATCGTCACCACGCCGTCATGCTGACGGAACTCCTCCCCGAAGCTTTGCTGGATCGGAGCCCGGGGATCGTTATCGAGCTGTACGTGTGCTAAGAACTCGGAGGTGCCGGAGTAACGGTGCTTGGATCGGTCGGATCGGGAAGAAGACGTACGACTACTTCCTCTACGTTGTGTCAACGCTTCCGTTGCGATCTACAAGGGTACATAGATCAGACTCTCCCCCTCGTTGCTATGCATCACCATGATCTTGCGTGTGCGTAGGAAATTTTTTGAAATTACTACGTTCCCCAACAGTGGCATCCGAGCCTAGGTTTTATGGTTTGATGTTATATGCACGAGTAGAACACAAGTGAGTTGTGGGCGATATAAGTCATACTGCCTACCAGCATGTCATACTTTGGTTCGGCGGTATTGTTGGATGAAGCGGCCCGGACCGACATTACGCGTATGCTTACGCGAGACCGGTTTCCCCGACGTGCTTTGCACATAGGTGAGTTGCGGGTGATTGTTTCTCCAACTTTAGTTGAACCAAGTGTGGCTACGCCCGGTCCTTGCGAAGCTTAAAACGGAGTCTATTTGACAAACTATCGTTGTGGTTTTGATGCGTAGGTGAGATTGGTTCTTGCTTAAGCCCGTAGCAGCCACGTAAAATTTGCAACAACAAAGTAGAGGACGTCTAACTTGTTTTTGCAGGGCATGTTGTGATGTGATATGGTCAAAACGTGATGAGTTATAAGTTGTTATATAAGATGATCATGTTTTGTTGAACTTATCGGCAACTGGCAAAAGCCTTATGGTTGTCTGTCTATTGCATAAGATGCAAGCACCCAATAATTGTTTTACTTTATCGCTATGCGATAGCAATAGTTGCAAGAGCAAGTGTTGGCGAGACGACCACGTGACAACACATTGATATAGATCAAGATGATGGAGATCATGGTGTCATGCCGGTAACGATATAGATCATGACAGTACTTTGGAGATGGAGATCAAAGAAGCAAGATGATGGCCATATCATGTCACATATTTTGATTGCATATGATGTTTATCTTTTATACATCTTATTTTGCTTAGTTTGACGATAGCATTTTAAGATGATCTCTCACTAATTATCAAGAAGTGTTCTCCCTGAGTATGCACCGTTGCGAAAGTTCTTCGTGCTGAGACACCATGTGATGATCGGGTGTGATAGGCTCTACGTTCAAATACAACGGGTGCAAAACAGTTGCACACGCGGAATACTCAGGTTATACTTGACGAGCCAAGCATATACAGATATGGCCTCGCAACACGGAGACCGAAAGGTCGAGCGTGAATCATATAGTAGATATGATCAACATAGTGATGTTCACCAATGAAACTACTCCATCTCACGTGATGATCGGACATGGTTTAGTTGATTTGGATCACGTGATCACTTAGAGGATTAGAGGGATGTCCATCTAAGTGGGAGTTCTTAAGTAATATGATTAAATTGAACTTAAATTTATCATGAACTTAGTCCTGGCAGTATTTTGCAAATTATGTTGTAGATCAATAGCTCGCGTTGTTGCTTCCCTGTGTTTATTTTTGATATGTTCCTAGAGAAAATTGTGTTGAAAGATGTTAGTAGTAATGATGCGGATTGGATCCGTGATCTGAGGTTTATCCTCATTGCTGCACAGAAGAATTATGTCCTTGATGCACCGCTAGGTGACAGACCTATTGCAGGAGCAGATGCAGACGTTATGAACGTTTGGCTAGCTCAATATGATGACTACTTGATAGTTTAGTGCACCATGCTTAATGGCTTAGAATCGGGACTTCAAAGACGTTTTGAACGTCATGGACCATATGAGATGTTCCAGGAGTTGAAGTTAATATTTCAAGCAAATACCCGAGTTGAGAGATATGAAGTCTCCAACAAGTTCTATAGCTAAAAGATGGAGGAGAATCGCTCAACTAGTGAGCATGTGCTCAGATTGTCTAGGTACTACAATCGCTTGAATCAAGTGGGAGTTAATCTTCCAGATAAGATAGTGATTGACATAATTCTCTAGTCACCATGACCAAGTTAGTAGAACTTCGTGATGAACTATAGTATGCAAGGGATGACGAAAACGACTCCCGAGTTTTTCATGATGATGAAATCGATGAAGGTAGAAATCAAGAAAAACATCAAGTGTTGATGGTAGACAAGACCACTAGTTTCAAGAAAAGGGCAGAGGGAAGAAGGGGAACTTCAAAAAGAACAGCAAGCAAGTTGCTGCTCAAGTGAAGAAGCCCAAGTCTGGACCTAAGCCTGAGACTGAGTGCTTCTACTGCAAAGGGACTGGTCACTGGAAGCGGAACTACCCCAAGTGATTGGCGGATAAGAAGGATGGCAAAGTGAACATAAGTATATTTGATATACATGTTATTGATGTGTACTTTACTAGTGTTTATAGAAAACCCTCAGTATTTGATACTAGTTCAGTTGCTAAGATTAGTAACTCGAAACGGGAGTTGCAGAATAAACAGAGACTAGTTAAGGGTGAAGTGACGATGTGTGTTGGAAGTGGTTCCAAGATTGATATGATCATCATCGCACACTCCCTATAATTTCGGGATTAGTGTTGAACCTAAATAAGTGTTATTTGGTGTTTGCGTTGAGCATGAATATGATTTGATCATGTTTATTGTAATACGGTTATTCATTTAAGTAAGAGAATAAATTGTTGTTCTGTTTACATGAATAAAACCTTATATGGTTACACACCCAATGAAAATAGTTCGTTGGATCTCGATCGTAGTGATACACATAATCATAATATTGAAACCAAAAGATGCAAAGTTAATAATGATAGTGCAACTTATTTGTAGCACTGCCGTTTAGGTCATATTGGTGTAAAGCGCATGAAGAAACTCCATGCTGATGGGCTTTTGGAATCACTTGATTATGAATCAGTTGATGCTTGCGAACCATGCCTCATGGGCAATGATGAACACGGAGGACGTGTACGAGGCAAAGGCAAAGTTTCATGGAAAGTAGGGTTTTCCCAGGACAATGACCCGTACGGTTACAGAAGCCGTAAGAGAAAGACGGACCGGGATGCAGATCTTATGACGAAGTTTGCATCGGAACTCCATGAGTTGAAGCAGACCGTGCATGAACTATTGAAAGAAAAATCGGCTGCAGGGCCGCATGAAGATCATGAAGCGGATTGCGGAAGCCAGCAGCGGAGAAGCAGCGTGGCTTCCACGAATGCCCCGCCTGGTGCTAGTGCACCGATGATCGAGATTCGTGCACCGGAGCCTCACTACCCCGTGGATGATGTAAAGAAGATGAAAGACTGTGATCTGCATTATCCCGTGGGGAACGTTTCCACGAAGGTAGCTAGCGGCAGTGCTTTACCCTGTAAACCTGGAGCACTCCACCACAACAACCCCATTCCATATGGCTATGCTTGTGTCACGGTGGAAGACATAGTCCAAGGGTTTGAGGACCTGGAGATTGACAAACCTACACCCGAAGGGGATAGCAGACTTGGAGATGTCAAGCGCCAGTACATTCTATGGAAAAAGAAGTACATAGTGTTTCCAGACGAGGCGCCAAGGTTAGCAAGTCCACCCCCCTCCGATGGTGGTGGTGGTGGTGGCGGTGGTGGCGGTGGTGGTGGTCGTGGTGGTTCACCTACACCTCCTTCACGCCATTCGACGCCGTCCCCCGATCCACAACCTCCGGCGGGTACGACGCCCCCCAATCCTCCTTCGGCGGGTACGACGCCCCCCAATCCACCTCCGGCGGGTACGACGCCCCCAATCCTCCTCCGGCGGGTACGACGCCCCCCAATCCACCTCCGGCGAAGAAGCAGAAGCAGGCGGACAGCAAGGAAACCTGCTCCTGGACTATTAACCCGGACCCTTATGTACCTAAGACCACAAGGGTACCGGAGCCATCGCTGAAGCCTCTCCTCCCAAGGCCTGGGGAACTTAGTGAAGCTGACCTCACATTGGCCGCGTCTACTGATTATGAGAAATGGAAGGCGGATATGAAGGCGAAAAAAGTGCCTGAGCCCAAGCAAGTATTCACTGAGAAGCAAAAGAAGTGGGCTAAGGATTTTTTGACGACACCGTCCCAAGCCGAGCTGAATATGCCTGACGACTATGGACATGAACTTCGTAGGCAAGCAAAAATATTGAAGGAGGAAGAAAGTAAAAAAATCGGGAAACAAGTTGACCAGCTCGGGATGCAGAAGAAACAATCGATCCCCCCGCTCATAGTGAAAGCCGGTCCGGAAGAGGACCCCGAGATCATAGCAGCTGCGGCAGCACTTGGATTGACTGTAGCGGCTGCCATGAAACAAGCGTCCGAGATGGGTTTGACTGTTCATGCCTTCTTAGACCTTGAGGATGCGCCTGTAGGTGAGATAACATTACAATATGTGCGGAAGGGGCCTCTCGTCGAGCCTGAGAAGGAAAATAGTCTACCAACACAAATGCGAAATCTGCTACGTTGGTACAAGCAATTCATAACATGGGCCGACAAAGAATATGTTTATGCGGATGTTACACATGAGCATCACATCAAACGGTACTCTGTAGAAGTTCATATGAGTGAATTATTCCAGTTGTTCAATCTGCGCGCCCTCGACAAATCTATGCTGAGTTGCTACGTTCTGTAAGTGATTTATTTCTACCTCATCTCGTTCTTCATTGCCTGCACTATATATATATATTGTCCTAACTATATTGTTGCGTACGCTATTATGCAGATTGAAGATTTGGGAATGCAAAATAAGAAACATCCATGATGTTGGGTTCATTGACCCACATATCGTTAATGGACATGTGTTAGAACATCACCACAAAGACATGGAGAAAGACCTGTACAAGTTTCTTAGAAAGCATCAACTCAAAAGTCATATTCTATTTCCTTACCATTTTGGGTGAGTGTTTCTCTCTTGTGCCCATTCTATTTTGTTTACTCCATGCATGGTATGTCTAATCGATGAGTTATGCATGACTGTGCATGTAACGTGTCCGCAGGTTCCACTGGATTCTGCTAAATATTGAACTTCACACCTCCACAGTTCTAATCATGGACTCTAAGGATTCGGATCCAAAGCGTTGGGCCGACATGAGAAAAATGCTGCAAAAGTAATTATTTTCAATCATTTGAGCTCTATATTGATCGGTCTCTTCATTTCCTAATATCAACTAACTAATAAATCCCTTATTCATTTAATTTTCTTTGCCCTGTAGGGTTTGGAGACGGTTCTCAGAAGAAACTGTCGGTGAATTCAAACATGAGCTAGATTTCAGAAAGTTAGTTAATGTGGATAAGCAGCCATCGGGGACCGATCTATGTGGATACTATGTTTGTGAGAACATCCAGAGACAAACCACTGAGCGGAAGGCATCAGCTAGCGTGCGGAACGCGACGGATAACTTGCGGAGGAGGCTTAGTCCAGAAGCTCGCTTCCGACCAATTCAAGAAGAATTAGCAGGATTTTTCATGAGGGAAGTCATCAATCCTAAAGGACAACACTATACCGAGGACGAAGAAATTTATATGCATACCCGAGATTGAAACTTGTTCGAAGTTGTATATGGTCATCCATCCTAATTGTGTATGGAAACTTGTTCGAAGTTGTATATGGTCACCCGAGATTGAATATATATTATATATTCCTCTTGAATTCTTCTTGTTTGAAATTTCATATGCATGTATATAGAAGCGTAGAATATGTGTACTGAAACTTCATCAAAAATAAAATAAAACACAAAATAAAATATAAAACAAATAAAACACTACAAATTAAAAAGAAACCAGGTTTAGGGGGGCTAAAACCCTAAACCTGCGGAGGAGGCCTTTAGTCCCGGTTGGCCACGAGAGCCGGGACTAAAGGTCCTCGGCCCCGACGGACCACGGGCGCCCACGTGGCGGGCCTTTGGTCCCGGTCAGCCACAAGAACCGGGACTAAAGACTTTTGTCGCGGTCCGTAAGAGCCGCGGCTAAAGGGGGGGGGGTCTTTAGTCGCGCTTATTTAGTCCCGGTTGCACAGCCGGGACTAAAGGCTGTTGCGAACCGGGACTAAAGGGCTTTTTTCTACAAGTGACATTAACTACATTGGTGTTAAATCTGAAAACAACACACATAAACTTTATTGGAATTAAATCTGAGAAGAGCAAAGGCATGGAGTGCAGGTCCAAAACTCCAAACATGCAGTGCCAACTTCCAAAGATTCATTTCAGTATAAATAGAAATAAAAAGGAGTTTTTTGCACAATGCCTATGAAGAAGGAGGTTGCGAAATCCGAGAAACATGTAGACTGAGCGGGACAAAAGATTAGTGATCAAAAGACACAAGTTTTGGTTTCCATGTTTCCACTGAAACTAAGTTTCCATTGGATACTTTTCTCTATTGAGCACACATAGAGATACCAACCTATCCAATACCATATCTCCTCTTCACGATCTTCCGGTCAAATGTTCTGATGCCGTCTTCTAGGAAAAATTTACTTGTAAAATATAATCCTGAAATCCAGTTAGATAGTTGAAAAAAATCATAATGAAAAAGTCAACTTTCTATAATGTTAACCATGAAATTCAATGATATTTAATCATAATAGTGTTGAAGCTTACTGTTTAGTTATTGAAACTGTTAAATGTGTTGAATAGTTCATTCATTTTACCATGTCACCTTTTACTCTTGCCGAGCCATCTAAATTAAATTAAACTTCTCTCCCAATAATTCATAGATGGAACTCATTTCATTGATTAATTGGTGTATATACTAACCTAGCATGCATATGTAGCACCAGCTGCTATGTAGTTAAACTTGTGCTACCAAAAAACTTGGTGAGATAGTTGAATCATAATCACTCAAGCTTTATCGTTCATTGATTTTTTATAGTTATATTTGTTATATAGTAATTCATTTATTTTCTACATTAGATTTTACTACGAATTCATTCTATTGCTAGATCATCTCCAGAAATTGAACTACTCTGTTGTCCATTTTACTAATGGTCACTGTTTTCATGGTCAACCATGGGCAATGTAAAGGAGTGTGATGGCCTAGGGCCCAATCATCAATAAATTGTGAAAGTATGTTTGCAAAACATAAAACTAGCAATAATAAAAAGTTAAAAAGAATTTGCTGATGGATACCTAACTCCACCAGAATGAAGCGTCAAGTAGAAGCAATCATATCAGACGATGTGAAATCTTAAGCTTTGTATTCTGCACGTTCATTTTACATTGTGCTGGAGTTAGGTATCCATCAGCAAATTCATTTTAACTTTCTATTATTGCTGGTTTTATGTTCTGCAAACATACTTTCACAAGTTATTGATGTATTGTGCCCTTATTTGAGATGGGCCCTAAGCCATCACGCTCCTTTACATGGCCCATGGCCGACCGTGAAAACACTGACCATTAGTAAAATGGACAACGAGTAGTTCAACTTTCTTACGCTGATCTAGCAAAAGAATGATTTTGTAGTAAAATATAAGGTGGAAAATAAATGAATTACTAAATACTCCCTCCGTTCCATAATGTAGTGCCTATAGATTTTTTGAGAAGTCAAACTTTACAAACTTTGACCAAGTTTGTAGAGAAAAATATTTATATTTACAATACCAAAAATATATAATGTGAAACTACATCTTATGATGAATCTAGTGATATATGTTTCGCACTCTAGATGTAAATATTTTTCTCCACAAACTTGGTCAAAGTTTGTGAGGTTTGACTTTAAAAAAAATCTATAGGCACTACATTATGGAACGGAGGGAGTATCAAATATAAATATAAAAAATCAATGGAAGATAAAGCTTGAGTGATTATGATTCAACTATCTCACCAAGTTTTGTAGTAGCACAAGTTTAACTTCATAGGATTTGGTGCTACATATACATGCTTACTTAGTATATACATCAATTCATAAATGGAATGAGTTCCATCTATGAATTATTAGGAAGAGAAGATTAATTTAATTAAGACAGTTACGCAAAAGTTAAAGGTGACATGGTAAAATGAATGAACTATTCGACACATTTAATAGTTTAAATAACTAATTAGTCAAGGTACAATACTGCTATGATTAAATATTATTGAAATTCAAGGTTAACATCGTACATAGTTGACTTTTGCATTATGATTTTTTTAACTATCTAACTAGATTTCACGGTTAATATTTTACAGAGTACTTTTTCCCTTCAAGACGGCATCAAAACGTTTCACCGGAAGATCATCAAAAGGAGATGTTGTATGGGATAGGTTGGTATCTCTATGTGTGCTCAATAGAGAAAATTATCCAATGAAAACTCAGTTTTAGTGGAACATGGAAGACGAAACTTGTGTGTTTGGATCACAAATCTTTTGTCCAGATCAGTCTACATGTTTCTCGGATTTTGCAAACTGCTTCTTGATGGGCATTGTGCACAAAACCCCTTTTTTATTTCTATCTATACTGAAATAAATCCTTGGAAGTTGGCACCGCATGTTTGCAGTTTTGGACCTGTACTCCATGCCTTTGTTGTTCTCAGATTTAATTCCAGTAAAGTTTATGTGTGTTGTTTTGAGATACCAATGTAGTTATGTGAAAATAAAATCTGCTTTCGCATGTTGTTTTGGTCCAAACATATAAACTATTGATCATCAGCCCCTCAGATTGATCAGAAATTTGTCGGTTATCTTTTGTTATCAAAAGTCAGTAAGCCTATTCTCACTCGGATGTGCAACATGGTGCCGCATGCACGCTTTGCTTTGGGTTCGATTGGTAACAAAAAAACATATTTTTCTCAAAGAACAAGAAGATTAACGAGTGGAGCCAATGTTTGCAAACTTGCCTAATACCCCACAGACCAAAACCCTCACAAGTTACTAACTACAAGAGAGCAGACGTTTGATCGGACAAAAGGACTGTACCAAATGGTTCAGGGAAGACACATGGTGTCACTAGTGTGTCGATTCTGGTAAAACAAACTATAGATGTGCAAAAAATCCCTCTTACCACGTTAAATGCAAAAATACATAGAACGGGGAGCTTGCAAGGAATCGATCTTGAGACCTCTAACTTAAGGCACACACTGGTAGCCACTTCACATCACCACTGCAAATATAGCTTAATCTTTTGAAACATGAACAATCTTCACATCACCACAACAAATATAGCTTGCAAGGACTATAATGTGTAATATATAAGAACACACAACAGTGTTAATATATACGAAAACATTTCTGAAATAATTTGAAACTTTTAATGAAAAAAGACGTGAACTATTTTGAAATGCCGAATAGTTGTTGAAATTGTGACTAAATTTGAAAACACAAACATTTTCAGAAATTTCTACAGGATTTAGAAAATGATTTTTTTTTTAAAATTCCATACATCTTTTAAAACATGAACAACTTCCGAACATCTTTTCGAAACATGAATAATTTTTAAAATTTATGGTTTTTTTAGTTTTTGTTTGTTCCGTTTTTCTTCTGTTTTTATCTTTCTTTTTCTTTTCTTTTTCAAAATTTTTGAACTATTTTTAAATCATGAATTTTTTCCTAAATCCGTGAACATTTAAAATACGTGAACATTTCCTTTAATTTGCGAACTCTATTTTCAAGAATGTTCTTACATTCAGAAAAATGTTTGCGTTGTGTAATATTGTTCAGAGTTTCAAAATGTGTCCCTGTTTTGAAAGTTTGTTCGCAAATCCAAAGAATGTTCGATTTTCCAAAAAAACAAAATTTAAAAATTCCATGTTTTCGAAATTTATTTACAAGTTACAAAAATGTTCATGTTTTCCCCAAATTTTGTTCAAAAGTTTTTAAAAATGGTTGTGGAATTTTAAAAAAATCATGTTGTCAATTTTTTCCTATTTTTATTTTTTATAGAATTTGAAACAATTGTCATGTATACGAATTTTGTTCATAAATTCTAAAAGTCTTCATGAATTTTAAATCTGTTCTAATTTCTTACAAAATTGTTCATGTTCCAGAAGATGTTCGGGAATTTCAAATTAGAAAACATGTTTGTCTTTTCCAAAAAAAATCATAAATTCAAAATCAATTCGGTATTCAAAATTGTTCATTTTTCTTCCAATCAAAGTTTTGTTTTTTTCAGAAATGTTTTCATATATATGAACGCTGCTGTATGTTCTTATATATTTCGTGTTGTAGAACATCATAAGCAGCAGTGATGTGAAGTTGGTAGAATTGCGCGCCTTAAGTCGGAGGTCTTGAGTTTGAGTCCTCGTGAGCCCACCTTTTTCTTTGTATTTTTATGTCGCTTGGATAGAACGTGGTTGGAGGGACATGGCTTAGTGGGCCAGCCCACTCGCTCATGCCTGTGCAAATCGTATACATGGGTCTGCGTATACATTTTGCCAAAGGTCCATATTACTCTTTATATGTTTGGTGAAGGAGGTGTGCCGAAGCGGAGCTTGTGCAAAATTGTGATTCCGTGTCATAGATTTCCCAGCCCTACAAAGTACTGATATGACTCCTATAGGGATGGGAGAATATCTTCTTCAAAAACTAGTTTAGTGCTAATTCTTTTTAGACGGCTTAAAAAATAAGCTGCCTTTCCCAGCTTAAAAAATAAGCCGGCTCTAATTTTTTTGAGACTTCTAAGCTAGTTATCCCGTCCCAATGAATATAAGAGGTGGCTTATGGAAAAAGCTGAGGAGAGGGAGCTTAAGAACTGGCCTTTAGTCCCATTTGCTATAGCTTGAGGCAGACTCAAGGCGAGCATATTCGGGACCAATACGTTGTTGCATCGACATAGATACAATTACGGGTTAATCTATTGTCATTTCCAAAAGTAGGTGGTAGGAGGGACATGGCTTAATGAACCGGCCCGGTCACTCGCACCTATGCAATTCGCATCCTTTATCCGTTTAATAGTGAGGGACGTGGGGCTCGTGCAAAATTGTGATTCTGTTACCAGAGTAATGAGCGTGTATCTCTTGTTTTCTTTTAGCCGATGGCTGTAAGTATCAAGCCTCTGAAGATTTTAGGGGAGAAATTCCTTCATTAACAGTTTACTCAAGGAGAACGCGAGACTGTACCGTCGGCTACCTGCTGGTGTCAGAGTCGGGGCTGCCTGCTGCGACGCTGCCGTCGCCTCCCTTGGCCCTCGCCGAACCTGTTTAGCACCGGATCTTGGATGGGATACTCCGGCACGCAGCAGACCACCTCGACGCCCACCGTCCAGCGCACGGTGAAACGGCACGCGCACCGCTCCACGCCGTCCACCTGCATATTTGGTCTGCGCCTATTACTACTCAAGCATATGCGTGTGTTGACAAACGCACTGAGTAGGGCGCGACGAGGAGGACTTACAGTCTCGAGGACAGCGTCGTTCCTCGTCGTCGTAGATATCGCAGGCGAGGCAGAGCCGGTCGCCCGGGCGGAGATCGCCGCAGCGGGCGTTGTCGAGGGCCGGGATTTCCCGGCGGAACCTCGCGCGGAGCGCGTCCACGTCGCCCGGGGATGTGAGGTCAGCCCCTGGATCGTACCATTCGTCCGCATCCTCGGGAAATTTTTCGAACATGACGCGCAGCCAGCCGTCCTGCACCACCACGCGCGCGCCATCCCACGCCTCGTCGGACCGCGCGCGGTGCTTCATTCGGGGCCGTGGGCGGCGGCGGCGGCGGCACGGTGGCCTTCCGCTTTCGCGACTTCGGCATTTCAGGGATACTGTGGGAGTGGCGGCGCTCTGGGTGGTCGGTGGGATTTGGGCCCTCGAGAGTACTGGGCGGCGGGTTTCTCGATGCTTTATACCGTCCAGATTCTGATAATCTTTCTAGGTTTTAGGTTTAGCTTTGGTCCACATAATGTGCATAAACACCCCTCGATAAAAAGAAAAACATAATGTGCAAATACTTTCGTGGTATACTCCTTCCGTTTTGTAAATAGAAGTCTTTTTAGATATTTCAATATAAACTACATACAGATGTATATAGACATATTTTAGACAGTAGATTCATTCATTTCGCTTTGTATGTTGTCCATTATTGAAATCTCTAAAAAAAATTTATATTTAAGAATGGATGGAGTATATCTATATACCTTTTTTAAATAAACATATTTTATTCCTTAGATAATAGATATATCATTTACAATATAGTGAGAAATAAAATCAGGGATTATAGATTCCCAAACATAGAAGATTTTTCACTAAAAGAAGTTCTCCACTAGATTGTGAGCCACATCATTTGCTTCATGGCGACATTGTGAATATAAGACACTCGCAAGTTTCAGCCTAAATGTTTGCACTCAAGTATCATTGCAACATCTGAGCCCACATACGTTTCTGGTTGTTGCACTGCTTCCGCCACGACGCTACTATGTGATTCACTAATCACTTTCTTGCATCCGATCCTCCCTGCATCCATTTCGGATCGTTGTCATCTCCGCTGAGTCAACGCTGGTCACCTAAGGAACGCGCCATGTTGCCGCAGCAATGAAGTTCCCTCTTCCATCATGGGTAAAAGCGCCTGTTGCATCTAGAATGTTTTAACTCGGGAAGCATCATCAACATTTATTTTGACCACATCCCTAGTCGGCCTCTTCCACATATTATCATGGCTTCTTGTAGGCTCTATGTACCTATTGATAAAGTACGGAGTGTTTCTGCCCGTGCGCCATCGTATGTTTTATAAAAAAAACAAGTGTTTTTCTAAATATTCCACGATCCAGTATTAAGCCCCTCTTCTTTATCTCTATCTGTTGGGCTTCGGCCCAACTTCTGTATCCACTATCGCGCACAGCTGGGCATTGGTTAATTAGTATTCCGAGTTCAGCTACAGTATGCCTAGTTCACTATGTTTTCAGGCCGTTTAGATCCATGGTCTTTATTATTTACAGAGCATATGTTAAAATGACCATGCTATAATTTTACAACTGTAACTCGGATTAAAATAATTTATATACATAATTTGACCAGAAAAAATGTTTAGTTTTCAACCGTGCTATTAGTCATTCTTGTTAACTAATATAACAAAAATTAGGGCAAAACCTTAATTAAAACATAATGTGCACACACACACACACACACACACACACACACACACACACACCAAACTGACTAGACATTGTTTCGACCAACATAATCAAATTTCAGATTAGAGACATTGTTTTATATAAACTAAGTTTATACCCCTTACTAATTCATCTTTGGAGCCTTGGTTTCGAATGTGTGCTTCAGTTGGGCATCAATCGATACGACAAAGGCTTTAATATCATAGATGCTAAGAAGAACATGACCCCTTCATTATTTGTTTTTATAATAATAATGAAAACTAGCTTGTGTCTCACATAATTGTGCAGATGATTACTTTTGTTTTTTCTTTCAAAAAGGAGGAATACCCCCGTCTCTGCATCAACCCATGCACATAACCATTTTATTATATTATCCTGCATAGCCGAGCAAACCAAATACAATGATCAAACAAAAGCCACTAGCCAGACCACTACTGCCACTACACTTGGTGACATGCCTCGCCGCATATCAACACACAACATCTATTCCGGTTGCCTCATGAAGCTGCTCGCTAGCAAGCTGAGAGTACCAACCGGCACGCTCTAGGATCAGCTGCCTCTATCTTCCGCATTCCCATCTTTAGTACTGATCAACGCATTTACCTCGTCAGGCCATACTACCATAGATGTCACCATGACGCCAAACAATGCCACCATCCTGTACGCGTCCATCTACACGCTCCTGTCGCCGAAACTCCGTTGTGTCATGCCACCGAGACCCGTCGTCGATGATGCATTAGAAACCAGGCCGCTCCACCACATGTGCACTCGAGTTAGCACTTGCTCCACAACGATGCCTCCAGCAAGGAGCGCGGTGCAAGACGTCGCCATCGTCTGATCCGGTAACAGATCTAGGGTTTCCCCCGAAGCATGCCAAAAGGAGCGACGCGACATTGCTACGACGATGCCTTCAATAGGGTAACGACGCCAAGAGACGTCGCGCGCCATCGTCCGCCATGACCGCCTTGTGGTCATTTCTATATCATATTGACTCGACAACATGGCATTGAAGTATGAATCACGATGAACTATTCATACTAACATAAGTATGTCCTATATCTATATCTATACTTCTATACTTAATATTAAAGATTGGAACCTTTCATAGTTCTCCATATGTCATCTTTTTATATTCATTGATTTTATGTTAACCATGAAGATTGACGATTGAGATTTAAAAATAGATCTACACACGTATAAGAAAAAAAAGCGTTGCGCAAAAAAAGTCCCAGACTCGTAACACGGTTCCACCTTTTTGAGTTGCATAAGTATTTGCTGGATCGGACTCTATCCTCGCAAATAAAAAATATGCTACAAACAAACAAGAAAAGCTGTACCGAGAAAACAAAAAGAACGATTCGATCGTTGTGGATACATGCATACGTGTGCGTAACTGTCCGACGAAATTAAGTGGCAAGATCAACTAGCTTGTTTTTGCACAACTAGCTAGCTTGCCGTATGCGCTAGCCTTCATAGAATCTTTACTTTTAAGGGAGCAGTTGGTAGTCTCGCTTTCAGGTTTTTTTTAGTCCCACCTTCCACGGTTTATTTTGGTACCTCCTCCCACCTCTAACTAAGCCACCACAAACCGAAAAAACCTGCTCCTGAGTCCCGAACCCGCACCATTCCACGTGCGACCCTCAATGGACGTTCGAAAGAAAACCTGCGACAAAAAAACCTACGACAAAAAAACCTACGACGGTTAACCAGCGATAGAAAAACCGTGCAGCCGCACGTACGAGCGACGAGACTCTACTCCTAATGGAGCAGCAGATCGGTCTCCGCCGCCAACCAGACCTTCGCACGCCCGATCCAGCCCTACGCCCCCTCCGCGGCCGATCCATCCCTGTGCCGCGGCTGATCCATGCCCTATGCCGCCGCCGATGCCTCCTCCTCCACCTCCATTCCCAAGCGACGGCGCCCGCGGCCGCGGTCTTCTCCCCCAGCCACCATGGCTGCAGATCCACTCACGGCCGGTCGTCTAAGCTGCAAGCATGGATGGATGGATCCAGGAAGGTATCCTTCCTCCCTGGGTGGAGCGAGCTGCACATCCCATTCGGCCCTCTGTAGCCGGCCATCTCCGCCTCCTCCTCGCCGTCGCCGCCGCCGGGGATCGCGTCTTCACCAAGCGCGAGCTCCGCCCCATCCGACCGACCGCAAAGGGGTGAGTTTTCTTCATCCCAAAGCCTCCTGATTTGCTTACTGCACTCTTGCCATTCCGATGGAGACTAACCTCCTCTGGCCGAGCCCCAACTCTGCATCTCTCTCCCAATTACCCTCACCCCGTCAGTTTGCTGCAGGTTGTCCATTGTAAATTTTCAAGGAGATTCAAATGTTCCTCTTCTGGATGATTGAAGGTAATACTTGGTCCAATTTTGCCACAAAAAATAATGTTAACTTGTCATAGTTACACGTATATGCTTATGAGAATTTTCATGTTTGTTAGATTAAAAAAACTGTATTTTCTCCTTTTAGCCAGTGGTTAATTTAGCAGAGCATTAGCATAGTATTGGTCTGATCAGCGAGATGATGATCACGAAATCCCGTTGATAATCAAATCAGCAAAGATAGTAGCAGTTTCCAGTGTAACTTGTTGTGTCCTCAAATCAGCAAAGATAGTAGCAGTTTCCGGTAGACCTTTTCTACTGCAATAGGAGCTTCAGACAGGGCATTGATGATTTGACGGTGATATTGGTTAACATATTGATTTGTTAATATTTTTTAAGTATAAAAGCTAAATGTAATCTGCACAAGAGCCAAACCTGCAGAAGGTTAGAGTGCGTGCAGCTGTTTCAGAACCTAGGGAAAACTAGCCTAATTGGTCTCTTTAATATTTAGTGAGTCTGTCCATGCACTTTTAGCTCTACTCACCACTAAAGATATCTACAACTTTCATGTTGAACGTATAGTTTAATTCAAACAGTAACATGGTCTAAGTCCGCATACAAGGTTACTGTACACAGAATCACATAAAGATAATTTTTGGACTGTGAAACTAAATTGGACCGCTACTTTTAAACCGTACATCAAAATAGTGCAAATAGAGTCTGTAGAAAGCATGGGACGTATCTCTCCTTTTTTTGCGATTGATCTCCACATTATGTTTGGAGTCCAAGTCAAAATTATGCAGTTTTTGATAGAGGATTTGGAAAGACCGAATCTGCATAGTAGGTGGATTACCCAAAACAGTTGACTTCATCCAACCCAACCTCACATCACTGTGTAAAGTTTGTAGCACTTATTTTATATGCAGAGCACTTGTGAACTAGGATTTTGACCAAAAGATTTCGAGTGTTTTATGTGAGCTTGCATTGCAGGGATACTTGAAGCTAGGGCAATCCAAGTAAGATAGCTTCATCCTCAGGCAACAGGTTTATGTTATCTTATCATGGAGTCATTTTTAAGTTTGTGCCCAACGCCTTCATCCTTAGAATGGCTGCCCAGATGGCAAGCCACCGTACTCAGGCGACTGCCGCGCTAGGTATTCTCAATCACTGCTGCAGTTTTTCATTGATGTGCTTATTCCATTTGCACCAACCTTGCTATTTAGTAATATGAGCGTCTCTGTTTCTTCTACTACAATGACATGATAAGATTACCTTATCCCTTTCAGCAGGGTGCTCCAACTTTTGATGCTGGCGAAGCTTTTGGAATGATGGCTACATAATTTGTTAGTCTCCGTTGGAAGCTTAATTAAACTGAGGTAAATATGCCAGATTCTTTTGTCAAATAATAACATGAGTATCTATTTTGTTCTTAGGACCAATATCTGTGCCTATCAATGAAATTTTGAGAGTAGTTTTTGTTGCCTCTATGTAACCCTGATAGCAGCTTCTCTGAAGGTTCAGATGTGTGGCAAAGGATTTCAATTTTCCTGTTTACACAAAGGAAACTTGAGGAAGGTTCAGATTTCTCATGCTCGGTGCTGTGCTCTCAAGGTTACATAGACAAAAATGCCTCCTATTTACACAACGGCAACCCGACGAAGGTTCAGATTTCTCATGACTGGTTCAATGGGTATTTCATGCCTGTGCCATCTTAATTATTAGGAAAATGTAGTTTGTTTTATAGCTGATGATGCTCGATGCTTTTTACCTCATTTTAGTAAATGCTCAGTTTTAGCTCATAAACTACATGGCAAACATGATGACGGGGCGGGTCGGGAGGCGGGGAAAGCCGTCCATGGCGATCCTGGTGGCGTTGCTAATGGCGTCAGTGGCACTGCCGCTCCTCATGGTGCCCGACACGCTCTCTATGCCAGGCTCCAACGGCGTGGATCGCGGCGCCGCCCTGTCGCTCCCACGCCCGTGCTTCAGCAGATCCGTGTTTGAGTCGTGCATACCTTTAGCCGCCTCCCCTCCAATGTCCACGACTCTGATATACCGTGTTTGTTAGTCTTGACTGGTGTTTGTTCTCCGTATTGTTGTGCAGGAGGCTGGAGAACAGCAGGGAGAAAAGGGAGTCGTGGATGGAGGTTATGTACTTCTATTGTATCAACATCTTCTCCATGAGTCTTTTGCCCCCACTCTGTTTTTGGTTTGGGCCAAAACGTCATCGTCTTGATTCTTTACGTGGTTCATTGGCTCAGACTTGTCCTACATGGCCGAGCGAGATCGAGGCTAGCCGCCGGTAATGTTCTTCTCCCGTGCAAGTTCCGCACTGCATTGAAGCATCCAACACATGGTGAGACATCTTTTTAGCTTTTAAAAAACGTGCACCATCCTTTCTCATCCAACATATTTTTCACCCCTGATTTGTGACCTCCTAATGAACATGAAGATTCATATGCTAGCTAGAACACAATATATATTTGAAAGCAATATTTTCTGATGTACTATCCAATGAAATTTTGTTTTTGGAGACGTTCATTCATAATTTTGACGACCTCTTGATTCATGTCATTAGTAGTTATTTCAACAGAACAAAGATGTTTTTCAGCACTTTTCAGATAGGAAATATCCCTACGGAATATTTTGGACAATATACAACATGTTCTGTGGGCTTGAAGAAAATATATAACATGATATGTCACATACTTTATTGTTAAGTTACAAGAATAGTTGTGGACGCCATCCAATTTTACATAGATTTCTATTTGTTATGCACTGATATTTTTGTAGTGTGATGATATAAAGAAGGAATGTACATTATAGGATGTTTGCTACGTACTACATATATCTTACTCAATAGCAGTTAGTCAGCTTATATTCCAGTAATGAGAAATGGCACAATCATCTCGTGCCATTTCGTGGGAGCAGTAGAAGTGACATCTATGCTATGGTCTGAAGTAGAATTGTAGAACACTAATTGTATGCTATGGTCTGAAGTAGAAGACATTAAGGCGGTTCAGCTATCATCCGAGCATTCAAATAGGCAATGTTCTGTCAGCTAGAACGCATCAAGGTTTTGGTTGATGTTCATACTTTTGCGTAATGTTCCTACTTTGGCTGCGCACAGATGTAGCTACGTTACAGGTGGGACATCAGCCAAGTATGTTTCGAGGTGAGACATCCATCAAGTTTGTTTGGAGGTGAGACATCCAGCAAGTTTGTTTGAAGCCTCTGCAGACCTTCTCACAGATGTTTGTTCATATATAAAATTGACTATTCCAAATAGTACACTGATAATTTTGCCGAACGAATCTTATTTGAAGCAAATAAGGGCCTTAGAACAAAATAAAAAGTAAGTTCCCCTTGCACCGTTGCACGTATTTAGTAGATTAAATATGTTTTTTCCTAAAAAAGATTTTTTTATGAATGTTTGTGTTTGCAAGCACTTGTTTGAAAGCCATTTACACTTACTTTTGGATGCACCTCCTGTTTTTGAAGTGAAGGCCATTTACACTTACTTTTGGGTGTACCTCCTGTTTTGAACCCATTAACTTAGATTCTGTTTTAATTTGTGGATATATATTCCTTCAACCAATTGTTCTTCGATATTCTGATGGTTATAAGAAAAATGTAAGTTCTTGTTTAGGATTTACATTGAGTAAAAGTCAACCTTGCTTAGCATTTCAATTGAAGAATTTGTAACAAAATGCTCAACAGTAAGGAAAAGTGTGTTTCATTTGTTGTGTGTATCTGATTTGATTAGCACCTGAAATCTTGTTGAACTGATAAGGTTGTACATTTTCCAAATTGTTTGTCGGAAGGGTAATTTCTTTTATTGCTCATGAACAGAAATTGTGCAGTCCAGCTCCTGCGTGCTGGTCACCGAGCTCCACTGTGTCCAGCTCATCCGACCATGTGCTCCACTGCATCTAGGTCAGCCGATCTTGTGGCAGAGCTACACTAACGCAAGAGCAAATAGTTTTACAATTTCTTTGTTGTTCCTTTGTACTGGATAACTGTGCATTTTTAGAGGTGTGAAGATGTAATGCAATAACAGTAACTGGGCGTAGGCACATCCGTCTCGATAAGCATTATGGGAATGGACGAAGGCAAGGCATTCCAATGTAAGAAATGGATGAAGGCAAGGTATGTCATTCTAAAAAAAGGCAAGGCATACCAGGATGCTGCATTGCTTAATGTCCAGTTCTCTACGCTTTCCCTATAGCAACCTTTTTTTAGATCTTATGAGTTGTGTTTTCCTAACAAAAAAATGTCCATATGGATTCACTCAAACAAGATTATATTATCAGCAATTTTATTTGCATGTAATTAATTAGTGATAGCCTATGCCTCACACGACTATTTTTTTCAGTTCAGTTGTATCCTTCAATATGGGTGCAATGAAGTGTGGATAGACAAACACATTTCTTTTACTGTGATATCATTGACCTTGTTGATTTATATTTTCAAAACTGATAGGAATGAAATCCATATGAATCTTGTGATGCCAAAGCTCTAAGTGCTGATGATTTAAATTCCTATTAAAAAAATCCTTAAATAGAAAGTGGACCTTATAGCGGAGAATAATGTGTAAGCTACAGGTGGAGTCCGTCTCAAGGGAAGTGAAACCGAAAACATAGACCACATTAGAGTCGAAGATAAGGTGAATGCAATCACAGATCCACATGAGAGTCAGATAAGATTGGTGAATGCAATCAGAACTGTCAAATGTGTGTTTTCCAATTTTTCATGCCGCATGATCTCTGCCCACTTTACTAGAAGAAGAGCCTTCCTACAGGGTGAAGGTGGATAAGGAGCCATTCAACTTAGAGGAAGTGTCTCAATAAATGTGTGTGTTACCAAGGTTGAATTGTCTACTCGCTCTCTTGGAGGTTATGTTCCTTCCCGTCTATTAAGCTGTTAGTATCCTTATCACTGTGTCTGGCTCCACTGAAAAGCTCACACCGCCATGCTTGAAGAACATAAATGGTGGTACATTATTCTGATATATTTTATGTGCCGCCATTGTGGTAGAGGACGGCATGAAGGGTGGGTCCAGTATATAAGCAGGTGGTACTAGCACTAAGATAGGAAGGTCATTTCCGCCCTTGTCCTTTGTTGATGGCCTGCCAAGGCGGCGTCGATTACTGGTTCAATTTGAACACGAGTTAGTGGATTTTATTATAAAAGTGAGGTTTAAGAGTGGGTGATGGTTATTTGGGTTGATATGTTCAGTTATGGCTGTCTGAGCGGAATAATTTTCATACCTTAGAAAATATGGCAAAGTGCATTTAATTAGAGATGGCATTGCAGCAAATTGCATGAGTGAGCGGTTCATATTTTTTCATTAAGTCATACATTTTTTTTGGTTAGGATGAAAGGGTATATGCATTGGGGGGTTGTTTCAAGAGTTAATAATGGACACGGTGGTGTATCAGTTGCATGCCAACAACTATATCATATTTTTGTTTCATCGTAATACACGACATTCATTTCTGTGTTACAACATGGCAATGGATCAGGAGACGTCGGATCCTCCTTCTTGGCTCGGGGGTGTCATGGGCGACGCATGCCTCCCCCCCTTGCTGGCGGTGGGATCGGCGTGAGCACGGGAAGGGAGGATTAGGGCAGGGAGTAGGGCGGTTGGTGGTGGACTCTTTATTAGCGGTCCGTGGGGAAGTATGGTGCGAAGGAGAGATGTGCCATTGCGATGGTGATGCGCGTGTCATCTGCCTTTAAAGGAGAGTGCTCCAGTGAGAAATGTCCTGCTACAGCAAGAAATCAAGCAGGAAGGGAGGGTCCTGCAGGAAAAGGGAAGGGTGCGTCATGGGGTGGAATTTTTTGTTGGGACTTTGGACCGCCTGTTTAAGATAACATGACAGATAGTGCGGACAACCATATGTCTCCCCCATGGGCTGGATTTGGGGGTGGATGGACTGTCCAGATGGTTGGATTTTGGATAGCCTGTTAGGGGCTTGTTTGATGCTCAAACACGCCCGGATGTAAGAGAAATGAATTTCAACCTTGAAAATGGCCTTAATCGTTTATTTGATTTATTTATATGCACTATAGCTCGTATCATACATAAAGAAGCACTCGAAATAAAGCAAACACGGCTGAACTTAATCATTTGTTTGATTCATTTATACATATTGTAGCCCGTACCATACATACAGAAGCACTCAAAATAAAGCAAGCCGATTGGGATTCCGATATATCTGAACAACAACGTTTATATCTGTATGGTATTCCAATGAGCATAGGCGGGTAACAAATTCGGAATACAAACATTTATTTTTGTCATCATTATATATAATATAATATTAATTTTGGAAATTGCGGGGATGTGCCTCGTTATTTTGGTTTTCATTTTATGCTCTGGTGGAACAGTAAAGAACCGGTTAAGCCGCTTTGCGCGATGCATATTGTGTGTTAAATGTTTGAAGACCTTGGATGTGAAGTACTCATGCTAACTACATTTTTTTGCTTGTGTGGGATGAGTATGAATTGAGGAGCAGTTTTTATTATATTTTCTAAAACATGGTGCGAATGAAGCTAAAGAATCTTTTCCATTGGGCGAGAATTTCTTAAGCGCATCAAGTAGTAGATCTTAATAATTTGTAATGGATTTTTAATTGGATCATTGCTCTATATGTATACATCATCAATTTGCATTTTTGTTATCAATTATTGTAAGTGAAGTGGACTTCAATTATTTCTATATGTATACATCATCAATTTGCATTTTTGTTATCAATTATTGTAAGTGAAGTGGACTTCAATTATTATGCAATTGTGTTCGTGCTATATTGTCTCTACATGTGAAATTTAATATGCATTAACTTTATATAACACCAGCAAAATATTTCAAAAGCCCGTAGCAACGCACGGGCTAGAGGTCTACTTAGCCTAGCTTCGTACGTACAAATCAGGTGCACTTATACACACGTACTCCTCGATCGATGGGACCAACCTTACATTGCTCTCTCTTTTCCCTACGCCAACCTCTCGTGAGTGGCGGCGGTGGCGGCGATGGGGCAGGTGATGGCACGGCGTCGGTCGAGTCCCCGCGTAGTCGGATCACAAGGAAGCGAAGGAGAAAGAATATGACTAGCCCCTCCAACATGGACCTGCATTGGCTATGTCGTTCCACGGCGAGCGCGAGCGACGATAGAAGCATTTCTATCTGGCCAAGACGCAACATAGTTGGCTCGTCAAGGATTTCCTCTTGAACACCACAATAATATGATGGATCAACCACGCAAGTCACGCCCCATCGTGGGTTCTCCCTGTCGAGGCGGGCTCAATTGCTCACCTCTGGGTCGTTGACTCGTTGTGCAAGACACTGGAAAGGAGGGGAAAGAGAAACGGACAGACACCACTGCCTTGATGAGATGCAGGCGGGTTGGCGTCCTCCCACCATGCCACGGCAGTCGCCAGTCGTCGTGCGGGCGTCCGGAGCGTTGTTGTGCATGGCACTTCTGCCTCGCCTCAGCCGTCGTGGCGCGCGGTCGCCCAGAGCATCATGGACGACACCCGTCCCGCACATGGCCCTCCCGTCTTGTGCGCAGGCAGCAAGGAGTGGTCTTTAGCATTTACTCCCTCATACCCCTGCTCATCATTCGGAAAGCCATGCAGCTAAAACAGACATGCATACAATGTAGCTTTAGAAGCAAAGATGAATTTGTTCTGTTCAAGCATGCACATAACATATGCCTGCGAAGGAGCTATCGGCGATATTGGGAGGAGTAGGGTCTCCTGGTCATGAGCCTGGGCATCACGCTGCTCTTCATCGCGGACGCTGAGTGGTATCACACATGTCTGGCACCCTGTGCATACGCTTGGACGGCGGATCTGGATGAGGCTGTGGATGGATGTTCTCCTCTTTCAATTATAGATATGGTTAGCAGCAACAATAATTACGTAATTGTTAAGTACTCCTACAAAGTAATTTCTGAATTAATGATTATATGGAATTTTTTGAAGTGAGCTCGGCCACCACTCGATCGGCGGATCGGGATGAGGTTGGGTGGATGTTCTCTTCTTTCAATTACAGATACAGTTAGCAGCAATAACTACCTAATTGTTAAGTACTTTCTCCGTCCGCGAATAAGTGTACATCTAATTTTTGTCTTAAGTCAAAGTTTTAAAACTTTGACCACCTTTTTAAGAAAAAGTAAAAACATTTATGGCACCAAATTAGAATCACTAGATTCGTTTTGAAGTGTACTTTGATAATATATCAGTTTGTTGTTATATATGTTACTACTATTTTCTATAAAGTTGGTCAAAATTTTAAAAGTTTGACTTAAAACGAAAGTTAGATGTACACTTATTCGTGGACGGAGGGAGTACTGGATTATATTTAGCAGCAATAACTACCTACAGTTAGCAGCAATAACTACCTAATATTCTGAATTGATGATTATATTTAATTTTTGAAGTGAGCTCGGCCACCACTCGATCGACGCCGCGTGGAGTCGTAGGGGGTGCCAATGCATGGGTGCTTAGATGAGGTGCTAAGCACATTAAATAGCTTAGCAACTATACTCCCCAATGCATAGGTGCTTAGCTTCTGGTTGCTAAGCTTGCTTCATTTAATGATTTAGCAACTAAAGCTCTTCATGTATTGATGTGCTTCGTTCCTTTAAATGTTTTGCCTAGGTTCACGCGTTTAGCATTGGTTCTTTCTGGGGTCACCACACTCATCTCTCTCCTCTTAAATAATCTGTCACATCAGATTTTTTGCCTACGTAGAAGGCTTAGCACCTGTATAAGGTGGAGCATTGAGAGGGGCCGAAGTCGGCGTTCGTCCTCAATATTGGGTCATGTCGTCTTTTCACTGGCAATAAATCATGTGTTTTCTGTCTTGCCGACTTCTTTGGAATTACCAAACCAGCACAACCATACTGGTACTGCTTCTATAGGGAATATTATGTACTCCTATAATCATGTCACGATCACCCTCTATTAGCAACTCAAATTCATTGCCAATTGGTGGACTGTCTGAATCAAATAGCACTCCAGCATCAGTATTTTGTTCTTCTGCTTAATTAGGCTATTTTTCATTACATAAAGAACAATGCAAACCTGTTGTGCAATCAGCTTAAGGCTGGTCACAATGGGCAGAAACTTAGGAGTAACATCACACACTCCAATGCAACTTTGCTTATGTGGCACATATTTAATGAAGAGAGAGCTACTTGTGGTAACTAGCTAAAGTTACCGGAACATCACACACTCCAAGAAACAATGAGTCTATGACCTAATAAATACATCGTTGCATGACACTACATACATGTTCCTACCCACTATGGAGGTAGTAACATATTCTAAGGAAGTGTGTAGGTTACTAGCTTATGTTCCTACCCATTGTGACCAGCCTAAGCTGGAGGCTGGTTTTTGTATCACTTTTTATGATATTCCCCCATGATAGCCGGATGTGTTCGAAAATTGAAAGGAGCGCTCGTCCTCGCCTGCACACTTTATCCCCGCTGCATGTTCGTCTCTAGATCTGAACTGGCGGGAGTATACTATTAATGTTAGGAATCATGGGGCCCATTGCACAGTGCACGGTCGTGTGAGATCGTCCTAGTACAGGTGACTCATTCCATCATGTACCGTTGGCCCACAAGGAAAGTTTCTCAGGTACTCCTAGGTGACAAGCGTGAAGCACATATGAAGTCTTGACTAATGCATCAGCTTGGAACTGGATTCCACGTATTATTACTCTTTTTCTTTTGAGTTGCATATATCATTAATTCATTCTGAATGAATGGACAAACTATGATTTGTATTGTTCTTTTTTCTATTGATGGTTTAGTGCTTCATAAATCATTCCGAAAGCAAATTCTCCATTTAACAGAAACAAATCTTCATCGCTGTGAAAATATCCTCGTGTAGTTTTAAACATTATTTACTAATTCTAACCTAGAAAAGAAGTCCTCGCCATTTGATTTTACGTGAAGGTTTATAAGAATCTTTTCCGTTTGATTGATTTATATCTATTTGGGTTTGATTTTATTTTATCCACACACTGCGCAACAAGTCATCTTGCGTGAGCAAAAGTTGCACGTCCGTGATGCACAACTGTATATTAATTGGTCACGCGCAACTACAGTTGCACACCCAACTACCTTTCATTTTTAAAATACACAGTAATATTTTTAAAATAAACATTGAACATTTTTCAAAGTCATGGCAACCATTTTTTAAATACACATTGAACATTTTTTTAACAAACATTGAACATTTTTCAAAGACATGGCAAACATTTTGTAAACAAACATTAAACCTTGAACAATGCGTTGCATTGGAGCTCCATCGGCGGCGAGGCCCGGGTCGCAGCACCGGCAGCGTTGCATTGGAACTCCGTTGGCGGCGGGGCCCAAGTCGCAGCACCGGCGACGTTGCATTGGAGCTTCGCTGACGGCGACATCTGGGCATCCGAATCATAGCATCGCGTTGCATTGTAGCTCCGTTCGGGGGGGGGGGGGGGGGGGGCTCGGATTGCAGCACCGGCTGTGTTGCATTGGAGCTCCGCCGGCGGCGACACATGGGCATCCGGGTCGCAGCAGTGTGTTGCCTTGGAGCTCCATCGGCGGGGAGGCCCTGGTTCGCAGCATCGGCGGCGGTGCATTGGAGCTTCGCCTATGGCGAGGCCCGGGTCGCAGCACCGGCGGCGTTGCATTGGAGCTCCGTTGGCGGCGACATCTGGGCCACAACAATGCGCGTAGATGCTAGAGAAGGTGGTTGGAAGAAGGGGGCAGAGAGACTAGAGCGCATCGATAGATGGGGATTCGGAGAAGACGAGAGTGGGGAGAAGATTCGGGATAGACGTGTGTGGGCCCCGTGTGACGCGTTCGCACTCAGGACATGATTTACGCACCTAGCAAATCATTTTAAAGTACACACATTTATGATACATAAAGGATCACATTATGATACACAAATAATAAACTTTTAATGCATGATGATTCTTTTTAAAAATGCACAACAGATATATTTTTGGTACACTGTGTTTTTTGAAGATATATCATGCACATTTTCAATACATGGTGAATATTTTTTAAATACATGGTGAACATTTTTAATACAAAATGAACACTTTTCAATGTATGGTTAAAGGTTTTCAATTATACTATGGGAAATTTTGGCAAACACAATGAATTTTTTAAATACATGAGGAACAGTTTTTAAATTAGCTGATGAATTTAATTAATACAGGATGAACACTTTTAAACATTTAAGAGAAAAATTCATGTAACTATAATAAAGAGTGTTAACGCATGATGGGTATTTTTATATCACATGATAAACATGTTTGAACTATGCTATGAATAATTTTTAGTGCACGACAGATAAGATTTTAAATACAACATGGTTTTTTAATATGTGATGATTTTTTAACATGATGAACATTTTTTACCACACTTTTTTTGTAATACACATGAACTTTTGTTATATCCGCGAACATTTCTTCTATGTACGTGAACACCTATATTTTTTTAGCTCTTGTATTTTACCCAAAAGAATAGTAAAGCTGGAAATAAAATGTAAAGAGAACCAAAGGAAAATAATGGTAATAGAGTGTTCGCCCACTAGCATTTTTACGGAAGTGTGTTGCTAACTTTATCTGTTTTAGAGGAAGTATGTTGCTTTTTTTGTGAAACAAAGGATGCATGTTGCTTTTTTTTGTGAAATAGAGGAAGTATGTTGCTAGCCCTTTTTACTCACGAAAAAGTACCCACAAAATAGCAGCGTCTACCAACTGTACACCCTGTCATGTGCAGCCCACCCAAACGTTCACTCACAGCTTCGTCAACTCTCCGTTACCAAGCAGTAAATGACACCTCCAACATCAAACTGTCCCATTGGTCCACCATATCACCTCTCTCGATATGTGTCCCACTATATCCTGCTCCTTCCTTTTGCAACCAAGAGCATGCAGCTAGAGCTGGCTTATATCCATCCATCCGCCATGGCCGGCTCCAAAGGCAACACTCCTATCATCCTGTGCGTGATGCCAACGATATATATGTGATCTTAGAAGGCTATATCATTAATCAACATGCCATCTTTTTGTTCTACTTTTCTTGTTTTGTTCAGATTTATTTATGTCCAAATGTCTACGCACAACTATGAAACTCTATTTCCGGAATCATAGAAGGCAATTTGCGATGTTGCATATATAGCACCTTCAATTTATTTAGAGATCATTTATCATTGTTATGGAAATCTCATTTGTTAACTTATAGTGGACCATAATTATATGCATGATTGGTGATATAAAGGTTAGCTGATTTGACAGTAGATGAAAACCATAGCATGTACGTTGCACTTTTGCTTCAGACTGTAGCAAATGCTTTTATTCTCATGGAGTTTTATACTGTAAATTTCTTCAAACTTTTGCTCATGCTAAGCAAAAAGTGAATACCTAAACAGAGCAAAGTGTGGATTCTGCTTATTACTCAACACATTTGTTGGGAAACTAAGAATTTCAAACGAAAGATCTGCACTCCCCTCCATATTTACCATTGTTTACCAGCAATTAGCATGTCCAGATTATGTCGCGCCGTTGTTTTTTAGGAGTCGAGGAAGACGTGGCTCATATCAATAAACTAATAATTGATAGTTACCTTTTTTTCACCCAGATCAGTTACTTTTAATTTTTTTTCTAGAATATGTACGAACGTGCATATCATATATCGATAGAAGAAAAGTAGGAGTAGAGCCCTCCACCAAAGTTTACATACACCTGTTTACAAAAAACAGGGGCCACAGCGGCACCCAACTCAACAGCCGACTATTCTGGGCTAGCTCAACATGAAACCCTACTTTTAATTGATCATCATTCTGTGTTTGCTATATTAATGTACCACATATTATTCTCTCTCTCCCCTTGCAACGTACAGGCGTTTGTGCTAGTAGTATCCTATTTATAGAAATAATAGGTTGATGACTTGATGTGTAGTTTCTGTGTAGTCTTAATTAGACACCTACAGAAATCAGAATACAAGTGTTGGTTTAAAAAAAACTGATTCGCCTGCTCCGTTTCCACGGGCGGGGAGGCGAAACCTGCTTCGTCTCTCCCACACCTCACCCCCCCTCGGCGCAGCCGGGCAAAGCCCAGCCAGCGTAAACGATGAGGGGGATCCTCTTCCTCCTTGGATGGGTGCATTGCAGCGCGGGATGTGTGGTGCCTCAGCCATGGTGTGACGCTCGATCCGCACGTGGCAGCGGTGAAACGTGTGTCCGGGCCGGCAGTGTAAGCGGGCGAGGGATCAACTACGGCTGCGTAGGGGTACCTTGGTACGTGAATCTGGCGTGTGGCGGTTCCGACTGGGCCGTGGCGGTACGCGGTAGTTCATGCAGGTCCGGGGCGGCATTGTGACCTTACCCCTCCTAGCCACTTGTGGCTGCTAGGTCAGACGCCCAGCAGCAGGCCCTGATGGATGGCGCCGGAGGCTCGTTGTGTGGCACCAGTCTGATCAGTTTCAAAAGGCAGGGGTGATCTGCGGAGGTTAATATATATGTCATGACAGCGGCTCTGGTTCCATGTGAGTGGGGCTAGTGGGTAGCTGTAGCCTGGCAGGCGACCGTTGGTGACCTTCCCTGTTGCAAGGGATCTTGTTTTGGGGCAAAAGGGGGGCCTTATGCCGCTTCGCCTGTCGATGGTGTTTGAGTGTTGTGGCGGTGGTTGAGGGGCAGTCTTGGATGCTAGGGAGCCGCAATGCTCGTGGGCGAAGCTCATAGCTGGGTTGTTGGCTTACTGTCATGATCATGTGGGCGGCGTTGTAGTTGGTGTCCGAAGATCTCTGGTGGTGGTGCGACAGGTGGTCTCACACCAGGCTGCTCCATGTTCCAAAGGTGGAGGGTGCTTGTTGGGGTTAAAACTTAGTCTGGTGTTAGCCAGGTCAACGGTGGCGGCATCCACTAGCATCGCCCCCTTCTTGAAGTCACAACCATGGTTACTCTCTGTCCTTGTCACTCTGGGTGAAAACCCTGATCCTTTGGATCGGTTGGGGATGGCGCTTCGGTGTCGTATCCTTCCTATAGGTGCTGATTTGGAGTTCCTGGCTCGTCGTTATTCAGCTTCATATCTTTTGTGGTGGTTTGTCCAAGGTTGAGTGCTCCGTCGACTCCAAGTGGTGGTTTGTTTGCCCACCTATCATTTTCTTGGAGTTTTTGCAGGGTGTGTGGATGTTCATCAACATCATTGTATCATGCCTTGGTGTGTATATGTGGAGTTGTGTTGTCATTTGTACGGTGGTTGTTGCTTTATCTATAAAGCGAGGCAAAGCGTTTTGGTGAATAGATAACTACACAAAATTGAAGATTGCAACTCTGGTCTGTCAGTAAGTCATTTGTATGTATGTTATATTATGCTACTAGTATATTGCATTAATGTTTAGGCTTGCCGCTTGACTGTTTTTGCTAAGGCGACAAATAGATTGTGGTAGTACTAAATCAGTAAGCAAACCAAACGATTGCAGGCACCAGCGGAGGCTCATGGAGGCCAAAAGGGTACACCCCCCCCCCCCCCCCCCCCCACCACCACCGCCGCCCACCCACCCCAAAAGTGCAACATGTCTTGTACGTGCATAGCTAGCTTGCTTGATTTTTGTATGTACGTGAAGCTCTCGGTGAGAACCCTCCACAACGACTCGTCATAAGCTAAAACAAATAATATATTAAGATGTTCGTCTCTTAATTTCCCCATGCATGGCGATTAGCTGAGATATCTTAAATAGAACCAGGAATGTCTATTAACTACAATATATTTAAATACAATAATAAGCAGAGTAATAAGGGCTCTTGTTGTCAGTAGAACTTGGATAAACGTAGCCTGGCATATGAATCTTCGTAGGATCCAGAGTACACACATGACTAAAGGGTCCAAAAATATTAAGCTGATCAAAGGTAGCCGATTCATTACTGTAAATCTATCAATAGTCGCGTCCTCGGTTACGGACATAGCTCGTGAGTAAGTCACACCATGGATCAACATTAATAAGTAATCTTGCACACTAAAGTTATATGCTTGGCACTGGTTAAGTGATGATATTTGTGAGATCATGAAGATGATCGTTGTGTGAACCAAAGTGTTGGTTTCGTTTGTGATCGCGGCATGATCACCGTTTGGTTATGAGGTAACCCGTTTGGTAAGAGAGTCCGAGGGACTCAATGCACAAGTTTGATTTCACTACATCAATAGTGTGTTTTCGCATTGCATTTAACTTGATAAATTGTCATGATATTGTTTGCCATTATGTTTATAATTGTTGTGAGCTTGCAAATACATTCAATGTACTGACCTGTCGTGTCATGCCAGATTTCAGGAAAGTCTTACCTGATCGGAGTGCTTTTCGTGTCTAGATTGTGTCCACATCGATGTCCCTGTGCTATGGAGTTCCGCTTCGTCGCCATTCCGCTGCTGTGTAGTTATCGTGATCGAGACCCCTTCATGTTCATTAAATAATATACATATTGTTCAGCCGCACCATGTGTGCCGCTTGGCCTCGCTACTTGATGTAATATCGAACTTATGTTTCCGTTCGATTTCGTATATGTTATCCTTTTTCAAACATCCGCTCTCTCGTAGGTAGTAACTGGTGAGGGTATTGGAGCACACAGCAGCTAGTTTGCAAACACTGGCTACCGCTCGTCAATTCTCCTTGTTCTTTGAGAGAGAATAAATTTTTTGTGACTGGTTGAACACAAAGCAAAGCCTGCATGTGGCACCATGTTGCACATCCGAGTGAGAGCATAGGCTTACTGACTTTTGATAACAAAGGATAACCAAAAAATTTATGATCAACCTAAGGGGCTAATGATCAACCGTTTTATATGTTTGGACCAAAACAACATGCGAAAGGAGATTTTATTTTGACATTAACTAAATTGGAGATAAATCTCAAAACAGCACACATAAAATTTACTGGAATTAAATCTGAAAACAGCAAAGGCATGGAGTACAGGTCCGAAACTCCAAACATGCACTGCCAACTTTAATGGATTCATTTTAGTAGAGGTAAAAATAAAAAGGAGTTTGTACACAATGCCCACCGAGAAGCAGGTTGCATAATCTGAGAAACATGTAGACTAATCTGGACCAAAGGTTTGTGATCCAAAGGCACAAGTTTCGGTTTCCATGTTTCAATGAAACTGAGTTTTCGTTGGACACTTTCTCTTATTGAGCAGGCATGTAGATATCAACCTATCAGATACAATACCCCCTCTTCACGATTCTCCGGTCGAACTTTTTGGTGCCCTCTTCAATGAAAGAAGTACTCTGTAAAATAGTAACCATGAAATTCAATTAGATAGTTAAAAAATTCATAATGTAAAAGTCAACTTTGTACAATGTTAACCATCAAATTCAACGGATAGTTTAATCGTAACAGTTTTGAAGCTTGATTGTTTAGTTATTTAAACTGTTAAATGTGTCAATTAGTTCATTCATTTTCCCTTGTCACCTATTACTTTTTCCTAAATGACTTAATTAAATTAAACAGTTTTACTAAAGCACATCTAGATGTGCCATAAGTATTGCACATCAAAGTCATATGTCATTGATCTTACGTTGAGATTCATGTAGAATTTTTTTCTTTTTTCTTAATTAAACATCTCTTCCCAGTAATTCTTTTGCTACATCATCTTAAGAAAACTTTGCTCTACAATATAGCAACTTTATGAAAGATGCATACAATATAGCAACATAAAAAAGTCCTACATGAATTTGAACTAATATTCTAATATAGCCAGTGCCCAATAGAGCCCCTTCTTTTATGTTGCCTTCTTACTAAGCATCTCAAAACTGGGAACCACATTTCTATATTGGACAACATAGTGACGGTTCAGGGAAGACATACACATGGTGGTGTCACTAGTGTGTCAATCGCGTCTGCTAAAACTAACTGTAGATCAGGAGGTCAATGGTTGGGAGCGCGAGTATCGTACATTTGGACATATGGTGGCGTGGGTCAGGAGGTCAATGGTGTGGAAAAGTCTTTTGGAAGAGATGGCAAGGGAAAGGAGCACGACACGAGAACAGACTTGGAGCAGAAAAGAGAGAAAGAGTTAAGGAATGAATTGCATCGTTGGCAGGTAGAGTTGATGGAAGGCAGGACAAGATTGTTATGGGGATGCATCAAAAGGAGATGTACAGTGAGTTTGCTGAAAGTTTGAGGTCTCGACAGAGGAAGCCAGACAGTTACATTAGAAAATTAAGGTCTAAGAGAGAGGATGATAGAAGAAGGAACTTGTCATAGCCAATGGAAAAAAAGAGAAGTTCAAAGCAGATCTGGGTTGTTAAGGGAGAGAAATATGCTCCACATGATGCGTTCATTGGTGAGAAGCGACGGAAGGTGTCGTCTGTCTTTGAGCGTATCGAAGAAAGGACTTCAGCAGTGGACCCCGCCATGCGGGGCCGCCGAGACCAATTATCATCTTATCCTGGAACTGCCGTGGTTTGGGGTTGGACGTGGCTTTGGGTGAATTGAGAGACCTAATTAGGTCATACAACCCAGGGGTAGGTCTCCTTTCCTAAGTGAGACAAAGAAGAAAAGCGGAGCTATGAAAAATATAGTGGAGCATGGGTTTCAAACATGGTCAAACAATTGACTGTGTGGGGTGGAGTGTGGTGGATTGGCACTATGGTGGAAAGATGATTATGATGTCACTATTCGGCCGTGGTGTCAATATTTCATGGATGTGGTTATTAGCAGCGGGGATGGCTGCTGGAGGTTCACTGGAATCTATGGCGAGCCTCGAACGGAACTTCGAAACAAAACTTGGGATGCTATTCGTTACCTAAAGCGCCAAGATGATCTCCCGTGGTTGTGTAGTGGTGATTTTAAAGAAGCTTGTTGGCAAGAGGAACACAAGGGGAAGAATGAGAGAGGTTGGACGCAAATGGACGAATTCAGAGAGTGCTTAACAGATTGTGGTTTCCTTGAATTGGGCTACTCAGGCCCTGCTATCCCGGCTCTCCAATATTGCTGTAAGATCTGTGCGAGGCAACTAACTTCGTATATGAAATTTTCTCTTTTTTGTTTCTCTCATATAGAACATGTTTTGAACTTTAAACTTTGCAGCGCAGCAAAACTTACTAACTAGTATCTGGGATAAAACTTACAGAATTTTTCGTCCAACATAAATACTAAAAAAATATGTTTTAATCAAATAAGACTTATTTTGTATATTTATGTTGGACGAAAAAATATAAAGTTTTTATCCTAGATTCTAGTTAGAAAGCTTTACCGTTCTGCAAAGGTTTGAATTTGAAGACATGTTCTACGTGAGATAAACATGGGTGCAGGTGCTCTAAAATATATTTTCGCCGTCATAAGGGATACAATGATATGATCAATATTGCATGGGAGCACTATGCACATACGGCTGATTCAATTGGTGGGACGTGGGCTTGTTTAAAGTATATGTCTGGCGATATGCAGAGATGGGCACACACTGAATTTGGATCTGTCCAGCGGGAGATTAAGAGCTTGAGGGATAGGCTTGGACAGGCCAGGAGCATGCTGATTCTCCGGCTTCCTCACTTGAGGTTCAAAATATTGAAGCTAGGCTTCATGAGCTGTATGAGCGGGAAGAAATCATGCAAAGACAGAGATCATGAGTTGACTGGCTACATGTAGGAGACAGAAATACAAAGTTTTTTCAGAGTAGAGCATCACACAGAAGAAGAAAGAATACGATATTGAAATTAAAGAAGGGTGACGGGAGTTTTGCTCCTTCGGATAAGGAGATGGGAGCTATGGCAAAGGTTTTCTTTGAGAGTTTGTACACGTCGGATGGGGTTGCCAATATGGAGAGAATCCTTCAGAATGTTCAAGTTGGTGTGTCTGAAGATATGAATGCCCGTCATACTACTGCCTTTTCTGATGATGAGATTCAACAAGCTCTTTTTCAGATGGGTCCTACTAAGGCGCCAGGGCCGGATGGTCTACCCGCTTTATTTTACCAGAAACACTGGTCGCTGGTCAAACATGCGGTGTGCAAGGCTGTTAGGGATTTTCTCGAGGGGAAAGTGGTGCCGTCCGATTTTAATAACACAGTTTTGGTTCTTATCCCCAAGGTCAACGCTCCAGAGATGCTCTCACAATTCCGACCGATTAGCCTTTGTAATGTTCTCTACAAAATTGCTACAAAAGTGTTGGCTAATCGACTTAAGTGTGTGTTGCCAATTCTCATCTCTGAAGAACAAAGTGCTTTCGTACTGGGACGTTTAATCACGGACAATGTCCTTATTGCTTATGCATGCATTAACTCTATCCGGAAGCGGAGAAGAAAGAAGAGTCTTTGTACTGTCAAATTGGACATGATGAAGGCTTACGATCGTGCCGGGTGGAGTTTCCTTGAAGCGATGATGACACGGATGGGTTTCTCTCAGAGGTGGATTGATATGATTATGCACTGTATTACCTCGGGTAAGTTCTCGGTTCGTGTCAACAATGGGTTGTCGAAAATTTTCTCTCCGTCTCGAAGACTTTGGTAGGGTGATCCTCTATCTCCCTATTTGTTCCTGTTTTGCGTTGAAGGTTTTCCCGCTCTTCTCAATAGGGCTCAGCGAGACAAACAGATCCGAGGTGTGGAGTTTGGGAGGGACGGCCCTCACATAACTCACCTGTTGTTTGCGGATAATAGTGCTGTCTTCTTGGAGGCGGAGGCGAATATCATGTGGGAGCTAACTCATATTTTACAAGCCTATGAGGAGGCCTCTGGCCAAAAAGTTAATCTTCAGAAATGCTCTATCTTATTTGGCAGGGGTTGTGAGGATGATGTAAAGGAATCTTTGAAACAAAACATCAATATCAACTCTGAAGCTCTTTTTTGGAAAAGGAACTCTGAAGCTCTTAGTGAGCGGTATCTTGGTTTACCAACTGTGGTAGGCCGGTCAAAAGATGGGTGTTTCAAGTATGCTAGGGAGAGATCTAGTGCAAAAGTGACGGTTTGCAAAGGTCAAGGGATGTCTAAGAAGGGAAGAGAGGTGCTGGTTAAATCGGTCCTCCAAGCGATGCCGACGTTTGCTATGAGTTGTTTCCAATTCACGAAGAAACTGTGCCGGAATCTGACTTCAGTTTCATCAAACTTTTGGTGGGGAGCTGAAAATGGCAAACGCAAGGTGCATTGGGTGGCTTGGGACAAAATGTGCAGAAGTAAGCGGGTGGGTGGGACGGGGTTCAGGGATTTTGAAGCTTTCAATAAAGCACTGCTCGCAAAACAAGCTTGACGGATTCTTACTGTCCCGGACTCACTGTGTGCAAAAGTTTTAAAGGCCAGATACTTTCCGCAGGGAGATCTTATGAAGGCTTCGATCCCTAAGAGTGCCTCACAAACTTGGAGGAGTATTATTTATGGTCATTTTTTTACTGAAAGAAGGCCTCATTTGGCGTATAGGGAATGGAACCAAGGTAAATGTGAGGTCTGACAATTGGATCCCAAGAGAACGTGCGCTGAAGCCTGTTGGTGCTCGGGATATGTGAAATATTCGAACTGTGGATGAGTTGTTTGATTATTCTGGTTCTAGATGGGACATGGCTACTTTGCAGCGGGTGTTCCATGAAGCTGATGTTGCTGACATTGCTCAGATTGTGGTGGGAGGTCTTGGCAGAGATGACATGATGGCCTGGAATTACACGAAGAACGGTATTTTTACAGTTCGTTCAGCTTACCATCTTGAGATTAAACTGAAAGACACAAGCTCAGGTTCACCTGAATGTTCTGCTTCGGCCTCGGTGCATGCTGGATGGAACGAGCTATGGAGTAATGAAGTGCCAGGCAAGGCTAAGGTGCACATTTGGAGACTGTTGAAGAATGTCCTTGCAGTGGGGACAGAGTTGTACCGGCGCAGAATTAAACCGGGTGTTTTTTGTTTAGCTTGCAGCCGTGAAGAGACGGGACTACATCAATTCTGGAGATGTCCTTATGCAAAGCTCTTTTGGACTGTGTTAACAGTTTGAGAGGGTCTTCTATTGATTTTAGCCCACCTGTGTGGGTTGAATCGCAGCAACAGATGGTGGGGTGGCTTCTTGATTGGTTTGGAAAGCACAAGGAGGCAGAACGGGCCATCATGGTGATGAGTCTATATCACATGCATGTCGCTGATTAGAAATAACGCCAGGGACAATAAGATTTTTGAACAAGTTCAGGTTGTTGTGGAAAGGGTGTTTAGGCTCATAGATGAATGGGTGAAAATAAATGCTCCAAAGGGAACAGTCTCTGTTGTGCATCAGGAAGCTCGTTGGATAACGCCGGATGAGCACTGGCTCAAAGTCCTCAACTCCAGCGATATTGATCGGTCCAGGTTTGGCCCCCTTGTCCAGGAGATCAATGAGATGATTTCTGGTGTAGATGAGGCTCGTGTGGTGTGGGCTAGACGTACAGTAAACAAAGCTGCTCACATATTAGCTAGGGAGGGCTGCCTTTTTAAGTTTTGTAAAACTTGGTTTAGTGTTTTTCCGTTTTGTATTAGGGATGCTATTGTGGCTGATGGAGCCGCAGTTTAATAAAAGGCAGTCTATTTCCTCTAAAAAAAAACTAATTGTAGATCCCTGCAGAGTTCTTTTGTTTTCTTTTAGCGCATGGGTGTCATGTATCAAATCTTTGATGATTTCAGGGGAGAAAATCCCCTTCATTACAAGACGAAAAGACTATTACTTGAGGAGTATGCGAGACTGTACCCGCACAATTCCTCCTCGCTCATCGGGGTCGGGTCTGCCTGCTGGGACGCTGCCGTCGCCGTCCCTTGGTCCTCGGCGAACCTCTTTGTCAGGTCGTCCAGGAACTCGCTCAGCACCGGATCTTGGATCGGTGACTCCGGCACGCAGCAGACCACGTCGATGCCGACCTTGTCCAAGCAACCGCTGCGCGGCCCCTCCGTCCAGCAGACCGTGAAACGGCACGCGCACTGCTCCACGCCGTGCGCTGCCCTCTCTACCTGCATATTTGGTCGGCGCCTATTATTACTGAAGCATATGCGTGTGTTGACGAACGCGCTGAGTTGGACGAGACACGGAGGACTTACGGTTTCGAGGACGGCGTCGTAGTACTTGAGCTCCTCGACGTCGCCGCGGATACAGCAGGCGAGGCAGAGCTTGTCGCCCGGGCGGAGATCCCCGCAGCGGGAATCGTCGAGGGGCGGGCATTCCCGGCGGAACCTGGCGCGGAGCGCCTCCACGTCGCCAGGGGATGCGAAGTCAGCCCCTGGATCGTACCACTCGTCCGCATCCTCGGTGGAATCCTCGAACATGACGCGGAGCAAGCCTTGCTGCACCGCCACGTGCGCGCCGTACCACGCCTCGTCGGACCGCGCACGGTACTCCATTCGCGGCCGTGGGCGGCGCGGCGGCGGCGGCGCCGCCGGCACGGTGGCCTTCCGCTTTCGCGACTTCGGCATTTCAGCGGTACTGTGGGAGTGGCGGCGCTCTGGGTGGTCTGTGGGATTTGGGCGAGGACAGGGCGGCGGGTTTGTCGATGTTTTATACCGTCCAGATTCTGACAATCTTTTTAGGTTTTAGGTTTTGGTCGACATAATGTGCATAAACACCCCTCAATAAAAAGAAAAACATAATGTGTAAATACTTCAGGGGTATACTCCCTCCGTTTTATAAATATAAGTCTTTTAAAGATTTACATATAAATTATATATGGATGTATATAGACATATTTTAGAGTGTAGATTCATTTGCTCTTTATGTAGTCCATTATTGAAATCTCTAAAAAAAGATTTATATTTAAGAATGGAGGGAGTATATCCTTCGTTCCAAAATTCTTGTCTTAGATTTGTCTAGATATAGATGTACCTAATACTAAAACGTAACTTGATACATCCGTATTTAGACAAATGTAAGACAAGAATTTTGGAACGAAGGGAGTACCTTTTTAAAGCAACATATTTTATTCCTCAGATAATAGATATATCATTTACAATATAGTGAGAAATAAAATCAAAGATTATAGATTCCCAAGCATAGAAGATTTTTGACTAAAAGAGTTCTTCGCTAGATCGTGAGCCACTTCATTTGCTTCATGGCGACACTGCGAATATAAGACAAGTTCCAGCCCTAAATGTTTGCACTCAAGTACCATTGCAACATCTGAGTCCACATACTTTTCTGATTGTTGCACTACTTCCACCACAAATCTACAATTTGACCCACTGATCACTTTGTCACATCCGATCCTCCCTGCAACCATTCTGAATCGTTGTCATCTCCGCTGAGTCAACGCTGGTCACCTGAGCAACGAACCATGTTGCCACAGAATGAAGTTCCCTCTTCCATCATGGGTAATAACGCCTGTTGCACCTGAGAATGTTTCAACTCGGAAAGCAGTACCAACATTGATTTTGACCACATCCCTAGTCGGCCTCTTCCACGTATTATCATGGCTTCTTGTAGGCTCTATATTCCTATTAAGAAAATACGGAGTGTTTCTGCCCGTCCGTCATCGTACGTATTATTAAAAAAATATGTGTTTTTAATATTACACGGTCCAGTATTAAGTCCCTCTCCTTTACCTCTATTTGTTGGGCTTCGGCCCAACTTCTGTATCCACTGTCGCGCCCAGCTGGGCACTGGTTAGTATTCGAGGTCAGCTGCAGTATGTCCAGTTCACGCTGTTTTCAGCCCGTTTAGGTCCATGGTCTATTATTTATAGAGCGTATATTAAAATGATCATGCTATAACTTTGCAACTGTAACACAGATTAAAATAATTTATATATGGCATTTGACCGAAAAATATGTTTAGTTTTCAACCGTGTTATTAGTCGTTCTTGTTAACTAATATAACAAAAAATAGGGTATAACCTTAATTAAAACATAATATTACTATTCATCACCCAGGGTACAGAATAAGTTATTCTTCACCCGAAGTAATTTTACGATCATTTCATAATTAAATTGCGTTTCGAGTTTAAATAGTTACATTCCTATTGATTCACTACGTAAAATTTGACATAGGAAAATAAAAATATAGGTCATAAGACAAGAAAATTTTTGCAGTTTATGTGTATTTTAGACTATGTTTTTACGTTTATAATTTTAGATAACATAAAATATTTTTTACGGCGATTATATATTTTCTTACGGTCCCTTTTTGCGTCGGAAATAAGACAAAACTTACGGAACATAAAATTACGGTGCATTGATGGTAAAATAGAAGGAGATGAGGAATAACTATAGGGTCGCGCTATTCGTCGCCCTGGGTGAGGAATAGTTATTCTTCACCCCCTCTATTTTATCATTAATTCACCGTAATTTTACGTTCCGTAAGTTTTGTCTTATTTCCGACGTAAAAAGAGGCCGTAAGAAAATATATAATTGTTGTAAAAAGTATTTTATGTTATGTAATTTTACGTTCCGTAAGTTTTGTCTTATTTTCGTAAGTGTTACTATTCATTACCCAGGATGCAGAATAAGTTATTCTTCATCCGAGGTAATCTTATGATCATTTCATAATTAAATTATGTTTCGAATTCAAATAGTTACATTCCTATTGATTCACTACGTAAAATTTGACATAAGAAAAGAAAAATATAGGTCATAAGACAAGAAAATTTCCAGTTTATGTGTATTTTAAACTATGTTTTTACGTTTGTAATTTTACATAACATAAAATATTTTTTATGATGATTATATATTTTCTGACGGTCTATTTTACCATCAATGCACCGTAATTTTACGTTTCGTAAGTTTTGTCTTATTTCCTCTATTTGAAATAGAGGAATAGTTATCCTTCATCCCCCTCTATTTTACCATCAATGCATCATAATTTTACGTTTCGTAAGTTTTGTCTTATTTCCGACGCAAAAAGGAAATAGAGGAATAGTTATTCTTTACCCCCTCTATTTTACCATCAATGCACTGTAATTTTACGTTCCATAAGTTTTGTCTTATTTCCGACGCAAAAAGGGACCGTAAGAAAAAAAATATAATCGCCGTAAAAAATATTTTATGTTACGTAAAATTAGAAACGTAAAAATATAATCTAAAATACACATAAATTGCAAATTTTCTTGTCTTATGACCTATATTTTTATTTTTTTATGTCAAATTTTACGTAGTGAATCAATAGAAATGTAACTATTTGAATTCGAAACGTAATTTAATTATGAAATGATCGTCAGATTAACTCGAGTGATGAAATGACCGCTCCACCACCTGGATGATGAATAGTAACACTATTATATATAGGGTCGCGCTATTCGTCACCCTGGGTGAGGAATAGTTATTTTTCACCCCCTCTATTTTATCATCAATGCTTCGTAATTTTACATTCTGTAAGTTTTGTCTTATTTTCAACGCAAAAAAAGACCGTAAAAATATATAAACACCGTAAAAAAATTATGTTATATAAAATTACAAACGTAAAAACAGTCTAAAATACACATAAACTGCAAAAATTTCTGGTCTTATGACATAGTATATTTTTATTTTCTTATATCAAATTTTACGTAGTGAATCAATATATAGTGTTACTATTCATCACCCATGATGCAGAATAAGTTATTCTTCACCCGAGATAATATTACGATCATTTCATAATTAAATTATGTTTTGAATTCAAATAGTTACATTCCTATTGATTAATTATGTAAAATTTGACATAAAAAATAAAAATATAGGTCATAAAACAAGAAAATTTGCAGTTTATGTGTATTTTAGACTATGTTTTTACGTTTGTAATTTTACATAACATAAAATATTTTTTACGGTGATTATATATTTTCTTACGGTCCTTTTTTGCGTCGGAAATAAGGCAAAACTTACGGAACATAAAATTACGATGCATTGATGGTAAAATAGAGGGGGTGAAGAATAACTATATATATCCAAATTGACTAGGCATTGTTTCAACCAAGATAATCAAATTTCAGAGTAGACACATTGTTTTATATAAACTAAGTTTAGACCCCTTACCAATTCATCTTTGGAGCCTTGGTTCCGAATGTCGGCTTCAATTGGGCATCAATCGGTATGAGAAAGGCTTTAGTATCATAGATGCTAAGAAGAACATGACCCCTTCATTATTTGTTTTTATAATAATGAAAACTTGCTTCTGTCTCACACAATTGTGCGGATAATTACCCTTGTTATTTTTTCAAAAAGGAGGAATACCTTCGGTCTCTTCATCAACCGATGCACACATCCATTTTATTATATTATTCCACATAGTCAAACAAACCAAATACAATGATCAAACCAAAGCCACTAGCCTGACCACTACCGCCACTACACTTGGTGACGTGCCTGATCAGCCCATTAGTCCTGGTTCAGTCTAGAACCGGGACCCATGGGGGCATTGGACGCGGTTCGTGAGCCCAGGGGGGCGGCCGGGCCACGTGGGCCATTGGTCCCGGTTCGTCTAGACCTTTTGGTCCCGGTTGGTGCCACCAACCGGGACCAATGGCCTCGCTCCTGGCCCACCACCATTGGTCCCGGTTGGTGGCTTGAACCGGGACCAAAGGCTCCCCTTTAGTCTCGGTTCATGCCACCAACCGGGACCAATGAGGTGCCTATATATACCCCCTCGCGTAAGAGCAGGAGCACACTGCTCTGTTTTTTTTTCTGGCCGAGGGGAAGAGGGCTTGGTGGTGCTTTAGCTCACCTCCTATGCACACAAGGTGTTCGATGGAATGCCCGAGCCACACTACTTATGCTTTCTCCTCTCCAAGCTCGACCTTCAAGCTCCATTTTCCTCAATATTTGTCTAGGTTTAGCGGTCCGTCACGCCCCGTCCCCGTCTTCACCGCCGCCGATCACCCATGCCGAGCTCATCGCCGGCACCACAGTGGTGAGCCTCTTGTTCTTATCTTCTTTTTGAAAGGAAAAAATAATTCTTACTTGTATGTTTACATAGATACTTGTATTATTTTCTTACTTTTATTATTGCATCTTATACAGTGCGATGGTTTTGGTATCCGCCCTCGTCGGCCCTCGTCCTGTCTATGATTCGGATGTGGTATATATATTATCTTTATAACTATTGGTTCATTTATTGTTTAGGAAATTTATGTCGACCAACGTGACATAGATTTTATTTATGTAGGATGTATGTGAATCGGAAATTCCAACCGACCCTATTATCGAGAGGTTAAATTTAGTTGAAGAAGAAAACAATTTGTTGAAGGAAAAAATAAAAAAAATTGAGGAGGAGAAGATGATATTGGAGTTGCATGTTGCGGATGTCGTCGATGATCACAAGATCAAGATGGATGCAATGCGCTTGAAGATTAGAAAGATTAGAAAATATGACATTCATACCGAGGCTTGGTATCATTATGCCGTTGGATCAATTGTTACCTTGGTTGCGATTATGATCGCATTTGTTTTCGCATTGAAATGTTTTACATAGTTTCAATGTATGGTTTAATTAATTAGATGCTCTGGAGAGTTATATGTTGTTAGATGAGAACTATGTATGTACTTTGGTTTTAGTGTGATGATCAACTTCTATTAATTTGGACACTTAATTATATATAACGCACGCAGATGAACCGACAATGGATGTACGGTGACAGACACACCTCCGAGTACATTAAGGGTGTGCATGAGTTTCCCGATGCGGCTGAGGCAAACAAGCAGAATGGTTTTATGTGTTGTCCATGCACTGAATGTGGGAATACGAGGTCTTACTCTAACCGGAAAATCCTTCACTCCCACCTGCTTTACAAGGGTTTCATGCCACACTATAATGTTTGGACGAGGCACGGAGAAATAGGGGTTATGATGGAAGACGACGAAGAAGAAGAGTACGATGACAACTATGTTCCCCCTGAATACGGTGATGCTGCAACGAGGGGAGCTGGTGAAGATCAAGAGGAACCAGACGATGTGCCCAATGATGCTGCAACGGGTGAAGCTGCTGAAGATCAAGAGGAACCAGACGATGTGCCCGATGATGATGATCTCCGCCGGGTCATTGTCGATGCAAGGACGCAATGCGAAAGTCAAAAGGAGAAGCTGAAGTTCGATCGCATGTTAGAGGATCACAAAAAAGGGTTGTAGCCCAATTGCGAAGATGGAAACACAAAGCTCGGTACCGTACTGGAATTGCTGCAGTGGAAGGCAGAGAATGCTGTGGCTGACAAAGGATTTGAGAAGCTACTGAAAATATTGAAGAAGAAGCTTCCAAAGGATAATGAATTGCCCGACAGTACATACACAGCAAAGAAGGTGGTATGCCCTCTAGGATTGGAGGTGGAGAAGATACATGCATGCCCTAATGACTGCATCCTCTACCGCGGTGCATACAAGAATCTGAACGCATGCCCGGTATGCGGTGCATTGTGGTATAAGATCAGACGAGATGACCCTGGTGATGTTGACGGTGAGCCCCCCATGAAGAGGGTTCCTGCGAAGGTGATGTGGTATGCTCCTATAATACCATGGTTGAAACGTCTGTTCAGAAACAAAGAGCATGCCAAGTTGATGCGATGGCAAAGTGAGGACCGGAAGAAAGACGGGAAGTTGAGAGCACCCGCTGACGGGACGCAGTGGAGAAAAATTGAGAGAAATACTGGGATGAGTTTGCAAAGGACCCAAGGAATGTATGGTTTGCTTTAAGCGCGGATGGCATTAATCCTTTCGGGGAGCAGAGCAACAATCACATCACCTGGCCCGTGACTCTATGTATGCATAACCTTCCTCCTTGGATGTACATGAAGCGGAAGTTCATTATGATGCCAGTTCTCATCCAAGGCCCTAAGCAACCCGACAACGACATTGATGTGTACCTAAGGCCATTAGTTGAAGAACTTTTACAGCTGTGGAATGGAAACGGTGTACGTATGTGGGATGAGCACAGACATGAGGAATTTAACCTAAAGGCATTGCTGTTCGTGACCATCAACGATTGGCCCGCTCTTAGTAACCTTTCAGGACAGACAAACAAAGGATACCACGCATGCACGCACTGTTTAGATGACACTGAAGTATATACCTGGACAAATGCAGGAAGAATGTGTACCTGGGCCATCGTCGATTTCTTCCGACCAACCATCAATGTCGAAAGAAAGGCAAGCATTTCAAAGGCGAGGCAGATCACCGGAAGAAGCCCGCCATGCGTACCGGTGATCACGTACTTGCTATGATCAATGATTTACACGTAATCTTTGGAAAGGGTCCCGGCGGACTAGCTGTTCCGAATGACGCTGAGGGACACGCACCCATGTGGAAGAACAAATCTATATTTTGGGACCTACCCTACTGGAAAGACCTAGAGGTCCGCTCTTCAATCGACGTGATGCATGTGACGAAGAACCTTTGCGTGAACCTGCTAGGCTTCTTGGGCGTGTATGGGAAGACAAAATATACACCTGAGGCACGGGAGGACCTGCAACGTTTGCACGAAAAAGACGGCATGCCTCCGAAGCAGTATAAAGGTCCTGCCAGCTACGCTCTTACGAAAGAAGAGAAAGAAATCTTCTTTGAATGCCTGCTCAGTATGAAGGTCACGACTGGCTTCTCGTCGAATATAAAGGGAATAATAAATATGCCAGAGAAAAAGTTTCAGAACCTAAAGTCTCATGACTGTCACGTGATTATGATGCAACTGCTTCCGGTTGCATTGAGGGGGCTTCTACCGGAAAACGTCGATTAGCCATTGTGAAGCTATGTGCATTCCTCAATGCAATCTCTCAGAAGGTGATCGATCCAGAAATCGTACCAAGGCTAAGCAGTGATGTGGCGCAATGTCTTGTCAGTTTCGAGCTGGTGTTCCCACCATCCTTCTTCAATATCATGACGCACGTCCTAGTTCATCTAGTCGACGAGATTGTCATCATGGGGCCCGTATTTCTACACAATATGTTCCCCTTTGAGAGGTTCATGGGAGTCCTAAAGAAATATGTTCGTAACCGCGCTAGGCTAGAAGGAAGCATCTCCATGGGCCATCAAACAGAGGATGTTATCGGGTTTTGTGTTGACTTCATTCCTGGCCTTAAGAAGATAGATCGCCCTAAATCACGGTATGAGGGGAGACTGACTAGAAAAGGCACTCTTGGAAGTGACTCAATAATATGCAGGGACGGATATTCTTGGTCTCAAGCACACTACACAGTTCTACAGAACTCTACCTTGGTGACCCCGTATGTCGATGAACACAAGAACAGTCTACGCTCCAAACACCCGGAGCGGTGCGACAACTGGATTACATGTGAACACATCAGGACTTTCAGCAGTTGGTTGGAAACACGTCTCAGAGGTGACAACACTATTTGTGATGAGCTGTACTTGTTGTTCAGGGGACCATCTTTGACTGTATTGACTTACAAAGGATACGAGATAAATGGGAATACATTTTACACGATCGCCCAAGATGAAAAGAGCACCAACCAAAACAGCGGTGTCCGCTTTGATGCAGCAACCGAGAGCGGAAAGGACACATATTATGGTTACATAGTGGACATATGAGAACTTGACTACGGACATGATTTTAAGGTCCCTTTGTTTAAGTGCAAATGGGCCAATCTATCAGGAGGCGGGGTACAGGTAGACCCACAATACGGAATGACAACAGTGGATCTGAAAAATCTTGGGTACACTGACGAACCGTTCGTCCTAGCCAATGATGTGGCACAGGTTATCTATGTGAAGGACATGTCTACCAAACTGAGAAAAAGAAAAGATAAGGAGGCGAATACATCATACGATGAGCCAAAGCACCACATAGTTCTTTCAGGAAAAAGGGATATCCTGGGAGTGGAGGGCAAGACAGACATGTCTGAAGATTATGAAAAGTTTCATAAAATTCCTCCCTTCAATGTCAAGGCTGACCCAAGCATCCTGATAAACGATGAAGATTATCCATGGTTACGGCGCAATAAGCAAATGACACAAGCGAAAAAAAGTGAAGACTTTCTCCCGCAACTATTATGATGATACCATGCCAACTTTGTAACACACGAGTATGCTATGCCAACTTTTTCAGAGTTCATTTGAAAACTATGAATTTAGATCGAATTTTCTCTATAGGTGCATCTATGTTCATTTTTTTATTAAAGTTAATCACAAACTTGTGATTCACACAAATTTCAAAGAATTCAAATTTGAAAACTAATGGCACTAACAGAAAGTTTATAATTTTTCTAAAACTAATGGCACTAACAGAAAGTTTATAATTTTGCTGACCTAAAAGCAAAAAGAATTAAAAAAATAAAGAAAAAACAAAAGAAAATAAATAATACAGAAAAAACAAAAAACTGAAGAAAAAAATAAAATAAAAATAGCAAAAATAAGTATTTTGTTGTAAGTAGAAACAAAATAAAATAAATAAAGCAACAAAGGAAACAAAAAAACTAAAAAAGTGTTTCCAAATTTGAAAACTAATGGCACTAACAGAAAGTTTATAATTTTTCTAAAACTAAAAGCAAAAATAATTAAAAAATAAAGCAAAAAATAAAAGAAAATAAATAATGCAGAAACAAAACAAAAAAACTGCAAAAAAATAGTCACTAAAAGCAAAAAAAAAACTAAAAAAGTGTTTTCAATTTTGAAAACGAATGGCACTAACAGAAAAGTTTATAATTTTTGTGACCTAAAAGAAAAAAATAAATCACTAAAAAACTATAAGTATTTTGTTCTAAGTAGAAATGAAAAAATAAATAGCAACAAAGAAAAAATGCCTATAATATTTGTTATGACTAACTAAAATTACCAAATTGAGTGTAATGATAAAACACAGTAATATTAAATAGCAGGAAAAAGAATGACTCAAAAATCAATTTTTATTGTAAAGTTATTCATAAACTAGTGATTCACACAAATTTTTAAAAATTCAAATTTTAAAACCAATGGCACTAACAGAAAGTTTATAATTTTTGTGACCTAAAAGAAAAAAAATCACTAAAAAAACTATAAGTATTTAGTTCTAAGTAGAAATGAAAAAAATAAATAGTAAAAAAATGCCACCTACTGGGCCACCACGGCCTGAATACGACTAGAAGCCCATCCATGTGCCAGGATTCAGGCCCGCAGAAGGCCCACAGGCATAGCGGTGTGAGATTAGGCCTAGAGGCCTGTAGTTATGAGGAGTTCGATGGAGATGGCAGGGCAGCGCTTATAAACAGGTGCGGCCGCTCCTCAGCTAGCGAGGTGGGACTAAACATCCCACCGCACCGCGGCTTTGGCAGGCGCAAGCCATTAGTCCCGGTTGGTGGCACCAACCGGGACTGAAGGGGGCGTTGGTCACGGTTTGTGCCACGAACCGTAACCAATGCCCCGTCTATATAAGCCACACTTGTGAAAAAACTAGTTCAGTTCGATCCCGCCCCGACAACGCCGCCAGGCTGCCCCTCTGCGCCTCGCCATCGCCGTCGTCGCCCTGCCTCCGACACCGTCCCGCGCCGCCCAGACACCGTCGCCACCCCGCGCCGCCCCGACTCCGTCGCCGCGCGCCACCCCGCGCCTTCGCGGTCACCTCCCCGCGCCGCCCCGACGCCGTCGCCACCCCGCGTCGCGCCCCGACGCCGTCGCCGCCCCGCGTCGCGCCCCGACGCCGTCGCCGCCCCGCTTCTGCCTCGTCGTCGTCGCCCCGCGCCGCCGTCGCCCCGCGCCGCCGTCGCCTCTCGCTTTGGTCAGGGCCGGCACGCCCCCCTCTTCCCCCTTTTTTTGCAAATACATATATGTTTTTTCCTGATTATATGTGTATGTATAGTATATGTATGTGTGTATGCAAAAGATAGATTAACAGAAAAAGATTTTTTTGGTGATATTGATTATTGTAAATATGCAAATGTTTGTATATTCATATGAACAATGAACACGAGGGGGGGGGGGTCGATATATATACCCCCTCCCCGATAATATTATTTTCCCGCATGTACGTATGTCGTGTCGATATAAACTCCTGATAACTTCAACACGTGGGGTGGGGTCGATATACCCCCTCCCGATAACTTCAACACGTGGGGCCGGGGGTCGATATACCCCCTCCCGATAACTTCAACACGAGGGGGGGGGGGTCGAACATGAGAGGAAGAAGAGGATAAAAAAAGAAGAGGAAGAAGAAAAAAAGAGGAGAAGAAAGAATAGAGGAGTTCTTCTCCTCTTTTTTTTCTTCCTCTTTTTTTATCGGGAACGAGGGTCGAGAGGGGGTCTAGGGTCGCCGAGGGGTCGAGGGTCGAGAGGGGGTCGACGGTCGCCAAGGTGTCGAGGGTTGAGAGGGGGTCTAGGGTCGCCGAGGGGTCGAGGGTCGTCGAACATGAGAGGAAGAAGAGGATAAAAAAGAAGAGGAAGAAGAAAAAAATAGGATCTTCTCCTTTATTCTTTCTTCTCTTTTTTTTCTTCTTCTTCCTCTTTTTTTATCGGGAACAAGGGTCATCTAGGGTCGCCGAGCGGTAGAGGAAACCCTAAATAGCAAGTATCGTCCCGACGGCCACATGTATCTCACATCGCCCGCGTCACTTGTGGGACGTGGATGTAGTGTCCGACACCGACGACCACATGTATCTCACACCGATGATACTTGCTATTTAGGGTTTCCTCTACCGCTCGACGACCCTCATTCCCGATAAAAAAAGAGGAAGAAGAAGAAAAAAAAGAGGAGAAGAAAGAATAGAGGAGTAAGACGCCGTCGCCTCTCGCTTTGGTCAGGGCCGGCACCGCCCCCCTCTTCCCCCTGTTTTTTTGCAAATACATATATGTTTTTTCCTGATTATATGTGTATGTATAGTATATGTATGTGTGTATATGTATGCAAAAGATAGATTAACAGAAAAAATAGTATTTTTTCTGTTCATAGATTTTTTTGGTGATATTGATTATTGTAAATATGCAAATGTTTGTATATTCATATGAACAATGAACACGAGGGGGGGGGGGTCGATATATATACCCCCTCCCCGATAATATTATTTTCCCGCATGTACGTATGTCGTGTCGATATAAACTCCTGATAACTTCAACACGTGGGGTGGGGTTGATATACCCCCTCCCGATAACTTCAACACGTGGGGCCGGGGGTCGATATACCCCCTCCCGATAACTTCAACACGAGGGGGGGGTCGAACATGAGAGGAAGAAGAGGATAAAAAAAGAAGAGGAAGAAGAAAAAAAAGAGGAGAAGAAAGAATAGAGGAGTTCTTCTCCTCTTTTTTTTCTTCCTCTTTTTTTATCGGGAACGAGGGTCGAGAGGGGGTCTAGGGTCGCCGAGGGGTCGAGGGTCGAGAGGGGGTCGACGGTCGCCGAGGTGTCGAGGGTCGAGAGGGGGTCTAGGGTCGCCGAGGGGTCGAGGGTCGTCGAACATGAGAGGAAGAAGAGGATAAAAAAAGAAGAGGAAGAAGAAAAAAAATAGGATCTTCTCCTTTATTCTTTCTTCTCGTCTTTTTCTTCTTCTTCTTCTTCCTCTTTTTTTATAGGGAACAAGGGTCGTCTAGGGTCGCCGAGCGGTAGAGGAAACCCTAAATAGCAAGTATCGTCGGTGTGAGATACATGTGACCGTCGGTGTCGGACACTACATCCACGTCCCACAAGTGACGCGGGCGGAAGCCGCGTCACTTGTGGGACGTGGATGTAGTGTCCGACACCGACGGCCACATGTATCTCACACCGCCCGCGTCACTTGTGGGACGTGGATGTAGTGTCCGACACCGACGACCACATGTATCTCACACGACGATACTTGCTATTTAGGGTTTCCTCTACCGCTCGACGACCCTCGACGACCCTCATTCCCGATAAAAAAAAGAGGAAGAAGAAGAAAAAAAAAGAGGAGAAGAAAGAATAGAGGAGTTCTTACTCCTCTATTCTTTCTTCTCCTCTTTTTTTCTTCTTCCTCTTCTTTTTTTATCCTTGAAGCGTTGTCGAGGCCACCCCAAACCCTAGAGAAGCAGCGTCGAGGCCACCCCAAACCCTAGGGAAGCAACGTCGAGGCCACTAATTAATATTAGTTCTACGTTTGCCACTAATATATCCATCTGTCATGTTTGAATAATAATTGCCATGTTGTAAATATTTGTAGAAACTATGGACACCGCCCGAGACGAAGTACAAGAAGAGTTGTTGGAGGACATAAGCGCACGAGGAAGTGATGCCGTCTGCTCGTTGTTTCTCAACGACACCGATGGTCTCGAAGCAGCTGGCTATGATTATGATGGCTCCGGTGACCTAATGCCGGTGCAAGAAGGAGACCGTGAGGACGGCTCCGGTGACCCAATGCCGGTGCAAGAAGGAGACCGTGATGACGTCTCCGGTGACCGAACCGAGTCCGGCCAGGTATATATATTAGTTAAGCTCCTGCTGACTAGCTAATTGATGCATTCATTGTTTTGGTATGCACACATATTAATTAAGTCTTTGTTCTTTTTTCTAGCCCTCCGGATCGAGCACAACTTCGGTAAAGAGACGAGGCCCGAAGAAAAAGTTGAGCTCGGATGAAAAGTTTGAGATCATAGCAATCGCGCCCGACGGCCAACTGATTGAACCCCTCCGGACAAAGAGCGCATTGTTGCTCAGTGCGGGGTTTTGGTTAGGGACAAGATCCCGATCAGCATCCAGCAATGGTTAAAACCGACTACAGAAGACCCTGAGGTGTCTTATGTCAATGATATGCAGAAAAATGATCTTTGGACTGAGCTGAAGTCAAATTTCACCCTACCGCCAGAGGATGATCCGGAGAAGCCAGTTAAAGAGCAATTAATCAAGTCTTTTTCTCTTAAGAGGATGGCAGAACTAATCAGGAGGTGGAAGAAAGAGCTGAATAAGTTTGTCGAAAATAAAGAGACACCAGAATTCAAGGGCAGATATGAGAAGATCAGAGATCACTGGCCCGCATTTGTGGCCCACAAGACATCAGAAAAGAGTAAGAAGATGTCGGCGACAAACAAGCAAAATGCTGCGAAGAAGAAGCATCACCATCGCACGGGGTCAGGTGGCTACCTCGTAGCCCGGCCTAAGTGGGCCAAGACTGAGAATGATCTGGTCGATAAAGGGATCGAACCAGAGACAATTAACTGGCCAGACCGTTGCCAGACTTGGTTCTTCGGGGCTGGCAGAACCTTGGACCCTGCATCAGGGAAGTGCATTTGGACGAACGATCAAATGGACATACCAGTCAAGAAGCTTCAGCAGTATATCGAAGCAGCGCAACAAGGGACGTTCGTTCTAGACAGAGAGAACGACGAGCTCACAATGGCCCTTGGGAATCCTGAGCACCCTGGACGGACACGGGGCATGCCAGGCTCCATTCCGTGGAAGGTTGGGTTTCCGGACGCAGGCGGTTACAAATGCCACGAGAGGAGGAAGAAAGTGGAGCAGACCCAGCTGCAGGCGCTGCATGCTAGGGTACAAGCGATAGAGGAACGAGAAGCAAATCACAGCAAACGAACTGCCGAAGCTTCCCCCAAAGCTGCCCCGTCATCTCAGCGGAGAAGCAGCGTGGCTTCCACCGAGCTGCTTCAGCCGGAGCATGTCTTGACGGCTCCTGCCAGCTATCCCGTGGATGCTATCATGGAGTCTCAAAATTGCCACCTTATGACGCAATGGATTAATTTGAAGGTCAAGGCGGCTGTTGGCTCTGTTTTTCCTACTGAACCCGGCGCAACTTTTCACTGCCGGCCGTTTCCAGAAGGATATGCTAGGGTGATGGTGGATGAAATAACGGAGGGATTTGAGGACCTCCAGCTTGACCACCCTACCGGTGAAGGGGACACTTGGCTGGGTTCTTCTCTGAAGACTCCATGCCTATGGTGGAAGGAGCTCATCAACCTTCCGAACTGGACGCCTCCGCCTCCTCCTCCTCCTCCTCCTCCGGCGAGTCAGGGCACTCCGCCTCCTCCACCGCATCCTCCTCCGGCGAGTGACGATCAGGGCACTCGGCCGGCTCCTTCTCCGGCGCGTGGCGGCACTCCGCCTCCTTCTCCGCCTGCGCCGGCGCGCCCGAGCAGCCAGCCTCCTCCTTCTCCGCCTTGTCGGCAAGGGCGGAAGAGACCTGCCGCCGCTCCGGCTGCTCCGGCGCATCGTAGTCCTTCTCCTCCGCCTCGTAAGCAAGTAAAGAAGACAACCGCTCCGTCTGCTCTGCCGGCGTCTAGCAGTACAGCCAGAGGTGGGAGGACATACAAATTCAGTCCTTCTCTAAAGACTCCAGAGAAGTTACCATACGAGAGGACCCCGGAGGAGAACGCCGAGATCGTGCGAGAAGAAATGAGGAACTTCTTTGAAGGGGTGAAAGCAAAGAAACATCCACCTCCGGAGGAGAAGATAGATCCGGTGAAAGCGAAGCGCACTCTGGCTACCTTGACAAAACCACGCAAGTCTCCGCCGAAAGGAAACTATGAGCGCATTATTGGAAAGGAATTTGCCGAAGCGGAACGGTCGGGAAGTACTGTCAGTGATCAAAGGCTGAAAGAACGACGAGCTGGAAAACAAATTGCCCAGCTCGGCGAACAAGCGAAGCAATCGTGCCCCCCGTTCAAGGTGCCTAGCGACATCATCGGTAATGATCCAAGGATGGTGCCCGGTTATAGCAATCTTGGAGATTACCTGCCCGACGATACGAAGATACAAAGATACGAGTACGGGAAGCCTCTCGTCAAAGATGAAAGATCTCTATCAATGATGATGCGAAGATTGCATGATTGGTACTTGAAAATCTGCAGAGAGTCTGGGGGGGAGGAGTACTTTGTATGTGAGAGTTAAAAAGGAGCATGACCTCGTTGGAATTGAACTGTTGCCTGTTCCATTTGAGGAGTTCTTTCAGTTTTTCAATCAATTGGCCCTTGATAAAGCAACGGTCACCTGCTATTGTCTGTAAGTAGTACTACTTCTATCATTAAGTCTCTCTATATAGCTCAGCTCTTTCATTGCATGTATTTATAATTATCCTCACTATATTATGTAGATTGAAGATCGTCTAATTGAAGAAAAGACAAATCGGTGATATTGGGTTCATTAACACAAATCTCATAGATGCAACTCAGGTTAAATTTCATGCCGCAGATACCGAGGCCAACTTGCTACGATCATTGGTAATAAATGAAAACAAAGATATAATACTCTTTCCTTACAACTTCAAGTGAGTGTTACTGTCTTGTGCATATTCGGTTTCCCTTATATATTAGTCAAGGTTATAGTAATGTAATTGATGAGTTATGCATGCGTGTGCAGTTTCCACTATATTCTCCTAGAGATTAAGCTTGAGCAGGGACTAGTAACCGTCTTAGACTCAAGACGAAAAGATCCCCAGGACTATGCGGACATGACTCAAATGCTCGAGAAGTAAGTTAAATCGATCATTATCCACCATATCAGCAACTTTGTTCATTTCCTGATATATCAAGTAATTGTTTTCTTTGTCTGGTAGGGTTTGGATTTTTTTTACCAAAAAAGCTCCGGGACTCCCGAAGAAGCTGCAATTTAGACACCCGAAAGTAAGTACTATAGTAGCATGTTCCGCGCATCTCCTATTGATTCAAGCGCTAGTTTCATCAATACCATTTGGCATTCTTGCTTATCAGTTTGATTGACCTCTATTTCTTGTAAAGTGGTTGTGGCAGGAACAAGGGAATGATTTATGTGGATACTACGTTTGCGAGTCCATCCGCCACACGACCTGTGAGAGGGGCTACTCTGACGAACAATATGAAGTGCGTAAATAACAACATTCACAATTTTATTTTATTACCATCATTTGTGTTGAGTTTCATTCATATATATATATATATATATATATATCTGTGTGTGTGTGTATTGACCCCCTTCTTCAAATTAGATGTTTCGGAAGCGGAATGAACTCCTAGCACCAGCTCGCATGCGAGCAATTCAAGATGAATTGGCGGCATTCTTTCTTGACCACGTGATCGCTGAAGACGGAGAATACTATGTGGACCATGAGTCCGTATGTTAGGAGATTATATTTGTAAGAGATAATTATTGTATATATGTAGCCGGTAGTGTCGGATAGATATACAGAACTTGTTGTCCGACCAATCTCTCGGAGAAGGAGAGGTGGTCGATATCACTTCTCTCTGTATGCATATATGTTCATGACGATCTTCTGTTTCCTTCGTTTGCTTACTAGCTAGCTAGTGTGTCTAGTCCTCTCTATACGTATGTATAGTATGTAGCGTAGACCAAGCACGAATATAAGAGAGGACACTTCTCTCTATTAATTATAGCTAGCTAACACAATATATGAAACACCTAAATTAACCCCCCAAAACCCCCAACCCCCCCCCCCCCTTTCAAAAAAAAAAACAAAAACCCCAGCCACAGAAATGCTGACGCGTCGATGCCTATTGGTCCCGGGTGGTGCCACCAACCTGGACCAAAGGCCCTCCTTCCTGGGCTCCGCGCATAGGCCACGTGGAGGCCCATCTGTCCCGGTTCTGGATTGAACCGGGACTAAAGGGACAGGGCCTTAGTACCGACCCTTTAGTCCCGGTTTAGGAACCGGGACAAAAGGCCCTTATGAGTTGGGACAATAGGCCCTTTTTCTACTAGTACAACATATCAACAGATAACATCTATTCCGGTGGCCTCATGAAGCTGCTCGCTAGCAAGACGAGAGTACCAACCGGCACGCTCTAGGATCAGCTGCCTCCATATTCCGCAGTCCCATCTTCAGTACTGATCAATGCATTCACCTCGTCAGGCCATACTACCATCGACGTCACCATGATGCCATACAGTGCCACCATCCTACACGCGTCCATCCACACACACCTGTCGCTGAAACTCCGTTGCGCCATGCCGCCGAGACCCGTCGTCGATGATGCATTAGAAACCAGGCCGCTCCACCACCTGTGCACTCGAGTTAGCACTTGCTCCACAACGATGCCTCCAGCAAGGAGCGCGACGCGAGACGTCACCATCGTCTGATCCGGTAACAGATCTAGGGTCCCCTGGAGCAGGCCGAAAGGAGCGACGCGACGTTGCTACGACGATGCCTTCAACAGGGTAACGACGCTAAGAGACGCTGCCATCGTCCGCCATGACCGCCTTGTGGTTATTTCTATATCATATTGACTGGACAACATGGCATTGAAGTATGAATCATGATGAACTATTCATACTAACATAAGTATGTCCTATATAGTATCCTATTTATAGAAATAATAGGTTGATGACTTGATGTGTAGTTTCTGTGTAGTCTTAATTAGACACCTACAGAAAGCAAAATACAAAGCAGAATACAAGTCTTGGGCTTCGCAAAGATCTGACCCCCGCGCCGTCCTCCCCCTAGGGCGACTCGGGTGGAGCCCAAAATCCTACCCACCACCGCCGCGAACTCCCTCCTCCTCTCCCTCCGCCGCTACCGGAGGACGCTACCAGGCTAAGCCCGGGGGCTGACGGCGATGGCGGGGATCTCCTCTCTCACGCATCTCCGGGGTGGGGCGGACCCCAAGGCGTGTAGTGGTGCGGCCGATCTGGGATCTGCGGCTCAGCGAATGGCTGCGGCGGGAGGCCGGCCCGTCCTCGGACGGTGACGGCTTGGCGCGGTGGGCGGACCAGTCACGGGCGGCGGCCAGGGCTGTGGGCGCAGCGGCTGGCCCTTCGGGCGGCGACGGCTGCAGTGGCGTGCATGCTGCGTTCAGATCAGTGACGGCGGTGTGCAGGGCCTGGTGGTCTCGTCGACGGTACCTCCAATCAGATCCTGTTCTGACCGGTGCAGCCGGCGGTGGTGGTCATCTCTTCCATCAGAGGTGGTCGGCCTGAGGTTGGGTGTTCGGATCTCGGGTCCGTCATCTTGTACCGGCTGCGAGTCGGGGAGATGTAGTTGCCGGTGAAAACCGAGCCAACGACGGGCGATGGCGGCCTTCTGCGTCGTTACCTTGATGAAGACATCATCATGTGACTACTGTAGACCCACTCGTACTACTCCAGGGGAAGCCCAATGATCTGATCTTCCAGATCGGACGATGGTAGCATTGCGGTGTCGTTTCTCTCTTGGGAGCATCGTTTTTGGAGCAGCGCTGGAAGATAGAGGCAGGAAGTGGAGCGGCTTCATCTTGCACGGAGCTTCAGTGGAAATGTCCAGTCATGCCTAGGGGCGTCCACGACATGCTCAGCAGTCATGCCTGGGGGCGTCCACAACATGCTCATCACGGAGCTTCGGTGATACGCTTTGTCATGCCTGTTCGGCAGGTGCTACGCACGATAGATCTTCCAAATACTTCAAGCTGTGTCGGCTGATGGTACGTGGCGGCATGGTGCTGAGGTGTACCGGGGGCGTCCACGACATGCTCAGCAGTTTGCGCAGGGAGGTGGCGTCGTTTGGCGCCGTGGTGTCGTTTGGAGCCGTGGTGGCGTCGACGGTAGCTAGACCGGACAAGGTTGATGCGTCAGTAGAGCTCTGAAGATGGAACGATGGCAGTTGGTAGCGGTGGTCTCTCAGAGCACGCCGGACCAATGTATGCCTCATACCCAGCAAGTGGCTTGGTTGGGCCCTCGGATCTTAGATGTTAGGTTTAGCTGTGAGGCATGTTTGGTATTAGACCCAGACTATCAACATCCCTGCATCAACTGGATAGGAGTAGTGACAGTTGTTGTCTAGACGGTGGCTTCAGACTTACTTTTGTATTTCTTTGTAAGGTCTTTGTGAATAATTAATAAAGTGGTTGCATGCATCGCCCAGATGCAGAGGCCGGGGGTCCTCCTCCTTTTAAAAAAGGTGTTGGTTTGAAAAAATGATTCGCCCGCTCCGCTCCCACGAGCGGAGGGCAAAACCTGATTCGTCTCTCCCACACCTCATCTCCCCCTCGGCGCAGCCGGGAAAAGCCCAGCCAGCGTAAATAGTGAGGGGGACCTTCCCGATTGCAAGGGATCTTGTTTGGGGGCAGAAGGAGGGGCCTTCTGCTGCTTCGCCGGTTGATGGTGTTTGAGTGCTGTGGCGGCGGTTAAGGGGCGGTCTTGGATGCTGGGGAGCGGTGATGCTCGTGGGCGAAGCTCATAGCTCGGTTGATGGCTTACTGTCATGGTCATGTGGGCGGCTTTGTAGTTGGTGTCCGAAGATCTCTGGTGGTGGTGCGACAGGTGGTCTCGCACCTGGCTGCTCCATGTTCCAAAGGTGGAGGGTGCTTGTTGGGGGTTAAAACTTAGTCTTGTGTTAGCTAGGTCAACGGTGGCGGTATCCACGGGCATTGCCGCCTTCTTGAAGGTACGGCCATGGTTACACTCTGTCCTTGTCGCTCTAGGTGAAAACCCATGTCATTTGGATCGGGTGGGGATGGCGCTCCGGTGTCGTATCCTTTCTATAGGCGCCGATTTTGAGTTCCTGGCTCGTCGTTATTCAGCTTCATCTCTTTTGTGGTGGTTTGTCCAAGGTTGAGTGCTCCGTCGACTCCAAGTGGTGGTCTGTTTGCCCACCTATCATTTTCTTGGAGTTTTTGCAGGATGTGTGGCTGTTAATCAACATCATTGTATCATGCCTTGGTGTGTGTATGTGGAGTTGTGTTGTCATTTGTACGGTGGTTGTTGCTTTATCTAAAAAGCGAGGCAAAAGCGTCTTGGTGATTAGATAACTAGCTACACAAAATTGGAGATTGCAACTCCAGTCTGTCAGTGAGTCATTTGTATGTATGTTATATGTACCTGAAGCTCCCTTGGTGAAAACCCTCCACAACGACTCAGCATAAGCTAAAACAAATAATATATTGGGGCGTTCGTCTCTTAATTTCCCCAATTCAACATCATTTGTCCGTGACATGTCCCCTGATTGTTCGCCACGCTCTGCCACTAATTGCAGGTAAGGCAGTAGATAGTTTGCATGTTATAATATAAGGGCCTACTGAATCAGTGACATATATCAATCTAAGTGCAAAATTGGCAATGTATTTAAGATGATTAGTATGACGTAAATCTGGGCTTAAACGCGTACAGCTCGCCATTGGTCGTCAGATAACAACCAATGAAGTAAGGTTGAGGTGCATACATGCTTTGATGTGTCTCTTTAATTGCATGACCATTTTCGTACATGATGAGGAGAGGATGTAATAGCGCCGTCTACGTTAACATCGAAGTCTAGAAAAATGTTTACCTGACAAACCATTTGTTTGCCTCATTATTAAACATAGGAGCATGAAATAACAATGTTGACCTGACTCTTTTTTAACAAAACAACAATGTGCACCCAAAACTACAATCGGGAAAAAAATGTCCACATATTTGAGAATGTATTAACTGAGATATCTTAAATATAACAATGGAGATCTATTGATTGCAATATATTTAAAACTGTAATAAACAAAGTAATAAGGATCGATTCTTCTCAGTAGCCGAACATGGATGAATTTAGCCTGGCACAGAAATCCTGGAATGATCTAGAGTACAATGACCAAGAAGTACACAAAATAGCAAGCTCATCAAAGTCACATAATTAATTACCGTCAAATCATGACATCTTGTCCACACGGCAGACCATTTAGTTTTCCTTTTATGTGGGGGTCAGAGTCTCCATTGCCTTTGTCATAGCCTCAGGGCCTCAACACCGGCGAGAGAGCCTCATCAAAGGGACAGTTGCATTTTTATCGCTAGTTGGTTCCTACCCACTTTGCTCTTACTTTTCGAGCTTCATCAGATTTGCCCTTACTTTTTTCTCTCAGGTCGCTCAAATGCCCTTCCATCAACATTCCATCTGGTCAAAGACGTTTGACCGTTACTTTGGACCAAATTGCCCCTGGTAGCTGGCAAAGGGGTTTTGTCACTTACATGCTGGACCTGGTCTTGAGAACAAAAAAACTCCCTCCCTAGCCAAGTCCCTTACATATGGGAATCACCTATGAAAATAAATTTTAAAAAGAGGTAGGTTCCATTGTCATAGAGTAGTTGTAGTTAGCTAAGTAGTGAAACTAATTTAATATAACTATAACTAAGAGGGGTTAGTGCGGTGTGGGGCCAAAATTTAGTGGCTAATTAGTACGGGGGTTAGGCAAATTAGTAGTTCTCCTATAATTAGTCTAAGGGTCCTAGACAATGTTTGAACACCGGCCGGGGGACAACACGGCGAGCTCCCACGGTGGAAATTGGAGGCGCGAGGCATGGAGAGATAGGGGGTACGGAGAGGAGAGAGGGGAGGTGCAGAACGCCACAAGTGCACGGGGGCATCCTGAATTTGCAAAGGAGGTCGGAGGCATCGCAATGGCAGGTGGAGGTGATGGCCGGAGCACGCTCGCGCGGGAAGGGGTGCTTCGGGTCGAGGGCCTCGGCGAGGAGGTACAAGTCATCTTCGGGAGTCCCACACAGAGCTATCTAAGGCGATGCGAAGGCTGGGGACGTGACATCTACAGTGAATAGGCCATGGAGACTGGAGATCCAGGGCGGAGATTGCGAGAGTTAATTTTAACCCCCCATGTTCGCTCGCCTTCGATCTTAGACCCCTTTGTTCACTCGCCTCCATATGAGCCCCCCCAGTTATGTCTAGCTGTTGCTCATACCCCCTATTGCATGTTTAACAAAATTGTTAGTACATAAGCATCAAATAGAGAAAACAATAGACAGAAGTACCCATGTCAATCTTTTCAGATCCATCACACCCCTTTACGGATCCACCCCCTCTCACTCAATTCCCCATATCAATCTCCCTTGGCACCTAGAGTTCCTACAATTTAGACAATTGTACAAGAGGAACCACAAAAAATCCATGGAAAACAAAAGGGGAGAAGCTTGCCTTGCCTTGGGACAGCAATGGAGGGCGGCGGATGGGGAGGGAGGGGACGCGGCAGAGCTGCAGCGGGCACGACCGGCGGGGCGCGGTGGCTCTGGCTGCTAGTCGCGGTCAAGCGAGAAGAAAAGAATGAACATGATAGCCCTCTCGAGCGGAAAACTCCCGTGCTGGGTTCTTGACGAAACCGTGCGAGGGCAGATTAGTCAAAGAAGAATATTGTAAGACTACTTTTTTCATTACTAGCTAACTGAACAAATAACAATGCCAAGGGGGCAATCAGCATGAATTATGTGGTACTAGGGGGCTCGGAGGGAGGCAAACAAACAAAGGGGTCTAAGATCAAAGGCCCTCAAACAAGGGGGGTTAAAATCAATTCTCCCGCGGATATTCGAGGTTTGTAGTATCTTGGCGGGGCCATACCCGACCGAATACCTCGTCTGGGGGACGAGCCGGAGCACCGCGAACCTTATGTACATGGTCCCGGAGCTTGGGGAGACGGTTGTTGATATGTATCTACTTCTTCTCACGCTTTTCCTCTTGTTTTGACCTCTAATTTGCATGATTTGAATGAAACTAACCCCCGGACTGACGTCGTTTTCAGCAGAACTACCATGGTGTTGTTTTTGTGCAGAAATAAAAGTTCTCGAAATGGAACAAAACTTTTGAGGATTTTTTATATCAATAATAAGAATTACTGGAGCCAAGACCCACCAAAGAGGGGCCCCTGGGTGGGCACAACCCACAAGGGCGCGCCCCCTCCCCTAACACACCCAGGTGGGTCGTACCCACCTGGTGGCCCCGTTGACGACCCCCCTGATACTATAAAATCACATTATTCCAGGAAAAAATCAGGGAGAAAGAATTATCGCGATCCATGAGACGGAGCCACCGTCAAGCCTTGTTCTTCCCCGGGAGGGCAGATCTGGAGTCCGTTGGGGCTCCGAAGAGGGGGATCTTCGTTCTTCAACATCACCAACCCTTCTCCATCGCCAATTCCATGATGCTCCCCACCGGGAGTGAGTAATTCCTTCGTAGGATTGCTGGTCGGTGAGGAATTGGATGAGATTCATCATGTAATCGAGTTGGTTTTGTTAGGGCCTGATCCCTAGTATCCACTATGTTCTTAGATTGATGATGCTATGACTTTCCTATGCTTAATGCTTGTCACTTTGGGCCCGGGTGCCATGATTTCATATCTGAACTGTTATGAATTCATCATTATATCCATGTTTTAGATCCGATCTTGCAAGTTACAGTCACCTATTATGGTTATGATCCGAGAACTCCGGAGTGACAACAACTGGGCCCACTCTCAGCGATGACCGTAATTTGAGGAGTTCATGTATTCACTATGTGTTAATGCTTTGTTCCGGTTCTCTATTAAAAGGAGGCCTTAATATCCCTTAGTTTCCAATATGGACCCCGCTGCCACAGGAGGGTAGGACAAAAGATGTCATGCAAGTTCTTTTAATAAAGCATGTATGACTATTTATGGAATACATGCCTACATTATATCGATGAACTAGAGCTAGTGCCCTATCGCCCTAGATTATAACTGTCACATGATGAATATCATCCAACAAGTCACCGATCCAATGCCTACGAATTTATCCTTATTGATCTTGCTGTGTTACTATTGCTATCATCACTGTTACACTTGCTACAAACTACTGCTATCACTGTTACTATTACCGTTGCTACTGTCACTATTATCAAAACTATCAAACTACTTTGCTACTGATCACATTGCTGCAGATAATTAATCTCCAGGTGTGGTTGAATTGACAACTCAACTTCTAATACCTTCAAATATTCTTTGGCTCCCCTTGTGTCGAACCAATAAATTTGGATTGAATACTCTACCCTCAAAAACTGTTGCGATCCCCTATACTTGTGGGTTATCAAGAACTTTTTCTGGCGCCGTTGCTGGGGAGAATAGCTATATTTGTTGAGTCACTTGGGATTATTATCATATTATCACTATGAAGAATCTGAAGGATCCAAAGACTAAGATTTATCCCTCTAAGACGAGGGGAGGTAAGGAATTGCCATCTGCTTTAGATTCACCTTCTGTTATGAGTAAACTTGCAACACCACCACATGCTATTAATTCTGATATGTCGCAAGTTATTGATGATGCTACTTCCACTATGTATGATGCTTATAATGATGCTAGTACCTTGCTTGATAATGATGATGTGCCACTTGGTGAATTTCTTGGTAAACAAATTGCTAGAGTTATACAACATGATGCTGTTGAATCTGATGATGAGCTTGAAACTGAATCTCCTGAAACTAGAGATATTCTTGCTTGTAATGAGTGGAGAAGCAACTAGAGATATTCTTGCTTGTAATGATAGAGATGATATAGAGAAATTACTATGCAAGTATAAAGAAAAATCTCTGAATGCTAGAATGTAATGTGATCCTAAGTTTGCTACTTCACCTATCTATATTGACGATAAGGATTATGAATTCTCCGTCGACCCAGAGTTAATTACTTTGGTTGAATCTGATCCTTTCCATGGTTATGAAACTAAAACCGTTGTGGCACATCTTACAAGTTGAATGATATAGCCACTCTTTTTACTCATGATGAGAAAACTCGTTATTACTTTATTCTCAGATTATTTCCTTTCTCATTAAAGGGTGATGCTAAAGCTTGGTACAATACTCATGCTCCTGGTTGTGTGCGTTGATGTCTACTGCACAACCTTCTTCTTGTAGACGTTGTTGGGCCTCCAAGTGCAGAGGTTTGTAGGACAGTAGCAAATTTTCCTCAAGTGGATGACCTAAGGTTTATCAATCCATGGGAGGCGTAGGATGAAGATGGTCTCTCTCAAGCAACCCTGCAACCAAATAACAAAGAGTCTCTTGTGTCCCCAACACACCCAATACAATGGTAAATTGTATAGGTGCACTAGTTCGGCGAAGAGATGGTGATACAAGTGGGATGATAGATATGGGTGTTTGTAATCTGAAAATATAAAAACAGCAAGGTAACTAATGATAAAAGTGAGCACAAACGGTATTGCAATGTGTTGAAACAAGGCCTAGGGTTCATACTCTCACTAGTGCAAGTTCTCTCTGAAGGAAATATGCCCTAGAGGCAATAATAAAGTTATTATTTATTTCCTTATATCATGATAAATGTTTATTATTCATGCTAGAATTGTATTAACCGGAAACATAATACATGTGTGAATACATAGACAAACAGAGTGTCACTAGTATGCCTCTACTTGACTAGCTCGTTAATCAAAGATGGTTATGTTTCCTAACCATGGACAAAGAGTTGTTATTTGATTAACGGGATCACATCATTAGATGAATGATCTGATTGACATGACCCATTCCATTAGCTTAGCACCCGATCGTTTAGTATGTTGCTATTGCTTTCTTCATGACTTATACATGTTCCTATGACTATGAGATTATGCAACTCCCGTTTGCCGGAGGAACACTTTGGGTGCTACCAAACGTCACAACGTAACTGGGTGATTATAAAGGAGTACTACAGGTGTCTCCAAAGGTACATGTTGGGTTGGCGTATTTCGAGATTAGGATTTGTCACTCCGATTATCGGAGAGGTATCTCTGGGCCCTCTCGGTAATGCACATCACTTAAGCCTTGCAAGCATTGCAACTAATGAGTTAGTTGCGGGATGATGTATTACAGAACGAGTAAAGAGACTTGCCGGTAACGAGATTGAACTAGGTATTGGATACCGACAATCGAATCTCGGGCAAGTAACATACCGATGACAAAGGGAACAACGTATGTTGTTATGCGGTCTGACCGATAAAGATCTTCGTAGAATATGTAGGAGCCAATATGGGCATCCAGGTCCCGCTATTGGTTATTGACCGGAGACGTGTCTCGGTCATGTCTACATTGTTCTCGAACCGTAGGGTCCGCACGCTTAAGGTTTCGATGACAGTTATATTATGAGTTTATGAGTTTTGATGTACCGAAGGAGTTCGGAGTCCCGGATGAGATCGGGGACATGACGAGGAGTCTCGAAATGGTCGAGACGTAAAGATCGATATATTGGATGACTATATTCGGACATCGGAAAGGTTCCGAGTGATTCGGGTATTTTTCGGAGTACCGGGTAGTTACGGGAGAAGTAATGGGCCTTGATGGGCTTTAGTGGGAAGAGGAAAAAGGCTGCTGCTCCCCCCTCCCCTCTAGTCCGAATTGGACTATGGAAAAGGGGGCCGGCCACCTTTCCTACTCCTCCACTTCCTTCTCCCCTCCTCCCCTCTTGGTGGACTCCTACTAGGACTTGGAGTCCTAATAGGACTCCACACCTGGCGCGCCTCTCCTAGGGTCGGCCTCCTCCTCCCTTGCTCCTTTATATACGGGGGCAGGGGGCACCCCATAGACACACAAGTGGATCCACGTGATCGTTCCTTAGCTGTGTGCGGTGCCCCCTTCCACCATATTCCACCTCGGTCATATTGTAGCGGTGCTTAGGCGAAGCCCTGCGATAGTAGAACATCAAGATCGTCACCACGCCGTCATGCTGACGGAACTCCTCCCCGAAGCTTTGCTGGATCGGAGCCCGGGGATCGTCATCGAGCTGTACGTGTGCTAAGAACTCGGAGGTGCCGGAGTAACGGTGCTTGGATCGGTCGGATCGGGAAGAAGACGTACGACTACTTCCTCTACGTTGTGTCAACGCTTCCGTTGCGATCTACAAGGGTACATAGATCAGACTCTCCCCCTCGTTGCTATGCATCACCATGATCTTGCGTGTGCGTAGGAAATTTTTTGAAATTACTACGTTCCCCAACAGTGGCATCCGAGCCTAGGTTTTATGGTTTGATGTTATATGCACGAGTAGAACACAAGTGAGTTGTGGGCGATATAAGTCATACTGCCTACCAGCATGTCATACTTTGGTTCGGCGGTATTGTTGGATGAAGCGGCCCGGACCGACATTACGCGTATGCTTACGCGAGACCGGTTTCCCCGACGTGCTTTGCACATAGGTGAGTTGCGGGTGATTGTTTCTCCAACTTTAGTTGAACCAAGTGTGGCTACGCCCGGTCCTTGCGAAGCTTAAAACGGAGTCTATTTGACAAACTATCGTTGTGGTTTTGATGCGTAGGTGAGATTGGTTCTTGCTTAAGCCCGTAGCAGCCACGTAAAATTTGCAACAACAAAGTAGAGGACGTCTAACTTGTTTTTGCAGGGCATGTTGTGATGTGATATGGTCAAAACGTGATGAGTTATAAGTTGTTATATAAGATGATCATGTTTTGTTGAACTTATCGGCAACTGGCAAAAGCCTTATGGTTGTCTGTCTATTGCATAAGATGCAAGCACCCAATAATTGTTTTACTTTATCGCTATGCGATAGCAATAGTTGCAAGAGCAAGTGTTGGCGAGACGACCACGTGACAACACATTGATATAGATCAAGATGATGGAGATCATGGTGTCATGCCGGTAACGATATAGATCATGACAGTACTTTGGAGATGGAGATCAAAGAAGCAAGATGATGGCCATATCATGTCACATATTTTGATTGCATATGATGTTTATCTTTTATACATCTTATTTTGCTTAGTTTGACGATAGCATTTTAAGATGATCTCTCACTAATTATCAAGAAGTGTTCTCCCTGAGTATGCACCGTTGCGAAAGTTCTTCGTGCTGAGACACCATGTGATGATCGGGTGTGATAGGCTCTACGTTCAAATACAACGGGTGCAAAACAGTTGCACACGCGGAATACTCAGGTTATACTTGACGAGCCAAGCATATACAGATATGGCCTCGCAACACGGAGACCGAAAGGTCGAGCGTGAATCATATAGTAGATATGATCAACATAGTGATGTTCACCAATGAAACTACTCCATCTCACGTGATGATCGGACATGGTTTAGTTGATTTGGATCACGTGATCACTTAGAGGATTAGAGGGATGTCCATCTAAGTGGGAGTTCTTAAGTAATATGATTAAATTGAACTTAAATTTATCATGAACTTAGTCCTGGCAGTATTTTGCAAATTATGTTGTAGATCAATAGCTCGCGTTGTTGCTTCCCTGTGTTTATTTTTGATATGTTCCTAGAGAAAATTGTGTTGAAAGATGTTAGTAGTAATGATGCGGATTGGATCCGTGATCTGAGGTTTATCCTCATTGCTGCACAGAAGAATTATGTCCTTGATGCACCGCTAGGTGACAGACCTATTGCAGGAGCAGATGCAGACGTTATGAACGTTTGGCTAGCTCAATATGATGACTACTTGATAGTTTAGTGCACCATGCTTAATGGCTTAGAATCGGGACTTCAAAGACGTTTTGAACGTCATGGACCATATGAGATGTTCCAGGAGTTGAAGTTAATATTTCAAGCAAATACCCGAGTTGAGAGATATGAAGTCTCCAACAAGTTCTATAGCTAAAAGATGGAGGAGAATCGCTCAACTAGTGAGCATGTGCTCAGATTGTCTAGGTACTACAATCGCTTGAATCAAGTGGGAGTTAATCTTCCAGATAAGATAGTGATTGACATAATTCTCTAGTCACCATGACCAAGTTAGTAGAACTTCGTGATGAACTATAGTATGCAAGGGATGACGAAAACGACTCCCGAGTTTTTCATGATGATGAAATCGATGAAGGTAGAAATCAAGAAAAACATCAAGTGTTGATGGTAGACAAGACCACTAGTTTCAAGAAAAGGGCAGAGGGAAGAAGGGGAACTTCAAAAAGAACAGCAAGCAAGTTGCTGCTCAAGTGAAGAAGCCCAAGTCTGGACCTAAGCCTGAGACTGAGTGCTTCTACTGCAAAGGGACTGGTCACTGGAAGCGGAACTACCCCAAGTGATTGGCGGATAAGAAGGATGGCAAAGTGAACATAAGTATATTTGATATACATGTTATTGATGTGTACTTTACTAGTGTTTATAGAAAACCCTCAGTATTTGATACTAGTTCAGTTGCTAAGATTAGTAACTCGAAACGGGAGTTGCAGAATAAACAGAGACTAGTTAAGGGTGAAGTGACGATGTGTGTTGGAAGTGGTTCCAAGATTGATATGATCATCATCGCACACTCCCTATAATTTCGGGATTAGTGTTGAACCTAAATAAGTGTTATTTGGTGTTTGCGTTGAGCATGAATATGATTTGATCATGTTTATTGTAATACGGTTATTCATTTAAGTAAGAGAATAAATTGTTGTTCTGTTTACATGAATAAAACCTTATATGGTTACACACCCAATGAAAATAGTTCGTTGGATCTCGATCGTAGTGATACACATAATCATAATATTGAAACCAAAAGATGCAAAGTTAATAATGATAGTGCAACTTATTTGTAGCACTGCCGTTTAGGTCATATTGGTGTAAAGCGCATGAAGAAACTCCATGCTGATGGGCTTTTGGAATCACTTGATTATGAATCAGTTGATGCTTGCGAACCATGCCTCATGGGCAATGATGAACACGGAGGACGTGTACGAGGCAAAGGCAAAGTTTCATGGAAAGTAGGGTTTTCCCAGGACAATGACCCGTACGGTTACAGAAGCCGTAAGAGAAAGACGGACCGGGATGCAGATCTTATGACGAAGTTTGCATCGGAACTCCATGAGTTGAAGCAGACCGTGCATGAACTATTGAAAGAAAAATCGGCTGCAGGGCCGCATGAAGATCATGAAGCGGATTGCGGAAGCCAGCAGCGGAGAAGCAGCGTGGCTTCCACGAATGCCCCGCCTGGTGCTAGTGCACCGATGATCGAGATTCGTGCACCGGAGCCTCACTACCCCGTGGATGATGTAAAGAAGATGAAAGACTGTGATCTGCATTATCCCGTGGGGAACGTTTCCACGAAGGTAGCTAGCGGCAGTGCTTTACCCTGTAAACCTGGAGCACTCCACCACAACAACCCCATTCCATATGGCTATGCTTGTGTCACGGTGGAAGACATAGTCCAAGGGTTTGAGGACCTGGAGATTGACAAACCTACACCCGAAGGGGATAGCAGACTTGGAGATGTCAAGCGCCAGTACATTCTATGGAAAAAGAAGTACATAGTGTTTCCAGACGAGGCGCCAAGGTTAGCAAGTCCACCCCCCTCCGATGGTGGTGGTGGTGGTGGCGGTGGTGGCGGTGGTGGTGGTCGTGGTGGTTCACCTACACCTCCTTCACGCCATTCGACGCCGTCCCCCGATCCACAACCTCCGGCGGGTACGACGCCCCCCAATCCTCCTTCGGCGGGTACGACGCCCCCCAATCCACCTCCGGCGGGTACGACGCCCCCAATCCTCCTCCGGCGGGTACGACGCCCCCCAATCCACCTCCGGCGAAGAAGCAGAAGCAGGCGGACAGCAAGGAAACCTGCTCCTGGACTATTAACCCGGACCCTTATGTACCTAAGACCACAAGGGTACCGGAGCCATCGCTGAAGCCTCTCCTCCCAAGGCCTGGGGAACTTAGTGAAGCTGACCTCACATTGGCCGCGTCTACTGATTATGAGAAATGGAAGGCGGATATGAAGGCGAAAAAAGTGCCTGAGCCCAAGCAAGTATTCACTGAGAAGCAAAAGAAGTGGGCTAAGGATTTTTTGACGACACCGTCCCAAGCCGAGCTGAATATGCCTGACGACTATGGACATGAACTTCGTAGGCAAGCAAAAATATTGAAGGAGGAAGAAAGTAAAAAAATCGGGAAACAAGTTGACCAGCTCGGGATGCAGAAGAAACAATCGATCCCCCCGCTCATAGTGAAAGCCGGTCCGGAAGAGGACCCCGAGATCATAGCAGCTGCGGCAGCACTTGGATTGACTGTAGCGGCTGCCATGAAACAAGCGTCCGAGATGGGTTTGACTGTTCATGCCTTCTTAGACCTTGAGGATGCGCCTGTAGGTGAGATAACATTACAATATGTGCGGAAGGGGCCTCTCGTCGAGCCTGAGAAGGAAAATAGTCTACCAACACAAATGCGAAATCTGCTACGTTGGTACAAGCAATTCATAACATGGGCCGACAAAGAATATGTTTATGCGGATGTTACACATGAGCATCACATCAAACGGTACTCTGTAGAAGTTCATATGAGTGAATTATTCCAGTTGTTCAATCTGCGCGCCCTCGACAAATCTATGCTGAGTTGCTACGTTCTGTAAGTGATTTATTTCTACCTCATCTCGTTCTTCATTGCCTGCACTATATATATATATTGTCCTAACTATATTGTTGCGTACGCTATTATGCAGATTGAAGATTTGGGAATGCAAAATAAGAAACATCCATGATGTTGGGTTCATTGACCCACATATCGTTAATGGACATGTGTTAGAACATCACCACAAAGACATGGAGAAAGACCTGTACAAGTTTCTTAGAAAGCATCAACTCAAAAGTCATATTCTATTTCCTTACCATTTTGGGTGAGTGTTTCTCTCTTGTGCCCATTCTATTTTGTTTACTCCATGCATGGTATGTCTAATCGATGAGTTATGCATGACTGTGCATGTAACGTGTCCGCAGGTTCCACTGGATTCTGCTAAATATTGAACTTCACACCTCCACAGTTCTAATCATGGACTCTAAGGATTCGGATCCAAAGCGTTGGGCCGACATGAGAAAAATGCTGCAAAAGTAATTATTTTCAATCATTTGAGCTCTATATTGATCGGTCTCTTCATTTCCTAATATCAACTAACTAATAAATCCCTTATTCATTTAATTTTCTTTGCCCTGTAGGGTTTGGAGACGGTTCTCAGAAGAAACTGTCGGTGAATTCAAACATGAGCTAGATTTCAGAAAGTTAGTTAATGTGGATAAGCAGCCATCGGGGACCGATCTATGTGGATACTATGTTTGTGAGAACATCCAGAGACAAACCACTGAGCGGAAGGCATCAGCTAGCGTGCGGAACGCGACGGATAACTTGCGGAGGAGGCTTAGTCCAGAAGCTCGCTTCCGACCAATTCAAGAAGAATTAGCAGGATTTTTCATGAGGGAAGTCATCAATCCTAAAGGACAACACTATACCGAGGACGAAGAAATTTATATGCATACCCGAGATTGAAACTTGTTCGAAGTTGTATATGGTCATCCATCCTAATTGTGTATGGAAACTTGTTCGAAGTTGTATATGGTCACCCGAGATTGAATATATATTATATATTCCTCTTGAATTCTTCTTGTTTGAAATTTCATATGCATGTATATAGAAGCGTAGAATATGTGTACTGAAACTTCATCAAAAATAAAATAAAACACAAAATAAAATATAAAACAAATAAAACACTACAAATTAAAAAGAAACCAGGTTTAGGGGGGCTAAAACCCTAAACCTGCGGAGGAGGCCTTTAGTCCCGGTTGGCCACGAGAGCCGGGACTAAAGGTCCTCGGCCCCGACGGACCACGGGCGCCCACGTGGCGGGCCTTTGGTCCCGGTCAGCCACAAGAACCGGGACTAAAGACTTTTGTCGCGGTCCGTAAGAGCCGCGGCTAAAGGGGGGGGGGTCTTTAGTCGCGCTTATTTAGTCCCGGTTGCACAGCCGGGACTAAAGGCTGTTGCGAACCGGGACTAAAGGGCTTTTTTCTACAAGTGACATTAACTACATTGGTGTTAAATCTGAAAACAACACACATAAACTTTATTGGAATTAAATCTGAGAAGAGCAAAGGCATGGAGTGCAGGTCCAAAACTCCAAACATGCAGTGCCAACTTCCAAAGATTCATTTCAGTATAAATAGAAATAAAAAGGAGTTTTTTGCACAATGCCTATGAAGAAGGAGGTTGCGAAATCCGAGAAACATGTAGACTGAGCGGGACAAAAGATTAGTGATCAAAAGACACAAGTTTTGGTTTCCATGTTTCCACTGAAACTAAGTTTCCATTGGATACTTTTCTCTATTGAGCACACATAGAGATACCAACCTATCCAATACCATATCTCCTCTTCACGATCTTCCGGTCAAATGTTCTGATGCCGTCTTCTAGGAAAAATTTACTTGTAAAATATAATCCTGAAATCCAGTTAGATAGTTGAAAAAAATCATAATGAAAAAGTCAACTTTCTATAATGTTAACCATGAAATTCAATGATATTTAATCATAATAGTGTTGAAGCTTACTGTTTAGTTATTGAAACTGTTAAATGTGTTGAATAGTTCATTCATTTTACCATGTCACCTTTTACTCTTGCCGAGCCATCTAAATTAAATTAAACTTCTCTCCCAATAATTCATAGATGGAACTCATTTCATTGATTAATTGGTGTATATACTAACCTAGCATGCATATGTAGCACCAGCTGCTATGTAGTTAAACTTGTGCTACCAAAAAACTTGGTGAGATAGTTGAATCATAATCACTCAAGCTTTATCGTTCATTGATTTTTTATAGTTATATTTGTTATATAGTAATTCATTTATTTTCTACATTAGATTTTACTACGAATTCATTCTATTGCTAGATCATCTCCAGAAATTGAACTACTCTGTTGTCCATTTTACTAATGGTCACTGTTTTCATGGTCAACCATGGGCAATGTAAAGGAGTGTGATGGCCTAGGGCCCAATCATCAATAAATTGTGAAAGTATGTTTGCAAAACATAAAACTAGCAATAATAAAAAGTTAAAAAGAATTTGCTGATGGATACCTAACTCCACCAGAATGAAGCGTCAAGTAGAAGCAATCATATCAGACGATGTGAAATCTTAAGCTTTGTATTCTGCACGTTCATTTTACATTGTGCTGGAGTTAGGTATCCATCAGCAAATTCATTTTAACTTTCTATTATTGCTGGTTTTATGTTCTGCAAACATACTTTCACAAGTTATTGATGTATTGTGCCCTTATTTGAGATGGGCCCTAAGCCATCACGCTCCTTTACATGGCCCATGGCCGACCGTGAAAACACTGACCATTAGTAAAATGGACAACGAGTAGTTCAACTTTCTTACGCTGATCTAGCAAAAGAATGATTTTGTAGTAAAATATAAGGTGGAAAATAAATGAATTACTAAATACTCCCTCCGTTCCATAATGTAGTGCCTATAGATTTTTTGAGAAGTCAAACTTTACAAACTTTGACCAAGTTTGTAGAGAAAAATATTTATATTTACAATACCAAAAATATATAATGTGAAACTACATCTTATGATGAATCTAGTGATATATGTTTCGCACTCTAGATGTAAATATTTTTCTCCACAAACTTGGTCAAAGTTTGTGAGGTTTGACTTTAAAAAAAATCTATAGGCACTACATTATGGAACGGAGGGAGTATCAAATATAAATATAAAAAATCAATGGAAGATAAAGCTTGAGTGATTATGATTCAACTATCTCACCAAGTTTTGTAGTAGCACAAGTTTAACTTCATAGGATTTGGTGCTACATATACATGCTTACTTAGTATATACATCAATTCATAAATGGAATGAGTTCCATCTATGAATTATTAGGAAGAGAAGATTAATTTAATTAAGACAGTTACGCAAAAGTTAAAGGTGACATGGTAAAATGAATGAACTATTCGACACATTTAATAGTTTAAATAACTAATTAGTCAAGGTACAATACTGCTATGATTAAATATTATTGAAATTCAAGGTTAACATCGTACATAGTTGACTTTTGCATTATGATTTTTTTAACTATCTAACTAGATTTCACGGTTAATATTTTACAGAGTACTTTTTCCCTTCAAGACGGCATCAAAACGTTTCACCGGAAGATCATCAAAAGGAGATGTTGTATGGGATAGGTTGGTATCTCTATGTGTGCTCAATAGAGAAAATTATCCAATGAAAACTCAGTTTTAGTGGAACATGGAAGACGAAACTTGTGTGTTTGGATCACAAATCTTTTGTCCAGATCAGTCTACATGTTTCTCGGATTTTGCAAACTGCTTCTTGATGGGCATTGTGCACAAAACCCCTTTTTTATTTCTATCTATACTGAAATAAATCCTTGGAAGTTGGCACCGCATGTTTGCAGTTTTGGACCTGTACTCCATGCCTTTGTTGTTCTCAGATTTAATTCCAGTAAAGTTTATGTGTGTTGTTTTGAGATACCAATGTAGTTATGTGAAAATAAAATCTGCTTTCGCATGTTGTTTTGGTCCAAACATATAAACTATTGATCATCAGCCCCTCAGATTGATCAGAAATTTGTCGGTTATCTTTTGTTATCAAAAGTCAGTAAGCCTATTCTCACTCGGATGTGCAACATGGTGCCGCATGCACGCTTTGCTTTGGGTTCGATTGGTAACAAAAAAACATATTTTTCTCAAAGAACAAGAAGATTAACGAGTGGAGCCAATGTTTGCAAACTTGCCTAATACCCCACAGACCAAAACCCTCACAAGTTACTAACTACAAGAGAGCAGACGTTTGATCGGACAAAAGGACTGTACCAAATGGTTCAGGGAAGACACATGGTGTCACTAGTGTGTCGATTCTGGTAAAACAAACTATAGATGTGCAAAAAATCCCTCTTACCACGTTAAATGCAAAAATACATAGAACGGGGAGCTTGCAAGGAATTGATCTTGAGACCTCTAACTTAAGGCACACACTGGTAGCCACTTCACATCACCACTGCAAATATAGCTTAATCTTTTGAAACATGAACAATCTTCACATCACCACAACAAATATAGCTTGCAAGGACTATAATGTGTAATATATAAGAACACACAACAGTGTTAATATATACGAAAACATTTCTGAAATAATTTGAAACTTTTAATGAAAAAAGACGTGAACTATTTTGAAATGCCGAATAGTTGTTGAAATTGTGACTAAATTTGAAAACACAAACATTTTCAGAAATTTCTACAGGATTTAGAAAATGATTTTTTTTTAAAAATTCCATACATCTTTTAAAACATGAACAACTTCCGAACATCTTTTCGAAACATGAATAATTTTTAAAATTTATGGTTTTTTTAGTTTTTGTTTGTTCCGTTTTTCTTCTGTTTTTATCTTTCTTTTTCTTTTCTTTTTCAAAATTTTTGAACTATTTTTAAATCATGAATTTTTTCCTAAATCCGTGAACATTTAAAATACGTGAACATTTCCTTTAATTTGCGAACTCTATTTTCAAGAATGTTCTTACATTCAGAAAAATGTTTGCGTTGTGTAATATTGTTCAGAGTTTCAAAATGTGTCCCTGTTTTGAAAGTTTGTTCGCAAATCCAAAGAATGTTCGATTTTCCAAAAAAACAAAATTTAAAAATTCCATGTTTTCGAAATTTATTTACAAGTTACAAAAATGTTCATGTTTTCCCCAAATTTTGTTCAAAAGTTTTTAAAAATGGTTGTGGAATTTTAAAAAAATCATGTTGTCAATTTTTTCCTATTTTTATTTTTTATAGAATTTGAAACAATTGTCATGTATACGAATTTTGTTCATAAATTCTAAAAGTCTTCATGAATTTTAAATCTGTTCTAATTTCTTACAAAATTGTTCATGTTCCAGAAGATGTTCGGGAATTTCAAATTAGAAAACATGTTTGTCTTTTCCAAAAAAAATCATAAATTCAAAATCAATTCGGTATTCAAAATTGTTCATTTTTCTTCCAATCAAAGTTTTGTTTTTTTCAGAAATGTTTTCATATATATGAACGCTGCTGTATGTTCTTATATATTTCGTGTTGTAGAACATCATAAGCAGCAGTGATGTGAAGTTGGTAGAATTGCGCGCCTTAAGTCGGAGGTCTTGAGTTTGAGTCCTCGTGAGCCCACCTTTTTCTTTGTATTTTTATGTCGCTTGGATAGAACGTGGTTGGAGGGACATGGCTTAGTGGGCCAGCCCACTCGCTCATGCCTGTGCAAATCGTATACATGGGTCTGCGTATACATTTTGCCAAAGGTCCATATTACTCTTTATATGTTTGGTGAAGGAGGTGTGCCGAAGCGGAGCTTGTGCAAAATTGTGATTCCGTGTCATAGATTTCCCAGCCCTACAAAGTACTGATATGACTCCTATAGGGATGGGAGAATATCTTCTTCAAAAACTAGTTTAGTGCTAATTCTTTTTAGACGGCTTAAAAAATAAGCTGCCTTTCCCAGCTTAAAAAATAAGCCGGCTCTAATTTTTTTGAGACTTCTAAGCTAGTTATCCCGTCCCAATGAATATAAGAGGTGGCTTATGGAAAAAGCTGAGGAGAGGGAGCTTAAGAACTGGCCTTTAGTCCCATTTGCTATAGCTTGAGGCAGACTCAAGGCGAGCATATTCGGGACCAATACGTTGTTGCATCGACATAGATACAATTACGGGTTAATCTATTGTCATTTCCAAAAGTAGGTGGTAGGAGGGACATGGCTTAATGAACCGGCCCGGTCACTCGCACCTATGCAATTCGCATCCTTTATCCGTTTAATAGTGAGGGACGTGGGGCTCGTGCAAAATTGTGATTCTGTTACCAGAGTAATGAGCGTGTATCTCTTGTTTTCTTTTAGCCGATGGCTGTAAGTATCAAGCCTCTGAAGATTTTAGGGGAGAAATTCCTTCATTAACAGTTTACTCAAGGAGAACGCGAGACTGTACCGTCGGCTACCTGCTGGTGTCAGAGTCGGGGCTGCCTGCTGCGACGCTGCCGTCGCCTCCCTTGGCCCTCGCCGAACCTGTTTAGCACCGGATCTTGGATGGGATACTCCGGCACGCAGCAGACCACCTCGACGCCCACCGTCCAGCGCACGGTGAAACGGCACGCGCACCGCTCCACGCCGTCCACCTGCATATTTGGTCTGCGCCTATTACTACTCAAGCATATGCGTGTGTTGACAAACGCACTGAGTAGGGCGCGACGAGGAGGACTTACAGTCTCGAGGACAGCGTCGTTCCTCGTCGTCGTAGATATCGCAGGCGAGGCAGAGCCGGTCGCCCGGGCGGAGATCGCCGCAGCGGGCGTTGTCGAGGGCCGGGATTTCCCGGCGGAACCTCGCGCGGAGCGCGTCCACGTCGCCCGGGGATGTGAGGTCAGCCCCTGGATCGTACCATTCGTCCGCATCCTCGGGAAATTTTTCGAACATGACGCGCAGCCAGCCGTCCTGCACCACCACGCGCGCGCCATCCCACGCCTCGTCGGACCGCGCGCGGTGCTTCATTCGGGGCCGTGGGCGGCGGCGGCGGCGGCACGGTGGCCTTCCGCTTTCGCGACTTCGGCATTTCAGGGATACTGTGGGAGTGGCGGCGCTCTGGGTGGTCGGTGGGATTTGGGCCCTCGAGAGTACTGGGCGGCGGGTTTCTCGATGCTTTATACCGTCCAGATTCTGATAATCTTTCTAGGTTTTAGGTTTAGCTTTGGTCCACATAATGTGCATAAACACCCCTCGATAAAAAGAAAAACATAATGTGCAAATACTTTCGTGGTATACTCCTTCCGTTTTGTAAATAGAAGTCTTTTTAGATATTTCAATATAAACTACATACAGATGTATATAGACATATTTTAGACAGTAGATTCATTCATTTCGCTTTGTATGTTGTCCATTATTGAAATCTCTAAAAAAAATTTATATTTAAGAATGGATGGAGTATATCTATATACCTTTTTTAAATAAACATATTTTATTCCTTAGATAATAGATATATCATTTACAATATAGTGAGAAATAAAATCAGGGATTATAGATTCCCAAACATAGAAGATTTTTCACTAAAAGAAGTTCTCCACTAGATTGTGAGCCACATCATTTGCTTCATGGCGACATTGTGAATATAAGACACTCGCAAGTTTCAGCCTAAATGTTTGCACTCAAGTATCATTGCAACATCTGAGCCCACATACGTTTCTGGTTGTTGCACTGCTTCCGCCACGACGCTACTATGTGATTCACTAATCACTTTCTTGCATCCGATCCTCCCTGCATCCATTTCGGATCGTTGTCATCTCCGCTGAGTCAACGCTGGTCACCTAAGGAACGCGCCATGTTGCCGCAGCAATGAAGTTCCCTCTTCCATCATGGGTAAAAGCGCCTGTTGCATCTAGAATGTTTTAACTCGGGAAGCATCATCAACATTTATTTTGACCACATCCCTAGTCGGCCTCTTCCACATATTATCATGGCTTCTTGTAGGCTCTATGTACCTATTGATAAAGTACGGAGTGTTTCTGCCCGTGCGCCATCGTATGTTTTATAAAAAAAACAAGTGTTTTTCTAAATATTCCACGATCCAGTATTAAGCCCCTCTTCTTTATCTCTATCTGTTGGGCTTCGGCCCAACTTCTGTATCCACTATCGCGCACAGCTGGGCATTGGTTAATTAGTATTCCGAGTTCAGCTACAGTATGCCTAGTTCACTATGTTTTCAGGCCGTTTAGATCCATGGTCTTTATTATTTACAGAGCATATGTTAAAATGACCATGCTATAATTTTACAACTGTAACTCGGATTAAAATAATTTATATACATAATTTGACCAGAAAAAATGTTTAGTTTTCAACCGTGCTATTAGTCATTCTTGTTAACTAATATAACAAAAATTAGGGCAAAACCTTAATTAAAACATAATGTGCACACACACACACACACACACACACACACACACACACACACACCAAACTGACTAGACATTGTTTCGACCAACATAATCAAATTTCAGATTAGAGACATTGTTTTATATAAACTAAGTTTATACCCCTTACTAATTCATCTTTGGAGCCTTGGTTTCGAATGTGTGCTTCAGTTGGGCATCAATCGATACGACAAAGGCTTTAATATCATAGATGCTAAGAAGAACATGACCCCTTCATTATTTGTTTTTATAATAATAATGAAAACTAGCTTGTGTCTCACATAATTGTGCAGATGATTACTTTTGTTTTTTCTTTCAAAAAGGAGGAATACCCCCGTCTCTGCATCAACCCATGCACATAACCATTTTATTATATTATCCTGCATAGCCGAGCAAACCAAATACAATGATCAAACAAAAGCCACTAGCCAGACCACTACTGCCACTACACTTGGTGACATGCCTCGCCGCATATCAACACACAACATCTATTCCGGTTGCCTCATGAAGCTGCTCGCTAGCAAGCTGAGAGTACCAACCGGCACGCTCTAGGATCAGCTGCCTCTATCTTCCGCATTCCCATCTTTAGTACTGATCAACGCATTTACCTCGTCAGGCCATACTACCATAGATGTCACCATGACGCCAAACAATGCCACCATCCTGTACGCGTCCATCTACACGCTCCTGTCGCCGAAACTCCGTTGTGTCATGCCACCGAGACCCGTCGTCGATGATGCATTAGAAACCAGGCCGCTCCACCACATGTGCACTCGAGTTAGCACTTGCTCCACAACGATGCCTCCAGCAAGGAGCGCGGTGCAAGACGTCGCCATCGTCTGATCCGGTAACAGATCTAGGGTTTCCCCCGAAGCATGCCAAAAGGAGCGACGCGACATTGCTACGACGATGCCTTCAATAGGGTAACGACGCCAAGAGACGTCGCGCGCCATCGTCCGCCATGACCGCCTTGTGGTCATTTCTATATCATATTGACTCGACAACATGGCATTGAAGTATGAATCACGATGAACTATTCATACTAACATAAGTATGTCCTATATCTATATCTATACTTCTATACTTAATATTAAAGATTGGAACCTTTCATAGTTCTCCATATGTCATCTTTTTATATTCATTGATTTTATGTTAACCATGAAGATTGACGATTGAGATTTAAAAATAGATCTACACACGTATAAGAAAAAAAAGCGTTGCGCAAAAAAAGTCCCAGACTCGTAACACGGTTCCACCTTTTTGAGTTGCATAAGTATTTGCTGGATCGGACTCTATCCTCGCAAATAAAAAATATGCTACAAACAAACAAGAAAAGCTGTACCGAGAAAACAAAAAGAACGATTCGATCGTTGTGGATACATGCATACGTGTGCGTAACTGTCCGACGAAATTAAGTGGCAAGATCAACTAGCTTGTTTTTGCACAACTAGCTAGCTTGCCGTATGCGCTAGCCTTCATAGAATCTTTACTTTTAAGGGAGCAGTTGGTAGTCTCGCTTTCAGGTTTTTTTTAGTCCCACCTTCCACGGTTTATTTTGGTACCTCCTCCCACCTCTAACTAAGCCACCACAAACCGAAAAAACCTGCTCCTGAGTCCCGAACCCGCACCATTCCACGTGCGACCCTCAATGGACGTTCGAAAGAAAACCTGCGACAAAAAAACCTACGACAAAAAAACCTACGACGGTTAACCAGCGATAGAAAAACCGTGCAGCCGCACGTACGAGCGACGAGACTCTACTCCTAATGGAGCAGCAGATCGGTCTCCGCCGCCAACCAGACCTTCGCACGCCCGATCCAGCCCTACGCCCCCTCCGCGGCCGATCCATCCCTGTGCCGCGGCTGATCCATGCCCTATGCCGCCGCCGATGCCTCCTCCTCCACCTCCATTCCCAAGCGACGGCGCCCGCGGCCGCGGTCTTCTCCCCCAGCCACCATGGCTGCAGATCCACTCACGGCCGGTCGTCTAAGCTGCAAGCATGGATGGATGGATCCAGGAAGGTATCCTTCCTCCCTGGGTGGAGCGAGCTGCACATCCCATTCGGCCCTCTGTAGCCGGCCATCTCCGCCTCCTCCTCGCCGTCGCCGCCGCCGGGGATCGCGTCTTCACCAAGCGCGAGCTCCGCCCCATCCGACCGACCGCAAAGGGGTGAGTTTTCTTCATCCCAAAGCCTCCTGATTTGCTTACTGCACTCTTGCCATTCCGATGGAGACTAACCTCCTCTGGCCGAGCCCCAACTCTGCATCTCTCTCCCAATTACCCTCACCCCGTCAGTTTGCTGCAGGTTGTCCATTGTAAATTTTCAAGGAGATTCAAATGTTCCTCTTCTGGATGATTGAAGGTAATACTTGGTCCAATTTTGCCACAAAAAATAATGTTAACTTGTCATAGTTACACGTATATGCTTATGAGAATTTTCATGTTTGTTAGATTAAAAAAACTGTATTTTCTCCTTTTAGCCAGTGGTTAATTTAGCAGAGCATTAGCATAGTATTGGTCTGATCAGCGAGATGATGATCACGAAATCCCGTTGATAATCAAATCAGCAAAGATAGTAGCAGTTTCCAGTGTAACTTGTTGTGTCCTCAAATCAGCAAAGATAGTAGCAGTTTCCGGTAGACCTTTTCTACTGCAATAGGAGCTTCAGACAGGGCATTGATGATTTGACGGTGATATTGGTTAACATATTGATTTGTTAATATTTTTTAAGTATAAAAGCTAAATGTAATCTGCACAAGAGCCAAACCTGCAGAAGGTTAGAGTGCGTGCAGCTGTTTCAGAACCTAGGGAAAACTAGCCTAATTGGTCTCTTTAATATTTAGTGAGTCTGTCCATGCACTTTTAGCTCTACTCACCACTAAAGATATCTACAACTTTCATGTTGAACGTATAGTTTAATTCAAACAGTAACATGGTCTAAGTCCGCATACAAGGTTACTGTACACAGAATCACATAAAGATAATTTTTGGACTGTGAAACTAAATTGGACCGCTACTTTTAAACCGTACATCAAAATAGTGCAAATAGAGTCTGTAGAAAGCATGGGACGTATCTCTCCTTTTTTTGCGATTGATCTCCACATTATGTTTGGAGTCCAAGTCAAAATTATGCAGTTTTTGATAGAGGATTTGGAAAGACCGAATCTGCATAGTAGGTGGATTACCCAAAACAGTTGACTTCATCCAACCCAACCTCACATCACTGTGTAAAGTTTGTAGCACTTATTTTATATGCAGAGCACTTGTGAACTAGGATTTTGACCAAAAGATTTCGAGTGTTTTATGTGAGCTTGCATTGCAGGGATACTTGAAGCTAGGGCAATCCAAGTAAGATAGCTTCATCCTCAGGCAACAGGTTTATGTTATCTTATCATGGAGTCATTTTTAAGTTTGTGCCCAACGCCTTCATCCTTAGAATGGCTGCCCAGATGGCAAGCCACCGTACTCAGGCGACTGCCGCGCTAGGTATTCTCAATCACTGCTGCAGTTTTTCATTGATGTGCTTATTCCATTTGCACCAACCTTGCTATTTAGTAATATGAGCGTCTCTGTTTCTTCTACTACAATGACATGATAAGATTACCTTATCCCTTTCAGCAGGGTGCTCCAACTTTTGATGCTGGCGAAGCTTTTGGAATGATGGCTACATAATTTGTTAGTCTCCGTTGGAAGCTTAATTAAACTGAGGTAAATATGCCAGATTCTTTTGTCAAATAATAACATGAGTATCTATTTTGTTCTTAGGACCAATATCTGTGCCTATCAATGAAATTTTGAGAGTAGTTTTTGTTGCCTCTATGTAACCCTGATAGCAGCTTCTCTGAAGGTTCAGATGTGTGGCAAAGGATTTCAATTTTCCTGTTTACACAAAGGAAACTTGAGGAAGGTTCAGATTTCTCATGCTCGGTGCTGTGCTCTCAAGGTTACATAGACAAAAATGCCTCCTATTTACACAACGGCAACCCGACGAAGGTTCAGATTTCTCATGACTGGTTCAATGGGTATTTCATGCCTGTGCCATCTTAATTATTAGGAAAATGTAGTTTGTTTTATAGCTGATGATGCTCGATGCTTTTTACCTCATTTTAGTAAATGCTCAGTTTTAGCTCATAAACTACATGGCAAACATGATGACGGGGCGGGTCGGGAGGCGGGGAAAGCCGTCCATGGCGATCCTGGTGGCGTTGCTAATGGCGTCAGTGGCACTGCCGCTCCTCATGGTGCCCGACACGCTCTCTATGCCAGGCTCCAACGGCGTGGATCGCGGCGCCGCCCTGTCGCTCCCACGCCCGTGCTTCAGCAGATCCGTGTTTGAGTCGTGCATACCTTTAGCCGCCTCCCCTCCAATGTCCACGACTCTGATATACCGTGTTTGTTAGTCTTGACTGGTGTTTGTTCTCCGTATTGTTGTGCAGGAGGCTGGAGAACAGCAGGGAGAAAAGGGAGTCGTGGATGGAGGTTATGTACTTCTATTGTATCAACATCTTCTCCATGAGTCTTTTGCCCCCACTCTGTTTTTGGTTTGGGCCAAAACGTCATCGTCTTGATTCTTTACGTGGTTCATTGGCTCAGACTTGTCCTACATGGCCGAGCGAGATCGAGGCTAGCCGCCGGTAATGTTCTTCTCCCGTGCAAGTTCTGCACTGCATTGAAGCATCCAACACATGGTGAGACATCTTTTTAGCTTTTAAAAAACGTGCACCATCCTTTCTCATCCAACATATTTTTCACCCCTGATTTGTGACCTCCTAATGAACATGAAGATTCATATGCTAGCTAGAACACAATATATATTTGAAAGCAATATTTTCTGATGTACTATCCAATGAAATTTTGTTTTTGGAGACGTTCATTCATAATTTTGACGACCTCTTGATTCATGTCATTAGTAGTTATTTCAACAGAACAAAGATGTTTTTCAGCACTTTTCAGATAGGAAATATCCCTACGGAATATTTTGGACAATATACAACATGTTCTGTGGGCTTGAAGAAAATATATAACATGATATGTCACATACTTTATTGTTAAGTTACAAGAATAGTTGTGGACGCCATCCAATTTTACATAGATTTCTATTTGTTATGCACTGATATTTTTGTAGTGTGATGATATAAAGAAGGAATGTACATTATAGGATGTTTGCTACGTACTACATATATCTTACTCAATAGCAGTTAGTCAGCTTATATTCCAGTAATGAGAAATGGCACAATCATCTCGTGCCATTTCGTGGGAGCAGTAGAAGTGACATCTATGCTATGGTCTGAAGTAGAATTGTAGAACACTAATTGTATGCTATGGTCTGAAGTAGAAGACATTAAGGCGGTTCAGCTATCATCCGAGCATTCAAATAGGCAATGTTCTGTCAGCTAGAACGCATCAAGGTTTTGGTTGATGTTCATACTTTTGCGTAATGTTCCTACTTTGGCTGCGCACAGATGTAGCTACGTTACAGGTGGGACATCAGCCAAGTATGTTTCGAGGTGAGACATCCATCAAGTTTGTTTGGAGGTGAGACATCCAGCAAGTTTGTTTGAAGCCTCTGCAGACCTTCTCACAGATGTTTGTTCATATATAAAATTGACTATTCCAAATAGTACACTGATAATTTTGCCGAACGAATCTTATTTGAAGCAAATAAGGGCCTTAGAACAAAATAAAAAGTAAGTTCCCCTTGCACCGTTGCACGTATTTAGTAGATTAAATATGTTTTTTCCTAAAAAAGATTTTTTTATGAATGTTTGTGTTTGCAAGCACTTGTTTGAAAGCCATTTACACTTACTTTTGGATGCACCTCCTGTTTTTGAAGTGAAGGCCATTTACACTTACTTTTGGGTGTACCTCCTGTTTTGAACCCATTAACTTAGATTCTGTTTTAATTTGTGGATATATATTCCTTCAACCAATTGTTCTTCGATATTCTGATGGTTATAAGAAAAATGTAAGTTCTTGTTTAGGATTTACATTGAGTAAAAGTCAACCTTGCTTAGCATTTCAATTGAAGAATTTGTAACAAAATGCTCAACAGTAAGGAAAAGTGTGTTTCATTTGTTGTGTGTATCTGATTTGATTAGCACCTGAAATCTTGTTGAACTGATAAGGTTGTACATTTTCCAAATTGTTTGTCGGAAGGGTAATTTCTTTTATTGCTCATGAACAGAAATTGTGCAGTCCAGCTCCTGCGTGCTGGTCACCGAGCTCCACTGTGTCCAGCTCATCCGACCATGTGCTCCACTGCATCTAGGTCAGCCGATCTTGTGGCAGAGCTACACTAACGCAAGAGCAAATAGTTTTACAATTTCTTTGTTGTTCCTTTGTACTGGATAACTGTGCATTTTTAGAGGTGTGAAGATGTAATGCAATAACAGTAACTGGGCGTAGGCACATCCGTCTCGATAAGCATTATGGGAATGGACGAAGGCAAGGCATTCCAATGTAAGAAATGGATGAAGGCAAGGTATGTCATTCTAAAAAAAGGCAAGGCATACCAGGATGCTGCATTGCTTAATGTCCAGTTCTCTACGCTTTCCCTATAGCAACCTTTTTTTAGATCTTATGAGTTGTGTTTTCCTAACAAAAAAATGTCCATATGGATTCACTCAAACAAGATTATATTATCAGCAATTTTATTTGCATGTAATTAATTAGTGATAGCCTATGCCTCACACGACTATTTTTTTCAGTTCAGTTGTATCCTTCAATATGGGTGCAATGAAGTGTGGATAGACAAACACATTTCTTTTACTGTGATATCATTGACCTTGTTGATTTATATTTTCAAAACTGATAGGAATGAAATCCATATGAATCTTGTGATGCCAAAGCTCTAAGTGCTGATGATTTAAATTCCTATTAAAAAAATCCTTAAATAGAAAGTGGACCTTATAGCGGAGAATAATGTGTAAGCTACAGGTGGAGTCCGTCTCAAGGGAAGTGAAACCGAAAACATAGACCACATTAGAGTCGAAGATAAGGTGAATGCAATCACAGATCCACATGAGAGTCAGATAAGATTGGTGAATGCAATCAGAACTGTCAAATGTGTGTTTTCTAATTTTTCATGCCGCATGATCTCTGCCCACTTTACTAGAAGAAGAGCCTTCCTACAGGGTGAAGGTGGATAAGGAGCCATTCAACTTAGAGGAAGTGTCTCAATAAATGTGTGTGTTACCAAGGTTGAATTGTCTACTCGCTCTCTTGGAGGTTATGTTCCTTCCCGTCTATTAAGCTGTTAGTATCCTTATCACTGTGTCTGGCTCCACTGAAAAGCTCACACCGCCATGCTTGAAGAACATAAATGGTGGTACATTATTCTGATATATTTTATGTGCCGCCATTGTGGTAGAGGACGGCATGAAGGGTGGGTCCAGTATATAAGCAGGTGGTACTAGCACTAAGATAGGAAGGTCATTTCCGCCCTTGTCCTTTGTTGATGGCCTGCCAAGGCGGCGTCGATTACTGGTTCAATTTGAACACGAGTTAGTGGATTTTATTATAAAAGTGAGGTTTAAGAGTGGGTGATGGTTATTTGGGTTGATATGTTCAGTTATGGCTGTCTGAGCGGAATAATTTTCATACCTTAGAAAATATGGCAAAGTGCATTTAATTAGAGATGGCATTGCAGCAAATTGCATGAGTGAGCGGTTCATATTTTTTCATTAAGTCATACATTTTTTTTGGTTAGGATGAAAGGGTATATGCATTGGGGGGTTGTTTCAAGAGTTAATAATGGACACGGTGGTGTATCAGTTGCATGCCAACAACTATATCATATTTTTGTTTCATCGTAATACACGACATTCATTTCTGTGTTACAACATGGCAATGGATCAGGAGACGTCGGATCCTCCTTCTTGGCTCGGGGGTGTCATGGGCGACGCATGCCTCCCCCCCTTGCTGGCGGTGGGATCGGCGTGAGCACGGGAAGGGAGGATTAGGGCAGGGAGTAGGGCGGTTGGTGGTGGACTCTTTATTAGCGGTCCGTGGGGAAGTATGGTGCGAAGGAGAGATGTGCCATTGCGATGGTGATGCGCGTGTCATCTGCCTTTAAAGGAGAGTGCTCCAGTGAGAAATGTCCTGCTACAGCAAGAAATCAAGCAGGAAGGGAGGGTCCTGCAGGAAAAGGGAAGGGTGCGTCATGGGGTGGAATTTTTTGTTGGGACTTTGGACCGCCTGTTTAAGATAACATGACAGATAGTGCGGACAACCATATGTCTCCCCCATGGGCTGGATTTGGGGGTGGATGGACTGTCCAGATGGTTGGATTTTGGATAGCCTGTTAGGGGCTTGTTTGATGCTCAAACACGCCCGGATGTAAGAGAAATGAATTTCAACCTTGAAAATGGCCTTAATCGTTTATTTGATTTATTTATATGCACTATAGCTCGTATCATACATAAAGAAGCACTCGAAATAAAGCAAACACGGCTGAACTTAATCATTTGTTTGATTCATTTATACATATTGTAGCCCGTACCATACATACAGAAGCACTCAAAATAAAGCAAGCCGATTGGGATTCCGATATATCTGAACAACAACGTTTATATCTGTATGGTATTCCAATGAGCATAGGCGGGTAACAAATTCGGAATACAAACATTTATTTTTGTCATCATTATATATAATATAATATTAATTTTGGAAATTGCGGGGATGTGCCTCGTTATTTTGGTTTTCATTTTATGCTCTGGTGGAACAGTAAAGAACCGGTTAAGCCGCTTTGCGCGATGCATATTGTGTGTTAAATGTTTGAAGACCTTGGATGTGAAGTACTCATGCTAACTACATTTTTTTGCTTGTGTGGGATGAGTATGAATTGAGGAGCAGTTTTTATTATATTTTCTAAAACATGGTGCGAATGAAGCTAAAGAATCTTTTCCATTGGGCGAGAATTTCTTAAGCGCATCAAGTAGTAGATCTTAATAATTTGTAATGGATTTTTAATTGGATCATTGCTCTATATGTATACATCATCAATTTGCATTTTTGTTATCAATTATTGTAAGTGAAGTGGACTTCAATTATTTCTATATGTATACATCATCAATTTGCATTTTTGTTATCAATTATTGTAAGTGAAGTGGACTTCAATTATTATGCAATTGTGTTCGTGCTATATTGTCTCTACATGTGAAATTTAATATGCATTAACTTTATATAACACCAGCAAAATATTTCAAAAGCCCGTAGCAACGCACGGGCTAGAGGTCTACTTAGCCTAGCTTCGTACGTACAAATCAGGTGCACTTATACACACGTACTCCTCGATCGATGGGACCAACCTTACATTGCTCTCTCTTTTCCCTACGCCAACCTCTCGTGAGTGGCGGCGGTGGCGGCGATGGGGCAGGTGATGGCACGGCGTCGGTCGAGTCCCCGCGTAGTCGGATCACAAGGAAGCGAAGGAGAAAGAATATGACTAGCCCCTCCAACATGGACCTGCATTGGCTATGTCGTTCCACGGCGAGCGCGAGCGACGATAGAAGCATTTCTATCTGGCCAAGACGCAACATAGTTGGCTCGTCAAGGATTTCCTCTTGAACACCACAATAATATGATGGATCAACCACGCAAGTCACGCCCCATCGTGGGTTCTCCCTGTCGAGGCGGGCTCAATTGCTCACCTCTGGGTCGTTGACTCGTTGTGCAAGACACTGGAAAGGAGGGGAAAGAGAAACGGACAGACACCACTGCCTTGATGAGATGCAGGCGGGTTGGCGTCCTCCCACCATGCCACGGCAGTCGCCAGTCGTCGTGCGGGCGTCCGGAGCGTTGTTGTGCATGGCACTTCTGCCTCGCCTCAGCCGTCGTGGCGCGCGGTCGCCCAGAGCATCATGGACGACACCCGTCCCGCACATGGCCCTCCCGTCTTGTGCGCAGGCAGCAAGGAGTGGTCTTTAGCATTTACTCCCTCATACCCCTGCTCATCATTCGGAAAGCCATGCAGCTAAAACAGACATGCATACAATGTAGCTTTAGAAGCAAAGATGAATTTGTTCTGTTCAAGCATGCACATAACATATGCCTGCGAAGGAGCTATCGGCGATATTGGGAGGAGTAGGGTCTCCTGGTCATGAGCCTGGGCATCACGCTGCTCTTCATCGCGGACGCTGAGTGGTATCACACATGTCTGGCACCCTGTGCATACGCTTGGACGGCGGATCTGGATGAGGCTGTGGATGGATGTTCTCCTCTTTCAATTATAGATATGGTTAGCAGCAACAATAATTACGTAATTGTTAAGTACTCCTACAAAGTAATTTCTGAATTAATGATTATATGGAATTTTTTGAAGTGAGCTCGGCCACCACTCGATCGGCGGATCGGGATGAGGTTGGGTGGATGTTCTCTTCTTTCAATTACAGATACAGTTAGCAGCAATAACTACCTAATTGTTAAGTACTTTCTCCGTCCGCGAATAAGTGTACATCTAATTTTTGTCTTAAGTCAAAGTTTTAAAACTTTGACCACCTTTTTAAGAAAAAGTAAAAACATTTATGGCACCAAATTAGAATCACTAGATTCGTTTTGAAGTGTACTTTGATAATATATCAGTTTGTTGTTATATATGTTACTACTATTTTCTATAAAGTTGGTCAAAATTTTAAAAGTTTGACTTAAAACGAAAGTTAGATGTACACTTATTCGTGGACGGAGGGAGTACTGGATTATATTTAGCAGCAATAACTACCTACAGTTAGCAGCAATAACTACCTAATATTCTGAATTGATGATTATATTTAATTTTTGAAGTGAGCTCGGCCACCACTCGATCGACGCCGCGTGGAGTCGTAGGGGGTGCCAATGCATGGGTGCTTAGATGAGGTGCTAAGCACATTAAATAGCTTAGCAACTATACTCCCCAATGCATAGGTGCTTAGCTTATGGTTGCTAAGCTTGCTTCATTTAATGATTTAGCAACTAAAGCTCTTCATGTATTGATGTGCTTCGTTCCTTTAAATGTTTTGCCTAGGTTCACGCGTTTAGCATTGGTTCTTTCTGGGGTCACCACACTCATCTCTCTCCTCTTAAATAATCTGTCACATCAGATTTTTTGCCTACGTAGAAGGCTTAGCACCTGTATAAGGTGGAGCATTGAGAGGGGCCGAAGTCGGCGTTCGTCCTCAATATTGGGTCATGTCGTCTTTCCACTGGCAATAAATCATGTGTTTTCTGTCTTGCCGACTTCTTTGGAATTACCAAACCAGCACAACCATACTGGTACTGCTTCTATAGGGAATATTATGTACTCCTATAATCATGTCACGATCACCCTCTATTAGCAACTCAAATTCATTGCCAATTGGTGGACTGTCTGAATCAAATAGCACTCCAGCATCAGTATTTTGTTCTTCTGCTTAATTAGGCTATTTTTCATTACATAAAGAACAATGCAAACCTGTTGTGCAATCAGCTTAAGGCTGGTCACAATGGGCAGAAACTTAGGAGTAACATCACACACTCCAATGCAACTTTGCTTATGTGGCACATATTTAATGAAGAGAGAGCTACTTGTGGTAACTAGCTAAAGTTACCGGAACATCACACACTCCAAGAAACAATGAGTCTATGACCTAATAAATACATCGTTGCATGACACTACATACATGTTCCTACCCACTATGGAGGTAGTAACATATTCTAAGGAAGTGTGTAGGTTACTAGCTTATGTTCCTACCCATTGTGACCAGCCTAAGCTGGAGGCTGGTTTTTGTATCACTTTTTATGATATTCCCCCATGATAGCCGGATGTGTTCGAAAATTGAAAGGAGCGCTCGTCCTCGCCTGCACACTTTATCCCCGCTGCATGTTCGTCTCTAGATCTGAACTGGCGGGAGTATACTATTAATGTTAGGAATCATGGGGCCCATTGCACAGTGCACGGTCGTGTGAGATCGTCCTAGTACAGGTGACTCATTCCATCATGTACCGTTGGCCCACAAGGAAAGTTTCTCAGGTACTCCTAGGTGACAAGCGTGAAGCACATATGAAGTCTTGACTAATGCATCAGCTTGGAACTGGATTCCACGTATTATTACTCTTTTTCTTTTGAGTTGCATATATCATTAATTCATTCTGAATGAATGGACAAACTATGATTTGTATTGTTCTTTTTTCTATTGATGGTTTAGTGCTTCATAAATCATTCCGAAAGCAAATTCTCCATTTAACAGAAACAAATCTTCATCGCTGTGAAAATATCCTCGTGTAGTTTTAAACATTATTTACTAATTCTAACCTAGAAAAGAAGTCCTCGCCATTTGATTTTACGTGAAGGTTTATAAGAATCTTTTCCGTTTGATTGATTTATATCTATTTGGGTTTGATTTTATTTTATCCACACACTGCGCAACAAGTCATCTTGCGTGAGCAAAAGTTGCACGTCCGTGATGCACAACTGTATATTAATTGGTCACGCGCAACTACAGTTGCACACCCAACTACCTTTCATTTTTAAAATACACAGTAATATTTTTAAAATAAACATTGAACATTTTTCAAAGTCATGGCAACCATTTTTTAAATACACATTGAACATTTTTTTAACAAACATTGAACATTTTTCAAAGACATGGCAAACATTTTGTAAACAAACATTAAACCTTGAACAATGCGTTGCATTGGAGCTCCATCGGCGGCGAGGCCCGGGTCGCAGCACCGGCAGCGTTGCATTGGAACTCCGTTGGCGGCGGGGCCCAAGTCGCAGCACCGGCGACGTTGCATTGGAGCTTCGCTGACGGCGACATCTGGGCATCCGAATCATAGCATCGCGTTGCATTGTAGCTCCGTTCGGGGGGGGGGGGGGGGGGGCTCGGATTGCAGCACCGGCTGTGTTGCATTGGAGCTCCGCCGGCGGCGACATATGGGCATCCGGGTCGCAGCAGTGTGTTGCCTTGGAGCTCCATCGGCGGGGAGGCCCTGGTTCGCAGCATCGGCGGCGGTGCATTGGAGCTTCGCCTATGGCGAGGCCCGGGTCGCAGCACCGGCGGCGTTGCATTGGAGCTCCGTTGGCGGCGACATCTGGGCCACAACAATGCGCGTAGATGCTAGAGAAGGTGGTTGGAAGAAGGGGGCAGAGAGACTAGAGCGCATCGATAGATGGGGATTCGGAGAAGACGAGAGTGGGGAGAAGATTCGGGATAGACGTGTGTGGGCCCCGTGTGACGCGTTCGCACTCAGGACATGATTTACGCACCTAGCAAATCATTTTAAAGTACACACATTTATGATACATAAAGGATCACATTATGATACACAAATAATAAACTTTTAATGCATGATGATTCTTTTTAAAAATGCACAACAGATATATTTTTGGTACACTGTGTTTTTTGAAGATATATCATGCACATTTTCAATACATGGTGAATATTTTTTAAATACATGGTGAACATTTTTAATACAAAATGAACACTTTTCAATGTATGGTTAAAGGTTTTCAATTATACTATGGGAAATTTTGGCAAACACAATGAATTTTTTAAATACATGAGGAACAGTTTTTAAATTAGCTGATGAATTTAATTAATACAGGATGAACACTTTTAAACATTTAAGAGAAAAATTCATGTAACTATAATAAAGAGTGTTAACGCATGATGGGTATTTTTATATCACATGATAAACATGTTTGAACTATGCTATGAATAATTTTTAGTGCACGACAGATAAGATTTTAAATACAACATGGTTTTTTAATATGTGATGATTTTTTAACATGATGAACATTTTTTACCACACTTTTTTTGTAATACACATGAACTTTTGTTATATCCGCGAACATTTCTTCTATGTACGTGAACACCTATATTTTTTTAGCTCTTGTATTTTACCCAAAAGAATAGTAAAGCTGGAAATAAAATGTAAAGAGAACCAAAGGAAAATAATGGTAATAGAGTGTTCGCCCACTAGCATTTTTACGGAAGTGTGTTGCTAACTTTATCTGTTTTAGAGGAAGTATGTTGCTTTTTTTGTGAAACAAAGGATGCATGTTGCTTTTTTTTGTGAAATAGAGGAAGTATGTTGCTAGCCCTTTTTACTCACGAAAAAGTACCCACAAAATAGCAGCGTCTACCAACTGTACACCCTGTCATGTGCAGCCCACCCAAACGTTCACTCACAGCTTCGTCAACTCTCCGTTACCAAGCAGTAAATGACACCTCCAACATCAAACTGTCCCATTGGTCCACCATATCACCTCTCTCGATATGTGTCCCACTATATCCTGCTCCTTCCTTTTGCAACCAAGAGCATGCAGCTAGAGCTGGCTTATATCCATCCATCCGCCATGGCCGGCTCCAAAGGCAACACTCCTATCATCCTGTGCGTGATGCCAACGATATATATGTGATCTTAGAAGGCTATATCATTAATCAACATGCCATCTTTTTGTTCTACTTTTCTTGTTTTGTTCAGATTTATTTATGTCCAAATGTCTACGCACAACTATGAAACTCTATTTCCGGAATCATAGAAGGCAATTTGCGATGTTGCATATATAGCACCTTCAATTTATTTAGAGATCATTTATCATTGTTATGGAAATCTCATTTGTTAACTTATAGTGGACCATAATTATATGCATGATTGGTGATATAAAGGTTAGCTGATTTGACAGTAGATGAAAACCATAGCATGTACGTTGCACTTTTGCTTCAGACTGTAGCAAATGCTTTTATTCTCATGGAGTTTTATACTGTAAATTTCTTCAAACTTTTGCTCATGCTAAGCAAAAAGTGAATACCTAAACAGAGCAAAGTGTGGATTCTGCTTATTACTCAACACATTTGTTGGGAAACTAAGAATTTCAAACGAAAGATCTGCACTCCCCTCCATATTTACCATTGTTTACCAGCAATTAGCATGTCCAGATTATGTCGCGCCGTTGTTTTTTAGGAGTCGAGGAAGACGTGGCTCATATCAATAAACTAATAATTGATAGTTACCTTTTTTTCACCCAGATCAGTTACTTTTAATTTTTTTTCTAGAATATGTACGAACGTGCATATCATATATCGATAGAAGAAAAGTAGGAGTAGAGCCCTCCACCAAAGTTTACATACACCTGTTTACAAAAAACAGGGGCCACAGCGGCACCCAACTCAACAGCCGACTATTCTGGGCTAGCTCAACATGAAACCCTACTTTTAATTGATCATCATTCTGTGTTTGCTATATTAATGTACCACATATTATTCTCTCTCTCCCCTTGCAACGTACAGGCGTTTGTGCTAGTAGTATCCTATTTATAGAAATAATAGGTTGATGACTTGATGTGTAGTTTCTGTGTAGTCTTAATTAGACACCTACAGAAATCAGAATACAAGTGTTGGTTTAAAAAAAACTGATTCGCCTGCTCCGTTTCCACGGGCGGGGAGGCGAAACCTGCTTCGTCTCTCCCACACCTCACCCCCCCTCGGCGCAGCCGGGCAAAGCCCAGCCAGCGTAAACGATGAGGGGGATCCTCTTCCTCCTTGGATGGGTGCATTGCAGCGCGGGATGTGTGGTGCCTCAGCCATGGTGTGACGCTCGATCCGCACGTGGCAGCGGTGAAACGTGTGTCCGGGCCGGCAGTGTAAGCGGGCGAGGGATCAACTACGGCTGCGTAGGGGTACCTTGGTACGTGAATCTGGCGTGTGGCGGTTCCGACTGGGCCGTGGCGGTACGCGGTAGTTCATGCAGGTCCGGGGCGGCATTGTGACCTTACCCCTCCTAGCCACTTGTGGCTGCTAGGTCAGACGCCCAGCAGCAGGCCCTGATGGATGGCGCCGGAGGCTCGTTGTGTGGCACCAGTCTGATCAGTTTCAAAAGGCAGGGGTGATCTGCGGAGGTTAATATATATGTCATGACAGCGGCTCTGGTTCCATGTGAGTGGGGCTAGTGGGTAGCTGTAGCCTGGCAGGCGACCGTTGGTGACCTTCCCTGTTGCAAGGGATCTTGTTTTGGGGCAAAAGGGGGGCCTTATGCCGCTTCGCCTGTCGATGGTGTTTGAGTGTTGTGGCGGTGGTTGAGGGGCAGTCTTGGATGCTAGGGAGCCGCAATGCTCGTGGGCGAAGCTCATAGCTGGGTTGTTGGCTTACTGTCATGATCATGTGGGCGGCGTTGTAGTTGGTGTCCGAAGATCTCTGGTGGTGGTGCGACAGGTGGTCTCACACCAGGCTGCTCCATGTTCCAAAGGTGGAGGGTGCTTGTTGGGGTTAAAACTTAGTCTGGTGTTAGCCAGGTCAACGGTGGCGGCATCCACTAGCATCGCCCCCTTCTTGAAGTCACAACCATGGTTACTCTCTGTCCTTGTCACTCTGGGTGAAAACCCTGATCCTTTGGATCGGTTGGGGATGGCGCTTCGGTGTCGTATCCTTCCTATAGGTGCTGATTTGGAGTTCCTGGCTCGTCGTTATTCAGCTTCATATCTTTTGTGGTGGTTTGTCCAAGGTTGAGTGCTCCGTCGACTCCAAGTGGTGGTTTGTTTGCCCACCTATCATTTTCTTGGAGTTTTTGCAGGGTGTGTGGATGTTCATCAACATCATTGTATCATGCCTTGGTGTGTATATGTGGAGTTGTGTTGTCATTTGTACGGTGGTTGTTGCTTTATCTATAAAGCGAGGCAAAGCGTTTTGGTGAATAGATAACTACACAAAATTGAAGATTGCAACTCTGGTCTGTCAGTAAGTCATTTGTATGTATGTTATATTATGCTACTAGTATATTGCATTAATGTTTAGGCTTGCCGCTTGACTGTTTTTGCTAAGGCGACAAATAGATTGTGGTAGTACTAAATCAGTAAGCAAACCAAACGATTGCAGGCACCAGCGGAGGCTCATGGAGGCCAAAAGGGTACACCCCCCCCCCCCCCCCCCCCACCACCACCGCCGCCCACCCACCCCAAAAGTGCAACATGTCTTGTACGTGCATAGCTAGCTTGCTTGATTTTTGTATGTACGTGAAGCTCTCGGTGAGAACCCTCCACAACGACTCGTCATAAGCTAAAACAAATAATATATTAAGATGTTCGTCTCTTAATTTCCCCATGCATGGCGATTAGCTGAGATATCTTAAATAGAACCAGGAATGTCTATTAACTACAATATATTTAAATACAATAATAAGCAGAGTAATAAGGGCTCTTGTTGTCAGTAGAACTTGGATAAACGTAGCCTGGCATATGAATCTTCGTAGGATCCAGAGTACACACATGACTAAAGGGTCCAAAAATATTAAGCTGATCAAAGGTAGCCGATTCATTACTGTAAATCTATCAATAGTCGCGTCCTCGGTTACGGACATAGCTCGTGAGTAAGTCACACCATGGATCAACATTAATAAGTAATCTTGCACACTAAAGTTATATGCTTGGCACTGGTTAAGTGATGATATTTGTGAGATCATGAAGATGATCGTTGTGTGAACCAAAGTGTTGGTTTCGTTTGTGATCGCGGCATGATCACCGTTTGGTTATGAGGTAACCCGTTTGGTAAGAGAGTCCGAGGGACTCAATGCACAAGTTTGATTTCACTACATCAATAGTGTGTTTTCGCATTGCATTTAACTTGATAAATTGTCATGATATTGTTTGCCATTATGTTTATAATTGTTGTGAGCTTGCAAATACATTCAATGTACTGACCTGTCGTGTCATGCCAGATTTCAGGAAAGTCTTACCTGATCGGAGTGCTTTTCGTGTCTAGATTGTGTCCACATCGATGTCCCTGTGCTATGGAGTTCCGCTTCGTCGCCATTCCGCTGCTGTGTAGTTATCGTGATCGAGACCCCTTCATGTTCATTAAATAATATACATATTGTTCAGCCGCACCATGTGTGCCGCTTGGCCTCGCTACTTGATGTAATATCGAACTTATGTTTCCGTTCGATTTCGTATATGTTATCCTTTTTCAAACATCCGCTCTCTCGTAGGTAGTAACTGGTGAGGGTATTGGAGCACACAGCAGCTAGTTTGCAAACACTGGCTACCGCTCGTCAATTCTCCTTGTTCTTTGAGAGAGAATAAATTTTTTGTGACTGGTTGAACACAAAGCAAAGCCTGCATGTGGCACCATGTTGCACATCCGAGTGAGAGCATAGGCTTACTGACTTTTGATAACAAAGGATAACCAAAAAATTTATGATCAACCTAAGGGGCTAATGATCAACCGTTTTATATGTTTGGACCAAAACAACATGCGAAAGGAGATTTTATTTTGACATTAACTAAATTGGAGATAAATCTCAAAACAGCACACATAAAATTTACTGGAATTAAATCTGAAAACAGCAAAGGCATGGAGTACAGGTCCGAAACTCCAAACATGCACTGCCAACTTTAATGGATTCATTTTAGTAGAGGTAAAAATAAAAAGGAGTTTGTACACAATGCCCACCGAGAAGCAGGTTGCATAATCTGAGAAACATGTAGACTAATCTGGACCAAAGGTTTGTGATCCAAAGGCACAAGTTTCGGTTTCCATGTTTCAATGAAACTGAGTTTTCGTTGGACACTTTCTCTTATTGAGCAGGCATGTAGATATCAACCTATCAGATACAATACCCCCTCTTCACGATTCTCCGGTCGAACTTTTTGGTGCCCTCTTCAATGAAAGAAGTACTCTGTAAAATAGTAACCATGAAATTCAATTAGATAGTTAAAAAATTCATAATGTAAAAGTCAACTTTGTACAATGTTAACCATCAAATTCAACGGATAGTTTAATCGTAACAGTTTTGAAGCTTGATTGTTTAGTTATTTAAACTGTTAAATGTGTCAATTAGTTCATTCATTTTCCCTTGTCACCTATTACTTTTTCCTAAATGACTTAATTAAATTAAACAGTTTTACTAAAGCACATCTAGATGTGCCATAAGTATTGCACATCAAAGTCATATGTCATTGATCTTACGTTGAGATTCGTGTAGAATTTTTTTCTTTTTTCTTAATTAAACATCTCTTCCCAGTAATTCTTTTGCTACATCATCTTAAGAAAACTTTGCTCTACAATATAGCAACTTTATGAAAGATGCATACAATATAGCAACATAAAAAAGTCCTACATGAATTTGAACTAATATTCTAATATAGCCAGTGCCCAATAGAGCCCCTTCTTTTATGTTGCCTTCTTACTAAGCATCTCAAAACTGGGAACCACATTTCTATATTGGACAACATAGTGACGGTTCAGGGAAGACATACACATGGTGGTGTCACTAGTGTGTCAATCGCGTCTGCTAAAACTAACTGTAGATCAGGAGGTCAATGGTTGGGAGCGCGAGTATCGTACATTTGGACATATGGTGGCGTGGGTCAGGAGGTCAATGGTGTGGAAAAGTCTTTTGGAAGAGATGGCAAGGGAAAGGAGCACGACACGAGAACAGACTTGGAGCAGAAAAGAGAGAAAGAGTTAAGGAATGAATTGCATCGTAGGCAGGTAGAGTTGATGGAAGGCAGGACAAGATTGTTATGGGGATGCATCAAAAGGAGATGTACAGTGAGTTTGCTGAAAGTTTGAGGTCTCGACAGAGGAAGCCAGACAGTTACATTAGAAAATTAAGGTCTAAGAGAGAGGATGATAGAAGAAGGAACTTGTCATAGCCAATGGAAAAAAAGAGAAGTTCAAAGCAGATCTAGGTTGTTAAGGGAGAGAAATATGCTCCACATGATGCGTTCATTGGTGAGAAGCGACGGAAGGTGTCGTCTGTCTTTGAGCGTATCGAAGAAAGGACTTCAGCAGTGGACCCCGCCATGCGGGGCCGCCGAGACCAATTATCATCTTATCCTGGAACTGCCGTGGTTTGGGGTTGGACGTGGCTTTGGGTGAATTGAGAGACCTAATTAGGTCATACAACCCAGGGGTAGGTCTCCTTTCCTAAGTGAGACAAAGAAGAAAAGCGGAGCTATGAAAAATATAGTGGAGCATGGGTTTCAAACATGGTCAAACAATTGACTGTGTGGGGTGGAGTGTGGTGGATTGGCACTATGGTGGAAAGATGATTATGATGTCACTATTCGGCCGTGGTGTCAATATTTCATGGATGTGGTTATTAGCAGCGGGGATGGCTGCTGGAGGTTCACTGGAATCTATGGCGAGCCTCGAACGGAACTTCGAAACAAAACTTGGGATGCTATTCGTTACCTAAAGCGCCAAGATGATCTCCCGTGGTTGTGTAGTGGTGATTTTAAAGAAGCTTGTTGGCAAGAGGAACACAAGGGGAAGAATGAGAGAGGTTGGACGCAAATGGACGAATTCAGAGAGTGCTTAACAGATTGTGGTTTCCTTGAATTGGGCTACTCAGGCCCTGCTATCCCGGCTCTCCAATATTGCTGTAAGATCTGTGCGAGGCAACTAACTTCGTATATGAAATTTTCTCTTTTTTGTTTCTCTCATATAGAACATGTTTTGAACTTTAAACTTTGCAGCGCAGCAAAACTTACTAACTAGTATCTGGGATAAAACTTACAGAATTTTTCGTCCAACATAAATACTAAAAAAATATGTTTTAATCAAATAAGACTTATTTTGTATATTTATGTTGGACGAAAAAATATAAAGTTTTTATCCTAGATTCTAGTTAGAAAGCTTTACCGTTCTGCAAAGGTTTGAATTTGAAGACATGTTCTACGTGAGATAAACATGGGTGCAGGTGCTCTAAAATATATTTTCGCCGTCATAAGGGATACAATGATATGATCAATATTGCATGGGAGCACTATGCACATACGGCTGATTCAATTGGTGGGACGTGGGCTTGTTTAAAGTATATGTCTGGCGATATGCAGAGATGGGCACACACTGAATTTGGATCTGTCCAGCGGGAGATTAAGAGCTTGAGGGATAGGCTTGGACAGGCCAGGAGCATGCTGATTCTCCGGCTTCCTCACTTGAGGTTCAAAATATTGAAGCTAGGCTTCATGAGCTGTATGAGCGGGAAGAAATCATGCAAAGACAGAGATCATGAGTTGACTGGCTACATGTAGGAGACAGAAATACAAAGTTTTTTCAGAGTAGAGCATCACACAGAAGAAGAAAGAATACGATATTGAAATTAAAGAAGGGTGACGGGAGTTTTGCTCCTTCGGATAAGGAGATGGGAGCTATGGCAAAGGTTTTCTTTGAGAGTTTGTACACGTCGGATGGGGTTGCCAATATGGAGAGAATCCTTCAGAATGTTCAAGTTGGTGTGTCTGAAGATATGAATGCCCGTCATACTACTGCCTTTTCTGATGATGAGATTCAACAAGCTCTTTTTCAGATGGGTCCTACTAAGGCGCCAGGGCCGGATGGTCTACCCGCTTTATTTTACCAGAAACACTGGTCGCTGGTCAAACATGCGGTGTGCAAGGCTGTTAGGGATTTTCTCGAGGGGAAAGTGGTGCCGTCCGATTTTAATAACACAGTTTTGGTTCTTATCCCCAAGGTCAACGCTCCAGAGATGCTCTCACAATTCCGACCGATTAGCCTTTGTAATGTTCTCTACAAGATTGCTACAAAAGTGTTGGCTAATCGACTTAAGTGTGTGTTGCCAATTCTCATCTCTGAAGAACAAAGTGCTTTCGTACTGGGACGTTTAATCACGGACAATGTCCTTATTGCTTATGCATGCATTAACTCTATCCGGAAGCGGAGAAGAAAGAAGAGTCTTTGTACTGTCAAATTGGACATGATGAAGGCTTACGATCGTGCCGGGTGGAGTTTCCTTGAAGCGATGATGACACGGATGGGTTTCTCTCAGAGGTGGATTGATATGATTATGCACTGTATTACCTCGGGTAAGTTCTCGGTTCGTGTCAACAATGGGTTGTCGAAAATTTTCTCTCCGTCTCGAAGACTTTGGTAGGGTGATCCTCTATCTCCCTATTTGTTCCTGTTTTGCGTTGAAGGTTTTCCCGCTCTTCTCAATAGGGCTCAGCGAGACAAACAGATCCGAGGTGTGGAGTTTGGGAGGGACGGCCCTCACATAACTCACCTGTTGTTTGCGGATAATAGTGCTGTCTTCTTGGAGGCGGAGGCGAATATCATGTGGGAGCTAACTCATATTTTACAAGCCTATGAGGAGGCCTCTGGCCAAAAAGTTAATCTTCAGAAATGCTCTATCTTATTTGGCAGGGGTTGTGAGGATGATGTAAAGGAATCTTTGAAACAAACCATCAATATCAACTCTGAAGCTCTTTTTTGGAAAAGGAACTCTGAAGCTCTTAGTGAGCGGTATCTTGGTTTACCAACTGTGGTAGGCCGGTCAAAAGATGGGTGTTTCAAGTATGCTAGGGAGAGATCTAGTGCAAAAGTGACGGTTTGCAAAGGTCAAGGGATGTCTAAGAAGGGAAGAGAGGTGCTGGTTAAATCGATCCTCCAAGCGATGCCGACGTTTGCTATGAGTTGTTTCCAATTCACGAAGAAACTGTGCCGGAATCTGACTTCAGTTTCATCAAACTTTTGGTGGGGAGCTGAAAATGGCAAACGCAAGGTGCATTGGGTGGCTTGGGACAAAATGTGCAGAAGTAAGCGGGTGGGTGGGACGGGGTTCAGGGATTTTGAAGCTTTCAATAAAGCACTGCTCGCAAAACAAGCTTGACGGATTCTTACTGTCCCGGACTCACTGTGTGCAAAAGTTTTAAAGGCCAGATACTTTCCGCAGGGAGATCTTATGAAGGCTTCGATCCCTAAGAGTGCCTCACAAACTTGGAGGAGTATTATTTATGGTCATTTTTTTACTGAAAGAAGGCCTCATTTGGCGTATAGGGAATGGAACCAAGGTAAATGTGAGGTCTGACAATTGGATCCCAAGAGAACGTGCGCTGAAGCCTGTTGGTGCTCGGGATATGTGAAATATTCGAACTGTGGATGAGTTGTTTGATTATTCTGGTTCTAGATGGGACATGGCTACTTTGCAGCGGGTGTTCCATGAAGCTGATGTTGCTGACATTGCTCAGATTGTGGTGGGAGGTCTTGGCAGAGATGACATGATGGCCTGGAATTACAAGAAGAACGGTATTTTTACAGTTCGTTCAGCTTACCATCTTGAGATTAAACTGAAAGACACAAGCTCAGGTTCACCTGAATGTTCTGCTTCGGCCTCGGTGCATGCTGGATGGAACGAGCTATGGAGTAATGAAGTGCCAGGCAAGGCTAAGGTGCACATTTGGAGACTGTTGAAGAATGTCCTTGCAGTGGGGACAGAGTTGTACCGGCGCAGAATTAAACCGGGTGTTTTTTGTTTAGCTTGCAGCCGTGAAGAGACGGGACTACATCAATTCTGGAGATGTCCTTATGCAAAGCTCTTTTGGACTGTGTTAACAGTTTGAGAGGGTCTTCTATTGATTTTAGCCCACCTGTGTGGGTTGAATCGCAGCAACAGATGGTGGGGTGGCTTCTTGATTGGTTTGGAAAGCACAAGGAGGCAGAACGGGCCATCATGGTGATGAGTCTATATCACATGCATGTCGCTGATTAGAAATAACGCCAGGGACAATAAGATTTTTGAACAAGTTCAGGTTGTTGTGGAAAGGGTGTTTAGGCTCATAGATGAATGGGTGAAAATAAATGCTCCAAAGGGAACAGTCTCTGTTGTGCATCAGGAAGCTCGTTGGATAACGCCGGATGAGCACTGGCTCAAAGTCCTCAACTCCAGCGATATTGATCGGTCCAGGTTTGGCCCCCTTGTCCAGGAGATCAATGAGATGATTTCTGGTGTAGATGAGGCTCGTGTGGTGTGGGCTAGACGTACAGTAAACAAAGCTGCTCACATATTAGCTAGGGAGGGCTGCCTTTTTAAGTTTTGTAAAACTTGGTTTAGTGTTTTTCCGTTTTGTATTAGGGATGCTATTGTGGCTGATGGAGCCGCAGTTTAATAAAAGGCAGTCTATTTCCTCTAAAAAAAAACTAATTGTAGATCCCTGCAGAGTTCTTTTGTTTTCTTTTAGCGCATGGGTGTCATGTATCAAATCTTTGATGATTTCAGGGGAGAAAATCCCCTTCATTACAAGACGAAAAGACTATTACTTGAGGAGTATGCGAGACTGTACCCGCACAATTCCTCCTCGCTCATCGGGGTCGGGTCTGCCTGCTGGGACGCTGCCGTCGCCGTCCCTTGGTCCTCGGCGAACCTCTTTGTCAGGTCGTCCAGGAACTCGCTCAGCACCGGATCTTGGATCGGTGACTCCGGCACGCAGCAGACCACGTCGATGCCGACCTTGTCCAAGCAACCGCTGCGCGGCCCCTCCGTCCAGCAGACCGTGAAACGGCACGCGCACTGCTCCACGCCGTGCGCTGCCCTCTCTACCTGCATATTTGGTCGGCGCCTATTATTACTGAAGCATATGCGTGTGTTGACGAACGCGCTGAGTTGGACGAGACACGGAGGACTTACGGTTTCGAGGACGGCGTCGTAGTACTTGAGCTCCTCGACGTCGCCGCGGATACAGCAGGCGAGGCAGAGCTTGTCGCCCGGGCGGAGATCCCCGCAGCGGGAATCGTCGAGGGGCGGGCATTCCCGGCGGAACCTGGCGCGGAGCGCCTCCACGTCGCCAGGGGATGCGAAGTCAGCCCCTGGATCGTACCACTCGTCCGCATCCTCGGTGGAATCCTCGAACATGACGCGGAGCAAGCCTTGCTGCACCGCCACGTGCGCGCCGTACCACGCCTCGTCGGACCGCGCACGGTACTCCATTCGCGGCCGTGGGCGGCGCGGCGGCGGCGGCGCCGCCGGCACGGTGGCCTTCCGCTTTCGCGACTTCGGCATTTCAGCGGTACTGTGGGAGTGGCGGCGCTCTGGGTGGTCTGTGGGATTTGGGCGAGGACAGGGCGGCGGGTTTGTCGATGTTTTATACCGTCCAGATTCTGACAATCTTTTTAGGTTTTAGGTTTTGGTCGACATAATGTGCATAAACACCCCTCAATAAAAAGAAAAACATAATGTGTAAATACTTCAGGGGTATACTCCCTCCGTTTTATAAATATAAGTCTTTTAAAGATTTACATATAAATTATATATGGATGTATATAGACATATTTTAGAGTGTAGATTCATTTGCTCTTTATGTAGTCCATTATTGAAATCTCTAAAAAAAGATTTATATTTAAGAATGGAGGGAGTATATCCTTCGTTCCAAAATTCTTGTCTTAGATTTGTCTAGATATAGATGTACCTAATACTAAAACGTAACTTGATACATCCGTATTTAGACAAATGTAAGACAAGAATTTTGGAACGAAGGGAGTACCTTTTTAAAGCAACATATTTTATTCCTCAGATAATAGATATATCATTTACAATATAGTGAGAAATAAAATCAAAGATTATAGATTCCCAAGCATAGAAGATTTTTGACTAAAAGAGTTCTTCGCTAGATCGTGAGCCACTTCATTTGCTTCATGGCGACACTGCGAATATAAGACAAGTTCCAGCCCTAAATGTTTGCACTCAAGTACCATTGCAACATCTGAGTCCACATACTTTTCTGATTGTTGCACTACTTCCACCACAAATCTACAATTTGACCCACTGATCACTTTGTCACATCCGATCCTCCCTGCAACCATTCTGAATCGTTGTCATCTCCGCTGAGTCAACGCTGGTCACCTGAGCAACGAACCATGTTGCCACAGAATGAAGTTCCCTCTTCCATCATGGGTAATAACGCCTGTTGCACCTGAGAATGTTTCAACTCGGAAAGCAGTACCAACATTGATTTTGACCACATCCCTAGTCGGCCTCTTCCACGTATTATCATGGCTTCTTGTAGGCTCTATATTCCTATTAAGAAAATACGGAGTGTTTCTGCCCGTCCGTCATCGTACGTATTATTAAAAAAATATGTGTTTTTAATATTACACGGTCCAGTATTAAGTCCCTCTCCTTTACCTCTATTTGTTGGGCTTCGGCCCAACTTCTGTATCCACTGTCGCGCCCAGCTGGGCACTGGTTAGTATTCGAGGTCAGCTGCAGTATGTCCAGTTCACGCTGTTTTCAGCCCGTTTAGGTCCATGGTCTATTATTTATAGAGCGTATATTAAAATGATCATGCTATAACTTTGCAACTGTAACACAGATTAAAATAATTTATATATGGCATTTGACCGAAAAATATGTTTAGTTTTCAACCGTGTTATTAGTCGTTCTTGTTAACTAATATAACAAAAAATAGGGTATAACCTTAATTAAAACATAATATTACTATTCATCACCCAGGGTACAGAATAAGTTATTCTTCACCCGAAGTAATTTTACGATCATTTCATAATTAAATTGCGTTTCGAGTTTAAATAGTTACATTCCTATTGATTCACTATGTAAAATTTGACATAGGAAAATAAAAATATAGGTCATAAGACAAGAAAATTTTTGCAGTTTATGTGTATTTTAGACTATGTTTTTACGTTTATAATTTTAGATAACATAAAATATTTTTTACGGCGATTATATATTTTCTTACGGTCCCTTTTTGCGTCGGAAATAAGACAAAACTTACGGAACATAAAATTACGGTGCATTGATGGTAAAATAGAAGGAGATGAGGAATAACTATAGGGTCGCGCTATTCGTCGCCCTGGGTGAGGAATAGTTATTCTTCACCCCCTCTATTTTATCATTAATTCACCGTAATTTTACGTTCCGTAAGTTTTGTCTTATTTCCGACGTAAAAAGAGGCCGTAAGAAAATATATAATTGTTGTAAAAAGTATTTTATGTTATGTAATTTTACGTTCCGTAAGTTTTGTCTTATTTTCGTAAGTGTTACTATTCATTACCCAGGATGCAGAATAAGTTATTCTTCATCCGAGGTAATCTTATGATCATTTCATAATTAAATTATGTTTCGAATTCAAATAGTTACATTCCTATTGATTCACTACGTAAAATTTGACATAAGAAAAGAAAAATATAGGTCATAAGACAAGAAAATTTCCAGTTTATGTGTATTTTAAACTATGTTTTTATGTTTGTAATTTTACATAACATAAAATATTTTTTATGATGATTATATATTTTCTGACGGTCTATTTTACCATCAATGCACCGTAATTTTACGTTTTGTAAGTTTTGTCTTATTTCCTCTATTTGAAATAGAGGAATAGTTATCCTTCATCCCCCTCTATTTTACCATCAATGCATCGTAATTTTACGTTCCGTAAGTTTTGTCTTATTTCCGACGCAAAAAGGAAATAGAGGAATAGTTATTCTTTACCCCCCTCTATTTTACCATCAATGCACTGTAATTTTACGTTCCATAAGTTTTGTCTTATTTCCGACGCAAAAAGGGACCGTAAGAAAAAAAATATAATCGCCGTAAAAAATATTTTATGTTACGTAAAATTAGAAACGTAAAAATATAATCTAAAATACACATAAATTGCAAATTTTCTTGTCTTATGACCTATATTTTTATTTTTTTATGTCAAATTTTACGTAGTGAATCAATAGAAATGTAACTATTTGAATTCGAAACGTAATTTAATTATGAAATGATCGTCAGATTAACTCGAGTGATGAAATGACCGCTCCACCACCTGGATGATGAATAGTAACACTATTATATATAGGGTCGCGCTATTCGTCACCCTGGGTGAGGAATAGTTATTTTTCACCCCCTCTATTTTATCATCAATGCTTCGTAATTTTACATTCTGTAAGTTTTGTCTTATTTTCAACGCAAAAAAAGACCGTAAAAATATATAAACACCGTAAAAAAAATTATGTTATATAAAATTACAAACGTAAAAACAGTCTAAAATACACATAAACTGCAAAAATTTCTGGTCTTATGACATAGTATATTTTTATTTTCTTATATCAAATTTTACGTAGTGAATCAATATATAGTGTTACTATTCATCACCCATGATGCAGAATAAGTTATTCTTCACCCGAGATAATATTACGATCATTTCATAATTAAATTATGTTTTGAATTCAAATAGTTACATTCCTATTGATTAATTATGTAAAATTTGACATAAAAAATAAAAATATAGGTCATAAAACAAGAAAATTTGCAGTTTATGTGTATTTTAGACTATGTTTTTACGTTTGTAATTTTACATAACATAAAATATTTTTTACGGTGATTATATATTTTCTTACGGTCCTTTTTTGCGTCGGAAATAAGGCAAAACTTACGGAACATAAAATTACGATGCATTGATGGTAAAATAGAGGGGGTGAAGAATAACTATATATATCCAAATTGACTAGGCATTGTTTCAACCAAGATAATCAAATTTCAGAGTAGACACATTGTTTTATATAAACTAAGTTTAGACCCCTTACCAATTCATCTTTGGAGCCTTGGTTCCGAATGTCGGCTTCAATTGGGCATCAATCGGTATGAGAAAGGCTTTAGTATCATAGATGCTAAGAAGAACATGACCCCTTCATTATTTGTTTTTATAATAATGAAAACTTGCTTCTGTCTCACACAATTGTGCGGATAATTACCCTTGTTATTTTTTCAAAAAGGAGGAATACCTTCGGTCTCTTCATCAACCGATGCACACATCCATTTTATTATATTATTCCACATAGTCAAACAAACCAAATACAATGATCAAACCAAAGCCACTAGCCTGACCACTACCGCCACTACACTTGGTGACGTGCCTGATCAGCCCATTAGTCCTGGTTCAGTCTAGAACCGGGACCCATGGGGGCATTGGACGCGGTTCGTGAGCCCAGGGGGGCGGCCGGGCCACGTGGGCCATTGGTCCCGGTTCGTCTAGACCTTTTGGTCCCGGTTGGTGCCACCAACCGGGACCAATGGCCTCGCTCCTGGCCCACCACCATTGGTCCCGGTTGGTGGCTTGAACCGGGACCAAAGGCTCCCCTTTAGTCTCGGTTCATGCCACCAACCGGGACCAATGAGGTGCCTATATATACCCCCTCGCGTAAGAGCAGGAGCACACTGCTCTGTTTTTTTTTCTGGCCGAGGGGAAGAGGGCTTGGTGGTGCTTTAGCTCACCTCCTATGCACACAAGGTGTTCGATGGAATGCCCGAGCCACACTACTTATGCTTTCTCCTCTCCAAGCTCGACCTTCAAGCTCCATTTTCCTCAATATTTGTCTAGGTTTAGCGGTCCGTCACGCCCCGTCCCCGTCTTCACCGCCGCCGATCACCCATGCCGAGCTCATCGCCGGCACCACAGTGGTGAGCCTCTTGTTCTTATCTTCTTTTTGAAAGGAAAAAATAATTCTTACTTGTATGTTTACATAGATACTTGTATTATTTTCTTACTTTTATTATTGCATCTTATACAGTGCGATGGTTTTGGTATCCGCCCTCGTCGGCCCTCGTCCTGTCTATGATTCGGATGTGGTATATATATTATCTTTATAACTATTGGTTCATTTATTGTTTAGGAAATTTATGTCGACCAACGTGACATAGATTTTATTTATGTAGGATGTATGTGAATCGGAAATTCCAACCGACCCTATTATCGAGAGGTTAAATTTAGTTGAAGAAGAAAACAATTTGTTGAAGGAAAAAATAAAAAAAATTGAGGAGGAGAAGATGATATTGGAGTTGCATGTTGCGGATGTCGTCGATGATCACAAGATCAAGATGGATGCAATGCGCTTGAAGATTAGAAAGATTAGAAAATATGACATTCATACCGAGGCTTGGTATCATTATGCCGTTGGATCAATTGTTACCTTGGTTGCGATTATGATCGCATTTGTTTTCGCATTGAAATGTTTTACATAGTTTCAATGTATGGTTTAATTAATTAGATGCTCTGGAGAGTTATATGTTGTTAGATGAGAACTATGTATGTACTTTGGTTTTAGTGTGATGATCAACTTCTATTAATTTGGACACTTAATTATATATAACGCACGCAGATGAACCGACAATGGATGTACGGTGACAGACACACCTCCGAGTACATTAAGGGTGTGCATGAGTTTCCCGATGCGGCTGAGGCAAACAAGCAGAATGGTTTTATGTGTTGTCCATGCACTGAATGTGGGAATACGAGGTCTTACTCTAACCGGAAAATCCTTCACTCCCACCTGCTTTACAAGGGTTTCATGCCACACTATAATGTTTGGACGAGGCACGGAGAAATAGGGGTTATGATGGAAGACGACGAAGAAGAAGAGTACGATGACAACTATGTTCCCCCTGAATACGGTGATGCTGCAACGAGGGGAGCTGGTGAAGATCAAGAGGAACCAGACGATGTGCCCAATGATGCTGCAACGGGTGAAGCTGCTGAAGATCAAGAGGAACCAGACGATGTGCCCGATGATGATGATCTCCGCCGGGTCATTGTCGATGCAAGGACGCAATGCGAAAGTCAAAAGGAGAAGCTGAAGTTCGATCGCATGTTAGAGGATCACAAAAAAGGGTTGTAGCCCAATTGCGAAGATGGAAACACAAAGCTCGGTACCGTACTGGAATTGCTGCAGTGGAAGGCAGAGAATGCTGTGGCTGACAAAGGATTTGAGAAGCTACTGAAAATATTGAAGAAGAAGCTTCCAAAGGATAATGAATTGCCCGACAGTACGTACACAGCAAAGAAGGTGGTATGCCCTCTAGGATTGGAGGTGGAGAAGATACATGCATGCCCTAATGACTGCATCCTCTACCGCGGTGCATACAAGAATCTGAACGCATGCCCGGTATGCGGTGCATTGTGGTATAAGATCAGACGAGATGACCCTGGTGATGTTGACGGTGAGCCCCCCATGAAGAGGGTTCCTGCGAAGGTGATGTGGTATGCTCCTATAATACCATGGTTGAAACGTCTGTTCAGAAACAAAGAGCATGCCAAGTTGATGCGATGGCAAAGTGAGGACCGGAAGAAAGACGGGAAGTTGAGAGCACCCGCTGACGGGACGCAGTGGAGAAAAATTGAGAGAAATACTGGGATGAGTTTGCAAAGGACCCAAGGAATGTATGGTTTGCTTTAAGCGCGGATGGCATTAATCCTTTCGGGGAGCAGAGCAACAATCACATCACCTGGCCCGTGACTCTATGTATGCATAACCTTCCTCCTTGGATGTACATGAAGCGGAAGTTCATTATGATGCCAGTTCTCATCCAAGGCCCTAAGCAACCCGACAACGACATTGATGTGTACCTAAGGCCATTAGTTGAAGAACTTTTACAGCTGTGGAATGGAAACGGTGTACGTATGTGGGATGAGCACAGACATGAGGAATTTAACCTAAAGGCATTGCTGTTCGTGACCATCAACGATTGGCCCGCTCTTAGTAACCTTTCAGGACAGACAAACAAAGGATACCACGCATGCACGCACTGTTTAGATGACACTGAAGTATATACCTGGACAAATGCAGGAAGAATGTGTACCTGGGCCATCGTCGATTTCTTCCGACCAACCATCAATGTCGAAAGAAAGGCAAGCATTTCAAAGGCGAGGCAGATCACCGGAAGAAGCCCGCCATGCGTACCGGTGATCACGTACTTGCTATGATCAATGATTTACACGTAATCTTTGGAAAGGGTCCCGGCGGACTAGCTGTTCCGAATGACGCTGAGGGACACGCACCCATGTGGAAGAACAAATCTATATTTTGGGACCTACCCTACTGGAAAGACCTAGAGGTCCGCTCTTCAATCGACGTGATGCATGTGACGAAGAACCTTTGCGTGAACCTGCTAGGCTTCTTGGGCGTGTATGGGAAGACAAAATATACACCTGAGGCACGGGAGGACCTGCAACGTTTGCACGAAAAAGACGGCATGCCTCCGAAGCAGTATAAAGGTCCTGCCAGCTACGCTCTTACGAAAGAAGAGAAAGAAATCTTCTTTGAATGCCTGCTCAGTATGAAGGTCACGACTGGCTTCTCGTCGAATATAAAGGGAATAATAAATATGCCAGAGAAAAAGTTTCAGAACCTAAAGTCTCATGACTGTCACGTGATTATGATGCAACTGCTTCCGGTTGCATTGAGGGGGCTTCTACCGGAAAACGTCGATTAGCCATTGTGAAGCTATGTGCATTCCTCAATGCAATCTCTCAGAAGGTGATCGATCCAGAAATCGTACCAAGGCTAAGCAGTGATGTGGCGCAATGTCTTGTCAGTTTCGAGCTGGTGTTCCCACCATCCTTCTTCAATATCATGACGCACGTCCTAGTTCATCTAGTCGACGAGATTGTCATCATGGGGCCCGTATTTCTACACAATATGTTCCCCTTTGAGAGGTTCATGGGAGTCCTAAAGAAATATGTTCGTAACCGCGCTAGGCTAGAAGGAAGCATCTCCATGGGCCATCAAACAGAGGATGTTATCGGGTTTTGTGTTGACTTCATTCCTGGCCTTAAGAAGATAGATCGCCCTAAATCACGGTATGAGGGGAGACTGACTAGAAAAGGCACTCTTGGAAGTGACTCAATAATATGCAGGGACGGATATTCTTGGTCTCAAGCACACTACACAGTTCTACAGAACTCTACCTTGGTGACCCCGTATGTCGATGAACACAAGAACAGTCTACGCTCCAAACACCCGGAGCGGTGCGACAACTGGATTACATGTGAACACATCAGGACTTTCAGCAGTTGGTTGGAAACACGTCTCAGAGGTGACAACACTATTTGTGATGAGCTGTACTTGTTGTTCAGGGGACCATCTTTGACTGTATTGACTTACAAAGGATACGAGATAAATGGGAATACATTTTACACGATCGCCCAAGATCAAAAGAGCACCAACCAAAACAGCGGTGTCCGCTTTGATGCAGCAACCGAGAGCGGAAAGGACACATATTATGGTTACATAGTGGACATATGAGAACTTGACTACGGACATGATTTTAAGGTCCCTTTGTTTAAGTGCAAATGGGCCAATCTATCAGGAGGCGGGGTACAGGTAGACCCACAATACGGAATGACAACAGTGGATCTGAAAAATCTTGGGTACACTGACGAACCGTTCGTCCTAGCCAATGATGTGGCACAGGTTATCTATGTGAAGGACATGTCTACCAAACTGAGAAAAAGAAAAGATAAGGAGGCGAATACATCATACGATGAGCCAAAGCACCACATAGTTCTTTCAGGAAAAAGGGATATCCTGGGAGTGGAGGGCAAGACAGACATGTCTGAAGATTATGAAAAGTTTCATAAAATTCCTTCCTTCAATGTCAAGGCTGACCCAAGCATCCTGATAAACGATGAAGATTATCCATGGTTACGGCGCAATAAGCAAATGACACAAGCGAAAAAAAGTGAAGACTTTCTCCCGCAACTATTATGATGATACCATGCCAACTTTGTAACACACGAGTATGCTATGCCAACTTTTTCAGAGTTCATTTGAAAACTATGAATTTAGATCGAATTTTCTCTATAGGTGCATCTATGTTCATTTTTTTATTAAAGTTAATCACAAACTTGTGATTCACACAAATTTCAAAGAATTCAAATTTGAAAACTAATGGCACTAACAGAAAGTTTATAATTTTTCTAAAACTAATGGCACTAACAGAAAGTTTATAATTTTGCTGACCTAAAAGCAAAAAGAATTAAAAAAATAAAGAAAAAACAAAAGAAAATAAATAATACAGAAAAAACAAAAAACTGAAGAAAAAAATAAAATAAAAATAGCAACAATAAGTATTTTGTTGTAAGTAGAAACAAAATAAAATAAATAAAGCAACAAAGGAAACAAAAAAACTAAAAAAGTGTTTCCAAATTTGAAAACTAATGGCACTAACAGAAAGTTTATAATTTTTCTAAAACTAAAAGCAAAAATAATTAAAAAATAAAGCAAAAAATAAAAGAAAATAAATAATGCAGAAACAAAACAAAAAAACTGCAAAAAAATAGTCACTAAAAGCAAAAAAAAAACTAAAAAAGTGTTTTCAATTTTGAAAACGAATGGCACTAACAGAAAAGTTTATAATTTTTGTGACCTAAAAGAAAAAAATAAATCACTAAAAAACTATAAGTATTTTGTTCTAAGTAGAAATGAAAAAATAAATAGCAACAAAGAAAAAATGCCTATAATATTTGTTATGACTAACTAAAATTACCAAATTGAGTGTAATGATAAAACACAGTAATATTAAATAGCAGGAAAAAGAATGACTCAAAAATCAATTTTTATTGTAAAGTTATTCATAAACTAGTGATTCACACAAATTTTTAAAAATTCAAATTTTAAAACCAATGGCACTAACAGAAAGTTTATAATTTTTGTGACCTAAAAGAAAAAAAATCACTAAAAAAACTATAAGTATTTAGTTCTAAGTAGAAATGAAAAAAATAAATAGTAAAAAAATGCCACCTACTGGGCCACCACGGCCTGAATACGACTAGAAGCCCATCCATGTGCCAGGATTCAGGCCCGCAGAAGGCCCACAGGCATAGCGGTGTGAGATTAGGCCTAGAGGCCTGTAGTTATGAGGAGTTCGATGGAGATGGCAGGGCAGCGCTTATAAACAGGTGCGGCCGCTCCTCAGCTAGCGAGGTGGGACTAAACATCCCACCGCACCGCGGCTTTGGCAGGCGCAAGCCATTAGTCCCGGTTGGTGGCACCAACCGGGACTGAAGGGGGCGTTGGTCACGGTTTGTGCCACGAACCGTAACCAATGCCCCGTCTATATAAGCCACACTTGTGAAAAAACTAGTTCAGTTCGATCCCGCCCCGACAACGCCGCCAGGCTGCCCCTCTGCGCCTCGCCATCGCCGTCGTCGCCCTGCCTCCGACACCGTCCCGCGCCGCCCAGACACCGTCGCCACCCCGCGCCGCCCCGACTCCGTCGCCGCGCGCCACCCCGCGCCTTCGCGGTCACCTCCCCGCGCCGCCCCGACGCCGTCGCCACCCCGCGTCGCGCCCCGACGCCGTCGCCGCCCCGCGTCGCGCCCCGACGCCGTCGCCGCCCCGCTTCTGCCTCGTCGTCGTCGCCCCGCGCCGCCGTCGCCCCGCGCCGCCGTCGCCTCTCGCTTTGGTCAGGGCCGGCACACCCCCTCTTCCCCCTTTTTTTGCAAATACATATATGTTTTTTCCTGATTATATGTGTATGTATAGTATATGTATGTGTGTATGCAAAAGATAGATTAACAGAAAAAGATTTTTTTGGTGATATTGATTATTGTAAATATGCAAATGTTTGTATATTCATATGAACAATGAACACGAGGGGGGGGGTCGATATATATACCCCCTCCCCGATAATATTATTTTCCCGCATGTACGTATGTCGTGTCGATATAAACTCCTGATAACTTCAACACGTGGGGTGGGGTCGATATACCCCCTCCCGATAACTTCAACACGTGGGGCCGGGGGTCGATATACCCCCTCCCGATAACTTCAACACGAGGGGGGGGGGGTCGAACATGAGAGGAAGAAGAGGATAAAAAAAGAAGAGGAAGAAGAAAAAAAGAGGAGAAGAAAGAATAGAGGAGTTCTTCTCCTCTTTTTTTTCTTCCTCTTTTTTTATCGGGAACGAGGGTCGAGAGGGGGTCTAGGGTCGCCGAGGGGTCGAGGGTCGAGAGGGGGTCGACGGTCGCCAAGGTGTCGAGGGTTGAGAGGGGGTCTAGGGTCGCCGAGGGGTCGAGGGTCGTCGAACATGAGAGGAAGAAGAGGATAAAAAAGAAGAGGAAGAAGAAAAAAATAGGATCTTCTCCTTTATTCTTTCTTCTCTTTTTTTTCTTCTTCTTCCTCTTTTTTTATCGGGAACAAGGGTCATCTAGGGTCGCCGAGCGGTAGAGGAAACCCTAAATAGCAAGTATCGTCCCGACGGCCACATGTATCTCACATCGCCCGCGTCACTTGTGGGACGTGGATGTAGTGTCCGACACCGACGACCACATGTATCTCACACCGATGATACTTGCTATTTAGGGTTTCCTCTACCGCTCGACGACCCTCATTCCCGATAAAAAAAGAGGAAGAAGAAGAAAAAAAAGAGGAGAAGAAAGAATAGAGGAGTAAGACGCCGTCGCCTCTCGCTTTGGTCAGGGCCGGCACCGCCCCCCTCTTCCCCCTGTTTTTTTGCAAATACATATATGTTTTTTCCTGATTATATGTGTATGTATAGTATATGTATGTGTGTATATGTATGCAAAAGATAGATTAACAGAAAAAATAGTATTTTTTCTGTTCATAGATTTTTTTGGTGATATTGATTATTGTAAATATGCAAATGTTTGTATATTCATATGAACAATGAACACGAGGGGGGGGGGGTCGATATATATACCCCCTCCCCGATAATATTATTTTCCCGCATGTACGTATGTCGTGTCGATATAAACTCCTGATAACTTCAACACGTGGGGTGGGGTTGATATACCCCCTCCCGATAACTTCAACACGTGGGGCCGGGGGTCGATATACCCCCTCCCGATAACTTCAACACGAGGGGGGGGTCGAACATGAGAGGAAGAAGAGGATAAAAAAAGAAGAGGAAGAAGAAAAAAAAGAGGAGAAGAAAGAATAGAGGAGTTCTTCTCCTCTTTTTTTTCTTCCTCTTTTTTTATCGGGAACGAGGGTCGAGAGGGGGTCTAGGGTCGCCGAGGGGTCGAGGGTCGAGAGGGGGTCGACGGTCGCCGAGGTGTCGAGGGTCGAGAGGGGGTCTAGGGTCGCCGAGGGGTCGAGGGTCGTCGAACATGAGAGGAAGAAGAGGATAAAAAAAGAAGAGGAAGAAGAAAAAAAATAGGATCTTCTCCTTTATTCTTTCTTCTCGTCTTTTTCTTCTTCTTCTTCTTCCTCTTTTTTTATAGGGAACAAGGGTCGTCTAGGGTCGCCGAGCGGTAGAGGAAACCCTAAATAGCAAGTATCGTCGGTGTGAGATACATGTGACCGTCGGTGTCGGACACTACATCCACGTCCCACAAGTGACGCGGGCGGAAGCCGCGTCACTTGTGGGACGTGGATGTAGTGTCCGACACCGACGGCCACATGTATCTCACACCGCCCGCGTCACTTGTGGGACGTGGATGTAGTGTCCGACACCGACGACCACATGTATCTCACACGACGATACTTGCTATTTAGGGTTTCCTCTACCGCTCGACGACCCTCGACGACCCTCATTCCCGATAAAAAAAAGAGGAAGAAGAAGAAAAAAAAAGAGGAGAAGAAAGAATAGAGGAGTTCTTACTCCTCTATTCTTTCTTCTCCTCTTTTTTTCTTCTTCCTCTTCTTTTTTTATCCTTGAAGCGTTGTCGAGGCCACCCCAAACCCTAGAGAAGCAGCGTCGAGGCCACCCCAAACCCTAGGGAAGCAACGTCGAGGCCACTAATTAATATTAGTTCTACGTTTGCCACTAATATATCCATCTGTCATGTTTGAATAATAATTGCCATGTTGTAAATATTTGTAGAAACTATGGACACCGCCCGAGACGAAGTACAAGAAGAGTTGTTGGAGGACATAAGCGCACGAGGAAGTGATGCCGTCTGCTCGTTGTTTCTCAACGACACCGATGGTCTCGAAGCAGCTGGCTATGATTATGATGGCTCCGGTGACCTAATGCCGGTGCAAGAAGGAGACCGTGAGGACGGCTCCGGTGACCCAATGCCGGTGCAAGAAGGAGACCGTGATGACGTCTCCGGTGACCGAACCGAGTCCGGCCAGGTATATATATTAGTTAAGCTCCTGCTGACTAGCTAATTGATGCATTCATTGTTTTGGTATGCACACATATTAATTAAGTCTTTGTTCTTTTTTCTAGCCCTCCGGATCGAGCACAACTTCGGTAAAGAGACGAGGCCCGAAGAAAAAGTTGAGCTCGGATGAAAAGTTTGAGATCATAGCAATCGCGCCCGACGGCCAACTGATTGAACCCCTCCGGACAAAGAGCGCATTGTTGCTCAGTGCGGGGTTTTGGTTAGGGACAAGATCCCGATCAGCATCCAGCAATGGTTAAAACCGACTACAGAAGACCCTGAGGTGTCTTATGTCAATGATATGCAGAAAAATGATCTTTGGACTGAGCTGAAGTCAAATTTCACCCTACCGCCAGAGGATGATCCGGAGAAGCCAGTTAAAGAGCAATTAATCAAGTCTTTTTCTCTTAAGAGGATGGCAGAACTAATCAGGAGGTGGAAGAAAGAGCTGAATAAGTTTGTCGAAAATAAAGAGACACCAGAATTCAAGGGCAGATATGAGAAGATCAGAGATCACTGGCCCGCATTTGTGGCCCACAAGACATCAGAAAAGAGTAAGAAGATGTCGGCGACAAACAAGCAAAATGCTGCGAAGAAGAAGCATCACCATCGCACGGGGTCAGGTGGCTACCTCGTAGCCCGGCCTAAGTGGGCCAAGACTGAGAATGATCTGGTTGATAAAGGGATCGAACCAGAGACAATTAACTGGCCAGACCGTTGCCAGACTTGGTTCTTCGGGGCTGGCAGAACCTTGGACCCTGCATCAGGGAAGTGCATTTGGACGAACGATCAAATGGACATACCAGTCAAGAAGCTTCAGCAGTATATCGAAGCAGCGCAACAAGGGACGTTCGTTCTAGACAGAGAGAACGACGAGCTCACAATGGCCCTTGGGAATCCTGAGCACCCTGGACGGACACGGGGCATGCCAGGCTCCATTCCGTGGAAGGTTGGGTTTCCGGACGCAGGCGGTTACAAATGCCACGAGAGGAGGAAGAAAGTGGAGCAGACCCAGCTGCAGGCGCTGCATGCTAGGGTACAAGCGATAGAGGAACGAGAAGCAAATCACAGCAAACGAACTGCCGAAGCTTCCCCCAAAGCTGCCCCGTCATCTCAGCGGAGAAGCAGCATGGCTTCCACCGAGCTGCTTCAGCCGGAGCATGTCTTGACGGCTCCTGCCAGCTATCCCGTGGATGCTATCATGGAGTCTCAAAATTGCCACCTTATGACGCAATGGATTAATTTGAAGGTCAAGGCGGCTGTTGGCTCTGTTTTTCCTACTGAACCCGGCGCAACTTTTCACTGCCGGCCGTTTCCAGAAGGATATGCTAGGGTGATGGTGGATGAAATAACGGAGGGATTTGAGGACCTCCAGCTTGACCACCCTACCGGTGAAGGGGACACTTGGCTGGGTTCTTCTCTGAAGACTCCATGCCTATGGTGGAAGGAGCTCATCAACCTTCCGAACTGGACGCCTCCGCCTCCTCCTCCTCCTCCTCCTCCTCCTCCTCCTCCGGCGAGTCAGGGCACTCCGCCTCCTCCACCGCATCCTCCTCCGGCGAGTGACGATCAGGGCACTCGGCCGGCTCCTTCTCCGGCGCGTGGCGGCACTCCGCCTCCTTCTCCGCCTGCGCCGGCGCGCCCGAGCAGCCAGCCTCCTCCTTCTCCGCCTTGTCGGCAAGGGCGGAAGAGACCTTCCGCCGCTCCGGCTGCTCCGGCGCATCGTAGTCCTTCTCCTCCGCCTCGTAAGCAAGTAAAGAAGACAACCGCTCCGTCTGCTCTGCCGGCGTCTAGCAGTACAGCCAGAGGTGGGAGGACATACAAATTCAGTCCTTCTCTAAAGACTCCAGAGAAGTTACCATACGAGAGGACCCCGGAGGAGAACGCCGAGATCGTGCGAGAAGAAATGAGGAACTTCTTTGAAGGGGTGAAAGCAAAGAAACATCCACCTCCGGAGGAGAAGATAGATCCGGTGAAAGCGAAGCGCACTCTGGCTACCTTGACAAAACCACGCAAGTCTCCGCCGAAAGGAAACTATGAGCGCATTATTGGAAAGGAATTTGCCGAAGCGGAACGGTCGGGAAGTACTGTCAGTGATCAAAGGCTGAAAGAACGACGAGCTGGAAAACAAATTGCCCAGCTCGGCGAACAAGCGAAGCAATCGTGCCCCCCGTTCAAGGTGCCTAGCGACATCATCGGTAATGATCCAAGGATGGTGCCCGGTTATAGCAATCTTGGAGATTACCTGCCCGACGATACGAAGATACAAAGATACGAGTACGGGAAGCCTCTCGTCAAAGATGAAAGATCTCTATCAATGATGATGCGAAGATTGCATGATTGGTACTTGAAAATCTGCAGAGAGTCTGGGGGGGAGGAGTACTTTGTATGTGAGAGTTAAAAAGGAGCATGACCTCGTTGGAATTGAACTGTTGCCTGTTCCATTTGAGGAGTTCTTTCAGTTTTTCAATCAATTGGCCCTTGATAAAGCAACGGTCACCTGCTATTGTCTGTAAGTAGTACTACTTCTATCATTAAGTCTCTCTATATAGCTCAGCTCTTTCATTGCATGTATTTATAATTATCCTCACTATATTATGTAGATTGAAGATCGTCTAATTGAAGAAAAGACAAATCGGTGATATTGGGTTCATTAACACAAATCTCATAGATGCAACTCAGGTTAAATTTCATGCCGCAGATACCGAGGCCAACTTGCTACGATCATTGGTAATAAATGAAAACAAAGATATAATACTCTTTCCTTACAACTTCAAGTGAGTGTTACTGTCTTGTGCATATTTGGTTTCCCTTATATATTAGTCAAGGTTATAGTAATGTAATTGATGAGTTATGCATGCGTGTGCAGTTTCCACTATATTCTCCTAGAGATTAAGCTTGAGCAGGGACTAGTAACCGTCTTAGACTCAAGACGAAAAGATCCCCAGGACTATGCGGACATGACTCAAATGCTCGAGAAGTAAGTTAAATCGATCATTATCCACCATATCAGCAACTTTGTTCATTTCCTGATATATCAAGTAATTGTTTTCTTTGTCTGGTAGGGTTTGGATTTTTTTTACCAAAAAAGCTCCGGGACTCCCGAAGAAGCTGCAATTTAGACACCCGAAAGTAAGTACTATAGTAGCATGTTCCGCGCATCTCCTATTGATTCAAGCGCTAGTTTCATCAATACCATTTGGCATTCTTGCTTATCAGTTTGATTGACCTCTATTTCTTGTAAAGTGGTTGTGGCAGGAACAAGGGAATGATTTATGTGGATACTACGTTTGCGAGTCCATCCGCCACACGACCTGTGAGAGGGGCTACTCTGACGAACAATATGAAGTGCGTAAATAACAACATTCACAATTTTATTTTATTACCATCATTTGTGTTGAGTTTCATTCATATATATATATATATATATATATATCTGTGTGTGTGTGTATTGACCCCCTTCTTCAAATTAGATGTTTCGGAAGCGGAATGAACTCCTAGCACCAGCTCGCATGCGAGCAATTCAAGATGAATTGGCGGCATTCTTTCTTGACCACGTGATCGCTGAAGACGGAGAATACTATGTGGACCATGAGTCCGTATGTTAGGAGATTATATTTGTAAGAGATAATTATTGTATATATGTAGCCGGTAGTGTCGGATAGATATACAGAACTTGTTGTCCGACCAATCTCTCGGAGAAGGAGAGGTGGTCGATATCACTTCTCTCTGTATGCATATATGTTCATGACGATCTTCTGTTTCCTTCGTTTGCTTACTAGCTAGCTAGTGTGTCTAGTCCTCTCTATACGTATGTATAGTATGTAGCGTAGACCAAGCACGAATATAAGAGAGGACACTTCTCTCTATTAATTATAGCTAGCTAACACAATATATGAAACACCTAAATTAACCCCCCAAAACCCCCAACCCCCCCCCCCCCTTTCAAAAAAAAAACAAAAACCCCAGCCACAGAAATGCTGACGCGTCGATGCCTATTGGTCCCGGGTGGTGCCACCAACCTGGACCAAAGGCCCTCCTTCCTGGGCTCCGCGCATAGGCCACGTGGAGGCCCATCTGTCCCGGTTCTGGATTGAACCGGGACTAAAGGGACAGGGCCTTAGTACCGACCCTTTAGTCCCGGTTTAGGAACCGGGACAAAAGGCCCTTATGAGTTGGGACAATAGGCCCTTTTTCTACTAGTACAACATATCAACAGATAACATCTATTCCGGTGGCCTCATGAAGCTGCTCGCTAGCAAGACGAGAGTACCAACCGGCACGCTCTAGGATCAGCTGCCTCCATATTCCGCAGTCCCATCTTCAGTACTGATCAATGCATTCACCTCGTCAGGCCATACTACCATCGACGTCACCATGATGCCATACAGTGCCACCATCCTACACGCGTCCATCCACACACACCTGTCGCTGAAACTCCGTTGCGCCATGCCGCCGAGACCCGTCGTCGATGATGCATTAGAAACCAGGCCGCTCCACCACCTGTGCACTCGAGTTAGCACTTGCTCCACAACGATGCCTCCAGCAAGGAGCGCGATGCGAGACGTCACCATCGTCTGATCCGGTAACAGATCTAGGGTCCCCTGGAGCAGGCCGAAAGGAGCGACGCGACGTTGCTACGACGATGCCTTCAACAGGGTAACGACGCTAAGAGACGCTGCCATCGTCCGCCATGACCGCCTTGTGGTTATTTCTATATCATATTGACTGGACAACATGGCATTGAAGTATGAATCATGATGAACTATTCATACTAACATAAGTATGTCCTATATAGTATCCTATTTATAGAAATAATAGGTTGATGACTTGATGTGTAGTTTCTGTGTAGTCTTAATTAGACACCTACAGAAAGCAAAATACAAAGCAGAATACAAGTCTTGGGCTTCGCAAAGATCTGACCCCCGCGCCGTCCTCCCCCTAGGGCGACTCGGGTGGAGCCCAAAATCCTAGCCACCACCGCCGCGAACTCCCTCCTCCTCTCCCTCCGCCGCTACCGGAGGACGCTACCAGGCTAAGCCCGGGGGCTGACGGCGATGGCGGGGATCTCCTCTCTCACGCATCTCCGGGGTGGGGCGGACCCCAAGGCGTGTGGTGGTGCGGCCGATCTGGGATCTGCGGCTCAGCGAATGGCTGCGGCGGGAGGCCGGCCCGTCCTCGGACGGTGACGGCTTGGCGCGGTGGGCGGACCAGTCACGGGCGGCGGCCAGGGCTGTGGGCGCAGCGGCTGGCCCTTCGGGCGGCGACGGCTGCAGTGGCGTGCATGCTGCGTTCAGATCAGTGACGGCGGTGTGCAGGGCCTGGTGGTCTCGTCGACGGTACCTCCAATCAGATCCTGTTCTGACCGGTGCAGCCGGCGGTGGTGGTCATCTCTTCCATCAGAGGTGGTCGGCCTGAGGTTGGGTGTTCGGATCTCGGGTCCGTCATCTTGTACCGGCTGCGAGTCGGGGAGATGTAGTTGCCGGTGAAAACCGAGCCAACGACGGGCGATGGCGGCCTTCTGCGTCGTTACCTTGATGAAGACATCATCATGTGACTACTGTAGACCCACTCGTACTACTCCAGGGGAAGCCCAATGATCTGATCTTCCAGATCGGACGATGGTAGCATTGCGGTGTCGTTTCTCTCTTGGGAGCATCGTTTTTGGAGCAGCGCTGGAAGATAGAGGCAGGAAGTGGAGCGGCTTCATCTTGCACGGAGCTTCAGTGGAAATGTCCAGTCATGCCTAGGGGCGTCCACGACATGCTCAGCAGTCATGCCTGGGGGCGTCCACAACATGCTCATCACGGAGCTTCGGTGATACGCTTTGTCATGCCTGTTCGGCAGGTGCTACGCACGATAGATCTTCCAAATACTTCAAGCTGTGTCGGCTGATGGTACGTGGCGGCATGGTGCTGAGGTGTACCGGGGGCGTCCACGACATGCTCAGCAGTTTGCGCAGGGAGGTGGCGTCGTTTGGCGCCGTGGTGTCGTTTGGAGCCGTGGTGGCGTCGACGGTAGCTAGACCGGACAAGGTTGATGCGTCAGTAGAGCTCTGAAGATGGAACGATGGCAGTTGGTAGCGGTGGTCTCTCAGAGCACGCCGGACCAATGTATGCCTCATACCCAGCAAGTGGCTTGGTTGGGCCCTCGGATCTTAGATGTTAGGTTTAGCTGTGAGGCATGTTTGGTATTAGACCCAGACTATCAACATCCCTGCATCAACTGGATAGGAGTAGTGACAGTTGTTGTCTAGACGGTGGCTTCAGACTTACTTTTGTATTTCTTTGTAAGGTCTTTGTGAATAATTAATAAAGTGGTTGCATGCATCGCCCAGATGCAGAGGCCGGGGGTCCTCCTCCTTTTAAAAAAGGTGTTGGTTTGAAAAAATGATTCGCCCGCTCCGCTCCCACGAGCGGAGGGCAAAACCTGATTCGTCTCTCCCACACCTCATCTCCCCCTCGGCGCAGCCGGGAAAAGCCCAGCCAGCGTAAATAGTGAGGGGGACCTTCCCGATTGCAAGGGATCTTGTTTGGGGGCAGAAGGAGGGGCCTTCTGCTGCTTCGCCGGTTGATGGTGTTTGAGTGCTGTGGCGGCGGTTAAGGGGCGGTCTTGGATGCTGGGGAGCGGTGATGCTCGTGGGCGAAGCTCATAGCTCGGTTGATGGCTTACTGTCATGGTCATGTGGGCGGCTTTGTAGTTGGTGTCCGAAGATCTCTGGTGGTGGTGCGACAGGTGGTCTCGCACCTGGCTGCTCCATGTTCCAAAGGTGGAGGGTGCTTGTTGGGGGTTAAAACTTAGTCTTGTGTTAGCTAGGTCAACGGTGGCGGTATCCACGGGCATTGCCGCCTTCTTGAAGGTACGGCCATGGTTACACTCTGTCCTTGTCGCTCTAGGTGAAAACCCATGTCATTTGGATCGGGTGGGGATGGCGCTCCGGTGTCGTATCCTTTCTATAGGCGCCGATTTTGAGTTCCTGGCTCGTCGTTATTCAGCTTCATCTCTTTTGTGGTGGTTTGTCCAAGGTTGAGTGCTCCGTCGACTCCAAGTGGTGGTCTGTTTGCCCACCTATCATTTTCTTGGAGTTTTTGCAGGATGTGTGGCTGTTAATCAACATCATTGTATCATGCCTTGGTGTGTGTATGTGGAGTTGTGTTGTCATTTGTACGGTGGTTGTTGCTTTATCTAAAAAGCGAGGCAAAAGCGTCTTGGTGATTAGATAACTAGCTACACAAAATTGGAGATTGCAACTCCAGTCTGTCAGTGAGTCATTTGTATGTATGTTATATGTACCTGAAGCTCCCTTGGTGAAAACCCTCCACAACGACTCAGCATAAGCTAAAACAAATAATATATTGGGGCGTTCGTCTCTTAATTTCCCCAATTCAACATCATTTGTCCGTGACATGTCCCCTGATTGTTCGCCACGCTCTGCCACTAATTGCAGGTAAGGCAGTAGATAGTTTGCATGTTATAATATAAGGGCCTACTGAATCAGTGACATATATCAATCTAAGTGCAAAATTGGCAATGTATTTAAGATGATTAGTATGACGTAAATCTGGGCTTAAACGCGTACAGCTCGCCATTGGTCGTCAGATAACAACCAATGAAGTAAGGTTGAGGTGCATACATGCTTTGATGTGTCTCTTTAATTGCATGACCATTTTCGTACATGATGAGGAGAGGATGTAATAGCGCCGTCTACGTTAACATCGAAGTCTAGAAAAATGTTTACCTGACAAACCATTTGTTTGCCTCATTATTAAACATAGGAGCATGAAATAACAATGTTGACCTGACTCTTTTTTAACAAAACAACAATGTGCACCCAAAACTACAATCGGGAAAAAAATGTCGACATATTTGAGAATGTATTAACTGAGATATCTTAAATATAACAATGGAGATCTATTGATTGCAATATATTTAAAACTGTAATAAACAAAGTAATAAGGATCGATTCTTCTCAGTAGCCGAACATGGATGAATTTAGCCTGGCACAGAAATCCTGGAATGATCTAGAGTACAATGACCAAGAAGTACACAAAATAGCAAGCTCATCAAAGTCACATAATTAATTACCGTCAAATCATGACATCTTGTCCACACGGCAGACCATTTAGTTTTCCTTTTATGTGGGGGTCAGAGTCTCCATTGCCTTTGTCATAGCCTCAGGGCCTCAACACCGGCGAGAGAGCCTCATCAAAGGGACAGTTGCATTTTTATCGCTAGTTGGTTCCTACCCACTTTGCTCTTACTTTTCGAGCTTCATCAGATTTGCCCTTACTTTTTTCTCTCAGGTCGCTCAAATGCCCTTCCATCAACATTCCATCTGGTCAAAGACGTTTGACCGTTACTTTGGACCAAATTGCCCCTGGTAGCTGGCAAAGGGGTTTTGTCACTTACATGCTGGACCTGGTCTTGAGAACAAAAAAACTCCCTCCCTAGCCAAGTCCCTTACATATGGGAATCACCTATGAAAATAAATTTTAAAAAGAGGTAGGTTCCATTGTCATAGAGTAGTTGTAGTTAGCTAAGTAGTGAAACTAATTTAATATAACTATAACTAAGAGGGGTTAGTGCGGTGTGGGGCCAAAATTTAGTGGCTAATTAGTACGGGGGTTAGGCAAATTAGTAGTTCTCCTATAATTAGTCTAAGGGTCCTAGACAATGTTTGAACACCGGCCGGGGGACAACACGGCGAGCTCCCACGGTGGAAATTGGAGGCGCGAGGCATGGAGAGATAGGGGGTACGGAGAGGAGAGAGGGGAGGTGCAGAACGCCACAAGTGCACGGGGGCATCCTGAATTTGCAAAGGAGGTCGGAGGCATCGCAATGGCAGGTGGAGGTGATGGCCGGAGCACGCTCGCGCGGGAAGGGGTGCTTCGGGTCGAGGGCCTCGGCGAGGAGGTACAAGTCATCTTCGGGAGTCCCACACAGAGCTATCTAAGGCGATGCGAAGGCTGGGGACGTGACATCTACAGTGAATAGGCCATGGAGACTGGAGATCCAGGGCGGAGATTGCGAGAGTTAATTTTAACCCCCCATGTTCGCTCGCCTTCGATCTTAGACCCCTTTGTTCACTCGCCTCCATATGAGCCCCCCCAGTTATGTCTAGCTGTTGCTCATACCCCCTATTGCATGTTTAACAAAATTGTTAGTACATAAGCATCAAATAGAGAAAACAATAGACAGAAGTACCCATGTCAATCTTTTCAGATCCATCACACCCCTTTACGGATCCACCCCCTCTCACTCAATTCCCCATATCAATCTCCCTTGGCACCTAGAGTTCCTACAATTTAGACAATTGTACAAGAGGAACCACAAAAAATCCATGGAAAACAAAAGGGGAGAAGCTTGCCTTGCCTTGGGACAGCAATGGAGGGCGGCGGATGGGGAGGGAGGGGACGCGGCAGAGCTGCAGCGGGCACGACCGGCGGGGCGCGGTGGCTCTGGCTGCTAGTCGCGGTCAAGCGAGAAGAAAAGAATGAACATGATAGCCCTCTCGAGCGGAAAACTCCCGTGCTGGGTTCTTGACGAAACCGTGCGAGGGCAGATTAGTCAAAGAAGAATATTGTAAGACTACTTTTTTCATTACTAGCTAACTGAACAAATAACAATGCCAAGGGGGCAATCAGCATGAATTATGTGGTACTAGGGGGCTCGGAGGGAGGCAAACAAACAAAGGGGTCTAAGATCAAAGGCCCTCAAACAAGGGGGGTTAAAATCAATTCTCCCGCGGATATTCGAGGTTTGTAGTATCTTGGCGGGGCCATACCCGACCGAATACCTCGTCTGGGGGACGAGCCGGAGCACCGCGAACCTTATGTACATGGTCCCGGAGCTTGGGGAGACGGTTGTTGATATGTATCTACTTCTTCTCACGCTTTTCCTCTTGTTTTGACCTCTAATTTGCATGATTTGAATGAAACTAACCCCCGGACTGACGTCGTTTTCAGCAGAACTACCATGGTGTTGTTTTTGTGCAGAAATAAAAGTTCTCGAAATGGAACAAAACTTTTGAGGATTTTTTATATCAATAATAAGAATTACTGGAGCCAAGACCCACCAAAGAGGGGCCCCTGGGTGGGCACAACCCACAAGGGCGCGCCCCCTCCCCTAACGCACCCAGGTGGGTCGTACCCACCTGGTGGCCCCGTTGACGACCCCCTTGATACTATAAAATCACATTATTCCAGGAAAAAATCAGGGAGAAAGAATTATCGCGATCCATGAGACGGAGCCACCGTCAAGCCTTGTTCTTCCCCGGGAGGGCAGATCTGGAGTCCGTTGGGGCTCCGAAGAGGGGGATCTTCGTTCTTCAACATCACCAACCCTTCTCCATCGCCAATTCCATGATGCTCCCCACCGGGAGTGAGTAATTCCTTCGTAGGATTGCTGGTCGGTGAGGAATTGGATGAGATTCATCATGTAATCGAGTTGGTTTTGTTAGGGCCTGATCCCTAGTATCCACTATGTTCTTAGATTGATGATGCTATGACTTTCCTATGCTTAATGCTTGTCACTTTGGGCCCGGGTGCCATGATTTCATATCTGAACTGTTATGAATTCATCATTATATCCATGTTTTAGATCCGATCTTGCAAGTTACAGTCACCTATTATGGTTATGATCCGAGAACTCCGGAGTGACAACAACTGGGCCCACTCTCAGCGATGACCGTAATTTGAGGAGTTCATGTATTCACTATGTGTTAATGCTTTGTTCCGGTTCTCTATTAAAAGGAGGCCTTAATATCCCTTAGTTTCCAATATGGACCCCGCTGCCACAGGAGGGTAGGACAAAAGATGTCATGCAAGTTCTTTTAATAAAGCATGTATGACTATTTATGGAATACATGCCTACATTATATCGATGAACTAGAGCTAGTGCCCTATCGCCCTAGATTATAACTGTCACATGATGAATATCATCCAACAAGTCACCGATCCAATGCCTACGAATTTATCCTTATTGATCTTGCTGTGTTACTATTGCTATCATCACTGTTACACTTGCTACAAACTACTGCTATCACTGTTACTATTATCGTTGCTACTGTCACTATTATCAAAACTATCAAACTACTTTGCTACTGATCACATTGCTGCAGATAATTAATCTCCAGGTGTGGTTGAATTGACAACTCAACTGCTAATACCTTCAAATATTCTTTGGCTCCCCTTGTGTCGAACCAATAAATTTGGATTGAATACTCTACCCTCAAAAACTGTTGCGATCCCCTATACTTGTGGGTTATCAAGAACTTTTTCTGGCGCCGTTGCTGGGGAGAATAGCTATATTTGTTGAGTCACTTGGGATTATTATCATATTATCACTATGAAGAATCTGAAGGATCCAAAGACTAAGATTTATCCCTCTAAGACGAGGGGAGGTAAGGAATTGCCATCTGCTTTAGATTCACCTTCTGTTATGAGTAAACTTGCAACACCACCACATGCTATTAATTCTGATATGTCGCAAGTTATTGATGATGCTACTTCCACTATGTATGATGCTTATAATGATGCTAGTACCTTGCTTGATAATGATGATGTGCCACTTGGTGAATTTCTTGGTAAACAAATTGCTAGAGTTATACAACATGATGCTGTTGAATCTGATGATGAGCTTGAAACTGAATCTCCTGAAACTAGAGATATTCTTGCTTGTAATGAGTGGAGAAGCAACTAGAGATATTCTTGCTTGTAATGATAGAGATGATATAGAGAAATTACTATGCAAGTATAAAGAAAAATCTCTGAATGCTAGAATGTAATGTGATCCTAAGTTTGCTACTTCACCTATCTATATTGACGATAAGGATTATGAATTCTCCGTCGACCCAGAGTTAATTACTTTGGTTGAATCTGATCCTTTCCATGGTTATGAAACTAAAACCGTTGTGGCACATCTTACAAGTTGAATGATATAGCCACTCTTTTTACTCATGATGAGAAAACTCGTTATTACTTTATTCTCAGATTATTTCCTTTCTCATTAAAGGGTGATGCTAAAGCTTGGTACAATACTCATGCTCCTGGTTGTGTGCGTTGATGTCTACTGCACAACCTTCTTCTTGTAGACGTTGTTGGGCCTCCAAGTGCAGAGGTTTGTAGGACAGTAGCAAATTTTCCTCAAGTGGATGACCTAAGGTTTATCAATCCATGGGAGGCGTAGGATGAAGATGGTCTCTCTCAAGCAACCCTGCAACCAAATAACAAAGAGTCTCTTGTGTCCCCAACACACCCAATACAATGGTAAATTGTATAGGTGCACTAGTTCGGCGAAGAGATGGTGATACAAGTGGGATGATAGATATGGGTGTTTGTAATCTGAAAATATAAAAACAGCAAGGTAACTAATGATAAAAGTGAGCACAAACGGTATTGCAATGTGTTGAAACAAGGCCTAGGGTTCATACTCTCACTAGTGCAAGTTCTCTCTGAAGGAAATATGCCCTAGAGGCAATAATAAAGTTATTATTTATTTCCTTATATCATGATAAATGTTTATTATTCATGCTAGAATTGTATTAACCGGAAACATAATACATGTGTGAATACATAGACAAACAGAGTGTCACTAGTATGCCTCTACTTGACTAGCTCGTTAATCAAAGATGGTTATGTTTCCTAACCATGGACAAAGAGTTGTTATTTGATTAACGGGATCACATCATTAGATGAATGATCTGATTGACATGACCCATTCCATTAGCTTAGCACCCGATCGTTTAGTATGTTGCTATTGCTTTCTTCATGACTTATACATGTTCCTATGACTATGAGATTATGCAACTCCCGTTTGCCGGAGGAACACTTTGGGTGCTACCAAACGTCACAACGTAACTGGGTGATTATAAAGGAGTACTACAGGTGTCTCCAAAGGTACATGTTGGGTTGGCGTATTTCGAGATTAGGATTTGTCACTCCGATTATCGGAGAGGTATCTCTGGGCCCTCTCGGTAATGCACATCACTTAAGCCTTGCAAGCATTGCAACTAATGAGTTAGTTGCGGGATGATGTATTACAGAACGAGTAAAGAGACTTGCCGGTAACGAGATTGAACTAGGTATTGGATACCGACAATCGAATCTCGGGCAAGTAACATACCGATGACAAAGGGAACAACGTATGTTGTTATGCGGTCTGACCGATAAAGATCTTCGTAGAATATGTAGGAGCCAATATGGGCATCCAGGTCCCGCTATTGGTTATTGACCGGAGACGTGTCTCGGTCATGTCTACATTGTTCTCGAACCGTAGGGTCCGCACGCTTAAGGTTTCGATGACAGTTATATTATGAGTTTATGAGTTTTGATGTACCGAAGGAGTTCGGAGTCCCGGATGAGATCGGGGACATGACGAGGAGTCTCGAAATGGTCGAGACGTAAAGATCGATATATTGGATGACTATATTCGGACATCGGAAAGGTTCCGAGTGATTCGGGTATTTTTCGGAGTACCGGGTAGTTACGGGAGAAGTAATGGGCCTTGATGGGCTTTAGTGGGAAGAGGAAAAAGGCTGCTGCTCCCCCCTCCCCTCTAGTCCGAATTGGACTATGGAAAAGGGGGCCGGCCACCTTTCCTACTCCTCCACTTCCTTCTCCCCTCCTCCCCTCTTGGTGGACTCCTACTAGGACTTGGAGTCCTAATAGGACTCCACACCTGGCGCGCCTCTCCTAGGGTCGGCCTCCTCCTCCCTTGCTCCTTTATATACGGGGGCAGGGGGCACCCCATAGACACACAAGTGGATCCACGTGATCGTTCCTTAGCTGTGTGCGGTGCCCCCTTCCACCATATTCCACCTCGGTCATATTGTAGCGGTGCTTAGGCGAAGCCCTGCGATAGTAGAACATCAAGATCGTCACCACGCCGTCATGCTGACGGAACTCCTCCCCGAAGCTTTGCTGGATCGGAGCCCGGGGATCGTCATCGAGCTGTACGTGTGCTAAGAACTCGGAGGTGCCGGAGTAACGGTGCTTGGATCGGTCGGATCGGGAAGAAGACGTACGACTACTTCCTCTACGTTGTGTCAACGCTTCCGTTGCGATCTACAAGGGTACATAGATCAGACTCTCCCCCTCGTTGCTATGCATCACCATGATCTTGCGTGTGCGTAGGAAATTTTTTGAAATTACTACGTTCCCCAACAGTGGCATCCGAGCCTAGGTTTTATGGTTTGATGTTATATGCACGAGTAGAACACAAGTGAGTTGTGGGCGATATAAGTCATACTGCCTACCAGCATGTCATACTTTGGTTCGGCGGTATTGTTGGATGAAGCGGCCCGGACCGACATTACGCGTATGCTTACGCGAGACCGGTTTCCCCGACGTGCTTTGCACATAGGTGAGTTGCGGGTGATTGTTTCTCCAACTTTAGTTGAACCAAGTGTGGCTACGCCCGGTCCTTGCGAAGCTTAAAACGGAGTCTATTTGACAAACTATCGTTGTGGTTTTGATGCGTAGGTGAGATTGGTTCTTGCTTAAGCCCGTAGCAGCCACGTAAAATTTGCAACAACAAAGTAGAGGACGTCTAACTTGTTTTTGCAGGGCATGTTGTGATGTGATATGGTCAAAACGTGATGAGTTATAAGTTGTTATATAAGATGATCATGTTTTGTTGAACTTATCGGCAACTGGCAAAAGCCTTATGGTTGTCTGTCTATTGCATAAGATGCAAGCACCCAATAATTGTTTTACTTTATCGCTATGCGATAGCAATAGTTGCAAGAGCAAGTGTTGGCGAGACGACCACGTGACAACACATTGATATAGATCAAGATGATGGAGATCATGGTGTCATGCCGGTAACGATATAGATCATGACAGTACTTTGGAGATGGAGATCAAAGAAGCAAGATGATGGCCATATCATGTCACATATTTTGATTGCATATGATGTTTATCTTTTATACATCTTATTTTGCTTAGTTTGACGATAGCATTTTAAGATGATCTCTCACTAATTATCAAGAAGTGTTCTCCCTGAGTATGCACCGTTGCGAAAGTTCTTCGTGCTGAGACACCATGTGATGATCGGGTGTGATAGGCTCTACGTTCAAATACAACGGGTGCAAAACAGTTGCACACGCGGAATACTCAGGTTATACTTGACGAGCCAAGCATATACAGATATGGCCTCGCAACACGGAGACCGAAAGGTCGAGCGTGAATCATATAGTAGATATGATCAACATAGTGATGTTCACCAATGAAACTACTCCATCTCACGTGATGATCGGACATGGTTTAGTTGATTTGGATCACGTGATCACTTAGAGGATTAGAGGGATGTCCATCTAAGTGGGAGTTCTTAAGTAATATGATTAAATTGAACTTAAATTTATCATGAACTTAGTCCTGGCAGTATTTTGCAAATTATGTTGTAGATCAATAGCTCGCGTTGTTGCTTCCCTGTGTTTATTTTTGATATGTTCCTAGAGAAAATTGTGTTGAAAGATGTTAGTAGTAATGATGCGGATTGGATCCGTGATCTGAGGTTTATCCTCATTGCTGCACAGAAGAATTATGTCCTTGATGCACCGCTAGGTGACAGACCTATTGCAGGAGCAGATGCAGACGTTATGAACGTTTGGCTAGCTCAATATGATGACTACTTGATAGTTTAGTGCACCATGCTTAATGGCTTAGAATCGGGACTTCAAAGACGTTTTGAACGTCATGGACCATATGAGATGTTCCAGGAGTTGAAGTTAATATTTCAAGCAAATACCCGAGTTGAGAGATATGAAGTCTCCAACAAGTTCTATAGCTAAAAGATGGAGGAGAATCGCTCAACTAGTGAGCATGTGCTCAGATTGTCTAGGTACTACAATCGCTTGAATCAAGTGGGAGTTAATCTTCCAGATAAGATAGTGATTGACATAATTCTCTAGTCACCATGACCAAGTTAGTAGAACTTCGTGATGAACTATAGTATGCAAGGGATGACGAAAACGACTCCCGAGTTTTTCATGATGATGAAATCGATGAAGGTAGAAATCAAGAAAAACATCAAGTGTTGATGGTAGACAAGACCACTAGTTTCAAGAAAAGGGCAGAGGGAAGAAGGGGAACTTCAAAAAGAACAGCAAGCAAGTTGCTGCTCAAGTGAAGAAGCCCAAGTCTGGACCTAAGCCTGAGACTGAGTGCTTCTACTGCAAAGGGACTGGTCACTGGAAGCGGAACTACCCCAAGTGATTGGCGGATAAGAAGGATGGCAAAGTGAACATAAGTATATTTGATATACATGTTATTGATGTGTACTTTACTAGTGTTTATAGAAAACCCTCAGTATTTGATACTAGTTCAGTTGCTAAGATTAGTAACTCGAAACGGGAGTTGCAGAATAAACAGAGACTAGTTAAGGGTGAAGTGATGATGTGTGTTGGAAGTGGTTCCAAGATTGATATGATCATCATCGCACACTCCCTATAATTTCGGGATTAGTGTTGAACCTAAATAAGTGTTATTTGGTGTTTGCGTTGAGCATGAATATGATTTGATCATGTTTATTGTAATACGGTTATTCATTTAAGTAAGAGAATAAATTGTTGTTCTGTTTACATGAATAAAACCTTATATGGTTACACACCCAATGAAAATAGTTCGTTGGATCTCGATCGTAGTGATACACATAATCATAATATTGAAACCAAAAGATGCAAAGTTAATAATGATAGTGCAACTTATTTGTAGCACTGCCGTTTAGGTCATATTGGTGTAAAGCGCATGAAGAAACTCCATGCTGATGGGCTTTTGGAATCACTTGATTATGAATCAGTTGATGCTTGCGAACCATGCCTCATGGGCAAGATGACTAAGACTCTGTTCTTCGGAACAATGGAGCGAGCAACAGATTTGTTGGAAACCATACATACTGATGTATGTGGTCCGATGAATATTGAGGCTCGCGACAAGTATCATTATTTTCTGATCTTCACAAATGATTTGAGCAGATATGAGTATATCTACTTGATGAAACATAAGTCTGAAACATTTGAAAAGTTCAAAGAATTTCAGAGTGAAGTGAAAAATCATCGTAACAAGAAAATAAAGTTTCTACGATCTGATCGTAGAGAAGAGTATTTGAGTTACGAGTTTGGCCTTCAGTTAAAAACAATGTGAAATAGTTTCACTACTCACGCCACATGGAACACCATAGTGTAATGGTGTGTCCGAACGTCATAACCGTGCTTTATTAGATATGGTGCGATCTATGATGTCTCTTACCGATCTACCACTATCGTTTTGGGGTTATGCATTAGAGACAGTTGCATTCACGTTAAATAGGGCACCATCAAAATCCGTTGAGACGACGCCTTATGAACTGTGGTTTGGCAAGAAACCAAAGTTGTCGTTTCTTAAAGTTTGGGATTGTGATGCTTATGTGAAAAAGTTTCATCCTGATAAGCTCAAACCCAAATCGGAAAAGTGCGTCTTCATAGGATACCCTAAAGAATATGTTGGGTACACCTTCTATCACAGATCCAAAGGCAAGATATTCGTTGCTGAGAATGGATCCTTTCCAGAGAAAGAGTTTTCTCTCGAAAGAAGTGAGTGGGAGGAAAGTAGAAAACTTCATAAGGTAATTGTACCTTCTCCCTTATTGGAAAGTAGTTCATCACAAAAATCTGTTCTTGTGACTACTACACCAATTAGTGAGGAAGCTAATGATGATGATCATGTAACTTCAGATCAAGTTACTACCGAATCTCGTAGGTAAACCAGAGTGAGAACCGCACCAGAGTGGTACGGTAATCCTGTTCTGGAGGTCATGTTACTTGACCATGATGAGCCTACGAACTATGAGGAAGCGATGATGAGCCCAGATTCCGCGAAATGGTTTGAGGCCATGAAATCTGAGATATGATCCATGTATGAGAACAAAGTTTGGACTTTGGTTTACTTGCCCGTTGATCGGCAAGCAATTGAGAATAAATGGATCTTTAAGAGGAAGACGGACGCTGATAGTAGTGTTACTATCTACAAAGCTAGAATTGTCGCAAAAAGTTTTCGACAAGTTCAAGGTGTTGACTACGATGAGAGCTTCTCACTCGTATCTATGCTTGAGTCTGTCCGAATCATGTTAGTAATTGCCACATTTTATGAAATCTGGCAAATGGATAAACAAAACTGCATTCCTTAATGGATTTATTAAAGAAGAGTTGTATATGATGCAACCAGAAGGTTTTGTCAATCCGAAAGATGCTAACAAAAATGTGCAAGCTCCAGCGATCCATCTGTGAACTGGTGCAAGCATCTCGGAGTTGGAATGTACGCTTTGATGAGTTGATCAAAGCATATAGTTTTATACAGACTTGCGGTGCAGCCTGTATTTACAAGAAAGTGAGTGGGAGCACTACAACATTTCTGATAAGTATATGTGAATGACATATTGTTGATCGTAAATAATGTAGAATTATTCTGTAAAGCATAAAGGAGTGTTTGAAAGGAGTTTTTCAAAGAAAGACCTCGGTGAAGCTACCTACATATTGAGCATCAAGATTTATAGAGATAGATCAAGACGCTTGATAAGTATTTCCATAAGTACATACCTTGGCAAGATTTTGAAGTAGTTCAAAATGGAACAGTCAAAGAAGGAGTTCTTGCCTGTGTTACAAGGTGTGAAATTGAGTAAGACTCAAAGCCCGACCACGGCAGAAGATAGAAAGAGAATGAAAGTCATTCCATATGCCTTGGCCATAGGTTCTATAAAGTATGTCATGCTGTATACCAGATCTATTGTATACCCTGCACTGATTTGGCAAGGGAGTACAATAGTGATCTAGGAGTAGATCACTGGACAGCGGTCAGAATTATCCTTAGTAAAATAAGGATATGTTTCTTGATTATGGACGTGACAAAAGGCTCGTCGTAAAGGGTTACGCCGATGCAAGTTTTGACACTAATCTAGATGACTCTAAGTCTCGGTCTAGATACATATTGAAAGTGGGAGCAATTAGCTAGAGTAGCTCCATGCAGAGCATTGTTGACATAGAAATTTGCAAAATACATGTGGATCCGAATGTGGCAGACCCGTTGACTAAGATTCTCTCACAAGTAAAACATGATCACACCTTAGTACTCTTTGGGTGTTAATCACATAGCGATGTGAACTAGATTACTGAATCTAGTAAACCCTTTGGGTATTGGTCACATGGCGATGTGAACTATGGGTGTTAATCACATGATGATGTGAACTATCGATGTTAATCACATGGTGATGTGATCTAGATTATTGACTCTAGTGCAAGTGGGAGACTGAAGGAAATATGCCCTAGAGGCAATAATAAAGTTATTATTTATTTCCTTATATCATGATAAATGTTTATTATTCATGCTAGAATTGTATTAACCGGAAACATAATACATGTGTGAATTCATAGACAAACAGAGTGTCACTAGTATGCCTCTACTTGACTAGCTCGTTAATCAAAGATGGTTATGTTTCCTAACCATGGACAAAGAGTTGTTATTTGATTAACGGGATCACATCATTAGATGAATGATCTGATTGACATGACCCATTCCATTAGCTTAGCACCCGATCGTTTAGTATGTTGTTATTGCTTTCTTCATGACTTATACATGTTCCTATGACTATGAGATTATGCAACTCCCGTTTGCCGGAGGAACACTTTGGGTGCTACCAAACGTCACAACATAACTAGGTGATTATAAAGGAGTACTACAGGTGTCTCCAAAGGTACATGTTGGGTTGGCGTATTTCGAGATTAGGATTTGTCACTCTGATTGTCGGAGAGGTATCTCTGGCCCCTCTCGGTAATGCACATCACTTAAGCCTTGCAAGCATTGCAACTAATGAGTTAGTTGCGGGATGATGTATTACAGAACGAGTAAAGAGACTTGCCGGTAACGAGATTGAACTAGGTATTGGATACCGACGATCGAATCTCGGGCAAGTAACATACCGATGACAAAGGGAACAACGTATGTTGTTATGTGGTCTGACCGATAAAGATCTTCGTAGAATATGTAGGAGCCAATATGAGCATCCAGGTCCGGCTATTGGTTATTGACCGGAGACGTGTCTCGGTCATGTCTACATTGTTCTCGAACCGTAGGGTCCGCACGCTTAAGGTTTCGATGACAGTTATATTATGAGTTTATGAGTTTTGATGTACCGAAGGAGTTCGGAGTCCTGGATGAGATCGGGGACATGACGAGGTGTCTCGAAATGGTCGAGACGTAAAGATCGATATATTGGACAACTATATTCGGACATCGGAAAGGTTCCGAGTGATTCGGGTATTTTTCGGAGTACCGGGTAGTTACGGGAGAAGTAATGGGCCTTGATGGGCTTTAGTGGGAAGAGGAAAAAGGCTGCTGCTCCCCCCTCCCCTCTAGTCCGAATTGGACTAGAGAAAAGGGGGCCGGCCACCTTTCCTACTCCTCCACTTCCTTCTCCCTTCCTCCCCTCTTGGTGGACTCCTACTAGGACTTGGAGTCCTAGTAGGACTCCACACTTGGCGCGCCTCTCCTAGGGCCGGCCTCCTCCTCCCTTGCTCCTTTATATACGGGGGCAGGGGGCACCCCATAGACACACAAGTTGATCCACATGATCGTTCCTTAGCCGTGTGCGGTGCCCCCTTCCACCATATTCCACCTCGGTCATATTGTAGCGGTGCTTAGGCGAAGCCCTGCGACAGTAGAACATCAAGATCGTCACCACGCCGTCGTGCTGATGGAACTCCTCCCCGAAGCTTTGCTGGATCGGAGCCCGGGGATCGTCATCGAGCTGTACGTGTGCTAAGAACTCGGAGGTGCCGGAGTAACGGTGCTTGGATCGGTCGGATCGGGAAGAAGACGTACGACTACTTCCTCTACATTGTGTCAACGCTTCCGTTGCGATCTACAAGGGTACGTAGATCAGACTCTCCCCCTCGTTGCTATGCATCACCATGATCTTGCGTGTGCGTAGGAAATTTTTTGAAATTACTACGTTCCCCAACACTCTCAATAATAATAACATAATTGGATCATAAAACTATCCCTCAACATGCAACAAAGAGTCACTCCAAAGCCACTAATAGCGGAGGACAAACGAAGAGATTATGGTAGGGTACGAAACCACCTCAAAGTTATTCTTTCTGATCGATCTATTCAAGAGTCTGTAGTAAAATAACATGAAGCTATTCTTTCCATTCAATATATCCTAGAGTTCGTACTAGAATAACACCTTAAGACACAAATAAATCAAAACCCTAATGTCACCTAGATACTCCAATGTCACCTCAAGTATCTGCGGGTATGATTATACGATATGCATCACACAATCTCAGATTCATCTATTCAAACCAACACAAAGTACTTCAAAGAGTGCCCCAAAGTTTCTACCGGAGAGTCAAGACGAAAACGTGTGCCAACCCCTATGCATTGATTCATGGGCGGAACCCGCAAGTTGATCACCAAAACATACATCAAGTGAATCAATAGAATAACCCATTGTCGCCATGGTTATCCCACGCAAGACATACATCAAGTGTTCTCAAATCCTTAAAGACTCGATCCGATAAGATAACTTCAAAGGGAAGACTCAATCCATTACAAGAGAGTAGATGGGGAGAAACATCATAAGATCCAACTATAATAGCAAAGCTCGCGATATATCAAGATCGTACCACCTCAAGAACACGAGAGAGAGAGAGAGATCAAACACATAGCTACTGGTACATACCCTCAGCCCTGAGGGAGAACTACTCCCTCCTCGTCATGGAGAGCACCGGGATGATGAAGATGGCCACCGGAGAGGGATTTCCCCCTCCGGCAAGGTGCCGAAACGGGTCTAAATTGGTTTTTGGTGGCTACGGAGGCCTCTGGCGGCAGAACTCCCGATCTATTGTGCTCCCCGAAGTTTTTAGGGTATATGGGTATATATGGGAGGAAGAAGTACGTCGGTGGACCTCCGGGCTGTCCATGAGGCAGGGGGGCGCGCCCAGGGGGTGGACGCGCCCCCACCCTCGTGGGCAGCCCAGGACTCTCCTTGTCCAACTCCGATACTCTGTGGGCTTCTTCGGGTCCAAAAATAAGTTCCGTGAAGTTTTAGGTCAATTGGACTCTGTTTGATTTTCCTTTTCTGCGATACTCTAAAACAAGGAAAAATAGAAACTGGCATTGGGCTCTAGGTTAATAGGTTAGTCCCAAAAATCATATAAAATAGCATATAAATGCATATAAAACATTCAAGGTTGATAATATAATAGCATGGAACAATCAAAAATTGTAGATACGTTGGAGACATATCATGCGTAGTCCCTAGGATATGACTTATTACTTCTCTGAAAAATATTTTCCTGTTCATATGAAACAAGCTGCCTTACAGGAAATATTTAACTTTGTGCAAACTAAAGAAGAGAGTCTCCCACAAGCTTGGGGGAGGCTTTGCCAGTTACTTAATGCTTTGCCTAATCATCCTCTTAAGAAAAATGAAATACTTGATATCTTCTATAATGTACTAACCGATGCTTCTAGGGACTTCCTAGATAGTTGTGCTAGTTGTGTTTTCAGGGAACGAACTGTTGGACAAGCTGAAGAATTATTGAATAACATATTGAAAAATTATGATGATTGGACTATTCCTGAACCACCACCTAAACCCACTCTGAAGAAGAGGGGTATATTATATCTCAGTCACGAAGATATGCGAGAGGCAAAGAAATCTATGAAGGAAAAATGTATTAAAGCTGAGGATGTGAAAATTTTACCTCCTATTGAAGAAATACATGGGCTTAATACACCACCAATGCCTAAGGTGGTAGAGGTAAATTCTCTTATGAAGTTTAATGAAAATGATAATCCTCACAATATGCATCCTAGTCAATGCCTTTATAAGTTTGAAAACTGTATTAGGAAACAAGATCACTTCAATGCAAATGTTATGAAACAATTGAAATATAATTCTGATATGATTGCTCACTTGAGTGACTTGTTATTTAGAATATCAAAGGGTGTTAGAGGTGTTGGAAAACATGATTCCATGGTTCAAACTCAGTTAGAACAAGTTGCTAAATCTCAAAAAGAATTGCTTGATGAAATGAATAATAATATGCATGACTTTGTTGTTAGAGTTGCAACTAGAGGAGGTAAAATGACTCAGGAACCACTTTATCCAGAGGGACACCCTAAAAGAATTGAACAAGATTCACAAAGAGCTAGCACTAGTGCACCTAATCCTTCTAGAAAGAAAAAGAAAAATGATAGGACTTTGCACACTTCTAGTGAACCTGAAATAGAAAAACCTCCTGATAATGAAAATGAAATTTCTATCTCTGATGCTGAAACTCAATCTAGTAATGAACACTCACTTAATGATAATGAAAGAGATAATGATGAGGTTCATGAAGACTCTGAACCAACCAATGATAAAGAACCATATAATGATGTAGAGATAGAACCACCTATTGATCTTGATAACCCAACACATAAAAATAAAAGATATGACAAAAGAGACTTTGTTGCTAGAAAACACGGTAAAGAAAGATAACAGTGGGTTCAAAAACCTATGCATTTTCCACCCAAGTCAACTAAAAAGAATGATGATGAAGAATTTGAACGCTTTGCTGAAATGCTGAAGCCAGTCTTTTTGTGTACTCGCTTGACTAATATCCTTAAAATGCCTCTGTATGCAAAGTATATGAAAGACATCATCACAAATAAGAGAAAAATACCGTAAGCTGAAATCTCCACTATGCTTGCTAATTATAATTTCAAAGATGGAGTACCTAAAAAACTTGGATATCCGGGAATACCAACTATACCTTGCACCATCTAAAAGAATTATGTGAAAACTGCTTTGTGTGATTTAGGAGCTGGTGTTAGTGTTATGCCTTTCTCTTTATATACAAGACTTTACTTGAATAAACTCACACCTACTGAAATATCTTTGCAAATGGCTGACAAATCAACTGGCATACCTATCGGTATCTGTGAGGATGTGCCTGTTGTTGTCGCTAATGTTACTATTTTGACTGACTTTGTTATACTTGAGATGCCCGAGGACGACAACATGTCGATTATCCTTGGTAGACCCTTCTTGAATACTGTAGGGGCTGTTATTGATTGCAATAAAAACAAGGTCGCTTTCCATATTAATGGTAATGAGCATACAGTGCACTTTACGAAGAAACAATTCCAAGTGAATGGTATTGATGTTATTGAAAAATCACCGACAATCACTATTGGAAGTTTACAAATACATCGACCTACAGTCAAAAAGAAATATGAAATGCTTATTGTTGGGGAAATGCATATCCCCATTGAGGTAACTTAGAGATTTACGAAAGTTCTTCGGTTTCATACTAATCAAAACTGGTTGTTAATAAGACTTGATCAACCTTATTAATGAATCATTTTTGAGCGGTATGAAGTTGATGAATTTAGTAAGCACTACTTTCTATACCTACTTTTTATTCTCTTTCTTTTTAGATAAATAAAATAAATGCCATGTTTTGTCTATTTTCTGAATTTCCTGTGCAATAAAAAATGACCCAAAAATAAAAGTTCTCAGTGCTCTGAAAATTTTATATGATTTTTTCCTGAATATTTAAGAATTTTTTGTGCAAAAATAACCAGAGGGGGTGCACCAGGTCGGCACAACCCACCTGGGTGCGCCAGCACCCCCTGGCGCGCCCTGGGGGGTTGTGGTCCCCATGTGGGGCCCCTCACTTATCTTTTCATCCCACATCATCACTTACCTCTAGAAAAAATTCTATGAAGATGTGACAAAGAGTGGCTCACCCATAGTGGAGTATGGGGGAGCAATCAACTAGTCTTCATCGAGCCAACACTATCAAGAAAGGTGGTCCAACTGAAGGAAGTCAAGATCGTCATCATCTAGCTCAAGTGGACTATGTGCAAGACAAAGGTTTGCCCTTGGTAGGTTTTCTATTTTACCGGTCTCATAGTGGTAGTTGGGAGACCGGGTTATAGGATCGATTGCCATACTATCAAGGGGGGGGGGGGGCTCTCGATGAGTAGCTTGATCGTATCGTTCGTAGAGAGCTCAAACCATTGCATCATCTTTTTTGGTTCTTGTTTGGTTCTTCTCCTTATGGGATTTGGAGCTTATGGTCATTTTCTTGACAAGCTCGTTTTCATCGAAAACGGAGTTCATGTGCATCTTCTATGATGTTTTCGATGTTGGAGGTTATGTCGGTTCTTCCTTTTTGGAGGTCTCACTCCTCTATTTGTTAGGCATACCTCCCTTGCCTCTTCTTACTATAATCAGTCGTTGTTTTGATGCTACTCGTCGTCTTGTATCCAACAAGCTTGAGTTTGCTCAATTCAGAGCTCTTATGAAGAAGTTATGGCAGTCCTGGTTTTCTCCCTGTGGTAGTACCGCGGTCGGCAGCGATAGTACCGCTTGTAGCGTCAAGCGGTAGTAATGCTCGAGTACCTCTCTATTACCGCCTCGATTTTGGGTCCTACACTTTTCGTGTCGGGTTTAGCAGTAGTGGCACGGCAGTAAGGCACGGTAGTTCCGCCTACCGCCTATAAGCGGTAGTATCGCTCTGGTCGGGCGGTAGTACCGCTACTGCATTACTGCCGCCGTACTCTGCTCTGCCCTGCCTCTTTTGGTCCCATGTTCTGCTCCTCCAGCGGTAGTACCGCTGGGGTGAGTGGTAGTACCGCTTATATGCGGTACTACCGCCCCAAGGTTCATGTTTTGTTGCTCCATTTCCCTGCTTCTTCCACCCGAGCGGTAGTACCGCTCGTGGAGCGGTAGTACCGCTCGTGTGCGGGCTGAGCACATAACGGTTGGATTTTTCCCCTCCTATAAAAGGGGGTCTTCTTCCCCAATGAACCTTATCCTTTTAGCTCGTGTTCTTTCCCCATTGTTGACCTTCTTCGAGCTTGCTAACTCTCAATCCCTCCATGGATTCTTGCTAGTTTTTGAGGGAAAAGAGAGAGGAGATCTAGATCCACATTTCCACCAATCACTTTCTCCTCTATGTGAGGGGAACCCCATGGATCTAGATCTTGGAGTTCTTGGTGTTCTCTTTCTGGTTCTTCCTCTCATTTTCCTCCCTATCATTAGTTGCTTCGGTGGGATTTGGGAGAGAAGGACTTGGACACTCCGTGTGCCCTTGCCATTCCATTTGGTGCATCGGTTTGAGTTCTCTACATGATACGTGGAAGTTACAAGTTGAGAAGCTTGTTACTCTTGGGTGCTTGGTACCCTTGAGCTTGTTCCTCTTGGGTTCTTGGGCGCCCTAGACGGTTGAGGTCACCTCAGAGCCATATTCCATTATGGTGAAGCTTCGTGGTGTCATTGGGGAGTTAACCCCAACCTTTGTGGTGTTCGGAGCTCAATCATTGTGGTGCAAAACTCCGGGCAAGCGTCGAGGTCTCCAATTAGGTTGTGGAGATCGCCCCGAGCAATTTGACGGGTTCCGGTGACCGCCCCCAAGGGTTGCCAAAGTGTATGGGTTCGGTAACCGCCCCCAAGGGTTGCCATTTGTACGGGATTGGTGACCGCCCTCAAGGGTCCCTTAGTGGAATCATGGCATCTTGCATTGTGCGAGGGCGTGAGGGTATTACGGTGGCCCCAGTGGCTTCTTGGGGAGCATTGTGCCTCCACACCGCTCCAAACGAAGATTAGCATCCGCAAGGGTGTGAACTTTGGGATACATCGTCGTCTCCGCATGCCTCGGTTATCTCTTACCCGATCTCCTTTACTTATGCACTTTACTTTGTGATAGCTATATTGTTTCTTGTCATATATCTTGCTATCACGTAGTTGCTTATCTTGCTTAGCTTAAGTTGTTGGTGCACATAGGTGAGCCTAGTTGATTTAGGTTTTGTGCTTGACTGTAGCGACCCGGCCCGAATGGATCAAGTCTCTGTGCTCCGGTGTCATCCCTGGATCAGTAATGCTGACACCACACAGTACTTCGAAGGATTTATAGCAGAGTGGCAATCACACACTTATTACATCGATGTCTCAAAGAGAACTTATTACAATAAATATGGCTTAAGGCCATCTAATATCGATAACAGCGGAAGACTTGGAAGGTAAATGGGTCCATCAACTCCAACGGCATCACTGAGTATAGAACCACGACCTAAAAGCACCTTACTCGTCGTCTGAAAAGTCTGCAACATGAAAGTTGCAGCCCGAAACGGGTCCGCACATGGAATATGCTGGCAAGATAACACATAGAGAGTAATGGAATGTAACAGCTATACTATATGCATATTTGGCTGGTGGAAAGCTCTATGGTTACTGTTTTGCGTAAAGCCAGTTTTTCCCTACTGCAAAGGAATAAATTTTATTTAACTATCATGGCGGTTGAACATCGAGAATGGTTGACAACATTCCGATCCCAATTAAGTGAACAATTAAAACCCAACAATATTAATTAGAAGTAACATGATGAGATTCACATGATATTCAAGTACTAGATACTCAAGATGTCCATAACCGGGACACGGCTAATCATGATTAGTTTATTACACTCTGCAGAGGTTTGCGCACTTTTCCCCACAAGACTCGACCGCCTTCGTTTGTTTTCTCGCACGATATGGTGTTTGAGAAGATGGATGACCGAGACACAGTCTTTCAGAAGCGCTAGCACCTTACGATCGATAGACCGGTACACCTACTTTCCCCTACATCTGCTAGTCTACCCTGTAAGAGTTCGCACGACTTAGTCAACTATGCCAGAGCCCATAATGGCTTGTGGCTGCTCAAGGAAGTTTCTAGTATGAAAGATCTTATGATCCCTTTGAGCCTGGGTGGCGATCCAAAAAAACAGGCAAGTCCTGATAGAAACCAGGTGCCTCAATCCACCCAGATGTGTGTTTAAGTTGCCACCTTAGATAAACCATTAAAATTATCAAACTCACATCTGTCATGGATATCACTCACCCAATCCACGTCTACTAGCATAGCATGGCATAATAAGCAAACGTAGAAGTAACTCCCAAAGGTTTCATAATGAACAGGTAATAGGTACTACCTCATCTACTTCCCATCCCACAATTTAATTAGATCCTAATCATGCAATGTGTGAGGATTGATCTAATGCAATAAAACTGGGTTGTAGAAAAGGTATGATCAAAGTGTTACTTGCCTTGCTAATGATCCGCGAGTCCTAGAGATTCGAAGTAACAGGCGGCGCAATCCGGGTAATCTATCGCAGACAAACAACAAGCATACAATAAGTACTCATCTAATGCACAGGTAAAACTCGAACAAGAGATCGAACTAGAAAGTTCAACTTAAGAACTCCGGTTGCAAAGAGAGAAAGAACCGAACAAAGCAACGGAAAACAAACGGCGGAAGAAAACAACTCGGTTCTAGCAAGTTGAAACTAGGTCAAATTTTACCGTAGCAAAAACTTGTTTAAGTTGATTAGTCGGAACGGCGGTTTCGAAACGAAACTCCAGGCGCTTGAATCACCTGATTCTGATAAACGAGCGGGGAGAAAAACTAGAACGAAGATCAGATCTGAGGTCGCGATCGCGGAATAGATCCGACGAAAAGAAAAAGAAGAACGGTTAAACGAATGGACGTTCGTTAACCGGGAATAACCGATGATCATGTTCGTTAGGACGAACGGTCCAGCGAACGGTCTCTAGGAAACTAAACCGGAAAAGAAAACAAAAACCGATCTAGGGTTTCGAAAAAAAACCGAAACAACGAACGAAAAGAAAACCGGAACGGTTTATAAGAAAAACCGAACCGAGGGGAGAAAGAGAGGTGCGGCGCGGCTACCTCCGGCGAGGTTCCGGCGAACGGCGGCGTTGGGCGGCGGCGGCGCTAGGGGCGGCGGCGGCGACGTAAGGCGGCGGCGGCACTAGGGCGGCGCGGGCGGCGGTGCTAGGCGGCTTGGGGCGCGGGGTGGTGTGGGAAAAAGGGGGGGGTGTGGGGGTATTTAAAGAGGGGAGGGGGAGGGGGCAAGAAAAAGGGGGGGGGGAGCTAGAGTCCTACTAGGACTCGGTTTCGGCGGCGGGGTTTGGCGTGCGGGCGCGCGACGCGGAATATTTTTTTTTAAATCGGTTACGCACGCAGAAAAACAAAACAAAGAAAATCTAAACGAACTCCAAAATTCCCAAAGTAAATTTTCCCCGACTCCTAAAAATGAGTCGAACAAAATGAACTTTTCTCGGGACCAAAAATTCCAATTTTGAAAACACGCATTTTTTTTCTAATCCAAATAAAGTGGCAAATAAACTCCGACAAGTCCAAGATTTGATTTATTTATTACATCTTCATTTTTCTGAAATTTGGGAAAGTCATATTATTCCCTCTCTCATATTTTTTTATGTTGGAAAAATAATTGAAGATGAAATAAATAAAATCAAATGATCCTCTTTTCACAGTTTGAGAAAACTCAAAATTGAAAATAACGAAATCTCCAACTCTCTCCGAGGGTCCTTGAGTTGCGTGAAATTTCTAGGATCGACCGAAATGCAAGAAAATATGATATGCATGATGATCTAGTGTATAACATTCCCAATTGAAAATTTGGGATGTTACAAACCTACCCCCCTTAAGATGAATCTCGGCCTCGAGATTCAGGTTGGCTAGAAAATAGGTGTGGGTGGTCCTTGAGCAAATCTTCTTCTCTTTCCCAGGTGGCTTCATCCTCTGAGTGGTGGTTCCACTGAACTTTACAAAACTTGATAACCTTGCTGCGGGTAACTCTGCTGGCAAAATCGAGAATCTTGACTGGTTTCTCCTCATACGTTAAGTCGTCCTTCAACTGAATCGCTTCAAGCGGCACTGTATCTCTTAACGGTACCTCCGCCATCTCGGCGTGACATTTCTTCAGCTGAGAAACATGGAATACATCATGTACTCCTGACAGTCCCTCTGGTAATTCCAACTTATACGCGACTTCTCCCATACGTTGCAAGATCTTATATGGTCCAACGAAACGCGGTGCTAATTTTCCCTTAACTCCAAAGCGCTTAACTCCTGTGGGGATACTCAGACATACACCCTGTCTCCAATTTCGTAAATGGTCTCCTTGCGTTTAGAATCTGCATGGCTCTTCTGCCTGGACTGGGCTACCTTGAGCCTATCGCGAATCAACTTAACCTTCCGTTCAGACTCCTTAATCAAATCCGGTCCAAAGAACTGACGATCTCCAACTTCGTCCCATGACAACGGTGTCCTACACCTCCTTCCGTACAAAGCTTCGAAAGGTGCCATCTTCAAACTGGTTTGATAACTGTTGTTATAAGAAAATTCCGCATACAGCAAGTTATCGTCCCAACTAGATCCATAATCTAGTGCACAAGCTCTCAGCATATCTTCCAAAATCTGATTGACTCTCTCGGTCTGTCCATCTGTCTGCGGATGAAAAGCGGTACTAGACTCTAGCCTGGTTCCCAAAGTTTCATGCAACTGATTCCAAAACTTTGAGGTAAATTGGGTTCCTCTGTCAGATACAGTACTCCTCGGAACACCATGCAAACAAATGATCCTAGTCATGTATATCTTTGCTAACTTAGCACTGGTGTAAGTGGTCTTGACTGGAATGAAATGTGCTACCTTCGTCAAACGATCAACTGCTACCCATATCGAGTCATAGCCTGCTTTCGTCCTGGGTAGTCCTGTGATAAAATCCATGCCTATCTTATCCCACTTCCATTCGGGTATCAGCAATGGTTGTAACAATCCGGCTGGCTTCTGATGTGCTGCCTTCACTCTATGACATACGTCACAAACTGCTACATATGCTGCAATATCCTTCTTCATTCCGGTCCACCAGAATGTCTCCTTCAAATCCAAATACATCTTGGTATTTCCTGGGTGAATCGAATAGGGTGAATCATGTGCCTCTTGTAGAATAAACTTCCTGATCTCCGGGTTATTTGGCACATAAACATGGTCCTCAAACCATAGGGTATCGTGCTCATCCTCACGAAATCCCTTTGCTTTTCCTTGGCTTAGTTTCTCCTTTATAGTAGCAATCTCCTTGTCAGATTTCTGAGCCTCTCTGATTTTATCCATCAATGTTGACTGAATCTCCAATGCTGCCACATAGCCTCTCGGAACTATCCCCAAACATAGTTCACGAAGGTCTTCTGCTAATTCTTTTGGTATCTCTCCCGTCATCAACGTATTTACATGGCTCTTACGGCTCAATGCGTCTGCTACTACATTAGCTTTTCCGGGATGGTAATGTAATCTCATATCATAATCCTTGATGAGCTGCAACCATCTCCTTTGTCTGAGATTCAACTCCTTCTGCGTGAAAATGTACTTCAAACTCTTGTGATCCGTGTACACCTCACAATGATTTCCAATGAGGAAATGTTTCCATGTCTTCTATGCATGCACTACGGCTGCTAACTCCAAATCATGTGTGGCGTAATTCAACTCATGAGGCTTCATTTGTCGTGAAGCATACGAAACAACTCTCCCTTCCTGCATAAGCACGGCTCCAAGTCCTCGACGTGAAGCGTCGCAATATACCTCATAATCCTTGGTCTGATCTGGCAAAATCAACACTGGTGAGGTAACCAATCGTTTCTTCAACTCCTAGAAACTAGCCTCACACTCCTCAGTCCAATTGAACTTGGTATCCTTCTTCAACAACTCCGTCATAGGCTTCACAATCTTTGAAAAGTTCTCAATGAATCTCCGGTAGTATCCTGCGAGTCCAAGAAAACTCCGGATCTCTCCAACTGTCGTTGGTGCTTCCCATTCGGTTACGGTCTCAACCTTTGTGGGGTCAACTGCTATTCCTTCTCCGGATATAACGTGTCCAAGGAATCCTACTTCTTTCAACCAAAACTCACATTTGCTAAATTTGGCATATAACTGATGTTCCCTTAGTTTCTCCAATACCAACTGCAAATGTTCCTTATGTTCTTCTTCATTCCTTGAATAAACCAGGATATCATCAATGAACACTATGACGAACTTATCCAAAAACCCCATAAACACTTTGTTCATCAGGTTCATAAAATAGGCAGGTGCGTTAGTCAATCCAAATGACATAACGGTATACTCGCACAGTCCATATCTTGTGGTGAATGCTGTCTTAGGTATGTCCTGCTCTCGAATCTTCAACTGGTGGTACCCTGATCGCAAATCGATCTTGGAAAACACTTTAGCTCCTTGCAAACGATCAAATAGATCATTAATCATTGGCAGTGGGTACTTGTTCTTGATGGTTACTTCATTCAATCCACGGTAATCAACAACCATCCGTAATGATCCATCCTTCTTTTCCACTAGAAGTACTGGTGATCCCCAAGGCGAAGAACTTGGGTGTATGTAACCTTTCTCCAGTAACTCCTTAATCTGATTTTTAATTTCCACCAAATCTTTTGCTGGCATCTGGTATGGTCTCTTTGTTATAGGGCCTGTTCCTGGCAATAACTCAATCAAAAACTCAATGTCTCTATCCGATGGCATGCCTGGCAACTCTTTTGGAAATACATCAGGAAAATCCTTTACCACTGGTACTTCCTCCTGCACAACTCCTGTTAGGCAGTTTACTTGTGTCCTATTTGGCACATGCCGGGATACATACTTGATCCTTCTTCCTTCTGGCGTTGTAAGCAAAATTGACTTACTAGCGCAATCGATATTTCCTCCATACATCGACAGCCAATCCATACCGAGAATTACATCCAGACCTTGGGATTCCAGAATAATTAAATCTGTTGGGAAAACATGCCTTCCTATGCTTAATGGCACTTGAAAACATCTTTGTCTGGCCATGTACTCTACTCCTGGCAAGCTTACTAGCATAGGTGTTTTAAGAATCCTAGTGGGCAGGCTATATTTTTCCACAAATCCCCTTGATATGTATGAATGCGATGCACCAGTATTGAAAAGAACGAGTGCGGTAAATGACTTAACCAAAAACTTATCGATTACTGCATCAGGCTGATCTTCAACCTCCTCCACGTTAACATGGTTCACCTGTCCCCTATTGAAAGGGTTCGGCTTCTTCCCTGAGCTTCCATTGCCATTTCCATTCTGTCCTTCAGGACATTCATTTGCATAATGTCCAGTCTTGGAACACTTGAAACAGGTGACTTGACTCAGATCTCTCTTGGCTGGGGTTGATGGGGTGGTACGGTTCTGGCCGTTGCTTCCTCCATTCCCATTACCATTCTTGTGGCCATTATGGTTGTGCGAACTACCTCCTCCATGGGTATGCTGAAACTGAATTCCCGATTTAGGGGGAAAACGGGGCTTCTGCTGGGCTCCAGAGTTATACTTCCCCTGTCCATACTTCCTCTTGCGGTTCTCAATCTGCTGTTGCTTCCCTTCAATCATGATGGCACGATCTACCAACTCCTGGTAGTTGTTGAAACTTGCTACCATCAACTGCATGCTTAACTCATCATTCAATCCTTCCAGAAACTTCTCCTGCTTAGTTGCATCCGTAGCAACGTCATCTGGGGCATAACGTGCTAACTTGCTGAAATCATCAACATACTGGCCAACTGTCCTTCCTCCTTGGCATAAGTTGTGAAACTCACGCTTCTTCATGGCCATAGCTCCTGCTGAAACATGGGCAGTGCGGAAAGCTTGCTGGAACTGAACCCATGTGACGGTGTCAACTGGGAAGGTGGCTGTGAAATTCTCCCACATTGCTGCCGCGGGTCCGTCAAGCTGATGTGTGGCAAACTTCACTTTCTCACCATCTGTGCATCCTGCAGTGGTCAACTCCCTTCCTATCTTGCGGAGCCAATCGTCTGCTACTATCGGCTCGGTGCTACTAGAAAACACCGGCGGATTCAGCCTAAGGAAACGGGCTAAGTGGTCAACAGGTGGCGGCGGCGGTGGTGGGTTGTTGTTGTTGTTGTTGTTGTTTTGCTGGTTCTGGACTAACATCTGCATCAATTGATTCTGCTGCTGGATCAACTAAGTGAGCTCCGGTGGAAATCCATTGTCACATCTCGGAGGCATCTGAGGGTTTAGAAAAGACGAGATTTAAGAATAGAGTGAGGTCTAAAGAGAAAACACTACCCCAATGCACATGAGCAAATGCACACAAATTCACTTCATTCAATTCAAACAAGGGCTTACAATCGATCTAGTTATCGCAAAAGTGCTCAAACTATAATGTATACATGGGGGAATACTACTAATATTTGGTAGTCATCTAGAAATTTGAACCGGTGGAAGACTCCATGATGTCCGCTCCAGCTTCGTCTTCAAAGTCGGGTTCACTTGGATCTGAATCGGTGTCGTCGATGATGATGTAGTTGTCCGGACATGCGACATACATGTCTTCCTTCCTGGATGCTAACTCCATCTTGAGTTCTTTAATCTCTTGCTTAAGATCGCCATTGTGTCTTGCTAGAGCTACGATCTCGTCCATGTAGTCCTTGCGTGTAGCCTTCAGTTCTCCTTCTAGCTCGATGATCCTTGCCTTTGCATTCTTCAACTCTATCATATCATTGCACATCTGGTCCTCGTGACGTCGAATGTGCTGGTTTAACTCCTGGATGAAAGCTGCAATGGATCTATCCTTCTTGGTGCTGATTAACTCCCATTGTTCATCTCGGCGTCCGCAAATCTGGTAGATAGTATCCTTGAGGTCTTCTTGATAAACTTCTCCAATGCGTCCTATGGTGATATGGGCTGCCATGCTCCTTCCTAGACTCCAAGTTGGTGCATTGAAAACACTATCTATGGGCTTCGTGATTGGCACGAATGTCCTTCCCGGAATGTGAGCTTGAATCTTCCAGCGCTCCTCTTCAGGCAGAGTGGCGTTGAAGGTTCCCGTGAAACTTGGTAATCCAATGTTTAGGTACTTGGTGACTTCCTTCAAGTGAAATCCAAAAGGTGTGCCTTCATCCGGTTGAGCGTACTTGATCTTCGCGTCCTTCATCCTAAAGAGTAGAAAAGATGAGGAGTTAGAAAATGAGGAGAGAATAGTGATCTATGGCTTTAACTTAGTGGTCGTGTCCTACAGTCAGCGTGTGCTCTGATACCATCTCGGTAGCGACCCGACCTGAATGGATCAAGTCTCTGTGCTCCGGTGTCATCCCTGGATCAGTAATGCTGACACCACACAGTACTTCGAAGGATTTATAGCAGAGTGGCAATCACACACTTATCACATCGATGTCTCAAAGAGAACTTATTACAATAAATATGGCTTAAGGCCATCTAATATCGATAACAGCGGAAGACTTGGAAGGTAAATGGGTCCATCAACTCCAACGGCATCACTGAGTATAGAACCACGACCTAAAAGCACCTTACTCGTCGTCTAAAAAGTCTGCAACATGAAAGTTGCAGCCCGAAACGGGTCAGCACATGGAATATGCTGGCAAGATAACACATAGAGAGTAATGGAATGTAACAGCTATACTATATGCATATTTGGCTGGTGGAAAACTCTATGGTTACTGTTTTGCGTAAAGCCAGTTTTTCCCTACTGCAAAGGAATAAATTTTATTTAACTATCATGGCGGTTGAACATCAAGAATGGTTGACAGCATTCCGATCCCAATTAAGTGAACAATTAAAACCCAACAATATTAATTAGAAGTAACATGATGAGATTCACATGATATTCAAGTACTAGATACTCAAGATGTCCATAACCGGGACACGACTAATCATGATTAGTTTATTACACTCTGCAGAGGTTTGCGCACTTTTCCCCACAAGACTCGATCGCCTCCGTTTGTTTTCTCGCACTATATGGTGTTTGAGAAGATGGATGACCGAGACACAGTCTTTCAGAAGCGCTAGCACCTTACGATGGATAGACCGGTACACCTACTTTCCCCTACATCTGCTAGTCTACCCTGTAAGAGTCCGCACAACTTAGTCAACTATGCCAGAGCCCATAATGACTTGTGGCTGCTCACGGAAGTTTCTAGTATGAAAGATCTTATGATCCCTTTGAGCCTGGGTGGCGATCCAAAAGAAAACAGGCAAGTCCTGATAGAAACCAGGTGCCTCAATCCACCCAGATGTGTGTTTAAGTTGCCACCTTAGATAAACCATTAAAATTATCAAACTCACATTTGTCATGGATATCACTCACCCAATCCACGTCTACTAGCATAGCATGGCATAATAAGCAAACGTAGAAGTAACTCCCAAAGGTTTCATAATGAACATGTAATAGGTACTACCTCATCTACTTCCCATCCCACAATTTAATTAGATCCTAATCATGCAATGTGTGAGGATTGATCTAATGCAATAAAACTGGGTTGTAGAAAAGGTATGATCAAAGTGTTACTTGCCTTGCCGATGATCCGCGAGTCCTAGAGATTCGAAGTAACAAGCGGCGCAATCCGGGTAATCTATCGCAGACAAACAACAAGCATACAATAAGTACTCATCTAATGCACAGGTAAAACTCGAACAAGAGATCGAACCAGAAAGTTCAACTTAAGAACTCCGGTTGCAAAGAGAGAAAGAACCGAACAAAGCAACGGAAAACAAACGGCGGAAGAAAACAACTCGGTTCTAGCAAGTTGAAACTAGGTCAAATTTTACCATAGCAAAAACTTGTTTAAGTTGATTAGTCGGAACAGCGGTTTCGAAACGAAACTCCAGGCGCTTGAATCACCTGATTCCGATAAACGAGCGGGGAGAAAAACTAGAACGAAGATCGGATCTGAGATCGCGATCGCGGAATAGATCCGACGAAAAGAAAAAGAAGAACGGTTAAACGAACGGACGTTCGTTAACCGGGAATAACCGGTGATCACGTTCGTTAGGACGAACGGTCCGGCGAACGGTCTCTAGGCAACTAAACGGAAAAGAAAACGAAAACCGATCTAGGGTTTCGAAAAAAAACCGAAACAACGAACGAGAAGAAAACCGGAACGGTTTATAAGAACAACCGAACCAAGGGGAGAAAGATAGGCGCGGCGCGGCTACCTCCGGCGAGGTTCCGGCGAACGGCGGCGTTGGGCGGCGGCGGCGACGCTATGGGGCGGCGCGGCGCTAGGGGCGACGGCGGCGACATAAGGCGGCGGCGGCGCTAGGGCGGCGCGGGCGGCGGCGCTAGGCGGCTTGGGGCGCGGGGTGAGGGGCGCGGGGTGGTGTGGGAAAAGGGGGGGGGGTGTGGGGGTATTTAAAGAGGGGAGGGGGGGAGAAAACTTGGGGGAGGGGGCAAGAAAAAGGGGGGGGGGCTAGAGTCCTACTAGGACTCGGCTTCGGCGGCGGGGTTTGGCGTGCGGGCGCGCGCGTGGTGGCCGGCCTGGCCTGCGGCTGGGACTTGGCCCAGGCGCGCGACGCGGAATAATTTTTTTTAAATCGGTTATGCGCGCAGAAAAACAAAAGAAAGAAAATCTAAAAGAACTCCAAAATTCCCAAAGTAAATTTTCCCCCACTCCTAAAAATGAGTCGAACAAAATGAACTTTTCTCGGGACCTAAAATGCAAATTTTGAAAACACGCATTTTTTTCTAATCCAAATAAAGTGGCAAATAAACTCCGACAAGTCCAAGATTTGATTTATTTATTACATCTTCATTTTTCCGAAATTTGGGAAAGTCATATTATTCCCTCTCTCATATTTTTTTATGTTGGAAAAATAATTGAAGATGAAATAAATAAAATCAAATGATCCTCTTTTCACAGTTTGAGAAAACTCAAAATTGAAAATAACGAAATCTCCAACTCTCTCCGAGGGTCCTTGAGTTGCGTGAAATTTCAAGGATCGACCAAAATGCAAGAAAATATGATATGCATGATGATCTAGTGTATAACATTCCAAATTGAAAATTTGGGATGTTACATTGACAAATTAACCGCTAGGTTTATTCCGAATTTGTTCAAGCCTAAACATTCACCCCCCCTCTAGGCGACATCCACGATCTTTCAAAAGGGAATAACGTATGTTGTCGTTATGGTTTGACCGATAAACACTAGTAGAAAACCGGGCAATAGCACCGGTTCGTAAGGGCCTTTAGTGCCGGTTATGGAACCGGCACTATTATTTCGGCACTAAAGGCCCCCCCTTTAGTACCGTTTCAGCACGAACCGGCGCTAAAGTGCCACCACGTGGCGTGAGCTCGCGCCCTGGTACGGGGGACCTTTAGTACCGGTTGGTGTTACCAACCGGTACTAAAGGTTTTTTTTGAATTTTTTTTGAAAATTTTGGAAAAAAATTTGTTTTTTTTATTTTTAATTTTTCTGAATTATTTGATGATTTGGTCTCTAATCACCTCTCTTAACTGCTCAAGTGTGGATCACTCATTCCAAATCATCTAACTTCCCGACCGGTCACCCATCCCTCTCACTACTCCAGCCCGAGCACGTTTAACTTCTGGGTTCTATTCTCCCTCGCTACAAGTCTGCACTTGTTGTTTTCCTGACAATAGTAAGATGTCAATCCTATTAACCTTCAGGAATTTTGCTTGAGCATGAAGTGACACATTTCACTGTTTGAGTTTGAAACTATTGTTTTAAAAAACAATAATTATTTAGTAACACTAATATTTCTTGAATAATTAGTTTGACCATTGTTTGACCACAGTTTGACCATAGTTTGACCAAAGTTTGACCAGATTTGACCAAAATTGAAATAACTAAAATAATTATTTAGTAACACTAATATTCTAGAATAATTAGTTTGACCATTGTTTGACCACAGTTTGCCCACTGTTTAAATATTTTTCAATTTTTTCTACTCTAGATCTTAAAAGCCCCGTAACTTTTTTCTATTAGGTTTTTGAGGATTTTAAAAATGTTTAACGGGGTTCCCCCAGTTAAATTTGGATGTAACTTTTCGAGTAGATGATTTTTCATATAAAAAACTTTTTCATCCGAGTTAGTATGCAAAAGTTATGCCCATTTTTACAAATTTCAAAGAGATTTTGCAAATAAAGTCAAAATTCACATTTGCAAATTTTCCCAACAACTAGACCATATATCACATGGGAAACTTATTTTCTTTTATTTTTTTGACATTTCCATCATTTACGTTTATTTTTTAAAAAAACTGAAAAGGCGATCCACGGGGGGGGGGGGGGGGGTAGAGTTTGAAAATTGCCCTATAGTGCCGGTTTGTGTCACAAACCGGTACTATAGGTCAGACCCCTTTAGTACCGGTTCGTGCCACGAACCGGTACTAAAGGTTAGACCTTTAGTACCGGTTCATGCCACGAACCGGTACTAAAGGTGATCGTGGGGCCCCGGCCTGACGCCAGCCTGCCACCACCCCTTTAGTACCGGTTCATGCCATGAACCGGTACTAAAGGTTCAACACGAACCGGCATTAATGCAAATCCGTTCGAACCGGCACTAATGGTACCATTAGTACCGGCTCAAATACAAACCGGCACTAATGTGCTTCACGTTTGACCCTTTTTCTACTAGTGAAAGATCTTCGTAGAATATGTAGGTACCAATATGAGCATCCAGGTTCCGCTATTGGTTATTGATCAGAGATGTGTCTCGGTCATGTCTACATAGTTCTCGAACCCGTAGGGTCCACACGCTTAACGTTCGATGACGATTTTGTATTATGAGTTATGTGTTTTGGTGACCGAAGATTGTTCGAAGTCCCGGATGAGATCACAGACATGACGAGGAGTCTCGAAATTGTTGAGAGGTAGAGATTGATATACTGGACGATAATATTCGGACACCAGAATGGTTTTGGAGTGTTTTGGATATTTATCGGAGTACCGAGGGGTTACTGGAACCCCCCGGGAAAAGTAATGGGCCAACATGGGCCATAGGGGAGAGAGAGGGCAGCCCACAAGGGGTGGCGTCCCCCACCCACCCATGGGCAGTCCGAATTGGACAAAGGAAAGGGGCGCGGCCCCCCTTTCCTTTTCCCTCTCCCTCTCCTTCCCCCTTTCCCCCTCCGAAAGAAGGAAGGGGGTGACTAGGACTAGGAGTCCAAGTCGGTTTCCCCCCCACTTGGCGCGCCCCTAGGGCTGGCCTCCTCCCCTCTCCTCCTTTATATACGGGGGCAGGGGCACCCCAAAGCACATCAGTTGTTCCCTTAGCCGTGTGCGGTGCCCCCCTCCATATTTTACTCCTCTGGTCATATTGTCGTAGTGCTTAGGCGAAGCCCTGCGCGGATCACATCACCATCACCATCACCGTGCCGTCGTGCTGACGAAACTCTCCCTCGACACTTTGCTGGATCAAGAGTTCGAGGGACGTCATCGAGCTGAACGTGTGCTGAACTCGGAGGTTTTGTACGTTCGGTGCTTGATCGGTTGGATCGCGAAGACGTTCGACTACATCAACCGCATGAAACTAACTCTTCTGCTTTCGGTCTACGAGGGTATGTTTACACATCTTCACCTCTCGTTGCTATGCATCTCCTAGATAGATCTTGCGTGATCATAGGAAATTTTTTGAAATTGCATGCTACGTGCCCCAATAGTCTCGGCACGACGAACTGTCGCAACGGGGCATACTCAGGGAGAACACTTATACCTTGAAATTTTAGTGAGGGATCATCTTATAATGCTCCCGCCGTACTAAGCAAAATAAGATACATAAAAGATAAACATCACATGCAATCAAAATATGTGACATGATATGGCCATCATCATCTTGTGCCTTTGATCTCCATCTCCAAAGCTCCGTCATGCTCTTCATCCTCACCAGCTTGACACCTTGATCTCCATCATAGCGTCGTGGTCGTCTCGCCAACTATTGTTTCTACAACTATCGCTAACGCGTAGGGACAAAATAAAGCAATTACATGGCGTTTGCATTTCATACAATAAAGCGACAACCATAAGGCTCCTGCCAGTTGCCGATAACTTTTACAAAACGTGATCATCTCATACAATAATGTATATCACATCATGTCTTGACCATATCACATAACAACATGCCCTGCAAAAACAAGTTAGACGTCTTCTACTTTGTTGTTGCAAGTTTTATGTGGCTGCTACGGGCTTCTAGCAAGAACCATTCTTACCTACGCATCAAAACCACAACGGTGATTTATCAAGTTTGCTGTTTTAACCTTCAACAAGGACCGGACACAGTCAAATTGATTCAACTAAACTTGGAGAAACAGGCGCCCGCCAGCCACCTTTATGCAAAATTAGTGGCATGTCTGTCGGTGGAACTGGTCTCATGAACGTGATCATGTAAGGTTGGTCTGGGCCGCCTCATCCAACAATACCACTGAATCAAAATAAGACGTTGGTGGTAAGCAGTATGATGATCATCCCACAATGTTTGTGTTCTACTCATGCATATATATCATCTATGCATAGACCTGGCCCGGATGCCACCATTGGGGAATGTAGCATGCAATTTCAAAAAAATTCCTACTCTCACGCAAGATCTATCTAGGACATGCATAGCAATGAGAGGGGGAGAGTGTGTCCACCTACCCTCGTAGACCGAAAGCGGAAGCATTTGACAATGCAGTTGATGTAGTCGAACTTCTTCTTGTTCCGACCGATCAAGCATCGAACGTATGGCACCTCTGAGTTCTGCACACGTTCAGCTTGATGACGTCCCTCGAACTCTTGATCCAGCAAAGTGTCGAGGGAGAATTTCATCAACATGACGGTGTGGTGACAGTGATGGTGAAGTATCCACGCAGGGCTTCGCCTAAGCACTACGACAATATGACCGGAGGCGTAAACTGTGGAGGGGGGCACCGCACACGGCTAACAGATGTTTGTGTGTCCTCTAGGCGCCCCCCATCCTCACATATATATAGGTTTGAGGGGGAAGAGGCAGCCAGGGGGCGCCCAAGTAGGTCGAATCACACTTGGGCTCCCACCCCAATTCGGACCCCCTTCCTTGTTTTGGCACTAGGAGAAGGAAGGAGGAGGTGCCCCCTTCCTTTCTCCCTTGAGAAGGGGGGGGGGGGGGAAGAGGGGCTAGCCCTCCTCCCTTTCCTTCCCTAAGGCCGGCCGGCCTGGTGGAGGGGCGCACCAGCCCCCTGTGGGCTGGTTTGTCCCTCCCTATGCCCATTAAGCCCATATAGCTTGCCGGGGGTTGCCTGGAACCCCTTCCGGTGACCCGATACGTACCCGGTACCCCCAGAACACTTCCGGTGTCCAAATACTATCATCCTATATATGAATCTTTACCTATCGACCATTTCGAGAGTCCTCGTAATGTCTGTGATCTCATCCGGGACTCCGAACAACATTCAGTCACCAATGCACATAACTCATACAATACAAATCGTCATCGAACGTTAAGCGTGCGGACCCTACAGGTTCGAGAACTATGTAGACATGACCGAGACACCTCTTCGGTCAATAACCAACAACGGAATCTGGATGCTCATATTGGTTCTTACATATTCTACAAAGATCTTTATCGGTCTAACCGTAATGACAACATATGTTATTCCCTTTTGCCATCCGTATGTTACTTGCCCGAGATTCAATCTTCGGTATTATCATACCTAGCTCAATCTCGTTATCGGCAAGTCTCTTTAATCATTCCGTAATACATCATCCCACAGCTAAAAACCTATTAGTCACATTGCTTGCAAGGCTTCCTATGATGTGTATTACCGAGAGGGCCCAGGAGATACCTCTTTGATACTCGGAGTGACAAATCCTAATCTCGATCTATACCAACCCAACAAACACCTTTGGAGATACCTATAGAGCATCTTTATAATCATCCAGTTACGTTGTGACGTTTGATAGCACACAAGGTATTCCTCCGGTATTCGGGAGTTGCATAATCTCATAGTCAAAGGAATATGTATATGCCATGAAGAAAGCAATATCAATAAAACTGAACGATCATTATGCTAAGCTAACGGGTGGGTCCTGCTCATCACATCATTCTCCTAATGATGTGATCCCATTCATCAAATGACAATACATGTCTATGGTTAGGAAACTTAACTATCTTTGATTAACGGGCTAGTCTAGTAGAGGCTTACTAGAGACACGGTGTTTTGTCTATTTATCCACACATGTATCAAGTTTAAGGTTAATACAATTCTAGCATAAATAATAAACATTTATCATGATATAAGGAAATATAAAATAATAACTTTATTATTGCCTCTATGGCATATTTCCTTCAGTCTACTAGTATGAAACATCCGCCTATGTGAACTACATTAAACTATGCCTATGTGTGTGATGTGTTGCTCGATGAATTTCTAGGGAGGTAGGAGCTCCCACGTTCATTTGTTATGTTTGTTATGATAACATTTTCTGCACTGCATTTATATACGGAAATTGCACTGTAGTTGTTTTCAGTTGTAGGGATCGGATAAGAAAGAGCTTAACACCAGAAGCAATGGGACACATTTCCGAGAGCCACACTCGGAAAAAAAGAGACTACTGAGAGCCGCTCTTTGAAAAGGGGTCGTCTGAGCACTTAAACTACTGTTGTGCCATTCTTTTCCGTGAGCACTCTCGGAAAAGGGGTGAGCTGAGCACTTTTCTGTTACAGTCCTGCCACTCTTTACCGAGGGCTATGGCTCTCAGTAAAATATCAACTGTGATGTGGGACACCCAGACCCACTTGTCAGTTTCGAAGAGTTTAGTCCATAGTCGTATATTGGCAAAGACATCCTCATATTATTCTTTTTAAATATTTAGCAAATAATTTTAAAAAATTGCTGATAAATGTGATCAGTGGGACCACATGCCAGGTTGGAATAATTTAAACGTCATGTGTTTTTACCGAGCGCAACATCGCGGCTCTCGGTATAGGTAACAAAAAGTGACGGCGCCGTCAACTGCGCACTGGCCTGCCACGTGCCTTCTCTCTGATGTGTGTGGTTCTCGGCGTCTGCGTCGTTTGCCGTGCGGTGCTTGTTCGCCGTGAGCCCGTGACGACAACGTTAGCTAGTTGCCGTGAAGCCAGGTTTGCCGAGCATGCCTCTCGGTGTTGTTTACTTTGCTGAGTGTCCGTGTTTTGACTCTCGGCGAAGAGCCTGGCACCCGACGTATACGGAAATTCCAGTGATGATTCATGTTCTATGAAACATTAGCGTGTATACTGCACACATAACCTTAACTAAATATGGTTTTTCTAGACAAAAGTGAAGTACTTTAACCCACAAAAGAGTACTTTAGTTTACGGTGTGCCCAAGCTTCGACAATTGGCTAGCTCGGCCACTGGTCCCAAAGACACCCTCGTTCTTCGATGTCAACTGTTTCACGGTATTTTTCGGGTGTTCTGTTTGATGGGATGGCTCTGGAGATTTACTTCCGTGTTTTGTGAAACTTTTTTTTTTGAAATGAAAGGTAGATGAGATTCTACCTTATATATTTCAAACAGGCCATGGCCTGGGACCAAGCGGTCAATTACATGAAGCTTATTTTGAGCACCGCAGTGCCATGGCTATAAGCAGCCATTGGAAAGCAAAAGAACAGGGCAAGCGAGGAGGGAAGAAGAGTACTACTACAACATAGCTAAAAAGCTAAATTAGCCCAGGAGATACAGCCATCTCGTAATAGGATTTGCTTGCTCTTCCGCAGGTCTGCTTGCTTCGTGACTCCCGGAGGATTTTAAAGACTCATACTGCACACCAGAAAGTGACACATCAATAATACCCTCCATCGATATATGTTTCGCAAGCGTGAACGCGGCAAAGGAGTTCTATGAGCCATATGCACACTGTGTTGGGTTTTCAGTTCACATGGGGACAACACAAGTCTGATCAGTAATGAGCGATTCTTGTGTGCCAAAGAAGAGTTATGTGCGCCAAGAAGGATTTATGTTTAAGAATCAACCTTCTGTATTTTGTCCCACTTCATGAATTGATAGTTGGATGCCTTTTTGTTACTGTAATAGTGTTAGCTAATATTCATTCATCGTTGTCTACTCGGTTATTGCAACCGAAGTTAACATATGTACTTCTAATTAATGGTTTCGTACTGCAGGCCAACCATTTGGATTTTGTACTGGATAAAGCCGAAGTATTTCACAAGAAAAAAAGGCGAAGTAAAAAAAAGATCAGTTCATTGTGTACATGGGGACTCCAATCGGTATTATAATCTTTAGCACATTCCCCTTTTTCTCTTAGTTAATATGAATTACTAAGCACCGTGACGACTGTCCTAAATATAGTAGATGATTAATATGTTGTGTTGTATCTGATCATAAATCTGCACTTGAGACACCAACTGGTTGTAGGTGCACCTGAGGTGATGATATTGAATCATCATTGAATGTCTCTAAAGATGTTGTCTTTGTGATCTCTAGTTATTTTTCAAGCAACAACCTGTTACACTCAGTACCAAGGAAATATAAACACACCATTCTCTTTGCCTACATGATAACTTTCTTTAATATATTTCTGTCTAGAGAATGCATTAAGACCAACATTCCGGAATATAAGGACCATCAAATTAATATGTATATGCATTTTATCAATTCCAATCTTGGGAATAGAATTGAAATGTATATGTTGGGACAAAACAACATGCCAAATGAGTTTGAATTTTCACATTTACTACATTGGAGTTAAATCTGGAAAGAAAAAAACATACATAAACTTTAATGGAATTAAATTTGAAAACAACACAGGCATGGAATACAAGGTCTAGAACTCCAAACATGCAGCGTGCCAGATTTCTAGGAGTCATTCTAGTATAGGTAGAAATAACAAGGAGTTCGATTTCCTGTTTCAATTGGATACTTTCTATATTGAGCACAGATAGAGATATCAACATGTCCGATACCAGACCCACTCAGCACGATCTTCCGGTTTTCGCCGTTGTGATTTTCTATTCAAGGAAAAAATTACTCTCTAAAATAATTACCATGAAATCCAGTTATATGGTTGAAAAAAAATCATGAAAGAGAAGTCAATTTTGTACTATTTTTAACCATGAAATTTAATGATAGTTCAATTATAACAGTGTTGAGGCTTCATCTTTCAGGTATTTAAACTGTCAAATCTGTCCATTAGTTCATTCATTTTCCAATGTCACCTTTTACTTTTGCCTGGCCATCTTAAGTAAATTAAACTACTCCTCTCAATAATTGGTAGATGGAACTCATTTCATTGGCGAATTGATGTATCTACCAAGGTAGCATGCATTTCTTTTAAGTAACATCAACTTGTAGAAAGTTAAACTTGTGCTACTTTGAAACTCGGTGAGATAGTTGAATCATAAGCACTGAAGCTTTATCGACCATCGATTTTTTATACTCCCTCCAATTGGAATTGAGTCACCCACTAGTAGAAAAGGGGGCTTTGGTCCAGGCCGGGTAAGCCCATTAGTCCCGGTTCAGTTTAGAACCGGGACCAATGGGTGCGTTTATCCCGATTCGTGCGGCTAAGGCATTAGTCCCGGTTCACCTGGGCCCTTTAGTCCCGGTTCGTCCCATGAACCGGGACTAAAGGGTGCGATGCCCATTAGTCCTGGGCACCAACCGGTACTAAAGGTTAGACCTTTAGTCCCGGTTGGTGCCACCAACCGGGACTAATGGACTTTGAGGCATTAGTACCGGTTCATGGCATGAACCGGTACTAAAGGTCCCATTTTCAAACTCTCCCCCCAGTGGACCGCCTTTTCAGTTTAAAAAAAAAGAAAATGATGGAAATGTCAAAAAAATAAAATAAAATAAATTTCCCATGTGATATGTGCTCTAGTTGTTGGAAAAATTTACAAATATGAATTTCGACTTTATTTACAAAATCTCTCTGGAATTTGTAAAATGGGCATAACTTTTGCATACGAACTCGGATTAAAAAGTTTTTTATATGAAAAATCATCTACTCGAAAAGTTACATCCGATGGAGACTGCCTACGGCATGTTTGCAAATTTGTAGAATCCTCAAATTCCAAAAGGAAAAAAAGTTATGCTCAAATTTCAGTTTTTTAAAATTTTCATTAAATCTGGTCAAACTATGGTCAAACTACTTATTCAAGAAGTATTAGTGTTACTAAATAATTATTCAAGAATATTGGTGTTATTAAATAATTATTTCAGTTTTTTTAAATTTTGGTCAAATCTGGTCAAACTATGGTCAAACTATGGTCAAACTACTTATTCAAGAAATATTAGTGTTACTAAAAAATTATTGTTTTTTAGAACAATAGTTTCAAACTCAAACAGTGAAATGTGTGACTTCATGCTCAAGCTAAACTCCTGATGGTTAATAGGATTGACATCTTACTATTGTCAGGAAAACAACGAGTGCAGACTTGGAAACGAGGGAGAATAGAACCCGGAAGTTAAGCGTGCTCAGGCTGGGGGAGTGGGAGAATGGGTGACCGTCCAAAAAGTTAGATGATTTGGAATGATGAGGGGTGATTAGAGATTAAATTGAGCAGTGATGAGGGGTGATTAGAGATTAGAGGTTAAAATAATTCAGAAATTTGAAAATAAAAAAAAATTCAAAAAAATCAAAAAATTTCCTTTAGTATCGGTTGGTGTTACCAACCGGGACTAAAGGTGGACCGGCCACGTGGAGGGCCTTTAGTTCTGGTTCTGGTTTGAACCGGGACTAAAGGGTCAGGGCATTAGTACCGACCCTTTAGTCCCGGTTCAGGAACCGGGACTAAAGGCCCTTACGAACCGGGATAACAGGCCCTTTTTCTACCAGTGACCCGATTTTGACCGGGTCAACAATTTATCCAAGCTCCCTTATTCAATTCTTTTATACTATACAATATGCTTCCTAATTTTTAAGCCTTCACAGCTGATTGAGGTCTTCAATTTAGAATTGAATCACTCAATTTTGACTGGGTCAATAATTTCTCAAGGAGCTCTCCCATCAATTGTTTTAATTCACTATTGTTTCTCTAATTTTGAAGCTCTTCAATTCGATTAAGGTATTCAATCATTGATTTGGTTTATGATTTTGATCGGGCTAATCATTTTACAAATCAATCAGCAGCAACCGCCTATAAAAGCATATCAATCCGGTCCACCCTCCTACCACCTAAGAAAAAATATGACATCATGTGATATTGTAGCAACAATATAGTACATGCAGCTACAGACACAGAAATTTCCCCACATAAATATGGGTTTCTTAGCGGATAGCACATAGTCAGATCGAGAAAGGCCCACCAAATCATCGAATTGTAAAAAAAATAAAACACACTCCATCATCTCCCCTCCCCGCCAAACTAAATATTACATCAATTCCAAAATATAAGGGTATTAGTTTTTTGGAAAGTTAAATGATTTACCATTGACCAAGTTTAGAGCCAAAAATGTCAACATCCACAATATTAAACAAACATTGACTTTTATACCGGTTTGGTATTATGGGTTTTGATATATTTCTCTACAAATCTGATCAAACTTAACAAATATTTGACTTTTTAAAAAAATGTAATGCACCTTATATTTGAAACAGACTAAGTAATGTCTCTAAGAAACCCAACAACACCAACGACGCACCAAAGCGCGCCCAACCCTTCTAGTATGGACGACGCCGGGCACGTCCATCCTCCCCCTCCCATCCGCCGCCGCTGGAGGATGTCGCCGGGCGAAGCCCCGGGCGGCTAACGGCGATGGAGGAGTGGCTGTTCGTCTTGGGCAACTGCGCAAGGTGGCGACGTGGTGCTGGGCGGGGGTGGCGGAGCTGCTAGGCTTCGAGGAAGATCTGGTGGCGCCGGTCGCTTGGTGGGCTCGCAGGGTCATGGCGGCCTTGGTCGCGGTGGCTGGCGGCTCAGCCTGTCGGCGGCGGCCCTAGAAGGTGGCGACGGGTGAAGCTCAGGCCTCCTGCGGTGGCATGGCATGGTGCAGTCCCTGTCCAAGGCAGATTTGCGTCGGTGATCTTGTGGTTTTTGCTACAGATTGGTTTAGATCAGAGACAGTGACAAGCGTGCGAGATCCATCTCGGCGGCTCTCGCAGTTTGGTGAGGTGGGTGGGAGCCCTCCTCCCAGGCTCCAATGATGGCACACTCAGGCAGTGGCCTTTGCGCCAGGCCTCCTACGGTGGCACTGCTATTGCGGTTGGTCGCCGGATCTAGGTGGCTAGATCTGGGGCTTTGAAGGCGGTCGAGACAATGCACAGGTTGTCGGTGGATTTCTTGGGACGGATCCGGATGAAAACTTGGTCTTCGGTCGTTGGTCGGAGCCGGTGATCATGATGCCCTTATCATTGTTTCCTTCAGGAAGGTATCATCGAGGTGAAGCTCCCAACCCCATCCAATACCTCTGGATGAAACTCTAGACCAGTTGATCGGATGACGGCGGCAATCATGTGTCGTTACCCCCTTGGGGGCGGCATTCTTGGAGACGCACTCGGGCTCGAGGGACCAGCGGACGGCTTCTTCGGTGAAGCGGTGTTTCTTTCTACATATTCATGGCGGCGGTTCTCGGCAGCATGGAGCAGTGGAGGCTTGGTGTCAGATGTGTGGCGATGGACACGCGCAGGAGGTCGACGTTGTCTGGCGTCGTGGTGGCGTGGATGGCAGAGAGGTATGACAAGGTCGATGCGTTAGTATATATTTTGAGGATGGATCAATGGAAGACGGAGGTGACGGCCCTTTGCTGTGTGTGTGGTACTCACTGAGAGTGCGCCGGACCGGAGTGTTACCTAGTCCCGCCTATGTGGCTTGGATGGGGCGTCCTCCGTTAGATGTTAGGCCTTCGTGCGATGTCTGTTTGGTATTTGACCCGGACATTCGGCACCCCTTCATCAAGAGATAGGAGTAGCGACTGGTGTTGTCCAGATGGTGGCCTCGGACTTACTGTTTTATTACTTTGTAAGGTCTTTGCGAATAATAAATAAAATGGCCGCATGCATCACCTAGATGCAGTGGCCGGGGTGCTTTCTCCTTTTCTAAAAAAACATACCGAGTAAAATAAGTGAATCAACGCTCTAAAATACGTCTATATACATTCGTATGTAGTCAGCACAGAAATCTCTAAAAAGACTTATATTTAAAAATGAAGGGAGTAGGTATCCTTGTTATTTCGTAATTCATTTATTTTACACCTTACGTGTTACTTCACAAACATGTTTTCGCTAGATCCTCTTAAGCAATTTGAACTACTCTTTGCCTATTTTACTAACGATATATGCTGTCAGGGTCGGCGATGGGTGGCCTCAAGGAGTATGATGCCCTGGGGCCCACCTATTAATTGGAGGCACCTTTCAAGTTCTCTCGTTAATCCACATTATTAAAATTAATTACATCATTGAATTATAGAATTTACGAACAAAATAAAAGGAAAAGTTGCGCAACACAGATAGTCATGTCGCCTAAAGAAGGCATCTGACACGTGCAATGTTGTAAAACAAATGCTTTCAAGTTCTCCCACTAATGCACATCATTAAACTAATTACATCATTGATTAAAGAATTTACGGACATGGTAAAAGGAAAACTTGCGTAACACAGATGGTCATGTCGCTTAGAAAAAGGCATATAACAATACTTAAGATTATGACCTTGATAAGTATCACACGTGTGGTATTAAGAGGTTTGGATCGAATGTGGTCAACGCCATCCATAGCGCCATGTCATCACAAATATGCAAAGAGGACAAAACAAATGATGTCAGTGGGTATCTTTTGGACTTTTCAGTTTTTAAAATGCTTTATCTTTTAACTGGAAAATCCGATTGAAAATCCGCTTTTACCATTAAATCTGTCGTGACGAGTTCTTCAAAACTAGATCCCATATCGATATGTTTCAACGGCTATTTTGGGTCAAAATTTATCATGGTGTTAACACTGAAGTTGCAATGATGTTTACACTGGAGTTGCCATGATATGCTTCGACTATATTTTATTCTAGGTTTTAAAGTAATTTTAACATGTTACAAAAAAGGAATAAATTTTGCCATGGACGAAAAAGGTAAAATTGTCATGACGTATAGACCGCACTTGCTCTAATCTCATTAAAGCTACAAATTGACATGGTTTATAATTAAGATATTCCATCATCAATTAATAAAAAATCCGTGGTCAATAACTAAAACTTGCCATGAATCGTAAATTAAAATTGCCATGGTGAATTACTCAAATTTGCCATGATCCACGCAGTAAATATGTGACGGTTCAGACAAAAATAATAATTGCCATGGCCGAAGTACTAAAATTGCCATGGTTAAAGTACAAAAATTGTCATGGTGAATAACTCAAATTTGCCATGACTCATGCACTAAATTTTCCATGGTCCATAAAATTGTCATGGCCAAAATCTAAAGTTGCCATGGTAAAAATACTAAAATTGCCATGATGAATTACTAAAATTACCTTGGTGAATTACTAAAGAATTTCCGTGATCCATGAAGTACACATGTTTAATTGCCATGGCAAGAACACATCTTAAATGGCCATGACAAAAAAATAGATTTGCCATGGGCATAAAAAAGGAAAAGAGTTTGCCATGGGTCGTGGCCTATAAAGTAGATTTGCCATGGACAGGAAAAAAAGTGTCATCGCCGACGTAGCATCGCACGACCGATAACGCTCCCTTCCCCTGCGGCCGCACATCGAGATGCACCCGAGAATCTCCTCGACGCATCCACGTCCCATGAGCCCGCCCTGCCGCGCATCACTCCCCCCTCCCCCGGATATCTGCTCGGGGTCCACGGGTCGCCGCCTCAGCTCACTAGGACCCTCGCCCGATGAGTGAAAAAGTAGTTGAAATACAATGGTAGCTTTAAACGTAAAAGAAAAAATAGTTAAAACATATCATGGTAAGTGTAAATACCATAGCACAGTTCTCAGATTTGTGCAGCATAAATATGTGTGTGTGAAGTATTAAAAAATCAGGTACTATAATAAAAGAAAATCTTTAAGATTTCTTCGGTACGAACCACTTAAATGCAAATAATCTATCGCACGGTTCTCACCATGTTCATCACAAGCGAAATAATGTGAGAGTGTATTGGTTATAAAAAGCACCTCAAATCTGAATGATCTGTCACCCTTAAGGTGTGAAGAAAGTCACAAAAGAAATTATGTCAGAGTTTATTGGTTAACATAAGAACTTACAATTTGCTGCAGTAACACGTGTGTTAATATTGGTGTATAAAAAAATATTTTATAATTAAACAAAACTTGGTGAAATTAGTTATCTGCTCTCCTAAGTTACAGAGGGAGGACTTCTGTTTAAATGTTGTACACATATAAAAGGAACGTGCATCTTTTTTAGGTAGGGGAAAGAAAGGAAGATATATGCTACAATAGGGCACTTCATCTTATACTTTTTTTGAAACTTATGTCACGAATACATGATACATGCAATAACTTTTGAATCTATAACCATGTTGTCTTCAAATATAATAATAATAATATATAATAACATTTTCATATTACTATCCAACATTTCTATTTCGTTTCAACTTTGTCATACTTAACATTACAAGTGCTAGCCCGTGCTGATGAACGGCTTGATGACTAGCAGGTTAATAAATATGTTTGCAGAACAAATAACCAACAATAACAATAAGTTGAAACTGATTTGCTGATGGATACCTGACTCCGCCAACAATTAAGTGTCAAGCAGAAGCAACCATCTCAGACGATATGAAATCTCAATCAGACGAAAAGAGGCATACAGTATAGCAACCTTATGTATGAAAGGTCTACATATGATACATCCTACATAAATTTGAACTAATAGCCTAATAAAGCCGGTGCTCGATAGATCCCCTTTTTATATGTTGACTTTGTACTATAAGCTTATCAAAATTAGGAACCTCATTATTTCTGCAAATAGTATGTTGGGCAATGGATACGGATTTGGTGAACATGGTTCCACGCGCACCCTTGATGAATAGTAAATTGAAAAAAATTACTAAAAAAATAAGATAAATCTGAAAAAAAAAATCACATAGTCAACCGGTATACTCACGTATGGAGTTTCACGAAGAAATCACATCTGTGGTAATCTAGGCAAAAATGACAAAATCGAAGCTATATTAAAAACACAGTTTAATCAAGTATGGTCCCCAATTGTATTTTCTTCATTAAGAATACCATCGATGTCAATACATCACGAAACTTCACACGTGAATAGAATGGTCGACTAAGTTTCATACCTCAAAATTTCAGAATTTTTTCAATTTTTGCAGTTTTTTTAATTTACTATTTATGTGGGTGCGCAGGGAACCATGTTCACCTTTGTTTTTTCGGTTGGACAATGGAGAAGAAGGATGAGGACCATGGCCAGATGGTCCATGAGTCAGCTCATATGCACACAAGAGATACAAAGCATCTTAAGAAGATGGTAAACTCAGCCCAGCTTGCTGTTGAGGTGAGGTATGGGGGCTTTTGACCGGCTGGAAAGAAAATATGAGTAACATGGAGAGAAGAGGACGGACGAGCTATCTAGACAAAACTTCCAAAGCAAATCCCATTGATAATCTACATTTTACAGTTTTGTAGCGAAATTTGGAGAAATTATTCAATTAGAGTGGAAGTTTTGGTACCTTTTAATTTGAGCTGAATGTTAAATGATTGTGTGACTTGCTTTTGGCATTGGACCGATAAGATATAGAAGAATATTCACAATGGTCTCAAAAGTTTTATCTCACTCGTTGTCGGTGTTGGATGAACCACTTTTGACTTGACTATCTTTGTACTTGTCAGTTTTATGAGACACTTTGTTATGGTAGTATTGATCATAATCAAACTTTTATTGATTTTTGAGGCAACTCATTGAGCCTTGAAATTGTCCACAGAGTTTTTTTTTCTTGGAGCTAAATATCATGGTTAACATGTGTGTGCGCCATTGTTGTATTTAGGATGACTAGCTAGAATTGGATGGCAATATGAAAAGCTTCCAAAGTAGGCACACATGTGCATATAATGAATTGAGAAATGAAATCCCGTGTTTGAATTAGCACTTCCCAAAATGTGTAGCATGAGTGCTTACTTTGCATAATTTCTAAAGTGTAGCAGATAGAAGTGATGCTGATGGGGCACTCCCACCACAAAATATATTCAAGATGTCATATGCGGTACACAACTATCATCATCAATGTCTTTGTTTGTTACCATTATAAAGTCAGGATGCCTAATGTGTCACATTCTGTCTCTCACAGGATAGGAACACAATGGTGATTCGTTAGTATTGGAGCAACATAACATTAGAGTTACACTGAATGGAGCACGGCAGGCCCATGAACCAGGCATCTAAGAAATGGCGTTTGTGGTGCTTTAGATGAAAAATTATATACATAACTTTGTTTTCCGGTGGCATTCAACTGGTCGTATGTTTGTGGGCATTCAAAACTATTCCTGAGAAATTTTTCACGGTTAAATACTTTTATGAACAACTGTATCATCTCCCCTTTGATTATTTTAGATTTCGTTGGAAATTTTAAAATCCCACCATAGATTACTGAAGTGTAGTATTTTAAACAGAGACATTCTGTTGCATCGTACGTGGATCGGGGGGAAGGGTTGTCCTTTTTGTGCCCATGATAATTCTATTGGCCATCTTTTGTTTCGGTGCTCTGTGGGAGGTTCATTTGGGGTATTATCCAATGTGCTTCAAATGTTTGTGGCTCCCTCGAACCTACTACAACATGTTATATTATTGCTTGAACGCCTCCCTCCTAGTTGTTGGAGAATGATGGCGTAAAGTGTGTTTCTAGGGATAGTTCCCCATAACTGTCCTCTACGATTCATCTAATTTTTCACTATATTGATGATTGACTAGTCTCTATGGAAGGAACAGGCGATGAAGACCTCCAGCGAGGATCCAGAAAACCCGCGCTGGGCACGACCGAGGTGCTTGATCGAACAAAATGATGCTACCAGATGATTCAGGGAAGACACATGGTGGTGCGTCACTTCTATTTGCTTCAGTTGAGAAGTCATATATTGATTTTGTCGAAGCCTAACAAAGGTGTATCATACTGTCAATTTTTCCTTCTTGAATGCCCACTCTACCTCCTTGGTTATAAGAAATGGTGACATGGGTGTACACGAGAGCGAGTTCACAAACTATGGCTACTAGTTTTTGTCCATGCGCTGCTATGGATGTTTTGTTTACATGGCAATGACACTATGGTTTGTCATTTTGTCTAAGTCAAAAAATATGTGCCATTTATCAAATTATTCCTTTTTCCAAATTCTCGCCTCCACGTCTATTTATAAACCGCGATGACATGGCTGGACAGGTTAATGAGGTCACAAACGGGCTACCATAGTCAATACCCATGTTTCGTTTGAGAAAAAAAAACAAATTGCTAGGGTGAGCTCCCTAAGCCGGAAGTGATGAGTTTGGGTTCGTTTCCCTCATGCTATTGCTCACCGGCACATGGGTCTGCTCGATTTCGTATATGCTATCCTTTTTCAAACATCCGCTCTCTCGTAGGTAGTAATTGGTGAAGGTATTGGAGCACACAGCAGCTAGTTTTCAAACACTGGCTACCGCTCGTCAATGCTCCTTGTTCTTTGAGAGAGAATAATTTTTTTGTGACTGGTTGAACACAAAGCAAAGCTTGCATGTGGCACCATGTTGCACATCCGAGTGAGAGCATAGGCTTACTGACTTTTGATAACAAAGGATAACCAAAAAATTTATGATCAACCTAAGGGGCTAATGATCAACAGTTTTATATGTTTGGACCAAAACAACATGTGAAAGGAGATTTTATTTTGACATTAACGAAACTTGAGTTAAATCTCAAAACAACACACATAAAATTTACTGGAATTAAATCTGAAAACAGCAAAGGCACGGAGTACGGGTCAGAAACTCCAAACATGCAGTGCCAACTTTAATGGATTCATTTCAGTAGAGGTACAAATAAAAAGGAGTTTTGTGCACAATGGCCACCGAGAAGCAGGTTGCATAATGTGAGAAACATGTAGACTAATCTGGACCAAAGGTTTGTGATCCAAAGGCACAAGTTTCGGTTTCCATGTTTCAATGAAACTGAGTTTTCGTTGGACACTTTCTCTTATTGAGCAGGCATGTAGATATCAACCTATCCGATACAATACCCCCTCTTCACGATTTTCCGGTCGAACTTTTTGGTGCCCTCTTCAATGAAAGAAGTACTCTGTAAAATAGTAACCATGAAATTCAATTAGATAGTTAAAAAATTCATAATGTAAAAGTCAACTTTGTACAATGTTAACCATCAAATTCAACGGATAGTTTAATCATAACAGTTTTGAAGCTTGATTGTTTAGTTATTTAAATTGTTAAATGTGTCAATTAGTTCATTCATTTTCCCTTATCACCTATTACTTTTGCCTAAACAACTTAATTAAATTAAAAAGTTTTACTAAAGCACATCTAGATGTGCCACAAGTATTGCACATCTAAGTCATATGTCATTGATCTTACGTTGAGATTCGTGTGGATATTTTTTTCTTTTTTCTTAATTAAACATCTCTTCCCAATAATTGTTTTGCTACATCATCTTAAGAAAACTTTGCTCTAGAATATAGCAACTTTATGAAAGATGCATACAATTATAGCAACATAAAAAAGTCCTACATGAATTTGAACTAATATTCTAATAAAGCCAGTGCCCAATAGAGCCCCTTCTTATATGTTGCCTTCGTACTATGCATCTCAAAACTGGGAACCACATTTCTATATTGGACAACATAGAGACGGTTCACGGAAGACATACACATGGTGGTGTCACTAGTGTGTTGATCGTGTCTGTTAAAACTAACTGTAGATCAGGAGGTCAATGGTTGGGAGCGCGAGTATTGTACATTTGGACATATGGTGGCGTGGGTCAGGAGGTCAATGGTCCGAAAAAGTCTTTTGGAAGAGATGGCAAGGGAAAGGAGCATGACACGAGAACAGACTTGGAGCAGAAAAGAGAGAAAGAGTTAAGGAATGAATTGCATCGTAGGCAGGCAGAGTTGATGGAAGGCAGGACAAGATTGTTATGGGGATGCATCAAAAGGAGAGGTACAGTAAGTTTGCTGAAAGTTCGAGGTCTCGACAGAGAAAGCCAAGCACTTACAAGCAGATCTGGGTTGTTAAGGGAGATTCTGAGAAATATGCTCCACATGATGCGTTCATTGGTGAGAAGTGACAGAAGGTGTCGTCTGTCTTCGAGCGTATCGAAGAAAACACTTCAGCAGCGGACCCCGCCACGCGGGGCCGCCCAGACCAATGATCATCTCATCCTGGAACTGCCGTGGTTTGGGGTTGGACGTGGTAGTGGGCGAATTGAGAGACCTGATTAGGTCATACAATCCAGTGGTAGGTCTCTTTTCCTAAGTGAGACAAAGAAAATAAGCGGAGCTATGAAAATATTAAAGTGGAGCATGGGTTTCAAACATGGTCAAACAGTTGACTGTGTGGGGTGGAGTGTGATGGATTAGCACTATGGTGGATAGATGGTTATGCTGTCACTATTCGGCCGTGGTGTCAATATTTCATGGATGGGGTTCATTGGAATCTATGGCGAGCCTCGAACGAAACTTCGAAACAATACTAGGGATGCTATTCATGAGGGACGCAGACTTTTAGAGCACTTGCACCCAGGTCCTGCTATCTTGGCTCTCCAATATTGCTTTAAGATTTGTGCGAGACAACAAACTTCATATATGAAATTTTTTCTTTTTTGTTTCTCTCATATACAACATGTTTTGAACTTCAAACTTTGTAGCGCAGCAAAACTTACTAACTAGAATGTGGGATAAAACTTTCAGAATTTTTCGTCCAACATAAATACTAAAAAAATATTTTTTAATCAAATAAGACTTACTTTGTATATTTATGTTGGACGAAAAAATATAAAAAATTTATCCTAGATTCTAGCTAGAAAGCTTTAGTGCTCTGCAAAGGTTTGAATTTGGAGACATGTTCTACGTGAGAGAAACATGGGTGCAGGTGATCTAAAATATATTTTCGCCGTCATGAGGGATACAATGATATGATCAATATTGCATGGGAGCGCTATACACATACGGCTGATTCAATTGGTGGGACGTGGGCTTGTTTAAAGTATATGTCTGGAGATATGCAGAGATGGGCACGCTCTGAATTTGGATCTGTCCAGCGGGAGATTAAGAGCTTGAGGGAAAGGCTTGGACAGGCCCGGGAGCATGCTGATTCTCCGGCTTCCTCACTTGAGGTTCAAAATATTGAAGCTAGGCTTCATGAGCTGTATGAGCGGGAAGAAATCATGCAAAGACAGAGATCACGAGTTAACTGGCTGCATGCGGGAGACAGAAATACAAAGTTTTCTCAGAGTAGAGCATCACACAGAAGAAGAAAGAATACGATATTGAAATTAAAGAAGGGTGACGGGAGTTTTGCTCCTTCGGATGAGGAGATGGGAGCTATGGCAAAGGTTTTCTTTGAGAGTTTATACACGTCGGATGGGGTTGCCAATATGGAGAGAATCCTTCAGAATGTTCTAAGTTGGTGTATCTGAAGAAACGAATGCCCGTCATACTACTGCCTTTTCTGATGATGAGATTCGACAGGCTCTTTTTCAGATGGGTCCTACTAAGGCTCCAGGGCCGGATGGTCTACCCGCTTTATTTTACCAGAAAGACTGGGCTCTGGTCAAACATGCGGCGTGCAAGGCTGTTAGGGATTTTCTTGAGGGTAAAGAGGTGTCGTCGGATTTTAATTACACAGTTTTGGTTCTTATCCCCAAGGTCAACGTTCCAGAGATGCTCTCACAATTCCGACTGATTAGCCTTTGTAATGTTCTCTACAAGATTGCTGCAAAAGTGTTGGCTAGTCGACTTAAATGTGTGTTGTCAATTTTCATCTCAGAAGAACAAAGTGCTTTCATACCGGGGCGTTTAATCACGGACAATGTCATTATTGCTTATGAATGCATTCACTCTATCCGGAAGCGGAGAAGAAAGAAGAGTCTTTGTGCTGTCAAATTGGACATGATGAAGGCTTATGATCGTGTCGAGTGGAGTTTCCTTGAAGCAATGATGACACGGATGGGTTTCTCTCAGAGGTGGATTGATATGATTATGCACTGTATTACCTCGGTTAAGTTCTCGGTTCGTGTCAACAATGGGTTGTCGAAAATTTTCTCTCCGTCTCGAAGACTTTGGCAGGGTGATCCTCTATCTCCCTATTTGTTCCTGTTTTGCGTTGAAGGTTTTTCCGCTCTTCTCAATAGGGCTCAGCTAGACAAACAGATCCGAGGCGTGGAGTTTGGGAGGGACGGCCCTCACATAACTCACCTGTTGTTTGCGGATAATAGTGTTGTCTTCTTGGAGGCGGAGGCGAATAGCATGTTGGAGCTAACTCATATTTTACAAGTCTATGAGGAGACCCCTGGCCAAAAAGTTAATCTTCAGAAATCCTCTATCTTGTTTGGCAGGGGTTGTGAGGATGATGTAAAGGAATCTTTGAAACAAACCATCAATATCAACTCTGAAGCTCTTAGTGAGCGGTATCTTGGTTTACCAGCTGTGGTAGGCCGGTCAAAAGATGGGTGTTTCAAGTATGTTAGGGAGAGATCTAGTGCAAAAGTGACAGGTTGCAAAGTTCAAGGGATGTCTAAGAAGGGAAGAGAGGTGCAGGTTAAATCAGACCTCCAAGCGATGCTGACGATTGCTATGAGTTGTTTCCAATTCACGAAGAAACTGTGCCGGAATCTGACTTCAGTTTCATCAAACTTTTGGTAGGGAGCTGAAAATGGCAAACACAAGGTGCATTGGGTGGCTTGGGACAAAATGTGCAGAAGTAAGCGGGTGGGTGGGACGGGGACATGGGGTTTAGGGATTTTGAAGCTTTCAATACAGCACTGCTCGCAAAACAAGCTTGACGGATTCTAACTGTCCCGGACTCGCTGTGTGCAAAACTTTTAAAGGCCAGATACTTTCTGCAGGGAGATCTTATGAAGGCTTCGATCCCTAAGGGTGCCTCACAAACTTGGAGGAGTATTAGTTATGGTCGTTCTTTACTGAAAGAAGGCCTCATTTGGCGTATAGGGAATGGAACCAAGGTAAATGTGAGGTCTGACAATTGGATCCCAAGAGAAGGTGCACTGAAGCCTGTTGGTGCACGGGATATGTGCAATATTCGAACTGTGGATGAGTTGTTTGATTATTCTGGTTCTAGATGGGATCATGGGACATGGCTACTTTGCAGCGGGTGTTCCATGAAGCTGATGTTGCTGACATTGCTCAGATTGTGGTGGGAGGTCTCGGCAGAGATGACATGATGGCCTAGAATTACACGAAGAACGGTATTTTTACGGTTCGTTCAGCTTACCATCTTGAGATTAAACTGAAAGACACAAGCTCAGGTTCACCTGAATGTTCTGCTTCGGCCTCGATGCATGCTGGATGGAACGAGCAATGGAGTACTGAAGTGCCAGGCAAGGCTAAGGTGCGCATTTGGAGACTGTTGAAGAATGTCCTTGCAGTGGGGACGGAGTTGTACCGGTGCAGAATTAAACCGGGTGTTTTTTGTTTAGCTTGCAGCCGTGAAGAGACGGGACTACATCAATTCTGGAGATGTCCTTATGCAAAGCTCTTTTGGACTGTGTTAACAGTTTGAGAGGGTCTTCTATTGATTTTAGCCCACCTGTGTGGGTTGAATCGCAGCAACAGATGGTGGGGTGGCTTCTTGATTGGTTTGGAAAGCACAAGGAGGCAGAACGGGCCATCATGGTGATGAGTCTATATCACATGCATGTCGCTGATTAGAAATAACGCCAGGGACAATAAGATTTTTGAACAAGTTCAGGTTGTTGTGGAAAGGGTGTTTAGGCTCATAGATGAATGGGTGAAAATAAATGCTCCAAAGGGAACAGTCTCTGTTGTGCATCAGGAAGCTCGTTGGATAACGCCGGATGAGCACTGGCTCAAAGTCCTCAACTCCAGCGATATTGATCGGTCCAGGTTTGGCCCCCTTGTCCAGGAGATCAATGAGATGATTTCTGGTGTAGATGAGGCTCGTGTGGTGTGGGCTAGACGTACAGTAAACAAAGCTGCTCACATATTAGCTAGGGAGGGCTGCCTTTTTAAGTTTTGTAAAACTTGGTTTAGTGTTTTTCCGTTTTGTATTAGGGATGCTATTGTGGCTGATGGAGCCGCAGTTTAATAAAAGGCAGTCTATTTCCTCTCAAAAAAAACTAACTGTAGATCCCTACAGAGTTCTTTTGTTTTCTTTTAGCGCATGGGTGTCATGTATCAAATCTCTGATGATTTCAGGGGAGAAAATCCCCTTCATTACCAGACGAAAAGACTATTACTCGAGGAGTATGCGAGACTGTACCCGCACAATTCCTCCTCGCTCATCGGGGTCGGGTCTGCCTGCTGGGACGCTGCCGTCGCCGTCCCTTGGTGCTCGGCGAACCTCTTTGTCAGGTCGTCCAGGAACTCGCTCAGCACCGGATCTTGGATCGGTGACTCCGGCACGCAGCAGACCACGTCGATGCCGACCTTGTCCAAGCAACCGCTGCGCGGCCCCTCCGTCCAGCGGACCGTGAAACGGCACGCGCACTGCTCCACGCCGTGCGCTGCCCTGCATATTTGGTCGGCGCCTATTATTACTGAAGCATATGCGTGTGTTGACGAACGCGCTGAGTTGGACGAGACACGGAGGACTTACGGTTTCGAGGACGGCGTCGTAGTACTTGAGCTCCTCGACGTCGCCGCGGATACAGCAGGCGAGCCAGAGCTTGTCGCCCGGGCGGTGATCCCCGCAGCGGGAATCGTCGAGGGGCGGGCATTCCCGGCGGAACCTGGCGCGGAGCGCCTCCACGTCGCCAGGGGATGCGAAGTCAGCCCCTGGATCGTACCACTCGTCCGCATCCTCGGTGGAATCCTCGAACATGACGCGGAGCAAGCCTTGCTGCACCGCCACGCGCGCGCCGTACCACGCCTCGTCGGACCGCGCACGGTACTCCATTCGGGGCCGTGGGCGGCGCGGCGGCGGCGGCGCCGCCGGCACGGTGGCCTTCCGCTTTCGCGACTTCGGCATTTCAGCGGTACTGTGGGAGTGGCGGTGCTCTGGGTGGTCGGTGGGATTTGGGCGAGGACAAGGCGGCGGGTTTGTCGATGTTTTATACCGTCCAGATTCTGACAATCTTTCTAGGTTTTAGGTTTTGGTCGACATAATGTGCATAAACACCCCTCAATAAAAAGAAAAACATAATGTGTAAATACTTCAGGGGTATACTCCCTCCGTTTTATAAATATAAGTCTTTTAAAGATTTACATATAAATTATATACGGATATATATAGACATATTTTAGAGTGTAGATTCATTCATTTTGCTTTTTATGTAGTTATTATTGAAATCTCTAAAAAAAGATTGATATTTAAGAATGGAGGGAGTATATCTATATACTCCCTTCGTTCCAAAATTCTTGTCTTAGATTTGTCTAGATACAGATGTACCTAATACTAAAACGTGACTTAATACATCCGTATTTAGACAAATGTAAGACAAGAATTTTGGAACAGAGGAAATACCTTTTTAAAGCAACATATTTTATTCCTCAGATAATAGATATATCATTTACAATATAGTGAGAAATAAAATCAGGGATTATAGATTCTCAAGCATAGAAGATTTTTCACTAAAAGAGTTCTTCGCTAGATCGTGAGCCACTTCATTTGCTTCATGGTGACACTGCGAATATAAGACACTCGCAAGTTCCAGCCCTAAATGTTTGCACTCAAGTACCATTGCAACATCTGAGCCCACATACTTGTCTGATTATTGCACTACTTCCACCACAAATCTACAATTTGACCCACTGATCACTTTGTCACATCAGATCCTCCCCATAACCATTCTGGATCGTTGTCACCTCCGCTGAGTCAACGCTGGTCATCTGAGCAATGAACCATGTTGCCACAGAATGAAGTTCCCTCTTCCATCATGGGTAATAACACCTGTTGCACTTGAGAATGTTTCAACTCGGAAAGCAGCACCAACATTGATTTTGACCACATCCTTAGTCGGCCTCTTCCACATATTATCATGGCTTCTTGTAGGCTCTATATTCCTATTAAGAAAATACGGAGTGTTTTTGCCCGTCCGTCATCGTACGTATTATTAAAAAATATGTGTTTTTTAATATTCCACGGTCCAGTATTAAGTCCCTCTTCTTTACCTCTATTTGTTGGGCTTCGGCCCAACTTCTGTATCCACTGTCGTGCGCAGCTGGGCACTGGTTAGTATTCGAGTTCAGCTGCAGTATGCCCAGTTCACTCTGTTTTCAGCCCGTTTAGGTCCATGGTCTATTATTTACGGAGCGTATATTAAAATGATCATGCTATAACTTTGCAACTGTAACACAGAATAAAATAATTTATATATGGCATTTGACCGAAAAAAATGTTTAGTTTTCAACCGTGCTATTAGTCATTCTTCTTAACTAATATAACAAAAGATAGGGCATAACCTTAATTATATATATATCCAAATTAACTAGGCATTGTTTCGATCAAGATAATCAAATTTCAGAGCAGACACATTGTTTTATATAAACTAAGTTTAGACCCCTTACTAATTCATCTTTGGAGCCTTGGTTTCGAATGTGGGCTTCAATTGGGCATCAATCGGTATGAGAAAGGCTTTATTATCATAGATGCTAAAAAGAACATGACCCCTTCATTATTTGTTTTTATAATAATGAAAACTTGCTTGTGTCTCACACAATTGTGCGGATAATTACCCTTGTTTTTTTTCAAAAAGGAAGAATATATACCTCCGATCTCTGCATCAACCAATGCACACAGCCATTTTATTATATTATTCCACATAGCCAAACAAACCAAATACAATGATCAAACCAAAGCCACTAGCCTGACCACTACTGCCACTACACTTGGTGACGTGCCTGACCGCATATCAACAGATAACATTTATTCAGGTGGCCTCATGAAGCTACTCGCTAGCAAGACGAGAGTACCAACCGGCACGCTCTAGGATCAGCTGCCTCCAACTTCCGCAGTCCCATCTTCAGTACTGATCAATGCATTCACCTCATCAGGCCATACTACCATCGATGTCACCATGACGCCAGACAATGCCACCATCCTGCACGCGTCCATCCACATGCACCTGTCGCTGAAACTCCGTTGCGCCATGCCGCCAAGACCCGTCGTCGATGATGCATTAGAAACCAGGCCGCTCCACCACATGTGCACTCAAGTTAGCACTTGCTCCACAACAATGCCTCCAGCAAGGAGCGCGGCGCGAGACGTCACCATCGTCCGATCCGGTAACAGATCTAGGGTTTCCCCTGGAGCAGGCCAAAAGGAGCAACGCGACATTGCTACGACGATGCCTTCAACAGGGTAACGACGCCAAGAGACGCCGCCATCGTCCGCCATGACCGCCTTGTGGTCATTTCTATATCATATTGACTGGACAACATGGCATTGAAGTATGAATCACGATGAACTATTCGTACTAACATAAGTATGTCCTATATAGTATCCTATTTATAGAAATAATAGGTTGATGACTTGATGTGTAGTTTCTGTGTAGTCTTAGTTAAACACCTACAGAAAGCAAAATACAAAGCAGAATACAAGTCTTGGGCTCCGCAAAGATCACACTGGCCCCGCGTTGCCCTCCCCCTAGGGCGACTCGGGCGGAGCCCAAAATCCTAGCCGCCGCCGCCGCGAACTCCCTCCTCCTCTCCCTCCTCCGCCACCGGAGGACGCCGTCGGGCTAAGCCCGGGGGACGGCGGCGGTGGCGGGGATCTCCTCTCTCGCACGTATTCGGGGTGGGGCGGACCCTAAGGCGTGCGGTGGTGCGGCCGATCTGGGATCTGCGGCTCGGCGGATGGCTGCGAAGGGAGGCTGGCCCGTCCTCGGACGGCGATGGCTTGGCGCGGCGGGCGGCCCCGTCATGGGCTGCGACGGCTGCGGTGGCGTGCATGCTGCGTTCAGATCGGCGACGGCGGCGTGAAGGGCCTGGTGGTCTCATCGGCGGTACGTCCGATCAGATCCTGTTCTGACCGGTGCAGCCGGCGGTGGTGGTCATCTCTTCCGTCAAAGGTGGTCGTCCTGAGGCTGGGTGTTCGGATCTCAGGATTCGTCATCTTGTACCGGCTGCGAGTCGGGAAGATGTAGTTGCCGGTGAAAACCAAGCCAACGGCGGGCGATGGCGGCCTTCTGCGTCGTTACCTTGATGAAGGCATCGTCATGTGACTACTGTCGACCCACTCGTACTGCTCTGGGGGAAACCCTAGGATCTGATCTTCTAGATCGGACGATGGTGGCATTGCGGTGTCGTTTCTCTCTTGGGAGCATCGTTTTTGGAGCAGCGCTGGAAGATAGATGCAGGAGGTGGAGCGGCTTCATATTGCACGGAGCTTCGGTGGAAATGTCAAGTCATGCCTGGCCGACAGGTGATACGCTTTTGTCATGCCTGTTCGGCAGGTGCTACGCACGACAGATCTTCCAAAGACTTCAAACTGTGTCGGCTGATGGTACGTGGCGGCATGGTGCTGAGGTGTACCGGCGGCGACCACGACATGCTCAGCAGTTTGCGTGTAGGGAGGTGGTTGTGATAGCCTGGCTTATTAGGGGTGATAGACTACCCTTATCAATAAGGAATTCCTTCTTTTCCGGGAGCCCATTCGGACAGAACTCCAAATTTAAGCGTGCTCAGCTTGGAGCAGTGTCAGGATGGGTGACCGACCGGGAAGTTGCTCCCGGGTGCGCACGAGTCAGGACAAAGTACGCAGAAAAGACTAGTATTGATCTGTGGGGCCAGTCTAGATCCCGCCAGGAGTAACGACCACCGGCGGGTGTGTCCGGGGCATTACAAGTTGGTATCAGAGCCGACCCTCGCGGTTACACGGATGGTTGCGGACAGGTGCACGGTCATGTTGTTCATGACGTTTGTGACCCGTCGTGGCACCCGGCATGGCACATGTACCGGACTGGAAGCACAAACGTTTGTGCCAAGAGGGAACGTTCCTGTGGCCCGACGAGGACGTCGGTTCCTCTGAGTGGGGATGTATGTGATAGCCTGGCTTTTTAGGGGTGATAGACTACCCTTATCAATAAGGAATTCCTTCTTTTGCGGGAGCCCATTCGGATAGAACTCCAAAGTTAAGCGTGCTCAGCTTGGAGTAGTGTCAGGATGGGTGACCGACCGGGAAGTTGCTCCCGGGTGCACACGAGTGAGGACAAAGTACGCAGAAAAGACTAGTATTGACCTATGGGGCCAGTCTAGATCCCGCCAGGAGTAACGACCACCGGCGGGTGTGTCCGGGGCGTTACAGTGGTGCCGTTTGGCGTCGTGGTGGCGTCGACGGTAGCTAGACCATACAAGGTTGATGCGCCTGTGGCCCGACGAGGACGTCGGTTCCTCTGAGTGGGGATGTATGTGATAGCCTGGCTTTTTAGGGGTGATAGACTACCCTTATCAATAAGGAATTCCTTCTTTTCCGGGAGCCCATTCGGATAGAACTCCAAAGTTAAGCGTGCTCAGCTTGGAGTAGTGTCAGGATGGGTGACCGACCGGGAAGTTGCTCCCGGGTGCGCACGAGTGAGGACAAAGTACGCAGAAAAGACTAGTATTGATCTGTGGGGCCAGTCTAGATCCCGCCAGGAGTAACGACCACCGGTGGGTGTGTCCGGGGCGTTACAGTGGTGCCGTTTGGCGTCGTGGTGGCGTCGACGGTAGCTAGACCATACAAGGTTGATGCGTCAGTACAGCTCTGAAGATGGAATGATGGCAGTTGGCGGCAGCGGCCTTTGAGAGCACGTCGGACCAATGTATGCCTCATACCCGGCAAGTGGCTTGGTTGGGCCCCTCAGATCTTAGATGTTAGGTTTAGCTGCGAGGTCTGGTTGGTATTAGGCCCAGACTATCAGCATCCCTGCATCAACTGGATAGGAGTAGCGACAGTTGTTGTCTAGACGGTGGCTTCAGACTTACTGTTGTATTTCTTCGTAAGGTCTTTGTGAATAATTAATAGAGTTGTTGCATGCATCGCCCAGATGCAAAGGCCGGGGGTCCTCCTCCTTTTCAAAAAGAAGTGTTGGTTTGAAAAAAAATATGATTCGCCCACTCTGCTCCCACGAGCGGAGGGCAAAACCTACTTCGTCTCTCCCGTCTCTCCCACACCTCATTTCCCCCTCGGCGCAGCCGGGAAAAGCCAAGCCAGCGTAAACGGTGAGCGGGACCTTCCCGATTGCAAGGGATCTTGTTTTGGGGAAGGAGGGGCCTTCTGCTGCTTCGCCGGTCGATGGTGTTTAAGCGCTGTGGCGGCGGTTGAGGGGCGGTCTTGGATGCTGTGGAGCGGCGATGCTCATGGGCGAACCTCATGGCTGGTTGATGGCTTACTGTCATGGTCATGTGGGCGGCATTGTAGTTGGTGTCCGAAGATCTCTGGTGGTGGTGCAACAGGTGGTCTCACACCTGGCTGCTCCATGTTCCAAAGGCGGAGGGTGCTTGTTGGGGGTTAAAACTTAGTTTGATGTTAGCTAGGTCAACGGTGGCGATATCCACGGGCATTGCCTCCTTCTTGAAGGCACAGCCATGGTTACTCTCTGTCCTTGTCGCTCTGGGTGAAAACCCTGATCCTTTGGATCGGGTGGGGATGGCGCTCCGGTGTCGTACCCTTTCTATAGGCGCCTGTTTTGAGTTCCTGGCTCGTCGTTGTTCAACTTCACCTCTTTTGTGGTGGTTTGTCCAAGGTTGAGTGCTCCGTCGACTCCAAGTGGTGGTCTGTTTGCCCACCTATCATTTTCTTGGAGTTTTTGCAGGGTGTGTGACTGTTCATCAATATATCATTGTATCATGCCTTCGTGTGTGTATGTGGAGTTGTGTTGTCATTCGTACGGTGGTTGCTGCTTTATCTAAAAAGCAAGGCAAAAGCGTTTTGGTGATTAGACAACTAGCTACACAAAATTGAAGATTGCAACTCCGGTCTGTCAGTGAGTCATTTGTATGTATATGTACCTGAAGCTCCCTTGGTGAAAACCCTCCACAACGACTTAGCATAAGCTGAAACAAATAATATATTGGGACGTTCGTCTCTTAATTTCCCCAATTCAACATCATCTTTCCGTGACGTGTCCCCTGATTGTTCGCCATGCTCTGCCACTAATTGCAGGCAAGGCAGTAGATAGTTTGCATGTGATAATATAATGGCCTACTGAATCAGTGATATATATTTACGGTCTTTTTTTACGTCGGAAATAAGACAAAACTTACGGAACGTAAAATTACGGTGCATTAATGGTAAAATAAAGGGGGTGAAGAATAACTATTCCTCATCAGGGTGACAAATAGCACGACCCTACCCTTGTTGGGATTTGGTCCCCCTACTTTCCCTCTTTTCATTTTCTCTATTTTAGATGGTTGATTGTAATTTCCTCTTATAGCTTTTTTTTGAGACAACCTCGCGAAACTCTTTATTAACCCGTCACCACGTTTACAGGGACGAAAGAGAGATTCCCGGGGGATACAAACCCTATCGTGAGGGAAAAGCGTTATTCTGTTTTGATAGCTAAAAATGGTCCCATGGTCCCCTGTTGATAGGCTACTAGAGCCACAGCTAGTAGGCTGTCGAACGGCAGGAGGACAGTCACGGCCCGTGCGCTCACGGTTTCAGCCCACGGTAGGTTCCACAACGCGAACGGTTCCTAGCCCACGAGAAGTGTCATTACTTTTTTTTTCTCGTCACTTTGGTTGCATCCTCTGACGTTAGCATACTCCTCCCATCACTGGCTCGCCATGGCTTCCAGCACTCCTCTCCGATGGCTACCGCCCCATCCCCGCCCTCCGGCGACCAACCTTTTCCCGAGACCCTCTGCCGAACAAGGAGGAGGACGAGGATGCATTGCCGGCCTTCCGGCCTCCCAATTTCGTCGTCACCACCATTGCATCCTTCACTCCCCTGGTCAGATCCGGTGACATTGAGCACGGGGTGCCTCCCTCCGATTCCGTCGCGACCTCCCCCTTCTCCACCAAGAACACCCTCCGCGATGGGATCTAGTCGGTGACCTCGAGCTTGCCCAGATGCGGCCAAGATCCTCCGCTAGCGCGGGCTTGTGCTCTTCTTACTTCCGGTGCTCGTGGTCGCCACACTGGGCCCTCCTTCAGCTCTCTAGCTGGCAACTGATCTCCCCCACCTGCACCTTCCTCTCACTGTTGCTAGCCTTGGCGCTCCACTTCGACGACGGCCAACCTCCCCAACTGGACGGCGTGCGGTGGCCACACACGCCATCTGCCCGTCGTCGTGTGCCCCGTCCTTGTGCGATACGTCGTGTCCCTCCTTCGGCCCCTCTCTTTCTCTCCTCTCCTGCAAGCTCTCCCTCCCATCGTGATGCTCTCTTCCCCGCACCACCACCAGCCGGAGGTGGACGGGATCCGACCGAGGAGGGGCTGCCTCGTTCGCACCACACGCGTCCGGAGCTCGACGAGTGGACGACGGCGTCGCAGGGAGGCCAGCCCAACTCTCCACAGCGGAGCAGCAGCAGCACCTCGTCCTCAGGGACTCTGGGTCCTCTACTCTGACGTTGGCATCACCATGCTCTGCTCCTACGAGTGCCTCGACATCCGGGTGGTGCATTTGCACGCGATCAATGATCCACTTCCCAGGTGAGAAATATGTGACCCATGCCCCTGTCTATAGCATCACATGCAATTGCTGACGATGTGATTATTGTAGAATTGGGTGCTGCCTTTTTCCCCATTAATTTGGTGGTTAGATTCGTGAGGCCAGAGCTTCCTCATTCCTGCCCCGCCGCCCCTCTGCTGTGTGCCGGGTGGGCTGCTCGGGCAGGCATGATGAGGTCCTCGACGGGGAATGCGGCTGTTTGCTCGGAGAGCTTGGCGTCCTGATGCTTGGCGTTCCTCCCATCTCTATTCTTCTTTAATTTGTTGCTGCTCGTGATGACCTTTCTTATGTTTGTGTTAGTTTCCATCTAAGAGCTACTATCTGTCGGGCTGAACACTTGGTTTCATGAGATACCGATTTAGTCCATTATAAAAAATACTTTTGTTATTCAATTATATGAAGCGTTCATCTAAAAAAAGATGTATGAAGAAGTGTTATGGAATTCCTGTAAAGCTGGAGGCCTACAAACTGGCTTGTCTCCATATTCTGCTGCACACGCCCGTGTGGTTAGTATCATCATGGGATTTTTTTTTGGAGCTCCATCTTTGCTTCCATGTACTATGCAGTTTAATCTTTCTTATGTGGATTTGGTAGCTCTAGAGCGAGATGGTTGGAGTTGGCGAACAATTTCATTGTGCAAATTTCAATTAAAGAAACTTAATTAGCATGCTTTCTTTAGTGTGTGTATTTTAGGTATAGCTGCTTCTGTCTTTACTCTTTACATCTCAAGAAATTTTGACAAAATTCATAAATTTTATTTTAGTTAGAATAAATTCAGGGAGAGAGCTTTAGTGTATAAGTAACAATTATGTAAATATTCAGACTACTTGTTCCTAGCTTGGCGTTCTGCATTGAATTTTGTGACTGAATATCTAGGCTTAGAGCTCTGCAAAATATATGCTTAGCGTTTATGCATTTCGCATATCACCTATCGTAAAATAGCCACTATCTTTTTACAACGCTCTCATACAGTACAAGAAAAAAGGAACATTGGTTTCACATGGTCGGGTAGTTAGCAAAGACATTCCGCGTCGAGCTTGGGTGCAGAGGTGATCTGTCCTTTTATCTTTTGGTGGCCGCTTCGGTGGTGTCGAAGAAAAGGGACAGGCGCTGCTACTTTGCATATGATTTTCCTATCTTTTTAGTCATGTATGGTCGGTGCTTACGTGGCTTGTAACTTAATCTTCATTCTATATAAATCAGACACATATTACCATGCAAAAAAAGGCATTCCTATTTACTCGGACCTACAAGCTAGACAATGCTAAAAAAACTTAGCTTAGCAACATTAGGGCAACTCAACGTCGTGCACCAAACCGCCCCAAAACTTCTGAACTGTATCCAACGCCGAGGCAAAAGATAGATGCATCCGAATTCTCACAAATAGGAAGCAGAACTGGGGTGGATTGTAGGCATTCAGACCTCCGCCAATGTGTTTGGTTTAATGATAGACTGATTAAACCGGTGAACGCCTCCCGTGTCCCGTGGGCGGCCCGGGAGATACCCTAGGGGCCGCTGCCCAACACTCCCCCACCCCCCCCCCAATTGCCGCCGCCAAAGGGCGTCCTCGGGCAAAGCTCGCGCGGCGGCGGGGCCTAGTTCTCCCTTTCGTGAGGCGCACGAGCGGCGTGGGCCTGCTCAGCTGAGCGGTGGCGTCGCCGAGCTAGCAACGACAAGGGGCGGCTTCGTCGGGCTAGCGGCAGGACGAGCGGCGTGGTCGCGTGGGCCACGACGGAGACACGAGGGGGCAGTGCCCACAGATCCTTCAGAGGCGAAGCTGCGCTGCCCTCGGTGCAGGATACTAAGTGCTGGCACGAATCTTCATGTGTTTCTGCATGGCTTCTGCGGTGAGGGTTGAGTCGACATTCGTCTACAACGTAGTCGGAGTCGCTAGCTCAGAGATTAGGGGCATCGATAACATGTGCTTGGGGAGAGGTGATGACGATGACGTGTGTGCGCTAGCTCGACAAGGCACTCTTTATAAAGGTGTGTGTTTGGTATCTTGTGTGTGTGTCGTTCAGTGGATTGTGACAATTTTCTCTCGGTTTTCTGTTAATTAACAGGGCAATTCTCTTCTGATTATTTAATGTATGAGGCAAAAGAATCTGTTTAAAAAATGGTAGAAAGATTAGGATTATTGCTCAATCTTTACACATGAACTTTTATTTTTCATTGTCCAACCTTGCACATTGTATGGGTGCACTCTTTATGTTTGATTGGGCACCTTTTACCAATCCCTTTCTCTACCTCTTCCTCTCATTATAATGACATGATCCTTTATTTTCATTACCCAAACATTGCACAATCATATGTGTTCATTCTTTTATTTGACCGGTCATAAGGGGGTGAGATTCCCCGCCGCCGCCGCCGCCGGCCGGGCTTCGCCCGGGCGCGCCCTCTGGCGGCGGTGGGAGGGGGGAGAGGGGAGGGGAAGTGGAGATGCGCCGGCGGCTAGGGTTCCTCCCCTACCACCCGCGGGGGCGCCAGAGGAGGGGAAGGGAGACCTTGAAGGGTTTGGCGGATGTCACCATAAATATTACACTCCTTCTGAGCATGATTCTTTATCAAGCAACTCCATTTGATGGTCTATCACCGTGCCCGGCAATCATGTACTCCCAACATCTCTCTCTCTCTCTCTCTCTCTCTCTCTCTCTCCCTCCTTTGTGTGTGTATTGGTCTAGAGACAGATGTAGGTGTGTATTGGCCGGATTCGCCCGGCAATCATGTACTCCCAAACATTGCACGTGAACCTTAATTTTTCATTGCCCGAACCTTGCGTGCACTCACGGGGCATTTTTCTCCCATCCCTCTATGTCTATCTCTTCCTCTTAGTATATTGAAACGGGATTCTTAATTTTCATTGCCCAAACCTTGCATGATCGTATGTGTGCACTCTTTTTTATTTTTCCGAGCACCTTTCATCCCATTCCTCTCTATCTATCTACCTCTCCCTCATTATAATGACATGAGTGTTGGGGAACGTGGTAATTTCAAAATTTTCCTACGCACACACAGGATCATGGTGATGCATAGCAATGAGAGGGGAGAGTGTGTCCACGTACCCTCGTAGACCGAAAGCGGAAGCGTTAACACAACGTAGAGGAAGTAGTCGTACATCTTCCCGATCCGACCGATCCAAGTACCGAACGTATGGCACCTCCGAGTTCTGCACACGTTCAACTCGGTGACGTCCCTCGAGCTCCGATCCAGCCGAGTGTTGAGGGAGAGTTTCGTCAGCACGACGGTGTGACGACGGTGATGATGTTCTACCGACGCAGGGCTTCGCCTAAGCACTGCTACGATATGACCGAGGTGAAATATGGTGGAAGGGGGCACCGCACACGGATAAGGAACGATCACGAAGATCAACTTGTGTGTCCTGGGGTGCCCCTGCCCCCATATATAAAGGAGGGAGGGGGGAGGTGCGGCCGGCCCCTAGGGGTGCGCCTGGAGGAGTCCTACTCCCACCGGGAGTAGGACTCCCCCCTCTTGCCTTGTTGGAGAAGGAAAGGGGAAGGGGGAAAGAGCAAAGGGGGGCGTCCCCCCCCCCCTTCCTTGTCCTAATCGGACTAGGGGGGAGGGGGCACGCGGCCTGCCCTGGCCGGCCCTCCTCTTCTTCCTTAGGGCCCATGTAGGCCCATTAACCCCGGGGGGGGGGGGGGGGGTTCCGGTAACCCTCGGTACTCCGGTAAAATCCCGATTTCACCCGGAACGATTCTGATATCCAAATATAGGCTTCCAATATATCAATCTTTATGTCTCAACCATTTTGAGACTCCTCGTCATGTCTGTGATCACATCCAGGACTCCGAACAACCTTCGGTACATCAAAACACAAAAACCCTAATTACAATCATCACCGAACTTTAAGCGTGCGGACCCTACGGGTTCGAGAACAATGTAGACATGACCGAGACACGTCTCCGGTCAATAACCAATAGCGGAACCTGGATGCTCATATTGGCTCCTACATATTCTACGAAGATCTTTATCGGTCAGACCGCATAACAACATACGTTGTTCCCTTTGTCATCGGTATGTTACTTGCCCGAGATTCGATCGTCGGTATTCCAATACCTAATTCAATCTCGTTACCGGCAAGTCTCTTTACTCATTCTGTAATACATCATCTCACAACTAACTCATTAGTTGCAATGCTTGCAAGGCTTATGTGATGCGCATTACCGAGAGGGCCCAGAGATACCTCTCCGACAATCGGAGTGATAAATACTAATCTCGAAATACGCCAACCCAACATGTACCTTCGGAGACACCTATAGAGCACCTTTATAATCATCCAGTTACGTTGTGACGTTCGGTAGCACATAAAGTGTTTCTCCGGTAAATGGGAGTTGCATAATCTCATAGTCATAGGAACATGTATAAGTTATGAAGAAAGCAATAGCAACAAACTAAACGATCAAGTGCTAAGCTAACGGAATGGGTCAAGTCAATCACATCATTCTCCTAATGATGTGATCCCGTTAATCAAATGACAACTCATGTCTATGGTTAGGAAACATAACCATCTTTGATCAACGAGCTAGTCAAGTAGAGGCATACTAGTGACACTTATGTTTGTCTATGTATTCACACATGTATTATGTTTCCGGTTAATACAATTCTAGCATGAATAATAAACATTTATCATGATATAAGGAAATAAATAATAACTTTATTATTGCCTCTAGGGCATATTTCCTTCAGTCTCCCGCTTGCACTAGAGTCAATAATCTAGTTCACATCACCATGTGATTTAACATCAATAGTTCACATCACCATGTGATTAACACCCATAGTTCACATCGTCATGTGACCAACACCCAAAGGGTTTACTAGAGTCAATAATCTAGTTCACATTGCTATGTGATTAATACCCAAAGAGTACTAAGGTGTGATCATGTTTTGCTTGTGAGATAAGTTTAGTCAATGGGTCTGCTACATTCAGATCCGTATGTATTTTGCAAATTTCTATGTCAACAATGCTCTGCACGGAGCTACTCTATCTAATTGCTCCCACTTTAAATATGTATCCAGATTGAGACTTTGAGTCATCTGGATCAGTGTCAAAACTTGCATCGACATAACCCTTTACGACGAACCTTTTGTCACCTCCATAATCGAGAAACATATCCTTATTCCACTAAGGATAATTTTGACCAATGTCCAGTGATCTACTCCTAGATCACTATTGTACTCCCTTGCCAAACACAGGGCAGGGTATACAATAGGTCTGGTACACAGCATGGCATAATTTATAGAACCTATGGCTGAGGCATAGGGAATGACTTTCATTCTCTCTATATCTTCTGCCGTGGTCGGGTTTTGAGTCTTACTCAGTTTCACACCTTGTAACACAGGCAAGAACTCTTTCTGACTGTTCCATTTTGAACTACTTCAAAATCTTGTCAAGGTATGTACTCATTGAAAAACTTATCAAGCGTCTTGATCTATCTCTATAGATCTTGATGCTCAATATGTAAGCAGCTTCACCGAGGTCTTTCTTTGAAAAACTCCTTTCAAACACTCCTTTATGCTTTGCAGAATAATTCTACATTATCTCCGATAAACAATATGTCATTCACATATACTTATCAGAATGTTGTAGTGCTCCCACTCACTTTCTTGTAAATACAGGCTTCACCTAAAGTCTGTATAAAACTATATGCTTTGATCAACTTATCAAAGCGTATATTCCAACTCCGAGATGCTTGCACCAGTCCATAGATGGATTGCTGGAGCTTGCATATTTTGTTAGCTCCCTTTGGATCGACAAAACCTTCCGGTTGCATCATATACAACTCTTCTTCCAGAAATCCATTCAGGAATGCAGTTTTGACATCCATCTGCCAAATTTCATAATCATAAAATGTGGCAATCGCTAACATGATTCGGACAAACTTAAGCATCGCTACGGGTGAGAAGGTCTCATCGTAGTCAATCCCTTGAACTTGTCGAAAACCTTTCGCAACAAGTCGAGCTTTGTAGACAGTAACATTACCGTCAGCGTCAGTCTCCTTCTTGAAGATCCATTTATTCTCAATTGCTTGCCGATCAATGGGCAAGTCAACCAAAGTCCATACTTTGTTCTCATACATGGATCTCATCTCAGATTTCATGGCTTCTAGCCATTTTGCGGAATCTGGGCTCACCATCGCTTCTTCATAGTTCGTAGGTTCATCATGATCTAGTAGCATGACTTCTAGAACAGGATTACTGTACCACTCTGGTGCAGATCTTACTCTGGTTGATCTACAAGGTTCGGTAGTAACTTGATCTGAAGTTTCATGATCATTATCATTAGCTTCCTCACTAATTGGTATAGGTGTCACAGAAACCGGTTTTTGTGATGTACTACTTTCCAATAAGGGAGAAGGTACAATTACCTCATCAAGTTCTACTTTCCTCCTACTCACTTCTTTCGAGAGAAACTCCTTCTCTAGAAAGGATCCATTCTTAGCAATGAATATCTTGCCTTCGGATTTGTGATAGAAGGTGTACCCAACATTTTCTTTTGGGTATCCTATGAAGATTTACTTCTCTGATTTGGGTTCAAGCTTATTATGTTGAAACTTTTTCACATAAGCATCGTAGTCCCAAACTTTAAGAAACGACAGCTTAGGTTTCTCACCAAACCACAGTTCAAACGGTGCCGTCTCAATGGATTTAGATGGTGCCCTATTTAACGTGAATGTAGCTGTCTCTAATGCATAACCCCAAGACGATAGTGGTAATCGGTAAGAGACATCATAGATCGCACCATATCTAATAAAGCACGGTTACGACGTTCGGACACACCATTACACTGTGGTGTTCCAGGTGGCGTGAGTAATGAAACAATTTCACATTGTTTTGACCGACGGCCAAACTCGTAACTCAAATATTTGTCTCTGCGATCAGATCGTAGAAACTTTATTTTCTTGTCACGATGATTTTCCACTTCACTCTGAAGTTTTTGAACTTTTCAAATGTTTCAGACTTATGTTTCATCAAGTAGATATACTCATATCTGCTCAGATCATCTGTGAAGATCAGAAAATAATGATACCTGTTGCTAGCCTCAATATTCATCGGACCACATACATCAGTATGTATGATTTCCAACAAATCTGTTGCTCGCTCCATTGTTCCGGAGAACGGAGTCTTAGTCATCTTGCCCATGAGGCATGGTTCGCGAGCATCAACTGATTCATAATCAAGTGATTCCAAAAGCCCATTAGCATGGATTTTCTTCATGCGCTTTACACCAATATGACCTAAACAGCAGTGCCACAAATAAGTTGCACTATCATTGTTAACTTTGCATCTTTTGGCTTCAATATTATGAAAATGTGTATCACCACGATCGAGATCCAACAAACCATTTTCATTGGGTGTATGACCATAGAAGGTTTTATTCATGTAAACAGAACAACAATTATTCTCTAACTTACATGAATAACCGTATTGCAATAAACATGATCCAATCATATTTATGCTCAACGCAAACACCAATTAACATTTATTTAGGTTCAACACTAATCCCGAAAGTATAGGGAGTGTGCAATGATGATCATATCAATCTTGGAACCACTTCCAACACACATCGTCACTTCACCCTTAACTAGTCTTTGTTTATTTTGCAACTCCTATTTCGAGTTACTACTCTTAGCAACTGAACTAGTATCAAATACCAAGGGGTTGCTATAAACACTAGTAAAGTACACATCAATAACATGTATATCAAATATAGCTTTGTTCACTTTGCCATCCTTCTTATCCACCAAATGATTGGGGTAGTTCCGCTTCTAATGACCAGCCCCTTTGCAGTAGAAGCACTTAGTCTCAGGCTTAGGTCCCGACTTGGGTTTCTTCACTTGAGCAGCAACTTATTTGTCGTTCTTCTTGAAGTTCCCCTTCTTCCCTTTACCCTTTCTCTTGAAATTAGTGGTCTTGTCAACCATCAGCACTTGATGTTTTTCTTGATTTCTACCTTCGCCGATTTTTGCATCACGAAGAGCTTGGGAATCGTTTCCGTTATCCCTTGCATATTATAGTTCATCACGTAAGTTCTACTAACTTGGTGATGGTGACTAGAGAATTCTGTCAATCACTATTTTATCTGGAAGATTAACTCCCACTTGATTCAAGCGATTGTATTACCGAGACAATCTGAGGACATGCTCACTGGTTGAGCTATTCTCCTCTATCTTTTAGCTATATAACTTGTTGGAGACTTCATATCTCTCAACTCGGGTATTTATTTGAAATATTAACTTCAACTCCTGGAACATCTCATATGGTCCATGATGTTCAAAACGTCTTTGAAGTCCCGATTCTAAGCTGTTAAGCATGGTGCACTTAAACTATCAAGTAGTCATCATATTGAGCTAGCCAAACGTTCATAACGTCTGCATCTGCTCCTGCAATAGGTCAGTCACCTAGCGGTGCATCAAGGACATAATTCTTCTGTGCAGTAATGAGGATAAACCTCAGATCTCGGACCCAGTCCGCATCATTGCTACTATCATCTTTCAACTTAGTTTTCCCTAGGAATACATATAAAACATAGGGAAGCAATAACGCGAGCTATTGATCTACAACATAGATTTGCATATACTATCAGGACTAAGTTCATGATAAATTAAAGTTCAATTAATCATATTACTTAAGAACTCCCACTTAGAAAGACATCCCTCTAATCTTCTAAGTGATCACGTGATCCAAATCAACTAAACCATAACCGATCATCACGTGAAATGGGGTAGTTTTCAATGGTGAACATCACTATGTTGATCATATCTACTATATGATTCATGCTCGACCTTTCGGTCTCAGTGTTCCGAGGCCATATCTGCATATGCTAGGCTCGTCAAGTTTAACCTGAGTATTCTGCGTGTGCAAACTGGCTTGCACCCGTTGTAGATGGACGTAGAGCTTATCACACCCGATCATCACGTGGTGTCTGGGCACGACGAACTTTGGCAACCGTGCATACTCAGGGAGAACACTTTATCTTGAAATTTAGTGAGAGATCATCTTATAAGGCTACCGTCATAACTAAGCAAAGTAAGATGTATATAAGATAAACATCACATGCAATCATAATATGTGACATGATATGGCCATCATCATCTTGTGCCTTTGATCTCCATCTCCAAAGCATCGTCATGATCTCCATCGTCACCGGCATGACACCTTGATCTCCATCATCTTGATCTATATCAATGTGTCGTCACATGGTCGTCTCGCCAACTATTGCTCTTGCAACTATTGCTATCGCATAGCGATAAAGTAAGGCAATTATTTGGCGCTTGCATCTTATGCAATAAAGAGACAACCATAAGGCTTCTGCCAGTTGCCGATAACTTCAACAAAACATGATCATCTTATACAACAACTTATATCTCATCACGTCTTGACCATATCACATCACAACATGCCCTACAAAAACAAGTTAGATGTCCTCTACTTTGTTGTTGCAAGTTTTACGTGGCTGCTACGGGCTTAGTAAGAACCGTTCTTACCTACGTATCAAAACCACAACGATATTTTGTCAAGTTGGCGTTGTTTTAACCTTCGCAAGGACCAGGTGTAGCCACACTCGGTTCAACTAAAGTTGGAGAGACTAACACCCGCTAGTCACATTTGTGCATAGCACAGCGGTAAAACCAGTCTCGCGTAAGCGTGCGCGTAATGTCGGTCCGGGCCGCTTCATCCAACAATACCGCCGAACCAAAGTGTGGCATGCTGGTAAGCAGTATGACTTATATCGCCCACAACTCACTTGTGTTCTACTCGTGCATATTACATCAACGCATAAAACCTGGCTCGGATGCCACTGTTGGGGAACGTAGTCATTTCAAAATTTTCCTACGCACACACAGGATCATGGTGATGCATAGCAACGAGAGGGCAGAGTGTGTCCACATACCCTCGTAGACCGAAAGCAGAAGCGTTAACACACCGTAGAGGAAGTAGTCGTACGTCTTCCCGACCGACCGATCCAAGTACCGAACGTACGGCACCTCCGAGTTCTGCACACGTTCAACTCGGTGACGTCCCTCGAGCTCCGATCCAGCCGAGTGTTGAGGGAGAGTTTCGTCAGCACGACGGTGTGATGGCGGTGATGATGTTCTACCAATGCAGGGCTTCGCCTAAGCACGGCTACGATATGACCGAGGTGGAATATGGTGGAAGGAGGCACCGCACACGGCTAAGGAACGATCACAAAGATCAACTTGTGTGTCCTGGGGTGCCCCCCTGCCCCTGTATATAAAGGAGGGAGGGGGAGGTGCGGCCGGCCCCTAGGGGTGCGCCTGGAGGAGTCCTACTCCCACCGGGAGTAGGACTCCCCCTCTTGCCTTGTTGGAGAAGGAAAGGGGAAGGGGGAAAGAGGAAAGGGAGGGTGCCCCCCCTTCCTTGTCTTATTCGGACTAGGGGGGAGGGGGCGCGCAGCCTGCCCTGGCCGGCCCTCCTCTTCTCCCTTAGGGCCCATGTAGGCCCATTAACCCCCGGGGGGGTTCCGGTACCCCCCTGGTACTCTGGTAAAATCCCGATTTCACCCGGAACGATTCCGATATCCAAATATAGGCTTCCAATATATCAATTTTTATGTCTCGACCATTTTGAGACTCCTCGTCATGTCCGTGATCACATGAGGGACTCCGAATAACCTTCGGTACATCAAAACACAAAAACCCTAATTACGATCGTCGCCGAACTTTAAGCGTGCGGACCCTACGGGTTCGAGAACTATGTAGACATGACCGAGACATGTCTCCGGTCAATAACCAATAGCGGAACATGGATGCTCATATTGGCTCCTACATATTCTATGAAGATCTTTATCGGTCAGACCGCATAACAACATACGTTGTTCCCTTTGTCATCGGTATGTTACTTGCCCGAGATTCGATCGTCGGTATTCCAATACCTAGTTCAATCTCGTTACCGGCAAGTCTCTTTACTCGTTCCGTAATACATCATCTCAGAACTAAGTCATTAGTTGCAATGCTTGCAAGGCTTATGTGATGTGCATTACTGAGAGGGCCCAGAGATACCTCTCCGACAATCGGAGTGACAAATCCTAATCTCGAAATACGCCAACCCAACATATACCTTCAGAGACACCTGTAGAGCACCTTTATAATCACCTAGTTACGTTGTGACGTTTGGTAGCACACAAAGTGTTCCTCCGTTAAACGGGAGTGGCATAATCTCATAGTCATAGGAACATGTATAAGTTATGAAGAAAGCAATAGCAACAAACTTAATGATCAAGTGCTAAGCTAACGGAATGGGTCAAGTCAATCACATCATTCTCCTAATGATGTGATCCCGTTAATCAAATGACAACTCATGTCTATGGTCAGGAAACATAACCATCTTTGATCAACGAGCTAGTCAAGTAGAGGCATACTAGTGACACTTATGTTTGTCTATGTATTCACACATGTATTATGTTTTCGGTTAATACAATTCTAGCATGAATAATAATCATTTATCATGATATAAGGAAATAAATAATAACTTTATTATTGCCTCTAGGGCATATTTCCTTCAATGAGAACCGTTATTTTTCATTTCTCGAACCTTCCGCAATCGTATGTGTGCACTCTTTTTATTTGACCGAGCAACTTCCATACCATCCATCTCTATATATCTATTTCTTCCTCTCGTCAGAATGACACAGGAACCTTTATTTTATATTGCTCAACCCTTTCCCGATTTGTATATGTGCACTCTTTTAGTTTGACTGGACACCTCTTATACCATGAGATTATACCCCTCGGGGCACCATCCTTTGTTTGACAGTTTGCCGCCGCTACCAACAATCCATATACTGTAAATCTCACTCTCTCTCCATGTCAATATTCCGTCTCTCTATCTCTCCCCATGTCGATGTCTCATCTATCTCTCCTTTGTGTGTATTGGTCGAGAGATAGACGTATTAGGATTTCCCAAACATTGCATGTGAACCTTAATTTTTCAGTGCCCAAACCTTGTGTGCACTCTTTTTATTTGATGGGGCACCTTTTATCCCATCCCTTTATATACTCTTCCTCTTAGTATATTGACACGGGAATTCTTACTTTTCATTAACCAAATCTGTTGGGGAACGTAGTAATTTCGAAAATTTTCCTACGCACACGCAAGATCATGGTGATGCATAGCAACGAGGGGGAGAGTGTTGTCTACGTACCAACGCAGACCGACTGCGGAAGCGATCACACAACGTAGAGGAAGTAGTCGTACGTCTTCTTCCCGATCCGACCGATCCAAGCACCGTTACTCCGGCACCTCCGAGTTCTTAGCACACGTTCAGCTCGATGACGTTCCTCGGGCTCCGATCCAGCAAAGCGTCGAGGAAGAGTTCCGTCAGCATGACGGCGTGATGACGATCTTGATGTACTACCGACGCAGGGCTTCGCCTAAGCACTGTAACGATATGATCGAGGTGGAATTTGGTGGCAGGGGGCACCGCACACGGCTAAGGAACGATCTCAAGGATCAACTTGTGTGTCTTGGGGTGCCCCCTGCCCCCGTATATAAAGGTTGGAGGAGGGGAGGCCGGCCGGCCAGGGAGAGGAGGCGCAGGGGAGTCCTACTCCCACCGGGAGTAGGACTCCTCCCTCCAATCCTAATCCAATTAGGACTCTCGGGGGGAAAGGAGAGAGAGGGGAGGCCGGCCCCTTCTCCTAGTCCTACTAGGACTTGGGGAAGGGGGGGGCGCGCGGCTAGGCTATGGTCTGCCCCTTCTCTCTTTTCCACTAAGGCCCAATAGGCCCATTAGTCTCCCGGGGGGTTCCGGTAACCCTCCCGGTATTCCGGTAAAATCCCGATTTCTCCCGGAACACTTCCTATGTCCAAACATAGGCTTCCAATATATCAATCTTTACGTCTCGACCATTTCGAGACTCCTCGTCATGTCCGTGATCTCATCCGGGACTCCGAACAACCTTCGGTACATCAAAATGCATAAACTCATAATAACTGTCATCGTAACGTTAAGCGTGCGGACCCTACGGTTCGAGAACAATGTAGACATGACCGAGACACGTCTCCGGACAATAACCAATAGCGGGACCTGGATGCCCATATTGGCTCCTACATATTCTACGAAGATCTTTATCGGTCAGACCGCATAACAACATATGTTGTTCCCTTTGTCATCGGTATGTTACTTGCCCGAGATTCGATCGTCGGTATCCAATACCTAGTTCAATCTCGTTACCGGCAAGTCTCTTTACTCTTTCCGTAATACATCATCTCACAACTAACATATTAGTTGCAGTGCTTGCAAGGCTTATGTTATGTGCATTACCGAGAGGGCCCAGAGATACCTCTCCGACAATCGGAGTGACAAACCCTAATCTCGAAATACGCCAACCCAACATCTACCATTGGAGACACCTGTAGTACTCCTTTATAATCACCCAGTTACGTTGTGACGTTTGGTAGTACCCAAAGTGTTCCTCCGGTAAACGGGAGTTGCATAATCTCATAGTTATAGGAACGTGTATAAGTCATGAAGAAAGCAATAGCAACATACTAAACGATCGGGTGCTAAGCTAATGGAATGGGTCATGTCAATCAGATCATTCTACTAATGATGTGACCTCGTTAATCAAATAACAACTCTTTGTTCATGGTTAGGAAACATAACCATCTTTGATTAACGAGCTAGTCAAGTAGAGGCATACTAGTGACACTTTGTTGGTCTATGTATTCACACATGTATTATGTTTCCGGTTAATACAATTCTAGCATGAATAATAAACATTTATCATGATATAAGAAAATAAATAATAACTTTATTATTGCCTCTAGGGCATATTTCCTTCAGTCTCCCACTTGCACTAGAGGCAATAATCTAGTTCACATCGCCATGTGATTTAACAGCAATAGTTCACATCACCATGTGATTAACACCCATAGTTCACATCGTCATGTGACCAATACTCAAAGGGTTTACTAGAGTCAGTAATCTAGTTCACATATCTATGTGATTAACACCCAAAGAGTACTAAGGTGTGATCATGTTTTGCTTGTGAGATAATTTTAGTCAACGGGTCTGTCACATTCAGATTCGTAAGTATTTTGCAAGTTCTATGTCTACAATGCTCTACACAGAGCTACTCTAGCTAATTGCTCCCACTTTCAATATGTATCCAGATTTAGAATCATCTGGATCAGTGCCAAAAACTTGCATCGACGTAACCCTTTACGACGAACCTTTTTGTCACGTCCATAATCGAGAAACATTTCCTTATTTCACTAAGGATAATTCTGACCGCTGTCCAGTGATCTACTCCTAGATCACTATTGTACTCCCTTGCCAAATCAGTGCAGGGTATACAATAGATCCGGTACACAGCATGGCATACTTTATAGAACCTATGAATGAGGCATAGGGAATGACTTTCATTCTCTTTCTATCTTCTGCCGTGGTCGGGCTTTGAGTCTTACTCAGCTTCACACCTTATAATACAGGCAAGAACTCTTTCTTTGACTGCTCCATTTTGAACTACTTCAAAATCTTTGTCAAGGTATGTACTCATTGAAAGAACTTATCAAGCGTCTTGATCTATCTCTATAGATCTTGAAGCTCAATATGTAAGCAGCTTCACCGAAGTCTTTCTTTGAAAAACTCCTTTCAAACACTCCTTTATGCTTTACAGAATAATTCTACATTATTTCCGATCAACAATATGTCATTCACATATACTTATCAGAAATGCTGTAGTGCTCCCACTCACTTTCTCGTAAATACAGGCTTCACCGCAAGTCTGTATAAAACTATATGCTTTGATCAACTCATCAAAGCGTATATTCCAACTCCGAGATGTTTGCACCAGTCCACAGATAGATCGCTGGAGCTTGCATATTTAGTTAACACCTTTAGGATCGACAAAACCTTCTAGTTGCAGCGTATACAACTCTTCTTTAGCAAATCCATTAAGGAATGCAGTTTTGTTTATCCCTTTGCCAGATTTCATAAAATGCGGCAATTGCTAACATGATTCGGATAGACTTAAGCATAGATACGAGTGAGAAAATCTCATCGTAGTCAACACCTTGAACTTGTCGAAAACTTTTGCGACAATTCTAGCTTTGTAGATAGTAACACTACTATCAGCGTCCGTCTTCCTCTTGAAGACCCATTTATTTTCTATGGCTTGCCGATCATCGGGCAAGTCAACCAAAGTCCAAACTTTGTTCTCATACATGGATCCCATCTCAGATTTCATGGCTTCAAGCCACTTTGCGGAATCTGGGCTCACCATCGCTTCTTCATAGTTCGTAGGCTCGTCATGGTCAAGTAACATGACCTCCAGAGCAGGATTACCGTACCACTCTGGTGCGGTTCTCACTCTGGTTTACCTACGAGATTCGGTAGTAACTTGATCTGAAGTTACATGATCATCATCATTAGCTTCCTCACTAATTGGTGCAGTAGTCACAGGAACAGATTTCTGTGATGAACTACTTTCCAATAAGGGAGAAGGTACAATTACCTTATCAAGTTCTACTTTCTTCCCACTCACTTCTTTCGAGAGAAATTCCTTCTCCAGAAAGTTTCCGAATTTTAGCAACAAAAGTCTTGCCTTCGGATCTGTGATAGAAGGTGTATCCAATAGTTTCCTTTGGATATCCTATGAAGACGCACTTCTCCGATTTGAGTTTTGAGCTTATCAGGATGAAACTTTTTCATATAAGCATCGCAACCCCAAATTTTAAGAAACGACAGCTTAGGTTTCTTGCCAAACCATAGTTCACATGGTGTCGTCTCAACGGATTTAGATGGTGCCCTATTTAACGTGAATGCAGCTGTCTCTAATGCATAACCCCAAAACGATAGTGGTAGATCGGTAAGATACATCATAGATTGCACTATATCCAATAAAGTACGGTTATGACGTTAGGACACACCATTATGCTGTGGTGTTCCATATGGCATGATTTTGTGAAACTATTCCACATTGTTTTAATTGAAGACCAAACTCGTAACTCAAATATTTGTCTCCGCGATCAGATCGTAGAAGCTTTATTTTCTTGTCACGATGATTTTTTACTTCACTCTGAAATTCTTTGAACTTTTCAAATGTTTCAGACTTATGTTTTATCAAGTAGATATACTCATATCTGCTCAAATCATCTATGAAGATTAGAAAATAATGATACATGTCGCGAGTCTCAATATTCATCGGATCACATACATCAGTATGTATGATTTCGAATAAATCTTTTTTCTCGCTCCATTGTTCCGAAGAACAGAGTCTTAGTCATCTTGCCCATGAGGCATGGTTCGCAAGCATCAACTGATTCATAATCAAGTGATTCCAAAAACCCATCAGCATGGAGTTTCTTCATGTGCTTTACACCAATATGACCTAAACAGTAGTGCCACAAACAAGTTGCACTATCATTATTAACTTTGCATCTTTTGGTTTCAATATTATGATTATGTGTATTACCACGATCGAGATCCAACGAACTATTTTCATTGGGTGTGTAACCATATAAGGTTTTATTCATGTAAGCAGAACAACAATTTATTCTCTTACTTAAATGAATAACCGCATTACAATAAACATGATCAAATCATATTCATGCTCAACGCAAACACCAAATAACACTTATTTAAGTTCAACACTAATCCCGAAATTATGGGGAGTGTGCGATGATGATCATATCAATCTTGGAACCACTTCCAACACACATCGTCACTTCACCCTTAACTAGTCTTTGTTTATTCTGCAACTCCCGTTTCGAGTTACTAATCTTAGCAACTGAACTAGTATCAAATACTGAGGGTTTGCTATAAACACTAGTAAAGTACACATCAATAACATGTATATCAAATATACTTATGTTCACTTTGCCATCCTTCTTATCCGCCAATCACTTGGGGTAGTTCCGCTTCCAGTGACCAGTCCCTTTGCAGTAGAAGCACTTAGTCTCAGGCTTAGGATCAGACTTGGGCTTCTTCACTTGAGCAGCAACTTGCTTGCCGTTCTTCTTGAAGTTCCCCTTCTTCCCTCTGCCCTTTTCTTGAAACTAGTGGTCTTGTCAACCATCAACACTTGATGTTTTTCTTGATTTCTACCTTCGTTGATTTCAGCATCACGAAGAGCTTGGGAGTTGTTTCCGTTATCCCTTGCATATTATAGTTCATCACGAAGTTCTACTAACTTGGTGATGGTGACTAGAGAATTCTGTCAATCACTATCTTATCTGGAAGATTAACTCCCACTTGATTCAAGCGATTGTAGTACCCAGACAATCTGAGCACATGCTCACTAGTTGAGCGATTCTCCTCCATCTTTTAGCTATAGAACTTGTTGGAGACTTCATATCTCTCAACTCGGGTATTTGCTTGAAATATTAACTTCAACTCCTGGAACATCTCATATGATCCATGACGTTCAAGACGTCTTTGAAGTCCCGATTCTAAGCCATTAAGCATGGTGCACTTAAACTATCAAGTAGTCATCATATTGAGCTAGCCAAACGTTCATAACGTCTGCATCTGCTCCTGCAATAGGTCTGTCACCTAGCGGTGCATCAAGGACATAATTCTTCTGTGCAGCAATGAGGATAAACCTCGGATCACGGATCCAATCCGCATCATTGCTACTAACATCTTTCATCACAATTTTCTCTAGGAACATATCAAAATAAACACAGGGAAGCAACAACACGAGCTATTGATCTATAACATAATTTGCAAAATACTACCAGGACTAAGTTCATGATAAATTTAAGTTCAATTTAATCATATTACTTAAGAACTCCCACTTAGATAGATATCCCTCTAATCCTCTAAGTGATCACGTGATCCAAATCAACTAAACCATAACCGATCATCACGTGAGATGGAGTAGTTTTCAATGGTGAACATCGTTATGTTGATCATATCTACTATATGATTCACGCTCGACCTTTCGGTCTCTGTGTTCCGAGGCCATATCTGTATATGCTTGGCTCGTCAAGTATAACCTGAGTATTCCGCGTGTGCAACTGTTTTGCACCCGTTGTATTTGGACGTAGAGCTTATCACACCCGATCATCACGTGGTGTCTGGGCACGACGAACTTTGGCAACGGTGCATACTCAGGGAGAACACTTCTTGATAATTTAGTGAGAGATCATCTTATAATGCTACCGTCAATCAAAGCAAGATAAGATGCATAAAAGGATAAACATCACATGCAATCAATATAAGTGATATGATATGGCCATCATCATCTTGTGCTTGTGATCTCCATCTCCGAAGCACCGTCATGATCACCATCGTCACCGGCGCGACACCTTGATCTCCATCGTAGCATCGTTGTCGTCTCGCCAATCTTATGCTTCCACGACTATCACTACCGTTTAGTAATCAAGTAAAGCATTACATCGCGATTGCATTGCATACAATAAAGCGACAACCATATGGCTCCTGCCAGTTGCCGATAACTCGGTTACAAAACATGATCATCTCATACAATAAAATCAGCATCATGCCTTGACCATATCACATCACAACATACCCTGCAAAAACAAGTTAGACGTCCTCTACTTTGTTGTTGCAAGTTTTACGTGGCTGCTACGGGCTTAAGTAAGAACTCATCTCACCTACGCATAAAAACCACAACGATAGTTCGTCAAATAGACTCCGTTTTAACCTTCTCAAGGACCGGGCGTAGTCACACTTGGTTCAACTAAAGTTGGAGAGACAGTCTTCCGCAAGCCATCTATGTGCAAAGCACGTCGAGGGAACCGGTCTCGCGTAAGAGTACGCGTAAGGTTGGTCCGGATCGTCTCACCCAACAATACCGCCGAACCAAAGTATGACATGCTGGTAGGCAGTATGACTTGTATCGCCCACAACTCACTTGTGTTCTACTCGTGCAAATAACATCAATCCATAAAACCTAGGCTCGGATGCCACTGTTGGGGAACGTAGTAATTTCGAAAATTTTCCTATGCACACGCAAGATCATGGTGATGCATAGCAACGAGGGGGAGAGTGTTGTCTACGTACCAACGCAGACCGACTGCGGAAGCGATCACACAACGTAGAGGAAGTAGTCGTACGTCTTCTTCCCGATCCGACCGATCCAAGCACCGTTACTCCGGCACCTCCGAGTTCTTAGCACACGTTTAGCTCGATGACGTTCCTCGGGCTCCGATCCAGCAAAGCGTCGAGGAAGAGTTCCGTCAGCACGACGGCGTGATGACGATCTTGATGTACTACCGACGCAGGGCTTCGCCTAAGCACTGTAACGATATGATCGAGGTGGAATTTGGTGGCAGGGGGCACCGCACACGGCTAAGGAACGATCTCAAGGATCAACTTGTGTGTCTTGGGGTGCCCCCTGCCCCCGTATATAAAGGTTGGAGGAGGGGAGGCCGGCCGGCCAGGGAGAGGAGGCGCAGGGGAGTCCTACTCCCAGCGGGAGTAGGACTCCTCCCTCCAATCCTAATCCAATTAGGACTCTCGGGGGGAAAGGAGAGAGAGGGGAGGCCGGCCCCTTCTCCTAGTCCTACTAGGACTTGGGGAAGGGGGGGCGCGCGGCTAGGCTGTGGGCTGCCCCTTCTCTCTTTTCCACTAAGGCCCAATAGGCCCGTTAGTCTTCCGGGGGGTTCCGGTAACCCTCCCGGTATTCCGGTAAAATCCCGATTTCTCCCGGAACACTTCCTATGTCCAAACATAGGCTTCCAATATATCAATCTTTACGTCTCGACCATTTCGAGACTCCTCGTCATGTCCGTGATCTCATCCGGGACTCCGAACAACCTTCGGTACATCAAAATGCATAAACTCATAATAACTGTCATCGTAACGTTAAGCGTGCGGACCCTACGGTTCGAGAACAATGTAGACATGACCGAGACACGTCTCCGGTCAATAACCAATAGCGGGACCTGGATGCCCATATTGGCTCCTACATATTCTACGAAGATCTTTATCGGTCAGACCGCATAACAACATATGTTGTTCCCTTTGTCATCGGTATGTTACTTGCCCGAGATTCGATCGTCGGTATCCAATACCTAGTTCAATCTCGTTACCGGCAAGTCTCTTTACTCGTTCCGTAATACATCATCTCACAACTAACATATTAGTTGCAGTGCTTGCAAGGCTTATGTGATGTGCATTACCGAGAGGGCCCAGAGATACCTCTCCGACAATCGGAGTGACAAACCCTAATCTCAAAATACGCCAACCCAACATCTACCATTGGAGACACCTGTAGTACTCCTTTATAATCACCCAGTTACGTTGTGACGTTTGGTAGTACCCAAAGTGTTCCTCCGGTAAACGGGAGTTGCATAATCTCATAGTTATAGGAACGTGTATAAGTCATGAAGAAAGCAATAGCAACATACTAAACGATCGGGTGCTAAGCTAATGGAATGGGTCATGTCAATCAGATCATTCTACTAATGATGTGACCTCGTTAATCAAATAACAACTCTTTGTTCATGGTTAGGAAACATAACCATCTTTGATTAACGAGCTAGTCAAGTAGAGGCATACTAGTGACACTTTGTTGGTCTATGTATTCACACATGTATTATGTTTCCGGTTAATACAATTCTAGCATGAATAATAAACATTTATCATGATATAAGGAAATAAATAATAACTTTAGTATTGCCTCTAGGGCATATTTCCTTCAAAATCTTGCACAATCATATGTGTGCACTCTTTTTATATGGCCAGACACCTTTTATTCCATCCCTCTCTATCTATCTATCTATCTATCTATCTATCTATCTATCTCTCCCTCTCATTATAATGACTTGGGAACCTTTTTTTCATTGCTTGAACCTTGCACAATCGTATGTGTGCACTCTTTTTATTTGACCGGGAACCTTTCATCCCATCCATCTCTATATATCTATTTCTTCCTCTCGACAGAATGACACGAGAAACTTTTTTTATGTTTCTCAAACCTTTCACAAATTGTATGCGTGCACCCTAAAGCCATCGTTGACTACATCTAAATGTGGATTTCTAAAACAATACAGAAAAACGACCTAAATGCGGAGTTGGTTGATTATTTTCAGTCGTAAAAATGTTGCAAGTTATACCCCTAACGATGGTCGCCATTACCGGTGTCCTTGTCTTAGGAGCACAACCCCGATAAGAGAGCCTTACCAGATAGAGGCAATAGGATGGATAAATTACCACAAAGAGATTGAAGATATTGTCAATCTTAATTTATTTGTTGGGGAACATGGGATGATTTTGGAGGGACGGGAAATTTTGACTCAGATATCTGATATGTCCTGGATTTTTTTAGGTATAATTATGATGATATAGTGGTTCACACATGTTCAAATACAATTTAAATAGTTCAGAAGTGGAAACCAACCTGTAAGAACCATGATTCCAATCCATTTTCGATAATTTTATACCATGATTGTTGCTTGATTAACTCCAGTGTGTCGACAATCATAGACATATCTCCCTAACATTGCAAAGCAAGTTACTCGCCATGTTTTCGCATTCCATTATACTACCGGTAGCATTGAAGTTTATAATTAGTGTTCTAAGGCCCTCCACCATGTAGGCGGTGCCAAAACTCTGAAAAGTATGCCACATGCATGCTAGAAGAAATATTTTTAGCACCGCCCACACAACATGAAAGAATTTGGCATCCAGTAGAGCTAGGACCCTTGTACATAAACTAGTATATAACAGCACAGATTAGCCCACTAGTAGATGTTGTTCCTGGCTCATTGGCAGCTCTTCAAGAAGGACGGATGACGCGCTTAATATATTGCCTAGATGGATTTGGTATCAAAGAAATTAGATGCTCCGATTCTCAAAAAAAATTATGGCACCTGCTAGGCAGTTGCAGGGCACCGGTGCCTAATGAAGTAAATTGACTTTGGCACCGGTTTTGGCCTACAAAGTGGAGGGCCTAAGAAGTTGCCTAGAGCATTCCCTATATGCTTTAGGGCTGCACAGCCGCTACCTACCAAGTCTATAGCTCACCTCATTGTCTATTTTTAGCCAAATATATATGACAACCATGTTCACATAGCAATAGTAAAGGGGATACTCATATGGTTGAGCAGACCAGTAATGATGATTAGTATGACGTAAATCTGGACTTAAACATGTACAACTCGCCATTGGTCATCAGATAACAACCAATGAAGTAAGATTGAGGTGCATACAGGCATTGATGTGTCTCTTTAATTGCATGACCATTTTCGTACATGATGAGGAGAGCATGTAATAGCGCGGTCTACATTAACATCCAAGTCTAGAAAAATGTTTACCTCACAAACCATTTGTTTTTCTCATTATTAAACATAGGAGCATGAAATAACAATGTTGATCTGACTCTTTTTTAACAAAACAACAATGTGCATTCAAAACTACAATCGGGAAAAAATGTCCACATATTTGAGAATGTATTAACTGAGATATCATAAATATAACAATGGAGATCTATTGATTGCAATATATTTAAAACTGTAATAAACAAAATAATAAGGATCGATTCTTCTCACCTCGCAAAAAAAGGATCGATTCTTCTCTGTAGCCAAACATGGATGAATTTAGCCTGGCACAGAAATCCTGGAATGATCCAGAGTACAATGACCAAGAAGTACAAAAAATAGCAAGCTCATCAAAGTCACATAATTAATTACCGTCAAATCATGACATCTTGTCCTCATGGCAGACCATTTAGTTTTCCTTTTATGTGGGGGTCAGAGTCTCCATTGCCTTTGGCGTAGCCTCAGGGCCTCAACACTGGCGAGAGAGCCTCATCAAAGGGATAGTTGCATTTTTATCGCTAGTTGGTTCCTACCCACTTTGCTCTTACTTTTCGAGCTTCATCAGATTTGCCCTTACTTTTCTCTCTCAGGTCGCTCAAATGCCCTTCCATCAACATTTTGTCCGGTCAAAGACGTTTGACCGTTACTTTGGACCAAACTGCCCCTGGTAGCAGGCAAAGGGGTTTTGTCACTTACATGCGGGACCTGGTCTTGAAAACAAAAAAACTCCCTCCCTAGCCAAGTCCCTTACATATGGGACCCACCTATGAAAATAAATTTTAAAAAGAGGTAGGTCCCATTGTCATAGAGTGGTTGTAGTTAGCTAAGTAGCGAAACTAATTTAATATAACTACAACTAAGAAGGGTTAGTGGGGTGTGGGGCCAAAATTCAGTGGCTAATTAGTACAGGGGTTAGGAAAATTAGTAGTTCTCCTATCATTAGTCTAAGGGTCCCAGACAACGTCTGAACACCGGCCGGTGGACAACACAGCGAGCTCCCGCGGTGGAAACTGGCGGGGTGAGGCATGGAGAGCTATGGGTACGGAGAGGAGAGAGGGGAGGTGCAGAACGCCACAAGTGCACGGGGGCGTCCTAAATTTGCAGAGGAGGTCGAAGGCATCACAATGGTAGGTGGAGGTGTTGGCCAGAGCACACTCGCGCGGGAAGGGGTGCTTGGGGTCGAGGGCCTCGGTGAGGAGGTACAAGGCATCTTAGGGAGTCCCACACAGAGCTATCTAAGGCGACACGAAGGCTGGGGACGTGACATCTACAGTGAATGGGCCATGGAGACTGGAGATCTAGGGGAGATTGGGAGAATTAATTTTAACCCCCCATGTTCGCTGGCCTTCGATCTTAGACCCATTTGTTCGCTCACCTCCCTATGAGCCCCCCCCCCCCAGTTATGTCTAGCTGTTGCTCATACCCCCTGATGCATATTTAACAAAAAATTTAGTACATAAGCATCAAATAGAGAAAACAATAGACAGAAGTACCCATGTCAATCTTTTCAGATCCATCACACCCCTTTATGGATCCAACCCCTCCCACTCAATTCCCCATATCAATCTCCCTTGGCACCTAGAGTTCCTACAATTTAGACAATTGTACAAGAGGAACCACAAAAAATCCCTGGAAAACAAAAAGGGGAGAAGCTTGCCTTGCCTTGGGACAACAAGGGAGGGCGGCAGATGGGGAGGGAGGGGACGCGGCGGAGCTGCTGGGGGCACGGCCGGCGGGGCGCGGTGGCTCTGGCTGCTGGTCGCGGTCAAGCGAGAGGAAAAGAACGAACATGATAGCCCTCTCGAGCGGAAAACTCCCATCTGGGTTCTTGACGAAACTGTACAAGGGCAGATTAGTCAAAGAGGAACATTGTAAGACTAGTTTTTTTATTACTAGCTAACTGAACAAATAACAATGCCAAGGGGGCAATCAGCAGGAATTATGTGGTACTGGGGGGCGCTCGGAGGGAGGCGAACAACCAAAGGGGTCTAAGGTCAAAGGCCATCGAACAAGGGGGGTTAAAATCAATTCTCCCGCGGAGATTCGAGGTTTGTAGCATCTCGGCAGGGCCATACCCGACCGAATACCTCATTTCGGGGATGAGCCAGAGCGCCGCGAACCTTATGGACATTGTCCCGGAGCTTGGGGAGGCGGTCGTTGATACGTATCTACTTCTTCTCACGCTTTTCCTCTTGTTTTGGACTCTAATTTGCATGATTTGAATGAAACTAACCCCGAACTGATGCTGTTTTCAGCAGAACTACCATGGTTTTGTTTGTGTGCAGAAATAAAAGTTCTCGGAATGGAACAAAACTTTTGAGGATTTTTTATATCAATAATAAGAATTACTGGAGCCAAGACCCACCAGAGAGGGGCCCCTGGGTGGGCACAACCCACCAGGGCGCGCCCCCCTCTCCTGGCGCGCCCAGGTGGGTTGTACCCACCTGGTGGCCCCGCTGACGACCCCCTAATACTATAAAATCACATTATTCCGTGAAAAAATCAAGGAGAAAGAATTATCACGATCCACGAGACGGAGCCACCGCCAAGCCCTGTTCTTTCTCAGGAGGGCAGATCTGGAGTCCGTTTGGGGCTCCGGAGAGGGGGATCTTTGTTCTTCGTCATCACCAACCCTTCTCCATCGCCAATTCCATGATGCTTCCCACGGGAGTGAGTAATTCCTTCGTAGGATCACTGGTCGGTGAGGATCTGGATGAGATTCATCATGTAATCGAGTTAGTTTTGTTAGGGTCTGATCCCTAGTATACACTATGTTCTTAGATTGATGTTGCTATGACTTTCCTATGCTTAATTCTTGTCACTTTGGGCCTGGGTGCCATGATTTCAGATCTGAACCGTTTATGAATTCATCATTATATCCATGTTTTAGATCCGATCTTGCAAGTTATAGTCACCTATTACGGTTATGATCCGACAACCCCGGAGTGACAACAACCGGGCCCACTCTCGGTGATGACCGTAATTTGAGGAGTTCATGTATTCACTATGTGTTAATGCTTTGTTCCGGTTCTCTATTAAAAGGAGGCCTTAATATCCCTTAGTTTCCAATATGGACCCCACTGCCACAGGAGGGTAGGACAAAAGATGTCATGCAAGTTCTTAAAATAAAGCACGTATGACTATTTACAGAATACATGCCTACATTATATCAAGGAACTGGAGCAAGTGCCCTATCGCCCTAGGTTATAACTGTCACATGATGAATATGATCCAACAAGTCACCGATCCAATGCCACAAATTTATCATTATTGATCTTGATGCGTTATTATTGCTATCATCACTGTTACACTTGCTACAAACTACTACTATCACTATCACTGTTACTGTTGCTACTGTCACTATTATCAAAACTATCAAACTACTTTGCTGCTGATCATATTGATGTAGATAAGTAATCTCCAGGTGTGGTTGAATTGACAACTCGGCTGCTAATACCTTCAAATATTCTTTGGCTCCCCTTGTGTCGAACCAATAAATTTTGGTTGAATGCTCTACCCTCGAAAACTGTTGTGATCCTCTATACTTGTGGGTTATGAAGACCTTTTTCTAGCACCATTGCTGGGGAGCATAGCTATATTTGTTGAGTCACTTGAGATTATTATCATATTATCACTATGAAGAATCTGAAGGATCCAAAGATTAAGATTTATACATCTAAGACGAGGAGAGGTAAGGAACTGCCAGCTACTTTAGATTCACCTTCTGTTATGAGTAAACTTGCAACACCACCACATGCTATTAATTCTGATATGTCGCAAGTTATTGATGATGCTACTTCTACTATGAATGATGCTTATAATGATGCTAGTACCTTGCTTGATAATGATGATGCGCCACTTGATGAATTTCTTGATAAACAAATTGCTAGAGTTATACAACATGATGTTGTTGAATTTGATGATGAGCTTGAAACTGAATATCCTGAAACTAGAGATATTTTTGCTTGTAATGAGTGAAGAAGAAACTAGAGATATTCTTGCTTGTAATGATAGAGATGATCTAGAGAAATTACTATGCAAGTATAAAGAAAAATATCTGAATGCTGGAATGTAATGTGATCCTAAGTTTGCTACTTCACCTATCTGTATTGATCATAAGGATTATGAATTCTCTGTCGACCCAGAGTTAATTACTTTGGTTGAATCTGATCCTTTCCATGGTTATGAAACTGAAACCGTTGTGGCACATCTTACTAAGGTGAATGATACAGCCACCCTTTTTACTCGTGATGAGAAAACTCGTTATTACTTTATTTCTCAAATTATTTCCTTTCTCATTAAAGGGTTATGCTAAAGCTTGGTACAATACTCATACTCCTGGTTGTGTGCGTAGTCCCCAGGATATGACTTATTACTTCTCTGAAAAATATTTTCCTGCTCATATGAAACAAGTTGCCTTACAGGAAATATTTAACTTTGTGCAAACTAAAGAAGAGAGTCTCCCACAAGCTTGGGGGAGGCTTTGCCAGTTACTTAATGCTTTGCCTGATCATCCTCTTAAGAAAAATGAAATACTTGATATCTTCTATAATGGACTAACCGATGCTTCTAGGGACTTCCTAGATAGTTGTGCTAGTTGTGTTTTCAGGGAACGAACTGTTGGACAAGCTGAGGAATTATTGAATAACATATTGAAAAATTATGATGATTGGACTATTCCTGAACCACCGCCTAAACCCACTCCGAAGATGAGGGGTATATTATATCTCAGTCCCGAAGATATGTGAGAGGCAAAGAAATCTATGAAGGAAAAGGTATGAAAGCTGAGGATGTGAAAAAATTACCTCCTATTGAAGAAATACATGGGCTTAATACACCACCAATGCCTAAGGTGGTAGAGGTAAATTCTCTTATGAAGTTTAATGAAAATGATAATCCTCACAATATGCATCCTAGTCAACGCCTTTATGAGTTTGAAACCTATGTTAGGAAACAAGATCGCTTCAATGCAAATGTTATGAAACAATTGAAATATAATTCTGATATGATTGCTCGCTTGAGTGACTTGTTATTTAGAATATCAAAGGATGTTGGAGGTGTTGGAAAACATGATTCCATGGTTCAAACTCAGTTAGAACAAGTTGCTAAATCTCAAAAAGAATTACTTGATGAAATGAATAATAATATGCATGACTTTGCTGTTGGAGTTGCAACTAGAGGAGGTAAAATGACTCAGGAACCACTTTATCCTAAGGGACACCCTAAAAAGATTGAACAAGATTCACAAAGAGCTAACACTAGTGCACCTAATCCTTCTAGAAAGAAAAAGAATAATGATAGGACTTTGCACACTTCTAGTGAACCTGAAATAGAAAAACCTCCTGATAATGAAAATGAAATTTCTATCTCTGATGCTGAAACTCAATCTGGTAATGAACACTCACCTAATGATAATGAAAGAGATAATGATGAGGTTCATGAAGACTCTCAACCAACCAATGATAAAGAACCAGATAATGATGTTGAGATAGAACCACCTGTTGATCTTGATAACCCACAACATAAAAATAAAAGATGTGACAAAAGAGACTTTGTTGCTAGAAAACACGGTAAGAAAGAGAACCGTGGGTTCAAAAACCTATGCATTTTCCATCCAAGTCAACTAAAAAGAATGATGATGAAGAATTTGAACGCTTTGCTGAAATGCTGAAGCCAATCTTTTTGCGTACTTGCTTGACTAATATCCTTAAAATGCCTCCGTATGGAAAATATATGAAAGACATCATCACAAATAAGAGAAAAATACCGAAAGCTGAAATCTCCACTATGCTTGCTAATTATAATTTCAAAGATGGAGTACCTAAAAAACTTGGAGATCCGGGAATACCAACTATACCTTGCACCATCAAAAAGAATTATGTGAAAACTGATTTGTGTGATGCAGGAGCTAGTGTTAGTGTTATGCCTTTCTCTTTATATAAAAGACTTGACTTGAATAAACTCACACCTATTGAAATATCTTTGCAAATATCTGACAAATCAACTGCCATACCTATCGGTATCTGTGAGGATGTGCCCGTTGTTGTTGCTAATGTTACTATTTTGACTGACTTTGTTATACTTGAGATGCCCGAGGATGACAACATGTCGATTATCCTTGGTAGACCCTTCTTGAATACTGCATGTGTTGGGGATATTACTATTGGACATAAACCGGCCAGGGGTAACCGGATTAACGTCATGAAGATTAGAAGCCCATGAAGACATAAGAATGGCACTTTATGTAGGCCCAAGACCCAGAGGCGAGTTAAGGCCTGTAGATGTAAACCGACCTTGTTATGTAGCTTGCATTGTAAGATAGGAAGGATAGAGACCAAACCAGACACGTTTATGATCCGGCTTTGGGACTCTGTAAACCGGCGGGCGTCAACCTATGTATATAAAGGGACGACCCTGCAGTGGTTTAGGAACAACAGACAACAACTCGAGAGTCTGACAAAGCGGATTCGCTCCCTGGCCTTCGAAACCCCAGCAATACCAATCACAACTAGACGTAGGCTTTTACCTTCATCGAAGGGGCCGAACTAGTATAAACTCCCCGTGTCCCCTTGTACGGTTTAACCCCTTTAAGCTAACCAGTTGCGATGGCTCCACAACTAAGTCCTTTCACAAGGACATCTGCCGTGACAAACCCATGACAGTTGGCGCCCACCGTGGGGCTATCGCACGATGGTTTCGAGTTCTTGAAGGGCAGCTTTGATGGACTTAAGGGATACGCTGTGGGCCGGATGACGAAGAGTTGTCGCGGCAAGCTCTACATTGACAACGCAGGATGGGGTCCCGAGGCTGATTCAATTGAATACGGGTACCGGGTCCCCTTTGGTGGGATTCACGTCTTCATCGCCAAGATTGGCGAACCGGCCCCTGAGCCGGACATCTGCACGGACATCATCGAGGCAACTCAGCGTGCAAGCCCTTCGCCAGTTCAGCCCGTAACGAAGCATGTTTTCGTAGGCGACATCCATGGAGCAGAATATAAAGACGGACCGGCATCCAATGGAGAAACCGTTGTCTGTTACGACGACGAGTCTTCTGGAGAGACTAAATCGCTCTATCAGTTGCAGGATGGCCGGATTAGTGGAGGATCCGAGGGCAACAGTATTCTGGACTTCCCTAATCTGCCAAACCGGGCCGCTATCTTCATGGCCGGTACACAGTCAGCGCCTCATTCATCAGCTGCCGCAGCAATACTCTCCGGTTCAATAGCGGCCATGCTGGCAGGGGCAGGAAGCTCTGCGCCGCCTCCGGCTCAAGTCCTGTCTGACTTGTTCGACGCTTTGGCAACATTGATGGCCGCAGAGGTGGATGCAGCAGCCCGGGATCAGCATAACACGGAGATTGCAAAGGTAAAGGATCAGATATCTCAGGCTAAAGCGGATCTAGCGACAGAGAACGCTAGGATGGCTACAGAACAGGCTGAGTTGGAAGCTCAGGCCTACCGGATTAGGCTCGATCAGAACGCTTCCAAGGAAGTCATGAGAAGAAGGTACCGATCGCATCTCCCGTCGGGTTATGAGCCACGAAATCTCTTCAACACGCCAGGAGCAGGAACTAGTAACCAACCAATATTAAACCGGACGGAGGCACCAAGAACAGGAGCGCCGGTTCAGCCGCGCACGATGGATCCGCCTCGTCAGAATAACATTGTGCCGCAATATGTTCCAACACCTCTCGGGCATTACTCCAACCCGTTGGACAACATCGTGGCCGTCGCTTCACGATTAGCAGCTCTCCCAACCGACGGCGAGTCACCAGTTGTGGTTGAAGCACGACGGGCCAGAGATCTCCTTCAAACAGCCCTGAATCAGCAGCAGGCATATTCGCACAATCGTGAGAGGATTCATTCCACCCCACGTCCAAGCCGTAGCTACAGCAGGCATGTAGAGGATGAACCGGCCATGTCAAGCAGTGCACATCGCCGTAACTCGCCGCGAGCACACAACCCGGCAGGGGGCGGTGCCAATGCGCAGGATGTAGTGGATCATGGTCATGCACGTCGGGGGGCCGAGTTAGCGGCCCTGCACGAGGCCCGTCAACTTACTCCGGTTCGTCCCACCGCTTCAGTCAAACCAGGGGTAGTGTTCAGTTCCTTTGGAGTGTCGTGCCTTACTCCCGCTTTGCGTAATGTGAGATTACCCAAAGACTTCAAGGGACCTCGTAAGGTACCCAATTATACCGCCGATTTACAGCCAGAAGCATGGGTTGAAAGCTATGAGATGGCGATGGAGATGCTAGATGTGGATGAAGCGGTATGTGCTAAATACTTCACCATGATGTTGGAAGGAACATCTCATACTTGGTTGAAGAGCTTACCAACTAACTCTGTTGGATCATGGGCCGAATTGAAGCACCGGTTTATCCAGAACTTCAAATATACTTGTAAGCACCCCATGTCAATTGTGTTGGGGAACGTTGCAGAAAACAAAAATTTTCCTACGGTTTCACCAAGATCCATCTATGAGTTCATCTAGCAACGAGTGATTGGATGCATCTACATACCTTGTAGATCGCGAGCGGAAGCGTTCAAAGAACGGGGATGAGGGAGTCGTAGTCGACATGATCCAAATCACCGGAGATCCTAGCGCCGAACGGACGGCACCTCCGCGTTCAACACACGTACGGTCAGCATGACGTCTCCTCCTTCTTGAACGAGCAAGGGGGAAGGAGAGGTTGAGGAAGATGGCTCCAGCAGCAGCACGACGGCGTGGTGGTGGTGGAGAAGCAGTACTCCGACAGGGCTTCGCCGAGCTCTACGAAGGAGGAGGAGGTGTTGGAGGGGAGATGGAGGCGCCAGGGGCATGGGTGCGGCTGCCCTCCCTCCCCCCTATATATATAGGGTCCCCAAGGGGGGGCGCCGGCCCTGGAGATCCAATCTCCCAAGGGGGCGGCGGCCAAGGGGGGTGGAGTGCCCCCCAAGGCAAGTGGGGCCCCCCCCACCCTAGGGTTCCCAACCCTAGGCTCAGGGGGAAGGCCCAAGGGGGGCACACCAGCCCATTAGGGGCTGGTTCCCCTCCCACTTCAGCCCATGGGGCCCTCCGGGATAGGTGGCCCCACCCGGTGGACCCCCGGGACCCTTCCGGTGGTCCCGGTACAATACCGGTGACCCCGAAACTTGTCCCGATGGCCGAAATAGCACTTCCTATATTTAATTCTTTACCTCCGGACCATTCCGGAACTCCTCGTGACATCCGGAATCTCATCCGGGACTCCGAACAACTTTCGGTTACTGCATATTCATATCCCTACAACCCTAGCGTCACCGAACCTTAAGTGTGTAAACCCTACGGGTTCAGGAGACATGTAGATATGACAGAGATTGCTCTCCGGTCAATAACCAACAGCGGGATCTGGATACCCATGTTGGCTCCCATATGCTCCTCGATGATCTCATCGGATGAACCACCATGTCGAGGATTCAAGCAACCCCGTATGCAATTCCCTTTGTCAATCGGTACGTTACTTGCCCGAGATTCGATCATCGGTATCCCAATACCTCGTTCAATCTCGTTACCGGCAAGTCACTTTACTCATACCGTAATGCATGATCCCGTGACCAGACACTTGGTCACTTTGAGCTCATTGTGATGATGCATTACCGAGTGGGCCCAGAGATACCTCTCCGTCATACGGAGTGACAAATCCAAGTTTTGATCCATGTCAACCCAACAGACACTTTCGGAGATACCCGTAGTATAACTTTATAGTCACCCAATTATGTTGTGCATTTGGTACACCCAAAGCACTCCTACGGTATCCGGGAGTTACACGATCTCATGGTCTAAGGAAAAGATACTTGACATTGGAAAAACTCTAGCAAACGAACTATACGATCTTGTGCTATGTTTAGGATTGGGTCTTGTCCATCACATAATTCTCCTAATGATGTGATCTTGTTATCAATGACATCGAATGTCCATAGTCAGGAAACCATGACTATCTGTTGATTAACGAGCTAGTGAACTAGAGGCTTGCTAGGGACATGTTGGTGTCTATTTATTCACACATGTATTACGATTTCCGGATAACACAATTATAGCATGAATAAAAGACAATTATCATGAACAAGGAAATATAATAATAATGCTTTTATTATTGCCTCTAGGGCATATTTCCAACAGTCTCCCACTTTCACTAGAGTCAATAATCTAGTTACATTGTGATAAATCAAACACCCGTGGAATTCTGGTGTTGATCATGTTTTGCTCTAGGGAGAGGTTTAGTCAACGGATCTGCTACATTCAGGTTCGTATGTACTTTACAAATATCTATGTCTCCATCTTGAACATTTTCACGAATGGAGTTGAAGCGACGCTTGATGTGCCTGGTCTTCTTGTGAAACTTGGGCTCCTTGGCAAGTGCAATAGCTCCAGTGTTGTCATAGAAGAGTTTGATTGGCCCCGACGCATTGGGTATGACTCCTGGGTCGGTGATGAACTCCTTCACCCAAATTGCCTCATGTGCTGCCTCCGAGGCTGCCATGTACTCCGCTTCACATGTAGAACCCGCCACGACGCTCTGCTTGCAACTGCACCAGCTTACTGCCCCACCATTCAAAATATACACGTATCCGGTTTGTGACTTAGAGTCATCCAGATCTGTGTCGAAGCTAGCATTGACGTAACCCTTTATGACGAGCTCTTCGTCACCTCCATAAACGAGAAACATTTCCTTAGTCCTTTTCAGGTACTTCAGGATATTCTTGACCGCTGTCCAGTGTTCCTTGCCGGTATTACTTTGGTACCTACCTACCAAACTTACGACAAGGTTTACATCAGGTCTGGTACACAGCATGGCATACATAATAGAACCTATGGCTGAGGCATAGGGGATGACACTCATCTCTTCTATATCTTCTGCCGTGGTCGGACATTGAGCTGAGCTCAATTTCACACCTTGCAACACAGGCAAGAACCCCTTCTTCGACTGATCCATATTGAACTTCTTCAATATCTTATCAAGTTATGTGCTTTGTGAAAGACCTATGAGGCGTCTTGATCTATCTCTATAGATCTTGATGCCTAATATATATGCAGCTTCTCCAAGGTCCTCCATTGAAAAACTCTTATTCAAGTAGGCCTTAATGCTGTCCAAGAGTTCTATATCATTTCCCATCAAAAGTATGTCATCTACATATAATATGAGAAATGCTATAGAGCTCCCACTCACTTTCTTGTAAACGCAGGCTTCTCCATAAGTCTGCGTAAACCCAAACGCTTTGATCATCTCATCAAAGCGAATGTTCCAACTCCGAGATGCTTGCACCAGCCCATAAATCGAGCGTTGGAGCTTGCACACCTTGTCAGCATTCTTAGGATCGACAAAACCTTCCGGCTGCATCATATACAATTCTTCCTTAAGGAAACCATTAAGGAATGCCATTTTGACGTCCATTTGCCATATCTCATAATCATAGAATGAGGCAATTGCTAACATGATTCGGACGGACTTTAGCTTCGCTACCGGTGAGAAAGTCTCATCGTAGTCAACCCCTTGAACTTGTCGATAACCCTTGGCGACAAGCCGAGCTTTATAGATGGTCACATTACCATCCGCGTCTGTCTTCTTCTTAAAGATCCATTTATTTTCTATGGCTCGCCGCTCAATGGGCAAGTCAGTCAAAGTCCATACTTTGTTTTCATACATGGATCCTATCTCGGATTTCGTGGCTTCTAGCCATTTGTCGGAATCCGGGCCCACCATCGCTTCTTCATAGTTCGAAGGTTCACCGTTGTCTAACAACATGATTTCCAAGACAGGGTTGCCGTACCACTATGGTGCGGAACGTGTCCTTGTGGACCTACGAAGTTCAGTAGAAACTTGATCTGAAGTTTCATGATCATCATCATTAATTTCCTCTCTAGTCCGTGCAGGCACCTCAGGAACATTTTCTTGAGTTGCGCCATTTTCGGGTTCAAGAGGTAATACTTCATCAAGTTCTACTTTCCTCCCACTTACTTCTTTCGAGAGAAACTCCTTCTCTAGAAAGGATCCATTCTTGGCAACAAAGATCTTGCCTTCGGATCTAAGGTAGAAGGTATACCCAATAGTTTCTTTAGGGTATCCTATGAAGACGCATTTTTTCGACTTGGGTTTGAGCTTTTCAGGTTGAAGTTTCTTGACATAAGCATCGCATCCCCAAACTTTTAGAAACGACAGCTTAGGTTTCTTCCCAAACCATAATTCATACGGTGTCGTCTCAACGGATTTCGACGGAGCCCTATTTAAAGTGAATGCGGCACTCTCTAAAGCATAGCCCCAAAATGATAGCGGTAAATCGGTAAGAGACATCATAGATCGCACCATATCTAATAGAGTGCGATTACGACGTTCGGACACACCATTACGCTGAGGTGTTCCAGGCGGCATCAGTTGTGAAACTATTCCACATTTTCTTAAGTGTGCGCCAAATTTGTGACTCAAGTATTCTCCTCCACGATCTGATCGCAAGAACTTGATTTTCCTGTCACGTTGATTCTCAACCTCACTCTGAAATTCCTTGAACTTTTCAAAGGTCTCAGACTTGTGTTTCATTAAATAGACATACCCATATCTACTCAAGTCATCAGTGAGGGTGAGAACATAATGATAGCCACCGCAAGCCTCAACACTCATTGGACCGCACACATCAGTATGTATGATTTCCAATAAGTTGGTTGCTCGCTCCATTGTTCCTGAGAACGGAGTCTTGGTCATTTTACCCATGAGGCATGGTTCGCACGTGTGAAATGATTCGTAATCAAGAGACTCTTAAAGTCCATCCATATGGAGCTTCTTCATGCGTTTGGCACCTATGTGACCAAGGCGGCAGTGCCACAAGTATGTGGGACTATCATTATCAATCTTACATCTTTTGGTATTCACACTATGAATATGTGTAGCATTACGCTCGAGATTCATTAAGAATAAACCATTCACCATCGGAGCATGACCATAAAACATATCTCTCATATAAATAAAACAACCATTATTCTCGGATTTCAATGAGTAGCCATCTCGTATTAAACGAGATCCTGATACAATGTTCATGCTCAAACTTGGCACTAAATAACAATTATTGAGGTTCAAAACTAATCCCGTAGGTAAATGTAGAGGTAGCGTGCCGACGATGATCACATCAACCTTGGAACCATTCCCGACGCGCATCGTCACCTCGTCCTTCGCCAGTCTCCGCTTATTCCGCGGCTCCTGCATTGAGTTACAAATGTGAGCAACTGCACCGGTATCAAATACCCAAGAGCTACTACGAGTACTGGTAAGGTACACATCAATTACATGTATATCACATATACCTTTCGTGATGCCGGCCTTCTTGTCCGCTAAGTATTTGGGGCAGTTCCGCTTCCAGTGACCACTTCCCTTGCAATAAAAACACTCAGTCTCGGGCTTGGGTCCATTCTTTGGCTTCTTCCCGGCAGCTTGCTTTCCGGGCGCGGCAACTCCCCTGCTGTCCTTCTTGAAATTTTTCTTACCCTTGCCTTTCTTGAACTTAGTGGTTTTATTCACCATCAACACTTGATGTTCCTTTTTGACTTCTACCTCTGCTGATTTCAGCATTGCAAATACTTCAGGAATGGTCTTTTCCACCCCCTGCATATTGAAGTTCATCACAAAGCTCTTGTAGCTCGGTGGAAGCGACTGGAGGATTCTCTCAATGACCGCGTCATCCGGGAGATTAACTCCCAGCTGAGTCAAGCGGTTATGTAACCCAGACATAGTGAGTATGTGCTCACTGACAGAACTATTTTCCTCCATCTTACAGCTGAAGAACTTGTCGCAGACTTCATATCTCTCGACCCGAGCATGAGCTTGAAAAACCATTTTCAGCTCTTCGAACATCTCATATGCTCCGTGTCTCTCAAAACGCTTTTGGAGCCCCGGCTCTAAGCTGTAAAGCATGCCGCACTGAACGAGGGAGTAATCATCGGAACGTGTCTGCCAAGCGTTCATAATGTCTTGTTCTGCAGGGAGAACAGGTGCTTCACCTAGCAGTGCTTGTAGGACATAATCTTTCTTGGCAGCTATGAGGATGATCCTCAGGTTCCGGACCCAGTCTGTATAGTTGCTGCCATCGTCTTTCAGCTTGGTTTTCTCTAGGAACCAATGTTGGGGATATCGCTTATCGGGAACTTATCGGCCGACCCATGACAAGGGGTAAATCGGCCAGTTTATCGGCATATCGGCCGATTTATCGTCATATCGATTGACTTATCGGCCGATATATCTTATCGGTCAAACATTGGTAAGCGATAAATCGGCCGATTTATCGGAATATCGAAAGATATCTTGAACAGTGCTAGGAACGCGTTGAAGTTGAGGACAACGTTGGCCATTTGATCTACAAGACATATTGTAAATATTTTAGACTAAGTTCATGATAATTAAGTTCATCTAATCAAATTATTCAATGAACTCCCACTTAGATAGACATCCCTCCAGTCATCTAAGTATAACATGATCCGAGTTAACTAGGTCGTGTCCGATCATCACGTGAGACGGACTAGTCAACATCGGTGAACATCTTCATGTTGATCGTATCTTCTATACGACTCATGCTCGACCTTTAGGTCTTCTATGTTCCGAGGCCATGTCTGTACATGCTAGGCTCGTCAAGTCAACCTAAGTGTTTGCATGTGTAAATCTGTCTTACACCCGTTGTATGTGAACGTTGGAATCTATCACACCCGATCATCACGTGGTGCTTCGAAACAACGAACTATCGCAATGGTGCACAGTTAGGGGGAACACTTTCTTGAAATTATTATGAGGGATCATCTTATTTACTACCATCATTCTAAGTAAACAAGATGTAAAAACATGATAACCATCTCATGCAATCAAATAATAATAGTGACATGATATGGCCAATATCATATAGCTCATGTGATCTCCATCTTGGGGCTCCATGATCATCTTGTCACCGGCATGACACCATGATCTCCATCATCATTATCTCCATCATCGTGTCTCCATGAAGTTGCTCGCCAACTATTACTTCTACTACTATGGCTAACACGTTTAGCAATAAATTAAACTAATTTACATGGCGTTTCTCAATGACACGCAGGTCATACAAAAAATAAAGACAACTCCTATGGCTCCTGTCGGTTGTCATACTCATCGACATGCAAGTCGGGATTTCTATTACAATGGCATGAACATCTCATACATCACATATATATCATTCATCACAACTTTGGCCATATCACATCACAAAACACTTGCTGCAAAAACAAGTTAGACGTCCTCTAATTGTTGTTGCAAGTTTTACGTGGCTGCAATAGGGTTCTAGCAAGAACGTTTACTTACCTACGTGAAATCCACAACGTGATTTGTCAACTTCTATTTACCCTTCATAAGGACCCTTTTCATCGAATCCGCTTCAACTAAAGTGGGAGAGACAGACACCCGCCAGCCACCTTATGCAACTAGTGCATGTTAGTCGGTGGAACCGGTCTCACGTAAGCGTACGTGTAAGGTTGGTCTGGGCCGCTTCATCCCACAATACCGCTGAAGCAAAATAAGACTAGTAGCGGCAAGAAAGTTGACAACATCTACGCCCACAACAAATTGTGTTCTACTCGTGCAAAGAGAACTACGCATAGACCTAACTCTGATACCACTGTTTGGGAATGTTGCAGAAAACAAAAAATTTCCTACGATTTCACCAAGATCCATCTATGAGTTCATCTAGCAACGAGTGATCGGATGCATCTACATACCTTGTAGATCGCGAGCGGAAGCGTTCAAAGAACGGGGATGAGGGAGTCGTACTCGACGTGATCCAAATCATCGGAGATCCTAGCGCCGAACGGACGGCACCTCCGTGTTCAACACACGTACGGTCAGCGTGACGTCTCCTCCTTCTTGATCCAGCAAGGGGGAAGGAGAGGTTGAGGAAGATGGCTCCAGCAGCAGCACGACGGTTTGGTGGTGGTGGAGAAGCAGTACTCCAACGGGGCTTCGCCGAGCTCTACGGAGGAGGAGGAGGAGGTGTTGGAGGGGAGATGGAGGCGCCAGGGGCATGGGTGTGGCTGCCCTCCCTCCCCCCTATATATATAGGGTCCCCAAGGGGGGGGCAGCCCTGGAGATCCAATCTCCCAAGGGGGCGGCGGCCAATGGGGGTGGAGTGCCCCCCAAGGCAAGTGGGGCGCCCCCCACCCTAGGGTTCCCAACCCTAGGCGCAGGGGGAAGGCCCAAGGGGGGCACACCAGCCCACTAGGGGTTGGTTCCCCTCCCACTTCAGCCCATGGGGCCCTCCGGGATAGGTGGCCCCACCCGGTGGACCCCTGGGACCCTTCCGGTGGTCCCGGTACAATACCGGTGACCCCCGAAACTTGTCCCGATGGCCGAAATAGCACTTCCTATATATAATTCTTTACCTCCGGACCATTCCGGAACTCCTTGTGATGTCCGGAATCTCATCCGGGACTCCGAACAACTTTTGGGTTACTGAATATTCATATCCCTACAACCCTAGCGTCACCGAACCTTAAGTGTGTAGACCCTACGGGTTCGGGAGACATGTAGACATGACCGAGATTGCTCTCCGGTCAATAACCAACGGCGGGATCTGGATACCCATGTTGGCTCCCACATGCTCCTCGATGATCTCATCAGATGAACCACGATGTCGAGGATTCAAGCAACCCCGTATACAATTCCCTTTGTCAATCGGTACGTTACTTGCCCGAGATTCGATCGTCGGTATCCCAATACCTCGTTCAATCTCGTTACCGGTAAGTCACTTTACTCGTACCGTAATGCATGATCCCGTGACCAGACACTTGGTCACTTTGAGCTCATTGTGATGATGCATTATCGAGTGGGCCCAGAGATACCTCTCCGTCATACGGAGTGACAAATCCCAGTCTTGATCCGTGTCAACCCAACAGACACTTTCAGAGATACCCGTAGTATACCTTTATAGTCACCCAGTTACTTTGTGATGTTTGGTACACCCAAAGCACTCCTACGGTATCCGGGAGTTACACGATCTCATGGTCTAAGGAAAAGATACTTGACATTGGAAAAACTCTAGCAAACGAACTATACGATCTTGTGCTATGTTTAGGATTGGGTCTTGTCCATCACATCATTCTCCTAATGATGTGATCTCGTTATCAATGACATCCAATGTCCATAGTCAGGAAACCATGACTATCTGTTGATCAACGAGCTAGTCAACTAGAGGCTTACTAGGGACATGTTGGTGTCTATTTATTCACACATGTATTATGATTTCCGGATAACACAATTATAGCATGAATAAAAGACAATTATCATGAACAAGTAAATATAATAAAATGCTTTTATTATTGCCTCTAGGGCATATTTCCAACAAATTGTGGATCTGGCCGCTTGTGTCCAAGAGGATGGGGAGTCCACGACCCATTGGGTCAAGCGGGTCTCAGCGATTTTGCATTCATCGGATCGTATCAATGCAGATACCGCAGTGCTAACGTTGGAGGGCAATTGCCGTTTTCTGCCGCTCAAACAAAAGTTAGGAAGGCTCAAGCGTCACTGAATGATATATCAATGCTTATGGCCGCTTTGATTAAGTACGCCGATTCAGATAATACCAAAGACCCTGACTCATAGGAGGACAAACTGGGGAAAGGGAAAAAGAACGGCAACACCAAGGGTCAACAGCATAATCCGGCAAGCCATGGGAACAGTGGTAAACGCAAGGCCGACAACAGCTTGGACTTTGTCGCTAACACCAATGCTCAGGAGAATGGCCAGCGCCGAAAGGGCAAGCAGCCCTAGAGGGGCGGAGGTTCAGGCCCCAATTTGGAGCGCATGTTAAATCAACCCTGTCCAAAGCATGGATCAAAGGAGAAGCCAGCATCACATCTTTGGAAGGATTGTTATATCATGCAAGATTTCAAGAACTCCAATATGTTCCAGTATGATAATGGCCCGCCCGGCGGTTCAGGAGGTGGTTTCCACGGGCCGGGTTACCGAGGTGGCAGTTCCGGTTCAGGATTTCAAGGCAATCAAACCGGACACATCAATCAAGGGCACCAAGGCAACCAGGGAGGTTACAACCATCAGGGGAACCAGCAGCAGCAGCAGTCGGGTTATCAGAGCAATCCTAAGCAGCTTAATAGTGGGCAATATCATGTCTTCAGCACTAGCTTGTGTAAGCGTGATCAGAAGCTTCACAAGAGGGTAGTAAACTCTGTTGAACCGGCAGTGCCTGTCACAGCCCTAGAATTTGCTTGTAGCTATTTACGTGAGTGAGCATCATGCATCATGTCTAAATTCTGAAAGTTGAATTGAGGTTAGTTGAAACCCTCATAAATCACCTCAAAAATAATCAACATTAAAATCCTTTCAAAGAAGTCGAAGAAAATGTTCCTCTTAGTCTCTGAAAATATTGGCAAGAGGTAAAACTTAAAACAATATTTTTGGAATATCGGAGATATTTATTTTGGGCCTTTGAATTAATTCAATAACTATTTGCATTGGACATATATTCTTTATATAATTAATATATGCCCAATAATCCTAGAACATTTTATGTGGTTTGGGATATTTTAGTTCTAGTCACATATTTATTTTCAGGATTTTATAAAATGATTTAGTATTTAAACTAAATCAAAACAAAATAACATAAATTAGAAAATAGAAATAAGAGAGAAAGAGAGAGTGAAGGACTACCTGGCCCACCTACCTGAAGCCGGCCCAGCTCGCTGGGCCAGGCCACCAGGGGCACGCTTGTCTTCCTCCCCTTGCCAGCGCATGAAGCAGCTCGGTGGCGAGCGCCGCCGACGCGCCTGGCCACCTCCTGCTTGCTGCTGCCTCCCCGACGACGCCCTGGAGACGCCACGCGCGCCCCAGGCCCTCTCAATCTCTCCCCGTGCTCCTCTCCCTCCTCTGGCTCTCCTCCCGCACGCACCCGAGAGCCATCGTCGCCGCCGCTCGTCGCAGACGCAGCCACCGCCTCCCCCGCGCCTCTCTGACGTGTCCCCGTGCTCTGCCCCGACCCCATCTTCCTCCTCGCCGAGCCGTGTGCCGCCGAAAGCCCTGCAGCGTCGTCTTCGAGCTCTTCTTCAACCTTCGGCCGCCGGCGACCTCGTCTTCGATTCGCGTCATCCAGAGCTTCCCCGGCCATGCCGTTTGCTCCACTGGAATCCATGTGAGCTCCCGCATCGAACCCCTCTTCCCCCTCTCTCGTTCCTGCTCGCTAGCCTTGCTCCCAACCATGGCCATGAGCTCATCGCCGGCGTCCATGTCGTCGCCGTCGTTGCAGAGGACAAACCTCGCGTTCGAGCCCGTCAACGCGCTTAGAATGCTCCCAGTAAACGAGCGCAACCACCTGTTTGCCCTGCCCTGCACCGTAGCCCCGTCCCCGAGGTCGGTCGAACTCCGGCCGCCGCCCAACCTGCCGCCACCGGCGCTACAGATCGCCCCGCGTCGAGCCAGTGCCTCCCCTGGATGCGGGCGAGCGAGGGAAACCCCCTGGTTCCCTTGGCTTGACCCACCGCCGCCGTAGCACCGCTCCGGCGACCTTCCGCCGCGACTTGAGGTCACCGGCGTCTAACCGCCGTTCTGGACGACGTGGCACGGCCATTAGGGGCTAATCCTACTGATTAGCCGCCCTTCAGCCACTGACAGTGGGCCCCCGTAGTGGGTCAAATCCCAGTCAATACGGGATTAACTCCCAGTTAGCAGTGAGTCAATGACATGTGGGACCCGGTCGTCAGGTTTGACCTGGACCGACCCCGTTGACCTGATGACGTCATAGTGACATCATGCTGATGCAGTAAAGCTTTTCTGGGATTTTAAATAAATCAGAAATGATTTATTTATTTCAGAAAATTGCCTAAACTTCTAAAAATCATAGAAATTCAACCGTAGCTCCAAATGAAATAATTTATATATGAAAAATTATCAGAAAAATTCAAGGAATCCATCTGTACCATTTTCATGCATGTTTGAACAATGTTTGTCCTCTGTTTTGGACAAAACAAATAAAGGGCATTTAAATAATCATATATGGGGTTGGAATTTGAATCTTGTACTCAAACCAACTTCATTTAAATCATAGCTAGTTGCATTAGCTCAAACCACAGCATATTGACATGTCATGATCATGCATCATACTGTGCATTGCATTGATTGTATTTCTTTCTCTGTTGCCGGTATTTGTCCCCTTTCGATAGACGTGGTTTCGACGATGGGATCGGTGACACCGATGAAGAGTTATATTATGTTCAGAAGTGCCAGGCAAGCACAACCCCCTTGTTCATTCCGATACAAGCCCACTCTCTCGCTCCTGCTCTCTTTTACTGCATTAGGACAACAACGATTCATCTTTTACTTGTTGCGGTAGTTGAACCCCTTATCCTCTGCATGACCTGTCATTGCCACAGTAAATAGATGAAACCCACTAGCATGAGTAGGAGTTGTTTGAGCCCTGATGTGCCTACTCATTCATGCTTGTTTGTTATGCCTGCTATTGCTTAGAGTTGTGGCAGGCCTGATTCATCGGGGATGAATTGGAAAGTTGTGAACATGTTCTACTGTGTGTGAGCTAAATGTGTGAACACGATTTGGTAAAGGTAGCGGTGAGAGGCCATGTAGGAGTACATGGTGGGTTGTCTCATTGCAGCCGTCCTCAGGAACTGAGTTCTATGTCTGTGATCCATGAACAGCTACTACCACTCATTGGGATACTTAATTGACCCTCTCGGCTTCTTAATCACCCTAGTACTCTGTCCAGGAGTTGCAACTAGTTTCTGGTGTTTGTAGGTTATGTGTTGGCGGCCGTGCGTAGCGCTGACCCTAGGGGTGGGCTATGTTGCGGTAGATACACCGTGGCACGGTGTACCGGGCGCCCGTTTGGTGTCTCGGGAACCCTGCACACATCGTTTGGGGCTGTGAGCGAAACTCTGGCCGGATCTCCTCGCGGATGGAACCCGAATAGGCGATAAACCTGGACTAGAGACTTAAGTGTTTAGGTAGGCCGTGGCCGACACCCTCGCCTGGCTTCCGCTTGAAGGTTGCCGAGGTACATGACGTGTACAGGGCTATAAGTGGCGGGAGCGTGTGTGAAGAAGTACACCCCTGCAGGGTTATCATTATCTATTCGAATAGCCGGATTCCTCGGATATGGAAACTTGGACCCCTTGCATAGTTCATAGACAAGTGAAAGTGGATACTCTAAAACTCGCAAGATAAGTGTGAGTGCTATGGATAGCCTTCTCGTAGGGAGACGGGAGCGGATCCATAGTGGTGTATTGAATGGTGAATATGTGGACTCGTGTGCGCCACCTCAAAAGAGTTGCTCGCAATCGTAGTTCAGGATAGCCACCGAGTCAAAGCTGGCTTGCTGCAGTTAAACTCCACCCCCCCTTGTTGATACCGATGCATATGTAGTTTAGTACTGATGTAAGTCTTGCTGAGTATCTTTGTACTCACGTTTGCTTAATTTATGTTTTGCAGAGAGATTTCAGTCTTGCTAGTAGTTCCGCGTGGACTTCGAAGTTTAGCTTGATACCTCAGCTACGATCTTGTGCCCTCGACAGGATTTGGTAGATAGTCAGGCTTCTTAGCCTTTTTCATTTATAGATGTCTGTACTCGGACATGTTAAGCTTCCGCATGTGCTTTGCATTGTATGCTATGATTGTTGGGTCATGAGACCCATGTCTGTAATATCTCGCTCCTCGGAGCCTAATGAATAAATACTTGAGTTGTAGAGTTATGTTGTGATGCCATGTTGTATTCACACATATCGAGCATATTGTGTGTATGATTGAAATGCTTGGTATGTGTGGGATCCGACTATCTAGTTGTTTATCCTTGGCAGCCTATCATATGGGGAAATGTAGTCTAGTGCTTCTGAGCGATAGTAGTCCGCTACAGCTCGGATCATCGGAGTCCTGCTAGCCCAGCACTACTGTTCAGGAAACTTGACTGGCCGGCATGTGTTTCACTTCGTCCCTATGTCTGTCCCTTCGGGGAAATGTCACGCGGTGATTTCCGGAGTCCTGCCTAGCCTGCTACAGCCCGGGATCCCCGGAGTCCTGTTAGCCCAGTGCTACAGCCTGGAATCACTCGTTGATGACCGACATGTTCGATGTGATTCATGTATGCCTGTCTCCATAGGTCTGTGCCGCTTTGGGTTCACGACTAGCCATGTCGGCCCGGGTTCTTTGTCATATGGATGCTAGCGACACTATCATATACGTGAGCCAAAAGGCGCAAACGGTCCCGGTCCAGGTAAGGTGGCACCCGTGGAAATACCGTGCGTGAGGCCACAAAGTGATATGATGTGTTACATGCTAGATCGGTGTGACCTAGGATTGGGGTCCTGACAGCGTTGGCATCAGAGCCTGACTGCCTGTAGGATTACCAAGCCAAACTGGTCGAAGTTGAGTCTAGAAATGCTTTAGTTATGTAAGGGAATTGATTGTGGAAGGGAACGTAAGGCTCTTTTTACTCCTTACCCTCATGACCTCCTGATCTGAGTCATCTTATCCTTCCTACGGGGTTAAGAACTAGGCTTCTCTTCTATCTCTCAGGATGACGTGTTACTAGACCGTAGTTGACTAGGATTGTTGAGTTCAAGCCTCAGTTCAGTTCCTACTACTTCCATATATTCATAACTGGCCTCAGAACCTTGATATTATGATTCTGAGTGGTTATGCCACCATTTTTGCAGGATGTCTCAAATCTTTTCGAGCATTTACAGCCGTTATGCTGTCCGAGTCATCCCAGGTTTCTAAATAGTCTGATGCATTTGCAAATCCTTCCTCCCTGTTCTTGAAGTCCATTTAGGCCTGGTTAATCACACTAATTGTGAGTTGGAGTGTTCTTTTTCCTCGACATGTATGTTGGAATTATTATTATGACCCTGGATGTCTTAGAGTGCCACCTAGTAATCGAACCATGTTTTGCGTTTCAAGTGTGATGATTCTGGCCGTTATTCTTGAAAGCATCCCGTGATGCCATGTAGTGGTAGGTATTCTATTCATGGGTTCTTGAACCCGAGATTCACCCTACTTACCTCATGTTGATAGTGTTGCTAGTTCCTTTGGGATATTAGTAACCTTGCGATAGTCCTCGAGGTCCGTGGTATATCCTTCTTCCAAATACTATGAACCGCCTATGGCAGAAGTTCTTTGAACCATAAGATCACAACCGGGGTGCTCTTGATGAGTTCTCCATTCTATATTGTGGCTCTGCCAGTTCTACCTTTCTGCATGGGTTATCCGGAAGAAATATGTTGAACTCGTTCGACATACTAATCTATGCATCCACAACTCAGAAAGTTATATGTACCTTTGAGTTGTTCCCCTTCCGTTATATTCCGATCTTCGTCTATCAATTGATAGTGAGGAGTATGTATGCATTCGTGTTCATCGATGCCTAGTATTCTTGTGGTTCGTCAAGTCGGTCTATTTCAGAATGACTAGGAGAAACAAACTCCAGTACCTCATCCATTTCTGGGATCGGGTCAAAGTGGTTGTATTCCGCAGATCAAAATGCCAATCCAGCTTTTGTTCTGTTCTACCTCGGAGTATTACCCACTTTATGTCAAGAGCGTCGTGAGAATTGCACCTTCTCCTATGAATTCTTGACGCAGTGATACTCTCTCCATCATTATTCATTTCTCGGTTTCCGTGTTGTTGCAACCGGAATGTTGACAAGTGAATCATGGTGTGTGAAATCAATACTCCTAGCAACCCCGTTGCTTGGTAGTTAACGGACAATACTCTCGTTCTTAGCGTGCCGGTTATTGAATTATCATTCTAAGACTGATCGTGCTACCTAGTCCATATTTCTGGTGCACACTTCGATCAATGGGTTAGGATTGTGCCAATCCCTCACTCTTTGATCATATCATCTTGCCCTGAAAAGCAAGGTTGTTCTCGAGCTTAGTAACATACCGGTGGTTCGTGATTTTCCGAATATCTTCTCGGAAGTGTTACCAGGTTGTCACCCGACCGTTATGTTGAGTTTGTGATCAAGATGGTTTTTCAATAAACCACTTTCCCCAAGAATTTGTGTTGGATACCCCTGAGCTAGTTGGTTAAGCTTAACAACAACTTGGAGAGTTGGAAGATGAAAACTTGTCCGACTTAGCTCATCCCTAAGGGATATCCTTGTGTGTGTGTGTGTGTGTTGAAGAAAGATGATATCTTCACCAATTGGTCCTCGTGATCGGTTGTTGGATCTATTATCTTGTCCAAACCTTGATTTGAGTGTGGGCTATCGTCAAATCAAATCAGAACCAACGATGTTCGTAATGTTGTCTTACTTGCGGTTGTCCCTCGAGCATACACCATTATATCTTTGGTCTGACCAATACTATCACATTGTTCACATAGTGGTGGAAGTCCAGTGATATGGAAATTCCGATGAGTTGCTGTTGAGCCCATCAGCGGCATTTTATCTCCCCCATAATTCATGTTGAACATCTAAGTTAGTGTTGGAAACTTTTGTAAGCATTATCTTCATGTCCCTTTCATGAAATACATGTTTGGTGTAAGAAGTGACTTTCTCCAAGTTCATGTGCATTAGGTGCAAGTTGTCGCCGTGAATCCGAGAACGTTTGTCTTGCTTTCTCTGGAATCATCCCAAATCGGTCACGCGTACGTGCGAAGTATACTGCGGTTTGGAGACTTGCAACCTTCATTCTATATGTATCCCTAGCACACCAAGCCACTGATTGATTTGTTCAAGGAGAAGAAGTTTCTTCTTAGGAGCTAGACTTACGCAAGGACTTCGTTATCCGCAATGATGGTTCCCCACTTGAACTCGGTAGTGTTTTATTATAAGACTACTACGTGGTCATGCTTGTCTGGGACAGTGTGTTCACATGTTTGTAGCAGAACCAGTTCATGTTTTGGAGCATACTACCGTAGTTCATTCCCCCGAGAATCTCGCAACATCGTCTCGTCAATTTGTGTTGCAAACCTTCATTTTCCTTTCTAGATTCGATGAGTCTGGAATATCCTGACACCAACCAGATCTGAATCTCAAGCAGATATGATGGTTGGAGCATTTTCCAAGAACCATAATATTGGTCTCCCGATAACCGGTAAAGTGGATGTCGTGGCCAACACATCCAGCCGGAAGACCTATTATTGTAGTATCTTGATTGAGGAAGTTGGCCACCTCCCCATAAGGATTTCTTAGGATTTACTCCAGAAGTTGTTCCTTATGGATCTATTGTATTCCGAAGTCCGACCACTACTTGATGGCTATGCCGATGCTTAAAGCATGACCGTGGTAACCAGTACATCAAGGAGAACATTAGAAGCGGAGTGCTAAATGTCTCTCGGTCGATCATCCAGATTTTGTTTCCTTGGCTTCGCTAAGGTGAAATCTGAGAGAGTGTTATCTTTCTTTGCATCTGCATCTTCCACCATTATTCATCATGGTAGCATGTTGTGTTGCCTGGATCCTTGACACGGATATTGGCAGAACCTTGATGAATACGGAAATGCTCAAGTTCTTGAGAGCACGCTCAGGCACTAGGTTCTGATGTTGTCGTCAACTGGAATGTGCCTCCATCCTCTCAGTTGTTCGATAGCCATCCAATTGGTGGAATCACCTTTGCCGGTGAACCTTCTCCCCAATTACTAGAATCATTCCCAACATTTGCAGTTTGTTCCCAGCTTGCACCTCAGCAGTTGTTGTTCAGGATCATCTTCAAAGTGGACATACCACGAGTCTCATCCATTTCCGATGATGAGCAAAAATTATCCATTGTGTTGTCTTCAACAACGTAGTCCACATCATCCATTCTTGTCCAAGTATGCCATCTCTTCAAGCTATCTCAAACGATCAATTGTAAATTGCCTTAAGCTGGTATGAAGAGCTTCAATGATTTATGGATCAAAAGTAATTCTTTTTGCCACTTAAGGGAATAGTTCTTCGAGTCACCTTCCCCGAGGTGCCCCGTTTTGGAATCACGGCAATTTCCCTCGCTACTTTGAAACCCTCGTCAAATTGTTTCTTCTATTGCTCCTGATGCAAGTTTTGCCTCTCAGCTTCAGAGATGTTCCTATGTCTCACTCCATGAGTTGATCTTGAGTGCTCGATCTCCGAGGAGATCGATCTCTGTAGAATTTCCTTTCTGCTGTCATCATGCTGGATGAAGATCCCGAAAGCAAAGACGTCAAGATCAAGATGACGAAATGAATCAACATCTTTGAAAAGGGCAATCAGATCGTGAAGATTCTTTATTGGTGTTCCCCCTCTCTTCTTACCTCACGTCTTGAATCTCGGGCCGAGATTCTTGTTTAGTGGGGGTGAGTTGTCACAGCCCTAGAATTTGCTTGTAGCTATTTACCTGAGTGAGCATCATGCATCATGTCTAAATTCTGAAAGTTGAATTGAGGTTAGTTGAAACCCTCATAAATCACCTCAAAAATAATCAACATTAAAATCCTTTCAAAGAAGTCCAAGAAAATGTTCCTCTTAGTCTCTGAAAATATTGGCAAGAGGTAAAACTTAAAACAATATTTTTGGAATCTCGGAGATATTTATTTTGGGCCTTTGAATTAATTCAATAACTATTTGCATTGGATATATATTCTTTATATAATTAATATATGCCCAATAATCCTGGAACATTTTATGTGGTTTGGGATATTTTAGTTCTAGTCACATATTTATTTTCAGGATTTTATAAAATGATTTAGTATTTAAACTAAATCAAAACAAAATAACATAAATTAGAAAATAGAAATAAGAGAGAAAGAGAGAGTGAAGGACTACCTGGCCCACCTACCTGAAGCCGGCCCAGCTCGCTGGGCCAGGCCACCAGGGGCACGCTTGTCTTCCTCCCCTTGCCAGCGCACGAAGCAGCTCGGTGGCGAGCGCCGTCGACGCGCCTGGCCACCTCCTGCTTGCTGCCGCCTCCCCGACGACGCCCTGGAGACGCCACGCGCGCCCCAGGCCCTCTCAGTCTCTCCTCGTGCTCCTCTCCCTCCTCTGGCTCTCCTCCCGCACGCACCCGAGAGCCATCGTCGCCGCCGCTCGCCGCAGACGCAGCCACCGCCTCCCCCGTGCCTCTCTGACGTGTCCCCGTGCTCTGCCCCGACCCCATCTTCCTCCTCACCGAGCCGTGTGCCGCCGGAAGCCCTGCAGCGTCGTCTTCGAGCTCTTCTTCAACCTTCGGCCGCCGGCGACCTCGTCTTCGATTCGCGTCATCCAGAGCTTCCCCGGCCATGCCGTTTGCTCCACTGGAATCCATGTGAGCTCCCGCGTCGAACCCCACTTCTCCCTCTCTCGTTCCCGCTCGCTAGCCTCGCTCCCAACCATGGCCATGAGCTCATCACCGGCGTCCATGTCGTCGCCGTCGTTGCAGAGGACAAACCTCGCGTTCGAGCCCGTCAGCGCGCTTAGAATGCTCCCAGTAAACGAGCGCAACCACCCGTTTACCCTGCCCTGCACCGTAGCCCCGTCCCCGAGGTCGGACAAACTCCGTCCGCCGCCCAACCTGCCGCCACCGCCGCTACAGATCGCCCCGCGTCGAGCCAGTGCCTCCCCTGGATGCGGGCGAGCGAGGGCAACCCCCTGGTGCCCTTGGCTTGACCCACCGCCGCTGTAGCGCCGCTCCGGCGACCTTCCGCCGCGACTTGAGGTTGCCGGCATCTAACCGCCGTTCTGGACGACGTGGCACGGCCGTTAGGGGCTAATCCTACTGATTAGCCGCCCTTCAGCCACTGACAGTGGGCCCCCGTAGTGGGTCAAATCCCAGTCAATACGGGATTAACTCCCAGTTAGCAGTGAGTCAATGACATGTGGGACCCGGTCGTCAGGTTTGACCTGGACCGACCCCGTTGACCTGATGACGTCATAGTGACATCATGCTGACGTAGTAAAGCTTTTCTGGGATCTTAAATAAATCAGAAATGATTTATTTATTTCAGAAAATTGCCTAAACTTCTAAAAATCATAGAATTTCAACCGTAGCTCCAAATGAAATAATTTATATATGAAAAATTATCAGAAAAATTCAAGGAATCCATCTGTACCATTTTCATGCATGTTTGAACAATGTTTGTCCTCTGTTTTGGACAAAACAAATAAAGGGCATTTAAATAATCATATATGGGGTTGGAATTTGAATCTTGTACTCAAACCAACTTCATTTAAATCATAGCTAGTTGCATTAGCTCAAACCACAGCATATTGACATGTCATGATCATGCATCATACTGTGCATTGCATTGATTGTATTTCTTTCTCTGTTGCCGGTATTTGTCCCCTTTCGATAGACGTGGTTTCGACGATGGGATCGGTGACACCGATGAAGAGTTATATTATCTTCAAAAGTGCCAGGCAAGCACAACCCCCTTGTTCATTCCGATACAAGCCCACTCTCTCGCTCCTGCTCTCTTTTACTGCATTAGGACAACAACGATTCATCTGTTACTTGTTGCGGTAGTTGAACCCCTTATCCTCTGCATGACCTGTCATTGCCACAGTAAATAGATGAAACCCACTAGCATGAGTAGGAGTTGTTTGAGCCCTGATGTGCCTACTCATTCATGCTTGTTTGTTATGCCTGCTATTGCTTAGAGTTGTGTCAGGCCTGATTCATCAGGGATGAATTGGAAAGTTGTGAACATGTCCTACTGTGTGTGAGCTAAATGTGTGAACACGATTTGGTAAAGGTAGCGGTGAGAGGCCATGTAGGAGTACATGGTGGGTTGTCTCATTGCAGCCGTCCTCAGGAACTGAGTTCTGTGTCTGTGATCCATGAACAGCTACTACCACTCATTGGGATCCTTAATTGACCCTCTCGGCTTCTTAATCACCCTAGTACTCTGTCCGGGAGTTGCAACTAGTTTCTGGTGTTTGTAGGTTATGTGTTGGCGGCCGTGCGTAGCGCTGACCCTAGGGGTGGGCTATGTTGCGGTAGATACACCGTGGCACGGTGTACCGGGCGCCCGTTTGGTGTCTCGGGAACCCTGCACACATCGTTTGGGGCTGTGAGCGAAACTCCGGCCGGATCTCCTCGCGGATGGAACCCGAATAGGCGATAAACCTGGACTAGAGACTTAAGTGTTTAGGTAGGCCGTGGCCGACACCCTCGCCCGGCTTCCGCTTGAAGGTTGCCGAGGTACATGACGTGTACAGGGCTATAAGTGGCGGGAGCGTGTGTGAAGAAGTACACCCCTGCAGGGTTATCATAATCTATTCGAATAGCCGGATTCCTCGGATATGGAAACTTGGACCCCTTGCATAGTTCATAGACAAGTGAAAGTGGATACTCTAAAACTCGCAAGATAAGTGTGAGTGCTATGGATAGCCTTCTCGTAGGGAGACGGGAGCGGATCCATAGTGGTGTATTGAATGGTGAATATGTGGACTCGTGTGCACCACCTCAAAAGAGTTGCTCGCAATCGTAGTTCAGGATAGCCACCGAGTCAAAGCTGGCTTGCTGCAGTTAAACTCCACCACCCCCCCCCCCCTTGTTGATACCGATGCATATGTAGTTTAGTACTGATGTAAGTCTTGCTAAGTACCTTTGTACTCACGTTTGCTTAATTTATGTTTTGCAGAGAGATTTCAGTCTCGCTAGTAGTTCCGCGCGGACTTCGATGTTTAGCTTGATACCTCAGCTACGATCTTGTGCCCTCGACAGGATTTGGTAGATAGTCAGGCTTCTTAGCCTTTTTCATTTATAGATGTCTGTACTCAGACATGTTAAGCTTCCGCATGTGCTTTGCATTGTATGCTATGATTGTTGGGTCATGAGACCCATGTCTGTAATATCTCGCTCCTCGGAGCCTACTTGAGTTGTAGAGTTATGTTGTGATGCCATGTTGTATTCACACATATCGAGCATATTGTGTGTATGATTGAAATGCTTGGTATGTGTGGGATCCGACTATCTAGTTGTTTATCCTTGGCAGCCTATCATATGGGGAAATGTAGTCTAGTGCTTCTGAGCGATAGTAGTCTGCTACAGCCCGGATCACCGGAGTCCTGCTAGCCCAGCACTACTGTTCAGGACACTTGACTGGCCGGCATGTGTTTCACTTCGTCCCTATGTCTGTCCCTTCGGGGAAATGTCACGCGGTGATTTCCAGAGTCCTGCCTAGCCTGCTACAGCCCGGGATCCCCGGAGTCCTGTTAGCCCAGTGCTATAGCCCAGAATCACTCGTTGATGACCGACATGTTCGATGTGATTCATGTATGCCTATCTCCATAGGTCTGTGCCGCTTTGGGTTCACGACTAGCCATGTCGGCCCGGGTTCTTTGTCATATGGATGCTAGCGACACTATCATATACGTCAGCCAAAAGGCGCAAACGGTCCCGGGCCAGGTAAGGTGGCACCCGTGGAAATACCGTGCGTGAGGCCACAAAGTGATATGATGTGTTACATGCTAGATCGATGTGACCTAGGATCGGGGTCCTGACAGCGTCTCAGTATTTGCGCTGGTCTGAGCAACCCATTTTGTGGAGTAGAGAGGATCACCCACCCCGGGTTGAAAATCCGGGTCACTTGGCCCTAGTGGTGGCCCCTCAAGTTGGGGGATATAAGTTCACGAAGGTACTCATGGATGGGGGAAGTAGTATCAACATTCTATATTATGATACCTTCCATCGTATGGGGTTGACAGATAAGAGTCTTAAACCATCAAACACTATTTTTCACGGTGTGGTGCCTGGCAAGTCTGCATATCCGGTAGGCAAGATAGCCTTAGAGGTGGCTTTTGGAGATGACTATGATTCAAGGTCAGAAACATTGACTTTTGAGGTGGTAAAAATCAAAAGTCCGTATCACGCTTTGTTTGGACAACCGGCTTATGCTAAGTTCATGGCGAGGCCGTGTTATGTTTATCTACAGCTTAAAATGCTAGGTCATAAGGGGACCATCACGGTACACGGGAGCAGGAAGATTGCTTTGGAATGTGAGGAAGGTGATGCGGCTTATGCTGAATCGGTTTGTGCCACGGAGGAATTGAAGTTTTATATGGACCAAGTTGATCCGGCAGATATGACTTCTTTGAAAAAGCCAACTACGGAACACGATCCGGCGTTGAAGTTTCAATCAGCCACAGATACGAAGATGGTTGATTTTGTTCCTGGCGATTCATCCAAGCAGTTTAGCATCAGCGCTAACCTGGATCCCTAATAGGAAAGCGCGCTCATCGAGTTCATCCGTGAGAATCGGGACATCTTTTCATGGAAACCTTCTAACATGCCAGGTGTACCGAGGGAACTCGCTGAGCACACACTTAACATTGATCCTAAGTTTAAACCGGTCCGGCAGTTTCTTCGCCGCTTCAATGAAGAAAGGCGCAAGGCTATTGGTGAGGAGGTAGCTCGGTTGTTTGCCGCAGGGGTTATTGTGGAAGTTTTTCACCCAGAGTGGTTGGCTAATCCGGTGCTGGTTCTTAAGAAAAACGGCACTTGGCGTATGTGTGTAGATTACATAGACTTGAACAAAGCTTGTCCTGCAGACCCCTTTGCCCTCCCTTGTATTGATCAGATCATTGATGCTACGGCGGGTTGTGATCGTTTGTGTTTTCTGGATGCTTACTCTGGTTATCATCAGATCAAAATGGTAGTTAAGGACCAGGAGAAGACAACTTTCATCACTCCCTTTGGAGCCTTCTGCTATGTCTCCATGCCCTTTGGGCTCAAGAGTGCCCAGGCGACTTATCAACGTTGTGTTCAGAATTGTCTTCATAAGCAGATTGGGCGCAATGTTCATGCATATGTGGATGATATTGTGATAAAGTCCAGGAAGGAGGAAGCATTAATAGATGATTTGAGAGAAACCTTTGACAACCTCCGGGTTTACAAGATGATGCTCAATCCGGAAAAGTGTGTCTTTGGTGTACCGGCGGGCAAACTCTTGGGTTTTCTGGTGTCAAATAGAGGCATTGAGGCTAATCCGGAAAAAAATTCAGCAATTACATCTTTGGCTAAACTGGCATGTATCAATGACGTTCAATGTCTGGCCGGCCAGATTGTGGCTTTAAGCCAGTTTATCAGTCGTCTAGGGGAGAAGGCTATCCCGTTATATCAGATGCTCAAGAAAACAGATAATTTTGTCCGGAGCAAGGCAGCTGATAAAGCGTTTGAGGATCTGAAGAGGCAGTTAGCTGAACCGCCTGTGCTTGCAGCACCAATCGATAAGGAGGCATTATTGCTATATGTGGTTGCTAATGCCCGAGCTGTTAGCGTGGCTATTGTGGTGGAGCGCAAGGAAGCTCGTAAGGAATATCCGGTTCAACGGTCGGTTTATTATATAAGTGAGGTGCTCATTGAGTGAAAGCAGAGGTATCCACATTGGCAGAAGCTGGTGTATGGAGTGTTTATGGCAAGCCGGAAGCTTAAACATTATTTTCAAGGCCATCCCATCACAGTGGTCAGTTCAGCCCCTCTAGGAGATATCATACAAATAGAGAAGCAACGGGCCGGATTGCCAAGTGGGCTATTGAGCTTGGACCTCATGGGCTCAAATATATACCTCGCACAGCGATCAAATCCCAGGCACTCGTGGACTTCATCAATGATTGGACGGAGTTGCAGGCACCAGAGGAGAAGCCAAATAATACGTATTGGACTATTCACTTTGATGGATCCAGGCAGTTGGAGGGCTCAGTGGCTAGAGTCATACTAACTTCCCCACGAGGTGACAAGTTTTGTTATGTCCTCCGTTTAATGTTCCCTTGTACTAACAATGCAGCTGAATATGAGGCCTTACTCCATGGTCTTTGGATGGCTAAGGAGATGAACTTAAGCCGGGTTAAGTGCTTCGGGGATTCAGATCTGGTGGTTCAACAGGTGTCTGGCACTTGGGATTCTAAGGACCCACTCATGGCTGCATATCGGCAAGAGGTGGATACAGTGGCTGGTCACTTCAAGGGTTATCAGGTGGACCATATAGACCGGCGAAAGAATGAAGCGGCGGACGCTTTAAGTCGCCTTGGTTCTTAGCGTAAACCGGTTCCACCAAATGTCTTTCTTGACGTATTGCATAATCCGTCAGTCAAGGTACCAACAAAGGAAGAGTTGGCTATTCTTGCTCCGGAGGCTCAATTGGTGGCGGCTTTGCATGTCATACCAGATTGGACATCCCGTATCTGGCTTACATGAACCGAGACGAGTTACCAGACGATGAAACCTTGGCCCGGCAGATAATCCGGCGTTCCAAGTCCATGACCATACTCAACGGGGAGTTACATCATTACAGCGTTTCAGGAGCTATTCAGTGGTGTGTCTCTCCTCAAGAGGGTTGTGAGATTTTGCGAGAAATCCATGAAGGGGATTGTGGTCACCACGCCGGTTCAAAGTCTTTCGTTGCTAAAGCTTTTCGCCACGGTTTTTACTGGTTAACAACTCATGCTGATGCGGAGGATTTGGTTAAGAGATGTGACGGTTGTCAAAAATTCGCACGCCGTGCCCACATTCCGGCTCAGGAGTTGAGGATGATTCCAATAACTTGGCCGTTTGCGACTTGGGGGATCGATATGGTTGGCCCCTTCAAGCGATCGAAGGAAAAAAAGAGCCACTTGTTAGTGGGAGTTGATAAATTCACCAAATGGGTGGAAGCAAAGCCAGCCAGTAAGTGTGATGCGGCCACAACGGTTCAATTCATCAAAAAGGTGATATTCCGGTTTGGCTTTCCATAAAGTATTATAACTGATAATGGTACTTGTCGGTGTGAAAGTGCAACTATCCCTAGGTGGTTTTGGTAATTCATAACAACATATAGCTCATTGAGCTAATGCTATGCCAAGATGATTATTTCAAGAAAGCTCAATGATTGGCATGGCATGGATGGTGAAAGTGGAACCCTCAAAATGCTAAGGACAAAGGATTGGCTCAAGCTCAAAAGCTCAAGACTCTTCATTTTATATTTTAGTGATCCAAGATCACATTGAGTCTTTAGGAAAAGCCAATACTATCAAGGAGGGATGAGGTGTTGCTTAATGAGCCTCTTGCTTCATGTGCTTAGTGAAATGCTCCAAAACCCTCAACTACTTTCCCATATCCACATTTTACCTAAACCCTAAGCCAAACTCGGCCCTACCGATTCTTTCAACCCGGCGTCACCGAGTTTCACTTGTCATAGCCATTCCAAACCCTAGCAAATCGGTTCTACCGATAGGGATCTCGGTGTCACCGAGATGGGATTGCAAACTCTCTGTTTCCCTTTCGTAACTTTTCGGTCTCACCAAAAGAGCGGATCGGTCCCACCGAGATTGCAATGTAAACTCTATGTTTCCTTTTTGTAACATTTTGGTCTCACCGAAAGAGAAAATTGGTCCCACCGAGTTTACCTGACCAACTCTTTGGTTAGCTTATTACCAAAATCGGTCTCACCGAGTTTGTGTAATCGGTCTCACCGAGATTACGTTATGCCCTAACCCTAACAAAATCGGTCCTACCGAGTTGCATGTCAGTCCCACCAAAAATCTCTAACGGTCACTAGGTTTACTATTTCGGCCTGACCGATTTTTTTGATTCGGTCCCACCGAGATTGGTAAACTGTGTGTAACAGTTGGATTTTGTGTGGAGGCTATATATACTATATATACCCCTCCACCTCCTCTTCACTCGTGGAGAGATCCATCAGAACACATCTACACTTCCAGCTCATATGTTCTGAGAGAGAACCACCTACTCATGTGTTGAGACCAAGATATTCCATTCCTACCATATGAATCTTGATCTCTAGCCTTCCCCAAGTTGCTTTCCACTCAAATCTTCTTTCCACCAAATCCAAATCCTGTGAGAGAGAGTTGAGTGTTGGGAGACTATCATTTGAAGCACAAGAGCAAGGAGTTCATCATCAACACACCATTTGTTACTTCTTGGAGAGTGGTGTCTCCTAGATTGGCTAGGTGTCACTTGGGAGCCTCCGACAAGATTGTGGAGTTGAACCAAGGAGTTTGTAAGGGCAAGGAGATCGCCTACTTCGTGAAGATTTACCGCTAGTGAGGCAAGTCCTTCGTGGGCGATGGCCATGGTGGGATAGACAAGGTTGCTTCTTCGTGGACCCTTCGTGGTTGGAGCCCTCCGTGGACTCGCGCAACCGTTACCCTTCGTGGGTTGAAGTCTCCATCAACGTGGATGTAGGATAGCACCACCTATCCGAACCACGGGAAAAACATCCGTGTCTCCAATTGCGTTTGAATTCTCCAAACCCTTTACATTCTTGCAAGTTGCATGCTTTACTTTACACTGCCAATATACTCTTTGCATGCTTGCTTGAATTGTGTGATGATTGCTTGACTTGTCCTAAAATAGCTAAAATCTGCCAAGAACTAAAATTGGGAAAAGGTTAAGTTTTTATTTGGTCAAGTAGTCTAATCACCCCCCCCCCCTCTAGACATACTTTCGATCCTACAAGTGGTATCAGAGCCTTGGTCTCCATTTGCTTTGATTTCCATAGCTTTTGGTGGTCATAGCCTTGGTTTCACAACCTAGGAGAGTATGGCATCTAGCGAGGGAAATTATCACCATAGAGGTCCTTACTTTGATGGTACTAATTTTGCTAGTTGGAAGCATAAAATTAAAATGCATATTCTTGGACATAACCCCGCCGTTTGGGCTATTATGTGTGTTGGTTTGCAAGGTGACTTCTTTGATGGGAGAGAACCAAACCGTGAAGCTACCGCGGATGAGTTGAAGATGCTGCAATACAATGCTCAAGCTTGTGATATTCTCTTCAACGGATTGTGCCCCGAAGAATTCAACAAAATCAGCCGTCTTGAGAATGCAAAGGAAATTTGGGACACTTTGATTGATATGCACGAAGGTACCGACTCCGTCAAGGAATCCAAATTGGATGTGCTTCAAAGTCAACTTGACAAATTCAAAATGAAGGATGGTGAAGGTGTCGCTGAAATGTACTCTAGGCTTGCTCTCATCACAAATGAGATTGCCGGCTTAGGAAGTGAAGAGATGACCGATAGATTCATCATCAAGACGATTCTAAGAGCCTTGGATGGAAAATATGATACAGTGTGCACATTGATCCAAATGATGCCCAATTACAAAGATCTCAAGCCAACGGAGGTAATTGGAAGAATTGTTGCTCATGATATGTCACTTGAGGATAAAGAGGAACTTCACAACAAATCAAGTGGTGCCTACAAAGCCTCATGTGAAGCCCCTACATCATCAAGTGAGAAACAAAACTTCAATGAAGAATTGAGCTTAATGGTGAAGAACTTCAACAAGTTCTACAAGAGTAGAAGCAAAGATAGAAGCTCCAAGTCAAGGTCCTATAATGACAAAAGATCTTCTAGTCGAGAGCGAAACTGCTACAATTGTGGAAGACCCGGACACTATTCCAATGAGTGTACGGCTCCCTACGAGAGAAGAGAAGACTCTCCAAAAAGAAGAAGCAAAAGAGAAGAATCACCACCAAGAGAGAGAAGGAGTAGAGATGATCGTTATGAACGAAGATACTCATGGAGAAGCAAGGATTCGGAAAGAAAGGAAAAATCATCAAGGAGCTACACAAAACGAAGACATCAAGCTCATGTTGGTGAATGGGTATCCGGCTCCGACTCCGACGACCACTCCGAGAGAAGTTATCACTCCGATTCCGAATATACTCAACATGAAGGTGTTGCCGGTCTACCACTTGTGTCAACCAACTCCTACGACATATTTGACTCACCAAATGAAGGAATTGGAAGATGCTTCATGGCCAAAGGTCCTAAGGTAACACACCCCGAGTATGTTGATTTTAATAGTGATGAAGATGACTTGTTAGGTGAAGATGATTTACTTGTTGACAACTCTAGTGATGAATACTATAATGAAACGTCAATTAATCATGCTAATCAAGATAAAACGAATGACAATGATAAGGAGAAAATTGAGGCTCTAACTAAAGAACTAAACACTCTTAAGTTAGCTCATGAAACTGTCTTCGAAGATCATCGAGAACTTTTAAGAGCTCATGAGAAGTTACGCCTTGAAAAGCTCAATCTTGAGCAAGAGCTTGAGTTTTTAAAGGCAATCAATGATGATCTCCGTAAGAAAAGTTCTTCTTACATTGCCAAGCGTTTACTCTTATCCACTTACATGCCTCAAGTCAAGTCTAGTAACAAGAACAAGAAAGATTCTTATTCTAGTAGTAACAATGATCATGCTAAATCCAATATTGTTGCTTCTAGTAGTTCTCTTGATTCCACTAATGATTCTCTTAGCCAATTTACACTTGAGCAAGAAAATAGCTTATTGAAGGGAATTATAGAGAAAGGAGTGTACAAAAGCCTTGCCGGGAGTAAGCAATTCGAGGAAATTGTGCGCAAGCAAGGAATGCACCGGAAGAATCAAGGTGTTGGTTTTGAACGAAAGTTCAATGCCAATGGAGTTGAGTGGGAAGAAGATCAATACCCCAAGACAAAGTTTCTTCCTCAACAAGAGAAGTATGATACTTCCTTCAAGGGGACACAAGCTCAATATGATCTTCCACCACAAGACTACAAGCAAAAAGGCAAGGACAAGCTTCAAGAGGAAATTGATGCATTTGAAGAAGCTCCTAAGACCTTAGTCAAGTGGATTCCCAAGACCACTTCAAGTTCCACTTCATCAAGTACGACTACAACTCCAAGGATTCCCATCAAGATGGTGTGGATCCAAAAGAAGAAGAACTAGAGAGTTCTTGAGGGTGACTCCGCCAACATACTTCACTCTTATCATTTTGGCAAGAACAAGTGCAATCAACTTCCACATCTTGCACTAGTTCAAGGAGTCACAAACCCTCTTGTTGGTAAGACAAGGGACAAGGTAACCTAAAGTTTTCATGGACATCATCTTGTGTGTGCATCACTCTATGTTTATGGATATCCTTGTTTGTTCCTTGTGGTACTAACCCATGTAGGTATTGAAAGTGCAATTCACTCAAATGGATAGCTCCAAGTGATCTACATCAACATTGAGCATCCACATCTTCAACATCTACATGAAGTCATCATCGACAAAACCCAAGGTTAGTTCATCCCTCTTATGGGGGATATCACATCTAGGGGGAGCTTTACTCTAAGCCTTGAGCTAAAGCAACTCTAAAGATGTGGACACAACAATGCTTTATGTAAAAGTGGTAACCCCACTTGAGCTTAAACGATGAGTATGACCTATGATCAAGTGTTCTCACTTGACTCCTAAGTCAATATACTCATATATAGATGACCTAGTCATCGCAAATTGCTTGATAGATGCTAGAGTTGGTTGTGCATGCTTTGTCACATATTTCAATTGCCATCTTATTGTGTGAGCATGTTGGTTGCATATTTTACTCATTCGATGACATCCACTTGTTGTTTTGATTGTTTGGTTTTATTTCCTTTTGCCAAGTGGATGGACAAGAATGCCTAAGAACCTCCTCTAGCTATCTATGCTTTTCTCGTCTCAAACTCTATTCATGCTACATCACAAAATTTGATCAAGTCAGATTCGAACCACTCTGTGTGAGGTGCACTCGGAGTCCCCGATTCGTCATAGACTTAAACTTCCAAAACCTCTTTGTGATTCTCGGTCTGACTGATATCCTACTTTCGGTCCTACCGAGATCATTAAGTTGATCCGAATTTTCGATCTCGGTGCAACCGATTTGAACCATTCGGTCACACCAACAGGGTCGGGCTATATATAGTCACAAGCAAAAATTTGGAAATTTCTCCGAACCCCTTCGCCCACGCGATAGCTCGTTCTGCCAACGAGGTCTCCGGATCGTCTCCTCGCCGCCAGCCGCCTCCAGTCGCTGGTCTCCATAGTCGTCAACAGAATTCAACCCCGCCGTTGCCGCCGTAGCGAGTCTCCGCCGAACTAGGGTATGGACTCGATCTTTGTGCTATCCCCAATTTGATTCCTAGCACATTGTGTTCTTAATGATTCTTGCCATGATTGAAACACTCTTATCCAGTCAATGCGTTCGTAGAATATGATTGATTCGAAAATTTTAGGGTTAGGTTTCCGCCGAAACCATCTCGGACCCACCGAGTTGAAAAACTCGGTCCCACCGATTTGGCTTATGCCATTGCACAAGTGAAACTCAGTCTGACCGAGAATTACTTATCGGTGTGACCGATTTTGGAACTTTGTGAAACCCTAGCAGTCTCGGTGCCACCGAACTGTGACTCGGTCTGACTGAGTTCACTAGTTTAGGTTCCAAAGCTTCTTCGGTATCACCGAGTTTAAAAATCGGTAGATCCGAGATGATTTCAGTGGGAAACTAAAACTAAGATTTTGAATCATTCTTTTGCAAAAATCTCTGCATTTTGTGATGCTCATCCACTCTACCTCATCTATAAACTTTTCACAGGGTCAGCAGTCAGCTTTTACATCATGTCTGATCAGAGTGACAGCCAGAACAGATCAGAAGAGCAGGTGCTCATGAGTGAGGGCACTAGTCCCTCCAGCTCTTCAGATGATGGCAGTAGAAGTACCCCAAGCAATTTGCCAAAATCTTCCACCAGACAGAGGAAGAAGAGAACTTCAGATTCTGAGGATGAATATTATGTGGAAGAGGAAGAGGAAGCCACATCAAAGAGAGTTGTGCTCAAGAAGGAATATGGCTCAGGTCAAGGCACAAAGCCAGGCTTAAAAATCAAAAGGCCAGTAGGTAGGCAGCCTATGCCAAAGGCCAGAGCTTCAACTCAGATTCCTGAAAAGCCTGCAACCATAGAGCCAGTTGCTGCTGAAGGAAAGAAAAGGAAGGAAAGGGTCAAGAAGACCGTAGCCAGAGTGCTTGGAAAGGCTTCCATCATGGAAGAAGAGGAAGAAGAAGAGGTTGCTGCACCAGCACCTAAGGCACCTAAGCTTATGGGTGATGCTATCAGGACAGGGGCTACTGCATCCAAGCCCAAAGAAGCACCCAAAGCTGCCTCCGAGCCCAAGTCTGCCCCAAAGAGAAATACGAGGAGCATACCTGCAACTGAGAAGAACAAGGCCCCAGTGCCTGAAGTTGCTGAAGAAGATGATGAAGAGCATGTTCTGAGAAAGCTCAAGCCCAAGATCCCAGACCACAATGATGCTCATCCTGTGGCTGAGGACATGAAGCTCAGAAGAGACTCAGGGCTGAGGAAGTGGAGAGAAGCAGATCCATATGCTTCAAGGAGAAGAACTGTTGTTGATTATAGGTTCCACACTAAGGAACAGCGGGACTTCTATGAGACAGTTTTGTTGGACAAGAAGCCCATAGTTTGTGACATGAGATGGCTCAATTGGGAGTACATCAAGGAAAATGAAGAACACTACCCTGGAGTGTATGATAGCTTCAATGCTTGTGGAGTAGCAGACTTTGTTGGGCAGAAGCTCACAAAGTGGAACGAGGAACTCATTATGCAATTCTACTCCACAGCACATTTCTACCCAGATGGAAAGATCACATGGATGTCTGATGGTACGAGGTACCGATCTACTGTTGCTGAGTGGGCACAACTCATCAATGCCCCAGAGGAGCATGAGGATGACTTGGATATCTATGCCAAGAAGAAGATGGACCACAACTCTATGTCCAATATGTACAAGGAAATTCCAAACGAGGCACTTGATACTTTCAAGTTTGGGTCTGTGCATTATCTTCTGTCAGGGCTGCCAACCATTAACTAGATCCTTAGGCGCACTCTATTGCCCAAGTTAGGTGATCACAAGATGATAAGAGGCCATGCAATCAATTTGCTTCATGTATTTGATGTGCCTCAGAAATTCAAGGTCATGAGCCTCATAGTAGAAACTATCAGGAGGATTGCAACAGATCAGAAGAGGAGCTATGGTTATGCCCCTCAGATTCAGGAGTTAATTAACTCCAAGATGGGCACCGGCATATACTTGTTGGACAAGGAACACTTGCCTATTCATCCAGACTTTGAGGACAACCAAGTTGTGATGAATGAGAATGAACCATCATCAGTTCAAGCACAAGCAAAGAAGGAGCAGGCAAGGAAGGAGAAAGCTGCCTAGATGCCAACTCAAGAGGAGGCATCTGAGTATTTCTTGAAAACCAAACAAGAGCAGCTTGGTTACTTGATTGCATCCACACTGAGGATTGAGCAAGGACTGGCCACCCTCACTCAGAATCAGCAGAGCATAGAGAGGATCATGGAACAAAAATTCTATGACTTGGATGTCAAAGTAACAGAGATTCAGTCTACAGTGGAACAACTTCAGGATGACATGCAGGAGAGGAGAGGCAAGACTACAACTGATGCATTTGCCAGAGTGCCAAGAGCTCAGAGATCACATGCAGTGCCAGTTGCTGACACCAGAGCCACCACTTCTGCACCAGCTACAGCTTCAGTTCCACCAGTTCCAGCATCTACTTCAGCCTCAACTCCAACCATGTCTACAGAAGGCTTCGTCCTTGGAGTGCTCCGGACTCCACCACCACCAGAAGATCAAGCCTGAGAGTCGATCTAGCACTATGCATTTTCTAGGAACTTTTTGGTAACTTGTTGCCAAAGGGGGAGAAAAATGTATAGATCATAGGCTTCGAGAGAGAGTGTGTTGCTTTTATTCTCTCTTGCTTTATTTGGTGGTTTTTCGAACTTTGTTTGCTTTTGAGTGCTTGAGATACTATGCCGTTATCTGTGAGACATTGATGATCATGTGTTTGATCATAAGCTACACTTAATGCTTGGTGAATGCTATTATCTTATCTATCTTATGTGATCATTCACTTTTCTTGGTGATGAGTGCATGTATTTCATTCTTATCATTTTAAGCGCTCCACCAAGATGTATGTGACATGGAAGAGTAACCCATGACTCTAACTCTTTGTGCATTTGTAGTCCAAAGCAAATCTTAAATATGCACAAATTTAGGGGGAGCTCTTACTTATCACATACTTCTCAAAGCGACGATATATTTCATGCTTATTATCATTTGTCGAAGCTTTGATCTATATGTTGTCATCAATTACCAAAAAGGGGGAGATTGAAAGTGCAACTATCCCTAGGTGGTTTTGGTAATTCATAACAACATATAGCTCATTGAGCTAATGCTATTCCAAGATGATTATTTCAGGAAAGCTCAATGATTGGCATGGCATGGATGGTGAAAGTGGAACCCTCAAAATGCTAAGGACAAAGGATTGGCTCAAGCTCAAAAGCTCAAGACTCTTCATTTTATATTTTAGTGATCCAAGATCACATTGAGTCTTTAGGAAAAGCCAATACTATCAAGGAGGGATGAGGTGTTGCTTAATGAGCCTCTTGCTTCATGTGCTTAGTGATTTGCTCCAAAACCCTCAACTACTTTCCCATATCCACATTTTACCTAAACCCTAAGCCAAACTCGGCCCTACCGATTCTTTCAACCCGGCGTCACCGAGTTTCACTTGTCATAGCCATTGCCAAACCCTAGCAAATCGGTTCTACCGATAGGGATCTCGGTCTCACCGAGATGGGATTGCAAACTCTCTGTTTCCCTTTCATAACTTTTCGGTCTCACCGAAAGAGCGGATCGGTCCCACCGAGATTGCAATGTAAACTCTCTGTTTCCTTTTTGTAACATTTTGGTCTCACCAAAAGAGCAAATCGGTCCCACCGAGTTTACTTGACCAACTCTCTGGTTAGCTTATTACCAAAATCGGTCTCACCGAGTTTGTGTAATCGGTCTCACCGAGATTACGTTATGCCCTAACCCTAACAAAATCGGTCCTACCGAGTTGCATGTCAGTCCCACCGAAAATCTCTAACGGTCACTAGGTTTACTATTTCGGTCTGACCGAGTTTGCTGATTCGGTCCCACCGAGATTGGTAAACTATGTGTAACGGTTGGATTTTGTGTGGAGGCTATATATACCCCTCCACCTCCTCTTCACTCGTGGAGAGAGCCATCAGAACACATCTACACTTCCAGCTCATATGTTCTGAGAGAGAACCACCTACTCATGTGTTGAGACCAAGATATTCGATTCCTACCATATGAATCTTGATCTCTAGCCTTCCCCAAGTTTCTTTCCACTCAAATCTTCTTTCCACCAAATCCAAATCCTGTGAGAGAGAGTTGAGTGTTGGGGAGACTATCATTTGAAGCACAAGAGCAAGGAGTTCATCATCAACACACCATTTGTTACTTCTTGGAGAGTGGTGTCTCCTAGATTGGCTAGGTGTCACTTGGGAGCCTCCGACAAGATTGTGGAGTTGAACCAAGGAGTTTGTAAGGGCAAGGAGATCGCCTACTTCGTGAAGATCTACCACTAGTGAGGCAAGTCCTTCGTGGGCGATGGCCATGGTGGGATAGACAAGGTTGCTTCTTCGTGGACCCTTCGTGGGTGGAGCCCTTCGTGGACTCGCGCAACCGTTACCCTTCGTGGGTTGAAGTCTCCATCAACGTGGATGTAGGATAGCACCACCTATCCGAACCACGGGAAAAACATCCGTGTCTCCAATTGCGTTTGAATTCTCCAAACCCTTTACATGCTTGCAAGTTGCATGCTTTACTTTCCGCTGCCAATATACTCTTTGCATGCTTGCTTGAATTGTGTGATGATTGCTTGACTTGTCCTAAAATAGCTAAAATCTGCCAAGAACTAAAATTGGGATAAGGAAGTTTTTATTTGGTCAGGTAGTCTAATCACCCCCCCCTCTAGACATACTTTCGATCCTACATGGTGTCAAAACCGGCGGATCTCGGGTAGGGGGTCCCGAACTGTGCGTCTAGGTGGATGGTAACAGGAGGTAGGGGACACGAAGTTTTACCCAGGTTCGGGCCCCCTTGATGGAGGTAAAACCCTACGTCCTGCTTGATTAATATTGATGATATGGGTAGTACAAGAGTAGATCTACCACGAGATCAGAGAGGCTAAACCCTAGAAGCTAGCCTATGGTATGATCGTGTGTTGTCCTATGGACTAAAACCCTCCGGTTTATATAGACAGAGAGGGCTAGGGTTACACAAGGTCGGTTACAAAGGACGAGATATGCATATACGTATTGCCTAGCTTGCCTTCCACGCCAAGTAGAGTCCCATCCGGACACGAGACAAAGTCTTCAATCTTGTATCTTCATAGTCTAACAGTCCGGCCAAAGAATATAGTCCAACTGTCCGGAGACCCCCTAATCTAGGACTCCCTCAGTAGCCCATGAACCAGGCTTCAATGACGATGAGTCCGGCGCGCAGTATTGTCTTCGGCATTGCAAGGCGGGTTCCTCCTCCGAATACTTCACGGAAGAATTTGAATACAAGGATAGTGTCCAACCCTGCAAAATAAGTTCCACATTCCACCGTAGAGAGAATAATATTTCCACAAATCTAATTTGCTGACTTGTTTTGGCAACACGACCTTATGCCATGGCCCGGTGATTATTCGGACCGTTCCATTTAACTAGCCCCGCACATAACACGAGGCAGTTTTTTGACACGTCTTGTCAAAGCAGAGATCGTGTCCCCTTATCAGTTGATTCTCATCAATACGGGCGTGGGTAACCCAACCGCGCCATCGATTCCGGCGCTTGGGGGATAAACGAGTTTTACCAGGCTAGTGGGGGCGCATAGTTTCGGTCGCCCATATAAAGGGATAAAGATTCACCTTTTCATCCACACCTTCTTCCTCCTTTGCTCATCCACTTTCGCACACTCAAGCTCCAGCGCCCAAGTCTGCATTTCCCACCTCGACCTTCTCCAACCATGTCCGGAGCGGGAGGCAGGTGGATGGTCTCCTCCATCATGGAGGGACACATCAAGAAGCTGAGGAGAGTCGGATACCTGCCCGACAACATCGTGCACCGGCTTCCAGATGAGGGGCAGCTCATCCCCACCCCGAGGCCCCATGAGAGGGTAGTGTTCCTTACCCACTTCCTCCGCGGACTGGGATTCCCTCTCCACCCATTCGTACGGGGGCTCATGTTCTACTACGGCCTGGATTTCCATGAGCTGGCCCCGAACTTCATCCTCAACATATCGGTGTTTATCGTCGTTTGCGAGGCCTTCCTCCGCATCAAGCCCCACTTCGGCTTATGGCTGAAGACCTTCAACGTCAAGCCGAAGGTAGTGAGCGGCTGCCAGGCAGAGTGCAGAGGCGCCATGGTGGGAAAGATGCCCAACGTCACATTGCTCGAGGGCTCCTTCATGGAGACCATAAAGGGGTGGCAATCGGGGTGGTTCTACATCACCGAGCCGCGTGACCCTAAATGGGCAGCAGCCCCCGAGTTCCGATCTGGCTTCCCCACGCGGCTCACCTCCTGGCAAGAGAAGGGCCTGTCGGGGGGTAGTTCAGGAGAGCTGACCGGACTCCAAACATGTATTCAAAACATGGTGAACAAGAAGCTCAAACTCGCCAACGTAGCCCAGGTCATGCTCATCCGCCAGATCCTCCCGTGCCAACAACGGGCTTTCAACTTGTGGGACTTTGACCCAGCCCAGCACCGAAATCTGAACAGGCTCTTTGACACAACTCACGAAGAAGCCTGGAAGGTGCTATTCAATAGTGCCAAGGTTCCCCCTCCCACTACCGAGGACCGCGGATTCTGCGTGAAGCGCCAAGCCAGCGCGGTAAGCTGTTTTACCTCTCACAAGATACTTGTTTTTCATAGTTTGACTATATGCGGGATCTAAGCTCCCGTACCTTTGACAGGACTGGCAGGAGACGGCCGGACAGATCGATTGTCCGGCTCCTTTGCCCGAAGGCCCAACAGGTGCTCTCCTGGGGAAGATGCTGACTCCGGCTCCTTATACGGTGCCGGAGAAGACCAAGAAGGCCAAGGGAACCCGAAAGAGTTCCCGATGCCAGGCGTCATCGGACTCACCGTCCGATGACTTTGCGGCACACTCCTCCCCCGAAGATGAGGAGGAACAAGAATATGCTCCCCCTCCAGGCGGGGGAGACAAGAAAAGGAAGGCCACCCCAACTGGGGGGCGAAGGGTCCAAGAAGGGAAGGACTCTCCTTCCGGATAGTTCCACCACCGCCACCGAAGGCGAAGACGAGTGGTTGCCCAGGGCCAAGCCCCTGGGGAGGTCGTAAGTATTCGAATACCAGAGTAACTCATAGCATTCCTTTGTCGCACTGCTTTCCCTAACACCGAATATGATTATGCAGGCCGCCACGAGCCCGTATCGATGTATCGTTGGACGGCTCCCTGGGCTCGTCGGATATGGATAGCGATCCACTTCCGACCGCCACCTCCCCTTGCCCTGCGGACGATGCCGAGGTACTGTCTCAAGAGGCACCGGGTCGAGGGGAGACAGTCCCGGAGGCGCCTCAAGGCGACCTTCCGGACTCCGGGAACAGAAGGGACAAGGCCCCTGAGGGCTCCGAGTTCGGCCCTCAGCCGAACACCGCGCCGGAACCTCCAGTGGTTCCGGACTCGGGCAGGCGGCCTCCTTCCAAGAGGGGCGAGACGCCTGTGCTGATGACCTCTGTCCATCCAGAGGCGCTGGACAATCTGCTGGGAGCACTTCGCAGCGCTTCCATCGACGAGGAGCACCGTACTATTATGAGTGCGGTGGTCTAGAAGGTTCAGTCCGCCAAGAGCGGATTGACTGAAGCCTGTGCTAGCCTTCTAACAGGCTTTGAGGTAAGTGTTTAAAATATAGGAAAAATATTACCGCATAGACAGTAGCCCCTGATGCTCTGTTCGGTGTTCACAAAGAAAGACCGAATAGAGGATCAAACAACATCGCAGGAGTCTAATATAAGTATGTCAATATGCATGTGCAGGCTTCGCTGTTGGCATCTGCCGCACTGACTGCGGAGGTCGTCGTACTGAAGCAGGACCTTAAAGTGTCCAAGGACGAGCTCGGCCTTGCCAAGAGGCAGCTCGAGGAGAACAAAGGTAAGTAATACCTAGTTTATGGATATGTATAAAAAGAATGTGATTGCAAAATGACAGGATCATCATGAATTTTCCAGGGGCCACGACCAAAGTGGCGACCCTAAGGCAAGCGCTGTCCGAGGCCGAAGATAAAGTGGCCAAGGAGCGCACCAAGCGGGAAAGGCAAGAGGCTCGGGTGGGCGAGGTGCAGCAAGAGCTCCAGGCTCTCGTGACGAAGCACGAGGCGTTGGAGCTTGACTCGAAGACGCGAGAGTCTGATCTTGCCGCGGCCCTCAAGAGCGCAAAAAGTGCCAAGGCCGAAGCCCAAAAGGCCCTCCAGGAGATTGACGCGATGAAGAAAATAGCGGCGGGTAAGGCATACTATATGCAAAACAAGCATGTGAAAGTAAATTACCTGTTACTTACCCGAATCCGGAGCTCTCCGGGAGCATTCGCAGATTTACCCCGCAGCATGTCGGATGCCGCACAGTTTTACCAGGCCGAGGAGGGAAGCTGAACGGAGAAGCTATTCTGGTCTCAGTATACTGGGACCGAACACCCGGTGCCTATGAGCGACCAGCTGAAGCAGTTGGTCGAGCTACACAAAGCGGCCGAACAGGCCATGAAGGGCTTTATAGTCCGGCTGTGGCCTGGCGACGCCCTTCCGAACAGCTACTTCGGCCTGGTGAGGCGGCTTGTGGACGCCTGCCCACGGCTGGAGGTCGTCAAGCGGTCTGTCTACATAGAAGTTGCACGCCGGGCTTTCGCCCGCGTGAAGGTGCAATGGGCCAAGCTAGACGCCGTGAAGCTGATCAAGGAGGGACCGCCGCAGGGCAAGGAGCATCGCACCCCCGAAATTTATTATGAGGGTGTCCTGAAGGGTGCCCATCTTGTAGCGGATGAATGTTCAAAGGATGTAATGTTTGAGTAAACTTGCTCGTGTGATCCTGTATGATGAATACTTGTTTCATATGCGCTATGCAACGCTTGTTTGAATTTAAAATATTACCTTCTATTTGGCTTTTTATCCAATCTGAGAGATGGCTAGTCCTCGGCTTCTGCCCCCATGCCGCGAGTGCTGGGGTGTTCGGGATAAACCTGAGCACTCTTGTTCCCATTTTTGGGTCCTTCGAGGGAGGTGCTCAGCACAGTCAACAAGGCAACCGGACTAATAATGCTTTATCACTCTCACTTAGCCATAGAATTCTATAATTTTAAATTTCGGCGAAGCCCCTGGTATTCGGAAGGCCGAATTCGGGGCGCGATACACGCCTTTAAGCCGGACAGGACCGGCTCCTCGCTCTAAGCGGCATAAGTCTTTAGGGACTTGAAAACCTCGCCGAACAGCGACCAGTCCCTCGCCTTATCATGACAGTCAATTTTAGCTTTCTCTACTGAGGTGCTTAGCCCAGCAGAACCGGGGCACAATCGCAGTAGTTCTCCTAGCGCTACCTTAGCCGATAGAGCGGAACGTAAGGTACCAAAACATAGGAGCCGGGCAAACCCAACATTTGACCAAAGACATGATTCGGAGCTGATGCATATAATGCTATAAGTTCGGGGTGCCGCACTTGTGAAAGTGTTCGGACTTCTCACACCATATTGTGGGGTACTTAAGCCCCTGGTGTGCTGGCCGTACCAAAGTGTACGGTTGCAAGGCGTCATTAATGAACACATATATATATAACAAGAATGCAATAATAGTCGTAATGTTATGCGTTGTTTATTCAAAGAGGTGCGTTAAAGCAGAATGATACAGATAGTGCGATAAGCAAAAAGTAGGACTATGTCCCTTCCAAGGGCAAGCTGAGGAATAGTATTAAAGCAAATATTTCACTCGTTATCGTAATCCACCTGGGAGTTCCGTGGCGTGACGTAGCTTTTTGCCTCTCTTGGTTGCTGCATCATATGTTCGGCAATCATGCTGCCGGACAAGGTTTCCAGACATTAAAGTCCTGAAAGAGAAAAATAACAAAGCGGGAAGCCCCTAGTGCGGTTTAGGCCGCGTCTTGGAGCTTGCCGTAGTTGTTCCCCCCTCCCCACATGTGCTCATGGTATTTTTAATGTGTAATTATGTACGCGTGGCACGAATTTCACCGTTTGACTTGGGCCGGGGTGGGGGCCGCATTGCTACGCGAGCTCATACCGTGCCAGGTGGTCTAGTTGCCGATTACTCCGAGCGCGTTTGAAGGTGTCCGGGTCCTGAAACGTCGAACTAGTGGATTGCCTTGAGAGGCTACTTTGCGCTTCTGCTGTGAGGGCCGCAGTGTGCTCCTCCGTGCGGAGAGAGCGCTCTGTGTTTCCGTTAACTGTGATGACCCCCCGGGGTCCTGGCATCTTGAGCTTGAGGTATGCATAATGCGGTACAGCATTGAATCTCGCAAATGCGGTTCGCCTGAGCAGTGCATGATAGCCACTACGAAACGGGACTATATCGAAGATTAATTCTTCGCTTCGGAAGTTATCCGGGGATCCGAAGACCACTTCCAGTGTAATTGAGCCTGTGCAATGGGCCTCTACACCTGGAATGATGCCTTTAAAGGTCGTTTTTGTGGGTTTGACCCTTGAGGGGTCTATACCCATTTTGCACACTGTGTCCTGGTAAAGCAGGTTCAGGCTGCTGCCGCCATCCATAAGGACTCGAGTGAGGTGAAATCCGTCAATGATTGGGTCTAAGACTAGTGCGGCGAATCCGCCGTGACGGAAACTAGTGGGGTGGTCCCTGCGATCGAAGGTGATCGGGCAGGAGGACCATGGGTTGAACTTTGGGGCGACTGGCTCCAACGCATATACATCCCTGAGCGCACGCTTCCGCTCCCTCTTGGGGATGTGGGTTGCGTATATCATGTTCACCGTCCGCACTTGTGGGGGAAACCTCTTCTGTCCTCCGGTGTTCGGCTGTCGGGGCTCCTCTTCGTCATCGATGTGTGACCCCTTATCTTTGTCTTTGGCAATTAACTTGCCGGTCTGCTTGAACACCCAGCATTCCGTGTTGGTGTGGTTGGCTGGTTTGTCAGGGGTACCATGTATTTGACACGAGCGATCGAGTATGCGGTCCAAACTGGACGGGCCCGGAGTGCTTCTTTTAAATGGATTTTTCCGCTGACCGGGTTTAGAGCCTTTGAATTCGGCATTGACTGCCGTATCCTCACTATTATCGCTGTTAATGCGGTTCTTACGTTTGTTGCGACATGACCTGCTATTGCCATCCTAGGTATCTGAAGTACCATGGTTTTTTGATATGTTATTACTGCGAGCCAGCCAGCTGTCTTCTCCCGCACAAAAGCGGGTCATGAGTGTTGTAAGGGCTGCCATAGATTTCGGCTTTTCCTGTCCAAGGTGCCGGGCAAGCCACTCGTCGCGGATGTTATGCTTGAAAGCTGCTAGGGCCTCTGCATCTGGACCGTCGACGATTTGATTTTTCTTTGTTAGGAACCGTGTCCAGAATTGCCTGGCCGAATCTTCTGGCTGCTGAATTATGTGGCTCAAGTCATCGGCGTCTGGTGGTCGCACATAAGTGCCCTGAAAGTTGTCGAGGAATGCGGCTTCCAGATCTTCCCAACAGCTAATGGACTCTGCTGGCAAGCTGTTAAGCCAATACCATGCTGGTCCTTTGAGCTTTAGTGGGAGGTATTTGATGGTGTGTAAGTCATCGCCGCGGGCCATGTGGATGTGGAGGAGGAAATCCTCGATCCATATTGCAGGATCTGTTGCGACGTCGTATGATTCAATATTTACGGGTTTGAAACCCTCTGGGATTTGATGATCCATTACTTCATCTATGAAGCATAGGGGGTGTGCGGCGCCTCTGTATTGGGCTATATCGCGACGCAGCTCAAATGGGTCTTGCCCGCTGTGTTCGGCCCGGGCGGATTGACTTTTACTGTATCCAGCGTGACATTTATCGTCTCGCATAGTGGTGCGCCCTCGTGATCCGTAGATCGATCTTGCATGTTTTGCTTAGTCCTCCAATACGTCTCGCAGGTCTGGTGTATTTCCCCATGCCTTTTTATTTGTATGGCGTCGGGGTGCAGGCTGAGTTTTTGGCTGGAATACCTCTCTATCGCGGCCACGAGGTGGCCGATCAGCCGCGTCATACGCTTCTTCCTCCAGTCAGGGTAGCAACCTTGATATGAATCATTATAATCTTTAAGAGTTATTGTTGACATGGTTAGTTTTAATGTTGGCTGAAAACCTGGGTGTTGTTTAAGCTTATTTATGCAAACAAGAGCAAAAGAGTTCGTAAAAGCTTTCCTTTCTCACTTTCAGTTTAGCAACTGAATTGCTTGAGGACAAGCAAAGGTTTAAGCTTGGGGGAGTTGATACGTCTAAAACATACCTACTTTTTCTCATGCTTTTCCTCTTGTTTTGGACACTAATTTGAATGATTTGAACGAAACTAACCCCGGACTGGCGTTGTTTTTAGCAGAACTACCATGGTCTTGTTTTTGTGCAGAAATAAAAGTTCTCGGAATGGAATGTAACTTTTTGAGGATTTTTTATATCAATAATAAGAATTACTGGAGCCAAGACCCACCAGAGAGGGGCCCTCGGGTGGGCACAACCCACCAGGGCACGCCCCCCTCTCCTGGCGCGCCCAGGTGGGTTGTACCCACCTGGTGGCCCCGCTGACGACCCCCTGATACTATAAAATCACATTATTCTAGAAAAAAAATCAGGAAGAAAGAATTACCGCGGTCCACAAGATGGAGCCGCCGTCAAGCCATGATCTTCCTCGGGAGGGCAGATCTGGAGTCCGTTTGGGGCTCCGGAGAGGGGGGTCTTCGTTCTTCGTCATCACCAACCCTTCACCATCGCCAATTCCATGATGCTCCCCACTGGGAGTGAGTAATTCCTTCATAGGCTCGCTGGTCAGTGAGGAATTGGATGAGATTCATCATGTAATTGAGTTAGTTTTGTTAGGGCCTGATCCCTAGTATCCACTATGTTCTTCGATTGATGTTGCTATGACTTTGCTATGCTTAATGCTTGTCACTTTGGGCCCGGGTGCCATGATTTCGGATCTGAACCATTTATGAATTCATCATTATATCCATGTTTTAGATCCGATCTTGCAAGTTATAGTCACCTATTACGGTTATGATCCGACAACCCCGGAGTGACAACTACCGGGCCCACTCTCGGTGATGGCCGTAGTTTGAGGAGTTCATGTATTCACTATGTGTTAATGCTTTGTTCCGGTTCTCTATTAAAAGGAGGCCTTAATATCCCTTAGTTTCCAATATGGACCCCGCTGCCACGGGAGGGTAGGACAAAAAATGTCATGCAAGTTCTTTTAATAAAGGACGTATGACTATTAACGGAATACATGCCTACATTATATTGATGAACTGGAGCTAGTGTCGTATCGCCCTAGGTTATAACTATCACATGATGAATATCATCCAACAAGTCACTGATCCAATGCCTACGAATTTATCCGTATTGATCTTGATGCGTTACTATTGCTATCATCATTGTTACACTTGCTAAAAACTACTGCTATCGTTGTTACTGTTACCGTTGCTGCTGTCACTATTATCGAAACTATCAAACTGCTTTGCTACTGATCATATTGTTGCAGATAACTAATCTCCAGGTGTGGTTGAATTGACAACTCAGCTGCTAATACTTTCAAATATTCTTTGGCTCCCCTTATGTCGAATATATAAATTTGGGTTCAATACTCTACCCTCAAAAACTGTTGCAATCCCCTATACTTGTGGGTTATCAGTTGTCCACGTGCACGCAGGTTGGCGGCCGGAGTTGGAGGAGATCAGCGATGGCGTTACATCCATGGTCTTCGTGGCGACGTTAGCGGCCAAGGAAGCAACCACATGTGCGGTGTGGCTCTTCACTCCCACCCCGGATGTTGCCTTGCCTCCTCGCACGCCAGCCGTTGGTAGCCGTGCGGCCAACCACCCCCCCCCCCCCCCATTGTGAGGTAGGAGACGAAGAAGAGAGAGAGAGAGAGAGAGAGAGAGAGAGAGAGATTATTTTCCTTTTTTCTGGTGTGTCATGCATGTAAGAGAGAGAGAGGGGGTGTGTGGTTTGTTCATTTCTTTTGTTTTTGTTGCGTCAGTCCCACTTGTAAGAGAGAGGGAGTGATGTCTGTTTTCTCTTTTGTTTTTTCTGGCGGGTCCCACATGTAAGTTTCACAACCCCTATGCTAGCTACCAGGGGCAGTCTGGTCCAAAGTAGCGGTCAAACACCTTTGACCAGAAGAAATCTTCACATAAGGGCATTCAAACGACCTAAGAAAAAGTAAGGGAGAAACTGAGCAAGCTCGAAAATTAAGGGCAAAACCCATGGGTAGGAACCAACTGAGGGAAAATGCAATTGTCCCCTGATCAAAAGAGCAAAATTGAACAAACAGATTGAAACTTTTATTGGTCCTAATTTTATTTGACAGCACACTAATCCCTGTGTATTTCAAAGGATGTAATATTTTGACTAGGGATGAAACTTTTATTGGTCCTAATTTTATTTGACAGCACACTAATCCCTGTGTATTTCGAAGGATGTAATATTTTGACTAGAGATATTTATCTGATATGTCGGTCATGATTTTTTAGGTATAATTGTGATGATATGACAGTTACCACATGTTCAAATACAAGTAGGCACTATGGTAAAATCGTTTTATGTCGATTGTTCAGTTGTTTGCCAAGTGCATTATGTCAAGCACTTTGCAAAAAAACACCTAAAACCAGTGCCGACAAAAAACTCTATGCAAACTTTATACACTCGGAAAGTCGACCTAGGCCGAGTGTGAAAAAGAAACACTTCACAAAGCGACGAAACTCAGCAAAGCGACCCCACACCAAGAGTCTTCTGATGGGCCCTCGGCAAACAACATGACACATGTGTGCCATCACCGTGGTTGGACGGAAGGGTGACTATGAAGTCACTTTTGGCGAGTGCCTTTTGATAGGCACTCGTCAAACAAGTGTTCTTTTTTCCTTTGTCTTCTTTGTTTTCTTCTCTTCTCTTTTTTTTATTTTTGCTTTCTTATCTAAGTTTTGTTAATCTTTCTCTGTTTTTATTGCTTTATTTTTTATTTATTTTCTTCACTCTTTCCTTTCTTTCTTCTTGGGTCAGGTTTGCAGGCAAAGCGGTCGTTGCTTCCTCCATTGGCCTTCATAAGTTCCCACACTCAGCACACACCATTATGCGTACCATTTCAAAAATTGGTCAAATGCATTTTTAAAATTTTAATTGTTGTAATTAAAATTTGAACTCCAGGTCATGAAATTGGTGGCCATTAGTCTATGTTTAAGCCTTATGCAAGGAAAGAAGAGAAGTCCAAAGACACCAAGTGGTCGAGACTTGGGCACCAACATGGTGTTTATTGGCATTTTATTTCTCGGAAATTCAAACAAAGCCTAAAAATCATGAAACTTGACATGGTGTCATGATATGGCCCCTAAAACCTACAGAAAAATTGATAATGTTATGTAAAAGTTTTCAGATAGACTGCTCAAAAACCAGATCATATCTAAGGAAACAACTTGGTTTCACAAAGGAACAAATTAGGTTTGCATGCAAAGCAACCGCCGGTTCCTTCATTGGCCTTCAATTTTTTTCCACACTCGACACACCATTACATGTTTCATTTCAAAATTTGGCCTTTTTATGTTCATTTCTAGGCATTCAATGGATATACTTCAAATTTGAACTAAGAGTACATGAAATTATGGCCAGAAGGGGGTTGAAAACTCTTATTAGTGGAATTTAGTATATCTTTAGTCCTTATGTCAATAGTAGAAAACGGGCCTTTAGTCCCGGTTCTGGAACCGGGACTAAAGGGTTAGGACTAAAGACAAAAACCTTTAGTCCCGGTTCGCTTACAAACCGAGACTAAAGGGCTCCACGTGGACGTTGTTTGGAGCTCCACCTTTAGTCCCGGTTGGTAACACCAACCGGGACTAATGGAATTTTTTGAATTTTTTTGGAAAATATTGATTTTTTTTCCCGATTTTCAAATTTCTAAATTATTTGACAATTTAATCTCTAATCATCCCTCATCACTACTTAATTTAATCTCTAATCTCTAATCACCCATCATCATTCCAAATCGTCTAACTTCCTGGTCGGTCACCCATCCTCTCACTACTCCAGCCTGAGCACACTTAACTTCCGAGTTGTATTCCCCCTTGTTTCCAAGTCTACACTTGTTGTTTTCCTGACAATAATAAGTTTTCAATCCTATTAAGGAGTTGAACTTGAGCATTAAGTCACACATTTAACCGTTTGAGTTTGAAACTATTATTCTTAAAACCAATAATTATTTAGTAACACTAGTATTTCTTGAATAAGTAGTTTGACTAGAGTTTGACCAAAAATTCAAAAAAACATAAATTTGAGGATAACTTTTTTTCCTTTCAGAATTTGAGGATTCTAAAAATTTGCAAAACGGCCTAAGGGCCATCGAAATCGAAACCACATTTTCGTGTTGAACATGTTTTTTTTCATTTTCTTTTGTTTTTATAATTTTCTTTTCTTTTTTGAAAACTGAAATGGTGATACACGGCGGGGGGAGTTTGAACCCCTTTAGTCCGGGACGGTGTCCATCCAATCCTACCGTTGACTACATCTTGCTAGCACCGTCCCAGCCAGAGTCACAACTAAGGTTAACCAAGCCAGAGTCACGTTCTATTAAAGTGGCAAAAAGAATTACTTTTTAACTAAAAATGATTGAAAACAACAATTAAAGGACTAAAACAACTATATAAGCAAAGTAGTACTTTTTTAATTAAAATCCTAATTGAAATTATTCTAAAAATAACCAAATAAATCTTACTGTGACAACAATCTGACATGTGACTAGGAGCAAAAAGAATTAAATTAAAAACTATTTTAAAACTCAAATTATTCACAATATAGGGTTTGAAGGAAATTCGAAATATTCATATTTAAATCATTCAAATTTGAAAACTAATGGCAAAACAAAAACTAGACAAAATTTTGAATCTAATGCAAAAGGAACCACTCAAAAACATCAAATATCCTAAAAGATATAAGCAATTTAAAACAGAAACTAAAAACAGAAAACAAATGGAAAAACAAAAAAATTGAGACCCCTTTAGTCCCGGTTTGAGACACGAACCGGGACTATAAGGAATCGCACCCTTTAGTCCCGGTTCGTGTCTCAAACCAAGACTAAAGGTCTAATCTTTAGTCCCATTTTGAGACATGAACCAGGACTAAAGGGTCCCGGTTCGTGTCTCGGAACGGGACTAAAGGCCCCATTTGAACCGGGACTAATACCTTCCGGATGCCCTAGCCGCTCGAACCTGGACTAATGCTTGCATTAGTCCCGTTTTCGTAATGCAACCGGGACTAAAGGTGCATTGAGCTTGGACCAAAGCCTTTTTTCTACTAGTGTGTAAGGAAAGAGGATGAGTCCTAGACACCAAGTAGCCGAGACTCGAACACCGACATGGTGGCTATTGGTATTTTAAGCCTTGGAAATTCAAAATATGCCCCAAAGTCATGAAATTTGGCATGGTGTTATGATATGGACCCTGGAGGCGGGGGTAAAATTGAGATGGTTTCAAAAAAGTTTCCTCACTTGGATTGCTTACAAACTGGTCCATCTCTCATGGAGAAACTAGGTTTCAAGAAGGAACAAGAGAGATTTGCATGCGAACTGATTGTTGCTTCGTCTGTTCGCCTTCAAAATTTTCCATTCAACACACACCATTACATGTATCGTGTCAAAATTTGGCATTTTTGGGGTCTATTTTCTATATTTAAAAGATTAAATGCATTTCTAGGCATTTAAGCTTTCGAATATTGTAAATCAACTAAACAATTGTGCAAAATCCTATAAAAACATATGTGTAGTGTATTACATGTAATGTATTTATGTATTTAAGATGAAAAGATGTATTTGGTATACAAGTATTATATTTGTAGAAGTTATATCAAAGGGCCTTGCTGAGCATAACACTCGACATTGTTTTGGATGTTGTCGACGCAACACTAGACAAAGGTGAGGCTGCAATCTGATTAGCTAGTTCGGCGACCCCATGGATCGTGATCTCCATCATCGATTTATCTGTCACTAGTATCGTGAAACTGGTAAGCGCCTATTGGTAGTGTGTGCCTTCCATGCCACTGGTAGGCGACCTTATAGTGGAGTGGGCCTTACAAGTCATTAGTGACCAACTTAGTTGTGGTCTGGTCATGCTGAAACCCTAGGACCCCTCAGTGCCTATATAAACCAAGGGGTCAGGCTCGTAGAAAACACATTACAATCTCTTGGTAGACACATGTACTATGTACTACACCCCGATGCAATAAACACAAGTAGGACATAGGGTATTATCTCCTTGAGAGCCTAAACCTGGGTAAACTCATGTGTCCTGGTTACCATTGCTCCTAGATGCCTAGAATAGGATCCCTACCTCGAGACCTGTCAGATTTAACTCAGTCAACCGGCGGAGGATGGGCATGACAATGGAAATTGGGGGTGGTCGTGGATATCTGGAGCAGCGGGAATGGTAGTTGGATCAAGAGCGGCTGACGAACTCATGCGGGGATGAGATCCAGTAGAAATCGGCGTCCGACGGTGGGAGGGGTTCGAGCCGCAGTTATCGGGGGTACTTGGCTTTCACGCGACTGTGTTTTTGCTGCAGTGGTTAGCGGAGCTGCAAATATGCATTAGTTGGGCCCAAAATGTAGGCTTGTCCCTAAAAAATTGCATCACCATTTACATATACAACTACCATTGGAGCATGTTTCATTATTGGAAAAAGGCTTATACGTGGCCTCAAATTAGTGGCGGGAGGGGCCAGACAATCGCCACTGCTAATTTGCCAAAATAGTTGTGGCGGGTACTAAAACACGCCCGCCACATGCTTGAGCAGTGACGGGCACTCACTAGCACCCGCCACACCTACGCTCTTCTGAATTTCATTGCAGGGAAAAAAGAGCAGTGACGAGCACCTGCGAAGTGCCCGCTACTAATGCCTTGACAAGCAGTGGCGGGTGATGAGCAGAGCCTGCCACAGCTATATTTTGGCAACTTGTGCCCAGTTTTTTTTAATTTGCATGAGTTTGTAGTGGCGGGTTGAGTTTCTTGCCTGCAGCAGCTATATTTTGGCCACCTACCGGCTGCCTCCCAAATATAGCTGTGGTGGGTGGAAACTATCGTCCATCACTGTTATTTTCGACCTTACCCATCCACCCCACAGCCACTCACACCAGCGCAACCTATCTAGACACAACCCTATCCTTCTTCCTTGTGCTTGCTTCGCCGATGTCACTGCCATCATGGTGTCCTCCGTCATGGTCGCCGTTCGAAACCTCGAACAGCGTCACTGACCTACTCTTCTCCCTCGCCCGCACCGTCCGTCTCCGCCTCGAATTTCCTCACCCTCGTCATCCGCTACCACCTCCGATGTCCTCGTAGTCACTGGCGCCTACACCTTCCGTCGCCTCCAACGTCATATGCATCCCTGTCGACCTCGCCATCCGCCGCCGCCACTGTCCTCGCTCTCCCTATCGTCTCCGTCCGCCCCGATAACCACACCTCGGTCTCTTTTAGTGGAGACTATAGTTGTTCTTAGTTATTGTACTTGTACATTTGCGGCATTTTGATAGTGTAAAAAAGTTTGTTATAGGATGTAGGGTTTACTGTTGAATATTTTAATTGTAATTATTCTTACTTCTTGGAGATTGTAGTTGTTCTTAGTTATTGTAATCGTACATTTGCGTACTGCATATGGACCAACATATATTACCTCAATTTATTCATGATGTAGATATTCATAATCAGTGCCAATGTTTTCACGAAAGATGGATTAAAGTTCCATTTCACTTAATTTCTAGCACTCAGTATGTCCCATTCCCATCAAAGGTCATACCGATTTTTTTCCATATTTTTTTACTTTTTATGGATGAGCTACTTAATTATATTTTCCGTCCGATGGACAATACTCACTCTTAATCCACAAACTAAGATGGGAGTTGTTCTGAGAGGAGGACACCGACTGTTGTCGTAGGGGGGTTGTATTTCTTCTTCTCTTCCTCTTAGACTTTGGTAAAGTGGGAGGAGAAGGTGAAGGATCACCATCACTTATAATCGAAATTACATTGAGCGAGTGAGTGTAAACCATATATACAACCACTTGAGAGATGAACCCACTTTTGTTGTAGGGGGTTGTTCTTCTCCCTCTTCTTCCTTTATGACCTTGGTAAAACAGGAGACCTTGGTAAACCAGGCAAAGAGGGGGAAGAAAGACCATCACCAGTAGTCAAAATTACAGTAGGTGACTAAGTGTACACCATATATATGACCACTCACTACTAAGAAAACCCTTACCAGTAGCGCTGGTTTTTTTGCTATTAGTAGCACGGGTAGGCGTGCTACTGCTACGGCGCTACAGCTATTTTTTTGCTATTAGTACCGCTACCAGTATATAAAGCTAGCTGTAGCGCGCTTCCAACCAGCGCTACTGGTAATTATCTACAGCGTGTGGCACTAGCCAGCGCTACTGTTACTTGAGTGCTACTAGTAATGTTTACCCCCACGCCACTGCTAACTTTTGTACATTTTTTGCGTTTTGGCTCTGTACACAATTAAATAGATCCACCGTTTATACAATAACAAGCATATTCATTGAAAAGCAAGTGAGTCATCGATGAGCCAAAGTTAGTAGAAGTCTCGACATGTCTCAAGTATCTCATCATCATCAATCATGGTCGAACACATGTCTCGAAATAGCATTACAAGTCATTACAAGTTCTCAATACATGCAACTACATGGTCACATACTCATGTTTCATCATCTATGTAGACTATGATATGACCGCATAGAAGATAAGAGCGATCACGATGATCAAAAGCGGTATTATGTAGTAGTTTTTGCAGCAGCCATAGTTGATCTATATACATGTCAGAGATGCATCTCTGACAGGTATATATCATGAAGCGAATTGAACAAAATAGTTATGAAATAGAAGCAACATATATAGTAAACATAGTTAAAAAATTTCATCGTACCGAAAGTAATTAACTAGAGAGCGGCACCATACATCTAATAGTTTCATCATACACTAAGACATTCGAAGTTTCGTCATACAGAAAGTAACAAGTAACTAAACAGACACATTGTTTTTAAGCAGTGCACTCTTCCCATATGTCCATATCCGGAAGGGTGTCACCAAGCTTAGTGAAAGGCGTCATGTCCTGACACTTTAGGGCAATGCGGGTTCGAACGTCACCCCGCGATATTGGGCCACCATAGAACATCCCATTCTCTTCGAGGACATCTTTCATGATGATGGACGCAATTTCCTGCTGGATCCGGTAGAAATCATTTCGAAGTTGATTATCCGGCATGGCTCCAAAGGCTTCGGCTCATCTCTGGATATGGGTATCGGATGAAGATTTCATGCAAAGTGATTGCACATCCCTTCTGTACTCCATCATTAGATGGATGATGTAGAATCCATCATTCGCACTTCTTGTCGGTTGCTGGATGCAACAAAAGTCAGTCTTGTGGCCGAGACAAAGACCGACCTTATTTGTTTTTGTTTTTTTGCATTGGATGTAGCCACCCTGCATGCACTACAAGAAATATGTCAACTTGTGACCACCACTATTGGTCACTGAATGGACACAAATTTCCATTTGTGACCTTTTTGTGACCAAAAACATAAGGTCAAAAGCTGGCCGTCATAAACTGACTATAGCAACCTTTCTTCTGGAATGGTCGTAGATGTTTATGCCAAAATACGTCTACTGTGGCGTTTTGGTCACTAGCAACCTCCCCAAGCCACGTAGGCATCCAGCATGGCAATCTGATGTGGCACAAGATTCAGCCCGGTCCAATTCGGTGTTTATATGGGCCGAGCCCATTAATTTGGCCTTTTTAATATTTACTTTTCCTATTAATTTTTGCTAGCTACATGGGCTGTCCCAGCAATTCGGCCTTTTTATTTCTAGATGCGGCCTTTTACAGCGTATGATATTTTATTGTTTGCCATTTTATTTTCCACTGTTTTACATTTGTCCCAATAGTTTTAGTTTTTCTTTTTCTCAGAAGATTGGTCCCAATTGTCAGTTTCTAGTAATAGGACCCGGTTGTCAGGGTCAAGTTCTTTAGATTTCATTTCATAGTAAATAAGTAATAAATATCTAAATCAGCACTGGAAAAATACACTGCTTGAAATAGTAGCCAGAATGGCAATCACAGTATTACAACGTGAATACATTTTTTGTGGGTAAACACGGATATATCATACAACACAAATACAATGGGAATGACAGTATTACAAGCTCTACTACTTCTGTCGACCTTCTTCAACATGGACCTCCTTCAGTCCTTCTCCTTTCAACCTTCTTTTGCATGGAGCTACTGTGAGAGGAAATCTGCAGTTAAGAACAAAATACGTATATAAGCAGTTGGGTACATGTCACTTTGGAAAGCACAAGATATCATTTGGCTGGACATGAATATCACTTGTGCATGGGACAGTAAAAGGAATTACAACTAAACAACAATTCAGCATGAATTGGTAAAATGAACTGGCAAAGAATGCATTGTCCAACTGATTCAGCATGAGAGTCCGACGGCGACAGCACCAAGCAAAATTCAGTAAAGCGTATAAATAGATTCAGACCAATTGGTAAAATGAAATCTACTCCATGAGATTTAGTCAACTTTAGGGAGCATCGCAGATTCAGACCAATATTTGCAAGCTTGTAAATACTGATTCAACACTAGGGAGTATTGACTTTTTCTGGTAGCGAGAAAGCAACTCAATTTGGCAAGCAGTGCAATACCAAGTGAATTTAGTCAAACATGCAAGTGAATTTAGAGCAGTAGCACTAGGGACTAGTAGCACTAGGGACTAGGGACTGACAGCTGTAGCACTAGATTCAGTCAAGTGAAAGTCAATTTAGAGTAGCAGCAAAATCAGGGAACGTGAGAGAGGTAGAGGGAGGCTCAACCATGAATTGCTGCTGCCCCATGGTTGGGTATGTAATTGTCGCCGCTCCTCCTTGTGGATGCCAAGGTCGGAGACGCCGGATCCGTGCGGGCATCCGCCTCCTATCCGCACGAGCTGAAGCAAACCGTAGCAGGTAGTCCACCAGGACCTTCTTCCTCTTTGGTTGCACCAGCAGCGTCTGCAGATCTGCCATGGCCAGAGGCTGACTTCTGAAATAAAAAAGAGCACAATGAGATGTTAGCTTTCCCATGATGATATAGTAGTAACAAGGAAGCATACCAGGGATAAACTGTACACAGGGAAGGCGATAAATAACAAAAGCAGCAGTAACATATTCTCATGACAACCAGAACATAACCATCCCAATTCCATTTTACCATGTACTGTAGAGTTTAAAACTGAAGCATATCAAGAAGAAATTGTACACATGCAAGGCTGAAAAGAAGAACATATCATTGTATCTTGCGGGGATGCAACAAGATGTGCGGCCATATATAGTAAATCAACATTGTATCTTGCAAGTCAACAGTTATCACAGAGAACAAGATACCATAAGATGAATGATGGCACTCAAATTCTAATCTCAGATAGATAAAATTCACTGCCATAGTAACAGTACATCTTCACTTGGATATATCTGAAGTCGAGTTGGTTCTCATAAGCAAGTGTTCTCAGGTTCTCATAGATAGATTTATAGCTGAATCTAGGAATTAACACCACCATGCACCCACACCACATGGCCTATAGAAGGCCCAATTTGGCCTTGAGGGGCTCTCGGCCATTAGTTTTGGACAGTACTCACCCGTGCAAGAGCACGCTTGTACTAAAATCGCCACTCATTACAAGTCCAAACCTACATATTTCCTCAAGCACATGTCTCACAGGACAGTGATGGTTAACTTAGATTCTCTAACCAAATATCTCAATAATCTGGTTGACTACTCACAGATGAACAAAGCCCCTCGTGATTAAACTATCCATCGCTCACAGATTAACAGACTAGTAGACGGTACTCCGCCTAGGAAAAAACCTCCCAAACAAGACAGGAAGGTTACCATGACGGCGATGGAGGCGGCGGCGAGCGCGGCCTGGCCGAGCCGCAGCCAGAGCCCGCCCCACGTCTCGGGCCTCCCTGCCAGCTCCCTTCTCTTGAGGCCAACATCGCCGCCGCCCATGCGCATGCTCTGCTCCAGGTACGTAGGAACGAAGGGAAGCCCCAGCTTCTCCGCTGTGGTACAACAACAAAAGGGATCAGAAATAGCGGTCAAACAGCAAGGTAGTGTAAAGAAATTAAGTAAGCTATTATGCTGGATCAAATTCCTACTGAACACAGAACGACATTCCTACTGAACACAGAACGACAAGAAACATAGTGTAAAATACATATCTAATGCTAGTATATTTGTATAAAAAGATGAACAGAGCATACTATTAATTAGTATATATGCTCAGCAGCTTTGCGTTCCAGTTTGGTTATTCATTTCAAACCAAATTGACATCATTCACTTGCAATAGAAAACAAGTAGTGTATTTAGTTATTTACAGTGATGCTAATATGCTACCACCAATAGATACAAATCATACAACTATCTTATTGGCTTGACAAAGATAATAAAGAAAGAAAAGGCCTAGTCAACACAGGATCTGTAAATATTATTTCACTATGCAGAAGTAAATGGCTATTTGACCTGCACTGGTCCCAGTATGTTAGACCTATTTAATACATACTACGATATGCCATCATTTGGGTACTACTGTCCACCGAGGTGGTAGACACTGGCCCAGAGACGCACACGCATGTGTAGGAAGGACTACAGATGTGCTTGGCAAACAAACACATGCACAAAAGGAAGGAAGCAAGGAAGAAACACGTGGAAGCTACCTGGTCTTTGAGTTCTGCATGATGAGATCCCTCACCAAATCCTTGTGCACTCACTCAACTCCTGCAAAAATCACCACAGTACCGAGGTTAAGATGCTAGAACTCAAACATGAAACTTGGTACAGAAAGTAAACAGCTGGTTGCAAATTAGCTTGAGATAACTACAGTGAAAGATCATCAAAAATCATAGTGTGAAATAATTAGCTTGAAAGTGGTGATATGTCATTCATCTTTATGTCCACATTAAAATTGTGCAGCCTCACACGCCCTATAGCCTCAGGCAGAGGCAACAGTGCACCAAAGTTGCACTGCACACAAGGACTAGGGCTGGCCCAATCCAAGGAGCCGTCAGGTTGAAGGAATCCAGCAAACAGCAGCCAACCTGCTCCCACTACAAAACCTAAAATGTTGCAGACATGGCAAACCACCCTTGATTCATGCAACCAGCACATATGTATAGAGTAAGTGGTGCAATGTGCAGAATGAAAGAGGGGAATCAGGGAGCATGGGCGGGATCTTACCCTCAGCCTTAGGGAGCCTCGGCGGGATCCATCGGCAGCACCGCTACGGCAGGGGAGGAATGCTAGGGTTTGATTAGGAGAAGGTGGCCTCCATGGCGTCAGAGCAGGGGGAAATGGCCATCCCGTCCATGGCATCCCGGTGCTCGAGCGACGACGGATCTAAGAGGGAGAGGGAACATGGTGAGGCAGATAGGGAGAGATGCGATGCGGAGGAGTGGAGGGACTCACCTGAGTCACCGGATCACCGGAACAACGCCGGAGCCACGCCGGCGACGCGGTGGCTCAAACCCTAGAGGACGAGTAGGTTCGCGAGTGGCCACAGGAGGACGCTCCCGTCGGATCCCGTCGACACCGTCGCCGTCCTGGTTGCCGGAGTGCCGTGGCCAGCATGGGGCAAAGCCACCACTAACCCTAGATCTGCTGCAGGACAGGAGCGGGTGGCGTACGGGAGGGTGGCAGGGGCTAGGGAGGGGGGAGGAGGCGACTGCAGGGGCTAGCGGAAGAGGGGGTCGACGAGGTGTGAGAGGCGGCGGCGTTGTTCTTGGGAGGGAAGGGGATCGAGGGGAGCCGGCGGCGTTCTCGGGAGGGAAGGGGATCGAGGGAGGATACAGGGTGTACGGGAGGGAAGGGGATCAAGGGAGGTAGGATAGCTAGAGGGGGTCGACTTTCTCTGTAAATATCGAGTTATATGCCCTTCTTCACTCCATAAACCATGAAGAAGGGCATATAACTCGTAGACCTGTTAGGGGTAGTATTGATACTCCATATCACAGAGGGTAATTCTTCCACCCAACAACCCAGCGTCCATTGTAAAGGGACCATAAGCCGGGGTTTTTAACCTTTCAGGATTTCCTGATTGGCTCTTTCAGCTTGACCATTGGATTGGGGGTGAGCTACTGATGAAACATCAAGCCGGATATGCTCCCGTTGACAGAATTCTTCCATGTCTCCTTGGGACAAGTTAGTGCCATTGTCAGTGATAATGCTATGTGGAAAGCCAAAACGAAAGATCACCTTCTTCATGAATTGAACCGCCGTGGCCGCATCACACTTACTGACCGGCTCTGCCTCAACCCATTTTGTGAACTTGCCCACTGCCACTAAAAGGTGCGTCTTCTTATCTTTAGACCTTTTGAAAGGCCCAACCATGTCAAGCCCCTAGACTGCAAACGACCAAGTGATTGGAATCATCTGCAATTCTTGAGCCGGCACGTGCGCTCGTCCTGCAAATTTTTGACACCCATCGCACCTACTGACCAGATCCTCTACATCAGCGTGAGCTATTAGCCAGTAAAAACCATGACGAAAAGCTTTGGCCACAAGAGACTTTGAACCGGCATGATGGCCACACTCTCCTTCATGGATCTCATGAAGAATTTCTTGACCTTCTTCAGGAGAGACACAACGTTGAAACGCTCCAGTGACACTGCGATGATACAACTCACCATTGGAAATTGTCATTGACTTAGACCGCCGGGTTATCTGTCGAGCCAAGGTCTCATCCTCCGGTAACTCACCCGGGTCATGTAAGCCAAATATGGCACTGTCCAATCTGGAATGACATGAAGAGCCGCCACCAATTGTGCTTCTGGGTCTGGAATAGCCAAGTCCTCTTCTATAGGCAACTTGACAGAAGGGTTATGTAGAACATATAAAAAGGTGTTAGGCAGCACCGGCTTACGCTGAGATCCCAGCCGGTTTAAAGCATCGACCGCTTCATTCTTTCTACGGTCAATGTGCTCCACTTGATAACCCTTGAAGTGTCCAGCAATAGCGTCAACCTCATGGCGGTAAGCCGCCATGAGAGGGTCCTTGGAGTCCCACTTGCCTGATACCTGTTGAGCCACCAAATCTGAGTTGCCAAGGCACCATACCCAGCTTAAACTCATCTCTTTAGCCATTCGAAGACCATGGAGTAAGGCCTCATACGCTGCTGCGTTGTTAGTACAAGGAAACATCAATCGCAACACATAACAAAACTTGTCACCTCGAGGAGAAGTTAAAACAACTCCAGCCCCCGAGCCTTCCAACTGTCTGGACCCATCGAAATGAATCGTCCAATATGTGTTGTCTGGCTTCTCTTCGAGTATCTGCAACTCCGCCCAATCGTTAATGAAGCCACCAGTGCTTGAGACTTAATGGCAGTACATGGCACATACTTTAAATTATGAGACCCAAACTCAATGGCCCACTTGGCGACTCATCTTGTGGCTTCTCTATTTTGAATAGTATCCCCAAAGGAGCAGAGCTAACCACAGTGATAGGATGACCCTGAAAGTAATGCTTAAGCTTCCGGCTTGCCATGAACACCCCATAAACAAGCTTCTGCCAATGTGGATATCTTTGCTTGGATTCAATGAGCACCTCACTGATGTGGTAAACCGGCCGTTGAACCAGATGTTCCTTGACAGCCTCCTTGCGCGCCACAACAATGGCCACACTGACGGCCCTTGAGTTAGCAGCCACATATAACAACATCGGCTCCTTCTCAACGGGGGCAGCAAGAACCGGCGGCTCAGTAAGCTGTCTTTTCAGATCTTCAAAGGCGGAGTTAGCAGCGTCACTCCAGACAAAGTCATTCGTCTTTTTCATCATTTGATACAATGGCATAGCCTTCTCACCCAACTGGCTTATGAACCGGCTCAAAGCTGCAACTCGACCCACTAGCCGCCGAACGTCATTGATGCACGCCGGTTTAGCCAAAGATGTAACCGCCTTAATTTTTTCCAAGTTAGCCTCAATGCCTCTATTAGACACCAAAAAGCCCAAAAGCTTGCCAGCTGGGACTCCAAAAACGCATTTGGCCGGGTTAAGCATCATCTTGTAGACCCGGAGGTTATCAAAGGTCTCTTTCAGATCATCTACCAGAGTTTCCTTCTCTCTGGATTTAACCACTATATCGTCCACATAAGCATGAACGTTACGCCCAATCTGGTTATGAAGACAGTTTTGTACACATTGCTGGTAAGTCGCCTGAGCACTTTTAAGCCCAAAAGGCATAGACACATAGCAGAAGGCTCCAAATGGATTGATGAAAGTTGTCTTCTCCTGGTCCTTAACTGCCATTTCGATCTGATGATAGCCAGAATAAGCATCCAAAAACTCAAACACTCACAACCCGCCGTAGCATCAATGATTTGATCAATACGAGGGAGAGCAAAAGGATCAGCCGGACAAGCCTTGTTTAAATCCGTGTAATCCACACACATACGCCAGGTGTCGTTCTTTTTTAGCACAAGCACCAGGTTAGCCAACCACTCTAGGTGAAAGACTTCAACAATAAACCCGGTCGCCAAGACTCGGGCCACCTCTTCTCCAATAGCCTTGCGCCTTCCCTCATTAAACTGTCGAAGAAACTGCCTGACCGGCTTAAACTTTGGATCAATATTGAGAGTGTGCTCAGCGAGTTCTCTCGGTACACACGGCATGTCAGAAGGCCTCCATGCAAAGATGTCCCAGTTCTCACGGATGAACTCGATGAGCGCGCCTTCCTATTTTGGATCCAAGTTAACACTGATAATGAACTGTTTGGATGAGTCGCCAGGCACAAATCAATCATCTTGGTATCATCAGGTGACTTAAATTTCAGCGCCGGCTCATGCTCCATAGTTGGCTTCTTCAAAGACGTCATGTCTGCCGGGTCAACATTATCCTTATAAAACTTCAATTCCTCTGTTGCACAAAAAAACTCGGCGTAAGAAGCATCACCTTCTTCACATTCCAGGGCTATCTTCTGGCTTCCATGCACTATGATGGTGCCCTTATAACCCGACATTTTGAGTTGCAGATAAACATAACACGGTCGTGCCATGAACTTAGCATAAGCCGTCCATCCAAACAGAGTGTGATAGGGGCTTTTGATCTTAACCACTTCAAAAGTTCACTTCTCAGCCCTACAATCATACTCATCCCCAAAGGCTACTTCCAGCTCAATCTTACCAACTGAGGATGCCGAGGCACAACTCCAAGAAAAATAGTATTGGACGTCTTAAGACTTTTGTCAGTCAACCCCATGCGACGGAATGTCTCATAATAGAGGATGTTGATGCTACTTTGTAAGTGCATCTAGTGCCCCTTGGTGATTTTGGTGTATTGAAGACTTATAGGTTAAGGGACTAATGCGTTTGTGAGTGATGCCATGTTGTATTCACACATATCGAGCATATTGTGTGTATGATTGAAATGCTTGGTATGTGTGGGATCCGACTATCTAGTTGTTTATCCTTGGCAGCCTATCATATGGGGAAATGTAGTCTAGTGCTTCTGAGCGATAGTAGTCTGCTACAGCCCGGATCACCGGAGTCCTGCTAGCCCAGCACTACTGTTCAGGACACTTGACTGGCCGGCATGTGTTTCACTTCGTCCCTATGTCTGTCCCTTCGGGGAAATGTCACGCGGTGATTTCCAGAGTCCTGCCTAGCCTACTACAGCCCGGGATCCCCGGAGTCCTGTTAGCCTAGTGCTATAGCCCGGAATCACTCGTTGATGACCGACATGTTCGATGTGATTCATGTATGCCTGTCTCCATAGGTCTGTGCCGCTTTGGGTTCACGACTAGCCATGTCGGCCCGGGTTCTTTGTCATATGGATGCTAGCGACACTATCATATACGTGAGCCAAAAGGCACAAACGGTCCCGGGCCAGGTAAGGTGGCACCCGTGGAAATACCGTGCGTGAGGCCACAAAGTGATATGATGTGTTACATGCTAGATCGGTGTGACCTAGGATCGGGGTCCTGACAGCATCTCAGTATTTGCGCTGGTCTGAGCAACCCATTTTGTGGAGTAGAGAGGATCACCCACCCCGGGTTGAAAATCCGGGTCACTTGGCCCTAGTGGTGGCCCCTCAAGTTGGGGGATATAAGTTCACGAAGGTACTCATGGATGGGGGAAGCAGTATCAACATTCTATATTATGATACCTTCCATCGTATGGGGTTGACAGATAAGAGTCTTAAACCATCAAACACTATTTTTCACGGTGTGGTGCCTGGCAAGTCTGCATATCCGGTAGGCAAGATAGCCTTAGAGGTGGCTTTTGGAGATGACTATGATCCAAGGTCAGAAACATTGACTTTTGAGGTGGTAAAAATCAAAAGTCCGTATCACGCTTTGTTTGGACAACCGGCTTATGCTAAGTTCATGGCGAGGCCGTGTTATGTTTATCTACAGCTTAAAATGCTAGGTCATAAGGGGACCATCACGGTACACGGGAGCAGGAAGATTGCTTTGGAATGTGAGGAAGGTGATGCGGCTTATGCTGAATCGGTTTGTGCCACGGAGGAATTGAAGTTTTATATGGACCAAGTTGATCCGGCAGATATGACTTCTTTGAAAAAGCCAACTACGGAACACGATCCGGCGTTGAAGTTTCAATCAGCCACAGATACGAAGATGGTTGATTTTGTTCCTGGCAATTCATCCAAGCAGTTTAGCATCAGCGCTAACCTGGATCCCAAATAGGAAAGCGCGCTCATCGAGTTCATCCGTGAGAATCGGGACATCTTTTCATGGAAACCTTCTAACATGCCAGGTGTACCGAGGGAACTCGCTGAGCACACACTTAACATTGATCCTAAGTTTAAACCGGTCCGGCAGTTTCTTCGCCGCTTCAATGAAGAAAGGCGCAAGGCTATTGGTGAGGAGGTAGCTCGGTTGTTTGCCGTAGGGGTTATTGTGGAAGTTTTTCACCCAGAGTGGTTGGCTAATCTGGTGCTGGTTCTTAAGTAAAACGGCACTTGGCGTATGTGTGTAGATTACATAGACTTGAACAAAGCTTGTCCTGCAGACCCCTTTGCCCTCCCTTGTATTGATCAGATCATTGATGCTACGGCGGGTTGTGATCGTTTGTGTTTTCTGGATGCTTACTCTGGTTATCATCAGATCAAAATGGTAGTTAAGGACCAGGAGAAGACAGCTTTCATCACTCCCTTTGGAGCCTTCTGCTATGTCTCCATGCCCTTTGGGCTCAAGAGTGCCCAGGCGACTTATCAACGTTGTGTTCAGAATTGTCTTCATAAGCAGATTGGGCGCAATGTTCATGCATATGTGGATGATATTGTGATAAAGTCCAGGAAGGAGGAAGCATTAATAGATGATTTGAGAGAAACCTTTGACAACCTCTGGGTTTACAAGATGATGCTCAATCCAGAAAAGTGTGTCTTTGGTGTACCGGCGGGCAAACTCTTGGGTTTTCTGGTGTCAAATAGAGGCATTGAGGCTAATCCGGAAAAAATTCAGCAATTACATCTTTGGCTAAACCGGCATGTATCAATGACGTTCAACATCTGGCCGGCCAGATTGTGGCTTTAAGCCAGTTTATCAGTCGTCTAGGGGAGAAGGCTATCCTGTTATATCAGGTGCTCAAGAAAACAGATAATTTTGTCCGGAGCAAGGCAGCTGATAAAGCGTTTGAGGATCTGAAGAGGCAGTTAGCTGAACCGCCTGTGCTTGCAGCACCAATCGATAAGGAGGCATTATTGCTATATGTGGTTGCTAATGCCCGAGCTGTTAGCGTGGCTATTGTGGTGGAGCGCAAGGAAGCTCGTAAGGAATATCCGGTTCAACGGTTGGTTTATTATATAAGTGAGGTGCTCATTGAGTGAAAGCAGAGGTATCCACATTGGCAGAAGCTGGTGTATGGAGTGTTTATGGCAAGCCGGAAGCTTAAACATTATTTTCAAGGCCATCCCATCACAGTGGTCAGTTCAGCCCCTCTAGGAGATATCATACAAATAGAGAAGCAACGGGCCGGATTGCCAAGTGGGCTATTGAGCTTGGACCTCATGGGCTCAAATATATACCTCGCACAGCGATCAAATCCCAGGCACTCGTGGACTTCATCAATGATTGGACGGAGTTGCAGGCACCAGAGGAGAAGCCAAATAATACGTATTGGACTATTCACTTTGATGGATCCAGGCAGTTGGAGGGCTCAGTGGCTAGAGTCATACTAACTTCCCCACGAGGTGACAAGTTTTGTTATGTCCTCCGTTTAATGTTCCCTTGTACTAACAATGCAGCTGAATATGAGGCCTTACTCCACGGTCTTTGGATGGCTAAGGAGATGAACTTAAGCCGGGTTAAGTGCTTCGGGGATTCAGGTCTGGTGGCTCAACAGGTGTCTGGCACTTGGGATTCTAAGGACCCACTCATGGCTGCATATCGGCAAGAGGTGGATACAGTGGCTGGTCACTTCAAGGGTTATCAGGTGGACCATATAGACCGGCGAAAGAATGAAGCGGCGGACGCTTTAAGTCGCCTTGGTTCTCTGCGTAAACCGGTTCCACCAAATGTCTTTCTTGACGTATTGCATAATCCGTCAGTCAAGGTACCAACAAAGGAAGAGTTGGCTATTCTTGCTCTGGAGGCTCAATTGGTGGCGGCTTTGCATGTCATACCAGATTGGACAATCCCGTATCTGGCTTACATGAACCGAGACGAGTTACCGGACGATGAAACCTTGGCCCGGCAGATAATCCGGCGTTCCAAGTCCATGACCATACTCAACGGGGAGTTACATCGTTACAGCGTTTCAAGAGCAATTCATTGGTGTGTCTCTCCTCAAGAGGGCTGTGAGATTTTGTGAGAAATCCATGAAGGGGATTGTGGTCACCACGCCGGTTCAAAGTCTTTCGTTGCTAAAGCTTTTCGCCACGGTTTTTACTGGTTAACAGCTCATGCTGATGCGGAGGATTTGGTTAAGAGATGTGACGGTTGTCAAAAATTCGCACGCCGTGCCCACATTCCGGCTCAGGAGTTGAGGATGATTCCAATAACTTGGCCGTTTGCGACTTGGGGGATCAATATGGTTGGCCCCTTCAAGCGATCCAAGGAAAAAAAGACCCACTTGTTAGTGGGAGTTGATAAATTCACCAAATGGGTGGAAGCAGAGCCAGCCAGTAAGTGTGATGCGGCCACAACGGTTCAATTCATCAAAAAGGTGATATTCCGGTTTGGCTTTCCATAAAGTATTATAACTGATAATGGTACTTGTCGGTGTGAAAGTGCAACTATCCCTAGGTGGTTTTGGTAATTCATAACAACATATAGCTCATTGAGCTAATGCTATTCCAAGATGATTATTTCAAGAAAGCTCAATGATTGCCATGGCATGGATGGTGAAAGTGGAACCCTCAAAATGCTAAGGACAAAGGATTGGCTCAAGCTCAAAAGCTCAAGACTCTTCATTTTATATTTTAGTGATCCAAGATCACATTGAGTCTTTAGGAAAAGCCAATACTATCAAGGAGGGATGAGGTGTTGCTTAATGAGCCTCTTGCTTCATGTGCTTAGTGATATGCTCCAAAACCCTCAACTACTTTCCCATATCCACATTTTACCTAAACCCTAAGCCAAACTCGGCCCTACCGATTCTTTCAACCCGGCGTCACCGAGTTTCACTTGTCATAGCCATTGCCAAACCCTAGCAAATCGGTTCTACCGATAGGGATCTCGGTGTCACCGAGATGGGATTGCAAACTCTTTGTTTCCCTTTCGTAACTTTTCGGTCTCACCAAAAGAGCGGATCGGTCCCACCGAGATTGCAATGTAAACTCTATGTTTCATTTTTGTAACATTTTGGTCTCATCGAAAGAGCAAATTGGTCCCACCGAGTTTACCTGACCAACTCTTTGGTTAGCTTATTACCAAAATCGGTCTCACCGAGTTTGTGTAATCGGTCTCACCGAGATTACGTTATGCCCTAACCCTAACAAAATCGGTCCTACCGAGTTGCATGTCAGTCCCACCAAAAATCTCTAAAAGTCACTAGGTTTACTATTTCGGTCTGACCGATTTTGTTGATTCGGTCCCACCGAGATTGGTAAACTGTGTGTAATAGTTGGATTTTGTGTGGAGGCTATATATACTATATATACCCCTCCACCTCCTCTTCACTCGTGGAGAGATCCATCAGAACACATCTACACTTCCAGCTCATATGTTCTGAGAGAGAACCACCTACTCATGTGTTGAGACCAAGATATTCCATTCCTACCATATGAATCTTGATCTCTAGCCTTCCCCAAGTTGCTTTCCACTCAAATCTTCTTTCCACCAAATCCAAATCCTGTGAGAGAGAGTTGAGTGTTGGGGAGACTATCATTTGAAGCACAAGAGCAAGGAGTTCATCATCAACACACCATTTGTTACTTCTTGGAGAGTGGTGTCTCCTAGATTGGCTAGGTGTCACTTGGGAGCCTCCGACAAGATTGTGGAGTTGAACCAAGGAGTTTGTAAGGGCAAGGAGATCGCCTACTTCGTGAGGATTTACCGCTAGTGAGGCAAGTCCTTCGTGGGCGATGGCCATGGTGGGATAGACAAGGTTGCTTCTTCGTGGACCCTTCGTGGGTGGAGCCCTCCGTGGACTCGCGCAACCGTTACCCTTCGTGGGTTGAAGTCTCCATCAACGTGGATGTAGGATAGCACCACCTATCCGAACCACGGGAAAAACATCCGTGTCTCCAATTGCGTTTGAATTCTCCAAACCCTTTACATTCTTGCAAGTTGCATGCTTTACTTTCCACTGCCAATATACTCTTTGCATGCTTGCTTGAATTGTGTGATGATTGCTTGACTTGTCCTAAAATAGCTAAAATCTGCCAAGAACTAAAATTGGGAAAAGGTTAAGTTTTTATTTGGTCAAGTAGTCTAATCACCCCCCCCCCCCTCTAGACATACTTTCGATCCTACAAGTGGTATCAGAGCCTTGGTCTCCATTTGCTTTGATTTCCATAGCTTTTGGTGGTCATAGCCTTGGTTTCACAACCTAGGAGAGTATGGCATCTAGCGAGGGAAATTATCACCATAGAGGTCCTTACTTTGATGGTACTAATTTTGCTAGTTGGAAGCATAAAATTAAAATGCATATTCTTGGACATAACCCCGCCGTTTGGGCTATTATGTGTGTTGGTTTGCAAGGTGACTTCTTTGATGGGAGAGAACCAAACCGTGAAGCTACCGCGGATGAGTTGAAGATGCTGCAATACAATGCTCAAGCTTGTGACATTCTCTTCAACGGATTGTGCCCCGAAGAATTCAACAAAATCGGCCGTCTTGAGAATGCGAAGGAAATTTGGGACACTTTGATTGATATGCACGAAGGTACCGACTCCGTCAAGGAATCCAAATTGGATGTGCTTCAAAGTCAACTTGACAAATTCAAAATGAAGGTTGGTGAAGGTGTCGCTGAAATGTACTCTAGGCTTGCTCTCATCACAAATGAGATTACTGGCTTAGGAAGTGAAGAGATGACCGATAGATTCATCATCAAGACGATTCTAAGAGCCTTGGATGGAAAATATGATACAGTGTGCACATTGATCCAAATGATGCCCAATTACAAAGATCTCAAGCCAACGGAGGTAATTGGAAGAATTGTTGCTCATGATATGTCACTTAAGGATAAAGAGGAACTTCACAACAAATCAAGTGGTGCCTACAAAGCCTCATGTGAAGCCCCTACATCATCAAGTGAGAAACAAAACTTCAATGAAGAATTGAGCTTAATGGTGAAGAACTTCAACAAGTTCTACAAGAGTAGAAGCAAAGATAGAAGCTCCAAGTCAAGGTCCTATAATGACAAAAGATCTTCTAGTCGAGAGCGAAACTGCTACAATTGTGGAAGACCCGGACACTATTCCAATGAGTGTACGGCTCCCTACAAGAGAAGAGAAGACTCCAAAAAGAAGAAGCAAAAGAGAAGAATCACCACCAAGAGAGAGAAGGAGTAGAGATGATCGTTATGAACGAAGATACTCACGGAGAAGCAAGGATTCGGAAAGAAAGGAAAAATCATCAAGGAGCTACACAAAACGAAGACATCAAGCTCATATTGGTGAATGGGTATCCGGCTCCGACTCCGACGACCACTCCGAGAGAAGTTATCACTCCGATTCTGAATATACTCAAGATGAAGGTGTTGCCGGTCTACCACTTGTGTCAACCAACTCCTACGACATATTTGACTCACCAAATAAAGGAATTGGAAGATGCTTCATGGCCAAAGGTCCTAAGGTAACACACCCCGAGTATGTTGATTTTAATAGTGATGAAGATGACTTGTTAGGTGAAGATGATTTACTTGTTGACAACTCTAGTGATGAATACTATAATGAAACGTCAATTAATCATGCTAATCAAGATAAAACGAATGACAATGATAAGGAGAAGATTGAGGCTCTAACTAAAGAACTAAACACTCTTAAGTTAGCTCATGAAACTGTCTTCGAAGATCATCGAGAACTTTTAAGAGCTCATGAGAAGTTACGCCTTGAAAAGCTCAATCTTGAGCAAGAGCTTGAGTTTTTAAAGGCAATCAATGATGATCTCCGTAAGAAAAGTTCTTCTTACATTGCCAAGCGTTTACTCTTATCCACTTACATGCCTCAAGTCAAGTCTAGTAACAAGAACAAGAAAGATTCTTCCTCTAGTAGTAACAATGATCATGCTAAATCCAATATTGTTGCTTCTAGTAGTTCTCTTGATTCCACTAATGATTCTCTTAGCCAATTTACACTTGAGCAAGAAAATAGCTTATTGAAGGGAATTATAGAGAAAGGAGTGTACAAAAGCCTTGCCGGGAGTAAGCAATTCGAGGAAATTGTGCGCAAGCAAGGAATGCACCGGAAGAATCAAGGTGTTGGTTTTGAACGAAAGTTCAATGCCAATGGAGTTGAGTGGGAAGAAGATCAATACCCCAAGACAAAGTTTCTTCCTCAACAAGAGAAGTATGATACTTCCTTCAAGGGGACACAAGCTCAATATGATCTTCCACCACAAGACTACAAGCAAAAAGGCAAGGACAAGCTTCAAGAGGAAATTGATGCATTTGAAGAAGCTCCTAAGACCTTAGTCAAGTGGATTCCCAAGACCACCTCAAGTTCCACTTCATCAAGTACGACTACAACTCCAAGGATTCCCATCAAGATGGTGTGGATCCAAAAGAAGAAGAACTAGAGAGTTCTTGAGGGTGACTCCGCCAACATACTTCACTCTTATCATTTTGGCAAGAACAAGTGCAATCAACTTCCACATCTTGCACTAGTTCAAGGAGTCACAAACCCTCTTGTTGGTAAGACAAGGGACAAGGTAACCTAAAGTTTTCATGGACATCATCTTGTGTGTGCATCACTCTATGTTTATGGATATCCTTGTTTGTTCCTTGTGGTACTAACCCATGTAGGTATTGAAAGTGCAATTCACTCAAATGGATAGCTCCAAGTGATCTACATCAACATTGAGCATCCACATCTTCAACATCTACATGAAGTCATCATCGACAAAACCCAAGGTTAGTTCATCCCTCTTATGGGGGATATCACATCTAGGGGGAGCTTTACTCTAAGACTTGAGCTAAAGCAACTCTAAAGATGTGGACACAACAATGCTTTATGTAAAAGTGGTAACCCAACTTGAGCTTAAACGATGAGTATGACCTATGATCAAGTGTTCTCACTTGACTCCTAAGTCAATATACTCATATATAGATGACCTAGTCATCGCAAATTGCTTGATAGATGCTAGAATTGGTTGTGCATGCTTTGTCACATATTTCAATTGCCATCTTATTGTGTGAGCATGTTGGTTGCATATTTTACTCATTCGATGACATCCATTTGTTGTTTTGATTGTTTGGTTTTATTTCCTTTTGCCTAGTGGATGGACAAGAATGCCTAAGAACCTCCTCTAGCTATCTATGCTTTTCTCGTCTCAAACTCTATTCATGCTACATCACAAAATTTGATCAAGTCAGATTCGAACCACTCTGTGTGAGGAGCACTCGGAGTCCCCGATTCGTCATAGACTTAAACTTCCAAAACCTCTTTGTGATTCTCGGTCTGACTGATATCCTACTTTCGGTCCTACCGAGATCATTAAGTTGATCCGAATTTTCGATCTCGGTGCAACCGATTTGAACCATTCGGTCACACCAACAGGGTCGGGCTATAGATAGTCACAAGCAAAAATTTGGAAATTTCTCCGAACCCCTTCGCCCGCGCGATAGCTCGCTCTGCCAACGAGGTCTCCGGATCGTCTCCTCGCCGCCAGCCGCCTCCAGTCGCTGGTCTCCATCGTCGTCAACGGAATTCAACCCCGCCGTTGCCGCCGTAGCGAGTCTCCGCCGAACTAGGGTATGGACTCGATCTTTGTGCTATCCCCAATCTGATTCCTAGCACATTGTGTTCTTAATGATTCTTGCCATGATTGAAACACTCTTATCCAGTCAATGCGTTCGTAGAATAGGATTGATTCGAAAATTTTAGGGTTAGGTTTCCGCCGAAACCATCTCGGACCCACCGAGTTGAAAAACTCGGTCCCACCGATTTGGCTTATGCCATTGCACAAGTGAAACTCAGTCTGACCGAGAATTACTTATCGATGTGACCGATTTTGGAACTTTGTGAAACCCTAGCAGTCTTGGTGCCACCGAACTGTGACTCGGTCTGACTGAGTTCACTAGTTTAGGTTCCAAAGCTGCTTCGGTATCACCGAGTTTAAAAATCGGTAGATCCGAGATGATTTCAGTGGGAAACTAAAACTAAGATTTTGAATCATTCTTTTGCAAAAATCTCTGCATTTTGTGATGCTCATCCACTCTACCTCATCTATAAACTCTTCACAGGGTCAACAGTCAGCTTTTACATCATGTCTGGTCAGAGTGACAGCCAGAACAGATCAGAAGAGCAGGTGCTCATGAGTGAGGGAACTAGTCCCTCCAGCTCTTCAGATGATGGCAGCAGAAGTACCCCAAGCAATTTGCCAAAATCTTCCACCAGACAGAGGAAGAAGAGAACTTCAGATTCTGAGGATGAATATTATGTGGAAGAGGAAGAGGAAGACACATCAAAGAGAGTTGTGCTCAAGAAGGAATATGGCTCAGGTCAAGGCACAAAGCCAGGCTTAAAAATCAAAAGGCCAGCAGGTAGGCAGCCTATGCCAAAGGCCAGAGCTTCAACTCAGATTCCTGAAAAGCCTGCAACCATAGAGCCAGTTGCTGCTGAAGGAAAGAAAAGGAAGGAAAGGGTCAAGAAGACCGTAGCCAGAGTGCTTGGAAAGGCTTCCATCATGGAAGAAGAGGAATAAGAAGAGGTTGCTGCACCAGCACCTAAGGCACCTAAGCTTATGGGTGATGCTATCAGGACAGGGGCTACTGCATCCAAGCCCAAAGAAGCACCCAAAGCTGCCTCCGAGCCCAAGTCTGCCCCAAAGAGAAATACGAGGAGCATACCTGCAACTGAGAAGAACAAGGCCCCAGTGCCTGAAGCTGCTGAAGAAGATGATGAAGAGCATGTTCTGAGAAAGCTCAAGCCCAAGATCCCAGACCACAATGATGCTCATCATGTGGCTGAGGACATGAAGCTCAGAAGAGACTCAGGGCTGAGGAAGTGGAGAGAAGCAGATCCATATGCTTCAGGGAGAAGAACTATTGTTGATTATAGGTTCCACACTAAGGAACAGCGGGACTTCTATGAGACAGTTTTGTTGGACAAGAAGCCCATATTTGTGACATGAGATGGGTCAATTGGGAGTACATCAAGGAAAATGAAGAACACTACCCTGGAGTGTATGATAGCTTCAATGCTTGTGGAGTAGCAGACTTTGTTGGGCAGAAGCTCACAAAGTGGAACGAGGAACTCATTATGCAATTCTACTCCACAGCACATTTCTACCCAGATGGAAAGATCACATGGATGTCTGATAGTACGAGGTACCAATCTACTGTTGCTGAGTGGGCACAGCTCATCAATGCCCTAGAGGAGCATGAGGATGACTTGGATATCTATGCCAAGAAGAAGATGGACCACAACTCTATGTCCAATATGTACAAGGAAATTCCAAACAAGGCACTTGATACTTTCAAGTTTGGGTCTGTGCATTATCTTCTGTCAAGGCTGCCAACCATTAACTGGATCCTTAGGCGCACTCTATTGCCCAAGTTAGGTGATCACAAGATGATCAAAGGCCATGAAATCAATTTGCTTCATGTATTTGATGTGCCTCAGAAATTCAAGGTCATGAGCCTCTTAGTAGAAACTATCAGGAGGATTGCAACATATCAGAAGAGGAGCTATGGTTATGCCCCTCAGATTCAGGAGTTAATTAACTCCAAGATGGGCACCGGCATATACTTGTTGGACAAGGAACACTTGCCTATTCATCCAGACTTTGAGGACAACCAAGTTGTGATGAATGAGAATGAACCATCATCAGTTCAAGCACAAGCAAAGAAGGAGCAGGCAAGGAAGGAGAAAGCTGCCAAGATGCCAACTCAAGAGGAGGCATCTGAGTATTTCTTGAAAACCAAACAAGAGCAGCTTGGTTACTTGATTGCATCCACACTGAGGATTGAGCAAGGACTGGCCACCCTCACTCAGAATCAGCAGAGCTTAGAGAGGATCATGGAACAAAAGTTCTATGACTTGGATGTCAAAGTAACAGAGATTCAGTCTGCAGTGGAACAACTTCAGGATGACATGCAGGAGAGGAGAGGCAAGACTACAACTGATGCATTTGCCAGAGTGCCAAGAGCTCAGAGATCACATGCAGTGCCAGTTGCTGACACCAGAGCCACCACTTCTGCACCAGCTACAGCTTCAGTTCCACCAGCTCCAGCATCTACTTCAGCCTCAACTCCAACCACGTCTACAGAAGGCTTCGTCCTTGGAGTGATCCGGACTCCACCACCACCAGAAGATCAAGCCTGAGAGTCGATCGAGCACTATGCATTTTCTAGGAACTTTTTGGTAACTTGTTGCCAAAGGGGGAGAAAAATGTATAGATCATAGGCTTCGAGAGAGAGTGTGTTGCTTTTATTCTCTCTTGCTTTATTTGGTGGTTTTTCGAACTTTGTTTGCTTTTGAGTGCTTGAGATACTATGCCGTTATCTGTGAGACATTGATGATCATGTGTTTGATCATAAGCTACACTTAATGCTTGGTGAATGCTATTATCTTATCTATCTTATGTGATCATTCACTTTTCTTGGTGATGAGTGCATGTATTTCATTCTTATCATTTTAAGCGCTCCACCAAGATGTATGTGACATGGAAGAGTAACCCATGACTCTAACTCTTTGTGCATTTGTAGTCCAAAGCAAATCTTAAATATGCACAAATTTAGGGGGAGCTCTTACTTATCACATACTTCTCAAAGCGACGATATATTTCATGCTTATTATCATTTGTCGAAGCTTTGATCTATATGTTGTCATCAATTACCAAAAAGGGGGAGATTTAAAGTGCAACTATCCCTAGGTGGTTTTGGTAATTCATAACAACATATAGCTCATTGAGCTAATGCTATTCCAAGATGATTATTTCAGGAAAGCTCAATGATTGGCATGGCATGGATGGTGAAAGTGGAACCCTCAAAATGCTAAGGACAAAGGATTGGCTCAAGCTCAAAAGCTCAAGACTCTTCATTTTATATTTTAGTGATCCAAGATCACATTGAGTCTTTAGGAAAAGCCAATACTATCAAGGAGGGATGAGGTGTTGCTTAATGAGCCTCTTGCTTCATGTGCTTAGTGATATGCTCCAAAACCCTCAACTACTTTCCCATATCCACATTTTACCTAAACCCTAAGCCAAACTCGGCCCTACCGATTCTTTCAACCCGGCGTCACCGAGTTTCACTTGTCATAGCCATTGCCAAACCCTAGCAAATCGGTTCTACCGATAGGGATCTCGGTCTCACCGAGATGGGATTGCAAACTCTCTGTTTCCCTTTCATAACTTTTCGGTCTCACCGAAAGAGCGGATCGGTCCCACCGAGATTGCAATGTAAACTCTCTGTTCCCTTTTTGTAACATTTTGGTCTCACCAAAAGAGCAAATCGGTCCCATCGAGTTTACCTGACCAACTCTCTGGTTAGCTTCTTACCAAAATCGGTATCACCGAGTTTGTGTAATCGGTCTCACCGAGATTACGTTATGCCCTAACCCTAACAAAATCGGTCCTACCGAGTTGCATGTCAGTCCCACCGAAAATCTCTAACGGTCACTAGGTTTACTATTTCGGTCTGACCGAGTTTGCTGATTCGGTCCCACCGAGATTGGTAAACTATGTGTAACGGTTGGATTTTGTGTGGAGGCTATATATACCCCTCCACCTCCTCTTCACTCGTGGAGAGAGCCATCAGAACACATCTACACTTCCAGCTCATATGTTCTGAGAGAGAACCACCTACTCATGTGTTGAGACCAAGATATTCCATTCCTACCATATGAATCTTGATCTCTAGCCTTCCCCAATTTTCTTTCCACTCAAATCTTCTTTCCACCAAATCCAAATCCTGTGAGAGAGAGTTGAGTGTTGGGGAGACTATCATTTGAAGCACAAGAGCAAGGAGTTCATCATCAACACACCATTTGTTACTTCTTGGAGAGTGGTGTCTCCTAGATTGGCTAGGTGTCACTTGGGAGCCTCCGACAAGATTGTGGAGTTGAACCAAGGAGTTTGTAAGGGCAAGGAGATCGCCTACTTCGTGAAGATCTACCACTAGTGAGGCAAGTCCTTCGTGGGCGATGGCCATGGTGGGATAGACAAGGTTGCTTCTTCGTGGACCCTTCGTGGGTGGAGCCCTTCGTGGACTCGCGCAACCGTTACCCTTCGTGGGTTGAAGTCTCCATCAACGTGGATGTAGGATAGCACCACCTATCCGAACAACGGGAAAAACATCCGTGTCTCCAATTGCGTTTGAATTCTCCAAACCCTTTACATGCTTGCAAGTTGCATGCTTTACTTTCCGCTACCAATATACTCTTTGCATGCTTGCTTGAATTGTGTGATGATTGCTTGACTTGTCCTAAAATAGCTAAAATCTGCCAAGAACTAAAATTAGGAAAAGGAAGTTTTTATTTGGTCAAGTAGTCTAATCACCCCCCCCCCTCTAGACATACTTTCGATCCTACATGGTATCAAAACCGGCGGATCTCGGGTAGGGGGTCCCGAACTGTGCGTCTAGGCGGATGGTAACAGGAGGCAGGGGACACGAAGTTTTACCCAGGTTCGGGCCCCCTTGATGGAGGTAAAACCCTACGTCCTGCTTGATTAATATTGATGATATGGGTAGTACAAGAGTAGATCTACCACGAGATCAGAGAGGCTAAACCCTAGAAGCTAGCCTATGGTATGATCGTGTGTTGTCCTATGGACTAAAACCCTCCGGTTTATATAGACAGAGAGGGCTAGGGTTACACAAGGTCGGTTACAAAGGACGAGATATGCATATCCATATTGCCTAGCTTGCCTTCCACGCCAAGTAGAGTCCCATCCGGACACGAGACAAAGTCTTCAATCTTGTATCTTCATAGTCTAACAGTCCGGCCAAAGAATATAGTCCGACTGTCCGGAGACCCCCTAATCTAGGACTCCCTCAGTAGCCCATGAACCAGGCTTCAATGACGATGAGTCCGGCGCGCAGTATTGTCTTCGGCATTGCAAGGCGGGTTCCTCCTCCGAATACTTCACGGAAGAATTTGAATACAAGGATAGTGTCCAACCCTGCAAAATAAGTTCCACATTCCACCGTAGAGAGAATAATATTTCCACAAATCTAATTTGCTGACTTGTTTTGGCAACACGACCTTATGCCATGGCCCGGTGATTATTCGAACCGTTCCATTTAACTAGCCCCGCACATAACACGAGGCAGTTTTTTGACACGTCTTGTCAAAGCAGAGATCGTGTCCCCTTATCAGGGGATTCTCATCAATACGGGCGTGGGTAACCCAACCACGCCATCGATTCCGGCGCTTGGGGGATAAACGAGTTTTACCAGGCTAGTGGGGGCGCATAGTTTCGGTCGCCCATATAAAGGGATAAAGATTCACCTTTTCATCCACACCTTCTTCCTCCTTTGCTCATCCACTTTCGCACACTCAAGCTCCAGCGCCCAAGTCTGCATTTCCCACCTCGACCTTCTCCAACCATGTCCGGAGCGGGAGGCAGGTGGATGGTCTCCTCCATCATGGAGGGACACATCAAGAAGCTGAGGAGAGTCGGATACCTGCCCGACAACATCGTGCACCGGCTCCCAGATGAGGGGCAGCTCATCCCCACCCCGAGGCCCCATGAGAGGGTAGTGTTCCTTACCCACTTCCTCCGCGGACTGGGATTCCCTCTCCACCCATTCATACGGGGGCTCATGTTCTACTACGGCCTGGATTTCCATGAGCTGGCCCCGAACTTCATCCTCAACATATCGGTGTTTATCGTCGTTTGCGAGGCCTTCCTCCGCATCAAGCCCCACTTCGGCTTATGGCTGAAGACCTTCAACGTCAAGCCGAAGGTAGTGAGCGGCCGCCAGGCAGAGTGTAGAGGCGCCATGGTGGGAAAGATGCCCAATGTCACATTGCTCGAGGGCTCCTTCATGGAGACCATAAAGGGGTGGCAATCGGGGTGGTTCTACATCACCGAGCCGCGTGACCCTAAATGGGCAGCAGCCCCCGAGTTCCGATCTGGCTTCCCCACGCGGCTCACCTCCTGGCAAGAGAAGGGCCTGTCGGGGGGTAGTTCAGGAGAGCTGACCGGACTCCAAACATGTATTCAAAACATGGTGAACAAGAAGCTCAAACTCGCCAACGTAGCCCAGGTCATGCTCATCCGCCAGATCCTCCCGTGCCAACAACGGGCTTTCAACTTGTGGGACTTTGACCCAGCCCAGCACCGAAATCTGAACAGGCTCTTTGACACAACTCATGAAGAAGCCTGGAAGGTGCTATTCAATAGTGCCAAGGTTCCCCCTCCCACAACCGAGGACCGCGGATTCTGCGCGAAGCGCCAAGCCAGCGCGGTAAGCTGTTTTACCTCTCACAAGATACTTGTTTTTCATAGTTTGACTATATGCGGGATCTAAGCTCCCGTACCTTTGATAGGACTGGCAGGAGACAGCCGGACAGATCGATTGTCCGGCTCCTTTGCCTGAAGGCCCAACAGGCGCTCTCCTGGGGAAGATGCTGACTCCGGCTCCTTATACGGTGCCGGAGAAGACCAAGAAGGCCAAGGGAACCCGAAAGAGTTCCCGATGCCAGGCGTCATCGGACTCACCGTCCGATGACTTTGCGGCACACTCCTCCCCCAAAGATGAGGAGGAACAAGAATATGCTCCCCCTCCAGGCGGGGGAGACAAGAAAAGGAAGGCCACCCCAACTGGGGGGGCGAAGGGTCCAAGAAGGGAAGGACTCTCCTTCCAGATAGTTCCACCGCCGCCACCGAAGGCGAAGACGAGTGGTTGCCCAGGGCCAAGCCCCTGGGAGGTCGTAAGTATTCGAATACCAGAGTAACTCATAGCATTCCTTTGTCGCACTGCTTTCCCTAACACCGAATATGATTATGCAGGCCGCCACGAGCCCGTATCGATGTATCGTCGGACGGCTCCCTGGGCTCGTCGGATATGGATAGCGATCCACTTCCGACCGCCACCTCCCCTTGCCCTGCGGACGACACCGAGGTACTGTCTCAAGAGGCACCGGGTCGAGGGGAGACAGTCCCGGAGGCGCCTCAAGGCGACCTTCCGGACTCCGGGAACAGAGGGGACAAGGCCCCTGAGGGCTCCGAGTTCGGCCCTCAGCCGAACACCGCGCCGGAACCTCCAGTGGTTCCGGACTCGGGCAGGCGGCCTCCTTCCAAGAGGGGTGAGACGCCTGTGCCGGTGACCTCTGTCCATCCAGAGGCGCCGGACAATCTGCTGGGAGCACTTCGCAGCGCTTCCATCGACGAGGAGCACCGTACTATTATGAGTGCGGTGGTCCAGAAGGTTCAGTCCGCCAAGAGCGGATTGACTGAAGCCTGTGCTAGCCTTCTAACAGGCTTTGAGGTAAGTGTTTAAAATATAGGAAAAATATTACCGCATAGACAGTAGCCCCTGATGCTCTGTCCGGGGTTCACAAAGAAAGACCGAATAGAGGATCAAACAACATCGCAGGAGTCTAATATAAGTATGTCAATATGCATGTGCAGGCTTCGCTGCTGGCATCTGCCGCACTGACTGCGGAGGTCGTCGTACTGAAGCAGGACCTTAAAGTGTCCAAGGACGAGCTCGGCCTTGCCAAGAGGCAGCTCGAGGAGAACAAAGGTAAGTAATACCTAGTTTATGGATATGTATAAAAAGAATGTGATTGCAAAATGACAGGATCATCATGAATTTTCCAGGGGCCACGACCGAAGTGGCGACCCTAAGGCAAGCGCTGTCCGAGGCCGAAGATAAAGTGGCCAAGGAGCGCACCGAGCGGGAAAGGCAAGAGGCTCGGGTGGGCGAGGTGCAGCAAGAGCTCCAGGCTCTCGTGACGAAGCACGAGGCGTTGGAGCTTGACTCGAAGACGCGAGAGTCTGAGCTTGCCGCGGCCCTCAAGAGCGCAAAAAGTGCCAAGGCCGAAGCCCAAAAGGCCCTCCAGGAGATTGACGCGATGAAGAAAATAGCGGCGGGTAAGGCATACTATATGCAAAACAAGCATGTGAAAGTAAATTACCTGTTACTTACCCGAATCCGGAGCTCTCCGGGAGCATTTGCAGATTTACCCCGCAGCATGTCGGATGCCACACAGTTTTACCAGGCCGAGGAGGGAAGCTGAACGGAGAAGCTGTTCTGGTCTCAGTATACTGGGACTGAACACCCGGTGCCTATGAGCGACCAGCTGAAGCAGTTGGTCGAGCTACACAAAGCGGCCGAACAGGCCATGAAGGGCTTTATAGTCTGGCTGTGGCCTGGCGATGCCCTTCCGAACAGCTACTTCGGCCTGGTGAGGCGGCTTGTGGACGCCTGCCCACGGCTGGAGGTCATCAAGCGGTCTGTCTACATCGAAGGTGCACGCCGGGCTTTCGCCCGCGTGAAGGTGCAATGGGCCAAGCTAGACGCCGTGAAGCTGATCAAGGAGGGACCGCCGCAGGGCAAGGAGCATCGCACCCCCGAAATTTATTATGAGGGTGTCCTGAAGGGTGCCCATCTTGTAGCGGATGAATGTTCAAAGGATGTAATGTTTGAGTAAACTTGCTCGTGTGATCCTGTATGATGAATACTTGTTTCATATGCGCTATGCAACGCTTGTTTGAATTTAAAATATTACCTTCTGTTTGGCTTTTTATCCAATCTGAGAGATGGCTAGTCCTCGGCTTCTACCCCCATGCCGCGAGTGCTGGGGTGTTCGGGATAAACCTGAGCACTCTTGTTCCCATTTTTGGGTCCTTCGAGGGAGGTGCTCAGCACAGTCAACAAGGCAACCGGACTAATAATACTTTATCACTCTCACTTAGCCATAGAATTCTATAATTTTAAATTTCGGCGAAGCCCTTGGTATTCGGAAGGCCGAATTCGGGGCGCGATACACGCCTTTAAGCCGGACAGGACCAGCTCCTCGCTCTAAGCAACATAAGTCTTTAGGGACTTGAAAACCTCGCCGAACAGCGACCAGTCCCTCGCCTTATCATGACAGTCAGTTTTAGCTTTCTCTACTGAGGTGCTTAGCCCAGCAGAACCGGGGCATAATCGCAGTAGTTCTCCTAGCGCTACCTTAGCCGATAGAGCGGAACGTAAGGTACCAAAACATAGGAGCCGGGCAAACCCAACATTTGACCAAAGACATGATTCGGAGCTGATGCATATAATGCTATAAGTTCAGGGTGCCGCACTTGTGAAAGTATTCGGACTTCTCACACCATATTGTGGGGTACTTAAGCCCCTGGTGTGCTGGCCGTACCAAAGTGTACGGTTGCAAGGCGTCATTAATGAACACATATATATATAACAAGAATGCAATAATAGTCGTAATGTTATGCGTTGTTTATTCAAAGAGGTGCGTTAAAGCAGAATGATACAGATAGTGCGATAAGCAAAAAGTAGGACTATGTCCCTTCCAAGGGCAAGCTGAGGAATAGTATTAAAGCAAATATTTCACTCGTTATCGTAATCCACCTGGGAGTTCCGTGGCGTGACGTAGCTTTCTGCCTCTCTTGGTTGCTGCATCATATGTTCGGCAATCATGCTGCCGGACAAGGTTTCCAGACATTAAAGTCCTGAAAGAGAAAAATAACAAAGCGGGAAGCCCCTAGTGCGGTTTAGGCCGCGTCTTGGAGCTTGCCGTAGTTATTCCCCCCTCCCCACATGTGCCCATGGTATTTTTAATGTGTAATTATGTACGCGTGGCACGAATTTCACCGTTTGACTTGGGCCGGGGTGGGGGCCGCATTGCTACGCGAGCTCATACCGTGCCAGGTGGTCTAGTTGCCGATTACTCCGAGCGCGTTTGAAGGTGTCCGGGTCCTGAAACGCCGAACTAGTGGATTGCATTGAGAGGCTGCTTTGCGCTTCTACTGTGAGGGCCGCAGTGTGCTCCTCCGTGCGGAGAGAGCGCTCTGTGTTTCCGTTAACTGTGATGACCCCCCGGGGTCCTGGCATCTTGAGCTTGAGGTATGCATAATGCGGTACAGCATTGAATCTCGCAAATGCGGTTCGCCTGAGCAGTGCATGATAGCCACTACGAAACGGGACTATATCGAAGATTAATTCTTCGCTTCGGAAGTTATCCGGGGATCCGAAGACCACTTCCAGTGTAATTGAGCCTGTGCAATGGGCCTCTACACCTGGAATGACGCCTTTAAAGGTCGTTTTTGTGGGTTTGACCCTTGAGGGGTCTATACCCATTTTGCACACTGTGTCCTGGTAAAGCAGGTTCAGGCTGCTGCCGCCATCCATAAGGACTCGAGTGAGGTGAAATCCGTCAATGATTGGGTCTAAGACCAGTGCGGCGAATCCGCCATGACGGATACTAGTGGGGTGGTCCCTGCGATCGAAGGTGATCGGGCAGGAGGACCATGGGTTGAACTTTGGGGCGACTGGCTCCAACGCATATACGTCCCTGAGCGCACGCTTCCGCTCCCTCTTGGGGATGTGGGTTGCGTATATCATGTTCACCGTCCGCACTTGTGGGGGAAACCTCTTCTGTCCTCCGGTGTTCGGCTGTCGGGGCTCCTCTTCGTCATCGATGTGTGACCCCTTATCTTTGTCTTCGGCAATTAACTTGCCGGTCTGCTTGAACACCCAGCATTCCGTGTTGGTGTGGTTGGCTGGTTTGTCAGGGGTACCATGTATTTGACACGAGCGATCGAGTATGCGGTCCAAACTGGACAGGCCCGGAGTGCTTCTTTTAAATGGATTTTTCTGCTGACCGGGTTTAGAGCCTTTGAATTCGGCATTGACTGTCGTATCCTCACTATTATCGCTGTTAATGCGGTTCTTATGTTTGTTGCGACATGACCTGCTATTGCCATCCTTGGTATCTGAAGTACCATGGTTTTTTGATATGTTATTACTACGAGCCAGCCAGCTGTCTTCTCCCGCACAAAAGCGGGTCATGAGTGTTGTAAGGGCTGCCATAGATTTCGGCTTTTCCTGTCCAAGGTGCCGGGCAAGCCACTCGTCGCGGATGTTATGCTTGAAAGCTGCTAGGGCCTCTGCATCCGGACAGTCGATGATTTCATTTTTCTTTGTTAGGAACCGTGTCCAGAATTGCCTGGCCGAATCTTCTAGCTGCTGAATTATGTGGCTCAAGTCATCGGCGTCTGGTGGTCGCACATAAGTGCCCTGAAAGTTGTCGAGGAATGCGGCTTCCAGATCTTCCCAACAGCTAATGGACTCTGCTGGCAAGCTGTTAAGCCAATACCACGCTGGTCCTTTGAGCTTTAGTTGGAGGTATTTGATGGTGTGTAAGTCATCGCCGCGGGCCATGTGGATGTGGAGGAGGAAATCCTCGATCCATATTGCAGGATCTGTTGCGACGTCGTATGATTCAATATTTACGGGTTTGAAACCCTCTGGGATTTGATGATCCATTACTTCATCTATGAAGCATAGGGGGTGTGCGGCGCCTCTGTATTGGGCTATATCGCGACGCAGCTCAAATGGGTCTTGCCCGCTGTGTTCGGCCCGGGCGGATTGACTTTTACTGTATCCAGCGTGACGTTTATCGTCTCGCATAGTGGTGCGCCCTCGTGATCCGTAGATCGATCTTGCATGTTCTGCTTAGTCCTCCAATACGTCTCGCAGGTCTGGTGTATTTCCCCATGCCTTTTTATTTGTATGGCGTCGGGGTGCAGGCTGAGTTTTTGGCTGGAATGCCTCTCTATCGCGGCCACGAGGTGGCCGATCAGCCGCGTCATACGCTTCTTCCTCCAGTCGGGGTAGCAACCTTGAATCGTTATAATCTTTAAGAGTTATTGTTGACATGGTTAGTTTTAATGTTGGCTGAAAACCTGGGTGTTGTTTAAGCTTATTTATGCAAACAAGAGCAAAAGAGTTCGTAAAAGCTTTCCTTTCTCACTTTCAGTTTACCAACTGAATTGCTTGAGGACAAGCAAAGGTTTAAGCTTGGGGGAGTTGATACGTCTAAAACATACCTACTTTTTCTCATGCTTTTCCTCTTGTTTTGGACACTAATTTGAATGATTTGAACGAAACTAACCCCGGACTGGCGTTGTTTTTAGCAGAACTACCATGGTCTTGTTTTTGTGCAGAAATAAAAGTTCTCGGAATGGAATGTAACTTTTTGAGGATTTTTTATATCAATAATAAGAATTACTGGAGCCAAGACCCACCAGAGAGGGGCCCTTGGGTGGGCACAACCCACCAGGGCACGCCCCCCTCTCCTGGCGCGCCCAGGTGGGTTGTACCCACCTGGTGGCCCCGCTGACGACCCCCTGATACTATAAAATCACATTATTCTAGAAAAAATCAGGAAGAAAGAATTACCGCGGTCCACAAGATGGAGCCACCGTCAAGCCCTGTTCTTCCTCGGGAGGGCAGATCTGGAGTCCGTTTGGGGCTCCGGAGAGGGGGGGTCTTCGTTCTTCGTCATCACCAACCCTTCACCATCGCCAATTCCATGATGCTCCCCACTGGGAGTGAGTAATTCCTTCATAGGCTCGCTGGTCAGTGAGGAATTGGATGAGATTCATCATGTAATTGAGTTAGTTTTGTTAGGGCCTGATCCCTAGTATCCACTATGTTCTTCGATTGATGTTGCTATGACTTTGCTATGCTTAATGCTTGTCACTTTGGGCCCGGGTGCCATGATTTCGGATCTGAACCATTTATGAATTCATCATTATATCCATGTTTTAGATCCGATCTTGCAAGTTATAGTCACCTATTACGGTTATGATCCGACAACCCCGGAGTGACAACTACCGGGCCCACTCTCGGTGATGGCCGTAGTTTGAGGAGTTCATGTATTCACTATGTGTTAATGCTTTGTTCCGGTTCTCTATTAAAAGGAGGCCTTAATATCCCTTAGTTTCCAATATGGACCCCGCTGCCACGGGAGGGTAGGACAAAAGATGTCATGCAAGTTCTTTTAATAAAGGACGTATGACTATTAACGGAATACATGCCTACATTATATTGATGAACTGGAGCTAGTGTCGTATCGCCCTAGGTTATAACTATCACATGATGAATATCATACAACAAGTCACTGATCCAATGCCTATGAATTTATCCGTATTGATCTTGATGCGTTACTATTGCTATCATCATTGTTACACTTGCTACAAACTACTGCTATCGTTGTTACTGTTACCGTTGCTGCTGTCACTATTATCAAAACTATCAAACTACTTTGCTACTGATCATATTGTTGCAGATAACTAATCTCCAGGTGTGGTTGAATTGACAACTCAGCTGCTAATACTTTCAAATATTCTTTGGCTCCCCTTATGTCGAATCTATAAATTTGGGTTCAATACTCTACCCTCAAAAACTGTTGCAATCCCCTATACTTGTGGGTTATCAGTTGTCCACGTGCACGCAGGTTGGCGGCCGGAGTTGGAGGAGATCAGCGGTGGCGTCGCATCCATGGTCTTCGTGGCGACGTTAGCGGCCAAGGAAGCAACCACATGTGCGGTGTGGCTCTTCACTCCCACCCCGGATGTTGCCTTGCCTCCTCGCACGCCAGCCATTGGTAGCCGTGCGGCCAACCACCCCCCCCCCCATTGTGAGGTAGGAGACGAAGAAGAGAGAGAGAGAGAGAGAGAGAGAGAGAGAGAGAGAGAGATTATTTGCCTTTTTTCTGGTGTGTCATGCATGTAAGAGAGAGAGGGGGTGTGTGGTTTGTTCATTTGTTTTGTTTTTGTTGCGTCAGTCCCACTTGTAAGAGAGAGGGAGTGATGTCTGTTTTCTCTTTTGTTTTCTCTGGCGGGTCCCACATGTAAGTTTCACAACCCCTATGCTAGCTACCAGGGGCAGTCTGGTCCAAAGTAGCGGTCAAACACCTTTGACCAGACGAAATCTTCACATAAGGGCATTCAAACGACCTAAGAAAAAGTAAGGGCAAAACTGAGCAAGCTCGAAAATTCAGGGCAAAACCCGTGGGTAGGAACCAACTGAGGGAAAATGCAATTGTCCCCTGATCAAAAGAGCAAAATTGAACAAACAGATTGAAACTTTTATTGGTCCTAATTTTATTTGACAGCACACTAATCCCTGTGTATTTCGAAGGATGTAATATTTTGACTAGAGATGAAACTTTTATTGGTCCTAATTTTATTTGACAGCACACTAATCCCTGTGTATTTCGAAGGATGTAATATTTTGACTAGAGATATTTATCTGATATGTCGGTCATGATTTTTTAGGTATAATTGTGATGATATGACAGTTACCACATGTTCAAATACAAGTAGGCACTATGGTAAAATCGTTTTATGTCGATTGTTCAGTTGTTTGCCAAGTGCATTATGTCAAGCACTTTGCAAAAAAACACCTAAAACCAGTGCCGACAAAAAACTCTATGCAAACTTTATACACTCGGAAAGTCGACCTAGGCCGAGTGTGAAAAAGAAACACTTCACAAAGCGACGAAACTCAGCAAAGCGACCCCACACCAAGAGTCTTCTGATGGGCCCTCGCCAAACAACATGACACATGTGTGCCATCACCGTGGTTGGACGGAAGGGTGACTATGAAGTCACTTTTGGCGAGTGCCTTTTGATAGGCACTCGTCAAACAAGTGTTCTTTTTTCCTTTGTCTTCTTTGTTTTCTTCTCTTCTCTTTTTTTTATTTTTGCTTTCTTATCTAAGTTTTGTTAATCTTTCTCTGTTTTTATTGCTTTATTTTTTTTCTTCACTCTTTCCTTTCTTTCTTCTTGGGTCAGGTTTGCAGGCAAAGCGGCCGTTGCTTCCTCCATTGGCCTTCATAAGTTCCCACACTCAGCACACACCATTATGCGTACCATTTCAAAAATTGGTCAAATGCATTTTTAAAATTTTAATGGTTGTAATTAAAATTTGAACTGCAGGTCATGAAATTGGTGGCCATTAGTCTATGTTTAAGCCTTATGCAAGGAAAGAAGAGAAGTCCAAAGACACCAAGTGGTCGAGACTTGGGCACCAACATGGTGTTTATTGGCATTTTATTTCTCGGAAATTCAAACAAAGCCTAAAAATCATGAAACTTGACATGGTGTCATGATATGGCCCCTAAAACCTACAGAAAAATTGATAATGTTACGTAAAAGTTTTCAGATAGACTGCTCAAAAACCAGATCATATCTAAGGAAACAACTTGGTTTCACAAAGGAACAAATTAGGTTTGCATGCAAAGCAACCGCCGGTTCCTTCATTGGCCTTCAATTTTTTTCCACACTCGACACACCATTACATGTTTCATTTCAAAATTTAGCCTTTTTATGTTCATTTCTAGGCATTCAATGGATATACTTCAAATTTGAACTAAGAGTACATGAAATTATGGCCAGAAGGGGGTTGAAAACTCTTATTAGTGGAATTTAGTATATCTTTAGTCCTTATGTCAATAGTAGAAAACGGGCCTTTAGTCCCGGTTCTGGAACCGGGACTAAAGGGTTAGGACTAAAGACAAAAACCTTTAGTCCCGGTTCGCTTACAAACCGGGACTAAAGGGCTCCACGTGGACGTTGTCTGGAGCTCCACCTTTAGTCCCGGTTGGTAACACCAACCGGGACTAATGGAATTTTTTGAATTTTTTTTTGGAAAATATTGATTTTTCCCGATTTTCAAATTTCTAAATTATTTGACAATTTAATCTCTAATCACCCCTCATCACTGCTTAATTTAATCTCTAATCACCCATCATCATTCCAAATCGTCTAACTTCCTGGTCGGTCACCCATCCTCTCACTACTCCAGCCTGAGCACACTTAACTTCCGAGTTGTATTCCCCCTTGTTTCCAAGTCTACACTTGTTGTTTTCCTGACAATAATAAGTTTTCAATCCTATTAAGGAGTTGAACTTGAGCATTAAGTCACACATTTAACCGTTTGAGTTCGAAACTATTATTCTTAAAACCAATAATTATTTAGTAACACTAGTATTTCTTGAATAAGTAGTTTGACTAGAGTTTGACCAAAAATTCAAAAAAACATAAATTTGAGGATAACTTTTTTTCCTTTCAGAATTTGAGGATTCTAAAAATTTGCAAAACGGCCTAAGGGCCATCGAAATCGAAACCACATTTTCGTGTTGAACATGTTTTTTTCATTTTCTTTTGTTTTTATAATTTTCTTTTCTTTTTTGAAAACTGAAATGGTGATACACGGCGGGGGGAGTTTGAACCCCTTTAGTCCGGGACGGTGTCCATCCAATCCTACCTTGACTACATCTTGCTAGCACCGTCCCAGCCAGAGTCACAACTAAGGTTAACCAAGCCAGAGTCACGTTCTATTAAAGTGGCAAAAAGAATTACTTTTTAACTAAAAATGATTGAAAACAACAATTAAAGGACTAAAACAACTATATAAGCAAAGTAGTACTTTTTTAATTAAAATCCTAATTGAAATTATTCTAAAAATAACCAAATAAATCTTACTGTGATAACAATCTGACATGTGACTAGGAGCAAAAAGAATTAAATTAAAAACTATTTTAAAACTCAAATTATTCACAATATAGGGTTTGAAGGAAATTCGAAATATTCATATTTAAATCATTCAAATTTGAAAACTAATGGCAAAACAAAAACTAGACAAAATTTTGAATCTAATGCAAAAGGAACCACTCAAAAACATCAAATATCCTAAAAGATATAAGCAATTTAAAACAGAAACTAAAAACAGAAAACAAATGGAAAAACAAAAAAATTGAGACCCCTTTAGTCCCGGTTTGAGACACGAACCGGGACTATAAGGAATCGCACCCTTTAGTCCCGGTTCGTGTCTCAAACCAAGACTAAAGGTCTAATCTTTAGTCCCATTTTGAGACATGAGCCAGGACTAAAGGGTCCCGGTTCGTGTCTCGGAACGGGACTAAAGGCCCCATTTGAACCGGGACTAATACCTTCCGGATGCCCTAGCCGCTCGAACCTGGACTAATGCTTGCATTAGTCCCGTTTCGTAATGCAACCGGGACTAAAGGTGCATTGAGCTTGGACCAAAGCCTTTTTTCTACTAGTGTGTAAGGAAAGAGGATGAGTCCTAGACACCAAGTAGCCGAGACTCGAACACCGACATGGTGGCTATTGGTATTTTAAGCCTTGGAAATTCAAAATATGCCCCAAAGTCATGAAATTTGGCATGGTGTTATGATATGGACCCTGGAGGCGGGGGTAAAATTGAGATGGTTTCAAAAAAGTTTCCTCACTTGGATTGCTTACAAACTGGTCCATCTCTCATGGAGAAACTAGGTTTCAAGAAGGAACAAGAGAGATTTGCATGCGAACTGATTGTTGCTTCATCTGTTCGCCTTCAAAATTTTCCATTCAACACACACCATTACATGTATCGTGTCAAAATTTGGCATTTTTGGGGTCTATTTTCTATATTTAAAATATTAAATGCATTTCTAGGCATTTAAGCTTTCGAATATTGTAAATCAACTAAACAATTGTGCAAAATCCTATAAAAACATATGTGTAGTGTATTACATGTAATGTATTTATGTATTTAAGATGAAAAGATGTATTTGGTATACAAGTATTATATTTGTAGAAGTTATATCAAAGGGCCTTGCTGAGCATAACACTCGACATTGTTTTGGATGTTGTCGACGCAACACTAGACAAAGGTGACGCTGCAATCTGATTAGCTAGTTCGGCGACCCCATGGATCGTGATCTCCATCATCGATTTATCTGTCACTAGTATCGTGAAACTGGTAAGCGCCTATTGGTAGTGTGTGCCTTCCATGCCACTGGTAGGCGACCTTATAGTGGAGTGGGCCTTACAAGTCATTAGTGACCAACTTAGTTGTGGTCTGGTCATGCTGAAACCCTAGGACCCCTCAGTGCCTATATAAACCAAGGGGTCAGGCTCATAGAAAACACATTACAATCTCTTGGTAGACACATGTACTATGTACTACACCCCGATGCAATAAACACAAGTAGGACATAGGGTATTATCTCCTTGAGAGCCTAAACCTGGGTAAACTCATGTGTCCTGGTTACCATTGCTCCTAGATGCCTAGAATAGGATCCCTACCTCGAGACCTGTCGGATTTAACTCAGTCAACCGGCGGAGGATGGGCATGACAATGGAAATTGGGGGTGGTCGTGGATATCTGGAGCAGCGGGAATGGTAGTTGGATCGAGAGCGGCTGACGAACTCATGCGGGGATGAGATCCAGTAGAAATCGGCGTCCGACGGTGGGAGGGGTTCGAGCCGCAGTTATCGGGGGTACTTGGCTTTCACGCGACTGTGTTTTTGCTGCAGTGGTTAGCGGAGCTGCAAATATGCATTAGTTGGGCCCAAAATGTAGGCTTGTCCCTAAAAAATTGCATCACCATTTACATATACAACTACCATTGGAGCATGTTTCATTATTGGAAAAAGGCTTATACGTGGCCTCAAATTAGTGGCGGGAGGGGCCAGACAATCGCCACTGCTAATTTGCCAAAATAGTTGTGGCGGGTACTAAAACACGCCCGCCACATGCTTGAGCAGTGACGGGCACTCACTAGCACCCGCCACACCTACGCTCTTCTGAATTTCATTGCAGGGAAAAAAGAGCAGTGACGAGCACCTGCGAAGTGCCCGCTACTAATGCCTTGACAAGCAGTGGCGGGTGATGAGCAGAGCCTGCCACAGATATATTTTGGCAACTTGTGCCCAGTTTTTTTTAATTTGCATGAGTTTGTAGTGGCGGGTTGAGTTTCTTGCCTGCAGCAGCTATATTTTGGCCACCTGCCGGCTGCCTCCCAAATATAGCTGTGGTGGGTGGAAACTATCGTCCATCACTGTTATTTTCGACCTTACCCATCCACCCCACAGCCACTCACACCAGCGCAACCTATCTAGACACAACCCTATCCTTCTTCCTTGTGCTTGCTTCGCTGATGTCACTGCCATCATGGTGTCCTCCGTCATGGTCGCCGTTCGAAACCTCGAACGGCGTCACTGACCTACTCTTCTCCCTCGCCCGCACCGTCCGTCTCCGCCTCGAATTTCCTCACCCTCGTCATCCGCTACCACCTCCGATGTCCTCGTAGTCACTGGCGCCTACACCTTCCGTCGCCTCCAACGTCATATGCATCCCCGTCGACCTCGCCATCCGCCGCCGCCACTGTCCTCGCTCTCCCTATCGTCTCCGTCCGCCCCGATAACCACACCTCGGTCTCTTTTAGTGGAGACTATAGTTGTTCTTAGTTATTGTACTTGTACATTTGCGGCATTTTGATAGTGTAAAAAAGTTTATTATAGGATGTAGGGTTTACTGTTGAATATTTTAATTGTAATTATTCTTACTTCTTGGAGATTGTAGTTGTTCTTAGTTATTGTAATCGTACATTTGCGTACTGCATATGGACCAACATATATTACCTCAATTTATTCATGATGTAGATATTCATAATCAGTGCCAATGTTTTCACGAAAGATGGATTAAAGTTCCATTTCACTTAATTTCTAGCACTCAGTATGTCCCATTCCCATCAAAGGTCATACCGATTTTTTTCCATATTTTTTTACTTTTTATGGATGAGCTACTTAATTATATTTTCCGTCCGATGGACAATACTCACTCTTAATCCACAAACTAAGATGGGAGTTGTTCTGAGAGGAGGACACCGACTGTTGTCGTAGGGGGGTTGTATTTCTTCTTCTCTTCCTCTTAGACTTTGGTAAAGTGGGAGGAGAAGGTGAAGGATCACCATCACTTATAATCGAAATTACATTGAGCGAGTGAGTGTAAACCATATATACAACCACTTGAGAGATGAACCCACTTTTGTTGTAGGGGGTTGTTCTTCTCCCTCTTCTTCCTTTATGACCTTGGTAAAACAGGAGACCTTGGTAAACCAGGCAAAGAGGGGGAAGAAAGACCATCACCAGTAGTCAAAATTACAGTAGGTGAGTAAGTGTACACCATATATATGACCACTCACTACTAAGAAAACCCTTACCAGTAGCGCTGGTTTTTTTGCTATTAGTAGCACGGGTAGGCGTGCTACTGCTACGGCGCTACAGCTATTTTTTTGCTATTAGTACCGCTACCAGTATATAAAGCTAGCTGTAGCGCGCTTCCAACCAGCGCTACTGGTAATTATCTACAGCGTGTGGCACTAGCCAGCGCTACTGTTACTTGAGTGCTACTAGTAATGTTTACCCCCACGCCACTGCTAACTTTTGTACATTTTTTGCGTTTTGGCTCTGTACACAATTAAATAGATCCACCGTTTATACAATAACAAGCATATTCATTGAAAAGCAAGTGAGTCATCGATGAGCCAAAGTTAGTAGAAGTCTCGACATGTCTCAAGTATCTCATCATCATCAATCATGGTCGAACACATGTCTCGAAATAGCATTACAAGTCATTACAAGTTCTCAATACATGCAACTACATGGTCACATACTCATGTTTCATCATCTATGTAGACTATGATATGACCGCATAGAAGATAAGAGCGATCACGATGATCAAAAGCGGTATTATGTAGTAGTTTTTGCAGCAGCCATCGTTGATCTATATACATGTCAGAGATGCATCTCTGACAGGTATATATCATGAAGCGAATTGAACAAAACAGTTATGAAATAGAAGCAACATATATAGTAAACATAGTTAACAAATTTCATCGTACCGAAAGTAATTAACTAGAGAGCGGCACCATACATCTAATAGTTTCATCATACACTAAGACATTCGAAGTTTCGTCATACAGAAAGTAACAAGTAACTAAACAGACACATTGTTTTTAAGCAGTGCACTCTTCCCATATGTCCATATCCGGAAGGGTGTCACCAAGCTTAGTGAAAGGCGTCATGTCCTGACACTTTAGGGCAATGCGGGTTCGAACGTCACCCCGCGATATTGGGCCACCATAGAACATCCCATTCTCTTCGAGGACATCTTTCATGATGATGGACGCAATTTCCTGCTGGATCCGGTAGAAATCATTTCGAAGTTGATTATCCGGCACGGCTCCAAAGGCTTCGGCTCATCTCTGGATATGGGTATCGGATGAAGATTTCATGCAAAGTGATTGCACATCCCTTCTGTACTCCATCATTAGATGGATGATGTAGAATCCATCATTCGCACTTCTTGTCGGTTGCTGGATGCAACAAAAGTCAGTCTTGTGGCCGAGACAAAGACCGACCTTATTTGTTTTTGTTTTTTTGCATTGGATGTAGCCACCCTGCATGCACTACAAGAAATATGTCAACTTGTGACCACCACTATTGGTCACTGAATGGACACAAATTTCCATTTGTGACCTTTTTGTGACCAAAAACATAAGGTCAAAAGCTGGCCGTCATAAACTGACTATAGCAACCTTTCTTCTGGAATGGTCGTAGATGTTTATGCCAAAATACGTCTACTGTGGCGTTTTGGTCACTAGCAACCTCCCCAGGCCACGTAGGCATCCAGCATGGCAATCTGATGTGGCACAAGATTCAGCCCGGTCCAATTCGGTGTTTATATGGGCCGAGCCCATTAATTCGGCCTTTTTAATATTTACTTTTCCTATTAATTTTTGCTAGCTACATGGGCTGGCCCAGCAATTCGGCCTTTTTATTTCTAGATGCGGCCTTTTACAGCGTATGATATTTTATTGTTTGCCATTTTATTTTCCACTGTTTTACATTTGTCCCAAGAGTTTTAGTTTTTCTTTTTCTCAGAAGATTGGTCCCAATTGTCAGTTTCTAGTAATAGGACCCGTTTGTCAGGGTCAAGTTCTTTAGATTTCATTTCATAGTAAATAAGTAATAAATATCTAAATCAGCACTGGAAAAATACACTGCTTGAAATAGTAGCCAGAATGGCAATCACAGTATTACAACGTGAATACATTTTTTGTGGGTAAACACGGATATATCATACAACACAAATACAATGGGAATGACAGTATTACAAGCTCTACTACTTCTGTCGACCTTCTTCAACATGGACCTCCTTCAGTCCTTCTCCTTTCAACCTTCTTTTGCATGGAGCTACTGTGAGAGGAAATCTGCAGTTAAGAACAAAATACGTATATAAGCAGTTGGGTACATATCACTTTGGAAAGCACAAGATATCATTTGGCTGGACATGAATATCACTTGTGCATGGGACAGTAAAAGGAATTACAACTAAACAACAATTCAGCATGAATTGGTAAAATGAACTGGCAAAGAATGCATTGTCCAACTGATTCAGCATGAGAGTCCGACGGCGACAGCACCAAGCAAAATTCAGTAAAGCGTATAAATAGATTCAGACCAATTGGTAAAATGAAATCTACTCCATGAGATTTAGTCAACTTTAGGGAGCATCGCAGATTCAGACCAATATTTGCAAGCTTGTAAATACTGATTCAACACTAGGGAGTATTGACTTTTTCTGGCAGCGAGAAAGCAACTCAATTTGGCAAGCAGTGCAATACCAAGTGAATTTAGTCAAACATGCAAGTGAATTTAGAGCAGTAGCACTAGGGACTAGGGACTGACAGCTGTAGCACTAGATTCAGTCAAGTGAAAGTGAATTTAGAGCAGCAGCAAAATTAGGGAACGTGAGAGAGGTAGAGGGAGGCTCAACCATGAATTGCTGCTGCCCCATGGTTGGGTATGTAATTGTCGCCGCTCCTCCTTGTGGATGCCAAGGTCGAAGACGCCGGATCCGTGCGGGCATCCGCCTCCTATCCGCACGAGCTGAAGCAAACTGTAGCAGGTAGTCCACTAGGACCTTCTTCCTCTTTGGTTGCACCAGCAGCGTCTGCAGATCTGCCATGGCCAGAGGCTGACTTCTGAAATAAAAAAGAGCACAATGAGATGTTAGATTTCCCATGATGATATAGTAGTAACAAGGAAGCATACCAGGGATAAACTGTACACAGGGAAGGCGATAAATAACAAAAGCAGCAGTAACATATTCTCATGACAACCAGAACATAACCATCCCAATTCCATTTTACCATGTACTGTACAGTTTAAAACTGAAGCATATCAAGAAGAAATTGTACACATGCAAGGCTGAAAAGAAGAACATAACATTGTATCTTGCGGGCATGCAACAAGCTGTGCGGGCATATATAGTAAATCAACATTGTATCTTGCAAGTCAACAGTTATCACAGAGAACAAGATACCATAAGATGAATGATGGCACTCAAATTCTAATCTCACATAGATAAAATTCACTGCCATAGTAACAGTACATCTTCACTTGGATATATCTGAAGTCGAGTTGGTTCTCATAAGCAAGTGTTCTCAGGTTCTCATAGATAGATTTATAGCTGAATCTAGGAATTAACACCACCATGCACCCACACCACATGGCCTACAGAAGGCCCAATTTGGCCTTGAGGGGCTCTCGGCCATTAGTTTTGGACAGTACTCACCCGTGCAAGAGCACGCTTGTACTAAAATCGCCACTCATTACAAGTCCAAACCTACATATTTCCTCAAGCACATGTCTCACAGGACAGTGATGGTTAACTTAGATTCTCTAACCAAATATCTCAATAATCTGGTTGACTACTCACAGATGAACAAAGCCCCTCGTGATTAAACTATCCATCGCTCACAGATTAACAGACTAGTAGACGGTACTCCGCCTAGGAAAAAACCTCCCAAACAAGACAGGAAGGTTACCATGACGGCGATGGAGGCGGCGGCGAGCGCGGCCTGGCCGAGCCGCAGCCAGAGCCCGCCCCACGTCTCGGGCCTCCCTGCCAGCTCCCTTCTCTTGAGGCCAACATCGCCGCCGCCCATGCGCATGCTCTGCTCCAGGTACGTAGGCACGAAGGGAAGCCCCAGCTTCTCCGCTGTGGTACAACAACAAAAGGGATCAGAAATAGCGGTCAAACAGCAAGGTAGTGTAAAGAAATTAAGTAAGCTATTGTGCTGGATCAAATTCCTACTGAACACAGAACGACATTCCTACTGAACACAGAACGACAAGAAACATAGTGTAAAATACATATCTAATGCTAGTATATTTGTATAAAAAGATGAACAGAGCATACTATTAATTAGTATATATGCTCAGCAGCTTTGTGTTCCAGTTTGGTTATTCATTTCAAACCAAATTGACATCATTCACTTGCAATAGAAAACAAGTAGTGTATTTAGTTATTTACAGTGATGCTAATATGCTACCACCAATAGATACAAATCATACAACTATCTTATTGGCTTGACAAAGATAATAAAGAAAGAAAAGGCCTAGTCAACACAGGATCTGTAAATATTATTTCACTAAGCAGAAGTAAATGGCTATTTGACCTGCACTGGTCCCAGTACGTTAGACCTATTTAATACATACTACGATATGCCATCATTTGGGTACTACTGTCCACCGAGGTGGTAGACACTGGCTCAGAGACGCACACGCATGTGTAGGAAGGACTACAGATGTGCTTGGCAAACAAACACATGCACAAAAGGAAGGAAGCAAGGAAGAAACACGTGGAAGCTACCTGGTCTTTGAGTTCTGCATGATGAGATCCCTCACCAAATCCTTGTGCACTCACTCAACTCCTGCAAAAATCACCACAGTACCGAGGTTAAGATGCTAGAACTCAAACATGAAACTTGGTACAGAAAGTAAACAGCTGGTTGCAAATTAGCTTGAGATAACTACAGTGAAAGATCATCAAAAATCATAGTGTGAAATAATTAGCTTGAAAGTGGTGATATGTCATTCATCTTTATGTCCACATTAAAATTGTGCAGCCTCACACGCCCTATAGCCTCAGGCAGAGGCAACAGTGCACCAAAGTTGCACTGCACACAAGGACTAGGGCTGGCCCAATCCAAGGAGCCGTCAGGTTGAAGGAATCCAGCAAACTGCAGCCAACCTGCTCCCACTACAAAACCTAAAATGTTGCAGACATGGCAAACCACCCTTGATTCATGCAACCAGCACATATGTATAGAGTAAGTGGTGCAATGTGCAGAATGAAAGAGGGGAATCAGGGAGCATGGGCGGGATCTTACCCTCAGCCGTAGGGAGCCTCGGCGGGATCCATCGGCAACACCGCTACGGCAGGGGAGGAATGCTAGGGTTTGATTAGGAGAAGGTGGCCTCCATGGCGTCAGAGCAGGGGGAAATGGCCATCCCGTCCATGGCATCCCGGTGCTCGAGCGACGACGGATCTAAGAGGGAGAGGGAACATGGTGAGGCAGATAGGGAGAGATGCGATGTGGAGGAGTGGAGGGACTCACCTGAGTCACCGGATCACCGGAACAACGCCGGAGCCACGCCGGCGACGCGGTGGCTCAAACCCTAGAGGACGAGTAGGTTCGCGAGTGGCCACAGGAGGACGCTCCCGTCGGATCCCGTCGACACCGTCGCCGTCCTGGTTGCCGGAGTGCCGTGGCCAGCATGGGGCAAAGCCACCACTAACCCTAGATCTGTTGCAGGACAGGAGCGGGTGGCGTACGGGAGGGTGGCAGGGGCTAGGGGGGGAGGAGGCGACTGCAGGGGCTAGCGGAAGAGGGGGTCGACGAGGTGTGAGAGGCGGCGGCGTTGTTCTTGGGAGGGAAGGGGATCGAGGGGAGCCGGCGGCGTTCTCGGGAGGGAAGGGGATCGAGGGAGGATACAGGGTGTACGGGAGGGAAGGGGATCGAGGGAGGTAGGATAGCTTGAGAGGTGAGGAGACGTTGGATCGGGACGGCGTGGACGGCTCAGATCGCCTACAGGAGGGTGATCCGGGAGAGACGTCCTGATTGGTTGGAGACATGTATCGTTTAAAATAGTCTCTAAGTGCTAAAAACAAAGGGGTTTATGAAGCAACTACCAATAATATTTTGCAAAGTCGCACCACAAAAATTTTCACTCAAGTTATACCACATTTTATGGATGATAACCAACTTGTATGCATTTTCGACCTTTCTAGCTTTTTTTAGCCATTTAAACCAACTTGTACCAAATTAGGACGAATTGGGTCAAATTCGAACTACATCTACTTCATAATTTGCTAATTATTTTTTCCAAAAATAATTTTTAGATACACATGTATATATTTCATTAGAGAAATACTATGAGTTTAGTAAGTTTCCACCCGTAGGTACGAACGATGATGCCCGCGGTTTTGACCGTGTTTTGAAATTGGCATAAAGAATTCAAAAAAATCAAAAAATGGAAAGCCTTTGCATTGTGTCACTATATGTGACCTAGTGTCCAGGAAAAATAACTAACTCGCAATACTGTAAATACCTTAAAAAGTCTTTTAGAAATAAGATACCATATGTGAAGTCGCATGGCTTTCAAGCCAAATGACCAATAAATTGGCCACATTCATGGCATAGTTTGTTCAAATGATCTCATATTGTGCACAATGGTGCATCTTGGAATTCCAAACAATGTTGCCTAAGGGAGTTTTCACTTTCATTACACAAAAGAGCTATTTTCCATTTTTTTCGAGTGCCCAAAATGAGTTTTTTTGTGAAGGACCTACCAAATAATTATTGCAAAATTGGACCAAATCATTTTGATAAAATACTAGGCCATATTTAATGCACAATTGACCAAATGGTTGGGTGTAAAAAGTTTTTATCCACCTCTGGTGACAAAGACAAATTTCCGCCGATTCAGCTGGAAGCGGGTCAAATTTGAACTACAACTGCCTCATAGTTTGCTCTTTATTTTTTCCAAAAATCATTTCTAGCTACATAAGTATCTATTTAATCAGAGAAACATCAAAAGTTTTCCAAGATTCAACCACTAGCTAGGAACGGTCAAGCCCACCGTTTTGACCGCATTTTGAAACGGGCATAAAAAATTCAAAAATTCAAAAAATTGGAAAACCTTCGCATTGTGTCATTATATGTGACCAAGTTTCCAGGAAAAATAATAAACTTGTAATAAGACAATTCTTTTAAAAAAGTGTTCTCAGAAATGGGCTATCATGCGTGAAGATTCATGGTTATCAAGCCAAATGATCAATCTTATGGCCACATTCATGGCATAGTTTGTGTAAATGACCTCATATCGTGCACAAGGGTGCATCTTGGAATTCCAAACAATGTTGCCTAAGGAAGTTTTCATTTTCTTTTCACGAAAAATTCATTTTCCATTTTTTCGAGTGCCCAAAATGAGTTTTTTTGTGAAGGACCTCCCAAATAATTATTGCAAAATTGGACCAAATCATTTTTATAAAATACTAGGCCATATTTAATGCACAATTGACAAAATGGTTGGGGTGTAAAAAGTTTTGATCCACCTCTCGTGAAAAAGACAAATTTCCACCAATTCAGCTGGAAGCGGGTCAAATTTGAACTGCAGGTGCCTCATAGTTTGCTATTTATTTTTTCCAAAAAACATTTGTAGGTACATAAGTATCTATTTAATCATAGAAACACCAAAAAATCCAAGATTCAACCACTAGCTAGGAACGGTCATTCCCGCCGTTTTGACCGCATTTTGAAACGGGCATAAAAAATTCAAAAAAAATTGGAAAACCTTCGCATTGTGTCATTATATATGACCAAGTTTCCGGGAAAAATAATAAACTTGTAATATGATAATTATTTTAAAAAAGTGTTTTCAAAAATGAGCTATCATGTGTGAAGATTCATGGCTTTCAAGCCAAATGATCAATCTTATGGCCACTTTCATGGCATAGTTTGTTCAAATGATCTCATATTGTGCATAAGGGTGCATATTGGAATGGCAAACAATGTTGCCTAAGGAAGTTTTCATTTTCGTTGGACGAAAAAACCATTTTCCATTTTTCGAGTGCCCGGAAGGAGGTTTTTTTGTGAAGGAACTACCAAATAATTGTTGCAAAATTGGACCAAATCATTTTTATAAAATACTAGGCCATATTTAATGCACAATTGACAAAATGGTTGGGTGTAAAAATTTTTGATCCACCTCTCGTGAAAAAGACAAATTTCCGCCGATTCAGTTGGAAGCGGGTCAAATTTGAACTGCAACTGCCTCATAGTTTGCTATTTATTTTTTCCAAAAAACATTTCTAGTTACATAAGGACCTATTTAATCATAAATACATGGTTTGGTGGCGATACGTCGAGGTTTGGGCGGTGGCCAAGGGCCCCAACTCTAGAGCGCGTAAACTCGCATGCCCGTCGCGTGGTCATCGCGTGACCGTAATGTTGCCATGTGTTCTGTGCGGCCTAGGCATGTCTAATGGGTTGGGCACTCCCCAGGTTGGTGCTAGGAAGAAAATTACAACATAAGATTCTCACGAGGAGACCGATCGATGCTCAAACATGAATTAGCAGCCAAGTGTTTGATTAGCGGTACGGGAAATGCACATGGCCAATGGGCGTGAGTTTTGGCTGAGGATGATCATCTACTAAGAAGAATGTCTTCACAAATTTTTAGCTCAAAAGGAGGATCCTAGGTGGTACTTGCTTTGCAAAGTACCACGCTGGACAAAAATATGAATGTTGAAGCTGGGCTCAAAATAATGAATGGATTGAGCTGAAATTTTGTGGAGGATGGTTGTTTGGGCATAGGAAAGCATTGTAGAAAATTGATACCATTTGGACATGCCAAAGTAGTACTTCCTTCACAATGCTCTTCTATGGACAGAAACTTGGGAAAACTAGTGAGAGAGATTGGATGAATGAAATGAGCTCAAAATTGGTGTAGGTAAGTTACTTAGGTATGGTCATGCGCTGGTAAATTTTCAGATCATTTGGGTAAGCCTAGCCCGTACTTACTTCAAAAAGCTTCTCTCAAGGTAGAAACTTTGGAAATTTCCCGAGAAAGATTTACTAGGAAAATTGAGCTGAATATTATCATGTGGCAATGATTTGGGTATGGAAGAGTGCCCGAAAAGTTTGAGGGTAATAGGAGGGGTCTATATAACACTTGCTTTGCAACGTGCCAATTTGGCCATAAAATATAAATTGAACCTGGGCTCACATAGATGATTTGACTGAGCTGCAATTTGGAGGAGGGTGATAATTTGGGCATATGAAGCAACTGTATAAATTTCATGTCATTTAGAGATATAAAAAAGGTACTTCCTTCACAATGCTTCTAGGTGGACAAAAACTTTGGAAATTTGCCGAGGAAGATTTGCTAGGCAAATGGAGCTGAATTTTGTCATGCGGTAATGATTTGGGTAGGAAAGAGTGCCCAAAAATTCCTAGGGCAATCAAGAATATATAAATAGCACTTCCTTCATAAACTGTTGTTGTGAACATAATAGGAAAATGAATATTGTTGAATTAGTTTTGAACTAGGCAAGGAAGGATTTTACATATTTGATGAAGATATGACCAAAAGAATTTATGAGATTTTTTTGGGAATTTTGGGAATGATAGAAATATAGGTTGCTTCACAACCTAGGGCAAAAACTGCCACATGGACATGACACATAGGCAAAACTGATGAGATGGCGCCTAGTCATCACAACCCACCACAATCTACAAGGCTATGACCATCTATATTGGTCATGATCAGCTAGAAATAAGGCAGCGGACTAGCACTGTTTGCTTTGTGACCATTTCGTGTAAGGAAATTACGACCTTTCTGACCAAAATGGTCACAATGGTTTAGGGTTTGGAGCCCCCTGAACAGCTTTTGACCAATTGGTCTAAAATGGTCATAGATTTATGACCAATTCTTCGAGGGTCACTGACAGAAGGTCATAAGTTGACATATTTCTTGTAGTGATGCTAAAGCCCAGCATAGCTCTGTCTAGAACATGCTTTATGTGTGTGCAATCTTTCTTCTCTATGTTCTTCGATGGGTCCAAATATAGAGCGCGGGAGTAAAGCGGGTAAAGAACGATGAGAACGGCACGACACACCCTGCTGCGCAAAATACACGATCAAGTTAGCCTCCATGCATGCAAAGTAACTATTGAAATGCATGTATGTGTTATAGCGCTATCCGCGGATGACTTACCCGGGATGATAAGGTAGGAGAATCGTTTCTTTTTCCTTATTGCTGACCAAGAATTCTTCGATGTACTGACTCACATATTGATGGTTGGCGTCGTTGATTGACAAGAAGCCCTCATGCATGTAGTATGGGTCTGCGACCGCAAGACCAGTGACTTGCTCTCTCCTGACGATGTAGTTCATGTGCAACGCATACAGGCGGACGAAGGTAAAATCAAGTGTCCTCATTTGAAACATCTGGAAGATGTAATCAAACCTCAGGAAGAAGAGGTCCGTGGGGCATGTGTGGACGTACATCTTGCAACTGCTCGGCACATGAACCGTATAAAGTGGGTATCCTGGATCATCTGAGGCGAGGAGGCTTCTCTCTGTCGAAAGCACATGGTCATGGAGTCTCCTGAGATCCCCTGTTATGGCAGCTAGTGCATTCGCTGGTACCATTGGCTCTCCTGCGACATGGATTAATGGCATATGTTTCATCGGTACACTGTCAACCTTGGTCGAAGGCAGCTGGCTGCTAGAACCAACATTGCCAGCTTTATTGGATTTTCTCGCCGTCGGTCTCTTCCTCTACTTATTCTTTGCCTCCTCGAATCAATCATTGATTCTAGAATCAATCATTGATGCATGTGTGATATCTAATATGTGGCAGATCAAGAGGGCACACGATTTTCTTTGCCTCCTCGACACTAGTAGGACACAGGCTTCCCGCGGGAAGAACCTTCTTTAGGTACTTCAAAAGCTCATCCAGGCTTGTATCTGTCCATTTGTTTTTTGCCTTCATATTTAGACGTTCTAGTGTGAAACTCAAGCGGGTCACCTCGGGATTGCAACCATCATACAAAGGAGTCATCGAGTCTACCTCCAGTTGTGCCAGTTTGGCCTCCTCTCTAGAAGCAGCTCTGTCGCTAGTCGTCTTCTTGTGAAGCAGGTCTCAAACATGCGGGTCCTGCATGGCTGAACTTAGTAGCGACGAAGACAGTGGCTTGTCCACGTCTTCTCCGCCTTGAACTGCCTCTTCGCCATCGACATTTCTGAGGCCGTCTTCCTCTTCGGGCACATAATCGGTCATTTCTTCGTCTGGTGGCCCCATGTCGTTATTTCCTGCCCCGTCGACGTCCTCATCATCATCATCATCATCTTCACTTATCCACCGAGTATGGCCATGCATGAAACCATGCATGAGCAGGTGCGCCTTGAATTTACCACCCTGAAAGGGGTCGAGCCTGACTCTTCCTTTGCATTTTCGACACAGACATAAAACATCCCTTAGTCTTTTTTCATACATGTCATCCACAGCGGATTGCCAGTATCTTTCCACCATCTTTCCATTGACCTTCATGATCACCTGCGCGCGGAGCAAATATTATAACCACGTATATATGCATGCATGGATCAAATTCATACAAAAATTCGGCATGACCTTTCCTAAACATAAGACATATTGAGTTTGCCTAAAATTCGCCGAAACGGAAATGAATCGACATTTCGGCAAAACATAGGCAACTCATGTCACTCACATGGCACACACAATTCGGTATATTCATATCGCACATAGTTTCGGTCCTAATCGCAAACACACATATTTCCATTCTTGCACAACTCTTTTTTTGCTCACCTATTTGTCGAGAGGAATATCGAGCACCTTCTTATAACTAGCTAGTAGCTCTAGATAGAGCTATGAGAGGGAGGAGGCAAGGCATTAATGGAGGGGGTGGTGGAGGGGCAAAGAAGAGAAGGGGAGAAGGGGCAAAAGAAAGGAAGAGGAAGGAGGGAGGGCATTAATGGAGGGGGTGGTGGAGGGGCAAAGAAGAGAAGGGGAGGAGGGGCAAAAACAAGGAAGAGAAAGGAGGGAGGGCATTAATGGAGGGGGGGGAGGGGCAAAGAAGAGGGGGAAGCATTGAAGGACAAGCAAGTGCAAGAGGGAGGGGGGAGAAAGAAAGGGGGAGGAAGAAGAAGGGGGGAAGGTGGCAGATATTTTGGCTGGCGACCATAGCAGTAGCACTGGGCACCAAAGCACGCTACTGCTATGTGTTCCAGCCAAAATATCTACTAGTACATAAAACTAGCTATAGCGCTTGCCCAAAAAACACGCTACTGGTAAAACATTACACATAGAAGAAGTAGCAGTAGCGCTTCTCAGTGGCCCCATGCTACTGATATTTTCTTAAGAGTAGCGCTTGTTAGGGTACCAACACTGCTACTATTTTTGGCCGGGGGGTGTGGTGTGCCTAACTTACCAGTAGCGTGCCCTCTAGAAACCAACGCTGCTGCTAAGTTGTACTAGTAGCGCGGTTTGTAATACACGCTACTGCTAATTATCAGTAGCGTGGGCACCAAAACACACGCTACTGGTAAACTTCTATGTATAAGCCTTTTCCTAGTAGTGACTTGAGAGATGAACCGACTGTTGTCGTAGGGGTCAATCTTCTCCCTCTTCATCCGGTGAGACCTTGGTAAACCAAGATGAGAGGGTGAAGAACGACCATCATCAACAGTCAAAGTACCTAACTTAAGAGCGAGAAGTGTCCACCTGAAGGACAAATATAGACTGTTGTCATAAGAGTTCTATCTTTTTTATTATCATAAATTTGCTTTTGCAAAAAATGTCTTTTATCTAAATGTTAAATGTGATTTAGATGAAGAAGTCGAGATGCCTCATTAGGACTTCTACACCCGTAGATAGAACTCCTATAGTCGTAGACATCGTCATGACAGTGGTTGAGTACACAAATGTCAACTTTTTTAATGCGGTTTAGATGGAGAAGCCAAGATGTTTTCATTGGGACTCCTACCCCCGTAGACGGAACTCCTACAGCCTTAGACATTGTCATGAGAGTGGCTGAGTACACGGAGACCGTGATCGCATATGCCGAGAGTGCTCGAGCAGCCACCGAGAGAGCTCGGGCATACGTCGAGAGCGTGAGAACAGTCGCTGTTCACTAGTGCAGAACCGGGCTTTAGCGCCGGTTCGTAAGGGCCTTTAGTGCCGGTTCTACAACTAGCACTAAAGAGTGGGGACTAAAGCCCCCCCTTTAGTACCGGTTCGGCACAAACCGACGCTAAAGTGCCACCACGTGGCACGAGCCTGGCCCCGGGTGCGGGTAGATCATTAGTACCGGTTGGTAACACCAACCGGTACTAAATGTTTGGGGTGTTTTTGTTTTATTTTTTATTTTTATTTTAATTTTGTGTTTTCAATTTAATTTAGTGATTGTTTTACATTATAATGAGTTGTTAAATCATTAGGTGAAAGTACCGCAGATTAGTTTTGACTGGATGCATGTGGATCCTGGCAGCTAAGTGATCAAGTATATGCCATATCCATATTACCTTGATCACTGGCATATACTTGATCACTTAGCTAGGATCCATCCAGTTGAAACTAATCTGCGGTTTCTTTCACAAATGATATAATAACTCATCAACATCATCATCATCATATTAATATAAAAACTCTTGCATCATATCATCACCAACAACAGTATATACTAGCTAGCTAAAAATCATCATAGTCGTCATTACCACTATTTAATAATCATAGTCATTACCGCTATCTAATCACCACCAACACTAGCTTAAAGAAGAAACATTCACTTGTACCAGAAGCAAAGATATCATCGAGTTCAACATGGTCATGATATTATGGATGTTCATAACAGCACAAAAGCAAATCACTCTTTGAGATTAAGTTCAGGATGAAGAATACGGACATGAGAGGACAAGTACTAAGAGCATGAACTAGCTAATCACTCCTGCTGCTCTCTCTCAGGTAAAATAGCATAGAACATGTATAGCTCTGCTGATTCATCATATTGGAGCATGCAGATGAAACTAATCGTGGGTTGCGCTTCTGATTGTTGCCCCCTAGTACTTCTCTGCGATCGTTAACAATTTTGCTCCAATCTTTCACTATTAAGCATTCCTCGCTTTTAGAAATCCTAAATGCACTCATGTGCAATGTAGGATGTCTTGGCCGTAAGCTAACCATTGACATGCGACCTTTAGTCTCGATCCACTAAGGCACAACTGTCATCGGGAGTCCCTGTTCAAGAACATCGTATAGTAATATACTTGGCAATGAAAGTTTAGCTTGAAAAATAATGTATGCAAAAGATGCAGTGAGGGTAAATGGTAAAAATCATACCATCTTTCCTAAATAGATGTGACCGTAGTTCAATACGATCACTATTGGTCGCATGTTTTGAGTACTAAGATTTTCAAATTCAGGAAAATAATTTCTCTTGATAGCATCAAGATCCTCAAGCCATGAAACATAATGACTTGTCTCCTCGTAGTTTAGTTCAGCCCCGGGAGAGTGGATGGTCCTGTCTACCAAGCGCCGGACATGTTTGCTTGAATGGAAATAAGCTGTCAATAAAAATTACTTGTCAACTATTTTTGAATAAACAATATCGAAGACATAAATATGGTTGAGAAACTCACATAATGGTGGAACTGGAGGCGTCTACACATCGACCCAGATGTCTCTATTACCTTCAATATCATCTTCCGGACGAATATCAAAGGTGATAACCATATCATGCTCAAATGCATAAGCCTTGCATAGTGTTTGCCAAGTTTTGCATTCAAAATAGGTGTATGTGCCTGCATTGTATAATTTGACGTTGAAGGTATAACCATGCTCGGTCTTCAAGTAACTTTTTTTACCTCCATAGTTTTGTTAGGACTGAAACCTATCTTATCCAAGACAAAAATTCTTGCATGGCAGGGGATACGCTAGTAGAATAGTGAAAAATGAAAATTATAAGTTGAAGCAAATGAATCATAAGTCATGCTTAATTACGAAAAAAGAATTGTCGTTGTGACTTACTGTATCCACTTCGAAGTTCTCATCCAGCTTGATGCTGAAGCGCCTATCATCAACTAGAAAATTTCTGTCGCACAGGCCGCGCAGGTCTTCGCAGTATTCACACATAATGAAACCATGTTCGTCGTCAGACGACATTCCTATGTTCATAGGTGAAACATTAAACACTTATTAGTTTTATTAATTCAACTAGTTCAATTAATTAATTCAACTAATTCAACTAAGCACTTACTAAAAATATACCTAAATAAAGTAGCTCAACTAATTCAACTAACTAGTTCAACTAATTCAACTAAACTAGTTTTATCAATTTTCTTACTAAAAATAAAGTAGCTAGTTATATATAGTAAAAATTTAATTAGATGATCAAATCTCATATAAGTAAATTAAATATATATCTAACATATAAACATTTAACACTTACTAGTAATATTTTAATTAGATCATCAAATCTCAGATACCTAAATTTTCTTACTAAAAATAAATTAGTTCTATTAATTAAACTAAGAATTTACTAAAAATAAACTAGTTCTATTAATTTTCTTACTAAAATATATAAATTAGCTATATATATTAATATTTTAATTAGATCATCAAATCTCATATACCTAAATTTTCTTACTAAAAATAAACTAGTTCTAATTCAACTAGCTAGTTCAACTAAGCATTTACTAAAAATAAACTAGTTGTATTAATTCAACTAGTTCAAATAATCTCATATACCTAATTAATATCTAGCTAATTCATCTAACAATTGACATTAATATTTAACTTTTCTCTCTAATTCATCTAACAATAACATTCTAACATTCTTATCTAGGTAATTCAACTAATTCGATCATCTAATTAATAATTTAACATGCATTAATCTAAAAAATAGAAAACAGAAAATAAGTATTAAAAAATGTGTGTGTGTGCGCGCGCGCGTGTGCGTGTACATGTTTGTGTGTGTCTGTGTGTACGAGGGCGGCGGCGTACGGGCAATGGGGGCGAGACGGCAACGATGGGGACGATGGGGAGCGGCGGGGGCGGCGAGGGCGATGGCGAGCGGCGGGGGCGGCGCGAGACGGCGATGACGGGCGGCGGGGGCGGCGAGGGCGACGGTGCGCGCGGGACAGGAAAGAGGTTGGAGATGGGAGATGAAACTGAATTTTTCGTAAGTGCTATATTTATAGGAGGGGCCTTTAGTACCAGTTGGAGCCACCAATCGGTACTAAAGGCCAATTTTGGCCAGGTCAAGCGGCGGGAAGCGGCCCCCTTTAGTACCGGTGCGTGGCTCCAACCGGTACCAAAGGGTGGCCTTTAGTACCGGTTGGAGCCACGAACCGGTACTAAAGGGGTGCGGTACGGTGCGCAAAGTTTAATGCCACCTCGCCGGGCGAAGGGCAGCCGCACTGGTTTATAAACCCAGCCGCGGCTGCTCTATCAAACTCCTCTGTAAACCAGGCTTCTGGGCCTAACTATGGCGCGCTATTCTGTGAGCCTGCTGGCCCTTGTGGGCCTGAATTTACATGCCCAAGGCCTAGCAGGCCCACTAGACAGCGCCCCAAGAATTTTTTATATAGATTTTTCTGTTTTATTTATTTTTTCTATTTTTTCTGAGTAGTTTTTTATATAGTTTTTTCTTTTCTGATTTATTTATTTTCTGCTATTTATTTCTGAGTAGTTTTTTATATAGTTTTTCTCTTTTCTGCTTTATTTATTTTCTTCTATTTGTTTGTGAATAGTTTTTTTATATAGTGTTTTTCTTTTCTGCTTTATTTATTTTTCTTCTATTTATTTCTGAGTAATTTTTTATATAGCTCATTTTGTAGTGATTTTGTAGTAATTTTCAATTTTGTATTGATTTTCAATTTCACAGTTATTTAGCTCTCTAAACAAATCGGTAAATGACTGAAAAAGAGCAAATGATCTCAGAAAGGGTTGAAAATTGACGATCGCTTTGAATGGTGCATACTGAACGCAAAAAAAATCTGGAGTCCAAATAAGTTTAAAAAAATGAAGTGCCCGTGTAACAGATGAGTTCTCGTTCGAAACCGTGATACTCCGAAAGAGATTGTCCAGTTTGTACACGAAGTGCGTCCAGTTTTTGTCGTAACCCTCTCTACTCTTTTGCACATGCTATGTGGGTGAAATGATGATACCATGCCAAGTTTCAACATTTTCAGAGTTCATTTTGTAGTGATTTTCAATTTCATGGTCATTTAGCACTCTAAACAAATCGGCAAATGACTGAAAACGAGCAAATGATGTCAGAAAGGGTTGAAAATTGACGACGTCGCTTTGAATGGTGCATACTGAACGCAAAAAAAAGTCTAGAGTCCAAATAAGTTTAAAAAAATGAAGTGCGCATGTAACAGATGAGTTCTCGTCCGAAACCCTGATACTTTGAAAGAGATTGTCCAGTTTGTACACGAAGTGCGTCCAGTTTTTGACGTAGCCCTCTCTACTCTTTTGCACATGCTATGTGGGTGAAATGATGATACCATGCCAAGTTTCAACATTTTCATAGTTCATTTTGTAATGATTTTCAATTTCACGGTCATTTAGCTCTCTAAACAAATCAGTAAATGACTGAAAACGAGCAAATGATGTTAGAAATGGTTGAAAATTAATGAAGTCGCTTTCAATGCTGCATACTGAACGCAAAAAAGTCTGGAGTCCAAATAAGTTTAAAAAATGAAGTGCCCGTGTAACAGATGAGTTCTCGTCCAAAACCCTGATACTTCGAAAGAGATTGTCCAGTTCGTACACAAAGTGCATCCAGTTTTTGCCGTAACCCTCTCTACTCTTTTGCACATGCTATGTGGGTGAAATGATGATACCATGCCAAGTTTCAACATTTTCAGAGTTCATTTTGTAGTGATTTTCAATTTCACGGTCATTAGCTCTCTAAACAAATCGGGAAATGACTGAAAAAGAGCAAATGATGTCAGTAGAGAGTGAGGGGCGGCCGGCGGGGGAGGACCGGCACGGGGGGATTGAGGGGGAGACCGAGTGAGTGGAGAGAGTGAGGGCGTAAACATGTAAAACTATACATCAAAAATACATTGATTATCAATGATTTTTTTGTGTACAATCTGAATTGTCAACATGAGTCCTCAACGATTTAGAAATTGGTGAAGACTCATATTGCGACCACAAATTCTACACATAGAGTTCAATGAAGACCAAGTGAGTGGCGAGAGTGAGGGCGTAAACATGTCAGCAGAGAGTGAGGGGCGGCCGGGCGGGGAGGACCGATGCGGGGGGATTGAGGGGGAGACCGAGTGAGTGGAGAGAGTGAGGGCGTAAACATGTAAAAATATACATAAAAAATACATTGATTAGCAATGATCTTTTTGTGTACAATTTGAATTGTCAACATGAGTCCTCAACGGTTTAGAAACCGGTGAAGACTCATATTGCGACCACAAATTCTACACATAGAGTTCAATAAAGACCAAGTGCTTGTGATAGTTTGAGAAGTAACATATTTAAGGTGGTAAAAATCTTGCTAGGGGAGCGAGGTGGGACTAAAAACAGCCTGCTACAACCTCTTTACTACCGGTTCATCCCACGAACCGGTACTAAAGGGGCTGGCCCGGCCCCAGCCTCTTTAGTACCGGTTTGTGGCATGAACCGGTACTAAAGGTTCGCCCTTAATTGGTACTAAAGATCTCCTCCCGCCTAGCCGTTTGAACCGGCACTAATGGACACATTAGTGTCGGCTCCAATGCAAACTGGGACTAATGCGTCTCACATTTGACCCTTTTTCTACTAGTGTGAGAGCACTAGAGTAGTCGGCAAGAGTGTGCGAGTAGCCATCAAAGCTGCAAGGATCGCCAAACCAAGATCACGAAGATGTTGGAAGGCGAGGAAAGCTCAATACGAAGCTGAACTTTTACTTCTGAACTACTAGTGCACTGCCTTTATATGATATATATGATCGATGTGTGTGAACTTAATTTCTATGATGATATGATGGAGCTGAACTTTTTCTTCTGAACTACTAGTGAACTGCCTTTATGTGATTTGTATCATCGATGCTTCTGAAAGTATTTTCTATGTTGCGATGAAGATTGCTATATGACTGCTATATGTGATTGGATAACTATGAAATTGAATTATTAGCTTATTTATTTATCTTTGTATATGAAGTGGAAGTGGTATCTGCTATACTATGAGAAGAATCCAGGAGTCTATGATTCATGGGAGAAATGCAATGAACAAGTGGATGGTTACGTGTAGCGACCCGACCTCAAACGGTCAAGCCTCTGTGTATCTGTGACATCCCTGGATCGGTATGCTGGCACACACAGTACATCAATGTATATATCAAAGTGCAATCACATGTATAAATAACGTAAAACTGATATATATATATATATATATATATATATATATATATATATATATATATATAGGGTCGTGCTATTCGTCACCCTGGATAAGGAATAGTTATTTTCAACCCCCCCCCCCTCTATTTTACCATCAATACACCGTAATTTTACGTTCCGTAAGTTTTGTCTTATTTCCGACGCAAAAAGAGACCGTAAGAAAATATATAATCACCGTAAAAAATATTTTATTTTATGTAAAATTACAAACGTAAAAACATAGTCTAAAATACACATAAACTGTAAATTTTCTTGTCTTATGACCTATATTTTTATTTTCTTATGTCAAATTTTACGTAGTGAATCAATAAGAATGATGTAACTATTTGAATTCCAAACGTAATTTAATTATAAAATGATCGTAAGATTACCTCATAAGTCTCAGCGGAAACAAATAATCGGGTGTGGAGTCCCATCAACACCATCGGCAGGTTGAGTGTAGACCGTAACCCTGTACCGCACTCTTACTCATCGGAAGGAACATATCTGCAACATGAGATGTTGCAGCCGTGTAGGTCAGTACATTGAATGTACCAACAAGATCACTGTAAGAAAAACAGATGATAAACTATACTATATGCAATATGGCTTTGTGGCTCTGTATCTGAGTTTTGATTGCATAAAAGCTGGTTTTATTTTCCCTACATCAAAGGAATTAACCAGAGTCTGTACTACTGAGTTTTCTATCATGACATGGTTCCGCCAACCGATGTCCCGTACCCAAATCATCATAAGTTGCCCACAATTAAATTATCAGTCTAGTGTTGAGAGTTCCGAGATAGATCCAAGTCCAGAGGCTCAAATTGTCCGTAACCGGGGACACGGCTAATCGATTAGGTTTTAACCCTCTGCAGAGGTTTGTACACTTTACCCGCAAGATTCGATCTCTCTCTTTACATTCTCGCACTTCAGGGTGTTTGAGAACAAGATGACCGAAACATGGTCTTCCGAAGAGTTCCTGACCACTGTCCGGTGCTCATCCAATCCTACCGTACTTCTACATCTTCTGGCACCGTCCCAGCCAGACTCACAACTAAGGTCAACCAAGCCAGAGCCCATAGTGACTTGCGGTTGCACAGGTAAGCTTCCGGGCATGAAGTATTCTTCCGTCTCTTTGAGTTTGGGTGAAGCTTTCCGCAAGATGTCATGGCGCTTCTCCATGCATCCCGGCTAACCACTGGTTTCTCCAGGGTGCCCGTCAACCGTCCTTCACCCAATAGTGTGTATTGAATTCTTGTCTCGAGTCTCGAAATCTTGAGGAGTCCTGAAGATGCAGTCCTTGTCGGTGCCATCATGAAGTTGCCGCCATTGACGTACTCATGCACTCATACCAAACCCCGTCTACTATAGCGTAGCATTAAAACTATATAACGTCTCGGGCTTGATAACAGGGAGATGGGTTCCTACCTCATGCATTCTACTCAACTACAAGAAATAAATATCACTACTTACGGGATTATTGAAAAGGTGCTAAAAACATGGTAAGTTGATGAAGATAACAATGCTCTCGAAACTAACTTGATAGGACTATTCGCAACTCTCCGATGAAATCTATAATAACAAACATGACATTCACATAAAGCATTCTAGCAAGCAAATCTAACAATCAAAAGAAAACTCAATAAGAAAACCCAACACAAAACAAATAGCACATCGAAAGAACTAATAGGAGAAAACTATAAAGAACCTACTAGGAAAACCTTTTGCCTTAACTACAAAATAGTTTTGTCCTAAGCAAAACTTAACAAAGAAAATACTAAAATAATAATTTCAACAGAAAATAAAATTTAAATCAACTAAGTTAACATAAAGTATTTTCATAAAGTTTACTAGCAAAAGGAAACACATAAAAAGCTAAATTAAAACTCTAATTATGCTTAAAACAAAACTAGAACTAAAACAATACTGTTTTGCCTAAAAAACTAATTTACAATAAACTAAAATAAATAACTATATGCTACTGGATAAACAAAACAATAACAAAACGGTAGCAAAAAGAATGAATCAAAAAAATATTTCATAAAACTCAAGATACGGCCAAAATAGTGATTTGAACAAATTTCATTAAACTCAAATTTAATCTGGTCAAATTTGAATACTAAGTACGCAAACAGAAACTTCAACAAATTTGTGATACAATGCAAAAAGAATCACTCAATTTGGATCTAAAACATAAAAGTTATAGAATATCTAAGATTGAAACTTTTTCTGTTTTTTATAGTAACGAAAATTTTAAAAAAAAAGCAGAACGGGCAAGTCTACTGGGCTAGGAGCTGAGCGATCTGTAACTAACCGTTGCTCGGGCGGAACTTTACAGAAACGTGCACGTACGTTTAAAACTGGCAAACTGGTTCGATCTAAACCATAATAAACCGTGTATTAAACCAAACCAACTGATCTAAAGAACCGATCTACTAAAACCGATCTAGCACTTAGCGCTTTGATTAATAAAAAAACGAAGGAGCTAACACCTACGTGACTTACAGTGAAGAAACGGCGGTGGCAGAGAAGCAGGGCGCCGGCGGGGTGGTGGCTCCGGTGACCGGTGGCGGAGACGGCGATGTCCAGTGGATGGAGAACTCCGGGGGGTCCGATTTTCTGTGGATAGTGAGGCGAGAAGACGTCGGAGTCGAGCGGGCGTCGGCGTAAACTCCCGTGCTCTGGATGAACTCCGGCGGCATTGCGAGCTTGAGGCGGTGGCTCTGGTCAAACCTGGGTGACGAAAATATGTCAATGAGGGGCGCAAAGGCGAGGGGAATCAAAGTCCAGAGGGAGGGATCTCGAGGAGGCTCACCGACGATGGAAACGACGGTGAACAGCGGCGACCGAAGCGAGATCGGTTTGACGAGTGCGGGCGCTGTGGTGGGTTTTAGCGAGGGCTTTTGAAGGGGATCGAGAGAGGAGGGGCAGGGGTACTTATAGGACAACTTGCTTGGGGAAGGGGAAGACTCGGGATAGGTTTCCCACGAAGATCGGACGCGGCGGCGGCGGCGCGTACGTATAGGTTTCTGTTTCTGTACATGTACGTGGGGAAAAAGAAAAGAGCGGGGCGGGGTCTATGCGCTAGAGAAAAAAACGAGGGAGAGAGAGAGATCGTGAGAGGGAGGGGTGGCGGCACCTCCTGGGGCTGCTCCCGAGCGAGCGTCCGCTAGCCCTAGCGCTAGCGCTGGGCTGGGCTAGCCGGTGCGCCTGGCCTGGCCACAGGTTTTCTCTTTTTTTTCTAAACAGCGAGGAAAAAAATATATACAAAATAAGAAAAACATTTTATATAGGCATATTATATATCAAAATATTCAGAAAAACATTTCCTAAATCATGAACATATTTTCATGACGAAATAAAATAATATTTTAAAAAAATATTTTTTTGCAACAACTCCAAAATGAAGGGAAATTTGAGTTTCAAATAAATTGTCAAATATTGTCTCTGATTTTCTGGAGTGTCATATTACTCCTCTCATATTATTATTTTATCAGAGAATTGTTTTTTTTTGACAAGCTTCAAACTAAAAATTATATAGGGATTCAAAATGGAAAAAATTGGGAAAGTCCTTTTATTCCCTCTCATTTGATTTTTTTCGAATTCCACTCAAATTCACACAGTCATTCACACAAAAATCAAACAAATAACCAAAATTATTTATTTAATATAACATTCCAAAATTTAGAATTTTAGGATGTTACATTACGAGAACAACCGCTATAAAGTTTATAAGACTAAAAAAGAAGCAGAGGATCGTTACGCAATCTTCGTCCGCACAGAGAAAATAAATGATGAACTATGCAAGACTGTGTGGGTGGACGAGTAAAGAATTTGACTATCTTTATCCAGTTCATTGTCATTATGGTGTTGTTGTTATCATGACATCGTATATGTATGTTACATGTAACATGTCGGAGGCTTCGCTAAGAAGGATATGTGTACTAACAATGTTATGTGAGTTCCACTCTAATGCGTATATCTATTGTAGTGTATTTGAATTATTGTTATAGTAATTATGTTGCAGCCAACCTGAGACATATCTATTATAATGTGTACGATCGCATACTTTTGCTATTTAATGCCGGGTATGCATTGGCGGCTGGACATGTAGTTGTGGCAGTGCCCTAGATTGTCCATCACAACTAACAATATATTTCAGTAACAAGCACCAATATATGCATGTTGCTCCAGAGTTTCTAGCAGTGGTGAGCGCACGCCCGCCACTACTGCCATGTTAGCAGTGGCGGGAGGTCAATGGCGAGCTCCCCTGGGAGTCTCGCCTTCACTGTTGGGTTTTTTCCGCCCGCCTCTGCTAGGCACTACTGCAGTAGTGTTTTGGGGCCCAAAATGACCTAAACAACAGTTTTTGCAACACGGTAGCATTTTTTATCATTGTTAGGGATGTTGTAATGCTATTTTACCAATTTTATTATAGATTTTAGTTATACACTATCTTTTTCTATCTATATAAAAAGGAGAAGTAGTGACCATGGGCCCGATTCCTATTTAGTGCCTTCTGCGCTAGTTAACATGCCATACGTACGCGGGGGCCTACATGATGTTTTCTATGGGCTGGCCCAGTTAAGAGCGCACCAAATGAAATTTCTGCTCCGGTTTTTGGAAGCTCTAAAATATTACATGCTGGTTTTGGGAAGCTTCCAGACCATTTCTCCTTCTTATTCAGGTTTTTTTTAACTAGGGTTTCCTTTGTTTTATTCTTTTTCCTTTTCTATTTTTATTTTTCCTTTTCTATTTTTCTTATCCTTCCAAATGAGTGCTTTTTTTAAAAAAAAGTACAACTTTTTCGAATTCTTGAACCTTTCTCGAAATTTCATGAACTTTTTTAGTTTTCCTAACATTTTTTCAACTAATTTTTGTAAAATCCATGAACTTATTTTTTCAAATCCATAACCTTTTTTGGTGAAGTTTTCAAACTTTCACAAACTTTTTCAAAACTTTCATGAACTTTTTTCAAATTCATGAACTTTTTTTTAGATTCACTTGTTTTTCAAATATATGAAATTTTATACCTTGTGAATTTTTTAATTGTCTGAACTTATTTAGAACTCGTGAATCTTTTTCATGTTTTTTTTGAATTTTGTGAACTTTTCTGAAAAGTAAATGATCTACAGTCACCTTGTCAACTGGGAACCGAGTGAACCAGGAAAATAAAGAACAGAGTGAACCAGGAATTGTTTCTTGAGCGACTAACCCAGGAACCGAGTCAGCCCTCGCAACATTTTATTGAGCCATCCCGTGGGCATCCGTTCCTTAACTGATGCATAAGGCGCAAATTATGGGGCGTGCCTATCCCTCGCTTGACATGAGTTCTTTTTTTTTGTTTCAGGGAAGCGAGCACTATACTGGGCCGGCCCATGCGCGCGAGAGTCGACTTCCTCGTATTTCTCTTCTGCTTTTCATGTTTTTGATTTCCTTTTCTCATTTTGTTTGTACTTCCAAATATTCTAAACATATGTATTACCTAAATATAATTCATATTTATTTTTGAAATATTCTAGTAATGCATTTGAAAAATGTTAAATGTGTATAGAGAAAACATGTTTCCAATGTATACCATGCATCTCTGTTCTTGTAATTAACTGCCATATGCTTTCTTGGCAGGTTTTCAAATATTCCAATATATACAATGTATACAATGTTTCCAAAAATTCCAATGTATACGTGAAGGAAATATGCCCTAGAGGCAATAATAAAGTTATTATTTATTCCCTTATTTCATGATAAATGTTTATTATTCATGCTAGAATTGTATTAACCGGAAACATAATACATGTGTGAATACATAGACAAACATAGTGTCACTAGTATGCCTCTACTTGACTAGCTCATTGATCAAAGATGGTTAAGTTTCCTAACCATAGACATGAGTTGTTATTTGATCAATGGGATCACATCATTAGGAGAATGATGTGATTGACTTAACCCATTCCGTTAGCTTAGCACTTGATCGTTTGTTTACTGCTATTGCTTTCTTCATGACTTATACATGTTCTTATGACTATGAGATTATGCAACTCCCGAATACCAGAGGAACACTTTGTGTGCTACCAAACGTCACAACGTAATTGGGTGATTATAAAGGTGCTCTACAGGTGTCTTCGATGGTACTTGTTGAGTTGGCATAGATCAAGATTAGGATTTGTCACTCCGATTGTCGGAGAGGTATCTCTGGGCCCTCTCGGTAATACACATCACTATAAGCCTTGCAAGCATGATAACTAATGAGTTAGTTACGGGATGATGTATTACGGAACGAGTAAAGAGACTTGCCAGTAACGAGATTGAACTAGGTATTGGATACCGACGATCGAATCTCGGGCAAGTAACATACCGATGACAAAGAGAACAACGTATAGTGTTGTGCGGTTTGACCGGTAAAGATCTTCGTAGAATATGTAGAAACCAATATGAGCATCCAGGTTCCCCTATTGGTTATTGACCGAAGACGTGTCTCGGTCATGTCTACACAGTTCTCGAACCCGTAGGGTCCGCGCGCTTAAAGTTCTGTGACGATCGGTTTTATGAGTTTATATGTTTTCATGTACCGAAGGTAGTTCGGAGTCCCGGATGTGATCACGGACATGACGAGGAGTCTCGAAAAGGTCGAGACATAAAGATTGATATATTTGAAGCCTACATTTGGACATCGGAATAGTTCCGGGTGAAATCGAGATTTTACCGGAGTATCGGAGGGGTTACCGGAACCTCCCAAGGGCTAATGGGCCTTGTTGGGCCATAGGGGAGGGGCCGGCCTAAGGCAGGCAGCACGCCCCCTTCCCCCTGTCCGAATTGGACTAGGAGAAGGGGGCGGCGCCCCCTTTCCTTCTCTTTCTCTCCCTGCCTTTCCCCCTCCTAGTAGGAGTAGGAAAGGGAGGAATCCTACTCCTACTAGGAGGAGGATTCCTCCTCCTAGGCACACCAACAAGGGCTGGACGGCCTCCCCATTGCTCCTTTATATACAGGGGCAGAGGGAACCTCTAGACACACAAGTTGATCACAAAGATCTCTCCCAGCCTTGTGCGGTGCCCCCCTCCACCATAATCCACCTCGGTCATACTATAGCGGTGTAGCTTCATCAACATCGTCACCACACCGTCGTGCTGACGAAACTCTTCCCCGAGCTCTACTGGATTGTGAGTTCGCAGGATGTCACCGAGCTGAACGTGTGCTGAACGCGGAGGTGCCGTACGTTCGGTACTAAGGATCGGTCGATCATGAAGACGTATGACTACATCAACCGTGTTGTCACAACGCTTCCGCTTAATGGTCTACGAGGGTACGTGGACGGCACTCTCCCCTCTCATTGCTATGCATCACCATGATCCTGCATGTGCGTAGGAATTTTTTTGAAATTACTATGTTCCCCAACAATACGATGACCACCCGTCGTCGCCAGGTTTAACCTGGGAGCACTACCAGCACAGCAAGGATGATCACGATGTCACCATGGCCACCCGGGCCATCGATGATTTTTACGTAAGTATCTTCGCCACTGTATTTTTTCATATCCAAATTATTGTAATTAACATCCATATGCTTTCTTGTAGGAAGCATTTTCTTGCATGGATGGTGTCGTGGAATTGTCACGGCAGATGTCCTAGTGAAAGGACTTAGTCGTGGAGCCATGGCAACTAGGAAGCTTAAAGGGGTTAATCGGGACAAAGGATATGAGAGGTTTATACTGGTTCGGCCCCTTGCGGTGAAGGTAAAGCCTAGTCCAGTTGTTGTGGTATTGCTAGGTTTCGATGACCAAGGAGCAAAATACGCTAGCTTGGCTCTCAATCTGTTGTTTCTTGCCCTAAGCCGCTGAAGGAAATAGGCCCTGGAGACAATAATAAAGTTATTATTTATTTCCTTATATCATGATAAATGTTTATTATTCATGCTAGAATTGTATTAACCGGAAACACAATACTTGTGTGAATACATAGACAAACAAAGTGTCACTAGTATGCCTCTACTTGACTAGCTCGTTAATCGAAGATGGTTATGTTTCCTAACCATAGACATAGTTGTCATTTGATTAACGGGATCACATCATTAGGAGAATGATGTGATTGACATGACCCATTCCATAGCTTAGCACCCGATCGTTTAGTATGTTGCTATTGCTTTCTTCATGACTTATACATGTTCCTATGACTATGAGATTATGCAACTCCCGTTTACCGGAGGAACACTTTGTGTGCTACCAAATGTCACAATGTAACTGGGTGATTATAAAGGTGCTCTACAGGTGTCTCCAAAGGTACATGTTGGGTTGGCGTATTTCGAGATTAGGATTTGTCGCTCCGATTGTCGGAGAGGTATCTCTGGGCCCTCTCGGTAATGCACATCACTTAAGCCTTGCAAGCAATGCAACTAATAAGTTAGTTGCAAGATGATGTATTACAGAACGAGTAAAGAGACTTGCCGATAACGAGATTGAACTAGGTATTGAGATACCGACGATCGAATCTCGGGTAAGTAACATACCGATGACAAAGGGAACAACGTATGTTGTTATGCGGTCTGACCGATAAAGATCTTCATAGAATATGTAGGAGCCAATATGAGCATCCAAGTTCCGCTGTTGGTTATTGACCGGAGACGTGTCTCGGTCATGTCTACATTGTTCTCGAACCCGTAAGGTCCGCACGCTTAATGTTACGATGACAGTTTCATTATGAGTTTATATATTTTGATGTACCGAAGGTTGTTCAGAGTCCCGGATGTGATCACGGACTTGACGAGGAGTCTCGAAATGCTCGAGGCATAAAGATCGATATATTGGACGACTATATTTGGACACCGGAAAGGTTCCGGGTGAGATTGGGACAATACCGGATCACCGGGAGGTTATTGGAAACCCCCGGGAGGTATATGGGCCTTATTGGGCCTTAGTGGAAAGGAAGGGAAAGGAGCAAGGGAGGGGACGCCCCCCCCCAAGCCCAATCCGAATTGGGAGGGGGGTCGGCCCCCCCTTTCCTTCCTCCCTCCTTCCTCTTCCTTCCCTCTCCTACTCCTAATAGGAAAAGGGGGAGTCCTAGTCCCGGTGGGAGTTGGACTCCCCCCCTTGGGCGCGCCACCCTCCTTGGTCGGCCCCCTCCTCCACTCCTTTATATACGGGGGCAGGGGGGCACCCCAGACAGACAACAATTGATCCTTGATCTCTTAGCCGTGTGCGGTGCCCCCCTCCACCATAATCCTCGATAATATTGTAGCGGTGCTTAGGCGAAGCCCTGCGACGGTAGAACATCAAGATCGTCACCACGCCATCGTGCTGACGGAACTCATCCCTGACACTTTGCTGGATCGGAGTCCGGGGATCGTCATCGAGCTGAACGTGTGCAAAAACTCGGAGGTGACATAGTTTCGGTGCTTGATCAGTTGGGCCGTGAAGACGTACGACTACATCAACCGCGTTGTTATAACGCTTCCGCTTTCGGTCTACGAGGGTACGTGGACAACACTCTCCCCTCTCGTTGCTATGCATCACCATCATCTTGCGTGTGCGTAGGAATTTTTTTGAAATTACTACGTTCCCCAACAGCCGCCGCCAGGTCGTCCCCTTATATAAACGGGTTGACGCCTGGCGGCCTACAGAGTCCCGGCCGGCTCATACAACGTGTCCGGCTTGGTGACTTCTTTTACATGCCTTACTTCACAAGTCTTACTCATACATGGCGGTTTACAATTATGGGCCTTAAGCCGCCTCTGGGCTTGGGCCTGCTACAAGTCTTATAACCGTCGCCTTGTATACTCGTCGGGCTTCTTTTAGTAACCTGCCATTAAGATTGATCCGGCCCCTCCTGGGCGGGTCATACCTGGTAGTTATATCCCCAACATTAGGCCCCAAGTTGATTTGAACTTTGTTCTTGTCAATCTCTAACACTTAGACGAAATCCATATTCCACTATTTGTAAAAGCTCTGTAACCCGCCATGACGTCATCTTCAGAAAATTTGGAAATCTGCCTTGACGTCATCTTTAACGGATCCTTATCTTTAAATGTTTTCCGAGAATCGAGGTGTCCATTTAGGTGGATAATCATTACTTTGGTCTTCCTCGATTTTCGCACCTGCCCGTTCACTTATCTCCTTATAAATAGGCATGGTCGGTCCTTCTTCTTTCTTCTTCTTCTTTCCTCGCCACCTCTCTGCCTCTCAAGCTCCGCCGCCGCCGCAGCGCTCACCATTGTCCTCAACGTTGGCCGCTGCATCACCCTGAGCTCGTCCATAAAAACGGAGGCGATCCTCCGCAATAGCTCTGCATCCGTAAGCTCTTGCTTTTTCACCCCTTAGATCTGCATTAGGGTTCGTGAGTTTTCTTTCTTGTGTTCTTCGCTGTTCGTCGTAGATTCCTTGCAACTTCTCCACCGCACCCTCTTTTGATCTAAAAGAAGTGTAGAACCTATGCGGTAGTTGTTTTACATCTATTTTAGATGCTAGAAGGTCCCTTTATCTTGTACAAATGCCTCTTTAGAACTGGCGAACTCCTCTGTACTGGTTTTTAGGTCTAGATTTATTTTCCTTTTTTCGAACCGTCTTGATCCAAAATAATAGCAACCACTTGTGAAACTTGTTTATCTCAGCACTTAGCCAATTCCGACTCGGGTAACTTTTGAATGTCCTTAGTCATGGCGGCTTATCACGCCGGCTCACTTTTCCTTTATATGTCATTAGCCCTTACTTAAGCCGCCATTACTCATCTGTACTATCATCATTTAACATGTAATTCAACCAATAATTTGAACCAACACATTACTTTCTTTTCACTTTGTCCTTTTTTCATCATGCCGTCAAAAGAGTCAATGGTCTGCAATTGGGTTCCTTCCACAGTCACTGAGGACACCTTGAAAGATTTTGTCACGATCGGATATTTGCCGGCGAAGACTATTATGTCCTATCGTGCTCCTGACCCGGCCGAAGAACGGCCTCAGCCCAAAGACGGTGAAGTTATCGTTTTTACTGACCACATGAATCGGGGTTTTTCACCACCCGGCTCAAAGTTCTTGAGAGACGTTCTGCATTTTTTCAAGCTTCATCCACAAGATCTTGGACCCAACTCCATATCCAATATCTGCAATTTTCAAGTTCTCTGTGAGGTATATCTTCGAGAAGAACCGACCGTGGAACTCTTCAGAGAGTACTTTTATTTGAACCGCCAGAATGAATGCACCAACGGCCCTAGCTTGGAACTTGGCGGAATCTCAATTCAGCGCCTACAAGGTGCTTTATTTCCTTTAGTAGTCTTACCAAGCCATCCCAAAAATTGGAACCAAACTTGGTTCTATTGCCAAGACACGTCGCCAGCTGATGAAAAACCACTGTCGGGTTATCGTGCGGAGCGTCTTGATTCTAAGTTTGTGATCCCTGACAAGCTTACTGTTGCTGAACGCAAGAAGCTTATCCCATCTATCAAAAGGATTCAAGCCTTATTAGGAAACGGCTTAACTGGAGTGGACCTGATCCGTTGCTGGATCGCATGGCGGGTCATCCCTCTAAGCCGCCGATCCAAGTTGATGTATAAATACAGCGGAGGCCCAGATGACTCTCTGCGTCATAGTTCTGTACAACTAACTGAAAAGGACATTGTTGAATGTCAACCATCCTCGTGAACGGAAAATACGAGGACTGCAGTAAGGTTGGATTAAATCCTTTCTACAAACTTAACCCGGCACCAGAGGTGAACCACCTTGACCTCCTTTTTTCTTTAGTAGTTAACTACTTGCATGACTTTTAACCTGTTATTTGCCTATAGGACAAATCTGACTTCTGGAAGGCCAAATATGATCATGAAGCTGCCAAGAAGGTTAGAGTCGCTGCCATAGCCGCCAGGAAGACAACCCAGAAGTCCAAGAAGAAAAAGACTACTTCTGATATATTCCAGCTGCATGACGTTTTTGAGTCTGAGGTAGCCCTTGACTCCCTTGGCCTGTTTTTTAACAACCTTATTGACACTGACTATTACTAGGACGACACAGGGGCCAGCCAGGCAGCAGAAGAGGTAACTATTTCCTCCGACTCAGAACCTTTGCCAAGACCGAAACCTCGACTGGCAACCCGGAAAGTAAGGTTTTCACACCCTTTGGATTATTTGGATCCTCATTTTCTTTTGAAAAAGCAGCAACATGAGAGCCGCCGTCAGGCCCGGACTAATGACGAGGATGGACTGCCCTCTGGCTTACAAAAAACTCCTTGAAAATGCCAGAATGAGGTTTCTTTCACCTTTGTCTTTTGCTTTTATCAATGAATCTATTTCCTTACTCTCTTAACTTTATTTTACTTTTGCAGGAGGTTTCTTGCTCTTCAGGTGACTCGTCACAAACTCAATTTCCGGCTTTCAAGACTGCCCCTGGGTAAGGAAAATCATATTTCTTCTACATCTTTAAAACCGCATCATTATACTAACTGTCTCATAAAATCTTTCTTAGTGGTCAAGCAAAGTCCAAGAAATCCAAGGTGACTAAACCGGCAGAAGACCCGAAAGATCCTGCACCTGAACCGGCAATACCAACTCCTCCTGAACAATCTGAAGCGCTAGAAGATCCGGCTGTTAACGTTCAATCAGACCCTCCTGAGTCGTCAGCTGATGAGACCATTCTTAATCCGTCTACCACTGAGCCATCTAGCTTAGCTAACCTGCCGACGACTTCTGACAATGATGTCTTAATTACTGGTAGTCGATTCGTTGATCCGGGCAACCCAATTGTACTAGCCCGGCACTCTGCTAAGCAAGAGGCTTTAGAGAGGCAGAAGGTGCGGTTTGACGTCTCTCATTACGCTCACCTGAACGTTAGTGACGTGCTCTCTGGATACCTCAGTCATGTGCATTCCAGCTGTGACTCGGAAATTGAGATGGTTAAGCAAATGCAGCTAAAATATGAGGTGCGTTCGCCGGCTTTCACTAGCTTATATATGCTCTGCCAACCCCCAAGTCTCCAGATTATGATGAACCTGAATGATTTGTAGACTTGTGATATACTTTGATGCTCTGCCTTAGATTTTCCTTAAGTCCAGCATAAATTTCACCTGTAGTCCCCAAGGGCCGGCTCAATTTATCACGAATGAGCCGGTACTTAACTTCATAACTGTCTTGAATCAGTCCAAACAAATAGTGTGATCCGGCTCAACATTAAAAAACTTTCTTAATATCATGCAATAGCCCCTAAGTGCCAAGCGTTGTTACTTGTAAAACCCTTGGGACTTTAATCATAGAAGAGCCATTTCGCATTTAAAAAATTGCTTTGGCACACATTAGCCCCCAAGTGCCGAGTGGTGTTGCGTTGCAAAGCACTTGGGACTTTAATCATGATAATCTTTATTGAAATACATTTTAACACACATGTGCATGTTTGCAGGCCGCCTTAATTGAATTGGGGTCTCAATTGAGTGATGCAAAGACCCGGCTGGCGGATCAAGAGGCAGAAATAAAGAACGCTGACTCCAAACTCCAGTTGAGCCTCTCTGAAGCTGAAAAACTGAAGACCAGTTTTGATGCGGAGAAGAAATCTTGGGCTGATGAGAAAACCTTGCTGACACAGCGTGCTGAGACAACGGAGGCGTCTCTCAAGGAGGTTACCACGGAGCTCACCGGCTTAAAAAACCGTGTGTCTCATATGGTCTCCGCAATCTTTGGTGAGTCATTTGCCTTAGTTACTTACACTCTATTTTTGCCAGAAGTATAAGCCGCTTCTTAACCTTTTAAAACACACATAGATCCCCGGAGCAACAATCTGAGCCAAAACAGTTTAATAAAACTCAAGGCGGTTTACACCCTGGTGGAGCAGCTGTACACTGGAGCTCAACGGGCGCTTGCCATTATATCCCCAGCCAACCAAGGACCAAACTTATTAAGTGACGTCTTGAAGAAATTGTCAATCTTACCCGCCAGATTCCAAGAGGTCAAGCGGTCTTGTGCAAGAGCCGGATCCCTAACCGCACTGAGTCGTTCCAAAGCCTGGGTGCCGGAGCTCGACCCAGCAGATGTAGCCAAGGGGTATCCCCCCTTGAAAGAAGATGGGACTCCATTTGATCAAGACGATTTTGTTGCTTGTGTGAGGGGAGTTCGTCCTCATGCTACCATCCTTGGCGAGGAAACCAACATTGATAAATATCAGTCGGGTTTTGATGTTGAAAATAAGAAGATGGCAACTCCCTCATACAAAGTGACAAATCTTATCCCACCGGTTCGCCAACACACTTTTGCCCCATAAATTGACCCGGCTGGCCTAATTGACGATGAAGCTGAGTTCATTGCTCTTGATGGCTTTGATTGTCCAAACCCAGATTCCAACCAGTAGAGGGAGGTGAACCGGCAAGGGAGGAGTCATAATCGTCCGAATAATCCGGCTTTTAGCTGAGAAAAACAGTTTTAACCTTTTTGGGCTCTCAATGCCTTGTAATAGGTTAGCTTGATGTAACATCCCAAATTTTCAATTTGGAATGTTATAAACTAGATCATCATGCATATCATATTTTCTTGCATTTTGGTCGATCCTAGAAATTTCACGCAACTCAAGGACCCTCGGAGAGAGTTGGAAATTTCGTCATTTTCATATTTGAGTTTTCTCAAACTTTGAAAAGAGGCTCACTTGATTTTATTTATTTCACCTTCAATTATTTTCGATATCAAATATGAGAGAGGGGAATAACATGACTTTCCCAAATCTAGAAAAAATGAAGATCTAATAAATGAATCAAGTTTTGGATTTTCCGGATTCTAGTTGCGTTTTATTTGGATTAGGGAAAAATGCGTGTTTTCAAAAAAATCGCACCTAGGCCTCGAGAAAAGTTCATTTTGTTCGACTCATTTTTAGGAGTCGGGGAAAATTTACTTTTGGAATTTTGGAGTTCGTTTAGATTTTCTTTTCTTTGTTTTTCTGTGCGTGAAACCTTTTAAAAAAAATTCCGCGTCGCGCCGCCTGGGCCAAGGCCCAGCCGGTCAGGCCAGGCCGGCCTCTAGCACACGCGCCCGCATAGCCCCGCCGCCGCGCCGAGTCCTAGTAGGACTCAGGCCGCCGCCTTGCTTGCCCCCTCCCCCAAGTGTCCCCCCTCCCCCTTTAAATACCTAGCTACGCCCCCCCCCTCTCCTCCCAAGCCGCCGCCTCCCACCCCGCGCCCCAAGCCGCCGCCGACCTAGCACCGCGCCGCCGCCTAACGCCGCCGCCGCCGCCTAACGCCGCCGCCGCCGGAGCCTCGCCAGAGGTAGCCGCGCTGCACCTCTCTTTTCCCCGGTTCAGTTTTTTTTTTAAAAATAACCGTTCCGGTTTTCTTTCGTTTGTTTCGGTTTTCTTTTCCGAAACCCTAGATCAGTTTTTCGTTTTCTTTTCCGGTTTAGTTGTTTAGCGACCGTTCGCCGGACCGTTCGTCCTAACGAACGTGATCACCGGATATTCCCGGTTAACGAACGTCCGCTCGTATAACCGTTCTTTTTTTTCTTTTCGTCGGATTTATTCCGCGATCGCGATCTCAGATCCGATCTTCGTTCTAGTCTATCTTCTCGCTCGTTTATCGGAATCAGGTGATTCAAGCGCCTGGAGTTTCGTTTCGAAACCGCCGTTCCGACTAATCAACTTAAACAAGCTTTTGCTACTGTAAAATTTGACCTAGTTTTAACTTGCTAGAACCGAGTTGTTTTCTTCCGCCGTTTGTTTTTTTGTTTCTTTGTTCGGTTCGTTCTTCTTTGCAACCGGAGTTCTTAAGTTGAACTATCTGTTTTGATATCTTGTCCGAGTTTTACCTGTGCATTAGATGAGTACTTATTGTATGCTTGTTGTTTGTCTGCGATAGATTACCCGGATTGCGCCGCCTGTTACTTCGAATCACTAGGACTCGCGGATCATCAGCAAGGCAAGTAACACTTTGATCATACCTTCTCTACAACCTAGTTTTATTGCATTAGATCAATCTTCACACATTGCATGATTAGGATCTAATCAAATTGTGGGATGGGAAGTAGATGAGGTAGTACCTATTACCTGTTTATTATGAAACCTTTGGGAGTTACTTCTACGTTTGCTTATTATGCCATGCTATGCTAGTAGACGTGGATTGGGTGAGTGAAATCCATGAAAGATGTGAGTTTGATAATTTTAAGGGTTTATCTAAGGTGGCAACTTAAACACACATCTGGGTGGATTGAGGCACCTGGTTTCTATCAGGACTTGCCTGTTTTCTTTTGGACCGCCACCCAAGCTCAAAGGGATCATAAGATCTTTCATGCTAGAAACTTCCGTGTGCAGCCACAAGCCATTATGGGCTCTGGCATAGTTGACTAATTCGTGCGAACTCTTACAGGGTAGACTAGCAGATGTAGGGGAAAGTAGGTGTACCGGTCTATCCATCGTAAGGTGCTAGCGCTACTGAAAGACTGTCTCGGTCATCCGTTTCTCAAACACCGTGTAGTGCGAGAAGCCCAACGGAGGCGATCGAGTCTTGTGGGGAAAAGTGCGCAAACCTCTGCAGAGTGTAATAAACTAATCATGATTAGTCGTGTCCCCGGTTATGGACATCTTGAGTATCTAGTACTTGAATATCATGTGAATCTCATCATGTTACTTCTAATTAATATTGTTGGGTTCTAATTGTTCACTTAATTGGGATCGGAATGCTGTCAACCATTCTCGATGTTCAACCACCATGATAGTTAAATAAATTTATTCCTTTGCAGTAGGGAAAAACTGGCTTTACGCAAAACAGTAACCATAGAGCTTTCCACCAGCCAAATATGCATATAGTATAGCTGTTACATTCCATTACTCTCTATGTGTTACTTTGCCAGCATATTCCATGTGCTGACCCGTTTTCGGGCTGCAACTTTCATGTTGCAGACATTTCAGACTACGAGTAAGGTGCTTCTAGGTCGTGGTTCTATACTCAGTGATGCCGTTGGAGTTGATGGACCCATTTATCTTCCAAGTCTTCCACTGTTATCGTTTTTAGATGGCCTTAAGCCATATTTATTGTAATAAGTTCTCTTTGAGACACCGATGTAATAAGTGTGTGATTGCTACTCTGCTATAAATCCTTCGAAGTACTATGTGGTGTCAGCATTACTGATCCAGGAATGACACCGGAGCACAGAGACTTGATCCATTCGGGTCGGGTCGCTACAGAGATGGTATCAGAGCACACGCTGACTGTAGGACACGACCACTAAGTTAAAGCCATAGATCACTATTCTCTCCTCATTTTCTAACTCCTCATCTTTTCTACTCTTTAGGATGAAGGACGCGAAGATCAAGTACGCTCAACCGGATGAAGGCACACCTTTTGGATTTCACTTGAAGGAAGTCACCAAGTATCTAAACATTGGATTACCAAGTTTCACGGGAACCTTCAACGCCACTCTACCTGAAGAGGAGCGCTGGAAGATTCAAGCTCACGTTCCGGGAAGGACATTCGCGCCAATCACAAAGCCCATAGATAGTGTTTTCAATGCACCAACCTGGAGTCTGGGAAAGAGCATGGCAGCCCATATCACCATAGGACATATTGGAGAAGTTTATCAAGAAGACCTCAAGGACACTATCTACCAGATTTGCGGACGCCGAGATGAACAATGGGAGTTAGTCAGCACCAAGAAGGATAGATCCATTGCAGCATTCATCCAGGAGTTAAACCAGCACATTTGACGCCACGAGAACCAGATGTGCAATGATATGATAGAGTTGAAGAATGCGAAGGCAAGGATCATCGAGCTAGAAGGAGAACTGAAGGGTACACGCAAGGACTACATGGACGAGATCGTAGCTCTAGCAAGACACAACGGCGATCTTAAGCAAGAGATTGAAGAACTCAAGAGGGAGTTAGCATCCAGGAAGGAAGACATGTACGTCGCATGTCCGGACAACTACATCATTCTCGATGACACCGATTCGGCTCCAAGTGAACCCGACTTTGAAGACAAAGCTGGAGCGGACATCATGGAGTCTTCCACCGGTTCAAATTTCTAGATGACCACCAACTATTAGTAGTATTTTCCCCATGTATACATTATAGTTCGAGCACTTTTGCGATAGCTAGATCGATTGTAAGCCCTTGTTTGAATGGAATGAAGTGATTTTGTGTGCATTTGCTCATGTGCATTGGGGTAGTGTTTTTCTCTTTAGACCTCACTCTATTCTTAATTCTCATCTTTTCTAAACCCTCAGATGCCTCCGAGACGTGACAATGGATTTCCACCGGAGCTCACTCAGTTGATTCAGCAGCAGAATCAATTGATGCAGATGTTAGTTCAGAATCAGCAGAACAACAACAACAACAACAACAACAACCCACCACCACCACTGCCACCTGTTGACCACTTAGCCCGTTTCCTTAGGCTGAATCCACCAGTGTTTTCCAGTAGCACCGATCCAATAGTAGCGGACGATTGGCTCCGCAAGATAGGAAGGGAGTTGACCACTGCAGGATGCACAGATGGTGAGAAAGTGAAGTTTGCCGCACATCACCTTGACGGACCCGCGGCAGCATGGTGGGAGAATTTCACAGCCACCTTCCCAGTTGACACCGTCACATGGGATCAGTTCCAGCAAGCTTTCCGCACTGGACATGTTTCAGCGGGAGCTATGGCCATGAAGAAGCGTGAGTTTCGCAACTTACGCCAAGGAGGAAGGACAGTTGGCCAGTACGTTGACGACTTCAGTAAGTTTGCACGTTATGCCCCAGATGACGTTGCTACGGATGCAACCAAGCAGGAGAAGTTCCTAGAAGGACTGAATGATGAATTGAGTATGCAGTTGATGGTAGCAGGTTTCAACAACTACCAGGAGTTGGTAGATCGTGCCATCATGATTGAAGGGAAGCAACAGCAGATTGAGAACCGCAAGAGGAAGTATGGACAGGGGAAGTATAACTCTGGAGCCCAGCAGAAGCCCCGTTTTACCCCTAAATCGGGATTTCAGTTTCAGCATACCCATGGAGGAGGTAGTTCGCACAACCATAACAGCCACAAGAATGGTAATGGGAATAGAGGAAGCAACGGCCAGAATCGGACCATCCCATCAACCCCAGCCAAGAGAGATCTGAGTCAAGTCACCTGTTTCAAGTGTTCCAAGACCGGACATTATGCCAATGAATGTCCTGAAGGCCAGAATGGAAATGGAAATGGAAGCTCAGGGAAGAAGCCGAACCCTTTCAATAGGGGACAGGTGAACCACGTTAACGTGGAGGAGGTTGAAGATCAGCCTGATGCAGTAATCGGTAAGTTTTTGGTTAAGTCATTTACCGCACTCGTTCTTTTCGATACTGGTGCATCACATTCATACATATCAAGGGGATTTGTGGAAAAATATAGCCTGCCCACTAAGATTCTTAAAACACCTATGCTAGTAAGCTCGCCAGGAGCAGAATACATGGCCAGTCAAGGATGCTTTCAAGTGCCATTAAGCATAGGAAGGCATGTTTTCCCAACAGATTTAATTATTCTGGAATCCCAAGGTCTGGATGTAATTCTCGGTATGGATTGGCTGTCGATGTATGGAGGAAACATCGATTGCGCCAGTAAGACAATTTTGCTCACAACGCCAGAAGGAAGTAGGATTCCTCGGACATGTTATATTCGGAGAAGGGATAGCAGTTGACCCCACAAAGGTTGAGACCGTAACCGAATGGGAAGCACCAACGACAGTTGGAGAGATCCGGAGTTTTCTAGGACTCGCAGGATACTACCGGAGATTCATTGAGAACTTTTCAAAGATTGCAAAGCCTATGACGGAGTTGTTGAAGAAGGATACCAAGTTCAATTGGACTGAGGAGTGTGAGGCTAGTTTCCAGGAGTTGAAGAAACGATTGGTTACCTCACCAGTGTTGATTTTGCCAGATCAGACCAAGGATTATGAGGTATATTGCGACGCTTCACGTCGAGGACTTGGAGCAGTGCTTATGCAAGAAGGGAGAGTTGTTTCGTATGCTTCACGACAACTGAAACCTCATGAGTTGAATTACGCCACCCATGATTTGGAGTTAGCAGCCGTAGTGCATGCATTGAAGACATGGAGACATTTCCTCATTGGAAATCATTGCGAGGTGTACACGGATCACAAGAGTTTGAAGTACATTTTCACGCAGAAGGAGTTGAATATTAGACAAAGGAGATGGTTGGAGCTCATCAAGGATTATGATATGAGATTGCATTACCATCCCGGTAAAGCTAATGTAGCAGCTGACGCATTGAGCCACAAGAGCCGCGTCAATACATTAATAACGGAGGAAATACCCAAGGAGTTATTAGAAAACCTTCGTGAACTAAGTTTAGAGATAGTTCCGAAAGGCTATGTAGCAGCATTGGAGATTCGGTCAACATTGATGGATAAAATCAGAGAGGCTCAGAAATCTGACAAGGAGATTGCTTCTATAAAGAAGAAAATGAGTGAAGGAAAAAGCAAAGGGATTTCGTGAGGATGAGCATGATACCCTATGGTTTGAGGACCGTGTTTATGTGCCAAATGACCCGGAGATCAGGAAGTTGATTCTGCAAGAGGCACATGATTCACCCTATTCGATTCACCCAGGAAATACCAAGATGTATTTGGATTTGAAGGAAACATTCTGGTGGACCGGAATGAAGAAGGATATTGCAGCATATGTAGCAGTTTGTGACATATGTCATAGAGTAAAGGCAGAACATCAGAAGCCAGCCGGATTGTTGCAACCATTGCCGATACCCGAATGGAAGTGGGATAAGATAGGCATGGATTTTATCATAGGACTACCCAGGACGAAGGCAGGCTATGACTCGATATGGGTAGTAGTTGATCGTTTGACGAAGGTAGCACATTTCATTCCAGTTAAGACCACTTACACCAGTGCTAAGTTGGCAAAGATATACATGACTAGGATCATTTGTTTGCATGGAGTTCCGAGGAGTATTGTATCAGACAAAGGAACCCAATTTACCTCAAAGTTTTGGAATCAGTTGCATGAAACTTTGGGAACCAGGCTAGAGTTTAGCACCGCTTTTCATCCGCAGACAGATGGACAGACCGAGAGGGTCAATCAGATTTTGGAAGATATGTTGAGAGCTTTTGCACTAGATTATGGATCTAGTTGGGACGATAACTTGTCGTATGCGGAGTTTTCTTATAACAACGGTTACCAAACCAGTTTGAAGATGGCACCTTTCGAAGCTTTGTACGGAAGGAGGTGCAAGACACCGTTGTCATGGGACAAAGTTGGAGACCGCCAGTTCTTTGGACCCGATTTGATTAAAGAGTCTGAACAGAAGGTGAAATTGATTCGCGATAGGCTCAAGGTAGCCCAGTCCAGGCAGAAGAGCTACGCAGATTCTAAACGCAAGGAGACAGTTTACGAAACCGGAGACAGGGTGTATCTTCGAGTATCCCCACTTTGAGGAGTAAAGCGCTTTGGAGTTAAGGGAAAATTAGCACCGCGTTTTGTTGGACCATATAAGATCTTGCAACGTATGGGAGAAGTCGCGTATAAGTTCGAATTACCAGAGGGACTGTCAGGATTTCATGATGTGTTCCATGTTTCTCAGCTGAAGAAATGTCACGCCGAGATGGCGGAGGTACCACTAAGAGATACAGTGCCGCTTGAAGCGATTCAGTTGAAGGACGACTTAACGTATGAGGAGAAACCAGTCAAGATTCTCGAGTTGCCAGCAGAGTTACCCGCAGCAAGGTTATCAAGTTTTGTAAACTTCAGTGGAACCACCACTCAGAGGATGAAGCCACCTGGGAGAGAGAAGAAGATTTGCTCAAGGACCACCCTCACCTATTTTCTAGCCAACCCGAATCTCGAGGGCGAGATTCATCTTAAGGGGGGTAGGTTTGTAACATCCCAAATTTTCAATTTGGAATGTTATACACTAGATCATCATGCATATCATATTTTCTTGCATTTTGGTCGATCCTAGAAATTTCACGCAACTCAAGGACCCTCGGAGAGAGTTGGAAATTTCGTCATTTTCATATTTGAGTTTTCTCAAACTTTGAAAAGAGGCTCACTTGATTTTATTTATTTCATCTTCAATTATTTTTGATATCAAATATGAGAGAGGGGAATAACATGACTTTCCCAAATCTAGAAAAAAAATGAAGATCTAATAAATGAATCAAGTTTTGGATTTTCCGGATTCTAGTTGCGTTTTATTTGGATGAGGGAAAAATGCGTGTTTTCAAAAAAATCGCACCTAGGCCCCGAGAAAAGTTCATTTTGCTCGACTCATTTTTATGAGTCGGGGAAAATTTACTTTGGGAATTTTGGAGTTCGTTTAGATTTTCTTTTCTTTGTTTTTCTGCGCGCGAAACCTTTTAAAAAATTCCGTTTCGGGCCGCCTGGGCCAAGGCCCAGCCGGCAGGCCGGGCCGGCCTCTAGCGCGCGCGCCCGCATAGCCCCGCCGCCGCGCCGAGTCCTAGTAGGACTCAGGCCGCCGCCTTGCTTGCCCCCTCCCCCAAGTTTCCTCCCCCCTCCCCAAAATACCTAGCTACCCCCCCCTCTCCTCCCAAGCCGCCGCCTCCCACCCCGCGCCCCAAGCCGCCGCCGCCGCCCTAGCGCCGCCGCCTCACGCCGCCGCCACCGCCGGAGCCTCGCCGGAGGTAGCCACGCCGCGCCTCTCTTTTTCCCCGGTTCAGTTTTTTTAAAAAAATAACCGTTTCGGTTTTCTTTCGTTTGTTTCGGTTTTCTTTTCCGAAACCCTAGATCAGTTTTTCGTTTTCTTTTACGGTTTAGTTGTTTAGTGACCGTTCGCCGGACCGTTTGTCCTAACGAACGTGATCACCGATATTCCCGGTTAACGAACGTCCGTTCGTATAACCGTTCTTCTTTTTCTTTTCGTCGGATTTATTCCGCGATCGCGATCTCAGATCCGATCTTCGTTCTAGTCTATCTTCTCGCTCGTTTATCGGAATCAGGTGATTCAAGCACCTAGAGTTTCGTTTCGAAACCGCCGTTCCGACTAATCAACTTAAACAAGCTTTTGCTACTGTAAAATTTGACCTAGTTTTAACTTGCTAGAACCGAGCTGTTTTCTTCCGCCGTTTGTTTTTTTGTTGCTTTGTTCGGTTCGTTCTTCTTTGCAACCGGAGTTCTTAAGTTGAACTATCTGGTTCGATCTCTTGTTCGAGTTTTACCTGTGCATTAGATGAGTACTTATTGTATGCTTGTTGTTTGTCTGCGATAGATTACCCGGATTGCGCCGCCTGTTACTTCGAATCACTAGGACTCGCGGATCATCAGCAAGGCAAGTAACACTTTGATCATACCTTTTCTACAACCCAGTTTTATTGCATTAGATCAATCTTCACACATTGCATGATTAGGATCTAATCAAATTGTGGGATGGGAAGTAGATGAGGTAGTACCTATTACCTGTTTATTATGAAACCTTTGGGAGTTACTTCTACGTTTGCTTATTATGCCATGCTATGCTAGTAGACGTGGATTGGGTGAGTGAAATCCATGACAGATGTGAGTTTGATAATTTTAATATCTAAGGTGGCAACTTAAACACACATCTGGGTGGATTGAGGCACCTGGTTTCTATCAGGACTTGCCTGTTTTCTTTTGGACCGCCACCCAGGCTCAAAGGGATCATAAGATCTTTCATGCTAGAAACTTCCGTGTGCAGCCACAAGCCATTATGGGCTCTGGCATAGTTGACTAAGTCGTGCGAACTCTTACAAGGTAGACTAGCAGATGTAGGGTAAAGTAGGTGTACCGGTCTATCCATCGTAAGGTGCTAGCGCTACTGAAAGACTGTGTCTCGGTCATCCATTTCTCAAACACCGTGTAGTGCGAGAAGCCCAACGGAGGCGATCGAGTCTTGTGGGGAAAAGTGCGCAAACCTCTGTAGAGTGTAATAAACTAATCATGATTAGCCGTGTCCCCGGTTATGGACATCTTGAGTATCTAGTACTTGAATATCATGTGAATCTCATCATGTTACTTCTAATTAATATTGTTGGGTTCTAATTGTTCACTTAATTGGGATCAGAATGCTATCAACCATTCTCGATGTTCAACCACCATGATAGTTAAATAAATTTATTCCTTTGCAGTAGGGAAAAATTGGCTTTACGCAGAACAGTAACCATAGAGCTTTCCACCAGCCAAATATGCATATAGTATAGCTGTTACATTCCATTACTCTCTATGTGTTACTTTGCCAGCATATTCGATGTGCTGACCCGTTTTAGGGCTGCAACTTTCATGTTGCAGACATTTCAGACGACGAGTAAGGTGCTTTTAGGTCGTGGTTCTATACTCAGTGATGCCGTTGGAGTTGATGGACCCATTTATCTTCCAAGTCTTCCGCTGTTATCGTTTTTAGATGGCCTTAAGCCATATTTATTGTAATAAGTTCTCTTTGAGACACCGATGTAATAAGTGTGTGATTGCTACTCTGCTATAAATCCTTCGAAGTACTGTGTGGTGTCAGCATTACTGATCCAGGGATGACACCGGAGCAGAGAGACTTGATCCATTCGGGTCGGGTCGCTACACTTGAAAACTGCCTATTTTGCCTATGCCGTCGTGCATAGTATGTTGCATATGGCTGTTTTACCCGTCAGGTCAATATATGCATTATATCCTTTATCACATCTGCAGTGTTAGGGTGTTCCTGTATGCAAAAGATGAAAAGATTGTCCTGGCGGTTTATCGCTGGACGGGTCAAAACACCCGATACATAACTATGAAATCATCATAGTGGAATAATCAGGACCGGATGTAAAGATAAACAAGGCTAAAAAGCCTTTGATTAACGAAAAAACACAGATAAATCTGTTTTATGAACAACAATGTCATACATGTGTTCTTTGATTCTGAACTGCCGGCTTATATGGCATGGACAGTAAGGTTAACAACCCAATCTTTGTAGAAGTTAATACCTCCATATGTCTGATGATTGTCATACCTTGGAAACTCATTGTCCAATAACCAAGCCGGTTTAAATTGAAACCATACTTACGGTTAGATTTGAGACAACAAAACACCAGTAAAACAAAATAGTATGTTTCAAACGATGTAAATCAAGCGTTAAGAATAATTTGGAGGCTTCTGATTCGAATACGATCAGTAAACCGGACCAAAGGGGTTAAGCTAGGATTCAAATACGATCATGTAGCCCCCAGTGGCTTTGGCGTTGTGCCGATCAAGAGGGTACCGACAACTATGTTCTCTTTGGTTCGAATACGACCTATGTTTGAACATGAAGCCCCCAAATGACCTTGAGAGGTTTTTAATGACCCTAATTCGAATACGATCCAAGTCGGACCCAAAAGAGGTTAAGCTATGATTCGGATACGATCAAGAACCCCCTAGTGAGTTTGGCTTTGCGCCGATCAAAAGGGTTACAACAACTATGTTCTCTTTGGTTCGAATACGACCTATGTTTGAACAGGAAGCCCCCTGGTTACCATGAGGTTTAACGGCTAGATTCGAATACGATCATGAGCCGGACCAAAAGGGTTAAGCTAGATTCGAATACGATCAGCCCCCTACTGGTCGTTTGAATAATTATAGTAATAAAGATATATGATCAAAAAAGGACAGAGGTCCTGCTTTATTATTTATCATAATATATACAACGTTAAAGTATGTACATTATGAGAGCCGGTGGCTCAAGTGTAGTAAGGCCGGAGATGAGCAATATTCCACGGTCGACGGGTCTCCTCCTCCTACTTATGTGAGTCTTGGTGCTCTCGAACATCGATAAGGTAATATGACCCGTTGTTTAAGTTTTTGCTGACCACAAAGGGTCCTTCCCAAGGTGGGGATAGCTTGTGTGCATCAGACTGATCCTGGATGAGCCGGAGCACCAGATCACCTTCTTGAAAGGTTCTAGACTTAACCCGGCGGCTGTGATAACGGCGCGGGTCATGTTGGTAAATTGCTAATGGGGCCGTTGCTAAGTCCCGCTCCTCATCTAATAAGTCAAGCGCATCCTGTCGCGCTTGTTCGTTATCAGGTTCAACGTAAGCCGCCACGTGGGGCGAGTCATGACGGATGTCGCTGGGCAGAACTGCCTCTGCTCCATAAACCATGAAGAAGGGCATATAACTCGTAGACCTGTTAGGGGTAGTATTGATACTCCATATCACAGAGGGTAATTCTTCCACCCAACAACCCAGCGTCCATTGTAAAGGGACCATAAGCCGGGTTTTTTAACCTTTCAGGATTTCCTAATTGGCTCTTTCAGCTTGACCATTGGATTGGGGGTGAGCTACTGATGAAACATCAAGCCGGATATGCTCCCGTTGACAGAATTCTTCCATGTCTCCTTGGGACAAGTTAGTGCCATTGTCAGTGATAATGCTATGTGGAAAGCCAAAACGAAAGATCACCTTCTTCATGAATTGAACCGTCGTGGCCGCATCACACTTACTGACCGGCTCTGCCTCAACCCATTTTGTGAACTTGCCCACTGCCACTAAAAGGTGTGTCTTCTTATCTTTAGACCTTTTGAAAGGTCCAACCATGTCAAGCCCCTAGACTGCAAACGACCAAGTGATTGGAATCATCTGCAATTCTTGAGCCGGCACGTGCGCTCGTCCTGCAAATTTTTGACACCCATCGCACCTACTGACCAGATCCTCTACATCAGCGTGAGCTGTTAGCCAGTAAAAACCATGACGAAAAGCTTTGGCCACAAGAGACTTTGAACCGGCATGATGGCCACACTCTCCTTCATGGATCTCATGAAGAATTTCTTGACCTTCTTCAGGAGAGACACAACGTTGAAACGCTCCAGTGACACTGCGATGATACAACTCACCATTGGAAATTGTCATTGACTTAGACCGCCGGGTTATCTGTCGAGCCAAGGTCTCATCCTCCGGTAACTCACCCGGGTCATGTAAGCCAAATATGGCACTGTCCAATCTGGAATGACATGAAGAGCCGCCACCAATTGTGCTTCTGGGTCTGGAATGGCCAAGTCCTCTTCTATAGGCAACTTGACAGAAGGGTTATGTAGAACATATAAAAAGGTGTTAGGCAGCACCGGCTTACGCTGAGATCCCAGCCGGTTTAAAGCATCGACCGCTTCATTCTTTCTACGGTCAATGTGCTCCACTTGATAACCCTTGAAGTGTCCAGCAATAGCGTCAACCTCATGGCAGTAAGCCGCCATGAGAGGGTCCTTGGAGTCCCACTTGCCTGATACCTGTTGAGCCACCAAATCTGAGTTGCCAAGGCACCATACCCAGCTTAAACTCATCTCTTTAGCCATTCGAAGACCATGGAGTAAGGCCTCATACGCTGCTGCGTTGTTAGTACAAGGAAACATCAATCGCAACACATAACAAAACTTGTCACCTCGAGGAGAAGTTAAAACAACTCCAGCCCCCGAGCCTTCCAACTGTCTGGACCCATCGAAATGAATCGTCCAATATGTGTTGTCTGGCTTCTCTTCGAGTATCTGCAACTCCGCCCAATCGTTAATGAAGCCACTAGTGCTTGAGACTTAATGGCAGTACATGGCACATACTTTAAATTATGAGACCCAAACTCAATGGCCCACTTGGCGACTCGTCTTGTGGCTTCTCTATTTTGAATAGTATCCCCAAAGGAGCAGAGCTAACCACAGTGATAGGATGACCCTGAAAGTAATGCTTAAGCTTCCGGCTTGCCATGAACACCCCATAAACAAGCTTCTGCCAATGTGGATATCTTTGCTTGGATTCAATGAGCACCTCACTGATGTAGTAAACCGGTCGTTGAACCAGATGTTCCTTGACAGCCTCCTTGCGCTCCACAACAATGGCCACACTAACGGCCCGTGAGTTAGCAGCCACATATAACAACATCGGCTCCTTCTCAACGGGGGCAGCAAGAACCGGCGGCTCAGTAAGCTGTCTTTTCAGATCTTCAAAGGCAGAGTTAGCAGCGTCACTCCAGACAAAGTCATCCGTCTTTTTCATCATTTGATACAATGGCATAGCCTTCTCACCCAACTGGCTTATGAACCGGCTCAAAGCTGCAACTCGACCCACTAGCCGCCGAACGTCATTGATGCACGCCGGTTTAGCCAAAGATGTAACCGCCTTAATTTTTTCCAAGTTAGCCTCAATGCCTCTATTAGACACCAAAAAGCCCAAAAGCTTGCCAGCTGGGACTCCAAAAACGCATTTGGCCGGGTTAAGCATCATCTTGTAGACCCGGAGGTTATCAAAGGTCTCTTTCAGATCATCTACCAGAGTTTCCTTCTCTCTGGATTTAACCACTATATCGTCCACATAAGCATGAACGTTACGCCCAATCTGGTTATGAAGACAGTTTTGTACACATTGCTGGTAAGTCGCCTGAGCACTTTTAAGCCCAAAAGGCATAGACACATAGCAGAAGGCTCCAAATGGATTGATGAAAGTTGTCTTCTCCTGGTCCTTAACTGCCATTTCGATCTGATGATAGCCAGAATAAGCATCCAAAAACTCAAACACTCACAACCCGCCGTAGCATCAATGATTTGATCAATACGAGGGAGAGCAAAAGGATCAGCCGGACAAGCCTTGTTTAAATCTGTGTAATCCACACACATACGCCAGGTGTCGTTCTTTTTTAGCACAAGCACCAGGTTAGCCAACCACTCTAGGTGAAAGACTTCAACAATAAACCCGGTCGCCAAGACTCGGGCCACCTCTTCTCCAATAGCCTTGCGCCTTCCCTCATTAAACTGTCGAAGAAACTGCCTGACCGGCTTAAACTTTGGATAAATATTGAGAGTGTTCTCAGCGAGTTCTCTCGGTACACACGGCATGTCAGAAGGCCTCCATGCAAAGATGTCCCAGTTCTCACGGATGAACTCGATGAGCGCGCCTTCCTATTTTGGATCCAAGTTAACACTGATAATGAACTGTTTGGATGAGTCGCCAGGCACAAATCAATCATCTTGGTATCATCAGGTGACTTAAATTTCAGCGCCGGCTCATGCTCCATAGTTGGCTTCTTCAAAGACGTCATGTCTGCCGGGTCAACATTATCCTTATAAAACTTCAATTCCTCTGTTGCACAAACAAACTCGGCGTAAGAAGCATCACCTTCTTCACATTCCAGGGCTATCTTCTGGCTTCCATGCACTATGATGGTGCCCTTATAACCCGACATTTTGAGTTGCAGATAAACATAACACGGTCGTGCCATGAACTTAGCATAAGCCATCCATCCAAACAGAGTGTGATAGGGGCTTTTGATCTTAACCACTTCAAAAGTTCACTTCTCAGCCCTACAATCATACGCATCCCCAAAGGCTACTTCCAGCTCAATCTTACCAACTGAGGATGCCGACTTACCAGGCACAACTCCAAGAAAAATAGTATTGGACGTCTTAAGACTTTTGTCAGTCAACCCCATGCGACGGAATGTCTCATAATAGAGGATGTTGATGCTACTTTGTAAGTGCATCTAGTGCCCCTTAGTGATTTTGGTGTATTGAAGACTTATAGGTTAAGGGACTAATGCGTTTGTGAGTGTACACATGTCTATAAGTCTATGAGGAGTTTGATATTTACAGAGAAAGTCGACCCCTAAAAATGAAGTTCTTCGACTGAAGACTTTGGATTTATGAAGACTTTCTGAAGACTTTGAAAGTGAAGAAATTGGTGTGACCTTGAAGACTTGGTATTCATTTGAGGAACATGAAGCGTGAAGACTTTTGTTTTCGTAGTTTCATTTTATCTTTCTTGAGTCATAGGAAACACCGTACTGTTAAAGGGGGCGAGGAAATACTAAGGAAAAATTTCCATGTGATGTTCAACTCAAATCCTACACCTACCAATCCCTTCGAGTGAAGCCATTGGAAATCTCATACAGTTCAGTCATATTCTTCAATGACAGAGACGAAGTTCTTCTGGTCTCTCAGAAATTTGTTCTGACTGAGGAGTTAGGAATTCGCCAGTGCGGATTGCCTACACAGTGAGGAACATGATAACCTTGAGGATTTCGCCACTCAAAATTCCGACCGTTGCTGTGCTATGCGCCAGCTGTCCCAAAATATATATCCACCTAACGGTCTTGTCATTGAAGGGCATTTATGTCTTATCATGTCGGGCTGCTCCCTAGGCTATAAATAGCCGCCCCCTACAACCACTACCTGGTTGGCTGCTCCGAGAGAAACTGACACTTATCATGTGAGAGCAACCCATCCTCCGAGGACTTTGAGCGAAAATCATCATGTGAGGAAAACCCAAACCCAAACACCTACAAACCCCAAGTGATTGAGCATCACTGAAGAGATTGATCCTGCATGGATCTGACGCTTGTTATCTTTGAAGAGTGTGCTTCTTCCATACAGTTAGGCGTCATGGTCTAGAGCATCCAAAAGGAATTGTGGATCACCGAGTGACCAAGTTTGTGAAGGTTCGGAAGTCACCTAAAGACTTACCACGAGTGATTGGGCGAGGTCTGTGTGACCTTAGCTCAAGGGGAATACGGTGAGGACTGAGTGTCCTGAGCTGCGTGTTCAGGACTGGGTGTCCGGGACTATGTGTCCTCGGGTTTAAATACCTAGCCGCCCTAACCAGACGTACAACTGAGACAGCAGTTGGAACAGGTCTACCAAATCATTGTCTTCACCAAGCTTACTGGTTCTATTTCCTCAACTCTTTCATTTCCTCATAACTGTGTTGTGTGCTTGTTCATATCTGTGCTTGAAGACTTTGGCTAAAGATTTTCTCAATTTCCTCAGTTTAATTTCTTCAATCTGTTTGTCTTCATCATGTGTTATCCTGTGCTTATGCTTTCTGTACTCTGTGCCTGTCTTCATTTCATCATGATGACTATGCTTGTGTTATGTTATGTTTACTTTTGAGTACTTATTCCGCTGCTAGTAGTTCTTCGCTAAGGAATTTCCTCACCTGCAAATTCCTTAGTGAAGAATTCATAAAAATCGCCTATTCACCCCCCTCTAGTCGATATAACGCACTTTCAATTGGTATCAGAGCAAGGTACTCCCTTGTTCTGTGTGATTTTGGTTTAACCACCTGGAGTTTTAGTTATGTCGACTGCAGGTATGATCAAGGTCTCTGTTGGGTGTCCTACCTTCGATGGGACGGACTACCCCTACTGGAAGAATAAGATGCGAATGCATCTTGAGGCAATTGATAAGGATCTTTGGTATGCTGTGGAAAATGGTGTTCCCTCAGTCACACCTTCTCTGAATGCTGCTGATGTGAAGAGATTCAAGCAACTCGATTCTCAAGTGAAGAATATCATATGTGGCCATCTGAGCAAAGGACAGTATGGAAGAGTGAGTGCTTTGGAAACTGCTAAGCTTATCTGGGATAGACTGTCCAAAGTGAATGAAGGAGTCTCAACACAGCGTGACTCTCGAGTTGATGTTCTTCGCAATCTCTTCAACCGCTTCAAAAGACTCGACAATGAAAATGTTCAACAAACCTTCGATCGCCTCACTGACATCTCAAATGAGCTTCAGGCACTTGGTGCCACTAACATCACCGACCATGAGGTGGTGAAGAAATTGCTGAGATCGCTTGATTCCTCATTTGACACTCTGGCATTGATGATACAAGAACGTGCTGATTACAAGTCACTTGATCCCACTGATATTCTCGAGAGGCTAAATACTCATGAGTTCCAACTTGCTGAAAAAAGAGATCTCTATGGTTCGAGCTATGGCAGATCACGTGCATTGAAGGCCAAGGCAGTATCTGAGTCCGAAGATGAAGACTCTGGTAGCAGCCTTGGTGATCCTGAAGAACTATGCCATGAGCTAGCACTGCTTGTGAAGAAGTTCCAAAAGTTCTCAAGACGTGGTCGCTTTGGAAGACCCTCAAGGAGCAATGATTCCTCATCCAGTGACTACAAGAGGAGGCTCTGCCACAAATGCAAGAAACTTGGACATTACATTCAAGATTGTCCTCAGTGGGAAAAGGAATCGAAGAAGAAGAAATACAAGGATTACAGTTTTGATGATGCGAAGAAAAAGAAGAAATCCTCAAAATCTTCATCATCAAAATCCTCAAAATCCTCATCTCACAAGAATAGCAGCTCCAAGAAGGCTAGGGCATTCATTGGCAAGGAAATGGACTCTGAGGCTGAATCTGAAGAAAATGAGGAAGAGGAGGCATCTAAGGAGTCAGAATCCGGAGTGGCGAGCCTAGCCCTCGCTACTACATTCGTTAGCAAGTCTATCTTCAACACTGAAGAAAATGACCTCACCAACAAGGTTGATGAAGGCGATGATGACTATGCTCCCACCTATTGCTTCATGGCAAAGGGTGCCAAGGTACTCAAATATACCTCCTCTGAATCAAGTGAGAATGAATCTAATGAAAACCTTAAGCCCAGCTATTCTAAACTTGCTAAGATTTTTGTAAAACAACAAAGGGCTTTTGAAAAGGTTCAAAACATGCTAGACAAAAGTGATGATATGTTGGATGAAGAAATGGATCGCACTAAAGCCTTGACTGAAAATCTTCAGAGACTTCAAACTAGGTTTGACAACCTTCAAGGTCATCATAACACTATCTTATCTAATCATGAGAAGCTTTCTTATGAATTTCTTCAAAGAAACCAAGACCTTGAGAAGCTAAGAGTGAGTTATGAAGATCTTCAAAAGGAGCACGATTCATTACTTGATCAACAAATCAGCGCTTCTCAGGAAGAATTTGTTCCTCCTTGTTTGAAATGCATTGAACGTGAATCTGCTAATTATTCACCTGAATGTTCAAATGCTTCTAATGCTACAAATTCTTCACTTGCCTCTACTATCACTAATTCCTCATCTGAGGACACTGCTAGTATCACTGACGATGCAGGGCTGAAGGAATTGCACATGTCAGGCATGTACAAAAGCCTCAAAGGGCATCAGACTCTTTGTGATGTGCTTAAAAGCAAATCCTCAACAGGAACCCTAGGAAAGAGGGTATTGCCTTTGAGAGGAAACTCAATGCCGATGGTACATATTGGAAGCCTGAGCGGTACCCCAAAACTACATGGGTTGCTGCAAAGGGACCTCCAGTTGATCCATCTAACTTATCTGGATTTGCATGTGAATCTCCTCATTCTGATGATGAGTCATTTGACTCCAACTATAAACTATTCAAAAATCAGAATGGTGAAGTATTTGCTAGATATGTTGGCACTAACTGCGGGAATGGTTCCCCTATGAAAAAAATCTGGGTTCCCAAAAGGTGCCTTGAAAGTCTTCAGGTGAATGTCCTCAGGACACCACCTGTGAAGAATAGGACCCCCAGAGCAAATTCTTCATATGGACCAAATTCTTCATATGGATCCAAGTCCTCATATGAATATCATCGTGCTAGCAACTCTGTTTCGCAGGGAAGAGCTAAGGGCTGTGAATATGAGCATTATACTTCTAATCATCATGTTCATAAGTCCTCGAAGAATTTCTCTTCTTATTCATATGCTTATCCTAACTCCTCTTATGTGAAACAAAATGGACTGGCTTCTATGCCACCTTTCTCATATGGAGCTCGCAGAGTGATGAACTCTTTGCCACCCCTTCAGATGTGGGTGGTGAAGAAAAAGAACTAATCTCTTCTGCAGGGTCAGGTCACCAGACGTACGTAATCGTCTGAAGAATCTGCTGGAGACCTGAGTATGCCTGAAAGGACGCGGGCTAATCATGAAGAAATGAACTTTCATTTCTCACGTCCTCATACTGCTTTATCTGTTCTTTTGCTTGATGAAATTGATCTGATGAATTGATGCCATATTCTTCACTGATGGAGTATATGAGTTCGTAAGTTGCACTAATTCATCTGCAAGATGATCAACCCAAAGCCACTGAGCGGGTCCTCGATAGTGGATGTACAAATCACATGACTGGTGACAAGAATATATTGATGGATGCTCCATTATCTCCATCGCATCTGAAGCATATCATCTTTGCCGACAAAGGCAAAAGTCAGGTATTGGGTCTAGGTAAGGTTGCGATCACAAAGGATCGACACATGGACAAAGTCATGCTTGTCGAGTCCTTAGGATACAACCTCATGTCTATCTCAATGCTTTGTGATCTCGATATGGTTGTTGTCTTTGGCAAGTACCGTTGTGTTGTGGTTATGGAAGTTGACAATTCCAACGTCTTCGAAGGATTTAGGAGAGGAGACTTGTATATTGTTTATTTCTCTACAGGACCACAACCAGCCATTTGCCTACTTGCAAAAGCTTCAGAAGGCTGGCTCTAGCATCGACGACTTGGTCATGCAGGCATGAGGAATTTGCACACGCTTGCGAAGAAGAAGCATGTCATTGGCATCGAGAATGTCAAATTACTCAAGGATCACCTATGCGGAGCCTATGAAGCTGGGAAGATGACAAAGGCTAAGCATCCAGCAAAGACTATCATGACCACTACTCGTCCATTTGAATTGCTTCACGTGGATCTCTTCGGTCCTAATCATTATTCTGCTGTTACAAATGATGCATCTCTATATGGCTTTGTTATTGTTGATGATTGCTCTCGATACACATGGGTACACATCGTTACTTACAAACATGAAGTGCAGGAAGTCTTCAAATGATTTTCCTCGAGGGCTTCAACCAACTTTGGTGTGAAGATCAAGCACATCAGAAAAAAGGCGTTGTGGAGCGCAAGAACAGGACTCTTGCTGAGATGGCTCGCACTATGCTTGATGAATACAAAATGCCTCGTCATTTCTAGATTGAGGCAATTGATACTGCGTGCCACATTATCAACAGAGTATATCTTCACAAATTCTTCAAGAAGACTGCCTATGAACTCCTCACTGATAAGAAACCCAATGTAAGTTATTTCAAAGTCTTTAGTGCTAAATGTTGGATTAGAGATCCTCATCACAACTCAAAATTTGCACCAAAAGCACATGAAGGTTTTATGCTTGGTTACGGAAAGGACTCGCACACCTACGGAGTCTTCAACAACGTTCTTCACAAGGTTCTTGAAACTGTAGATGTGCGGTTCGATGAAACTAATGGCTCGCAAAGAGAGCACCTACCTACTGTGATAGATGAACCAGCACCTGAGGAAACTATCAAGTTCAAGGCTACTGAGGATGTCATTCCTACTGAAGAATCTACTAAAGAATTCATTCCAGAACATGAAGAACGTCGAGCTAATGCACTTGAAGAAAATACTGAAGAAAATGGTGCTGAAGAGAATGCTGATCAAATTCCTCAACGACAACCAGCTCATCCTCACATTGCAAAAGAAGTGCAAGTTGAAAAGATTATCAATGACATCAAAGCGCCAGGTCCTCTCACACGCTCAAAAGCTTCACATTTATCTAACTTTTGTGGGCACTATGCTTTTGTCTCTATCACAGAGCCCACTAAGGTAGATGAAGCATTTCTGGAGCCTGAGTGGATTCAGGCCATGCAAGAAGAATTACATCAGTTCGAGCTCAACAATGTCTGGGAACTGGTCAAACGTCCAGATCCTCGCAAGCACAATATCATTGGCACAAAGTGGATCTACCGCAACAAGCAAGATTAAAATGGCCTTGTGGTGAGGAATAAAGCACGGCTCGTAGCTCAAGGCTACACACGGGTTGAAGGAATCACTACAAGAAACATGTTAATCCATGACAAATTTCTGGTGACGTTATGAAAATCCGTCACAATCTATGACAGTTTTCTCTCGTCCATCACGGAAGCCCTCACTGATTAGCAAAATGCAAATGTGCCTAGAAACCAAACGAAGCCCATATGGTATTCTTTTTTTCTGGAGATCGTGTGTTTTAAATTTTAATGATAAAAATGCAATCAAGACTTGATCCCAAGACCTCTTGGGTTAAGAGACTAGCGTGTGACGGCTATACTAGTTAAAAAAAGTGTGCCATGGATTGGACCATGCACCTCTCACCTACTTGAATAGTTCAATACCAGTTGGTCAAGAAAATCGTGGTGAGACAGATTGCAAACATAAATAATGATTTGCACTCCTACACAACAACTATACATATATAATATGTGACTCCAAAATTTAATTCATGATTACTCAAAGAAAAAATGAATATAATTTGGTAATTTCATCTATATGGGAATCAACATATAGTCTAACCTATTCACTATAAAACCATCATGGTCAGCAACTTGTACGGCTTAGCTTTGTTTTAAACTTTGTCCAAACCGTGACGGCCTGCTGCAGCTTGTTTTCAAAAGGAAGCAAACCGCCCCTGCTGATGTGGCGATCCAGTGTGATGGAAAACTCGCGCTGTGATTGGTTGAACAACCCCTCCCTCGGATCGCAGATCTAAACCGTCTGCTCCTTAGAGATCCGACGGGTAGCAAACCTCCCCTCTTTCACATTAGTTCTTCAGCCCACCCACCCGCAATCTTCGCACCTAACCAGCGTCCCCACGCCATCCAAACTGTTCCAGCAGCAACCGCACCATCCCCACCTCCTTCCTCTCATGCCGCCAGCTCACCATACGCTGAATACCCACCTCCTCCCCTCTTGGATCTTCCCCGTCGTGCACAAATCCTCCCATTCCGACGCCTCCCCGCCGTACCCAGCTACTCCTCAACCGGCGTGCCGCCTACACACGCACTGCGCCGCCGTAGTGTCCTCTCCTCTGGCCAGATCCCACCGACATCCGTGAGTCAACGGCAACCATGGGCGGATCACAACGCGGCCACTGTCGTCCTCCCTCCATACACGCTACGGTAACCAACAGCACCCCCTTCCCTCACTGCCTACCCTGCCCCTTTCTCTCTCCACCGGCCGATCCAGCCCCAAAAGCCTGATCTAGTGCACGCGGCATCAGTCTCGTCGATGCAGGTCCTCACCATGTCGCTGCAGGGAGCGAGCGACGCCGTCGTTGGCGTGCTAAACAGCGGGGATGCACAGATCCGCCACCGGGGCTAGCTGTTGGGGATGCGCCATGCTGAGACACTGCCATCCTTCATCGTGATGGGGCCCGCATCCGTCGCCTACGCAGTCCTCACCGCCGGATTCTCCGTTGACCACGACAGGCTATGAGCCGCTCGCCCCAATAGATCTCTCTTCCTCTCTACTTACTTTGGATTTTTTTCGGCTGTCTTAAGGTTTGTTGACGCGCAGGAAATGTCAAGCATGGATTGAGCGAGGTATTAGCGGATAAGGTTCTCTCTCTCTGATGACTTCGGCGGGGATGGCCGGATCTGCGTCCAGAAATCTACGGAGTGACCATGCCGTGTACAAAATTAGTGTAGGTTGTTTGTATTTTTAGTTCTTGTGTTTCGCTGGTCCTTGACAGATGTATTCTCCAGAAATATGTGTAGTTCTAAGTTTTTTGTGTAGTGTTTTGTGTAGTTTATTTGTGTATTTTTTTCTTTTTATATAATGACATGAGCATCTTCTGGAAAACGTGTACTGGCTCAGAGAAATGAGATGGGCCAAGTGCTAAGATTGTAGTTAGTGGGCCTTGGAAAGACCTAAAATTTAACAGGCCAAACTTCCAATTGGGATGATTACTACATGAGTGTTTGTCTTAGATGGATCTAAAATTTAGGGAGCCAAAATTCTTATTGGGTTGATTACTTTAGGGGCTCCCACGTTAGATCCATGTCAGATTCTGATGTGGCACACAAGTTAACGCCGTTATGAGCTTGCTAGTTAAGTGCCATCCAAGACGGCTAAGGACCGTCATGGATCATGATGGTTTTGGATGATCTGTCATGGAGTGTGCAGTTGTCAAATTATGATAAGATATACATGACGGGTTTTAAATCCGTCACGGGTACCCTTCCATTATGGTTTTGCACATGTCTGTGACGGATTTAGACCGTCATGTATTAACAGAATTCTTGTAGTGAATTGATTTCGATGAAACTTTTGCACCTGTTGCTAGGCTTGAGGCTATTCGCATATTACTTGCTTATGCTAACCATCATGATATCACTTTATATCAATGGATGTGAAAAGTGCATTCCTCAATGGTAAGCTTGAGGAAGAAGTATATGTTGCTCAACCCCCAGGTTTTGAAGATCCAAAGAATCCCGACAAAGTCTTCAGACTCAACAAGGCCCTCTATGGCCTCAAGCAGGCCCCACGGGCATGGTATGATACCTTGAAGGAATTCTTCATGAAGAAAGGCTTCAAACCCGGTTCACTCGACCCTACTCTTTTCACTAAATCTTATGATGGTGAATTGTTTGTGTGCCAAGTATATGTTGATGATATTATCTTTGGCTGTACTGACCAACGTTATAGTGATGAATTTGCCTACATGATGAGTGAAGAATATCAAATGTTTATGATGGGAGAATTAAAATTCTTCTTAGGTCTTCAAATTCGTCAACAACGCAATGGCATATTCATATATCCGGAGAAATACCTCAAGGATGTACTGAGGAAATTCGGCATGCAAGATTGCAAAGGACTCAAAATTCCTATGCCCACAAACGGCCATCTGTGCACTGATGAAAATGGTATTGACTTCAATCATAATGTTGGGGAACGTAGTAATTTCGAAAATTTTCCTACGCACACGCAAGATCATGGTGATGCATAGCAACGAGGGGGAGAGTGTTGTCTACGTACCAACGCAGACCGACTGCGGAAGCGATCACACAACGTAGAGCAAGTAGTCGTACGTCTTCTTCCCGATCCGACCGATCCAAGCACCGTTACTCCGGCACCTCCGAGTTCTTAGCACACGTTCAGCTCGATGACGATCCCCGGGCTCCGATCTAGCAAAGCTTCGGGGAGGAGTTCCGTCAGCACGACGGCGTGGTGACGATCTTGATGTACTACCGACGCAGGGCTTCGCCTAAGCACTACAACGGTATGATCGAGGTGGAATTTGGTGGCAAGGGGCACCGCACACGGCTAAGGAACGATCAACAATGATCAATTGTGTGTCCAAGAGGTGCCCCCTGCCCCCGTATATAAAGGAGCAAGGGGAGGGGTTTGGCCGGCCAAGGGAGAGGGGCGCAGGAGGAGTCCTACTCCCACCGGGAGTAGGACTCCCCCCCCCCCCAATCCTATTCCTAATAGGAGTCCTCAAGGGGGAAAGAGAGAAGGGGTGGCCGGCCACCTTCCCTAGTCCTAATAGGACTAGGGAAAGGGGGGAGGCGTGCAGCCCTCTATGGCAGCCCCTTTTCACTTTTCCACTAAGGCCCAATAGGCCCATTTGCCTCCCGGGGGGTTCCGGTAACCCTCCCGGTATTCCGGTAAAATCCCGATTTCACCCGGAACATTTCCGATGTCCAAACATAGGCTTCCAATATATCAATCTTTACGTCTCGACCATTTCGAGACTCCTCGTCATGTCCGTGATCACATCCGGGACTCCGAACAACCTTCGGTACATCAAAATGCATAAACTCATAATAACTGTCATCGTAACGTTAAGCGTGCGGACCCTACGGTTCGAGAACAATGTAGACATGACCGAGACACGTCTCCGGTCAATAACCAATAGCGGGACCTGGATGCCCATATTGGCTCCTACATATTCTACGAAGATCTTTATCGGTCAGTCTGCATAACAACATACGTTGTTCCCTTTGTCATCAGTATGTTACTTGCCCGAGATTCGATCGTCGGTATCCAATACCTAGTTCAATCTCGTTACTGGCAAGTCTCTTTACTCGTTCCGTGATACATCATCTCACAACTAACATCTTAGTTATAATGCTTGCAAGGCTTATGTGATGTGTATTACCGAGAGGGCCCAGAGATACCTCTCCGACACTCGGAGTGACAAACCCTAATCTCGAAATACGCCAACCCAACATCTACCATTGGAGACACCTGTAGTACTCCTTTATAATCACCCAGTTACGTTGTGATGTTTGGTAGTACCCAAAGTGTTCCTCCGGTAAACGGGAGTTGCATAATCTCATAGTTATAGGAACATGTATAAGTCATGAAGAAAGCAATAGCAACATACTAAACGATCGGGTGCTAAGCTAATGGAATGGGTCATGTCAATCAGATCATTCAACTAATGATGTGACCTCATTAATCAAATAACAACTCTTTGTTCATGGTTAGGAAACATAACCATCTTTGATTAACGAGCTAGTCAAGTAGAGGCATACTAGTGACACTCTGTTTGTCTATGTATTCACACATGTATTATGTTTCCGGTTAATACAATTCTAGCATGAATAATAAACATTTATCATGATATAAGGAAATAAATAATAACTTTATTATTGCCTCTAGGGCATATTTCCTTCAGTCTCCCACTTGCACTAGAGTCAATAATCTAGATTACACAGTAATGATTCTAACACCCATGGAGCCTTGGTGCTGATTATGTTTTGCTCGTGGAAGAGGCTTAGTCAACGGGTCTGCAACATTCAGATCCGTATGTATCTTGCAAATCTCTATGTCTCCCACCTGGACTAGATCCCGGATGGAGTTGAAGCGTCTCTTGATGTGTTTGGTCCTTTTGTGAAATCTGGATTCCTTTGCCAAAGCAATTGCACCAGTATTGTCACAAAAGATTTTCATTGGACCCGATGCACTAGGTATGACACCTAGATCGGATATGAACTCCTTCATCCAGACTCCTTCGTTCGCTGCTTCCGAAGCAGCTATGTACTCCGCTTCACATGTAGATCCCGCTACGACGCTTTGTTTAGAACTGCACCAACTGACAGCTCCACCGTTTAAAGTAAACACGTATCCGGTTTGTGATTTAGAATCGTCCGGATCAGTGTCAAAGCTTGCATCAACGTAACCTCTTACGGTGAGCTCTTTGTCACCTCCATATACGAGAAACATATCCTTAGTCCTTTTCAGGTATTTCAGGATGTTCTTGACCGCTGTCCAGTGATCCACTCCTGGATTACTTTGGTACCTCCCTGCTAAACTTATATCAAGGCACACATCAGGTCTGGTACACAGCATTGCATACATGATAGAGCCTATGGCTGAAGCATAGGGAACATCTTTCATTTTCTCTCTATCTTCTGCAGTGGTCGGGCATTGAGTCTGACTCAACTTCACACCTTGTAACACAGGCAAGAACCCTTTCTTTGCTTGATCCATTTTGAACTTCTTCAAAATCTTGTCAAGGTATGTGCTTTGTGAAAGTCCAACTAAGCGTTTTGATCTATCTCTATAGATCTTTATGCCTAATATGTAAGCTGCTTCCCCGAGGTCTTTCATCGAAAAACTTTTATTCAAGTATTCCTTTATGCTATCCAGAAATTCTATATCATTTCCAATCAGCAATATGTCATCCACATATAATATCAGAAATGCTACAGAGCTCCCACTCACTTTCTTGTAAATACAGGCTTCTCCAAAAGTTTGTATAAAGCCAAATGCTTTGATCACACTATCAAAGCGTTTATTCCAACTCCGAGATGCTTGCACCAGTCCATAAATGGATCGCTGGAGTTTGCACACTTTGTTAGCTCCCTTTGGATCGACAAAACCTTCTGGTTGCATCATATACAACTCTTCTTCCAGAAATCCATTCAGGAATGCAGTTTTGACATCCATCTGCCATATTTCATAATCATAAAATGCGGCAATTGCTAACATGATTCTGACGGATTTAAGCATCGCTACGGGTGAGAAGGTCTCATCATAGTCAACCCCTTGAACTTGTCGAAAACCTTTTGCGACAAGTCGAGCTTTATAGACAGTAACATTACCGTCAGCGTCAGTCTTTTTCTTGAAGATCCATTTATTCTCAATTGCTTGCCGATCATCGGGCAAGTCAACCAAAGTCCATACTTTGTTCTCATACATGGATCCCATCTCAGATTTCATGGCCTCAAGCCACTTTGCGGAATCTGGGCTCACCATCGCTTCTTCATAGTTCGTAGGTTCATCATGATCTAGTAGCATGACTTCCAGAATTGGATTACCGTACCACTCTGGTGCGGATCTCACTCTGGTTGATCTACGTGGTTCAGTAGTATCTTGTCCTGAAGTTTCATGATCATCATCATTAGCTTCCTCACTAATTGGTATAGATGTCGCAGAAACAGTTTTCTGTGATGTACTATTTTCCAATAAGGGAGCAGGTACAGTTACCTCGTCAAGTTCTACTTTTCTCCCACTCACTTCTTTCGAGAGAAACTCCTTCTCTAGAAATGATCCATTCTTAGCAACGAATGTCTTGCCTTCGGATCTGTGGTAGAAGGTATACCCAACAGTTTCCTTTGGGTATCCTATGAAGACACATTTTTCCGCTTTGGGTTCGAGCTTATCAGGTTGAAGCTTTTTCACATAAGCATCGCAGCCCCAAACTTTAAGAAACGACAATTTTGGTTTCTTGCCAAACCATAGTTCATAAGGCGTCGTCTCAACGGATTTTGATGGTGCCCTATTTAACGTGAATGCGGCCGTCTCTAAAGCATAACCCCAAAACGATAGCGGTAAATCAGTAAGAGACATCATAGATCGCACCATATCTAGTAAAGTACGATTACGACGTTCGGACACACCATTACGCTGTGGTGTTCCAGGTGGCGTGAGTTGCGAAACTATTCCACAATTTTTCAAATGTACACCAAACTCGTAACTCAAATATTCTCCTCCACGATCAGATCGTAGAAACTTTATTTTCTTGTTACGATGATTTTCAACTTCACTCTGAAATTCCTTGAACTTTTCAAATGTTTTAGACTTATGTTTCATTAAGTAGATATACCCATATCTGCTTAAATCATCTGTGAAGGTGAGAAAATAACGATATCCGCCACGAGCCTCAATATTCATCGGACCACATACATCGGTATGTATGATTTCCAATAAATCTGTTGCTCTCTCCATAGTACCGGAGAATGGTGTTTTAGTCATCTTGCCTATGAGGCATGGTTCGCAAGTACCAAGTGATTCATAATCAAGTGGTTCCAAAAGCCCATCAGTATGGAGTTTCTTCATGCGCTTTACACCGATATGACCTAAACGGCAGTGCCACAAATAAGTTGCACTATCGTTATCAACTCTGCATCTTTTGGCTTCTACATTGTGAATATGTGTATCACTACTATCGAGATTCAACAAGAATAGACCACTCTTCAAAGGTGCATGACCATAAAAGATATTACTCATATAAATAGAACAACCATTATTCTCTGATTTAAATGAATAACCGTCTCGCATTAAACAAGATCCAGATATAATGTTCATGCTCAACGCTGGCACCAAATAACAATTATTTAGGTCTAATATTAATCCCGAAGGTAGATGTAGAGGTAGCGTGCCGACCGCGATCACATCGACTTTGGAACCGTTTCCCACGCGCATCATCACCTCGTCCTTTGCTAGTGTCCGCTTATTCCGTAGTCCCTGTTTCGAGTTGCAAATATTAGCAACAGAACCAGTATCAAATACCCAGGTGCTACTGCGAGCTCTAGTAAGGTACACATCAATAACATGTATATCACATATACCTTTGTTCACCTTGCCATCCTTCTTATCCGCCAAATACTTGGGGCAGTTCCGCTTCCAGTGACCAGTCTGCTTGCAGTAGAAGCACTCAGTTTCAGGCTTAGGTCCAGACTTGGGTTTCTTCTCCTGAGCAGCAACTTGCTTGCTGTTCTTCTTGAAGTTCCCCTTCTTCTTCCCTTTGCCCTTTTTCTTGAAACTAGTGGTCTTGTTGACCATCAACACTTGATGCTCCTTCTTGATTTCTACCTCCGCAGCTTTCAGCATTGTGAAGAGCTCGGGAATAGTCTTGTTCATCCCTTGCATATTATAGTTCATCACGAAGCTCTTGTAGCTTGGTGGCAGATATTGGAGAATTCTGTCAATGACGCAATCATCTGGAAGATTAACTCCCATCTGAATCAAGTGATTATTATACCCAGACATTTTGAGTATATGCTCACTGACAGAACTGTTCTCCTCCATCTTGCAGCTATAGAACTTATTGGAGACTTCATATCTCTCAATTCGGGCATTTGCTTGAAATATTAACTTCAACTCCTAGAACATCTCATATGCTCCATGACGTTCAAAACGTCGTTGAAGTCCCGATTCTAAGCCGTAAAGCATGGCACACTGAACTATCGAGTAGTCATCAGCTTTGCTCTGCCAGACGTTCATAACATCTGGCGTTGCTCCAGCAGCAGGCCTGGCACCCAGCGGTGCTTCCAGGACGTAATTCTTCTGTGCAGCAATGAGGATAATCCTCAGGTTACGGACCCAGTCCGTGTAATTGCTACCATCATCTTTCAACTTTGCTTTCTCAAGGAACGCATTAAAATTTAACGGAACAACAGCACGAGCCATCTATCTACAATCAACATAAACAAGCAAGATACTATCAGGTACTAAGTTCATGATAAGTTTAAGTTCAGTTAATCAAATTACTTAGGAACTCCCACTTAGATAGACATCCCTCTAATCCTCTAAGTGATCACGTGATCCAAATCAACTAAACCATAACCGATCATCACGTGAGATGGAGTAGTTTTCAATGGTGAACATCATCATGTTGATCATATCTACTATATGATTCACGCTCGACCTTTCGGTCTCTGTGTTCCGAGGCCATATCTGCATATGCTAGGCTCGTCAAGTTTAACCTGAGTATTCTGCGTGTGCAAAACTGGCTTGCACCCGTTGTAGATGGACGTAGAGCTTATCACACCCGATCATCACGTGGTGTCTGGGCACGACGAACTTTGGCAACGGTGCATACTCAGGGAGAACACTTCTTGATAATTTAGTGAGAGATCATCTTATAATGCTACCGTCAAACAAAGCAAGATAAGATGCATAAAAGGATAAACATCACATGCAATCAATATAAGTGATATGATATGGCCATCATCATCTTGTGCTTGTGATCTCCATCTCCGAAGCACCGTCATGATCACCATCGTCACCGGCGCGACACCTTGATCTCCATTGTAGCATCGTTGCCGTCTCGCCAATCTTATGCTTCCACGACTATCACTACCGCTTAGTAATAAAGTAAAGCATTACATCGCGATTGCATTGCATACAATAAAGCGACAACCATATGGCTCCTGCCAGTTGCCGATAACTTGGTTACAAAACATGATCATCTCATACAATAAAATTTAGCATCATGCCTTGACCATATCACATCACAACATGCCCTGCAAAAACAAGTTAGACGTCCTCTACTTTGTTGTTGCAAGTTTTACGTGGCTGCTACGGGCTTAAGTAAGAACTCATCTCACCTACGCATCAAAACCACAACGATAGTTCATCAAATAGACTCCGTTTTAACCTTCTCAAGGACCGGGCGTAGTCACACTTGGTTCAACTAAAGTTGGAGAGACAGTCTTCCGCAAGCCATCTATGTGCAAAGCACGTCGAGGGAACCGGTCTCGCGTAAGAGTACGCGTAAGGTTGGTCCGGATCGTCTCGTCCAACAATACCGCCGAACCAAAGTATGACATGCTGGTAGGCAGTATGACTTGTATCGCCCATAACTCACTTGTGTTCTACTCGTGCAAATAACATCAAACCATAAAACCTAGGCTCGGATGCCACTGTTGGGGAACGTAGTAATTTCGAAAATTTTCCTACGCACACGCAAGATCATGGTGATGCATAGCAACGAGGGGGAGAGTGTTGTCTACGTACCAACGCAGACCGACTGCGGAAGCGATCACACAACGTAGAGGAAGTAGTCGTACGTCTTCTTCCCGATACGACCGATCCAAGCACCGTTACTCCGGCACCTCCGAGTTCTTAGCACACGTTCAGCTCGATGACGATCCCCGTGCTCCGATCCAGCAAAGCTTCGGGGAGGAGTTCCGTCAGCACGACGGCGTGGTGACGATCTTGATGTACTACCGACGCAGGGCTTCGCCTAAGCACTACAACGGTATGATCGAGGTGGAATTTGGTGGCAGGGGGCACCGCACACGGCTAAGGAACGATCAACAATGATCAATTGTGTGTCCAAGAGGTGCCCCCTGCCCCCGTATATAAAGGAGCAAGGGGAGGGGTTCGGCCGGCCAAGGAGAGGGGCGCAGGAGGAGTCCTACTCCCACCGGGAGTAGGACTCCCCCCCCCCCAATCCTATTCCTAATAGGAGTCCTCAAGGGGGAAAGAGAGAAGGGGTGGCCGGCCACCTTCCCTAGTCCTAATAGGACTAGGGAAAGGGGGGAGGCGTGCAGCCCTCTATGGCAGCCCCTTTTCACTTTTCCACTAAGGCCCAATAGGCCCATTTGCCTCCCGGGGGGTTCCGGTAACCCTCCCGGTATTCCGGTAAAATCCCGATTTCACCCGGAACATTTCCGATGTCCAAACATAGGCTTCCAATATATCAATCTTTACGTCTCGACCATTTCGAGACTCCTCATCATGTCCGTGATCACATCCGAGACTCCGAACAACCTTCGGTACATCAAAATGCATAAACTCATAATAACTGTCATCGTAACGTTAAGCGTGCGGACCCTACGGTTCGAGAACAATGTAGACATGACCGAGACACGTCTCCGGTCAATAACCAATAGCGGGACCTGGATGCCCATATTGGCTCCTACATATTCTACGAAGATCTTTATCGGTCAGACCGCATAACAACATACGTTGTTCCCTTTGTCATCGGTATGTTACTTGCCCGAGATTCGATCGTCGGTATCCAATACCTAGTTCAATCTCGTTACTGGCAAGTCTCTTTACTCATTCCGTGATACATCATCTCACAACTAACATCTTAGTTATAATGCTTGCAAGGCTTATGTGATGTGTATTACCGAGAGGGCCCAGAGATACCTCTCCGACACTCGGAGTGACAAACCCTAATCTCGAAATACGCCAACCCAACATCTACCATTGGAGACACCTGTAGTACTCCTTTATAATCACCCAGTTACGTTGTGACATTTGGTAGTACCCAAAGTGTTCCTCCGGTAAACGGGAGTTGCATAATCTCATAGTTATAGGAACTTGTATAAGTCATGAAGAAAGCAATAGCAACATACTAAACGATCGGGTGCTAAGCTAATGGAATGGGTCATGTCAATCAGATCATTCAACTAATGATGTGACCTCGTTAATCAAATAACAACTCTTTGTTCATGGTTAGTAAACATAACCATCTTTGATTAACGAGCTAGTCAAGTAGAGGCATACTAGTGACACTCTATTTGTCTATGTATTCACACATGTATTATGTTTCCGGTTAATACAATTCTAGCATGAATAATAAACATTTATCATGATATAAGGAAATAAATAATAACTTTATTATTGCCTCTAGGGCATATTTCCTTCACATAAGGTATACCGCTCCATGATTGGTTCTTTATTGTACTTATGTGCATCTAGGCCAGATATAATGCTTAGTGTTTGCATGTGTGCCCGATTTCAAGCTACACCGAAGGAATCACACCATAAGGTTGTGAAGCATATTCTTCGATATCTAGCTCACACACCAACACTTGGATTATGGTACCCCAAGGGCTCGACTTTTGATCTCATTGGATATTCTGACTCTGACTATGCTGGTGATCGTGTGGACCGCAAGTCAACATTCGGTACATGTCATTTCCTCGGACGATCTTTGGTGTGTTGGTCCTCGAAGAAACAGAACTGTGTATCACTATCTACTGCTGAAGCTGAGTATATTGCCGCTGGTTCTTGCTGTGCTCAATTGCTATGGATGAAGCAAACTCTCAAGGACTACGGCGTCAACATGAAGAATGTGCCTCTCTTCTGTGACAATGAGAGTGCCATCAAGATTTCTCACAACCCAGTTCAGCACTCGAAGACAAAGCACATTCAGATTCGTCATCATTTTCTCCGTGATCATGTGTTGAAGGGCGACATTTCTATTGAGCATGTGAAGACTGAAGAACAGCTAGTCGATATCTTCACAAAGCCCTTGGATGAGAAGAGATTTAGCAAGTTGCGGTGTGAGCTAAATATCCTAGAATCTTCGAATGTTCTTTGAAAAGGACACTCATCCTAACACTTATTCAAAATTGATGACTTAGATGTGCAACACATGAAGAAACGTTTTTTCTTCAATCAATGAAGAATAACACTCTAAGTGTGAAGAAATTAACGAAGAATTTGATTCTCAGAACCCTATGATAATTGTACGCGGTGTCTAAAATCATCATTCTTATACGGTGGGTCACGCCACCACCAAAAGTTGAAATTCCTCAGTTGTTCAAATTCTTTAACTTTGCATTGTCTTCACTGTTTCCGTTGTTTTTCTTCATTGGCTATATATATATATATATATATATATATATATATATATATGAGTTTATGACCCTTCTCATTCTTCAAGTTGGTTTTTCTGCTAAGTGAATGTGATCGGACTCTTCCCCCTCTATGCTATACTCAACCCAATCTGTTCACAAATTCTTCATGCGCGTTCTATTTGAAACTCGTTCAAAATCTTCATTGTGTCCTTGTCAGCTGAAGAAATTGCGAACTGAACTTTTAACTTATCTTATACAATTTTTGGGCATTGCCGCTCAAACCGTTTCGCATCCCACGACATACTTATCCACTCACCCACGATCTAACACGATCTCCACTTCTCAGTACGTGGGTGACACATGTCATGCGAATGAGAAGGGTCAGGGGCACGTTCGTCCAAATTCTTCTGGCGAACGGTTTTCACCATGGCTATAAATACCCCTCTCCCCTTCCTCACTTCTTTTACTCCGCTCGACCTCTCTCTAGCTCGAGCTTCTCAAACCCTAGCACCGCCGCTACTTCATCATCGTCGGTGAGGAAGAGCTTCGCTGCCTCGACCTCGTCGCCGCCGTACTCACGCCGGCCGCGGAAATCTTCACTCCGTCGCGGCCGTAGTTGTCTTCCTCCGCCAAGTTAGGGCATGGAAGATCCGCACTGACGAACTTCACATCTCCTCACTCCAGTTAGTCGTGTTCTTCATTCAGGGTAATTAAAAGTTACTTTTACTGCCCTAGTTGATTCGAATGATTATCTACAAAATGTTCAAAGGTGTTTTTCTTCATATCTTCACACACTAAAACACCTCTCATATCATTTGTTCTTAATTCATTTCTCTAAGCTACGAATTTCTCTTCAAGATTCCTCAATCGTGCGGAATTCTGATCTGTACAACTCTGGAACCTAGGACTAAGAACGCTTAGTGAAATTCTTCAAGACTTATCTGGTCAAATTCCTCAAATTTGTTCTTTATAAAACCTTCTGAGAACGCATATGACCTCTCCAAATTCCTCGCAACTATACTCTGCTCACAGGTACTCATGTCAGCTGCTGAATCACTAGGTTCTCATCAACTTAACTCATTTGCAGTGTTCCTCGAAGAAAAGTTGCATACTTCTTCAGAGAATTCAATTGTTCAAATTCCTCAACTAAAGAAAATGGCTGACGGTAAGAAGCCACAGAGAGGAGGAAAGAGGTCTGAGGTCAACACAGCGTTTGAGATCCCTGATGATATATAGGCTGGGTATTGCACACCTCCTAAGGAAGACAAAAATCAGCGCAAAGCGCGCATTCAGAAGATAGAGAGGAGATGGGCTAGAAAGTGGAGAGAGTACAAATATGTCACTCCCAAATACATGAAGAAATTCGCACTCAATCCTCCATGCCCAAGACCTCCATTGGCACCTGGCCAAATAGCTGATCCCACCAGCCTCAAGCGTGGTGAGGATTATCCTGATGAATGGGCCAAGCGCCAAGCCAAGTTGGCTAAATAAGCCAAAGAAGCTGTGAGGAAATTCAACGAAGACTCTGTTGCCGCTGAGGCCTCTTTCAAGCCTAAGAAGGCCATGTCAAAGAAGCCTGTGTTCGAAATATGCCCTAGAGGCAATAATAAAAGCATTATTATTATATTTCCTTGTTCATGATAATTGTCTTTATTCATGCTATAATTGTGTTATCCGGAAATCGTAATACATGTGTGAATAACAGACACCAACATGTCCCTAGTAAGCCTCTAGTTGACTAGCTCGTTGATCGACAGATAGTCATGGTTTCCTGGCTATGGAGATTGGATGTCATTGATAACGAGATCACATCATTAGGAGAATGATGTGATGGACAAGACCCAATCCTAAACATAGCATAAAGATCTTATAGTTCGTTTGCTAGAGTTTTTCCAATGTCAAGTATCTTTTCCTTAGACCATGAGATCGTGTAACTCCCGGATACCGTAAGAGTGCTTTGGGTGTACCAAACGTCACAACGAAACAGGGTGACTATAAAGGTATACTACGGGTATCTCCGAAAGTGTCTGTTGGGTTGACATGGATCAAGACAGGGATTTGTCACTCCGTATGACGGAGAGGTATCACTGGGCCCACTCGGTAATGCATCATCATAATGAGATCAAAGTGACCAAGTGTCTGGTCATGGGATCATGCATTACGGTACGAATAAAGTGACTTGCCGGTAACGAGATTGAACGAGGTATTGGGATACCGACGATTGAATCTCGGGCAAGTAACATATCGATTGACAAAGGGAATTGCATACGGGTTGATTGAATCCTCGACATCGTGGTTCATCCGATGAGATCATCGTGGAGCATGTGAGAGCCAACATGGGTATCCAGATCCCGCTGTTGGTTATTGACCGGAGAGTCGTCTCGGTCATGTCTACATGTCTCCCGAACCTGTAGGGTCTACACACTTAAGGTTCGATGACGCTAGGGTTGTGAAGATATGTATATGCAGTAACCCGAATGTTGTTCGGAGTCCCGGATGAGATCCCGGACGTCACGAGGAGTTCCGGAATGGTCCGGAGGTAAAGAATTATATATAGGAAGTGCTATTTCGGCCATCGGGACAAGTTTCGAGGTCACCGGTATTGTACCGGGACCACCGGAAGGGTCCCGGGGGTCAACCGGGTGGGGCCACCTATCCCGGAGGGCCCCATGGGCTGAAGTGGGAAGGGACCCAGCCCAAAGTGGGCTGGGGCGCCACTCCCCTAGGGCCCATGCGGCTAGGGTTGAGGGGAAACCCTAGAGGGGGCGCCCCTTGCTTGGGGGGCAAGCCCCCCACCCCTAGGCCGCCGCCCCCCTAGGAGATCCCATCTCCTAGGGCCGGCGCCCCCCCCCTCTAGGCACCCCTATATATAGTGGGGGAGAGGAGGGACTTCAGACGACAGCCCTTGGCGCCTCCCTCTCTCCCTGTTACGTCTCTCTCTATCGCAGTATAGGCGAAGCCCTGCTACTGTGACGCCCTGCATCCACCACCATGCCGTCGTGCTGCTGGATCATCATCAACCTCTCCTTCCCCCTTGCTGGATCAAGAAGGAGGAGACGTCTCCCGTCCCGTACGTGTGTTGAACGCGGAGGTGCCATCCATTCGGCGCTTGTTCATCGGTGATTTGGATCACGTCGTGTTCGACTACTTCATCCCCGTTCTTTGAACGCTTCCGCTCGCGATCTACAAAGGTATGTAGATGCATCCGATGACTCGTTGCTAGATGAACTCATAGATGGATCTTGGTGAAACGAGTAGGAAAATTTTTGTTTTCTGCAACGTTCCCCAACAGTGGCATCATGAGCTAGGTCTATGCGTAGTTCTTCTTGCGCAAGTAGAACACAATTTGTTGTGGGCGTAGATTTGTCAACTTTCTTGCCGCTACTAGTCTTTTCTTGCTTCAGCGGTATTGTGGGATGAAGCGGCCCGGACCAACCTTACACGTACGCTTACGTGAGACCGGTTCCACTGACTAACATGCACTAGTTGCATAAGGTGGCTGGCGGGTGTCTGTCTCTCCCACTTTAGTTGGAGCAGATTCGATGAACAGGGTCCTTATGAAGGGTAAATAGAAGTTGGCAAATCACGTTGTGGCTTTCACGTAGGTAAGAAGACGTTCTTGCTAGAACCCTAATTCAGCCACGTAAAACTTGCAACAACAATTAGAGGACGTCTGACTTGTTTTTGCAGCAAGTGCTTTGTGATATGATATGGCCAAAGTTGTGATGAATGATACATATGTGATGTATGAGATGTTCGTGTTATTGTAATAGGAATCACGACTTGCATGTCGATGAGTATGACAACCGGCAGGAGCCATAGGAGTTGTCTTTATTCTTTTATATGACCTGCGTGTCATTGAGGAACGCCATGTAAATTACTTTACTTTATTGCTAAACACATTAGCTTTAGTAGTAGAAGTAGTAGTTGGCGAGCAACTTCATGGAGACACGATGATGGAGATCATGATGATGGAGATCATGGTGTCATGCCGGTGACAAGATGATCATGGAGCTTCAAGATGGAGATCAAAGGAGCTATGTGATATTGGCCATATCATGTCACTATTATTATTTGATTGCATGTGATGTTTATCATGTTTTGCATCTTGTTTACTTAGAACGACGGTAGTGAATAAGATGACCCCTCATAATAATTTCAAGAAGTGTTCTCCCCTAACTGTGCACCATTGCTAAAGTTCGTCGTTTCGAAGCACCACGTGATGATCGGGTGTGATAGATCCTTACATTCACATACAACGGGTGTAAGACAGTTTTACACATGCAAAACACTTAGGGTTAACTTGACGAGCCTAGCATGTACAGACATGGCCTCGGAACACAGAGACCGAAAGGTCGAACACGAGTCGTATGGAAGATACGATCAACATGAAGATGTTCACCGACGATGGCTAGTCCATCTCACGTGATGATCGGACACGGCCTAGTCGACTCGGATCGTGTAACACTTAGATGACTAGAGGGATGTTTAATCTGAGTGGGAGTTCATTAATAATTTGATTAGATGAACTTAATTATCATGAAATTAGTCTAAATCCTTTGCAAATATGTCTTGTAGATCAAATGGCCAACGTAGTCCTCAACGTCAACGCGTTCCTAGAGAAAACCAAGCTGAAAGACGATGGCAGCAACTACACGGACTGGGTCCGGAATCAGAGGATCATCCTCATAGCTGCCAAGAAAGATTATGTCCTACAAGCACCGCTAGGTGAAGCTCCCGTCCCACAGAACCAAGACGTTATGAATGCTTGGCAGACACGTGTTGATGACTACTCCCTCATTCAATGCGGCATGCTTTACAGTTCAGAGCCGGGGCTCCAAAAGCGTTTTGAGAGACATGGAGCATATGAGATGTTTGAAGAGCTGAAAATGGTTTTCCAAGCTCATGCCCGGGTCGAGAGATATGAGGTCTCCGACAAGTTCTTCAGCTGTAAGATGGAGGAAAACAGTTCTGTCAGTGAGCACATACTCACTATGTCTGGGTTACATAACCGCTTGACTCAGCTGGGAGTTAATCTCCCGGATGATGCGGTCATTGACAGAATCCTCCAGTCGCTTCCACCAAGATACAAGAGCTTTGTGATGAACTTCAATATGCAGGGAATGGAAAAGACCATTCCTGAGGTATTTGCAATGCTGAAATCAGCAGAGGTGGAAGTCAAGAAGGAACATCAAGTGTTGATGGTCAATAAAACCACTAAGTTCAAGAAGGGCAAGGGTAAAAAGAACTTCAAGAAGGATGGCAAGGGAGTTGCCGCGCCTGGCAAGCAAGCTGCCGGGAAGAAGCCAAAGAATGGACCCAAGCCCGAGACTGAGTGATTTTATTGCAAGGGAAGCGGTCACTGGAAGCGGAACTGCCCCAAATACTTAGCGGACAAGAAGGCCGGCAAAACCAAAGGTATATTTGATATACATGTAATTGATGTGTACCTTACCAGTACTCATAGTAACTCCTGGGTATTTGATACCGGTGCCGTTGCTCATATTTGTAGCTCACAGCAGGAGCTGCGGAATAAACAGAGACTGGCGAAGGACGAGGTGACGATGCGCGTCAGGAATGGTTCCAAGGTCGATGTGATCGCCGTCGGCACGCTACCTCTACATTTACCTACGGGATTAGTTATAAACCTCAATAATTGTTATTTAGTGCCAAGTTTGAGCATGAACATTGTATCAGGATCTCGTTTAATTCGAGATGGCTACTCATTTAAATCCGAGAATAATGGTTGTTCTATTTATATGAGAGATATGTTTTATGGTCATGCTCCTATGGTGAATGGTTTATTCTTTATGAATCTCGAACGTAATGCTACACATGTTCATAGTGTGAGTACCAAAAGATGTAAGGTCGATAATGATAGTCCCACATACTTGTGGCACTGCCGCCTTGGTCACATAGGTGTCAAACGCATGAAGAAGCTCCATGCAGATGGACTTTTAGAGTCTCTTGATTATGAATCATTTGACACGTGCGAACCATGCCTCATGGGTAAAATGACCAAGACTCCGTTCTCAGGAACAATGGAGCGAGCAACCAACTTATTGGAAACCATACATACTGATGTGTGCGGTCCAATGAGTGTTGAGGCTCGCGGTGGCTATCGTTATGTTCTCACCCTCACTGATGACTTAAGTAGATATGGTTATGTCTACTTAATGAAACACAAGTCTGAAACATTTGAAAAGTTCAAGGAATTTCATAATGAGGTTGAGAATCAACGTGACAGGAAAATCAAGTTTCTACGATCAGATCGTGGAGGAGAATACTTGAGTCACGAATTTGGCACACACTTAAGAAAATGTGGAATAGTTTCACAACTAACGCCGCCTGGAACACCTCAACGTAACGGTGTGTCCGAACGTCGTAATCGCACTCTATTAGATATGGTGCGGTCTATGATGTCTCTTACCGATTTACCACTATCCTTTTGGGGCTATGCTTTAGAGACTGCCACATTCACTTTAAATAGGGCTCCATCGAAATCCGTTGAGACGACACCGTATGAATTGTGGTTTGGGAAGAAACCTAAGCTGTCGTTTCTAAAAGTTTGGGGATGCGATGCTTATGTCAAGAAACTTCAACCTGAAAAGCTCGAACCCAAGTCGAAAAAATGTGTCTTCATAGGATACCCTAAAGAAACTATTGGGTATACCTTCTACCTCAGATCCGAAGGCAAGGTCTTTGTTGCCAAGAATGGATTCTTTCTAGAGAAGGAGTTTCTCTCGAAAGAAGTGAGTGGGAGGAAAATAGAACTTGATGAAGTATTACCTCTTGAACCGGAAAATGGCGCAACTCAAGAAAATGTTCCTGAGGTGCCTACACCGATTAGAGAGGAAGTTAATGATGATGATCATGAAACTTCAGATCAAGTTGCTACTGAACTTTGAAGGTCCACAAGGACACGTTCCGCACCAGAATGGTATGGCAACCCTGTCTTGGAAATCATGTTGTTAGACAACGGTGAACCTTCGAACTATGAAGAAGCGATGGCGGGCCCGGATTCCGACAAATGGCTAGAAGCCATGAAATCCGAGATAGGATCCATGTATGAAAACGAAGTATGGACTTTGACTGACTTGCCCGTTAAAGGGCGAGCCATAGAAAATAAATGGATCTTTAAGAAGAAGACAGATGCGGATGGTAATGTGACCATCTATAAAGCTCGGCCTGTCGCTAAGGGTTATCGACAAGTTCAAGGGGTTGACTACGATGAGACTTTCTCACCGGTAGCGAAGCTGAAGTCCGTCCGAATCATGTTAGCAATTGCCACATTCTACGATTATGAAATATGGCAAATGGACGTCAAAACAGCATTCCTTAATGGTTTCCTTAAGGAAGAATTGTATATGATGCAGCCAGAAGGTTTTGTCGATCCTAAGAATGCTGACAAGGTGTGCAAGCTCCAACGCTCGATTTATGGGCTGGTGCAAGCATCTCGGAGTTGGAACATTCGCTTTGATGAGATGATCAAAGCGTTTGGGTTTACGCAGACTTATGGAGAAGCCTGCATTTACAAGAAAGTGAGTGGGAGCTCTGTAGCATTTCTCATACTATATGTAGATGACATACTTTTGATGGGAAATGATATAGAACTCTTGGACAGCATCAAGGCCTACTTGAATAAGAGTTTTTCAATGAAGGACCTTGGAGAAGCTGCTTATATATTAGGCATCAAGATCTATAGAGATAGATCAAGACGCCTCATAGGTCTTTCACAAAGCACGTACCTTGAGAAGATATTGAAGAAGTTCAATATGGATCAGTCTAAAAAGGGGTTCTTGCCTGTGTTGCAAGGTATGAAATTGAGCTCGGCTCAAAGTCCGACCACGGCAGAAGAAATAGAAGAGATGAGTGTCATCCCCTATGCCTCAGCCATAGGTTCTATTATGTATGCCATGCTGTGTACCAGACCTGATGTAAACCTTGCCGTAAGTTTGGTAGGAAGGTACCAAAGTAATCCCGGCAAGGAACACTGGACAGCGGTCAAGAATATCCTGAAGTACCTGAAAAGGACTAAGGAAATGTTTCTCGTTTATGGAGGTGACGAAGAGCTCGTCGTAAAGGGTTACGTCGACGCTAGCTTCGACACAGATCTGGATGACTCAAAGTCACAAACCGGATACGTGTATATTTTGAATGGTGGGGCAGTAAGCTGGTGCAGTTGCAAGTAGAGCATCGTGGCGGGATCTACATGTGAAGCGGAATACATGGCAGCCTCGGAGGCAGCACATGAAGCAATTTGGGTGAAGGAGTTCATCACCGACCTCGGAGTCATACCCAATGCGTCAGGGCCGATCAAGCTCTTCTGTGACAACACTGGAGCTATTGCACTTGCCAAGGAGCCCAGGTTTCACAAGAAGACAAGGCACATCAAGCGTCGCTTCAACTCCATTCGTGAAAATGTTCAAGATGGAGACATAGAGATTTGTAAAGTACATACGGACCTGAATGTAGCAGAGCCGTTGACTAAACCTCTCCCGAGGGCAAAACATGATACACACCAGAATTCCATGGGTGTTCGATTCATCACAATGTAACTGGATTATTGACTCTAGTGCAAGTGGGAGACTGTTGGAAATATGCCCTAGAGGCAATAATAAAAGCATTATTATTATATTTCCTTGTTCATGATAATTGTCTTTATTCATGCTATAATTGTGTTATCCGGAAATCGTAATACATGTGTGAATAACAGACACCAACATGTCCCTAGTAAGCCTCCAGTTGACTAGCTCGTTGATCGACAGATAGTCATGGTTTCCTGGCTATAGACATTGGATGTCATTGATAACGAGATCACATCATTAGGAGAATGATGTGATGGACAAGACCCAATCCTAAACATAGCATAAAGATCGTATAGTTCGGTTGCTAGAGTTTTTCCAATGTCAAGTATCTTTTCCTTAGACCATGAGATCGTGTAACTCCCGGATACCGTAAGAGTGCTTTGGGTGTACCAAACGTCACAACGTAACTGGGTGACTATAAAGGTATACTACGGGTATCTCCGAAAGTGTCTGTTGGGTTGACACGGATCAAGACTGGGATTTGTCACTCCGTATGACGGAGAGGTATCACTGGGCCCACTCGGTAATGCATCATCATAATGAGCTCAAAGTGACCAAGTGTCTGGTCACGGGATCATGCATTACGGTACGAGTAAAGTGACTTGCCGGTAACAAGATTGAACGAGGTATTGTGATACCGACATCGAATCTCGGGCAAGTAACATATCGATTGACAAAGGGAATTGCATACGGGTTGATTGAATCCTCGACATCGTGGTTCATCCGATGAGATCATCGTGGAGCATGTGGGAGCCAACATGGGTATCCAGATCCCGCTGTTGGTTATTGACCGGAGAGTCGTCTCGGTCATGTCTACATGTCTCCCGAACCCGTAGGGTCTACACACTTAAGGTTCGATGACGCTAGGGTTGTGAAGATATGTATATGCAGTAACCCGAATGTTGTTCGGAGTCCCGGATGAGATCCCGGATGTCACGAGGAGTTCCGGAATGGTCCGGAGGTAAAGAATTATATATAGGAAGTACTATTTCGGCCATCGGGATAAGTTTCGGGGTCACCGGTATTGTACCGGGACCACCGGAAGGGTCCCGGGGGTCCACCGGCTGGGGCCACCTATCTCGGAGGGCCCCATGGGCTGAAGTGGGAAGGGACCCAGCCCAAAGTGGACTGGGGCGCCACTCCCCTAGGGCCCATGCGGCTAGGGTTGAGGGGAAACCCTAGAGGGGGCGCCCCTTGCTTGGGGGGCAAGCCCCCCACCCCTAGGCTGCCGCCCCCCCACTAGGAGATCCCATCTCCTAGGGCCGGCGCCCCCCCTCCCCTAGGAGATCCCATCTCCTAGGGCCGGCGCCCCCCCCTCTAGGCACCCCTATATATAGTGGGGGAGAGGAGGGACTTCAGACGACAGCCCTTGGCGCCTCCCTCTCTCCCTGTTACGTCTCTCTCTATCGCAGTATAGGCGAAGCCCTGCTACTGTGACGCCCTGCATCCACCACCACACCGTCGTGCTGCTGGATCATCATCAACCTCTCCTTCCCCCTTGCTGGATCAAGAAGGAGGAGACGTCTCCCGTCCCGTACATGTGTTGAACGCGGAGGTGCCGTCCGTTCAGCGCTTGGTCATCGGTGATTTGGATCACGTCGTGTTCGACTACTTCATCCCCGTTCTTTGAATGCTTCCGCTCGCGATCTACAAAGGTATGTAGATGCATCCGATGACTCGTTGCTAGATGAACTCATAGATGGATCTTGGTGAAACGAGTAGGAAAAATTTTGTTTTCTGCAACATTCCCCAACAGCCTGCGCACAAGCCAAGTGCTTCACCTTCAGTGGTTTCAAGGCCAAGTTCCTCAGCAATGCCCTCACGGCCAGAATCTTCAAAGCCCTCAAGGCCAACTTCTCATGTTGCTCCTGTTCCTCCCAAATCCTCAGCTCCTCACAAGTCCTCAGGTGCTCCGACAAAGTCCTCTGCACCTGTGCATCTCGCCACGTGTCAAAGGACCACAAGCGTCTCAATTGCCTCAGGAGCTTTAGCTAGTTCCTCAGCTGCACCAAATTCTTCAACGGGACCCTCTCTACTGAAGACAGAGGCCACTGCTGGACGAGGTCCTCGCCCTAGTCCTCAGAAGAAGCAGGTCGCCTTCCAAGTGCCGTCTGAAGAAGACGAAGCTGATGATGATAAGCTTGCTGAAATCATCAAAGATAGGCAAGTCAGGGCCGCTAGAGCCAAGGGAACAGATGTGCCACTACTTTTGGATCCAAAGTTGATCCTCGAATACATTGATGTTTGGCACAAGGACCCCAACACTCCCATGCCTGACTTCAAGCTGACTCCTGGCCAAAGTCACATGCTGGCCCACTTCATGCAAGAATAAAAATGGAAATATGAGAAGGCCAGGCAGATCAAGAAAGCGCAGTACAAGAAGGAGCGCTATCTGAAGAAAAATGTTATCTCTATGACAACTGAAGAACTTGTTGTTGTTCAAACTGAGATCAAGAAACTCAGTGATGAATTTGACGCATACCGCGCTGACTGGCTTGGAGCCAAGGTGTGCTTTGTGAAACTTGCGTATAACTTCACCTCAAATGTTGCAGCCCCAAGGCAACGGGAAGTTCCTCAGGCTGAAGCATGTGCTCAGCCAACTGAAGAACATGCCAGCACCGCTGATGAAAATCAGGTTGCTGAAGAAAATGTGAGTTCCAGTGCTGATGACTACATACCAGCCGCTGAAGAAATTGCCAGGGCATCCACTAGTGGTGCGCCTGAAGAATATGAAGAAATCAGGGCAACTGCATCAGTTGTGCCTGAAGAAAATCAACCAGATTCCTCTGCTCCTCCTGCGCCAACACCAACTCCGATCCTTCCATCTGCATCAGATGTGAAGAAAACCAAGGTTGTAGAGCATGCAGCAGTGAAGAAAAGGAAAGCATCAGCTACTTCAGATTCTTTAGCTCCGAAGAAGATGAAGCCTTTGACCAGCTCGTTTGAAAATCCCATTGCTGTTGTTCCTCTCTCTGCCATGCCATCAAAGGACCTTGTTCCTTTCGATGAAGAATATGTGATCCCCAGCGGATCTGATGAAGAAACTTCTTCTACTATTTCGTCGGAGCAGTTGGATGAAGAAATTGAAGTGGATGAGATCCCTTCAACACCTATCATTTCCTCTCCTCTGCCTCAGTTCACTGCTGAAGAGGCTGGCGTTGAAGAAATGGAAGATGAAGATGTGGACGTTGGCTACTCCACACTAGTGATGAGTGATGAATTCTGGGAAAGTCAGCATCCAAACTCTCCAATGTTCACACCATTGCAGCAAATACCTCAGTCCCCTGCACAAACTATTCAGATGGGCTCTGAAGAAACTCACCCCACTTTCATATGTACGTGAAGAAATTCCAGCCACTAGTGCTGAAGAAACTGCTGCTGCTGAACATGTGAAGACGCAGACTGCCACTTAAGAGGAACCAGAAATTCCTCAGCTTGAAGAACCTGTGATTGAGATTCCTGAGGTCGTGATGTAACTCACTGACACTCCTCTACCCAAGCCAAGGGATCCATTCTCCAGGAAGCAAAAATTCAAGGCTGATAGTTTCTTCGGCGAGCACGTATTCTTCACAGACTATAACCCTTATGACTCTGCTCGCATTAGGAAGAGGCGTTTCTGGACTACCAGCCAGGCTAATTCCTATTCCTCAGTGATGTTCAACAAAAACAAAATCTTCTACCATGAGCACATTCCTCACGTGGATATGGAATCTCTGTCGTGCTTCATGCTAGTCCTCAGTGTTCTTTACGACGCTGGACTGTTAAATTTCTGCTCTGACATCTGTGATTGGAATGAAGAACTGATTCTTCAATTTTATGCGACGCTGCACATCACAGGAGATTCTGAAGATGTGAATTCATGGGTGTTGGACTGGATGTTTGAGAACACTCACTATACAGCACCAGCTACTGAATTGCTTCGTGCCTTACCACTCAGTCCTCCCCTTGAAGAAGCTCATTGCATTTATAGCGAACCTGAGCTTACAAATCACTACATGCAAGTTCTGATGAAACCTTTGAAGCCAGGTCAGGCCCCACGAACCAAATTCCTCGTGAAGGAATTATTATATGTGCCCAGAACTGTCTATCGCATTCTAACAAGGACAATGAGTCCCATCAAAGGCCACGACTCATCTGATGAGGAAATTGTTGGCATCATGAAGAATCTGGTATTCAATATCGTTCATGGCATTCCTATCAATTATCATGATTTCTTCATGAGGACTCTGGCAAATGTTGCACTTTCTCTGTTTGAGCTGAAGCCTTATGCACCTTGGATTATGAGATTCCTCAGGACAAGGTCTTCACTCAACAACAAAGCTGATTTTCAGAATCACCTCAGCTACTTGCCCCCGATTGAAGTCCTCAAGCGGACCTATTCCTCAGTTGATGAAAAGGGCAAGGCACCAGCTGTTATAGATGAAGGAATTCGTCCATTGGATGGACAGTTTCGCAAAGCTGCATCTTATTCCACCAATGATGACTCTACCACACATGACTCTGCCAATGCACCCAAGTCTACTCCTCAAGCCACTGCTCCTCGTGTGATGACTGATCGTGAGCTTCTGCTTAGTCATCACCAGAAGGTGGATCGAAATCATAAATGGGTTAAGCGTCAGTTTGGTTCATTTCTTCACAACATGACTGCTACGCACAATGCAGTGAAGAAAAACCATTACTACCTCCATGAAGTTTTCGGTCGCACCTGGGCCATTCTATCACATCTGTATGGTGAAGAAGATCTCAAGAAAATGGGTCTCAAGGAAGATTTTGACTGGTCTGCACCTCCACCGAAGAAATTCAAGAAGGTCAAGGTTCCTTCTTTGGTGTCCAGCTCATATTCTTCATCTCGTGATACCGACGAGTACGAAGACTTGGACGACACTGCGGCAGGCCCTTCCACGACAAACAACCCCAACAACGCTGGCGCTCCTTCATCAACTTGATATTCTTCAGGGGCGTTAGTCCTCATATTCGATCATTTTGGTCATTTGATGACAAAGGGGGAGAATTTTGAGTTAGTCTTCAAGCGGGTCTTTCTATATGGGCGTTTTTTTAAGTTACAACTCTCATTGGAAATCTCATACAGTTCAGTCAATTTCATCAGTGACAGAGACGAAGTTCTTATGGTCTCTGAGGAATTTGTTCTGACTGAGGAGTTAGGAATTCGCCAGTGCGGATTGCCTACACAGTGAGGAACATGATAGCCCTGAGGATTTTGCCACTCAAAATTCCGACCGTTGTTGTGATATGCGCCAGCTGTCCCAAAATATCTATCCACCTAACTGTCTTATCATTGAAGGGCTTTTATGTCTTATCATGTCAGGCTGCTCCCTAGGCTATAAATAGCCGCCCCCTACAACCACTAGCTGGTTGGCTGCTCCGAGAGAAACTGACACTTATCATTTGAGAGCAACCCATCCTCCGAGGACTTTGAGCGAAAATCATCAAGTGAGGAAAACTAAAAGTGCGTTATATCGACTAGAGGGGGGTGAATAGGCGATTTTTATGAAATTCTTCAAAACATGAAAGTTATGAAGACAAACAGTAGAGATATGCCTATCACTATGCAGCGGAAGTTAGATTACACTAGGCAAGCCATGGTCAAGTATTCAATTGAGTAAAAGCACAATGACAAATAGCTGCACTGTAATAAGGATCAGGTAGGAAGAAGTTATGAAGCCAAACAAATCATACAGTTACATTGTGAAGACAAAAGATAGAGCAAGCATGCAATGGCTTCACAATGAGTAACAGTAAGTAAAAGGAAGTGAAGATGAAACCAGTGACACGCTGAAGACAATGATTTGTTGGACCAGTTCCAGTTGCTGTGACAACTATACGTCTGGTTGGAGCGGCTAGGTATTTAAACCAAAGGACACACAGTCCCGGACACCCAGTCCTGAACACGCAGCTCAGGACACCCAGTCCTCACTGTTTTCTCCTTGAGCTAAGGTCACACAGACCTCGCCCAATCACTCTGGTAAGTCTTCAAGGTAGACTCCCAAACCTTCACAGACTTCGTTCACCGGCAATCCACAATGTCTCTTGGATGCTCAGAACGCGATGCCTAACTGGCTGGAGGATGCACAGTCCTCAAGTGTAATAAGTCTTCAGATCACTCAGACAAGAAGACTTAAGTGATTCCCAATTTACTCTGGCTCTGGGTGGTTAGGGCTTTTCTCCTCGCTAGGAATTTTCTCTCAAAGGCTTCGAGGTGGGTTGCTCTCAAACAACAAAAGCCGTGCACTGAAATCTGAGCAGCCAACCGTTTATGGTTGTAGGGGGTGGACTATTTATAGCCACTGGGCAACCCGACCTGATTTGTCCGAAATGACCCTGGGTCACTAAGGAACTGACACGTGTACCAACGGTCAGATTTCAAACTCACACGGCAACTTTACTTGGGATACAAGTAAAGCTGACTTGTCCGACTCTAGACAAGATTTGCTCTCATAGTCTTCGCTCGAAGATATAGGTTTTGAATTAGGCATCACTTCAGTCATTCTGACTGGTTCTCTTGGACCCCACTTAACAGTACGGTGGTTCCTATGACTCAACACAAATGAAATAAAACTACGAAGGATCTAAGTCTTCGAGTTCCATAGGCTTCACGTTGTGTCTTCTCTTGTCATAGTCTTCAATGTGAATATCTTCATATACCACCATTGTCTTCAATGTCTTCGTACATTTTTAGGGGTCATCTCTGGTAGTAAAACCGAATCAATGAGGGACTTCTACCTGTGTTATCCTGCAATTCTCACAAACACATTAGTCCCTCAACTAGGTTTGTCATCAATACTCCAAAACCAACTAGGGGTGGCACTAGATGCACTTACAAAAACCCAAACCCAAACACCTACAAACCCCAAGTGATTGAGCATCACTGAAGAGATTGATCCTGCGTGGATCCGACGCTTGTTACCTTTGAAGAGTGTGCTTCTTCCAGACGGTTAGGCGTCATGGTCTAGAGCATCCAAGAGGAATTGTGGATCGCCAAGTGACCAAGTTTGTGAAGGTTCGGAAGTCACCTGAAGACTTACCATCAGTGATTGGGCGAGGTCTGTGTGACCTTAGCTCAAGGGGAATACGATGAGGACTGAGTGTCCTGAGCTGCGTGTTCAGGACTGGGTGTCCGGGACTGTGTGTCCTCGGGTTTAAATACCTAGCCGCCCTAACCATACGTACGACTGAGACAGCAGTTGGAACAGGTCTACCAAATCATTGTCTTCAACAAGCTTACTGGTTCTATTTCCTCAACTCTTTCATTTCCTCATAACTGTGTTGTGTTCTTGTTCATATCTGTGCTTGAAGACTTTGACTGAAGATTTTCCCAATTTCCTCGGTTCAATTTCTTCAGTCTGTTTGTCTTCATCCTGTGTTATCCTATGCTTACGCTTTCTGTACTCTGTGCGTGTCTTCATTTCATCATGATAACTATGCTTGTGTTCTGTTATGTTTACTTTTGAGTACTTATTCCGCTGCTAGTAGTCCTTCGCTAAGGAATTTCCTCACCTGCAAATTCCTGAGTGAAGAATTCATAAAAATCGCCTATTCACCCCCCTCTAGTCGATATAACGCACTTTCATACTGCCTCTGTCCATGAGCACTTTAGTGAATTTATATCCACCAACCTGAGGTGCCACCACCAAAGCTAGATGACCCGGATTATCAACCCGGGGAGGGTGGTCTTCCCTACTACATACAGTAGGCTGCTCAGACCAACTCAAATAACGTGGACCCGCTGGTTCAACAGCATTCATAGCCCTCTTATGAAGTTTCTGGTCCCTTTCGCACAAACTGGTGGTGAATACATGATATTGCCCGCTGTTCAACTGCTTTGGGTTACTCTGATACCCGGACTGCTGTTGTTGCTGATTACCTTGGCCAGATTGCTGATTATAGCCACCTTGACTGCCTTGAGGGCCCTGGCCGTGAAAACCGCCACCGCCTGAGCCGGCGTCCGGGCCATGAAAGCCGCCACCACATGAGCCACCGCCAGGTGTAACGCCCGGGTAATTAAGCTACAGTAATCCCACATTAACGGTGCCACGCCACCCCGGTTACTGTTGTTAATATCGCGTTGGATCAAAATTTAAAACAAAAATGTTCGGGGTGTGCAAATAAATGCCTAGGAAATTATGGTGTGGGAATCATGCTTTTATAAAGAACCTAAATACTTAAAATGAATTAAAAAAAGAAAAGAAAATACAAAAACAGAAAACAAACAGAACAAAAAAAATATAAAAGAACCCCCCCCCCCACTGGGCCAGCTGGCCCAGCTGTTAGCCAGGCCGGCCCAGCTGCTGGCCAGCCCAACTGGCCCCAACCGGCCCACCCCGCGCCTGGCCTACATGGCCCTCCCCCACCCCCAGGAAAACCCTAACCGCTACCCACACTCCCACCCACGCCCCCGCTCTTCCCTCTCCCCCGATCTGGATCGGGAGGCAACGGCGCCCTCCCTACAAGCCCGACGCCGCCCCCCCCCCCAGATCCCGTCGTTGGACCACGTCGCCGTCCGGAGCCCGCGCCGCCACCTCGCCGCCTCGACCCCCCGACGCCACCATCGCCTTCCTCCTCGCCGGCGCCGTCGTCACCGGACCACCTCGACCCCACGGCCGAGACCCTACGCCCCGCCGTGAGCTCCGGCCCCCTCCCTCTCTCCCCTGGTTCTCTGGCCGCGGCCTCGCGTGGCCTCGCTGCTCGCCGTTCGCCGCGCCCGCCCGCCTCGGAGCCGCCCACGCCAACCGCTACCGAGCTCCACTGCCGCCGTCGTCGTTGCTCCGCTCACCGGCCGCGAGCGCTGCCCCGGGAGCCGCCTACGCCCGGCCACCGCTCGCCTGGCCTCGCCCCCTCGCCCCGCGTCACCATCTCCGGCCTCCCCGTGACGCCCAGGCCGCGCCCGCTCGCCCCCCTCGCGCCTGGCTGGCCATGGCCGCGCCCGTGGCCTCTTCCCCCTGTCGCGTGGTCGGCCCGGCCCCGCCGCTCGCCGGAGCTGGCCGGCCCTTCCCTTACGGGCGCCCGCACGCTCACGGGGCTTCGCCCCAGCAACCGCGCCCGTAGCACGCCCGACCCGCTAGGCCCCCAGGGGCCTATGACAAGGGGGCCCTGGCCCCAGAACGTTTAGTAAAAAAAATACATAATAAAAATAAATAATTAATTAACTAATTAATTAACCTAATTAATTATGATTAAATTAACCAATTAAGGTTAATTAACCTAATGTTTAATTAACCTAATCAACTACTGTTAATTAGTTAAATAACTAGTATGACAGTGGGGCCCATCCCCTTAATTAATTTTGATTAGTTTAATTAATCGGTTTAATTAAAAGGTGTCACTGACCAGTGGGACCCACTGGTTAGGTTGACCAGTCAACTCTGTTGACTGCTGACGTCAGCATGACATCATGCTGATGTCATTAATTCATTTTCGAATTAATTAAATAATTAATTAGATTCCAAAAAATTAATAAAATCTTTAGAAAATCATATCTTTTAATCCGTAACTCGGATTAAAATAATTTCAACATGAAAGTTGCTCAGAACGACGAGACGAACCCGGATACGCAGCCCGTTCGTCCGTCACGCATCCCTAGCATAGCAAACTCGCAACTTTCCCCCTCCGGCTCCTCTGCTCGAAAACGCAAAACACCGGGGATACTTTCCCGGTTGTCATCCCCCTTCACCGGTATCACCTATTACCGCGTTAGGGCACCTCTAACGCCGTTACTTGTCATGTCATGCATCACTATGCATATGCTTGCTTAAATATTTATTGTTTCTCCCCCCTCTTCTCTCGATAGACACCGAGACCGACGCCGCTGCTACCCAGTACGACTACGGAGTTGACGACCCTTCTCTCTTGCCAGAGCAACCAGGCAAGCCCCCCCCTTGATCACCAGATATCGCCTACTCTCCTCTATACTGCTTGCAGTAGAGTAGTGTAGCATGTTACTGTTTTCCGTTCATCCTATCCTGATGCATAGCCTGTCCTTGCTACTACTGTTGTTACCTTTACCTGCAAACCTAATGCTTAGTATAGGATGCTAGTTTATCATTAGTGGCCCTACATTCTTGTCCATCTGCCATGCTATACTATCGGGCCGTGATCACTCGGGAGGTGATCACGGGTATGTACTATATACTATATACATGATACATGTGGTGACTAAAGACGGGACGGCTCGTAGGAGCACCCGCGAGTGGATCTTTGAGGCGGAGCGACAGGGCAGGTTCCGACCACCTAGGAGAGAGGTGGGCCTGGCCCTGGTCGGCGTTCGCGGATACTTAATACGCTTAACGAGATCTGGGTATTTGATCTGAGTCTGGCCATTTGGTCTATACGCACTAACCATCTACGCGGGAGTAGTTATGGTATCCCGGCATCGTGGTATCAGCCGAAGCCTTCGTGACGTCAGCGACTGAGTGGCGCGCGCCGGATTGGACTGGAACGCCACTAGGCTAGGTCTGCTTCCGGCCGCGTACGCAACGTGCAGGTGTGCAAAGGGCGATGGGCCCAGACCCCTGTGCCATAGGATTTAGACCGGCGTGCTGACCTCTCTGTTGTGCCTAGGTAGGGCTGCGACGTGTTGATCTTTCGAGGCCGGGCATGACCCAGAAAAGTGTGTCCGGCCAAATGGGATCGAGCGTGTTGGGTTATGTGGTGCACCCCTGCAGGGAAGTTTATCTATTCGAATAGCCGTGTCCCTCGGTAAAAGGACGACCCGGAGTTGTACCTTGACCTTATGACAACTAGAACCGGATACTTAATAAAACACTCCCTTCCAAGTGCCAGAGACAACCGGTGATCGCACTCTCATAGGGCGACGAGGAGAGGATCATCGGGTAGGGCTATGCTATACGATGCTACTTGGAGGTCTTCAGTCTACTCTCTTCTACATACTGCAAGACGGAGGCTGCCAGAAGCGTAGTCTTCGAAAGGACTAGCTATCCCCCTCTTATTCTGGCTTTCTGCAGTTCAGTCCACATATGATACTCTTATTCCATTTGACACCAATGCATACATATGTAGTGTAGCTCCTTGCTTGCGAGTACTTTGGATGAGTACTCACGGTTGCTTTCTCCCTCTTTTCCCCCTATCCCTTCTACCTAGTTGTCACGACCAGATGTTGGAGCTCAGGAGCCAGACGCCACCATCGACGACGACTCCTACTACACCGGAGGTGCCTACTACTACGTGCTGCCCGCTGACGACGACCAGGAGTAGTTTAGGAGGATCCCAGGCAGGAGGCCTGCGCCTCTTTTGATCTGTATCCCAGTTTGTGCTAGCCATCTTATGGAAACTTGTTTAACTTATGTTTGTACTCAGATATTGTTGCTTCCGCTGACTCGTCTATGATCGAGCTCTTGTATTCGAGCCCTCGAGGCCCCTGGCTTGTAATATGATGCTTGTATGACTTATTTTTATTTGTACAGTTGTGTTGTGATATCTTCCCGTGAGTCCCTAATATTGATCATACACGTTTGCGTGTATGATTAGTGTACGGTTAAATCGGGGGCGTCACAAGTTGGTATCAGAGCCGACTGCCTGTAGGAATCCCCCTTCCACACTCCTTGCCCGAAGTCAAGTCTAGACATTGCAAAAACTTGTACTAACTTGGCTGTGTGCCTCACGGGCCCACGTCGCCATCGGGTGATGCTAGGATCTTTTACTCCTCGACCTTTACTCTGGGACTCTGAACTCTCTTCTACTCGGGTTAAACGAATTTACTAACTCTAACACTAGGATCCCGTTACGACATTCACCCCAAAGTTGGATAAGCCCTAGTTATTCTTTAGAGTAGTATTTGAACATTATCCACATTGCCATTTGACTCCTGTGAAAACATCTTTGTTTTTAGATGGAACCCACGAGGCAGGTCGTGCACCACACGACGGCCATTGGTGCCTCAGGATCGCCTGCTGTGTTGGTTGAGATGATGACCTATCTGGGTTATCGCTGGCACCCTGAGTACATCGTCTATGAGGAGTATCAGGACTTCAACCAGGAGCAGTACCGTGCCATCGTCCACCTCTACTCTTGGGAGTATGACTCCACTACTGTGCTGCACACTGCTCATGGTGTTGGAGTGACTATCGATATGGCGGTCCACGATGCTGCTTATGCCGCTCTGACACGTCTTCGTGGAGAGTATCAGGAGTTGGACACCTCCCCCTTCAGGCACATTGCTATCGCATCCGATGTTGGTGCGGAGGGTTACTACACTGCGGCCTACTCCACTGTCACCCGAGAGCCCTTCTACCATCAGAACCTGGTTCTGCATGCTGATGGGCTGGATAGAGCTAACCGAGCTCTTCGACACGAGTTGTACACCACCCGTCAGAACCTGTATCGTGCTCTGACGCTGTTGCACCCCTCTGTCCGATCTGGTGATCTGTCACGTTCTGCGATCTACCCTGCCAGGACCGTGATGCCCCAGGGCGTCGGCTGGCCAGATGTGGGAGGCTACTCTCCTGCACTTGGTCCTCTCCTGCCACCTGCGCATCGGGTTCCGCACCAGAGTATCCGTGGACCCCAGGCTACTCACGTGGAGGTCTTCCCTTCGCGTCACTACCAGCTGTTGGGCTACACCTACCTCCACAGTACCGCGTGGGACTGATGTAGACTTGCTTGTTAGTGTTAGATGCATTCGCCGCGAGCCTGTGTGCCGCCTATGATGTCTTAGCCTTTGTACCGAACTCTGTGTAACGAACTCTATGCATGTTCTCCTTTGTAAGATATGCCGACTACTATGTAGTATCTATCGTGCTGCTTTCGTTGTGCATGTTTCTTCATGAATGACTCTTGTCTTTGCAAATTTCTAAATGCTGAACTACCCCTGTTAAATATTAGCAGGATGGTTAGACCAGGTGGTCGTGGTCGTGGTGGCAACGCCCCACCACCGCCTGAGTACATGGCTGGGATGATGCAACAGTTTGAGCTGAATCGTCAATTCATGGAGAATATTATGGCTCAGTTTCCTCGCCCCAATATGAACCAGCAGCCGACCCAAGTGACTCTGCAGGATTTCATGCGCCTCAACCCAACCGTGTACCGCAGTTCAACACAGCCTCTGGATGCTGATGACTGGCTCCGTGACATCACCTATGAGATGGAGTCTGCTGATGTAGCCCCTGCCAGCTATGTCACCTTTGCTTCATTCTTCCTGAAAGGACCCGCAGCTCAGTGGTGGGACAGCCACAGGCGTACTCTGCCAGCTGGGACAATCATCACCTGGCCAGACTTCCAAGCTGCCTTCCGTGCTCGCTTCATTCCTCAGGGAGTTATGGACCGGAAGAAGCGTGAGTTCCGCAACCTCACCCAAGGCAACAAAACTGTGGAAGCTTATCAGCGGGAGTTTCTGGACTTGTCCCGCTATGCTGAAGAGGACATTGCAACTAATGCACGCAGACAGGAGAAGTTCCAGGATGGCCTTCAAGCTGACATCAAACTCGCACTTCTAGTGCATGACTTTGCTGATTTCGCCACTTTGGTGAACAAAGCCATCAATGTCGAAACTGGTCTGCAGGAATACCAGAGCTCTCACAGGCGCAGCCGTGACACGGGCTCATCTTCGGGCCCGTCCTCGCAGAAGCGCAAGATATGGATTCCCAACAGCATGTACCAGCCGAATGCACCTACCCCAAGGCAGTCCTATGCTGCACCTCGTCTGCCTACGGCTCCAACTAGGCAGCCAAGGCTTCCAGCTCCACCACCCCAAGCTCCTGTTCCTACTCCCGAGAATGGTTTGTGCTTCAGGTGTGGACAACCAGGGCACCGTGCTAGGGAATGCAACCAGAAACAGAATCAACTGGCCCTTCCAGCAACTGGCCGTGGAAACAACCAGCCCCGCAACAACAATGCCAAGTCTTATGGTCACGTTCATGCCAACCATGTTGATCTGAGCGAAGCCCAAGACCAGCCTGCTACCATGATGGGTACACTCCTCGTAAACTCAGTACCTGCATCTGTTTTATTTGATTCAGGAGCATCGCATTCATTCATGTCAGAAGATTTTGCATACAAGCATGACGTTAAATGTGAGGAGATGAACACTTCGGTATTGGTAAAAACCCCCGTGGGACAATGTCAAACCTCACTAGTTGGCATCGATGTCCCCGTGGAAATCGAAGGGCTGGAATTCTATGCCTCTCCCATTATCCTGAAGTCGTCTAACATCGACCTCATTCTGGGAATGGATTGGTTGAAAGCGCATACTGCTTCTATAGTTTGCGCCACTAAGGTCGTCCATCTGCTACACCCTTCTGACGAAATAATAGCTTACCAAGCTCATCTAGTTCAGAACGCCGAGGCACGACTTTATGCCTTGAATGCGTTGAACGCTGCACCACTCGAGGGCATTGAAAACATACCCGTCGTTCGTGAATGCCAAGATGTCTTCCCAGAAGAACTTCCAGGGATTCCCCCTGCTAGAGCTGTCGAATTCATCATCGACTTGAAACCCGGCACCACCCCTATAGCTAAACGACCCTATAAGATGCTGCCGCATGAACTCATTGAGCTTAAGGAGGAAATCGACAAATCTCTTGTCAAAGGTTTCATTCGCCCAAGTTGCTCTCCTTGGGGAGCACCTTCTCTCTTCGTTAAGAAGAAGGATGGGACAAACCGATTAGTCCAAGACTACCGTCCTATAAACCAAGCTACCATTCAGAATAAATATCCTCTTCCTCGGATCAATGATCTTTATGATCAACTGGCTGGCTCATCGGCGTTCTCCAAACTCGACTTGAGGTTGGGTTACCACCAGATCCGTGTTCGTGAAGAGGACATGCCAAAAACTGCCTTCGTGACTCGGTATGGGTCATACGAGTACACCGTCATGTCATTCGGCTTAACGAATGCTCCCGCCACCTTCTCTCGGCTGATGATTTATATATTCATGGATTACCTCGACAAGTTCGTCGTGGTTTATCTGGATGATATCCTGGTATTTTCCAAGAACGAAGAAGAGCATGCTGAACATCTTCGTCTTGTGCTGGAGAAGCTTCGAGAACATCAACTGTATGCTAAGTATTCCAAGTGTGAATTATGGCTCCCCGAAGTAACCTATCTTGGGCATGTCATCTCCAAGGATGGTATTGCCATCAACCCTGAACGAGTTCAGGCTATTCTTGGTTGGACTCCTCCGAAGAACGTCAAGCAAGTCCGAAGTTTTCTCGGTCTCGCCAGCTATTGCCGTCGATTCGTCGAGAACTTCTCCAAGATTGCCAGGCCTCTGACTAATCTGTTGCATAAGGGTGTCAAATTTGACTGGACAGACAAGTGTCAGGATAGTTTCCAGGCGCTCAAAGACAAGTTGACTTCTGCCCCCGTACTTGCTCCACCTGATACTAAGAAGGACTTCGTCATTTACTGCGACGCTTCCCGTCAAGGATTAGGCTGTGTCCTAATGCAAGAGCGCAGAGTGATTGCTTATGCCTCTCGTCAACTGCGCCCTCACGAAGAAAACTACCCAGTTCACGACCTCGAGCTTGCTGCTGTCATTCATGCACTAAAGCAGTGGCGACATTACCTTCTCGGTAATCGTTGCGAGATCTTCACCGACCATCAAAGTCTGAAGTATCTATTTACTCAGCCAGATTTAAACCTACGTCAGCAAAGATGGATGGAGACTGTTGCAGACTTTGACGTGGGTATATCCTATACCCCCGGCAAGGCTAATGTAATGGCTGATGCCTTGAGCCGCAAGTCTTACTGTAACCACCTCCAGGTTCACAAAGTTCACCCATCGCTTGTTGAAGAATTTAGAAGGCTGAACCTCCATATTGTTCCTCCGGGATCACTCGCTCCCCCTCCCGAAGATTTCCCCAAACGGAACCTCCATGTTGTTTCCAAGGGTTCTCTCAATACCCTGGTTGCGAAACCAGATCTTGTGGACGCCATCAAATGGATACAGAAATGTGATGATGAAGTCCTCAAGATTAAGCGAGACCTAAAAAAAGGAAAGCCCTCATTCTTCACGATCAACGACGATGACGCCTTGTATTTCAAAGGCCGCCTAGTGGTACCATGTTCGAAGAAAAACCTGGATAAGACTAAAAGGGTTATGCAAGAAGCCCATGATACATCTCTGTCCATCCATCCTGGTAGTACAAAGATGTACCAGGATATTCGTCAAAGATTCTGGTGGTCTAATATGAAGCAGGACATTGCTCGTTATGTTGCTGAGTGTGACGTTTGTCGCCGAATCAAAGCAGAGCATCAAAGGCCTGCTGGAACTCTGCAACCTATCTCTATTCCTGAATGGAAATGGGACCATGTTGAAATGGACTTCGTCACTGGATTTCCCAAATCGCAGAAAGGTAATGATGCTATTCTTGTCGTCATTGACCGGCTTTCCAAAGTTGCCCATTTTCTAGCGGTCAAAGAGACAATCACTGCTAGTCAGCTTGCTACTCTCTACATGGCCAGAATTGTTTCCCTTCACGGTATTCCACTGGTTATCAGTTCAGACCGTGGCAGCTTATTCACTTCAAGGTTTTGGGCGAGTTTCCAAGAAGCTATGGGGACTCATCTGTCGTTCAGTACTGCGTTTCATCCTCAGTCGCAAGGACAGGTTGAACGTGTCAACCAAGTTCTCGAAGACATGCTTCGAGCTTGTGTAATCTCATTCGGCAAGAAATGGGAGGAATCTCTTCCATATGCCGAGTTCTCTTATAATAATAGCTATCAAGCTAGTCTGAAGATGTCCCCCTTCGAAGTGCTATATGGACGAAAGTGTCGAACCCCTCTGAACTGGTCAGAAACGGGGGAACATCCACTCTTCGGTCCGGATATTATCCAACAGGCCGAAGAACAAGTTCGCATTATACGCGAGAATCTCAAGACTGCTCAGTCACGTCAGAAAAGTCAGTATGACCGTCATCACCAAGACATGGTCTATCAACCTGGCGAAAAGGCTTATCTTCGAGTTACACCAATGAAGGGTGCTCACCGCTTCGGGATCAAGGGCAAGCTAGCTCCTCGCTATATCGGTCCCTTCACTATTCTCGAAAGGCTTGGAAAGGTGGCATATCAACTGGAGCTTCCGCCGAACCTTTCTCAGGTTCACGATGTGTTCCATGTGTCACAACTCCGCCGTTGCTTCAAGGATCCAATCCGAGCGGTGGATCATGAAGTGCTCGAATTGCAACAGGACCTCTCTTATAAAGAGCATCCGGTCCGCATCCTTGACCAAGCTGAACGCCGCACACGTCAGAAGGCGATCAAATTCCTCAAAGTCCAGTGGTCGAATCACTCTGAAGACGAAGCCACTTGGGAACACGAGGACCGCCTGCGTGATGAATACCCCGCACTGTTTCCTTCTATCTCCTAAAATCTCGGGACGAGATTTCTTGTAGTGGAGGAGTTTTGTAACGCCCGGGTAATTAAGCTACAGTAATCCCACATTAACGGTGCCACGTCACCCCGGTTACTGTTGTTAATATCGCGTTGGATCAAAACTTTTCAAAATTTAAAACAAAAATGTTCGGGGTGTGCAAATAAATGCCTAGGAAATTATGGTGTGGGATCCATGCTTTTATGAAAAACCTAAATACTTAAAATGAATTAAAAAAAGAAAAGAAAATACAAAAACAGAAAACAAACAGAACAAACAAAAAAAGAACCCCCCCCCCCCACTGGGCCAGCTGGCCCAGCTGTTAGCCAGGCCGGCCAAGCTGCTGGCCAGCCCAACTGGCCCCAACCGGCCCACCCCGCGCCTGGCCTACATGGCCCTCCCCCACCCCCAGGAAAACCCTAACTGCTACCCACACTCCCACCCATGCCCCCGCTCCTCCCTCTCCCCCGATCTGGATCGGGAGGCAACGGCGCCCTCCCTACAAGCCCGACGCCGCCCCCCTCCCCAGATCCCGTCGTTGGACCACGTCGCCATCCGGAGCCCGCGCCGCCGCCTGGACCTCGCCGCCTCGACCCCCCGACGCCACCGTCGCCTTCCTCCTCGCCGGCGCCGTCATCACCGGACCACCTCGACCCCACGGCCGAGACCCTACGCCCCGCCATGAGCTCCGGCCCCCTCCCTCTCTCCCCTGGTTCTCTGGCTGCGGCCTCGCGTGGCCTCGCTGCTCGCCGTTCGCCGTGCCCGCCCGCCTCGGAGCCGCCCACGCCAACCGCTACCGAGCTCCACTGCCGCCGTCGCCGTTGCTCCGCTCACCGGCCGCGAGCGCTGCCCCGGGAGCCGCCTACACCCGGCCACCGCTCGCCTGGCCTCGCCCCCTCGCCCCGCGTCGCCATCTCCGGCCTCCCCGTGACGCCCAGGCCGTGCCCGCTCGCCCCCCCTCGCGCCTGGCTGGCCATGGCCGCGCCCGTGGCCTCTTCCCCCTGTCGCGTGGTCGGCCCGGCCCCGCCGCTCGCCGGAGCTGGCCGGCCCTTCCCTTACGGGCGCCCGCACGCTCACGGGGCTTCGCCCCAGCAACCGCGCCCGTAGCACGCCCGACCCGCTAGGCCCCCAGGGGCCTATGACAAGGGGGCCCCGGCCCCAGAACGTTTAGTAAAAAAATTAAAAATATAATAATAAATACATAATAAAAATAAATAATTAATTAATTGATTAATTAACCTAATTAATTATGATTAAATTAACCAATTAAGGTTAATTAACCTAATGTTTAATTAACCTAATCAACTACTGTTAATTAGTTAATTAACTAGTATGACAGTGGGGCCCACCCCCTTAATTAATTTTGATTAGTTTAATTAATCGGTTTAATTAAAAGGTGTCACTGACCAGTGGGACCCACTGGTCAGGTTGACCAGTCAACTCTATTGACTGCTGACGTCAGCATGACACCATGTTGATGTCATTAATTCATTTTCGAATTAATTAAATAATTAATTAGATTCCAGAAAATTAATAAAATCTTTAGAAAATCATATCTTGTAATCCGTAACTCGGATTAAAATAATTTCAACATGAAAGTTGCTCAGAACGACGAGATGAACTTGGATACGCAGCCCGTTCGTCCGTCACGCATCCCTAGCATAGCAAACTCGCAACTTTCCCCCTCCGGCTCCTCTGCTCGAAAACGCAAAACACCGGGGATACTTTCCCGGATGTCATCCCCCTTCACCGGTATCACCTATTACCGCGTTAGGGCACCTCTAACGCCGTTACTTGTCATGTCATGCATCACTATGCATATGCTTGCTTAAATATTTATTGTTTCTCCCCCCTCTTCTCTCGATAGACACCGAGACCGACGCCGCTGCTACCCAGTACGACTACGGAGTTGACGACCCCTCTCTCTTGCCAGAGCAACCAGGCAAGCACTACAGGAATCAGCTACTTTGCCGTCTGCCACGGCGGACGGCAAAGGCCTTTGCCGTCAGCCGCGGACGGCAAAAGGCTCCGGCAAAGTAGGCTTCGGTAAATAGCTACTTTGCCGTCTGCTACTGACGGCAAAGTCTTTGCCGTCTGCGGCGGACGGCAAAGAGAGCGCGGCAGACGGCAAAGAGAGCGGATGTGTGACGCCCCCAATTTAATCGTACACTAATCATACACGCAAACGTGTACGATCAAGATCAGGGACTCACGGGTGGATATCACAACACAACTCTACAAATAAAATAAGTCATACAAGCATCATATTACAAGCCAGGGGCCTCGAGGGCTCGAATACAAGAGCTCGATCATAGACGAGTCAGCGGAAGCAACAATATCTGAGTACAGACATAAGTTAAACAAGTCTGCCTTAAGAAGGCTAGCACAAACTGGGATACAGATCGAAAGAGGCGCAGGCCTCCTGCCTGGGATCCTCCTAACTACTCCTGGTCGTCGTCAGCGGGGAGCACGTAGTAGTAGGCACCTCCGGTGTAGTAGGAGTCGTTGTCGACGGTGGCGTCTAGCTCCTGGGCTCCAACATCTGGTTGCGACAACCAGGTAGAAGGGATAGAGGGAAAAGAAGGAGAAAGCAACCGTGAGTACTCATCCAAAGTACTCGCAAGCAAGGAGCTACACTACATATGTATGCATTGGTATCAACTGGGATAAGGCTATTATAAGTGGACTGAACTGCAGAAAGCCGGAATAAGAGGGGGATAGCTAGTCCTTTCGAAGACTACACTTCTGGCAGCCTCCGTCTTGCAGCATGTAGAAGAGAGTAGACTGAAGTCCTCCAAGTAGCATCATATAGCATAATCCTAACCGATGATCCTCTCCTCGTCGCCCTGTGAGAGAGCGATCACCGGTTGTATCTGGCACTTGGAAGGGTGTGTTTTATTAAGTATCCGGTTCTAGTTGTCATAAGGTCAAAGTACAACTTCGGGTCATCCTTTTACCGAGGGACACGGCTATTCGAATAGATAAACTTCCCTGCAGGGGTGCACCACATACCCCAACACGCTCGATCCCATTTGGCCGGACACACTTTTCTGGGTCATGCCCAGCCTCGGAAGATCAACACGTCGCAGCCCTACCTAGGCACAACAGAGAGGTCAGCACGCCGGTCTAAATCCTATGGCGCAGGGGTCTGGGCCCATCACCCTTTGCACACCTGCACGTTGCGTACGCGGCAGGAAGCAGACCTAGCCTAGTGGCTTTCCAGTCCAATCCGGCGCGCGCCACTCAGTCGCTGACGTCACGATGGCTTCGGCTGATACCACGACATCGGGATACCCATAACTGCTCCCACGTAGATGGTTAGTGCGTATAGACCAAATGGCCAGACTCAGATCAAATACCCAGATCTCGTTAAGCGTGTTAAGTGTCCGCGAATGCCGACCAGGGCCAGGCCCACCTCTCTCCTAGGTGGTCGGAACCTGCCCTGTCGCTCCGCCTCAAAGATCCACTCGCGGGTGCTCCTACGAGCCTACCCGTCTTGAGTCACCACATGTATCATGTATAAAGTATATAGTATATACCCGTGATCACCTCCCGAGTGATCACGGCCCAATAGTATAGCATGGCAGACGGACAAGAATGTAGGGCCACTGATGATAAACTAGCATCCTATACTAAGTATTAGGATTGCAGGTAAAGGTAACAACAGTAGTAGCAAGGACAGGCTATGCATCAGTATAGGATTAACGAGAAGCAGTAACAGGCTACGCTACTCTAATGCAAGCAGTATAGAGAAGAGTAGGCGATATCTGGTGATCAAAGGGGGGGCTTGCCTGGTTACTCTGGCAAGAGAGAGGGGTCGTCAACTCCGTAGTCGTACTGGGTAGCAGCGGCGTCGGTCTCGGTGTCTAGCGAGAGAAGAGGGGGAAGAAATAGTAAATATAATGCAAACAAATGCATGACGATGCATGACAAAGCAAAGCGTGATGCTAGGCGTGCCCTAACGCGGTACGAGGTGGTACCGGTGAAGGGGGAAAACATCCGGGAACGTATTCCTGGTGTTTCGCTTTTTCGGACAGATGAACCGGAGGGGGAAAGTTGCGTGTTCGGTATGCTAGGGATGCGTGGCGGACGAACGGGTTGCGTATCCGGAATCGTCTCGTCGTTCTGAGCAACTTTCATGTAGAAAGTATTTTCATCTGAGCTACGGTTTATTTTATATTAATTTTAAAAGATTTAAATCATTTTCAGGATTTATTTAATTATTTTAATACAACATTATCCAAAACAGTGTTTGCTGACGTCATCATGACATCAGCATGACGTCAGCAATTGACCGGGTCAACCTGACATGTGGGTCCCGCCCGTCATTGACTGTTTAGTCTAATTAGGGTTTAAATAAACTAACTAGTTAATTAGATTAATTAAACAGGATTAATTAACTTAAATAATTAATTAATTAATTTAATTATTAATTAATAAATTAATTATTTATTATTTATTATTTTTTTAATTCTTCTTTTTTTTGTTCTGGGGCGGGGCCCATTCGGTCAGTGGCCCAGGGCCATTGCGGGTGTGCGGGCGCCAGTGGCGCGGTTACGGGCGCACCCCTGCGAGGCCGAACCCGACCGGGGAGGCGAGGCGAGGCCACCAAGGCGCGGTGGGCGCGGCGCGACAGCGCCAGCGGTGAGCGGGAAGGGGAGAGCTCGGGGTGGGCGCCGGAGTTGGCCGCCGGCGCGTCGATGGCCCGCGGGGCCAGAGGCAGAGGCGGGGCACAGGCAACGGCAGGCTGCAAGAGGACGAGCGCGCGTGGGCGGGGCACCGCGTGGTTGGCCGGGTGCGGCTGTCCCCGGGCGACGGAGGCAGCAGGGGAGGCTGCAACGGTGCGGGCCGCGGCAGGTGCGAGCTGACGAGCGCGCGAGGGTAGGGTGAGCACGGGCCAGAGGCACGGACGCGGGCGAGAGCGATAGGAGGCGAGGCCACGGCGGGGGGGAGGCGGAGCACGTCGAGCTGCGGCGTGGGCGGGGCACGTGCTTGGTGCGGCGCGTTCGGCGATGCGGGAGCAGAAGCAGGGGAGAGGAGGCCGGGGCGGGCATGGAGCAGGGGAAGAGAGGAGGAGAGGCGCGTGCGTGCTCACATCGAGGAGTCGGGACTAGGGCAGCGGGGCTCGGGGTGGATGCCGGGGACGACGTGCGGCGGGGAAGCAGGCCGACGGAGAGGAGGAAGTAGGCCGGTGGGGAGGGGCTCCGGTGAGGCAAGCTCCGGGCGGCGTCGGTGGCGAGCGCCGAGGCGCGATCATGGTCGGCACGGCGAGCGGCGTCGTCAAGGGAGAGAGGACGGGGACGCGAGGAGGAGTGGTCGAGGTGGCGCGGTGCGGTTGATCCAGGCGGCGGGGTCGTCGGGGGTGGGCGCCGGCGTCGGGATCGAGCGCGGCCCCGATCTAGATCGAGACAAGGGGGAGAGAGACGTGGGGGAGGAGTGGGGATCGTGCTAGGGTTCGGTGCTCCCACGGGGTTATAGGCTAGGGGGGAGTGGGCCGGCCTGGCAGGCCACTGGCTGGGCCGAGGGTGGGTGGCCAGCTGGGCCGAGGCCCAGCGTGGGGGGGGGGGGGGTCTTTCTTCTTTTTTTTGATTTGCTTTGTTTTCTCTCTTGTATTTTCTTTTTCTTTTATTTCTGTTTATCTAATTTCTGTTTCTTTTAGATTTACTTTATATGTAGTTTTATAATATATCAACTCAGTCCCTAAATTAGCATTATTAGTTAGGCTACTTTCATAATTAATTTGGCACTAAATAAATTAGTTTTACATTTGTTTATTATTTAAAAATATTTAATAGATGTTTTAGCCCCTGTTTTTATATTGTTTAGGCACTTAAACATTTTGGAAAAGGTTGGTTCCAACACCCAAAATAAGTTAGGGATTATTTGCCACATGATGATCATTTTAGTTTTCATGTTTGAGAAGTTTAGAATTTCACTTATTATTTGAATTTGAATTGGAACCGGATTTGGATCAACGTGAGATTAGTAACAGTAATAGTGGTGACATGGCATCATTAGCAAAGGATCACTGTAGCTTAATTACCCGGGCGTCACAATTCTCCTCCACTACAAGAAATCTCGTCCCGAGATTTAAGAGGGGAGTAAGGGGGAAAGTTCTTGTTACGATATTCTAACGAATCTTCTCGGTCTTGGATGCTCTTCTCGAAGAGGTCGATCCATAGCATGGATGTCTTCATTTCACTGCTTCAAGTCACCATGATCAATTTGTCATCCTTTCTTCGGGTTCTCCATCGTACTTACGAATAGGTAAGTGGCAACTCTACAACGATAGGATGTTATAAGGGAAAAATCTTCTGGGGGTTTCCCAAGTATGAACATAAGAGTATCTCTTGAGTTGAACAAATGAAACACATCGAGAACTAAGTGGTGCAATAAGAAGTTTCAAGCGGATAGGCAATCGTTCATTGCCTGAAACAGAGTGTGAATGGGGTTCAGAGCAACGGGAATACGTATTGTATCCGATACCAGAATTGATCACTAGGAAGGTGGCTCGCAAATTACATACGAAGTCAAGTCCAAGGAATAACTTTGGCAACAGGGTGTATAGGGGAGTCAGGTTTCGATCCTGGGACCTGTGGGTTATGGGCCCACATGTGGGTTAAAAGTAGGAAGGGCGGTGACATCTTGCACGATCATGTAAGCAAGGCATGTCAGAGGATTGCCTGTCATTTATGTCGGCAACAACGTTGGTACCAAGGGCGAGGGACGAAGAGAACCATTTTCCTGCTCGTTGAACGAGGCGGACCAATAGGCAAAGTTCTCGTCCATCGGGGGTTACCAGAATGTCATCAACAATAGTAATAGGGTCTTGCTGACAGAAATGTACACCGAGGTGCTTATAAAAGCAGTGGCGTATTACTGCTTAGATCATATAAACCTCAAGAAGGTTAAACAGAACAATGGAAAGGAAAATGTGATTATCAGATTAAACAGAACAATGGAAAGGAAAATGTGTTTAAACACATATTTCAGGGGTATATCCTTCCCAAGGACAAACAGAGCATGATATCCGTGGCAGGATATCATGTAGAAAACCCTTTAAGTAAGGGGAGAGAAATCTCATGACAGTACCCATACAACAGTGTTTGGATAATGGTTAAAGAAAACTTAGCATTGCGCTTTCAATGCTCTTATTGAAAATCGGAGTACCACAAACATGCTTCAAGAAGCATTGACATGGTATTCAAGCAAAGGTCAGATTTTGGAAACACAAAGGATCCATCAGGAATAGCTTGTGAAATAAGTCTTACAATTTCCTCACGGAAGAATGGCTAAACTTGCTAAAAAGGATACTACAACAATAGGTCCTCCGGCCAGGTGTGCTAGGCCTGACATAACCTTACCGGGTCATATATAAAGACCAACATTATAACTCTTGGAAAATAAGTTCCAACCATCATATCTGACCGAGATTCAGATCTGATTGGTGTCACGATACCTCAGACTTAGGATGCCTGAGAAGAAAAGGTGCGGCACAATTTGACGAGATGACATTGTAAGATTCTCGGGAAATGAACTATGGAAGCGAGTTCCGAAACAAGAGTTCATCAGTAAACCAAGGAGAGGATGAGGAGGTGGCTGATAGGCTCAGCAACAAATCATCGCGATTTCCAAAGGATTGATTTCCACAATTATGTGAACAAGGAAGTATCATTTGTCGGATCAAATGTCATAATGATGTATGCTCGAGGGAAACATACACAACTGAACAATGATAGAAGGGTGCAACCAGGAATCTGGACTAGGTAGCACGACCAATGTTTGAATGATGATTCAATAATCAATAAACTTAGAATGAAACTGTAGAACAATAACTTCAAGCAATAGGGTTGCTAGAAGTTTAGAATTTGCACAACACAGACCATTAGTCGGTATTCCGGTTAGAAACAATACGGAGACCAAGAAATGAATGCAAAAGGCGAGAGATATTACTATATCAAGAATTCTCAAGAGGTGGTAAAATTACCATGACATTCTTGACATAAAAGGTGGTAACATTCCAAGGTAAAGAAGAACAAATGCTGTATAGCAAGGATCTCAAGGTATAACTCAAAACACGAATAAGTTTGTGTTGGAGGGAAGGCAATAAAGTGGCCGATGATAATACAATTCATCGGGGGCAAGGATGGTATTTCTCATCATGAATTCAATTGATATCCAGGAAGACCTCATAAGGTTGATGATCTTCACGGATTGGTCGAGAGATTTCAAGATGTAATCAATTAGTGACAACATCAAATCAAAGGAATGATGAAGCGGAAGGTTATTGGAACCATGGGTAGGGCACAAACTTGAAATCAAGCTTGTTGTTCAAGGTGAATTGATATGACGAGGAAGATCGACGTAAGCTTAGCTCATCATCGAAAGTTGTGCTCCGGGATTAAGGACCAGGTAGCACAGTTAAAATTTAGCACGATAATGATATAGCCGATCAGGCTAGGAATGACATGATCGAGTACAAACTCGAACTTAAAGAAGATTATCAAGAGTTGCTGAACCGTAGGGCAGACTCGGTTCAGTTATCGGTGTCTTTGAGTGTTTAATAACTCAGAGCCCATGAAAACTGTAATCAGTGAGAATGTAGTACTTGATGAAGAACTCATAAGAAGTTATGCAGTTCCGTGATAATCTCGAGATACCAGGGGGGTAATACTCGAAGACGGATCAAAGTAGAGGTTGGACCGAGGTATTGATCCACATGAGACAAGTGCTTACACTTGCATCGAAAATGGTATTTAAAAGAGAACATGGTCGGAACCACGATTGTAAAAGGACGGATCCCAGATATAAGATGAACTTATACCAAGGGAACTAATATCATTTACAAGAAGCTTCGATGATAAGTTTCACATCGGGTCCAAGGGCATGAACGCAAAGGCTCAAGGTCGACTCCCAATTCTTCCATGCATAACCTTTCATTTTACTTCTCGCTTTTGATGAAGCTGTAGTATAGAAATTTTATCTAGCAAAATACCAGAAGAGTATGACTCGTGAAAACTTTCGAGTTCACACAGTTTAGAGAAGGCATATGTTCAACCCATCAGGGCATCTTAGGAGTATATACCACAAATTTCAAGAATAAATAACACCAGCTCGATAGTAGAGCATGTTTGAGAAAGCAGAGGATACAACTTACCAAAGGTATTATGTATCCGAGGAAAGGCTCACAGACTTATTGAATATGAAGGACGTTGTCGGATAAAATCCCACAAATGATCTGGTGGTTCTCAAGGAATCTGGTGCGAGCATCGGTACTCACCCAGAGGGAGAAACAATGCAAGGAGATCAGACTTTAGAAACAACTGACTAATTCAAGGCTCAAATGCAAAGGAATTATCAATTCCAAGACAAGGGATCAGAAGCAATTCTCTGATCAGGGATGGATAAGTTGAATAGCCTTAAGGGTACAATCGACAGCAATTTGATTGGTCGAGATCCAGCTCATGTTTTAAAATAACGTCTGAGCCAGAAAGATAATTTAAAAGGATCAATTGATGATTGCGTGCATTCGCACTCAAGTTGAATCAATAGGATCAAAAGACGATGCCTAAGGATACTAACGAATATCGCCAGACATATGGAAAGCATCCATAATGCAAGCAGGCCAGTATTGCAGAGCAATAAGCTACTAAGGATTTTTGGAGGATCGAATAGTATTTCGAAGACCATTGTGAAACACATGAACAACTGGGGATGAGTGGATACTCGACAAGTGCGAGGATTTAATTGAAGGGGTATTCATGTGGCAAGGAACTCCTAGGCAGTAGGCACAAAGTATTCTCGGAACAATAGAGAAGACTCCGGGGTATCTTGTAATAACAAGATCAATGGGGGATGATCGTATGAATGGCAAGTGTAATTAATTATCCATAAGGATTTATCGGTGGTAGGAATCGCAATGGCGAAGGGCACAAGGGTCTCGGGAAAGCATCAGAGAGTGTCTTCAGAATATTCTGGTGCAGCAGGCAATCATCTTTAATGAAGGGCTCTCCGGGAGAAAGGGATAACGAGATCCTAATGTTAGATTTAGCAAAATTCATTTAACCTAAATAGGGGAGAGATTAGAGTCCCAGAGTAAGGATCGAGGAGTAAAAGATCCTAATATCACCCGATGGCGACGTGGGCCCGTAAGGCACACAGCCATGTTAGTAAAAAGTTTCGTAATGTCTAGACTCGACTTCGGCCAAGGAGTGTGGAGGGGGGGATTCCTACAGGCAGTCGGCTCTTATACCAACTTGTGACGCCCCCGATTTAATCGTACACTAATCATACACGCAAACGTGTACGATCAAGATCAGGGACTCACGGGTGGATATCACAACACAACTCTACAAATAAAATAAGTCATACAAGCATCATATTACAAGCCAGGGGCCTCGAGGGCTCGAATACAAGAGCTCGATCATAGACGAGTCAGCGGAAGCAACAATATCTGAGTACAGACATAAGTTAAACAAGTCTGCCTTAAGAAGGCTAGCACAAACTGGGATACATATCGAAAGAGGCGCAGGCCTCCTGCCTGGGATCCTCCTAACTACTCCTGGTCGTCGTCAGCGGGCAGCACGTAGTAGTAGGCACCTCCGGTGTAGGAGTCGTTGTCGACGGTGGCGTCTAGCTCCTGGGCTCCAACATCTGGTTGCGACAACCAGGTAGAAGGGATAGAGGGAAAAGAAGGAGAAAGCAACCGTGAGTACTCATCCAAAGTATTCGCAAGCAAGGAGCTACACTACATATGTATGCATTGGTATCAACTGGGATAAGGCTATTATAAGTGGACTGAACTGCAGAAAGCTGGAATAAGAGGGGGATAGCTAGTCCTTTCGAAGACTACGCTTCTGGCAGCCTCCATCTTGCAGCATGTAGAAGAGAGTAGACTGAAGTCCTCCAAGTAGCATCATATAGCATAATCCTAACCGATGATCCTCTCCTCGTCGCCCTGTGAGAGAGCGATCACCGGTTGTATCTGGCACTTGGAAGGGTGTGTTTTATTAAGTATCCGGTTCTAGTTGTCATAAGGTCAAAGTACAACTCCGGGTCGTCCTTTTACCGAGGGACACGGCTATTCGAATAGATAAACTTCCCTGCAGGGGTGCACCACATACCCCAACACGCTCGATCCCATTTGGCCGGACACACTTTTCTGGGTCATGCCCGGCCTCGGAAGATCAACACGTCGCAGCCCTACCTAGGCACAACAGAGAGGTCAGCACGCCGGTCTAAATCCTATGGCGCAGGGGTCTGGGCCCATCACCCTTTGCACACCTGCACGTTGCGTACGCGGCCGGAAGCAGACCTAGCCTAGTGGCTTTCCAGTCCAATCCGGCGCGCGCCACTCAGTCGCTGACGTCACGAAGGCTTCGGCTGATACCACGACGTCGGGATACCCATAACTGCTCCCACGTAGATGGTTAGTGCGTATAGACCAAATGGCCAGACTCAGATCAAATACCCAGATCTTGTTAAGCGTGTTAAGTGTCCGCGAATGCCGACCAGGGCCAGGCCCACCTCTCTCCTAGGTGGTCGGAACGTGCCCTGTCGCTCCGCCTCAAAGATCCACTCGCGGGTGCTCCTACGAGCCTACCCGTCTTGAGTCACCACATGTATCATGTATAAAGTATATAGTATATACCCGTGATCACCTCCCGAGTGATCACGGCCCAATAGTATAGCATGGTAGACGGACAAGAATGTAGGGCCACTGATGATAAACTAGCATCCTATACTAAGTATTAGGATTGCAGGTAAAGGTAACAACAGTAGTAGCAAGGACAGGCTATGCATCAGTATAGGATTAACGGGAAGCAGTAACAGGCTACGCTACTCTAATGCAAGCAGTATAGAGAAGAGTAGGCGATATCTGGTGATCAAAGGGGGGGCTTGCCTGGTTACTCTGGCAAGAGAGAGGGGTCGTCAACTCCGTAGTCGTACTGGGTAGCAGCGGCGTCGGTCTCGGTGTCTAGCGAGAGAAGAGGGGGAAGAAACAGTAAATATAATGCAAACAAATGCATGACGATGCATGACAAAGCAAAGCGTGATGCTAGGCGTGCCCTAACGCGGTACGAGGTGGTACCGGTGAAGGGGGAAAACATCCGGGAACGTATTCCCGGTGTTTCGCTTTTTCGAACAGATGAACCGGAGGGGGAAAGTTGCGTGTTCGGTATGCTAGGGATGCGTGGCGGACGAACGGGTTGCGTATCCGGAATCGTCTCGTCGTTCTGAGCAACTTTCATGTAGAAAGTATTTTCATCTGAGCTACGGTTTATTTTATATTAATTTTAAAAGATTTAAATCATTTTCAGGATTTATTTAATTATTTTAATACAACATTATCCAAAACAGTGTTTGTTGACGTCATCATGACATCAGCATGACGTTAGCAATTGACCGGGTCAACCTGACATGTGGGTCCCGCCCGTCATTGACTGTTTAGTCTAATTAGGGTTTAAATAAACTAACTAGTTAATTAGATTAATTAAACAGGATTAATTAACTTAAATAATTAATTAATTAATTTAATTATTAATTAATTAATTAATTATTTTTTTATTTATTATTTTTTTAATTCTTCTTTTTTTTGTTCTGGGGCGGGGCCCATTCGGTCAGTGGCCCAGGGCCATTGCGGGTGTGCGGGCGCCAGTGGCGCGGTTACGGGCGCACCCCTGCGGGGCCGAACCCGACCGGGGAGGCGAGGCGAGGCCACCAAGGCGCGGTGGGCGCGGCGCGATAGCGCCAGCGGTGAGCGGGAAGGGGAGAGCTCGGGGTGGGCGCCGGAGTTGGCCGCCGGCGCGTCGATGGCCCGCGGGGCCAGAGGCAGAGGCGGGGCACAGGCAATGGCAGGCTGCAAGAGGACGAGCGCGCGTGGGCGGGGTACCGCGGGGTTGGCCGGGTGCGGCTGTCCCCGGGCGACGGAGGCAGCAGGGGAGGCTGCAACGGTGCGGGCCGCGGCAGGTGCGAGCTGACGAGCGCGCGAGGGTAGGGTGTGAAGGAAATATGCCCTAGAGGCAATAATAAAGTTATTATTTATTTCCTTATATCTTGATAAATGTTTATTATTCATGCTAGAATTGTATTAACCGGAAACATAATACATGTGTGAATACATAGACCAACAGAGTGTCACTAGTATGCCTCTACTTGACTAGCTCGTTAATCAAAGATGGTTATGTTTCCTAACCATGAACAAAGAGTTGTTATTTGATTAACGAGGTCACATCATTAGTAGAATAATCTGATTGACATGACCCATTCCATTAGCTTAGCACCCGATCGTTTAGTATGTTGCTATTGCTTTCTTCATGACTTATACATGTTCCTATAACTATGAGATTATGCAACTCCCGTTTACCGGAGGAACACTTTGGGTACTACCAAACGTCACAACGTAACTGGGTGATTATAAAGGAGTACTACAGGTGTCTCCAATGGTAGATGTTGGGTTGGCGTATTTCGAGATTAGGGTTTGTCACTCCGATTGTCGGAGAGGTATCTCTGGGCCCTCTCGGTAATGCACATCACATAAGCCTTGCAAGCACTACAACTAATATGTTAGTTGTGAGATGATGTATTACGGAACGAGTAAAGAGACTTGCCGGTAACGAGATTGAACTAGGTATTGGATACCGACGATTGAATCTCGGGCAAGTAACATACCGATGACAAAGGGAACAACGTATGTTGTTATGCGGTCTGACCGATAAAGATCTTCGTAGAATATGTAGGAGCCAATATGGGCATCCAGGTCCCGCTATTGGTTATTGACCAGAGACGTGTCTCGGTCATGTCTACATTGTTCTCGAACCGTAGGGTCCGCACGCTTAACGTTACGATGATAGTTATTATGAGTTTATGCATTTTGATGTACCGAAGGTTGTTCGGAGTCCCGGATGAGATCACGGACATGACGAGGAGTCTCGAAATGATCGAGACGTAAAGATTGATATATTGGAAGCCTATGTTTGGACATAGGAAGTGTTCCGGGTGAAATCGGGATTTTACCGGAATACCGGGAGGGTTACCGGAACCCCCCGGGAGACTAATGGGCCTATTGGGCCTTAGTGGAAAAAGAGAAAAGGGGCAGCCCATAGCTGGCCGGCGCCCCCCCCCCCCCCCCCTTTCCCAAGTCCTAGTAGGACTAGGAGAAGGGGCCGGCCCCCCCTCTCTCTCCTTTCCCCCTGAGAGTCCTAATTGGAATAGGATTGGAGGGGGGAGTCCTACTCTCGGTAGGAGTAGGACTCCCCCTGCGCCTCCCTCTCTCTGGCCGGCCGGCCCCCCTCCTCCAACCTTTATATACGGGGGCAGGGGACACCCCAAGACAGACAAGTTGATCCTTGAGATCGTTCCTTAGCCGTGTGCGGTGCCCCCTGCCACCAAATTCCACCTCGATCATACCGTTGTAGTGCTTAGGCGAAGCCCTGCGTCGGTAGTACATCAAGATCGTCACCACGCCGTCGTGCTGACGGAACTCTTCCTCGACGCTTTGCTGGATCGGAGCCCGAGGATCGTCATTGAGCTGAACGTGTGCTAAGAACTCGGAGGTGCCGGAGTAACGGTGCTTGGATCGGTCGGATCGGGAAGAAGACGTACGACTACTTCCTCTATGTTGTGTGATCGCTTCCGCAGTCGGTCTGCGTTGGTACGTAGACAACACTCTCCCCTCTCGTTGCTGTGCATCACCATGATCTTGCGTGTGCGTAGGAAAATTTTCGAAATTACTGCGTTCCCCAACAGGGTGAGCACGGGCGAGAGGCACGGACGCGGGCGAGAGCGATAGGAGGCGAGGCCACGGCGGGGGGGAGGCGGAGCACGTCGAGCTGCGGCGTGGGCGCGGCCAGAGCGCGGCCCCGAGGCGTGGGCGGGGCACGTGCTTGGTGCGGCGCGTTCGGCGATGCGGGAGCAGAAGCAGGGGAGAGGAGGCCGGGGCGGGCATGGAGCAGGGGAAGAGAGGAGGAGAGGCGCGTGCGTGCTCACATCGAGGAGTCGGGACTAGGGCAGCGGGGCTCGGGGTGGATGCCGGGGACGACGTGCGGCGGGGAAGCAGGCCGGCGGAGAGGAGGAAGTAGGCCGGTGGGGAGGGGCTCCGGTGAGGCAAGCTCCGGGCGGCGTCGGTGGCGAGCGCCGAGGCGCGGTCATGGTCGGCACGGCGAGCGGCGTCGTCAAGGGAGAGAGGACGGGGACGCGAGGAGGAGTGGTCGAGGTGGCGCGGTGCGGTTGATCCAGGCGGCGGGGTCGTCGGGGGTGGGCGCCGGCGTCGGGATCGGGCGCGGCCCCGATCTAGATCGAGACAAGGGGGAGAGAGACGTGGGGGAGGAGTGGGGATCGTGCTAGGGTTCGGTGCCCCCACGGGGTTATAGGCTAGGGGGGAGTGGGCCGGCCTGGCAGGCCACTGGCTGGGCCGAGGGTGGGTGACCAGCTGGGCCGAGGCCCAGCGTGGGGGGGGGGGGTCTTTCTTCTTTTTTTTTGATTTGCTTTGTTTTCTCTCTTGTATTTTCTTTTTCTTTTATTTCTGTTTATCTAATTTATGTTTCTTTTAGATTTACTTTATATATAGTTTTATAATATATCAACTCAGTCCCTAAATTAGCATTATTAGTTAGGCTACTTTCATAATTAATTTGGCACTAAATAAATTAGTTTTACATTTGTTTATTATTTAAAAATATTTAATAGATGTTTTAGCCCCTGTTTTTATATTGTTTAGGCACTTAAACATTTTGGAAAAGGTTGGTTCCAACACCCAAAATAAGTTAGGGATTATTTGCCACATGATGATCATTTTAGTTTTCATGTTTGAGAAGTTTAGAATTTCACTTATTATTTGAATTTGAATTGGAACCGGATTTGGATCAACGTGAGATTAGTAACAGTAATAGTGGTGACATGGCATCATTAGCAAAGGATCACTGTAGCTTAATTACTCGGGCGTCACAGGATGGCAATAATTGCGCTGTCAGTCCGTTAAGTGGCTAACGGCAGGCCTTTGCCGTCCGCCGCTGACGGCAAAATTTGGAAGGCCTTTGCCGTCCGCCGTGTGATGTCAGCTGACTTCACTACATGGCAGGCCTTTGCCGTCCGCCGCTGACGGCAAACTTTGGAAGGCCTTTGTCGTCTGCCACTGTAGGCAAACTGACCAAATTGGTCAGCCTCCCAGGAAGCACAGCTGCCTGCCACGTGGCCTCTTTGTCGTCCGCTGCTGATGGCAAAGAGCCCTTTGCCGTCGGTGGCTGACGGCAAAGAGCCTGTATATTGTCTCTTTTTTCTGTTTTTTCTTAATCCAACAATTTTCACAGCAAATATATCACATATTTAACAGCAAACATATCCAGCACACATATCACATATCCAGCACATAATTCCATATACATATATATAACATAGCAAAGTTTCATCAACATATATAGCAAGTTCCATCCATACACATTGTTCCATATACATATTACATAGCAAAGTTTCATCAACATAGCAAGTTCTATCATAGCAAGCTAGATACAATGCAAAGTTTTAACAAAGAAAAAGCAAGCACTCCATCCTAGCAAGCTAGCTTCCATGAAGTGAGTGAAATCTGCAAAATGGTAAATATGAAGTTAGAAATTGGTGAATAGAACAAGAAGAAGACTATAACAAGAAGTATATGTCATTTATGACCTAACTTAGGTGGAATGGATCATTTATGAGCTAACTTAGGTGGAATGGATCATTTATGAGCTAACTAAGTTGAAATGGGTTGTTTATGAGCTAACTTAGTTGGAATGTATCATTTATGAGCTAACATAGTTGAAATGGGTCGTTTATGAGCTAACTAAGGTGAAGGGCATCATTTTTGAGCTAACTAAGGTGAAATGGATCGTTTTTGAGCTAACTAAGGTGAAATGAATCGTTTTTGAGCTAACTAAGGTAAAATGGATCGTTTTTGAGCTAACTTAGTTGAAATGGGTCATTTATGAGCTAACTAAGGTGAAATGCCACGTTTTTGAACTAACTAGGGTGAAATGGATCGTTTTTTAGCTAACTAAGGTGAAATGGATCGTTTTTGAGCAAACTTAGGTGAAATGGATCATTTAAGAGCTAATTTAGGTGAAATGGATCGTTTTTGAGCAAACTTAGGTGAAATGGATCATTTAAGAGCTAATTTAGGTGAAATGGATCGTTTTTAGCTAACTTAGGTGAAATGGATCGTTTAGGAGCTACTCTAGGTAAATTGGGTCATTTTAGAGCTAACTTGGATAAACTGGATCATTTATAAGCTAACCTAGGTAAGATGGGTCATTTTGGAGCTAACTTAGGTAAAATGGATCGTCTATGAGCTAACTAAGCTAATTATGCAATTTTTGACATAAGTAAGCTAAGTACAGATCGTTTTAGAGCTAACTTAGGTAAAATGGATGGTTTTGGAGGTCAGTAAGCTTATTAAGTCATTTTGGAGGAGAAGAAGCTAAATCTAGGTCATTATGGTAAGCATTGGAGGAAATAAAGCTAAGTCTAGGTCTTTATGCATGTGTTAAGCAAAACACTAGATAAACTTACCAAGATCCAGGAGGTGTAGGAGCGGGGTGGCTCGTGTCTGTAGCTGGAGAAGGATCGTGCGATGCTTGTCTGGAGTTACGCTGCACCAAAGATCATTTCCAATGTCTTGTTAGCATGATGACACTCAAATGTTAAGACTAGCAAGTAATGTCCATTCAAATAAAACTCACCGTGGTCCCAGGAGCAATCACTGGCATCGGCGGAGCGGTCTGACCTGTCTTCTCACACACAGACTGCACATTTGGTTTTGACGACTCAGTCATACTAGTTAGTAATGAGACAAACACTACATGAATGTTTTGGCTAATCTGCAAAAGAAACTTACCACAAGGAGCTCGTACATGGCCCTTGCCTGCATGTCATTCCGTGCCCTCTCCTCCTCCATCATCTTTGTCGTCCTCTCCTCCAACTCCCGCTGCCTCTCCGCCGCCTCCGCCAGAAGTTTCTCCGTTCTATCTCTCTCACTCTGTATAGCAGCCTGCAACACCACTCACATGACCATTTGTAATCATTGATGGAAGCGCACACAATGTAATGGAGAAAGATAACTGAGTACATATCACTAACCTTGATGGCGAGTTGCACTGGCCGTTCACGAGGCCTTATCTCAGGAGCGGAGCTCGACTGGCGCGCCTTGATCTCCGGGAGAGTGCTAGGACAATGGATAAGTCCATCTCCAATGGCTATGGAGCCATGGGACCTCCCGCCACCAGATATCATCAACAGCTCTGGATCAATGGGACCCTGGCTCGGGTTAAAGTCCTCCCCTTTCCTCGCCTTCCCCTCATCTCTATATCTCACGAGCTTGTTGTGGGAGGAGATGTTGGTGAAGTTGTTTGCATCATCGAGGTCAGATTGAGAGAAAGCCTTAACTTTCTTGAAAGAGGCAGTGTGGGCCATGGCATACAGGTCGTACACCTCTGGCACCTTATCCGCCTTATTGTAGCGTGCCTGAAAGAGAGAAACAATGAAAATTAGTAATTAAAGGGCTCAAGCTAGCATGATGAATGAATTGCATGAATCATGAAGCAAACCACATACCCAGTTGCGCCCGAACTGATATAAGTTGGAGCTGCCTTGATGGTGTGGCACACCTTCCATTTGGGCACGTTTGTCCTTGGCCTCCTTGTGGAGGGCTAGCCATCGTTGTGAGCACCACTCATCGACCAACACCTCCCAACAATCCATCCGATCCGCACACCATCTCGGAGGCGCCTAAGTTAGCAAATAGAAACTTGAGCGCTACGGCTAAGAATTACTAAATGAAGGAACTTAAGTAGAGAAGGCCTTAAGAATTACCTTCATGTACTGCTCCTTACTCAGGAACTTATCGTGGCACGCCGGCTTGGTCTTCTTGATACCGCGCAAGGCGTAGTAGTCTCGAACAGCCTGTACCTGAGCCTCGTGCCGTAAGTTCTGGAGTAGGCGCTTGCAGACGTTCTCGATAACATGTGCCGCGTCCTCCTCGTATCCCTCCTCACACCTGTAGAATGTCTGCAATCAAATGAGACAATGTTGATTAGTACAATTAATAACTAGCTTTTTAAATGTGTAAAGGAGAAATTACCCAGAACTTTCTGATCACCATGTCTGCCCTCGTGTCGCACACGACACCGTCGATAATCTCATTTGGCGGGGCCGGGGCAGCCACGTAGTGCTCCCAGCTCAATCCAAGCTCTGGAAGCCGACCCTCACCAGGCAACGTGACAAACCCCGGGAAGTTTTGCCGGCAAAGAACTCCAAGGACGGAGTTGGGCCGGCGGACACTATGATGGTGGTCCCAACCCCTGCAGCATGACAAGGCCACGCATTAGTTATTTGAAAAAACGTGAATGCACAAGGTACAAAAATATTAAATGCACTTACGTACCTCTCCCCATTAGGGAAAATCAACCACCTCTGCTCGCGGGTCACCGGCACGGACGGGAGCCGTGTAGCACCACGCTGGTAGACGGTGCCCCCCTCCTCCTCAAGATCAGTCGGCTCCCCGCCATCATCAGCATGGCCACTCGGCTCCTCGGGCTGATCCGGCCAGGTACCCCATCCGGACGTGTGCTCCTCCGGGGTCACGTGGGCTGAAGGCCAGTCGACCCGAGGCTCGTGGGCCCAAGACCCGTGGACCGGAGGCTCGTGGACCGGAGTCCGTGTAGCCTCCTCCTCGGACGAGTCCACCCTAGCAGTCACGTGCTCGGGTGAAACGGCTGGGGTGGCGGCGAGGAAGGCACCGTAGCAGTCACCCTACCTCCTCTCCCATGACCACGTGCCCCACCTCCTCTCTTCCTACCTCGTCCCCTGCTGGGCACCGCGGTCGACGAAGAAGGGCCCGGCGGTGTGGCCATACTGTCCAGCAACGCTCGGCGGAGAGGTGCGTCTGGAATGGAAGACCTCAGACCACGCTCCCGACCAGCGCCCACCATCTTTCAACACCTGCCATGACAAACAGTAAACGAAATTAGTACAACATAAAAAAAGACCGACATGAATAATAATATGTGTATCACTTAAGTGTATCATCATCAAGTACAACATAAAAAATGTAATACCTGACACTACTAATAATCTCGATCAGTATCATCAACAAATGCATAATCATCATCATCACTATAATCAATGACGGGCTCATAGGGTTCATTGGCATCAACATGTGCAAGGCCACCTTGACGTAATCGGTCAAGCATTGACAGGTCATCCGCAGCAGTAACCTCTTCTTGTTCCGGCTCTTCTTGTTCCTCCTCTGGGGTGATGTCAGATTCATTGTCACTGTCTACTTCAATATTTTGGGGTGAAGTATAGCGGTTCTTGAAACGCTTTTTGGAAAGACGTGTCTCTTGGAAGAATTCTCCTTCATATGTGTCTGGGTTAATGTGAGGTTCATAATCCTCTTCCTTTGGGGGAGAAAGTCTAGCACGTGGCGGCACTTCATAAACGACATCCCAACCTTTCAGATTTGGATTAGTTTGGCGGGCCCACGGTAGATAGAATACTTGGGTCACCTGTTGAGCCATAATATAGACATCAGGAACATCTAAATGAGTGCTTTGGTTGATTTCAACTAGCCCTACATGTTCATGAGTTCTTCTAGTCTCCTTCGGCTGAAACCAATAACATTTGAAGACTACGACATTCGGTGGGTTTTCACCATAGAACAGAAGTTCATAAATTGCTTCAACTCTCCCATAATACTCGGTACCTCCTTCGCCGATAGCAGATACACAACAATTTGTTGACTTTCGGTCGGCCATAGATAGCTCTTTGCCATAGGTACGAAAGCGATACCCGTTGATGTCGTACTTGTCAAATGAACGGACCTTATAGTCAAAACCATTAGCAACTTGTCTCAATTCGGCGTCCATAGACTCTGAATTAGCCTACAGGTTTAATATGAAAGGATTGTTGCATTATGCACAAATTAGCGAATGAAATGAAATTGTCTAATAGAAATTACCGTTTGTTTGAACCAAGAGATGAAACCGGGATAGCCACCTCCTTGCTTTGCGAGAAGCTCATACTCTTCGACGGAATCCTTTTGGATCTCCGCTCCATACGAGAATATGGTGACGTATCGACTGTATGACATATCCAGGAATAAGAGTAGTTCAAAGGAAATAGAAGTTGCGAAACAATGTACCGAGAACTTACTCGATGTACGGCCGCACTTCTATCAGGTTGTTGAAGATATACAACGAAATGGTCCGCCATTCTTCGTTATCCAAAGATACTGGATGTGAAACACTAGCTGGTGCGAGATTCCCTTTGAATAGGCTGAGGTTGGATCCACCCTTTTTAGGCTCGTCAGCATTGTACCGAGGCTTCGGATTATGCAAATGACGATTTTTGGCTTCGTAGTGCGCTGTTACGAAGTTTGCCGCCTCCTCTGTAATGAATGCCTCAGCCATCGATGCTTCAATTCTACGTTTATTTTTACATTTTTCTCGAAGCGTCTTCTGCATCCTCTTAGTTGGGTAGCACCAACGATTTTGCACGGGCCCCCCCAATCTTGCCTCGGTCGGGAGATGCAAAATCAAATGCTGCATTGGATTAAAGAAGCCCGGTGGAAAGATCTTCTCTAACTTGCAGATCAACTCCGACGCCAACTCTTCCATTTCTTCTAGCACGCCAGGCGATAGTTCTTTCGCACAAAGAACACGGAAGAAATAGCTGAGTTCTGCCAGTACTAGCCATTCATCCTCAGGGATGAAGCCACGCAACATCACCGGCATTACCCGCTCAATCCATATGTGCCAATCATGACTCTTGAGACCAAATATCTTCAGTTTATCAAGATTTGCTCCCCTCTTTAGATTCGCTGCATACCCATCGGGGAACATCAACTGCTGTTGCACCCACAAGAGAATTTCCCTCATAGCTGGCCTTCCAAGATTGAACCATGCCTTTGGCTTCGTCCAGTTCTGCTTTCCTTTCGGTTCTTTCATGTTTTGTAACGGCCTATCACATAGCGCCTCCAGATCGACTCTAGCCTTAGTATTATCCTTTGACTTCCCATCTATGCCGAACAATGTACCAAAAAGTGCCTCGGCGATATTCTTCTCAGTGTGCATCACGTCGATGTTGTGTGGGCAAAGGAGGTCTTTGAAGTAAGGCAGATCCCATAAGCATGTTTTGTGAGTCCACGCGTGCTTAGTATTATACCCCTTGAAGTACCCTGGACGTTGTGGATCTGGCTCGAGAGCGTTTAACTGATCCAGGGTCTGTTGGCCTGTCAATGCAGGTGGTACAGAGTTTTTGACAACTCTACCCCTGATGAAGTTCTTCTTGTCTTTCCTGAACTTATGGCGAGGATCTAGGAACTGTCTATGCATGTCGAAGCAAGAAAACTTGCGACCGGCCTGAAGCCAACGAAACTCAAGAGCTCCCTTGCATGTGGGGCACGGGAACCTTCCATGCACACACACCAGCCAACGAATAGCGCATACGCCGGCAAGTCATGCGTCGAGTACATGTACCAGACACGCATTATGAAGTTCCGTTTGCTAAAGGCGTCGTATGTCCTGAACCCATTATCCCAGGCTTCTTGCAATTCGTCCTTAAGCGGCTGCATGTACACATTCATATTTTTGCCCGGATAGTTGGGTCCTGGAATTATCAATGTCAGGAAAATGTTCTTTCTTTGCATAATCTGTCCGGGGGGGAGATTGAGTGGAAAGACAAATACGGGCCAACAACTGTATTGGGCTGCCGTCATACCAAACACACTGAACCCATCCGTGATGATGCCGACTCGAGGATGCCTCGGATCTGCCGCTTTGTCAGCATGTAATTCATCAAACTTTTTCCACGCAACACCATCCGATGTGTGTACCATCATCAGATTCCCATCTGCATCTAGTTCGGTTCTTTTGCCTGTTTTGTGCCATGTCATCTGTCTGGCCGTCTCTTCGACCATGAAAAGACGTTGAAGTCTTGGTACGATTGGCATATACCGAAGAACACTAACGGGGATTTTGGTCTGTGTCTTCTCACCCATACCGTTGTCTACCACAATATACCTGGAAGACTTGCAAATGGGACAATAGTTCAAGTCCGCATAGTCAAGCCTAAATAAGGCACATCCTTTATCACAGGCATGTATCTTCTCATAGGGCATCTTCAGTGCACGGAGGATTTTGTCCGACTGGTACAGGTTTGCAGGCATTACATGGCCTTTGGGTAGAAAGCGTCCAAATACTGTCATAATTGCGTCATAGCATTCTCTGCCCAAGTTAAACTGAGCCTTCAGAGCCATTACTTATGAGATGGCATCCAACTGACAAAGCTCAATGTGCTCGTGGAGCGGACGTTTCGAAGACTCCAACATTTCATTGAAGGCCTTTGCAGATTCCTCCATCTCCTCGTCCGAATCCCGAGCATCATCATAGCCTTGCACCATGTTTTCCATCCCGGTACCATGCTCGTCGGTGCGACGACGATCCACCTCAGCTCGGTCACGTTGGGCAGACTCGCCATGAAATGTCCACACCGTATAATCGGGCGTAAAACCACTCTTCTGCAGGTGTTTGCCCATTTCAGCCTCTGTCTTCTTTTCCCAATTGCCGCACCGGAAACAGGGGCACCAGGTTTTCTTTTGGCCATTTGCAAATGCGGCTTGCACAAACCCCTTAGTTTTTGTGAACCATTCAGCGCTCCATTTGTTCTGACCAGTGTGACCGGTATACATCCAAGCACGGTCACTCATCTTGACTTTCAGAGCTACTGGACACACAACAATTATATATGTAATTCACCATGTATATATTCATCAGTTGATCTACTTTGTCAATTTTATTACGTCCATGCAACCTACACTCTAATAGGTAATGATAGGTCCTAATCCCACCCGTGTATGTGTAGATTGGGTTCATTTTCCCATGCTATGCTCCGGATCCGACGCAAAATTTTGGCAGCACCTCCCTGCTGTTCTCCTGATACATGTCTCTGCAATAAACAGAGAGGATGTGTACCCGGAGAACAACAGGGGAGGCACTGACGAAATATATGCGTCGGATCCGGAGCAAAGCATATGGGAAAACGAACCCAATCTACACATACTCGGGCTGTCCATGGATAGCGTTGGACAATTCGAAAGAATCAAGGTTATAAATATGCAAATGCATGCATATTTATAACTATGACGCTTTCGAACGGGAAACACATATTGGTTACGCATACTGATGATTCAAGACACATATATAGCTAGCTATCAAGTTTCATCGGAATAGATCAAATAATTAATGGGGGAGGAGGACTTGTCATTTGTGCTCACCCACGAACGAAGGGGCAGAGCTCGTCAAACGCACGGCGAGGTCGTTGAACACCAAACCTCGCAGCGATGAAACAACTGCACATTTAAAACTACACGATCAACACAATTATATATGATGTTTTTCATAACAAAATCGAAAAGTATATGACCTAACTAATAATTCACAAATATATGACCCCGTCGGCCTCTGGAAGGCCAAAGAACACCTTTTCGGGAGGTGTCGGTGGTCGGGGTGTCCTGTCGGTGTCGGGGTGCCGTGTCGGGGTCGGGGTGCTGTTTCGGGGTCGGGGGTCGGGGTGTTGTGTCAATGTCGGGGTAGTGCCGTGTCGGTGTCGGGGTGTTGTTTCGGGGTCAGGGTGTGGTGTCGGGGTCAGGGTGTCGGGTCAGGCTCGGGGTCGGGATGTCGGGTCAGTCTCGGGGGGTCGGGGTGTCGGGGTCGGGGTCGGGGTGTCGGGTCAGGCTTGGGGGGTCGGGGTGTCGGGGTCGGGGTGTCGTGTCGGGGTTGGGGTCGGGGTCTTTTTTCCTTTTCTTCTTCTTCCTCTTCTTCCTTTTCTTCCTTTTCTTCCTTTTTTCCTTCTTCTTCTTCTTCTTCTTCTTCTTCTTCTTCTTCTTCTTCTTCTTCCTCCTTTCCTTTTTCCTCTTCTTCTTCTCCTCCTCTCCTGTTTTTTTTCTTCTTCTTGTTCCTCTTATTCTTTTTTCTTCTCCTCCTCCTCTTCTTCTTCTCCTCCTCTCCTATTTTTTCTTCTTCTTCTTCCTCTTCTTCTTTTTTCTTCTCCCCCTCCTCTTCTTCTTCCTCTTTTCCTTTTTCCTCTTCTTCTTCTCCTCCTCTCCTGTTTTTTTCTTCTTCTTCTTTTTCTTTCCTAAAACTGAACTAAACCTAAAACTAAACCTAAATCTAATCTAAACATAAACCTAAAACTAAAAAAACAGAAAAAAGGAAAAAACTAAATCTAAAAACCTAAAACTAAACTAAGACTAAACCTAAACCTAAAACTAAACCTAAAACTAAAACTGAAACTAAATCTAAACTAAACATAAACCTAAAACTAAAAAACAGAAGAAAAAAAACAGAGGAGAGGTAGAGCTCACCTAGGCCGGTGGAGGAGGTGGCCGGTGGAGGAGGGGGGCGGGGCGGCCTGGGGCGGCGGCGCCGGGCCCAGGGCGGTGGGGCGCGGGGGGGCGGGGCGCGGCGGCGCTGAGACGGGGGGCCGGTGGAGGAGGGGGGGCGGGGCGGCGGCAGTGGCGACAAGGCATGGGGCCGGTGGAGGAGGGGGGCGGGGCAGCCTGGGGCGACGGCGCCGGGCCCAGGGCGGTGGGGCGCGGGGGGGCGGGGGGCCGGGGCGCTGAGACGGGGGGCCGGTGGAGGAGGGGGGCGGGGCGGCGGCAGTGGCGACGAGGCGGGGGGCGGTGGAGGAGGGGGGCGGGGCGGCGGTGCCGGGCCCGGGGCACTGGGGCGCGGGGGGGCGGGGCGCGGTGGCGGCGAGTGGTGCTGGCGGCGGCGCGCGTATGGGAGCAGGGGAGAGAAACAGAGAGAGAGGGCGCGGGGTGGGGGCGCGCCGTTAGATATGTTAAATCTTTGCCGTCCGCTTATTTGCTCTTTGCCGTCTGCTAGCAGATGGCAAAGAGGGGGGTCCGTTAAGTTATTTTTTAAGTAGCTCGTCAGTGGGGCCCCTCCCTCTTTGCCGTCAGCTAGCAGACGGCAAAGAATCTTTGCCGTCAGCTAGCGGACGGCAAAGAACTGGCTGATGGCAAAGGCTTTCTTTGCCATCAGCCAGTTCTTTGCCGTCTGCTTTCTGGTAGCTGATGGCAAAGAGCTTCTTTGCCGTCTGCTAGCAGACGGCAAAGAGCTAGCAGATGGCAAAGTAGCTGATTCCAGTAGTGAAGCCCCCCCTTGATCACCAGATATCGCCTACTCTCCTCTATACTGCTTGCATTAGAGTAGTGTAGCATGTTACTGTTTTCTGTTCATCCTATCCTGATGCATAGCCTGTCCTTGCTACTACTGTTGTTACCTTTACCTCCAAACCTAATGCTTAGTATAGGATGCTAGTTTATCATCAGTGGCCCTACATTCTTGTCCGTCTGCCATGCTATACTATCGGGCCGTGATCACTCGGGAGGTGATCACGGGTATGTACTATATACTATATACATGATACATGTGGTGACTAAAGACGGGACGGCTCATAGGAGCACCCGCGAGTGGATCTTTGAGGCGGAGCGACAGGGCAGGTTCCGACCACCTAGGAGAGAGGTGGGCCTGGCCCTGGTCGGTGTTCGCGGATACTTAATACGCTTAACGAGATCTGGGTATTTGATCTGAGTCTGGCCATTTGGTCTATACGCACTAACCATCTACGCGGGAGTAGTTATGGGTATCCCGGCGTCGTGGTATCAGCCGAAGCCTTCGTGACGTCAGCGACTGAGTGGCGCGCGCCGGATTGGACTGGAACGCCACTAGGCTAGGTCTGCTTCCGGCCGCGTACGCAACGTGCAGGTGTGCAAAGGGCGATGGGCCCAGACCCCTGCGCCATAGGATTTAGACCGGCGTGCTGACCTCTCTGTTGTGCCTAGGTAGGGCTGCGACGTGTTGATCTTTCGAGGCCGGGCATGACCCAGAAAAGTGTGTCCGGCCAAATGGGATCGAGCGTGTTGGGTTATGTGGTGCACCCCTGCAGGGAAGTTTATCTATTCGAATAGCCGTGTCCCTCGGTAAAAGGACGACCCGAAGTTGTACCTTGACCTTATGACAACTAGAACCGGATACTTAATAAAACACTCCCTTCCAAGTGCCAGAGACAACCGGTGATCACTCTCTCACAGGGCGACGAGGAGAGGATCATCGGGTAGGGCTATGCTATACGATGCTACTTGGAGGTCTTCAGTCTACTCTCTTCTACATACTGCAAGACGGAGGCTGCCAGAAGCGTAGTCTTCGAAAGGACTAGCTATCCCCCTCTTATTCCGGCTTTCTGCAGTTCAGTCCACATATGATACTCTTATTCCATTTGACACCAATGCATACATATGTAGTGTAGCTCCTTGCTTGCGAGTACTTTGGATGAGTACTCACGGTTGCTTTCTCCCTCTTTTCCCCTATCCCTTCTACCTGGTTGTCGCGACCAGATGTTGGAGCTCAGGAGCCAGACGCCACCGTCGACGACGACTCCTACTACACCGGAGGTGCCTACTACTACGTGCTGCCCGCTGACGACGACCAGGAGTAGTTTAGGAGGATCCCAGGCAGGAGGCCTGCGCCTCTTTCGATCTGTATCCCAGTTTGTGCTAGCCATCTTATGGCAACTTGTTTAACTTATGTCTGTACTCAGATATTGTTGCTTCCGCTGACTCGTCTATGATCGAGCTCTTGTATTCGAGCCCTCGAGGCCCCTGGCTTGTAATATGATGCTTGTATGACTTATTTTTATTTGTAGAGTTGTGTTGTGATATCTTCCCGTGAGTCCCTGATCTTGATCGTACACGTTTGCGTGTATGATTAGTGTACGGTTAAATCGGGGGCGTCACATCCGTGGTTACCATCAAACATGTTGGAATTCTTAAAAGCCTTCATGATCGTACAGTCTTTCCATAGATGGGTAGCTGGCTTCTCCCGGGTGTCGTGCCTTGGACAAGGTTCATTTAGCAGCTGCTCGAGGGTGGGACCTGACCCGCCTGACCGAGGAGGTGGCCTCCCCTTGCGTTGTTGATTGTTGCCCTGTGTATTGGCGTTAGCCACAAACTCCATACTATCGCCAGCCTTACGTTTATTACCTCCTTGATTCGCCGGGCTGTGCTGGTGACCTTTGTTGTTGCCGTTCTTCTTTCCCTTCCCTGTCTTCTCTTTGTCAGACGCGGGATCCTTGGTACTGCTAGAATCGGCATACTTGACCAGAGTCGCCATCAGCTGACCCATGTCATTACAATCACGCTTGAGCCGCCCCAGCTTTTGTTTCAGAGGTTCAAAACGGCAATTTTTCTCCAACATTAAGACCGCGGAGCCGGCATCCATCTTATCAGATGAATGTATTATTTCCTTGACCCGGCGTACCCAATGGGTCGTGGATTCACCTTCCTCTTGCTTACAGTTAGTCAAGTCCACGATCGACATGGGTTGCTTACATGTATCTTTGAAGTTCTGAATGAACCGGGCTTTTAACTCCGCCCATGAGCCGATGGAGTTGGGTGGCAACCCCTTCAACCAAGTGCGAGCTGTTCCATCTAACATCATAGTGAAGTACTTGGCCATTGCTACGTCACTGACCTCCAATAACTCCATGGCCATCTCGTAACTTTCAATCCATGCCCTGGGCTGCAGGTCGGCTGTGTAATTAGGTACCTTACGAGGCCCCTTAAAGTCCTTTGGCAAACGCTCATTACGCAGAGCCTACACCAGACAAGGGACACCTCCTGTCCTCATAGCCACACCTGCTTCAACAGAGGTCGCTGGATAAATCGGAAAGTCCTGGTGAGCTGCCAGCTCAGCTACCTGTTGAACCACCCGCTCAGCCTCTTGAAGGATCCTCTCCTGGTCCACCAAGTTAAGAGCTCCATCCTGCACCGGGTCATGCCTGCGTGGTTGGTTACGGCGTTGGGCGTTGCTTGACATGGCCGCTGAGTCCATATGCCTGCTATAGCTCGGGCTCCGGCTTGGGCGAGGGGTTGAATGGATTCTGTCTCGACTATAAGAGTATGCATCCTGCTGTGCCAGAGCCATTTGAAGAAGTTCTCTGACCCTTCGTGTTTCAATCGCTGTTGGAGAGTCGCCTTCCATCGGGAGAGCCACCAAACGAGCTGACGCAACGATCAGGTTCTCCAAAGGGTTAGAAAAGTGACCCGGTTGTATTGGTGCGTAATGAGGCGGAGCAGTATTCACACAAGGGGGTTCCATGGCCCGCGGTTGAACCGGCGCCCCAGTCCCGTGTGTTGTGATCCGGTTTGCCTCCGGCGGGTTACTGGGACCAGCCCTAGGTGTGTGGAAGAGGTTCCTAGGATCATAAGTCAGAGGCAGACGTGATTGAGCCTTTTGGTGCCTTCTCCTCATGACCTCGTTTGATGCGTTTAGATCCACCGAGAGCCGGAAAGTCTCTGCTTGAAGCTGCTGAGCACGAGCATCCAGAGCCGCCCGTTCTGCACCCATCCTTACGTCCTCCGCTGCTAAATTCTCCTTGGCTTGTGCTACCTCCCCACATAACCGTGCCACCTCTACATCGTGCTGAGCTTTGTCTGCCGGTTCAACCACGGCGGTCAACAAGGTCGTCATCCTATCCATGAGATCCATCAGCACCTGAGCCGGCGGGTGCACGGGGTCTCCTGACCCGGCGGCTGCCGATCCGGTGGTTACCGCTGCCGCGGCCATAGAATTCTGACCGGGTTGAGTGCCAGCCACGAAGACCCCGGCTCGATTCGGCGGCTCAAAGGGGTCCGAAATACTACTGCCATCGGAACAACCCCCAAGCCCGCCATCCTGTAGTTGATACAATGAATCCATCTCACCTGTGGACGACTCGCCGTCAGAGTGGACGGCCGTCTCGCGGCCATCCACAGATCCTTCAGAAAACTCCCCTCCATGGATGCAACCCACGAAGGCATGCTTTACGACCGGCTGAGTCCGGGCGGGTCTCGCATGCTGAGCCATCTCGATGAGGTCGGTGCAGATGTCCGGCTCAGGGCCCGGCTCGCCGATCCGGCCGATGAAGACGTGGATTCCGCCGAAGGGAACCCGGTACCCGTACTCAATTGAGCCGGCCTCGGGGCCCCAGCCCGCGTCGTCGATGTAGAGCTTGCCGCGACGACTCTTGGTCATCCATCCCACAGTGCATCCCTTGAGCCCTTCGAAGCTGCCCTTTAAGAACTCAAGTCCACCGTGCGCTGGCCCCACGGTGGGCGCCAGCTGTCGTGGAATTGTCACGGCAGATGTCCTAGTGAAAGGACTTAGTCGTGGAGCCATCACAACTAGGAAGCTTAAAGGGGTTAATCGGGACAAAGGATACGAGAGGTTTATACTGGTTCGGCCCCTTGCGGTGAAGGTAAAGCCTAGTTCAGTGGTTGTGGTATTGCTAGGTTTCGATGACCAAGGAGCGAAATATGCTAGCTTGGCTCTCGATCTGTTGTTTCTTGCCCTAAGCCGCCGCCGGGTCGTCCCCTTATATACACGGGTTGACGCCTGGCGGCCTACAGAGTCCCGGCCGGCTCATACAACGTGTCCGGCTCGGTGACTTCTTTTACATGCCTTACTTCACAAGTCTTACTCATACATGGCGGTTTACAATTATGGGCCTTAAGCCGCCTCTAGGCTTGGGCCTGCTACAAGTCTTATAATGAACCGTCGCCTTGTATACTCGTCGGGCTTCTTTTAGTAACCCGCCATTAAGATTGACCCGGCCCCTTCTGGACGGGTCATACCTGGTAGTTATATCCCCAACAGATGGTGAGAAAGAGAAGGTGACAAAAGGCATCGTGAAATCAGCCGAGAAGATACTCTCCGACGTCAAGCACATGCTGCAGTATAAAGCCGTGATGCAATGTCGGCTGCTCGATGACAAGGGTCTTGGGATGATGAGGAAGACTGCTTGCCGGACCAACTTGGAGAGAGAAGAATACTTGTCGGTGGTAACTGACAACATTGGTTGCTAGTACTTTAATTGACCCGCCTCTTGTTAGTCAATAATTCGATTTTGTCTGACTAGGTGAGGGAACCCTGGTGAAGGAAGATTGCTGAGAGGCCCTGGTTAGCATGTGATGTGACCCGGCATGGGAGGCGCAGCATGTGGAGAAGGGAAATGATCACAGCAAAATGCCAGGCCCGGCTCATGTCCAGGGGAGACGAGACCTAACCACTCTGAAGCAACACATGGTATGTGGATTAAGATGTTAAATTTCTTGCACGGTGCATCTCTGTTCATTAAAATTGATGGTTAATTTTGCAGGGTCGCCTCGGTCCATATCCCGGAGGCCTGGAAAGAAGGCCACAAGGGGAAGGATGGCGCCGAGTTCTGCAGCCTGTCGGTGCAGGAAAAGTACGAGACCTTCAAAGAGGTCTTCCAGGAGGTGCACGGGCAGGACGCTGAACCTACGTCCAAGCCCCTTGATCCTGAGTTGCTCATCATTCCTGGTGAGGGGAAGGGCCATGGCCGCCACCTCCTTTGCAACGGGGTGATCGCCACCTCCTCGCATCGCAAGCTCCACGAGATACGCGTGCTGAATCCATGAACTTTTTTTTTCAAATCAGTGAAGTTTTTTGGTTTTCCTAACATTTTTTCAAGTGATTTTCATAAAATCCATGAAGTTTTTTTTTAAAATCCATAACCTTTTTTTTGGTGAAGTTTTCAAACTTTCGCAAACTTTTTCAAACTTTCATGAACTTTTTTCAAATTCACATACTTTTTTTAGATCCACATGTTTTTCAAATATATGAAATTTTCTACCTTGTGAATTTTGTAATTACATGAACTAGTTGAGAACTCGTGAATCTTTTTCATGTTTTTTTAATTTTGTGAACTTTTCAGAAAATTAAATGATCTACAGTCACCTTGTCAACTGGGAACCGAGTCAACCACGAAAATAAAGAAAAGAGCGAAGCCGGAATTGTTTTTTGAGTGACTAAACATGAACCAAGTCAGCCATCGCAACATTTTATTGCGCCATCCCGTGGGCATTTCCTATTTGGCGCCACATGCTGCATTTTATTAACTGGCGCCTGTGGCGTCTGTAAATGGGCCGGCCCATCTAGGGCCGGTTGACAATTTTTTTGAAATTCTGTGAACTTTTTTGAATATCGATGAACTTTTTCGAAATTTAATGAACATTTCTCTTGAAAATGGATGAACGTTTTTTTCAGTCCCATGAACTTTTTCTAAAAATACATGAATTTTTTTTCAATTTCTACGATTTTCTTTTCAAATTTAATGAACTCTTTCTAAATTGGATGAACTTTTTTTCAATTTTAATGCACTTTTTTAAAATTGATGAACTTTTTCAAAATCTATGAACCTTTTTAAAGATGTCAACGTATTTTTTCAAATGGATGAACTTTTTCTTTAAATCTGTAAACTTTTCTTCATTTCATATTTTTATTTTCGTAAAAAAATTATAAAACTTGGGGCAGCACGCTAGTGGGCCGGCCCATGCTAGGAGCGCTGCAGCGCTGCAGGCGCTGGATCGTTAACTGGCGCCTGGAGCGCTGTATAGGAGCGCCCCATCCCGTGAGCGTCTGTTCCCTAACTGACGCATAAGGCGCAAATTATGGGGCACGCCTATCCCTTGCTTGACGTGAGATTTTTTTTTGTTTGTTTGACCGAAGCGGGCGCCATACTGGGCCGGCCCATGCGCACGAGATTCCACTTCCTCGTATTTCTCTTCTGCTTTTCATGTTTTTGATATCGTTTTCTCATTTTGTTTTTACTTCCAAATATTCTAAACATATCTATTACAAAAATATACTTTATTTTTATTTTTGGAATATTCTAGTAATGCATTTTTTGCATGGTAATACATGTCTCATTTATATCATAAAAAACAAAGTACAAGTCACGTAAGGATCGACATGACAAAACTGAAAAAATAGCATAATATCTCTAAGCTTGACACCAACGCCCGTCACATGCCTTCGGCACCACCACAACAGCCATCGAAGAAAAGAATGGCGGATCACCTCCTCACCCGAGTTCGACGTGGCTCCATCGCTGATATGCAGCTTTGCGGACCTCCAAGGTGGCTCACCAAAAGTGAAGCCATTGCCGTTGAACGAATCAGTCTGGGGCAACACCCCGGTCACGCCATCGAACTCCAGATCTGACACCACACCACGACTAAGAAGCCGAAGGAGGAAACCATACATGTCATCCATGAACCACGAACCCAACACATGTTCCGTCTTCCAGATGTCGTCGATGCAGGCCACAATCTGCATCCGCTCCTAGACTACCTCCCAAGCTCCAGGCCGACGCTGGAGCAAACGTCGTCGCAACGGCGAAGCCCGAGGACACAGGTCTACCACGAGGATGCTGTCACCGCCACGCCGTCCTTGCTTGAACAACCTGGTTTCCAAATCCATCCCCAACCATAGGACCGATGGTCTTGCAAGGGAAAGGGTCTGAAGAATCTTTATTCAGCGCCGTCATCATCACCGCCGAAGCCAAGGCAATGAACAACCTAAAAATCTAGACTACGAGGGAGTAAAAATGATCCACGCGTGTGGATCCGGCGACCCCCCTCACCACTGATGACCGAGGTCATCGGCGGAGGGGAGCCGCCGGAGGACGACTGAAAGATCGTGGATGTCGCCTAGAGGGGGGGTGAATAGGCATTTTAAAATAATTACGGTTTAGGCTTGAACAAATGCGGAATAAACCTACCAGTTAATTTGCCAACCATAAAACCTAAAACAACTAGGCTCACCTATGTGCACCAACAACTTATGCTAAGTAAGATAAGCAACTATGAGATAGCAAGATATATGACAAAGAACAATATGGCTATCACAAAGTAAAGTGCATAAGTAAAGGGCTCGGGTAAGAGATAACCGAGGCACGCGGAGACGACGATGTATCCCGAAGTTCACACCCTTGCGGATGCTAATCTCCGTTTGAAGCGGTGTGGAGGCACAATGCTCCCCAAGAAGCCACTAGGGCCACCGTAATCTCCTCACGCCCTCGCACAATGCAAGATGCCGTGATTCCACTGAGGGACTCTTGAGGGCGGTCACCGAACCCGTACAAATGGCAACCCTTGGGGGCGGTCACCGAACCCGTACACTTTGGCAACCCTTGGAGGCGGTCACCGGTACCCGTCAAATTGCTCGAGGCGATCTCCACAACCTAATTGGAGACCCCGATGCTTGCCCGGGGCTTTTCACCACAATGATTGAGCTCCGAACAACACCAACCGTCTAGGACGCCAAGGCACCCAAGAGGAACAAGCTCTAGGGTGCCCAAACACTCAAGAGTAAAAAGCTTCTCAACCTTCACTTCCACGTATCACCGTGGAGAACTCAAATCGATGCACCAAATGCAATGGCAAGGGCACACGGAGTGCCCAAGTCCTTCTCTCTCAAATCCCACCGAAGCAACTAATGCTAGGGAGGAAAAACGAGAGGAAGAACAAGAAGGAGAACACCAAGAACTCCAAGATCTAGATCCAAGGGGTTCCCCTCACATAGAGGAGAAAGTGATTGGTGGAAATGTGGATCTAGATCTTCTCTCTCTTTTCCCTCAAAAACTAGCAAGAATCCATGAAGGGGTTGAGAGTTAGCAAGCTCGAAGAAGGTCAACAATGGGGGAAGAACACGAGCTCAAAAGATAAGGTTCATTGGGGAAGAAGATCCCCTTATATAGGAGGGGGAAAATCCAACCGTTATGTGCTCAGCCCGCACACGAGCGGTACTACCGCTCCACGAGCGGTACTACCGCTCAGATGGAAGAAATAGGGAAAAGGAGCAACAAAACATGAACCTTGGGGCGGTAGTACCGCAGGAGACAGCGGTACTACCGCTGGGTTAAGCGGTACTACCGCACCCTTCGGCGATACTGCCGCACAGAACGAAGGGTAAAGGGAAAGAGGGAATCGGGCGGTACTACCGCGGAGGAAGGGCGGTACTGCCGCACTACTGCCGCAGCGAGGTACCGCACAATCCGACACAAAAAAAGACCCCTCGAATCGACGCGGTAGGGACCTGGTAAGCCAGCGGTAGTACTACTGCGGAGTCACCGCCGGTACTACCGCTGCGGAGCGGTACTGCCGCTTGTGACCCCTCGGCGGTACTACCGCTGGGTACCACGGTACTACCGCTGGGACCCTGACAAAACCACACTCAAGAAAACAAGAACTGCCAAAACTTCTGCATATGAGCTCCAAATTGAGCAAACTCAAGCTTGTTGGAAACAAGATGATGAGTAGCATCAAAACAGCGACTGGTTATAGTAAGAAGAGGCAGGGGAGGTATGCCAACAAATAGAGGAGTGAAACCTCCAACCGAGAAGAACCGGCAAAACCTCCAACATCGAAAACATCATAGAAGAAGCATGTGAACTCCGTTTTTGATGAACTCGAGCTTGTCATCAAGATGACCATAAGCTCTAAGACTCTCAAAGAGAACCAAACAAGAACCAAGAAAGATGATGCAAGGATGCAATGGTTTGAGCTCTCAGCGAACGATACGATCAAGCTACTCATCGAGAGCCCCCCTTGATAGTACGGCAATCGATCCTATAACCCGGTCTCCCAACTACCATCATGAGACCGGTAAAATAGAAAACCTATCAAGGGCAAATCTTTGCCTTGCACATGGTCCACTTGAGCTAGATGATGACGATCTTGACTCCCTCAAGTTGGACCACCTTTCTTGATTGAGTTGACTCGATGAAGACTAGTTGATTGCTCCCCCATACTCCACTATGGGTGAGCCACTCTTCCGCACATCTTCACAAGTCCATTGTCACCACAAAGGACGGCAAGCTTCAAGCATTTGATCTCTTCGTGATGCTCCACTTGAACTTGCACACCGCAATCTTTCTTGATTGTGTTGACTTGATGAAGACTAGTTGATTGCTCCCCCATACTCCACTATGGGTGAGCCATTCTTCCGCACATCTTCACAAGTCCATTGTCACCACAAAGGACGACAAGCTTCAAGCATTTGATCTCTTCGTGATGCTCCACTTGAACTTGCACACCGCAACCTAACCCCACAAAGAACCCTCACGAAGGCCATGGGTTAGTATACAAAGCGTAATTGACAATGCTTACCATACCATGGGATCACTTGATCCCTCTCGGTACATCTTCTACGCTTTGTGGGTTGGTCAACTTGATTCACTCTTTGAGTTAGTCTTGATCAACCTCTCACAATACCACTCTTTAGGTAATTCCTTGAATAGCACCTTGGTCGACACAAACTCTTCTTGAAACCAACACATGTACTCCAAGAAAAGCCTATGGACAAAACCTTCAAATATAACTCAAGGCAACCATTAATCCATAGAGATTGTCATCAATTACCAAAACCAAACATGGGGGCACCGCATGTTCTTTCAACGACGTTGAAAGATGGCTTCTCTTGGCGGCGGCTAGGGTTCCAGCCGCCAGGGAGGAGGAGAGAAAAACATTGCATGTCTAGTTATTCTAGTAATGCATTTGACAAGTGTTAAATGTGTATAGAAAAAACATGTTTCCAATGTATACGATAAATGTACACATAAAATGTACAATGAGTATACCAAAAAGTAGAGATAAAAAAAATTAAATTTAAGATATACGTATTTTATTTGGAAAATATTAAACCTATATATAAAAATGTTCCTCATCAATACAAAATATTTATAATGTGTACATAAAAATATTAGATACCCAATATATATATATTTTAAAATGTTAATCATATGTTTAAATAATTTTAAACGTGTATAGAAATGTTCTAGATGTATACCAAAAATTTAGAACACGTGTAAAAAATGATAAAGCCTGAATTTTTTTTTAAAATTGATCTTTTGCCAAAAACATGTCAATCATATAGTTGAAAAATATTATAAATGTATACCAAAAATTTAGAACATATATTAAAATATATTTAACATAATGCGTTAAAATCTATAACAAATTGTTCGTTTGCCAAAAACATGTCAATGATATAGTTCAAAAATGTTAAACCCACAAAACAATTTACCTGATGTTTACCAAAAACGTACAATGCATACTTTTTAAAAGTTGTCGTCAAACACGAATATCTGGGTAAAATGTTAATCATATATTTATCAAATGTACACAAAATTTCTCCTGATATATATGAAAAATGTAGAACATGTAAGATTTTTTTAATATAAAAACATAAATTTTAATTATTTTTGATCATTTATAAAAATTATAAACCATATATTCTAAAAAAATGGACATGTATTATTTTTTTGCTAATATATACCAAACATGTATAATCTCTACTACTTAAAAAGAACGTAAGGTTCCCATTTCACCTTTCTTCTCACCTCCACTTCGTCCAACCTTCCATGTATATGATAATCGATCACCTTAATTTACTTACCTTCCGAACCAATTCCACTTTAATTTACTTATCAAACTTTTAATTAAAATACATGGTAATTTACGGACATAATTTGATGAACATTTATTTACACAATCGCATTACTATTGACAGATAAATCACAAGCTAACATACTAGAATATTTATATCCCATTGCAACGTACTGGCATTGTTCTAGTGCGAATTAAAAGTAGTTATCAAACATTAGTTTTTTTAAATGTTAGTCGTATATTTTAAAAAAGGTAAAATGTAAAAAATAAAGTTCTTGGTGTGTACATAGCATCTACAAATGTGTAATAAAAATAGATATGTGTTAAAAAATAGAGAAAAAATGTGAACCAAAGAAATAAAACAGAGAAACAAAATAAACACCTTAGAAGCAAAGAAAAAAAATGGAAAACCCAAAGAAAACCTTGAAAACCCTGAGAAATTTTAGAAATAAAAAAACCATACACAAAAGATAAAAATAAGGAAAATTTAGAAAGACATAGACAAAATAATATATATATATATATATATATATATATATATTAGAAAAACTAATAGGAAAAAGCGAAAGAAATTCAAAGAGAAAAAGGAAAGAGGAAACCCGAGGAAAATCAAATATGGAGCTCTGAAGTTTAGCTTTCGCCAAAAACGGCCGACGGCCCGGATACCAGCCCACAATGGGACACGTACACACACAGGAGACCGCACTCCGGCCCTCCACCGCCACGTCAGCGATCCGCACCCCCTCGCTCCACCGCCAACCAGCGCCTAGCACGCGGATCGGCTCTACGCGAGCCCAGCCGTCAGATCCGAGCGCAATCCGGGATGCCCTGCCCCCGCGCGCCCACCCCCAACTATAAATTCCCCGCCAACCTCCCACCTCTTCTCCCACCACCCAATTCTTCGCCGTCGAGTTCCACCGCCCGCACCCGCACCAGCACAGCAAAGGCAACCGAAGCCAAGTTTCGAAGCCGGGAGCCATGGCCCGTACCAAGCAGACCGCCCGCAAGTCCACCGGCGGCAAGGCGCCCCGCAAGCAGCTCGCCACCAAGGTCCGTCTCCCCTCCCCGTTCCTCCCCTCCTCGTCAATTCCTCCGATCTGTTCGACTTGGGTCTCGCTGACGTGTTTGAATCGAATCGATTTGTTTTCAGGCCGCCAGGAAGTCGGCCCCGACCACCGGCGGCGTGAAGAAGCCGCACCGCTACAGGCCCGGGACCGTGGCGCTCCGCGAGATCCGCAAGTACCAGAAGAGCACGGAGCTGCTGATCCGCAAGCTGCCCTTCCAGCGCCTGGTCCGCGAGATCGCGCAGGACTTCAAGACGGACCTCCGCTTCCAGTCCCACGCCGTGCTCGCCCTCCAGGAGGCCGCCGAGGCCTACCTCGTCGGCCTCTTCGAGGACACCAACCTCTGCGCCATCCACGCCAAGCGCGTCACCATCATGCCCAAGGACATCCAGCTCGCCCGCCGCATCCGCGGGGAGCGCGCCTGAGCGGGAGCCAGACCAATCCGACCCCAGACGTCCCCGCCGCCGCCGCATTCGAGCGCATGCCGCCGTTCGTTCGCCAGCAGTAGTTGATTCGCCGCCTGCCGTTTTAGATCGTGTTAGTTTTGGTTTGCGTTGATGCAAACAGATGCTTACTGTGAAACTGTTGGTTAATATACTGTTGATTGACCATTATCGATGTATGCAATTCTGAGGTACTGTGAAGTTGTTGCCCCCCTGTTCTCTGAATCCTCTTGTGATTTCTGTTCTCTGAATCCTCTCGTGACTTCCGGTCTCTGAATCCTCTTGTGATCTCTGTTCTCTGAATCCTCTTGTGACTTCTGTTCTCTGAATCCTCTTGTGATTTTCTCTGTGGCGGATAGAGGTCCTGTGGCTGTGGTTCTTTGAATTTTCGTCGGATGTGGTGGGGAATTTGATTTGGGCACGCTCGTGATGACGATCTCTGTAACAGGACGATAGGTGTAGGGCTCGGCACCATCCTGTTTCTTAACTGGATGGTTAAAAAGACCATCGGCTTATTCGTTTTGTTAGCGCGACATCAGTTCGAGTAATTTTGAAATGTTGCCTTCCTTTGATCCTTTTTGTCATTTCGTCTGCTTGGTTGTACAATATGTGATGGGTCTTGAAATAAATTGAGGAAAACCTTGAAGCCCTGCCCTGTTTCCCGGACCAGCAAGAACGATCTGTCCTGTCAAATTTCTGAAGCAGTAAGCACACAGTATGTCCGTGTTATGCCAAATCAACACTGAATTTCAGTCTGCCTGAATTAGCTAAATTTGGCTCAGAGAAGTGTGGGTTCATATGCTAAACCGGGAATTCCACCATAGTTTTTATCGCAGGTGCTTGGTAGCCGGATCGAACAGAGATGGAGTACTGCTAATACACTACAGAGTATGTACAGAGAGGTGAACACGAATTTGTGCTGTTCCTTTGGATTGATGGATATTCTGTCAAAATAATTTACTATTAGATCCCTGTATAGTTTATTGTTAGTGGATTAGCTACTGTACTGCCCAGGCTTATCTTAATATATTCTTACTTATTATTACTTAACGGTGGGGTTTAAGAAACCAACCCTTGTAAGCTTCCCTGCTACTGCTTGTCATGATCAAAACACAACAGATGTTTTGTATGTGATCCATGTCGTTTCAGAACCTTCAGAATTTATAAATCTTCTCATAGGGATGTTCTAATCTTCTCATAGTGATGTTCCCATCTTCTCATAGGAATTACTATTTAATGATGTTACTTCAGAATGAACGCGTTGTGTTTCGACTAGCAATGCTTGTGCTTTTCCAAGTGAGCTGCTTAGTCCAGTATGAACACATGACTATCCCTCGACAGTTTAGATGGTTAATCTACTGTGTTGTTTTAGTGAGTGTTATGTTTGTAAATCTGCAATTGGGGTACCAACTCATTGTTTTTTTTAAGCTGACACGGGGGAGGGGGGGTCCCACTTGAATATATTTCAATTTTTTGAAAGTTCTACAAACTAGAGAAGGCGGGACGAAAAGAAGTCCTGCCTTGTCCTCCACTTTCTTAAGGCGGTGAGACCACAGGCCCGGGGGGGGGGGGGGGGGGGGGGGGGGGGCTGCTCACAAGCCGGCTTGAACCTTGTCCTCCACTCTACAATGTAAGTGAACCTGAGATAAACTGATAATGATATTAAATCATCATTGCATCTCTCTAAGATGTTGTCCTTGAGATAACTAGTTTTTCTGAAGCAACAATCTGTTACACTAGGTACCAAGGAAATATGAACGTACCATTCTCTTTGGCTATATGATAACTTTCTACTCCCTCCGTTTCAAATTACTCGTCGTGGTTTTAGTTCATAATATACTTTTATCTAGGGAATGCATTAGTATCAAACTTCCGAAAGATAGAGACCAATTCGGAACCTTGGAGATAGAATTAAAACGAACATGTTCAGACCAAAACACCATGCCAAATGAGATGATTTAAACGCACAGAATCATCACTTTTGTGTCACGACTTGCGAAAACCCACCACTTTACAAAATGTGACATTTTGCACCGAACCGAAGAATTGACAGTGGCAAAAAACACTGAGCCATTTTTTGAGCGCGTTTTGTCATGTCTGATCCCTCGTGGTCTGACAGCAATGATGACGCGCCGTTGTCGTTAATGGCTCTGTCCGAAGCCATTGGGTCGGCTGAATCCGAACGCTCCCTCACTCCCTCATATCCCTTGCTCTCTCTCCCCGTCCTCTCTCTTGTGGGCATGGCGGCGGCGGTGGCTCCGGATCCATCGACGAGAGAGTGGTGGGGACAAGGCGTGGTGGATAGAGCCAGTCACCGTGCCTGGCTGGCGTGGCAGGGGGCACCCACGGCGAGAAGGAAGACTGTGCGGCCACAACATATTCACCTAAGAGTATTTCATTGTCGCCATATTTGGAGCAAATTCCTTTGAGCTACTGTCAAATGGTAGTGGTCGAGACCCTAGGAGAGTTGCCTGCCTCTCTGTATTAGCAAATTTCGTTGGTGGAATTCTAGGGTTCCAGATTTGAAAACTAGGGTTTGCTAGAATTCTAGCAAATTTTGTTGTTAACTGAACCTAGTTAACTGGATCTTAGTGTTTTTGACTGAACCTAGTTCTTAACCGAATGTCATTAACTGTATTTTGCTGGAATCCTAGCAAATTATGTTATTAACTGAACCTAGTTAACTGAATTTTGCTATTTGTGACTGGTCTAGTTCTTAACTGAATGCAGTTAGATGTATTTTGCTGGAATTCTAGCAAATTTTGTTGTTAACTGAACCTAGTTAATTGAATTTTGCTGTTTGTGACTGAACCTAGTTCTTAACTGAACCTAGATAACCGTATCTTGATGTTTCTCACTGAACCTAGTTATTAACTGAATTACTGAACCTAGTTAACTGAATCTTGTTGCTTGTCACTCAACCTAGGTGTTAACTGAATCTTGTTGTTTGTCACTGAACCTAGTTGTTAACTGAACCTACTTAACTGAATATTGCTGTTTGTCACTGGACCTAGTTGTTAAGTGAACCTACTTAACTGAATCTTGCTGTTTGTCACTGAATTTTCATGTCTTGTTTAACTGAATTTTAGGGTTTTCAAATGGTCAATTATTCTAGACTTAGTTACTTCACTTATTGATAGATGTTGCTGAATTATCCTTGTGTACTGAATCCAACTAACACTAAATGCCAGTACTGAAATTTGCAGGGTATTGTGTAGTGGGTACATGAGTTGAATTTGGTTTGAGTGATGCAGTGGACAAGTTGACCACAGAAAGAGTGAGTGAATGTACATGGGTTTAAGTGTTTGACTAATGCGAAGTGTCAGTTTGTGTGCTCAATCTAATGTTCAAATTGTGTTGATTAAAGGCAGCAAGTGTACCTAACTAGGAGAGACCTTGCAATATTCATACTTTATTCAATCAAACTATTCAAGCAAGTGTACCTAACTAGGGCTCGGCACCATCCTGTTTCTTAACTGGATGGTTAAAAAGACCATCGGCTTATTCGTTTTGTTAGCGCGATATCAGTTCGAGTAATTTTGAAATGTTGCCTTCCTTTGATCCTTTTTGTCATTTCGTCTGCTTGGTTGTACAATCTGTGATCGGTCTTGAAATAAATTGAGGAAATCCTTGAAACCCTGCCCTGTTTTCCGGACCAGCAAGAACGAGCTGTCCAGTCAATTTCTGAAGCAGTAAGCACACAGTGTGTTCATGTTATGCCAAATCAACACTGAATTTCAGTCTGCCTGAATTAGCTGAATTTGGCTCAGAGAAGTGTTAGTTCATATGCTAAACTGAGATTTCCACCATTCTTTTTATCGCAGGTGCTTGGTAGCCAGATCGAACACAGATGGCGTACTGCTAATTCATTAACATGAATTTGTGCTATTCCTTTGGATTGATGGATATTCTGTCAAAATAATTTACTTTTAGATCTCTGTATAGTACTGTACTGCCCAGGCTTATCTGAATGTATTCTTATTATTACTTAACGGTGGGTTAAGAAACCAACCCTTGTAAGCTTCCCTGCTACTACACTGCTCGTTTTCAAACCTTCAGAATTTGTAAATCCTCTCGTAGGGATGTTCCAATCTTCTCGTAGGAATTACTATTTAATGATGTTACTTAAGAATTAACGTGTTGTGTTTCGACTAGCAATGCTTGTGCTTTCCCAAGTGAGCTGCTTCATCCAGTATGAACACATGACTGTCCTTAGATAGTTTATATGGTTAATCTACTGTGTTGTTTCAGTGAGTATTATGTTTGTGAATCTGCAATTGAGACACCAACTCATTGTAGGGGCACCTGAGATAATGATATTAAATCATCACACTACTAGGGAAAACCTTTCCCTAGTAGTGGCGCTGGTTTAGAGGCCAGCAGTAGTGCGGGCCCCGCATTACTGCTATGGCGCTACAGCTAACTTTTAGCAGTAGCGCGGGTTTAACCCCTCGCTACTGCTAAGTCAGTTATCAACAGCGTGGGTTTTCGCCCGCGCTACTGCTAAATAGCAGTAGCTTGTACCTTGGTCATTCTATTAGTCCAGCTTGGTCACTTTGGATCTATCCACTTGAATCTAATACACGTTTCTTTCACCCACTGATATAATAACTCATCATCATCATAATAACAACTCATCATCATCATAGTCATATAACAACTCCTCATCACCATCATAGTCATATAACAATTCCTCCTCCTCATCATCATCTATGAGTCATATAACAACTCATCATTCTAACACATTCTAGCACATAACTCATCATCATCATAATAACAACTCCTCCTCATCATCATAGTCATAATTAACACTAACTAATTGTTCTTACTACCTAGGACCTACTCCTCTCTCTTTGGTAAAATAGCATAAAACAGGTAAACTGGTCCATCTTCAAAATGGAGAATGAAGATCCACCTGTCGCCAACTTGTGGCTTGCGCACATGCATGTTGTCTCCAATCGGTTGCGTGCGCACATTCATTAGTTTGCTCCATTCTTTGATATTGAGCCTTGCATCTTTCAAAGAAATAGAGCATGCACTTTGGTAAGCCGTCAGCAGAAACGATCGTAAGCTAACCATATATATATGACCTTCGGTAAGCATCATGTCAGGCACAACCTCCTTCGAGAGCTTCTGTTGAACAACATAATAGTAACATATGTAGTTAGCACTATAGTTTACTTAAGAAGAATGTATGCAATCAAGTTACCGTCATTAACAAAATCATACCAAGTTTTTGACAATGAAGTTACCATTCTGCAACACGTGGACTAGTGGCACGTATCCACTAAAATTTGGGTTGATAAAGTGATTGGTCTTAAAAGTCTCAACATCATCTATAAATGAGACAAGATATCCTTTCTCCTCACAATTAGACTCGTAGCCATAGCTGTAGTATGTCTTCTCTACAACCTCCCGAGTATTTCTTGAAGATAAGAAATAGGCTGACAATTATAAATAAACAACTTTAGTAGGTATGAACGCCAAATATTTTTAAATAAACAATATAAATTACTTAACAAATTTGTTTGACAAAACTGGAGGCATATCCACATCCACCAAAATGTTGATATTATCTTCAATATCATCTTCAGGACGAATATCGAAGGTTATTTGCATATTCTCCTCAAATCCATAGGCATTGCAGAGAGCTCCCCAATTAGAGCAACTGAAATGTGAGTGATTAAGCGCATTGTAGTGCTTAATCCGAAAAGCATAACCATGTTTAGTTATGAGGTGAGCTCTCATCGTCTCCATATTCTCAAACTCTTGGAAACCAAGCTTCTTCAAGACATACGGTCTTGCATGGCAGGGGATGCACTAGTCGAATTGAAAGAAAAACGGAAATTACACGTTGAAGCAAAGAAGCACAAGTCATGATTAATTATGAAGAAATACTTGTTATCGTTGCATACCGTACAAACATCGAAGGTCTCTTCCAGCTTGACGGTGAAGAACCTACCATTTTGCAGGTGAGGCTCCCTGTCGCACATGCCCCGGCCATCACAGCAGTGTTCGCACTCGGGGATCCTATCATCATTAGACATTTTCTGTGTCCAAAATTCAAAGATTATAAATTGACAACAATTACCAGGAACTGAACACACAGATCACTATTCACCACGGGTTGACTTTTGGTCTATCGAGTCTTTCCTTGAAAACTCTCATCTCACGTGGTGTATATGGTGGACACTCCCTCTCTAGTGTATTCTATAGTCGGTGATGGTCGTTCCTCCCTTCGTTTCCGAGTGTATCACACCAAAATGTTTAGCACACGGGAACGAAGGAGAAGCGATCCCCACGACAAAAGTCGGGATTCTTCCTCTCTGACATTTTGCGACTGTCGGTGATGGTCGCTCCTCCTTTCATTCAAAAGTGCATTACACCAAAATGCCTAGCACTTTCGAATGAAGAAGAAGTGACCCCCAAGACAACAGTCGGGATTCTTCCTCTCTCATATTTCGACAGTATATGGTGGACACTCCCTCACAGATATTTTGACCGCTGGTGATGGTTTCTTCCCCTCCTTCTCTCGTGCATTACCAAGGTATATCACGAGAAGAAGGAAAGGAAACGACCCCCATGACAACAGTCGACATCCTTCCTTCAAGAGCAGACTGAAAGTCACACAAGGAGCCCCGATAGAATGACAGTCAACCCGTTACATATATCGAGTAATGACATAAAAAATGACCTATGATTTTCCAGAATGTCATTTAATTCCTGTTCCTGCAAATCACGGACAGTCGATATTTCCTACTTTATAGCACAAGTCATGCTGAAATCCACGAAAAATTCTGGCATGACCTTTACTAAAACAGGACATATTGAGTGCCTGAAATTTGCCGGAATGGAAATTAATCAACATTCCGGCAAAACATAGGCCACTCGGAGGTGTTCCTTGCAAACAAAGGCCACATGCCCAAATATCATCGTACACATGTCCGAGGAGAAGAGGAGGAGGTGGACTTTTAGCTCACCGACTCGGGTGTAGAGGAAGTAGACGAGGCTCCAACGATAAAGCCCGCATATTCCACCGATTGAAAGTTTTAGATCATCAAATCTCATACAACATTCTTTTATGACAAAGTGATAATGACATAAAAATAATTAAATTGTCCAATACCAAAATTCACATACCTAAATTTTATTACTATAAATTTCTATATTGAGAAAGAAAATTACTAAAATTTCCTATTCTATTCAAAAAACCTATATTTACTCAAATGACCTAAAAATATTCTATTAAAAACCTACATTCTACAATGTCTACGTTCTAAAACCTACATTCAAATTACCTACATTCTACAAGAACAGAGGAAGAAGGGAGAGAGGGAGGGAGGGAGGGAGGAGCGGGGAGGAAGGAGGGAGGGAGGAGTAAGGGAGGATACCGGGATGGAGGAAGGCAGGAGGGAGGGAGGAGGGAGGCGGGAGAGAGAGGGGGGAGGGAGGCAGGACAGAGGGAGGAGAGAGGAAGGTAGGAGGAGCTACCTCGGTGGCAGTGTCGCGCGGGCGACGACGGCAGGCTACGACGGAGGGAGGAGAGAGTGAGTGTGGTGATGAGGGAGAGGGAACGAACATGCCAGTCGGGTACGTAGGGGATAAGGTGGGCTTAGCAGTAGCGCGGGCTAGGCGGCCCGCGCTACGGCTAAAGTTAGTACTAGTAGCGCGTGTTTGGCGCCCGACGCTACTGCTAAGTTGGGCCCACCATCTGCCCACGTGCAGTTTTAATAGCAGCATGGGTCATGAACCCAACGCTATATCTAACATGTTAGTTGTAGCACGGATTACCCAGCCCACGCTGCTACTAAGGCTAGATCCGGGGTGGCCTTGTGGCCCACTTAGCAGCAGCGCTTGGGCCTTAGGCCCACGCTACTACTAGGTATTACCTGTAGCGTGGGTTGTACGTCCGCGCTGCTGCTAATTAACAATAGTGTGGGGCTATTACCCAACGATACTGTTAAGATGCTACCTATAAGTTATTTCCTAGTAGTGTCATTGCGTCTCTCTACATATGTTATCCTTGAAATCTCTAGTTTTTCTCAAGCAACAATCTGTTATACTACGTACCAAGGAAATATAAACGCAGCATTCTCTTTGACTACATGATAACTTTCTATAATATACTTATATCTATTTTTGTAGGGAGTAGTATACTTCTATCTAGATAATGCATCAGTACCAACATTCCGGAAGATAGAGACCATCGACTTAAATATGTATATACATTTTGCTCAATTCCGAACCATGGAAATAGAATTAAAATGAACATGTTCAGACCAAAACAGCATGCCAAAGGAAATTGTACATTAATTCAATTCAGTTAAATCTCAAAACAACACACATAAACTTTACTGCAATTAAATCTGAAAAACAACAATGGCATGGAGTACAGGGTTCGAGACTCCAAACATGCGGTGCCAGCTTTCAAAGATTCATTTCAATATGGGGAGGAATAACAAGGTGTACACAATGGCTGCCAAGAAGAAGGTTGCTAGATGCAGGGAACGTGTAGACTGATCTGGACCAAAGATTTGCAATCCAATTGCACACGTTTCATTTCCATGTTTCCACTCAAATGCAGTTTTCGTTGGATGGTCGGTGGTTTCATGGTGGGCTATGCCGCCACTCAGGGTGTGTTTCTAGTGGGAGGTGACGAGGTATGCTGGTTATCGGACTGTGTGGGACGGCATGTTGCTACTCGGTTCACCCGGGTTGACATTGGTCGAGTAGGTATAGAATTTTACACAGGCTCTTTGTTGTATGCAGCGTAGGTTTTTTATATTCACTAGTCGGGTTTACGACATGTGGCACCATTTGTTATTTTTTCTGTTTCCTATTTCTTTCTTCTGGTAGGTTTGTTTTTCTTTTCTCTTCTGGTTGTGTTTCTTTTTGCCTGTCATCTGTTCTTGCTGCAGATTCATGCCATGTGATGGACGCTCGTCTGGCTGATGGACGTTCATTGTTATAAAAACATGATTACTAGCTTTGTGGAGAAAATTGTTGAGACAGTTCTTATGGCTGGTTTCTATATTTGGGGGGGGGGGGGGGGTGCTATTTATATATTTGCCTGTCTTTTACAAGGATGGCTTTTTCATAGCTTTTTGCCTCGGTTCCTTAGTGATTGCCTGCTAGATGTGATATGTGATGATCATTAAGAAATGCCTGGGTCTATCTTTTACAATGGTTGTTCGGCTTCCAAGGAGCTTAGATTTGTTTGTGGTACGAGCATTGTTTGTATTTCGCTCGGTGGTTAGTTCTCTCGTTGTACATGTCTGGTGGAGTTAGCATGCTTTCACAAATGAATGACAAGGAAAAGAAGTCGACTGCCGCCTGTGTCTTGATTTCACGCATGCATGTGACACTTTTGTAGCGGTACGGACGAATGTCCTATTATGCATACTGACTTGGTCGTGCTTTATCAGGAGGTTGGCCTGATATTGTGTTTTGTATTGCCTTCACATATGTCTAACCTCCATACTCTTGCCCCATCTATTATCTTGACTTCTCGTTTGTGTACTTTGTTTCCAGGGGAATCATATGTATGCACAACTCTCTCCCGAGGTAGTTGAATGATTGCAGGGCACGCTAGTTAAGGGAAAGGTTTTCCTCCTGAAAAATTTCCTTTGCAATATGATGCAGTTTGCACGGCTTAGCACAGCTGCTGTGCAGCCCTGTCTTGAGGGTGATTTCCTATCTTGCACTTATACTCTATCTACGTTTGCGGAGATTCTTATACCTGCAGGCATTGCTCCCCGTTTCATTGGTTGTTCCTTGAGTTCTCTGTGTTGCTTTTGTACTTTTCTTGGTTAATCCATTCACGTAGTTTTATGCTTTTGCTTGCTTTAGACGTGATTTGCAAGATAACCCTTGTTTCCGACGTGGTGCTCATTTACTCGTATCATCAGAAGCAGCCTTCTGACACTAGGACGGTTACTGATCTATGGTGGATTTCTAGCCAGCGTTGCCACAACATATTTCTTCTTGCCATGTTGGGACTATAACCTTTGTTATTAACTGCAAGGATCCTAGATTAGGCTTTTATTTGGGTCAATCATGCAAATGAATTTCCCGTTGATGGGGTGCTTACCGCAAGTGAGAAGGATGTTGTCATTGTGATCTCTGTGAGCATGCTACCCAAGAGGTTAACAGGTAGTGGTCCTCCATTTCATAGTTCATGTGCCTGTTTTGTGTACTATCGACCTCTCTTCAATACTTATTGCCCTCATGGCTTATGTTTTATCTTTGTGGCTGATTACAGGTGTGTTGGGCGTCAGTAGCAGTGCCACATGCCATTGGTACATCAATGAGCATTTCCTGACATACTTTACCTCCATAATAGGTATTTACTCTAGCTTGTTTTTACCCGATTCTATTCTTCAGCTTTGCTTCATTGTTTATTTCCATTTTATATCTTATGTAATCTAGGTGCGCAATGATGTTGTCCCGGCTAAGGGGTCTCGCACCACATCGGTTCTCGGCCAGGTGGGCAAGGTTGAGAACCCCTAAGTCGGTTCCGTCTTGGGCCACTTTGGACGACCCATGACTAAATACACGAAGATTCCGGAAGACTTGGAGTATAATCCAAGGATACCAAAGCCGTGGAGGACTCTACTTCCACCAACATAGCCTACCTAGTCCTATACACCTAGGCCCCCTGGTTTGTTATATAAGCCAGGGGCCGGGCTCGTCAGAGATCCATCCCTCTGACATGGGTAACTCGAAGCCATCGTCATCGTCAACACTCCGATCATCATCTCCATCAACATCTTCATCAACACTGCCATCTTCATCAACTCCCTTCACCCCATCTCTCCATTCTATGAACATTGTTCTCAGATCCCTTGCTGAGATTAGTTTCTGCTGTTGATTACTCCTTATAGTTGATGCTTAGAAGTTTTATTGGTGAAAGATTCATATATCTCCACTGATCATGATACATATGATGTGTTGTGAGTATTCCATTCAGTTCTTGAGGACATGGGATAAATCTTGTTACTGTAATCTTGTGAAGTTGAATCTAGTTCAATATTTGATATTGTGTTGTGGTGTAGTTCTCTAGTGGTGTTGTGTGAACGTTGACTACACACCACTTCACCTTTAAGCACCCAGAGAAGAGCATCATGTGAGTAGTTTGTTTAAGGTTGGGTGGCCGGAGTGATAGGTATTACTACACCCTAGGTTTATGAACTGTTGCATGAGGGATCATGGAACCCTAGGATTTATTGCTATGGTTAGATGCTATCTTAATTACTCTCTTGTATTTGTGGATGCTTGCACAAGGAGTCTAATCATAAATAGGTTGTTTGTTCAAGTAAGAACATCATTTTATCATAGGTTTCACCACATAACAAACTATCAAATTAATGAATGGTAACTCAATGAATCTTGATGAAACTAACTTGACAAAACTCCCATGTGTCCTTGTGCACACCTTCATACCTATAAGTTAAATAACCAATTTATCCTTATCATAATTAAGGATTGCCCCACTTGACCTTTCTTACTATTTATTTTCTTGCAAATCCTCTTGCTTTCAACCAAACCGTCGAACACTCTAATGAATCTCACTTCCTTGCAAAAAGAAATTCCTTCTAATCCTCATTCGATTTGACACTCTTACTTATCAAAAGGACTACGCCAGATCATGTACACTTGTGGGTTATTAAGACTCTTTCTAGTGCGGTTTCTGGGGTGTGTAGCACTCTTGGTAAGAGAAAAGTTTACTGCGCTTGCTATTTTTTATTCTCTTCTGCTACTTTGATCAACTATAGATATGTTTGCTGCTAATGATTTGTTAGGATGGGTCTCCTTTGCCACCCATGTGGTTAGGAGAGAACCTCCACCTGCATAGCGTTTAGTCTCTATTAGAATTAAACAAAATTCTATGGTAACTATAGTAACCTATAAAAGTACATAGAAATCTCATAAACCTTATGATCAAACTAAAACACAACCTCAGATAGCTATGATTAAAGATTTGTTTACGATGATGTGGATGAGCATGTTATTCATTTTTGTGAGGAAGCAACTAAAATTGTTAACCATAAAAGGCTTCCTAATGATGTTGGTGCGCCTGTTATTTCTGTTCAGATTGGTACTCATTGTTATCATGGGTTATGTGATATTGGAGCTAGCATAAGTGTTGTTCCTTTTACTGTTTGTCAAGAAGTTGCTGGAGATATTTCACCTTATTCTATAGAAGAAATTTATTTTGACCATTAGACTACCATATAGGTCTAGTATTTCATCTATTGTTAGAGATGTTGAAGTTCTATGTGGTAAGACTAAGTATCCTACTAATTTCTTAATACTTGGAACTAGGCAATATAACTTTTTTTCCATTATCCTTGGTAGAACTTTCTTGAATACTTGTATTGTTGTTATTGATTGCCAAAAGGAAAAGGTGTATGTTAAGTTCGGAGAGATGAAGTTTCCTTTAATTTCTCTGAATTTACTGAACAAAACATCATGCTAAAGATTTTCCTTGTGTAGATGAGATAGAAATGATTGTTGCAATTGATGTTTCCCACACCGAGTTTTCTTAGAAACACAAATATTGCCACCTAACATCTATGATTCACCTAATTTGTCGCTACTCCACCAAAGGAAAAGGGCATGGATATCTCCGGGGAGGATCCAAAAAAACTCAGTACCAATCGAGGTATTTGATTGAACAAAAGCATTCACCCCGATGTATAGCGACACATGGCTACTGCCAGATGATTCATTGAAGACACATCGTGGTTTGTTACTTCCGTTGCTTTGATGGAGTACATTTATGTCCATCAATGATTTGAACCGGGCTAAACCCGTTTCCATTACTCACATAACGGACATATAATAGTGTAGAGAGTAAGTCACAGAGAACAGGAAAGACATAGAAGCGAGTTAAGAACTAACAAGAAACCCACTACACACACTCGCAATCGGTATGTGCACTATGGGACGAAAACCTGCTAGCACTTGTGAAGAAAATTTTCCTAATAAGAAAAGGTGCACCTCCAGAGCTGATATCATAACCAAATGAGAAGTAGAGTTATATAAAGCACCTCCAGTGCACAAGTCTTACAGGATGATATCACAGCCAAATGAGAAGCTAGAGTTACATAAAGCACCTCCACTGCACAAGTCTTACAGACTGATATCACAACCAAATGAAAAATAGAGTTATATAAAGCACTAGCAAACCATCTCCAACAAACGAAGCACCCAGACTTCCAGATCAGTCCTAGTCGTCGCTTGAGCATCATGCACCATCACACATATCTTCATCATAGACACATCATTATCCTTGAGTAACCCCTTGTTTTACAGCATCCATCCACTCAAGTTTTTAATACCTGTCCAAGATAATAGGTAAGCACAAGCATCAAACAAAATCTTAAAAGGAGTCTCTAGGATCTTTGCCTCAAAGATTGCGTTACTACAGTGATTTAACATGACACAAACAACAATGGCATGATCAACCTAAAAAATGGTCACCATTAGGCAAAAAAAGTAAGCACCAAGAATAATATTGAAAAATATTATTAGGGCATAACCCTGTTAAAAAAACATATCCTATGACGAAACAAAGAACTCTAGACCTAGGTCATAGGAAGAATAAGTGATGAGTTGAGTGATACTCATTAGAGAATGAACAATTAGGATTACCACTCCAATCTATTTTTTCAATAAATTTCTTGTGAAGACAACATTTTGAAATAATGGCCACAAAAAGATTTGAATTTAAAAGGTATTTATCTTTTGAAATCCAGATGTAATGTCCCCCATTCAGATGCATCTCGAGCATCTCATAAATAGATTTTGTATTGAAAAAATATTTCTTGCCCATAGCCTAGTAAACATCATCCCAAGCCCTAGATTTGAGCAAATCTCCAATGTTAGATTAACATCCTTCCATTCTTTATTAAGCTCAGGGGCAATATCCTTATAAAAGAGGTAGATTCAATATCCAAGATACATTACTTAATAGTGAAATCAGGAATATTATAGATGTTAGACAATTCATGGGATTTGTCACACATGGGAGGCTTATTATATAGAGAATCTTTCCAATATCTAGCTAAATCGTCTAAATTAAAATTTCTTATCCTCGCTACCATATATTAGTATTTAACTTTGAGCAAGGCCTTCCAACTATGGGAATCAAATTTTTTAAGGTATTTGGCTTTAACCACATTCTCCTATATGCACATGCTTTTCTAATTCTCACCAGCAGTTAATAAGAAGACTAATGTTCTTTTTCATGAGATCATTAACACCCAAACCCACATTTCCTTATATCTACATATTGTGGACCATTTGACCTGATAGTATCTTTTCTTACTGTTGCACCACTGCCAAAAAAGTATTCTTCTGTGTTTATATAACTTTTCCACATATGTTGTATTCATCAGAAACATGGGAATAAGATAGTAGGAACTGCTAAACAATAAAGAATTTAGTAGAATATGCCTCCTTCTCGTGGACAACATATTACCAATCCATGTGTCAATTTTCTCAATAAAATACTAGTCTCCAACCCTAAGTGAATGGTAACTAACAAGCATCCCCAGGTACATCATACTCCCTTTGTTCTTATTTTCTCTTCATATCAGACTTGAGTGAAGTCAAACTTCATAAAGTTTGACCAAGTTAATAGAAAACAATACAAACATTTAACATAGCAAATCAATATGAGGTGAAGGTGCATTCAATAATGAATCTAATGGTATTGATTTGTTATTGTATATGTTAATATTTTTGTTTATATACTTTGTCAAAGTTTACAAAGCTTGACTTTGACCAAAGCTAATACACAAACTAAATAAAAATGTAGGGAGTAGGAAAATGTCCAATCTGGAAAATTGAACAAGTCCGCATATGAGGACACCACCTCATCACCCCTTAATGCAGAAGCTTTAAAAGAACTTGGAAATAAAATTTTAAGACATACACAAGTTCAATAAGATTCACAATTTCATCAAAATAATGGAGTACAACCGCCCCTTAAGATTAGGATCTAAACCCACAAGCATATCATTTTATTATTCATTAGTAATCATTTTTAGTGATACAATCTACAAGCATGATGTTGGTCAGATCTACAACTCTCCTGGTCACTTTCGTGTTCATTGCCCTCAAGCATTTTGTGAGAGAAGTGGAAAGATGGGGGGCCTAGCTTCGATATGCATCGAGTTTCTTCCTTTGAAATGTATAGCGCCAATGTGTGGCTTTCAGGATAAGGCAAAGGATTCTATTATACACAGGATTCATGTACCGCTAAGCAAACTAAAGATTGTTCGAATGATATCGTTATTACCATGGTTAAGGGTAGTGCTTCAGCTAGGGAAACTATAAGCTTTATTTTTTTCTATTTAGGAATGGGCTGGTGTTGTATCGATCGCTTGGACAATTGGTCCTATTAATGTGAGTGCTCAAAATAATAAGGTATTCCATCATATAAAAGGACCAAAACTCATGATACCACTAAAGAACAATTTGCTGGATGTAGTCATTCTACTCCTAATGACAAGTATAGGAAAACTTGTCTACTATTCAGGAAAAATCTTAAAAAGTTGAAGGTGAAAGTGAGAATATAAGGGGAATAATAAATTTGTTTCTCTTTAGTGTAATTGGATGATTTCCTCTACTAGTGATGTGTAAGTTAGCGATGAGAACTTGCACAAACTTGTTCAACAGGTAGCCTGCGATACACTCACTACTAGAAAAAGGGCTATAGATGGGATTGACACTAATGGCGCACCAGACAAGCGGTGAGTCATTAGTATATACTAATGACGCACCATCTTCTGATACGCCATTAGAGTTGAAATTACTAATGGCGCACCTGGCCCAGGGTGCGCCATTAGTATCAATTTTTTTTGAACTAGTGCGCCTGTCCAAACATATTAATGGCGCATCCAGACATAGTGCGCCATTACTAGTTGTAACTAGTAATGGCGCACCTGTCGGAAAGTGCGCCACTAATGTTGTTTTTATATTATATTTTTTATTCCTTTTTTGCAAAACTACTAATGGCCACTGTTCCACCGTGCGCCATTACTAATTTAAACTAGTAATGGCGCACTGTGGAACAGTGCGCCATTAGTATGTTTTTTTGTGCAAAACTACTAATGGCGCACCACCAGAAGGTGCGCCATTAGTAACCTGGATTACTAATGGCGCATTTAGAGTTGGTGCGCCATTAGTGCCCAGGAATCCCACAATCCCACATCCATCCATCCATCCGACCCAACGCACCAACACACACACACACACACACACACACACACACACACACACACACAATCTCTCTCTCGCTCGAACCCACCCAAACCCTCGTCGCCTCCTCTCTTCCCCCCGAACCCCTCTCTCCCTCGCCGCCGTCGCCACCCACGCCGCCCGGTTCCGGCGAGCTCCGGCCGCGCGCAGCATGCCGGCGAGATCCCCTTGGTCCGCATCTGGCTTACCTCCATGCAGATCCGTGGCTCCCCCACTGGCTAGGGTTTTGCATCACCTTTTGTTCGCCGGGATCCGCCATGGCAGGCCACGGCGAGGCCATAGGTGACCAGATCCAGCACTGGTAAGCCCCTCCCCCTCCTTCTTCGCCCACCATCTCCTCCTCACCTCACCTCATCTTCTCTTCCTTCTCTGCAGGTCACCATGGGCGTGCCGACGACGACGGCAGGAGGGGCGCACCTCCGTGGGGCGGGACGCCGCCATGGAGATGGATTCCCTTGTCCGCCACCACGCAGCGACACCATGGAGCCTCCCAGCGCCCCAAACCCTAGCGGAGAGAGAGAGAGAGGAGCTGCTCCTAGTACAGCACGCCATGGAAGGGATTTTTTGGTATTTTTGTTGTTGTTTCTCTTCCCGATCTAATCATGTGGAAGGCCCTTTTCCTCACCATGATTTATTCATCTCCCCTTCCTCTGTTTTGTGCAGGTTGCTCTAATGGCGAAGCTTCTTCTGCAGGACACCCTCCACCCCTCCCCTGCATCCACCTCCTACCCCCATACATGGTGAGCTACAACCTCTCTTTCTAGCCCTTGCAAATCTGATCTAGAGTGGACATGAATTGCAATTGTCATGGACACTACATAACAGCAAGTATTGGTTCAGTTTTTGTGTGAAATTCGATTGTCATTGTGCTTTTTGATGCTTGCTTCAGAAAAATAAAATCATGGATAGATAGAAGATGGAAACAGTGAGCTTCCTTTCAAGTTAGTAATACTAAAAATCATTTGGCTCATCAATTTTTCATGTCTTGTGTTAAATCCACTCCATTGCAATCTGGCTATGTATGGATGGTTTGGTACAATTTGCCATGGATGAGTATAGTAGTTATGTACACATGTGCTCTGTAGTTTTAGTTCTTCTTGTGTTGCTGCACTTAGTCTAGAGATACAACAACATTAGTTAGGTCATGGATGGATGGATCAATACATACAGCTAGCACTGCTAGCAACAACAACAAAATAACCTTGTGATTGATTCTGTTGACGCTAGCATGCTCTATTAGTTTTGGAGCCCAACCATGGACTGTACGTACTAAGCTAGCTCAAGCATACACACATGCAGCTTGATTTATTTGTATATAGCCGTAACTCTCTTATTGATCAACATATACTGATTCATCTCTTTACTGCAATTACTCTGTGTACTTCATGATTTGCTCCTGTAGTGGTATAAAATTATAGTTTCTCTTTCAAGCTGCTATCTGTGTTTGATATATACTAGTCTTTATCTAAATACCATGCATTGGTATTTCTTGTATGGTTTAGTACATCATCTACTGGTGGTTTAGTTGTATATTGTACAGGACATAGTCCTGACGATTGCATGTAGTGATAATTCTTTCTTTGCATTAGCTATTTCATATGTTTCAGATAATTTAGATGCATGCTTATACTCCTATCTATACCAGGTGCATGTGTTGTGCTTGTGTACCTATATACATAATAGTACCCATGTGTAAGTGGGTGTATGTGTTCTGCTTATAGCAGATGTTTAGTAAATGTGCTATCAATGGCCTATTTCTTCTTGCAGGTTATGGACTATATCTTTCCTTGCCAATTCCCTCTCTCTTAAATCTGATTTGAACAGATGCTGCACTGGTCTCTTCACTTTCTTTCTTTCTCTCCTACTCTCACTGATAAGAACAAGTGCTCCTTAATCTTGCCATGCCAATGATGGTGTCCTGAGGCTCTCATCGTTACTTAAAGATGTTGCACTACTTGATCCAATGATGCAATAGTCCTAGCACTACTAGGCTGCCTGAGGACAATCCCTACTTCAAACCCTACCTTTGGGCTAGTTGATTAGTAGTGGGTTTGTTGGATTTCATCTGAAAACTAACCCAAGCTTAATTGAGGGATCCCCTAATCATGGAGTTAGTTCTAGTTTGAGTTGATCTTTGGGTTTGGCTTTGATCTATACTTTGCTGGCTCTACTTCTGTCTTTTGGGTTATTGGCTCCATTTATGCAGTGTTGGCTCTCTTCTACTGTTTCTTTGATCAACTTAATCTGATTGGGGTTTGACTAATGTTTCCAAACTCATAAGTGCTAGCTCCTACAACAAAGGCATTTTCGAGATACGCCCGCTATCTAGCGGGAGAGGGGAGGGAGCGTTGGAGAAACCGGATGAAGACGAGTTTCATCGTGATGATGCTCATCGTGATGACCGCAGCTCTCTTCTATGTGATGGTAGTTTAGATGATCGATATCGACTTGTAATGTGAAGACAAACTTGCTACTCGCGGTCTCGAGACTTGTAATATAATGTTCTATCTTTGTTCGGTCTTTTCAATTCGGAGACTAATATGATGAATTTTATTCGGAGACTAATATGATGAACTGTATTCAGAGACTAATCTTCTATTGTATTCGATGAATCTGTTGTTGATGTGTGCTGTCTATATTTTGTCCAATTATACATTTTGTAACTTGTGCAAAAAACAGAAAATAAAAAAATAAAAAAACATAATATTCATACTAATGGCGCATCACATCACAGTGCGCCATTAGTATGCCAAAGGATACTAATGGCGCATCATTAAACAGTGCGCCATTAGTATGCCGAAGTTACTAATGACACATCTTGTTGTTGTGCGCCATTAGTATGCCAAAGCACCTGGGTATACATGGCCCCCTGGGAGGCATACTAATGGCGCACTGTTGTATATACTAATGGCGCATCTGTGGTGCGCCATTAATAAAATATACTAATGGCGTGGCACTAATGGCGCACCACTAATGCGCCATTAATGGCCAAATTAGGTGCGCCATTAGTAGGCCTTTTCCTAGTAGTGACTTACTGTCTCTGTTGTCTTTGGGCGGAATGTGGAGGTGGTCACTAACACCCCTAGGTAGTGGAGGTGGAGGACAATGAAGCGTGTGGTTTAAACATTGATGGTACACATGTGGTCCAGTCCCCTAGCAACTCCGCCTGATTAGGTGGAATATGTGATTCTTGCTCTTCCCCTCTCCTTGAAGCTAATATGAGAATTAGTCAAAAATATGTGTGGAAGCAAGAGTTGTTTCTTTGACAAGGAAGAGCAATCTGGATGGTAGTCCTATTAATCCTGGATCTAACTCCTTTGGTTCCTTACCAACAAAGATTTGATGCTTAGGGCTGCTAAATGTCATGTGATTATCACTGATCATGATTTTACTTTTGTTGATATTCCCAGAGAACTTGGAAAATCTAGAATGTGCATAGACACTAACATACATGTTGTTGATGTTGCTACTTTACACATTTTTGGTGAAAAAGGGGAGCATACTCCTATTGACATAGAATGGATCTGTGACACTACCATTGATCAAGAATCTCTTACTTTTGTTAGATAAAAAGAGAGATACATGAAAGTTAATGTGGTGGTTTCTAAACCAATGATTATGATTAAACAAAAATGCCCCCCCTAAATAAAAACAATAAATCTGCCATCCTCCTAGGAGATCCAGGTAAGAAATCCTCCTGACAAATATAAATGAAGGTATTGTTTGGAATCGTTGGGAGCCAGGGAAGAGGAGAATGGGTTCCTGCCTCTGTGATTTAAAAAATTATAATTCCTGGATTTCCTCGCTCATGAGGAAACTATGAAGAAAGGTTGTATTCCTAGTTTATGTAGAAAGTATGATCCTTATAGCATATTCTGTTGGGAAATGATTCGTTTTATAGGAAAGTTGGAGGGATAATGTGTTGTACTCGGAAAGATAACCCATAAATTGTTCCTTGTTAGTGTGGTAAATATATTCTAGAAATGTGTCTTTGGGATATTCTTAAAAATATTAAGTGTGGCTTACGTGCAGTGTATGGAGCAGCTCATCAAGAGCATAAAGAGGAAATTCTAGTTGAACTGGTTGCTTATATTGTTGTAATATGGATATCCCTTATTTGGTTTGGGTGATTTTAATATTCTTAGTCATTGTGAGGAGAAAAATAAAATATTGCACCACTCTCATGTTGTAGATGTCTTTAAATCCATCATTCATACTGTTGGTCTAAGCGAGTTTCATATGAATGGGGGCTAGTACACTTGGAATAATAAACATAAACACCACACCTTAGAAAAAACTTGAAAGATTCCTTATGTTTGTAGACTGGGAAGATATTTTCTCATTGTTAATTTGAGGAAATTAGTTATAGATTTATCAGACCCCACCCCTTTGTTATTGTCCTCTAGTGGTGAGGTGGCTATACCCCCTAAAGCTACAAATTTTAGGTTTGATCTCACGATGAAAAAAATGTTTAATCCCCCACCCCCAAGTGGATAAAGTTTGGAATAAGAGTATTTTCTCCGAAGACCCTATATATGTTATGAATATAAAAGTTAAGAGTTTTAAACAACATTTTAACTTATGGGGCTAGTCAATTTGGGCATTCTAAAAAGAGGAAATAAAATCTTAGGGAAGAGCTCCCTGAGTTACATGACCTTTTTGCATTAAGCTCTCTCCCTCCTGGCTTGTATTGTAGAAGACTTGACATTATGGTGGAACTCAATAACACCCCCACCGATGAAGAAATCAGTTGGTTGAAACAATGACACCAAAGGTAGTTTCAGAAAGGGATTAAAATACCTCATATTTTCATAAAATTGCTAATGGCAGAAAGAGAAAAAATATATCATACACTTCTAAATTGTAGGTGATGTGTGTATTGAGGGAACTGAAAATCTCCTTATTCATGCTACTCAATAGTACTATGATTTATTTCGTCCAGCTCCTAGACACCTTTTCAATTTATTCCTGGGTACTTGGTATGATGAGGGATAAAAAAGAGACTCACATGGATAATGTAATGTTTATTAGACCTTTCTATGTGGAAGAAATGAAATAAGCCTTATTTCCATGGATGCCAATAGGGCACCCGGGTGTGACAATATACTTATTGGATTATTTTCAAATTTGTGGGATGCGGTGCAGTATTATGTCATTGCCCTATTCCATTATTTCATACTCGGATATTGGATGTTCATGGGCTTAATTATGGTATCATAACTTTGTTTAATAAAATCTCACGGGCTAGTAGAATTCAACAATTTAGAATTATTTGCTTGCTTAAATGCCTTTACACATGGATTACTAAAGTGGATATTAGAGTAGATCCCATTGGTGATAAGTTGAATAGTAAGCACTAGAATGCTTTCCTAGAAAAATAACTCGGAAATATCATATATGGTATCTTAACTCTACATGAGATCCATCATCACGTCACATTTGGAAAAAGTTGGTATTGTTCTTAAATTGGACTTTTAAAAGGCCCACGATAAGGTCAACTAAGATTTTCTTTTGGATTGTCATGTTAAGTGGGGTTTAATCCTGTGTGGTGTGACTAGATTAGAAGTGTGCTCTTAAAATGGTAATTTGAATGTTAGATTGAATAACACCGTTGGTCCTTGTTTCTAAGAGCGCTAAGGGTGTTAGATGGGGGGGGGGGGCTCTCACCCTTGTTGTTTAAGTTTCATGTTTTTAAGATTTGGGGCCGGATGCTCGTGCCCTTGAGGATTCGTCAGCCTACTTAGGTTGTTGTCGAGTATCGATGGCGTGACCCACACTCGCAGGCAGCTGCATGTGTGCGCCTATTGCTCTAGGGGCCGGGGGCTGGTTGTTGGCGGCCACATCTCAGCATGCTTGGCGCCAATGGATTTGGCGTCTGTTCGAAGAAGAGATTCCAAATTCCCCGATCTCATCGCACTGCCACTGTGGTCTTGACCATAGTCGGACCTCCCAACATTGTGTTCCTATCGCCCATCACCAAAACCATCTTGGCGGTTACCTCTCTTGCGGCTAGAAGCCAAATAACAAATGGGCCAGAGAGAAGGAAAGCAGGAGGACGAAACGGGGAGGCAACTACTTCGCAAACAAATGTGGATCACCTCTAACCTTTTGTTCGCACCAGGCAAACATGGGTGAAACCCTAGGTCTGGGAGTTGGAGATGTCACCCAAAAATGGGGAAGACTCGTTTCTAGGTCAGGAATGGGGCAGAAAGACGCTGGGAAGAGTACATACATACATACTTGTGTGCAACCAGGTCAGATCTCTCCTCTAGAAACGGGGCTATGGCTACCACTAGGATCTCCATCCATGTGTCGCCCAGCACTCTTCGCAACTAGGCAAATATATATCGGACAACCCCCGCCGCCCTGTTAGACATAGATCAGCCAAATGATTGGCGACAATTTTTTCCTAGACAACTCGCCAACAGTTTGGCTTAGAATTTCTCAAAAAAAGAGCGCTATAACGCCACTAATAGCACGCTATAGGGTGCTGAGCAATAGATCGTTATATCAATGAATGTATAATATCTCATTTATTGCATGCTATAGTGCGACATATTCCTTCCCCCGTCCGAAATTACTTGTCACATAAATGAATAAAAATGAATGTATTTAAAATCAAAATACATCTTCATACATTCATTTATCTAACAAGTAATTCCTGACGAAGGAAGTAGCATGCTATATCATAATTATAATTATAGTACACCAAAGGTGGATTTTAAACCGACACTATGTTCCTGTAGCGCACTATTTTTTTCACTGGTTATTAGAATTGAATTAAAGGAACCGAGACGGGCTTTGGCGCACCACATAATTAGTGACCATCAGCGAGAAAGCCCGGACCCGGTCAATGAACCAATTTTTTTTTGGATGGGCAGTCCAGGGCTCCAATCCAAACAGCCCAAACCTGCAAGTAATTACTATTTGATTAATGAATTCAGGGAGATAATACCTTAGAAGAAGACAAGCTACTCGAGGAGTATGTGAGGCTGGACACCGGCGCAATTTCCCCCTCACCGCTCGGGGCTGCCTGCTGAGACGCCGCCGTCGCCTCCTCCTGGTCGTCGCCGAACCGGTTTCTCACATGGTCCAGGAACTCGGTCAGCACCGGATCTTGGATCGGTGACTCCTGCACGCAGCATACCACCTCGACGCCCACCTTGTCCGAGCAACCGCGGCGCGGCCCCTCCGTCCAGCGCGCCGTGAAACGGCACGCGCACCGCTCCTCGCCGTCCACGGTGCCGTGAGGCGCCTTCTCTATCTGCATATTTGGTCGGCGCCAATTATTACTACTCCTACAACATGCGTATATGTGTGTGGTGAATGCATTGGGTAGGGCGCGACGCGGCGCGGAGGACGTACGGCCTCAAGGACGGCGTCGTAGTATTTGATCTCGCCGCCGTGCATGTCGCAGGCGAGGCAGAGCTGGTCGCCCGGGCGGAGGTCGCCACAATGGGCGTCGTCGAGGGCGAGGCACGCCCGGCGAAACCTGGCGCGGAGCACGTCCACGTCGCCCGGGGATGCGAGGTCAGCCCCTGGATTGTACCACTCGTCCGCATCCTCGGGGAAATTCTCGAACATGACGCGCAGCCAGCCGTCCTGCACCACCACGCGTGCGCCGTACCATGCCTCGTCGGACCGCGCGCGGTACTCCATGCGGGGCGGCGGGCGGCGACGCGGTGCCGGCGCGACGGCGGCCTTCCGCTTTTGCGAGTTCGGCATTTCCGAGGCACTGTGGGAGTGGCGGCGCTGGGGGATTTGGGCACTCGAGAGGACGGTGCGGAGGGTTGTCTGATGTTTTATATGGTCCAAATCTTAATCTTTTAGGGTTTTTTACACAGTAAAACTGAGCCTAAACTGAGGTGCCTCACTATATCAGCGTTTTCAACCATTAGATTATGCGCTCGAACAGTTTCTGGCCGTTAGATCTTTGTTTCAGCCACAATGTACCGTGAGCTGGGCCGCCTGTCCTAATGGGCCGCTACTCTGGTGAGTTTTTTGAAGGCCTGATCCACCCGGTCGCTAACCCTCCCGAAGGAAAAAAAAATGCTCCAACACACGAAACTGCTCGGTTGCTACGAGAGAAATGAGAAGGGGATTCGGCGCCACGTGAGAGGTGAGAGGATGATTCGGGGATGGATCGATTGATCATGACGGTGGTGCACCCTATCTGTCTGGTGGCGGGTGATGTCGCCGACGGCCCATCTCTCTTTCTCCCACGATAGCTCGCTCATCTCAAACCCTTTCACCTCTCTCCCGCAGGTCCTTGGTAGCCCTAACCATGGCGGTGGTGAACCGGCGACTCTGGTTCATGTCGCCACCACATGTGAGCCCCATCTCCGCATGCCCTCAACTCTCTTTCTCTCGCATGAGTTGATGTCGTTATTTGATTCCGTGCAATGAGTCATGTTCAAAGACGTCCTTCATTCATTAGAACTGATGATCAGGGATCGAAAACATTCATCCACCGCTTGAATGGTCGACCCGTACTTGCCAATCGTGACCATCAGTGAATATCACATCACATTCATCATGTAGAGCGAAGGAGAGCCACAAAATTGAGCATCAGGTATGTTGCTTTGCTTTTCCTAGCCAACTGCTGCGACAACTCTTCTTGATTGCTTCATTTCTTCATTTTCCGTTTACAGTTGGATCTTAGTCTGGATTGCATTGGTTTGATTCCACCTGGTTTTGTTCATGTGATTTAGCTTGTGGATTTGGGGCTAGGATTTAGGTAACAACGAAAATTAGAAATCTTGGCGGACTTTATGGATCAATGAAAAAGATGACATGGCAATGTAGTCCCTACGTATCAAAATATAAGACATTTCTTACCTAAATCTAGACCAAAAAATGTCTTATATTGTGATATAGAGGGAGTATTTAATTGGAGATGAGGATTCTTGATTACAAAGAATTGAAATTAATTTTGACTTCGGTACTACTAATGCACGATCTTTGTTCTTGCATAATTTAACTTCGTATGTTGGACTGGATGGTGGCATCTACAATATGATCTATTAATGATCATTGATAGCAGGAATGTTTCTTCCGATGAAACACATTTGTGTTGACTTTCATATGACGTAAGGCAAGCATTGTTTTGATTGAAATGGTTAATTTTGAGAGGCTATATGGATGGAAAATATGTCCACTAACTCCGTATCAAGTAACTGATTATGTTATTTAGTTGGAAAATAAAAGGGGGTAGCATTTGCAATCCCAAGATTAGGTCTGTATTACTATCTATATATAGGCAAATCGCTATAACTTTGCAGTACAATGATGATATGCCAAATTATTAGCATTATGATTTGGAATAAAAACATTATAGGAATAATTTCTTTCTTCTTACATTAGTATTTGCAATAAACATTCCCTTCATTCTTAAGGTCTTTAGATGAATAGTTGTTCAAATCGTATTGTCCTTTCATTTCTTGAATTATCTTTTCCTTACATTACATTTTAGAATAAAGATGTATTACATTTTCTTGGGTTTCTTGCCAAATGAGTCATCCTACTTTATATGACTTTCTTCTTCGGAACCTATTACAGCAGTCTATCATGAGCAATAGGGCATTGTTGCATCTTATCTGGATGTGTACAAATTTATCATAATACTACCCTTTTCATTGAATCTTTAGTTTAGTCCAGTTTAGTCCTCACATATGTTCATCTCCCCGTTCATCAGTTTCATTGAGAAACTGGTGTTGCTGCGACCAGCCGGTGATTTCTGTACATGCACTGAACCATCAAAAGCTACCATTGATTATGTAGCTTCCCTTGGTAAGAACTAAGAATAGTGTATACTCATATTTGCATAGTTTGTAAATAGGTGAGTTTGTACATCACCAAACTGCAGCCAAACAGCTCACTAAATACTCCCTCCATTCACAAATATAAGATGGTCTAACTCTTTTTTTTTCAATTGGATGTATATAGACATGTTTTAGTATGTTTGTTCACACATTTCAATCTGTATGTAGTCCATATTGAAATATCCAAAGCATCTTATATTTATGAACGAAGTAGTATTTTTGCAGTGTCTTTGACTGTTATTATTTATACTAAATTTTCATTTGTATTGATCTGAATAGAAAGGTCATTGTTGCATTTTGGTTCTATATATATGTAGTACTGTTTTATTTCTATGCAAATATAGGATTTAAACATTGAGAGTATCAAATGCACCAATGGTTGAAAGTGTTAATCCATTCACTCAGAGCCTGCGAACCTTTCCACACCATCTTCTAATTGTATCGCCGATGTCATTTACATATATCTAACTAGGAGGAAATATTGCTTTATAAGGATGTCACACTATTATTATTTTGACGTGTCCTGCTGAGAAATTTTGTCAAGATTAGTATAGTAGTCAGTATCATGGAATGCCATTTGGCTTCACTTAATCACTTTCCTTCTCGATCACCTTTTGGCACATTGGTGGTCATAAATGTTGGGTTGTAGATTTATGGTCCAATTTATGAGGTGCTACAAAAATCTTGGTAGACATGAACCTAAGAGGAAGGAAAATATGACATGGAAATTATAGAAGTGGACAGTTACATAAAATGATAAATATTTGGTTCATCTACATGATGGTTCAGAAGTTCTACCATTGAAAATAGGAATTTAGTTCTTCCACGTCAATATATTTGTAAATAGTACTATCAATATATTGAAAAAATAGGAGGGTGCAGCAACACGCTCCAATCATGATCTAGTGGGGTATTACAACGGTGAAAAATCTACGGCAAAGAGGTTAGACAGAGAGGAATATATGACTCTTTTTTCAGAAACGAATATGTGGCTTTTTTAGGAAATAAATATATGGCTTCTGGACACAGAGCTTTATTCGATGGAACAATCAGGCCCATGGGCTAGCGTTCATTTGAGACGAGATAGCTCCAAAGAGGCCCAATTTGCTGAGCAAGGCCAGCATGCATGTGATGATGCTAACATGCGTGCTGTGGCAGTGGCGTGATCGCCAAGTTAGAGTATATGCATAGCATGTTCCATGGTTGGTATCAACTAATTCTGAATAAACTAAATAGGCGACTCCGGAACTCCCAGCCAAGCTCGGCTAGGACCTCGGGGTCTGGGGAATGATGAAATGGAAGATAAGTTGGTTGAATTATTACATTGGTAGAAAAATGGCCTGTTGTTCCGATTCGTAAGGGCCTTTTGTCCCGGTTCCTGAACCGGGACTAAAGGGTCGGTACTAATGCCTTGCCCCTTTAGTCCTGGTTCAATCTAGAACCGGGACTGATGGGCCTCCACGTGGCCTGTGTTTCATATATTGTGTTAGCTAGCTATAATTAATAGAGAGAAGTGTCCTTTCTTATGTCCGTGCTTGGTCGACGCTACGTACTATACATACGTATAGAGAGGACTAGACACGCTAGCTAGCTAGTAAGCAAACGAAGGAAACAGAAGATCGTCATGAACATATATGTATACAGAGAGAAGTGATATCGACCACCTCTCCTTCTTCGAGAGATTGGTCGAATAACAAGTTCTCGTATATCTATCCGACACTACCGGCTACATATATACAATAATTATCTCTTACAAATATAATCATACAGACTCATGGTCCACATAGTATTCTCCGTCTTCAGTGATCACGTGATCAAGAAAGAATGCCGCCAATTCCTCTTGAATTGCTCGCATGCGAGCTGATGCTAGGAGTTCATCCCGCTTCCGAAACATCTAATTTGAAGAAGGGGGTCAATATATATATATATATATATATATATATATATATATATATATATATATATATATATATATGAATGAATGAAACTCAACACAAATGATAGTAATAAAATAAAATTGTGAATGTTGTTATTTACGTACTTCATATTGTTCGTCAGTGTAGCCCCGCTCACAGGTCGTGTGGCGGATGGACTCGCAAACATAGTATCCACAGAAATCATTCCCTTTTTCCTGCCACAATCACTCTACAAGAAATAGAGGTCAATCAAACCGATAAGCAAGAATGCCAAATCAATAGAAGATGCGCGGAACATGCTACTATAGTACTTACTTTCGGGTGTCTAAATTGCAGCTTCTTCGGGAGTCCTGGAGCTTTTTTGGAGAATTTTTTCCAAACCCTGCCAGACAAAGAAAACAATTACTTGATATATCAGGAAATGAACAAAGTTGCTGATATGGTGGATAATGATCGATTTAACTTACTTCTCGAGCATTTGAGTCATGTCCGCATAGTCCTGGGTATTTTTTCGTTTTGAGTCTAAGACAGTTACTAGTCCCTGCTCAAGCTTAATCTCTAGAAGAATATAGTGATAACTGCACACACATGCATAACTCATCAATTACATTACTATAACCTTGACTAATATATATATATATATATATATATATATATATATATATATATATATATATAAGGGAAACCGAATACGCACAAGACAGTAACACTCACTTGAAGTTGTAAGGAAAGAGTATTATATCTTTGTTTTCATTTATTACCAACGATCGTAGCAAGTTGGCCTCGGTATCTGCGGCATGAAATTTAACCCGAGTTGCATCTATGAGATATGTGTTAATGAATCTAATATCACCGACTTGTCTTTTCTTCAATTCGGCGATCTTCAATCTGCATAATATAGTGAGGATGATTATAAATACATGCAATGAAAGAGCTGAGCTATATAGAGAGACTTAATGACATAAGTAGTACTACTTACAGACAGTAGCAGGTGACCGTTGTTTTATCGAGGGCCAATTGATTGAAAAACTGAAAGAACTCCTCAAATGGAACAGGCAACAGTTCAATTCCAACGAGGTCATGCTCCTTTTTAACTTTCACATACAAAGTACTCCTCCCCTAGAGTCTCTGCAGATTTTCAAGTACCAATCATGCAATCTTCGCATCATCGTTGATAGAGATCTTTCATCTTTGACGAGAGGCTTCCCGTACTCGTATCTTTGTATTTGCACCTCCATGGGTTCATAATGTACAACGTCGGGCAGGTAATCGGCAAGATTGCTATAACCGGGCACCATCCTCGGATCATTAGCGACGTTGTCGCTAGGCACCTTGAGCGGGGGGCACGATTGCTTCGCTTGTTCGCCGAGCTGGGCAATTTGTTTCCCAGCTCGTCGTTCTTTCAGCCTTTGATCACTAACAGTACTTCCCGACCGCTCCGCTTCGGCAAATTCCTTTCCAATAATGCGCTCATAGTTTCCTTTCGGCGGAGACTTGGGTGGTTTTGTCAGGGCAGCCAGAGTGCGCTTCGCTTTCACCGGATCTACCTTCTCCTCCGGAGGTGGATGTCTCTTTGCTTTCAACCCTTGAAACCAGTCATCCACTTCGGTTCGTGCGATCTCGGCGTTCTCCTCTGGGGTCCTCTCGTATGGAGTCTCCAGAGAAGGACCAAATCTGTATTTCCTCCCGCCTCTGTCTGTACTGCTAGACGCCGGCAGAGCAGACGGAGCGGTTGTCTTCTTTACTTGCTTACGAGGCAGAGGAGAAGGACTACGACGCGCCGGAGCAGCCGGAGCGGTGGCAGGTCTCTTCCGCCCTTGCTGACGAGGCGGAGAAGGAGGAGGCTGGCTGCTCTGGCGCGTCGGGGCAGGCGGAGTGCTGCCACGCGCTAGAGAAGGAGCCGGTCGAGTGCCCTGATCGTCACTCACTGGAGGAGGAGGCGGTGGAGGAGGCGGAGTGCCCTGACTCGCCGGAGGAGGAGGAGGCGGAGTGCCCTGACTTGCCAGAGGAGGAGGAGGAGGCGGAGGCGTCCAGTTCAGAAGGTTGATGAGCTCCTTCCGCCATAGGCATGGAGTCTTCAGAGCAGACCCCAGCCTAGTCTCCCCTTCACCGGCAGGGTGGTCAAGCTGGAGGTCCTCAAATCCCTCCGTTATTTCATCCACCATCACCCTAGCATATCCTTCTGGAATCGGCCGGCAGTGAAAAGTTGCGCCGGGTTCAGTAGGATAAACAGAGCCAACAACCGCCTTGACCTTTAAATTCATCCATTGCGTCATAAGGTGGCAATTTTGAGACTCCGTGATAGCATCCACGGGATAGCTGGCAGGAGCCGTCAAGGCATGCTCCGGCTGAAGCAGCTCGGTGGAAGCCACGCTGCTTCTCCGCTGAGATGGCGGGGTAGCTTCGGGGGAAGCTTCGGCAGTACGTTTGCTGCGATTTGCTTCTCGTTCCTCTATCGCTTGTACCCTTGCTTGCAGCGCCTGCATTTGGGTCTGCTGCACTTTTTACCTCCTCTCATGGGATTTGTAACCGCCTGCGCCCGGAAACCCAACTTTCCACGGAATGGAGCCTGGCATGCCTCGTGCCCGTCCAGGGTGCTCAGGATTCCCGAGGGCCATTGTGAGCTCGTCGTTCTCTTTGTTTGGAAAGAACGTCCCTTGCTGCGCTGCTTCGATATACTGCTGAAGCTTCCTGACTAGTATGTCCATTTGATCGTTCGTCCAAATGCACTTCCCTGTTACAGGGTCCAAGGTTCCGCCAGCCCCGAAGAACCAAGTCCGGCAATGGTCTGGCCAGTTAATTGTCTCTGGTTCGATCCCTTTATCAACCAGATCATTCTCAGTCTTGGCCCACTTAGGCCGGGCTACGAGGTAGCCACCTGACCCCGTGCGATGGTGATGCTTCTTCTTCGCAGCATTTTGCTTGTTTGTCGCCGACATCTTCTTACTCTTTTCCGATGTCTTGTGGGCCACAAATGCGGGCTAGTGATCTCTGATCTTCTCATATCCGCCCTTGAATTCTGGTGTCTCTTTATTTTCGACAAACTTATTCAGCTCTTTCTTCCACCTCCTGATTAGTTCTGCCATCCTCTTAAGAGCAAAAGACTTGATTAATTGCTCTTTAACTGGCTTCTCCGGATCATCCTCTGGCGGTAGGGTGAAATTTGACTTCAGCTCAGTCCAAAGATCATTTTTCTGCATATCATTGACATAAGACACCTCAGGGTCTTCTGTAGTCTGTTTTAACCATTGCTGGATGCTGATCGGGATCTTGTCCCTAACCAAAACCCCGCACTGAGCAACAAATGCGCTCTTTGTCCAGAGGGGTTCAATCGGTTGGCCATCAGGCGCGATTGCTATGATCTCAAACTTTTCATCCGAGCTCAACTTTTTCTTCGGGCCTCGTCTCTTTACCGAAGTTGTGCTCGATCCGGAGGGCTAGTGACGTGGGCGTCGAAGCCCGCGCCACTTGTGGGACGTGGATGTAGTGTCCGACACCGACGGTACATGTATCTCACACCGACGATACATTCTATTTAGGGTTTCTCCTCTACCGCTCGGCGACCCTCGACGACCCTCGTTCCCGATAAAAAAGAGGAAGAAGAAGAAAAAAAAGAGGAGAAGAAAGAATAGAGGAGATCTTCTCCTCTATTCTTTCTTATCCTCTTTTTTTTCTTATTCCTCTTCTTTTTTTATCCTCTTCTTCCTCTCATGTTCGACGACCCTCGACCCCTCGGCGACCCTAGACCCCTCGAACCCTCGACGACCTTGGAACCCTCGACCCCTAGACGACCCTGGAACCCTCGACCCTCGATCCCTCGACCCTCGATCCCTCGACCCTATAGAACCCTCGAACCCTCAACCCTCTAACCTAGTTCCCGATTCTATTTTCTCTTCTTCTCCACTATTCCTTTCTTCTTCTCCTCTTCTTTTTCTTCCTTTTTCTTCTTCTTATTTATTTCTCCTTTTCTTCCTCTCCTCTTGTTCTTTCTTTCCTCTTCTTATTTTCTTCTTTCCTATCCTTCTTTTCCTTCCTTTCTTAATATCACTTAGCAAATTTTGCAACGATAGGGAGGGGGTGCTCCCGTGGTCTAAAATCCGTCTATGCACGATAGAAAATTCTGAAAAAATACATCTATTATCCCTCAACGTCCCGCCTGATCATGAACAAAAAAAAATCTATGAATTAAAAAAACATCATGTTCTATGAACAAAAAAACATTATATTTCATCCACATTCGTGCATACATCATATATGAGATCATCTATGAAAAAACATCATATTCTATAAAAAAATCATTACATATATATAAAAAACAAGCATATATATATATATATATATATATATATATATATATATAAACAAGCATCTATCTTTTGCATATATACATGAACATATATATACACAGAGAACATATATACATACAATCATATACTCACACATATACATATAATCTGAAAAAAAACACCATATATACATGAAAAAATAGATCGGGGGGGGGGGGCACCGGCCTGACAAGGTAGTGGCGGCTGGGCGGCGCGCGGCGCCAGCGCAGGGCAGGGGTGGCGCACGGCAGCCGCGCAGGACAGGGGCGCGGGACGGGAGGGGCTGTGCTCACAGGGGGCGGCGGCGACGGCGAAGGCGATCAGCCTGACGACGTCGGTGGCTGCAGCGACGTCGAAGGCGAGCAGCCTGACGGCGTCGGTGGCGATGACGACGAGGAGGAGCAGGGGCTTCGGGCGGCGACGGCGACGAGGAGGAGCAGGGGGGCGTCGGGGGAGAAGTGGGTGATTTGGTCGAAAACTGCTAAGTGCTGTATATATAGCAAGAGCATTGGTCCCGGTTCGTGAAACCAACCGGGACTAATGCCACCTTTAGTCCCGGTTGGTGCCACCAACCGGGACCAAAGGCCGCCGCTTCCCGCCCTTTGGGCTGCTGAAAAGAGGCCTTTGGTCCCGGTTGGTGGCACCAACCGGGACCAAAGGCCTTGTGCGGCTGCTGCGTCGAAAGTTTAGTCCCACCTCGCTAGTTGAGAGGGGTGCGCAGTGGTTTATAAGCCCCACTGCCGCACCCCTCTCGAGCTCCTCTCCATTGCAGGCTTACGGGCCTAATTGTCACTGCCATGCCTGTGGGCCTACTGGGCCTCCTGCGGGCCTGAATCCTGGCCCTTGGATGGGTTTCTAGTTGTATTCAGGCCGTGGGGGCCCAGTAGGTGGCATTTTTTTGTTTTTTGTTGCTTTATTTTTTTTGTTTTTTGCTTTATTTTTTAATTCTTTATGCTTTTAGTTTTAGAAAAATTATAAACTTTTTGTTAATGTCATTAGTTTTCAAATTTGAAAACACTTTTTTTGTTTTTTGTTTTCTTTGTTGCTTTATTTATTTTATTTTGTTTCTACTTACAACAAAATACTTATTGTTGCTATTTTTTTCCAGTTTTTTTGTTTTGTTTTCTGCATTATTTATTTTCTTTTGTTTTTTGCTTTATTTTTTATTCTTTTTGCTTTTAGTTTTAGAAAAATTATAAACTTTCTGTTAGTGCCATTAGTTTTCAAATTTGAAAACACTTTTTTAGTTTTTTTGTTTTCTTTGTTGCTTTATTTATTTTATTTTGTGATTAACTTTACTATAAAAATAGTTTTTTTTCCTGTTTTTTATTTGTTTTTTGCATTATTTATTTTCTTTTGTTTTTTGCTTTAATTTTTAATTCTGTTTGCTTTTAGGTTAGCAAAATTATAAACTTTCTGTTAGTGCCATTAGTTTTAGAAAAATTATAAACTTTCTGTTAGTGCCATTAGTTTTCAAATTTGAATAGTTAAAATTTGAATTCTTTGAAAATTATTTGAATCACATGTTTGTGATTAACTTACTAAAAAAATGAGAATAGATGCGCTTATAGAGAAAATTCAACCTAAATTCCTAGTAAATTTCTATGAATTTCAGAGAAATTCACTATGAATTTAGGTTAAACTTTTCTCTATTAGGGCATCTATTTTCACTTTGAGAGGAGCTCAACAAGGCAGAGAGGGAAGGGCTTATAAACCGGTGTGAGCCCCCTTCGGTTGGCGAGGTGGGACTAAACTCTGCCCGCAACGAGGACCAACCCTTTAGTCCCGGTTTGTGGCACAAACCGGGACTAATGGTCATGGGCCAGGGGCGAGGAGCAAAATTATAAACTTTCTGTTAGTGCCATTAGTTTTAGAAAGTTGAAAGTTTAAAGTTGGCATGGGCCAGGGACTAATGGTCATGGTATTACGAGGGCCGAACCATAAGACATGAAAGCATTTCAAATGAACTCTGAAAAAGTTGAAAGTTGGCATGGTATCATAATTTCACCCACATAGCATGTGCATGTACAAAACGGACAATGGTAGCATGTTCGTGTGTTACAAAGTTGGCATGGTATCATCATAATAGTTGCGGGAGAAAGTCTTCACTTTTTCTTCGCTTGTGTCATTTGCTTATTGCGCCGTAACCATGGATAATCTTCATTGTTTATCAGGACGCTTGGGTCAGCCTTGACATTGAAGGGAGGAATTTCATGAAACTTTTCATAATCTTCAGACATGTCTGTCTTGCCGTCCACTCCCAGGATGTCCCTTTTTCTTGAAAGAACTATGTGGCGCTTTGGCTCATCGTATGATGTATTTGCTTCCTTATCTTTTCTTTTTCTCGGTTTGGTAGACATGTCCTTCACATAGATAACCTGTGCCACATCATTGCCTAGGACGAACGGTTCGTCAGTGTACCCAATATTTTTCAGATCCACTGTTGTCATTCCGTACTGTGGGTCTACCTGTAGCCCGCCGCCTAACAGATTGACCCATTTGCACTTAAACAAAGGGATCTTAAAATCAGGTCCGTAGTCAAGTTCCCATATGTCCACTATGTAACCATAATATGTGTCCTTTCCGCTCTCGGTTGCTGCATCAAAGCGGACACCGCTGTTTTGGTTGGTGCTCTTTTGATCTTGGGTGATCGTGTAAAATGTATTCCCATTTATCTCGTATCCTTTGTAAGTCAATACAGTCAAAGATGGTCCCCTGGACAACAAGTACAACTCATCACAAACAGTGTTGTCACCTCTGAGACGTGTTTCCAACCAACTGCTGAAAGTCCTGATGTGTTCACATGTAATCCAGTCGTCGCACTGCTCCGGGTGTTTGGAGCGTAGACTGTTCTTGTGTTCATCGACATACGGGGTCACCAAGGTAGAGTTCTGTAGAACTGTGTAGTGTGCTTGAGACCAAGAATATCCGTCCCTGCATATTATTGAGTCTCTTCCAAGAGTGCCTTTTCCAGTCAGTGTCCCCTCATACCGCGATTTAGGGAGACCTATCTTCTTAAGGCCAGGAATGAAGTCAACACAAAACCCGATAACATCCTCTGTTTGATGGCCCATAGAGATGCTTCCTTCTGGCCTAGCGCGGTTACGGACATATTTCTTTAGGACTCCCATGAACCTCTCAAAGGGGAACATATTGTGTAGAAATACAGGCCCCAGGATGACAATCTCGTCGACTAGATGAACTAGGACGTGCGTCATGATATTGAAGAAGGATGGTGGGAACACCAGCTTGAAACTGACAAGACATTGCGCCACAACACTCCTTAGCCCTGGTACAATTTCTGGATCGATCACCTTCTGAGAGATTGCATTGAGGAATGCACATAGCTTCACAATGGCTAATCGGACGTTTTCCGGTAGAAGCCCCCTCAATGCAACCGGAAGCAGTTGCGTCATAATCACGTGGGAGTCATGAGACTTTAGGTTCTGAAACTTTTTGTCTGGCATATTTATTATTCCCTTTATATTCGATGAGAAGCCAGTCGTGACCTTCATACTGAGCAGGCATTCAAAGAAGATTTCTTTCTCTTCTTTCGTAAGAGCGTAGCTGGCAGGACCTTTATACTGCTTCGGAGGCATGCCGTCTTTTTCGTGCAAACGTTGCAGGTCCTCCCGTGCCTCAGGTGTATCTTTTGTCTTCCCATACACGCCCAAGAAGCCTAGTAGGTTCACGCAAAGGTTCTTCGTCACGTGCATCACGTCGATTGAGGAGCGGACCTCTAGGTCTTTCTAGTAGGGTAGGTCCCAAAACATAGATTTCTTCTTCCACATGGGTGCGTGTCCCTCAGCGTCATTCGAAATAGCTTGTCCACCGGGACCCTTTCCAAAGATTACGTAGTGTAAATCATTGACCATAGCAAGTACGTGATCACCGGTACGCATGGCGGGCTTCTTCCGGTGATCTGCCTCGCCTTTGAAATGCTTGCCTTTCTTTCGACGTTGATGGTTGGTCGTAAGAAATCGACGATGGCCCAGGTACACATTCTTCATGCATTTGTCCAGGTATATACTTTCAGTGTCATCTAAACATTGCGTGCATGCGTGGTATCCTTTGTTTGTCTATCCTGAAAGGTTACTGAGAGCGGGCCAATCGTTGATGGTCACGAACAGCAACGCCTTAAGGTTAAATTCCTCCTGTCTGTGCTCATCCCACGTACGTACACCGTTTCCATTCCACAGCTGTAAAAATTCTTCAACTAATGGCCTTAGGTACACATCAATTTCGTTGCCGGGTTGCTTAGGGCCATGGATGAGAACTGGCATCATAATGAACTTACGCTTCATGCACATCCAAGGAGGAAGGTTATACATACATAGAGTCACGGGCCAGGTGCTGTGATTGCTGCTCTGCTCCCCGAAAGGATTAATGCCATCCGCGCTTAAAGCAAACCATACATTCCTTGGGTCCTTTGCAAACTCATCCCAGTACTTTCTCTCGATTTTTCTCCACTGCGACCCGTCAGCGGGTGCTCTCAACTTCCCATCTTTCTTTCGGTTCTCACTGTGCCATCGCATCAACTTGGCATGCTCTTCGTTTCTGAACAGACGTTTCAACCATGGTATTATAGGAGCATACCACATCACCTTCGCAGGAACCCTCTTCCTGGGGGGCTCGCCGTCAACATCACCACGGTCATCTCGTCTGATCTTATACCGCAATGCACCGCATACCGGGCATGCGTTCAGATCCTTGTATGCACCGCGGTAGAGGATGCAGTCATTAGGGCATGCATGTATCTTCTCCACCTCCAATCCTAGAGGGCATACGACCTTCTTTGCTGCGTATGTACTGTCGGGCAATTCGTTATCCTTTGGAAGCTTCTTCTTCAATATTTTCAGTAGCTTCTCAAATCCTTTGTCAGCCACAGCATTATCTGCCTTCCACTGCAGCAATTCCAGTACGGTACCGAGCTTTGTGTTGTCATCTTTGCAATTGGGGTATAACACTTTTTTGTGATCCTCTAACATGCGATCGAACTTCAGCTTCTCCTTTTGACTTTCGCATTGCGTCCTTGCATCGACAATGACCCGGCGGAGATCATCATCATCGGGCACATCGTCTGGTTCCTCTTGATCTTCAGCAGCTTCACCCGTTGCAGCATCATTGGGCACATCGTCTGGTTCCTCTTGATCTTTACCAGCTCCCCCTGTTGCAGCATCATCGTATTCAGGGGGCACATAGTTGTCATCGTACTCTTCTTCTTCGCCGTATTCCATCATAACCCCTATTTCTCCGTGCCTCGTCCAAACACTATAGTGTGGCATGAAACCCTTGTAAAGCAGGTGGGAGTGAAGGATTTTCCGGTTAGAGTAAGACTTCATATTCCCATATTCAGTGCATGGACAACACATAAAACCATTCTGCTTGTTTGCCTCAGCCGCATCGAGAAACTCATGCACGCCCTTAATGTACTCATAGGTGTGTCTGTCACCGTACATCCATTGCCGGTTCATCTGCGTGCATTATATGTAATTAAGTGTCCAAATTAATAGAAGTTCATCATCACATTAAAACCAAAGTGCATACATAGTTCTCATCTAACAACATATAGCTCTCCAGAGCATCTAATTAATTAAACCATACATTGAAACTATGTAAAACATTTCAATGCGAAAAAAATGCGATCATAATCGCAACCAAGGTAACAATTGATCCAACAGCATAATGATACCAAGCCTCGGTATGAATGGCATATTTTCTAATCTTTCTAATCTTCAAGCGCATTGCATCCATCTTGATCTTGTGATCATCGATGACATCTGCAACATGCAACTCCAATATCATCTTCTCCTCCTCAATTTTTTTAATTTTTTCCTTCAACAAATTGTTTTCTTCTTCAACTAAATTTAACCTCTCGACAATAGGGTCGGTTGGCATTTCCGATTCACATACATCCTACGTAAATAAAATCTATGTCACGTTGGTCGGCATAATTTTCATATACAATAAATGAACCAATAGTTATAAAGATAATATATATACCACATCCGAATCATAGACAGGATGAGGGTCGACGGGGGCGGATACCAAAACCATCGCACTATATAAGATGCAATAATAAAAGTAAGAAAATAATACAAGTATCTATGTAAACATACAAGTAAGAATATTTTTCCTTTCAGAAAGAAGATAAGAACAAGAGGCTCACCACAGTGGTGCCGGCGATGAGCTCGGCGCGGGTGATCGACAGCGGTGAAGACGGGGACGGGGCGTGACGGACCGCTAAACCTAGACAAATATTATGGAAAATGGAGCTTGGAGGTCAAGCTTGGAGAGCAGAAAGCTTAAGTAGTGTGGCTCGGGCATTCCATCGAACACCTTGTGTGCATAGGAGGTGAGCTAGAGCACCACCAAGCCCTCTCCCCCTCGGCCAGAGAAAGACAGAGCACTGGGGTGCTCTGCTCGCGAGCGAGGGGTATATATAGGCACCTCATTGGTCCCGGTTGGTGACATGAGCCGGGACTAAAGGGGAGCCTTTGGTCCCGGTTCAAGCCACCAACCGGGACCAATGGTGGTGGGCCAGGAGCGAGGCCCATTGGTCCCGTTTCATCCCACCAACCGGGACTAAAAGGTCCAGATGAACCGGGACCAATGGCCCACGTGTCCCGGCCGGCCCCCTGGGCTCACGAACCGGGACCAATGCCCACAATTGTCCCAGTTCTGTACTGAACCGGGACTAATGGGCTGACCCAGCCTGGACCAAAGCCCTGTTTTCTACTAGTGTTACTTGAGCTGGAGGAAGTCCGTTGGATGCAACGATCATGAGTAAATTGCCTCAAACATGGTGACAAGATTACCTCCTTTCTCGTAGCTTCACTTTGGCTCAACAGCGCAATAGAATCTCTCATCCTAAGGATGACACATGATAGTGGGTGGAAGGTACTAGCCCTGGCCCGGATAATATCCCCGCTGAATTTTACCGGCATTGCTCGGAGATAGTGAAGAGTGATGTCATGAGATTGTTTACTACTTTTCACGCAGGGGATCTTGATGTTTGTAGATTGAATTACGACATTATTACTTTACTGCCTAAAATCAATGGGGCCAATAAGATTCAGCAGTTTAGGCCGATCTGCTTGCTTAGATGCCCATACAAGTTGATAACTAAGGTGCTGGATAACAAGGTGGCCCCCTTTGCTGATAAACTGTTTAGTGGACACCAGAATGCATTTATCAAGCATAGAAATATCATGGATGTAGTATTATCTTTGCATGAAATTCTGCATCATACTTACATCAAGAAGAAAGTGGGGATTGTCATTAAGCTTGATTTTGAGAAAGCATATGACAAAGTGAACTGGGACTTTCCTTTGGAATGTCTCGAGATGAGAGGGTTTGGTCCCACATGGTGTGGGTGGATTAAAAGTGTCTTGGTTGATGGCACAGTAAGTGTGAAGTTGAACAATGTTATGGGGCCATATTTCAAGAGCTTTAAAGGGGTTAGACAGGGGGACCCGGTGTCACCCTTCCTTTTTAACATAGTTGCTGAGTGCCTGTGTAAAATGGTATTGCAGGCGCAGAAAAATAATCTAGTTGTTGGACTCGCTCCGAATCTTGTTGAAAATGGAGTGGCCATATTGCAATATGCAGATGATACGGTCTTGTGCATAGATCATGATTTGGATACAGCTGTGAACATGAAGTTGCTGTTATACATTTTTGAGCTCATGTCTGGGCTCAAAATCAATTTCTAGAAAAGTGAGATCCTGTGTGTAGGGGGGATGATGATATTCTTAAAGCATATGCTGATATTTTTGATTGTCAAATAGGGCACTTTCCCATGAAATATCTTGGGGTGCCAGTGACCTTTTGTTCTTTGCGAGTAGCTGACTGGGACTTTTTAGAGTCTAGATTCATTAAGAGGACACTTAACGCTGCTTAATGCTAATATTTCTAGCATTGCTTTCTATTATATGTCCATGTTCCTTTTATCTAAAACTATACTTGCCAGGATTGACAAGTGTAGAAGGAGATTCTTTTGGCATGTGACCCAGAATAAGAAACGGTACTACTTTGTTAAGTGGACTAGAATGAATAAAGGAGGGCTGGGTGTGAAAGATTTACATAAGCAGAACCTCAGCCTGCTTAATAAATGGTGGTGCAAGTTAGAAACTAAATCTGGCTTATGGCAGGATATTGTGAAAGCTAAATATTTCAGTAGGGCTACTGTGGCTGACATTAAAAATGAAGTGCAATGACTCACCATGCTGGAAAGCTATCATGAAGGTGAAGTATTTTTATATGGCAGGGAGGAGAGTGATTGTGCAGTCTGGAAACATTGCTAGACTATGGGTTGACCCCATTGGGGACAATATCCCTCTGGCTGTGCAGTTTCCTCGTCTTTTCTCTATCTGCAATTATCCTGAGTGCACTGTTGATAAATGCCTAAATGCTGATCCCTCCTCATTCTTTAGAAGGAGGTTGAATAGTGAGCTTAATGACCAATGGGTTGTTGTGGGTAAAATGGCTAGAGAAGCATGTGTTTCAGATGCTGCTGATGTGATCAAATGGGGCTTGGGTGGGAGAACCTCTTTTACCACCGAATCTGTTTACTCGTTCCTGGAAAAGAATGTTGCTGGATGGGACTACAGATGGATCTGGAGTGCCAGAATCCCTCTCAAAATTCAAATCTTCTCGTGGCAACTTTTTCAGGATGCTGTCCTGACTAGGGACATGATGAAACATCGAGGTTGGAAAGGGAATCCAAAATGTTCTTTTTGCGGAGGAAGAGAGACCGCACAACACTTGTTCTTTGCTTGCCCTGTTGCCAGGATAACCTGGAGGACAGTGGCATGCATGTTTGGCACTGCTTTGTGCCCTGATAATATTTGGCAGGCCTATTCGTGGTGTTTTACATTCTTACTTGGAGGGGAAAAGTTCTATACAGCAGGGATCGCTGCTGTGTGCTGGGCGATCTGGTTGTGTCACAATAGGGCTACTTTTGAATTCAAACCACTTACAAACCCGTTTGAATGTACCTTCTCTACCTATGCCTTAATTTGCTACCGGGCAGGAATGATGAAGCAAGATGACGCGACTGCCATGAGGGATGGGGCGAAGATGCTGAAGGAGAACGCGTCGATGATGATGAGGATTTGTGCTGCGAGCTATGAAGAGGCGACCTGCTGATTCTACTGAAGATGTGTCCATGTGGTTTAGCTTGATGTTTGAGTTGCTCTCCCCTGCGTGGGCCTGAACTTATGCTGCTCGACTGTCGCGAGCTTGTGTTTTGTGCTCTTTTGGGGCTGATTGGCCCTGGTTCCTAGTTACAAAAGTATGGTGTCGTCGGGTCTTCGGCCCACAGTGAGTAATCTCGATGGCGAGTGCTCACAGTGGGTTTCCCGGTGATGCGTTGAACTCGCTTCCCCTTTTCTCCCTCTTTGGACTGTTGTATTTCCGTTATGTTGCAGTAATGGAAAGGGGTAATGCCCGGTTCAGAAAAAAGATAGTGGGTGGAAGGTACTAGCTCTATGAATCCACATATTCACCCTTCTTTTAATAATCTTGCTTATGAGGAGCATGATACAGATCGAGAGTCTCTTTAGAAGGTGACATAGATCGTGTTGGAAATTCTCCCACAGGATCGATCGCATCAAATACGATGAACACACGTGCACACAAAACTGATAGCCAAGGGCCCTTGTCGTGCCCTCTTTTTTTCCTCTTTATTTCTTTTGCTATTTTCTCACGGTGTTACAAAACTCACACATCGCTGATATATATATATATATATATATATATATATATATATATATATATATATATATATATATATATATATATATGCATAGACCTGGCTGGCTAGCAAGCTGACTCGAAAATAGCACTCCTAAGCCTAACACAACGTACTACACCAAATCTACTACCACTATACTAGGACACGACAGGTCATGGCACGCAAGCCATCACATAGACCTGGCTTAGGAGTGCTGTTTTCGAGTCAGCTTGCTAGCCAGCCAGGTCTATGCATATATATATATATATATATATATATATATATATATATATATATATATATATATATATATATATATATATATATATATATGCAGCGATGTGTGAGTTTTGTAACACCGTGAGAAAATAGCAAAAGAAATAAAGAGGAAGAAAAGAGGGCACGAAAGGGCCCTTGGCTGTCAGTTTTGTGTGCGCGTGTGTTCGTGCAATTTATGTAATCGGTCCTGTGGGCGAATTTCCAACAGATCGAAGAGTGTACACCTGATCCTCATCACGTTCGTTCTTTGCTCCATCCCAGTTCACAAAATGCTAGCCTTGGATCAATTGACGAAGACGTTGGCGGCCCTCGCCAAAATATGTCGTGGTTTCCTTTGGTGCGGGAAGAAGGAAGAGAACAGTGGGAATTGTGCAGTCGCTTGGGATATGGTTTGCAAACCGAAGTGGGCTACGAGACTTGGGATACCGAACTTGCAGTAGTCGAACAGGGCGCTACAAGCGCGATGGACATGGCTCCAGCGGGTTGATAAGACCAGGTCATGGGTGAAATTTGATATATCGGTGCCGGCAGATTCCCTGGCATTGTTCCACGCTACTCATAGAGTCACGATGGGCAATAGCCAGAGCACACTTTTCTAGGAGGATAGATAGGTCAAGGAATTTAGGATCTGCGAACCGGCGTCGAAGATCTACAAGAGGGTTCCAAGACGCTTGCGAAGGACCAGATCGGTCTCAGCAGCGCTTGTGAATGACACCTGTGCTGGGGACATAGGGCTGGATCTAGATGCAACATCGCTGAACCGGTTCCTGGGCCTTTGGATGCGGGTAGTAGAGACACAGTTGTCGGAGGGTGTGGAGTATTTGGTCAGCTGAGCTTGCGAAAAAGATGGGCTCTTTTTGGTTCGATCAACATATGCGGCCAAGTTCATGGGGCTAGAGGTGGCGCCGATGGCTGCTTTCACTTGGAAGTCCAAAGCACCTCTACAATGTTGTTTCTTTGCTTGGCTAGCGCTAAGGGACCGGTGCTGGACTTCGGACAGATTGGCTAGACAGGGACTGCCGCATCAAGAATGCCCGCTATGTGACCAGTGGATCAGACCACCAACCACCTCCTGATCTTGTCTGTCTTTGCGAGGGAAGTGTAGAACTAGTTTGGTGTAGCCACCGGCAGACCAGAGTTCATGCCCAATGATGGAGTGGTGCATCAGGCAAGACCAATGAGGCGAGCATCAGAGATCTACGTGTGTGGAGTGCCTCCTTGGCTTGTGGATGTTATGTAAGAATCAAAAAGACAATTCTTCAATGGAGCATCTCCCTCCTTATATCGGGTTGTCCTCTGACATATCAAGGACGAAGGAGGACTCTGGAAGGAAGCCGGCCTAATCAAGGGCGATGACGAGGCCTTTGGCATGGGTAGCAGCGCGGGTAGCTGGATAGTAGTTCGCTTAAACTTCCTAGGTGGTGCCGGTTGGCCACAACCGATTGTAGATATCTTGTAACCTTGTGAATTTCTAGGAATCTCTTCCTCTCTTCTTTAATGAATGATACACATACTCATGCGTATTCGAGAAAAAAAGAAAAGATGAATGATATACTGCTAGATCCTGATGGAAATATGCCCTAGAGGCAATAATAAAGTTATTATTATTATTATTATTATTATTATTATTATTATATTTCCTTATTCATGATAAAGGTTTTTTATTCATCTACAATTGTATTGATCGGAAACTTAAATACATGTGTGGATACATAAACAAATACCGTGTCACTAGTAAGCCTCTACTAGACTAGCTCGTTGATCGAAGATGGTTAAGGTTTCCTAACCATAGACATGTGTTGTCACTTGATAACAGGATCACAGCATTAGGAGAATGATGTGATGGACAAGACCCATCCGTTAGCTTAGCATATGATCGTTCAGTTTATTGCTATTGCTTTCTTAATGTCAAATACATATTCCTTCGACTATGAGATCATGCATATCTCGAATACCATAGGAATAATTTGTGTACTATCAAATGTCACAACATAACTGGGTGATCATAAAGGTACTCTACAGGTATCTCCGAAGGTGTTTGTTGAGTTGGCATGGATCGAGATTAGGATTTGTCACTCCGTGTATCGGAGAGGTATCTCTGGGCCCTCTCGGTAATACACATCACAAGAAGCTTGCAAGCAAATTGACTAAGGAGTTAGTTACGAGCTGATGTATTATGGAACGAGTAAAGAGACTTGTCGGTAACGAGATTGAACTAGGTATGAAGATACCGACGATCGAATCTCGCACAGGTAACATACTGATAAACAAAGGGAATTACGTATGTTGTCATAAGGTTCGACTGGTAAAGATCTTCGTAGAATATGTAGGAACCAATATAGGCATCCAGGTTCCGCTATTGGTTATTAACCGAAGAGGCGCCTCGATCATGTCTACATAATTCTCGAACCCGTAGGGTTCGCACGCTTAATGTTCATTGACGATATAGTGTTATATGAGTTATGTGATTTGGTGATAGAATGTTGTTTGGAGCCCCGGATGAGATCACGCACATGGCCGTTATCGAATGCATCACACATGGTGCGTAGAAGAAGCTGTGTGGCAAAGTCTGTCCATCACACACACTTTTTATGTGGTAAACGTTTGCGCAAGGTGGCCTAATGCAAGTACTTTTCAAGAGAAAGTCGTGTGTGTAGTCGAGATTGATCGCACACGTAGTGGATCCTAGAAATGTTTCTGATCTCCACATATATCGCACACGTTTCGCTTTCGCAAACCGTGTGCAGTGTAATCCCTAATTAATCCCTAATTTAAAAATCACAGGTTCTGAATTTGAAAGTAGGCAATCACTTATTTCATATCCAACCATGTTTATTACAAATATAGGTTCAACCAAGAATCCATAATTTGATGCACAGGTACATATACTGAAGAACTACAGAAGCACTAAGTAAAGAATGATGAACCACAATTGTACTAAAGACTGTAAAGAGAGAGGTGAAAGACATTCTGGTTGCTGGAGAAGGTGAAGCAGAATGCCCATACGGTGCCCTCCTCCATGCATAATGCGCACACAACTCTAGGCCAACCCCTTGTGATCGCTGCCCATCCATCCTTCACTGTCTTTATTAGGACTTCTTGATGCTCATTGTAATCTGGATGAAATACTTTAACCTTCATTGCGTGTCCACCAATCATGTACTTTGCAAGGTAATCTTGAGTGAACTACTTTGAGAACCACTGGGAACGAAAAAGATTCAGACATTGTTGTCTAACAACTCATTATGGGCAGTAAAAAGAGAAGGCTGCAGAGTTTATAGTTACCATCCTACAGCTCACTATTGTGTTGGATAGAGCATAAACAAATAATTTGCTTGCCACCATTCATATCTTTTTGCTAATAATCCTTATCAGTTTCCTCACTTGATGCTTGTTCATCAATATCTCATTGCCCCATACGCAAAAGGGTCGATGCGTGGATCTTTGCCAAGGGCATATGTACCTACAAGCAACAAGTCAATACTAGAAGCTAACTAGTGTCCAGGCCTGGATCTATATGCACTACATTATGGAACGACGGGGGGAGTACAAGCCGAGGGATGAAGCTAACCTCGGCGAAAAATGGTGGCCACTCCCGTTGTTGTCCTGCATAAGTAGTGGAAAGGCATGATAAGTACAACAATCTTAACATCAAACAAATATAGCAAAGGTAAACAGCATCATCTCCAAATGATAGCTTGAATGTGTTGGTTTCAGCATGCTATTAAAGCAGATATAAAATGGAAGGCAATGTTACCGACAGCAGGCTTAACAGCCAACAAAAATTGCAATTCAAACAGGTATTGTTGAAAATGAATAGAACGTAGGTAATGCTTAAACATCACACTAGATAAATGTGTAAAACTGAAATAAAGGGCATGTGTTAACTACACCAGGAATAACTAGAACCAAATATAGCCGTTCAAACTGGTACTGATGTAGTCGAGCGGCACAGTTCCAACTTGCACATAATGAACAACACATTGTGAATGACTGAAATAAACAAGACATAAATGACCAGTATAACAACCAAATATAGCCATTGAAAACTGGACAGAGTCTCACTGCAACCAACCTAACAAGCAAATACAGATAAACATGGCATATGCTTGAAAACTGGAGAAATTCTCACTGCAACCAACCTAACAAGCAGATAAAGATAAACAAGGCATCTGCTTGATAACTGGACAAATGCTAAAAAAGCAACCTAACAACCAAATACAGATAAACAAGGCATTTGCTTGATAACTGGACAAATGCTAAAAAAGCAACCTAACAACCAAATACAGATAAACAAGGCATCTGCTTGATAACTAGACATATACTCACTGCAACCAAACTAAGAACCAAATACAGATAAACAAGGCATCAGCTCGATAACTGGAGAAATGCTCACTCCAACCAACTTAACAACCAAATATAGATAAACAAGGCATCTACTCACTATAAACAACCAAATATAACCATTTGTGAAACTGAAGTGGACAATTCATACTTAAACATCACATAGACCCATTGCACAATACATTTTTGCATAACTGAAATAATTAAACAAGGAACAGTTAAAGCAACACACGACAAATGCTACTACAACAAAGGGTATGGGTTGGCAAGCTAGAAAAGGTAAGATTTGCTGGTAGAATGTTGCCTCACATTTCATGGACGTGATCCTTCCAGTTGGAAGAGCAAAGACCCATGGTGCGCTCTCTGATGTCAGAGATGGGCTATTTCACCTTGGAAGAACCTTCGTGGGTGCCCTCCTCGTGGTCGTGGTCGATGAGATCTGACTTGGCAATTGAGGATCCCAAGCCATTGCCGTAGAACATGTCCTTCAGAAGTGACAAAATGGGCTCGATGGCGTATAAAGCTCGCAAATCCTTGACCGCTTGGCGGAGGAGATCAGCGGTAGGGCCGTCGAAGAGATCGACGGCGGTTGAACCAGAGGGGTTGGGGATGGACCACTTAACTTGTGACATGGCCCACGTGAAGCCGTCGGTGTGGATGAGCTTAATGTTGTAGCCAGCTTTCCCGAGATACAGTAATACGCTAGCCCGCTGACATGAAGCCTTCGTCATGGCAACATAGTCAATGTCTTCGCTGGCTTCTGTGGCGACATGTTGCTCCGGGATCGACAGGTCGGGGCGAATGGCGGCCACCTCGCCAACGTCCGCTGGAGAGGCCATGATAAACCTCTTCTTGGTTAAACGCTCGTCGGGGTCCCCAGGATACATGGTTGAGCTTAGGCTGCGACATTCTGGAGTAGGGGATGTGGATCTGGCGGGGAGGGACACCGCAGGCCTCATCTAAAAATTCAGGGGAGTGGGGTGCCGGTATGGGAATCGTTGGGTAACCTAAACTTTATTATCTAAGCTAGGAGGAACGGGCCGACCGGCAGGGGCTGGCGGCGGTGCCGGTGACGGCTGCGAGCTAGGGTTCAGGGGGGGAGGGGGCAGGTGGGGGATTATGGAGGGGGTGGTGTTTGAGGATACGTCGCGGCTACTGAAAATTTTAGTAATGATGGGTGGAGATGGTGGTGGACGAGGGAGGGCGACATTTCAAATGCCTTGGCTACTGCAATTTTACTATAAGGTCGGTGCTGGAGGAGTGTGGGTGACGGTTGAAGAACGACGGCTACTACAATTTGGGTAAAGGAATTGATGCGCGGAGCGAGTGCCCAAGATCGTGCATGGTCCAATAACAATATGCGTGTATGATAATATGGAAAAGTAGCGCGGATCCACCGATTTTTGCAATGCTCAACGCGGGTAGTTTGTTTTTTTATATTTCTAGCTAGTTGGTCTATCGCACATGGTTCGCCCTAATTTCCAAATAAACTTACCCGCCTTTAGCTTGCACAGGTGGTGGCTTTACAGTGCACTTGTATCGCACACGGTTAAGCTAGTACCTCCACCCTTTGCTCGCGCTTGCGCGGTCGTGGTGATTTCAGCGCACTTGCATCGCACACGGTTGAGCCAGTACCTCCACCTTAATTTGCTCGCGCTTGCGCAGTCGTGGTGATTTCAGCGCACTTGCATCGCACACGGTTGAGCTAGTACCTCCACCTTAATTTGCTCGCGCTTGCGCAGGCGTGGCGATTCACATTTCACTTGTATCACACACGGTTAACATATTATACCCCGTGTCCGTCGAGGGTCATCAGAGTCTCTGCATCAAAAAATAACGTTAGAGAGGGTCAAAAGACAGCCACACCAGCATGTTGGCCAAATATATATGAGTCAAAAAGGTGGTCTGTGATGTTCAAAATTCCAATGCACAACTTTGACCCCGTGGGCCCATGGTTGGGCACGTTGTTGAAGATCGACGAGAAGGGCCAGAAGTCAAGAACCACCTGGAAGTGGCCAAATATATGTACGAATATTGGGGATGTTTAACACTTTAAATACACAATGCATAACTTTGGTGGCACCTGCCTCGCAAACCCGAAAGCACCCCTAACAACCACCTAGCTAGGATATATATAATGGCATAATGTCGTACCTAGCTAGGATGCTTGGCCCACCACCTCCCACTTCGTGTCAGTGGGGCGGATGCACGTAATGATCGATACTTTGGTCATACATGCATGTCGCCATGACCTACCATAAGACAGACCAATGAATCTATCATTTGGTCAAATGACAGTTGTTGTTGTTGATAAACCGCTTGGGCCAATAGATTGAACCATCATAAAAATCGCACGAGAGGGACCACAAAACCAACACCTCTTGCATGCGGCCCAAAATGACGTACGTTGGGAAGGGGTGATGTGTGTTTTCAATATAGAATAATGTACAATTTAGATGTGGTGCCTACCTCTTGATACAGACAACAACCATGAAGGCAAGGTAGTTAAGGACGAGATATGTACGCTGGGTTTGATGTAGGTCGAACTCAGCAATCCGAGCATCTGGGAGGGAATCTTGACAACGCATGAGCTCGAGCTTTAGTTGACCGACATTTGACGGTGACCGACCCTAACACGAACTAGGAGGAATCCATTCATGGCCAACACATACCCCTTGTTATCGGTCAAAGGGATGATATATGTTGGGAGCCCACAGATATCCATGTCGTCACAAAAAACCGCACAAGGGAGACGTGGTCGATCAGAAGACCCCGTATAGACTACATACGACCCGGAAATATGTATGGGTATGATGGTGTATGATGTGTTTAAATCCCAAATGCACAACTTCGATGGGCCACACCAACTACATTACAAACTGAACACCGTACCCGACTCCAAGCCTGGTTCAATACCTATGATGTCAGTTTCCCAACTTCGAGGCGGCTGCGGCAGGGGGGTCGTCCCACGCATGCGCTCAAACTTTATTTTGTCTAGCATGGGACACACACACACACATATATATCTATATATATACACCTATATAGTGTGCAAATAACTTTGGAAGTTGCTCGTTGGATGAAGCCAATCCGATGGTATAGAGATGGCAAATCCGAGCACTACTAGCCGTTGGATATCATCTACATTTCACCAGATTCTGCCACATGTACAATCTAGAAGACTCCATGGTTGAACTTAAGCATAATGCACAAACCTCAAAACACAAGCACTTCTCCTTTGTTCTCTAGAATCTTCTATATCTTAATTGTCGAAACCTTTTTTTTCTAAATGAATTGTCACCTTTTGTTTTTACATTTTCAATGCACAATTCCATGAATCTTAAAATAGTTTTTTATAAAACTAATTGATTTTGGATGAGATGAACTATAAGAATTAAACGAACATCTACATCATGCATATCTGGGAGAAGAGGCGGGAAACCGATGAGAGGAGTGGCAAGAAATGGTAGCCTATTTTGAATGGAAACCTAGTAGAGAAGGCAGCGCGAGCTACGCGACGCATGCGCACAGTGCTTACCCATGTACTACATGTGCTGTTGAAACGGCTCAAGGTTGCCGTTCGATCTTGGAGCATCCAATGGTGCACATGTATGATCCGTGGGGTTTGGGTTCTGGCCAGTCAGAGCGCACGACTCAGTTCGCGTGCACAGCGCGCGCGCGGGGGGGGGGGGATATCATATGGAAACCAACATTCGGTGGAAACCGGTGAAAACCAAGAGAAAAAGATGTTCTCAAGTTTCAAAAAAATTCCAAAAAATGCGGGATGTTAAGAGGATGAAGTTTTATTGTCACACAAAATTTCAAGTTGAAACACATTACGAGATGTGAGCTATGAAAAAGACAAAATCAGTGTCGAATAGTAATGTCACTATTCAGAGCGGAATTTGTCTTTTTAATAGCTCACATCTCGTAATGTTTTTCAACTTTAAATTTTGTGTTGCAATAAAACATCAACTTCTTAACATCCCACATTTTTTCAGATTTTTATGAAACTTGAAATATGGTTTCCACGAAGTTTTCATTGAATATCGGCTTTCATGAGTGAACTGTGTGCTATTTGAAAACATTCCGTGAGAAGAATCTCAGATTTTAAATCCCCGTAAATCCAAAACTAAGCTAAAAATCATGAAACCTGACATGGTCACGACATGGCACTTATATGTCGAGGAATTTTTTTGTCCATTGTGTCGCAAGTTTTATTACAAGCCTCTTACAAACCGGAGCTTCTCTCAAAGAAGCCTCGTGGTTCTCATAGGGAAACGTGTCCCCCTTGTGGGCGAAACGTAATCACTACCTCTTTTCACCTTGTATTTTCTTCTATGGGCAACATGGAACGATAGGATATCCGTGCTGAAATTTAAACTTATTCAGGGTTTGTTTGGCCTTTTTATGTACCAATTGAGTTTCCTAGTACTTTAATGTCCATAATTCAAATCTGAACTACAAATACATGCTCTAGTTCACCAAAATGTCTAGAAAAATTATACATGTGTCCTTGGGTGCATGTTTAGGTCCCATGCCAGGAATGGGAACGAATTACAACCGTACCGGTGTCATGGCTCGTCCTCAAACATTTTTAATCTCAGTTTTAAGTCCCCATAAATCCTAAACTCACCAGGAATTCATCAAAGGTGGCATGGTGTCACGTCATGGCACATATATGTCATGGTAAAAACATTGTCCAATTTGGGCCAAGCTTTATTACAAACCTCTTACAAAAACTGGAGCTTCTCTCAAAGAAGCCTCATGGTTTCGATAGGGAAACTGAAGGAAATATGCCCTATAGGCAATAATAAAGTTGTTATTTATATTTCCTTATATCATGATAAATGTTTATTATTCATGCTGGAATTGTATTAACCGGAAACTTAGTACATGTGTGAATACATAGACAAACATAGTGTCACTAGTATGCCTCTACTTGACTAGCTCGTCAATCAAAGATGGTTAAGTTTCCTAACCATAGACATGAGTTGTCATTTGATAAACGGGATCACATCATTAGATAATGATGTGATTGACATGACCCATCTGTTAGCTAGCACTATGATCGTTTAGTTTATTGCTATTGCTTTCTTCATAACTTATACATGTTCCTATGACTATGAGATTATGTAACTCCCGAATACAGGAGGAACACTTTGTGTGCTATCAAACGTCACAAGGTAACTGGGTGATTAAAAAGATGCTCTACAGGTGTCTACGATGGTGTTTGTTGAGTTAGCATAGATCGAGATTAGGATTTGTCACTCTGATGGTCGGAGAGGTATCTCTGGGCACTCTCGGTAATGCACATCACTATAAGCCTTGCAAGCAACGTGACTAATGAGTTGGTTGCGGGATGTTGCATTAAGGAACGAGTAAAGAGACTTGCCGGTAACGAGATTGAACTAGGTATGATGATACCGACGATCGAATCTCGGGCAAGTAACATAGCGATGACAAAGGGAACAACATATGTTGTTATGCAGTTTCACCGATAAAGATCTTCTTAGAATATGTAGGGACCAATATGAGAATCCAGGTTCTGCTATTGGTTATTGACCGGAGATGAGTCTCGGTCATGTCTACATAGTTCTCGAACCCATAGGGTCTGCATGCTTAACGTTCGATGACGATATGTATTGTGAGTTATGTGTTTTGATGTATCAAAGGTTGTTCGGAGTCCTGGATGTGATCACGGACATGACGAGGAGTGTAGAAATGGTCGAGACATGAAGATTGATATATTGGAAGGTTATGTTTGGACACCGGAAAGGTCTCTGATAGGTTCGGGTATTTTCCAAAGTACCGGGGGGTTACCGGAACCCCTCGAGGGGTTAATGGGCCTTCATGGGCTTTAGTGGAAGAGAGAGGAGGCGGCCAAGAGGAAGGGGCGCCTCCCCCAAGCCCAATTCGAATTGGGGAGGGGGCCTGCTACCTCTTGAGCTTGCGTTGGATTTCCCCGAAGAGGAAGGGATGATGCAGCAGAGTGGCGTAAGTATTTCCCTCAGTTTTTGAGAACGAAGGTATCAATCCAGTAGGAGGCCATGCTCAAGTCCCTCGTACCTGCACAAAACGATAGCTACTCGCAACCAACGCGATTAGGGGTTGTCAATCCCTTCACGGTCACTTACGAGAGTGAGATATGGTAGATATAATATTTTTTGGTATTTTTGGTATAGAGATGCAAAGTGAAAAGTAAAAGGCAAAGTAAAAAGCAAAGCAAGATTGGAGATTGATATGATGAGAATAGACCCGGGGGCCATAGGTTTCACTAGTGGCTTCTCTCAAGAGCATAAGTATTCTATGGTGGGTGAACAAATTACTGTTGAGCAATTGACAGAATTGAGCATAGTTATGAGAATATCTAGGCACGATCATGTATATAGCCATCACGTCCGTGACAAGTAGACCGAAACGATTCTGCATCTACTACTATTACTCCACTCATCAACCGCTATCCAGCATGCATCTAGAGTATTAAGTTAAAAACAGAGTAACGCTTTAAGCAAGATGACATGACGTAGAGAGATAAATTCATGCAATATGAAATAAACCCCATCTTGTTATCCTCGATGGCAACGATACAATACGTGCCTTGCTGCCCCTTCTGTCACTGGGAAAGGACACTGCAAGATTGAACCCAAAGCTAAGCACTTCTCCCATGGCAAGAACTACCAATCTAGTTGGCCAAACCAAACGGATAATTCGAAGAGACTTGCAAAGATAACCAATCATACATAAAAGAATCCAGAGAAGATTCAAATATTATTCATAGATAGACTTGATCATAAACCCACAATTCATCGGTCTCAACAAACACACCGCAAAAAGAAGAAGATTACATGGAATAGATCTCCACAAGAGAGGGGGAGAACTTTGTATTGAGATCCAAAAAGAGAGAAGAAGCCATCTAGCTACTAACTATGGACCCGAAGGTCTGAGGTAAACTACTCACACTTCATCGGAGAGGCTATGGTGATGTAGAAGCCCTCCGTGATGACGGCCCTCTCCGGCGGAGCTCCGGAACAGGCCCCAAGATGGGATCTCGTGGATACAGAAAGTTGCGGTGGTGGAATTAGGTTTTTGGCTCCGTCCCTGTTCGTTTGGGGGTACGTAGGTATATATAGGAGGAAGAAGTACGTCGGTTGAGCTTCAGTGGGCCCACGAGGGTGGGGGGCGCGCCTAGGGGTATAGGGCGCGCCCCCTACCTTGTGCCCACCTCGAAGCTTCCTTGGCGTAGGATCCAAGTCTCCTGGGTCATATTCGGGAAGAAAATCACGTTCCAGAAAGGTTTATTCCGTTTGGACTCCGTTTGATATTCCTTTTCTTCGAAACACTGAAATAGGCAAAAAACAACAATTCTGGGCTGGGCCTTCGGTTAATAGGTTAGTCCCAAAAATAATATAAAAGTGGAAAATAAAGCCCAATATAGTCCAAAACAGTATATAATATAGCATGGAGCAATAAAAAATTATAGATACTTTGGAGACGTATCAGGGCCGGCCCCCCTTTCCTTCTTCCCCTCTTCCCTTCCGCCCCCTCCTAGTTGGACTAGGAAGGGGGGGGGGCTACTCCTAGTAGGAGTAGGATTCCCCCCTTGGGGTGCGCCCTATGTGGACGGCCGACCCCCTCCTCCACTCCTTTATATACGGGGGAGGGGGGCACCCCATAGACACACAAGTTGATCTCTTAGCCGTGTGCGGTGCCCCCCTCCACAGATTTCCACCTCGGTCATATTGTTGTAGTGCTTAGGCGAAGCCCCGCGTCGGTAACTTCATCATCACCGTCAACACGCCGTCATGCTGACGAAACTCTCCCTCGTCCTCAGCTGGATCTAGAGTTCGACGGACGTCACCAAGCTGAACATGTGCAGATCGCGGAGGTGTCGTGCGTTCGGTACTAGATCGGTTGGACCGCGAAGACGTTTGACTACATCAACCGCGTTACTCAATGCTTCTGCTTTCGGTCTACGAGGGTACGTGGACACACTCTCACCACTCATTGCTTTGCATCTCCTAGATAGATATTGCGTGATCGTAGGAATTTTTTTGAAATACTGCGTTCCCCAACAGTGGCATCCGAACCAGGTCTATGCGTAGATGTTATATGCACGAGTAGAACACAAAGGAGTTGTGGGCGTGGGTATATACATATTGCTTGCCGTCACTAGTTGTTTCTTGATTTGGCGGTATTGTTGGATGAAGCGGCCCGGACCGACATTACATGACCGCGTTCATGAGACTGGTTCTACCGACATGCTTTGCACATAGGTGGCTGGCGGGTGTCAGTTTCTCCAACTTTAGTTGATTCGGATTCAATGAACATGGTTCTTTCTGAAGATCAAAAAGCAATCACTATACCACATTGTGGTTTTTATGCCATAGGTAAGAACGGTTCTTGCTAGAATCCCGTAGCAGCCACGTAAAACTTGCAACAACAAAGTAGAGGACGTCTAACTTGTTTTTTCAGGGCATGTTGTGATGTGATATGGTCAAGACGTATTATATAAATTGTTGTATGAGATGATCATGTTTTGTAACAAAGTTATCGGCAACTGGTAGGAGCCATATGGTTGTCACTTTATTGCATGAAATGCAATCACCATGTAATTGCTTTACTTTATCACTAAGCGGTAGCGATAGTCGTAGATGCAATAGTTGGCAAGACGACAACGATGCTACGATGGAGATCAAGGTGTCAGGCCGGTGACAATGGTGATCATGACGGTGCTTTGGAGATGGAGATCAAAGGCACAAGATGACGATGGCCATATCGTATCACTTATTTTGATTGCATCTGATGTTTATCCTTTATGCATCTTATTTTCCTTAGTACGGTGGTAGCATTATAAGATGATCTCTTACTAAATTTCATGGTATAAGTATTCTCCCTAAGTATGCACCATTGCTACAGTTCGTCGTGCCGAGACACCACATGATGATCGGGTGTGATAAGCTCTATGTTCACATACAACGGGTGCAAGCCAGTTTTGCACAAGCAGAATACTCGGATTAAACTTGATGAGCCTAGCATATGCAGATATGGCCTCGGAACACCGAGAATGGAAGGTCGAATGTGAATCATATAGTAGATATGATCAACATAGTGATGTTCACCATTGAAAACTACTCCATCTCACATGTTGATCGGACATGGTTTAGTTGATATGGATCACGTGATCACTTAGATGACTAGAGGGATGTCTATCTAAGTGGGAGTTCTTAAGTAATATGATTAATTGAACTTAAATTTATCATGAACTTAGTACCTGATAGTATTTTGCATGTCTATGTTGTTGTAGATAAATGGCCCCTGCTGTTGTTCCGTTGAATTTTAATGTGTTCCTAAAGAAAGCTAAGTTGAAAGATGATGGTAGCAACTACACGTACTGGGTGCTTAACTTGAGGATTATCCTCATTGCTGTACAGAAGAATTACATCCTGGAAGCACCGCTAGGTGCCAAACCCGCTGCAGGAGCAACTCCAGATGTTATGAACACCTAGCAGAGCAAAGATGATGACTACTCGATAGTTCAGTGTGCCATGCTTTACGGCTTAGAACCGGGACTTCAACGACATTTTGAACGTCATGGAGCATATGAGATGTTCCAGGAGTTGAAGTTAATATTTCAAGCAAATGCCCCGATTACGAGATATGAAGTCTCCAACAAGTTCTACAGCTGCAAAATGGAGGAGAATAGTTGTGTGAGTGAGCACATACTCAGAATGTCTGGGTACCACAATCACTTGACTAAGCTGGGTGTTAATCTTCCGGTTGATAGTGTCATTGACAGAGTTCTTCAATCACTGCCACCAAGCTACAAAAGCTTTGTGATGAACTATAATATGCAAGGGATGGATAAGACAATTCCCGAGCTCTTCGCGATGCTAAAAACCAGAGAGGTAGAAATCAAGAAGGAGCATCAAGTGTTGTTGGTCAATAAGACCACCAGTTTCAAGAAGAAGTGCTAAGGGAAGAGGGGGAACTTCAAGAAGAACGGCAAGCAAGTTGCTGCTCAAGTGAAGAAACCCAAGCCCGGTCCTAAGCCTGAGACTGAGTGCTTCTACTACAAAGGGACTGGTCACTGGAAGTGGAACTGCCCCAAGTATTTGGCAGATAAGGATGGCAAAGTGAAAGGTATATTTGATATACATGTTATTGATGTGTACCTTACTAATGCTCGTAGTAGGGCCTGTGTATTTGATACTGGTTCTGTTGCTAATATTTGCAACTCGAAACAGGGGCTACGGATTAAGCGAAGATTGGCTAAGGATGAGGTGACGATGTGCGTGGGAAATGGTTCCAAAGTCGATGTGATCTCCGTCGGCACGCTACCTCTACATCTACCTTTGGGATTAGTTTTAGACCTGAATAATTGTTATTTGGTGCCAGCGTTAAGCATGAACATTATATCTGGATCTTGTTTGATGCGAGATGATTATTCATTTAAATCAGAGAATAATGGTTGTTCTATTTATATGAGTAATATCTTTTATGGTCATGCACCCTTGACGAGTGGTCTATTTTTACTAAATCTTGATAATAGTGATACACATGTTCATAGTATAGAAACCAAAAGATATAAGTTTAATAATGATAGTGCAACTTATTTGTGGCACTGTCGTTTAGGTCATATTGGTGTAAAGCGCATGAAGAAACTCAATGCTGATGGACTTTTGGAATCACTTGATTATGAATCACTAGATGCTTGCGAACCATGCCTCATGGGCAAGATGACTAAGGCTCCGTTCTCCGAAACAATGGAGCAAGCAACAGACTTGTTGGAAATAATACATACTGATGTATGTGGTCCAATGAGTGTTGATGCTCGTGGCGGGTATCGTTATTTTCTAACCTTCACAGATGATTTGAGCAGATATGGGTATGCCTACTTGATGAAACATAATTCTGAAACATTTGAAAAGTTCAAAGAATTTTAGAGTGAAGTGGAAAATCATCGTAATAAGAAAATTAAGTTTCTACGATCCCATCATGGAGGTGAATATTTGAGTTATGAGTTTGGTCTTCATTTGAAACAATGTGGAATAGTTTCGCAACTCACGCCACCTGGAACACCAGAGCGTAATGGTGTGTCCAAACGTCGTAACCGCACTTTATTTGATATGGTGCGATCTAGGATGTCTCTTACTGATTTACCGCTATCGTTTTTGGGTTATGCTTTAGAGACGGCTGCATTCACGTTAAATAGGGCACCATCGAAATCGGTTGAGACGACACCATATGAACTGTGGTTTGGCAAGAAACCCAAATTGTCATTTATTAAAGTTTGGGGCTGCGATGCTTATGTGAAAAAGCTTCAACCTGATAAGCTTGAACCCAAATCGGAGAAATGTGTCTTCATAGGATACCCAAAGGAGACTGTTGGGTACACCTTCTATCACAGATATGAAGGCAAGATATTTGTTGCGAAGAATGGATCCTTTCTAGAGAAGGAGTTTCTCTCAAAAGAAGTGAGTGGGAGGACAGTAGAACTTGATGAGGTAATTGTACCTGCTCCCTTATTGGAAAGTAGTTCATCACAGAAATCAGTTCCAGTTATTCGTACACCAATTAGTGAGGAAGCTAATGATGATGATCCTGAAACTTCTGATCAAGTTACTACCAAACCTCGTAGGTCAACCAGAGTAAGATCCGCACCAAAGTGGTACGGTAATCCTGTTCTGGAGGTCATGTTACTTGACCATGATGAACCTACGCACTATGAGGAAGCGATGATGTGCCCAGATTCCACAAAATGACTCGAGGCCATGAAATCTGAGATGGGATCCATGTATGAGAACAAAGTGTGGACTTTGGTTGACTTTCCCGATGATCGGCAAGCCATAGAGAATAAATGGATCTTCAAGAAGAAGACTGACGCTGATGGTAATATTACTGTCTACAAAGCTCGACTTGTTGCGAAAGGTTTTCGACAGTTCAAGGAGTTGACTACGATGAGATCTTCTCACCCCTAGCGATGCTTAAGTCCGTCGGAATCATGTTAGCAATTGCCGCATTTTATGATTATGAAATTTGGTGAATGGATGTTAAAACTGCATTCCATAATGGATATCTTAAAGAAGAGTTTTATATGATGCAACCAGAAGGTTTTCTCAATCCAAAAGGTGCTAACAAAGTGTGTAAGCTCTAGCGATCCATTTATGGACTGGTGCTTTCGGATTCCGGGTTCCGGTAGACCCTTAAGGTTCAAACACTGGGGTGCGCGCGGAGATTACGCCTTCTACCTCTCCGTCTCGCAAAGATCTAGACTACTGAAAGAACTACACAAGGGACACAAGATTTATACTGGTTCGGGCCACCGTTGTGGTGTAATACCCTACTCCAGTGTGTGGTTGGTGGATTGCCTCTTGGGGCTGACGATGATGAACAATACAAGGAAGAACAGCCTCGCGAGGGTCTGTTTTTGGCTAGGGTGATGAACTGCTAGGAGGAGTTCAGCCACCTTTCTCTCTTCTCTCTCTCTCTCTGCTTGCAAACCGAATGAACCAATCGACCGAACCCCCTTGCTATGTGGGCGGCTGGTCCTATTTATAGAGGCCCTGGTACTCTTCCCAAATATTGAGCGGGAAGGGAGCCAACAATGGCGGGCTAATTTGAAGGGGGACAACAAGTATCAACTATCCTGACAAAAGCAGTCTTCGCCTGCGCAAAGCTCTGGTGATGACGCCGTCTTAGGCTCCACGGTGACCTCCGCCTCGTAGTCCTACTGGTGTTGGTCTTGTTGCACCGAAATGGCAACCTTTGCCTGATGCCTCGGTACTCCGCGGCTGCGCTTGCCCCCTTTGCACCAAAGAGGAAAGAAGGACGCTGCGCGCGCTGGCACCCGCTTGGCGCCCTGAGTCGTCATGGCTTGCGTCACAGGCACCTCGCGAGGTACCCCGCCTTGATCTCTCCGCCTCCTCGCGAGCCAGCCTGATGAGGCTGTGCCTGAGGAAGCTCCGTGTCGTCTGCCTCGTGAGGCTTGGCCCCTCGCGAGGGTCTTGAGTCTTGTGTTTGATGAAGATGGGCCGTGCTGGGCCTCCTTTGAGCCACGCCGCAGGCCGCAGGCAGGCAAGTCTGGGGACTCCCGTTCCCAGAACGCCGACAGTAGCCCCCGAGCCCAAGGCGTGCCCGGGCTTGGCCGTGCCGAGAGGAAAAAGGGCAAGGGCGAAGCGCCGCGGGCCCTAACAGCCTGCGGCCTTTGGGCGCCGCGTGGCGGTTGATGGGACGTGGGCGGCACTGTTCCCCCACGACCCCTTATTCTGCGCCCTGCCAGATGGACTTGTAGTTGCACACAGCCGCTCCCCTTCCTGTTGCTCGAGCGTCCCCTGTTCTTCCTTCCTTTGAACGCCTGCTCCCGCCTCCAATCCAATCTTGAATCTTCCCCCTCCTTCCCATTGCCATGACTCCGACGAGGAATGAGAGAGGGGAGAAACCCATGCCACCGTCTTGTGCGCCGCCATCGGTGGCCCCCGCCGTCGGCCAGTCGACCGTACTCAATCAAGAGTGCCTGGGCAGGGACAGCTTGGCTCTGGCCACCGTCTTCAATGAGTGCGGGAGGATGACAGCCTGGCCCGCGTCCCACTTCTCCATCGACAGGATAGCAACCGAGGTCCCATGTTTTACCGACGCCTTGTGGGCGGGTATGGTTCCCCCCTTCTCTGATTTCTTCAGTGCCATGCTCTCTCATTATCAGATCCACATGACGCATCTAAGTCCTGAGTCCATCACCCTCCTTTCGGTCTTCGCCTTCGTTTGCGAAGCCATGGTGGGCATCCCTCCTTCGGTTGCCTTGCTGCGCCACTTCTTCTCGCTGCACCTTGTCGACCCTTCCCAATGCTGGGCGTGCGTGAGCTTTGCTGCCGAGCCCGAGACCGAGGCCTCTGGGATTGACTTCAGACTCCCCCTGCCCGCGGTTGGGTTCCGTGAGCGGTGGTTGTATGTGGACGCAGGGGTGCCCAGCCCCCTGCTATCGGAGCAGACCTCGCCTGCTGTCCCCAATTCGGGTTGGGGCCAAGAGACGCTCAAGAGCCCCCGGCTCGTCTTCGTCTGGAGCCGCTTTGCGGTCCTGAGGAAGCTCGGCGTGACAGCGCCCAAGGTGGTGAAGGAGTTTCTGTTATGCCGTGTTGCTCCCCTTCAACGCCACTCTCGCCGGATGTGGGCCTTCCGTGGGTGCGAGGATAGCATGAGACTCCAGGAAGAAGACCTGGCTCCCGCGGCGCTGAAGTCGACGCTCTTGACCTTGGCCGGGGACCCCAACTCCGACAACGTTTGGCAGGGAGGGGCCTTGCTGTATCTCTGTGTTGGGGAACGCAGTAATTTCAAAAAATTTCCTACGCACACGCAAGATCATGGTGATGCACAGCAACGAGAGGGGAGAGTGTTGTCTACGTACCAACGCAGACTGACTGCGGAAGCGATCACACAACGTAGAGGAAGTAGTCGTACGTCTTCTTCCCGATCCGACCGATCCAAGCACCGTTACTCCGGCACCTCCGAGTTCTTAGCACACGTTCAGCTCGATGACGTTCCTCGGGCTCCGATCCAGCAAAGCGTCGAGGAAGAGTTCCGTCAGCACAATGGCGTGGTGACGATCTTGATGTACTACCGACGCAGGGCTTCGCCTAAGCACTGTAACGGTATGATCGAGGTGGAATTTGGTGGCAGGGGGCACCGCACACGGCTAAGGAATGATCTCAAGGATCAAGTTGTGTGTCTTGGGGTGTCCCCTGCCCCCGTATATAAAGGTTGGAGGGAGGGGGGCTGGCCGGCCAAAGAGGAGGAGGCGCAGGAGGAGTCCTACTCCTACCGGGAGTAGGACTCCCCCCTCCAATCCTAGTCCAACTAGGAATCCTTTAAAGGGGAGAGAGAGAGAGGTGGCCGGCCCCTCTCCTAGTCCTAATAGGACTAGGGAGAGGGGGGGAGGCGCAGCCCTATGTGGGCTGCCCTCTCACCTTTCCACTAAGGCCCATGTTGGCCCATTTGGCTCCCGGGGGGTTCCGGTAACCCTCCCGGTAATCCGGTAAAATCCCGATTTCATCCGGAACACTTCCAATGTCCAAACATAGGCTTCCAATATATCAATCTTTACGTCTCGACCATTTCGAGACTCCTCGTCATGTCCGTGATCTCATCCGGGACTCCGAACAACCTTCGGTACATCAAAATGCATAAACTCATAATAACTGTCATCGTAACGTTAAGCGTGCGGACCCTACGGTTCGAGAACAATGTAGACATGACCGAGACACGTCTCCGGTCAATAACCAATAGCGGGACCTGGATGCCCATATTGGCTCCTACATATTCTACGAAGATCTTTATCGGTCAGACCGCATAACAACATACGTTGTTCCCTTTGTCATCGGTATGTTACTTGCCCGAGATTCGATCGTCGGTATCCAATACCTAGTTCAATCTCGTTACTGGCAAGTCTCTTTACTCGTTCCGTAATACATCATCTCACAACTAACATATTAGTTGCAGTGCTTGCAAGGCTTATGTGATGTGCATTACCGAGAGGGCCCAGAGATACCTCTCCGACAATCGGAGTGACAAACCCTAATCTCGAAATACGCCAACCCAACATCTACCATTGGAGACACCTATAGTACTCCTTTATAATCACCCAGTTACGTTGTGACGTTTGGTAGTACCCAAAGTGTTCCTCCGGTAAACGGGAGTTGCATAATCTCATAGTTATAGGAACATGTATAAGTCATGAAGAAAGCAATAGCAACATACTAAACGATCGTGTGCTAAGCTAATGGAATGGGTCATGTCAATCAGATCATTCAACTAATGATGTGACCTCGTTAATCAAATAACAACTCTTTGTTCATGGTTAGGAAACATAACCATCTTTGATTAACGAGCTAGTCAAGTAGAGGCATACTAGTGACACTCTGTTTGTCTATGTATTCACACATGTATTATGTTTCCGGTTAATACAATTCTAGCATGAATAATAAACATTTATCATGATATAAGGAAATAAATAATAACTTTATTATTGCCTCTAGGGCATATTTCCTTCAGTCTCCCACTTGCACTAGAGTCAATAATCTAGTTCACATCGCCATGTGATTTAGCAGCAATTGTTCACATCACCATGTGATTAACACCCATAGTTCACATCGTCATGTGACCAACACTCAAAGGGTTTACTAGAGTCAGTAATCTAGTTCACATCTCTATGTGATTAACACCCAAAGAGTACTAAGGTGTGATCATGTTTTGCTTGTGAGATAATTTTAGTCAACGGGTCTGTCACATTCAGATCCGTAAGTATTTTGCAAAATTCTTTGTCTATAATGCTCTTCAAGGAGCTACTCTAGCTAATTGCTCCCACTTTCAATATGTATCCAGATTGAGAGTTTTAGATTCATCTAGATCAGTGTCAAAAACTTGCATCGACGTAACCCTTTACGACGAACCTTTTTGTCACGTCCATAATCGAGAAACATATCCTTATTTCACTAAGGATAATTCTGACCGCTGTCCAGTGATCTACTCCTAGATCACTATTGTACTCCCTTGCCAAATCAGTGCAGGGTATACAATAGATCTGGTATAGAGCATGACATACTTTATAGAACCTATGGCCAAGGCATAGGGAATGACTTTCATTCTCTTTCTATCTTCTGCCGTGGTCGGGCTTTGAGTCTTACTCAACTTCACACCTTATAATACAGGCAATAACTCTTTCTTTGACTGCTCCATTTTGAACTACTTCAAAATCTTGTCAAGGTATGTACTCACTGAAAAAACTTATCAAGCGTCTTGATCTATCTCTATAGATCTTGAAGCTCAATATGTAAGCAGCTTCACCGAAGTCTTTCTTTGAAAAACTCCTTTCAAACACTCCTTTATGCTTTACAGAATAATTCTACATTATTTCCGATCAATAATATGTCATTCACATATACTTATCAGAAATGTTGTAGTGCTCCCACTCACTTTCTTGTAAATACAGGCTTCACTGCAAGTCTGTATAAAACTATATGCTTTGATCAACTCATCAAAGCGTATATTCCAACTCCGAGATGCTTGCACCAGTCCACAGATGGATCGTTGGAGCTTGCACATTTTGTTAGCACCTTTCGGATTAACAAAACCTTCTATTGCATCATATACAACTCTTCTTTAATAAATCCATTAAGGAATGCAGTTTTGTTTATCCATTTGCCAGATTTCATAAAATGCGGCAATTACTAACATGATTCGGACAGACTCGAGCATAGATACGAGTGAGAAGCTCTCATCGTAGTCAACACCTTGAACTTGTCGAAAACCTTTTGCGACAATTCTAGCTTTGTAGATAGTAACACTACTATCAACGTCAGTCTTCCTCTTGAAGATCCATTTATTCTCAATTGCTTGCCGATCATCAGGCAAGTCAACCAAAGTCCATACTTTGTTCTCATACATGGATCATATCTCAGAATTCATGGCTTCAAGCCACTTTGCGGAATCTGGGCTCACCATCGCTTCTTCATAGTTCGTAGGTTCATCATGATCTAGTAGCATGACTTCCAGAAAAGGATTACCGTACCACTCTGGCGCGGATCTTACTCTGGTTGATCTACGAGGTTCAGTAGTATCTTGTTCTGAAGTTTCATGATCATCATCATTAGCTTCCTCACTAACTGGTGTAGGTGTCACAGAAACAGTTTTCTGTGATGTGCTACTTTCCAACAAGGGAGCAGGTACAGTTACCTCGTCAAGTTCTACTTTCCTCCCACTTACTTCTTTCGAGAGAAACTCCTTCTCCAGAAAGTTTCCGAATTTTAGCAACAAAAAGTCTTGCCTTCGGATCTGTGATAGAAGGTGTATCCAATAGTTTCCTTTGGATATCCTATGAAGACGCACTTCTCCGATTTGAGTTTGAGCTTATCAGGATGAAACTTTTTCATATAAGCATCGCAACCCCAAACTTTAAGAAACGACAGCTTAGGTTCCTTGCCAAACCATAGTTCACACGGTGTCGTCTCAACGGATTTATATGGTGCCCTATTTAACGTGAATGCAGCTGTCTCTAATGCATGACCCCAAAAAACGATAGTGGTAAATCGGTAAGAAACATCATATATTGCACTATATCCAATAAAGTACGGTTATGACGTTCGGACACACCATTATGCTGTGGTGTTCCAGGTGGCGTGAGTAGTGAAACTATTTCACATTGTTTTAACTGAAGACCAAACTCGTAACTCAAATATTTTTCTCCGCGATTAGATCGTAGAAACTTTATTTTCTTGTCACGTTGATTTTTCACTTCACTCTGAAATTCTTTGAACTTTTCAGACTTATGTTTCATCAAGTAGATATACTCATATCTGCTCAAATCATCTGTGAAGATCAGAAAATAATGATACCTGTCGCGAGCCTCAATATTCATCGGACCACATACATCAGTATGTATGATTTCCAACAAATCTGTTGCTTGCTCCATTGTTCCGAAGAACAGAGTCTTAGTCATCTTGCCCATGAGGCATGGTTCGCAAGCATCAACAGATTCATAATCAAGTGATTCCAAAAACCCATCAGCATGGAGTTTCTTCATGTGCTTTACACCAATATGACCTAAACAGCAGTGCCACAAACAAGTTGCACTATCATTATTAACTTTGCATCTTTTGGTTTCAATATTATGATTATGTGTATTACTACGATCGAGATCCAACGAACTATTTTCATTGGGTGTGTAACCATATAAGGTTTTATTCATGTAAGCAGAACAACAATTTATTCTCTTACTTAAATGAATAACCGTATTACAATAAACATGATCAAATCATATTCATGCTCAACGCAAACACCAAATAACACTTATTTAAGTTCAACACTAATCCCGAAAGTATAGGGAGTGTGCGATGATGATCATATCAATCTTGGAACCACTTCCAACACACATCGCCACTTCACCCTTAACTAGTCTCTGTTTATTCTGCAACTCCCGTTTCGAGTTACTACTCTTAGCAACTGAACTAGTATCAAATACTGAGGGTTTGCTATAAACACTAGTAAAGTACACATCAATAACATGTATATCAAATATACTTATGTTCACTTTGCCATCCTTCTTATCCGCCAATCACTTGGGGTAGTTCCGCTTCCAGTAACCAGTCCCTTTGCAGTAGAAGCACTTTGTCTCAGGCTTAGGACCAGACTTGGGCTTCTTCACATGAGTAGCAACTTGCTTGCCGTTCTTTCGAAGTTCCCCTTCTTTCCTTTGCCCTTTTCTTGAAACTAGTGATCTTGTCAACCATCAACACTTGATGTTTTTCTTGATTTCTACCTTCGTTGATTTCAGCATCACGAAGAGCTTGGGAGTTGTTTCCGTTATCCCTTGCATATTATAGTTCATCACGAAGTTCTACTAACTTGGTGATGGTGACTAGAGAATTCTGTCAATCACTATTTTATCTGGAAGATTAACTCCCACTTGATTCAAGCGATTGTAGTACTCAGACAATCTGGGCACATGCTCACTAGTTGAGCGATTCTCCTCCATCTTTCAGCTATAGAACTTGTTGGAGACTTCATATCTCTCAACTCGGGTATTTACTTGAAATATTAACTTCAACTCCTGGAACATCTCATATGGTCCATGACGTTCAAAACGTCTTTGAAGTCCCGATTCTAAGCCATTAAGCATGGTGCACCAAACTATCAAGTAGTCATCATATTGAGCTAGCCAAACGTTCATAACGTCTGCATCTGCTCCTGCAATAGGTCTGTCACCTAGCGGTGCATCAAGGACATAATTCTTTTGTGCAGCAATGAGGATAAACCTCAGATCACGGATCCAATCCGCATCGTTGCTACTAACATCTTTCAACATAATTTTCTCTAGGAACATATCAAAATAAACACAGGGAAGCAACAACGCGAGCTATCGATCTATAACATAATTTGCAAAATAGTACCAGGACTAAGTTCATGATAAATTTAAGTTCAATTAATCATATTACTTAAGAACTCCCACTTAGATAGATATCCCTCAAATCCTCTAAGTGATCACGTGATCCAAATCAACTAAACCATAACCGATCATCACGTGAGATGGAGTAGTTTTCAATGGTGAACATCGTTATGTTGATCATATCTACTATATGATTCACGCTCGACCTTTCGGTCTCCGTGTTCCGAGGCCATATCTGTATATGCTTGGCTCGTCAAGTATAACCTGAGTATTCTGCGTGTGCAACTGTTTTGCACCCGTTGTATTTGGACGTAGAGCTTATCACACCCGATCATCACGTGGTGTCTGGGCACGACGAACTTTGGCAACGGTGCATACTCAGGGAGAACACTTCTTGATAATTTAGTGAGAGATCATCTTATAATGCTACCGTCAATCAAAGCAAGATAAGATGCATAAAAGGATAAACATCACATGCAATCAATATAAGTGATATGATATGGCCATCATCATCTTGTGCTTGCGATCTCCATCTCCGAAGCACCGTCATGATCACCATCCTCACCGGCGCGACACCTTGATCTCCATCGTAGCATCATTGTCGTCTCGCCAATCTTATGCTTCCACGACTATCACTACCGCTTAGTAATAAAGTAAAGCATTACATCGCGATTGCATTGCATACAATAAAGCGACAACCATATGGCTCCTGCCAGTTGCCGATAACTCGGTTACAAAACATGATCATCTCATACAATAAAATCAGCATCATGCCTTGACCATATCACATCACAACATGCCCTGCAAAAACAAGTTAGACGTCCTCTACTTTGTTGTTGCAAGTTTTACGTGGCTGCTACGGGCTTAAGTAAGAACTCATCTCACCTACGCATCAAAACCACAACGATAGTTCGTCAAATAGACTCCGTTTTAACCTTCTCAAGGACCGGGCGTAGTCACACTTGGTTCAACTAAAGTTGGAGAGGCAGTCTTCCGCAAGCCATCTATGTGCAAAGCACGTCGAGGGAACCGGTCTCGCGTAAGAGTACGCGTAAGGTTGGTCCGGATCGTCTCAACCAACAATACCGCCGAACCAAAGTATGACATGCTGGTAGGCAGTATGACATGTATCGCCCACAACTCACTTGTGTTCTACTCGTGCATATAACATCAAACCATAAAACCTAGGCTCGGATGCCACTGTTGGGGAACGCAGTAATTTCAAAAAATTTCCTACGCACACGCAAGATCATGGTGATGCACAGCAACAAGAGGGGAGAGTGTTGTCTACGTACCAACGCAGACCGACTGCGGAAGCGATCACACAACGTAGAGGAAGTAGTCGTACGTCTTCTTCCCGATCCGACCGATCCAAGCACCGTTACTCCGGCACCTCCGAGTTCTTAGCACACGTTCAGCTCGATGACGTTCCTCGGGCTCCGATCCAGCAAAGCGTCAAGGAAGAGTTCCGTCAGCACGACGGCGTGGTGACGATCTTGATGTACTACCGACGCAGGGCTTCGCCTAAGCACTGTAACGGTATGATCGAGGTGGAATTTGGTGGCAGGGGGCACCGCACACGGCTAAGGAACGATCTCAAGGATCAAGTTGTGTGTCTTGGGGTGTCCCCTGCCCCCGTATATAAAGGTTGGAGGGAGGGGGGCTGGCCGGCCAAAGAGGAGGAGGCGCAGGAGGAGTCCTACTCCTACCGGGAGTAGGACTCCCCCCTCCAATCCTAGTCCAACTAGGAATCCTTTAAAGGGGAGAGAGAGAGAGGTGGCCGGCCCCTCTCCTAGTCCTAATAGGACTAGGGAGAGGGGGGGAGGCGCAGCCCTATGTGGGCTGCCCTCTCACCTTTCCACTAAGGCCCATGTTGGCCCATTTGGCTCCCGAGGGGTTCCGGTAACCCTCCCGGTAATCCCGTAAAATCCCGATTTCATCCGGAACACTTCCGATGTCCAAACATAGGCTTCCAATATATAAATCTTTACGTCTCGACCATTTCGAGACTCCTCGTCATGTCCGTGATCTCATCCGGGACTCCGAACAACCTTCGATACATCAAAATGCATAAACTCATAATAACTGTCATCGTAACGTTAAGCGTGCGGACCCTACGGTTCGAGAACAATGTAGACATGACCGAGACACGTCTCCGGTCAATAACCAATAGCAGGACCTGGATGCCCATATTGGCTCCTACATATTCTACGAAGATCTTTATCGGTCAGACCGCATAACAACATACGTTGTTCCCTTTGTCATCGGTATGTTACTTGCCCGAGATTCGATCGTCGGTATCCAATACCTAGTTCAATCTCGTTACTGGCAAGTCTCTTTACTCGTTCCGTAATACATCATCTCGCAACTAACTCATTAGTTGCATTGCTTGCAAGGCTTAAGTGATGTGCATCACCGAGAGGGCCCAGAGATACCTCTCCGACGATCGGAGTGACAAATCCTAATCTCGAAATACGTCAACCCAACATGTACCTTTGGAGACACCTGTAGAGCACCTTTGTAATCACCCAGTTATGTTGTGATGTTTGGTAGCACACAAAGTGTTCCTCCGGCACACGGGAGTTACATAATCTCATAGTCATAGGAACATGTATAAGTCATGAAGAAAGCAATAGCGACATACTAAATGGTCGGGAGCTAAGCTAATGGAATGGGTCATGTCAATCAGATCATTCAACTAATGATGTGACCTTGTTAATCAAATAACAACTCTTTGTTCATGGTTAGGAAACATAACCATCTTTGATTAACGAGCTAGTCAAGTAGAGGCATACTAGTGACACTCTGTTTGTCTATGTATTCACACATGTATTATGTTTCCGGTTAATACAATTATAGCATGAATAATAAACGTTTATCATGAAATAAGGAAATAAATAATAACTTTATTATTGCCTCTAGGGCATATTTCCTTCACTCTGCCAGAGCAGGGCCGACTTCGTGAAGCAGATGCCCATCTTTGATGAGTGGGGGCTGCGCCCCGCCGGCCTCCAGGGACCTCGCGAGAATCCAATGGTGGTAACTGCCCTTCCAATCGTCCAAGGCGACTCCTCCTCAAGTGGCGGAGCAGGGAGTCTGGAGGCACCGGAGGCCGAGGGGGCTCCTGATGAGGTGGCAGCGCCGGGTGATGCTCGCGAGGGGACAGCTCCTGGGACCTGTGCCGCTGTGGCTGAAGGTGGCAAGCAGCTGCTCCCAGCGCTCGGGGCTGAGGCCTTGGAGGCCCCAGCCACGTCTTCTGGCGAGGTGATGGACGGCACGCGCCAGGCCGGTGCCCCTGACGCGGATCGCTCTGATGCTCCGTCTTCGTCGCAGGTTGATCCTTGTGCTCTTCTCTTGGGCCGCTTCCGCGTGGACTTTGAGGCCCTTCGGAGGAAGAGGGAGGCCCTGGGTGATGACTTCCCTTACCACGTGCTGAAGCACAGGAAGTACTTCGGCACTGACGAGTATGTCTTCTCCCTCTCTGGCTTCTGATCCTCTTGTTGCTTTCACTAATCCTTGCTCCGCAGGCCCCTTCCGGCCGAGCTCGCGGAAGTAGCAGAGGTGCCGCCTCCTTTGGCTTTGCCCCCTCTACCGTCCTCAAATGCTCCGAACAGCTCTGCCCTCGTGGTGAGGGCGACTGAAGGGGTGGACCATCCCGAGGTGCACCGCGGCCCTCCATTCCCCCCGATTTTCCTTTGCGGGCCCTCTCGGGGGATAGCCAGTCTACCGTGGGCTTCTTGTCTGGTCGTGGACTGCGACTGGTTGAGGCGCCCCCTGAGCCCTTCATTTGGAGACGGGCTGGCTCCAGGCTGGGCTTCTGGTGCGGCGCGCCCGGCCGTCGTGAGGGCGCCAGCCCCCAGCCCCCTGCCCGGAGGAACGATGATTCGTGGCCCCCGGCGCTTGCTTGGGGTGGATGATGGTGTGGAAGACGTGCTTGAGCGCGCCCGGGAGCGCCGCGCTCGCCGCCAAGGGTTCCTTCGAAGGGAGACCGACGCGGTGAACTTGCTTGGGGAGGAGCTTGCTGACGAAGACGCGCGCCTGGAGGCCGAGGGCCTGCGCCTGGCTGTAGGGAGACGCGAGCTGGAGGCCACCATCGCCCTCGCGCGCCGTCAGCGTGATCTTGACGATGAAGAAGCGAAGGCGTCGCTGGAGGCCTCTCGAGTGGCCCGATCCCAGGCCGCCGAGGAGGCCCGGGGAGCTGATCGGCGGTGAGAGGCGGCGGAGGAGCGGGCTCGTGAGCTCCTGGCCTGGTGCCACTCACTGGAGGAGCAAGCGGAGTTGCGTGAATTGGCCCTTGCGTCGATGCGGGTGGCCTCCGGCGACCCAGCTGAGCTCCAGAAGCATGAAGAAGCATTGACGCTGGAAGCCGCCGAGCGCACCCGCGAGTACGAGCGGCTGGAGACGAGGGAGCGCTGGGTGACGCAGGCGGAGGACGATGTCGCCGCACGGGAAGCTCGTGTCCTGGAGGAGGTCGGACGTCGGGTGGCGATGGCGCGCCAAGACCTTGAGCGCGAGTTCGAGAGGAGGCTGGAGTTGATCCGGGTCGAAGCTGAAGGGAGGACCGCAGTCTTGAGGGCCAAGCGGGAGCAGGCGACGCGGCTGGCCGACGCCTCCCGGGCCGCCCTTGAGGTAGCGCGAGGGGAGTTAGCCGCCTCCCAGGCCGAGGTGCTCCGTCTTCGCCAGTGGGTGCAGGAAGCTGAGGGCGTCGCGTGCCAGAACGCGGATGAGATATGTTAGCGGCAGGTCCTGGAGCACATGCACGGCCCCATGCTCGCTACGCTCCGGGAGAGGGCTAGCGCAGCCTTGGTCAACATCTGTGAGGCGGCTGTTGGCGAGCCGCACACAACCAACTATGCTGGCAACCTTCAGTTTTTCACTGCCGTGGTGACGCAGCTGGAGGCGCGGTCGACCAGGGCCGATAGGTTGGTGGAGGAGAGGAGCCGCGCCCTGCTCGGGCGCGCCTTTTCCCGTGTCTTCAGTCATCTCCTGAACATGGATTCCCACTTCGATTTTGACGCCGTCATCTCCCCAGTTCCCTAGGCTGTCCGAGGCGACCTGGCGCACTGGGTGGAAGACAACGTGGACGCCCTTGTCAGGGCCTTTGCTCTGGATGATGATGACGCGACCGTGGTTGCTGATGTGGGCGGTGCGGGGAACGGCCCTGGCGCCGCTGGTGGCGACGCAGACAATGATGGTGAGTTCGGCGACGCCAGCGACGGCTCGGGAGGTGCTTCCGAGGATGCATTGGGGGATTGGTCCGACTGAGTGTGTATCGCTCCTGTTTTTTTACCCTGCATGTATAGAACTCAGGCTTTTGACCTGATGGCTGTGAGAGCATTTTGGGAGGGGAAGACCCTCATGTAAAACCTGTGTTCATCATATTAGTGGTTGTCATATTGCACGAGCGCCCGCGCCTGGCGGCTGGCTGGTTTACCTTTGTTTCGCGCTAGCCCCGAAGCAGCCTGTGGGAGGGCGTGACATCTGGGGTGTTCTTTATTTGAATCCGTGGGATATGAGAGTGTCGCCGGCGGGGAGCTTCACAGGAGTTGGCCTTTTCACAGGCTCTGGGCCTTTTCCCAAAATGCGATGGCTTCATAGGCACTCACCTTGCTTCACAGGCTCTGGGCCTTTTCCAAAATGCGATGGCTTCACAGGCACTCGCCTTGCTTCATAGGCTCCGGGCCTTTTCCAAAACGCGATAGCTTCACAGGCACTCGCCTTGCTTCACAGGCTCCGGGCCTTTTCCAAAACGCGATAGCTTCATAGGCACTCGCCTTGCTTCACAGGCTCTGGGCCTTTTCCAAAACGCGATAGCTTCACAGGCACTCGCCTTGCTTCACAGGCTCTGGGCCTTTTCCAAAACGCGATGGCTTCACAGGCACTCGCCTTGCTTCACAGGCTCCGGGCCTTTTTGGAACAGGGCAACCTCCACAGGCACCCGAAGGTCCTCCCGAGAGGGAGCAACAGCGGCAGTTTGGGTTGCGCACGAGCCAGGCCTGACCGGACTCGCGAGGGGTGGCAGCTGTGGCGAAGCGGTAACCAGAATGCGAGAAATGGCTCGAGCGAGAATAAGCACCCCTTCCCCGAACACACGCAAATCTCAAATTCGAATCCAACTTAAATCCAGCGGGGGAAAAGCTATAGCCAAAGGGAAAGGCAATGAAAGTAGACAAAAGGCCGCGTCCGGCACCTAATCTAGTCTTGGACGTCTTCTCACCAGCGCGGAGCTAAGTGCTGTCCACTGGGCGTGGGAGGGAGCCCCAGGGCCTGAGGCCAGCACCCCTGGGACTCCGGGGCGTGTACAACCCCACTCATTATTACGTGAGAGTGTCACGGGGCGGCGAGCTTCACAGGCACCAGGCCTTCTTCACAGGTACTGGCCTTGCTTCATATCGCCAGACGAGGGCCCCGCCTTGCGCCACACTCTAGTGCCATTAGCAACGACCGGAACCCAGGACGCCGCCCGATGGGGTAGAGCAGTCGCCAGCGGTTCCCCCGACGACCACGGGTCCTCCGCCAGGAGCAGGCCCTGAGGCACCTCCCCAGCAGAGGGCCTACCTCCTGAGAACGCCTTGCTCCGAACGCCGTGGTGGTGATGTCGGATCTCGGCCCCTCTCCGGCAGCCCCCTGCGCCCTCCTCCCGAGGGGTAGGAGACTGTGGGAGCGGGGCAGCTGCTTGGCGCGGCAACCTGCACCTCCTGCGATCCATGGTTAGCGTATACCTGCTCCTGAAGGATTAGTGGTGCCTGATAATCGTTGCCTCCAGCGTGGCCAGCGGGACCATTCCGGGGCCCCTGGAAAGGCTCAGCTTCCAGTGCCTCGTCCCCTCAGCTTGGGCCGAGGAGCGAGCCTTGTCCGTTCTCGTGAGGGTGTCCTTGGTCCATCATGAGGGGCACGTATTCCTCCGACGCCGTCATCCCAAATGCCACACCGTGATGCCCCACATGCCACGCGGTCCTGCCTGTCACGCCCGCTGCGGGGTGGTAACGCGGCAGCCCGCTGGGGCCACGGGCCGCGTTGAGTCCTTCTTCTTCGCGGGCCGGGGGCGGGGGCAGCGCTGCCGCCGGTCCAGTGCTGACAGCTTCGCTGGCGTCGGCGTAGCTTTGGAGCCCGCGGGCGCGCGTGGAGCCCCCGCGCGGGTCGCCCTGGGCTTGAGATGGGAGCAGGGTGGAGAAGGGGTGAGCCCCCGAGGCGGCAAAGCCCAGGAGCTCCGCCACTCGCCCCAGCAGCACGTCGTGGCCGCCCTCCAGCAGTCTGCACCGCAGCAGCTCTCGGGCCACCGTGAGTGCGGCCCTCGAGTTCGCCTGCTCCCGGCGGCGTACGGTGTCGTGGTCGCGGCGTGACTGGAAGCCCTTGCTGCCGACCGTGCCTGCCGCGGCGTAAGAGTTGTCGAAGTCTGTCCGCGTCGCCCGCGGCCTGCAGTGCCCTACGGACTGCGAGCTGCCTGGGGCACGGGGTCGCCCGAGGCGAGCGGTTCCGCGCGGGCGGGCCACGCAGCCCATGGGTCGGGGTTGCCCTCCTGGTCGCCGGGCATGGTGATGACGACGCGACGGGGCACGGAGCGGTGGAAGACGAATTCCGGTGCACCCCTACCTGGCGCACCAAATGTCGGATTTCGGGTTCCGGCAGACCCTTAAGGTTCAAACACTGCGGTGCGCGCGAAGATTACGCCTTCTACCTCTCCGTCTTGCAAAGATCTAGACTACTGAAAGAACTACACAAGGGACACAAGATTTATACTGGTTCGGGCCACCGTTGTGGTGTAATACCCTACTCCAGTGTGTGGTTGGTGGATTGCCTCTTGGGGCTGATGATGATGAACAATACAAGGAAGAACAGCCTCGCGAAGGTCTGTTCTTGGCTGGGGTGATGAACTGCTAGGAGGAGTTCAGCCACCTTTCTCTCTTCTCTCTCTCTCTCTCTCTCTCTCTCTCTCTCTGCTTGCAAACCGAATGAACCAACCGACCGAACCCCCTTGCTATGTGGGCGACTGGTCCTATTTATAGAGGCCCTGGTCTTCTTCCCAAATATTGAGCGGCAAGGGAGCCAACAATGGCGGGCTAATTTGAAGGGGGACAACAAGTATCAACTATCCTGACAAAAGCAGTCTTCGCCTGCGCAAAGCTCTGGTTATGACGCCGCCTTGGGCTCCACGATGACCTCCGCCTCGTAGTCCTCCTGGTCTTGGTCTCGTTGCACCGAAATGGCAACCTTTGCTTGATGCCTCGGTACTCCGCGGCTGCGCTTGCCCCCTTTGCACCAAAGGGGAAAGAAGGACGCTGCGCGCGCTGGCACCCGCCTGGCGCCCTGAGTCGTCATGGCTTGCGTCACGGGCACCTCGCGAGGTACCCCGCCTTGATCTCTCTGCCTCCTCGCGAGCCAGCCTGACGAGGCCGTGCCTGAGGAAGCTCCGTGTCGTCCGCCTCGCGAGGCTTGGCCCCTCGCGAGGGTCTTGAGTCTTGTGTTTGATGAAGATGGGCCATGCTGGGCCTCCTTTGAGCCACGCCGCAGGCTGGCAAGTCTGGGGACCCCCGTTCCCAGAACGCCGACAGGTGCAAGCATCTCGGAGTTGGAATATACACTTTGATAGTGCGATCAAAGCATATGGTTTTATACAGACTTTTGGAGAAGCCTCTATTTACAAGAAAGAGAGTGGGAGCTCTGTAGCATTTCTAATATTATATGTGGATGACATATTGTTGATTGGAAATGATACTGAATTTCTGAATAGCATCAAAGGATACTTGAATAAGAATTTTTCAATGAAAGACCTCGGTGAAGCTACTTATATATTGGGCATCAAGATCTATAGAAATAGATCAAGACGGTTAAGTGGACTTTCACAAAGCACATACCTTGATAAAGTTTTGAGGAAGTTCAAAATTGATCAAGCAAAGATATGGTTCTTGCCTGTGTTACAAGGTGTGAAGTTGAGTCAGGCTCATTGCCCGACCACTTCAGAAGATAGAGTGAAAATGGAAGTCATTCCCTATGCCTCAGCCATAGGTTCTATCATGTATGCAATGCTGTGTACAGGACCAGATGTGTGCCTTGCTATTAGTTTAGCAGGGAGGTACCAAAGTAATCCAGGAGTGGATCACTGGACAGCGGTCAAGAACATCCTGAAATACCTGAAAAGTACTAAGTATATGTTTCTCATTTATGGAGGTGACAAAGAGCTCGTCATAAATGGTTACGTCAATGCAAGCTTTGACACTGTTCCGGATGACGCTAAGTCACAAACTGGATACGTGTTTTTATTAAATGGAGGAGCTGTAAGTTGGTGCAGTTCCAAGCAGAGCGTCGTGGCGGGATCTTGATAACCCACAAGTATAGGGGATCGCAATAGTTTTTGAGGGTAGAGTATTCAACCCAAATTTATGGATCCGACACAAGGGGAGCCAATGAATATTCTCAAGTATTAGCGGTTGGGTTGTCAATTCAACCACACCTGAAGACTTAATATCTACAGCAATGTATTTAGTAGTAGAGTAGTATGGAAGTAATGGTAATGGTGGCAAAAGTAACAGTAGTAGTTTTTGTAGCAGTCGTAACAGCGGCAAGGAAAAGTAACTAAGCAAAGATCAATATGTGAAAAGCTCATAGACAATGGATCAATGATGGATAATTATGTCGGACGCGATTCCTGATGCAATAGTTATAACATAGGGTGACACAGAACTAGCTCCACTTCATCAATGTAATGTAGGCATGTATTCCGAATATAGTCATACGTGCTTATGGAAAAGAACTTGCATGACATCTTTTGTCCTACCTCCCGTGGCAGCAGAGTCCTATTGGAAACTAAGGGATATTAAGGCCTCCTTTTAATAGAGTACCGGACCAAAGCATTAACACTTAGTGAATACATGAACTCCTCAAACTACGGTCATCACCGGGAGTGGTCCTGATTATTTTCACTTCGAGGTTGCCGGATCATAACACATAGTAGGTGACTATCGACTTGCAAGATAGGATCAAGAACTCACATATATTCATGAAAACATAATAGGTTCAGATCTGAAATCATGGCACCCGGGCCCTAGCGACAAGCATTAAGCATAGCAAAGTCATAGCAACATCAATCTTTGAACATAATGGATACTAGGGATCAAACCCTAACAAAACTAACTCGATTACATGGTAAATCTCATCCAACCCATCACCGTCCAGCAAGCCTAAAATGATATTACTCACGCACGGCGGTGAGCATCATGAAATTGGTGATGGAGGATGGTTGATGATGATGACAGCGACGGATTCCCCTCTCCGGAGCTCCGAACGGACTCCAGATCAGCCCTCCCGAGGAAGATTAGGGCTTGGCGGCAGCTCTGTATTGTAAAACACGATGAATCCTTCTCTCTAATTTTTTCTCCCCAAAAGTGAATATATGGAGTTGGGGTTGAGGTCGATGTAGACCCAGGGGCCCACGAGGCAGGGGCACGCCCCAGGGGGCGCCCTGCACCCTCGTGGATAGGGTGTGGGCCCCGTGATGCTAATTCTTTTGCCATTATTTTTCATTAATTCCAAAATGTGTCTCCGTGGATTTTTAGGTCATTCCGAGAAATTCTATTTCTGCACAGAAATAACACCATGGCAGTTCTGCTGAAAACAACGTCAGTCTGGGTTAGTTCCATTGAAATCATGCAAGTTAGAGTCCAAAACAAGGGCAAACGTGTTTGGAAAAGTAGATACGTTGGAGACGTATCAACTCCCCCAAGCTTAAACCTTTGCTTGTCCTCAAGAAATTCAGTTGAGAAACTGGAAGTGATAAAAACTTTTACAAACTCTGTTTGATCTTGTTGTTGCAAATATGTAAAGCCAGCATTCAAGTTTTCAGCAAAGATTATGAACTAACCATATTCACAATAACATTTAGGCCTCATGTTTACTCATATCAATGGCATAATCAACTAGCGAGCAATAATAATAAATCTTGGATGACAACACTTTCTCAAAACAATCATAACATGATATAACAAGATGTTATCTCGCTAGCCCTTTTTGAGACCGCAAAACATAAATGCAGAGCACCCATGAAGATCAAGGACTGACTAGACATTATAATTCATGGTAAAAGAGATCCAGTCACATTCATACTCAATGTAAATTAATAGCAATGCATGCAAATGATAGCGGTGCTCTCCAACTGGTGCTTTTTAATAAGAGGATGATGACTCAACATAAAAGTATATAGATAGGCCATTGGCAGAGGGAAGCAGGGATTTGCAAAGGTGCCACAGCTCGAGTTTTGAAACAAAGATAAATAATATTTTGAGTGGCATACTTTCATCGTCAACATAACAACCAAGAGATCTCGATATCTTCCATGCTACACATATTATAGGCGGTTCCCAAACAGAATGGTAATGTTTATACTCCCCCACCACCAACAAACATCAATCCACGGCTTGTCCGAAACAAAGGGTGCCATCCAACTAACAACAATCCCAGGGGAGTTTTGTTTGCAATTATTTTGATTTGATTTGAGCATGGGACTGGGCATCCCGGTTACCGGCCATTTTCTTGTGAATGATGAGTAGAGTCCACTCATCGTGAGAATAACCCACCTAGCATGGACGATATAGACAGTCCTAGTTGATACATGAGCTATTCGAGCGTATAAAACGGAATTTCATTTGAAGGTTTATAGTTTGGCACATACAAATTTACTTGGAACGGCAGGTAAATACCGCATATAGGAAGGTATGGTGGACTCATATGGAATAACTTTGGGGTTTATGGAAGTGGATGCGCAAGCAGTATTCCCGCTTAGTACAAGTGAAGGCTAGAAAGAGACTGGGAAGCGACCAACTAGAGATTGACAACAGTCATGAACATGCATTAAGATTAAGCAACAATGAGTGCAAGCACGAGTAGGATATAAATCACCGTCAACATAAATATCATGGAGGCTATGTTGATTTTGTTTCAAATACATGTGTGAACATGTGCCAAGTCAAGCCACTCGAATCGTTCAAAGGAGGATACCACTGTCGGTGTCTAAACCGGCGGATCTCGGGTAGGGGGTCCCAAACTGTGCGTCTAAGGCAGATGGTAACAGGAGGCAGGGGACACGATGTTTACCCAGGTTCGGGCCCTCTTGATGGAGGTAATACCCTACGTCCTGCTTGATTGTTCTTGATAATATGAGTAGTACAAGAGTTGATCTACCACGAGATCAGAGAGGCTAAACCCTAGAATTGTATGTTTTCCTACGGACTAAAACCCTCCGGTTTATATAGACACCAGAGGGGGCTAGGGTTACACAAGGTCGGTTACAAAGGAGGAGATATACATATCCGTATTGCCTAGCTTGCCTTCCACGCCAAGTAGAGTCCCATCCGGACACGAGACGAAGTCTTCAATCTTGTATCTTCATAATCCAACAGTCCGACAAAGGATATAGTCCAACTGTCCGGAGACCCCCTAATCTAGGACTCCCTCAGTAACCCCCGAACCAGGCTTCAATGATGATGAGTCCGGTGCGCAGTATTGTCTTCGACATTGCAAGGCGGGTTCTTCTCCAAATCTTGAATATCTGTAAAGTAGTGTCCGACTCATATAAATGTTGGACTTCTAGGCGTTTGTGCCCAATAAGTGCCACCCTCCACGTGTCGAGCGAATGCAAGGAGCCAGGGCGTTTTTACATTCGCCCCCTAGCCAGGTAAATAAATGGTATATTAAAGGGATGGGGATTCTTAGATCCAATCCACGCCCTCCTCCCCCAGCAAAAATCCATCGGAGCGTGCTCGGAAAATAAATCCATCCCATCATGGTCGACCACCGCAGCTCCTCCTCTCGCCCCGTAGCCCTAAGCCCGATGATTGGGAGAGGTGTTCCGTCCTGCACAGTCGTTTGGTAGAGCTGCAGACCCAGGGATTTCTCCCTCCAGCGTATTTGGTCCCCGTCCGAGCCGGGCTCGCCACCTATAATGGCGGGGGGGCAAGCGGAGAGCATCCCCAGCCCGTCCAAGGGGGAGCGGGTGTGCCTTGTCCCTTACTTACTAAGGGGACTCGGATTTCCAATTCATCCGTTCCTCCACGGGCTCCTGGAGTTTTACGGCCTCCAACTACACAATTTCACCCCCTGCTTCCATATTACACATCGCCGGATACGTTGCCCTTTGCGAGCTATTTCTAGGCTGCAAGGCTCATTTCGAGCTGTGGAAGAGGTTATTTTGCCTTGTGCCCCGCACACAAAAGGGGTCACTTTATCAGGTAGGCGGAGCCGAAATATGGTGCATCACCGAAACTGGATACCTGTCCGGTACTCCGAAGAAGACGTCCGAAGATTGGCCTTCGGAGTGGTTTTATATGGAGGACGTCCCCCTTCCAGACCCTGTTCGGTGGGGTCTTCCTGAGTTCAACAATGCTCCTCTGAAGAAACACTGAAGATGGAGCCCACGGAGCCCCCAGGAGGAAGACAACGGAGAAGTCCTCTACCTGATGAACCGGATTAAAGCGCTGGCTCAATCAGGATTGACAATAATCGAGGTTATCTCAGTATGCATAATGCGGGGAGTGCAGCCACTTCAATATCGAGGGCACTCCCTATGGTGTTTTAACGGGGAAGATGATGCCACCCGTTGCGGGTGTAAGGGACCGGACTCCGCTGCTGCTTTAGCAAAAATTATGTCCGAGTTGTTCAAGGGAGAGAAAGAGGAGTTCATCCGTATCAAGCCACGGGATGGATTCTCCATGTACAACCCTCCAAGCTGGGTGAGTTATACCTCTTTACTCCCATTCTTCCCGCATTCTTCGTCGTAGGTACTCACCTTGCCATTTTACGGCAGGAACTGCGAAAAGCTGTAAGGGAGGTCAACAACCCATCTCCATAACCAGAGGACCCTGGCCAGGCCCTCGGTCCCGGACTCGAAGAGGATCCAGACATATTCGTGGAGCTGATAGACAGGCAATTCTATTAATTGAGCTGTGATGATGCCATGGTGGCCATAACGGCCGACTATCTCGGGCTGCTCCCTGCGTCGCACGTAAGAAAAAACAAAATCCCAACTCCAAAAATAGGATCTCCCTTTAGACACTTCACCTACCGTACCCATATGGTGTTTTACAGGGAAGGCATTCGGGGCGCCATGCCGAACCCGTAGCAACTCACCAACAAGAGGCACCGAAGCCGGGTAGGCCAAAAAGGAAGGCGGTCAGGACGGAGACGCTGGCGCAGAGGTATGACACAAAACCTCGCTCCGTGGTTATCGTCTTTCTCAAAATTAAATGACATCCATGCTTCTTTAATAGAAAAAATGCTCGCCGGACTATATCCGGAGAGGCCGCCGATCACGCCTCCACCAGTCGGGCCCCAGGGCCGGACATAGAGGCGGAAGCCAACATGGGGCGAACGCCGGATGCTCCTCCTACAGAGGATGCAGATAGACTATCCGCTACAAATGCAGAAGTAGAGAGGGCCATGAATCATAGGTGTCACCGGGCCGTACTCCGTGACGATTGTTTCTCGCCAGAGGCATTTGATGCCTTCAATTCCGGAGACGCGTACGTCCGTGCCGCTCAAAATGGTCTAGCCAGAGCCATGGACCAGTATGTAAGGGATATACGGGTAAGCAAATCTAACGATTATATGTATCAGTAGCCCCCGATATTTGAAACAGTTGATGCAACTGATTTAAGGATCATTATTTGTGCAGGTTCTTACGGAGAAGAATTCCCAATTGTCTCAAGAGCTGGATGAGTGCAAGGCCCAGCTGGAAGCCGCTGTTGCCGCATTGAAGGAGTCCAAAAAGGGTCCCCCTGGTACCTCTTTTGTCTATTGCAAAGAATATCGGTACCAGGTAGTATGCGCCATGTATGCACACCTAACACTAGATGTTGCAGGTGGCCCCGGAGTGAATCCGGAGGCCGTGGAGGCGGATAAGGCACGTGATGATCGACAGCGAAATGCTAGCGAGCGCATGCTGACGCGAGTCAGGCAGGAGAAAAATGATCTCCAAGATGCCAATATCCGGCTGGGCGTGGAACTGAAGGATGTCCGAGCCCAGCTTGCGGACTCCGTGAAGGAGAATAAACGGCTTCGATGCGGCATTTTTAGTAAGTGCTTGAACGAACTTTTTAAAGGAGTTCGACGAGGAAGCCTGCTAACAACGTTATGTCTGCAGATATGCTGACGGGTCGTCCCACGGAGGAGATGCCCGGGTCTTCGGGTGATCTTCTACCAGAGCTTTCACAACTGCACGAACAAGTTTGGCAGGTGATGCAGAGTATTCCCCAAGCCTTGTGGCCATCCGCGTCACCGCCAGGAAGTATGGGGGAGCTTATAGAGAAGCTCAAGGGAGCGCGACGGTGCTTCCGATTATGGAAGATATCAGCCTGCCGACAAGGTGCAAGGGAAGCTTGGGCTATGGTGAAGACACGATATACCAAGGCTGACCCAAACCACATCGCCGAGGTCGGACCTGTGGGGCCCGATGGGAAAGAGATCCCCGCCAGTTTGGTGTATGATCAAGTAGAATTAGCCGCAAAGTATTCCCAACAGGATTGTAGGCTAGACATCCTGTTGGATGGTATACAAGAAGAATTTAATCAGTCTTAGTGACTGTGTACTTCAAGTGACATATGTAATGTCCCTAGCCGGATTGTAAATCATTTGTCATGGCGGACCTTTTCGCTTCGACCTCTGGACCAATAGTCCGGAGTGTATTCGTATACCCACTCGGTTATATAAGAACCGGGGTATGCATGGAAACCAGGCGTAGGGGTCATAAGTGAAAGTGCGTTATATCGACTAGAGGGGGGGGGGTGAATAGGCGATTTTTATGAAATTCTTCACTGAGGAATCTGCCGGTGAGGAAATTCCTTAGCGAAGAACTACTAGCAGCAGAATGAGTACTCAAAAGTAAACATAATAGAATACAAGCATAGTCATCATGATGAAATGAAGACATGCATAGAGTACAGAAGCATAAGCACAGGATAACACATGATGAAGACAAACAGACTGAAGAAATTGAACTGAGGAAATTGAGAAAGTCTTCAGTCAAAGTCTTCAAACACAGATATGAACAAGCACACAACATAGTTATGAGGAAATGGAAGAGTTGAGGAAATAGAACCAGTAAGCTTGGTGAAGACAATGATTTGGTAGACCATTTCCAACTGCTCTCTCAGTTGTATGTCTGGTTGGAGCGGCTGGGTATTTAAACTCGAGGACACACAGTCCCGGACACCCAGTCCTGAACACGCAGCTCACGACACCCAGTCCTCACCGTATTATCCTTGAACTAAGGTCACACAGACCTCGTCCAATCACTCGTGGTAAGTCTTCAGGCGACTTCCAAACCTTCACAAACTCTGTCACTCGGCAATCCACAATTCCTCTTGGATGCTCTAGACCATGACGCCTAACCGTCTGGAAGAAGCACAGTCTTCAAAGGTAACAAGCGTTGGATCCACGCAGGATCAATCTCTTCAGTGATGCTCAATCACTTGGGGTTTGTAGGTGTTTGGGTTTTGGGTTTTTCCTCACTTGATGATTTTCGCTCAAAGTCCTCAGAGGATGGGTTACTCTCAAATGACAAGTGTCAGTTTCTCTCGGAGCAGCCAACCAACTAGTGGTTGTAGGGGGCGGCTATTTATAGCCTAGGGAGCAACCCGACATGATAAAACATAAATGCCCTTCAATGATATGACCGTTAGGTGGATAGATATTTTGGGATAGCTGGCGCATAGCACAGCAACGGTCGGAATTTTGAGTAGCAAAATCCTCAGGGCTATCATGTTCCTCACTGTGTAGGCAATCCGCACTGGTGAATTCCTAACTCCTCAGTCAGGACAAAATTCCTCAGAGACCAGAAGAACTTTGTCTCTGTCACTGAAGAAATTGACTGAACTGTATGAGATTTCCAATGGCTTCACTCGAAGGGATTGGTAGGTGTAGGATTTTGAGTTGAGCATCACATGGAAATTTTTCCTTAGTATTTCCTCGACCCCCTTTAACAGTATGTTGTTTCCTATGACTCAAGAAACAGAAAATGAAACTACGAAAACAAAAAGTCTTCATGCTTCATGTTCCTCAAACGAATGCCAAGTCTTCAAGGTCACACCAATTTCTTCACTTTCAAAGTCTTCAGAAAGTCTTCAGTCGAAGAACTTCATTTTAGGGGTCGACTTTCTCTGTAAATATCACACTCCTCATAGGCTTATAGACTTGTGTACACTCACAAATGCATTAGTCCCTTAACCTATAAGTCTTCAATACACCAAAATCACTAAGGGGCACTAGATGCACTTACAATCTCCCCCTTTTTGGTGATCGATGACAATATAGGTTAAGTTTTCAACGGGGATAAACATATGAAGTGTAAATACTGATATTGAGGAATTTGATGGCAATATATAGAAGAACTCCCCCTGAAGATGTGCATAGTGAGGAATTTTCTTTTGAAGCAATGGACACTTGAAGAGTTGAATCATGGAGATCTCCCCCTATATCTTGTAATTGATACACGCATTTGACATATAACAGTGAAGAATTTGAAATGCATGATGAACTATGGTCACTGATGTAATTCAGCATGCGTGCAATGATATTTAACGAGGAATAAGCATGCAGAAAAACGTCTCAAAAGTATTAGAGCACCATCGGGTTTAAGTTTACAACTCGATCCAATAAAGTCTCAGAAGAACGAGAGTTGTAACTTAACAAAAAAAATGCCCATATAGAAAGTCCCGCTTGAAGACTAACACAAAATTCTCCCCCTTTGTTATCAAATGACCAAGAGGATCGAATATGAGGACTAACGCCCCTGAAGAATATCAAGTTGATGAAGGAGTGCTAGCGTTGTTGGGGTTGTTTGTTGTAGTAGGGCCTGCCGCAGTGTCGTCCAAGTCTTCATTTTCATCAGTGTCGTGCGATGAAGAATATGAGCTGGCAACCATAGAAGGAACCTTGACCTTCTTGAATTTCTTCGGTGGAGGTGCAGACAAGTCAAAATCTTCATTGAGACCTATTTTCTTCAGATCTTCTTCACCATACAGATGTGACAGGATTGCCCAGGTGCGACCAAAGACTTGATGGAGGTAGTAGTGGTTTTTCTTCACTGCATTGTGTGTGGCAGTCATGTTGTGAAGAAGTGAACCAAACTGACGCTTAACCCATTTGTGATTTCGATCCACCTTCTGGTGAAGACTAAGCAGAAGTTCACGGCCAGTCATCACACGCGGAGCAGTGGCTTGAGGAGTGGACTTGGGTGCATTGGCAGAGTCATGTGTGGTAGAATCATCATTGGTGGAATAAGATGTAGCTTTGCGAAACTGACCATCCAATGGACGAATGCCTTCATCTATTACAGCTGGTGCCTTGCCCTTTCCATCAACTGAGGAATATGTCTGCTTGAGGGCTTCAATTGGGGGCACGTAGCTGAGGTGATTCTGGAAATCAGCTTTGTAGTTGAGTGAAGACCTTGTCCCGAGGAATCTCATAATCCAAGGTGCATAAGGCTTCAGCTCAAACGGAGACAGTGCAACATTTGCCATAGTCCTCATGAAGAAATCGTGATAATTGACAGGAATGCCATGAACGATGTTGAATACCAGATTCTTCATGATGCCAACAATTTCCTCATCAGATGAGTCGGTGGCCTTTGATAGGACTGATTGTCCTCGTAAGAATACGATAGACGGTTCTGGGCACGTACATCAATTCCTTCATGAGGAATTTGGTTCTTGGTGCTTGACCTGGCTTCAAAGGTTTCATCAGCACCTGCATGTAATGATGTGTGAGCTCAGGTTCACTGTAGATGCAACGAGCTTCTTCAAGGGGAGGACTGAGTGGTAGAGCACGAAGCAATTCAGATGCTGGTGCAGTGTAGTGAGTGTTTTCAGACATCCAGTCCAGCACCCATGAATTCACATCTTCAGCATCTCCGATGATGTGCAGTGTTGCATAGAATTGAAGAATCAATTCTTCATTCCAATCGTAGATGTCAGAGCAAAAGTTTAATAGTCCAGCGTCGTGAAGAACACTAAGGACTGGTGCGAAGCACGACAGAGATTCCATGTCCACGTGAGGAATATGCTCATGATAGAAGACTTTCTCCTTGTTGAACAACACTGAGGAATAGAAATTGGCTTGACTAGCAGTCCAGAAACGCCTCTTCCTAATGCGAGTAGAGTTATATGGGTTGTAATCTTCGAAGAATACATGCTCGCCGAAGAAATCATCAGCCTTGAAATTTTGCTTGCGTGAGAATGGATCCTTTGACTTCGGCAGAGGAGTGTCAGTGAGTTGCATCACGACCTCAGGAATCTCAATCGCAGGTTCTTCAGGCTGAGGAATTTCTGGTTCCACCTCAGTGGCAGTCTGCGTCGTTGGTTGTTCAGCAGCAGCAGTTTCTTCAGCGCTAGTGGCTGGAATTTCCTTAGGGATAGATGCAGTGGGATGAGTTTCTTCAGAGCCCATTTGTACAGTTTGTGTGGGGGATTGAGGAATTTGCTGTAGAGGGGTGAACATTGGAGAGTTTGGATGCTGACTTTTGCAGAATTCATCACTGATTATGGGTGTGGAGTAGCCAACGTCCACAGCTTCATCTTCCATTTCTTCAACGCCAGCCTCTTCAGCTGTGAACTGAGGCATAGGCGAGGAGATGATAGGTGTTGAAGGGATCGCATCCACTTCAATTTCTTCATCCAATGGTTCAGACGAAGCAACAGAAGGAGTTTCTTCATCAGATCCGCTGGGGATCACATATTCTTCATCAAAAGGAACAAGATCCTTTGATGGCCTGGTTGAGATGGGAACAACATCAATCGGATTTGCAAATGAACTTGTCATAGGCTTCATTTTCTTCGGAGCTGAAGAATCTGAAGCAACTGATGCTTTCCTTTTCTCCATTGCAGCACGCTCTGCAGCCTTGGTCTTCTTCACATCTGATGCAGATGGAAGGGTTGGAGTTGAAGTTGGTGTAGGAGTAGCTGAGGAATCTGGTTGATGTTCTTTAGGCACAACTGATGCAGTTGCCCTGAGTTCTTCAGTTTCTTCAGGCACACCACTAGTGGGTGCCCTGGCAATTTCTTTAGTGGCTGGAATGCAGTCATCAGCCCTGGAACTCACATTTTCTTCAGCAGCCTGATTGTCATCAGCGGTGCTGGCATTTTCTTCAATAGGCTAAGAAGATGCTTCAGCCTGAGGAATTTCATGTTGCGTTGGGGCTACAACATTGGAAGTGAAGTTATCCGCAAGTTTCACAAAACGAACCTTGGCTCCAAGCCAATCAACACGATATGCGTCAAAGTCATCACTGAGTTTCTTGATCTCACTCTGAATAGTGACAAGTTCTTCAGTTGTCATAGAGACAACATTTTTCTTCAGATAGCGCCCTTTCTTATACTGCGCTTTCTTGATCTGCCTGGCCTTCTCAAATTTCCACTTTTCTTCTTGAATGTAGTGGGTCAGCATGTGACTTTGGCCAGGAGTCAGCTTGAAGTCAGGCATGGGAGTGTTGGGGTCCTTGTGCCAGACATCAATGTAGTCAAGGATCAACTTGGGATCCAAAAGCAGTGGCACCTCTGATCCTTTGGCTCCAGCGGCCCTGACTTGCCTGTTTCTGATGATTTCTGCAAGTTCATCATCATCAGCTTCGTCTTCTTCAGATGGTACTTGGAAAGTGACTTGTTTCTTTTGAGGACTTGGGCGAGGACCTCGTCTAGCAGTGGCCTTTGTCTTCAGCAGTGAGGGGCCAGCTGAGGAACTTGGTGCAGCTGAGGAACTAGCTAAGACACCTGAGGTAATGGAGATGCCTGCAGTCCTTTGGCATGAGGCGAGATGCACATGTGCTGAGGATTTAGTCGGAATAGCCGAGGGCTTAGGCGGAGGAGCTGAGGACTTTGGAGGAATAGGAGCAGCATGAGGAATTGGCCGTGAGGGCTTTGAGGATTCTGGCCGTGAGGGCATTGCTGAGGAACTTGGCCTCGAGGGCATTGTTGGTGAAGCACTTGGCTTGCGCGCAGGCTTCTTTGAGATAACCTTCTTCGGCTTGACAGCAGAGGCCTCAGCAGAGGCAGTAGCAGCAGAGTCTTCATTGAATTTCCTCACTGCTTCTCTGGCTTGCTTAGCCAACTTGGCTTGGCGCTTGGCCCATTCGTCAGGATAGTCCTCACCGTGCTTGAGGCTGGTGGGATCAGCTATTTGGCCAGGTGCCAATGGAGGTCTTGGGCATGGAGGATTGAGTGCGAATTTCTTCATATACTTGGGAGTGACATATCTGTACTCCCTCCACTCTCTAGCCCATCTCCTCTCTATCTTCTGAATGCGCATTTTGCGCTCATTCCTGGTTTCCTCAGTAGGCGTGCAGTACCCAACATATATTTCATCAGGGATCTCAAACGCTGTATTGACCTCAGGCCTCTTTCCTCCTTTCTGTGGCTTCTTACCGTCAGCCATTTTCTTCAGTTCAGGAATTTGGACAATTGAATTCTCTAAAGAAGTATGCAACTTTTCTTCGAGGAACGCTGTAAATGAGTTAAGTTGATGAGAACCTAGTGATTCAGCAGCTGACATAAGTACCTGTGAACAGAGTATAGTTGCGAGGAATTTGGAGAGGTCATATGCGTTCTCAGAAGGTTTTTCAAAAGAACAAGTTTGAGGAATTTGACCAGATGAGTTTTGAAGAATTTCACTAAGTGTTCTTTGTCTTAGGTTCCAGAGTTGTATAGATCGAAGATCCACACAATTGAGGAATCTTGAAGAAAAATGATGCTTAGAGAAACGAATCAAGAACAGATGACTTGTGAGGTGTTTAGTGTGTGAAACTATGAAAAAACACCTATGAAGATTTTGAAGATAATCATTCGAATCAACGAGGGCAGTAAAAGTAACTTTTAATTACCCTGGACGAAGAACACGACGAACTAGAGTGAGGAGATGTGAAGTTCGTCTGTGCAGATCTTCCACGCCCTAACTTGGCGGAGGAAGACGGCTACGGCGGCGGCGGAGTGAAGATTTCCGCGGTCGGCGCGAGTACGTCGGCGACGAGGTCGAGGCAGTGAAGCTCTTCCTCACCGGTGGCGATGAAGTAGCGGCGGCGCTAGGGTTTGAGAAGCTCGAGCTGGAGAGAGAGGTCGAGCGGAGTAAAAGAAGTGAGGAAGGGGCGGAGGGGTATTTATAGCCACGGTGAAAAACTGCTCGCCCGAAGAAATTGGATGAACGTGCCCCTGACCCTTCTCATTCGCTTGACATGTGTTACCCACGTACTGAGAGGTGGAGATCGTGTGCGATCGTGGGTGAGTGGATAAGTATAACGTGGGATGCGGAACGGTTTGAGCGGCAAAGCCGAACATTTCGATAAGATAGGTTTTAAAGTTCCGTTCGCAATTTCTTCAGCTGACAAGGACACAGTGAAGATTTTGAACGAGTTTGAAATAGAACGCACATGAAGAATTTGTGAATAGATTGGGTTGAGTATAGCATAGAGGGGGAAGGGTCCGATCACATTCACTTAGCAGAAAAACCAACTTGAAGAATTAGCAATAAGTGAATGCTGTAGAGGACATAAACTTATATATATATATATATATATATATATATATATATATATATATATATATATATATATATATATATATATATATATATATATATATATATATATATAGAAAAACGACGGAAGTAGTGAAGACAATGCAAAGTTGAAGAATATGAATAATTGTGGAATTTCAACTTTTGGTGGTGGCGTGACCCACCGTATAAGAATGATGATTTCAGACACCGCGTACAATTATCGTAGGGTTCTGAGAATCAAATTCTTCGTTAATTTCTTCACACTAAGAGTGTTGTTCTTCATTGAATTGAAGAAAAATGTTTCTTCATGTGTTGCACATCTAAGTCATCAATTTTGCATAAGTATTAGGATGAGTGTCCTTTTCAAAGAACATTCGAAGATTCTAGGATATTTAGCTCACACCGCAACTTGCTAAATATCTTCTCATCCAAGGGCTTTGTGAAGATACCGGCTAGCTATTCTTCAGTCTTCACATGCTCAATAGAAATGTCGCCCTTCAACACATGATCACGAAGAAAATGATGACGAATCTGAATGTGCTTTGTCTTCGAGTGCTGAACTGGGTTGTGAGCAATCTTGATGGCACTCTCATTGTCACAGAAGAGAGGCACATTCTTCATGTTGACGCCGTAGTCCTTGAGAGTTTGCTTCATCCATAGCAGTTGAGCACAGCAAGAACCAGCGGCAATGTACTCAGCTTCAGCAGTAGATAGTGATACGCAGTTCTGTTTCTTTGAGGACCAACAGACCAAAGATCGTCCGAGGAAATGACATGTACCAGATGTTGACTTGTGGTCCCCACGATCACCAGCATAGTCAGAGTCAGAATATCCAATGAGATCAATAGCCGAGCCCTTGGGGTACCATCATCCAAGTGTTGGTGTGTGAGCTAGATATCGAAGAATATGCTTCACAGCCTTATGGTGTGATTCGTTTGATGTAGCTTGAAATCGGGCACACATGAAAACACTAAGCATTATATCTGGCCTAGATGCACATAAGTACAATAAAGAGCCAATCATGGAGTGGTATACCTTATGATTGAAGTCAATACCATTTTCATCAGTGCACAGATGGCCATTTGTGGGCATAGGAATTTTAACGCCTTTGCAATCTTGCATGCCAAATTTCCTCAGTACATCCTTGAGGTATTTCTCTGAGATATGAATATGCCATTGCGTTGTTGACGAATTTGAAGACCTAAGAAGAATTTAAACTCTCCCATCATAGACATTTGGTATTCTTCACTCATAATATAGGCAAATTCATCACTATAACGTTGGTCAGTACAGCCAAAGATAATATCATCAACATAAATTTGGCACACAAACAATTCACCATCATAAGATTTAGTGAAAAGGGTAGGGTCGAGTGAACCGGGTTTAAAGCCTTTCGTCATGAGGAATTCCTTCAAAGTATCATACCACGCCCATGGGGCCTGCTTGAGGTCATAGAGGGCCTTATTGAGTCTGAAGACTTTGTCAGGATTCTTTGGATCTTCAAAACCTGGGGGTTGAGCAACATATACTTCTTCCTCAAACTTACCATTGAGGAATGCACTTTTCACATCCATTTGATATAAAGTGATATCGTGATGGTTAGCATAAGCTAGTAATATGCGAATAGCCTCAAGCCTAGCAACAGGTGCAAAAGTTTCATCGAAATCAATTCCTTCGACCTATGTGTAGCCTTGAGCTACAAGCCGTGCCTTATTCCTCACCACAAGGCCATTTTCATCTTGCTTGTTGCGGTACATCCACTTTGTGCTGATGATATTGTGCTTGCGAGGATCTGGACGTTTGACCAGTTCCTAGACATGGTTGAGCTCGAACTGATGTAATTCTTGCATGTCTTGAATCCACTCAGGCTCCAGAAATGCTTCATCTACCATAGTGGGCTCTGTAATAGAGACAAAAGCATAGTGCCCACAAAAGTTAGACAAATGTGAAGCTTTTGAGCATGTGAGAGGACCTGGCGCTTTGATGTCATTGATGATCTTTTCAACTTGCACTTCTTTTGCAATGCGAGGACGAGCTGGTTGCCATTGAAGAATTTGATCAACGTTTTCTTCAGCACCATTTTCTTCAGCATTTTCTTCAGGTGCATTAGCTCAACGTTCTTCATGTTCTGGAATGAATTCTTCAGCAGATTCTTAAGTGGGAATGACATCCTCAGTAGCCTTGAACTTGATAGTTTCCTCAGGTGCTGGTTCATCTATCATAGTAGGTAGGTGCTCTCTCTGCGAGCCATTAGTTTCATCGTACTGCACATCTATAGTTTCAACAACCTTGTGAAGAACGTTGTTGACGACTCTGTAGGTGTGCGAGTCCTTTCCGTAACCAAGAATAAAACCTTCATGTGCTTTTGGTGCAAATTTTGAGTTGTGATGAGGATCTCTAATCCAACATTTAGCACCGAAGACTTTGAAATAACTTACATTGGGTTTCTTATCAGTGAGGAGTTCATAGGCAGTTTTCTTGAAGAATTTGTGAAGATATACTTTGTTGATGATGTGGCACACAATATCAATTGCCTCACTCCAGAACCGACGAGGCGTTTTGTATTCATCAAGCATAGTGCGAGCCATCTCAGCAAGAGTTCTATTCTTACGCTCCATGACACCGTTCTGCTGAGGAGTATAAGGAGCAGATAACTCATGAGTAATACCAAGTTCATCAAGATAGTCATCGAGACCATAATTCTTGAACTCAGTGCCATTGTCACTTCGGATGTGCTTGATCTTCACACCAAAGTTGGTTGAAGCCCCCGAGGAAAATCGTTTCAAGACTTCCCGCACTTCATGTTTGTAAGTAACAAGGTGTACCCATGTGTAGCAAGAATAATCGTCAACAATAACAAAGCCATATTGAGATGCTTCATTTGAAATAGCAGAATAATGATTAGGACCAAAGAGATCCATGTGAAGCAATTCAAATGGGCGAGTGGTGGTCATGATAGTCTTCGCTGGATGCTTGGCCTTCGTCATCTTCCCAGCTTCACAGGCTCCGCATAGGTGATTCTTGAGGAATTTGACATTCTCGATGCCAATGACATGCTTCTTCTTTGCAAGCGTGTGCAAATTCCTCATGCCTGCATGACCAAGTCATCGATGCCAGAGCCAGCCTTCTGAAGCTTTTGCAAGTAAGCACACGGCTGGTTGTGGTCCTGTAGAGAAATCAACAATATACAGGTCTCCTCTCCTAAAGCCTTCGAAGACTTTGGAATTGTCAGCTTCCATAACCACAACACAACGGTACTTGCCAAAGACAACAACCATATCAAGATCACAAAGCATTGAGACAGACATAAGGTTGTATCCTAAGGACTCAACAAGCATGACTTTGTCCATGTGTCGATTCTTTGTGATCGCAACCTTACCTAGACCCAATACCTGACTTTTGCCTTTGTCAGCAAAGATGATATGCTTCAGATGCGACGGGGATAATGGAGCATCCATCAATAGATTCTTGTCACCAGTCATGTGGTTTGTACATCCACTATCGAGGACCCACTCAATGGCTTTGGGTTGATCATCCTGCAGATGAATTAGTGCAGCTTACAAACTCATATACTTCATCAGTGAAGAATATGACATCAATTCATCAGATCAATTTCATCAAGCAAAAGAACAGATAAAGAAATATGAGGACGTGAGAAATGAAATTTCATTTCTTCATGATTAGCCTGCGTCCTATCAGGCAGGTCAGGTCTCCAGCAAATTCTTCAGACGATTACGTACGTCTGGAGACCTGACCCTGTAGAAGAGATTAGTTCTTTTTCTTCACCACCCACATTTGAAGGGGTGGCAAAGAGTTCATCATTCTGCGAGCTCCATACGAGAAGGATGGCATAGAAGCCAGTCCATTTCGTTTCACATAAGAGGGGTTAGAATAAGCATAAGAGTAAGCAGCGAAATTCCTCGAGGACTTATGGACATAATAATTTGAAGAATAATGCACATATCCATAATCCTTAGATCTTTCCTGCGAAACAGACGGGTTAGCACGATGATGTTCATTTGAGGACTTTGATCCTTCTGAGGAATATGATCCATGTGAGGAGTTTTGTCCGTATGAGGACTTGGATCCATATGAAGAATTTGGTCCATATGAAGCATTTGATCTGGGGTTCCTATTCTTCACAGGTGGCGTCATGATGACATTCACCTGAAGATTTTCAAGGCATCTTTTGGGAACCCAAATTTTCTTCATAGGGGGACCATTCCTGCAGTTAGTGCCAACATATCTAGCAAATACTTCACCATTCTGATTTTTGAATAGTTTGTAGTTGGAGTCCAATGACTCATCATCAGAATGAGGAGATTCACATGCATATCCGGATAGGTTAGATGGATCAACTGGAGGTCCCTTTGTAGCAACCCATGTAGTTTTGGGGTACTGCTCAGGCTTCCAATATGTACCATCAGCATTGAGTTTCCTCTCAAAGCAATACCCTCTTTCCTAGGGTTCCTATTGAGGATCTGCTTGTTAAGCACATCACAAAGAGTCTGATGCTCTTTGAGGCTTTTGTACATGCCTCTCATGTACAATTCCTTCAACCCTGCATCATCAGTGATACTAGCAATGTCCTCTGATGAGGAATTAGTGATAGCAGAGGTATGTGAAGAATTTGAAACATTAGCAGCATTTGAACATTCAGGTGAAGAATTAACAGATTCACGTTCAATGCACTTCAAGCATGGAGGAACAAATTCTTCCTGAGAAGCGCTGATATGTTGAGCAAGTAATGAATCGCGCTCCTTCTGAAGATCTTCATAACTCACTCTTAGCTTTTCAAGATCTTGCTTTCTTTGAAGAAATTCATAAGAAAGCTTCTCATGATCGGATAAGAGATTGTTATGATGACTTTGAAGATTGTCAAACCTAGTCTGAAATCTCTAAATATTTTCAGTCAAGGCTTTAGTGCGATCCATTTCTTCACCCAACATATCATCACTTTTGTCTAGCATGTTTTGAACCTTTTCTAAAGCCCTTTGTTGTTTTACAGCAATCTTAGCAAGTTTAGAATAGCTGGGCTTAAGATTTTCATCAGATTCATTCTCACTTGATTCAGATGAGGTATATTTGAGTACCTTGGCACCCTTTGCCATGAAGCAATAGGTGGGAGCGTAGTCATCATCCCCTTCATCAGCTTTGTTTGTGAGGTTATTTTCTTCAGTGTTGAAGATAGACTTGCTGACGAATGTAGTAGCGAGAGCTAGGCTCGCCACTCCGGATTCGGACTCCTCAGATGACTCCTCTTCCTCATTTTCTTCAGATTCAGCCTCAGAGTCCATTTCCTTGCCAATGAATGCCCTGGCCTTCTTGGAGCCGCTCTTCTTGTGATATGAAGGCCTTGAGGATTTTGATGATGAGGATTTTGTGGATTTCTTCTTTTTCTTCGCATCATCAGAATTGTAATCCTTGTATTTCTTCTTCTTTGATTCCTTTTCCTATTGAGGACAATCTTGAATGTAATTTCCAGGCTTCTTGCATTTGTGGCAGAGCCTCCTCTTGTAGTCACTGGATGAGGTATCACTGCTCCTTGAGGGTGTTCCAAGGCGACCACGTCTTGAGAACTTTTGGAACTTCTTCACAAGCAGAGCCAGATCATGGCTTAGTTCTTCAGGATCACCAAGGCTGCTACCAGAGTCTTCATCTTTGGACTAAGATACTGCCTTGGCCTTCAGTGCACGTGTTCTGCCATAGCTTGAACCATAGAGATCTCTCTTTTCAGCAAGTTGGAACTCATGAGTATTTAGCCTTGAGAATATCAGCGGGATCAAGTGACTTGTAATCAGCACATTCTTGTATCATCAATGCCAGAGTGTCAAATGAGGAATCAAGCGATCTCAGCAATTTCTTCACCACCTCATGGTCGGTGATGTCAGTGGCACCAAGTGCTTGAAGCTCATTTGAGATGTCAGTGAGGTGATCGAAGGTTTGTTGAACATTTTCATTGTCGAGTCTTTTGAAGCGGTTGAAGAGATTGCGAAGAACATCAACTCGAGAGTCACGCTGAGTTGAGACTCCTTCATTCACTTTGGACAACCTGTCCCAGATAAGCTTTGCTGTCTCCAAAGCACTCACTCTGCCATACTGTGCTTTGCTCAGATGGCCACATATGATATTCTTCGCTTGAGAGTCGAGTTGCTTGAATCTCTTCACATCAGCAGCACTCAGAGAAGGTGTGACAGAGGGAACACCATTTTCCACAACATACCAGAGATCGTTATCAATTGCTTCAAGATGCATTCGCATCTTATTCTTCCAGTAGGGGTAGTACGTCCCATCAAAGGTAGGACACCCAACAGAGACCTTGATCATACCTGCAGTTGACATAACTAAAACTCCAGGCGGTTAAACCAAAATCACACAGAACAAGGGAGTACCTTGCTCTGATACCAATTGAAAGTGTGTTATGTCGACTAGAGGGGGGGGGGGTGAATAGGCGATTTTTATGAAATTCTTCATTGAGGAATTTGCCGATGAGGAAATTCCTTAGCGAAGAACTACTAGCAGCGGAATGAGTACTCAAAAGTAAACATAACAGAATACAAGCATAGTCATCATGATGAAATGAAGACATGCACAGAGTACAGAAGCATAAGCACAGGATAACACAGGATGAAGACAAACAGACTGAAGAAATTGAACTGAGGAAATTGAGAAAGTCTTCAGTCAAAGTCTTCAAACACAGATATGAACAAGCACACAACACAGTTATGAGAAACTAGAAGAGTTGAGGAAATAGAACCAGTAAGCTTGGTGAAGACAATGATTTGGTAGACCAGTTCCAACTTCTGTCTTAGTTGTACGTCTGGTTGGAGCGGCTGAGTATTTAAACTCGAGGACACACAGTCCCGGACACCTAGTCCTGAACACGCAGCTCAGGACACCCAGTCCTCACTGTATTCTCCTTGAACTAAGGTCACACAGACCTCGTCCAATCACTCGTGGTAAGTCTTCAGGCGACTTCCAAACCTTCACAAACTCGATCACTCGGCGATCCACAATTCCTCTTGGATGCTCTATACCATGATGCCTAACCGTCTGGAAGAAGCACAGTCTTCAAAGGTAACAAGCTCGGATCCACGCATGATCAATCTCTTCAGTGATGCTCAATCACTTGGGGTTTGTAGGTGTTTGGGTTTTTCCTCACTTGATGATTTTCGCTCAAAGTCCTCAGAGGATGGGTTGCTCTCAAATGACAAGTGTCAGTTTCTCTTGGAGCAGCCAACCAACTAGTGGTTGTAGGGGGCGGCTATTTATAGCCTAGGGAGCAGCCCGACATGATAAGACATAAATGCCCTTCAATGATATGACCGTTAGGTGGATAGATATTTTGGGATAGCTGGCGCATAGCACAACAACGGTCGGAATTTTGAGTAGTAAAATCCTCAGGGCTATCATGTTCCTCACTGTGTAGACAATCCGCACTGGCAAGTTCCTAACTCCTCAGTCAGGACAAAATTCCTCAGAGACCAGAAGAACTTCGTCTCTGTCACTGAAGAAATTGACTGAACTGTATGAGATTTCCAATGGCTTCACTCGAAGGGATTGGTAGGTGTAGGATTTTGAGTTTAGCATCACATGGAAATTTTTCCTTAGTATTTCCTCAACCCCCTTTAACAGTATGGTGTTTCCTATGACTCAAGAAAGAGAACATGAAACTACAAAAACAAAAAGTCTTCATGCTTCATGTTCCTCGAACGAATGCCAAGTCTTCAAGGTCACACCAATTTCTTCACTTTCAAAGTCTTCAGAAGTCTTTAGTGATTCAAAGTCTTCAGTCGAATAACTTCATTTTTTGGGGTCGAGTTTCTCTATAAACATCAAACTCCTCATGGCCTTATAGACCTGTGTACACTCACAAACGCATTAGTCCCTTAACCTATAAGTCTTCAATACACCAAAATCAATATGGGGCACTAGATGCACTTACAATAAGTGCTTGAGCAGACAAGTACCCAGGGAGAATAGTTCCATTAAGGGTTCCTTTCCCTGGGTACGCATGCCCTAATGTGCATGTCCGAACTACGAGACGCATGCTAAAAACATCTGGGGGCATGTAGTAATTTAAATGAAAGTCATCTTTTATTCACCGACCGAATATTCCCTTAAGAATGCTAGCTTTTGGCTTAACCCAGTCTGAGGTACACATCCGGCTGACTCGGCAGTAACAATCGCAAAGGTGCTCCCCTTATGCCCTAGCCGAATTAACGGGAACGTAGGGCATAAATACAAGAGCCAGGCAACCCAGCTTGGCCAAAACTTAAGTCATATCGATGCATATAATGGTGAAAAAGGTACACGCGGAAGAATAACACATGTGTGGGGCATAAAGCCCATAAAGGTAATTAGATTAAGCTTCTGTATAGGAAGCCCCCAGGTATATTGAGCGCGGGTAGCGTGTCAAGATTGTGTAACCAAGACACAGGTGTAGGCCTTTTAGGGCCTTGAAGGGAAAATAGAGAAAGAAAGAGAGAAAAAACAGATGTACAAAAAATTGATGGAGGTAAGGAGACGAACATAGAGTCCGGCGCTAGGCGTAGAATCTTTGGAGTGTGGCTGCATTCCATTGGTTTGGCTCGAGTCGATTATCCGATGCATCCCACAGACGGTACGCTCCACCGGTCAGAACCTGGTCGATAATGAAGGGACCTTCCCATTTGGGCTTGAGATTGTTCTTTTTCTTCTCCAGGAGGCGTAGAACTAGTTCCCCAACGTTATAGATTTTGGCCCGTACTTCTCTGCTTTAATAACTTCGAGCCTGTTGCTGATAGAATGCGGAACGGGCCTTTGCTACTTCGCGTTCCTCCTCCAGGGCATCCAAACTGTCCTCCCGACCAAGCTCAGCCTCTCTTTCTTCGTACATGCGCACTTGAGGTGAGTCATGAATTATGTCGCAAGGCAGCACCGCCTTAGCGCCGTACACCATAAAAAATGGTGTGTATCCGGTAGTGCGATTCGGCGTGGTCCGTAGCCCCCATAGTATGGAGTCGAGCTCCTCTACCCAATGCGTGTCTGATTCCTTTAAGGACCGCACTAATCTGGGTTTAATGCCGCTCATGATAAGACCATTCGCTCATTCGACTTGACCGTTAGTTTGCGGATGATAGACAAAGGCATAATCGAGCTTAATGCCCATATTGCTGCACCAAAGTTTCACCTCGTCGGCTGTAAAGTTCGTGCCGTTATCAATGATGATGCTGTGGGGGACGCCATAAGGGTGTACAACCCCGAATATGAAGTCTATCACCAGTCCGGATTCAGCCGTTTTGACAAGTTTGGCTTCTATCCATTTGGTGAATTTATCCACCATGACCAGTAAGTATTTTTTCTTATGGGTTCCCCCTTTGAGGGGTCCGACCATATCAAACCCCCAGACCGCAAAGGGCCAAGTAATGGGGATTGTTTGGAGGGTGGTAGGTGGCATGTGGCTTTGGTTTGGAAAAAAGCTGGCAACCAACACAATGTTGGACCAGATGCTGTGCATCTGCCCGGGCCGTCGGCCAATAAAAACCTATACGTAAGGCCTTGCTTACAAGGGCCCGGGCTACGGCATGGTGGCCGTCGAGTCCGGCATGGATTTCTGCCAAAAGCTTCCGCTCTTCCTCTTCGGAGATGCACCTTTGAAGGACTACGATTGTGCTTTTCTTATAAAGCTCTCCCTCGTGGACCTTGTAGGCTTTAGATCGCCACACTATGCAGCGTGCCTCATTTTGGTCCCTGGGTAGTTCCTGCCTAGTTAGGTATAGGCCAGGAATGGTTCTGCCCACGGGGTGATGACGACCATTATCACGTTGGCTGAAGGTGTTATTTCGATGGCGGAACCTCCGATTGTGTCAGGGTGTTCGTTATCTGGGGTTGTGGCCGGGTCCGGACTAATTTTGCCGGTGTCTCCTTCCCATACCACGGATGGTTTGAACAGTCTTTCTAGGAAGATGTTCGGTGGGACAGGGTCGCGTTTAGCGCCGATACGGGCAAGGATGTCCGCCACCTGGTTGTTTTCCCGAGCCACATGGTGGAATTCAAGCCCCTCGAACCGAGCTGACATTTTGAGGACGGCGTTGCGATATGCCGCCATTTTTGGATCCTTGGCATCGAAGTCTCCATTTATTTGGGATATTGCGAGGTTCGAGTCCCCGCGCACCTCCAGGCGTTGAATGCCCATGGAGACTGCCATCCGGAGACCGTGTAGAAGGGCCTCATATTCGGCCGCGTTATTGAAGTCTGTATATAGTATTTGGAGCACACATTGTACTGTATCTCCAGTGGGGGACGTCAGGATGACGCCAGCCCCGAGACCAGCCAACATTTTAGAGCCATCGAAGTGCATGATCCAATTGGAGTATGCGCCGTACTCTTTAGGGAGTTCGGCATCCGTCCATTTGGCGATGAAATCGGCCAATACTTGCAACTTAATGGCTCGCCGTGGTTTGCATGTTATGTCGAACGGGATGAGCTCAATGGCCCACTTGGCAATCCGGCCTGTGGCATCGCGGTTGTTTATTATGTCATTGAGTGGTACTTCAGAGGCCACCATGATTGAACACTCTTGAAAGTAGTGTCATAATTTCCGGGATGCCATGAATACCGCGTATGCTATCTTTTGATAATGTGGGTACCGTGATTTGCATGGGGTGAGGACGGTGGATACATAATATACCAGCTTTTGAAGTGGGAATTTATGTCCGCCCATCTCTTGTTCGACGACAAGTACTGCGCTTACAACTTGATGAGTTGTCGCTATATATAATAGCATTGGTTCGCCGACAGTTGGTGCGGTCAAGATTGGGTTGGTGGCCAGGATGGCTTTTACTTCTTCCAATCCGGCCATGGCTGTGTCCGTCCACTCGAAGTGTTCAGCGCGCCTAAGAAGGCGATAAAGGGGAAGTGCCTTTTCTCCTAATCGAGAGATAAAGCGGCTTAAAGCCACCACACATCCAGTCAATTTCTGGATTTGCTTGAGGTCAGTTGGGATAGCCAACTGCAACAGTGCTCGGATTTTAGCCGGATTTGCTTCAATTCCTCTACTGGAGACGATGAAGCCCAGGAGCTTTCCGGCGGGAATGCTGAAAACGCATTTTTCCGGATTGAGCTTAATGTCGTATGTTCGGAGATTGGTGAACATGAGCCTCAAGTCGTCTATTAAAGAGTCGATGTGGCTGGTTTTAATGACCACATCGTCTACATATGCCTCCACAGTCTTGCTGATCTACTTTTCCAGACATTTCTGGATCATGTGTTGATATGTTGCGCCGGCGTTTTTGAGCCCGAAGGGCATTGTGTTAAAACATAAGGGGCCGTATGGTGTGATAAATGCCGTTGCGTCTTGATCAGACTCCGCCATCTTAATCTGGTGGTAACCAGAGTGTGCATCGAGGAAGCACAATGATTTGTGTCCTGCGGTAGCGTCGGTGATTTGATCGATGCGAGGGAGTGGAAAGGGATCCTTTGGGAAAGCCTTATTAAGGTCTTTGAAGTCGACGCATAGGCGCCAGGATTTGTCCTTCTTTGGTACCATCACCAGGTTTGCTAGCCAGTCCGGATGTTTTATTTCTCTAATAAATCCGGCCTCCTATAGCTTGGCTAGCTCTTCTCCCATGGCTTGTCGCTTGGGTTCAGAGAAACACCGAAGAGCCTGCTTGACCGGCTTGAATCCTTTTAGAATATTAAGGCTATGCTCGGCCAATCTGCGTGGGATTCCTGGCATGTCTAAAGGATGCTAGGCGAATATGTCCCAATTCTCGCGCAGGAACTCCCATAGTGCGGCGTCTATAGCAGGGTCTAACTGTGCCCCGATGGATGCTGTTTTTGTGGAGTCCGTTGGATGGACTTGGAATTTGACTATTTCGTCCGCTGGTTTAAAAGAGGTGGACTTGGATCTTTTATCTAGTATCACGTCGTCCCTGTCCACCGTGGAGCGCAACGTGGTTAACTCCTCCACCACAAGGGCTTCGGATAATGCCTCGAGGGCTAGTGCGCTGTTTTGTCTTCAGAGCGGAGTGCTATGTCTAGATCACTAACTAGAGTGATGATTCCATTGGGACCGGGCATTTTGAGCTTCATGTACCCGTAATAGGGTATGGCTTGAAAAATCATGAATGCCTCCCGCCCTAGAAGGGCGTGGTATCCGCTACTGAACGGGGCCACTTGGAATGTAATTTCTTCGGACCTGTAATTCTCCGGAGTGCCGAATACTACATCACGTGTGATTTTCCCAGCGCAACGTTCCTCCCGACTAGGGATGATTCCTCGGAAGGTCGTACTTCTTTGCTCAATACGGTTGCTGTCCATTTCCATTTTTTGGAGAGTTTCATCATAAATGAGGTTTAATCCGCTGCCGCCGTCCATGAGCACCTTATTGAGCCAAAAGCCATCCAAAATTGGACTGAGGACCAAAGCGGCTGGTGTTCGGGCTGTTCGGAATTTAGGTTCGTCACTAGCATTGAAGGTGATAGCTGTGTCGCTCCATGGATTTATTGCTGCCACGTGGCAGACTTCGGCGAGGCTGCGGAGTGCTCGCTTACGCCTATTATTTGAGGCGAAGGTCTCGAAGACCGTTAACACTGTATTGTTATCCGTGGGAAGGTGCTCTGAGGTATTTTGGGTGAGGAGATCCTCACCGCTTTTGGCCACCTGCCGGAGTACCCAACATGCTCTAAGGCTGTGTGTTGGTATGGTATCCGTTGTACTATGGATTTTGCAGGGCCCGTTAAGCCATCCCTCTAATACAGTTCCATGCCCTGTAGTGGGCTTTTGCTTCTTTGGAATTGAGTCGGGCGACTTATGAGAGTGCACCCTTTTAGTTCGGACTGGGGGTTTTGTTAGAGCCGGATTATCCCAAAATTGCGTTCGGGTTTTCCAGGCACTTTCCATCACACAGTATTTCCGTACTATGGCCGCCAAGTCAGCGAAGTGTGCTATGTCACGGCGACTTATGGTGTTGAGGACTCCCTTGTCCGTGTAATTGTTGCAAAAGAATGAAATTGCGTCTTCCTCGCGACAGTCCTTGACCTTGTTCATTGCAAGGAGGAATCTGGCCCAATAGTGATGCATTGTCTCTTGGGGCGCTTGTCTAATGTGGGAAAGATCGTTTGTATCTGGGTGGGTGGGTGGATTTGAGTCCAGACCTTGACCCAATCTGTGATCCCGGGGCAGGGGACTTTCTGATCTTGGAAGTTCGGGCTCCGGGATGTTACCCTGTGGGTTCGGTATGCGGCCTGATTCTGGATTCAGGGTTAGGGCGGTGTCCTCCCGTGAATGAGTATCTGGCTCGGGGAGCTTGGGAATCCGGACATAGTTCGCCCTCAGGATAGAGGGAGAATCGCCACATTGCTCCTCCACCACCGCTATTTGATGGGTGACCGGCGAAGAGTTAATCTCCCTTTGGTCGGGTTTAAGCCCGATCCGATCGTAGTCCGTAGTGACTCCCAGAGCAGCGATGCGATCCAAGAGCTCGTTCAAAGAGGAGAGCTCCATTAGATCCATCTGCTCGACAAATTTCGAGCTAATGTGGAGGCTATTTTCGATGACCCGAGAAGTCATCGTCGGCGCGGCGGCCGAGCGGGCGGTCATGACGAAGCCGCCTAGTCGGAGAGTTTGGCCTGTAGCCAGGGCTCCCCCAGAGGTGATGTTGTCCTTGACAATGTGACGAGCCATCCTCCTTATGATGACGACACAGTGGAACTCTCAATGAAAGCACCAATGTCGGTGTCAAAACCGGCAGTTTTTGGGTAGGGGGTCCCAAACTGTGCGTCTAAGGCAGATGGTAACAGGAGGCAGGGGACACGATGTTTACCCAGGTTCGGACCCTCTTGATGGAGGTAATACCCTACATCCTGCTTGATTGTTCTTGATAATATGAGCAGTACAAGAGTTGATCTACCATGAGATTAGAGAGGCTAAACCCTAGAAGCTAGCCTATGGTATGATTGTATGTTGTCCTACGGACTAAAACCCTCCGGTTTATATAGACACCGGAGGGGGCTAGGGTTGCACAAGGTCGGTTACAAAGGAGGAGATATACATATCCGTATTTCCTAGCTTGCCTTCCACGCCTAGTAGAGTCCCATCCGGACACGAGTCGAAGTCTTCAATCTTCTATCTTCATAATCCAACAGTCTAGCAAAGGATATAGTCCGGCTGTCCAGAGACCCCCTAATCCAGGACTCCCTCAACCACCCTATCATACCACATCACAACCATTTTAATAGCATGTTGGCACGCTAGGTAAACCATTATAAACTCCTAGCTAATTAAGCATGGCATGGGCAACTATAATCTCTAATTGTCATTGCAAACATGTTTCATTCATAATAGGCTGAATCAGGAATGATGAACTAATCATATTTACAAAAACAAGATAGGTCGAGTTCATACCAGCTTCTCTCATCTCATCCAGTCCATCATATATCGTCATTATTGCCTTTTCACTCGCATGACCGAACGGTGGCATAATAATAATAGTGCACGTGCATTGGACTAAGCTGGAATCTGCAAGCATTTTATACAAGGAAGAAGACAAGGTAATATGGGATGCATATGTGAGCCACTCAACATTTTCATCATGGTCTTCTCCTCTCGACCCAAAGAATACGAAAGGAAATAAAACTATTTACATGAGAAAGCTCCCAACAAGCAAAAGAAGAACGAGAAATCTTTTTGGGTTTTCTTTTAATTAGTACTACTACAGGCATGGAAAGTAAACTAGCTAAAAGCTACAACTAATTTTTTTGTTTTTCTTAAGGTTTTTCAAACACACAAGAAGGCTTAGAAAAGAAAATAAACTAGCATGGATAGTACAATGAAAAAGTATGAGCACCGACAATTAGAATGAGTGTGTGAACATGAATGTAATGTCGATGAGAAATACATACTCCCCCCTAAGTTGGTCTATGGCCACTGCTGGCCTAGCGGATATCCAAAGTCGTAGTTGTGGTTGTACTGAGATGCAGCAGCTACTGCCTGAAGAGCTGCAGCTTGGAGGCGAGCTGCCTCCGTCCTCCTCTCATACTCATTCACCTCCTCCCTGGTTATAACATATCTCCTTTTTGCCTGAAAGTTAAAGAATGTAGGAGCAGGGAGGGCAACATGGACAATGCGCTGTCAGTCAAAGATTAGTCGGTACTGGAGGAACTGTTCATTCCTCTCAAGAAATTGATGACGAACCATAACACTATAATCTAGATAAGCAGGAGTCAACTCATATCATTTCCATGTATGGGTACACAAAGATAATTAGCTACATGAATTGCATAAATTCCACCAAACAAATCTCCACTTGTACCGTTAAGATGCAACCTTCGTGCAACAATGGCCCCTAAGTTATATTGTTTATCACCTAATACCGCACTCTTGAGGATACTAAGATCTGGAACGCACATGTGACAAGCCTCATCTTTACCGTTAATTCATCTACATATGAAGAGAGCAAAATAATGTATGGAAGGGAAATGAATGCTCCCTATGGTAGCTTGTGTGATTTCCCTACATTCCCCACAGTGATACTAGCAAGAAAGTCTTTATATTCAGATTTGCGAGGTTCACTAACATTGCCCCACTGCGGGAGTTTACAAGCAGTATTAAAATCTTCTAGGTCCATGGTATATAATTTATCATAAAGATCAAATAAAACAGTGTGAGAATTGCGCGAGGACGTAAATTTAAAGCTCCTCACAAAGGAATCAGTTAGGTAGTGGTACTGTAGACACTTATCTGACACGAAGTCCTCAAGATCAGCATTACGCACATACGCGTCAAATTCATCCTTGATGTCTGCCAGGACCATAAACTCCTCTGACGTCCATTCACAAGGCCGCACTTGAGCTTCCCTTGGTGGTTCATCGCCCGGCTCACGTATTGCGAGCCTTGGTTCTTGGTTCCTTGAGGAACCACCTTGGTATATTTTCCTATGCATTTTTCTTTCTCTGAAAAATTTCTGAAATTTTGGTAACTCAAAATAAATGTGAACCAAACTCAACAAGGTTGATAGCAACTACTCCGACAAGTGCCTAGAGGCTATATCATGCATTAAAACTAATTTGGACCATATAAATTTGACATGCAAGCTCAAGAACAGGGTCACCTTAGCAGCAAAAAATTGCAATAAATAAAGCATTAGAACAAAAACTAATTGGACCATTGGAGGAGTCACATACCGAAGAACAATCCCCCAAAACAGTTTTGTGAATGGAGCTTTGAGCAAAGAGATAGAAAATGGCAGCAAGATGAGCTAGAACACGGGTTTGAGCTATGGGACGATTTTTCTGGAGGAAGACGAAGTGAGTGGGTGCTGGAGTAAGTGGAGGGGGTCCATGTGGGGCCCACGAGGCAGGGGGCGTGCCCCAAGGGGTGGGCGCGCCCTGTGCCCTCGTGGCCAAATGGTGGGGCCCCCTGGTGTTTTCTTAGTGCTAGAAATTCTTAAATATTCTACAAAAAATCATGTTTCATTTTCAGGACATTTGGAGAACTTTTATTTTGTATTTTTGTTGCAAGCATAATTCAAAAAACAGACAGAAAATACTATTTTTTGCTTTATTTAATCTAAATAACAGAAAGTAAGAGGAGGGTACACAGAGTTGTGCTTTCTAACTTCATCCATCTCGTGCTCATCAAAAGGAATCCACTAACAAGGTTGATCAAGTCTTGTTAACAAATTCTTTCTGAATAGCATGAAACCGGAGAATTTTCTAATAACACTAGGTTACCTCAATGGGGATATTCATGTCCCCAACAATAAGAATATCATATTTCTTCTTGACAGTAGGAAGAGGGAATTCAAAACCTCCAATTGTAATCATTGAAAATTTTCCAATAGAATTGATACTATGGACTTGAGGTTGTTTCCTCGGAAAGTGTACCATATGCTCATTACCATTAACAAGAAAAGTGACATTGCCTTTGTTGCAATCATTGACAGCCCCTGCAGTATTCAAAAAGGGTCTACCAAGGATAATCGACATACTATCCTCCTCGGGAATATCAAGAATAAGGAAGTTTGTTAAAATAGTAACGTTTGCAACCACAACAGGCACATCCTCACAGATACCGACAGGTATAGCAGTTGATTTATTGTCCATTTGCAAAAATATTTCAGTAGGTGTCAACTTATTCAAATCAAGTCTACGATATAAAGAGAGAGGCAGAACACTAACACCGGCTCCAAGATCACATAAAGCAGTTTTAACATAGTTTATTTTAATGGAGCATGGTATAGTTGGTACTCCAGGATCTCCTAGTTTCTTTGGTATTCCACCTTTAAAATTATAATTGGCAAGCATGGTGGAAATTTCAGCTTTCCATATCTTTCTTTTATTTGTAACAATATCTTTCATATACTTAGCATAAGGATTCATTTTAAGCATATCAGTCAAACGCATACGCAAAATATAGGTCTAATCATTTCAGCAAAGCGCTCAAAATCCTCATCATCCTTTTTCTTGGATGGTTTAGGAGGAAAAGGCATGGGTTTCTGAACCCATGGTTCTCTTTCTTTACCATGCTTCCTAGCAACGAAGTCTCTCTTATCATAACGTTGGTTCTTTGATTGTGGGTTATCAAGATCAACAACAGGTTCAATGTCTACATCATTGTTATTGCTAGATTGAGCATCAACATGAACATCATCATTATCACTAGGTTCATGTTCATTACCAGATTGTGTTTCAGCATCAGAAATAGAAATATCATTGGGATTCTCAGGTGTGTCAACAACATGTTCACTAGAAGCATGCAAAGTCCTATCATTTTTCTTTTTCTTCTTCTTAGAAGGACTAGGTGCATCAACATTAGTTCTCTGAGAATCTTGATCAACTCTCTTAGGGTGGCCCTCAGGACACAAAGGTTTCTGAGTCATTTTACCCCTCTAGTCAAAACTCTAACAGCATTATCATTTTTCTTATTATTTAATTCATTAAGCAAATGATCTTGTACTTTAAGCACTTGTTCTATCTGAGTGGTAACCATAGAAGCATGTTTACTAATAAGTTTAAGGTCACCTTTTTAACTCTAGACATATAATCACTCAAGTGTTCAACCATATAAGCATTACGTTTCAATTCTCTACCAACATAAGCATTGAAGTTTTCCTATTTAACAATAAAATTATCAAACTCATCCAATCATTGGCTAGCATACTTATTACAAGGAATATCACCTTCATCAAATCTATAGAGAGAATTTACCTTTACTACCTGTGTCGGGGTATTAAGACCATCTATTTCTTCAATAGGTGGTAAATTCTTAACATCTTCAGCTTTAATACCCTTTTCTTTCATAGATTTCTTTGCCTTTTGCATATCTTCAAGACTGAGAAATAAAATACCCCTTTTCTTCGGAGTTGGCTTAGGAGTTGGTTCAGGAAGTGTCCAATCATTATCATTACTCAATATATTATTCAATAGCAATTCAGATTGCTCAACTGTAACATCCCAAATTTTCAATTTGGAATGTTATACACTAGATCATCATGCATATCATATTTTCTTGCATTTTGCCGATCCTAGAAATTTCACGCAACTCAAGGACCCTCGGAGAGAGTTGGAGATTTCGTCCTTTTCATAATTGAGCTTTCTCAAATTTTGAAAAAAGGGATCATTGGATTTGTCGGAGTTTATTTGCCTTTTATTTGGATAGGGAAAAATGCGCGTTTTCAAAATTTGCATCGTAGGCCCCGAGAAACGTTCATTTTGTTCGACTCATTTTTAGGAGTCGGGGAAAATTTACTTTGGGAGTTTTGGAGTCCGTTTAGATTTTCTTTTCTGTGTTTTTTCTGCGTGCGAAACCTTTTAAAAAAATCCCACAGCGCCTTGGGCCAAAGGCCCAAGCCAGCAGCCGGCCGGGCCAAGTCCCAAGCCGCGCGCCGCGCGCCTGGTGCCAGGGAGCCGCCGCCGCCCTAGAGTCCTTCTAGGACTCTGTTTGCCTTTTTCTTTTAGGATTCCTTCACCTATTCTTTTTCTTGCCCCCTACCCCAAGTCTCCTCTCCCCTCACCAATATAAATACCCCACCCCCCCTAATCCCACACCAAAACCCCAAGCCCCAAGCCACCACCGCGCCCTCACCCGCGCCGCGCCTCCATAGCCGCCGCCGCCGCCCTGCGTCACCGCCGCCGCCGCCCTATTGCCCCGCCGCCGCCCTTGTGCATCGCCGCCGGAGCCCCTCACCGGAGACCTCGCCGAGGTACCGCGTCGCGTCTCTTTCTTTTCCTCGGATCATTTTCTTCTAAATCGTTCCGTTTCTTCTCTAAACCGTTCCGGTTTTCTAGATCGGTTTTTCGTTCGGTTTTCTTTTCTCGAAACCCTAGATCGGATTCGTTTTCTTTTCCGGTTAGTTGCCTAACGACCATTCGCTGGACCGTTCGTCCTAACGAACGTGATCACCAGATTATGCTAGGTTAACAAATGTCCGTTCGTTTAACCGTTCTTCTTTTTCTTCTCGTCGGATTTATTCCGCGATCGCGATCTCAGATCCGATCTTCGTTCTAGTTTATCTTCTCGCTCGTTTATCGGAATCAGGTGATTCAAGCGCCTGGTGTTTCGTTTCGAAACCGCCGTTCCGACTAATCAACTTTAACTAAGTTTTTGCTATGGTAAAATTTGACCTAGTTTCAACTTGCTAGAAACGAGTTGTTTTTCTTCCGCCGTTTGTTTCGGTTTCTTTGTTCGGTTCTTTCTTTCTTTGCAACCGGAGTTCTTAAGTTGAACTATCTGGTTCGATCTCTTGTTCGAGTTTTACCTGTGCATTAGATGAGTACTTATTGTATGCTTGTTGTTTGTCTGCGATAGATTACCCGGATTGCGCCGCTTGTTACTTCGAATCTCTAGGACTCGCGGATCATCAGCAAGGCAAGTAACACTTTGATCATACCTTTTCTACAACCCAGTTTTGTTGCATTAGATCCATCCTCACACATTGCATGATTAGGATCTAATTAAATTGTGGGATGGGAAGTAGATGAGGTAGTACCTATTACCTGTTATTATGAAACCTTTGGGAGTTACTTCTACGTTTGCTTTATGCATGCTATGCTAGTAGACGTGGATTGGGTGAGTGATATCCATGACAGATGTGAGATTGAAAATTTTAATGGTTTATCTAAGGTGGAAACTTAAACACACATCTGGGTGGATTGAGGCACCTAATGTCTATCAGGACTTGCCTTTTTTATTTTGGACCGCCACCCAGGCTCAAAGGGATCATAAGATCTTTCATGCTAAATACTTACATGTGCAGCCACAAGCCAATATGGGCTCTGGCATAGTTGACTAAGTCGTGCGAACTCTTATAGGGGTAGACTAGCAGATGTAGGGGATGTAGGTGGTACGGTCTACTCCATCGTAAGGTGCTAGCGCTTCTGAAAGACTATGTCTCGGTCATCCGTTTCTCAAACACCAGTAGTGCGAGAAATCCAACGGAGGCGATCGAGTCTTGTGGGGAAAAGTGCGCAAACCTCTGCAGAGTGTAATAAACTAATCATGATTAGCCGTATCCCCGGTTATGGACATCTTGAGTATCTAGTACTTGAATATCATGTGAATCTCATCATGTTACTTCTAATTAATATTGTTGGGTTATTAATGACTACTTTTAATTGGGATTGAGAATGCTGTCAACCATTCTCAATGTTTAACAACCACCATGATAGTTAAATAAATTTATTCCTTTGCAGTAGGGAAAAATTGGCTTTACGCAAAACAGTAACCATAGAGCTTTCCACCAGCCAAATATGCATATAGTATAGCTGTTTCATTCCATTACTCTCTATGTGTTACTTTGCCAGCATATTCCATGTGCTGACCCGTTTCGGGCTGCAACGTTAATGTTGCAGACTTTTCAGACGACGATTAAGGTGCTTTTAGGTCGTGGTTCTATACTCAGTGATGCCGTTGGAGTTGATGGACCCATTTACCTTCCAAGCCTTCCGCTGTTATCGATTTAGATGGCCTTAAGCCATATTTTTGTACTAAGTTCTCTTTTGAGACATCGATGTAATAAGTGTGTGATTGCCACTCTGCTATAAATCCTTCGAAGTACTGTGTGGTGTCAGCATTACTGATCCAGGGATGACACCGGAGCACAATAGACTTGATCCATTCGGGTCGGGTCGCCACAGAGATGGTATCAGAGCACACGCTGACTGTAGGACTTGACCACTAAGTTAAAGCCATAGATCACTATTCTCTCCTCATTTTCTAACTCCTCATCTTTGCTACTCTTTAGGATGAAGGACGCGAAGATTAAGCACGCTCAACCGGATGAAGGCACACCTTTTGGATTTCACTTGAAGGAAGTCACCAAGTATCTAAACATTGGATTACCAAGTTTCACGGGAACCTTCAACGCCACTCTGCCTGAAGAGGAGTGCTGGAAGATTCAAGCTCACGTTCCGGGAAGGACATTCGCGCCAATCACGAAGCCCATAGATAGTGTTTTCAATGCACCAACCTGGAGTCTAGGAAAGAGCATGGCAGCCCATATCACCATAGGACGCATTGGAGAAGTTTATCAAGAAGACCTCAAGGACACTATCTACCAGATTTGCGGACGCCGAGATGAACAATGGGAGTTAGTCAGCACCAAGAAGGATAGATCCATTGCAGCATTCATCTAGGAGTTAAACCAGCACATTCGACGCCACGAGAACCAAATGTGCAATGATATGATGGAGTTGAAGAATGCGAAGACAAGGATCAACGAGCTAGAAGGAGAACTGAAGGCTACACGCAAGGACTACATGGACGAGATAGTAGCTCTAGCAAGACACAACTGCGATCTTAAGCAGGAGATTGAAGAACTCAAGAGGGAGTTAGCATCCAGGAAGGAAGACATGTACGTCGCATGTCCGGACAACTACATCATCATCGATGACACCGATTCGGATCCAAGTGAACCCGACTTTGACGACGAAGCTGGAGCGGACATCATGGAGTCTTCCATCGGTTCAAATTTTTAGATGACCACCAACTATTAGTAGTATTTCCCCCCATGTAAACACTATAGTTCGAGCACCTTTGCGATAGCTAGATCGATTGTAAGCCCTTGTTTGATTGAATGAAGTGATTTTGTGTGAATTTGCTCATGTGCATTGGGGTAGTGTTTTCTCTTTAGACCTCACTCTATACTTATCTCTCATCTTTTCTAAACCCTCAGATGCCTCCGAGACGTGACAATGGATTTCCACCGGAGCTCACTCAATTGATCCAGCAGCAGAATCAATTGATGCAGATGTTAGTTCAGAATCAGCAGAACAACAACAACAACAACCCACCACCACCACCACCACCTGTTGACCACTTAGCCCGTTTCCTTAGGCTAAATCCACCGGTGTTTTCTAGTAGCACCGAGCCGATAGTAGCAGACGATTGGCTTCACAAGATAGGAAGGGAGTTGACCACTGCAGGATGCACGGATGGTGAGAAAGTGAAGTTTGCCGCACATCAGTTAGAAGGACCCGTGGCAGCATGGTGGGAGAATTTCACAGCCACTTTCCCAGTTGACACTGTCACATGGGATCAGTTCCAGCAAGCTTTCCGCACTGGACATGTTTCAGCAGGAGCTATGGCCATGAAGAAGCGTGAGTTTCGCAATGTACGCCAAGGAGGAAGGACAGTTGGCCAGTACGTTGACGACTTCAGCAAGTTAGCACGTTATGCCCCAGATGACGTTGCTATGGATGCAACCAAGCAGGAGAAGTTTCTGGAAGGACTAAATGATGAGCTAAGCATGCAGTTGATGGTAGCAAGTTTTAGAAACTACCAGGAGTTGGTAGATCGTGCCATCATGATCGAAGGGAAACAACAGCAGATTGAGAACCGCAAGAGGAAGTATGGACAGGGGAAGTATAACTCTAGAGCCCAGCAGAAGCCCCGTTTCACCCCTAAATCAGGATTTCAGTTTCAGCATACCCATGGAGGAGGTAGTTCGCACAACCACAATGGCCACAAGAATGGCAATGGGAATGGAGGAAGCAACGGCCAGAACCGGACCACCCCATCAACCCCATCCAAGAGAGACCTGAGCCAAGTCACCTGTTTCAAGTGTTCCAAGACCGGACATTATGCCAATGAATGTCCTGAAGGCCAGAATGGAAATGGCAATGGAAGCTCAGGGAAGAAGCCGAACCCTTTCAATAGGGGACAGGTGAACCACGTTAATGTGGAGGAGGTTGAAGATCAGCCTGATGCAGTGATCGGTAAGTTTTTGGTTAAGTCATTTACCGCACTCGTTCTTTTCGATACTGGTGCATCGCATTCATACATATCAAGGGGATTTGTGGATAAATATAACCTGCCAACCCAAGCCCTTAGGTCACCCATGTTAGTAAGCTCACCAGGAGCGGAGTTTATGGCTAGACGATGGTGTGATCGGTTACCATTAAGGATCGGTAACTATGTTTTTCCCTCAGACCTGATAGTACTGGAATCTCAAGGATTGGATGTGATATTAGGCATGGATTGGTTATCAAAGTATGAAGGGAATATTGAATGCGCTAGTAAGTCAATTTTGCTTACCACACCAGAAGGAAGACGGATCAAGTATGTATCACGACATGGATCACATAAGAATCAAGTGAATTCTTTATCAGGAGTGGTGCAGGAAGAAGTACCAGTGGTAAAGGATTTTCCTGATGTATTTCCAGAAGAGTTGCCAGGCATGCCACCGGATAGAGACATTGAGTTTTTGATTGAGTTATTGCCAGGCACTGGACCAATATCAAAGAGACCATACCGGATGCCAGCAAAGGATTTGGTAGAAATTAAGAATCAGATTAAGGAGTTGTTGGAGAAAGGTTACATTCACCCAAGTTCTTCGCCTTGGGGATCACCCGTACTTCTAGTGGAGAAGAAGGATGGATCATTACGGATGGTTGTTGATTATCGTGGATTGAACGAAGTAACCATCAAGAACAAGTACCCACTGCCAATGATTAATGATCTGTTTGATCGTTTGCAAGGAGCTAAAGTGTTTTCCAAGATCGATTTGCGATCAGGGTACCACCAGTTGAAGATTCGAGAGCAGGACATACCTAAGACAGCATTCACCACAGGATATGGACTGTATGAGTATACCGTTATGTCATTTGGATTGACTAACGTGCCTGCCTATTTTATGAACATGATGAACAAATTGTTTATGGAGTTTTTGGATAAGTTCGTCATAGTGTTCATTGATGATATCCTGGTTTATTCGAAGAATGAAGAAGAGCATAAGGAACATTTGCGTTTGCTTTTGGAGAAACTAAGGGAACATCGGCTATATGCCAAATTTAGCAAATGTGAGTTTTGGTTGAAGGAAGTAGGATTCCTCGGACATGTTATATCCGGAGAAGGGATTGCAGTTGACCCCACGGTTGAGACCGTAACCAAATGGGAAGCACCAACGACAGTTGGAGAGATCTGGAGTTTTCTTGGACTCGCAGGATACTACCGGAGATTCACTGAGAACTTTTCAAAGATTGCGAAGCCTATGACGGAGTTGTTGAAGAAGGATACTAAGTTCAATTGGACTGAGGAGTGTGAGGCTAGTTTCCAGGAGTTGAAGAAACGTTTGGTTACCTCACCAATGTTGATTTTGCCAGATCAGACCAAGGATTATGAGGTGTATTGCGATGCTTCACGTCGAGGACTTGGAGCAGTGCTTATGCAGGAAGGAAGAGTTGTTTCGTATGCTTCACGACAACTGAAACCTCATGAGTTGAATTACGCCACACATGATTTGGAGTTAGCAGCCGTAGTGCATGCATTGAAGACGTGGAGACATTTCCTCATTGGAAATCATTGTGAGGTGTACACGGATCACAAGAGTTTGAAGTACATTTTCACGCAGAAGGAGTTGAATCTCAGACAAAGGAGATGATTGGAGCTCATCAAGGATTATGATATGAGATTGCAATACCATCCCGGAAAAGATAATGTAGTAGCTGACGCATTGAGCCATAAGAGCCATGTCAATACGATAATGACGGGAGAAATAATCAAGGAGTTAGCAGAAAACCTTCGTGAACTAAGTTTAGAGATAGTTCTGAAAGGCTATGTGGCAGCATTGGAGATTTAGTCAACATTGATGGATAAAATCAGAGAGGCTCAGAAATCTGACAAGGAGATTGCTGCTATAAAGGAGAAACTAAGCAAAGGAAAAGCAAAGGGATTTCGTGAGGATGAGCACGATACCCTATGGTTTGAGGACCGTGTTTATGTGCCAAATGACCCAGAGATCAGGAAGTTGATTTTGCAAGAGGCACATGATTCACCCTATTCGATTCACCCAGGGAATACCAAGATGTATTTGGATTTGAAGGAGACATTCTGGTGGACCGGAATGAAGAAGGATATTGCAGCATATGTAGCAGTTTGTGATGTATGTCATAGAGTAAAGGCAAAGCATCAGAAGCCAGCCGGATTGTTGCAACCATTGCTGATACCCGAATGGAAGTGGGATGAGATAGGCATGGATTTTATCATAGGACTACCCAGGACGAAAGCTGGATATGACTCGATATGGGTAGTAGTTGATCGTTTGACGAAGGTAGCACATTTCATTCCAGTTAAGACCACTTACACCAGTGCTAAGTTGGCAAAGATATACATGACTAGGATCATTTGTTTGCATGGAGTTCCAAGGAGTATTGTATCAGACAGAGGAACCCAATTTACCTCAAAGTTTTGGAATTAGTTGCATGAAACTTTGGGAACCAGGCTAGAGTTCAGCACCGCTTTTCATCCACAGACAGATGGACAGACCGAGAGTGTCAATCAGATTTTGGAAGATATGCTGAGAGCTTGTGCACTAGATTATGGATCTAGTTGGGACGATAACTTGCCGTATGCGGAGTTTTCTTATAACAACAGTTACCAAACCAGTTTAAAGATGGCACCTTTCGAAGCTTTATACGGAAGGAGGTGCAGGACACCGTTGTCATGGGACGAAGTTGGAGACCGCCAATTCTTTGGACCAGATTTGATAGGAGTCTGAACGGAAAGTTAAGTTGACTCGCGATAGGCTCAAGGTAGCCCAGTCCAGGAAAAGAGCTACGCAGATTCTAAACGCAAGGAGACAGTTTACGAAACCGGAGACAGGGTGTATCTCCGAGTATCCCCACTTCGAGGAGTTAAGCGGTTTGGAGTTAAGGGAAAATTAGCACCGCGTTACGTTGGACCATATAAGATCTTGCAACGTATGGGAGAAGTCGCGTATAAGTTGGAATTACCAGAGGGACTGTCAGGAGTACAAGATGTATTCCATGTTTCTCAGCTGAAGAAATGTCACGCCGAGATGGCGGAAGTACCATTAAGAGATACAGTGCCGCTTGAAGCGATTCAGTTGAAGGACGACTTAACGTATGAAGAGAAACCAGTCAAGATTCTCGATTATGCCAGCAGAGTTACCCGCAGCAAGGTTATCAAGTTTTGCAAAGTTCAGTGGAACCACCACTCAAAGGATGAAGCCACCTAGAGAGAGAAGAAGATTTGCTCAAGGACCACCCTCACCTATTTTCTAGCCAACCCGAATCTCGAGGGCGAGATTCATCTTAAGGGGGGTAGGTTTGTAACATCCCAAATTTTCAATTTGGAATGTTATACACTAGATCATCATGCATATCATATTTTCTTGCATTTTGCCGATCCTAGAAATTTCACGCAACTCAAGGACCCTCGGAGAGAGTTGGAGATTTTGTCCTTTTCATAATTGAGCTTTCTCAAATTTTGAAAAAAGGGATCATTGGATTTGTCGGAGTTTATTTGCCTTTTATTTGGATAGGGAAAAATGCGCGTTTTCAAAATTTGCATCCTAGGCCCCGAGAAAAGTTCATTTTGTTCGACTCATTTTTAGGAGTCGGGGAAAATTTACTTTGGGAGTTTTGGAGTCCGCTTAGATTTTCTTTTCTGTGCTTTTTCTACGTGCGAAACCTTAAAAAAAACCCCGCAGCGCCTTGCGCCAAAGGCCCAAGCCAGCAGCCGTCCGGGCCAAGTCCCAAGCCGCGTGCCGCGCGCCTGGCGCCAGGGAGCCGCCGCCGCCGCCGCCCTAGAGTCCTTCTAGGACTCCGTTTGCCTTTTTCTTTTAGGATTCCTTCTCCTATTCTTTTTCTTGCCCCCTACCCCAAGTCTCCTCTCCCCTCACCAATATAAATACCCCACACCCCCCTAATCCCACACCAAAACCCCAAGCCCCAAGCCACCACCGCGCCCTCACCCGCGCCGCGCCTCCATAGCCGCCGCCGCCGCCCTGCGTCACCGCCGCTGCCGCCCTAGTGCCCCGCCGCCGCCCTAGTGCCCCGCCGCCGCCCTTGTGCATCGCCGCCGGAGCCCCTCGCCGGAGACCTCGCCGAGGTACCGCGCCGCGTCTCTTTCTTTTCGTCGGATCGTTTTCTTCTAAAGCATTCCGTTTCTTCTCTAAACCGTTCTGGTTTTCTAGATCGGTTTTTCGTTTGGTTTTCTTTTCTCGAAACCCTAGATCGGATTTGTTTTCTTTTCCGGTTAGTTGCCTAACGACCGTTCGCCGGACCGTTCGTCCTAACGAACGTGATCACCGGATTATCCTAGGTTAACGAACGTCCGTTCGTTTAACCATTCTTCTTTTTCTTCTCGTCGGATTTATTCCGCGATCACGATCTCAGATCCGATCTTCGTTCTAGTTTATCTTCTCGCTCGTTTATCGGAATCAGGTGATTCAAGCGCCTGGTGTTTCGTTTCGAAACCGCCATTTTGACTAATCAACTTTAACTAAGTTTTTGCTATGGTAAAATTTGACCTAGTTTCAACTTGCTAGAACCGAGTTGTTTTTCTTCCGCCGTTTGTTTCGGTTTCTTTGTTCGGTTCTTTCTTTCTTTGCAACCGGAGTTCTTAAGTTGAACTATCTGGTTCGATCTCTTGTTCGAGTTTTACCTGTGCATTAGATGAGTACTTATTGTATGCTTGTTGTTTGTCTGTGATAGATTACCCGGATTGCGCCGCCTGTTACTTCGAATCTCTAGGACTCGCGGATCATCAGCAAGGCAAGTAACACTTTGATCATACCTTCTCTACAACCCAGTTTTGTTGCATTAGATCCATCCTCACACATTGCATGATTAGGATCTAATTAAATTGTGGGATGGGAAGTAGATGAGGTAGTACCTATTAACTATTATTATGAAACCTTTGGGAGTTACTTCTACATTTGCTTTATGCCATGCTATGCTAGTAGACGTGGATTGGGTGAGTGATATCCATGACAGATGTGAGATTGAAAATTTTAATGGTTTATCTAAGGTGGCAACTTAAACACACATCTGGGTGGATTGAGGCACCTGATGTCTATCAGGACTTGCCTGTTTTATTTTGGACCGCCACCCAGGCTCAAAGGGATCATAAGATCTTTCATGCTAAATACTTACGTGTGCAGCCACAAGCCAGTATGGGCTCTGGCATAGTTGACTAAGTCGTGCGAACTCTTATAGGGGTAGACTAGCAGATGTAGGGGATGTAGGTGGTACGGTCTACTCCATCGTAAGGTGCTAGCGCTCCTGAAAGACTATGTCTCGGTCATCCGTTTCTCAAACAACAGTAGTGCGAGAAATCCAACGGAGGCGATCGAGTCTTGTGGGGAAAAGTGCGCAAACCTATGCAGAGTGTAATAAACTAATCATGATTAGCCGTGTCCCCGGTTATGGACATCTTGAGTATCTAGTACTTGAATATCATGTGAATCTCATCATGTTACTTCTAATTAATATTGTTGGGTTATTAATGACTACTTTTAATTGGGATTGAGAATGCTGTCAACCATTCTCAATGTTTAACAACCACCATGATAGTTAAATAAATTTATTCCTTTGCAGTAGGGAAAAATTGGCTTTACGCAAAATAGTAACCATAGAGCTTTCCTCCATCCTAATATGCATATAGTATAGCTGTTTCATTCCATTACTCTCTATGTGTTACTTTGCCAGCATATTCCATGTGTTGACCCATTTCGGGCTGCAACGTTAATGTTGCAGACTTTTCAGACGATGATTAAAGTGCTTTTAGGTCGTGGTTCTATACTCAGTGATGCCGTTGGAGTTGATGGACCCATTTACCTTCCAAGCCTTCCGCTGTTATCGATATTAGATGGCCTTAAGCCATATTTTTGTACTAAGTTCTCTTTTGAGACATCGATGTAATAAGTGTGTGATTGCCACTCTGCTATAAATCCTTCGAAGTACTGTGTGGTGTCAGCATTACTAATCCAGGGATGACACCGGAGCACAGTACACTTGATCCATTCGGGTCGGGTCGCCACATCAACAGTTCTTTCCCTGAAAACACAACCAGCACAACTATCCAGTTGGTCTCTGGAAGCATCAGTTAGTCCATTATAAAAGATATCAATTATTCCATTTTTCTTGAGAGGATGATCAGGCAAAGCATTAAGTAATCAGAGAAGCATCCCCCAAGCTTGTGGGAGACTCTCTTCTTCAATTTGCACAAAATTATATATTTCCCTTAAGGCAGCTTGTTTCTTATGAGCGGGGAAATATTTAGCAGAGAATTAATAAATCATATCCTGGGGACTACGCACACAACCAGGAGCAAGAGAATTAAACCATGTTTTAGCATCACCCTTTGATGAGAACGGAAATAACTTAAGGATATAGTACTAACGAATTTTTTCCTCATGAGTGAATAGGGTGGCTATATCATTCAACTTAGTAAGATGTGCCACAATGCTACGTCTTGAGCTTGCGATGGTTTCCCCGAAGAGGAAGGGATGATGCAGCAGAGTAGCGTAAGTATTTCCCTCAGTTTTTCAGAATCAAGGGATCAATCCAGTAGGAGGCCACGCTCGAGTCCCTCGTACCTGCACAAAACGATAGCTACTCACAACCAACGCGATTAGGGGTTGTCAAGCCCTTCACGGTCACTTACGAGAGTGAGATCTGATAGATAGAATATTTTTGGTATTTTTGATATAAAGATGCAAAGTAAAAAGTAAAGGCAAAGTAAATAGCAAAACAATATAAAAGTGATGGAGATTGATATGATGAGAATAGACCCGGGGGCCATAGGTTTCACTAGTGGCTTCTCTCAAGAGCATAAGTATTCTACGGTGGGTGAACAAATTATTGTTGAGCAATTGATAGAATTGTGCATAATTATGAGAATATCTAGGCATGATCATGTATATAGCCATCACGTCTGTGACAAGTAGATCGAAACGATTCTGCATCTACTACTATTACTCCACTCATCGACCGCTATCCAGCATGCATATAGAGTATTAAGTTAAAAACAGAGTAATGCCTTAAGCAAGATGACATGATGTAGAGAGATAAATTCATGCAATATGAAATAAACCCCATCTTGTTATCCTCGATGGCAATGATACAATATGTGCCTTGCTGCCCCTTCTGTCACTGGGTAAGGACACCGCAAGATCGAACCCAAAGCTAAGCACTTCTCCCATGGCAAGAACTACCAATCTAGTTGGCCAAACCAAATGGATAATTTGAAGAGACTTGCAAAGATAACCAATCATGCAAAAAAGAATTCAGAGAAGATTCAAATATTATTCATAGATAGACTTGATCATAAACCCACAATTCAACGGTCTCAACAAACACACCGCAAAAAGAAGATTACATTGAATAGATCTCCACAAGAGAGGGGGAGAACTTTGTATTGAGATTCAAAGAGAGAGAAGAAGCCATCTAGCTACTAACTATGGACCCGAAGGTCTGAGGTAAACTACTCGCACTTCATCGGAGAGGCTATGATGATGTAGAAGCCCTCTGTGATGACGACCCTCTACCGACGGATCTCCGGAACAGGCCCCAAGATGGGATCTCGTGGATACAGAAAGTTGCGGCGGTGGAATTAGGTTTTTGGCTCCTATTCTGATCGTTTGGGGCTACGTGTGTATATATAGGGAGAAGGAGTACGTCGGTGGAGCACCGAGGGGCCCACGAGGCAGGGGCGCGCCCTAGGGGGGCGCCCCTACCCTTGTGAGCACCTCTTTGCTTCCTTGCAGTAGGGTCCAAGTCTCCTGGATCACGTTCGGTGAGAAAATCACGTTCCCGAAGATTTTATTCCGTTTGGACTCGGTTTGATATTCCGTTTATCTGAAACACTGAAATAGCCAAAAAAAAACAGCAATTCTGGGTTGGGCCTCCGGTTAATAGGTTAGTCCCAAAAATAATATAAAAGTGGAAAATAAAGCCCAATATAGTCCAAAACAGTAGATAATATAGCATGGAGCAATAAAAAATTATAGATACATTGGAGACGTATCAGGCATCCCCAAGCTTAATTCCTGCTCGTCCTCGAGTAGGTAAATGATAAAAAGAGAATTTTTGATGCGGAGTGCTACTTGGCATAATTTCAATGTAAATCTTCTTAATTGTGGTATGAATATTCAGATTAGAAAGATTCAAGACAAAAGTTTATATTGACATAGAAAATAATAATACTTAAAGCATACTAACAAAGCAATTATGTCTTCTCAAAATAACATATCGAAAGAAAGTTATCCCTACAAAATCATATAGTCTGGCTATGCTCCATCTTCCCCACACAAAGTATTTAAATCATGCACAACCCCGATGACAAGCCAAGCAATTGTTTCATACTCTAACTTTTTCAATCTTCACGCAATACATGAGCGTGAGCCATGGATATAGCACTATAGGTGGAATAGAATGGTGGTTGTGGAGAAGACAAAAAGGGAGAAGATAGTCTCACATCAACTAGGCGTATCAACGGGCTATGGAGATGCCCATTAATAGATATCAATGTGAGTAAGTAGGGATTGCCATGCAACGGATGCACTAGAGCTATACGTATATGAAAGCTCAAAAGAAACTAGTGGGTGTGCATCCAACTTTCTTGCTCATGAAGACCTAGGGCAATTTGAGGAAGCCCATCATTGGAATATACAAGCCAAGTTCTTATAATGCAAGATTCCCACTAGTATATGAAAGTGCTAACATGAGAGACTCTCTACTATGAAGATCATGGAGCTACTTTGAAGCACAAGTGTGGAAAAAGGATAGTAACATTGCCCCTTCTCTCTTTTTCTCTCATTTTTTATTTAATTTTTATATGGCCTTTCTCCTTTTTTATGGCCTTTCTCTTTTTTTATCTGGGCTTCTTTGGCCTCTCTTTTTTTCGTCCGGAGTCTCATCCCGACTTATGGGGGAATCATAGTCTCCATCATTCTTTCCTCACTGGGACAATGCTCTAATAATGATGATCATCACACTTTTATTTTTCTTATAACTCAACAATTACAACTTGATACTTAGAACAAAATATGACTCTATGTGAATGCATCCGGCGGTGTACCGGGATATGCAATATGATAATGATGAATGTGTCATGAACAAAACGGTGGAAAGTTGCATGGCAATATATCTCGGAATGGCTATGGAAATGCCATAATAGGTAGGTATGGTGGCTGTTTTGAGGAAGGTATATGGTAGGTGTATGATACCGACGAAAGTTGCGTGGTATTAGAGAGGCTAGCAAGGGTGGAAGAGTGAGAGTACATATAATCCCTGGACTCAACATTAGTCATAAGGAACTCATATACTTATTGCAAAAATTTAGAAGTTATGAAAGCAAAGTATTATGCGCATGCTCCTAGGGGGATAGATTGGTAGGAAAAGACCATCGCTCGTCCCCGACCGCCACTCATAAGGAAGACAATCAATAAATAAATCATGCTCCGACTTCATCACATAACGGTTCACCATACGTGCATGCTACGGGAATCACAAAATTTAACACAAGTATTCTTTAAATTCACAACTACTCAACTAGCATGACTTTAATATTATCACCTCCATATCTCAAAACAATTATCATGCTTCAATCTTTTCTTAGTATTCAACACACTCAAAAGAAAGTTTCACAAATCTTGAATACCAAGCATATTATTATTAGGCAAATTACCATGCTATTAAGAGTCTCTCAAATTAATTTAAGTGAAGCATGAGAGATCAATAGTTTCTTTAAAACATATCAACCACCGTGCTCTAAACGGTCTAAGTGAAGCACATAGAGCAAAATTTGTAACGCTCAAAAGATATAAGTGAAGCAAATAGAGCAAAACTATGAAGCTCAAAAGATATAAGTGAAGCACATAGAGCAAAATTATCTAGCTCAAAAGATATAAGTGAAGCACATCGAGCAAAATTATCTAGCTCAAAAGATATAAGTGAAGCACATAGAGTATTCTATCAAATTTTAATTCATATATGGATCTATCAAAAGGTGTGTACAGCAATGATGATTGTGGTATACTAGCAAACAAAGACACAAATAATACAAGATGCTCCAAGCAAAACACATATCATGTTGGTGAATAAAAATATAGCTCCAAGTAAATTACCGATGGAAGTGGACGAAAGAGGGGATGCCTTCCGGGGGCATCCCCAAGCTTTGACTTTTTGGTGTCCTTGGATTATCTTGGGGGTGCCATGGGCATCCCAAAGCTTAGGCTCTTACCACTCCTTGTTCCATGATCCATCAAAAGAATTCACCCAAAACTTGAAAACTTCACAACACAAAACTGAAAATAGAAAACTCGTGAGCTCCGTTAGTGAAAGAAAACAAAAGACCACTTCAAGGTACTGTAATGAACTCATTCTTTATTTATATTGGTGTTAAAACTACTGTATTCCAACTTCTCTATGGATTATAAACTATTTTACTAGCCATAGATTCATCAAAATAAGCAAACAACACACGAAAAACAGAATCTGTCAAAAACAGAACACTCTGTAGTAATCTGTATCTAGCGCAAGATCTGGAACCCCAAAAATTCTAAAATACATTGCTGGATGTGAGTAATTTATCTATTAATCATCTTCAAAAATAATTAACTAAATAGCACTCTTGAAATAAAAATGACAGCAGTTCTCGTGAGCGCTAAAGTTTCTGTTTTTTACAGCAAGTTTAACAAGACTTTCCCCAAGTCTTCCAACAGTTCTACTTGGCACAAACACTAATTAAACACAAAAAAACACAACCAAAACAGAGGATAAATAATTTATTTATGAGTACTAAACAGGAGCAAAAAGCAAGGAATAAAAATAAAATTGGGTTACCTCCCAACAAGCGCTATCGTTTAACGCCCCTAGCTAGGCATAACAAGCAATGATAGATCTAGGTATTGCCATCTTTGGTAGGCAATCTATAAGTGGCTTTCATGATAGTTTCATATGGTAATTTTATTTTCTTTCTTGGAAAGTGTTCCGTGCCCTTTTTTAATGAAAATTTAAATCTAATATTCCCTTCCTTCATATCAATAATCGCACCAACCGTTCTAAGGAAAGGTCTACCAAGAATAATAGGGCAAGAAGGATTGCAATCTATATCAAGAACAATGAAATCTACGGGCACATAATTCCTATTTGCAACAATAAGAACATCATTAATTCTTCCCATAGGTTTCTTAATAGTGGAGTCCGCAAGATGCAAGTTTAGAGAGCAATCATCAAAATTATGGAAATCTAGTAAATCACACAAAGTCTTGGGAATAGTAGAGACACTAGCACCCAAATCACATAAAGCATAAAACTCATGATCTTTAATTTTAATTTTAATAGTTGGTTCCCACTCATCATAGAGTTTTCTAGGGATAGAAACTTTCACCTCAAGTTTTTCTTCATAGGATTGCATCAAGGCATCAACGATATGTTTGATAAAGGCTTTATTTCGACTATAAGCATGTGGAGAATTTAGCACGGATTGCAACAAGGAAATACAATCAATTAAAGAGCAATTTTCATAATTAAATCCCTTGAAATCCAATATAGTCGGTTTAGCAACATCTAGATTTTTATTTCTTTCTATCCCACTTTCATCAATTTCATCATTAAGATCTAAACACTCCGAATTTGTAAAACGCCTTCTAGGTAAAGGAAGATCATATTCAGTTTCATCAAGATTCATATTGCAAAATAAAGATTTAATTGGAGACACATCAATAACTTTTAGATCTTCATCTTGATTTTCACAGGTATTCGGTTTAGCGGCCATCTTATTGACTAAGGTGGCTTGCATATCCGAAATTTCAACAGTCATCTTCTCTAGACGAGCAATCTGGGATCTTATACCCTCAAATTCTTTAGACATATCATCAAGCTCTTTATTCATATCACTCATATAACTTTTTTGTTCTTTAAGTTCATTTCTAAAGAAATTATTATGCTCAAATTGCAAAACCATAAACTTCCTAACGTTGTTTTCGATCTCCTCTAACCTTTTAAGGTGAAGATCACCAAATTTTGGTTGAGCCATCACGACAAGCAAGCAAACTAGCACACGAGCAAACAAAAAGGCAAATAGAGAGGGATGATAGGGAGAGAGAGGGCGAATAAAATGACAAGGGTGAATTGGGGGGAGAGGAAAATGAGAGGCAAATGGCAAATAATGTAATGCGAGAGATAGGGATTGTGATGGGTACTTGGTATATTGACTTTTTGCGTAGACTCCCGGCAACGACGCCAGAAATCCTTCTTGCTACGTCTTGAGATTGCGTTGGTTTTCCCCGAAGAGGAAGGGATGATGCAACAGAGTAGCGTAAGTATTTCCCTCAGTTTTTGAGAACCAAGTTATCAATCTAGTAGGAGGCCATGCTCAAGTCCCTCGTACCTGCACAAAACGATAGCTACTCGCAACCAACGTGATTAGGGTTTGTCAAGCCCTTCACGGTCACTTACGAGAGTGAGATCTGATAGATAGAATATTTTTGGTATTTTTGATATAAAGATGCAAAGTAAAAAGTAAAGGCAAAGTAAATAGCAAAACAATATAAAAGTGATGGAGATTGATATGATGAGAATAGACCCGGGGGCCATAGGTGTCACTAGTGGCTTCTCTCAAGAGCATAAGTATTCTACGGCGGGTGAACAAATTACTGTTGAGCAATTGATAGAATTGTGCATAATTATGAGAATATCTAGGCATGATCATGTATATAGGCATCACGTCCGTGACAAGTAGATCGAAACGATTCTGCATCTACTACTATTACTCTACTCATCGACCGCTATCCAGCATGCATATAGAGTATTAAGTTAAAAACAGAGTAACGCCTTAAGCAAGATGACATGATGTAGAGAGATAAATTCATGCAATATGAAATAAACCCCATCTGTTTATCCTCGATGGCAACGATACAATACGTGCCTTGCCGCCCCTTCTGTCACTAGGTAAGGACACTGCAAGATCAAACCCAAAGCTAAGCACTTCTCCCATGGCAAGAACTACCAATCTAGTTGGCCAAACCAAACGGATAATTCGAAGAGACTTGCAAAGATAACCAATCATGCATAAAAGAATTCAGAGAAGATTCAAATATTATTCATAGATAGACTTGATCATAAACCCACAATTCATCGATCTCAACAAACACACCGCAAAAAGAAGATTACATCGAATAGATCTCCACAAGAGAGGGGGGGCATTTTGTATTGAGATTCAAAGAGAGAGAAGAAGCCATCTAGCTACTAACTATGGACCCGAAGGTCTGAGGTAAACTACTCACACTTCATCGGAGAGGCTATGATGATGTAGAAGCCCTCCGTGATGACGGCCCTCTTCCGGCGGAGCTCCGGAACAGGCCCCAAGATGGGATCTCGTGGATACAGAAAGTTGCCGCGGCGGAATTAGGTTTTTGGCTCCTGTTCTGATCGTTTGGGGGTATGTGTGTATATATAGGAGGAAGGAGTACGTCGGTGGAGCATCGAGGGGCCCACGAGGCAGGGGGCGCGCCCTAGGGGGGCGCCCCTACCCTCGTGAGCACCTCTTTGCTTCCTTGCAGTAGGGTCCAAGTCTCCTGGATCACGTTTGGTGAGAAAATTTCGTTCCCGAAGATTTTATTCCGTTTGGACTCCGTTTGATATTCCGTTTATCTGAAACACTGAAATAGGCAAAAAAACAGCAATTCTGGGCTGGGCCTCCGGTTAATAGGTTAGTCCCAAAAATAATATAAAAATGGCAAATAAAGCCCAATATAGTCCAAAACAGTAGATAATATAGCATGGAGCAATCAAAAATTATAGATACGTTGGAGACGTATCACACAACAGTTTCAGATTGATAGCCATAAAGAGGATCAGATTCAACCAAAGTAATTAACTCAGGATCGACATAGAAATCATAATCCTTATCTAAAATACAGATAGGTGAAGTAGCAAAAGCAGGGTCATATTTTATTCTAGCATTCAAAGACTTTTCTTTCAGCTTAGCTAACAGTTTCTTAAGATCATATCTATCTTTGCAAGCAAAAAGGTCTCTAGTAGTTTCTTCATCCATAACATAACCCTCGGGCACATCAGGCAATTCATATCTAGGGGGAGAATCTTCATCATCACTTTCATCAATATTATCTGTTTCAATAATTTCATTTTCTCTAACCCTAGCAAGTTGTTCATCAAGAAATTCACCTAATGGCACGGTATTATCAAGCATAGAAGTAGTTTCATCATAAGCATCATGCATAGCAGAAGTGGCATCATCAATAACATGCGACATATCAGAATCAATAACAGTTGTAGGTGTCGCAAATTTACTCATAACAGAAGGTGAATCAAGTGTAGAGCTAGATGGCAGTTCCTTACCTCCCCTAGTAGTTGAGGGAAAAATCTTGGTTCTTTCATCTTTCAAGTTCCTCATAGTGATCAACAGATATAAATCCCAAGTGACTCAAAGAATAGAGCTATTCTCCCCGGCAATGGCGCCAGAAAACAGTCTTGATAACCCACAAGTATAGGCGATCGCAATAGTTTTTGAGGGTAGAGTATTCAACCAAAAATTTATCGATTCGACACAAGGGGAGCCAAAGAATATTCTCAAGTATTAGCAGTTGAGTTGTCAATTAAAACACACCTGAAAGACTTAATATCTATGGCACCCCAACTCAGAGAAACCGGAACGCCCCGTATTCCATACCAGAGATCGAGGAGAAGTCTTCTGGAATACGACACTGCTTAGCATAGAACAAACCAGCTTTCTGTTATTACACGAATATGAATACAAGGTCTCCGATATTACAATGAATAACATCGGCACGGCGACACTACGCCCTCCTCAGTTGCTCTATGCAAGTAGCAGAACAACTCGAAGCAGCGGAAAAACTACTGGCGGTGGAACAATGACGACGGTGGTGAACTCCACTGTGCAGGCACTCTGGCTAGAACCATGATAAAATAACATGATGGAATTATAGTTCGTGAGCATGATATATGCATGGGGTGCGACAACCATATCAACAATGAATCATATCCAACTTAGCATGGCATAATGACGAGCATGAATATCACAAGTACAACACTACTCATAGCATAACATGACCACTAGCATCAACAGTAAATACCATGCAATAACACATCAATAACATTACCGAGTAAACACTTAACCAACTAACAACAAGGAACAATGCATATCAATGGTACTCGGTAACCAACGCCAGTCATGCACCGAAGAACATGACCAACCCAACATGTATTGCTATCAAGCATGACCAATATGAAAGTAAAACTAACATGATAAAAGAGTGTAAGAAAATATAGCATGATGGTAATCACCGATCCACGAGCATGACCGAAATAACGATAGCAGTAGCAAAACAAACATATAGTTATTAAAGATTCAAGTTCAAAACCCATGCTACTACATGACTATCATGCAAATGGTGGTTGTGGCTTGCCTGGGGTGGAAGAAATCACCAGGAAGAAGTGCGAGAAGCTCGCGAAAAGAATCTCTGAAAAATGTTTCTCTCCTGAAGGGGGCTGATTAAGTGCAAGGGTAAAATGGTCATTTTCAGTATGTTAACACATGGTGAAAATGATACCAACAGAGCAGGATCGACGAAAGGAAGAAGTGGGCTTTGGAATCACCTCATTTGGAGTTGGGAGTAAAAAGATATAAGGGTTTTTCTACCAGGGACCTATCTGTAATAAAATCATCAAAAACAGGCCCTCAGCAGGAAAAACAGAAGGCACCTTTTCTGACAATATGTTTTCCAGAACAGAAAGCATATTACGGCCCGAAGAAGAAGCAGAATGCGCTTTCGATAAGTGAAGGCATACTCCCTAGAATACGTCTCCACTTATCCAGCGTGGCGGTGGTGGGGTCGGGCTTGAGGCGCTGACAGGTGGGGTCCGTGGGGAGGGGGCCCGCCTGCCTGACTGCCTTCAACTTCCCGCTTGGGGAGCTCATGGCCGAGGGGACAGGCCTGCCCCGACGGCGATTGCCGACGCTACAGGGCATCTCCGGCAATTCTCGGGCTATGGATGGATTCAGAGTGCAACGGCGCATCCAAAAATCCCACCCACGGCCTGTGGGATGACCTGAGACAACGACGGGCTCGACGCCGGCGGACAGGGGCTTCGACCGTCGAAGAACTCCTCGCGAGAGGCCACCGGAGGAGGACGGGGAGTGCTGGAGTGGATCTAGTGTGGATGTGGATGCCTCTGGTGGTGGTGGAAGTGAGGGAGGAGCTCGGGATCACCGGAATCAGAGCGGAGTAGAGGCGGCGGCCATGGCGGCAATGGGGGGCGAGGAGAGCGGCTCGAGCTCGGGCAAGGCACTAGGGATGACTAGAGGAGCGAGGCGAGGCTGGTGGTGAGGAGAGACGGGGTCGGGGAGGCCTTAACTAGGCGCGGGGCAAGGAGGCCGAGCTGGCGTCAGCGTTGATACGTGTCCGGCAGCACGGACACATGTGCACGCGCATGAGCTCGGAGGCAGGCAACGAGGAAGGCACGAGGGAGAGCTCATGGGGAGGAGGAGGCCAAAGGAAGCGTAGGTAGGAAGAGACGAGGAGGAATACGACGGTCGGCGCACTGTGCTCCCGTGGGCGTCGGTGAGGAAACAGACGGAGGGGGAGAGGGGTCCAGGGGAACGACGACGACGAGAGGAAGACAATGGACATGGTCACGAGCGTGAAGGCGACGAGACGAGGAGGTGCCGAAGCACAAACAGCCACTCGACGCGGCCACTGCACACAGAGCGCTTGCACTGTGATGCCATTAACGCGGTCACCGCGTGCACTGGCACGTAGCGGGGGAGATGGGCTTTAACATGCTGTCTAGTGGTAAGTTCTTCCAGGGGAGGCTTCAACTGCGGTGGTAGATCGATGAAAACTGCTCTGGTTAAATGGTAATCATCCTTTGAAGTTTACTGCAGTAAACTTGGTCGTGAACTACTGATCTACAGGAAGGAGATTGGGAGCAATGGAGTTGTCTTCGAGGTTTAGGGTAAGAAGGACTTTCATCGTGGTAACTTTGAGAAGATTTGGACCAACAATGAATATAGTTGCTTCACAACTGCATTTTTGGTCCAGATATAAGATTTGGATGATGCACTCACATGGAGCATCAACTTGAGCTCAAATTTGGCAAGGATTATTTATTTGGTCATAGTAAGAAGCTGTAAAAATTTCATACCAATTGGATTCACCAAAATGGTACTTCCTTCATTGCTATCTTTACTGACCAGAATCTTGGAATAATTTTGGTGAGCAACTGGCTCAATGAAATGATCCCAAATTAGATGGAGAGATGTTATTGGTATAGGAGCATGATCTGGTAATTTATCAGGATTTTTGAAGCGATATAAATTGTACTTGCTTCACAACCTGAAAATATTAACCGAGGAAAGATGTGATCCTGTGCTCACATAGATGATTGGATGAGGATGAAATTTGGAGGAGGGAGATAATATGAGCACTAGAAGAGGCATGCGAAATTTGAACTCATTTGGATTCTCCTAGCTAGTACTTCCTTCACAGTGGCTTCTGTTTGACAGAAACTTTGAAAAATCACTGAGGAAGATTGGCTAGGAAAATAAAGTTGAATTTTGGCATGTGGCAATTATTTAGACATAAAAGAATGCCCAACAAGTTTGGGAGAAAACAATATAAGATAAATGACACTTCCTTCACAAAGTGCCACTCTAGACAAAAAGGAAGAATAATTATTGGGGAATTATTCTTGGGCTAGGACAGGAAAGTTTTGGCACATTTGAGCAGCATATGACCCAAAGGAATTATGAGGATTATTTGTGAATTTTTGGATGGACAGAAATATAGGTTGCTTCATAACCTAGGGCAGATAGGGTTATTCCTTTAGTAGGAAAAGGAATTTTCCCTACAAAAAGAAATTAGGGTTTGGTCATGGAGTGAAGTGACATGATCTTGGCAAGGTTTTGAGAATGATGAGCCACTTGAGAGGGGGAATGAGGATGATTTCCTAGGTGATAAGGTCACAGAACCACTCCAAAAAGAAAAACAAAGCAAAAACCAATAAATCAAAAAGTAAAAAAGAAAAGGGCCAAAAACCAGGCTGTTACAAACCTTCCCCCCTTAAAGAAATCTCGTCCTCAAGATTTGGTTGCTCAGGGAACAATTATGACTTGAGTACACCGTTTCCAGCTCGGGTATCCTTTTCCTTTATTTATTGTTCCCCCAAGAATTTCGGATGATTAACTTACCTTACTTTGGGGTGGCTTGCTTCGCCTTTCCCCAGATTCTAACAGGTCTTTTCTCATATACCAATTCTTTTTTACTAAGTTTGATTCTCCATACCTGTGGTGATATCAATGGATCTAAGCATAAATTTTCTTTTGGTCATGAAAACCTTTTACTTCTGTCATGGGGTTGCTTCAAATAAATACAGGCCTTCTGGTTTCAATAAATGCTGAGAATTCATCATGACCATCTTCTGACGGACTCTGACTGCTCATAAATGGTACTGATTTATTTTGTTTTATTCCTTTGGCTCGAGCATGAGATATGTACCAAATATTCGACTGCCTTTTGCCGGGAGCAATATAACGGGGTATGGAGTTATAGCTATGTCATACCTCAAATATTTACATGTTGAGACTGGCTTGACAGGGGCTGACGGACAATTGCTTTTCCTGATAGACTGACCGTGTACTTGATTCCGTTGGTGAGTATACCGGGTCTGAGCTGATTATTCAGGTTTTGATTTTCTCATTTTGTCAGTATACCCATTTGGATTTTCCACACTAACCATTCCAAGCGGGTTAGCAGGATATGAAATCCTTGTAAAATAGAGTAGGCCGCTAAGAGTATACCTTTGTGGATCCATATGGAATTACGGCCTCTAACTGATTTGGGAATCCGGACCCTGATGGTCGTGCAAAAATCATCATACCTTTGCTGTCGGTCTCACCCTTTAACGGTCATGATTTTCTTTGTTCGGATACCTTACTGAAATAACTTGGCCACACCTGTCCTTGATTCTTCATATGAATAGGGACATGATTAGTGCAATATTTTTGATATTATACCTTGTGCCTGTCTTCTGACCTGGGTCCGCACACATATGACGTATACCGGGGTTTGTAGCTGTACGGAGCTCATTGCTGAGGCCAATCATACAAGAAGGTGACAAGGTTTTAGGACATCTCCTTGTCAGTTACGGGAATAATGACCTTGATGACCATTGTCAAGATTATTGATTCTATGACGTCATCCCCAGATCTTGTAGATCCTTGTAATTATTGAGATGTATCTCTGCCTATTTTCCTTTGCCTGACTCGTGAGGTTGTGGGATCTTTACTTTCCTTAGGCATATCTGCTGGATCCTTGCCGTATCTTGTATGAGTGACTGATATGATTGGGGATGCATGCTCACCATATGTGTAAGAATCATATGCAACCAAACACTTGATCCTTGAGGTAGACAAATGTTTTGACTGATTTGTGCTCCTGACAAAATTATTGCAAATCTGATCCTTGAAATGTGCTGCCATCTATTGCCGACTCACCGCATAATCTGTGAGGACGGTGCAATACTGTGGTATTGATGTGGACTGAGTGGCTTACGCGAGAAGCCATCCGAGTAGCTTGCTGAGGAAGACTCGTTAGCCTTTGCTTGATGCTTTAGTCTGGGTAGCGTGCCGAAGAAGGCTCAATAGCTTGCACAAGAAGCTTGACCCGATTATTGTGCTGGAGAAGCCTGAGTTCCGTACTTGAGAAGCTTCTCCTCGGGTTTGCTTGTTGAGAAAAATTCATTTCATTCTATCAGAAGCTTTTACCGAGGTATCTTACTAAGAAAGACCGGGTATCTTGGACTAGAAATTGTGCACATATCAGGCCGAGGAAAATCAAGGAGCCTTGCATCATAAATTTCTTCCGATAGCATGTGAAAGAATACTTAGTTTCTTACATCCAAAGCTTCATACTATGATATGCAGACTGAAATCCACACACACACACCCATAATATTCGGTGGCTAATTGTTTGCTTGAGAAAATCTGTTTGACTATCTTCCTTGAGCATATCACCTTCTGACTTTATTTCAGATGATAATATATCTCAAGCATCATGCATTGCTGAGCCAAAATTTTGTATATGATCCATACCTTTGACTGAACATATACTGTTGCTCTTGTACCTGACTTGTCTTGCTGCTGACTTGATCATTACTGTTGTGAGGGTTTTGTACTGATGTAGACTTGAGTTATCCGTACTGTTGTGAGGAGTGCACACTAATGCAAAATTGATTATCAGCCTCAAGATTAGATCTTTCTCATTTTACTGCAGACGACTGAGAATTCCATTCTGTTTAGCTGAGTTTCCAAGTTTTTAAACTCCTTGTTGCTTCTTTGAGTCCGATGTTGGTTGATGAGCAACTCTTTATAGGGGAAAAAATAACGTAACACCGGGGCCCAAAAGAAAGAAGCAAAAGAAAACTCAACTAAACAAAAGCACACAACAACAATCAATTCACACACAATCAATGTCGCATATTACTGCTAGTCACACAATATGCATGCCTACTTAAGCACACAAATCTCGCGGGTTATCCGGTTCTACGATCTAGCATGTTGTGACGGTGTGCACGAGGACGAATAAATGTGTGGAAGAATTGGTGTAAACAGCGCTACAACAAGTTCTAGCTTAGCCAGGTAGCAACCCGGACTAGCTCGAAGGTGAGGGCGTACTCGGTAATCATGTAGTGGGACACGAAGGTCGCACGCACATTATTATCAAGTGGATGGGAAATAAATCCGTACTCGTCGAAGAAATATGATAGCGGGGAAAAACTAAGGCTGCTAACATTGCCCTTTCTTGATAACTAAGATCATTAAGGGTTGCCAATGTGACAAAATGAAGAGCGATTCGGGATAGAAGCATGTCCATCACCGAAATTGTCGTGGGTTTGTCATGGCAGATGTCCTTGTGAAAGGACTTGGTCGTGGAGCCATCGCAACGAGTTAGCTTAAAGGGGTTAAACCGGACAAGGGGACACGGGGAGTTTATACTAGTTCGGCCCCTTCTGTGAAGGTAAAAGCCTACGTCTAGTTGTGATTGGTATTGCTTGGGTTTCGAAGGCCAGGGAGCGAATCCGCTTTGTCTGGCTCTCGAGTTGTTGTCTGTCCTCTAAACCGCTGCTGGGTCGTCCCTTTATATACATAGGTTGACGCCCGCCGGTTTACGGAGTCCCGAATCCGGATCATAAACGTGTCCGGTTCGGTCTCTACACTTCCTATCTTACAATGCAAGTTACATAATTAGGTCGGTTTACATCTACAGGCCTTAACTCGCTTCTGGGCCTTGGGCCTTCATAAAGCGCCATCATTCTTACATCTTCATGGGCTTCTAATCTTCGTAAAGCTAACCCGGCTATTCCTGGCCGGTTTACATCCAGTAGTAATATCCCCAACATTAGGCCCCAGATTGGTTTGAACTTGTTCATGTCAATCTTCAATACTTAGAAAAATTCCTCCCTTGCATCTTCACGTTGATCTTGTAAACCGCCGTGACGTCATACTTCCGGATCATGATAGACCACCCTGACGTCATCTATCCATTGAAGCTGAAGATTACCTTCACTAATGCATATCTAGTCATCGAAGTGACACCATTATTAACTATCCGTTTTTGAGCTCCTCGATTCCTGCACTTGTCGCCTTATCGCTTCACCTTATAAATAGGGCCACGAGTCCTTATCATTTTTTTCCCTCGTCTCGTTTGCTTCTTCCTCCTCCTCGCGACACCTCCGCACCTGAGCACCTCCTCCATCGTCAAGCCTCGCCTCTGCCTCACCATTGGCCGCTGCATCAACCTATTCGTACCAGAGTTCCGCAGCACACCTTCGCTGCTTCCGCGGCCGCAGTAAGTCCTTTCCTCCTTCCTTAGATTCATTAGGGTTTCCCTGTTCTTCGCAGTTATCTGAAGTTCATCAGTGCTTCAGTGCTAATCTTCCCTGTTCCTCCTTAATCTATAGATGGACACTTCACGCTTGACGTATCCCTTGCCGTGGCTAATCTTCTATACCACCGCAAACCCTTATGCGCAAAAAACTGATCTAGTCCTTCATAAACTGTTTCAGGTCCTACCCTTTTTAGGTCAAAATATTTTTCCCTTTCTGTCTTCGGTAGATCCAAAATTCCCATGTGATCCCGTGAAACTTGTTTTTCCTTACTTAGCCCTTTTCGCCTTAGATCTGTATCTTCTGTACTACGTAGGTGGTTTACCTTTGTAAAAACAATCTATCTCATACCATTAGCCCCCTAGTAAACCGGCAAACCTTCTTTATGTTGATTGTAATAGTCCGGTTTAACAACACATGTATGCCCTCGATATGACCTTGTCCTTCACTATTGTATTCGTCTCCGGTTTACGCAATTTCACATACCTGTATATCTTTATTCCACTGCATCTTGTATACCACCATGAATGATTTGTAAACCGACATTTCTTTTCCAGCTTTTTGTTTCACAATGCCCAAATAGTTTGCCGCTTGCAATTGGGCTCGTTCCCGGGTCACCGAGGAATAGTTGAACGGAATGGTCAGTATTGGCACTTTGCCTAAGAAAACTGAAATTCGATGGCGGGTTCCAGGAACAAAAAATCCTCCAACCCCAAGGCAGGGCGAGGTTGTGGTCTTTGTCGACCACATAGGCCGTGGTTTCAAACCGCCAGGGTCAAAGTTCTACCGAGATGTGCTTGCCAGTTTCCAACTCCATCCTCAAGATATCGGACCCAACTCGGTGTCCAATCTATGCAACTTCCAGGTCTTCTGTGAAGTGTATTTACAAGAAGAACCGACTGCTGAACTGTTCCAGGACTTCTTCCATCTGAACCAGCGTACAAAGTTTGTGGATGGCCCCAATACTGAACTTGGTGGTGTCTCAATTCAAAAGCGGAAGGAAGTTGAATTCCCTCATGCCAAACTGCACAGCCACCCTATGGAATGGAACCAGACTTGGTTTTACTGCAGAGATACTTCTCCTGAAGGTGAAAATCCCCTTCCAGGCTATCGTGATCACCGACTTTCCAACACCCATCCAACACCGCAACACCTAAGTTCTGTAGAACGGGCCAAATATGCCCCTCAACTCGCCAAGCTCTGGGCCTTTATGGCCAACGGTTTAACAGGAGTTGATTTTGTGCGCTGTTGGATATCTTGGAGCGTCTTGCCGCTAAGCCGCCGCCCCAGTTTAATGTGTGAGTACACCGGTGATGTTGAAGACCCTCAACGCCATATCAACATTCAGGTGACCGATGAAGAGGTCACTGAAAGTGTAAAGAAAATTTTGAATGAATCGGAATCAGTCTGTAGTCAAACCGGCTTAAACCCCTTCTATACCAAGAACAGACCCCCTGCTGTAAGCACTATACTTCCTTTTCATCTTTGATATCTTTAACTTGTTCAACTTGTAATCCTTCTTCTGTTTATGTATGAATAGGATAATGATCCCTTCTGGAAACGGAAATCCGTAGATAAAGCAGTAAAGCCAACCGGGGATAAAGCGGTCAAACCATGTCGTCCCAAAACCAAAGCCGTCAAGCGGACCTCAAAGCGGAAAACGGCTGACCGGATCAACATGGAACTTGATGAAGATGCTGATGATCTGGAAGTTGAGGTAGAACTTGACTCACTTGGCTTCCTTTTCATGCACCTCATTAACAATGATCTTTATCAGGAGGAAGTAGAAGGCAGCCATGCTGATGATGTAGAGGTAATTATCCTTTCCTCCGGTTCAGACTCTATGCCAACACAAAAAACCCGTCAAGCAGTCTGGAAAGTAAGCTTTTCTCATCCTCTTGCTTACTTGGACCCAACATTTATTTTGAAGACACAGCAGCATGAAGCTCGCCGGACAACCCGGCACAGTGGCCAACAGGTCACTTCGGCCGGTTTACCTGATACCCCAGTTCGGAAGCGCCAGTCTGAGGTCTCTTCCACTTCTGGCCATTCTTATCCCAAGGCATGTTATTTTAGACAACCTCTTAATCCATTCGATTCAAATTATCAGGTGACACCTCCCTCATTCTCTGGCGTGTCGACAGCAACCCAACTCCCTCCTCTAAAAACTGTGGCTGGGTAAGTTTTCAAACTCCTTCCAATGCATTACAAATCTTGAATAAGATGCCAACCCTCTTTTAATTTATTTGCAGAGCCAAAGCCAGACCCAGCAAGGAAGCCCGGGTCAACAATCCGTCAGAAGACCAGGAAGTTTTTGAAGAAGAGCAGAGAGGTGAACCAGACCAAACTCGTGAACCGGAGGGTCCTCATCCTGAAGCCGCCTCTGATGAACCGCCCCTTCAAGATCGGAATACTGATGAACCACCAGAAGCTGACCCTGCCGTGCCTGACACTGAACCGGCAGCTCTAAACCGGGCTAGTCCGATGAGAGATACTGAAACTCCGTCATCACCCACAAAAACCACTGAAGGCCAAGGAGATGATGTTATCGTTACTGGTATGGGCCACAGCTCTCCTGGCCATCCCGTAGTCTTGGCCCAACATAGTGCCAAAGAAGAACATGCTGCCAGGGAAAATGACAAATGGAGCACTGACTTATCAAGTTATGCCCATCTCAACGCTGAAGAACTTCACTCCGGTTTCTTAAACCGTCTGCACTCAAACCACGACTATGAAGCCGGTTTGGTGAATTTGATGAAGGAACGCTATGAGGTACTTTCATCTCCCTTTACTTCCTGATTCCAAAGTTGAAATGCCAGCCCAAGTAGCCTCCAAGGTCCGTTTTATGATGTTAATCGTGAACCGAGTCTTTGTAATACTTTAAGTCTCTCCCACTGACCCTCAAAATGTTAGGTTCTTAGTGAAAACCAAGGCTGATACTTTACCAATGTGATGATATAGCTTTCCTCAGCGTAGCCCCCAAAGGCCGGTTTAGCTTTGTAAGGTAATCCGGGTTTTAATCCATGCGTCCGTTTTGAACAGATGTACATTGGCCCCCAAGTGTCAAGGATAATGCTTGCATTGTTCTGGAGACTTGATAAAAGATGTAGTGAATCAGAGCAAATAGGCATTAGCCCCCAAGTATGGAGTGCATAACTTGTTATACGCTTTGTACTTTAGAAAATATATATCCTATTGTTTGACATTTCTTCATTGTTGTACGCCGAACTAAGCAATAGAGATGCCCGGACTGCTGATTTGCAAGAGAATGTGAAGTCCCAACAAGCAGAAGCTGCGAAAGCTAAAGAGGAGCTGACCAAAGCCCTGGCAGCGATGGAAAAGATGAAAGAATCTTTTAACAAAGATCGTGCTGACTGGGAAACTGAGAAAGCCGGTTTAACCAAAAAAGCTGAAGATGCCAAAGTAGCCCTGAAACTAGTTGTAGATGAACTAGCCGGTTTGAAACGGCAAATCAACGCCATGACTTCCACTGTCTTTGGTAAGTATCTCCTTGTGCATTTTATCCAATTCATTGAACCATATCATTGATCAGAATACTGATTTTAAACCATCATAGGCACGCGTATTGCTCATCTGGGCACAGATATGCAGATGAAGCTTAAAGCGGCATATACTTTGATTGAACAGCTGTACTCTGGATCCCAGCGGGCTATTTGCACCGCGCCTTACAATAAACTGGCACCATCATTGATAAAGGAAACTCTTGAGAAGCTGGCCATGTTACCAGCCCGGATTACCGAACTGAAGAAGGCAGCTGCAAGAGCAGGCGCATTAACTGCACTAATCCGAGCTAAGGCATGGATTCCAGACCTTGAAGCGGAGGACATCATTAAAGGATACCCAGGTGTAAAGGAGGATGGTTCAAAATTCGACAATGATGACCTCCGAAGGCTGATGAAAGAAATGCGGCCAGTAGCCAGCAAACTGGCAGAGGACACAGACTTGTCTCATTTCCAACCGGCTTATGACGCTGAAGGGAAGAGACAGCCTGCCGAAATCCATGAAGTCGAAGACCTTGTGCCTCCAATCCGTAAGCATACCTTTGCTCCTGATATTAACCCCTCCAGCCTTATCCATGAAGAGGCCGTGTTTCAAGCTTTAACTAGAGTTGATTGGTCGATGGTTGATTTCCAGCGTCTGGGGAGGGATGAAGAAGAAGTGATCGCACCAACTGATCCTCAACCTTCAAACCATCCAGACGAAGCATCTTAAATCGGCAGCCGGTTTACCAGATATTTGTATGCCAATGCCAAAAAAACAATTATGCACTTGTGGCCGCTTTGAAGCTTCTTGTAATACAATAGAAAAAAACTCTTTTATCTGTCATTCCATCGAGCATGTTTTGTGACACTTCTTGCAAATTTGTTCCACTTTTTGGGATTTATGCATTGCCCATGATGAGATGTGTTCCTGGATACAAGAACTTGAAAGTATCCCAGCGGTTTACCACTCGTTGGTTGACCAACTGCTTGTATGGTAAAGGTGTCAACACCAATACGAAGTGTTGATAACTTCATCCTTAGTTTGCCGGATTATGATAATAAACCATACCGGGATATAATAATCACTGGGTTTTCTTTATAGCACTGGCGATTTAGTCAAACCAGACCGGGGTAAGGAACGCCGTCTTGTAACTGATCATGTAGTTGAAAGTCAAGCCGGGCCAGAGACATCGACTACTAGGAAAAGGCCTACTAGTGGCGCACCAGTTTTGCCTACTCATGGCGCACTACTGGTGCGCCACTAGTACCACGCCTCCAGCCCAAGCACGCTTAACTTCAGAGTTCTATCCAACCCTAGCACCAGCTCACTTCACAGGCACTTGTCGATATATCTAGCATATCAATCCTATTTAAACCTTGTTGATGTTTAGGACTTTGTTCAAGTTCATGAGTGTGATGAAATTTTGAAAAAATATTTCAAACTTCCGTTCATATTACGTATCATATTTTGAAAAAAAATTCCCGAAAAAAAATCGAAACTAATTTTTTTCTGATACTAGTGGCGCACCTAGCATACAGTGCGCCACTAGTAAGTTTAAATTTTTTTTGAATTTTTTTGCCTTCAGATCTTAAAAGCCCCGTAATTTTTTTTCTGTTAGGTTTTTGAGGATTTTGAAAATGTTAAACGGAGTTTCCCCGATTAAATTCGGATGTAACTTTTCGAGTAGATGATTTTTCATATAGAAAACTTTTTAATCCCAGTTCGTATGCAAAAGTTATGCCCATTTTACAAATTCCAGAGAGATTTTGCAAATAAAGTCGAAATTCATGTTTGTAAATTTTCCCAACAACTAGACCACATATCACATGGGAAACTTATTTTCTTTTATTTTTTGACATTTTCATCATTTTCTTTTATTTTTTTAAACTGAAAAGGCGGTCCATGGGGGGGGGGGGGTGCATGCGAGGGAATTTTTGGGCCAAGTTAGTAATGGCGCACCATGGGAGTGGTGCTCCATTACTAGTTTTCAAGAAAAATAAAAAAATTGAAAAAATTTACTAGTGGCGCACCGTGGATGTGGTGTGCCATTACTAGTTTAATTAGTAATGGCGCACTATCCCCTGGTGCGCCATTAATAGTTTTGAAAAAATGGAAAAAATTGAATTTTTTTTACTAATGGTGCACCGTGGATGTGGTGCGCTATTACTAGTTTAACTAGTAATGGCGCACTATCACCTGGTGCGCCATTACTAGGTTTGAAAAAAATAAAAAAATCTTATTACTAATGGCGCACTGTGGATGTGGTGCGCCATTAGTATTTGGACACTAATGGCGCACCACACATGGTGCGCCATTAGTATATAGTAGTGGCGCACCACATGTCTGGTGCGCCATTAGTGTCAATTCCATCTATAGCCCTTTTCCTAGTAGTGATCGGTTTATCAGAACATATTATGAACCTCAATAAAGGCAGAAAACGTACCAAATATGATTCCAAAAAAGAAATATGCAAGGCTTTTTACGAGCTGCCAGGCTCCAAATCGAGGCTTTTCATGGGCTGCCAGGCCTCTGAGTTAAACTGTTTAACAAAGCCTTTTAAGATGGGCCTCCAATTAACCAATTGTCGTTTTAACTTTGACAAGTTCAGGGTCTGTAGAAGATTGACTTGTCAAACGTTCGGCAGGTCATACCAGGATTACCTGGACAGGAGTGGCTTACTTGATGAAGGCAAGTTAACCCGGGGTTTTAGGTGAATACACCACGCTTCCAAGCCATGGCTTGATAGCCAATTACAAGGGTCCTTTCAAACTCTTTGTTGCTTTGCACAAAGAGCCCCCAAGTAAGTTTGTGAGCTGTGCTCAGTGGGTGCCCATGTTTGAGTTTGTGCTTTGTGCAACACTCTCTTTGGCCCCACATAATTTCCTTTGTGGCTAAACGCCTATCAAGAGGTGTAGCTATGGTTTGATAACAACCAAGCCCCCTAGTGATATCCCTTTGTGGTTTCAAACCGATCAAGAGGTGTAGCTATGGTTCAGATATGACCAAGCCCCCTGGTGATTTTCTTTGTATACGTGCGGCTGTAGAGACCGGTTTAGCAAAAAACTCTGCTTTGTCAGTAGAAACTCTTGTAAGCACACACATGATGTAAAAAGAACAGAGACCCTGCTTTAATGGAGGCTCCGGTTTATTATACAATATATACATCGTCATAAATATGTACATATGAAGAGCCTATGGCTCAAGTATAGTAAGGCCAAAGAAGAGCTATGTTCCACGGCCGCTTGGTCTCCTCCTCCTATTTACGTGAGTCTTGGTGCTCTTGAACATCAATGAGGTAGTATGACCCATTGTGCAGATTCTTGCTAACAACAAAAGGTCCTTCCCAAGGTGGGGATAATTTGTGCATATCAGTTTGATCCTGGATGAGCCGGAGCACCAAATCACCCTCTTGAAAGGTTCTGGTCTTAACCCGGCGGCTATGATAACGTCGGAGATCTTGTTGATAAATCGCCGAATGTGCTGCTGCAAGATCACGCTCCTCATCTAACAGGTCCAGAGAATCCTAACGAGCTGCCTTGTTATCCGCTTCAACGTAAGCTGCCACATGGGGCGAGTCGTGACGGATGTCACTAGGGAGAACTGCCTCCGCTCCATAAACCATGAAGAAAGGTCTGTAACCCGTCGATCTGTTAGGCATGGTGTTGATGCTGCATAACACAGAAGGTAATTCTTCCACGCAACAACCCAGTGTCCGCGTCAAAGGAACCATAAGCCGGGGTTTAATACCTCTCAAAATTTCTTGATTTTCCCTCTCTGCTTGACCATTAGATTTGGGGTGAGCCACCGATGCTATATCAAGCCGGATGTGCTCACGTTGGTAGAACTCCTCCATCTCTCCCTTTGACAGATTAGTACCATTATCAGTTATAATACTGTGTGGAAAGCCAAACCGGCATATCACCTTTTTGATGAGTTGAACCATCGTGGCCGCATCACACTTACTGACTGGCTCTGCTTCCACCCATTTGGTGAATTTATCAACTGCCACTAATAAGTGGGTCTTTTTGTTCTTGGAGCGCTTAAAGGGTCCAACCATATCAAGCCCCCAAGTTGCAAATGACCATGTTATTGGAATCATCCTCAGCTCCTGAGCCGGAATATGAGCACAGCGTGCAAATTTTTGACAACTGTCACATTATTTGACTAAATCCTCAGCATCAGCATGAGCTGTTAACCAATTGGAACCGTGGCGAAAATCTTTAGCCACCAAAGACTTTAAACCAGTGTGGTGACCGCAATCCCCTTCATGGATTTCTCGCAAAATTTTACAACCCTCTTGAGGAGAAACACAACGCTGAATCGCCCCTGATACGCTTTAACGATGTAACTCTCCGTTGAGTATGGTCATTGATTTGGAACGACGGATTATCTGCCGGGCCAAAGTTTCATCCTCTGCTAACTCACCCCGGTTCATGTAAGCTAGGTACGGGATTGTCCAATCCGGTATAACATGCAAAGCTGCCACCAATTGAGCCTCCGGGTCAGGAATAGCCAACTCCTCCTCTGTTGGTACTTTGACCGACAGATTATGCAGCACGTCAAGAAAGACATTTGGTGGGACCGGTTTACACTGAGAACCAATGCGGATTAAAGCATATGTCGCTTCATTCTTTCTCCGGTCTATATGGTCCACCTGATAACCCTTGAAGTGACCAGCTACTGTGTCCACCTCTCGTCGATATGCAGCCATGAGTGGGTCTTTAGAATCCCAAGTGCTAGACACCTGTTGGGCCACTAGATCTGAATCCCCCAAGCACTTAACCCGACTTAAGTTCATCTCCTTAGCCATCCGAAGACCGTGGAGCAAGGCCTCATATTCAGCAGCATTGTTAGTACAAGGGAACATTAAACGGAGGACATAACAAAACTTGTCACCTCGTGGGGAAGTTAGTACGACTCCAGCCCCCGAACCCTCCAACTGTCTGGATCCATCAAAGTGAATAGTCCAATACGTGTTATCCGGCTTTTCTTCTGGTGCCTGCAATTCCGTCCAATCATTGATGAAGTCCACCAGTGCTTGGGATTTAATTATTGTGCGTGGTATGTATTTGAGCCCGTGAGGTCCAAGCTCAATAGCCCATTTGGCAATCCGGCCCGTTGCTTCTCTGTTTTGAATGATATCTCCCAGAGGGGCTGAACTGACCACTGTGATAGGATGACCCTGAAAATAGTGTTTAAGCTTCCGGCTTGCCATAAACACTCCATACACCAGCTTCTGCCAATGTGGATACCTCTGCTTTGACTCAATGAGCACCTCACTGATATAATAAACAGGCCGCTGAACCGGATATTCCTTGCCAGCTTCCTTGCACTCTACCATAATAGCCACGCTAACACACTACTAGGAAAAGGCCTACTAATGGCGCACCAGTTTTGCCTACTAATGGCGCATCACTGGTGCGCCATTAGTATCACGCCACTAGTATTTATTACTAATGGCGCACCACTCGTGCGCCATTAGTATCTGGTATACTAATGGCGCACCACGCAGTGCGCCATTAGTATATAACACCATGCGCCATTAGTATGCCTCCCAGGGGCCATATTTAACCATGTGCTTTGGCACACTAATGGCGCACTGCGGATGGATGCGCCATTAGTATACTTGGCATACTAATGGCGCACTATTTGGTGATGTGCCATTAGTATACTTTGGCATACTAATGGCGCACTCTGTAGTGATGCGCCATTAGTATGAATATTAGGTTTTTTTACTTTTATGATTTTTGCACAGGTTACAAAATATATTATTTGACAGAATATAGACAGTAGCACACAACAACAGCAGATTCATCGAATACAATAGAAGATTAGTCTCCAAATACAATTCATCATATTAGTCTCCGAATTCAAAAGACCGAACGAAGATAAAACATTACAAGTCTCGAGACCGCGAGTATCGAGTTTGTCTTCACATTACAAGTCGATATCGATCATCTAAACTACCATCACATAGAAGAGAGCTGCGGTCATCACGATGAGCATCATCACGATGAAACTGGTCTTCATCCGGTTCCTCCAATGCTCCCTCCTCTCTCCCGCTAGATAGCGGGCATATCTAGATTCCGCCTCTGCCCTAGTGGTGTACCCTTTGTAACTGTTACCGCTGAAACGGTGAACCTGTCTCCGACACTCCTCCCAGTCGTCGTAGACTCCGGGAACCTTACCCTTGTACACAACATACGACGGCATCTCTATGCACAAGCCAAACAACAGACAATACATACATAAGCAATATATACGTATGCAACAAAAGGATCAGAAGAGAAAAGCAAGACATTAATAGCACGATTCATGGTCCTACTAATAAATAGCATCGATTACATCTAAGTTGAACGACTGTCCAAACCAAAGAGACATACAATTAATTAAAGTTTAATTACAACATGAGCCAATCAATGTTTCAGAACTACACATCACTACTTTCGACTCGACTCATGGACAGGAGCATGAATGAAGCCGCTGTCTGTCGTGATGGTCATGAAATCGCGGGTGTTGTCAGCCTGCATTTGTAGCATTCCGTCTATCTCAATGTTGGACGGTTGATATCTGAGGAAGGACTGCCCCGAGGTATGAAGGACATCTTGATGGATGATGTCCGCAAACTCCGACTGGATGCGAAAGAATTCTTGTCTGATGTCCGCGTCCTTGATTGCCGACAAGCTCGCGGCCCAATCTTTGAGATTATTTGGTAGCAGAAGGTGATGATGGTCCCTTACGATCGCCCGCATGTGATGGAGGGCGTAGTAGGCATCCTTCTGACCGCCAGGCGGCTGCTTGACACTGTAGAACGTTGTACTATGGGCGAACATGTGCTTGCCGTACTTACGAACTGCCCTGGTGAAGGTGCCTCCAGATTTGGCGTAGCCGGGGAGAACATAATCAAGAACTTTCTTGATATTTGTGTAGTCTATCTTGGAGTTACGGTTCGGGTCGAAATACGTGGCCATGGAATATTTCGGGCTTAAGAGGATGAGTGTGCGATGTGTGCCACTGCACAGAACACAGAATGTTAGAGAAAAAAAGAACGATCGAAATCTAAGAAATCATATGTTACGGGGCGGTTAAGGGATGACTTACTCGGGAAAGTAAGCCACAAGGAAGTTATCCTTATCTGGGTTTTCCAGAATGATGTCTTCGAGGTGTGAACTCGTGACTTGGCGGTCCCCAGCGCTGCTCAAGAGCTTGGCACGCATGTAGAAGGGGTCGACGATCACGATGTCCGGGGTCTTGTCTCTAATGATCCGCATCTCCATACTCAGCGAAAACAGCCGAACGAAGGTGCAGTGCAGGCGATGAAGGTTAAACATAGCAAAGATGTCATCAAACCGCAGGACGATCGTACCCCCGATGTCGCCATCCACAAAGCCCTTGCCCTCTGGAACCTTGGCCACGAAAACTGGGTATGCCACATCATTCTCTCTGAGACGCCGCTTCTACAAAGAAAGAACACTGTCGTGCAGACTCCGCATAGCACCGGTTGCAGCATTGAGCATATTGGTCAGTAGCATCGCCGTACCCGCCACATGCACCCTCCTCGAGATATCCTTAGGTGAAGGTGGCCTGTCCTGAGCATGGATCGTACTCGGTGCCGGCTGGCTCGCACCGGCGCCCTTTTTAGTCTGCCGTTTCCGGCCCTTCTTCTTGATCTGCTGTAATGGGACCGAGTTCTGCTCACAGACCGCCTTCTTGAGCATGTTGGGGCTGATAATATTTGGCACCTCCGCTATCAGAGGCTCGGTGAAGGCGGCAGCTAGAGGCGTCTCTTGAGAACTGAACGCCAGACGACGCCTGTTGCAATTGGGTTTCTCCGCCGTACCAGCTAGATCACGGTCGTCTTGTTTGGGTTCTTGAGAAGGAGGCCCGCAGAACTCGTCACCGTATCCATGTTCGGCAAAGTACTTATCATCGTTGTCATCGTCGTCCGGATCCTGTGCCATATGCATGTCCAGATCCTGTGCCATAGGGATGTCCGGCATGTCTGGTAGCATTGCAGCATTCTTGCCATGGCTTGGCGCCGGCACGACTGGCGGTCTTGTCTGTGGGGTGGTATCCCCCGCCCCCAAACGAATCTGGCTCTTCGGCCAAAGCAGGGGCCAGCTTACGCAGGCGCTAAGGGTCATCTCATCTTCTTCGTCGGCCCCAGCGGGTCGAATCGGAGGTAACAGCTCGTCGCAGCCTGGCAGCACCCGAACCACTTCAAGCCTATACATTGTGGGTGGCATCGGATTACCGTGGAACATGGGGTTGCCCGGTTGAACGATTCTGCCCTTGGCGACATCGACCAACTTGCCGCCCACGAAGTGCAGGAGAGTGCAAGGAACGTCGGCGGCGCCCTGCGAAAACGTGTAGGGCGTCAGGGATGCCCAGTCAAAGGCAAGGAGATGAAGTCCTCGACCGAGAGGCTTAGTTACCGTGATGCCATCGACCTCGGCTAATGTCAAGGCACCGCCAACGGCGGGCGTGCAACTGAGGGAGGGGCCGCTTGATGGCGAGGTGCCAGCCGGCGTACACCCGGGTGCATTAAGCTCCAATGCCGGCGTCGGAGACACCAATACCACCGCCGGAGACACCAATGGCGCCGTCGCCGTAGACACCAATACCGCCACCGCCGGAGACACCAATGGCGCCGCCTGCGCATTGTGCGAGTTGCTGGCCGTGAAGCTGGGAATCGGGGGCGGCCCCTGTTAGCCACCCGCAATCCACGTCGTTATCCCATGAATCAAGGTAGGCATAATGCCGGTGAGTGTCGATCCCAGTTGTTGCACTTGCTCTTGGACCATCTCCGGAATCCGCGCCACTTGCGCCTTGAGTGCTTTAACCTCGCGTGACTGGCTTTCCGAGCTGGTCTTTTTCTCCTTTTGCCCACCAGCGGCATAGTATGACAACCATTTTGTGGACAAGCCTTTGCCGTCCACACGACCAGCTGACGTCGGCTTATTGAGCTTATCCCTGTTTTTCATTACGTTCAATGCCCTATTCAAAGGGGTGTCGAAAGGGGAGCTCTGAGACGACCCCGCGCTACTGCTTTCTTTATCCTGCGGAAGGAACGTGAACCATTTAGAAATATTGGGGATTAATTAGAATGCAACCATATGGAGCTAATTACGCGGGGGTGTATTCCTTACCAGAACAAGCTCAAGATCCTTGGTCTTCGGATCCGTGGTAAGCTCCTTTGTTACCGGGTCCTCCTTGTACCGGGCCCTGAGAAAGTTCCTAGTCTGCTTGTCACTGTATTTCTCGAAGCGGGGCGGTAGGCCTTGCTCGGCACGCTCCGCGTCCTCCTTGTCCCATACAGGCTCCGCCACTCTGTAACCGCCGGGACCGAGTTGGTGGACCCCTATGTTCAACTGCCACATTTCTTTCCCCCACTGACTTGATTCGGAGGTTGAGGGGCTCTTGCACTTGATCTTGAACTCCTTGTAGTCATCTTCGCTAATCAAAGGATATTTCGCCTTGATCTTCTCATAACTATCACCTTTGTCAATCATTGCCTTCACCGTGGTTTTCCAAGTAGACAGGGCCTGCTAATCCTCGTGAGGGCGGCACCATTAACTTTATTACCCGAGAGGCGTGTGTTTGCAAACTCAGCGGGGAACTTGTATCGTTCGTGCAGCTTCGTGAAGAGGAGGCTGCGCAAATTCCCTCGGTCCTTATGCCTTAGGTTCTCGGTGTTGATCGAGGCGGTGCTCCGGAGAATGCACCCGAGCTGAATAGAGTACCCCTTGACTACATGTTTGGGTGCCGTCGGATGCCCGTCAGAGTTCACTTCAGTAAATTCCTCCCTGACGGTGCCGAGCACGTTCGGGCGCCGGTCCTTCCGTTGCCTCTTCAGTTGGCTGCCATCTGTGCGTGCACCGCCATCATCAGTGGTGGCATCCGCGGCGCCATCATCAGTGGTGTCATCCCCGACGCCACTAGGGGTTGTGTAGTAAGGATCGGTGTCTTCCGCGGTGTCCTCATAGCGGTGAGGTTCTTCCTCCAACTCCTGGGACAGCTCCTAGAATTGCTTGCCGCCCGAACTACTGGCCTCATTGTTGTGGGCCATGTTTCGCTCTAAATAGGAAAAAAGTTTGGTCAAAAAGTTGGTTATTGTCAAGGAACAAGATCATGGTCTCATCATTTAGGGTTTGTCGACACTGAGGCATCCTGAAAGCTAAGCTTTTATCATTTAGGGTTTGTCGACGCCGAGGCACCCTAAAAGCCTAAGCGTACATCATTTAGGTTCTCATTGGTACCGAGGCACCCTATAGAAGCGAAGTTAAGTTTTCATCATTTAGGGTTTATCGATGCCGAGGCACCCTAGGTTGGGCCTAATCACTTGGCACTAATCAGTTGGCTCTATTGCCACCTATGTTGGGTTTATCATCTAGGGTTTATCGATGCTAACGAGAATTCTAAGTTGGGCATAATCACTTGGCTCTATTGCCACCTATGGTTTAATGCAGCAAGAATGGCGGGGCAGTTGATCCTACTTAACTAAGTACTAAGATACCCCGGCCCATGCATTAGTCGCAAGTACCCCATATGTCCTATTTTTAGCAAAGTCATGCTAAAATTCACGGAAAATTTCTGCATGACCTTTGCTGAAAATAGGACATATGGAGTACCCGAATTTGCCGGAACGGAAGTTAATCGACATTCCGGAAAAACTCAAGGGCCTCTCGGGGTACCTGCAAATTCATCACGACACAATGGTCGGAGACAAAACCCAGCAACTTTACAAGTCTTTCACAGATTTGTTTGCAAGTTCTGATATGTAATAAAGATGAGCCTCAAGATACAACACATCAAGCATGGAAAACAAGTCAAACATTTGAGATATCGAGTTTCAAGACATTATACTGCAATTCACTCATAAAGCCATGATTAAATGTGCATAACTACCACTGAGAAAATAATAGGTCTCATCTTCTCATGCATAAACTGCATATCCAGAAGGCACATAGCTAGAAAGGGTGAAAATTACATGGACATTAACCTGTCCAGTTTTTCATTATGGGATTGCTAAACATCACACATAACAGTACCACCCAAACTTTGAGCTAGCATACATAGAGCAATGCCATTTTTTGCAACATCAAAACTGAAAAATCAATACACTTTCTAGCATAAGACTAATCTTTTCACCAATGAGCCAAGAGAAAAAGGAATTAGCCTGCTATTCTCAGACCTAGATTCTAGATGAATTCTATAAGCAAGTGAATCCAGGAATAAAATCATGTATTCTTTTCCTTTGACTACCAAGGTCGAGACTTGCCACAACAAAGGGAGGAGTAGGTCTGGACAAAAGGAGACACAATGCCCGGATGAAGAACAAACCCACGACACGATGGCCAATCGACCCTGCGAAATGAGGTGAACAGAGCAGCAACAGCAGGTCAGCAAGATTTCTACAAGTAGGCAACCTGGGATGACCAAAGAGAAGACTAGCAATTAGTCTGAAACTTTTATGCATAGGGAAGACTACCCTTAGTCTGAAACTATGAGGAGCAAGAGCAAGTAAATTAAACAGTACTGATACATGGTCATCTCTCGTACAGAGGTGAATCTAGATATGCCATATCCCTGTACAGATGTAGAACTTTCTTTCTTTCTCTCATTTACGCCCAGCTTAAGGCCAGCAGCAGCAAGGAACAGCGGCAAGCAGCAGCAAGCGGCAAAGTAATCAGCCTCAGCTAGCAGCGGCAACAAGAGCAAACAACAAAGCATGTTCTGGTTATGTGGGGCTTCTAGGCACATCACTGAGTTTGTTCTAGCAAGCGACAGTTTTATGTGAGCTATATGTGGTTCATAGCTGAATGTGATCATACTTCAAACTTTTAACTGTATGGGTGGGAAATCTGATGGTTGAACAGCGATTGACTTTGGAAAAAATCAGCGGCTAGTTGAATTGCTTCATTTCAGAATTGAAGCTAATCTCTCGGCTAACAGAATTGCTTACTGCTACTGTGGCAGAAAGATTGCAGCAAGAGAGCAAGCAAGCAACTCAGCACAAAACAGATGCAACCTAACTAGTCTCATGGCAAGTACTTAGTACGAAGCAGCAACAACAAATAGGCACGGCGCAGGGTACAAATTACTACAACAAATTTCCTTGAACTGTACTGTCAGCCAAAAAACCCTGCTAGAATTACAACAACTACACTGAACCTATTTCAAAAAGATAGAAAATGAACACACAAAAAGAACACTACATATACTCATCTATTTTCCTCAGTTTCTTTTTAAAAAGGGACCAAAAAAGGACAAACATGAACTGCAGCTACTGATATGGTCTACTACCAAACATAAACTGCAGAAAAAAGAAAAAGGAGAGGGAAGTCGTTAGGGTTCTAACCCAATACATTAGGTCTACCTAATGCACATGGAGTACAAATTCTTCATGTTTGCTAGGCACTACTCCCACAATGTTTTGAACCTAATTTGACCTAAATTCGAGAGGGACTTGTCCTAAACCTAGCAAAAGAGAGAAGAAGAGGGCATGGCCGGGAGGGAGGAGAGGAGGAAGAGAGGAGAAGAGAGGCAGAGGGAGGAGGGTTACCTGACCACGATGAGGTGGTGGTCGGAGCGGAGACGACGGAGGGCGGAGACGGCGAGCTTGGGGGAGGCAAGGATAGACGGCGGGGAGGTCGCGGGCCTCCTCTCCTGGTGGACGTGGGGCGGCTCCGAGGTGAGGGAGGCGGCGCTCGGGGGGGAGGCGGGGCTCAGGGGGGAGGCGGTGAAGGGGAGAGGGAGGCGGCGGGGGTGCGTGGGCGGTTGCGGCGAGGTTAGGTCGAGTGGGGGATCTGGCGAGGGAAGGAGAGAGGCCAGAGGGGAATAGGTGGAGTCGGGGAGGGTTAGCAATGGCGTACCTCCCCCTAGTGCGCCATAAGTACGACGACAGCAATGGCGCGCCTCCCCCCGGTGCGCCATTAGTAATTTTTTTATTACAGTTGGAGCACTCAGGTTATATTCCACCTAACCGTATCCGAAACAAAACACATACACTAGCCTGACTGGTCAGCATGCAGCACACACACTGGGAGGTCCTGGGTTCGATTCCCAGGCTCCCCAATTTTTGTTTTTATACATTTTATTCTTTGCACATATCCTTTTATGCATGCATCCAAATATAACATGTCACATATGCTAGATGCTCAGAATTTCATGTAGAAAAATAATATGCAGTTTGTTGGCATGTTAACAACACTTAAAATGCGGTTTGATATTTATTTGTGTTTAAATATGTTCAAACTTGTTTAAATCATAACTAAATATCCATAGCTCCAAATTTGACAAACTTTATATGCTTTTTGGATTAACATATATGCGGTGGGTCGACGGCGGCGGTGGAGCGGGGGAGGGTGCGGTGGCTGCTCGGCGGCAGTGGAGTGGGTCGGGGATCGAGATCGAGATGGACGGGGATAGCGATCGAGATTTAAAAATATTCATCAAATTTGAAAAATATTCATGAATTCAAAAAGTGCCCATGAAATTCAAAAATATTCATGAGTTCAAAAATATCTAGCTCGTCCCAGGTTACTAATGGCGCACCACACAGACATGCGCCATTAGTAACCCAACATACTAATGGCGCACCACACAGACATGCACCAATAGTAGTTTTGCAAAAAAGTAAAAAAAATAATTTTTATACTAATGGCGCACCGTGGCACAGTGCGCCATTACTAGTTTAAACTATTAATGGCGCACTATGCAACAGTGCGCCATTAGTAGTTTTGCAAAAAAGTAAAAAAAATACAGTAGTGGCGCACTCTATGGCTAGTGCGCCATTAGTAGTTCTAACTACTAATGGCGCACTCTGCCCGGATGCGCCATTAGTATGTTTGAAAAAATGAAAAAACATTTTGTTACTAGTGGCGCACCGTGTGCCTGGTGCGCCATTAGTGTCTTCCACACTAATGGCGCACCAACACATGGTGCGCCATTAGTATATAGTACTGGCACACCACATGTTTGCTGCGCCATTAGTGTCAATTCCATCTATAGCCCTTTTCCTAGTAGTGACAGCTCGGGCATTAGCAGCCACATATAGTAATAATGGCTCCTTATCGATCGGTGCTTCAAGCACAGGCGGTTCAGCTAACTACCTCTTAAGATCCTCAAATCCTTTATCAGCTGCCGCGCTCCAGACAAAATTATCTGTTTTCTTGAGCATCTGATATAAAGGGATAGCCTTCTCCCCAAGATGACTGATGAACCGGCTCAAAGCCGCAATCCGGCCGGCCAGACATTGAACGTCATTGATACACGCCGGTTTAGCCAAAGATGTAATTGCTGGAAAAAAATTCCGGATTAGCCTCAATGCCTCTATTTGACACCAGAAAACCCAAGAGTTTGCCTGCTGGAACACCAAAGACACACTTTTCCGGATTGAGCATCATCTTGTAAACCCAGAGGTTGTCAAAGGTTTTTCTCAAGTCATCTATCAATGTTTCCTCCTTTCTGGATTTTATCACAATATCATACACATATGCAAGAACATTGCACCCAATTTGCTTATGAAGACAATTCTGAACACAGCGTTGATAAGTCGCCTGGGCACTCTTAAGCCCGAAGGGCATGGAGACATAACAGAAGGCTCCAAAGGGAGTGATGAAAGCTATCTTCTCCTGGTCCTTAACTGCCATTTATGATCTGATGATAACCGGAGTAAGCATCCAGAAAACATAAACGGTCACACCCCGCCGTAGCATCAATGATCTGATCAATACGAGGGAGAGCAAAGGGGTCTGCAGGACATGCTTTGTTCAAGTCTGTGTAATCTACACACATACGCCAAGTGCCGTTTTTCTTAAGAACCAGCACCAGATTAGCCAACCACTATGGGTGAAAGACTTCCACAATAAACCCTGTGGCCAACAACCGAGCTACCTCTTCACCGATAGCCTTACACCTTTCTTCATTGAAGCGGCGGAGAAACTGCCGGACCGGTTTAAACTTAGGATCAATATTAAATGTGTGCTCAGCGAGTTCCCTCGGTACACCTGGCATGTCAAAAGGTTTCCATGCAAAGATGTCCCGGTTCTCACGGATGAACTCAATGAGGGCGCTTTCCTATTTGGGATCCAGGTTAGCCCTGATGCTGAACTGCTTGGATGAATCGCCAGGAACAAAATCAACCATCTTAGTATCTGTGGCCGATTTAAATTTCAACGTCGGATCATGTTCCGTAGTTGGATTTTTCAAAGAAGTCATATCTGCCGGATCAACTTGGTCCTTATAAAACTTCAATTCCTCCGTGGCACAAACCGACTCAGCATAAGCTGCATCGCCTTCCTCACATTCCAAAGCGATCTTCCTGCTCCCATGTACTGTGATGGTCCCCTTATGACCTGACATTTTAAGTTGTAGATAAACATTACACGGCCTCGCCATGAACTTAGCATAAGCCGGTCGCCCAAAAAAAGCGTGATACAGACTTTTGATTTTCACCACCTCAAAAGTCAATGTTTCTGACCTTGAATCATGGTCATCTCCAAAAGCCACCTCTAAGGCTATCTTGCCTATTGGATATGCAGACTTGCGAGGCACCACACCATGAAAAATAGTGTTTGACGGTTTAAGACTCTTATCTGTCAACCCCATACGACGGAAGGTATCATAATATAAAATGTTGATACTGCTTCCCCCATCCATGAGTACCTTCGCGAACTTATATCCCCCAACTTGAGGGGCCACCACTAGGGCCAAGTGACCCGGATTGTCAACCCGGGGTGGATGATCCTCTCTACTCCACAAAATGGGTTGCTCAGACCAGCACAAATACTGAGGCACCGCTGGTTCAACAGAGTTTACTGCCCTCTTGTGAAGCTTCTGGTCACGCTTACACAAGCTAGTGGTGAACACATGATATTGCCCACTATTTAGCTGCTTAGGATTGCTCTGATAACCCTCCTGCTGCTGATGCTGCTGGTTCCCCTGATGGTTGTAACCTCCATGGTTGCCTTGGTTCCCTTGATTGATGTGTCTGGTTTGATTACCCTGAAATCCTGAACCACCGGGGAGGCCATTATATGCACCTTTTCTTCGCCATTATATGCACCGTTATGACTTAAGTTTTTGCCAAGCTGGGTTACTTGGCTCCTATGCTTATGCCCTATGTTCCCGTTTGTTCGGCTAGGGTATAAAGGGAGCACCTCTGCGATTGTTACAGTCGGGTCATCCGGACTTGTACCTCAGACTGGGTGAAGCCGAAAGCTAGCATTCTTAAGGGAATATTCGGTCGGCGAACTAAATATGTTTTACCATCAATACATTATGTACCCCCAGATGTCACGTATACTGCAATTTTTCAATCTCAGTTCGGGCATGCATACTAACGCATGTTCACCCAAGGAAAGGAACCCTTAACGGAACTATTCTCCCTGGAAGATGTTTCTTACAATCAACATGCAATATAACATAGCTAGCCAGACACAATTTGTCTGTTCAAGCAACTATGACCCCTACGCCTGTTTTCCATGCATACCCCGGTCTATATTGCCGCTCAGGTATTCGGAAACACTCCGAACCTTCGGGTCCAGAGGTCGAAGCGAAAAGGCCTGCCATGACAATCGTTTTACAATCCGGCTAGGGACAAATTTGTTAATTGAAGTACATAATCACTTGGACTGAAAAACTTCTTCCTCTATGCCGTCTAACAAGCTATCTAGCTTACAATCCTGTTGGGAAAACTTGGCGGCTAACTTTACTTGGTCATATACCAAACTAACTGGAATTTCTTGTCCATCTGACCCCGGAGATCCGACCCGGGCAATATGATTCGGATCAAGCTTGGTGCACCGTGTTTTTACCATGGCCCATGCCTCTCACGCACCTTCTCGGTAGCCCGATATCTTCCATAATCGAAAGTGCTGCCGAGCTCCCTGGAATAGCTTCACAAGCTCCTCCATACTTCCTGGAGGGGAGGCGGATGGCCACAAAGCCTTGGCAACACTCCGCATTGCTTGCCGAGCTCGCTCGTGCAGTTGGGACAGCTCTTGCAGCAGATCACTTGAATATCTAGACATTTCCTCTTCGGGACGGCCAGTCAGCATATATAGCTGCAAACATAAATCTATCAGATCATTTTTTAGAAGAATTGCACGGAGGTGAGTTCAAATGCATACTGAATATGCCGCCTCGTAGCCTCCTATTTTCCTTTAGGGCGTCAACTGCTACCTTTTCTTCGCCATTATATGCACCATTATGACTTAAGTTTTTGCCAAGCTGGGTTCTTGAAATCTTGCATAATATAGCAATCCTTCCAAAGATGCGACGCTGGCTTCTCCTTTGATCCATGCTTTGGACAGGGTTGATTTAACATGCACTCCAAATTGGGGCCTGAACCTCTGCCCCTTTGGGGTTGCTTGCCCTTATGGCGCTGGCCATTCTCCTGAGCATTGGTGTTAGCGACAAAGTCCAAGCTGCTGTCGGCTTTGCGCTTACCACTGTTCCCATGACTTGCCGGATTATGCTGCTGACCTTTGGCGTTGCCATTCTTTTTCCCTTTCCCCGGTTTGTCCTCCTTTGAGTCAGGGTCTTTGGTATTATCTGAATCGGCGTACTTAACCCAAGCGGCCATAAGCGTTGACATATCATTGCAGTGACGTTTGAGCCTTCCTAAGTTCTGTTTGAGAGGCAGAAAACGGCAATTGCCCTCCAACGTTAGTACTGCGGTATCTGCATTGATACGATCCGATGAATGCAGAATAGCTGAGACCTGCTTGACCCAATGGGTCGTGGACTCCCCCTCCTCTTGGACACAAGCGGCCAGATCCACAATTGACATGGGCTACTTACAGGTATCTTTGAAGTTCTGGATAAACCGGTGCTTCAATTCGGCCCATGATCTAACAGAGTTAGTTGGTAAGCTCGTCAACCAAGTACGAGCTATTCCTTCCAACATCATGGTGAAGTATTTAGCACATACCGCTTCATCCACATCTAGCATCTCCGTTGCCATCTCGTAGCTTTCAACCCATGCTTCTGGCTGTAGATCGGCGGTATAATTGGGTACCTTATGAGGTCCTTTGAAATCCTTGGGCAGTCTCACATTACGCAAAGCGGGGGTAATACACGGTACCCCTAAGGAACTGAACACCACACCTGGCTCTACTGAAGCGATAGGGTGAACCGGAGTAGGTTGACGGGCTCCGTGCAGAGCTGCTAACTCGGCCTCTCGACGCGCGCGACCATGGTCTACCACATCCTGCGCATTAGCACCTCCCCCTGCCGGGTTGTGCCCTCGCGGCGGATTACGGTGACGTGCGCTGCTTGATACGGCCGGTTCATCCTCAACTTGCATGCTGTAGCTCCTGCTTGGACGGGGGGTGGAATGAATCCTCTCGCGGCTGTGTGACTATGCCTGCTACTGGTTTAAAGCTGTTTGAAGGAGATCTCTGGCCCGTCGTGCCTCAATTGCAACTAGTGATTCGCCGTCGGTCGGGAGGGCTGCCAATTGTGAAGCGGCGGCCACAATGTTGTCCAACGGGTTGGAGTAATGCTTGGGAGGTGTTGGAACATATACTGTGGCACAATGTTGTTCTGACGAGGCGGGTCCATCGTGCACGGCTGAACCAGCGCTCCTGTTCCTGGCACCTCCGTCCGGTTTAATATTGGCTGGTTACTAGTTCCTGCTCCTGGCGTATTGAAGAGATTTCGTGGCTCATAACCCGACGGGAGATGCGATCGGTACGTTCTTCTCATGACTTCTTCAGAAGCGTTCTGATCCAACCTAATCAGGTAGGCCTGGGCTTCCAACTCGGCCCATTCTATAGCCATCCTAGCATTCTCCGTCGCTAGGTCCGCTTTAGCCTGAGCTATCTGATCCTTCACCTTTGCAATCTCTGCGTTGTGCTGATCCCGGGCTGCTGCGTCCACCTCTGCGGCCATCAATGTTGCCAAAGAGTCAAACAAGTCAGACAGAACTTGAGCAAGAGGCGGCGCAGAGCTTCCTGCCCCTGCCGGCGTGGCTGTTGCTGAACCAGGGAGTATTGCTGAGGCAGCTGACGAATGAGGCACCGACTGTGTATCGGCCACGAAGATAGCGGCCCGGTTTGGCAGATCAGGGGAGTCCGGAATACTATTGCCCTCGGATCCTCCACCAATCCGGCCATCCTGCAACTGATAGAGCGACTCAGTCTCTCCAGAAGACTCATCGTCGGAACAAACGACGATTTCCCCATCGGACGCCGGTTCGTCCTCGTATTCTGCTCCATGGATGACGCCTATGAAAACATGCTTCGCCACGGGCTAAACCGGCGAAGGGCTTGCGCGCTGAGCCGTCTCGATGATGTCGCTGCAGATGTCCGGCTCAGGGGCCGGTTCGCCAATCTTGCCGATGAAGACATGGATCCCACCAAAGGGGACCCGGTACTCGTATTCGATTGAATCGTCCTCGGGACCCCATCCTGCGTTGTCGATGTAGAGCTTGCCATGATGACTTTTCTTCATCCGGCCCACAGCGTATCCCTTGAGTCCATCAAAGCTGCCCTTCAAGAACTCGAAACCATCATGTGATAGCCCCATGGTGGGCGCCAACTATCATGGGGTCACGGCAGATGTCCTTGTGAAAGGACTTAGTCATGGAGCCATCGCAATGGGTTAGCTTAAAGGGGTTAAACCGAACAAGGGGTCACGGGGAGTTTATACTAGTTCGGCCCCTTCTGTGAAGGTAAAAGCCTACGTCTAGTTGTGATTGGCATTTCTTGGGTTTCGAAGGCCAGGGAGCGAATCCGCTTTGTCTGGCTCTCGAGTTGTTGTCTGTCCTCTAAACCGCTGCCGGGTCGTCCCTTTATATACATAGGTTGACGCCCGCTGGTTTACGGAGTCCCGAAGCCGGATCATAAACGTGTCTGGTTCGGTCTCTACACTTCCTATCTTACAATGCAAGTTACATAATTAGGTCGGTTTACATCTACATGCCTTAACTCGCTTCTGGGCCTTGGGCCTTCATAAAGCGCCATCATTCTTACATCTTCATGGGCTTCTAATCTTCGTAAAGCTAACCCGGCTATTCCTGGTCGGTTTACATCCAGTAGTAATATCCCCAACAGAAATGATAGGCGGGGCTGAAAGGAGGATATCGGCGAGATACCTGAGCACCACTTTTGCAAACAGTGTCGGGATCACTTGGCATCAATCTGATGGGACAGAAATGACACCAAACACCGAAGAACGAGCAAGAAAAGAAAACTGGAGAAATGCAAAGGCTGAGCTGTAGTGGATCTGAACCAATGCCAGCTACACTCACCAGATAAACCATTAGCAACAAATACTAAGGCTATATGCATGCTATGCAACAAACTAATGCAACAACCAAAAGCAATAAACAAGCCACACTTTAAACTACCGATTTCTACCGGTTTCTACCGCTCTCGCCGACTACGGCGTTCCTACAGCCAGACCTACTCTGATACCGAGCGATGTAGCACCCCGGCTCAAAGAAACCGGAATGCTCCATATTCCAGCCCAGAGATCGAGGAGAAGTCTTCTTGAATACAGCACTACTTAGCATAGAACAAACCAGCTTTCTATTATTACACGAATATGAATACAAGGTGTATGATATTACAATGAATAACATCGGCACGACGACACTACACCATCCTCAGTTGCTCTATGCAAGCAGCAGAACAACTCGAAGCAGCGGAAAAACTACTGGCGACGGAACAACGACGACGGTGGTGAACTCCACTCCGCAGGGACTCTGGCTGGAACGCTTATCCTAGCTCGCATGAACGGAAACCACGACAAGCAAGCAATCAAATCCGGCATGACCTGCAAACTGGCATGACACGCCAAGTCAGTACATTGAATGTACTTGCAGGCTCACAATAACCAGAAGCATTCAAGACAAACAGCGGCATGACAATTACAGATTAAGCATGAATTTATCATGAGATCATCAAAATAACATGGCATGAACCACATGAACATGATACAGCTGGAACAATATGAGCATGGCATGAACATATAAATCTGAAGATACTAGCATGCAACATGATGACACTATATGCACCATTTATTCTGCTCTGGTTACCTTGTAACCAGCATAGGCATCACTTAGGGCCAGTTCTTTTGCTAGCTTTTTTGGGCTTCCAGAATAAGCTGCCCCTTACCTAGCTTATTCTAGAAGCCCAACCAAAATTTTCTTTTTACAAGCCTACTAGTCAAGTCTTAACTACTAGGCTTCTAAAAAAATAAGTTTGGTTGAGCTTCTAGAATAAGCTAGGTAGGGGGTAGCTTATTGCAGCTTATTCTGGAAGCCACCAAAAGAACTGGCCCTTAGCAACCTCGGACATCACACGATCATCTCAGGATCAAATCAAGCTTGGTATAAACAATACTGTAGTAATAATTAAATGACCACAAGGAGCTTGATCTTTACCCATGATTCTCGCACAACATCACGAATATCCAACAACTCGATATCCTCGATACCACGGTGATCATCTCATGATCATGAACGGGACCACTTTTGGTTCAACGGGTTACCTCGTAACCAAACGGTGATCATTCACGGATCACAAACGGAACCACTCTGGGCTAAACGGGTTACCTCGTAACCAAACGGTGATCATTCATGGATCACATAACCAACATATTTCCTCATTGAACCGTGGTTGTTATTACTTGAATGCAATATGCTGAGCCATGATAAAATAACATGATGCAATTACAATGCATGAGCATGATATAAGCATGGGGTGCGACAACCATATCAACAATGAATCATATCCAACTGAGCATGGCATAATGACGAGCATGAATATCACAAGTACAACACTACTCATAGCATAACATGACCACTAGCATCAACAATAAATACCAGGCAAGCACACATCAATGACATTACTGAGTAAACACTTAACCAACTAACAGTAAGGAACAATGCATATCAACGGTACTCAGTAACCAACGTCATTCACGCATCGAAGAACATGACCAACCCAACATGTACTGCTATCAAGCATGACCAATATGTAAGTAATACTAACATGATAACAGAGTGCAAGCAAATATAGCATGACGGTAATCACCAATCCACGAGCATGACCGAAATAACGACAACAGTAGCAAAACAAACATATAGTTATTAAAGATTCAAGTTGAAAACCCATGCTACTGCATGGCTATCATGCAAATGGTGGTTGTGGCTTGCCTGGGGTGGAAGAAATCACCGGGAAGAAGTGCGAGAAGCTCACGGAAAGAATCGTCGGAAAACGTTTCTCTCCAGAAGGGGGCTGATTAAGTGCAAGGGTAAAATGGTCATTTCAGTATGTTAACATGTGGTGAAAATGATACTGATAGAGCGGGATCGACGAAAGGAAGAAGTGGGCTTTGGAATCACCTCATTTGGAGTTGGGAGTAAAAAGATATAAGGGTTTTTTCTACCAGGGACCTATCTGTAATAAAATCATCACAAACAGGCCCTCAGCAGGAAAAACAGAACGTGCCTTTTCTGACAATACGTTTTCCTGAACGGAAAGCGTATTACGGCGCGAAGAAGAAGCAGAATGCACTTTAATTAAGTGAAGGCGTACTCCCTGGAGTACGTCTCCACTTATCCAACGTGGCGGTGGCGGGGCCGGACTTGAGGCGCTGATAGGTGGGGTCTGCGGGAAGGGGGCCCGCCGGCCTGACTATCTTCAACCTCCCGCTCGGGGAGCTCATGGCCGAGGGGACAGGCCCGCCCCGACGGCGATTGCCCGCGCTACAGGGCATCTCCGGCGATGCTCGGGATATGGATGGATTCAGAGTGCAACGACGCATCCAAAGTTCACATCCATGGCCGGTGGGATGACCCAAGACGATGACGGGCTTGACACCGGCGGACAGGGGCTTTGGCCATCGAAGAACTCCTGGAGAGAGGCCACCGGAGGAGGACGGGGAGTGCTGGAGTGGATCTAGTGTGGATGTGGACGCCTCTGGTGGTGGTGGAAGTGAGGGAGGAGCTCGGGATCACCGGAATCAGAGCGGAGTAGAGGCGGTGATCATGGCGGCGATGGGGGTCGAGGAGAGCGGCTTGAGCTCGGGCAAGGCACTAGGGATGACTAGAGGAGCGAGGCGAGGCTAGTGGTGAGGAGAGACGGGGTCGGGGAGGCCTTAAATAGGCGCGGAACAAGGAGGCCAAGCTGGCGTCACCATGGATACGTGTCCGGCACCGCGGGCGCGTGTGCACGCGCATGAGCTCGGAGGCAGGCGACGAGGGAGGCACAGGGGAGAGCTCACGGGGAGGAGGAGGCCAATGGAAGCGTAGGGAGGAAGAGACGAGGAGGAAGACGACGGTCGGCGCACTGTGCCCCCGTGGGCGTTCGGCGGTGAGCGTCAGTGAGGAAACGGACGGAGGAGAGAGGGGTCCAGGGGAACAACGATGACGAGATGAAGACAATGGACATGGTCATGCGCGTGAAGGTGACGAGAGGAGGAGGTGCCAAAGCATAAACAGCCACTAGACGCGGCCACTGCACACAGAGCGCGTGCACTGTGATGCCATTAAGGCGGTCACCGCATGCACTGGCATGTAGCTGGGTAGATGGGCTTTAACATGCTATCTAGTGGTAAGTTCTTCCAGGGAAGGCTTCAACTGCGGTGGTAGATCAATGAAAATTGCTCTGGTTAAATGGTAATCATCCTCTGAATTTTAATGCAGTAAAGTTGGTCATGAACTGCTGATCGACAGGAAGGAGATTGGGAGCAATGGAGTTGTCTTCGAGGTTTAGGGTAAGAAGGACTTTCATCTTGGTAACTTTGAGAAGATTTGGACCAGTAACGAATAAAGTTGCTTCACAACTGCATTTTTGGTCCAGAAATAAGATTTGGATGATGCACTCACATGGAGCATCAAATTGAGCTCAAGTTTGGCAAGGCTTAGTTATTTGGTCATGGTAAGAAGCTATAAAAATTTCATACCAATTGGATTCACCAAAATGGTACTTCCTTCACAGCTATCTTTACTGACCAGAATCTTGGAATAATTTTGGTGAATAAATGGTTCAATGAAATACTCCCAAATTTGGTGGAGAGATGTTATTGGGATAGGAGCATGATCTGGTAATTTATCAGGATTTTTGAAGCAATATAAATTATATTTGCTTCACAACCTTAAAATATTAACATAGGCAAAGATTTGATCCTGTGCTCACATAGATTATTCGATGGGATGAAATTTTGAGGAGGGAGATAATGTTAGCACAAGAAGAGGCATGCAAAAGTTCAACTCATTTGGATTGTCCTAGTTAGTACTTCCTTCATGGTGGCTTCTATTTGACAGAAACTTTGAAAAATCACTGAGGAAGATTGGCTGGGAAACTAAAGTTACATTTTGGCATGTGGCAATTATTTGGACATAAAAGAATTCCCAACAAGTTTGGGAGCAAACAAGATAAGATAAATGACACTTCCTTCACAAAGCACCACATTGGACAGAAAAGAAGAATAATTATTGGGGAATTATTCTTGGGCTAGGACAGGAAAGTTTGGTCATATTTGAGCAACATATGACCCAAAGGAATTATTAGAATTATTTGGGAATTTTTGGATGGACATAAATATAGGTTGCTTCACAACCTAGGGCAGATAGGGTTCTTCCTTTAATAGGAAAAGGAATTTTCCCTAGAAAAAGAAATTAGGGTTTGGTCATGGAGTGAAGTGAAATGATCTTGGCAAGGTTTTGAGAATGATGAGCCACTTGAGAGGGGGATTGAGGATGATTTCCTAGGTGATAAGGCCACAGAACCACTCCAAAAAGAAAAACAAAGCAAAAACCAATAAATCAAAAAGTAATAATAAAAGGGCCAAAAACTAGGCTGTTACAATATCTGCAGCAAAGTATTTAGTAGCAAAGTACTATGGAAGTAATGGTAATGGTGGCAAAAGTAACAGTAATAGTTTTTGTATCAATCATAACAGTGGCAAAGGAAAAGTAACTAAGCAAAGATCAATATGTGAAAAGCTCGTAGGCAATGGATCAATGATGGATAATTATGTTGGATGCAATTCCTCATGCAACAATTATAACATAGGGTGACATAGAACTAGCTCCAGTTCATCAATGTAATGTAGGCATGTATTCCGAATATAGTTATACGTGCTTATGGAAAAGAACTTGTATGACATCTTTTGTCCTACCCTCCCGTGGCTGCGGGGTCCTATTGGAAACTAAGGGATATTAAGGCCTCCTTTTAGTAGAGTACCGGACCAAAGCATTAACACTTAGTGAATACATGAACTCCTCAAACTACGGTCATCACCGGGAGTGGTCCCTATTGTTGTCACTTCGGGGTTGCCGGATCGTAACACATAGTAGGTGACTATAGACTTGCAAGATATATAGGACCAAGAACTCACATATATTCATGAAAAGATAATAGGTTCAGATCTGAAATCATGGCACTCGGGCCCTAGTGACAAGCATTAAGCATAGCAAATTCATAGCAACATCAATCTTAGAACACAATGGATACTAGGGATCAAACCCTAACAAAACTAACTCGATTACATGGTAAATCTCATCCAAACCATCACTGTCCAGCAAGCCTACGATGAGATTACTCACGCACGGCGGTGAGCATCATGAAATTGGTGATGGAGGATGGTTGATGATGACGATGGCGACGGATTCCCCTCTCCGGAGCCCCGAACGGACTCCAGATCAGCCCTCCTGAGGAAGATTAGGGCTTGGCGGCGGCTCTGTATCGTAAAACGCGATGAATCCTTCTCTCTAATTTTTTTCTCCCTTAAAGTGAATATATGGAGTTGGGGTTGAGGTCGGTAGAGTCCTAGGGGGCCCACAAGGCAGGGGGCACGCCCCAGGGGGTGGGGCGCCATACACCCTCGTGGACAGGGTGTTGGCCCATGACGCTGATTCTTTTGCCGTGGATTTTTAGGTCATTCCGAGAACTTTTATTTCTGCACAAAAATAACACCATGGCAGTTCTGCTGAAAACAGCGTCAGTCCAGGTTAGTTCCATTCAAATCATGCAAGTTAGAGTCCAAAACAAGGGCAAAAGTGTTTGGAAAAGTAGATACGTTGGAGACATATCAGATCTATGTGCGAAGCGGAATACATATCTGCTTCCGAAGCAGCAAATGAAGGAGTCTGGATGAAGGAGTTCATATCCGATCTAGGTGTCATACCTAATGCATCGGGTCCAATGAAAATGTTTTGTCACAACACTAGTGCAATTGCCTTGGCAAAGGAATCCAGATTTCACAAGAGAACCAAGCACTTCAAGAGATGCTTCAATTCCATCTGCGATCAAGTCAAGGCGGGAGACATAGAAATTGACAAGATACATACGAATCTGAATGTTGCCGACCCGTTGACTAAGCCTCTCTCACGAGCAAAACATGATCAACACCAAGACTCCATGGGTGTTAGAATCATTACAATGTCATCTAGATTATGGACTCTAGTGGAAGTGGGAGACTGAAGGAAATATGCCCTAGAGGCAATAATAAAGTTGTTATTTATATTTCCTTATATCATGATAAATGTTTTTTATTCATGCTAGAATTGTATTAACCAGAAACTTAGTACATGTGTGAATACATAGACAAACAAAGTGTCACTAGTATGCCTCTACTTGACTAGCTCATTGTATCAAAGATGGTGAAGTTTCCTAACCATAGACATGAGTTGTCATATGATAAACGGGATCACATCATTAGACAATGATGTGATTGACATGACCTATCTGTTAGCTAGCACTACGACCGTTTAGTTTATTACTATTGCTTTCTTCATAACTTATACATATTCCTATGACTATGAGATTATGTAACTCCTGAATACCGGAGGAACACTTTGTGTGCTATCAAACGTCACAACGTAACTGGGTGATTAAAAAGGCGCTCTATAGGTGTCTCCGATGGTGTTTGTTGAGTTAGCATAGATCGAGATTAGGATTTGTCACTCTGATTGTTAGAGAGGTATCTCTGGGCACTCCCGGTAATGCACATCACTATAAGCCTTGCAAGCAATGTGACTAATGAGTTGGTTGTGGGATGTTGCATTACGGAACAAGTAAAGAGACTTGCTGGTAACGAGATTGAACTAGGTATGATGATACCGACGATCGAATCTCGGGCAAGTAAAATACTGAAGATAAAGGGAACAACATATATTGTTATGCGGCTTGACTGATAAAGATCTTCATAGAATATGTAGGAACCAATATGAGCATCCAGGTTCCGCTATTGGTTATTGACCGGAGATGAGTCTCGGTCATGTCTACATAGTTCTCGAACCCGTAGGGTCCGCACGCTTAACATTCGATGATGATATGTTTTCTGAGTTATGTGTTTTGATGTACCGAAGGTTGTTTGGAGTCCTGGATGTGATCACGGACATGACGAGGAGTCTCGAAATGGTTGAGACATGAAGATTGATATATTGGAAGGTTATGTTTGGACACCGGAAAGATTTCAAATAGGTTCGGGCATTTTCCGGAATACCAGGGGGTTACCGGAACCCCCCGGGGTTTAATGGGTCTTCATGGGTTTTAGTGGAAGAGAGAGGAGGCGGCCAAGAGGAAGGGGCGTCCCCCCCAAGCCCAATCCGAATTGGGGAGGGGGGGCCGGCCCCCCTTTCCTTCTTCCCCTCTTCCCTTCCTTCCCCCTCCTAGTTGGACTAGGAAAGGAGGGAACCTACTCCTAGCAAGAGTAGGATTCCCCCCTTGGGGCGTGCCCTATGAGGCCGGCCGGCCCCCTCCTCCACTCCTTTATATATGGGGGAGGGGGGCACCCCATAGACATACAAGTTGATCTCTTAGCCGTGTGCGGTGCTCCGCTCCACAGATTTCCACCTCGGTCATATTGTCATAGTGCTTAGGCGAAGCCCTACGCCGGCAACTTCATCATCACCGTCAACACGCCATCGTACTAACGAAACTCTCCCTCGGCCTCAGCTGGATCTAGAGTTCGAGGGACGTCACCGAGCTGAACGTGTGCAGATCGCGGAGGTGATGTGGGTTCGGTACTAGATCAGTTGGATTGCGAAGACGTTCGAGTACATCAACCGCGTTACTCAATGCTTCCGCTTTTGGTCTACGAGGGTACGTGGACACACTCTCCCCGCTCATTGCTATGCATCTCCTAGATAGATCTTGCGTGATCGTAGGAAATTTTTTGAAATACTGCATTCCCCAACAGAACCGTGTTCCCCTTGTGGGCGAAATGTAATCACTGCCTCTTTTTGCCTTGTATTTTCTTCCATGATCAATGTGGAACGACCGGATCTCTGTGCTGAAATTTAAACTTATTCAGGGTTCATTTGGCCTTTTTATACACTAATTGAGTTTCCTAGGCATTTAATGTCCATAATTCAAATCTGAAGTACAAATACATGCTCCAGTTCACCAAAATGGCTAGAAAAATTATACATGTGTCCTTGGGTTCATGCTTAGGTCCCATCCCAGGAATGGGAACGAATTACAACCTTACCGGTGTCATGGCTCGTCCTCAAACTTTTCGAAGCTGGATTTTTAAGTCCCCATAAATCTTAAACTCACCAGAAAGTCATCAAAGGTGGCACGGTGTCACGTCATGGCACATATATGTCGTGGTAAAAACATTGTCCAATTTGGGCCAAGCTTTATTACAAACCTCTTACAAAAACTGGAGCTTCTCTCAAAGAAGCCTCGGGGTTCCGATAGGGAAACGTGTCCCCCTTGTGGGCGAAACGTAATCACTACCTCTTTTCGCCTTGTATTTTCTTTTACGGGCAACATGGAACAACATGTTATCCGTGCTGAAATTTAAATGATAATCGCTGCCTCTTCTCGCCTTGAACTTTGCTTTCTACAGGCAACATAGAATAACAGGAGTGTCGGGCTGAAATTTGAAACTGTTCAAGGTCCGTTTGGCCATTGTATATATATTACTAATTACTAAGTTTTCTATGCATTTAATGTAGTCCATAATTCAAATTTGAACTACAACCACATGCTCCAGTGAAGCAAAATGGGTGGGAAATCGTACATGTGTCATTGGGTGCATGTTTAGGTCCCGTTTACGGAATGAGAATGAATTACAAACTTGTCGTCGTCCTGAAACATTGAGAACCTCGGTTTTTAAATCCCTGTAAATTAAAAAGTCACCCAAACAACAAGAAACTTGTCATGGTTTCATGACATGGCACATATATGTCATGGTAAAAAATCGTCCAGTTTGAGAAGAGGCGCACACATTAGTAGCCAACAAAGTCCTTTTTGAAACAAAAAGCTGACACATTAATATCGCAAATGGTTGTATTATATTTAGCGTGTCGAAATTTGACCATACTCGGTGGCGTGCGTGCAACTGTTCGATTAGACGGGACGAGCGCGAGAAGTCCGCCGTGCAGGCTCGATGGGACATGTGCGAGCAGTCCATCGTGCAGGCTCGACGGACGCGTGCATCCTGTCCACCTCGCAGGCTCGATGGGACACGTGCGAGAAGCAAGGCCGCCCATGCTCACCGAGAAGCGAGCTCTTTGACCTCCATGCACCAGTCATCGCCCACCTCGCTCACAACTTCTCCATTATTAGGTTAATTAAAGCACCTGTACATAGAGTGTTTGCTTGTGATCCCATGGCAGCATTTGCTTTGTTCGTGTTTTCAGCTCATATTCCACCCTAATTTAAATTGCCACATAGGGCAATGGATAATACAACCACAAATAAAATGGCAATGGATAATACGACGAAAAATTTACAATAGCGCAGATAATAATTGTCTTACATATTCTGGATAATTTAAAATGCCACATGCGGCAAAGCCCAGAAGACACGGGGGCAAGAGAAGAAGGAAATTGCAGACAATGATCTGGGTCCCTACTGTCTCTACTTGTAGATGGATCGCCGGGCGGTGAAATCCTCCAGCTCCTTCTTCAATTCCTCATGACTTTTCTTGAAAGCAGCCACAGATTCCTCCACCTCCTACTCGTGCTCGATTCGGAGCTTCCTCAAGGCATCCATCAGTTCTCAACGACCACTTTCAGCGTCATCTCTGAGGCACTGCTCTGCTCATGCAACATCATCTAGTAGGCGGCCTCCTATTCCTTCTCGGCGAGTAACTTGAGGAGCTTTGCATTGTCACCAATGAGTTGCTCGTAGAGGCTAGTTGTCTTGTCAACCGAGGCATCGCTGATCTTGAGTAGCTTCATCAAGCTGTCGACCAGCTCCTGCTGCATAGTGACGCCAGCGAGAATTTCATCGTCATCGGTGAAGGATTTCAGGAACGCCGGCTCGTCGCGATGGCTGACGCCGCGAATGCGCTTGTGAGATCCCTCGCGTGCCCATGGGAGCTCGTTCGAGGGCTCTGTGGCACGCCGGGACATCTCTGCTGCGGCTGCGGCTTCGCGGCGGGACCTCTCTAGTGCTTCCGCGGCCTTGGTCTGTGCTGCCTGGTTATATGTCCACCCTAAACTCCTCCTACTGGTCATGGCGGAATGACTTGACAGAAAAACCGGGTTTGTGGGTGATGTGGAGAGGAACTATGAAGTAATATTCTAGTGGGTAGTTTTTATAGCTCGGTGCTAAATTTGAACACATATTAGTTTGATAGGTGTGAACATATTTGCAATTACTTATTGCGTTGTAATCAACAATGTTATGAGAAACAAGGTCAAAATTTATTGATGGTAGAAGGTTAACCACGTAGCGGCCACGTGTTATTTATCACACATGTTAACATAAGGAAATGCATGTGTAACTTACTAATCATCGCACACGAGTACTCGCTGACGCATCATGTGCGATACTCCTAGCCACCGCAAGCAACTAGTTTGCATTTTCAAAGTTTTTTGTACACGCAGAATCACACACAAACTAACTATATTAACCGTTTGTGTTGTAAATTCTCATCGCAAACCATTCATCCGAGTCGGCTATTTGCCACCTATCACACACATCTTGTTAAGTTGAACCATTTCTGTTGCGTTCGCTAATCGAAAACAGTTGCACTCGCTAACAGCAAACGGTTCATCGGAGCAAACCAGTCCGATGAACCGTATGCCCTATATCACACCCACCTTGATCTGGCTAACCATTTACGTTGCACTCCCTTATAGCCAATGGTTCATCAGAACGAACTATATGCCGTGTATCACACACACATTGATATGGCTGCCCGTTTCTGTTGTTCTGCCTCATCACAAACAGTTCGAATGGGTTAACCATGTGCCCAACATCACACACGCAACTAAAATCTGAACCGTGTTTGATGCATCCTCCATCGAAAATATTTTGCACCCTTTTTGACAGTTTTTTACATCCCCGTGTGTGATTAATGCATCATAGATTGTTTTGTCAAAGGGTCTCTGATGGTAATGGATCGCTGGGTCTTGCACACTTTGTTAGCACCTTTAGGATCGACAAAACCTTCTGGTTGCATCGTATACAACGCTTCTTTAAGATATACATTAAGGAACGCAGTTTTGACATCCATTTGCCAAATTTCATAATCATAAAATGCGGCAACAGCTAACATGATTCGGACAGACTTAAGCATCGCTACGGGTGAGAAGGTTTCATTGTAGTCAACTCCTTGAACTTGTCAAAAACCTTTCGCAACAAGTCAAGCTTTGTAGACAGTAACATTACCGTCAGTGTCAGTCATCTTTTTGAAGATCCATTTATTCTTTATGGCTTGCCAATCATCGGCCAAGTCAACCAAAGTCCACACTTCTCATACATGGACCCCATCTCAGATTTCATGGCCTCAAGCCATTTCGTGGAATCTGGGCTCATCATCGCTTCCTCGTAGTACATAGGTTCGTCATGGTCAAGTAACATGACCTCCAGAACAGGATTACCGTACCATTCTGGTGTGGACCGTACTCAGGTTGACCTACGAGGTTCAGTAGTCACATGATCTGAAGTTTCATGATCATCATCATTAACTTCCTCACTAATTGGTGTAGGAATCACTGGAACTACTTTCTGTGATGAACTACTTTACAATTCGGGAGAAGGTACAATTACCTCATCAAGTTCTACTTTCCTCCCACTCACTTCTTGTAGCGACCAGACCTCAAACGGTCCAATCTCTGTGCTCAGGTGTCATTCCTGGATCAGTAATGCTGACGACACATAGTATTTGAAGGATTTATAACAGAGTAGCAATCACACACTTATTACATCGAGTGTCTCAAAAGAGAACTTATTACAATAAATATGGCTTACGGCCATCTAATAACGATAATAGCGGAAGGCTTGGAAGATAAGTGAGTCCATCAACTCCAACGGCATCACTGAGTTTAGAACCACGACCTAAAAGGCACCTTACTCGTCGTCTGAAAAGTCTACGACATGAACGTTGCAGCCCGAAAACGGGTCAGCACATGGAATATGCTGGCAATGTAACACATAGAGAGCAATGAAGAATTAAGACTATACAACATGCATATTTGGTTGGTGGAAAGCTCTATGGTTACAGTTTTGTGTAAAGCCAATTTTTCCCTACTACAAAGGAGTACATTTTATTTAACTATCATGGTGGTTGTTAAACATTGAGAATGGTTGACAGCATTCTCAATCCCAATTAAGCAACATCATTAAAATCCAACAAAATTAATTAGAGTAACATGATGAGATTCACATGATAATCCAAGTACTAGATACTCAAGATGTCCATAACCGGGGACATGACTAACCATGATTAGTTTATACACTCTGCAGAGGTTTGCGCACTTTTCCCCACAAGACTCGATCTCCTCCGTTAGGATTCTCGCACTACATGGTGTTTGAGAAACGGATTACCGAGACATAGTCTTTCAGAAGCGCTAGCACCTTACGAACGGGTAGACCGTACCAACCTACATCCCCTACATCAGCTAGTCTACCACTGTAAGAGTTCGCACGACTTAGTCAACTATGCTAGAGCCCATAGTAGCTTGTGGCTGCACACGGAAGTTTCTAGTATGAATAATCTCATGATCCCTTTGAGCCTGGGTGGCGGTCCAAAAGAAAACAGGCAATCACTTGAATACACAGGTGCCTTAATCCACCCATATGTGTGTTTAAGTTGCCACCTTAGATAAACCATTAATTTAACAAACTCACATCTGTCATGGATTTCACTCACCCAATCCACGACTACTAGCATAGCATGGCATAATAAGCAAACGTAGAAGTAACTCCCAAAGGTTTGATAATATAACAGGTAATAGGTACTACCTCAACTACTCCCCAAACCCACAATTTAATTAGATCCTAATCATGCAATGTGTGAGGATTGATCTAATGCAATAAAAACTAGGTAATAGGAAGTATGATCAAAGTGTTACTTGCCTTACTGATGATCCGTGAAACCTAGTGATTTGAAGTAGCAAGCAGCGCACTCCGGATACTCTATCGCAAACAAACAAGCATACAATAAGCACTCAACTAATGCACAAGTCGAATAAGAGATCTAACCAGAAAGTTCAACTTAAGAACTCCGGTTGGCAAAAAGAATCAAATCAAACGAAGCAACGAAAGACAAATGGCAAAAGAAACAAGCTCCATTTACTAATCTGAATCTAGGGCAAATTTTACTGTAGCAAAAACTTGTTTGAGTTGGTTAAACGGAAAGAGAGTTTCGAGATGAAACTCCAGGCGCTTGAATCGCCTGATTTCGATAAACGAGCGAAAAGATAAACTAAAACGAACATCGGATCAGGAATCGCGATCAGAAAAATCGCGGATTTAATCCAAGAAAAAGAAAAATGACGAATAGGTTAACGAACGAACGTTTGTTAACTGGAACTAAACGATGAACGCATTCGTTAAAACGAACGAACGAGCGAACGCTCGCTAAAAAAATAAACCGGAAAAAACCGATCTATTAAAAAAACGAAAACTAGGGTTTTCTAAAAAAACCGAAGCGGTTTTTCTCAGAAAACCGGCGGCGACTACCTCTGCTCGGTCTCCGGTGAAGCTCCGGCGGGGCTCCGGGCGGTGGCGGGTGGTGCGGGGCGGCAGCTCCTAGCAGCGGCGGCGGTGGCTGCGGTGTGCGGCGGCGTGGGCGACGGCTTGCGGCGTCCCGGGCGGCGTGGGTAGGCGGTGGTGTGGCACGGCGCTCCAGGGGGGGCTCTGGCGGGTTATAAAGGGGGGCGACCAACTTGGGGAAGAGGGCGGCCTCGGGAGGCGTGTCCTCCGCAGACTCGGCGGCGGCGGCGATCGGGACTCCGGTCCCGATTCGTCTCGCGGGAGGCGGCGGCGGCTGGGCCTGGCTCAGCTAGGCCCTCGGCCCAGTCGGGCGCGCGGGTTTTAAAAAAAAACAATAACGCCGAACTAAAAAAATTCTAGAAAAATAAATGAAAATCTAAAAAATGCCAAAACAAATTTTCACCGTCTAAATAAAATATTTAGAACAGGATGAACATTTTCTTGGCCCTAAATGCAATTTTTTAAAACGTGCATTTTTCCTAAATTCAAATAAAATAGCAAATAAATCCAAAATAAACTCTTATTTGATTTTTTATTAAATCCTCAATATTTCTTTATTTTGGGAAAGTCATTTTATTCCATCTCTCATATTTGGATGATAGAAATAATTGAAGATAAAATAAATAAAATCGAATGATCCTATTTTCAAAATTTGAGAAAACTCAAATATGAAAATAACGAAATCCCCAACTCTCTCCGAGGTCCTTGAGTTGCGTAGAATTTCTAGGATCAACCAAAATGCAAATAAAATATGATATGCAATGATGATCTATTGTATAACATTCCAAATTGAAAATTTGGGATGTTACAAACCTACCCCCCTTAAGATGAATCTCGCCCTCGAGATTCGGGTTGGCTAGAAAATAGGTGAGGGTGGTCCTTCAGCAAATTTTCCTCTCGTTCCCAGGTTGCTTCATCCTCCGTGTGGTGGCTCCACTGAACTTTGCAAAACTTAATAACCTTGCTGCGGGTGACTCGGCTGGCATACTCAAGAATCTTGACTGGTTTCTCCTCATAGGTCAAATCACTGTCTAATTGAATCGCTTCCAGCGGCACTGTATCTCTCAGCGGTATATCAACCATCTCTGTGTGGCACTTCTTCAGCTGGGAAACGTGGAACATGTCGTGAACTCCTAACAATCCTTCGGGCAATTCCAACTTGTAGGCTACTTCTCCCATACGCTCCAAAACTTTGTATGGGCCTACAAAACGTGGCGCTAACTTTCCCTTAACTCCAAAGTGTTGAACTCCTCGAAGTGGGGATACTCGAAGATAAACTCGGTCCCTGACTTCGTAAACTGTCTCCTTGCGTTTAGAATTGCGTAGCTCTTCTACCTGGACTGGGCTACCTTGAGCCTATCGCGAATCAATTTTACTTTCTGTTCAAACTCCTTAATCAGATCTGGTCCAAACAACTGACGGTCTCCAACTTCATCCCACGACAACGGGGTCCTACACCTCCTTCCGTACAAGGCTTCGAAAGGGGCCATCTTCAAACTGGATTGATAACTGTTGTTGTAAGAAAATTCTGCGTATGGAAAATTCTCGTCCCAACTAGATCCATAATCTAGCGCACAAGTTCTCAGCATATCCTCCCAAATCTGATTGACTCTCTCGGTCTGTCCATCTTTCTGCGGATGGAAAGCCGTACTGAATTCTATCCTGGTACGCAAAGTTTCATGCAACTGATTCTAGAACTTTGAGGTAAACTGGGTCCCTCTATCGGATACAATGCTCTTTGGAACTCCATGCAGACATACAATTTTGGTCATGTATATCTTTGCCAATTTGGCACTAGTATGGGTAGTCTTCACTGGGATGAAATGAGCTACCTTTGTCAAACGATCGACTACAACCCAAATTGAGTCATAGCCTAAACGTGTTCTAGGCAATCCGGTAATAAAAACCATGCCTAGCTTATCCCACTTCCATTCAGGTATCGGCAATGGTTGTAGCAACCCCGCTAGCTTCTGATGCTCTGCCTTTACTCTCTGACACACATCACAAACTGCTACATACTCCGCAATATCCTTCTTCATTCTGGTCCACCAGAAAGTATCCTTCAAATCCAAATACATCTTGGTATTTCCTGGGTGAATCGAATATGGTGAATCATGGGCTTCTTGCAGAATCAACTTTCTGATCTCCGAATCATTAGGCACATAAACACGGTCTTCAAACCATAAGGTATCGTGCTCATCCTCACGAAATCCTTTAGCTTTTCCCTTGCTCATCTTCTCCTTAATAGAAGCAATCTCCTTGTCAGTCTTCTGGGCTTCTCTGATCTTATCCATCAAAGTAGACTGGATCTCCAATGCTGCTACATAGCCTCTCGAAACTATCTCCAAACACAGCTCACGAATATTTTCGGCTAACTCCCTTGGTAAATCTCCCGTCATTAAGGTGTTGACATGACTTTTACGGCTCAACGCGTCAGCTACTATGTTAGCCTTTCCAGGGTGATAATGCAATCTCATATCATAATCCTTGATGAGCTCCAACCATCTCCTTTGCCTGAGAATCAACTCCTTCTGTGTGAAAATATACTTCAGACTCTTGTGATCTGTGTACACCTCACAATGGTTTCCACTGAGAAAGTGTCTCCAAGTTTTCAATGCATGCACTATGGCTGCTAACTCCAAATCATGCGTAGCATAATTTAACTCATGAGGCTTAAGCTGTCGTGAGGGATATGAAACAACTCTTCCTTCCGACATAAGCACTGCTCCAAGTCCTTGACGTGAAGCGTCACAATACACCTCATAATCCTTGGTCTGATCTGGCAAAATCAACACCCATGATGTAACCAAACGTTTCTTCAACTCCTGGAAACTAGCCTCACATTCCTCAGTCCATATGAACTTGGTATCCTTCTTCAACAACTCCGCCATAGGTTTCGCAATCTTCGAGAAATTTTCAATGAATCTCCGGTAGTATCCTGCGAGTCCAAGAAAACTCCGGATCTCTCCAACTGTTGTTGGCGCCTCCCAATTTGTCACAGTGTCAACCTTGGTGGTATCCACTGCTATACCTTCTCTGGATATAACGTGTCCGAGAAATCCAACTTCCTTCAACCAAAACTCACATTTGCTAAACTTGGCAAATAACTGATGTTCTCTGAGCTTACCAAGTACCAAACGCAAATGCTCCTCATGCTCCTCTTCATTCTTCAAATAAACCAGAATATCATCAATGAACACTACGATGAACTTATCCAAAAACTCCATAAACACTTTGTTCATCATGTTCATAAAATATGCAGGTGCGTTAGTCAGACCAAATGACATAATGGTATACTCGTACAGCCCATACCTAGTGGTAAAAGCTGTCTTAGGTATATCCTGGTCTCGAATCTTCAACTAATGGTACCCTGATCGCATATCAATCTTGGAAAGTACCTTAGCTCCTTGCAATCAATCAAACATATCATTGATCATCGGTAGTGGGTACTTGTTCTTGATGGTTACTTCATTCAAACCTCGATAATCAACAACCATCCTTAACGATCCATCCTTCTTCTCCACTAGAAGTACTGGCGATCCCCAAGGCGAAGAACTTGGGCGAATATAACCTTTATCCAGTAACTCCTTAATATGCTTTTTAATCTCTTCCAAATCTTTGCGGGCATCCTATATGGTCTCTTAGATATTGGCCCTGTGCCTGGCAAAAGCTCAATCAAAAACTCAATATCTCTATCCGGTGGCATGCCTAGCAACTCTTCTGGAAATACATCAGGGAAATCCTTCACTACTGGTACTTCCTCTTGCACAACTCCTATTAACGAATTCACATGAGTCCTCTTCGGCACATGCCGAGATACGTACTTGAACTTCTCCCTTCTGGGGTGGTAAGCAAAATTGACTTACTGGCACATTCAATGTTCCCTTCATACTTCGAGAATCAATCCATGCCTAATATCACATCCAATCCTTGGGATTCCAATACTATTAGGTCTGAGGGAAATACGTAGTTACCAATCCTTAATGGTAACCGATCACACCATTGACTAACCATATATTCTGCTCCAGGCGAGGTTACTAACATGGGTGACCTAAGGGCTTGGGTTGGCAGTTTATACTTATCCACAAATCCCCTTGATATGTATGAATGCGATGCACCAGTATCAAAAAGAACGAGTGCAGTAAATGACTTAACCAAAAACTTACCTATTACTGCATCGGGCTGGGCTTCAACCTCCTCCACATTTACGTGGTTCACCTGTCCCCTGTTGAAAGGGTTCGGCTTCTTCCCAGAGCTTCCATTGCCATTTCCATTCTGGGATTCAGGACATTCATTTGCTTAATGTCCGGTCTTCTGGCACTTAAAGCAAGTGACTTGGCTCAGGTCTCTCTTGGTTGGGGTTGATGGGTTTGTACGGTTCTGGCCGTTGCTTCCTCCATTCCCATTACCATTCTTGGTGCCATTATGATTGTGCGAGCTACCTCCTCCATGGGTATGCTGAAAATACCCACCTGATCTAGGGATAAAATGTGGCTTCTGCTGAGCTCCAGAATTGTATTTCCCTTGTCCATACTTCCTCTTGCGGTTCTCAATTTGCTGCTGCTTCCCTTCAATCACGAGACCACGGTCTACCAACTCCTGGTAGTTGTTGAAGGTTGCTACCATCAACTGCATGCTCAACTCATCATTTAGTCCTTCCAGAAACTTCTCCTACTTAGCTGCATCCGTAGCAACGTCATCTGGGGCATAACGTGCTAGCTTACTAAAGTCCTCCACATACTGGCCAACTTCCGTCCTCCTTGGTGCAAGTTGTGAAACTCTTGCTTCTTCATGGCCATAGCTCCTGTTGAAACATGGGCAGTATGGAAAGCCTGCTGGAACTGGTCCCATGTGACACTGTCGATAGGGAAAGTGGCTGTGAAATTCTCCCACCATGATGCTGCGGGTCCTTCAAGCTGATGTGCGGCAAACTTCACCTTTTCCGCATCTGTGCATCCTGCTATGGTCAACTCCCTTGCTGTCTTGTGGAGCAAATCATCTGCTACTATCGTCTCGGTACTACTAGAAAACACCGGTGGATTCAGCCTAAGAAAACGGGCTAAGTCATCAACAGGTGGTGGTGGGGTGGTGGGTTGTTGTTGTTCCCCCCATTCTGGTTCTGGACTAGCAACTGCATCAACGTGTTCTGCTGCTGGTTCAACAGAGTGAGCTCCGGTGGGAAGGTAAATCCGGGGTCACATCTCGGAGGCATCTGAGGGTTTAGAAAAGATGAGATTTAAGAATAGAGAGGGGTCTAAAGAGAAAACACTACCCACATGCACATGAGGGAAAAGCAAACAATTCACTTCATTCAATCAAACAAGGGCATACAATCGATCTAACTATCGAAAAAGTGCTCGGACTATTATATTTAAATGGTGGACTACTACTACTGATGGGGTGGTCTACTAGAAATATTCTTCGGTTGCAGACTCCATGATATCTGCTCCAACTTCATCTACATAGTCATCATCGCTATCATCTGGATCCGAGTCGGTGTCGTCCATGATGATGTAGTCTTCCGGGTGAATCTCCTTGGGTTCTTCATCTTCTTCTACTGGTGTAGGGCCTCCCATAAATATTCCAATCTTCTTGATCAGATCGTCATTCTTCCCCACTAATACTTCGATTTCCTCTTCATAATCTTCACGTGTAGCCTTGAGTTCTTCCTCCAGTTCCTTGAGTCTTGTCCTCGCCTTCTTCAGATCTATCATGTCGGTGCACATCTGGTTCTCTTGACGTCGAATGTGCTGGTCTAACTCTTGGATGAAAGCTGCCACTGATCTATCTTTCCTGGTGCTGATCATTTCCCAGTGCTCGTCTCGGCGCCCACAAATTTGGTAGATAGTATCATTGATATCATTGCGGTAAACTTCTCCAATGCGCCCCATGGCGATATGAGCTGCCATGCTCTTTCCTAGACTCCAGGTTCGTGCATCAAAAGAAAACTCTATGGGCTCAGTGACTGGCGTGAACGTCCTTTCGGGAACTTGAACTTGAATCATCCAACGCTCTTCTTCCGGTAAAGTGCCGTTATAGGTTCCGGTGAAGCTTGGTACTCCTATGTTTAGATATCTAGTGACTTCCTTCAAGTGACGTCCAAAGGGTGTATCTTCATCCGGCTGGGTGAACTTGTTCCTTGCATCTGCCATCCTAAAAGAGTAGAAAAGATGAGGAGTCAAAATAAGAAGAGAGTAGTGATCTAGGGCTTTAGCTTAGTGGTCGTGTCCTACAGTCAGCGTGTGCTCTGATACCATCTTGTAGCGATCAGACCTCAAATGGTCATATCTCTGTGCTCAGGTGTCATCCCTGCATCAGTAATGCTGACACCACACAGTACTTGAAGGATTTATAACAGAGTAGCAATCACACACTTATTACATCGAGTGTCTCAAAAGAGAACTTATTACAATAAATATGGCTTAAGGCCATCTAATAACGATAACAGCGGAAGGCTTGGAAGATAAGTGAGTCCATCAACTCCAATGGCATCACTGAGTATAGAACCACGACCTAAAAGGCACCTTACTCATTGGCTGAAAAGTCTGCAACATGAACGTTGCAGCCGAAAACGGGTCAGCACATGGAATATGCTGGCAATGTAACACATAGAGAGCAGTGAAGAATTAAGACTATACTACACGCATATTTGGCTGGTGGAAAGCTCTATGGTTACAGTTTTGCGTAAAGCCAATTTTTCCCTACTGCAAAGGAATAAATTTTATTTAACTATCATGATGGTTGTTAAACATTGAGAATGGTTGACAGCATTCTCAATCCCAATTAAGCATCATCATTAAAACCCAACAAAATTAATTAGAGTAATATGATGAGATTCACATGATAATCCAAGTACTAGATACTCAAGATGTCCATAACCGGCGACACGGCTAACCATGATTAGTTTATACACTCTGCAGAGGTTTGCGCACTTTTCCCCACAAGACTCGATCTCCTCCGTTAGGATTCTTGCACTACATGGTGTTTGAGAAACGGATGACCGAGACATAGTCTTTTAGAAGCGCTAGCACCTTACGAACGGGTAGACCGTACCAACCTACATCCCCTACATCTGCTAGTCTACCACTGTAAGAGTTCGCACGACTTTGTCAACTATGCTAGAGCCCATAGTAGCTTGTGGCTACACACGGATGTTTCTAGTATGAATAATCTCATGATCCCTTTGAGCCTGGGTGGCGGTCCAAAAGAAAACAAGCAATCACTGGAATACCCAGGTGCCTCAATCCACCCAGATGTGTGTTTAAGTTGGCACCTTAGATAAACCATTAATTTAACAAACTCACATCTGTCATGGATTTCACTCACCCAATCCAAGTCTACTAGCATAGCATGGCATAATAAGCAAACGTAGAAGTAACTTGATAATATAACAGGTAATAGGTACTACCTCAACTACTGCCCAAACCCACAATTTAATTAGATGCTAATTATGCAATGTGTGAGGATTGATCTAATGCAATAAAAACTAGGTAATAGGAAGTATGATCAAATTGTTACTTGCCTTGCTGATGATCCATGAAACCTAGCGATTCGAAGTAGCAAGCGGCGCACTCCGGATACTCTATCGCAAACAACCAAGCATACAATAAGTACTCAACTAATGCATAGGTAAAACTCAAATAAGAGATCTAACCAGAAAGTTCAACTTAAGAACTCCGGTTGGCAAAAAGAATCAAATCAAACGAAGCAACGAAAGACAAACGGCAAAAGAAACAAGCTCCATTTACTAATCTGAATCTAGGGCAAATTTTACTGTGGCAAAAACTTGTTTGAGTTGGTTAAACGGAAAGAGAGTTTCGAGACAAAACTCCAGGCGCTTGAATCGCCTGATTCCGATAAACGAGCAAAAAGATAAACTAAAACGAACATCGGATCAGGAATCATGATCAAAAAAATCGCGGATTTAATCCGAGAAAAAGAAAAACGACAAACAGGTTAACGAACAATCGTTCATTAACTGGAAGTAAATGATGAACGTGTTCGTTAAAACGAATCAACGAGCGAACGCTCGCTAAAAAAATAAACCGGAGAAAAACTGATCTATTTAAAAAAAAAAGAAAAACTAGGACTTTCTAAAAAAACCGAAGCGGTTTTTCTCAGAAAACCAGCGGCGGCGGCTACCTCTGCTCGGGCTCCGACGAAGCTCCAGCGGGGCTCCGGGCGGCGGCGGGTGGTGCGGGGCGGCGGGGCAGCGACTCCTAGCAGCGGTGGCGCGGGCGGCGGTTTCAGGTGGCGCGGACGGCGTGGGGAGGCGGCGGTGTGGCACGGGGCTCCAGGGGGGCTCCGGCGGGTGAGGGAGTCCTGGATTAGGGGGTGTCCGGATGGCCGGACTATACCTTCAGCCGGACTCCTGGACTATGAAGATATAAGATTGAAGACTTCGTCCCATGTCCGGAAGGGACTTTCCTTGGCGTGGAAGGCAAGCTTGGCGATACGGATGTGTAGATCTCCTACCATTGTAACCGACTCTAAGTAACCCTAACCCTATCAGGTGTCTATATAAACCGGAGGGTTTTAGTCCATAGGACAACATACACAACAACAATCATACCATAGGCTAGCTTCTAGGGTTTAGCCTCTCTGATCTCGTGGTAGATCTACTCTTGTACTACCCATATCATCAATATTAATCAAGCATGACGTAGGGTTTTACCTCCATCGAGAGGGCCCGAACCTGGGTAAAACTTCGTGTTCCTTGCCCCCTGTTACCATCCGGCCGAGACGCACAGTTCGGGACCCCCTACCCAAGATCCGCCGGTTTTGACACCGACATTGGTGCTTTCATTGAGAGTTCCTCTGTGTCATCGCCATCAGGAAGGATGCCTCGCCCCGTCTTTAAAGACGGCACCGTTGCTAAGGGAGCTTTGGCTATCGGCCAAACCCTCCGGCTAGGTGGTTTTCTTATGACCGCCTGTTCGGCTTCTTCACCGACGATGACCTCTCGAGCCATCGAAAACAATCTTCATGTCAGCTCGGAATTCGCCGAGCAGTTAGATCCAACGGAGCTCTCCTCCATAAATGAGCTCTTGGATCGCTTTGCCGCCCTGGGAGTCGCCACGGATTATGACCAGATTGGGCCTAAACCCGACCTGAGAGAGATTAACTCTCCCCAAGTCACCCATCACATTGCCGTTGTAGAGGGACAGTGAGGCGACCCTTCATCTATCTTAAGGACTCGCTACGTCCGGATTCCCGATCCCTCCAAGCCGGATACCCGTGGAGGGAGGATATCACTCAAGACCTGAACTTAGAGTGAGGCGACGGGCTGGATTCATTGGACAACATCCAGGAATCCAAATTTTCGAGTTCGGAAATTCCTCGGCCTCTGAGCCTTAGATGGGGTGAGGCTTCAGATTTAATTCCACCCACCCACCCCAACATAAGCGATCTATCCAAAATCAGGCAAGAACCCGATGAAACAGTACATCATTATTGGGCCAGATTCCTCCTGGTTAAGAACAGGCTAAGGGACAGCCGCGAGGAAGACGCAATCTCAATTTTCTGCAATAATTGCACGGACAAGGGAATACTCAACACCATAAGTCACCGTGATACTACACGCTTTGCTGACTTGGCGTCCATTGTACGAAAGTACTGTGCGATGGAAAGCGCCTGGAAAACCAAAATAAAATTTTGGAACAGTCCAGCCCTGAATACAAACCCAGTCCGAAATAAAAGGGTGCATCATCACCAGACACCCGGGTCAAACACCAAAAAGCGAAAACCCTCTACAGGGCATGGAACCGTACTGGAAGGATGGCTCAATAGACCCTGTAAAATTCACGGTACAGAGGACGCCACACCAACTCACAGCCTTAGAGCATGTTGGATACTCCGGCAGGTGGCCAAAATTGGCGAAAATCTCGTAATTCTGGAGGCCACAGAAAGCCACCCAGAGATACCAATACGGTATTAACATTCTTCGAGACCTTCGCATCAAATAATATGCGAAAAAGGACACTCCGCAGCCTTGCCGAAGTCTACCAAGTAGCAACAATAAACCCATGGAGTGACACGGCTATTACCTTTAACGCCAGTGATGAACCTAAATTCCGAACAGCCCGAGCACCAGCCGCATTGGTCCTTAGTCCAATAGTGGACGGCTTTCATCTTACCAAGGTACTCATGGACGACAGCAGCGGATTGAACCTCATTTATGAGGAAACCCTTCAAAAAATGGAAATAGACTGGAACCGCATTGAGCGAAGTAGCACAACCTTTAGAGGAATAATCCCCAGTCGGGAAGCGCGCTATACAGGAAAAATCACACTAGATGTGGTGTTCGGCACGCTGGATAATTACAGGTCCAAAGAGATCACGTTCCATGTGGCTCCGTTCAGTAGCGGTTATCACGCTCTGCTAGGGCGGGAAGCGTTTACAATCTTCCAAGCAATACCCCATTACGGGTACATGAAGCTCAAGATGCCCGCGCCTAACGGGATCATCACTCTCGCTAGTGATCCAGACATAGCACTCCGCGCCGAAAACAAGACAGTCGCACTGGCCCTCGAGGCAATATCCGAAGCCCTAGCAGCTGAGGAACTGACTGCGCTGTGCTCTACGGTGAATAGGGACGATGTGATACTCGACAAAAGATCCAAGTCCACCTCCTTTAAACCGTGGACGAAATAGTCAAATTCCAAGTCCATCCAACGGACCCCAATAAAACAGCTTCCATCGGGGCATAGTTAAACCCTGATGTAGACGCCGCACTGCGAGAGTTCCTATGAGAGAACTAGGACATTTTCGCCTGGCACCCTTCAGACATGCCAGGAATCCCACGCAGACTGGCCGAGCACAGCTTAAATATCCAAACATGATTCAAACCTGTTAAACAGACTCTTCGGCGTTTTTCCGAACCTAAGAGACAGGCCATGGGAGAGGAGCTAGCAAAGCTATTGGAGGCCGGATTCATCAGAGATATAAAACATCCGGACTGGCTAGCAAACCTAGTGATGGTACCAAAGAAGAACAAATCCTGGCGCCTATTTGTTGATTTTAAAGACCTTAACAAGGCTTGCCCAAAGGATCCCTTCCCCCTCCCCCGCATCAATCAAATTATCGACGCTACCGCGGGACATGACTCGTTGTGTTTCCTCGACGCATATTCTGGCTACCATCAAATCAAGATGGCAGAACCAGACCAAGCCGCAACGGCATTTATCACACCATACGGCCCATTCTGCTTCAACACGATGCCCTTCAGGCTCAAAAACGCCGGCGCAACATATCAGTGCATGATCCAGACATGTCTGGCAAACCAGATCGGCAAAATAGTGGAGGCATACATAGATAATGTGGTCATCAAAACAAGACATGTCGAATCTCTAGTAGACAACTTGAGGCTCACATTCGATAACCTCCGAACATACGACATCAAGCTCAACCCGGAAAAATGGGTTTTTGGCGTTCCAGCCGGAAAGCTCTTGGGCTTCATTGTATCCGGTAGAGGAATTGAAGCAAATCCAGCCAAGATTCGAGCTCTGTCACAACTGGATATCCCAAAGGACCTCAAACAAATACAAAAGTTAACCCGATGCGTGGCGGCTCTAAGCCGCTTTATCTCCCGCTTGGGAGAAAAGGCCCTACCCCTTTACCGCCTCCTTCGGCGCACCGAACACTTCGAATGGACGGATGCAGCCATGGCCGGGCTTGACTAAATAAAAGCCATACTGGCAACAAACCCAGTCCTGTCCACGCCAAACATTGGCGAACCAATGCTATTATACATTGCAGCAACACATCAGGTTGTAAGCGCAGTGCTCGTCGTCGAACGAGAAGCGGATGGACACAAATTCCCCCTTCAAAAGCCGGTCTATTATGTGTCCACTGTCCTCACTCCCTGCAAATCATGGTACCCGCATTATCAAAATATTGCGTACGCGGTATTCATGGCATCCCGGAAGCTACGACACTACTTTCAAGAGTGTTCAATAACAGTAGCCTCGGAAGTACCACTTAACGATATTATAAACAACCGTGACGCAACGGGCCGGATTGCAAAATGGGCCATTGAGCTCCTCCCATTCGACATAACTTATAAGCCACAGCGAGCCATCAAGTCGCAAGTCTTGGCCGACTTCGTCGCAGAATGGACGGAGGCCGAACTCCCTAAAGAGTACGACACATATTCAAATTGGATCATGCATTTCGACGGCTCCAAGATGTTGGCCGGACTGGGGGCTAGCGTCGTTTTGACGTCCCCCACAGGAGACACAGTTGAATACATACTCGAGATCATGTACACGGACTCCAACAATGCAGCGGAATGTGAGGCCCTTTTACATGGTCTCTGGATGGCAGTATCCACGGGCATTCAACACCTAGAGATGCGCGGGGACTCGAACCTCACAATATCCCAAATAAATGGAGACTTCGATGCCAAGGATCCAAAAATGGCAGCTTACCGCAATGCCGTCCTAAAAATGTCAGCTCGGTTCGAAGGGCTCGAATTCCACCATGTGGCACGGGAAAATAATCAGGCGGCAGATGTCCTGGCTCGCATCGGCGCAAAACGCGATGTAGTCCCCCCCAACATCTTCTTGGAAAAGGCTGTTCAAGCCATCCGTAGTATGGGAAGGGGAGCCAAACAATAACAGCCCGGACCCAACCGCACTGCCCGACACCGAACATTCCGACACAATCGGAGGCTTTGCCAATGAAATAACACCTTCAGCCCATGTAATAATGGTCGTTATCTCCCCGTGGACGGAACCATTCCTCGCCTACCTTACTAGGCAGGAACTCCCTGTAGGACCATGAAGTAGATGTGTCTAGAGGGGGGGTGATTAGACACTTAATGCTAAAGTTGCAATTTTTAAGCTTTTTCCGTTTAAGTCGAGTTTAGGCATAATTTCAACATTCACAATACATATCAAGCAAGTACGCAAAGAGTGTATAGGCAGCGGAAAGTAAAGCATGCGACTTGCAAGAATGTAAAGGGAAGGGTTTGGAGAATTCAAACGCAATTGGAGACATGGATGTATTCCCGTGGTTCGGATAGGTGGTGCTATCCTACATCCACGTTGATGGAGACTTCAACCCACGAAGGGTAACGGTTGCTCGAGTCCACGGAGGGCTCCACCCACAAAGGGTCCATGAAGAAGCAACCTTGTCTATCCCGCCATGGCCATCGCCCATGAAGGACTTGCCTCACTAGCAGTAGATCTTCATGAAGTAGGCGATCTCCTTGCCCTTACAAACTCCTTGGTTCAACTCCACAATCTTTTCGGAGGCTCCCAAGTGACACCTAGCCAATCTAGGAGACACCACTCTCCAAGAAGTAACAAATGGTGTGTTGATGATGAACTCCTTGCTCTTGTGCTTCAAATGATAGTCTCCCCAACACTCAACTCTCTCTCATAGGATTTGGATCTGGTGGAAAGAAGATTTGAGTGGAAAGCAACTTGGGGAAGGCTAGAGATCAAGATTCATATGGTAGGAATGGAATATCTTAGCCTCAACACATGAGTAGGTAGTTCTCTCTCAGAAATAGGATGCTGGAAGTGTAGGCTTAGTCTGATGGCTCTCTCTTAGAATGAAAAGGAGGTGGATGGGTATATATAGCCTCCACACAAAATCCAACCGTTACACACAATTTACCAATCTCGGTGGGACCGAATCAACAAACTCGGTCGGACCGAAAAGGTAAACCTACTGACCGTTAGAGATTTCGGTGGGACCGACCGGATCAACTCGGTGGGACCGATGTGCTAGGGTTAGGGTAAATCCAAAACTCGGTTTGACCGATTACTCAAACTCGGTGGGACCGATTTGGGTAATAAGCGAAACAGAGAGTTGGCCAAGCAAACTCGGTGGGACCGATTGCATATCTCGGTGGGACCGAGAATAATGCAATAGGTAACAGAGAGTTTGCAAGCCCATCTCGGTGAGACCGAGATCCCATCGGTGAGACCGAACTGATTAGGGTTTCTGGCAGTGGCTATGTGAAACTCGATGGCGCCGGATAGGAATAATTGGTAGGTCCGAGTTTGGCTTTAGGTTTAGGTCATATGTGGAAGTGGGAAAGTAGCTGGGGATTTTGGAGCATATCATTAAGCACATGAAGCAAGAGGCTCATTAAGCAACACCTCATCCCTCCTTGATAGTATTGGCTTTTCCTATGGACTCAATGTGATCTTGGATCACTAAAATGTAAAATGAAGAGTCTTGAGCTTCAAGCTTTAGCCAATCCTTTGTCCTTAGCATCTTGGAGAACTTCCCACAACCTTTAGTCCATGCCACTCCATTGTTGAACTTATCTGAAACATACTAGATGAAAACGTTAGTCCAACAAGAGATATGTTGTCATCAATTATCAAAACCACCTAGGGAGCACTTGTGCTTTCAATCTCCCCCTTTTTGGTAATGGATGGCAACATACATCAAAGCTTTAGATAAAGATATAAAGAACATCAAGTAAAGCTTTGGAAGGACATGTAACAAACATAGGCTCCCCCACATGTATGCAATCATAAGAATATAAAATATAGAAGCATGTGAGAGCATAATCATGATAGAGTAGGCAATGTGTTACATGTATCTTGGCCATATGCATCAGAGTAAAAGATTATCAAGGAAAATACCTTCATGCTCATGAGTCCTTCTTGCAAACAGTATGTACATAAGCAAGAACTCCTCATACTCATGATTTTGATGCATACACTTACCTTGTAGTTTTTGAGTTGGCTTAGGATAGAATGAACCTGCACAAACAAAGTTAGATAACACAGGTACATCCACTAGCCAGGGCAAACAAAAGAAACCACAAGAGTACCAAGACTGGGATGACATGTAGAGAGTAAGTACTAGGTACTACATTGAATTCAACATGTCCCCAAGAGTAAAGATATGCAATGAATTTGACTGATTTCTTTCCCTTAGGTGCCTTGCTCCCTCTGAATCTTACATGGGATATTGGGAGAAGATAGGAAACAGAAAATTAGAGCTGAAAGATACAACTGGATAGAACTTAATGCAAATAAGCGTATATGTCTTTCCCCCAAAAAGACATGTGACATCTCTCCTCTTGAACATCAAGCATCTGGGATCCTTGAGTATTTTCTCTCCCCTAGAAATCTCTCTCTCCCCCTTAATAACATCTGGGATCCTTGAGACTTTCTCTCCCCCTTGAGCTTCCCTTAACAACATCTGGGATCCTTGACACTTTCTCTCCCCCTTGAGCTTTGATGTGATCTCTCTCTCCCCCTTTTACATCAATTTCCAAGAAGGGCTTTCTGGAATCCGTCGTATAGGTTTGGTCCTTGAGACTCAGCACAAAGCAATAGATAAAACTATGATGCTTGTAGAGGACAAGATTCATTGAGTAGAGCTGGAGCAGAAGAAATAAAGAACAAGTGGCAAACTGTTTTTCCTGTTGCGAAGTCAGTGGCACCGAGTGGCATATTTCGGTGGTACCGAAAGGATTCGGTTGGACCGAAAATTGCAAGTCAGTGAAACCGAGTTTACACAGAGAAAAACACTTGTCACCTCAGCTCACTAGACATGTAGGATCTCACAAAGATTTGCAATGAATTACCTGAAGGATCTACAAGGAATAGGATGCAGAAAATGCAGAACAAAAACAAAAAGAAAAGAGAAGAAACTGAAAGATCTAGATGAAGTTTTTCTTTGTTTTTGAAAAAGAGAAAGAAAAATAAACATGCATGCGACAAATGCAATGACACAAAGAAGGAACACAAGAGAACTTCATCTAGAGTTGGGCGGTGACATAGTCACCTATGTTAGAGTATATTTACTTAGGAGTCAAGTGAGAACACTTGATCATGGGTAATACTCATCGTTTAAGCTCAAAATGGGGTTACCATTTTTCGTTTAAGCATCTTGATGTATTCACATCTTGTTGAGTTGCTTTGACTCATGTCTTGGAGTAAAGCTTCTCTAAGATGGAATAACATACCGTGGGTGGTGGTGTCGTTCTTGCTCATGTAGTTGAACTTGTGTGGGTGCTCAAGGTTGATGTAGCTCATCAAGAGTTGGGAGCACCACTTGGAGTGTGAGTTCACCTACCTACATGGATTAGTTCTTGCAAGGAAGAGCACTTGTGTATCCAAAAATGACAATCATGAAGCTCAACATAGAATTTGTCAAAGGATATGTTTGAATGGTTTTGTGCATCCTTGTCTTCAACCATCATTGTGTAGAGACTTGGTGATGTAAAGATTGCAAAAGATGTGAGTGAGTCGCAATCTCATGAAATTAGATTCAACCAAGCACCTACATGGGTTAGACAACATGCAAGGTACAAATATATCCAAGACATAAGATAGTCATCATAAGAGATATATCATGGATTAGTCATAAGCTCATGTCTTGCATGTATCCAATGGAGTTCCTACTCCAAGTTCGAAGCATCAATGATGTTCAATTCACCTCTCAACCTGCAAAACACTTTCTCATCAAGTGGCTTAGTACATATATCCGCTAATTGCTTATCGGTGCGAACATGCTTAAGATTAATGTCACCCTTAGCAACATGATCTCGAATGAAATGATGACGAACTTCAATGTGCTTAGTTCGAGAATGTTGTACAGGATTATCACCAATTTTAATAGTACTTTCATTGTCACAAAGCAGTGGAACATGTTTCACATAGATCCCATAATCTTTAAGAGTTTGGGTCATCCAAAGTAATTGAGCACAACATGAACCAGCGGCAATGTATTCCGCTTCGGCGGTGGATAAGGATACCGAGTTTTGTTTCTTGGAAGACCAAGACACAAGAGATCTACCAAGAAATTGACAAGTACCCGAAGTGGACTTTCTATCAACCTTGTCTCCGGCATAATCCGAGTCAGAATAGCCAACAAGATCAAAAGAAGACCTCTTAGGATACCAAATGCCAAAGTTTGGTGTATGAATTAAGTATCTAACTATCCTTTTTACGGCCTTAAGATGACATTCTTTAGGAGCAGCTTGATATCTTGCACACATGCACACACTTAGCATAATATCAGGACGTGAAGCACATAGGTATAACAATGAACCAATCATAGAGCGATAAACCTTTTGATCAACCGGTTCACCATCTTTGGTCAAATCATTATGTCCACTAGTAGGCATGGGTGTAGACATACCTTTGCATTCTTGCATATTGAACTTCTTGAATAAGTCCTTGGTGTACTTTGTTTGAGAGACAAATGTACCTTCCTTAGTTTGCTTGATTTGCAAACCGAGAAAGAATTTGAGTTCACTCATCATAGACATCTCAAACTTTTCTGACATTAGCTTTCCAAACTTTTCACTAAAGAGAGGGTTAGTTGAACCAAATATGATATCATCAACATAAATTTGGCATACAAATAGTTCTCCATTAACCCTTTTAGTAAAAAGAGTAGAATCAATTTTACCAATTTCAAAACCACTTGCAATAAGGAACTTGGTCAGGCATTTATACCATGCTCTAGGTGCTTGTTTAAGACCATAAAGAGCTTTGTGAAGTTTGTAAACATGATTTGGTTTCTTAGGATTGATAAAGCCGGGAGGTTGTTTGACATAAACTACCTCCTCTATTTCACCATTTAGAAAAGCAATTTTAATGTCCATTTGGTACAAGGTGATATTATGGTGATTAGCATAGGCAAGTAAGATGCGAATGGACTCAAGTCTAGCAACGGGAGCATATGTCTCACCATAGTCCATACCTTCGACTTATGTGTACCCTTGGGCGACGAGACGTGCTTTGTTGCGAACCACTTGTCCATCTTCATCTTGCTTGTTGCGAAACACCCATTTGGTACCAATGATGTTGTGGTTGTTGTCGGGCTTCTCAACCAATGTCCAAACTTGGTTCCTCTCAAAGTTGTGTAGCTCTTCATGCATAGTGTTTATCCAATCCGGATCTTCCAATGCTTCTTCAACCTTCATAGGTTCAATGCTAGAGACGAATGAATAGTTTTCACAAAAGTTAGCTAAATGAGTTTTTGAGCGAGTGATTCTCCTAGTTTTTATATCATTGAAGATTTGCTCGACGGGATGATCTTTGGCAATTCTTGCTCGAACTCGTGAGAACTTTTTCTTGGGTCTTCGTTGAACATTTTCTTCATCTTGTTCTTCTTCTTGGACTTCTTCATTGTTGACGTTGTCATTCTCTTGTCGTGGTGGAGAAGGAGGTTGTTGATGTTCGTCTTGATGCATTTCCTTGTCTTCTTCATCTTGGTGTGTCCCACTTGTGGATGCTTCCGTATCAATTCTTGGTTCACCTTGTCGTGAAGTAGAAGCTTCCACTTGGACGGATGAAGTACTCTCCTTCACCTCCGTTGGACGAACTTTGCCTATGGACAAGTCTTGGATTGCTTCTGAAGGGTCTTTGTCTCCTACATCAATTGGCAATTGCTCTACTTGTGAGCCATTAGATTCATCAAACTTCACATCTACCGTCTCTTCAACCTTTCGGGTGAAATTGTTGTAGACACGGTAAGTGTGAGAGTTTGAGCCATAACCAAGTAGGAAACCTTCATGAGATTTAGGAGCAAACTTTGAACGACGATGCTTATCAAGAATGTAGCACTTTGAGCCGAATACTCGAAAGTATCCAACTTGGGGTTTGTTACCGGTGAGGAGCTCGTATGCCGTCTTGCCGAGTAGCTTATGAAGATACAAGCGATTTGTTGCGTGACAAGCTGTCTCAACCGCTTCTGCCCAACTGTGCTTCGGCGTCTTGTATTCATCAAGCATCGTTCTTGCCATTTCGATGAGCGTCCGGTTCTTCCTCTCAACAACTCCATTTTGTTGAGGTGTGTACGTAGCCGAGAACTCGTGTGAAATCCCTTCTTCGTCAAGAAAGGTGTCCACATTTGCGTTCTTGAACTCCGTTCCGTTGTCACTCCGAACCTTCTTGATCTTCACGTCAAACTGATTTTGGGCCTTCCTAGCGAAGTTTTTGAAGATCTTCTCGACTTGCGACTTGTCATTAAGAAAGAAAACCCACGTAAATCTTGAAAAATCATCAACTATAACTATACCAAAAGAATTTCCAACGAGACTCTTGTAGGCGTTGGGACCAAAAAGATCCATATGAAGTAGCTCGAGTGGCCTCCTTGTGGTCATGATGTTCTTCACGAGATGCCTTCCTTCAACCTGTTTACCTGCTTGACAAGCACTGCAAAGTCTATCCTTATCAAATATGACATCGTTAACTCCAAGGATATGATTTCCTTTAATAAGCCTGTCAAGGTTTCTCATGCCAACGTGACCTAGTCGTCTATGCCACAACCAACCTTTTGAGGATTTTGCAATAAAGCAAGTTTTAGGTTGTGCCTTTTTAGAGAAATCAACAATGTAAAGATCACCTCTACGCATACCGGTAAAGAGCATTTTATGATTGTCTCGACGAAATACTTGGCAATCTACCTCAGTAAATAGGACATTCAAACCGAAATCAGCAAGTCTAGATACTGAAAGTAAGTTGTAGCCGAGTGATTCAACGAGCATGACATTTTGAATGGAACTATCATGTGAGATGGCCACCTTACCAAGGCCAACCACTTTACCCTTTGAGTTATCACCAAAAGTGACATATTTTTGAGGTCCGTCATTTTCAGCAAGCTCACGAAACATCTCTTCATCTCCGGTCATATGATCAGTACATCCACTATCAAGAACCCATTCCTTTCCTCCTGGCGCATATCCCCGAAGATTTGCCGTAAGACCAAAATGTCTCATTGCATCATCAAGATCGAAGTCACTATCATCATCATCATCATCATAGTATCCATGTTCACCATGATCTTGTGACTCATCATTTCCTAGAGAGGGTAATTCATTAGATAAATGATCATCAAAGTGGTCACCTTTATGAATTCTTATAGCTTCGGATACAATATCACTAATGATTCCAACATCTCCTTTAGCTCGCTTGAGATTGGCAAGCTCAAATAGGCAATCACCAAAACTAGGATCACTAGAGTTCATCTTACTCAAGGCAATAGATTTATGGAGAATTTCATCCAATTTTTTCAAGGAATGGTCGGGAAATCGTTCCTCAAGAAATTTCCATATAGTATAGGCACAATTAAGAGTAGGTAAACTAGCAATCAAATTTTTGGGCAATCCTCTAATGATGAGCTCAATAGTTCTAAGATTGTGAATCATGTCAATATCTTCATCTAGGGTAGGATGCAAAGGATCAATGTGAGGTGCATAAGGGCTAGCAATATACTTGTTCAAATGATATTGATTGAAAATTACAAGCATCTCATTTTTCCACTCATGAAAATACTCTCCATCAAGAATAGGCACTCTATGTCTGTCGGATTTTGGGTTCCGGCAGACCCTTAAGGTTCGAACACTGGGGTGCGCGTGGAAATCTCACCTTCAACCTCTCCATCTCGAGGGGATCTAAACTACTAAAAGAACTGCACGAAATACACAAGATTTATACTGGTTCGGGCCACCGATGTGGTGTAATACCCTACTCCAGTGTGTGGTGGATGGATTGCCTCCTGGGGCTGGTGAGGATGAACAATACAAGGAAGAACAGCCACGCGAGGGTCTGTTCTGGCTGTGGTGATGAACTTCTATGAAGAGTTCAGTCACCCTCTCTCTCTCTCTCTCTTCCAGGTCCCGGGCCGAACGACCACGAATCGGATCCCTTACTATGTGGGAGGCTAGTCCTCTTTATAGAGGCCCTGGTCCTCTCCCCAAATATTGAGCGGGAAGGGATCCAACAATGGCGGGCAAATTTGAAGGGGGACAACGAGTACATCTATCCTGACAAAAGCAGTCTTCGCCTGCCAAAGGCTCTGGAGATGACGCCGCGCCGGGCTCCATGGTGACCTCCGTCTCGCAGTCCTCCTGGCCTTGGTCTCATTGCACCGAAGTGGCAACCTTTGCCTGATGCCTCGGTACTCTGCTGATACGCTTGCTCCCTTTGCACCAAAGAGGAAAGAGGGACGCTGCGCGCGCTGGCACCCGCCTGGTGCCCCGTGTCGTCATGGCTTGCGTCATGGGCACCTCGCGAGGTACCCCGCCTTGAACTCTCCGCCTCCTCGCAAGCCAGCCTGATGAGGCTGTGCCTGAGTATGCGCCGTGTCGTCTGCCTCGCGAGGGTCTTGAGCCTCGTGTTGATGAAGATGGGCCGCGCTGGGCCCCCACTTGAGCCACGCCGCAGGCCGCAGGCAGGCAAGTCTGGGGACCCCCGTTCCCAGAACACCGACAGTAGCCCCCGGGCCCAAGGCGCGCATGGACTTGGCCGTGCCGACAGGCGAAAGGCAAGGGCGAAGCGTCGCGGGCCCTAATAGCCTGCGGCCTCAGATGCCGCATGGCGGTTGATTGGACGTGGCGCCTCCGCTTCCCCATGACGCCTTGGCAATCGTGCGAGTTGGACAAGTCCCTGCATGCAGAACGTGTCATGATTACCTGTGATCGTGGAGACCGGTGGTTGGCCTTCGCCGACTATAAGTACGGCACCGCTCGTGCCCGTCCAGCCCATCTCCTCTTGCTCTCTCCTTCGCCTCAGTTCTTGCTCCATCTTGGTGTGATGGCTCCATCGAGGAGGTACTCGGCCGCAGAGAAGGGGACAGCCCTCCAGATCGGTCCTGCCTCTCCCCCATCCAAGCGTGGTCGCGGGCGCCCTCGGAAGCACCCGGCGGCCGCCCCGGCAGCTCCCAGCGGCCGTAGGGGGGGGTGGCTCCCAGCATGGCGGCGGGCAAGCCGCCGCAGCCGGAGGGTGCGCCTGGGTTGCGCGCTCCCCCAGGCCGCGCTTTCGCGCCGGGCAGGTGCCGCCGGAATTCATCGTTTGGTCGGCGGAGCTGGCTCGCGCCCAGCTCCCGCTCCCTCGCTTCCTCCTTGGCGAACTCCCGGCCGGCGCTCCTGGCGGTCTCTGGCTCCAGGCGGAGGGCTACTGCAGCAGGTCCTCGTGGGTCGCGCTGGAGGTCTCCGCTAGCGGGGGCTTGGCCTTCACCCGCGGCTGGCAAGCGTTTGCCCACGCTCGCGGCCTAGAGCGTCGGTGCACTCTGCACTTCAGGTTCGATGGCGACACCACCCTCTTCGTGAGGGTGTTTGGGGAAGATGGTCGCCGCGCGGGGTGCTGCCCTGAGGACGATGACCGCGTCCGCGGGCCCCGCTCCGATGGTGATGGGGGAGATAGCGCCCGAGCGGCCGGCGGCATCAGTGACTCCCCCAGCCTCGTCAGCTCTTCCTCAAGCGACTCCTCCAATGGTGGTAGCAATCCTCCCCCGTGCCGTCGGGTTTGCTTAGGAGGTGGTGGTTCGTCCGCCCGCCGTCGTGCCCTGGCGCAGCGCGAGAGGGGGTCCGCCTGAGGCCCTGGGGCAGCCTGTGTCACCGCCGTGGGCCGATGCGGGAGGGGCGGCACTAGGCTCGTCTTTTTCCTTTCTCTTTTGTTCCCTGTGTGAAACAGAACAGATGCATGGAGCCCCCTTGGGGCATGTTGGGAAATGTTGCCGCTTCAGCGATTAGCTTGATCTTATTTTTGTACTTCCTGATTTCCCGCCTGTGCGTAGATAGCTTTCGACTCATGCCGGGGAGTGGGGCGACCGACCCAGGCCCTGTGTGCGCGTCGTGGTACCCGAGGGGCACGGACTAGGAGGGGTGCTTCTGTAATGCGACAGGGCCGTGAGACCCTCCCGTGGCTAGGGCAGAAATCCTCGCGAGGGCGCCTGAGCACCATCCCTCGCGAGGTTGTTCACGAGAGAAACCAAAGCGAGGGGCGAAAATCGACGAACCATAAATCAGCAACAGTGATAACTCCAATAAGACTCCAAATGCAAACGAACACATCAACTGCGGAAAGCAAATGGGAAAGCCGCGTCCGGCACCTAATCTAGTCTTCGACATCTTCTCACCAGCGCGGAGCTAAGTGCTGCCACTGGGCGTGGGAGGGAGCCCTAGGGCCTGAGGCCGGCGCTCCTAAGACTCCGGGGCGTGTACAACCCCACTCATTATTACGTGAGAGTGTCACGGGGCAGCGAGCTTCACAGGCATTGGCCTTGCTTCACAGGCTCTAGGCCTTTTTCCAAAGCGATGATCTTCACAGGCACTCGCCTTGCTTCACAGGCTCCGGGCCTTTCCAAAAAGAGATGATCTTCACAGGCACTCGCCTTGCTTCACAGGCTCTGGGCCTTTCCAAAACACGATAGCTTCACAGGCACTCGCCTTGCTTCACAGGCTCTGGGCCTTTCCAAAACGCGATAGCTTCACAGGCACTCGCCTTGCTTCACAGGCTCTGGGCCTTTCCAAAACGCGATAGCTTCACAGGCACTCACCTTGCTTCACAGGCTCTGGGCCATTCCAAAACGTGATAGCTTCACAGGCACTCGCCTTGCTTCACAGGCTCTGGGCCTTTCCAAAACGCGATAGCTTCACAGGCACTCGCCTTTCTTCACAGGCTCCGGGCCTTTCCAAAACGCGATAGCTTCACAGGCACTCACCTTGCTTCACAGGCTCTGGGCCTTTTCAGGGGTAGAACCTCCGGAGGTGCTGGATGTTCCACGCATTCTGGATTGGCACTCCCTCCCGAGTCTCCAAGTGCGTGGAGCCGGGCCTGGAAACATGAACAACCTTGAACGGGCCCTCCCACATGGGAGAGAGCTTGTGCAACCCCTCCCTAGAGAGAACCCACCTGAGCACGAGGTCACCTACCTCAAGAGTCCTGGGGCGGATGTTGCGGCAGTGATATCGCCGCCGCCTGCTGATACCTCGCCGCTCGTAGCGTGGCTTCCCGTCGTCATTCCTCCCCCAACACGAGGTCCGTCCCCCGCATGGCGTCCTGCTGCGCCTCGTCGAACGACAGGACCCGCGCGGAGCGACGTCTGACCTCGTGAGGGAGGACTGCCTCCGCTCCATAGACCAGGAAGAATGGGGTCTCCCCAGTCGGCTTGGTCGCGGTGGTGCGGATGGACCACAGCACGGATTGAAGCTCGTTGTACCAACCTCGGCCACAGGCCTCTAGCTTCTTCTTGAACGTCCTGGTCTTGAGGCCTCTCAGGACCTCTGCGTTGGCTCGTTCGGCCTGGCCGTTGCTTCGAGGGTGCGCCACGGAAGCGTAGCATATCTGCATTCCAAGGTTAGCACAGTATGTTTTGAAGAGGTTACTGGTGAACTGCGAACCGTTGTCTGTGATGATGCGGTTCGGCACCCCGAACCGGCTCATGATGCCCCTGATGAACTTGACCGCGGAGCCCGCGGGGATGGTGCGGACGGCCTCCACTTCAGCCCACTTGGTGAACTTGTCCACGCCGATGTAGAGGTAGCGGTAGCCCCCTGGCGCCCAAGGAAACGGGCCCAGGATGTCCAGCCCCCAGACTGCGAACGGCCATGAAAGGGGTATAGTCTGCAGGCTTCCAGCCGACTGATGGATTTGCTTGGCGTGGAACTGGCAGGCCTCACAAGCTCTCACCAGCTCTATGGCGTCATTGAGTGCGGTAGGCCAATAAAACCCACTGCGGAACGCCTTGCCGACGAGGGTCCGCGATGATGAGTGGTGCCCGCAGTCTCCGCCGTGTATGTCCTCCAGTAGTTCCTTTCCTGGCCGCATTTGGTAGAGTTCTCCGTCTCTGATGCAGTACGCAGTAGCCTGCCGCGCCACTTGCTCCGCTTCCTCCTCCTTCACCGGCATGGTCCCTTGCGCCAAGTAACTCCGGAGCTCGGTGATCCAGCACTCCTCCTGAGGTTCCATCGTCAGGAGCAGGCGTGCTCCTGAGGCCGGGCCACAGACCGGGGCTCCTGAGGCAGGTGGCTGGGGGAGCTCCTCCCGAGGCCGAGCCGTGTTTGACAGTGACGGCAAGGCTGAGGGCTTGAAGAGCCTCTCCTCGAAGACGCCAGGCTCCTGAGGTAGCCGCCTGGATGCTCGCTTGGCAATGTCGCCGGCCTACTGATTGGTGATCCGGGGCACATGCTGCAAATCCAACCCCCAGAACTGCTTCTCCATCCTGCGGACCTCCGCAAGGTAAGCTTCCATGTGCTCGTCTTTCAGCTCGTACACCTTGTTGGAGAAGTTCACGAGGAGCTGTCAATCGCCCTTAATGGTAAGGCGCTTCACCCCCAGGGCTGCCGCGGCCTTCAGGCCCTCTATTAGACCCTCGTATTCCGCTATGTTGTTGGAGACCTTTTCACCTTGTTGGAAGCAGAGCTATACGGCATAGTAGAGCTTGTCCTGAGTGGGCGATATAAGCACCGCTCCAGCCCCAGCACCATGTCTGGAGAACGCCCCGCCAAAGTGCATGACCCAGCCTTCTGGCGCCTCGCTCCCCGGGAAGAGGGACCGATCCTCGTCGGCCTTGAGGCCTGGTGCCTCTGTCCATTCTGCCACAAAATCCGCCAATGCTACTCCTTTGATGACCCTGGTTGTGCTGAATTCGAGCTGAAACGCCTGCAGCTCTATGTTCCACTCAGCGACCCTTCCGGCTGAGTTAGGGCTCCTGAGCACCCTCTCCAGGGGGTATGACGAGATGACTTTGATGGGGTGAGTCTGGAAGTAGTGATGCAGCTTGCGCGAGGCTACCAGTAGCGCGAGGAGGAGCTTCTGAGGCATTGGGTACCGGGCCCTCACGTCCCGTAGCACCGTGCTAACAAAGTAAACTGGGTGCTCGACAAGGCTGGGAGCATCTGGGGTTGCTCCGCCCTCGGGAGGTAAGGGCGCCTCATGGGGCGTCGTGGCCTCGGGAGGTGGACCATCTGGTCGGGCGCCTCTCCTGCCCCCGGTGCATTACTCGGCAGCTGACCCTCCTTAGCTGCGGTTGCGGCTTCTGCAGTCTTTCCTTGTTCCCATTTTGTCCTACATCGGGCTACCGCTGCGGCCTTGACTTGGCGCTCCTCCCTAACCGCCACCAGGGTTGCGCTGGCGGAGTAGGGTGTGGCGGCGAGGTACAGCAGCAGGGGCTCCTGAGGGCGCAGAGCCACCATGACTGGGGGACTGGTCAGGTATCTCTTGAGATCTTGAAACGCCTTATCTACTTCTGCAGTCCACTCAAAGGCCCCTTTCTTCTTCATCAGCTGGAAGAAAGGCAGCGCTCGCTCCCCTAGTTTGGAGATGAAGTGCCCTAGGCGGTCACGCGCCCCGTGAGCTTCTGCATTTCTCTGAGGGTCTTTGGCGGGCTCATGTCCTCGACCGCTTTGACCTTCTCGGGGTTGGCCTCGATGCCACAATGGGACACGAGGAACCCCAAGAGCTTGCTCGAGGGGACGCCAAACACACATTTCTCCGGGTTGAGCCACAGGTTTACTACGTCGAGGCTCGCGAAGGTCTCCTCCAGGTCTTGTATTAGGGTCTTGGCCTCCCAAGACTTTACCACTATGTCATCGATGTAGGCCTCGACATTCCTTCCGAGCTGCTGACCCAGGGTGATGTGCATCAGTCACTGAAAGGTTGCCCCCGCGTTACGTAGCCCGAATGGCATGCACGTATAGCAGTATACCCTGCATGGGGTCAAGAAAGCAGTCTTCTCGACATCTTCCACGGCCATCTTGATCTGGTGATACCCGGAGAAGGCATCCAGGAAGCATAGCAGGTCGCACTCCGCAGTGGAATCGACAATCTGGTCGATGTGGGGGAGCGGGAACGGATCTTGCGGGCATGCCTTGTTGAGGTTGGTGAAGTCGACACACATGCGTTCTTTCCCCCCCTTTTTGGGCACAACGACAGGGTTGGCCAACCAGTCCGGGCATCGGACCTCGCGAATGACCCCTGCAGCCTCTAGCTTGCGGGTCTCTTGGGTGATGAAAGCCTGCTTCTCCGTGGACTGCCGCCTGGCCTTCTGCTTCACGGGGCGTACATTTTGACATACGTTGAGGTGGTGCTCGATGACACTTCTAGGGATCCCCGCCAGCTGATCCGGCTCCCAAGCAAATACCTTCTTATTCGAGCGCAGGAACTTGACCAAGGCCTCCTCCTGCTCGGGCTCTAGGTTGGCGCCTATGGTGAAAGTGGCGCCGGAGGACCCGTCCTCGTCGACGGGGATCTGCTTGGTCTCTGCTTTGTCCTGGGTGAACAACTACTTCTTCTTGGCGGGCGCAACCCCCTTGGGCTCTGGGGCCTCTGCGTTGGCGGGCCGTGCCAACGCCGCTGTCTTGAAGGCGAGCTCGAGTACTCGCAATGCGTCCCCGGTGTCCTCGCGCACAGTGAGGGTACCATTGCTCCCGGGCATCTTCATGAGGTTGTACGCCGGATGTGTGGCGGCCATGAACTGGGCCAATGCCGGGTAGCCGAGGATGGCGTTGTAAGGAAGGCCGATGGGGGCGATGTCAAAGTCGACCGTCTCCGTGCGAAAGTTTTCGTAGGTGCCGAATGTCACCGGGAGCCGGATCTGCCCCAGGGAGTCGGATGATCCGCCCCCGACGCCCGAGAAGGATCGGCTGGGTCGCAGCCGCTCCCGGGGTATGCGGAAGAGGTCGAAAGTCTCAACCGAAAGCAAGTTGAGGCCCGCGCCGCCATCGATGAGGGTCCGGGTGACGGCCACCTGGCAGATGGTGGGGATGCACAACAAGGGGAGCGCGCCTCAGCTGACCGGGTTGGTGGGGTGGAACTCCGAGCTGAAGGTCAGATCGACCTCGCTCGCCGCCCGGTCCGGGGGAGCCCCCTGCCGCGCGGCAGCGGTGCTAACCCAGCGGGCAAAAGGCTTGATGTGGCGACTTGTGGGGGGCGCCGGCGAGCCGCCCAGGAGGGCCGCAACGACCGGAGGCGCCGGTGCCGCGGTGCAGTTGCTCTGTCGCGTAGGCCGACGCTGGGGTGGGGGGGGGCTTGTAGCTCGTTAACCGCCGAGCCCGTGGCGGTGTTGTCGGCGGGTGGCGGGGGACAACGAGAGCGCCCACCGGCGAGGGCCGCCGGGGCGGCGCGAGCCCAGCTGGCGCCGCGCATGGTTGTAGCGGCCGAAGGAGGGCGGAGCGGTGGAAGACGGATCCCGGCGCACCCCTACCTGGCGCGCCAAATGTCAGGTTTCGGGTTCCGGCAGACCCTTAAGGTTCGAACACTGGGGTGCGCGCGGAAATCTCACCTTCAACCTCTCCGTCTCGAGGGGATCTAAACTACTAAAAGAACTGCACGAAAGACACAAGATTTATACTGGTTCGGGCCACCGATGTGGTGTAATACCCTACTCCAGTGTGTGGTGGATGGATTGCCTCCAGGGGCTGGTGAGGATGAACAAGACAAGGAAGAATAGCCTCGCGAGGGTCTGTTCTTGGCTGTGGTGATGAACTGCTATGAAGAGTTTAGTCACCCTCTCTCTCTCTCTCTCTCTCTCTCTCTCTCTCTCTCTCCCTCTCTTCCAGGTCCCGGGCCGAACGACCAGAAATCGGATCCCTTACTATGTGGGAGGCTAGTCCTCTTTTATAGAGGCCCTGGTCCTCTCCCCAAATATTGAGCGGGAAGGGATCCAACAATGGCGGGCAAATTTGAAGGGGGACAACGAGTACATCTATCCTGACAAAAGCAGTCTTCGCCTGCCAAAGGCTCTGGTGATGACGTCGTGCCGGGCTCCATGGTGACCTCCGTCTCGCAGTCCTCCTGGCCTTGGTCTCGTTGCACCGAAGTGGCAACATTTGCCTGATGCCTCGGTACTCTGCTGATACGCTTGATCCCTTTGCACCAAAGAGGAAAGAGGGACGCTGCGCGCGCTGGCACCCGCCTGGTGCCCCGTGTCATCATGGCTTGCGTCATGGGCACCTCGCGAGGTACCCCGCCTTGAACTCTCCGCCTCCTGGCGAGCCAGCCTGATGAGGCTGTGCCTGAGTATGCACCGTGTCGTCCGCCTCGCGAGGGTCTTGAGCCTCGTGTTGATGAAGATGGGCCGCGCTGGGCCCCCACTTGAGCCACGCCGCAGGCCGCAGGCAGGCAAGTCTGGGGACCACCGTTCCCAAAACGCCGACAATGTCTAAGACTCCCTAATGTAGACACATCCATCTTCATCCAATGGTGATTAAACCAAGGCAATGGAGACCAAAGCTCTGATACCACTTGTAGGACCTTGAAGTAGATGTGTCTAGAGGGGGGTGATTAGACACTTAATGCTAAAGTTGCAATTTTTAAGCTTTTTCCGTTTAAGTGGAGTTTAGGCATAATTTCAACATTCACAATACATATTAAGCAAGTATGCAAAGGGTGTATAGGCAGCGGAAAGTAAAGCATGCGACTTGCAAGAATGTAAAGGGAAGGGCTTGGAGAATTCAAACGCAATTGGAGACACGGATGTTTTCCCGTGGTTCGGATAGGTGGTGCTATCCTACATCCATGTTGATGGAGACTTCAACCCACGAAGGGTAACGGTTGCGCGAGTCCACGGAGGGCTCCACCCACGAAGGGTCCACGAAGAAGCAACCTTGTCTATCCCACCATGGCCATCGCCCACGAAAGACTTGCCTCACTAGCGGTAGATCTTCACGAAGTAGGCGATCTCCTTGCCCTTACAAACTCCTTGGTTCAACTCCACAATCTTGTCGGAGGCTCCCAAGTGACACCTAGCCAATCTAGGAGACACCACTCTCCAAGAAGTAACAAATGGTGTGTTGATGATGAACTCCTTGCTCTTGTGCTTCAAATGATAGTCTCCCCAACACTCAACTCTCTCTCATAGGATTTGGATCTGGTGGAAAGAAGATTTGAGTGGAAAGCAACTTGGGGAAGGCTAGAGATCAAGATTCATATGGTAGGAATGGAATATCTTGGCCTCAACAAATGAGTAGGTAGTTCTCTCTCAGAAATAGGATGCTGGAAGTGTAGGCTTAGTCTGATGGCTCTCTCTTAGAATGAAGAGGAGGTGGAGGGGTATATATAGCCTCCACACAAAATCCAACCGTTACACACAATTTACCAATCTCGGTGGGACCGAATCAACAAACTCGGTCGGACCGAAAAGGTAAACCTAGTGACCATTAGAGATTTTGGTGCGACCGACTGGATCAACTCGGTGGGACCGATGTGCTAGGGTTAGGGTAAATCCAAAACTTGGTTTGACCGATTACTCAAACTCGGTGGGACCGATTTGGGTAATAAGCAAAACAGAGAGTTGGCCAAGCAAACTCTGTGGGACCGATTGCATATCTCGGTGGGACCGAGAATAATGCAATAGGTAACAGAGAGTTTGCAAGCCCATCTCGGTGAGACCGAGATCCCATCGGTGAGACCGAACTGATTAGGGTTTCTGGCAGTGGCTATGACAAGTGAAACTCGGTGGCACCGGTTAGAAATAATTGGTAGGTCGGAGTTTGGCTTTAGGTTTAGGTCATATGTGGAAGTGGGAAAGTAGCTGAGGATTTTGGAGCATATCATTAAGCACATGAAGCAAGAGGCTCATTAAGCAACACCTCATCCCTCCTTGATAGTATTGGCTTTTCCTATGGACTCAATGTGATCTTGGATCACTAAAATGTAAAATGAAGAGACTTGAGCTTCAAGCTTTAGCCAATCCTTTGTCCTTAGCATCTTGGAGAACTTCCCACAACCTTTAGTCCATGCCACTCCATTGTTGAACTTATCTGAAACATACTAGATGAAAACGTTAGTCCAACAAGAGATATGTTGTCATCAATTATCTAAACCACCTAGGGAGCACTTGTGCTTTCACTCCCCGAGGACCAAAATGAGGCACGCTGCGTAGTGCGGCGATCCAAAGCTTACCAAGTCCATGAGGGAGAGCTTTATAAGAAAAGCACTAGCGGAGTCCTTCAAACGTGCATCTCCGAAGAAGAAGGGCGGAACCTCCTGGCTGAAATTCATGCCGGACTCGGCGGTCATCACACTACAGCTCAGTCCCTTGTAAGCAAGGCCTTCCGTATAGGCTTTTATTGGTCGACGGCCCGGGCAGACGCTCATGACTTAGTCCGACGATGCACCGGTTGCCAGCTCTTTGCAAACCATAGCCAAATGCCACCCACCGCCCTCCAAACTATACCCATTACTTGGCCCTTCACGGTCTGGGGGCTTGACATGGCTGGACCCCTTAAAGGCGGAACCCACAAGCAAAAATACTTACTGGTCATGGTGGATAAGTTTCACCAAATGGATAGAAGCCAGGCCTATTAAGACAGCCGAATCCGGACCGATGATAGACTTTATATCCGGGGTTGTACACCGTTATGGCATCCCCCACAGCATCATCACTGATAACGGCACGAACTTCACGGCCGATGAGGTAAAACTCTGGTGCAAAAACATGGGCATCAAGCTCGATTATGCTTCCGTCTATCACCCACAAACTAACGGCCAGGTCGAACATGCAAATGGTCTTATCATGAGCGGCATCAAACCCAGATTAGTGTGGTCCCTCAAGGAATCTAACACGCACTGGGTAGAGGAGCTCGACTCCGTACTCTGGGGACTGCGGACCACGCTGAATCGTACCACCGGATACACACCATTCTTTATGGTGTACGGCGCAGAGGCAGTTTTGCCTTGCGACATAATTCATGACTCACCTCGAGTGCGCATGTACGAAGAAAGAGAAGCCGAGCTCGATCGGCAGGACAGCTTGGACACATTGGAGGAGGAGCGTGACATGGCAAAAGCCCGTTCCGCATTCTATCAACAGCAGGCTCAAAGCTACCAAAGCAGAGAAGTATGGGACAAAAATTACAACGTTGGCAAATTATTTCTATGACTACAGGACAAGAAAAAGGACAAACTCAAGCCCAAGTGGAAAGGTCCCTTCATAATTGATCAAATCCTGACTGGTGGAGCGTATCGCGTGCGGGATGCATCGGATAACCGACTCGAGCCGAACCCATGGAACGCAGCCCGTCTCTGAAGATTCTATGCCTAGCGCTGGACTCTGTGTTCGTCTCCTTCCTCTGTCCATTTTTTATATTTTCTGTCTTACATTTATCTTCTTCTCTCTCTCTCTTATAGCCTTTGAAGGCTCATAAAGTGACGCGCTATCGGCGCTCATTAAACCTGGGGGCTTCTTTAAACAGAAGCTTATTCATATGGGCTTCATGCCCAACACATGTGTCACACTTCCGCATGTACCTTTTATTCACCATTATATGCATCGATATGACTTAAGTTTTGGCCAAGCTGGGTTGCCTGGCTCCTGTGCTTACCCCTATGTTCCCGATTGTTCGGCTAGGTGGTGAAGGGAGCACCTCTGCCATTGTTACTACCGGGCCAGCCGGACGTGTACCTCAGACTGCGTGAAGCCGAAAGCTAGCGTTCTTAAGGAAATATTCGGTCGGTGAACTAAAGATGATCCTTTTTCATTTTATTTATCTATACGCCCCTAGATGTTTTTTCTGCGTTTCTTTTCGCAGCATGGACATGCACTTTAGGGCATGCCTCCCAGGGAAAGGAACCCCTAACGGAACTATTCTCCCTGGAAGATGTTTCTTACTAACCATGTAATATAACATAACTAGTCGGGCACTTGTCTGTTCACGCACTAATGACCCCTACGCCTGGTCTCCATGCATTCCCCGGTTCCTATATAACCGCATGGGAATTCGGACACACTCCGGACCATTAGGTCCCGAGGCTGAAGCGAAAAGGTCGGCCATGACAAATGATCTACAATCCGGCTAGAAGGCATTATAAATGTCAATTAAATTACATAGTCATTTTGACTGATTGTATTCCTCCTCAATACCATCTAACAGGCTGTCTAATTTACAGTCCTGCTGGGAATACTTTGCGGCCAACTCTACTTGGCCGTATACTAAGCTTACAGGGATCTCCTTCCCGTCGGGCCCTATAGGACCGACCTCGGCCATGTGGTTGGGGTCAGCCTTTACATACCGCGTCTTCACCATCGCCCAGGCCTCCCTAGCGCCTTGACGGTAGGCCGATATCTTCCACAATCGGAAGCGCCACCGTGCTTCCTTTAGCTTCTCCGCAAGCTCTCCAAGACCTTCGGGCATGGAGACGGATGGCCACAGGGCCTGGGCGACGCCTTGCATCGCCTGCCGAACTCGATCGAGCAGTTGCGAGAGCTCGGGAAGAAGGTCACCCATAGAACCGGGCATCTCCTCTGCAGGACGACCTGTTAGCACACCTACAGACATTGCTCTCTTAGTCGACTTCCCCGCCGAACTTTCTTTCAAAGGTTCGTTCAAGCACTTACTAAATATGCCGCGCCGAAGCCGCTGATTTTCCTTCAGGGAGTCTGACAGCTGGGCACGAACATCTTTCAGCTCGACGCCCAGCTTGGTGTTGGCATCTTGGAGACCGTTCTTCTCCCGCCTCACCTTTGTCTGCATCTTCTCACCAGCCTTTAGCTGGCGTAGGAGGTGTTGCCTTTCCGGATTCAATCCAGCGCCATCTGCAATTTCATTTGTCAGATTCGCACCCATGTCGTGCTTCACAAAATGCTTATCTTTCGAAGTGTATATTACCAAAGGGGGTCTCCTTGGGCTCCCCTACCGCGGCTAGTGCGGCCTCAAGTTGGCATTGCACTCTTCCATCTCCTTGGACAGTAGGGAATTCTTTTCTGTAAGAACCTGCATAAAAAATGATCCTTAAATCAGTTATTCTAACTGTTTCAAGTCTCGGGGGCTACTGGTATATATATATATATATATATATATATATATATATATATAATTACCAAAATTTTCTTACCCGTATGTCTTTTACATATTGCTCCGTGGCTCTGGCTAGACCATTTTCAGCAGCACGGAGGTACGCATCTCCCGACTTGAAGGCATCTAACGCCTCTTGGGAGAAACAAGCGTCGCGAAGAATTGTCCGGCGACGCCTGTGGTTCATGGCACTCTCCACCTCAGAGTTGGTGGCAGACAACCCTTCCACATCCTCCATAGGAGGAGCGTCCGGTGCGCGCCTTGTGTTCGGCTCCGCTTCCGGACCAGGCTTTGGAGCCTGGCTGGTGGGGGTGCGATTGGCAGTCGATCTCTGCGAATATAGTTCGGTGAGGTCTCTTTGTCCTGAAGAGAGCACGAGTGTTAATGTGCCTTGAAGGTGTAACACCTGGGATAAGGGGGCACGCCATACCTTTGCGCCGACGTCTCGGTTCGTACGGCACCTCTTTTCTGCCCACAGGCCCTGCGGCCCCTCGTTGGCTTGTCACCGCAGGTTCGGCTTCCCGTTTCTAGGAGGCCGGGATTAGCCCTGGGTAATCAGCCGTAATGGCACCAAGGCGTTGTCCTTGCTCAATTGATGAAACACTCCATCAATCAGCTCCACAGGTAAGTCCGGATCCTCTTGAGAGGCCGGGTCGAGGCACCGTCCTGGGTCCTCGGGTTGTGGAGGAGGGCTGCTTATTTCTTTAACAACCTGGCGCAGTTCCTGCGTTGAAATTATTAGATTGAAAATTTAACAATTGGGATATAGAACAGATTTGCAAGATGTGACCACTCACTCAGCTTGGAGGATTGTACATGGAAAATCCAGCCTTTGGGTCGATGCGGAGAAAATCCTCCTCTTCTCCCTTGTACAAAGCGGACAAGGTCTTTATTAGAGCCGCAGCCGAATCCGGCCCCTTACGGCCGTAGCGGGTGGTGTCGTCCTCCCCGTTGAAATCCCACATGGGGTGGCCTCTATACTATAGCGGCTGCACCCCTCACATGATGCATGCGGCCATGACCCCGATCATGGTTAGTCCGGAATGAGCTAACAATCTTATCCGACCCATCAGGTAAATAACGTCCCTATCACTTTCCCTCTGAGGGCTCCGTGGACGCCAGCTTAGGCGTTTCTTTAAGGAAGCACTGTCGAATTCAGGGAGGCTGATCCGGACAGGATCTGGCAGCGGGACGTCTTCTATATAAAACCATTCCGAGGGCCAGTCTTTGGACACCTTCTTTGGGGTTTCGGACAGATATCCGGTCCCGGCGATGCGCCACACTTCAGCTCCGCCCACTTGATACATCGACCCTTTCTTGGAACGGGGCACGAGGCAGAATAGCTCTTTCCACAGCCCGAAATGAGCCTCAACACCCAAGAACAGCTCGCAGAGGGCTACAAAGCCCGTGATATGCAATACGGAGGCAGGCGTGAGATTATGTAGCTGGAGGCCGTAGAACTCTAGCAGCCCCCGGAGAAATGGATGGATTGGAAATCCGAGCCCCTTATTAAAAAAGGGACGAGGCACACCCGCTCTCCTTTGGAGGGATTAGGGGCACTCTCCGCTTGCTCTCCGCCGTTATAGACGGCAAGACCGGCTCGAACCGGGATCATATAGGCCGGGGGGAGAAATCCCTTGGTCTGGAGCGTCACTAGCTCGCTATGCGGGATGGAGCATCTCTCCCAATATCCAGGCTTAGGGCTAGAAGGGCGAAAGGAGGAGTTGCGGCGGCTGGCCATGGTGGAATGGACCTTTGTTGGATGCGCTCTGATGAACACTCGCGAAAGGGAGAAGGTGTGGTTTGGATCTAAATCCTCGTCCCCTTAAATAGGTCTGCTCATTTACGCGGCTAGGGGTGTGGAAACACTCAGACTTTTCATATTCGTTTGACACGTGGGAAGCGGCCATTATTAGGCGTAGAAGCCAAGGAGTGCAACATCTGCAAGAAACCGGACTTTCTTCAGCAGGTACACGGAATTTGGAGGAGAACCCGCCTTGCAATATCGAAGACAATCTGCGCGCCGGACTCATTGTCATTAAAGCCTTGTTCAGGGGCTACTGAGGGAGTCCTGGATTCGGGGGTGTCTGGATGGCCGGACTATACCTTCAGCCGGACTCCTGGACTATGAAGATACAAGATTGAAGACTTCGTCCCGTGTCCGGAAGGGACTTTCCTTGGCGTGGAAGGCAAGCTTGGCGATACGGATGTGTAGATCTCCCACCATTGTAACCGACTCTATGTAACCCTAACCCTATCCGGTGTCTATATAAACCGGAGGATTTTAGTCGGTAGGACAACATACACAACAATCATACCATAGGCTAGCTTCTAGGGTTTAGCCTCTCTAATATCGTGGTAGATCTACTCTTGTACTACCCATATCATCAATATTAATCAAGCAGGACGTAGGGTTTTACCTCCATCGAGAGGGCCCGAACCTGGGTAAAACTTCGTGTTCCTTGCCTCCTGTTACCATCCGGCCTAGACGCACAGTTCGGGACCCCCTACCCGAGATCCGCCGGTTTTGACACCGATAGCGGGTTATAAAGGGGGGCGGCCAACTTGGGGAAGGGGGGCCTTGGGAGGCGTGTCCTCCATGGACTCGGCGGCGGTGATCGGGACTCCGGTCCCGATCCGGCTCGCGGGAGGCGGCGGCGGCTGGGCCTGGCTCGGCTGGGCCCTCAGCCTAGTTGGGCGCGAGGGGTTTAAAAAAAACAATAACGATGCAACTAAAAAAAATCTAGAAAAATAAATAAATATCTAAAAAATGCCAAAACAAATTTTCACCGTCTAAATAAAATATTTAGAACAGGATGAACATTTTCTTGGCCCTAAATGCAATTTTTGAAAACGTGCATTTTTCCTAAATTCAAATAAAATAGCAAATAAATCCAAAATAAACTCTTATTTGATTTTTTATTAAATCCTCAATATTTCTTTATTTTGGGAAAGTCATTTTATTCCTTCTCTCATATTTGGATGATAGAAATAATTGAAGATAAAATAAATAAAATCAAATGATCCTATTTTCAAAATTTGAGAAAACTCAAATATGAAAATAACGAAATCCCCAACTCTCTCCGAGGTCCTTGAGTTGCGTAGAATTTCTAGGATCAACCAAAATGCAAATAAAATATGATATGCAATGATGATCTATTGTATAACATTCCAAATTGAAAATTCGGGATGCTACACTTCTTTTGAGAGAAACTCCTTCTCTAGAAAGGATCCATTCTTAGCAACTAATATCTTGCCTTTGGATCTGTGATAGAAGGTGCACCCAATAGTTTCCTCTGGGTATCCTATGAAGACACATTTCTTTGATTTGGGTTCGCACTTATCAGGTTGAAACTTTTTCACATAAGCATCGCAGCCCCAAACTTTAAGAAACGACAGCTTAGGTTTCTTGCCAAACCACAGTTCATATGGTGTCGTCTCAACGGATTTAGATGGTGCCCTATTTAACGTGAATGCAACCGTCTCTAAAGCATGACCCCAAACGATAGTGGTAAATCAGTAAGAGACATCATAGATCGCACCATATCTAATAAAGTACGGTTACGACGTTCGGACACACCATTACGCTATGGTGTTCCGGGTGGCGTGAGTTGCGAAACTATTCCACATTGTTTTAAATGAACACCAAACTCATAACTCAAATATTCACCTCCACGATCAGATCATAGAAACTTTATTTTCTTGGTATGATGATTTTCCACTTCACTCTGAAATTATTTGAACTTTTCAAATGTTTCAGACTTATGTTTCATTAAGTAGATATACCCATATCCGCTCAAATCATTTGTGAAGGTAAGAAAATAATGATACCCGCCGCGAGCCTCAACACTCATCGGACCGATACATTAGTATGTATTATTTGCAACAAGTCATGTTGCTCGCTCCATTGTTCCAGAGAACGGAGTCTTAGTCGTCTTGCCCATGAGGCATGGTTCGCAAGCATCAAGTGATTCATAATCAAGTGATTGCAAAAAGCCCATCAACATGGAGTTTCTTTATGCGCTTTACACCAATATGGCCTAAACGGCAGTGCCACAAATAAGTTGCACTATCACTATTACTTTGCATCTTTTAGCGAATATGTGTATCACTACAATCGAGATTCAACAAAAATAGACCACTCATCAAGGGAGCATGACCATAAAAGATATTACTCATATAAATAGAACAACCATTATTCTCTGATTTAAATGAATAACCGCCTCGCATCAAACAAGATCCAGATATAATGTTCATGCTCATCGCTGGCATCAAATAACAATTATTTAGGTCTAAAACTAATCCTGGCGGTAGATGGAGAGGTAGCGTGCTGATGGCGATCACATCGACTTTGGAACCATTTCCTACGCGCATCATCACCTTGTCCTTGGCCAATCTTCGTTTAATCCGTAGCCCCTATTTCGAGTTGCAAAGATGAGCAATAGAACCAGTATGAAATACAAGGCGCTACTACAAGCATTAGTAAGGTACACATCAATAACATGTATATCAAATATACCTTTCACTTTGCCAGCCTTCTTATCCGCCAAATACTTGGGGCAGTTCCGCTTCCAATGTCCAGTCCCTTTGCAGTAGAAGCACTCATTTTCAGGCATAGGTCTAGACTTGGGCTTCTTCCCTTGAGCAGCAACTTGCTTGCTATTCTTCTTGAAGTTCCCCTTCTTCCCTTTGCCCCTTTTCTTGAAACTAGTGGTCTTGTTAACCATCAACACTCGATGCTCCTTCTTGATTTCTACCTCCGCAGCCTTTAGCGTCGTGAAGAGCTCAGGAATTGTCTTTTCCATCCCTTGCATATTATAGTTCATCACGAAGCCTTTATAGCTTGGTGGAAGTGATTGAAGAACTCTGTCAATGACACTATCACCAGGAAGATTAACTCCAACTTTGACTCAAGTGGTTATGGTATCCAGACATTTTGAGTATATGTTCACTGACAGAACTATTCTCCTATATTTTGCACCTATAGAACTTGTTGGAGACTTCATATCTCTCAACTCGGGCATTTGCTTGAAATATTAACTTCAACTCCTGGAACATCTCATATGCTCCGTCACATTCAAAACGTCTTTGAAGTCCTGATTCCAAGTTGTAAAGCATAGCACACTGAACTATCGAGTAGTCATCAGCTTTGCTCATCCAAGAGTTCATAACGTCCAGAGTTGCTCCTGCAGCGAGTCTTGCACCTAGAGGTGCTTCCAGGACGTAATTCTTCTGTGCAGCAATGAGGTTAATCCTTAAGTTGCGGACCCAGTCCGTGTAGTTGCTACCATCATCTTTCAACTTAGCTTTCTCTAGGAATGCGTTAAAATTCAAGGGAACGGTAGCACATGCCATTGATCTCCAACAACATAGATATGCAAAAACTATCAGGTACTAAGTTCATGATAAATTAAAGTTCAATTAATCATATTACTAAAGAACTCCCACTTAGATAGACATCCCTCTAGTCATCTAAATGATCATGTGATCCATATCAACTAAACCATGTCCGATCATCATGTGAGATGGAGTAGTTTTCAACGTGAACATCACTATGTTGATCATATCTACTATATGATTCACGTTCGACCTTTCGGTCTCAGTGTTCCGAGGCCATATCTGCATATGCTAGGCTCGTCAAGTTTAACCCTAGTATTTTGCACGTGCAAAACTGGCTTGCACCCGTTGTATGTGAACGTAGAGCTTATGACACCCGATCATCACGTGGTATCTCGGCATGACGAACTGTAGCAATGGTGCATACTCAGGGAGAACACTTATACCTTGAAATTTTGTGAGGGATCATCTTATAATGCTACTGCCGTACTCAGCAAAATAAGATGCATAAAGGATAAACATCACATGCAATCAAAATATGTGACATGATATGGCCACCATCATCTTGTGCCTTTGATCTCCATCTCCAAAGCACCATCATGATCTCCATCGTCACCGGCTTGACACCTTGATCTCCATAGTAGCGGTGTTGTCGTCTCGCCAACTATTGCTTCTACGACTATTGCTCCCGCTTAGTGATAAAGTAAAGAATTACATGGCGATTGCATTTCATACAATAAAGCGACTACCATAAGGGTCCTGCCAGTTGTCGATACTTCTACAAAACATTATCATCTCATACAACAATTTATATATCATCACGTCTTGACCATATCACATCACAACATGCGTTGCAAAAACAAGTTAGACATCCTCTACATTGTTGTTGCAAGTTTTATGTGGCTTCTACGGGCTTCTAGCAAGAACCGTTCTTACCTACGCATCAAATCCACAACGATTTTTCGTCAAGAGTGCTGTTTTAACCTTAAACAAGGATCAGCCGTAGTCAAACTCGATTCAACTAAAGTTGGAGAAACAGACACCCGCCAGCCACATGTGTGCAAAGCACGTCAGTAGAACCAGTCTCATGAACGCGGTCATGTAATGTCGGTCCGGGCTGCTTCATCCAACAATACCGCCGAATCAAAGTAAGATGTTGGTGGTAAGCAATATGACTATTATCGCCCACAACTCTTTGGGTTCTACTCGTGCATATCATCAACACATAGACCTGGCTCGGATACCATTGTTGAGGAATGTAGCATGCAATTTTAAAAAAATTCCTACGTTCACGCAAGATCTTGATACGTCCATTTTGCATCATGTTTTCTTACTGTTATTTATAATGTTTTATCCATAATAATGCTTTTTGGAGTAATTCTAATGTCTTTTCTCCCATAATTTGCAAGGAATACACCAGGAGGGAGAATTCCGGCAGCTGGAAATCTAGACCTGTAAAAGCTATGTCAGTCTACCTATTCTGCAGAACCCCAAATGGGCTGAAACTTTACCGAGAATTTTTATGGACTATATAAGAAATATTGGTGTAAATAAACACCAGAGGGGGGCCACCTGGTGGGCACAACCCACCTGGGCGCGCTAGGCCCCCCTGGCGCGCCCTGGTGGGTTGTGGCCTCCTCGGCCCACCTCTGGTGCCCATCTTTTGGTACATAAGTGGTTTTTACCTATAAAAAATAAGGGGAGGACTTTCAGGACGAACCGCCGCTGCCTTGAGGCGGAACTTGGGCAGGAGCACTTTTTCCCTCCAGCGGAGCGATTTAGTGGGCTTTAGTGGGCTTTAGTGGAAGAGAGGAGAGGTGGCCAGGGCTGGGCCGCGCATCCCTCCACCCCTAGTCTGAATAGGACAAGGAGAGGGGGGCGGCGCCCCCCTTCCTTCTCTCTCTCCTCTTTCCCCCTCCCGAATCCTATTCCAACTTGGAAAGGGGGGGGATCCTACTCCCGATGGGAGTAGGACTCCTCCTGGTGCGCCCTCCTCCTGGCCGGCCGCACCTCCCCTTGCTCCTTTATATACGAGGGCAGGGGGCACCCCTAGATACAGAAGTTGATCCACGTGATCATATTCTTAGCCGTGTGCGGTGCCCCCTTCCACCATAATCCTCGATAATATTGTAGCGGTGCTTAGGCGAAGCCCTGCAATGGTAGAACATCAAGATCGTCACCACGCCGTCGTGCTGACGGAACTCTCCCCCGACACTTTGCTGGATCGGAGTCCGGGTATCGTCATCGAGCTGAACGTGTGCTAGAACTCAGAGGTGCCGTAGTTTCGGTGCTTGATCGGTCGGGTCGTGAAGATGTATGACTACATCAATCGCGTTGTGCTAACACTTCCGCTGTCGGTCTACAAGGGTACGTAGATCACACTCTCCCCTCTCGTTGCTATGCATCACCATGATCTTGCGTGTGCATAGGAATTTTTTTGAAATTACTATGCTACCCAACAGTGGTATCAGAGCCTAGGTTTTATGTGTTGATGTTATATGCATGAGTAGAACACAAGTGAGTTGTGGGCGATATAAGTCATACTGCTTACCAACATGTCATACTTTGGTTCGGCGGTATTGTTGGACAAAGCGGCCTGGACCGACATTACGCGTACGCTTATGCGAGACTGGTTCTCCCGACGTGCTTTGCACAAAGGTGGCTAGCGGGTGACAGTTTCTCCAACTTTAGTTGAACCGAGTGTGGCTACGCCTGGTCCTTGCGAAGGTTAAAATAGCACCAACTTGACAAACTATCGTTGTGGTTTGGATGCGTAGGTAAGATTGGTTCTTAAGCCATTAGCAGCCACGTAAAACTTGCAACAACAAAGTAGAGGACGTCTAACTTGTTTTTGCAGGACATGTTGTGATGTGATATGGTCAAGACATGATGCTAAATTTTATTGTATGAGATGATCATGTTTTGTAACCGAGTTATCGGCAACTGGCAGGAGCCATATGGTTGTCGCTTTATTGTATGCAATGCAATCACGCTGTAATGCTTTACTTTATCACTAAGCGGTAGCGATAGTCGTGGAAGCATAAGATTGGCGAGACGACAACGATGCTATGATGGAGATCAAGGTGTCGCGCCGGTGACGATGGTGATCACGACGGTGCTTCAAAGATGGAGATCACAAGCACAAGATGATGATGGCCATATCATATCACTTATATTGATTGCATGTGATGTTTATCTTTTATGCATCTTATCTTGCTTTGATTGACGGTAGCATTACAAGATGATCTCTCACTAATTATCAAGAAGTGTTCTCCCTGAGTATGCACCGTTGCGAAAGTTCTTCGTGCTGAGACACCACGTGATGATCGGGTGTGATAGGCTCTACGTTCAAATACAACGGGTGCAAAACAGTTGCACACGCGGAATACTCAGGTTATACTTGACGAGCCAAGCATATACAGATATGGCCTCGGAACACGGAGACCGAAAGGTCGAGCGTGAATCATATAGTAGATATGATCAACATAGTGATGTTCACCAATGAAACTACTCCATCTCACGTGATGATCGGACATGGTTTAGTTGATTTGGATCACATAATCACTTAGAGGATTAGAGGGATGTCTATCTAAGTGGGAGTTCTTTAAGTAATATGATTAATTGAACCTAAATTTATCATGAACTTAGTACCTGATAGTATCTTGCTTGTTTATGTTTGATTGTAGATAGATGGCCCGTGCTATTGTTCCGTTGAATTTTAATGCGTTCCTTGAGAAAGCAAAGTTGAAAGATGATGGTAGCAATTACACGGACTGGGTCCATAACTTGAGGATTATCCTCATTGCTGCACAGAAGAATTACGTCCTGGAAGCACCACTGGGTGCCAGGCCTGCTGCTGGAGCAACACCAGATGTTATGAACGTCTGGCAGAGCAAAGCTGATGACTACTCGATAGTTCAGTGTGCCATGCTTTACGGCTTAGAATCGGGACTTCAACGACGTTTTGAACGTCATGGAGCATATGAGATGTTCCCGGAGTTGAAGTTAATATTTCAAGCAAATGCCTGGATTGAGAGATATGAAGTCTCCAATAAGTTCTATAGCTGCAAGATGGAGGAGAACAGTTCTGTCAGTGAGCATATACTCAAAATGTCTGGGTATAATAATCACTTGATTCAATTGGGAGTTAATCTTCCAGATGATTGCGTCATTGACAGAATTCTCCAATCACTGCCACCAAGCTACAAGAGCTTCGTGATGAACTATAATATGCCAGGGATGAATAAGACTATTCCCGAGCTCTTTGCAATGCTGAAAGCTGCAGAGGTAGAAATCAAGAAGGAGCATCAAGTGTTGATGGTCAACAAGACCACTAGTTTCAAGAAAAAGGGCAAAGGGAAGAAGAAGGGGAACTTCAAAAAGAACAGCAAGCAAGTTGCTAATCAAGAGAAGAAACCCAAACCTGGACCTAAGCCTGAAACTGAGTGCTTCTACTGCAAGCAGACTGGTCACTGGAAGCGGAACTGCCCCAAGTATTTGGCGGATAAGAAGGATGGCAAGGTGAACAAAGGTATATGTGATATACATGTTATTGATGTGTACCTTACTAGTGCTCGCAGTAGCACCTGGGTATTTGATACTGGTTCTGTTGCTAATATTTGCAACTCGAAACAGGGACTACGGATTAAGCGAAGATTGGCTAAGGACGAGGTGACGATGCGTGTGGGAAATGGTTCCAAAGTCGATGTGATCGCAGTCGGCACGCTACCTCTACATCTACCTTCGGGATTAGTATTAGACCTAAATAATTGTTATTTGGTGCCAGCGTTAAGCATGAACATTATATCTGGATCTTGTTTGATGCGAGACGGTTATTCATTTAAATCAGAGAATAATGGTTGTTCTATTTACATGAGTAATATATTTTATGGTCATGCACCCTTAAAGAATGGTCTATTCTTATTAAATCTCGATAGTAGTGACACATATTCATAGTGTTGAAGCCAAAAGATGCAGAGTTGATAATGATAGTGCAACTTATTTGTGGCACTGCCGTTTGGGTCATATTGGTATAAAGCGCATGAAGAAACTCCATACTGATGGGCTTTTGGAACCACTTGATTATGAATCACTTGGTACTTGCAAACCGTGCCTTATGGGTAAGATAACAAAAACACCGTTCTCCGGTACTATGGAGAGAGCAACAGATTTATTGGAAATCATACATACAGATGGATGTGGTCCGATGAATGTTGAGGCTCGTGGCGGATATTATTATTTTCTCACCTTCACAGATGACTTAAGCAGATATGGGTATATCTACTTAATGAAACATAAGTCTGAAACGTTTGAAAAGTTCAAAGAATTTCAGAGTGAAGTTGAAAATCATCGTAACAAGAAAATAAAATTCCTATGATCTGATCATGGAGGAGAATATTTGAGTTACGAGTTTGCTGTACATTTGAAAAAATGTGGAATAGTTTCGCAACTCACGCCACCCGGAACACCACAGCGTAAGGGTGTGTCCAAATGTCGTAATCGTACTTTACTAGATATGGTGCGATCTATGATGTCTCTTACTGATTTACCGCTATCGTTTTGGGGATATGCTCTAGAGACGGCCGCATTCACGTTAAATAGGGCACCATCAAAATCCGTTGAGACGACGCCTTATGAACTGTGGTTTGGCAAGAAACCAAAGTTGTCGTTTCTGAAAGTTTGGGGCTGCGATGCTTATGTGAAAAAGCTTCAACCTGATAAGCTTGAACCCAAATCGAAGAAATGTGTCTTCATAGGATACCCAAAGGAAACTATTGGATACACCTTCTATCACAGATCCGAAGGCAAGACTTTTGTTGCTAAATTCGGAAACTTTCTGGAGAAGGAGTTTCTCTCGAAAGAAGTGAGTGGGAGGAAAGTAGAACTTGACGAGGTAACTGTACCTGCTCCCTTATTGGAAAGTAGTACATCACAGAAACCTGTTTTTGTGACACCTACACCAATTAGTGAGGAAGCTAATGATAATGATCATGAAACTTCAGAACAAGATACTACTGAACCTCGTAGATTAACGAGAGTAAGATCCATGCCAGAGTGGTACGGTAATCTTATTCTGGAAGTCATGCTACTAGATCATGATGAACCTACGAACTATGAAGAAGTGATGGTGAGCCCAGATTCCGCAAAATGGCTTGAAGCCATGAAATCTGAGATGGGATCCATGTATGAGAGCAAAGTATGGACTTTGGTTGAATTGCCCAATGACCGGCAAGCAATTGAGAATAAATGGATCATCAAGAAGAAGACTGCCACTGACGGTAATATTACTGTCTACAAAGCTCGACTTGTCGGAAAAGGTTTTCGACAAGTTCAAGGGATTGACTACGATGAGACCTTCTCACCCGTAGCGATGCTTAAGTCTGTCCGAATCATGTTAGCATTTGCCGCATTTTATGATTATGAAATTTGGCAAATCGATGTCAAAACTGCATTCCTGAATGGATTTCTGCAAGAAGAGTTGTATATGATGCAGCCGGAAGGTTTTGTCGATCCAAAGGGAGCTAACAAAGTGTGCAAGCTCCAGCGATCCATTTATGGACTGGTGCAAGCCTCTCGGAGTTGGAATAAATGCTTTGATAGTGTGATCAAAGCATTTGGTTTTATATAGACTTTTGGAGAAGCCTGTATTTACAAGAAAGTGAGTGGGAGCTCTGTAGCATTTCTGATATTATATGTAGATGACATATTACTAATTGGAAATGATATAGAATTTCTAGATAGCATAAAAGGATACTTGAATAAATGTTTTTCAATGAAAGACCTCGGTGAAGCTGCTTATATATTGGGCATTAAGATCTATAGAGATAGATCAAGACGCTTAATTGGACTTTCTCAACGCACATACCTTGACAAAATTTTGAAGAAGTTCAAAATGGATAAAGCAAAGAAAGGATTCTTGCCTGTGTTACAAGGTGTGAAATTGAGTAAGACTCAACTCCCGACCAATGCAGAAGATAGAGAGAAAATGAAAGATGTTCCCTATGCTTCAGCCATAGGCTCTATCATGTACGCAATGTTGTGTACCAGACCTGATGTGTGTCTTGCTATAAGTCTAGCAGGGAGGTACCAAAGTAATCCAGGAGTTGATCACTGGACAGCGGTCAAGAACATCCTAAAATACCTGAAAAGGACTAAGGATATGTTTCTCATATATGGAGGTGACAAAGAGCTCATCATAAATGGTTACGTTGATGCAAGCTTTGACATTGATCCGGACGATTCTAAATCGCAAACCGGATACGTGTTTACATTAAACGGTGGAGCTGTCAGTTGGTGCAGTTCTAAACACAGGGTTGTGGCGGGATCTACATGTGAAGCGGAGTACATAGCTGCTTCGGAAGCAGCAAACGAAGGAGTCTAGATGAAGGAGTTCATATCCGATCTAGGTGTCATACCTAGTGCATCGGGTCCAATGAAAATCTTTTGTGACAATATTGGTGCAATTGCCTTGGCAAAGGAATCCAGATTTCACAAGAGAACCAAGCACATCAAGAGACGCTTCAATTCCATCCGGGATCTAGTCCAGGTGGGAGATATAGAGATTTGCAAGATACATACGGATCTGAATATAGCAGACCCGTTGACTAAGCCTCTTCCACGAGAAAAACATGATCAACACCAAAGCTCCATGGGTGTTAGAATCATTACTGTGTAATCTAGATTATTGACTCTAGTGCAAGTGGGAGACTGAAGGAAATATGCCCTAGAGGCAATAATAATGTTATTATTTTATTTCCTTATATCATGATAAATGTTTATTATTCATGCTAGAATTGTATTATCCGGAAACATAATACTTGTGTGAATACATAGACAAACCAAACGTCACTAGTATGCCTCTACTTGACTAGCTCATTGGTCGAAGATGGTTATGTTTCCTAACCATAGACATGTGTTGTCATTTGATTAATGGGATCACATCATTAGGAGAATGATGTGATTGACATGACCCATTCCATTAGCTTAGCACCTGATCGTTTAGTATGTTGCTATTGCTTTCTTCATTACTTATACATGTTCCTATGACTTTGAGATTATGCAACTCATGTTTACCGGAGGAACACTTTGTGTGCTACCAAACGTCACAACGTAACTGGGTGATTATAAAGGAGCTCTACAGGTGTCTCCAAAGGTGAATGTTGGGTTGGCGTATTTCGAGATTAGGATTTGTCACTCTGATTGTCGGAGAGGTATCTCTGGGCCCTCTCGGTAATGCACATCACATAAGCCTTGCAAGCATTACAACTAATGAGTTAGTTGCAAGATGATGTATTACGAAACGAGTAAAGAGACTTGCCGGTAACGAGATTGAACTATGTATTGAGATACCGACGATCGAATCTCGGGCAAGTAACATACCGATGACAAAGGGAACAACGTATGTTGTTATGCGGTCTGACCGATAAAGATCTTCGTAGAATATGTTGGAGCCAATATGAGCATTCAGGTTCCGCTATTGGTTATTGACCGGAGAAGTGTATCGGTCATGTCTACATTGTTCTTGAACCCGTAGGGTCCGCACGCTTAAGGTTTTGATGATAGTTATATTATGAGTTTATGAGTTTTGATGTACCGAAGTTAGTTCAGAGTCCTGGATGTGATCACGGACATGACGAGGAGTCTCGAAATGGTCGAGACATAAAGATTGATATATTGGAAGCCTATATTTCGATATCGGAAGTGTTCCGGGTGAAATCGGGATTTTACGGGAGTACCGGGAGGTTACCGGAACCCCCGGGAGGTATATGGGCCTTAGTGGGCTTTAGTGGAAGAGAGGAGAGGTGGCCAGGGCTGGGCCGCGCGCCCCTCCCCCCTAGTCCGAATAGGACAAGGAGAGGGGGGCGGCGCCCCCCTTCCTTCTCTCTCTCCTCTTTCCCCCTCCCGAATCCTATTCCAACTAGGAAAGGGGGGGAATCCTACTCCCGGTGGCAGTACGACTCCTCCTGGCGCGCCCTCCTCCTGGCCGGCCGCACCTCCCCTTGCTCCTTTATATACGAGGGCAAGGGGCACCCCTAGATACATAAGTTGATCCACGTGATCATATTCTTAGCCGTGTGCGGTGCCCCCTTCCACCATAATCCTCGATAATATTGTAGCGGTGCTTAGGCGAAGCCCTGCAGCGGTAGAACATCAAGATCGTCACCACGCCGTCGTGCTGACGGAACTCTCCCCCGACACTTTGCTGGATCGGAGTCCGGGGATCGTCATCGAGCTGAACGTGTGCTAGAACTCGGAGGTGCCGTAGTTTCGGTGCTTGATCGGTCGGGCCGTGAAGACGTACGACTACATCAACCGCGTTGTGCTAACGCTTCCGCTATCGGTCTACAATGGTACGTAGATCACACTCTCCCCTCTCGTTGCTATGTATCACCATGATCTTGCGTGTGCGTAGGAATTTTTTTGAAATTACTACGTTACCCAACAATTATATGTTCAGATCCATTATGCATATTAATACCCCTCTGATCATGAGCATGTCTATTGTTTGTGAGTAGTTACTTTTGTTCTTGAGGTCATGGGAGAAATCATGTTGCAAGTAATCATGTGAATTTGATATGTGTTCGATATTTTGATAGTATGTATGTTGTGATTCCCTTAGCGATGTCATGTGAACGTCGTCTACATGACACTTCACCTTATTTGGGCCTAAGGGAATGCATTGTGGAGTAGTAAATAGATGGTGGGTTGCGAGAGTGACAGAAACTTAAACCCCATTTTATGCATGATACGTCTTCAATGTATCTATAATTTATGAAGTATTCATGCTATTATTTTATCATTCTTGGGTGTTTTTCAATCATTTTGTAGCAACTTTATATCATTTTTTGGGACTAACATATTGACCCAGTGCCCAGTGCCAGTTGTTGTTTTTTGCTTGTTTTTTACATCACAGAAAATCAATATCAAACAGAGTCCAAACACCGCGAAACTTTTTGTGGATTTTTTATGGGCCAGAAGACTCCCGATGGGCGAAAGCAGCACCGGGGGGGGGGGGGGGGTGCCCTGAGGGGGCCACAACCCACCAGGGCGCGCTGATACGTCTCCAACGTATCTATAATTTTTGATTGCTCCATGCTATATTATCTACTGTTTTGGGCAATATTGGGCTTTATTTTCCACTTTTATATTATTTTTGGTAGTAACCTATTAACTGGAGGCCCAGCCCAGATTTGCTGTTTTGAAGAAAAGGAATATCAGACGGAGTCGAAACGGAACGAAATCAAGTGGAGAAGTTATTTTTGGAACGACAGCCACATGATAGACTTGGACTCCACGTCAGGAGATACGGGAGGTGCTCACGAGGGTGGGGGGCACCCCTCAGGGCGCGCCCCCTGCCTTGTGGGCCCCCCGTAGCTCCTCCGACGTACCTCCTGCACCCATATATACCTACGTAACCTAAAACTTCCAGAACACACAATAGATCGAGAGTTCCGCATCCAGAACCCTCTGTAGCCACCGAAAACCAATCTAGACCCGTTCCGGCACCTTGCCGGAGGGGGCAATCCCTCTCCGGTGGCCATCTTCATCATCCCGGTGCTCTCCATGACGAGGAGGGAGTAGTTCTCCCTCGAGGCTAAGGGTATGTACCAGTAGCTATGTGTTTGATATCTCTCTCTCTCTCTCATGTTCTTGAGGTGATACGATCTTGATGTATCGCGAGCTTTGCTATTATAGTTGGATCTTATGTTTCTCCTCCCCCTCTTCTCTCTTGTAATGAATTGAGTTTCCCCTTTGAAGTAATCTTATCGGATTGAGTCTATAAAGATTTGAGAACACTTGATGTATGCCTTGCCGTGGATATCTGTGGTGACAATGGGATATCACGTGATTCACTTGACTTATGTTTTGGTGATCAACTTGCGGGTTCCACCCATGAACCTATGCATAGGGGTTGGCACACGTTTTCCTCGTGATTCTCCGGTAGAACTTTGGGGCACTCTTTGAGGTCCTTTGTGTTGGTTGAATAGATGAATCTGAGATTGTGTGATGCATATCGTATAATGAAGCCCACGGATACTTGATGTGACATTGGAGTATCTAGGTGACATTAGGGGTTGATTTGTATCTTAAGGTGTTATTCTAGTACGAACTCTAGGGCTGTTGTGACACTTATAGGAATAGCCCAACGGATTGATTGGAAAGAATAACTTTGAGGTGGTTTCATACCCTACCATAATCTCTTCGTTCGTTCTCCGCTATTAGTGACTTTGGAGTGACTCTTTGTTGCATGTTGAGGGATAGTTATGTGATCCAGTTATGTTAGTATTGTTGAGGGAACTTACACTAGCGAAAGTATGAACCCTAGGCCTTGTTTCAACACATTGCAATAACGTTTACGCTCACTTTTATCATTAGTTACCTTGCTATTTTTATAATTTCATATTACAAATACTATTATCTACTATCCATATTGCACTTGTATCACCATCTCTTCGCCGAACTAGTGCACCTATACAATTTACCATTGTATTGGGTGTGTTGGGGACACAAGAGACTCTTTGTTATTTGGTTGCAGGGTTGCTTGAGAGAGACCATCTTCATCCTATGCCTCCTACGGATTGATAAACCTTAGGTCATCCACTTGAGGGAAATTTTCTGCTGTCCTACAAACCTCTGCACTTGGAGGCCCAACAACGTCTACAAGAAGAAGGTTGTGTAGTAGACATCAAGCTCTTTTCTAGCGCCATTGCCGGGGAGGTGAGTGCTTGAAGGTATATCTTTAGATCTTTCAATCGAGTCTTTTAGTTTCTTGTTTTATCACTATTTAGTTTATAAAAGAAAACTATGAAAAAATGGAATTGAGTTTGTCTCATACGCTTCACCTTTTTAATATATTTCGTGAGTATGATGGAAAGGATAATTGTGCTCAAGTGCTAGAAGAAGAAATCTATAAAATGTTTGGCACTAAATATTTGAATGATGAGCATGATTGCAATGTTGTTAGTATGAATTCCTTGAATATCCATGATGCTAATGATATGCAAAGCCACAAGCTTGGGGAAGCTATGTTTGATGAAGATGATATTTTTTGTCCCCCAAGTTTTGATTAGCAAATTTATTATGATGAAAGCATGCCTCCTATCTATGATGATTATTGTGATGACACATATGCTTTAAAGAATAATGATATCCATGAAACTTGTCATGATGATTTTAGTTTTCAATTGGATTATGCCTCACATGATAATTATTTTGTTGAGTTTGCTCCCACTATTATTCATGAAAAGAATTTTGCTTGTGTGGAGAGTAATAAATTTTCTATGCTTGTAGATCATGAAAAGAATGATTTAGGTGCTGGTTATATTGTTGAATTCATTCATGATGCTACTGAAAATTATTATGAGGGAGGAATATATTCTTGTAGGAATTTCAATAATATCAAATCTCCTCTCTATGTGCTTAAAATCTTGAAGTTATGCTTGTTTTGCCTTCCTATGCTAGTTGATTATTGTTCCCAACAGTTGTTTGCTCACAAAATCCCAATGCATATGAAGTGGGTTAGGCTTAAATGTGCTAGTCATATTCTTCATGATGCTCTCTCTCTATATTACAATTCTTATCTTTTATGTGAGCATCATTGTCATTATCATGCCTAGCTAGGGGCGTTAAACGATAGCGCTTGTTTGGAGGCAGCCCAATTTTATTTTAGTTCCTTGCTTTTTGTTCCTGTTTAGTAATAAATAATTCATCTAGCCTCTGTTTAGATGTGGTTTTATGCTTTTAATTAGTGTTTGTGCCAAGTAGAACCTTTGGGAAGACTTGGGGAAAGTCTTGTTGATCATGCTGTAAAAAACAGAAACTTTAGCGCTCACGAGAATTGCTGCCATTTTTATTTGGAGAGTGATATCTATACCTATACTAATTACAGACTTCCTATAAATTCCTACATTAATCAGTAATTAGGAGTCGTTAATCTGGTTAGACCGAATTATAACGGTATAGATCAATCCTTTTTTAGATAGCAAACCACTCATACCAAGCAATATGTGTATTAACCCATTTAATATTGTGTCATATTGATGTCTGTTGTAATTTTTCTTAAGTATAAAGGAAGTCCAAAATAGATACGATTCTAACTCCCATCTCATCCGATTCTAACTCCCATCTCTTTCCATATACTTCCACTGTACCTTCCAATGTCACGATTCTCTCTCCTGGTCGCCCCCATGGAATCCCGTCCCTTCCTCTCTTCCTCTCCCCCATGGAAGCAACACCCATGGAATCGCATCCCTTCCTCTGTCCCTCTCCCCCATGTATGCTTATCCTTTCCTCCCTCCATTGCCACTTTCAAAATCAGCATCAGAGGGCATCACGTCAGTTGTCCTCAATCTCACGATCTTCCATGGGATAACGCAGGTTAGCAATCGATCCGATGGGTTAATGCAGGTTACCAATGGATCAGCCGTGTTTCTTTCTTACTTGGGATTACTAACCTAGCCACGACATCTTCTCTAAAAAATCAAACCCCTGGTTCGTGTATCTCCTGCCAATCTGCACTCCATTGTTTCTCCCGATCTCATATCATGGTCTTGATATGGGGAAAGAATGTCCATGGTCTCATCTGGGACGGAGTACGCCACATGATAAAGGCCCGGTGTAAATCGCGCTGATATCAGTGTTGATCGTGCGTGTTCAAAACGATGGATATCTACCTACACCAACCAGCAAGTAAGTTGTAAGTACGATGACCCAGGATTAATTTTGGTTTCACAATTATTTTTTGTTTCTTACAGATTTGGGGTGGATATGCATCACAATGATGGAACAAACATGGGGCTACCTATATGCTCAACACATGGTGGCCCATATTCGATACTAATAATCATGTAATTAGCTGACCAAGGTAATCACCCTATGTTTTTTGTAATGTGTTATTTTCTCAGACATTTCTTTAATTCTTTCAAAAAGAACGTGTGTTTAATTGGTTGCATGTTCGTCCATGTATAGAAATCTTTTGGGTTCACTATGAACTTGATTACCTTTAAAGAAAAATTACTGCATATCTAATTATCTTCTAAATCAATAAAGGCATCACCATCACCTTGATTTTCCTAAAGAAACTAACTGGCACAGACTGCATGTAGCTAGGTGGTCGCAGGGCTGCATGCTAGCCAATCTGCTCTTCGACCATGCACTTTAGATCGGGCAGAAAGCTCAGCACATGTTCCACTTAGGCCTGAAGATTGGATAACATCAGTGCAAATCGTTTAGGTTCTCCAAAATGATCGACAAGTCGGGATCGATATATCCGTACTACAATGCTGAACATGGTTGGTGATCCATTTTCTTTGCCTTCTATGCTGACAATAATTTTATATGTATCTGACCAATATTTATCTCCATAACAACAGTTTCGTTTTAATATTTTTGCTTGTGGATGGAGAGATGGGAACCAAATAATGATGGTTCGAATTATTCAGAAGTAATACTAGAAAGTCGATAACGAAAAAGTAACTCCAGCAGTAAAAAGTACTCGGTTTTAGATATCTGTTGCTGGTGGGTGGAGGAGTTAATCCTTTAAAAGGATCCTCGGAATTTTACTATTCCTTTAGTATATTCCGTGAAGATATTTTTCCTTTTTCATACAGTCACGCAGATCTCACACCACCCTAAACTAGGAATTTCCAAATCGAGGTGCACGATGTGGTGGGTGTTGCTAATGGTAGCCAACCTGGAGGAGTATGTGTTTAGTAGACAGATAGAGATCAAGATGCAAAATTATCCAGCACCCTGGCTACAGGAGGGAAATGGTGAAGAAAACGATCACATTGAGAGGCGATTTCAGGCAGAAACAAATCGAGAAATTGGGATTAATATTGTATTCAACAGGCAACCCCATGGACTGAATCCAGAATGAAGAAAATACCAGGATTGCTTATGAGGTTTAGTTGCTTCGATCTCCCTGCTCTATATGGCGCTTCTGTCCCCCATGTGTCTTTATTGGGGAGATATGATACCGAATAGCAAAAAGCATATAGCCAATATAATACGCTCAAGCATGTACTGGTGTTTGAATGCACGCCTTGCATGCATGTCTAGAATTTTCTTTTTATTTCACCAGATGGAATAGCAAAGAGCTGCAAATAAAGATTGAATATCAAAGAGATAATAATGTGACCTTTAAGAAGATGAGCATCAGGTATTGTTGTGGTGGCGGTTGGTGTGTACCATGACCAGTAGGTTTCACCTTCAGAATACATTTTCTCTTCTAATTTTCTTATTGCGCGATGTAAGTTGTTATCCTTTGAGATTACCTATCAAAATTTTCTGTTCACTGAGACTGCACATTTGACTTACAAGAATTTCTAGAGGCAAAAGACAACCTCTAGGATTTGAAGCTTCAGATCTTTATATTTCACCTTCAGAATACATAATACAAAATACATGCCAGTACCCCACTAATATCACAAAATTCAGTGGGCTAGAATTGCATCATACTTATTTATAGTGATGATTGGGAGTCCTAGCAAGTATTAAAATTAGTATTGCACGACATGTGGGAATTAACCTGCTTTCATAAGACAAAATGTATCCTGAGTAAATATAACATGGATGCCCTGAAGATTGTGTTCGTATATAGGAAGTTGATTTCCATCATAGCACGACAATACTGTGTTAGGATACAAATGAAACAAGAAAGTGTGAATGATATTCTTAAATACATGCAGTGAAACATAAGATAGTAGTTTAAGATTAAGAAGAAAATATTCTGGTGAATATAACAAGTTAGCAGTTTTCCATTACCTGTGTACACCACTATTTTTGTGTTATTTTCATTCAGATGATATACAAAATACTCAGTTAGCATCAAATCATGGCAGTTGCATAATATGTACTTTAATAATCTAAAAAGCATGTTGGCTAATGCTTTGGTCATGATGTTCGTGTAGGGGAACGTAGTAATTTCAAAAAAATTCCTACGCACATACAAGATCATGGTGATGCATAGCAACAAGAGGGGAGAGTGTTGTCTACGTACCCTCGTAGACCGATAGCGGAAGCGCTATGACAACGCGGTTGATGTAGTCGTACGTCTTCACGGCCCGACCGACCAAGCACCGAAACTACGGCACCTCCGAGTTCTAGCACACGTTCAGCTCGATGACGATCCCCGGACTCCGATCTAGCAAAGTGTCGGGGAAGAGTTCCGTCAGCACGACGGCGTGGTGATGATCTTGATGTTCAACCATCGCAGGGCTTCGCCTAAGCGCCGCTACAATATGACCAAGGTGGAATATGGTGGAGGGGGGCACCGCACACGGCTAAGGAACGATCACGAAGATCAACTTGTATGTCTATGGGGTGCGCCCTGCCCCCGTATATAAAGGAGTGGAGGAGGGGAGGGCCGGCCCTCTCTATGGCGCGCCCTAGGGGAGTCCTACTCCCACCAGGAGTAGGATTCCCCCTTTCCTAGTCCAACTAGGAGTCCTTCCATGTAGTAGGAGTAGGAGACAAGGAAGGGGAAGGGAGAAGGGAAGGAAGGAGGGGGCGCAGCCCCTCCCCTTAGTCCAATTCGGACTAGGCCTTGGGGTGGCGCGCGGCCTGCCCTAGGCAGCCCCTCTCTCTTTCCCGTACGGCCCAATAAGGCCCAATACTTCTCCCCCGTATTCCCGTAACTCCCCGGTACTCCGAAAAATACCCGAACCACTCGGAACCTTTTCGATGTCCGAATATAGTCGTCCAATATATCGATCTTTATGTCTCGATCATTTCGAGACTCCTCGTCATGTCCCCGATCTCATCCGGGACTCTGAACTCCTTCGGTACATCAAAACTCATAAACTCATTATATAACTGTCATCGAAAGCTTAAGCGTGCGGACCCTATGGGTTCGAGAACAATGTAGACATGACCGAGACATGTCTCCGGTCAATAACCAATAGCGGGACCTGGATGCCCATATTGGTTCCTACATATTCTACGAAGATCTTTTATCGGTCAGACCGCATAACAACATACGTTGTTCCCTTTGTCATCGGTATGTTACTTACCCGAGATTCGATCGTCGGTATCCAATACCTAGTTCAATCTCGTCACCGGCAAGTCTCTTTACTCGTTCCGTAATACATCATCCCACAACTAACTCATTAGTTGCAATGCTTACAAGGCTTATGTGATGTGCATTACCGAGAGGGCCCAGAGATACCTCTCCGATAATCGGAGTGACAAATCCTAATCTTGAAATACGCCAACCGAACATGTACCTTTGGAGACACCTATAGAGCACCTTTATAATCACCCAGTTACGTTGTGACGTTTGGTAGCACACAAAGTGTTCCTCCGGCAAACGGGAGTTGCATAATCTCATAGTCATAGGAACATGTATAAGTCATGAAGAAAGCAATAGCAACATACTAAACGATCGGGTGCTAAGCTAATGGAATGGGTCATGTCAATCAGATCATTCACCTAATGATGTGATCCTGATAATCAAATAACAACTCTTTGTCCATGGTTAGGAAACATAACCATCTTTGATTAACGAGCTAGTCAAGTAGAGGCATACTAGTGACACTCTGTTTGTCCATGTATTCACACATGTATTATGTTTCCGGTTAATACAATTCTAGCATGAATAATAAACAGTTATCATGAAATAAGGAAATAAATAATAACTTTATTATTGCCTCTAGGGCATATTTCCTTCAGTCTCCCACTTGCACTAGAGTCAATAATCTAGATCACATCACCATGTGATTAACATCAATAGTTCACATCACCATGTGATTAACACCCATAGTTCACATCATCATTTGACCAACACCCAAAGGGTTTACTAGAGTCAATAATCTAGTTCACATTGCTATGTGATTAACACCCAAAGAGTACTAAGGTGTGATCATGTTTTGCTTGTGAGAGAAGTTTAGTCAACGGGTCTGTCACACTCAGATCCGTATGTACTTTGCAAATTTTCTATGTCTACAATGCTCTGCACGGAGCTACTCTAGCTAATTGCTCCCACTTTCAATATGTATCTAGATCGAGACTTAGAGTCATCCAGATCAGTGTCAAAACTTGCATCGACGTAACCCTTTATGGCGAACCTTTTTGTCACCTCCATAATCGAGAAACATATCCTTATTCCACTAAGGATAATTTTGACCGCTGTCCAGTGATCTACTCCTAGATCACTATTGTACTCCCTTGCTAAAATCAGTGTAGGGTATACAATAGATCTGGTACACAGCATGGCATACTTTATAGAACCTATGGCTGAGGCATAGGGAATGACTTTCATCCTCTTTCTATCTTCTGCCGTGGTCGGGCTTTGAGTCTTACTCAATTTCACATCTTGTAACACAGGCAAGAACTCTTTCTTTGACTGTTCCATTTTGAACTACTTCAAAATCTTGTCAAGGTATGTACTCATTGAAAAAACTTATCAAGCATCTTGATCTATCTCTATAGATCTTGATGCTCAATATGTAAGCAGCTTCACCGAGGTCTTTCTTTGGAAAAACTCCTTTCAAACACTCCTTTATGCTTTGCAGAATAATTCTACATTATTTCCGATCAATAATATGTCATTCACATATACTTATCAGAAATGCTGTAGTGCTCCCACTCACTTTCTTGTAAATACAGGCTTCACCGCAAGTCTGTATAAAACTATATGCTTTGATCAACTTATCAAAGCGTATATTCCAACTCCGAGATGCTTACACCAGTCCATAGATGGATCGCTGGAGTTTGCACATTTTGTTAACACCTTTAGGATTGACAAAAACGTCTGGTTGCATCATATACAACTCTTCTTTAAGAAATCCATTAAGGATTGCAGTTTTGTTATCCATTTGCCAGATTTCATAAAATGCGGCAATTGCTAACATGATTCGGACAGATTTAAGCATAGATACGAGTGAGAAACTCTCATCGTAGTCAACACATTGAACTTGTCGAAAACCTTTTGCGACAATTCTAGCTTTGTAGATAGTAACACTACTATCAGCGTCCGTCTTCCTCTTGAAGATCCATTCATTTTCTATGGCTTGCCGATCATCGGGCAAGTCAACCAAAGTCCACACTTTGTTCTCATACATGGATCCCATCTTAGATTTCATGGCTTCAAGCCATTTTGCAGAATCTTGGCTCATCATTGCTTCCTCATAGTTCGTAGGTTCGTCATGGTCAAGTAACATGACCTCCAGAATAGGATTACCATACCACTTTGGTGCGGATCTCACTCTGGTTAACCTACGAGATACGGTAGTAACTTGATCTGAAGTTACATGATCATCATCATTTAGCTTCCTCACTAATTGGTGTAGGAGTCCTAGAAACAGATTTCTGTGATGAAATACTTTCCAATAAGGGAGAAGGTACAATTACCTTATCAAGTTCTACTTTCCTCCATCTCACTTCTTTCGAGAGAAACTTCTTCTCTAGAAAGTATCCATTCTCAGCAACGAATGTCTTGCCTTCAGATCTATGATAGAAGGTGTACCCAACTATCTCCTTTGGGTATCCTATGAAGACACATTTCTCCGATTTGGGTTTGAGCTTATCATGATGAAACTTTTTCTTATAAGCATCGCAACCCCAAACTTTAAGAAACGACAACTTTGGTTTCTTGCCAAACCATAGTTCATATTGTGTCGTCTCAACGGACTTAGATGGTGCCCCTTTTTAATGTGAATGCAGCTGTCTCTAATGCATGATCCCAAAACGATATTGGTAAATCGGTATGAAACATCATAGATTGCACTATATCCAATAAAGTGCTGTTATGATGTTTGGACACACCATTATGCTGTAGTGTTCCAGGTGGCATGAGTTTTGTGAAACTATTCCACATTGTTTTAATTGAAGGCCAAACTCGTAACTCAAATATTCTCTTCCACGATCAGATCGTAGAAACTTTATTTTCTTGTTACGATGATTTTCCACTTCACTCTGAAATTCTTTGAACTTTTCAAATGTTTCAGACTTATGTTTCATCAAGTAGATATACCCATATCTGCTCAAATCATCTGTGAAGTTCTGAAAATAACGATACTTGCCGCGAGCCTTAATACTCATCGGACCGCATACATCAGTATGTATTATTTCCAATAAGTTTGTTGGTCACTCCATTGTTTCGGAGAACGGAGTCTTAGTCATCTTGCCCATGAGGCATGGTTCGCAAGCATCAAGTGATTCACAATCAAGTGATTCCAAAATTCTATCAGCATGGAGTTTCTTCATGCGTTTTACACCAATATGACTTAAACGGCAGTGCCACAAATAATTTGCACTATCATTATTAACTTTGCATCTTTTGGCTTCAATATTATGAATATGTGTATCACTACGATTGAGATCCAACAAACCATTTTCGTTGGTGTGTATGACCATAGAAGGTTTTATTCATGTAAACAGAACAACAATTGTTCTCTAACTTAAATGAATAACCGTATTGCAATAAACATGATCAAATCATATTTATGCTCAACAGAAACACCAAATAACACCTATTTAGGTTCAACACTAATCCCGAAAGCATAGGGAGTGTGCGATGATGATCATATCAATCTTGGAACCACTTCCAACACACATCGTCACTTCACCCTTAACTAGTCCATGTTCATTCTGCAACTCCCATTTCGAGTTACTACTCTTAGCAACTGAACTAGTATCAAATACTGAGGGGTTGCTATAAACACTAGTAAAGTACACATCAATAACATGTATATCAAATATACTTATGTTCACTTTGCCATCCTTCTTATCCGCCAATCACTTGGGGCAGTTCCGCTTCCAGTGACCAGTCCCTTTGCAGCAGAAGCACTTACTCTCAGGCTTAGGACCAGACTTGGGCTTCTTCACTAGAGCAGCAACTTTCTTGCTGTTTTTCTTGAAGTTCCCCTTTTTTCCTTTGCCCTTTTCTTGAAACTAGTGATCTTGTCATCAACACTTGATGCTCTTTCTTGATTTCTACCTTCATCGATTTCATCATCATGAAAAGCTCGGGATTCGTTTTCGTCATCCCTTGCATACTATAGTTCATCATGAAGTTCTACTAACTTGGTGATGGTGACTAGAGAATTATGTCAATCACTATCTTATCTGGAAGATTAACTCCCACTTGATTCAAGCGATTGTAGTACCCAGACAATCTAAGCATATGCTCACTAGTTGAGCGATTCTCCTCCATCTTTTAGCTATAGAACTTGTTGGAGACTTCATATCTCTCAACTCGGGTATTTGCTTGAAATATTAACTTCAACTCCTGGAACATCTCATATGGTCCATGACGTTCAAAACGTCTTTGAAGTCCTGATTCTAAGCCGTTAAGCATGGTGCACTAAACTATCATGTAGTCATCATATTGAGCTAGCCAAACGTTCATAACGTCTGCAGCTGCTCCTGCAATAGGTCTGTCACCTAGTGGTGCATCAGGGACATAATTCTTCTGTGCAGCAATGAGGATAAACCTGAGATCACGGATCCAATCCGCATCATTGCTACTAACATCTTTCAACACAAATTTCTCTAGGAACATATCAAAATAAACATATGAAAGCAACAATGCGAGCAATTGATCTACAACATAGATATGCTAATACTACTAGGACTAAGTTCATGATAAATTAAAGTTCAATTAATCATATTACTTAAGAACTCCCACTTAGATAGACATCCATCTAATCCTCTAAGTGATCACGTGATCCAAATCAACTAAACCATGTCCGATCATCACGTGAGATGGAGTAGTTTCAATGGTGAACATCACTATGTTGATCATATCTACTATATGATTCACGCTCGACCTTTCGGTCTTCGTGTTCCGAGGCCATATCTGCATATGCTAGGCTCGTCAAGTTTAACCTGAGTATTCTGCGTGTGCAAACTGGCTTGCACCCGTTGTCGATGGACGTAGAGCTTATCACACCCGATCATCACGTGGTCTCTAGGCACGACGAACTTTGGCAACGGTGCATACTCAGGGAGAACACTTTTATCTTGAAATTTAGTGAGAGATCATCTTATAAAGCTACCGTCGAACTAAGCAAAATAAGATGCATAAAAGATAAACATCACATGCAATCAAAATATGTGACATGATATGGCCATGATCATCTTGCGCCTTTGATCTCCATCTCCAAAGTACCGTCATGATCTCTATTGTCACCGGAATGACACCATGATCTCCATCATATTTATCTATATCAATGTGTCGTCACGTGGTCGTCTCGCCAACTATTGCTCTTGCAACTATTGCTATCGCATAGCTATAAAGTAAAGCAATTATTTGGCGCTTGCATCTTATGCAATAATGAGACAACCGTAAGGCTTCCGCCAGTTGCCGATAACTTCAACAAAACAAGATCATCTCATACAACAACTTATATCTCATCACGTCTTGACCATATCACATCACAACATGCCCTGCAAAATCAAGTTAGACGTCCTCTACTTTGTTGTTGCAAGTTTTACGTGGCTGCTACGGGCTTAGCAAGAACCATTCTTACCTACGCATCAAAACCACAACGATAGTTTGTCAAGTTGGTGCTGTTTTAACCTTCGGAAGGACCGGGCGTAACCACACTCGGTTCAACTAAAGTTGGAGAAACTGACACCCGCCAGCCACCTGTGTGCAAAGCACGGCGGTAGAACCAGTCTCGCGTAAGCGTACGCGTAATGTCGGTCCGGGCCGCTTCATCCAACAATACCGCCGAACCAAAGTATGACATGCTGGTAAGCAGTATGACTTATATCGCCCACAACTCACTTGTGTTCTACTCGTGCATATAACATCAAACCATATAACCTAGGCTCGGATGCCACTGTAGGGGAACATAGTAATTTCAAAAAAATTCCTACGCACACGCAAGATCATGGTGATGCATAGCAACGATAGGGGAGAGTGTTGTCTACATACCCTCGTAGACCGATAGCGGAAGCGTTACGACAACACGGTTGATGTAGTCGTACGTCTTCACGGCCCGACCGATCAAGCACCGAAACTACGTGGTTCTAGCACACGTTCAGCTTGATGACGATCCCCGGACTCCGATCCAGCAAAGTGTCGGGGAAGAGTTCCGTCAGCACGACGGCGTGGTGACGATCTTGATGTTCAACCGTCACAGGGCTTCGCCTAAGCACCGCTACAATATGACCGAGGTGGAATATGGTGGAGGGGGACACCGCACACGGGTAAGGAACGATCACGAAGATCAACTTGTGTGTCTATGGGGTGCCCCTGCCCCCGTATATAAAAGAGTGGAGGAGGGGAGGGCCGGCCCTCTCTATGGCGCACCCTAGGGGAGTCCTACTCCCATCGGGAGTAGGATTCCCCCTTTCCTAGTCCAACTAGGAGTCCTTCCATGTAGTAGGAGTAGGAGACAAGGAAGGGGAAGGGAGAAGGGAAGGAAGGAGGGGGCGTAGCCCCTCCCCCTAGTCCAATTCGGACTAGGCCTTGGGGTGGCGTGCGGGCTGCCCTAGGCAGCCCCTCTCTCTTTCCATATGGCCCAATAAGGCCCAATACTTCTGCCCCGTATTCCCGTAACTCCCCGGTACTCCGAAAACTACCTGAACCACTCGGAACCTTTTCGATGTCCGAATATAGTCGTCTAATATATCGATCTTTACGTCTCAACCATTTCGAGACTCCTCGTCATGTCCCCGATCTCATCTGGGACTCCGAACTCCTTCGGTACATCAAAACTCATAAACTCATTATATAACTGTCATCGAAACCTTCAGTGTGCGGACCCTACGTGTTCGAGAACAATGTAGACATGACCGAGACATGTCTCCGGTCAATAACCAATAGCGGGACCTGGATGCCCATATTGGTTCCTACATATTCTACGAAGATCTTTTATCGGTCAGACCGCATAACAACATACGTTGTTCCCTTTGTCATCGGTATGTTACTTCCCCGAGATTCGATCGTCGGTATCCAATACCTAGTTCAATCTCGTCACCGGCAAGTCTCTTTAGTCGTTCCGTAATACATCATCTCGCAACTCACTCATTAGTTGCAATGCTTGCAAGGCTTATGTGATGTGCATTACCGAGAGGGCCCAGAGATACCTCTCCGACAATCGGAGTGACAAATCCTAATCTTGAAATACGCCAACCCAACATGTACCTTTGGAGACACCTATAGAGCACCTTTATAATCACCCAGTTACGTTGTGACGTTTGGTAGCACACAAAGTGTTCCTCCGGCAAACGGGAGTTGCATAATCTCATAGTCATAGGAACATGTATAAGTCATGAAGAAAGCAATAGCAACATACTAAACGATCGGGTGCTAAGCTAATGGAATGTGTCATGTCAATCAGATCATTCACCTAATGATGTGATCCCGTTAATCAAATAACAACTCTTTGTCCATGGTTAGGAAACATAACCATCTTTGATTAACGAGCTAGTCAAGTAGAGGCATAGTAGTGACATTCTGTTTGTCTATGTATTTACACATGTATTATGTTTCCGGTTAATACAATTCTAGCATGAATAATAAACATTTATCATGAAATAAGGAAATAAATAATAACTTTATTATTGCCTCTAGGGCATATTTCCTTCAGTTTGTTCACCAGTTATAGTGTTTTGTTAATAAGATTCTTTATATGCAGCAACATTACTCAATAGACTAGCAAATTTCATTGAGATTATGATAAGATTTACTATTTGTTTATTAGTACTGCAGCACTAACTTTGAGTTAAGATTAGTACTGACCCAAGTGCAGAAAGAAAATTATTTCTATTATATGGTATCTTCGAATTGTAAGGATGAAATGACTAACATTCGTAGTTTTATGTAGTACAGATTATCATTCTGTGGTACCACTTTGCGATTATCTTATGGCATGCTACTATAACATCATTATTTGTTTTGAACTATATGTTATATGATATTGGTTTCTTAATAATTCCGTTTATATAAAGAGCAACATATACAAGCCCGTGTGAATGCACGGGTTGTCGGCTAAAACATTTATTTTATATCTGTTATTACATTAAGATATTTTACTTCATGTTTGATTGTTACAATAATATATAAGTATTATAGTTGTTCCTCTGTTAATTCATAAAAGATTCTTTTATATGAAGTTGTTTTAAAATAAATTTGAAAAATTGCAATACAATGATATCTGAATTAATTTCTTAAAGTAGCTTACAAACTAACAATATATAAGACATGCATGCATACAAAATAGAAGGCAACACAAATGGCAAAATAATAATGTTTTGTAGAATCGTAAGACTAGCCCGTGCGAATGCACGGGTTGACGACTAGTTTAGTTAATTCTTTTTGCAGATGATTAATAGATAAATTCCTCTGGTCCAGCAATTTATTTGAGAATTTTATGAGTTCCATAAGTATACGTTTGATCCAGATTACTACAGAGTGTTCTGTTTTTGACAGATTCTGTTTTTCATGTGTTATTTGCTTATTTTGATGAATCTATTGCTAGTAAAATAGTTTATAAACCATAGAGAAGTTGGAATAAAGTAGGTTTAACACCAATATAAATAAAGAATGAGTTCATTACAGTACCTTGAAGTGGTGATTTATTTTCTTATACTAACGGAGCTTACGAGTTTTCTGTTATGTTTTGTGTTGCGAAGTTTTCAAGTTTTGGGTAAGGATTCGATGGACTATGGAATAAGGAGTGGCAAGAGCCTAAGCTTGGGGATTCCCAAGGCACCCCAAGGTAATATTCAAGGATATCCAAGAGCCTAAGCTTGGGGATGCCCCGGAAGGCATCCCCTCTTTCGTCTTCGTTCATCGGTAACTTTACTTGGAGCTACATTTTTATTTACCACATGATATGTGTTTTGCTTGGAGCATCAATTTATTTTGTTAGGATTTGCTTGATGTTATTTAGAACAATTTTTTTCATCTTTTATTTCAATAAAAGTGGCATTGATAGCCTTTACTATGCCTATGTTACAAGTATACATGTTGCTGTTTGAAAACAGAAAGTTTACCGCTGTTGCAATAATTCCCTAGAAAAGTCAGAATGTGATAAAATGTCGAAACCTTTTGCATATTAAGCTCTGATAAATTTACTACAGTGGAAAATTTCGTTCATAATTTTTGGAGCTAGGGAAGTCTGGATGTTGTTGCATTCTTTACAGACTATCCTGTTTAGGAAGATTGCTGTTATGTCTGCATTGTTTGCATATGTTTGCTTCTTTAATGATTCTATTTGAGGATAGGACTATTAAATGCGCAGAGGAATTCAGTATGCAATGTTGAATGATAATTTTAGTGATTTTCTACAGTAGAGTATGATAAGGTTTTGGCAATGGTTTATACTAACTTATCTCATGAGTCCTTGTTGAGTTTTGTGTGGATGAAGCTTTTGAGATTTTGGGAGAACGTGATATGAGAGGAATTAAGGAGACACAAAAGCTCAAGATTGGGGATGCCCAAGGCACCCCAAGATAATATTTCAAGAAGTCTTAAGAATCTAAGCTTGGGGATACCCCGGTTGGCATCCCACCTTTCTTCTTCAACAACTATCGGTTAGTACCGGTTGATCCTAAGTTTTTGCTTATTCACATGATGTTTGCCATTCTTAGAATGTCATTTTATTTTTCTTTGCTTGCTGTTTGAATAAAATACCAAGATCTGAAATTCTTAAATGTTATAGAGTCTTCACATAGTTGCATAATTATTCTACTACTCATTGATCTTCGCTTATATCTTTCGGAGTAGTTTGTCGTTTGCTCTAGTGCTTCACTTATATCTTTTAGAGCATGGTGGTAGTTTTATTTTGAAGAAATAGGTGAACTCTCATGCTTCACTTATATCATTCTGAGAGTCTTAAATAGCATGGTAATTTGCTTAAAATCCTAATATGCTAGGTATTCAAGAATAATAAAATTCTCTTATGAGTGCGTTGAATACTAAGAGAAGTTTGATACTTGATAATTGTTTTGAGATATGGAGATGGTGATATTAGAGTCATGCTAGTTGAGTAGTTGTGAATTTGAGAAATACTTGTGTTGAAGTTTGTGATTCCCGTAGCATGCATGTATGGTGAACCTTTATGTGATGAAGTCGGAGCATGATTTATTTATTGATTGTCTTCCTTATGAGTGGCGGTCGGGGACGAGCGATGGTCTTTTCCTACCAATCTATCCCCCTAGGAGCATGCGCGTAGTACTTTGTTTCGATAACTAATAGATTTTTGCAATACGTATGTGAGTTCTTTATGACTAATGTTGAGTCCATGGATTATACGTACTCTCACCCTTCCACCATTGCTAGCCTCTCTAGTACCGCGCAACTTTCGCCGGTACCATACACCCACCATATAACTTCCTCAAAACAGCCACCATACCTACCTATTATGGCATTTCCATAGCCATTCCGAGATATATTGTCATGCAACTTTCAAACGTTCCGTTCATCATGACACATTCATCATTGTCATATTGCTTAGCATGATCATGTAGTTGACATAGTATTTGTGGCAAAGCCACTGTTAATGATTCTTTCATACTTGTCACTCTTGATTCATTGCATATCCCGGTACACCGCCGGAGGCATTCATATAGAGTCATACTTTGTTCTAGTATCGAGTTGTATCATTGAGTTGTAAATAAATAGAAGTGTGATGATCATCATTCAATAGAGCATTGTCCCAAAAAAGGCCAAATAAAAAAAATAAAGGCCATAAAAAAGAGAAAGGCCAAATAAAAACATAAAAAATAAAAAAAATAAAAGGGACAATGCTACTATCCTTTTACCACACTTGTGCTTCAAAGTAGCACCATGATCTTCATGATAGAGAGTCTCCTATGTTGTCACTTTCATATACTAGTGGGAATCTTTCATTATAGAACTTGGCTTGTATATTCCAATGATAGGCTTCCTCAAAATGCCCTAGGTCTTCGTGAGCAAGCAAGTTGGATGCACACCCACTAGTTTCTTTTGTTGAGCTTTCATACATTTATAGCTCTAGTGCATCCGTTGCATGGCAATCCCTACTCACTCACATTGATATCTATTGATGGGCATCTCCATAGCCCGTTGATACGCCTAGTCGATGTGAGACTATCTTCTCCCTTTTTTGTCCTCTCCACAACCACCATTCTATTCCACCTATAGTGCTATGTCCATGGCTCACGCTCATGTATTGCGTGAAGATTGAAAAAGTTTGAGAACATCAAAAGTATGAAACAATTGCTTGGCTTGTCATCGGGGTTGTGCATGATTTAAATATTTTGTGTGGTGAAGATAGAGCATAGGCGGACTATATTATTTTGTAGGGATAACTTTATTTGGCCATGTTATTTTGAGAAGACATAATTGCTTAGTTAGTATGCTTGAAGTATTATTATTTTTATGTCAATATGATCTTTTTTCTTGAATCTTATGGATCTGAATATTCATATCACAAGTAAGAAGAATTACATTGAAATTATGCCAACTAGCATTCCACATCAAAAATTATCTTTTTATCATTTACCTACTCGAGGACGAGCAGGAATTAAGCTTGGGGATGCTTGATACGTCTCCAATGTATCTATAATTTTTGATTGCTCCATGCTATATTATCTACTGTTTTGGGCAATATTGGGCTTTATTTTCCACTTTTATATTATTTTTGGGACTAACCTATTAACCGGAGGCCCAGCCCAGATTTGCTGTTTTATGCCTATTTCAGTGTTTTGAAGAAAAGGAATATCAGACGGGGTCGAAACGGAACGAAATCAACTGGAGAAGTTATTTTTGGAACGAAAGCCACCTGATAGACTTGGACTCCACGTCATGAGATACGGGAGGTGCTCACGAGGGTGGGGGGCGCCCCCCCAGGGCGCGCTCCCTGCCTCGTGGGGCCCCCGTAGCTCCTCCACCGTACCTCCTGCACCCATATATACCTACGTAACCTAAAACTTCTAGAAGGCACAATAGATCGGGAGTTCCGCTGCCAGAAGCCTCCGTAGCCAATGAAAACCAATCCAGACCCATTCCGGCACCCTACCGGAGGGGGCAATCCCTCTCCGGTGGCCATCTTCATCATCCCGGTGCTCTCCATGACGAGGAGGGAGTAGTTCTCCCTCGGGGCTAAGGGTATGTACCAGTAGCTATGTGTTTAATCTCTCTCTCTCTCTCTCGTGTTCTTGAGGTGATACGATCTTGATGTCTCACGAGCTTTGCTATTATAGTTGGATCTTATGTCCCCCCTCTTCTCTCTTGTAATGAATTGAGTTTCCCCTTTGAAGTAATCTTATCGGATTGAGTCTTTAAAGATTGGAGAACACTTGATGTATGTCTTGCAGTGGATATCTGTGGTGACAATGGGATATCACGTGATTCACTTGATGTATGTTTTGGTGATCAACTTGCGGGTTCCGCCCATGAACCTATGCATAGGGGTTGGCACACGTTTTCGTCGTGATTCTCCGGTAGAACTTTGGGGCACTCTTTGTGGTCCTTTGTATTGGTTGAATAGATGAATCTGACATTGTGTGATGCATATCGTATAATCATGCCCACGGATAGTTGAGGTGACATTGGAGTATCTAGGTGACATTAGGGTTTTGGTTGATTTGTATCTTAAGGTGTTATTCTAGTGCGAACTCTAGGGCTGTTTGTGAAACTTGTAGGAATAGCCCAACGGATTGATTGGAAAGAATAACTTTGAGGTGGTTTCCTACCCTACCATAATCTCTTCATTCGTTCTCCGCTATTAGTGACTTTGGAGTGACTCTTTGTTGCATGTTGAGGGATCGTTATGTGATCCAATTAGGTTAGTATTGTTGAGGGAACTTAAACTAGCGAAAGTATGAACCCTAGGCCTTGTTTCAACATATTGCAATACCGTTTACGCTCACTTTTATCATTAGTTACCTTGCTGTTTTTATAATTTCAGATTACAAATACTATTATCTACTATCTATATTTCACTTGTATCACCATCTCTTCGCCGAACTAATGCACCTATACAATTTACCATTGTATTGGGTGTGTTTGGGACACAAGAGACTCTTTGTTATTTGGTTGCAGGGTTGCTTGAGAGAGACCATCTTCATCCTACGCCTCCTAGGGATTGATAAACCTTAGGTCATCCACTTGTGGGAAATTTTCTACTGTCCTCAAAACCTCTGCACTTGGAGGCCCAACAATGTCTACAAGAAGGTTGTGTAGTAGACATCACGCGCCCAGGTGGGTTGTGTCCACCTCCGTGGCCTCCCGTACCCCTTCTTTGCACTATAAATTCCCAAATATTCCGAAACCCTTCAGGGATAACCTAGATCAGAATTTCTGTTGCCTCAGGGCTCCGTAGCCACCGAAAACCAATCTAGACCCGTTCCGGCACCCTGCCGGAGGGGGAATCATCTCCGGTGGCCATCTTCATCGTCCCGGCGGACACCACGATGAGGAGGTAGTAGTCCACCCTCGGGGCTGAGGGTTTGTACCAGTAGCTATGTGATTATTCTCTCTCTCTCTCGTGTTCTTGAGATTTCACTATCTTGATGTATCGTGGGCTTTGTTAATATAGTCGGATCATATGGTGTTTTCTCCTCTCTATCTTGCTGTGATGAATTGAATCTTTACTCTTTGAAGTTTTATCATGTCGAATTGAATATTCAGAGATGAGAACACATGATATATGTCTTGCGGGATGAATACTTGAGGTGACAATTGGGGTATCTTATTGATTCACTTGATATATGTTATGTCATTCAACTCGCAGATTCCCGCGGTGATATTGGGGTAATCTATGCATAGGGGTTGATGCATGTTTTTCTCCGGTAGAAACTTTGGGGTCTCTTTGTAGTTCCTTGTGTGGATTGAGTATTATGAATATGCTTTGGTGCTATTCTAGTACAAACTCTAGGATAGATCGAACGGAAAAAATAGATTTGTGTTATTTTGTATGAACTCTTGAATAGATCTATCGGAAAGAATAACTTTGAGGTGGGTTCGCACCCTACAAGCAATTCCTACCTTTTGTTCTCCGCTAATAGGAACTCGGGACTGATTCTTTGTTGTACTTTGAGGAATAATCATATGATCCAACTGTGTTAGCACTATTGGGAGATTGCACTAGCGAAAGTACAAACCCTAGGCCTTGTTTTTAAGCATTGAAATACCGTTTTTGTGCCCGTTTACTATTTGCTACCTTTCTGTTTTTATTTATTCAGATTATATATACCATCCATATTACACTTTTATCACCGTCTCTTCATCGAACTAGTGCACCTATACAATTCTCCATTGTATTGGGTGTGTTGGGGACACAAGAGATTTCTTATATTTGATTGCAGGGTCGTTTGAGAGAGACCACCTTCATCCTACACCTCTCACAGATTGTTAAACCTTAGGTCATCCACTTGAGGGAAAATTGCTACTATCCTACAAAACTCTGCGCTTGGAGGCCCAACATGTGTCTACAAGAATAAAGTTGCATAGTAGACATCAATGCACTATTCTGTAAGGGACCGATTGGATCTTAGAGATTAATTCTATGGTTAGAATTTATTCTTAATACTTTTCCTGTAGTTGCGGATGCTTGCGGGAGGGTTAATCATAAGTAGGAGGTTTGTTCAAGTAAGAACATCACCTAAGCACCGGTCCACCCACATATCAAATTATCAAATTAGCGAACACAAATCAAACCAACATGATGAAAATGACTAGATGAAATTCCCATGTACCCTCAAGAATGCTTTGCTTATTATAAGAGACCGTTTTGGCCTGTCCTTTGCCTCAAAAGGATTGGGCTACATTCCTGCATACTTGTTACTATTATCGTTACTTGCTCGTTACAAACTATCTTGCTATCAAACTACTCGCTACTTACAATTTCAGCACTTGCGGGCACTACCTTACTGAAAACTACTTGTCATTTCCTTGTGCTCCTCATTGGGTTCGACACTCTTACTTATCAAAAAGAGCTACAATTGATCCGCCATACTTCTGGGTCATCACGGCTATTTTCTGGCGCCGTTGCCGGGGAGTGAAGCGCCTTTGGTAAGTGGAATTCGATAAGGAAACATTTATATAGTGCGCTGAAATTTATTGTCACTTGTTACTATGGAAAACAATCCTTTGAGGGGTATGTTCAAGGTATCTTGACCTCGTTCGGAACCACAGTTAGTTACCCCTCAACCTACAACACCTACTGAAAATATTGAATATGAAATTCCTTCGGGTATGATAGAACAACTGCTAGCTAATCCTTATGCATCAGATGGAACCGAACATCCCGATATGCACTTGATATATGTGGAACAAATTTGTGGATTGTTTAAGCTTGCAGGTTTACCCAGAGATGAGGTGATGAGAATGGTTTTCCCTTTATCTTCGAAGGGAAAAGCATTGGCATGGTATAGGCTGTGCGATGATATTGGATCATGGAATTGGAAACATTTGAAATTGGAGTTCCACCAAAAAAATTATCCTATGCATCTAGTTCATCGTCATCAGAAGGAGAAAGTATTTCTCTAGCTTGGGGGAGGCTTAAGTCAATGTTATATTCATCCCCCAATCATGAGCTCTCAAGAGTAATTATTATCCAGAATTTCTATGCTCGGCTTTCTCGTAATGATCAAACCATGCTTGATACTTCTTGTGTTGGTTCTTTTATAAAGAAGACTTTCCGGTGGGATCTTTTGGAAAGAATTAAACATAACTCTGAAGATTGGGAACTCGACGAAGGTAAAGAGTCAGGCATTAAACTTAAGTATGATTGTGTTAAATATTTTATGGATAATGATGCTTTTCAAAAGTTTGGCACTAAATATGGACTTGACTTTGAGATAGTAGCCTCCTTTTGTGAAGCATTTGCTACTCATGTTGAACTCCCTAAGGAGAAGTGGTTTAAATATTACCCACCTATTAAAGAATAAATTAAAGAACATGTACCAGTTAAAGAAGGAGCTATACTTTATAATGTTGATCCAGTTGTACCTACTTCTTATTTTGAGAAACCTCCTTTTCCTGTTAGGATAAAGGAACGTGCTAAAGTTTCAACTATGGTTAACAAAAGCTCTGTTAGAACACCTAAACCAGATGAACAAATTAGAGTTGAACCTAATATTGCTATGGTTAAAGATCTCTTGGAAGAAGATGTGGATGGGCATGTTATCTACTTCTGTGCAGAAGCTGCTAGAATTGCCAAAAGCGAAAAAGGGATAAAATAGACTAGTTGTTGGCTTGCCTGTCATTTCAGTTGAAATAGGATATCACTGTTATCATGGTTTATTTGACATGGGTGCTAGTGTGAGTGATATTCCTTACAAGTTATATCAAGAAATTAGGGAAGACATAGATGTCCCTATTAAACTTGCAAATAGAGACACCATATCACCTAGTGGAATTATTAGAGATGTTGAAGTCTTGTGTGGGAAAATAAAATATCCTACTAATTTTCTTGTTCTTGGGTCCCCACAAGATGACTTTTGTCCTATTATCTTTGGTAGAACTTTCTTGAACACCGTTAATGCTAAGATAGAATGTCAGAAACAAACTATGGGTGTTAGCTTTGGTGATGAGTCTCATGAGTTTAATTTTTCCAAGTTTAGTAGAAACCATCATGAAAAAGAATTGCCTAGCAAGGATGAATTAATTGGTCTTGCTTTTATTGCTATGCCACCTACTGATCCTTTAGAACAATATTTGCTAGACCATGAGAATGGTTTACATATGCATGAAAGAAATGAATTAGATAATATTTTCTTTGAACAACATTCTCTGCTTAAACACAGTTTGCCTATTGAAACTCTTGGAGGTCCTCCTCCACCTAAAGGTGATCCGGTGTTTGAATTAAAACAATTGCCAGACAATTTGAAATATGCTTATCTTGATGAAAAGAAGATATATACTGTTATTATTAGTGCTAACCTTTCAGAACATGAATAAGAAAGGCTGTTGAAAGTTCTAAGGAAGCACCGAGCTGCTATTGGATATACTTTTGATGATTTAAAAGGCATTAGTCCCACTCTATGTCAACACAAAATTAACATGGAACCTGATGCTAAACTAGTTGTTGATCACCAACGTCGGTTAAATCCGAAGATGAAAGAGGTGGTAGGAACAGAAATATTAAAATTTCTGGAAGAAGGTATAATTTATCCAATAGCTGCTAGTAGATGGGTAAGCCCTATTCATTGTGGTCCTAAGAAAGAAGGTATTACTGATGTTCCTAATGATAAGAATGAACTCATTCCACAAAGAATTGTTACAGGCTATAGAATGGTAATTGATTTTAGAAAATTAAATAAAGTTACTAGAAAAGATCATTACCCTTTGCCTTTTATTGATCAAATGCTTGAAAGATTATGTAAGAACGCACAGTTTTTCTTCCTTGATGGATATTCTAGATTCTCACAAATACCTATTTCTCAACCTTATCAAGAAAAGACCACTTTTACTTGTCCATTTGGAACCTATGCTTATAGATGTATGCCTTTTGGTTTATGTAATGCACCTGCTACCTTTCAAAGATGCATGATGGCTATATTCTCTGACTTTTGTGTAAAGATTTCTGAGGTTTTCATGGATGACTTTTCTGTTTATGGGAAGTCTTTTGATGATTGTTTAAGCAACCTTGAGCGAGTTTTGCAGAGATGTGAACAAACAAATCTTGTCTTGAATTGGGAGAAGTGCCACTTTATGGTTAATGAAGGCATTGTCTTGGGTCATAAAATTTCTGAAAAAGGTATTGAGGTGGACCAAGCTAAGGTTGATGCAACTGAGAAAATGCCATGTCCTAAGGACATCATAGGTATTCGTAGTTTCCTAGGTCATGCTGGTTTCTATAGGAGGTTCATTAAAGACTTCTCTAAAATTTCTAGGCCTCTTACTAATCTTTTGCAAAAGGATATTCCTTTGGTTTTCTATGATGATTGATACATCTCTGTCGGTGTTGAGGAACGACACCTATGGGATCACAAGAATCCCTACTACGGTTAGCGGGGCGCGGGGTCGTTGTCGTGGTTCTAAGCCTGACAGTAATGTAGGGGGTAGGTATGGAGAGGCAAGATCTTAGCTATGGAGAAGTTGTAAGCACACGAGGTTTACGAGTTCAGGCCCTTCTCGGAGGAAGTAATAGCCCTACGTCTCGGAGCCCGGAGGCGGTCAACTGGATTATGCGTGTATGAATTACAGGGGTGCGAACCCTTTACACTAAGGAGGGGGGTGGCTTATATAGAGCTCGCCGGACCCCTCCGGCCCTCAGTTATGCAGGGTTTCAAATACATTAAGGTCGGGGGCTACTGGTAACGCCCCTAATAAAGTGCTATGATGACTATAAAAGCTACTTAATGACCAACTGTTAGCATGCAGAGTGACTTTAGGTCTCCTGGTCGTCGAGTGGTTGGGTCTTGGTCGAGTGGTTGCTTCTTGGTCGAGTGTCTTCGAGTCTGTCGAGTGTAACACCTCCAAGTCGATTGAAAGGTGATTTCTTCTAGAGATGTCCTTGGGTAGGGCAGTTAGGATAGGTCCATGACCCTACCATAGGTACATAGCTTCATCATTAGCCCCCGAATGGATCGAGGTTTGAGTGGGGAAGGAGTTGAGAACTTCTCCGAATCGTTTTTCATGCCATGAGCATATCTTGTTTCGGATCAACGGACCTGAGTGATAACAGCAACTTCATTTTCAGTCGCCTTGATCCATTCTTAGTTTTTTGTCGAGTGAGTTTCTTCACTTGAGAGGCTCTGAGTGATGGCGTGGAGGAGATCTTTGGTCTGACAAGTTGTTCTACTGCCTGCAGATTTCGCGAGATCCAAATTTTGGGAAGCGCACGGGACGGGAGAGGCCGCAGTAATCGGATGGGATAGGGTGGAGCCGCCTCGATCCCCGCGCCACCTTTTTCGCCACGTATCGTGCGCGCGATTGTTACGGGATTTGACAGGACCGCCCGGGCCTACCAGTCAGCCACTCAGAAGCGGCCTCATATAAGGCGTCGGACCAGGGTCTCTTGCATAGTGCGTTCCCATTCTCTCTTCTCCTCTTCAGGCTCCTTCGTTGCGCTCTCTCTCATTCCAGCACCACCGCTCCGTACGCGTCATGCTGGCGACGATGGGGAAGGAGAAGACGATGACTCTAGAGCGGGCGAAGAAGGCGACGGCAAAGGCGAAGGGGAAGGCGACCAGTCGGGGTGGATCTTCCTCGCGAACCGGCCTGCCAAAGGGCTGGATACAGGTTGACTGGATTCGCTCGACAATCACCCAAGAAGACCTCGACGACCTAGTCGAAGGAGGGCCGATCCCCATGAATCGGCGCGGCTTCCGAGGAAGGAATCTGAGTCACAACCTTGGGAGGGTGAGCATGTTCTCCTTGCCACCCACGTCGACCGTGGATTTTCCTTGCCTCCTCACCCTTTCTTTCGGGGATTTCTGAACTTTTTTGGGGCACAACTCCACCACTTCACTCCCAACACAATCGTTTATCTTGCTGCTTTCGTTTCTTTGTGTAAGAATTTCCTGGGTTGTCGGCCTCACTGGGGTCTGTTCAAGCACATTTTCGCTTGTCGCTCTCAGACGGTGAAAAAGGCCAACCCGAGTGACGAGAGGACTCAAGTGATTCAGATGTGTGGGGGTCTTGGTGTTCAGATGAGAGGAAAAAGTTCCTTTCCGGCCATGATTCTTCCCGACTCGGTTCACGGATGGTAGTCGACCTGGTTCTACTGCAAGGACCAGTCGACGCCAGGGCAGTCGACTGGCCTCCCTCCTTTTACCATGGACCGAGTGAGGAGACCTTCCTCTTTGAAGGTGCCCCCGGAGGAGAAGGCGCAGGTGAGGGTGCTGGTCGAGCGAGTGGTCCAGCTTATCCGTGACGGGGTCACCGGTATGGATCTCTTGGAGGTCTTCCTTCAGCGGCACATCCAGCCTCTTCAAGCCCGAGACCATCCGATGTGGATGTATTCGGGTCTTGATGACTCCACTCGGATTTACCCGGAGGAGGTCGATGACGACACACTGGAGAAGTGGCTGTCGGGCATGACCGGAAACAAGGACAACCCCAGGGGAGCCAGGAGAGTTCCTCCATTCGACCATTCCCATGTACCAGAGAAGGTCCGATTCTGAGCTTTGATTGTAATCTGAATTCACTCACGCAGCTGTTTATACTGCGTCGACTGACTTTATTCTTCCTGCTTTCTTTCAGGCCCTTATCGAAATGTATTAAATGCCCAACTAAGAGCAAGAGCAAGATCTGGAATGAGAGGCGAGCGGCAGCGACAGTGGCGAGTGCACTTCTGACGGTGAAGGGGATGAAGAAAGCGACAACTCAAGTGACGAAGAAGAAGTCGAGTCGCCTCCTCGCAGGGAGAGGCGATCCAAGCTTGACCAAGAACGACCGCGCTCCCGTGAAAAGGTGACTGCTCAGGCCGGTCAGTCTTCAAAGCGTCCTCGAATCTCTTCATCAACCCCGAGCGAAAAAGCGCCAAAGCATCCCAAAGTTGCAGAGCCGAAGCCTCGGAAGGCGTTGCCGACGATTAAGATTGACATCCCCATCGCTTCTGCGTGAGTGTCTCCCTTTGTATTCACTCGACGCTCCGTGCTTGTTTGTTTTTCTTGATTTAACCAGACGAACTTTGGAACTGGCAGCGCTGTTACTTCCGGGACCTCAGCTTACAAGGACGAGGATGAGGTAATGGAGGATGTGGTCACTTCCAATCTGGGTATGATTTCTGCCATTCTGTCTTTATTTAGTCGATTGAACTGTAATGTGCACCATTGGGTGATGTGATTTTGGCGATTGAACTTTGAACAGCTCCCAACATTATCGACCTCCCCGATGATGATGAAGAGCCCAAGAGGTCTTTGACGAGGAAGAATAGGCAAGCTCCTGCAGGCAAGATGCCACAGTCGACGCCGAGGGCGGAACTAGTCGTTCAGGACAATGGCGACGCCAATCGGGGTTCTGTTACCTTCGCCGTGCCGTTGTCGAGTGCCTTGCCTTCTTCGTCGGCTGCTCAAGCCCCTATCGACCCACCTTCAGTTTTTGCGACCCATCATGTCCCAGAGGACGAAGAGGATGCTGCCAAGGAAGCCATATGCCAAGCGGGCATTATGATGGAGAAGATGAAGATGGTGCGGGATGCCAGTCAGGCCGCCTACGACGCCAGCTCGGCTCTCCAAAGCAACGTTCAGGTTAGTTGGTCACCGCTTGTTCTATTAGGATATGCTATCTTGAAGACTCTTTCCGAAAACCTTTGCATCTGTACACCCACTGGGTGCGTAGATTGGATTTTTGGACTAGTGGGGGCACGCTAAGTGCACCCACTGGGTGTAGTCCCCGAGACTACGGTGGACTGCTGGCAGTCGACTATAGTCTTTGTATTTTGTCGAGTGTAAACCGAACTGGTATTTTGTCTCTTCCACTCGGTCTGGTCGAGTGGGATTAGAATCGGTGGGGGCACGCCAAGTGCACCCACTGGGTGTAGTCCCCGAGACCGCGGTCGACTGCTAGCAATCGACCGTGGTCTGAGTTCTTGTCTCTTTTTTTCTTTTTTCTTTTTTTACTCTCTGCACTCGACTCCGGCGGGCCGGTCGAGTGGGAACAGAACCGGTGGGGGCACGCAAAGTGCACCCACTGGGTGTAGTCCCCGAGACTATGGTGGACTGCGGGCAGTTGACCGTAGTCTTAGTACTTATTGTCTTTGTCATTTTTCGCTACAAAATAACTTCTCCTCCTTGATTGCAGAAATCTTGTGATCTTGGAGCTCGCTTTGCTGACTTGGAGAAACAGCAGATCCAACTGAACCTTGACTTGGAATTGGCCAAGACAGAGCTGCAAAAGGCCAAGGACGACGCCAACGGTAAGACGCGCTTGTCGACTGGTTTGTCTTAGGCTTGAGTACCCTTCTGCCCTCTCCGAATCAAGCACCATTTTTTTGCAGAAAAACTGAGAGAAGCTCTGGCGAAGAAGGATCAGGATTTGGCTGCTGCTCGAAAGGAAGCTGACGACAAAACCGCTCTAGCAAAACAGAAACTGGCTTCAGTCGGCCAGTTGGAAGAAGAGAATAACAAGATGAAATCTGCTCTGAACGAAGCCAACAAGGAGTGCACACGCTGGAAGAAGGAAAATCTCAATCTGTGCGAGAAGATGGAAGGCATTGCTCGCAGGAGGGACGATCTGGAGAGCTATCTAAGGAGCCTTGCCAAGAAGTTGTTCATCAAGCTTGAAGGTACACATTTTGATCCGGCTAGTTTTTTTTGTGTCGACTCAGCATGTGAAAATTGACTTATCCTTGGATCGTGAATGCAGAGTTTTGCCAGAACTTCGAGGAGGAGACTGGGCGGATTGAGCCAGGTTTGGACCCAATCAATTCTCCCGTGAAAGATGAAACTGCCATGAATCTGCTCCGACTGGAATCCCGCATCGACGGTGTTGTGGACTACTTGGCTCGACTGAAGGTCGCCATGCCACGGATCGACCCAGCACTTTGGCCAGAGGCCACGCTCCAGAATGATCTTGAGTCCCTAATGACTCAACTTAATGAGATCCCTGACCGATTGCAGGAGTGGAAGAAATCTTCTGTCCGGTGTGGTGCTGACGTGGCCCTGTCTTTGGTTCGTGTCCATTGCAAGGAGGCGCGACAAGAGAAGCTGGTAGTAATCAAGGTCACCAACACCCATAAGCATGACTTCCGATCTTTTATGGAGACTTTCATCGCTGCATCCACTCGAATCGCCGACGGCGTCGACCTAGACGAGTTCGTCGAGCCTGCTAGTCCTCCTCCCGCAGAGTGAACAAACTTTTATGCCTCACCTTAAATTTGCCTCGGAATGCCGAGTGGTTTTTGTAATCGTTAAACTCTTTCGGGTTGAATGCCCGAGTACTCCGCTTTGTGGTCCGGATCCTTTGGGATTTATTTGAACTTGGTTAATCGTTGAATGTCTTCACGACTCCTCCATCGAGTGGAAATCGTTCTTCACCCGAGACAACCTTTGTATTTGTGGCGCAGCTCCGAAGGAGAAGGTAGCAGTCGACCTGTACCTCGTCGTCCTTGCGGGTTGGTGATGGAGCGCACGTTGTATTTGTGGCGAAGTTCCCAAGGAGAAGGTGGTAGTCGACCTGCACCTCGTCGCCCTGGCGGGTCGGCGACGGAGTGCATGTTGTATTTGTGGCGAAGCTCCCAAGGAGAAGGCGGTAGTCGACCTGCACCTCGTCATCCTTGCAGGTCGGCGACGGAGCGCATGTTGTATTCGTGGCGAAGCTCCCAAGGAGAAGGTGGCAGTCGACCTGCACATCGTCGTCCTTGCGGGTCGGCGATGGAGCACACGTTGTATTTGTGGTGAAGCTCCCAAGGAGAAGGTGGCGGTCGACCTGCACCTCGTCGTCCTTACAGGTTGGCGACGGAGCGCACGTACTTAGGCGAGTACTGGACTGCAGCTAAGCCCCCGAGTGGGAGGGTCGCTCACCACTCGGCAGGATTTTCAAATACCTAGGCGAGTACGGGACTGCAGCTAAGCCCCCTAGTGGGAGGGTCGCTCACCACTCGGTAGGATTTTCAAATACTTAGGCGAGTACTGGACTGCAGCTAAGCCCCCGAGTGGGAGGGTCGCTCACCACTCGATAGGATTTTCAAATACTTAGGCGAGTACTGGACTGCAGCTAAGCCCCCGAGTGGGAGGGTCGCTCACCACTCGGTAGGATTTTCAAATAATTAGGCGAGTACTGGACTGCAGCTAAGCCCCCGAATGGGAGCGTCGCTCTCCACTCGGTAGGATTTTCAAATACTTAGGCGAGTACTGGACTGCAGCTAAGCCCCCGAGTGGGAGGGTCGCTCACCACTCGGTAGGATTTTCAAATACTTAGGCGAGCACAGGACTGCAGCTAAGCCCCCGAGTGGGAGGGTCGCTCACCACTCGGTAGGATTTTCAAATACTTAGGCGAGCACAGGACTGCAGCTAAGCCCCCGAGTGGGAGGGTCGCTCTCCACTCGGTAGGATTTTCAAATACTTAGGCGAGTACTGGACTGCAGCTAAGCCCCCGAGTGGGAGGGTCGCTCTCCACTAGGTAGGATTTTCAAATACTTAGGCGAGTACTGGACTGCAGCTAAGCCCCCGAGTGGGAGGCTGGCTCACCACTCGGTAGGATTTTCAAATACTTAGGGGAGTACTGGACTGCAGCTAAGCCCCCGAGTGGGAGGCTGGCTCACCACTCGGTAGGATTTTCAAATACTTAGGCGAGTATTGGACTGCAGCTAAGCCCCCGAGTGGGAGGGTGGCTCTCCCCTCGGTAGAATTTTCAAATACTTAGGCGAGTACTGGACTGCAGCTAAGCCCCCGAGTGGGAGGGTCGCTCTCCACTCGGTAGGATTTTCAAATACTTAGGCGAGTACTAGACTGCAGCTAAGCCCCCGAGTGGGAGGGTCGCCCTCCACTCGGTAGGATTTTCAAATACTTAGGCGAGTACTGGACTGCAGCTAAGCCCCCGAGTGGGAGGGTCGCTCTCCACTCGGTAGGATTTTCAAATACTTAGGCGAGTACTGGCCTGCAGCTAAGCCCCCAAGTGGGAGGGTCACTCTCCACTCGGTAGGGTTTTCAAATACTTAGGCGAGTACTGGACTGCAGCTAAGCCCCCGAGTGGGAGGCTGGCTCACCACTCGGTAGGATTTTCAAATACTTAGGCGAGTACTGGACTGTAGCTAAGCCCCCGAGTGGGAGGCTGGCTCACCACTCGGTAGGATTTTCAAATACTTAGGCGAAACGGGTTCACAGCTAAGCCCCCGAGTGGAAGGATGGCTTACCACTCGGTAGGAAATTATTTTTACAAACTTAGGCGAAACGGATTCGCAGCTAAGCCGCCCGCTGGGGGATTTCTCATGTAAACAAAAACAATAACAATCACTGGGAAAATTATAACGCTCTTGGCTTTGATAAATAAACTACAGAAGTTCTTCTTATTACATCTCATCCCAGTGAGAATTCAAGTATAAAAGGGGCGGAGCAGCTCCGCATTCCAGGCTCGTGGCTCATCAATCTGGCGATCGACGTTATAAAGGTGGTACGCTCCATTGTGGAGAACTCTGGTGACTATGAAGGGACCTTCCCAAGTAGGAGCGAGTTTGTGTGGTTTTTGTTGATCCACTCGGAGGACCAAGTCTCCTTCTTGGAAGGCTTGACTCTTCACATTTCTGGCATGGAATCGACACAAGTTTTGTTGGTAGATGGTCGATCGGATCATTGCCATTTCTCTTTCTTCTTCCAGGAGGTCGACTGCGTCTTGCCGGGCTTGCTCTGCTTCATCTTCAGAGTAGAGCTTGACTCAGGGTGCGTTGTGAAGCAGGTCACTTGGCAAAACCGCTTCGGCCCCGTAGACCAGAAAGAACGGGGTTCTTCCGGTCGATCGGTTCGGGGTCGTCCTCAATCCCCAAAGGACTGATGGAAGCTCGTCGACCCATGCACCTGCTGCGTGCTTGAGATCGCGCATCAATCGAGGTTTCAATCCTTTGAGAATTAAGTCGTTTGCCCTTTCTGCTTGTCCATTCGACTGGGGGTGAGCGACTGAAGCGTAGTCGACTCGTGTGCCCTGAGAGGCGCAAAAGGCCCTGAATTTGTCGGAATCGAAGTTTGACCCATTGTCAGTGATGATGCTGTATGGAACTCCATATCTGAATATCAACTCTCTGGTGAAACTGATAGCAGTGCAGGCATCAAGATTCTTGATAGGCTTAGCTTCAATCCATTTGGTGAACTTGTCAACTGCTACTAGCACATGAGTGAAGCCGCTCCTGCCCGTTCTTAGTGGTCCGACCATGTCCAGCCCCCAAACAGCGAAGGGCCAGACGAGTGGAATGGTTTTCAGGGCTGACGCGGGCTTGTGCGACATACTGGAGTAATACTGACATCCGTCACATTTGTCGACTATCTCTTTTGCCATTTCATTGGCCCTTGGCCAGTAGAATCCCGCTCGGTATGCTTTAGCCACAATGGTCCGCGAGGACGCATGATGACCACAGGTCCCCGAGTGGATATCATCAAGGATCATCTGACCTTCTTCTAGTGTTATACACTTCTGGCTGACTCCAGTCACGCTTTCTCTATACAACTGTCCCTTTATGACTGTAAAGGCCTTGGATCGACGGACGATCTGTCGAGCCTCTTCCTCGTACTCTAGGAGTTCTTTCCTTAGGATGTACGCGATGAACGGTATTGTCTAGTCGGGAATGATGACCAAGACTTCCATGACCAGGTCGACCACGGCTAGAACTTCAACTTCAGTCAGATCTGTGGCACTTTTTAGCTGTGGGGCTTCTTCAGTGAAGGGATCCTCCTGAACTGATGGTGTGCAGATGTGTCCCAAAAACACATTGTTGGGGATGGCTTCTCTTTTGGAACCTATTTTAAATCATCGGCTGCTTGATTTTTCAATCGGGGTATGTGATGAAGTTCTAACCCCTCGAATTTCTTCTCCAGCTTTCTCACTGCATTGTAATAGCCAGTCATGGCTGGATTTCTCACGTCCCACTCCTTCATCACCTGATTAACCACCAAATCTGAGTCGCCATAGACCATGAGGCGACAGACGCCGAGTGAAATGGCCATGCGCAACCCATATAAAAGTGCTTCATATTCTGCCTCGTTATTGGAGGAATCAAAGAGGATTTGAAGAACATATCTGAGCTTATCCCCTCGAGGTGAAACCAATACCACTCTGGCACCGGAACCATTGAGCATTTTGGAACCGCCGAAGAACATGGTCCATTGCCCTGAGTGAACCTGAGTCGGTAGTTGTTGTTCAATCCACTCGGCGACGAAATCTGCTATTGCTTGGGATTTGATAGCTTTCTTTGCCTCAAACTTGATATCTAGAGGAAGGAGTTCGATTGCCCATTTTGCCACTCGACCAGTCGCATCTCTGTTATGCAGGATCTCTGACAATGGAGCGTCGCTGATGACTGTAATGGAATGATCAGAGAAGTAGTGAGCGACCTTCTTTGTGGTCATATAAATCCCATATACAAGCTTCTGATAGTGAGTATATCTTTGCTTTGACGGGGTCAAAACTTCAGAAATATAATACACTGGGCGCTGAACTTTGAAGGCTTTTCCTTCTTCTTCCCGCTCGACCGTCAGTACCGTACTGACGACTTGTCCCATGGTTGTAATGTAAAGCAGCAAAGGCTCTTTGCTGGTTGGGGCAGCAAGCACCGGCTGGGTGGAGAGCAGAGCTTTGAGCTCTGCAAACACTGCATCAGCTTCAGGAGTCCACTCGAACTTGTCTGACTTCTTCATCAATCGGTAAAGAAGCAATGCCTTTTCACCGAGACGAGAGATGAATCGACTTAAAGCGGCCAAGCAACCAGTAAGCTTTTGGACGTCGTGCACTCGCACAGGACTTTTCATTCGGAGTATAGTACCGACTTTTTCCGGATTTGCGTCGATTCCCCGTTCGGAAACGAGGAAACTGGGTAACTTTCCGCCAGGAACCCTGAATGTGCACTTTGACGGATTAAGCTTGATGTCATACCTCCTGAGGTTGGCAAAGGTTTCAGCAAGGTCAGTCAGCAGGTCGGAACCCTTCCGTGACTTGACCACAATATCATCCATGTATGCTTCCACATTCTGACTGATTTGAGTGAGCAAACACTTCTGAATCATCCTCATGAATGTGGCTCCGGCGTTCTTGAGGCCGAATGGCATGGTAACGTAACAAAAGCACCCGAATGGAGTGATAAAAGCTGTTTTGATCTCAGCAGGCCCATACAGATGGATCTGATGGTATCCGGAGCAGGCGTCTAAAAAAGACAGTCGCTCACATCCCGCAGTCGACTCGACTATCTGGTCGATGCGGGGGAGAGGAAAATGATCTTTCGGGCAGGCCCGATTGATATGTTTAAAGTCAATGCACATGCGAAGTGACTTGTCCTTCTAGGGGACCATGACAATGTTGGCGAGCCACTCGGAGTGGTAGATCTCTCGGATGAACTCTGCTGCTAAGAGCCGAGCCACCTCTTCGCCAATAGCCTTTCTCTTCTGGACGGCGGACCGTCGGAGATGTTCTTTGACAGGTTTTATTTTTGAGTCGACTCGTAGGTGATGCTCAGCCAGCTCCCTGTGAACACCCGGCATGTCAGAAGGCTTCCATGCGAAAATGTCCTAGTTCTCACGGAGGAACTGGATGAGCGCTTCTTCCTATGTGGAGTCGAGTGTTGTTGAGATATGAGTTGGAGCAGCGCTGGGATCGGTCGGGTGGATGTGAGCCGTCTTTGTTTCGCCAGACGACTGAAAAGCAGATTCTGTAGCGGGCTTCTTGGCTCGCAACAAATCACTCGGGTCCGCAATCTTCTAGTATTCCTGCAGCTCCACCACTGTCATCTGAGCATCAGCGATCTTTGAACCTTTCTGAAAACATTCTTCTGCTTTCTTCCGATTGCCCATAACAGTGATCACACCTTTGGGACCAGGCATCTTCAATTTGAGATAAGATAACATGGTCGGGCCATGAAGCGTGCATAAGCCGGCCTGCCCAAAATAGCGTGATAGGCACTCTGGAAGTCTACAACTTCGAACGTCAACTTTTCTTTGCGGTAATTCTTGGAATCATCGAAAACCACATCAAGAGCAATCTAGCCAAGTGATTTAGCTTTCTTTCCAAGAATGACTCCATGGAAGCTCATGTTACTGGTACTGAGTCTGGACATCGGAATGCCCATCCCTTTCAACGTCTCAGCATATAGTATGTTCAAACCACTGCCACCATCCATCAAGACTTTGGTCAGTCGATTGCCTTCAATAACTCGGTCGACCACCAAATCTTGCCTCCCAGGGGTGGCAATGTGCGTTGGGTGATCGGACCAATCGAATGTGATGGCTGTCTGAGACCACTTCAGATAACTGGGTGTCGCCGGAGCAACCATATTCACCTCTCGGTTGATAACTTTCAGTCGACTTTTGCTTTCAACATTAGCAAAAATCATCAGGGTGGAATTGACCCGGGGGTATCCATCGTCACTGTCTTCCTTGTCCTCAACTTTGTCCAACTCCTTTTCCTTATCTTTGGGTTGCTTGCCCTGGAACTGCTGGATCAAGAGTCGACACTATCGAGTGGTATGAATTACCCTCTTCATCTTTCTTGGTGTGGATGTGACATGGCAAATCCAACACATCATTTCCGTCCTGGTCTTTAACTTTCTTGGGGTTCCAAGGTCCTTTGGGTTTCCCCTTAAACTTTCCTTGAGTTACAGCCAAGGCTTCCCTAGGAGCAGCTGGCTCGGCTTTCCGCTTCTGTTTTCGATTGGAATTTCCTCCGGTTTCTTGAGCGACTGACTTGACCTTGCCACTCCCGAGTCGATACTCATCTTCACCATTAGCGTACTTGGTGGCAATCTCCATCATCTGATTCAGAGACATGTCTCCGGTTCGACCGAATTTCGGATTCAGTTATCTGTACTTGACGCCTTCTTTGAAGGCACAGACCGCTTGATGGTCAGGTACATTCTCTACCATGTGATGCAACGTGATCCATCTCTGGATGTAATCCCTCAAAGTTTCATTCGGCTTCTGCATGCAAGACCGCAGTTCCGTCAACCCTGCCGGTCGCTTGCATGTTACTTCAAATGTGGTAACAAACACTCGGGCGAGATCTTCCCAAGTGTAAATGCTGCTGGGTGCTAACTGATTCAGCCATGCTCTAGCCGAGCCCTCCAACATGAGAGGCAGGTGCTTCATGGGCACTTCATCATTGCCACCACCAATCTGGACGGCCACTCGGTAGTCTTCAAGCCAAGTATCGGGCTTGGACTCACCAGTGAACTTACTGACCCCAGTCGCCAACCTGAAGTTGGGAGGAATCACAGCGGCCCTGATGGCTCTACTAAAGCACTCTGGCCCAGAAACGTGTACTCTACTCCTGGTAGGTGCATCTCTGTCGTGACCTTCTCGGTGAGCCCTGTTCCTGTCGACCAAACCTTGAATGAGAATGGATATCGCATCAAAGCCTGGTTCCCTGGGGTCGACTGGAATCCTTCGCCCAACACTATGAGGGCGCCTGTCATCTTGATGTTGAGGCGCATACGACCCGCTCCTCGAGGGAGGGGTGGGCACTCGATGTCAATCGTCACGATTGAATCGGTGATCATACTGCTCACGGTTCCCATACTGATTACGCAGGTCCCCACGTCCCTCACGCCTCGGGTGTGATCTTGGGCTATGAGCAGACTGGACTGTGTCTGCAGCAACGGATCTGCTATGAATCCTGTTCCGCGACTGAGAAACAGCGGAATTCTGGTCTCCTACTGCCCGGAGTAATGCTCTGATCTGCAGCAAGCCTCTGCCAGCCTCTGACTGGGAAGGCTGAATCGACTCTGCTATACGGGCTGCAGCTGCTATGTTTTGAATCGGAGTTCGATATACCTGCGGGGGCGGAAAGAGCTGACGTCGACTGGATTCTGGAACCCGTTGTCGCGCACGCTCGTCGTGTGCTTGCTGGAGGTTCTCTAGTCAAGTATGCTTGGCCAAGTTTGCCAGGCGCGCGTCCTCCAAGGCGCGAGCCTTGGGGGTTTCTCCAATGATAGGAGTGTGCAGTGCATCCATGTTCCGGCGACGCAGTTCTTCTCTCTGCAGCGACGTGAGAGGCTCGGGGAGATATTCCTCATCGGGACGCGACGGGTCGCCTCCACCGGCGCCTTCGTCAGTGCGAGGAAAATTGGGAGGACTGGGTGGTCCGTCGACCATCAGAACCTCCGCCGCCGGATCACTGTTGTCGCACTCGGATGCGGTCTCTGCGGAGCTAGTCGAACAGGCCGTAGAGGGATTCGTCGGGCTCGATCGCCGCGACTTGAGGGGTGGCCGACTGGCGTGCCCCTCTTTTTGTACACCGACAATCTCCAACGTATCTATAATTTTTGATGTATTCATGCCATGTTTATAATGTTTTTACATGATTTTGGTATGATTTGTTTAGAACTAACCCGGACGGACGTTGTTTTCAGCAAAACTACCTTGGTGTTGTTTTTATGCAGAAATAAAAGTTCTCGAAATGCGCAAAAAATCAATGGAGAGTTTTTCTGGAAAATATAAAAAATACTGTAACAAAGAGTGTCGGGGATATACCCCGCGACGTAAACCGGCCGGAAGTATAACCTGGCCGGACTTGGCGTTTCATCGATAACCCGCCAGAGGATTGGCGACTTACGTGTCTGGCGGTTCACTGGTATGACGATTCACGAGCCTGAAGACTCATTGGTGACCTGGCGCGTGTTCCAGATGGATAACAAGGCCCAAGGCCCAGCAAGCCGGTTTCTGTTAGTGGTGGGCCGGTTTACAAGGAAAGGCGTGAGGAATATTTGTCTTACAAGGAGTTAAGACCTGGACTTGTATCTGGTTTGTATTACAGATAGACTAGTCCTAATCCTAATAGGACTCCACATGTAACCTGCCCCTTCAACATATATAAGGAGGGGCTGGGCTCCCCAAAGAGGAGGGAGGTAAGAAGAAACAATCTTAGGGCTAGACACAAAGGGGAGAGCCGGTTTACGATGACTCCATCATGGGCATAATGAGACCTAACCACAAACAGCATGTAGGGTTGTTACCGGATGATGTTTCCCGGGGCCCGAAGCTGTCTAAATCCTTGTCTTGCGTGTTGTGTCTCTCGATTCCGCTCAACCCCTCTCAAGCTACTACAAAGATGTGTTGGCCTCACGACTAAGTCCTCACATTAGGACATCTGCCGTGACAATTCCATGACAATTGGCGCCCACCATGGGGCCCGCGCACGGTGGTGTTGAGTTCTTGAAGGATCTCTCAGGAATCGAGAAGTTCGAAAATTTTCGGATAAAAAGATTTAGGGCTTGTGTGCGTGGCTGCAGATGACCAGGCGAATCTGTGTGGATCGGTTTCCGCTGTTTTATGAAGTCGCCGAGACGGACAGGAAACTTCCCTTCGCACCGCTGCAGAAAATCTACTGAAGACGTTTTGTTTTCCGGATCAGAGGCGAACCTCGCTATGGCTGCATATGACCAGTCAAGAAAATACGGCCACGTTTTATCATCGACGATGTAAAGTCCAAGAAACCATCAGATCAGGCGCACAAACAACTATGATGGTATATTGAGTAATTTTGGAGAAGCAGAGTCCAGGATTGGACTGGAAAAAGAACCGGTGAGATCCCCCGTACACAGTAACGAGCGACTCATCCAGTCTGAAGAAAAATCAACTTCCGTTGCAATTCAAACTCTGTCCATTGAGTCTCCTTTTTCCATGGCGGGTTAGTACGGAGTAGCAGATGAGACAAATAAATAAAACGACGGCAGTCTGGCCATGATCAAGGGTCTCCGTGGCAGTTTCCTCACAAACTAGTGCTAATTGCAATGGACAATGGCACAATCTCCAATGGGACATCATACTCCACGTGAAAATCATCAGTAGCGTTAATTTCAAATGGGATTCACTTGAAGTCGCTGTTGACTCTGTGTTAGAACCGCAATACCGCTGAACCGCCGGGATTGGACTTGCCGAGCTACGATCCGGAAATAGAGACAACAATGACCCGGCTTCAATGCCGCCCCCGCGGCTGTCCGAGCTGGGTGACCCGCTTTACCAAGACATTGGATTACCACTGCGGCCTTAAGACACCGCGCGCCTCTTATAAACCGAGTCGCCGATCGATTCCCGGGCGCCCGCGCTACTCCTGCCGGGTTGGCTTCCGGTTGAAGATAAAAGAGCAGGCCTTGGGAGTTGAACCGGCGGCCTGAGGATCAAATCCTAGTGCTAACAGTCACCAGGTGTCGGTGTCAAAACCGGCGGATCTCGGGTAGGGGGTCCCAAACTGTGCGTCTAGGCCGGATGGTAACAGGAGGCAGGGAACACGATGTTTTATCCAGGTTTGGTCCCTCTCGATGGAGGTAAAATCCTACGTCCTGCTTGATTAATATTGATGATATGGGTAGTACAAGAGTGGATCTACCACGAGATCGAGGAGGCTAAACCCTAGAAGCTAGCCTATGATATGATTGTTGTCTATGGAGTTGATGAAGTTGTCCAACGGACTAGAACCCTCCAGTTTATATAGACACCGGATAGGGTTAGGGTTACATAGAGTCGGTTACAATGGTAGGAGATCTTGAATATCCGCATCACCAAGCTTGCCTTCCACGCCAAGGAAAGTCCCATCCGGACACGGGACGAAGTCTTCAATCTTGTATCTTCATAGTCCAGGAGTCCGGCTGAAGGTATAGTCCGGCTACCCGAACACCCCCTAATCCAGGACTCCCTCAGTAGCCCCCAAACCAGGCTTCAATGACAATGAGTCCGGCGCGTAGATTGTCTTCGACATTGCAAGGCGGCTTCTCCTCCAAATTCCGTGTACCTGTTGAATAAAGTCTGGTTTCTTGTAAATGTTGCGCTCCTTGGCTTCTATGCCCAATAATGGCCGTCTTCCACGTGTCAAACGAATGCGAAAAGCCAGGGCGTTTTTACATCCATAACCCTAGCCATATAAACGAGCCGCCTATTTAACTGGATGGGAATTCAGGTTCAAACCACATCTTCTCCTCTCCGCGAGTTATCATCAGAGCACTTCCAGCGAAGGTCCATTCCAACATGTCCAGCCATCGCAGCTCCTCCCCTCGCCCCTTCGGTCCCAAACCCGGGGACTGGGAGAGTTGCACCATCCCACACAGCGAGTTAATGTCGCTTCAGGCCAAGGGATTTCTTCCCCCGGCATACATGGTCCCGGTCCGAGCCGGTCTCGCCACCTACAATGGCGGAAAACAAGCGGAGAGCACCCCCAATCCTTCTAAAGGAGAGCGGGTGTGCCTCGTCCCCTATCTAATAAGGGGACTTGGATTTCCAATTCATCCATTTCTCCGCGGGCTTCTGAAGTTTTAAGGTCTCCAGCTGAACAATCTCACGCCCGCCTCCGTATTACACATCGCGGGTTTCGTTGCCCTTTGCGAGCTATTTTTAGGCGTTGAGGCTCATTTCGCGCTATGGAAGAGGTTATTCTGCCTGGTGCCCTGTTCTCAAGAGGGGTCTATCTATCAAGTAGGCGGAGCCGAAGTATGGCGCATCGCCGGGACCGGATACCTATCCGGAACCCCGAAGAAGGCGTCCGAGGACTGGCCTTCGGAATGGTTTTACATAGATGACGTCCTGCTACCGGACCCTATCCGGGTCGGTCTCCCAGAGTTCAGCAATGCCCCATTGAAGAAACGCTTGAGCTGGCGTCCACGGAGCTCTCAGAGAGGAAGCGACAGAGACGTCCTTTACCTGATGGGCCGGATAAGACTGTTCGCTCATTCCGGACTAACCATGATTGGAGTCATGGCTGCATGCATTATGCGGGGGGTGCAGCCGCTTCAATATAGAGGCCACCCCATGTGGGATTTCAACGGGGAGGATGACGCCACCCGTTACGGTCGTAAGGGGCCGACCTCAGCCGCCGCCTTAGTAAAGATCTTATCCTCTTTGTACAAGGGAGAAAAGGAGGAATTCCTCCGTGTCAATCCACAGGCCGGATTCAGTATGTACGATCCTCCAAGGTGGGTAAGTGAACAATTGCGCTTGCCCGTTCGTTTTATACTCCCACGGTTAGATAGGTAGTCTAATCATTTCAATGCAAGAACTGCGACAGGAGGTAAAGGATATAAACAGCCGTCCTCCACAGCCCGAGGACCCAGAACGGTCCCTCAATCCGGACTCCGAAGAGGATCCGGACATATCGGTGGAGCTTATTGACGGGGTGTTCTATCAGCTAAGTAAGGACGATACCTTGGTGGCCATTACGGCGGATTACCCAGGGTTAATCCCGGCCTCCCAGGTGACGGAAACCGGAGTCCCATTCCCTTAAAAGAGATTCCACTCTCACGTATTCCGGTGTTTCTGATGACAACCGTGTTTTGCAGGGGAGATTTCCGAGGCAGGAGGCCGAACCTGCGGCGGCTAGCCAACGAGGGCCCACAGGTCCCCGTGGAGCAAAAAGGAATGTAGTCCGGACTGAGATGCCAGCGCAAAGGTATAGCGCACCCTCTGTTTCCCTGGAGTTATTCTGTCAGGGCATATTAACGTTCGTGCTATCTTCAGAAAAAAGAGACCTCGCTGGACTACATCCGGAGAGGTTGCCAATCGCGCCTCCACCAGCCAGGCTCCAACGTCAGGCCAGGAAGCGGAGGCGAGCACAAGGCGCGCACCGGACGCTCCTCCGACAGAGGATGAGGACAGGCTGTCTGCCACAAATTCTGAAGTGGAGAGTGCCCTGAACCACAGGCGTCGCCGGACAGTTCTACGCGACGCTTTTTTCTCCCAAGAGGCTTTAGATGCCTTTAATTCGGGAGATGCGTACCTCCGTGCCGCTCAAAATGGTTTAGCCAAAGCCACGGAGCAGTATGTAAAAGACATACGGGTAAGAAAATTTTGGTTAAATATATATATATATATATATATATATATATATATGTATATATGCCAGTAGCCCCCGAGACTTGAAGCAGTTTAGAGCAACTGATTTAAGGATCATTTAATATGCAGGTTCTTACAGAGAAGAATACCGTACTGTCCCAGGAGCTAGAAAAGTGCAAGGCACAACTAGAGGCCGCACTAGCTGCAGCAGGGGAGCCCCAAAAGACCCCCTTAGGTAAGATACACTTTGAAAGATTAGTATCGTGCGGTGTGGGTGCAAATCTGACAGATCATATTGCAGATGGCGCAAGACTAGATCCGGACAAACAACAACTCTTACGCCGGTTAAAGGCCGGTGAGAGTATCTTAACAAGGGTGAGGCTGGAGAAGAATGATCTTCAAGATGCCAACACCAAGCTGGACGTCGAACTTAAAGATGTTCGTGGCCAGTTGTCGGACTCCACGAAGGAGAATCAGCGGCTTCGACGCGGCATATTTAGTAAGTGCTTGAACGAACTTTGAAAAAAGAGTTCAGCGAGGAAGTCGACTAACAGAGTAATGTCTGTAGGTATGCTCACAGGTCGTCCTGCAGAGGAGATGCCCGGTTCTACGGGTGACCTTCTTCCCAAACTCTTGCAACTGCACGAGCGAATTCGGCAGGCGATGCGAGGTATTGCCCAAGCGTTATGGCCTGCCCACTCCATGCCCGAGGGCCTTGGAGAGCTTGCGGAGAAGCTGAAGGGAGCTCGGCGGTGCTTCCGGTTGTGGAAGATATCGGCCTGCCGACAAGGCGCTAGGGAGGCCTGGGCCATGTTGAAGACCCGTTTTACGAAGTCTGACCCAAACCACATGGCCGAGGTCGGACCAGTGGGGCCTGACGGGAAGGAGATCCCTGTAAGCTTAGTGTACGGCCAAGTAGAGTTGGCCGTGAAGTATTCCCAGCAGGACTGTAAATTAGACAGCCTGTTAGATGGTATAGAAGAGGAATACAATCAGTCAGAATGACTGTGTAATTTTGAATTGACATGTGTAATGCCTTCTAGCCGGATTGTAGATCGTTTGTCGTTGCCGACCTTTTCGCTTCAACCTTGGGACCTGACGGTCCGGAGTGTGTCCGAATACCCTAGCGGTTATATAAGAACCGGGGTATGCGTGGAGACCAGGCGTAGGGGTCATCAGTGCTTTATCAAACAAGTGCCCAACTAGTTATGTTATATTACATGGTTAGTAAGAAACATCTTCTAGATAGAATAGTTCCGTTAAGGGTTCCTTTCGCTGGGAGGCATGCCCTAATGTGCATGTCCGGACTACATGAAGAGACGCAGAAAAAGCATCTGGGGGCGCATAAAATGAGTAAAAAAGATCATCTTTTATTTCACCGACTGAATATTCCCTTAAGAATGCTAGCTTTCGACTTCACCCAGTCTGAGGTACACGTCCGGCTGACCCGGCTGTAACAATCGCAGAGGTGCTCCCTTTACCGCCTAGCCGAACAATCGGGAACGTAGGGGTAAGCACAGGAGCCAGGCAACCTAGCTTGGCCAAAACTTAAGTCATATCGATGCATATAATGGTGAAGAAAAAGGAACATGCAGAACTTTGACGCATGTGTTGGGCGTGAAGCCCGTATAAATAAGCTTCTGTTTAAGAAGCCCCCGGGTTTAATGAGCGCGAGTGGCGCATCACTATATGAGCCTTTAAGGGCTATAAAAGACAAAATGGGAAGGAGAGAAATGTAAGAGAGAAAAATTCAACAAGGAATGGACAGAGGAAGGAGACGAACACAGAGTCCGGCGCTAGGCATAGAATCTTCGGAGATGGGCGGCGTTCCACGGGATCGGCTCGAGTCGGTTGTTCGACGCATCTCGCAGGCGGTACGCCCCACCGGTCAGGACTTGGTCGATTATGAATGGACCTTCCCACTTGGGCTTGAGTTTGTCCTTTTTCTTATCCGGTAGGCGTAGAACTAGTTCACCAACATTGTAATTTTTGGCCCATACTTCTCTGCTTTGATATCTTCGGGCCTGCTGTTGATAAAATGCGGAACGGGCTTTTGCCACGTCACGCTCCTCCTCCAAGGCGTCCAAGTTGTCCTGCCGATCGAGCTCGGCTTCTCTTTCTTTGTACATGCGCACTCTAGGTGAGTCATGAACTATGTCGCAGGGCAGAACTGCTTCTGCGCCATACACCATAAAAAATGGTGTGTATCCGGTGGTGCGATTTGGCGTGGTGCGCAGCCCCCATAGCACGGAGTCGAGCTCCTCTACCCAGTGCGTGTTAGATTCCTTGAGGGACCGCACTAGTCTAGGTTTAATGCCGCTCATGATAAGACCATTTGCATGTTCGACCTGGCCGTTGGTTTGTGGGTGATAGACGGAAGCATAATCGAGCTTGATGCCCAAGTTTTTGCACCAGAGTTTTACCTCGTCGGCGGTAAAGTTTGTACCGTTATCGGTTATGATGCTGTGGGGGACGCCATAACGGTGTACAACCTCGGATATGAAGTCTATCACCGGTCCGGATTCGGCCGTTTTAACAGGCTTGGCTTCTATCCATTTGGTGAACTTATCCACCATGACCAGTAAGTATTTTTTTCTTATGGGTTCCACCTTTAAGGGGTCCGACCATGTCAAGCCCCCAGACCGCAAAAGGCCAGGTGATGGGTATAGTTTGGAGTGCGGTGGGTGGCATATGGCTTTGGTTGGCAAAAAGTTGGCAACCAGCACATCGTTGGACTAGGTCCTGAGCGTCTGCCCGGGTCGTCGTCCAATAAAAGCATGTACGGAAATCCTTGCTAACAAGGGACCGAGCAGCAGCGTGGTGACCACCGAGTCCGGCGTGAATTTCAGCCAGAAGGTTCCGCCCTTCCTCTTCGGAGATGCACCTTTGAAGGACTCCGGTAGTGCTTTTCTTATAAAGCTCTCCCTCATGGACTCTGTAGGCTTTAGCTCGCCGCACTATGCAGCGGGCCTCGTTTTGGTCCTCCGGGAGTTCCTGCCTAGTAAGGTAGGCTAGGAATGGTTCTGTCCACGGGGCGATAACCGCCATTATTACGTGGGCTGAAGGTGTAATTTCATTGGCAGAGCCTCCAATTGTGTCAGATTGTTCGGCGTCGAGTGGTGCGGCTGGTTTCGGGATGTTGTTTGCGGGTTCCCCTTCCCATGCTACGGATGGCTTGAACAATCTTTCCAAAAAGATGTTGGGGGACTGCATCGCGTTTCGCTCCGATGCATGCTAGGACGTCCGCCGCTTGATTGTTTTCTCGGGCTATATGGTGAAGCTCCAGCCCATCGAACCGAGCTGACATTTTTAGGATGGCATTGCGGTAAGCTGCCATTTTTGGGTCCTTGGCGTCGAAGTCTCCATTTATTTGGGATATCGCGAGGTTTGAATCCCCGCGTGTCGGGGAACTAATCCAAGAGCACCTATGGGACCGGCGGACCGAGCCCCTTTCGGTTCGGCGGGGGGGAGGGGGGGAGATCGCACGAAGAGCAGATCGAGGCGAAACACACGAGCAGTTTACCCAGGTTCGGGCCGCACGGATGCGTCAAACCCTACTGCTGCTTTGTGGTTTGTATTGAGTTCTTGCTCGGGAGCGCTGAGTGCTACAGTACACGCCATCAGCTAACGAGAACGAGCGTGAGTGTTCTCTCCTTTCCTCCTCCCCCTTCTACGTTGCGCATGGGCCTCCTTTTATATGCTCAAGGGGTCACCAACAGGTGGCAACGTAGACAAGGGCAAAAATGGAAAGGTGTTGCGGTTGGTACACCTACCTACTACAGTGTATCATACCTAACCCTGACGGCAGGGGACAAGGGCATTAAATGCCCATCTGCGTCGCCCAAATAGTACAAAAGGGACCGTCAGGGACGCCACCGCTCGCCATGATGGCAATCTTGCCAGCGCCGCTTGCCACCGCGCACCTGCTGGTTGCACAGCCTCCCGCCATGTACGCCTGGAAGGGTCCCAGAGCGACACGTTGGTGGATGTGCTGGAGCGCGGGTACAGAGTGGTGGCTTGCCGCGGTCGTTGTCTTGTCGCGTCCGGGAGCTTGTCGCTCACCGGGCCTTGCTGGGACGCGCGGCGCGTCGCGGCAAGTTCCTTGAGATGCCTTGATTGGCCTTCCTGGCAAGCTCCTCTTGCCGGGGTCTTGTCTCCTTGGCTTGGATACTTTGTCCTTGAATGGCTCCAAAGGAACCACGGAGGACCTTGGCGGTCACCCGGCAAGCCTTGCCGCGGGATGCTGCGACTGCCCGTGCACAAGTTCGGGATACTGGGGTACCCCTACTCTAGTACACCGACAGGAGCCCCCGGGCCTGGGCCATACACGGTGCCGAGCGCTGTTGGGCCAGGCCCAAAACAGGGCACGGGCACGCGCGGCCTGGGTTACGCCGTATCTCTCCCCGTATCCACCGCGCCCTCCCCGAACGGCACGTGTTGAATGCGGCGTCGTGGGAGAGATCGTGGTTGGTTTCTTTATTCGGAAAGGCGGAACGTCCGCCCCCTCCCTCTTTATAAGCAGGGGAAACGGGGGTAGTTCGCCCATTCGCCGGTTGCTACTCCAATCTCGGAAACTTCCGCCACTCCCCCTTCTTCCCAAAGCTAAAAGAGAGCGGCGCCCTACCCCCCATCGTCACCAGCACCACCAACGCCGTCGACCTCCTCCACCACTTCCGCCATGGCTCCGAAAGCCGACAAGGGGAAGGTTGTGAAGTCGACCGAGGCGCAGCGGCTTGCGGCGCTGCGAAAGGAGCGGGCAATCTTCCCCCCAAACTCGCCGCAAGGGAGCTGAGGGAGTATTACTACCTCTTCTGGTTGACGGAGACGCGAGCGCATCCGTGCACGAAGGTACTTCCAGCCGTCGCTTGGAAAATGGCTCCAAATGGATATCCTTTCTTCGCCTTGTTCTTCTACTGTGGGCTCTGCCCGCCTTTCTCCGAATTTTTCTGCGACATTATGAACACCTACGGGTTCCGCCTCCTTGACTTCACCCCCAATGTTGTTCTGACCATGGCAGTTTTCGCACATCTCTGCGAAAACTTTGTCGGAGTCTATCCAAATGTAGCCCTTTTTCGCCACTTCTTTCTACCCCGAGTAGAGAAAGGAGAGCCTTTATCCGGCGGAGTCGCCTGGATCTCGAGGGCCGGCAAGAAGGACGCTTATCCATGGCAAGTGGGAGGAATGGAGAGCAGACTGGTGCTGGATTGCCAAGGAGAACCCGCAGCAGTTTACCGCCCGGCGCCAAGCCCCAGTAGCACGCGGCAGCGATTGGAGCAGCGTGGCCCCGGAAGACGATAGGCTGAAGATTGCCGTCACCCGGATCCAACGCCTCAGGCTTGCCGGGCTCACTATAGGTGCTGTTGGCGCAGATTTTCTTCGCCGCCGCATCACCCCCCTGCAAGAACGGAGGAGACCCGCCTGGGAATTCAAGAATGCGGCGGATATCATGAGGCTGCGTCCAGGCCTCAATTTCAACTTCGCTGTTCTGGAGCTTAACGCGATGCTCCAGGAGCTGTTCAAGTACGACCCTGAACATCCTGAAGTGTTCAGGTTGCCGAAGGGTGTCGTTCCGCTGTGCAACAGCTCCGCGTTCAACCGCATCCGTGCAATGATGCCGCTGTGCGATTCGCATGGAATTGTCCCAACTTGGCAAGAGCCTGCAGACGACGTCGTGCAGGAGTTTTTTGACGGCTTGGTAGAAGTGCCGATCCGCTCCGACGAAAAGAAAGGCCTGACTCGCGACACCACCGATGCGGAGATGAAACGCATCGCCACCAGGCTGGAAGAGGCGGCGGCGGCCGCAGCCGCGGGCGAGTTTGGCTTCACCGTGGAGGAGGCAGAGGCAGCAGAGGCGGCAAGCCATGCCGAGCGAGAGGAGCTTGCCGGCAAGGAAGAGCTTGCCGGGCATGACGTCGAGTCGAGCGAGCCCACCGAGGATACGAGCGGCTCGTTGGAGATCAACTCCTCTTCCTCTTCATCCTCAGACAGCTCGCCGCAAGCAGAGCCCCCAGCTCCACCAAGAAGGCATCTCCGCAAGGCCGGGCACGTAGCGGGGCGGCGGGCGAGTCGACAGTCGCCACGCCGCGTGACACGCTCCACCGCGGCAAGCACTGTTGCCGCGGGAGCACCTCACGCTGCTGCGGCAACTGGAGCGGGTCCACCCGGACCACCACTTCTGCTCCTGTTGCCTCTCACACCGCGGCGGCAGCCGGAGCGGGGTCGTCTTAGACCACCGCCACTGTTCCCGCCAAGCGGCCAAGGGAACCTACTCCTCCGCCTCCTCACGCCGGACGTGAGCCGGACTTCGACTTCTCCACGTTCAGCTCTGACGAGGAAGAGGAAGAGTAAGATCCTCTTGTTGTACTTGTAGTTCTTCAATTCTTGCTGTGTTGTCTTGTATCTCATTTGCTTTACTCTGAACTTATTCCTTCTTAGGACTCTGGCTACGAGAGCAGCGAAAAGAGCCAAAGTCCGGTGATTATCATCGAGGACGAACCCACCGCGACAGAACGGGGTGCGTCCGAGACAACCTTGCCAGACCCGACAACTGTTCTCCAGAGCAGCCCCCAGCGTAAGTATATGGTTCGCTTTCCACTGTTGGGCACGCATGGATACTCTTTCTTTGCTGACATCTGACTATTGGTTTGTGTAGGAGCAGAGCAGCCCCACCAGGAGCACCCAGAGGCCTTCCCCGAAATGCCAAGGGAAATTCCTCCGGCAAGGGAGAGGTCTCCGGCAAGGGAGAGTTCTCCGGCAAGGGAGAAGTGTCCGGCAAGGGACAGCACCAGTGCCCCCCGGCAGCGGAGACCACGACTGCAGAACCCGGTACAGGTAATCCTCTTGCTTCAAAATTTCCCTTGGGTTCTTCTTCTTTTGATCTTCGTTTTTGGATATTTGCTTGACTCTTCTCCCTTTTCCGGCCGTCAGACCCATCTGCTACGGAGCCGATGGAGACCGAGGTTGCCGCCGATGACGCCGCTGCCACCGAAGAAGCAGCCGGCGCTGACGATCCCGCCGGCGCAGAGGCCGCCAAAGCTGCCGCCGCAGAAGCAGGTGGGGGGTCTGGCGATCGCACTGACGGCCCTGAGGCCGCAGGAGCGCCAGGCGCTACGCCGACCGCCGATCCCTCCGCCGCTGCCGCAGCGTCAGGCTCCGAAGTGAAGGAAATATGCCCTAGAGGCAATAATAAAGTTATTATTTATTTCCTTATATCATGATAAATGTTTATTATTCATGCTAGAATTGTATTAACCGGAAACATAATACATGTGTGAATACATAGACAAACAGAGTGTCACTAGTATGCCTCTACTTGACTAGCTCGTTAATCAAAGATGGTTATGTTTCCTAACCATAGACAAAGAGTTGTTATTTGATTAACGAGGTCACATCATTAGTTGAATGATCTGATTGACATGACCCATTCCATTAGCTTAGCACCCGATCGTTTAGTATGTTGCTATTGCTTTCTTCATGACTTATACATGCTCCTATGACTATGAGATTATGCAACTCCAATTTACCGGAGGAACACTTTGGGTACTACCAAACGTCACAACGTAACTGGGTGATTATAAAGGAGTACTACAGGTGTCTCCAAAGGTAGATGTTGGGTTGGTGTATTTCGAGATTAGGATTTGTCACTCCGATTGTCGGAGAGGTATCTCTGGGCCCTCTCGGTAATGCACATCACTTAAGCCTTGCAAGAATTGTAACTAATAAGTTAGTTGCGGGATGATGTATTACGGAACGAGTAAAGAGACTTGCCGGTAACGAGATTGAACTAGGTATTGGATACCAACAATCGAATCTCGGGCAAGTAACATACCGATGACAAAGGGAACAACGTATGTTGTTATGCGGTCTGACCGATAAAGATCTTCATAGAATATGTAGGAGCCAATATGGGCATCCAGGTCCCGCTATTGGTTATTGACCGGAGACGTGTCTCGGTCATGTCTACATTGTTCTCGAACCATAGGGTCCGCACGCTTAACGTTACGATGACAGTTATTATGAGTTTATGCATTTTGATGTACCGAAGGTTGTTCGGAGTCCCGGATGTGATCACGGACATGACGAGGAGTCTCGAAATGGTCGAGACATAAAGACCAATATATTGGAAGCCTATATTTGGATATCGGAAGTGTTCTGGGTAAAATCGGGATTTTACCGGATTACCGGGAGGTTACCGGAACCCCCCAGGAGCCATATGGCCCTTATTGGGCTTTAGTGGAAAGGTGAAAGGGGCTGCCCATAGTGGGCTGCGTGCCTCCCCCCTCCCCTAGTCCTATTAGGACTAGGAGAGGTGGCCGGCCACCTCTCTCTCTCTCTCTTTCCACTTGGGAGTCCTATTAGGAATAGGATTGGGGGGGGGGGAGTCCTACTCCCGGTAGGAGTAGGACTCCTCCTGCGCCTCCATAGGCTTGGCCGGCCAGCCCTCCCCCTGGCATCCTTTATATACGGGGGCAGGGGGCACCTCTAGACACACAAGTTGATCATTGAGATCGTTCCTTACCCGTGTGCGCTGCCCCCTACCACCATATTCCACCTCGATCATATCGTTGTAGTGCTTAGGCGAAGCCCTGCGTCGGTAGAACATCAATATCGTCACCACGCCGTCGTGCTGACGGAACTCCTCCCTGAAGCTTTGCTGGATCGGAGCCCGGGGATCGTCATCGAGCTGTACGTGTGCTAAGAACTCGGAGGTGCCGGAGTAACGGTGCTTGGATCGGTCGGATCAGGAAGAAGACGTACGACTACTTCCTCTACATTGTGTCAACGCTTCCGTTGCGATCTACAAGGGTATGTAGATCAGACTCTCCCCCTCGTTGCTATGCATCACCATGATCTTGCTTGTGCGTAGGAAAATTTTGAAATTACTACGTTACCCAATAGTGGCATCCGAGCCTAGGTTTTATGGTTTGATGTTATTTGCATGAGTAGAACACAAGTGAGTTGTGGGCGATACAAGTCATACTGCCTACCAGCATGTCATACTTTGGTTCGGCGGTATTGTTGGACGAGACGACCCGGACCAACCTTACACGTACGCTTACGCGAGACCGGTTCCCTCGACGTGCTTTGCACATAGATGGCTTGCGGGCGACTGTCTCTCCAACTTTAGTTGAACCGAGTGTGGCTACGCCCGGTCCTTGAGAAGGTTAAAACGGAGTCTATTTGACAAACTATCGTTGTGGTTTTGATGCGTAGGTGAGATTGGTTCTTACTTAAAGCCCGTAGCAACCACGTAAAACTTGCAAACAACAAAGTAGAGGGCGTCTAACTTGTTTTTGCAGGGCATGTTGTGATGTGATATGGTCAAGGCATGATGCTAAATTTTATTGTATGAGATGATCATGTTTGGTAACCAAGTTATCGGCAACTGGCAGGAGCCATATGGTTGTCGCTTTATTGTATGCAATGCAATCGTGATGTAATGCTTTACTTTATTACTAAGCGGTAGTGATAGTCGTGGAAGCATAAGATTGGCGAGACGACAACGATGCTACGATGGAGATCAAGGTGTCGCGCTGGTGACGATGGTGATCATGACGGTGCTTCAGAGATGGAGATCACAAGCACAAGATGATGATGGCCATATCATATCACTTCTATTGATTGCATGTGATGTTTATCTTTTTATGCATCTTATCTTGCTTTGATTGACGGTAGCATTATAAGATGATCTCTCACTAAATTATCAAGAAGTGTTCTCCCTGAGTATGCACCGTTGCCAAAGTTCTTCGTGCTGAGACACCACGTGATGATCGGGTGTGATAGGCTCTACGTTCAAATACAACGGGTGCAAAACAGTTGCACACGCGGAATACTCAGGTTATACTTGACGAGCCAAGCATATACAGATATGGCCTCGGAACACGGAGACCGAAAGGTCGAGCGTGAATCATATAGTAGATATGATCAACATAATGATGTTCATCGATGAAACTACTCCATCTCACGTGATGATCGGACATGGTTTAGTTGATTTGGATCACGTGATCACTTAGAGGATTAGAGGGATGTCTATCTAAGTGGGAGTTCTTAAGTAATATGATTAATTGAACTTAAATTTATCATGAACTTAGTCCTGGTAGTATTTTGTAAATCATGTTGTAGATCAATAGCTCGCGTTGTTGCTTCCCTGTGTTTACTTTGATATGTTCCTAGAGAAAATTGTATTGAAAGTTGTTAGTAGCAATGATGCGGATTGGATCCGTGATCTGAGGTTTATCCTCATTGCTGCACAGAAGAATTATGTCCTTGATGCACCGCTAGGTTACAGACCTATTGCAGGAGCAGATGCAGACGTTATGAATGTTTGGCTAGCACAATATGATGACTACTTGATAGTTTAGTGCACCATGCTTAATGGCTTAGAATCGGGACTTCAAAGACGTTTTGAACGTCATGGACCATATGAGATGTTCCAGGAGTTGAAGTTAATATTTCAAGCAAATACCCGAGTTGAGAGATATGAAGTCTCCAACAAGTTCTATAGCTAAAAGATGGAGGAGAATCGCTCAACTAGTGAGCATGTACTCAGATTGTCTGAGTACTACAATCGCTTGAATCAAGTGGGAGTTAATCTTCCAGATAAGATAGTGATTGACAGAATTCTCTAGTCACCATCACCAAGTTAGTAGAACTTCATGATGAACTATAATAAGCAAAGGATAATGGAAACAACTCCCAAGCTCTTCGTGATGCTGAAATCAATGAAGGTAGAAATCAAGAAAAACATCAAGTGTTGATGGTTGACAAGATCACTAGTTTCAAGAAAAGGGCAAAGGGAAGAAGGGGAACTTCAAAAGAATGGCAACCAAGTTTCTACTCATGTGAAGAAGCCCAAGTCTGGTCCTAAGCCTGAGACAAAGTGCTTCTACTGCAAAGGGACTGGTCACTGGAAGCGGAAGTACCCCAAGTGATTGGCGGATAAGAAGGATGGCAAAGTGAACATAAGTATATTTGATATACATGTTATTGATGTGTACTTTACTAGTGTTTATAGCAACCCCTCAGTATTTGATGCTAGTTCAGTTGCTAAGATTAGTAACTCGAAACGGGAGTTGCAGAATAAACAGAGACTAGTTAAGGGTGAAGTGACGATGTGTGTTGGAAGTGGTTCCAAGATTGATATGATCATCATCGCACACTCCCTATAATTTCGGGATTAGTGTTGAACCTAAATAAGTGTTATTTGGTGTTTGCGTTGAGCATGAATATGATTTGATCATGTTTATTGTAATACGGTTATTCATTTAAGTAAGAGAATAAATTGTTGTTCTGTTTACATGAATAAAACCTTATATGGTTACACACCCAATGAAAATAGTTCGTTGGATCTCGATCGTAGTGATACACATAATCATAATATTGAAACCAAAAGATGCAAAGTTAATAATGATAGTGCAACTTATTTGTGGCACTGCCGTTTAGGTCATATTGGTGTAAAGCGCATGAAGAAACTCCATGCTGATGGGCTTTTGGAATCACTTGATTATGAATCAGTTCATGCTTGCGAACCATGCCTTATGGGCAAGATGACTAAAACGCTGTTCTCCGGAACAATGAAGCAAGCAACAGATTTGTTGGAAATCATACATACTGATGTATGTGGTCCGATGAATATTAAGGCTTGCAGCAAGTATCATTATTTTCTGACCTTCACAGATGATTTGAGCAGATATGGGGATATCTACTTGATGAAACATAAGTCTAAAACATTTGAATAGTTCAAAGAATTTCAGAGTGAAGAAGAAAATCATTGTGACAAGAAAATAAAAGTTTCTACGATATGATCGCAGAGGTAAAATATTTGAGTTACGAGTTTGGTCTTCAGTTAAAAACAATGTGAAATAGTTTCACTACTCACGCCGCCTGGAACACCACAAGATAATGGGGTGTCCAAATGTCATAACCGTACTTTATTGGATATAGTACAATCTATGATGTTTCTTACCGATTTACCAATATCATTTTGGGATTATGCATTAAAGACGGCTGCATTCACGTTAAAAAGGGCACCATCTAAGTCCGTTGAGACGACATAATCTGAACTGTGGTTTGGCAAGAAACCAAAGTTGTCGTTTCTTAAAGTTTGGGTTGCAATGCTTATATGAAAAGGTTTCAACTTGATAAGCTCAAACCCAAATCGGAGAAGTGCATCTTCATAGGATACCCAAAAAGAAAAATGTTGGGTACACCTTCTATCACAGATCCGAAGGCAAGCTATTCGTTTGCTGGGAATGGATCCTTTCTAGAGAAGGAGTTTCTCTCGAAAGAAGTGAGTGGGAGGAAAGTAGAACTTGATGAGGTAACTGTACCTCCTCCCTTATTGGAAAGTAGTACATCACAGAAACCGGTTTCTGTGACACCTACACCAATTAGTGAGGAAGCTAATGATGATGATCATGAAACTTCAGATCAAGTTACTACCGAATCTCGTAGGTAAACCACAGTGAGATCCGCACCAGAGTGGTACGGTAATCCTGTTCTGGAAGTCATGTTACTAGACCATGATGAACTTGCGAACTATGAGGAAGCGATGATGAGCCCAGATTCCGCAAAATGGTTTGAGGCCATGAAATCTGTGATATGATCCATGTATGAGAACAAAGTATGGACTTTGATGGATTTGCCCAATGATCGGCAAGCCATAGAAAATAATGGATCTTCAAGAGGAAGACGGACACCGATAGTAGTGTTACTATCTACAAAGCTAGAATTGTCGCAAAAGGTTTTCGACAAGTTCAAGGTGTTGACTACGGTGAGAGTTTCTCACTCGTATCTATGCTTAAGTCTGTTCGAATCATGTTAGCAATTGCCACATTTTATGAAATCTGGCAAATGGATAAACAAAACTGCATTCCTTAATGGATTTCTTAAAGAAGAGTTGTATATGATGCAACCAGTAGGTTTTGTCAATCCTAAAGGTGCTAACAAAATATGCAAGCTCCAGCGATTCATCTATGGACTGGTGCAAGCATCTCGGAGTTGGAATACACGCTTTGATAAGTTGATCAAAGCATATAGTTTTATACAGACTTGCGGTGAAGCCTGTATTTACAAGAAAGTGAGTGGGAGCACTACAGCATTTCTGATAAGTATATGTGAATGACATATTGTTGATCGGAAATAATGTAGAACTATTCTGTAAAGCATAAAGGAGTGTTTTAAAGGAGTTTTTTGCCAAAGAAAGACTTCGGTGAAGCTGCTTACATATTGAGCTTCAAGATCTATAGAGATAGATCAAGACGCTTGATAAGTTTTTTCAATGAGTACATACCTTAACAAGACTTTGAAGTAGTTCAAAATGGAGCAGTCAAAGAAAGAGTTCTTGCCTGTATTACAAGGTGTGAAGTTGAGTAAGACTCAAAGCCCGACCACGGCAGAAGATAGAAAGAGAATGAAAGTCATTCCCTATGCCTTGGCCATAGGTTCTATAAAGTATGTCATGCTGTGTACCAGATCTATTGTATACCCTGCACTAATTTGGCAAGGGAGTACAATAGTGATCTAGGAGTAGATCACTGGACAGCGGTCAGAATTATCCTTAGTGAAATAAGGATATGTTTCTCGATTATGGACATGACAAAAGGGTTTGTCATAAAGGGTTACGCCGATGCAAGTTTTGACACTAATCTAGATGACTCTAAGTCTCGGTCTAGATACATATTGAAAGTGGGAGCAATTAGCTAGAGTAGCTCCATGCAGAGCATTGTTGACATAGAAATTTGCAAAATACATGTGGATCTGAATGTGGCAGACCCGTTGACTAAAATTCTCTCACAAGCAAAACATGATCACACCTTAGTACTCTTTGGGTGTTAATCACATAATGATGTGAACTAGATTACCGAATCTAGTAAACCTTTTGGGTGTTGGTCACATGGCGATGTGAACTATGGGTGTTAATCACATGATGATGTGAACTATCGATGTTAATCACATGGAGATGTGATCTAGATTATTGACTCTAGTGCAAGTGGGAGACTGAAGGAAATATGCCCTAGAGGCAATAATAAAGTTATTATTTATTTCCTTATATCATGATAAATGTTTATTATTCATGCTAGAATTGTATTAACCGGAAACATAATACATGTGTGAATACATAGACAAACAGAGTGTCACTAGTATGCCTCTACTTGACTAGCTCGTTAATCAAAGATGGTTATGTTTCCTAACCATAGACAAAGAGTTGTTATTTGATTAACGAGGTCACATCATTAGTTGAATGATCTGATTGACATGACCCATTCCATTAGCTTAGCACCCGATCGTTTAGTATGTTGCTATTGCTTTCTTCATGACTTATACATGTTCCTATGACTATGAGATTATGCAACTCCCGTTTACCGGAGGAACACTTTGGGTACTACCAAACGTCACAACGTAACTGGGTGATTATAAAGGAGTACTACAGGTGTCTCCAAAGGTAGATGTTGGGTTGGCGTATTTCGAGATTAGGATTTGTCACTCCGATTGTCGGAGAGGTATCTCTGGGCCCTCTCGGTAATGCACATCACTTAAGCCTTGCAAGCATTGTAACTAATAAGTTAGTTGCGGGATGATGTATTACGGAACGAGTAAATAGACTTGCCGGTAACGAGATTGAACTAGGTATTGGATACCGACAATCGAATCTCGGGCAAGTAACATACCGATGACAAAGGGAACAACGTATGTTGTTATGCGGTCTGACCGATAAAGATCTTCGTAGAATATGTAGGAGCCAATATGGGCATCCAGGTCCCGCTATTGGTTATTGACCGGAGACGTGTCTTGGTCATGTCTACATTGTTCTCGAACCGTAGGGTCCGCACGCTTAACATTATGATGACAGTTATTATGAGTTTATGCATTTTGATGTACCGAAGGTTGTTCGGAGTCCCGGATGTGATCACGGACATGACGAGGAGTCTCGAAATGGTCGAGACATAAAGATTGATATATTGGAAGCCTATATTTGGATATCGGAAGTGTTCCGCATAAAATCGGGATTTAACCGGATTACCGGGAGGTTACCGGAACCCCCCAGGAGCCATATGGGCCTTATTGGGCTTTAGTGGAAAGGTGAAAGGGGCTGCCCATAGTGGGCTGCGCGCCTCCCCCCCTCCCCTAGTCCTATTAGGACTAGGAGAGGTGGCCGGCCACCTCTCTCTCTCTCTCTTTCCACTTGGGAGTCCTATTAGGAATAGGATTGGGGGGGGGAGTCCTACTCCCGGTAGGAGTAGGACTCCTCCTGCGCCTCCATAGGCTTGGCCGGCCAGCCCTCCCCCTGGTATCCTTTATATACGGGGGCAGGGGGCACCTCTAGACACACAAGTTGATCATTGAGATCGTTCCTTAGCCGTGTGCGGTGCCCCCTACCATCATATTCCACCTCGATCATATCGTTGTAGTGCTTAGGCGAAGCCCTGCATTGGTATAACATCAAGATCGTCACCACGCCGTCGTGCTGACGGAACTCCTCCCCGAAGCTTTGCTGGATCGGAGCCCGGGGATCGTCATCGAGCTGTATGTGTGCTAAGAACTCGGAGGTGCCGGAGTAACGGTGCTTGGATCGGTCGGATCGGGAAGAAGACGTACGACTACTTCCTCTACGTTGTGTCAACGCTTCCGTTGCGATCTACAAGGGTATGTAGATCAGACTCTCCCCCTCGTTGCTATGCATCACCATGATCTTGCATGTGCGTAGGAAAATTTTGAAATTACTACGTTACCCAACACGAAGAGCCCCAGCCAAGCGTCTACTTGAAGGCCGGCGATGGCGTCTTCATCAACCTCCCCTGGGCGTCAAGCTCCAGGGCGCCGGTCGAAGGAGAGAGCTTCGACGGAGAGGTGCTCGCCTCCGCTGGGATGGCGCAGGTTGACGCGCCGAGCAGCAGCAACAGCGAGCCTGAGGAGGAGCGGCTGCTGCGGAAGTTGGTGTCGCTCTACCATGCTCGGCAAGCCAAGCTGGAATCCCGCGAGGCGCTTGTTGCGAAGGCGGGAGTGGACATCGAAAAAGCGCGCGGAGGAGCTCCGGGGTCTTAACCAGGAAGCTCTCCGGTCCCTGGCAGAGGAGCAGGCGCAACTCGCCGAGGAGCAGAAGGCCTTCCTCCTCGAGAAGGCTGAAGTCGAAGAGCAACAGCGGCTTGCCGCTGAAAAGCTTTCTGCGCAGGAGGGCGAGCTGGTGCAGCGGAAGGTCAACCTTGACAGCCACGAGGAGGAGCTTGCCGCGCGCGAGCGAACATTCGGCAGGGCCCTCAAGCAAGCAGAGGATGCTGCCGCACCTACCGAGGCCGCCAAGAAGGAACTGGAGACAAAGGTGGCACAGCTGGAGGCCGATCTCAGGGCGAGCGGTGAAGAGCTTTCCATGCTCAAGCGTGAGCGGGAGAAGGACGCCTACAGCCACTCAGAGCTGCAGGCTCGTCTCGCCGAGAAGGGCAAGGAGCTTAGCGCCGCCAAGGACTCCAACGCAGATCTTGAGTTGAAGCTGACCACTTTGACCAAGACGCTGGATGGCGCCAGGGAGTAGGAGGCAGCCTTGAAGGAGGAGGTCAAGGCCGACAAGGCGCTGCTGGTGAGTGCTGCTGCCGCCCAAAACACTTTTAGGGAGAACGTGGAGTGCTGGACGGGGGGTCTCGTGAATGTTGCCGCAGACATTGACAGGGAGCTGGCGCAGCTGGGGATGGAGGATCTCGGGTATCCCTTTGATGAGAACCTCCAACCCAGCGCCAAGCACACCTTGTTCTTCAAAGGAGTGGCGACGGCCCTCTAGCGACTCCGGGAGAGGATCCCAAAGCAGCTGGCCGACGAGTCGCGCAAGATCTGCGCGGGAGCTCTTCAAAAGGTGTTGGTGAAGGTGGCCTTCCGCAACCCAGGCCTCAACCTCACCAACGTCCTCAAGACCCTGCCGCCGGATGCTGATCTGGAGGCGCTCAAGACCCTTGTCGCACCCATTGTGGACAAGGTGAGCGGGATCAAGAGGGTTGAGGGCGATCGCGTAGACTAGGCCGCCCGTTTTCTTCTTTTTTTGTCGCTGTTGGTCATGTTACGAGAACAATCTGTTAGAGCCGCGACAAGCTACCTTGTAATATAACTCTATTCCGGGTAATGATTGCAATGTTATTTCCTTTACTTGATTCCTTCCTTTGTATGTTTTTGCCCTACGCTTTTAGGGAACTTGCCGGCGCAGGCACCTTAGCCGCGAGCGCTAAGTGCGGGACGTCAGCAGCCTGCTGGCGGTGCCGCTACCGACAAGAAACCTTGTCGCAACTAGTCGCAACACACTTAAGTTGTTTAGCGGACTCGAAACAAAGTAAGGGCGCAACTAGCTACGAGTTGGTTCCTCCGCGCATAGGTTTTCCATACAAAGCACGGTCGTTCAAGGAAGATAACTTAAATTTTTTTAAAAAATATGATTGCTCAAACTTTGGCAACTTAGCTTTTCTGTTGTTTGCTTCCCGGTAAGGCGGAACTTTCTTGAACGATGCCTGGTCCATACCATTATCTTCTCCTTTCCCCCCGGCAAACTTGTGGGCGAGGGAACCTTCCTTTCCTTGAGAAAAAAGAAAGAGGAGCAAATAAAGATATGGAGCCTTATGGCTCGTTGTTGCTTACGGGGGGTAGGTGCTGCACAAAGTGTCAGATAACACATGCAAAAAAATAGAAAGCATGAAATTGACAAGATGTGTGGAGCACATGAGCTTTATGCACGGGGTCTGCGCCCGGCTTTGTACAAAGGATTACATGCAATAGCGGCAAGATTTGTACAAAAGGTGGTTGCCGGAACGGGTTCCGGCAACCGCGCCTTACGGGTAAAACTTACGAAGATGCTCAATGTTCCAGGAGTTGCTCACTAGAATGCCATCTTCGTTCTCAAGGTGGACAGCGCCAGGCCTTGTGACTTGTTTCACCCGGTAAGGGCCTTCCCACTTCGGCGTCAACTTGTTGGAATTCTTGGCGGACTGAACACGCCGAAGAACAAGGTCACCTTCCTCGAGACTTCTGGTGTTAACTTTGCGGCTATGGTAGCGGCGCAAAGCTTGCTGGTAGCGAGCAGCTCGTACAGCAACCTGAAGAGGGTCTTCCTCAAGGAGCAGCACGTCATCTTGTCGCAGCTGCTCTTGCTCAAGCTCATCATAAGCGAGCACTCGAGGTGACCCGTATACGAGTTCCGTGGGGAGAACTGCTTCTGCTCCATAGACTAGAGCGAAAGGTGTATGGCTAGTGGCCCGATTTGGCGTCGTCCTGATCGACCAAAGAACCACCGGCAGCTCCTCAATCCAGTTTCTTCCGCACTTGTGCAGCCTGTCGAAAGTTCTGGTCTTGAGCCCACGCAGCACTTCAGCATTTGCCCTCTCCGCTTGACCATTGCTTCTCGGGTGAGCAACAGAAGCGAAGCAGACCTTGGCGCCAAGATCTTGGACGTACTGCATGAAGGTGCGGCTCGTGAATTGCGTACCGTTGTCGGTGATTATCCTGTTAGGGATCCCGAAGCGGCAAACAATTGACCTGAAGAACTTGACTGCTGACTGTGCTGTCACCTTCCTCACTGCTTCCACTTCCGGCCACTTTGTGAACTTGTCGATTGCAACGTACAAGTACTCAAAGCCCCCGACTGCTCGGGGAAAGGGGCCGAGGATGTCGAGCCCCCAGACCGAAAATGGCCAGGATAAAGGGATCGTCTGGAGAGCTTGAGCTGGCTCGTGTATCTGCTTGGAATGGAACTGGCACGCTTCACACTTGGTTACTTGTGCAGTTGCATCCCGGAGGGCTGTCGGCCAAAAGAAACCTTGCCTGAATGCTTTGCCGGCAAGTGCTCTTGCACCAATGTGGTGACCACATATGCCTCCATGTATCTCTGCCAACAGCTTTTGTCCATCTTCCCGGTGAATACACTTCAATTTCACACCGTTGAGTCTTCTTCTGTACAGTGAGTTGTCGACAAACTGGTACATACTTGACTACCGGGCTACTCTTTCCACTTCTTCTTGCTCTTCGGGAAGTTCTCCTGTCTGAAGGAAACGGATAATCTATTGTGCCCATGTTGGAGCTTGTGGCTCGACAACAAGGACTAAAGGCACATCTGCTGCTGCGGGAACATCCGCTTCTACGGCGAGAACCTGCGGCTCAGCTGGAGCTTGACGTTCCCCGGCAAGCCTGACGGAGCAAAACTTGTTGGGAGCCTCTGCTTCAACGGAACAAACCCTAGGGCTTGCCGGAGCAGACTGCTCCTCAGCACTCTTGGTGTTGATCTTGGGGACCTTCTTGGCGGCGGCTTCGGGAAGCTCTGCCGGAAAATAGTCACCAGAAATCAACTTCCTCTTCTTGCTCTGTCCAGTTGATGGTGTTACGGACGGTCGAGTCAGCTTGAGCACAAAGATCCCTAGTTCCACAGGTAACTTAAGTGCGGCGCACTTTGATAGGCCATCGGCAATGTCGTTCTGAGCTCTTGGAACATGCTCCATCTGTAGGCCGTCAAAGTGCTCTTCTAGCTTTCTTACTTCGTCAACGTAGGCTTCCATCAACGGACTCTGATAACTCTTGTTCACTTGGTGGACGACAAGCTGCGAGTCACCCCTGACAATGAGCTTCTTGATCCCAAGGTCTGCCACGATCCTGAGACCGGCAAGCAAGCCTTCATACTCTGCAGTATTATTTGTTGCTTGCTCCTTGGGAAAGTGCATCTGGACTACGTACTTGAGGTGCTCTCCGGTGGGTGCGACAAGCAGCACGCCAGCACCGGCGCCTTGCAGCGAGAAGGCACCATCAAAGTACATCAGCCACTCTTTGCTTGCTTCCTCGACGAGGATGCTCGTTTCTGGAATTTCTTCATCTGGTGTTGGCGTCCACTCTGCTATGAATTCTGCCAATGCTCTGCTTTGGATAGTTGAAGTACTCTCAAACTTGAGGCCAAAGCTTGACAGTTCCAGTGCCCACTCAACAATCCAGCCTGTTGCTTCTGGATTCTGTAGTATCCTCTTCAGCAGAAAACGAGTGACAACTGTGATCTCATGTGCTTGGAAATAATGGCGCAGCTTTCTCGAGGCCATGAGAAGGCCGAAAAGCAATTTCTGCACACCAGAGTACCTTGACCTAGCTCCCTGCAGAAGGGAACTGACAAAGTAAACTGGGCGTTGTACCATTCTTTTATGCATCTCCTTGCACGCCTGCGCAGATCCATCTTTGTCGGGACCAGAGCTTGTCGGGGAAGCCCCCAGCTTGTCGCTGGATGCGTCTGCCGTGGTTGCTGGCTCGTCATCTACCTCCCTCTCTGCTACTAACGCAGCACTAACCACTTGATTGGTTGCCTCTATATACAGCAGCAACTTCTCTTGTGGCTTAGGTGCGACAAGTGTTGCAGTGGAGCACAGCCTCCGCTTCCGGAGTCCATTTCATTGGACCTTCCTTTTTCAATATTTTGAAAAACGGCAGGGCGCGCTCAGCAGACCTAGAGATAAACCTGCTGAGAGCAGCCACGCAACCGGCAAGTCTTCGTACATCCTTGACGCGCTTTGGTGATTCAATCTGCTCAATGGCCTTGATCTTGTCGGGATTAGCTTCAATTCCCTGCTGAGACACGAAGAACCCGAGAAGCTTGCCGGAGGGGACTCCAAACACAGACTTCTCGGGGTTGAGCTTGAGGTTGATCTTGCGTAGATTTGCAAAGGTCTTGTCTAAATCTTGAATCAGAGTTGCCTTGTCCTTCCTCTTGAGCACTATGTCATCCATGTAGGCTTCCACATTTCTGTGTATTTGTGGCTCAAGAGCGACATGGACTACCATCGCAAATGTTGAACCAGCATTTTTTAAACCGAAAGGCATCCGTATGAAACAATACGTGCCACATGGAGTGATGAATGCGGTCTTCTCCTCATCCTCTTCAGCCATGAAGATTTGATGGTATCCTAAGTATGCGTCAAGATATGAAAGCAAGTCACATCCGGCCGTGGAGTCAACAATCCGGTCAATGCACGGCAAGGGAAATGGGTCTTTGGGACAAGCTTTATTAACATCGGTAAAGTCGATGCAAAGCCTCCATCTCCCGTTTGCCTTGTGCATGACTACAGGATTGGCCAACCACGTACGATGGAGCACTCCTCTGACAAGACCTGCCGCTTCCAATTTCTTGATCTCTTCTGCGATGAATTCTTGGCGCTCCACTGCTTGCTTCCTGACCTTCTGCTTGACGGGCCGTGCATGAGGACAAATGGCAAGATGGTGCTCAATTACTTTCCTGGGAACACCGGGGATGTCAGACGGTTGCCACGCAAACACGTCGACGTTCGCCTGCAGGAAAGCAATGAGCGCGCTTTCCTATTTAGGGTCAAGAGTGGCACTGATGGTGAAGGTACCACCAGTGCCGTCCTCCTTGGCGGACACCTTCTTGGTCTCTGGCGGAGCTGCCATTGTCTTCTTACACTTGCCGGTGGAGCTCGATGGCGCGTCCTTGACGGTAGCGCAGCACTCCGAAGAGGTGCGCTTGCTGGAGTGGCATCAGAACTCTTGCTGGACTTGGTCTTCTTCTTCCCTCCGGGAGCTTCAACGGCAGGTGACTTGCGATCCGTTGCGGCTGCCGCTTCTCGGTAGATCTTGTCGGCGCAGATAAGAGCATCCTTTTTGTCGCCAGGGACAGAGATGATGCTTATCGGGCCTGGCATTTTCAGCATGTTGTATGCGTAGTGAGAGGCTGCCATGAACTTGGCGAGTGCTGGACGACCGAGTATCCCATTGTAAGGCAATGGAAAATCGGCAACGTCAAAAGTGACCCTCTCAGTCCTGAAGTTCAACTCGCTGCCAAATGTTACTGGCAACGTGACCTTCCCCTTCGGTTGCTCCTTCCCGGGTTGATTCCTTGGAATGTGCCGGTCTCTTCAAGCTCGCTGTCAGGGATCTAGAGTTTCTGGAGTATAGCGGAGGAGATCAGGTTCAAGCCGGCCCCGCCGTCAACTAGCATCTTAGTGACCTTGAGGTTGCGGATAGTTGGTGAAACCAACATCGGCAAGCACCCGACCGCAGTTGTGCGATCAGGGTGGTCCTCAATATCAAAGATGATAGGCGTGCTGGACCATTTCAGAAGCTTGCGTGACTCGATAGGTGGTTCCGCCGCATTGACTTCCCGCACCCACTGCTTGAGTTGGCGGTGCGAAGTATGCAGAGAAGCACCGCCGTCAACGCACAAGACCTCTGTGCCTTTCTGGAACTCCTTCTCACTGGTCTCGACATCATCCATGTCTTCGTCATCTTCATCCTTGTCGCGGCCGCGGGGAGGTCTGTCTCCTTGCCGCAGCTTGGCCTTGCCGCGGCGTCCTCCCTGGCCGGGGCGCTTCTTGCCGGATTCTCCAGCGCCTCCTTGGGCCCTCTCCTTGTCGCGTCGCTTGTATTCAGCCTTTTGCTGCTGGACAAGCTGCTCGACCTTCTTGCAACTCTAGAAGTCATGGCCCTTGGTGCGGTTGATCTTGCAGTACTGCTTGTTGGTGTCGTCCTGTTTGTCGGCGACCACCACAGCCTGGTAGTTGGTGCATGCGGCAATCTCCTTGCTGGAGCTACCAGCTTTGGCTTTCTTGGCGATACCTTCGTTGCTGGACTGCTCAATGACTAGCACATCTTTGCCTTTCTTCTTCTTGTTGTTCCGCCGCCGGTTTTTCTTTGCCGGGGCAGCATCCTCGCTGTCAGATCCTCCTGCTCCTGTATTCTCTCCGGGGAGTTTCCTCCCTTCCTCAGCACGTGCACACTTGTCGGCCAGGGCATACAGCTCACTAACGTCTCTGATCTTGCAAATTGCCATCTCCTCCCGCATCCTGCGGTTATGCACGTTCTGATGGCACGCGCTGATGACCGCGGCAGGGTGGACATCTGGGATGTTGTGTTGTACATGGCTGAATCTTTGAATGTACTTGCGCAGGGGCTCTCCTTCCTTCTGGGCGAGCAGGTGAAGGTCACTCTCTTGGCCATGAGGTTTGTGGCCGCCTGTAAAGGCGCCGACAAACTGATGGCATAGGTCTGCCCAGGAAGATATGGAGTTGTCCGGAAAATGCATGAGCCAGGACCTGACGTTGGGCTTGAGCACCAGCGGGAAGTAGTTGGCAAGGATCTTGTCGTCCCGCCCCCCGGCAGCTTGCACCGCGATGGTGTAGATGCTGAGGAACTCCGACGGATGCGACTTGCCGTCGTACTTCTCTGGTACGTCTGGCTTGAAATTCTTCTTGCTGGGCCACTGGGCTTGCCGCAGCTCACGAGTAAACGCAGGGCAACCTACCGCGTACGGCAAGTCGCCTGGTTCCCCTGGCGCATGCATGTCGACAGAGGGCCCAGCGTGCTGGTCTGATTGACGCCGCGCTTCTCTTCGGCGCTCGATGCGAGTACGAGCATCTTCTTGTTGTCGTTCGTGAAGAATTTGGCGCTGATCGCGACGAGCTCGTGGATCTGATGATGCGGTGGAGACGCTGTCGAGGTGGATCCGGCGAGTCGGCGATCTTGGCCTTCGGGGTGGAGAGTGCATGGTGGTTGCACCCCCACCGGTCTTGTCGCCACTGGCTCGTGCCTGGCTGACTTGCCGCGGCTGCAATGTACTCGGCTGCCGTGGAGTGTCGCCGTTGGCGAAGCCGATGAGACTCTGAATGGTGGCCCTCCAGTCGTCGATCTTGTCTGCCGCTGGAGGGTTGTCTAGGAGCAGTTGAGCTCGCGCCAAAGCTTCTGCTGAAGTGACGGGTGGCGGCGGCGAACGATGTGAGGAACGGGATATGCTCGGACTTCTAACTATGTTAGAAGGAGCAGTATCTCGTCCAGGCGACCGTGCCCCGCTCGTGCCAGCATGTTGGCGTGCATGCTGGTCTTGAGCACTCCGAGATCCACCAGCTCGATCTTGGTCCAGCAAACATATGGTACTATGAGTACCATGACGCTGCCGATCCTGTGCCTCCTGGGATGGGCGCGGTGCATGTACGGACGCCGAGGTCTTGGAGTGCGACCGGTCGTTGTGGGAGCTGACTGCGCCGCCGATGGGCAGCGCAGCCTTGTCCTTGGACCTGGCAGCACCGTGAGCTCCCTCGTCGATGCCCGTTCTTCCACCGGCGTCTACCCCACCAGCCGTTTGCTCCGGCGGTGGTGGGTTCGGCGCGGACGGAGCAGCCGCCTCTGAACCCTTCTTCTTCGGCGGCATGTCGATGAAGACGATGAAGATTTAGCTCGTGTGAACGCCGGATCAGGTTCACACAACCTCGACGCACCCCCTACCTGGCGCGCCAAAGATGTCGGGGAACTAATCCACGAGCACCTATGGGACCGGCGGACCGAGCCCCTTTCGGTTCGGCGGGGGGGGGGGGGGGGGCGGAGATCGGACGAAGAGCAGATCGAGGCGAAACACACGAGCAGTTTACCCAGGTTCGGGCCGCACGGATGCGTAAAACCCTACTCCTGCTTTGTGGTTTGTATTGAGTTCTTGCTCGGGAGTGCTGAGTGCTATAGTACACGCCAGCAGCTAACGAGAACGAGCGTGAGTGTTCTCTCCTTTCCTCCTCCCCCTTCTACGTTGCGCATGGGCCTCCTTTTATATGCTCAAGGGGTCACCGACAGGTGGCAACGTAGACAAGGGCAAAAATGGAAAGGTGTTGCGGTTGGTACAACTACCTGCTACAGTGTATCATACCTAACCCTGACGGCAGGGGACAAGGGCATTAAATGCCCGTCTGCGTCGCCCAAATAGTACAAAAGGGACCGTCAGGGACGCCACCGCTCGCCATGATGGCAATCTTGTCAGCGCCGCTTGCCACCGTGCACCTGCTGGCTGCACAGCCTCCCGCCACGTACGCCTAGAAGGGTCCCAGAGCGACACGTTGGTGGATGTGCTGGAGCACGGGTACAGAGTGGTGGCTTGCCGCGGCAAGCGCCTTGCCGTGGTCGTTGTCTTGTCGCGTCCGGGAGCTTGTCGCTCACCGGGCCTTGCCAGGACGCGTGGCGCATCGCGGCAAGTTCCTTGAGATGCCTTGATTGGCCTTCCCGGCAAGCTCCTCTTGCCGGGGTCTTGTCTCCTTGGCTTGGATACTTTGTCCTTGAATGGCTCCAAAGGAACCATGGAGGACCTTGGCGGTCACCCGGCAAGCCTTGCCGCGGGATGCTGCGACTGCCCGTGCACAAGTTCGGGATACTAGGGTACCCCTACTCTAGTACACCGACACCGCGTACCTCTAGGCGCTGGATACCCATGGATACTACTATTCGGAGGCCATGTAGGAGGGCCTCATATTCGGCTGCATTGTTGGAATCTGTGGACATGATCTGGAGCACATATTGGACTGTGTCTCCTGTGGGGGACGTGAGGACAATGCCGGCCCCCAGTCCGGCCAACATTTTGGAGCCGTCGAAATGCATAATCCAGTTTGAATATGTGCCGTACTCTTTAGGGAGCTCGACCTCCGTCCATTCTGTGACGAAGTCGGCCAAAACTTGTGATTTAATAGCTCGTCGTGGCTTATAGGTTATATCGAACGGGAGAAGCTCGATGGCCCATTTTGCAATCCGGCCCGTTCAATCGCGGTTGTTGATGATATCGTTTAGTGGTACTTCCGAGGCTACTATTATGGAACACTCTTGAAAGTAGTGTCATAGCTTCCGGGATGCCATGAATACCGCGTATGCAATCTTTTGATAATGCGGCTGCCGTGATTTGCATGGGGTGAGGACAGTGGACACGTAGTAGACCGGCCTTTGAAGGGGGAATTTGTGTCCGTCCGTTTCCCGCTCGACAACGAGCACTGCGCTGACAACTTGATGTGTTGCTGCAATGTACAATAACATTGGTTCGCCGGTGTTTGGCGCGGCCAGGACTGGGTTTGTTGCCAATATGGCTTTTATTTCATCAAGTCCGGCTGTGGCGGCATCCGTCCACAAGAAGTGTTCGGTGCACCGAAGGAGGCGATAAAGGGGTAGTGCCTTTTCTCCCAAACGGGAGATGAAGCGGCTTAAAGCCGCCACGCATTCGGTTAATTTTTGTATTTATTTGAGGTCCTTTGGGACATCCAATTGTGACAAAGCTCGGATCTTGGCTGGATTTGCTTCGATTCCTCTACCGGATACAATGAAGCCCAAGAGCTTTCCGGCTGGAACGCCGAAGACGCATTTTTCCGGGTTGAGCTTGATGTCATATTTTCGGAGGTTATCGAATGTAAGTCTCAAGTCATCTACTAGAGATTCGACATGTCTTGATTTGATGACCACATCATCCACGTACGCCTCCACTGTTTTGCCAATCTGGCTTGCCAGACATGTCTGGATCATGCGCTGATATGTTGCGCCGATGTTTTTCAGCCCGAAGGGCATTGTATTGAAGCAGAATGGGTCGTATGGTGTGATGAATGTTGTTGCAGCTTGGTCTGATTCTGCCATCTTGATTTGATGGTAACCGGAGTATGCATCGAGGAAACACAACGAATCGTGTCCTGCGGCGGCATCGATAATTTGATCAATACGGGGGAGGGGGAAGGGATCCTTTGGGCAAGCCTTGTTACAGTCTTTATAATCGACACACAGGCGCCAGGATTTGTCCTTCTTTGGTACCATCACCAGGTTTGCTAGCTAGTCCGAATGTTTTATGTCTCTGATGAATCCGGCCTCCTTGGCTAGCTCCTCTCCCATAGCCTGTCTCTTGGGTTCGGAAAAACGCCGAAGGGCTTGTTTGACATGTTTAAATCCTTTTTGGATATTTAAGCTGTGTTCGGCCAGCCCGCGTGGGATCCCTGGCATGTCTGAAGGGTGCCAGGCAAAGATGTCCCAGTTCTCTCGTAGGAATTCTCACAGTGCAGCGTCTACATCAGGGTTCAGTCGTGCCCTGATGGAAGTTGTTTTATTGGGGTCCGTTGGATGGACCTGGAATTTGACTATTTCGTCAGCTGGCTTGAAGGATGTGGATTTGGATCTCTTATCAAGTATCACGTCGTCCTTGTTAACCGTGGAGCGCAGCGCAGTCAGTTCCTCGACCGCTAAGGCTTCGGATAGCGCCTCAAGGGCTAATGCGGCTGTCTTGTTTTCGGCGCGGAGTGCTATGTCCGGATCACTAGCTAGAGTGATAATTCCGTTCGGCCCGGGCGGGGCCACCTGAAACGTGACTTCTTCGGACCTGTAGTTATCTGGCGTGCCGAACACCACATCTAGTGTGATTTTTCCTGTGCAGCATGCTTCCTGACTGGGAATTATTCCTCTAAAGGATGTGCTGCTTCGCTCGACGCGGTTCCAGTCTATTTCCATTTTTGAAGGGTTTCCTCATAAATGAGGTTCAGTACGCTGCCTCCATCCATGAGCACCTTGGTGAGGCGAACGCCGTCCACTATGGGGCTGAGGACCAATGTGGCTGGTGCTCAGGCTGTTCGAAATCTAGGTTCATCACTTGCGTTGAAGGTAATGGCAGTGTCGCTCCATGGATTTATTGTTGCAACTTGATAGACTTCGGCGAGGCTGCGGAGTGTTCTTTTTTGCAGATTGTTTGATGCAAAAGTCTTGAAGACCGTGAGAACGGTACTGGTGTCCTTGGGTTGGCTTTCTGCGGCCTCCGGAATTAGGAGGTCCTCGCCGATTTTGGCCACCTGCCGGAGTATCCAACATGCTCTAAGGCTGTGAGTTGGTGTGGCGTCCTCTGTACTGTGAATTCTACAGGGTCCATCAAGCCACTTTTCCAGTACGGTTCCATGCCTTGTAGAGGGTTTTGGCTTTTTGGTGTTTATCCCGGGTGTCCTATGATGACGCACCCTCTTAGTTCGGACGGGATTACTACTCAAGGCTGGATTATCCCAAAATTTTATTTCGGTTTTCCAGGCGCTTTCCATCGCACAGTATTTTTGTACTATGGACGCCAAGTCAGCGAAGCGTGTAATATCACGACGACTTACGGCGTTGAGGATTCCCTTGTCCATGCAATTACTGCAAAAAATTGAGATTGCGTCTCCCTCGCGGCAATCCTTTATCCTGTTCATGACCAGGAGGAATCTGGCCCAGTAATGATGTACTGTTTCCTTGGGCCTCTGCCTGATTTGGGAGAGATCACTTATGATCGGGTGGGCGGGTGTCGTTGAATCTGAAACCTCACCCAATCCAGGATTCGGAGGCCGAAGAGTTTCCGAACTCTCAAGTTCGGATTCTTGGGTGTTGTCCAATGAATCTGGCCCGTTGCCTGATCCTAAGCTCAGGTCTTGAGTTACATCCTCCCCTCCGCGGGTATCCGGCTTGGAGGGGTCGGGAATTCGGACGTAGCTAGTCCTTAGAATAGATGAAGGCTCGCCGCACTACGGCTCTACCACGGCAACGTGGTGGGTGACTTGGGGAGAGTTAATTTCTCTTAGATCGGGTTTAAGCCCAACCTGGTCATAATCCGTAGCGACCCCCAGGGTGGCGATGCGATCCAAGAGCTCGTTTATGGAAGAGAGCTCCATTGGATCTAGCTGCTCGACGAACTCCGAGCTGACATGTAGGTTGCTTTTGATGACCCGAGAGGTCACCGTCGGCGCAACAGCCGAACAGGCGGTCATGAGGAAACCACCTAACCGAAGAGTTTGGCCAACAGCCAAGGCTCCCTTTGCAACGGCACCGTATTTAAAGACGGGAGGAGGCATCCTTCCTGATTGCGACGGCACAGAGGAACTCTCAATGAAAGCACCAATGTCGGTGTCAAAACCGGCGGATCTCAGGTAGGGGGTCCCGAACTGTGCGTACTCTAGGCCGGATGGTAATAGGAGGCAGGGAACACGATGTTTTACCCAGGTTCGGGCCCTCTCGATGGAGGTAAAACCCTACGTCCTGCTTGATTAATATTGATGATATGGGTAGTACAAGAGTGGATCTACCACGAGATCGAGGAAGCTAAACCCTAGAAGCTAGCCTATGGTATGATTGTTGTCTATGGAGTTGATGAAGTTGTCCTACGGACTAGAACCCTCCGGTTCATATAGACACCGGATAGGGTTAGGGTTACATAGAGTCGGTTACAACGGTAGGAGATCTTGAATATCCGCATCGCCAAGCTTGCCTTCCACGCCAAGGAAAGTCCCATCCGGACACGGGACGAGTCTTCAATCTTGTATCTTCATAGTCCAGGAGTCCGGCTGAAGGTATAGTTCGGCTACCCGAACACCCCCTAATCCAGGACTCCCTCACCAGGCCACGTCATGTGTTCTAGCCGGTTTACTGTGGAGCTGGTCTAGCCCGGTTTTAACTCAAGCTACAGAAGTTATTACGCATACGCACTACATCAAAATATCAAACCAGTCGGTACGTGCAGACAAAAAAGCATGCTACTGCTCGCTAGTGGTACGGCCAATTAAATTTCCAGGACAAAGTCCACTACAAAAGTGGCATCATACCATGGACAGGAGGCTCGCACCGGTTTGAACGTTGTGGCCAATTTTTGCGCCTACGCCGGTTAACTCTCGCGCCTGCACCAACTACCGCTGCCACACCCGAATCGTCAGTCTGCACCAGCTTACAAATGTCACGGCTGACTTTCCCGTCTGCACCGACTTACAAATACCGCGGCTGACTCTCTCGTCCGCATCGACTTACAAATGTCGCGGCTGACTCTCCCGTTCGCACGGACTTACAAACGCCGGTGCCGACTCTCCCTGTCCGCACCGACTTACAACGCCGCAGCCGACTCTCCCGCCCGAGCCGGCTTACAACACTACGGCCAGCTCATCTATCTATGCCGCTTCTGATGCGGCAGTCATTTTTCTGTCTGCCCTGCGGTCCGGCCTATTAAACGTATCGGGTTGACTAACAGACACTGTTGAGGATCATAAATACGTCAGGACATGTGGTCAATGCAAGAGTGGTAGCGACTCGCCCGCGTCCATATTGCCTGTAAAGTTGGGGTTGTTTTTTCCGTCTGCCTTCACGATTTTGGTGTACATCAACATAATGCGGCTAAACTTGCCTGTTCGCACGGTTTACTGCACCACTTCACCATGGTGATCATCAACACCGCGGTGGATATTAACTGGCCTGACATATCAGGTGATATCCATCTAAGTTTATTTTTCTTAACACATATTGTTTCTATCAAAGAACAATTACTTGGTCTATGACATTTTTGAGCAGGACCATTATTCCTTACAAAAAAAGGTGATGCAAAAGGGGCGTCAGCATATATTATTTTTCCACTAGTGCTCATCCTGTGCAGATTGTCACCCCCGCTACATCAACACACGCGGTTGACTTATTGTCCGCCCCCGCGGCCGATTCTCCCGCCCGCGCCGGTTTACAACGCTGCAGCCGACTCATCTGTTTGTGCCGCCTCTGATGTTGTGGTCGTCCTTGTCGTTCGTCTCTCGCGGCCTGGTCTACATCAACATACCGGGCCGCACCTATCTGCATGAGCTGTTTATTGAGTATGAGCAAGTCACATCATGGGTAGCCCGGTTTTCTTTCAACAAAATGGAGGAAAATTATCATATACTATCAAACCGCCGTCTGCACTCGGTGGCTCAATGGGCAGGAGCACAAGTCGCCGCCACTACAGTTTGGTTAACTTCAAATCGCCAGTTGGAAGGAACCATTGGCCGAGTTGCTGACACGGCTCTTACGGGATCATTTATAACCCGCCGCAGTCACCTCAACCTTCTGTGGATTCACATAATGCTATCAACAACAATGATATACAACTTATGTCGGCTTATATCACGGTCAAATATGGAGAATCTCAAGCCAACTCCTCGAGTCACCTTGAGACTCGGGGGCTACGATTACATGACTCAGCAAATCTTGTTAGTTTCAGCAAATTTTAGAACCCAGGACGATGGAGGGAAAGATAACCCGGTTCTGGAGGCTACTATTATATTGATAAAAATTTAAAGGCCGTCCGAAAATTTCGTCTTAGAAAGTATATAAAAGTTACAAAATCCCGGCTTAATGAAGAAGTTCCGGGTCATCAGGAAGGATTCCGGTTTAAAATCCGGCTCAAGAGAAGTCAGTCTCACTGAAGCTCTCAAATTTGGTTTAAGAATTTCTAGTTCAAAACGAATCAAGTTCTCGCAAGTTCAAGTTTAAAAGGCCGTCAGAAAATTTCCGGCTGAAAATGAAAATTCCGATTTACAATCCGGTTCAAGGGAAATATGTCTCCTACAAGGCTTTGACGCTCTCAATATCTGGTTCAAAATCCCAGTTCAAGAAGAATTTATATCTTGCAAAAAGTTAAAGGTTGCCGAAGAGGACCTGTTGCCATGACGCGCGGTTCAAACATGGGTTATCCTGCCTTATTGGCTTATCATATTATTGATCGCATGGGGGCTTCTGTTTATAAAGCGGAGTTTTGATTACATATTGATCCGGCTGTCAAGCCAATATTGCCATAAGAGCACAACTCTGGTTACTTCTGTAATCCGGCTATCAAGCCAATATTATCATAAGGGGCCAAAGAGAGTCTGCTGCACAACACAGCTCAAACATGGGCATCCCTTGAGCACAACTCATAATATCACTTGGGGGCTATGTTCAAACCATAGTTACACCTCTTGATCGGCGTAAGGCCACCAGGGAAATCACTTGCGGGCTTGGTCGTATTCGAACCATAGCTACACCTCATGATCGGTGTAAGGCCACCAGGGAAGTTACTTGGGGGCTCTTTGCTTCGCAACGAACTAAGAGTCTGCACCCTTGTAATAGGCTATCAAGCCAGGCTTGGAAGCCAGGTGTACGCACCTAAAACCCCGGATTAACCTGCCTTCTTTAAGTAAAGTCACTCCGCCCAGGTAAACCTGGTACGACCCGCGAACGTTTGATAGTCAATCTCATAGACCCTGAACTTGTCAAAGTTAAAATGTGATTGGTTAAAGATTGAGGTCCATCTTAAGAGGCTTTGTGAAATGGTTAATTCAATGGCCTGGCAGGCCACGAAAAGCCTCGATTTGGAGCCTGGCAGCTTGTAAAAAGCCTCACATGTTCTTTTTGAGTTTTATTTGCGAAGTTTTTTCGCCTTTGTTGAGGTTCATAATATCTTCTCATAAACCGGCATCCTTGACCCGGCTTGGCTTTCAATTACAAGTTGTCAGTACATGATCAGTTATAATCCGGCGTTCATTAACCCGATCTGGTTTTGACTAACAAGTCGCCAGTGTTATAAAGAAAATCCGGTGTTCATTATATCCTGGTACGGTTTATTATCATAATCCGACAAATTAAGGAAGGAGTTCTCAATACTCAAGATTGGGGTTACCACCCTCACTACAAGAATTGGTTAAACCAACGAGGTGATTCAATGTCACAGGTATCATCTATGTCATATTTGGTTATCTTCAATTACCGCTTTGGTTATAAACACTGGCTATCTATATGGGCAGTATGACCCGCCCTGCGGTAAACCGCCAAGGATTCCTGTGATCTACTTGTGTGCAGGATAAGAATGCATTCAGGTGGCTACCCACCCTGGCTTTCGACGTTAAATCGCCAGGGCATATGTTATTTACACTTTGTTCAGGATTTGCAGAATTATGACATATAAATTCAAGCTCATCATCAAAATTGATGCTTCAAAAGGGTTATCCATTTTGGATTTTCTCAAAGGCTATCAGCCGCCTGGTTATAAAAATTCCGGCTTACAATGAATGCGCATTAAGTCGCCATCGGCCAAGAGCCGCCAAGTATTTAAACTCCGGATTTACTTATCAACTAGTAAGGTATTCATATCTTCCATAGCCAAAATTGGCTAGATTTTCATGATGATATTGAATGATTGAGGTTTTTAAACCGGATTATATTATTCAAATCTTCAAATAGCCAAACATGGCTGGATTTTTATTATTAGTATGGTTATCAATAACCAGTATTATGATTAAGGTTTTCAAAGTCGCTTCAGCGCGATGGTTATTATTTATCAATGGATATGATTTATTCTACAAAGGAATAGTCCAAAGTCGCTGCAGGCTTACGACCCGTCACTTGGGGGCTACATTATTCAGGTTGGGATTACATCAAAATATGCAAGTCTCATGTCGCTGCAAGCATGCACCATGACACTTGGGGGCTAATGCAAAGTCATTTTGACTGGCCTTATTGAAGACCTGACTCATCACATCATAATGAGCCGGCCCTTGGGGGCTTCCAATTGCTCCTATCAATGATTCAAGGTACACAAGTCTTAATCCATTATATTCAAGGGTCCACTGCTCAGTTGGTAAAGTATAAATCTCTTCACCTTGTGGACGTGGGTTCAAGCCCCATGGTGGAGTTACATCATATGATGTTATTTTCAGTGAAGTATATATAAAGTCCCAGCTCATTATTATCTTACTGAGCCGGCCCTTGGAGGCTACACATTGCTGTTAAAGTTTACATGATCATGTTTTTAAAGTCCCTGCTCATTATTTGCATAATGACCCGACCCTTGGGGGGCTACACTTGTTGAAGTTTTTTATGAGCATAAGGCAATTACAAGTCCCAGGTGGCTGCAAGCATGACAACCCGGCACTTGGGGGCTACATAAGTGGGATATTTAGTTTTGACTAATGATTGAGATGAACAATCTGGATTTCTTCAAGGTTGCAGCATTTATATTGAAACAAGTCTTAAGCTATCACTATGTTCTCCTCTTAAGACTTGGGGGCTACAGTTAATATGGATATGAGGGAGAGAAGTCTTCAAAATTCTCAGCTTTGACCCAGCGTTCGCAACAATCATGACCCGGTGTTTATAACAGTCATGACCTGGAATCAACAGTTTTCATAACCCGGCAATTTGGATAAACCGGCAAGTTTTTCAAGTCGGTTGAGTATTAGTTGAATACTTAAAGACCAATATTTTTGTCAAGTCAGAGCATTGAAGGCCGATTCAAATGGATTCTTTATTTACAATATTTCTTCTGGACGCAAATTAATTATGAAGCTGGTCTATTGACCCGAATTTTCTAGAAGAAGGAAATGACAAGGACTTAAGGATGTTCAGGTGCCGGTTTACAAGAAATTCTTAACCCGGAGCACAACCTGTCAATTTTGTTCTTGCGTTTATTTTGAAGCATAAGTTTACCATGGATAAATCCAAGCTAAACTTGGGGGCTAATGTCGGGGACATACCCCGCGGCGTAAACCGGCCGGAAGTATAACCTGGCCGGACTTGGTGTTTCATCGGTAACCCTCCAGAGGATTGGCGACTTATGTGTCTGGCGGTTTACTGGTATGACGATTCACGAGCCTGAAGACTAATTGGTGACCTGGCGCGTGTTCCAGATGGATAACAAGGCCCAAGGCCCAGCAAGCCGGTTTCTGTTAGTGGTGGGCTGGTTTACAAGGAAAGGCGTGAGGAATATTTGTCTTACAAGGAGTTAAGACCTGGACTTGTATCCGGTTTGTATTAGAGATAGACTAGTCCTAATCCTAATAGGACTCCACATGTAACCCGCCCCTTCAACATATATAAGGAGGGGCAGGGCTCCCCAAAGAGGAGGGAGATAAGAAGAAACAATCTTAGGGCTAGACACAAAGAGCAGAGCCGGTTTACGGTGACTCCATCATGAGCATAACGAGACCTAACCACAAATAGCATGTAGGGTTGTTACCAGATGATGTTTCCCGGGGCCCGAAGCTGTCTAAATCCTTGTCTTGTGTGTTGCGCCTCTCGATTCCGCTCAACCCCTCTCAAGCTACTACAAAGATGCTTTGGCCTCACGACTAAGTCCTCACATTAGGACATCTGCCGTGACAATTCCACGACAAATAGTTACCGAAGGGGAGTCTCGTGGGCCCCACGACGGTGGAGGGTGCGCCCACCCCCCTAAGGCGCGCCCCTGTGCCTCGTGGACATCCCGTGGGGCCCCCTGACTTGTTCTCGATGCCAACCTCTCCAATAAATCCGCAACCCTCTAGAAAATAACCTAGATCGGGAGTTCCGCCACCGCAAGCATCTGTAGCCACCAAAAACCAATGGGGACCCTGTTCCGGCACCCTGCCGGGGGGATCCATCACCGGTGGACATCTTCATCATCCCGGCACTCTCCATGACGTGGACGGAGTAGTTCACCCTCGGGGCTGAGGTTATGTACCAATAGCTATGTGTTTGATCTCTCTCTCTCTCTCTCTCTCGTGTTCTTGACTTGGCACGATCTTGATATACCACGAGCTTTGCTATTATAGTTGGATCTTATGATGTTTTCCCCCTCTATCTCCTTGTGATGAGTTGAGTTTTCCCTTTGAAGTTATCTTGTCAGATTGAGTCTTTAAGTATTTGAGAACACTTGACGTATGTCTTGCATGTGCTTATCTGTGGTGACAATGGGATATTCACGTGATCCACTTGATGTATGTTTTGGTGATCAACTTGCGAGTTATGTGACCTTGTGAACTTATGCATAGGGGTTGGCACACGTTTTCGTCTTGACTCTCTGGTATAAACTTTGGGGTACTCTTTGAAGTTCTTTGTGTTGGTTGAATAGATGAATCTGAGATTATGTGTTGCATATCGTATAACCATACCCGCAGATACTTGAGGTGACATTGGAGTATCTAGGTGACATTAGGGTTTTGGTTGATTTGTGTCTTAAGGTGCTATTTTACTATGAACTCCAGGGTTGTTTGTGACACTTATAGGAATAGCCCAATGGATTGATCGAAAAGAATAACTTTGAGGTGGTTTCGTACCCTACAATAATCTCTTCGTTTGTTCTCCGCTATTAGTGACTTTGGAGTGACTCTTTGTTGCATGTTGAGGGATAGTTATATGATCCAATTATGTTATTATTGTTGAGAGAACTTGCACTAGTTAAAGTATGAACCCTAGTCCTTGTTTCAACGCATCGCAATACCGCTTTCGCTCACTTTTATCATTAGTTACCTTGCTGTTTTTATATTTTCAGATTACAAAAACCTATATGTACCATCCATATTGCACTTGTATCACCATCTCTTCGCCGAACTAGTGCACCTATATAATTTACCATTGTATTGGGTGTGTTGGGGACACTAGAGACTCTTTGTTTTTTGGTTGCAGGGTTGTTTGAGAGTGACCATCTTCATCCTACGCCTTCCACGGATTGATAAACCTTAGGTCATCCACTTGAGGGAAATTTTCTACTGTCCTACAAACCTCTGCACTTGGCGGCCCAACAATGTCTACAAGAAGAAGGTTGCGTAGTAGACATCAAGATCTTTTCTAGCGCCATTGTCAGGGAGCCAAGTGCTTGAAGGTATATCTTTAGATCTTGTAATCGAATCTTTTTGTTTCTTGTTTTATCACTAGTTTAGTCTATAAAACAAAACTAAAAAATGGAATTGAGGTTGCCTCATATGCTTCATCTTTTTAATATCTTTCATGAAAATAAGGATTCTGATAATTGTCACAAAGTGTTAGAACAAGAATGCATTAAAATGTATGGCACTAAATCTTTGAATGATGAGCATGATTGCAATGTTGTTAGCATGAACTCTTTGAATATCCGTAGTACTAATGATGATTGCACTAGTCATGATGAAAATGTCTCTTATAAGCATGTCAATTTTTGTGGAGTGCATAGAGTTCGCAAGTACACACCAAATAGGGAAGACAGATTTTGCAAGAGGAATAAGTATTTAGAAACTAAATGGTTTCAAGAAAACCTAGATGTTTGTGCTGAAAATTTAAATTTTCTTAGCCATCCTTGTGAACTTTGCAATGAACGTGGTCATTTAAATATCCAATGCAAATTGTTTCATGATCGAATCATGTCCAAAATTTGTGATGACTTGATTTCCCTTGCGCATCATAATGAACTTAGTTTGCTTCTGGGTTATGAAGAAATGAAACGTATAACTAAGGATATTCCAGAATTTGCCCTTGAGACAGTTCTTGATTTCGATCTAGAGTAAATTTATATGCACTGTCCGGTGAATTGCATTGAAAATCCTTATATTGGCAATTACATAAAGACAAGAAAATAAATAGAAGATGAAGACAGTACTGATGAAAGGGAAGAGACTTCACAATATCCTCCTATTATTTCTTATGATGAATCAGGTAACGAGGAGGCCCCTTCTATTCAACAAATCTCATTAATAAGGAGCTCCAAAAAGAGGATTAAACCCACACATAATGTGAAGAAGAAAAAGAAAAGACGGAGAAGCACAGGTATCCCTCCCAAATGATGTTGCTCCTACTACTCATTGTGATGATGATAATTGCTATACTATTGGTGCTATCCATACTATTAATGATGAGAGTGATTATGCTTATGATATGAAAAGGACCAAGCTTGGGGATGCTATGTTTTATGAGAATGACATGTTTGAGAATTTATTTGCTGCAATTAATGTTTGTCCCAAGCTTGGGGATGTTTTGTTTAATGAAGATGGTATTTTTAGTCTCCCAAGTTTTGATGGGCAAATTTATTATGATGATATCATGCCTCCTATTTATGATGATTATATTGATGAAAGTGGATTTGGAAGAGTGTCAACTTTAAGAAGTAACGATCCCACTATTTTGGAGGATGTTGAATCTTATTGTGATAATTATAAAAGTGGATTTGGAGAGGTCATGACTTTATTTAGTAATGATTCCACTATCTTGGAAGAGGTTTCAATTGATTATGATGAGAACAAAGTTGCTACTTATGATGATTGTTGTGATGATACTTATGTTATAAAAAGTAGTGATGATTATATTTACAAAACTTGTCATGATTATGATTACCCTTTTTCTGAACATTATTCTTTTAATGTGGAAACAATTTATAGTATTCGAGTTTCATATGATACTCCCACTATTCCGAATGAGAAGAATTTTGCTTATGTGGAGAGTAGTAAATTTTCTATGCTTCGAGATCATGAAAATAATGCTCTATTTGATGGTTATATTGTTGAATTCATTCATGATGCTACTGAAAATTATTATGAGGGAGGAATATATGCTCGTAGGAATTGCAATAATATCAAGTTTCCTCTCTATGTGCTTAAAATCTTGAAGTTATGCTTGTTTTACTTTCCTATGCTAGTTGATTCTTGTTCCCATAAATTGTTTAATCACAAAATCCCTATGCATAGGAAGTGGGTTAGACTTAAATGTGCTTGTCATATGCTTCATGATTCTCCCGTTATGTTTCAATTATTATCTTTTATGTGAGCATCATTGAAATTATCATGCCTAGCTAGAAAGGCATTAAAGAAAAGAGCTTGTTGGGAGACAACCCAACACCTTTACCTACTGTTTTTGTGTGTTCACATGATTAGGCTAATGTCGTAATCATGTTTTATAGCTTTTGTTTCAATAAAGTGCCAAGTAAGACCTTTGGGATGGCTTACAGTGATAGTTGATTTGATCTTGCTGAAAAACAGAAACGTTTGCGCTCAGGTAAACAATTATCATTTTCAACAAAAGCGTGATAAAATACTGATTTTTTTGGAGAATGTTAATAAACAAATAGCCTAGGAGTTACTAATTTCTCAGGATTTTTGGAGTAACAGAAGTATTCGAGAGTTACATATTACTACAGACTATTCTGTTTTTAACAGATTCTGTTTTCGATGCATAGTTTTCTTGTTTTCTAGTTTCTATCCCTTATATTGCTCAATATAAATTGTAGAAATGGTATGGTACAGTAGGCATCATGAGATAAAAATTATGAATCTTGTCTTGACAATACCTAATTGGTGATTTGGTTTTTTATACTAACGGAGCTTATGAGTTTTCTGTTAAGTTTTGTGTTGTGAAGTTTTCAAGTTTTGGGTAAAGATTTGATGGACAACGGAATAAGGAGTGGCAAGAGCCTAAGCTTGGGGATGCCCAAGGCACCCCAAGGTAATATTCAAGGACAACCAAGAGCCTAATCTTGGGTATGCCCCGGAAGGCATCCCCTCTTTCGTCTTCGTTCATCGGTAACCTTACTTGGAGCTATATTTTTATTCACCACATGATATGTGTTTTGCTTGGAGCGTCATTTTATTTTATTAGGAATTTCTTTCTGTTATTTAGAGTAATATTTTGCATCTTTTACTTCAATTAAAAGGTCAAGTATAGCCTTTACCATGCTTATTTTGCAAGTCCATATGTTGCTGTTTTAAAAACAGAAAGTATGCTGTTATGTTTTGAATATTTGTGAATAGTTAGAACATGATAAAATATTGAAATTTTGACACAATGAGTAACAACAAATTATCTACAGTGCGGTAATTTTTCATAATTTTTGTAGTTAAAGAAGTATGATTCTTCTTGCATTCTTTATAGACTATCCTGTTTAGACAGATTGCTGTTATGATTGCATTGTTTGCATATGTTTGCTTCTTTAATGATTCTGTTTGATGATAGGAGTATTAAATATGCAGAGGAATTTAGTATACAATGTCAAATTGTAATTTTATTGATTTTCTACAGTAGAGAATGATAAGGTTTAGCATGGATTTATACTAACTTATCTCACGAGTTCTTGTTGAGTTTTGTGTGGATGAAGTTTTTAAGAATTTTGGGAAACTATGATATGAGAGGAATTAAGGAGACACAAGAGATCAGGCTTGGGGATGCCTAAGGCATGCCTAATTAATATTTCAAGAAGTCTCAAGCATCTAAGCTTGGGGATGCCCCGGTTGGTGTCCCACCTTTCTTCATCAACAATTATCAGTTAGCCTCAGTTGAGCCTAAGTTTTTGCTTCTTCACATGATATGTGCTATAGTTGCAATGTCATTTTATTTTGTTTTTCTTTCTGTTTGAATAAAGTACTTAGGATCTAAAATTTTATTTATGAGAAGTAGTCTCACATAGTTACATAATTATTCAACTACTCATTGTGCTTCGCTTACATCTTTTGGAGTAGTTTGTCGTTTGCTCTAGTGCTTCACTTCTATTATTTTGAGAGTCTTAAACACCATGGTAATTTTCTTTGGTTATAAATTTAGTCCTAATATGATGGGCATCCAAGAGGGATACAATAAAAACTTTCATATAAAGTGCATTGAATACTATGAGAAGTTTGATTCTTTATGATTGTTTTGAGATATGAAGATGGTGATATTAGAGTCATGATAGTAGAGCAGTTGTGAATTTGAGAGATACTTGTGTTAAAGTTTGTGATTCCCGTAGCATGCACATATGGTGAACCGTTATGTGATGAAGTTGGAGTGTGATCTATTTATTGATTCACTTCCTTATGAGTGGTGGTCGGGGACGAGCGATGGTCTTTTCCTACCAATCTACCCCCCTAGGAGCATGCGCGTAGTACTTCATTTCGATAAATAATAGATTTTTGGAATAAGTATGTGAGTTCTTTATGACTAATGTTGAGTCCATGGATTATACGCACTCTCACCCTTCCACCATTGCTAGCCTCTCTTGTGCCGTGCAACTTTCGCTGGTACCATACACCCACCATTTACCCTACTCAAAACAACCACCATACCTACCTATTATGGCATTTCCATAGCCATTCTGAGATATATTGCCAAGCAACTTTACAACGTTTCGTTTATTATGACACACTTCATCATTGTCATATTGCTTTGCATGATCATGTAGTTGACATTGTATTTGTGGCAAAGCCACCGATCATAATTCTTTCATACATGTCACTCTTGATTCATTTCACATCCCGTTACACCGCCAGAGGCATCTCCATAGCTCATTGATATGCCTAGTTGATGTGAGACTATCTTCTCCTTTTTGTCTTCTCCACAACCACCATTCGATTCCACCTATAGTGTTATGTCCATGGCTCATGCTCATGTATTGCGTGAAGATTGAAAAAGTTTGAGAACATCAAAAGTATGAAAAAATTGCTTGGCTTGTCATCGGGGTTGTGCATGATTTAAATATTTTGGGTGATGAAGATATAGCATAGACAAACTATATGATTTTGTAGGGATAGCTTTCTTTGGCCATGTTATTTTGAGAAGACACGATTGCTTTGTTAGTATGCTTGAAGTATTATTGTTTTTATGATCCAATTATGTTATTATTGTTGAGAGAACTAGCACTAGTGAAAGTATGAACCCTAGGCCTTGTTTCAACGCATTGCAATACTGTTTTCGCTCACTTTTATCATTAGTTACCTTGCTGTTTTTATATTTTCAGATTACAAAAACCTATATCTACCATCCATATTGCACTTGTATCACCATCTCTTCGCCGAACTAGTGCACCTATACAATTTACCATTGTATTGGGTGTGTTGGGGACACAAGAGACTCTTTGTTATTTGGTTGCAGGATTGTTTGAGATAGACCATCTTCATCCTACGCCTCCCACGGATTGATAAACCATAGGTCATCCACTTGAGGGAAATTTGCTACTGTCCTACAAACCTCTGCACTTGGAGGCCCAACAACGTCTACAAGAAGAAGGTTGTGTAGTAGACACCAATGATTGTCTTGAAGCCTTTGAAACACTCAAGAAAGCCTTAATTTCTACACCTATTTGTTCAACCACCTGATTGGAACTTGCCTTTTGAAATTATGTGTGATGCTAGTGATTATGTAGTTGGTGCTGTTCTAGGACAAAGTGTTGATAAGAAACTTAATGTTATTCATTATGCTAGTAAAACTCTAGACAGTGCTCAAAGAAATTATGCTACTACTGAAAACGAATTCTTAGTAGTGGTGTTTTCTTGTGATAAGTTTAGACCTTATATTGTTGATTCCAAAGTAACTGTTCACACAGAACATGCTGCTATTAAATATCTTATGGAAAGGAAAGATGCTAAACCTAGACTTATTCGTTGGGTTCTCTTGTTACAAGAATTTGATTTGCATTTTATAGATAGAAAAGGAGTTGAGGACCCCGTAGTTGATAATTTGTCTAGGCCTGAAAATGTGCTTGATGACCCACTTCCTATTGATGATAGTTTTCCTGATGAGCAGTTAGCTGCCACAAATGTTGCTAATAGTACTCCTTGGTATGATGACTATGCTAATTACATTGTTGCTAAATATTTACCACCTAGCTTTACATACCAGCAAAAGAAAAAATTCCTCTATGATTTAAGACATTACTTTTTGATGACCCACCATCTTTATAAAGGAGTAGATGGTATTATTAGACGTTCTGTACCTGAGAATGAACAGGGACAAATCCTATGGAAATGTCACTCCAAGGCTTATGGAGGGCATCATGCTGGAGATAGAACTGCTCACAAGGTATTGCATTCTGGATTTTATTGGCCTACTCTTTTCAAGGATGCCCATAAGTTTGTCTCATCTTGTGATGAATATCAAAGAATAGGTAATATCGGTAAGCATCAAGAATTGCCTATGAATTATTCACTTGCTGTTGAACCATTTGATGTTTGGGGATTTGATTACATGGGACCTTTTCCTTCCTGTAATGGGTATACACATATTTTGGTTGTTGTTGATTATGTTACTAAATGGGTAGATGCTATTCCAACTAGTAGTGTTGATCACAACACCTCTATTAAAATGCTTAAGGAAGTTATTTTCCCAAGGTTTGGAGTCCCTAGATATTTAATGACTGATGGTGGTTCACACTTTATTCATGGTGCTTTTCGTAAAATGCTTACTAAGTATGATGTTACCCATAGAATTGCATCACCATATCATCCTCAGTCTAGCGGTCAAGTTGAACTTAGCAATAGAGAAATAAAGTTAATTTTGCAAAATACTGTCAATAGGTCTAGGAAGAATTGGTCTAAGAAATTAGATGATGCACTTTGGGCTTATAGAACATCTTCTAAAAATCCTATGGGTATGTCTCCTTATAAAATAGTTTATGGAAAAGCTTGTCATTTACCTCTTGAGTTAGAACATAAAGCTTATTGGGTAGTTAAAGAAATCAATTATAATTTCAAACTTGCTGGTGAAAATAGGTTATTTGATATAAGCTCATTAGATGAATGGAGAACCCAAGCTTATGAAAATGCAAAGTTATTCAAAGAAAAGGTTAAAAGATGGCATGACAAAAGAATCCAAAAGCGCGAGTTTAATGTTGGAGAATATGTTCTTTTGTACAACTCTCGTTTTAGATTTTTTGCAGGAAATCTCCTCTCGAAATGGGAAGGCCCCGATGTCATCGAGGAGGTTTACTGGTCTGGAGCCATCAAAATAAATAATCTCTAAGGAACTAACCAGAAGGTTGTCAATGGGCAACGAATAAATCATTATATCTTAGGTACACCTATTAATGTTGAAAGTAATATTAATCAAACTTTGACACCGGAAGAACACATAAAATAATCCTTCCGGAACACTCCAGGATCATGAAAATAAGGAGGTACGTGATACGGTAAGCAAATGGACTCCGAAAATCTACAAAAATATCTTTTATTAGTTTTAGAATATTTTAGAATTTTGGAAATAAAGAAACTGCCAGGAAGCATACTGTCGGTGTCAAAACCCGCGGATCTCGGGTAGGGGGTCCGGAACTGTGCGTCTAAGGCGGATGGTAAAAGGAGGCAGGGGACACGGTGTTTTACCCAGGTTCGGGCCCTTTTGATGGAGGTAAAACCCTACGTCCTGCTTGATTTATTCTTGATGATATGAGTATTACAAGAGTTGATCTACCACGAGATCGGAGAGGATAAACCCTAGAAGCTAGCCTATGGTATGATTGTATGTTGTCCTATGGACTAAAATCCTCCGGTTTATATAGACACCGGAGGGGGCTAGGGTTACACAAGGTCGGTTACAAAGGAGGAGATATACATATCCGTATTACCTAGCTTGCCTTCCATGCCAAGTAGAGTCCCATTGGGACACGAGACGAAGTCTTCAATCTTGTATCTTCATAGTCCAATAGTCCGGCCAAAGGATATAGTCCGGCTGTCTGGAGACCCCCTAATCCAGGACTCCCACAGTAGCCCATGAACCAGGCTTCAATGACCATGAGTCCGGCGCGCAGCGTTGTCTTCGGCATTACAAGGCTGGTTCCTCCTCCGAATACACCACGGAAGAATTTGAATACAAGGATAGTGTCCGACCCTATGAAATAAGTTCCACATACCACCGTAGAGAGAATAATATTTCCACAAATCTAATCTGTTGACATGTTTCGGCAACATGACATCATGTCGTGGCCCGGGGATTATTCGAACCGTTTCCGTTAACTAGCCCCGCACATAACGCGAGGCAGTTTCTTGACACGTCTTGTCAAAGCAGAGATCGTGTCCCCCTTATTACGGGATTCTTATCAATACGGGCGTGGGTAACCCAACCGCACCACCAATTACGGCGCTTGGAGGATAAGCGAGTTTTACCAGGCTAGTGGGGGCGCATAGTTTCGACCGCCCTTATAAAGGGATAAGGTTTATTCTTTTTCTACCCACGCCGTCTTCCTCCTTGCTCATCCATTCTCGCACACTCGAGCTACAACGCCCAAGTCCACATCCTTCTCCTCAACCTTCTCCAAACATGTCCGGTGCGGGAGGCAAGTGGATGGCTTCCTCCGTCATGGAGGGACACATCAAAAAGCTGCGCGGAGCCGGGTACTTATCACGAATATCGCGCATCGGCTGCCCGCTGCGGGGCAGATCGTCCCTATCCCGGAACCTCACGAGAGGGTAGTCTTCCTCCACCACTTCCTCCGCGGACTAGGGTTTCCCCTCCATCCATTCGTCCGCGGTCTCATGTTCTACTATGGGCTGGACTTTCATGATCTGGCCCCAAACTTCATCCTCAACATTTCGGCGTTCATCGTCGTGTGTGAGGCTTTCCTCCGCATCCGGCCGCACTTCGGCCTGTGGCTGAAGACCTTCAATATCAAGCCGAAGGTGGTTGGAGGCCAACAAGAAGAATGCGGTGGAGCCATGGTGGGCAAGATGCCCAATGTTATATGGCTTGAAGGCTCCTTTGTGGAGACCATAAAGGGGTAGCAATCGGCGTGGTTATACATCACCGAGCCGCGCGACACCAACTGGGTGGCAGTCCCCGGGTTTCGATCCGAAACCCCCACGAGGCTCACCTCCTGGAAAGAGAAGGGCATATCCTGGGGTTCATTGGTGGAGCTGGATGGACTCCAGAAATGTATCCGGAATATGGCAAGCAAGAAGCTCAAGCTTGTCAACATAGTCTAGGTCATGCTCTTCCGCCGGATCCTCCCGTGTCAACAACGGGATTTCAACTTATGGGAGTTCGACCCGGCCGGCACCAGACTCTAAGCGAGCTCTTCGACACGACGCACAAGGACGTCTGGAGGGTGCTGTTCAAGGGCGCCGAGGTCCCTCCTTCTCTTAGCGAGGACCGCGGGCTAAGCGCGAAGCGCCTAGCGCATTCGGTGAGTTCTATACATCCGGTAGGATATTTATTTCCCCTAGCTTAACCATGTGCGGGGTCTGAGCTCCATGCCTTTGACAGGACTGGGTGGAGACATCAGGGCAGATTAACTGTCCGCCCCTCTGCCCGAAGACACTGCGGACGCTCTCCTGACGGAGATGCTGACTCCGGCTCCTTACAAGGTGTCGGAGAAGACCAAGAAGGCCAAGGGAACCCGAAAGAGTTCCCGACGCCAGGTGGTATCAGACTCATCGTCCGATAACTCCACGACGCACTCCTCCCCCGAAGACGAGGAGGAAGATGAAGATGCTCCCCCTTTAGTCGGGGGAGACAAGAAAAGGAAGGTCGCCCCGACCTGGGGGGCCGAAGGGTCCAAAAAGGGGAGGACCCTCCTTCCGGACTACTCCACCACCGCCACCGAAGGCGAAGACGAGTGGCTGCTCAGGGCCAAGCCCCTGGCGAAGTCATAAGTATTCAGATACCAGAGTAACTCATAGCATACCTTTGTCGCACTACTTCCCCTAACGCCGAATATGATTATGTAGACCGCCCCAAGCCCGTATGGACGTATCTTCGTCGGGCGGCTCCTTGGACTCATCGGATATGGATAGCGATCCACTTCCGACCGCCACCTCCCCTTGCCCTACAGACAATGCCGAGGTATTTTCTCAAGAGGCACCGGGTCGAGGGGAGACAATCCCGGAGGCGCCTCAATGCGACCTTCCGAACTCCAGGAGCAGTGGGAGGGGGGCTCCCGAGGGCTCTGAGTTCGGCCTTCAGCCGAACACCGCGCTGGAACCTCAAGTGGTTCCGGACTCAGGCAGGCGGCCTCCTTCCAAAAGGGGCAAGCCGCCTGTGCCGGTGACCTCTGTCCATCCAGAGGCACCAGACAATCTACTGGGAGCGCTTCGCAGCGCTTCCATCGACGAAGAACACCGCACTATTATGAGTGCAGTGATCCAGAAGGTTCAGTCCGCCAAGAGCGGACTGACTGAAGCCTGTGCCAGCCTTCTAACAAGCTTTGAGGTAAGTATTTGAAATATAGGGAAAATATTACCGCATAGACAGTATCCCCTGATGCTCTGTTTGGTGTTCAAAAAGAAAAGCCGAATAGAGGATCAACTAATATGTGCAGGAGTCTAATATAAGTATGTCTATATGCGTATGCAGGCTTCGCTGCTGACCTCTGCCGCACTGACTGCGGAGGTCGCCGTACTAAAGCAGGACCTCAAAGGGTCCAGGAAAGAGCTCGGCCTTGCCAAGAGGCAGCTCGAGGAGAACAAAGGTAAGTAGTACCTAGTCTATGGATATATATAAAAAGAATGCGACTGCAAAATGACAGGATCATCGTAAATTTGCCAGGGGCCACGACCGAGGTGGCGACCCTGAAGCAGGCGCTATCCGAGGCCGAAAACAAAGCGGCCAAGGAGCGCACCGAGCGGGAAAGGCAGGAGGCACGGGTGGGCGAGGTGCATCAAGAGCTCCACGCTCTCGCGACGAAGCACGAGGCGTTGGAGCTTGACTTGAAGATGTGAGAGTCCAAGCTTGCCGTGGCCCTCGAGAGCGGAAAGAATGCCAAGGCTGAGGCCCAAAAGGCCCTCCAGGAGATTGATGCGATGAAGAAGATAGCGGCGTGTAAGGCATTCAATATGCAAAGCAAGCATGTGAAAGTAAATTACTTGTTACTTACCCGAGTCCGGAGCTCTCCAGGAGCATTCGCAGATTTGCCCCGCAACGTGTCGGATGCCGCATAGTTTTACCAGGCCGAGGAGGGAAGCTCAACGGAGAAGTTGTTCTGGTCTCAGTATACTGGGACCGAACACCCGATGCCTCTGAGCGACCAGCTGAAGCAACTGGTCGAGCTGCACAAGGCGGCCGAACAGGCCATGAAGGGCTTTATAGTCCGGATGTGGCCTGGCGACGCCCTTCCCAACAGCTACTTCAGCCTGGTGAGGCGGCTTGTGGATGCCTACCCACGGCTGGAAGTCATCAAGCGGTCCGTCTGCATCGAAGGTGCACACCGGGCTTTCACCCGTGCGAAGGTGCACTGGGCTAAGATGGACATCGTGAAGCTGGTGAAGGAGGGGCCGCCGTAGGGCAAGAAGCATCGCCACCCCGAGATGTACTATGAGGATGTCCTGAAGGGTGCCCGTCTTGTAGCAGACGAGTGTGCGAAAGATGTAATATTTGAATAAACTTGCTCGTGTAATCATGTATTATGAAAACTTGTTCATATGCGCTATGCAATGCTTGTCTGAATTTAAAATATTACCTTCTATTCGGCTATTTATTAAATCTGAGAGATGGCTAGTCGTCGGATTCTGCCCCCACGCCACGAGTGCTGGGGTGTTCGGGATGAACCTGTGCACTCTTGTTCCCATTTCTGGGTCCTTCGAGGGAGGTGCTCAGCACAACGAACAAGGCAATCGGACTATAATACGTTATCACTCTCACTTAGCCATAGAATTCTATAATTTTAAATTTCGGCGAAGCCCCTAGTATTCGGAAGGCCGAATTCGAGGCGCAATACACGCCTTAAGCGGGACAGGGCCGACTCCTCGCTCTAAGTGGCATAAGTCTTTAGGGACTTGAAACCTCTCGAACAGCGACTAGTCTCTCGCCTTATCATGACAGTCAGTTTTAGCTTTCTCTACTGAGGTGCTTAGCCCAACAGAACTGGGGCACAATCGCAGTAGTTCTCCCAGTGCTACCTTAGCCGATATAGCGGAACATAAGGTACCAAAACATGGGAGCCGGGCACACCCAACTATTGACCCAATACATGATTCGGAGCTCATGCATATAATGCTATAATTTCGGGGTACCACACTGTCGAAAGTGTTCAGAGTTCTCATGCCATATTATGGGTATGCTTAAGCCCCTAGCATATTGGCCATACCAGAGTGTACGGGTGCTATATATAGAAAGGAAGAATGCAATAATAGTCTTAATGCTATGCATTGTTTATTCAAAAAGGTGTGTTAAAGCAGAATGATACAAGTAGTGCGATAAGCAAAAAGTAGGACTGTTTGACATGTCCCTTCCAAGGGCAAGCTGAGGAATAGTATTAAAGAAAATATTTCACTCGTTATCGTAATCCACCTGGGAGTTCCGTGGTGTGACGTAGCTTTCTGCCTTCTTGGTTGCTGCATCATGTGTTCGACAATCATGCTGCCGAACAGGGTTTCCAGAGATTAAATTCCTGAAAGAGAAAAATAACAAAGTGGGAAGCCCCTAGTGCGGTTTAAGCCGCGACTTGCAGCATGCCGCAGTCGTGCCCCCTCCCCGCCTGTGCCCATGGTATTTTTAATGCGTAATTATGTACGCATGGCACGGATTTCGCCGTTTGGCTGGGACCGGGGTGGGGGCCGCATTGCTATGCGAGCTCGGAACATGCCAGGCGGTCTTGTTGCCGATTACTCCAGGCGCGCTTGAAGGTATCCGGGTCCTTAATCGCCGAAATAGTGGATTGCCTTAAGAGGCTGCTTTGCGCTTCTGCTGCGAGGGCCACAGTGTGCTCCTCCGTGTAGAGAGAGTGCTCTGTGTTTCCATTGACTGTGATGACCCCCCGAGGTCCTGGCATCTTGAGCTTGAGATATGCGTAATGCGGTACAGCATTGAATCTCGCAAATGCGGTTCGCCCGAGCAGTGCATGGTAGCCACTGCGGAACGGGACTATGTCGAAGATTAACTCTTCGCTTTGGAAGTTATCCGGAGATCCGAAGACCACTTCTAGTGTTACTGAGCCTGTGCAATGGGCATCTACACCTGGTATGACGCCTTTAAAGGTCGTTTTAGCGGGGTTGATCCTTGAGGGGTCTATACCCATTTTGTGCACTGTGTCCTGATAAAGCAGGTTCAGGCTGCTACCGCCATCCATAAGGACTCGAGTGAGGTAAATCCGTCAATGATTGGATCTAAGACCAATGCGGCGAATCCGCCATTATGGATACTAGTGGGGTGGTCCCTGCGGTCGAAGGTGATCGGGCAGGAAGACCATGGGTTGAACTTTGGGGCGACTAGCCCCAACGCATATATGTCCCTGAGCGCACGCTTCCACTCCCTCGTGGGGATGTGGGTTGCGTATATCATGTTCTCCGTCCGCACTTGTGGGGGGAACCTCTTCTGTCTTCCGGTGTTCGGCTGCCAGGGCTCCTCGTTGTCATCGCTATGTGACCCCTTATCTTTGTTTTCAGCATTTATCTTGCCGGCCTGCTTGAACACCCAACAATCCCTGTTGGTGTGGTTGGCTGGCTTGTTGGGGGTGCCGTGTATTTGGCACGAGCGATCGAGTATACGGTCCAAACTGGACGGGCCCGGAGTGCTTCTTTTAAATGGCTTTTTCCGCTGACGGGTTTAGAGCCTTTGAATCCGGCATTGACTGTCGTATCCTCGGTATTGTCGCTGTTAATGCGGTGCTTATGTTTGTTGCGACGTGACCTGCCATTGCTATCCTTGGTATCCGAAGTACCATGGTTCTTTGAAATGTTATTGCTGCAAGCCAGCCAGCTGTCTTCTCCCGCACAAAAGCGGGTCATGAGTGTCGTGAGGGCTGCCATATATTTTGGCTTTTCCTGACCAAGGTGCTGGGTGAGCCACTTGTCGCGGATGTTGTGCTTAAAAGCTGCTAGGGCCTCTGCATCCGGACAGTCGACGATTTGATTTCTCTTTGTTAGGAACCGTGTCCAGAATTGCCTGGCCGATTCCTCTGGCTGCTGAATTATGTGGCTCAAGTCATCGGCATCTGGTGGTCGCACATAAGTGCCCTGAAAGTTGTCGAGGAATGCGGCTTCCAGATCTTCTCAACAGCTAATGGACTCTGCTGGCAAGCTGTTGAGCCAATGCCGAGCTGGTCCTTTGAGTTTGAGTGGGAGGTATTTGCTGGCGTGTAGGTCATCACCACGGGCCATGTGGATGTGCAAGAGGAAATCCTCGATCCATACCGTAGGATCTGTTGTGTCGTCGTATGGTTCTATATTTACGGGTTTGAAACCCTCTGGGATTTGATGATCTATTACTTCGTCTGTGAAGCATAAGGGGTGTGCTGAACCTCTGTACTGGGCTATATCGCGACGCAGCTCAAATGAGTCTTGCCCGCTGTGTTTCGCCCGGCCGGACTTACTTTTACTGTATCCGGCGTGACAATTATCGTCTCGCATAGTGGCGCGCCCTCATGATCCATAGATCGATCTTGCATGTTTTGCTTTGTCCTCCAATACGTCTCGTAGGTCTGGCGTATTTCCCCATGCCTTGACATTTTTATGTGAGTGGCGTTGGGGTGCAGACTGAGCTTTTGGCTGAAATGCCTCTCTGTCGCGACCACAAGGTGGCCGGTCAGCCGCATCATGTGCTGGAGATGTGGGCTTGAATGCTTCCTCCTCCAGTCGGGGTAGTGACCTACGCTTTGGGTAACTCTTGGAGGGACATTCGAGTTTATATTCCTCGGCCGCAAGGACGTCGGTCCATCTGTCGGCTAGCAAATCTTGATCAGCTTGAAGCTGTTGTTGCTTTTACTTAAGGCTATTTGCCTTGGCTATAAGCCAGCGCTTGAAGCGCTCTTGTTCGACGGGATCCTCAGGCACGACGAATTGGTCATCGTCGAGGCTTGCCTCGTCTTCGGAGGGAGGCATGTAATTATCATCCTCCGCCTCTCCATCTGCTGCTCTCTCTGGAGGGCTGGCTTCTCCATCCTCCTGCCCTAAATCTTGCCGGAGGGGATTGTTGCCGTCTTTGGCACTGTCCGGAGTGCTATTATCTCCTGTGCCGGTATCACTGCTTTTTCCTTGGCGGGACTTAGAGCGGCGCCGCTGACGCCGGCGCTTGGGTTGCTTCTTGGAGGGGTCATCCTCCGTTGTCTCGTCGCCATTGCCTTCTTTGGGTGTGTCCACCATGTATATATCGTATGATGAGGTGGTTGTCCAATGCCCTGTGGGCAGTGGTTCCTCTTCGTCTCCCGCATCGTCATCCATACCGTCGATGTCTTCGGAGTCGAAGTCGAGCATGTCGGTTAATTCGTCGACAGTGGCTACTAAGTGGGTGGTGGGTGGGCGGCGAATTTCTTCGTCATCCGCATCCCAATCCTGCCAAACATAGTTCGGCCAGGATCCTCCTGACAAGGAGAGAGACCTTAATGAGTTCAGTATGTCGCTGAATGGCGAGTGCTGAAAAATATCCGCGGAGGTAAACTCCATGATCGGCGCCAATCAGATTCGATAGGAACGGGCACAGGCGGTTCGGAGTCCGGGGCGGGAGAAGGATCTGGCAGTTTGGCAACACGGCTCTCGTGAAGGGTAAGGTCGATATTCGGCTCGATCACTACTGAGGATACGGCCTCCGTGACGGGGTCTATCCACCCGTCCATGGATGGCGCAACTGGCTCCGAATTGAAGCTCGGAGCAGCTGCCGGTGTGATCTCCTGAATATGGTCCGATGGTAGAGCTAAATCGTACTCATCGTGACCGCATGGTGCACAAGGCAGGGGCTCGAATCCGTCGAAGATCAAGTCTCTGCGGATGTCGGTCGTGTAATTTAAGCTTCCAAACCTGACCTGGTGGCCAGGGGCGCAACTTTCGATCTGCTCCAGATGGCCAAGCGAGTTGGCCCGCAGTGCGAAGCCGCCGAACACAAAGATCTGTCCGGGGAGAAAAGTCTCACCCTGGACTGCATCGCTATTGATGATACTAGGAGCCATCAAGCCTAACGGCGATGACACAGAGGAACTCTTAATTATAGCACCAGTGTCGGGGCCAAAACCGGCGGATCTCGGGTGGGGGGTCCCGAACTGTGCATCTAAGGCAGATGGTAACAGGAGGCAGGGGACACGATGTTTTACCCAGGTTCGGGCCCTCTTGATGGAGGTAAAACCCTACGTCCTGCTTGATTTATTCTTGATGATATGAGTATTACAAGAGTTGATCTACCACGAGATCGGAGAGGCTAAACCCTAGAAGCTAGTTTATGGTATGATTGTATGTTGTCCTATGGACTAAAACCCTCAGGTTTATATAGACACCGAAGGGGGCTAGCACTACTAGGGAAAAGCCTAGCAGCAGCACGGGTTTTAGGCCTATCAGTAGCGCGGGTCGATGCGCTACTGATAAGGCGCTATAGCTAACGTATAGCAGTAGCGTGCCTCCGCCCGCGCTACTGCTAAATCGGCTTAGTAGTAGCGTGTTCCTGGAGGTGCGCTGCTGGTAATTAGTAGTAGCGCTTCTCCCTGCCCGCGCTGCTACTATTATTTCGTATTTTATTTCTTTTTTATTTCATGTTGTATTCGTACACCTTTACACAAGTTTTCATACAATAGGAATTTAGAAATTGTTTTGAAATCATAATGAGTTATTACATCATGGGGTGAAAGAACCGTGGACTGGTTTCAAGTGGATGGACATCCACTTGAAACTAATCCGCGGTTCTTTCACCCCGTGATGTAATAAATATCATCATCATCATCATCATATCATTGACAACTTATCATCATAATACATCATTGTCATATAACACCTCCTCAAGATCATCATTTTCATCAATGAGACATCACATAGCAAATTGGTCACTAGTCGTAATCACAAGCACTCCTTGTGATCAACTCTCACACATTGTATCACATAATAAACATATTGTACCTCATAGGACCTACTACATTCTCTTAGGACCTACTATATTCTCTAAGGTAAAATAGCAAAAAACAAGATAGCCCCTGACTCTCCATTATGGAGAATGGAGATTATCCTGTCTCCAATTCTTGCCTTTCGCTTAATGTTACTTCCAAGAACCTCCTTGCGAATGTCCAAACATTTTTTCCATTCTTTGATTAGCATGTGTTCACCGGTTTTAGAAATCCGATATGCATAGGTGAGCTCCTTAGATTGACCTAGCTATAGGTTCATAACTGCAAGGCGACCATTCTGATACATCAGATGAGGCACACAATCCATCGGGATTTCCTGTTGAAAAACATAGTAATAACTTCGTAGTTAGCAATGATGTACTAATTTTAGAAGTATGCAAAAGATGCACAGATGTCGTAATAGTAAAAAATCTTACCAGGGTATCTCCATAGAAGTTACCGTGGTTCAACACGTGCACTAGTGGCACGTATTCACCATAATTTGGAGGAGTTCGATAATAGGTATTATAATTCTCAAGAAAAGTACAATAAGCAATCAGATGACTTTTCTCCTTATAAGTTAATTCGGAGCCATCGGTGTAGTGGGTTTTGTCTACCATCTTCCGCACATTCTTTGAAGATTAAAAATAAGCTGTCAATGGAAATAAGTTGTCAACTATTTTGAAATAAACAATATAAATTAGTTAATAACTATGTTTGAGAAACTGCGGTAGAATCGGAAGCGTATCAACAAGGACCCAAATGTCCATATTGTCTTGCTCGATGTCAGGATTACCAACATCCATGGTGAAAATCATACCCTCATAGAAACCATACATTTTGCAAAGTGCTTCCCAATTTTGGCAACCAAAATGGGTTACGCTCTGAGAATTGTACAGATTTACTTCAAAATCGATATCATGATGGGTCCTTCGGTGTATTTTCTTTGTTTCAAAATTTTCATGGTCTTCAAAACCCATCCTCTCCAAGACATAGCGTCTTGCATGGCATGGGATAAGCTAGTCGAATTGTAAAAGATGAAAATTAGACGTTGAAATAGTTGAAGTCATGCTTAATTACGAAAAAAACACTTGTCGTTGTTGCGTACGGTTTCAACATCGAAGGTCTCCTCGAGCTTAATGCTGAAGCGCCGATCTTCATCCAGCTCAGCGAACTTGTCGCACATACCGCGATCGTCGTGGCACCAGCTGCACTCCCCCGGGAGACTGTCGTTGTCCGAGTATGACATTTCCTACATTCATAATTCAAAGATTAAACTTGTACAATTAAATATATGTACTAAAAAACCTAAATTAGATCATTATTTTTCGAGAAAATCCAGGCCACTCAATATTTCCTACATATTCTAGCACAAGTCATGCCAGAATTCACGGAAACATCCGGCATGACCTTTGCTAAAAAAGGACATCTCGAGCGCCTGAAATTTGCCGGAATGGAAATTAATCAACACTCCGGCAAAACCTAGGCCACTCAGAGGTGTAACCAAAACATGACCGGGTACTCCGGCAAAACAAGCGCCTGAAACTCATAAAGGAGTCATATTGACATGGAGATTTTCTTGGTCTCACCTCGAGGTCGGAGGGGGTCGGTGACGGGGATGACGGCGGGGATGATGGAGGGGCTCCTTGATTTCTGCAAAGCAAAAACCCTATTAATTCAACTAGTACATCCCGAATAATTGCTTAAACTAAAAAATAACAAAAAATATGACATGTTCAAATAGTTCTATTAATTCAACTAGTTCTTACTAAATATAAACTTACTATAAATAGAAAAAACTAGTTCTTTCTAAAATTAAAGTAGTTCAACTAGTTATTTTAATTTTCTTACTAAAAATACATTAGTTCTATTAATTCAACTTGTTTATTAATTTACTTACTAAACTAGTTCAATTAAAACTAAACTAGTTCAACTAAAACTAAACTAGTTCTATTAATTCAACTCGTTCTTACTAAATATAAACTTACTATAAGTAGAAAGAAACTAGTACATCTACTATTACTAATTAACATCTACTACTACATTACTACTAATTAACATGTACTACTGCTAATTATACAACTAGTTTACCATCACTACTACTAATTAATATCTACTACTACTAAAAATCATTATCTATGAACCCTAAATTAACATCTACTACTACTAAAATCATCTACTAACTAAGCAAAGAGAGAGGGGGTGGGGGAGGGGTGGGGGCTTACAGAGAGGGGAGAGACGGTGGCGGGGAGGTGCTCGGCGACGGAGGTAGGGGCGGCGAGGGCGGGCTCGGGATCGGGAGGCGGCGGTCCTGGGCGGCGGCGGTGAGGTCGAGGGCGGCGGCGGTGAGGTCGAGAGCGGCGGCGGGTGGCGGTGGCGGTGAGGTTGAGGGCGGGCTTAGGCGGCGGCGGTGAGGGGAGGCTCGGGCTCGGGCGGCGCGGCGCGACAGGAGTAGCGGAACAGGAGGGAAAGGAGGACTTAGCGAAATTTTGAGCCGGGGGTGGTGGTTAAGTCGAACTAGCAGTAGCGCTCATAAGGAAAACGCGTTATAGCTAACTTATCTATAGCGCGTTCTACATAAATACGCTACTGCTAATGGAAGCAGTTATTTCTTTTGTTTATCCCAAAATCAGTAACGCTTTGTCCTGAAAAAATGTTGTAAGTCTAAGCAATGTGAAAACATCAAAAATATACATTGGTCATCATTGATCTTTTTGTGTAGAATCTAAATAGTCAACATGAATCCTCACTTTACCTGTATAGGCACAGGCGAGGATTCATATTGCAGCTACAAATCATACACATATAGTTCAATGAAGACCAAGTGCTCGAGATAGGTTGAGAAGTAACATATTTAAGGTGGTAAACACCTTGTTCGCTTAGCAGTATGGGACTAAACTTAATTAGTTGCGGTGATACTTAGCAGCAACGAGTTTTTAAGAAAAACACTGCTACTAAGTACTTTAGCAGTAGCGCGTCCCCCGGAAGGTCGCTACTACTATATCTAGCCGGGAGGCAACACCATGGGAAATATAGTAGTAGCGCTTGTTCCGCATAGAGCGCTACTGCTACTTAGATATTAGTAGCGCTGCTCTCTAGAGCTCGCTACTGCTAATTAGCAGTAGCGTCTGTTTTTAAACCACGCTGCTGCTAAGATTCTGTGTATAAGGTTTTCCCTAGTAGTGTAGGGTTACACAAGGTCGGTTACAAATGAGGAGATATACATATCCGTATTGCCTAGCTTGCCTTCCACGCCAAGTAGAGTCCCATCCGGACACGGGACGAAGTCTTCAATCTTGTATTTTCATAGTCCAACAGTCCGGCCAAAGGATATAGTCCGGCTGTCCAGAGACCCCCTAATCCAGGACTCCCACACATACCCTGGTGGGCACAAGACACCAGGGCGCGCCAGGAAGCCTAGCACACCCAGGTGGGTTGTGCCCACCTGGGACACCTCCCGTACTCCATTTTTCTGCCATATACTTGTCCTGGAATATAAAAAATCTATATATACTTCCTGAACCTGTTGATCACCGTATCATGGAGAAATCCTCTGTTCTCTTTTTCCTTGTTGTTTTCCGTCAGATCCCATATACAATGGCCTCTTCAAGCTCCTCCAAGGATAGTATATTTCTTTCACCACCAAAAGGGGAATTGAGTATCAGGTATGGGCACTCCCCTTGGCTTCTGCCAAGCTTGGGGGAGGTGCCCCGGTATTGTATCACCCCCACTATCATTTTGCTTTTATTTATCTTAGTTCAATCTTTTGCTTTCAGGTGAAATAAAGTTTAGTTTGATCCTTTCTTCTTTTGAGAGTTTTCTTAGTGATCTATCCTTGTAATCGTGTGCAAGTTATATAATGAAGTTAGTTTTAGTTTTTGCTTTCTTTACTTTCATGTTGCAAATAAAGAAAAGAAAGAAAAAGAGAAAGGAAATAAATGAAGAAAGGAAATAAATAATGAAAAGATTATATACTAATCCTATGGTAGGTGATGGCACCACATAAGGAAAAGTATAGGTGGAAAATTTTATTAGATATTGACAAACATATAGCATTAGTCAATGATGCAACTCATGAAAGAATTAATAAGGGAAGAGAAGATTCACATATAGATATACTATCCTAGAAATCTTTTGTGATTGTGAGCCCTCATCAAAATATTATATGCCAAAATTGTTGACGTTGGACAAGGAAGACAACTTAATTGTTTATGTTTGTTTATATTCACATAGAAGTCATATTGTCATAGATCCTTTAACATGTAATGCTTGCCCCCTATCTTTGCTAGCCAAAAATTCTGTACTAAGTAGAGATACTACTTGTGCATCCAAAAACCCTTAAACCCAAATCTTTTTCAAGTGTCCACCATACCTACCTATGGATTGAGCAAGATCCCTCAAGTAAGTTGCCATCGGTGCAAAAAGGCAATAAAAATTGCTTCTAAAAATGTGAGATCATTTAGGGTAAGAGAAAATTGAGTGTTGTACGAACTTGGATGACAAAGAATAAAAGTGACAGACTGCATAATAAAGGTTGTCATCTTCAGGGGAAATACAACGTGACGTTCTCTTGCACTAAGGGATTGAGCATACAAACAAATAAGCGCATGGCAACCTCTGCTTCCCTCTACGAAGGGCCTATCTTTTACTTTTATGTATTTACATTTATGCAAAGAGTCAAAGTTTTCCTTCTATTCCCTTTTATTTTCTCTTTTGGCAAGCATCATGTGGTGAGGAAAGATCTAGGCACATATGTCCAGTTGAATATAGATAGCATGAGTTATTATTGTTGACATCACCCTTGAGGTGAGTATGTTGGGAGGCGAGACTATAAGCCCCTATATTTCTATGTGTCCGATTGAAATGTTTTGCTCATGGGTACAAGGTGAGTGTTAGCAATAATAGAATACTATATGATCGTTGAGTATGTGGACTTTCCTAAAGGCTCCAACACGTGACTCTTCCTGAAAAGATGATGAATTGTAGTTGCAAAATTGACTGAGAACATAGTTTGTTGGTTTCTAATAGACTTTTTGCTTTATACTTCAATTGTGTGATGAACTATTACTTATTGATGAGAAGTATATTATAAAAGCTCTATGATAAAAATCCTATATTTAATTTTTTACTGTTATAATAATAAACATGATGCTTCTATGTCCGTATTTTGTTTTTATCGACACCTCTCTCTCAAAGCATGTGGACATGTTTTTCGATTTCAATTTTTGCTTGAGGACAAGCGAGGTCTAAGCTTGGGGGAGTTGATACGTCCATTTTGCATCATGTTTTCTTACTGTTATTTATAATGTTTTTATCCATAATAATGCTTTTTGGAGTAATTCTAATGCCTTTTCTCCCATAATTTGCAAGGAATACACCAAGAAGGGGAATTCCGGCAGCTGGAAATCTAGACCTCGGAAAGCTACATCAGGCCACCTATTCTGCACAACTCCAAATGGGATGAAACTTTACGGAGAATTTTGATGGATTATTTAAGAAATATTGAAGTTAATATACACTAGAGGGGGCAGCAGGTGGGCACAACCCACCTGGGCGCGCCAGCCCCCCCTGGCGCGCCCTGGTGGGTTGTGGCCTCCTCGGCCCACCTCCGGTGCACATCTTTTGGTATATAAGTGGTTTTGACCTAGAAAAAAATAAGGGGAGGACTTTTGGGACGAAGCGCCGCTGCCTCGAGGCGGAACTTGGGCAGGAGCACTTTTTCCGGGGGAACTTCCCTCCCGGAGGGGGAAATCATCGTCATCATCATCGCCAACAACTCTCCCATCTTGGGAAGGGCAATATCCATCTACATCTTCACCAGCACCATCTCATCTCAAACCCTAGTTCATCTCTTGTATTCAATCTTGTTACCGAAACTATAGATTGTTGCTAGGGGTGACTAGTAGTGTTGATTACATCTTGTAGTTGATTACTATATGGTTTATTTGGTGGAATATTGTATGTTTAGATCCATTATGCATATTAATACCCCTCTGATCATGAGCATGTTTATTGTTTGTGAGTAGTTACTTTTGTTCTTGTGGTAATGGGAGAAATCATGTTGCAAGTAATCATATGAATTTGATATGTGTTCGATATTTTGATAGTATGTATGTTGTGATTCCCTTAGTGATGTCATGTGAACGTCGAATAGATGACACTTCACCATATTTGGGCCTAAGGGAATGCATTGTGGGGTAGTAAATAGATGGTGGGTTGCGAGAGTGACAGAAACTTAAACCCCAGTTTATGCACTATTCCATAAGGGACCGATTGGATCCTAGAGATTAATGCTATGGTTTGAATTTATTCTCAATACTTTTCCCGTAGTTGCGGATGCTTGCAGGAGGATTAATCTTAAGTAGGAGGTTTGTTCAAGTAATAACATCACCTAAGCACCGGTCTACGCACATATCAAATTATCAAAGTAGCAAACACAAATCAAACCAATATGATGAAAGTGACTAGATGAAATCCCCGTGTACCCTCAAGAACGCTTTGCTTATTATAAGAGACCATTTTAGCTTGTCCTTTGCATCAAAAGGCTACCTTGTTTTATACTTGTTACTATTATCGTTACTTGCTCGTTACAAACTATCTTGCTACCAAACTACTCGCTACTTACAATTTCAGCACTTGCAGACACTACCTTACTGAAAACTACTTGTCATTTTCTTCTGCTCCTCGTTGGGTTCGACACTCTTACTTATCGAAAAGAGCTAGAATTTATACCCTATACTTGTGGGTCATCATATCTATCTAGGAGATGCATATCAACAAGACGGGGGGATTGTGTCCACGTACCCTCGTAGACCGAAAGCGGAAGCGTTAGGTTAACGCGGTTGATGTGGTCGGACGTCTTCACGATCCAATCGATCCAAGTACAGAATGTACGACACCTCCATGTTCAGCACACGTTCAGCTTGATGACGTCCCTCGAGCTCTTGAATCATTAGAGGGTTGAGGGAGAGTTTTGACAGCACGACAGTGTGGTGACGGTGATGGTGATGTGATCTGTGCAGGGCTTCGCCTAAGCACTACGACTCTATGACCGGAGGATTAAACTATGGAAGTGGGAACCGCACACAGCTAAGAGAAATCTTGGTGTGCCTTTGGGGTTCCCCCGTCCCCGTATATAAAGGAGGGGGGGAGGGGGACGGCCATGGGTGGCGCGCCATGAGGGGGGAGTCCTACTAGGACTCCGTTCCAAGTAGGATTCCCCCCTTTCCTTCCAACGGAGAGGGGGGAAGGGGAAAGGAGGGAGAAGGAGAAGGAAAGGGGGGCCATGCCCCCTCTGTGACGACCCGAGACCGATGCCCCAGATGTCGTCCGGTTATTTGTTGCCGTTGTGTGTTTATTTGTTTGTTGCATTTCATCATCGCATCATCTACATTGCATCGGCACTCCGTTGCCGTAATTGTTTTCAAACTTGCATCCCCTCGTAGTTGTCCTGTCCCCCCCATCCTTCCGTTGACCGTTTCGAGACCAACCTTGTTCTTCGTTTTCCCTCTTGCCTAAACTAGAGTCTCTCTGCATAGTGCATCGACCCCTCGCCCGTGTCCGAAACATCCCCGAACCCGAACCGGACTATCATTACCATTGGGTCTGGACCATCCCCAAACATCTATAAAATATCTTCATTTTCTTAATTGGACTTCCTAACCTATATTTCCCGGGTCATCCGATTACGATCGGAGGAACCAAATGCACCTAACTAAAATTCTCGTGCTATACATATTTCATGCAACCCTAAAATCTAGGGGACCTGCCCCATCCTCCCAGCCGCCGCCGCCACTCCACCAGATCCCCCTCGGGATCCATCCCTCCCCAACCATCACTCGACACCTACAGCCTCCAGATCCCCTCGCCCTCTACCTTGCTCGATCCCGCAGTCGATCCACCAACTCCTTCGATTTCCCCAACTGGACAACCATCTCTCCTCCCTTGATCCACCCAACCAGAAGCTCCCCTGCCTCCACGAACACGAGCGCCCATGGCCTTGCACCCCTGCCATCCTAGAAATAGCAACCACAACCTCGTCGGAGTCGCCACCAGGGCTTCAGCCATGCACGTGCCCTCCTCCAAGCGTTGCCCCGCCGGACCTCTCCTGCAGCCCGAGTCCCTCGCCTCACACGCCCGTCTCCTCTTGCTGATCTGCCTCACCATCAGAGCTCCTTCGTCTGAGCACCCATGGAGAGGGCCTCCCAAGCCTCCTCGCGCCGTGCCGGCGATCCCGCCCTGCCGGCGACCTCCAGGCCAGTCCCTCGCACGCCGTCCTTCTCCTCTTTCCTTCCTTTTCTTCTCTGCGTCCTCAACTCCCACTCAACTATCTCTATACAGGAAACCACAATGGCCGCCGCCCCCTGCTACCTCTTGAGCATGTGTTAGTTTTCCCTTGAAGAGGAAAGGGTAATGCAACAAAGTAGCGTAAGTATTTCCCTTAGTTTTTGAGAACCAAGGTATCAATCCAGTAGGAGACTACACACAAGTCGCCTAGTACCTGCACAAACAAACAAGAACCTCGTAACCAACGTGGTAAAGGGGTTACTAATCCCTTCGTGGTCACTTACGAAAGTGAGATATGATAAAGATAATAAGATAAGTATTTTTGGTATTTTTGTTGTATAGATTGAAAAGCAAAGATTGCAAAATAAAATAAATAGTAAACTATAATTGTAGATCAGAAACTTATATGATGTAAAGTAGACCCGGGAGCCATAGGTTTCACAAGTGGCTTCTCTCAAGATAGCATATATTACGGTGGGTGACCAAATTACTGCCGAGAAATTGATAGAAAAGTGCATAGTTATGAGAATATCTAGGCATGATCATGAACATAGGCATCACGTCCGTGTCAAGTAGACCGAGACGATTCTGCATCTACTACTATTACTCCACACATTTACTGCTATCCAGCATGCATCTAGAGTATTAATTTCATAAGAACAGAGTAATGCATTAGGCAAGATGACATGATGTAGAGGGATAAACTCAAGCAATATGATATAAATCCCATCTTTTTATCCCCGGTGGCAGAAATACAATACGTGTCGGTTCCCTTTTTGTCACTGGGATCAAGCACCGCAAGATTGAACCCAAAGCTAAGCACTTCTCCCATTGCAAGAAAGATCAATCTAGAAGGCCAAACCAAACTGATAATTCAAAGAGACTTGCAAAGATATCAAATCATGCATATAAGAATTCAGAGGAGAATCAAATATTGTTCATAGATAATCTTGATCATAAACCCACAATTCATCGGATCTCGGCAAACACACCGCAAAAAGTATTTCATCGAATAGATCTCCAAGAACATCAAGGAGAACTTTGTATTGGGAACCAAAGAGAGAGAAGAAGCCATCTAGCTAATAACAATGGACCCGAAGGTCTGTGGTAAACTACTCACACATCATCGGAGAGGCTATGGTGTTGGTGTAGAAGCCCTCCGTGATCGAATCCCCCTCCGACAGATCGTCGGAGAAGGCCCCAAGATGGGATCTCACGGGTACAGAAGGTTGCGGCGGGGGAAAAGTGGTTTCGTGGCTCTCCCGGATGTTTTCAGGGTATAAGAGTATATATAGGCGAAACAAGTAGGTCGGTGGAGCTACGAGGGGTCCATGAGGGTGGGGGCGTGCCTACCCCCCTAGGCGCGCTGATGTCTACTACACAACCTTCTTCTTGTAGACGTTGTTGGGCCTCCAAGTGCAGAGGTTTGTAGGACAATAGCAAATTTCCCTCAAGTGGAAGACCTAAGGTTTATCAATCTGTAGGAGGCGTAGGATGAAGATGGTCTCTCTCAAGCAACCCTACAACTAAATAACAAAGAGTCTCTTGTGTCCCCAACCCACCCAATACAATGGTAAATTGTATAGGTGCACTAGTTCGGCGAAGAGATGGTGATACAAGTAGTATATGGATGGTAGATAAAGGTTTTTGTAATCTGAAAAAATAAAAACAGCAAGGTAACCGATGATAAAAGTGAGCACAAATGGTATTGCAATGCGTTGAAACAAGGCCTAGGGTTCATACTTTCACTAGTGCAAGTCCTCTCAACAATAATAACATAATTGGATCACATAACTATCCCTCAACATGCAACAAAGAGTCACTCCAAAGTCACTAATAGCGGAGAACAAACGAAGAGATTATGGTAGGGTACGAAACCACCTCAAAGTTATTCTTTCCAATCAATCCGTTGGGCTATTCCTATAAGTGTCACAAACAGCCCTAGAGTTCGTACTAGAATAACACCTTAAGACACAAATCAACCAAAACCCTAATGTCACCTAGATACTCCAATGTCACCTCAAGTATCCGTGGGTATGATTATATGATATGCATCACACAATCTCAGATTCATCTATTCAACCAACACAAAGAACTTCATAGAGTGCCCCGAAGATTCTACCGGAGAGTCAAGATGAAAATGTGTGCCAACCCCTATGCATAGGTTCATGGGCGGAACCCGCAAGTTGATCACCAAAACATACATCAAGTGAATCAATAGAATAACCCATTGTCACCACGGCTATCCCACACAAGACATACATCAAGTGTTCTCAAATCCTTAAAGATTCAATCCGATAAGATAACTTCAAAGGGAAAACTCAATCCATTACAAGAGAGTAGAGGGGGAGAAACATCATAAGATCAAACTATAATAGCAAAGCTCGCGATACATCAAGATCGTACCACCTCAAGAACACGAGAGAGAGAGAGAGAGATAAAACACATAGCTACTGGTACATACCCTCAGTCCCGAGGGAGAACTACTCCCTCCTCGTCATGGAGAGCACCGGTGTCGGTGTCAAAACCGGCGGATCTCGGGTAGGGGGTCCCGAACTGTGCGTCTAGGCCGGATGGTAACAGGAGGCAAGGGACACGAAGGTTTACCCAGGTTCGGGCCCTCTTGATGGAGGTAAAACCCTACATCCTGCTTGATTAATATTGAAGATATCGGTGTTACAAGAGTAGATCTACCACGAGATCAGAGAGGCTAAACCCTAGAAGCTAGCCTAACTACGGTATGATTGTATGATGTATATGATCTATCGACTAGCCTGGCCTCGGTTTATATAATGCACCAGAGGCCTAGGATAACAAGAGTCCTAACCGAATGCGCCGGTGGGGAGGAGTCCTTGTCTTGATCGCCATGTCTTGTGGAATCTTCCTTGTATGCGGCAGCTATCCGAACTAGCCCATGAGTATACGGCCATGGGGGGTCCTCGGCCGAATCTAACAGATCGGGAGATGACGTGGTGAGTACCCCCTAACCAGGACACCGTTAGTAGCCCCCTGAACCGGTCTTCAAGTTAGGGACGCTCCTTAATTCTTCCGAACTGTTCTTCATCTTCGGTCGTCGGTCTTGAAAACTGGTTCAACAAATCTTCTCATCTTCGATCTTGAGGATCGCTGAAATGCATTCGGCGAGTTTACACGTCGGGTATCCGAGGAGGCCCTTTAAGTTTCCGGCCTTTATCAATGCCTTGTTATTTCTATGCCACACCTCGGGTTTGAAGTTGTTCCCGGGAGGCAGTTTCCTCTTGCGTCCGAGCTCTAACGCCGGACTGCATTCAGGTATCTTTTGCAGCTGTGCACCAACGCCGGACCGCTTCCGAGCTCTAACGTCGGAATGTATCCGAGCCCCAACGCCGGACTATGTATCCGAGCTCCAACGCCGGACTGTATCCGAGGTGTCGTAAATCACCTTGGTTCAAAGAAGTTTGAAGGAGTTTAGCCGAGCTTAATGCCGGAAATGCCCTCTATGGAGCCAGCCACTAGCACCCGAGCTTTATGCCGGACTACTTCCGAGGTGGTGCACCACCCCGAATGTGGGCCGATTTTTGTGAATAATTTTTATTGGTGCAATTTATTCTCTGCCGATATATATAGCCAGTAGACCCCAAGGTGTGTATCAGTCTAAAACCCGAAATGCACATGAAGGATGACATAAGACCGCTGATCCTAGTAGCTGCTGAGACTTAGGTTGATTTGCAAAATCGGTCTGAGGATCAAGTCCTAGCTCGGCAGAATACTTCGGAACACAAAAAGCAGCATGCTCAGTCCTCGAGACTCAGGTTGGGTGCGGCCGACCAACTTGAGGATCAAAATCTCCTCGGAAATTGTATTACACTTAAATTTTCTGCACTGGATTGCCAATGCAGTAGCCCCCGAGACACTGGTCGGGTGGCAACACCAGATCAGGGGATCAATGTGCCCCTATAATATTTGTAAATAATAAGCCCGAAGCCCAGTAGCCCCCGAGCCTTAATGCGGGCATGGGTGGCCGAATTAAGGATCGATATCCATAGTAAAATCACAAATTATGTGTAATGACTCTATGTATCCAAGTACTTTACATCATTAATGCTCGGATCCGCATTGTACAAAACTTTGTTGACCGACCATCGGCTTCCACCTCCTCGACCAGTAGCCGAGGAGTGTTTATCATACTTTATAAAGCCTTTATGGGGGCAAAGATTTACGACAAACAAGGCAATCTGGCCACACGGTTTTATGAACAAAGGTACGCAGAGAGATATGTTATATTACTGTTTAACAGAAGAAATGTCTTCCAAAGAAAATAGTCCTGCTATCGGTTCCTTTCTTTGGGTTGTCATGCTAAGCATGATCATGAAACCTCAGCTCGAATGTAAGAGCAAAATATCGAGGATTTAGTTTGGGAGGCCAGTTAATAGCCCCGGTAGTGTTCGGCGACAGTCGAGGTCAAGCCGTAAACACTTCGGCCAATGTTATGAACGGCCCATCATTTAACATAGTCATCGGATCGCTGACCAGTTTACACCTATTGTGACAGTCAGTTTTCGCCTTTCTCCACTGAGGCGCTTGACCATGCGGGCTGGAAGCACAATCGCAGTGGTTCTCCCTTTGCACACCTAGCCGAACAAAGCGGAACGTAGGAGGAAAGCACAGGAGCCGGGCAACCCAACTATTGAGCGAAGACACAATTCAAAACCGATGCATATATAGAAATATCCAAGAATGTTTACTACACAACCTTCTTCTTGTGGACGTTGTTGGGCCTCCAAGTGCAGAGGTTTGTAGGACAGTAGCAAATTTCCCTCAAGTGGAAGACCTAAGGTTTATCAATCCGTAGGAGGCGTAGGATGAAGATGGTCTCTCTCAAGCAATCCTGCAACCAAATAACAAAGAGTCTCTTGTGTCCCCAACACACCCAATACAATGGTAAATTGTATAGGTGCAATAGTTCGAGGAAGAGATGGTGTTACAAGTAGTATATGGATGGTAGATAAAGGTTTTTGTAATCTGAAAATATAAAAACAGCAAGGTAACACATGATAAAAGTGAGAACAAACGGTATTGCAATGCGTTGAAACAAGGCCTAGGGTTCATACTTTCACTAGTGCAAGTCCTCTCAACAATAATAACATAATTGGATCACATAACTATCCCTCAACATGCAACAAAGAGTCACTCCAAAGTCAGTAATAGCGGAGAACAAACGAAGAGATTATGGTAGGGTACCAAACCACCTCAAAGTTATTCTTTGCAATCAATCCGTTGGGCTATTCCTATAAGTGTCACAAATAGCCCTAGAGTTCGTACTAGAATAACACCTTAAGATACAAATCAACCAAAACCCTAATGTCACCTAGATACTCCAATGTCACCTCAAGTATCCGTGGGTCTGATTATAAGATATGCATCACACAATCTCAGATTCATCTATTCAACCAATACAAGGAACTTCGAAGAGTGCCCCGAAGATTCTACCAGAGAGTCAAGACGAAAACGTGTGCCAACCCCTAAGCATAGGTTCATGGGCGGAACCCGCAAGATGATCACCAAAACATACATCAAGTGAATCAATAGAATAACCCATTGTCACCACGGTTATCCCACGTAAGACATACATCAAGTGTTCTCAAATCCTTCAAGACTCAATCCGATAAGATAACTTCAAAGGGAAAACTCAATCCATTACAAGAGAGTAGAGGAGGAGAAACATGATAAGATCCAACTATAATAGCAAAGCTCGCGATACATCAAGATCGTACCACCTCAAGAACATGAGAGAGAGAGAGAGATCAAACACATAGCTACTGGTACATACCCTCAGCCCCGAGGGAGAACTACTCCCTCCTCATGATGGAGAGCACCGGGATGATGAAGATGGCCACCAGAGAAGGATTCCCCCTCCGGCAGGGTGCCGTAATGGGTCTAGATTGGTTTTCGGTGGCTAGGGAGGCTTCTGGCGGCGGAACTCCCGATCTATTATGCTCTTCGAAGTTTTTAGGGTATATGGGTATATATGGGAGGAAGAAATACGTCGGTGGACTTCCGGGCTGTCGACGAGGCAGGGGGGCGCGTCCAGGGGGTGGGCGTGCCCCCACCGTCGTGGGCAGCCCGGGACTCTCCTGGTCCATCTTCGATACTCCGTGGGCTTCTTCTGGTCCAAAAATAAGTTCCCTGAAGTTTCAGGTCAATTGGACTCTGTTTGATTTTCCTTTTCTGCGATACTCTAAAACAAGGAAAAAACAGAAACTGGCACTGGCACTGGGCTCTGGGTTAATAGGTTAGTCCCAAAAATAATATAAAAGTGTATAATAAAGCCCATAAACATCCAAAACAGATAATATAATAGCATGGAACAATCAAAAATTATAGATATGTTGGAGACGTATCACGCGCCACCCTACCTCGTGGCCGCCTCGTTGCTTCCTTGACCTCCACTCCAATTCTCCTGGATTGCGTTTGTTCCAAAAAAAAGATCATTGCGAAGGTTTCGTTCCGTTTGGATTCCGTTTGATATTCCTTTTCCGTGAAACATTGAAATAGGCAAAAAAAATAGCAATTTGCACTGGGCCTTCGGTTAATAGGTTAGTCCCAAAAATAATATAAAAGTGCATATTAAAGCCCATTAAACATCCAAAACAGATAATATAATAGCATGGAAGAATAAAAAAATTATAGATATGTTGGAGACGTATCAAGCATCCCCAAGCTTAATTCCAAATCGTCCTCAAGTAGGTAAATGATAAAAACTGAATTTTTGATGTGGCATTCTACCTAACATAATTTTCAATGTAATTCTCTTTATTGCAGTATGAATGTTTAGATCCAAAAGAATCTAGACAAAAGTTTAATATTGACATAAAAATAATAATACTTCAAGCATGCTAACCAGGCAATTGTGTCTTATCAAAATAACATAGCCAAAGAAAGGTTATCCCTACAAAATCATATAGTTTTGTCATGCTTCATTTTCGTCACACAAAATGCTCCCATCATGCACAACCCCGATGACAAGCCAAGCAATTGTTGCATACTTAGCCTTTTCAAACTCTTTCAACTTTCACGCAATATATGAGCTTGAGCCATGAACATAGCACTATGGGTGGAATAGAATATGATGATGGAGGTTGTGTGAGAAGACCAAAAAGGAGAAAGTATCACATTGACGCGGCTAATCAATGGGCTCTGGAGATGCCCATCAATTGATGTCAATGCAAGGAGTAGGGATTGCCATGCAACGGATGCACTAGAGCTATAAATATATGAAAGCTCAACAAAAGAAACTAAGTGGGTGTGCATCCAACTTGCTTGCTCACGAAGACCTAGGGCATTTTGAGGAAGCCCATCATTGGAATATACAAGCCAGGTTCTATAATGAAAGATTCTCACTAGTATATGAAAGTGATAACATAAGAGACTCTCTATCATGAATATCATGGTGCTACTTTGAAGCACAAGTGTGGAAAAAGTATAGTAACATTGCCCCTTCTCTCTTTTTCTCTTTTTTTATTTGGGCCATTTTCACTTTTTATGGCCTCTTTTTCTCGTCCGGAATCTCATCCCAACTTGTGGGGTAATCATAGTCTCCATCATCCTTTCCTCACATGGGACAATGCTCTAATAATGAAAATCATCACACTTTTATTTACTTACAACTCAAGAATTACAACTCGGTACTTAGAACAAAATATGACTCTATGTGAATGCCTTCGGCGGTGTACAGGGATGTGCAATCAATCAAGAGTGACATGTATGAAAGAATTATGAAGGTGGCTTCGCCACAGATATGATGTCAACTACATGATCATGCAAAGAAATATGACAATGATGGAGGGTGTCATAATAAACGGAACGGTGGAAAGTTGCATGGCAATATATCTCGGAATGGCTATGGAAATGCCATAATAGTTAGGTATGGTGGCTATTTTGAGGAAGATATAAGTAGGCTAATGTGTGATAGAGCATATCATATCACGGGGTTTGGATGCACTAGAGAAGTTTGCACCAACTCTCGAGGTGAGAAAGGGCAATGCACGGTACCAAAGACGCTAGCAATGATGGAAGGGTGAGAGCGCGTATAATCCATGGACTCAACATTAGTCATAAGAACTCACATACTTATTGCAAAAATCTACAAGTCACCAAAACCAAGCACTACGCGCATGCTCCTAGGGGGATAGATTGGTAGGAAAAGACCATTGCCCGTCCCTGACCGCCACTCATAAGGAAAGCAATCAAAGAACACTGCATGCTTCAAATTTGTGACACAATGTTTACCATATGTGCATGCTACGGGACTTGCAAACTTCAACACAAGTATTTCTCAATTCCACAATTACTCAACTAGCACAAGTCTAATATTACCACCTTTATATCTCAAAACAACTATCAAGTATCAAGCTTCTCATAGTATTTAATGCACTCTATATGAAAGTTGTTACTATACCCATCCTGGATGCCTATCATATTAGGACTAATTTTATAGCCAAAGCAAATTACCATGCTGTTCTAAAAGACTCTCAAAATAATATAAGTGAAGCATGAGAGATCAATAATTTCCATAAAATAAAACCACCACCGTGCTCTAAAAAGGTATAAGTGAAGCACTAGAGCAAAATTAGCTAGCTCAAATGATATAAGTGAAGCACATAGAGTATTCTAATAAATTCCGATTCATGTGTGTCTCTCCCAAAAGGTGTGTACAGCAAGGGTGATTGTGGTAAACTAAAAAGAAAAGACTCAAATCATACAAGACGCTCCAAGCAAAAAACATATCATGTGGTTAATAAAAATATAGCCTCAAGTAAAGTTAACATAGACAAAGACGAAAGAGGGGATGCCTTCCGGGGCATCCCCAAGCTTAGGCTTTTGGTTGTCCATGAATTTTACCTTGGGATGCCTTGGGCATCCCAAAGCTTAGGCTCTTGCTATTCCTTGTTCCAAAATCCATCAAATCTTTACCCAAAAACTTGAAAGCTTCACAACATAAAACTCAACAAAAAATCTCACGAGCTCTGTTAGTATAATAAAACAAACCACCACTTTAATATACTGTAATGAACTCATTCTTTATTTATATTGGTGTTAAACCTACTGTATTTCAACTTCTCTATGGTTGATACGTGATGACCCACAAGTATAGGGGATCTATCGTAGTCCTTTCGATAAGTAAGAGTGTCGAACCCAACGAGGAGCAGAAGGAAATGATAAACGGTTTTCAGCAAGGTATTCTCTACAAGTACTGAAATAAGTGGTAACAGATAGTTTTGTAATGAGATAATTTGTAACGAGCAACAAGTAACAAAAGTAAATAAAGTGCAGCAAGGTGGCCCAATACTTTTTGTAGCAAAGGACAAGCCTGGACAAACTCTTATATAAGGAAAAGCGCTCCCGAGGACACATGGGAATATCGTCAAGCTAGTTTTCATCACGTTCATATGATTCGCGTTTGGTACTTTGATAATTTGATATGTGGGTGGACCGGTGCCTGGGTGCTGTTCTTACTTGAACAAGCATCCCACTTATGATTAACCTCTATTGCAAGCATCCGCAACTACAACAAAAGTATTAAGGTAAACCTAACCATAGCATGAAACATATGGATCCAAATCAGCCCCTTATGAAGCAACACATAAACTAGGGTTTAAGCTTCTGTCACTCTAGCAACCCATCATCTAGTTATTACTTCCCAATGCCTTCCTCTAGGCCCAAATAATGGTGAAGTGTTATGTAGTCGACGTTCACATAACACCACTAGAGGCTAGACAACATACATCTCATTAAAATATCGAACGAATACCAAATTCAAATGACTACTAATAGCAAGACTTCTCCCTCGTCCTCAGGAACAAACGTAACTACTCACAAAGCATAAACATGTTCATAATCAGAGGGGTATTAATATGCATAAAGGATCTGAACATATGATCTTCAACCAATTAGACCAACTAGCATCAACTCCAAGGAGTAATTAACACTACTAGCAACCTTCTAGCACCAATCCCGGACTTCAACACAAGAATCGGATACAAGAGATGAACTAGGGTTTTGAGATGAGATGGTGCTGATGAAGATGTTGATGGAGATTTCCCTCTCCCGATGAGAGGAGCGTTGGTGATGACGATGGCGATGATTTCCCCCTCCGGGAGGGAAGTTTCCCCGGCAAAACAGCTCTGCCGGAGCTCTAGATTGGATCCGCCAAGGTTCCGCCTCGTGGCGGCGGAGTTTCATCCCAAAAGGTTGCTTCTTATTTTTTTTCTCGATGAAACACTTAATATAGGAGAAGATGGTCATCGGAGAGCCACTAGGGGGCCCACGAGGCAGGGGGCGCACCCTAGGGGGGGGCGCCCCCACCCTCGTGAGAAGGGTGTGGGCCCCCTGGTCTTCATCTTTGGCGAGGATTTTTCATTATTTATTATAAGGTGTTCCGTGGAGTTTTTGGACTTTTGGAGTTGTGCAGAATAGGTCTCTACAATTTGCTCCTTTTCCAGCCCAGAATTCCAGCTGCCGACATTCTCCCTCCTTATGTAAACCTTGTAAAATATGAGAGAATAGCCATAAGTATTGTGACATAATGTGAAATAACAGCCCATAATGCGATAAATATCGATATAAAAGCATGATGCAAAATGGACGTATAAACTCCCCCAAGCTTAGACCTTGCTTGACGTCAAGCGAAAAGCCAAAATCGAAAAATATGTCCACATGTTTTGAGATGAAGGTTTCGATAAAAATAAAATACGGACATGAGGGTATCATGATCATTCTGATAACAGCAACTTATATATATTTTTTCATATGATCTCTAATGATAGAGTAATAATTCAATCACAATATCAGGTATGAATCGTAAACTTCATTGAAAACTAACAAACTACAATCTCGGTCATCGAAGCAATTGCAATTTATCATAACATAGGAAAGAGTCAATGTATAAGAGCTTTTCAACAAGTCCACATACTCAACTATCTTATAATCTTTCGCAATTGCTGACACTCGTGCAATACTTATGGGTATGGAGTTTTAATCGGACATAGAGAAATATAGGGCCTTATAGTCTTGCCTCCCAACGTTTTACCTCAAGGGTAATGTCAACAGTAATAGTTCATGAAAACTCACATCGAATTAGCCATATATACCAGGATCTTTCCAACATACAGTGCTTGCCAAAGGATAAAGTGTAAAAAGGAAGGGTGAAAATCACCATGACTCTTGCATAAGGTAGAAGATAATGATAAAAGATAGGCCCTTCGCAGAGGGAAGCAGAGGTTGCCATGCGCTTTTATGGTTGGATGCACAAAATCTTAATGCAAAAGAACGTCACTTTATATTACCCCTTGTGATATCAACCTTTATTATGTAGTCCGTCGCTTTTATTACTTCCACATCACAAGATCTTATAAAGGTTATTTCTCCCACACCAATCAATCATACATATTTAGAGAGCAATTTTTATTGCTTTGCACTGATAACAACTTACTTGAAGGATCTTATTCAATCTGTAGGTAGATATGGTGGACTCTCATGGCAAAACTGGTTTAAGGGTATTTGGAGGCACAAGTAGTATCTCTACTTGGTGCAATGAATTTAGCTAGCATGAGGGGGAAAGGCAAGATCAACATGTTGGAAGATCCAAGACAATATAATTTATCTCAGATGTAAGAAAACATCACCCATTACGTTGGCTTCCTTGTCCAATGTCAACTCTTTAGCATGTCATATTTTAATGAGTGCTCACAATCATAAAAGATGTCCAAGATAGTATATCTATATGTGAAGACCTCTCTTTCTTTATTACTTCCTATTAATTGCAACGATGACCAAAACTATGCTTGTCAACTCTCAACAACTTTTATTCATCATACTTTTTCTACGTGAGCTCATTACTCTCCATGGGATCCATACGATCTTTTGTTTCTTTTTATTTATTTCTCTTTTATTTTATTCACTTAGGATCATGGCAAAACAATCAAGCCCTTGACTCAACACTAATCTTTATTATATAGCTCACAGACTCGATTACATAGAAGGATAATAAAGCAAAACTCACAACTAGATCATGCCACAAACTTTATTCTACTAGATCAAAATACTACTAATAAGATTGAACTAAGGAAAAAGGTAAAGATAGGAGTTGTGATACGATACCGGGGCACTCCCCCAAGCTTGGCAGTTGCCAAGTGGAGTGCCCATACCCAGATACTCAATTCTTCTTTGTTGGAGGAGACGGTGGAGGTGTTGTTGAAGATGTGTGCTTGTCATCCATCTTCCAAGGCATAGGTTCACCATCATGTAGCTTGAAGATGGCCTCCTCGGTGTTCTTGGCATCCGACTTGTAGTTGTTAGTGAACTCCGCGAGCATCATGTGGCTAGCGTTGATTCCACGCTCCACCATCCCCTGGCACTTGAAAACATGTTGCTCCATTGCTTCAAGCCTCGTCTCCACGCTTCCGATTCCCTTGGTTCCCTCAGCATCGCGGATGTGCAGCAACCCATCACGCATCTCGATGGTTTGAGGGTGTCGCAGCACCTCCGCGAGGTAAGGGTTGATGACCTTCTCAAAGAACTTGTCCTTGGAAGCACTTGGGGACGTCATGATAATCTAGATCTGTCAGAAAAACAGCTCAAAACAAAAATAGGAGATTTTTTGCGTGATACGGGAGTCAAAACCCCCGGGAGATTATATAATGAATTTTTACCGACCAAAATACGTATCGTGCAAGAAAACAGAGTCCGGAAGGCACACGAGGTGCTCACTAGGTAGGGGCCGCGCCCTGCACCCTTGTGAGGCCCTCGTGTCCTTCCTGGACTGCTACTTAATTTTCTATTTTTCTAAATATTCCAAAACGGAGAAATATTGCCTTAAAAATTGTTTTGGAGTCGGTTTTCTTACCATACCACATACCTATTCCTTTTCGGAGTCTGAAACGTTCTGGAAAGTGTCCCTTATGTATTCCTCCGGGGTTACGGTTTCAATAATATTGGTTTCAACATTTATGGGATTACCTTAGATATAATGTTTGATTCTTTGACCGTTTACCACCTTTGGATTTGTGCCTTCAAAGTTGTTGATTTTATGGCACCGGAACGATAGACCTCCTCGTTAACATAGGGGCCTTCCCATTTAGAGAGAAGTTTCCCTGGAAAAAATCTTAAACGAGAGTTGTATAGCAATACATAATGACCTACATTAAATTCACGCTTTTGTATCCTTTTGTCATGCCATCTTTTAACCTTTTCTTTAAACAACTTGGCATTTTCATAAGCTTGGGTTCTCCATTCATCAAGTGAGCTAATATCAAATAACCTCTTTTCACCGGCAAGTTTGAAATCATAGTTGAGCTCTTTAATAGCCCAATATGCCTTATGTTCTAATTGGAGAGGTAAGTGACATGCTTTTCCATATACCATTTTATACGGTGACATACACATAGGATTTTTATATGCAGTTCTATAGGCCCATAATGCATCATAAAGTTTCTTGGACCAATTCTTTCTAGACCTATTGACAGTCTTTTGGAAAATTAATTTGAGTTCTCTATTACTCAATTCTACTTGACCACTAGACTGTGGGTGATACGGAGATGCAATTCTATGATTGACGTCATATTTAGCAAGCATTTTACGGAAAGCACCATGAATAAAATGTGAACCACCATCAGTCATTAAATATCTAGGGACTCCAAACCTCGGAAAAATAACTTCTTTAAGCATTTTAATAGAAGTGTTATGATCAGCACTACTAGTTGGAATAGCTTCTACCCACTTAGTAACGTAATCAATAGCAACTAAAATATGTGTATATCCATTAGAGGCAGGAAAAGGTCCCATATAATCAAAGCCCCAAACATCAAATGGTTCAATAACAAGTGAATAATTCATAGGCATTTCTTGACGTCTACTAATATTACCAATTCTTTGACATTCATCACAAGATAGGACAAACTTACGGGCATCCTTGAAGAGAGTAGGCCAATAAAAATCGGATTGCAATACCTTATGTGCAGTTCTATCTCCCGCGTGGTGTCCTCCATAAGTTTCGGAGTGGCACTTGCGTAGGATCTGTTCCTGTTCATGCTCAGGTACACAACGTCTAATAACACCATCTACTCCTTCTTTATAAAGATGTGGGTCATCCCAAATGTAATGTCTCAAATCATAGAAGAACTTTTTCCTTTTGTTGGTATGTGAAGCTAGGTGGTTGTCGTGGTATTTCTCACGGGGGGCTTGCGAGTCGACAGATGCCACAAGGGCTTAGTGTGTGGGTAGGACTGCTGCTGATAGGACCGGGAGCGAGTATGCGAGTAGCACGCGGTGGTTTACCCAGGTTCGGGGCTCTCCGGAGAGATAATACCCCTACTCCTGCATGACTGAGTATGTCTGGTACATCTGGTACAGAGTCGCTCCTAGAGCTGTATCCAAGATCAGTGCCATAGGCATCTGGCTTTGTATATGCCTGTATGAAGCATGCTAGTGGCCGGCCATGCTCATGGCCGTGAGCATATGTGCTCATGTGAATGGATGGATGGATGGATAGCTAGCTTGCTTGCTAGCTTGTGTGTGTGCGTGAGGGAATCCATCCTCCCTGGATGGATGGATGTGAGCCCATATATATAGTGTGGAGCTAGCTTGGTATGTAAGCTATATGGGTAGCTTAGGAAGTAAGCTAGGTAGTGGCCTTGGATGTAGGCTACCTTGGGTAGCTTACATGCCAAGCCATGTAGGCATGGCTAGAGGCATGGTAGATGTCATGCTTGTCCCCTGGGATACTTTATAAATCAGTACCCAGGGGACACGGTACACTATAGATGATGGCATCGCGGTATGGTTGTCTCGTCGATGTCGGGTCGGGCTGCAGTCGGCAGCCGACTGGTTGGCGTAGTCGGCAGCCGGCTGGTTGGCGTAGTCGGCAGCCGGCAGTCGGACGGGGAGCCGGCAGGAGCGGCCGGGAAGTCGGACTGAGGGGCTTTGCTAGCCCCGATGTCTTGAAATATCATCTTGCCATCTTCGGGGTATCCGTGTCCCATTACACCGACAGTAGCCCCCAAGCCTCCGGGCAACTTGGCAAAGTTGGGCAGAGGTTTTTTGGCAAATGTTCATGAAAATGATCATAAAAAGGACAAAGTTAGTCCATGCAGATATATCGAATGTTTGCTTTTAGCATTGCAAGTTTTATGCGGAGGGTGCCGACTCGGTTTCGTCCGAGCCCCCTTCAATCTTTTTCATGTTCCCTCCACTCTTTGGCCCGTGCTCTTGCTTGCCGGACAGCCGCTCTGCGGTCTGTGGCTGAGAGTGGGCCGCGAAGTGGAGTGTACAGTACTCAGAGTCTGGGAGCAGATTCAACCAAGTAGATACTTGTAAAGGAAACGGTCGGGTCGCCCGAACGTTTTTCTTCCCGGGCGTTTTTCGCGTGGGTGGCCTCCAGCGTTCACTCTTGCTAGTCGGCAGCCGCTCTGCGGTCTGTGACTAAGAGTGGGCCTTTGGTACCGCACACGGTACTAAGCCGTCTGCGGGAACTAACGTCTCAGGCCAAGCGGCCAGCCCCCGGGCCAACTCTGGCTGGCGCCGGGGCAAATAGTGATGCTACTGTAATAAAATGCGGCAACAGCCCCCGAGCAATGCTCGGGGTTATCCGTGCTTGCGTAGTGCAAAAAATATGCGGGTGAGGAGCTCACGTTGATTTTCGTGTAGTCGCGGTCGTCGTAGATAGCCGGCACGACTCGGCGCTCGCGGAGTGCGCCGGTGCACCCGCTGGGTGTAGGGCCGACTCCTGAGCAGTCGGGCCGGATCTTCCGGCAGCTATTGTGTCTTCTTTCTCGCGGGGGCGCGTCAGCGCACCCGCTGGGTGTAGCCCCCGAGATTCGGGCCGACTGCTGAGCAGTCGGGCCGGATCTTTCGGCAACTACTTTGTCTTCTCTTCTCTCGCGGGGGTGCGTCAGCGCACCCGCTGGGTGTAGGCCCCGAGATTCGGGCCGACTGCTGAGCAGTCGGGCCGGATCTTCCGGCAACTACTTTGTCTTCTCTTCTCTCGCGGGGGCGCGTCAGCGCACCCGCTGGGTGTAGCCCCCGAGACTCGGGCAACTACTTTGTCTTCTTCTCTCGCGGGGGCGCGTCAGCGCACCCGCTAGGTGTAGCCCCTGAGATTCGGGCCGACTCCTGCGCAGTCGGGCCGGATCTTCCGGCAACTACTTTGTCTTCTTCTCTTTCTTCTTCAGACAGCTGAAGGGCGGACCCCAACATGGCAGTCGGGCTCTTTGCAGCCGGCCAGGAAGCCGACGGTCGGACGCATTTTTTTGTTTTTGCAGCAAGCCGACCGCCATCTCTTTTCCAGCCGCACACATCTCTCTCTTTTTTTTGCCCGCACAGCTGGGTTGTCGGGTTCTCCACGGAACTTGCAGGAGCGTCAGCAGGCGGAAGTCGGCGGCCGGGACGCGGCAGCAGTCGGCGCCCGAGTCCCGGGGAAGCCAGCGTGGCGGCGAAGCCGGCAGGGCGTGAAACCCGGCTGCGGGCGGAGCCGGAGCCGGCCAGGCGGTTGAAGCCGGCGGGAGCGGAGCAAGCGTCCGGGTTTACCGAGCCGGCGCGCGCATGTGAGCAGTCGGCGCGGACCCGGTCGGAGCGAAGGCGAGGTGGAGCCCGCGCGCGCATGGAGCACAGGGCGTGGCAAAGTCGAGGCGGAGCCGGCGCGCGCGCGCGTGGAGCAGGCGGCACGGACCCAGGCGGAGCGAAGGCGAGGCGGAGCCGGTGCGCGCGCGCGGAGCAGGCGGCGCGGACCCAGGTGGAGCGAAGGCGAGGCGAAGCCGGCGCGCGCGCGTGGAGCAGTCGGCGCGGACCCAGGCGGTGGCGGCCAGGCATGGGCGAGGTCGGGGGCGGGAGCCGGCCAGCCGGCGCGCGGCAGAGCCGGCCGGGCGAGGCGGACCCGGTGAGCGAGCCGGCCAGCCGTCATGCGGGAGGTCGGGTGGGCGAGACGGACGGCGCGGTCGTGCTGAGTTGGTGAGTGGGCGGAGCCGGAGCCGGCCTGGGCAAAGCCGGCGGGCGCGGCGGGAGGAAGCGCAGAAGCCTGGGCCGGCACCGCAGGCGGGGACGGCGCAGAGGAACTGGCGCGGAGCCGGACGCGGCCGGGCCCGGGAAGGCGGAGCTGAGGCCGGGCGCCAGCGTGCTGGTGAAGCCGGCCAGCACAGCGGGTGGAGCAGGCGGGCTGCGCCGATCCGGCGCACGCGGAGGAGCCGGCGAGGCGGAGCCGGCCAGGGGCACGCAGGCTGCGACCGCTACGACGCGCGGCGCTGGAGCCTGTGGCGGGGACGCGGTCGGGACCGGCAGAAGCGTCGAGCCGGCGATGCGGGGGAGGGCGGCCAGGGCCGCAGGCGGCCACAGGCAGAGTCGGCCCGACGCAGCCGGGCGTGTGCGGACGCGGGGCGCGTCCGGTCATGGGGCGGGCTGAGGCGACCCATGCAGGAGCCAGCGAGGGCGCGGGAGGCCGGACCCGGCGCTGCTGGCGCGGTCGGCGCGAGGAAGGGTGGAGCCGGCGAGACGGAGCCGGCAAGGAGGAGCCGGCCAGGGGCGACTCAGAGCCGGCCCGGACCGGGCTCGCGTAGGAGGCGGACGGGTGCAGGAGCCGGCCGGCGGGCGCGGAAGCGGCGAGGAGCACCCGGCCGTGGGCGGACTCGAGGCGGACGCGCGAGAAGCCGGCCCGACGCAGGCCGGGTGGTAGAGGCGGCTAGAGGGGTCGGGCGGCACGGCGCAGGCGCGGAGACCAGGCAGCCTGAGGGAAACGGTGCCGACCTGGCTGGAGCGCAGGAGCAGGCCGCGCGCACGTAGCCGTACGTGGAGCACAGCAGGCTGATGCGTGCAGTGGGCAAGGCCGGCGATGCACGAGGCGGAGCTGGAGCCGGGCGCGGCATGCAGATTCGAACGCAGGCGCGGGGCGGAGGGGAGGAGCGCGAGCCTGGGGGCCATGCCCCGTCGGGAGGTCGCGCTGCCGGCCAGCGGCAGTAGTGGTCATAGCAGCAGGCAGCAGTGTGGCGCCACGGAGGGGCGGGCGCCGGATGAGAGGATGGACACGGCCGGCCGAAACGAGGCACCGTGCGCGGCGTGCGCGCGGACGGACGTCTGACGTTGCGGTGGTGGTGAAGAAGGCGAGGCCGAAGGCGAGGTCGCGCCGCCCCTCACGGCCATTCCGGGGGCATGTCGATGTCGAGCCCCCGACCGCTATCGAAGAGACGGCGCGACGCCGCGGTGGCGAAGACGAAGAGGTCGACGGCGAGGACGCGCCAACCCTCGCGGCCGCTCCGGGGGCGGGTCGATGTCGAGCCCCGGAGCGCTACCGGAGAGACGGCGCGACGCCGCGGCGGAGGCGATGAAGAAAAAAGGGTCTCGCCCGGACAGCGAAACCAGCAGCAGCGTGGTAGCGTAGTAGTAGTACCGCCCCACGGTGGGCGCCAACTGTCGTGGTATTTCTCACGGGGGGCTTGCGAGTCGATAGATGCCACAAGGGCTTAGTGTGTGGGTAGGACTGCTGCTGATAGGACCGGGAGCGAGTATGCGAGTAGCACGCGGTGGTTTACCCAGGTTCGGGGCTCTCCGGAGAGATAATACCCCTACTCCTGCATGACTGAGTATATCTGGTACATCTGGTACAGAGTCGCTCCTAGAGCTGTATCCAAGATCAGTGCCATAGGCATCTGGCTTTGTATATGCCTGTACGAAGCATGCTAGTGGCCGGCCATGCTCATGGCCGTGAGCATATGTGCTCATGTGAATGGATGGATGGATGGATAGCTAGCTTGCTTGCTAGCTTGTGTGTGTGCGTGAGGGAATCCATCCTCCCTGGATGGATGGATGTGAGCCCATATATATAGTGTGGAGCTAGCTTGGTATGTAAGCTATATGGGTAGCTTAGGAAGTAAGCTAGGTAGTGGCCTTGGATGTAGACTACCTTGGGTAGCTTACATGCCAAGCCATGTAGGCATGGCTAGAGGCATGGTAGATGTCATGCTTGTCCCCTGGGATACTTTATAAATCAGTACCCAGGGGACACGGTACACTGTAGATGATGGCATCGCGGTATGGTTGTCTCATCGATGTCGGGTCGGGCTGCAGTCGGCAGCCGGCTGGTTGGCGTAGTCGGTAGCCGGCAGTCTAATGGGGAGCCGGCAGGAGCGGCCGGGTAGTCGGACTGAGGGGCTTTCCTAGCCCCGATGTCTTGAAATATCATCTTGCCGTCTTCGGGGTATCCGCGTCCCATTACACCGACAGTGGTATAAGTTTAGCAACTATGTAATTAGCATAATCAGCATACCAAGGGGTACTATGAGAAGTACTTATGACATTTAATTGTTCATCAGGAAAACTATCATCAATAGGTAGTGGGTCATCAAGAACATTCTCTAACCTAGATAAGTTGTCTACAACGGGCTTTTCAGCTCCTTTTCTATCAACAATATGCAACTCAAATTCTTGTAGCAAAAGAACCCATCTAATAAGTCTAGGTTTAGCATCTTTCTTTTCCATAATATATTTAATAACAGCATGATCAGTGTGGATAGTTACTTAGAATCAAGAATATAAGGTCTGAACTTATCACAAGCAAATACAACTGCTAAAAGTTCTTTTTGAGTAGTAGCATAATTTCTTTGAGCATTGTCTAGAGTCTTACTAGCATAATGGATAACATTTAATTTCTTATCAACTCTTTGCCCTAGAATAGCACCTACAGCATAATCACTAGCATCACACATAATTTCAAAGGGTAAATTCCAATCAGGTGGCTGAACAATAGGTGCAGAGACTAATGCTTTCTTAAGTATTTCAAGTGCTTCTACACAATCATCATCAAAGACAAATGGTATATCTTTTTGTAATAAATTAGTCAGAGGCCGAGAAATTTTTGAGAAGTCCTTGATGAACCTCCTATAAAATCCGGCGTGACCACGGAAACTTCTTATACCTTTGATGTCCTTGGGCCATGGCATCAACATTGGCTTTATCAACTTCAATACCTCTTTTAGAAACTTTATGCCCCAGAACAATACCTTCATTAACCATAAAGTGGCACTTTTCCCAATTCAAGACAAGATTAGTTTCTTCACATCTCTGCAAAACTCGATCAAGATTGCTCAAGCAATCATCAAAAGAAGATCCATAGACGGAAAAGTCGTCCATGAAAACCTCACAAATCTTTTCACAAAAGTCAGAGAATATAGCCATCATGCATCTTTGAAAAGTAGAAGGTGCATTACATAAACCAAAAGGCATACGTCTATAAGCAAAAGTACCAAAAGGGCATGTAAAAGTAGTCTTTGATTGATCTTTAGCCGACACAGGTATTTGAGAGAAACCAGAATAACCATCTAGAAAGCAATAATGTGTATGTTTCCATAATCTTTCTAGCATTTGATTGATAAAAGGTAAGGGGTAATGATCTTTCTTAGTATCCTTATTTAATTTGCGGAAATCAATTACCATCCTATAACCGGTAATAATTCTTTGTGGAATCAATTCATCTTTATCATTAGGAACAACAGTAATACCTCCCTTCTTAGGGACACAATGAACAGGACTTACCCACTGACTATCAGCAACGGGATAAATTATACCTGCCTCCAGAAGCTTTAGTATTTATTTTCTTACCACTTCTTTCATTTTAGGATTCAGACATCGTTGAGGATCACGAACTGGTTTGGCATCTGCTTCCAAATTTATCTTATGTTGACATAGAGTGGGACTAATGCCCTTAAGATCATCAAGAGTATATCCAATAGCAGCACGGTGCGTCTTCAGAGTTTTCAATAATCTTTCTTCTTCATGCTCTGAAAGGTTAGCACTAATAATAACAGGATATATCTTCTTTTCATCAAGATAAGCATATTTAAGATTATCAGGCAACGGTTTAAGCTCAAACACGGGATCACCCTAAGGTGGAGGAGGATCCCCTAGGATTTCAACAGGCAAATTGTGTTTTAGCATAGGTTCTTGTTTAAAGAATACTTCATCTATTTCCCTTCTTTCATTCATAAACATATCATTCTCATGGTCTAGCAAATATTGTTCTAAAGGATCATTAGGAGGTAGGGCAATAGAAGCAAGACCAATAATTTCATCCTTACTAGGCAATTCTTATTCACGGTGTTGTTTACTAAATTTAGAGAAATTAAACTCATGAGTCATATCATCCAAGCCAATAGTAACAACATTCTTTTTGCAGTCTATCCTAGCATTAACTGTATTCAAGAAGGGTCTACCAAATATAATGGGACAAAAGCTATCTTGTGGAGAACTAAGAACAAGAAATCAGCAGGATATTTAGTTTTCCCGCACAAGACTTCAACATATCTAACAATTCCCATTGCTGAAATAGTATCTCTATTAGCAAGTTTAATTGTGACATCAATATCTTCTAACTCAGCAGGTGCAATTTCATGCTTGATTTCTTTATACAAGTCATAAGGTATAACACTAGCACTAGCACCCATATCACATAAGCCATGATAACAATGATCTCCTATTTTAACAGAAATAACAGGCACGCCTACCATACGTCTATGTTTATCTTTAGCACAAGGTTTAGCAATTCTAGCAGTTTCACCGCAGAACTGAATAACATGCCCATCAATATTATCAGACAAGAGCTCTTTAACAATAGCAATATTAGGTTCAACTTTAACTTGCTCAGGAGGTGTATATGTTTTAATATTGCTTTTACGAACTACAGTTGAAGCTTTAGCATGATCTTTTATCCTAACAGGGAAAGGTGGTTTCTCAACATAAGAAGTAGGAATAATAGGATCATTATAAGTGACAGTCTTTTCTTCAACTTTAATAGGTGCAGCTACTTTTACTTCTATGAGAGGACGATATTTAAACCACTTATCCATAGGCAGATCAACGTAAGTAGCAAAAGATTCACAGAAAGAAGCTACTATCTCAGAATCAAGTCCATATTTAGTGCTAAACTTACGAAAAACATCGGTATCCATGAAAGATTTAACATAATCAAACTTAGGTGTCATACCTGAATCCTTACCATTGTCGAGGTCCCAATCTTCATAGTTGCATTTAATTCTACTCAATAAATCCCATTTGAATTCAATAGTCTTCATCATAAAAGAGCCGGCACAAGAAGTATCAAGCATGGTGCGATTGTTATCCGAAAGCCGAGCATAAAATTTTTGAAGAATTGTTTCTCTTGGAAGCTCATGATTGGGGCATGAATATAACATTGATTTAAGCCTCCCCCAAGCTTGAGCGATGCTTTCTCCTTCGCGATGCCAAAAATTATATATATAATTGCGATCACGATGAACAAGATGCATAGGGTAATACTTTTGATGAAATTCCAATTTCAATCTTCTATAGTTCAGTGATCCCATATCATCACATAGCCTATACCATGTCAATGCATCTCCCCTCAAAGATAAAGGGAAGACCTTCTTCTTAGCAACATCATCGGAAATACCTGCAAGCTTAAATAATCCACAAACTTCATCCACATATATTAGGTGTTCATCAGGATGCTTTGTTCCATCTCCTGTAAAAGGATTAGCTAGCAGTTTTTCTATTATAGGTTGAGGAGAAACTCTTTGCTCTACTGGTCGGGGTGAAGATACCCCGAACAAGCCCCTCAGAGGATTACTTTCCATAGTTACAAGCGACAGTAAATTTCAGTACACTATATAAATTTTTCTTTACCAAATTCCACCTACCAAAGGCGCTTCACTCCCCGGCAAGGGCGCCAGAAAAGAGTCTTGATGACCCACAAGTATAGGGGATCTATCGTAGTCCTTTCAATAAGTAAGAGTGTCGAACCCAACGAGGAGCATAAGGAAATGATAAACGGTTTTCCGCAAGGTATTCTCTGCAAGTACTAAATAAGTGGTAACAGATAGTTTTGTAATGAGATTATTTGTAACGCGCAACAAGTAACAAAAGTAAATAAAGTGCAGCAAGGTGGCCCAATCCTTTTTGTATCAAAGTACAAGCCTGGACAAGCTCTTATATAAGGAAAAGCGCTCCCGAGGACACATGGGAATATCGTCAAGCTAGTTTTCATCACGTTCATATGATTCGCGTTCGGTACTTTGATAATTTGATATGTGGGTGGAACGGTGCTTGGGTGCTCTTCTTACTTGAACAAGCATCCCACTTATGATTAACCTCTATTGCAAGCATCCGCAACTACAACAAAAGTATTAAGGTAAACCTAACCATAGCATGAAACATATGGATCCAAATCAGCCCCTTACGAAGCAACGCATAAACTAGGGTTTAAGCTTCTGTCACTCTAGCAACCCATCATCTACTTATTACTTCCCAATGCCTTCCTCTAGGCCCAAATAATGGTGAAGTGTTATGTAGTCGACGTTCACATAATACCACTAGAGGCTAGACAACATACATCTCATCAAAATATCGAACGAATACCAAATTCAAATGACTACTAATAGCAAGACTTCTTGCTTGTCCTCAGGAACAAACGTAACTACTCACGAAGCATAACCATGTTCATAACCAGAGGGTATTAATATGCATAAAGGATCCGAACATATGATCTTCCACCAATTAAACCAACTAGCATCAACTACAAGGAGTAATTAACACTACTAGCAACCTATTAGCACCAATCCCGGACTTGAAGACAAGAATTAGATACAAGAGATGAACTAGGGTTTTGAGATGCGATGGTGTTGGTGAAGATGTTGATGGAGATTGCCCTCTCCCGATGAGAGGAGCGTTGGTGATGACGATGGCGATGATTTCCCCCTCCGGGAGGGAACTTTCCTCGGCAGAACAGCTCTGCCAGAGCTCTATATTGGATCTACCAAGGTTCCGCCTCATGGCGGCGGAGTTTCGTCCCGAAAGGTTGCTTCTTATTTTTTTCTCGACGAAAGACTTCATATAGGAGAAGATGGTCACGGAGAGCCACCAGGGGACCCACGAGGCAGGGGCGCGCCCTGGGGGGGCGCCCCCCACCCTCGTGAGAAGGGTGTGGGCCCCCTGGTCTTCATCTTTGGCAAAGATTTTTAATTATTTATTATAAGGTGTTCCGTGGACTTTCTGGACTTTTGGAGTTGTGCAGAATAGGTCTCTAATATTTGCTCCTTTTCCAGCCCAGAATTCCAGCTGCCGGCATTCTCCCTCCTTATGTAAACCTTGTAAAATAAGAGAGAATATGCATAAGTATTGTGACATAATGTGAAATAACAGCCCATAATGCAATAAATATCGATATAAAAGCATGATGCAAAATGGACGTATCAATACCCCCCGATACTAGCCATAGATTCATCAAAATAAGCAAACAACACACGAAAAACAGAATCTATCGAAAACAGAACAGTCTGTAGCAATCTGGAAGTTTCAAATACTTTTGTAACTCCACGAATTGTGCGAAATTAGGACGTCCTAAATAATTTTTATATTGATCTACTGCAGTGGGAATTGGTATGTTATCGCTCTCTGGTAAAAAAATGAAAATTATTCTCGTGAGCACATGCTACCTCTTGAGCACTGTGTTGGTTATCCCCAAGAGGAAGGGATGATGCAGCAAAGTATCGTAAGTATTTCCCTCAGTTTTTGAGAACCAAGGTATCAATCCAATAGGAGGCTATACGCGAGTGCCTCATACCTGCACAAAACAAATAAATCCTCGCAACCAACGCGGTAAGGGGTTGTCAATCCCTACACGGCCACTTACGAGAGTGAGATCTGATAGATATGATAAGATAATATTTTTGGTATTTTTATGATAAAGATGCAAAGTAAAATAAAAGCAAAGTACAAAGCAAATGAAATAAATAAGTATTGGAAGATTAATATGATGAAGATAGACCCGGGGGCCATAGGTTTCACTAGTGGCTTCTCTCAAGAGAATAAGTATTCTACGGTGGGTGAACGAATTACTGTTGAGCAATTGACACAATTGAGCATAGTTATGAGAATATCTATGTAACATCCCAAATTTTCAATTTGGAATGTTATACATTAGATCATCATTGCATATCATGTTTTATTGCTTTTCCGTTCCGTAATACTCGAAATCCTAAGCAACTCAAGGACCCTCGGAGAGAGTTGGGGATTTCCCGGTTTTCATATTTGATTCTTTTATCAAATTTTGAAACGAGGATTTTGGTTTTAATTATTTTTCTCTCCGAAAATATTTCATATTAAAATACAAGAGGGGAGATAATATGACTTCTCCAAAATAAATGAAATATTGGAGGAATTTTAAAATCAAATATTTGTTCCATTTGGATTTTATTGCAATTTTGTTTGCATTAGAAAAATTGCACGTTTTCAAAATTGCATTTTAGGGCCAAGAAAATGTTCATCTCGTTCTAAATATTTTATTTAGAAGGTTAAAATTTATTTTGGCATTTTTAGTTTAATTATTTATTTTTCTAGGATTTTATTTCGGTCGGTGAAATTATTTAAAAAAAAGGTTCCCACGCCCGACTAGGCCTCCCAGCCGAGCCAGACCGCCGCCGCCGCCGACTCGGACAAGGAGTCCGAGCCGGACTCCACCGCCGCCGCCTTGGCCCCTCCTCCAAGCCGCCCCGCCCCGCCCCTTTATATACGCGTCGCCCGAGCCCCCACCCCCACAGCCACCGCCGCCCCGCGCCTAGCCCCGCCGACCGCGCCGTGCCTAGCCGCCGCCGCTGCCGCAGCCGAGCGCCGCCGCCGCCACCGAACGCCGCCGCCGCCCCCGCGAGCCGCCGCACCTCACCTCGCCGGACCTCTCGCCGGAGGTAGTCGCCGAACTCCGCCGCGCGGTTTTTTTTATAAAACCATTCGGTTTTTTTAGAAACCCTAGATCCGTTTTTTTAGGATTCGCCGGTTTTTCTCGGTTCTTCTAATTAGCGGACGTTCATCCGAACGTTCGTGTTAACGAACAGTTCGTCGCCCGTTAGATACAGCTAACGAACGCTCGTTCGTTAGTCTATTCGTCAGTTTTCTTTTATCGGATTTATTCCGCAATTTTCTTAGATCGCGATTTCTGATCCGATCTTAGTTTCTGTTTATCCTTTCGCTCGTTAGTCGGAATCAGGCGATTCAAGCGCCTAGAGTTTCATCTCAAAACCCTCTTTCCGTTTAACCAACTCAAACAAGTTTTCCCTACTGTAAAATTTGACCTAGTTTCAGATTAGTAAATGAAGCTTCTTTCTTTCGCCGTTTGGGTTTCGTTGCTCCGTTTGATTTGATTCTTTTTGTGAACAAGAGTTCTTAATTTGAACTTTCTGGTCAACCTCTTTTATTTGAGTTTTGCTTGTGCATCATTGCTTGTTACTTATGTATGCTATTGTTTGCTTGTGATAGAACACCCGGAGTGCGAAGCGTCCTATTACGAGTCCCTAGGTTTCGCAGATCGTCAGCAAGGCAAGTAACACTTTGATCATACCCCTTTATCACCCAGTTTTTATGCATTAGTTCCAATCCTCAAACATTGCATGATTAGGATGTCATTAACTTGTGGGTTGGGAAGTAGTTGATGAGGTAGAACCTATTGCCCTGTTACATTTAAACCCTTGGGAGTTACTCTACGTGTTGCTTATATTACTATGCTATGCTATGCTCGTAGATGTGGTTTGGGTTTGATTGAAATCCATGACAGATGTGAGATTGTTAAATTAATGGTTCAACTTAAGGTGGCAACTTAATCAAACAACTGGGTGGATTGAGGCACCTGGAGTACCCAGTGTTGCCTGTATTTTTTGGAAATCCCGGAGTACCCGTGTTATCTTCCTATGGACCGCCACCCAGGCTCAAAGGAAACTGAGATGATTCATGCTAGAAACTTCCGTGTGCAGCTACAAGCTATTATGGGCTCTAGCATAGTTGAGTAAGTTACGTGAAGCTCTTGAAGAGGCAGATCAGCAGGTAGTGGGATATAGGTTTGGTATGGTCTGTACGGAGTAGAGAGTTAATGTTTCTGAAAGACTGTGTCTCGGTCATCCATTTCTCAAACACCTTGTAGTGCGACAAATCCAATGGAGGAGATCGAGTCTTGTGGGGAAAAGTGCGCAAACCTCTGCAGAGTGTACAATCTAATCATGGTTAGCCGTGTCCCCAGTTATGAACAATTCTTGAGTATCTAGTACTTGGGTTATCACATGTATTTCATCATGTTTAATTAATATTGTTGGGTTGTTAATCACTTTAATTGGGATTGAGTTGGAGGAACCTTATCAATGATGTTTCAACTACCATGATAGTAAAATTAAAATCTATTCCTTTGTTGTAGGGAAAATTGGCTTTTCGCAAAAATTATAAACCATAGAGCTTTCCACCATCCATATATGCATATAGTGATAGAATTATTTTGTTGTTGCTCTATTGTGTTATGTTGCCAGCATATTCCATGTGCTGACCCGTTTTCGGGCTGCAACGTATTATGTTGCATACTTTTCAGACGAGGAGTAAGGTACGTTAGGTCATTGCCGTGAAGCTCAGCTATGCCGTTGGAGTTGATGGACTCACCTTATCTTCCAAGCCTTCCGCTGTTATCGTATTAGATGGCCTTAAGCCATATTATTGTAACAAGTTCTCTCTTGAGACATTCGATGTAATAAGTGTGTGATTGCTACTCTGTTATAAATCCATCGAGTACTGTGTGTGTCAGCATTATCGATCCAGGGATGACACTGAAGCACAGAGACTTGACCATCTGAGGTCGGGTCACTACAATCTGGGCATGATCTTGTATATAGGCATCACGTCCGAGACAAGTAGACTGAGTCCTGCCTGCATCTACTACTATTACTCCACTCATCGACCGCTATCCAGCATGCATCTAGAGTATTAAGTTAATGAAAACAGAGTAACGCCTTAAGCAAGATGACATGATGTAGAGGGATAAACTCATGCAATATGATGAAAACCCCATATTGTTATCCTCGATGGAAACAATACAATACGTGCCTTGCTGCCCCTACTGTCACTGGGAAAGGACACCGCAAGATTAAACCCAAAGCTAAGCACTTCTCCAATTGCAAGAAAGATCAATCTAGTAGGCCAAACCAAACTGATAAATCGAAGATACTTGCAAAGATAACCAATCATACATAAAAGAATTTAGAGAAGATTCAAATATTATTCATAGATAGACTTGATCATAAACCCACAATTCATCGGTCTCAGCAAACACACCGAAAAAAGAAGATTACATCGAATAGATCTCCACAAGAGAGGGGGAGAACATTGTATTGAGATCCAAAAAGAGAGAAGAAGCCATCTAGCTAATAACTATGGACCCGTAGGTCTGAGGTGAACTACTCACACTTCATCGTAGGGGCTATGGTGATGATGTAGAAGCCCTCCATGATCGATGCCCCCTGCGGCGAAGCTCCGGAACAGGCCTCAAGATGGGATCTCGTGGGTAAAGAATGTTGCAGCGGTGGAATTAGGGTTTTGGATCTGTATCTGATCGTTTGGGGATACGTAGGTATATATAGGAGGAAGGAGTACGTCGGTGGAGCAACAGGGGCCCCACGAGGGTGGAGGGCGCGCCTCGGGGGGTAGGCGTGCCCCCCCTACCTCATGGCCTCCTCTTTTGTGTCTTGACGTAGGATCCAAGTCTCATGGGTCTTGTTCCTTGAGAAAATCACGTTCCCGAAGGTTTCATTCCGTTTGGACTCCGTTTGATATTCCTTTCCTTCGAAACCCTAAAACAGGCAAAAAAACAACAATTCTGGGCTGGGCCTCTGTTTAATAGGTTAGTCCCAAAAATAATATAAAAGTGGATAATAAAGCCCAATAATGTCCAAAATAGTAGATAATATAGCATGGAGCAATCAAAAATTATAGATACGTTGAAGACGTGTCAAGCATCCCCAAGCTTAATTCCTGCTCGTCCTCGAGTAGGTAAATGATAAAAACAAAATTTTTGATGCGGAGTGCTACTTGGCATAATTTTAATGTAATTCTTCTTAATTGTGGTACGAATATTCAGATCCAAAAGATTCAAGATAAAAGTTCATATTGACATAAAAATAATAATACTTGAAGCATACTAACTAAGCAATTATGTCTTCTCAAAATAACATGGCCAAAGAAAGTTCATCCCTACAAAATCATATTGTTTAGTCATGCTCCATTTTCGTCACACAAGAATGCTCTCATCATGCACAACCCTGATGACAAGCCAAGCAATTGTTTCATACCTTAGAAATCTCAAAGCTATACACTTTCACGCAATATATGAGCGCGAGCCATGGACATATCAATATGGGTGGAATAGAATATGATGATGGGGGTTATGTGGAGAAGACAAAAAGGGAGAAAGTCTCACATCAACGAGGCTAATCAATGGGCTATGGAGATGCCCACCGATTGATGTTAATGCAAGGAGTAGGGATTTCCATGCAACGGCTGTACTAGAGCTATAAATGTATGAAAGCTCAACAAAAGAAACAAAGTGGGTGTGCATCCAACTTGCTTGCTCACGAAGGCCTAGGGCACTTGTGGAGGCCCATTGTTGGAATATACAAGCCAAGTTCTATAATGAAAATTTCCCACTAGTATATGAAAGTGACAAAACAAGAGACTCTCTATGATGAAGGTTATGGTGCTACTTTGAAGCACAAGTGTGGCAAAGGATAGTAACATTGTCCCTTCTCTCTTTTTCTTTCATTTTTAGGCCTTTTTATATGGCCTTTCTCTTTATTTATTTATTTATTTATTTATTTATTTCCTCACTGGGGACAATGCTCTAGAAAATGATGATCATCACACTTCTATTTATTTACAACTCAATGATTACAACTCGATGCTAGAACAAAATATGAATCTATATGAATGCCTCCGGCAGTGTACCGGGATATGCAATGAACCAAGAGTGACATGTATGAAAGAATTATGAATGGTCGCTTTTCCACAAATACTATGTCAACTGCATGATCATGCTAAGCAATATGACAATGATGAATGTGTCATGATAAACGGAATGATGGAAAGTTGCATGGCAATATATCTCGGAATGGCTATGGAAATGCCATAATAGGTAGGTATGGTGGCTGTTTTGAGAAAGATATAAGGAGGTTTATGTGTGAAAGAGCGTATCATATCACGGGGTTTGGATGCACCGGCGAAGTTTGCACCAACTCTCAATGTGAGAAAGGGCAATGCACGGTACCGAAGAGGCTAGCAATGATGGAAGGGTGAGAGTGCGTATAATCCATGGACCCAACATTACTCATAAAGAACTCACATACTTATTGCAAAAATCCACAAGTCATCAAAAACCTCAGCACTACGCGCATGCTCCTAGGGGGATAGATTGGTAGGAAAAGACCATCGCTCGTCCCCGACCGCCACTCATAAGGAAGACAATCAAAAAAACAGCTCATGTTTCAAATTTGTTACACAACGTTTACCATACGTGCATGCTACGGGACTTGCAAACTTCAACACAAGCACTTCTCAAATTCATAACTACTCAACTAGCACGACTTTGATATTATTACCTCCATATCTCAAAACAATCATCAAGCATCAAACGTCTCTTAGTATTCAAAACACTCCTAGGAATTTTTTTACTAATCTTGAACACCTAGCATATTAGGATTATTTATGAAAATTACCATGCTATTTAAGACTCTCAAAATAATCTAAGTGAAGCATGAGAGATCAATAGTTACTATAAAACAAATCCACCACCGTGCTCTAAAAGATATAAGTGAAGTACTAGAGAAAAACTATATAACTCAAAAGATATAAGCGAAGCATATAGAGTATCCTAACAAATTCCAAATCATGTATGGCTCTCTCAGAAGGTGTCTATAGCAAGGATGATTGTGGTAAACTAACAAATAAAGACTCAAATAATACAAGACGCTCCAAGCAAAACACATATCATGTGGTGAATAAAAATATAGCTGCAATTAAAGTTACTGATAGAAGTAGACAAAAAGAGGGGATGCCTTCCGGGGCATCCCCATGCTTTGGCTTTTAGGTGTCCTTAGATTATCTTGGGGGTGCCATGGGCATCCCCAATCTTAGGCTCTTGCCACTCCTTGTTCCATAATCCATCAAATCTTTACCCAAAAACATGAAAACTTCACAACACAAAACTTAAAGTAGAAAATCTCATGAGCTCGGTTAGCGAAAGAAAACAAAAGACCACTACAAGGTACTGTAATGAACTCATTATTTATTTATATTGGTGTTAAACCTACTGTATTCCAACTTCTCTATGGTTTATAAACTATTTTACTAGCCATAGATTCATCAAAATAAGCAAACAACACACGAAAAACAGAATCTGTCAAAAACAGAACAGTCTGTAGTAATCTGTAGCTAGCGCAAGATCTGGAACCCCAAAAATTCTAAAATAAATTTCTGGACGTTAGGAATTTATCTATTAATCATCTTCAAAAATAAATAACTAAATAGCACTTTCCAAATAAAAATGGCAGCAGCTCTCATGAGAGCTAAAGTTTCTGTTTTTTACAGCAAGATATCAAGACTTTCCCCAAGTCTTCCCAACGGTTCTACTTGGCACAAACACTAATTAAACACAAAAACACAACCTAAACAGAGGCTAAATAAATTATTTATTACTAAAAAGTAGCAAAAATCAAGGAACAAAAATAAAATTGGGTTGCCTCCCAACAAGCGCTATCGTTTAACGTCCCTAGCTAGGCATAACAAGCAAGGATAGATCTAGGTATTGCCATCTTTGGTAGGCAATCCATAAGTGTCTCTCATAATAGATTCATAAGATAATTTAATTTTATTTCTAGGAAAGTGTTCCATGCCTTTCCTTAACGGAAATTGGAACCTAATATTTCCTTCCTTCATATCAATAATTGCACCAAACATTCTAAGGAAAGGTCTACCAAGAATAATAGGACATGAAGGATTGCAATCTATGTCAAGAACAATAAAATCTACGGGCACATAATTCCTATTTGCAACAATAAGAACATAACTAATTCTTCCCATAGGTTTCTTAATAGTGGAATCCAAAAGGTGCAAGTTTAGAGAGCAATCATCAAAATCACGGAAAGCTAACAAATCACACAAAGTTTTTGAAATCGTTGAAACACTATCACCCAAATCACACAAAGCATAGCATTCATGATCTTTTATTTTAATTTTAATAGTAGGTTCCCACTCATCATAAAGTTTTCTAGGGATAGAAACTTCCAACTCAAGTTTTTCTTCATAAGATTGCATCAAGGCATCAACGATATGTTTAGTGAACGCTTTATTTTGACTATAAGCATGAGGAGAATTTAGCACAGATTGCAACAATGAAATACAATCAATCAAAGAGCAATTTTCATAATTAAATTCCGTGAAATCCAAAATAGTGGGTTTAGCAACATCTAGGGTTTTAATTTCTTCGATCCCACTTTCATCAAATTTAGCATCAAGATCTAAAAACTCCGAATTCTTGGAACGCCTTCTAGGTAAAGGTGGATCATATTCAGTCCCATCATTATTAAGATTCATATTGCAAAACAAAGATTTAATAGGGGACACATCAATAACTTTTAGATCTTCATCTTTATTTTCATAGGAACTAGAGGAACACGCTCTTATAAAGGCATCTTTTTTAGCACGCATCCTAGCGGTTCTTTCTTTGCACTCATCAATGGAAATTCTCATGGCTTTGAGAGACTCATTGATATCATGCTTAGGTGGAATAGATCTAAGTTTCAAAGAATCAACATCAAGAGAAATTCTATCAACGTTCCTAGCCAACTCATCAATCTTAAGCAATTTCTCTTCAATCAAAGCATTAAAATTCTTTTGTGAAGTAATAAATTCTTTAATATTAGATTCAAAATCAGAGGGCATCTTATTATAATTTCCATAAGAATTGTTGTAGGAATTACCATAATTATTAGAGGGATTACTAGGATAAGGCCTAGGATTAAAATTTCCTCTATACGCATTGTTACCAAAATTGTTCCTACCAACAAATTTCACATCCATAGATTCATTATTATTCTCAATCAAAGTAGACAAGTGCATATCATTAGGATCAGAGGTTCATCCATCTTTCCACTCAAGACATTAATTTTTTCTATCGCATGCACCTTTTTATTAGTGGATGTTTCAGTATGCCATTGAGAATAATTAACCATAAATTATCTAGGAGTTCAGTAGCTTCTCCTAAAGTGATTTCCATAAAAGTGCCCCCCACAGGCGAATCTAAAAGATTTCTAGAAGCAAAATTCAATCCACCATAAAAAATTTGGATAATCATCCACAAATTCAAACCATGAGTAGGGAAATTATGTATCATTAATTTCATCCTCTCCCAAGATTGTGCAACATGTTCATGATCAAGTTGCTTAAAATTCATAATATCGTTTCTAAGGGAGATGATCTTAGCGAGAGGAAAATACTTAGAGATAAAAGCATCTTTGCACTTATTCCATGAATCAATACTATTCTTAGGCAAAGACGAAAACCAAGCTTTAGCACGATCTCTAAGCGAAAAAGGAAATATCTTAAATTTAACAATATCATTATTCACATCTTTCTTCTTTTGCATATCACACAAATCAACGAAGCTATTTAGATGGGTAGCAGCATCTTCACTAGGAAGGCCAAAAACAGATCTTTCATGACAAGATTTAGCAAAGCAGTATTAATTTCACAAGATTTAGCATCAGTAAGAGGAGCAATCGGAGTGCTAATAAAATCATTGTTGTAGGTATTGGTAAAGTCACACAATTTAGTATTATCTTGAGCCATCGTGACAAGCAAGCAAACTAACACACAAGCAAACAAAAAGCAAGCGGGCAAAAAGAGGCAAATAGAGAAAGAGAGGGAGGATAGAGAGAGAGAGAGGGCGAATAAAATGACAAGGTGAAGTGGGGGAGAGGAAAACGAGAGGCAAATGGCAAATAATGTAATGCGGGAGATAGCGATTGTGATGGCTTCTTGGTATATTGACTTTTTCGCGGACTCCCCGGCAAAGGCGCCAGAAATGGCTCGTTGTCGGGACTCAAATCTTGACTTGCGCGAACCTCCCCGGCAATGGTGCCAGAAATCCTTCTTGCTACCTCTTGAGCACTTCGTTGGTTTTCCCCGAAGAGGAATGGATGATGCAGCAAAGTATCGTAAGTATTTCCCTCAGTTTTTGAGAACCAAGGTATCAATCCAGTAGGAGGCTACGCGCAAGTCCCTCGTACCTGCACAAAACAAATAAATCGTCGCAACCAACACGGTAAGGGCTTGTCAATCCCTACAGGGCCACTTACGAGAGTGAGATCTGATAGATATGATAAGATAATATTTTTGGTATTTTTTATGATAAAGATGCAAGGTAAAATAAAAGCAAAGTAGAAAGCAAATGAAATAACTAAGTATTGCAAGATTAATAAGATGAAGATAGACCTGGGGGACATAAGTTTCACTAGTGGTTTCTCTCAAGAGCATAAGTATTCTACGGTGGGTGAATGAATTACTATTGAGCAATTGACAGAATTGAGCATAGTTATGAGAATATCTAGGCATGATCATGTATATAGGCATAACGTCCGAGACAAGTAGACCGACTCCTGCCTACATCTACTACTATTACTCCACTCATCGACCGCTATCCAGCATGCATCTAGAGTATTAAGTTAATGAAAACAGAGTAACGCCTTAAGCAAGATGACATGATGTAGAGGGATAAACTCATGCAATATGATGAAAACCCCATCTTGTTATCCTCGATGGAAACAATACAATACGTGCCTTGCTGCCCCTACTGTCACTGGGAAACGACACCGCAAGATTAAACCCAAAGCTAAGCACTTCTCCCATTGCAAGAAAGATCAATCTAGTAGGCCAAACCAAACTGATAATACGAAGATACTTGCAAAGATAACCAATCATACATAAAAGACTTCAGAGAAGATTCAAATATTATTCATAGATAGACTTGATCATAAACCCACAATTCATCGGTCTCAACAAACACACCAAAAAAAAAGATTACATCGAATAGATCTCCACAAAAGAGGGGGAGAACATTGTATTGAGATCCAAAAAGAGAGAAGAAGCCGTCTAGCTAATAACTCTGGACCCGTAGGTCTGAGGTGAACTACTCACACTTCATCGGAGGGGCTATGCTGATGATGTAGAAGCCCTCAGTGATTGATGCCCCCTCCAACGGAGCTCCAGAACAGGCCCCATGATGGGATCTCGTGGATACAGAAAGTTGCGTTGGTGGAATTAGTGTTTTGGCTCCGTATCTGATCGTTTGGGGATACGTAGGTATATATAGGAGGAAGGAATACGTCGGTGCAGCAATAGGGTGCCCACGAGGGTGGAGGGCGCGCCTGGGGGTAGGCGCGCCCCCCTACCTCGTGCCCTCCTCTTTTGTGTCTTGAGGTAGGGTCCAAGTCTCCTGGGTCTTGTTCATTGAGAAAATCAAGTTCTCGAAGGTTTCATTCCGTTTGGACTCCGTTTGATATTCCTTTTCTTCGAAACCCTAAAACAGGAAAAAAACAGCAATTCTGGGTTGGGCCTCTGGTTAATAGGTTAGTCCCAAAAATAATATTAAAGTGGATAATAAAGCCCAATAATGTCCAAAATAGTAGATAATATAGCATGGAGCAATCAAAAATTATAGATACGTTGGAGACGTATCAGCGCATACTTTCTGTTTTTTTCAGCCTGATCAAATAACAATCACCCAAGAAGATCCTAAAGGCTTTACTTGGCACAAACACTAATTAAAACCTAAAAACACAATCATAACAGAGGATAGATGATTTATTTATTACTAAACAGGAACAAAAAGCAAGGAACAAAAATAAAATTGGGTTGCCTACCAACAAGCGCTATCGTTTAACGCCCTTAGCTAGGCATAGAAACAAGAATATATCTAAGTATTGCCATCTTTGGTGTTTATCTTTTTAATGGAGTTATGGTCGGATCCGGGACGTTCCTTACGTTTCCCTTCATGCTCGGAGATTTGTAGATCTAGAGCATCCAACCGCTTATTGCAAAGAGTGATCAACGTATTCATACGGTGAAGGTTCCCACCAACATTTTTAGGAGGCTCAATAGATTTGTTGCAATTCACACAATTTCTCTAAAATTAGGGTTCCTTCTTGAGTAAGTTGTAGTTCCTTTTGTGGGGGAAGTACTCCTACTATTCCCTCTATAATTTCATAAGCAATATTGGGATCAATTTCAATAAAGTTCCCTTTAGCGGCAAAATCCAAGAGTTGTCTATGGGATATGTTTAGCCCAACATAAAAATTACGAAGTAAAATATTGAAATCTCCCCCTATAGTGCAATTAAGATAAGATTCTATCATCCTATACCAAGCATAATTTAAGTTTTCTCCTTGTCTTTGTTTGAAGTGAAGAACTTCAAAATCGGGAGACGAAGGAAGGGAGAAGGGGCTAGCCATGACGGAAAAACAAATGATCTAACACATGGACACACAAGAAGCTCGCAAAAGAAGGCGAACAGAAAAAGGGTGAATAAAATGGCAAAGGTGAAGTGGGGGAGAGGAAAACGAGAGGCAAATGGCAAATAATGTAATGCGAGGGATAAGAGTTTGTGATGGGTACTTGGTATGTCTTGACTTGGCGGTAGATCTCCCCGGCAACGGCGCCAGAAATCCTTCTTGCTACCTCTTGAGCATGTGTTGATTTTCCCTTGAAGAGGAAAGGATGATGCAGCAAAGTAGCATAAGTATTTTCCTCAGTTTTTGAGAACCAAGGTATCAATCCAGTAGGAGAGTACACGCAAGTCACCTAGTACCTGCACAAACAAACAAGAACCTCGCAACCAACGCGATAAAGGGGTTGTCAATCCCTTCATGGTCACTTACGAAAGTGAGATCTGATAAAGATAATAAGATAAATATTTTTGGTATTTTTCTTGTATAGATTGAAAAGTAAATATTGAAAAATAAAAAAAATAGTAAACTAGAATTGTAGATCAGAAACTTATATGATGTAAAGTAGACCCCGTGGCCATAGGTTTCACTAGTGGCTTCTCACAAGATAGCATATATTAGGGTGGGTGAATAAATTATTGTCGAGCAATTGATAGAAAAGCACATAGTTATGAGAATATCTAGGCATGATCATGAACATATGCATCACGTCCGTGTCAAGTAGACCGAAACGATTCTGCATCTACTACTATTACTCCACACATCGACCGCTATCCAACATGCATCTAGAGTATTAAGTTCATAAGAACAGAGTAACGCATTAGGCAAGATGACATGATGTAGAGGGATAAACTCAAGCAATATGATATAAATCCCATCTTTTTACTCTCGATGGCAACAATACAAGACGTGTCGGTTCCCTTTCTGCCACTGGGATCGAGCACCGCAAGATTGAACCCAAAGCTAAGCACTTCTCCCATTGCAAGAAAGATCAATCTAGTAGGCCAAACCAAACTGATAATTCAAAGACACTTGCAAAGATATCAAATCATGCATATAAGAATTCAGAGAAGAATCAAATATTGTTCATAGATAATCTTCATCATAAACCCACAATTCATCGGATCTCGGCAAACACACCACAAAAAGTATTACATCGAATAGATCTCCAAGAACATCGAGGAGAACTTTGTATTGAGAACCAAACAGAGAGAAGAAGCCATCTAGCTAATAACAATGGACCCGAAGGTATGTGGTAAACTACTCACACATCATCGGAGAGGCTATGGTGCTGATGTAGAAGCCCTCCGTGATTGAATCCCCCTCCGGTAGATCACCGGAGAAGGCCCGAAGATGGGATCTCGCACGTACAGAAGGTTGAGACGGGGGGAAGTGGTTTCGTGGCTCTCCCAGATATTTTCAGGGTATAAGAGTATATATAGGTGAAAGAAGTAGGTCGGTGGAGCTACGAGGGGCCCACGAGGGTGGCGGGGCGCCGCCCTACCTCGTGGCCGCCTCGTTGCTTCCTTGACCTCCACTCCAAGTCTCCTGGATTGCGTTTGTTCCAAAAAAAGATACTTGCGAAGGTTTCATTCCGTTTGGATTCCGTTTGATATTCCTTTTTTGCGAAACATTGAAATAGGCAAAAAAACAGCAATTTGCAGTGGGCCTTCGGTTAATAGGTTAGTCCCGAAAATAATATAAAAGTGCGTATTAAAGCCCATTAAACATCCAAAAAAGATAATATAATAGCATGGAACAATCAAAAATTATAGATAAGTTGGAGACGTATCAACACCCTGCCTCACCTTGGATCTCACCGGGTTGCTGCCTCGCTGCCTGGATCCACCGTCCCTGCGCCGTCCTGGCCCTGCAATCCTGCGTCAGGTTCCTCTCACTCCAACCGCTCATGCTCGCCTTCCGCCGCATGGCCTCTCCTCACCTCTGCTTGGAGCAGACAAACGAAGGAAGCTGCGGCCGCCCGCTTCGCCAGTTTCAGGATGTGAGCACTCGGCGCATCACGTTGACCGAGGCCAAGCAGCGCCTTCCCTTCGCCAGATCCAGCCCAGCCTCCTCCCCACCATATGGGACTTGACCCATGGGTGAGCTTCCCACAACCCCTCCTCTCTGTAGGCCCACTTCAGCAAATTCGGCCGAGCATGTTTTTTTCGTGTCCTTGGCGATTTTATCAATTATCCAGAGAAAATTTGTTTTACACATTAGTCTCTCTAGTTCATGCATTTAATAACTAACAAACCATGCATCGGATTAAAACAACTTATATATGTAAAATGCTTAGAATTTTATCTAGTTTCATAATATACAACTTTCATCCATGTTAAAAATGTTTAAATTTCTGTTTGATTAAATTTGCTCAAATGCCATGCTAAAATGCTTTATTTAATAACTAAATAACCATAGCTCCAAATCTAATGATCTTTATATGTAAATGGGGTTGGAAAATGCATAGATTAACTTGGTGCACTTTATTTTCCTGTTTAACAACTCTAAAACATGGTTTAGGGCAGAACAGTACCAAATCCAAAATATGCATATGTGGATTTGCTAGAATTGTTGTTTGTTGTTCTGGCCTCATTTAGGTTTGCCCAAATAGTTAGTTTAATTATGCTTCACCTCTTGCCATGTTTAACAATATTTAATCTTGTCTTGTTCATAAACGAGAGTGAACTAAATAATCCGAATATGGGGTTTTCTTCGATATGCAACTCGTTGCATATTGAGCTCCACTTAATTTGTAGTACTGTTTGTTGCACTTTGCGATGCCATGCCTCATTAAACCGTACATGCATCATACTTCATTGTGCATAATGCCATGTTTATGCTTGGTTGTTCACCATGATGTTAGCTTCTTCCCGGTTGCACTTCTCCTTCATAGTTCCGGTTACGTTGCGATTGTGAGGATTCATTCGACTACATTGGTTTCTCTTCTTCATGATCTCGTTCTTTTTCCTAGCGGGTTTTCAGGCAAGATGACCGTCACCTTGGATCCCACTACTATCTTTGTTATGCTAGTTGTCTCGATGCTATCATTATGACGCTCTACCTACCACATGTTTATCAAGCCCCCCAATTTGCCATGATAGCCTCTAACCTTTTTCCAACATCCTAGCAAACTGTTGTTTGGCTATGTTACCGCTTTGCTCAGCCCCTCTTATAGCGTTGTTAGTTGCAGGTGCAGTTGCAGGTTGTTCCATGTTGGCACTTGGATCTCTTGGGATATCACAATATCTCTTATTTTATTAATGCATCTATATACTTGGTAAAGGGTGGAAGGCTCGGCCTTATACCTGGTGTTTGGTTCCACTCTTACCACCCTAGTTTCCGTCATACCAGTGTTATGTTCCTTGATTTTGCGTCCCTAACACAATGAGGGGTATGGGACCCTCTTGACAATTTGCTTTGAATAAAACTATTCCAACAAGGCCCAACATTGGTTTTACCATTTTCCTAATAACAACTAAAACTTGCATAGGGACTTGCCGGCCCTCGTGGATTTTCAATCAACCCCCGGGACAGTGCTCCTCTGAGTGTTGGTCCAAACCGGGCGATGTCCGGCGCCCCTTGGGCTGAAGGAAATATGCCCTAGAGGCAATAATAATGTTATTATTTTATTTCCTTATATCATGATAAATGTTTATTATTCATGCTAGAATTGTATTATACGGAAACATAATACTTGTGTGAATACATAGACAAACTAAATGTCACTAGTATGCCTCTACTTGACTAGCTCGTTAATCAAAGATGGTTATGTTTCCTAACCATACACATGTGTTGTCATTTGATTAACGGGATCACATTAGGAAAATGATGTGATTGACATGACCCATTCCATTAGCTTAGCACCCGATCGTTTAGTATGTTGCTATTGCTTTCTTCATGACTTATACATGTTCCTGTGACTATGAGATTATGCAACTCCCGTTTGCCGGAGGAACACTTTGTGTGCTACCAAACGTCACAACGTAACTGGGTGATTATAAAGGAGCTCTACAGGTGTCTCCAAAGGTAAATGTTGGGTTGGCGTATTTCGAGATTATGATTTGTCACTCCGATTGTCGGAGAGGTATCTCTGGGCCCTCTCGGTAATGCACATCACATAAGCCTTGCAAGCATTGCAACTAATAAGTTAGTTGCGAGATGATGTATTACGAAACGAGTAAAGAGACTTGTCGGTAACAAGATTGAACTAGGTATTGAGATACTAACGATCGAATCTCGGGCAAGTAACATACCGATGACAAAGGGAACAACGTATGTTGTTATGCGGTCTAACCGATGAAGATCTTCGTAGAATATGTGGGAGCCAATATGAGCATCCAAGTTCCGCTATTGGTTATTTATCGGAGACATGTCTCGGTCATGTCTACATTGTTCTCGAACCCGTAGGGTCCGCACGCTTAAGGTTTCGATGACAGTTATATTATGAGTTTATGAGTTTTGATGTACCGAAGTTAGTTCGGAGTCCCGGATGTGATCACAGACATGACGAGGAGTCTCGAAATGGTCGAGACATAAAGATTAATATTTTGGACGGCTATATTCGGACACCGGAAGTGTTCCAGGTGATTTCAGAGAAAATCGGAGAGCCGGAGGGTTACCGGAACCCCCCCGAGAGAAGTAATGGGCCATATGGGCCTTAGTGGAGAGAGAGAGAGGGGCAGCCAGGGTGGGCCGCGCGCCTCCTCCCCCCTGGTCCGAATTGGACTAGGAGAGGGGGGTGGCGCCCCCCTTTCCTTCTCCCTCCCCACTTCCTTCCCCCTCCTAGTAGGAGTCCTACTCCTACTAGGAGGAGGACTCCTCCTTGGTGTGCTATAGGGCCGGCCGGCCTCCTCCGCTTGCTCCTTTATATATGGGGGCAGGGGGCACCCCTACACACACAAGTTGATCCACGTGATCATTTTCTTAGCCGTGTGCGGTGCCCCCTTCCACCATAATCCTCGATAATATTGTAGTGGTGCTTAGGCGAAGCCCTACGACAGTTGAACATCAAGATCGTCACCATGCCGTCGTGTGGACGGAACTCTTCCCTGACACTTTGCTGGATCGGAGTCCGGGGATCGTCATCGAGCTGAATGTGTGCTAGAACTCGAAGGTGCCGTACGTTCGGTGCTTGGATCGATCGGATCGGGAAGACGTACGACTACTTCCTCTATGTTGTGTCAACACTTCCGTCACCGGTCTACGAGGGTACGTAGACAACACTCTCCTCTCTCGTTGCTATGCATCACCATGATCTTGCGTGTGCATATGAAATTTTTTGAAATTACTACGTTCCCCAACAGTGGTATCAGAGGCTAGGTTTGATGTGTTGATGTTATATGCACGAGTAGAACACAAGTGAGTTGTGGGCGATATAAGTCATACTGCTTACCAGCATGTCATACTTTGGTTCGGCGGTATTGTTGGACGAAGCGGCCCGGACCAACATTACGCGTACGCTTACGCGAGACCAGTTCTCCCGACGTGCTTTGCACAAAGGTGGCTAGCGGGTGTCAGTTTCTCCAACTTTAGATGAACCAAGTGTGGCTCCGCCCGGTCCTTGCGAAGGTTAAAACAACACCAACTTGACAAACTATTGTTGTGGATTTGATGCCTAGGTAAGATTGGTTCTTGCTTAAGCCCGCAGCAGCCACGTAAAACTTGCAACAACAAAGTACAGGACGTCTAACTTGTTTTTGTAGGGCATGTTGTGATGTGATATGGTCAAGACATGATGCTAAATTTTATTGTATGAGATGATCATGTTTTGTAACCAAGTTATCGGCAACTGGCAAGAGCCATATGGTTGTCGCTTTATTGTATGCAATGCAATTGCGCTGTAATGCTTTACTTTATCACTAAGCGGTAGCGATAGTCATGGAAGCATAAGTTTGGCGAGACGACAACGATGCTACGATGGTGATCAAGGTGTCGCGCCGGTGACGATGGTGATTGAGGGAGTCCTGGATTAGGGGGTGTCCGAATGGCCGGACTATACCTTCAGCCGGACTCCAGGACTATGAAGATACAAGATTGAAGACTTCGTCCCGTGTCCGAAAGGGACTTTCCTTGGCGTGAAAGGCAAGCTTGGCTATATGGATATTCAGATCTCCTACCATTGTGACCGACTCTATGTAACCCTAACCCTATCCGGTGTCTATATAAACCGGAGGGTTTTAGTCCGTAGGACAACATACACATCAACAATCATACCATAGGCTAGCTTCTAGGGTTTAGCCTCTCTGATCTCGTGGTAGATCAACTCTTGTAATACCCATACCATCAATATTAATCAAGCAGGACGTAGGGTTTTACCTCCATCGAGAGGGCCCGAACCTGGGTAAAACTTCGTGTCCCCTGCGTCTTGTTACCATCAGGCCTAGACGCACAGTTCGGGACCCCCTACCTGAGATCCGCCGGTTTTGACACCGACATTGGTGCTTTCACTGAGAGTTCCTCTATGCCATCGCCGTCAGGCCCGATGGCTCCTACGATCTTCAACAGCGATGCAGTCCAGGGTGAGAACTTCCTCCCTGGACAGATCTTTGTCTTCGGCAGCTTCGCACAGCGGGCCAATTCACTTGGCCATCTGGAGCAGATCGAAAGCTACGCCCCTGGCCGTCAGGTCAGATTCGGATGTTTTAACTACTCGGCTGACATCCGCGGGGACTTGATCTTCGATGGATTCGAGCCACTACCGAGCGCGCCGCACTATACCGACGAGCATGATCTAGCTCTGCCGCCAAACAGTGCCCTGGAGGCCACACCCGCATCGGCTCCGGTCTCTAATTCGGAGCCAACTGCACCGATCAAGGATGGGCGGTTGGACGCCACCTCGGGGGTTGCGATCCCAACGGCGATTGAGCCGAACACCAGCCCCGCACTCCATGAGACTCATGACTCCAAGGAGCCGGACTCCTTTCCGGACTCCGAACCCTCCGCACCCCGGCCTATCGAATCCGATTGGGCGCCGATCATGGAGTTCACTCCCGCGGACATCTTTCAGCACTCGCCTTTTGGCGATATTCTGAAGTCACTGAAGTCTCTCTCTTTATCAGGAGAGCCCTGGCCGGACTATGGCCAGCGAGGTTGGGATTCGGACGATGAAGAAATTCAAAGCCCACCCACCACCCACTTTGTAGCCACTTTCGACGACTTAACTGACATGCTCAACTTCGACTACGAAGACATCGACGGTATGGACGCCGATGAAGGAGATAATGAAGAACCAGTGCCTACTAGGCCCTGGAAAGCCACCTCGTCATATGACATATACATGGTGGAGACCCCAAAAGAGGGAGATGGAGATGGAACAGCGGAGGATGACCCCTCCAAGAAACAGCCTAAGCGCCGACGTCAGTGGCGCCGCTCAAAATCCCGCCAAAACAAACACGGTGATTCCAGCACGGGAGATAATAACACTCCAGAAAGCACCGAAGAAAACCCCCTCCAGCAAGATTTAGCACAGGAGGATGGAGAAACCGGCCCTCATGAGAGAGCGGCAGACAGAGAGGTCGAGGACGATAATTATATGCCTCCCTCCGAAGACGAGGTAATCCTCGACGACGATGAATTCGTCGTGCCAGAGGATCCCGTCGAGCAAGAGCGTTTTCAACGCAGGCTTATGGCCAGGGCAAGAAGCCTCAAGAAAAAACAGGAACAACTCGGAGCTGATCAAGATTTGCTAGTTGACAGATGGACTGAAGTCCTTGCGGCCGAAGAGCATAAACTTGAACGCCCCTCCAAGAGCTACCCAAAGCGCAGGTTGCTACCCCAATTAGACGAGGAAGCACTCGATGCGGCTGACCGGCCACCTCGTGGCCGCGATAGAGAGGCCTCTCATCCCTCCACTCAAGCCGCACCCCGTACCAAGGCACGGGACTATGCGCCGGACTTACGAGATATGTTGGAGGACAAGGCTAAACAAACAAGATCGATCTACGGATCGCGTGGGCGCCCCACAGCTCGAGACGGCATCCGTCATGCCGGCCACAAATTCGGCAGGGCCGAACACAGTAGACAAGGCTCACTGGAGCTATGTCATGATATAGCCCAGTATAGAGGCGCCGCACACCCACTCTGCTTCACAGACGAAATGATGGATCATCAAATCCCCGAGGGTTTCAAACCCGTAAACATCGAATCATATGATGGCACAACAGATCCTGCGGTATGGATTGAGGATTATCTCCTTCATATCCATATGGCCCGCGGCGATGATTTCCACGCCATCAAATACCTCCCACTCAAGCTTAAAGGACCAGCTCGGCACTGGCTTAACAGCTTGCCAATAGGATCAATCAGTTGTTGGGAGGACCTGGAAGCCGCATTCCTCGACAATTTCCAGGGCACTTATGTGCGACCCCCAGACGCCGATGACCTAAGCCACGTAATTCAGCAGCCAGATGAATCGGCCAGGAAATTCTGGACACGGTTCTTTACAAAGAAAAATCAAATAGTCGACTGTCCGGACGCTGAGTGTCACACCCTAGCTAGGTTATGCATTAGAGTGTGCATCATGTCTTCTTTCATCAGAAATGGAAATGGGGAAAGCAGAACCCCCAGCACCCCCCCCCTGAAATCAACTAGGGTTTACTAAAAATAAATTCAATGAACCTGAAATGCCCTTCAGATATGTTCACCCTCTTTGCCTTGGGTTAGAACCCTTGGGAAAAATGGTGCATATATTTTTAGGTCAACAAAAGGGGCATTGACTGAATTCATAAATATTTGAATTTGGGCATTTAAATACTATTAAATAATTCAAATGCTCAAATAATGTTGGAATTATTTTTGGGCCACTGAAATATTTCAGAAAGTGCCCATAAATATTTTCAGGATTTTATAAAATGATTTAGTATTTAAACTAAATCAAAACAGAATAGCAAAAATAGAAAACAGAATAAAAATTGAGAGAGAGAGAGAGTAGGCCAGTGGGCCACTTACCTGGCGCCACCGACCGGCCCAGCACTGTAGCTGGACGGCCCAGCCCACCAGGCCGACGCCAGTCGTCCCCTAGCTCCTGCCAGGAGGACGCCGGGCGTGTGCCCGCGGTGCGCCGGCACGCGCGCGGCCACCGACGGCCACCACCTGCTTCGGCCGCCTCCCCGACGTCGCTATGGACGCCACGCACCCCCCCTGGCCCTCTCATTCACTCTCCCTCGCCCTCATCCTCTCCCCTGTCTCGGTCTCTCGCACATACCGAACACAGCCGTCGCCGCCGTTCGCTGCCACCGCGGCCACCGGCCACCCCTCGCCCTGCCGCTGCGCCCAAGAGCTCCGCCACATTGCCGGCTACCTCTCCGTCAAGTCACGCGCCTCGGGAAGCCCTACGGCGTCGCCTTAGAGCTCTTCCTCAACATGCGGCCGCCGGCGACTTCATCATCGATTCGCCGTCTCCGACGCGTCCGCGAGGACGCTGACCATCCCTACGTGTTTGCCGTGAGCTCCTGCCCCTTCTCCCCCTCTCCGTTCTCGCTCTCACACGCCGTAGCCATCGCCCCCTTGTTGACCGAAACCCGCCGCCGCCGCGCTCGTCGCCGGTGATGCTCCGGTGACCATTTGGTCCCGGGCATGCTTCCATCGTACTCACCGCACCCCGTAGATGCCGTAGGTGCTATGCACACATCACCACGGCCACCGCAACCGCGTCCCCGCTCGTGTCCGAACTCCGGCGCCGCCCCGAGCTCGTTTCCGACGAGCTCCGGCCGCCCTAGCTGCTGCTGCTTGCAGGGATGGATGCGGGCGAGCTCCAGCTCCCCGCGGATGCCCTTTGCTGTTCGTTTCGTCGCCTATAGCGATTTTCCGAGCCGCGCCGCCGTCTCAGGCCTCGCCGGCGTCACGTCGCCGGTGGGGTTGACCCATTTGACCACGTGGGCCCCGCCCCCTGGTCAAACCTAGATTAGGAGTTAAGCTAACACTAATTTAGTTAGGTTAGCCACTGACATGTGGGCCCCGACCCCACTGACATTTTAGTTAGGCTTAATCTAAGGTTAATTTACCATATTAAATAGCTGAGTCAATGACATATGGGTCCCGCACGTCAGGTTTGACCTGGGCCGCCCAGTTGACCAGCTGACGTCACCCTGACGTCAAGCTGATGCAGTAATCCTTTCTGGGATTTTAAATAAATCAGAAATGATTTAATTATTTCAGAAAATACCCAAAACTTCTAAAATTCATAGAAATTCAACCATAACTCCAAATGAGACAAATTATATATGTAAAATTATCAGAAAAATTCAAGGAATCCATCTGTACCATTTTCATGCATGTTTGAACAATGTTTGTCCTCTGTTTTGGACAAAACAAATAAAGGGCATTTAAATAACCATATATGGGGTTGGAATTTGAATCTTGTACTCAAACCAACTCCATTTAAATCATAGCTAGTTGCATTAGCTCAAGACACATCCATATTGCCATGTCATAGCATGCATCATATTGTCGCATATCGTCATGTGTTGATTGTGCTCGGTTGTGTTCTTCGTGATAGGTTCTGCCTCCGAGGATATTCACGAGTATCCAACTGAAGGGCAGTATCCCGTCACCACTCCATCAGGCAAGCAACCATTGATCATTCCGATACAACCCATGTTCTCGCTCCTGCTCTTGTTTACTGCATTAAGACAACACGATTCAAACTGTTGTGTGCTACGGTAGTTGAACCCTTATCCTCTGCATGACCTGTCATTGCCAAAGTAACTAGATGAAACCCTCTAGCATGTGTAGGAGTTGATTGAGCCATGTTTTGTGATTCCTACCTTGCTATGCCTGCTATGCTTAGAGTTGTGTCAGGTCTGGTTCATCTGGGTGATGGGCTAGAGTGAAATGCTTGTGCCAGTATTATATGGGATGTGTTGAACATGTTTTGGTAAAGGTATCGATGAGAGGCCATGTAGGAGTACATGGTGGGTTGTTTCATTGAAGCCGTCCCTAAGAACTGAGTTCTGTATGCGTGAATTAAGATTCAGCTACTACCACACATTGGGCCCTGAAATATGACCCCGCTCGACTTACTGACCCCTCTCGCCTCAGTCCAGGAGTTGCAACTAGTTTTTGGTGTTTGTAGGACATGTGTTGGCGGCCGTGCGTAGCGCTGACCCTAGGGGTGGGATATGTTGCGGTAGATACACCGTGGCACGGTGTACCGAGTCACCCGTTTGGTGTCTCGGGAACCCTGTTCACATCGTTCAGGGCCGTTGAGGACACCCCGGCCGGATTTCCTTGCGGATGGAACCTGAATAGGCGATGACCCTGGACTAGAGACTTGTGAGGTTAGTCAGGTCGTGGTCTACACCCACGTCGGTTTTCGCTTGAAGTCTGCCGAGCACATTTCGTGTGCAGACGCTAAGTGGTGGAAACATGTGTGACGAAGTACACCCCTGCAGGGTATGAAACTATTCGAATAGCCGCGTCCGCGGTAAAGGACTACTTGATTGCATATACAGTTCATAGACAAGTTAATGGATACTACTAAAAGACTCAAGATAAGTGTGAGTACCGGGGATGGCCCCCTCACCGGATACGAGGGAGGATCCTCAGTGGAGTATTGTGATGGTGAGTAGTGGACTCGTGTGCGAAAACTATTTTGCTAAAAGATTTCCGTAGGATAGCTTAGCCAAGAGTCAAAGCTGGCTTGCTGCATAAACCCCACCACCTTTTTGAGAATGAGCATGTACAGTAGGTTCTGATGTAAGACTTGCTGAGTACTTTTGTACTCATGTTTGCTTATTTATTGTTTTCAGACGACAACACTGCCCCCTCCGATGGGTTTTACGTAGATCTTGACGTCAACGAGTGACTAGACACCCAGGTGGTGATCCAGGCCATGGAGGGCCCTATGTAGATAGTCAGGCTTCGAGAAGCCTTCTTTCTTTCTAGAGTCTGTACTCAGACTAGTTGCTTCCGCATGTGCTTGTATGACTGTATGACTTGAGTGTCGGGTCATGTGACCCCTATCTGTATGGATATGTTATGTATGGCTCCCTGGAGCCTTTAAATAAAGTACCTGAGTTGTAGAGTTTTGTTGTGATGCCATGTTGTATGTACTCATATCGGGCATATTGTATGTATGATTGAAATGCTTGGTATGAGTGGGATCCGACAATCTAGTTGTTTGTCCTTCGCAGCCTTTCTTATGGGGAAATGTAGTCTAGTGCTCCTCGAGCCATAGTAGTCCGCTACAGCCCGGTTCACCGGAGTCCTGCTAGCCCAGCACTACTGTTCAGGACACTTGACTGGCCGGCATGTGTTTCACTTCGTCCCGATGCCTGTCCCTTCGGGGAAATGTCACGCGGTGATCTCCGGAGTCCTGTCTAGCCTGCTACAGCCCGGGATTCCCCGGAGTCCTGTTAGCCCAGAGCTACAGCCCGGAATCACTCGTTGATGACCGACATGTTCGTTGTGATTCATGTATGCCTGTCTCCATAGGTCTGTGCCGCTTTGGGTTCACGACTAGCCATGTCGGCCCGGGTTCTCGGTCATATGGATGCTAGCGACATTGTCATATACGCGAGCCAAAAGGCGCAAACGGTCCGGGGCCATGGTAAGGCGACACCCGTGGGATACCGTGCGTGAGGCCACAAAGTGATATGAGGTGTTACCGGCTAGATCGATGTGGCTTAGAATCGGGGTCCTGACACTGAGGCCCTAGCAGCCTTCAAGCATAATATCCGTGACGAGTGGCTAGCCCGGCACCTTGGATAGGAATAGCCTAAATCTATGGCAGCACTCACGACACTCATGACCCGCTTTTGCGCGGGAGAAGACAGCTGGCTTGCTCGTAGCAACAATATAACCAAAAACCCTGGTAATTCGGACACCAGGGACAGTGGTGGAAGGTCGCGTCGAACCAAGCAGAAGCGCTGCATTAAACAGCGACAATGCTGAGGATACGGCAGTTAATGCCGGATTCAGAGGCTCTAAATCCGGTCAGCATAAGAAGCCATTCAAAAGGAATCCTAGGGGCCCGTCCAGTTTGGATTGAATACTCGACTGCTTATTATAGATACATGGCACCCCCGAAAAGCCGGCCAATCACACCAACAGGGATTGTTGGGCGTTCAAGCAGGCAGGTAAGCTAAATGCCGAAAACAAAGACAAGCGGCTGCATAGCGATGACGACGAGGAGCCCCGGCCACCGAACAACAGGGGACAGAAGGGTTTTCCCCCACAAGTGCGTACAGTGAACATGATATACGCAACCCACATCCCCAAGAGGGAGCGGAAGCGCGCATTAAGGGACGTATACGCGATAGAGCCAGTCGCCCCAAAGTTCAACCCATGGTCCTCCTGCCCGATCACCTTTGATCGAAGGGACCACCCCACTAGCACCCGTCACAGCGGCTTCGCCGCATTGGTTCTAGACCCAATTATTGACGGATTTCATCTCACTAGAGTCCTTATGGACGGCGGCAGCAGCCTGAACCTGCTTTACCAGGATACAGTGCGGAAAATGGGCATAGATCCCTCAAGGATTAAGCCCACCAAAACGACCCTTAAAGGCGTAATACCAGGTGTAGAGGCCAACTGTACAGGCTCAGTCAAACTTGAAGTGGTCTTCGGATCTCCGGATAATTTCCGAAGCGAGGAGTTAATCTTCGACCTAGTCCCGTTTCGCAGTGGTTATCACGCACTGCTCGGGCGAACCGCATTCGCTAAGTTCAATGCGGTACCGCATTACGCATACCTTAAGCTCAAGATGACAGGCCCTCGAGGAGTAATTACAGTCAATGGAAACACCGAACGCTCCCTCCGAACGGAGGAGCACATGGCGGCCCTTGCGGCGGAAGTTCAAAGCAGCCTCTTTAGGCAGTTCTCCAGTCCGGCGACTAAACGACCGGACACGGTCAAGCGCGCCCGGAGTAACCTACAACAAGACCACCTGGCACGATCTGAGCAGGCGTAGCAATGCGGCCCCAACCCCAACCCTCGCAAAAAGGCGACGCCAGTACTTCACATACATAACTATGCTCTAGAGATACCATGGGCACAGGGGGAGGGGCACCATCACGGCACGCCCAAAACACGGCTTCAACCGTACCAGGGGCTGTCGATTTTTTAATTTTCTCTTACTTTCAGGACTCCATTCTTCGGACGGCCTGTTCGGCAGTTCAATTGCCGCACAAATGATGCAAGAGCCAGGGAAGCAGACAAGCCACGCCACATTACGGAACTCCCAGGTGGTCTCTATCACGAGCAGTATACCTGTTTCGCACATTATTCCGCAGCTTGCCCCTGGAGCGGACATGTTACATAGTCCAACCTTTTGCTTATTGCTTTATTTGTATCGTTCTGCTTTGATCGCAGCTCTTTTTAATAAACAATGCATAGCTTTTGTCTATTTTTGCATTACTCTTTTTTTATTTATATATGTTCCTTAACGACATGTTGCACCCATACACTTTGGTACGGCCAAAATACGCCAGGGGCTTCAGTACCCCTCAACATGGTGTGAGAAGTCCGAACACTTCAACAAGTGCGGCACCCTGAACTTATAGCATTATATGCATCGGCTCCGAATCATGTCTTGGGTCAATAGTTGGGTTTGCCCGGCTCCTATGTTTTGGTGCCTTACGTTCCGCTATATCTGCTAAGGTAGCACTAGGAGAACCACTGCGATTGTGCCCCGGTTGAGCTGGGTCGAGCACCTTAGTGGAGAAAGATAAAACTGACCGTCATGATGAGGCGAGAGCTGGTCGCTGTTCGAGAGGTCTTTTCGAGTCCTTCAAGACTTATGCCGCTTAGGGCGAGGAGCCGGCTCTATCCGGCCAAGGCGTGGATAGCGCCCCGAACTCGGTCTTCCGAATACCAGGGGCTTCGCCGAAATTTAAAATTATAGAATTCTATGGCTAAGTGAGAGTGTTCACGCATTATAGTCCGATTGCCTTGTTCGTTGGGCTGAGCGCCTCCCTCGAAGGACCCAAACATGGGAAAAAGAGCCCTCAGGTTTATCCCCGAACACCCCAGCACTAGCGACACGGGTGCAGAAGCCGACGACTCGCCATCTCTCAGAATTTATAAACAGCTGCACAGAAGGTAATATTTTAAATTCAAACAGCATTGCTTAAGCGCATATGAACAAGTTTTCAGCGCACAAGATAAAATGAGCGAGTTTTACACAAAAATTACATCCATCGAACATTCCTCCGCCACAAGGCGGGCACCCTTCAGAACATCTTTATAATAATTTTCGGGCTTGCGATGCTCTGTACCTGGTGGTGGCCCGTCCTTCACAAGCTTCTCAGCATCCAGCTTGCCCCAGTGCACCTTTGCACGGGCAAGGGCCCTATGGGCACCTTCAATGCAGACGGAGTGCTTGATGACTTCGAGCCTTGGACAGGCCTCCACCAGCCGCCGCACCAGCCCGAAATAGCTCCCAGGATGAGCCTCTCCAGGCCACAGCCAAACTATGAGGCCCTTCATGGCCTGTTCAGCCGCCTTGTGGAGCTCGACCAGTTGCTTCCACTGGTCGCTCAGGGGCACGGGATGTCCGGCCTCAGCATACTGAGACCAGAACACCTTCTCCGTCGAGCTGCCCTCCTCGGCTCGATAGAATGCGGCGGCATCAGATACACTCCGGGGAAGATCTGCGAACGCGCCTGGAGAACTCCGGATTCGGGTAAGTAACAAGTAACTCACGCCTATGTGTTTGCTTTGCATAAAGAATGCCTTACCCGCCGCTATCTTCTTCACCTCATCCAACTCCTGGAGGGTCCTCTGGGATTCGGCCTTGGCAGACTTGGCACTTTCAGTAGCCGCCGCGAGCTCGGACGCTCGCGCCCTTGAGTCACGCTCCAAACTCTCATGTTTTTCCATGAGAGCTTGGAGCTCCTGCCGCACCTTGCCAACCTCGGCCTCATACTTTTCCTGCTCAGTGCGCTCCGCGGCCGATCTGTTCTCGGCCTCGAGCAGCGCTTGCTTCAGGGTCGCCACCTCAGATGTGGCCCCTAAAATAGCCACGATAATCCCGTCATTTTTTGCAATTGCACCTTTGTATATATACATATATTTTATTTAAATAAGGTATTTCTTACCTTCATTGTCCTCGAGCTGCTTCTTGGCACGTCCGGGCGCTTGCTCGAACCGCTCGAGGTTCTGCTTTAGTACGGCCACTTCCGCAGTCAGTTCGGCGGACGCCAGCAGGGAAGCCTGCACATGCATATTGACTCTTTTTAGACTCCTGCGATTTTTTATTTGATCCTCTATTCGGCTTTTCTTTCGGAACGCCAAACAGAGCATCAGGGGCTACTGTTTATGCGGTAATGTTATTTACACATTCTTTACTTACCTCAAAGCTTGTTAAAAGGCTTGTACAAGCTTCAGTCACTCCACTCTTGGCGGACTGAACCTTCTGGATCACCACACTCATAATAGTGTGGTGCCCCTCGTTGATGGAGGCGCCTTGGAGCGCCTCCAACATGTTGTCCGGCGCCTCTGGTTGGACGGAGGTCGCCGCCGCGGTGGGCTTGCTCCTCTTGGGAGGAGGTTCCCTGCCGGACTCTGGAACCTTTGAAGGTTCCGGAGCGGTGTCCGGCCTAGGGCCGGACTTGGAGCCCTGGGGGGTTTCGTCCCCTTTACTCCTGGGGTCCGGGTGGTCACCTTGCGGCGCCTCCAGGACCACCTCCTCTCGGATTGGACCCTGTTGGGACAACACTTCGGTGTCGTCCATAGGGCGGGGGGAGGAAGCCGTCGGCAGCGAGTTCATGTCCGACGAGTCCAGTGAGCCGCTCGACAACGCGTCGAGCCGGTCTTTGGGTGGGCTGCATAAACATATTCGACATAAGGGAAAGCTGTGCAATAAACAAATACTAGGAAATCACTCTGGTATCCGGATACTTACAATTTTGCCAGGGGCTTGGCCCTGGGTGGCCACTCCTCTTCACCGTTGCCAGCATTGGTGGAGTAGTCCGGAGGAGGGATTCTCCCCTTCTTGGACCCTTCGGCCTCCCCAGTTGGGGCGGCCTTCCTTTTCTTCCCTTCCCCCGCTGGAGGGGGAGGTGTCTCTTCTTCCTCCTCCTCATCTTCATGGGAGGAGTGCGCCTCGGAACCGTCGGATGATGGATCCGACGCCTCCTGGCGCCGGGCACTCTTTTGAGTCCCTGCAGCCTTTTTTGCGGCCTTCTTCTCCGGCACCACATAGGGTGCCGGAACCAGCAGCTTCGCCAATTGAGCATCCGCTGGGCCTTCGGGCAGACGAGCCGGACAGTTGATCTGCCCGGACTTCGCCTGCCAATCCTGTCAAAGGTAAGGGAGCTTAGATCCCGCACAGAGTTGAACTATGAAAAACTAGTGCCCTGTAAAAGGTACAAAAAACTTACTGCGCTGGCGTGACGCTGCGCGCCGTATTCGCGATCCTCGGCGGCAGATGCGGGAGCCTCGGCGCCTTTGAAGAGAACCTTCCAGGCATCTTCGTACGTCGTGTCGAAGAGCTTGCTCAGAGTTTGGTGCCGCACCGGATCAAACTCCCACAGGTTAAAAGCCCGTTGTTGGCACGGGAGGATCAAGCGGATGAGCATAACCTGGACTACATTGACAAGCCTGAGCTGCTTGTTCACCAGGGATTGGATGCATGTTTGTAGTCTGGTCACCTCCTTTTTGCTACCCCACGATAGGCCCGTCTCTTTCCAGGACGTGAGCCGCGTTGGGGGTTCGGACCGGAACTCAGGGGGTGCGACCCATTCGGCGTCACGCGGCTCGGTGATGTAGAACCACCCCGATTGCCATCCCTTCAGGGTCTCCACAAAGGAGCCCTCGAGCCATAGGACGTTGGCCATCTTGCCAACCATGGCGCCTCCGCACTCCACCTGGTTGCCGCGCACCACCTTTGGCTTGACGTTGAAGGTCTTGAGCCATAGGCCGAAATGGGGGCAGATGCGGAGGAAAGCCTCGCACACGACGATAAACGCCGAGATGTTGAGGACAAAATTCGGGGCCAGATCGTGGAAATCCAGGCCGTAGTAGAACATGAGCCCCCGAACAAATGGGTGAGAGGGAAGCCCAGTCCGCGGAGGAAATGGGGGAGGAACACCACCCGCTCAAGGGGCCTAGGGGTGGGGATGAGCTGCCCCTTTTCGGGGAGCCGGTACGCGATGTCGTTAGACAGGTATCCGGCCTTCCTCGGCTTTTTGATATGTCCCTCTGTGACGGAGGAGACCATCCACTTGCCTCCCGCTCCGGACATGGATGGAGAAGGTTGAGGTGAGCAGTGCGGACTTGGGCGCTAGAGCTCGAGTGCGCAAGAATGGATAGGCGAAGGAGGAAGAGGGCATAGGTGAAAAGGTGGATCCTTGTCCCCTTATATGGGTGGACGCAACTACATGTCCCCACTAGCCTGGTGAAACTCGCTTATCTCCCAACTGCCATAATCAAAGGCGCGGTTGGGTTACCCACGCCCGTATTGATGAGAATCCCGGAATAAGGGGACACGATCTCTACTTTAACAAGACGTGCCAAGGAAACCGCCTCGCATAATGCGCTGAGATGGGATAGTAAAATGGTTCGAATAAAAGCTTGGCCGTGGTGTGATGTCACATTACAGAGTGCGTCAGCAGATTAGATTTGCGTAAATATTATTCTCTCTATGGCAATATGTGGAAACTTATTTTGTAGAGCTGGACACTACCTTTGTGTTCAAAATCTTCTATGAAGTACTTGCAGGAGGAACCCGCCTTGCAATGCCGAAGACAATTTGCACGCCGGACTCGTAGTCATTGAAGCCTGGTTCAGGGGCTACTGAGGGAGTCCTAGATTAGGGGGTGTCCGGATGGCCGGACTATACCTTCAGCCGGACTCCGGGACTATGAAGATACAAGATTGAAGACTTCGTCCCATGCCCGGAAGGGACTTTCCTTGGCGTGGAAGGCAAGCTTGGCGATACGGATATTCAGATCTCCTACCATTGTAACCGACTCTATGTTACCCTAACCCTATCTAGTGTCTATATAAACCGGAGGGTTTTAGTCCGTAGGACAACATACACATCAACAATCATACCATAGGCTAGCTTCTAGGGTTTAGCCTCTCTGATCTCGTGGTAGATCAACTCTTGTAATACCCATACCATCAATATTAATCAAGCAGGACATAGGGTTTTACCTCCATCGAGAGGGCCCGAACCTGGGTAAAACTTCGTGTCCCCTGCCTCCTGTTACCATCCGGCCTAGACGCACAGTTCGGGACCCCCTACCCGAGATCCACCAGTTTTGACACCGACAGTGATCATGACGGTTCTTCGAAGATGGAGATCACAAGCATAAGATGATGATGTTTATATTTTATGCATCTTATCTTGCTTTGTTTGACGGTAGCATTTTAAGATGATCTCTCACTAATTATCAAGAAGTGTTCTCCCTGAGTATGCATCGTTGCGAAGGTTCTTCGTGCTGAGACACCACGTGATGATCGGGTGTGATAGGCTCTACGTTCAAATACAACGGGTGCAAAACAGTTGCACACGCGGAATACTCAGGTTATACTTGAGGGGCCAAGCATATACAGATATGGCCTCGAAACACGGAGACCAAAAGGTCGAGCGTGAATCATATAGTAGATATGATCAACATAGTGATGTTCACCAATGAAACTACTCCATCTCACGTGATGACCGGACATGGTTTAGTTGATTTGGATCACGTAATCACTTAGAGGATTAGAGGGATGTCTATCTAAGTGGGAGTTCTTTAGTAATATGATTAATTGAACCTAAATTTATCATGAACTTAGTGCCTGATAGTATCTTGCTTGTTTATGTTTGATTGTAGATAGATGGCCCGTGCTGTTGTTCCGTTGAATTTTAGTGCGTTCCTTGAGAAAGCAAAGTTGAAAGATGATGGTAGCAATTACACGGACTGGGTCCGTAACTTGAGGATTATCCTCATTGTTGCATAGAAGAATTACGTCCTGGAAGCACCGCTGGGTGCAAGGCCTGCTGCTAGAGCAACACCAGATGTTATGAACGTCTGGTAGAGCAAAGCTGATGACTACTCGATAGTTCAGTGTGCCATGCTTTACGGCTTAGAATCGGGACTTCAATGACGTTTTGAATGTCATGGAGCATATGAGATGTTCCAGGAGTTGAAGTTAATATTTCAAGCAAATGCCCGGATTGAGAGATATGAAGTCTCCAATAAGTTCTATAGCTGCAAGATGGAGGAGAATAGTTCTGTTAGTGAGCATATACTCAAAATGTATGGGTATAATAATCACTTAATTCAATTGGGAGTTAATCTTCCAGATGATTGCGTCATTGACAGAATTCTCCAATCACTGCCACCTAGCTACAAGAGCTTCGTGATGAACTATAATATGCAAGGGATGAATAAGACTATTCCGGAGCTCTTCGCAATGCTGAAAGCTGCGGAGGTAGAAATCAAGAAGGAGCATCAAGTGTTGATGGTCAACAAGACCACTAGTTTCAAGAAAAAGGGCAAAGGGAAGAAGAAGGGGAACTTCAAAAAGAACAGCAAGCAAGTTGCTACTCAAGAGAAGAAACCCAAACCTGGACCTAAGCCTAAAACTGAGTGCTTCTACTGCAAGCAGACTGGTCACTGGAAGCGGAACTGCCCCAAGTATTTGGCGGATAAGAAAGATGGCAAGGTAAACAAAGTTATATGTGATATACATGTTATTGATGTGTACCTTACTAATGCTCGCAGTAGCACCTGGGTATTTGATACTGGTTCTATTGCTAATATTTGCAACTCGAAATAGGGACTACAGATTAAGCGAAGATTGGCTAAGGACGAGGTGACGATGCGCGTGGGAAATGGTTCCAAAGTCGATGTGATCGCGGTCGGCACGCTACCTCTACATCTACCTCGGGATTAGTATTAGACCTAAATAATTGTTATTTGGTGCCAGTGTTAAGCATGAACATTATATCTGGATCTTGTTTGATTCTAGACGGTTATTCATTTAAATCAGAGAATAATGGTTGTTCTATTTATATGAGTAATATCTTTTATGGTCATGCACCCTTAAAGAGTGGTCTATTCTTATTAAATCTCGATAGTAGTGACACACATATTCATAATGTTGAAGCCAAAAGATGCAGAGTTGATAATGATAGTGCAACTTATTTTTGGCACTGCCGTTTGGGTCATATCGGTGTAAAGCGCATGAAGAAACTCCATACTGATGGACTTTTGGAACCACTTGATTATGAATCGCTTGGTACTTGCGAACCGTGCCTTATGGGTAAGATGAAAAAACACCGTTCTCCGGTACTATGGAGAGAGCTACAGATTTGTTGGAAATCATACATACAGATGTATGTGATCCGATGAATGTTGAGGCTCATGGCGGATATCGTTATTTTCTCACATTCACAGATGACTTATGCAGATATGGGTATATCTACTTAATGAAACATAAGTCTGAAACATTTGAAAAGTTCAAAGAATTTCAGAGTGAAGTTGAAAATCATCGTAACAAGAAAATAAAATTCCTATGATCTGATCGTGGAGGAGAATATTTGAGTTACGAGTTTGGTGTACATTTGAAACAATGCAGAATAGTTTCGCAACTCACGCCACCCGGAACACCACAGCGTAATGGTGTGTCCGAACGTTGTAATCGTACTTTACTTGATATGGTGCGATCTATGATGTCTCTTACTGATTTACCGCTATCGTTTTGGGGTTATGCTCTAGAGATGGACGCATTCACGTTTAATAGGGCACCATCAAAATCCGTTGAGACGACGCCTTATGAACTGTGGTTTGGCAAGAAACCAAATTTGTCGTTTCTAAAAGTTTGGGGTTGCGATGCTTATGTGAAAAAACTTCAACCTGATAAGCTCGAACCCAAATCGGAGAAATGTGTCTTCATAGGATATCCAAAGGAAACTATTGGATACACCTTCTATCACAAATCCGAAGGCAAGACTTTTGTTGCTAAATTCGGAAACTTTCTAGAGAAGGAGTTTCTCTCGAAAGAAGTGAGTGGGAGGAAAGTAGAACATGATGACGTAACTGTACCTGCTCCTTTATTGGAAAGTAGTACATCACAGAAACCAGTTTCTACGACACCTACACCAATTAGTGAGTAAGCTAATGATGATGATCATGAAACTTCAGAACAAGATACTACTGAACTTTGTAGATCAACCAGAGTAAGATCCGAACCAGAGTGGTACGGTAATCCCGTTCTGGAAGTCATGCTACTAGATCATGATGAACCTACGAACTATGGAGAAGCGATGGTGAGCCCAGATTCCGCAAAATGGCTTGAAGCCATGAAATCTGAGATGGGATCCATGTATGAGAACAAAGTATGGACTTTGGTTGACTTGCCCAATGATCGGCAAGCAATTGAGAATAAATGGATCTTCAAGAAGAAGACTGACGCTGACGGTAATGTTACTGTTTACAAAGCTCGACTTGTCGCAAAAGGTTTTCGACAAGTTCAAGGGATTGACTACGATGAGACCTTCTCTCCCGTAGCGATGCTTAAGTCTGTCTGAATCATGTTAGCAATTGCCGCATTTTATGATTATGAAATTTGGCAGATGGATGTCAAAACTGCATTCCTGAATGGATTTCTGGAAGAAGAGTTGTAAATGATGCAGCCGGAAGGTTTTGTCGATCCAAAGGGAGCTAACAAAGTGTGCAAGCTCCAGCGATCCATTTATGGACTGGTGCAAGCCTCTCGGAGTTGGAATAAACGCTTTGATAGTGTGATCAAAGCATTTGGTTTTGTACAGACTTTTGGAGAAGCCTGTATTTACAAGAAAGTGAGTGGGAGCTCTGTAGCATTTCTGATATTATATGTAGATGACATATTACTAATCGGAAATGATATAGAATTTCTGGATAGCACAAAGGGATACTTGAATAAGAGTTTTTCAGTGAAAGACCTCGGTGAAGCTGCCTACATATTGGGCATCAAGATCTATAGAGGCAGATCCAGATGCTTAATTGGACTTTCACAAAGCACATACCTTGACAAAGTTTTGAAAAAGTTCAAAATGGATCAAGCAAAGAAAGGATTCTTGCCTGTGTTACAAGGTGTGAAATTGAGTAAGACTTAATGCCCGACCAATGCAGAACATAGAGAGAAAATGAAAGATATTCCCTATGCTTCAGCCATAGGCTCTATCATGTATGCAATGATGTGTACTAGACCTGATGTGTGTCTTGCTATAAGTCTAGCAGGGAGGTACCAAAGTAATCTAGGAGTGGATGTCACATCCCTAGTTCTGGTATGACCTAGGCTAGCCCTTCATGCTTGCATCATGTTTAAACTCCATTTAAATTTGAAATGGGGATTTGTGAACCCTCAGAAATCATTTTTGAAAATGACCCAGATAAAAAGTGCTCCAAAAGGGTCCAAGAAAATGTTCATGTCTCTCTCTGAAAATATTGGTGAGAGGTAAAATTCAAACCAATATTTTTAGGAGCTCATAAATATTTATTTTGGCCATTTGGAATTAATGCATAATTATTTGTATTGGATTTATATTTGTTATATATTCAAATATACTCCAATAATTCTGATTTTTAATGTGGGGCTTTGGAATAATCCAATTAGTTCCTACAATAATTTTCAGAAGCATATAAAATGGTTTAGTATTTTATCTAAATCAAAACAAATGTCAGAAAATAGAAAACAAAAACAAAATAGAAAAAAGGGAGAGAGACCTACCTGGGCTTACCTGGCGCCTCTGGCCGGCCCAGTACTGTTGGAGGCCCAGCACTGTTGGCCCAGACCAGGTCATCGCCTACCTCCTGCCAGGAGGATGGCGCGCGTGTGCTCGCCGTGCGCGAGCACGCACCGGCCACCTCCTCCTTCCTCGCTCGCTGCTGGAGACACCCAACGACGCCACGCACCCCCCCCCTCGGCCCTCTCTCACTCCCCTCAGCTCTCTCCTCTCCTCTCCCTCGCTTTCTCGCTCATGCCCGAGCGCTGCCGTCGCCACCGCACGTTGTAGCCGTAGCCACCGTGCTCCTCTCGCCTCGTTGTTGTGTCCAGGAGCTCCGCCTCCTCCCTCTGAAGGTCTCCGTCGAGCCATAAGACATCGGACGACCTGTGGAACCGCCGTCGCCATCAACCCCCTTCGTCGGAGCCGCGGATCGCCGCTGCTAAATTCTTCGTCGTCCGGCTGTCCCCGAGCTCGCCGTCGACGCCATCGACCTCCCCGTGAGCCTCTGCTCCGAACCCCTCTCCTCCTCCTCGCGTTTGCGCCGTCTAGGCCTCAGTTCCGCCATGGCCGAAGCTCGCCTCCGCTCAAGCTTGTCGCCAGCGTTGCTCCGGCGACCCTTTGGCCACGCCAGTGCACCTAGCACTCTCGCCGCACCTCGTAGTGCCCCGCTAGCGCTTTAGTTGGCGCATTTGCACGCTGCAGCCGCGCCCCCAAACATAGCCGAACTCCGGCGGCCGCCAACGTGGTCGCCGACGTCGTTCTCGGCCACCCCAGCTCCGGCCGAGGGCACTGCTCGACGCGCCGTATCGCCAGCTCTAACTAACCCTGACACTGACAGTGGGCCCTGGCGCCCCCTAATTAGTAATTAGGATTAATTAACCCTCCTGTTAACTAACTGTGACACTGACGTGTGGCCCCCACACGTCAGGTTTGACCCTAGTCAGCGTTGTTGACTTGCTGACGCAAGCATGACGCAATGCTGACGCACTTATCCTTTTCTGGAATTATTTAAAACAAGAAATTCCAGAAAATATTCTAAACTTCAAAAATTCATAGAAATTCAACCGTAACTCAGATTGAAATAATTTATATATGAAAAATTATCAGAAAAATTCAATCTATCCATCTGTACCATTTTCATGCATGAAAAACCAACCTATACTTGCTGTATATATGGAAACACACTTATGGCTTATATAAAGAGCTTATTTGGAGATGCATTTGAATCTTTGGTTCAAATGGACTTCATACAGTTGAATACTAGTTGCATTAACTCAAATAGCATCACATCTTTATGCCATGTTCATGCATCAGATTGTTGCATATGCTTGCGTATTGATTGTTGGCACCGTTCCTTCTCGATAGGTCCTGCTCCGGAAGTGTTCGAGAGTACCTATCAGTGAAGCAGTGCCCCGCTGTTGAACTACCAGGCAAGCAACCCCCCTTGTTCATTCTGATACAATCCCACTCTCTCGCTCCTGCTCTCTTTTATTGCATTAGGACAACAACGATTCAACTACTACTTTATGCTGCGGTAGTTGAACCCATTCCTCTGCATGACCTGTCATTGCCACAGTAAATAGTTGAAACCCACTAGCATGTGTAGGGGTTGATTGAGCCATGTTGTGTTCTTGCCATGCCATGCCTGCTATTGCTTAGAGTTGTGTCAGGTCTGATTCATCGGGAATGAATTGGAGTGGTACGATATGTTCTGGTACTGAGAGTTAAGCGTGTGAACACGATTTGGTAAAGGTAGCGGTGAGAGGCCATGTAGGAGTACATGGTGGGTTGTCTCACTGGAACCGTCCTTAAGCACCGAGTTCCGTGTATGTTGTCCAATGACTAGCTACTACCACACATTGGAATGCTTAAGTGCCCCTCTCGACTTATTAGCCAACTTGATCTCTGTCGAGGAGTCGCAAATAGTCTCTGGTGTTTGTAGGTAGTGCTATTTTTCTACCGAGTGGCACCCGGCAGGGTGGACTTGGGATAGAGTAGGCACACGTGGCCCGGTGTACCGAGTGGCACCCGGATGGTGGGCTCGGGAACCCTGTACACATCGTTTGGGGCCGTGAGCGAAACCTCGGCCGGATCTCCTTGCGGATGGAACCTGAATAGGCGATAAACCTGGACTAGAGTCTTGCGTGGTTAGTCAGGTCGTGGCCGACACCATCGTCAGGCTTCCGCTTGAAGGTTGCCGAGATACATGACGTGTACATGGCGGTAAGTGGCGAGAGCGTGTGTGAAGAAGTACACCCCTGCAGGGTTATCATGATCTATTCGAATAGCCGTGTCCTCGGTTATGGACTTCTTGGATGCTTACGTGGTACATAGACGACTTAAAGTGGATACTCTAAAATGCTCAAGACAAGTGTGAGTGCTATGGATGGCCTTCTCGTAGGGAGACGAGGATGAATCCTTAGTGGTGTATTGATGTGGTGATTAGTGGACTCGTGTGCGCTGCCTCATCTCAAAGAAGTTTCTCGTTGTCGTAGAACAGGATAGCCACTGAGTCAAAGCTGGCTTGCTGCAATTAAACCCCACATTACCTTCTTGATACTAATGCATATATGAGAGGATCTGATGTAAGTCTTGCTGAGTACCTTTGTACTCACGTTTGCTTTATTTATGTTTTGCAGACGAGACATCTGTCTTACTAGTAGTTCCGCTTGGACTTCGACGGGTAGCTTGTTACCTCAGCTACGATCTTGTACCCTTGGGAGGGTCTTGTAGATAGTCAGGCTTTCCAGCTCTTTTCTTTTGTAGTTGTCTGTACTCAGACATGTAATGCTTCCGTTGCTTGTATGCTCTGAATGCTGGGTCATGTGACCCCTGCTTGTATTATGCTATGTGGCTCTTCTGAGCCTTTATCTGTATGAGTTTGCGTTATGTTGTGATGCCATGTTGTACAGCACATACTTGCATGTTATGCGTATGTGTAGCGTGTATTGCTATGTGTGGGATCCGACAATCTGGTTGTTTATCCTTGGCAGCCTATCATATGGGGAAATGTAGTCTAGTGTTTTCTGAGCGATAGTAGTCCGCTACAGCCCGGTCCACCGGAGTTCTGCTAGCCCAGCACTACTGCTCGGAACACCTGACTGGCCGGCATGTGTTTCACTTTGTTCCTGTGTCTGTCCCTTCGGGGAAATGTCACGCGGTGACGACCGGAGTCCTGCCTAGCCTGCTACAGCCCGGGTTCCCCGGAGTCCTGTTAGCCTGGTGCTACAGCCCGGATTCACACGCTGCTGACCGACACGCTCGATGTGAATCATGTATGCCTGTTCCCATAGGTTAGGGCCGCTTTGGGTTCACGACTAGCCATGTCGGCCTGGGTTCTCTGTCATATGGATGCTAGCGACACAATCATATACGCGAGCCAAAAGACGCAAACGGTCCTGGGCCATGGTAAGGCGACACCCGTGGGGATACCGTGCGTGAGGCCGCAAAGTGATATGAGGTGTTACATGCTAGATTGGTGTGACTTAGAATCGGGGTCCTGACAGCCTTGGTATCAGAGCCTGACTGCCTGTAGGATTTCCAAGCCGACCTGTTCGAAGTTGAGTCTAGAAATTCTTTAGTTATGTAAGGGAATTGATTGTGGGAAGGAACGTAAGGCTCTTTTACTCCTTATACCTCATGCCTTCTGATCTGAGTCATCCTATCTTTCCTACGGGGTTAAGGAACTAGGCTTCCTCTTCTGTCTATCAGGATCACGTGTTACTACTCCGTAGTCTCTTAGGATTGGTTGATTAGAGTCATATCCCAGTTTTCGAGTACTTCCGGTGTAGTCTGTTTAGTAATATCTCAGAACCTTGAGTAATGATGTTGAGCATGGTGCTACCCCATCTTTTGCAGAATGTCTCATTTTGAGCAGTTTGCTGTCGTTATGCTGCCGGATTTGTCCTAGGAGTTCAAGAGATAGTATTTTTCTCGTACTATAACCTACATCCTCATGATGATGCTGAATCCATCCTTGTTTCCTTGGTTGGCTCTTCAGGATGTTGCCGGTTAACCGAAGTTCTGTTGTTCATATCCGGAACCACGGAGATGGTAGGGATGAGGATCCTCCTGACCAGTCTTCATTGGCAGAGTTCATGTTAGAAATGGAGAAGAACAAGCGAGAGTCTAACCGCTTGTTAGCACGTATTGAGGAGAATACCTCCCATCAGGACAAAGAGTTTGTGTCCAGCCATGACTTCATCGGTCTGAAACCACCCACCTTCCATCATTCCATTGAACCACTCGATGCAGATGACTGGCTCCATAGTATCACACACAAGATGCGTTCTGCGAACGTAGCTGAAAGTGACAAGGTCACCTATGCTGCTTATCACCTGGAAGGTCCTGCCAGTATTTGGTGGCAGAACTATGAGGCTATGCTTCCAGCTGGCCAGATAATCACCTGGAGAGTTTTCACTGAGGCTTTCCGCGAGCATCACATTCCTCAGGCTCTCGTTGATTGTAAGAGAGAAAGTTTTGTAGTTTCACCCAGAGTAAGATGGCTATAGATGCTTACAGTAGAGAGTTTGAGAACCTCGCCCGCTATGCTACAGAAGAAGTGTCCACAGACGCCAAGAAGCAGGCTAGGTTCCGGAAGGGTCTCAACCCCAAGTTGCGTCGTGATCTCCACCTGCACCATTGCAATACATTCCAGGCTCTTGTGAACAAGGCCATTAATGCGGAGACAGCTCAGCTCACTTACGAGGAGTCTCATAAGCACACCCGTGATTTGGTTTCTTCCTCCGGCTCTACCTTGCAGAAGCGCTGGTTTTGGGTTCCGAACTCCGCTCTTCCACCCGGTTACTCACCGAGGCCCTCTTATGTGGCACCTCACCCAGTTCAGTTACATGCTCCACCCAGGCCTATTGGTAGACCACTTGTCAAGGCGGGCCCAAGTCCTACTTCAGGGACTTGCTTCACATGCGGAGAGCCAGGACACTATGCACGTGACTGCTCTCAAACCAGCTATGCCCCACCCCAGCCTGAGAAGTCTGTTGGCCGTGATAAGCCATCACGCAAGATGATTAGTGTCAAGTCAGCTTCCACCGAACGTGGATTTGTGCATCACGTCTCAGCTAAAGACACCCGTGATGATCCGGATGTCGTTCTTGGTACCCTCCTTGTCAATTGCCATCCAGCTTCACTTTTGTTCGATATCGGAGCATCTCACTCCTTCATTTCTGAAGGCTATGCTCGTTTGCACGACATGTCATTTTGTGATATGCCAACTCCACTTGAAATCCAAACTCCAGGGTCTAGATGGCAAACTACCAGAATAAGCCATGGTAATGAAATCCTTGTTGACAGACTTGTATTCCTTGCATCACTTATAGCCCTCAAGTCTACAGACATTAACATCATCTTGGGTATGGACTGGATGAAAGCTCATCATGCCAAGATTGATTGTTACACAAGGTCTGTTCAGCTTACACACCCATCTGGCAAGATAGTCACCGTCTCCACTAGAGTTGCAAAGCGTCAACTCTATTCTCTTAATGCCAACCCTCTTCCAGACCTTGAAGATATCCCGGTAGTCCGTGACTTTCCGGATGTCTTTCCAGAGGAACTGTCAGGTATTCCACCTGACAGAGATGTAGAATTTGTCATAGATCTTATCCCAGGAACCGCTCCAATCTCTAGGAGACCTTACAAGATGGCACCCTTAGAACTAGCTGAGCTTAAGAAACAACTCGATGAATCTTTGCAAAAGGGTTTCATCCGTCCCAGTTCTTCTCCCTGGGCTTGCCCCGTTCTCTTCATCAAGAAGAAGGATGGTACGGACCGGATGGTTGTAGATTATCGTCCCGTTAATCTGGTCACGATAAAGAACAAGTATCCGCTCCCCAGGATCAACGACCTGTACGATCAGCTCGCTGGATCCTTAGTCTTTTCCAAGATGGATTTGAGGTTAGGCTACCACCAAATCAAGATCAGAAATGGGGACATTCCTAAGACGGCTTTTGTCACTCGTTATGGTCAGTACGAGTACACCGTCATGTCCTTTGGTCTAACCAACGCTCCAGCTACTTTCTCTCGCTTGATGAACTCGATCTTCATGGAGTACCTACACAAGTTTGTCGTGGTTTACCTCGATGATATCCTTATTTACTCGAAGAACGAGGAAGAGCATGCCGAACATCTTAGACTTGTGCTAGAAAAACTCAGAGAGCACCGCCTTTATGCCAAGTTCTCCAAGTGCGAATTTTGGTTGCCAGAAGTGACCTATCTCGGCCACGTAATCTCTGGTAAGGGCATTGCTGTCAATCCCGAAAGAGTTCAGGCCGTTCTTGATTGGACTCCGCCTGAATCAGTTAAGCAAGTTAGGAGTTTCCTTGGTCTAGCCAGTTATTGTCGCCGCTTCGTTGAGAACTTCTCCAAAGTGGCCAAACCTCTCACGGAACTTCTCAAGAAAGATAAAAAGTTTGAGTGGTCCCCACAGTGTGAGCACAGTTTTCAGGAACTGAAAAGACGTCTTACTTCTGCTCCCATACTTGTGCCACCGGACTTCACTAAAGACTTTGTTATCTACTGCGACGCCTCACGACAGGGACTAGGTTGCATTCTTATGCAAGATCGCCATGTGATTGCCTATGCATCTCGACAGTTGCATCCACATGAGGAGAATTATCCTACACATGATCTAGAGCTTGCAGCCGTAGTCTATGCACTTAAGACCTGGCGACATTACCTTCTCGGTAAACGTTGCGAGATATACACCGACCACCAGAGTCTCAAGTACATCTTCACCCAACCAGATTTGAACCTTAGGCAAAGACGTTGGTTGGAGTTGATCTCAGATTACGACTTAGGGATTACCTACACCCCAGGCAAGGGGAATGTTATGGCTGATGCGCTAAGTCGTAAGTCCTACTGCAACAATCTCATGTTGCAGCAGGGCCAACCACTTCTCCATGAGGAATTATGCAAACTTAACCTCCACCTTGCTCCTCACGGATTCCTTTCTACCTTGGTGGCGAAACCTACCCTTGAGGATCAGATCATTACTGATCAGAAGTTTGATAGGGGTGTTATCCGCATCAAGAGAAACATTAAGAAGGGAGTTGGTGGATGTTTCTCTATGGATGATTGAGGTGTTGTTTTCTTTGAGAATCGCTTGGTGATTCCCAAGAATCAACATCTGCGACAACTGATTCTTAAGGAGGCACATGATTCCCCTCTCACGATTCATCCCGGTAGTACAAAGATGTATCAGGACCTACGCCAGAGGTTCTGGTGGACTAGGATGAAGAGAGAAATTGCTCAGTTTATTGCTAACTGTGACGTTTGTCGTCGCGTGAAGGCAGAGCATCAAAGACCTGCTGGCACCCTTCAACCTTTAGCTATTCCTGAGTGGAAATGGGATAAAGTTGGCATGGACTTCATCACCGGCTTTCCCAGGACCAAGAAAGGGAATAACGCTATCTTCGTAGTCATTGATCGTCTTTCCAAAGTGGCTCACTTCCTACCTGTTCGAGAAAGTATCACCGCTAGTCAACTCGCTGACTTATATATTTCTCGAATAGTGTCACTTCATGGTGTTCCACTAGAGATCAATTCAGACCGTGGTAGTCTTTTCACTTCTCATTTCTGGGAGAGTTTCCAAACTGCCATGGGCACCCATCTTTCTTTCAGTACCGCTTTCCACCCTCAATCAAGTGGTCAGGTGGAAAGGGTCAACCAAATTCTTGAAGACATGCTTAGAGCTTGTGTTATCTCATTCGGTATGGATTGGGAGAAGTGTCTTCCTTTTGCCGAGTTCGCTTATAACAATAGCTATCAATCCAGCCTCAAGAAAGCTCCTTTTGAGGTTATGTATGGACGAAGATGTCGAACACCTTTGAACTGGTCAGAAACCGGTGAACGGAAATTCTTTGGACCGGATATGATCCAGGAAGCAGAAGAGCAAGTTCGCATCATTCGTGAGAATTTGAAAACCGCCAAATCTCGTCAAAAGAGCCAGTATGACCGTCGTCATAAGGAAGTGGCTTATGAAGTTGGCGATAAGGCTTATCTTCGGGTTACTCCTCTAAAGGGTACCCACCGATTCGGTATCAAGGGCAAGTTGGCTCCTCATTACATTGGTCCCTTTCTCATTCTCGCTAAACGAGGAGAGGTTGCCTACCAGTTGGAACTACCACCACATCTTTCTCGAGTTCATGATGTCTTCCACGTCTCTCAACTTAGGCGTTGCTTCTCGGATCCCATCCGCGAAGTGGACCACGAAACGCTTGATCTCCAAGATAACCTCACCTATCGAGAGTACCCTGTATGCATCCTTGATAAGGCGGAGCGTGTCACCTGACGTCATAACATCAAGTTCCTCAAGGTTCAGTGGTCTCATCATTCTGAGAGAGAAGCCACTTGGGAGCGTGAAGATCGTCTTCGACTTGAGTACCCCGCTTTCTTCCCGCCGACTCCTGAATCTCGGGATGAGATTTCTTCGAGTGGGGGCGAGTTGTCACATCCCTAGTTCTGGTATGACCTAGGCTAGCCCTTCATGCTTGCATCATGTTTAAACTCCATTTAAATTTGAAATGGGGATTTGTGAACCCTCAGAAATCATTTTTGAAAATGACCCAGATAAAAAGTGCTCCAAAAGGGTACAAGAAAATGTTCATGTCTCTCTCTGAAAATATTGGTGAGAGGTAAAATTCAAACCAATATTTTTAGGAGCTCATAAATATTTATTTTGGCCATTTGGAATTAATGCATAATTATTTGTATTGGATTTATATTTGTTATATATTCAAATATACTCCAATAATTCTGATTTTTAATGTGGGGCTTTGGAATAATCCAATTAGTTCCTACAATAATTTTCAGAAGCATATAAAATGGTTTAGTATTTTATCTAAATCAAAACAAATGTCAGAAAATAGAAAACAAAAACAAAATAGAAAAAAAGGGAGAGAGACCTACCTGGGCTTACCTGGCGCCTTTGGCCGGCCCAGTACTGTTGGAGGCCCAGCACTGTTGGCCCAGGCCAGGTCATCGCCTACCTCCTGCCAGGAGGACGGCGCGCGTGTGCTCGCCGCGCGCGAGCACGCACCGGCCACCTCCTGCTTCCTCGCTCGTCGCTGGAGACACCCAACGACGCCACGCACCCCCCCCCTCGGCCCTCTCTCACTCCCCTCAGCTCTCTCCTCTCCTCTCCCTCGCTTTCTCGCTCATGCCCAAGCGCTGCCGTCGCCACCGCACGCTGTAGCCGTAGCCACCGTGCTCCCCTCGCCTCGTTGTTGTGTCCAGGAGCTCCGCCTCCTCCCTCTGAAGCTCTCCGCCGAGCCACAAGATGCCGGACGACCTGTGGAACCGCCGTCGCCATCATCCCCCTTCGTCGGAGCCGCGGATCACCGCCGCTAAATTCGTCGCCATCCGGCTGTCCCCGAGCTCGCCGTCGACGCCATCGACCTCCCCGTGAGCCTCTGCTCCGAACCCCTCTCCTCCTCCTCGCGTTTGCGCCGTCTAGGCCTCAGTTCCGCCATGGCCGAAGCTCGCCTCCGCTCGAGCTTGTCGCCGGCGTTAATCCGGCGACCCTTTGGCCACGCCAGTGCACCTAGCACTCTCGCCGCACCTCGTAGTGCCCCGCTAGCGCTTTAGTTGGCGCGTTTGCACGCTGCAGCCGCGCCCCCAAACACAACCGAACTCCGGCGGCCGCCAACGTGGTCGTCGACGTCGTTCTCGGCCACCCCAGCTCCGGTCGAGGGCACTGCTCGACGCGCCGTATCGCCAGCTCTTTGAAGAGCCTAATCACGCCTCGAACGGAGCCCTGTGGACGATTTCCGCGGCGCTCCACCGTCTCGGGCCTCGTCGGCGGCTTAACGCCGGTGGGGTTTGACCCTTTGACCTCTCCGGCCGTCAGGTGGGCCCCGTGGGTCAGGTGATCAGCTTAAGGCTAATCACCATCTAACTAACCCTGACACTGACAGTGGGCCCCGGCGCCCCCAAATTAGTAATTAGGATTAATTAACCCTCCTGTTAACTAACTATGACACTGACGTGTGGCCCCCACACGTCAGGTTTGACCCTAGTCAACGTTGTTGACTTGCTGACGCAAGCATGACGCAATGCTGACGCACTTATCCTTTTCTGGAATTATTTTAAAACAGGAAATTCCAGAAAATATTCTAAACTTCAAAAATTCATAGAAATTCAACCGTAACTCAGATTGAAATAATTTATATATGAAAAATTATCAGAAAAATTCAATCTATCCATCTGTACCATCTTCATGCATGAAAAACCAACCTATACTTGCTGTATATATGGAAACACACTTATGGCTTATATAAAGAGCTTATTTGGAGATGCATTTGAATCTTTGGTTCAAATGGACTTCATGCAGTTGAATACTAGTTGCATTAACTCAAACAGCATCACATCTTTATGCCATGTTCATGCATCAGATTGTTGCATATGCTTGCGTATTGATTGTTGGCACCGTTCCTTCTCGATAGGTCTTGCTCCGGAAGTGTTCGAGAGTACCTATCAGTGAAGCAGTGCCCCCCTGTTGAACTACCAGGCAAGCAACCCCCCTTGTTCATTTCGATACAATCCCACTCTCTCGCACCTGCTCTCTTTTATTGCATTAGGACAACAACGATTCAACTGCTACTTTATGCTGCGGTAGTTGAACCCATTCCTCTGCATGACCGGTCATTGCCACAGTAAATAGTTGAAACCCACTAGCATGCGTAGGGGTTGATTGAGCCATGTTGTGTTCTTGCCATGCCATGCCTGCTATTGCTTAGAGTTGTGTCAGGTCTGATTCATCGGGAATGAATTGGAGTGGTATGATATGTTCTGGTACTGAGAGTTAAGCGTGTGAACACGATTTGGTAAAGGTAGCGGTGAGAGGCCATGTAGGAGTACATGGTGGGTTGTCTCACTGGAACCGTCCTTAAGCACCGAGTTCCGTGTATGTTGTCCAATGACTAGCTACTACCACACATTGGAATGCTTAAGTGCCCCTCTCGACTTATTAGCCAACTTGATCTCTGTCCAGGAGTCGCAAATAGTCTCTGGTGTTTGTAGGTAGTGCTATTTTTCTACCGAGTGGCACCCGGCAGGGTGGACTTGGGACAGACTAGGCACACGTGGCCCGGTGTACCGAGTGGCACCCGGATGGTGGGCTCGGGAACCCTGTACACATCGTTTGGGGCCGTGAGCGAAACCTCGGCCGGATCTCCTTGCGGATGGAACCCGAATAGGCGATAAACCTGGACTAGAGTCTTGCGTGGTTAGTCAGGTCGTGGCTGACACCCTCGCCAGGCTTCCGCTTGAAGGTTGCCGAGATACATGACGTGTACATGGCGGTAAGTGGCGAGAGCGTGTGTGAAGAAGTACACCCCTGCAGGGTTATCATGATCTATTCGAATAGCCGTGTCCTCGGTTATGGACTTCTTTGATGCTTACGTGGTACATAGACGACTTAAAGTGGATACTCTAAAATGCTCAAGACAAGTGTGAGTGCTATGGATGGCCTTCTCGTAGGGAGACGAGGATGAATCCTTAGTGGTGTATTGATGTGGTGATTAGTGGACTCGTGTGCGCTGCCTCATCTCAAAGAAGTTTCTCGTTGTCGTAGAACAGGATAGCCACTGAGTCAAAGCTGGCTTGCTGCAATTAAACCCCACATTACCTTCTTGATACTAATGCATATATGATAGGATCTGATGTAAGTCTTGCTGAGTACCTTTGTACTCACGTTTTCTTTATTTATGTTTTGCAGACGAGACATCTGTCTTACTAGTGGTTCCGCTTGGACTTCGACGGGTAGCTTGTTACCTCAGCTACGATCTTGTACCCTTGGGAGGGTCTTGTAGATAGTCAGGCTTTCCAGCTCTTTTCTTTTGTAGTTGTCTGTACTCAGACATGTAATGCTTCCGTTGCTTGTATGCTCTGAATGCTGGGTCATGTGACCCCTGCTTGTATTATGCTATGTGGCTCTTCTGAGCCTTTATCTGTATGAGTTTGCATTATGTTGTGATGCCATGTTGTACAGCACATACTTGCATGTTATGCGTACGTGTAGCGTGTATTGCTATGTGTGGGATCCGACAATCTGGTTGTTTATCCTTGGCAGCCTATCATATGGGGAAATGTACTCTAGTGTTTTCTTGGCGATAGTAGTCCGCTACAGCCCGGTCCACCGGAGTCCTGCTAGCCCAGCACTACTGCTCGGAATACCTGACTGGCCGGCATGTGTTTCACTTCGTTCCTATGTCTGTCCCTTCGGGGAAATGTCACGCGGTGACGACCGGAGTCCTGCCTAGCCAGCTACAGCACGGGTTCCCCGGAGTCCTGTTAGCCCGGTGCTACAGCCCGGATTCACACGCTGCTGACCGACACGCTCGATGTGAATCATGTATGCCTGTTCCCATAGGTTAGGGCCGCTTTGGGTTCATGACTAGCCATGTCGGCCCGGGTTCTCTGTCATATGGATGCTAGCGACACAATCATATACGCGAGCCAAAACACACAAACGGTCCCGGGCCATGGTAAGGCGACACCCGTGGGGATACCGTGCGGGAGGCCGCAAAGTGATATGAGGTGTTACATGCTAGATTGGTGTGACTTAGAATCGGGGTCCCGACAGCCTTGGTATCAGAGCCTGACTACCTGTAGGATTTCCAAGCCGACCTGTTCGAAGTTGAGTCTAGAAATTCTTTAGTTATGTAAGGGAATTGATTGTGGGAAGGAACGTAAGGCTCTTTTACTCCTTATACCTCATGCCTTCTGATCTGAGTCATCCTATCTTTCCTACGGGGTTAAGGAACTAGGCTTCCTCTTCTGTCTATCAGGATCACATGTTACTACTCCGTAGTCTCTTAGGATTGGTTGATCAGAGTCATATCGCAGTTTTCGAGTACTTCCGGTGTAGTCTGTTTAGTAATATCTCAGAACCTTGAGTAATGATGTTGAGCATGGTGCTACCCCATCTTTTGCAGAATGTCTCATTTTGAGCAGTTTGGTGCCGTTATGCTGCCGGATTTGTCCTAGGAGTTCAAGAGATAGTATTTTTCTCGTACTATAATCTACATCCTCATGATGATGCTGAATCCATCCTTGTTTCCTTGTTGGCTCTTCAGGATGTTGCCGGTTAACCGAAGTTCTGTTGTTCATATCCGGAACCACGGAGATGGTAGGGATGAGGATCCTCCTGACCAGTCTTCATTGGCAGAGTTCATGTTAGAAACGGAGAAGAACAAGCGAGAGTCTAACCGCTTGACTAAGCCTCTTCCACGAGCAAAACATGTTAAGCACCAAAGCTCCATGGGTGTTAGAATCATTACTGTGTAATCTAGATTATTGACTCTAGTGCAAGTGGGAGACTGAAGGAAATATGCCCTAGAGGCAATAATAATGTTATTATTTTATTTCCTTATATCATGATAAATGTTTATTACTCATGCTAGAATTGTATTATCCGGAAATATAATACTTGTGTGAATACATAGACAAACTAAACGTCACTAGTATGCCTCTACTTGACTAGCTCGTTAATCAAAGATGGTTATGTTTCCTAACCATAGACATGTGTTGTCATTTGATTAACGGGGTCACATTATTAGGAGAATGATGTGATTGACATGACCCATTCCATTAGCTTAGCACCCGATCGTTTAGTATGTTGCTATTGCTTTCTTCATGACTTATACATGTTCCTGTGACTATGAGATTATACAACTCCCATTTGCCGGAGGAACACTTTGTGTGCTACCAAACGTCACAACGTAACTGGGTGATTATAAAGGAGCTCTACAGGTGTCTCCAAAGGTAAATGTTGGGTTGGCGTATTTCGAGATTAGGATTTGTCACTCCGATTGTCGGAGAGGTATCTCTGGGCCCTCTCGGTAATGCACATCACATAAGCCTTGCAGGCATTGCAACTAATAAGTTAGTTGCAAGATGATGTATTACGAAATGAGTAAAGAGACTTGCCGGTAACGAGATTGAACTAGGTATTGAGATACCGACGATCGAATCTCGAGCAAGTAACATACCGATGACAAAGGGAACAACGTATGTTGTTATGCGGTCTGACCGATAAAGATCTTCGTAGAATATGTGGGAGCCAATATGAGCATCCAGGTTCCGCTATTGGTTATTGCCCGGAGACATGTCTCGGTCATGTCTACATTGTTCTCGAACCCGTAGGGTCCACACGCTTAAGGTTTCGATGACAGTTATATTATGAGTTTATGAGTTTTGATGTACCGAAGTTAGTTCGGAGTCCCAGATGTGATCACAGACATGACGAGGAGTCTCGAAATGGTCAAGACATAAATATTGATATATTGTACGGCTATATTCGGACACCGGAAGTGTTTCGGGTGATTTCGGAGAAAATCGGAGAGCCGGAGGGTTACCGGACCCCCCCCCCTGGAGAAGTAATGGGCCATATGGGCCTTAGTGGAGAGAGAGGGGGGCAGCCAGGGTGGGCCGCGCGCCTTCTCCCCCCTGGTCCGAATTGGACTAGGAGAGGGGGGCGGCGCCCCCCTTTCCTTCTCCCTCCCCTCTTCCTTCCCCCTCCTAGTAGGAGTCCTACTCCTACTAGGAGGAGGACTCCTCCTTGGTGCGCCATAGGGCCGGCCGGCCTCCTCCCCTTGCTCCTTTATATACGGGGGCAGGGGGCACCCCTAGACACACAAGTTGATCCACGTGATCGTTTTCTTAGCCGTGTGCGGTGCCCCCTTCCACCATAATCCTCGATAATATTGTAGTGGTGCTTAGGCGAAGCCCTGCGACAGTTGAACATCAAGAACGTCACCACGCCGTCGTGCTGACGGAACTCTTCCCCGACACTTTGCTGGATCGGAGTCCGGGGATTGTCATCGAGCTGAACGTGTGATAGAACTCGGAGGTGCCGTACGTTCAGTGCTTGGATCGGTCGGATCAGGAAGACGTACGACTACTTCCTCTACGTTGTGTCAACACTTCCGTTTCTGGTCTATGAGGGTACGTAGACAACACTCTCCCCTCTCGTTGCTATGCATCACCATGATCTTGCGTGTGCGTTGGAATTTTTTTGAAATTACTACGTTCCCCAACATGGGCAACCAGGGTCTCAGCCAACCTAATGTCTTGCCCATCTGGTGTGCCCTGAGAACAAGATACGTGCGGCTCCGATCGGGAGTTGTCGGCACATCGGGAAGTTTTGCTGGATTAGTTTGACCATTGTCGAAATGTCCTGTGCACCGGGATTCCGAGTCTGATCGGGTGTCCCGCAATGGAGGATTGTCTCCGCAGATCGTGAGCTTGTCATGGGCTAATTTGGGACACCCTTGCAGGGTTTAAACTTTCGAGAGCCGTGCCCATGGTCATGTGGCAGATGGGAATTTTTTAATATCCGGTTGTAGAGAACATACACCGGATCCGAATTAAAATACACCAACTGCATTGTCTAACCGTGATTGTCTCTTTTCGGGGAAGTTCGAGAAGAGAACACGGTTGGGTTATGTTTGAACGTAAGTAGTTCAGGATCACTTCTTGATCATTACTAGTTTTCGACCGTTTCCGTAGTTTCTCATCTTACTCTCGTACTCATAAGTTATCCACCATATTTTGCTTAGTCGCTGCTGCAACCTCACCACTTATCCATTCCGTACACTTTAAGCTTTGCTAGTCTTGATACCCATGGTAATGGGATTGCTGAGTCCTCATGGCTCACAGATTACTACAACAATAGTTACGAGTACAGGTAATGCAATGATCTGATGCGAGTGTGATGCTTGATTGCTTGGAGTTCTTCCGCTTCTTCTTCTTCGATCAAGGGATAGGTTCCGGGTCAGGGGAAACCTGGGATTAGTAGGGTGGATGTGGTTCTTCTTTTTCGTTTGATTTCATCTATAGTTAGATCCTGCTCTTCTGTATGATGGTTGCTACGTATTGATGAACTATTGTATTCATGTTGTAACTTGTGACGAGTGTAAGGCTTTATCTTGTATTCTCATCTATTCAGTACATGGTATGTTGTAATGATATCCACCTTGCTATGCGCTTGAAATGCGGTTCTGCCCCAATCATGAGTTCATCATGTGATTGGGATAGAATCGCATCTTGGATGCTACAAGTTGGTATCAGAGCCTTACCGACCTTAGGAGCCCCCTTGATTGATCGAACCGCTGACGTTGTTGAGTCTAGAACAAAACTGTTTTGAGTCTTAGGATTATATATATCAGAGAGTAGGTTTCATTTTACTCCTCAACCCCTTCGTTGCTCTGGTGAGGACTCCTGACGTAGATGTTTTGACTTTCGTCTCCTCATTTTCACTAAAAAATATTTTTTCAAGTTCAAGCGGGTATCTTGGGATCGTTTCGATATTCTTATGACGAGAACATTGTTCTTGCTAACTCCTGACATTTCGGGGTTGTGGTAGTGTCCCGGGGAGTTGAGCTCCGAGGTGTTGTCGTCACAATTTTATCGTTGCAGTTCTGGAATACCTGAGTTCGTCGACATCGAAAATCTCTTTTATGCAGTTAGTGGTGAGATAACCTCGACGCCACCCAGTACTAGGGAGGGAGTTCGGGAGTATTTCCACAACTTGTATAACTAATGCTTTTCTAAGGTTGAGGTACATGATTTCCGGAGTTTTCTTGGTTATGTGTTGACGGATGGACACAGTTGGAGCGTAGGGCTTGTTCATTGTGTTATATATATTGTGCCTCCCTGTATCCCCAACACCAGATTGCATAACCAGAAAGTTTCGGGAGTTCTTAGGTGGGAATTCAAGTATCACGTAGGATATCTTTCCAACAGACACATGATACGATATGGGATCTATCATATGTTTGTTTCCGGCTTATTCTGCAAGCCAAATCCTTTGTTCTGTTTTGAGTTGTGGTATTCGAGTTGCTTCAATGTCAAGTGTTGATTCCATACTTTTCCTAAGTGATGTTCTCATATTTCTATGTGAATACTAATCCTTCTTGATCATCGAGGTTGTCATGGTAATTATTTTCGAACAGGCGTGCTTTTCTTCAAGTGGACCGAATCATTTCAACATTCGCGAAATCAATTCTATGTTTTCTCAACGGTGTTTGTTTCATCCGTCCCAAGTTGTCTTTGTTTTCCCGCCCTCTCCCACCCTTTTTCTTTAAGAACTCAGATTTATTAATCAAGTATCTTTTTTATTGATGGGAAGTCTCTCCATTCTTTTCCGTCAATGATCTTATCCGGCGATTCTCAAGAAGATGCTCAGGAAGCTTCAAGTTTATCATTCTTCATTCTAGTATTATTTTCCGGTGGATTCAATTCAAGTTGTAGGTGTTGATATTATCCCCTTCCTCATTTCAAGTGCTTTCTTATGCCGGTGTATCTCTTAATAATTCACCTCTCGCTTTTCCATTTGTTCCGGTGTGCTGAAGATATCTCGGAAGATTCATGTTTCCATTGTCAATCCATTCAAGCTATTTCGAAGTTGTTATCTCATTCAAGCCATTTAATTAAACCGGTGCAATCTCTCTTTTCATGCAACCATTTCAACGGTGGTTTTTTGAGTGGGCCCTAACCCACAGGTCTTTTCCCAGGATCTTACCTGGCTCTTCTAATTATTTTGGAGTTATTCTCAATTCTTTTCAAAGTATGATGTAAGTATGGATTCCATCAGTCATATGCCTTCTCCAAGATCACTTTCAAATTCTTTTCATTTTTGGCTCAACCTCTCTATTCTTCATTGTTCCGGAGTGTCTCAACAATTTGGTGGTGTTCCTCGTCGGCATTCTCAATGTTGAAGACCGAAGAAGAGTGTCCTCCAAATTATATCCGTTCTCTTGAAGATTCATGGTGCTAGCTTTATGCCATCCTCTCATAATTGTTTTCGATTGTGAGAATCCTTTTCACCCATCCGGACCCATCATCTCAGAATTATTCATTCTCAGCTTTTAGCTCTCGTTCCCCAAGTCTTACCGATGCATCGCTCAAGTATTCTCTAGTCAGCTCGTGATCTCTTCATTCTCTTGTATCTAAATTTCCCCGAGTATCTTCGCTCATTTTCCAATTCTTCTCGGTGATTCATTCTCTCTCTTCGTTCATTTTCAATTCTTACAGTGGTTCATTTAAGATTCCTCTTCCTTTGTTAGTGTATCATTTCATTCGTTCTTTCGAATCCTCCCGGTGATTCATTGAAGACTTCTTCAAGTTGGCGCTATACCTCTCTTCAATCCTTCAAGAAGAATAAGTGGCATGCCAATTTCGTTGCTTGTTATCAATTTGAGTTGAAGAATGGTAAGCATGACATAAATCTTATTCTTATTTCCTCGAGGTGATCAATTTATTCTTTCTTGAGTTGTTCATCATGTCACATTCTCGGTTCGATATGCTTCATCTTTTATTTTCCATAGTTCCATGTTTTCCACATTATCTCGTCATGAAGCTCCATCTAAATCATTGCAAGGCTTCACCGGGTTCTTTCAACTTCTCTTTCTTTCCATCATCCTTTTGTACCAGAGTTCTTCACGAAGGCTCAACATGGTGGTTCATTAAGGATTCCTTTCATTCTTCAATTGTTCTTCAAGATTTCTCTCTGAGTTAAGATTAGATGTGGTGCTCAACACATGTATTGTTTTCAGGAGTTCAAGTATTCTTCATCTTGCATTTCGAAGTGCAATTGTTTCTACCTTATCTTTTGAGATGGTGATATGTCATTCTTGACCATTTCCGTTCGTGCTTCATGATTCAAAACTAGCAAGAGTGTGATATTTTAAATCCATCAATCTCTTTGTTGGAGTGATCTTGGGTGATATTTCACCTACAGCCTTCCCTAAGGAAGGTTGCTCTTTGTGGTGATTATCTATGATCCAAGTTTTCTCCTTATCACCTCGGTGGAAGAAGCTTTCTATCTTTTTTAGCTCTCAATCAAAAAAATTCCCGTGAGTCGCAGGTTGTCACCTCATAATTTTGAGATGTTTTCCATAAGCCCACAGCAAGCTTATCCTTCCGTTGTTGATAATCCAACAACTACGTTCTAACATTTCTTGTAAGCGTGCTCTTTCAAGATATTGTTTCCCTCCATTCATTCCATTCCATTCTTTCATTTCTTCCAGAGGCATTGTGATGTTGCTCTCTTCGACCCATCATCTTGTTTTGTCAAGATCATGTTCTTTTATTGCTTATCCATTTAACCGGGAGTGTTGTGTCTACCATTCCTCTTTTAACCAGAGTGTCATCCAAGTGCTTTCATTTTGCCAAGTTCATATTCTATCCCTTCCATTTCCAACCAGAGTGTTGTCGTAATTATTCTTTATCGTTCCTTGTACATCTTGTCAACCGGAGTGCTTGCATGTACTTCTGGTCCATTGTAACCATTTTCTTATGTCCTTTCAACCTACAAGGTTCTTGTAATGTTCCTTGTTCCTCTCATGTAACAGAGTGTTTTAAACTTCATTCATCTCCCTCGTATTTTTTCTTTGAAATTGTTTAACCTATCAAGGTTCGTGGTTTCACTCGTTTGTCAAAGAAGCAACTTTATTTTACCTATTCCTCTTCCGCTTCTCTCCGGTGCCATCCCTAGATCTCGGGGCGAGATCTCTTGTAAGTGGAGGAGTGTTGTGACGACCCGAGACCGACGCTCTAGATCCAGTTATTTTGTTGACGATGTGTGTTTATTTGTTTGTTGCATTTCATCATCGCCATTGCATCGGCACTCCGTTGTCGTCATTGTTTTCAAACTTGCATCCCCTCGTAGTGGACGCGTCCCCCCTTGCTTCGTTGACCGTTTTGAGACCAACCTTGTTCTTCGTTTTCGCTCTTGCCTAAACCGGAGTCTCTTTGCACAGTGCATGGACGCCTCGCCCGTGTTCGAAACTTCCCCGAACCCGAACCGGACTATAGTTACCATTGGGTCCGGATCATCCCCAAACATCTATAAAACATCTCCGTTTTCTTAATTGGACTTCCTAACCTATATTTTCCCAGGTCGTCCGATTATGATCGGAGGAACCAAATGCACCTAACCAAAATTCTCGTGATATACATATTTTGTGCAACCCTAAAATCTAGGGAACCTATCCCATCCTCCCAGCCGCCGCCGCCACTCCACCAAATCCCCCTCGGGATCCATCCCTCCCCAACCATCGCTCACCACCTACAGCCTCCAGATCCCCTCACCCTCCACCTCGCTCGATCCAGCAGCCGATCCACCACCTCCCTCGATTTCCCCAACTGGCCAACCATCTCTCCTCCCTCGATCCACCCAACCAGCAGCTCCACTGCCTCCATGAACACGAGCACCCATGGCCTTGTGCCCCTGCCGTCCTAGCAACAACAGCCACAACCTCGCCGGAGTCGCAAACGGGGCTTCAGCCATGCCCGTGCCCTCCTCCACACGCTGGCCCACCGGACCTCTCCTACAGCCTGAGTCCCTCGCCTCGCGCACCCATCTCCTCTTGCTGATCTTCCTCACCACCGGAGCTCCTTCGCCCGAGCACCCATGGAGAGGGCCTCCCGAGCCTCCTCGCGTCGTGCCGGCGAGCCCGCCCTGCCGGTGACCTCCAGGCCAGTCCCTCGCGCGCCGTCCTTCTCCTCCTTCCTTCCTTTTCTTCTCTGCGTCCTCAACTCCCACTCGACCCTCTCTGTATAGGAAACCACCATGGCCGCCAACCCCCGTGCCTCGCCTTTGATCTCGCCGGGTTGCCGCCTCGCTGCCTGGATCTGCCGTCCTGGCCCTGCAGTCCCGCGTTAGGTTCCTCTCGCCCCGACCGCTCGTGCTCGCCTCCTGCCGCATGGCCTCGCCTCGCCTCTGCTTGGAGTAGACGAAGGAAGGAAGCTGCGGCCGTTGGGACCTCCTATTGGACGCTCTCTGCGTCAAGTTGTTGCGGTTTCGCACAGGAGCGTCCCCGACTGGGCCGGCCCATGAAGATGGCGATCGACACGAATGAGCATTGCTCAAATAATATTTCAATGGCGGGGATTCGAACACACGATGGAGTGATCCAGACGATGTGTTCCTACCAGCTGACCTGGTACTCGAATGTGCTCATAACTTAGCATCAGACATAAAGAACCAGACACGCTTTGCAGATCCGAATTACTTTAGGAATTTCGAAAGTAATTTCTCTTTTCAAAAAACGGAATGTTCTGTGAAACACAATCACTTTCCAAAATTTGTGAACAATTTTCCAAAAAACTATAACATTTTCTAAAAAGCAGGGACTTTTTTTGAAATCGTGAACAATTTTTTCTAAATACTAAAATTTTCTGAAATTACGAACAATTTGTTCAAAACGCAATTTTTACAAAAATTCGGAAAAGATGAACATTTTTTTAGTATGTGAACAAAATTGAAAAGGCTGGAACATTTTTTGAAATTACAGAACATTTTCAAATTTATGAAAACAAAATTTAGAAATGAGAACTTTTTTCAAATTCCTCGAACATATTTTTAGTTTGCGAACACATTTTCAAAAACATAATTTGTTTTCAAAATAGTGAACACATTTCGAAAATCAGAACATTTTTTGAAAATTACGAAGTAAAAAATAAAATCAAAAAAGGGAAAATACGAACATTTTTTAAAAAGGGATCATTTTTTAAATCTCAGAACATTTTGTTTAAAATGCAAATATTTTTTGAATTTATGAACAATTTTGGAAAACACGACCATTTTTGAAAAAATTAACGTTTTTAAAAGTGGGAACAATTTTTTTAAGTTTACGAACAATTTTTGAAACATAAACTTTTTTCAAAAAAATGAAAAATAAAAAAGAAACGAAAAAATGAAACTGAAAAGGAAAAGAAAAAGAGAAAATAAAGTAGAAAAATAAACAGAACAACGTAAAAAAGAAAGCTAAAAACCAAAAAAGGAAAAAACCGATTCAGGGAACCTTCTAGAAGCTTCCCAAAACCAGAAAAAACCGGCTGGGAAACTCTAGAAGATTCCCAAAACCAGAAACGCGAACACTGTAAATGGGCGGGCCCAGTTCACGGTTCGATCGCCAGCTCTTATGCGAAGCCTCGACAGCTTGACGCAGAGAGCGTCAAATAGGATATTCCGCGGCCGCTTGCTTCATCAGTTTCAGGACACGAGCGCTCGGCGCATCGCATCGATCGAGGCCCAGCAGCGCCTTCCCTTTACCAGATCCAGCCCGGCCTCCTCCCCACCGTTTGGGACTTGGCCCATGGGTGAGCTTCCCGCAGGCCCTCCTCTCTATAGGCCCAGTTCAGCAGATTCGGCCCAACATGTTTTTTTCGTGACCCTGGTGATTTTATCAAATATCCAGAGGACACCTGTTTTACAGATTAGTCCCTACAGTTCATGCATTTAATAACTAACAAACCATGCATCGGATTAAAACAACTTATATATGTAAAATGCTTAGAATTTCATCTAGTTTCACAATATGAACTTTCATGCATGTTAAAAATGTTTATATTGATGTTTGATTAAATTTGCTCAAATGCCATGCTAAAATGCTTTATTTAATAATTAAATAATCGTAGCTCCAAATTAATGATCTTTATATGTAAATGGGGTGGAAAATGCATAGATTAACTTGGTGCACTTTATTTTACTGTTTAACAACTCTAAAACATGGCTTAGGGCAGAACAATGCCAAATCCAAAATATGCATATGTGGATTTACCGGAATTGTTGTTTGTTGTTTCGGCCTCATTTAAGTTTGCCTAAATAGTTAGTTTAATTATGCTTCACCTCTTGCCATGTTTAACAACATTTAATCTTGTCTTGTTCATAAACGAGAGTGAACTAAATAATCCGAATGTGGGGTTTCCTTCGATATGCAACTCATTGCATATTGAGCTCCACTTAATTTGTAGTACTGTTTATTACACTTTGTCATGCCATGCCTCATTAAACCGGACATGCATCATACTTCATTGTGCATCATGCCATGTTTATGCTTGGTTGTTCACCATTATGTTTGCTTCTTTCCGGTTGCGCTTCTCCTTCATAGTTCTGGTTACGTTGTTATTGTGAGGATTCGTTCGACTATGTTGGTTCGTCTTCTTCATGGACTCGTTCTTCTTCCTAATGGGTTTTCAGGCAAGATAACCGTCACCTTGGATCTCACTACTATCTATGCTATGCTAGTTGTCTCGATGCTATCATTATGTCGCTCTACCTACCACTTGTTTGTCAAGCCTCCCCAATTTTCCATGATAGCCTCTAACATTTTTCCAATATCCCAGCAAACCGTTGTTTCGCCATGTTACCGCTTTGCTCAGCCCCTCTTATAGTGTTGCTAGTTGCAGGTTGTTCCATGTTGGGACTTGGATTTCTTGGGATATCACAATATCTCTTATTTTATTAATGCATCTATATACTTGGTTAAGGGTGGAAGGCTCGGCCTTATGCCTGGTGTTTTGTTCCACTCTTGCCGCCCTAGTTTCTGTCATACCAGTGTTATGTTTCTTGATTTTGCGTCCCTAACACGATGAGGGGTATGGGACCCTCTTGACAGTTCGCTGTGAATAAAACTCTTCCAGCATGGCCCAACATTGGTTTTACTATTTGCCTAATAACAACTAAAACTTGCATAGGGACTTATCGGCCCCCGTGGATTTTTAATCAACCCCCAGGCCAGTGCTCCTGTGAGTGTTGCTCCAAACCGGGCGACGTCCGGCGCCCCCTGGGCAATCGGGGTCTCAGCCAACCCGACGTCTTGCCCATTGCTACCTCTTGAGCACTGTGTTAGTTTTCCCCGAAGAGGAAGGGATGATGCAGCAAAGTAGCGTAAGTATTTCCCTCAGTTTTTGAGAACCAAGGTATCAATCCAGTAGGAGGCTACGCGCCAGTCCCTCGTACCTGCACAAAACAAATAAATCCTCGCAACTAACGCGATAAGGGGTTGTCAATCCCTACACGGCCACTTACAAGAGTGAGATCTGATAGATATGATAAGATAATATTTTTGGTATTTTTATGATAAAGATGCAAAGTAAAATAAAAGCAAAGGAAAAAAGCAAAGGAAATAACTAAGTAGTAGGAGATTAATATGATGAAGATAGTCCCGGGGGCCATAGGTTTCACTAGTGGCTTCTCTCGAGAGCATATGTATTCTACGGTGGGTGAACAAATTACTGTTGAGCAATTGACAGAATTGAGCATAGTTATGAGAATATCTAGGTATGATCATGTATATAGGCATCACGTCCGAGACAAAGTAGACCGACTCCTGCCTGCATCTACTACTATTACTTCACTCATCGACCGCTATCCAGCATGCATCTAGAGTATTAAGTTAAAAACAGAGTAACGCCTTAAGCAAGATGACATGATGTAGAGGGATAAACTCATGCAATATGATGAAAACCCCATCTTGTTATCCTCGATGGCAACAATACAATACATGCCTTGCTGCCCCTACTGTCACTGGGAAAGGACACCGCAAGATTGAACCCAAACCTAAGCACCTCTCCCATTGCAAGAAAGATCAATCTAGTAGGCCAAACCAAACTGATAATTCGAAGAGACTTGCAAAGATAACCAATCATACATAAAAGAATTCAGAGAAGATTCAAATATTGTTCATAGATAGACTTGATCATAAACCCAGAATTCATCGGTCTCAACAAACACACCGCAAAAAGAAGATTACATCGAATAGTTCTCCACAAGAGAGGGGGGGAACTTTGTATTGAGATCCAAAAAGAGAGAAGAAGCCATCTAGCTAATAACTATGGACCCGTAGGTCTGAGGTGAACTACTCACACTTCATCGGAGGGGCTATGGTGTTGATTGGAAGCCCTCCGTGATCGATGCCCCCTCCGGCAGAGCTCCGGCACAGGCCCCAAGATGGGATCTCGTGGATACAGAAAGTTACGGCGGTGGAATTAGAGTTTTGGCTCTGTATCTGATCGTTTGGGGGTACGTAGGTATATATAGGAGGAAGGAGTACGTCGGTGGAGCAACAGGGGGCCCATGAGGGTGGAGGGCGCGCCTGGGGGGGGGGGGGTAGGCACGCCCTCCCTACCTCGTGGCCTCCTCTTTTGTGTCTTGACGTAGGGTCCAAGTCTCCTGGGTCTTGTTCGTTGAGAAAATCACGTTCCCGAAGGACGAGCGGGAATTAAGCTTGGGGATGCTTGTTACGTCTCCAACGTATCTATAATTTTTGATTGCTCCATGCTATATTATCTACTGTTTTGGGCAATATTGGGATTTATTTTCCAATTTTATATTATTTTTGGGACTAACCTATTAACCGGAGGCCCAGCCCAAATTTGTTGTTTTATGCCTATTTCAGTGTTCTGAGGAAAAGGAATATCAAATGGAGTCAAAACGGAACGAAATCAACTGGAGAAGTTATTTTTGGAAGGAAACCTACCGGATAGACTTGGACCCTACGTTAGAAGATGAAGGAGGTGCTTAAGAGGGTAGGGGGCGCGCCCCCTACCTCGTGGCCCCCCTCTTCGGTCCACCGACATTCCCCTTGTACCCATATATACCTATGTATCGTAAAACTTCCAGAACGGAGAACAGATCGGGAGTTCCGCCGCCAGAAGCCTCCGTAGCCACCGAAAGCCAATCTAGACCCGTTCAGGGGTTGAGGGTATGTACCGGTAGCTATGTGTTTGATCTTGGTGCTCTCCATGACGAGGAGGGAGTAGTTCTCCCTCGGGGCTGAGGGTATGTACCGGTAGCTATGTGTTTGATCTCTCTCTCTCTCTCTTGTGTTCTTGATTTGGCACGATCTTGATGTATCGCGAGCTTTGCTATTATAGTTGGATCTTATGTTTCTCCTCCCCCTCTACTCTCTTGTAATGGATTGAGTTTCCCCTTTGAAGTTATCTTATCGGATTGAGTCTTTAAAGATTTTAGAACACTTGATGTATGTCTTGCCATGCGTATCTGTGGTGACAATGGGATACCACATGATTCACTTGATGTATGTTTTGGTGATCAACTTGCGGGTTCCGCCCATGAACCTATGCATAGGGGTTGGCACACGTTTTCATCGTGATTCTCCGGTAGGAACTTTGGGGCACTCTTTGAGGTCCTTTGTGTTGGTTGAATAGATGAATCTGAGATTGTGTGACGCATATCGTATAATCATACCCACGGATAATTGAGGTGACATTGGAGTATCTAGGTGACATTAGGGTTTTGGTTGATTTGTGTCTTAAGGTGTTATTCTAGTACGAACTCTAGGGCTATTTGTGACACTTATTGGAATAGCCCAACGGATTGATTGGAAAGAATAACTTTGAGGTGGTTTCGTACCCTACCATAATCTCTTCGTTCGTTCTCCGCTATTAGTGACTTTGGAGTGACTCTTTGTTGCATGTTGAGGGATAGTTATGTGATCCAATTATTTTAGTATTGTTGAGGGAACTTACACTAGCGAAAGTATGAACCCTAGGCCTTATTTCCTAGCATTGCAATACCGTTTACGCTCACTTTTACCATTAGTTACCTTGCTGTTTTTATATTTTCAGATTACAAATACCTTTATCTACTATCCATATACCACTTGCATCACCATCTCTTCGCCGAACTAGTGCACCTATAAAATTTACCATTGTATTGGGTGTGTTGGGGACACAAGAGACTTTTTGTTATTTGGTTGCAGGGTTGCTTGAGAGAGACCATCTTCATCCTATGCCTCCTACGGATTGATAAACCTTAGGTCATCCACTTGAGGGAAATTTGCTATTGTCCTACAAACCTCTGCACTTGGAGGCCCAACAACGTCTACAAGAAGAAGGTTGTGTAGTAGACATCAAGCTCTTTTCTAGCGCCGTTGCCGGGGAGGTTAGCGTTTGAAGGTACATCTTTAGATCCTGCAATCGAGTCTTTTAGTGTCTTGTTTTATCACTAGTTTAGTTTATAAAAGAAAACTATAAAAAAATGGAATTGAGTTTGTCTCATACGCTTCACCTTTTTAATATCTTTCGTGAGTATGATGGAAAGGATAATTGTGCTCAAGTGCTAGAAGAAGAAATCTATAAAATGTTTGGCACTAAATATTTGAATGATGAGCATGATTGCAATGTTGTTAGTATGAATTCCTTGAATATCCATGATGCTAATGATATGGAAAGCCACAAGCTTGGGGAAGCTATGTTTGATGAAGATGATATTTTTTTGTCCCCCAAGCTTTGATGAGCAAATTTATTATGATGAAAGCATGCCTCCTATCTATGATGATTATTGTGATGACACTTATGCTTTAAAGAATAATGATAACAATGAAACTTTTCATCTTGATTTCAATTTTCAATCCCATGATAGTTACTTTGTTGAGTTTGCTCCCACTACTATTAATGAGAAGAATTTTGCTTGTGTGGAGAGTAATAAAATTTCTATGCTTATAGATCACGAAAAGGATGCTTTAGGTGCTGGTTATATTGTTGAATCCATTCATGATGCTACTGAAAATTATTATGATGGAGGAATGTAGCGACCCGACCTTAGACGGTCAAGTCTCTATGCTTACGTGTCATCCCTGGATCGGTATGCTGACACACACAGTACTCGAGGATTTATAACAGAGGTAAATCACATGTATAAAGTAACGTAAAATACTATTACCTCAATCCGAATAGCGGAAGTAACAACAAGGTTGTGGATTCCCATCAACACCAACGGCAAAGTTGAGTGTAGAAATCGTAACCCTAACGTATCACTTACTCGTCATAAGATTCCTGCAACATGAGACGTTGCAGCCACAAAGGGTCGGTACATTGAATGTACTGCCAAATTCACACCAGAGGATAATGCTGAATAATGGCAATCACTACATGCATATTTGGCTGGTGGAAGCTCTATGGTTATAATGTTTTTGCGAAAAGCCAACTTTTCCCTACTGCAAAGGAATATATTTTATTTAACTACGAAGTTGGTTGAAAAATATTGAGAAGGTTCCTCCAACTCAATCCCAAAATAATAATCATTAACCCAATCAAGTTGATTAACTAGAGTGTTGAGATCAACATGAATATCCAAAGACCGGAGACTCAAAAGTGTCCATAACTGGGGACACGGCTAACCATGATTAGTTTATACACTCTGCAGAGGTTTGCGCACGTTTCCCCACAAGACTCGATCTCCTCCGTTGGATTTCTCGCACTACATGGTGTTTGAGAAACGGATGACTGAGACACAGTCTTTCAAAAACATTAACTCTCTACTCCGGGCAGACCATACCAAACCTACAGCCCTCTACCTGCTGATCCACCTCTTCAAGAGCTTCACATAACTTACTCAACTATGCTAGAGCCCATAATAGCTTGTGGATGCACATGAAAGTTTCTAGCATGAATAGTCTAATGATCCCTTTGAGCCTGGGTGGCGGTCCATAGGAAAAATCACATGGGTACTCCAGGATTTCCAAAAATATAGGCAACACTGGGTACTCCAGGTGCCTCAATCCACCCAGATGTGTATTTAAGTTGCCACCTTAAGTTGAACCATTAAGTAACTCCCAAGGATTTGAATGTAACAGGGTAATAGGTTCTACCTCATCAACTACTTCCCAACCCACATGTTAATGACATCCTAATCATGCAATGTTTGAGGATTGGAACTAATGCATAAAAACTGGGTGATAAATGAGATATGATCAAAGTGTGAACTTGCCTGTAATGTTGATGTAGATGATTCGCACTCAAAACTCTTGATAGCTCTACTCGTCACACTCCGGTCAATCTATCGTAAGCAAGCAATAGTAACCACACATAAGCAATCACTCAAAAGATCGGAAAGAACGAAGAAGACACTTCGAAAAACATCAAAGCAAGCAAATAACTCTTGCCACATAAAACAATTTCTAACAGTACCAAAATTAGGTGAATTTGGACTTATCAGAAAGTTTAGGTCAAGAGCTTCGATTTGCAAAAAGAATCAACTCAAACGGAGCTACGAAACTCAAGTTATGAGCAAACGAAGTTTGAATTCAAATCTGATCTAATTCAAATTTTAAACTTTTCAAAAACATGTTTGAGTTGGATTACTTGATAGAGGAGATCATAACGAAGAAGTGAGCGTTGGTTTCGTTGGATTTGGACAAACGAGTAAAAATATGTGGTCAATTGAAACAGAGGGACTAAACTGCAAATAAAGCATCTACAAAGAGGTCCCTGTCTAAAACTAACAGAAAAAGAAAAGGCTAAAAAGTGAACGTTCGCTTTCTAAACCTATCCAGCGAGCGCTCTCTAAAAAAACCTAACTAAAAAAATAAAACCGGCTAAATCGAAGAAAACCTAAAGAATAAATCGACCGGGCGGTTTTATACCGGTTCACGTCGGTTCGTACGAAACCGGCGGCGGCTCGGTGGGGAAATTCGGCGACGGCGGTTCAGCGAGACAGCGGCTCCGGTGCGGCAGTAGGCGACGGCGGATGCGGCGCGGGACTGCAGCGGCAGCGTGGCAGCGAGGCGAGCAGGCGGGGCGCGGCGCGGTGGCGGTGGTGCAGCGGCAGTGAGTGCAAGCGGCGGTGGCGTTCGGCGGCGGCGGCGGATCTGGCCGTGGCGGCGGCGATGCGAGAGTGGGGATGAGAGAGAGGGGGCGTGGGGCGGCGGGGTTGGCCTTATAAGGGCGAGGGGAGGGGACGTGGTGGCGTGGAGGAGGGGAAAGGGAGGCGGAGGCGGCTTCCGCATGAGGCACGCCGGCGGCGATGGCGTGCATGAGGCGGAGTCGGGGACGAAGGCGGCGGCGCGCTGGGCCTTGGCCTGGCTTCGGCTGGGCCGGCCCAGTTGGCGAAAGTTTTTTTTAATTTTTTTAAAAAAACATTTTCCAAATAATTAAAATAAATAAAACGAAATAACTAAAAATATTATATAGGCATATAATATACCAAAATTTGCAGAAAAAGATTTTCTACCACATGGACATTTCTATAATGCCAAATAAAATCCACACAAATTCAGATAATTCAAAGAGTGCTACTGGTCTAATAAAATCCAATAAAAATCATTTTAAAATACCAAAATGATTTCAAATTAATTTTTCTTCCAATTTTCTAATGTAGGGAATCATGTTACCCTATTTTCCATATATTTTATTTTTGGAGAAAAATAATTTGGATAAAACTCAAACAATTCCAAATTGAAAATAATTTCAAAAGGACTTTGAATTTGATCCTTGAAACTCCCAACTCATATTTCATAATTTGAAGAAGTCATTTTATCTCCTCTCATGAAAATCATTGAGTTGGTTAAAGTTTCTGGATTGGAAATATTTTCCAAATGAAATTCAAATATTTTCAACACCCCTTGTCATTTAAAAGTATTTGAATTCACGGAGAGCATAAATGCAAAAGGTGAAAATTTGGGAAAGTCCTTTTATTCCCTCTCATTGAACTTTCAAAAAGTTTCGAATTTCACTCAATCAATCACACGATAATCAAGCAACCAATCAAATCTATCTATTTATTATAACATTCCAAAATTTAGAATTTTGGGATGTTACAAACCTACCACCCTTAAAATGAATCTCGTCCTCGAGAGTCGGAGAGGCTAGCAAGAAAAGGTTAGGGTTCGGGGGTCTTCTCAAAATTTCATCAATCGTCTCCGGGGTCTGGGGTGCTACCACCCTTAGAAGCATGGTTACGTTTCCATCAAAACTCATATACTGCATCCATATTGTTAACAGTGTCGGTCTTCTCAGATCGTAAGGATGATTCCTTATTCGGGCTCTTCCGGTAGTGGCATAACCTTTACCACAATTCTTCTGTCTTTCATCTAGGTAAGGTTCTCCCGAGACTGGGTCTTCTTAGCTGACGGGTTTGGCGCCAATACTAATCAACTATCGATATCTCATGGTGGTAATCCAATTATGGTTTCTCCTGCAGGAAATGGGTCTGGGTTGATCCTCACTGTATAACCTACGGTTGGCAAAAATTGCCTTGTACAAGGGAAAATTGCTATACCATTCTAAGGTTTAAACAAGGTTTTGATCATCGTCCATTTACTATAGGTAAGTCACTCAGATTTACCATCCCATATAGCAAGGCGAATAATAAGAGTAAGTCGGTATGGTGATCAATCCATGCCGCACCCAAATCATTACCTTGTATACGGTTTAGCAAATCTCTCATTCTAACACTCGGTCATCCTCACAAGCATTGCAGAATGTCTCTTGTCGACGAACCAAGGTTTGGATAAATCCATTGATTCTGCAAACCAAACAAACATCTATTGTTCCTTCACAACTCTCAGGTTTTGCGTTACTCCTATAAAATCGTATGGCGATAAACGTCGTATCTTCCTCCAGGGTTTTTCCTGTTGGGGAACGTAGCAGAAATTCAAAATTTTCCTATGTGTCACCAAGATCTATCTATGGAGAAACCAGCAATGAAGGGAAGGAGAGTGCATCTACATACCCTTGTAGATCACTAAGCGGAAGCGTTCAAGTGAACGGGGTTGATGGAGTCGTACTCGTCGTGATTCAAATCACCGATGATCCTAGTGCCGAACGGACGGCACCTCCGCGTTCAACACACGTACAGCCCGGTGACGTCTCCCACGCCTTGATCCAGCAAGGAGAGAGGGAGAGATTGACGAAGACTCCATCCAGCAGCAGCACAACGGGGTGGTGGTGATGGAGGAGCATGGCAATCCTGCAGGGCTTCGCCAAGCACCACGGGAGAGGAGAAGAACTTGGGAGAGAGGGAGGGGCTGCACCAAAGGCAAAAGGTGTATGTTAGAGGCCCTCCTACCCCCACTATATATAGGGATCCCAAGGGGGGGTGCGCCAGCCCTAGGAGATCCAATCTCCTAGGGGCGGCGGCCAGGGGAGGAGTCCTTCCCCCCCAAGGCACCTAGGAGGTGCCTTCCCCTGCTGGGACTCTTCCTTTAGGGTTTCCCCAGGCGCATGGGCCTCTTGGGGCGGGTGCCCTTGGCCCATGTAGGCCAAGGCGCACCCCCTACAGCCCATGTGGCCCCCCGGGGTAGGTGGCCCCACCCGGTGGGCCCCCGGGACACTTCCGGTGGTCCCGGTACAATATCGATGACCCCGAAACTTGTCCCGATGGCCGAAATAGGACTTCCTATATATAAATCTTTACCTCCGGACCATTCCGGAACTCCTCGTGACGTCCGTGATCTCATCCGGGACTCCGAACAACATTCGCTAACCACATACAAACTTCCTTTATAACCCTAGCGTCATCGAACCTTAAGTGTGTAGACCCTACGGGTTCGGGAGACATGCAGACATGACCGAGACGTTCTCCGATCAATAACCAACAGCGGGATCTGGATACCCATGTTGGCTCCCACATGTTCCACGATGATCTCATCGGATGAACCACGATGTCAAGGACTTAATCAATCCCGTATACAATTCCCTTTGTCTATCGGTACGATACTTGCCCGAGATTCGATCGTCGGTATCCCGATACCTTGTTCAATCTCGTTACCGGCAAGTCTCTTTACTCGTTCCGTAACACATCATCCCGTGATCAACTCCTTGGTCACATTGTGCACATTATGATGATGTCCTACCGAGTGGGCCCCGAGATACCTCTCCGTCACACGGAGTGACAAATCCCAGTCTCGATTCGTGCCAACCCAACAGACACTTTCGGAGATACCCGTAGTGTACCTTTATAGCCACCCAGTTACGTTGTGACGTTTGGCACACCCAAAGTATTCCTACGGTATCCGGGAGTTGCACAATCTCATGGTCTAAGGAAATGATACTTGACATAAGAAAAGCTTTAGCATACGAACTACACGATCTAGTGCTATGCTTAGGATTGGGTCTTGTCCATCACATCATTCTCCTAATGATGTGATCCCGTTATCAACGACATCCAATGTCCATGGTCAGGAAACCGTAACCATCTATTGATCAACGAGCTAGTCAACTAGAGGCTTACTAGGGACATGGTGTTGTCTATGTATCCACACATGTATCTGAGTTTCCTATCAATACAATTCTAGCATGGATAATAAACGATTATCATGAACAAGGAAATATAATAATAACTTATTTATTATTGCCTCTAGGGCATATTTCCAATAGTCTCCCACTTGCACTAGAGTCAATAATCTAGTTCACATCGCCATGTGATTAACAGTCACAGGTCACATCGCCATGTGACTAACACCCAAGAGTTCTAGGTTTGATCATGTTGCTTGTGAGAGAGATTTTAGTCAACGGGTCTGAACCTTTCAGATCCGTGTGTGCTTTACAAATCTCTATGTCATCTCCTATATGTAGCTACCACGTTCTATTTGGAGCTATTCCAAATAACTGTTCTACTTGGAGCTATTCTAAATTGTTGCTCCATTATACGTATCCGGTATCTCTACTCAGAGCTATCCGGATAGGTGTTAAGCTTGCATCGACGTAACCCTTTACGACGAACTCTTTTACCACCTCCATAATCGAGAAAAATTTCTTAGTCCACTAGTTACTAAGGATAACTTTGACCGCTGTCCTATGATCCATTCTTGGATCACTCTTGTACCCCTTGACTGACTCATGGCAAGGCACACTTCAGGTGTGGTACACAGCATAGCATACTGTAGAGCCTATGTCTTAAGCATTGGGGACGACCTTCGTCCTTTCTCTCTATTCTGCCGTGGTCGAGCTTTAAGTCTGAACTTCATACCTTACAACTCAGGCAAGAAATCCTTCTTTGACTGATCCATCTTGAACACCTTCAAGATCATGTCAAGGAATGTGCTCATTTGAAAGTACCATTAAGCGTTTTGATCTATCCTTATAGATCTTGATGCTCAATGTTCAAGTAGCTTAATCCAGGCTTTCATTGAAAAACACTTTCCAAATAACCCTATATGCTTTCCAGAAATTCTACGTCATTTCTGATCTATGATATGTCAACAACATATATTCATCAGAAATTCTATAGTGCTCCCACTCACTTCTTTGGAAAATACAAGTTTCTCATAAACTTTGTATACACCAAAATCTTTGATCATATCATCAAAGCATACATTCCAACTCCGAGATGCCTACTCCAGTCCTTAGAAGGATTGCTGGAGCTTTGCATACTTATTAGCATCTTTCAGGATTGACAAAACCTTCCGGTTGTATCACATACAACCTTTCCTCAAGAAAATCGTCGAGGAAACAATGTTTTGACATCCTATCTGCAAGATTTCATAAATAATGCAGTAATCGCTAATATAATTCCAACAGACTCTTAGCATCGCTACGAGTGAGAAAGTCTCACCGTAGTCAACTCCTTGAACTTGTCGGAAAACATCTTAACGACAAGTCGAGCTTTCTTAATGGTGACATTTACCATCATTGTCCATCTTCCTTTTAAAATCCATATGTACCCAACAGCCTTACGACCATCAAGTAGTTCTTCCAAAGTCTACACTTTGTTTTCATATATGGATCCTCTCTCGGATTATATGGCCTCGAGCCATTTTGGAATCAAGGCCCACCATCGCTTCTCCATAGCTCGTAGGTTCATTGTTGTCTAGCAACATGACTTCCAAGACAGGATTACGTACCACTCTAAAGTAGTACGCATTCTTGTCATCCCACGAGGTTTGGTAGTGACTTGATCTGAAGTTTCATGATCACTATCATAAGCTTCCACTTCAATTGGTGTAGGTGCTACAGGAACATCTCCCTGTGCCCTGTCACACACTAGTTGAAGAGACGGTTTAATAACCTCATCAAGTCTCCACCATCCTCCCACTCAATTTTTTCAAGAGAAACTTTTCCTTGAGAAAGGACCCGGTTCTAGAAACAATCCCTTATTGCTTTCGAATCTGAGACAGGAGGTATACCCAACTATTTTGGGTGTCCTATGAAGATGCATTTATCCGCTTTGGGTTCGAGCTTATCAGCCTGAAACTTTTTCACATAAGCGTCGCAGCCCCAAACCTTTTTAAAAAATGACAGCTTAGGTTTCTCTAAACCATAGTTCATACGGTGTCATCTCATCGGAATTACGTGGTGCCCTATTTAAAGTGAATGTGGTTGTCTCTAATGCCTAACCCTTAAACTATCGTGGTAATTCGATAAGAGACATCATGGTATGCATCATATCCAATAAGGTGCAGTTATGATGTTCGGACACACCATCACACTATGGTGTTCCAGGCTGTATCAGTTGTGAAACAATTTCCACAATGTCTTAATTCTATGCCAAACTCATAATTCAGATATTCATCTCTATGATCATATCATAGATATTTTATCCTCTTGTCACGATGATCTTTCAACTTCACCCTGAAATTACTTGAACCTTTCAATAATTCAGACTCGTGATTCATCAAGTAAATATACTCAACATCTACTCAAATCATTAGTGAAGTAAGAACATAACGATATCCACTACACGCCTCAGCACTCATTGGACTGCACACATCAAAATGTATTACTTCCAACAAGTTGCTTTCTAGTTCCATTTTACTGAAAACGAGGCTTTCAATCGTCTTGCCCATGTGGTATGATTTGCATGTCTCAACTGATTCAAAATCAAGTGAGTCCAAACGGTCCATTTGCATGGAGTTTCTTCATGCATATACACCAATAGACATGGTTCGCATGTCTCAAACTTTTCAAAAACGAGTGAGCCCAAAGATCCATCAACATGGAGCTTCTTCATGCGTTTTATACCGATATGACTTAAGTGCCAGTGCCACAAGTAGGTGGTACTATCATTACTATCTTTTGGCATGAACATGTGTATCACTACGATCGAGATTCAATAAACCATTCATTTTGGGTGCAAGACCATTGAAGGTATTATTCAAATAAACAGAGTAACCATTATTCTCGTTAAATGAATAACCGTATTGTGATAGGCATAATCCAATCATGTCTATGCTCAACGCAAACACCAAATAACAATTATTTAGGTCTAACACCAATCTCGATGGTAGAGGGAGTATGCGATGCTTGATCACATCAAGCTTGGAAACACTTCCAACACATATCGTCATCTCACCTTTAGCTAGTCTCCATTTATTCCGTAGCTTTTATTTCGAGTTACTAACACTTAGCAACCGAACCGGTATCTAATACCCTGGTGCTACTAGGAGTACTAGTAAAGTACACATCAACACAATGTATATCCAATATACTTCTATCGACCTTGCCAGCCTTCTCATCTACCAAGTATCTAGGGTAATTCTGCTCCAGTGGCTGTTCCTCTTATTATAGAAGCACTTAGTCTCGGGTTTGGGTTTAACCTTGGGTTTCTTCACTAGAGCAGCAACTGAATTGTTGTTTCATGAAGTATCCCTTTGTGCCCTTGCCCTTCTTGAAACTAGTGGTTTCACCAACCATCAACAATTGATGCTCCTTCTTGATTTCTACTTTCGCGGTGTCAAACATCGCGAATAACTCAAGGATCATCATATATGTGCCTGATATATTATAGTTCATCATGAAGCTCTAGCAGCTTGGTGGTAATGACTTCGGAGAAACATCATTATCTCATCTGGAAGATCAACTCCCACTCGATTAAATGAATGTTGTACTCAGACAATCTGAGCACAAGCTCAGCAATTGAGCTTTTCTCCCTTAGTTTGTAGGCTAAGAAAATTGTCGGAGGTCTTATACCTCTTGACGTGGGCACGAGCCTGAAATCCCAATTTCAGCCCTCGAAACATCTCATATGTTTCGCGACGTTTCAAAAACCGTCTTCGGTGCCTCAACTCTAAACCATTTAACTGAACTATCATGTAGTTATCAAAACGTGTATGTCAGATGTTCGCAACATCCACAGACAACGTTCGAGGTTTAGCACACTGAGCGGTGTATTAAGGACATAAGCCTTCTAAGAAGCAATGAGGACAATCCTCAGTTTACGGACCTAGTCCGCATAATTGCTACTATCAACTTTCAACTAATTTTCCTCTAGGAACATATCTAAACAGTAGAACTATAGCGTGAGCTACGACATAATTTGCAAAATCCTTTTGACTATGTTCAAGATAATTAAGTTCATCTTATGAACTCCCACTCAGATAGACATCCCTCTAGTCATCTAAGTGATTACATGATCCGAGTCAACTAGCCCGTGTCCGATCATCACGTGAGACGGACTAGTCAACGTCGGTGAACATCTTCATGTTGATCGTATCTTCTATACGACTCATGCTCGACCTTTCGGTCTTCTGTGTTCTGAGGCCATGTCTGTACATGCTAGGCTCGTCAAGTTGACCCTAAGTGTTTCGCGTGTGTAAATCTGTCTTACACCCATTGTATGTGAACGTTAGAATCTAACACCCGATCATCACGTGGTGCTTCGAAACACGAACTGTCGCAACGGTGCACAGTTAGGGGAGAACACTTCTTGAAATTGTTGTAAGGGGTCATCTTATTTACTACCGTCGTTCTAAGCAAATAAGATGTATAAACATGATAAACATCACATGCAATCAAATAGTGACATGATATGGCCATCATCACTTTGCTCCTTTTGATCTCCATCTTTGGGGCTCCATGATCATCATCGTCACCGGCATGACACCATGATCTCCATCATCATGATATCTATCATCGTGTCTTCATGAAGTTGTCTCGTCAACTATTACTTCTACTACTACAGCTAATGGTTAGCAATAAAGTAAAGTAATTACATGACATTTAAGTTGACACGCAGGTCATAAATAAATAAAGACAACTCCTATGGCTCCTGCCGGTTGTCATACTCATCGACATGCAAGTCATGATTCCTATTACAAGAACATGATCATCTCATACATCACATATATCATTCATCACATCCTTTGGCCATATCACATCACATAGCATACCCTGCAAAAACAAGTTAGACGTCCTCTAATTGTTGTTTGCATGTTTTACGTGGCTGCTATGGGTTTCTAGCAAGAACGTTTCTTACCTACGCAAAACCACAACATGATATGCCAATTTCTATTTACCCTTCATAAGGACCCTTTTCATCGAATCCGATCCGACTAAAGTGGGAGAGACAGACACCCGCCAGCCACCTTATGCAACTAGTGCATGTTTGTCGGTGGAACCGGTCTCACGTAAGAGTACGTGTAAGGTTGGTCCGGGCCGCTTCATCCCACAATACCATCGAATCAAGATAAGACTAGTAACGGCAAGCATATTGAACAAAATCAACGCCCACAACTACTTTGTGTTCTACTCGTGCATAGAATCTACGCATAGACCTAGCTCATGATGCCACTGTTGGGGAACGTAGCAGAAATTCAAAATTTTCCTACGTGTCACCAAGATCTATCTATGGAGAAACCAGCAACGAAGGGAAGGAGAGTGCATCTACATACCCTTATAGATCGCTAAGCGGAAGCGTTCAAGTGAATGGGGTTGATGGAGTCGTACTCGTCGTGATTCAAATCACCGATGATCCTAGTGCCGAACGGACGGCACCTCCGCGTTCAACACACGTACAGCCCGGTGACGTCTCCCACGCCTTGATCCAGCAAGGAGAGAGGGAGAGATTGAGGAAGACTCCATCCAGCAGCAGCACAACGGCATGGTGGTGATGGAGGAGCGTGGCAATCCTGCAGGGCTTCGCCAAGCACCACGGGAGAGGAGAAGAACTTGGGAGAGAGGGAGGGGCTGCACCAAAGGCAAAAGGTGTATCTTAGAGGCCCTCCTACCCCCACTATATATAGGGATCCCAAGGGGGGGTGCGCCAGCCCTAGGAGATCCAATCTCCTAGGGGCGGCGGCCAGGGGAGGAGTCCTTCCCCCCAAGGCACCTAGGAGGTGCCTTCCCCTGCTGGGACTCTTCCTTTAGGGTTTCCCCAGGCGCATGGGCCTCTTGGGACTGGTGTCCTTGGCCCATGTAGGCCAAGGCGCACCCCCTACAGCCCATGTGGCCCCCCGGGGTAGGTGGCCCCACCCGGTGGGTCCCCGGGACCCTTCCGGTGGTCCCGGTACAATACCGATGACCCCGAAACTTGTCCCGATGGCCGAAATAGGACTTCCTATATATAAATATTTACCTCTGGACCATTCCGGAACTCCTCGTGACGTCCGGGATCTCATCCGGGACTCCGAACAACATTCGCTAACCACATACAAACTTCCTTTATAACCCTAGCGTCATCCAACCTTAAGTGTGTAGACCCTACGGGTTCGGGAGACATGCAGACATGACCGAGACGTTCTCCGGTCAATAACCAACAGCGGGATATGGATACCCATGTTGGCTCCCACATGTTCCACGATGATCTCATCGGATGAACCACGATGTCAAGGACTTAATCAATCCCGTATACAATTCCCTTTGTCTATCGGTACGATACTTGCCCGAGATTCGATCGTCGGTATCCCGATACCTTGTTCAATCTCGTTACCGGCAAGTCTCTTTACTCGTTCCGTAACACATCATCCCGTGATCAACTCCTTGGTCACATTGTGCACATTATGATGATGTCCTACCGAGTGGGCCCAGAGATACCTCTCCGTCACACGGAGTGACAAATCCCAGTCTCGATTCGTGCCAACCCAACAGACACTTTCGGAGATACCTGTAGTGTACCTTTATAGCCACCCAGTTACGTTGTGACGTTTGGCACACCCAAAGTATTCCTACGGTATCCGGGAGTTGCACAATCTCATGGTCTAAGGAAATGATACTTGACATAAGAAAAGCTTTAGCATACGAACTACACGATCTAGTGCTATGCTTAGGATTGGGTCTTGTCCATCACATCATTCTCTTAATGATGTGATCCCGTTATCAACGACATCCAATGTCCATGGTCAGGAAACCGTAACCATCTATTGATCAACGAGCTAGTCAACTAGAGGCTTACTAGGGACATGGTGTTGTCTATGTATCCACACATGTATCTGAGTTTCCTATCAATACAATTCTAGCATGGATAATAAACGATTATCATGAACAAGGAAATATAATAATAACTTATTTATTATTGCCTCTAGGGCATATTTCCAACATTTCCTTCAACAAGAATGTGCTTGCTTCTTGGCAGGTCCTGGGGCCTGTGGGTTATGGCCCATCTCATCACTTGTAGTCCTTGAACTTATCATTGGGCAACTGATCATTGTTCCAACTTCCAACTTTCTAGTATTCTTAAATCCATCCAATTGTATTGTCTTCCTTCCTTCTATTTGCACCAAACTAAGACGTGATTACTCAGACTCATCCTGGAATTTCCTTTGATCCATATTTCCTACATCATAGCTCCTTTATATCCAATAGTAATTCATCTCTTCATCCTCGTGGGATATCCCACATACCGAGATAAAAACTTATACTTATGAAGTCCATATTCCACTTCGTGGAACATCATTATCCTTTCCAGGTTCAAGCATCCTTATAGGGGAATATTAGCCATCTCTACATGGCACTTCTTCAAATGGGAGAACGTGAAACACATCATGAACTCCTGACAGTCCTTTGGGTGACTCCTACTTGTTGGCCACTTCTCCCATGCGCTCCAAAACTTGGTATGGTCCAAAAAATCTCGGGGCTAACTTTCCCTTAACTCCAATTCGTTTAAATCCTCGCAGAGGGGGCACACGAAGACATGCTCTGTCTCCAATTTCATAGACTACCTCCTTGCGGTTTTTTTTGGTCTGCATAACTCTTCTGCCTGGACTGAGCTACCTTCAGTCTATCTCGAATCAACTTAACATTCTCTTATGACTCCTTGATCACATTTGGTCCAAACAACTGACGGTCTATACTTCATCCCACATACTCTTGGAGTATCACACATATCGAGACAAAACTCGTATCCATTTTGTCCGAAATCCACTCAGTGGAGTATCCTTATCTTTTCCAGGGGTCAAGGGTTCTTACAGGGTACTACCACCCTTAAAATGCACAAATCTTCCATAGACCATATTTCTCATATCCTCAGAAATGGTCAAAATCCTTCTTCATAGAGTAACAACTCATAAAATCCATATCAGTACCAGCGATGCTAACTTTCTCAAATTCTCAAAGTATTACAATCTCCCGCACTTCCATTACATGCCTCAACTCAACACCTCAATATGAAAGAAAATGTTCTCACTTCTACTACTCCATTTCTTTTGTTGCAAACTCACTATCTAGCACAAGTCTCCTTCTCCTTGGGGCATCCTCTGGCAAAGTGCCTTGCTCTATTACAACGAAAACATATTACTTCTGAAAAGTCTTGAGGTTTCCTTTTTGGGCAACTGCTGAGGTGGTGCCCTGACTCCTTGCACCTGTAACAGGTAATATGACTCAGGTCCTTCCTGGAATCCAATCTACTTCTCTTCCTGGACCTTTCCATGCCAATCATGGCTTCTATTTCTTGTGGGTCATACTCTACTTCCTCTTCGGGAATTCTACTAGATCCCTATTCATACAATTCTGGGAGATGTGTCCTTCTTCTCCACATGAATAGCATGACTTGGTGCAGGGTTTAATTGGTTCTTCTTTGGGTGTGTCCCCAACATCTTCCTTCATCACGGGTTCTTCTAAAATTTCCACAAGGGCTCCTTTCTTTACTTCTTTCTTCTGTTGGATGGTTCGTTGTACCATGGGGTAAATGTGACACTGAGTAGGATAGTGGGTAGTCCCTTCACACAAGAAACAAGTAATCTGCCTAGTTGGGCATTCTTCAACTGGGTGACTTCCTTCACAATTAGGGCACTCATCCTTGTGTTCTTTATGGGTGTGTCCGATTTCTCCACAAATCTTGCATGCACAAGGTTTCTTCATATCCTTCCCATAAGGCTTCAACTTCTGGGACACAAGCCAAGACTTTGGCAGAGTCAACTTAAATTCTTTCCAAGTGGTTACTCCTTGCCATCCATTGATGGTTTGGTACATCCTCCACCACGTAGCAGCACCTCTTTCAAAGCACTAAATAGCATTCTGGGTCATATCCTTTCCAACTACAGGGTTATTCTTCATTTGATCCTCCATGTTCTGAATCCATCGGTCTGTCTCCAACTGACTCATCGGTCCAGAAAGTACAAGCTCATCTCCATTCATCCTCTATTGGGTCCAAGGGTTTTGGGGTGGGATAAGAGAGATAGAGAGGGATACACACAATACAAACAATGGTTTTGAAAAGACAGATTTTATCTGTTGCTATCGGAAAAACATCAAACAAATGACAGCTCACAAACGTCGCATCTAGCGAAGGCATATAACAGGGGTTTGGTCTTCTAAAGGTCAATAAATCTTCAACGTCGCCAAACTCTTCCAGTTTTGTTCATATCTCCGATGGGCTTCTTCCGATCATGCTTGTCCTTCTCAAGTTCTTTTGCCAGATCATCTCTGTTGACACGAAGTCTCTCATGACGTCCTTTATTATTCTGGAGTTGCGTCCCAACTTTTAGGTTTCATCATCCTTGGCATGAACCATGTCCTACTGTCCTTCAGTTCCTGACGAATCTCTGGTATCTCGAAGTTTTTCTCCTCCACCTTGGCTACTTTCAGCTTCTAGGTCCCGTGTTCTTCACGAACTGCTTTCTTGTCAAATACGGCTTCCTGCAGATCAACCCTAAACTTCTTGATGTATTACTCCAAATCTTGGTGATACACCAGCTAAGTTTAAAACTCCATCTTTTGCTGATTAGGTGTTCCATTAGCCCTTTGTCAACCAATCCTTCTGTCGGTGTCAAAACCGGCGGATCTTGGGTAGGGGGTCCCGAACTGTGCGTCTAGGCCGGATGGTAACAGGAGGCAAGGGACACGAAGTTTTACCCAGGTTCGTGCCCTCTCGATGGAGGTAAAACCCTACATCTTTCTTGATTAATATTGATGATATGGGTAGTACAAGAGTAGATCTACCACGAGATCGAGGAGGCTAAACCCTAGAAGCTAGGCTATGGTATGATTGTTGATGTGTATGTTGTCCTACGGACTAAAACCCTCCGGTTTATATAGACACCGGGTAGGGTTAGGGTTACATAGAGTCGGTTACAATGGTAGGAGATCTTAATATCCGTATCGCCAAGCTTGCCTTCCACGCCAAGGAATGTCCCTTTCGAACACGGGACGAAGTCTTCAATCTTGTATCTTCATAGTCCTGGAGTCCGGCTGAAGGTATAGTCTGGCCATCCAGACACCCCCTAATCCAGGACTCCCTCAGTAGCCCCTGAACCAGGCTTCAATGACGACGAGTCCGGCGCGCAAATTGTCTTCGGCATTGCAAGGCGGGTTCCTCCTCCAAGTACTTCATAGAAGATTTTGAACACAAAGATAGTGTCCGGCTCTGAAAAATAAGTTTCCACATATTGCCATAGAGAGAATAATATTTACACAAATCTAATCTGCTGACGTATTCCGTAGTGTGACATCACACCACGGCCAAGCTTTTATTCGAACCGTTTTACTGTTCCATCTCAGCGCGTTATGTGAGGCGGTTTCCTTGGCACGTCTTGTTAAAGCAGAGATCGTGTCCCCTTATTCTGGGATTCTCATCAATACGGGCGTGGGTAACCCAACCGCACCATTGATTACGGTGCTTGGGAGATAAGCGAGTTTTACCAGGCTGGTGGGGACACGTAGTTGCGTCCACCCATATAGGGGATAAGGATCCACCTTTTTACCTACATCTTCTTCCTCCTTCGCCTATCCATTCTTGCACACTCGAGCTCCAGCGCCCAAGTCCGCACTCCTCACCTCAACCTTCTCCAGCCATGTCCGGAGCGGGAGGCAAGTGGATGGTCTCCTCCGTCACGGAGGGACACATCAAAAAACTAAGGAAGGACGGATACCTGTCTAACGACATTGCGCACCGGCTTCCCAAAGAGGGGCAGCTCATCCCCACCCCTAGGCCCCATGAGAGGGTGGTGTTCCTTCCCCATTTCCTCCGCGGACTAGGTTTCCCTCTCCATCCATTTGTCCGGGGGATCATGTTCTACTACGGCCTGGATTTCCATGATCTGGCCCCGAATTTTGTCCTCAACATCTCGGCGATTATCGTCGTGTCCGAGGCTTTCCTCCGCATCCGCCCCCATTTCGGCCTATGGCTCAAGACTTTCAACGTCAAGCCGAAGGTGGTGCGCGGCAACCAGGCGGAGTGCGGAGGCGCCATGGTGGGCAAGATGGCCAACGTCCTATGGCTCGAGGGCTCCTTTGTGGAGACCCTAAAGGGGTGGCAATGGGGGTGGTTTTACATCACCGAGCCGCACGACCCTAAGTGGGTCGCAGCCCCCGAGTTCCGGTCCGGACCCCCAACGTGGCTCACGTCCTGGAAAGAGACGGGCTTGTCGTGGGGCAGCCAAAAGGAGGTGACCGGACTACAAACATGCATTCAATCCCTGGTGAACAAGCAGCTCAGGTTTGTCAACGTAGTCCAGGTTATGCCCATCCGCTTGATCCTCCCGTGTCAACAACGGGCTTTCAACCTGTGGGAGTTCGATCCAGCGCGGCACCAAACTCTGCGCAGGCTCTTCGACATGGCGTACGAAGATGCCTGGAAGGTGCTTTTCAAATGCGCCGAGGCTCCCGCATCCGCTACCGAGGATCGCGGATTCAGCGCGCAGTGCCACGCTAGCGTGGTAAGCTTTTTCTACTTTTTATAGGGCACTAGTTTTTCATAGTTTAAATCTGTGCGGGATCTAAGCTCCCTTACCTTTGACAGGGTTGGCAGGCGAAGTCCGGACGGATCGACTGTCCGGCACCTTTTCCCGAAGACCCAGCCGATGCCCACTTGGCAAAGCTGCTGGTTCCGGCACCCTATGTGGTGCCGGAGAAGAAGGCCGCAAAAAAGGCCGCGGGGACTCAAAAGAGTTCCCGGCGCCTGGAGGTGTCGGATTCACCATCCGACGAATCCAAGACGCACTCCTCCCAATAAGATGAGGAGGAGGAAGAAGAGACCCCTCCCCCTCCAGCGGGGGAAGGGAAGAAAAGGAAGGCCGCCCCAACTGGGGAGGCCGAAGGGTCCAAGAAGGGGAGAACCCATCCTTCGGACTGCTCCACCAACGCCGACGACGGCGAAGAGGAGTGGCCGTCCACGGCCAAGCCCCTGGCGAAATCGTAAGTATCCGGATACCGGAGTAATTCATAGTATTCGTTTATTGCATAGTTTTCCCTTATGCCAGATATGTTTATGCAGCCCTCCCAAAGACCGGCTCGACGCGTCGTCGAGCGGCTCACTGGACTCGTCGGATGTGAACTCGCTTCCGACGGCTTCCTCCCCCCGCCCTACGGACGACACCAAAGTGTTGTCCCAACAGGTTCCAATCCGGGAGGAGGTGGTCCTGGAGGCGCCGCAAGGCGACCTCCCGGACTCCAGGAGTAAAGGGGACGAAACCCCCAGGGCTCCAAGTCTGGCCCTAGGCCTGACACCGCTCTGGAACCTTCAAAGGTTCCAGAGTCCGGCGGGGGCCCTCCTTCCAAGAGGAGCAAGCCCACCGCGTCGGCGACCTCCGTCCAACCGGAGACGCCGGACAATCTGCGCCTCCATCGACGAGGGGCACCGCACCATTATGAGTGCGGTGGTCCAGAAGGTTCAGTCCGCCAAGAGCGGACTGACTGAAGCTTGTACAAGCCTTCTAACAGGCTTTGAGGTAAGTAAAGTATGTGTAAATAACATTACCGCATAGACAGTAGCCCCTGATGCTCTATTTGGCGTTCGGGAAGAAAAGCCGAATAGAGGATCAAATAAAATTCGCAGGAGTCTAACAAAAAGAAGTCAATATGCGTGTGCAGGCTTCCCTGCTGGCATCCGACGCACTGACTGCGGAAGTGGACGTGCTAAAGTAGGACCTCGAGCGGTCCGAGCAAGAGCTCGGACGTGCCAAGATGCAGCTCAAGGACAGTGAAGGTAAGAAATACCTTGTACGAATGTGTATAAAAAGGTGCAATTGCGAAAAATGACAGGAGTATCGTGGCTATTGTAGGGGCCACGTCTGAGGTGGCGACCCTGAAGTGCTGCTCGAGGCCGAGAAGAGGTCGGCCGCGGAGCGCACTGAGCGAGAAAAGTATGAGGCCGAGGTTAGCAAGGTGCGGCAAGAGCTCCAGGCTCTCATGGAAAAACATGAGAGTTTGGAGCGTGACTCAAGGACGCGAGCGTCCGAGCTCGCGGCGGCTACTGAAAGTGCCAAGTCTGCCAAGGCTGAATCCCAGAAGACCCTCCAGGAGTTGGATGAGGTGAAGAAGATAGCGGCGGGTAAGGCATTCTTTATGCAAAGTGAACACATAAGCGTGAGTTACTTGTTACTTACCCGCATCCGGAGTTCTCCAGGCGCGTTCGCAGATCTTCCCCGGAGTATATCTGATGCCACCGCATTCTATCGAGCTGAGGAGGGCAGCTCGACGGAGAAGGTGTTCTGGTCTCTGTACGTTGAGGCCGGACACCCCGTGCCCCTGAGCGACCAGTTGAAGCAACTGGTCGAGCTCCACAAGGCGGCCGAACAGGCCATGAAGGGCCTCATAATTCGGCGGTGGCCTAGAGAGGCTCAGCCTGGGAGCTATTTTGGGCTGGTGCGGCGGCTGGTGGAGGCCTGTCCAAGGCTCGAAGTCATCAAGCGCTCCGTCTGCATTGAAGGTGCCCGTAGGGCCCTTGCCCGTGCGAAGGTGCACTGGGGCAAGCTGGATGCTGAGAAGCTTGTGAAGGACGGGCCACAGTCGGGGAAAGAGCATCGCAAGCCCGAAAATTATTATAAGGATGTTCTGAAGGGTGCCCGCCTTGTGGCGGATGAATGTTCTATGGATGTAATCTTTGAGTAAAACTCGCTCGTTTTGTCCTGTGCACTGAAAACTTGTTCATATGCGCTTAAGCAATGCTGTTTGAATTTAAAATATTACCTTCTGTGTGACTGTTTATCAATTCTGAGAGATGGTGAGTCGTCGGCTTCTGCCCCTGTGCCGCTAGTGCTGGGGTGTTCGGGGATAAACCTGAGGGCTCTTTTTCCCTTGTTTGGGTCCTTCGAGGGAGGCGCTCAGCCCAACGAACAAGGCAATCGGACTATAATGCGTGAACACTCTCACTTAGCCATAGAATTCTATAATTTTAAATTTAGGCGAAGCCCCTAGTATTCGGAAGACCGAGTTCGGGGCGCTATCCACGCCTTGGCCGGACAGAGCCGGCTCCTCGCCCTAAGCGGCATAAGTCTTTAAGGACTCGAAAAGACCTCTCGAACAGTGACCAGCTCTTGCCTCATAATGACGGTCAATTTTAGCTTTCTCCACTGAGGTGCTCGACCCAGCTCAACCGGGGCACAATCGTAGTGGTTCTCCTAGTGCTACCTTAGCTGATATAGCGGAACGTAAGGCACCAAAACATAGGAGCCGGGCAAACCCAACTATTGACCCAAGACATGATTCGGAGCCGATGCATATAATGCTATAAGTTCGGGGTGCCGCACTTGTTAGAGTGTTCGGACTTCTCACACCATGTCGAGGGGTACTGAAGCCCCTGGCGTAATTTGGCCGTACCAAAGTGTACGGGTGCAACATGTCGTTAAGGAACATATATAAATATATAAAAAAGAGTAATGCAAAAATAGACAAAATCTATGTATTGTTTATTAAAAAGAGCTGCGATCAAAGCAGAACGCTACAAATAATGCGATAAGCAAAAGGTTGGACTATGTAACATGTCCGCTCTAGGGGCAAGATGCGGAATAATATGCGAAACAGGTATACTGCTCGTGATAGAGACCACCTGGGAGTTCCGTAATGCGGCGTGGCTTGTCTGCTTCCCTGGTTCTTGCATCGTTTGTGCGGCAATTGAACTGCCGAACAGGTCTTCCGAAGGGTGGAGTCCTGAAAGTAAGAGAAAATTAAAAAATGGCAGCCCCTGGTGCGGTTTAAACCGTGTTTCGGGCATGCCGTGATGGTGCCCCTCCCCCTGTGCCCATGGTATCTCTAGAGTGTAAGTATGTACGCGAAGTACTGGCGTTGCCTTTTTGCGAGGGTTGGGGTTGGGGCCGCATTGCTACGCCTGCTCGGACCGTGCCAGGCGGTCTTGTTGTAGGTTACTCCGGGCGCGCTTGACGGTGTTCGGTCGTTTACTGACCGGACTGGAGAACTGCCTGGAGAGGCTGCTTTGTACTTCCGCTGCAAGGGCCGTCGTGTGCTCCTCCGTTCGGAGGGAGCGTTCGGTGTTTCCATTGATCGTAATTACTCCTCGAGGGCCTGGCATCTTGAGCTTAAGGTATGCGTAATGCGGTACCGCATTGAACTTAGCGAATGTGGTTCGCCCGAGCAGTGCGTGATAACCACTGCGAAACGGGACTATGTCGAAGATGAACTCCTCGTTTTGGAAATTATCCGGAGATTCGAAGACCACTTCAAGTGTGACTGAGCCTGTACAGTTGGCCTCTACACCTGGTATTATGCCTTTAAAGGTAGTTTTGGTGGGCTTAACCCTCGAGGGATCTATGCCCATTTTCCGCACCGTATCCTGGTAAAGCAGGTTCAGGCTGCTGCCGCTGTCCATAAGGACTCTAGTGAGATGAAATCCATCAATAACTGGGTCTAGAACCAATGCGGCGAAGCCGCCATGACGGGTGCTAGTGGGGTGGTCCCTTCGATCAAAGGTGATCGGGCAGGAGGACCATGGGTTGAACTTTGGGGCGACTGGCTCTACCGCGTATACGTCCCTTAAAACGCGCTTCCGCTCCCTTTGGGGACGTGGGTGGTGTACATCATGTTTCACCGTCCGCACTTGTGGGGGAAAACCCTTCTGTCCATTGTTGTTCGGCGGCCGGGGCCCCTCGTCGTCATCGCTATGCAGCCCCTTGTCTTCATTGTCGCCGCTTAACTTGCCTGCCTGCTTGAACACCCAACAATCCTTGTTGGTGTGATTGGCCGGCTTTTCGGGGGTGCCATGTATTTGGCACAAGCGGTCGAGTATTCGGTCCAAGATGGACGGGCCCCTAGGATTCCTTTTGAATGGCTTCTTCCGCTGACCAGATTTAGAGCCTCTGAATCCGGCATTAACTGCCATATCCTCAGCATTGTCGCCGTTAATGCGGTGCTTCTGCTTGTTGCGACGCGACCTGCCACTAATGTCCCTGGTGTCCGAACTACCAGGGCTCTTGGTTATACTGTTGCTACAAGCAAGCCAGCTGTCTTCTCCCGCGCAAAATCGGGTCATGAGTGTCGTGAGTGCTGCCATAGATTTCGGCTTTTTCCTGTCCAAGGTGCCGGGCCAACCACTCATCACGGATATTGTGCTTGAAGGCTGCTAGGGCCTCAGCGTCCAGACAGTCGACTATTTGATTTTCCTTTGTTAGGAACCGTGTCCAGAATTGCCTGGCCGATTCATCTGGCTGCTGAATTACGTGACTTAGGTCATCAGCGTCTGGGGGTCGCACATACGTGCCCTAGAAATTGTCGAGGAATGCGGCTTCCAGGTCCTCCCAACAACTGATTGATCCTGTTGGCAAGCCGTTAAGCCAATGCCGAGCTGGTCCTTTAAGCTTGAGTGGGAGGTATTTGATGGCATGGAAATCATCGTCGCGGGCCATGTGGATATGAAGGTGATAATCCTCAATCCATACCGCGAGATCTGTTGTGCCATCATATGATTCAATGTTTACAGGTTTGAAACCCTCGGGGATTTGATGATCCATTATTTCGTCCGTGAAGCAGAGTGGGTGTGTGGCGCCTCTATACTGGGCTATATCATGACGTAGCTCCAGTGAGCCTTGTCTATTGTGTTCGGCCCTGCCGAATTTGTGGCCGGCGTGACGGATGCCGTCTCGAGCTGTGGGGCACCCACGCGATCCGTAGCTCGATCTTGTTTGTCTAGCCTTGTCCTCCAACATATCTCGTAAGTCCGGTGCATATTCCCGTGCCTTGGTACGGGGTGCAGCTTGAGTGGAGGGCCGAGAGGCCTCTCTGTCGCGGCCACGAGGTGGTCGGTCTGCCACATCAAGTGCTTCCTCCTCTAATTGGGGTAGCAACCTGCGCTTTGGGTAGCTCTTGGATGGGCGTTCCAGTTTATGCTCTTCGGCCGCAACGACTTTGGTCCATCTGTCGACTAGCAAATCTTGATCAGCCCTAAGCTGTTGCTATTTTTTCTTGAGGCTTCTTGCCGTGGCCATAAGCCTGCGTTGAAAACGCTTTTGCTCGACGGGATCCTCTGGCACGACGAATTCGTCGTCATCGAGGCTTGCCTCGTCTTCAGAGGGAGGCATATAATTATCGTCCTCGACCTCTCTGTCTGCTGCTCTCTCATGAGGGCTGGTTTCTCCATCCTCCTATGCTAAATCTTGCTAGAGGGGGTTTTCTTTGGCGCTTTCCAGAGTATTATTATATCCCGTGCTGGAATCGCCGTGTTTGTTTTGGCGGGATTTTGAGCGGCGCCGCTGACGCCGGCGCTTAGGCTGTTTCTTGGAGGGGTCATCCTCCGATGTTCCATCGCCATCTCCCTCTTTTGGGGTGTCCACCATGTATATGTCATATGACGAGGTGGCTTTCCAGGGCCTAATAGGCGCTGGTTCTTCATCATCTCCTTCATCGGCGTCCATATCGTCGATGTCTTCAGAGTCGAAGTCGAGCATGTCAGTTAAGTCGTCGACAGTGGCTACAAAGTGGGTGGTGGGTGGGCTTTGAATTTCTTCATCGTCTGAATCCCAACCCTGCTGGCCGCAGTCTGGCCAGGGCTCTCCTGATAAAGAGAGACACTTCAGTGACTTCAGAATATCGCCAAAAGGCGAGTGCTGAAAGATGTCCGCAACAGTAAACTCCATGATCGGCGCCCAATCGTATTCAATTGGCCGGGGCACGGAGGGTTCGGAGTCCGAAAAGGAGTCCGGCTCCTTGGAGTCACGAGTCTCGTGGAGTGCGGGGCTGGTGTTCGGCTCAACCGCCATTGGGATCGCAGCCCCCGAGGTGGCGTCCAACCGCCCATCCTCGATTGGCGTAGTTGGCTCCGAATTAAGGATCGGAGCCGATGCGGGTGCGGCCTCCAGGGCACTGTTCGGCGGCAGAGCTAGATCATGCTCGTCGGGACAGTGCAGCGCGCTCGGTAGTGGCTCGAATCTGTCGAGGATCAAGTCCCCACGGATGTCAGCCGTGTAGTTTAAACTTCCAAATCTGACCTGACGGCCAGGGGCGTAGCTTTCGATCTGCTCCAGACGGCCAAGCGAATTGGCCCGCAGTGCGAAGCCGCCGAAGACGAAGATCTGTCTGGGGAGGAAGGTCTCACCCTGGACTGCATCACTATCGATGATCGTAGGAGCCATCGAGCCTGATGGCGACGACACAGTGGAACTCTCAATGAAAGCACCAATGTCGGTGTCAAAACTGGCGGATCTTGGGTAGGGGGTCCCGAACTGTGCGTCTAGGCCGGATGGTAACAGGAGGCAAGGGACACGAAGTTTTACCCAGGTTCGGGCCCTCTCGATGGAGGTAAAACCCTATGTCCTGCTTGATTAATATTGATGATATGGGTAGTACAAGAGTAGATCTACCACGAGATCAAGGAGGCTAAACCCTAGAAGCTAGCCTATGGTATGATTATTGATGTGTATGTTGTCCTACGAACTAAAACCCTCCGGTTTATATAGACACCGGGTAGGGTTAGGGTTACATAGAGTCGGTTACAATGGTAGGAGATCTGAATATCCGTATCGCCAAGCTTGCCTTCCACGCCAAGGACAGTCCCTTCCGGACACGGGACGAAGTCTTCAATCTTGTATCTTCATAGTCCTGGAGTCCGGGTGAAGGTATACTCCGGCCATCCGGACACCCCCTAGTCCAGGACTCCCTCACCTTCCAACAAAATGCATGCTTAACTTAGCACGGTGGCAATAGCATAAGCGGGCGTTAAAATCTTGGACAGCCGTGCTTCTGCTCTTGCCATTTCCATGAGCTATCATTCCATAATTGATATCTCCTGCCTTAGGGTTTTCTTGACAAAACTTTGAGTTCTCATGCTCCATGTTCCGGTCTTTCACCTTGATCTCGGGTATTGACGGCTTCCATAGTCTGAAAAATTCCAATAGGGTAGCCTTCCTAGGTCATACAAATCTAGAAATTCTACAGGGCCTTTAAATTCTCCTAGTCTTCGGAGTCTTCAACCGTTGCAGTTTCCATTATTATAATGCACGATAAAATCCTCTTCATTCCGAAATGATCTGGGATGTCTGATATCTTGTACTTCTTGGAGTGGTCTCATCAGTTGAATCTTCGTGTGGTCAAAAAAGGGGAAAGGGGTATGGTCTCACTAAAGGGAATATTTGAATAAGCTCAGAAGAGAGGAGAGGTAAAAGATCTTTTTTGAAAAGAAAGTTATAGAGAAAATCTTTCCTATGGGCTTGCCAGTTTCTAGGGGTCACGTCCTATAGTCAACATGTGCTCTAATACCATCTTGTAGCGACCCGACCTCAGACGGTCAAGTCTCTGTGCTTAAGTGTCATCCCTAGATTGGTATGCTGACACACACAGTACTCGAGGATTTATAACAGAGGTAAATCACATGTATAAAGTAACGTAAAATACTATTACCTCAATCCGAATAGCGGAAGTAACAACAAGGTTGTGGATTCCCATCAACACCAACGGCAAAGTTGAGTGTAGAAATCGTAACCCTAACGTATCACTTACTCGTCATAAGATTCCTGCAACATGAGACGTTGCAGCCACAAAAGGTCAGTACATTGAATGTACTGGCAAATTCACACCAGAGGATAATGTGTTGGGGAACGTAGTTATTTCAAAATTTTCCTACGCACACGCAAGATCATGGTGATGCATAGCAACGAGAGGGGAGAGTGTTGTCTACGTACCCTCGTACACCGACAGCGGAAGTGTTATAACAACGCGGTTGATGTAGTCGTACGTCTTCACGCCCCGACCGATCAAGCACCGAAACTACGGCACCTCCGAGTTCTAGCACATGTTCAGCTCGATGACGATCCCCGGACTCCGATCCAGCAAAATGTCGGGGAAGAGTTCCGTCAGCACGACAGCGTGGTGACTATCTTGATGTTCTACCATCACAGGGCTTTGCCTAAGCACTGCTACAATATTATCGAGGATTATGGTGGAGGGGGGCACCGCACACGGCTAAGGGAACGATCACGAAGATCAACTTGTGTGTCTAGAGGTGCCCCCCTGCCCCCGTATATAAAGGAGCAAGGGGGGAGGACGGTCGTCCATTGCGGCGCGCCAAGGAGGAGTCCTCCTCCTAGTAGGAGTAGGACTCCCCTATTTCCTAGGACTCCCCTATTTCCTACTCCTACTAGGAGGGGGAAAGGAAGGGGGACAGGGAGAAGGAAAGGGGGGCGCCGCTCCCCCCTCTCCTAGTCCAATTCAGACCAGAGGGGGAGGGGGCGCGCGGCCCACCCTGGCCGCCCCTCTCTCTCTCTCCACTAGGGCCCATAAAGCCTAGTACTTCTCCCGGGGGGCTTCCGGTAACCCTCCGGCACTCCGATTTTCTCCGAAACCACCCGGAACACTTCCGGTGTCCGAATATAGCCGTCCAATATATCAATCTTTAGGTCTCGACCATTTCGAGACTCCTCGTCATGTCCGTGATCACATCCGGGACTCTGAACAAACTTCGGTACATCAAAATATATAAACTCATAATGAAACTGTCATCGTAACGTTAAGCGTGCGGACCCTACGGGTTCGAGAACAATGTAGACATGACCGAGACATGTCTCCGTTCAATAACCAATAGCGGAACCTGGTTGCTCATATTGGCTCCCACATATTCTACGAAGATCTTTATCGGTCAGACCGCATAACAACATACTTTATTCCCTTTGTCATCGGTATGTTACTTGCCCAAGATTCGATCGTTGGTATCTCAATACCTAGTTCAATCTCGTTACCGGCAAGTCTCTTTACTCATTTCATAATACATCATCTCGCAACTAACTCATTAGTTGCGATGCTTGCAAGGCTTTATGTGATGTGCATTACCGAGAGGGCCCAGAGATACCTCTCCGACAATTGGAGTGACAAATCCTAATCTCGAAATACGCCAACCCAACAAGTACCTTAGGAGACACCTGTAGAGCACCTTTATAATCACCCAGTTATGTTGTGACATTTGGTAGCACACAAAGTGTTCCTCCGGTAAACGGGAGTTGCATAATCTCATAGTCATAGGAACATGTATAAGTCATGAAGAAAGCAATAGCAATAAACTAAATGATCAAGTGCTATGCTAACGGATGGGTCAAGTCAATCACATCATTCTCCTAATGATGTGATCCCGTTAATCAAATGACAACACATGTCTATGGTTAGGAAACATAACCATCTTCGATCAATCAGCTAGTCAAGTAGAGGCATACTAGTGACGTTTAGTTTGTCTATGTATTCACACAAGTATTATGTTTCCGGTTAATACAATTCTAGCATGAATAATAAACATTTATCATGAAATAAGGAAATAAATAATAGCTTTATTATTGCCTCTAGGGCATATTTCCTTCAGTCTCCCACTTGCACTAGAGTCAATAATCTAGTTCACATCGCCATGTGATTTAACATCAATAGTTCACATCACCATGTGATTAACACCCATAGTTCACATCGACATGTGACCAACACCCAAAGGGTTTACTAGAGTCAATAATCTAGTTCACATCGCTATGTGATTAACACCCAAAGAGTACTGAGGTGTGATCATGTTTTGCTTGTGAGAGAAGTTTAGTCAACGGGTCTGCCACATTCAGATCCGTAAGTATTTTGCAAATTTCTATGTCAACAATGCTCTGCATGGAGCTACTCTAGCTAATTGCTCCCACTTTCAATATGTATCCAGATTGAGACTTAGAGTCATCTGGATCAGTGTCAAAACTTGCATCGACGTAACCCTTTATGACGAACCTTTTGTCACCTCCATAATCGAGAAACATATCCTTATTCCACTAAGGATAATTTTGACCAATGTCCAGTGATCTACTCCTAGATCACTATTGTACTCCCTTGCCAAACTCAGGGCAGGGTTACAATAGGTCTGGTATACAGCATGGCATACTTTATAGAACATATGGCTAAGGCATAGGAATGACTTTCATTCTCTCTATATCTTCTGCCTTGGTCGGATTTTGAGTCTTACTCAACTTCACACCTTGTAACACAGGCAAGAACTTCTTCTTGGACTGGTCCATTTTGAACTACTTCAAAATCTTGTCAGGGTATGTAATCATTGAAAAACTTATCAAGCATCTTGATCTATCTCTAAAGATCTTGATGCTCAATATGTAAGCAGCTTCACCGAGGTCTTTCTTTGAAAAACTCCTTTCAAATATTCCTATATGCTTTGCAGCTTAATTCTACATTATCTCCGATCAACAATATGTCTTTCACATATACTTATCAGAAATGTTGTAGTGCTCCCACTCACTTTCTTGTAAGCGTATATTCCAACTCCGAGATGCTTGCACCAGTCCATAGATGGATAGCTGGAGCTTGCATATTTTGTTAGTACCTTTAGGATTGACAAAACCTTCTGGTTGCATCATATACAACTCTTCTTTAATAAATCCATTAAGGAATGCAGTTTTGTTTATCCATTTGCCAGATTTCATAAAATGCGGCAATTGCTAACATGAGTACGAGTGAGAAACTCTCATCGTAGTCAACACCTTGAACTTGTCGAAAAACTTTTTGCGACAATTCTAGCTTTGTAGGTAGTAACACTACTATCAGCGTCCGTCTTCCTCTTGAAGATCCATTTAATCTCAATGGCTCGCCGATCATTGGGCAAGTCAATCGAAGTCCATACTTTGTTCTCATACATGGATCTCATCTCAGATTTCATGGCCTCAAGCCATTTCGCGGAATCTGGGCTCATCATCGCTTCCTCATAGTTTGTAGGTTCGTTATGGTCAAGTAACATGACCTCCAGAACAGGATTACCGTACTACTCTAGTGTGAATCTCACTCTGGTTTACGTACGAGGTTCGGTAGTAACTTGATCTGAAGTTACATGATCATCATCATTAGCTTCCTCACTAATCGGTGTAGTAGTCATAGGAACAAATTTCTGTGATGAACTACTTTCCAATAAGGGAGCAGGTATAGTTACCTCATCAAGTTCTACTTTCCTCCCACTCACTTCTTTCGAGAGAAACTCCTTCTCTAGAAAGGATCCATTCTCAGCAATGAATAACTTGCCTTCGGATCTGTGATAGAAGGTGTACCCAACATTTTCTTTTGGGTATCCTATGAAGATTTACTTCTCCGATTTGGGTTCGAGCTTATCATGTTGAAACTTTTTCACATAAGCATTGCAGTCCCAAACTTTAAGAAACGACAACTTTGGTTTCTTGCCAAACCACAATTCAGATTGTGTCGTCCTAACGGACTTAGATGGTGCCCCTTTTTAACGTGAATGCAGCTGTCTCTAATGCATGATCCCAAAAGGATATTGGTAAATCGGTAAGAAACATCATAGATTGTACTATATCCAATAAAGTACGGTTATGACGTTCGGACACACCATTATGTTGTGGTGTTCCAGGTGGCATTTGTTTGTGAAACTATTCCACATTGTTTTAATTGAAGACCAAACTCGTAACTCAAATATTCGTCTCTGCGATCAGATCATAGAAACTTTATTTTCTTGTCATGATGATTTTCCACTTCACTCTGAAATACTTTGAACTTTTCAGACTTATGTTTCATCAAGTAGATATACTTATATCTGCTTAAATCATCTGTGAAGGTCAGAAAATAATGATACTTGTCGCGAGCTTTAATATTCATCGGACCACATACATTAGTATATATGATTTCCAACAAATCTGTTGCTCGCTCCATTGTTCCGGAGAACGAAGTCTTTAGTCATCTTGCCCATAAGGCATGGTTCGCAAGCACCAAGTGATTCATAATCAAGTGATTCCAAAATCCCATCAGCATGGAGTTTCTTTATGCGCTTTACACTAAGATGACCTAAACGGCAGTGCCACAAATATGTTGCACTATCATTTTTAACTTTGCATCTTTTGGTTTCAACATTATGAATATGTGTATCACTACGATCGACATCCAATGAACCATTTTCATTGGATGTGTAACCATATAAAGTTTTATTCATGTAAATAGAACAACAATTTATTCTCTTACTTAAATGAATAACCGTATTACAATAAACATGATCAAATCATATTCATGCTCAACGCAAACACCAAATAACACTTATTTAGGTTCAAAACTAATCCCGAAAGTATAGGGAGTGTGCGATGATGATCATATCAATCTTGGAACCACTTCCAACACACATCGTCACTTCACCCTTAACTAGTCTCAGTTTATTCTGCAACTCCCGTTTCGAGTTACTAATCTTAGCAACTGAACTAGTATCTAATACTGAGGGGTTGCTATAAACACTAGTAAAGTACACATCAATAACATGTATATCAAATATACTTATGTTCACTTTTCCATCCTTCTTATCTGCCAATCACTTGGGGTAGTTCCGCTTCCAGTGACCAGTCCCTTTGCAGTAGAAGCACTTAGTCTCAGGCTTAGGACCAGACTTGGGCTTCTTCACTTGAGCAGCAACTTGCTTGCTGTTTTTCTTGAAGTTCCCCTTTTTTCCTTTGCCCTTTTCTTGAAACTAGTGATCTTGTCAACCATGAACACTTGATGCTCTTTCTTGATTTCTACCTTCATCGATTTCATCATCATGAAAAGCTCGGGAGTCGTTTTCGTCATCCCTTGCATACTATAGTTCATCACGAAGTTCTACTAACTTGGTGATGGTGACTAGAGAATTCTGTCAATCACTATCTTATCTAGAAGATTAACTCCCACTTGATTCAAGCGATTGTAGTACCCAGACAATCTGAGCACATGCTGACTAGTTGAGCGATTCTCCTCCATCTTTTAGCTATAGAACTTGTTGGAGACTTCATATCTCTCAACTCGGGTATTTGCTTGAAATATTAACTTCAACTCCTGGAACATCTCATATGGTCCATGACGTTCAAAATGTCTTTGAAGTCCCGATTCTAAGCCGTTAAGCATGGTGCACTAAACTATCAAGTAGTCATCATATTTAGCTAGCCAAACGTTCATAACGTCTGCATCTGCTCCTGCAATAGGTTTGTCACCTAGCGGTGCATCAAAGACATAATTCTTCTGTGCAGCACTGAGGATAAACCTCAGATCACGGATCCAATCTGCATCATTGCTACTAACATCTTTCAACTTAGTTTTCTCTAGGAACATATCAAAAATAAAACAGGGGAGCTAAACGCGAGCTATTGATCTACAACATAGATATGCTAATACTACCAGGACTAAGTTCATGATAAATTAAAGTTCAATTAATCATATTACTTATGAAGTCCCACTTAGATAGACATCCCTCTAATCCTCTAAGTGATCACATGATCCAAATCAACTAAACCATGTCTGATCATCACGTGAGATGGAGTAGTTTCAATGGTGAACATCACTATGTTGATCATATCTACTATATGATTCACGCTCGACCTTTCGGTCTCCGTGTTCCGAGGCCATATCTGTATATGCTTGGCTCGTCAAGTATAACCTGAGTATTCCGCGTGTGCAACTATTTTGCACCCGTTGTATTTGAACGTAGAGCCTATCACACCCGATCACCACGTGGTGTCTCAGCACGAAGAACTTTCGCAATGGTGCATACTCAGGGAGAACACTTCTTGATAATTAGTGAGAGATCATCAAAGCAAGATAAGATGTATAAAATATAAACATCATATGCCATCAAAATATGTGACATGATATGGCCGTCATCATCTTGCGCCTTTGATTTCCATCTCCAAAGTATTGTCATGATCTCTATCGTCACCGGCATGACACCATGATCTCCATCATCTTGATCTATATCAATGTGTCGTCACGTGGTCATCTCGGCAACAATTGCTCTTGCAACTATTGCTATCGCATAGCGATAAAGTAAAGCAATTATTGGGTGCTTGCATCTTATGCAATAGAGAGACAACCATAAGGATTTTTCCAGTTGCCGATAACTTCAACAAAACATGATCATCTCATACAACAACTTATATCTCATCACGTCTTGACCATATCACATCACAACATGCCCTGCAAAAACAAGTTAGATGTCCTCTACTTTGTAGTTGCAAGTTTTACGTGGCTGCTACGGGCTTAAGCAAGAACCAATCTTACCTACGCATCAAAAACCACAATGATAGTTTGTCAAGTTGGTGATGTTTTAACCTTCGCAAGGACCGGGCGTAGCCACACTCGGTTCAACTAAAGTTGGAGAAACTAACACCCGCCAGCCACCTCTGTGCAAAGCACGTCGGTAGAACCAGTCTCGTGTAAGCGTACGCGTAATGTTGGTCCGGGCTGCTTCATCCAACAATACCGCCGAACCAAAGTATGATATGCTGGTAAGCAGTATGACTTATATCACCCACAACTCACTTGTGTTCTACTCGTGCACAACATCAACGCATAAAACCTGGCTCGGATGCCACTGTTGGGGAACGTAGTAATTTCAAAATTTTCCTACGCACACGCAAGATCATGGTGGTGCATAGCAACGAGAGGGGAGAGTGTTGTCTACGTACCCTCGTAGACCGACAGCGGAAGCGTTATATCAACGCGGTTGATGTAGTCGTACGTCTTCATGGCCCGACCGATCAAGCACCGAAACTACGGCACCTCCGAGTTCTAGCACACGTTCAGCTCGATGACGATCCCCGGACTCCGATCCAGCAAAATGTCGGGCAAGAGTTCCGTTAGCACGATGGAGTGGTGACGATCTTGATGTTCTACCGTCGCAGGGCTTCGCCTAAGCACTACTACGATATTATCGAGGATAATGGTGGAGGGGGGCACCGCACATGGCTAAGGGAACGATCATGAAAATCAACTTGTGTGTCTAGAGGTGCCCCCTGCCCCCGTATATAAAGGAGCAAGGGGGGAGGCCGGCCGGCCCTTGGGGCGCGCCAAGGAGGAGGAGTCCTACTCCTACTAGGAAGGGGAAAGGAAGGGGGAGAGGGAGAAGGAAAGGGGGGCGCCCCCCCCCCCTCTCCTAGTCCAAATCGGACCAGAGGGGGAGGGGGCGTGCGGCCCACCCTGGCTGCCCCTCTCTCTGTCCACTAGGGCCCATAAAGCGCATTACTTCTCCCGGGGGGTTCCGGTAACCCTCCGGCACTCCGGTTTTCTCCGAAATCACCCGGAACACTTCCGGTGTCCGAATATAGCCGTCCAATATATCAATCTTTATGTCTCGACCATTTCGAGACTCCTCGTCATGTCCGTGATCATATCCGGGACTCCGAACAAACTTCGGTACATCAAAATATATAAACTCATAATGAAATTGTCATTGTAACGTTAAGCGTGCGGACCCTATGGGTTCGAGAACAATGTAGACATGACTGAGACAAGTCTCCAGTCAATAACCAATAGCGGAACCTGGATGCTCATATTGGCTCCCACATATTCTACGAAGATCTTTATCGGTCAGACCGCATAACAACATACTTTGTTCCCTTTGTCATCGGTATGTTACTTGCCCGAGATTCGATCATCGGTATCTCAATACCTAGTTCAATCTCGTTACCGGCAAGTCTCTTTACTCGTTTCGTAATACATCATCTCACAACTAACTCATTAGTTGCAATGCTTGCAAGGCTTTATGTGATATGCATTACCAAGAGGGCCCAGAGATACCTCTTCGACAATCAGAGTGACAAATCCTAATCTCGAAATACGCCAACCCAACAAGTACCTTCAGAGACACCTATAGAGCACCTTTATAATCACCCAGTTACGTTGTGACGTTTGGTAGCACACAAAGTGTTCCTCCGGTAAATGGGAGTTGCATAATCTCATAGTCATAGGAACATGTATAAGTCATGAAGAAAGCAATAGCAATAAACTAAATGATCAAGTGCTATGCTAACGGAATGGGTCACGTCAATCACATCATTCTCCTAATGATGTGATCCCGTTAATCAAATGACAACAAATGTTTATGGTTAGGAAACATAACCATCTTCGATCAACGAGCTAGTCAAGTAGAGGCATACTAGTGACGTTTAGTTTGTCTATGTATTCACACAAGTATTATGTTTCTGGTTAATACAATTCTAGCATGAATAATAAACATTTATCATGAAATAAGGAAATAAATAATAGCTTATTATTGCCTCTAGGGCATATTTCCTTCATAATGATGAATAATGGCTATCACTACATGCATATTTGGCTGGTGGAAGCTCTATGGTTATAATGTTTTTGCGAAAAGCCAATTTTTCCCTACTGCAAAGGAATATATTTTATTTAACTACAAAGTTGGTTGAAAAATATTGAGAAGGTTCCTCCAACTCAATCCCAAAATAATAATCATTAACCCAATCAAATTGATTAACTAGAGTGTTGAGATCAACATGAATATCCAAAGACCATAGACTCAAAATTGTCCATAACCGGGGACACGGCTAACCATGATTAGTTTATACACTCTGCAGAGGTTTGCGCACTTTGCCCACAAGACTCGATCTCCTCCGTTGGATTTCTCGCACTACATGGTGTTTGAGAAACGGATGACCAAGACACAGTCTTTCAGAAACATTAACTCTCTACTCCGGGCAGACCATACCAAACCTACAGCCCTCTACCTGCTAATCCACCTCTTCAAGAGCTTCATGTAACTTACTCAACTATGCTAGAGCCCATAATAGCTTGTGGCTGCACATGAAAGTTTCTAGCATGAATAGTCTTATGATCCCTTTGAGCCTGGGTGGCGGTCCATATGAAAATCACACTGGTACTCTAGGATTTCCAAAAATACAGGCAAGACTGGGTACTCCGGGTGCCTCAATCCACCCAGATGTGTATTTAAGTTGCCACCTTAAGTTGAACCATTAAGTAACAATCTCACATCTGTCATGGATTTCACTCACCCAAACCACGTCTACGAGCATAGCATAGCAAATTAAGCAACGTGTAGAAGTAACTCCCAAGGGTTTGAATGTAACATGGTAATAGGTTCTACCTTATCAACTACTTCCCAACCCACATGTTAATGACATCCTAATCATGCAATGTTTGAGGATTGGAACTAATGCATAAAAACTGGGTGATAAATGGGATATGATCAAAGTGTGAACTTGCCTGCAATGTTGATGTAGATGATTCACACTCAAAAATCTTGATAGCTCTACTCGTAACACTCCGGTCAATCTATCGTAAGCAAGCAATAGTAACCACACATAAGCAATCACTCAAAAGATCGGAAAGAACGAAGAAGACACTTCGGAAAACATCAAAGCAAGCAAATAACTCTTGCAACATAAAACAATTTCTAAAAGTACCAAAATTAGGTGAATTTGGCCTTATCAGAAAGTTTAGGTCAAGAGCTTCGATTTGCAAAAAGAATCAACTCAAACGGAGCTACGAAACTCAAGTTATGATCAAACGAAGTTTGAATTCAAATCTGATCTAATTCAAATTTTAAACTTTTCAAAAACATGTTCGAGTTGGATTACTGGATAGAGGAGATCTTAACGAAGAAGTGAGCATTGGTTTCATTGGATTTGGACAAATGAGTAAAAAGATGTGGTCGATTGAAACAGAGGGACTAAACTGCAAATAAAGCATCTACGAAGAGGTCCCTGTCTAAAACTAACAGAAAAAGAAAAGGCTAAAAAGCGAACGTTCGCTTTCTGAACCTATCCAGCGAACGCTCTCTAAAAAAACCTAACCAAAAAAATAAAACCGGCTAAACCGAAGAAAACCTAAAGAATAAATTGACCGGGCGGTTTTATACCAGTTCATGTCGGTTCGTACGAAATCGGCGGCGGCTCGGTGGGGAAATCCGGCGACGGCGGTTCGGCGAGACGGCGGCTCCGGCGCGGCAGCAGGCGACGGCGGATGCGGCGCGGGACTGCAGCGGCAGCGCGACAGCGAGGCGAGCAGGCGGGGCACGGCACGGTGGCGGTGGTGCAGCGGCGGCGGCGGCGACGGATCTGGCCGCGGCGACGGCGATGCGAGAGCGGGGAGGAGAGAGAGGGGCGAGGGGCAGCGGGGTTGGCCTTATAAGGGTGAGGGGAGGGGACGTGGTGGCGTGGAGGAGGGGAAAGGGAGGCGGCGGTGGCTTTCGCATGACGCACGACGGCGGCGATGGCGTGCAGGAGGCGGAGTCGGGGACGAAGGCGGCGGCGCGCTAGGCCTTGGCCTGGCTTCGGCTGGGCCGGCCCAGTCGGCGAAAGTTTTTTTAATTAAAAAAACATTTTCCAAACAATTAAAATAAATAAAACGAAATAACTAAAAATATTATATAGGCATATAATATACCAAAATTTGCAGAAAAAGATTTTCTACCACATGGACATTTTTATAATGCCAAATAAAATCCACACAAATTCAGATAATTCAAAGAGTGCTACTGGTCTAATAAAATCCAATAAAAATCATTTTAAAATACCAAAATGATTTCAAATTAATTTTTCTTCCAATTTTCTGATGTAGGGAATCATGTTACCCTATTTTCCATATATTTTATTTTTGGAGAAAAATAATTTGGATAAAACTCAAATAATTTCAAAAGGACTTTGAATTTGATCCTTCAAACTCCCAACTCATATTTCATAATTTGAAGAAGTCATTTTATCTCCTCTCATGAAAATCATTGAGTTGCTTAAAGTTTCTGAATTGGAAATAATTTCCAAATGAAATTCAAATATTTTCAACGCCCCTTGTCATTTAAATAATGGAAGAAGTCATGTCATCTTCTCTCCAGGGTTTCGTGATGAAAAAGTATTTGAATTCACAGAGAGCATAAATGCAAAAGGTGAAAGTTTGGGAAAGTCCTTTTATTCCCTCTCATTTAACTTTCAAAGAGTCTCGAATTTCACTCAATCAATCACACAACAATCAAGCAACCAATCAAATCTATCTATTTATTATAACATTCCAAAATTTAGAATTTTGGGATGTTTCAAGGAATATATGCTTCTAGGAATTGCAATAATATCAAGTTTCCTCTCTATGTGCTTAAAGTTTCGAAGTCATGCTTGTTTTGCCCTCCTATGCTAGTTGATTATTGTTCCCATAAGTTGTTTGTATAAAAAATACCTATGCATAGGAAGTGGGTTAGACTTAAATGTGTTAGTCATATTCTTCATGATGCTCTTTTTATGTTACAATTCTTATCTTTTATATGAGCATCATTGAAATCATCATGCCTAGCTAGGGGCGTTAAACGATAGCGCTTGTTGGGAGGCAACCCAATTTTATTTTTGTTCCTTGCTTTTTGCTCCTGTTTAGTAATAAATAATTCATCTAGCCTCTGTTTAGATGTGGTTTTATTCTTTTAATTAGTGTTTGTGCCAAGTAGAACCTTTGGGAAGACTTTGGGGAAGTCTTGTTGATCATGCTGTAAAAAACAGAAACTTTAGCGCTCACGAGAATTGCTGCCATTTTTATTTGGAAAGTGATATTTAGTTAATTATTTTTGAAGATGATTAATAGCTAAATTCCTCAGGTCCATAGATTTATTTGACAATTTTATGAGTTCCATAAGTATACGTTTGATCCAGATTACTACAGACTGTTCTGTTTTTGACAAATTCTGTTTTCGATGTGTTGTTTGCTTATTTTGATGAATCTATGGCTAGTAAAATAGTTTATAAACCATAGAGAAGTTGGAATACAGTAGGTTTAACACCAATATAAATAGAGAATGAGTTAATTACAGTACCTTGAAGTAGTGTTTTGTTTTCTTTCGCTAACGGAGCTTACGAGTTTTTTGTTAAGTTTTGTGTTGTGAAGTTTTCAAGTTTTTGGTAAGGATTCGATGACTATGGAATAAGGAGTGGCAAGAGCCTAATATTGGGGATGCCCAAGGCACCCCAAGGTAATATTCAAGGACAACCAAAATCCTAAGCTTGGGGATGCCCCGGAAGGCATCCCCTCTTTCGTCTTCGTTCATCGGTAACTTTACTTGGAGCTATATTTTTATTTACCACATGATATGTGTTTTGCTTGGAGCGTCAATTTATTTTGTTAGGATTTCATTGATGTTATTTAGAACAATGTTTTGCATCTTTTATTTCAATAAAAGTGGCATTTATAGCCTTTACTAAGCCTATTTTAGAAGTCCACATGTTGCTGTTTGAAAATAGAAAGTTTACCGATGTTGCAATAATTCCCTAGAAAATTCAGAATCTGATAAAATGTTGAAACCTTTTGAATACTAAGCTCTGATAAATGTACTACAGTGGTAATTTTATTTCATAATTATTGGAGCTAGGGAAGTATGGATGTTGCAGCATTCTTTACAGACTATCCTGTTTAGGCAGATTGCTGTTATGTTTACATTGTTTGCATATGTTTGCTTCTTTAATGATTATATTTGAGAATAGAACTATTATATATGCAGAGGCATTTAGTATGCAATTTTGAATAATAATTTTAGTGGCTTGCTACAATAGATTATGATAAGGTTTTTGCAATGGTTTATACTAACTTATCTCACGAGTCCTTGTTGAGTTTTGTGTGGATGAAGCTTGTAAGATTTAGGGAGACCGTGATATGAGAGGAATTAAGGAGACACAAAATCTCAAGCTTGGGGATGCCCAAGGCACCCCAAGATAATATTTCAAGAAGTCTCAAGCGTCTAAGCTTGGGGATGCCCTGGTTGGCATCCCACCTTTCTTCTTCAACAACTATCGGTTAGTTTCGGTTGATCCTAAGTTTTTGCTTCTTCACATGATGTTTTCTATTCTTAGATGTAATTTTATTTAGTTTTGATTGCTGTTTGAATAAAATACCAAGATCTGAAATTCTTAAATGTTAGAGAGTCTTCGCATAGTTGCATAATTATTAGACTACTCATTGATCTTCACTTATATCTTTCAGAGTAGTTTGTCATTTGCTCTAGTGCTTCACTTATATCCTTTAGAGCATGGTGGTAGATTTATTTTGAAGAAATAGATGAACTCTCATGCTTCACTTGGATTATTTTGAGAGTCTTAAATAGCATGGTAATTTGCTTAAAATCTTAATATGCTAGGTATTCAAGAATAATAAAATTCTCTTATGAGTGTGTTGAATACTATGAGAAGTTTGACACTTGATAATTGTTTGGAGATATGGAGATGGTGATATTAGAGTCATGCTAGTTGAGTGGTTATGAATTTGAGAAATACTTGTGTTGAAGTTTGTGATTCCTGTAGCATGCACGTATGGTGAACCGTTATGTGATGAAGTCGAAGCATGATTTATTTATTGATTGTCTTCCTTATGAGTGGCGGTCGGGGACGAGCGATGGTCTTTTCCTACCAATCTATCCCCCTAGGAGCATGCACGTAATACTTTGCTTTGATAACTTGTAGATTTTTGCAATAAGTATATGAGTTCTTTATGACTAATGTTGAGTCCATGGATTATACGCACTCTCACCCTTCCACCTTTGCTAGGCTATCTAATACCGCGCACCTTTCGCCGGTATCATACACCCACCATATACCTTCCTCAAAACAGCCACCATACCTACCTATTATGGCACTTCCATAGCCATTCCGAGATATATTGCCATGCAACTTTCCACTGTTCCGTTTATTATGACACGCTCCATCATTGTCATACTGCTTTGCATGATCATGTAGTTGACATCGTATTTGTGGCAAAGCCACCGCTCATAATTCTATCATACATGTCACTCATGCATCATTGCACATCCCGGTACACCACCGAAGGCATTCATATAGAGTCATATTTTGTTCTAAGAATCGAGTTGTAATTCTTGAGTTGTAAGTAAATAAAAGTGTGATGATCATCATTATTAGAGCATTGTCCCAGTGTGGAAAGGTTGATGGAGACTATGATTCCCCCACAAGTCGGGATGAGACTCCGGACGAAAATAAATAAATAACAGAGGCCAAAGAAGCCCAAATAAAAAAAAGAGAAAAGAGGCCATAAAAAAGAGAAAAGGCCCAAATAAAAAAATAAAAAATAAAAAAACATGAGAGAAAAAGAGAGAAGGGACAATGCTACTATCCTTTTACCACACTTGTGCTTCAAAGTAGCACCATGATCTTCATAGTAGAGAGTCTCTCATGTTATCACTTTCATATACTAGTGGGAATCTTTCATTATAAAACTTGGCTTGTATATTCCAATGATGGGCTTCCTCAAAATGCCCTAGGTCTTCGTGAGCAAGCAAGTTGGATGCACACCCACTTAGTTTATTTTTGAGCTTTCATATACTTATAGCTCTAGTGCATCCGTTGCATGGCAATCCCTACTCACTCACATTGGTATCTATTGATGGGCATCTCTATAGCCCGTTGATACGCCTAGTCGATGTGAGACTATCATCTCCCTTTTTGTCTTCTCCACAACCACCATTCTATTCCACCTATAGTGCTATGTCCATGGCTCACGCTCATGTATTGCGTGAAGATTGAAAAAGTTTGAGAACATCAAAAGTATGAAACAATTGCTTGGCTTGTCATCGGGGTTGTGCATGATTTAAATATTTTGTGTGGTGAAGATGGAGCATAGCCAGACTATATGATTTTGTAGGGATAGCTTTCTTTGGCCATGTTATTTCGAGAAGACATAATTTCTTAGTTAGTATGCTTGAAGTATTATCATTTTTATGTCAATACGAACTTTTGTCTTGAATCTTATGGATCTGAATATTCATACCACAATTAAGAAGAATAACATTGAAATTATGCCAACTAGCATTCCACATCAAAAATTATCTTTTTTATCATTTACCTACTCGAGGACGAGCAGTAATTAAGCTTGGGGATGCTTGATACGTCTCCAACGTATCTATAATTTTTGATTGCTCCATCCTATATTATCTAATGTTTTGGGCAATATTGGGCTTTATTTTCCACTTTTATATTATTTTTGGGACTAACCTATTAACCGGAGGCCCAGCCCAGATTTTCTGTTTTATGCCTATTTCCGTGTTTCGAGGAAAAGGAATATCAAACGGAGTCAAAACGGAACAAAATCAACTAGAGAAGTTATTTTTGGAAGGAAACCTACTGGATAGACTTGGACCCTACGTCAGAAGATGAAGGAGGTGCTCACGAGGGTAGGGGGCGTGCCCACCCCCCTGGGGCGCGCCCCCCTACCTCGTGCCCCCCCCCTTGGTCCACCGACGTACCCCTTGTACCCATATATACCTACGTATTGTAAAACTTCCAGAACGGAGAATAGATCGGGAGTTCCGCCGCCAGAAGCCTCCGTAGCCACCGAAAGCCAATCTAGACCCGTTCCAGCACCCTGCCGGAGGGGGCAATCCCTCTCCAGTGGCCATCTTCATCATCCCGGTGCTCTCCATGACGAGGAGGGAGTAGTTCTCCCTCAGGGCTGAGGGTATGTACCAGTAGCTATGTGTTTGATCTCTCTCTCTCGTGTTCTTGATTTGGCACGATCTTGATGTATCGCGAGCTTTGCTATTATAGTTTGATCTTACGTTTCTCCTCCCCCTCTACTCTCTTGTAATGGATTGAGTTTCCCCTTTGAAGTTATCTTATCGGATTGAGTCTTTAAAGATTTGAGAACACTTGATGTATGTCTTGCCGTGCGTATCTGTGGTTACAATGGGATACCAAGTGATTCACTTGATGTATGTTTTGGTGATCAACTTGCGGGTTCCGCCCATGAACCTATGCATAGGGGTTGGCACACGTTTTCGTCGTGATTCTCTGGTAGGAACTCTGGGGCACTCTTTGAGGTCCTTTGTGTTGGTTGAATAGATGAATCTGAGATTGTGTGACGCATATCGTATAATCATACCCACGAATACTTGAGGTGACATTGGAGTATCTAGGTGACATTAGGGTTTTAGTTGATTTGTGTCTTAAGGTGTTATTCTAGTACAAACTCTAGGGCTGTTTGTGACACTTATAGGAATAGCCCAACGGATTGATTAGAAAGAATAACTTTGAGGTGGTTTCGTACCCTACCATAATCTCTTCGTTCGTTCTGCGCTATTAGTGACTTTGGAGTGACTCTTTGTTGCATGTTGAGGGATAGTTATGTGATCCAATTATGTTAGTATTGTTGAGGGAACTTACACTAGCGAAAGTATGAACCCTAGGCCTTATTTCCTAGCATTGCAATACCATTTACGCTCACTTTTACCATTAGTTACCTTGCTGTTTTTATATTTTCAGATTACAAATACCTTTACATAGTATCCATATACCACTTGTATCACCATCTCTTCGCCGAACTAGTGCACCTATACAATTTACCATTGTATTGGGTGTGTTGGGGACACAAGAGACTTTTTGTTATTTGGTTGCAGGGTTGCTTGAGAGAGACCATCTTCATCCTACGCCTCCTACGGATTGATAAACCTTAGGTCATCCACTTGAGGTAAATTTGCTACTGTCCTACAAACCTCTGCACTTGGAGGCCCAACAACGTCTACAAGAAGAAGGTTGTGTAGTAGACATCAAGTCTCACATCAACTAGGCGTATCAACGGGCTATGGAGATGCCCATCAATAGATATCAATGTGAGTGAGTAGGGATTGCCATGCAACGGATGCACTAGAGCTATAAGTATATGAAAGCTCAAAAAGAAACTAAGTGGGTGTGCATCCAACTTTCTTGCTCATGAAGACCTAGGGCAATTTGAGGAATCCCATCATTGGAATATACAAGCCAAGTTCTATAATGAAAAATTCCCACTAGTATATGAAAGTGACGAAATGAGAGACTCTCTATCAAGAATATCATGGTGCTACTTTGAAGCACAAGTGTGGTAAAAGGATAGTAGCATTGTCCCTTCTCTCTTTTTCTATCTTTTTTTTTATTTGGGCCTTTTCTCCTTCTTCTTTTATGGCCTCTTTTCTTTTATTTTTTTCTCTTTTTTGTCCGGAGTCTCATCCCGACTTGTGGGGGAATCATAGTCTCCATCATCCTTTCCTCACTGGGACAATGCTCTAATAATGATGATCGTCACACTTTTATTTTTCTTACAACTCAATAATTACAACTCGATACTTAGAACAAAATATGACTCTATATGAATGCCTCCGGTGGTGTACCGGGATATGCAATGAATCAAGAGCGACACGTATGAAATAAATATGAATGGTGGCTTTGCCACAAATACGATGTCAACTACATGATCATGCTAAGCAATATGACAATGATGGAGTGTGTCATAATAAACGGAACGGTGGAAAGTTGCATGGCAATATATCTCGGAATGGCTATGGAAATGCCATAATAGGTAGGTATGGTGGCTGTTTTGAGGAAGGTATATGGTGGGTGTATGATACCGGCGAAAGGTGCGCGGTATTAGAGAGGCTAGCAAAGGTGGAAGGGTGAGAAAAGTGTGTATAATCCATGGACTCAACATTAGTCATAAAGAACTCATATACTTATTGCAAAAATCTACAAGTTAACAAAGCAAAGTATTATGCGCATGCTCCTAGGGGGATAGATTGGTAGGAAAACACCATCGCTTGTCCACGACCGCCACTCATAAGGAATACAATCAATAAATAAATCATGCTCCGACTTCATCACATAACGGTTCACCATACGTGCATGCTACAGGAATCGCAAACTTTAACAAAAGTATTTCTCAAATTCACAACTACTCAACTAGCATAACTCTAATATCATCATCTTCATATCTCAAAACAATTATCAAGCATCAAACTTCTCATAGCATTCAACACACTCATAAGGAAGTTCTTTTACTATTCTTGAATTCCAAGCATATTAGGATTATTTAAGAAAATTACCATGCTATTTAAGACTCTTATAATAATCTAAGTGAAGCATGAGAGACCAATAGTTTCTATAAAACAAATCCACCACCGTGCTCTAAAAGATATAAGTGAAGTACTAGAGCAAAACTATATAACTCAAAAGATATAAGCGTAGAACATAGAGTATTCTAACAAATTACAAATCATGTATGGCTCTCTCAAAAGGTGTGTACAGCAAGGATGGTTGTGGTAAACTAAAAGGTAAAGACTCAAATCATACAATATGCTCCAAGCAAAACACATATCATGTGGCGCATAAAAATATAGCTCCAAGTAAAGTTACCGATAGAAGTAGACGAAAGAGGGGATGCCTTCTGGGGCATCCCCAAGCTTTGGCTTTTAGGTGTCCTTATATTATCTTGGGGGTGCCATGGGCATCCCCAAGCTTAGGCTCTTGCCACTCCTTGTTCCATAATCCATCAAATCTTTACCCAAAACTTGAAAACTTCACAACACAAAACTCAAAGTAAAAAATCTCGTGAGCTCCGTTAGCGAAAGAAAACAAAAGAACACTTCAAGGTACTGTAATGAACTCATTATGTATTTATATTGGTGTTAAACCTACTGTATTCCAACTTCTCTATGGTTTATAAACTATTTTACTAGCCATAGATTCATCAAAATAAGCAAACAACACACGAAAAACAGAATCTGTCAAAAAACAGAACAGTCTGTAGTAATCTGTAGCTAGATCAAGATATGGAACCCCAAAAATTCTAAAATAAATTGCTGGACGTGAGTAATTTATCTATTAATCATCTTCAAAACGAATTAACTAAATATCACTTTCCAAATAAAAATGGCAGCAGTTCTCGTGAGTGCTAAAGTTTCTGTTTTTTACAGCAAGTGTAACAAGACTTTCCCCAAGTCTTCCCAACGGTTCTACTTGGCACAAACACTAATTAAACACAAAAAAACACAAACAAAACAGAGGCTATATAAATTATTTATTACTAAACAGTAGCAAAAAGCAAGGAATAAAAATAAAATTTGGTTGCCTCCCAACAAGCGCTATCGTTTAACGCCCCTAGCTATGCATAAAAAGCAAGGATAGATCTAGGTATTGCCATCTTTGGTAGGCAAGCCATAAGTGGCTCTCATAATAGATTCATAAGGTAATAAAATTTCTTTCTAGGAAAGTGTTCCATGCCTTTCCTTAATGGAAATTGGAATCTAATATTTCCTTCCTTCATATCAATAATTGCACCAATCGTTCTAAGGAAAGGTCTACCAAGAATAATAGGACATGAAGGATTGCAATCTATGTAAAGAACAATAAAATCTACGGGCACATAATTCCTATTTGCAACAATAAGAACATCATTAATTCTTCCCATAGGTTTCTTAATAGTGGAATCCGCAAAGTGCAAGTTTAGAGAGCCATCATCAAAATCATGGAAACCTATAACAAATCACACAAAGTCTTTGGAATCGTGGAAACACTAGCACCCAAATCACATAAAGCATAGCAGTCATGATCTTTAATTTTAATTTTAATAGTTAGTTCCCACTCATCATATAGTTTTCTAAGGATAGAAACTTCCAATTCAAGTTTTTCTTCATAAGATTGCATCAAGGCATCAACGATATGTTTAGTGAACGCTTTATTTTGACTATAAGCATGAGGAGAATATAGTACGGATTGCAACAAGGAAATACAGTCAATCAAAGAGCAATTTTCATAGTTAAATTCCTTGAAATCCATAATAGTGGGTTTAGCAACATCCAGGGTTTTAATTTCTTCAATCCCAGTCTTATCAATTTTAGCATCAAGATCAAAAAAATCTGAATTCTTGGAACTCCTTCTAGGTAAAGGTGGATCATATTTAGTCCCATCATTATCAAGATTCATATTGCAAAACAAAGATTTAATAGGGTACACATCAATAACTTTTAGATCTTCATCTTTATTTTCATAGAAACTAGAAGAACACGCTCTTATAAAGGCGTCTTTCTTAGCACGCATCCTAGCGGTTCTTTCTTTGCACTCATCAATGGAAATTCTCATGGCTTTGAGAGACTCATTGATATCATGCTTAGGAGGAATAGATCTAAGTTTCAAAGAATTAACATCAAGAGAAATTCTATCAACATTCCTATCCAACTCATCAATCTTAAGCAATTTTTCTTCAATCAAAGCATTAAAATTATTTTGCGAAGTAATAGATTCTTTAATATTAGATTCAAAATCAGAGGGCATCTTATTATAATTTCCATAAGAATTGTTGTAGGAATTACCATAATTATTAGATGGTTACTAGGATAAGGCCTAGGATTGAAATTTCCTCTATTTGCGTTGTTACCAAAATTGTTCCTACCAACAAAATTCACATCCATAGATTCATTATTATTCTCAATCAAAGTAGACAAGGGAATATCATTAGGATCAGAAGAAACACTCTTACTAGCAAATAATTTCATAAGTTCATCCCTCTTTCCACTCAAAACATTAATTTCTTCTATCGCATGCACCTTTTTATTAGTAGATCTTTCAGCATGCCATTGAGAATAATTAACCATAATATTATCTAGGAGTTTAGTAGCTTCTCCTAAAGTGATTTCCATAAAAGTGCCTCCCACGGCCGAATCTAAAAGATTTCTAGAAGCAAAATTCAATCCGGCATAAAAAATTTGTATGATCATCCATAAATTTAAACCATGAGTAGGGCAATTACGTATCATTAGCTTCATTCTTTCCCAAGCTTGTGCAACATGTTCATGATCAAGTTGCTTAAAATTCATATTATCGTTTCTAAGAGAGATGATCTTAGTGGGAGGAAAATACTTAGAGATAAAAGCATCTTTGCATTTGTTCCATGAATCAATACTATTTTTAGGCAAAGACGAAAACCAAGCTTTAGCACGATCTCTAAGCGAAAAAGGGAATAGCTTCAATTTAACAATATCATTATCCACATGTTTCTTCTTTTTCATATCACATAAATCAACGAAGCTATTTAGATGAGTAGCGGCATCTTCACTAGGAAGGCCGGAAAACGGATCTTTCATGACAAGATTCAGCAAAGCAGTATTAATTTCACAAGATTTAGCATCGGTAAGAGGAGCAATCAGAGTGCTAATAAAATCATTTTTGTTGGTATTGGTGAAGTCACACAATTTAGTGTTATCTTGAGCCATTGTGACAAGCAAGCAAACTAACACATAAGCAAACAAAAAGCAAGCGGACAAAAAGAGGCAAATAGAGAAAGAGAGGGGGGATAGAGAGAGAGGGCGAATAAAACGGCAAGGGTGAAGTGGGGGAGAGGAAAACAAGAGACAAATGGCAAATAATGTAATGCGGGAGATAAGGGTATGTGATGGGTACTTGGTATGTTGACTTTTGCGTAGACCTACCGGCAACGGCGCCAGAAATCCTTCTTGCTACCTCTTGAGCACTGCGTTGGTTTTCCCCGAAGAGGAAGGGATGATGCAGCAAAGTAGTGTAAGTATTTCCCCTCAGTTTTTGAGAACCAAGGTATCAATCCAGTAGGAGGCTACGCGCCAGTCCCTCGTACCTGCACAAAACAAATAAATCCTCGCAACCAACGCGATAAGGGGTTGTCAATCCCTACACGGCCACTTACGAGAGTGAGATCTGATAGATATGATAAGATAATATTTTTGGTATTTTTATGATTAAGATGCAAAGTAAAATAAAAGCAAAATAAAAGGCAAAGGAAATAACTAAGTAGTAGGAGATTAATATGATGCAGATAGACCTAAGGGCCATAGGTTTCACTAGTGGCTTCTCTCGAGAGCATAAGTATTCTACGGTGGGTGAACAAATTACTGTTGAGCAATTGACAGAATTGAGCATAGTTATGAGAATATCTAGGTATGATCATGTATATAGGCATCACGTCCGAGACAAGTAGACCGACTCCTACCTGCATCTACTACTATTACTCCACTCATCGACCACTATCCAGCATGCATCTAGAGTATTAAGTTAAAAACAGAGTAACGCCTTAAGCAAGATGGCATGATGTAGAGGGATAAACTCATGCAATATGATGAAAACCCCATCTTGTTATCCTCGATGGCAACAATACAATACGTGCCTTGCTGCCCCTACTGTCACTGGGAAAGGACACCGCAAGATTAAACCCAAAGCCAAGCACTTCTCCCATTGCAAGAAAGATCAATCTAGTAAGCCAAACCAGACTGATAATTCGAAGATACTTGCAAAGATAACCAATCATACATAAAAGAATTCAGAGAAGATTCAACTATTGTTCATAGATAGACTTGATCATAAACCCACAATTCATCGATCTCAACAAACACACCGCAAAAAGAAGATTACATCGAATAGTTCTCCATAAGAGAGGGGGAGAACATTGTATTGAGATCCAAAAAGAGAGAAGAAGCCATCTAGCTAATAACTATGGACCTGTAGGTCTGAGGTGAACTACTCACACTTCATCGGAGGGGCTATGGTGTTGATGTAGAAGCCCTCCGTGATCGATGCCCCCTCCGGCGGAGCTCCGGAACAGGCCCCAAGATGGGATCTCGTGGATACAGAAAGTTATGGTGGTGGAATTAGGGTTTTGGCTCCGTATCTGATCGTTTTGGGGTAAGTAGGTATATATAGGAGGAAGGAGTACGTCGATGGAGCAACAGGGGGCCCACGAGGGCCGAGGACACGCCTGGGGGGTAGGCGCGCCCCCTACCTCGTGGCCTCCTCTTTTGTGTCTTGACGTAGGGTCCAAGTCTCCTAGGTCTTGTTCGTTGAGAAAATCACGTTCCCGAAGGTTTCATTCTGTTTGGACTCCATTTGATATTCCTTTTCTTCAAAACCCTAAAACAGGCAAAAAATAGCAATTCTGGGATGGGCCTCTGGTTAATACGTTAGTCCCAAAAATAATATAAAAGTGGATAATAAAGCCCAATAATGTCCAAAACAGTAGATAATATAGCAGGGAGCAACCAAAAATTATAGATACATTGGAGACATATCACCCATCTGGTGTGCCCTGAGAACGAGATATGTGCGGCTCCTATCGGGAGTTGTCAGCACATCGGGAAGTTTTGCTAGATTAGTTTTACCATTGTCGAAATGTCTTGTGCACCGGGATTCCGAGTCTGATCGGGTGTCCTGCAATGGAGGATTGTCTCCGCAGATCGTGAGCTTGTCATGGGCTAAGTTGGGACACCCCTGCAGGGTTTAAACTTTCGAGAGTCGTGCCCGTGGTTATGTGGCAGATTGGAATTTGTTAATATCCGGTTGTAGAGAAGATGACACCAGATCCGAATTAAAATACACCAACCGTGTTGTCTAACCGTGATTGTCTCTTTTCGGGGAAGTTCGAGAAGAGAGCGGTTGGGTTATGTTTGAGCGTAAGTAGTTCAGGATCACTTCTTGATCATTACTAGTTTTCGACTGTTTCCGTAGTTTCTCATCTTACTCTTGTACTCGTAAGTTATCCACCATATTTTGCTTAGCCGCTGCTGCAACCTCACCACTTATCCATTCCGTACACTTTAAGCTTTGCTAGTCTTGATACCCATGGTAATAAGATTGCTGAGTCCTCGTGGCTCACAGATTACTACAACAACAGGTACAGGTACAAGTAATGCGATGATCTTACGCGAGTGCGATGGTTGATTGTTTGGAGTTCTTCTACTTCTTCTTCTTCTTAAATCAAGGGATAAGTTCTGGGTCGGGGGAAACCTGGGATTAGCAGGGTGGATGTCATTCTTCTTTTTTGTTTGATTTCATCCATTGTCGGATCCTGCTCTTCTGTATGATGGTTGCTATGTATTGATGAACTATTGTATTCATGTTGTAACTTGTGACGAGTGTAAGTATTTATCTTGTATTCTCATCTATTCAGTACATGGTATGTTGTAATGATATCCACCTTGCTATGCGCTCGAAATTCGTGTGTGCCCCAATCTTGAGTTCATCACGTGATTGGGATAGAATCGCATCTTGGGCGCTACACCCTCCCCTTGTCCAATTCGGATTGAGCAAGGGGAGGAGCACGCCACCTCCCGTGGCCAGCCTCCTCTCCTCCACTATGGCCCATTAGGCCCATTAACTTTCCCGGGGGGGTTCCGATAGCCTCCCGGTACTCCAAAAAAATCCCTGAACCTTATCAGAACCATTCCAGTGTCCGTATATAACCTTCCAATATATTAATATTTAACTCTTGACCATTTCGAGACTCCTCATCATGTTTGTCATCTCATCCGGGACTCCGAACAAATTTCAGTCACCAAAACACATAACTCATAATACAAATCATCATCGAACGTTAAGCGTGCGGACCCTATGGGTTCGAGAACTATGTAGACACGACCGAGATACATCTCCGGTCAATAACCAATAGCGGAACCTAGATGCTCATATTGGTCCCTACATATTCTACGAAGATCTTTATCGGTCAAACCGCATAACAACATACGCCATTCCCTTTGTCATCGGTATGTTACTTGCCGGAGATTCGATCGTTGGTATCATCATACCTAGTTCAATCTCGTCATCGGCAAGTCTCTTTACTCGTTCCGTAATGCATCATCCCGTAACTAACTCATTAGTTACATTGCTAGCAAGGCTTATGATGTGCATTACCGAGAGGGCCCAGAGATACTTCTCTGATACACGGAGTGACAAATCCTAATCTCAATCCATGCCAACTCAACAAACACCTTCGGAGACACCTGTAGAGCATCTTTATAATCACCCGGTTACATTGTGACGTTTGATAGCACACAAGGTGTTCCTTTGGTATTCGGGAGTTGCATAATCGCATAGTCAGAGGAATATGTATAAGTCATGAAGAAAGCAATAGCAATAAAATTAAACGATCATTATGCTAAGATAATGCATGGGTCTTGTCCATCACATCATTCTCCAATGATTTGATCCCGTTCATCAAATGACAACACATGTCTATGGTTAGGAAACTTAACCATCTTTGATTAACGAGCTAGTCAAGTAGAGGCATACTAGGGACAATTTGTTTGTCTATGTATTCACACATGTACTATGTTTCCGGTTAATACAATTCTAGCATGAATAATAAACATTTATCATGATATAAGGTAATATAAATAACAACTTTATTATTGCCTCTAGGGCATATTTCCATCAATGGGAGGGGCGCACCAGCCCCTTTGTGGCTGGTGTGTTTCCCCTCTTGGCCCATAGGGCCCATATCTTTTGCCAAGGGTGCCCGGAACCACTTCCGGTGACTCAATAAGTACCTGGTGCATCCGGAAACACTTTCGGTATCCGAATACCATCGTCCTATATATCAATATTTACCTCTCAACCATTTTGAGACTCCTCGTCATGTCCGTGATCTCATCCGGGACTCCGAACAACATTCAGTCACCAAATCACATAACTCATGTAATACAAAATCATCATCGAACATTAAGCGTGCGGACCCTACGAGTTCGAGAACTATGTAGACATGACCGAGACATCTCTCCGGTGAATAAACAATAGTGGAACCTGGATGCTCATATTGGCTTGCACATATTCTACGAAGATCTTTGTCGATCGAACTATAATGACCACATACATTACTCCCTTTGTCATCGGTATGTTACTTGCCCAAGATTCAATCGTCGGTATCTTCATACCAAGTTCAATCTCGTTACTCGAAAGTCTCTTTACTCATTCCGTAATACCTCATCCCATAACTAACTCATTAGTCACATTGCTTGCAAGGCTTATTATGATGTGCATTAATTACCGAGAGGGCCCAGAGATACCTCTCTGATACTCGGAGTGACAAACCCTAATCTCGATCTATGCCAACCCAACAAAGACCTACAGAGATACCTATAGAGCATCTTTATAATCACCCAGTTACTTTTTGAGTTTGATAGCACACAAGGTATTCCTCCGGTATCCAAGAGTTGCATAATCTCATAGTCGTAGGAATATGTATTTGACATGAAGAAAGCAATAGCAATAAAACTGAACGATCAATATGCTATGCTAACGGATGGGTCTAGTCCATCACATCATTCTACTAATGATGTGGTCCCGTTCATTTAGGCAAGAACTCCTTCTTTGACTGATCCATTTTGAACTCCTTCAAAATCTTATCAAGGTATGTACTCCTTCTTTGACTGATCCATTTTGAACTCCTTCAAAATCTTATCAAGGTATGTACTCATCAAAAGTCTTAGTAAGCGTCTTAATCTATCTCTATAGATCTTGATGCCTAATATGTAAGCAGCTTCACTGAGGTCTTTCTTTGAAAAACTCCTTTCAAACACTCCTTTATGCTTTCCAGAAAATTCTACATCATTTTCGATCAACAATATGTCATTCACATATACTTATCAGAAAAGTTGCAGTGCTCCCACTCACTTTCTTGTAAATATAGGCTTCGCCGCAAGTCTGTATAAAACTATATGCTTTGATAAACTCATCAAAGCGTATATTCCAACTCCGAGATGCTTGCACCAATTCCATAGATGGATTGCTGGAGCTTGCACACTTTGTTAGCACCTTTAGGATCGACAAAACCTTTGGTTGCATCATATACAACTCTTCTTTAAGAAATCCATTAAGGAATGCAGTTTTGACATCCATTTGACAGATTTCATAAAATGCGGCAATTGCTAACATGATTCAGACAGACTTAAGCATCGCTACGAGTGAGAAAATCTCATCGTAGTCAACACCTTGAACTTGTCGAAAACATTTTGCGACAATTCGAGCATTCTAAATAGTAACACTACCATCATCATCCGTTTTCCTCTTGAAGATCCATTTATTCTCAATGGCTTGCCGATCATCGGGCAAGTCCACCAAAGTCCACACTTTGTTCTCATACATGGATCATATCTCAGATTTCATGGCCTCAAGCCATTTTGCAGAATCTGGGCTCATCATCGCTTCCTCATAGTTCGTAGGTTCGTCATGGTATAGTAACATGACTTCCAGAATAGGATTACCATACCACTCTGGTGTAGAACGTGCTCTGGTTAACCTACGAGGTTTGGTAGTAACTTGATCGGAAGTTTCATGATCATTATCATTAGCTTCCTCTCTTGTTGGTGTAGGCATCACGGAAACGATTTTCTTTGATGAGCAACTTTCCAATTTGAGAGAAGGTACAATTACCTCATCAAGTTCTACTTTCCTCCCACTCACTTCTTTCGAGAAAAACTCCTTCTCTAGAAAGGATCCATTCTTAGCAACAAAGATCTTGCCTTCGGATCTGTGATAGAAGGTGTACCCAACAGTTTCTTTTGGGTATCATATGAAGACGCACTTCTCTGATTTGGGTTCAAGCTTATCAGGCTGAATCTTTTTCACATAAGCATCACAACCCCAAATTTTAAGAAACGACAGCTTAGGTTTCTTACCAAACCACAGTTCATACGGTGTCATCTCAACGGATTTAGACGGTGGACGGTGCCCTATTTAACGTGAATGCAATTGTCTCTAATGCATTGCCCCAAAATGATAGTGGTAAATCGGTAAGAGACATCATAGATTGCACCATATCTAGTAAAGTACGGTTATGACGTTCGGACACACCATTACGCTGTGGTGTTCCAGGTGGCATGAGTTGTGAAACTATTCCACATTGTTTTAAATGAAGGTCAAAGTCGTAACTCAAATATTCGCCTCTGCGATCAAATCGTGGAAACTTTATTTTCTTGTTACACTGATTCTCCACTTCACTCTGAAATTCTTTGGACTTTCAAATGTTTCATACTTGTGTTTCATTAAGTAGATATACCCATATCTGGTCGAATCATCTGTGAAGGTTAGAAAATAACGATACCCACCGCGAGCCTCAACACTCATCGGACCGCATACATCGCTATGTATTATTTCCAATAAGTCAGTGGCTCGCTCCATTGTTCTGGAGAACGGAGTCTTAGTCATCTTACCCATGAGGCATGGTTCGCAAGCATCAAATGATTCATAATCAAGTGATTCCAAAAGTCCATCCGCATGGAGTTTCTTCATGCGCTTTACACCAATATGACCTAAACGGCAGTGCCACAAATATGTTGCACTATCATTATCAACTTTGCATCTTTTGGCATCAATATTATGGATATGTGTATCACTACAATTGAGATTCAATAAACCATTTTTTGAGTGTACGACCATAGAAGGTTTTATTCATGTAAACAGAATAAGAATTATTCTTTGACTTAAATGAATAACCGTATTGCAATAAACATGATCCAATCATATTAATGCTCAACGCAAACACCAAATAACATTTATTTTAGGTTCATCACTAATCTCGAAGGTAAAGGGAGTGTGTGGTGGTGATCTTATCAACCTTGGAATCACTTCCAACACACATCATCACCTTGCCCTTAACTACTATCTGTTCATTTTGCAACTCCTGTTTCGAGTTACAAATCTTAGCAACTGAACTGGTATCAAATACCCAGGGGCTACTATGAACACCAGTATAGTACACATCAATAACATCTATATCAAATATACCTTTGTTCACTTTGCCATCCTTCTTATCTGCCAAGTTTTTGGGCAGTTCCGCTTCTAGTGACAATTTCCTTTGCAGTAGAAGCACTTAGTTTCATGTTTGGGTCTAGCTTTAGACTTCTTCACGGGAGTGGCAACTTGCTTGCTATTCTTCTTGAAGTTCCCTTTCTTTCCCTTGCCCTTCTTCTTGAAACTAGTGTTCTTGTTTAACCATCAACACTTGATGCTATTTCTTGATTTCTACCTTCGTAGATTTCAGCATCGCGAAGAGCTTGGGAATCGTTTTTGTTATCCCTTGCATATTATAGTTCCTCACGAAGTTCTAGTAACTTGGTGATAGTGATTAGAGAACTTTGTCAATCACTATCTTATCTGGAAGATTAACTCCGACTTGATTCAAGCGCTTGTAGTACCCAGACATTATGAGCACATGCTCACTAGCTGAGCTATTCTAATCCATCTTGTAGGCAAAGTACTTGTCAGAGGTCTCATACCTCTTAACACGAGCATGAGTCTAAAATACCAATTTCAGATCTTGGAACATCTTATATGCTCCATGGCGTTCAAAACTTTTTCGAAGTCCCGGTTCTAAACCACAAAGCATGGTGCACTAAGCTATCAAGTAGTCATCATACCGAGCTTGCCAAACGTTCATAACGTCTGCATCTGCTCCTGCAATAGGTCCATCACCTAGCGGTGCATCAAGGACATAATTCCTCTATGCAGTGATACGTCCATTTTGCATCATGTTTTCTTGCTGTTATTTATAAAGTTTTTATCCATAATAATGCTTTTTGGAGTAATTCTAATGCCTTTTCTCTCATAATATGCAAGGTATACACAAAGAGGGAGAACTCCGGCAGCTGGAAATCTGGACTTGAAAAGGCTACGTCAGGCTGCCTATTCTACACAACTCCAAACGAGCTGAAACTTCTCAAGGATTTTTTATGGAATACATGAGAATTATTGGAGCAAATAACTACCAGAGGGGGCCCACCAGGTGGGCACAGCCCACCTGCGCACGCCAGGCAGCCCAAGCGCGCCCTGGTGGGTTGTGCTCACCCAGGCCCACCTCCGGTCCCATCTTCTGGTATATAGGTCATTTCGACCTAGAAAAAAAGAAGAAGAGGACTTCCGGGACGGAGCGCCGCCGCCTCGAGGCGGAACTTGGGCAGGAGCACTTTTGCTCTCTGGCGGAGCGATTCCGCCAGGGGAACTTCCCTCCCGGAGGGGGAAATCATCATCATCACCAACAACAACTCTCACATCTTGGGGAGGGAAATCTCCATCAACATCTTTAACAACACCATCTCATCTCAAACCCTAGTTCATCCCTTGTGTTCAATCTTGTTACCAGAACTATAGATTGGTGCTTGTGGGTGACTAGTAGTGTTGATTACATCTTGTAGTTGATTACTATATGGTTTATTTGGTGGAAGATTATATGTTCAGATCCAATATGCTATTTAATACCCCTCTGATCTTGAGCATGATTACCGTTTGTGAGTAGTTACTTTTGTTCTTGAGGTCACGGAAGAAATCATCTTGCAAGTAATCATGTGAACTTGATATGTGTTCGATATTTTGATAGTATATATGTTGTGATTCCCTTAGTGGTGTCATGTGAACGTCGACTACATGAAACTTCACCATATTTGGGCCTAAGGGAATGCATTGTGGAGTAGCAATTAGATGATGGGTTGCGAGAGTGACAGAATCTTAAACACTAGTTTATGCGCTATTCCATAAGGGACCGATTGGATCCAAAAGTTTAATGCTATGGTTAGAATTTATTCTTAATATTTTTCTCGTAGTTGCGGATGCTTGCGGGAGGGTTAATCATAAGTAGGAGGTTTATTCAAGTAAGAACAACACCTAAGCACCGGTCCACCCACATATCAAATTATCAAAGTACCAAACATGAATTAAGCCAACATGATGAAAGTGACTAGATGAAATTCCCGTGTACCCTCAAGAACGCTTTGCTTATCATAAGAGATTGTTTTGGCCTGTCCTTTGCCTCAAAAGGATTGGGCTACCTTGCTGCACTTTTGTTACTACTACTGTTACTTGCTCGTTACAAATTATCTTGCTATCAAACTACTCCGCTACTTACAATTTCAGCACTTGTAGACATTACCTTGCTGAAAACCACTTGTCATTTCCTTCTGCTTCTCGTTGGGTTCGACACTCTTACTTATCTAAAAGAGCTACAATTGATCCCCTATACTTGTGGGAAGCATTAAATAAAGAGCTATAGAATGGTAATTGATGTTAGAAAATTAAATAAAGCAACTAGAAAAGATCATTACCCTCTGCCTTTTATTGATAATGCTTGAAAGAATATCTAAGCACACACATTTTTGCTTCCTTGATGGATATTCTGGTTTTTCACAAATACCTGTTTCTCAACCTGATCAAGAAAAGACCACTTTTACTTGCCCTTTTAGAACCTATGCTTATAGACCTATGCCTTTTGGTTTATGTAATGCACCTCCTATCTTTCAAAGATGTATGACTGCTATATTCTCTGACTTTTGTGAAAAGATTGTTGAGGTTTTCATGGATGACTTTTCTGTTTAAGGGAAGTCTTTTTATGATTGTTTAAGCAATCTTGATCGAGTTTTGCAAAGATGTGAACAAACAAATCTTGTCTTGAATTGAGACAAGTACCACTTTATGGTTAATGAAGGCATTGTCTTGGGTTATAAAATTTCTGAAAGAGGTATTGAAGTGGACAAAGCTAAGGTTGATCAATTGAGAAAATGCCATTTCCTAAAGAAATAATAGGTATTCATAGTTTCCTATGTCATGTTGGTTTCTATAGGAGATTTATCAAAGACTTCTCTAAAATTTCTAGGCCTCTCACTAATCTCTTGCAAAAGGATATTCCCTTTGTTTTTCTGATGATTGTTTAGAATCCTTTGAAACACTCAAGAAAGCCTTAATTTCTGCACCTATTGTTCAACCACCCGATTGGAACTTGCCTTTTGAAATTACGTGTGATGCTAGTGATTATGTTGTTGGTGCCATTCTAGGACAAAGAGTTGATAAGAAACTTAATGTAATTCATTATGCTAGTAAAACTCTAGACAGTGCTCAATGGAACTATGCTACTACTGAAAAAGAATTCTTAGCAGTGGTGTTTGCTTGTGATAAGTTTATGCCTTATATTGTTGATTCCAAAGTAATTGTTCACACAGACCATGCTGCTATTAAATATCTTATGGAAAAGAAAGATGCTAAACCTAGACTTATTCGATGGGTTCTCTTGTTACAAGAATTTGATTCACATATCATTGATAGACAAGGAGTTGAGAACCCAGTAGCTGATAATTTATCAAGGCTTGAAAATGTGCTTGATGACCCACTACCTATTGATGATAGTTTTCCTGATGAGCAGTTAGCTGCAATAAATTTTTCTCATAGTACTCCTTGGTATGCTGACTATGCTAATTACATCGTTGCTAAATATTTACCACCTAGCTTTACATACCAACAAAAGAAAAAATTCTTCTATGATTTAAGACATTACTTTTGGGATGACCCACATCTTTATAAAGAAGGAGTAGATGGTATTATTAGACATTGTGTACCTGAGCATGAACAGGGACAAATCCTACGGAAATGTCACTCTGAAGCTTATGGAGGACATCATGCTGGAGATAGAACTACTCACAAGGTATTGCAATCTGGCTTTTATTGGCCTACTCTCTTCAAGGATGCCCGTAAGTTCTTCTTATCTTGTGATGAATGGCAAAGAATAGGTAATATTGGTAAGCGTCAAGAAATGCCTATGAATTACTCACTTGCTATTGAACCATTTGATGTTTGGAGATTTGATTATATGGGACCTTTTCCTTCCTCTAATGGGTATGCACATATTTTGGTTGATGTTGATTATGTTGCTAAATGCGCAAAAGTTATTCCAACGAGTAGTGCTGATCACAACACCTCTATCAAAATGCTTAAGGAAGTTATTTTCCCAAGGTTTAGAGTCCCTAGATATTTAATGACTGATGGTGGTTCACACTTTATTCATGGTGCTTTCCGTAAAATGCTTACCAAGTATGATGTCATTGTGCTTTTCGACTTTAAACCCTATCATCCTCAGTCTAGTGGTCAAGTTGAACTTAGCAATAGACAAATAAAATTAATTTTGCAAAAGACTGTCAATAGGTCCAGAAAGAATTAGTCTAAGAAATTATATGATACACTTTGGGCTTATAGAACAGCATATAAAAATCCTATGGGTATGTCTCCTTATAAAATGGTTTATCAAAAAGCTTGTCATTTGCCTCTTGAGTTAGAACATAAAGCATTTTTGGCAGTCAAAAAACTCAACTATGATTTCAAACTTGCTGGTGAAAAGCGGTTATTTGGTATTAGCTCTCTAGATGAGTGGAGAACCCAAGCTTATGAAAATGCAAAATTATTCAAAGAAAAAGTTAAAAGATGGCATGACAAAAGAATCCAAAAGCGTGAGTTTAAAGTCGGAGAATATGTTCTTTTGTACAACTCTCGTTTTAGATTCTTTGCAGGAAAACTCCTCTCAAAATGGGAAGGCCCATATGTCATCGAGGAGGTGTATCAGTCTGGAGCCATCAAAATAAATAATCTCGAAGGTACTAACCCGAAGGTTGTAAATGGGCAACGAATAAAGCATTATATCTCAGGTACAACTATTAACGTTGAAAGTAATATTATCCAAACTTTGACACCGGAAGAACACATAAAAGAGTCCTTCCGGAACACTCCAGAATCGTGAAGATAAGGAGGTACGTGATATGGTAAGTAAATAGACTCCGAAAAATCCGCAAAAATATTTTTATCAGTTTTTTAATATTTAAAAATTTAGGAAATAAAGAAACTTCCAGAAAGCGTCCCCTAGTGGGCACGCCTGGCGCGCCCTGGTGGGTAGTGCCCACCTGGGACACCTCCCGGACTCCGTTTTTCTACCATATGCTTGTCCTACAAGATAAAAAAATATATACTTCCTGAACCTGTTGATCACCGTATCACGGAGAAATCATCTATTTTATTTTCTTGTTTTTCCTGTGGAGTTCTAAAAATATGTCGTCCCAAGACTCCGACGGAGAGAGCTATGTCTCACATCTCATTGCTGACCCAAAAACCTATGGGGACCTATCCCCTTATGGTCGAACTACAGATGACGAAGAGGATGCTCACTTGATGAAGATCGATGATTCAAGCTCGGAGGAGGAGGATTTCCCTCTTCCTCAACCTGGGGATATGCACATGGAATTCAAGAAGTCAAGTCTTCCTAAGATAGCTAACCGGTCTAAAAACCAATCTATTCCTTTTCGTTTTAGGTGGAAAAGCAAAGGGGATTTATGTGACAAGATCTTGAAGCTGGAGCTGGGAGTCGATGATTTAAAGGAGGAAATTGTTCTCCTCAACTATCATATGAGAAAGTTGAAGGCACAATTGTCATCATCACCATCATTGTGACGCCCCCGATTTAATCGTACACTAATCATACACACAAACATGTACGATCAAGATCAGGGACTCATGGGAAGATATCACAACACAACTCTACAAATAAAATAAGTCATACAAGCATCATATTACAAGCCAGGGGCCTCGAGGGCTCGAATATAAGAGCTCGATCATAGACGAGTCAGCGGAAGCAACAATATCTGAGTACAGACATAAGTTAAACAAGTTTGCCTTAAGAAGGCTAGCACAAACTGGGATACAGATCGAAAGAGGCGCAGGCCTCCTGCCTGGGATCCTCCTAAACTACTCCTGGTCGTCGTCAGCGGGCAGCACATAGTAGTAGGCACCTCCGGTGTAGTAGGAGTCGTCATCGACGGTGGCGTCTGGCTCCTGGGCTCCAACATCTGGTTGCGACAACCAGGTAGAAGGGATAGAGGGAAAAGAAGGAGAAAGCAACCGTGAGTACTCATCCAAAGTACTCGCAAGCAAGGAGCTACACTACATATGTATGCATTGGTATCAACTGGAATAAGGCTATTATAAGTGGACTGAACTGCAGAAAGCCGGAATAAGAGGGGGATAGCTAGTCCTTTCGAAGACTACGCTTCTGGCAGCCTCCGTCTTGCAGCATGTAGAAGAGAGTAGACTGAAGTCCTCCAAGTAGCATCGCATAGCATAATCCTAACCGATGATCCTCCCCTCGTCGCCCTGTGAGAGAGCGATCACCGATTGTATCTGGTACCTGGAAGGGTGTGTTTTATTAAGTATCCGGTTCTAGTTGTCATAAGGTCAAAGTACAACTCCGGGTCGTCCTTTTACCGAGGGACACGGCTATTCGAATAGATAAACTTCCCTGCAGGGGTGCACCACATACCCCAACACGCTCGATCCCATTTGGCCGGACACACTTTCCTGGGTCATGCCCGGCCTCGGAAGATCAACACGTCGCAGCCCTACCTAGGCACAACAGAGAGGTCAGCACGCCGGTCTAAATCCTATGGCGCAGGGGTCTAGGCCCATCGCCCTTTGCACACCTGCACATTGCGTACGCGGCCGAAAGCAGACCTAGCCTAGTGGCTTTCCAGTCCAATCCGGCGCGTGCCACTCAATCGCTGACGTCACAAAGGCTTCGGCTGATACCACGACGTCGGGATACCCATAACTGCTCCCACGTAGATGGTTAGTGCGTATAGACCAAATGGCCAGACTCAGATCAAATACCCAGATCTCGTTAAGCGTGTTAAGTATCCGCGAACACCGACCAGGGCCAGGCCCACCTCTCTCCTAGGTGGTCGGAACCTGCCCTGTCGCTCCGCCTCAAAGATCCACTCGCGGGTGCTCCTACGAGCCTACCCGTCTTTTGTCACCACATGTATCATGTATAAAGTATATAGTATATACCCGTGATCATCTCCCGAGTGATCACGGCCCGATAGTATAGCATGGCAGACGGACGAGAATGTAGGGCCACTGATGATAAGCTAGCATCCTATACTAAGCATTAGGTTTGCAGGTAAAGGTAACAACAGTAGTAGCAAGGACAGGCTATGCATCAGTATAGGATTAACGGGAAGCAGTAACATGCTACACTACTCTAATGCAAGCAGTATAGAGAAGAGTAGGCGATATCTGGTGATCAAAGGGGGGGCTTGCCTGGTTGATCTGGCAAGAGAGAGGGGTCGTCGACTCCGTAGTCGTACTGGGTAGCAGCGGCGTCGGTCTCGGTGTCTATCGAGAGAAGAGGGGGGAGAAACAATAAATATTTAAGCAAGCATATGCATAGTGATGCATGACATGTCAAGTAACGGCGTTAGGGGTGCCCTAACGCGGTAGTAGATGATACCGGTGAAGGGGAATAACATCCGGGGAAGTATCCCCGGTGTTTCGCGTTTTCGGGCAGAGGAGCCGGAGGGGGAAAGTTGCGTGTTTGCTATGCTAGGGATGCGTGGCGGACGAACGGGCTGCGTATCCGGGTTCGTCTCGTCGTTCTGAGCGACTTTCATGTAGAAAGTATTTTCATCTGAGCTACGGTTTATTTTATATTAATTTTAAAAGATTTAAATCATTTTCAGGATTTATTTGATTATTTTAATACAACATTATCCAAAACAGTGTTTGCTGACATCATCATGACGTCAGCATGACGTCAGCAATTGACCAGGTCAACCTGACATGTGGGTCCCGCTCGCCATTGACTGTTTAGTCTAATTAGGGTTTAAATAAACTAACTAGTTAATTAGATTAATTAAACAGGATTAATTAACTTAAATAATTAATTAATTAATTTAATTATTAATTAATAAATTAATTATTTTTTATTTTTTTAATTCCTTTTTTTCGTTCTGGGGCGGGGCCTGCGGTCAGTGGCATGGCCGGTCCAGTCAGCAAGGCTGACCGGGTCAACAGGCCGGCCGGGCCCCTAGTGCCCACGGGTCAGTGACCCAGGGGTGGCCCCAGGTCGGCCACGTCGGCGGCCGGTGTTGGGGAGCTCCGGGGAGCGTTCCCGCGGCGGAGGGGCGCCGGACCTCGCCGGGATTCGCCGTCCGGCGGCAAAAATGGCCGCGGGCGGGTGCGTTCGAACGTGGAGAGGATGCCGCGTCCAACGGTGGCAGAGGCACGGCCGGACTTGGCCGGAAACGACGCCGGCGAGCGGCGGAGGCGGCGGTGGGATTCGGGACCGCGTCGGGATCGCGCTACGGGGCTAACGGGAAGGCCAGGGGGGCTGTGCGACGCGCTGAGCACAAGGGGCTCGGCCCCGTGACCATTTGGTCACTGGAAGGGCGCCGGCGACGAGATCCGCGACGGGGGCGCTCGGGTACGGAGGGGGAACGAGGGGGAAGAGGAGGGGGGCCTCGACCGAGCGGAGGAGGCGCGAGAGGAGGGGGTACGTGGGGCGCGGTGAGCCGGCGCGAGCCGGAGCGCGACGAGCGCGGCGCCGAAGCGAGCTCCGGCCATGGCGACCGAGCACGGGGTCGACCCCTACGGCTACAGAGCGAAGCAGGGGAGGGAAGAGCTCACGGGGGGGACGCGTGGGGTCTCGGAAGCGGGCTCGGGGGCGGTCGGGGGCGTCCGGCGGGGAGGACGTCGAGGCGGCGGCCGTCCGGCGATGCGGATCCGGCGAGGTGGGAGTCGGGGACGGTCCCGAGGCGACGAGGGGGGGGGGGGGTTCGGGCGTCCTGCGCGGCCGGTCGGGGAGGAGGGGAGGAGGACGAGCGCCGGTGGGCTGGGGCGCCGGCGTCGGGGGCGACGGGATCGGGCGGATCCCGATCCAGGTCGGCGGGGGAGGGAGGCGAAGGGGATCGGGGGGAATGGGGTGTCGGCTAGGGTTTCCGCCGACCGGGGGGGTTATGGGAGTGAGGGGGTGGGCCGGGCCAGGGGCTGGCCTGCTGGGCCAGGTGGGCTTGGCCCAGTTTGGCCAAGGGGGGGGGGTTCCTCTCCTTTGTTTTATTTTTCTTTTCTTTTTATTTATTCTTTTAGTTCTTATCTGTTTTATTTTAGTTTCCAAAAATACAAAAGTGGCACCTAAAATAGTGTTACAATTTATGCCACTGCCACAAACCGTTTAGCACTGAAACAAAAATAGTTTTAAATTGTTTATTATTTTAAAGCATTTGAATAATTGTTTTATCACTATTTATTTACTATAGTGCATTTAAACGCCTTATAAAAGTGTGGTTTCTCCACCAATATTACATATGATTTATTTGTCATATTTAGAACATTTTAGTTTTAATATTTGAAAACTTTTATTGTCTGCCTATTTTTTTTGGATTTGAATTTTGGACCGGTTTTTGACCTAACGATAGATTAGCAACAGTAACCGAGGTGACGTGGCATGATTAGCGTGGGATTACTGTAGCATGATTATCCGGGCGTCACAATTCTCCTCCACTACAAGAAATCTCGTCCCGAGATTTAGGAGCGGGAGTAAGGGGGTGGGGGATCTGGTTACATAATTCTAACGATTCTTCTTCGTCATAGTTGCTCTTCTCGAAGAGGTCGATCCATTACATTGATGTCTTCATTTCTCTGCTTCAGGTCATCATGATGAAGTTGTCGTCCTTTCTTCTGGAACTCCATCGTACTTACGAATAGGTAAGGGGCAGTTTTACAACAATTGAATGTTATAAGGGAAATTCATTTAGGGGGTATCCCAAGAATGATCATAAGAGTATCTCTCGAGTTGAACAATTAAAACACATCGAGAGCAAAGTAAGAAGGTACCATAAGAAGTTTGAAACGGATAGACAATCTTCGTTGCCTGAAACAAGGCAACGGTATAGGTATTGTGTTTAATACCAGAATCAATGATTTCTCGGAAGGTGGCTCGTGAATCACAAATGAGGCCAAGTGCGAGGAATTAAATTTGGAAACCGGGGGTGTATAGGAGGGTCAGGTTTCGATCCTGTGTAACTGTGGGTTATGGGCCCACCATGTGGTTAAAAGTAGGTAAAGCGTTGATATCTTGCTCGGTCGTGTTAGCAAGACATGTCAGAGGGTAGCCTATCATTTATGTTGGCAACAATGTCGGTACCAAGGGCGAGGGACGAAGAGAACCATTTTACTGCTCGTTGAAACGAGGCGGACCAATAGGCAAAGTTCTCGTTCATCGGTGGTTACCGGAATGTCAACAACAATAGTAACAGGGTCTTACTGACAGAGTTGTACGCCGAGGTGCTTATAAAAGCAGTGACGTATTACTGCTTAGATCATTTAAACCTCAAGAAAGTTAAACAGAACAATGGAAAGGAAAATATGATTATCAGATTTAACAGAAGAATGGAAAGGAAAATGTGTTTAAACACATATTTCAGGGGTATATCCTTCCCAAGGACAAACAGAGCATGATATCCGTGGCAGGATATCATGTAGAAAACCCTTTAAGTAAGGGGAGAGAAATTTCATGACAGTACCCATACAACGGTGTTTGGATAATGGTTAAAGAAAACTTAGCATTGCGCTTCCAATGCTCTTATTGAAAATCGGAGTACCACAAACATGCTTCAAGAAGCATTGACATGGTATTCAAGCAAAGGTCGGATTTTGGAAACACAAAGGATCCATCAGGAATAGCTTGTGAAATAAGTCTTACAATTTCCTCACGGAAGAATGGCTAAACTTGCTAAAAAGGTTACTACAACAATAGGTCCTCCGGCCAGGTGTGCTAGGCCTGACATAACCTTACTGGATCATATATAAAGACCAACATTATAACTCTTGGGAATAAGTTCCAACCATCATATCTGACCGAGATTCAGATCTGATTGGTGTCACGATACCTCAGACTTAGGATGCCTGAGAAGAAAAGGTGCGGCACAATTTGACGAGATGACATTGTAAGATTCTTGGGAAATGAACTATGGAAGCGAGTTCCGAAACAAGAGTCCATCAGTAAACCAAGGAGAGGATGAGGAGGTGGCTGATAGGCTCAGCAACAAATCATCGCGATTTCCAAAGGATTGATTTCCACAATTATGTGAACAAGGAAATATCATTTGTCGGATCAAATGTCATAATGATGTATGCTCGAGGGAAACATACACAACTGAACAATGATAGAAGGGTGCAACCAGGAATCTGGGCTAGGTAGCACGATCAATGTTTGAATGTTGATTCAATAATCAATAGACTTAGAATGAAACTGTAGACCAATAACTTCAAGCAATAGGGGTGCTAGAAGTTTAGAATTTGCACAACACAGACCATTAGTCGGTATTCCGGTTAGAAACAATACGGAGACCAAGAGATGAACGCAAAAGGAGAGAGATATTATTATATCAAGAATTCTCAAGAGGTGGTAAAATTACCACGACATTCTTGACATAAAAGGTGGTATCATTCCAAGGTAAAGAAGAACAAATGCTGTATAGCAAGGATCTCAAGGTATAACTCAAAACACGAATAAGTTTGTGTTGGAGGGAAGGCAATAAAGTGGCCGATGATAATACAATTCATCGGGGGCAAGGATGGTGTTTCTCATCATGAATTCAATTGATATCTAGGAAGAACTCATAAGGTTGATGATCTTCACGGCACATTGGTCGAGAGATTTCAAGATGTAATCAATCAGTGACAACATTAAATCAAAGGAATGATGAAGCGGAAGGTTATTGGAACCATGGGTAGGGCACAAACTAGAAATCAAGCTTGTTGTTCAAGGTGAATTGATATGACGAGGAAGATCGACGTAAGCTTAGCTCATCATCGAAAGTTGTGCTCCGGGATTAAGGACCAGGTAGCACAGTTAAAATTTAGCACGATAATGATATAGCCGATCAGGCTAGGAATGACATGATCGAGTACAAACTCGGACTTAAAGAAGATTATCAAGAGTTGCTGAACCGTAGGGCAGACTCGGTTCAGTTATCGGTGTCTTTGAGTGTTTAATAACTCAGAGCCCATGAAAACTGTAATCAGTGAGAATGTAGTACTTGATGAAGAACTCATAAGAAGTTATGCAGTTTCAAGATAATCTCGAGATACCAGGGGGGTAATACTCGAAGACGGATCAAAGTAGAGGTTGGACCGAGGTATTGATCCACATGAGACAAGTGCTTACACTTGCATCGAAAATGGTATTTAAAAGAGAACATGGTCGGAACCACGATTGTAAAAGGCCGGATCCCAGATATAAGATGAACTTATACCAAGGGAACTAATATCATTTACAAGAAGCTTCGATGATAAGTTTCACATCGGGTCCATGGGCATGAACGCAAAGGCTCAAGGTCGACTCCCAATTCTTCCATGCATAACCTTTCATTTTACTTCTCGCTTTTGACGAAGCTGTAGTATAGAAATTTTATCTAGCAAAATACCAGAAGAGAATGACTCGTGAAAACTTTCGAGTTCACACAGTTTGGAGAAGGCATATGTTCAACCATCAGGGCATCTTAGGAGTATATACCACAAATTTCAAGAATAAATAACACTAGCTCGATAGTAGAGCATGTTTTGAGAAAGCAGAGGATACAATTTACCAAAGGTACTATGTATCCGAGCAAAGGCTCTCAGACTTATTGAATATGAAGGACGTTGTCGGAAAAAATCCAGCAAATGATCTGGTGGTCCTCAAGGGATCTGGTGTGAGCATCGGTACTCAACCAGAGGGAGAAACAATGCGAGGAGATCAGACTTTAGAAACAACTGACTAATTCAAGGCTCAAATGCAAAGAATTATCAATTCCAAGACAAGGGATCAGAAGCAATGCTCTGATCAGGGATGGATAAGTTGAATAGCCTTAAGGGTACAATCGACAGCAATTTGATTGGTCGAGATCCAGCTCATGTTTTAAAATAACGTCTGAGCCGGAAAGATAATTTAAAAGGATTGACTGATGATTGCGTGCATTCGCACTCAAGTTGAATCAATAGGATCAAAAGACGATGCCTAGGGATACTAACGAGTATCGCCAGACATATGGAAAGCATCCATAATGCAAGCAGGCCAGTATTGTAGAGCAATAAGCTACTAAGGATTTTTGGAGGATCGAATAGTATTTTGAAGACCATTGTGAAACACATGAACAACTGGGGATGAGTGGATACTCGACAAGTGTGAGGATTTAATTGTAGGGGTATTCATGTGGCAAGGAACTGCTAGGCAGTAGGCACAAAGTATTCTCGGAACAATAGAGAAGACTTCGGGGTATCTTGTAATAACAAGATCAATGGGGGATGATCGTATGAATGGCAAGTGTAAGTAGTTATCCATAAGGATTTATCGGTGGTCGGGAATAGCAAAAGTGATGGGCACAAAGTCTCGAGAGGAATAGCAAAGAGTATCTTCGGAATCTTCCGGTGAAGTAGGCCATCATCTGGAATGAAGGGGCTCTCCGGGAGAAAGTATTTACGAGAACCTAGAGTTAGAGTTAACAAAACCATTTAACCCGAATAGAAGAGAGATCAGAGTCCCAGAGTAAGGATCGAGGAGTAAAAGATCCTAGTATTACCCGATGGCGGCGTGGGCCCGTAAGGCACACAGCCAAGTTAGTAAAAAGTTTTTGCAATGTCTAGACTCGACTTCGGCCAAGGAGTGTGGAAGGGGGTTTCCTACAGGCAGTCGGCTCTGATACCAACTTGTGACGCCCCCGATTTAATCGTACACTAATCATACAAACAAACGTGTACGATCAAGATCAGGGACTCACGGGAAGATATCACAACACAACTCTACAAATAAAATAAGTCATACAAGCATCATATTACAAGCCAGGGGCCTCGAGGGCTCGAATATAAGAGCTCGATCATAGACGAGTCAGCGGAAGCAACAATATCTGAGTACAGACATAAGTTAAACAAGTTTGCCTTAAGAAGGCTAGCACAAACTGGGATACAGATCGAAAGAGGCGCAGGCCTCCTGCCTGGGATCCTCCTAAACTACTCCTGGTCGTCGTCAGCGGGCAGCACATAGTAGTAGGCACCTCCGGTGTAGTAGGAATCGTCATCGACGGTGGCGTCTGGCTCCTGGGCTCCAACATCTGGTTGCGACAACCAGGTAGAAGGGATAGAGGGAAAAGAAGGAGAAAGCAACCGTGAGTACTCATCCAAAGTACTCGCAAGCAAGGAGCTACACTACATATGTATGCATTGGTATCAACTAGAATAAGGCTATTATAAGTGGACTAAACTGCAGAAAGCCGGAATAAGAGGGGGATAGCTAGTCCTTTCGAAGACTACGCTTCTGGCAGCCTCCGTCTTGCAGCATGTAGAAGAGAGTAGACTGAAGTCCTCCAAGTAGCATCGCATAGCATAATCCTAACCGATGATCCTCCCCTCGTCGCCCTGTGAGAGAGCGATCACCGATTGTATCTGGTACCTGGAAGGGTGTGTTTTATTAAGTATCCGGTTCTAGTTGTCATAAGGTCAAAGTACAACTCCGGGTCGTCCTTTTACCGAGGGACACGGCTATTCGAATAGATAAACTTCCCTGCAGGGGTGCACCACATACCCCAACACGCTCGATCCCATTTGGCCGGACACACTTTCCTGGGTCATGCCCGGCCTCGGAAGATCAACACGTCGCAGCCCTACCTAGGCACAACAGAGAGGTCAGCACGCCGGTCTAAATCCTATGGCGCAGGGGTCTAGGCCCATCGCCCTTTGCACACCTGCACATTGCGTACGCGGCCGAAAGCAGACCTAGCCTAGTGGCTTTCCAGTCCAATCCGGCGCGTGCCACTCAATCGCTGACGTCACAAAGGCTTCGGCTGATACCACGACGTCGGGATACCCATAACTGCTCCCACGTAGATGGTTAGTGCGTATAGACCAAATGGCCAGACTCAGATCAAATACCCAGATCTCGTTAAGCGTGTTAAGTATCCGCGAACACCGACCAGGGCCAGGCCCACCTCTCTCCTAGGTGGTCGGAACCTGCCCTGTCGCTCCGCCTCAAAGATCCACTCGCGGGTGCTCCTACGAGCCTACCCGTCTTTTGTCACCACATGTATCATGTATAAAGTATATAGTATATACCCGTGATCATCTCCCGAGTGATCACGGCCCGATAGTATAGCATGGCAGACGGACGAGAATGTAGGGCCACTGATGATAAGCTAGCATCCTATACTAAGCATTAGGTTTGCAGGTAAAGGTAACAACAGTAGTAGCAAGGACAGGCTATGCATCAGTATAGGATTAACGGGAAGCAGTAACATGCTACACTACTCTAATGCAAGCAGTATAGAGAAGAGTAGGCGATATCTGGTGATCAAAGGGGGGGCTTGCCTGGTTGATCTGGCAAGAGAGAGGGGTCGTCGACTCCGTAGTCGTACTGGGTAGCAGCGGCGTCGGTCTCGGTGTCTATCGAGAGAAGAGGGGGGAGAAACAATAAATATTTAAGCAAGCATATGCATAGTGATGCATGACATGTCAAGTAACGGCGTTAGGGGTGCCCTAACGCGGTAGTAGATGATACCGGTGAAGGGGAATAACATCCGGGGAAGTATCCCCGGTGTTTCGCGTTTTCGGGCAGAGGAGCCGGAGGGGGAAAGTTGCGTGTTTGCTATGCTAGGGATGCGTGGCGGACGAACGGGCTGCGTATCCGGGTTCGTCTCGTCGTTCTGAGCGACTTTCATGTAGAAAGTATTTTCATCTGAGCTACGGTTTATTTTATATTAATTTTAAAAGATTTAAATCATTTTCAGGATTTATTTGATTATTTTAATACAACATTATCCAAAACAGTGTTTGCTGACATCATCATGACGTCAGCATGACGTCAGCAATTGACCAGGTCAACCTGACATGTGGGTCCCGCTCGCCATTGACTGTTTAGTCTAATTAGGGTTTAAATAAACTAACTAGTTAATTAGATTAATTAAACAGGATTAATTAACTTAAATAATTAATTAATTAATTTAATTATTAATTAATAAATTAATTATTTTTTATTTTTTTAATTCCTTTTTTTCGTTCTGGGGCGGGGCCTGCGGTCAGTGGCATGGCCGGTCCAGTCAGCAAGGCTGACCGGGTCAACAGGCCGGCCGGGCCCCTAGTGCCCACGGGTCAGTGACCCAGGGGTGGCCCCAGGTCGGCCACGTCGGCGGCCGGTGTTGGGGAGCTCCGGGGAGCGTTCCCGCGGCGGAGGGGCGCCGGACCTCGCCGGGATTCGCCGTCCGGCGGCAAAAATGGCCGCGGGCGGGTGCGTTCGAACGTGGAGAGGATGCCGCGTCCAACCGTGGCAGAGGCACGGCCGGACTTGGCCGGAAACGACGCCGGCGAGCGGTGGAGGCGGCGGTGGGATTCGGGACCGCGTCGGGATCGCGCTACGGGGCTAACGGGAAGGCCAGGGGGGCTGTGCGACGCGCTGAGCACAAGGGGCTCGGCCCCGTGACCATTTGGTCACTGGAAGGGCGCCGGCGACGAGATCCGCGACGGGGGCGCTCGGGTACGGAGGGGGAACGAGGGGGAAGAGGAGGGGGGCCTCGACCGAGCGGAGGAGGCGCGAGGGGAGGGGGTACGTGGGGCGCGGTGAGCCGGCGCGAGCCGGAGCGCGACGAGCGCGGCGCCGAAGCGAGCTCCGGCCATGGCGACCGAGCGCGGGGTCGACCCCTACGGCTACAGAGCGAAGCAGGGGAGGGAAGAGCTCACGGGGGGGGGGGACGCGTGGGGTCTCGGAAGCGGGCTCGGGTGCGGTCGGGGGCGTCCGGCGGGGAGGAGGTCGAGGCGGCGGCCGTCCGGCGATGCGGATCCGGCGAGGTGGGAGTCGGGGACGGTCCCGAGGCGACGAGGGGGGGTTCGGGCGTCCTGCGCGGCCGGTCGGGGAGGAGGGGAGGAGGACGAGCGCCGGTGGGGTGGGGCGCCGGCGTCGGGGGCGACGGGATCGGGCGGATCCCGATCCAGGTCGGCGGGGAGGGAGGAGAAGGGGATCGGGGGGGAATGGGGTGTCGGCTAGGGTTTTCGCCGACCGGGGGGGTTATGGGAGTGAGGGGGTGGGCCGGGCCAGGGGCTGGCCTGCTGGGCCAGGTGGGCTTGGCCCAGTTTGGCCAAGGGGGGGGGGGGGGGTTCCTCTCCTTTGTTTTATTTTTCTTTTCTTTTTATTTATTCTTTTAGTTCTTATCTGTTTTATTTTAGTTTCCAAAAATACAAAAGTGGCACCTAAAATAGTGTTACAATTTATGCCACTGCCACAAACCGTTTAGCACTGAAACAAAAATAGTTTTAAATTGTTTATTATTTTAAAGCATTTGAATAATTGTTTTATCACTATTTATTTACTATAGTGCATTTAAACGCCTTATAAAAGTGTGGTTTCTCCACCAATATTACATATGATTTATTTGTCATATTTAGAACATTTTAGTTTTAATATTTGAAAACTTTTATTGTCTGCCTATTTTTTTTTGGATTTGAATTTTGGACCGGTTTTTGACCTAACGATAGATTAGCAACAGTAACCGAGGTGACGTGGCATGATTAGCGTGGGATTACTGTAGCATGATTATCCGGGCGTCACAATCATCTTCTTCACCACCAAAGGAGAACTGAGTATCGGGTATGGGCACTCCCCTTGGCTTCCGCTAAGCTTGGGGGAGGTGCCCCGGTATCGTATCATCCCACTATATTTTTACTTTTACTTATTTTAGTTTGATCTTTTTGCTTGAGATGAATAAAAGTTAGTTCGGTCCTTTCTTCTTTGAGAGTTTTCTTAGTGATCTATCGTTGTAATCGTGTGCAAGTTATATAATAAAAGTTTAGTGTGAGTTTTTGCTTTCTTTACTCTCATGTTGCAAATAAAGAAAGAAAAAGAGAAAGGAAATAAATAAAATAAATAAATCAATCAATAAGATTATATACTAATCCTATGGTAGGTGATGGCACCACATAAGGAAAAGTATAAGTACAAAATTTTATTAGAGATTGACAAACATAGCATTAATCAATGATGCAACTCATGGAAGAATTAATAAGGGAAGAGAAGATTCACATATAAATATACTGTCCTAGAAATCTTTTGTGATTGTGAGCCTTTATCAAAATATAATATGCCAAAATTGTTGACTTGGGACAAGGAAGACAACTTAATGATTTATGTTTGTTCATATTCACATAGAAGTCATATTTTCATAGATCCTTCAACATGTGGTGCTTGCCCCCTACCTTTGCTAGCCAAAATTTCCGCACTAAGTAGAGATACTACTTGTGCGTCCAAAAACTCTTAAATCCAAATCTAATTTTCAAGTGTCCACCATACCTACCTAGGGATTGAGCAACATCCCTCAAGTAAGTTGTCATCGGTTGAAAAAGGCAATAAAAATTGCTTCTAGAAGTGTGAGACCATTTAGTGTAAGATAAAATTGAGCGTTGCACGAACTTGTGATGGTGAAGAATAAAAGCGACAGACTATATAAAGGTCGCTATCACAAGGGGCAATGTAACGTGACGTTCTTTTACACTAAGGTGTTGAGCATACAAACAAGAGTCAAAGTTCCCTTTGCGAAGGGTCTATCTTTTACTTTTATACAAGAGTCAAAGTTTTTCTCTCTATTCTTTTTATTTTTCTCCTTTGGCAAGCATCATGTGGTGAGGAAAGATTGAGGCACATATGTCCAGTTGAATATAGATAGCATGAGTCATTATTGTTGACATCACCCTTGAGGTGAATACATTGGGAGGCGAAACTATAAGCCCCTATCTTTCTATGTGTCCGGTTGAAACGTTTTGCTCATGTGTACGCGGTGAGTGTTAGCAATCATAAAAGACTATATGATGGTTGAGTATGTGGACTTGCCTAAAGGCTCCGATACGTGACCCTTCCTGAAAAGATGATGAATTATAGTTGCAAAGTTGACTGAGAACATAGTTTGTTGGTTTCTAATAGAGTTTTTTCTTCATACTTCGATTGTGTGATGAATTGTTAATTATTCATGAGAAGTATATGATAGAAGTTCTACGATAAAGGTCTTATGTTTAATTTTATTGATGTTATAATAATCAACATGATGCTTCTATGTTCGTATTTTGTTTTTATCAACACATCTCTCTCAAAGCATGTGGACATATTTTTCGATTTCAGTTTTTGCTTAAGAACAAGCATGGTCTAAGCTTGGGGGAGTTGATAAGTCCATTTTGCATCATGTTTTCTTACTGTTATTTATAAAGTTTTTATCCGTACTAATTCTTTATGGAGTAATTCTAATGTCTTTTCTCTCATAATATGCAAGGTATACGCAATGAAGTAATTCTAATGCCTTTTCTCTCATAATATGCAAGGTATACGCAAAGAGGGAGAATTCTGGCAGCTGAAAATCTGGACCTAAAAAGATTACATCAGGCTACCTATTTTGCACAACTCCAAATGAGTTAAAACTTCACAAGGATTCTTTTATGGAAGAGTCAATTACATCAGTGGTGCTAGAACTTGGTAAGAATGGTCACTTTAGTGCTAGAACTTGCGGCATACAATCGAACTGGTGTAAAAAGTTGGCTTATTTGTGCGAATACGGTGCATTTGCCATACATACCGCTGACTTGGCACTGTATTTCCGTATGCAGCTGTATACTCTGCCTACGTGGCATAAGGTGGGTAGCAGGTCCCACATGTCAGTGAGACATTCTACTTTATCATAGTTGAACAAAAATGAGTCGCCGGAGGATCTCGAACAGCCGACGTGCGTGCTGCACGCTTGCCTTGCTAGCCAACTCATCCCAACTACATTCGGATTTACTAATGATACGTATGTTTTATATTCTTTTCACTAAGCAGCTTGAATTATCAGAAATTGTGTTTGAAAAAACATGTGCGCTAGTGGTTTGAACAGGAGTACAGGACACCTGCGTACCAACCGTGCGTCGCTAGCCACACCACACAAATTACCTATGGAATTTTATGAGGAAATAATCCTTTATATCTTTTAACTGAACAAAAAAAATTAAAATTTTAATCGAAAAAAAGAGAATGCAGCCTTGCTGATTTGAACCAGCAACCACAAGCTATCATGCGGACATGCATGCCACTACAACCAACAAAATATATGAATCATTATATATAGTTTTGAACATGTTTGATTTTTCCTTCTAAAATATATGTAAAAAATATATAATTATAATAGTGTGCTATGAATAATATCCATATACATAAATAAATTACATTAATAAATGCTCATGGAATTTGAGAAAACATTCACGTATTAATTTAACCAAAATCCATATAAATAAATTATGAATTATACAAATATTTGTATTTTTTAAGTGTTCATTTATATTAATTTAACGAAAATCATATAATTAAAGTAAAGAATTATACAAAAAACTATATAAGTAAATTATGAACACTTGGGATGTCCATGTATTTATAAATTTTTTTGAATGAAAAATTATATTTATAATTATTTATATATTAGTGGAATGCATGGCCACATGATAGCTTGAGGTTGCTGGTTGAATCATCAAGGCTGTAATCTTTCTTTCTTTTGGTTAAGAATTTAAATTTATTTTGTTCAGCCAAAAAGATATGAAGGTTTGCTTCCTCTTAGGAGCCCGTAGGTGCCCAGCTCAAACCCCTGGCGCACTATTTTTTTCTAATGCAATTTTCAGATTAATATTTTAATACAATTAGTTTAGTCATCAGGATATACTCTCTCCGTTCCCAAATACTTGTTTTTCTAGACATTTCAAATGGTTACAACATACGGATGTATGTAGTTATATTTTAAAATGTAGATTCACTCATTTTACTTCGTATGTAGTCATTTGTTGAAATATCTAAAAAGACAAATATTTAGAAACGGAAGGAGTACATTCTATGCATTGTTAGTACTATCGTAGGTAATCTGATGAGTTGTCTAGCAACTCAGCCGTGCAGCACAGAGGTGAGAGGTTCGAACCCTTGCCGACGTATTTTTTATTTCAATACATACAATAATTTGTGCTGTCTCATTGACAGGTGGGACCTGCTCGAAGCCACGTACACTGCTGATGTTTATTTGCAAGCTTTCTTATAGATGGGACCCATCTTATGCCACGTACGCAGAGTATACGGCTCCAAACGGAAATACGGTGCCAAGTCAGTGGTACGAACAACAAATGCACTGTATTTGCACCGCTAAGCCAATTTTTTACATCAGTTTAATGTATGCCGCAAGTTCTAATACTAAAATGATCATCCTTGTCAAGTTCTAGCACCGCTAGTGTAATTGACTCTTTATGGAATATATGAGATTTATTGGAGCAAATAACTATCAGAGGGGGCCCACCAGGTGGGCACAACCCACCTGGGCGCGCCAGGTAGCCCAGGCGCGCCCTGGTGGGTTGTGCTCTCCCAGGCCCACCTCCGGTGCCTATCTTCTGGTATATAGGTCATTTCGACCTAGAAACAAGTGGACTTTCAGGACAGAGCGCCGCCGCCTCGAGGCGAAACTTGGGCAGGATCACTTTTGCCCTCCAGCGGAGTGATTCCTCCAGGGGAACTTCCCGCCCGGAGGGGGAAATCACCGTCATTATCATCACCAACAACTCTCCCATCTTGGGGAGGGCAATCTCCATCAACATCTTCAACAGCACCATCTCATCTCAAACCCTAGTTCATCTCTTGTGTTCAACCTTGTTACCGGAACTATAGATTGGTGCTTGTGAGTGACTAGTAGTGTTGATTACATCTTGTAGTTGATTACTATATGGTTTATTTGGTGGAAGATTATATGTTCAAATCCAATATGCTATTTAATACCCCTATGATCTTGAGGATGAATATCGTTTGTGAGTAGTTAGTTTTGTTCTTGAGGTCACGGGAGAAATCATGTTGCAAGTAATCATGTGAACTTGATATGTGTTCGATATTTTGATACTATGTATGTTGTGATTCCCTTAGTGGTGTCATGTGAACATCGACTGCATGGCACTTCACCATATTTTGGCATAAGGGAATGCATTGGGAGTAGCAATTAGATGATGAGTTGCGAGAGTGACAGAAGCTTAAACCCCAGTTTATGCGCCAACATGATGAAAGTGACTAGATGAAATTCCTGTGTACCTTCAAGAACGCTTTGCTTATCATAAGAGACCGTTTTGGCCTGTCCATTGCCTCAAAAGGATTGGGCTACCTTACTGCACTTTTGTTACTACTACCGTCACTTGCTCGTTACAAATTATCTTGCTATCAAACTACTCTGCAACTTACAATTTCAGCACTTGCAGACATTACCTTGCTAAAAACCACATGTCATTTCCTTCTGCTCCTCGTTGGTTTCGACACTCTTACTTATCAAAAAGAGCTACAATTGATCCCCAATACTTGTGGGTCATCATGCAGCAATAAGGATAATTCTCATGTCACGAACCCAGTCTGCATCATTCCTACTATCATCTTTCAACTTATTTTTCTCTAGGAACATATCAAAAATAAACGGGGAGCTACATCGCAAGCTATTGATCTACAACACAAATATGCAAATATTATCAGGACGAAGTTTATGATAAATTAAGTTCAATTAATCATATTACTTAAGAATTCCCACTTAGATAGACATCCCTCAAGTCATCTAAATGATATGTGATCCATATCAACTAAGCCATGTCCGATCATCACGTGAGATGGAGTAGTCATCAATGGTGAACATCTCTATGTTGATCATATCTACTATATGATTCACATTCGACCTTTCGGTCTCCAGTGTTTTGAGGCCATGTCTGTACATGCTAGGCTCGTCAAGTTTAACCCAAGTATTCCGCATGTACAAAAACTATTTTGCACTTGTTGCATGTGAACGTAGAGCTTATCACACCCGATCATCACGTGGTGTCTCAGCACGACGAACTGTCGCAGCGGTGCATACTCAGGGAGAACACTTATACCTTGAAATTTTAGTAAGGGATCATCTTATAATGCTACCGCCGTACTAAGAAAAATAAGATGCATAAAAGATAAACATCACATGCAATCAAAATATGTGCCATGATATGGCCATTATCATCTTGTGCCTTGATCTCCATCTCCAAAGCACCGTCATGATCCCCATCGTCACCGGCTTGACACCTTGATCTCCATCGTAGCGTCGTGGTCGTCTCGCCAACTATTGCTTCTACAACTATCGCTAACACATAGTGATAAAGTAAAGCAATTACATGATGTTTGCATTTCATACAATAAAGCGACAACCATAAGGCTCCTTCTAGTTGCCAATAACTTTTACAAAACATGATCATCTCATAGAATAACGTATATCACATCATGTCTTGACCATATCACATCACAACATGCCCTGCAAAAACAAGTTAGACGTCCTCTACTTTGTTGTTGCAAGTTTTACGTGGCTGCGATGGGCTTCTAGCAAGAACCATTCTTATCTACGCATCAAAACCACAACGGTAATTTATCAAGTTTGTTGTTTTAACCTTCAACAATGACCAGCCACAGTCAAATTTGATTCAACTAAAGTTGGAGAAACAGACACCCGCCAGCCACCTTTATGTAAAACTTGTTGCATGTTTGTCAATGGAACTGGTCTCATGAACGTGGTCATGTAAGGTTGGTCCAGGCCGCTTCATCCAACAATACCGCCGAATCAAAATAAGACATTGGTGGTAAGAAGTATGATGATCACCGCCCACAACTCTTTGTGTTCCACTCATGCATATCATCTACACATAGACCTGGCTCGAATGCCACTGTTGGGGAACGTAGCATGCAATTTTAAAATTTTCCTACACTCACACATGATCTATCTAGGAGATGCATAGCAACGAGAGGAGGAGAGTGTGTCCATGTACCCTCGTAGACCAAAAGCGGAAGCGTTTGACAACGCGGTTGATGTAGTCGAACTTCTTCTTGTTCCGACCGATCAAGCACCGAATGTACGGAACCTCCGAGTTCTGCACACGTTCAGCTCGATGACGTCCCTCGAACTCTTGATCCAACAAAGTGTCGAGGGAGAGTTTCGTCAGCACGACGGCGTGGTGACGGTGATGGTGAAGTGACCCGAGCAAGGATTAGCCTAAGCACTACGTGAATATGACCGGAGGCGTAAACTGTGGAGGGGGCACCGCACACGACTAACAATTATTTTTTTGTGTTCTAGCGATGCCCCACTTCATATATATATATATATATATATATATATATATATATATATATATATATATATATATATATATATATATAGGGGAGGAGAGGCAGCCAAGGGGGCGCCCTAAGTAGGAGGAATCCTACTTGGGCGCCTCCCAATTCGGCATCTCCCCTTTCCTATTCCTATTCGGAGTAGGAAGGGAAGAGGGGGAAGGGGAATACTATTCCCTTTTTTCTTTCCTCCTTCCCCTTTCCTTCATCAATTTGGCCAGCCCATATGGGATGGGCGCACCAGCCCCTTTGTGGCTGGTGTGTTTCCCCTCTTGGTCCATAAGGCCTATATCTTTTGCACAAGGTGCCCGGAACCCCTTCCGGTGACCCGATAAGTACCCGGTGCATCCCGAAACACTTCCGATATCCGAATACCATCGTCCTATATATCAATATTTACTTCTCGACCATTTCGAGACCCCTCATCATGTTTGTGATCTTATCCGGGACTCCGAACAACATTCGGTCACCAAATCACATAACTCATATAATACAAAATCGTCATCGAACGTTAAGCTATGTAGACATGACCGAGACATCTCTCCGGTCAATAACTAATAGCGGAACCCGGATGCTCATATTGGCTCCCACATATTCTATGAAGATCTTTATCGGTCAAACCGTAATGACAACATGCATTACTCCCTTTGTCATTGGTATGTTACTTGTGCGAGATTCGATCGTCGGTATCTTCATACCTAGTTCAATCTCATTACCTGCAAGTCTCTTTACTCGTTTCATAATACATCATCCCGTAACTAACTCATCAGTCACATTGCTTGCAAGGCTTATTATGATGTGCATTACCGAGAGGGCCCAGAGATACCTCTCTGATACTCGGAGTGACAAATCCTAATCTCGATCTATGCCAACCCAATAAACACCTTCGGAGATACCTATAGAGCATCTTTATAATCACCCAGTTACGTTGTGACGTTTGATAGCACACAAGGTATTCCTCCGGTATCCGGGAGTTGCATAATCTCATAGTCGAAGGAATATGTATTTGACATGAAGAAAGCAATAGCAATAAAACTGAACGATCAATATGCTATGCTAACGGATGGGTCTTGTCCATCACATCATTCTACTAATGATGTGGTCCCGTTCACCAAATGACAACACATGTCTATGGTTAGGAAACTTAACCATCTTTGATTGACGAGCTAGTCCAGTAGAGGCTTACTAGGGACACGGTGTTTTGTCTATGTATCCACACATGTATCAAGTTTCCGGTTAATACAATTCTAGCATTAATAATAAACATTTATCATGATATAAGGAAATATAAAATAAAAACTTTATTATTGCCTCTAGAGTACATTTCCTTCACTAGCCCCTCCTGCCTTCCCCTCCTCATGGGAGAAAGTAAAGGGGGTGCCACCCTCTCCTGCCTTCTCCCTGACGCCACACAAGGATGGGGGGCGCTAGAGGGCAGTCGCCCAAGGGGGCCGGCCGGCCTCCTTTGGGGCGCCTTCTGGCTGCCACCCTCCCCCACTATATATATATATATATATATATATATATATATATATATATATATATATATATATATATATATATATATATATATATATATATATATATATATATATATATATATATATATATATATATATATGAGGGAGGGGGCGCCAGACAAGACCACGACAATCTCTTAGTCGTGTGCGACACCCCTCTCCATAGTTTAGTCCTCCGTCTAGTTTCTCCGCAGTGCTCGGCGAAGCCCTTTGGTAACGTGTTCACCGTCACTGTCACCACATCATCGTGCTGCCGGAACTTATCTACTACTTCGCCCGTCTTGCTGTATCAAGAAGGTGAGGACGTCATCGAGCTGAACGTGTGCTGAACGCTGATGTGATGTACATTCGGTACTTGATCGATTGGATCCCGAAGAAGTTCGACTACATCAACCGTGTTAATAAACACTTCCGCTTTTCGGCCTACGAGGATACGTAGACACACTCTTCCCTCTCGTTGCTATGCATCACCGTGGATGGATCTTGCGTGTGCGTAGAATTTTTTTATTTTCCATGCAACGTTCCCCAACAGATCCATACACATAAAGATATTTAAAAAAAGAATAGATAGTATTCGGGACCTCAAGGCCCTGGGACCAGATGGATTGCATTCAATTTTCTATAGGGAATATTGGCATATCTTTGGGAAGAGATCACACAGGAAGTTCTTCCAACTCTCAACACATGTATCATTTCATAGGGGTTAAATAACACAATGGTGTTGTTCATCCCTATGGTATGCCAGGTGCAAAAAATCCAGGATAATGGGTGCCTACGGGTCGAATGTTAAAAAAAATTGGATCCGTAGCGTGTTGCACATTTCTTTGTTTTCATGATTGGTTAGTCAAAGGCCTCAAAAGAGTTCCTCGGATGGATCTATTGCAATTCATTTGTTAAGGTAAATTAGGAGCGGCCTCTCGACCACGGTGACCAAGAAGAAGGTGTTGGTGTGTCTTCCATAGCAGAGTCGGCAACGGAGGGCGGGAGGGGCAAACCATATTTGGTGATAATTACACCGGTTTCTATTGTTTACGTAGAAGGCACACACACCCCAACCCATGTTGCTTTACTATTGTTGACTACACCAGACCGGTTTTGTGAAGCTTTTAAAAGCTTCCGACTAGGTTTTTCTTTTCTTTTTTTCTGATTTATTTTTCTCTTTTCTTTTCTTTTTTTCATTTTCCCTTTTTGGTTTTCCTATTAAATTGCATGAATTAGTTTTCCAAAAATGGTCTTTTTCAAAAATCAAGATGTTTTTTAAATATGTGATGTATTTTCATGAATCCGTTTAAAATCGGTAAAGTTCTTTTCAAATTCATGATCCTTTTCTGAATTCACAAAAAATATGAACATTCTACTATTCCACAAACTTTGTCAAATTCACAATACTTATTAATTTTTTGAAAAAACATATCACGTACATTTCTAAAATGTTTGAATATATGAAATTTTTAATCTATAAATATTCGGAATTGTTTTTCTCCAGAGCTAGTACAGTACATGTTGGCAATGGAGCAAGTTGTCAACACCGAGCAAACGGGCGGAAAAAGGCCGAGCGAGCTGGCTGGGCTATGACCTGGTAGGGTGTGCGTGAACGGGAACTACTTCATGCTTATATAAAGGGCTAATGAGGGGTTAAAAAAATTTGTGCGGTACGTGCTAGATATAGCTGGGAAACATGTACAGAGTGGCCTCCATTAGCACAAACTGGCCACCCAGTAAGCATAGCGAGCTGACCATGGTACATCTCTATTCTCAACTGCTTTCTTTATTCCAGTCAGTTATCTATTCAAATACTTTCGGTCAAATTTCCAAAATGTTCACACATTCAAAAACTGTCCACAAATTTTAAAAATGTTCGCCAATATAAAAAAAGGTTGAAGAATACAAAAATGTTAGCACTTCAAAAAATGTTCGGGGATACAACTTTTTGCGATTTCCAAAAAGCTTAACAACATTTTAAAAAAATCAGGAATTTAAAAAAATGTTAGCCCTTTCACAAGTTGTTTGTGAATTAAAAAAATCGATTTCGAAATTATTCCATGAATTCAGAAAAGGCTAGTTTTTTTTAAAAAAAGGTCAAATTTCGAAAATATGGGGTGCATTAAAATAATAGGCAGTAAAATGAAAGAAGAACGAAAAGGGAAATGATAAAAGAAAAAATGGAAAAGGAAAAAAGCAAAACCAAAACAAAGCGAAGAATAAACACAACAACACAAAAAAGAAAAAACGATCTGGGAAGGCTAGAATCTTCCCGAAACCGGAAGAGAGAGACTGAGCTACTTGGGACGGCCCAGATTCACTTTTTTCTTCTTTAAAAATGTTGGGGATTTAAAAAAAGGGTGAATTTCAAAAAAATCGCAAGGTTGAAAAATGTCCTGAATTTCAAAAAAGTTCATGAATTTAAAAACTGTTCCTGAATTTAAAAAAACCCTGAATTTTCTAGAAAATCTTCTGAAATCTCAAAAAAAACAATGTCCGGAATTAAAAAATCAAAATCATGAAAGTTTGAAAAATTCATGATTTGTTCAAACTCGTTTGTTTTTTTAAATTTAGGAACGTTTTTACAATTCATGATTTTTTTAAAATTTGTGAACAATCTTTCAAATTCATGAACGTTTTTAAATAACATATTATCGACTACTCTACTAATCAAAGTTTTGCTTTATCCACAAAGCTAGGTGAAAGCAGAATGACTAATCGAAGTAACAGAAGTTCGATCCTTGTATGAACCATCCGGCAGTTTCTGCCATAGAAGTCGCATGCTACATGAACAACGAGATGATTGGCAGTTGGAAAATATTTTACATGTTTGCAAAAAAAAGGAAATTTTCTTGCAGGGAATCATCTCTCTTTGATTAGCAAGACAAATGAGTAGACATTGAGTGAAGACAAACTTGCAGGTACTGAAGGATTAGTCGCAGGCACACACAACCCATCGAGCGACACTGGTGAAACAAATAAGACGCCAGCACGTACGTTGCCAAATGCGTAGGATTCCACTCCGGGAGTCCGATCAGTCAAAACTAAAAAATGCCGAGTTAGGTTAGCGTCGACGTTGGCGCCATGGATACAAATGGAAATGCCATAGCCTATCGCTGTTCCTACTTGCAGATCAGAGAGTGAAGTGATGGAGCGTGAGTTCCGCGTGACTTGGACGTCTTGGACAGTGAGTGAGTCTGTGCTCAGCGCTCACGCAGCAGCCATTAGCATCCAAACTCCAAAGCCTATTCCATGATTCCTGTAGTTTTTGTTATCCCAGTGCGTTGACGCGTCCGGCTGATTGGCTAGTGGCCAGGGGTAAGCTCAGGTTTCCCAGACTGCAACAATCGACCGATCAAGAAAAAATAGAGAAGAGAGGACAGAAATTGGTGGCTAGATCGCACCCAAAAGCTAGAGGCCCTGTTTGGCAATGGCAGAGAACACTTTCCTTCCCTGCTCTTCTTTTATTTGATCCATTCGCAGTTATATATGCCCCGCACGAGCCGGCAGCCGCTCGTCGAGAGCATTGATCGGGACAACGACACTGCCTGCAGTGCCTGGGCCGGCCGGGAAGAACGGCATGGAGCCCTGCCATTGCATCGTCGATGGGTAAATTCGTAGCCGGAGCGAGAGCCCGGATATGGCACCGGCACCAGCCGGTTTGGTCGGCGACGACCATGCTCCGCTCCACCAATTCATTGCGACCGTTCCAAGTGCCAACGGCGAACAAGATTCTCCCTTCCACCTGCCATCCGTCCCGCGATCAATGCGAACCAGCGACGCGCTGCCCGTCTTTCGGTGTGCTCTTTCCGGTCGGGAGAGAAAGTTTCTTTATTTTCTGAGTTTTTCAGTTCCCATTTGGCTTGAGCTTCCCTTTTCCTCATCCTCCTTTTCCCACCGTCGCTGTCTCGGTGTCGACTGGGTGAGTGCATCTCCAATACTGACCCCTGGAATGGACAAGGTGTCTGTCCACGAAAATGTTCAACCCTGCCCGCCTATATTTAAAACTAGATTTAAACAAACTGAATGAATTACATGCAAATCAGATAATCTTCATGCAAATCAGATGAAGAATCTCTACACTTCCGACATATTTCAAGTAAATCATACCGGACAATGCTATGCTAACCTACTCTAAATGATTGCCGGCCATAGCGGCGTCCATTTCCCACAACAAGGTTTTCTAGTGTCCGGCAGCAAGCTCATTGGCCAGTCGTGAGCCCCTGAAAGTGAAACTTCAATGGGAGGGGACGAGTAGTGGCCTTCGGGCAAGCTCACCAGCTGTGAGGCCCGACAAGACGTCGGCCGCGCCCAGTGGCGGAGCTAGCGTTGAACCAGATGAACCCAATGAAATTCGCTACCTACATGTATGTTACTTCTTCCTTTCCGGTTTATAAGGCTCAATTCAAAAATCTCACCAATCAAGGTAGATGATGAGTGGTGGTATATTTTTTGTAGTTTGCAAAAGCACTCAATTAATGTTTTTGTTTTCCTCGAAAAATTATGTTTATGAATGCATTAATTGCAATGCATGCATGCGTAAAGTGCATGCATTGGTCAATTTTCTCTTAATACTTGCATGCAATGATTTAATGCACCTTGAAGTCTGAACATGTGATGGGGAACAACCAACTTGAGCCTTATAAAATGAAAAAATTAAAATTTTAAGATAAGCCCTATAAACCAGAAAAGAGGAAGTATGTACGACATATAAGGCCCGGCCCCAATAAAAACTTAAGCCTGACCCCATCAAGCTGCTAACGCCTCATGATTAGACAAATAAAAAGGCCCAAAAGCCCAGGCATCTTCGTTACTAGTACAAGATCAATACAAGTTGCTCAACTGCAGTCTAATTCGAGGCAATAATATCACCTCCACATCTCTTCCCTCTGCTAGCTTCTTGCCCTAATTTTGTAATTCTTATTTTCATGGACTTTCATTGATGCAGGCTATGGAAAGATATTTTTCAAAGAAGAGAAGTCGATCATCTGATCCAGATAATGATGCGGGGACATCGAGGTCACCCGTCAGATGTAAGCAAACTGCATCAAATGTCGCTGCCAGTAGTCTCCCAAAGCCTTCTATCCACAAAGAGATTAATTTAGATGAATTGCCCTACGATCCGGCTGATCGGAAGAGAATTTGTCCACAAGAAATCCTAAGAAGCAAGATGAGATTAGGCGACGATATTTAACAAGGGGACCTTACAGGCCTCCGTCTACTTTTGTTTATCCACACAGGGACATTGGAGATACTCCATGAAGATTTAATCCAGACTGGTTTAAAGATTATGGCCATTGGCTTGAGTATAGTGACAAGGTGCATAAGGCCTTTTGTTTGTGTTATTATCTTTTCAGAGATAATAATGAGGGACAAGTTGGGAGTGATGCATTTGGAATTAATGGTTGGAACGGTTGGAACAAGAAAAGTAGGCTGGACACCCATGAGGGTAAAGGTAATGTTAATAGCTTTCATAATGTAGCAGTAAAAGGATGTGATGCTTTGATGAATCAATATTAATCAATTCTGGTAGCTCTCGATAAGCAAACTGATCTTACAAAAAAGCAAAATCAAATTCGGCTTAATGCTCAATTGATTCTGTTAGATACTTGTTGCATCAAGGCTTAGCTTTTCGAGGCCATGACGAAACAAAAGGGTCAAAAAAATAAGGGAAACTTTCGAGAATTGGTAAAAACTTTGGCAAATCAAAATGATGAGACACGGAAGGTAGTTCTTGAGAATGCTCCACAAAATTGCAAGTGGGTATGTGGAGATATTCAGAAGGAAATTGCCAACTATTTTGCCAAGGTAACACCATCGTTAAATTATATTTCCTACTATTTTTGTTGTCTTACAATTTACATTAATCTCTAATGGCCCCTTATTGTATTGCACAGATAACTTTGAATTCTATTATTGAAGAAATTTGAGGTGATGTGTTTAGTTTGTTGATTGTTGAAGCTGTTGATGTGTCTGACAAAGAGCAAATGGCAGTTGTTTTGAGATATCTTAGCAAGCGTGGATTTATCATTGAACGGTTAGTTGGAGTAGTACATGTGCAAGAAACATCGGCAATATGTCTTCAGGCCACACTTCAAAAATTATTCACTGATCTTGGTTTAAGCATAAAACAAGTCAGAGGACAATGTTATGACGGGGCTAGCAATATGCGCGGCGAGTTCAATGGCATGAAAGCAAAGATTTTGCAAGAGAATAAGTCAGCCTATTATGTGCATTGTTTTGCTCACCAACTCCAGTTGGTTATTGTAGCAGTAGCAAAGAAGCATGAAGATATTTCAGATTTTTTTTCTACATGATCTCCATTTTATTTAATGTGGTTGGAGCTTCTTGCAAAAGAAAGGACATGATTAGAGAGAAACATCGAGAGGATGTAAAAAAAGACATAGGTAGTGGGAAGATTAGCACTGGCAGAGGGTTAAATCAAGATCAAACTCTTCAGAGAGATGGTGACACTCGTTGGGGCTCACACTACAGAACTCTCTCAAGTCTAGTGAAGTTGTTCCCTGCAGTCATGTCTGTTCTGAAATATGTGGAGAAAGAAGGTGAAAATGAAAAGAAAAGTCAGGCGCATGGTCTTCTAGCATATTATGAGACCTTTGATTTTGTGTTTTATTTGCACATGATGCTGCATATATTAGGAAATGCAAATACTTTGTCACATTCTTTACAAAAGAAGGATCAAGACATCCTAAATGCCATGTAATGTGTCAAGTCCACAAGGAATGAGCTACAAGAACTAAGGGAGAATGGATGGGGCTCACTGATACAGAAGGCATATTCATTTTGTGAAGAACATCACATTGAGAAGGCGGACATGCTGGAGCAATATATCAATCGACACAAACCAAGACAAAAAAACTAATAAGACAAACCTCCAACATTACCGAGTAGAGTGTCTTAATTCTGTTATTGACTGGCAACTTCAAGAGTTTGATGACCGTTTCAATGAGGTAAATTCTGCATTACTTGGTCACATGGCTTCTTTCAACCCAAACGATGGATCTGTTGCTTTTAACTTGGATAGCTTAGTGAAGCTAGCTGAGTTTTATCCAGATGATTTTGATACAAAAAATGGATGATTTTGGTCCTGAACTGCGCATTTACATTGATAATGTGCGAGCGGATGAAAGGTTTGCTAATTTGGACGAGATTACTAATCTTGCGAAGTTAATGGTGCAGACAAATAAACATGTTACTTTTCCCTTGGTCTATCATCTTCTAATTAAGTTAGTATTGATATTACCAGTTGCAACAACATCCGTGGAGAGATGCTTTTCAGCTATGAATCTTATCAAGAAAAAGTTGCGCAACAAAATTGGTGATCAATTCATGAGTGATTGTCTAATTTGCCATGTGGAGAAAGAGATGTTTTCTCCCATTAGTAATGATGTTGTGTTTGATCTTTTTAAGGCAATAAAAGATCGAAAAGGGAAGCTCTAGAATGTGAGTGACTTTACATGATTCTTTCACATGATGTCACTTTTATTTTAAACTTGCCAAACTAACTTGTTATTTTCTTCATTGTTTTCAGAAAGATGAGAAGTTGGATCTGAAATATGAAGTTTATTTTGGTACCACTTTTATCTATAATATGTAAACAAGTGATTTTATAATTTCATCCAATCGTATGTTATGCACTCTTATTTTTTAAGTGACAAATATGTGTGATAAATGATATCATATTCATTGGGATTTCTTTGACTGATATAATCTCAGTGCAATTTGTCACAAAATAGGACTAAGTTCATTAAAAAATCACAACTAGTTAGTGAATGAACCCATTGGCGAAAATTTCTGGCTCCGCCCCTGGTCGGTGGTGATCTTCCTGGGAAAGCTGGGGGGTGGCCTCCCATGTTCTACTCTTCCAAGTTATCGATGGCGGTGGACATGGGCGTGTCGGCCTCGTCTTCATGGGGCGGGGCGCTAACGGCGGTGGCGGTGGCCTCCTATGTTCTACTCTTCCTTGCTATCGATGGCGGCGGACATGGACGTGTCGGCCTCGTGTATGTGGCGGTGGGGCGCGAACGGCGGCGGTGGCAGCCTCCCATGTTCTACTCTTCCTTGCTATCGATGGCGGCGGACATGGACCTGTCAGCCTTATGTTCGTGGCGGCGGGGAGCGAACGGCGGTCGCGGCGCAGCCGATTGGAGCTGGCGAAGACCTCGGCTTTGTCCTCAATGTCTCTGAGGCCACGTCGATGTACGTGAGTGGCGTCTCTCTCTACTCACAGGACGAGCAGTCACCATCGCTCGCAAAGGATCTCACGGGCGCTGCGGTAGGACAGGAGCAATGCCTGATACTCATCTGGGAAGCCGAGGCAGTCCACCACCATGGTCATGACGACGTTGTCGTTCGTGGTATTTTGTCCCTCCGCTTGTTGGTGTTCGTCAAAGAGTCAAAGGTTGTGCCTTTGGTCCCATTGTGCCTGCAGGAACGCTGGCTCCCGCTCTTCAGACGCCATGTCTGTGAAGTTCACTCGCGCCTGCTTCAGGCTAATGCCGGCATGGACCAGCAAGGGTGGTGGTGACGACTTGATGTCAGTCACCTCGCTGATACGTCCATTTTGCATCATGCTTTTATATCGATATTTATTGCATTATGGGTTGTTATTACACATTATGTCACAATACTTATGCCTTTTGTCTTTTATTTTACAAGGTTTACATGAAGAGGGAGAATATCGGCAGCTGGATTTCTAGGCTGGAAAAGGAGCAAATATTAGAGACCTATTCTGCACAACTCCAAAAGTCCTGAAACTCCACGAAAGTCAGTTTTGGAATATATTAAAAATATTGGGCGAAGAAAGCACCAGAGGGGAGCCAGCCACCGTCCACGAGGGTGGGGGGCGCGCCCCTACCTCCTGGGCCACCTGGCAGGCCCCCGATGCCCATCTTCTGGTATAAGGTGTCTTTTGCCCTGGAAAAAATAAGAAGGAAGCTTTCGAGATGAAGCACCGCCGTCTCGAGGCGAAACCAATCTAGGACTCCGGCGAAGCTGTTATGCCGGGGAAACATCCCTCTGGGAGGGGGAAATTGTCACCATCGATCCTCTCATCGGGAGGGGGTCAATATCCATCAACATCTTCACCAGCAACATCTCCTCTCAGACCCTAGTTCATCTCTTGTATCCGATCTTTGTCTCAAATCCTCAGATCGGTACCTGTGGGTTGCTAGTAGTGTTGATTACTCCTTGTAGTTGATGCTAGTTGGTTTATTCGGTGGAAGATTATATGTTCAGATGCTTTATGCATATTAATACCCCTCTGATTATGAATATGAATATGATTTGTGAGTAGTTACGTTTGTTTCTGATAACATGGGAGAAGTCTTGCTATAAGTAGTCATGTGAATCTGGTATTCGTTTGATATTTTGATAAGATGTATCTTGTCTTTCCTCTAGTGGTGTTATGTGAACGTCGACTACATGACACTTCACCATTGTTTGGGCCTAGGGGAAGGCATTGGGAAGTAATAAGTAGATGATGGGTTGCTAGAGTGACAGAAGCTTAAACCCTAGTTTATGTGTTGCTTCGTAAGGGGCTTATTTGGATCCATGTGTTTAATTTTATGGTTAGGTTTATCTTAATTCTCCTTTCGTAGTTGCGGATGCTTACGAGAGGGGTTAATCATAAGTGGGATGCTTGTCCAAGGAAGGGAAGTACCCAGATACATCAATTTTGCATCATGCTTTTATATCAATATTTATTGCATTATGGGCTGTTATTACACATTATGTCACAATACTTATGCCTATTTTCTCTTATTTTACAAGGTTTACATAAAGAGGGAGAATGCCGGCAGCTGGGATTCTGGGCTGGAAAAGGGGCAAATATTAGAGACCTATTCTGCACAGATCCAAAATTCCTGAAACTTCACGGAAGATGTTTTCCAAATATATAAAAAATACTGAGAGCAAGAACTTCACCAGGGGGGCACACCCTGCGCACGAGGGTGGGGGCGCACCCAGGGGCGGAACCTTGGCGGAACCAATCTAGCGCTCTGGCGGAGCAGTTCTGCCGGGGAAACTTCCCTCCCGGAGGGGGAAATCATCGCCATCGTCATCACCAACGCTCCTCTCATCGGGAGAGGGCAATCTCCATCAACATCTTCATCAGCACCATCTCATCTCAAAACCCTAGTTCATCTCTTGTATCCAATTCTTGTCTCCAAGTCCAGGATTGGTGCTAGTAGGTTGCTAGTAGTGTTAATTACTCCTTGTAGTTGATGCTAGTTGGTTTAATTGGTGGAAGATCATATGTTCAGATCCTATATGCATATTAATACACCTCTGATTATGAACATGTTTATGCTTTGTGAGTAGTTACTTTTGTTCCTGAGGACATGGGAGAAGTCTTGCTATTAGTAGTCATGTGAATTTGGTATTCGTTCGACATTTTGATGAGATGTATGTTGTCTCTCCTCCAGTGGTGTTATGTGAACGTCAACTACATGACAATTCACCATTGTTTGGGCCTAGAGGAAGGCATTGGGAAGTAATAAATAGATGATGGGTTGCTAGAGTGACAGAAGCTTAAACCCTAGTTTATGCGTTGCTTCGTAAGGGGCTGATTTGGATCCATATGTTTCATACTATGGTTAGGTTTACCTTAATACTTTTGTTGTAGTTGCGGATACTTGCAATAGAGGTTAATCATAAGTGGGATGCTTGTCCAAGTAAGGGCAGCACCAGTCCACCGACATACCAAATTATCAAAGTACCGAACGCGAATCATATGAACGTGATGAAAACTAGCTTGACGATATTCCCATGTGTCCTCGGGGGCGCTCTACATCATATAAGAGTTTGGACAGGCTTGTCCTTTGCTACAAAAGGATTGGGCCACCTTGCTGCACTTTATTTACTTTTGTTACTTGTTGCTCATTACAAATTATCCTATCACAAAACTATCTATTACCACTTAATTCAATACTTGCAGAGAATACCTTGCTCGAAACCGCTTATCATTTCCTTCTGCTCCTCGTTGGGTTCGACACTCTTACTTATCGAAAGGACTACGATAGATCCCCTATACTTGTGGGTCATCAAGACTCTTTTCTGGTGCCGTTGCCGGGGAGTGAAGCGCCTTTGGTAGGTAGAATTTGGTAAGAAAAAAATATATAGTGTGCTGAAATTTACTGTCACTTGTTACCATGGAAAGTAATCCTCTGAGGGGCTTGTTCAGGGTATCTTCACCCCGACCAGTAGAGCAAAGAGTTGCTCCTCAACCTACTGGACCTACTAAAAATGAAATGAAAATGCTTGCTTTGAAGTTCCTGCGAGTATGATAGAAAAACTGCTAGCTAATCCTTTTTTAGGAGATGGAACAAAACATTCTGATGAACATCTGATATATGTGGATGAAGTTTGTGGATTATTTTAGCTTGCAGGTTTACCCGGAGATGTTGTTAAGAAGAAGGTCTTCCCTTTATCTTTAAGGGGAGATGCATCGACATGGTATATGCTATGTGATGATATGAGGTCTTGGAATTATAAACGATTGAAATTGGAATTTCATCAGAAGTTTTATCCTATGCACCTTGTTCATCATGATCGCAATTACATATATAATTTTTGGCCTTGCGAAGGAGAAAGCATCGCTCAAGCTTGGGGGAGGCTTAAATCAATGTTATATTCATGCCCCAATCTTGAGCTCTCAAGAGAAATGATTATTCAAAAATTTTATGCCCGACTTTCTGGTAACAATCGCACCATGCTTGATACTTCTTGTGCTGGCTCTTTTATGATGAAGACTATTGAATTCAAATGGGATTTATTGGAAAGAATTAAACGCAACTCTGAAGATTGGGACCTCGACAATGGTAAGGAGTCAGGTATGACACCTAGTTTTGATTGTGTTAAATCTTTTATGGATACCGATATTTTTCGTAAATTTAGCACTAAATATGGACTTGACTCTGAGATAGTAGCTTCTTTCTGTGAATCTTTTGCTGCCTATGTTGATCTCCCCAAGGAGAAGTGGTTTAAATATCATCCTCCCATAGAAGTAAAAGTAGCTGCACCTATTGAAGTTGAAGAAAAGATTGTCACTTATAATGATCCTATTGTTCCTACTTCTTATGTTGAGAAACCACCTTTCCCTGTTAGGATAAAGGATCATGCTAAAGCTTCAACTATAGATCATAAAAGAAATATTAAAACACATACACCTCTCGAGCAAGTTAAAGTTGAACCTAATATTGCTTTTGTTAAAGGTCTCCTGTCTGATAATATTGATGAGCATGTTATTTATTTCTGTGATGAAACTGCTAGAATTACTAAACCCCATGATTAAGATAAACCTAGACCTGTGGTAGGCATACCTGTTATTTCTCTTAAAATAGAAGATCATTGTTATCATGGCTTATGTGATATGGGTGCTAGTGCTAGTGCAATACCTTATTCCTTATACCAAGAAGTTATGCATGATATTGCACCTGCTGAGATGGAAGATATTGATGTCACAATTCAACTTGCCAATAGAGATACTATATCACCAATGGGAATTGTTAGAGATGTTGAAGTCTTGTGTGGGAAAACTAAATATCCTGCTGATTTTCTTGTTCTTGGTTCCCCACAAGATAACTTTTGCCCCATTATATTTGGTAGACCCTTCTTAAACACTGTTAATGCTACCATAGACTGCAAAAGAGATATTGTTACTATCGGTTTAGATGATATGACTCATGAATTTAATTTTTCTAAATTTAGTAGACAACACCGTGAAGAAGAATTACCTGGTAAGGATGAAATTATTGGTCTTGCTTCTATTGCCGTACCTCCTAGTGATCCTTTAGAACAATATTTGCTAGATCATGAAAATGATATGTTTATGAATGAAAAAAGGAAATTAGATGAAGTATTCTTTAAACAGGAACCTATTCTGAAAAATAATTTACCTATTGAAATCCTAGGGGATCCTCCTCCACCCAAGGGTGATCCCGTGTTTGAGCTTAAATCGTTACCTGATACTCTTAAATATGCTTATCTTGATGAGAAAAGGATATATCCTGTTATTATTAGTGCTACCTTTCACAACATGAAGAAGAGTGATTATTGAAAACTCTGAAGAAGCATCATGTTGCTATTGGGTATACTCTTGATGATCTTAAGGGCATTAGTCCAACTCTATGTCAACATAAAATTAATTTGGAAGAAGATGCTAAACCAGTTCGTGATCATCAACGCCGGCTGAATCCTAAAATAAAAGAATTGGTAAAAAAGGAGATACTAAAGCTCCTTGAGGCAGGTATAATTTATCCCGTTGCTGATAGTTAGTGGGTAAGCCCTATCCATTGTGTCCCTAAGAAGGGAGGTATCACTGTTGTTCCTAACGATAAAGATGAATTGATTCCTCAAAGAATTATTACAGGCTATAGGATGGTAATCGATTTCCGCAAATTAAATAAGGCTACTAAAAAGGATCATTACCCCTTACCTTTTATCGATCAAATGCTAGAAAGATTATCCAAACATACACATTTTTGCTTTCTAGATGGTTATTCTATTTTCTCTCAAATACCTGTGTCAGCCAAAGATCAATCGAAGACTACTTTTACATGCTCTTTTGGTACTTTTACTTATAGATGTATGCCTTTTGGTTTATGTAATCCACCTGCTACCTTTCAAAGATGCATGATGGCTATATTCTCTGACTTTTGTGAAAAGATTTGTGAGGTTTTCATGGACGACTTTTCCATCTATGGATCTTCTTTTGATGATTGCTTGAGCAACCTTGATCGAGTTTTGCAGAGATGTGAAGAAACTAATCTTGTCTTGAATTGGGAAAAGTGCCACTTTATGGTTAATGAAGGTATTGTCTTGGGGCATAAAGTTTCTGAAAGAGATATTGAAGTTGATAAAGCCAAGGTTGATGCTATTGAAAAGATGACATGTCCCAAGGACATCAAAGGTATAAGAAGTTTCCTTAGTCATGCCGGATTTTATAGGAGGTTCATTAAGGACTTCTCAAAAATTTATCGACCTCTGACTAATTTATTACAAAAAGATATACCATTTGTCTTTGATGATGATTGTGTAGAAGCATTTGAAATACTTAAGAAAGCATTGATTTCTGCACCTATTGTTCAGCCACCTGATTGGAATTTACCCTTTGAAATTATGTGTGATGCTAGTGATTATGCTGTAGGTGTTGTTCTAGGACAAAGAGTTGATAAGAAACTAAATGTTATTCAATATGCTAGTAAAACTCTAGACAATGCTCAAAGAAATTATGCTACTACTGAAAAAGAATTCTTAGCAGATGTATTTGCTTGTGATAAGTTTAGACCTTATGTTGTTGATTCTAAAGTAACTATTCACAGTGATCATGCTGCTATTAAATATCTTACGGAAAAGAAAGATGCTAAACCTAGACTTATTAGATGGTTTCTCTTGCTACACGAATTTGATTTGCATATTGTTGATAGAAAAGGAGCTGAGAACCCCGTTGCAGACAACTTGTCTAGGTTAGAAAATGTGCTTGATGACCCACTACCTATTGATGATAGCTTTCCTGATGAGCAATTAAATGTCATAAATGCTTCTTATACTGCTCCATGGTATGCTGATTATGCTAATTACATTGTTGCTAAGTTTATACCACCTAGTTTCACATACCAGCAAAAAAAGTTCTTCTATGATTTGAGGCATTACTTTTGGGATGATCCGCATCTTTATAAAAAAGGAGTAGATGGTGTTATTAGACATTGTGTATCTGAGCATTAACAGGAACAGATCCTACGCAATTGTCACTCCGAAGCTTATGGAGGACACCATGCTGGAGATAGAACTTCACATAAGGTACTGCAATCTGGTTTTTATTGGCCTACTCTCTTCAAGGATGTCCGTAAGTTTGTCTTATCTTGTGATGAATGTCAAAGAATTGGTAATATTAGTAGACGTCAAGAAATGTCTATGAACTATTCACTCGTTATTGAACCATTTGATGTTTGTGGCTTTGACTATATGGGACCGTTTCCTTCCTCTAATGGATATACACATATTTTAGTTGTTGTTGATTACGTTACTAAGTGGGTAGAAGCTATTCCAACTAGTAGTGTTGATCATAACACTTCTATTAAAATACTTAAAGAAGTTATTTTTCCAAGATTTGGAGTCCCTAGATATTTAATGACTGATGGTGGTTCACATTTTATTCATGGTGCTTTCCGTAAAATGCTTGCTAAATATGATGTTAATCATAGAATTGCATCTCCTTATGTCCCTCAGTGTAGTGGGCAAGTAGAATTGAGTAATAGAGAACTCAAACTAATTTTGCAGAAGACTGTTAATAGGTCTAGAAAGAATTGGTCCAAGAAACTAGATGATGCATTATGGGCCTATAGAACTGGATATAAAAATCCTATGGGTATGTCTCCGTATAAAATGGTCTATGGAAAAGCATGTCACTTACCTCTCGAACTAGAACACAAGGCTTATTGGGCTATTAAAGAGCTCAACTATGATTTTAAACTTGCCGGTGAGAAGAGGTTATTTGATATTAGCTCACTCGATGAATGGAGAACCCAAGCCTATGAAAATGCCAAGTTGTTTAAATAAAAAGTTAAAAGATGGCATGACAAAAGAATAAAAAAGCGTGAGTTTAATGTAGGTGATTATGTATTGCTATACAACTCTCGTTTAAGATTTTTTGCAGGAAAACTTCTCTCTAAATGGGAAGGTCCTTACGTTATCGAGGAGGTCTATCGTTCCGGTGCCATAAAAATCAACAACTTCAAAGGTACAAATCCGAAGGTGGTGAACGGTCAAAGAATCAAACATTATATCTCAGGTAATCCCATAAATGTTGAAACCAATGTTATTGAAACCTTAACCCCGGAGGAATACATAAGGGACACTTTCCGGAACAATTCAGACTCCGAAAAGGAATAGGTATGTGGTACGGCAAGTAAACCTACTCCAAAACAGTTTTTAAGGCAATATTTCTCCGTTTTGGAATATTTAGAAAAATAGAAAAATAAGTAGCAGTCTGGGAAGGACACGAGGCCTCCACGAGGGTGGAGGGCGCGCCCCCTACCTCGTGGGCACCTCGTGCGCTTTCCGGACTCCGTTTTCTTACATGACACGTATTTTGATCGGTAAAAATTTATTATATAATCTCCCGGAGGTTTTGACTCCCGTATCATGCAAATATCTCCTGTCTTTGTTTCGAGTTGTCCTGCTGCAGATTAGAGAAAGATGTCTTCGCAAGAGTCAGTCGGGGAGAGCCGGGTGTCTCATCTGGCACCGAGATCAATGACAAACAACAATGTTGACCTCTTTGGGCCAGCAACAGAGGAAGATATGGAGGCTGAATTGAAGAGGATAGATGCCATGGAAGAGGATCAAGAAGTCACTTCCCGCTTCCAAGCTGGATTCACAATGGGAGAACTACAGAGCTCGGCTATTCCAAACTCGGTTATCCCTTACAATGTTAGATTTCTTTCCTATGAGAATATGAAAAAGAGTGTCACTGGTTCTCCCGCAGCTATGCAGCACCCTTGGGTGCAGGGAGCTTTGGCTGTTACAGGAAAACTCCGAAAGGTAATAATGGACCTCAAGCAGCAAGTTAACAAGCTCGAGGAGGAGAATCGTATCCTGAGGGGCATCGTCGCCAAGAATATCACATCACCATCCCCAAAAAGAGAGACATAATCACATGGGTATGGGCACTCCCCTTGGCAACTGCCAAGCTTGGGGAAGTGCCCCGGTATCGTATCGCCATCACTTTTATATTTACCATTTTTCTTAGTCCGATCCTTTTGGTAATATCTTGATCTAGTAGAATAAGAGTTCTTAGTATGATATAGTTGTGAGTTTTGCTTTATGATGCTTATATGTAGTCGAGTCCGTGAGCTATATATAATAAAGATTAGTGTTGAGTCAAGGGCTTGATTATTTTGCCGTGATCCTAAGTGAATAAAAGAAAAGAGAAAGAATAAAAAGAAACAAAAGAGATCATATGGATCTTTATGGAGAGTAATGAGCTCACCTAGAGAAATGTATGATGAATAAAAGTTGTTGAGAGTTGACAAACATAGTTTTGGTCATCGTTGCAATTAATAGGAAGTAATAAAGAAAGAGAGGTCTTCACATATAGATATACTATCTTGGACATATTTTATGATTGTGAGCACTCATTAAAATATGACATGCTAAAGAGTTGACGTTGGATAAGGAAGACAACGTAATGGGTTATGTTTTCTTACATCTGAGATAAATTATATTGTCATGGATCATCCAACATGGTTGAGCTTGCCTTTCCCTCTCATGCTAGCCAAATTCATCGCACCAAGTAGAGATACTACTTGTGCTTCTAAATACCCTTAAACCAGTTTTGCCATGAGAGTCCATCATACCTACCTACGGATTGAGTAAGATCCTCCAAGTAAGTTGTCATCGGTGCAAAGCAATAAAAATTGCTCTTTAAATATGTATGACTTATTAGTGCGGGAGAAAATAAACTTTACACGATCGTGTGATATGGAAGAAATAAAAGTGACATACTGCATAATAAAGGTCCATATCACAAGTGGCAATATAAAGTGACGTTCTTTCGCATTAAGATTTTGTGCATCCAACTATAAAAGTGCATGACAACCTCTGCTTACCTCTGCGAAGGGCCTATCTTTTACTTTTATCTCCTACCTTGCATAAGAGTCATGGTGATCTTCACCCTTCCTTTTTACACTTTATCCTTTGGCAAGCACAGTATGTTGGAAAGATCCTGGTATATATGGCTAATTGGATGTGAGTTTTCATGAACTATTATTGTTGACATTACCCTTGAGGTAAAACGTTGGGAGGCAAAACTACAAGCCCCCATCTTTCTCTGTGTCCGATTAAAATTCCATACCCATAAGTATTGCGTGAGTGTTAGCAATGATGAAAGACTAAATGATAGTTGAGTATATGGACTTGCTGAAAAGCTCTTATATTGACTCTTTCCTATGTTATGATAAATTTCAATTGCTTCAATGACCGAGATTATAGTTTGTTAGTTTTCAATGAAGTTTATGATTCATACTTGAAACTGTGATTGAATTATTACTCTAGCAAAAGAAATCATATGACAAGAATTATATAAGTTGTTGTTCTAAGAATGATCATGATGCCCTCATGTCCGTATTTTATTTTTATCGACACCTCTATCTCTAAACATGTGGACATATTTCTCGATTTCGGCTTTCGCTTGAGGACAAGCGAGGTCTAAGCTTGGGGGAGTTGATACGTCCATTTTGCATCATGCTTTTATATTGATATTTATTGCATTATGGGCTGTTATTACACATTATGTCACAATACTTATGTCTATTCTCTCTTATTTTACAAGGTTTACATAAAGAGGAAGAATGCCGGTAGCTGGGATACTGGGCTAGAAAAGGAGCAAATATTAGAGACCTATTCTGCATAGCTCCAAAAGTCCTGAAACTTCACGGAAGTCAATTTCAGAATATATAATAAATATTAAGCGTAAGAAGTTCACCTGGGGGCCACACCCTGCCCACGAGGGTGGGGGCGCGCCCTACCCCCCTGGGCGCGCCCCGCTACCTCATGGGCCCCCTAGTGGCCCTCCGATGACCATCTTCTGCTATATGAAGTCTTTCGATGGGAAAAAATCATAAGCCATCTTCTCGGACGAAACTCCGCCGCCACGGGGCGGAACCTTGGCGGAACCAATCTAGGGCTCTGGCAGAGCTGTTTTGCCGGGGAAAGTTCCCTCCGGGAGGGGGAAATCATCGACATCGTCATCTCCAACGCTCCTCTCATCGGGAGAGGGCAATCTCCATCAACATCTTCACCAGCACCATCTCCTCTCAAAATCCTAGTTCACCTCTTGTATCCAATTCTTGTCTCCAAGTTCAGGATTGGTACCTGTGGGTTGCTAGTAGTGTTAATTACTCCTTGTAGTTGATGCTAGTTGGTTTAATTGGTGGAAGATCATATGTTCAGATCCTATATGCATATTAATACCCCTCTGATTATGAATATCAATATGCTTTGTGAGTAGTTATGTTTGTTCCTGAGGACATGGGAGAAGTCTTGCTATTAGTAGTCATGTGAATTTGGTATTCGTTTGATATTTTGTTGAGATGTATGTTGTCTCTCCTCTAGTGGTGTTATGTGAACGTCGACTACATTACACTTCACCGTTATTTGGGCCTAGAGGAAGGCATTGGGAAGTAATAAGTAGATGATGGGTTGCTAGAGTGACAGAAGGTTAAACCCTAGTTTATGGGTTGCTTCGTAAGGGGCTGATTTGGATCCATATGTTTCATGCTATGGTTTGGTTTACCTTAATACTTTTGTTGTAGTTGTGGCTGCTTGCAATACAGGTTAATCATAAGTGGGATGCTTGTCCAAGTAAGGACAGTACCCAAGCAACGGTTCACCCACATATCAGATTATCAAAGTACCGAACGTGAATCATATGAGCATGATGAAAACTAGCTTGACGATATTCCCATGTGTCCTCGGAAGCGCTTTTCTCTATATAAGAGTTTGTCCAGACTTGTCCTTTGCTACAAAAAGGATTGGGCCACCTTGCTGCACTTTATTTACTTTTGTTACTTGTTGCTCGTTATAAATTATCCTATCACAAAACTATCTGTTACCACTTATTTCAGTACTTGCAGAGAATACCTTACTCGAAACCGCTTATCATTTCCTTCTGCTCCTCGTTGGGTTCGACACTCTTACTTATTGAATGGACTACGATAGACCCCCTATACTTGTGGGTCATCACACCACGTTCGCCATGGCCTTGAGCTCGAAAGCATAGTGGGGCAACCTCTCCACCGAACAAAAGAAGGAGTTGTCCGACATTGCGGACGTCTGTCAGGCCCGCCGAGACAGCCGTATACAGGCTGACCTGCTGGCTAGCTCTCCGGCGGGCACTGACGCCGACGAGACGACGGACAAGGTGGCCGAGAACGAGCCGGCGCTAACGCCCTCACCAGTCCATGCCGGCATCTCATCGGAGCAGGCATGGGCACACTTCATTGATATCATGTCCAATGAGCAGGATCAAAGACATAATCTTTGAATCCTCGACGAGCACCGACACACGGAGGAACAAAAATCAACGGCGAACGACAACGCCGCAACAACCATGGTGTCGGACGACCCATGCTTCTTAGATGAGTAGTGGGCGCTACTCCTATCCTATCACAGCGCTCGCAGATGTAAGAGATAGTGGCTGCGCATCCCGCGGGCAAACAGACGCGTCATGTTCACGAACATCGACGCGACGACGGAGGAATTGAGGAGAAGACCGAGGACGTTGCCAGCTCCACATCGGCCGCCACCGCCATTCACGTCCCACCGCCACGACAACAAGGCTGACACATCGACATTGCGACGAAGAGTAGAATATGGGAGACCATTGCTGCTTGGGTCACAGGAAGGCCACCATCAATGTCTTGTCAGGCCTCACAATTGGTGAGCTTGCCCGAAGCTTCAGGAGGCCACTACTCTTCCTCTCTAGCTGAAGCTTCACTTCCCAATGCTCACAACCAGCCAATGAGCTTGCTGTCGGACATGCAAAACATGTCATGGAAAATAGGATGTCGCTGTGGCCGTTGATCATTTCTACTAGGTTAGAATAGCATAGTCCGCTATAGTTTACTTCAAATATGTCGTGAATGTAAAGATTTTTGTCCAGTTTGGATGAAGATCATACAGTTTGCATGTAATTCATCTAGCTTTTCCAAATTCGGTTTCAAACGTATGCAGACATTGTTGGATGACCGGTTCCTGCTTCACTGTCCGCGGACGTGACCGTACAAATACCGTGTTTGTTTTGGGGTCAGTGTTGGAGATGCCCTTATCCAGTTAGACACCGAGATGGCCACCATGGAAAAGGAGGGTGATGAGAAACTAAGCTCACACATATAAAAATCAGTGAGAGGAACTGTGCTCAAGTGAAGTCACGGCGTCCATTAGTATATTGTTTTTCTTTGCGATGTCGTTTTTTCACGTCTCCTGTTGCGGTGAAGCATGAACCGATCGAAACCAGCAAATACACAGGAGCCTAAAAGGGAACTTGAAAAACTCAGAAAATAAAGAAACTTTCTCTCCCGACCGAAAAGAGCACACCGAAATATGTGTAGTGTGTTGCTGTCGCATTGATCGCAGGATGGATAGCAGGTACTCTAGAAGGGAGAATCTTGTTCGCCGTTGGCTCTTGGAACGGTCGCAATGAATTGGTGGAGCATGGTCGCCGACGACCAGACCGGCTGGTGTCGGTGCCGGTGCCATGGCGCTGCCATATCCGGGCTCTCGCTCCCGCTACGAATTTACCCATCGACGTACGATGCAGTGGCAGAGCTCCATGCCGTTCTTCCCGGCCGGCCAAGGCACTTCAGGCAGTGTCGCTGTCCCGATCAATGCTCTGGACCGGGAGCCACCTGTTGATGCGAGCGGCTGCCGGCTCGTGCGGGCATATATAATCGTACGAATGAATCAAAAAAAGAAAGGGGAAAGAATAGCGTTCTCTGCCATTACCAAACAAGGCTGGGTGCGATCTAGCTAGCCACCGCTGTCTGCCTTCTCTCTAAATTTTGTTGATCCGTCGATTGTTGCAGTTTGGGAAACCTGATCTAGGCCCTGGCCATTAGCCTGATGCGTCGACGCACTGGCATAATAAAATTACAAGAATCATGGTGTAAGCACTGGATGTTAGTGTCAAAAACATTCTTATATTATGAAAACGGAGGGAGTAGCTGATGGCATGCTGGGTCATATACCCCCAGCCGCGCACCTGCGTGAGCGCTGAGCACTGTCCGAGACGTCCAAGTCACAAGGAACTCGGACTCCATCACTTCACTGTCTGATCTGCAAGTAGGAACAGCGAAAGGCTTGGCATTTCCATTTGTATCCATGCCAACAACGTCGACGCTAACCTCATCCCGGAGTTTGGGCTATGCAAGTGACACTGCCGGCGAAAGTCGTACTCCGGTTGCCGGAGTCGTCAGTGGCGGCGCCTTCAGGCGTCGCTCCCTTGTTGGAAGCATCGATATAGCCACTCTCATCTTACTTTTTCCCGACATGTTCCGGGAAACCCTTGATTTATTAGATCGGACGATGGTGGCGCAATCCGGCGTCGTGTACTTTTTTGGAGGCATCGTCATGGATGTGGATTTGGTTAAAGGGACCCATGGCTCGTGAGGATGTGTGTGTTGTATACCGATTGGCGTTGTTTGTATGGTTTTTGGGTCCGATTTTCTTCATAAACTAGACCAGCCGTCTATCTATTGAATGAAGTTAGCAGTTCTCCTTTTAACATTGAAAAAAAGGTGTTTTTCATCCCACGGGTGAGTTTCTTTAAGTACGAGCCAAACGCGCACACCACGTTCTATGAGAACGTCCTTGCATCTGGTACACGTTCACGTGCAATGGATCTTTAGAAAATTCCAAGTGCACAATCTTCAGATAATGATCTCAGTTCACAGCTGGATTTAGATTAACCATTGTTTCTCCTGTTGTGTTTAAAATTTCAGTTTTGCCAAAACATAACAAGATGTTGTTTAAAGTATTGCACATCTAAATTCTATATCATTGAACCAAAGCTAAGATTCGTGTAAGCATTTTTTTGCCTTTTTTGTGTCTATGTGTTGATTGCTTTATGGAAGCGGCTACACGTCCATCGGCGGATGTATTAGAAACATCGATAGCATAGAGCTCAGTTGAATCAGTGCTCTGACAGTCGTTAGATCTAATCACCATGGGCGTGATCATTTTCGTACTTCCTGTAACAGTCGCTCAGTATCGGAAACAGATTCCCCTGTCCGCCGCCCTGACACAGCTGCGCCCAGTGCGGCCCCGACCACCACAGAATCACTGCCGCCGGCGCGCCAGGGGAACCAATCCTTGCCGTGCTCGCCGGAGTTGTTGCTCCTCCGTCTCACGTGAGCAGCTGCTAGCTCCAATCGAGCACGACGGTGACGACCTCTCACGCTCGGCGCTTCTTAGCCGTTTTCTACAACCAGAGCTATGTTTCTTAAACATGCCCCATGTTGCAACGTCTGACCACTCACCCTCTAACGTCAGGCGCTCATGCGGCGCTGCAACTGGGGCTATGTTTCTGAAATAAGACCCTTGTTGCAGAAAAAAAACCTTCATAACCGAAACATTTCCTTTCTTTCTAAAACAAAAGATATGTTGCAGAAATCTTTTGAAACAAGACCCCAGTTGCAGAAAAAAAACTTCACCACCGAATCGATTTTTCTTTCTTTCTGAAACTAGTCCTGTGTTGCAGAAATCTACTTAAACAAGACCCTTATTACAAAAAAAAAAACTAGCCGTGCGAGACTGACTTATGGCCAGCGTGGCCGCTTGATCAGGATTGATCTGACGGCTACGCAAGCGTCGGACGCTCGCGCGTGCATTTGCCAGCTGAAGGTAAGCTTTTCCCTTGCTTTATTCCTAAAACATATGTGCGCCTTTTTGTTAGAAAAACACAAGTATGCATCACCTCAACACGCTAAAAAACTGGCCGCCAAACAAAAAGAACATTGGACGCCATTGCTCATTCAGGAGAGCACATTACCGCAGCGGCAGGGCCTCGGCCTCTGAGGTGCGATCTAGCTAACCGCCGTCCTCTTCTTTTGTTTGGGAAACCTGAACTTTAGTAGCCAATCGGCCAATCAGCCGGACGATGCAAGCATGGGAGGATCGTTGGATGCGGCTGGTCTCGTCGGCTCTGGTGAAGCTATTCGGCGGTCCAGCGTAGCGCACATCGGACCGGATGCTATACCGTCGGTGCCATCTCACTGTCAGGCCGCCTGGGGAACGTCCAGGTCACGCGGGAATCGCACGCCATGTAACCTCACCAATATAAAATGTCTCATCGGCGAAGCACGATCGATGAAGGCCTGGCGTTTCCAATTGTATATTCGTGGCACCAACGATGCATGACATGCAACCACGCAGCAGAAATTTCCTTTTTCCCATGTGTATCATATGATATGGTTTAATCCGTGTGACTTGATTGGTTGTGTATGTACGCAAGTATGTTTGGTTCATGTCGCAGTATGCGTTACCAAGTTTTGCCAACCATTGGCTGGCCAAACATTTGTTGACATAAAAATTAGGTAACATTTGACTGGGTAAATTTGTCCACTAAGCAAAGAGCGTTGCTACGCATAGGCCGGCGGTTCTTTCTTAAAAGATCACCCGTCTCGTGAGTCGTATGATGTGACGACATCGTGCGGCATAACGGTACCATTGCAACAGAGCTGTTGTTGCAGAAGTTTGACAACACAGGTCTTGTTGCAAAAAATCTTTAAGATGAATGTATTGTTGTAGACAATTTTTACGAGAAAGGTATTGTTGCATACAAACTTTGCAACAGTTGTAATGTTGCAGAATTATTGTTTTCTTCACCTTGGTATGATATTATGGAAGAAAGTTTTGCAACATGACTCATGTTACACAAAAACCTTTCTTGCAAGAGAGAGGAAATTGCAAAAAAAAAGACCACCACCATTCGTCAGGAGCTTTGCCGGGTGGTGGTGAGGGAGGATCAGCGCCACCCGTCCCCGCCTTTGCGCCGCCGCCAGCGACCATCGGACCTCGGACCAGGTCGCCCTGCCTACATGCGCCATCCTCGTTGGATCCGGCGAGATCCGCCTACAATCCTCGCAGTCGTCTCCTTCCCAGCCGCACGAGTCTGCGTTCCCGCTGCTCCTGGATGTCCCGCATCCTGCTCGCATGCCATCCTCATCAGATCCAGCGAGATCCGGCTGGAATTCTTGCCGTCGTCGCCCTCCCGCCGCACAAGTCTCCGTCGCTGCATGATGTAGTCCCTCTTCGGTTCTGAAACAAAGGCTCAGTTGCAAAAAAACATGGACATGGAGCAGGTTGCTCCCGACCGGCTGATCAAGAGTCAATCGAACGAACACAGAGCCGGCCCACGCTCGCACGCGATCGATCGGCTGAGTTTAAGTGTTTCCCCTAAGAAAACTTACCCTAATACTTCCACGTGTACATACGCGCAGAGAGTCCTCGCTTGATGTCCACTCATTTGTCTTACTAAGGGCATCTCCATCGGTAACCCGCAAATTTCCTCCCGCATCCGTCTCGGGACACGGATGCGGGAGGACGCCATCCAACCATAGCCGCATAAATTTTAGACCATATTTTAACTATCTAAACAAAATTCATGCAAATCAGCCGATATTCATCAAAGTTCGGATAGAAAATAGCACAAATCATCCATACATAGCATGCAAATTAAATGTAGTACAACAATGTCTTTAATTCGACTAGATCTCGAATGTCCAACAAGTTTGTCATGAATGGGCGTCATCCAACAGTGTGCGCACGTAAATGGTCGTCCCTCTGTCCTATAATACAGTACGGTGGCACTTGCGGGCTACATATAATGTGTTAGTGAATGAATCAATCAACAAGTTGAGCAAGAGAAAGTAAAACTTACGATGTCGTACTCTACCGCGTGCAATAGTCACCTTGCCTCAAGCTGACGAACCACGTCGCAAAACTTAGTGATGCTGATATGGATAGTGTGGCAGTGATATGACAACGACCTCACGTTGCGTGATTGAATGACGTACATGTCATAGGACGCAATGTGCTTTCGTGCGTGAAACTTTTCATGCACTTGCTCCCAAAAGGGCTCCCCTCTGCTCCTGCCTATGAAATCCGCGGATACGGCCAGCCACACAGCATACAACAAATCATCCTTCATGGTCGAGTAGCTCACCATCCTTCATACCCTAAAAATAACATAACATTTGAAAATAAGCTCAAATGGCATTTGATGGAACACCTGCCGGGCTTGGTGTCCTCCATGAAGTTCGTCGACGGGGGGCGAAGTATACATGGGTACAAACGGCTCCAGGGTGGAAAGCTCCGTCGTAACGGCGAGTGGGCACGTCAATGCTGGTTATGGATGTCAGGCAATGCCTCGGTGGCAGCCGAAAACGTACAGGCGGCGGATGTGAAGGGTGCAGATGCTAAGCAAGAAGGAGATGGGACGAAGTGGAAGGAAATGGGACTGGGAAGGGGATTGGGTGGGCCGGGGGTGTCGGAGTCCTATGTTTCGGGTGTCTGGACTGGCGTAACCCTCCCCTCCACTTTGTCTCCAATTTGCGAGAGAAATCATGTCCGAACCGCACCATGAACCATTACAACCCTGCGTTGGATGGCTTCCGCAGTCCGAACGGATGCGGGCGGTTTACGTGTCCGCCTTGAAGTTGCACCAATCCTTGTATTTGATCGGTAGAATATAAATTACCCCGGGTCTACTCATTTGTCTTACTAGTACAGAGAATCGATTCAGTGTAATTATCTTGTTTTATAACCAATATAAAGTTTCCTTTTTCAAGAAATAATCAATTCATCAAGAGAGTGGCTAAATGGCTCCCGAGCTCATCTGCTTCTGCGCATGAACAATAAAATCAAAAAAATAAATACTAGAAAAGTTCTAATTTTTTTACATGAAAGATGTTTTAGTGCATGAGGTCCGTGTCAAATTTTGGGCTCATTTGAACATCTGAGATGCTTTCGGAAAAAAGAAGGATATGTGCAAAAGTTTCTCTTTGAGACCGATTTTGTTTTATTTTGCCGAGAGTTATTCAGACGTCTAAATGCGCTGAAATGTGACAGACCTCACTTAGAAAATATCTTCCATGAAACAAAAATCTGAACTTTTTAAATTTATTTAGTATTTTTTTGAGTTTACTGTTCACCAGAATGGGTATTCGATTGATTGATGGCTATTCCAGTGTGGGAGGCCGTCAACTTTTCCAATGTGCTGACCTGGGAAAATATATAATATTCGCTACACTCACAAGGTTCCTGTAATAATTCTTTGAGAAATCAATTCATCTTTATCATTAGGAACAACAGTAATACCTCCCTTCTTAGGGGCACAATGGACAGGACTTACCCACTGACTATCAGCAACTGGATAGATTATACCTGCCTCAAGGAGCTTTAGTATTTCCTTTCTTACCACCTCTTTCATTTTAGGATTCAGCCGTCGTTGATGATCATGAACTGGTTTAGCATCTTCTTCCAAATTTATTTTATGTTGACATAAAGTGGGACTAATGCCCTTTAGATCATCAAGAGTATACCCAATAGCAGCACGGTGCTTCTTCAGAGTTTTCAATAATCTCTCTTCCTCATGCTCTGAAAGGTTAGCACTAATAATAACAGGATATATCTTTTTCTCATCAAGATAATCATATTTAAGAGTACCAGGCAACGGTTTAAGCTCAAACACGGGATCACCCTTGTGTGGAGGAGGATCCCCTAAGATTTCAACAGGTAAATTGTTTTTCAGAATAGGTTCCTGTTTAAAGAATACTTCATCTATTTCCCTTCTTTCATTCATAAACATATCATTTTCATGATCTAGCAAATATTGTTATAAAGGATCACTAAGAGGTACGGCAATAGAAGCAAGACCAATAATTTCATCCTTACTAGGTAATTCTTCTTCACGATGTTGTCTACTAAATTTAGAGAAATTAAATTCATGAGACATATCATCTAAACCGATAGTAACAGCATCCTTTTTGCAATCTATATTAGCATTAACGGTGTTTAAGAAGGGTCTACCAAATATAATGGGACAAAAGCTATCTTGTGGGGAACCAAGAACAAGAAAATTAGCAGGATATTTAGTTTTCCCACACAAGACTTCAACATCTCTAACAATTCTCATTGGTGAAATAGTATCTCTATTGGCAAGTTTAATTGTGACATCAATATCTTCTAACTCAACAGGTGCAATATCATGCATAATTTCTCTACATAGGCCAATAGGTATTGCACTAGCACTGGCACCCATATCACATAAGCCATGATAATAATGATCTCCTATTTTAACAGAAATAAAAGGCATGCCTACCACAGGTCTAGGTTTATCTTTAGCACAAGATTTAGTAATTCTAGCAGTTTCATCACAGAAATCAATAACATGCCCATCAATATTATCAGACAAGAGATCTTTAGCAGTAGCAATATTAGGTTCAACTTTAACTTGCTCAGGAGGTGTATAAGTTTTAATATTACTTTTACGAGCCACAGTTGAAGTTTTAGCATGATCCTTTATCCTAACATGGAAATGTGGTTTCTCAACATAAGAAGTAGGAACAACAGGATCATTATAAGTGACAATCTTTTCTTCAACTTTAATAGGTGCAGCTACTTTTACTTCTATGGGAGGATGATATTTAAAGCACTTCTCCTTGGGGAGATCAACATAAGTAGCAAAAAAATCACAGAAAGAAGCTACTATCTCAGAGTCAAGTCCATATTTAGTGCTAAATTTACGAGAAACATCGGTACCCATAAAATATTTAACACAATCAAACTTAGATGTCATACCTGACTCCTTACCTTCGTGGAGGTCCCAATCTTCAGAGTTGCGTTTAATTCTTTTCAATAAATCCCATTTGAATTCAATAGTCTTCATCACAAAAGAGCCAGCACAAGAAGTATCGAGCATGGTGCGATTGTTATCAGAAAGCCGACTATATAAATTTTGAATAATCATCTCTCTTGAGAGCTCATGATTGGGGCATGAATATAACATTGATTAAAGCCTCCCCCAGGCTTGAGCGATGCTTTCTCCTTCGCGAGGCCAAAAATTATATATATATATATATATATATATATATATATATATATATATATATATATAATTGCGATCACGATGAACAAGATGAATAGGATAAAAACTTCTGATGAAATTCCAATTTCAATTGTTTGTAGTTCCATGACCCCGCATCGTCACATAGCTTATACCATGCCAATGCATCTTCCCTCAAAGATAAAGGGAAGTCCTTCTTCTTAATAACATCTCTGGGTACACCTGCAAGCTTAAATAATCCACAAACTTCATCAACATATATTAGGTGTTCATCAGGATGCATTTTTCCATCTCCTGCAAAAGGATTAGCTAGCATTTTTCTAACATACCCGAAGGAAATTCAAAGCAGACATTTTCACTTTCAGTAGGTTCAGTAGGTTGGGGAGTGATACGTCTCCAATGTATCTATAAATTTTTATTGTTCCATGCTATATTGTCTACTGTTTTGGACATTATTGGGCTTTATTATCCACTTTTATATTATTTTTGGGACTAACCTATTAACCGGAGGCCCAGCCCAGAATTGTTGTTTTTTGCCCGTTTTAGGGTTTCGAAGAAAAGGAATATCAAACGGAGTCCAAACGGAATGAAACCTTCGGGAACGTGATTTTCTCACCGAATGCAACTCAGGAGACTTGGACCCTACGTCAAGCCAATTAACAGGAGGCCAAGAGGTAGGGGACACGCCTGCCCCCCAGGCGCGCCCCCACCCTCGTGGGCCCCCTGTTGCTCCACCGACGTACTTCTTCCTCCTATATATATCCACATACCCCCAAATGATCAGGGGCGGAGCCAAAAACCTAATTCCACCGCCGCAACTTTCTGTATCCACGAGATCCCATCTTGGGGCCTGTTCCGGAGCTCTGCCGGAGGGGGCATCGATCACGGAGGGCTTCTACATCATCATCCAAGCCTCTCCGATGAAGTGTGAGTAGTTTACTTCAGACCTACGGGTCCATAGTTAGTAGCTAGATGGCTTCTTCTCTCTTTTTGGATCTCAATACAATATTCCCCCCTCTTGTGGAGATCTATTCGATGTAATCTTCTTTTCGCGGTATGTTTGTTGAGATCGATGAATTGTGGGTTGATGATCAAGTCTATCTATGAATAATATTTGAATCTTCTCTGAATTCTTTTATGTATGATTGGTTATCTTTTCAAGTCTCTTCGAATTATCAGTTTGGTTTGGCCTACTAGATTGGTTGTTGTTGCCATGGGAGAAGTGCTTAGCTTTGGGTTCGATCTTGCGGTGTCCTTTCCCAGTGACAGAAGGGGCAGCAAGGCACGTATTGTATTGTTCCCATCGAGGATAACAAGATGGGGTTTTTATCATATTGCATGAAACTATCCCTCTACATCATGTCATCTTGCTTAAGGTGTTACTCTATTTTTAACCTAATACTCTAGATGCATGTTGGATAGCGGTCGATGAGTGGAGTAATAGTAGTCAATGCAGGCAGGAGTCGGTCTACTTGTCTCGGACGTGATGCCTATATACATGATAATACCTAGATATTCTCATAACTATGCTCAATTCTGTCAATTGCTCAACAGTAATTTGTTCACCCACCATTGAATACTTATGCTCTTCAAAGAAGTCACTAGTGAAACCTATGGCCCTCGGGTCTCTTTCTCATTATATTAATCTCCATCACTTTATTATTGCTTTGCTTTTACTTTGCCTTTTACTTTTTACTTTGCATCTCTATACCAAAAATACCAAAAAAATTATTTATCATCTATATCAGATCTCACTTTCGTAAGTGACCGTGAAGGGATTGACAGCCCCTAAGCGCGTTTGTTGCGTTGAGCTATTGTTTTTGTGTAGGTACAAGGGACTTGAGCGTAGCCTTCTACTGGATTGATACCTTGGTTCTCAAAAACCGAGGGAAATACTTACGCTACTTTGCTGCATCATCCTCTCCTCTTTGGGGAAATCCAACGCAGTGTTCAAGAGGTAGTAGGGAGCAACTCTTTGCTCTTCTGGCCGGGGTGAAGATACCCCGAACAAGCCCCTCAGAGGATTACTTTCCATCGTAACAAGTGACAGTAAATTTCTGCACACTATATAAATTTTTCCTTACCAAATTCCACCTACCAAAGGCGCTTAACTCCCCGGCAACGGCGCCATAAAAGAGTCTTGATGACCCACAAGTATAGGGGATCTATCGTAGTCCTTTCAATAAGTAAGGGTGTTGAACCCAACAAGGAGCAGAAGGAAATGATAAACGGTTTCCAGCAAGGTATTCTCTACAAGTACTGAAATAAGTGGTAACAGATAGTTTTGTGATAGGATAATTTGTAAGGAGCAACAAGTAACAGAAATAAATAAAGTGCAGCAAGGTGGCCCTATCCTTTTTGTAGCAAAGGACAAGCCTGGACAAACTCTTATATAGAGAAAAGTGCTCCCGAGGACACATGGGAATATCGTCAAGCTAGTTTTCATCACGCTCATATGATTCGTGTTCGGTACTTTGATAATCTGATATATGGGTGGACCGGTGCTTGGGTACTGTCCTTACTTGGACAAGCATCCCACTTATGATTAACCTCTATTGCAAGCATCCGCAACTACAACAAAAGTATTAAGGTAAACCTAACCATAGCATGAAACATATGGATCCAAATCAGTCCCTTACAAAGCAACGCATAAACTAGGGTTTAAGCTTCTGTCAGTCTAGCAACCCATCATCTACTTATTACTTCCCAATGCCTTCCTCTAGGCCCAAATAATGGTGAAGTGTTATGTAGTCGACGTTCACATAACACCACTAGAGGAGAGACAACATACATCTCATCAAAATATCGAACGAATACCAAATTCACATGACTACTAATAGCAAGACTTCTCCCATGTCCTCAAGAACAAACGTAACTACTCACAAAGCATATTCATGTTCATAATCAGAGGGGTATTAATATGCATATGGGATCTGAACATATGATCTTCCACCAATTAAACCAACTAGCATCAACAACAAGGAGTAATTAACACTACTAGCAACCCACAGGTACCAATCCCGAACTTGGAGACAAGAACTGGATACAAGAGATGAACTAGGGTTTTGAGAGGAGATGGTGCTGGTGAAGATGTTGATGGAGATTGCCCTCTCCCGATGAGAGGAGCGTTGGTGATGACGATGGCGATGATTTCCCCCTCCCGGAGGGAAGTTTCCCCGGCAGAACAGCTCCGCCAAAGCCCTAGATTGGTTCCGCCAAGGTTCCGCCTCGTGGCGGCAGAGTTTCTTCCGAGATGGCTTATGATTTTTTTCTCATCGAAAGACTTCATATAGCAGAAGATGCTCATCAGAGGGCCACCAGGGGGCCCATGAGATAGCGGGGCGTGCCCCCCACCCTAGTGGGTAGGGTGTGGCCCCCCTGGTGAACTTCTTGCGCTCAATATTTATTATATATTCTGAAATTGACTTCCGTGGAGTTTCAGGACTTTTGGAGCTGTGCAGAATAGCTCTCTAATATTTGCTCCTTTTCCAGCCCAGAATACCAGCTGCCGGCATTCTCCCTCTTTATGTAAACCTTGTAAAATAAGAGAGAATAGGCATAAGTATTGTGACATAATGTGTAATAACATCCCATAATGCAATAAATATCGATATAAAAGCATGATGCAAAATGGACGTATCAACTCCCCCAAGCTTAGACCTCGCTTGTCCTCAAGCGAAAGTCGAAATCGAAAAATATGTCCACATGTTTAGAGATAGAGGTGTCGATAAAAATAAAATACGGACATGAGGGCATCATGGTCATTCTTAGAACAGCAACTTATATAATTCTTGTCATATGATTTCTTATGCTAGAGTAATAATTCAATCACAATTTCAAGTATGAATCATAAACTTCATTGAAAACTAACAAACTATAATCTCGGTCATTGAAGCAATTGCAATTTATCATAACATAGGAAAGAGTCAATATAAGAGCTTTTCAGCAAGTCCACATACTCAACTATCATTTAGTCTTTCATCATTGCTAACACTCACGCAATACTTATGGGTATGGAATTTTAATCGGACACGGAGAAAGATAGGGGCTTGTAGTTTTGCCTCCCAACGTTTTACCTCAAGGGTAATGTCAACAATAATAGTTCATGAAAACTCACATCCAATTAGCCATATATACCAGGATCTTTCCAACATACTGTGCTTGCCAAAGGATAAAATGTAAAAAGGAAGGGTGAAGATCACCATGACTCTTATGCAAGGTAGGAGATAAAAGTAAAAGATAGGCCCTTCGTAGAGGGAAGCAGAGGTTGTCATGCGCTTTTATGGTTGGATGCACAAAATCTTAATGCGAAAGAACGTCACTTTATATTTCCACTTGTGATATGGACCTTTATTATGCAGTATGTCGCTTTTATTTCTTCCATATCACATGATCGTATAAAGTTTATTTTCTCCCACACTAATAAGTCATACATATTTAAAGAGCAATTTTTATTGCTTTGCACCGATGACAACTTACTTGGAGGATCTTACTCAATCCATAGGTAGGTATGGTGGACTCTCATGGCAAAACTGGTTTAAGGGTATTTGGAAGCACAAGTAGTATCTCTACTTGGTGCGATGAATTTGGCTAGCATGAGAGGGAAAGGCAAGCTCAACTATCGGTGTCAAAACCGGTTGATCTCGGGTAGGGGGTCCCGAACTGTGCGTCTAAGGTGGATGGTAACAGGAGGCAGGGGACACGATGTTTTACCCAGGTTCGGGCCCTGTTGATGGAGGTAAAACCCTCCGTCCTGCTTCATTTATTCTTGATGATATGAGTATTACAAGAGTTGATCTACCACGAGATCGGAGAGGCTAAACCCTAGAAGCTAGCCTATGGTATGATTGTATGTTGTCCTACGGACTAAAACCCTCCGGTTTATATAGACACCGGAGAGGGTTAGGTTTACACGAGGTCGGTTACAAAGGAGGAGATATCCATATCCGTACTGCCTAGCTTGCCTTCCACGCCAAGTAGAGTCCCATCCGAACATGAGACGAAGTCTTCAATCTTGTATCTTCATAGTCCAATAGTCCGGCCAAAGGATATAGTCCGGCTGTCCGGAGACCCCCTAATCCAGGACTCCCTCAGCAGCCCCTGAACCAGGCTTCAATGATGTCGAGTCTGGCGCGCAGTATTGTCTTTGGCATTACAAGGCGGGTTCCTCCTCCGAATACATCCCGGAAGAATTTGAATACAAGGATAGTGTCCGACCCTGCAAAATAAGTTCCACATACCACCGTAGAGAGAATAATATTTCCACAAATCTAATCTGTTGACACGTTTCGGCAACATGACATTATGTCATGGCCCGGTGATTATTCGAATCGTTTCCTTTAACTAACTCCGCACATAATGCGAGGCAGTTTCCTGACACGTCTTGTCAAAGCAGGGATCGTGTCCCCCTTATTACAGGATTCTCATCAATACGGGCGTGGGTAACCCAACAGCGCCACCAATTATGGTGCTTGGGGAATAAGCGAGTTTTACCAGGCTAGTGGGGGCGCATGGCTTCGGCCGCCCTTATAAAGGGATAAGGTTTATCCTTTTTCTACCCATGCCTTCTTCCTCCTTGCCTATCCGTTCTTGTGCACTCGAGCTCCAACGCCCAATTCCACATCCTTCCCCTCAACCTTCTCCAAACATGTCCGAAGCGGGGGGAAAATGGATGGCTTCCTCCGTTATGGAGGGGCACATCAAAAAGTTGCACGACGCCGGATACTCAGCCGCGAATATCGCGCATCGGCTGCCCGCTACGTGGCAGATCGTTCCTACCACGGAACCTCATGAGAGGGTAGTTTTCCTCCACCACTTCCTCCGTGGACTGGGGTTTCCCCTTCATCCATTCGTCAGTGGTCTCATGTTCTACTACGGGCTGGACTTTCATGATCTGGCCCCGAACTTCATCCTCAACATTTCGGCGTTTATCGTCGTCTGTGAGGCTTTCCTCCGCGTCCGGCCCCACTTCAGCCTGTGGTTGAAGACCTTTAACATCAAGTCGAAGGTGGTGGGAGGCCAACAAGCAGGATGTGGCGGAGCCAGGGTGGGCAAGATGCCCAATGTCAGATGGCTTGAGGGCTCCTTCGTGGAGACCATAAAGGGGTGGCAATCGGCCTGGTTCTACATCACCGAGCCGCGCGACACCAAATGGGCGGCGGCCCCTGAGTTTCGATCCAGATTCCCTACACGGCTCACTTCCTGGAAAGAGAAGGGCTTATCGTGGGGTTCATCGGTGGAGCTGGATAGACTCTAGAAATGTATCCGGAGTATGGCAAGCAAGAAGCTCGAGCTTGTCAACATAGTCCAGGTCATGCTCAGTCGCCGGATCCTCCTGTGTCAACAACAGGATTTTAACTTGTGGGAGTTCGACCTGGCCCAGCACCAGACTCTGAGAGAGCTCTTTGATATGACGCACAAGGACGTCTGGAGGGTGTTGTTCAAGGGCGCCGAGGTCCCTCCCTCTCTCGCCGAGGACCGCGGGCTAAGCGCAAAGTGCCTAGCGCGTTTGGTGAGTTCTATACATCCAGTAGGATATTTATTTCCCCTAGCTTAATCATGTGTGGGGTCTGAGCTCCATACCTTTGACAGGACTGGGTGGAGACATCGGGGCAGATTAACTGTCCGGCCCCTCTACCCGAAGACACTACGGACGCTCTCCTGACGGAGATGCTGACTCCGGCTCCTTACAAGGTGCCGGAGAAGACCAAGAAGGCCAAGGGAACCCTAAAGAGTTCCCGGCGCCAGGTGATATCAGACTCATCATCCGAGGACTCCTCGGCGCACTCCTCCCACGAAGACGAGGAGGAAGATGAAGACGCTCCCCTCCAGTGGGGGGAGACAAGAAAAGGAAGGCCGCCCCAACTGGGGGGCCGAAGGGTCCAAGAAGGGAAGGACTCTCCTTCCGGACAGTTCCACCACCGCCGCCGAAGGCGAAGACGAGTGGCTGCCCAGGGCCAAGCCCCTAGCGAAGTCATAAGTATTCGGGTACCAGAGTAGCTCATAGCATTCCTTTGTCGCACTGCTTCTCCTAACGCCGAATCGTGATTATGCAAACCGCCCCGAGCCCGTATCGACGTATCCTCGTCGGACGGCTCCCTGGACTCGTCGGATATGGATAACGATCCACTTCCGACCACCACCTCCCCTTGCCCTACGAACAACGCCGACGTGTTATCTCAAGAGGCACCGGGTCGAGGGGAGACAGTCCCGGAGGCGCCTCAAGGCGACCTTCCGGACTCCGGAAGCACAGGGAACAAGGCCCCCGAGGGCCCCAATTTCGGCCCTCAGTAGAACACCGCGCCGGAACCTCCAGTGGTTCCGGACTCGGGCAGGCGGCCTCCTTCCCAGAGGGGCAAGACGCCTGTGCCGATGGCCTGTGTCCATCCATAGGCACCGGACAATCTATTGGGAGCGCTTCGCAACACTTCCATCGATGAGGAGCACCGCACTATTATGAGTGCGGTGATCCAGAAGGTTCAGTCCGCCAAGAGCGGACTGACTGAAGCCTGTGCCAGCCTTCTAACAGGCTTTGAGGTAAGTTTTTGAAATATGAGAAAAATATTACCGCATAGACAGTAGCCCCTGATGCTTTGTTCGGTGTTCACAAAGAAAAGCCGAACAGAGGATCAAACACTATCGCAGGAGTCTAATATATGTATGTCTATATGCGTATGCAGGCTTCATTGCTGGCCTCTGCCGCACTGACTGCGGAGGTCGCCGCACTGAAGCAGGACCTCAAAGGGTCCACGGAAGAGCTCGGCCTTGCCAAGAGGCAGCTCGAGGAGAACAAAGGTAAGTAGTACCTAGTCTATGGACATATATGAAAGGAATGCGATTGCAAAATGACAGGATCATCATGAATTTGCCAGGGGCCACGGCCGAGGGGGCGACCCTGAAGCAAGCGCTATCCGAGGCCGAAAAGAAAGCGGCCAAGGAGAGCACCGAGCGGGAAAGGCAGGAGGCTCGGGTGGGCGAGGTGAAGCAAGAGCTCCACGCTCTCATGACAAAGCACGAGGCGTTGGAGCTTGACTTGAAGACGCGAGAGTCCGAGCTTGCCGCGGCCATTGAGAGCGCAAAGAATGCCAAGGCCGAAGCCCAAAAGGCCCTCCAGGAGATTGATGCAATAAAGAAGATAGCGGCGGGTAAGGCATTCTATATGCAAAGCAAGCATGTGAAAGTAAATTACTTGTTACTTACCCGAATCCAGAGCTCTCCAGGAGCATTCGCAGATTTGCCCCGCAGCGTGTCGGATGCCGCAACATTTTACCAGGCCGAGGAGGGAAGCTCAACGGAGAAGTTGTTCTCGGCCCAATATACTGGGACCGAACACCCGGTGCCTATGAGCGACCAGCTAAAGCAGCTGGTCGAGCTACATAAGGCGGCCAAACAGGCCATGAAGGGCTTTATAGTCCGGTTGTGGCCTGGCGGCGCCCTTCCGAACAGCTACTTCGGCCTGGTGAGGCGGCTTGTGGATGCCTGCCCACGACTGGAAGTCGTCAAGCGGTCCGTCTGCATCGATGGTCCATGTCGGGCTTTTGCCCGTGTGAAGGTGCAATGGGCCAAGCTAGACGCCGTGAAGCTGATCAAGGAAGGGCCGCCGGAGGGCAAGGAGCATCGCCACCCCGAGATGTACTGTGAGGGTGTCCTGAAGGGTGCCCGTCTCGTAGCGGACGAGTGTACCAAAGATACAATATTTGAGTAAACCCGCTCGTGTAATCCTGTATTCATGAAAACTTGTTCACATGCGCTATGCAACACTTGTTTGAATTTAAAATATTACCTTCTGTTCGACTGTTTATCAAATCTGAGAGATGGCTAGTCGTCGGCTTCTGCCCCCATGCCACGAGTGATGGGGTGTTCGAGATAAACCTGAGCACTCTTGTTCCCGTTTTTGGGTCCTTCGAGGGAGGTGCTCAGCACAACGAACAAGGCAATCGGACTATAATGCGTTATCACTCTCACTTAGCCATAGAATTTTATAATTTTAAATTTCTGCGAAGCCCCTAGTGTTCGAAAGGCCGAACTCGGGGCGCAATACACGCCTTAAGCCGGATAGGGCCGACTCCTCGCTCTAAGCGGCATAAGTCTTTAAGGACTCGAAAACCTCTCAAACAACGACCAGTCTCTCGCCTTATCATGACAATCAGTTTTAGCTTTCTCTACTGAGGTGCTTAGCCCAGCGGAACCGGGGCACAATCGCAGTAGTTCTCCCAGTGCTACCTTAGCCGATATAGCGGAATGTAAGGCACCAAAACATGGGAGCCGGGTGTCGGTGTCAAAACCGGCGGATCTCGAGTAGGGGGTCTCGAACTGTGCGTCTAGGCCGGATGGTAACAGGAGGCAGGGAACACGATGTTTTACCCAGGTTCGGGCCCTCTCGATGGAGGTAAAACCCTACGTCCTGCTTGATTAATATTGATGATATGGGTAGTACAAGAGTAGATCTACCACGAGATCAAGGAGGCTAAACCCTAGAAGCTAGCCTATGGTATGATTGTTGTCTATGGAGTTGATGAAGTTGTCCTACGGACTAAAACCCTCCGGTTTATATAGACACCGGATAGGGTTAGGGTTACATAGAGTCGGTTACAATGGTAGGAGATCTTGAATATCCGCATCGCCAAGCTTGCCCTCCACGCCAAGGAAAGTCCCATCCGGACACGAGACGTAGTCTTCAATCTTGTATCTTCACAGTCCTGGAGTCCGGCTGAAGGTATAGTCCGGCTACCCGAACACCCCCTAATCCAGGACTCCCTCAGTAGCCCCTGAACCAGGCTTCAATGACGACGAGTCCGGCGTGCAAATTGTCTTCGGCATTGCAAGGCGGGTTCCTCCTCCAAATTCTTCATAGAAGATTGTAAACACCAAGAGTAGTGCCCGGCTCTGCAAAATAAGCTTCCGCATATTGCCATAGAGAGAATAATATTAACACAAATCAAATCTGCTGACGTATTCCGCAGTGCGCCATCACACTATGGCCAAGTCCTTTACCCGAATCGTTTTTACTTTTCCACCTGAGCGTGTTTTGCGAGGCGGTTTCCTTGGCACGTCTTGTCAAAGCAGAGATCGTGTACCCCCCCCCCCTTTACAGGATTCTCATCAATACGGACGTGGGTAACCCAACCGTGCCACTTATCATGGTGCTTGGGAGGCAAGCGAGTTTTACTAGGTAGGTGGGGACGCACAACCGCATCCGCCCATATAAGGGGATAAGGATCCACCTTTTTACCTATGCCTTCTTCCTCCTTTGCCTATCCATCTCCTGCGCACTCAAGCTCTAGCGCCCAAGCCCGCACTTCCCACCTCAACCTTCTCCAGCAATGTCCGGAGCGGGAGGCAAGTGGATGGTCTCCTCCGTCACGGAGGGCCAAGTCAAGAAGCTAAGGAAGGCCGGATACTTGTCCAAGGACATCGCGCACCGGCTTCCCGAGGAGGGGCAGCTTCTCCCCACCCCAAGGCCCCATGAGAGGGTAGTGTTTCTCCCCCAATTCCTCCGCGGACTGGGTTTTCCACTCCACCCATTTGTCTGGGGGATCATGTTCTACTACGGCCTGGATTTCCACGATCTGGCCCCGAACTTCATCCTCAACATCTCGGCGTTTATCGTCGTGTGCGAGGCTTTTCTCCGCGTCCACCCCCATTTCGGCCTCTGGCTCAAGACCTTCAACGTCAAGCCCAAGGTGGTGCGCGGCAGGCAGGCGGAGTGCGGAGGCGCCATGGTGGGCAAGATGGCCAACGTCCTATGGTTCGAGGGCTCTTTCGTGGAGACCCTAAAGGGATGGCAATCCGGGTGGTTTTATATCACCGAGCCGCGCGATCCGAAATGGACCGCAGCCCCCGAGTTCCGATCCGGACCCCCCGCGCGGCTTATGTCCTGGAAAGAGACGGGCCTGTCGTGGGGTAACGAAAAAGAGGTGACCGGATTACAAACATGCATCCAGCCCCTGGTGAACAAGCCAGTCCGGCTTGTTAACGTAATCCAGGTTATGCTCGTCCGCCGGATCCTCCCGTGCCAACAACGGGATTTTAATCTGTGGGAGTTCGACCCGGCGCAGCATCAAACCCTCAATAGGCTCTTCGACACGACGTACGACGACGCCTAGAAGATGCTATTCAAGGGCGCCGAGGCTCCCGCATCCGCTTCCGAGGACCGCGGATACAGCTTGCAGCGTCATGCTAACGAGGTAAGCCATCTACACCTTTTACAGGATGGTTAAGCTTTTTTCATAGTTTGACTCTATGCGGGATCTAAACTCCCTTACCTTTGACAGGCTTGGCGGGCGATATCCGGACCGATTAACTGTCCGGCTCCGCTGCCCGAAGACCCAGCCCCAGCTCTACTAGTGAAGCTGCTGGTTTCGGCGCCTTATGTGGTGCCGGAGAAGAAGGCCAAGAAGAAGAAGACCACGGGGACACGAAAGAGTGCCCGCAACGTGGTGGTGTCGGACTCGTCATCTGACGAGTCCGAGACGCCCTCCTCCCATGAAAACGAGGAGGAGGAAGAAGAAACCTCCCCCCTCCAGTGGGGGAAGGAAAGAAAAGGAAGTCCACCCCAACGGGGAAGGCCGAAGGGTCCAGGAAGAGGAAGACCCCTCCGCCGGACTACTCCCCCGACGCCGAAGAGGACGAAGAGGAGTGGCCAGACAGGGCCAAGCGTCCGGCGAAATCGTAAGTTCGAATATCAGAGTAACTCGTGACGTTCCTTTGTTGCACAGCTTTCCCTAATGTCGAATATAATTATGCAGCCTGCCCCGGGCCGGACTCAACGAGTCGTCGAGCGGCTCCCTAAACTCATCGGACGTGAACTCTGTTCCGCGCGTTGTCTCCCCCCGCACCGCGGACGACGCCGAAGTGGCGTCGCGACGAGCTCCGGGGCAGGAGGAGGTGGTCCCGGAGGAGCCGCAAGGCGACCTCCCGGACCCCAGGAATAAACGGGACAAGACCCCCCAGGGCTCCAAGTCCGGCTTTGAGCCGGACACCGCACCGGAATCTACAATAGTTCCGGTCCGCGGTAGGCGAACTCCTTCCAAGAGGAGTAAGCCTTCTGAGCCGGCAGTCTCCGTCCAACTGGAGGTGCCAGACAATCTGCTGGAGGTGCTTGACGGCGCCTCCATCGACGAGGAGCACCGTACTATTATGAGTACGGTGATCCAGAAGGTTCAGTCCGCCAAGAGCGGACTGAGTGAAGCTTGCGCTAGCCTTCTAACAGGCTTCGAGGTAAGTAAAAAATATGTAAAAATATAACCGCATAGACAGTAGCCCCTGATGCTCTGTTCGGTGTTCAGAAAGAAAAACCAAATAGAGGATCTATTAAATTTCGCAGGAGTCTAACAACAAAGAGTCAATATGCGTATGCAGGCTTCGCTGCTAGCCACCGCCACACTGACTACGGTGGTGGGTGCCCTGAAACAGGGCCTCGAGCGGACCGAGCAAGAGCTCGGCCTTGCCAAACGGCAGCTCGAGGAGAAAGAAGGTAAGAAATACCTTACAGAAAAAGTGCCTATAGAAAGGCTTGATTGCAAAAAATAACAGGATTGTACTGCTTATTGTAGGGGCCACGACTGAGGTGGCGACCCTCAAGCAGGCGCTGTCCGAGGCCGAAAAGAAAACGGCCGCGGAGTGCTCCGAGCGAGAGAAACTTGAGGGCCAGTTTGGTGAGGTGCAGCAGGAGCTTCAGGCTCTCATGAAAAAACATGAGAGTTTGGAGCTTGAGTCCAAGATGCAAGCGTCCGAGCTCGCGGCGGCCCTTGAGACTGCCAAGTCCACCAAGGCCGAAGCCCAAAAGGCCCTCCAAGAGTTGGAGGAGATGAAAAAGATAGCGGAGGATAAGGCTTTCTTTATGCAAAGCAGAAGTATAAAAGTAAAGTACTTGTTACTTACCCAAATCCGGAGATCTCCAGGGGCATTCGCAGATCTTCCCCACAGCATATCCGCCGCCGCCGCATTCTACCGAGCCGAAGAGGGCAGCTCGACGGAGAAGGTGTTCTGGTCTCAGTATGCTGAGGCCGGACACCCTGTGCCCTTGAGCGACCAGCTGAAACAGCTGGTCGAGCTCCACAGGGTGGCCGAACAAGCCATGAAGGGCTTCATAGTTCGGCTGTGGCCCGGAGAGGCCCTGCCTGGGAGCTACTTCGGGCTGGTGTAGCGATTGGTGGAGGCCTGTCCAAGGCTCGAGGTCATCAAGCGCTCCGTCTGCATCGAAGGTGCCCGTAGGTCCCTTGCCCGTGCAAAGGTGCACTGGGGTAAGCTGGACAGTGAGAAGCTTGTGAGGGACGGGCCGCCGCCGGGGAAGGAGCATCGCAAGCCCGAGAACTATTATAAGGATGTTCTTGCGGGTGCCCGCCTTGTGGCGGATGAATGTACCAAGGATGTAATTTTTGAATGAACTCGCCCATGTTTATCCTGTGTGCTGAAAACTTGTTCATATGCGCTAAGCAATGCTTATTGAATTTAAAATATTACTTTCTGTGCGGTCGTTTATCAAAAATTGAGAGATGGCCAGTCGTCGGCTTCTGCCCCCATGCCACTAGTGCTGGGGTGTTCGGGATAAACCTGAGCGCTCTTTTTCCCATAGTTGGGTCCTTCGAGGGAGGCGCTCAGCACAACGAACCAGGCAATCAGACTATAATGCTTGAACACTCTCACTTAGCCATAGAACTCTATAATTTTAAATTTCGGCGAAGCCCCTAGTTTGGAAGACCGAGTTCGGGGCGCTATCCACGCCTTGGCCGGACAAAGCCAGCTCCTCGCTCGAAGCGGCATAAGCCTTTAGGGACTCGAAAAACCTCTCGAACAGCGACCGGTCTCTCGCCACATCATGACAGACAGTTTTAGCTTTCTCCACTGAGGTGCTTAACCCAGCTCAACCGGGGCACAATCATAGTGGTTCTCCTAGTGCTACCTTAGCCGATATAGCGGAACGTAAGGCACCAAAACATAGGAGCCGGGCAAACCCAACTATTGACCCAAATCATGATTCGGAGCCGATGCATATAGTGCTATAAGTTCGGGGTGCCGCACTTGTGAAAGCGTACGGACTTCTCACGCCATATTTATGGGTACTAAAGCTCCTGCCGTATTTGCCGTACCATGGTGTATGGGTGCAATCATGTCATTTAATAAACATATATATGAAAAGAAGATAATGCAAAATATAGACAAAAAGCTATGCATTGTTTATAGAGAGGCTATTTATCAAAGCCAAACGATACAAATAGTGCGGTAAGCAAAAGATATTGGACTATTTAGTATGTCCTGACCAGGGGCAGGCCGCGGAATTGTATTTAAAACAGGTATACCGCTTGTAACAGAGACCACCTAGGAGTTCCATAATGCAGCATGGCTTGTCTGCCTCCCTGGATCTTGCATCGTTTGTGCGGCAGTCGAATTGCCGAACAGGTCGTCCGAAGTATGGAGTCCTGAAAGTAAGAAAAAATTAAAAAAAGAATCCGACAGCCCCTAGTACGTTTTAAGCCGTATTTTGGGCGTGCCGTTACTGTGCCCCTTCCCCTGTGCACATGGTATTTCAAGGGTGTAGTTATGTACGCGAGGTACTGGTTTCGCTGTGTCGCGAGAGTTGGGGTTGGGGCCGTATTGCTACGCTTGCTCATAGTGTGCCAGGCGGTCCTGCTGTTGGTTACTCCGGGCGCGCTTGACAGTGTCTGGCTTTTTAACAGCCGGACTGGAGAATTGCCTAAGAAGGCTACTTTGTACTTCCACTGCGAGAGCCGCCGTGTGCTCCTCCATACGGAGGGAGCGTTCGGTGTTTCCGTTGACCGTGATTACTCCTCGAGGGCCTGGCATCTTGAGCTTGAGATATGCATAGTGCGGCACCGCATTGAACTTTGCAAATGCGGTTCGTCCGAGCAGGGCGTGATAGCCACTGCGAAACGGGACTATATCGAAGATTAACTCTTCGCTTCGAAAATTGTCCGGGGATCCGAAGACCACGTCAAGTGTTACTAAGCCTGTACAGTTGGCTTCTACACCTGGTATAACGCCTTTAAAGGTCGTTTTTGTGGGCTTAATCCTTGAGGGATCTATGCCCATTTTTCGCATTGTATCCTGATAAAGCAGGTTCAGGCTACTGCCGCCGTCCATGAGGACTCTTGTCAGATGAAATCCGTCGATGATTGGGTCGAGAACCAATGCGGCGAAGCCGCCATGATGGATGCTAGTGGGATGGTCCCTTCGATCAAAAGTGATCGGGCAGGAGGACCATGGGTTGAACTTTGGGGCGACTGGCTCCATCGCGTATACGTCCCGTAGCGCACGCTTCCTCTCCCGCTTGGGAATGTGGGTTGCGTATATCATGTTCACCGTCCGCACTTGTGGGGGAAAGCCCTTCTGTCCATTGTTGTTCGGCGGCTTGGGCTCCTCCTCGTCGTCGCTGTGCAGCCCCTTGTCTTTGTTTTCGGCTCTCATCTTGCCTGCCTGCTTGAACACCCAACAATCTCTGTTAGTGTGATTGGCTGGCCTTTCAGGGGTGCCATGTATCTAGCACAAGCGATCGAGTATTCGGTCCAAACTGGACGGGCCCTGAGTATTCTTTTTGAATAGCTTTTTCCGCTGACCGGATTTATAGCCTTTGAATCCGGCATTGATTGCCGTGTCTTCATTGCTGTCGCTACTAACGCGGCGTTTTTGCTTATTCCGACGTGTCCTGCCACTTTTGTCCTTGGTATCCGAATTACCAGTGTTCTTTGATAAGTTGTTACTGCGAGCTAGCCAGCTGTCTTCTCCCACACAACAGCGGGTCATGAGTGTCGTGAGGGCTGCCATAGATTTTGGCTTTTCCTGTCCCAAGTGCCGGGCGAGCCATTCGTCGCGGATGTTATGCTTGAAGGCTGCTAGGGCCTTTGCATCCGGACAGTCAACTATCTGGTTTTTCTTTGTTAGGAACCGTGTCCAGAATTGTCTGGCCGATTCCTCTGGCTGCTGAATTATGTGGCTTAAGTCGTCGGCATCCGGTGGTCGCACGTAAGTGCCCTGGAAGTTGTCGAGGAATGCGGCTTCCAGGTCCTCCCAAGAACCGATTGAGTCTGCTGGCAAGCTGTTAAGCCAATGCCGGGCCGGTCCTTTAAGTTTGAGCGGGAGGTATTTGATGGCGTGTAGATCATCACCGCGTGCCATGTGGATGTGAAGAAGATAATCCTCGATCCATACCGCCGGGTCTGTTGTGCCATCGTATGATTCGGTGTTTACGGGTTTGAAACCCTCTGGGATTTTGTGATACATTACTTCATTCGTGAAGCATAGCGGGTGTGTGGCGCCTCTGTAGGGCTATATCACGACGCAGCTCGGAAGAGCTATATCTGTTGTGTTCGGCCCGGCCGGATTTGTTGTATCCGAAGTGAAGATCATCGTCACGTGTCGTAGGGCGCCTGCGCGATCCGTAGATCGATCTTGTTTGTCTTGCCTTGTCCTCCAATACGTATCGCAGGTCTGGCGCATTTTCCCGTGCCTTAGTTGAGCGGCGTCGGGGCATGGCTTGGGTGGAGAGCCGAGAGACCTCTCTGTCGCGGCCGCGAGGTGGCCGGTCTGCCATGTCATGCGCTGGTGATGTAGGTGCTTCCTCCTCTGATCGGCGTAGCGGCCTGCGCTTTGGGTAACTCTTGGAGGGGCGTTCGAGTTCATACTCTTCGGCCGCAAGGACTTCAGTCCATCTGTCAGCTAGAAAATCTTGGGCAGCTCTAAGCTGCTGCTGCTTTTTCTTGAGGCTGCTTGCCATGGCTAAAAGCCTGCGTCTAAAACGCTCTTGTTCGGAGGGGTCTGATGGTATGACAAATTCGTCGTCATCGAGGCTTGCCTCGTCTCCAGAGGGAGGCATATAGTTATCATCCTCAACCTCTTGGTCTGCCGCTCTCTCATGAGGGCTGGCTTCTCCATCTTCCTGTGCCGAATCTTGCTGAGGTGGGTGTTCTTCGGCGCTATCTGGGGTAGTATTATCTCTCGTGCCGGAATCACCATTTTTGCTTTGGCGGGATTTAGAGCGGCGCCGCTGACGCCGGCGCTTTGGCTGTTTCTCGGGGGTGTCATCCCCCACTGTTCCATCGCCATCTCCATCTTTTGGAGTGTCCACCATATATATGTCATATGACCAGGTGGCCTTCCAGCGCCCTACAGGTGCTGGTTCCTGTTCGTCTCCTACATCGTCGTCCATACCGTCGATGTCTTCCGAGCCGAAGTCAAGCATGTCAGTTAAATCGTCGACAGTGGCTACAAAGTGGGTGGTGGGTGGGCTTTGAATTTCTTCATCGTCCGCATCCCATCCTCGCTGATCGTAATCCGGCCAGGGCTCTCCTGATAAAGAGAGAGACTTAAGAGAATTCAGGATGACGCCAAAAGGCGAGTGCTGAAAGATGTCTGCGGCGGTGAACTCCATTATCGGCGCCCAATCGGATTCGATCGGTAGGGGCGCGAGGGGTTCGGAGTCCGGGGAGGAGTCCGGATCCTCGGAGTCATGGGTCATGCAGAGTGCGGGGCTAGCGTTCGGCTCGATCGCCTTTGAGATCGCAGCCCCCGAGGTGGCGTCCAACCGCTTGTCCTCGATTGGCGCAATAGGCTCCAAGTTAGAGGTTGGAACCAATGCGTGAGCGGCCTCCAAGACACTGTCCGGAGGCAGAGCTAGATCATGCCCCTCGAGATAGTGCGGTGCGCTTGGCCATGGCTCGAACCCGTCGAAGATCAAGTCTCCGCGGATGTCAGCCGTGTAGTTTAAGCTTCCAAACCTGACTTGATGGCCAGGGGCGTAGCTTTCGATCTGCTCCAAGTGGCCAAGAGAATTGGCCCGCAGAGCAAAGCCGCCGAAGAGGAAGATCTGTCCAGGGAGAAAAGACTCACCCTGGACCGCATCGTTGTTGATGATCAAAGGAGCCATCGGGCCTAACGGCGACGACACAGAGGAACTCTCAATGAAAGCACCAATATCGGTGTCAAACCCGGCAGATCTCGGGTAGGGGGCCCGAACTGTGCGTCTAGGCCGGATGGTCACAGGAGGCAGGGAACATGATGTTTTACCCAGGTTCGGGCCCTCTCGATGGAGGTAAAACCCTACGTCCTGCTTGATTAATATTGATGATATGGGTATTACAAGATTAGATCTACCACGAGATCAAGGAGGCTAAACCCTAGAAGCTAGCCTAAGCTATGATTGTTGTCTATGGAGTTGATGAAGTTGTCCTACGGACTAAAACCCTCCGGTTTATATAGACACCGGATAGGGTTAGGGTTACATAGAGTCGGTTACAATGGTAGGAGATCTTGAGTATCCGCATCGCCAAGCTTGCCCTCCACGCCAAGGAAAGTCCCATCCGGACACGGGACGTAGTCTTCAATCTTGTATCATCACAGTCCTGGAGTCCGGCTGAAGGTATAGTCCGGCTACCCGAACACCCCCTAATCCAGGACTCCCTCACCGGGCAAACCCAACTATTGACCCAAGACATGATTTGGAGTTGATGCATATAATGCTATAAGTTCGGGGTGCCGCACTGTTGAAAGTGTCCGAACTTCTCACGCCGTATTGTGGGGTATGCTTAAGCCCCTAGCGTATCGGCCGTACCAGAGTGTACGGGTGCTGGATGTCATGAATGAACATATATATATAAAGAAGAATGCAATAATAGTCTTAATGCTATGGATTGTTTATTTAAAAAGGTGCGTTAAAGCAGAATGATACGTGCAGTGCAATAAGCAAAGAGTAGGACTATGTCCCCTCCAAGGGCGAGCTGAAGAATAGTATTAAGGCAAGTATTACACTCGTTATCGTAATCCACCTGGGAGTTCCGTGGTGTGACGTAGCCTTCTGCCTTCTTGGTTGCTGCATCACATGTTTGGCAATCATGCTGTCGGACCGGGTTTCCAGAGATTAAAGTCCTGAAAAGAAAATAACAAAACGGGAAGCCCCTAGTGCGGTTTAAGCCGCGTCTTGGGGCGTGTCGTAGTCATGCCCCCCTCACCGCCTGTGCCCATGGTATTTTTAATGCATAATTATGTACACGTGGCACGAATTTCTTCGTTTAGCTTGGGCCGGGGTGGGGCCGCATTGCTATGCGAGCTCGGAACGTGCCAGGCGGTCATGTTGCTGATTACTCCAGGCAGCTTGAAGGTGTTTGGGTCCTTAAACGCCGAACTAGTGGATTGCCTTAAGAGGCTGCTTTGCGCTTCCGCTACGAGGGTCGCAGTGTGCTCCTCCGTTCGGAGAGAGTGCTCTGTGTTTTCGTTAACTGTAATGACCCCCTGAGGTCCTGGCATCTTGAGCTTGAGGCATGCATAATGCGGTACCGCATTGAATCTCGCAAATGTGGTTCGCCCGAGCAGTGCATGATAACCACTGCGGAACGGGACTATATCGAAGATTAACTCTTCGCTTCGGAAGTTATCCAGGGATCCGAAGACCACTTCCAGTGTGACTGAGCCTGTGCAATGGGCCTCTACACCTGGTATAACACCTTTAAAGGTCGCTTTTGTGGGTTTGATCCTTGAGGGGTCTATACCCATTTTGCGCACCGTGTCCTAGTAAAGCAGGTTCAGGCTGCTGCCGCCATCCATAGGGACTCGAGTGAGGTGAAATCCGTCAATGATTGGGTCTAGGACCAGTGCGGCGAATCCGCCATGACGGATAGTAGTGGGGTGGTCCCTACGATCGAAGGTGATCGGACAGGAGGACCATGGGTTGAACTTTGGGGCGACTAGCTCCAACGCATATACGTCCCTGAGCGCATGCTTCCGCTCCCTCTTGGGGATGTGGGTTGCGTATATCATGTTCACCATCTGCACTTGTGGGGGGAACCTCTTCTGTCCTCCGGTGTTCGGCTGCCGAGGCTCTTCCTCGTCATCGCTATGTGGCCCCCTATCTTTGTTTTCGGCATTTAACTTGCCGGCCTGCTTGAATACCCAACAATCCCTATTGGTGTGGTTGGCTGGCTTGTCGGGGGTGCCCTGTATTTGACACGAGCGATCGAGTATGCGGTCCAAACTGGACGGGCCCAGATTGCTTCTTTTAAATGGCTTTTTCCGCTGACCGGGTTTAGAGCCTTTGAATCCGGCATTGACTATCGTATCCTCAGTATTGTTGCTGTTAATGCGGCGCTTATGTTTGTTGCGACGTGACCTACCATTGTCGTCCTTGGTATCTGAAGTACCACGGTTCTTTGATATGTTATTACTGCGAGCCAGCCAGCTGTCTTTGAAAGTGCAACTATCCGTAGGTGGTTTTGGTAATTCATAACAACATATAGCTCATTGAGCTAATGCTATTCCAAGATGATTATTTCAGGAAAGCTCAATGATTGGCATGGCATGGATGTGAAAGTGGAACCCTCAAAATGCTAAGGACAAAGGATTGGCTCAAGCTCAAAAGTTCAAGACTCTTCATTTTATATTTTAGTGATCCAAGATCACATTGAGTCTTTAGGAAAAGCCAATAATATTAAGGAGGGATGAGGTGTTGCTTAATGAGCCTCTTGCTTTATGTGCTTAGTGATATGCTCCAAAATCCTCAACCACCTTTCCATATCCACAAATGACCTAAACCCTAAGCCAAACTCGGTCATACCGATTCTGTCAATCCGGCGCCACCGAGTTTTACTTGTCATTTGCCACTGCCAAACCCTAGCAATTCGGTCCTACCGATTAGGATCTCGGTCCCACCGAGATGGGCTTGCAAACTCTCTGTTTCCCTTTCGTAACTTTTCGGTCTCACCGAAAGAGCGAATCGGTCCCACCGAGAATGCAAGGTAAACTCTATGTTTCCTTCTTGTAACTTTTCGGTCTCACCGAAAGAGCAAGTCGGTCCCACCGAGTTTGCCTGACCAACTCTCTGGTTAGCTAATTGCCGAACTCGGTCTCACCGAGTTTGTGCGATCGGTCTCACCGAGATTACGTTATGCCCAAACCCTAACCGAATCGGTCCTACCGAGTTGCATCTCAGTCCACCGAAATTCCTAACGGTCACTAGGTTTACTATTTTGGTCAGACCGAGTTTTCTGATTCGGTCCCACCGAGATTGGTAGATTGTGTGTAACGGTTGGATTTTGTGTGGAGGCTATATATACCCCTCCACCACCTCTTCATTTGAAGAGAGAGCCATCAGAACACATACACCATTCCTACTCATATGTTCTGAGAAAGAACCACCTACTCATGTGCTGAGACCAAGATATTCCATTCCTACCATATGAATCTTGATCTCTAGCCTCTCCCAAGTTGCTTTCCACTCAAATCTTCTTTCCACCAGATCCAAATCCTATGAGAGAGAGTTGAGTGTTGGGGAGACTATCATTTGAAGCACAAGAGCAAGGAGTTCATCATCAACACACCATTTGTTACTTCTTGGAGAGTGGTGTCTCCTAGATTGGCTAGGTGTCACTTGGGAGCCTCCGACAAGATTGTGGAGTTGAACCAAGGAGTTTGTAAGGGCAAGGAGATCGCCTACTTCGTGAAGATCTACCGCTAGTGAGGCAAGTCCTTCATGGGCGATGGCCATGGTGGAATAGACAAGGTTGCTTCTTCGTGGACCCTTCGTGCGTGGAGCCCTTCGTGGACTCGCGCAACCGTTACCCTCCGTGGGTTGAAGTCTCCATCAACGTGGATGTAGGATAGCACCACCTATCCGAACCACGGGAAAACATCCGTGTCTCCAATTGCGTTTGAATCCTCCAAACCCTTACCTTTACATTCTTGCAAGTTGCATGCTTTACTTTCCGCTGCCAATAAACTCTTTGCATGCTTGCTTGAATTGTGTGATGATTGCTTGACTTGCTCTAAGATAGCTAAAATCTGCCAAGAACTAAAATTGGGAAAAGGCTAAGTTTTTAATTGGTCAAGTAGTCTAATCACCCCCCCCTCTAGACATACTTTCGATCCTACAAGTGGTATCAGAGCTTTGGTCTCCATTTGCCTTGATCTCCATAGCTTTTGGTGGTCATAGCCTTGGTTTCACAACCTAGGAGAGTATGGCATCTAGCGAGGGAAATTATCACCGTAGAGGTCCTTACTTTGATGGCACTAATTTTGCTAGTTGGAAGCATAAAATGAAAATGCATATTCTTGGACATAACCCCGCCATATGGGCTATTGTTTGTGTTGGTTTGCAAGGTGAGTTCTTTGATGGGAGAGAACCAAACCGTGAAGCTACCGCGGATGAGTTGAAGATGTTGCAATACAATGCTCAAGCTTGTGATATTCTCTTCAACGGATTGTGCCCCGAAGAATTCAACAAAATCAGCCGCCTTGAGAATGCAAATGAAATTTGGGATACTTTGATTGATATGCACGAAGGTACCGACTCCGTCAAGGAATCCAAGTTGGATGTGCTCCAAAGTCAACTTGACAAGTTCAAGATGAAGGATGGTGAAGGTGTAGCTGAAATGTACTCTAGGCTTGCTCTCATCACAAATGAGATTGCCGGCTTAGGAAGTGAAGAGATGACCGATAGATTCATCATCAAGAAGATCCTAAGAGCCTTGGATGGGAAATATGATACCGTGTGCACATTAATCCAAATGATGCCCAACTACAAAGATCTCAAGCCAACGGAAGTAATTGGAAGGATTGTTGCTCATGAGATGTCACTCAAGGATAAAGAGGAACTTCACAATAAATCAAGTGGTGCCTACAAAGCGTCATGTGAAGTCCCCACATCATCAAGTGAGAAACAAAACTTCAATGAAGAATTGAGCTTAATGGTGAAGAACTTCAACAAGTTCTACAAGAGTAGAAACAAAGATAGAAGCTTCAAGTCAAGGTCCTACAATGACAAAAGATCTTCTAGTCGAGAGCGAAACTGCTATAATTGTGGAAGACCCGGACACTATTCCAATGAGTGTACGGCTCCCTACAAGAGAAGAGAAGATTGTCCAAAAAGAAGAAGCAAAGAATCTCCACCAAGAGAGAGAAGGAGTAGAGATGATCGTTATGAACGAAGATACTCACGGAGAAGCAAGGATTCGGAAAGGAAGGAAAAATCATCAAGGAGCTATACAAAACGAAGACATCAAGCTCATGTTGGTGAATGGGTATCCGGCTCCGACTCCGACAACCACTCCGAGAGAAGTTATCACTCCGACTCCGAAGATACTCAAGATGAAGGTGTTGCCGGTCTAGCACTTGTGTCAACCAACTCCTACGACATATTTGACTCACCAAATGAAGGAATTGGAAGATGCTTCATGGCCAAAGGTCCTAAGGTAACACACCCCGAGTACGTTGACTTTAATAGTGATGAAGATGACTTGTTAGGTGATGATGATTTGCTTGTTGACAACTCTAGTGATGAGTACTATGATGAAACATCAATTAATCATGCTAAAACGAATGACAATGATAAGGAGAAGATTGAGGCTCTAACTAAAGAACTAAACACTCTTAAGTTAGCCCATGAAACTATCTTCGAAGATCATCGAGAACTTTTAAGAGCTCATGAGAAACTACACTTTGAAAAGCTTAATCTTGAGCAAGAGCATGAGTTCTTAAAAGCAATCAATGATGATCTCCGCAAGAAAAGTTCTTCTCACATTGCCAAGCGTTTACTTTTATCCACCTACATGCCTCAAGTCAAGACTAGTAACAAGAATAAGAAAGATTCTTCCTCTAGTAGTAACAATGATCATGCTAAATCCAATATTGTTGCTTCTAGTAGTTATCTTGATTCCACTAATGATTCTCTTAGCCAAGTTACACTTGAGCAAGAAAATAGCTTATTGAAGGGAATTATAGAGAAAGGTGTTTACAAGAGCCTTGCTGGAAGTAAGCAATTCGAGGAAATTGTGCGCAAGCAAGGAATGCACCGGAAGAATCAAGGTGTTGGTTTTGAACGAAAGTTCAATGCCAATGGAGTTGAATGGGAAGAAGATCAATACCCCAAGACAAAGTTTGTTCCTCAACAAGAGAAGTATGACACTTCTTTCAAGGGGACACAAGCTCAAGATGATCTTCCACCACAAGACTACAAGCAAAAAGGCAAGGACAAGCTTCAAGAGGAGATTGACGCATTTGAAGAAGCTCCTAAGACCTTAGTCAAGTGGATTCCCAAGACTACTTCAAGTTCCACTACACCAAGTACGACTACAACTCCAAGGATTCCCATCAAGATGGTGTGGATCCAAAAGAAGAAGAACTAGAGAGTTCTTGAGGGTGACTCCGCCAACATACTTCACTCTTATCATTTTGGCAAGAACAAGTGCAATCAACTTCCACATCTTGCACTAGTTCAATGAGTCACAAACCCTATTGTTGGTAAGACAAGGGACAAGGTAACCTAAAGTTTTCATGGACATCATCTTGTGTGTGCATCACTCTATGTCTATGGATATCCTTGTTTGTTCCTTGTGGGACTAACCCGTGTAGGTATTGAAAGTGCAATTCACTCAAATGGATAGCTCCAAGTGATCTCCATCAACATTGAGCATCCACATCTTCAACATCTACATGAAGTCATCATCGACAAAACCCAAGGTTAGTTCATCCCTCTTAGGGGGGATATCACATCTAGGGGGAGCTTTACTCTAAGACTTGAGCTAAAGCAACTCTAAAGATGTGAATACAACAATGCTTTATGTGAAAGTGGTAACCCCACTTGAGCTTAAACGATGAGTATGACCTATGATCAAGTGTTCTCACTTGACTCCTAAGTCAATATACTCATATATAGATGACCTAGTCATCGCAAATTGCTTGATAAATGCTAGAATTGGTTGTGCATGCTTTGCCACATATTTCATTTGCCATCTTATTGTGTGAGCATGTTGGTTGCATATTTTACTCATTCGAGGACATCCACTTGTTGTTTTGATTGTTTGGCTTTCCTCTTTTGCCAAGTGGATGGACAAGAATGCCTAAGAACCTCCTCTAGCTATCTATGCTTTTCTCGTCTCAAACTCTATTCATGCTGCATCACAAAACTTGATCAAGTCAGATTCGAACCACTCTGTGTGAGGAGCGCTCGGAGTCCCCGATTCATCATAGACTTAAACTTCCAAAACCTCTTTATGAATCTCGGTCTGACCGATACTCCATTTTCGGTCCTACCGAGTTCATTAAGTTGATCTAGGTTTTCGATCTCGGTGCAACTGATTTGAACTTTTCGGTCACACCGAGTTGCAATAACTGCACACAGTTTTGCATCTCGGTGCCACCGAGTTGTTCCACTCGGTCACACCGACAGGGTCGGGCTATATATAGTGACGGGCAAAATTTTGGAAATTTCTCCGAACCCTCTTCACTCGCGCGATAGCCTGCTCTGCCTTCGTGGTCTCCGGATCGTCTTCTCGCTGCCAGCAGCCTCCAGTCGCTGGTCTCCGCCGCCGTCAACAAAATTCTGCCCCGCCGTTGCCACCGTAGCGAGTCTCCGCCGAACTAGGGTATGGACTCGATCTTTGTGCTATTCTCCACTCCGATTCCTAGCACATTGTGATCATTATGATTCTTGCCACGATTGAAACACTCCTATCCAGTCAATGATCTCGTAGAATAGGTTTAATTCGAAAATTTTAGGGTTAGGTTTCCGCCGAAACCATCTCGGACCCACCGAGTTGAAAAACTCGGTCCCACCGATCTGGCTTTTGCCATTGCATAAGTGAAACTCAGTCTGATCGAGAATAACTTATCGGTGCGATCGATTTTGGAATTCTGTGAAACCCTAGCAGTCTCGGTGCCACCGAACTGTGACTCGGTCTGACCGAGTTCACCAGTTCTGGTGCCAAAACTGCTTCGGTGTCACCGAGTTTGAAAATTGGTAGATCCGAGATGCTTTATGTGGAAAACTAAAACTAAGTTTTTGAATTAATCTTTTGCAAAAATCTCTACCTTTTGTGATGCTCATCCACTCTATCTTATCCATAATCTATTCACAGGGTCAGCAGTCAGTTTGCAACATGTCTGATCAAAGTGACAGCCAGAATGTGTCTGAGCAGCAAGTTGTGATGAGTGAGGGCACTAGCCCCTCAAGTTCTTCTGATGATGGTAGCAGGAGCACCCCCAGCAATCTGCCTAAGGCTGCCACACGTCAAAGGAAGAAGAGAACGTCTGATTCTGAGGATGAAGACTATGTGGCAGAGGAAGAGGCACATCAAAGAGAGCTGAGCCAGCAGCAGGTACCAAGCCAGGCCTGAAAATCAAGAGGCCAGCAGGCAGGCGGCCCAAGTCAAAGGCTAGGGCTTCAACTGTGAAGCCTGATCCCGTTGAGCCCATTGCTGCTGAGGGCAAAAAGAGAAAAGAGAGGGTCAAGAAGACTGTAGCAAGAGTGCTTGGGAAGGCCTCCATCATGGTAGATGAGGAGGAAGAAGAAGAAGAAGAAGAAGAAGAAGAAGAAGAAGAGGTTGCTGCACCAGCACCCAAGGCAGCCAAACTCATGGGGGATGCTATAAGGTCAGGAACAGCTGCATCCAAGACCAAGGAAGCACCTAAGGCAGCATCTAAGCCTAAGAGTGCACCAAAGAGGAACACACGAAGCATCCCAGCTGCAGAAAAGAACAAGGCCCTAGTGCCTAAAGCTATCGAAGAAGAGGAAGAGAATGTCCTTAGGAAGCTCAAGCCCAAGATCCCAGACCACAACGATGCTCATCCTGTGGCTGAGGATATGAAGCTCAGGAGAGATTCAGGGCTGAGGAAATGGAGAGAAGCAGATCCGTATGCTTCTAGGAGAAGGACTGCCGTGGATTACAGATTTCATACAAAGGAGCAGCAAGATTTCTATGAGACTGTTTTGCTTGACAAGAAGCCAATCGTTTGTGACATGAGATGGGTCGACTGGACCTACATCAAGGACAATGGAGAGTACTACCCCGGTGTATTTGACAGCTTTAGTGCTTGTGGAGTTGCAGACTTTGTTGGGCAGAAGCTCACAAAGTGGAACGAGGAGCTGATCATGCAATTCTACTCCACAGCACACTTTTATTCGGATGGCAGGATCACATGGATGTCAGAGGATACAAGGTACCAATCCATTGTGGAAGAATGGGCGAAGTTGATCAATGCCCCACAGGAGCAAGCTGATGACTTGGACATTTATGCCAAGAAAAAGATGGATCACAACTCCATGTCCAACATGTACAAGGAGATCCCGAATGAAGCGCTTGACACGTTCAAGTTTGGCTCTGTGCACTATCTGCTCTCAGGATTGCCTATGATCAACTGGATCCTTAGGCACACCCTTCTGCCCAAATCTGGAGATCACAAGATGATCAGAGGTCACGCGATCAACTTGCTTCATGTTTTTGACGTGCCTCAGAAATTCAAGGTCATGAGTCTCATTGTGGAAACAATCAAGAGGACAGCTGCAGACCAGAAGAGGAGTTGTGGGTATACCCCACAGATTCAGGAGCTTATCAACTCCAAGATGGGCACGGGCGTGTATTTATTGGATAAGGAACACCTGCCCATCCGTCCAGATTTTGAGGATAACCAAGTGGTTATGACTGAGAATGAACCCTCATCTGTCCATGCACAAGCTCAGAAGGAGAAGGCGAAGAAGGAGAAAGCTGCCAGGATGCCTACTCAAGCGGAGGCATCTCATTACTTCTTAAAGACCAAACAAGAGCAGCTTGGTTACCTGATAGCGTCCACCCTGCGTATTGAGCAAGGACTTGCCACCCTGACTCAGAACCAGGCGAGCCTAGAGAGGATCATGGAACAGAGGTTCTATGACATGGACATCAAGGTGACAGAAATACAGACCGCCGTGGAGCAGCTTCAGGAGGACATGAATGAGAGGAGAGGCAGGACCACAACTAATGCGTTTGCGAGGGTGCCACGAGGTCCGAGGTCGTCTGCACTGCCAGTTGCTGACACCAGAGCCACAACGTCTGCACCAGCCACAGCCTCCGTTCCACCAGCTCCAGCATCCACCACAGCCTCAACTCCTACCACATCTACTGAAGGCTTCGTCCTTGGCGTGCTCCGGACTCCACCACCACCTGAAGATCAAGCCTGAGCGTCGACTTAGCACTATGCATTTTCTAGGAACTTTTTGGTAACTTGTTGCCAAAGGGGGAGAAAATATATAGATCATAGGCTTCGAGAGAGAGTTTTGCTTTTATTCTCTCTTGTTTTATTTGGTGGTTTTTCGAACTTTGTTTGCTTGTGTGTGAGATACTACGTCCTTATGTTCGTGAGACATCGATGATCATGTGTTTGATAATAAGCTACACTTAATGTTTGCTTAATGCTTGCTTAAATATTATCATTCTATCTATCGTTTGTGATCATTCACTATTCTTGGTGATGAGTGCATGTATTTCAATCTTATCATTTTTGAGCGCTCCACCAAGATGTATGTGACATGGAAGAGTAACCCATGATTCTAACTCCTTGTGCATTTGCAGTCCAAAGCAAATTTTAAATATGTACAAATTTAGGGGGAGCTCTTACTTGTCACATACTTCTCAAAGCGACGATATATTTCATGCTTATTATCATTTGTCGAAGCTTTGATCTATATGTTGTCATCAATTACCAAAAAGGGGGAGATTAAAAGTGCAACTATCCGTAGGTGGTTTTGGTAATTCATAACAACATATAGCTCATTGAGCTAATGCTATTCCAAGATGATTATTTCAGGAAAGCTCAATGATTGGCATGGCATGGATGTGAAAGTGGAACCCTCAAAATGCTAAGGACAAAGGATTGGCTCAAGCTCAAAAGTTCAAGACTCTTCATTTTATATTTTAGTGATCCAAGATCACATTGAGTCTTTAGGAAAAGCCAATACTATTAAGGAGGGATGAGGTGTTGCTTAATGAGCCTCTTGCTTTATGTGCTTAGTGATATGCTCCAAAATCCTCAACCACCTTTCCATATCCACAAATGACCTAAACCCTAAGCCAAACTCGGTCATACCGATTCTGTCAATCCGGCGCCACCGAGTTTTACTTGTCATTTGCCACTACCAAACCCTAGCAATTCGGTCCTACCGATTAGGATCTCGGTCCCACCGAGATGGGCTTGCAAACTCTCTATTTCCCTTTCGTAACTTTTCGGTCTCACCGAAAGAGCGAATCGGTCCCATCGAGAATGCAAGGTAAACTCTATGTTTCCTTCTTGTAACTTTTCGGTCTCACCGAAAGAGCAAGTCGGTCCCACCGAGTTTGCCTGACCAACTCTCTGGTTAGCTAATTGCCGAACTCGGTCTCACCGAGTTTGTGCGATCGGTCTCACCGAGATTACGTTATGCCCAAACCCTAACCGAATCGGTCCTACCGAGTTGCATCTCAGTCCACCGAAATTCCTAACGGTCACTAGGTTTACTATTTCGGTCAGACCGAGTTTTCTGATTCGGTCCCACCGAGATTGGTAGATTGTGTGTAACGGTTGGATTTTGTGTGGAGGCTATATATACCCCTCCACCACCTCTTCATTTGAAGAGAGAGCCATCAGAACACATACACCATTCCTACTCATATGTTCTGAGAAAGAACCACCTACTCATGTGCTGAGACCAAGATATTCCATTCCTACCATATGAATCTTGATCTCTAGCCTCTCCCAAGTTGCTTTCCACTCAAATCTTCTTTCCACCAGATCCAAATCCTATGAGAGAGAGTTGAGTGTTGGGGAGACTATCATTTGAAGCACAAGAGCAAGGAGTTCATCATCAACACACCATTTGTTACTTCTTGGAGAGTGGTGTCTCCTAGATTGGCTAGGTGTCACTTGGGAGCCTCCGACAAGATTGTGGAGTTGAACCAAGGAGTTTGTAAGGGCAAGGAGATCGCCTACTTCGTGAAGATCTACCGCTAGTGAGGCAAGTCCTTCATGGGCGATGGCCATGGTGGAATAGACAAGGTTGCTTCTTCGTGGACCCTTCGTGGGTGGAGCCCTCCGTGGACTCGCGCAACCGTTACCCTCCGTGGGTTGAAGTCTCCATCAACGTGGATGTAGGATAGCACCACCTATCCGAACCACGGGAAAACATCCGTGTCTCCAATTGCGTTTGAATCCTCCAAACCCTTACCTTTACATTCTTGCAAGTTGCATGCTTTACTTTCCGCTGCCAATAAACTCTTTGCATGCTTGCTTGAATTGTGTGATGATTGCTTGACTTGCTCTAAGATAGCTAAAATCTGCCAAGAACTAAAATTGGGAAAAGGCTAAGTTTTTAATTGGTCAAGTAGTCTAATCACCCCCCCCCCCTCTAGACATACTTTCGATCCTACAGTCTTCTCCCGCACAAAAGCGGGTCATGAGTGTCGTGAGGGCTGCAATAGATTTCGGCTTTTCCTGACCAAGGTGCCGGATTAGCCACTCGTCGTGGATGTTGTGTTTAAAAGCTGCTAGGGCCTCTGCATCCGGACAGTCGACGATTTGATTTTTCTTTGTGAGGAACCGTGTATAGAATTGCCTGGCCGATTCCTCTGGCTGCTGAATTATATGGCTCAGGTCATCGGCGTCTGGTGGTCGCACATAAGTGCCCAAAAAGTTGTCGAGGAATGTGGCTTCCAGATCTTCCCAACAGCCAATGGACTCTGCTGGCAAGCTGTTGAGCCAATGCCGAGCTGGTCGATTAAGTTTGAGTGGGAGGTATTTGATTGGGTGTAGGTCATCACCGCGGGCCATGTGGATGTGCAGGAGGAAATCCTCGATCCATACCGCAGGATCTGTCGTGACGTCGTATGATTCTATGTTTACGGCTCTGATACCCTCTAGGATTTTATGATCCATTACTTCATCTGTGAAGCATAAGGGGTGTACGGCACCTCCGTGCTGGGCTATATCGCGATGCAGCTCCAATGAGTCTTGCCCGCTGTGTGCGGCCCAGCCGAATTTACTTTTACTGTATCCAGCGTGATGTTTATTGTCTCGCATAGTGGCGCGCCCTCGTGATCCGTAGATCGATCTTGCATGTTTTGCTTTGTCCTCCAATACGTCTCGCAGGTCTGGCGTATTTCCCCATGCCTTTTTATTTCAATGGCGTCGGGGTGCAGGCTGAGCTTTTGGCTGGAATGCCTCTCTATCGCGGCCACGAGGTGGCCGATCAGCCGCGTCATACGCTTCTTCCTCCAGTCGGGGTAGCAACCTGCATTTTGGGTAACTCTTGGAGGGGCATTCGAGTTTATATTCCTCGGCCGCGAGGACTTCAGTCCATCTGTCAGCTAGCAGATCTTGATCAGCTTGAAGCTGATGCTGCTTTTTCTTAAGGTTATTTGCCGTGGCTATAAGCCGGCGGTTGAAGCGCTCTTGTTTGACGGGATCCTATGGCACGACAAATTTGTCATCGTCGAGGCTTGCCTTGTCTTCGGAGGGGGGCATGTAATTATCATCCTCTGCCTGTCCATCTGCCGCTCTCTCTAGAGGGCTGGCCTCTCCATCCTCCTGTTCTAGATCGTGCTGGAGGGGATTGTTGCCATCTTCGGCACTATCCGGAGTGTTCTTATCTCCTGTGCCGGTATCACCACTTTTGCTTTGGCGGGACTTAGAGCGGCGCCGCTGACGTCGGTGCTTGGGTTGCTTCTTGGAGGGGTCATCCTCCATTGTCTCATCGCCATTGCCTTCTTTGGGTGTGTCCACCATGTACATATCGTATGATGAGGTGGCTGTCTAGTGCCCTGTGGGAAGTGGTTCCTCTTCGTCTCCCGCATCGTCGTCCATACCGTCAATGTCTTCGGAGTCGAAGTCGAGCATGTCGGTTAAGTCGTCGACAGTGGCTACTAAGTGGGTGGTGGGTGGGCAGCGAATTTCTTCGTCATCCGCATCCCAATCCTGCCGGACATAGTTCAGCCAGGATCCTCCTGACAAGGAGAGAGACCTTAATGAGTTCAGCATGTCGCCAAAGGGTGAGTGCTGAAAAATATCCGCGGAGGTAAACTCCATGATCGGCGCCCAATCAGATTCGCTAGGAACGGGCGCAGGCCGTTCGGAGTCCGTGGCCGGAGAAGGATCCGGCAGTCTGACAACACGGCTCTCGTGCAGGGTAAGGTCGATGTTCGGCTCGATCGCCACTGAGGGTAAGGCCTCCGTGGCGGGGTCCATCCACCTGTCCATGGACGGCGCAACTGGCTCTAAATTGAGGGTCGGAGCAGTTGTCGGTGCGATCTCCTGAACATTGTTTGATGGCAGAGCTAAATCATGCTCATCAAGAACGTGCGGCACACTCGGCAGGGGCTCGAATCCATCGAAGATCAAGTCTCCGCGGACATCAGCCGTGTAGTTTAAGTTTCCAAATCTGACCTGATGGCCAGGGGCGTAATTTTCGATCTGCTCCAGATGGTCAAGCGAGTTGGCCCGCAGTGCTAAGCCGCTGAATACAAAGATTTGTCCGGGGAGAAAAGTCTCACCCTGGACTGCATCGCTACCGATGATCAAAGAAGCCATCAAGCCTAACGGTGATGACACAGAGGAACTCTCAATGAAAGCACCAATGTCGGTGTCAAAACCGGTGGATCTCGGGTAGGGGGTCCCGAACTGTGCGTCTAAGGCGTATGGTAACAGGAGGCAGGGGACACGATGTTTTACCCAGGTTCGTGCCCTCTTGATGGAGGTAAAACCCTACGTCCTGCTTCATTTATTCTTGATGATGTGAGTATTACAAGAGTTGATATACCACGAGATCGGAGAGGCTAAACCCTAGAAGCTAACCTATGGTCTGATTGTATGTTGTCCTATGGACTAAAACCCTCCGGTTTATATAGACACCGGAGAGGGTTAGGGTTACACAAGGTCGGTTACAAAGGAGGAGATATCCATATCCGTACTGCCTAGCTTGCCTTCCACGCCAAGTAGAGTCCCATCCGGACATGAGACGAAGTCTTCAATCTTGTATCTTCATAGTCCAACAGTCCGGCCAAAGGATATAGTCCGGCTGTCCGGAGAACCCCTAATCCAGGACTCCCCCATCAACCATGTTGGATAATCCATGACAATATAATTTATCTCAGATGTAAGAAAACATAACCCATTACAATGTCTTCCTTGTCCAACGTCAACTCTTTAGCATGTCATACTTTAATGAGTGCTCACAATCATAAAATATGTCGAAGATAGTATATCTATATGTGAAGACCTCTCTTTCTTTATTACTTCCTATTAATTGCAACGATGACCAAAACTATGTTTGTCAACTCTCAACAACTTTTATTCATCATACCTTTCTCTAGGTGAGCTCATTACTCTCCATAAAGATCCATATGATCTCTTTTGTTTCTTTTTATTCTTTCTCTTTTCTTTTATTCACTTAGGATCACGGCAAAATAATCAAGCCCTTGACTCAACACTAATCTTTATTATATATAGCTCATGGACTCGATTACATAGAAGGGTCATAAAGCAAAACTCACAACTAGATCATACTAAGAACTCTTATTCTACTAGATCAAGATATTACCAAAAGGATCGAACTAAGAAAAATGGTAAAGATAAAAGTGATGGTGATACGATACCGGGGCACTCCCCCAAGCTTGGCAGTTGCCAAGGGGAGTTCCCATACCCATGCGATTATGTCTCTCTTTTCGGGGATGGTGATGTGACATTCTTGGCGATGATGCCCCTCAGGATACGATTCTCCTCCTCGAGCTTGTTGACTTGCTGCTTGAGGTCCATTATTACCTTTCGGAGTTTTCCTATAACAGCCAAAGCTCCCTGCACCCAAGGGTGCTGCATAGCTGCGGGAGAACTAGTGACACTCTTTTTCATATTCTCATAAGAAAGAAATCTAACATTGAAGGGATAACCGAGTTTGGAATAGCCGAGCTCTGCAATTCTCCCATTGTGAATCCAGCTGGGAAGCGGGAAGTGACTTCTTGATCCTCTTCCATGGCATCTATCCTCTTCAATTCAGCATCCATCTCTTCCTCCGTTGCTGGCCCAAAGAGGTCAACATTGTTGTTTGTCATTGATCTCGGTGCCGGATGAGACACCCGGCTCTCCCCGACTGACTCTTGCGAAGACATTGTGGCGACCCGACCCGAATGGATCAAGTCTACTGTGCTCCGGTGTCATCCCTGGATCAGTAATGCTGACACCACACCATACTTCGAAGGATTTATAGCAGAGTGGCAATCACACACTTATTACATCGATGTCTCAAAAGAGAACTTATTACAAAAATATGGCTTAAGGCCATCTAATAACGATAACAGCGGAAGACTTGGAAGATAAATGGGTCCATCAACTCCAACAGCATCACTGAGTATAGAACCACGACCTAAAAGCACCTTAATCGTCATCTGAAAAGTCTGCAACATTAACGTTGCAGCCCGAAACGGGTCAGCACATGGAATATGCTGGCAAAGTAACACATAGAGAATGATGGAATGAAACAGCTATACTATATGCATATTTGGCTGGTGGAAAGCTCTATGGTTACTGTTTTGCGTAAAGCCAGTTTTTCCCTACTGCAAAGGAATAAATTTATTTAACTATCATGGTGGTTGTTAAACATTGAGAATGGTTGACAGCATTCTCAATCCCAATTAAAAATAGTCATCAATAACCCAACAATATTAATTAGAAGTAACATGATGAGATTCACATGATATTCAAGTACTAGATACTCAAGATGTCCATAACCGGGGACACGGCTAATCATGATTAGTTTATTACACTCTGCAGAGGTTTGCGCACTTTTCCCCACAAGACTCGATCGCCTCCATTGGGCTTCTCGCACTACTGGTGTTTGAGAAACGGATGACCGAGACACAGTCTTTCAGAAGCGCTAGCACCTTACGATGGATAGACCGGTACACCTACTTTCCCCTACATCTGCTAGTCTACCCTGTAAGAGTTCGCACGACTTAGTCAACTATGCCAGAGCCCATATTGGCTTGTGGCTGCACACGTAAGTATTTAGCATGAAAGATCTTATGATCCCTTTGAGCCTGGGTGGCGGTCCAAAATAAAACAGGCAAGTCCTGATAGACATCAGGTGCCTCAATCCACCCAGATGTGTGTTTAAGTTGCCACCTTAGATAAACCATTAAAATTATCAATCTCACATCTGTCATGGATATCACTCACCCAATCCACGTCTACTAGCATAGCATGGCATAATAAGAAAACATAGAAGTAACTCCCAAAGGTTTCATAATAAACAGGTAATAGGTACTACCTCATCTACTTCCCATCCCACAATTTAATTAGATCCTAATCATGCAATGTGTGAGGATGGATCTAATGCAATAAAACTGGGTTGTAGAAAAGGTATGATCAAAGTGTTACTTGCCTTGCTGATGATCCGCGAGTCCTAGAGATTCGAAGTAACAGGCGGCGCAATCCGGGTAATCTATCGCAGACAAACAACAAGCATAGAATAAGTACTCATCTAATGCACAGGTAAAACTCGAACAAGAGATCGAACCAGATAGTTCAACTTAAGAACTCCGGTTGCAAAGAGAGAAAGAACCGAACAAAGAAACCGAAAACAAACGGCGGAAGAAAACAACTCGGTTCTAGCAAGTTGAAACTAGGTCAAGTTTTACAGTAGCAAAACTTAGTTAAAGTTGATTAGTCGGAACGGTGGTTTCAAAACGAAACTCCAGGCGCTTGAATCACCTGATTCCGATAAACGAGCGAGAAGATAAACTAGAACGAAGATCGGCTCTGAGATCGCGATCGCGGAATAAATCCGACGAGAAGAAAAAGAAGAACGGTTAAGCGAATGGACGTTCGTTAACCGAGGATAATCTGGTGATCACATTCATTAGGACGAACGGTCCGGCGAACGGTCTCTAGGCAACTAAATCGGGAAAGAAAACGGAACCGATCTAGGGTTTCGAGAAAAGAAAACCGAACGAAAAACTGATCTAGAGAACCGAAACGGTTTAGAAAAGAACCGGAAAGAAAACGAATCGGAAGAGAAGAAAAGAATCAGAACGGTTTATAAGAAAAACCGATCCGAGGAAAGAAGAAGAGACGCGGCGCGGTACCTCCGGCGAGGTCTCCGACGAGGGGCTCCAGCGGAGGCGTTGGGAGGCGGTGCACAAGGGCGGCGGCGGCGCACAAGGGCGGCGGCGGCGGTGACGCAGGGCGTGGGCGGCGGCGGCTCTAGGGCGCGGCGCAGCTTGGGGGCGCGGTTGGATGTGGGTTTAGAGGGGGGGTGTGGGGGTATATAAAGAGGTGAGGGGGAGGGATTGCTTGGGGAAGGGGAAAAGAAATAAGAGAAGGAAAAGGAGATTGGAAACGGAGTAGGACTAGAGTCCTACTAGGACTCCTATTGGGCAGCGGCGCGGCCTCCTGCGCTAGGCGCGCGGCGCGGGCGATGGCCTGGCCTGGCCGGCCGGCCTGCTGGCTGGGCCTTGGCCCAAGGCGCTGCGGGATTTTTTTTTCGGTTTCGCGCGCAGAAAAACACAGAAAAAGAAACCTAAATGAACTCCGAAACTTCTAAAGTAAATTTTCCCCGACTCCTAAAAATGAGTCGAACAAAATGAACTTTTCTCGGGACCTAGAATGAAAATTTTGAAAACGCGCATTTTTCCCTATCCAAATAAAAGGCAAATAAACTCCGGCAAATCCAATGATCCTTTCTTCAAAATTTGAGAAGAACTCAAATATGAAAATGACGAAATCTCCAACTCTCTCCGAGGGTCCTTGAGTTGCGTGAAATTTCTAGGATCAACCAAAATGCAAGAAAATATGATATGCATGATGATCTAATGTATAACATTCCAAATTGAAAATTTGGGATGTTACAGACATCTTGCTCTAATCTGCAGCAGGACAGCTCGAAACAAAGACATGAGATATTTGCGTGATACGGGAGTCAAAACCTCCAGGAGATTATATAATAAATTTTTACTAACCAAAATACGTGTCGTGTAAGAAAACGGAGTCCGGAAAGCGCACGAGGTGCCCACAAGGTAGGCGGCGCGCCCAGGGACGTAGGGCATGCCCTCCACCCTCGTGGAGGCCTCGTGTCCTTCCCGGACTGCTATTTATTTTTCTATTTTTCTAAATATTCCAAAACGGAGAAATATTGCCTTAAAAACTGTTTTGGAGTCGGTTTACTTACCGTACCACATACCTATTCCTTTTCGGAGTCTAAAACATTCCGGAAAGTGTCCCTTATGTATTCCTCCGGGGTTACGGTTTCTATAACATTGGTTTCAACATTTATGGGATTACCTGAGATATAATGTTTGATTCTTTGACCGTTCACCACCTTCGGATTTGTACCTTTGAAGTTGTTGATTTTTATGGCACCGGAACGATAGACCTCCTCGATAACGTAAGGTCCTTCTCATTTAGAGAGAAGTTTTCCTGCAAAAAATCTTAAATGAGAGTTGTATATCAATACATAATCACCTACATTAAACTCACGCTTTTGTATTCTTTTGTCATGCCATCTTTTAACTTTTTCGTTAAACAACTTGGCATTTTCATAGGCTTGGGTTCTCCATTCATCGAGTGAGCTAATATCAAATAACATCTTCTCACCGGCAAGTTTAAAATCATAGTTAAGCGCTTTAATAGCCCAATAAGACTTATGTTCTAGTTCGAGAGGTAAGTGACATGCTTTTCCATAAACCATTTTATACGCAGACATACCCATAGGATTTTTATATGTAGTTCTATAGGCCCATAATGTATCATGAAGTTTCTTGGACCAATTCTTTCTAAATCTATTAACAGTCTTTTGCAAAATTAATTTGAGTTCTCTATTACTCAATTCTACTTGACCACTAGACTGAGGGTGATAAGGAGATGCAATTCTATGATTAACATCATATTTAGCAAGCATTTTACGGAAAGCACCATGAATAAAATGTGAACCACCATCAGTCATTAAATATCTAGGGACTCCAAATCTTGGAAAAATAACTTCTTTGAGCATCTTAATAGAGGTGTTATGATCAGCACTACTAGTTGGAATAGCTTCTACCCACCTAGTAACGTAATCAAGAGCAACTAAAATATGTGTATAACCATTAGAGGCAGGAAAAGGTCCCATATAGTCAAAGCCCCAAACATCAAATGGTTCAATAACAAGTGAATAGTTCATAGGAATTTCTTGACGTCTACTAATATTACCAATTCTTTGACATTCATCACATGATAAGACAAACTTACGGGCATCTTTGAAGAGAGTAGGCCAATAAAAACTAGATTGCAATACCTTATGTGCAGTTCTATCTCCAGCATGGTGTCCTCCATAAGCTTCGGAGTGACACTTGCGTAGGATCTGTTCTTGTTCGTGCTCAGGTACACAACGTCTAATAACACCATCTACTCCTTCTTTATAAAGATGTGGGTCATCCCAAAAGTAATGCCTCAAATCATAGAAGAACTTTTTCTTTTGCTGGTATGTGAAACTAGGTGGTATGTGATACGTCTCCAACGTATCTATAATTTTTGATTGATCCATGCTACTTTATCTACTGTTTTGGACTATATTGGGCTTTATTTTCCACTTTTATATTATTTTTGGGACTAACCTATTAACCGGAGGCCCAGCCTAGAATTAGTGTTTTTTTGCCTATTTCAGTATTTCGAGGAAACAGAATATCAAACGGAGTCCAAATGGAATGAAACCTTCGGGAACGTGATCTTTGCACCGAACGTGATGCAGGAGACTTGGACTCTACTCCAAGAAGTTTCCGGGGAGGTCACGAGGGTGGACGGCGCCCCCCCTGGGCGCGCCCTCCTGCCTCGTGGGCCCCTCGGAGCTCCACCGACGTGCTCCTTCCTCCTATATATACCTACGTACCCCCATTGGACCAGAGGGAGCCAAAAACCTAATTCCACCGCCGCAACTTCCTGTATCCACGAGATCCCATCTTGGGGCCTGTTCCAGAGCTCCGCCGGAGAGGGCATCCATCATGGAGGGCTTCCACATCAACACCGTAGCCCTTCCGATGAAGTGTGAGTAGTTTACTTCAGACCTTCGGGTCCATAGCTAGTAGATAGATGGCTTCTTCTCTCTTTTTGGATCTCAATACAATGTTCTCCCCCTCTCTCGTGGAGATCTATTCGATGTAATCTTATTTTTGCGGTGTGTTTGTTGAGACCGATGAATTGTGGGTTTATGATCCAACTTATCTATGAATAATATTTGAATCTTCTCTGAATTCTTTTATGTATGATTGAGTTATCTTTGCAAGTCTCTTCGAATTATCCGTTTGGTTTGGCCAACTAGATTGGTAGTTCTTGCAATGGGAGAAGTGCTTAGCTTTGGGTTCAATCTTGCGGTGTCCTTACTCAGTGACAGAAAGAGTTGCAAGGCACGTATTGTATTGTTGCCATCGAGGATAACAAGATGGGGTATTTATCATATTGCATGAATTTATTACTCTACATCATGTCATCTTGCTTAAGGCGTTACTCTGTTTTTAACTTAATACTCTAGATGCATGCTGGATAGTGGTCGATGAGTGGAGTAATAGTAGTAGATGCAGGCAGGAGTCGGTCGACTTGTCACGGACGTGATGCCTATATACATGACCATACCTAGATAACCTCATAACTATGCTCAATTCTATTAATTGCTCAACAGTAATTTGTTTACCCACCGTAGAATATCTATGCTCTTGAGAGAAGCCACTAGTGAAACCTATGGCCCCCGGGTCTATTCTCATCATATCAACCTCCATTACTTTTACTTGTTTTGCTTTTACTTTTCACTTTGCATCTTTATACCAAAAATACCAAAAATATTATCTCTATCAGATCTCACTCTCGTAAGTGACCGTGAAGGGATTGACAACCCCTAAGCGTTGGTTGCGAGTTGCTACCGTTTTGTGCAGGTACGAGGGACTTGCGCGTGACCTCCTACTGGATTGATACCTTGGTTCTCAAAAACTGAGGGAAATACTTACGCTATTGTGCTGCATCACCCCCTCCTCTTCGGGGAAAACCAACGCTAGCTCGAGATGTAGCAAGAAGGATTTCTGGCGCCGCTGCCGGGGAGGCCTACGCCAAGTCAAGTCAAGATTTACTCTCCCGTCAACGAGCCATTTCTGGCGCCGTTGCTGGGGAGTCTACGCAAAAAGTCAACATACCAAGTACCCATCACATCTCTATCTCTCGCATTACATTATTTGCCATTTGCCTCTCGTTTTCCTCTCCCCCACTTCACCCTTGCCATTTTATTCGCCCTCTCTCTCTATCCTCCCTCTCTATTTGCCTCATTTGCCCGTTTGCTCTTGTTTGCTCGTGTGCTAGTTTGCTTGTTTGTCGCGATGGCTCAAGATACTACCAAATTGTGTGACTTCACCAATACCAATAATAATGATTTCCTTAGCACTCCGATTGCTCCTCTTGCCAATACTGAATCTTGTGAAATCAATACTGCTTTGTTGAATCTTGTTATGAAAGATCAATTCGCCGGCCTTCCTAGTGAAGATGCCGCTACTCATCTAAATGGATTTGTTGATTTATGTGATATGCAAAAGAAAAAGGATGTCGATAATGATGTCATTAAATTGAAGCTATTTCCTTTTTCGCTTAGAGATCGTGCTAAAGCGTGGTTTTCATCTTTGCCTAAAAATAGTATTGATTCTTGGAACAAGTGCAAAAATGCTTTTATCTCTAAGTATTTTCCTCCCGCTAAGATTATCTCTCTTAGGAATGATATTATGAATTTTAAGCAACTTGATCATGAACATGTTGCACAAGCTTGGGAGAGGATGAAATTAATGCTACGTAATTGTCCTACTCATGGTTTGAACTTATGGATGATTATACAAAATTTTTATACTGGATTGAATTTTGCTTCTAGAAATCTTTTAGATTCGGCCGCGGGAGGCACTTTTATGGAAATCACTTTAGGAGATGCTACTAAACTCCTAGATAATATTATGGTCAATTATTCTCAATGGCATACTGAAAGATCTACTAATAAAAAAGTGCATGCTATAGAAGAAATCAATGTTTTGAGTGAAAAGATGGATGAACTTAGGAATTTATTTGTTAAGAGTGTTTCTTCTGATCCCAATAATATGCCTTTATCTACTTTGCTTGAGAATAATAATGAATCTATGGATGTGAATTTTGTTGGTAGGAATAGTTTTGGTAACAATGCGTATAGAGGGAATTTTAATTCTAGGCCTTATCCTAGTAATCCTTCTAATAATTATGAAAATTCCTACAACAACTCTTATGGAAATTTTAATAAGATGCCCTCTGAATTTGAGAGTAGTGTTAAAGAATTTATGAATTCGCAAAAGAATTTCAATGCTTTGCTTGAAGAGAAATTGCTTAAAGTTGATGATTTGGCTAGGAACATTGATAGAATTTCTCTTGAGGTTGATTCTTTAAAGCTTAGATCTATTACTCCTAAGCATGATATCAATGAGTCTCTCAAAGCCATGAGAATTTCCATTGATGAGTGCAAAGAAAGAACCGCTAGGATGCGTGCTTACAAAGATGCCTTTATTAAAGCGTGTTCTTCTAAATCCTATGAAAATCAGGATGAAGATCTAAAAGTTATTGATGTGTCCCCTATTAAATCTTTGTTTTGCAATATGAATCTTGATGAATCTGATTATTTTCTTCCCTTACCTAGAAGGCGTTCTAAGAATTCTGAGTTTTTAGATCCTGATGATGAAATTGATAAAAAAGGGATTGAAAGAAATAAAACTCTAGATATTGCTAAACCCACTATTTTGGATCTCAAGGAATTTAACTATGAAAATTGCTCTTTAATTGATTGTATTTCCTTGTTGCAATCCGTGTTAAATTCTCCTCATGCTTATGGTCAAAATAAGGCCTTTACCGAACACATTGTTGACGCCTTAATGCAATCTTATGAAGAAAAGCTTGAGTTGAAAGTTTCTATCCCTAGAAAACTCCATGATGAGTGGGAACCTACAATTAAGATTAAAATTAAAAATTATGAGTTTTATGCTTTGTGTGATTTGGGTGCTAGTGTCTCTACTATCCCCAAAGCTTTGTGTGATTTGTTAGATTTCCGTGACTTTGATGATTGCTCTCTAAACTTGCATCTTGCAGATTCCACTATTAAAAAGCCTATGGGAAGAATTAATGATGTTCTTATTGTTTCAAATAGGAATTATGTTCCCGTAGATTTTATCGTTCTTGATATAGATTGCAATCCTTCATGTCCTATTATTCTTGGTAGACCTTTCCTTAGAACGATTGGTGCAATTATTGATATGAAGGAAGGGAATATTAAATTCCAATTTCCCTTAAAGAAGGGCATGGAACACTTTCCTAGAAATAAAATAAAATTACCATATGAATCTATCATGAGAGCCACTTATGGATTGCCTACCAAAGATGGCAATACCTAGATCTATCCTTGCTTTTATGCCTAGCTAGGGGCGTTAAACGATAGCGCTTGTTGGGAGGCAACCCAATTTTATTTTGTGTTTTTTGTTTTTGGTTTTGTTTAGGAATAAATAATCCATCTAGATTCTGTTTATATGTGGTTTTATCTTTTAATTAGTGTTTGTTCCAAGTTAAACCTATTAGATCTTCTTGGAAGATAGTTATTTGATCTTGCTGTAATTTCCAGAATCTTTGCGCTCAGTGCCCGAATTGTCAAAACTCACCAGAACGTGATAAAATAGTGATTCCAATTGCTTCTGATCAATAAACAAATTTCCCAGGTCTTCTAATTTTGGTAGAATTTTTTGGGTTCCAGAAGTTTGCGTCAATAACAGATTACTACAGACTGTTCTGTTTTTGACAGATTCTGTTTTGCGTGTGTTGTTTGCTTATTTTGATGAATCTATGGATAGTAAAATAGTTTATAAACCATAGAGAAGTTGGAATACAGTAGGTTTAACACCAATACAAATAAAGAACAAGTTCACTACAGTACCTTAAAGTAGTCTTTTGTTTTCTTTCTCTAACGGAGCTCGCGAGATTTCTATTGAGTTTTGTGTTGTGAAGTTTTCAAGTTTTGGGTGAATTCTTTTGATGGATTATGGAACAAGGAGTGGCAAGAGCCTAAGATTGGGGATGCCCATGGCACCCCCAAGATAATCCAAGGACACCAAAAAGTCAAAGCTTGGGGATGCCCCGGAAGGCATCCCCTCTTTCGTCCACTTCCATCGGTAATTTACTTGGAGCTATATTTTTATTCACCACATGATATGTGTTTTGCTTGGAGCGTCTTGTATTATTTGTGTCTTTGCTTGTTAGTCTACCACAATCATCCTTTCTGTACACACCTTTTGAGAGAGCCATGTATGAATTGAAATTTGTTAGAATACTCTATGTGCTTCACTTATATCTTTTGACCTTGATAGTTTACTCTACGTGCTTCACTTATATCTTTTTGAGCGTGATAATTTTTGCTCTAGTGCTTCACTTAGATCTTTTAGAGCACGGTGGTGGTTTGTTTTAAAGAAACTTGATCTCTCATGCTTCACTTAGATTATTTTGAGAGTCGTTAATAGCATGGTAATTTGCTTAATGTTAATATACTTGGTATTCAAGATATGTGAAACTTTCTTTCTAGTGGGTTGAATACTAAGATAAGTTTGATGCTTGATAATTGTTTTGAGATATGGAGGTGATAATATCATAGTCGTGCTAGTTGAGTAGTTGTGAATTTGAGAAATACTTGTGTTGAAGTTAGCAAGTCCCGTAGCATGCACGTATGGTTAAAGTTGTGTAACAAATTTGAAGCATGAAGTGTACCTGGCTTGTGCATCCTTATGAGTGGCGGTCGGGGACGAGCGATGGTCTTTTCCTACCAATCTATCCCCCTAGGAGCATGCGCGTAGTACTTGATTTTTGATGACTTCTAAATTTTTGCAATAAGTATATGAGTTCTTTTGACTAATGTTGAGTCCATGGATTATACACACTTTTACCTTTCCGCCATTTGCTAGCCTCTTCGGTACCATGCATTGCCCTTTCTCACATTGAGAGTTGGTGCAAACTTCGTCGGTGCATCCAAACCCCGTTATATGATACGCTCTTTCACACATAAACCTCTCTATATCTTCCTCAAAACAGCCACCATACCTACCTATCATGGCATTTCCATAGCCATTCCGAGATATATTGCCATGCAACTTCCATCATCATCATCATCATGACATGCTTTACTTTTGTCATATTGCCATTGCATGATCTTGTAGTTGACATCGTATTTGTGGCAAAGCCACCATGCATTATTTTTCATACATGTCACTCTTGATTCATTGCACCATCCCGGTACACCGCCGGAGGCATTCATATAGAGTCATATCTTGTTCTAGTATCGAGTTGTAATCATTATGTTGTAATCAATAGAAGTGTGATGATAATCATTATTAGAGCAATGCCCAATCAAAAAAAGAGAAAGGCCAAAAAGAAAAAAAGAAAGGCCCAAAAAAAGAGAAAATAAAAAGGGCAATGCTACTATCTCTTTTTCCACACTTGTGCTTCAAAGTAGCACCTTGTTCTTCATGTAGTGAGTCTCATATATTGTGCTTCAAAGTAGCACCATGATTTTCATATAGTGAGTCTCATAAGTTGTCTTTTTCATACTAGTGGGAATTTTTCATCATAGAACTTGGCTTGTATATTCCAACGATGGGCTTCCTCAAAATGCCCTAGGTCTTCATGAGCAAGCAAGTTGGATGCACACCCACTAGTTTTCTTTTGTTGAGCATTCTTAGCTCTAGTGCATCCGTTGCATGGCAATCCCTACTCCTTGCATTAACATCAATTGATGGGAATCTCCATAGCTCATTGATTAGCCTCGTTGATGTGAGACTTTCTCCTTTTTTTGTCTTCTCCACACAATCCCCATCATCATATTCTATACCACCCATAGTGCTATGTCCATGGCTCGTGCTCATGTATTGCCTGAAGGTTGAAAAAGTTTGAGATTATTTGAGTATGAAACAATTGCTTGGCTTGTCATCGGGGGTATAGAAGTTGGGAACATCTTTGTGTGACGAAAATGAAGCATAGCCTAACTATATGATTTTGTAGGGATGAACTTCCTTTGGCCATGTTATTTTGAGATGACATAATTGTTTAATTAGTATGCTTGAAGTATTATCATTTTTATGTCAATATGAACTTTTGTCTTGAACCTTTCAGATCTGAATATTCATACCATGATTAAGAAGATTTACATTGAAATTATGCCAAAGTATCACTCCGCATCAAAAATTCTCTTTTTATCATTTACCTACTCGAGGACGAGCAGGAATTAAGCTTGGGGATGCCTGATACGTCTCCAACATATCTATAATTTTTGATTGCCCCATGCTACTTTATCTACTATTTTGGACTATATTGGGCTTTATTTTCCACTTTTATATTATTTTTGGGACTAACCTATTAACCGGAGGCCCAGCCCAGAATTGCTGTTTTTTGCCTATTTCAGTATTTCGAGGAAACAGAATATCAAACGGAGTCCAAACGGAATGAAACCTTCGGGAACGTGAACTTCGCACCGAACGTGATCCAGGAGACTTGGACCCTACTCCAAGAAGTTTCCGGGGAGGTCACGAGGGTGGAGGGCGCCCCCCTGGGCGCGCCCCCCTGCCTCGTGGGCCCCTCGGAGCTCCACCGACGTGCTCCTTCCTCCTATATATACCTACGTACCCCCATTGGACCAGAGGGATCCAAAAACCTAATTCCACCGCCGCAACTTCCTGTATCCACGAGATCCCATCTTGGGGCCTGTTCCGGAGCTCCACCGGAGAGGGCATCCATCACGGAGGGCTTCTGCATCAACACCATAGCCCTTCCGATGAAGTGTGAGTAGTATACTTCAGACCTTTGGGTCCATAGCTAGTAGCTAGATGGCTTCTTCTCTCTTTTTGGATCTCAATACAATGTTCTCCCCCTCTCTCGTGGAGATCTATTCGGTGTAATCTTCTTTTTGCGGTGTGTTGTTGAGACCGATGAATTGTGGGTTTATGATCCAACTTATCTATGAATAATATTTGAATCTTCTCTGAATTCTTTTATGTATGATTGAGTTATCTTTGCAAGTCTCTTCGAATTATCCGTTTGGTTTGGCCAACTAGATTGGTAGTTCTTGCAATGGGAGAAGTGCTTAGCTTTGGGTTCAATCTTGCGGTGTCCTTACTCAGTGACAGAAAGAGTTGCAAGGCACGTATTGTATTGTTGCCATCGAGGATAACAAGATGGGGTATTTATCATATTGCATGAATTTATTCCTCTACATCATGTCATCTTGCTTAAGGCGTTACTCTGTTTTTAACTTAATACTCTAGATGCATGCTGGATAGCGGTCGATGAGTGGAGTAATAGTAGTAGATGCAGGCAGGAGTCGGTCTACTTGTCACGGACGTGATGCCTATATACATGATCATACCTAGATAACCTCATAACTATGCTCAATTCTATTAATTGCTCAACAGTAATTTGTTCACCCACCGTAGAATATCTATGCTCTTGCGAGAAGCCACTAGTGAAACCTATGGCCCCCGGGTCTATTCTCATCATATCAATCTCCATTACTTTATTTTACTTGTTTTACTTTTACTTTTCACTTTGCATCTTTATACCAAAAATACAAAAAATATTATCTCTATCAGATCTCACTCTCGTAAGTGACCGTGAAGAGATTGACAACCCCTAAGCGTTGGTTGTGAGTTGCTACCGTTTTGTGCAGGTACGAGGGACTTGCGCGTGACCTCCTACTGGATTGATACCTTGGTTCTCAAAAACTGAGGGAAATACTTACGCTACTATGCTGCATCACCCCCTCCTCTTCGGGGAAGACCAACGTTAGCTCGAGACGTACGAGTATGAATTTGGTAACAATGTAATTAGCATAATCAGCATACCATGGAGCAGTATGAGAAGCATTTATGACATTCAATTGCTCATCAGGAAAGCTATCATCAACAAGTAGTGGGTCATCAAGCACATTTTTCAACCTAGACAAGTTGTCTGCAACGGGGTTCTCATCTCCCTTTCTATCAACAATATGTAAATCAAATTCTTGTAGTAAGAGAACCCATCTAATAAGTCTAGGTTTAGCATCTTTCTTTTCCATAAGATATTTAATAGCAGCATGATCAGTGTGAATAGTTACTTTATAATCAACAATATAAGGTCTGAACTTATCGCAAGCAAATACAACTGCTGAGAATTCTTTTTCAGTAGTAGCATAATTTCTTTGAGCATTGTCTAGGGTTTTACTAGCATATTGAATAACATTTAATTTCTTATCAACTTTTTGTCCTAGAACAGCACCTACATCATAATCACTAGCATCACACATAATTTCAAAAGGTAAATTCCAATCAGGTTGCTGAACAATAGGTGCAGAGATCAATGCTTTCTTAAGTATTTCAAATGCTTCTATACAGTCATCATCAAAGACAAATGGTATATCTTTTTGTAATAAATTAGTCAGAGGCCGAGAAATTTTTGAGAAGTCCTTAATGAACCTCCTATAAAATCCGGCGTGACCAAGGAAACTTCTTGTACATTTGATGTCCTTGGGACATTGCATCTTTTCAATAGCATCAACCTTGGCTTTATCAAACACAATACCTCTTTCAGAAACTTTATGACCCAAGACAATACCTTCATTAACCATAAAGTGGCACTTTTCCCAATTCAAGACAAGATTAGTTTCTTCACATCTCTGCAAAACAAGATCAAGGTTGCTCAAGCAATCATCAAAAGAAGATCCATAGATGAAGAAATCGTCCATGAAAACCTCACAAATCTTTTCACAAAAGTCAAAGAATATAGCCATCATGCATCTTTGAAAGGTAGCAGGTGCATTACATAAACCAAAAGACATACGTCTATAAGCAAAATTACCAAAAGGACAAGTAAAAGTAGTCTTTGATTGATCCTTGGCTGACACATGAAGGAAATATGCCCTAGAGGCAATAATAAAGTTATTATTTATTTCCTTATATCATGATAAATGTTTATTATTCATGCCAGAATTGTATTAACCAGAAACATAATACATGTGTGAATACATAGACAAACAGAGTGTCACTAGTATGCCTCTACTTGACTAGCTCGTTAATCAAAGATGGTTATGTTTCCTAACCATGAACAAAGAGTTGTTATTTGATTAACAAGGTCACATCATTAGTTGAATGATCTGATTGACATGACCCATTCCATTAGCTTAGCACCCGATCGTTTAGTATGTTGCTATTGCTTTCTTCATGACTTATACATGTTCCTATAACTATGAGATTATGCAACTCCCGTTTACCGGAGGAACACTTTGGGTACTACCAAACGTCACAACGTAACTGGGTGATTATAAAGGAGTACTACAGGTGTCTCCAATGGTAGATGTTGGGTTGGCGTATTTCGAGATTAGGGTTTGTCACTCCGATTGTCGGAGAGGTATCTCTGGGCCCTCTCGGTAATACACATCACATAAGCCTTGCAAGCATAATAACTAAGATGTTAGTTATGAGATGATGTATTACGGAACGAGTAAAGAGACTTGCCAGTAACGAGATTGAACTAGGTATTGGATACCGACGATCGAATCTCGGGCAAGTAACATACCGATGACAAAGGGAACAACGTATGTTGTTATGCGGTCTGACCGATAAAAGATCTTCGTAGAATATGTAGGAGCCAATATGGGCATCCAGGTCCCGCTATTGGTTATTGACCGGAGACGTGTCTCGGTCATGTCTACATTGTTCTCGAACCGTAGGGTCCGCACGCTTAACGTTACGATGACAGTTATTATGAGTTTATGCATTTTGATGTACCGAAGGTTGTTCGGAGTCCCGGATGTGATCACGGACATGACGAGGAGTCTCAAAATGGTCGAGACATAAAGATTGATATATTGGAAGCCTATGTTTGGACATCGGAAGTGTTCCGGGTGAAATCGGGATTTTACCGGATTACCGGGAGGGTTACCGGAACCCCCCGGGAGCCAAATGGGCCTACATGGGCCTTAGTGGAAAGGTGAGAGGGCTGCCCACAAGGGCTGCGCACCTCCCCCTCCCCCTAGTCCTATTAGGACTAGGAGAAGGGGCCGGCCACCCTCTCTCTCTCTCCCCTTTAAGGAATCCTAGTTGCACTAGGATTGGAGGGGGGAGTCCTACTCCCGGTAGGAGTAGGACTCCTCCTGCGCCTCCCTCCTTTGGCCGGCCAGCCTCCCCCCCTCCATCCTTTATATACGGGGGCAGGGTTCACCCCAAGACACACAAGTTGATCCTTGAGATCGTTCCTTAGCCGTGTGCGGTGCCCCCTGCCACCAAATTCCACCTCGATCATATCATTGTAGTGCTTAGGCGAAGCCCTACGTCGGTAGTACATCAAGATCGTCACCACGCCGTCGTGCTGACGGAACTCTTCCTCGACGCTTTGCTGGATCGGAGCCCGAGGATCGTCATCGAGCTGAACGTGTGCTAAGAACTCGGAGGTGCCGGAGTAACGGTGCTTGGATCGGTCGGATCGGGAAGAAGACGTACGACTACTTCCTCTACATTGTGTCAACGCTTCCGTTGTGATCTACAAGGGTACGTAGATCAGACTCTCCCCCTCGTTGCTATGCATCACCATGATCTTGCGTGTGCGTAGGAATTTTTTTGAAATTACTACGTTCCCCAACAGTGGCATCCGAGCCTAGGTTTTTATGGTTTGATGTTATTTGCACGAGTAGAACACAAGTGAGTTGTGGGCGATACAAGTCATACTGCCTACCAGCATGTAATACTTTGGTTCGGCAGTATTGTTGGATGAGACGATCCGGACCAACCTTACGCGTACTCTTACGCGAGACCGGTTCCCTCGACGTGCTTCGCACATAGATGGCTTGCGGAAGACTGTCTCTCCAACTTTAGTTGAACCAAGTGTGGCTGCGCCCGGTCCTTGAGAAGGTTAAAACGGAGTCTATTTGACAAACTATCGTTGTGGTTTTGATGCGTAGGTGAGATGAGTTCTTACTTAAGCCCGTAGCAGCCACGTAAAACTTGCAACAACAAAGTAGAGGACGTCTAACTTGCTTTTGCAGGGCATGTTGTGATGTGATATGGTCAAGGCATGATGCTGATTTTATTGTATGAGATGATCATGTTTTGTAACCAAGTTATCGGCAACTGGCAGGAGCCATATGGTTGTCGCTTTATTGTATGCAATGCAATCGCGATGTAATGCTTTACTTTATTACTAAGCGGTAGTGATAGTCGTGGAAGCATAAGATTGGCGAGACGACAACGATGCTACAATGGAGATCAAGGTGTCGCACCGGTGACGATGGTGATCATGACGGTGCTTCGGAGATGGAGATCACAAGCACAAGATGATGATGGCCATATCATATCACTTATATTGATTGCATGTGATGTTTATCTTTTATGCATCTTATCTTGCTTTGATTGACGGTAGCATTATAAGATGATCTCTCACTAAATTATCAAGAAGTGTTCTCCCTGAGTATGCACCGTTGCCAAAGTTCGTCGTGCCCAGACACCACGTGATGATCGGGTGTGATAAGCTCTACGTCCAAATACAACGGGTGCAAAACAGTGCACATGCAGAATACTCAGGTTATACTTGACGAGCCAAGCATATACAGATATGGCCTCGGAACACGGAGACCGAAAGGTCGAGCGTGAATCATATAGTAGATATGATCAACATAACGATGTTCACCATTGAAAACTACTCCATCTCACGTGATGATCGGTTATGGTTTAGTTGATTTGGATCACGTGATCACTTAGAGGATTAGAGGGATGTCCATCTAAGTGGCAGTTCTTAAGTAATTTGATTAACTGAACTTAAACTTATCATGAACTTAGTACCTGATAGTATCTTGCTTGTTTATGTTGATTGTAGATAGATGGCTTGTGCTGTTGTTCCGTTGAATTTTAATGCGTTCCTTGAGAAAGCAAAGTTGAAAGATGATGGTAGCAATTACACGGACTGGGTCCGTAACTTGAGGATTATCCTCATTGCTGCACAGAAGAATTACGTCCTGGAAGCACCGCTAGGTGCTAGGCCTGCTGCTGGAGCAACGCCAGATGTTATGAACGTCTGGCAGAGCAAAGCTGATGACTACTCAATAGTTCAGTGTGCCATGCTTTACGGCTTAGAATCGGGACTTCAACGACGTTTTGAACGCCATGGAGCATATGAGATGTTCCAGGAGTTGAAGTTGATATTTCAAGCAAATGCCCGAATTGAGAGATATGAAGTCTCCAATAAGTTCTATAGCTGCAAGATGGAGGAGAATAGTTCTGTCAGTGAGCATATACTCAAAATGTCTGGGTATAATAATCACTTGATTCAGATGGGAGTTAATCTTCCAGATGATTGCGTCATTGACAGAATTCTCCAATCACTGCCACCAAGCTACAAGAGCTTCGTGATGAACTATAATATGCAAGGGATGAACAAGACTATTCCCGAGCTCTTCGCAATGCTGAAAGCTGCGGAGGTAGAAATCAAGAAGGAGCATCAAGTGTTGATGGTTAACAGAACCACTAGTTTCAAGAAAAAGGGCAAAGGGAAGAAGAAAGGGAACTTCAAGAAGAACAGCAAGCAAGTTGCTGCTCAGGAGAAGAAACCCAAGTCTGGACCTAAGCCTGAAACTGAGTGCTTCTACTGCAAGCAGACTGGTCACTGGAAGCGGAACTGCCCCAAGTATTTGGCGGATAAGAAGGATGGCAAGGTGAACAACGGTATATGTGATATACATGTTATTGATGTGTACCTTACTAGAGCTCGCAGTAGCACCTGGGTATTTGATACTAGTTCTGTTGCTAATATTTGCAACTCGAAACAGGGACTACAGAATAAGCGAACGCTAGCAAAGGACGAGGTGACGATGCGCGTGGGAAACGGTTCCAAAGTCGATGTGATCGCGGTCGGCACGCTACCTCTACATCTACCTTCGGGATTAATATTAGACCTAAATAATTGTTATTTGGTGCCAGCGTTGAGCATGAACATTATATCTGGATCTTGTTTAATGCGAGACGGTTATTCATTTAAATCAGAGAATAATGGTTGTTCTATTTATATGAATAATATCTTTTATGGTCATGCACCTTTGAAGAGTGGTCTATTCTTATTGAATCTCGATAGTAGTGATACACATATTCATAATGTAGAAGCCAAAAGATGCAGAGTTGATAATGATAGTGCAACTTATTTGTGGCACTGCCGTTTAGGTCATATCGGTGTAAAGCGCATGAAGAAACTCCATATTGATGGGCTTTTGGAACCACTTGATTATGAATCACTTGGTACTTGCGAACCGTGCCTCATAGTCAAGATGACTAAAACACCGTTCTCCAGTACTATGGAGAGAGCAACAGATTTATTGGAAATCATACATACCGATGTATGTGGTCCGATGAATATTGAGGCTCGTGGCGGATATCATTATTTTCTCACCTTCACAGATGATTTGAGCAGATATGGGTATATCTACTTAATGAAACATAAGTCTGAAACATTTGAAAAGTTCAAGCAATTTCAGAGTGAAGTTGAAAATCATCGTAACAAGAAAATAAAGTTTCTATGATCTGATCGTGGAGGAGAATATTTGAGTTACGAGTTTGGTGTACATTTGAAAAATTGTGGAATAGTTTCGCAACTCACGCCACCCGGAACACCACAGCGTAATGGTGTGTCCGAACGTCGTAATCATACCTTACTAGATATGGTGCAATCTATGATGCCTCTTACTGATTTACCGCTATCATTTTGGGGTTATGCTTTAGAGACAGCCGCATTCACGTTAAATAGGGCACCATCAAAATCCGTTGAGACGACGCCTTATGAACTATGGTTTGGCAAGAAACCAAAGTTGTCGTTTCTTAAAGTTTGGGGCTGTGATGCTTATGTGAAAAAGCTTCAACCTGATAAGCTCGAACCCAAATCGGAGAAATGTGTCTTCATAGGATATCCAAAGGAAACTATTGGATACACCTTCTATCACAGATCCGAAGGCAAGACTTTTGTTGCTAAGTTCGGAAACTTTCTAGAGAAGGAGTTTCTCTCGAAAGAAGTGAGTGGGAGGAAAGTAGAACTTGACGAGGTAACTGTACCTGCTCCCTTATTGGAAAATAGTACATCATAGAAAACTGTTTCTGCGACACCTATTCCAATTAGTGAGGAAGCTAATGATGATGATCATGAAACTTCAGGACAAGATACTACTGAACCACGTAGATCAACCAGAGTAAGATCCGCACCAGAGTGGTACGGTAATCCAATTCTGGAGGTCATGCTACTAGATCATGATGAACCTACGAACTATGAAGAAGCGATGGTGAGCCCAGATTCCGCAAAGTGGCTTGAGGCCATGAAATCTGAGATGGGATCCATGTATGAGAACAAAGTATGGACTTTGGTTGACTTGCCGATGATCGGCAAGCAATTGAGAATAAATGGATCTTCAAGAAAAAGACTGACGCTGACGGTAATATTACTGTCTATAAAGCTCGACTTGTCGCAAAAGGTTTTCGACAAGTTCAAGGGGTTGACTACGATGAGACCTTCTCACCCGTAGCGATGCTTAAATCCGTCAGAATCATGTTAGCAATTGCCGCATTTTATGATTATGAAATATGGCAGATGGATGTCAAAACTGCATTCCTGAATGGATTTCTGGAAGAAGAGTTGTATATGATGCAACCAGAAGGTTTTGTCGATCCAAAGGGAGCTAACAAAGTATGCAAACTCCAGCGATCCATTTATGGACTGGTGCAAGCATCTCGGAGTTGGAATAAACGCTTTGATAGTGTGATCAAAGCATTTGGCTTTATACAGACTTTTGGCGAAGCCTGTATTTACAAGAAAGTGAGTGGGAGCTCTGTAGCATTTCTGATATTATATGTAGATGACATATTGCTGATTGGAAATGATATAGAATTTCTGGATAGCATAAAGGGATACTTGAATAAAAGTTTTTCGATGAAAGACCTCGGGGAAGCTGCTTACATATTAGGCATAAAGATCTATAGAGATAGATCAAGACGCTTAATTGGACTTTCACAAAGCACATACCTTGACAAGATTTTGAAGAAGTTCAAAATGGTTCAAGCAAAGAAAGGGTTCTTGCCTGTGTTACAAGGTGTGAAATTGAGTCAGACTCAATGCCCGACCACTGCAGAAGATAGAGAGAAAATGAAAGATGTTCCCTATGCTTCAGCCATAGGCTCTATCATGTATGCAATGCTGTGTACCAGACCTGATGTGTGCCTTGCTATAAGTTTAGCAGGGAGGTACCAAAGTAATCCAGGAGTGGATCACTGGACAGCGGTCAAGAACATCCTGAAATACCTGAAAAGGACTAGGGATATGTTTCTCGTATATGGAGGTGACAAAGAGCTCATCGTAAGAGGTTATGTTGATGCAAGCTTTGACACTGATCCGGACGATTCTAAATCGCAAACCGGATACGTGTTTACTTTAAACGGTGGAGCTGTCAGTTGGTGCAGTTCAAAACAAAGCGTCGTAGCGGGATCTACATGTGAAGCGGAGTACATAGCTGCTTCGGAAGCAGCGAACGAAGGAGTCTGGATGAAGGAGTTCATATCCGATCTAGGTGTCATACCTAGTGCATCGGGTCCAATGAAAATCTTTTGTGACAATACTGGTGCAATTGCTTTGGCAAAGGAATCCAGATTTCACAAAAGGACCAAACACATCAAAAGACGCTTCAACTCCATCCGGGATCTAGTCCAGGTGGGAGACATGGAGATTTGCAAGATACATACGGATCTGAATGTTGCAGACCCGTTGACTAAGCCTCTTCCACGAGCAAAACATGATCAGCACCAAGGCTCCATGGGTGTTAGAATCATTACTGTGTAATCTAGATTATTGACTCTAGTGCAAGTGGGAGACTGAAGGAAATATGCCCTAGAGGCAATAATAAAGTTATTATTTATTTCCTTATATCATGATAAATGTTTATTATTCATGCCAGAATTGTATTAACCGGAAACATAATACATGTGTGAATACATAGACAAACAGAGTGTCACTAGTATGCCTCTACTTGACTAGCTCATTAATCAAAGATGGTTATGTTTCCTAACCATGAACAAAGAGTTGTTATTTGATTAACGAGGTCACATCATTAGTTGAATGATCTGATTGACATGACCCATTCCATTAGCTTAGCACCCGATCGTTTAGTATGTTGCTATTGCTTTCTTCATGACTTATACATGTTCCTATAACTATGAGATTATGCAACTCCCGTTTACCAGAGGAACACTTTGGGTACTACCAAACGTCACAATGTAACTGGGTGATTATAAAGGAGTACTACAGGTGTCTCCAATGGTAGATGTTGGGTTGGCGTATTTCGAGATTAGGGTTTGTCACTCCGATTGTCGGAGAGGTATCTCTGGGCCCTCTCGGTAATACACATCACATAAGCCTTGCAAGCATAATAACTAAGATGTTAGTTATGAGATGATGTATTACGGAACAAGTAAAGAGACTTGCCAGTAACGAGATTGAACTAGGTATTGGATACCGACGATCGAATCCCGGGCAAGTAACATACCGATGACAAAGGGAACAACGTATGTTGTTATGCGGTCTGACCGATAAAAGATCTTCATAGAATATGTAGGAGCCAATATGGGCATCCAGGTCCCGCTATTGGTTATTGACCGGAGACGTGTCTCGGTCATGTCTACATTGTTCTCGAACCGTAGGGTCCGCACGCTTAACGTTACGATGACAGTTATTATGAGTTTATGCATTTTGATGTACCGAAGGTTGTTCAGAGTCCCGGATGTGATCACGGACATGACGAGGAGTCTCGAAATGGTCGAGACATAAAGATTGATATATTGGAAGCCTATGTTTGGACATCGGAAGTGTTCCGGGTGAAATCGGGATTTTACCGGATTACCGGGAGGGTTACCGGAACCCCCCGGGAGCCAAATGGGCCTACATGGGCCTTAGTGGAAAGGTGAGAGGGCTGCCCACAAGGGCTGCGCACCTCCCCCTCCCCTAGTCCTATTAGGACTAGGAGATGGGGCCGGCCACCCTCTCTCTCTCCCCCCTTTAAGGAATCCTAGTTGGACTAGGATTGGAGGGGGGAGTCTTACTCCCGGTAGGAGTAGGACTCCTCCTGCGCCTCCCTCCTTTGGCCGGCCAGCCTCCCCCCTCCATCCTTTATATACGGGGGCAGGGGACACCCCAAGACACACAAGTTGATCCTTGAGATCATTCCTTAGCCGTGTGCGGTGCCCCCTGCCACCAAATTCCACCTCGATCATATCGTTGTAGTGCTTAGGCGAAGCCCTACGTCGGTAGTACATCAAGATCGTCACCACGCCGTCGTGCTGATGGAACTCTTCCTCGACGCTTTGCTGGATCGGAGCCCGAGGATCATCATCGAGCTGAACGTGTGCTAAGAACTCGGAGGTGCCGGAGTAACGGTGCTTGGATCGGTCGGATCGGGAAGAAGACGTACGACTACTTCCTCTACGTTGTGTCAACGCTTCCGTTGCGATCTACAAGGGTACGTAGATCAGACTCTCCCCCTCGTTGCTATGCATCACCATGATCTTGTGTGTGCGTAGGAAATTTTTTGAAATTACTACGTTCCCCAACAACACAGGTATTTGAGGGAAACCAGAATAACCATCTAGAAAGCAAAAATGTGTATGTTTGGATAATATTTCTAGCATTTGATCAATAAAAGGTAGGGGTAATGATCCGTTTTAGTGGCCTTATTTAATTTACGGAAATCAATTACCATCCTATAACCTGTAATAATTCTTTGAGGAATCAATTCATCTTTATCATTAGGAACAACAGTAATACCTCCCTTCTTAGGGACACAATGGACAGGACTTACCCACTGACTATCAGCAACTGGATAGATTATACCTGCCTCAAGGAGCTTTAGTATTTCCTTTCTTACCACCTCTTTCATTTTAGGATTCAGCCGTCGTTGATGATCATGAAATGGTTTAGCATCTTCTTCCAAATTTATTTTATGTTGACATAGAGGTGGACTAATGCCCTTAAGATCATCAAGAGTATACCCAATAGCAGCACGGTGCTTCTTCAGAGTTTTCAATAATCTCTCTTCCTCATGCTCTGAAAGGTTAGCACTAATAATAACAGGATATATCTTTTTCTCATCAAGATAATCATATTTAAGAGTATCAGGCAATGATTTAAGCTCAAACACGGGATCACCCTTGGGTGGAGGAGGATCCCCTAAGATTTCAACGGGTAAATTGTTTTTCAGAATAGGTTCCTGTTTAAAGAATACTTCATCTATTTCCCTTCTTTCATTCATAAACATATCATTTTCATGGTCTAGCAAATATTGTTCTAAAGGATCACTAGGAGGTACGGCAATAGAAGCAAGACCAATAATTTCATCCTTACTAGGTAATTCTTCTTCACGGTGTTGTCTACTAAATTTAGAGAAATTAAATTCATGAGACATATCATCTAAACCGATAGTAACAACATCCTTTTTGCAATCTATCTTAGCATTAACGGTGTTTAAGAAGGGTCTACCAAATATAATGGGACAAAAGCTATATTGTGTTGCAGGATATTTAGTTTTCCCACACAAGACTTCAACATCTCTAACAATTCCCATTGGTGAAATAGTATCTCTATTGGCATGTTTAATTGTGACATCAATATCTTCTAACTCAGCAGGTGCAATATCATGCATAATTTCTCTATATAGGCCAATAGGTATTGCACTAGCACTGGCACCCATATCACATAAGCCATGATAACAATGATCTCCTATTTTAATAGAAATAACAGGCATGCCTACCACAGGTCTAGGTTTATCTTTAGCACAAGGTTTAGCAATTCTAGCAGTTTCATCAAGAAATAAATAACATGCCCATCAATATTATCAGACAAGAGATCTTTAACAATAGCAATATTAGGCTCAACTTTAACTTGCTCAGGAGGTGTATAAGTTTTAATATTACTTTTACGAGCCACAGTTGAAGTTTTAGCATGATCCTTTATCCTAACATGGAAATGTGGTTTCTCAACATAAGAAGTAGGAACAACAGGATCATTATAAGTGACAATCTTTTCTTCAACTTTAATAGGTGCAGCTACTTTTACTTCTATGGGAGGATGATATTTAAACCACTTCTCCTTGGGGAGATCAACATAAGTAGCAAAAAAAATCACAGAAAGAAGCTACTATCTCAGAGTCAAGTCCATATATAGTGCTAAATTTACGAAAAACATCGGTATCCATAAAAGATTTAACACAATCAAACTAAGGTGTCAAACCTGACTCCTTACCTTCATGGAGGTCTCAATCTTCAGAGTTGCGTTTAATTCTTTCCAATAAATCCCATTTGAATTCAATAGTCTTCATCATAAAAGAGCCAGCACAAGAAGTATCGAGCATGGTGCGATTGTTCTCAGAAAGCCGAGCATATAAATTTTGAATAATCATCTCTCTTGAGAGCTCATGATTGGGGCATGAATATAACATTGATTTAAGCCTCCCCCAAGCTTGAGCGATGCTTTCTCCTTCGCAAGGCCAAAAATTATATATATATATATATATATATATATATATATATATATATATAATTGCGATCACGATGAACAAGATGCATAGGATAAAACTTTTGATGAAATTCCAATTTTAATCGTTTGTAGTTCCATAACCCCGTATCATCACGTAGCCTATACCATGTCGATGCATCTTCCCTCAAAGATAAAGGGAAGACCTTCTTCTTAACAACATCTCTGGGTACACCTGCAAGCTTAAATAATCCAAAAACTTCATCAACATATATTAGGTGCTCATCAGGATGCATTGTTCCATCTCCTGCAAAAGGATTAGCTAGCAGTTTTTCTAACATACCCGAAGGAAATTCAAAGCAGACACTTTCATTTTCATTTTCACTTTCAGTAGGTTCAGTAGGTTGGGGAGCAACTCTTTGCTCTACTGGTCGGGGTGAAGATACCCCAAACAATCCCCTCAGAGGATTACTTTCCATAGTAACAAGTGACAGTAAATTTCAGCACACTATATAAATTTTTCCTTACCAAATTCCACCTACCAAAGGCGCTTCACTCCCCGGCAACGGCGCCAGAAAAGAGTCTTCATGACCCACAAGTATAGGGGATCTATCATAGTCCTTTCGATAAGTCAGAGTGTTGAACCCAACGAGGAGCAGAAGGAAATGATAAGTGGTTTCCAGCAAGTTATTCTCTGCAAGTACTGAAATAAGTGGTAACAGATAGTTTTGTGATAGGATAATTTGTAACGAGCAACAAGTAACAAAAGTAAATAAAGTGCAGCAAGGTGGCCCAATCCTTTTTGTAGCAAAGGACAAGCCTGGACAAACTCTTATATAGAGAAAAGCGCTCCCGAGGACACATGGGAATATCGTCAAGCTAGTTTTCATCACGCTCATATGATTCGTGTTCGGTACTTTGATAATCTGCTATGTGGGTGGACCGGTGCTTGGGTACTGTCCTGTTGGAAATATGCCCTAGAGGCAATAATAAAATGGTTATTATTATATTTCTTTGTTCATGATAATTGTCTATTGTTCATGCTATAATTGTGTTATCCGGAAATCGTAATACATGTGTGAATACATAGACCACAACACGTCCCTAGTGAGCCTCTAGTTGACTAGCTCGTTGATCAAAGGATAGTCATGGTTTCCTGACTATGGACATTGGATGTCACTGATAACGGGATCACATCATTAGGAGAATGTGAAGGAAATATTCCCTAGAGGCAATAATAAAGTTATTATTTATTTCCTTATTTCATGATAAATGTTTATTATTCATGCTATAATTGTATTAACCGGAAACATAATACATGTGTGAATACATAGACAAATAGAGTGTCACTAGTATGCCTCTACTTGACTAGCTCGTTAATCAAAGATGGTTATGTTTCCTAACCATAGACAAAGAGTTGTTATTTGATTAACGGGATCACATCATTAGGTGAATGATCTGATTGACATGACCCATTCCATTAGCTTAGCACCCGATCGTTTAGTATGTTGCTATTGCTTTCTTCATGACTTATACATGTTCCTATGACTATGAGATTATGCAACTCCCGTTTGCCGGAGGAACACTTTATGTGCTACCAAATGTCACAACGTAACTGGGTGATTATAAAGGTGCTCTACAGGTGTCTCCAAAGGTACATGTTGGTTGGCGTATTTCGAGATTAGGATTTGTCATTCCGATTGTCGGAGAGGTATCTCTGGGCCCTCTCGGTAATGCACATCACATAAGCCTTGCAAGCATTGCAACTAATGAGTTAGTTACGAGATGATGTATTACGGAACGAGTAAAGAGACTTGCCGGTAACGAGATTGAACTAGGTATTGAGATACCGACGATCGAATCTCGGGCAAGTAACATACCGATGACAAAGGGAACAACGTATGTTGTTATGCGGTCTGACCGATAAAGATCTTCGTAAAATATGTAGGAGCCAATACGAGCATCCAGGTCCCGCTATTGGTTATTGACCGGAGACATGTCTCGGTCATGTCTACATTGTTCTCGAACCCGTAGGGTCCGCACGCTTAAGGTTTCGATGACAGTTATATTATGAGTTTATGAGTTTTGATGTACCAAAGGAGTTCGGAGTCCCGGATGAGATCGGGGACATGACGAGGTGTCTCGAAATGGTCGAGACGTAAAGATCGATATATTGGACGACTATATTCGGACATCGGAAAGGTTCCAAGTGATTCGGGTATTTTTCGAAGTACCGGAGAGTTACGGGAATTCGCCAGGAGAAGTATTGGGCCTTATTGGGCCTTACGGGAAAGAGAGAGGGGCTGCCTAGGGCAGGCCGCGCGCCCCCCCAAGGCCTAGTCCGAATTGGACTAGGGGGAGGGGCTGCGCCCTTTCCTTGTTTCCTACTCCTACTACATGGAAGGACTCCTATTTGGACTAGGAAAGGGGGAATCCTACTTCCGGTGGGAGTAGGACTCCCCTAGGGCGCGCCATAGAGAGGGCCGGCCCTCCCCTCCTCCACTCCTTTATATACGGGGGCAGGGGCACCCCATAGACACAAGTTGATCCACGTGATCTTATTCTTAGCCGTGTGCGGCGCCCCCTGCCACCATAGTCCTCGATAATATTGTAGCGGTGCTTAGGCGAAGCCCTGCGACAGTAGTACATCAAGATCGTCACCACGCCGTCGTGCTGACGGAACTCTTCCCCGACACTTTGCTGGATCGCAGCCCGGGGATCGTCATTGAGCTGAACGTGTGCTAAAACTCGGAGGTGCCGTAGTTTCGGTGCTTGATCGGTCGGGCCGTGAAGACGTACGACTACATCAACCAAACGCTTCCGTTGTCGATCTACTAGGGTACGTAGATCACACTCTCCCCTCGTTGCTATGCATCACCATGATCTTGCGTGTGCGTAGGAAATTTTTTGAAATTACTACGTTCCCCAACAGTGGCATCCGAGCCTAGGTTTTATGGTTTGATGTTATGTGCACGAGTAGAACACAAGTGAGTTGTGAGCGATATAAGTCATACTGCCTACCAGCATGTCATACTTTGGTTCGGCGGTATTGTTGGATGAAGCGGCCCAGACCGACATTACGCGTATGCTTACGCGAGACCGGTTCTCCCGACGTGCTTTGCACATAGGTGGCTTGCGGGTGACTGTTTCTCCAACTTTAGTTGAACCGAGTGTGGCTACGCCCGGTCCTTGCAAAGGTTAAAACGGCATCAACTTGACAAACTATCGTTGTGTTTTTGATGCATAGGTAAGATTGGTTCTTGCTTAAGCCCGTAGTAGCCACGTAAAACTTGCAACAAACAAAGTAGAGGACGTCTAACTTGTTTTTGCAGGGCATGTTGTGATGTGATATGGTCAAGACATGATGCTAAATTTTATTGTATGAGATGATCATGTTTTGTAACCGAGTTATCGGCAACTGGCAGGAGCCATATAGTTGTCGCTTTATTGTATGCAATGCAATCGCGCTGTAATGCTTTACTTTATCACTAAGCGGTAGCAATAGTCATGGAAGCATAAAAGAGGCGAGACGATAACGATGCTGCATTGGCGATCAAGGTGTCGCGCCGGTGACGATGGTGATCATGACTGTGCTTCGGAGATGGAGATCACAGGCACAAGATGATGATGGCCATATCATATCACTTATATTGATTGCATGTGATGTTTATCTTTTATGCATCTTATCTTGCTTTGATTGACGGTAGCATTATAAGATGATCTCTCACTAAATTATCAAGAAGTGTTCTCCCTGAGTATGCACCGTTGCGAAAGTTCTTCGTGCTGAGACACCACGTGATGATCGTGTGTGATAGGCTCTACGTTCAAATACAACGGGTGCAAAACAGTTGCACACGCGGAATACTCAGGTTATACTTGACGAGCCAAGCATATACAGATATGGCCTCGGAACACGGAGACCGAAAGGTCGAGCGTGAATCATATAGTAGATATGATCAACATAGTGATGTTCACCAATGAAACTACTCCATCTCACGTGATGATCGGACATGGTTTAGTTGATTTGGATCACGTGATCACTTAGAGGATTAGAGGGATGTCTATCTAAGTGGGAGTTCTTAAGTAATATGATTAATTGAACTTAAATTTATCATGAACTTAGTCCTGGTAGTATTTTGTAAATCATGTTGTAGATCAATAGCTCGAGTTGTTGCTTCCCTGTGTTTATTTTGATATGTTCCTAGAGAAAATTGTATTGAAAGATGTTAGTTGCAATGATGCGGATTGGATCCATGATCTGAGGTTTATCCTCATTGCTGCACAGAAGAATTATGTCCTTGATGCACCGCTAGGTGACAGACCTATTGCAGGAGCAGATGCAGACGTTATGAACGTTTGGCTAGCTCAATATGATGACTACTTGATAGTTTAGTGCACCATGCTTAATGGCTTAGAATCGGGACTTCAAAGACGTTTTGAACGTCATGGACCATATGAGATGTTCCAGGAGTTGAAGATAATATTTCAAGCAAATACCCGAGTTGAGAGATATGAAGTCTCCAACAAGTTCTATAGCTAAAAGATGGAGGAGAATCGCTCAACTAGTGAGCATGTGCTCAGATTGTCTGGGTACTACAATCGCTTGAATCAAGTGGGAGTTAATCTTCCAGATAAGATAGTGATTGATAGAATTCTCTAGTCACCATGACCAAGTTAGTAGAACTTCGTGATGAACTATAGTATGCAAGGGATGACGAAAATGACTCCCGAGCTTTTCATGATGATGAAATCGATGAAGGTAGAAATCAAGAAAAACATCAAGTGTTGATGGTAGACAAGACCACTAGTTTCAAGAAAAGGGCAGAGGGAAGAAGGGGAACTTCAAAAAGAATAGCAAGCAAGTTGCTGCTCAAGTGAAGAAGCCCAAGTCTGGACCTAAGCCTGAGACTGAGTGCTTCTACTGCAAAGGGACTGGTCACTAGAAGCGGAACTACCCCAAGTGATTGGCAGATAAGAAGGATGGCAAAGTGAACATAAGTATATTTGATATACATGTTATTGATGTGTACTTTACTAGTGTTTATAGCAACCCCTCAGTATTTGATACTAGTTCAGTTGCTAAGATTAGTAACTCGAAACGGGAGTTGCAGAATAAACAGAGACTAGTTAAGGGTGAAGTGACGATGTGTGTTGGAAGTGGTTCCAAGATTGATATGATCATCATCGCACACTCCCTATAAATTCGGGATTAGTGTTGAACCTAAATAAGTGTTATTTGGTGTTTACGTTGAGCATGAATATGATTTGATCATGTTTATTGTAATACGGTTATTCATTTAAGTAAGAGAATAAATTGTTGTTCTGTTTACATGAATAAAACCTTATATGGTTACACACCCAATGAAAATAGTTCATTGGATCTCGATCGTAGTGATACACATAATCATAATATTGAAACCAAAAGATGCAAAGTTAATAATGATAGTGCAACTTATTTGTAGCACTGCCGTTTAGGTCATATTGGTGTAAAGCGCATGAAGAAACTCCATGCTGATGGGCTTTTGGAATCACTTGATTATGAATCAGTTGATGCTTCCGAACCATGCCTCATGGGCAAGATGACTAAGACTCTGTTCTTCGGAACAATGGAGCGAGCAACAGATTTGTTGGAAATCATACATACTGATGTATGTGGTCCGATGAATATTGAGGCTCGCGATAGGTATCATTATTTTCTAATCTTCACAGATGATTTGAGCACATATGAGTATATCTACTTGATGAAACATAAGTCTGAAACATTTGAAAAGTTCAAAGAATTTCAGAGTGAAGTGGAGAATCATCGTAACAAGAAAATAAGGTTTCTACGATCTAATCACGGAGACAAATATTTGAGTTACGAGTTTGGTCTTCAATTAAAACAATGTGGAATAGTTTCACAAATTCGTGCCACCCGGAACACCACAGCATAATGGTGTGTCCGAACATCATAGCCGTACTTTATTAGATATAGTGCAAATCTATGATGTTTCTTACCGATTTACCACTATCATTTTTGAGGTTATGCATTAAAGACAGCTGCATTCACGTTAAAAAGGGGCACCATCTAAGTCCATTGAGACGACACAATCTGAACTGTGGTTTAGCAAGAAACCAAAGTTGTCGTTTCTTAAAGTTTGGGGTTGTGATGCTTATGTGAAAAAGTTTCATCCTGATAAGCTCAAAACCAAATCGGAGAAATATGTCTTCATAGGATACCCAAAAGGAGACTGTTGGGTACACCTTCTATCACAGATCCTAAGGCAAGACATTCGTTGCTTATAATGGATCCTTTCTAGAGAAAGAGTTTCTCTCGAAAGAAGTGAGTGGGAGGAAAGTAGAACTTGATAAGGTAATTGTACCTTCTCCCTTATTGGAAAGTAGTTCATCACAGAAATCTGTTCCTGTGACTACTACACCAATTACTGAGGAAGCTAATGATGATGATCATAAAACTTCAGATCAAGTTACTACCGGATCTCGTAGGTAAACCAGAGTGAGATCCCCACCAGAGTGGTACAGTAATCCTGTTCTGGAAATCATGTTACTAGACCATGACGAACTTGCGAACTATGAGGAAGCGATGATGAGCCCAGATTCTGCAAAATGGCTTGAGGCCATGAAATCTGAGATGGGATTCATGTATGAGAACAAAGTATGGACTTTGGTTGACTTGCCCGATGATCGGCAAGCCATAGAAAATAAATGGATCTTCAAGAGGAAGACGGACGTTTATAGTAGTGTTACTATCTACAAAGCTAGAATTGTCGCAAAAGATTTTCGACAAGTTCAAAGTGTTGACTACGATGAGAGTTTCTCACTCGTATATATGCTTAAGTCTGTCCGAATCATGTTAGCAATTGCCGCATTTTATGAAATCTGGCAAATGGATAAACAAAACTGCATTCCTTAATGGATTTCTTAAAGAAGAGTTGTATATGATGCAACCAGTAGGTTTTGTCAATCCTAAAGGTGCTAACAAAATATGCAAGCTCCGGCGATTCATCTATGGACTGGTGCAAGCATCTCGGAGTTGGAATACATGCTTTGATAAGTTGATCAAAGCATATAGTTTTATACAGACTTGCGGTGAAGGCTGTATTTACAAGAAAGTGAGTGGGAGCACTACAACATTTCTGATAAGTATATGTGAATGACATATTGTTGATCGGGAATAATGTAGAATTATTCTATAAAGCATAAAGGAGTGTTTGAATGGAGTTTTTCAAAGAAAGACTTCGGTGAAGCTGCTTACATATTGAGCATCAAGATCTATAGAGATAGATCAAGACGCTTGATAAGTTTTTTCAATAAATACATACCTTGACAAGATTTTGAAGTAGTTCAAAATGGAACAGTCAAAGAAAGAGTTTCTTGCCTATGTTACAAGGTGTGAAATTGAGTAAGACTCAAAGCCCGACCACGGCAGAAGATAGAAAGAGAATGAATGTCATTCCCTATGCCTTGGTCATAGGTTCTATAAAGTATGCCATGTTGTGTACTAGATCTATTGTATACCCTACCACTGAGTTTGGCAAGGGAGTACAATAGTGATCTAGGAGTAGATCACTGGACAGCGGTCAAAATAATCCTTAGTGGAATAAGGATATGTTTCTCGATTATGGAAGTGAAAAAAGGTTCGTCGTAGAGGGTTACGCCGATGCAAGTTTTGACACTAATCTAGATGACTCTAAGTCTCGGTCTAGATACATATTGAAAGTGGGAGCAATTAGCTAGAGTAGCTCCATGCATAGCATTGTTGACATAGAAATTTGCAAAATACATGCGGATCTGAATGTGGCAGACCCGTTGACTAAGATTCTCTCACAAGCAAAACATGATCACACCTTAGTACTCTTTGGGTGTTAATCACATAGCGATGTGAACTAGATTACTGAATCTAGTAAAACCCTTTGGGTATTGGTCACATGGCGATGTGAACTATGGGTGTTAATCACGTGATGATGTGAACTATTGATGTTAATCACATGGTGATGTGATCTAGATTATTGACTCTAGTGCAAGTGGGAGACTGAAGGAAATATGCCCTAGAGGCAATAATAAAGTTATTATTTATTTCCTTATTTCATGATAAATGTTTATTATTCATGCTATAATTGTATTAACCGGAAACACAATACATGTGTGAATACATAGACAAACAAAGTGTCACTAGTATGCCTCTACTTGACTAGCTCGTTAATCAAAGATGGTTATGTTTCCTAACCATAGACAAAGAGTTGTTATTTGATTAACGGGATCACATCATTAGGTGAATGATCTGGCTGACATGACCCATTCCATTAGCTTAGCACCCGATCGTTTAGTATGTTGCTATTGCTTTCTTCATGACTTATACATGTTCCTATGACTATGAGATTATGCAACTCCCGTTTGCCGGAGGAACACTTTGTGTGCTACCAAACGTCACAACGTAACTGGGTGATTATAAAGGTGCTCTACAGGTGTCTCCAAAGGTACATGTTGGGTTGGCGTATTTCCATATTAGGATTTATCACTCCGATTGTCGGAGAGGTATCTCTGGGCCCTCTCGGTAATGCACATCACATAAGCCTTGCAAGCATTGCAACTAATGAGTTAGTTACGAGATGATGTATTACGGAACGAGTAAAGAGACTTGCCGGTAACGAGATTGAACTAGATATTGACATACCGACGATCGAATCTCGGGCAAGTAACATACCGATGACAAAGGGAACAACGTATGTTGTTATGCGGTCTGACCGATAAAGATCTTCGTAAAATATGTAGGAGCCAATACGAGCATCCAGGTCCCGCTATTGGTTATTGACCGGAGACATGTCTCGGTCATGTCTACATTGTTCTCGAACCCGTAGGGTCCGCACGCTTAAGGTTTCGATGACAGTTATATTATGAGTTTATGAGTTTTGATGTACCAAAGGAGTTCGGAGTCCCGGATGAGATCGGGGACATGACGAGGTGTCTCGAAATGGTCGAGACGTAAAGATCGATATATTGGACGACTATATTCGGACATCGGAAAGGTTCCAAGTGATTCGGGTATTTTTCGAAGTACCGGAGAGTTACGGGAATTCGCCAGGAGAAGTATTGGGCCTTATTGGGCCTTACGGGAAAGAGAGAGGGGCTGCCTAGGGCAGGCCGCGCGCCCCCCCAAGGCCTAGTCCGAATTGGACTAGGGGGAGGGGCTGCGCCCTTTCCTTGTTTCCTACTCCTACTACATGGAAGGACTCCTATTTGGACTAGGAAAGGGGGAATCCTACTCCCGGTGGGAGTAGGACTCCCCTAGGGCGCGCCATAGAGAGGGCCGGCCCTCCCCTCCTCCACTCCTTTATATACGGGGGCAGGGGCACCCCATAGACACAAGTTGATCCACGTGATCCTATTCTTAGCCGTGTGCGGCGCCCCCTGCTACCATAGTCCTCGATAATATTGTAGCGGTGCTTAGGCGAAGCCCTGCGACAGTAGTACATCAAGATCGTCACCACGCCGTCGCGCTGACGGAACTCTTCCCCGACACTTTGCTGGATCGGAGCCCGGGGATCGTCATCGAGCTGAACGTGTGCTAAAACTCGGAGGTGTTGTAGTTTTGGTGCTTGATCGGTCGGGCCGTGAAGACGTACGACTACATCAACCAAACGCTTCCGTTGTCGATCTACTAGGGTACGTAGATCACACTCTCCCCTCGTTGCTATGCATCACCATGATCTTGCGTGTGCGTAGGAAATTTTTTGAAATTACTACGTTCCCCAACAGAATGATGTGATGGACAACACCCAATCCTAAGCATAGCTCAAAGATTATGTAGTTCGTTTGTTGTACCTTTTCCGAATGTCAAGTATCATTTCCTTAGACCATGAGATTTTGCAACTCCCGGATACCGTATGAGTGCCTTGGGTGTGCCAAACGTCACAAGTGGGTGACTATAAAGGTACATTACAGGTATCTCCGAAAGTGTTTGTTGGGTTGGCACGAATCGAGACTGGGATTTGTCACTCCGTATGACGGAGAGGTATCTCTGGGCCCACTCGGTAATGCATCATCATAATGAGCTCAATGTGACCAAGTGGTTGATCACGGGATCATGCATTACGGTACGAGTAAAGTGACTTGCCGGTAATGAGATTGAACGAGGTATTGGGATACCGACGATCGAGTCTCGGGCAAGTAACGTACCGATTGACAAAGGGAATTGTATACGGATTGATTGAATCCTCGACATCATGGTTCATCCGATGAGATCATCGTGGAGCATGTGGGAGCCAACATGGGTATCCAGATCCCGCTGTTGGTTATTGACCGGAGAGGCGTCTCGGTCATGTCTGCATGTCTCCCGAACCCGTAGGGTCTACACACTTAAGGTTCGGTGACGCTAGGGTTGTAGAGATATTAGCATACGGTAACCCAAAAGTTGTTCGGAGTCCCGGATGAGATCCCGGACGTCACGAGGAGTTCCGAAATGGTCCGGAGGTGAATATTTATATATAGGAAGTCAAGTTTCGACCATCGGGAAAGTTTCGGGGGTAATCGGTATTGTACCGGGACCACCGGAAGGGTCCCGGGGGTCCACCTGGTGGGGCCACCTATCCCGGAGGGCCCCATGGGCTGAAGTGGGAAGGGAACCAGCCCTTAGTGGGCTGGTGCGCCTCCTTTGGGCCTCCCCCTGCGCCTAGGGTTGGAAACCCTAGGGGTGGGGGGCGCCACCCTTGCCTTGGGGGGCAAGGCACCCCCTTGGCTGCCGCCCCCCTAGGAGATTGGATCTCCTAGGGCCGGCGCCCCCTCCCCTAGGCACCCTATATATAGTGGGGGGAGGGAGGGCAGCCGCACCCAAGCCCCTGGCCTCTCCCTCTCCCTCCCGTGACACTCCTCCATCTCCCTGCGCTTGGCGAAGCCCTGTCGAGATCACCGTTGCTTCCGCCACCACGCCGTCGTGCTGCTGGATCTTCGTCAACCTCTCCTTCCCCCTTGCTAGATCAAGTTGGAGGAGATGTATTCCCAACTGTACGTGTGTTGAACGTGGAGCTGCCGTCCGTTCGGCACTAGGTCATCGGTGATTTGGATCACGTCGAGTACGACTCCATCAACCCTGTTCTCTTGAACGCTTCCGCACGCGATCTACAAGGGTATGTAGATGCACTCCTCTCTCCCTCGTTGCTAGATGACTCCATAGATTGATCTTGGTGATGCGTAGAAAATTTTAAAATTCTGCTACGTTCCCCAACAGTGGCATCATGAGCTAGGTCTATGCGTAGTTACTATGCACGAGTAGAACACAAAGCAGTTGTGGGCGTCGATATTGTCAATTTGCTTGCCGTTACTAGTCTTATCTTGATTCGGCGGCATTGTGGGATGAAGCGGCCCGGGCCGACCTTACACGTACGCTTACGTGAGACTGGTTCCACCGACTAACATGCACTAGTTGCATAAGGTGGCTGGCGGGTGTCTGTCTCTCCCAGTTTAGTCGGATCGGATTCGATGAACAGGATCCTTATGAAGGGTAAATAGAAATTGGCAACTCACGTTGTGGTTTTGGCGTAGGTAAGAAACGTTCTTGCTAGAAACTTATAGCAGCCACGTAAAAACTTGCAACAACAATTAGAGGACGTCTAACTTGTTTTTGCAGCAAGTGTTTTGTGATGTGATATGGCCAAAGGATGTGATGAATGATATATGTGATGTATGAGATGATCATGTTCTTGTAATAGGAATCACGACTTGCATGTCGATGAGTATGACAACCGGCGAGAGCCATAGGAGTTGTCTTTATTTATTTATGACCTGCGTGTCAACATAAACGTAATGTAATTACTTTACTTTATTGCTAAAGCGTTAGCCATAGTAGTAGAAGTAATAGATGACGAGACAACTTCAAGAAGACACGATGATGGAGATCATGGTGTCATGCCGGTGACAACGATGATCATGGAGCCCCGAAGATGGAGATCAAAAGGAGCAAATGATATTGGCCATATCATGTCACTATTTGATTGCATGTGATGTTTATCATGTTTTACATCTTATTTGCTTAGAACGACGGTAGCTTAAATAAGATGATCCCTCGTAATAATTTCAAGAAAGTGTTCCCCCTAACGATGCACCGTTGCGAAGGTTCATTGTTTCGAAGCACCAAAAGCGTTTTGAGAGACACGAAGCATATGAGATGTTCAAAGAGCTGAAAATGGTTTTTCAAGCTCATGCCCGGTTCGAGAGATATGAAGTCTTCGACAAGTTCTTCAGTTGTAAGATGGAGGAAACTAGTTCTGTCAGTGAGCACATACTCAAAATGTCTGGGTTGCATAACCGCTTGACTCAGCTGGGAGTTAATCTCCCGGATGACGCGGTCATTGACAGAATCCTTCAGTCGCTTCCACCGAGCTACAAGAGCTTTGTGATGAACTTCAATATGCAGGGGATGGAAAAGACCATTCCTGAGGTATATTCAATGCTGAAATCAGCGGAGGTATAAATCAAAAAGGAACATCAAGTGTTGATGGTGAATAAAACCACTACGTTCAAGAAAGGCAAGGGTAAGAAGAACTTCAAGAAGGACGGCAAGGGAGTTGCCGCGCCCGGTAAGCAAGCTGCCGGGAAGAAGCCAAAGAATGGACCCAAGCCCGAGACTGAGTGTTTTTATTGCAAGGGAAGTGGTCACTGGAAGCGGAACTGCCCCAAATACTTAGCGGACAAGAAGGCCGGCAACACTAAAGGTATATGTGATATACATGTAATTGATGTGTACCTTACCAGTACTCGTAGTAGCTCCTGGGTATTTGATACCGGTGCGGTTGCACACATTTGTAACTCAAAGCAGGAGTTGCGGAATAAGCGGAGACTGGCGAAGGACGAGGTGACGATGCGCGTCGGGAATGGTTCCAAGGTCGATGTGATCGCCGTCGGCATGCTGCCTCTACATTTACCTACGGGATTAGTTTTAAACCTCAATAATTGTTATTTAGTGCCAGCTTTGAGCATGAACATTGTATCAGGATCTCATTTAATTCGAGATGGCTACTCATTTAAATCCGAGAATAATGGTAGTTCTATTTATATGAGAGAAATGTTTTATGGTCATGCTCCGATGGTGAATGGTTTATTCTTAATGAATCTCGAGCGTAATGCTACACATATTCATAGTGTGAATACCAAAAGACGTAAGGTTGATAATGATAGTCCCACATACTTGTGGCACTGCCGCCTTGGTCACATAGGTGTCAAACGCATGAAGAAGCTCCATGCAGATGGACTTTTAGAGTCTCTTGATTACGAATCATTTGACACGTGCGAACCATGCCTCATGGGTAAAATGACCAAGACTCCGTTCTCAGGAACAATGGAGCGAGCAACTAACTTACTGGAAATCATACATACTGATGTGTGCGGTCCAATGAGTGTTGAGGCTCGCGGTGGCTATCGTTATGTTCTCACCCTCACTGATGACTTGAGTAGATATGGGTATGTCTACTTAATGAAACACAAGTCTGAGACCTTTGAAAAGTTCAAGGAATTTCAGAGTGAGGTTGAGAATCAACGTGACAAGAAAATCAAGTTCTTGTGATCAGATCTTGGGGGAGAATACTTGAGTCACGAATTTGGCACACACTTAAGAAAATGTGGAATAGTTTCACAACTCACGCCGCCTGGAACGCCTCAACGTAATGGTGTGTCCGAACGTCGTAATCGCACTCTATTGGATATGGTACGATCTATGATGTCTCTTACCGATTTACCGCTGTCATTTTGGGGCTATGCTTTAGAGACTGCTGCATTCACTTTAAATAGGGCTCCATTGAAATCCGTTGAGACGACACCGTATGAATTATGGTTTGGGAAGAAACCTAAGCTGTCGTTTCTAAAAGTTTGGGGATGCGATGCTTATGTCAAGAAACTTCAACCTGAAAAGCTCGAACCCAAGTCGGAAAAATGCGTCTTCATAGGATACCCTAAAGAAACTGTTGGGTATACCTTCTACCTCAGATCCGAAGGCAAGATCTTTGTTGCCAAGAATGGGTCCTTTCTAGAGAAAGAGTTTCTCTCAAAAGAAATAAGTGGGAGGAAAGTAGAACTTGATGAAGTATTACCTCTTGAACCGGTAAGTTGCGCAGCTCAAGAAAATGTTCCTGAGGTGCCTGCACCGACTAGAGAGGAAGTTAATGATGATGATCATGAAACTTCAGATCAAGTTACTACTGAACTTCGTAGGTCCACGAGGACACGTTCCGCACCAGAGTGGTACGGCAACCCTGTCTTGGAAATCATGTTGTTAGACAACGGTGAATCTTCAAACTACGAAGAAGCGATGGCGGGCCCGGATTCCGACAAATGGCTAGAAGCCATGAAATCCGAGATAGGATCCATGTATGAAAACGAAGTATGGACTTTGACTGACTTGCCCGTTGATCGGCGAGCCATAGAAAATAAATGGATCTTTAAGAAGAAGATAGACACGGATGGTAACGTAACCATCTATAAAGCTCGGCTTGTCGCTAAGGGTTATCGACAAGTTCAAGGGGTTGACTACGATGAGACTTTCTCACTCATAGCGAAGCTGAAATCCGTTCGAATCATGTTAGCAATTGCCGCATTCTATGATTATGAGATATGGCAAATGGACGTCAAAACGGCATTCCTTAATGGTTTCCTTAAGGAAGAATTGTATATGATGCAGCCGGAAGGTTTTGTCGATCCTAAGAATGCTGACAAGGTGTGCAAGCTCCAACGCTTGATTTATGGGCTGGTGCAAGCATCTCGGAGTTGGAACATTCGCTTTGATGAGATGATCAAAGCGTTTGGGTTTACGCAGACTTATGGAGAAGCCTGCATTTACAAGAAAGTGAGTGGGAGCTCTGTAGCATTTCTCATATTGTATGTGGATGACATATTGTTGATGGGAAATGATATAGAATTCTTGGAAAGCATAAAGGCCTATTTGAACAAGTGTTTTTCAATGAAGGACCTTGGAGAAGCTGCTTATATATTAGGCATCAAGATCTATAGAGATAGATCGAGACGCCTCATTTGTCTTTCACAGAGTACGTACCTTGACAAGATATTGAAGAAGTTCAAAATGGATCAGTCAAAGAAGGGGTTCTTGCCTGTATTGCAAGGTACGAGATTGAGCATGGCTCAATGCCCGACCACGGCAGAAGATAGAGAAAAGATGAGTGTCGTCCCCTATGCCTCGGCCATAGGGTCTATCATGTATGCTATGCTGTGTACCAGACCTGATGTAAACCTTGTCGTAAGTTTGGTAGGAAGGTACCAAAGTAATCCCAGCATGGAACACTGGACATCGGTCAAGAATATCCTGAAGTACCTGAAAATGACTAAGGACATGTTTCTCGTGTATGGAGGTGACGAAGAGCTCGTCGTAAAGGGTTACGTCGATGCTAGCTTCGACATAGATCTGGATGACTCTAAGTCACAAACCGGATACGTGTATATTTTGAATGGTGGGGCAGTAAGCTGGTGCAGTTGCAAGCAAATCATTGTGGCGGGATCTACATGTGAAGCGGAGTACATGGCAGCCTCGGAGGCAGCACAAGAAGCAGTCTGGGTGAAGGAGTTCATTACCGACCTAGGAGTCATACCCAATGCGTCGGGCCCGATGACTCTCTTCTGTGACAACACTGGAGCTATTACCCTTGCCAAGGAGCCCAGGATTCACAGGAAGACCAGGCATATCAAGCGTCGCTTCAACTCCATTCGTGAAAGTGTTCAAAATGGAGACATAGAGATTTGTAAAGTACATACGGACCTGAATGTGGCAGATCCGTTGACTAAACCTCTCCCTAGAGCAAAACATGATCAACACCAGAACTGCATGGGTGTTCGATTCATCACAATGTAACTAGACTATTGACTCTAGTGCAAGTGGGAGACTGTTGGAAATATGCCCTAGAGGCAATAATAAAATGGTTATTATTATATTTCTTTGTTCATGATAATTGTCTATTGTTCATGCTATAATTGTGTTATCCGGAAATCGTAATACATGTGTGAATACATAGACCACAACACGTCCCTAGTGAGCCTCTAGTTGACTAGCTCATTGATCAAAGGATAGTCATGGTTTCCTAACTATGGACATTGGATGTCATTGATAACGGGATCACATCATTAGGAGAATGATGTGATGGATAAGACCCAATCCTAAGCATAGCTCAAAGATCATGTAGTTCGTTTGCTGTAGCTTTTCCGAATGTCAAGTATCATTTCCTTAGACCATGAGATTGTGCAACTCCCGAATACCGTAGGAGTGCCTTGGGTGTGCCAAACGTCACAACGTAACTGGGTGACTATAAAGGTACATTATAGGTATCTCCGAAAGTGTCTGTTGGGTTGGCACGAATCGAGACTGGGATTTGTCACTCCGTATGACGGAGAGGTATCTCTGGGCCCACTCGGTAATGCATCATCACAATGAGCTCAATGTGACCAAGTGGTTGATCACGGGATCATGCATTATGGTACGAGTAAAGTGACTTGCCGGTAACGAGATTGAACGAGTTATTGGGATACCGACGATCGAGTCTCGGGCAAGTAACGTACCGATTGACAAAGGGAATTGTATACGGATTGATTGAATCCTCGACATCATGGTTCATCCGATGAGATCATCGTGGAGCATGTGGGAGCCAACATGGGTATCCAGATCCCGTTGTTGGTTATTGACCGGAGAGGCGTCTCGGTCATGTCTGCATGTCTCCCGAACCCGTAGGGTCTACACACTTAAGGTTCGGTGACGCTAGGGTTGTAGAGATATTAGCATACGGTAACACGAAAGTTGTTCGGAGTCCCGGATGAGATCCCGGACGTCACGAGGAGTTCCAATGGTCTGGAGGTGAAGATTTATATATAGGAAGTCAAGTTTCGGCCATCGGGAAAGTTTCGGGGGTAATCGGTATTGTACCGGGACCACCGGAAGGGTCCCGGGGGTCCACCGGGTGGGGCCACCTATCCCGGAGGGCCCCATGGGCTGAAGTGGGAGGGGAACCAGTCCCTAGTGGGCTGGTGCGCCCCCTTGGGCCTCCCCGGCGCCTAGGGTTGGAAACCCTAGGGGTGGGGGCGCCACCCTTGCCTTGGGGGGCAAGGCACCCCCTTGGCCGCCCCCCCCCCTAGGAGATTGGATCTCCTAGGGCCGGCACCCCCCAGGCACCCTATATATAGTGGGGGGAGGGAGGGCAGCCGCACCCAAGCCCCTGGCCTCTCCCTCTCCCTCCCATGACACTCCTCCGTCTCACTGCGCTTGGCGAAGCCCTGTCGAGATCACCGTTGCTTCCACCACCACGCCGCCGTGCTGCTGGATCTTCATCAACCTCTCCTTCCCCCTTGCTGGATCAAGTTGGAGGAGACGTCTTCCCAACCGTACGTGTGTTGAACGCGGAGGTGCCGTCCGTTCGGCACTAGGTCATCGGTGATTTGGATCACGTCGAGTACGACTCCATCAACCCCATTCTCTTGAACGCTTCCGCACGCGATCTACAAGGGTATGTAGATGCACTCCTCTCTCTCTCTCTCGTTGCTAGATGACTCCATAGATTGATCTTGGTGATGCATAGAAAATTTTAAAATTCTGCTACGTTCCCTAACATGTCCTTACTTGGACAAGCATCCCACTTATGATTAACCTCTATTGCAAGCATCTGCAACTACAACAAAAGTGTTAAGGTCAACCTAACCATAGCATGAAACATATGGATCCAAATCAGCCCCTTACGAAGCAACACATAAACTAGGGTTTAAGCTTCTGTGACTCTAGCAACCCATCATCTACTTATTACTTCCCAATGCCTTCCTCTAGGCCGAAATATTGGTGAAGTGTTATGTAGTCGACGTTCACATAACACCACTAGAGGAGAGACAACATACATCTCATCAAAATATCGAACGAATACCAAATTCACATGACTACTAATAGCAAGACTTCTCCCATGTCCTCAGGAACAAACGTAACTACTCACAAAGCATATTCATGTTCATAATCAGAGGGGTATTAATATGCATATAGGATCTGAACATATGATCTTCCACCAATTAAACCAACTAGCATCAACTACAAGGAGTAATTAACACTACTAGCAACCCAAGGTACCAATCCCGAACTTGGAGACAAGAATTGGATACAAGAGATGAACTAGGGTTTTGAGAGGAGATGGTGCTGGTGAAGATGTTGATGGAGATTGCCCTCTCCAGATGAGAGGAGCGTTCGTGATGACGATGGCGATGATTTCCTCCTCCCAGAGGGAAGTTTCCCCGGCAAAACAGCTCCGCGAGAGCCCTAGATTGGTTCCACCAAGGTTCCGCCTCGTGGCAGCGGAGTTTCATCCGAGAAGATGGCTTATGATTTTTTTCCATCGAAAGACCTCATATAGCCCCTGGGCGCGCCCCCCACCCTCGTGGGCTGGGTGTGCCCCCCCCCCCCCCTGGTGAACTTCTTGTGCTCAATATTTATTATATATTCTGAAATTGACTTCCGTGAAGTTTCAGGACTTTTGGAGCTGTGCAGAATAGGTCTCTAATATTTGCTCCTTTTCCAGCCCAGAATCCCAGCTGCCGGCATTCTCCCTCTTTATGTAAGCCTTGTAAAATAAGAGAGAATAGGCATAAGTATTGTGACATAATGAGTAATAACAGCACATAATGCAATAAAATATCGATATAAAAGCATGATGCAAAATGGGCGTATCATGGTGCACAGAGGGGATCGGGAGTGAAGGTATGGTGTGGATCTTGTTGGGGGCCTATCCACGTATAAATAGCGGGTACCGGCCAGGCCAGTCGTGCCACATATTAATATCGGCCAGCGAACGAACGTCAGAGTAGGTTTCTAGGAAACCATGATTGTTTAATGCCGGCGAGCGGATGGGCGGGTGACGTTTGCATGCCAAGGGAAGGTGCGTATACGGCGTGGGGCGACACTCTCATCCGGCGCGCCACTTCAACATTGGCTCCAGTGCGAGGCCATGTCCGCTCTTGTCCGGCATCAATGCGGCGCTGGTGCTCTAGAGCGGCGCTGACCGGCATAAATGCGTGACAATCGCTTCACAGGGAAGAGGACGCGGACGAGAGAGAGGCTTTTCTGGTGGGTCTGGGGTGTCGGGCATGTTTGTGGCATTGGTCCGGCCTCCTGCAAGCCCCGCCCCCTTATTTGCCTCCAGTTTACAAGAAAATAGACATCTGAATCAGTTCCTGAACCAATGGGTGCCGCGTTGGATGATAAATCACATCCGAACCTTTCAATCCGAATGATTGTGGGCGTTTTGAGAGTCTGTGTTGGAGATATCCTGAATACGGGAAAGCATCACGTGCCCCAAACACTCATAGGCGTCCTCCCATCTTAAAAAAATGAATTTAAATTCCACAAACATGTAAAATAAAAAATGTTGGTTTTGTCATTTTTATTTCGCTATGTATATTTCCAATTTATATTTGACATTTTAGGGATTGTAGCCACGTGTCTAATGAACATTCACCTTTTAAAAAAAAATTGAAACATTTAACTAACTTTTATTTTAACATTAAACCATGTCAGTATAGCGAATACTATATATTCTCCCGTCATCACACTGGAAAAGTTGATGGCCTCCCGAATAGTGAACTTTTTCACGGATCCTTTTCCTTTCTGAGAGCTGCTCAGATGTTCAAATTAGTTGAAATTTAGTACAGACCTCACACACTAAAACATCTTTCGTGTATAAAAATAGATTTTTTTTTTGAATTTTTCTAGTATTTCTTTTGATTTTACTGTTCATGCGCATAAGCAGATGAGCTCGGGAGCCATTTAGCCGCTCTCTTGATGAATTGATTATTTCTGAAAGAGGAATTTTCTATTGTTGGTTATAAATTGGATAATTAGTATCCCCCTCAAAAAAATGGGATAATTAATATTATACCGAATAGGTTCTTTTTTTGTGTGGCAATACGTGTCTCATTAATTTCATAAAGATCAAAGCATTTTAAAAAAAAGTCATATAAAGACCAACATGACAAAACTAAAAAGATAGCAGAACATCTATGAATAGACCCGGAGAAATTTATATTCTACCGATCAAATACAGGGATTAGTACGACAAATGAGTAGACATCAAGCGCGGACTCTCTGCACGTACGTACATGTGGAAGGATTAGGGTATGTGTTGCTTAGTGGAAAATTTTACCCTGCCAAATCTTACAAAAAAAATTTGTCAACAAAGGTTTGGCCAGCCAATGGTTGGCGAAACTTGGCAACGCATACGACGGCATGAACCAAACCTACTTGGATGCATACACAACCGACCAAAGTCACACGGATCAAACAAAGGAGCGGCTCGATCAAACCATATCATACCATACACATGGGATTCAACTCAGGATGCCGACTGCCGAACCTTGCTGGCAAGTCAGAAGAAGGAAGTTTCTGCTGCGTGGTTGCATGTCATGCATCGTTGGTGCCATGGATACACAATTGCAAACGCCAAACCTTCGTCGATCGTGCTTCGCCGATGAGACATTTTATATTGGTGAGGTTACATGGCGTGCGATTCCCGCGTGACCTGGACGTTCCCCAGGCGGACTGACAGTGAGATGGCACCGACGGTACAGCATCCGGTCCGATGTATACGTTGCTGGACCGCCGGCGAACAGCTTCACCAGCAGCATCCAACGTTCCTCCCATGCTCGCATCATACGTACTCCCTCCGTTACAAATTACTTGTCACAAAAATAGATGTATTTATAACTAAAATACATATAGATACATTCATTTCTACGACGAGTAATTTAGAACGGAGGGAGTATCTGCGTTAATGCGTCCGGCCGATCTAGCAAGCTCGGGTTTCCCAAACTGAAGAAGAGGACAGTGGTTAGCTACATCGCACTCGGAAGCCGACGCCCCGCTCGGTTTGGCGGGAACCTGTTCTCCTTTTCTTCGCTTCATTTGGTAACTCGTCCTAGACGTGACATCGCGCATGTGCTCTCCCGAATGAGCAATGGCGTCCGATGCTCTCTTTTTTTCTGGCGGCCGGTTTTTTAGCGTGTTCAGGTGATGCATACTTGTGTTTTTTTCAAATAGAAAGGCGCACAAATGTTTTACTAGTAAAGCAACCAACACGTAGACACATTATACATAGCTATAATGCTGCAGATTTCCAATCGAAACCTTAAACACAACAGGAGAAACAATGATTAACCTAAACACTAAACAGGGCTGTGAACTGGGACCATCATCTGAAAGATTGTGCGCTTGGAATTTTCTCAAGATTCAGAGCATGTGAACCCAAGATCGGGTGCACCACAACACCCTGTGTACAAGACGTTTGGCATCTCCGTCCATCAGCCCCGACCGAAGCAGACAGAAAACCACAGCGATTTCAGGCGATGCAGGCCCAGGATCCCTCTCTCTATCCGTGGTGCCAGCCAGCCAGCCAATACGCCCACTGCCACCGCTGCACGGCTGCCGGCCGATCACCATCCCCCCGCGTGACACACCTGCCCCCACGGGCCGGCAGCGCCTCGCGTACACAGTCCGCGTCAGCAGTTGGCTCCCCGTCACGAGTCACGACCATGTCGACGACGAGACCGACGACGGCCGTGCTGCATCAGTAATGGCAGCACCGTGCCACCGGTCGCCACTCCCATCTCCGTGCTGCCGACTAGACCAGGCCACCATGCGATCAATGCAATGCAATCCAACACACCACTGCCCATCACATTTTGGGGGCAAAAATATACAGTAGTGCCCTCCGGTGTTCATCCTTTGTTCTGTGATGTGAGTTTTCTTTATCATTCCGGTTCACTTCTTGTCTTGTGCACAGGCGACGTGAAAAACCGACGACGCGGAATAAATTCATAATAAGTAAAATATAAACTGAGAAAAGGAGCAACGGAGGCCATGGCGTGAGCTGTGAGCACAGCAATTCATTCCTCTCATCACCGATTTTTACAGCTTGGTCGAGCTTTCACAGGCGCCCTTTTTTCACCACATGCCGACATCATCATTGGCTATCAGACGACGGTAAAAAAGACACTACTAGGAGAGAGAGAAGAGAGAGAAGTTACCGGAGTAAGAAAAAAAGAGAAAAGGAAAGGAAATCTCTCTCTAATCTACTGCGCGGCGGTGTCGGTGCCGGCGGCGGCGCGGCCGCAGAAGGCGTCCCGGCGGACGGCGCTGCCGCCGCGGATGACGAAGTGGGCGAGCGACCGCGTGCTGCTCGCCGGCACGCGGTTCTCCTCGCACAGGAACTCCCTGGAGCACGCCCGCTCCACCTCCCGCTCGTAGTCGTGCACCAGCACGTCCGTCGCCGCGCCCTCCTCCTTCCGCGCCCGCGCCAGCACCCCCGCCGTGAATATCGCCGACATCCGCCCCGGCGACGACGCCGTGTACCTGCCACCATCATTCAAAACCGGACGAGATTCAGTCAGGGCCCTGCTTCCTCCGCTAGAGCGAGAAATCTGATCCCCCCCGAAACAAAACACAAAATTTGGATCTTGAACGAGGCTCGAGTCCTACCCGCGCGGGCCGTCGACGAGGATGACGTCCCAGGCGACGTCGTAGAGCTGGTTGGGGAGGTCGTTGATGGCGAGGCGGCAGTCGGAGAAGAGCAGGTTCTGGACGGGGCGGCACTCGGCGGCGCGGGCGGCGCGGGCGGCCTCGAGGAGGTCCGGGAACTCGCGGACCGTGGTGGTGTAGGCCACGTCGTAGGCCTCCAGCCCCGGGTGCCGCCCCTCCAGGTGGGACACGTACCACTGGTTCTCGTCCAGGAACACGGTGCGCCCGCCGTGGTTGAGCGCGCGCCACAGCGGCGTCTCCCCGCCCAGCCCGAACACCAGCAGGTTGCAGGGGGCCCGCCGCTTCAGCGCCGCCGCGATGGCGCGCACGTCCGCCGCCGGCATGCTCCCGGACGTGTTGCCGCCCACCGCCGCGTACTGCACCAGCGCGTCGAACACGTACGCCGGCAGCCCCGGCCCCGTGGCCGCCTCCTCCCCCTTGGCCGCGGCGGCCCTCCGCGCGCCCGCCGACACCGCGAGCCTGGCCCCCGAAGCCGACCCCGTGGCCCTCCGCCTGGCGCCGACGGCCGAGGACGCGTCGCGCGCGGCGGAGAGCAGCGAGGCGAGGGACACGCACGCGAAGCAGGCGAGGAAGACGACGAGCCACAGCCGGCGCCGCCCCATCCACGGCGACCCCGACCCGCCGCCGGACGGCTTGTTGGAGGAGGAGTGCACCAGCAGCACCTTCGGCCCGCCGCCCAGCCCCTTCATCCCCCGCCTCCCCCCGTCCCCGCCAACCAGCCGCCGGACCAAGAAACGGGCGAGATTGAAGAACGGCAATCTGAGGCGGCCGCCCGGATCGATCTGCTCCGGGTGACAGCGAGTGGGCTGGGATAGTTATGGGGAGGGAGGAGGCGGTGGCGGTGTGGGTGGGGGTGGAGGTGGAGGGGAAGCAATGCCGGTGGAGGAGGGAGGGGAGGGGATGGGTCTGCTCGGCCGGCCGCGGGTGGGCTGGGTCGGGTTGGTAGGTTGAAGGGGAAATCGATCCCGCCGGGGGTTGCGGTGGGTCTCGGGTCTGTTTCGTGTGTGTTTCTGGCAGTCCGGCCCTAAAGGTCTTCACGGAGTCAAAGATTTGTAGTAACCCAAGTACTGTAGCGGGCGGCAGCAAAATTTAGTAGTTGGTTGAAAAAATTGGCATTAGTCTTTCGGGTAACAATTTGGCATAAGTTGACCTGGGCTTTGTACACTGCAAGGTGTTTAGAGGGGTGATTGGTAAAATATTTTTTTAAACATCTGTGCTTATCTCTATAAAAGAGGTGTCCAATTAAACGTTTACCTCTACAAATATGCACCAACGCTAGTATTTTTTTATGCACCTCTTCTAAGCACCTTGCGTTTGACAAGGCCTTCGAGCTTTATTGATTTTTACATGTGTGGGATAGTGGTTGTTGTTGTTTGTTGGGTGAGGAGCCGTCGGCAGGAAGAACCGACCGGCTGGGCTAGATGATGTTAATCCAACAATTCAGTCAAATCGGCTGACACCAAGTCATTTTTGTAGACAACTTATAGATACTAGATGGTCCTATGATTATGCTCAAAGTTTTGATATCACCGTTTACACATGAGGAAACACGAGTCAATCAAAGTCATGGAATAGTATACAACAAAGATGAAGAAGGTGTAGCGCTTGTCGATGATGGGGTGCTATAGCGGCGAAGATAAGGATGCAAAACACGAGATGGACCATCGCAACGAATTGACACTGTTATTCGAAATGCATGCTCGCCGAGGCAGGCACATGAGCTCTGTCATTTTATAAAATAACAAAAGAGTTGTCCAGTTAATTGGGGACACAATACATACGCACCCGTGCACAACAAAACAAAATAAAATCAGAGCATGTACAATACTCGTGCCTTCGGGAACCAAGCGAGGTCTTTTGTGCAGGGGAACGCTAGTACAATAAGCTTTGTTCGGCTCCAGCTAGGAAGGGGCGACACCTCGCTCAAATGCCTGTACTCACTCATCGCCAGATGGTCTATAGATCTTGATGTAATGCTTGGTATTATTTTTTGGTGTTCGTCGTATTGCCACTGAAGAAGCGTGGCACTTGCTTTTTCTTAGACGGACACCTTGCCCTTATAACACGTACACATAAGTACAGTAGGAATTACGCGGTGCCATATTTAGTATCTCCTCGGCGCTGAGGGCACGTCGAGATGGCAACGTTTTGGCCCGTGGACGCGACCGGCGTTAATCAAGCGAGGACTTCGTGGGACTTTGTTGGGGTCTCGACTTTGGGTCCCGTCACCGTGTAGTGCAACTTTTTGCTCCGTGGAAAATCACTTCCCGTACTGGGTGGCTCGTTGCGGCTTGGATGGGACGGGCCGGAAAGCTGATGTGATCGGCCCAGCGAAAACCCGTCGCTCTCTGGCTTCACTTGGGTTGCACAAAATCCCAGGGCACCACCACGACAAGGATTTGGACGCTACACGCGCGGTCCAGGTCCAGGTCGACTGATCGACGTATACGTAATCTGAAGCAACACCGCGCCCGTATGTCATACGGCGAATACGGCCTCCTCTACATTTTGGGATGCGTAGGACCGAAGAGGAGTGTCGGGGTGACGGATCCCGCGGACATATATGAGACCGCGGCGGACCGGGACCCCTTTCGATTCGGCAGGGGGGCGGATAGTGCACAAAGAGCAGATCGAGGTGAACGCACGAGCGGCGCGGTCAGTTTACCCAGGTTTGGGCCGCACGGATGCGTAAAACCCTACTCCTGCTTTGGTTTGTATTTGTGTTCTTGCTCGGGAGCGATGAACGCTACAGTACACTTGAATGGCCAGCGAGACCGAGCGTGAGAATTATCGTCCCCCTCTCCCTGTTGCGCATGGGCCTCCTTTTATATGTCAAAGGGGTCATCGACAGGTGGCAACAGAGATGAGGGTAAAAAGGTAAAAGAGGTGATGGTTGGCGCCACCGCTTACTACAGTTGTATCATACCTAACCCTGACGGCAGGGGACAAAGGCATTAAATGCCCGTCTGTGTCGACCAAACAGTGCAAAAAGGGGCCGTCAGGGGCGTCACCGTTTGCCACGATGGCTATCTTGTCAGCGCCTGCTTGCCACCGCATGCCCCTGGCTGCACAGCCTCCCGCCACGTACGCCAGGAACGGTCCCAGAGCGACACGTTGGTGGGTGAGCTGGAGCGCGGGCTGCGGAGTAGTAGCTTGCCGCGGCAAGCGCCTTGCCGCGGATGTTGTCTTGTCGCGTCCGGGAGCTTGTCGCTCACCGGGTCTTGTCGCGTCCGGGACCTTGTCGCTCACCGGGCCTTGCCGGGACGCGCAGCGCGTCGCAGCAAACTTCTCGAGATGCCTTGGTTGGTTTTTCCGGCAAGCTCCTCTTGTCGGGGTCTCTGTGCTTCGAGTGGCCTTCCCGGCAAGCTCCTCTTGCCGTGGTCTTGCGCCTTGTCTCGAATACTTTGTTCTTAAATGGCTCCAAAGGAACCACGGAGGACCTTGGCGGTCACCCGGCAAGCCTTGCCGTGGGGTGCTGCGACTGCCCGTTCATAAGTCCGGGATACTAAGGTACCTCTACTTTAGTACACCGACAAGAAGCCACCCAAAACTGTCTCGGCAATACATAAAAGAGCACGGCCATGGGTCATGTGGGCGGTCGCGTTGCTGCCGACGGGAAGGACGAACCGCCCTGTTGGGGAGTCGTCAGCAAAGAAAAGCTGTGCCATGCGCCCATCGGTACTACTCCTACGAGCGAGCATTCAGCAATGAAGTTAGGGTGATGCGATGCCTTCAGTGTTTGGTGCCGCCTCCCAAAACATGCCCAAGAAGCTATCGGCGGCAGGTGGCATTGAATGGATGAATGCGGTTGGATGCAGAGACATTATCAGAGGGAGCGGCATACGCTTGGATTAGAATTAAAGCCACGGGCCGCCTGACACGCCCGCGCCACCGCCCGGCCGGCCGGCGCCGCGTCGCCTTCAAGTGCTCCGCGGTCAGACGATCGATCGACGCCGGCACGCATGGACAGATGCACGCACGTACATGCGGATGTGCGATGTGGCTGCCAGGCCTCCATGACGCTACATGTGCATTCCTGAGCCATTTGGCACTATCGCGAATTCTGCTCTACATGTTGCGTCGGTTTCGTCCTTTGGATCCGGCTCCGTGGGTGTGCCGGCATTGCTCCAAACGCTTTTATATTCTTCCCAACGAAGGGAGGGGGAGGAGGGCTTGTGTGGTTAGGAGTACAGTCTTTCATGTGGCTGATTAAGAATGATGATTCTCAGGGCCGTCAACGTCTCCGGTGACGGAGCCATGATGGAAACGAGCCCCGGGCAAGACTAGACGCCTGTATAATATCCCCAAGAGTACCCCCGACTGTATAATATCCCCAAGAGTACCCCCGAGCCAATTTGGAACTGCAATGACCGACCTTTCCTTTTATGTGAACTAAGCAACGTGTGGGTTCCCTAATCCTTACCTCCCGCCCGTCTAAAGGTACATTTCTGGCTTCCTCGGTTTTCGTCATTCTGTCACAATCTCTGCAATTCAAATCCCACATTTCACCCATAATCAATTTTTGAGGTTTTGGGTGCAAGTATGAAGCCCACCGGAGCGGACTCAAACCGAAATAAAATAACAAACCCAGGGCCTTCGGTGAATTCCGATGGTCCAAAGTCGCAGGCTTTTCCGGGCAAATTTTTCTAACCATACGAAGAGCAAACTTCTCGGTCCGAAGGCTAGCTTGGAGCCTTCAAGGCCCACGAAGAGTAGCACATAATTCCGATATAAAAACACGTCCAGCTTCTATCCTGTAAATGTTGTTGATAATGTTGGAAAATCAGCAATTGGTAGCTCTCCGACTGAGATATTTTTAATGTAACTTTATTATAACGAAACATCTTGTTTATTTAGTACTGCAAATACCGCATAAGTTTTGTTCTATGGTTCTGGGTTGAAAAAAAACTTTCCATGTAACTTGGGATCTGTTTTAAGCATTGCCCCCCCCCCCCCCCCCCTCCTTGATTTTCATTGACTCCGCTTAATAGTAGTGCTTTCATATGACTCAAAACATAAATAAACGAGTGTATGAGATTAGACACATTATCTTTGTTGAAATATATTGTTCATCTCTCTCCACCACTTCAGACTTTCGAAGCAATTGGCTGGTGCATGAATTCGATATGATATCCGAGCCAAGAAGTTTTGAGATCAAGACCCTGTCTACGCAGTATAAAAAAATATTCTGCGGTCTACAACGGTCCCACACCTAAGGACTAAAATAGCCTAGGCGTGAGGGGGGTATTGAAATGGCATTTGAAACAACTGGTTGGTTCATGAATTCAATAGTCTTCTTTTACCCCTTTTTGCTTAAGGGGTCCTCAACCACACTCCTTGCATTCTATAAGAATGAAAACATGTCCATACACTCTAGTAGAAACATTCGTCCCCTAATCACTTGTCATTGACATTAAAACACAATCTAGGAATATGAATATCATATGAATATTGTTTCAATGCATATGTTCTTTTATTCACATCTTCACATAACTTCAGAGGGTTTTATAGTAAGGACATCAATGCCTGACCAACACCAAATACAAGGTCGTTCCACAAATGCCACATTCGCCGGTTATTCCAACTGCACCATGAGGAGTAGCTAGTCTGGCCATGTTCGCACAAAGCAATTTTCCGTTGATACATTTTAATCCAACTGAACAGGTGCTCAGAGGTCTCTTGCATTTGTACATTCAACAACGTTGTGGAATCCACCCCCTCTTCTTGCCCGCATATGAAACACTTGGCATTTATGATCGAATCGCACGCTGATGTTGCACTTTGGTTCCTCTTATACAAATTTCCCCGACAATTATATGTATATTTCGTTGCAAAATAGAGCATGCAGATTTGAGCAAGATAGACTTTTTATCATCTCCCCTTGTTGTTAGTCACATGGCAACTGGGATACACTTTCTTGTAGAGAATAGTAAGTGAAGTCAAATCTCTACAAAGATTTAACTAAAAAACTAAAACTGAAGACCAATCATGAATCAAGAGAATTTAGCACCCTACCTGATACACCCACTTTTCTTTAAAAATTCACAATCTTTTCTGAAACATGCGTACCAAATCGCATTTGCTCATCCTAGGCTCCAGAGTGAAACAACTGCAGTATGCTATTATCACTAGCCTTGAAGTAAAGCCCCGACAAGAAGCACCTAAAGGATAGATATCTCCCACTGTCAGTTTAGTTTAAGCCACCAAGAACACCGCGAGTGATAGCAGATCAAGGAAAGCAAGCGTACTACACGCATCGACCACCTTGATTAATCTAGAGCGGCGTAAAATACTACGTACTCGGCCAGAATCTTTGCACCTGAGATCGACAGCAACGCAGCAAGTGTCGACAGCACGTGGACCATCAAAGCAGCACGGTGTGCCTTGGTGTTAACATTGACGGGAGTATTCTTATGGCGGCTTCCCAAGAATGTTTGCCGCCGTGCAAAAATGATGCTACCGGTGCTATTATTACTGTACTAAATTAACATAACAAGATGCTACTTAGTGCAGTACTAGGCGACGTGGTACTAGTATCTGATGATAAACCATCATAGTCAAATGGGTTCAGAAGCGGTGCAACAGCGTGGTGGGAACTGCAAAAGGCTCGAGCCCTTTGCGGATCTGCTCTTGAATAGTGTTGTCGGTCACTGGTAGAGTGATAGTGTGGTGGCTTATCAGATCTGGAATACTGTTATCCTGTTGACCTCTTTATTTATCTCGGAATGGAGCCCTGTTGACCTGGTGCGTAAATTATTTGTGCGGCTCGGGCTCACTGCTCTTGGTTGACACTACTGGCTTTCAGTTTGGGCCTCAGAGAGTGGACAGGAGCAGCAGTACGCACCAGCTCAGGCTCAGCTCCAACGGCGAAAGGCACAACAACCGGAGAGGATACAGTTCAGCAGAACCATGATTAGTAAGACGTGGCACCATATAAAAATGTGGCTATACGTAGAGCCAGAATGCGCCACGACCATGTTTGGTTTTTTAGGCTTAGGATAAGAGACGGCGCTCCATTGTTACTGTCGGTACAGGTTTATGGACCACCTTACCTGTACTTTCATGCTTCTAATCTTCTCTGTTTAATTAACTTGTTTTATTGCTCCAAAGATGGCCATATGCTAGTGGTATCACCAGCTCCAGCAGATCCACCAGAGTCATTTGGTTGGCTGGATGAACTGCTTGCTGAGGCGGAAGAATTGCTCGCCGTGCTCGCGTACGTACGTGCCTACGTGAGCAACATGCCAGCAGTTAACGCTGTGTGCTCAAGATGGGATCATGGAACAGATGAAACCTCTGAACCTGAACCCCGTTTGCTTTCTGTCTCTTCCCCAGCCTCCGGTTTCCCTCTCCAATCCCTTCTATCTTCTCTCTTCTGCATGTCGTACTGAGATCGTAGCACTCTTGCCGCTATCGTTCGTGTCGCGTCCTGCACGCCAGGCGCAGGTCCAGTCTGGTTCGGTCTCCGAGTTGGTGCGGCCGTCGGTGGCGGACTCGGAAACACGGCCCGCCGTACCGGAGACGGAGTCGGACACCCCCATACAGCCGCCGGGTACAAGTCCGTATATAGTACATAACCCAGCCTCTCCTTCCATTGACAACAAGGATCGCTCGACAAAATCGCACACGCACGCACAGGAAGGTAGGGAGAGCGATGGCGATGGCGACGGCGCTTCGACACGCGGCGACGAGGCTGGGCGGCGGCGCATGGGCGAAGCTGCTGCCAAGGAGGCTCGTCCACGGCGGCGCAAGACCCGCCGCGGCGGACGGCAAGGCCCGCGCCCTGAACCTGATCAAGCAGAAGAGGGAGGAGCTGTTCGACCTGATCGCCGACACGGAGCGGCGGTACGACACGCGCATGACCAAGGAGGGGTTCCAGAACGCCCGGATGCTCCAGCAGCTCGCCGTGCAGATCGAGCCCAGGCCCAACGACCCGCTCTGGTACGTCACGCGCCCCTCGACCGAGCAACCGAGCATGGATACGCTCGATCGCCGGCTGATCTCCTTCCCTTCTTTTGGATTTGCTGATATGGATTTCGTTGTTGCAGGCGCTCGAAGCGGTTTTCGAAGCTGACCAACGATTTCCTGGGGTGGGCGGGGGCTTGCGTGGCGGGCTACATGCTCACGAAAAAATGGCTTCGTTCCGACAAAGAGGCGGCGGAGGAGAAGATGCCAGATCCGCATGTGTAGGAATTTTTTTTTTTTTGCTCTGAGGATCATTTCTATTTCTTGAATTGAGGATAGATTATTACTATTATCTCCTATCCTTTTTTTACTTTAGCTCAAACGGATATATTGAAACAAATGTATGTAGACATATATCGTAATATGGACCAGAGAGATTACTACTCAAGTACGTACTCATTAGGGTTCTTTTTGGGTGATCTTTTATCTTTGTATAGAAAAAGGATAGTAATTGTGAAACCAGTTATGCGTTGTTATGTTTATCCAAAAGAAAAGTAAAGACCATTCAAAAAAAAAAAGAGTAATGCATTGTTAGGTCTTGTGCAATGCAAGGTGACATAGTAAAATAAACCATATTTTTTCCTATAAGAGGGACATCTAATTAACCGTATATCCTCTACAAATAAGAATCAACGTTTAATTTTCTAACCATCATCACTTAATTTGTTGCTCTCAAGTTGTATCGTACGCTTCCCTGAAGGAAATGTCGTTTAGCTGGTCCTTACCATATCGATCTTCGGGATCGATTCGCTTGGTTGTTGCTCTGGTTTTGGTCCCCTTTTTCAGGTTTTTCATAGTTTTTTTTCCTTTCTTCTTTCCTTTTTGGTTTCCTTTATATCTTCAGGGTTTTTTTTCTTGCTTTTCACCCTTTTTTGGTTTCTTTCACAGTTTTTTTGGTGTCTACTTTTCCCATATACAATGTATATTTTTTGTATACATAACTTTTTTGTATACACGTTTAACATTTTCCATATGCATGAGTAACACTTCTGAAGACTTATATTTTTATGTCTATTTGTTTCATACACATTGTATATTTTTTGTATACATGTGAAACATTTTTATACATATTTAAAATTTTCCAAATACATGAATAACATTTTTGAAAATTATAATTTTTATGTCTATTTTTCCGTACACATTGTACATATTTCGTATACATTAGACATATTTTTTCTTTCCACAAGTAACATTTTTCAAATGCAAGATTAACATTTACAAATTTTTTATATAAAGTATAATATTTATATTTAGAATATTTTGAAGTATAAACAAAGTGAGGAAAAAGAAAGCCAAAAACGAAACAAAAACCATGAAAAAAACAGAGAAAAACGTGTCTGTGGCCTCCCTCGCGCTGGGCTGGCCTATTCGCGCGCACTTCAGGCGAGCGCTCGTACAGCCTCGCGCTAAGCGAACTATAGGCGCCACCGCACAGTCTCGCGCTCCGAGGGAAAGATTGGGAGAGAGAAGCGTTAACCGCAGATTCGCCAGCTCGCTCAGATTTTCTGGCCGCAAAATTCGTTGATCGTTCATGAATTTGGGAAAAAACAGTTCACGGCTGAAATAAGTTCTCAATTTGAAAATGGTTTCTGGATTTAAAAAACTTCACGAATTTCAAAATTTGTTAATAAAATTCAAGAATGCTCATATATTTAAAAATGTTCATGAATCTAAAAAAAGTTTGTGGATTTTAAAAAGTTCATAATTAGAGAAAAGTTCATGGGTTCAAAACAATTCATCAACTTGAAAAAAGTTCGAGCTTCCCATGGATTCGAAAAAAACACGAATTTGAAACAAGTTCATGGATTAAGAAAAGGAATTAAAAACGTTCGTGAATTGGGAAAATTTTCAATGGTTAAAGAAAAGTTCATGAGTTTGAAAATTTTAAAGGTTTAAGAATATTTTAGGAATTTGAAAAAACATCAGAGGTCCTGTGAGTACAGTAAAATGTGGGTTTAAAAAAGCTTTACGATTTAAAAAAAACTAACTTGAAGAAGGTTTTGAATTTGAGAAAAGATCACGAATTTGGAAAAGTTTCAAATTTAAAAAGTTCATGAATTTGATAAAAATAAAAGGCAAAAACTAAAAACGGAAAAAATAAAAGCTGGCCAACGATTTCCTGGGGTTAAGACTTGCAGGGCGGGCTACATGCTCACGAAAAAATGGCTTCATTCTGACAAGGAGGCGGCGCAGGAGAAGATGCCACATCCGCATGTGTAGGGGCTACGCTAGGGGCGCCCTCCTTTTGTTTCAGTATGTTAGAAGGGAGAGAGGGATTGGTGGAATCGTTCGTTGTATTGTTTGAACCTCGTGGGCATATATATATATGAGTACATGATCATTTTGGAGTACAAGGCAAGGTAGAATAATATCCTACGCTATCTGTGCTTTCCTAATAATCACAATACTCAACATCCCCCCACCCCCCCCCCCCCCCCCGCAGTCACAATGGTACCGACGCAGACGGTGAGACTGGAGAAGAATCCGAAGGGAAGCTGCTACCTCTTGAGCACTGCGTTGGATTACCCCGAAGATGAGAGGATGATGCAGCAAAATAGCGTAAGTATTTCCCTCAGTTTTGAGAACCAAGGTATCAATTCAGTAGGACGCTACGCGCGAGTCCCTTGTACCTACAAAAAACAATAGCTCAACGCAACGAGCGTGCTTAGGGGTTGTCAATCACTTCACGGTCACTTACGAAAGTGAGATCTGATAGAGATGATAAATAATATTTTCGGTACTTTTGGTATAGAGATGCAAAGTAAAAAGTAAAAGCAAGTAAAAGCAAAGCAATAATAAAGTGATGGAATTTGATATGATGAGAAAGAGACCCGGGGGGCATAGGTTTCACTAGTGGCTTCTCTCAAGAGTATAAGTATTCTACGGTGGGTGAACAAATTACTGTTGAGCAATTGACAGAATTGAGCATAGTTATGAGAATATCTAGGTATGATCATGTATATAGGCATCACGTCCGAGACAAGTAGACCGACTCCTGCCTGCATCTACTACTATTACTCCACTCATCGACCGCTATCCAGCATGCATCTAGAGTATTAAGTTAAAAACAGAGTAACGCCTTAAGCAAGATGACATGATGTAGAGGGATAGTTTCATGCAATATGATTAAAAAAACCATCTTGTTATCCTCGATGGCAACAATACAATACGTGCCTTGCTGCCCCTTCTGTCACTGAGAAAGGACACCGCGAGATCGAACCCAAACCTAAGCATTTCTCCCATGGCAAGAACAACCAATCTAGTAGGCCAAACCAAACTGATAATTCGAAGAGACTTGCAAAGATAACCAATCATACATAAAAGAATTGAGAGAAGATTCAAATATTATTCATAGACAGACTTGATCATAAACCCATAATTCATTGGTCTCAACAAACACACCGCGAAAAGAAGATTACATCGAATAGATCTCCACGAGAGAGAGGGAGAACATTGTATTGAGATCCAAAAAGAGAGAAGAAGCCATCTACCTACTAACTATGGACCCGTAGGTCTGAAGTAAACTACTCACACTTCATCAGAGAGGCTTGGATGATGATGTAGAAGCCCTCCGTGATCGATGCCCCCTCCGGCGGAGCTCCGGAACAGGCCCCAAGATGGGATCTTGTGGATACAGAAAGTTGCGGCGGTGGAATTAGGTTTTTGGCTCCCTATATGATCGTCTGGGAGCACATGGATATAAATATGAGGAAGAAGTACGTCGGTGGAGCAACAGGGGGCCCACGAGGGTGGAGGGCGCGCCTGGGGGGGGGGGGCAGGCGTGCCCCCTACCTCGTGGCCTCCTGTTAATTGGCTTGACGTAGGGTCCAAGTCTCCTGAGTTGTATTTGGTGAGAAAATCACGTTCCCGAAGGTTTCATTCCGTTTGGACTCCGTTTGATATTTCTTTTCTTCAAAACCCTAAAACAGGCAAAAAACAGCAATTCTGGGCTGGGCCTCCGGTTAATAGGTTAGTCCCAAAAATAATATAAAAGTGGATAATAAAGCCCAATAATGTTCAAAACAGTAGATAATATAGCATGGAGCAATCAAAAATTATAGATACGTTGGAGACGTATCAAGCATCCCCAAGCTTAATTTCCCGCTCGTCCTCGAGTAGGTAAATGATAAAAACAGAATTTTTGATGCGGAGTGCTACTTGGCATAATTTCAATGTAAATCTTCTTAATTATGGTATGAATATTCAGATTCAAAAGATTCAAGACAAAAGTTCATGTTGACATAAAAATAATAATACTTCAAGCATACTAACAAAGCAATTATGTCTTCTCAAAATAACATGGCCAAAGAAAGCTATCCCTACAAAATCATATAGTCTGGCTATACTCTATCTTCACCACACAAAGTATTTAAATCATGCACAACCCCGATGACAAGCCAATCAATTGTTTCATACTTTTGACATTTTCAAAACTTTTTCGATCTTCACGCAATACATGAGCGTGAGCCATGGATATAGCACTATATGTGGAATAGAATGGTGGTTGTGGAGAAGACAAAAAGAGGGAAAGATAGTCTCACATCAACTAGGCGTATCAACGAGCTATGGAGATGCCCATCAATAGATATCAATGTGAGTGAGTAGGGATTGCCATGCAATGGATGCACTAGAGCTATAAGTATATGAAAGCTCAACAAAAGAAACTAAGTGGGTGTGCATCCAACTCGCTTACTCACGAAGACCTAGGGCATTTCGAGGAAGCCCATCATTGGAATATACAAGCCAAGTTCTATAATGAAAAATTTCCACTAGTATATGAAAGTGACAGAATGAGAGACTCTCTACAATGAAGATCATGGTGTTACTTTAAAGCACAAATGTGGTAAAAGGATAGTAACATTGTCCCTTCTCCCCTTTTCTCTCATTTTTTTGGGCCTTCTCTATTTTTATGGCCTCTTTTTTTCGTCCGGAGTCTCATCCTGACTTGTGGGGGAATCATAGTCTTTATCATCCTTTCCTCACTTGGGACAATGGTCTAAAAATGATGATCATCACACTTTTTATTTTTCTTACAACTCAACAATTACAACTCAATACTTAGAACATAATATGACTCTATATGAATACCTCCCGCGGTGTACTGGGATATGCAATGAATCAAGAGTGACATATATGAAAGAATTATGAACGGTGGCTTTACCACAAATATGATGTCAACTACATGATCATGCTAGCAATATGACAATGATGGAGCGTGTCATAATGAACGGAACGGTGGAAAGTTGCATGGCAATTTATCTCGGAATGGCTATAGAAATTCCATGATAGTTAGGTATGGTGGCTGTTTTGAGGAAGGTATTTGGTGGGTGTATGATACCGGCAAAAAGTGCGCGGTATTAGAGAGGCTAGCAATGGTGGAAGGAAGGAAAGTGCGTATAATCCATGGATTCAACATTAGTCATAAAGAACTCATATACTTATTGCAAAAATCTAGAAGTTATCAAAGCAAAGTATTACGTGCATGCTCCTAGGGGATAGATTGGTAGGAAAAGACCATCGCTCGTCCCCGACCGCCACTCATAAGGAAGACAATCAATAAATAAATCATGCCCCGACTTCATCACATAACGGTTCACCATACGTGCATCCTACGAGAATCACAAACTTTAACACAAGCATTTCTCAAATTCACAACTACTCGACTAGCATGACTCTAATATCACCATCCTCATATCTCAAAACAATTATCAAGCATCATTTTTTTTCTTAGTATTCACCGCACTCAAAAGAAAGTTTTACAAATCTTGAATACCAAGCATATTATTATTAAGCAAATTACCATGCTATTAAGACTCTCAAAATAATCTAAGTGAAGCATGAGAGATCAATAGTTTCTATAAAACAAATCCACCACCGTGCTCCAAAAGATATAAGTGAAGCACTAGAGCAAAGCTATAAAACTCAAAAGGTATAAGTGAAGCACTAGAGTAAAACTATAGAGCTCTAAAGATATAAGTGAAGCACATAGAGTATTTTATCAAATTCCAAATTATGTATGGCACTCTCAAAAGGTGTTGTACAGCAAGGATGATTGTGGTAGACTAACAAGCAAAAGACTCAAATTATAAAAGACGCTCCAAACAAAACACATATCATGTGGTGAATAAAAATATAGCTCCAAGTAAAGTTACCAATAGAAGTAGACGAAAGAGGGGATGCCTTCCGGGCATCCCCAAGCTTTGGCTTTTAGGTGTCCTTAGATTATCTTAGGGGTGCCATGGGCATCCCCAAGCTTAGGCTCTTGCCACTCCTTGTTCCATAATCAATCAAATCTTTACCCAAAACTTGAAAACTTCACAACACAAAACTTAAAGTAGAAAATCTCGCGAGTTTCGTTAGCGAAAGAAAACAAAAGACCACTTCAAGGTACTGTAATGAACTCATTCTTTATTTATATGGGTGTTATACCTACTGTATTCCAACTTATCTATGGATTATAAACTATTTTATTAGCCATAGATTCATCAAAATAAGCAAACAACACACGAAAAACAGAATCTGTCAAAAACAGAACAGTCTGTAGTAATCTTTAGCTAGCGCAAGATATGGAACCCCAAAACTTCTAAACTAAATTTCTGGACGTGAGGAATTTATCTATTAATCATCTGCAAACATAATTAACTAAATAGCACTCTCCAAATGAAAATGACAGCAGTTCTCGTGAGCGCTGAAGTTTATGTTTTTTACAGCAAGTTCAACAAGACTTTCCCCAAGTCTTCCCAACGGTTCTACTTAGCACAAACACTAATTAAACAAAAAAAAACACAACCAAAACAGAGGCTAAATAAATTATTTATTAAATAACAGCAAGGATAAATATTGGGTTGTCTCCCAACAAGCGCTTTTCTTGAAAGCCTTATAGCTAGGCATACTATTTCAATGATACTCACATGAAAGACAAGAATTGAAGCACAAAGAAAGCATCATAAAACACGTGACAAACACATCTAAGTCTAACATACTTCCTATGCATAGGCATCTTATAGGCAAACAAATTATTAAGGCAAGCAAAAACTAGCATATGCAAGGAACAGGAAAGAAACAATAGCAATCTCAACATAACAAGAGGTAATTTAGTAACATGAAAATTTTTACAACCATATTTTCCTCTCTCATAATAATTACATGTGGGATCATAAGCAAATTCAATAAAATAGCTATCACATAGAGTATTTTCAACACAATCCACATGCATGCAAAGTTGACAGTCTTCCAAAATAGTGGCATTAACATTAACTAAAGTCATGACCTTTTCAAACGCACTTTTATCAAAAACTTCATAAGATTGAACATTCTCCAAATATGTGGGATCTAAAGTTGACATTCTTCCAAACCCACTTTCAATATTATTGCAAACATTATAATCAATCTCGTATTCATCATGGGGCTTAAATAAATTTTCAAGATCATAAGAAGAATCACCCCAATCATGATCATTGCAACAAGTAGAGGACATAGCAAAACTAGAATCCCCAAGCTTAGGGTTTTGCATATTATTAGCACAATTTACATTAATAGAATTTATACTATCATCATTGCAATCATGCTTTTTATTCAAAGATCTATCGTGAATCACTTCATAAAGTACTTCATCACACTTTTCAGATTCACGAATTTCAAGCAAAACCTCATAAAGACAATCTAGTGCACAAAACTCACTAGCAATTGGTTCAACATAACTGGATCTCTTAAAAAGATTAGGAAGCGGATGAGGATTCATAGATCTTAGGTTCTCTGTTTAGTAATAAATAAACGACTATTCCAACAATACGAGCAAACAAAAAGCAAACGGGCAAAAGAGGCAAATAGAGAGGGAGGATGGAGAGAGAGGGCGAATAAAACGGCAAGGGTGAAGTGGGGGAGAGGAAAACGAGAGGCAAATGGCAAATAATGTAATGTGGGAGATAGGGATTGTGATGGGTACTTGGTATGTTGACTTTTGCGTAGACTCCCCGACAACGGCGCCAGAAATTCTTCTTCCTACCTCTTGAGCACTGCGTTGGATTTCCCCGAAGAGGAGAGGATGATGCAGCAAAGTAGCGTAAGTATTTCCCTCAATTTTGAGAACTAAGGTATCAATCTAGTAGGAGGCTACTCGCAAGTCCCTTGTACCTACACAAAAACAATAGCTCAACGCAACCAACGCGCTTAGGGGTTGTCAATCCCTTCACGGTCACTTACGAAAGTGAGATCTGATAGAGATGATAAATAATATTTTTGGTATTTTTGGTATAGAGATGTAAAGTAAAAAGTAAAAGCAAAGCAATAATAAAATGATGGAGATTGATATGATGAGAAAGAGACCCGGGGGCCATAGGTTTCACTAGTGGCTTCTCTCAAGAGTATAAGTATTCTACGATGGGTGAAGAAATTACTGTTGAGCAATTGACAGAATTGAGCATAGTTATGAGAATATCTAGGTATGATCATGTATATAGGCATCACGTCCGAGACAAGTAGACCGACTCCTGCCTGCATCTACTACTATTACTCCACTCATCGACCGCTATCCAGCATGCATCTAGAGTATTAAGTTAAAAACAGAGTAACGCCTTAAGCAAGATGACATGATGTAGAGGGATAGTTTCATGCAATATGATAAAAAAAACCATCTTGTTATCCTCGATGGCAACAATATAATACGTGCCTTGCTGCCCCTTCTGTCATTGGAAAAGGACACCGCAAGATCGAACCCATGGCAAGAACAACCAATCTAGTAGGCCAAATCAAACTGATAATTTGAAGAGACTTGCAAAGATAACCAATCATACATAAAAGAATTTAGAGAAGATTCAAATATTATTCATAGACAGACTTGATCATAAACCCACAATTCATCGGTCTCAACAAACACACCGCGAAAAGAAGATTACATCGAATAGATCTCCATGAGAGAGAGGGAGAACATTGTATTGAGATCCAAAAAGAGAGAAGAAGCCATCTAGCTACTAACTATGGACCCGTAGGTCTGAAGTAAACTACTCACACTTCATCGGAGAGGCTTGGATGATGATGTAGAAGCCCTCCGTGATCGATGCCCCCTCCGGCGGAGCTCCGGCACAGGCCCCAAGATGGGATCTCATGGATACAGAAAGTTGCGGCGGTGGAATTAGGTTTTTGGCTCCCTATATGATCGTTTGGGGGCACGTGGATATATATATGAGGAAGAAGTATGTTGGTGGAGCAACAGGGGGCCCACGAGGGTGGAGGGCGCGCCTGGGGGGGGGGAAGGGGGGGGGGGGCAGGCACGCCCCCTACCTCGTGGCCTCCTGTTAATTGGCTTGACGTAGGGTCCAAGTCTCCTGAGTTTTATTCGGTGAGAAAATCACGTTCCCGAAGGTTTCATTCCGTTTGGACTCCGTTTGATATTTCTTTTCTTCGAAACCCTAAAACAGGCAAAAACAACAATTCTGGGCTGGGCCTCCGGTTAATAGGTTAGTCCCAAAAATAATATAAAAGTGGATAATAAAGCCCAATAATGTCCAAAACAGTAGATAATATAGCATGGAGCAATAAAAAATTATAGATACGTTGGAGACGTATCAAAAGCCGACGGACAATCCCCCCAGTCGTAACGGTCGATTCATCGCGGAGTCGTGGCTGGAGTGGAAACCGACGAGGTTGCTCAAGCAAGGCGGTAGCCCTTTGTGCCGTTTGTCGAGGTAGTCGAGAGTGTAGGTGGTGTAGCTGTAGTCGAGGTAGCCGTGCGAAGAACGCCGTGGTCGGTGTCGAGTCGGGGGTCGCCAGTGTCGAGGTAGTCGCCGTGGAGCCGCGGAAGAAGATCAGCGGCGGCGGCGGCATAAGGAGGAGGCGGCGGCGGCTAGAGAAGGAGCCCGGCGGCGATGCTCGAAGTAGGCGATAATGAACCCGAGAGCGTGACGAAGACCGGCGCGGACGGTGACGTTCCCGCGCCAAGTGGGGCGGCGCAACGCATATCACGTGAAAGTCAACGCACGTGGACGGCAGTGGACCGCGGGCCGCAACGCTACAGCCCGAAGGGGCGACGCAGCGGTGGTGGGCAGGTCGGGGCGACGACGGGGAAGACCTCAAGGCAGTTGCAGGGATCGCATGCCACGCTCGCTACGGTCCGACGGGGCGACACAGTGGCAGCGCGAGGGTTGGTGCAGCCTCGGGGACGGCCTGGGGCGGACAGCCTTGGTGCGGCGGTTGACCACGGGCCGCGGCACTACGGCCCGAAGGGGCGACGCAGCGGCAACGCGCGATGTGGTGCAACCACGGGAACAACCTCAGGGCGGCGGCGGGGACCATGTGTTGCGACGCTATGACCCGAAGGGCGACGCAGGGGCGGTGCGGATCGATGCAGCCACGGGGAGAACCACGGGGCGGCGGCGCTGCGGCCCGATGTGGCGACGCAGCGCCAGCCCATTTGCTCGACCGGTGGAGGGGCACGTTGAACTCGGGGACAGGGCGGTGACGACCGGCGTAGGTCGACAAGCGGGCCGACGCGTGGACGACGGCCGTGAGGAGCCGCCTGTCGCGCGAGGCCGCCGGGTCGCGGCGACGGGCGGGCAGACGCATGGACGATGGTCAATAGGGGCCGCCTGTCGCGCGGGGCCACCGGGTCGGTGAAGAGGTCGGTCGGTCACGCCGGTGTTGCAGTAGAGGCGCACGATGGTTGACGGTGGCGGCGGGCGACACAAACCGATCAAGCATAGATCGGAAAACAAAAGAAACGCCGATCAAACCGACCGGCGAGACAGCGAAAAAACCCGTAGCAAGGGCTCGGGAAAAAGACTCTCTAGGGCAGCCGGTCAACACGACCGGCGGACGAACCCTAGGTACGGGCGGCATGGCCCCCGGCAGTGGTCGTGGAGGCCGACCGCCCAGGGGGCGACGCGCGGGTGTGGAAGTGGCAGTGGCAAGGGTTTAGAACCCGGAAATTGATACTATGTTAGAAGGGAGAGAGGGATTCATGAAATCGTTCGTTGTATTGTTTAAGCCTCATGGGCATATATATAGAAGTACATGATCATCTTGAAGTATAAGGCAAGGTAGAATAATATCTGTTGGGGAACGTAGCAGAAATTCAAAATTTTCCTACGTGTCACCAAGATCTATCTATGGAGAGACCAGCAACGAGGGGAAGGAGAGTTGCATCTACATACCCTTGTAGATCGCTAAGCGGAAGCGTTCAAGTGAACCGGGTTGATGGAGTCGTACTCATCGTGATCCAAATCACCGATGACCAAGTGCCGAACGGACGACACCTCCGCGTTCAACACACGTACAGCCCGGTGACGTCTCCCACGCCTTGATCCAGCAAGGAGAGAGGGAGAGGTTGAGGAAGACTTCATCCAATAGCAACACAACGGCGTGGTGGTGGTGGAGGAGCGTGGCTATCCTGCAGGGCTTCGCCAAGCACCACAGAAGAGGAGGAAGAAGAGACGCAGGGCTGCACCAAGAGAGATTGAATCGCCTGTCTTATGGGCAGCCCTAGGCCTCATATATATAGGGGAGAGGGAGGGGCTGCGCCCCCTCTAGGGTTCCCACCCCTAGGGGGGCGGCAGCCCTAGATGGGGATCAAAGGTGGCGGCCAAGAGGGGGAGAGGAGAGGGAGGCGCACCAATATGGGCCCTAAGGCCCATATCCTCTAGGGTTTGCCCCTTTTCCACCTCTTAGGCGCCATGGGCCCTTATGGGAGGCGCACCAGCCCACTAAGGGGCTGGTCCCTCACCACTCTTGGCCCATGCAAACCTCCAGGGCAGGTGGCCCCACTTGGTGGACCCCCGGGACCCTCCCGGTGGTCCCGGTACGTTATCGATAAACCCCGAAACTCTTCCGGTGTCCAAAACAGGACTTCCCATATATAAATCTTTACCTCCGGACCATTCCGGAACTCCTCGTGACGTCCGGGATCTCATCCGGGACTCCGAACAACATTCGGTAACCACATACAAACTTCCTTTATAACCCTAGCGTCATCGAACCTTAAGTGTGTAGACCCTACGGGTTCGGGAGACATGCAGACATGACCGAGACGTTCTCCGGTCAATAACCAACAGCGGGATCTAGATACCCATGTTGGCTCCCACATGTTCCACGATGATCTCATCGGATGAACCACGATGTCAAGGACTTAATCAATCCCGTATACAATTCCCTTTGTCTATCGGTACGATACTTGCCCGAGATTCGATCGTCGGTATTACGATACCTTGTTCAATCTCGTTACCGGCAAGTCTCTTTACTCGTTCCGTAACACATCATCCCGTGATCAACTCCTTGATCACATTGTGCACATTATGATGATGTCCTACCGAGTGGGCCCAGAGATACCTCTCCGTCACACGGAGTGACAAATCCCAGTCTCGATTTGTGCCAACCCAACAGACACTTTCGGAGATACCTGTAGTGTACCTTTATAGCCACCCAGTTACGTTGTGACGTTTGGCACACCCAAAGTATTCCTACGGTATCCGGGAGTTGCACAATCTCATGGTCTAAGGAAATGATACTTGACATTAGAAAAGCTTTAGCATATGAACTACACGATCTAGTGCTATGCTTAGGATTGGGTCTTGTCCATCACATCATTCTCCTAATGATGTGATCCCGTTATCAACGACATCCAATGTCCATGGTCAGGAAACCGTAACCATCTATTGATCAACGAGCTAGTCAACTAGAGGCTTACTAGGGACATGGTGTTGTCTATGTATCCACACATGTATCTGAGTTTCCTATCAATACAATTATAGCATGGATAATAAACGATTATCATGAACAAGGAAATATAATAATAACCAATTTATTATTGCCTCTAGGGCATATTTCCAACAGTCTCCCACTTTCACTAGAGTCAATAATCTAGTTCACATCGCCATGTGATTAACACTCACAGGTCACATCGCCATGTGACTAACACCCAAGAGTTTACTAGAGTCAATAATCTAGTTCACATCACTATGTGATTAACACTCAATGAGTTCTGGGTTTGATCATGTTGCTTGTGAGAGAGGTTTTAGTCAACGGGTCTGAACCTTTCAGATCCGTGTGTGCTTTACAAATCTCTATGTCATCTCCTAGATGTAGCTACCACGTTCTATTTGGAGCTATTCCAAATAACTGTTCTACTTGGAGCTATTATAAATTGTTGCTCCATTATACGTATCCGGTATCTCTACTCAGAGCTATCCGGATAGGTGTTAAGCTTGCATCGACGTAACCCTTTACGACGAACTCTTTTACCACTTCCATAATCGAGAAAAATTCCTTAGTCCACTAGTTACTATGGATAACTTTGACCGCTGTCCTTGGATCACTCCTGTACCCCTCATGGCAAGGCACACTTCAGGTGCAGTACACAGCATAGCATACTGTAGAGCCTACGTCTTAAGCATAGGGGACGACCTTCGTCCTTTCTCTCTATTCTGCCGTGGTCGAGCTTTAAGTCTTAACTTCATACCTTATAACTCAGGTAAGAACTCCTTCTTTGACTGGTCCATCTTGAACATCTTCAAGATCATGTCAAGGTATGTGCTCATTTGAAAGTACCATTAAGCGTTTTGATCTATCCTTTATAGATCTTGATGCTCAATGCTCAAGTAGCTTAATCCAGGCTTTCCATTGAAAAACACTTTCCAAATAACCCTATATGCTTTCCAGAAATTCTACGTCATTTCTGATCAACAATATGTCAACAACATATACTCATCAGAAATTCTATAGTGCTCCCACTCACTTCTTTGGAAATACAAGTTTCTCATAAACTTTGTACAAACCCAAAAATTCTTTGTATACACCAAAATCTTTGATCATCCCATAAAAGCATACATTCCAACTCCGAGATGCTTACTCCATTCCTTAGAAGGATTGCTGGAGCTTTGCATACTTATTAGCATCTTTCAGGATTGACAAAAACTTTCCGGTTGTATCACATACAACCTTTCCTCAAGAAAATCATCGAGGAAACAATGTTTTGACATCCTATCTGCAAGATTTCATAAATAATGCAGTGACTGCTAATATAATTCCAACAGACTCTTAGCATCGCTACGAGTGAGAAAATCTCATCGTAGTCAACTCCTTGAACTTGTCGGAAAACATCTTAACGACAAGTCGAGCTTTCTTAATGGTGACATTTACCATCATTGTCCGTCTTCCTTTTAAAATCCATCTGTACTCAACAGCCTTACGACCATCAAGTAGTTCTTCCAAAGTCTACACTTTGTTTTCATACATGGATCCTCTCTCGGATTTTATGGCCTCGAGCCATTTATCGGAATCCAGGCCCACCATCGCTTCTCCATAGCTCGTAGGTTCATTGTTGTCTAGCAACATGACTTCTAAGACAGGATTACGTACCACTCTGAAGTAGTACGCATCCTTGTCATCCCACGAGGTTTGGGAGTGACTTGATCCGAAGTTTCATGATCACTATCATAAGCTTCTACTTCAATTGGTGTATGTGCCACAGGAATAACTTCCTGTGCCCTGCCACACACTAGTTGAAGAGACGATTCAATAACCTCATCAAGTCTCCACCATCCTCCCACTTAATTCTTTCGAGAGAAACTTTTCCTCGAGAAAGGACCTGATTCTAGAAACAATCCCTTATTGCTTTCGAATCTGAGATAGGAGGTATACCCAACTATTTTGGGTATTCTATGAAGATGCATTTATCCGCTTTGGGTTCGAGCTTATCGGCCTGAAACTTTTTCACATAAGCGTCGCAGCCCCAAACTTTTAAGAAATGACAGCTTAGGTTTCTCTAAACCATATTTCATACGGTGTCATCTCATCGGAATTACGTAGTGCCCCTTTTAAAGTGAATGTGGTTGTCTGTAATGCCTAACCCATAAACTATCGTGGTAATTCGATAAGAGACATCATGGTATGCATCATATCCAATAGGGTGCAGTTATGATGCTCGGACACACCATTACACTATGGTGTTCCAGGCTGTATCAGTTATGAAACAATTTCCACAATGTCTTAATTCTGTGCCAAACTTGTAACTCAGATATTCATCTCTATGATCATATCATAGATCTTTTATCCTCTTGCCACGACGATCTTTCAACTTCACCCTGAAATTACTTGAACCTTTCAATAATTCAGACTCGTGATTCATCAAGTAAATATTCTCAACATCTACTCAAATCATCTGTGAAGTAAAACCATAATGATATCCACTACACGCCTCAGCACTCATTGGACTGCACACATCAAAATGTATTACTTCCAGCAAGTTGCTTTCTAATTCCATTTTACTGAAACCGAGGCTTTTAGTCATCTTGCCCATGTGGTATGATTTGCATGTCTCAAGTGATTCAAAATCAAGTGAGTCCAAACGATCCATCTGCATGGAGTTTCTTCATGCATATACACCAATAGACACGGTTTGCATGTCTCAAACTTTTCAAAATGAGTGAGTCCAAAGATCCATCAACATGGAGCTTCTTCATGCGTTTTATACTGATATAACTTACGTGGCAGTGCCACAAGTAGGTGGTACTATCATTACTATCTTTTGGCATGAACATGTGTATCACTACGATCGAGATTCAATAAACCATTCATTTTAGGTGTAAGACCATTGAAGGTATTATTCAAATAAACAGAGTAACTATTATTCTCCTTAAATGAATAACCGTATTGCAATAGACATAATCCAATCATGTCTATGCTCAACGCAAACACCAATCTCGATGGTAGAGGGAGCGTACGATGCTTGATCATATCAACATTGGAAACACTTCCAACACATGTCGTCAGCTCACCTTTAGCTAGTCTCTGTTTATTCCGTAGCTTTTATTTCGAGTTAATAACACTTAGCAACCGAACCGGTATCTAATACCCTGGTGCTACTAGGAGTACTAGTAAAGTACACATCAACACAATGTATATCTAATATACTTCTATCGACCTTGCCAGCCTTCTAATCTACCAAGTATCTAGGGTAATTCCGCTCCAGTGGCTGTTCCCCTTATTATAGAAGCACTTAGTCTCGGGTTTGGGTTCAACCTTGGGTTTCTTCACTAGAGCAGCAGCTGAATTGCCGTTTCATGAAGTATCCCTTCTTGCCCTTGCCCTTCTTGAAACTAGTGGTTTCACCAACCATCAACAATTGATGCTCCTTCTTGATTTTTACTTTGTGGTGTCAAACATCGCGAATATCTCAAGGATCATCATATATGTCCCTGATATATTATAGTTCATCACGAAGCTCTAGCAGCTTGGTGGTAATGACTTCGGAGAAACATCACTATCTCATCTGGAAGATCAACTCCCACTCGATTCAAATGATTATTGTATTCAGACAATCTGAGCACAAGCTCAACAATTGAGCTTTTCTCCCTTAGTTTGTAGGTTAAGAAAATCGCCGGAGGTCTTATACCTCTTGACGTGGGCACGAGCCTGAAATCCCAATTTCAGCCCTCAAAACATCTCATATGTTTCGCGACGTTTCAAAAAAAAACGTCTTCGGTGCCTCAACTCTAAACCATTTAACTGAACTATCACGTAGTTATCAAAACGTGTATGTCAGATGTTCGCAACATCTACAGACGACATTCGAGGTTCAGCACACTGAGCGGTGCATTAAGGACATAAGCCTTCTATGAAGCAATGAGGACAATCCTCAGTTTATGGACCTAGTCCGCATAATTGCTACTATCAACTTTCAACTAATTTTTCTCTAGGAACATAACTAAACAGTAGAACTGAAGCGCGAGCTACGACATAATTTGCAAAAACTTTTTGACTATGTTCAGGATAATTAAGTTCATCTTATGAACTCCCACTCAGATAGACATCCCTCTAGTCATCTAAGTGATTACATGATCCGAGTCAACTAGCCCGTGTCCGATCATCACGTGAGACGGACTAGTCAACTTCGGTGAACATCTTCATGTTGATCGTATCTACCATACGACTCATGCTTGACCTTTCGGTCTTCTGTGTTCCGAGGCCATGTCTGTACACATGCTAGGCTCGTCAAGTCAACCTAAGTGTTTCGCGTGTGTAAATCTGTCTTACACCCGTTGTATGTGAACGTTAGGATCAAACACCCGATCATCACGTGGTGCTTTGAAACAACGAACTGTCGCAACGGTGCACAGTTAGGGGAGAACACTTCTTAAAATTGTTGTAAGGGATCATCTTATTTACTACCGTCGTTCTAAGCAAATAAGATGTGTAGACATGATAAACATCACATGCAATCAAATAGTGACATGATATGGCCATCATCACTTTGCTCCTTTTGATCTCCATCTTCGGGGCTCCATGATCATCATCGTCACCGGCATGACACCATGATCTCCATCATCGTGTCTTCATGAAGTTGTCTCGCCAACTATTACTTCTACTACTACAGCTAACGTTTAGCAATAAATTAAAGTAATTACATGACGTTTATGTTGACACGCAGGTCATAAAAAAATTAAGACAACTCCTATGGCTCCTGCCGGTTGTCATACTCATCGACATGCAAGTCATGATCCCTATTACAAGAACATGATCATCTCATACATCACATATATCATTCATCACATCCTTTGGCCATATCACATCACATAGCATACCCTGCAAAAACAAGTTGGACGTCCTCTAATTGTTGTTTGTATGTTTTACGTGGCTGCTATGGGTTTCTAGCAAGAACGTTTCTTACCTACGCAAAGACCACAACATGATATGCCAATTGCTATTTACCCTTCATAAGGACCCTTTTCATCGAATCCGATCCAACTAAAGTGGGAGAGACAGACACCCGCCAGCCACCTTATGCAACTAGTGCATGTATGTCGGTGGAACCAGTCTCACGTAAGAGTACGTGTAAGGTTGGTCCGGGCCGCTTCATCCCACGATGCCGCCGAATCAAGATAAGACTAGTAACGGCAAGCATATTGAACAAAATCAACGCCCACAACTACTTTGTGTTCTACTCGTGCATAGAATCTACGCAATAGACCTATCTCATGATGCCACTGTTGGGGAACGTAGCAGAAATTCAAAATTTTCCTACGTGTCACCAAGATCTATCTATGGAGAGACCAGCAATGAGGGGAAGGAGAGTTGCATCTACATACCCTTGTAGATCGCTAAGCGGAAGCGTTCAAGTGAACGGGGTTGATGGAGTCGTACTCGTCGTGATCCAAATCACCGATGACCAAGTGTCGAACGGACGGCACCTCCGCGTTCAACACACGTACAGCCCGGTGACGTCTCCCACGCCTTGATCCAGCAAGGAGAGAGGGAGAGGTTGAGGAAGACTTCATCCAACAGCAGCACAACGGCGTGGTGGTGGTGGAGGAGCGTGGCTATCCTGCAGGGCTTCGCCAAGCACCACATAAGAGGAGGAAGAAGAGACGCAGGGCTGCACCAAGAGAGATTGAATCGCCTGTCTTATGGGCAGCCCTAGGCCTCATATATATAGGGGAGAGGGAGGGGCTGCGCCCCCTCTAGGGTTCCCACCCCTAGGGGGGCGGCAGCCCTAGATGGGGATCAAAGGTGGCGGCCAAGAGGGGGAGAGGAGAGGGAGGCGCACCAATATGGGCCCTAAGGCCCATATCCTCTAGGGTTTGCCCCTTTTCCACCTCTTAGGCGCCATGGGCCCTTATGGGAGGCGCACCAGCCCACTAAGGGGCTGGTCCCTCACCACTCTTGGCCCATGCAAACCTCCGGGGCAGGTGGCCCCACTTGGTGGACCCCCGGGACCCTCCCGGTGGTCCCGGTACGTTACCGATAAACCCCGAAACTCTTCCGGTGTCCAAAACAAGACTTCCCATATATAAATCTTTACCTCCGGACCATTCCGGAACTCCTCGTGACGTTCAGGATCTCATCCGGGACTCCGAACAACATTCGGTAACCACATACAAACTTCCTTTATAACCCTAGCGTCATCGAACCTTAAGTGTGTAGACCCTACGGGTTCGGGAGACATGCAGACATGACCGAGATGTTCTCCGGTCAATAACCAACAGCGGGATCTGGATACCCATGTTGGCTCCCACATGTTCCATGATGATCTCATCGGATGAACCACGATGTCAAGGACTTAATCAATCCCGTATACAATTCCCTTTGTCTATCGGTACGATACTTGCCCGAGATTCGATCGTCGGTATTACGATACCTTGTTCAATCTCGTTACCGGCAAGTCTCTTTACTCGTTCCGTAACACATCATCCCGTGATCAACTCCTTGATCACATTGTGCACATTATGATGATGTCCTACCGAGTGGGCCCAGAGATACCTCTCCGTCACACGGAGTGACAAATCCCAGTCTCGATTCGTGCCAACCCAACAGACACTTTCGGAGATACCTGTAGTGTACCTTTATAGCCACCCAGTTACGTTGTGACGTTTGGCACACCCAAAGTATTCCTACGGTATCCGGGAGTTGCACAATCTCATGGTCTAAGGAAATGATACTTGACATTAGAAAAGCTTTAGCATATGAACTACACGATCTAGTGCTATGCTTAGGATTGGGTCTTGTCCATCACATCATTCTCCTAATGATGTGATCCCATTATCAACGACATCCAATGTCCATGGTCAAGAAACCGTAACCATCTATTGATCAACGAGCTAGTCAACTAGAGGCTTACTAGGGACATGGTGTTGTCTATGTATCCACACATGTATCCGAGTTTCCTATCAATACAATTATAGCATGGATAATAAACGATTATCATGAACAAGGAAATATAATAATAACCAATTTATTATTGCCTCTAGGGCATATTTCCAACAGTCTCCCACTTGCACTAGAGTCAATAATCTAGTTCACATCGCCATGTGATTAACACTCACAGGTCACATCGCCATGTGACTAACACCCAAGAGTTTACTAGAGTCAATAATCTAGTTCACATCACTATGTGATTAACACTCAATGAGTTCTGGGTTTGATCATGTTGCTTGTGAGAGAGGTTTTAGTCAACGGATCTGAACCTTTCAGATCCGTGTGTGCTTTACAAATCTCTATGTCATCTCCTAGATGTAGCTACCACGTTCTATTTGGAGCTATTCCAAATAACTGTTCTACTTGGAGCTATTATAAATTGTTGCTCCATTATGCGTATCCGGTACCTCTACTCAGAGCTATCTGGATAGGTGTTAAGCTTGCATCGACGTAACCCTTTACGACGAACTCTTTTACCACTTCCATAATCGAGAAAATTCCTTAGTCCACTAGTTACTAAGGATAACTTTGACCGCTGTCCTTGGATCACTCCTGTACCCCTCATGGCAAGGCACACTTCAGGTGCGGTACACAGCATAGCATACTGTAGAGCCTACGTCTTAAGCATAGGGGACGACCTTCGTCCTTTCTCTCTATTCTGCCGTGGTCGAGCTTTAAGTCTTAACTTCATACCTTATAACTCAGGTAAGAACTCCTTCTTTGACTGGTCCATCTTGAACATCTTCAAGATCATGTCAAGGTATGTGCTCATCTGAAAGTACCATTAAGCGTTTTGATCTATCCTTTATAGATCTTGATGCTCAATGCTCAAGTAGCTTAATCCAGGCTTTCCATTGAAAAACACTTTCCAAATAACCCTATATGCTTTCCAGAAATTCTACGTCATTTCTGATCAACAATATGTCAACAACATATACTCATCAAAAATTCTATAGTGCTCCCACTCACTTCTTTGGAAATACAAGTTTCTCATAAACTTTGTACAAACCCAAAAATTCTTTGTATACACCAAAATCTTTGATCATCCCATCAAAGCATACATTCCAACTCCGAGATGCTTACTCCATTCCTTAGAAGGATTGCTGGAGCTTTGCATACTTATTAGCATCTTTCAGGATTGACAAAAACTTTCCGGTTGTATCACATACAACCTTTCCTCAAGAAAATCATCGAGGAAACAATGTTTTGACATCCTATCTGCAAGATTTCATAAATAATCCAGTGACTGCTAATATAATTCCAACAGACTCTTAGCATCGCTACGAGTGAGAAAATCTCATCGTAGTCAACTCCTTGAACTTGTCGGAAAACATCTTAACGACAAGTCGAGCTTTCTTAATGGTGACATTTACCATCATTGTCCGTCTTCCTTTTAAAATCCATCTGTACTCAACAGCCTTACGACCATCAAGTAGTTCTTCCAAAGTCTACACTTTGTTTTCATACATGGATCCTCTCTCGGATTTTATGGCCTCGAGCCATTTATCGGAATCCGGGCCCACCATCGCTTCTCCATAGCTCGTAGGTTCTTTGTTGTTTAGCAACATGACTTCTAAGACAGGATTACGTACCACTCTGAAGTAGTACGCATCCTTGTCATCCCACGAGGTTTGGGAGTGACTTGATCCGAAGTTTCATGATCACTATCATAAGCTTCTACTTCAATTGGTGTATGCGCCATAGGAAAAACTTCCTGTGCCCTGCCACACACTAGTTGAAGAGACGATTCAATAACCTCATCAAGTCTCCACCATCCTCCCACTCAATTCTTTCGAGAGAAACTTTTCCTCGAGAAAGGACCTGATTCTAGAAACAATCCCTTATTGCTTTCGAATCTCAGATAGGAGGTATACCCAACTATTTTGGGTATTCTATGAAGATGCATTTATCCGCTTTGGGTTCGAGCTTATCGGCCTGAAACTTTTTCACATAAGCGTCGCAGCCCCAAACTTTTAAGAAATGACATCTTAGGTTTCTCTAAACCATATTTCATACGGTGTCATCTCATCGGAATTACGTAGTGCCCCTTTTAAAGTGAATGTGGTTGTCTCTAATGCCTAACCCATAAACTATCGTGGTAATTCGATAAGAGACATCATGGTATGCATCATATCCAATAGGGTGCAGTTATGATGCTCGGACACACCATTACACTATGGTGTTCCAGGCTGTATCAGTTATGAAACAATTTCCACAATGTCTTAATTCTGTGCCAAACTTGTAACTCAGATATTCATCTCTATGATCATATCATAGATCTTTTATCCTCTTGCCACGACGATCTTTCAACTTCACCCTGAAATTACTTGAACCTTTCAATAATTCAGACTCGTGATTCATCAAGTAAATATTCTCAACATCTACTCAAATCATCTGTGAAGTAAAACCATAACGATATCCACTACACGCCTCAGCACTCATTGGACTGCACACATCAAAATGTATTACTTCCAGCAAGTTGCTTTCTAGTTCCATTTTACTGAAACCGAGGCTTTTAGTCATCTTGCCCATGTGGTATGATTTGCATGTCTCAAGTGATTCAAAATCAAGTGAGTCCAAACGATCCATCTGCATGGAGTTTCTTCATGCATATACACCAATAGACACGGTTTGCATGTCTCAAACTTTTCAAAATGAGTGAGTTCAAAGATCCATCAACATGGTGCTTCTTCATGCGTTTTATACCGATATGAATTACGTGGCAGTGCCACAAGTAGGTGGTACTATCATTACTATCTTTTGGCATGAACATGTGTATCACTACGATCGAGATTCAATAAACCATTCATTTTAGGTGTAAGACCATTGAAGGTATTATTCAAATAAACAGAGTAACTATTATTCTCCTTAAATGAATAACCGTATTGCAATAGACATAATCCAATCATGTCTATGCTCAACGCAAACACCAATCTCGATGGTAGAGGGAGCGTACGATGCTTGATCATATCAACATTGGAAACACTTCCAACACATGTCGTCAGCTCACCTTTAGCTAGTCTCTGTTTATTCCGTAGCTTTTATTTCGAGTTACTAACACTTAGCAACCGAACCGGTATCTAATACCCTGGTGCTACTAGGAGTACTAGTAAAGTACACATCAACACAATGTATATCTAATATACTTCTATCGACCTTGCCAGCCTTCTAATCTACCAAGTATCTAGGGTAATTCCGCTCCAGTGGCAGTTCCCCTTATTACAGAAGCACTTAGTCTCGGGTTTGGGTTCAACCTTGGGTTTCTTCACTAGAGCAGCAGCTGAATTGCCGTTTCATGAAGTATCCCTTCTTGCCCTTGCCCTTCTTGAAACTAGTGGTTTCACCAACCATCAACAATTGATGCTCCTTCTTGATTTCTACTTTGTGCTGTCAAACATCGCGAATATCTCAAGGATCATCATATATGTCCCTGATATATTATAGTTCATCACGAAGCTCTAGCAGCTTGGTGGTAATGACTTCGGAGAAACATCACTATCTCATCTGGAAGATCAACTCCCACTCGATTCAAATGATTGTTGTATTCAGACAATCTGAGCACAAGCTCAACAATTGAGCTTTTCTCCCTTAGTTTGTAGGTTAAGAAAATCGTCGGAGGTCTTATACCTCTTGACGTGGGCACGAGCCTGAAATCCCAATTTCAGCCCTCAAAACATCTCATATGTTTCGCGACGTTTCAAAAAAAACGTCTTCGGTGCCTCAACTCTAAACCATTTAACTGAACTATCACGTAGTTATCAAAACGTGTATGTCAGATGTTCGCAACATCTACAGACGACATTCGAGGTTCAGCACACTGAGCGGTGCATTAAGGACATAAGCCTTCTATGAAGCAATGAGGACAATCCTCAGTTTACGGACCTAGTCCGCATAATTGCTACTATCAACTTTCAACTAATTTTTCTCTAGGAACATAACTAAACAGTAGAACTGAAGCGCGAGCTACGACATAATTTGCAAAAACTTTTTGACTATGTTCAGGATAATTAAGTTCATCTTATGAACTCCCACTCAGATAGACATCCCTCTAGTCATCTAAGTGATTACATGATCCGAGTCAACTAGCCCGTGTCCGATCATCACGTGAGATGGACTAGTCAACTTCGGTGAACATCTTCATGTTGATCGTATCTTCTATACGACTCATGCTCGACCTTTCGGTCTTCTGTGTTCCGAGGCCATGTCTGTACATGCTAGGCTCGTCAAGTTAACCCTAAGTGTTTCGCGTGTGTAAATCTGTCTTACACCCGTTGTATGTGAACGTTAGAATCTAACACCCGATCATCACGTGGTGCTTCGAAACAGGAACTGTCGCAACGGTGCACAGTTAGGGGAGAACACTTCTTAAAATTGTTGTAAGGGATCATCTTATTTACTACCGTCGTTCTAAGCAAATAAGATGTATAGACATGATAAACATCACATGCAATCAAATAGTGACATGATATGGCCATCATCACTTTGCTCCTTTTGATCTCCATCTTCGGGGCTCGATGATCATCATCGTCACCGGCATGACACCATGATCTCCATCATCATGATCTCCATCATCATGTCTTCATGAAGTTGTCTCGCCAACTATTACTTCTACTACTACAGCTAACGTTTAGCAATAAAGTAAAGTAATTACATGACGTTTATGTTGACACGCAGGTCATAAATAAATTAAGACAACTCCTATGGCTCCTGCCGGTTGTCATACTCATCGACATGCAAGTCGTGATTCCTATTACAAGAACATGATCATCTCATACATCACATATATCATTCATCACATCCTTTGGCCATATCACATCACATAACATACCCTGCAAAAACAAGTTAGACGTCCTCTAATTGTTGTTTGCATGTTTTACGTGGCTGCTATGGGTTTCTAGCAAGAACGTTTCTTACCTACGCAATGACCACAACATGATATGCCAATTGCTATTTACCCTTCATAAGGACCCTTTTCATCGAATCCGATCCGACTAAAGTGGGAGAGACAGACACCCGCCAGCCACCTTATGCAACTAGTGCATGTATGTCGGTGGAACCGGTCTCACGTAAGAGTACGTGTAAGGTTGGTCCGGGCCGCTTCATCCCACGATGCCGCCGAATCAAGATAAGACTCGTAACGTCAAGCATATTGAACAAAATCAACGCCCACAACTACTTTGTGTTCTACTCGTGCATAGAATCTACGCAATAGACCTAGCTCATGATGCCACTGTTGGGGAACGTAGCAGAAATTCAAAATTTTCCTACGTGTCACCAAGATCTATCTATGGAGAGACCAGCAACGAGGGGAAGGAGAGTTGCATCTACATACCCTTGTAGATCGCTAAGCGTGTCACATCCCTAGCCCTACTTTGGCCTTGGACTAGCTTGGTGGTTGCATCATGTTTAAATTCAAATGAAATTTGAATTGAGGAATTTTCAAGCCTCAGAATCCCCTTTAAAAATGATCAAGATAAAATCTCTTCAAATAAGTCCAAGAAAATGTTCCTGTTTTCTCTAAAAATATTGGCAAGAGGTAAAAATTCAAACCAATATTTTAGGGTTCACAGAAATAATTATTTGGGCCTTTGAATTAAGTCAATACTTATTTAAATTGGAGCTACTAATTCCTATAAATATTTGGTAGCTCCAAATATTCTGAAACTTGGTGAGGGCCTCTGGTTTAAATCAGATAGTGCCCATAAAAGTTTGCAGAATTTTATAAAGTGTTTTAGTATTTAAAATAAGTCAAAACATACTGCAAAATAAATAGAAAACAAAATTAAAACAAAAAAACAGAGGAGAAAGGACTACCTGGCCCACTTACCTGTAGCCGGCCCAGCAGAATCGGCCAGCCCACCAGGGGCGCCTTGGTCTTCTTCCACCTCTGCCAGTAGGCAGAGGCGTGTCGACGCCAGCGCGCCCGAGGCCTCCACCTCCTCCCTCCCAGCCTGCCTGGCTCCTCCTCGATGCACCAGGCGACGCCACGCAGCCCCCGACCTCTCTCGCACTCTCCCTCGCCCTCATCCCCTCCCCTGTCTCTCTCTCTCCCGCGCACGGCCGAATGCGCCCGCCACCGCCGATGAGCATCACCGCGGCCATCGCCTCTCCCTCGTCCCCTGGAGCTGCCCAAGAGCTCCGCCGAGTCCCTCTCCTCCTCCTCACCGAGCCGCCTGATGCCGGAAGCCCCTGGATGCCGCCTGCACCGCCGTTCCCCTCGTCGGCCACCGAAGATCGTCGCCGTCGATTAGCTTCCTCCGGTGCCTCCCCGAGCTCGCTGACCCTCCCGTTCGACTCACTGTGAGCTCCTGCTCCCAAACCCCTCTCTCCTTTGTCGATTTCCTCTTCTAGCCCCACTGTCCACCACGGCCGAAGCTCGCCGCCGCCATGCCTCATCGCCGCCGTGGCTGGAGCCGTTGTAGCTCGAAGTCGAGCACACCATCGCGCTCAACGCGTCTCCAGGAGACCGTAGCCAGCACCAGCTTCTCCCCATGTGCCCCCTAGCCCCAACACGATTACACCGTAGCTCCGGCCGCCGCTGGGCTCATCGCCGGTGTCGATTCCGGTGACCCCGTGACCTGCTGCTACCTCCACTAGATGCGCGGGAGCAAGGGCTATCGCCCGGTGCCCTCGGCACGTCCAACCGACGCCCATAGCGCGATTCCGGCGAGCCACCGCCGCACTGTGAGGTCGTCGGAGTTCAACTCCGGTGGCTGGTGACCTGGCACACGATTAGCCACTGATGACCCCGCTAATTAACCACCTCACTGCCACTGACAGCCGGACCCCACCGAATTATTTAGACCCCTAACAAAATTAGTTAGACTTAAGTTAATCCCGGTGGACCCACGCGTCAGAGTTGACTTTGCTGACGCGGCAGTTGACTGGTCCCACATGTCATCCACCCAAACTGCCCTGTTACACTGACCCGTGGGTCCCAGCTGTCAGGTTTGACTCTGGGCGACCGTGTTGACCAGCTGACGTCATAGTGATGCAGTGCTGACGCAGTGACTCCCTTTTCTGGATTTATTCTTATTTAGAAAATTCCAGAAAATACCCAAAACTTCTAAAAATCATAGAAATTCAACCGTAACTCCAAATGAGATAAATTATATATGTAAAATGATCAGAAAAATCCAAAGAATCTGAATATGCCATTTGCATGCATGTTTGAACAAGTTAAACTCACTGAACAGGACAATTCATGCCTATGGAATAAATAGTAATTAGTTTTGGAGTTGGAATTTGCTATAGGGTTGAATTCCACTTCAATGAATATGACTAACTGTTGCACTAGGTCAATTCAGTACCTTAATATGACATATCATTCATATGTATGTGCATTGCATTGATTGTGGTTCCCTTTTTGTGTTTGTCGGTGGTTGTTCCCTCTCGGTAGACATTCATTCTGACGATGAGACCGATGACACCGATGAAGAGCTATACTATCTTCAGAAGTGCCAGGCAAGCAAAACCCCCTTGTTCATTCCGATACAATCCCCCCTCTCTCGCTCCTGCTCTCTTTTACTGCATTAGGACAACAACGATTCATCTGTTACTTGTTGCGGTAGTTGAACCCCTTATCCTCTGCATGACCTGTCATTTCCACAGTAAATAGATGAAACCCACTAGCATGAGTAGGAGTTGTTTGAGCCCTGATGTGCCTACTCATTCATGTTTGTTGTCATGCCTGCTACTGCTTAGAGTTGAGTCAGGTCCGATTCATCGGGGATGAATCGGAGGTGTGTAAACATGTCCTACTGTTGAGAGCTAAGTGTGTGAACACGATTTGGTAAAGGTAGCGGTGAGAGGCCATGTAGGAGTACATGGTGGGTTGTCTCATTGAAACCGTCCTCAGGAACTGAGTTCTGTGTTTGTGATCCATGAAACAGCTACTACCACACGTTGGGCCCTGAAATATGACCCCGCTCGACTTACTGACCCCTCTCGTCCTCTATCCAGGAGTTGCAATTAGTTTCTGGTGTTTATAGGATATGTGTTGGCGGCCGTGCGTAGCGCTGAACCTAGGGGTGGGCTATGATGCGGTAGATACACTGTGGCACGGTGTACCGGGCGCCCGTTTGGTGTCTCGGGAACCCTGCACACATCGTTTGGGGTTGTGAGCGAAACTCCGGCCGGATCTCCTCGCGGATGGAACCCGAATAGGCGATAAACCTGGACTAGAGACTTGTGTGGTTAGTCAGGTCGTGGTCTACACCCACGTCGGCTTTCGCTTGAAGTCTGCCGAGCACATGTCGTGTGCAGACGCTAAGTGGTGGAAACATGTGTGACGAAGTACACCCCTGCAGGGTTATAAATGATCTATTCGAATAGCCGTGTCCGCGGTAAAGGACTTCTGGGTTGCCTATAACAGTTCATAGACAAGTGAAAGTGGATACTCTAAAACTCGCAAGATAAGTGTGAGTGCTATGGATGGCCTTCTCGTAGGGAGACGAGAGCGGATCCATAGTGGTGTATTGATTGGTGAATATGTGGACTCGTGTGCGCCACCTCAAAAGAGTTGCTTGCAATCGTAGTTCAGAATAGCCACCGAGTCAAAGCTGGCTTGCTGCAGTTAAACTCCACCACCCCCTTTTGTTGATACCGATGCATATGTAGTTTAGGTCTGATGTAAGTCTTGCTGAGTACCTTTGTACTCACGTTTGCTTAATTTATGTTTTGCAGAGAGACTTCAGTCTCGCTAGTAGTTCCGCGTGGACTTTGACGTTTAGCTTGATACCTCAGCTACGATCTTGTGCCCTCGACAGGATTTGGTAGATAGTCAGGCTTCTTAGCCTTTTTCATTTATAGATGTCTGTACTCAGACATGTTAAGCTTCCGCATGTGTTTGGTTTGTATGCTATGATTGTTGGGTCATGAGACCCATGCTTGTAATATCTGGTTCTTCGGAGCCTAATGAATTAATACTTGAGTTGTAGAGTTATGCTGTGATGCCTTGTTGTATTCACACATATCGAGCATATTGTGTGAATGATTGAAATGCTTGGTATGTGTGGGATCCGACTATCTAGTTGTTTATCCTTGGCAGCCTATCATATGGGGAAATGTAGTCTAGTGTTCCTCGAGCCATAGTAGTCCGCTACAGCCCGGTTCACCGGAGTCCTGCTAGCCCAGCACTACTGTTCAGGACACTTGACTGGCCGGCATGTGTTTCACTTCGTTCCTATGTCTGTCCCTTCGGGGAAATGTCACGCGGTGACATCCGGAGTCCTGCCTAGCCTGCTACAGCCCGGGTTACCGGAGTCCTGTTAGCCCAGTGCTACAGCCCGGATTCACACGCTGTTGACCGACATGCTCGAGGTTGATTCATGTATGCCTGTCCCCATGGGGTAGTGCCGCTTTGGGTTCACGACTAGCCATGTCGGCCCGGGTTCTTTGTCATATGGATGCTAGCGACACTATCGTATACGTGAGCCAAAAGGCGCAAACGGTCCCGGGCCAGGTAAGGTGGCACCCGTGGAAATACCGTGCGTGAGGCCACAAAGTGATATGATGTGTTACATGCTAGATCGGTGTGACCTAGGATCGGGGTCCCGACAGCGTTGGTATCAGAGCCTGACTGCCTGTAGGATTACCAAGCCAAACTGGTCGAAGTTGAGTCTAGAAATGCTTTAGTTATGTAAGGGAATTGATTGTGGAAGGGAACGTAAGGCTCTTTTTACTCCTTATACCTCATGCCCATCTGATCTAAGTCAACCTCTTCTTTTCTACGGGGATTAAGAATTAGGCCTTCTCATCTATCTATCAGGATGACGCGTTACTAAACCGTAGTTGCCTAAGATTGTTGGATTTAAGCCCAGGTCAGTTTCTACTACTTCTGTGTGTTCATAGTTGGTCTCGAACCTTGATATTGTGCTTCTGAGTGGTTATGCCACCATTTTGCAGGATGTCTCAAATCATTTTGAGCATTTATAGCCGTTATGCTGTCCGAGTCATCCCAGGTTTCTAAATAGTCTGATGCATTTGCAAATCCTTTCCCCTGTTCTGATATCCTTTTGGGTCAGATTAACCACACAAATGGTGAGTTGAGGTACTCCGTTACCTCAACATATATGTTGGAGCTATTACTATGACTCTAGGTGTTTTAGGGAGTCACCTAGTGATCTAGCCATGTTTTGTATTCCCAGTGTGATGATCTTGGCCATCATTCTTGAAAGCATCCCGTGATGCCATTTAGTTGGTAGGCATTTTATTCCTGGGTTTTGAACCCGAGATTCACCCTACTTACTTCATGTTGATAGTGTTTGCTCGTTCCTTTAGGATATTAGTAACCTTTGCAATAGTCCTCGAGGTTCGTGGTACATCCTTCTTCCAATTATCATGAACCATTCTTGGCAGGAGTTCTTTTGAACCAAAAGGTCACGACAGAGTGCTCTTGATGAGTTCTCCATTCTATATTGTGGCTCTGCCAGTTCTACCTTTCTGCGTGGGTTATCTGGAAGAAATATGTTGAGCTTTGCTTGACATACTAATCTATGCCTCCACAACTCAGAAAGTTATATGTTCCTTGAGTTGTCCCTCTTTAGTTGTTTTCTGACCTTCGTCTATCAGTTGATAGTCAGGAATAGTTGTGCATTTGTGTTCATCGGTGCCTTTTATTCTTGTGGTCCGTCGAGCCGTTCTATTTTGGAATGACTAGGAGAAACAAACTCCAGTACCTCATCCATTTCTGGGATCGGGTCAAAGTGGTTGTATTCCGCAGATCAAAATGCAACCCAGCTTTTGGTTCTATTCTACCCTGAAGTATTACCCACTTTATGTCAAGAGCGTCGTGAAAATTGCACATCTCTCATGAATTCTTGACGCGGTGATACTTCTTACCATCATTCTTCATTCCTCGGTCCCGTGTTGTCACAACCGGAAAGCCGACAAGTGAACCGTGATGTGTGAAATCAATACTCCTAGCAACTGTGTTGCTTGGTAGTTAATGGACACTATCCTCATTCTTAGCGTGTTGGTTATCAAATTATCATTCTAAGATAGATTGTGCTACCTAATCCTTATTTTCTGGTGCACACTTCGATCAATGGGTTAGGATTTTGCCAAACCCTTGCTCTATCGATCATATCGTCTTGCCCTGAAAAGCAAGGTTGTTCTCGAGCTTAGTAACATACCGGTGGTTCATGATTTTCCGAATATCTTCTCGGAAGTGTTACCAGGTTGTCACCTGACCGTTATGTTGAGTTCGTGATCAAGTTGGTTTTTCAATAAACCATTTTTCTCCAAGAATCTGTGTTGGATACCCCTGAGCTAGTTGGTTAAGCTTAACAACAACTTGGAGAGTTGGAAGATGAGAACTTGTCCGACTTAGTTCATCCCTAAGGGATATCCTTGTGTGTGTGTGTGTGTTGAAGAAGGATGATATCTTCACCAATTGGTCCTCGTGATCAGTTGTTGTATCTATTATCCTGTCCAAACCTTGATTTGAGTGTGGGCTATCGTCAAATCAAATCGGAACCAACGATGTTCGTAATGTTGTCTTACTTGCGGTTGTCCCTTGAGCATACACCATTATATCTTTGGTCTGACCAATACTATCACATTGTTCACATAGTGGTGGAAGTCCAGTGATATGGAAATTTCGATGAGTTGCTGTTGGGCCCATCAGCGGCATTTTGTCTCCTCCATGATTGTGTTGAACATCCATTTAGTGTTGGAAACTTTATAAGCATTGCCCTCATGTTCCGATCATGAAGCATATGTCCGGTTGAAAGATGTGACTTCTTCTAATTCATGTGCATCTGGTGTAAGTTGCCGCCGTGAATTCGAGAAAGTTTGTTTTTGCTTCCTTTGGAATCGTCCCAAGACAGTCATGCACGTGCGAAGTATTCTATGGTCTGATAGACTGATCATCTTCATTCTATATGTATCCCTAGCACACCAAGCCACTGATTGATTTGTTCAAGGAGAAGAAGTTCCTTCCTAAGAATCATGACTTATGTTAGGACTTTGTTATCCTCGATAATGGTTCCCCACCTGAACTCGGTAGTGTTTTATTATAAGGCTACCATGTGGTCATGCTTGTCTGGGACATCGTGTTCACATGTGTTTAGCAGAACCGGCTCATGTTTTGGAGCTTACTACCGTAGTTCATTCCCCAAGAATCTCGCAATGTCATCTCGTCGATTTGTGTTGCAAACCTTCATTTTCCTTTCTAGACTCGATGAGTCTGGAATATCCTGTCACCAACCAGATCTGAATCTCAGGCAGATATGATGGTTGGAGCACTTTCTAAGAACTATAATATTGGTCCCTTGATAAACGGTAAAGTGGATGTCGTGGCCAACACATCCAGCCGGAAGACCTATTATTGTAGTATCTCGATTGAAGAAAGTTGGCCATCTTCCCATGAGGATTTTGTAGGATCTACTCCAGAAGTTGTGCCTTATGGATCTATTGTATTCCGAAGTCCGACCACTACTTGGTGGCTATGCCGATGCTTAAAGCATGACCGTGGCAACCAGTACATCAAGGAGAACATTAGAAGCGGAGTGCTAAATGTCTCTCGGTCGATCATCCAGATTTTGTTTCCTTGGCTTCGCTAAGGTGAAATCTGAGACAGTGTTATCTTCCTTTGCATCTGCATCTTCCACCATTATTCATCATGGTAGCATGTTGTGTTGCCAGGATCCTTGACATGGATGTTGGTAAGACCTTGATGAGTATGGAAATGCTCAAGTTCTTGAGAGCACGCTCAGGCACTAGGTTCTGACGATGTCATTAACTGGAATGTGCCTCCGTCCTCTCAGTTGTTCGATAGCCATCCGATTGGTGGAATCACCTTTGCCGGTGAACCTTCTCCCCAATTACTAGAATCATTCCCAACATTTGCATTTTGTTCCAGCCTGCACCTCAGTAGTTTTGTTCAGGATCATCTTCAAAAGTGGACTTACCATGGGTCCCATCCATTTCCTATGATAAGCAAATCATCCATTGCATTGTCTTCAACAAGGTAGTCTACATCATCCATTCTAGTATGAGTATACCATTTCTTCAAGCTCCTTCCCGCGATCGTTTGTGATTGCCTTAGGCTGGTATAAAGAGTTTCAATGATTTATGGATCAAAAGTAATTCTTTTTGCCACTTAAGGGAATATTTCTGCGAGTCACCTGCCTTAAGATGTCTCATTATGGTATCATGGCAACTATTTCCTCGCCACCTTAACACCATCCACCATCTTTCTAAGCGTGGAATTGCTGCCCACAAATCAAACCCCGTCGTTGTTCTTCCATCCCTCTCGATGTGTTCTGTGTCTCAACTTAAGATGTTTCAACATCTCATTCCGCGAGTTGATATTTTTTAGCTCGATCTTCGAGAAGCTCAATCCTAGTTGAGTTTCTTTCCGTCGTCATCGCGTGGATGAAGATCTCAAAAGCGAGGATGTCAAGATCGACATGATGCAATGAATCAACATCTTCGAGAAGGGCCATCGGATCGTGAAGATTCTTTATTGGCGTTCCCTCTGTCTTCTTACTTCATGTCTTGAATCTCGGGCCGAGATTCTTGTTTAGTGGGGGTGAGCTGTCACATCCCTAGCCCTACTTTGGCCTTGGACTAGCTTGGTGGTTGCATCATGTTTAAATTCAAATGAAATTTGAATTGAGGAATTTTCAAGCCTCAGAATCCCCTTTAAAAATGATCAAGATAAAATCTCTTCAAATAAGTCCAAGAAAATGTTCCTGTTTTCTCTAAAAATATTGGCAAGAGGTAAAAATTCAAACCAATATTTTAGGGTTCACAGAAATAATTATTTGGGCCTTTGAATTAAGTCAATACTTATTTAAATTGGAGCTACTAATTCCTATAAATATTTGGTAGCTCCAAATATTCTGAAACTTGGTGAGGGCCTCTGGTTTAAATCAGATAGTGCCCATAAAAGTTTGCAGAATTTTATAAAGTGTTTTAGTATTTAAAATAAGTCAAAACATACTGCAAAATAAATAGAAAACGAAATTAAAACAAAAAAACAGAGGAGAAAGGACTACCTGGCCCACTTACCTGTAGCCGGCCCAGCAGAATCGGCCAGCCCACCAGGGGCGCCTTGGTCTTCTTCCACCTCTGCCAGTAGGCAGAGGCGTGTCGACGCCAGCGCGCCCGAGGCCTCCACCTCCTCCCTCCCAGCCTGCCTGGCTCCTCCTCGATGCACCAGGCGACGCCACGCAGCCCCCGACCTCTCTCGCACTCTCCCTCGCCCTCATCCCCTCCCCTGTCTCTCTCTCTCCCGCGCACGGCCGAATGCGCCCGCCACCGCCGATGAGCATCACCGCGGCCATCGCCTCTCCCTCGTCCCCTGGAGCTGCCCAAGAGCTCCGCCGAGTCCCTCTCCTCCTCCTCATCGAGCCGCCTGATGCCGGAAGCCCCTGGATGCCGCCTGCACCGCCGTTCCCCTCGTCGGCCACCGAAGATCGTCGCCGTCGATTAGCTTCCTCCGGTGCCTCCCCGAGCTCGCTGACCCTCCCGTTCGACTCACTGTGAGCTCCTGCTCCCAAACCCCTCTCTCCTTTGTCGATTTCCTCTTCTAGCCCCACTATCCACCACGGCCGAAGCTCGCCGCCGCCATGCCTCATCGCCGCCGTGGCTGGAGCCGTTGTAGCTCGAAGTCGAGCACACCATCGCGCTCAACGCGTCTCCAGGAGACCGTAGCCAGCACCAGCTTCTCCCCATGTGCCCCCTAGCCCCAACACGATTACACCGTAGCTCCGGCCGCCGCTGGGCTCATCGCCGGCATCGATTCCGGTGACCCGTGACCTGCTGCTACCTCCACTAGATGCGCGGGAGCAAGGGCTATCGCCCGGTGCCCTCGGCACGTCCAACCGACGCCCATAGCGCGATTCCGGCGAGCCACCGCCGCACTGTGAGGTCGTCGGAGTTCAACTCCGGTGGCTGGTGACCTGGCACACGATTAGCCACTGATGACCCCGCTAATTAACCACCTCACTGCCACTGACAGCCGGACCCCACCGAATTATTTAGACCCCTAACAAAATTAGTTAGACTTAAGTTAATCCCGGTGGACCCACGCGTCAGAGTTGACTTTGCTGACGCGGCAGTTGACTGGTCCCACATGTCATCCACCCAAACTGCCCTGTTACACTGACCCATGGGTCCCAGCTGTCAGGTTTGACTCTGGGCGACCGTGTTGACCAGCTGACGTCATAGTGATGCAGTGCTGACGCAGTAACTCCCTTTTCTGGATTTATTCTTATTTAGAAAATTCCAGAAAATACCCAAAACTTCTAAAAATCATAGAAATTCAACCGTAACTCCAAATGAGATAAATTATATATGTAAAATGATCAGAAAAATCCAAAGAATCTGAATATGCCATTTGCATGCATGTTTGAACAAGTTAAACTCACTGAACAGGACAATTCATGCCTATGGAATAAATAGTAATTAGTTTTGGAGTTGGAATTTGCTATAGGGTTGAATTCCACTTCAATGAATATGACTAACTGTTGCACTAGGTCAATTCAGTACCTTAATATGACATATCATTCATATGTATGTGCATTGCATTGATTGTGGTTCCCTTTTTGTGTTTGTCGGTGGTTGTTCCCTCTCGGTAGACATTCGTTCTGACGATGAGACCGATGACACCGATGAAGAGCTATACTATCTTCAGAAGTGCCAGGCAAGCAAAACCCCCTTGTTCATTCCGATACAATCCCCCCTCTCTCGCTCCTGCTCTCTTTTACTGCATTAGGACAACAATGATTCATCTGTTACTTGTTGCGGTAGTTGAACCCCTTATCCTCTGCATGACCTGTCATTTCCACAGTAAATAGATGAAACCCACTAGCATGAGTAGGAGTTGTTTGAGCCCTGATGTGCCTACTCATTCATGTTTGTTGTCATGCCTGCTACTGCTTAGAGTTGAGTCAGGTCCGATTCATCGGGGATGAATCGGAGGTGTGTAAACATGTCCTACTGTTGAGAGCTAAGTGTGTGAACACGATTTGGTAAAGGTAGCGGTGAGAGGCCATGTAGGAGTACATGGTGGGTTGTCTCATTGAAACCGTCCTCAGGAACTGAGTTCTGTGTTTGTGATCCATGAAACAGCTACTACCACACGTTGGGCCCTGAAATATGACCCCGCTCGACTTACTGACCCCTCTCGTCCTCTGTCCAGGAGTTGCAATTAGTTTCTGGTGTTTATAGGATATGTGTTGGCGGCCGTGCGTAGCGCTGACCCTAGGGGTGGGCTATGATGCAGTAGATACACTGTGGCACGGTGTACCGGGCGCCCGTTTGGTGTCTCGGGAACCCTGCACACATCGTTTGGGGCTGTGAGCGAAACTCCGGCCGGATCTCCTCGCGGATGGAACCCGAATAGGCGATAAACCTGGACTAGAGACTTGTGTGGTTAGTCAGGTCGTGGTCTACACCCACGTCGGCTTTCGCTTGAAGTCTGCCGAGCACATGTCGTGTGCAGACGCTAAGTGGTGGAAACATGTGTGACGAAGTACACCCCTGCAGGGTTATAAATGATCTATTCGAATAGCCGTGTCCGCGGTAAAGGACTTCTGGGTTGCCTATAACAGTTCATAGACAAGTGAAAGTGGATACTCTAAAACTCGCAAGATAAGTGTGAGTGCTATGGATGGCCTTCTCGTAGGGAGACGAGAGCGGATCCATAGTGGTGTATTGATTGGTGAATATGTGGACTCGTGTGCGCCACCTCAAAAGAGTTGCTTGCAATCGTAGTTCAGAATAGCCACCGAGTCAAAGCTGGCTTGCTGCAGTTAAACTCCACCACCCCCTTTTGTTGATACCGATGCATATGTAGTTTAGGTCTGATGTAAGTCTTGCTGAGTACCTTTGTACTCACGTTTGCTTAATTTATGTTTTGCAGAGAGACTTCAGTCTCGCTAGTAGTTCCGCGTGGACTTCGACGTTTAGCTTGATACCTCAGCTACGATCTTGTGCCCTCGACAGGATTTGGTAGATAGTCAGGCTTCTTAGCCTTTTTCATTTATAGATGTCTGTACTCAGACATGTTAAGCTTCCGCATGTGTTTGGTTTGTATGCTATGATTGTTGGGTCATGAGACCCATGCTTGTAATATCTGGTTCTTCGGAGCCTAATGAATTAATACTTGAGTTGTAGAGTTATGCTGTGATGCCATGTTGTATTCACACATATCGAGCATATTGTGTGAATGATTGAAATGCTTGGTATGTGTGGGATCCGACTATCTAGTTGTTTATCCTTGGCAGCCTATCATATGGGGAAATGTAGTCTAGTGTTCCTCGAGCCATAGTAGTCCGCTACAGCCCGGTTCACCGGAATCCTGCTAGCCCAGCACTACTGTTCAGGACACTTGACTGGCCGGCATGTGTTTCACTTCGTTCCTATGTCTGTCCCTTCGGGGAAATGTCACGCGGTGACATCTGGAGTCCTGCCTAGCCTGCTACAGCCCGGGTTACCGGAGTCCTGTTAGCCCAGTGCTACAGCCCGGATTCACACGCTGTTGACCGACATGCTCGAGGTTGATTCATGTATGCCTGTACCCATGGGGTAGTGCCGCTTTGGGTTCACGACTAGCCATGTCGGCCCGGGTTCTTTGTCATATGGATGCTAGCGACACTATCGTATACGTGAGCCAAAAGGCGCAAACGGTCCCGGGCCAGGTAAGGTGGCACCCGTGGAAATACCGTGCGTGAGGCCACAAAGTGATATGATGTGTTACATGCTAGATCGGTGTGACCTAGGATCGGGGTCCCGACAAAGCGGAAGCATTCAAGTGAACGGGGTTGCTGGAGTCGTACTCGTCGTGATCCAAATCACCGATGACCAAGTGCGAACGGACGGCACCTCCGCGTTCAACACACGTACAGCCCGGTGACGTCTCCCACTCCTTGATCCAGCAAGGAGAGAGGGAGAGGTTGAGGAAGACTTCATCCAACAGCAGCACAACGGCGTGGTGGTGGTGGAGGAGCGTGGCTATCCTGCAGGGCTTCGCCAAGCACCACAGAAGAGGAGGAAGAAGAGACGCATGGCTGCACCAAGAGAGATTGAATCGCCTGTCTTATGGGCAGCCCTAGGCCTCATATATATAGGGGAGAGGGAGGGGCTGCGCCCCCTCTAGGGTTCCCACCCCTAGGGGGGCGGCAGCCCTAGATGGGGATCAAAGGTGGCGGCCAAGAGGGGGAGAGGAGAGGGAGGCGCACCAATATGGGCCCTAAGGCCCATATCCTCTAGGGTTTCCCCTTTTCCACCTCTTAGGCGCCATGGGCCCTTATGGGAGGCGCACCAGCCCACTAAGGGGCTGGTCCCTCACCACTCTTGGCCCATGCAAACCTCCGGGGCAGGTGGCCCCACTTGGTGGACCCCCGGGACCCTCCCGGTGGTCCCGGTACGTTACCCATAAACCCCGAAACTCTTCCGGTGTCCAAAACAGGACTTCCCATATATAAATCTTTACCTCCGGACCATTCCGGAACTCCTCGTGACGTTCAGGATCTCATCCGGGACTCCGAACAACATTCGGTAACCACATACAAACTTCCTTTATAACCCTAGTGTCATCGAACCTTAAGTGTGTAGACCCTACGGGTTCGGGAGACATGCAGACATGACCGAGATGTTCTCCGGTCAATAACCAACAACGGGATCTGGATACCCATGTTGGCTCCCACATGTTCCATGATGATCTCATCGGATGAACCACGATGTCAAGGACTTAATCAATCCCGTATACAATTCCCTTTGTCTATCGGTACGATACTTGCCCGAGATTCGATCGTCGGTATTACGATACCTTGTTCAATCTCATTACCGGCAAGTCTCTTTACTCGTTCCGTAACACATCATCCCGTGATCAACTCCTTGATCACATTGTGCACATTATGATGATGTCCTACCGAGTGGGCCCAGAGATACCTCTCCGTCACACGGAGTGACAAATCCCAGTCTCGATTCGTGCCAACCCAACAGACACTTTCGGAGATACCTGTAGTGTACCTTTATAGCCACCCAGTTACGTTGTGACGTTTGGCACACCCAAAGTATTCCTACGGTATCTGGGAGTTGCACAATCTCATGGTCTAAGGAAATGATACTTGACATTAGAAAAGCTTTAGCATATGAACTACACGATCTAGTGCTATGCTTAGGATTGGGTCTTGTCCATCACATCATTCTCCTAATGATGTGATCCCGTTATCAACGACATCCAATGTCCATGGTCAGGAAACCTTAACCATCTATTGATCAACGAGCTAGTCAACTAGAGGCTTACTAGGGACATGGTGTTGTCTATGTATCCACGCATGTATCTGAGTTTCCTATCAATACAATTATAGCATGGATAATAAACGATTATCATGAACAAGGAAATATAATAATAACCAATTTATTATTGCCTCTAGGGCATATTTCCAACAGTCTCCCACTTGCACTAGAGTCAATAATCTAGTTCACATCGCCATGTGATTAACACTCACAGGTCACATCGCCATGTGACTAACACCCAAGAGTTTACTAGAGTCAATAATCTAGTTCACATCACTATGTGATTAACACTCAATGAGTTCTGGGTTTGATCATGTTGCTCGTGAGAGAGGTTTTAGTCAACGGGTCTGAACCTTTCAGATCCGTGTGTGCTTTACAAATCTCTATGTAATCTCCTAGATGTAGCTACCACGTTCTATTTGGAGCTATTCCAAATAACTGTTCTACTTGGAGCTATTATAAATTGTTGCTCCATTATACGTATCCGGTATCTCTACTCAGAGCTATCCGGATAGGTGTTAAGCTTGCATCGACGTAACCCTTTACGACGAACTCTTTTACCACTTCCATAATCGAGAAAAATTCCTTAGTCCACTAGTTACTAAGGATAACTTTGACCGCTGTCCTTGGATCACTCCTGTACCCCTCATGGCAAGGCACACTTCAGGTGCGGTACACAGCATAGCATACTGTAGAGCCTACGTCTTAAGCATAGGGGACGACCTTCGTCCTTTCTCTCTATTCTGCCGTGGTCGAGCTTTAAGTCTTAACTTCATACCTTATAACTCAGGTAAGAACTCCTTCTTTGACTGGTCCATCTTGAACATCTTCAAGATCATGTCAAGGTATGTGCTCATTTGAAAGTACCATTAAGCGTTTTGATCTATCCTTTATAGATCTTGATGCTCAATGCTCAAGTAGCTTAATCCAGGCTTTTCATTGAAAAACACTTTCCAAATAACCCTATATGCTTTCCAGAAATTCTACGTCATTTCTGATCAACAATATGTCAACAACATATACTCATCAGAAATTCTATAGTGCTCCCACTCACTTCTTTGGAAATACAAGTTTCTCATAAACTTTGTACAAACCCAAAAATTCTTTGTATACACCAAAATCTTTGATCATCCCATCAAAGCATACATTCCAACTCCGAGATGCTTACTCCATTCCTTAGAAGGATTGCTGGAGCTTTGCATACTTATTAGCATCTTTCAGGATTGACAAAAACTTTCCGGTTGTATCACATACAACCTTTCCTCAAGAAAATCATCGAGGAAACAATGCTTTGACATCCTATCTGCAAGATTTCATAAATAATGCAGTGACTGCTAATATAATTCCAACAGACTCTTAGCATCGCTACGAGTGAGAAAATCTCATCATAGTCAACTCCTTGAACTTGTCGGAAAACATCTTAACGACAAGTCGAGCTTTCTTAATGGTGACATTTACCATCATTGTCCGTCTTCCTTTTAAAATCCATCTGTACTCAACAGCCTTACGACCATCAAGTAGTTCTTCCAAAGTCTACACTTTGTTTTCATACATGGATCCTCTCTCGGATTTTATTTCCTCGAGCCATTTATCGGAATCCGGGCCCACCATCGCTTCTCCATAGCTCGTAGGTTCATTGTTGTCTAGCAACATGACTTCTAAGATAGGATTACGTACCACTCTGAAGTAGTACGCATCCTTGTCATCCCACGAGGTTTGGGAGTGACTTGATCCGAAGTTTCATGATCACTATCATAAGCTTCTACTTCAATTGGTGTATGTGCCACAGGAACAACTTCCTGTGCCCTGCCACACACTAGTTGAAGAGACGATTCAATAACCTCATCAAGTCTCCACCATCCTCCCACTCAATTCTTTCGAGAGAAACTTTTCCTCGAGAAAGGACCTGATTCTAGAAACAATCCCTTATTGCTTTCGAATCTGAGATAGGAGGTATACCCAACTATTTTGGGTATTCTATGAAGATGCATTTATCCGCTTTGGGTTCGAGCTTATCGGCCTGAAACTTTTTCACATAAGCGTCGCAGCCCCAAACTTTTAAGAAATGACAGCTTAGGTTTCTCTAAACCATATTTCATACGGTGTCATCTCATCGGAATTACGTAGTGCCCCTTTTAAAGTGAATGTGGTTGTCTCTAATGCCTAACCCATAAACTATCGTGGTAATTCGATAAGAGACATCATGGTATGCATCATATCCAATAGGGTGCAGTTATGATGCTCGGACACACCATTACACTATGGTGTTCCAGGCTGTATCAGTTATGAAACAATTTCCACAATGTCTTAATTCTGTGGCAAACTTGTAACTGAGATATTCATCTCTATGATCATATCATAGATCTTTTATCCTCTTGCCACGACGATCTTTCAACTTCACCCTGAAATTACTTGAACCTTTCAATAATTCAGACTCGTGATTCATCAAGTAAATATTCTCAACATCTACTCAAATCGTCTGTGAAGTAAAACCATAACGATATCCACTACACGCCTCAGCACTCATTGGACTGCACACATCAAAATGTATTACTTCCAGCAAGTTGCTTTCTAGTTCCGTTTTACTGAAACCGAGGCTTTTAGTTATCTTGCCCATGTGGTATGATTTGCATGTCTCAAGTGATTCAAAATCAAGTGAGTCCAAACGATCCATCTGCATGGAGTTTCTTCATGCATATACACCAATAGACACGGTTTGCATGTCTCAAACTTTTCAAAATGAGTGAGTCCAAAGATCCATCAACATGGAGCTTCTTCATTCGTTTTATACCGATATGACTTACGTGGCAGTGCCACAAGTAGGTGGTACTATCATTACTATCTTTTGGCATGAACATGTGTATCACTACGATCGAGATTCAATAAACCATTCACTTTAGGTGTAAGACCATTGAAGGTATTATTCAAATAAACAGAGTAACTATTATTCTCCTTAAATGAATAACCGTATTGCAATAGACATAATCCAATCATGTCTATGCTCAACGCAAACACCAATCTCGATGGTAGAGGGAGCGTACGATGCTTGATCATATCAACATTGGAAACACTTCCAACACATGTCGTCAGCTCACCTTTAGCTAGTCTCTGTTTATTCCGTAGCTTTTATTTCGAGTTAATAACACTTAGCAACCGAACCGGTATCTAATACCCTGGTGCTACTAGGAGTACTTGTAAAGTACACATCAACACAATGTATATCTAATATACTTCTATCGACCTTGCCAGCCTTCTAATCTACCAAGTATCTAGGGTAATTCCGCTCCAGTGGCTGTTCCCCTTATTATAGAAGCACTTAGTCTCGGGTTTGGGTTCAACCTTGGGTTTCTTCACTAGAGCAGCAGCTGAATTGCCGTTTCATGAAGTATCCCTTCTTTCCCTTGCCCTTCTTGAAACTAGTGGTTTCACCAACCATCAACAATTGATGCTCCTTCTTGATTTTTACTTTGTGGTGTCAAACATCGCGAATATCTCAAGGATCATCATATATGTCCCTGATATATTATAGTTCATCACGAAGCTCTAGCAGCTTGGTGGTAATGACTTCGGAGAAACATCACTATCTCATCTGGAAGATCAACTCCCACTCGATTCAAATGATTGTTGTATTCAGACAATCTGAGCACAAGCTCAACAATTGAGCTTTTCTCCCTTAGTTTGTAGGTTAAGAAAATCGTCGGAGGTCTTATACCTCTTGACGTGGGCACGAGCCTGAAATCCCAATTTCAGCCCTCAAAACATCTCATATGTTTCGCGACGTTTCAAAAAAAAACGTCTTCGGTGCCTCAACTCTAAACCATTTAACTGAACTATCACGTAGTTATCAAAACGTGTATGTCAGATGTTCGCAACATCTACAGACGACATTCGAGGTTCAGCACACTGAGCGGTGCATTAAGGACATAAGCCTTCTATGAAGCAATGAGGACAATCCTTAGTTTACGGACCTAGTCCGCATAATTGCTACTATCAACTTTCAACTAATTTTTCTCTAGGAACATAACTAAACAGTAGAACTGAAGCGCGAGCTACGACATAATTTGCAAAAACTTTTTGACTATGTTCAGGATAATTAAGTTCATCTTATGAACTCCCACTCAGATAGACATCCCTCTAGTCATCTAAGTGATTACATGATCCGAGTCAACTAGCCCGTGTCCGATCATCACGTGAGACGGACTAGTCAACTTCGGTGAACATCTTCATGTTGATCGTATCTACCATACGACTCATGCTTGACCTTTCGGTCTTCTGTGTTCCGAGGCCATGTCTGTACACATGCTAGGCTCGTCAAGTCAACCTAAGTGTTTCGCGTGTGTAAATCTGTCTTACACCCGTTGTATGTGAACGTTAGGATCAAACACCCGATCATCACGTGGTGCTTTGAAACAACGAACTGTCGCAACGGTGCACAGTTAGGGGAGAACACTTCTTAAAATTGTTGTAAGGGATCATCTTATTTACTACCGTCGTTCTAAGCAAATAAGATGTATAGACATGATAAACATCACATGCAATCAAATAGTGACATGATATGGCCATCATCACTTTGCTCCTTTTGATCTCCATCTTCGGGGCTCCATGATCATCATCGTCACCGGCATGACACCATGATCTCCATCATCATGATCTCCATCATCGTGTCTTCATGAAGTTGTCTCGCCAACTATTACTTCTACTACTACAGCTAACGTTTAGCAATAAAGTAAAGTAATTACATGACGTTTATGTTGACACGCAGGTCATAAATAAATTAAGACAACTCCTATGGCTCCTGCCGGTTGTCATACTCATCGACATGCAAGTCGTGATTCCTATTACAAGAACATGATCATCTCATACATCACATATATCATTCATCACATCCTTTGGCCATATCACATCACATAGCTTACCCTGCAAAAACAAGTTAGACGTCCTCTAATTGTTGTTTGCATGTTTTACGTGGCTGCTATGGGTTTCTAGCAAGAACGTTTCTTACCTACGCAAAGACCACAACATGATATGCCAATTGCTATTTACCCTTCATAAGGACCCTTTTCATCGAATCCGATCCGACTAAAGTGGGAGAGACAGACACCCGCCAGCCACCTTATGCAACTAGTGCATGTATGTCGGTGGAACCAGTCTCACGTAAGAGTACGTGTAAGGTTGGTCCGGGCCGCTTCATCCCACGATGCCGCCGAATCAAGATAAGACTAGTAACGGCAAGCATATTGAACAAAATCAACGCCCACAACTACTTTGTGTTCTACTCGTGCATAGAATCTATGCAATAGACCTATCTCATGATGCCACTGTTGGGGAACGTAGCAGAAATTCAAAATTTTCCTACGTGTCACCAAGATCTATCTATGGAGAGACCAGCAACGAGGGGAAGGAGAGTTGCATCTACATACCCTTGTAGATCGCTAAGCTGAAGCGTTCAAGTGAACGGGGTTGATGGAGTCGTACTCGTCGTGATCCAAATCACCGATGACCAAGTGCCGAACGGACGGCACCTCCGCGTTCAACACACGTACAGCCCGGTGACGTCTCCCACGCCTTGATCCAGCAAGGAGAGAGGGAGATGTTGAGGAAGACTTCATCCAACAGCAGCACAACGGCGTGGTGGTGGTGGAGGAGCGTGGCTATCCTGCAGGGCTTCGCCAAGCACCACAGAAGAGGAGGAAGAAGAGACGCAGGGCTGCACCAAGAGAGATTGAATCGCCTGTCTTATGGGCAGCCCTAGGCCTCATATATATAGGGGAGAGGGAGGGGCTGCGCCCCCTCTAGGGTTCCCACCCCTAGGGGGGGGGCAGCCCTAGATGGGGATCAAAGGTGGCGGCCAAGAGGGGGAGAGGAGAGGGAGGCGCACCAATATGGGCCCTAAGGCCCATATCCTCTAGGGTTTGCCCCTTTTCCACCTCTTAGGCGCCATGGGCCCTTATGGGAGGCGCACCAGCCCACTAAGGGGCTGGTCCCTCACCACTCTTGGCCCATGCAAACCTCCGGGGCAGGTGGCCCCACTTGGTGGACCCCCGGGACCCTCCCGGTGGTCCCGGTACGTTACCGATAAACCCCGAAACTCTTCCGGTGTCCAAAACAGGACTTCCCATATATAAATCTTTACCTCCGGACAATTCCGGAACTCCTCGTGACGTTCAGGATCTCATCCGGGACTCCGAACAACATTCGGTAACCACATACAAACTTCCTTTATAACCCTAGCGTCATCGAACCTTAAGTGTGTAGACCCTACGGGTTCGGGAGACATGCAGACATGACCGAGACGTTCTCCGGTCAATAACCAACAACGGGATCTGGATACCCATGTTGGCTCCCACATGTTCCATGATGATCTCATCGGATGAACCACGATGTCAAGGACTTAATCAATCCCGTATACAATTCCCTTTGTCTATCGGTACGATACTTGCCCGAGATTCGATCGTCGGTATTATGATACCTTGTTCAATCTCGTTACCGGCAAGTCTCTTTACTCGTTTCGTAACACATCATCCCGTGATCAACTCCTTGATCACATTGTGCACATTATGATGATGTCCTACCGAGTGGGCCCAGAGATACCTCTCCGTCACACGGAGTGACAAATCCCAGTCTCGATTCGTGCCAACCCAACAGACACTTTCGGAGATACCTGTAGTGTACCTTTATAGTCACCCAGTTACGTTGTGACGTTTGGCACACCCAAAGTATTCCTACGGTATCCGGGAGTTGCACAATCTCATGGTCTAAGGAAATGATACTTGACATTAGAAAAGCTTTAGCATATGAACTACACGATCTAGTGCTATGCTTAGGATTGGGTCTTGTCCATCACATCATTCTCCTACTGATGTGATCCCATTATCAACGACATCCAATGTCCATGGTCAGGAAACCGTAACCATCTATTGATCAACGAGCTAGTCAACTAGAGGCTTACTAGGGACATGGTGTTGTCTATGTATCCACACATGTATCTGAGTTTCCTATCAATATGATTATAGCATGGATAATAAACGATTATCATGAACAAGGAAATATAATAATAACCAATTTATTATTGCCTCTAGGGCATATTTCCAACAGTCTCCCACTTGCACTAGAGTCAATAATCTAGTTCACATCGCCATGTGATTAACACTCACAGGTCACATCGCCATGTGACTAACACCCAAGAGTTTACTAGAGTCAATAATCTAGTTCACATCACTATGTGATTAACACTCAATGAGTTCTGGGTTTGATCATGTTGCTTGTGAGAGAGGTTTTAGTCAACGGATCTGAACCTTTCAGATCCGTGTGTGCTTTACAAATCTCTATGTCATCTCCTAGATGTAGCTACCACGTTCTATTTGGAGCTATTCCAAATAACTGTTCTACTTGGAGCTATTATAAATTGTTGCTCCATTATACGTATCCGGTATCTCTACTCAGAGCTATCCGGATAGGTGTTAAGCTTGCATCGACGTAACCCTTTACGACGAACTCTGTTACCACTTCCATAATCGAGAAAATTCCTTAGTCCACTAGTTACTAAGGATAACTTTGACCGCTATCCTTGGATCACTCCTGTACCCCTCATGGCAAGGCACACTTCAGGTGCGGTACACAGCATAGCATACTGTAGAGCCTACGTCTTAAGCATAGGGGACGACCTTCGTCCTTTCTCTCTATTCTGCCGTGGTCGAGCTTTAAGTCTTAACTTCATACCTTATAACTCAGGTAAGAACTCCTTCTTTGACTGGTCCATCTTGAACATCTTCAAGATCATGTCAAGGTATGTGCTCATTTGAAAGTACCATTAAGTGTTTTGATCTATCCTTTATAGATCTTGATGCTCAATGCTCAAGTAGCTTAATCCAGGCTTTCCATTGAAAAACACTTTCCAAATAACCCTATATGCTTTCCAGAAATTCTACGTCATTTCTGATCAACAATATGTCAACAACATATACTCATCAGAAATTCTATAGTGCTCCCACTCACTTCTTTGGAAATACAAGTTTCTCATAAACTTTGTACAAACCCAAAAATTCTTTGTATACACCAAAATCTTTGATCATCCCATCAAAGCATACATTCCAACTCCGAGATGCTTACTCCATTCCTTAGAAGGATTGCTGGAGCTTTGCATACTTATTAGCATCTTTCAGGATTGACAAAAACTTTCCGGTTGTATCACATACAACCTTTCCTCAAGAAAATCATCGAGGAAACAATGTTTTGACATCCTATCTGCAAGATTTCATAAATAATGAAGTGACTGCTAATATAATTCCAACAGAGTCTTAGCATCGCTACGAGTGAGAAAATCTCATCGTAGTCAACTCCTTGAACTTGTCGGAAAACATCTTAACGACAAGTCGAGCTTTCTTAATGGTGACATTTACCATCATTGTCCGTCTTCCTTTTAAAATCCATCTGTACTCAACAGCCTTACGACCATCAAGTAGTTCTTCCAAAGTCTACACTTTGTTTTCATACATGGATCCTCTCTCGGATTTTATGGCCTCGAGCCATTTATCGGAATCCGGGCCCACCATCGCTTCTCCATAGCTCGTAGGTTCATTGTTGTCTAGCAACATGACTTCTAAGACAGGATTACGTACCACTCTGAAGTAGTACGCATCCTTGTCATCCCACGAGGTTTGGGAGTGACTTGATCCGAAGTTTCATGATCACTATCATAAGCTTCTACTTCAATTGGTGTATGTGCCATAGGAACAACTTCCTGTGCCTTGCCACACACTAGTTGAAGAGACGATTCAATAACCTCATCAAGTCTCCACCATCCTCCCACTCAATTCTTTCGAGAGAAACTTTTCCTCAAGAAAGGACCTGATTCTAGAAACAATCCCTTATTGCTTTCGAATCTGAGATAGGAGGTATACCCAACTATTTTGGGTATTCTATGAAGATGCATTTATCCGCTTTGGGTTCGAGCTTATCGGCCTGAAACTTTTTCACATAAGCGTCGCAGCCCCAAACTTTTAAGAAATGACAGCTTAGGTTTCTCTAAACCATATTTCATACGGTGTCATCTCATCGGAATTACGTAGTGCCCCTTTTAAAGTGAATGTGGTTGTCTCTAATGCCTAACCCATAAACTATCGTGGTAATTCGATAAGAGACATCATGGTATGCATCATATCCAATAGGGTGCAGTTATGATGCTCGGACACACCATTACACTATGGTGTTCCAGGCTGTATCAGTTATGAAACAATTTCCACAATGTCTTAATTCCGTGCCAAACTTGTAACTCAGATATTCATCTCTATGATCATATCATAGATCTTTTATCCTCTTGCCACGACGATCTTTCAACTTCACCTTGAAATTACTTGAACCTTTCAATAATTCAGACTCGTGATTCATCAAGTAAATATTCTCAACATCTACTCAAATCATCTGTGAAGTAAAACCATAACGATATCCACTACACGCCTCAGCACTCATTGGACTGCACACATCAAAATATTTTACTTCCAGCAAGTTGCTTTCTAGTTCCATTTTACTGAAACCGAGGCTTTTAGTCATCTTGCCCATGTGGTATGATTTGCATGTCTCAAGTGATTCAAAATCAAGTGAGTCCAAACGATCCATCTGCATGGAGTTTCTTCATGCATATACACCAATAGACATGGTTTGCATGTCTCAAACTTTTCAAAATGAGTGAGTCCAAAGATCCATCAACATGGAGCTTCTTCATGCGTTTTATACCGATATGACTTACGTGGCAGTGCCACAAGTAGGTGGTACTATCATTACTATCTTTTGGCATGAACATGTGTATCACTACGATCGAGATTCAATAAACCATTCATTTTAGGTGTAAGACCATTGAAGGTATTATTCAAATAAACAGAGTAACTATTATTCTCCTTAAATGAATAACCGTATTGCAATAGACATAATCCAATCATGTATATGCTCAACGCAAACACCAATCTCGATGGTAGAGGGAGCGTACGATGCTTGATCATATCAACATTGGAAACACTTCCAACACATGTCGTCAGCTCACCTTTAGCTAGTCTCTGTTTATTCCGTAGCTTTTATTTCGAGTTAATAACACTTAGCAACCGAACCGGTATCTAATACCCTGGTGCTACTAGGAGTACTAGTAAAGTACACATCAACACAATGTATATCTAATATACTTCTATCGACCTTGCCAGCCTTCTAATCTACCAAGTATCTAGGGTAATTCCGCTCCAGTGGCTGTTCCCCTTATTATAGAAGCACTTAGTCTCGGGTTTGGGTTCAACCTTGGGTTTCTTCACTAGAGCAGCAGCTGAATTGCCGTTTCATGAAGTATCCCTTCTTTCCCTTGCCCTTCTTGAAACTAGTGGTTTCACCAACCATCAACAATTGATGCTCCTTCTTGATTTTTACTTTGTGGTGTCAAACATCGCGAATATCTCAAGGATCATCATATATGTCCCTGATATATTATAGTTCATCACGAAGCTCTAGCAGCTTGGTGGTAATGACTTCGGAGAAACATCACTATCTCATCTGGAAGATCAACTCCCACTCGATTCAAATGATTATTGTATTCAGACAATCTGAGCACAAGCTCAACAATTGAGCTTTTCTCCCTTAGTTTGTAGGTTAAGAAAATCGCCGGAGGTCTTATACCTCTTGACGTGGGCACGAGTCTGAAATCCCAATTTCAGCCCTCAAAACATCTCATATGTTTCGCGACGTTTCAAAAAAAAACGTCTTCGGTGCCTCAACTCTAAACCATTTAACTGAACTATCACGTAGTTATCAAAACGTGTATGTCAGATGTTCGCAACATCTACAGACGACATTCGAGGTTCAGCACACTGAGCGGTGCATTAAGGACATAAGCCTTCTATGAAGCAATGAGGACAATCCTCAGTTTATGGACCTAGTCCGCATAATTGCTACTATCAACTTTCAACTAATTTTTCTCTAGGAACATAACTAAACAGTAGAACTGAAGCGCGAGCTACGACATAATTTGCAAAAACTTTTTGACTATGTTCAGGATAATTAAGTTCATCTTATGAACTCCCACTCAGATAGACATCCCTCTAGTCATCTAAGTGATTACATGATCCGAGTCAACTAGCCCGTGTCCGATCATCACGTGAGACGGACTAGTCAACTTCGGTGAACATCTTCATGTTGATCGTATCTACCATACGACTCATGCTTGACCTTTCGGTCTTCTGTGTTCCGAGGCCATGTCTGTACACATGCTAGGCTCGTCAAGTCAACCTAAGTGTTTCGCGTGTGTAAATCTGTCTTACACCCGTTGTATGTGAACGTTAGGATCAAACACCCGATCATCACGTGGTGCTTTGAAACAACGAACTGTCGCAACGGTGCACAGTTAGGGGAGAACACTTCTTAAAATTGTTGTAAGGGATCATCTTATTTACTACCGTCGTTCTAAGCAAATAAGATGTGTAGACATGATAAACATCACATGCAATCAAATAGTGACATGATATGGCCATCATCACTTTGCTCCTTTTGATCTCCATCTTCGGGGCTCCATGATCATCATCGTCACCGGCATGACACCATGATCTCCATCATCGTGTCTTCATGAAGTTGTCTCGCCAACTATTACTTCTACTACTACAGCTAACGTTTAGCAATAAATTAAAGTAATTACATGACGTTTATGTTGACACGCAGGTCGTAAATAAATTAAGACAACTCCTATGGCTCCTGCCGGTTGTCATACTCATCGACATGCAAGTTGTGATTCCTATTACAAGAACATGATCATCTCATACATCACATATATCATTCATCACATCCTTTGGCCATATCACATCACATAGCATACCCTGCAAAAACAAGTTAGACGTCCTCTAATTGTTGTTTGCATGTTTTACGTGGCTGCTATGGGTTTCTAGCAAGAACGTTTCTTACCTACGCAAAGACCACAACGTGATATGCCAATTGCTATTTACCCTTCATAAGGACCCTTTTCATCGAATCCGATCCGACTAAAGTGGGAGAGACAGACACCCGCCAGCCACCTTATGCAACTAGTGCATGTATGTCGGTGGAACCGGTCTCACGTAAGAGTACGTGTAAGGTTGGTCCGGGCCACCTCATCCCACGATGCCGCCGAATCAAGATAAGACTGGTAACGGCAAGCATATTGAACAAAATCAACGCCCACAACTACTTTGTGTTCTACTCGTGCATAGAATCTACGCAATAGACCTAGCTCATGATGCCACTGTTGGGGAACGTAGCAGAAATTCAAAATTTTCCTACGTGTCACCAAGATCTATCTATGGAGAGACCAGCAACGAGGGGAAGGAGAGTTGCATCTACATACCCTTGTAGATCGCTAAGCGGAAGTGTTCAAGTGAACGGGGTTGATGGAGTCGTACTCGTCGTGATCCAAATCACCGATGACCAAGTGCCGAACGGACGACACCTCCGCGTTCAACACACGTACAGCCCGGTGACGTCTCCCACGCCTTGATCCAGCAGGGAGAGAGGGAGAGGTTGAGGAAGACTTCATCCAACAGCAGCACAACTGCGTGGTGGTGGTGGAGGAGCGTGGCTATCCTGCAGGGCTTCGCCAAGCACCACAGAAGAGGAGGAAGAAGAGACGCAGGTCTGCACCAAGAGAGATTGAATCGCCTGTCTTATGGGCAGCCCTAGGCCTCATATATATAGGGGAGAGGGAGGGGCTGCGCCCCCTCTAGGGTTCCCACCCCTAGGGGCGGCGGCAGCCCTAGATGGGGATCAAAGGTGGCGGCCAAGAGGGGGAGAGGAGAGGGAGGCGCACCAATATGGGCCCTAAGGCCCATATCCTCTAGGGTTTGCCCCTTTTCCACCTCTTAGGCGCCATGGGCCCTTATGGGAGGCGCACCATCCCACTAAGGGGCTGGTCCCTCACCACTCTTGGCCCATGCAAACCTCCGGGGCAGGTGGCCCCACTTGGTGGACCCCCGGGACCCTCCCGGTGGTCCCGGTACGTTACCGATAAACCCCGAAACTCTTCCGGTGTCCAAAACAGGACTTCCCATATATAAATCTTTACCTCCGGACCATTCCGGAACTCCTCGTGACGTTCAGGATCTCATCCGAGACTCCGAACAACATTCGGTAACCACATACAAACTTCCTTTATAACCCTAGTGTCATCGAACCTTAAGTGTGTAGACCCTACGGGTTCGGGAGACATGCAGACATGACCGAGATGTTCTCCGGTCAATAACCAACAGCGGGATCTGGATACCCATGTTGGCTCCCACATGTTCCATGATGATCTCATCGGATGAACCACGATGTCAAGGACTTAATCAATCCCGTATACAATTCCCTTTGTCTATCGGTACGATACTTGCCCGAGATTCGATCGTCGGTATTACGATACCTTGTTCAATCTCGTTACCGGCAAGTCTCTTTACTCGTTCCATAACACATCATCCCGTGATCAACTCCTTGATCACATTGTGCACATTATGATGATGTCCTACCGAGTGGGCCCAGAGATACCTCTCCGTCACACGGAGTGACAAATCCCAGTCTCGATTCGTGCCAACCCAACAGACACTTTCGGAGATACCTGTAGTGTACCTTTATAGCCACCCAGTTACGTTGTGACGTTTGGCACACCCAAAGTATTCCTACGGTATCCGGGAGTTGCACAATCTCATGGTCTAAGGAAATGATACTTGACATTAGAAAAGCTTTAGCATATGAACTACACGATCTAGTGCTATGCTTAGGATTGGGTCTTGTCCATCACATCATTCTCCTAATGATGTGATCCCGTTATCAACGACATCCAATGTCCATGGTCAGGAAACCGTAACCATCTATTGATCAACGAGCTAGTCAACTAGAGGCTTACTAGGGACATGGTGTTGTCTATGTATCCACACATGTATCTGAGTTTCCTATCAATACAATTATAGCATGGATAATAAACGATTATCATGAACAAGGAAATATAATAATAATCAATTTATTATTGCCTTTAGGGCATATTTCCAACAATATCCTACAGTATTCTAACTTTTCTAGTAATCACAATACTCAACACAGTACATTGAAGATTTGTTAGCAATAACTGAAGGGTTGCTTGATCACACTTCCCCAATTATGGACTAGCAGCGCCCTATCTATGTTCGTACTCCCTAAAACCACGACGAGTAATTTGAAACGAAGGGATTAGAATTTAGTGAATGTCGACCATCGTTTCATCTTGAACGGTTAGTTCAGAGATGCAGTAAAGGAACACATAACTCTATTTCAGTTTGCATGTGTTAGAGAGATTTAGTTGATAAGTCCATTTTCTTACATGTTTGGTTGATGCAAAACAGAACTTGCAGTTTTTCACTGCGTGGAATTCCTCTTCTCTATTCTATTAGCCGTGGAGTTACAGTTGATCGAAATTGTATTGCCTTTTATTCTACCTTCTAACGAATACACATTAATTCTGAATTTTGATGATTTTTCAACAAATGAATGCTAGCCACCGCTGTCATTTCAGTTCTGATGACTATGTTTATTTTAGTGCTTACTAAGTGCTGCTAGCTTTACTTAAGTTTTCAAACAGAAACATCAACCAAATAACCAACAGGTTAATATTTATTTATGCAATGAGGCGCTTGTGCCATGAATTCTCGCTTTTATACCTGCGCCGAATAGGCTGTCATGTAATCAAAACGATCTTGTGTTTTCCCTTATTTAAATACTCCCGCCGAATAGGCTGTTATGTAACCAAAATCTCGATTTTATACCTGCGCCGAATAGGCTGTTATGACACTTATTTTAGATCGAAGGGAGTAGCAATTTTGCCTTGCTGCCTGGGGTTATGCACAACTCTGGTTGTTTGGTTTGGAATGGTTTCTTTGCCGAGTTTCGTTTCAAGACAGGGCAGGGCAGGTCAGGCACATATTTCCCCCTCAATTCATTAGTAAGCATGCATCTATTGGAATACCTAGTCTAGGAGAACCGAAGAGTTAGCAGCAGAAATAGTTTGGTTGATTAACGAAGGAACAGCGAGTGCGCTATATAATTTTTCGAAGACATGAATCAGTTAGGATCGTTACCATGGTATACTTCTAGGGTTCAAAGAGGGAGTAGAAGCAGGGCACCACTTACAAGATGACCTTCCCATGGTTCGAAGCCACAGAGTATCACTTGGTTTTGTTTTTAATCAAAGCCACGGATTGATTGATTAACCACACATACATTTTGCTTCCCATTATCCTGCCACAAATGAAAAAGACGAGCCCTATCGTCTACAATGACTGACAAGATGTTTTTCGAAGTGACACCAGATCCGACCAGTGCTGCACAAGGAGAGACAGTCGACAAGATTATGCGGCTGCAGCGCCGAGTGGGAGCTCAGGCTATCGCTGCTAATGGCGCTTCTGTCTGCAAGACGGTAGCCCTCGGTTCGGTTCCTCTCTGCAATGTCGAAGCTCAGGTAGACGGTGTCGCCTCTAATGGCCCCAGAAGGGAAGATCTTGGTAGGCACCGAGAGAGAGCAGTACATGCCGATGAACAAGGCATGTCCCCCGCCGCCGAAGCTGTTGGCTCGGCACAAAGTCCCGGCGCCCAGATCCAGTCGATACACGTCGTACCTCCTCTTGGCCGCGTTATTGTTGTCATGGTGTCGCGAGAACCTACGGTGCACCAGCGTCAGCTCTCCGGCACTGTCCATCAGGTGCAGAGTGTCTGCCATCGGGGAAACCGGCATAGGCAGCTTGGCAGCCAGCTCCAGGCGTGGCGGCTGATCCTCCAGCACCATGACGCCGTCAATGGTGACACAGTAGAACCGTCCTGCGACCATCGAGGACGCCGTTCGCAGCGGATTGCGGAAGTTCAACACCGTCCAGTGGTCATCGCCGGGCTTTGCCATGCCGAGCATGTTGAGCCTGTTGAAGGAGAGCACCACCGTGGAATCATCGCTGAGAACGCCGGAGCCCCAGGCCGGAAAGTGGGTGTCGAAAGCGGCGGTGAAAAGGAGGCCGTCGTTCCCCTGATGGGACACCAGCGCGGTGAGCGGCGGGAGCTGGGTGAGATGGCGCGTCAGCGGGTTGAGCAGGTGGACCTTGGTGCTCCGCGGCCAGTCGAGCACGACGAGCAGGCCCTCGGCGGTGAGGGCCAGCACCTCCTGGTTGTGGAGCTCCGGGAGGTGCACCTGGATGCACTCGCCGGTGGAGGAGTTGAGGAAGCGGCGGCGGTTGGGGGCGTCGATTCGCTCCCGGGGTTCCCGGAGCATGAGCCATCGCCGGGGGTGGAACCGGCGGTCGAGGCCGCCGTGCGCGCGCGGGTCCGCGCAGCACCGGCGCCACGGGCCGCACGCGGCGCGGAAGCGGAGGTAGTCGGCGACGTCGTGGGCGAGGACGCGGTCGGCGATCGTCCCCGCCAGCCCGTCCCCGAGACCAGCCCAGTCCCTCAGCCTATTTTCAGAGGGAGGCATGGAGACGGCGCGGCTCGTGGGTGCTCGCTTTGCTTCGACCCCAAATTAGCGCGCCGGGAGGGAAGAAGATCCGACCGCGCACCGCCGCCGCCGTCGTCGCCGGAAGAGGTGCGGGGAGGGAGGGCGGCTGGTCCAGATCCGAGAGCCGCCGTGGCCGCGGTGAGCAGCACCCCGGCGGCGTGCGAGGAAAGAAGAAAAAGAGGAACGCCCAGTGCGGCAGCGTGTGGCCACTGGCCAGCGACTGGAGTAAAGAGTACTGTATGAAGGTCCTACATGAAGAGTCAGCCTTTAAGATTCGGAAGATTGATATACAGACGGTTGAAAAGACATACAAATCATCAGGAGGGCATATGCTCTAGTTTAGGGCCTCTTTGATTCGGAAGATTTTTAAAAACAACAGGGATAGAAAAAAAAAATAAAAGGGAAGATCCGCCGCCTCGCGAGTCGTCTGATTTGACACAACTCTAGCGTCGAGTGCCTGAGTATTTCTTCACTTTTGCAACATACATTGTGTTGCAGTTTTTTTTTTTGCAACAAGGGTTGTACTGCAAAAAATATTTGAAAAAAAGGGTGTGTTGTAAATTTTATTTTGCAACACAGGTTATGTAGCAGATGTTTTTTTTGCAACAGAGCTTATGTTTCCGAAAAACTGCATCGTCGAGTTGCCATTGCAACATCCCTATATTTCGGAAACATGAATGATGTTGCAAAATCTTGAGTTACGGTGCGTGGGATTAGACTGGCACTTGGTTGGCTCTTGATGCAGCGGACATGGAGTGTAGAATCGGCCGGATGAATGTAATCATTTTTCAAAAAAGTAGAAGAAGAGATTAGAGTTGCATGCCATTTTCTTCCTTTTTCACGGGAGAACCTTTTAATATATTCATCAACTATCAAGATAATACAAAGAACATCATACGTAAAAATTACATTCAGATCCGTAGACCACTTAGCGACGACTACAAACATTGAAGCGAGCCGAAGATGCACCGCTGTCATCGCCCCTCTCTTATTGGAGTCAGGCAAACCTTATTATAATAAACGGTCGGAAAGTCGTCGTGCTAACACTTTACAGGACCAACGCACCAAAACAATAACCACCGTCAACGAAGAGAATCTTAGACCCAAAGAATCCAACCTGTAAACACACGAACACGAACACAGATGAACGAAGATCGGATCCACGTGGATCCACTGAAAACAAAATGTCGACCGAATCCTACAAGATCCGCCGGAGACAAATCTTCACACGTCTCCCGATGACACTAGAAGCACCGCCGTGACAGAGACTGGGCCGGAAGAACCTTATTCTATGGTCAAAGAGCCGCCGTCGCGTCACCTCTTTGGGAAGGACACAAACCCTAACAAACTAAAAAAAGCCCTCCCATCGGCAAGGGTCAGGATCCACCACATCTCCAGGCCCTAAGGCGAGACGAGGTAGATCGGCGGCAGCGACGCAGGCAGGAGGCACAAGAAACCCTGTCCATCGGGTGTCCTCCTTAGGAACGTGGGGTTACGAGCAGACGTTCCCGACGTATTCAACTATCCACGCTTGCCATTTTATTGTATTATGAGGATGTTTAACTATGGACCGAAGAAATACATGGTTGTTCATAGAGGTTGGATGGATAAAAAACTAGCAATGAAATCTAGTGCAAATGAATGTAATGAAAAATTCATATGGTTGTTGTCTTACGAATCAAACAACCTATGTAGAAAAAAAATCCGTACAGATCAAAATCCTTTCAAATTTCTTTGCAAATTCTTTCAATCAAAGAATCCTTTAATAGTTCTTCCTCCGTTCCAAAATAAGTGACTCAAAGCTTAGTACTTAATCAGTGATCATAATTGTGAGACGGTGTCGGAAACCAGCATTTTCATAGGAACAACCCTCACGAACCCAGTCGATCACAGGCGTCCGTTCATGACCGAGCTGCGACCCTAGCCGTGCGATTGCCCATCCTCTGCTTCACAAAAGGCACCCCTCCAAAACCTTAACCCCCGACCACTCTTCTACCTTTCCTCCCCACCCGCCGCCGCCGCCGCCGCCGCCCGTACGAGCGAGCATGCCCAGCGCGTTCCACTCCCTCCGCCCCTCGCTCATCAAGCGGAAGCACAAGCACAAATCCACGCGCCGCGGCCGGAAGCGCCCCAAGAAGACGGGCGAGTCGACGAGCCCCGCCGCCGGAGGCGAAGACGCCTCCTTTGACCTGAAGGGCTCCGCCTCCGCGTCCACCGCGGCTGGGCGCGGCGGAGGAGGCAGCCTCGTCCAGCCGCTCGGGAACCTGCTCCTCGCCGCGGCCGGGCGCGCCAACCTCCGGGACGCGAGCCTCGGCGGGCTTCGCCAGCTCCCCGACGACCTCCTCCTCGACGTCCTCGGCCTCCTGCCCGCCCGCGACCTCGCCGCGCTCTCCGCGGCCTCCAAGGCGCTCTACGTCATCTCCTCCCACGACCCGCTCTGGCGGGCCATCGTCCTCGACGAGCTCGGCGGCGACTTCGCGTTCGCCGGCTCCTGGCGCGCCACCTACATCGCCGCCGTGTCTGGCCGCCCCCATCACCCCCCGCGGGCCCTTGAGATCAGCGGCTTCTACTCGGACTACCTCTTCCAGAGCTGGCTGTGCGCCAACATGGAGATGCGGGCCGAGTGGCTCGAGCGAGATACCATTGACCGCCGCCGCGGCTTATCGGTGGAGAAATTCATCGCAGAGCACGAGGAGCCGAACTGGCCGGTGCTGCTTGAGGGGTGCCTTGATTCCTGGCCGGCGCTGCAGAAATGGACGAGGGAGTATCTGCTGGAAGTCTCAGCCGGCAAGGAGTTCGCCGTCGGTCCGGTGAGCATGCCACTGGACAGGTACTTCCAGTACTCCGACAATGCGGAGGAGGAGAGGCCATTGTACCTCTTCGACGCGAAATTCGCCGACAAGGTTCCAGAGATGGGGAGGGACTATGAGGTGCCGGCGTACTTCCAGGAGGACCTGTTCAAGGTGCTCGGGGAGGAGAGGCCGGATTACAGGTGGGTCATCATCGGTCCGGCTGGATCAGGGTCATCGTTCCATGTAGATCCTAACTCGACATCGGCGTGGAATGCTGTGATCAAAGGGGCCAAGAAGTGGGTGATGTTCCCGCCGGAGGTGCCGCCACCAGGGGTGCACCCAAGTTCGGATGGGGCAGAGGTCACTAGCCCTGTGTCTATCATGGAGTGGTTCATGAACTTCTACGGAGCCTGTAGGACCTGGGAGAAGAGGCCGATTGAGTGTGTGTGCCGGGCTGGGGAGATTGTGTTTGTGCCTAATGGGTGGTGGCACCTGGTTATCAATCTTGAGGAGTCCATTGCCATCACTCAGAACTATGTGAGCAGGTTAGATTTCAGATTCCATACAGTTTCTCTGTTTTTCCACTTCATATATGTGTTAGTACCTAGTATGCTTACTGAGCAACCATCAGGAAGCATAAATACAGGAGCTTCTACAATATGTATCCTTTATCTAGGGCGAACGACTGTACTATTTTGTACCTTTTGTATGGACACATTCCCAAAACTATTATCTCCATGCCACTTGAACAATTAAGCGTACACAGCCTGAATTGCAAGAATTTCCAATAAAAAAATCAATTCAAAACCAAGGTTCTGAGCTTCTAACTCTATATTTGTTGCTTAAATAAAGTATGTATACTACATTTTGTTGACAGAAATTTGGGTAGTATTCCTCAAATTAGTTCTATGCGTATCACTTCAGCACTGTGAGATAGAGGTGGTCTTGCCATTGTGTCAGTTACGAATTATGATCAAGTATAAAAAAATACTCGGTTTTCCAAAAGAGTATCTTTGGTTTAAGAACCATGTTTCCTAGTTTATACTCCCTCTGTTTCGAATTATAAGATGTTTTGGATATTTCAATATGGACTAGATACGGACTAAAATGAGTGAATCTACACACTGAAAAATGTCTAGATACATTCAATTTAGAAGAAAGCTAAAACATCTTATACTTCGGAACGGAGGGAGTACATGACACCTTCTTCACGATCACATAATTTTGATTAAAATTTAGCCTTTAAATCAACGAAGATTAAGATGAATCCTGGCTTTAGCTCCATATCTCTGTTTCTGGGGCAGTTACATGGTTGAATAGATATGCAAAATTCTTTAACTGGATGATTTTAGCATAGTGTAACTTTTTTTATGAGTGAACATGCTATTTTCATGAAAAATATATATCTTAATAAAACGGTTTCTCTTTCCTTCCTTATGAAATATCCAGGAGGAACCTGTTGAATGTTATTGACTTTCTCAAGAGGCCCAATGCAAGCGAGCTTGTGTCAGGGACCAAGGACAGGGTGAACCTGCACGACAAGTTCCGGAGGGCCATTGACACAGCTTACCCTGGGACGATTAGTCAGCTTGAAGTTGAAGCTCAGCAGAAGGCTGCTGCTCGGAAGAAGAAAGTCGCATTCTGGGATTCTGCTGTTGATGCTAACACTGGAGGATTCAAGTTCTCCTTTTGATTTTCTTGCAGCAGCTAGGTCTGTGGACTTAACATTTGATCTTCTCCTGTTTACATGAGCAATCACATTCGATTTGCTTTGAGAACCTGGGTTCATGGGCCTTCGCATTCATCTGCTTGCAGTCAAGCAGATTATTTTGATTGTACAAGGCTATGAGCATCCTAGAACTTGGAAGTTGGTCCCGGTTGTTATTGTCAGGTTTGTACCATGTATTACATCATGCAAATTTTGATCTTTGATCTTCAAAAAGTTGGGCTGAAAATTGTTTGCATATTGCCAAGTTGACAGTGCACTAAGGTTATAGCACATTCGATGCTCAAGTATGCGTCAGTACTTATGTTCATGTATTATAGATCACTCCTACCGAACATTACGGATCACTCGTACCTTGATATCTCTGCGAACATCAATGTAATAGTAGCACTTGGCATTGTAATTCCTCCAGAATGGACTTGCGCTCTTAATATCATTGCACTTATGTTCATCCTAAGCTTTGGAAGAGCTTGGTCTCAGATATCATTGATCCCATTGTTGTTGCGAGGCTGTACCATGTACTGTAATTTACATCATGCAAAATTCCTCTTAACTTTATTGTGCCCTTCTGAATAAGAAGATGTGGTTCGTATCTTCTGGTTCTCTGCAAAGCGTGCGAGTGGCACCCCCAATGCCCTGCCTCTTTTAGGAGGTAAATACATAGTGTTCGTACTTGCACGCATGTTCAGTTTGGTGCTGTGTAACATACAGAGAACTGGTTTCAAAACTTGGCTTTCATTTGTTTCCAAGAAAGAACTTGGCCTTCGCATACCATACAGTGCCTTCATAGAGTTAACAGCGCTGATGTGGCACGTGACATGGGGCCCGTTTGCAGCGGAGTAGAAATAAATATTGACAGTTTTTCTTTTTGACAAAAAAAATGTTGGTACGACGGCGAGGGCAGGACCGACGAGCCGAGCATGAACTATGCTACCTCAACAACGAACACTCCAACGCCGCAAAGACCGACGAGGCACGACGGCGAGGGCAGGCATGGCCGCCGCAAAGGCCTTGCTACTTGCGGCGTGTGTAACGATGAAGACACGGGCGCTGCCGCTGTCCACACACACACACACCACCACCACCACCACCACCACCACCACTACCACCATCATCATGCATGAAGAATGTGAAAGAAAGACGACAAAGACGACCACACAACTCAATCAGAGGTATCCTGCGGAGCAACCCACGGTTCATTAATCGTGAGCCTTCCGAGGCCCCGGGAACCAGGAGATTACACAATCGCCACAGTCAGCCTGGATGGGCTAGTAGGCCACAAAGCGCCTTTTTTTAATGAGATCTTGTAATTTTATTTCTCCAATGAAATTAATGAAATACCTGTTTCCGTACCTCTTTTTCTTTGTGTATTTCATACACTGTTACGCCTGCATATTTTTTTTTTCTTTCCCCGACGCATGAGAGAAATACACTCCCTTTTCCCGTTATCCGGGAGTTCTAGATATTTTTCTTGTGTCAAACAACCATCTTCGGCTGATTTTGTACATACTATCCTTTAGAGTCCGGGAAGGTTTATGGAACCACATACATAAAAAAAAAATGCAATCTTATCTTACCTTCTAAAAATTTATTTTTATGTTAACCTATGTTTTAAAAACTATTTTATAAATGTTAGTAAATTTGTATAAACATCAAAAACAGCAGGGAATATTCGGAATCAATTTATTTTAACTATTCCACCGAAGGGTCTCATATTTTGAGACGGAGGCAGTATTTCCATGGGTATTTTTTTTCTCAATAAAGACTTTAGCAGAATGGCTGTAATTCAGTTCGTTCTCTCCCTATTATTTTTTCTAGTTTTTATTTTCATATATATATGGGCTCGAATATTATCATTTTAGGCCTCCTTTGGTTCATAGGATAGAAATGTTGTAGGAATAGAAAAATCATAGGAAGAGATGTTATTTGATGCATAGGATAGGAATTTTTTCATTGAGTCTTAGCTAATGTTTTTTTTCCTCCAAAATGTGAAGGATTGATTTCTATCCTATATAGAAATAGGAATCCATTCATACAAACCAAAGGGTCTCAAAGGAAATTTTCTTATACAAATTCTATCCTATAAAATTTTTATAACATTCCTACAAACCAAAGAAGCCTTATTGCGGGAAAAAGGGCTTGAATATCCATAGCACGGTATCACGGACACGCAGTGGGATCCGACGCATCTGATTCTGATGGGTGCTGCTTCGGGAATGATCATTATCACCCGGTCACTGTCACGCCTTAGTTAAATCGCTCTGGCGTCGCATATGAGCGTTCAGCCAGACCAGAGGTTAGCCACCAAGGCCATGGGAATTTGGCCTTGCCATTAGGAGAAGGGCAGGTGGCCTGCAGCTCAGGGCACATCTCTGACCAAGTTGACTTGCCCTTAAACCCAACCTTTATAACGGAATCTTTGTCCTTATTTTTTAACCCTTAAAAGTGTTAAAAATGGTCAATTGTCAACCCTTAAAACTAGTTTTAGATTTAAGGGGTTTGAGGGCTCTACTAGACATGCTCTTAGTCAGCTTGAAGTTAAAGCTCAGCAGAAGGCTGCTGCTCGGAAGAAGAAAGCTGCATTCTAGGATTCTTCTGTCGGGAGGGCCTGGAACTAGCTCTTTTTCGTATGGACGCGCCTATTAAAGTCGAACTTGATTGTGCGGAGGCGGTGACAATGATCACAACTTGTGAGCTGGACCGGTCGGCTCATCGCACCGTCATTGAAGAAACCAGGAGACTGGCATCAATGGAGGGGAGGGAGGTCTCTTTTAGTCTTTGTTGTTGTTCGCAGAACAAAGTTAGTCATGAGCTTGCCAAGCATGGCAGGAGCACTCCTCGCACCGCTGTTTGGTTGCATTCGGGGTTAGACTTTATTGTAAACTTGACTCTGGCTGAAAAGCCTTCATGAGTAATGAGAATCCCCTTTTCACCCTAAGAAAAAGAAAATTTGGGTGGTATCTCCATAGATTGATATCTTGATTTTTTCCCCTTTTTTGAGGGGGATACCTTGATTTCTTGTCTGAGTGAAACGATGCCACCTGCTGCAAATTCTTGCACCATCTTGGGCTGATTTTGTACAAATTATCCTTTAGAGTCTGGGAAGGTTTACGGAACCACATACATAAATAAATGCAATCTCACCTTCTAAAAAATTATTTTTATGTTAACCTATTTTTCAAAAACTATTTTGTAAAATGTTGGTAAATTTGTATAAACATCAAAACCAGCAGGGAATACTTGGCATCAATTTATTTTAACTAGTCTACAAAATCGTCTTATATTTTGAGACGGAGTAGTATTTCCATGGGTATTTTTTTCCAATAAAGACTTTAGCAGAATGGCTGTAATTTAGTCCATTCTCTTCCTATTATTTTCTAGTTTTTATTTTCGTATACTGGGCTCGAATATTATCATTTTATTGCCGGAAAAAGGGCTTGAATATCCATTGTTGGATTATGGATGGGCTTAGGCCCATATAAGACACCAATCCCTGGTTAATCTTGAGGCCCATGTATGAGATGGCAGGTGGTGGGAAGTTTAGTCCCACCTTGCTAGTTGAGGAGAGTTGAGACCCCTTTATAAGGGCTGCTCTACCACTTGTCATTGGGAGCTTGGGAAGAGGAGTGGTACACGCGCGCTCCTCCTCCTCTGCCGCTCGCCTCGCCACGACGTGCGCGCCGCGGGTTGCGGGAATGAGCCGAGCCGAAGTTTATTTTGTTAATTACTTAACGAGTCGGACCGTGGGCTGTTCGCGGACTCGGTCATGGGCCTGGCTCAGGCCCATCTATCTGACGGCCTATATAAGAAGGCACTGGTGGAGTGAACCCTAGTTCAGCTCACTCACTCCCTCTCGTACGTGCTGCTTCCGACGATTTTGGGGAGCGTCTCGACGCGACTGCTCCCGATCCGTCCCCAACTTCATCCACCTCTGCTTCCACTACTTCCCCCTGCATCGACACCATAGCCGACGACGCCGCCTCCAAGAAGAAGGCCATGGACGACGTTGAGGCTGCTGCCGCCGCCGCCGCGTTGGCCTGACCAACCGGAGGGTATGATCTGTTCATCCCTCGTTTACTCGTACTTATGCTAGCCGTATATGTGCTGCTCATAGATGGTTCGATTCTATGTTCTGTATGTGCTAGTATGCTTAGGTATCACTATGAGATGCATACCTTTTATGCCATGCTTACTGTTTACTCGTGGATAAGTCTAATCAGAAAAGTGCTAATATTTCCAACAATCCAAAAACCTTATTTTAGGCACTTTTCGATTCAAGGCTTTGCTGCTACTCTGAAACTGGAAAAGTTTACCGGGATGCATTTTAAGCGTTGGCAGACTAGGACCACCTTGTGGCTCACAGCGATGAACGTGTTCTGGGTTGGTGGTGTGTCCCTCACAGAAACGATTGCTCCTGAACAGGAGAATGCGTTTAGGGAGGCAACCACAATCTTTCTGGGAGTAGTTCTGAGTGTGATTGGAGACAAGTTGGTTGACGCCTATATTCATATGGGCGTTGCCAAAAACTTGTGGGATGCGCTCGAAGTCAAATTCAGCGCAACTGATGCTGGCAGTGAGTTGTATGCCATGGAGCCGTTCCATGATTACAAGATGGTTGATAACCGTTCTGTACTGGACCAGGCTCATGAGATACAGTGCATTGCTAAGGAGCTGGAGCTCCTGAAGTGTGAGTTACCGGACAAGTTTGTCGCGGGTTGCATTATTGCAAAACTCCCTTCTAGTTGGAGGAACTTTGCTACTTCTCTCAAGCACTTGAGACGTGAATTCTTTGTTGAGGATGTCATTGGTCATCTCAGTATTGAGCAGAACTCGAGAGCAAAGGACTCGCACGTGAAAGGGGCAGAGGGTTCTTCTAGCGCCAATGTGGTGCAGAAGAACTTCCACAAGTTCAAGGGAAAGAACTCTGTCCAGCAGAATACTACCTTTAAGAAGAAGAGTAAGAAGAAAGACAAAAAGAGAGATGGATGCTTTACTTGTGGTTCAGATAAACATTGGGCGAACAAGTGCCCAAACAAGTATAAGAAGCGAGCACAGGACTCCAAGTCCGTGAATGTCACTCTGAGCAACAATGATGCGGCATCTAGGTATGGTAATCTGTTTACCATACTTTCAGTCTGTCAGTCCACCGATTGGTGGATTGACACTAGGGCCAATATTCATGTGTGTGCTGATGTGTCTTTGTTTTCTTCTTACCAGGTCGCACGAGATTTTTCCGTCCTGATGGGGAATGGCTCGCATGCTTCTGTTCATGGTGTTAGCACGGTAGATCTGAAGTTTACTTCGGGAAAGATCGTGCAACTGAAGAACGTGCAGCATGTCCCCGCCATAAAGAAGAATCTCGTTAGTGGCTCCCTTCTATGTAAAGAAGGGTTCAAGTTAGTATTTGAGTCTAACAAAGTAGTTGTATCTCGATATGGACTATTTGTTGGAAAAGGATATGATTGTGGTGGTTTGTTCCGCCTTTCCCTGGAGGTTTCTGTAATAAAGCCGTGAACCAAATTCATTCTAATGTGAACGAATCTGAGGTTTCACATTCACGTATTTTTCACATAAATTTCGGTTGTATGACGCGGCTAGCTAAAATGAATTTAATCCCGAGTTTCACTTTAGCCAAAGGCTCTAAGTGCCATGCGTGTGTGCAAGCTAAGCAACCTCGTAAGCCTCACAAGCCTGCGAAGGAGAGACACCTGGCACCTCTAGAGCTCATACATTCAGATCTCTGTGAGATGAATTGTGTGTTGACTAAAGGTGGAAAGAAATACTTCATGACTCTGATTGATGATTCCACTAGATTCTGCTATGTGTATTTGTTAAATACTAAGGATGAGGCTCTGCACTACTTTAAAGTCTATAAGGCTGAAGTTGAGAACCAACTTGAGAAGAAAATAAAACGAGTTCGGTCTGATCGTGGTGGAGAGTACTTTTCTAATGAGTTTGATTTATTCTGTGCGGAATATGGCATTATTCATGAGAGGACGCCTCTCTACTCACCCCAGTCAAACGGGGTTGCCGAACGGAACTGTACTCTAATTGATTTGGTTAACGCCATGTTAGATACATCGGGTTTATCCAAGGCATGGTGGGGGGAGGCTGTATTAACATCTTGTCATGTCCTGAATAAAGTTTCCACAAAGGATAATGAGACTACTCCCTATGAGCAATGGGAAAAGAAAAGAACTGCACTCTCTTACTTGCGCACTTGGGGCTGTTTGGCGAAAGTCAACGTGCCGATAATCAAAAAGCGCAAGTTGGGATCAAAGACCGTGGGCTGTGTTTTTCTTGGCTATGCCAAGCATAGTGTTGGCTATAGATTTCTAGTGGTGAAATCTGAGGTACCTGACCAGAAGGTCGGTACAATTATAGAGTCTAGGGATGCTACATTCTTTGAGGATATTTTCCCCATGAGAGATATGCAAAGCGTTTCTAGACTGGAATCTGATGAGACTCCTGAACCTACTATTCTGATGGAATACTATGAACATAAAAGTGATGAGAGTTCCACAGAGGATGACGAGGAAGTTCCTGTTAGGAGCAAGAGACAGAGGACTGCAAAGTCCTTTGGTGATGATTTCCTCGTGTACCTCGTGGATGATGATACTCCCAGTACCATTTTAGAAGCTTATGCATCTCCGGATGCTGACTACTGGAAGGATGCGGTCCGTAGTGAGATGGATTCCATCTTGGCTAATGGGACATGGGAGATCACTGATCGTCCCTATGGTTGTCAACCATTAGGATGTAAGTGGGTGTTCAAGAAGAAGCTTAGGCCTGATGGTACTGTTGAGAAGTACAAGGCTAGGCTTGTGGCCAATGGTTATACCCATAAAGAAGAAGAGGATTTCTTTGACAGTTATTCACCTGTGGCTAGACTGACAACCATTCGAGTGTTACTCGCTTTGGCTGCCTCGCATGGTCTTATCGTTCATCCGATGGACGTTAAGACGGCTTTCCTTAACGGAGAGCTAGACGAGGAAATTTACATGCAACAGCCGGATGGCTTTGTAGTAAATGGTCAGGAAAGAAAGGTGTGTAAGCTAGTGAAATCTTTGTATGGCCTGAAACAAGCGCCTAAGCAATGGCATGAGAAGTTCAACACTACTCTGACATCTGTTGGCTTTGTTGTGAACGAAGCTGACAAATGTGTATACTATCGCTATGGTGGGGGCGAAGGAGTTATACTTTGTCTGTATGTTGATGACATACTGATATTTGGGACCCACCTCAAGGTCATTGAGGAGGTCAAGTCTTTTCTATCTCACAACTTTGAGATGAAGGACCTAGGTGTGGCTGATGTTATCCTGAACATCAAGCTACTAAGAAATTCTGAGGGTGGAATTACACTTTTGCAATCCCACTATGTTGAGAAGATTTTGAGCCATTTTGGATATTCAGGCTGCAAACCTTCTGCAACACCATATGATCCTAGCGTGCGGATTCGAAAGTTTGAAGGCACGGCTGTAGATCAATTGAGATATTCTCAAGTGGTTGGTTCACTGATGTACCTAGCATGTGCTACTCGTCCTGACATCTCATTTGTTGTGTGCAAACTGAGCCGGTTTGTTTCCAATCCGGGAGATGTGCATTGGCATGCTGTTGAGCGAGTGATGCGTTATTTGCAAGGTACTGCGAACTATGGAATTCACTATTCTGGGTACCCGACAGTACTTGAGGGGTATAGTGATTCGAATTGGATATCTGATGCTGATGAGATGAAAGCCACAGGTGGACATGTCTTCACACTTGGTGATGGTGTTGTTTCCTGAAAGTCTTGCAAGCAGACGATCTTAACCAGATTGACTATGGAAGCAGAACTCACAGCATTAGACACATCATGCATCGAAGCAGAATGGCTTCGAGAGCTTTTGATGGATTTGCCAGTGGTTGATAAACCAGTGCCGACTGTCCTTATGAGACAATCAAACAGTGATTGCCAAGGCTAAGAGTTCAAAGGACAACATGAAATCCACAAAGCACATAAGAAGAATATTGAAATATGTCAGAAAATCAAGAAACTCCGGAGTAATAGCGCTGGATTATATCCAGACGGCTAAGAATCTGGAAGACCCTTTTACGAAAGGGCTATCACGGATTGTGATAGAAAATGCATCGAGGGAGATGGGTATGAGACCCACGTAAGTTTCCATGGGGGTAACCCAACCTATGTGATCGGAGATCCCATGAATTAGGACCTGGGAAAACAATCCAGTGGTCAACTGAGGAGAGTATCCTTAATAAACCCACTCCGTTGGAGATGCAGTAATACTCTCAATTCTGTAAGGCAGGCTGACTTTTGTCTTAATGTGTTCCAAAGCTTATGTAAGCAAGATGCTAACCTACAGAGCATTCTTTGGAGGAACACACCTATGTGAGCCCGACTGCTGGTCACAGTCTATGAGATTGGGTAATCTCTAGTAAGCTCATGAGATGGTACGCAGTATGACTAATAGGCTCTACTCATGGCGTTTAGCCTTCGGCAGCCATGTATCAGCTGACAATAGTCGAAACTTCTGCACGCCAAACTAACAATTCAAGGCATAGTCCATTGTTTAGTTGTGAAGAAGTCTAATCCTGTTGCTCTAGGTGGAAGTTCAACTTAACAGTCTCCACTGAAAATTCTGGTATATCAAACATTGTTTGGAACAGTTGACAAACTTATGTGCCTCGAGATCTGGTGGGGGATTGTTGGATTATGGATGGGCTTAGGCCCATATAAGACACTAATCCCTGGTTAATCTTGAGGCCCATGTATGAGATGGCAGTTGATACATCTCCGTTGTATCTACTTTTCCAAACACGTTTGCCCTTGTTTTGGACTCTAACTTGTATGATTTGAATGGAACTAACCCGGACCGACGCTTTTTTTTAGCAGAAATGCCATGGTGTTGTTTTATGTGCAGAAAACAAATATTCTCGGAATGACCTGAAACTCCACGGAACATCTTAGAAAAAATAATAAAAAATCCTCGCCAAAGATGAAGACCAGGGGGCCCACACCCTTCTCACGAGGGTGGGGGGCGCGCCCCCTACCTCGTGGGCCCCCTGGATGCCCTCCTATGCCAAATCCAACTCTACATATTTGCTTTCCGAGAGAAAAAAGTCAAAGAGAAGAAATCATCGTATTTTACGATACGGAGCCGCCGCCAAGTGTTGGGGAACGTAGTAATTTCAAAAAATTTCCTACGCACACGCAAGATCATGGTGATGCATAGCAACGAGAGGGAAGAGTGTTGTCTACGTACCCTCGTAGACCGGAAGCGAAAGCGTTAGCACAACGCGGTTGATGTAGTCGTACGTCTTCATGGCCCGACCGATCAAGCACCGAAACTATGTCACCTCCGAGTTCTAGCACACGTTCAGCTCGATGACGATCCCCGGACTCCGATCCAGCAAAGTGTCGGGGAAGAGTTCCGTCAGCAAGACGGCATGGTGACGATCTTGATGTTCTACCGCCGCAGGGCTTCGCCTAAGCACCGCTACAATATTATCGAGGATTATGGTGGAGGGGGGCACCGCACACGGCTAAGAGAACGATCACGAAGATCAACTTGTTTGTCTAGAGGTGCCCCCTACCCTCGTATATAAAGGAGTGGAGGAGGGGGAGGGCCGGCCCTCTCTATGGCGTGCCCTAGGGGAGTCCTGGGAGTAGGATTCCCCCTTTCCTAGTAGAACTAGGAGCCCTTCCAAGTAGTAGGAGTAGGAGGGAAGGAAAGGGAAGGGAAAAGGAGAAGGAAGGAAGGGGGCGCCCCCCTCCCTAGTCCAATTCGGACCAGACCAAGGGGAGGGGTGCGGCCACCCTTGAGGCCCTTTTCCTTCTTTCCCGTATGGCCCAATAAGGCCCAATACGTATTCCCGTAACTCTCCGGTACTCCGAAAAATACCCGAATCACTCGGAACCTTTCCGATGTCCGAATATAGTCGTCCAATATATCGATCTTTACATCTTGACCATTTCGAGACTCCTCGTCATGTCCCCGATCTCATCCGAGACTCCGAACTCCTTCGGTACATCAAAACTCATAAACTCATAATATAACTGTCATCGAAACCTTAAGCATGCGGACCCTACGGGTTCGAGAACAATGTAGACATGACCGAGACACGTCTCCGGTCAATAACCAATAGCGGAACCTAGATGCTCATATTGGCTCCTACATATTCTACGAAGATCTTTATCGGTCAGACCGCATAACAACATACGTTGTTCCCTTTGTCATCGGTATGTTACTTGCCCGAGATTCGATCGCCGGTATCTCAATACCTAGTTCAATCTCGTTACTGGCAAGTCTCTTTACTCGTTCCATAATACATCATCTTGCAACTAACTTATTAGTTGCATTGCTTGTAAGGCTTAAGTGATGTGCATTACCGAGAGGGCCCAGAGATACCTCTCCGACAATTGAAGCGACAAATCCTAATCTCGAAATACGCCAACCCAACATGTACCTTTGGAGACACCTATAGAGCACCTTTATAATCACCCAGTTACGTTGTGACGTTTGGTAGCACACAAAGTGTTCCTCCGGTAAACGGGAGTTGCATAATCTCATAGTCATAGGAACATGTATAAGTCATGAAGAAAGCAATAGCAACATACTAAATGATCGGGTGCTAAGCTAATGGAATGGGTCATGTCAATCACATCATTCTCCTAATGATGTGATCCCGTTAATCAAATGACAACTCATGTCTATGGTTAGGAAACATAAGCATCTTTAATCAACGAGCTAGTCAAGTAGAGGCATACCAGTGACACTCTGTTTGTCTATGTATTCACACATGTATTATGTTTTCGGTTAATACAATTCTAGCATGAATAATAAACATTTATCATGATATAAGGAAATATACAATAACTTTATTATTGCCTCTAGGGCATATTTCCTTCAGTCTCCCACTTGCACTAGAGTCAATAATCTAGTTCACATCGCCATGTGATTTAACATCAATAGTTTACATCACCATGTGATTATCACACATAGTTCACATCGACATGTGACCAACACCCAAAGGGTTTACTAGAGTCAATAATCTAGTTCACATCGCTATGTGATTAACACCCAAAGAGTACTGAGGTGTGATCATGTTTTGCTTGTGAGAGAATTTGATCAACGGGTCTGCCACATTCAGATCTGTAAGTATTTTGCAAATTTCTATGTCAACAATGCTCTGCACAGAGCTACTCTAGCTAATTGCTCCCACTTTCAATATATATCCGAATTGAGATTTAGAGTCACCTGGATCAGTGTCAAAATTTGCATCGACGTAACCCTTTACGACGAACCTTTTGTCACTTCCATAATCGAGAAACATATCCTTATTCCACTAAGGATAATTTTGACCAATGTCCAGTGATCTACTCCTAGATCACTATTGTACTCCTTTGCCAAACTCAGGACAGGGTATACAGTAGGTCTGGTACACAGCATGACATACTTTATAGAACCTATGGCTGATGCATAGGGAATGACTTTCATTCTCTCTCTATCTTCTGCCGTGGTCGGGTTTTGAGTCTTACTCAACTTCACACCTTGTAACATAGGCACGAACTTCTTCTTTGACTGTTCTATTTTGAACTACTTCAAAATCTTGTCAAGGTATGTACTTATTGAAAAAACTTATCAAGCGTCTTGATCTATCTCTATAGATCTTGATGCTCAATATGTAAGCAGCTTCACCGAGGTCTTTCTTTGAAAAACTCCTTTCAAACACTCCTTTATGCTTTGCAGAATAATTCTACATTATTTTCGATCAACAACACGCCATTCACATATACTTATCAGAAATGCTGTAGTGCTTCCACTCACTTTCTCATAAATACATGCTTCACCGCAACTGTATAAAACTATATGCTCTGATCAACTTATCAAAGCGTATATTCCAACTCCGAGATGCTTGCACCAGTCTATAGATGGATCGCTAGAGCTTTCATATTTTGTTAGTACCTTTAGGATAGACAAAACCTTCTGGTTGCATCATATACAACTCTTCTTTAATAAATCCATTAAAGAATGCAGTTTTGTTTATCCATTTGCCAGATTTCATAAAATGCAGCGATTTCTAACATGATTCAGACAGACTTAAGCATAGATACGAGTGAGAAACTCTCATCGTAGTCAACACCTTGAACTTGTCGAAAACCTTTTTGCGACAATTCTAGCTTTGTAGATAGTAACACTACTATCAGCGTCCGTCTTCCTCTTGAAGATCCATTTAATCTCAATGGCTCACCGATCAATGCGCAAGTCAATCAAAGTCCATACTTTGTCTCATACATGGATCTCATCTCAGATTTCATGGCCTCAAGCCATTTCGCGGAATCTGGGCTCATCATCGCTTCCTCATAGTTCGTAGGCTCGTCATGGTCAAGTAACATGACCTCCAGAACAGGATTACCGTACCACTCTGGTGCGGATCTCACTCTGGTTTACCTACCAGGTTCGGTAGTAACTTGATCTGAAGTTACATGATCATCATCATTAGCTTCCTCACTAATTGGTTTAGTAGTCACAGGAACAGATTTTTGTGATGAACTACTTTCCAATAAGGGAGCTGGTATAGTTACCTCATCAAGTTCTACTTTCCTCCCACTCACTTCTTTCGAGAGAAACTCCTTCTCTAGAAAGGATCCATTCTCAGCAATGAATATCTTGCCTTCGGATATGTGATAGAAGGTGTACCCAACATTTTCCTTTGGGTATCCTATGAAGACACACTTCTCCGATTTGGGTTTGAGCTTATCAGGTTGAAACTTTTTCACATAAGCATTGCAACCTCAGACTTTAAGAAACAACAGCTTAGGTTTCTTGCCAAACCATAGTTCATACGGTGTCGTCTCAACGGATTTAGATGGTGCCCTATTTAACGTGAATGTAGCTGTCTCTAATGCACAACCTCAAAACTATAGTGGTTAATCGGTAAGAAACATCATAGACTGCACTGAAGGAAATATGCCCTAGAGGCAATAATAAAGTTATTATTTATTTCCTTACATCATGATAAATGTTTATTATTCATGCTAGAATTGTATTAACCGGAAATATAATACATGTGTGAATACATAGACAAACAGAGTGTCACTAGTATGCCTCTACTTGACTAGCTCGTTAATCAAAGATGGTTATGTTTCCTAACCATGAACAAAGAGTTGTTATTTGATTAACAAGGTCACATCATTAGTTGAATGATCTGATTGACATGACCCATTCCATTAGCTTAGCACCCGATCGTTTAGTATGTTGCTGTTGCTTTCTTCATGACTTATACATGTTCCTATGACTATGAGATTATGCAACTCCCGTTTACCGAAGGAACACTTTGTGTGCTACCAAACGTCACAATGTAACTGGGTGATTATAAAGGTGCTCTACAGGTGTCTCCAAAGGTAGATGTTGGGTTGACGTATTTCGAGATTAGGATTTGTCACTCCGATTGTCGGAGAGGTATCTCTGGGCCCTCTCGGTAATGCACATCATATAAGCCTTGCAAGCATTACAACTAATGAGTTAGTTGAGAGATGATGTATTACGGAACGAGTAAAGAGACTTGCCGGTAACGAGATTGAACTAGGTATTGGATACCGACGATCGAATCTCGGGCAAGTAACATACCGATGACAAAGGGAACAACGTATGTTGTTATGCGGTCTGACCGATAAAGATCTTCATAGAATATGTAGGAGCCAATATGGGCATCCAGGTCCCGCTGTTGGTTATTGACAGGAGATTTGTCTCAGTCATGTCTACATTGTTCTGGAACCGTAGGGTCCGCACGCTTAACGTTATGATGACAGTTATTATGAGTTTATGCATTTTGATGTACCGAAGTTAGTTCGGAGTCCCGGATATGATCACGGACATGACGAGGAGTCTCGAAATGGTCGAGACATAAAGATTAATATATTGGACGGCTATATTCGGACACCGGAAGTGTTCCGGGTGATTTCGGATAAAACCGGAGTGCCGGAGGGGTTACCGGAACCCCCCGGGGAAGTAATGGGCCTTATTGGGCCTGAGGGGAGAGAGAGGGCAACAGCCCAAGAGGTAGCGCGCCCCCCTCATGGGGAGTCCGAATTGGACTAGGAGGGGGGGGGGGCGGCCCCCTTTCCCTCTCCCTCTCCCTCTCTTTCCTTCCCCCCCAAGTCTCCTAGTTGGACAAGGAAAGGGGAGTCCTACTCCCACTAGCAGGAGGACCCCCCTCCCCTTGGCACGCCCCATAGGGCCGGCCGGCCTCCCCCTTGCTCCTTTATATACGGGGGCAGGGGGGCACCCTAGAACACACAAGTTGATCCACGTGATCGTTCCTTAGCCGTGTGCGGTGCCCCCTGCCACCATATTCCACCTCGGTCATATCGTTGTAGTGCTTAGGCGAAGCCCTGCGTCGGTAGAACATCATCATCGTCACCACGCCGTTGTGCTGACGGAACTCATCCCCGAAGCTTTGCTGGATCGGAGCCCGGGGAGCGTCATCGAGCTGTACGTGTGCTAAGAACTCGGAGGTGCCGGAGTAACGGTGCTTGGATCGGTCGGATCGGGAAGACGTACGACTACTTCCTCTATGTTGCGTCAACGCTTCCGTTACGGTCTACGAGGGTACGTAGACAACACTCTCCCCTCTCGTTGCTATGCATCACCATGATCTTGCGTGTGCGTAGGAGAATTTTTGAAATTACTACGTTCCCCAACATGCACTATATCCAATAATAGTACGGTTATGACGTTCGGACACACCATTATGCTGTGGTGTTCCAGGTGGCACGATTGAGGGAGTCCTGGATTAGGGGGTGTTCGGATAGCCGGACTATACCTTCGGCCGGACTCCAGGACTATGAAGATACAAGATTGAAGACTCCGTCCCGTGTCCGGAAGGGACTTTCGTTGGTGTGGAAGGGAAGCTTGGCGATACGGATATTTAGATCTCCTACCATTGTAACCGACTCTATGTAACCCTAACCCTATCCGATGTCTATATAAACCGGAGGGTTTTAGTCCGTAGGGCAACATACACATCAACAATCATACCATAGGCTAGCTTCTAGGGTTTAGCCTCTCTGATCTCGTGGTAGATCTACTCTTGTACTACCCATATCATCAATATTAATCAAGCATGACGTAGGGTTTTACCTCCATCGAGAGGGACCGAACCTGGGTAAAACTTCGTGTCCCTTGCCTCCTGTTACCATCCGGCCTAGACGCACAGTTCGGGACCCCCTACCCGAGATCTACCAGTTTTGACACCGACATTGGTGCTTTCATTGAGAGTTCCTCTATGTCGTCGCCATCAGGCTTGATGGCTCCTACGATCATCTATAGCGATGCAGTCTAGGGTGAGACCTTCCTCCCCGGACAGATCTTCGTCTTCGGCGGCTTCGCACTGCGGGCCAATTCACTTGGCCACCTGGAGCAGATCGAAAGCTACGCCCCTGGCCGTCAGGTCAGATTTGGAAGTTTAAACTACACGACTGACATCCGCGGGGACTTGATCTTCGACGGATTCGAGCCACCGCCGAGCGCGCCGCGCTGTCCCGACGAGCATGATGTAGCTCTGCCGCCGAACAGTGCCCTGGAGGCCGCACCTGCATCGGCTCCGATCCTTAATTCGGAGCCAACTGCGCCGATCGAGGGTGGGCGGTTGGACGCCACCTCGGGGGTTGCAATCCCAACGGCGATTGAGGCGAACACCAGCCCCGCACTCCGCGAGACTCATGACTCCAAGGAGCCGGACTCCTTTCCGGACTCCGAACCCTCCGCGCCCCGGCTAATTGAATCCGATTGGGCGCCGATCATGGAGTTTACTGCCGCGGACATCTTTCAGCACTCGCCTTTTGGCGATATTCTGAAGTCACTGAAGTCTCTCTCTTTGTCAGGAGAGCCCTGGGCGGACTGCGGCCAGCGAGGTTGGGATTCGGACGATGAAGAAATTCAAAGCCCACCCACCACCCACTTTGTAGCCACTGTCGACGACTTAACCGACATGCTCGACTTCGACTCCGAAGACATCGATGGTATGGACGCCGATGAAGGAGATGATGAAGAACCAGTGCCTATTAGGCCCTGGAAAGCCACCTCATCATATGACATATACATGGTGGACACCCCAAAAGAGGGAGATGGCGATGGAACAACGGAGGATGACCCCTCCAAGAAACAGCCTAAGCACCGGCGTCAGCGGCGCCGCTCAAAATCCCGCCAAAACAAACACGGTGATTCCAGCACGTGAGATAATAATACTCCGGAAAGCGCCGAAGAAAACCCCCTCCAGGAAGATTTAGCACAAGAGGATGGAGAAACCAGCCCTCATGAGAAAGCGGCAGACAAAGAGGTCGAGGACGATAACTGTATGCCTCCCTCTGAAGACGAGGCAAGCCTCGACGACGATGAATTCGTCGTGCCAGAGGATCCCGTCGAGCAAAAGCGTTTTCAACGCAGGCTTATGGCCACGGCAAGAAGCCTCAAGAAAAAACAGCAACAGCTTAGAGCTGATCAAGATTTGCTAGTCGACAGATGGACTGAAGTCCTTGCAGCTGAAGAGCATAAACTCGAACACCCCTCCAAGAGCTACCCAAAGCGCAGGTTGCTACCCTAATTAGAGGAGGAATCACTTGATGCGGCCGACCGGCCACCTCGTGGCCGCGACAGAGAGGCCCCTCGGCCCTCCACTCAAGCCGCAGCCCGTACCAAGGCACGGGAATATGCGCCGGACTTACAAGACATGTTGGAGGACAAGGCAAGACAAACAAGATCGATCTACGGATCGCGTGGGCGCCCCACGGCTCTAGACGGTAACCGTCATGCCGGCCATAAACTCGGCACGGCCGAACACAGCTCATTGGAGCTACGTCATGATATTGCCTAGTACAGAGGCGCCACACACCCACTATGCTTTACAGATGAAATAATGGATCATCAAATCCCCGAGGGCTTCAAACCCATAAACATCGAATCATATGATGGCACAACAGATCCTGCGGTATGGATTGAGGATTATCTCCTTCATATCCACATGGCCCGCGGCGATGATTTCCACGCCATCAAATACCTCCCAATCAAGCTTAAAGGACCAGCTCGGCATTGGCTTAACAGCTTGCCAACAGGATCAATCAGTTGTTGGGAGGACCTGGAAGCCGCATTCCTCTACAATTTCCAGGGCACTTATGTGCGACCCCCAGACGCCGATGACCTAAGTCACGTAATTCAGCAGCCAGATGAATCGGCCAGGCAATTCTGGACACGATTCCTAACAAAGAAAAATCAAATAGCCGACTGTCCGGACGCTGAGGCCCTAGCAGCCTTCAAGCACAATATCCGTGACGAGTGGCTAGCCTGACACCTTGGACAGGAAAAGCCGAAATCTATGGCAGCACTCACGACACTCATGACCCACTTTTGCACGGGAGAAGACAGCTGGCTTGCTCGTAGCAACAATATAACCAAGAACCCTGGTAATTCAGACACCAGGGACAGTAGTGGCATGTCGCGTCAAACCAAGCAGAAGCGCCGCATTAACAGCGACAATGCTGAGGATATGGCAGTTTATGCCGGATTCAGAGGCTCTAAATTCGGTCAGCAGAAAAAGCCATGCAAAAGGAATCCTAGGGGGCCGTCCAGTTTGTACCGAATACTCGACCGCTTATGCCAGATACATGGCACCCCCGAAAAGCCGGCCAATCACACCAACAGGGATTGTTGGGTGTTCAAGCAGGCAGGCAAGTTAAATGCCGAAAATGAAGACAAGGGGCCGCATAGCGATGACGATGAGGAGCCCCGGCCGCCGAACAACAGTGGACAGAAGGGCTTTCCCCCACAAGTGCGGACGGTGAACATGATGTTGGGGAACGTTGCAGAAAACAAAAAAATTTCCTACTCGTTTCACCAAGATCCATCTATGAGTTCATCTAGCAACGAGTCATCGGATGCATCTACATACCTTTGCAGATCGCGAGCGGAAGCGTTCAAAGAACGGGGATGATGTTGTCGAACACGACGTGATCCAAATCACCGATGACCAAGCGCCGAACGGACGGCACCTCCGTGTTCAACACACGTACGGGACGGGAGACGTCTCCTCCTTCTTGATCCAGCAAGGGGGAAGGAGAGGTTGATGATGATCCAGCAGCACGACGGCGTGGTGGTGGATGCAGGGCGTCACAGTAGCAGAGCTTCGCCTATACTACGAGAGAGAGAGAGAGACGTAACAGGGAGAGAGGGATGCACCAAAGGCTGTAGCATGAAATCCCTCCTCTCCCCCACTATATATAGGGGTGCCTAGGGGGGCGCCGGCCCTAGGAGATGGGATCTCCTAGGGGGGCGGCGGCCTAGGGGTGGGGGCTTGCCCCCCAAGCAAGGGGGCACCCCCTTTAGGGTTTCCCCTCAACCCTAGTCGCATGGGCCCTAGGGGAGTGGCGCCCCAGCCCACTTTGGGCTGGGTCCCTTCCCACTTCAGCCCATGGGGCCCTCCGGGATAGGTGGCCCCACCCGGTGGACCCCCGGACCCTTCCGGTGGTCCCGGTACAATACCGGTGACCCCGAAACTTGTCCCGATGGCCGAAATAGCACTTCCCATATATAATTCTTTACCTCCGGACCATTCCGGAACTCCTCGTGACGTCCGGGATCTCATCTGGGACTCCGAACAATATTCAGGTTACTGCATATACATATCTTCACAACCCTAGCGTCACTGAACCTTAAGTGTGTAGACCCTACGGGTTCGGGAGACATGTAGACATGACCGAGACGACTCTCCGGTCAATAACCAACAGCGGGATCTGGATACCCATGTTGGCTCCCACATGCTCCATGATGATCTCATCGGATGAACCACGATGTCGAGGATCCAATCAACCCCGTATGCAATTCCCTTTGTCAATCGATATGTTACTTGCCCGAGATTCGACGTCGGTATCCCAATACCTCGTTCAATCTCGTTACCGGCAAGTCACTTTACTCGTACTGTAATGCATGATCCCGTGACCAGACACTTGGTCACTTTGAGCTCAATATGATGATGCATTACCGAGTGGGCCCAGTGATACCTCTCCGTCATACGGAGTGACAAATCCCAGTCTTGATCCGTGTCAACCCAACAGACACTTTCGGAGATACCCGTAGTATACCTTTATAGTCACCCAGTTACGTTGTGACGTTTGGTATACCCAAAGCACTCCTATGGTATCCGGGAGTTACACGATCTCATGGTCTAAGGAAAAGATACTTGACATTGGAAAAACTCGAGCAAACGAACTATACGATCTTTATGCTATGTTTAGGATTGGGTCTTGTCCATCACATCATTCTCCTAATGATGTGATCTCGTTATCAATGACATCCAATGTCCATAGCCAGGAAACCATGACTATCTATTGATCAACGAAATAGTCAACTAGAGGCTTACTAGGGACATGTTGGTGTCTGTTATTCACACATGTATTACGATTTCCGGATAACACAATTATAGCATGAATAAAGACAATTATCACGAACAAGGAAATATAATAATAATGCTTTTATTATTGCCTCTAGGGCATATTTCCAACAGTCTCCCACTTGCACTAGAGTCAATAATCTAGTTACATTGTGATGAATCGAACACCCATGGAATTCTGGTGTTGATCATGTTTTGCTCTAGGGAGAGGTTTAGTCAACGGATCTGCTACATTCAGGTCCGTATGTACTTTACAAATATCTATGTCTCCATCTTGAACATTTTCACGAATGGAGTTGAAGCGACGCTTGATGTGCCTTGTCTTCTTGTGAAACCTGTGCTCCTTGGCAAGTGCAATAGCTCCAGTGTTGTCACAAAAGAGCTTGATCGGCCCCGACGCATTGGGTATGACTCCGAGGTCGGTGATGAACTCCTTCACCCAAATTGCTTCATGTGCTGCCTCCGAGGCTGCCATGTACTCCACTTCACATGTAGATCCCGCCACGACGCTCTGCCTTCAACTGCACCAGTTTACTGCCCCACCATTCAAAATATACATGTATCCGGTCTGTGACTTAGAGTCATCCAGATCTGTGTCGAAGCTAGCATCGACGTAACCCTTTACAACGAGCTCTTCGTCACCTCCATAAACGAGAAACATTTCCTTAGTCCTTTTCAGGTACTTCAGGATATTCTTGACCGCTGTCCAGTGTTCCTTGCCGGGATTACTTTGGTACCTTCCTACCAAACTTACGGCAAGGTTTACATCAGGTCTGGTACACAGCATGGCATACATAATAGAACCTATGGCTGAGGCATAGGGGATGACACTCATCTCTTCTATCTCTTCTGCCGTGGTCGCACATTGAGCTAAGCTCAATTTCACACCTTGCAGCACAGGCAAGAACCCCTTCTTAGACTGATCCATATTGAACTTCTTCAATATCTTATCAAGGTATGTGCTTTGTGAAAGACCTATGAGGTGTCTCGATCTATCTCTATAGATTTTGATGCCTAATATATAAGCAGCTTCTCCAAGGTCCTTCATTGAAAAACTCTTATTCAAGTAGGCCTTAATGCTGTCCAAGAGTTCTATATCATTTCCCATCAAAAGTATGTCATCTACATATAGTATGAGAAATGCTACAGAGCTCCCACTCACTTTCTTGTAAACGCAGGCTTCTCCATAAGTCTGCGTAAACCCAAACGCTTCGATCATCTCATCAAAGCGAATGTTCCAACTCCGAGATGCTTGCACCAGCCCATAAATCGAGCGTTGGAGCTTGCACACCTTGTCAGCATTCTTAGGATCGACAAAACCTTCCGGCTGCATCATATACAATTCTTCCTTAAGGAAACCATTAAGGAATGCCGTTTTGATGTCCATTTTCCATATTTCATAATCGTAAAACGCGACAATTGCTAACATGATTCGGACGGACTTTAGCTTCGCTACCGGTGAGAAAGTCTCATCGTAGTCAACCCCTTGAACTTGTCCATAACCCTTAGCGACAAGCCGAGCTTTATAGATGGTCACATTACCATCCGCGTCTGTCTTCTTCTTAAAGATCCATTTATTTTCTATGGCTCGCTGTTCAATGGGCAAGTCAGTCAAAGTCCATACTTAGTTTTCATACATGGATCCTATCTCGGATTTCATGGCTTCTAGCCATTTGTCGGAATCCGGGCTCGCCATCGCTTCTTCATAGTTCGAAGGTTCACCGTTGTCTAACAACATGATTTCCAAGACAGGGTTGCCGTACCACTCTGATGCGGAACGTGTCCTTGTGGACCTTCGAAGTTCAGTAGCAACTTGATCTGAAGTTTCATGATCATCATCATTAACTTCCTCTCTAATCGTTACAGGCACCTCAGGAACATTTTCTTGAGTTGCGTCATTTTCCGGTTCAAGAGGTAATACTTCATCAAGTTCTATTTTCCTCCCACTCACTTCTTTCGAGAGAAACTCCTTCTCTAGAAAGAATCCATTCTTGGCAACAAAGACCTTGCCTTCGGATCTGAGGTAGAAGGTACACCCAATAGTTTCTTTAGGGTATCCTATGAAGACACATTTTTCCGACTTGGGTTCGAGCTTTTCAGGTTGAAGTTTCTTGACATAAGCATCACATCCCCAAACTTTTAGAAACAATAGCTTAGGTTTCTTCCCAAACCATAATTCATACGGCGTCGTCTCAATGGATTTCGACGGAGCCCTATTTAAAGTGAATGCGGCAGTCTCTAAAGCATAGCCCCAAAAAGATAGCGGTAAATCGGTAAGAGACATCATAGACCGCACCATATCTAATAGAGTGCGATTACGACGTTCGGACACACCATTACGCTGAGGTGTTCCAGGCGGCGTGAGTTGTGAAACTATTCCACATTTTCTTAAGTGTGTGCCAAATTCATGACTCAAGTATTCTCCTCCACGATCTGATCGTAGAAACTTGATTTTCCTGTCATGTTGATTCTCAACCTCATTCTGAAATTCCTTGAACTTTTCAAAGGTTTCAGACTTGTGTTTCATTAAGTAGACATACCCGTATCTACTCAAGTCATCAGTGAGGGTGAGAACATAACGATAGCCACCGCGAGCCTCAACACTCATTGGACCGCACACATCAGTATGTATGATTTCCAATAAGTCGGTTGCTCGCTCCATTGTTCCTGAGAACGGAGTCTTGGTCATTTTACCCATGAGGCATGGTTCGCATGTGTCAAATGATTCATAATCAAGAGACTCTAAAAGTCCATCTGCATGGAGCTTCTTCATGCGTTTGACGCCTATGTGACCAAGGCGGCAGTGCCACAAGTATGTGGGACTATCATTATCAACCTTACATCTTTTGGTACTCACACTATGAACATGTGTAGCATTATGTTCGAGATTCATAAAGAATAAACCATTCACCATAGGAGCATGACCATAAAACATATCTCTCATATAAATAGAACAACCATTATTCTCGGATTTAAATGAGTAGCCATCTCGAATTAAACGAGATCCTGATACAATGTTCATGCTCAAACTTGGCACTAAATAACAATTATTGAGGTTTATAACTAATCCCGTAGGTAAATGTAGAGGTAGCGTGCCGACGGCGATCACATCGACCTTGGAACCATTCCCGATGCGCATCGTCACCTCGTCCTTCGCCAGTCTTCGTTTATTCCGCAGCTCCTGCTGTGAGTTACAAATATGAGCAACGGCACCGGTATCAAATACCTAGGAGTTACTACGAGTACTGGTAAGGTACACATCAATTACATGTATATCAAATATACCTTTGGTTTTGCCGGCCTTCTTGTCCGCTAAGTACTTGGGGCAGTTCCGCTTCTAGTGACCGCTTCCCTTGCAATAAAAGCACTCAGTCTCGGGCTTGGGTCCATTCTTTGGCTTCTTCCCAGCAGCTTGCTTGCCGGGCGCGGCAACTCCCTTGCCATCCTTCTTGAACTTAGTGGTTTTATTGACCATCAACACTTGATGTTCCTTCTTGACTTCTACCTCCGCTGATTTCAGCATTGCAAATACCTCAGGAATGGTCTTTTCCATTCCCTGCATATTGAAGTTCATCACAAAGCTCTTGTAGCTTGGTGGAAGCGACTGGAGGATTCTGTCAATGACCGCATCATCCGGGAGATTAACTCCCAGCTGAGTCAAGCGGTTATGCAACCCAGACATAGTGAGTATGTGCTCACTGACAGAACTATTTTCCTCCATCTTACAGCTGAAGAATTTGTCGGAGACTTCATATCTCTCGACCCGGGCATGAGCTTGAAAAACCATTTTCAGCTCTTCGAACATCTCATATGCTCCATGTCTCTCAAAACGCTTTTGGAGCCCCAGCTCTAAGCTGTAAAGCATGCCGCACTGAACGAGGGAGTAGTCGTCAACACGTGTCTGCTAAGCGTTCATAACGTCTTGGTTCTGTGGGACGGGAGCTTCACCTAGCGGTGCTTGTAGGACATAATCTTTCTTGGCAGCTATGAGGATGGTCCTCAGATTCCGGACCCAGTCCGTGTAGTTGCTGCCATCGTCTTTCAGCTTGGTTTTCTCTAGGAACGCGTTGAAGTTGAGGACTACGTTGGCCATTTGAACTACAAGACATATTTGCAAAGGATTTAGACTAAGTTCATGATAATTAAGTTCATCTAATCAAATTATTAATGAACTCCCACTCAGATTAAACATCCCTCTAGTCATCTAAGTGTTACACGATCCGAGTCGACTAGGCCGTGTCCGATCATCACGTGAGACGGACTAGCCATCGTCGGTGAACATCTTCATGTTGATCGTATCTTCCATACGACTTGTGTTCGACCTTTCGGTCTCTGTGTTCCGAGGCCATGTCTGTACATGCTAGGCTCGTCAAGTTAACCCTAAGTGTTTTACATGTGTAAAACTATCTTACACCCGTTGTATGTGAACGTAAGGATCTATCACACCCGATCATCACGTGGTGCTTTGAAACGACGAACTTTAGCAACGGTGCACAGTTAGGGGAGAACACTTCTTGAAATTATTATGAGGGATCATCTTATTCACTACCGTCGTTCTAAGTAAACAAGATGCAAAACATGATAAACATCACATGCAATCAAATAATAATAGTGACATGATATGGCCAATATCACATAGCTCCTTTGATCTCCATCTTGAAGCTCCATGATCATCTTGTCACCGGCATGACACCATGATCTCCATCATCATGATCTCCATCATCGTGTCTCCATGAAGTTGCTCGCCAACTACTACTTCTACTACTAAGGCTAATGTGTTTAGCAATAAATTAAAGTAATTTACATGGCATTCCTCAATGACACGCAGGTCATATAAAAGAATAAAGACAACTCCTATGGCCCCTGCCGGTTGTCATACTCATCGACATGCAAGTCGTGATTCCTATTACAATAACACGAACATCTCATACATCACATATGTATCATTAATCACAACTTTGGCCATATCATATCACAAAGCACTTGCTGCAAAAACAAGTTAGACGTCCTCTAATTGTTGTTGCAAGTTTTACGTGGCTGAATTAGGGTTCTCGCAAGAACGTCTTCTTACCTACATGAAATCCACAACGTGATTTGTCAACTTCTATTTACCCTTCATAAGGACCCTGTTCATCGAATCCGCTCCAACTAAAGTGGGAGAGACAGACACCCGCCAGCCACCTTATGCAACTAGCGCATGTTAGTCGGTGGAACCGGTCTCACGTAAGCGTACGTGTAAGGTTGGTCCGGGCCGCTTCATCCCACAATACCGCTGAAGCAAGAAAAGACTAGTAACGGCAAGAAAGTTGACAAATCTATGCCCACAACAAATTGTGTTCTACTCGCGCAAGAAGAACTACGCATAGACCTAGCTCATGATGCCACTGTTGGGGAACGTTGCAGAAAACAAAAAAATTTCCTACTCGTTTCACCAAGATCCATCTATGAGTTCATCTAGCAACGAGTCATCGGATGCATCTACATACCTTTGCAGATCGCGAGCGGAAGCGTTCAAAGAACGGGGATGATGTTGTCGAACACGACGTGATCCAAATCACCGATGACCAAGCGCCGAACGGACGGCACCTCCGCGTTCAACACACGTACGGGACGGGAGACGTCTCCTCCTTCTTGATCCAGCAAGGGGGAAGGAGAGGTTGATGATGATCCAGCAGCACAACGGCGTGGTGGTGGATGCAGGGCGTCACAGTAGCAGAGCTTCGCCTATACTACGAGAGAGAGAGACGTAACAGGGAGAGAGGGATGCACCAAAGGCTGTAGCATGAAATCCCTCCTCTCCCCCACTATATATAGGGGTGCCTAGGGGGGGCGCCGTCCCTAGGAGATGGGATCTCCTAGGGGGGCGGCGGCCTAGGGGTGGGGGCTTGCCCCCCAAGCAAGGGGGCGCCCCCTTTACGGTTTCCCCTCAACCCTAGCCGCATGGGCCCTAGGGGAGTGGCGCCCCAGCCCACTTTGGGCTGGGTCCCTTCCCACTTCAGCCCATGGGGCCCTCCGGGATAGGTGGCCCCACCCGGTGGACCCCCGGGACCCTTCCGATGTTCCCGGTACAATACCGGTGACCCCGAAACTTGTCCCGATGGCCGAAATAGCACTTCCCATATATAATTCTTTACCTCCGGACCATTCCGGAACTCCTCGTGACGTCCGGGATCTCATCCGGGACTCCGAACAATATTCGGGTTACTGCATATACATATCTTCACAACCCTAGCGTCACCGAACCTTAAGTGTGTAGACCCTACGGGTTCGGGAGACATGTAGACATGACTGAGACGACTCTCCGGTCAATAACCAACAGCGGGATCTGGATACCCATGTTGGCTCCCACATGCTCCACGATGATCTCATCGGATGAACCACGATGTCGAGGATTCAATTAACCCCGTATGCAATTCCCTTTGTCAATCGATATGTTACTTGCCCGAGATTCGATCGTCGGTATCCCAATACCTCGTTCAATATCGTTACCGGCAAGTCACTTTACTCGTACCGTAATGCATGATCCCGTGACCAGACACTTGGTCACTTTGAGCTCAGTATGATGATGCATTACCGAGTGGGCCCAGTGATACCTCTCCGTCATACGGAGTGACAAATCCCAGTCTTGATCCGTGTCAACCCAACAGACACTTTCGGAGATACCCGTAGTATACCTTTATAGTCACCCAGTTACGTTGTGACGTTTGGTATACCCAAAGCACTCCTACGGTATCCGGGAGTTACACGATCTCATGGTCTAAGGAAAAGATACTTGACATTGGAAAAACTCTAGCAAACGAACTATACGATCTTTATGCTATGTTTAGGATTGGGTCTTGTCCATCACATCATTCTCCTAATGATGTGATCTCGTTATCAATGACATCCAATGTCCATAGCCAGGAAACCATGACTATCTATTGATCAACGAGCTAGTTAACTAGAGGCTTACTATGGACATGTTGGTGTCTGTTATTCACACATGTATTACGATTTCCGGATAACACAATTATAGCATGAATAAAGACAATTATCACGAACAAGGAAATATAATAATAATGCTTTTATTATTGCCTCTAGGGCATATTTCCAACACATGATATACGCAACCCACATCCCCAAGAGGGAGCGGAAGCACGCGTTAAGGGACGTATACGCGATAGAGCCAGTCGCCCCAAAGTTCAACCCATGGTCCTCCTGCCCGATCCCCTTTGATCGAAGGGACCACCCCACTAGCACCCGTCACGGCGGATTCGCCGCATTGGTTCTAGACCCAATTATTGACGGATTTCATCTCACTAGAGTCCTTATGGACGGCGGCAGCAGCCTGAACCTGCTATACCAGGATACAGTGCGAAAAATGGGCATAGATCCCTCGAGGATTAAGCCCACCAAAATGACCTTTAAAGGCGTAATACCAGGTGTAGAGGCCAACTGTACAGGCTCAGTCACACTTGAAGTGGTCTTCGGATCTCCGGATAATTTCCGAAGCGAAGAGTTAATCTTTGACATAGTCCCATTTCGCAGTGGCTATCACGCACTGCTCGGGCGAACCGCATTCGCCAAGTTCAACGCGGTACCGCATTACGCATACCTTAAGCTCAAGACGCCAGGCCCTCGAGGAGTAATTACGGTCAATGGAAGCACCGAATGCTCCCTCCGAATAGAGGAGCACACGGCGACCCTTGCAGCGGAAGTAAAAAGCAGCCTCTCCAGGCAGTTCTCCAGTCCGGCCAGTAAACGACCGAACACCGTCAAGCGCGCCCGGAGTAACCTACAACAAGACCGCCTGGCACGGTCCGAGCAGGCGTAGCAATGCGGCCCCAACCCCAACCCTCGCAAAAAGGCAACGCCAGTACTTTGCGTACATAATTACGCTCTAGAGATACCATGGGCACAGGGGGAGGGGCACCATCACGGCACGCCCGAAACACGACTTAAACCGCACCAGGGGCTGCCGATTTTTTAATTTTCTCTTACTTTCAGGACTCCACCCTTCGGAAGACCTGTTCGGCAGTTCAATTGCCGCACAAACGATGCAAGAACCAGGGAAGAAGACAAGCAACGCCGCATTACGGAACTCCCAGGTGGTCGCTATCACGAGCAGTATACCTGTTTCGCATATTATTCCGCAGCTTGCCCCTGGAGCAGACATGTTACATAGTCCAACCTTTTGCTTATCGCATTATTTGTATCGTTCTGCTTTGATCGCAGCTCCTTTTAATAAACAATGCATAGCTTTTGTCTATTTTTGCATTACTCTTTTTTTATATTTATATATGTTCCTTAACGACATGTTGCACCCGTACACTTTGGTACGGCCAAAATACGCCAGGGGCTTCAGTACCCCTCAACATGGTGTGAGAAGTCCGAACACTTTAACAAGTGCGGTACCCCGAACTTATAGCATTATATGCATCGGCTCCGAATCATGTCTTGGGTCAATAGTTGGGTTTGCCCGGCTCCTATGTTTTGGTGCCTTACGTTCCGCTATATCGGCTAAGGTAGCACTAGGAGAACCACTGCGATTGTGCCCCGGTTGAGCTGGGTCGAGCACCTCAATGGAGAAAGCTAAAACTGACCGTCATGATGAGGCGAGAGCTGGTTGCTGTTTGAGAGGTCTTTTCGAGTCCTTAAAGACTTATGCCGCTTAGGGCGAGGAGCCGGCTCTGTCCGGCCAAGGCGTGGATAGCGCCCCGAACTCGGCCTTCCGAATACCAGGGGCTTCGCCGAAATTTAAAATTATAGAATTCTATGGCTAAGTGAGAGTGTTCACGCGTTATAGTCCGATTGCCTTGTTCGTTGGGCTGAGCGCCTCCCTCGAAGGACCCAAACATGGGAAAAAGAGCCCTCAGGTTTATCCCCGAACACCCCAGCACTAGCGGCACGGGGGCAGAAGCCGACGGCTCGCCATCTCTCAGAATTGATAAACAGCCGCACAAAAGGTAATATTTTAAATTCAAACAGCATTGCTTAGCGCATATGAACAAGTTTTCAGCGCACAGGACAAAATGAGCGAGTTTTACTCAAAAATTACATCCATAGAACATTCATCTGCCACAAGCCAGGCACCCTTCAGAACATCCTTATAACAATTTTCGGGCTTGCGATGCTCTTTCCCCGGCGGTGGCCCGTCCTTCACAAGCTTCTCAGCATCCAGCTTGCCCCAGTGCACCTTCGCACGGGCAAGGGCCCTACGGGCACCTTCAATGCAGACGGAGAACTTGATGACTTCGAGCCTTGGAGAGGCCTCCACCAGCCGCCACACCAGCCCGAAATAGCTCCCAGGCTGAGCCTCTCCAGGCCACAGCCGAACTATGAGGCCCTTCATGGCCTGTTCGGCCGCCTTGTGGAGCTCGACCAGTTGCTTCAACTGGTCGCTCAGGGGCATGGGGTGTCCGGCCTTAGCGTACTGAGACTAGAACACCTTCTCCGTTGAGCTGCCCTCCTCGGCTCGATAGAATGCGGCGGCATCAGATATACTCCGGGGAAGATCTGCGAACGCGCCTGGAGAACTCTGGATTCGGGTAAGTAACAAGTAACTCACGCTTATGTGTTTACTTTGCATAAATAATGCCTTACCCTCCGCTATCTTCTTCACCTCATCCAACTCCTGGAGGGTCTTCTGGGATTCGGCCTTGGCAGACTTGGCACTTTCAGTAGCCGCCGCGAGCTCGGACGCTCGCGTCCTTGAGTCACGCTCCAAACTCTTATGTTTTTCCATGAGAGCCTGGAGCTCTTGCCGCACCTTGCCAACCTCGGCCTCATACTTTTCTCGCTCAGAGCGCTCTGCGGCCGACCTCTTCTCGGCCTCGAGCAGCGCTTGCTTCAGGGTCGCCACCTCAGACGTGGCCCCTACAATAGCCACGATACTCCTGTCATTTTTTGCAATTGCAGCTTTTTATACACATTTATACAAGGTATTTCTTACCTTCACTGTCCTCGAGCTGCTTCTTGGCACGTCCGAGCTCTTGCTCGGACCGCTCGAGGTCCTGCTTTAGCACGTCCACTTCCGCAGTCAGTGCGGCGGACGCCAGCAGGGAAACCTGCACACGCATATTGACTTCTTTTTGTTAGACTCCTGTGAATTTTATTTGATCCTCTATTCGGCTTTTCTTCCCAAACGCCAAACAGAGCATCAGCAGCTAATGTCTATGCGGTAATGTTATTTACACATTCTTTACTTACCTCAAAGCCTGTTAAAAGGCTTGTACAAGCTTTAGTCAGTCCGCTCTTGGCGGACTGAACCTTCTGCCTTCTGGACCACCGCACTCATAATGGTGCAGTGCCCCTCGTCGATGGAGGCGCCTTGGAGCGCCTCAAACAGATTGTCCGGCGCCTCCGGTTGGACGGAGGTCGCCGGCGCGGTGGGCTTGCTCCTCTTGGAAGGAGGTCCACCGTCGGACTCTGGAACCTTTGAAGGTTCTGGAGCGGTGTCCGGCCTAGGGCCGGACTTGGAGCCCTGGGGGGTTTCGTCCCCTTTACTCCTGGAGTCTGGGAGGTCGCCTTGTGGCGCCTCCAGGACCACCTCCTCCCGGATTGGAACCTGTTGGGACAACACTTCGGTGTCGTCCGTAGGGCGGGGGAAGGAAGCCGTCGGCAGCGAGTTCACTCCCGACGAGTCCAGTGAGCCGCTCGACGACGCGTCGAGCCAGTCTTTGGGTGGGCTGCGTAAACATATTCGACATAAGGGAAAGTTGTGCAATAAACGAACACTATGAAATCACTCCGGTATCCGGATACTTACGATTTCGCGAGGGGCTTGGCCCTGGGCGGCCACTCCTCTTCGCCGTCGCCGGTGTTGGTGGAGTAGTCCGAAGGATGGCTTTTTCCCTTCTTGGACCCTTCGGCCTCCCCAGTTGGGGCGGCCTTCCTTTTCTTCCCTTCCCCCGCTGGAGGGGGAGGGGTTTCTTCTTCCTCCTCCTCGTCTTCATGGGAGGAATGCGCCTCGGAACCGTTGGATGATGGATCCGACGCCTCCTGGCGCCGGGCACTCTTTCGAGTCCCCGCGACCTTTTTCGTGGCCTTCTTCTCCGGCACCACATAGGGTGCCGGAACCAGCAGCTTCGCCAAGTGGGCATCGGCTGGGTCTTCGGGCAAAGGTGCCGGACAGTCGATCCGTCCGGACTTCGCCTGCCAATCCTGTCAAAGGTAAGGGAGCTTAGATCCCGCACAGAGTTAAACTATGAAAAACTAGTGCCCTGTAAAAAGTACAAAAAGCTCACCGCGCTAGCGTGACGCTGCGCGCTGAATCCACGATCCTCGGTAACTGATGTGGGAGCCTCGGTGCCTTTAAAAAGCACCTTCCAGGCATCTTCGTACATCGTGTCAAAGAGCTTGCTCAGAGTTTGGTGCCACGCCGGATCGAACTCCCACAGGTTGAAAGCCCGTTGTTGACACGGGAGGATCAAGCGGATGAGCATAACCTGGACTACGTTGACAAGCCTGAGCTACTTGTTCACCAGGGATTGGATGCATGTTTGTAGTCCGGTCACCTTCTTTTGGCTACCCCACGACAGGCCCGTCTCTTTCCAGGACGTGAGCCGCGTTGGGGGTCCAGACCGGAACTCGGGGGCTGCGACCCACTTAGGGTCGCACGTCTCGGTGATGTAAAACCACCCCGATTGCCACCCCTTCAGGGTCTCCACAAAGGAGCCCTCGAGCCATAGGACGTTGGCCATCTTGCCCACCATGGCTCCTCCGCACTCCGCCTGGTTGCCGCGCACCACCTTCGGCTTGACGTTGAAAGTCTTGAGCCATAGGCCGAAATGGGAGCGGATGCGGAGGAAAGCCTCGCACACGACAATAAACACCGAGATGTTGAGGAAAAAATTCAGGGCCAGATCGTGGAAATCCAGGCCGTAGTAGAACATGAGCCCCGGAGAAACGGGTGCAGAGGGAAGCCCAGTCCGCAGAGGAAATGGGGGAGGAACACCACCCTCTCATGGGGCCTAGGGGTGGGGATGAGCTGCCCCTTTTTGGGGAGCCGGTACGCGATGTCGTTAGACAGGTATCCGGCCTTCCTCAACATTTTGATATGTCCCTCCGTGACGGAGGAGACCATCCACTTGCCTCTCGCTCCGTACATGGCTGGAGAAGGTTAAGGTGAGGAGTGCGGACTTGGGCGCTAGAGCTCGAGTGCGCAAGAATGGATAGGCGAAGGAGGAAGAAGGCGTAGGTGAAAAGGTGGATCCTTATCCTCTTATATGGGTGGACGCAACTACATGTCCCCACCAGCCTGGAAAAACTCGCTTATCTCCCAAGCACCGTAATCAAAGGCGCGGTTGGGTTACCCACGCCCGTATTGACGGGAATCCCAAAATAAGGGGACACGATCTCTGCTTTAACAAGACGTGCCAAGGAAACCGCCTCGCATAACGCGCTGAGATGGGACAGTAAAACGGTTCGAATAAAAGCGTGGCCGTGGTGTGATGTCACACTACAGAATACGTCAGCAGATTAGATTTGTGTAAATATTATTCTCTCTATGGCAATATGTGGAAACTTATTTTGCAGAGCCGGACACTATCTTTGTGTTCAAAATCTTCTATGGAGTACTTGGAGGAGGAACCCGCCTTGCAATGCCGAAGACAATTTGCGTGCCGGACTCGTCGTCATTGAAGCTTGGTTCAGGGGCTACTGAGGGAGTCCTGGATTAGGGGGTGTTCGGATAGCCGGACTATACCTTCGGCCGGACTCCAGGACTATGAAGATACAAGATTGAAGACTCCGTCCCGTGTCCGGAAGGGACTTTCCTTGGCGTGGAAGGCAAGCTTGGCGATACGGATATTTAGATCTCCTACCATTGTAACCAACTCTATGTAACCCTAACCCTATCCGGTGTCTATATAAACTGGAGGGTTTTAGTCCGTAGGACAACATACACATCAACAATCATACCATAGGCTAGCTTCTAGGGTTTAGCCTCTCTGATCTCGTGGTAGATCTACTCTTGTACTACCCATATCATCAATATTAATCAAGCAGGACGTAGGGTTTTACCTCCATCGAGAGGGCCCGAACATGGGTAAAACTTCGTGTCCCTTGCCTCCTGTTACCATCCGGCCTAGACACACAGTTCGGGACCCCCTACTCGAGATCCACCGGTTTTGACACCGACAACGATTTTGTGAAACTATTCCACATTGTTTTATTGAAGACCAAACTCGTAACTCAAATATTTGTCTCTGCGATCAGATCGTAGAAACTTTATTTTCTTGTCACGATGATTTTCCACTTCACTCTGAAGTTTTTTTGAACTTTTCAAATGTTTCAGACTTATGTTTCATCAAGTAGATATACCCATATCTGCTCAAATCATCTGTGAAGGTCAGAAAATAACGATACCCGCCGCGAGCCTCAACATTCATCGGACTGCATACATCAGTATGTATTATTTCCAATAAGTCAGTTGCTTGCTCCATTGTTCCGGAGAACGGAGTCTTAGTCATCTTGCCCATGAGGCACAGTTCGCAAGCATCAACTAATTCATAATCAAGTGATTCCAAAAGCCCATCGGTATGGATTTTCTTCATGCGCTTTACACCAATATGACCTAAACGGCAGTGCCACAAATAAGTTGCACTATCATTATTAACTTTGCATGTTTTGGCTTCAATATTATGAGAATGTGTATCACCACGATCAAGATCCAACAAACCATTTTCATTGGGTGTATGACCATAGAAGGTTTTATTCATGTAAACAGAACAACAATTTATTCTCTTACTTAAATGAATAACCGTATTGCAATAAACATGATCCAATCATATTTATGCTCAACACAAACACCAAATAACACTTATTTAGGTTCAACACTAATCCCGAAAGTATAGGGAGTGTGCGATGATGATCATATCAATCTTGGAACCACTTCCAACACACATCATCACTTCACCCTTAACTAGTCTATATTCATTCTGCAACTCCCATTTCGAGTTACTACTCTTAGCAACTGAACCAGTATCAAATACCGAGGGGTTGCTACGAACACTAGTAAAATACACATCAATAATCTGTATATCAAATATACCTTTGTTCACTTTGCCATCCTTCTTATCCGCCAAATAGTTGGGGCAGTTCCGCTTCCAGTGACCAGTCCCTTTGCAGTAGAAGCACTTAGTCTCAGGCTTAGGACCAGACTTGGGCTTCTTCACTTGAGCAGCAACTTGCTTGCCATTCTTCTTGAAGTTCCCCTTCTTCCCTTTGCCCTTTTCTTGAAACTACTGGTCTTGTCTACCATCAACACTTGATATTTTTCTTGATTTCTACCTTCGTCGATTTCAGCATTATGAAGAGCTTGGGAATCGTTTCCGTTATCCCTTGCATATTATAGTTCATCACGAAGTTCTACTAACTTGGTGATGGTGACTAGAGAATTCTGTCAATCACTATCTTATCTGGAAGATTAACTCCCACTTGATTCAAGCGATTGTAGTACCCAGACAATCTGAGCACATGCTCACTGCTTGAGCGATTCTCCTCCATCTTTTAGCTATAGAACTTGTTGGAGACTTCATATCTCTCAACTCGGGTATTTGCTTGAAATATTAACTTCAACTCCTGGAACATCTCATATGGTCCATGACGTTCAAAACGTCTTTGAAGTCCCGATTCTAAGCCGTTAAGCATGGTGCACTAAACTATCAAGTAGTCATCATACTGAGCTAGCTAAACATTCATAACGTCTGCATCTGCTCCTGCAATAGGTCTGTCACCTAGCGGTGCATCAAGGACATAATTCTTCTGTGCAGCAATGAGGATAAATCTCAGATCACGGATCCAATCCGCATCATTGCTACTAACATCTTTCAACTTAGTTTTTCTCTAGGAACATATCAAAATAAACATAGGGAAGCAACAACGCGAGCTATTGATCTACAACATAGATATGCTAATACTACCAGGACTAAGTTCATGATAAATTTAAGTTCAATTAATCATATTACTTAAGAACTTCCACTTAGAAAGACATCCCTCTAATCTTCTAAGTGATCACGTGATCCAAATCAACTAAACCACAACCGATCATCACGTGAAATGGAGTAGTTTTCAATGGTGAACATTATGTTGATCATATCTACTATATGATTCACGCTCGACCTTTCGGTCTCAGTGTTTCGAGGCCATATCTGCATATGCTAGGCTCGTCAAGTTTAACCTGAGTATTATGCGTGTGCAAAACTGGCTTGCACCCGTTGTAGATGGACGTAGAGCTTATCACACCCGACCATCACATGGTGTCTGGGCACGACGAACTTTGGCAATGGTGCATACTCAGGGAGAACACTTTTATCTTGAAATTTAGTGAGAGATCATCTTATAATGCTACCGTCAATTAAAGCAAGATAAGATGCATAAAAGATAAACATCACATGCAATCAAAATATGTGACATGATATGGCCATCATCATCTTGTGCCTTTGATCTCCATCTCCAAAATATCGTCATGATTTCCATCGTCACCGGCATGACACCATGATCTACATCATCTTGATCTATATCAATGTGTCGTCACATGGTCGTCTCGCCAACTATTGCTCTTGCAACTATTGCTATCGCATAGCAATAATTGTAAAGCAATTATTTGGCGCTTGCATCTTATGCAATAAAGATACAACCATAAGGCTTCTGCCAGTTGCCGATAACTTCAAAAAAACATGATCATCTTATACAACAACTTATATCTCATCACGTCTTGACCATATCACATCACAACATGCCCTGCAAAAACAAGTTAGACATCCTCTACTTTGTTGTTGCAAGTTTTACGTGGCTGCTATGGGCTTAGCAAGAACCGTTCTTACCTACGCATCAAAACCACAACGATAGTTTGTCAAGTTGGTGCTGTTTTAACCTTCTCAAGGACCGGGCGTAGCCACACTCGATTCAACTAAAGTTGGAGAAACTGACACCCGCCAGCCACCCGTGTGCAAAGCACGTCGGTAGAACCAGTCTCGCGTAAGCGTATGCGTAATGTCGTTCTAGGCCGCTTCATCCAACAATACCGCCGAACCAAAGTATGACATGCTGGTAAGCAGTATGACTTATATCGTCCACAACTCACTTGTGTTTTACTCGTGCATATAACATCAACACATAAAACCTAGGCTCTGATACCACTGTTGGGGAACGTAGTAATTTCAAAAAATTTCCTACGCACACGCAAGATCATGGTGATGCATAGCAACGAGAGGGAAGAGTGTTGTCTACGTACCCTCGTAGACCGGAAGCGGAAGCGTTAGCACAACGCGGTTGATGTAGTCATACGTCTTCACGGCCCGACCGATCAAGCACCGAAACTACGACACCTCCGAATTCTAGCACACGTTCAGCTCGATGACGATCCCTGGACTCCGATCCAGCAAAGTATCGGGGAAGAGTTCCGTCAGCACGAAGGCGTGGTGACGATCTTGATGTTCTACCGTCGCAGGGCTTCGCCTAAGCACCGCTACAATATTATCGAGGATTATGGTGAAGGGGGGCACCGCACACGGCTAAGAGAACGATCACGAAGATCAACTTGTTTGTCTAGAGGTGCCCCCTACCCCCGTATATGAAGGAGTGGAGGAGGGGGAGGGCCGGCCCTCTCTATGGTGCGCCCTAGGGGAGTCCTATTCCCACCGGGAGTAGGATTCCCCCTTTCCAAGTAGAACTAGGAGCCCTTCCAAGTAGTAGGAGTAGGAGGGAAGGAAAGGGAAGGGAAAAGGAGAAGGAAGGAAGGGGGCGCCCCCCTCCCTAGTCCAATTCGGACCAGACCAAGGGGAAGGGTGCGGCCACCCTTGAGGCCCTTTTCCTTCTTTCCCGTATGGCCCAATAAGGCCCAATACGTATTCCCGTAACTCTCCGGTACTTCGAAAAATACCTGAATCACTCGGAACCTTTCCGATGTCCGAATATAGTCGTCCAATATATCGATCTTTACGTCTCGACCATTTCGAGACTCCTCGTCATGTCCCCGATCTCATCCAGGACTCCGAACTCCTTCGGTACATCAAAACTCATAAACTCATAATATAACTGTCATCGAAACCTTAAGCGTGCGGACCCTACTGGTTCGAGAACAATGTAGACATGACCGAGACACGTCCCCGGTCAATAACCAATAGCGGAACCTGGATGCTCATATTGGCTGCTACATATTCTACGAAGATCTTTATCGGTCAGACCGCATAACAACATACGTTGTTCCTTTTGTCATCGGTATGCTACTTGCCCGTGATTCGATCGTCGGTATCTCAATACCTAGTTCAATCTCGTTACCGGCAAGTCTCTTTACTCGTTTCGTAACACATAATCTTGCAACTAACTTATTAGTTGCATTGCTTGCAAGGCTTAAGTGATGTGCATTACCGAGAGGGCCCAGAGATACCTCTCCGACAATCGGAGCGACAAACCTTAATCTTGAAATACGCCAACCCAACATGTACCTTTGGAGACACCTGTAGAGCACCTTTATAATCACCCAGCTACGTTGTGACGTTTGGTAGCACACAAAGTGTTCCTCCAGTAAACGGGAGTTGCATAATCTCATAGTCATAGGAACATGTATAAGTCATGAAGAAAGCAATAGCAACATACTAAACGATCGGGTGCTAAGATAATGGAATGGGTCATGTCAATCACATCATTCTCCTAATGATGTGATCCCGTTAATCAATTGAGAACTCATGTCTATGGTTAGGAAACATAACCATCTTTAATCAACGAGCTAGTCAAGTAGAGGCATACTAGTGACACTCTGTTTGTCTATGTATTCACACATGTATTATGTTTCCGGTTAATACAATTCTAGCATGAATAATAAACATTTATCATGATATAAGGAAATATATAATAACTTTATTATTGCCTCTAGGGCATATTTCCTTCACCAAGCCCTAAAACTTCTTGGGAGGGCTGATCTGGAGTCCGTTCGGGGCTCTGGAGAGGGGGATTCGTAGCCGTCGTCATCATCAACCATCCTCCATCACCAATTTCATGATGCTCACCGCCGTGCGTGAGTAATTGCATCGTAGGCTTGCTGGACGGTGATGGGTTGGATGAGATTTATCATGTAATCAAGTTAGTTTTGTTAGAGTTTGATCCCTAGTATCCATTATGTTCTGAGATTGATGTTGCTATGACTTTGCTATGCTTAATGCTTGTCACTAGGGCCCGAGTGTCATGATTTCAGATCTGAACCTATTATGTTTTCATGAATATATTTGAGTTCTTGATCCTATCTTGCAAGTCTATAGTCACCTACTATGTGTTATGATCCAGCAACCCCGAAGTGACAATAATCGGGACCACTCCCGGTGATGACCATAGTTTGAGGAGTTCATGTATTCACTATGTGCTAATGCATTGTTCCGGTTCTCTATTAAAAGGAGGCCTTAATATCCCTTAGTTTCCAATAGGACCCCGCTGCCACGGGAGGGTAGGACAAAAGATGTCATGCAAGTTCTTTTCCATAAGCACGTATGACTATATACGGAATACATGCCTACATTACATTGATGAATTGGAGCTAGTTCTATGTCACCCTATGTTATGACTATTACATGATGAACCACATCTGGCATAATTATCCATCACTAATCCGGTGCCTACGAGTTTTCCATATACTGGTTCTCGCTTATTTACTTTCCCGCTGCTACTGTTACAATCACTACAAAATACCAAAAACATTACTTTTGCTGTCTTTACTTTTGTTGCCGCTACCACCACTATCATATTACTTTGCTACTAAACACTTTGCTGCAGATACTAAGTTTCCAGGTGTGGTTGAATTGACAACTCAGCTGCTAATACTTGAGAATATTCTTTGGCTCCCCTTGTGTCGAATCAATAAATTTGGGTTGAATACTCTACCTTCGAAAGCTGTTGCGATCCCCTATACTTGTGGGTTATCAAGACTAATTTCTGGCACCGTTGCCAGGGAGCATAGCTCTATTCTTTGAGTCACTTGGGATTTATATCTGCTGGACACTATGAAGAACTTGAGAGATCCAAAAACCAAGATCTATCCCTCAACTACGAGGGGAGGTAAGGAACTGCCATCTAGCTCTGCACTTGATTCACCTTCTGTTATGAGTAAGTTTGCGACACCTACATCTGCTTCTGCTATTCGTTCTGATATGTCGCATGTTATTGATGATGCCACTTCTGCCATGCATGATACTTATGATGAAACTGCTTCTATGCCTGATACTACTGTGCCCCTTAGTGAATTTCTTGATGAACAAATTTCTAGGGCTAGAGAAAAAGAAATTATTGAATCCGAATACGATGATGATAGTGATGATGAAAATATGCCTATTATTCCTGAGGGCTATCTTTTTGATATGGAATCTTCTGCCGCTATTTTAGCTTGCAGAGATAGATATGAGCTTAAAAGGTTATTAATTAAATGGACCAAAGAATCACTTAGAGATAAAATGAAACCTGACCCTGCTTTTGCTACTTCACCTATTTGTGTTCCCGATACGGATTATGAATTCTCTGTTGATCCTGATATAATTACTTTGGTTGAATCTGATCCGTTTTATGGCTATGAATCTGAAACTGTTGTGGCACATCTTACTAAATTAAATGATATAGCTGCCCTGTTCATTAATGATGAGAGATCGCGTTACTTCTATATACTTAAAATATTTCCGTTCTCATTAAAGGGTGATGCTAAGATATGGTTTAATTCTCTTGATCCTTGTTGTGTGCGTAGTCCCCAGGATATGATTTATTACTTCTCTGCTAAATATTTCCCTGCTCATAAGAAACAAGCTACTTTGAGGGAAATATACAACTTCGTGCAAATTAAAGAAGAGAGTCTTCCACAAGCTTGTGGGAGGCTTCTCAAGTTACTTAATGCTTTGCCTGATCATCCTCTTAAGAAACCAGAAATACTTGCTATCTTTTATAATGGACTAACCAATGCTTTCAGAGATTACCTAGATAGTTGTGCTGGTTCTCTTTTCAGGGAAAGAACACCGGATGAAGTTGAAATTCTATTGAATAATATGTTGACAAATGAAAATAATTGGGCACCTCCTGAGCCAGCTCCTGAGCCATCTCCTGCTCCAATTATTGAGTCTATTCCTAAACCAACTCCGAAGAAGAGAGGTGTTCTATTTCTTAGTCCCGAAGATATGCAAGAGGCAAAGAAATCTATGAAAGAAAAAGGTATTAAAGCTGAAGACGTTAAGAATTTACCGCCTATTGAAGAAATACATGGTCTTAACATACCGTCTGTTGAAGAAACATATGATCTTAATTATTTATTTACTGAAGAACCTCCTGATCCCGATATCCCGACACAGGTAGTAAAGGTAAATTCTCTCTATAGATATGATAAAGCTGAAGTCCCTCCTACTAAAATTGCTAGTCAGCGCTTGGATGAGTTTGATAACTTTATGTATAAGAAAGACGACTTCAATGCTTATTTTGGTAGACAATTATAAGAAAATGCTTATATGATTAGAGGCTTGGGTGATTATATGGCTAATATTAAAGGTGAACTTAAATTTGTTAGCAAACATGCTTCTATGGTTACCACTCAAGTAGAACAAGTACTTAAGGCTCAAAAAGAAGTGCTTAATGAAATGAATAATAAGAAAAATGATTATGCTGTTAGAGTGGCTACTAGAACTGGTAGAATGACACAGGAACCTTTGTATCCTGAAGGCCACCCTAAGAGAATCGAGCAAGATTCTTAAAGAAATAATATTGATGTTCCTAGTTCTTCTAAAAAGAAGAAGAAGAAAAATGGTAGAACTGTGCAAACTTCTAGTGAACCTATTGCTGAACCACCTGATAATCCAAATGATATTTCTATGTCTGATGCTGAAACACAATCTGGTAATGAACATGAACCTAGTAATTTTTTTAATGATGATGTTCATGATGATGCTCAACCTAGTAATGATAATGATGTAGAAATTGAACCTGCTGTTGATCTTGATAACCCACAATCAAAGAATCAATGTTATGATAAAAGAGACTTTGTTGCTAGGAAACATGGTAAAGAAAGGGAACCTTGGGTTCAGAAACCCATGGCTTTTCCTCCGAAACCATCCAAGAAAAAAGATGATGAGGATTTTGAGCGATTTGCTGAAATGATTAGGCCTATCTTTTTGCGTATGAGATTAACTGATGTGCTTAAAACAAATCCTTATGCTAAATATATGAAGGATATCATTACTAATAAAAGAAAGATATCGGAAGCTGAAATTTCCACCATGCTTGCTAATTATACTTTTAAGGGTGGAATACCAAAGAAACTTGGAGACCCCGGAGTACCTACTATACCTTGCTCCATTAAAAGAAATTATATTAAAACTGCTTTATGTGATCTTGGAGCCGGTGTTAGTGTTATGCCTCTCTCTTTATACCGTAGACTTGACTTGAATAAGTTGACACCTACTGAAATATCTTTGCAAATGACTGATAAATCAACTGCTATACCTGTCGGTATTTGTGAGGATGTGCCTGTTGTGGTTGCAAACGTTACTATTTTAACAAACTTTGTTATTTTTGATATTCCCGAGGATGATAGTATGTCTATTATTCTTGGAAGACCTTTTCTTAATACTGTTGGGGCTGTTATTGATTGAAACAAAGGCAATGTCACTTTTCATGTTAATGGTAATGAGCATACGGTACACTTTCCGAGGAAACAACCTCAAGTTCATAGTATCAACTCTATTGGAAAAATTCCATTGATTATAATTGGAGGTTTTGAATTTCCTCTTCCTACTGCCAAGAAGAAATACGATATTCTTATTATAGGGGATGTGCATATCCCCGTTGAGGTAACTTAGTGTCGTTTGAAATTTCTTCGGTTTCATGATTATCGAAATGAGTTTGTTAACAAGACTTGATCAACCTTGTTAGTGGATTCTTTTTGATGAGCATGAGATGGATGAAACTAGAAGCACAACCTTCTGTACCCTCTCTATACTTTGTGTTATTTATATTAAATAAAGTAAAAATAGTATTTTCTGTCTGTTTCCTGACTTATCCGTGCAATATAAAAATATCCCGAAAATAAAAGTCCTCAGAATGACATGCCAATTTAATATGATTTTTTTGGAAATATTTGAGGATTTATTGTGCAAAAATTACCGCGGGAGGAGCTGCCACCTGGCCACGAGGGTGGTGGGGGCGCCCCCCTAGGGCACGCCCCCTGCCTCGTGGGCCCATGGTGGCCCTCCTCCACTTATCCCAGCACCCATCTTCTTCCTCTGTCTCACACAAACCCGAAAAACCAACTCAAGCACGAGTTTCAGCCACTTTTGCTGTGATTTTCGATCTCCTTGCTCAAAGCACCTCTCGCAAAACTGATTGGGGAGATTGTTCCTTGAGAAAAACAATATTCTTAGGAAGATGTTCCAAGATGGTTCCTCTAAAAAGCAAGGACCCAGGATTGCTATGCGCGATGCTGACGAGGATCCACCAAGAGACGCTCTAGTACGACCTTGCGAATGGCCGTCGGAAAATTTTATGGACCGTGCGGGAATTAAAGAAGAATTCAAAGCATATTTGTGCAATGCCGGTCTTGAGGATTTTGAGGCTAACAAATGCCCCCAGTATCATGATCTCACAAGTTCATTTGTGAGAAGGTTTGAGTATTCATTTTCGCGTAATTCTCCTTCAGTCATGTTTGATCTTTATGACAAATCTTATACCATGGACCTAGAGGATTTCACTCTTCCATGCAAACTTCCATCATGGGGTAGTGTTAGGGATCCCCCTAAATCTGAATTTAGAAACTTTCTTGCTAGTATAACTATAGGGGAATCTAGAGATATAACGCAGGCTACCATAGTGAGCATTCACTTTCCTGCTATACATTATTTTGCTCTCTTCATCGGTAGATGCATAAATGCTAAGGATGAAGCATGTCACATGTGTGTCCCTGATCTTAGCATTCTTAGGAGTGCTATGTTAGGAGACCAATCTTATCATATGGGAGCCATTGTAGCTCGTAGATTGCATCATAATAGACATAATAGAGATTTCTTTGGAGGAATTTATGCAACCCGCTTAGCTCATTTTCTTGAGATAGACATTCGTGAGGGTGATATGGAGTTGCCTCCTGCATATTTAGATTATGACTCTATGGCTTCGCACCAGTTTGTCGAGAGGCCTGAATCACCTCTCTTATATCGCTTAATTTTTGATAAATGACGTGTTTTCCGTATTACCCTCCCTGCTCCTGCCTTCTTTGATTCACAGACAAAAGGAAGATATGTTATTACCAGAGAGGAGGCAGAAGAGTACGAGAGGAGAGCGGAGGCAGCTTGACTCCATGCTGCAGCATAGCAGGCGATAACCGCTGCACATCAGTATGATCCCAACTATTCCTCCTCATCACAGTACGACCCCAACAACTATTATTATGGATATCCGCCAGGCCAGCCGTGGCCATAGACCAACTTAGGCCAAAAGGCTAAGCTTGGGGGAGTACGTATTTTCCACCGACATTACATTTATTATCTGACAAAAGAGCTCATATTGCCTTGTCTTCTCCTGTTTATTGAATACTCGCAGATTCCAGTTTAGTCCAATGCACGTGCACTCTTATTATTATTCACACCGTTTAGTCATGCAAGTGAAAGGCAATTATGATGATATATGATGGACTGACTGGGATGAGAAAAGCTGGTATGAACTCGACCTCTTTTGTTTCTGTAAATATGATGAGTCCCTCGTTCTTGATTCAGTTTATTATGAATAAACATGTTTGCAATGACAATTAGACATCATAGTTGCTTGTGCCATGCTTGATTAGCTATGAGTTATAATGATTTACCTTGTATACCAACATGCTATTGAGATGATTATGATGTGGTATGATGGGGTGGTATCCTCTTTTGAATGATTTAAGTGACTTGACTTGGCACATGTTCACGCATGTAGTTGAAACAAAATCAACATAGCCTTCACGATATTTATGTTCATGGTAGATTATATCCTACTCATGCTTGCATCCAATGTTTATTAATTTTAATGCATGTACATGGCTGTTGTCGTTCTCTAGTTGGTCACTTCCCAGTCTTTTGCTAGCCTTCACCTGTACTAAGCGGGAATACTGCTTGTGCATCCAATCCCTTAAACCCCAAAGTTATTCCAGATGAGTCCACTATACCTTCATATATGTTGTATCTACCTGCCGTTCCAAGTAAATTCGTATGTGCCAAACTCTAAACCTTCAAATAAACATTCTGTTTTGTATGCTCGAATAGCTCATGTATCAATAAAGGCTGTACTTATCTTCCGTGTTAGGCGGGTTATTCTCAAGAGGAGTGGACTCCGCTCCTCACTCACGAGAAAATGGCTGGTCACTGGGATGCCCAGTCCCATGCTTTATGCAAACTAAATGAAAATTAATTGCAAACAAAACTCCCCCTGGGACCTGATGTATGTTGGAGGCACTCGTTGTTTCGAGCAAGCCATGGATTAATGCTTGTTGGTGGAGGGGAAGTATAAACTTTACCATTCCGTTTGGGAACCGCCTATAATGTGTTTAGCATGGAAGATATCACCATCTCTTAGTTGTTACATTGACAATGAAAGTATACCGCTCAAAATACAATTTATCTCTATTTCAAAACCGAGCTCTGGCACCTCTACAAATCCCTGCTTCCTTCTGCGAAGGGCCTATCCATTTACTTTTATGTTGAGTCATCACCCTCTTATTAAAAAGCACTAGCTGGAGAGCACAGCTGTCATTTGCATTCATCACTGTTAATTTATATTGGGTATGACTATGATTGGATCTCTTTTACCATGAATTACAATGTCTAGTCAGTCCTTGATCTTTAAAGGTGATCTGCATTTATGTTTTGCGGTCTCAGAAAGGGCTAGAGAGATACCATCTTGTTATATCATATTATGATTGTTTTGAGAAAGTGTTGTCATCCGAGATTTATTATTATGGCTTGCTAGTTGATTATGCTATAGATATGAGTAATTATGAGACCTGAAAATTATTGCAAATGTGGTTAGTTATGATCTATGCTGAAAACTTGAATGCTGGCTTGACATAGTTACAACAACAAGAGCAAACAGAGTTTGTAAAAGTTTTTCTTTATTTCTTTCAGTTTGTCAACTGAATTGCTTGAGGACAAGTAAGGGTTTAAGCTTGGGGGAGTTGATACATCTCCGTCGTATCTACTTTTCCAAACACTTTTGCCCTTGTTTTGGACTCTAACTTGTATGATTTGAATGGAACTAATCCGGACTGACGCTATTTTCAGCGGAATTGCCATGGTGTTGTTTTATGTGCAGAAAACAAATATTCTCGGAATGATCTGAAACTCCACGGAACATCTTAGAAAAAATAATAAAAAAATCCTCGCCAAAGATGAAGATCAGGGGGCCCACACCCTTCTCACGAGGGGGGTGGGCCCCCTGGATGCCCTCCGATGCCAACTCCAACTCTATATATTTGCTTTTGGAGAGAAAAAAATCAGAGAGAAGAAATCATCGCGTTTTACGATACGGAGCCGCCGCCAAACCATAAAACCTCTCGGGAGGGCTGATCTGGAGTCCGTTCGGGGCTCCGGAGAGGGGGATTCGTCGCCGTCGTCATCATCAACCATCCTCCATCACCAATTTCATGATGCTCACCGCCGTGCGTGAGTAGTTGCATCGTAGGCTTGCTGGACGGTGATGGGTTGGACGAGATTTATCATGTAATCGACATAGTTTTGTTAGGGTTTGATCCCTAGTATCCATTATGTTCTGAGATTGATGTTGCTATGACTTTGCTATGCTTAATGCTTGTCACTAGGGCCCGAGTGCCATGATTTCAGATCTGAACCTATTATATTTTCATGAATATATGTGAGTTTTTGATCCTATCTTGCAAGTCTATAGTCACCTACTATGTGTTATGATCCGGCAACCCCGAAGTGACAATAATCGGGACCACTCCCGGTGATGACCATAGTTTGAGGAGTTTGTATTCACTATGTGCTAATGCTTTGTTCCGATTCTTAATAAAAAGGAGGCCTTAATATCCCTTAGTTTTCAATAGGACCCCGCTGCCACGGGAGGGTAGGACAAAAGATGTCATGCAAATTCCTTTCCATAAGCACGTATTACTATATACGGAATATATGCCTACATTACATTGATGAATTGGAGCTAGTTCTGTGTCACCCTATGTTATGACTATTACATGATGAACCGCATCCGACATAATTATCCATCGCTGATCCGGTGCCTACGAGTTTTCCATATACTGGTTCTCGCTTATTTATTTTCCCGCTGCTACTGTTACAATCACTATAAAATACCAAAACATTACTTTTGCTGTCTTTACTTTTGTTGCCGCTACCACCACTATCATATTACTTTGCTACTAAACACTTTGCTGCAGATACTAAGTTTTCAGGTGTGGTTGAATTGACAACTCAGCTGCTAATACTTGAGAATATTCTTTGGCTCCCCTTGTGTCGAATCAATAAATTTGGGTTGAATATTCTACCCTCGAAAGTTGTTGCGATCCCCTTTACTTGTGGGTTATCAGCAGGTGGTGGAAAGTTTAGTCCCACCTTGCTAGTTGAGGAGAGTTGAGACCCCTTTATAAGGGCTGCTTTACCACTTGCCATTGGGAGCTTGGGAAAAGGAGTGGTACACGCGCGCTCCTCCTCCTCCGCCGCCCGCCTCGCCTCGTCACGATGGGCGCGCGCGCGCCGCGTGTTGCGGGAATGAGCCAAGCCGAAGCTTATTTTTGCCGCTCAGAAATGGTTAATTAATTAACGAGTCGCTTACGGAAGCGCCACTGTCCGAGACGTTGGACCATGGGCTGTTCGCGGACTCGGTCGTGGGCCTGGCCCTGGCCCATCTACCTGACGGCCTATATGTTCAGTTCACTCACTCCCTCTCGTACAACCCTAGCCGTCAGCTACTGTTTCTCTCTCTGTGTTGCTTCCGGCGATCCCATCCCGACGACCGCGTGCACGGTTGGTCGGGAGAGCAGGTGCCTCCGGAACCCTGTCGTTCGAGATCCTGCCCGGGAGAATGGCAATAAGGTTTTTGGGGAGCGTCTCGACGCGACTGCTCCCGATCCGTCCCCAACTTCGTCCGCCTCTGCTTCCACTACTTCCCTTGCATCGACACCATGACCGACGACGCCGCCTCCAAGAAGAAGGCCACGGACGACGCCGAGGCTGCTACTGCCGCCGCCGCCTTGGCCTGGCCAACCGAAGGGTATGATCTGTTCATCCCTCGTTTACTCGTACTTATGCTAGCCGTATATGTGTTATTCATAGATGGTTCGATTCTATGTTCTGTACATGCTAGTATGCTTAGGTATCGCTATGAGACATATACCTTTTATGCCATGCTTACTGTTTACTCGTGGATAAGTCTAATGAGAAAAGTGCTAATATTTCCCACATCCGTAGCATGGTAGTATCACGCAGTGGGATCCAACTCATCTGATTCTGATGGGTGCTTCGGGAATGATCATTATCACCCGGTCACTGCCACGCCTTAGTTAAATCATTCTCGCATCGCATATGAGTTTTCAGCCAGACCAGAAGTTAGCTACGAAGGCCATGGGAATTTGGCTTTGCCATTAGGAGAAGGGCAGGTGGCCTGCAGCTCAGGGCAGATCTCTGAAGAAGTTGACTTGCCCTTGCTAGTCAGGCACACCATACGCAAAGTAAGGGCCTCGATCGAATATTTCAGATGAATTTAAGTTTGGAAGAACAATAATACTCTCTCCGCTCCCATAATATAAGAACGTTTTTAACACTACGCTAGTGTCAAAAATGTTTTTATATTATGGAACGGAGGGTGTAGCTTTTTTCGGGGACAAGAACAGGTATGAGATTAGTTTGGCCCCATGATATGCAATCGATGAAAACATTGAGAGAAAAGTCATGCCAAATGATACGGAAGAAAGCCAAGGAAGGCCAGCTGCTAATTAACCTACTAATTAAGTCTCGAAATGTTTTGAATAATATACAGCCATACAAGCCAGCAAATGTTTTAAACTCTGTACAGTTACATCCCTGGATTCAATCAATAATACAGATCGATGTTGATCAAACACAGGATATTGATGGTTGTTGAAGAAGACGACGACCATGTAGATGTAGTCTTAGGAGGAGGAGAAGGAGAAGAAGGATCGCTTGGTGGGCAGCCTGCCGACGGCCTTCATGAAGTTGGCGAGGTCCATGACCCTGGCCGTCTTGGTCCCGCGCGCCGCCTCCGCCGACGCCCGCTTCTCCTCCGCCTTCCGCCGGGCCCGCGCCACCTCGTTCTGCGCCTTCTCCGTCGCCTTGGCGCGCTCCTCCTCCAGCTTCCTCTGCAACCCCAAACCAACTTCTTGATCTTACTGGCTCGCATGGTGAGCAGCTGCAGGGATCGATCGAACGAGAACGACAAGGAATCGAGCATGGGAATCAATTAGGAGTACCTCGATCTTGCTGAGGTAGGCGGTGGCCGTGTGGATCTGCTGGTTCTCCCACCCGTTGATCACCACCTCCTCCCGCTTGAACTTGTTGTTGATCTTGGCCACCTCCTCCGCCTGCCAGGCCGCCACCTTCGCCTCCGCCTCATCCTTCTTCACCTGCCGCACCTCTACCACCTCCTGCGCCCTCTCCGGCGCCGCGCACGAGGACGACGACTGCGCCGGCGCCGGTGGCAGCGCACGGCCGGTGTCCGCCACGATGGCCAGCGGGTTCGTCTCCGTCTCCGGCACGGGCTCGTGCTCACCGATCCGCGCCAGCTGCAGGTCGTTGTTCCCGGCGCCGGAGTCCCGGCCGGGGCAAGGGTCGGCCGAAGCGCCCCCCGCGTCCACCATGGCCGTGAACTCGCGCCCCATGCTGCTGGACATGAACTGCTCGTCCGAGTAGGACGACAGCGACCGCTGGCTCGCCACGTCCCAGGAGGGCTGCCGCAGCGGCGCCGGCGCCGGCGACGGGTGGATGTCCCGGAAGGTCGCACCGTCGCCGTCGGCATCCATGTCCACGTCCACGTCGTCCTCCGCCGGGGCCGACGGCGTCGCCAGCCGCGCCAGCCGCTCGCTGACCGACATGTGGTCGATCGGATCGGAGCTGCTCATCATCGGAGGACAGCGGCAATGGACAGGATAGGGTCCGGTGGGGTGGAGCGGCGGACCCGGTTCTTGGAGGTGGAGTTGGTGAGTGTAACGTAGCCAAGCACAAAAGGCTAGCAGCAGTGGGAGGGATCAGTGGACGGAGGGAAAAATGGAGGGGCGCGGCTCGTGGATGGGCCGAGGGGATAACGACTATGCCGGCCGGCATACGGGATGACACGTATCACTCAAATTGCGGGCTCTGTAATCGCGTGCGGTGTATGCGCTCCTAATTTTGTGCGCCGCTGATTAAAAACGGCATCTCGGACACCATATCCCGCGCATCGGTGGGCATCGGTGTCCACGGACACTCGTCCAAATCTAGACAAACTTAGACACCATATCCCAATGCAAATGACCAAATGAAACAAAGTTGTAAGCAAACTGAACGATTTTCATTCAAACTTAGATATCTTTTTACGTAAAACCGGATGATAAGGCTTTCGATCCGATTTTCCTCATAAACCGGATCACGGTTTTCGATCCTGTTTCCCTTATAAACTGGCTCATTTTCTATGAATAGAGATCAATATTCAGGTGGGGATCCCCCCCCCCCCCCCCCCCCATGTTCAAAGAAAATAAAACCGGATGATATTTTGTCCGGTGGAGTAAAACTAGAAATAAAATCTAAACTACCATATACTTGACGTTGACAGTGATCTCGTACACCCGGACATGCTGGTCGGTGGCACCTCCATCGCGGTCGTCGGAGTCAAGCTTTCAGCGGCGGAAGGGTGCGGTGTCACGACAGAGTTTCGCGGTCGTTGCGTGGCGCTCGCGGATTATCTTCTCCGCTTGCTCTTGCTTCGCGCGCATTGCGGCTGCGGCGTGGGCAGGAGCGAGGCAAGCGATGGGAGTTGCCGGAGGCGGGGCTGGCGGTGGTCTCGCTCAGAGACCACACCTCCCCATACTTCGCCATCTCCCTGTCGTGGCGGCGGAGACGACGCCTGCTGGTCTCGGTCGTGGTTTTCGACCGACCGATGATCCAGGTCGTTGCGAGCTCCGGGTGTCGGAGTTAAATCCGTCAGATCTCGGGTAGGGGGTCCCGAGCTGGTGATCTTAACTAGATGGTAACAGGATGATAAGGAGAGACGATGTTTTCCCAGGTTCTGGTCATCTCGAAGAGATAAAACACTATGTTATGCTTTTGTTGTATTGAATGGGTTGGATTACAAAGTACATGATGATCTACCTCGAGATCGTATGTGATTTTCTAATTCTCTATGCTATATTGTAAACCTCCCAGCTTATATAAGGACTGGGGATATCTAGGGTTACATGTAGGTCGGTTATATCTAGGGATAAACATGTCAAGGATTCAAATATGTCTTGGAGTACGCGCTAAGTCATCAAAGGACTCCATCTTGAGTACACCTTGGGGTATGGCAGAGGAGCGACAGGGTGTACACCAAGGCCCAGGACTTTCCCATCGCCGGTGAATGGAGGAAGAGAGGAGCGACAGAGGTGGGCTGAGATATGGAGTGGAGAGTGCGTTGTGGGCTTGGATGACGTTGACGGGGTGCTTAAATAGTTGTGGCTAGGCAAACAGGCGGTCAACCCGCTTCAATACGGCGCAACGACCGAAGTTGGTTTCTCGGGACTTCGTGTTCGCACTGAAGCGGCGTGGCCCGTCTGGTCATGTTGGTCAGCGCTGCTCTCCCGTTTGGGTCACATCGTATGACATCAATGCCGATGTTGCGGCTCTGGTCGACATGAATGTGGCGAGGAAATCGGTGTGATTGTCTGAGAGGTAGCGTGGGAGAGAGTTTTGTTGGAAATATGCCCTAAAGGTAATAATATTGTATTATTATATTTCCATACTCATAATTGAGAGTTTATATTCTATACTATAACTGCCATGTTCCTGAAATAAGTGATTTAGTGGAAAACTCATATGCACGTGTGGAATGCTCAACGGTAAAAGTAGGTTCCTAGATTTGCCTCTAAGACTAGCTTAAGTGTAGTTGGTGTCATGTTTTCCGAATTTTAGAATATCATGAAGCACTGGTAGAAAAAGGGCCTATAGTCCCGGTTCGTAAGGGCCTTTAGTCCCGGTTCCTGAACCGGGACTAAAGTGTCGGTACTAATACCTCCCACCTTTAGTCCCGGTTCAATCCAGAACCGGGACTAAAGCCCATCCACGTGGGCAGTGTGCAGAGCCCAGTCAGGAGACCCTTTGGTCCCGGTTGGTGGCACCAACCGGGACCAATAGGCATCCACGCGTCAGCATTTCTGTGGCTAGGGTTTTTGTTTTTTTTTGAAAGGGGGGGGGGGGGTTGGGGGTTTTGGTGGGTTAATTTAGTTGTTTCATATATTGTGTTAGCTAGCTATAATTAATATAGAGAAGTGTCCTCTCTTATGTCTGTGCTTGGTCGACGCTACGTACTATACATACGTATAGAGAGGACTAGACACGCTGGCTAGCTAGTAAAGCAAACGAAGGAAACAGAAGACCGTCATGAACATATATGCATACAGAGAGAAGTGATATCGACCACCTCTCCTTCTCCGAGAGATTGGTCGAACAACAAGTTCTCGTATATCTATCTGACAGTACCGGCTACATATATACAGTAATTATCTCTTACAAATATAATCATACGGACTCCGGTTTAACATAGAATTCTCCGTCTTCAGGGATCACGTGATCAAGAAAGAATGCCGCCAATTCCTCTTGAATTGCTCGCATGCGAGCTGGTGCTAGGAGTTCATCCCGCTTCCGAAACATCTAATTTGAAGAAGGGGGTCAATACATACATATATATATATATATATATATATATGAATGAATGAAACTCAACACAAATGATGGTAATAAAATAAAATTATGAATATTGTTATTTACGTACTTCATATTGTTCGTTAGAGTACCCGCCCCGCTCACACGTCGTGTGGCGGATGGACTCGCAGATGTAGTATCCACAGAAATCATTCCCTTGTTCCTGCCACAACCACTTTACAAGAAATAGAGGTCAATCAAACTGATAAGCAAGAATGCTAAATGGTATTGATGAAACTAGCGCTTGAATCACTAGGAGATGCGCGGAACATGCTACTATAGTACTTACTTTCGGGTGTCTAAATTCCAGCTCCTTCGGCAGTCCCGGAACTTTTTTGGTGAATTTTCTCCAAACCCTGCCGGACAAAGAAAACAATTACTTGATATCAGGAAATGAACAAAGTTGCTGATATGGTGGATAATGATCGATTTAACTTACTTCTTGAGGATTTCAGTCATGTCTGCATAGTCCTGGGGATCTTTTCGTCTTGAGTCTAAGACGGTCACTAGTCCCTGCTCAAGCTTAATCTCTAGGAGAATATAGTGGAAACTGCACACGCATGCATAACTCATGAATTACATTACTATAACCTTGACTAATATATAAGGGAAACCGAATACGCACAAGACAGTAACACTCACTTGAAGTTGTAAGGAAAGAGTATTATATCTTTGTTTTGATTTATTACGAACGATTGTAGCATGTTGGCCTCGGTAGCTGCGGCATGAAGTTTAACCTCAGTTGCATCTATGAGATATGTGTTAATGAACCCAATATCACCGACTTGTCTTTTCTTCAATTCGACGATCTTCAATCTGCATAATATAGTGAGGATGATTATAAATACATGCAATGAAAGAGCTAAGCTATATAGAGAAACTTAATGACAGAAGTAGTACTACTTACAGACAGTAGCAGGCGATCGTTGTTTTATCGAGGGCCAATTGATTGAAAAACTGATAGAACTCCTCAAATGGAACAGGCAACAGATCAATTCCAACGAGGTCATGCTCCTTTTTAACTCTCACATACAAAGTACTCCTCCCCCCAGAGTCTCTGCAGATTTTCAAGTACCAATCATGCAATCTTCGCATCATCGTTGATAGAGATCTTTCATCTTTGATGAGAGGCTTCCCGTACTCATATCTTTGCATCCGCATGTCCATGGGTTCATAATGTACTTCGTCGGGCAGGTAATCTGGAAGATTATTATAACCGGGCACCATCCTCGGATCATTAGCGACGTTGTGGCTAGGCACCTTGAGCGGGGGGCATGATTGCTTCGCTTGTTTGCCGAGCTGGGCAATTTGTTTCCCAGCTCGTCGTTTTTTCAGCCTTTCATCACTGACAGTAGTTCCCAACCGCTCCGCTTCGGCAAATTCCTTTCCAATAATGCGGTCATAGTTTCCTTTCAGCGGATCAGACTTTGGTGGTTTTGTCAGGGCAGCCAGAGTGCGCTTCACTTTCACCCCATCTACCTTCTCCTCCGGGGGTGGATGTTTCTTTGCTTTCACCCCTTCAAAGAATTTCCTCACTTCTTCTCGCGCGATCTCGGCGTTCTCCTCCTGGGTCCTCTCGTATGGTAACTTCTCTGGAGTCTTCAGAGAAGGACCGAATCTGTATGTCCTCCCGGCTCTGGTTGTACTGCTAGACGCCGACCGAGCAGACGAAGCGGTTGTCTTCTTTACTTTCTTAAGAGGCGGAGGAGAAGGACTACGACCCACCGGAGCAGCTGGAGCGGCGGCAGGTCTCTTCTGCCCTTAGTGACGAGGCGGAGAAGGAGGAGGTTGGCTGCTCGGGCGCGTCGGCGCAGGCGGAGACGGAGGCGGAGTGCCGCCACGCGCCGGAGAAGGAGCCGGCCGAGGGCCCTGATCGTCACTCGCCGGAGGAGGAGGCGGTGGAGGAGGCGGAGTGCCCTGACTCGCCGGAGGAGGAGGAGGAGGCGGAGGCGTCCAGTTCGGAAGGTTGATGAGGTCCTTCCGCCATAGGGATGGAGTCTTCAGAGCAGACCCTAGCCGAGTCTCCCCTTCACCGGTAGGGTGGTCAAGCTGGAGGTCCTCAAATCCCTCCGTTATCTCATCCACCATCACCCTAGCATATCCTTCTGGAATCGGCATGCAGTGAAAAGTTGCGCCGGGTTCAGTAGGATAAACAGAGCCAACAGCCGCCTTGACCTTCAAATTCATCCATTGCGTCATAAGGTGGCAATTTTGAGACTCCGTTATAGCATCCACAGGATAGCTGGCAGGAGCCGTCAAGGCATGCTGTAGCTGAAGCTGCTCGGTGGAAGCCACGCTGCTTCTGCGCTGAGATGGCGGGGTAGCTTCAGGGGAGGCTTCGGCAGTACGTTTGCTGCGATTTGCTTCTCGTTCCTCTATCGCTTGTACCCTTGCGTGCAGCGCCTGCAGTTCGGTCTGCTGCACTTTTTTCCTCCTCTCATGGGATTTGTAACCGCCTGCGTCCGGAAACCCAACCTTCCACGGAACGGAGCCTGGCGTGCCTCGTGTCCGTCCAGGGTGCTCAGGATTCCCGAGGGCCATTGTGAGCTCGTCGTGCTCTTTGTCTGGAAAGAACGTCCCTTCCTACGCTGCGTAAATATAGTGCTTAAGCTTACTAACTGGTATGTCCATTTGTTCGTTCGTCCAAATGCATCCCCCTGTTTCAGGGTCCAAGGTTCCGCCAGCCCCGAAGAACCAAGTCCGGCAATGGTCTGGCCAGTTATTTTTCTTTGGTCTGATCCCTTTATGAACCAGATCATTCTCAACCTTGGACCACTTAGGCCGGGCTACGAGGTAGCCACCTGACCCCATGCGATGGTGAAGCTTCTTCTTCGCGGCATTCTGCTTGTTTGTCGCCGACATCTTCTTACTCTTTTCCGATGTCTTGTAGGCCACAAATGCGGGCCAGTGATCTCTGATCTTCTCATATCTGCCCTTGAATTCTGGTGTCTCTTTTTTATCGACAAACCTATTGAGCTCTTTCTTCCACCTCCTGAATAGATCTGCCATCCTCTTCAGAGCAAAAGACTTGATTAATTTCTCTTTAATTGGGTTCTCTGGATTATCCTCTGGCGGTAGGGTGAAATTTGACTTCAGCTTTGACATAAGACACCTCAGGGTTCTCATATCTGTCCAAAGATCATTTTTCTGCATATCATTGACATAAGACACCTCAGGGTCTTCTGTAGCCGGCTTAAACCATTGCTGGATGCTTATCGGGATCTTGTCCCTAACTAGAACCCCGCACTGAGCAACAAATGCCCTCTTTGTCTGGAGGGGTTCAATAGGTTGGCCGTCGGGCGCGATTGCTGTGATCTCAAGCTTTTCATCCGAGCTCAACTTTTTCTTCGGGCCTCGTCTCTTTACCGAAGTTGTGCTCGATCCGGAGGGCTAGAAAAAAGAACAAAGACTTAATTAATATGTGTACATACCAAAACAATGAATGCATCAATCAACTAGTTAGCATAGGCTTAACTAATATATATACCTGGCCGGACTCGGTTCGGTCACCGGAGCCGTCATCACTTTCTCCTTCTTGCACCGGCATTGGGTCATCGGCGCCGTCCTCATGTTCTTCTTCTTGCACCGGCATTAGGTCACCGTAGCCAGCTTGTTCACCCTCTCCTTCCGGACCATCGATGATATCGTTGAGATAGTACGAGACGGCATCACTTCCTTCTGCGATTATCTCCCTCAACAACGCTTCTTTTCTTGCTTCGTCTAGGGCGGTGTCCATAGTTTCTACAAATATTTACAACATGGCAATTATTATTCAAACATGACAGATGGATATATTAGTGCCAAACATAGAACTAGCTACCTAATCATAGTAAGCTATCGGGAGGGGGTATATATCGACAACGACGACACTACATCTATATATGTCCCTCGATGACCCTCGTTCCCGATAAAAAAAGAGGAAGAAGAAGAAAAAAAGAGGAGAAGAAAGAATAGAGGAGAAGAACTCCTCTATTCTTTCTTCTCCTCTTTTTTCTTCTTCTTCCTCTTCTTTTTTTATCCTCTTATTCCTCTCATGTTCAAGAGGATCGCCTTGGGGTCGGGAGGTTGCCTAGTGTCAAAGGATTCAACAAAACCATGTCTTCATCATTAGGCGAAAGTAACATGTGCATGATGGTAGGAAGCTCTTTAAAGTTGTTCTGGAACGGAGTCCCAGATAGGATAATTCGCTTTTTGGTACAAAGTTCAGCAAGAGCCTTCCGAATATCGCTATTTGGAAGGCCTTTGCTGAATTCATACCAAAAGGCGGATTATTCTATCCGGGACTCCATTCCAGAACAACTTTGCAGAACTTCGTACCAACATGCCCTGGTTACTTCCGGCTAATGATGAAGGCATGGATTTCTTCAATACTTTGACACTAGGAAACCTCTCTCGACCCCTCGGCGATTCTTGACCCCTCGAACCCTCAACGACCCTGAAACCCTCGACCCTTGACCCCTTAACGACCCTCGACCCTCTACCCTAGTTCCCGACCCTCGACCAATAGAGGAGAAGAAGAAAGGAATAGCTAGAGGAGAAGATCGGAGAAAAAAAAGAAGAAACAAAAGAGGAGAAGAAGAAAGGAATAGTGGAGAAGAAGAGAAAATAGAATATATTCTATTTTCTCTTCTTCTCCACTATTCCTTTCTTCTTCTCCTCTTCTTTTTCTTCTATTTTCTTCTTCTTATTTATTTCTCCTCTTCTTTTCGGTAGAGGAAACCCTAAATAGCTAGCAAGTATCGTGGGTGTGAGATACATGTGGCCTTCGGTGTCGGACACTACATCCACGTCCCACAAGTGACATGGGCGTCGAAACCCGCGCCACTTGTGGGATGTGGATTTAGTGTCCGACACCGACGATACTTTCTATTTAGGGTTTCTCCTCTACCACTCGGCGGCCCTCTCGACGACCCTCGTTCCCGATAAAATAAAGAGGAAGAAGAAGAAGAAAAAAAGAGAAGAAAGAATAGAGGAGAAGAACCCTCGAACCCTTGAACCCTAGACGACCCTCTTCTTCCTCTCATGTTCGAGAGGATCGCCGAGGGTCGGGAGGTTGCCTAGTGTCAAAGGAAACCCTAAATAGCTAGCAAGTATCGTGGGTGTGAGATACATGTGGCCTTCGGTGTCGGACACTACATCCACGTCCCACAAGTGACGTGGGCGTCGAAGCCCGCGCCACTTGTGGGATGTGGATGTAATGTCCGACACCGACGGTACATGTATCTCACACCGACGATACTTTCTATTTAGGGTTTCTCCTCTACCACTCGGCGGCCCTCTCGACGACCCTCGTTCCCGATAAAATAAAGAGGAAGAAGAAGAAGAAAAAAGAAGAGAAGAAAGAATAGAGGAGAAGTCTCCTCTATTCTTTCCTCGCCTCTCTCATGAATGTCCGGCGTTCTCGACCCCCCCTCCCCACGTGTCGAAGAAAAAAAAGAAGAACAAAAAAGAGGAGAAGAAGAAAGGAATAGAGGAGAAAAGAGAAAAATAGAATATATTCTATTTTTCTCTTTTCTCCTCTATTCCTTTCTTCTTCTCCTCTTTTTTTTCTTCTTTTTTCTTCTTCTTATTTATTTCTCCTCGTCTTCCTCTCCCCTCTCGGCGACCCTAGACCCCCTCTCGACCCTCGACCCCTAGGCGACCGTCGACCCCTCTTTTTTTTCTTCCTCTTCTATTTTATCCTCTTCTTCCTCTACCGCTCGGCGACCCTCGACGACCCTCGTTCCCGATAAAAAAAGAGGAAGAAGAAGAAAAAAAAGAGGAGAAGAAAGAATAGAGGAGAAGTCTCCTCTATTCTTTCTTCTCCTCTTTTTTCTTCTTCTTCCTCTTTTTTTTATCCTCTTCCTCCTCTCATGTTCGACGACCCTCGACCCCTCGGCGACCCTAGACCCCCTCTCGACCCCCTCTTCTTCTCCCTCTTCTAATTCATTTGTTCATATGAATATAAAAACAATTTCATATTTACAATAATTAATATCACCAAAAAAATCCTAATTTTTCTAAAGAACTATTTTTTGCATATATACATGAACATAGATATATACATAGAGAACATATATACACATATATATAAAAAGCAAGCATATATATGAAAAAATATCTATGGACAGAAAACAAATCCTAATATAGCTATGAAAAAATATCTATGAACAGAAAAATATCTATGAAAAAACAAGCATATATATACATATATATTTTTTGCATATATATACATGAAAAAAAAGCATATAGCATAAAAAAAGCATATAACAGAAAAAAAGGGCGCCGCGGCCGGACCAGAGGAGGACCGCGACGGCGACGATGGGGGTGGGCGGGCGACGGCGACGGCGACGGCGGGGCGGCGCGCGGGAGGGCGACGGCGACGGGGCGCAGGGCGCGCGGGGGCGCGACGAGGACGGCGGGGGCAGGGACGGCGGGGGCGGCGAGGGCGGCGGGGGCGCGACGAGGACGGCGGGGGCGGCGAGGGCGCCGGCGCGCAGGGGCAGGGGCGCGGGGCGACGGCGACGGCGAGCACGGGGCAGGGACGGCGAGCACGGGGCGGCGACGGCGAGCAGGGCGCGCGGGGGCGCGACGAGGACGGCGGGGGCGGCGACGGCGCCGGCGCGCGGGGGCAGGGGCGCGGGGCGACGGCGACGGCGAGGGGTCGACGGTGACGACGAGGAGGAGGAGCCTGACGGCGTCGGCGAAGGGGAGTGGGAGAAGTTGGCGAAAATTTTGCAAGTGTGGGCTTATATAGCCACACCTTTGGTCTCGGTTCGTGTCACGAACCGGGACGAATGCCTACCTATGGTCCCGGTTCTTGCCACCAACCGGGACCAAAGGCCAATTTTCAGCAGCCCAAAGGGCGGGAAGCGGCGGCCTTTGGTCCCGGTTGGTGGCAAGAACCGGGACTAAAGGGGGGCAATGGTCACGGTTGGTGCCACGAACCGTGACCAATGCCCCCTTTAGTCCCGGTTGGTGCCACCAACCGAGACCAATGCCCTTGTGCGCCCCGCGTCCAAAAGTTTAGTCCCACATCGCTAGTTGAGAGGGCTCTGGAGTGGTTTATAAGTGCTGCTGCGCCCACCCTCCTGAGCTCCTCTCAACTGCAGGCTTTCGGGCCTAACCTGTCATTGCAATGCCTATGGGCCTACTAGGCCTGCGGCGGGCCTGAATCCTGGCCCATGTAGGGTTTCTAGTCGTATTCAGGCCGTGGAGGCCCAGCAGGTGGCATTTTTTTTCTTTTTTATTTCTACATTTTTTGGTTTTTTTTTCTTTTAGGTCACAAAAATTATAAACTTTCTATTAGTGCCATTAGTTTTAAATTTTAAATAGTTTAAATTTGAATTTTTAAAAATTTGTGTGAATCACTAGTTTATGAATAACTTTACTATAAAATTAGAATTTTTTTCTATTTATTTTTTATTTCTACTTAAAACTAAATACTTACAGTTTTTTAGTGATTTCTTTTTGCTTTTAGGTCACAAAAATTATAAACTTTCTGTTAGTGCCATTAGTTTTAAATTTTAAATAGTTTAAATTTGAATTTTTAAAAATTTGAAGAATATTATAGTTTTATTTTAGTTTAATTACTTACAATTTTTTAGTGATACTTATAGTTTTATTTTACTTATAATTTAATTTTTTTTGTTTTCTTCTTTTGTTTTATTTTTTGCTTTTTATTTTTTTATTTGTACTAAATACTTATAGTTTTAAAATGTATGTGAATCGCTAGTTTATGAATAACTTTACTATGAAGTTAGATCATCTGTTACAAAGGGATTTCATTTTCTTGAACTTATTTGAACTCCATATTTTTTTTGTGTTCAAAATGCACCATTCAAAGACACATCATCAATTTTCAACCCTTTCTGACTTCATTTGTTATTTTTCATGCATTTATTGATTTTTTTGAGCTATAAGACCCTGAAATTGAAAAGCATTTCAAATGAACTCCGAAAAGGTTGAAAGTTGGCATGGTAGCATGTGCAACAAAGTTGAGATGGTTACGGCAAAAACTGGATGCACTTCGTGTGCAAAACGGACAATCTCTTTCGAAGTATCAGGGTTTCGGACGAAAGATCATCTGTTACAAAGGGATTTCATTTTCTTGAACTTATTTGAACTCCATATTTTTTCTGTGTTCAAAATGCACCATTCAAAGACACATCATAAATTTTCAACCCTTTCTGACTTCATTTGTTATTTTTCATGCATTTATTGATTTTTTTGAGCTATAAGACCCTGAAATTGAAAAGCATTTCAAATGAACTCCGAAAAGGTTGAAAGTTGGCATGGTATTATCATTTCACCCACATAGCATGTGCAACAAAGTTGAGATGGTTACGGCAAAAACTGGATGCACTTCGTGTACAAAACGGACAATCTCTTTCGAAGTATCAGGGTTTCGGACGAAAGATCATCTGTTACAAAGGGATTTCATTTTCTTGAACTTATTTGAACTCCATATTTTTTCTGTGTTCAAAATGTACCATTCAAAGACACATCATCAATTTTCAACCCTTTCTGACTTCATTTGTTATTTTTCATGGATTTATTGATTTTTTTGAGCTATAAGACCCTGAAATTGAAAAGCATTTCAAATGAACTCCGAAAAGGTTGAAAGTTGGCATGGTATCATCATTTCACCCACATAGCATGTGCAACAAAGTTGAGATGGTTACGGAAAAAACTGGATGCACTTCGTGTACAAAACGAACAATCTCTTTCGAAGTATCTGAGTTTTGGACGAAAGATCATCTGTTACAAAGTTGGCATGGTATCATCATAATAGTTGCGGGAGAAAGTCTTCACTTTTTCTTCGCTTGTGTCATTTGCTTATTGCGCCGTAACCATGGATAATCTTCATTGTTTATCAGGATGCTTGGGTCAGCCTTGACATTGAACGGAGGAATTTTATGAAACTTTTCATAATCTTCAGACATGTCTGTCTTGCCGTCCACTCCCAGGATGTCCCTTTTTCCTGAAAGAACTATATGGCGCTTTGGCTCATCGTATGATGTATTCGCTTCCTTATCTTTTCTTTTTCTCGGTTTGGTAGACATGTCCTTCACATAGATAACCTGTGCCACATCATTGGCTAGGACGAACGGTTCGTCAGTGTACCCAAGATTTTTCAGATCCACTGTTGTCATTCCGTACTGTGGGTCTACCTGTACGCCGCCGCCAAACAGAATGACCCATTTGCACTTAAACAGAGGGACCTTAAAATCAGGTCCGTAGTCAAGTTCCCATATGTCCACTATGTAACCATAATATGCGTCCTTTCCGCTCTCGGTTGCTGCATCAAAGCGGACACCGCTGTTTTGGTTGGTGCTCTTTTGATCTTGGGCGATCGTGTAAAATGTATTCCCATTTATCTCGTATCCTTTGTAAGTCAATACAGTCAAAGATGGTCCCCTAGACAACAAGTACAACTCATCACAAACAGTGTTGTCACCTCTGAGACGTGTTTCCAACCAACTGCTGAAAGTCCTGATGTGTTCACATGTAATCCAGTCATCGCATTGCTCCGGGTGTTTGGAGCGCAGACTGTTCTTGTGTTCATCGACATACGGGGTCACCAAGGTAGAGTTCTGTAGAACTGTGTAGTGTCCTTGAGACCAAGAATATCCGTCCCTGCATATTATTGAGTCTCTTCCAAGAGTGCCTTTTCCAGTCAGTCTCCCCTCATACCGCGATTTAGGGAGACCTATCTTGTTAAGGCCAGGAATGAAGTCAACACAAAACCCAATAACATCCTCTGTTTGATGGCCCATGGAGATGCTTCCTTCTGGCCTAGCGCGGTTACGGACATATTTCTTTAGGACTCCCATGAACCTCTCAAAGGGGAACATATTCTGTAGAAATACGGGCCCCAGGATGACAATCTCGTCGACTAGATGAACTAGGACGTGCGTCATGATATTGAAGAAGGATGGTGGGAACACCAGCTCGAAACTGACAAGACATTGCACCACATCACTCCTTAGCCTTGGTACCATTTCTGGATCGATCACCTTCTGAGAGATTGCATTGAGGAATGCACATAGCTTCACAATGGCTAATCGGACGTTTTCCGGTAAAAGCCCCCTCAATGCAACCGGAAGCAGTTGCGTCATAATCACATGGCAGTCATGAGACTTTAGGTTCTGAAACTTTTTCTCTGGCATATTTATTATTCCCTTTATATTCGATGAGAAGCCAGTCATGACCTTCATACTAAGCAGGCATTCAAAGAAGATTTCTTTCTCTTCTTTCGTAAGAGCGTAGCTGGCAGGACCTTTATACTGCTTCGGAGGCATGTCGTCTTTTTCGTGCAAACGTTGCAGGTCCTCCCGTGCCTCCGGCGTATCTTTTGTCTTCCCATACACGCCCAAGAAGCCTAGCAGGTTCACGCAAAGGTTCTTCGTCACGTGCATCACGTAGATTGAGGAGCGGACCTCTAGGTCTTTCCAGTAGGGTAGGTCCCAAAATATAGATTTCTTCTTCCACATGGGTGCGTGTCCCTCAGCATCATTCGGAACAGCTAGTCCACCGGGACCCTTTCCAAAGATGACGTAGGGTAAATCATTGACCATAGCAAGCACGTGATCACCGGTGCGCTTGGCGGGCTTCTTCCGGTGATCTGCGTCGCCTTTGAAATGCTTGCCTTTCTTTCGACATTGATGGTTGGTCGGAAGAAATCGACGATGGCCCAGGTACACATTCTTCCTGCATTTTTCCAGGTATATACTTTCAGTGTCATCTAAACAGTGCGTGCGTGCATGGTATCCTTTGTTTGTCTGTCCTGAAAGGTTACTGAGAGCGGGCCAATCGTTGATGGTCACGAACAGCAACGCCTTAAGGTTAAATTCCTCCTGTCTGTGCTCATCCCACGTACGTACACCGTCTCCATTCCACAGCTATAAAAGTTCTTCAACTAATGGCCTTAGGTACACATCAATTTCGTTGCCGGGTTGCTTAGGGCCTTGGATGAGAACTGGCATCATAATGAACTTCCGCTTCATGCACATCCAAGGAGGAAGGTTATACATACATAGAGTCACGGGCCAGGTGCTGTGATTACTACTCTGCTCCCCGAAAGGATTAATGCCATCCGCGCTTAAAGCAAACCATACATTCCTTGGGTCCTTTGCAAACTCATCCCAGTACTTTCTCTCAATTTTTCTCCACTGCGACCCGTCAGCGGGTGCTCTCAACTTCCCATCTTTCTTTCGGTTCTCACTGTGCCATCGCATCAACTTGGCATGCTCTTCGTTTCTGAACAGACGTTTCAACCGTGGTATTATAGGAGCATACCACATCACCTTTGCAGGGACCCTCTTCCTGAGGGGCTCGCCGTCAACATCACCGGGGTCATCTCGTCTGATCTTATACCGCAACGCACCGCATACCGGGCATGCGTTCAGATCCTTGTATGCACCGCGGTAGAGGATGCAGTCATTAGGGCATGCATGTATCTTCTCCACCTCCAATCCTAGAGGGCATACGACCTTCTTTGCTGTGTATGTACTGTCGGGCAATTCGTTATCCTTTGGAAGCTTCTTCTTCAATATTTTCAGTAGCTTCTCAAATCCTTTGTCAGCCACAGCATTCTCTGCCTTCCACTGCAGCAATTCCAGTACGGTACCGAGCTTTGTGTTGCCATCTTCGCAATTGGGGTATAACCCTTTTTTGTGATCCTCTAACATGCGATCGAACTTCAGCTTCTCCTTTTGACTAATGCATTGCGTCCTTGCATCGACAATGACCCGGCGGAGATCATCATCATCGGGCACATCGTATGGTTCCTCTTGATCTTCAGCAGCTTCACCCGTGGCAGCATCATTGGGCACATCGTCTGGTTCCTCTTGATCTTCACCAGCTCCCCCCGTTGCAGCATCACCGTATTCAGGGGGCACATAGTTGTCATCGTACTCTTCTTCTTCGCCGTCTTCCATCATAACCCCTATTTCTCCGTGCCTCGTCCAAACATTATAGTGTGGCATGAAACCCTTGTAAAGCAGGTGGGAGTGAAGGATTTTCCGGTTAGAGTAAGACCTCGTATTCCCACATTCAGTGCATGGACAACACATAAAACCATCATGCTTGTTTGCCTCAGCCGCATCGAGAAACTCATGCACGCCCTTAATGTACTCGCGGGTGTGTCTGTCACCGTACATCCATTGCCGGTTCATCTGCGTGCATTATATATAATTAAGTGTCCAAATTAATAGAAGTTCATCATCACATTAAAACCAAAGTACATACATAGTTCTCATCTAACAACATATAGCTCTCCAGAGCATCTAATTAATTAAACCATACATTGAAACTATGTAAAACATTTCAATGCGAAAACAAATGCGATCATAATCGCAACCAAGGTAACAATTGATCCAACGGCATAATGATACCAAGCCTCGGTATGAATGGCATATTTTCTAATCTTTCTAATCTTCAAGCGCATTGCATCCATCTTGATCTCGTGATCATCGACGACATCCGCAACATGCAACTCCAATATCATCTTCTCCTCCTCAATTTTTTTTATTTTTTCCTTCAACAAATTGTTTTCTTCTTCAACTAAATTTAACCTCTCGACAATAGGGTCGATTGGCATTTCCGATTCACATACATCCTAGATAAATAAAATCTATGTCACGTTGGTCGGCATAATTTTCATAAACAATAAATGAACCAATAGTTATAAAGATAATATACATACCACATCCGAATCATAGACAGGACGAGGGCCGACGGGGGCGGATACCAAAACCATCGCACTATATAAGATGCAATAATAAATGTAAGAAAATGATACAAGTATCTATCTAAACATACAAGTAAGAATATTTTTCCTCTCAGAAAGAAGATAAGAACAAGAGGCTCACCACGGTGGTGTCGGTGATGAGATCGGCGCGGGTGATCGACGGCGGTGAAGACGGGGACGGGGCATGACGGACCGCTAAATCTAGACAAATCTCGAGGAAAATGGAGCTTGGAGGTCGAGCTTCGAGAGGAGAAAGCTTAAGTAGTGTGGCTCGGGCATTCCATCGAACACCTCATGTGCATAGGAGGTGAGCTAGAGCACCACAAACCCCTCCCCTCGCCGGCCTGAGAAAAACAGAGCACTGGAGTGCTCTGCTCCCGGGCGAGGGTATATATAGGCACCTCATTGGTCCCGGTTGATGACATGAACCGGGACTAAAGGGGAGCCTTTGGTCCCGGTTCAAGCCACCAACCGGGACCAATGGTGGTGGGCCAGGAGGGAGGCCCTTTGGTCCCGGTTGATGACATGAACCGGGACTAAAGGGGAGCCTTTGGTCCCGGTTCAAGCCACCAACCGGGACCAATGGTGGTGGGCCAGGAGGGAGGCCCTTTGGTCCCGGTTCATCCCACCAACCGGGACCAAAAGGTCCATACAAACCGGGACCAATGGCCCACGTGGCCCGGCCGGCCCCCTGGGCTCATGAACCGGGACCAATGCCCACATTGGTCCCGGTTCAAGACTGAACCGGGACTAATGGGCTGAGGCGGCCTGGACCATAGCCCCTTTTTCTACTAGTGAAGTGTAATGATAGTCCTAAGACAACATTGAGAGTATGATGTTAGAAGAACGATCATATTGAATCGACCCGAACTTGTTTGTTAAACTTTGAGATTATATCGCCAGATGCCAATTTTTATAACACGGAGTGTTAACGTGTGATTTAGTTCCTTAGTCCATCAGAGTATCATAGTCGCTTCTTACCGTATTGTGAACTTTGAGGTTGCTCATGAAGGAAATATGCCCTAGAGGCAATAATAAAGTTATTATTTATTTCCTTATATCATGATAAATGTTTATTAGTCATGCTAGAATTGTATTAACCGGAAACATAATACATATATGAATACATAGACAAACTTAATGTCACTAGTATGCCTCTACTTGACTAGCTCGTTAATCAAAGATGGTTATGTTTCCTAACCATGAACAAGGTGTTGTTATTTGATTAATGAGGTCACATCATTGGTTGAATGATCTGATTGACATGACCCATTTCATTAGCTTAGCACCCGATCGTTTAGTATGTTGCTATTGCTTTCTTCATGACTTATACATGTTCCGATGACTATGAGATTATGCAACTCCCGTTTCCCGGAGGAACACTTTGTGTGCAACCAAACGTCACAACGTAACTGGGTGATTATAAAGGAGCTCTACAGGTGTCTCCAAAGGTAGATGTTGGGTTGGCGTATTTCGAGATTAGGATTTGTCACTCCGATTGTCAGAGAGGTATCTCTGGGCCCTCTCGGTAATGCACATCACATAAGCCTTGCAAGCATTGCAACTAATGAGTTAGTTGCGGGATGATGTATTACAGAACGAGTAAAGAGACTTGCCAGTAACGAGATTGAACTAGGTATTGGATACCGACGATCGAATCTCGGGAAAGTAACATACCGATGACAAAGGGAACAACGTATGTTGTTATGCGGTCTGACCGATAAAGATCTTCGTAGAATATGTAGGAGCCAATATGAGCATCCAGGTTCCGCTATTGGTTATTGACCGGAGATATGTCTCAGTCATGTCTACATTATTCTCGAACCGTAGGGTCCACACGCTTAACGTTACGATGACAGTTATTATGAGTTTATGCATTTTGATGTACCGAAGTTATTTCGGAGTCCCGGATGTGATCACGGACATGACGAGGAGTCTCAAAATGGTCGAGACATAAAGATTGATATATTGGAAGCCTATATTTGGACATCGGAAGTGTTCCGGGTGAAATCGGGATTTTACCGGAGTACCGGGAGGTTACCGGACCCCCCGGGAGCCATATGGGCCTTGATGGGCTTTAGTGGAAAGGAGAAAGGGGCAGCCCAAGGTGGCCGTGCGCCTCCCCCTCCCCTAGTCCTATTAGGACACGGAGAGGTGGCTGGCCCCCCTCTCTCTCTTTCCCCCTCGGGGAATCCTATTCCAACTAGGATTGGGGGGGGGAGTCCTACTCCCGGTAGGAGTAGGACTCCTCCTGCGCCCTCCTCCTAGCCGGCCGCCCCCTCTCCCTTGGCTCCTTTATATACGGAGGCATGGGGGGCACCCTAGACACACAAGTTGATCATTGAGATCGTTCCTTAGCCGTGTGCGGTGCCCCCTGCCACCATATTCCACCTCGATCATATTGTAGCAGTGCTTAGGCGAAGCCCTGCGACGGTAGAACATCAAGATCGTCACCACGCCGTCGTGCTGACGGAACTCCTCCCCGGCGCTTTGCTGGATCGGAGCCCGGGGATCGTCATCGAGTTGTACGTGTGCTAAGAACTCGGAGGTGCCAGAGTAACGGTGCTTGGATTGGTCGGATCGGGAAGACGTACGACTACTTCCTCTACGTTGCGTCAATGCTTCCGCTGTTGATCTACAAGGGTATGTAGATTACACTCTCCCCTCTCGTTGCTATGCATCACCATGATCTTGCGTGTGCGTAGGAATTTTTTTGAAATTACTACGTTCCCCAACAGTGGCATCCGAGCCTAGGTTTTATGGTTTGATGTTATATGCACGAGTAGAACACAAGTGAGTTGTGGGCGATACAAGTCATACTGCTTACCAGCATGTCATACTTTGGTTCGGCGGTATTGCTGGACGAGACGACCCGGACCAACATTACGCGTACGCTTATGCGAGACCGGTTCCCCCCACGTGCTTTGCACACAGGTGGCTTGCGCGCGACTGTCTCTCCAACTTTAGTTGAACCGAGTGTGGCTACGCCCGGTCCTTGCGAAGGTTAAAACGGAGTCTATTTGACAAACTATCGTTGTGGTTTTGATGCGTAGGTGAGATTGGTTCTTGCTTAAGCCCGTAGCAGCCACGTAAAACTTGCAACAACAAAGTAGAGGATGTCTAACTTGTTTTTGCAGGGCATGTTGTGATGTGATATGGTCAAGACATGATGCTAAATTTTATTGTATGAGATGATCATGTTTTGTAACCGAGTTATCGGCAACTGGCAGGAGCCATATGGTTGTCGCTTTATTGTATGCAATGCAATCGCGATGTAATGCTTTACTTTATCACTAAGCGGTAGCGATATTCGTGGAAGCATAAGATTGGCGAGACGACAACGATGCTACGATGGAGATCAAGGTGTCGCGCCGGTGACGATGGTGATCATGACGGTGCTTTGGAGATGGAGATCACAAGCACAAGATGATGATGGCCATATCATATCACTTATATTGATTGCATGTGATGTTTATCTTTTTATGCATCTTATCTTGCTTTGATTGACGGTAGCATCATAAGATGATCTCTCACTAAATTATCAAGAAGTGTTCTCCCTGAGTATGCACCGTTGCCAAAGTTCGTCGTGCCCAGACACCACGTGATGATCGGGTGTGATAAGCTCTATGTCCATCTACAACGGGTGCAAGCCAGTTTTGCACACGCAGAATACTCAGGTTAAACTTGGCGAGCCTAGCATACGCAGATATGGCCTCGGAACACGGAGACCAAAAGGTCGAGCGTGAATCATATAGTAGATATGATCAACATAACGATGTTCACCATTGAAAACTACTCCATCTCACGTGATGATCGGTTATGGTTTAGTTGATTTGGATCACGTAATCACTTAGAGGATTAGAGGGATGTCTATCTAAGTGGAGTTCTTAAGTAATTTGATTAAATTGAACTTAAACTTATCATGAACTTAGTACCTGATAGTATCTTGCTTGTTTATGTTGATTGTAGATAGATGGCTCGTGCTGTTGTTCCGTTGAATTTTAATGCATTCCTTGAGAAAGCAAAGTTGAAAGATGATGGTAGCAATTACACGGACTGGGTCCGTAACTTGAGGATTATCCTCATTGCTGCTCAGAAGAATTACGTCCTGGAAGCACCGCTGGGTGCCAGGCCTGCTGCTGGAGCAACACCAGATGTTATGAACGTCTGGCAGAGCAAAGCTGATGACTACTCGATAGTTCAATGTGCCATGCTTTATGGCTTAGAATCGGGACTTCAACGACGTTTTGAACGTCATGGAGCATATGAGATGTTCCAGGAGTTGAAGTTAATATTTCAAGCAAATGCCCGGATTGAGAGATATGAAGTCTCCAATAAGTTCTATAGCTGTAAGATGGAGGAGAACAGTTCTGTCAGTGAGCAGATACTCAAAATGTCTGGGTATAATAATCACTTGATTCAGATGGGAGTTAATCTTCCATATGATTGCGTCATTGACAGAATTCTCCAATCACTGCCACCAAGCTACAAGAGCTTCGTGATGAACTATAATATGCAAGGGATGAACAAGACTATTCCCGAGCTCTTCGCAATGCTGAAAGCTGCGGAGGTAGAAATCAAAAAGGAGCATCAAGTGTTGATGGTCAGTAAGACCACTAGTTTCAAGAAAAAGGGAAAAGGGAAGAAGAAGGGGAAGGGGAACTTCAAGAAGAATGGCAAGCAATTTGCTGCTCAAGAGAAGAAACCCAAGTCTGGACCTAAGCCTGAAACCGAGTGCTTCTACTGCAAGCAGACTGGCCACTGGAAGCGGAACTGCCCCAAGTATTTGGCGGATAATAAGGATGGCAAGGTGAACAAAGGTATATGTGATATACATGTTATTGATGTGTACCTTACTAGAGCTCGCAGTAGCACCTGGGTATTTGATACTGGTTCTGTTGCTAATATTTGCAACTCGAAACAGGGACTACGGATTAAGCGAACACTGGCGAAGGACGAGGTGACGATGCGCGTGGGAAACGGTTCCAAAGTCGATGTGATCGCGGTCGGCACGCTACCTCTACATCTACCTTCGGGATTAATATTAGACCTAAATAATTGTTATTTGGTGCCAGCGTTGAGCATGAACATTATATCTGGATCTTGTTTGATGCGAGACGGTTATTCATTTAAATCAGAGAATAATGGTTGTTCTATTTATATGAGTAATATCTTTTATGGTCATGCACCTTTGAAGAGTGGTCTATTTTTGATGAATCTCGATAGTAGTAACACACATATTCATAATGTTGAAGCCAAAAGATGCAGAGTTGATAATGATAGTGCAACTTATTTGTGGCACTGCCATTTAGGTCATATCGGTATAAAGCGCATGAAGAAACTCCATACTAATGGACTTTTGGAACCACTTGATTATGAATCACTTGGTACTTGTGAACCGTGCCTCATGGGCAAGATGACTAAAACACCGTTCTCCAGTACTATGGAGAGAGCAACAGATTTGTTGGAAATCATACATATCGATGTATGTGGTCCGATGAATATTGAGGCTCGTGGCGGATATCTTTATTTTCTCACTTTCACAGATGATTTAAGCAGATATGGGTATATCTACTTAATGAAACATAAGTCTGAAACATTTGAAAAGTTCAAAGAATTTCAGAGTGAAGTTGAAAATCATCGTAACAAGAAAATAAAGTTTCTACGATCTCATCGTGGAGGAGAATATTTGAGTTACGAGTTTGGTGTACATTTGAAAAATTGTGGAATAGTTTCGCAACTCACGCCACCCGGAACACCACAGCGTAATGGTGTGTCCGAACGTCGTAATCGTACTTTACTAGATATGGTACGATCTATGATGTCTCTTACTGATTTATCGCTATCGTTTTGGGGTTATGCTTTAGAGACGGCCGCATTCACGTTAAATAGGGCACCATCAAAATCCGTTGAGACGATGCCTTATGAACTATGGTTTGGCAAGAAACCAAAGTTGTCGTTTCTTAATGTTTGGGGCTGCGATGCTTATGTGAAAAAGCTTCAACCTGATAAGCTCGAACCCAAATCGGAGAAATCTGTCTTCATAGGATACCCAAAGGAGACTGTTGGGTACACCTTCTATCACAAATCCGAAGGCAAGACATTCGTTGCTAAGAATGGATCATTTCTAGAGAAGGAGTTTCTCTCGAAAGAAGTGAGTGGGAGGAAAGTAGAACTTGACGAGGTAACTATACCTGCTCCCTTATTGGAAAGTAGTACATCACAGAAAACTGTTTCTGTGACACCTATACCAATTAGTGAGGAAGCTAATGATGATGATCATGAAACTTCAAGACAAGATACTACTAAACCTCGTAGATCAACCAGAGTGAGATCCGCACCAGAGTGGTACGGTAATCTTGTTCTGGAAATCATGCTACTAGATCATGATGAACCTATAAACTATGAAGAAGCGATGGTGAGCCCAGATTCCGCAAAGTGGCTTGAAGCCATGAAATCTGAGATGGGATCCATGTATGAGAACAAAGTATGGACTTTGGTTGACTTGCCCGATGATCGGCAAGCAATTGAGAATAAATGGATCTTCAAGAAGAAGACTGACGCTGACGGTAATGTCACTGTCTATAAAGCTCGACTTGTCGCAAAAGGTTTTCGACAAGTTCAAGGGGTTGACTACGATGAGACCTTCTCACCCGTAGCGATGCTTAAGTCTGTCCGAATCATGTTAGCAATTGCCGCATTTTATGATTATGAAATTTGGCAGATGGATGTCAAAACTGCATTCCTGAATGGATTTCTGGAAGAAGAGTTGTATATGATGCAACCGGAAGGTTTTGTCGATCCAAAGGGAGCTAACAAAGTGTGCAAGCTCCAGCGATCCATTTATAGACTGGTGCAAGCCTCTCGGAGTTGGAATAAACGCTTTGATAGTGTGATCAAAGCATTTGGTTTTATACAGACTTTCGGTGAAGCCTGTATTTACAAGAAAGTGAGTGGGAGCTCTGTAGCATTTCTGATATTATATGTGGATGACATATTGTTGATTGGAAATGATATAGAATTTCTGGATAGCATAAAGGGATACTTGAATAAGAGTTTTTCAATGAAAGACCTCGGTGAAGCTGCTTACATATTAGGCATAAAGATCTATAGAGATAGATCAAGACGCTTAATTGGACTTTCACAAAGCACATACCTTGACAAGATTTTGAAGAAGTTCAAAATGGATCAAGCAAAGAAAGGGTTCTTGCCTATGTTACAAGGTGTGAAGTTGAGTCAGACTCAATGCCCGACCACTGCAGAAGATAGAGAGAAAATGAAAGATGTTCCCTATGCTTCAGCCATAGGCTCTATCATGTATGCAATGCTATGTACCAGACCTGATGTGTGCCTTGCTATAAGTTTAGCAGGGAGGTACCAAAGTAATCCAGGAGTGGGTCACTGGACAGTGGTCAAGAACATCCTGAAATACCTGAAAAGGACTAAGGATATGTTTCTCGTATATGGAGGTGACAAAGAGCTCACCGTAAGAGGTTACGTTGATGCAAGCTTTGACACTGATCCGGACGATTCTAAATCGCAAACCGGATACGTGTTTACATTAAACGGTGGGGCTGTCAGTTGGTGCAGTTCTAAACAAAGCATCGTAGCGGGATCTACATGTGAAGCGGAATACATAGCTGCTTCGGAAGCAGCAAACGAAGGAGTCTTGATGAAGGAGTTCATATCCGATCTAGGTGTCATACCTAGTGCATCGGGTCCAATGAAAATCTTTTGTGACAATACTGGTGCAATTGCCTTGGCAAAGGAATCCAGATTTCACAAGAGGACCAAGCACATCAAGAGACGCTTCAATTCCATCCGGGATCTAGTCCAGGTGGGAGACATAGAGATTTGCAAGATACATACGGATCTAAATGTTGCAGACCCGTTGACTAAGCCTCTTCCACGAGCAAAACATGATCAGCACCAAGGCTCCATGGGTGTTAGAATCATTACTGTGTAATCTAGATTATTGACTCTAGTGCAAGTGGGAGACTGAAGGAAATATGCCCTAGAGGCAATAATAAAGTTATTATTTATTTCCTTATATCATGATAAATGTTTATTATTCATGCTAGAATTGTATTAACCGGAAACATAATACATGTGTGAATACATAGACAAACTTAGTGTCACTACTATGCCTCTACTTGACTAGCTCGTTAATCAAAGATGGTTATGTTTCCTAACCATGAACAAGGTGTTGTTATTTGATTAACGAGGTCACGTCATTGGTTGAATGATCTGATTGACATGACCCATTTCATTAGCTTAGCACCCAATCGTTTAGTATGTTGCTATTGCTTTCTTCATGAATTATACATGTTCCTATGACTATGAGATTATGCAACTCCCGTTTCTCGGAGGAACACTTTGTGTGCTACCAAACGTCACAATGCAACTAGGTGATTATAAAGGAGCTCTACAGGTGTCTCCAAAGGTAGATGTTGGGTTGGCGTATTTCGAGATTAAGATTTGTCACTCCGATTGTCGGAGAGGTATCTCTGGGCCCTCTCGGTAATGCACATCACATAAGCCTTGCAAGCATTGCAACTAATGAGTTAGTTGCGGGATGATGTATTACAGAACGAGTAAAGAGACTTGCCAGTAACGAGATTGAACTAGGTATTGGATACCGACGATCGAATCTCGGGCAAGTAACATACCGATGACAAAGGGAACAACGTATGTTGTTATGCGGTCTGACCGATAAAGATCTTCGTAGAATATGTAGGAGCCAATATGAGCATCCAGGTTCCGCTATTGGTTATTGACCGGAGATGTGTCTCAGTCATGTCTACATTATTCTCGAACAGTAGGGTCCGCACGCTTAACGTTACGATGACAGTTATTATGAGTTTATGCATTTTGATGTACCGAAGTTAGTTCGGAGTCCCGGATGTGATCACGGACATGACGAGGAGTCTCGAAATGGTTGAGACATAAAGATTGATATATTGGAAGCCTATATTTGGACATCGGAAGTGTTCCGGGTGAAATCGGGATTTTACCAGAGTACCGGGAGGTTACCGGAACCCCCCGGGAGCCATATGGGCCTTGATGGGCTTTAGTGGAAAGGAGAAAGGGGCAGCCCAAGGTGGCCGCGTGCCTCCCCCTTCCCCCAGTCCTATTAGGACAAGGAGAGGTGGCCGGCCCCCCTCTCTCTCTTTTTCCCCCTCGGGGAATCCTATTCCAACTAGGATTGGGGGGGGGGGGTCCTACTCCCGGTAGGAGTAGGACCCCTCCTGCGCCCTCCTCCTGGCCGGCCGCCCCCTCCCCCTTGGCTCCTTTATATACGGAGGCAGGGGGCACCCTAGACACACAAGTTGATCATTGAGATCGTTCCTTAGCCGTGTGCGGTGCCCCCTGCCACCATATTCCACCTCGATCATATTGTAGCATTGCTTAGGCGAAGCACTGCGATGGTAGAACATCAAGATCGTCACCACGCCGTCATGCTGACGGAACTCCTCCCCGACGCTTTGCTGGATCGGAGCCCGGGGATCGTCATCGAGCTGTACGCGTGCTAAGAATTCGGAGGTGCCGGAGTAACGGTGCTTGGATCGGTCGGATCTGGAAGACGTACGACTACTTCCTCTACGTTGCGTCAACGCTTCCGCTGTTGATCTACAAGGGTACGTAGATTACACTCTCCCCTCTCGTTGCTATGCATCACCATGATCTTGCGTTTGCGTAGGAATTTTTTTGAAATTACTATGTTCCCCAACAGCTCAAACGTCATATGTAATACGGTGAACACAACGACAACTTTCAAGTTCATCAGAAAGTTTGACAAAGGACTAGATAGCTCGAGAGTGAAATTTGCTCCTTTGATGATGACAAGATATTCTTAAGGGCCCTCTCGATATGATGACATCCATCATCGTTTGGCCAGACACAGATGACTATGTCACAGGGATACCTAAACATGTCAACGAGAAAGAAGAACAAAACCGATAACAAAGCCGAAACATGTCAGATATGACAGAATCGTGGGCACTTGAGGCGATGGTGTGCAATGAAGCTCTATAGTTGGCATCCGATATTCCATGTCAGTGGTTGGTCATCGCCACGACTGCGCAGCTACTGTTAAATTGTGATTCAAATTCTAGTATCGTATTGGACTAGACGTAGTACATACGGTGTGGGCCTTTTGCGTTGGTACCGACGCGTACGAGTACAACTCGTTTACTTGTCCTACAAGGACTCCTATGTGTTGCCCCTCATATATACCCCATGTAGTCGCACTTCAGACGGTCTGTCGTCTCGTGCTTGTAATACTCCTCCATCATAATGATTGCGCCTTCGTGCGTCCGTGGTTTTCTCCCACAAGGGTTTCCACGTAAAAATCCGTGTCTCTCGTGTCTCGTTATTATCTAACAAGTGGTATTAGAGCTAAGGTTTCAAATACGAAATTTCAGATGAGAGAATTAGGGCTGCGGTCCGCCCGCCGCCGCCGTCCTATGATTCGTCAAATCACAGGTTTCGCCGAGATCGCCGCCAGAGTTCCTACGTGAGCAGTCGACCGGGTCCAGATCAAGTTCGGAGATTCCTCTATGTGTCCGAGATCGATCGCCGCTGGCTATTTTCTTATCATCGTTGGATCTGCCAAGTTGTGGCTGCTGCCCACGTATAGGCTACAAGTCCCGAGGACACGCTGCCGCCGCTGCTACTTTTTCTGGCATGAAGACCGCTCAAGTCCAAAGAATTATCAAGTACTACTTGCACTAGTAAGTGACGAAGGCTAGTACTAGTTGAGTACTAGTAATCAGATTTCAACTTCAATTGCTACGTCCACTGCCCGACACTTTCAGGTGCTATTTATCCTATTTTTCGTCTGCTTCGTATATTAATTCTATCAAGAATTTTCTACCGGCTTGTACTACTTTGTGTATATAGTTTTATCGACTCATGGCATCCATGAAGTACGATCTTCCGCTGCTGGACCATGACACAAGGTTTACCCTATGGCAAGTCAAGATGCGGGCGTTGTTGGCACAGTCCGACTATGATGAAGCACTGGATAGTTTTGAGAAGCAAAGGATTCAGGATTGGAGTGATGAGGAAAAAAGAATCGATTGTAAGGGTTTGTCACAAATTCAACTTCATTTGCATAATAATATTTTGCAGGAAGTTTTGAGCAAGAAAACTGCCGCCGCTCTATGGTTAAAGCTGGAAGGGATTTGCATGACTAAAGATCTCACCAGCAAGATGCATCTGAAGCAAAAATTATTCCTGCACAGGTTACCCGAGGGAGGTAATGTTTTGAATCATATTTCCAAATTTAAAGAGATCATATCCGATCTAGCTGCAATGGAGGTTAAGTATGAAGAGGCTGCTTTAATGTTACTTTGTTCACTGCCAAGTTCTTATACCAATTTTAGAGACACCATATTATACAGTCGTGATACTCTTACACTTAATGAAGTTTATGAAGCTTTGAACTCTAAGGAGAAGATGAAATTAATGGTGCCTCATGATGGTTCAAGTTCATCCCAAGCAGAGGAATTATCTGTTCGTGGCAGGACAAAGGAGAAGAACTCCAATAATGGAAATAGAGGCAAAAGTAAAAACGGCTACAGGGGCCGGTCACAATCCAGAGACAAGAAATATTGCAGATATTGCAAGAGAGATGGGCATGACATCTCAGAGTGTTTCAAGTTGCAGAATAAAGAAAAGAGGAAAGGTAACGAACAAGGTGAAAATTCTGCTAACGTTGCTCGTGATAGTTCCGATGATGCTCTTGTCGTTATTGCTAGATGTGCTGAGACTAATGATGAGTGGGTACTTGATACTGCATGTACTTTTCATATGTGCCTGCATAGAGATTGTTTAATACTTTTGATTCCACTACTTCTGCTGGTTCCGTTTTGGGTTTTGATAATTCACCATGCAAGATTGAAGGCATAGGTTCTATTCGAATCAAGATGTTTGATGGCATAATCAGAACTTTGACAGATGTTCGGTATATTCCGAATATGAAGAGAAATCTTATTTCTATGAGTGCCCTTGATGCAAAGGGATACAAGTATTCAGGTGGAGATAGTGTTTTGAAGGTCACTAAAGGCTCCCTTGTTGTGATGAAAGGTGACTTAAGTTCGACCAATGGTCTTTATTACCTTGAGGTTCTACCGTTTCAGGTAACGCTACTCCAGTTATTTCAAAGAATTTTGATTGTGATGCTGCTAACCTTTGGCATATGCGTCTTGGACATATGAGTGAACTTGGTTTGGCAGAGTTAAATAAGAGAGGTCTTCTTGATGGATATGAACCTGGTAAACTGAAATTTTGTGAGCATTGTATCTTCGGCAAACACAAGAGGGTGAAGTTCAACACTTCGACTCATACAACCGAAGGTATTCTTGATTATGTGCATTCTGATTTATGGGGACCATCTTGCAGAAAGTCACTAGGTGGTGCTAGTTACATGCTGACTATTATTGATGATTATTCGAGAAAGTATGGCCTTATTTCTTGAAGCATAAATATGAAGCATTCTCAGCTTTTAAGGAGTGGAAGATTATGATTGAAAGGCAGACTGAAAAGAAGGTAAAAATACTTCGCACTAATAATGGTATGGAATTCTGTTCTAAGCAATTTAAGAATTATTGCAAGTCTGAAGGCATTGTCAGACACTACACCGTTCCTTATACTCCTCAACAAACTGGTGTTGCTGAGCGCATGAACAGGACCATTACTTCCAGAGCCCATTGCATGTTGTCCAATGCAGGTTTGCATAGGCGTTTTTGGGCTGAGGCCGCTTCCACTGCTTGTTATCTCATTAACCGTTCACCATCTATTGCTCTTAATAAGAAAACTCCAATTGAGGTATGATCTGGTTCACCTGCTGATTATTCACAGTTGAGAGTTTTTGGTTGCACTGCTTATGCTCATGTTGATAATGGAAAATTGGAGCCTAGGGCTGTTAAGTGCATCTTTCTTGGTTATAAGTCTGGTCTTAAAGGTTTTAAATTGTGGAATCCTGAAACCCAGAAGGTTGTTATTAGCAAAAATGTTATCTTTAATGAATCTGCTATGTTACATGATGTTTCATCTACTAATGTTCCCGTTGAGAGTGAATAGCGGCCTACTATTCAGCAGCCTACTGTTCAGGTGGAGCATGTTATTGATTCAGGTGATACATCTCGTAATGAAATTGTTGATGCACATGATGAACCCATCGTTAATGATGATGATGTCACTCCCACTCCAAATCAGCCTATTGTTCCACCCAGTTGGAATCTTGCACGTGACAGAGTTAGACGGGGTAGTAATAAACCTGACTGGTTAATTGAAGAGTGCAATATTGTTTCTTTTGCTTTATCTGTTGCAGAAGAAATTGAAGGTAATGATGAGCCTTCTTCATATTCCGAGGCTATTATTTCTAGTGATAGTAATAAGTGGATGACCGCTATGCATGAGGAGATGGAATCACTTGAAAAGAATGGCACTTGGGATTTAGTAAGATTACCTAGAGAGAAGAAACCTATTCGTTGCAAGTGGGTTTTCAAGAGGAAAGAAGGTGTTTCTCCTAATGATGAGACAAGATATAAAGCAAGGTTAGTTGCTAAAGGTTACAGCCAGATTCCAGGTATTGACTATAACGAAGTCTTTTCTCCTATTGTGAAGCATAGCTCTATTCGCACTTTACTCAGTATTGTTGCCATGCATGATCTTGAGCTTGTCTGTAAGTTAAAGAAATCTCTTTATGGATTGAAGCAATCCCCAAGACAGTGGTACAAGAGATTTGACACCTTTATGCTCTCTCAAGGTTTCAAAAGGTCTAATTATGATAGTTGTGTTTATTTGAAAACTGTCAAAGGTTCAACTATTTATTTACTCCTTTATGTTGATGATATGCTTATTGCTGCAAAGAGTATGTCAGAGATCGATGAACTAAAGAAGCAATTGAGCAATGAATTTGAGATGAAGGATTTGGGTGCAGCAAAGAAAATACTTGGTATGGAAATATCCAGAGATAGACCGTCTGGAAAAGTGTATCTCAGTCAGAAGGGATATATTGATAAAGTTCTTCGTCCGTTTTAATATGCATAATGCCAAGCCGGTGAGTACTCCGTTAGCTACACACTTCAAATTATCATCAGCTTTATGTCCTAAGTCAGATGCAGATATTGAGTACATGTCTAGAGTTCCCTATTCGAGTGCAGTTGGTTCACATATGTATGCCATGGTTTGTTCTCGTCCTGACTTATCATATGCATTGAGTGTTGTCAGTAGATACATGGCTAATCCTGGAAAAGAGCATTGGAAAGCAGTTCAGTGGATTTTTAGATACCTGTGTGGTACTTCTAATGCTTATTCACAGTTTGGGAAAACTGGAGATGGACTTGTTGGTTTTGTTGATTCTGATTTTGCTGGTGATTTGGATAAGAGAAGATCACTCACAGGTTATGTTTTCACCATTCGTGGTTGTGCTGTGAGTTGGAGAGCAACTTTGCAGTCTATTGTGGCTTGCTCCACTACTGATGCCGAGTATATGGCTATTTCCAAGGCATGCAAAGAAGCTATCTAGTTGAGAGGTTTGTACGCTGAGCTTTGTGGAGATTCATCTTGCCCTACCATATTTTCTGACAGTCAAAGTGCCATATATCTTACAAAGAATCCAATGTATCATGAGAGGACAAAGCACATTGATGTCAGATTTCATTATATTCGAGATGTTGTTGCTGAAGGCGATTTGAAGGTATGCAAGATAAGTACTCATGATAATCCAGCTGATATGATGACAAAGCCAGTTCCGACCAATAAGTTTGAGCTTTGCTCAGGCTTAGTTGGTATTTCTCACTAGTCCTATGGACTTTGACGCACAAGGTGTTTAAGATGATTTGGATGGAGTTATTCACTTTCTTCGACTACCGGAGGGAATTTGGCTCAAGGTGGAGATTGTTAAATTGTGATCCAAATTCTAGTACCGTATTGGACTAGACGTAGTACATACAGTGCGGGCCTTTTGCGTTGGTACCGACGCGTACGAATACAACTCGTTTACTTGTCCTACAAGGACTCCTATGTGTTGCCCCTCATATATACCCCATGTAGTCGCACCTCATACGGTCTGTCGTCTCGTACTTGTAATACTCCTCCATCATAGTGATTGCACCTTCGTGCGTCCGTGGTTTTCTCCCGCAAGGGTTTCCACGTAAAAATCCGTATCTCTCGTGTCTCGTTTATTCTCGTTATTATCTAACAGCTACTATGAAGCATGTCAATGGTATTTACAAAGGGTCATTAGATGCTATTATCAGATATCAAGATGAAGTTTGAAAGTTCTGTCTCGGTAGAAATTATTCACGAGAAGCGCCAATTAAATGTTGAAGCACACAAATTAGATAGAGCCACTACTACCTTAGGTGTTGGGAGATATGTTTGACGAGACTAGATATGTTTGGTGATTGAATAAAGTGCTTCAACCCCTCAAAATAATTAATACCTCCGTTTTCGAATACACTGATGCTAAGCACGGCCTAAGTGCTGACCTAGAGAAAGATAATGTAGATTACATGAACTCTACAGTACAAGCAAGGAAGTGTGATGCTCTGGATACAATTGAATGTGCTAAGCGGGGGCCAATGGGGAAGGTACCACCAAAGCCGGTGATGGCGTGCAGCGGACAAGGACCCATGTCGGGTCGATGGGGAACGGAGCGGAGCTACTCGAGTTGTCGTGCCCGTGCTACAGGGACGGAGCAGATGAGCGGTGGCGTCTTGAGCTGTCGTCTGACGTATCACCATTGCTAGACCCGCGTCAGTGTGGCTTTGAAGGTGCCCGACTGCTAGATCCACTTGGGCGCAGCTCTGACAACAGCGCTCGGGTCTCGATCTAGGAGCGTTGGAGGGCGAGCTCGACTTCATCCAAGCAGGCAACAAGCTCCCAGTCCATGTTGGTGTCGGATACGAATTAGATGGACTTCGATCCGGAGCTCGACATGGCCGAAGATGGCCAAACAGGGGAGGAGTGGAGATTAGCGGGACTACGAGGTGGACAGATCAGGAGCGAAGTGGATAGAAGGAGAGTGGGCTTGGGTTTGGGGTCTAGGGTGGGATAGAGTTTTGTGGTGTGTGACGTGAGCAAGACTGGACGTGGCAGATGAGACGATTTCAAATATGGGAGGTCCTATCAGCGGCTTATTACAACAGACTGTCGGGCAAATGCACAAGCGGTGCCCACTGGGCCGGCCCACTGGCAAACGGGCGATGTGCCAGCGATCGACTACTATAGTGACTATAAATTCGCAAAAGAAAACAAAAAACCAGTACCGAGGATTGAACAAAAGACCCCCAACAAAGAATCCTTCTGTGCTAACCACCGTAGATAATGAGAGCTTGTGATTGCTTATTAGCGCAAGCTTATAAGAACCAATACCAACGCAGATCCAAACATTTCCTTTTTTTTTTCATGTTTTTGATGATTTTTTGGAAGTTACAAAAAAATTTCTCGAACCTGAAATTTGTGTACAAATTCAAAAAATGTTCTTCTTTTCAATTCTTTTTAGAACTTCTTCATACTTTACAAAAAATGTTCACAAACTTTAGAAATTCTTCCCTTTTTTGGAAAATTTTCAGGATTTAAAAAATTGTTCATGTTTATAACAAAATCTGATTTTTGTAAAATTAATGCTTAATGAAACATGAACACTTTTCCCTCAAAACATTTTCTAAAAACAGGAACATTTTTTGAAAATTACGAACCTTTTTTGAATATAAGTACATTTACTGAAACAGGAATATTTTTTGAAAGTCCTAATGAAATTTAAAAACACGAATAAATTTGAAAAGGGAACATTTTTGAAACTCCAGAACAAATTTCAATACGGGGATATCTTTTGAAATTTTGCGAACAAATTTTTACAATGGGAACAATTTTTGGAAACACGAACATTTTTTGAAAACATGAACATTTTTCGAACTCCCAAAAAATTTGAAAACCTGAAAAATATTTGGAAACATGTACACTTTTTGAAACTCATGAATAAATTATTAAACATGAACATTTTTGGAAAAATAGCAACAGTTTTGGAACACACAATTTCTTTAAAAATATAAAATTAAATTAAAATGAAAAATGAAAACAAAAACAGAAAGAAAAATAAAAAGATACAGAAAAGGGAGAGAAATTAACAAGGAAAAAAAATAGAAACAGAAAGAGGCAAAACGGTCGTGTGTGTTTTATCAACTACTGAACCATATATTTGAAACCATGAACGTAACAAAATTTGGAAATGAGAACATTTTTTTAAATTACTGAATTGTTTTTAAAACATGAACATTTTTTCAAATTGTGAACTAAATTTGAAAACAAGTAAATTTTTAAAATTCGTCAAAGTCTTTTTGAAACAGGAACATCTTTTGAAATGAGAACAAAATTTGAAAACAAGAACATTTTTTGAAATTCATGAACATTTTTTGAAATTGAGAGCATGTTTTGAAAAACAAGAACATGTTATTAAATTCTGAATAAATATTTGAAATTTTCCAAAAAGCAACATGAAAAAAAGAAAGAGAAAAGTAAAGAAAAGAAAACAGAAAAACAAAAGAAAAAATTAAAACAAAGAAGAAACAGAAAAAGAAAGGAAACAAAAAAGGAAAAAGGGGAAATAGAAAAACTGGTTCAGGAACGTTCCAGAAAGTTCCCAAAACCAAAAAAAAAACCCTGCTGGGAACCACCTAGAAGATTCCCAAAATAGGAACCGTTGAAACGTTTGAACGGGCTGGCCCATAAAAACGCTCGTCGAACTGCCCCTCTGCATCGCCCCAGCTACTTGCCGCAGTGAGCGGAAAATAGGATTTTCCTTCAAATATGCCCCCCTATGAGCTCGATTTGAGGGAGCAACTAGTTAACGAGCGCTCCTTCGGAAGCCTCGCAATGATCAGCGCTACTTGGGGTGCTGTCAGCCATCCGCCACGTGTCATGCTCTGGACGCTCTCTCTGGATTTTTTCTGCACGCGTTTTTGGCTTTTAATCGGTTTTTCTCTGGCTTTTTTCGACGTTCCGATTTTCCACTGATCTTCCTTAGCTTTTGGATAAAATTTTTATCGATTTTTTGCGTGAAAATACGTGTTTTTTCACGAGAGTCAAGGTTTTGCTTCCGTGAGAGGCACGGTTTTACTTTCGCGAGAGTCACGACCGTGCCTTTCGGAAATAAAAAGAAAAACACGTTTTTTGTTTTTTTTCTTTCACTAGAGGCATGGTTGTGCTTTAGCGAGAGTCATGGCCGTACCTCTCAGAAACGAAAAAAAACACGTTTTCGGTTTTTTTTCTTTCCGTGAGATGCACGGTTTTGCTTCGGCGATAGGTACGGTTGTGCTTTCGCGAGAGGCACTCGGAAACGAAAAAAATGCATTTCTTTTTCTTTCGCGAGAGACACGGTTTTGCTTTCGCGAGAGGCATGGTTGTGCTTTCGCGAGAGGCATGGGTGTGCTTTCGTGAGAGGCACGGCCGTGCCTCCTCGGGAACGTTTTTTTCCTTCCGTGAGAGGCACGATTTTGCTTCCGCAAGAAGCATGGTTGTGATTTCGCAAGAGACACGGGCGTGCCTCTTTCAGAAAGGGAAAAAACACGTGCTCCCGGTTCGGTTTCTTCGTCCGATTTTTTTCATAAAAAAAAGTTCGTCAAAACTTATCAACATGGGATTTAGTTTTGAAAATCTCGGCGTGAGGAATCCAACAGTGAAAACGGTTCTAGATTAGGACGCACGGTTTAAGAGATAAAACGTTTTGAATAAATGGATCTATGAGAAAAGGAAAACTCCCAGGCTGCGACAAGTGGCGCACATGCAGCATGCCACTTGTCATATCCTGAGAAGGTGGGAGTGATCTTTGCAATGAGTACTCCTTAATTAGTGATTTGGTCGATTTGAACGATTCTACTGAACGGGTTTCAGCAGGCTCAAGCTTGCGCTAAAAAATCGCCAAAAAAGTTTACTACCAAGCACACTAGTTAGGCCCAGCCCAGAAAATAGCAACTTCGGGCCCATCTTATTGCATCACGCAGCACTATCTACATTCCGGCCCATCTATCTAATAGAACAAGATACTACTCTTATCTTCATCCAGAATTCCTGATCCATGTGTATGCGCACTTAGACTAAAAAAATGTGTATGTGCACTCAGACTCAAAAAAAAAGTGTACGTGCATTCAGCCGTGTCTCTAATTTTGGGAGTGTCTATTTAGCATTTGACTGTTTTACAATTGGAGAACATTCAAATTTTCTGACTAATAAGCAGATGTCACTTGTATGTCCAAAACCCACCCCACCAACGTTGTATGTAGCTCTATTTCAAAAATAAAACGGGTCAGGAAATAAACCCGATTTAACTAAACCTGGACCACAACCCAGTTTCACAAAAACAGAAAAGGAGGGTCCACAAAACACACCGAACAGCTGCCATTCACCAATTCTTGACCCCCTTCACCAGTTTCACCACTTCTTCACCCCCTTCAGGCCTTCACCACGCTTGACCTATTACATGAGAAAAACAACTTTAAAAAGAACCATCAGAGAAACTAGTTACAAAGAAATTCCAGAGACAGCAGGAGACTCCGGAATGTGTGATAGCTAGCGATTGCAAAACTCTAGAAATACAGAAATTTTGCTGTCTTATGTCAAAAATTACAATAGCAAAGGCATGGAAATTACACTACAACCCTGAAAAAAAACATATAGTGGATTTACACTGTAAAATACAAAGGAACTCACAAGGATTTACAATCGTATTACTCATAAAGTTACACTGTAAACACCCATGAATTATAGTCATATATCCCACGAATTACACTGGAAATCCCCTAGAATTGCACTGTTATTATCAGGTATTTGTACTTGTAAAAACTGATGAACTTACACTGTAAGTACTAAGTACCCATGTCATACTACAAGGTAAATCAGTAGTAAAATCCACTGTAATATATCTGACATAAACCTACAATAATTACAGTGCTAAAGCATTGAAATTACAGTGTAAATCTGCTGTAAAATTCACTGTAATCTATCTGACAGAAACCTACAACAATTATAGTGCCGAGGCATTCAAATTACAGTGTAAATCTGTAGTAAAATACAGTGTAAGCCATACAACAATTCATTACTGAAGCTAACTGAAGAATACCAAGAATCTGCTGTAAATCACTGTAATATATATGAAACATATAACAATTACAGACTTGTAGCGTATAAATTACAGAGAAAATCTTTGATAAATTACAGTGATGAAGCAACTGAAAGTAATCTATCAAACAAAAAACCAAAAGCCCTACAACAATTACAGCACTTAACCATGCAAATTACAGTATAAAACTACTAAATAATAAAGTGTAACCATGCAACAATTACAGTCCTAAAGCATAAAAACAGTGAAAATCTGGGGTAAATTACACTGTAAATTTGGAGTCGGAAAATTACAGTGCAATTTTACGCATATTACAGTGCAGATCTGAGCTAAATTACACTATAACTCTAGGGTATATTGCGCTGTAATTACAATAAAGAAGCATAGGCATTACACTCAAATTCTGATAAGATTACACTGTGATTCTTGCTAATACTGCAACAACACTACATGCCTACATCAGCACTACAGACCTAGTACACACAAATTCAAAGAAATTCTGGGGTATATTAGCATGAAACCATGGAAACTAAACACCTACATCTGACAACAAAAATCAAGAGGGATTCAGGGACTACAAGAACTAAACATGAGCAGGAAAATGAAACAAATAACACCTACATCTACATAGCAAAGGGTCAGCCAAAATCAAACTACAAATGACAAACTACATCTACATCGCATAAGCCAGCAGGATCCTAAGCCAGACCATGTACAACTACATCTACATACAAAAAATGCATGCGGATTAGACACCCTGGCCACCAGAAAACAGGGGAATCCAGCGCTACAACTACAAAATCGCCTACCTCTACGGCTCTTCATCTACAGCAGAACAAACAAATTAGCAGGGAGGAGCGACCACAACCATCAGATGACCTAGAACACCCACCTACCAGTGGCTACACCAATGACTAACAACACAAAACACACACCTTAGGCGGGCAGGAGGGGAGCAAAATGGCGGACTACAACAACACGGCAGCATGCACCTATAATAGAAATCACATAGCACACAAAACCAACAATAACGCATAAAAAACGACTACCAACAATCGACAGCCCTAGATCTGGAAGCTACACGAACAAAGACAGGGCAAATCGAATGCGAGAAAGAGGGAGAGAGAGGAAGACCCAACCGGGGGAGACGAGAATCAAAGGGAAAATCAAATTCGAGCAGAGAGGCGGCTCGGAAACGCCATGAACCCGACGGAATGGCCTCCTGTCCTCCGCCACTCAAGCGCCTCCTCTCTGCCCCTCTGCCTCATCGAAACAATGCCACCTAAAATGAAATAGGAAAAAATTGGGGGGAAATGAAAAGGAACCGAGAGATCCCGAGGGCGCTAACGGGCTAGCCCAAAATAATAACACACCCTACAAAGAAACCCACGCCTGAAAATCAGAGTTCTCAGCGCGAATCTTAGTGCGAGGTCAGACGGACAAGAAATTGAATGACAACGAATTGAAAAACAGTCGACTGTAAAATAGCAAAACCGCTAATTTTTTGTGTTCTCAAATCTCAGCCTGGCGATGGGATCTGTGTTTGTACAACTGTTGTTTAGACCTTTGCAGGAGATTAGCTGGTCTCCTAGATGCATGGATTTGGATAAAAATAGCATGGGTTAATTGAGAATTTTCCTCGGTTCACAATAAGAGTTCCTCTTTAGCTAAACAACAAATACTGGAGTAGTATTTAACTTGTCATTCTGGTACAATGTCATCTAGAAAAACTTTATCTGGGCGTGAGAAATGGAAAAGAAAAATCAAGAGTTTATTACTTCCCAAAAAGGATCAACTGAAAATTTCGCGCGACTGAAATATAAATCACATTTACATATTTTTATAACACATGGTCAATGAGCAAAGTTTGAAGACCAAAATAAAGTCTTTTATACAAGGGCCATGGGCATTCTAGCAAGCCGGGGAGCATGCCACCGCCAAGTCAGGGAGGACGTCCACCGGAGGAGGTTTCAGTCTTTTTTCTTTTCTTACCGAGCTTAGCTTAAGTAGCTAGTTCTAGTTGACATGTATTGGTGGGATCTTGAGAGAATGGGGTACGCAGAAAAGATCAAACCACTTCGTCATCTTCATGCAAAAAAAAGTTAGGGTCTTTGAAGTTGAGCCTGCTCTCCATTGGCGTCCTACATTCGCCACCAGTGCCAGACATTAACAGAATGAGGAAATAAAGCGTTCATATACGGGAAATTAAATGAGGGCGACTCCCCAGGCGACCGTGGAGGTGACCACCGAGGCGCGTCGCCCCGCGGCGGCGGACCGGGCAGGCGTCGGCGGCCGATTCTGGGCTCTTATGGATTCGGACGACGAGGATGCCGACGGGGACGGAGAGGATCCAGGGGGTTCACCGACGTCGTCTACTCCATCGGATTTGATTTTAGATTTATTTCACGCAGGTTACGACGAAGATGATGTGGCCACAACCGTAGACTCGGTATTGCCGGTGGAGGATCCGGTGCGGATCGAGCTACATCCGGACGAGAGGAAGGAGATGGTGCGCCGTGTCGTTCACCGGAGAACGGCGGCGACGGCGGTCAGGCCTTGGAAGGGCCCTATACCTAAGGTACAACTTCCAAACCTCACGCTTTTTGACTTGATTCATCCGGATTCGTGGACGGTGATGAAGAAGAAGAGGCCGGTGCGCCGGTTGAGGGCCGGATCGCCGCCGCCGGCGGCGGCTGCTGTGCCTTCGCAAACGTCGGTCGGGATCAGTGCCGCTCGTCGCGATCGTTTGAACGACCTGCTGGGCCGAGTTGGGCCGGCTGCGTCGGGTTCTCACGCGCGCCTACATGGGCCGGAAATAGCTGGGTATGAGGCCCAGGCTATACCGGGCACCACATGTATCGATGCGGTAGCTGCATGCACGGGTGAGATCGAGAATCGCCATGCGAATGTGATCGTGCTGCGTCCTAGGGTTCGCCGGAACGGGACGCCCGTGGTTCCTCCGTGCGGCCCTGGCCGAGCTCGTCGGATCCCTCCCCTTGGTGCTATGACGGGCAGAGGGACGGGAGGGCCGCCGCCGCCGGCGTCGAAGCCCCAGGCGGCAATAGCCAGAGACAGGGCCGGGGCAGTCGTGCCACCGCCGCCGGGGGGTGCTGGACGGGGGGCCGCTGGCGTTGGGCCTGGCGCGGCAGGTGCTGCAGCCGGTGCCGGGCGTGGCGCCGCCGTTTCTGCTAGGGGGCGGCCAGGTGGCAACCTCGGGCCACGGCCGCCTGTGCCTGCGGCGACCAGGCCGCCCGCGCGGCCGACGGGAAGAGGTGGCCCTGCTGGGGGCGTCGTTGCAGCCGGCGCCGGCCGTGGCGCTGCCGCTGCGCACCGACCGACGGGGCCAACGCCTACAGTAGCTGCTGCTACGGGTCGGGGCGACGGGTCTGGCCCGACTACTGTGGTGCCGGTTCCTGTTAGTGGTCCGCCTTGGGGCGCTCCTCTGCCGCACTCCGTAGCGAGACCGGCTCAGAACCGTTCAGGACCATCGCAGGCGAGGCAAACTTCGACAGCTAGAGATTCCTTCGAGCCGCCCCGAGGTCAGTGGGGGGATGATGGTGTTGATGCGTATGGAGACGGGAAGCACCGTGGTTCCTCGTCTACGGGTGGCGGTCGAGGCTACGCCTGGCAGGGAGACGGGTCGGATAGCGACCTTTTCTCAGGCCTCCTGGTGGCTTTGTCGAGGGGACATCCGGTCCGGATCACCGCCAGTGAGGTGGCTACCGTGGACATCGAGGTGGTCGGGGTGGTGGCCGTGGGAGGTTTCATCGACAGCCTCCGCCCCCGGCTGCTGTTGGCCATGCGGCAACAGCTGTTGAGACAGATAACGCTCAGTCTACTGATCTTACTAGTCAGGCGATGGATGTGGTAACGTCCCTGGCTAATGTTGAGGTTCCTGTGCCTGGGGTTGTGGCTGAGGCGTCTGACAGGTCTGATTCTGAGAGGGCGACCAAGTGGGCGCGGAAGAAGGAAAGGATGACGTGTTACCGGTGTGGTGAGAAGGGCCATTTTATTGCAGAGTGCATGGCAGAGCTGTGTGACTCGTGTGGCAAGCCAGCACATGCTTCGGGAGAGTGCTCGTTATTGCGTGACCAGGCTCCTGCTCTGACTATGTATGGACTATATTGTGCGGAGCTTTTATTCTTCGAGTCCCCGGTCGCGAGGGAGATTCCAGAGGAGACACAAGGCTTGACTACCGGGATTGTGAAAGCAACCCAGGGCGAGGTGACTGAGGCTCAGATTATCCAGAGGGTTCAGGAGTTGGCACCGGGTGACTTCCAGTGGGAGCTGGTCAGCCTCGAAGCTAATGTCTTCAAGGTGGTTTTCCCTTCTTGGAGGATTTGCAGAAACTGCTGAGCTTTGGCTTGTGTAGAGTTCCTGGTACTAAGTGTATTTTGGAGTTTCACGAGTGGACGAACGTGGAGCCTAAAGGAAAGCCGCTTACGCAGGTATGGTTGAGGTTTTCTGGGGGCCCATCTAAGCCTTTGCAGGATGTTCGAGTTGTGGCCAGTATGGGTATCATGGTTGGGAAGACAGAGAGAGTGGATATGGCTTTCACTCGTGCTCATGGAGTGGCCCAGATCTTGGTGAGTGTTTTGAATGTTGATTTCGTGCCTGATGTGGTCCACTGGACATATAGGGAAGAGGTATTCCCGCTCGACATAGAGTTCGAGGACACTGAGATGTTTGCTGAGGAGGTTAATGGGGATGATGTTGATATGCACGAGAGTGACGGCGGTGCAGGAGCCAAGGGGGCACCGGCCGAGTCGGCTCGAGAGGGGTTGACCGGGTCTCGCCCAGATGCTTAGTTGCCTGGGGAGGGGACCGGGGTTGAGCCGGCACCCTCACCTTCGGTGCCTATGACGTCGCTGCGATTTGGGTCTTTTGAGCCTACTTCTGCGCCTCCCAGACTTTGGAGTGATCGGGTGGAGACTGATGATATGTTTGAATACACGCTTCCTTTGTTGGACTTTGAGGGGGCTGCAGGTCGGGAAGGGGAGCCGGAGGTCGCTTCTATTTCCCTTGCTTCACCGGTGGTCGTGGCTCCGGTGATGTCTTCTACGTTCGAGGTGGGCCTTGGGGGAGGGGGGCCAGGGCAGGTGGCCTTGACCAATCCATTCCCTGTACTGACGCCGGTGACGCCGCTCGTGTCGGGGTCGCCCAGCGCTGGGAGTGGGAGCCTGAGGCAGGCGGCCTCGACTCTTCCTCCTTAGGTCTTGGCGGTGGCACCCGCGTCTCCCGAGGCGCTGGGAGAGGGGGGGTTGGGCCAGGTGGCCCTAGTCCTCCCTTCCTCCTCTACGGTCAGGAGGACCGCGCCTCCTGCGACTTCGACGCTTTGCTCTGAGCCGGTGGGTGGGGCAGGGGGAGGGAGCGGGCAGGTGGCCCCAGCTGTCCCGTCTCTTGTCCTACCCGCGGGGAACTTGTCCGAGGGCCCTGGGAGCCCGCACCCGCCTCCTCTGTTCACTAGAGAGGAGGTTGTTGCCTTTGGCGGGATCCCAGACCCGGTCTCGACGGGGAGACGGATAAGTGCTCGCGTTCAGGACCTTCCGGAGGTGGATGATATGCAGCAGCGGTGCGCTATGAGGGCGGCTAAGCTTCATGATGCTGCGATATCTTCTGGTATGTCCGTCAACATATCTAATTCTTTATTGCATTTTTCTCATGAGGACATTATTAATAATGCAAACCAATTAGGAGTTTCACTAGGTGCTACTAATAATGAGATCTCTAATTCGGTGAATGATATGTTAGATTTGGAGGCGTAGCGTGCCTTAGAGACTATTCGTAATCTTGCAGCGGTTAAACCCATGAAGGATGAGGAGATTGATGCGTTAGGGGTTAGAGTGCTAGATAATCTGTGTGCGGATCTAGCACCTTCTAATCAGGAGTCTGAGGACGATGATGTGCCTTTAGATGTTCCAGCTGTTAGTTCCGTTCAGCCCGGTTATGAGGACCGGGCGACAGAGCCCACTAAGCCAAAGCGTAAGTGGAAACGGAAGATTTATCCCGATTCTGCAGTTCGTAGGAGTGCTAGGATACGGACTACTAAAAAATTCCATGATGAACTATGAAAGGAATCTTTTGGAATAGCAGAGGTCTGAAAGACTTTGCTAAAAGAAGGTTTCTTGATGAGGCTTCTCTGGAACTGTTGGGGAACGTAGTAATTTCAAAAAATTTCCTACGCACACGCAAGATCATGGTGATGCATAGCAACGGGGGGGAGAGTCTGATCTACGTACCCTTGTAGATCGCAACGGAAGCGTTGACACAACATAGAGGAAGTAGTCGTACGTCTTCTTCCCGATCCGACCGATCCAAGCACCGTTACTCCGGCACCTCCGAGTTCTTAGCATACGTACAGCTCGATGACGTTCCCCGGGCTCCGATCCAGCAAAGCTTCAGGGAGGAGTTCCGTCAGCACGACGGCGTGATGACGATCTTGATGTTCTACCGACGCAGGGCTTCGCCTAAGCACTACAACGATATGATCAAGGTGGAATATGGTGGCAGGGGGCACCGCACACGGCTAAGGAACGATCTCAAAGATCAACTTGTGTGTCTAGAGGTGCCCCCTGCCCCCGTATATAAAGGAGCAAGGGGGAGGCCGGCCGGCCTATGGGGCGCGCCAAGGGAGGGGGAGTCCTCCTCCTAGTGGGAGTAGGACTCCCCTTTCCTAGTCCAACTAGGAGACTTGGGGGGAAGGAAAGAGAGGGAGAGGGAGAGGGAAAGGGGGGGCCGCGCCCTCCCCTCCTAGTCCAATTCGGACTCCCTTGAGGGGGGGGGGGGCGCCACCTCTTGGGCTGCTGCCCTCTCTCTCCCCTCAGGCCCAATAAGGCCCATTACTTCCCCGGGGGGTTCCGGTAACCCCTCCAGCTCTCCGGTTTTCTCCGAAATCATCCGGAACACTTCCGGTGTCCGAATATAGTCATCCAATATATCAATCTTTATGTCTCGACCATTTCGAGACTCCTCGTCATGTCCGTGATCACATCCGGGACTCCGAACTAACTTCGGTACATCAAAATGCATAAACTCATAATTAACTGTCATCATAACGTTAAGCGTGCGGACCCTACGGTTCGAGAACAATGTAGACATGACCGAGACACGTCTCCGGTCAATAACCAATAGCGGGACCTGGATGCCCATATTGGCTCCTACATATTCTAAGAAGATCTTTATCGGTCAGACCGCATAACAACATACGTTGTTCCCTTTGTCATCTGTATGTTACTTGCCCGAGATCCGATCGTCGGTATCCAATACCCAGTTCAATATCGTTACCGGCAAGTCTATTTACTCGTTCTGTAATACATCATCTCGCAACTAACTCATTAGTTGCATTTCTTGCCAGGCTTAAGTGATGTGCATTACCGAGAGGGCCCAGAGATACCTCTCCGACAATCGGAGTGACAAATCCTAATCTCGAAATACGTCAACCCAACATGTACCTTTGGAGACACCTGTAGAGTACCTTTATAATCACCCAGTTACGTTGTGACATTTGGTAGCACACAAAGTGTTCCTCTGGCACACGGGAGTTACATAATCTCATAGTCATAGGAACATGTATAAGTCATAAAGAAAGCAATAACAACATACTAAACGATCGGGTGCTAAGCTAATGGAATGGGTCATGTCAATCAGATCATTCATCTAATGATGTGATCCTGTTAATCAAATAACAACTCTTTTTCTATGGTTAGGAAACATAACCATCTTTGATTAACGAGCTAGTCAAGTAGAGGCATACTAGTGACACTCTGTTTGTCTATGTATTCGCACATGCATTATGTTTCCGGTTAATACAATTATAGCATGAATAATAAACATTTATCATGAAATAAGGAAATAAATAATAACTTTATTATTGCCTCTAGGGCATATTTCCTTCAGTCTCCCACTTGCACTAGAGTCAATAATCTAGATCACATCACCATGTGCTTAACATCGATAGTTCACATCATCATGTGATTAACACCCATAGTTCACATCGCCATGTGACCAATACCCAATGGGTTTACTAGATTCAGTAATCTAGTTCACATCGCTATGTGATTAACACCCAAAGAGTACTAAGGTGTGATCATGTTTTGCTTGTGAGAGAATCTTAGTCAACGGGTCTGCCACATTCAGATCCGCATGTATTTTGCAAATTTCTATGTCAACAATGCTCTGCATGGAGCTACAATAGCTAACTGCTCCCACTTTCAATATGTATCTAGACCGAGACTTAGAGTCATCTAGATTAGTGTCAAAACTTGCATCGGCGTAACCCTTTACGACAAACCTTTTTTTCACTTCCATAATCGAGAAACATATCCTTATTCCACTAAGGATAATTTTGACCGTTGTCTAGTGATCTACTCCTAGATCACTATTGTACTCCCTTGCCAAACTCAGTGGTAGGGTATACAATAGATCTAGTACACAACATGGCATACTTTATAGAACCTATGACCAAGGCATAGGGAATGACATTCATTCTCTTTCTATCTTCTGTCGTGGTCGGGCTTTGAGTCTTACTCAATTTCACACCTTGTAACATAGGCAAGAAACTCTTTCTTTGACTGTTCCATTTTGAACTACTTCAAAATCTTGTCAAGGTATGTATTTATTGAAAAAACTTATCAAGCGTCTTGATCTATCTCTATAGATCTTGATGCTCAATATGTAAGCAGCTTCACTGAAGTCTTTCTTTGAAAAACTCCTTTCAAACACTCCTTTATGCTTTACAGAATAATTCTACATTATTTCCGATCAACAATATGTCATTCACATATACTTATCAGAAATGTTGTAGTGCTCCCACTCACTTTCTTATAAATACAGGCTTCACCGCAAGTCTGTATAAAACTATATGCTTTGATCAACTTATCAAAGCATGTATTCCAACTCCGAGATGCTTGCACCAGTCCATAGATGAATCGCTGGAGCTTGCATATTTTGTTAGCACCTTTAGGATTGACAAAACCTACTAGTTGCATCATATACAACTCTTCTTTAAGAAATCCATTAAGGAATGCAGTTTTGTTTATCCATTTGCCAGATTTCATAAAATGCGGCAATTGCTAACATGATTCGGACAGACTTAAGCATATATACGAGTGAGAAACTCTCATCGTAGTCAACACTTTGAACTTGTCGAAAACCTTTTGCGACAATTCTAGCTTTGTAGATAGTAACACTACTATCAACGTCCGTTTTCCTCTTGAAGATCCATTTATTTTCTATGGCTTGCCGGTCATTGGGCAAGTCAACCAAAGTCCATACTTTGTTCTCATACATGAATCCCATCTCAGATTTCATGGCCTCAAGCCATTTTGCGAAATCTGGGCTCATCATCGCTTCCTCATAGTTCGCAAGTTCGTCATGGTCTAGTAACATGACTTCCAGAACAGGATTACTGTACCACTCTGGTGCGGATCTCACTCTGGTTTACCTACGAGATTCGGTAGTAACTTGATCTGAAGTTTTATGATCATCATCATTAGCTTCCTCACTAATTGGTGTAGTAGTCACAGGAACAGATTTCTGTGATGAACTACTTTCCAATAAGGGAGAAGGTACAATTACCTTATCAAGTTCTACTTTCCTCCCACTCACTTCTTTCGAGAGAAACTCCTTCTCTAGAAAGGATCCATTATAAGCAACGAATGTCTTGCCTTAGGATCTGTGATAGAAGGTGTACCCAACAGTCTCCTTTTGGGCATCCTATGAAGACATATTTCTCCGATTTGGTTTTGAGCTTATCAGGATGAAACTTTTTCACATAAGCATCACAACCCCAAACTTTAAGAAACGACAACTTTGGTTTCTTGCTAAACCATAATCCAGATTGTGTCGTCTCAACGGACTTAGATGGTGCCCCTTTTTAACGTGAATGCAGCTGTCTTTAATGCATAACCTCAAAAACGATAGTGGTAAATCGGTAAGAAACATCATAGATTTGCACTATATCTAATAAAGTACGGCTATGACGTTCGGACACACCATTATGCTGTGGTGTTCCGGGTGGCACGAATTTGTGAAACTATTCCACATCGTTTTAACTGAAGACCAAACTCGTAACTCAAATATTTGTCTCCGCGATTAGATCGTAGAAACCTTATTTTCTTGTTACGATGATTCTCCACTTCACTCTGAAATTCTTTGAACTTTTCAAATGTTTCAGACTTATGTTTCATCAAGTAGATATACTCATATCTGCTCAAATCATCTGTGAAGATCAGAAAATAATGATACCTATCGCGAGCCTCAATATTCATCGGACCACATATATCAGTATGTATGATTTCCAACAAATCTGTTGCTCGCTCCATTGTTCCAAAGAACAGAGTCTTAGTCATCTTGCCCATGAGGCATGGTTCGCAAGCATCAACTGATTCATAATCAAGTGATTCCAAAAGCCCATCAGCATGGAGTTTCTTCATGCGCTTTACACCAATATGACATAAACGGCAGTGCTACAAATAAGTTGCACTATCATTATTAACTTTGCATCTTTTGGTTTCAATATTATGATTATGTGTATCACTACGATCGAGATCCAATGAACTATTTTCATTGGGTGTGTAACCATATAAGGTTTTATTCATGTAAATAGAACAACAATTTATTCTCTTACTTAAATGAATAACCGTATTATAATAAACATGATCAAATCATATTCATGCTCAACGTAAACACAAAATAACACTTATTTAGGTTCAACACTAATCCCGAATTTATAGGGAGTGTGTGATGATGATCATATCAATCTTGGAACCACTTCCAACACACATCGTCACTTCACCCTTAACTAATCTCTGTTTATTCTGCAACTCCCGTTTCGAGTTACTAATCTTAGCAACTGAACTAGTATCAAATAATGAGGGGTTGCTATAAACACTAGTAAAGTACACATCAATAACATGTATATCAAATATACTTATGTTCACTTTGTCATCCTTCTTATCTGCCAATCACTTGGGGTAGTTCCGCTTCCAGTGACCCGTCCCTTTGCAGTAGAAGCACTCAGTCTCAGGCTTAGTTCCAGACTTGGGCTTCTTCACTTGAGCAGCAACTTGCTTGCTGTTCTTTTTGAAGTTCCCCTTCTTCCCTCTGCCCTTTTCTTGAAACTAGTGGTCTTGTCTACCATCAACACTTGATGTTTTTCTTGATTTCTATCTTCATTGATTTGATCATCATGAAAAACTCGGGAGTCGTTTTCGTCATCCCTTGCATACTATAGTTCATCACGAAGTTCTACTAACTTGGTCATGGTGACTAGAGAATTCTGTCAATCACTATCTTATCTGGAAGATTAACTCACACTTGATTCAAGCGATTGTAGTACCCAGACAATCTGAGCACATGCTCACTAGTTGAGCGATTCTCCACCATCTTTTAGCTATAGAACTTGTTGGAGACTTCATATCTCTCAACTCGGGTATTTGCTTGAAATATTATCTTCAACTCCTGGAACATCTCATATGGTCCATGACGTTCAAAACGTCTTTGAAGTCCCGATTCTAAGCCATTAAGTATGGTGCACTAAACTATCAAGTAGTCATCAGATTGAGCTAGCCAGACGTTCATAACGTCTGCATCTGCTCCTGCAATAGGTCTGTCACCTAGCGGTGCATCAAGGACATAATTTTTTCTGTGCAGCAATGAGGATAAACCTCAGATCACGGATCCAATCCGCATCATTGCTACTAACATCTTTCAACATAATTTTCTCTAGGAACATATCAAAAAACACAGGGAAGCAACAACGCGAGTTATTGATCTACAACATAATTTGCAAAATACTACCAGGACTAAGTTCATGATAAATTTAAGTTCAATTTAATCATATTACTTAAGAACTCCCACTTAGATAGACATCCCTCTAATCCTCTAAGTGATCACGTGATCCAAATCAACTAAACCATAACCGATCATCACGTGAGATGGAGTAGTTTTCAATGGTGAACATCGTTATGTTGATCATATCTACTATATGATTCACGCTCGACCTTTCGGTCTCCGTGTTCTGAGGCCATATCTGCATATGCTAGGCTCGTCAAGTTTAACCTGAGTATTCTGCGCGTGCAAAACTGGCTTGCACCCGTTGTAGATGGACGTAGAGCTTATCACACCCGATCATCACGTGGTGTCTGGGCACGACGAACTTTGGCAACGGTGCATACTCAGGGAGAACACTTCTTGATAATTTAGTGAGAGATCATCTTATAATGCTACTGTCAATCAAAGCAAGATAAGATGCATAAAAAGATAAACATCACATGCAATCAATATAAGTGATATGATATGGCCATCATCATCTTGTGCTTGTGATCTCCATCTCCGAAGCACCGTCATGATCACCATCGTGACCGGCGCGACACCTTGATCTCCATCGTGGCATCATTGTCGTCTCTCCAATCTTATGCTTCCACGACTATCGCTATCGCTTAGTGATAAAGTAAAGCATTACATCGCGATTGCATTGCATACAATAAAGCGACAACCATATGGCTCCTGCCAGTTGCCGATAACTCGGTTACAAAACATGATCATCTCATACAATAAAATTTAGCATCATGTCTTGACCATATCACATCACAACATGCCCTGCAAAAACAAGTTAGACGTCCTCTACTTTGTTGTTGCAAGTTTTACGTGGCTGCTACGGGCTTAAGCAAGAACCAATCTCACCTACACATCAAAACCACAACGATAGTTTGTCAAATAGACTCCGTTTTAACCTTCGCAAGGACCGGGCGTAGCCACACTCGGTTCAACTAAATTTGGAGAGACAGTCGCCCGCAAGCCACCGGTGTGCAAAGCACGTCAGGGGAACCGGTCTCGCGTAAGCGTACGCGTAAGGTTGGTCCGGGTCGTCTCGTCCAACAATACCGCCGAACCAAAGTATGACATGCTGGTAGGCAGTATGACTTGTATCGTCCACAACTCACTTGTGTTCTACTCGTGCATATAACATCAAACCATAAAACCTAGGCTCGGATGCCACTGTTGGGGAATGTAGTAATTTCAAAAAAATTCCTACGCACACGCAAGATCAGGGTGATGCATAGCAACGAGGGGGAGAGTCTGATCTACGTACCCTTGTAGATCGCAACGGAAGCGTTGACACAATGTAGAGGAAGTAGTCGTATGTCTTCTTCCCGATCCGACCGATCCAAGCACCGTTACTCCGGCACCTCCGAGTTCTTAGCACACGTACAGCTCGATGACGTTCCCCGGGCTCCGATCTAGCAAAGCTTCGGGGAGGAGTTCCGTCAGCACGACGGCGTGATGACGATCTTGATGTTCTACCGACGCAGGGCTTCGCCTAAGCACTACAACGATATGATCGAGGTGGAATATGGTGGCAGGGGGCACCGCACACGGCTAAGGAACGATCTCAAAGATCAACTTGTGTGTCTAGAGGTGCCCCCTGCCCCCGTATATAAAGGAGCAAGGGGGAGGCCGGCCGGCCTATGGGGCGCGCCAAGGGAGGGGAGTCCTCCTCCTAGTGGGAGTAGGACTACCCTTTCCTAGTCAAACTAGGAGACTTGGGGGGAAGGAAAGAGAGGGAGAGGGAGAGGGAAAGGGGGGGGGGCGCCCTCCCCTCCTAGTCCAATTCGGACTCCCTTGAGGGGGGGCGCGCCACCTCTTGGGCTGCTGCCCTCTCTCTCCCCTCAGGCCCAATAAGGCCTATTACTTCCCCGGGGGGTTCCCGTAACCCCTCCGGCTCTCCGGTTTTCTCCGAAATCATCCGGAACACTTCCGGTGTCCGAATATAGTCATCCAATATATCAATCTTTATGTATCGACCATTTCGAGACTCCTTGTCATGTCCGTGATCACATCCGGGACTCCGAACTAACTTCGGTACATCAAAATGCATAAACTCATAATTAACTGTCGTCGTAACGTTAAGCGTGCGGACCCTACGGTTCGAGAACAATGTAGACATGACCGAGACACGTCTCCGATCAATAACCAATAGCGGGACCTGGATGCCCATATTGGCTCCTACATATTCTACGAAGATCTTTATCGGCCAGACCGCATAACAACATACGTTGTTCCCTTTGTCATCGGTATGTTACTTGCCCGAGATTCGATCGTCGGTATCCAATACCTAGTTCAATCTCGTTACCGGCAAATCTCTTTACTCGTTCTGTAATACATCATCTCGCAACTAACTCATTAGCTGCATTGCTTGCAAGGCTTAAGTGATGTGCATTACCGAGAGGTCCCAGAGATACCTCTCCGACAATCGGAGTGACAAATCCTAATCTCGAAATATGTCAACCCAACATGTACCTTTGGAGACACCTGTAGAGTACCTTTATAATCACCCAGTTACATTGTGACGTTTGGTAGCACACAAAGTGTTCCTCCGGCACACGGGAGTTACATAATCTCATAGTCATAGGAACATGTATAAGTCATGAAGAAAGCAATAGCAACATACTAAACGATCGGGTGCTAAGCTAATGGAATGGGTCATGTCAATCAGATCATTCATCTAATGATGTGATCCCGTTAATCAAATAATAACTCTTTGTCTATGGTTAGGAAACATAACCATCTTTGATTAACGAGCTAGTCAAGTAGAGGCATACTAGTGACACTCTGTTTGTCTATGTATTCACACATGTATTATGTTTCCGGTTAATACAATTATAGCATGAATAATAAACATTTATCATGAAATAAGGAAATAAATAATAACTTTATTATTGCCTCTAGGGCATATTTCCTTCAGGAACATCGGTTAGATTTTATTGCTCTATTGGAAACCTGTCGAGATAATTTTGCGCCGCAGTTTCTATCCTCTCTTGTGGGTGGTATTGATTTCGATTGGCATTGCCTCCCTCCGCGAGGAAGATCGGTAGGTATCTTACTAGGTGTGAGATGCGACTCCCTTGAAGTCCGGAGTGTAGTAATGGGCGACTTCGCGGTAAAGTTTTGAGTTAGGTCTAAAGTTGATGGGTTCAACTGGGCTTTGGTGGCGGTTTATAGTGCCGCACAGGCCGAACTTAAACCGGAGTTTCTGGCGAATCTGGTTCGGATCTGTGGATCCGAGCAACTTCCAATGTTGGCCGGGGGTGATTTCAATATCATTAGGAGGAAAAAAGGAGAAAATAATGATAATTTCGACGGTAGGTGGTCGTTTATGTTCAGTACCATTATTGAAAGCTTGGATCTAAGGGAGATAGAGCTTTCTAGTAGAAAGTTTACCTGGGCTAATGCTCTGCCAAACCCGACATATGAAAAGCTTGATCGAGTTCTCGCGAGCGTGAAGTGGGAACAGAAGTTCCCTCTTGTTACGGTGCAAGCTCTCACGCGGGGAAGTTCCGATCACACACCATTGTTCGTCGACTCAGGGGAGCAGAACCATTTAGGAAACAAAAACACCTTTTCATTTGAGATGGCCTGGTTCGAACGCGAGGGGTTCTTCGACCTCATAGCCAGGGAATGGGCTAAGGGGGTAGGAGGAAGGACGGCGGTCGAGCGTTGGCAGAATAAGATTAGGCATTTGAGAAGTTTCTTACGGGGTTCGGCTAAGCACCTCAGTGGGGTGTATAAGATCGAGAAGGATAGGCTCCTTTCTCTTGTACATGCCCTGGACATAAAAGCCGAATCCGCGATTTTACTGCCTTCTGAGCTCCAGGTCAAAAATGAGGCGGAGAAGAGGCTGAGAGAACTTCTCCGCAAAGAAGAATTGAAGTGGGCTTCGTGAGCTAAGGTCCGCAAAGTGGTCCAAGGGGACGCGAATACTCAATTCTTTCACCTCATTGCTAATGGTAAGCACAGAAAGAAGCGGATCTTTCAGCTTGAACAGGATGAGGGTACGATTTTAGGTCAAGATAATCTCAAAACCTGTATTACCGAGTATTATAGACATTTATTTGGACCTCCGGAGGATAATTGTGTGTCCCTCGATGAGTCCAGGACTGAGGATGTGCCTCAATTGTCTGCTGCTGATAATGATATCCTGGTTGCCCCATTCTCAGAGAAGGAGGTGTTTGATGCTATTGCACAAATGAAAAACAATAAGGCTCCCGGGCCGGATGGGTTCCTGGCCGAGTTCTATAAAAAGTGCTGGCACATTATTAAGGGGGATTTACTACCTATGTTTCATGATCTATTCTCTGGACAACTTCAATTATTTCACCTGAATTTTGGAACTATCACATTGCTCCCTAAGAAAACGGATGCTGTGAGAATTGAGCAGTTCAGACCGATCTGCCTCCTCAATGTTAGTTTCAAAATCTTCACCAAGGTTGGGACCAATAGGCTCACACAGATTGCGCATTTTGTGGTCCAACAATCCCAAACTGCTTTCATGCCGGACAGGAACATCCTTGAAGGGGTGGTTGTTCTTCATGAAACGCTCCATGAAATCCATTCCAAAAATTAGATGGAGTAATTTTTAAGGTGGATTTCGAAAAAGTGTACGATAAGGTCAAATGGCCATTCCTCCAATAGGCATTGTGTATGAAGGGTTTTTGATGAAGCCTGGCACCGACAGGTCCAATCCTTTACGCAAAAAGGGAGTGTGGGAATTAAAGTGAATGACGATATAGGTCATTACTTCTAGACACATAAAGGCCTCAGACAAGGAGATCCGATGTCCCCTATCTTGTTTAACATTGTGGTGGATATGTTAGCAATTTTGATAGGGAGGGCTAAGGAGAATGGTCAAGTGGGTGGTTTGGTACCTCATCTCGTTGATGGAGGTGTTTCCATCCTTCAATACGCAAATGATACAATCATCTTTATGGAGCATGATTTGGCCAAGGTGAGAAATATGAAGCTGGTGTTATGCCTTTTTGAACAATTGACCGGGTTAAAGATTAACTTTCATAAGAGCGAGTTGTTCTGCTTTGGTAGAGCCAAAGACGACCAGGAGTCTTATAGGAAATTGTTTGGGTGCGAGTTGGGGAGTTTACCTTTCTCATACCTTGGTATTCCGATACACCATCGTAGGCTGACAAACAGAGAATGGAAGTGCATCGAGGATCGATTTGAGAAAAAACTGAGCTGCTGGAAGGGTAAGCTCATGTCATACGGAGGCCGTTTGATATTGATTAATTCGGTGCTCACGAGTATGCCTATGTTCCTCTTATCGTTTTTTGAGGTCCCAGTTGATGTTAGGAAAAGACTAGACTTCTATCGGTCGCGTTTCTTCTGCCAGGGTGATGATCTTAAAAGAAAATACTGGCTTGCTAAATGGGACATCATCTGTCGATCGAAAGACCAAGGGGGTCTTGGTATTGAAAATCTTGAAGTTAAGAACAGATACCTTCTTAGTAAGTGGTTGTGGAAGCTTTCTTCTGGGACTGAGACCATGTGGGCGCAGATCCTCCGCAGCAAGTACCTCCAGACTAAAACATTGTCCCAGGTCGCAGTCAGACCGACTGATTCACCTTTCTGGAAAGGACTAATGAAAGTTAAACAATCAATGTTCAATAGGACGAGATTTGTTATTAGAAACGGTGCAAGTACACGTTTCTGGAAGGATACTTGGCTTGGCGACTCACCTTTAGCCATTCAATATCCGTCTTTATATCGAATTGCTCAACGACGTGAGGTATTTGTGGCAACGGTATTTCAATCTATCCCCCTTAATATTCAGTTTAGACGGTCGCTAGCGGGCAATCATTGGGAAGAATGGCTCCATCTAGTTAGAAGACTGATGGAGGTTCAACTTTCTCACCAACCCGATGGATTACGCTGGAAGTTGACTAGGTCTGGAGTATTTACAGTTAAATCAATGTATATTGATGTTATTAATTCGAACTACATTCCAACTTTCAAGTATGTTTGGGCTGTCAAAGTTCCTTTAAAAATTAAAGTGTTTATGTGGTTTGTCCATAAATAAGTTATTTTAACAAAGGACAACTTGATAAAGCGTAATTGGACAGGACCTACTAGGTGTAGTTTCTATGATCGGGATGAGACGATTAAGCATTTATTCTTTGATTGCCCGTTGGCCAAAGTCCTTTGGCGGACGGTCCATATTGCTTTTAATATTACTCCACCGACTTCTGACATTGCATTATTTGGAACACGGCTTAATGGGGTTGAGCCTGACTTAGCAAGACATATTCGGGTTGGAGTTTGCGTTTTGTTGTGGACTATCTGGAATTGCAGAAATGATTTGGTTTTTAACATAACATCACGGATTCATTTTTTGCAGGTTATTTTTCGAGCTATGGCAGTGATTCGTTCGTGGTCGCTACTCACTCCGATAGAGGCCAGGGAGCGTTTGGTTACTGGATCTATCCGTTAGGAGATGATAGCTCGGGATATCTTCAACCGGTTTGGATGACGGTCATGTAATAGGATAGGCAATTAGTTTACCTATCTATTTTTAGCCAGCCGGTTGTGGCATCTTTTCCTGGCTAGTTTGTGTATCTAGCCTTTTTAAGCTCTGTGTGAGCTGCATTTTCTTTTTATCAATTGGAGACTTTGGAACCTTGTTGATACTTTTTGTTATTTGGTTAATAAGATGGTCGTATGCATCACTCTGATGCAGAGGCCGGGAGCCCTCTTTTCGAAGAAAAAACCCAGATGAACTGGGGTCTAAGAGGTCCAGCTGAAAAAAAAAGAATCTTTATTCGTACGAGAAACGTTCGGCCGGATAGCCAGAACAAACGAAGGATCTGAGGGATTCAGTTGAAAATCTTCTTACGGCCGAGGCACTCGAGCCCCGCTGCGTCGTCGTCGCCGTCCATCCACTATCACGCCGAGAGGTAGCTCGGCACGGACCAGTGGTACGGCCGCGTGCGCGGCGCCGAGGAGCACGCCCACTCCGCACGATCGTGACCTGACCTCCAAGCCGACGCTCTGCTCCTGTCCTGACGAGGAAGAAGACACCATGTAACATCGCGCTCACCTTTGGGGCCGGGAGGGTGGGGCGGTTTTGTCGAGACGCAGCGGACGGTGGAGGCGGAGGATGCCACCAGCCGCTGGTGCTCGGCGCCAAAGACGAGAGCGTATGGCTGGCACGCGCGCACGACAGTCTGATCCCACACGTACTACGTTGTAGGCCCACTCGACCACGGCCGTTTGATCGACGCAACGCACGTACGAAGTACGAACCGTGTCGCGTCGAAAGGCATGTGACGAACACGTACGTTTCGCATGTACGCGGTGTTTTTGTTCCTTGCCTTGCAAGACCTCCATACATTCGTGGATCTATATTCGATGGATTTGCTCAGATCTCGTTATTGCTCGTCTATATTTGTGTGTGTTTGGGTTGGATCATTCCAATCTATATTATTCTTCATTGACGGTAGTTGCTTTTCTAGCGCGCTGGTTCTATGAGGCCTTAGCACGACGACTTCCCGACTGTCTACTAAACAACAAGTTGTGCCCGACTCCGGCGATGGAGGGGCGATGATGGCGGCGCGTCTTCGACTCACTTCAGTGCTTGTAATCGTCGCTAGGTGGTCTATGAATCTGAATGTAATTTTTATTTTTTCTGGTGTTCGTTGTATTACCATTATTCAAGATGAAAAGATTGAAAGTTTTCTCGCAAAATTTACTCTTCTTCTTTTCAAGAAAACTTTCAATTTATTCGTCGACTGTCATGTCAGCACAAAAAACATCAGAAATAATAAATATTATATTTAGGTTCGTCGAGCCGTCGTCCAAGCTCCTCCTTCATTGGAGCTGGCCAAAATTTGTTATAATAATCAATTAGAAAGTCGTCGTATTAAGACCCAAAGAACTAGTGCATCAGAAAAGCAACCGCCGTCATGAGGAGAAGCGTAGATCAAGAAAATCCAACTTGTAGACATATGACCGTAGACATAAAAAACCGGATCCGCCAAGATCCACCGAAAATTAACATCGACTAAATCCCACCAGGTCCGCTGGAGATACACCTCCACACGCCCTAGATGCACCGTGTGCCAAGGACTAGCGGGGATCACCTTATTCATCTTCAGGGAGCTGTCATCGCCTCACTATCCTGAGCAGGACACAAGTCATAATTAACCTTAAAAAACTAAAAACGAGGCATGAGCCCTCTCGCCGGCAAGGGCATGTCCACCACGCCCCCTTGGCCCTAAGGCCACCGGAGATGAGGCTGACCGACGGCAATGCCGAGGGAAGCGAAGAAACCCTACTCCTCTAGGCACTCGTGAGAGGAGGCCGAAGGGTTACGCGTTGGCATATGCAAGGGCATGTCCACCACGCCCCCTTGGCTCTAAGGTCACCAGAGATGGGGTTGGCAATGGCAATGCCGAAGGAGGCGAAGAAACCCTACTCCTCTAGGCTCTTGTGAGGAGGCCGAAGGGTTACGTGTTGGCATACCATACCCTTTGATTCCTCTTCTCATTGATACACAATATTAATCCTTCCATGAGGGCTGGTTTTACTATCAAATGTTCCAAGTAAGTGCACATAGATATTGGCAGTTTCTTCCACCTATCCATGAATAACCGCTCGCCGTTTGCTTCCACTGACATGGATGAAGGCAGCCATGAACGCCATCCAGGAGAGTTGTATGGCGGTGAGGCAAGGGACGATGCTGGTGCATTTCATTTTATTTTTGTGAGGAGAGGATATTGGTGCATTTGAAGTAGATATAGGAGTTGCTTTGCACTCTCTTGAACCTATAACCCGAGGCATTGTGTATGTAATTGAGTCGTGTATAAATAATGTTATGGGTCATTTAGAAAAAAAGGAGTGTGGCGTTCCTTTTCGTGCGGCCAGCACCGTGCTTGATACCCTCATAGCCCCCGATCCTCCGCCCCTAACACTAGCTTCTCCGTCAAGGTCTCTCCAATCTACATCTGTTGTTGTTGTGTGTCGTCGACAACTTCTCTAGCTTTTCATACTTTCAAAGGTTAAAATTGGCGGCATTGCCAATGGCAAAAACAAATTAAAGGGATCCACCATTTGCAAGTTACTATAAAGATTATTTGTTGCTACAATTGATTTTTGCCCTCTCTTTCGTAGCCTTCTTCCTCTTCTCTGTCCACCGCCTTCTTCCACCTGTCCTCTTGCTGCCAACGGCCGAACTATTGGGCCCCACTACCCGCGGTAGGTTCCCGCTTCCACGCCATCCCGCTCTGCCCAAGCCGCCTTCTCCGTCTCAACCATCTGTGGCCAACCGCATCTCCTGCACGCTCCCATGACCCTCCGCACCGGCCAACCGCTAACTCCCCTTCACATACAACATTGTCGCTAGCCTCGTCGTCCCCGTGCATCTTCGGGTCCTTCCTGACTTGGCCTTGCCGGAACACCGCCACGGTTGGCCACTGATCTCTATTGGAATTCGTCCAAGGATTGATCCCATCAAAAATGTGAACACACGCACCCAAAAGCTTTTGATGTGCCGTTTGTAATTCTCGGTAGATTGGGTGGTACGTTGCTTGTAGTCGCCTAGTCGGTTACTACTACTCCACTGGTACTACTAGCACACGATGAGGGCAACACGCTAGCTACTACTACTAAACTTTGTCACGTTTTCTACTAAATATACTAATACTAACTCTACCATGACTCGGCCAAGACCACGTGCACAAATCTGACTCAAATTGCCACTGACTTGCACGGATATGGCTCAAGGTTACTCTAACACTCCCCCGTCTCTCCATCGACGGTGCACCTCGCCTTCATCTTCCAGAAAAACCGACCGCGTCGTTGTCATTTCCACGCAACTTACCCATACCAAACGTGCTAGCTAGCTGCGTCTTTGCCATAGTAGTGTGGTAGCCCATACGTACCCGCACCATGTGCACGGTTCTCAGCTCTTACCATATAGACAAGACGCTCGTGAAATCGTTGCACCGGCCAGTACCAAAGGAGTGGCCCGGTTGTTTTCAGATTCCAAATCGACGGCGCCACCCGTGCCAATACTAGGTGGCGGCCATGGCGGGTACGCAAGCGCACGATTGGTGCGTGCATGCATGCATGTCTACGCGGCAACGATGGAGACAAGGCATGCAGATCGCATGTGATCCGTCCACGTCCACCGGTCCACACCAGCTGCCCGGCCGTGCAGTACTCCACATGGACGATGGAGCCGATGATGGATCCATCGCCCACCCACCGGCTCGTCGTCCACGGGTACAAGTACTCCGTGAGGCGTGAGTGCACCGGCCGTGCTAGCTAGCTGGCCTGCTTCGCGTGAGTTCATCCATCCATCCATCCACCATGGCCTCCGACCGCCTCGCCGCCCTCAAGGCCTTCGACGAGACCAAGGCCGGCGTGAAGGGCCTCGTGGACGCCGGCGTCAAGGCCGTCCCGGACATCTTCCGCCACCCTCCCGACCCGCTCCCCCAGTGCACCAAGGTCGCCGCCATCCCGGTCGTCGACCTCTCGGCCCCCCGCTCGGAGGTGGTCGCCGCGGTGAGGGAGGCGGCGCGGACGGCGGGCTTCTTCCAGCTGGTGAACCACGGCGTGCCGGAGGCGGCCATGTCGGGGATGCTGGCGGCGGTGCGGCGGTTCAACGAGGAGCCCGCGGAGGCCAAGGCGCCCTACTACACGCGGGACGCCGGGCGGCGCGTGCGCTACAACTGCAACGCGGACCTCTTCCGGACCCTGGTGGGCAAGTGGCGCGACACCATCTACATGGACGACGTGGACCGGCTGGCGGCGGGCGAGGAGGAGGAGGTCCTCCCGCCGGCGTGCCGGGGCGTCGCGCCCAAGTACACGGCGCAGATACGGATGCTGGGGCGCGCGCTCTTCGAGCTGCTGTCGGAGGCCCTGGGCGTGCGGCGCGGGTACCTGGAGGAGGAGGCCGGCTGCCTGGAGACGCTCAGCGTCGCCGGCCACTACTACCCGGCGTGCCCGGAGCCGCACCTGACGCTGGGCGCCGTCAGGCACAACGACCCCGGCTTCCTCACCGTGCTGCTCCAGGACGGCGTCGGCGGCCTCCAGGTGCTCACGGACGTCGAGGACGGCGAAGGGAACGTGTCCGCCGCTTGGGCCGACGTGCCGGCGGTGCCGGGGGCGCTGGTGGTGAACGTCGGCGACTTCCTGCAGCTGGTGTCCAACGACAGGTTCAGGAGCGTCGCGCACCGCGTGGTGGCCAACAGCGTGGGGCCCCGGATGTCGGTGGCGTGCTTCTTCAGGGCCAAGGGAGCGACGGTGTGCGCCCCGGTGGTGGCGGACGGGGGTGGCCCGCCGCGCTACCGGACCGTCACGGCGGAGGAGCTGCTTCGCTCCTCCGGGAAGCAGAACGGGCTCCGCGACGTGAGGCTCTAGCTGGCGAGCCTCAAGAAAGCAGAGAGCAGAGACGAGGCGTGAATGCATGTTGGGACATGGTGATGAAATGCGTGTCGATGAAGTTGGAGCTTTGCATGAATTTGCTTATCTTTGTCTGAAAAATAAATAAATTTGCTTATCTGCTCATGCAAGCAAAATTGTTCATGACTTTGGAACTTTGCCCGAGTTTGCTTATCTGTTCATGCAAGAAAAAATGTTCATGAAAGAAGCAAACTTTGCTGACCGATGCCCTTGAACCGTACAAGAGCTTAAATTGCTTTTTTAGGGGTGAAAAACAATTTATTCATACAAAATACACATGAAGTGGGATACAAGAAGGGTCATGGGGATTCTCAAAACCGCATGTGGCGTCCCGGACCCTGAGGAAGAGCAAATTTAGCTAATCTATGTGCCTCATTGTTAGCGGCACGACCCTCGAACCCAAACTTACAATTAAACATAGTAGCTTTGAGATTTATTTCACTAATGATAGCGCCCTACCGGCCTCTGACCCCCTTAGAAATGTCTGAGACAACTTGGTTGCAATATGAGGCAATGATGAACTATTGCAAATTGAGGTCCTCTGCCAATGCTAATGCCTCCCGACATACAAGAGCTTAAATTCCTGACCAAGTAAGAAATGGTTAGAAGAGATGGCACGGCCCATTCCGTAGATGAGGCTCTCTTCATGCGTTGTGTGCTCCGGTACTTTGTCAGTTGTTCTTTGCTTTGTGACTTGTGACTAGTACTAGTAGAGCAACTTGAAAATATATTAACAAAGGTACAAATTAACGAGTTTGCTAAAACTCTGTCGACCAAGATTTAACTAAGTCTCAGTCGACTGCATAGCCATTAGATCTTTGCATGAAGATTTGTCCTGGACTGAGCACCATTCAAAGGACCTCCAGCATTTTGTACCACTGTTTGCAACATATCTTCCTACTGGTTGCAGCATATGTCTTACTGATTCTAGCATCTTGTCTCACCGGACACCAACATCTGCCCTCGTCGACTGTAGCACGTCGTCCCATCAGTCACGACATCCGCCATTGATAGTTGCGGGCTTGCAGCATATAGTCCCAGCGGTTGTAGCGTCTGTTGTGTTGCTTGTAGCCTGCTTGAAACATTTTTTGTCGCTGGTTGTAGCATCTCGTCTCACTGACACAACATCTGCCCTTTTCGGTTGTGGCATGTCATCCCATCTGCCACAACATTCGCCATTGATGGTTGTAGCATATAGTCACAACGATTGTAGCGTCTATTGTCTTGCTTGCAGCATGCTTGCAATATTTTTTGTTTTCGGTTGTAGCATCTAGCCGTGCCACTCGTGACACTATAGCTATGGTGATGTCACTCGACTGGGACGTCGTTAAGTCTAGTGATTGGGTTATAAAAACACCCATTAATTAAGATGTTTCATTGATCATATAGGTTTCTAAGTGGCTCGGATCAACGTGTGCTTGAAGGTTCCCCACGCCACAACCAACTCACGAATCATTTTCCTCTTCCTCACAATGAGAAACTCAAGCAACTGGGGTTCTATGCCTCCTGCTTGCAGCGTAGAGCCCATCAATATCAGAAATCCAGTTCTAATTATCATATCCTGCAAGCACAACAGGGGTGCCCTGAATAAGGAATTCCATAACTCATAATACCTCTTAGATAATGCAAGACCCTTTCTAGTGCATGCCAATGGTCATCACCTAGGTTGGACATGAACCTACTCAGTTTCTCACAGCAAAAAAGATATTTGGCCTAGTTGCGCTAGCTAAGTACATGTGTGAACTGACAATTTGAGAGTATCTTCATTGATCTCTCATTTTTTTCCTTGTGCTTTCTGAGTGTCACACTAGGATCATAACGTGTTGGAGAAGTCTTGCTACCCATAAAAGTGAAATGGCTCATGGCCTTCCCAACATAGTGAGATTGTGTTAGAGTAATTCCACTCTCATCCTTTATCAGTTTGATGTTTAGAATCACATCAGCTTCTCTCACATCTTTCATATCAAAGTTCATTGATAGAAATGGCTTGACATCATTGATCACATCAATGTTTGTACCAAAGATCAGTATGTCATTCACATACAAACATAATATATAACACCATCTCCCTCGCCATGGCGATAGTAAACACATCTATCAACCTCATTAATGACAAAGGCTGCATAAGTGAGAGTTCTGTCAAACTTCTCATGCCACTTCTTAGGAGCCTGTTTCAGACCATACAATATTTTAACAACTTGCACACCTTTCTCTCTTCACCCTTTACTACAAACCCATATGGTTGATCCATATAGATTTCCTCTTCGAACTCTCCATTTATGAAAGATGTCTTTATGTCCATTTTATCAGCAATAAGACCATAGGAGGCAGCCAAGGAAAGTAGTACCTGGATGGTGATTAGTGTAGCGACGGATGAATAGGTGTCGAAGTAATCTTCACCTTCTTTTTGAGTGTAGCCCTTGGCCACAAGACATGCCTTGTACTTCTCAATAGTATCATATGGCCTAAGCTTCTTTTTGAACACCCACTTACACCCCGCACGTTTGCAACAATAGGAACGTTCAGTTAGCTCCCAGGTCCTATTAAAAAGAATTGAGCCTATCTCATTATGGACAACTTCCTTCCAGTCATCTGCATCAGGAGATACATATGCATGTGCAATAGACGGGGAGTCTCATCCACAAGGTACAAAATGAAATCATTGCCAAAGCATTTTGCAATCTTTTGTCTCTTACTCCTCGCAGGATCTTCATTGTCATCCTTTTCAAGGACTTCCTCGTGTGGTTGTTAAAAAAAACTCATCAGAGGACCTAGATTCGGAAAATATCTCACGGGAAATTCTAGCAATGATATGCATATCTTTCATATGAAACATATTCTCAAAAAATATTGCATCACCAGATTCCAATCAACATGCATATTAGGCACCTCATATTTAACCACTAAAAATCTATAAGCAATTCTCTGATACGTCAGCAACGTACCTATAATTTTTGATTGTTCCATGCTATTATATTATCTGTTTTGGATGTTTGCTATTTTATATTATTTTTGGGACTAACCTATTAACCTAGAGCCCAGTGCCAATTCCCGTTTTTCCTTGTTTTAGAGTTTCGCAGAAAAGGAATACCAAACGGAATAAAACTTTTGTGATAATTGTTCTTGGACCAGAAAACATCCAGAGGACTTGGAGTGCAAGTCAGAGAAGCCACGGGGCAGCCACAAGGATGGAGGGCGCGCCTAGGGGGTAGGGCGCACCTCCACCCCCTTGTGGGCCTCTCGTGACTCCACCGACCTAGTTTCTTCGCCTATATATTCTCGTATATCCCAAAACCAACAGAGAGAGCCACGAAAACACTTTTCCACTGCCGCAACCTTCTCTACCCGTGAGATCCCATCTAGGGGCCTTTTTCGGCGTCCTGCCGGAGGGGGATTCAATCACGGAGGGCTTCTACATCAACACCATTGCCCTTCCGATGAAGTGTGAGTAGTTTACTACAGACCTACGGGTCCATAGCTAGTAGCTAGATGGCTTATTCTCTCTCTCTTTGATTCTCAATACCATGTTCTCCTCGATGTTCTTGGAGATCTATTCAATGTAATACTTTTTTGCGGTGTGTTTGCCAAGATCCGATGAATTGTGGATTTATGATCAGCTTATCTATGAATATTATTTGAATCTTCTCTGAATTCTTATATGCATGATTTGATATCTTTGTAGGTCTCTTCGAACTATCGATTTGGTTTGGCCAACTATATTGGTTTTTCTTGCAATGGGAGAAGTGCTTAGATTTGGGTTCAATCTTGCGGTGTCCTTTCCCAGTGACAGTAGGGGCAGCAAGGCACATCTGTATTATTGCCATCAAGGATAAAAAGATGGGGTTTTCATCATATTGCTTCAGTTAATTCCTCTACATCATGTCATCTTGCTTAATGCGTTACTCTGTTCTTTATGAACTTAATGCTCTAGATGCATGCTGGATAGCGGTCGATGTGTGGAGTAATAGTAGTAGATGCAGCATCGTTTCGGTCTACTTGACATGGACGTGATGCCTATATTCATGATCATTGCCTTAGATATCGCCATAACTTTGCGCTTTTCTATCAATTGCTTGACAATAATTTGTTCACCCACCGTAATATTTCTATCTTGAGAGAAGCCTCTTGTGAAACCTATGGCCCCTGGGTCTATTTTCCATCACATAAGTTTCTATTTTCCATCATATAAGTTTCCGATCCATCATATTAGCTTGCGATTTACTTCCTTTGCAATCTTTTACTTTCCGATCAATAAACCAAAAATACCAAAAATATTTACTTTACCATTTATGTATATCTATTAGATCTCACTTTTGCAAGTAACCGTGAAGGGATTGACAACCCCTTTATTGCGCTGGGTTTGTTTGATTGTTTGTGCAGGTTTTTGGTGACTTGTGCGTTGTCTCCTACTGGATTGATACCTTGGTTCTCAAACTGAGGGAAATACTTACTCTACTTTGCTGCATCACCCTTTCCTCTTCAAGGGAAAAATCAATGCAAGCTCAAGAAGTAGCAGGAAGAATTTCTGGCGCCGTTGCCGGGGAGATCTATGCAAATCAAGACATATCAAGTACCCATCATAAACTCCCATCTCTTGCATTACATTATTCGCCATTCGCCTCTCGTTTTCCTCTCCCCCACTTCTAAACGATTTTCAAAAAGATTTTCCCTTTTCTTCGCCCTTCTTCCATTCGTCTTTTCATTTGCCCTTATGTCTTACTTGGTTTGTTTGTTCGTTTGCTTGGTATAATTGTGTGTTTATTAAAAATCAGAAGCAAAGAGTTTATGGATCCTCATCCACTTTCTAATCTTTTTAAGAGATCCAATTATGATGAACCAATTGCTAGTGAGTTGCGTGCACTGGATTATCTTTATGAAGTTTTGCTTGAAATTCGTGAATCTAAAAATTGTGATGAAATTTGTGAAGTGATTCACGATAGTTCCTTCAGTGAAAATCATGATTGCAATGATGTTATTATAAATTCTATTAATGTGAATTGTGTTAATGATATGCAAAACCCTAAGCTTGGGGGTGCTAGTTTTGCTATGTCCACTACTTGTTGCAATGTCATGATTGGGGTGATTCTTCTTACGATCTTGAAAATTTATTTACTCCCCATGATGAATGTGAGATTGATAATAATGTTTACAATAATATTGAAATTGGGTTTGGAAAAGTGCCAACTTTAGATCCCACATATTTGGATAGTGTTCAATCTTATGAAGTTTTTGATACAAGTGGGTTCGGAGAGGTCATGACTTTATTTTATGATAATCCCACTATTTCAGAAGAGTGTCAACTTTGCATGCATGTGGATCATGTTGAGAAAATTTTATGTGATAGTTATATTGTTGAATTTGCTTATGATCCTACATGTAATTATTATGAGAGAGAGAGTAAAATATGGCTGTAGAAATTTTCATGTTACAAAATTACCTCTCATTATGTTGAGATTGCTATTGTTTCTTTCCTCTTCCTTGCATATGGTAGTTTTTCCTTGTCTTTATAATTTGTTTGCTTATAAAATCCCTATGCATAGGAAGCATGTTAGACTTAAACTTGTCTGTCACATGTTTCATGATGCTCTCTTCGTGTTTCAATTGCTATCTTTCATGTGAGTGTCATCGAAATTATTAATGCCTAGCTAAGGGCGTTAAACAATAGCGCTTGTTGGGAGGCAACCCAATTTTATTTTTTGTTTTTGCTTTTGCTTTTTAGGTTCTGTTTTGCAATAAATAATTCATCTAGCCTCTGGTTAGATGTAGTTCTGTGTTTTAATTAGTGTTTGTGCCAAGTAAGACCTTTGGGATAGCTTACGGTGATAGTTGATTTGATCTTGCTGAAAAACAGAAACTTTTGCGCTAAGGAAAACAATTCTAATTTTTTAACACAAGCGTGATAAAATATTGATTCTTTTTGCAGAAGATTAAGAAACAAATTGCTTAGGTTGTCCTAATTTTTCATAATTTTTGGATTTACAAAAGTATTCGAAATATCCAGATTACTAAAGACTGTTCTATTTTTGACAGATTCTGTTTTCTATGTGTTGTTTGCTTATTTTTAATGAATCTATGGCTAGTATCGGGGGGGGGGGGGTGATGTAGTCATGTACCTACGGTAGGGACACGGACCCGTCCTAAGAGCCCTACCGTAGGACATCCTTAGAGGAAGTCACCTTTCAGACAATTTGAAGATATCCCACTCGACGGATTGAAGACACTCGACCAAGAGCTGTCACTCGACCAAGGAGCCAGCCACTCGACTGCCAGAAGACCTCAAGTCACTCCGTGGGCAAACGGTCGGTTATTAAGTAGCCTTTATGATCATTATGACACTTTATTAGGGACGTTATCAGTAACGCCCACCTTAAATGTACCTTAAACCCTGCATTACCGAGGGCAGGAGAGGGCTGGCGAACTCTATATAAGCCACCCCCCTCCTCAGTATCAAGGGTTCGCACCCCTGTCATCTTACTCACGCATAATCCAATCGACCGCCTCCGGGCACCGAGACATAGGGCTGTTACTTCCTCACAGAAGGGCCTGAACTCGTAAACCTTGCGTGCTTACAACTTCCCGATAGCTAAGGTCTAGCCTCTTCATACATACCCCGTACCTCACTGTCAGACTTAGAACCACGACAGTTGGCGCCCACCTTGGGGCATTAGTCTTAGCGCCTAATTGGAGAAGTTGCGATTTTTCCGATCCACTCGATCATGTTTTCCTGCGGAGCTTTGGCGGAGGGCCGCGAGATCCGTCTCGGCCGACTTGCTTTCATCGCCGACGACTCCGCTTGGCTCCAGGAGGCGCCGCTTGACGTCGACGCGCTCCCCGTCCGCGGTGCGACGCACTTCCGCGCGTGCGTCCGTGGCGTCCTCCTGAGGCAGCCATCGACCCCATATCGGTTGACTCCCGTGCCATCTCCCCGTCCTGTCTCCCGCCAGCGCAAGCGCTCGGGTCGGTCGAGGCTCCAGCGATGGATGAAGCGCGCCGTGGCCCGCCAGTCGGTGACCCAGCAGATCGCTGCAATCGAGCCTGACGAATCCCTCTGCGGCCTGTTCGATCTGTCGACTGGCTCCATGGAGTCCGCTTCCGAGTGCGACAGCAGCGACCCCCTGGCGGAGGTCCTGGCGGTCGAGGGGACACGCAGTCCCCCCGGATTCCCTCGCGCTGACGATGGTGCCGACAGGGGCGATCCGTCGCACCCTCACGACGAATACCTCCCCGAGCCTCTTACGTCGTTGCAACGGGAGGAGCTTCGTCGCCGGAACATGGACGCGCTCTACACACCTATTGTTGGAGAAACCCCCGAGGCCCGGGCCTTGGAGGATGCGCGCTTGGCTAATCTAGCCGAGCACACTCGACTGGAGAATCTATAGCGGGCTCTCGACGAGCGGGCGCGTCAGCGGGCTCCCGAGTCCAGTCGACGCCAGCAGGCTCCCGAGTCCAGTCGATGCCAGCAGGCACCCGAACCCAGTCGACGGCAGCTCTTCCCGCCACCACAGGTGTACCGAACTCCGGTTCAGAACCTGGCTGCCGCGGCCCGCATAGCGGAGTCGATCCAGCCCTCCCAGTCGGAGGCCGGAAGAGGATTGCTGCAGATCAGAGCATTGCTCCGAGCAGCGGGGAATCAGAATTCCACCGTCTCTCAGTCGCGGGACAGGATCCACAGTCGATCCGTCGCAACGGAGACCGTCCAGTCGGCTCACAGCCCGAGATCGCCCCCGAGGCGTGAGGGGCGTGGAGACCGGCACGATCGGTACAGGGGGAACGAGCAATATGATCACCGACTCAACCGTGATGATGGGCGTCGGGTGCCATCCCCTCCTCCGCGGAGTGGATCATATGCACCTCAGCATCGAGACGACAGGCGCCCTCATCACACCGGGCAGAGGATCCCAGTCGACCCCAGGGACCCTGGCTTTGACGCGAGATCCATCCTCGTTCAAGGTCTGGTGGACAGGAACAGGGCTCATCGAGAGGGCCACAACAGAGATACGCCCGCCGGCGGGAGGGCACACTCCTCGGGGCCTGAGTGTTTCAGTCGAGCCATCAGAGCCGCGGTGATCCCACCCAACTTCCGGCTGGCGACTGGAATCAGCAAGTTCACCGGCGAGTCCAAGCCTGACACGTGGCTCGAGGATTACCGAGTGGCTGTGTAGATCGGCGGCGGCAACGACGAGGTGGCCATGAAGCATTTACCCCTCATGTTGGAAGGCTCAGCTAGGGCGTGGCTGAATCAGCTGGTGCCCAGCAGCATTTACACTTGGGAGGATCTCTCCCGAGTGTTTGTTACAACCTTCGAAGGGACATGCAAGCGCCCTGCAGGCCTTACAGAGCTGCGGTCTTGCGTATAGAAGCCGAATGAAACACTGAGGGAATACATCCAGAGGTGGATCACACTGCACCACTCGGTCGAGAACGTGCCTGACCATCAAGCAGTCTGCGCTTTCAAGGAAGGAGTCAAGTACAGGGAGTTGAATCTGAAATTTGGCCGGACCGGGGAGATGTCCCTTAATCGGATGATGGATATTGCCACCAAGTACGCTAATGGAGAAGACGAGGACCGACTCCGGAGCGGCAAACTTAAGTCAGTCGCCCAAGAAACCGGAGGAAACTCCAGTCGGAAGCAGAAGCGGAAGGCCGAGCCGGCCGCTCCCGGGGAGGCCCTGGCCGTGGCCTAGGGAAACTTCAAGGGGAAACCCAAGGGCACTTGGAAGCCCAAGAAAGTCAAGGATCAGGATGGGAATGATGTTTTGGATTTGCCATGTCACATCCACACCAAGAAAGATGAAGAGGGTAATTTTATTTACCCCAAACATACCACTCGACAATGCCGGCTCCTGATCCAACAGTTTCAGGGCAAGCAGCCCAAGGATAAAGAGAAAGAGCCGGACAGGGTTGAGGACAGGGATGATAGCGACGATGGATACCCCCAGGTCAATTCCACCCTGATGATTTTTGCCGATGTCGAAAGCAAAAGTCGACTGAAAGTCATAAACCGGGAGGTGAACATGGTTGCCCCTGCAACTCCCAGTTACCTAAAGTGGTCCCAGACGGCCATCACGTTCGACCAATCCGATCATCCAACTCACATTGCCACCCCTGGGAGGCAAGCTTTGGTGGTCGACCCAGTTGTCGAAGGCACTCGACTGACCAAAGTCCTGATGGATGGTGGCAGTGGCCTGAACATACTATACGTGGAAACCTTGAAAGGAATGGGCATTCCGATGTCCAGACTCAGCACCAGTAACATGAGCTTCCACGGAGTCATTCCTGGGAAGAAAGCCGAGTCACTCGGCCAGATTGCTCTTGATGTGGTTTTCGGTGATTCAAAGAATTACCGCAAGGAAAAGTTAACGTTTGAAGTTGTGGACTTCCAGAGTGCTTATCACGCCATCTTGGGCAGGCCGGCTTATGCACGCTTCATGGCTCGACCATGCTACGTGTATCTTAAATTAAAGATGCCTGGTCCCAAAGGTGTGATCACTGTTACAGGCAACCAGAAGAAAGCAGAAGAATGTTTCCAGAAGGGATCAAAGATCGCCGACGCTCAGATGGCAGTAGTCGAGCTGAAAGAGTACCAAAAGACTGCCGACCCGAGTGAATTGCTGCGGGCTAAGAAGCCTGCCTCCGAATCAGCTTTTCAGTCGGCCGGCGAAACGAAGACGGTCCACGTTCACCCGACCGACCCCGACGCAGCTCCGACTCACATCTCAACAACGCTCGACTCCAAATAGGAAGAAGCGCTCATCCAGCTCCTCCGTGAGAACTGGGACATCTTCGCATGGAAACCCTCTGACATGCCCGGAGTTCTCAGGGGGCTGGCTGAGCACCGCCTGCGAGTCGACTCAAAGTTCAAACCCGTGAAGGAACATCTGTGGCGGTCCGCCGTCTAGAAAAAACAAGCTATCGGCGAAGAAGTGGCTCGGCTCTTAGCAGCTGAGTTCATTCGAGAGATCTACCACTCCGAGTGGCTCGCCAATGTTGTCATGGTCCCCAAGAAGGACAAGTCACTCCGCATGTGCATTGATTTCAAGCATATCAATCGGGCCTGCCCGAAAGATCATTTTCCTCTCCCTCCCATCGACCAAATTGTCGACTCAACTGCGGGATGTGAGAGATTGTCTTTTTTAGATGCCTACTCCGGGTACCATCAGATCCGTCTGTATGGGCCCGACGAAATCAAAACAGCTTTCATCACTCCATTCGGATGCTTCTGTTACGTCACCATGCCGTTCGGCCTCAAGAACGCCGGAGCCACATTCATGAGAATGATCCAGAAGTGTTTACTCACTCAAATCAGTCGGAATGTGGAGGCGTACATGGACGATATCGTAGTCAAGTCCCGGAAAGGTTACGACCTACGGGCTGACCTTGCTGAAACCTTCGCCAACCTCAGGAGGTACGATATCAAGCTCAACCCGTCAAAATGCACTTTCGGAGTTCCAGGTGGCAAGCTACTCGGTTTTCTCGTTTCCGAACGGGGAATCGACGCCAATCCTGAAAAAGTTGGCACCATACTCCGGATGAAGCGTCCCGTATGTGTGCATGATGTCCAAAAACTTACAGGCTGCTTGGCCGCCTTAAGTTGATTCATCTCTCGACTCGGTGAAAAAGCGTTGCCTCTTTACCGACTGATGAAAAAGTCTGACAAGTTCGAATGGACTCCAGAAGCTGATGCAGCGTTTGCAGAGCTCAAAGCTCTGCTCTCCACCCAGCCGGTGCTAGCTGCTCCAATCAGCAAAGAGCCTCTGCTGCTTTATATTGCAGCCACGGGACAAGTTGTCAGTACAGTACTTACGGTCGAGAGAGAAGAGGAAGGGAAGGCCTTCAAAGTTCAACGCCCTGTTTATTATGTGTCTGAAGTTTTGACCCCTTCAAAACAAAGATACCCCCACTACCAGAAGCTTGTATATGGGATTTACATGACCACGAAGAAAGTTGCACATTATTTCTCCGACCACTCCATTACAGTCGTCAACGACGCCCCATTATCGGAGATCCTGCATAACAGAGATGCAACTGGTCGAGTGGCCAAGTGGGCGATTGAACTCCTTCCTTTAGACATCAAGTTTGAAGCAAAGAAAGCCATCAAGTCTCAAGCGATCGCGGATTTTATCGCCGAGTGGATTGAACAGCAACCTCCGACTCAAGTTCACTCGGAACACTGGGCTATGTTCTTCGATGGATCCAAGATGCTGAATGGTTCGGGCGCGGGGGTAGTTCTGGTCTCCCCCCGAGGAGATAAGCTCAGATACGTTCTCCAGATTCACTTTGATTCCTCCAATAACGAAGCAGAGTATGAAGCACTTTTGTATGGGTTGTGCATGGCCATTTCACTCGGCGTCCGTCGCCTCATGGTCTATGGCGACTCAGATCTGGTGGTTAATCAAGTGATGAAGGAATGGGACGTCAGGAGTCCGGCAATGACCGGATACTGCAATGCAGTACGGAAGCTAGAGAAGAAGTTTGAGGGGTTGGAACTCCACCACATCCCCCGACTGAAAAACCAGGCAGCTGACGACTTGGCAAAGATAGGCTCCAAGAGAGAAGCCATTCCAAGCAACGTGTTCTTGGAACACATTCACTCGCCGTCAGTACAAGAAGATCCTTTCACAGAAGAAGCCCCGCAGCCGAAAAGTGCCGCGGACCCGACTGAAGTTGAAGTGCCTGCAGTAGTCGACCTGATCATGGAAGTCTTGGCAGTCACCCCCGACTGGACGATACCATACATTGCATATATCCTAAGGAAAGAACTCCCGGAGGACGAGGAAGAGGCTCGACAGATCGTCCGCCGGTCTAAGGCCTTCACAGTCATAAGGGGACAGCTGTATAGAGAAAGTGCGACCGGAGTCGGCCAGAAATGCATAACGCCAGAAGAAGGTCAAATAATCCTCAACGATATCCACTCGGGAACCTGCGGTCACCACGCGTCCTCTCGGACCATTGTGGCTAAAGCATACCGAGCTGGATTTTATTGGCCAAGGGCAAATGAGATGGCGAAAGAGATAGTCGACAGGTGCGAGGGCTGCCAGTTCTACTCGAACATGTCACACAAGCCCGCGTCAGCCCTGAAAACCATTCCGCTCGTCTGGCCCTTTGCCGTCTGGGGATTGGACATGGTTGGCCCCTTGAGAACGGGCAGGAGTGGGTTCACTCACGTGCTTGTGGCAGTCGACAAGTTCACCAAATGGATCGAGGCTAAGCCCATAAAGAGCCTTGACGCTGGCACCGCTATCAGTTTCATCAGAGGGTTGACATTCAGATATGGAGTCCCACACAACATCATCACTGATAACGGGTCAAACTTTGATTCAGACGAATTCAGGGCATTTTGCGCTTCTCAAGGCACACGAGTCGACTACGCCTCAGTCGCTCACCCCCAGTCGAACGGACAGGCTGAGAGGGCAAATGGTCTGATCCTCAAAGGGCTAAAACCCTGACTGATGCGCGATCTCAAGCACGCGGCAGGTGCTTGGGTCGACGAGCTTCCGTCAGTGCTGTGGGTTTAAGGACCACCCCTAACCGGTCGACTGGAAGGACCCCGTTCTTCCTGGTTTATGGAGCCGAAGCTGTCCTGCCAAGCGATCTCCTTCATAATGCGCCCCGAGTTGAACTTTACACCAAAGATGAAGCGGAGCAGGCCCGGCAAGACGCAGTCGACCTCTTGGAGGAAGAGAGGGAGATGGCAATGATCAGATCGACCATTTATCAGCAGGACTTGCGTCGATTCCACGCCCGGAACGTGAAAAGTCGAGCCTTTCAAGAAGGAGATTTGGTCCTCCGAGTGGATCAACAGAAACCTCACAAGCTCGCTCCCACTTGGGAAGGCCCCTTCGTCATCACCAGAGTCCTCCACAACGGAGCATATCACCTTTACAATGTTGATCGACAGATCGACGAACCTCGAGCTTGGAACGCGGAGCTTCTCCGCCCCTTTTACACTTAAGGCCGCTCTCAAACCAGATGTAATAAGAAAAACTCCTAGGGTTCATTTTTATCAGAAATAAGAGTGTTCCAATAATTGTTGTCACTATTGTATGTATCCGAAATCCCCCAGTGGGTGACTTAGCAGCGAATCCGGTTCGCCTAAGTTTGAAAAATCCTACCGAGTGGAGAGCAATCCTCCCACTCGGGGGCTTAGCTGCAGTTCAGCACTCGCCTAAGTTCTCCACGAAGAGACTTAGCTGCAGTCAGACACTCGCCTAAGTTTGAAAAATCCTACCGAGTGGAGCGCAATCCTCCCACTCGGGGGCTTAGCTGCAGTTCAGCACTCGCCTAAGTTCTCCACGAAGAGACTTAGCTGCAGTCAGACACTCGCCTAAGTTTGAAAAATCCTACCGAGTGGAGAGCAATCCCCCCACTCGGGGGCTTAGCTGCAGTTCAGCACTCGCCTAAGTTCTCCACGAAGAGACTTAGCTGCAGTCAGACACTCGCCTACGTTTGAAAAATCCTACCGAGTGGAGAGCAATCCCCCCACTCGGGGGCTTAGCTGCAGTTCAGCACTCGCCTAAGTTCTCCACGAAGAGACTTAGCTGCGGTCAGACGCTCGCCTAAGTTTGAAAAATCCTACCGAGTGGAGAGCAATCCTCCCACTCGGGGGCTTAGCTGCAGTTCAGCACTCGCCTAAGTTCTCCACGAAGAGACTTAGCTGCAGTCAGACACTCGCCTAAGTTTGAAAAATCCTATCGAGTGGAGAGCACTCCTCCCACTCGGGGGCTTAGCTGCAGTTCAGCACCTGCCTAAGTTCTCCACGAAGAGACTTAGCTGCGGTCAGACACTCGCCTAAGTTTGAAAAATCCTACCGAGTGGAGAGCAATCCTCCCACTCGGAGGCTTAGCTGTAGTTCAGCACTCGCCTAAGTTCTCCACGAAGAGACTTAGCTGCAGTCAGACACTCGCCTAAGTTTGAAAAATCCTATCGAGTGGAGAGCAATCCTCCCACTCGGAGGCTTAGCTGCAGTTCAGCACTCGCCTAAGTTCTCCACAAAGAGACTTAGCTGCAGTCAGACACTCGCCTAAGTTTGAAAAATCCTACCGAGTGGAGAGCACTCCTCCCACTCGGGGGCTTAGCTGCAGTTCAGCACCTGCCTAAGTTCTCCACGAAGAGACTTAGCTGCGGTCAGACACTCGCCTAAGTTTGAAAAATCCTACCGAGTGGAGAGCAATCCTCCCACTCGGAGGCTTAGCTGCAGTTCAGCACTCGCCTAAGTTCTCCACGAAGAGACTTAGCTGCAGTCAGACACTCGCCTAAGTTTGAAAAATCCTACCGAGTGGAGAGCTCCGCCACAAATACAATGTACAACAACGGGGTGTGGGTCGACTGCCACCTTCTCCCGAGAGCTTCGCCACAAATACAATGTACAACAACGGGGTGTGGGTCGACTGCCACCTTCTCCCGAGAGCTCCGCCACAAATACAATGTACAACAACGGGGTGTGGGTCGACTGCCACCTTCTCCCGAGAGCTCCGCCACAAATACAATGTACAACAATGGGGTGTGGGTCGACTGCCACCTTTTCCCGAGAGCTCCACCACAAAAACAATGTACAACGACAGGGTGGGGGTCGGCCATCAAGCCTCTCACGACAGTTCCAGACCACGGAGACATTCAACAAAAATAAAGTTCGGATAAAGCTTAAAAGGCCCCGGGCCCCGAATCAAAGTACTCGAGCCCTCAGCTCGGCAGAGTTCAAACGATTACAAGTCCACTCGGCATTCCGAGGCTAAGTTAAGGAAAAGCATAAAAAGTTTTCTCACTCCTCAAGAGGAGGGCTGGCAGGAGCAACGAACTCATCCAGGTCGATTCCGTCCGCAATGCGAGTAGCTGCAGCGATGAAGGTCTCCATGAAGTCCTGGAAGCTGTGCCTCTTGGTATTGGCGACTTGGATGGCGGCCAGCTTTTCTTCTCGTGCCTCCTTGCAATGAACGCGGACTAAGGATAGAGCCACGTCAGCGCCGCATCGGGCAGAGGACTTCTTCCACTCCTGCACTCGATCGGGGATTTTGTCAAGTCGAGCCATAAGAGACTCGAGATCATTCTGGAGCGCGGATTCTGGCCAAAGTGTCGAGTCGATCCGCGACACGGCAACCTTCAGTCGAGCCAAGTAATCCACGGCGCCGTCGATTCGAGATTCCAGTCGGAGAAGGTTCATGGCAGTATCGTCTTTCACCGGAGAATTGATTGGGTCCAGACCCGTTTCGATCCGCCCGGTCTCCTCTTCGAAGTTCTGACAGAATTCTGCACACAAGACCTAAAGATAAGCCAACGATCACAAGATTGAGTCGACACAAAAAGTACAAAACAGTCAAAATTAGACGTGCACCTTCAACTTTGATGTACAGCCTCTTGGCGAGGCTCCTCAGGTAGCTCTCCAGGTCGTCCCTCCTACGGGCGATGCCTTCCATCTCCTCGCCCAAGAGGAGGTTCTTCTTCCAACTGGCAGTCAGCTTGTTGGCATCAGTCAGAGCGGTCTGCAACCTAATGTTCTCTTGTTCCAACTGGTCGACCGAAGCCAGCTTCTGTTCGGCCAGAGCCATCTTGTCATCAGCCGCCTTGCGGGCAACAGCCAGGTCCTGGTCCTTCCTCGCCAAAGCTCTTTCCAATTCTCCTACAAAGAAACGGCGATTGAATCGGAAACAGCAAAGGAATGCCCAAGCCTGAAAACAGAATCAGTCGACAAAGTCGCTTTACCTGCGGCGCCCTCCCTGACCTTCTGCAACTCTGTCCTGGCCAGCTCTAGATCAAGGTCCAGTTGAATCTTCTGCTTCTCCAATTCAGCATAACGAGCGACAAGTTCGCAGGATCTCTGCAAAAGGAAAAACCAGCCGACAGACGTTTGAGATAAGTTGCTTCCGAGTAACTAAGGAACAATGGTGACGTTTCTAAGACCACAGCCGAATCAAAAATATTCGACCGTAGTCTCGGGGACTACACCCAGTGGGTGCACTCAGCGTGCCCCCACTGGTTCGACCAAAAAAAATGACTGCCCGCAGTCGACAGGACACGGACCACTTGACCTGGCAAACCAAACCGAGTGAAAAAGTACAGATTCACAAACACAATATACAGACTACAGTCGACTGCCAGCAGTCCACCGTAGTCTCGGGGACTACACCCAGTGGGTGCACTCAGCGTGCCCCCACTAGTTCCACCAAAGAGAAAACACACCCAGTGGGTGTACAAGTACAGATACAAAGATCTTCAAAAAAGGAAAAGAAAGAGAGAGAAAGACTCTTCAAACAAACAAACATCAAGTCAACTGACCTGGACGTTACTCTGAAGCGCCGAACTCGCGTCGTAAGCCGCCTGGCTGGCCTCCCGAGCCTTCTTCACCTGTTCCATCATGACCCCTGCCTGGTGTATGGCCTCCTTCGCAGCGGCCACTTCGTTTTCAGGGACAGAGTACGCGACAAAGAGTGAAGTCGGATTGGCAGTCGACGCCGAGGGCTGCGCACTCGATAGGGGATTGGCAGTCGGATTGGCAGTCGACACCGAGGGCTGCGCACTCGACAGGGAATTGGCGAAGGACACAGAGGCCCGAGGGGCATCGCCGCCGTCCCGTGCCGCGGCCTCAGGCGCCAGAGCAGGCTGGGGAGCCCTGTCAGTCGACGGCCTCCTGGTCCTCCCTATCCTCAGCGGCTCGTTGTCATCGTCATCCGGGAGGTCGATAACTTGAGGAGGAGCTGCAGGAAGAACTTTCAATCGGCCAGAATTGCAAGAAACGACCAAGCCAACTCAAAAACAAAACGTCGATGATCGTACCAGGGTTGGAGGTTGCAGCGTCCCCCATCTCTTGGTCGTCATCCTTGGCTGAGACCTCGGAGGTAGCAGCACTGCAAATTTCGAAGAATTAGCCAGTTCAGCACAATGAGTCGACTGAGGATCTGTCCTCCAATCGACGAAAGAAATCAAGGCTTGTTACCCGGAGATGACAGGGACAGTTATCTTCATCTTCGGCAGAGTCTTGGGCGGCTTGGACTGCGTCGTGCGCGGTTGCTTGGGAACCTTCCCTGTCGGTGTTGGAGAAGAGGTCCGAGGGCGTTTCGACGATGGCCCGACGGAGGCAGTCGCCTGACCACGTCCCTGCGCCGGGTCGTGCACAAGCTTGGATCGCCTCTCCGGGCGGGGAGGTTCGGCCTCTTCCTCCTCCTCCTCCCTGGAGAAGATGTCATCGCCTTCCTCTCCTTCGCCGTCTGACTCCCACTCGCCCTGGTCGTCCCCGCTCTCACCTTCGCTCCCCTCACCTTCCTCAGTCGACCCCTGCACCCCGTTGGGCGTCGAATACATCTCAGTAGTCGCCTGAAAGACAACAGGCAAAATGGAAAGTCAGTCGACTCGCTCAAAAGAAGACCAATGCAGAAAGCAAGATTTCAGTCGAAAACATAAAGACACACCTGGTCGACCTCATATGAGCTGTCGAGTGGAACGACCCTCCTGGCTCCTCGGGGGTTGTCTTTGTTCCCTGTAATGCTTGACAGCCACCCCTCCAACATCTCGTCGGTGACCTCCTCTGGGTGGACCCGAGTGGAGTCCTCGAGGCCGGAGTACAACCACATCGGGTGATCCCGAGCCTGGAGGGGTTGGATTCTCCTCCTGAGGAAGACTTCGAGCAGGTCCATCCCCGTCATGCCCTCACGGACAAGTTCGACCACTCGACCCGCCAGTATCTTGACCTGGGCCTTTTCTTCGGGCGTCACCTTCAGAGAAGCCGGCTTTTCGGCTCGGTCGAGGGTGAAGGGTGGAAGTCCAGTCGACTGCCCTGGGGTCACTTGATCCTGGCAGTAGAACCAAGTCGCCTGCCACCCTCGAACCGACTCCGGGAAGGTGATGGAGGGAAAACAGCTTTTCCCCCTTGTCTGGATCGCCAAGCCCCCGCACAGCTGGATCACCTGTGTCCTCTTGTCACTCGACTTAGCCTTCTTCACCGACTGAGAGCGAACGGTGAAGATATGCTTGAAAAGTCCCCAGTGTGGGCGGCACCCCAGGAACGCCTCACACATAGAAATAAAAGCGGCGAGATAGACTATGGAGTTCGGAGTGAAGTGGTGGAGCTGCGCCCCAAAGAAGTTCAGGAAATTGCGGAAAAAAGAGTGGGGCGGCAGGGAGAAACCACGGTCAATATGAGTCGCCAGGAGGACGCACTCACCGTCACGTGGCTGGGGCTCGATTTCTCCCCTGGAAGACGCGCCGCCTTGTGGAGGATGACTCCTCCCTCGACCATGTCGTCGAGGTCCTCCTGACGAAGCACCGAGGGCATCCAGTCGCCCTGGATCCACCCCTTGGGAAGGGCCGTCCGAGAAGAAGAGCCCCCGCGCGCAGACTTCTTCCCCTTCCCCGCCGCCGCCGCCTTCTTCGCGCGCTCCAGAGCGGTCGTCTTGCCCTTCACCATCGTTGCCGGCAAGGTCTCAGGCTGGTTTTGTGGTGGCGGGGCGAGAGCGAAGGAAGCGGAGGAGGCGGCGGAGAGACAGAGAGAGGAGTAGAAGAGATGAGCACGCGTACTGAAGAGGGGCTCCGGGCCAACTATTTATAAGGGGCCGCTCCCGAGTGGCTGGCAGGTAGGCCCAAGCTATCCAGTCAAATCCCGTGGCAGGTGCGCGCGCTATACGTGGCAAAAAAGGCGGCGCGGGGATCGAGGAGCCTTCGCACTGTCGCTCCCGATTACTGCGGCCGCCCCCGTTCCGCGCGCTTCCCAAAAAATCTGAATCCCGCGATCTCCGCCAGCTACAGAACAACTTGACGAAACGGCAATCCCGCGCACGCCAGCGCTCGATGCCTCGCAGGTGAAGAAATCCATTCGATGAAAGACCTGGAACGGATCAAGACGACTGGAAAAGGTTAATGATGTCATCCGTGACAGTCGACCCAGAATGAAGCACCCATAATAACCCGAGGGGTCGGATGAAAAGGTCCCTAACCTCTTTTTCCACTCCAGCCTCAATCCGTTCGGGGGCTAATGATGTAGTCATGTACCTACGGTAGGGACACGGACCCGTCCTAAGAGCCGTACCGTAGGACATCCTTAGAGGAAGTCACCTTTCAGACAATTTGAAGATATCCCACTCGACGGATTGAAGACACTCGACCAAGAGCTGTCACTCGACCAAGGAGCCAGCCACTCGACTACCAGAAGACCTCAAGTCACTCCGTGGGCAAACGGTCGGTTATTAAGTAGCCTTTATGATCATTATGACACTTTATTAGGGACGTTATCAGTAACGCCCACCTTAAATGTACCTTAAACCCTGCATTACTGAGGGCAGGAGAGGGCTGGCGAACTCTATATAAGCCACCCCCTCCTCAGTATCAAGGGTTCGCACCCCTGTCATCTTACTCACGCATAATCCAATCGACCGCCTCCGGGCACCGAGACGTAGGGTTGTTACTTCCTCAGAGAAGGGCCTGAACTCGTAAACCTTGCGTGCTTACAACTTCCCGATAGCTAAGGTCTAGCCTCTTCATACATACTCCCCTACCTCACTGTCAGACTTAGAACCACGACAGGGGGTATGAACCATGGAAAAGTTGGAATACAATAGATATTACACCAATATAAATAAAGAATGAGTTCAAAACAGTGCCAAAAGTGGTGATTTATTTTCTTATACTAACAGAGCTTATGAGTTTTTCTGTTGAGTTTTGTGTTGTGAAGTTTTCAAGTTTTGGTTAAGGATTTGATGGACTATGGAATAAGGAGTGGCAAGAGCCTAAACTTGGGGATGCCCAAGGCACTCCAAGGTAATATTCAAGGACAACCAAGAGCCTAAGCTTGGGGATGCCACGGAAGGCATCCCCTCTTTCATCTTCGTCTATCGGTAACTTTACTTGAGGCTATAGTTTTATTCACCACATGATATGTGTTTTTCCTGGAGCGTTTTTTATAACTTGATTCTTTTTTAGTTTTCCACAATCATCCTTGCTGTACACACCTTTTGAGAGAGACACACATGAATCGTGATTTATTAGAATACTCTATGTGCTTCACTTATATCTTTTGAGCTAGGCAATTTTGCTCTAATGCTCCACTTATATCTTTTTAGAGCACGATAGTGGTTTTATTTTCTAGAAATTGATGAACTCTCATGCTTCACTTATATTATTTTGAGAGTCTCTAAATAGGATGGTAATTTGCTTTGGTTATAAATTTAGTCCTAATATGATAGGCATCCAAGAGGGGTATAATAAAAACTTTCATATAAAGTGCATTGAATACTACGAGAAGTTTGATTCCTTATGATTGTTTTGAGATATGAAGACGGTGATATTAGAGTCATGCTAGTAAGTAATTGTGAATTTGAGAAATACTTGTGTTAAAGTTTGTGATTCCCGTAGCATGTGAAGGAAATATGCCCTAGAGGCAATAATAAAGTTTTTATTTATATTTCCTTATATCATGATAAATGTTTATTATTCATGCTAGAATTGTATTAATCGGAAACTTAGTACATGTGTGAATACATAGACAAACAGAGTGTCACTAGTATGCCTCTACTTGACTAGATCGTTGATCAAAGATGGTTAAGTTTCCTAACCATGGACAAAGAGTTGTCATTTGATGAACGGGACCACATCATTAGAGAATGATGTGATTGAATTGACCCATCCGTTAGCTTAGCACGATGATCATTTAGTTTACTGCTATTGCTTTCTCCATAACTTATACATGTTCCTATGACTATGAGATTATGCAACTACCGAATACCGGAGGAACACTTAGTGTGCTATCAAACGTCACAACGTAACTGTGTTACTATAAAGATGCTCTACAGGTGTCTCCGATGGTGTTTGTTGAGTTGGCATAGGTCGAGATTAGGATTTGTCACTCCGCATATCGGAGAGGTATCTCTGGGCCCTCTCGATAATGTACATCACTATAAGCCTTGCAAGCAATGTAACCAATAAGTTCGTTACGGGGTGTAGTATTATGGAACAAGTAAAGAGACTTGCCGGTACCGAGATTGAACTAGGTATGATGATACTGACGATCGAATCTCAGGCAAGTAACATACCGATGCCAAAGGGAACAACGTATGTTGTATTGCGGTTTGACCGATAAAGATCTTCGTAGAATATGTAGGAACCAATATGCGCATCCAGGTTCCGCTATTGGTTATTGACCGGAGATGAGTCTCGGTCATGTCTATATAGTTCTCGAACCCGTAGGGTCCGCACGCTTAACGTTCGGTGACGATCGGTATTATGAATTTATGTGTTTTGATGTAGGGAAGGTAGTTCAGAGTCCCGGATATGATCACGGACATGACGAGGAGTCTCGAAATGGTCGAGACATAAAGATCGATATATTGGATGACTATATTTTGACATCGGAATGGTTCCGGGTGAGTTCGGGCATTTACCAGAGTACCGAGAGGTTACCGGAACCCCCCGGGGAGTGTATGGGACTTATTGGGCCTTAGTGGGAGAGAGGAGGAGGCGGCCTAGGAGGGGGCGCCCCCAAGCCCAATCAGAATTGGGAGGGGGGCCGATCCCCTTTCCTTCCTCCCTCTCTCCTCCGTCCTTCCTCTCCTACTCCTACTTGGAAAGGGGGGAATCCTATTCCCGGCGGGAATAGGACTCCCCTAGGGAGCGCCATAGAGGGCCGGCCCTCCCCCTCCTCCACTCCTTTATATACCGAGGAAGGGGCACCCCATAGACACACAAGTTGATCATTGTATTAGCCATGTGCAGTTCTCCCCTCCACCATAATCTACCTCGTTTATATCATAGCAGTGCTTAGGCGAAGCCCTGTTCCGATAGCTTCATCATCACCGTCATCATGCCATCGTGCTGACAAAACTCTTCCTCGACATTGAGCTGGATCTAGAGTTCGTGGGACGTCACCGAGCTAAACGTGTGCAGATCGCGGAGGTTCCGTACCTTCGGTGCTAGGATCGGTCGGATCATGAAGACGTTTGACTAAATCAACCGCGTTGTCATAACGCTTCCGCTTACGGTCTACGAGGGTACGTGGACAACACTCTTCCCCTCTCGTTGCTATGCATCACCATGTTAGATCTTGCATGTGCGTAGGATTTTTTTTGAAATTACTGTGTTCCCCAATAGTGAAATCCGAGCCAGGTCTATGCATAGATGTTATATGCACGAGTAGAACACAAAGGAGTTGTGGGAGTGGGTATATACATATTGCTTGCCATCACTAGTTTTTTCTTGATTCGGCGGTATTGTTGGATGAAGCGGCCCAGACCGACATTACGCGTACGCTTACGCGAGACTGGTTCTATCGACGTGCTTCGCACATAGGTGGCCGATGGGTGTCAGTTTCTCCAACTTTAGTTGATTCGGATTCAATGAGTAGGGTTCTTTCTGATGATCAAAAAGCAATCACTATACCGCATTGTGGTTTTTGATGCGTAGGTAAGAATGGTTCTTGCTCAACCCGTAGCATCCACGTAAAACTTGCAACAACAAAGTAGAGGACGTCTAACTTGTTTTTGCAGGGCATGTTGTGATGTGATATGGTCAAGACATGATGCTAAATTTTATTGTATGAGATGATCATGTTTTGTAACACAGTTATCGGCAGTTGGCACGAGCCAAATGGTCGTCGCTTTATTGTATGAAATGCAATCGCCATGTAATTGCTTCACTTTATCACTAAGCGGTAGCGATAGTCGTAGCAGCAATAGTTGGCGAGACGACAATGATGCTTCGATGGAGATCAAGGTGTCAAGCCGGTGACGATGGTGATCATGACGGTGCTTTTGTGATGGAGATCAAAGGCACAAGATGATGATGGCCATATCATATCACTTATAATGATTGCATGTGATGTTTATCCTTTATGCATCTTATTTTGCTTAGTTTGGCGGTAGCATTATAAGATGATCTCTCACTAAATTTCAAGGTACAAGTGTTCTCCCCGAGTATGCACCGTTGCTACAGTTCGTCGTGCCAAGACACCACGTGATGATCGAGTGTGATAAGCTCTACATTCACATACAACGGATGCAAGCCAGTTTTGCACACGCAGAATACTCGGGGTTACACTTGACGAGCCTAGCATATGCAGATATGGCCTCGGAACAGTGAGACCGAAAGGTCGAGCGTGAATCATATAGTAGATATGATCAACATAGTGATGTTCACCATTGAAAACTACTCCATCTCACGTGATGATCGGACATGGTTTAGTTGATATGGATCACAGGATCACTTAGATGATTAGAGAGATGTCTATCTAAGTGGGAGTTCTTAAGTAATTTGATTAATTGAACTTTAATTTATCATGAACTTAGTACATGATAGTATTTTGCATGTCTATGTTATTGTAGATAGATGGCTCGTGCTGTTGTTCCGTTGAATTTTAATGCGTTCCTAGAGAAAGCTAAGTTGAAAGATGATGGTAGCAACCACACGGACTGGGTCCGTAACTTGAGGATTATCCTCATTGCTGCACAGAAGAATTACGTCCTGGAAGCACCACTAAGTGACAAACCTGCTGCCGGAGCAACGCTAGATGGTTGTGAACACTCGGCAGAGCAAAGCTGATGACTACTCGATAGTTCAGTGTGCCATGCTTTACGGCTTAGAACCGAGACTTCAATGGCATTTTGTGTTGGAAATATGCCCTAGAGGCAATAATAAATTGGTTATTATTATATTTCCTTGTTCATGATAATCGTTTATTATCCATGCTAGAATTGTATTGATAGGAAACTCATATACATGTGTGGATACATAGACAACACCATGTCCCTAGTAAGCCTCTAGTTGACTAGCTCGTTGATCAATAGATGGTTACGGTTTCCTAACCATGGACATTGGATGTCGTTGATAACGGGATCACATCATTAGGAGAATGATGTGATGGACAAGACCCAATCCTAAGCCTAGCACAAGATCATGTAGTTCGTATGCTAAAGCTTTTCTAATGTCAAGTATCATTTCCTTAGACCATGACATTGTGCAACTCCCGGATACCGTAGGAGTGCTTTGGGTGTGCCAAACGTCACAACGTAACTCGGTGGCTATAAAGGTACACTACGGGTATCTCCGAAAGTGTCTATTGGGTTGGCACGAATCGAGACTGGGATTTGTCACTCCGTGTGATGGAGAGGTATCTCTGGGCCCACTCGGTAGGACATCATCATAATGTGCACAATGTGATCAAGGAGTTGATCACGGGATGGTGTGTTACAGAACGAGTAAAGAGACTTGCCGGTAACGAGATTGAACAAGGTATCGGTATACCGACGATCGAATCTCGGGCAAGTATCGTACCGATAGACAAAGGGAATTGTATACGGGATTGATCGAATCCTCGACATCGTGGTTCATCCGATGAGATCATCGTGGAACATGTGGGAGCCAACATGGGTATCCAGATCCCGCTGTTGGTTATTGACCGGAGAACGTCTCGGTCATGTCTGCATGGTTCCCGAACCCGTAGGGTCTACACACTTAAGGTTCGAGGACGCTAGGGTTATAAAGGAAGTTTGTATGTGGTTACTGAATGTTGTTCGGAGTCCCAGATGAGATCCCGGATGTCACGAGGAGTTCCGGAATGGTCCGGAGGTAAAGATTTATATATAGGAAGTCCTATTTCGGCCATCGGGACAAGTTTCGAAGTCATCGGTATTGTACCGGGACCACCGGAAGGGTCCCGGGGGCCCACCGGGTGGGGCTAGCTGCCCCGGGGGGCCACATGGGCTGTAGGGGGTGCGCCTTGGCCTATGGGCACCAGCCCCAAGAGGCCCATGCGCCAAGAGAAGAGGGAAAGGAAGAGTCCTAAAGGGGGAAGGCACCTCCGAGGTGCCTTGGGGAGGAGGGACTCCTCCTAGCCGCACCCTTCCTTGGAGGAAGGGCCAAGGCTGCGCCTCCCCCCCTCTCCCTTGCCCCTATATATATGTGGGGGTGGGAGGGCAGCCATACCAATGTTCTGGTGCAGCCCCTCCCCTCTCCCAAGTCCTTCTCCTCTCCCGTGGTGCTTGGCGAAGCCCTGCAGGATTGCCATGCTCCTCCACCACCACCACGCTGTTGTGATGCTGCTGGATGGAGTCTTCCTCAACCTCTCCCTCTCTCCTTGCTGGATCAAGGCGTGGGAGACATCATCGGGCTGTACGTGTGTTGAACGCGGAGGTGCCGTCCGTTCGGCACTAGGATCATCGGTGATTTGGATCACGACGAGTACGACTCCATCAACCCCGTTCACTTGAACGCTTCCGCTTAGCGATCTACAAGGGTATGTAGATGCACTCTCCTTCCCCTCGTTGCTAGTCTCTCCATAGATAGATCTTGGTGACATGTAGGAAAATTTTGAATTTCTGCTACGTTCCCCAAACAGTGGCATCATGAGCTAGGTCTATTGCGTAGATTCTATGCACGAGTAGAACACAAAGTAGTTGTGGGCGTTGATTTTGTTCAATATGCTTACCGTTACTAGTCCAATCTTGATTCGGCGGCATCGTGGGATGAAGCGGCCCGGACCAACCTTACACGTACTCTTACGTGAGACCGGTTCCACCGACAAACATGCACTAGTTGCATCAGGTGGCTGGCGGGTGTCTGTCTCTCCCACTTTAGTCTGATCGGATTCGATGAAAAGGGTCCTTATGAAGGGTAAATAGCAATTGGCATATCACGCTGTGGTCTTTGCGTAGGTAAGAAACGTTCTTGCTAGAAACCCATAGCAGCCACGTAAAACATGCAAACAACAATTAGAGGACGTCTAACTTGTTTTTGCAGGGTATGCTATGTGATGTGATATGGCCAAAGGATGTGATGAATGACATGTGATGTATGAGATTGATCATGTTCTTGTAATGGGAATCACGACTTGCATGTCGATGAGTATGACAACCGGCAGGAGCCATAGGAGTTGTCTTTATTTATTTATGACCTGCGTGTCAACTTAAACGTCATGTAATTACTTTACTTTATTGCTAACCGTTAGCTGTAGTAGTAGAAGTAATAGTTGGCGAGACAACTTCATGAAGACACGATGATAGAGATCATGATGATGGAGATCATGGTGTCATGCCGGTGACGATGATGATCATGGAGCCCCGAAGATGGAGATCAAAAGGAGCAATATGATATTGGCCATATCATGTCACTATTTGATTGCATGTGATGTTTATCATGTTTATACATCTTACTTGCTTAGAACGACGGTAGTAAATAAGATGATCCCTCATTAAAATTTCAAGAAAGTGTTCCCCCTAACTGTGCACCGTTGCGAAAGTTCGTCGTTTCGAAGCACCACGTGATGATCGGGTGTGATAGATCCTTACGTTCACATACAACGGGTGTAAGACAGTTTTACACATGCAAAACACTTAGGGTTAACTTGACGAGCCTAGCATGTACAGACATGGCCTCGTAACACAAGAGACTGAAAGGTCGAGCATGAATCGTATGGTAGATACGATCAACATGAAGATGTTCACCGATGATGACTAGTCCGTCTCACGTGATGATCGGACACGGCCTAGTTGACTCGGATCATGTAATCACTTAGATGACTAGAGGGATGTCTATCTGAGTGGGAGTTCATAAGATGAACTTAATTATCCTGAACATAGTCAAAAGGTCTTTGCAAATTATGTTGTAGCTCGCACTTTAGTTCTACTGTTTAAATATGTTCCTAGAGAAAATTTAGTTGAATGTTAATAGTAGCAATTATGCGGACTAGGTCCGTAAACTGAGGATTGTCCTCATTGCTTCATAAAAGGCTTATGTCCTTAATGCACCGCTCAGTGTGCTGAACCTCGAACGTTGTCTGTGGATGTTGCGAACATCTGACATACGCATTTGATAACTACGTGATAGTTCAGTTAAACGGTTTAGAGTTGAGGCACCGAAGACGTTTTTGAAACATCGTGAAACATGTGAGATGTTTCGAGGGCTGAAATTGGGATTTCAGGCTCGTGCCCACGTCAAAAGGTATAAGACCTCCGACGATTTTCTTAGCCTGCAGACTAAGGGAGAAAAGCTCAATTGTTGAGCTAGTGCTCAGATTGTCTGAGTACAAAAATCGCTTAAATCAAGTGGGAATTGATCTTCCAAATGAAATAGTGATAGTTCTCTAAAGTCATTGCCACCAAGCTGCTAGAGCTTCGTGATGAACTATAATATATCAGGGACATATATGATGATCCTTGAGATATTCGCGATGTTTGACACCGCGAAAGTAGAAATCAAGAAGGAGCATCAATTGTTGATGGTTGGTGAAACCACTAGTTTCAAGAAGGGCAAGGGCAAGAAGGGATACTTCATGAAACAGCAATTTAGCAGCTGCTCTAGTGAAGAAACCCAAGGTTGAACCCAAACCCGAGACTAAGTGCTTCTGTAATAAGGGGAACAACCACTAGAGCAGAATTACCCTAGATACTTGGTAGATTAGAAGGCTTGTAAGGTCGATAGAAGTATATTGGATATACATTGTGTTGATGTGTACTTTACTAGTACTCCTAGTAGCACCAGGGTATTAGATACCGGTTTGGTTGCTAAGTGTTAGTAACTCGAAATAAAAGGCTACGGAATAAACGGAGACTAGCCAAAGGTGAGACGACGATATGTGTTGGAAGAGTTTTTCCAAGCTTGATGTAATCAAGCATCGCACACTCCCTCTACCATCGAGATTGGTGTTTGCGTTGAGCATAGACATGATTGGATTATGTCTATCACAATACGTTATTCATTTAAGGAGAATAATGGTTACTCTGTTTATTTGAATAATACCTTCAATGGTCTTGCACCTAAAATGAATGGTTTATTGAATCTCGATCGTAGTGATACACATGTTCATGCCAAAAGATATAAGATAGTAATGATAGTACCACCTACTTGTGGCACTGCCACTTAAGTCATATCGGTATAAAACGCATGAAGAAGCTCCATGTTGATGGATCTTTCGGCTCACTTGTTTTTAAAAAGTTTGAGACATGCGAACCATGTCTATTGGTGTATATGCATGAAGAAACTCCATGCAAATGGACCATTTGGACTCACTTGATTTTGAATCACTTGAGACATGCAAATCATATCACATGGGCAAGATGACTAAAAGCCTCAGTTTCAGTAAAATTGAACTGGAAAGCAACTTGTTGGAAGTAATACATTTTGATGTGTGCAGTCCAATGAGTGCTGAGGCGTGTAGTGGATATCGTTGTGTTCTTAGTTCACAGATGATTTGAGTAGATGTTGAGTACATTTACTTGATAAATCACGAGTCTGAATTATTGAAAGGTTCAAGTAATTTCAGGGTGAAGTTGAAAGATCGTTGTGACAAGAGGATAAAATATCTATGATATGATCATAGAGATGAATATCTGAATTACGAGTTTGGCACAGAATAAAGACATTGTGGAAATTGTTTCACAACTAATACAGCCTGGAACACCATAGTATGATGGTGTGTCCGAACATCATAACTGCACCCTATTGGATATGATGCATACCATGATGTCTCTTATCGAATTACCACAATAGTTTATGGGTTATGCATTAGAGACAACCACATTCACTTTAAAAGGGGCACCACGTAATTCCGATGAGATGACACCGTATGAACTATGGTTTAGAGAAACCTAAGCTGTCATTTCTTAAAAGTTTGGGGCTGCTTATGTGAAAAAGTTTCAGGCTAATAAGCTCGAACCCAAAGCGGATAAATGCATCTTCATAGGACACCCAAAACAGTTGGGTATACCTCCTGTCTCAGATCCGAAAGCAATAAGGGATTGTTTCTAGAATCGGGTCCTTTCTCGAGGAAAACTTTCTCTCGAAAGAATTGAGTGGGAGGACAGTGGAGGCTTGATAAGGTTATTGAACCGTCTCTTCAACTAGTGTGTAGCAGGGCACAGGAAGTTGTTCCTGTGGCACCTACACGAACTGAAGTGGAAGCTTATGATAGTGATCATGAAACTTCGGATCAAGTCACTACCAAACCTCGTGGGATGACAAGAATGCGTACTACTTTAGAGTGGTACGTAATCCTGTCTTGGAAGTCATGTTGCTAGACAACAATGAACCTACGAGCTATGGAGAAGCGATGGTGGGCCTGGATTCCGAAATGGCTCGAGGCCATATAATCCGAGAGAGGATCCATATATGAAAACAAAGTGTAGACTTTGGAAGAACTACTTGATGGTCGTAAGGCTGTTGGGTACATATGGATTTTAAAAGGAAGATGGACAATGATGGTAAATGTCACCATTAAGAAAGCTCGACTTGTCGTTAAGGTGTTTTCCGACAAGTTCAAGGAGTTGACTATGATGAGACTTTCTCACTCGTAGCGATGCTAAGAGTCTGTTGGAATTATATTAGCGATTACTGCATTATTTATGAAATCTTGCAGATAGGATGTCAAAACATTGTTTCCTTGACGATTTTCTTGAGGAAAGGTTGTATGTGATACAACCTGAAGGTTTTGTCAATCCTGAAAGATGCTAACAAGTATGCAAAGCTCCAGCAATCCTTCTAAGGACTGGAGTAAGCATCTCGGAGTTGGAATGTACACTTTGATGAGATGATCAAAGATTTTGGGTGTATACAAAGTTTATGAGAAACTTGTATTTCCAAAGAAGTGAGTGGGAGCACTATAGAATTTCTGATGAGTATATGTTGTTGACATATTGTTGATCAGAAATGATGTAGAATTTCTGGAAAGCATATAGGGTTATTTGGAAAGTGTTTTTCAATGGAAAGCCTGGATTAAGCTACTTGAGCATTGAGCATCAAGATCTATAAGGATAGATCAAAACGCTTAATGGTACTTTCAAATGAGCACATACCTTGACATGATCTTGAAGGTGTTCAAGATGGATCAGTCAAAGAAGGAGTTCTTGCCTGAGTTGTAAGGTATGAAGTTAAGACTTAAAGCTCGACCACGGCAGAATAGAGAGAAAGGATGAAGGTCGTCCCCTATGCTTAAGACATAGGCTCTACAGTATGCCATGCTGTGTACCACACCTGAAATGTGCCTTGCCATCAGTCAGTCAAGGGGTACAAGAGTGATCCAAGAATGGATCACAGGACAGCGGTCAAAGTTATCCTTAGTAACTAGTGGACTAAGGAATTTTCTCGATTATGGAGGTGGTAAAAGAGTTCGTTGTAAAAGGGTTACGCCGATGCAAACTTTGACACTAATCCAGATTATTCTGAGTAGTAAACTGGATTCGTATAGTAGAACAGTTATTTGGAATAGCTCCAAATAGAGCGTGGTAGCTGCATCTAGGAGATGACAAAGAGATTTGTAAAGCACACACGGATCTGAAAGATTCAGACCCGTTGACTAAAACCTCTCTCACAAGCAACATGATCAAACCCAGAACTCATTGAGTGCTAATCACATAGTGATGTGAACTAGATTATTGACTCTAGTAAACTCTTTGGATGTTGGTTACATGGTGATGTGATCTGTGAGTGTTAATCACATGGCGATGTGAACTAGATTATTGACTCTAGTGCAAGTGGGAGACTGTTGGAAATATGCCCTAGAGGCAATAATAAATTGGTTATTATTATATTTCCTTGTTCATGATAATCGTTTATTATCCATGCTAGAATTGTATTGATAGGAAACTCAGATACATGTGTGGATACATAGACAACACCATGTCCCTAGTAAGCCTCTAGTTGACTAGCTTGTTGATCAATAGATGGTTACGGTTTCCTAACCATGGACATTGGATGTCGTTGATAACGGGATCACATCATTAGGAGAATGATGTGATGGACAAGACCCAATCCTAAGCCTAGCACAAGATCGTGTAGTTCGTATGCTAAAGCTTTTCTAATGTCAAGTATCATTTCCTTAGACCATGAGATTGTGCAACTCCCGGATACCGTAGGAGTGCTTTGGGTGTGCCAAACGTCACAACGTAACTGGGTGGCTATAAAGGTACACTACGGGTATCTCCGAAAGTGTCTGTTGGGTTGGCACGAATCGAGACTGGGATTTGTCACTCCGTGTGATGGAGAGGTATCTCTGGGCCCACTCGGTAGGACATCATCATAATGTGCACAATGTGATCAAGGAGTTGATCACGAGATGATGTGTTACGGAACGAGTAAAGAGACTTGCCGGTAACGAGATTGAACAAGGTATCGGTATACCGATGATCGAATCTCGGGCAAGTATCGTACCGATAGACAAAGGGAATTGTATACGGGATTGATCAAATCCTCGACATCGTGGTTCATCCAATGAGATCATCATGGAACATGTGGGAGCCAACATGGTTATCCAGATCCCGCTGTTGGTTATTGACCAGAGAACGTCTCGGTCATGTCTGCATGGTTCCCGAACCCGTAGGGTCTACACACTTAAGGTTCGATGACGCTAGGGTTATAAAGGAAGTTTGTATGTGGTTACCGAATGTTGTTTGGAGTCCCGGATGAGATCCCGGACGTCACGAGGAGTTCCGGAATGGTCCGGAGGTAAAGATTTATATATAGGAAGTCCTATTTCGGCCATCGGGACAAGTTTCGGAGTCATCGGTATTGTACCGGGACCACCGGAAGGGTCCCGGGGACCCACCGGGTGGGGCTACCTGCCCCGGGGGGCCACATGGGCTGTAGGGGGTGCGCCTTGGCCTATATGGGCCAAGGGCACCAGCCCCAAGAGGCCCATGCGCCAATAGAAGAGGGAAAGGAAGAGTCCTAAAGGGGGAAGGCACCTCCGAGGTGCCTTGGGGAGGAGGGACTCCTCCTAGCCGCACCCTTCCTTGGAGGAAGGGCCAAGGCTGCGCATCCCCCCTCTCCCTTGCCCCTATATATATGTGGGGGTGGGAGGGCAGCCATACCAATGTTCTGGTGCAGCCCCTCCCCTCTCCCAAGTCCTTCTCCTCTCCCGTGGTGCTTGGCGAAGCCCTGCAGGATTGCCATGCTCCTCCACCACCACCACGCTGTTGTGATGCTGCTGGATGGAGTCTTCCTCAACCTTTCCCTCTCTCCTTGCTGGATCAAGGCGTGGGAGACATCATCGGGCTGTACGTGTGTTGAACGCGGAGGTGCCGTCCGTTCGGCACTAGGATCATCGGTGATTTGGATCACGACGAGTACGACTCCATCAACCCCGTTCACTTGAACGCTTCCGCTTAGCGATCTACAAGGGTATGTAGATGCACTCTCCTTCCCCTCGTTGCTAGTCTCTCCATAGATAGATCTTGGTGACACATAGGAAAATTTTGAATTTCTGCTACGTTCCCCAACATTTTGAACGTCATGGAGCATATGAGATGTTCCAGGAGTTGAAGTTAATATTTCAAGTAAATGCTCGGATTGAGAGATATGAAGTCACCAATAAGTTCTATAGCTGCAAAATGGAGGAGAATAATTCTGTCAGTGAACATATACTCAGAATGTCTGGGTACCACAACCACTTGACGCAGCTGGGAGTTAATCTTCCTGATGATAGTGTCATTGACAGAGTTCTTGAATTACTGCCACCAAGCTATAAGAGATTCGTGATGAACTATAATATGCAAGGGATGGATAAGATGATTCCCGAGCTCTTCACAATGCTAAAGGCTGCGGAGGTAGAAATCAAGAAGGAGCATCAAGTGTTGATGGTCAACAAGACCACCAGTTTCAAGAAAAAGGGTAAAGGGAAGAAGGGGAACTTCAAGAAGAACAACAAGCCAGTTACTGCTCAAGTGAAGAAACCCAAGTCTGGACCTAAGCCTGAGACTGAGTGCTTCTACTGCAAAGGTACTGGTCACTAGAAGCGGAACTGGCTCAAGTATTTGGCGAAGAAGAAGGATGGCAAAATGAAAGGTATATTTGATATACATGTTATTGATGTGTACCTTACTAATGCTCGCAGTAGCGCCTGTTTATTTGATACTGGTTCTGTTACTAATATTTGCAACTCGAAACAGGGGCTACAGATTAAGCGAAGATTGGCTAAGGATGAGGTGATGATGCACGTGGGAAATGTTTCCAAAGTCGATGTGATCGCCGTCGGCACGCTACCTCTACATCTACCTTGGGGATTAGTTTCAGACCTAAATAATTGTTATTTGGTGCCAGCGTTGAGCATGAACATTATATCTGGATCTTGTTTGATGCGAGACGGTTATTCATTTAAATCAGAGAATAATGGTTGTTCTATTTATATGAGTAATATCTTTTATGGTCATGCACCCTTGATGAGTGGTCTATTGTTACTAAATCTTGATAGTAGTGATACACATGTTCATAGTATTGAAGCCAAAAGATGCAGAGTTGATAATGATAGTGCAACTTATTTGTGGCACTGCCATTTGGGTCATATTGGTGTAAAGCGCATGAAGAAACTCCATTCTGATGGACTTTTGGAATCATTTGATTATGAATCACTTGGTACTTGCGAACCATGCCTCATGGGCAAGATGACTAAAACTCCGTTCTTCGGAACAATGGAGCGAGCAACCGAGTTATTGGAAATCATACATACTGATGTATGTGGTCCAATGAACATTGAGGCTCGCGGTGGATATCATTATTTTCTCACCTTCATAGATGATTTGAGCAGATATGGGTATATCTACTTAATGAAACATAAGTCTGAAACATTTGAAAAGTTCAAAGAATTTCAGAGTGAAGTGGAAAATCATCATAACAAGAAAATAAATTTCTATGATCTGATCATGGAGGAGAATATTTGAGTTACGATTTTGGTCTTCATTTGAAACAACGCGGAATAGTTTCGCAACTCATGCCACCTGGAACACCACAGCGTAATGGTGTGTCCGAACGTCGTAATCGTACTTTACTAGATATGGTGCAATCTATGATGTGTCTTACTGATTTACCGCTATCATTTTAGGGTTATGCTTTAGAGACGACTGCATTCACGTTAAATAGGGCACCATCTAAATCCGTTGAGATGACACCTTATGAATTGTGGTTTGGCAAGAAACCCAAGTTCTCGGTTCTTAAAGTTTGGGGCTGTGATGCTTATGTGAAAAAGCTTCAACCTGATAAGCTCGAACCCAAATCGGAGAAATGTGTCTTCATAGGATACCCAAAGGAGACTGTTGGGTACACCTTCTATCACAAATCTGAAGGCAAGATATTCGTTGCTAAGAATGGATCCTTTCTAGAGAAGGAGTTTCTCACGAAAGAAGTGAGTGGGAGGAAAGAAGAACTTGCTGAGGTAATTGTACTTGCTCCCTTATTGGAAAGTAGTTCATCACTGAAATCAGTTCCAGTGATTCCTACACCAGTAAGTGAAGAAGCTAATGATGATCATGAAACTTCTAATCAAGTTACTACCGAACCTCGTAGGTTAACCAGAGTAAGATCCGCACCATAGTGGTACGGTAATCCTGTTCTGGAGGCCATGTTACTTGACCATGACGAACTTACAAACTATGAGGAAGCGATGATGAGCCCTGATTCCGAAAAATGGCTTGAGGCCATGAAATCTGAGATGGGATCCATGTATGAGAACAAAGTGTGGACTTTGGTTGAGTTTCCCGATGATCGGCAGACCATAGAGAATAAATGGATCTTCAAGAAGAAGACTGACGCTGACGGTACTGTTACTGTCTACAAAGCTCGACTTGTTGCAAAAGGTTTTCGACAAGTTCAAGGAGTTGACTACGATTAGACCTTCTCACCTTTAGCGATGCTTAACTCCGTCTGAATCATGTTAGCAATTGTCGCATTTTATGATTATCAAATTTGGCAAATGGATGTCAAAACTGCATTCCGTAATTGGTATGTTAAAGAAGAGTTGTATATGATGCAACCATAAGGTTTTGTCAATCCAAAAGGTGCTAACAAAGTGTGCAAGCTCCAGCGATCCTTTTATGGACTGGTGCAAGCCTCTCAGAGTTGGAATATATGCTTTGATAGTGTGATCAAACCATACGGTTTTATACAGACTTTTGGAGAAGCCTGTATTTACAAGAAAGTGAGTGGGAGCTCTGTAGCATTTCTGATATTATATGTAGATGACATATTGTTGATCGGAAATGATACTAGATTTTGGAATAGCATAAAAGGATACTTGAATAATAATTTTTCAATGAAAGACCTCGGTGAAGCTGCTTATATATTGGGCACCAAGAACTATAGAGATAGAACAAGACGCTTAATTGGACTTTCACAAAGCACATACCTTGATAAAGTTTTGAAGAAGTTCAAAATGGATCAAGCAAAGAAAGGGTTCTTGCCTGTGTTAGAAGGTGTGAAGTTGAGTCAGACTCAATGCCCGACCATTGCAGAAGACAGAGAGAAAATGAAAGGCATTCCCTATGCTTTAGCCATAGGTTCTATCATGTATGCAATGCTGTGTACCAGACCTGATGTGTGCCTTGCTATTAGTTTAGCAGGGAGGTACCAAAGTAATCCAAGAGTGGATCACTGGACAACGGTCAAGAACATCCTTAAATACCTGAAAAGGACTAAGGATATATTTCTCATTTATGGAGGTGACAAAGAGCTCGTCGTAAATGGTTATGTCGATGCAAGCTTTGACACTGATCCGGATGACTCTAAGCCAAAAACCGGATACATGTTTTTATTAAATGGTGGAGCTGTCAGTTGGTGCAGTTCCAAGCAGAGTGTCGTGGCGGGATCTACATGTGAAGCTGAGAACATTGCTGCTTCGGAAGCAGCAAATGAAGGAGTCTAGATGAAGGAGTTCATATCCGATCTAGGTGTCATACCTAGTGCATCGGGTCCAATTGAAATCTTTTGTGACAATACTGGTGCAATTGTCTTGGCAAAGGAATCTAGATTTCACAAGAGAACCAAGCACATCAAGAGACGCTTCAATTCCATCACTATAAGCCTTCCAAGCAATGTAACTAATGAGTTAGTTACGGGATGTAGCATTACGGAATGAGTAAAGAGACTTGCCAGTAACAAGATTGAACTAGGTATGATGATACCGACGATCGAATCTCAGGCAAGTAACATACCGATGACAAAGGGAACAAGGTATGTTGTTATGCGGTTTGACCGATAAAGATCTTCATAGAATATGTAGGAACCAATATGAGCATCCAGGTTTCGCTATTGGTTATTGACCAGAGATGAGTCTCGGTCATGTCTACATAGTTCTCGAACCCGTAGGGTCTGCACGCTTAACGTTCGGTGACGATCGGTATTATGAGTTTATGTGTTTTGATGTACCGAAGGTAGTTCGGAATCCCGGATATGATCACAGACATGACGAGGAGTCTCGAAATGGTCGAGACATAAAGATCGATATATTGGGTGATTATGTTTAGACATCAGAATGGTTCCGAGTGAGTTCGAGCATTTACCGGAGTACCGGGAGGTTACCAGGCCCCCCGGGGAGTGTATGGGCCTTATTGGGCCTTAGTGGGAGAGAGGAGGAGGTGGCCTAGGAGGGGGTGCCCCCCCAATCCCAATCCGAATTGGGAGGGGGGCCGGCCCCCCTTTCCTTCCTCCCTCTCTCCTCCTTCCTTCCTCACCTACTCCTTCTTGGAAAGGGGGGGGAATCCTACTCCCGATGGGAGTAGGACTCCCCTAGGGCGCGCCATAGAGGGACGGCCCTCCCCCTCCTCCACTCCTTTATATACGGGGGAGGGGGGCACCCCGTAGACACACAAGTTGATCATTGTCTTAGCCGTGTGCGGTGTCCCCCTCCACCATAATCTACCTCGGTCATATTTAGCGGTGCTTAGGCGAAGCCCTGTTCCGATAGCTTCATCATCACGCCGTCATGGTGACGAAACTCTCCCTCGACACTCAGCTCGATCTAGAGTTCATGGGACATTACCGAGCTGAACGTGTGCAGATCGCGGAGGTGCCATACCTTCGGTGCTAGGATCGGTCGGATCGTGAAGACGTTCGACTACATCAATTGCGTTGTCATAACGCTTCCTCTTACGGTCTACGAGGGTACGTGGACAACATCTTCCCCTCTCATTGATATGCTTCACCATGTTAGATCTTGCGTGTGCGTAGGATTTTTTTTTGAAATTACTGTGTTCCGCAACAGCATGCACGTACGGTGAACCGTTATGTGATGAAGTCGGAGCATGATTTATTTATTGATTGTCTTCCTTATGAGTGGCGATCGGGGAAAAGCGATGGTCTTTTCCTACCGACCTATCCCCCTAGGAGCATGCGCGTAGTACTTTTTTCGATAACTAATAGATTTTTGCAATAAGTATAGGAGTTATTTATGACTAATGTTGAGCCCATGGATTATACACACTCTCACCCTCCACCATTGCTAGCATCTCTAGTGCCGCGCAACTTTCGCCGGTACCATAAACCCACCATATACTATATACTTTCCTCAAAACAGCCATCATACCTACCTATTATGGCTTTTCCATAGCCATTCCGGGATATATTGCCATGCAACTTTCCACCATTCCGTTTACTATGACACGCTCCATCATTGTCATATTGCTTTGCATGATCATGTAGTTGACATCATATTTGTGGCAAAGCCACCGTTAATAATTCTTTCATACATGTCACTCTTGATTCATTGCACATCCTGGTACACCACCGGAGGCATTCATATAGAGTCATATTTTGTTCTAAGCATCGAGTTGTAATTCTTGAGTTGTAAGTAAATAAAAGTGTGATGATCTTCATTATTAGAGCATTGTCCCATGTGAGGAAAGGATGATGGAGACTATGATTCCCCCACAAGTGGGGATGAGACTTTGGACGAAAAAAAGAGGCCAAAAAATGAGAGAATGCCCAAATAAAAAAATGAGAGAAAAGAGAGAAGGGGCAATGCTACTATCCTTTTACCACACTTGTGCTTCAAAGTAGCACCATGATCTTTATGATAGAGAGTCTCCTATGTTGTCACTTTCATATACTAGTGGGAATTTTTCATTATAGAACTTGGCTTGTATATTCCAATGATGGGCTTCCTCAAATTACCCCAGGTCTTCGTGAGCAAGCAAGTTGGATGCACACCCGCTTAGTTTACATTTAAGCTTTCATAAACTTATAGCTCTAGTGCATCTGTTGCATGGAAATCCCTACTCACTCACATTGATATCTATTGATGGGCATCTGCATAGTCCGTTGATACGCTTAGTTGATGTGAGACTATCTCCTTCTTTTTGTCTTCTCCACAACCACTGTCTATTCCACCTATAGTGCTATGTCCATGGCTCACGCTCATGTATTGTGTGAAAGTTGAAAAAGTTTGAGAACATCAAAAGTATGAAACAATTGCTTTGCTTGTCATCGGGGTTGTGCATGATTTAAATATTTTGTGTGATGAAGATGGAGTATAGCCAGACTATATGATTTTGTAGGGATAAGCTTTCTTTGGCCATGTTTTTTGAGAAGACATAATTTCCTTGTTAGTATGCTTGAAGTATTATTGTTTTTATGTCAATATTAAACTTTTGTTTTGAATCATATGGATCTGAACATTCATGCCACAATAAAGAAATTACATTGATAAATATGTTAGGTAGCATGCCACATCAAAAATTCTGTTTTTATCATTTACCTACTCGAGGACGAGCATGAATTAAGCTTGGGGATGCTTGATACGTCTGCAAAGTATCTATAATTTTTGATTGTTCCATGCTATTATATTATCTTTTTGGATGTTTTATATGCATTAATATGCTATTTTATATTATTTTTGGAACTAACCTATTAACCTAGAGCCCAGTGCTAGTTTTTGTTTTTTCCTTGTTTTAGAGTTTCACAGAAAAGAAATACCAAACGGAATAAAACTTTCGCGATGATTTTTCTTGGACCAGAAGACATCTAGACAACTTGGAGTGCAAGTTAGGGAAGCCATGAGGCGGCCACAAGGACGGAGGGTGCGCCCCTACCCTTGTGGGGCCCTCGTGAATCCACCAACCTAGTTTCTTCGCCTATATATTCTCATATATCCCAAAACCAACAGAGAGAGCCACGAAAACACTTTTCCACCGCCGGAACCTTCTGTACACGTGAGATCCCGTCTAGGGGCCCTTTTCGGCATCCTATCGAAGGGGGATTCGATCACGGAGGGCTTCTACATCAACACCATTGACCTTTCGACAAAGCGCGAGTAGTTTACCACAGACCTACGGTTCCATAGCTAGTAGCTAGATGACTTCTTCTCTCTCTTTGATTCTCAATACCATGTTCTCCTTGATGTTCTTGGAGATCTATTCGATGTTATACTTTTTTGCGGTGTGTTTGCCGAGATCCTATGAATTGTGGATTTATGTCGACTTATCTATGAATATTATTTGAATCTTCTCTGAATTCTTATATGCATGATTTGTTATATTTGCAAGTCTCTTCGAACTATTGATTTGGTTTTGGGCAACTAGATTGGTTTTTCTTGCAATGGGAGAAGTGCTTAGCTTTGGGTTCAATCTTGCGGTGTGCTTTCCCAGTGACAGTAGGGGCAGCAAGGCACGTATTGTATTGTTGCCATCAAGGATAAAAGGATGGGATTTTCATCATATTGCTTGAGTTAATTCCTCTACATCATGTCATCTTGCTTAATGCGTTACTCCGTTCTTTATGAACATTGCCTTAGATGCATGCTATATAGCTGTCGATGTGTGGACTAATAGTAGTAGATGCAGAATTGTTTTGGTCGACTTGACACAGACGTGATGCCTATATTTATGATCATTGCCTTAGATATCATCATAACTTTGCGCTTTTCTATCAATTGCTCAGCAGTAATTTGTTCACCCACCATAATATTTTCTATCTTGAGAGAATCCTCTAGTGAAACCTATGGCCCTCGGGTGTATTTTCCATCATATAAGTTTCTACTTTCCATCATATTAGTTTCTGATTTACTTCCTTTGCAATCTTTTATTTTCCAATCTATAAACCAAAAATACCAAAAATATTTACTTTACCGTTTATCTATCTCTATTAGATCTCACTTTTGCAAGTAACCGTGAAGGGATTGACAACCCCTTTATCATGTTGGGTGCAAGTTGTTTGATTGTTTGTGTAGGTATTCAGTGACTTGTGCGTTGTCTCCTACTGGATTGATACCTTGGTTCTCAAACTGAGGGAAATACGTACTCTACTTTGCTGCATCACCCTTTCCTCTTCAAGGGAAAAACCAACGCAAGCTCAAGAAGTAGCATTCTCCGACGAGCATAACCTTGAAATAGACAATCCACTATCTTTGGTTCAAGTTTGTGTCTCTTAGGAATTGGAATATTGAATGTCGCCAAACATCCCCTAGTGCACAAATAATAAAGTGATTATTTTCTCCAAACCCACTCATCATAAGGGGTTTTGTCTTTATTCTTGTTTGGAACTCTATTCGGTACATGACATGAAGTCAACAAAGCCTGTGATGGTGTAATACACCGGAGGTGGCTCACTAGAAAAGAGCCCGAATGCAGGCCTGCCGATAGGCCCACAAGGCACACTATATACCCAACAACAGGAGGGAGACTGGAAAAAGGGATAGATGTCGCTGGATCATCTTGGTCCACAAGTTGATAGCGGCGGTCGCAGCATAGACCACACCTCTCTTTCTGTAAGACCGTAGCCTCCATAGTCCCATCTACCCTCTCGTAGAACAACTCTCGGTAGAATCATACATCCCTCTGTAATCCCTTGCACAAGGTATACCCACCATCAATAAACAAAAAAAGTAGGATGTACGGTATTACTCCACCATGGAGGCCCAAACGAGGTTAATTTCCCCATGTGACTTCCGATTTGTGACTTCCATCTACGCAAGATATCCCATCGAGGTGTTTGATGGTTTTCTGCACCGTCAGTTGGCGTGCCAGGCACCAAATTAGCAATTTTTGCTTCCTTTAGTAGATAAGTCTGTTTAGCACGTGTTAGTGCCTAGTACGTATCAACTTGTTGCTTTCCAAGTTAGTTAGGTGTGCGAGCGGCTATTTTATAAAGCATGTTGAGTCATAAAATTCATGGTTTTTTAATAGACACAATGTGTTCTTAGGGTAAATACCCGCATTGAGTTTTGGGGAGACTTGTCGAAAAATCCCTATGTTTCGGAGGAAGCTTTAGAAAATCTCTGTGTTGCGATTTCCAAACGGAAATTGTCTTGTGTGTGAATTGTCTTTGTTAGATTGGTTCTCGTGCGCAACCCACATGGTTCAACCTTCTATTTCATGTATATCACGTGCGCAGGTAAGAGACTACTGTTGACGATGGTGGAGTGTCGTGAAAGATCTGGATGTCAACACGCACGAGTTAGCATCACGCTTAGTTTTTGTGCTACATCAGGGTGTGCTGGAGGTGACCGAGAAAGACTGCATTTCTCCCATTTCACTGCCACATCCCTCATATGTTCTACAAAATCCATACGAAATCATGCAAACCACGTACCCTACATAGATCAACATATGAAGTTACCAATTAGGCATTATATAACATATAAACATACAATCTGACATAGATATAACATAAAACTTAACACAATCCTATCCAAAAGGCTTGTCGGAGTCCATCACTTAACTAACTTAGATACTAATTAAAACTAAGAACTATGATAGCTAGATTTCACCACTTCCTCGTTGGATGCTTTCCCTTGGGGACTCAGTAGCTATCCTCGGCATACGCATCAACGATGGGCAGCGTGTCGGCATTATTGTCATTGTCTGACACTTAGGAGGAGGAGGACGAGATGCGATGCCCGCCATGAGCTGGGTGGTGTGGTTCTACTCCGCCCTTCGCCTTGCGGCTCTCTTCGCCACTGCCGCCCGTTGCATACCAACCGTTGGGACTCCCCGAGCCCCATGCAGTGTCACCGCATTTTTCTGGTGACCTCGGCGGGCGTTGCTACCTCTTGACCTTGCGTTGGTTTTTCCCTTGAAGAGGAAAGGGTGATGCAGCAAAGGAGAGTAAGTATTTCCCTTAGCTTTTGAGAACCAAGGTATCAATCTAGTAGGAGACAACGCAACAAGCCACCGAATACCTGCACAAACAAACATCAACTTGCACCGAACGCGATAAAGAGGTTGCCAATCCCTTCATGGTTATTTGCAAAGTGAGATTTGATATAGATGGATAAACGGTAAAGTGATATTTTTGGTATTTTTGGTTTATGGAACGGAAAGTAAAAGATTACAAAGAAAGTAAATAGGAAACTAAGATTGTAGATCGGAAACTTATATGATGGAAAATAGACCCGGGGGCCATAGGTTTCACTAGAGGCTTCTCTCAAGATAGAAATTATTATGGCGGTTGAGGGAGTCCTGGATTAGGGGGTCTCCGGACAGCTGGACTATATCCTTTGGCCGGATTGTTAGACTATGAAGATACAAGATTGAAGACTTCGTCTCGTGTCCGGATGGGACTCTACTTGGCATGGAAGGCAAGCTAGCCAGTACGGATATGTATATCTCCTCCTTTGTGACCGACCTTGTGTAACCCTAACCCTCTCCGGTGTCTATATAAACCGGAGGGTTTTAGTCCGTAGGACACAACAACTACAACAACAATCATACCATAGGCTAGCTTCTAGGGTTTAGCCTCTCTGATCTCGTGGTAGATCTACTCTTGTACTACCCATATCATCAATATTAATCAAGCAGGACGTAGGGTTTTACCTCCATCAAGAGGGCCCGAACCTGGGTAAAACATTGTGTCCCCTGCCTCTTGTTACCATCTGGCCTAGATGCACAGTTCGGGACCTCCTACCCGAGATCCGCCGGTTTTAACACCAACATTGGTGCTTTCATTGAGAGTTCCTCTGTGTCGTCACCTTTAGGCCCGATGGCTCCTCCGATCTTCAACAACGATGCGGTCCAGGGTGAGACCTTTCTCCCCGGACAGATCTTCGTATTCGACGGCTTTGCACTGCGGGCTAATTAGCTTGGCCATCATGAACAGATCGAAAGCTACGCCCCTGGCGATCAGGTCAGATTTGGAAGTTTGAACTACATGGTCGACATCCGCGGAGACTTGATCTTCGATGGATTCGAGCCACAGCCGGACGCGCCGCACTGTCACGATGGGTATGACCTAGCTCTGCTGCCGAACAGTACCCTAGAGGCCGCGCCCGCATCAGCTCTGACCCATAGCTCGGAGCCAACTGCGCCGATCGAGGACGGGTGGCTAGACACCGCCTTGGGGGCTGCAGTCTCAACGGCGATCGAGCCAAACACCAGTCTCATCCTCTGCGAAGCCCGTGACTCCAAGGTGTCAGACTCTTTTCCGGACTCCGAACCTTCCACGCCCCTGCCAATCAAATCCGATTGGGCGCCGATCATGGAATTCACCGCCGCTGATATCTTTCAGCACTCGCCCTTCAGCGACATTCTGAATTCACTAAGGTCTCTCTCTTTGTCAGGAGAGCCCTGGCCGGACTATGGCCAACAGGATTGGGATGCGGATGACAAAGAAATTCGACGCCCACCCACCACCCACTTCGTAGCCACTGTCGCTGATTTAACCGACATGCTCGACTTCGACTCCGAAGACATCGACGGTATGGACGATGATGTAGGAGACGAACATTAACCAGCGCCTATAGGGCACTAGAAAGCCACCTCGTCATATGACATATATATGGTGGATACACCCAAAAAAGGCAATGGCGACAGAACAACGGGGGATGACCCCTCCAAGAAGCAACCCAAGCGCCGGCGTCAGCGGCACCGCTCTAAGTCCCGCCAAAGAAAAAACGGTGATGCCGGCACGGGAGATAATAACACCCCGAACAGTGTCGAAGACAATTCCCTCCAGCAAGATTCAGCGCAGGAGGATGGAGAAGCCAGCCCCCCTGAGAGAGCGGCAGACAGAGAAGAATAGGATGATAATTACATGCCTCTCTCCGAAGACGAGGCAAGCCTCGGCGACGACGAATTTATCATGCCTGAGGATCCCTTCGAACAAGAGCACTTTAAGCGCAGGCTTATGGCCACGGCGAGTAGCCTTAAGGAAAAACAACAACATCTTAGAGCTGATCAAGACTTGCTAGCCGACAGATGGACGGAAGTCCATGCGACCGAGGAATACGAAGTCGAACGCTCCTCCAAGAGCTAACGAAAGTGCAGGTTGCTACCCCGTTTAGAGGAGGAAGCACTTAAGCCTACATCACCAACGCATGATGCGGCTGACCGGCCACCTCACGGCCGCGACAGAGAGTCCTCCCGGCCCTCCACTCAAGCCGCACCCCGGCGTCGCTCAAAAAATACCACAGCACGGGGAAATGCGCTAGACCTCCGAGATGTGTTGGAAGACAGGGCAAGGCAAACTAGATCGTCTACGGATCGCGCGGGCGCCCCACGACATGAGACGATGACCGTCACGCCGGATACAGTAGATCCGGCCGGGCCGAACACAGCAGACAAAGCTCATTTGAGCTACGTCGTGATACAGCCCAGTACAGAGGCACCGCACACCCACTATGCTTCACAGGTGAAGTAATGGATCATCAAATCCCAGAGGGTTTCAAACCCGTAAACATTGAATCATACGATGGCACAACAGATCCCGCGGTATGGATCGAGGACTATCTCCTTCATATCCACATGGCCCGTGGCGATGATCTACACGCTATCAAATACCTCCCACTCAAGCTCAAAGGACCAGCTTGACATTGGCTTAACATCATGCCAGCAGAATCAATTGGTTGTTGGGGTTACCTGGAAGCCGCATTCCTCGACAATTTCCAGGGCACTTATGTGCGACTACCAGATGCCGATGACCTGAGCCACATAATTCAGCAGCCAGAAGAATCTGCCAGACAATTCTAGACACGGTTCCTAACCAAGAAAAATCAAATCGTCGACTGTCCGAACGCAGAGGCCCTAGCAGCCTTCAAGCATAACATCCGTGACGAGTGGCTTGCCCAGCACCTTGGACAGGAAAAACCGAAATCTATGGCAGCCCTCACGACACTCATGACCCTCTTTTGCGCGGGAGAAGACAGCTGGCTGGCTCGTAGCAATAACATGACCAAGAGCCCTGGTAATTCGGATACCAAGGACAACAATGGAAAGTTGTGTCGCAACAAGCACAAGCGCCGCATTAACAGCGACAACACTGAAGATACGGCAGTTAATGCCAGATTCAGAGGCTCTAAGCCCAGTCAGCGGAAAAATCCATTTAAAAGGAACACTCCGGGCCCGTCCAGTTTGGACTGTATACTCGATCGCTCGTGCCAAATACATGGCACCCCCGAAAAACCAGCCAATCACACCAACAGGGATTGTTGGGTGTTAAAGCAGTCCGGCAAGTTAAATGCCGAAAACAGAGACAAGGGGCTGCACAGCGACGAGGACGAAGAGCCCTGGCCGCCGAACAATAGTGGACAGAAGGGCTTCCCCCCACAAGTGCGGACGGTGAACATGATATACGCAACCCACATCCCCAAAAGGGAGCGGAAGCGTGCACTCAGGTACGTATACGCGTTGGAGCCAGTCGCCCCAAAGTTCAACCCATGGTCCTCCTGCCCGATCACATTTGATCGAAGGGACCACCCCACTAGCATCCGCCATGGAGGATTCGCCGCATTGGTTCTAGACCCAATCATTGACGGATTTCACCTCACTAGAGTCCTTATGGATGGCGGCAGCAGCCTGAACTTGGTTTATCAGGATACAGTGCGGAAAATGGGCATAGATCCCTCAAGGATTAAACCCACAAAAACAACCTTTAAAGGCGTCATACCAGGTGTAGAGGCCAATTGTAAAGGCTCAGTTACACTTGAAGTGGTCTTCGGATCCCCGGATAATTTCCGAAGAGAGGAGTTAATCTTCGACATAGTCCCGTTCCGCAGTGGCTATCACGCACTGCTCGGACGAACCACACTTGCAAAGTTCAATTCAGTGCCGCACTACACATATCTCAAGCTCAAGATGACAGGCCCTCGAGGAGTCATTACGGTCAATGGAAACACCAAACGCTCTCTCCGAACGGAGGAGCACACGGCGGCCCTCGCAGCGGAAGTACAAAGTAGCCTCTCAAGGCAATTCTCCAGTCCGGCTATTAAACGTCCGGACACTGTCAAGCGTGCCCGGAGTAACCTACAACAAGACCGCCTGGCACGTTCCGAGCAAGCGTAGCAATACGGCCCCAACCCCAGCCCTCGCGAAACTGCGAAATCAGTACTACGCGTACATAACTACACTCTGAAAATACCATGGGCACAGGGGGAGGGGCACGACCACGGCACGCCCAAAAATGCGGCTCAACCGCACTAGGGGCTCCCGATTTTGTCATTATTTCCTACTTTCAGGACTCCACTCTTCGGAAGGCCTGTCCGGCAGTACAACCGCCGAACACACGATGCAACAACCAAGGAGGCAGAAAGCTACGTCGAATTCCCATGTGGTCTCTATAACGAGCAAAATACCAGTCTTACATACCGTCTCGCAGCTCGCCCCTGGAGGGGGACATGTCAAATAGTCCCATCTCTTGCTTATCGCACTATTTGTATCATTCTACTTTTAGAGCAGCCTTTTAAAATAAACAATGCTTAGCTTCAGCTTATTATTGCATTCTCTATTCATTTGTTTTTCAATACATATGTTCAGTTATGACATTTAGCACCCGTACACTTTGGTACGGTCCATAGGCCAGGGGCTCAAGCACCCCACAATACGGTGTGAAAAGTCCGAACACTTTCACAAGTGCGGCACCCCAAACTTATAGCATCATATGCATCAGCTCCGAATCATGTCTTTGGTCAAATGTTGGTGTTGGTGTCAAAACCGGCGGATCTCGGGCAGGGGGTCCCGAACTGTGCGTCTAGGCCGAATGGTAACAGGAGGCAGGGGACACGATCTTTTACCTAGGTTCGGGGCCTCTTGATGGAGGTAAAACCCTACGTCCTGCTTGATTAATATTGATGATATGGGTAGTACAAGAGTAGATCTACCACGAGATCAGAGAGGCTAAACCCTAGAAGCTAGCCTATGGTATGATTGTATGTTATGGTTGTTGTCCTACGGACTAAAACCCTTCAGTTTATATAGACGCTGGAGAGGGTTAGGGTTACACAAGGTCGGTTACAAAGGAGGAGATATCCATATTCGTATTGCCTAGCTTGCTTTCCACGCCAAGTAGAGTCCCATCCGGACACGAGACGAAGTCTTCAATCTTGTATCTTCATAGTCTAACAATCCGGCCAATGGAGATAGTCTGGCTGTATGGAGACCCCCTAATCTAGGACTCCCTCAGTAGCCCCTGAACCAGGCTTCAATGACGATGAGTCCGGCGCGCAGTATTGTCTTCGGCATTGCAAGGCGGGTTCCTTCTCTGAATACATCACAGAAGAATGAGTATAGTGTCCGACCCTGCAAAATAAGTTCCACATTCCACCGTAGAGAGAATAATATTTTCGCAGATCTAATTTGCTGGCTTGTTTTGGCAGCATGACGTTACGTCATGGCCCGGTGATTATTCGAACCGTTTCTTTTAACCAGCCCCGCACATAACGCGAGGCAGTTTTTCGACACGTCCTGTCAAAGCAGAGATCGTGTCCCCTTATTACAGGATTCTCATCAATACGGGTGTGGGTAACCCAACCGCGCCATCAATTGCGGCGCTTGGGGGATAAGCGAGTTTTACCAGGAAAGTGGGGGCGTTTAGTTTCGTGCGCCCATATAAAGGGATAAGGATTCACTTTTCCATCCACGCCTTCTTCCTCCTTTGCTCATCCGTCTTCGCACACTCGAGCTCTAGCGCCCAAGTCCGCACTTCCCACCTCGACCTTCTCCAATCATGTCCGGAGCGGGAGGCAAGTGGATGATCTCCTCCGTCACGGAGGGAGACATCAAGAAACTGAGGAGAGCCGGATACCTGCCCGACGACATCGTGCACCGGCTCCCAGATGAGGGGCAACTCATCCCCACTCCCAGGCACCATGAGAGGGTAGTATTCCTCCACCACTTCCTTCGCGGACTAGGGTTTCCCCTCCATCCATTCGTCTGTGGTCTCATGTTCTACTACGGGCTAGACTTTCATGATCTGGCCCCGAACTTCATCCTCAACTTTTCGGCGTTCATCGTCGTGTGTGAGGCTTTCCTCCGCATCTGGCCCCACTTCGGCCTGTGGTTAAAGACCTTCAATATCAAGCCGAAGGTGGTACGAGGCCAACAAGAAGAATGCGGCGGAGCCATGGTGGGCAAGATGCCCAACGTCATATGGCTCGAAGGCTCCTTCGTGGAGACAATAAAGGGATGGCAGTCGGCGTGGTTCTACATCACCGAGCCGCGTGATGCCAAATGGGCGGCAGCCCCCGTGTTTCGATACGGATTCCCTACATGGCTCACTTCCTGGAAAGAGAAGGGCTTGTCGTGGGGTTCATCGGTGGAGCTGGACGGACTCCAGAAATGTATCAGGAGTATGGCAAGCAAGAAGCTCAAGCTTGTCAACGTAGTCCAAGTTATGCTCATCCGCCGGATCCTCCTGTGTCAACAACGGGATTTTACCTTATGGGAGCTCGACCCGGCCCAGCACCAGACTTTGAGCGAGCTCTTTGATACGGCGCACAAGGATGTCTGGAAGGTGCTATTCAAGGGCGCCGAGGCCCCCCCTTCTCTCGCCGATACCGCGGACTAAGCACAAAGCGTTTAGAGCGTTCGGTGAGTTCAATACGTCCTGTAGGACATTTATTTTCCCTAGCTTAATTATGCGCGGGGTCTAATCTCCATGCCTTTGATAGGACTGGGTGGAGATGGCGGGGCAGATTGATTGTCCGGCCCCTTTGCCCGAAGACACCGCGAGTGCTCTCCTGACGGAGATGCTGGCTCCGGCTCCTTACAAGGGGCCGGAGAAGACCAAGAAGGCCAAGGGAGCCCGAAAGAGTTCCCGACGCCAGGTGTTATCGGACTCATCGTCCGATAACTCCACGGCTCACTCTTCCCCTGAAGACGAGGAAGAAGAAGAAGAAGATGCTCCCCCACCAACTGGGGGAGACAAGAAAAGGAAGGCCCCCCCAACCGGGGAGGCCAGAGGGTCCAAGAAGGGGAGGACTCTCCTTCAGGACAGTTCCACCGCCGCCGACGAGGGCGAGGATGAGTGGTTGCCCCTGCCAAGCCCCTGAGGAGATCGTAAGTAATCATAGCATTCTTTTGTCGCACTGCTTTCCCTAACGCCGAATATGATTATGCAGGCCGCCGCGAACTAGCATCGATGTATCATCGGACGTCTCCCTGGGCTCGTCGGACATGGATAGCGATCCAGTCCCGACCGCCACCTCCCCTCATCCTGCTGACGACGCCGATGTGTTGTCTCAAGAGGTATTGGGTCGAGGGGAGACAGTCCTGGAGGCGCCTCAAGGCGACCTTCCGGACTGGGGGAGCCGTGGGGACGGGGCCCCCGAGAGCTCCGAGTTCGGCGCTCAGCCAAACACTGTGCCGGACCCTCCAGCGGTTCCGGGCTCAGGTAGGCGGCCTCCTTCTAAGAGGGGCGAGACGCCTGTGCCGGTGACCTTTGTCCATCCAGAGGCACCAGACAATCTATTCGAAGCGCTTCGCAGTGCTTCCATCGATGAGGAGCACCACACTATCATGAGTGCGGTGATCCAGAAGGTCCAGTCCGCCAAGAGCGGATTGACTGAAGCTTGTGCCAGCCTTCTAACAGGCTTCGAGGTAAGTGTTTTAAAATGTAGTAGAAATATTACCGCATAGATAGTAGCCCCTGATGCTTTGTTCGGTGTTCACAAAGAAAAGCCGAACAGAGGATCAAATAATATCGCAGGAGTCTAATATAAGTGAGTCAATATGCATATGCAGGCTTCGCTGCTGGCGTCCGCCGCACTGACTGCGGAGGTCACCGTACTGAAGCAGGCCCTCGAGGGGTCCCGGAAGGAGCTCGGCCTTGCCAAGAGGCAGCTCGAGGAGAACAAGGGTAAGTAATACCCTGTCTATAGATGTGTATATGTAAAAAGGACGCGATTGCAAAATGACAGGATCATTGTATGTTTGCCAGGGGCCACGACCAAGGTGGCGACCCTGAAGCAAGCGCTAACCAAGGACGAAGATACAACGACCAAGGAGCGCACCGAGCGAGAGAAGCACGAGGCTCGGGTGGGTGAGGTGCAGCAAGAGCTCCAGGCTCTCGTGACAAAGCACGCGACGTTGGAGCTTGACTCGAAGACGCGAGAGTCTGAGCTTGCCGCGGCCCTTGAGAGCGCAAAGAGTGCCAAGGCCGAGGCCCAGAAGGCCCTCCAGGAGATCGACGCAATGAAGAAGATAGCGGTGGGTAAGGCTTTCTATATGCAAAGCAAGCATGTAAAAGTAAATTACTGATTACTTACCCGGATCCGGAGCTCTTCAGGAGCATTCGCAGATTTGCCCCGCAGTGTGTCCGATGCCACACAATTTTAACAGGCTGAGGACGGAAGCTCGACGGAGAAGCTGTTCTGGTCTCAGTATGCTGAGGCCGAACATCCGGTGCCGATGAGCGACTAGCTGAAGTAGATGGTCGAGCTACATAAGGCGGTCGATCAGGCCATGAAGAGCTTTATAGTCCGGCTGTGGCCTGGCGATGCCCTTCCGAACAGCCTCTTCAGCCTGGTGAGGCGGCTTGTGGATGCATGCCCGCGGCTGAAGGTCGTCAAGCGATCCGTCTGCATTGAAGGTGCACGCCGGGCTTTCGCCCGTGTGAAATTGCAGTGGGCCAAGCTAGACACCGTGAAGCTGATCAAGGATGGGCCGCCAGAGGGCAAGGAGCACCGCCACCCCGAGATGTACTACGAGGGTGTTCTACCGGGTGCCCGTCTCATCGCAGATGAGTGCTCAAAAGATGTAATATTTGAATGAGACTTTCTCGTGTGATCCTGTATGATGAAAACTTGTTTCATATGCGCTATGCAATGCTTGTTTGAATTTAAAATGTTACCTTCTGTTTGGCTGTTTATCCAATCTGAGAGATGGCTAGTCCTTGGCTTCTGCCCCCATGCCACGAGTGCTAGGGTGTTCAGGATAAACCTGAGCACTCTTGTTCCCATATTTGGGTCCTTCGAGGGAGGTGCTCAGCACAATGAACAAGGCAACCAGACTAATAATGCTTTATCACTCTCGCTTAGCCATAGAATTCTATAATTTTAAATTTCGGCGAAGCCCCTGATATTCGGAAGGCCGAATTCGGGGCGCAATACATGCCTGTAAGACGGACAGGGCCGGCCCCTCGCCCTAAGTGGCATAAGTCTTTAGGGACTTGAAAAACCTCGCCGAACAGCGACCAGTCTCTCGCCTTATCATGACAGTCAGTTTTAGCTTTCTCTACTGAGGTGCTCAGCCTGGCAGAACCGGGGCACAATCGCAGTAGTTCTCCTAGCGCTACCTTAGCCGATAGAGCAGAACGTAAGGTACCAAAACATAGGAGCCGGGCAAACCCAACATTTTACCAAAGACATGATTCGGAGCTGATGCATATAATGATATAAGTTAGGGGTGCCGCACTTGTGAAAGTGTTCCGACTTTTCACACCGCATTGTGGGGTATGTAAGCCCCTAGTGTATTGGCCGTACCATAGTGTACGGTTGCAAGGCGTCATTAATGAACACACACACACACACACACACACACACACACACACACACACACACACACACATATATATATATATATATATATATAACGAGAATGCAATAATAGTAGTAATGTCATGCATTATTTATTTAAAAATTGCGTTAAAGCAGAGTGATACAGATAGTGCGATAAGCAAAGAGTAGGACTATGTCCCTTCCAAGGGCAAGCTGAGGAATGATATTAAATTGAATATTTCACTCATTACTGTAATCAACCTGGGGATTCCATGATATAACGTAGCTGTCTGCCTCCTTGGTTGTTGCATCATGTGTTCGGCAATAGTGCTGCCGGACAGTGCTTCCAGAGATTAAGGTCCTGAAAGAAAAAAGAAAAATAACCGAACGGGAAGCCCCTAGTGCGGTTTAGGCCGCGTCTTGGGGCGTGCCGTAGTTGTGCCCCCCTCCCCACCTGTGCCCATGGTATTTTTAATGCGTAATTATGTACGCGTGGCACGAGTTTCGCCACTGGGCTGGGATTGGGGTGGCCGCCGTATTGCTACGCGAGCTCAGATCGCGCTAGGAGGTCTATTTGCCGATTGCCCCGAGAGCGCTTGAAGGTTTCCGGGTTGTGAAGCGCCGAACTGGTTTATTGCCTTGAGAGGCTGCTTTGCGTTTCTGCTGCAAGGGCTGCAGTGTGCTCCTCTGTTCGGAGAGAGCGCTCTGTGTTTACATTGACTGTAATAACTCCACGAGGTCCTGGCATCTTGAGCTTGAGGTATGCATAATGCGGTACCGCATTGAATCTAGCAAATGAGGTTCGCCCGAGCAGTGCGTGATAACCACTACGAAACGGGACTATATTAAAGATTAACTCTTCGCTTCGGAAGTTATCCGGGGATCTGAAGACCACTTCCAGTGTAATTGAGCCTGTGCAATGGGCCTCTACACCTGGAATGACGCCCTTAAAGGTTGTTTTTGTGGGTTTGATCCTTGAGGGGTCTATACCCATTTTGCGCACTGTGTCCTGATAAAGCAGGTTCAGGTTGCTGCCACCGTCCATAAGGACTCGAGTGAGGTGAAATCCGTCGATGATTGGGTCTAGGACCAGTGCGGCGAATCCGCCATGATGGATACTAGTGGGGTGGTCCCTGCGATCGAAGGTGATCGGACAGGAGGACCAAGGGTTGAACTTTGGGGCAACTGGCTCCAACGCATATATGTCCCTGAGCGCACACTTCCGCTCCCTCTTGGGGATGTGGGTTGCGTATATCATGTTCACCGTCCGCACTTGCGGGGGAAACCTCTTCTGTCCTCTAGTGTGCGGCTGCCGGGGTTCCTCCTCGTCATCGCTATGCGGCCCCTTGTCCTTGTTTTCGGCAATTAACTTGCCGGCCTGCTTGAACACCCAACAATCCATGTTGGTGTGATTGGCTGGCTTGTCTGGGGTGCCGTGTATTTCACACGAGCGATCGAGTATACGGTCCAAGCTGGACGACCCGACGTACTTTGTTTGAATGGCTCTTTCCGCAGACCGGGTTTAGAGCCTTTGAATCCAGCATTGACTGCCGTATCCTTAGTATTTTCGCTGTTAATGCGGCGCTTATGCTTGTTGCGACGTGACCTGCTATTGCCGTCCTTGGTATCTAAGGTACCATGGTTCTTTGATATGTTATTACTGCGAGCCAGCCAGCTGTCTTCTCCTGCACAAAAGCGGGTCATGAGCGTCGTGAGAGCTGCCATAGATTTCGGCTTTTCCTGACCAAGGTGCCGGGCTAGCCACTCATCTCGGATGTTGTTCTTGAAAGCCGCTAAGGCCTCCGCATCTGGACAGTCGACGATTTGATTTTTCTTTGTAAGGAACCGAGTCCAGAATTTCCTGGCCAACTCTTCTGGCTGCTGAATTATGTGGCTTAAATCATCGGCGTCTGGTGGTCGCACATAAGTGCCCTGAAAGTTGTCGAGGAATGCGGCTTCCAGATCTTTCCAATAGCAAATGGAGTCCGCTGGCAAGCTATTAAGCTAATGCCGTGCTGGTCCTTTGAGCTTTAGTGGGAGGTATTTGATGGCGTGTAAGTCATCACCGCAGGCCATGTGGATGTGGAGGAGAAAATCCTCAATCCATACCGCGGGATCTGTTGTGCCGTCGTATGATTCAATGTTTACAGGTTTGAAACCTTCTGGGAATTGATGTTCCATTACTTCGTCTGTGAAGCATAAGGGGTGTGTGGCGCCTCTGTATTGGGCTATATCGCAACGCAGCTCGAATGGGTCTAGCCCGCTGTGTTCGGCCCGGCCGGATTTTCTTTTACTGTATCCGGCGAGACGTTTGTCGCCTCGCAGAGTGGTGCACCCTCGTGATCCGTAGATTGATCTTGAATGCTTTGCCTTGTCCTCCAATATGTCTCGCAGGTCTGGCGTATCTCCCCATGCCTTTTTATTTGAATGGCGTTGGGGTGGAGGCTGAGCTTTTGGCTGGAATGCCAGTCTATCGCGGCCACGAGGTGGCCGATCAGCCATATCATACGCTTCTTCCTCTAGTCGGGGAAGTAACCTGCGCCTTGCGTAACTCTTGGAGGGACGCTCGAGTTTATATTCCTCGGTCGCGAGGACTTTAGTCCATTTGTTAGCTAGCAGATCTTGATCAGCTTGAAGCTGCTGCTGCTTTTTTTCCAGGCTATTTATCGTGGCCATAAGCCAGCGCTTGAAGCGCTCTTGTTCGACGGGATCCTCTGGGACGGCGAATTCATCATCACCGAGGCTTTGCCTCGTCTACGGAGGTGGGCATGTGATCATCCTCCTCCTCTCCGTCTGTCGCTCTCTCGGGAGAGCTGGCTCCTTCATCCTCCTGCTCTAAATCATGCTGGAGGGGATTGTTGTTGTCTTCGGCACTATCCGGAGTATTATTATCTCCTGTGCCGGTATCACCACTTTTGCATTGGCGGGACTTAGAGCGGCGCCGCTGACATTGGCGCTTGGGTTGCTTCTTGGAGGGATCATCCTCCGCTATCTCGTCGCCATTGCCTTCGTTGGGTGTATCCACCATGTATATGTCATATGACGAGGTGGCTTTCCAGTGCCCTATAGGTGCTAGTTCATGTTCGTCTCCTACATCGTCGTCCATACCGTCGATGTCTTCGGAGTCGAAGTCGAGCATGTCGGTTAAATCATCGATAGTGGCTACGAAGTGGGTGGTGGGTGGGCGTCGAATTTCTTCATCGTCCGCATCCCAATCCTGTTGGCCATAATCCGGCCAGGGCTCTCCTGACAAAGAGAGAGACCTTAGTGAATTCAGAATGTCGCTGAAGGGCGAGTGCTGAATGATATCCGCGACGGTGAATTCCATGATCGGTGCCCAATCGGATTCGATTGGCAGGGGTGCGGATGGTTCGGAGTCCAGGAAAGAGTCCGGCACCTTGGAGTCACGAGCTCCGCAGAGGGTTATGCTGGTGTTTGGCTTGATCGCCGTTGAGACCGCAACCCCTGAGGCGGTGTCTAACCACCCATCCTCGATTGGCGTTGTTGGTTCCGAACTAAGGGTTGGAGCTGATGCGGGCGCGGCCTCTGGGGTACTGTTCGGTGGCAGAGCTAGGTCATACCCATCGCGATAGTGCGGCGCGCCTGGCTGTGGCTCGAATCCATCAAGGATCAAGTCTCCACAGATGTGGGCCATGTAGTTCAAACTTCCAAATTTGACCTGATGGCCAGGGGCGTAGCTTTCAATCTGCTCCAGATGGCCAAGCGAATTAGCCCGCAATGCAAAGCCGCCGAATATGAAGATCTGTCTAGGGAGAAAAGTCTCACCCTGGACCGCATCGCTATCGATGATAGTAGGAGCCATCAAGCCTAGCGGCAACGACACAGAGGAACTCTCAATGAAAGCACCAATGTCAGTGTCAAAACCGGCGAATCTCGGGTAGGGGGTCCCGAACTGTGTGTCTAGGCTGGATGGTAACATGAGGCAGGGGACACGATGTTTTACCCAGGTCCGGGCCCTCTTGATGGAGGTAAAACCCTACGTCCTGCTTGATTAATATTGATGATATGGGTAGTACAAGCGTAGATCTACCACGAGATCAGAGAGGCTAAACCCTAGAACCTAGCCTATGGTATGATTGTATGTTATGGTTGTTGTCCTACGGACTAAAACCCTTCGGTTTATGTAGACACCGAAGAGGGTTAGGGTTACACAAGGTCGGTTACAAAGGAGGAGATATCCATATCTGTATTGCCTAGCTTGCCTTCCACGCCAAGTAGAGTCCCATCCGGACACGAGACGAAGTCTTCAATCTTGTATCTTCATAGTCTAACAATCCGGCCAATGGAGATAGTCCAGCTGCCCGTAGACCCCCTAATCCCGGACTCCCTCAGTTGGGTTTGCCCGGCTCCTATGTTTTGGTACCTTACGTTCCGCTCTATCGGCTAAGGTAGCGCTAGGAGAACTACTACGATTGTGCCCCGGTTCTGCCGGGCTTAGCACCTCAGTAGAGAAAGCTCAAACTGACAGTCATGATATGGCGAGAGACTGGTCGCTGTTCGGTGAGGTTTTTCAAGTCCCTAAAGACTTATGCCGCTTAGGGCGAGGGCCGGCCCTGTCTGTCTTACAGGCGTGTATCGCGCCCCGAATTCGGCCTTCCGAATACCAGGGGCTTCGCCGAAATTTAAAATTATAAAATTCTATGGCTGAGTGAGAGTGATAAAGCATTATTAGTCTGGTTGCCTTGTTCGTTGTGCTAAGCACCTCCCTCGATGGACCCAAAAATGGGAACAAGAGTGCTCATGTTTATCCCGAACACCCCAACACTCGTGGCATGGGGGCAGAAGCCGAGGACTAGCCATCCCTCAGATTGGATAAACAACCAAACAAAAGGTAATATTTTAAATTCACACAAGCGTTGCATAGCGCATATGAAACAAGTTTTCATCATACAGGATCACACGAGCAAGTTTACTCAAATAATACATCCTTTGAACATTCGTCCGCCACAAGACGGGCACCCTTCAAGACACCCTCATAATAAATTTCGGGGGTGCGATGCTCCTTGCCCTGCGGCGGCCCTTCCTTGATCAGCTTCACAGCGTCTAGCTTGGCCCACTACACCTTCACACGGGCGAAAGCCCGGCGTGCACCTTCGATGCGGACGGACCGCTTGATGACCTCCAGCCGTGGGAAGGCATCTACAAGCCGCCTCACCAGGCCGAAGTAGTTGTTCGGAAGGGCGTCGCCAGGTGACAGCCGGACTATAAGGCCCTTCATGGCCTGTTCGGCCGCCTTGTGCAGCTCGACCAACTGCTTTAGCTGGTCGCTCAGAGGCATCGGGTGTTCGGTCCCAGTATACTAAGACCAGAACAGCTTCTCCGTTGAGCTTCCCTCCTCAACCTGGTAAAATTGTGCGGCATCCGACACGCTGCGGGGCAAATCTGCGAATGCTCCTGGAGAGCTCCAAATCCGGGTAAGTAATCGGTAATTTACTTTTACAGGCTTGCTCTGCATATAGAATGCCTTACCCGCCGTTATCTTCTTCATTGCATCGATCCCCTGGAGGGCCTTTTGGGCTTCATCCTTGGCACTTTTTGCGCCCTCGAGGGCCACGACAAGCTTAGACTCTCGCGTCTTCGAGACAAACTCCAATGCCTCGTGCTTCGTCACGAGAGCCTGGAGCTCTTGCTGCACCTCGCACACCCGAGCCTCTTGTTTTTCCCGCTCGGTGCGCTCCTTGGCCGCTTTATCTTCGGCCTTGGTTAGCGCTTGCTTCAGGGTCGCCACCTCGGTCGTGGCCCTTGGCAAATATACGATGATCCTGTCATTTTGCAATCGCGTCTTCTTTTATATATACATATCTATAGACAGGGTATTACTTACCCTTGTTCTCCTCGAGCTGCCTCTTGGCAAGGCCGAGCTCTTTCTTGGACCCCTCGAGGTCCTGCTTCAGTACGGCGATGTCACACCCTAGCTAGTCCATGCATTAGAGTGTGCATCATGTTTATTTTCATCAGAAACTTGAAATGGGGAAGACAAAACCCCCAGCACCCCCCCTGAAATCAACTAGGGTTTACTAAAAATAAATACAATGAACCTCAAATGCCCTTCTAGAATGTTCACCCTCTTTGCCTTGGGTTAGAACCTTTGGGAAAATAGGTGCACATTTTTCTAGGTCAACAGAAGGTCACTGATTTAATTCATAAATATTTGAATTTGGGCATTTAAATGCTATTAAATAATTCAAGTGCTCAAATAATTCTGAAAGTAATTGTTTGCTGTTAGGAATAATCCCAATAGGGCTCACAAATATTTTCAGGATTTTAGAAAGTGCCTAGGTATTTTATTTAAAGCCCTAAAGCTACAGAATAATAGAAAAGAAAACAAAATCAAAAAAAGGGAGAAGAATCTTACCTGGCGCCACCCACCAGGCCCACCTGCCGGCCCAGCCCAGCCGCCGCGCCAGCGAGCAGCTTGGCTTGGCCAGGCAGGCAGGCAGGTGCTCGACGTCGGCACCAGCGCGCGCCACGCAACTGGCTGCCGTCCTGCTTCCTCCCCTCGCCGCCTCGACCCCCTGGACCGGCTCCACGTCGCCGCCTCGACCCCTGGACACGCTCACTCGCCCCCTGCCTCTCTCTCTCGCTCCCCTCCGCCATGGCCGACGCTGCTGAGCTCGCGCCACCGTGAAAACCCCGTCCACCGACGTCCCCGTGATGCACCACCGTGTCCATCCTCTCCGCCGTCGTCAACTCCTTCGAGCAGCCAAGCCCCGAGCGCTCACACGCTCTGCAACGTATTCTTCGACCTCGTCTTCACCGAGCCTCGCCGGAGATCCCCTTTGATGTCGCCGCCGCATCGATTCGTCCCCGACCGCGCCGTCTACCTCTTCGTGATCGCCGTGAGGTACTGCACCTCCCCAACCTCTCCGTTCCTCTTCTCGTGCACCACAGCGAGCACACGAAGCTCACCCGCACCCGCCACCGTGGAGCTCGTCGCCAACGTGTCTCCGGCCCAACTCCGACCACGCCACCTAGCCTATCATCTTCACTGCATCCCTAGGGGCACAACGCACCTCACCACGCGCCTCGACGTGCCCCGTGGCCTCCGGCTCACTTTCGCCCGACTCCGGCGACCGCAAGGCTCGTCGCCGGCGACGTTCCCGGCCACCCCGAGCCCAACCACCACCACCAAACGCCGCGGGTTGTCCCCAGCTACCCGTAGCTGCTCTCCGCACACCAAATGGTGCCCCGTGGGCGTTTTCCGCAGCGCGCCACCGCGTCTGGCCTCGCCGGCGGCTGAACGCCGGCAGGCTTTGACTCACTGACCGGCGGGGTTTGACCTGCTGACGTGGGTTGACTTCCCCCCCTCTCTCACTGACATGCGGGCCCCGCCCGGCTAATTACCCTGTTAGTGCTAACTAAATAGATTAGTCAATTAGTATAGTCACTCACTAGTGGGCCCTGCTTGTTAATTAGGCTAACTAAGCGTGGTTAGTGCACAGAGACACCGACCAGGGGGGCCCCACCAGTCAGGTTTGACCTGGCTGGCGCCTCTGACTTGCTGATGTCACCCTGACGCATTGCTGACGCAGTAATTGTTTTTCTGGAATTATTTTTATTCAGAAAATTCCAAAAAATAGTTCAAACTTCAAAAATTCATAGAAATTCAACCATAACTCCAAATGAGATAAATTATATATGAAAAATTATCAGAAAAATTCAATCTATCCATCTATAATGGTTTCATGCATGACAAAACAAGTTTACCCTACTGTTTAAGCAGAATAAGGAAATGCTCTATAAATGCAATAGTTAATGAGCTAATATTTGAATCTTGGATTCAAATGAGTTCACCCCTTTCTGTTTTAGCTTGCATTAGGCCAAAACACATTCATATTGCCATGTCATAGCATGCATCATATTGTTGCATATCGTCATGTGTTGATTGTGCTCGGTTGTGTTCTTCGTGGTAGGTTCTGCCTCCGAGGATATTCACGAGTATCCAACTGAAGGGCAGTATCCCGTTACCACTCCATCAGGCAAGCAACCATTGATCATTCCGATACAAACCCATGTTCTCACTCCTGTTCTTGTTTATTGCATTAAGACAACATGATTCAAACTGCTGTGTGCTACGGTAGTTGAACCCTTATCCTCCGCATGACCTGTCATTGCCATAGTAACTAGATGAAACCCACTAGCATGTGTAGGAGTTGATTGAGCCATGTTTTGTGATTCCTACCTTGCTATGCCTGCTATGCTTAGAGTTGTGTCAGGTCTGGTTCATCTGGGTGATGGGCTAGAGTGAAATGCTTGTGTCAGTGATATGTGGGATGTGTTGAACATGTTTTGGTAAAGGTATCGATGAGTGGCCATGTAGGAGTACATGGTAGGTTGTTTCATTGAGGCCGTCCCTAAGAACTGAGTTCTGTATGCGTGACTTAAGATTCAGCTACTACCACACATTGGGCCCTGAAATATGACCCCGCTCGACTTACTGACCCCTCTCGCCTCAGTCCAGGAGTTGCAACTAGTTTCTGGTGTTTGTAGGTTAAGTGTTGGCGGCCGTGCGTAGCGCTGACCCTAGGGGTGGGCTATGTTGTGGTAGATACACCGTGGCACAGTGTACCGAGTCACCCGTTTGGTGTCTCGGGAACCCTGTTCACATTGTTCGGGGCCGTTGAGGACACCCCGGCCGGATTTCCTTGCGGATGGAACCTGAATAGGCGATGACCCTGGACTAGAGACTTGTGAGGTTAGTCAGGTCGTGGTCTACACCCACGTCGGTTTTCGCTTGAAGTCTGCCGAGGACATTTCGTGTGCAGACGCTAAGTGGTGAAAACATGTGTGACGAAGTACACCCCTGCAGGGTATAAAACTATTCGAATAGCCGCGTCCGCGGTAAAGGACTACTTGGTTGCCTATAAAGTTCATAGACAAGTTAATGGATACTACTAAAAGACTCAAGATAAGTGTGAGTACCGAGGATGGCCCTCTCGCAGGATACGAGGGAGGATCCACGGTGGAGTATTGTGTGGGTGAGTAGTGGACTCGTGTGCGAAAACTATTTTACTAAAGAGGTTCCGTAGGATAGCTTAGCCAAGAGTCAAAGCTGGCTTGCTGCATAAACCCCACCACCTTCTTGAGAATGAGCATGTATAGTAGGTTCTGATGTAAGACTTGCTGAGTACCTTTGTACTCATGTTTGCTTATTTATTGTTTTCAGACGACAACACTGCCCCCTCCGATGGGTTTTATGTAGACCTTGACGTCGACGAGTGACTAGCCACCCAGGTGGTGATCCAGGCCATGGGGGGCCCTATGTAGATAGACAGGCTTCGAGAAGCCTTCTTTCTTTCTAGAGTCTGTACACAGACTAGTTGCTTCCGCATGTGCTTGTATGATTGTATGACTTGAGTGTCAGGTCATGTAACCCCTATCTGTATAAATATGTTATGTATGGCTCCCTGAAGCCTTTAAATAAAGTACTTGAGTTGTAGAGTTTTGTTGTGATGCCATGTTGTATGTACTCATATCGGGCATCTTGTGTGTATGATTGAAATGCTTGGTATGAGTGGGATCCGACAATCTAGTTGTTTATCCTTCGCAGCCTTTCTTATGGGGAAATGTAGTCTAGTGTTCCTCGAGCCATAGTAGTCCGCTACAGCCCGGTTCACCGGAGTCCTGCTAGCCCAGTACTACTGTTCAGGACACTTGACTGGCCGGCATGTGTTTCACTTCGTCCCTATGTCTGTTCCTTCGGGGAAATGTCACGCGGTGATTTCCGGAGTCCTGCCTAGCCTGCTACAGCCCGGAACCCCCAGAGTCCTGTTAGCCCAGTGCTACAGCCCGGAATCACTCATTGATGACTGACATGTTCGATGTGATTCATGTATACCTGTCTCCATAGGTCTGTGCCGCGTTGGGTTCACGACTAGCCATGTCGGTCCGGGTTCTGTCATATGGATGCTAGCGACATTGTTATATACGTGAGCCAAAAGGCGCAAACGGTCCCGGGCCATGGTAAGGCGACACCGTGGGATACCGTGCGTGAGGCCGCAAAGTGATATGAGGTGTTACCGGCTAGATCGATGTGGCTTGGAATCGGGGTCCTGACAGGCGACCTCCACAGTCAGTGCGGCGGACACCAGCAACGAAGCCTGCACATGCATATTGACATACTTATATTAGACTCCTGCGATATTATTTGATCCTCTGTTCGGCTTTTCTTTGTGAACACCAAACAGAGCATCAGGGGCTACTGTCTATGCGGTAATATTTTTACTACATTCTAAAGCACTTACCTCAAAGCATGTTAGAAGGCTGGCACAGGCTTCAGTTAATCCGCTCTTGGCGGACTGAACCTTCCGGACCACCGTACTCATAGTAGTACGGTGCTCCTCGTCGATGGAAGCACTGCGAAGTGCTTCCAGCAGATTGTCCGGTGCCTCTGGATGGACAGAGGTCACCGGCACAGGCGTCTTGCCCCTCTTAGAAGGAGGTCGCCTGCCCGAGCCCAGAACCACTGGAGGTTCCGGCGCGGTGTTCGGCTGAGGGCCGAATCAGAGCTCTCAGGGGCCTTGTCCCCTCGGCTCCCGGAGTCCGGGAGGCCGCCTTGAGGCGTCTCCGGGACTATCTCCCCTCGACCCGGTGCCTCATGAGACAGTACCTCGGCATCGTCCGCAGGATAGGTGGAGGTGGCAGTCGGGACTGGATCACTATCCATGTCCGACGAGCCCAGGGAGCCGTCCGATGATACATCGATACGGGCTCGGGGCGGCCTGCATAATCATATTTCGGCGTTAGGTGAAGTAGTGCGGCAAAGGAATACTATGACTTACTCTGGTATCCGAATACTTACGACTTCCCCAGGGGCTTGGCCCTGGGCAGCCACTCGTCTTCGCCGTTGACGGTGGTGGTAGAGTAGTCTGGAAGGAGAGTTCTCCCCTTCTTAGACCCTTCGGCCTCCCCAGTTGGGGCGGCCTTCCTTTTCTTGTCTCCCCCGTCTGGAGGGGGAGCATCCTCTTCTGCCTCCTCGTCTTCGGGGGAGGATTGCGCCGTAGAGTCCTCGGACGGTGAGTCCGACGACGCCTGGCGTCGGGAACTCTTTCGGGTTCCCTTGGCCTTCTTGGTCTTCTCCGGCACCGTATAAGGAGCCGGAGTCAGCATCTTCGCCAGAAGAGCATCTGCTGGGCCTTCGGGCAAAGGAGCCGGACAGTCGATCTGTCCGGCCGTCTCCTGCTAGTCCTGTCAAAGGTACGGGAGTTTAGATCCCGCATGGAGTCAATCTATAAAAAATAAGTATCCTGTGAAAGGTAAAGCAGCTTACCGCACTGGCTTGGCGCTGAATCCGCGATTCTCAGTAATGGGAGGGGGGACATTGGCGCTTTTGAACAGCAACCTCCAGGCATCTTCGTGAGTTGTGTCAAAGAGCCTGTTCAGAGTTCGGTGCTGCGCCGGGTCAAACTCCCACAAGTTGAAGTCCCGTTGTTGGCACGGGAGGATCCAGCGGTGGAGCATGACGTGGACCACATTGACGAGTTTGAGCTTATTGTTCACCATGTTTGAATACATGTTTGGAGTCCGGTCAGCTCTCCCGAACTACCCCAGGACAAGCCCTTCTCTTTCCAGGAGGTGAGCCGCATGGGGATGCCAGATCGGAACTCGGGGCCCGCTGCCCATGCAGGGTCACACGGCTCGGTGATGTAGAACCACCCCGATTGCCACCCCTTTATGGTTTCCACAAAGGAGCCCTCGAGCCATGTAACGTTGGGCATCTTGCCCACCATGGCGCCTCCGCACTCCGCCTGGCGGCCGCCCACAACCTTCGGCTTGACGTTGAAGGTCTTCAACCATAAGCCTAAGTGGGGCTTGATGCGGAGGAAGGCCTCGCACATGACGATAAACGCCGAGATATTGAGGATGAAATTTGGGGCCAGATCGTGGAAATCCAGGCCGTAGTAGAACATGAGCCCCTGGACGAATGGGTGGAGAGGGAATCCCAGTCCGCGGAGGAAATGGGTAAGGAACACTACCCTCTCATGGGGCCCGGGGGTGGGGATGAGCTGCCCCTCATCTGGGAGCCGGTGCGCGATGTCGTCGGGCAGGTATCCGGCTCTCCTCACCTTCTTGATGTATCCTTCCGTGACGGAGGAGACCATCCACCTGCCTCCCGCTCCGGACATGGTGGGGGAAGGTTGAGGTGGGAAGTGCGGACTTGGGCGCTAGAGCTCGAGTGTGCAAAAATGGATGAGCAAAGGAGGAAGAAGGCGTGGATGAAAAGGTGAATCCTTATCTCTTTATATGGGCGGACGAAACTATGCGCCCCCACTAGCCTAGTAAAACTCGCTTATCCCCCAAGCACCGTAATCGATGGCGCGGTTGGGTTACCCACGCCCGTATTGATGAGAATCCTGTAATAAGGGGACATGATTTCTGCTTTGACAAGACGTGTCAAAAAACTACCTCGCGATATGTGCGGGGCTAGTTAAAGGAAACGGTTCGAATAATCACCGGGCCATGACATAACGTCATGCTGCCAAAAAAAGTCAACAAATTAGATTTGCGAAAATATTATTCTCTCTATGGTGGTATGTGGAACTTATTTTGCAGGGTCGGACACTATCCTTGTATTCAAATTCTTCCGTGGAGTATGCGGAGGAGGAACCCGCCTTGCAATGCCGAAGACAATACTGTGTGCCGGACTCATCGTCATTGAAGCCTGGTTCAGGGGCTACTGAGGGAGTCCTGGATTAGGGGGTCTCCGGATAGCCGGACTATATCCTTTGGCTGGACTGTTAGACTATGAATATACAAGATTGAAGACTTCGTCTCGTGTCCGGATGGGACTCTACTTGGCGTGGAAGGCAAGCTAGCCAGTACGGATATGGATATCTCCTCCTTTGTAACCGACCTTGTGTAACCCTAACCCTCTCCGGTGTCTATATAAACCGGAGGGTTTTAGTCCGTAGGACACAACAACTACAACAACAATCATACCATAGGCTAGCTTCTAGGGTTTAGCCTCTCTAATCTCGTGGTAGATCTACTCTTGTACTACCCATATCATCAATATTAATCAAGCAGGACGTAGGGTTTTACCTCCATCAAGAGGGCCCGAACCTGGGTAAAACATTGTGTCCCCTACCTCCTGTTACCATCCGGCCTAGACGCACAGTTCGGGACCCCCTACCCGAGATCTGCCGGTTTTGACACTGACAGTGGTGAACAAATTACTGCTGAGCAATTGATAGAAAAGCGCAAAGTTATGACGATATCTATGGCAATGATAATGAATATAGGAATCACGTCCATGTCAAGTAGACTGAAACGATTCTGCATCTACTACTACTACTCCACACATCGACCGCTATTCAGCATGCATCTCGAGTACTAAGTTCATAAAGAATGGAGTAACGCGTTAAGCAAGATGACATGATGTAGAGGAATTAACTCGAGCAATATGATGAAAACCCCATCTCTTTATCCTCGATGGCAACGATACAATACGTGTTGGTTCCCCTTCTGTCACTAGAATCGAGCACCGCAAGATTGAACACAAGGCTAAGCACTTCTCCCATTTCAAGAAAAAACCAATCTAGTTGGCCAAACCAAATCGATAGTTCGAAGAGACTTGCAAAGATATCAAATCATGCATATAAGAATTCATAGGAGATTCAAATAATATTCATAGATAAGCTGATCATAAATCCACAATTCATCGGATCTCGGCAAACACACCGCAAAAGAGTATTACATCGAATAGATCTCCAAGAACATCGAGGGGAACATTGTATTGAGAATCAAAGAGAGAGAAAAAGACATCTAGCTACTAGCTATGGACCCGTAGGTCTGTGGTAAACTACTCACGCTTCATCGGAGAGGCAATGGTGTTGATGTAGAAGCCCTCCGTGATTGAATCCCCCTCCAGCAGGACGCCGGAAAAGTCCCCTAGATGGGATCTCACGGGTACAGAAGGTTGCGGTGGTGGAAAAGTGGTTTCGTGGCTCCCCTGGAAGTTTTTGGGATATTTGAGATTACATAGGATGAAGATCTAGGTCAGGGGGCACCGAGGGGCCGACAAGGTCGGGGGGCGCGCCCTCCACCCTTGTGGCCACCTCATTGCTCTTCTGACTTGCACTCCAAGTCTCATAGGCCTCTTCTGCTCCAAGAAAAATCATCATGAAAGTTTTATTCCATTTGGACTCCGTTTGGTATTCCTTGTCTGTGAAACTCTGAAACAAGGAAAAATAGGAACTAGCACTGGCCTCTAGGTTAATATGTTAGTCCCAAAACTGATATAAAATAGCATATTAATGCATATAAAACATTCAAAACAGATAATATAATAGCATGGAACAATCAAATATTATAGATACGTTGGAGACGTATCAAGCATCCCTAAGCTTAATTCTTGCTCGTCCTCGAGTAGGTAAATGATAAAAACAGAATTTTTGGTGTGGAATGCTACCTAACATATTTATCCATGTAATTCTCTTTATTGTGGCATGAGCGTTCAGATCTGTATGATTCAAAACAAAAGTTCAATATTGACATAAAAACAATAATACTTTAAGCATACTAACAAGGCAATTATGTCTTCTCAAAATAACATGGCCAAAGAAAGCTTATCCCTACAAAATCATATAGTCTGGCTATGCTCCATCTTCATCACACAAAATATTCAAATCATGCACAACCCCGATGACAAGCCAAGCAATTGTTTCATACTTTTGATGTTCTCAAACTTTTTCAACTTTCACGCAGTACATAAGCATGAGGCATGGACATAGCACTATAGGTGGAATAGACGACGGTTGTGGAGAAGACAAAAAGAAGGAGATAGTCTCACATCAACTAGGCATATCAACGGGCTATGGAGATGCCCATTAATAGATATCAATGTGAGTGAGTAGGAATTGCCATGCAGCGGATGCACTAGAGCTATAAGTTTATGAAAGCTCAAAAAGAAAACTACGTGGGTGTGCATCCAACTTGCTTGCTCACGAAGACCTAGGGCATTTTGAGGAAGCCCATCATTGGAATATACAAGCCAAGTTCTATAATGAAAGATTATCACTAGTATATGAAAGTGATAACATAAGAGACTCTCTATCATGAATATCATGGTGCTACTTTGAAGCACAAGTTTGGAAAAAGTATAGTAACATTGCCCCTTCTCTCTTTTTCTCTTTTTTTATTCAGGCCATTTTCACTTTTTATGGCCTCTTTTTCTCGTCCGGAATCTCATCCCAACTTGTGGGGTAATCATAGTCTCCATCATCCTTTCCTCACATGGGACAATGCTCTAATAATGAAAATCATCACACTTTTATTTACTTACAACTCAAGAATTACAACTCGGTACTTAGAACAAAATATGACTCTATGTGAATGCCTTCGGCGGTGTACAGGGATGTGCAATCAATCAAGAGTGACATCTATGAAAGAATTATGAAGGTGGCTTTGCCACAGATATGATGTCAACTACATGATCATGCAAAGAAATATGACAACGATGGAGGGTGTCATAATAAACGGAACGGTGGAAAGTTGCATGGCAATATATCTCGGAATGGCTATGGAAATGCCATAATAGTTAGGTATGGTGGCTATTTTGAGGAAGATATAAGTAGGCTAATGTGTGATAGAGCGTATCATATCACGGGGTTTGGATGCACTGGAGAAGTTTGCACCAACTCTCGAGGTGAGAAAGGGCAATGCACGGTACCAAAGACGCTAGCAATGATGGAAGGGTGAGAGCGCGTATAATCCATGGACTGAACATTAATCATAAAGAACTCACATACTTATTGCAAAAATCTACAAGTCACCAAAGCCAAGTTCTATAACGAAAAATTCCCACTAGCATATGAAAGTGACAATATAGGAGACTCTATATCATGAAGATCATGGTGCTACTTTGAAGCACAAGTGCTACTTAAAAGGATAGTAGCATTGTCCCTTCTCTCTTTTCTCTCATTTTTTTATTACTGGGCCTTCTCTCATTTTTTGGCCTCTTTTCTTCGTCCGGAGTCTCATCCCGACTTATGGGGGAATTATAGTCTCCACCATCCTTTCCTCACAAGGGACAGTGCTCTAATAATGAATATCATCACACTTTTATTTACTTACAAGGCAAGAATTACAACTCGATACTTAGAACAAAATATGACTCTATATGGATGCCTCCGGTGGTGTACCGGGATGTGCAATGAATCAAGAGCGACATGTATGAACGAATTATGAACGGTGGCTTTGCCACAAATACGATGTCAACTACATGATGATGCAAGGCAATATGACAATGATGAGGCGTGTCATAATAAACAGAATCGTGGAAAGTTGCATGACAATATATCTCGGAATGGCTATTGAAATGCCATAATAGTTAGGTATGGTGGCTGTTTTGCGAAAGGTATATGGTACCGGCGAAAGTTGTGCGGTATAAGAGAGGCTAGCAATGGCGGAGAGGTGAGAGTGAGTATAATCCATGGACTCAACATTAGTCATAAAGAACTCACATACTTATTGCAAAAATCTATTATTTATCGAAACAAAGTACTATGTGCATGCTCCTAGGGGGATAGATTGGTAGGAAAAGAACATCGCTCGTCCCCAACCGCCACTCATAAGGAAGACAATCAATAAATAAATCATGCTCCGACTTCATCACATAACGGTTCACCATACTTGCATGCTATGAGACTCACAAACTTTAAAACAAGTATTTCTCAAATTCACAACTACTCAGTAGCATGGATCTAATATCACCATCTTCATATCTCAAAACAATCATAAGGAATCAAACTTCTTATACTATTCAATGCACTTTATATGAAAGTTTTTATTATATCCCTCTTGGATGCCTATCATATTAGGACTAATTTTATAACCAAAGAAAATTACCTTGCTGTTTCAAAGACTCTCAAAATAATATAAGTGAAGTACGAGAGTTCATCTATTTCTATAAAATAAAGCCACTACCGTGCTCTAAAAAGATATAAGTGAAGCACTAGAGCAAATTTTGCCTAACTCGAAAGATATAAGTGAAGCACATAGAGTATTCTAATAAATTATGATTCATGTGTGTCTATCCCAAAAGGTGTGTACAGCAAGGATGATTGTGTCAAACTAAATAGCAAAGACTCAAATCATACAAGACGCTCCAAGCAAAACACATATCATGTGGTGAATAAAAATATAGCCTCAAGTAAAGTTACCGATAGACGAAGACGAAATAGGGTATGCCTTCCCGGGCATCCCCAAGCTTAGGCTCTTGGTATCCTTGAATATTTCCTTGGGGTGCCTTGGGCATACACAATCTTAGGCTCTTGCCACTCCTTATTCCATAGTCCATCAAATCCTTACCCAAAACTTGAAAACTTCACAACATAAAACTCGACAGAAAATCTCGTAAGCTCCGTTCTTATAAGAAAATAAATCACCACTTTTGGTACTGTTTTGAAATCATTATTTATTTATATTGGTGCAATATATACTGTATTCCAACTTTTCCATGGTTCATACCCCCCGATACTAGCCATAGATGCATCAAAATAAGCAAACAACACGCGAAAAACAAAATCTGTCAAAAACAGAACTGTCTGTAGTAATCTGGAGATTTTGAATACTTATATAACTCAAAAATCCTAAGAAATTAGGAAGTCCTAGTAAATTTGTTTATTAATCTTCTGCAAAAATATTCAGTATTTTATCATGCTCTTGCTAAAAATGAGAATTGTTTTCCTGAGCGCAAAAGTTTCTGTTTTTCAGCAAGATTAAATCAACTAGTACCGTAAGCTATCCCAAAGGTCTTACTTGGCACAAACACTAATTAAAACACAAAAATCACATTTAACCAGAGTCTAGATAAATTATTTATGGCAAAATAGAACCTAAAAAGCAAAAACAAAAATAAAATTGACTTGCCTCCCAACAAGCGCTGTTGTTTAACGCCCTTAGCTAGCCATAAAACACGAATAGGTCTAAGTGTTATCATCCTTGGAATGCAATCCATAAGTGGCTCTCATAATAGATTCATAAGGCAATTTAATTTTCTTTATAGTTAAGTGTTCTATGCCTTTCCTTAACGGGGATTGAAATCTAATATTTCCTTCTTTCATATCAATAATTGCACCAATCGTTCTAAGGAAAGGTCTACCAAGAATAATAGGACATGTAGGATTGCAATCTATATCAAGAACAATGAAATCTACGGGGACATAATTCCTATTTTCAACAATAAGAACATCATTAATGCTTCCCATAGGTTTCTTAATAGTGGAATCCGCAAGATGCAAATTTAAGGAACAATCATCAAATTCACAGAAACCTAACACATCACACAAAGTTTTTGGAATCGTGGAAACACTAGCACCCAAATCACACAAAGCACATCATTCATAATCTTTAATCTTAATCTTAATAGTAGGTTTCCACTCATCATAAAGTTTTCTAGGGATAGATACTTCCAATTCGAGCTTTTCTTCAAAAGATTGCATCATAGCATCACCGATATGTTTAGTAAAAGCTTTGTTTTGATTATAAGAATGAGGAGAATTCAACATGGATTGCAACAAGGAAATAAAATCTATTAAAAAAAATTATCATAATTAAATTCCCTGAAATCCGAAAGAGTGGGTGTCGGTGTCAAAACCGACGGATCTCGGGTAGGGGGTCCCAAACTATGCATCTAAGGTTGATGGTAACAGGAGACAAGGGACACGAAGTTTTACCCAGGTTCGGGCCCTCTTGATGGAGCTAATACCCTACGTTCTGCTTGATTGATATTGATGAGTATGGGGTTTACAAGAGTTGATCTACCACGAGATCGTAATGGCTAAAACCCTAGAAGTCTAGCATGTATGATTATGATGCCTCTACGGATTAAACCCTCCGGTTTATATAGACACCGGAGCGGACTAGGGTTGTACAAAGTCAGTTACAGAGTATCCGCACGCTAGGCTTGCCATCCACGCTAAGGAGAGTCCCATCCGGACACGTGAGAGAGTCTTCTATCTTGTATCTTCGTAGCCTATTAGTCTAGGCCTTGTCCAACAGGTCGGACGCCCGAGGACCCCTTAATCCAGGACTCCCTCAGTAGCCCCTGAACCAGGCTTCAATGACGAGGTGTCCGACGCGCAGATTGTCTTCGGCATTGCAAGGTGGGTTCCTCCTCCGAATACTCCCAAACACCTCTCGAACATAGAGAACGTGTCCAGCTCTATAAAACAAACACCACATATATCCGCAGAGAGTACAATATTTTATGAGTTCAATCCACTGACAACTTTTGTAGCGTGACATCATGTCATAGCTCGGTCATTATTTTGGACCGTTTTTATCCTTATGCCCCATGTTTCAAGATGTGGTTTTATTGGCATGTCTTGTCAAAGCAGAGATCGTGTCCCCTTATTGCGGGATTCTCATCAATACGGGCGTGGTAACCCAACCGTGCCGCCTGCACGACCCTTGGGGAATAGGTGAGTTTTAAGGCGACTGGGGAGGCGCTTGATATTCACTGCCTTTATAAAGGGATAAGGATTCAATTCTTTCACCCACACCCTCTTCCTCCCTGCCCATCCATTCTCGAGCTCCAGCGCCCAAACTTCCATCCTTTCCGCCTCCAAGAAGCACTCCAGCCACGTTTGGATCTGAAGCGCAAGGCAAGTGGATGGTGTCCTCTGTCAAGGAGAAGGACATCACCAGGCTCCGGGAGGCCGGGTACCTAGCCAAGGAAATCACCACCGGCTTCCGGCTAAGGGACAGATTGTCCCCACTCCAGAGCCCCATGAGAGGGCCATGTTCATCCCTCACTTCGTCCGTGGGCTGGGATTTCCTCTCCAGCCATTCATCCGCGGACTCATGTTCTACTACGAGCTGGATTTCCATGATCTGGCCCCAACTCCTTCCTCAATATCTCAGCATTTATTATCGTGTGCGAGGCCTTCCTCCGTATCCCACCCCACTTCGGACTGTGGCTGAAGATCTTCAACGTGAAGCCGAAGGTTGTGGATGGCCAACATGCAGAGTGCGGAGGCGCCATGGTGAGCAAGCTGCCCAATGTCACATGGCCCAAAGGTACCTTCATGGAGACCGTGGGGTGGCAGCAACAGTGATTCTATGTCACAGAGGCTCGCGACACCACCTGGGCCGTGGCTCCTGAATTCCAGTCCGGCGCCCCGATGCGGCTCACCTCCTGGCTAGAGAAGGGCCTAGGCTGGTCTTCGTCGGACGAGCTGACAACACTCCAGACGCGCATCAAGCGCATGGTGGACAAGGACGTCAAGCTTGTCAATGTGATTCAGGTGATGCTTGCTCATCGGATCCTGCCGTGCCAAAGCCGGACTTGCCACTTGTGAGAGTTTGATCTGGCCAAGCACCGGACCTTGCAACAGTTCTTTGGCACCACGCACGAAGACATCTGGAAGGTGCTCTTCAAGGCCAACGAGACATGGCCGACGACGACTGAGGACCGCGGGCACGACCTGGCCCATCCTACTAGTGCGGCAAGTTTTTCGTATTTCAAGGTGTACCCTTTACTTGCATACTCAAGGAAGATGTCTAAACTTCCCTGCTTGTTTTTTCAGGGATGGACAAAGAAGGCGGAGCGGATTCAGTGTCCGGCTCCGCTGCTTGAAGAACCAGCTATCCCGCTTCTGACGAAGATGATGGTTCCGGCGCCCTATCAAGCGCCGAAGAAGAAGGCCAAGAAGAAGGCCAAGGGGACCAGGGGTGGTCTCCGCCGTAAGGGAACTTCGGACGTGCCGTCCGAAGACGCCGACACCCACTCCCCTCCCGCCACCGACGACGAGGAAGAGGAGGAAAGCGATTCTCCCTCTAAGGGGGGAAGGAAGAAAAGGGCGGCCTCCATGCATCTGGAGGTAGAGGCGTCCAAGAAGGGGAAGGCCTCCTCCGTGGACAAACCCGCATGGGACATTGACAGCAGCTCCGTGTGGCGCCCTAGGGATAAGCCCCTGGCCGAATCGTAAGTACTCAAAGACGCACTCAAATATCCATCTCTTTTACTTTATAGTTTTAACATGTTAAATCATGTACTTGCAGTCCGGCTTGTTCCAAACTCGAGCGATCCTCTTCTTAGGGAAACTCACTGGATCCGAAGGTGATGGACAACGGGTCTCTTCCGGCGGCCTCCTCTCCCAAGACTGTGGAAGACGCTGAAGTGCTGTCCCGAAGGACACTCTCGGCTCAAGGGGAGGCACAGGAGGCCATCACAGGGGCGCCAGAGGACAATACCTCGGCCGCCGGACACATGGGGGAGCATATCCCCATGGAGGCTGGCGATGGGGACCATCTCCAATTCGGCCCCCAGCCAAATACGATACTGGAGACCTATACGGTTCCAGAATCTGGCAGCCAGCCTCCTTTGAAGGAAGGAGGACTGCCGATTCCACCGGTGACCTCGGTCCATCCAGAGGCACCGGATACTCTATTGGAAGCGCTCTGAAGTGCTTCCATTGTTGAGGAACACCGTACCCTCATGGGAATGGTGGTTGAGAGGGTTTAGTCTGCCAAGAGCAAATTGACCAAAGCCTGCACAAGCCTTCTAACAGGCTTTGAGGTAAGCGATGCAATTATATAAAAAGAATGTCATAGTATAGATAGTATCCCCTGAGACTCTGTCCGGTGTTCGGAAAGAAAAGCCGGACAAAGGATCAAGTAATTTTCGCAGGAGACTAACTAAATATGTTTTATGTTTAGAAGCAGGCGTCGTTGTTGGCCGCAACCTCTCATGTTGCTGAGGTCTCCGGACTGAAGCAGAGTCTGGAGCGGGCCGAGGAAGAACTCGGTCATGTAAAAAGGCAGCTAGAAGACAAGCAAGGTATGCAATGACCTTGTGTATATTCGGAAAGGATGAATGATTTGTGCTGACCATGGTGCCATCATATATGTTTAGGGGCGGCGGCCGAGGTGGAGGCCCTCAAGAAGGCGCTGGCCGAGGCCGAGGAGAGAGCGGCAAAGGAACAAGCCGCCCGTGAAAAGCATGAAGCCCGGGTCGGTGAGGTCCAGTAGGAGCTCCAGGACGCCGTTAAGAAATACGAGTCCTTGGAGCGCCATGTTGCGGATCAAGATTCCGAACTTGCCAAGGCCCGCCAAAGTGCACAAGATGCCCGGGCCGAAGCCCAAGGCGCCCTCCAGGAGATCCAAGAGGCCAGAAAAATCGCGGCTGGTAAGGCCTTCATTATGCAGAGCAAATATATGAAGAAGAGGTATCTCTTACTAACCCGGATTTAGAGTTCTCCAGGAGCGTTTGCGGATTTACCATGCAATTTTGCGGACGCTGCGGAGTTCTTCCGAGCCGAAGAGGGGAGCTCAATGGAGAAGCTGTTCTGGTCGCAATACCTTGCGCCAGAACATCTGGTACCCTTTAGCGATCAGCTAAAACAGCTAGTGGAACTACATAGGGTGGCCGAACTAGCCACAAAGGATTTGGTAATCCGGCTATGGCCTACCGAAGTCATACCCAACATCTACTTCGGACTCATGAATCGGCTGGTCAATGCCTGCCCCCGGCTTGACGTCATCAAGTGGTCGGTCTGCATCGAAGGTGCACGGATGGCCTTCGCCCATGTGAAGATACAGTGGGCGAAGATGGACGCCGTCCAGCTTGCGACCGAGGGACTGCCGGCTGGCAAGGAGCACCGCACGCCAGAGCGGTATTGAGGGATTCCTGGATTAGGGGGTCTCCGGACAACCGGACTATGTCCTTTGGCCGGGCTGTTGGACTATGAAGATACAAGATTGAAGACTTCGTCTCGTGTCCGGATGGGACTCTACTTTGCGTGGAAGGCAAGCTAGGCAATACGGATATGTATATCTCCTCCTTTGTAACCGACCTTGTGTAACCCTAGCCGTTTCTGGTGTCTATATAAACTAGGGGGCTTTAGTCCGTAGGACAAGATACAATCATACCATAGGCTAGCTTCTAGGGTTTAGCCTCTCCGATCTCGTGGTAGATCAACTCTTGTAATACTCATATCATCAAGAATAAATCTAGCAGGACGTAGGGTTTTACGTCCATCAAGAGGGCCCGAACCTGGGTAAAACATCGTGTTCCCTGCCTCCTGTTACCATCCGCCTTAGACGCACAGTTCGGGACCCCCTACCCGAGATTCGCCGGTTTTGACACCGACATTGGTGCTTTCATTGAGAATCCCTCTGTGTCATCGCTGCTAGGCTTGATGGCTTCTACGATCATTGATAGCGATGCAGTCCAAGGTGAGACTTTTCTCCCTGGACAGATCTTTGTGTTCGGCGGCTTCGCACTGCGGGCCAACTCGCTTGGCCATCTGGAGCAGATCGAAAGTTACACCCCTGGCCACCAGGTCAGGTTTGGAAGCTTAAACTACACGGCCGACATCGGCGGAGACTTGATCTTCGACGGATTCGAGCCCCTGCCTTATGCGCCGCGCGGTCATGATGATTACGATTTAGCTCTATCGTCGGACCGTATTCAGGAGATCGCACCGGCAGCCGCTCCGAGCCTCAATTCAGAGCCAGTTTCACCATCCATGGACGGGTGGATGGACCCCATCACGGAGGCCGTACCCTCAGCAGCGATCGAGCCGAATATCGACCTTACCCTTCATGAGAGCCGTGTTGCCAAACTCCCGGATCCTTCTCCGGCCACAGACTCCGAACCGCCTGCGCCCGTGCCTATCGAATCAGATTGGGCGCCGATCATGGAGTTTACCTCCGCGGATATTTTTCTGCACTCGCCTTTCGGCGACATACTGAACTCATTAAGGTCTCTCTCCTTGTCAGGAGGATCCTGGCCGAACTATGTCCGGCAGGATTGGGATGCGGATGACGAAGAAATTCGCCGCCCACCCACCACCCACTTAGTAGCCACCATCGATGACTTAACCGACACACTCGACTTCGACTCCGAAGACATCGATGGTATGGACGACGATGCAGGAGTCGAAGAGGAACCACTTCCCATAGGGCACTGGACGCCCACTTCATCACATGACATATACATGGTGGACACACCCAAAGAAAATAACGATGAGGAACGGAAGGTCGCAGCGACGGGTGGTTCCCTCGAGTAGCAGTCAAAGCGGCAGCGTAAACGCCGCCCCAATTCCCGCCCCGACAGAAACAACGATCACATAGACCCAGCATTAGAGCAGGGTGAACCATTGCCCGACCATGGTAACACGGAAAATCAAGCCGAACAACCCAACCCCGTCGAAGATAACAGTCCGGACGACATCACACCGGACAGGTGCCAGGAGCAACATAATGCCCACCAAAGGCTTGTTGCCACGGCGAGGAGTCTGAAAAAACAGAAGCAAAGGCTCAAGGCTGCACAAGACACACTCAAAATCAAATGGAGTAAAGTACTCAACACAGCAGCGAAGTACGACAGTAATCACCACACCAAGAGCTGCCCGAAGTGGAAGTTGCTACCGGAATTCGATGAGGAGGCCTTAGATCCCCCACAACCAAAAATTGAAATGGCCATCCGGCTGGATAGACGACCTCACGGCCAACATAAAGCGGCGAACAACGCCGCACATAAGCCAATACGCGACCCACACGAGGGCTTGCATCAAAAGGATGGCGCAACCAGATCCATTTATGGACCACGCAAGCACGCTCCAGCATATGATGCAACACAACAAACATCCGAACACCACGGTACACCCAGATACAGGGGTGCCGCACACCCCCTATGTTTCACCGATGAGGTGCTGGACCATGAATTTCCAGAAGGATTCAAACCCGTAAACATAGAGGCATACAACGGAACAACAGACCCTGGGGTCTGGATTGAGGACTATATCCTCCATATCCATATGGCTCGAGGAGATGATCTCCACGCCATCAAGTATTTACCCCTCAAGCTCAAAGGGCCAACTCGGCACTGGCTTAAAAGCCTCCCCGAAAGCTCCATTGGAAGCTGGGAAGTGCTCGAAGACGCCTTTCGGGCAAATTTTCAAGGGACATATGTCCGACCACCGGATGCAGACGATTTAAGTCACATAACTCAACAGCCTAGAGAGTCAGCCCGGAAGCTTTGGAACAGGTTTCTTACTAAAAAGAACCAAATAGTCGACTGTCCGGACGCTGAAGCCTTGGCAGCCTTTAAGCACAGCGTCCGAGACGAATGGCTTACCAGGCACCTCGGCCAAGAAAAACCAAGAACAATGGCAGCATTAACAAGCCTCATGACCCGCTTTTGCGCAGGAGAGGACAGCTGGTTAGCCCGGTGCAGCACCAGCAACCCAAGTACATCCGAAGTTAGAGATGGAAACGGGAAATCACGACGCAACAAAAATAATAAGCGCCGGAATAAAGAAGACAACCCGAAGAGCACGGCGGTAAACGCCGGGTTGAGAAGCTCTCGGCCAGGTCAGCAAAAGCCGCCCTCTAAAGGCGCCAGAGATGAACTGTCCAGCTTAAACAATATTCTGGACCAAATATGTCAGATCCATAGCACCCCCGATAAACCTGCAAATCATATCCATAGAGAATGTTGGGTCTTCAAGCAGTCCGACAAGCTCAACGCCGAACATAAGGGGCAGGATACACCAAGCGAAGACGAGGATGAGCCTCGCAAGCAAAACACTGGGGAACAGAAGAAATTTCCACCAGAAATCAAAACAGTAAACGCGTTACATGTGATAAAGGGGAGAACCATAGCGGCACTCCCAGTCAAACATGCCCAAGGGCCTATCACCGCGGAGTTCTGCCACTGGCCGTCTCAACCGATCACCTTCGACCATCAGGATTACTCAGCAAGTATCCAAAACGCAGGGTGGGCTGTGTTGGTATTAGATCCAATAATTGACGGATACCACTTCACACGAGTCCTAATGGACGGCGACAGCAGCTTAAACCTGATATATCAGGACACAATCCACAAAATGGGGATAGACCCAACGAAAATTTGCCACAACAATACTACCTTTAGAGGCGTAATGCCAGGCCCAGGGGCTCATTGCACGGGCTCCCTGCTACTAGAGGTTATATTCGGCTTCCCCGATAACTTCCGTAGCGAAAATTTAACCTTCCACATTGCTCCGTTCCAAGGTGGCTATCAATAACTACTTGGACGCGAAGCTTTCGCTCGCTTTAATGCAATACTGCATTATGCTTCCCTCACACTTAAGATGCCTGGTCCACATGGCATCATTACAGTAAATGGAAATATTGAGCGATCCCTGCACGCCGAAGAGAGTGCGGCTGCCTTGGCAGCCACACACTAAAACGGCCTCACCAACTGAAGCATTCGATAGGTCGTCAAGACCACGGACACGGTTCGACGAGTCCGGCGCAGCTATATGAAATTCATACAGGTTTGATGGCCACACCCCTATTACAAATACAAGGGGCTCAATGCACGCAGACAAGTGGCAATTTTTACTCATCTTGAACTGTAGATGGTTTCTTTAAACCCACCTTTTTGCACGACAACTTTTCACCTAAGTTCCTCTGTTTTACAGATGACAATCGTGCTACACCCGTCCAGGATAAGGCACAACAGAGACACAGGCGCAGACATGCAGCAGGGACCCGTTCCAAGGATTCTTTTTAGATTAAGACCTTGCGTCAACCTTTTTTACTATCTCCTGTTGATACACATCCCTCGGATTCTCAGTACAATTGAGAAGGATGCTGACGTCTTGGCATGTGGCCACGTCAGAACAATGCACGTACCTGGACATTAGGGGCTTCTTACAAAGGGCACTATTTAGGCCTGGCTTACACTGAGGGAGTCCTGGATTAGGGGGTCTCCGGACAGCCGGACTATCTCCGTTGGCCGGATTGTTAGACTATGAAGATACAAGATTGAAGACTTCGTCTCGTGTCCGGATGGGACTCTACTTGGCATGGAAGGCAAGCTAGGCAATACGGATATGGATATCTCCTCCTTTGTAACCGACCTTGTGTAACCCTAACCCTTCCGGTGTCTATATAAACCGAAGGGTTTTAGTTCGTAGGACAACAACCATAACGTACAATCATACCATAGGCTAGCTTCTAGGGTTTAGCCTCTCTGATCTCGTGGTAGATCTACTCTTGTACTACCCATATCATCAATATTAATCAAGCAGGACGTAGGGTTTTACCTCCATCAAGAGGGCCCGAACCTGGGTAAAACATCGTGTCCCCTGCCTCCTGTTACCATCCGGCCTAGACGCACAGTTCGGGACCCCCTACCCGAGATCCGCCGGTTTTGACACCGACATTGGTGCGTTAATTGAGAGTTCCTCTGTGTCGTCGCCGCTAGGCTTGATGGCTCCTACTATCATCGATAGCGATGCGGTCCAGGGTGAGACTTTTCTCCCCGGACAGATCTTCATATTCGGTGGCTTTGCACTGCGGGCTAATTCGCTTGGCCATCTGGAGCAGATTGAAAGCTACGCCCCTGGCCATCAGGTCAGATTTGGAAGATTGAACTACACGGCCGACATCCGCGGAGACTTGATCTTCGACGGATTCGAGCCACAGCCGGGCGCGCCGCACTATCGCGATGGGTATGACCTAGCTCTGCCGCCGAACAGTACCCCAGAGGCCGCGCCCGCATCAGCTCCGACCCTTAGTTCGGAGCCAATTGCGCCAATCGAGGATGGTTGGTTAGACACCGCCTTAGGAGATGCAGTCTCAACGGCGATCGAGCCAAACACCAGCATAACCCTCCGCGCAGCCCGTGACTCCAAGGTGTCGGACTCTTTCCTGGACTCCGAACCATCCGCGCCCCTGCCAATCGAATCCGATTGGGTGCCGATCATGGAATTCACCGCCCCGGGTATATTTCAGCACTCGCCCTTCGGCGACATTATGAATTCACTAAGGTCTCTCTCTTTGTCAGGAGAGCCCTGGCCGGATTATGGCCAACATGATTGGGATGCGGACGACGAAGAAATTCGACGCCCACCCACCACCCACTTCATAGCCATTGTCGATGATTTAACCGACATGCTCGACTTCGACTCCGAAGACATCGATAGTATGGACGATGATGTAGGAGACGAATATGAACCGGCACCTATAGGGCACTGGAAAGCCACCTCGTCATGTGACATATACATGGTGGATACACCCAACGAAGGCAATGGCGACGAGATAGCGGATGAGGACCCCTCCAAGAAGCAACCCAAGCGCCGACGTCAGCGACACCACTCTAAGTCCCGCCAAAGAAAAAGTGGTGATACCGGCATAGGAGATAATAATACTCCGGATAGTGCCGAAGACAACAACAATCCCCTCCAGCAAGATTTAGAGCAGGAGGATGAAGGAGCCAGCTCTCTCGAGAGAGCGGCAGACGGAGAGGAGGAGGATGATCACATGCCCCCTCCGAAGACGAGGCAAGCATCGGCGATGATGAATTCGCCGTCCCAGAGGATACCGTCGAACAAGAGCGCTTCAAGCGCCGGCTTATGGCCACGGCAAATAGCCTGGAAAAAACTGCAGCAGCTTCAAGCTGATCAAGATCTGCTAGCTGACAAATGGACTAAAGTCCTCGCGGCCGAGGAATATAAACTCGAGCGTCCCTCCAAGAGTTACCCAAGGCGCAGGTTACTTCCCCGACTGGAGGAAGAAGCGTATTATATGGCTGATCGGCCACCTCGTGGCCGCGATAGAGAGGCATTCCAGCCAAAAGCTCAGCCTCCACCCCAATGCCATTCAAATAAAAAGGCATGGGGAGATACGCCAGACCTGTGAGACATATTGGAGGACAAGGCAAAGCATTCAAGATCAATCTACGGATCACGAGGGCGCACCACTCTGCGAGACGACAAACATCACGCCGGATACAGTAAAAGCAAATCCGGCCGGGCCGAACACAGCGGGCAAGACCCATTCGAGCTGCGTCACGATATAGCCCAATACAGAGGCGCCGCACACCCCTTATGCTTCATAGACGAAGTAATGGAACATCAATTCCCAGAAGGTTTCAAACTTGTAAACATTGAATCATACGACCGCACAACAGATCCCGCGGTATGGATTGAGGATTTTCTCCTCCACATCCACATGGCCCGCGGCGATGACTTAGACGCCATCAAATACCTCCCACTAAAGCTCAAAGCACCAGCACGACATTGGCTTAATAGCTTGCCAGCGGACTCCATTAGTTGTTGGAAAGATCTGGAAGCCGCATTCCTCGACAACTTTCAAGGCACTTATGTGCGACCACCAGTCGCCGATGATTTAAGCCACATAATTCAGCAGCCAGAAGAGTCGGCCAGGCAATTCAGGACTCGGTTCCTTACAAAGAAAAATCAAATCGTCGACTGTCCGGATGCGGAGGCCTTAGCGGCTTTCAAGCACAACATCCGAGATGAGTTGCTAGCCCGGCACCTTGGTCAGGAAAAGCCGAAATCTATGGCAGCTCTCACGACTCTCATGACCCGCTTTTGTGTGGGAGAAGACAGCTGGCTGGCTCGCAGTAATAACATATCAAAGAACCATGGTACCTCAGATACCAAGGACGGCAATAGCAGGTCACGCCACGACAAGCATAAGCGCCGCATTAACAGCGAAAATACTGAGGATACGGCAGTCAATGCCGGATTCAAAGGCTCTAAACTCGGTCAGCGGAAAAAGCCATTCAAACAAAGTATGCCGTGTCCGTCCAGCTTGGACCGTATACTTGATCGCTCGTGTCAAATACACGGCACCCCAGACAAGCCAGCCAATCACACCAACATGGATTATTGGGTGTTCAAGCAGGCCGACAAGTTAAATGCCGAAAACAAGGACAAGGGGCCGCACAGCGATGACGAGGAGGAGCCCCGGTAGCTGCACACTAGAGGATAGAAGAGGTTTCCCCCGCAAGTGCGGACGGTGAACATGATATACGCAACACACATCCCCAAGAGGGAGCGGAAGCGTGCGGTCAAGGACGTATATGCGTTGGAGCCAGTCACCCCAAAGTTCAACCCTTGGTCCTCCTGCCTGATCACCTTCGATCGCAGGGACCACCCCACTAGTATCCATCATGGAGGATTCGCCGCACTAGTCCTAGACCCAATCATCGACGGATTTCACCTCACTCGAGTCCTTATGGACGGCGGCAGCAGCCTGAACCTGCTTTATCAGGACACAGTGTGCAAAATGGGTATAGACCCCTCAAGGATCAAACCCACGAAAACGACCTTTAAGGGCGTCATTCCAGGTGTAGAGGCCCATTACACAGGCTCAAATACACTGGAAGTGGTCTTCGGATCCCCGGATAACTTCCGAAGCGAAGAGCTAATCTTCGATATAGTCCCGTTCCGCAGTGGTTATCATGTGCTGCTCGGGCGAACCGCATTTGCTAGATTCAATGCGGTACCGCATTATGCATACCTCATGATCAAGATGCCAGGACCTCATGGAGTTATTACAGTCAATGGAAACACATAGCGCTCTCTCCGAACAGAGGAGCACACCGCGACCCTCGCAGAAGAAGCGCAAAGCAGCCTCTCAAGGCAATCAACCAGTTCGGCGCTTCACAACCCGGACACCTTCAAGCGCACTCGGGGCAATCGGCAAATAGACCACCTGGCGCGATTTGAGCTTGTGTAGCAATACGGCGGCCACCCCAACCCCAGCCCAGCGGCGAAACTCGTGTCGCGCGTACATAATTACGCATTAAAAATACCATGGGCATAGGTGGGGAGGGGGGCACAACTGTGGCACGCCCCAAAACGCGGCCTAAACCGCACTAGGGGCTTCCCGTTTGGTTATTTTTCTTTTTCTTTCAGGACCTTAATCTATGGAAACACTGTACGGCAGCACTGTTGCCGAACACATGATGCAGCAACCAAGGAGGCAGACAACTAAGTTATACCACGGAATTCCCAGGTTGATTACAGTGATGAGTGAAATATTCAATTTAATATCATTCCTCAGCTTGCCCTTGGAAGGGACATAGTCCTACTCTTTGCTTATCGCACTATCTGTATCACTCTGCTTTAACGCAATTTTTCAATAAACAATGCATGACATTACGACTATTATTGCATTCTTGTTATATATATATATATATGTGTGTGTGTGTGTGTGTGTGTGTGTGTGTGTGTGTGTGTGTGTGTGTGTGTGTGTGTTCACTAATAACGCCTTGCAACCGTACACTTTGGTACGGCCAATACACCAGGGGCTTACGTACCCCACAATGTTGTGTGAAAAGTCCGAACACTTTCGCAAGTGCGGCACCCCAAACTTATAGCATTATATGCATCAGCTCCGAATCATGTCTTTGGTCAAATGTTGGGTTTGCCCGGCTCCTATGTTTTGGTACCTTACATTCCGCTCTATCGGCTAAGTTAGTGCTAGGAGAACTACTGCGATTGTCCCCCGGTTCTGCTGGGTTTAGCACCTCAATAGAGAAAGCTAAAACTGACTGTCATGATAAGGCGAGAGACTGGTCGCAGTTCGGCGAGGTTTTTCGAGTCCCTAAAGACTTATGCCGCTTAGGGCGAGGGGCCGGCTCTGTCCGGCTTACAGGCGTGTATCGCGCCCCGAATTCGGCATTCCGAATACCAGGGCTTCGCCAAAATTTAAAATTATAGAATTCTATGGCTAAGTGAGAGTGATAAAGCATTATTAGTCTGGTTGCCTTGTTCGTTGTGCTGAGCACCTCCCTCGAAGGACCCAAATATGGGAACAAGAGTGCTCAGGTTTATCCCGAACACCCCAGCACTCGTGGCATGGGGGCAGAAGCCGAGGACTAGCCATCTCTCAGATTGGATAAACAACCAAACAGAAGGTAATATTTTAAATTCAAACAAGCGTTGCATAGCGCATATGAAACAAGTTTTCATACATACAGGATAAAACAAGCAAGTTTACTCAAATATTACATCTTTCGAACACTTGTCCGTGATGAGACGGGCGCCCGGTAGAACACCCTCGTAGTACATCTCGGGGTGGCGGTGCTCCTTGCCCTCTGGCGGCCCATCCTTGATCATCTTCACGGCGTCCAGCTTGACCCACTGCAATTTCACGCGGGCAAAAGCCCGGCGAGCACCTTCAATGCAGACGGTTCGCTTGACGACCTCCAGCCATGGGCAGGCATCCACAAGCCGCCTCACCAGGCTGAAGAAGCTGTTCGGAAGGGCATCGCCAGGCCACAGCCGGACTATAAAGCTCTTCATGGCCTGATCGGCCGCCTTATGTACCTCGACCATCTACTTCAGCTGGTCGCTCATCGGCACCGGATGTTCGGCCTCAGCATACTAAGACCAGAACAGCTTCTCTGACGAGCTTCCGTCCGCGGCCTGGTAAAATTGTGCGGCATCGGACACACTGCGGGGCAAATCTGCGAATGCTCCTGAAGAGCTCCGGATCCAGGTAAGTAATCGGTAATTTACTTTTACATGCTTGTTTTGCATATAGAAAGCCTTAGCCGCCGCTATCTTCTTCATTGTGTCGATCTCCTGGAGGGCCTTCTGGGCCTCGGCCTTGGCACTCTTTACGCTCTCAAGGGCCGCGGCAAGCTCAGACTCTCGCGTCTTCGAGTCAAGCTCCAACGCCTCATGTTTGTCAGGAGAGCCTGAAGCTCTTGCTGTACCTCGCCCACCCGAGCCTCGTGCTTCTCTCGCTCGGTGCGCTCCTTGGCCGCTGTATCTTCGGCCTTGGTTAGCGCTTGCTTCAGGGTCGCCACCTCGGTCGTGGCCCCTGGCAAACATACAATGATCCTGTCATTTTGCAATCGCGCCCTTTTTTATATACACATCTATAGACGAGGTATTACTTACCCTTGTTCTCCTCGAGCTGCCTCTTGGCAAGGCCGAGCTCCTTCCGGGACCCCTCGAGGGCCTGCTTCAGTACGGCGACCTCCGTAGTCAGTACGGCGGACGCCAGCAGCGAAGCCTGCATATGCATATTGACATACTTATATTAGACTCCTGCGATATTATTTGATCCTCTGTTCGGCTTTTCTTTGTGAACGCCGAACAAAGCATCAGGGGCTACTGTCTATGCGGTAATATTTCTACTACATTTTAAAACACTTACCTCGAAGCCTGTTAGAAGGCTGTCACAAGCTTCAGTCAATCCGCTCTTGGCGGACTGAACCTTCTGGATCACCGCACTCATGATAGTGCGATGCTCCTCGTCGATGGAAGCACTGCGAAGCGCTTCCAGCAGATTGTCCGGCGCCTCTGGATGGATAGAGGTCACCGGCACAGGCGTCTTGCCCCTCTTAGAAGGAGGCTGCCTGCCCAAGCCCGGAACCGCTGGAGGATCCGGCGTGGTGTTCGGCTGAGGGCCGAACTCGGAGCTCTCAAGGGGCCCGTCCCCTCCGCTCCCAGAGTCCGGAAGGTCGCCTTGAGGCGCCTCCGGGGCTATCTCCCCTTGATCCGGTGCCTCTTGAGGCAACACCTCGGCGTCGTTGGCAGGATGAGGGGAGGTGGCGGTCGAGACTGGATCGCTATCCATGTCCGAAAAGCCCAAGGAGCCGTCTGATGATACATCAATGCTGGCTCGTGGTGGCCTGCATAATTGCGTTCGACGTTAGAGAAAGCAGTGCGGCAAACGAATCCTATGAGTTACTCTGGTATCCGAATACTTACGATCTCCCTGGGGGCTTGACCCTGGGGAACCACTCGTCTTCGCCTTCGTCAGCGGCGGTGGAACTGTCCGGAAGGAGAGTCCTTTCCTTCTTGGACCCTCTAGCCTCCCCGGTTGGGGCGGCCTTTCTTTTCTTGTCCCCCCCAGTCGGTGGGGGAGCATCTTCTTCTTCCTCTTCCTCGTCTTCGGGGGAAGAGTGCGCCGCAGAGTCATCGGACGGTGAGTCCGATGACGCCTGGCGTCGGGAACTCTTTCGAGTTCCCTTAGCCTTCTTGGTCTTCTCCGGCACCGTATAAGGGGCCGGAGTCAACATCTTCGTCAGAAGATCATCTGCAGGGCCTTCGGGCCAAGGAGCCGGACAGTCGATCTGTCCGGCCATTTTCTGCCAGTCCTGTCAAAGGTACGGGAGTTTAGATCCCGCGCAGAGTCAATCTATATAAAATAAGTATCCTGTGAAAGGTAAAGCAGCTTACCGCACTGGCTTGGGGCTTCGCGCTGAATCCGCGATCCTCAGTGATAGGGGGGACCTCGGCGCTTTTGAACAACACCCTCCAGGCATCTTCATGAGTCGTGTCGAAGAGCCTTTTCAGAGTTCGATGCTGCGCCGGATTGAACTCCCACAAGTTGAACTCCCGATGTTAGCACGGGAGTATCCGGCGGATGAGCATAACTTGGAGTATGTTGACAAGCTTGAGCTTCTTGTCCAGCATGTTTTGAATACATGATTGGAGTCCGGTCAGCTCTTTCGAATTACCCCAGGACATGCCCTTCTCTTTCCAGGAGGTGAGCCGCATGGGGATGCCAGATCGGAACTCGGGGGCCGCTGCCCATGTAGGGTCGCGCGGCTGGGTGATATAGAACCACCCCGATTGCCACCCCTTTATGGTTTCCGCAAAGGAGCCCTCGAGCCATGTTATGTTGGGCATCTTGCCCACCATGGCACCTCCGCACTCTGCCTGGCCGCCGCCCACCACCTTCGGCTTGACATTGAAGGTCTTCAGCCATAAGCCGAAGTGGGGCTTGATGCGGAGGAAGGCCTCGCACACGATGATAAACGCCGAGATGTTGAGGATGAAGTTCGGGGCCAGATCATGAAAGTCCAGCCCGTAGTAGAACATGTGACCACGGATGAATGGATGGAGGGGAAACCCTAGTCCGCGGAGGAAGTGGTGGAGGAATACTACCCTCTCATGGGGCCTGGTAGTGGGGATGAGCTGCTCCTCATATGGGAGCCGGTGCGCGATGTCGTCGGGCAGGTATCCGGCTCTCCTCAGTTTCTTGATGTCTCCCTCCGTGACGGAGGAGATCATCCACTTGCCTCCGGCTCCCGACATGATTGGAGAAGGTCGAGGTGAGAAGTGCGGACTTGGGCGCTAGAGCTTGAGTGTGCGAAGACGGATGAGCAAAGGAGGAAGAAGGCGTGGATGGAAAAGTGAATCCTTATCCCTTTATATGGGCGGACAAAACTAAACGTCCCCACTTGCCTGGTAAAACTCGCTTATCCCCTAAGCTCCGCAATTGATGGCGCGGTTGGGTTACCCACGTCCGTATTGATGAGAATCCCGTAATAAGGGGACACGATCTCTGCTTTGACAGGACGTGTCGAAAAACTGCCACGCGTTATGTGCGGGGCTGGTTAAAAGAAACGGTTCGAATAATCACCGGGCCATGACGTAACGTCATGCTGCCAAAACAAGCCAACAAATTAGATCTGCGAAAATATTATTCTCTCTACGGTGGAATGTGGAACTTAATTTGCAGGGTTGGACACTATACTCATTCTTCTGTGATGTATTCGGAGAAGGAACCCGCCTTGCAATGCCGAAGACAATACTGCGCGCCGGACTCATCATCATTGAAGCCTGGTTCAGGGGCTACTGAGGGAGTCCTGGATTAGGGGGTCTCCGGACAGCCGGACTATCTCCGTTGGCAGGATTGTTAGGCTATGAAGATACAAGATTGAAGACTTCGTCTCGTGTCCGGATGGGACTCTACTTGGCGTGGAAGGCAAGCTAGGTAATACGGATATGGATATCTCCTCCTTTGTAACCGACCTTGTGTAACCCTAACCCTCTCCGGCATCTATATAAATCGAAGGGTTTTAGTCCGTAGGACAACAACCATAACATACAATAATACCATAGGCTAGCTTCTAGGGTTTAGCCTCTCTGATCTCGTGGTAGATCTACTCTTGTACTACCCAGATCATCAATATTAATCAAGCAGGACGTAGCGTTTTACCTCCATCAAGAGGGCCCGAACCTGGGTAAAACATCGTGTCCCCTGCCTCCTATTACCATCCGACCTAGACGCACAGTTCGGGACCCCTATCCGAGATCCACCGGTTTTGACACCGACATACACCATAAAGACCGAATACCTTAGGGAGTGTTCGACGTCGCGAGTTTGGCCTTATATGCATCAGCTCTGAATCATGTCTTGGGTCAAATGTTGGGTTTGCCCAGCTCCTGTGTTTTGCTGCCTTACGTTCCGCTCTATCGGCTAAGGCGGCACCAGGAGAACTACTGCAATTGTGCCCTGGTTCATCCGGATGAGCACCTCAGTAGAGAAAGCCGAAAACTGACTGTCATGATATAGCGTGAGTCTGGTCAACCACTCGATGACCTATCAGAATCCTAGAGTTCCTCTGCCTTAACGAAGGGATGTTTCCCGGCCGGGCATGTACGCACCCCGAACTCGGGTGAGTGTGGCTCCACCAGGGGCTATATAGTAGCCCCACTGTCAAACTCCTATGGCTAAGTCAAAGTGCTAAAGCATTATAGTCCGGTTGCCTAGTTCGCTGCGCTCTCACCTCCTTAGTAGGACCAAGACGTTGGAGTAAGTGTGAATATGCGTCTTCTGCGAACACCCCCGCATTATATGCATGGGGGCTGAAGCCGATGACTGCAACCTTTCAGGTTATACACATGTATACATAAAACGGCCGCACAGGAGGCATGACAATACTTTCGGGAAAAAGTATAAATACATCCTTGATAAAATTAATAAAACATTGTTTTTACAATGGGAATACATGTCACTCAAACATTGTCAGTGTACAAAAAGAGGGGTACACTTTTTTGTACCCCTATAACTGTGCACGGACAGTCTGAGCCACGGGCACCACCACACCAAGCAAGGCAAGGGAGGTGAGCCAGGGTAAGACCGAAGCTCAAGGGAACTAGGACGACGCCAAGGCCAAGACCACGAAGATCAAAAGAGACGAAGCGGACTCCCCCGGCAAGATCCTTGCTGGGAGACAGCTTTGGCAACCCCGGCAAGACCCTTGCCGCAGCGACTCGCCCCACGCCTACGGAGAAAATTACCCTTGAGTCCACTTCCCCCAAGGGGCAAGGAATCGGGAGACATCCCCGTGGTGGCATGCAGATCTTTGTGAAGACATTCAAGATCAGATACGCACTAAGAAGACGACGACCTTTGGTGAGATACCAGCCAGGGAAGACCACGAGACCCCCGGAAAGCGCCTTGCCAGGGATGACAACAGGTGCCTCGGCAAGACCCTTGCCGGGGCCCCGGCAAGGCCCTTGCCAAGGACATCCGCAGGGCCACCATCAGGCCCACACCGACTAAACCTCCACCACCATATGCATGCAGCTGCCGACCCAACCAGCTGGGCAGGCACCTGCGTGGTGGCATGCAGATCTTCGTGAAAACCCACCACTGCGCCACCTCAGCTGCCTGCCTACCTACATGGCATCACAGGCATCGCTGGCCAGGGCACGTGTCGACACAAGAAGGAGTGGTGACTGAAGAGATAGGTTTCTCCCCCGTCCCCGATAAAGCAAGGACACCTAAGCAAGACGCATAAAATGCGCCTTGTCATGTAATGCGAAGGATAACCTCGCATCACTGTACCCTTTCCACCTCCTGCGTGCCACTGTGGCAACCCCTTTTTCTATAAAAGGAGGCCCGAGGCGACCAGGAGAAGGATTCGGCTTTTTGGAGCTCCTAATGCCCCAGAGCTAGCTCAAGAACAAGAATATACATCCACCAAAGCAGGAGTAGGGTTTTACGAATCTTCGCGGCCCGAACCTGGATAAACAAACTGTATACTATTTGTTTGATCCGCTCTTCTCACGACCCCGCTCCCCGCTAACCGTAGTAGGGATTCTTGTGATCCCATAGGTGTCGTTCCCATCGACAAACATAATATTCTTCGAGCACTGGGCCTCTATCATACGAGCACCCTCAAGAACTTCTTCAAAATATGCTCGACAGCCACTCAACTTCTTGATATCCTCTTCCGTGACGGAGGAGGGCATCCACCGGCCCTAGAGGCTGGATCTGGACATAATTGAAGGCCCGAAGCACCTGACCTGGGCTTTGGGTGTTAGAACTCGAGGCGGGGGAAGGATTCGATTGAGCACAGGAGGAAAAAAGTAAAAACCTTGACCCTTTATAAAGAGGGTAAATATCAAGCATCCTCCTCGTGGCCGTTTGGGACTTGCCTAAAATCTAGGAGTCCTAGGTGCGGTTGGGTTACCCACGCCCTATTGATGAGAATCCCGTAATAAGGGGGACACGATCTCTGCTTTGACAAGACGTGTCAAAAAACTGCCTCGCGTTATGTGCGGGGCTAGTTAAAGGAAACGGTTCGAATAATCACCGGGCCATGGCATAATGTCATGTTGCCAAAAAAAGTTAGCAGATTAGATTTGTGGAAATATTATTCTCTCTACGGTGCTATGTGGAACTTATTTTGCAGGGTCGGACACTATCCTTGTATTTAAATTTTTCCATGGTGTATTTGGAGGAGGAACCCGCCTTGCAATGCCGAAGACAATACTGCGCGCCGGACTCATCGTCATTGAAGCCTGGTTCAGGGGCTACTGAGGGAGTCCTGGATTAGGGGGTCTCCGGACAGCCGGACTATGTCCTTTGGCCGGACTGTTGGACTATGAAGATACAAGATTGAAGACTTCGTCTCGTGTCCGGATGGGACTCTACTTGGCGTGGAAGGCAAGCTAGGCAATACGGATATGTATATCTCCTCCTTTCTAACCGACCTTGTGTAACCCTAGCCCTTTCCGGTGTCTATATAAACCGGGGGGTTTTAGTCCGTAGGACAAGATACAATCATACCATAGGCTAGCTTCTAGGGTTTAGCCTCTCCGATCTTGTGGTAGATCAACTCTTGTAATACTCATATCATCAAGAATAAATCAAGCAGCATGTAGGGTTTTACCTCCATCAAGAGGGCCCGGACCTGGGTAAAACATCGTGTTCCCTTCCTCCTGTTACCATCCGCCTTAGACGCACAGTTCGGGACCCCCTACCCGAGATCCACCGGTTTTGACACCGACAGGTATTTTGATGATGTCCTCAAGGGATCCCGCATTGTAGAGGGCCAGTGCTCAAAAGACATTATCTTTGAGTGAGTACCTTCATGTTATCCCCCCTGTATGATGAAAACAAGACTGATGTGTAATATAATGCTTGCTGTTTATTTTGGAATTTTACCTCCTGTGCAGCCGTTTTTATTAAATCTGAGAGTTGGCCAGTCATCGGCTTCAGCCCCCACGTAGGTAGTACGGGGGTGTTCAGGATGGAATCTAAGCACTCTCGATCCAAGAAATTGGTCTTGAAGGAGGTGTTTAGCGCAGCAAACTAGGCAATCGGACTATGTTGCTTTATCACCCTCACTTAGCCATATGAGTTTGACAATAGAAATGTAGGCGCAGCCCCTAGTAGTCGTTAGTCCGGACTAGAGTGCTATAGACACCTGATCGGGTGAAGGCCGATCCGTCGCATAATGCGGAAAATCGCAAGAGTTTTTAACCTCCGAAGAGCTGACCAGCTCACGCTGCATCATGACAGTCAGTTTTCGGCTTTCTCTTCTGAGGTGCTCATCCGGATAAACTAGGACACAATCGCAGTAGTTCTCCCTTTACTACCCTAGCCGATAGAGCGGAACGTAAGGTAGTAAGCACAGGAGCTGGGCAACCCAACTATTGACCAAAGACATGATTCGGAGCCAATGCATATAATGCTAAATTCGGGGGGGGGGGGAACTATACTGTAAAAGTGTTCGGACTTGTTGCCATAGCATGGGGCGCAATAAAGCCCGTGGCGAATTACGACGTACCAGAGTGTACAGATGCAAAAATAGAAATAAAAATGAAGTAGTAAGCTAGTGGCACGTAAGTTGGGCCGCAAATTGTTTCCATTATAATTTTGCTTAATACGTCAAAGCATATTTGTACAAATAGTGCGATAAGCAACAATGGCTATTTAACATGCCGAGACCAAGGGTAAGTTGCGTACGGGTCCTGAAAACAGGTAGAATGATCCTTAATAAGAACATCTAGAGATTTCCCCACACATCTGTGCTACTTGCCACCTTGGTATACCCGTCCTTCGAAGGGACCGATTATTAGGCCGTCGAGAGGGGCATGTGAAAATAAACCTGAAAGGGATAAAAAGAAAATTTAAAAGTATGTGTGTCCTAGGAAGGTCGAGCCGTATTGTGGACCAGGTATGGTTATGCCTCCATCTCTGCCCATGGTATTTTTAGTGCGTAGTTATGTACGCGTGGTACGTATGTTGCCGCTTGGTCGGGGCTGAGATGGAGGTTGAATTGCTAGTCTAACTCCCGATGAGCCGGACTGTCATGCTGCGGAGTAGTCCGGACCCGTTTGACAGTGTCTGGGAGTTTGGCTGCTGAATTAATGTTCTGCTTTAAAAGGCTGCTCTGTACTTCCGCTGCCAGGGCCGCGGTGTGCTCCTCGGTATGGAGGGAGCGCTCCTTGTTTCCATTGACTGTTATGACACCGCGTGGTCCGGACATCTTGAGCTTGAGATAAGCATAGTGTGACACTGCGTTGAATCGAGCAAACACGGTTCGTCAGAGCAGTGCGTGATAGCCACTGCGGAAGGGGACGATATCGAAGACTAACTCTTTGCTTCGGAAGTTGTCCGGAGATCCAAAGACGACCTCCAATGTGATTGAGTCTGAGCAATGGGCCTCTACACCTATTATAACTCCTTTAAAGGTAGTTTTGGTGCGCTTGATCCTTGATGGATCGATGCCCATTTTGCGTACTATATCCTGATAGAGTAGGTTGAGACCGTGACCACCATCCATGAGGACTCGAGTGAGGTGGAATCCATCAATTATTGGGTCGAGAACCAGTGCGGCTGAACCACCTTGACGGATACTGGTCAGATGGTCCCTGCGATCAAAGGTGATCGGGCATGACGACTGATACGTCCATTTTGCATCATGCTTTTATATCAATATTTATTGCATTATGGGATATTATTTCACATTATGTCACAATACTTGTGGACATTTTCTCTTATTTTACAAGGTTTACATAAGGAGGGAGAATGCCGGCAGCTGGAATTCTGGGCTGGAAAAGGAGCAAATATTAGAGACCTATACTGCACAACTCCAAAAGTCCTGAAACTCCACGGAATGCCTTATAATAAATAATAAAAAATCCTCGCCAAAGATGAAGACCAGGGGGCCCACACCCTTTCCACGAGGGCGTGGGGCACCCCCTAGGGCACACCCCCTACCTCGTGGCCCCCCTGGTGGCTCTCCGATGACCATCTTCTCCTATATGAAGTCTTTCGTCGAGAAAAGAAAAATCAGAAGCAACCTTTCGGGACGAAACTCCACCGCCACGAGGCGGAACCTTGGCGGATCCAATCTAGGGCTCCGGCAGAGCTGTTCTGCCGGGGAAACTTCCTCCCGGAGGGGGAAATCATCGCCATCATCATCACCAACACTCCTCTCATCGGGGGAGGGCAATCTCCATCAACATCTTCATCAACACCATCTCATCTCAAAACCCTAGTTCATCTCTTGTAACCAATTCTTGTCTCCAAGTCCGGGATTGGTGCTAGTAAGTTGCTAGTAGTGTTAATTACTCCTTGTAGTTGATGCTAGTTGGTTTAATTGGTGGAAGATCATATGTTCAGATCCTTTATGCATATTATTACCCCTCTGGTTATGAATATGAATATGCTTTGTGAGTAGTTACGTTTGTTCTCGTGGACAAGGGAGAAGTCTTGCTATTAGTAGTCATGTGAATTTGGTATTCGTTCGATATGTTGATGAGATGTATGTTGTCTAGCCTCTAGTGGTGTTATGTGAACGTCGACTACATAACACTTCACCATTATTTGGGCCTAGAGGAACGCATTGGGAAGTAATAAGTAGATGATGGGTTGCTAGAGTGACAGAAGCTTAAACCCTAGTTTATGCGTTGCTTAGTAAGGGGCTGATTTGGATCCATATGTTTCATGCTATGGTTAGGTTTACCTTAATACTTTTGTTGTAGTTGCGGATGCTTGCAATAGAGGTTAATCATAAGTGGGATTCTTGTTCAAGTAAGAACAGCACCCAAGCACCGGTCCACCCATATGTCAAATTATCAAAGTACCGAACGCAAATCATATGAACGTGATGAAAACTAGCTTGACGATATTCCCATGTGTCCTCGGGAGCGCTTTCCTTATATAAGAGTTTGTCCAGGCTTGTCCTTTGCTACAAAAAGGATTGGGCAACCTTGCTGCACTTTATTTACTTTTGTTACTTGTTGCTCGTTACAAATTATCTTATCACAAAACTATCTGTTACCACTTATTTCAGTACTTGCAGAGAATACCTTGCTGAAAACCGCTAATCATTTCCTTCTGCTCCTCGTTGGGTTTGACACTCTTACTTATCAAAAGGACTACGATAGATCCCCTATACTTGTGGGTCATCAACGACCATGGGTTGAATTTTGGGGTGACTGGCTCTATTGCATAGACGTCCCTAAGCACGCGTTTGCGCTCCATCTTAGGGATATGGGTAGCGTATATCATGTTCACCGTTTTGACCTGAGGGGGAAACTTCTTCTGTCCCCCTGTGTTCGGTGGACGGGGCTCCTCATCATCATTCTCGCTTTGCAACCCCTTCTCCTTGTCTTCGGCATTTAACTTGTCGGCCTGTTTGAAGACCCAACAACTCCGATGGGTATGATTGGCTGGTTTATTAGGGGTGCCATGGATCTGACATGGACAATCGAGTATGCGGTCCAGGCTGGAAGGGCCCTGATTATTCCTTTTACGTGGCTTCTTCCGCTGACCGGACTTAGAGCCGCTGAATCCAGCGTTGACTGCCGTGTCATCAGTATTGTCACCATTGTTTCGAAGCTTGTGCCTGTTGCATCGAGGCTTGCCGTTCCTATTTCTGGTTTCCGAGGTGCCAGGTTCGCTTGTATTGTTATTGATGTGGGCTAGCCAGCTATCTTCGCCAGCGCAAAAGCAGGTCATGAGTGCCGTGAGGGCCGCCATGGACTTCGGCTTTTCTTGGCCGAGGTGTCGGGCGAGCCATTCGTCGCGGATGCTGTGTTTCAGGGCCGCTAGGGCTTTGGCATCCGTACAGTAGACGATTTGGTTCTTTTTAGTTAAGAAGCTAGTCCAAAATTTCCTCGCTGACTCTCCGGGCTGTTGGACTATGTGACTTAGGTCATCGGCATCCGGAGGTCTGACGTATGTGCCATGGAAGTTGTCGTGGAAGGTGTCTTCTAGGTCTTCCCAGCTGCCAATAGAGTTTTCAGGCAGGTTGTTCAGCCAGTGCCGGGCTGGTCCCTTGAGTTATAGGGGAAGGTATTTGATGGCATGAAGATCATCGACACAGGCCATATGAATATGGAGAATAAAGTCTTCAATCCATACCGCGGGATCTGTGGTTCCATCATATGATTCGATATTCACGGGTTTGAACCCTTCTGGGAATTCATGTTGCGTTACTTCATCAATGAAGTAGAGGGGGTGTGCAGCGCCTCTATATCGGGCCAGCTCTTGACGTAGTTCGGATGGAGTCCGGCTATGGTTTTCGGCCCGGACGTGATTGTGTTTGCCATGTTCGGCTTGATAGCCGTAGTCGCGCGTCGGGGCACGCCCCCTCGATCCGTAGATCGATCTGGCCGGACCTGCTTTATTCTTCAGGTCCCGTCGCAGGTCATACGTGCATCCCTGAGCTGTTTTATCTCTGCCTTTACGGCGAGGCAGGACGGGCTGGTGTTCAGCTTGAGTTGCTGTTTTGTCCCAGCCACATGGTGGTCGATCAGCCGCATTACGCGCTAATGGTATGGGCTCAAGTGCCTCGTCATCGAATTGAGGTAGCAGTTTACGCTTCGGGTAACTTTTGGTTGGGCGCTTGAGGCCGTATTCCTCTGCTGCCAAGACATCAGTCCATCTATCGTTGAGAAGATCTTGATTAGCTTGAAGGTTTTCCTGCTTCTTTTTCAGGCTCCTTGCAGTGGCTATTAGCCGTTTCTTAAAACATTCCTGCTCGAGAGGTTCCTTGGGCACGATAAAGTCTTCATCGCCTAGGCTCACCTCATCCTCGGATGGTGGAGGTAATTGCTGTCCTCCGAGTCTTCATTTGCAGCCTGTTCATATGGGCTTACTTGCCCATCCTCCCGATCGTCTTGTTCAGAGTTTTGCTCGACGGGGTTTTCTTGGTCTTCGGCATCGTCTGGAGTATTGTTGTCTCTCGTGCCGGTATTGCTGTCTTTGCTGCGGCATGATTTAGAGCGGCGCCATCGGTGTTTTGGTTGAATCTCGGGAGGTTTATCCTCTACTGGATTTTCATCATTATCGATGTCACCTTTCTTGGGTGTATCCACCATGTACACGTCATACGAAGAGGTGGCCGTCCAGCGTCCGGTGAACGGTGGGTTTTCGGCTTGCTCCTCTCCGGCATCGTCATCTATACTGCCGATGTCTTAGGAGCCGTAATCGAGCATGTCAGTTAAGTCCTCAACTGTCGCGATGAAGTGGGTGGTGGGTGGGACGTAAAATTCCCCGCTCTCAGCCCCTAGTCCGGGCTGGGCGTAGTTCGGACGTTGCTCCTCCGTAATCACGAGGGATCGCATCAAGTCCAGAGCCTCGCTTAAAGGCGAGGTTTGTTGAGGGAGAAAAGAATCCGTGGAGTATGGCGGGAAGGGAATTCCTTGGCCGAGCTCACACGATGCTGACTCCGAGAGTTCGGAGCCGGTATCCATGGAAGGGTCCGGTTTTGTGATGGTTGCCGACGACGCTTCTTCCTCAGGCTCTCCTGTACTGGGCCTAGTGGCCACAGATAGTCTGGCGGGTTTAAAAATCCCGTCTTCGGTCCTGACAAGGCGCTCCGGCTCTAAGGCCACAGCAGAGGTTGGGGTCGTGAATCCTTCGAAGATCAAGTCTCCTCGGATATCAGTGACATAATCCAGGTTTCCAAAACTAATCTGGTGACCTGGGGCGTAGCTGTCGATCTACGCCAGATGGCCAAGCGAGTTGGCCCGCAGTGCGAAGCCGCCGAATACGAAGATCTGGCCGGGGAAAAAAACCTCCCCTAGGGCAGCATCGTTGCAGATGGTGGATGGAGCCATCGAACCTTCTGCGGCGACACAGTGGAACTATCAAGGAAAGCACCAATGTCGGTGTCAAAACCGGCGGATCTCGGGTAGGGGGGTCCCGAACTGTGCGTCTAAGGTTGATGGTAACAGAAGACAAGGGACACGAAGTTTTACCCAGGTTCGGGCCCTCTTGATGGAGGTAATACCCTACGTCCTGCTTGATTGATATTAATGAGTATGGGGTTTACAAGAGTTGATCTACCACGAGATCTTAATGGCTAAAACCCTAGAAGTCTAGCATGTATGATTATGATGCCTCTATGGACTAAACCCTCCGGTTTATATAGACACCGGAGGTGACTAGGGTTGTACAAAGTCGGTTACAGAGAAAGGAATCTTCATATCTGCACGCTAGGCTTGCCATCCACGCCAAGGAGAGTCCCATCCGGACATAGGAGAGAGTCTTCCATCTTGTATCTTCATAGCTCATTAGTCCGGCCCATGTCCAACAGTTCGGACGCCCAAGGACCCCTTAATCCAGGACTCCCTCAGTGGGTTCATTGCTACTTAAAGTTTTGACCTCTCCAATCCCACTTTATCAATTTTTTGCATCAAGATTTAAAAACTCCGAATCATTGGGACGCCTTCTAACTAATGTTGACTCATCTCCAGTCCCATCTTTATCAAGATTTACATTGGAAAACAAAGATTCAATAGGAGTCACATCAATCACATTAAGATCTTCATCATTGTTTTCACGGAAACTAGAAGAACACGCTTTTATAAACCAATATTTTTTGATAGAAAGATTGTAAGGGAACCCCCTATAGTATGATTGGTGCAACAAACCCAAATTGCAAGTACTATGCCTTGAACCTGGGTGGGTGGGAAGGCATCAACCCCTTCCCACCACTAGGCTATGCCTTAGTCTGCATAAACCAATCTTTTTTAGCACGCATCTTAGCGGTTCTTTCTTTGCACTCATCAATGGAAATTCTCATGGCTTTGAGAGACTCATTGATATCATACTTAGGTGAAATAGATCTAAGTTTCAAAGAATCAACATCAAGAGAAATTCTATCCACGTTCCTAGCCAAATCATCAATCTTAAGCAATTTTTCTTCAATCAAAACATTGAAATTCTTTTGCTCACTTATAAATTCTTAAATTCAGAGGGCATCTTATTGTAATTTCCATAGGAATTGTTGTAGGAATTACTAGGAAACGGCCTAGGATTAAAATTACCTCTATATGCATTATTACCAAAATTGTTCCTACCAACAAAATTCACATCCATAGATTCATTATTGTTTTAAATCAAAGTAGACAAAGGCATATCATTAGGATCAATAGGAGCACTCTTTCTAGCAAATAATTTCATAAGCTCATCCATCTTTCCACTCAAAACATTAATCTCTTCAATCGCATGCACCTTTTTACTAGTGGAAGATCTTTCGGTATGCGATTGAGAATAATTAACCATAATATTATCTAGGAGTTTAGTAGCTTATCCTAAAGTAATTTCCATAAAAGTACCTCGCGTGGCTGAATCTAAAAGATTTATAGAAGCAAAATTCAATCCGGCATAAAAAATTTATATAATCATCACAAATTCAAACCATGAGTAGGGCAATTTATAATCATTAATTTTATCCTCTCCCAAGATTGTGCAACATGTTCATGATCAAGTTTCTTAAAATTCATAATATCGTTCCTAAGGGAGATGATTTTAGCGGGAGAAAATACTTGGAAATCAAAGCATCTTTACACTTGTTCCATGAATCAATACTATTTTTAGGCAAAGATGAAAACCAAGTTTTAGTGCAATCCCTAAGCGAGAACGGAAATAGCTTCAATTTAACAATATCATTATCCACGTCTTTTTTCTTATGCATATCACACAAATTAATGAAATTATTAAGATGGGATGCGGCATCTTCATTGGGAAGGCCGGAAAATTGATCTTTCATAACAAGATTCGGCAGAACGGTATTAATTTCACAAGATTCCGCATATAGTAGCGGGAGCAATCAGAGTACTAATTAAATCATTGTTATTGGCATTGGAAAAGTCACGCAATTTGGTATTATCTTAAGCCATCGTGACAAAGCAAGCAATCCAACACACAAGCACACAAAAGAGCAAGCGAAGAAGACGAACGGAAGAGGGGCGAAGAAAAGACAAATCTTTTCGAGAATCGTTTTAGAAGTGGGGGAGAGGAAAACGAGAGGCGAATGGCCAATAATGTAAGGCGAGGGATGATAGTTTATAATGGGTACTTGGTATGTCTCGGCTTGGCGTAGATCTCCCCAGCAATGGCGCCAGAAATTCTTCCTGCTACCTCCTTAGCTTGCGTTGGTTCTTCTCTTGAAGAGGAAATGGTGATGCAAAGTAGAGTAAGTATTTCCCTCAGCTTTTGAGAACCAAGGTGTCAATCCAGTAGAAGACAACGCAACAAGCCACCGAATACCTGCACAAACAAACACCAACTTGCATCCAACGCGATAAAGGGGTTGTCAATCCCTTCACAGTTATTTGCAAAGTGAGATTTGATATAGATGGATAAACGGTAAAGTAATATTTTTGGTATTTCTAGTTTATGGAACGGAAAGTAAATATTGCAAAGAAAGTAAATAGGAAACTAAGATTGTAGATCAGAAAGTTATATGATGGAAAATAGACCCGGGGCCATAGGTTTCACTAAAGGCTTCCCTCAAGATAAAAATTATTACGGTGGGTGAACAAATTACTGCCGAGCAATTGATAGAAAAGCGCAAGCTATGAAAATATCTAAGGCAATGATCATGAATATATGCATCACGTCTGTGTCAAGTAGACCGAAATGATTCTGCATCCACTACTATTACTCCATACATTGGCCGATATCTAGTATGCATCTAGAGTATTAAGTTCATAAAGAACGGAGCAACGCCTTAAGCAAGATGACGTGATGTAGACAAATTAACTCAATGATGTGCTCATCTGTAATGTGGCTATACATGCAACTCCTACACTTGGACCTATGACTACAGCGCGTGTGCGATGAATAGATAGCCGGTTACTATCGCTTCTTTGTACGCATGGTCTAACTGACAAGAATATGATGTTATACTCATATTTTAATTTATTTGTACTCAGGAATAAAATGATCGAACAATCAATCGGAGAGAGTTGCATAGAGATTGAAGATGGAGACTATTTTACCTTAAGTTCAATACATGCATGTGTTTCACCGAACCATGCATGTCACGTACACAGGGGCCAATGGATTTGGCCTTGGCACCATTGCCCAAGGATGGGAAACGTGGGCCATGGGACTTGGGCTGCGCCAAGTGCTTCTCGACGTCAAGAGTGGACTTCTAGCCAGGCCATGCATGTTCGCTAGTTACAGCTGGACGCTGGACGACGTAATCTACATGGAAACCAACATCTACGGCGGCAGCTGTCGATAATAAATACACAACATCTTTTAGGTTTAGACTTCGGTTTTATTTAGAGAAGTTTAGCTATATTGCTACTTTTATTTGTTTTCGCTCGTAGCGGTTAGTGCGACCGTCAAGACATCTTATCGAAACCCCATATTAATCCCATCTAGCATATTCGTAATTTTAAGATTGCTTGGCTATTATTTTCTTACATGTTCTTTGATTTGCTTGTAGGAAAAATCCTTTGTGAATAGGTTGATCGCGTCGTTGGCTCGGTCGATAACCCTATGGAGTTGGTTCAGCGATTGCCATGGATATCAGTCGTGTACGGTTCTTCTTATACGGTTGGTAACCGGATCGTGAGGGTCAAGTCCCACCCAAAATCGTAGTTATCCCTCTTATCGAAAAATCGGACCCCAGTTCACATCAAATAGTATCAGTTTTCAGGTTCATCGGTGAGAGATTTACAGTTTTGTTAGATTAGCTTATTTTTCTGTTCTATAACCCGCAAAAAAGCTAAAAAAACATTAAATTAGTTCATCTGCTGCACCTATCTTTTTAGCCTTTAGCAATTTGCATCTAGTATTTGCATTGTTGAATTTTTGGTTGCACTCATCCTAGTATTAGTGCTGGTTTAGTTTGGTTTGGAAGAAAATTATCTACTAGATCACACTTGTTTTTGTCTACCGAGATTTCCTGCCGATTTGGTTGTTCATCCGGAAAAAAAAATGTTTTTCGCCGGTTCTGTGTTCATCGCTTCTCGGCAATATTCGTTGTTTTCTGGGCGTGATTTTTTGCTTCTAGCATCTTTGTCACACGAGGCATCGTCGCAGCCGCACATCTCTTCCACGTGTACCGGCCTTCTTGTGCTGTCGCGCGCACCTCCACGCATTCCGCCGCTAGCGACCAAGCGTCCCAAGTCCATCAGCACATCCATCTATCATTATTTGGCTGTTAGCGCCACCGCTGGTAGTACACGTCCCGTCAAATTGCGTTGTGCCTTCCAGTTTGCTTTTACAGGTACCATAGCACAAACAATTGCAAGAACTGTCCTCACGTTATTCTTTTTCTTCACATTATCATCTTTGGTATACGTGAGTTCTTGCTTGTTACTGGATTGTCAAAAAAAAAAGAATAAAAAAAGCAAAAAAAAAGTTGAGAAAAAAAAGATCAGGCCGGCTAGCATATTTTTTTGGACTGCTTTATTCTATTAGCTACTCTCCACATTATTTTTGCTGTGATTGGCACTCCATCTATTATATCTTTTCGAGCTTTGTTATACACTCATTTGTACTTCACTTATATCTAGCTATTTAGAGCTGTCACATATTTTCACCGGCTTCCACTCATTTGATTCAGTATCTGGTTTAGATTATTTTATCTCTTACTAGTCGACTGCCAGCACTAGTTAGGAGTTTGAGCAATTATTCAACTTGCATTGCTTTTTCCTAAATTGTGCCACTGATATTGTGAGTTGAGAAGTCTTTGCCAAGCTACAGTTTTTTCTACCAATAAGTACAGGTTCCGGCTCTACTGATTCCTGATTATCGCTCCATCCAATCTTCATCGGTAGTTTGAAGCCAACACCAACGCGCCGATCACCACCTATTGCATTGGTAAGAACAAGTAAGAATTTGATATCAAGTTTGAGTGTGAGCGATTTTTCTCCACCACGTCCTAATACTTGATAGGGATTATACACGTGTGTTTTTTCTCTTTCGCTAACAATGGCACAGGAACAACCCACACTTGAGGGCCTAACCGCGGATGTGAAAGTCACCAGCGAGCGTCTCACCCAACTTGAGGGTGCTCAGATTGTGGCCGAAGAGAGGCTCAAGGCCATAGAGGATCCACAGGGTGTTGCGAACACACAGTTACAGGACATCTTGTCACGTCTGGACGAGTTGCAGACTGCACCCCCGTCAATAACAATGTTGTTCATCACAATTCCACGGGTGTTGCCGCTACTTCGCGAGCTCGACGTGTACTCATGGGTCATCCAAAACACCTAGCTACTACCACTGATGCTGCCACCATAAACCAACACCAACGCATTCCTCCCATTGTCAATGATGAATATGGGGACAACTACAAGGATTATTCTGGCGACACTGAGGACGACCAAGCGGTCGACCGCCACAATGACCGTGCTCATCGACAACTGCGTTTCAACCGTCAAGGTATGGCACGAGGTCCACCCAGGTATGATGTTAGAGATTATGAACACTCTAGTGCCAAAATCAAATTGACTATGCCTGCTTTCAATGGTAAATATAATCCAAATGTTTATCTTGACTGGGAACTTTATGTTGAACAAAAATTTGCATGTCATGATATTCCTGAGAACCAAAGAGTTAGGGCAGCTGACGAAGCTATGTACCTAGGGTAGGGTCATGGATCTGATCAAGATACCCTCCCCGAGGACATCCCTTAAAGAACCAGAAGCAGTCGAAGAAAAATCATCGTCCACTCGACCATAAAGCCATGTTCCACTCGACAGTCTTGAAGACACTCGGCCATATGAACAACCACTCGACTACCAGAAGACTAAGAGCCACTCACTCTGCAGCGGTCGGGATTTAAGTCATAGCTTTAATGGTCATTTATGTACTTTTATTACAGGCGTTACCAGTAACGTCTCTACCTCTATGTACCTTAAACCCTTTGTAACTGAGGGCGGGAGGGGTCTGGTGAACTCTATATAAGCCACCCCCCTCCTCAGGGACAAGGGTTCGCACCCCCTGTAACTCACACGCATATAATCCGGTCGACCGCCTCCGAGCTCCGAGACGTAGGGCTGTTACTTCTTCTGAGAAGGGCCTGAAGTCGTAAAACTCGCGTGTACAACTCCTCCATAGCTAGGATCTTGCCTCTACATTCCTACCCCCCATTCTACTGTCATACTTCGAACCACGACAGTTGGCGCCCACCTTGGGGCAGGTGTCTTAGCGACTTTTTGGAGAAGTTGCAATTTTTCCGATCCACTTCATCATGGTTTCAGGCGAAGGTTTGGCTGAGGGCCCGAGATCCGTCTCGGCGCACTCGTGCTTGTCGCCGACGACTCCGCTTGGCTTCAGGAGGCTGCACTCGACGTCGACGCACTCCGCGTCCATGGGGCAACGCACTTTTGCGCGTGCGTCCGCGACATCCTCCTACGGCAGCCGTCGACCCAGTATCGGTCGGCTCCTATGGCTTCCCCCTCCCCGCGGCCCGCCGGAGCAAACATTCCGGTCGATCGAGGCTTCAGCGGTGGGTGAAGCATGCTGTGGCTCGCCAATCGTCCGCCCCCAAGTCACAGCAATCGAGCCCGACGAAAACCTCTACGGCCTATTCGATCTGTCGACTGGGTCCGTAGAGACTGCATCCGAGTGCGACGGCAGCGACCCAGCGGCGGAAGTTTTGATGGTCAATGGACCACGCTGTCCTCCTGGCTTCGCCAGTGAAGAGGAAGGCGATCGGGGCGGCAATCCGTCGCGTATTCATGAAGAGTACGACCCCGAACCCCTCCCTTTGTAGCGGAGAGAAGAACTTCGCCGCCGGAACATGGATGCACTTCACACTCCTATCATTGGAGAAACCCTTGAGGCCCAGGCCTTGGAGGAGGCACGCCTGGCCAACTTGGCTGAGCGCACTCGACTGGAGAATCTCCAGCGCGCACTCGATGAGCGTGCTCGACAGCGTGCTCTCGAATCCAGTCAACTTTTTCCGCCTCCGACTCAGGTATACCGAACTCCGATCCAGAATCTCACAGCTGCAGCCCGGATAGCAGAGTCAATCCAACCTTTCCAGTCAGAAGCTGGTGGTCGAGGTTTAGTGCAGATCCGGGCCTTGCTCCGTGCGGCGGGAGAGTAGAATACAGCAGTATCTCAGTCGCGAAATAAGATCCATACCAGATCCATGGTTGCGGACACAGTTCAGTCGGCTCACAGCCCAAGATCGCCCTCGAGGCGTGAGGGACGTGGGGATCGACGAGATCAGTACAGAAACCGTGAGCAGTATGATCACCGAGTCAATCGCGATGATCATCGTCAAGTGCCCACGCCTTCCTCCAAGGAGTGGGTCGTACGTGCCTCAGCAACATGATGACATGCGCCCTCACAGTACGGGGCGAGGGATTCCAGTCGACCCCAGAGAGCCGGGCTTTGATGCGAGATCTATTCTCGTTCAGGGCTTGGTCGACAGAAACAGAGCTCACCGAGAGAGTCATGACAGAGATCTGCCAACCAGCAGCAGGGTGCATGTATCAGGTCCGGAGTGCTTCAGCAGAGCCATCAGGGCTGCAGTGTTTCCCCCCAACTTCAGGTTGGCGACTGGAGTCAGTAAGTTCACTGGTGAGTCCAAGCCTGATACTTGACTTGAAGACTACCGAGTGGCTGTCCAGATTGGTGGAGGCAATGATGAACTGGCCATTAAACACCTTCCTCTGATGCTGGAGGGCTCGGCTAGAGCATGGCTGAATCAGTTAGCACCTAGTAGTATTTACACTTGGGAAGATCTTGCCCGAGTATTTGTCAGAACATTCGAAGGTACTTGCAAACGACCGGCAGGGTTGACAGAATTACAGTGTTGTGTTCAGAAACCGAATGAGACTTTGAGGGATTATATCTAGAGATGGATCACATTGCATCACACGGTGGAGAATGTGTCTGATCATCAGGCAATCTGTGCCTTTAAAGAAGGTGTCAAGTATCGGGAGTTGAATCTGAAATTCAGTCGGACAGGAGATATGACTCTGACTCGGATGATGGAAATTGCCACCAAGTATGCCAACGCTGAAGAAGAAGACCGACTCCGGAGTGGCAAGCATAAAACAGTTGCCCATGAAACCGGAGGAGGAAACTCCAGTCGGAAGCAGAAGCGCAAAGCCGAGCCAGCCGCTCCTGGTGAAACATTAGCCGTGACTCAAGGAAAGTTCAAGGGGGAGCCCAAAGGGCCGTGGAACCCCAAGAAAGTAAAAGATCAAGATGGGAATGATGTGCTGGATTTGCCATGCCACATCCACACCAAAAAAGATGAAGAGGGTAATTTCATTTACCCGAAGCATACCACTCGGCAGTGTCGACTCCTAATCCAATAATTCCGAGAGAAACAACCCAAGGAAAAGGAGAAAGAAGCAGACAAGGTTGAGGATGAGGAAGAGGATGATGATAGTTATCCCCACGTGAATTCCACTCTGATGATTTTCACTGACATTGGGAGTAAAAGCCGATTGAATGTCATCAACAAAGAAGTGAACATGGTCGCTCCGGTGACACCCAGTTATTTGAAGTGCTCCCAGACTGCATTACATTCGACCAGTCCGATCACCCAGCGCGCATAGCCACCCCTGGCAGGCAAGCGTTGGTGGTCGACCTAGTAGTCGAAGGCACCCGACTTACTAAGGTTCTGATGGATGGTGGCAGTGGCCTGAATATACTGTAAGCAGAGATGTTGAAAGGAATGGGCATTCTGATGTCCAGACTCAGTGAAAGTAATATGAGTTTCCATGGGGTCATTCCTGGCAAGAAGGCTGCATCACTCGGCCAGATTGCTCTCGACGTCGTTTTCGGTGATTCCAAGAATTACCGCAAAGAAAAGTTGACATTTGAAGTTGTGGATTTCCAGAGTGCCTATAGTGCTATTCTGGGCAGGCCAGCTTATGCACGTTTTATGGCTCGACCATGTTACGTGTACCTCAAATTGAAGATGCCTGGTGTCGGATTTCGGGTTCCGGCAGACCCTTGAGGTTCGAACACTGGGGTGCGCGCGGGGATTTCGCCTTCTACCTAGCTGCACCCCTCCGCCTCGCTAAGATCTAAGCTATGGAAAGAACAGCGCAAGAGACACAGGGTTTATACTGGTTCGGGGCACCGTTGTGGTGTAATAGCCCACTCCAGTGTGTGGTGTGGTGGATTGCCTCTTGGGCTGATGATGATGAGCAATACAAGGAAGAACAGCCTCGCGAGGGTCTGTTCTTGGCTGGGGGGATGAACTGCTAGGAGGAGTTCAGTCGCCCTTCTCTCTCTCTCTCTCTCTCTCTCTCTCTCTCTCTCTCTGTGATGCTACTCGATCCGATCCTAGCTAGTTTCTCTCTTGGCTTCTAGATTCACCCTTCTTGGTTGCGATCCCCTCTCCGATTTCGATCCCTCTACCCAGTGGGTGGCTAGTCCTATTTATAGGTAAAGGCCCTGGGCCTCTTCCCAAATATTGAGCGGGAAGGGCGCCAACAATTGGCCATTTTGAAGGGGAACATCTGGTACACTTATCCTGACTAAAGTTGGTCATCGCCTGCCAAAAGCTCTGGCGGTGACGCTGGCTTGGGCTCCACAATGACTTCCTCCCTGCCGTTAGACTGGTCTTGGTCTCGTTGCACCGAAACGGGTGCCTTTGCTTGATGCTCTCGCCTGCGCTTGCTCCCTTTGCACCAAAGAGGAAAGGAGGACACTGCGCGGGCTGGCGCCCGCCTGGCACCCTTGGTCGTCATGGCTTGCGTCACGGGCAGCTTGTGAGGTACCCCGCCTTGATCTCTCCGCCTCCTCGCGAGCCAGCCTAATGAGGCCGTGCCTGAGGAAGCTCCGTGTCGTCCGCCCCACGAGGCTTAGCCCCTCGCGAGGGTCTTGGGTCTGTGTTGATGAAGATGGGCCGCGCTGGGCCCCCTTTTGAGCCATGCCGCAGGCTGCAGGCAGGCAAGTCTGGGGACCCCCGTTCCCAGAACGCCGAAAGTAGCCGCCGGGCCCAAGGCGCGCCCGGACTTGGCCATGCAGGGAGGCGAAAGGGCAAGAGCGAAGCACCGCGGGCCCTAACAGCCTGCGGCCTTGGGCGCCGTGTGGCGGTTGATTGGACGTGGGCCTCTCCAATTCCCCACGGCGCCTCGGCAACTGCACGGATTGGACAAGTCCCTGCATGCAAAGCGGGTCATGATTACCTGCGATCGTGGGGGCTGACGGTTGGCCCTGGCAGCCTATAAGTACGGATCGGCGCGCGCCCTTCGAGTTCATCCCCCCTTTCTTCTCCTTCTTCTTCATGGCCCCGTCGAAGAGGTTCTCGGCCGTAGAGAAGGGAAAGGCTCGCTAGGTTGAGCCTGCCTCTCCCCCGCCCCAAGCGTGGCGGAGGGCGCCCTCGCAAACATCCTGTGGCCACCAGGGCAGCTCCCCGCGGCCGTGGAGACGATTTCCAACACGGTGACGGGCGGACTGCTGTGGCCGGGGGGCGCGCTTCGGTCGCGCGTTCCCCTAGGCCGCGCTTTCGCGCTGCAGAGGTGCTGCCGGAGTTCGTTGTGTGGTCGGCGGAGCCGACTAGCACCCGACAACTTCCTCACTTCCTCCTTGGCGAGCTCCCGGCCGGCGCCCCGGGCGGCCTCTGGCTTCAGGTAGACGGCTGCTGCAGCCGGGCCTCATGGGCTTCACTGGAGGTCTCCGCAGCGGGGAGCCTAGCCTTGACCCGTGGTTGGCAGACGTTTGCCCGCGCGCGTGGCCTGAGCGGTCGGTGCACCCTGCACTTCAAGTTTGACGGCGATGCCACCCTCTACGTGAGGGTGTTTGGGAAGATGGTCGCCGCGCAGGGTGCTGCCCTGAGGACGACGACCGCGGCCGGGAACCCAGCCCCGGCGATGATGGAGAGGACAACGCTCGCGTGATTGGTGGCGCTCAGGGTTCCCCAAGCTTCACCGGTTCTTCTTCAGGCGGCGACTCTTCTAGCGGTGGCCGCGGTCAGCCTCCACGCCGTCGTACCTGCTTGGGAGGTGGTAGCGTGTCTGCCCGCCATCGCGCCTCAGTGAAGCGCGAGAGGGAGTCTGCCTGAGCCCCGGAGGCAGCTCGAGTCTTCCCTGCAGGCCGGTGTGAGGCGAGCTGCGCCTGATTTGTTCTTTCTTTTCCTTTTTCCTGCGTAAAAAGACAGTAGCGTGGAGCCCCGCGGGGGCGTGTTTGGGTTATTGCTGTTAATCATTGCTTTGTTTCCGTTATCGTGTCTTCCGGCTATGTGCCCGCGCGTGGATAGTTCCCGGCCCCAGCTGTGGGGGGGGGGGCGACCAACCCAGGCCCTGTGTTCGTGTCGCGGTGCCCGTGGGGCACGGATTGGAGGGGTGCTCCTGTAATGGACCCAGGTCACGAAACCTTTGAACGACTAGGACAGGAACACTCATGAGGGTGCTCGGCTGCCCCCCTCGCGAGGCCTTGCATAAGAGAAATCGGGGCAGGAGAGTGAAAAGTCGAAGAACCACAAGTCAAAGACGGCAACAGCTTCAATAAAACTCCGAATGAGAATGAACAAGCCAACTGCGGAAAGCAAATGAAAAAGCCAACAGCTTCAATAAAACTCCGAATGAGAATCTAGTCTTCGACGTCTTCTCACCAGCGTGGAGCTAAGTGCTGCCACTAGGCGTGGGAGGGAGCCCCAGGGCCTAAGGCCGGCGCTCCTGAGACTCCGGGGCGTGTACAGCCCCAACTCATTATTACGTGAGAGTGTCACGGGCGGCGAGCTTCACAGGCTTTGGCCTTCTTCACAGGCTCCAGGACTTTCTTGGGGCAAGCAGGCTTCACGGGCATTTGCCCTCTTCACAGGCTCCGGGCCCTTTCCAAAACGCGACAGCTTCACAGGCATTCGCCTTCTTCACAGGCTCTGGGCCTTTTCCAAAAGGCGACAGCTTCACAGGCATTCGCCTTCTTCACAGGCTCTGGGCCTTTTCCAAAACGCGACAGCTTCACAGGCATTCGCCTTCTTCACAGGCTCTAGGCCTTTTCCAAAACGCGACAGCTTCACAGGCATTCGCCTTCTTCACAGGCTCTGGGCCTTTTCCAAAATGCGGCAGCTTCACAGGCATTCACCTTCTTCACAGGCTCTGGGCCTTTTCCAAAACGCGACAGCTTCATAGGCATTCGCCTTCTTCACAGGCTCTGGGCCTTTTCCAAAAAGGATAATCTTCATAGGCATTCACCTTCTTCACAGGCTCTGGGCATTTTTAGGGGCAGAACCTTCGGAGGTGCTAGATATTCCATGCGTTCTGGACCAGCACCCCCTCCTGAGTCTCCAAGCGTGCGGAGCCGGGCCTGGAAACATGAACAACCTTGAACGGGCCCTCCCACATGGGAGAGAGCTTGTGCAGTCCCTCCCTGGAGAGAACCCGCCTGAGTACGAGGTCTCCTACCTCGAGAGTTCTGGGGCGGATGTTGCGGCAGTGATATTGTCGCAGTGCTTGTTGGTACCTCGCCGCTCGCAGTGCGGCTTCTCGGCGACGTTCCTCCCCCAGCATGAGGTCCATCCCCCGCATGGCGTCCTGCTACGCCTCATCAAACGCCAGGACCCGCGTGGAGCGACGTCTGACCTCGTGAGGGAGGACCGCTTCGGCTCCGTAGACCAGGAAGAACGGGGTCTCTCCAGTCGGCTTGGTTGCAGTTGTGCGGATGGACCACAACACGGACTGAAGCTCGTCGTACCAACCTCTGCCGTAGGCCTCCAGCTTCTTCTTGAACGTCCTGGTCTTGAGGCCCCTCAGGACCTCTGCGTTGGCTCGCTCCGCCTGGCTGTTGCTTCGGGGGTGCGATGAGGCACTGAAGGCTTGACGAGGTAGCGCCATGTGGTGCTGCCGCGGCCAAAGCTCAGCCATTCAGGTTTGTCGGCGTTGCAGGGACGGACCCATGCGCAAGCATCGTGCCATTTGGGAGCAGCTCCGTCAGTTGGCGTCAGTTGAGCGGGCTGAAGGAAATATGCCCTAGAGGCAATAATAAAGTTATTATTTATTTCCTTATATCATGATAAATGTTTATTATTCATGCTAGAATTGTATTAACCGGAAACATAATACATGTGTGAATACATAGACCAACAGAGTGTCACTAGTATGCCTCTACTAGACTAGCTCGTTAATCAAAGATGGTTATGTTTCCTAACCATGAACAAAGAGTTGTTATTTGATTAACGAGGTCACATCATTAGTTGAATGATCTGATTGACATGACCCATTTCATTAGCTTAGCACCCGATCGTTTAGTATGTTGCTATTGCTTTCTTCATGACTTATACATGTTCCTATAACTATGAGATTATGCAACTCCCGTTTACCGGAGGAACACTTTGGGTACTACCAAACGTCACAACGTAACTGGGTGATTATAAAGGAGTACTACAGGTGTCTCCAATGGTAGATGTTGGGTTGGCGTATTTCGAGATTAGGGTTTGTCACTCCGATTGTCGGAGAGGTATCTATGGGCCCTCTCGGTAATACACATCACATAAGCCTTGCAAGCACTGCAACTAATATGTTAGTTGTGAGATGATGTATTACAAAACGAGTAAAGAGACTTGCCGGTAACGAGATTGAACTAGGTATTGGATACCGACGATCGAATCTCGGGCAAGTAACATACCGATGACAAAGGGAACAACGTATGTTGTTATGCGGTCTGACCGATAAAGATCTTCGTAGAATATCTAGGAGCCAATATGGGCATCCAGGTCCCGCTATTGGTTATTGACCGGAGACGAGTCTCGGTCATGTCTACATTGTTCTCGAACCGCAGGGTCCGCACGCTTAACGTTACAATGACAGTTATTATGAGTTTATGCATTTTGATGTACCGAAGGTTGTTCGGAGTCCCGGATGAGATCACGGACATGACGAGGAGTCTCGAAATGGTCGAGACGTAAAGATTGATATATTGGAAGCCTATGTTTGGGCACCGGAAGCGTTCCGGGTGAAATCGGGATTTTTCCGGATTACCGGGAGGGTTACCGGAACCCCCCGGGAGGTAAATGGGCCTATTGGGCCTTAGTGGAAAAGAGAGAAGAGGCAGCCCACAAGCCTAGCCGGCGCCCCCCCTTTCCCAAGTCCTAATAGGACTAGGAGAGGTGGGCCGGCCCCCTCTTTCTCCTTCCCCCCCAAGAATCCTAGTTGGAATAGGATTGGAGGGGAGGAGTCCTACTCCCGGTGGGAGTAGGACTGCTCCCTGCGCCTCCCTCCTAGCCGGCCGAACCCCCTGCCCCTGGCCTTTATATACGGGGGCAGGGGGCACCCCAAGACACACAACTTGATCCTTGAGATCGTTCCTTAGCCGTGGGCGGTGCCCCCTGCCACCAAATTCCACCTCGATCATACCGTTACAGTGCTTAGGCGAAGCCCTGCGTCGGTAGTACATCAAGATCGTCACCACGCCGTCGTGCTGACGGAACTCTTCCTCGACGCTTTGCTGGATCGGAGCCCGAGGAACGTCATCGAGCTGAACGTGTGCTAAGAACTCGGAGGTGCCGGAGTAACGGTGCTTGGATCGGTCGGATCGGGAAGAAGACGTACGACTACTTCCTCTACGTTGTGTGATCGCTTCCGCAGTCGGTCTGCGTTGGTACGTAGACAACACTCTCCCCTCTCGTTGCTGTGCATCACCATGATCTTGCGTGTGCGTAGGAAATTTTTTGAAATTACTACGTTCCCCAACACGGGCAACTAGGTCAAACACATTAGCCACGAAGGAGTGGATTCATTCAAATAGATGCTGGGAAGGCGACCATCACTAGGTCAGGCCCGAGCGACTTGGGGATGATGCAGCCCGTGGGGCGCCCGTAACAAGGTAAGCTAACAACACGAAATAAAAGGGATACATGCCGCAGGGACGGACCCATGCGGCCTGGGAATAATGCAGCCCTGGGGGGCGCTCCCAGCAAGAAATGAAACTTGAAAGATGTCACCTGATGATGTTGAGGACGAAGGAGTGTTGGTGTAGCAGACTCGGTGGGCTGCGGAAGCCGATCCTCACGAGCCCCCAGGCCCAGGGGCCTCGAGAGGCTCCGGAGGCGCTGGTGGCTCCTCGCGGACCATCTCCATCTCCGCCAGGGCTGCGGAATGCCTGGCCTCTTGAGCCTCCATGATGCCCCTCATGAGGCGCTGGTACGTGGCAGCCGCGTTCGGCAAGTCGTAAGGCATGCGAACGTAGCTGTGGGGTGGACCTTCGCAGCGCCCCACTCGCAAGGGCCAGAGGCGCTCCAGAGAGGTGACTCGATTGAGCCCTGGTGTGTCGATGCAGACGCGCAGCCCACCATCCTCGCCTGGATGGGGAGCCACAGCTGGTAGACGGCGGCCGCCTTTCATGACTCTTGACTCCTGTAGCTCCTAAATGGCCTTGCTGACGAACTCCTGAGGGTCTGGCTCTCCTTGCCTTACTCCTTCTTGAGGGAAACATGCTTCGAAACACGCCTCCATGTGGTTCCCAAGCGCCTCCCTCGTGACCTTAGCCAGGTCGGTGGCCCTCCAGGGGAGATCCCCCGAGCCCTGTCTGAGGAGGGCGCCGGGCGCGCTTTCCTAGGCGATGGAAGGAGGTTCCCCTTGGGCTGTCGCGGGCCCTGAGGGGCCTGCCTCCTGAGGGGCCGGGCCGGACGATGTCTTCTGCTTCTTGGGGGCAGTCTCGGGAAGCCTCCTACTTCCGCGATCTGGGTCTTCCAGTGATGCGGCCTGAAAGGCTCGTTCCAGGGAACACACCGCGTCCCTCTCTTCACAGGGCACCGTGATGACTCCACCACTTCCTGGCATCTTGAGGATGTTGTAGCCGTGGTGAGTTACGGCCATGAACTTGGCCAGCGCTGGGTACCCCAGGATGGCGTTGTACGGCAGGCGAATGTGAGCGACGTCGAAGTCGATGAGCTCGGTGCGGTAGTTGTCGCGTGCCCCGAAGGTGACAGGGAGGCGGACCTGCCCAATCGGGACTGTGGAGCCGCCAGTGACTCCGGAGAAAGGCTTGGTTGGCTGAAGCTGGTTGTAGGGCACTTGGAGATTGTTGAATGCTTCCACGGACAGGACGTTGAGCCCTGCACCGCCATCGATGAGGGCCCTGGTGACCACCACATTGCTGACGATTGGGGAAGAAAGCATCGGGAGGACTCCGGCTGTGGCCGCACACTTGAGCTGATCTGCTGAGTTGAACGTGATGGCGCACGCCGACCACCTGAGAGGGCGCGTGGCTTCGAGCTTGTGGAGGACTGCATTCACTTCGCGGGCGAACTGCTTGAAGATGCATTGAGAGGCTGGGGCTTGAGCCCCGCCCAGGATGTAGGCAATCGCGCGTGGCTCCTGGAAGCCCCCAGCCCCCTCGTCCTGATGGCGGTCCTCGTTTCTCCTTGGCTGCGGCGGCAGCGGAGGGAGGCCTGCGTTGCCTTGCGGGCGATCCTCGGAAGGCTGATCCCTCCAGTCTCCCTCGCGAGGCGGGTCTTGCCAGCGATCCTCGCGAGGTCGATCGCGCCACCCTTGGTGTGGGCAGCGGTCTTCCCGGCGTCCTGCGTTCCTTCCTCCTCCTCGACCATAGCCCCGGTCACCATGGTCGGGGCGACGGCCGATCCTTCCTTCTCACACGGCTCGGAGCTCTTGACATTCGTTGGTGTTGTGGGTGTGGAGGTCGTGGTACACACAGTACCGACTGCCCTTGGAAGACTCGGGCTGATCTCTTCCCCGCTTGGTGTCTGGTTCTACCGCGAGCACGGCAGCCCCCTTGCGCTTCATGTCGGAGTAAATAGCCATGGGTAGCCTAGCCGGCTTCCCCTGGCCTAACAGAAAAAATTACGAGCCTGTCCGGCTCTCAAGAAGACTCAAGACCTGGGGCCACCTCCCCCCTCTGCCGGCTACCTCCTGGGCCGGCTTCGGGGGCGGCCCGCCCTTTACCCTCATGAAGAAAGATGTGGAGGGCCGACTACGAGAAGCCGGCTATAGCAGGGCCGACTACAAGAGATCGGCCCCCATAAAGCAGTCAAAGCCGTACCCGCAGCGTACGCGTCCGCCCCGCGATGATGAAGCAGGGCGTGGCTACAGTAGAGCCTGCCACCCCCAAAACCCGGAGCACGCCTGGCACAGTGCGCCGTACGGGTGGCCACGACCTGTCCGGCGCGGCACTGTTGCCACGGCGGCCCCGACGCCATCCACGACGGGCCAACATCGTGGCCCCCGAGGCGGTGGGCCCCTTCGGGCAGAGAGATACCGAAGGCGGCCGCACCTCCTCCCAAGCCGGCGAGATAGAGAGCCGGCTTCCCATAGCCGGCCTGCCACTCTCCTCGAGGGAAGCGCCCATTAAGGAGACAAGATATGGCAGGGCTACAGTAATCGCCCGCCAGGGCGGCGGTACTGTAGCCACGCTTACCCCGACCAAGCCTGCGTCAACAGCACGGAGCAACAGTAACCAGCCACCGACCAGGCCCTGGCCTGTGGGGCCTGCCTGTCAACCAAGGAGCCGGCAGCCGGCGGGCCCCAATAGCCGGCGCAGAAGCCGGCGAGCACGGTCACAGACAGTTGGGCCCCGCGCCCAGCTGGATTACCATTGTACCCCCGGGGGGTAGGCCTATATAAACCCCCCGGTGCACCCATGCAAAGGGTTGGACTCTCAAGCTAGACTTAGACACCACTCAAGGAGAAGAAGCAAGCTAGCTGTGCCCTTCTTCCTCCTTCCACCCAAAACAGCTCGAGGAGCATTGTGTAGCTACTTGTTCATTTAGTAACCATGCGGAGACCCCGTAGAGCAGCAGTAGGGGTGTTATCTCCTCAGAGAGCCCTGAAGCTGGGTAAGATTCGCCGGCGTGCATGTCTTCGCCTTATCCCGTTTCCAGGCACCGGCGATGTTTTATTGGCTCCCACAATGATAAGCCACCCGTTGGCATATGTCGCACCTACCACCCGACATTTGGCGCCCACCGTGGGGCCAGGTGCACCGTCGTCCGGAGACCTGTTCTGGACGGGAACCCTTTTTCTCCCCCGCGAGCGTAGCCAGCCCAGCTCGCCCGATGGCGCTTGCCACGATGCGCTGCATGGCGTCACCAACATCTGCGCGGCGAGCAGCCTCGCCGACCTCTTCGACAAGGCCCGCATCTCCGACGAGCTTGCCTCTGATGCGGGCACCGACCACCTCGCCAACCTCCTCGGCCAGCTCCACGTCTCCAGCGAGCCCGCTGCGGATTTGGAGTCGGTTGGCTCCACCGACCCGATGCCTGTCGACTCCGACACAGCATCCTACGACACCTTCCCCACCAACGTCACGATCTACAACGACCCGCTTCCTCTGGCCAGCGATCGCGATACTGTCACTACCGAGGTGATGGTTATCGGCCACGACGGCCCGACTGACGAGGGCACCCGCGACGCCCCGCGCGCGGCGGCCCACGACTTGTCCGCCCCCCTTCCAGCTGACGCCAACGACGAAGTACTGGAGGCGCGTCGCCTCGCCATCCTCGCGGAGGGCCGGCGGCTGGCCTCCGTAAGACGCCTCACCGAGGCCTACCAGCGCGAAGCTGACCGCGCCGCCTTCGGCACGCCGGCTCCGGCTGGCCCAAGCTGGGCTAGTGCTGTCAAGCAACGCGGCGCCGTCATCGCCGACACGCTTGGAGTCGATCGCCCGGTCTATGCCACTCCGCTCGAGAACCTGCGCGCCGCCCAGGCGGCCGTAGACGAGCTGGACGGCTTGGAAGCCGAAGACCTCCCCCACATGACGCGGCGTATACAACAACTAATTGATGCGGCCGCTCGGCGGCACGAAACCGACGCCTGCGCAGGAAGCCCTCCCCCGCGCTGCGATCACGGCGCGACTTCCCGATCGCCGACTATGAGCAACACCCGCGCGTGGCGCGAGAAAGAGTCGGCTTCCAGCCGAAGCCGGACCCAAATCTCCATCGAGCAAGACACGGACGGCCGCCCCCGGGCCATGGAAAGGTGGGGAACCCCGCCTCCGCCTCGAGCTCGTGGAGAGAGATACCCCACCCCGCCTCCAGTGGCGCACCCGACTCTCAGCGGCCGGCTTGGTCGCCGCGAAGGAGTCGGCGAAAACGACGCCCGCCACCGGATTGACCGCCTGGCCAGATTCCTGGCGCTGGAAGAAGAAGACGATGTCGGCCCGCCTTGCTTTGGCCTCCGCATCCGCGACGAGCCCTTCCCCAAAGGGTTCTCACTCCCAAGAGACACGCCCAAATGCAACGGCTCGGTGAAGCTGGAAGACTGGCTGACCGACTACTCCACAGCCGTCAGCATCGCCAATGGCAACCGGCGCGTTGCCGTGAAGTACGTGCCCCTCATGCTGCAAGGCACGACACGGACTTGGCTTAACAGCCTCAAGCCTCTCAGCATCAACAGTTGGGTAGATTTCACTGAAGCCTTCGTTCGCAACTTCACCAGCACCTACAAGCGGGCTCCCAAGCCCAGACAGCTCTCCCTGTGCATACAGGGCCCAGCCGAGTCCACTCGCGACTACCTCACGCGTTGGGCCGAGCTCCGCAACTCCTGCGAAGGGGTGCATGAGGTGCAAGCCATCGAATACTTCACTGCCGGGTGCCGAGAGGGCACCCTCCTCAAGCACAAGCTTCTTTGCGACGAGCCGACTACCCTCGACGAGCTCCTGAACATCGCCGACAAGTATGCCACCGCCGAGTCCTCGATGAAGACCGAGCTCCGGGTGGACGCGACCGGGAAAGTGCTCAATCCGGCGCAGCAAGCACCGGCTGGAGATTCCGGCTGACGCCAACACCAGAATGATCAGAAGCGCAAAGGCCCTGCGCCACCTCCCGCTAGCCGGCAGGTGGCCACGGTTGAAGATGCGCCGCCCGAGGGGCAGCCCGCGCCCGAGAAGCCCAAGGGCGGCCGGCCGGCTTGGCAGCCGGCCTTCTCCTACGAGCAAACCCTTGACGCCCCATGCAAGTTCCATAGCGGCGCGAAGCCGTCCAACCATACGACCCGAAAGTGTAACTGGCTCGCCCAAATCTCCAAGGGCGAAGGGCTCACGCTGACTCCGCCTGCCGGCCCGCCGCCTCCGGCTCCGCCGCCCAAGGCCGCTCGGCCCGCAGTCGACGCCGTGCAGGACGAGTTCCCCGACGAGCAAGCATCTTACGTTGTCTTTACGAGCCAGCCCGAAGACCGGCGCAGCAAGCGTCGAGAGCAACAAGAAGTCAATGTGGCCCCCGCCAACCCAGCCGGCCACATGCATTGGTCAGAGAAATCCATCAACTGGAGCCGGGCCGACCACCCAGAGGTGATGCCATCCCCCGGCTCCTACGCTTTGGTCCTGGAGGCCACCCTTGCGACGGACACGCGTGCCGCGCGCTTCTCCCGCGTGCTGATCGATGGTGGAAGCAGCATCAACATCCTGTACCACGGCACAATGGAGAAGTTGGGTATCAAGGCAAAACAGCTTGTGCCGACTCGAACGGTGTTTCACGGCATCGTACCCGGTTTTTCCTGCGCCCCCATCGGCAAGATTAAGCTCGATGTACTCTTTGGGGGCAAGGATCATTTCTGCCGGGAAGCAATCTGGTTCGAGGTGGTGGACCTGGAGAGCCCTTACCACGCCTTGCTTGGCCGACCCGCCTTGGCCAAGTTCATGGCGGTCCCCCACTACGCATACCTCAAGATGAAGATACCAAGCTCCAAGGGCATCATCACCATCACCGGCGACTACAAGAAGTCCGCCGACTGCGCCGCGGCCAGCAGCCGGCTGGCCGAATCCCTCGTGATTGCCGAAGAAAAGAAGACGCTGGACCGGGTCGTGGCCATGGCCAGCAAGCAGCTAAACCAGCCCGCCGATTCCAAGGAGTATGATGCCCAAGGATCTTTCCAGCCGGCCAAGGAGACCAAGAAAGTACAGCTCGACCCCGAGCACCCCGAGAGGTTCGCCGTCATTGGGGCGAGCCTAAGCAGCAAATAGGAAGGCGAGCTCGTCAATTTCCTCCGTGAGAATCGGGATATCTTTGCATGGTCCCCCAAGGACATGCCGGGTGTTCCGAAGGATTTCGCCGAGCACAAATTACATGTGCAGGACGACGCCAAACCAGTCAAGCAGCCTCTCCGCTGACTGTCAGAGGAGAAGAGAAGGATCGTAGGGGAGGAGATAGCCCGGCTTCTCGCAGCCGGCTTCATCATGGAAGTTTTCTTCCCCGAGTGGCTCGCGAACCCGGTTCTCGTGCTGAAAAAGAATAACAAGTGGCGCATGTGTATAGATTACACAAGCCTCAACAAAGCCTGCCCAAAAGATCCCTTCGCCCTGCCCAGAATTGACCAAGTGATAGACTCCACAGCCGGATGCGAGCTGTTGAGCTTTTTGGATGCTTATTCGGGATACCACCAGATAAAACTGAACCCGGATGACCGACTGAAGACCGCCTTCATCACGCCGTTTGGAGCCTTCTGCTACCTGACCATGACGTTCGGCTTGAGGAATGCCGGCGCCACTTTTCAGCATTGCATGCAGAAGTGCCTCCTCACGCAGCTCGGCAAAAACGCCCACGTCTACATGGACGATATCATGGTGAAGACGGAGAAGTGCGGTACTCTACTGGAAGACCTGAAGGAGACATTCGAGAACCTGCGTCGGTTCCGAATCAAGCTCAACCCCGAGAAATGCGTGTTCGGAGTGCCAGTCGGTCAGCTCCTAGGCTTCCTGGTCTCCGAACGCGGCATCGAGTGCAACCCTGTGAAGATCAAGGCCATCGAGAGGATGGCGGTCCCAACCAAGCTTCGAGAGATCCAAAAGTTCACCGGGTGCCTGGCTTCTCTGAACCGCTTCATCAGCCGGCTTGGAGAGAAAGCTCTCCCTCTCTACCGCCTCATGAAGAAGAGCACCCACTTCGAGTGGAATGACCAGGCCGACAAGGCTTTCCACGAGCTAAAGAAAATGCTGGCCACGCCGCCTGTCTTGGCGGCGCCGACTGAGAAAGAGCCCATGCTCCTTTATATTGCCGCCACTAGTCGGGTGGTCAGCACCGTCATTGTAGTCCAACGCCCCGAAGAAGGCCGAGCCCAGCCGGTCCAGAGGCCGTTTTATTACCTGAGCGAGGTGCTGTCCGCCTCGAAACAGAACTACCCGCACTACCAGAAGATGTGCTACGGCGTGTACTTCACCGCCAAGAAGCTGAAGCCGTACTTTCAAGAACATCCCATCACGGTCGTATGCACTGCCCCGCTGGCCGAGATCATAGGCAGCCGGGATGCATCCGACCGGGTGGCTAAGTGGGCCATCGAGCTGGCCCCTTCCACGATCTTCTACCAACCCCGCACCGCCATCAAGTCGCAAGCACTGGCCGACTTCCTCGTCGACTGGGCCGAGACCCTGTACTTACCGCCAGCTCCCGACTCCACCCATTGGCGCATGCACTTTGACGGATCCAAGATGCGCACTGGCTTGGGAGCCGGCGTCGTCCTTACCTCTCCTAAGGGCGACAAGCTCAGATACACGCTGCAGATCCACTTCGCCGCCTCCAACAATGTAGCTGAGTACGAAGCGCTCATACACGGGCTCCGGCTTGCCAAGGAACTCAGCATCCACCGGATCCTATGCTATGGCGACTCGGATTTGGTGGTTCAGCAATCATCTGGCGACTGGGACGCCAAGGACGCAAACATGGCAAGCTACCGCTTCCTAGTGCAGCAAATTAGTGGATACTTCGATGGATGCGAATTCCTCCATGTACCGCGAGCCGACAACGAGCCAGCAGATGCCCTGGCCCGAATAGGCTCCACGCGGCAAGCAATACCAACCGGCGTCGCCCTACAACGCCTCCTCAAGCCGTCCATCAAGCCGTCTCCGGAATCCGACTCCATCTTCGTGCCGCCTAACCCCGATGGGGCCGGGTCCGGCTCGAAGAATCAAGCAGTCGGCCCGGGGACTTCAATACTCGGCTCGGGGACTGCAGTAGCCGGCTCGGGGACTGCCGCACCCGGCTCGGGGACTGCGGTACCCGGCTCGGGGACTGCGGTAGCCGGCCCGGGGACTTCTTCAGCACAGCAAGCGGTGGCCGATTCCAGCACTTCACTACCCAGCCCGACCACCCTGGTGGCTATAGCCACATTGGCGGCAGGGGAAGTCGCAGCTCCATCATGGGCCCAAACCATCCTCAACTTTTTGGTGAACCAAGATCTGCCGGCTGATGAAACCGAATCAAGACAAGTCCAACGTCGAGCCGGAGCATACACAATCGTCAACAGAGAACTTGTCAAGCGCAGTGTCACCGGAGTCTTACAGCGATGCGTCGAGCAGGAGAAAGGCATTGCAATCCTCAGAGATATACACCAAGGAGAGTGCGGCCACTACGCCGCATCAAGATCACTTGTCGCCAAAGCCTTCCGCCACGGCTTCTTCTGGCCGACTGCTTTGGACGACGCCAAAGAGCTAGTCAAACACTGCAAAGGCTGCCAGCTTTTCAGCTCCAAGCAACACATGCCGGCTTCGGCACTCAAGACCATTCCCCTCACCTGGCCCTTTGCCGTCTGGGGACTGGATATGGTGGACCCATTCAAGACGGCGCGCGGCGGCATGACGCATTTGCTCGTCGCCGTGGACAAATTCACCAAGTGGATTGAGGCGAAGCCGATCAAGAAGCTGAATGGGCCGACTGCGGTGACTTTCATTGCAGATATAACAACCCGGTACGGCGTACCGCACAGCATCATCACCGACAACGACATGAATTTTGCCAAAGGTGCCTTGGCACGCTTCTGCGTCGCACAAGGTATCCGGCTGGACCTTGCGTCCGTCGCCCACCCGCAGTCAAACGGCCAAGTGGAGCGAGCAAATGGCCTCATCCTGTCCGGCATCAAGCCCTGACTGGTCGTACCTCTGGAGCGTTCAGCCGGCTGTCCTATGGAGTCTGCGTACTACCCCAAACAGATCAACCGGCTTCACTCCTTTCTTCCTCGTATATGGTGCTGAGGCAGTCATCCCAACAGACATCGAGTTCGACTCGCCTCGGGTAACCATGTACACGGAAGCGGAGGCCAAAGAAGCAAGAGAAGACGGCGTCGACCTGCTGGAAGAAGGCCGGCTGTTAGCCCTCAGCCGGTCTGCCATCTACCAGCAGGGTTTGCGCCGCTACCACAGCCAGAGGGTCCGACCAAGATCATTCCAGGTGGGCGACCTTGTGCTCCGGCTGATCCAGCGAACAGCCGGCCAGCACAAGCTCGCAGTCCCCTGGGAAGGTCCCTTCATCATCAGCAGAGCTCTAGGCAATGATTCCTACTACCTCATCGACGCGCAGAAGCCGAAGGCACGCAAGAGAGATGACTTCGGCAAGGAGTCGGAGCGACCATGGAATGCCAATCTTCTTCGGAAATTTTACAGTTAAAATGCAATATGTATCACGTCCACTTTTGTATTAAGTACGAAACAATAGGCTCCCTGAGGAGAACTCGGGGACTGCCATCTTTTATTTTATAAATGAAAGTTATCATGCGTATGATATCGCCTGTTCATTTATTTTGTCCGGCACCGGGTTCGATGAGTCGGCCCGGGGACTAGCCGACTAGAGTTATATTACGAGCCCTACCCGCGGTCAGACAAGTAAGGTGCCCACAGCCAGGCTTGGCTCTCGCCAAAATCGCAGTTCGAAGAACCGACTGCCCGGCTGGCAAGAGTCATAAGCCGGAAAGGGTGTGCACACGAAAAACGGCTAGGGACTAACGGGCTTATATAACAAAAGCCGGCTTGCAGCCTCCCACCGACCGACTACCAGAGTAGCCGGCCGGCCGGCTTACATTCAGTCTGCTTCAAATCCAAGAAAGCTCGAGTACTTGCCTTCCCAAAGAGGGAAGGCGGCAAAGGAAAAAGCCTAAGGATAAAAAAGTGCACTTGAATGGAAGCCAACAGATGCATACAATAATATTTACACAAAGGACCTCCAGAGTGGTCAGCATCCAACATTGTTCGATACACCCCCAGTGGGTGGAATTGTGGAAACTTAAAATTGTTCGAAAAGGCAAAAGCAGGAACAACAGGGACGGCAGATCAAGCCGGCGGGGCCGCTGACGAGCCAGGCTGGGCGGTGGAGACGGTCGTGCCGGCTGAAGGAGAGGCCGGCTGGCCAACTTCGGCCTGATCGCCACCTCCGGCAGAGGGCGCGCTCCCGCGCGGCTCGTTGCTGGAGGCACGGTCGGCTTGAGGGCGGTCGGTCGTCTCACCAGCCGGCTCGGCGTCTCCGCCGTCTTCTTCCTCGTCATCCTCGCCCTCGTCGCTGGAGGCAATCTCCTCGGCCGAGTCCTCGCCGTCCGCCGGGTTCAGCCCAAACCACTCCTCCGACTGGGCGATGCCGTCATCACTGAGTTCCGACGTGAAGACGCTGGTGTCGGTGCACTCGGCGATCGTCGAGGCACACTGCGCGATCGCCGGCCGCACCTCCTCCAGCTCCGCGTCGGCCTCCAACCGCCAAGTCCGCAGCTGGTCCAGGCTTAGCCATGGGTACCACGCGCGGACGAACTCCAACGCACGCCCGGCTCCGAGACGGGCTGCTGACGCCTTCCAAGCCTCGAAGCGGCCGACTGCGACTTCTAGCCACTCGGCGGTCCGACTTGGGGTGCGGGGAATCATCTGGCCAGGCTAGAGCGCGGCCAGCACCTGCGCCCCGGCACGTTGGAGCCGGCGGAGCATCCGATGGGCCTGCTGCAGTCGCGCTTGGATGGCAATGAGCTGCTCCGACAGCGTTCGATTTGCATCCGGCGAAATGGCAACTCCAGCCTGACGGCGCGCCTCGCGATGGGCCTCGATGGCTTGGGTGGCGAGGACGGAGTGGCCGGGAAAGTAATCTGCGCAAAGTAACAAGCACAAGTCAGAGTAAAACCCCAGGCGGCCGGCATATGGAGGAAGGGTAAGAAAGGCGGCTTACCATCGATCAGATCTTTGATTCGGCCGAAACCTTCGTCCAGCGCCAGGCGCGTCTCGGCCCAGCTCGCCGCCTTGATCTCGAACTCCGCCTTCAGGGCAGCCTCGCCGTCTCGCGCCTTCTGCAAGGCCGCCTTATGGCTTTCCTCCTGGTCGGCCAGTTTCTTGACCAGGCGGTCGCGCTCCTGAACCAAGTCGGCATACTCGGCGTCCCTGGCACGAAGAGCAGTCTGCGCCTCGCCGAGCTCCCTCCGCAAGTCGGCGTTGGACCTTACATGAACAAGAGACAAAGAGAAAAAGTCAATAAGGGAAAAGTCATCAAGAAAGATCCGACCCGACTGCGCCGCAGTCGGCCCGAATCTCGGGGACTACACCCAGTGGGTGCGCTGTCGCGCCCCTACGAGAGACAGATAAAGGCGATATACTTACGACGGCTGCTGGCCAAATCTTCGGTCCTCCGGCTCAGCTCCCGAGCCTGGGAGTTGAAGGCGGTGGCACGAGAGTTGTGATAATCCTAAAGATCAGACAGAAAACAGAGTTAAGATAGTCGTCGGGAAAGATCCGACACGACTGCGCTGCAGTCGGGCCGGATCTCGGGGACTACACCCAGTGGGTGCGCTAGCGCACCCCCACGGAAAAAATCAGAGGACCAGAGCGGTCGACAAGTAAAAAACTTACCCGGATTGCAGACCGCGTCGACAGAAACTCCTGAGTAAATTGCCGCAGGAGGGCGGCCTGAGCCTGCAGCCGGCTCCGAACCCCTTGGGCCGCCACGTTTAGCTCGCCGCTTCCTCCCCTGGGAGTCCACCCGGACGTGGCGGAACTGGCCGCCTCCAAGGCTTCTGCCGTCTGGTTGGCACCCGCGGCCTGGCGCGTGTCCGGCGCGGCCGTGCTCCCTCCGGCGCGCTGGCTCGCCGCCAGCTGAATTTCAAGACCGGCTCCAGCCTCGGGTGCGGCCCGGGCCGGCTCCTCCGGTACCACCGACGACTGGCCGCCTTCGCCCGCTCCGGCTGGCGCTGCCGGCGGCGTCCTCTCCGCGAAGACCTCGAAGAGCTCATTCCTCTGCGCCGGTGGCTGATCGGGGGTGATCTCCTCCGCCGTGGGCAGCAGGATGTCCGGGTCCATGGTGCGGAGGGGGATGGCGAGCAGCGGAGGCCGGCTATGCATGCTCTCCGCCTCCGTCTCCGCGGTCGCCCGCTCCAATGGAGTCTCAGCTGCCGCATCCGCTCGCTCCGTCGCCGCCCGGGCGGCCTCCCGCTCCGCCGCCTCCCTCTCTTCTCGCGCCTCGCGGGCGTTCTGCTCCGTGGCTTCCGCAAGATCGGCGCGGGGGTCCACGCGGCGGGGCCCTGAAGATCCAGCACCCGGCCCGACCACAGAGCCGCCTGGGCCTCGCTCAAGGGAAAGCGGCACCCTGCTCAGAAGTCGGAGAAGGGTTAAAACAAAAGAAGACAACAAAAAACAAGCACGCAAGCGGCCAAAGGGCTTACGAGGAAACCGCTGGAGGTTGCTTCACCGCCTTCCGGAAACGGGCCGCCTTCGCCGCCGCTTCGTCTCGCTTCGTTGCCGCGGCGGAGGCTCTCGTTTTCTTCGGCCGGCTGCCGAAGAGAGGAAGCGCGGCCCGGCGTTTCGCCTTTCCACCACCGGCAGCCGGCGCGGCGGATGAGCCCGTGCTGTGGCGGTCGGTTGCCGGCTGGTGGCGCGGGATTTCTTCGGCGTCGGTGTCGTCCGGCCAGTCGTCAAAACTGCCCGAAAGCCCCGCGCCTCCGGGCTCGGCGACGTCCCCCGTGGCGGCGTCCTCCATGGTGGCCGCCCCCAAATCCGGGTCGTCGATGTCGTCTATCGTACGGTCCGGGGCGAACCGGCGTTCGACTCCTGCCGTCCCGGCTGGCGGCGGGAGAAGAGGGTTCTGATAAAAGCAGCCGCCTGGTCAGAAGCTGGCCGGCGTAAAGCCGGCTGACGACAGAAAGGAGGTAGATAGAAGGACTTACCACGAGCGGTGGATGGGCGCGGGAATACGGCGCCTTACCATATTGCCAATCGTCGGCGAGCTTGAGGTTGGCAATGTAGTTCACCGTGAGCGCTACCTCGGCATGGGGCATGTCCCATGTGCTCATCCGGCAAGGGTCGAAGCGGCTGCTCATCTGGCATAGCATGTGGGGCCGGCTCTGAAGGGGAAGGATCCGGCGCTCGACGAAGGCGGCCACCAAGTCGGCCCCGCGCAGGCCTTCCGACTGGATCATTACCCGAAGCCGGGCGATGGCGGCGTTCCCAGCCGGAGATAAGGACTTGGACCTGAAGCCCCAAGACGGCTGCCTCCCAGCCGGTGGGCCGGCTACGTAAGCCGGCAGATTGACGTAGTCTCCTTGCGGGGCGATGTTCTTGACGTAGAAGTATGATTTTTGCCAGAGCTTGACCGATTGGATTAAGGGGATGTGTGGGAAGGGATTGTTCTCGCTTGACCTTTTCATCGCGATGAAGGCCCCGCAGGGGGCGGGCACGCCGGCAGAGACGGTGCCGAGCTTGTTCTGGAAAAGCTCCGCCCAAAGCTCCAGCGTGGGCAGCACTCCCAAGAAGCCTTCGCAGAGGGAGACGAAGGCCGACAGCAGCATCACCGCGTTGGGCGTGAGGTGATGCGGCTGGAAACGGTAGAGGTCGACGAAGGAACGCATGAATTCGCTCGCCGGGAAGCCGAAGCCACGCAAGAAATGCGTACGGAAGACGACGCGCTCGCCTTCCTCTGGCGCCGGCGAAATTTCCGCCTCCGGCGCCAGACGAGCCTGCACGAGGTTGGCGGCGGGCAGGCGCCGGGTCCGGCGGAGAAACTCTATGTCATCTTCGTGGATGTTGGACCTGTCCCACGAGCTCGACAGCGCCATGGACATGGCGGCGTGGGCGGGCTGCGACGGGAGGCTGCGTCGGGCGCGGAGGAAGAAGAAAGGAAAGGAGAACAAATAGGGACGGGGAGTGGGGGAGCAAGCAAGCCTTTGTCTCTCCCCCTCCCCCTCCTACTTGTAGGCTCGTGCGCCGGAGCCGAGGAGGCGCGGCGTGGGGGATCGTGGGGATCGATCGTGCCCATCTCCCCCACGCTCCGCGTTAATTGCGCGCATTGAAGACACGAAGAAACGGCCGCGAGGAGGCGAGCAGTCCCCTCGGGCCACAAAAGATCTGCTCCCGGGACGAGGCCAAGGAGTGGCGGGCCCGGGCCTGCGGCGGCGTCCCGTCGCGCGCGTGCGACGGTAGGACTTCTCCGCCACGTGGCCCGTCGTGGGGCCCGCGGCCGGCCCGCGGGTCAACCACGGTCATATTAATAAACAAGATAAGTTCTCCAAAGTCGGCCTGCGTTGGCAGGGTCGGCTCCACAGGGTACGAAGCTGGCCAAGCTTCTCGTCCCTCTGTCCGCCGTGAAGCTCGCCAAGCTTCGGGGACTACTGTCGGAGTAAATAGCCATGGGTAGCCTAGCCGGCTTCCCCTGGCCTATCAGAAAAAATTACGAGCCTGTCCGGCTCTCAAGAAGACTCAAGACCTGGGGCCGCCTCCCCCCTCTGCCGGCTACCTCCTAGGCCGGCTTCGGGGGCGGCCCGCCCTTTAACCTCATGAAGAAAGCCGTGGAGGGCCGACTACGAGAAGCCGGCTACAGCAGGGCCGACTACAAGAGATCGGCCCCCATAAAGCAGTCAAAGCCGTACCCGCAGCGTACGCGTCCGCCCCGCGATGATGAAGCAGGGCTTGGCTATAGTAGAGCCTGCCACCCCCAAAACCCGGAGCACGCCTGGCACAGTGCGCCGTACGGGTGGCCACGACCCGTCCGGCGCGGCACTATTGCCACGGCGGCCCCGACGCCGTCCACGACGGGCCACCATCGTGGCCCCCAAGGCGGTGGGCCCCTTCGGGCAGAGAGATATCGAAGGCGGCCGCACCTCCTCCCAAGCCGGCGAGATAGAGAGCCGGCTTCCCATAGCCGGCCTGCCACTCTCCTCGAGGGAAGCGCCCATTAAGGAGACAAGATACGGCGGGGCTACAGTAATCGCCCGCCAGGCCGGCGGTACTGTAGCCACGCTTACCCCGACCAAGCCTGCGTCAACAGCACGGAGCAACAGTAACCAGCCACCGACCAGGCCCTGGCCTGTGGGGCCTGCCTGTCGACCAAGGAGCCGGCAGCCGGCGGGACCCACCAGTCGGCGGGCCCCAGTAGCCGGCGCAGAAGCCGGCGAGCACAGTCACAGACAGTTGGGCCCCGCGCCCAGCTGGATTACCATTGTACCCCCGGGGGGGTAGGCCTATATAAACCCCCCGGTGCACCCATGCAAAGGGTTGGACTCTCAAGCTAGACTTAGACACCACTCAAGGAGAAGAAGCAAGCTAGCTGTGCCCTTCTTCCTCCTTCCACCCAAAACAGCTCGAGGAGCATTGTGTAGCTACTTGTTCATTTAGTAACCATGCGGAGACCCCGTAGAGCAGCAGTAGGGGTGTTATATCCTTGGAGAGCCCTGAAGCTGGGTAAGATTCGCCGGCGTGCATGTCTTCGCCTTATCCCGTTTCTAGGCACCGGCGATGTTTCATTGGCTCCCACAATGATAAGCCACCCGTTGGCATATGTCGCACCTACCACCCGACACTTCACATCCTTGGCCCATGGCTTCTTCTCTTCTGGGTCTGTGGCAGGCAGCTCGAGGAGGGAGAGACGCCCTTCCTCAGCCCTGGCGCACTTGGTTGCCAAGTTGAACAACTCCAAGGAAGTGCACAGGTCTTCATGCATCGCCAGCTCCTCCTTCATCTTGACATCGCGCACGCCGTCGAAGAAAGCTGAGATGATGGCCTCCTTGGTCACCTTGGGAATCTTGAGGCGTGCGTTGTTGAAGTGCTGGATGTACTTGTGTAGGGTCTCTCCGGGTTGTTGCTTGATACGGCGCATGTCGCTCACGACGGGTGGCCGGTAGCGAGTACCTTGGAAGTTGGCGATGAAGTGGGTGCGCATCTCGTCCCAGGAGGAGATAGTGCCTGGAGCCAGGTGCAGGAGCCAGGTGCGGGCCCCGTCCTTGAGCGCCATGGGAAACCAGTTTGCCATGACCTTCTTGTCTCCGTTGGCAGCTTCGATGCCCAGCTCATAGAGCTGGAGGAACTCCGCAGGGTCGGCTGTGCCGTCGTAACGAGGAGGCAAGTATGGCTTGAACTTGCCGGGCCACGCGACGCTGCGTAGCTCAGTGGTGAAGGCACGACAGCCTGTTGTGGCCACGGGAGGCCTTGGGTGACGGAGAGCTTGGTCTTGCATGTCCCCACGCGCTGCAGCTGGGAGCAGCGCGGGGTCTTGATGTGCGGGAGCAGGAGCATGGTCGCGACGTGCTAGAGCAGGGAGCGCCCAGGCAGCTTCTTGCGGGCGAGGGACTTCTTGGCAGCTCTGCTCTTGCCGCGCTGGCACCTGACGGAGCGGGTTCCGCCCAGGGGCCACGCGCCTTGGAGCCATGGCGCCTTCTTGAGGAGGAGGCGGCTGGGGCGCCCCCGGAGCATCGTCACCCGCGCGGGGCGGGGTGCGGTACAGCGGAATGGACGACGTAGGAGAGCCCCCTGCGGCGCGGATGAGCTCGGTGACGCGGTCGACCCATTCTTCGTAGACATCATCGACGGGACGGTAGCGCAGGAGCTCGTTTACCACGAAGAGCACAGCTCGAGCCTCCATGGGTGCGTGGAGCGCACGGGACGAAGAACCAGCTAGGGTGAGCGAGGGAGTAGCGGTGCGGCCGTCTTGCTGCACGGACGAATGCTGAGACGACGCTTGCTGCCCGGTCCCCGCCGGGCCGGTGGCAGCATTGACGGCAGGTGACGGGGAATGGCGAGGACGCCCGCCGACAGGAGCCGTCTGGGCAACGCGGGAAGCGAGAGCGGCCCGGCGCTCGGCGCGGGCCCGACGAGCATCAGACATGGACGCGATGGTTGGAGGAAAATGGGGTGGTGGAAGATGAATTTCGGCGCACCCCTACCTGGCGCGCCAAATGTCGGATTTCGGGTTCCGGCAGACCCTTGAGGTTCCAACACTGGGGTGCGCACGGGGATTTCGCCTTCTACCTACCTGCACTCCTCCGCCATGCTAGGATCTAAGCTATGGAAAGAACAACACAAGAGACACATGGTTTATACTGGTTCGGGCCACCGTTGTGGTGTAATACCCTACTCAAGTGTGTGGTGTGGTGGATTGCCTCTTGGGCTGTTGATGATGAGCAATACAAGGAAGAACAGCCTCGCGAGGGTCTGTTCTTGGCTGGGGGGATTAACTGCTAGGAGGAGTTCAGTCGCCCTTCTCTCTCTCTCTCTCTCTCTCTCTCTCTCTCTCTCTCTCTGTGCGATGCTACTCGATCCGATCCTAGCTAGTTTCTCTCTTGGCTTCTAGATTCACCCTTCTTGGTTGCGATCCCCTCTCCGATTTTGATCCCTCTACCCTGTGGGTGGCTAGTCCTATTTATAGGCAAAGGCCCTAGGCCTCTTCCCAAATATTGAGCGGGAAGGGCGCCAACAATTGGCCATTTTGAAGGGGAACATCTGGTACACTTATCCTGACTAAAGTTGGTCCTCGCCTGCCAAAAGCTATGGTGGTGATGCTGGCTTGGGCTCCACAATGACTTCCTCCCTGCCGTTGGACTGGTCTTGGTCTCGTTGCACCAAACCGGGTGCCTTTGCTTGATGCTCTCGCCTGCGCTTGCTCCCTTTGCACCAAAGAGGAAAGGAGGACACTGCGCGGGCTAGCGCCCGCCCGGCACCCTTGGTCGTCATGGCTTGCATCATGGGCACCTCGTGAGGTACCCTGCCTTGATCTCTCCGCCTCCTCGCGAGCCAGCCTGATGAGGCCGTGCCTGAGGAAGCTCCGTGTCTTCCGCCCCGCGAGGCTTGGCCCCTCGCGAGGGTCTTAGGTCTGTGTTGATGAAGATGGGCCGCGCTGGGCCCCCTTTTGAGCCACGCCGCAGGCCGCAGGCAAGCAAGTCTGGGGACCCCCGTTCCCAGAATGCCGACACCTGGTCCCAATGGGGTGATCACTATCACTGGTAGTCAGAAGAAGGTGGAAGAGTGCTTCCAGAAGGGCTCAAAGATCGCCGATGCACAGATGGCCGTAGCAGAATTGCAAGAATATCAAAAAAATGCAGATCCAAGTGATTTGTTGCGAGCCAAGAAGCCCGCCACGGACTCAGCATTCCAGTCGTCTGGCGAAACAAAGTCGATTCACATTCACCCGACGGATCCCAATGCTGCTCCGACTCACATTTCAACAACACTCGACTCCAAATAGGAAGAAGCACTCACCCAATTCCTCTGTGAGAACTGGGACATCTTTGCATGGAAACCTTCGGACATGCTAGCTGTTCGCAGGGGACTGGCTGAGCATCGTTTGCGAGTCGACCCAAAACTGAAACCAGTCAAAGAACATCTTCGACGGTCCGCCGTACAGAAGAGGAAGGTAATCGGTGAAGAGGTGGCTCGGCTTTTGGCAGCTGAGTTTATCCGTGAGATTTACCACTCCGAGTGGTTAGCTAATGTTGTCATGGTCCCAAAGAAGGACGACTCACTTCAAATATATCAATCGGGCCTGCTCGAAAGATCACTTTCCTCTCCCTCGCATCGACCAGATAGTCGACTCAACTGCGGGGTGCGAGCATTTGTCCTTTTTGGACGCCTACTCCGGGTACCACCAGATCCGTCTGTACGGACCCGACGAGATAAAAACAACTTTCATCACCCCGTTTGGGTGATTCTGTTATGTCACCATGCCATTTGGTTTGAAGAACACTGGAGCCACATTCATGCAGATGATTCAGAAGTGCCTGCTCACTCAGTTCAGTCGGAATGTGGAAGCATACATGGATGATATTGTGGTCAAGTCATGTAAAGGTTCCGACCTACTGACTGACCTTGCTGAAACCTTTGCCAACCTCAGAAGGTATGATATCAAGCTTAATCCATCAAAATGCACGTTTGGAGTTCCAGGGATCGACGCTAACCCAGAGAAAGTACGTGCCATACTCTGGATGAAAGGCCATGTGCGTGTGCATGATGTCCAGAAGCTTACTGGTTGTAGCATTTCTCGCCTAAGTCAATTCATTTCTCGCCTCGGTGAAAAGGCACTGCCTCTTTACCGACTGATGAAGAAATCAGATAAGTTTGAGTGGACTCCTGAAGCTGATGTAGCATTTGCAGAGCTAAAAGCCCTGCTTTCCACCCAGCCGGTGCTTCCTGCCCCAATCAGCAAAGAGCCTTTACTGCTTTATATAGCAGCCACTGGACAAGTCGTTAGTACAGTACTTACGGTCGAGCGGGGAGAAGAGGGAAAAGCTTATAAAGTTCAGCGCCCGGTTTATTATATATCTGAAGTCCTGACTCCGTCAAAGCAAAGATATCCGCACTATCAGAAGCTTGTTTATGGGATTTACATGACCACGAAGAAGGTTGCACACTATTTCTCTGATTACTCTGTTACAGTCATCAGTGACGCTCCATTTTCGGAGATTCTGCACAACAGAGATGCAACCGGTCGAGTGGCCAAATGGGCGATTGAACTCCTTCCTCTAGATATAAAGTTTGAGGCAAATAAAGCTATCAAGTCCCAAGCAGTGGCAGATTTCCTCGCCGAGTGGATCGAACAACAACTGCCGACTCAAGTTCACTCACAACACTGGACCATGTTCTTTGATGGATCCAAAATGCTGAATGGTTCTGGTGCTGGGGTAGTACTGGTTTCCCCCCGAGGAGACAAGCTTAGATACGTCCTCCAGATTCACTTCGATTCCTCCAATAACGAAGAAGAATATGAATTACTCCTATATGGGTTACGTATGGCCATTTCACTCGGCGTCCGTCGCCTTATGGTTTACGGCGACTCAGATTTTGTGGTCAATCAAGTGATGAAAGAATGGGACGTTAGAAGTCCAGCCATGACTGGTTACTGTAATGCAGTGAGGAAGTTGGAAAAGAAGTTTGAGGGGTTAGAACTCCATCACATACCCCGTCGGAAAATTCAAGCAGCTGATGACTTGGCGAAGATATGTTCCAAGAGAGAAGCCATTACCAGCAATGTGTTTTTGGAGCATATTCACACACCGACAGTTCAAGAAGATCCTTTTACGGAAGAGCCCCCGTAGCCTAAGAGCACCACAGGTCCGACTGAAGTCGAGGTCCCAGCCGTGATCGACCTAATCATGGAGGTTCTGGTCATTACTCCCGACTGGATAGTGCCGCACATTGCGTACATCCTTAGGAAGTAACTCCTAGAGGACGAAGAAGAGGCTCGGCAGATCGTCTATCGATCCAAGGCCTTTACTGTGATAAGAGGACAACTGTTCAGGGAAAGCGTGACTGGAGTCGGTTAGAGATGTATAACGCCAGAAGAAGGTCGAATGATCCTCAACGACATCCACTCGGGGACCTGTGGTCACCATGCGTCCTCTCGGGTCATCGTGGCTAAAGCATACCGAGCCGGATTCTATTGGCTCCGAGCAAATGAAATGGCGAAAGATATAGTCGACAGATGTGAAGGCTGCCAGTTTTACTCAGACATGTCTCACAAGCCAGCGTCAGCCCTGAAGACCATTCCCCTCCTCTGGCCCTTTGCTGTTTGGGGATTGGATATGGTTGGGCCACTGAGAACTGGTAGGAGCGGCTTCACTCATGTGCTCGTGGCAGTCGACAAGTTTACCAAATGGATCGAAGCTAAACCTATCAAGAATCTTGAAGCCAGCACCGCTGTCAGTTTTATCAGAGAATTCACATTCAGATATGGAGTTCCACACAGCATCATCACTGACAACGGGTCAAACTTCGACTCTAATGAGTTTAGAGCTTTCTGCGCTTCTCAAGGCACACGAGTCGACTATGCTTCAGTCGCTCACCCGCAGTTGAATGGACAAGCGGAAAGGGCGAATGGCCTAATTCTCAAAGGACTGAAACCCTGACTGATGTGTGATGTCAAACACGCAGCAGGCGCTTGGGTCGATGAACTTCCATCAGTTCTTTGGGGGTTGAGGACAACTCCCAATCGGTCGACTGGATGAACTCCTTTCTTTTTGGTCTATGGAGCTAAAGCTGTTCTACCAAATGACCTGCTCCACAATGCACCCCGAGTCGAGCTCTTCTCGAAAGAGGAAGTAGAGCAGGCCCGGCAAGATTCAGTCGACCTCTTAGAGGAGGAAAGAGAGATGGCCTTAATCCGATCGACCATTTATCAGCAAGACTTGCGTCGATTCCACGCCAGAAACGTGAGGGGTCGAACCTTTCAAGAGGGAGACCTGGTTCTTCGAGTGGATCAACAGAAACCACACACGCTCACCCCGGCTTGGGAAGGTCCCTTCATCATCACCAAAGTTCTGCACAATGGAGCATACCATCTTTTCAGCATTGAGCATCAGAAGGACGAGCCATGGGCTTGGAACGCGGAGCTGCTTCGCCCCTTTTATACTTAAGCACTCGTTCGAACAAAATGTAATAAGTAACTTTGTAATTTGTTCATCAAAGACAAAAGCTTTTCAGTCTTCTCACACGATTGGTGTTGTTTTTATTTACCTCCGAAATCCCCCAGTGGGTGGGCTTAGCCGCGAATCCGTTTCACATAAGTTCGAAAGAAAATCCTACCGAGTGATGAGCAAGCCTCTCACTCAGGAGGCTTAGCCACGAATCCGTTTTGCCTAAGTTCGATAGAAAATCCTACCGAGTGATGAGCAAGCCTCTCACTCGGGAGGCTTAGTCGCGAATCTGCTTCGCCTAAGCTCGAAAGAAAATCCTACCGAGTGGTGAGCAATCCTCTCACTTGGAGGCTTAGCTGCAGTCTAGTACTCGCCTAAGTTTGTAAAATCCTACCGAGTGGCGAGCAATCCTCTCACTCGGATGCTCAGCTGCAGTCCAGTACTCGCCTAAGTTTGTAAAATCCTACCGAGTGGTGAGCAATCCTCTCACTCGGAGGCTTAGCTGCAGTCCAGTACTCGCCTAAGTTTATAAAATCCTACCGAGTGGTGAGCAATACTCTCACTCGGGGGCTTAGCTGCAGTCCAGTACTCGCCTAAGTTTATAAAATCCTATCGAGTGGTGAGCAATCCTCTCACCCGGGGGCTTAGCTGCGGTCCAGTACTCGCCTAAGTTTATAAAATCCTACCGAGTTGTGAGCAATCCTCTCGCTCGGGGGCTTAGCTGCAGTCCAGTACTCGCCTAAATTTATAAAATCCTACGGAGTGGTGAGCAGTCCTCTCCCTCGGGGGCTTAGCTGCAGTCCAGTACTCGCCTAAGTTTATAAAATCCTACCGAGTGGTGAGCAATCCTCTCGCTCGGAGGCTTAGCTGCAGTCTAGTACTCGCCTAAGTTTATAAAATCCTACCGAGTGGTGAGAAATCCTCTCCCTCGGGGGCTTAGCTGCAGTCCAGTACTCGCCTAAGTTTATAAATCCTACTGAGTGGTGAGCAATCCTCTCACTCGGGGGCTTAGCTGCAGTCCAGTACTCACCTAAGTTTATAAAATCCTACTGAGTGGTGAGAAATCCTCTCACTCGGGGGCTTAGCTGCAGTCCAGTACTCGCCTAAGTTTATAAATCCTACCGAGTGGTGAGCAATCCTCTCACTCGGGGGCTTAGCTGCGGTCCAGTACTCGCCTAAGTTTATAAAATCCTACCGAGTGGTGAGCAATCCTCTCACTCGGAGGCTTAGCTGCAGTCCAGTACTCGCCTAAGTTTGTAAAATCCTACCGAGTGGTGAGCAATCCTCTCACTCGGAGGCTTAGCTGGAGTCCAGTACTCGCCTAAGTTTGTAAAATCCTACCGAGTGGCAAGCAATCCTCCCACTCGGGAGCTTAGCTGCAGTCCAGCATTCGCCTAAGTTTATAAAATCCTTGTCCACAAGGACGACGAGGTGCAGGTCGACCGCGACCCTCTTCTCCGAGCTACGCCACAAATACAACATACGCTCCATCCTTGTCCGCAAGGACGACGAGGTGCAGGTCGACCACAACCTCCTCCTCCGAGCTACGCCACATGTACAATGGAGCAGACCCCGAAAGCAATCTTAAATATACTAAAAAGCAATTCCGATAAATCCTAAAGTTCCAGGCAGCAAATCAAAAGTATTCGAGCATCAAGCCCGAAGGAGTTTTATGGTTACAGTAATCACTCGGCATTCCGAGGCAAATTTAAGACGGATTGAAATCTCATAAGTTTGTTGACTTGGCAGGAGTAGGGCTGGCAGGTTCGACGAATTCTTCCAAGTCGATCCCATCCGCGATCCGAGTGGCGACAGCGATGAAAGTCTCCATGAAGGACTGGAAGTCATGCCTTTTTGTGTTGGCGACCATGATTGCTGCCAGCTTGTCTTCACGAGCCTCCTTGCAGTGGACTCGTACCAAGGACAGCGCCACGTTAGCACCACAGCGGGCGGAGGACTTCTTCCATTCTTGCACTCAATCAGGGATCTCTTTGAGTCGAGCCATCAGAGATTCCAGGCCATTTTGAAGCATCGCCCTTGGCCAGAGCAATGAGTCAACTTGTGAGACTGCCACCTTCAGACGCGCGAGGTAACTTGTGACGCCAGCGACACGAGACTCCAGTCGAAGCACGTTCATGGAAGTTTCGTCGCAAACTGGAGAAGCGATAGGGTCCAGACCCGTCTCGACCCTTCCCGTTTCCTCGTCAAAGTCTTGACAGAATTCTGCAGTCAAATAATTAGTGAGTCGACTAGACAGGATTCAATTGCAAGCATCAACACAGTCGGTTTAAAAGGAGTACCTTCCAGCATAAGATAGAGCTTCTTGGCAAGGGTTCTCAGATAAGCTTCCGTGTCATTCCTCTTGTGGACCGCAGACTCCAGCTTTTCATTCAGGGCAATTTTATCCTTCTTCAGACGACTCACTTCTTGGTTAGATTCATTGAGACAGGACTTCAGCTTGTTCACCACCCCTTCCAACGCTCCGACTGAAGCCAACTTTTGGTCTGCAAGGGCAGTCTTATCCTGGACTTCCTTCTATGCAGCTGCAAGGTCTGAGTCCTTTTTCTCCAGAGCCAACTTCATTTTCTCTGCAAAAGAAGTAATCAGATCAAACAAGAGATCGAAGAAATATTTTAGAAGACGATCGACGTGAACAGTCGACAGGTAGTTACCTTCCATACCAGTAGCTTCATCTTGAGCTTTCTTCAAATTCTGTTGGGCCAACTCCAAGTCGAGGTTGAGTTTCCTCTGCTTCTCCTCAAGTTCAGCAAACTTGGAAATGAGAGTACAAGACTTTTGCAGGAGGCAAAAGACGTGTCAATCGACAAGATCAAAGGTTATTTACTTTGGAGTGAATAAAACTTAAAGAGTTCACTTAGACCCCAGCCGACTGCACGCAGTCGACTGCGGTCTCGGGGACTACACCCAGCGGGTGCACTTGGCATGCCCCCTCTGATTCAGACCCAACTTGATCAGTCCGCTCGGGCCAAGAAAAAAAACTATTCCGACCCCAGTCGACTTCCAACAGTCGACCGCGGTCTCGGGGACTACACCTAGTGGGTGCACTTAGCATGCCCCCACCGGTTTAGATCTCATTCGACCGGTCCGCTCGGGTCAAGTAGAAGAAAAGAAAGGAAGAAACAACTCAGACCCCAGCCGACTGCGGTCTCGGGGACTACACCCAGTGGGTGCACTTAGTGTGCCCCCACTGGTTCAGATCCTACTCGCCCAGACCGAGTGAACAAGCGCAAATACTAAAGACAACAAAACACCTAGTGGGTGTATAGACTCGACGCAAACAACAGGAGATTGTATGGAAGAAAATATTTCGGGTAGCATATCCTAATAGAACATGGTCAGTCGAAAGTCTACTTACTTGGACATTGGCCCGGAGAGCAGCGCTGGCGTCGTAAGCAGCCTGGCTATTCTCGTGCACCGTCTTCATCCGCTCCATCATCACGTTAGCATGACGGATGGCTTCCGCAACTGCATCCGACTGTTTTTTCGGAACAGGGTAGCCGGTGAAGAAGGGGGCAGACGACCCAGGTGCAGCAGCTTGGAGCCCCGAGGCGGGAGATTGGACGACTGAAGGAAACACCAGTACAGTCGATGGTGCAGGGAGCTCACTCGACAAGGGTACAATGAAAGTTACAGAGGCCCCGCCCGCATCTTCAGATTGACGGACGATTGGTGTTGTCGTTGGTCCCTGCTGAGACGTCCTACCAGCCGCTACCTTTTTTCTCTTTTTGGGCCTAGGAGCCACGTCTTCGTCGTCATCTGGGAGATCTATGATGTTGGGTGGAGCTGCACAGAAGTTCAGTCGACCCCAAGTGAACCGCTAGAATTCAATCGACCATGTAATCAAGAACAAGATCATAAGTGTTTTTACCTGGGTTGGAGGTAACCGCATGTTCCATCTCCTCGTCTCGGTGCTGGTAGGAAGAGGTTCCTGATGTAGCAGCACTGCAAATGTCCGCACTCAGTCGGTTACGTTCTGTTGCTCGAATCAACAAAATGAACAGGTCAGATGATTACCCGGAGATGGTGGGGATGGTCACTTTGATTCTGGGCAAAGCCTTCGGTGGTTTGGAGGAGGTGGCCTTCGATGCTTTTGGCGCAGGAGGTGGCACAACCTTGAGCTGCTTCGGAGTCTTCTCAATAGGCGTTGGGGAAGATGTCCGGGGGCGCTTCTAAGTTTGCCCAGTCGGCGCGGTCGCCAGGACCGGGGTGCTCGCCGAGTCGTGAGCGTGCTTGGATCTCCTCTCTCTGCGAGGAGGCGAGTCGACCTCTTCGTCATCACTCGAGTCGTCGCTTTCCTCGTCCTCCTCTGCGTCCGAGTGCCACTCGCCACTCTCTCCCCCGCTCGCTCCTTCCTCGACGTCTTGCTCCTGCACTCCATTGGGCATCGAGTACATATCAATGAGAGCCTGAAAGGACAAGGAGCAAAGGAAATACAGTCGACCATCAACAAGGTGTCACACAGTGAATTGGGAAGATACTTGACAAAGCAGAATCATACCTGTTCCGGCTGGCGCGAGTGGTTGAATGGAATCACCCTCCAAGACCCCCTGGGATTGTCTTTTGTTGCTGGTGATTCCCCTTAGCCACTTCTCCACCGTGTCTTCACTGACGTCCTCCGGGTGGATCCGAGTGGAGTCCTCGAGTCCCGAGTACATCCACATCAGATGGTCACGGGCCTGAAGCGGTTGGATGCGTCGTCTGAGAAAGACCTCCAGCAGGTCCATCCTAGTCACCCCGTCGCGGACACGTTGGACGACCCGCTCGACCAACGCCTTGACCTGCGCCTTCTCTTCTGGGATCACCCTCAAGGAGGAGGGCTTCTCCACTCGAGCCAGGGAAAAGGGGGGAAGTCCAGTCAACTGACCTGGGGTCGGTTGGTCCTTACAGTAAAACCAAGTCGACTGCCAGCCCCGGACCAAGTCGGGAAGGATCATCGCTGGGAAGGTACTCTTGTTCCTCATCTGGATCCCAAGGCCCCTGCACATCTGGATCACGTGCGTCCTCTCATCACTCGGATTGGCCTTCTTGACCGACTGGGAGCGACAGGTGAATATTTGTTTGAAGAGACCCCAGTGCGGTCGACAACCCAAGAAATTTTCGCACATTGACACAAAGGCAGCCAGATAAACTATGGTGTTTGGAGTGAAGTGGTGGAGTTGAGCCCGAAAGAAGTTCAAAAAGCCACAAAAGAAAGGATGGGGAGGCAAAGAAAACCCGCGGTCGACATGAGTGGCGAGGAGAACACACTCACCCTCCCGTGGCTGCGGCTCTGTCTCATTCCCCGGGAGCCGCGCCGATTCGTGGGGGATCAGTCCCCCCTCCACCAGGTCGTCGAGGTCGTCCTGGCTGATCATCGAGCGGATCTAGTCGCCCTGAATCCAGCCCGGCAGCAGGACGGATCTTGACGAGGATCCGCCCCGGCTGGTCCTCTTGCCCTTCGCCTTCGCAGTCACCTTCTTCATGCGCTCCAAGCCACCGTCTTCTCTTTTCCCATGGCGGTGGATCGAGTCCGAGCGAGGTTGCGACGCCAAGAACAGAAGCGGGCACGGCGGAGAAGTCTGAGGAAGAAGAAAGAGAATGAGGGTGCACTGTTCAAAGGGCCAGTCCGGTGTCTATTATAAGGTCATTCCCGAGTGACTGACTTGTAGGCCCAGACGATCTAAACAAATCCCGCAACAGTCGTGCGCGAGATATGTGGCAAAAAAGGTGGTGCAGGGATCGAGGCGACCTGCCTAATCCGTCCTGATTACCACGGCCTCGCCCGTCCAACGCGCTTCCCAAAATTCGAATCCCGCGAAATCCGCGGAGAGCAGAGCAACTTGTCAGGCAGGAAATATCCTCCACATCGTCATTCGGAACTATATCGTGAAAGTTCACTCGACAAAAACTAAGAATGGACCAAGGTGACTGGAAAAGAAGTTGATGTTATCCCCTCAGTTCATTGATCCAGAGCAAGATATACTCATAGCACGAAGAATGAGTCGGAAGTGTTCTCAACTCCTTCCTCACTCAAACCCTGATCCATTCAGGGGCTAATGGCGAAGCTATGTACCTACGGTAGGGTCATGGATCTGATCAAGATACCCTCCCCAAGAACATCCCTTAAAGAACCAGAAGCAGTCGAAGAAAAATCATCATCCACTCAACCATAAAGCCATGTTCCACTCGACAGTCTTGAAGACACTCGACCATACGAACAACCACTCGACTACCAGAAGACTAAGAGCCACTCACTCTGCAACGGTCGGGATTTAAGTCATAGCTTTAATGGTCATTTATGTACTTTTATTACATGCATTACCAGTGACGTCTCTACCTTTATGTACCTTAAACCCTTTGTAACTGAGGGCGGGAGGGGTCTGGTGAACTCTATATAAGCCACCCCCTCCTCAGGGACAAGGGTTCGCACCCCCTGTAACTCACACGCATATAATCCAGCCGACCGCCTCCGGGCTCCGAGATGTAGGGCTGTTACTTCTTCCGAGAAGGGCCTGAACTCGTAAAACTCGCGTGTACAACTCCTCCATAGCTAGGATCTTGCCTCTACATTCCTACCCCCATTCTACTGTCATACTTAGAACCACGACAGCAGCGACTAGTGAATTTACAAAATTTGCTTCTATGTGGTGGAGTGAATATTGTCGTATTAATGCAAATAATATACCTACTACTTGGGATGCTTTAAAATGAGCTATGCGGCAGCGTTATGTTCCTTCATATTATGCTCGTGATAAACTAAATGAATTGCAACGTTTAAAACAAGGTAGCAGTTCTGTAGAGGATTATTATCAAGAATTGCAAACTGGATTAGTGCAACGTGGATTAGTTGAAACCAACGATGCTATGATGGCTAGAATTTTAGGTGGTTTGAATCATGATATTCAGGATATTTTGGACTACAAGGAGTACAATTCTATTACTCATTTTTTTCATTTTTCTTGTAAAGCTGAAAGGGAAGTATAGGGACGATACAACAAGGGACGAGGTATCTTTTCTGTAGGTTGTCATTCATCATGGACACACTCTCCCACTATCCCACCCACCATCGAGGCACCACCACATATCTCGAACAATGGTGCACTCCCGACAAGTTCAAAATCAGTTCCACAATGCTCTGCGGCCTCGAGAGCAATTTCTAAAGCACCCACCACTTCGTCTAGACGCACAAGGGACATGAAGTGTCATATATGCAAAGGTGGCGGGCACTTGATGAAGGACGGCCCAAATAAACGTACAATCATTGTGCGGGAAGATGGTGAGTACTCTTCTGCTAGTGATTTGGATGAAGATACACGTGCTATGCTTGCCACTAATAATGCAAGTGACACTAAGGAGGATGACACATAGGAGATACATGTTAGTGCTACAATGGCAGATCAATACCCAAGCCTTGTCACCATGCGAGTACTTAGTGCCCAGGTTGGGCATACTGAGATGCCTCAACGCCATAATATTTTCAAACTAAGTTTGTTGTCAAAGGGCATTCTGTTCGTGTGATCACTGATGGTGGAAGCTGCAACAATTTGGCGAGTATAGAGATGGTCGAGAAACGTTGCCTCACCACTACGAGACACCCCCATCCATATAACATCTAATGGTTCAACGACTGTGGTAAGTTGAAGGTAACACGTCATCTGGGAGTACCTTTTACACTTGGTTCATATCATGATCATGTTGACTGTGATGTCGTACCTATGCAAGCGTGTTCTTTATTGTTAGGTCGACCTTGGCAATTTGATAATAGTGTTATTTATCATGGTAGAACCAATTCGTATACCCTCGTGTTTGAAGGAAAAACCATTACCTTGCTTCGTATGTCCCCTAATGAAATCATTAATGATAGGAAAGCTAAATCAACGGATCATACTATGCATAGTATGCTTGCTATCAATTTTGAAATTTTTTCGTTGAGTGTCTCATCTTCTGAACTAGACATACTGCATGTTCAGGTAGTTCATTTGTGTCCCTATAATTCATATATAGACTCTGTGTGGGATAAAATTTATCATGATATCCATATTGCTGCTATTACAAATTTCTCACAACATCATGGGCTAACACATTTGAAAGCGAGTACATGTGCTGCACCTGTTTTTGGTTTTCTCTGTGATGAGTTTTAGGTACATAAAAGTCCAGGACGACTTTGTTTTCACGGAAGGGAGGATGATGTGCTCATCTGTAACGTGGCTATACTTGCAACTCCTACACTTGGACCTATGACTAAAGTGCGTGTGCGACGAATAGATAGCCAGGTACTATCGTTTCTTTGTACGCATGATCTAACTGACAATAATATGATGTTACACTCATATTTTAATTTACTTGCACTCAGGAATAAAATGATCGAACAATCAATCGGAGAGAGTTGCATAGAGATTGAAGATGGAGACTATTTTACCTTAAGCTCAATACATGCATGTGTTTCACCGAACCATGCATGTCACGTACATAGGGGCCAATGGATTTGGCCTTGGCACCATGGACCAAGGATGGGAAACATGGGCCATGGGACTTGGGCTGCGCCAAGTGCTTCTCTACATCAAGAATGGACTTCTAGACAGGCCATGCATGTTCGCTCGTTACAGCCGGACGCTGGACGACGTAATCTACATGGAAACCAACAACTACGGCGGCAGCCGTCCATAATAAATACACAACATCTTTTAGGGTTTAGACTCGGGTTTTGTTTAGAGAAGTTTAGCTATATTGCTACTTTTATTTGACTTGGCTCGTAGCAGCTAGTGCGACCATCAAGACATCCTATCGGAACCCCATCTTGTGAGATTAATCCCATCTAGCATATTCACAATTTTGAGATTACTTGGCTATTATTTTTGTAAGTGCATCTAGTGCCACCACTAGTTGGTTTTGGAGTATTGACGACAAACCTGGTTGAGGGACTAATGTGTTTGTGAGAATTGCAGGATAACATAGGTAGTAGTCTCTCATTGATTCGGTTTACCTACCAGAGATGACCCCTAAAATGTGTGAAGACATTGAAGACAATGGTGGTCTGTGAAAAGATTCACATTGAAGACTATGGCATGAGAAGGCATCGCATGAAGACTATGGATTGCGAAGACATAGTTGTTTCGTAGTTTCCTTTTCTTCTTTCTTGAGTCAGAGGAACCACTGTAGTGTTAAGTGGGGTTCAAGTGAACAAAGTCAGAGTGACTGAAGTGATGCTCGACCTAATCCTATGTCTTCGAGCAAAGACAATGAGAGAAAATCTCATCCAGAGCAGGATGAGTCAGCTTTACTTGTAGCCCAAGTCAAGCTGCCGCATGTGTTTGAAATTTGAACGTTGGACACGTGGCAGTTCCTTAGTGACCCAGGGTCATTTCGGACAAATCAGGTCGGGTTGCCTCCTGGCTATAAATAGCCCACCCCCTACATCATAAATTGGTGGCTGCTCAGAGTTAGTGCATGGCTTTTGTCGTTTCAGAGCAACCCACCTCCGAAGCCTTTGAGAGAGAAATCCTTGCGAGGACAAAGCCCTAAACACCCAGGGCCAAAGAGTGTTAGGCATCACTGAAGTCTTTCTGTCTGAGTGATCTGAAGACTTGTACACTTGAGGACTGTGAATTCTCCAGCCGGTTAGGCGTCGCGTTCTGAGCATCCAAGAGTCATTGTGAATCGCCGGTGAATGAAGTCTGTGAAGGTTTGAAAGTCTACCTTGAAGACTTACCGGAGTGATTGGGTGAGGACTGTGTGTCCTTAGCTCAAGGGGAATAAGGTAAAGACACGGGCTTCTGAGTTGGATCTCAGCCTCCCTAACCAAACGTACAGTTATCACAGCAACTGGAACTGGTCCAACAAATCCTTGTCCTCACCAAGCAACTGGTTCTATCCTTTACCTCTCTTTAGTTGCTGTTTGTCTTCATAAATTCATTGCCTGCTTGCGTGATCTGATTGACTTCATTGAGTGAAGACTATTGTTGTTTGGCTTCATACTATCTTCCATCCCGATCCATTCTACCTAGCTGCTGATAGTCTTCGTGCTTTCACTTCATTTGTCGGAGTAAATAGCCACAGGTAGCCTAGCCGGCTTCCCCTGGCCCTTCTGAAAAATTACGAGCCCGTCTGGCTCTCAAGAGGACTCAAGACCTGGGGCCGCCTCCCCCCTGCCGGCTATCTTCTAGGCCGGCTTCAGGGGCGGCCCGCCCTTTACTCTCATGAAGAAAGTTGTGGGAGGGCCGACTGCGAGAAGCCGGCTGCAAAGAGGCCGACTCCAAGGAGTCGGCTCCCATAAAGCAGTCAAGGTCGTACCCGCAAAGTACGCGTCCACCCCACGATGATGAAGCAGGGCGTGGCTACAGTAAAGCCTGCCACCCCCAAAACCCGGAGCACGTCTGGTACAGTGCGCCGTATGGGTGGCCACGACCCGTCCGGCGCGGCACTGTTGCCACGGCGGTCTTAACGCCGTCCACGACAGGCCACCTGGGTGGCCCCCGAGGCGGTGGGCCCCTTCGGGCAGAGAGATACCGAAGTCGGCCGCACCTCCTCCCAAGTCGGCCCGATGGAGAGCCGGCCCCCCATAGCCGGCTCGCCATCCTCCTCGAAGGAGACGCCCATTAAGGAGACAAGATACGGCAGGGCTACAGTAATCGCCCGCCAGGGCGGCGGTACTATAGCCATGCTTACCCCGACCAAGCCTGCGTCAACAATACGGAGCAACAGTAACCAGCCACAGACCAGGCCCTGGACGGTGGGGCCTGCCTGTCGACCAGGGTGCCGGCAGCCGGCGGGACCCACCAGTCGGCGGGCCCCAGCAGCCGGCGCAGAAGCCGGCGAGCACAGTCACAGACAGTTGGGCCCCGCGCCCAGCTGGATTACCATTGTACCCCGGGGGGTAGGCCTATATAAACCCCCCGGTGCACCCATGCAAAGGGTTGGACACTCAAGCTAGACCTAGACACCATACAAGGAGAGGAAGCAAGCTAGCTGCGCCCTTCTTCCTCCTTCCACCCAAAACAGCTCGAGGAGCATTGTGTAGCTACTTGTTCATTTAGTAACCATGCGGAGACCCCGCAGAGTAGCAGTAGGGGTGTTATCTCCCCGGAGAGCCCCAAAGTTGGGTAAGATTCGCCGGCGTGCATGTCTTCGCCTTATCCCGTTTCCAGGCACCGGCGATGTTTTATTGGCTCCCACAATGATAAGCCACCCGTTGGCATATGTCGCACCTACCACCCGACATCATTGCTTACTTGACTATGGCTTGTCTAGTGTAGTCTACCCTCCGCTGCATATCAATGGGTTCAGTTCTACTGTTTTTCTTCAAAGCTCCCGTGTTTTGAAGACTTTCATAAAAATCGCCTATTCACCCCCCTCTAGTCGATAACTAGCACTTCCAATTTTCTTGCATGTTCTTCGATTTTCTTGCAAGAAAAATCCTTGTATGGTTGGTAGCCGGATCATGGTCGATAACGCTGTGGAGTTGGTTCAGCAATTTCCATGGATATCAGTCGTGTATGGTTCTCCTTGTATGGTTGGTAGCTGGATCATGAGGGTCAAGTCCCACCCAAAATCGCAGTTATCTCTCTCTCATAGGAAGATCAGGCCCCAGTTCACATCACTCAAGCAATATGATGAAAACCCCATCTTTTTATCCTTGATGGCAACAATACAATATGTGTCGGTTCCCCTTCTGTCACTAGGATCGAGCACCGCAAGATTGAACCCAAAGCTAAGCACTTATCCCATTGCAAGAAAAACCAATCTAGTTGGCCAAACCAAATCGATAGTTCGGAGAAACTTGCAAAGATACCAAATAATGCATATAATAATTCAGAGGAGATTCAAATAATATTATAGATAAGCTGATCATAAATCCACAATTCATCGGATCTCAACAACACAACGCAAAAGAGTATTACATCGAATAGATCTCCAAGAACATCGAGGAGAACATGGTATTGAGAATCAAAGAGAGAAAAGAAGTCATCTAGCTACTAGCTATGGACCCGTAGGTCTATGGTGAACTACTCACGCTTCATCGGAGAGGCGATGGTGTTGATGTAGAAGCCCGCCATGATCGAATCCCCCTTCGGCAGGACACCGGAAAAGGCCCCTAGATGGGACCTCATGGGTACATAAGGTTGCGGCGGTGGAAAAGTGGTTTCGTAGCTCCCCTGGAAATGTTTGGGATATTTGAGAATATATAGGAGGAAGATCTAGGTCATGGGGTCACCGAGGGGCCCACAAGGTCGGGGGCGCGCCCTCCACCCTTGTGGTCGCCTCGTGGCTCTTCTGACTTGCACTCCAAGTCTCCTAGGTGTCTTCTGGTCCAAGAAAAATCATCGCGGAAGTTTTATTCCATTTGGGCTCTGTTTGGTATTCCTTTTCTGTGAAACTCTAAAACAAGGAAAAACAGGAATTGGCACCGGGCTCTAGGTTAATAGGTTAGTCCCAAAAATAATATAAAATAGCATATTAATGCATATAAAACATCCAAAACAGATAAGATAATAGCATGGAACAATAAAATATTATAGATATGTTGGAGACATATCAGGCGCCTGTCTCCGCAGTTGTGTAGGAGTGGCGGATGGCGTCGTGGATGGTCTGGTCGTCTTCGCTGGTGGTGGATGATATATCCATTTTGCATCATGTTTAGCTACTGTTATTTATAATGTTCTTATGCATAATAATTCTTTTTAGAGTACTTCTAATGCATTTTCTCTCATAATATGCAAGGTACACACAAAGAGGGAGGATTTCGGTAGCTGGAAATCTGGACCTGAAAAAACTACATCAGGCTACCTATTCTGCACAACTCCAAATGAGCTGAAACTTCACGAGGATTTTTTTATGGAATATATAAGAAATACTGGAGCAAATAACCGCCAGAGGAGGGCCACCTGGTGAGCACAAGACACCAGGGCGCGCCTGGGGGGCCAGGCGCGCCCTGGTGGGTTGTGCTGAGCCCAGCCCACCTCCGGTGCCCATCCTCTGGTATTTAAGTCATTTTGACCTCGAAAAAATAAGAAAAGGAGTTTTGGGGTGGAGCGCTGCCGTCTCAAGGCGAAACTTGGGCAGGAGCACTTTTGCCCTCCGGCGGAGCGATTTCGCCAGGAGAACTTCCCTCTGCGAGGGGGAAATCATCGTTATCATCATCACCAACAACTCTCCCATCTTGGGGAGGGAAATCTCCGCCAACGTCCTCAACAACACCATCTCCTGTCAAGCCCTAGTTCATCTCTTGTGTTCAATCTGTGTACCGGGACTATAGATTGGTGCTTGTAGGTGACTATTAGTGTTGATTACATCTTGTAGTTGATTACTATATGGTTTATTTGGTGGAAAATTATATGTTTAGATCCAATATGCTATTTAATACCCCTCTGATCTTGAGCATGATTATCATTTGTGAGTAGTTACTTTTGTTCTTAAGGTTACGGGATAAATCTTGTTGCAAGTAATCATGTGAACTTGATATGTGTTCGATATTTTGATAGTGTGTATGTTGTGATTCCCTTAGTGGTGTCATGTGAACGCCGACTACATGACACTTCACCATATTTGGGCCTAAGGGAATACATTGTGGAGTAGTTATTAGATGATGGGTTGCGAGAGTGACAGAAGCTTAAACCCTAGTTTATGCGCTATTCTGTAAGGGACCGATTGGATCCAAAAGTTTAATGCTATGGTTAGAATTTATTCTTAATACTTTTCTCGTAGTTGTGGATGCTTGCGAGGGGGTTAATCATAAGTAGGAGGCTTGTTCAATTAAGAACATCAACTAAGCACCGGTCCACCCACATATCAAATTATCAAAGTAGCGAACACGAATAGAACCAACATGATGAAAGTGACTAGACAAAATTCCCGTGTACCCTCAAGAATGCTTTGCTTATTATAAGAGGCCGTTTTGGCCTATCCTTTGCATCAAAAGGATTGGGCTACCGTGCTTCACTTTTTTACTACTATCGTTACTTGCTCATTACAAACTATCTTGCTATCAAACTACTCTGTTACTTACAATTTCAGTGCCTGTAGACATTACCTTGCTGAAGACCACTTGTCATTTCCTTCTGCTCCTCGTTGGGTTCAACAATCTTACATATCGAAAAGGCTACAATTGATCCCATATACTTGTGGGTCATCACGGCTATTTTCTGGTGCCATTGCCGGGGAGTGAAGCGCTCTTGGTAAGTGGAAATCGGTAAGCACTAGTAGAAAAAGGGTCAAACGTGAAGCACATTAGTGCCGGTTTGAATTTGAGCCGACACTAATGTGTGCATTAGTGCCGGTTCCAACGGCTAGCCAGCCGCTCTCATTAGTACCGGTTCGTGGCGAACCTTTAGCACCGGTTCGTGCCACAAACCAGTACTAAAGTGAGTGGTGGCAGGATGTTTTCAGTACGGGGCCCCTCCAACACCTTTAGTACCGGGTCGTATCACGAGCCGGTACTAAAGGTCGTCCTACATAGACCCTTCGTCCACCCGAGCTCGCTCTGTTCTTCCCCTTTCCCCTCTCCTCTCTGTTCTTTTCCCTCTTCCTCTCAAGCTCATCACACATTTTGCCCAAAATTTGTCAAGATTTGAAGGCCCCCATCCATTCAAATGATCACAAAGGTTAGCAACTTTGTCCTTTCATCTCGCATTGCTAGATTAGCTCGTGCAATGCTTCATATAGTTATTGATTTTTGAGTTTAGTAATTTGGGAGGAATTATATATATGTGCTAGTATTTGATTTATATGCAATTTGAGGTCAAAAATAACATTTAGTTTGCATATGTAGGTGTGGTTTACTTAGTACCTCCTAAATCTCCGTCGTAACCACCGTCGATCGCTCGCAACGTCCCGTCGCCGGCACCATCTTGTGGTGAGTCTCTTGTTCATGAAGTTTTATATAAAAAATTGATGTTTGTGTGATTTTGATATATAGTTACTCATATAATTATCTTACCCATACGTTGTTTGTTATACATAGTGCCATGGTTTTGATATCCGTCCCCGTCGGCCCTCGTCCGGGTTATGATTCGGATGTGGTATATTCTCTTTTAAAACTATTCATTGCATTTCGTGTTTATGACAAATTATTCCCATCAAGTTGACATAGATATTTTTATGTAGGAGGTAGTTGAACCGGAAATTCCAACCGACCCTATTGTCGAGAGGTTAAATTTAGATGAAAGAGAAAACGAGGATTTGAAGGAAAAATTGAAAAGAATTGAGGGGGAGAAGATGGAATTGGAGTTGCATGTTGCTGATGTCGTCGATGATCACAAGATTAAGATGGAGAAAATGCGCTTGAAGATTAGAAAGATTAGAAAATATGCCATTCATAGTGAGGCTTGGTATCATTATGATGTTGGATCAATTGTTACCTTAGTTGCGATCTTGATCGCACTTGTTGTTGCATTTAAATTCTTTAGCTAGAGAGTTATTTGTTTGTTGCATTTAAGTGTTGTATGATCTTTATGTATGAACTTTATGTATTGTATTAATTTGGTGTTTTCGGTGCTGTGTATTGAAGATGAGCCGCCAATGGATGTACGATGACCGATGCTCTCCCAAGTTCATTAATGGCGTGCGTACTTTTATGCTTGCGGCTGAGGCAAACAAGCGGGCGGGCGGATGGTTTTATGCCTTGTCCATGTGCTGGCTGTAAGAATGTTCACAATTACTCTACGTCAAGAACCATTCACGTCCACTTGTTTGAGTCCGGTTTCATGCCCCTCTATAATGTTTGGACCAAGCATGGAGAAAGAGGGGTTATGATGGAAGACAATGAAGAAGAAGAGGACGACGACAGCTATCCTGGCCATGGGTTCTGTCGTGGGTTTGTCACGGCAGATGTCCTCGTGAAAGGACTTAGTCATGGAGCCATCACAACGGGTTAGCTTAAAGGGGTTAAACCGGACAAAGGGACACGGGAGTTTATACTAGCTCGGCCCCTTCGATGAAGGTAAAAGCCTACGTCTAGTTGTGATTGGTATTGCTAGGGTTTCGAAGGCCAGGGAGCGAATCCACTTTGTCTGGCTCTCGAGTTGTTGTTGTCTGTCCCTAAACCGCGGTCGGGTCGTCCCTTTATAAACATAGGTTGACGCCCGCCAGGCTACAGAGTCTCGAAGCTGATTTATAAACGTATCCGGTTCGGCCTCTCTCTTTCTATCTTACTATACAAGTTACATGACTAGGACGGTTTACATTTACATACTATAACTCGCCTTTGGGCCCTCCGTAAAGCGCCAGCAACTTTACATCTTCATGGGCTTCTAATCTTCAAAGAGTCAACTTGGCTACATTAGGCCAGTTTACCTCTAGTAGTAATATCCCCAACATTAGGCCCCAGATTGGTTTGAATTTGTTCATGTCAATCTTCCACACTTTAGAAAAAATCTTCTCTCTTGTCTTCATTTTTGATCTTGTAAACCGCCATGACATCATACTTCAAAATTATGATAAACCGTCCTGACGTCATCCATCCATTGATATCGGAGATTTCCTTCATTTAATATATATCCAGTTATCGAGGCGACATCTTTATTAACTTATCCATTTTTTGGGCTCCTCGATTCCCGCACTTGCCATTTTTCACTTCGCCTTATAAATAGGACCAAGGGGTCATTTTCACCGTCCCCCCCCCCGTGCCTCTTCGCATCGTCTTCCTCGCGCCGCTCAGCCTCTGGAACTCCGCCGCCACCGTCGACCATCGTTTCTGCTCCGACCTCGGCCGCTGCATCGCCCTGAACGCACCAGAGAACTGCGGCGCCCTTCCGCTTCCTCACTAGCTCCGGTAAGATCTCTGCTTTTTTCACCATAGATCTATTCTAGGGTTTCGATATTCCTCGCAGTTCTTCCGAAGTTCATCAGTGCTATTCTTCCCTGTTCTTCCTTTAATAGATGGACACTTCATGCTTGATGCATCTCTTACCGTAGCTTACCTACCATGGTCATCACAAATCTTTATGCGCAAAGAACTGATCTGTCTGTAAAAAATTGCTTCAGTTCTGCACCCCTTCAAGATCCAATTATTTTTGCTTTTCTGTCTTATCTCTAGATCCGAAAGTTTTATACATCACTGTGAGATTTGTTTCTCCTCACACCAACATAAGCGATTTGACATTGGATAAATAGTCTATGTCATTAGCCCTCTGATAAACCAGAAGAGCATGTTACCTTCATAATTATGCTCTGGTTTAACAGAGTCTGATCAATCTTGCGCTAGCATTACCTTTCTTTCTCATTATACCAATCTCCGGGTCGTACCATTTATTGTATTAGTACGTTTCTTACTCCCTTGTGTCTTGTGTATGATCATGCATAATTTATAAACCGGCCTTTCATTTTCAGTTTGTCCGCTTTGCAATGGCCAAACAATTCATTGCCTACAACTGGGCTCGTTCCCGGGTTACTGAGGATCAATTGAATGAGATGGTTAGCATCGGCTCTCTGCCTAAGAAAACTGAGATCAAATGGCGAGTTCCAGGAACAGAAAATCCTCCAACCCCAAGACAAGGCGAGGTGGTAATCTTTGTTGACCATATAGGCCGTGGTTTTAAACCGCCAGGGTCAAAATTTTATCGAGATGTACTTGCCAGCTTCCAATTGCATCCAGAAGATATTGGTCCCAACTCAGTCTCCAACTTATGTAATTTCCAAGTCTTCTGTGAAGCCTATTTACAAGAAAAACCAACTGCAGAATTGTTCCGGGATTTCTTTCACTTAAACTGGTGCACAGAGTTTGTGAATGGCCCGAACACAGAGCTTGGTGGTGTCTCGATTCAAAAGCGGAAGGAAGTGGAATTTCCTCATGCCAAACACCATAGACACCCAAAGGAATGGAACCAAACCTGGTTCTATTGTAGAGACACTTCGCCTGAGGATGAAAATCCCCTCCCCGGCTTCCGCGACCATAGATTATCCAATACTCACCCAATGCCACAACGCCTGAGCTCTTCAGAAAGGGAAAAATACGCTCCTCAAATCGCCAAGCTCCGGGCCTTCAAGGCAAACGGTTTAACAGGTGTGGATTTTGTACGCTGTTGGATATCCTGGAGTATCTTGCTGCTAAGCCGGCGTCCCGGTTTAATGTGTGAATATACCGGTGAAGTTGAAGATCCTCAACGCCATTGCAACATCGAATTATCTGATGAAGAAGTTACTGAAGGTGTAAAGAAAATTCTAAATGAATCAGAACTGGACTATAGTCAAACCGGTCTGAATCCCTTCTACACCAAGAACAAATCGCCTGCTGTAAGCATTACACTTCCTCTTCATTTCTAATATCTTTAACTTATACAAGCTGTAATCCTTCTACTTTATATGTACAGGGTGATGACCCTTTCTGGAAACGAAAATCCATAGAGAAAGCGGCAAAACTGACTGGAGATAAAGCGGACAAACCAACCCGCCCGAAGACCAAAGCCGTAAAACGGACATCAAAGCGGAAAACGGCTGACCGGATCACTATGGAACTTGATGAAGATACTGATGACCCAGAAGTTGAGGTAGAACTTGACTCACTTGGCTCCCTTTTTATGCATCTTGTTAACAATGATCTTCCTCAGGAGGAGGCAGAAGCTAGTCAGGCTGAGGACGTAGAGGTAATTACCCTTTCCTCCGGTTCAGACTCTATAACAACACAAAAAAACTCGCCAAACAATTCGGAAAGTAAGCTTTTCTCATCCTCTTGCTCACTTGGATCCAACATTTATTTTGAAGACTCAACTGCATGAAGCTCGTCGGACAACCCGGCACAGTGGCCAACAGGTCACCTCTACCGGTTTACCTGATACCCTGGTTCGGAAGCGCCGGTCTGAGGTCTCTCCTACTTCTGACCATTCTTACCCCAAGGCAGGTTATTTCAGACAGCCTCTTAATCCGTCCGATTCAAATTATCAGGTGACACCTCCTTCCTCTTCTGGTGAATCGACAACAACTCAACTCCCCCCTTTGAAAATTGTGGCTGGGTGAGTTATGAAAAACCTTTCCTTTCAATGCGCCCTACATCTTTTGAACAGGATGTTAACCCTTTTTATTCTGTTTGCAGGGCCAAAGCCAGACCCAGCAAGAAAGCTCGGGTCACCAATCCTCCAGAAGACCCTGTTGCTGAAGAAGAAGAACCAAGAGGTGAACCGGAGCAAACAGATGAACCGGAAGGCCTCCATCCTGAAACAACTTTTAATGATCCGCCCCTTGACGGCCAACATACTGACAAACCAACAGATGCTGAGCCTGCCGCCCCTGATACTGAACCGACAGAACCAAACCGGGCTAATCCAATGAAAGATACTGAAATTCCATCAGCATCCGCCCAAAATCCTGAAGACAAAGGTGATGACGTTATTATCACTGGTGTAGGCCACAACTCTCCTGGTCATCCCGTCATTTTGGCTCAGCATAGTGCCAATGAAGAGCAAATTGCCAGGGATAAAGGTAAATGGAGCAGCGACTTATCAAACTATGCTCATCTTAACGCTAATGAGCTTCATTCCGGCTTCTTGAACCGTCTGCACTCAAACCGGGATTATGAAGCCGGTTTGGTGAATTTGATGAAAGAACGATATGAGGTAAATTCTTCTCCCTTGCACATTGATTTATAGCTGAAATACTATTCCAAGTAGCCCCCAAGAGTCGTTTTATGATTGTCAATCATAAACCGGGTCTTTGTAACACTTTAAGCATACCATCATGAATCCTTGCCAAGGCGTGTCTTCAATCATAGATAAGACTCATGTTTGAAAAATTAGATAACATTCTGTAGCATAGCCCCCAAAGGCCGGTTTAACTTGGCAAGTTAATCCGGTTTTTAATCCACACCGCCGGTTTAGAACAAACATACATTAGCCCCCAAGTGTCCAGGATAATGCTTGTATTGTTTTGGAGACTTGCATAGAAGGTAGTATTTGAGAGCAAATAAGCATTAGCCCCCAAGTATGAAGTGGATAACTTGTTATATGCTTTATACTTAGTGCATATATATGTTGCTTTGTTGAAGATACCTTCAATGTTGCAGGCTGAACTGAAAAGCAAAGATGCCTAAAACTCGGACTTGCAAGAAAATGTGAAGTCACAACAAGCCGAAGCTGCAAAAGCCAAAGAGGAGCTGACCCGGGCCCTGGTCGGAATGGAAAAATTGAAAGAATCCTTCAATCAAGATCGTGCTGCATGGGAAACCGAAAAAGCCGGTTTGACCAAAAGAGCTGTAGATGCCGAGGAAGCCCTGAAACCGGTGGTCGAAGAACTAGCCATTTTGAAGCGCCAAATCAACGCTATGACCTCTGCTATCTTTGGTAAGTATCTGCTTATGTATGTTGCATCAGTCAATGAATCTTAAAACTGACCAAAATGTTGATAAAATCTTTGGCAGGAACTCGAATCACGCATCTTGGTGCAGATATGCGGATGAAGCTCAAAGCGGCATATACATTGGTTGAGCAGCTATACTCTAGATCTCAGTGAGCCATTAGTACAGCAGCTATAACAAACCAGCGCCAACGTTGATTATCGAAACCCTTGAGAAGTTGGGCATGTTACCGGCGCGTATTGCCAAGTTGAAAAAGAGCCGCTGCAAGAGCCGGAGCATTAACTGCCCTTATTCGAGGCAAGGCCTGGATTCCAGATCTTGAAGCGGAGGATATCATTAAAGGGTATCCAGGCATTAAAGAAGACGGTTCAAACTTTGACAATGATGATCTTCGGCGGTTGACCAAACAGATGCGGCCAGCGGCCAGCAAATTGGCTGAGGACACCGATTTGTCCCATTTTCAACCGTTTTATGATGCAGAAGGGAGAAGACAGCCGGCTGAGATCCATGAAGTCGAAGAACTTGTGCCTCCGATTTGTAAGCACACTTATGCCCCTGATATTAACCCTTCTAATCTTATCCATGAGAAAGCATTGTTCCAAGCTTTAACCGGAATCGATTGGTCAACGGCTGATTTCCAGCGGCTGGGGAGGGATGAAGTACCTACACCAACTGATTCGCAACCATCAACCCATCGTGATGAACAGTCCTGATCCGGTCGCCAGTTTACATGGCTACTGTGAAAAACAATGGCACTGTTTGAGCCGCTTTGAAGCTTCATGTAATAGGATAGCTGAAACTTTGTTTATCTGCCATACCATCGAGCATGTTTCATAACCCTTTGTGACCATCTGTGCCGCCCTTCAGGATATATTTTATGCATAGTCTATGATGACTTGCCTTCCTGGGTACAAAAAACTTAAAAGTGTCTAGCGGTTTACCGCTAAACATGTCATAATATCCAAGAAGTATATAGTACTTGAGCTGAATAATCAAGTGTTTGTACAAAAAATAATGTACAGAACATACCTCATTGAGTGAGCAAACGTGTATACAGCAAAGGTGTTTAACACCAACACGATACGTTTGATAATCTCATCTTCATAATGTTGGTCTATCTATTAAACCGGACCGGTATACCTACCGGATTTTCTTCATAACACTGGTGATTTAGTCAAACCAGACTGGGTCAGTGACCACCGGTTTATAATTGATCATGAGCCAACAACTAGTGGTTTGAAAGCAAGCCGGATCAAGGATGCCGGTTTATCACAAAATACTTATGATTGTCAACAAACAAAATTCAAATAGGAAAATATGCGAGGCTTTTTATGAGCTGCCAGGCTCCAAATCGAGGCTTTTCATGGGCTGCCAGGCCTCTGAGTTAAACCATTTAACAAAGCCTTTTAAGACGGGCCTCCAATTAACCAATCACTGTTTTAACTATGACAAGTTCAGGGTCTGTAAAAGATTGACTTGTCAAACGTTCGATGGGTCATGCCAGGATTACCTAGATAGGAGTGGCTTACTTGATGAAGGCAGGTTAACCCGGGGTTTTAGGTGAATACACCAGGCTTCCAAGCCAAGGCTTGATAGCCAATTACGAGGGTCCTTTCAAACTCTTTGTTGCTTTGCAAAAAAGAGCCCCCAAGTAACTTTGTGAGCGATGTTCAGCGTGTAACTATGTTTGAGTTTGTACGGTGTACAATACTCTCTTTGGCTCCACAATTTTTTTCTTGTGTGGCTGAAATGCCTATCAAGTGGTGTTGCTATGGTTCAAACATGACCAAGCCCCCTAGTGATTTTCTTTATCTTTATGCAGCTGCTAAATCCGGTTTAACAAAGACTCCGCTTTGACCGTTAACTTGTAAAAGCACACACATGATATAAGAAAGAACAGATACCCTGCTTATAACGGAGGCTCCGGTTTATTATATGGTATATACACTGTCATAAATATGTACAGGTGAAAACCCCTATGGCTTCAAGTATAGTAAGGCCGAAGGAGAGCTATGTTCCATGGCCGCTTTGTCTCCTCCTCCGATTGACGTGAGTCTTCATGCTCTCGAACATCAATTAGGTAGTAGGATCCGTTGTGCAGATTTTTGCTGACCACAAAGGGTCCTTCCCAAGGGGGGGATAACTTGTGCATATCAGTCTGATCCTCGATGAGCCAGAGCACCAAATCACCTTCTTGAAAGGTTCTAGTTTTAACCCGGCGGCTGTGATAACATCGAAGCTCTTGTTGATAAATCGCCGAATGCGCTGCTGCAAGATCCTGCTCTTCATCCAATAGGTCCAGAGAATCCTGACGTGCCTTCTCATTATCAGCTTCAACATAAGCTGCCACACGGGGCGAATCGTGATGGATGTCACTAGGAAGAACCGCCCCTGCTCCATAAACCATGAAGAAAGGCGTGTAACCCATAGACCTATTGGGTGTGGTGTTGATTCTCCTATTGGAAATATGCCCTAGAGGCAATAATAAAATGGTTATTATTATATTTCTTTGTTCATGATAATTGTCTATTGTTCATGCTATAATTGTGTTATCCGGAAATCGTAATACATGTGTGAATACATAGACCACAACACGTCCCTAGTGAGCCTCTATTTGAGTAGCTCGTTGATCAAAAGATAGTCATGGTTTCCTGACTATGGACATTGGATGTCATTGATAACGGGATCACATCATTAGGACAATGATGTGACGGACAAGACCCAATCCTAAGCATAGCTCAAAGATCATGTAGTTCGTTTGTTGTAGCTTTTCCGAATGTCAAGTATCATTTTCTGCAACTCCCGGATACCGTAGGAGTGCTTTGGGTGTGCCAAACGTCACAACATAACTGGGTGTCTATAAAGGTACACTACAGGTATCTCCGAAAATGTCTGTTGGGTTGGCACGAATCGAGACTGGGATTTGTCACTCCGTATGACGGAGAGGTATCTCTGGGCCCACTTGGTAATGCATCATCGTAATGAGCTCAATGTGACCAAGTGGTTGATCACATGATCACGCATTACGGTACGAGTAAAGTGACTTGCCGGTAACGAGATTGAACGAGGTATTGGGATACCGACGATCGAGTCTTGGGCAAGTAACGTACCGATTGACAAAGGGAATTGTATACGGATTGATTGAATCATCGACATCGTGGTTCATCCGATGAGATCATCGTGGAGCAAGTGGGAGCCAACATGGGTATCCAGATCCCGCTGTTGGTTATTGACCGGAGAGGCATCTTGGTCATGTCTGCATGTCTCCCGAACCCGTAGGGTCTACACACTTAAGGTTCGGTGACGCTAGGGTTGTAGAGATATTAGTATGCACTAACCCAAAAGTTGTTCGGAGTCCCGGATGAGATCCCGAACGTCACGAGGAGTTCCGGAATGGTCCGGAGGTAAAGATTCATATATAGGAAGTCCAGTTTCGGCCATCGGGAAGGTTTCGGGGGTCGCCGGTATTGTACCAGGACCACCGGAAGGGTCCCGGCGGTCCACCGGATGGGGCCAGCTATCTCGGAGGGCCCCATGGGCTGAAGTGTGAGGGGAACCAGCCCCTGGTGGGCTGGTGCGCCCCTCCTTGGGCCTCCCTTGCGCCTAGGGTTGGGAAACCCTAGGGGTGGGGGCGCCCCCCACTTGGCTTGGGGGGGAAGCCACCCCTTGGCCGCCGTCCCCCTTGGAGATTGCATCTCCTAGGGCCGGCGCCCCCCAAGGCCCCTATATAAAGAGGGGGAGGGAGGGTAGCTGCACTTTGCTCTTGGCGCCTCCCTCTCCCTCCGTAACACCTCTCCTCCCTGCTTGCGCTTGGCGAAGCCCTGCCGGGATCCTGCTGCATCCACCACCATGCCGTCGTGCTGCTGGATCTTCATCAACCTCTCCTTCCCCCTTGCTGGATCAAGAAGGAGGAGACGTCTTCCCAACCGTACATGTGTTGAACACGGAGGTGCTGTCCGTTCGGCACTTGGTCATCGGTGATTTGGATCACGACGAGCACGACTCCATCAACCCCGTTTTCTTGAACACTTCCGCGCACGATCTACAAGGGTAGGTAGATGCACTCCTCTCTGCCTCGTTGCTAGATGACTCCATAGATTGATCTTGGTGATGCGTAGAAAATTTCAAAATTCTGCTACGATCCCCAACAGTGGCATCATGAGCTAGGTCTATCCGTAGTTTCTATGCACGAGTAGAACATAAAGCAGTTGTGGGCGTCAATATTGTCAATTATCTTGCCGTTACTAGTCTTATCTTGATTCGGCGGCATTGTGGGATGAAGCGGCCCGGACCGACCTTACACGTACGCCTACGTGAGACTGGTTCCACCGACTGACATGCACTAGTTGCATAAGGTGGCTGGCGGGTGTCTGTCTCTCCCACTTTAGTCGGATTGGATTCGATGAACAGGGTCCTTATGAAGGCTAAATAGAAATTGGCAATTCACGTTGTGGTTTTGGCGTAGGTAAGAAACGTTCTTGATAGAAACCTATAGCAGCCACGTAAAAACTTGCAAAAACAATTAGAGGACGTCTAACTTGTTTTTGCAGCAAGTGTTTTTTGATGTGATATGGCCAAAGGATGTGATGAATGATATATGTGATGTATGAGATGATCATGTTCTTGTAATAGGAATCATGACTTGCATGTCGATGAGTATGAAAACCAGCAGGAGCCATAGGAGTTGTCTTAACTTATTTGTGACCTGCGTGTCAACATATAACGTCATGTAATTACTTTACTTTATTGCTAAACCGTTAGCCATAGTAGTAGAAGTAATTGATGACGAGACAACTTCAAGAAGACACGATGATGGAGATCATGATGATGGAGATCATGGTGTCATGCCGGTGACAATGATGATCATGGAGCCCTGAAGATGGAGATCAAAAGGAGCAAATGATATTGGCCATATCATGTCACTATTTGATTGCATGTGATGTTTATCATGTTTTACATCTTATTTGCTTAGAACGACGGTAGCTTAAATAACATGATCCCTCGTAATAATTTCAAGAAAGTGTTCCCCCTGACTGTGCACCGTTGCAAAGGTTCGTTGTTTCGAAGCACCACGTGATGATCGACTGTGATAGATTCTAACGTTCGAATACAATGGGCGTAAGCCAGATTTACACACGCAATACACTTAGGTTGACTTGACGAGCCTAGCATGTACAGACATGGCCTCGGAACATGGAAGACCGAAAGGTCGAGCATGAGTCGTATAGAAGATACGATCAACATGAAGATGTTCACCGATGTTGGCTAGTCCGTCTCACGTGATGATCAGACACGGCCTAGTTAACTCGGATCATGTTTCACTTAGATAACTAGAGGGATGTCTATCTGAGTGGGAGTTCATTGAATAATTTGATTAGATGAACTTAATTATCATGAACTTAGTCTAAAATCTTTACAATATGTCGTGTAGATCAAATGGCCCACATTTTCCTCAACTTCAACGCGTTCCTAGAGAAAACCAAGCTGGAAGATGATGGCAGCAACTATACGGACTGGGTCCGGAACCTGAGGATCATCCTCATAGCTGCCAAGAAAGATTATGTCCTAGAAGCACCGCTAGGTGACGCACCCATCCCAGAGAACCAAGACGTTATGAACGCTTGGCAATCACGTGCTGATGATTACTCCCTCGTTCAGTGCAACATGCTTTACAGCTTAGAACCGGGGCTCCAAAAGCGTTTTGAGAGACACAGAGCATATGAGATGTTCGAAGAGCTGAAAATGGTTTTCCAAGCTCATGCCCGAGTCAAGAGATATGAAGTCTCTGACAAGTTCTTTAGTTGTAAGATGGAGGGAAATAGTTCTGTCAGTGAGCACATACTCAAAATGTCTGGGTTGCATAACCGCTTGACTCAGCTGGGAGTTAATCTCCCGGATGACGCGGTCATTGACAGAATCCTTCAGTCGCTTCCACCAAGCTACAAGAGCTTTGTGATGAACTTCAATATGCAGGGGATGGAAAAGACCATTCCTGAGGTATATTCAATGCTGAAATCAGCAGAGGTGGAAATCAAAAGGGAACATCAAGTGTTGATGGTGAATAAAACCACTAAGTTCAAGAAAGGCAAGGGTAAGAAGAACTTCCAGAAGGACGGCAAGGGAGTTGCCGCGCCCGGTAAGCAAGCTGCTGGGAAGAAGCCAAAGAATGGACCCAAGCCCGAGACTGGGTGTTTTTATTGCAAGGGAAGTGGTCACTGGAAGCAGAACCGCCCCAAATACTTAGCGGACAAGAAAGCCGGCAACACTAAAGTTATATGTGATATACATGTAATTGACGTGTACCTTACCAGTACTCGTAGTAGCTCCTGTGTATTTGATACCGGTGCGGTCGCTCACATTTGTAACTCAAAGCAGGAGCTGCGGAATAAGCGGAGACTGGCAAAGGACGAGGTGACGATGCGTGTCGGGAATGGTTCCAAGGTCGATGTGATCGCCGCCGGCACGCTGCCTCTACATTTACCTACGGGATTAGTTTTAAACCTCAATAATTGTTATTTAGTGCCAACTTTGAGCATCAACATTGTATCAGGATCTCGTTTAATTCGAGATGGCTACTCATTTAAATCCGAGAATAATGGTTGTTCTATTTATATGAGAGATATGTTTTATGGTCATGCTCCGTTGGTGAATGGTTTATTCTTAATGAATCTCGAGCGTAATGTTACACATATTCATAGTGTGAATACCAAAAGATGTAAGGTTGATAATGATAGTCACACATATTTGTGGCACTGCCGCCTTGGTCACATAGGTGTCAAACGCATGAAGAAGCTCCATGCAGATGGACTTTTGGAGTCTCTTGATTACGAATATTTTGACACGTGCGAACCATGCCTCATGGGTAAAATGACCAAGACTCCGTTCTCAGGAACAATGGAGCGAGCAACCAACTTATTGGAAATCATACATACTGATGTGTGCGGTCCAATGAGTGTTGAGGCTCGCAGTGGCTATCGTTATGTTCTCAGCCTCACTGACGACTTGAGTAGATATGGGTATGTCTACTTAATGAAACACAAGTTTGAGACCTTTAAAAAGTTCAAAGAATTTCAGAGTGAGGTTGAGAACCAACGTGACAGGAAAATCAAGTTCTTGCGATCAGATCGTGGGGGAGAATACTTGAGTCGCGAATTTGGCACACACTTAAGGAAATGTGGAATAGTTTCACAACTCACGCCGCCTGGAACACCTCAGCGTAATGGTGTGTCCGAACGTCGTAATCGCACTCTATTGGATATGGTGCGATCTATGATGTCTCTTACCGATCTACCGCCGTCATTTTGGGGCTATGCTTTAGAGACTGCCGCATTCACTTTAAATAGGGCTCCGTCGAAATCTGCTGAGACGACACCGTATGAATTATGGTTTGGGAAGAAACCTAAGCTATCGTTTCTAAAAGTTTGGGGATGCAATGCTTATGTCAAGAAACTTCAACCTGAAAAGCTCGAACCCAAATCGGAAAAATGCGTCTTCATAGGATACCCCAAAGAAACTATTGGGTATACCTTCTACCTTAGATCCGAAGGCAAGATCTTTGTTGCCAAGAATGGGTCCTTTCTAGAGAAAGAGTTTCTCTCGAAAGAAATAAGTGGGAGGAAAGTAGAACTTGATGAAGTATTACCTCTTGAACCGGTAAGCGGCGTAGCTCTAGAAAATGTTCCTGAGGTGCCTGCATCGACTAGAGAGGAAGTTGGTAATGATGATCATGAAACTTCAGATCAAGTTGCTACTGAACTTCGTAGGTCCACGAGGACATGTTCCGCACCAGAGTGGTACGGCAACCCTGTCTTGGAAATCATGTTGTTAGACAACGGTGAACCTTCGAACTATGAAGAAGCAATGGCGGGCCCGGATTCCGACAAATGGCTGGAAGCCATGAAATCCGAGATAGGATACATGTATGAAAACGAGGTATGAACTTTGACTGACTTGCCCGATGATCGGTGAGCCATAGAAAATAAATGGATCATTAAGAAGAAGACAAACGCGGATGTTAATGTAACCATCTATAAAGCTCGGCTGTCGCTATGGGTTATCGAAAAGTTCAAGGGGTTGACTACGATGAGACTTTCTCACCCGTAGCGAAGCTGAAGTCCGTCCGAATCATGTTAGCAATTGCCGCATTCTATGATTATGAGATATGGCAAATGGACGTCAAAACGGCATTCCTTAATGGGTTCCTTAAGGAAGAATTGTATATGATGCAGTCGGAAGGTTTTGTCGATCCTAAGAATGCTGATAAGGTGTGCAAGCTCCAATGCTCGATTTATGGGCTGGTGCAAGCATCTCGGAGTTGGAACATTCGTTTTGATGAGATGATCAAAGCATTTGGGTTTACGCGGACTTATGGAGAAGCCTGCATTTACAAGAAAGTGAGTGGGAGCTCTGTAGCATTTCTCATATTGTATGTGGATGACATAATGTTGATGGGAAATGATATAGAATTCTTGGAAAAAATAAAGGCCTACTTGAACAAGTGTTTTTCAATGAAGGATCTTGGAGAAGCTGCTTATATATTAGGCATCAAGATCTATAGAGATAGATTGAGACGCCTCATTGGTCTTTCACAGAGTACGTACCTTGACAAGATATTGAAGAAGTTCAAAATGGATCAGTCAAAGAAGGGGTTCTTGCCTGTATTGCAAGGTACGAGATTGAGCACGGCTCAATGCCTGACCACGGCAGAAGATAGAGAAAACATGAGTGTCGTCCCCTATGCCTCGGCCATAGGGTCTATCATGTATCCTATGCTGTGTACCAGACCTGATGTAAACCTTGCCGTAAGTTTGGTAGGAAGGTACCAAAGTAATCCCAGCATGGAACACTGGACAGCGGTCAAGAATATCCTAAAGTACCTGAAAAGGACTAAGGATATGTTTCTCGTTTATGGAGGTGACGAAGAGCTCATCGTAAAGCGTTACGTCGATGCTAGCTTCGACACAGATCTGGATGACTCTAAGTCACAAACCGAATACGTGTATATTTTGAATGGTGGGGCAGTAAGCTGGTGTAGTTGCAAGCAAAGCGTTGTGGCGGGATCTACATGTCAAGCGGAGTACATGGCAGCCTCGGAGGCAGCACAGGAAGCAGTCTGGGTGAAGGAGTTCATTACCGACCTAGGAGTCATACCCAATGCATCGGGCCCGATGACTCTCTTCTGTGACAACACTGGAGCTATTGCCCTTGCCAAGGAGCCCAGGTTTCACAGGAAGACCAGGCATATCAAGCATCGCTTCAACTCCATTCGTGAAAGTGTTCAAAATGGAGACATAGAGATTTGTAAAGTACATACGGACCTGAATGTGGCAGATCCGTTGACTAAACCTCTCCCTAGAGCAAAACATGATCAACACCACAACTGCATGGGTGTTCGAATAATCACAATGTAACTAGACTATTGACTCTAGTGCAAGTGGGAGACTATTGGAAATATGCCCTAGAGGCAATAATAAAATGGTTATTATTATATTTCTTTGTTCATGATAATTGTCTATTGTTCATGCTATAATTGTGTTATCCGGAAATCATAATACATGTGTGAATACATAGACCACAACACGTCCCTAGTGAGCCTCTAGTTGACTAGCTCGTTGATCAAAAGATAGTCATGGTTTCCTGACTATGGACATTGGATGTCATTGATAATGGGATCACATCATTAGGAGAATGATGTGATGGACAAGACCCAATCCTAAGCATAGCTCAAAGATCGTGTAGTTCGTTTGCTGTAGCTTTTCCGAATGTCAAGTATTATTTCCTTAGACCATGAGATTGTGCAACTCCCGGATACCGTAGGAGTGCTTTGGGTGTGCCAAACGTCACAACGTAACTGGGTAACTATAAACGTACACTACAGGTATCTCCAAAAGTGTCTGTTGGGTTGGCATGAATCGAGACTAGGATTTGTCCCTCCGTATGACGGAGAGGTATCTTTGGGCCCACTTGGTAATGCATCATCATAATGAGCTCGATGTGACCAAGTGGTTGATCACGGGAGCATTCATTACGGTATGAGTAAAGTGACTTGCCGATAACGAGATTGAACGAGGTATTGGGATACCGACGATCGAGTCTCGGGCAAGTAACGTACCGATTGACAAAGGGAATTGTATACGGATTGATTGAATCCTCGACATCGCGGTTCATCCGATGAGATCATCGTGGAGCATGTGGGAGCCAACATGGGTATCTAGATCCCGCTGTTGGTTAATGACCGGAGAGGCGTCTCGGTCATGTCTGCATGTCTCCAGAACCCGTAGGGTCTACACACTTAAGGTTCGGTGATGCCAGGGTTGTAGAGATATTAGTATGCAGTAACCCGAAAGTTGTTCGGAGTCTCGGATGAGATCCCGGACATCACAAGGAGTTCCGGAATGGTCCAGAGGTAAAGATTTATATATAGTAAGTCCAGTTTCGTCCATCGGGAAGGTTTCGGGGCTCGTTGGTATTGTACCGGGACCACCGGAAGGGTCCCGGGGGTCCACCGGGTGGGGCCACCTATCCCGGAGGGCCCCATGGGCTGAAGTGGGAGGGGAACCAGCCCCTGGTGGGCTCGTGCGCCCCCCTTGGGCCTCCCCTACGCCTAGGGTTGGGAAACCCTAGGGGTGGGGGCGCCCCCCACTTGGCTTGGGGGGGAAGCCACCCCTTGGCCGCCGTCCCCCATGGAGATTGCATCTCCTAGGGCCGGCGCCCCCCAAGGCCCCTATATAAAGAGGGGGGAGGGAGGGCAGCCGCACCGTTGCTCTTGGCGCCTCCCTCTCCCTACGTAACACCTCTCCTTCCCACTTGCGCTTGGCGAAGCCTTGCCGGGATCCTGTTGCATCCACCACCACGCCGTCGTGCTGCTGGATCTTCATGAACCTCTCCTCCCCCCTTGCTGGATCGAGAAGGAGGAGACATCTTCCCAACCGTACATGTGTTGAACGCGGAGGTGATGTCCGTTCGGCACTTGGTCATCGGTGATTTGGATCACGATGAGTACGACTCCATCAACCCCGTTTTCTTGAACGCTTCCGCGCGCGATCTACAAGGGTATGTAGATGCACTCCTCTCTCCCTCGTTGCTAGATGACTCCATAGATTGATCTTGGTGATGCATAGAAAATTTTAAAATTCTGCTACGATCCCCAATAGCTCCATAACACAGAAGGTAGCTCCCCGACCCAACAACCCGGCGTCCGCTTTAAGGGAACCATAAGCCTTGGTTTGATACCCCGCAGAATTTCTTGATTTGCCCTTTCCGCTTGACCATTAGTTTGGGGGTGAGCCATTGTTGCTAGATCAAGCCGTATGTGCTCACGTTGACAAAATTCTTCCATATCTCCTTTTGACAAGTTAGTGCCATTATCTGTTATAATGCTATGTGGAAAGCCAAACCGGAATATCGCCTTTTTGGTGAATTGAACCACCGTGGCTACATCACACTTGCTGACTGGCTCTGTCTCTACCCATTTAGTGAATTTATCAACTGCTACTAACAGATGGGTCTTCTTGTCCTTGGAGCGCTTGAAGGGTCCAACCATATCCAGCCCCCAAGTGGAAAACGGCCACGTAATTGGAATCATCCGCAACTCTTGTGCCGAAACGTGCGCACGGCGGGCAAACTTTTGACATCCATCGCACCTTTTGACTAAATCCTCCGCATCAGCATGCGCCGTCAACCAGTAAAAACCATGGCGAAAAGCTTTAGCAACCAACGACTTTGAACGGGCATGGTGACCGCAATCCCCTTCATGAATTTCTCGCAAAATCTCAGAACCTTCTTGAGGAGAAACGCATCGCTGAATAGCTCCTGAAACACTGTAACAATGTAACTCCCTGTTGAGTACGGTCATGTACTTGGAACGCCGGATTATCTATCGAGCCAACATTTCCTCAGCTAGTAACTCGCCCCGGTTCATGTAATCCAGATATGGGATTGTCCAATCCGGTATGGCATGCAGAGCTGCCACCAACTGAGCCTCTGGATCAGGAACAGCCAAATATTCTTCGGTTGGTACTTTGACTCACGGATTGTGCAACACATCAAGAAAGACATTGGGCGGAACCGGTTAACGTTGGGAACCAAGACGACTTAAAGCGTCCGCTGCTTCATTCTTCCACCGGTCTATATGGTCCACCTGATAACCTTTAAAGTGACTAGCCACTATGTCCACCTCTCGCCGATATGCAGCCATGAGTGGGTCCTTGGAATCCCAAGTGCTAGACACTTGCTGAGCCACTATATCTGAATCGCCGAAGCACTTAACCCGGCTCAAATTCATCTCTTTAGCCATCCGAGGACCGTGGAGTAAAGCCTCATATTCAGCTGCATTGTTAGTACAAGGGAACATTAAACGGAGGACATAACAAAACTTATCACCTCATGGGGAAGTTAATACGACTCCAGCCCCCGAACCCTCTATCTGTCTGGACCCATCAAAATGAATAGTCCAATATGTATTATCTGGTTTCTCCTCAGGTGCCTGTAACTCCGTCCAATCGTTGATGAAATCTACGAGTGCCTGGGACTTGATCGCCGTGCGGGGTATATATTTGAGCCCGTGGGGTCTAAGCTCAATGGCCCACTTGGCAATCCGGCCAGTTGCCTCTCTGTTTTGAATGATGTCGCCCAGAGGAGCTGAACTGACTACTGTGATAGGATGCCCCTGAAAATAGTGTTTGAGCTTCCGGCTTGCCATAAACACCCCATACACCAGTTTCTGCCAATGCGGATACCTCTGCTTTTTCTCAACGAGCACCTCACTAATATAATAAACCGGCTGTTGAACCGGATATTCTTTGCCAGGCTCCTTGCGCTCTACCACAATGGCTACGCTGATAGCCCGGGCATTAGCAGCCACATATAATAATAATGGCTCTTTATCGATCGGTGCTACCAGCATGGGCGGTACCATGAGCTGTTTCTTCAGATCTTCAAACGCCTTATCAGCTGCTTCACTCCAGACAAAGTTATCTGTTTTCTTGAGCATCTGATATAAGGGGATGACCTTCTCTCCAAGGCGGCTGATAAACCGACTCAAGGCTATAATCCAGCCGGCCAGACGTTGCACATCGTTAATACACGCCGGTTTAGCCAAGGACGTAATCGTTGCAATCTTTTCCAGATTAGCCTCAATGCCTCTGTTTGAAACTAGAAAGCCTAAGAGCTTGCCTGCCGGGACACCGAAACCACACTTCTCCGGATTGAGCATCATCTTGTAGACCCAGAGATTGTCAAAAGTTTCCCGTAGATCATCTATCAAAGTCTCCTCCTTTCTGGATTTGACCACAATATCATCTACATACGCATGGACATTGCGCCCAATTTGCTTATGAAGGCACTTCTGAACACATCGCTGGTAAGTTGCCTGGGCACTCTTGAGTCCAAAGGGCATGGAAACATAGCAGAAGGCTCCAAAGGGAGTTATAAAGGTTGTCTTCTCCTGGTCCTTAACTGCCATTTTGATCTGATGATAACCAGAGAAGCATCCAAAAAACACAAACGGTCACAACCCACCATAGCATCAATTATCTGATCAATGCGAGGGAGAGCAAAGGGGTCTGCAGGGCAAGCCTTGTTTAAATCTATGTAGTCCACACACATGCGCCAAGTGCCGTTTTTCTTAAGAACCAGCACCGGATTGGCTAACCACTCTGGATGAAAAACTTCAACAATAAACCCAGCAGCCAACAAACGGGCGACCTCTTCACCTATAGCCCTGCGCCTTTCCTTGTTGAAGCGGCGGAGGAACTGTCGGACCGGTTTGAATTTCGGATCAATGTTGAGTGTGTGCTCAGCGAGTTCTCTTGGTACACCTGGCATGTCAAAAGGTTTCCATGCATAGATGTCCCAATTCTCACGGATGAACTCGATGAGCGCACTTTCCTATTTGGGATCCAGGTTAGCGCTGATGCTGAACTGTTTGGATGAATCGCCAGGGACAAAGTCAACCATCTTAGTGTCTGTAGCCGATTTTAACTTCAATGCTGGATCATGTTCCGTGGTTGGCTTTTTTAAGGAGGTCATGTCTGCCGGATCAACTTGCTCCTTATAGAATTTTAACTCCTCCGTGGCACAAACCGACTCAGCATAAGCCGCATCGCCTTCTTCACACTCCAAAGCAATCTTTCTACTTCCATGTACTGTGATAGTCCCCTTATGACCTGGCATTTTAAGCTGCAGGTAAACATAAAATGGCATTGCCATAAACTTAGCATAAACCGGCCGCCCAAACAGAGCGTGGTACGGACTTTTGATCTTCACCACCTCAAATGTCACTGTTTCTGACCTTGAATCGTAGTCATCTCCAAAAGCTACCTCCAAAGCTATCTTACCAACATGATATGCAGACTTACTAGGCACCACACCATGAAATACCGTATTCGACGGTTTAAGATCCTTATCTGTCAATCCCATACGGCGGAATGTATCATAATACAAAATATTGATACTACTTCCCCCATCCATGAGAACTTTAGTGAACTTGTATCCCCCAACTTGAGGGGCTACCACCAAGGCCAAATGACCTGGATTATCAACCTGGGGCGGGTGATCCTCTCTGCTCCACAAAATAGGTTGCTCCAACCACCGTAAATACTGAGGTACTACCGGCTCAACAGAGTTGACTACCCTCTTGTGAAGCTTCTGATCACGTTTTCACAAACTAGTAGTGAAGACATGATACTGCCCGCTGTTCAGCTGTTTGGGATTGCTCTGATAACCCGACTGCTGCTGCTGCTACTGACCCCCCTGATGGTTGTAACCTCCCTAGTTGCCTTGGTGTCCTTGATTGACGTGTCCGATTTGATTGCCTGGAAACCCTGAACCGAATCCACCGCCTCTGTAACCCGGCCCGTGGAAACCTCCTCCTGAACCGTCGGGCGGGCTGTTGTCATATTGGAACATATTGGAATTCTTGAAAAACCCGCATGACATAACAATCTTTCCAGAGATGTGATGCCGGTTTCTCCTTCGATCCATGCTTTGGACAGGGCTAATTTAACAAGTGCTCCAAGTTGTTGCCTGGACCTCCACCCCTCTGGGGCTGCTTGCCTTTACGGCGCTGGCCATTCTCCTGCGCGTTGGTATTTGCGACAAAGTCCAAACCACTGTCGGCCCTGCGCTTACCAGCGTTTCCATGGCCTGCCGGATTGTGTTGTTAGCCTTTGGCATTGCTGGTCTTCTTACCCTTCTCCGGTTTGTCCTCCTATGAATCCGGATCCTTGGTATTATCTGAATCGGCGTATTTAACCAAAGCGGCCATGAGTGTTAACATGTCGTTGCAGTGATGCTTGAGCCTTCCCAACTTCTGTTTCAACGGTTTGAAACAGCAATTACCCTTTAACGTTAACACTGCGGTGTTTGCATTGATACGATCTGACGAATGCAAAATCGCCGAGACCCGTTTGACCCAATGGGTCGTGGACTCCCCTTCCTCTTGGACACAAGCGGCCAGATCTACAATTGACATCAGCTGCTTACACGTATCCTTGAAGTTCTGGATAAACCGGTGCTTCAGTTCGGCCCATGATCCAATAGAGTTGGTCGGCAAGCTCTTCAACCAAGTGCGAGCTGTTCCTTCCAACATCATGGTGAAATATTTAGCACACACCGCCTCGTCAACATCTAACATCTCCATTGCCATCTCATAGCTCTCCACCCACGCCTCTGGCTGCAAATCGGCGGTATAATTTGGTACCTTACGAGGTCCCTTGAAATCCTTGGGTAGTCGCACATTACGCAAAGCAGGAGATAAACACGGTACCGCTAAGGAACTGAACATCGCCCCTGGCTCCACGGAGGCAGTGGGGTGAACCGGAGTAAGCTGTCGTGCCTCGTGTCGAGCTGTCAACTCGGCCTCTCGACGTGCGCGGCCATGGTCCACGACATCTTGCGCATTAGCACCTCCCCCAGCCGGGTTGTTCCCTCGTGGAGAATTTCGACGGCGTGCACTACTGGACACGGCTGGTTCGTCTTCCACGTGTCTTCTATAACTCCAGCTTGGGCGGGGAGTGGAGTGAATCCTCTCACGGCTGTGTGAATATGCTTGCTGTTGATTTAGTGCTGTCTGAAGGAGATCCCTGGCCCGACGTGCTTCCACTGCAGCTGGTGACTCGCCGTCGGTTGGGAGGGCCGCCAGGCGTGATGCAACAGCCACAATGTTGTCCAACGGGTTGGAATAATGCCCGGGCGGTGTTGAGTGTACAATGTTGTTCTGGCGAGGCAGGTCCATCGTGCGCGGCTGAACCGGCGCTCCTGCTCCCGGCGCCCCCGCCCGGTTTAGTGTGGTTTGGTTACCATCTCCTGCACCTGGCGTGTTGAAAAGATTCTGCGGCTCATGAACCGACGGGAGACGTGATCGGTACCTTCTTCTCATGACTTCCTCTGAAGCATTCTGATCCAGTCTAATCCGGTAAGCCTGTGCTTCCAACTCGGCCCGCTCCATAGCCATCCTGGCATTCTCTGCTGCCAGGTCCGCTTTGGCCTGGGCCATCTGATATTTCACCTTTGCAATCTCCACATCGTGCTGATCCCTGGCTACTGCGTCTACCTCCGTGGACATCAATGTTGCCAGAGCGTCGAACAAATCAGACAAGACTTGGGCCGGAGGTGGCGCCGAGCTTCATGCCCCTGGTGGTGTGGCCGTTGTTGAACCGGAGAGCATTGTTGCGGCGGTAGATGAATGAGGCGCCGATTGTGTGCCGGCCATGAAGATGGCGGCCCGGTTTGGCCGACCGAGGGAATCCGGAATACTGTTGCCCTCGGATCCTCCCTCAATCCGGCCGTCCTGCAACTGGTAAAGCGATTCGGTTTCTCTAGAAGACTCGTCATCAGAGCAGACTACGGTTTCTCCATCGGACACCGGTCCGTCCTCGTACCTTGATCCATGGACGGCACCTACGAAAACATGCCTGGCCTCGGGCTGAACCGGCAAAGAACTTGCACGCCGAGCCGTTTCGATGATGTCGGTGCAAATGTCCGGCTCGGGGGCCGGTTCGCCGATCTTGCCGATGAAGACGTGAATCCCACCAAAAGGGACCCGGTACCCGTATTCGATTGAATCGGCCTCGGGACCCCATCCTGCGTTGTCGATATAGAGCTTGCCGCGGTGACTCTTCGTCATCCGGCCCACAGCGTATCCCTTGAGTCCATCGAAGCTGCCCTTCAAGAACTCAAAACCATCGTGCGATAGCCCCACGGTGGGCGCCAACTGTCGTGGGTTTGTCACGGCAGATGTCCTCGTGAAAGGACTTAGTCGTGGAGCCATCACAACGGGTTAGCTTAAAGGGGTTAAACCGGACAAAGGGACACGGGAGTTTATACTAGTTCGGCCCCTTCGATGAAGGTCAAAGCCTACGTCTAGTTGTGATTGGTATTTCTAGGGTTTCGAAGGCTAGGGAGCGAATCCGCTTTGTCTGGCTCTCGAGTTGTTGTTGTCTATCCCTAAACCGCGACCGGGTAGTCCCTTTATATACATAGGTTGACGCCCGCCGGGTTACAGAGTCCCGAAGCCGGTTTATAAACGTATCTGGTTCGGCCTCTCTCTGTCTATCTTACTATACAAGTTACATGACTAGGCCGGTTTACATTTACATACTGTAACTCGCCTTTGGGCCCCCGTAAAGTGCCAGCATCTTTACATCTTCATGGGCTTCTAATCTTCAAAGAGTCAACCCGGCTACATAAGGCCGGTTTACCTCCAGTAGTAATATCCCCAACAGGTTCCCTGAATATGATGATACAACAATGAGGGAAGAAGCTGAGCCGGTAGTGCGGGAAGAAGCTGAGCCAGCAATGCGGGAAGAAGCTAAAGAAGAGGCATCGGATCAGCCCGTTGATGATCTAGGCCGGGCCATTGCCGATGCAAAGAGAAACTACGCAAGTGATTTGGAGAAGAAGAAGTTGCAGCGCATGTTAGAGGATCACAAAAAATTGTTGTACCCGAATTGCGTAGGTGACAAGAAAAAGCTGGGCACCACACTGGAATTGCTACAATGGAAGGCAGAGAATGGTATATCTGACAAGGGATTTGGAAAGTTGCTGGTAATGATAAAGAATATGCTTCCAAAGGACAACGAATTGCCCAAGAGTACGTACGAAGCAAAGAAGGCTGTCTGCCCTCTAGGGTTAGAGGTGTAGAAGATACATGCATGCCCCAATGATTGCATCCTCTATCACGGTGAGTACGGGGATTTGAACGCTTGCCCAGTATGCGGTGCATTCCGCTATAAGATCAGCCGCGATGACCCTGGTGATGTCGAGGGCGAGCGCCCCAGGAAGAAGATTCCTGCCAAGGTGATGTGGTATGCTCATATATTACCACGATTGAAACGTCTATTCCAAAACAAAGAGCATGCCAAGGCGATGCGATGGCACAGAGAAGACCGTAAGAAAGACGGGAAGTTGAGAATACCCACTGACAGGTCGCAGTGGAGAAAAATCGAAAGAAAGTACGGGAAGGAGTTTGCAGATGACGCAAGGAACGTATGGTTTGGTCTAAGCGCAGATGGCATTAATCCTTTTGGGGAGCAGAGCAGCAACCATAGCATCTGGCCTGTGACTCTATGTTTGTATAACCTTCCTCCTTGGTCGTGCATGAAGCGGAAGTTCATTATGATGCCAGTGCTCATCCAAGGCCCTAAGCAACCCGGCAACGACATTGATGTGTACCTAAGGCCATTAGTTGAAGAACTCTTACAACTGTGGAATGGAACAAGTGTACGTGCATGGGATGAGCACATGGGGGAAGAATTTGACCTAAAGGCGTTGCTGTTCGTGACCATCAATGATTGGCCTGCTCTCAGTAACCTTTCAGGACAGACAAACAAGGGATACCGGGCATGCACGCACTGTTTGGACGATACCGACAGTATATATTTGGCTAATTGTAACAAGAATGTGTACCTGGGACATCGTCGATTTCTTTCGAGCAGGCATCCCATAAGAAAGAAAGGAAAGCATTTCAAAGGTGAGGCGGATCACCGGATGAAGCCTCGCCACCGTACTGGTGCGGGTGTACATGATATGGTCAAGGATTTGAAGGTGGTCTTTGGAAAGGGTCCTGGTGGACAACCTGTTCCGAATGACGCTGACGGACGCGCACCCATGTGGAAGAAGAAATCTATATTTTGGGACCTGCCCTATTGGAAAGACCTGGAGGTTTGCTCCGCAATCAACGTGATGCACGTGACGAAATATTTTTGTGTGATCCTGCTTGGCTTCTTGGGCGTGTATGGGAAGACAAAAGATACACCTGAGGCACGGGAGGACCAGCAACGCATGCAAGGAAAAGACGGCATACATCAGGGTCATGCAAGCTATGCTCTTACGAAAGAAGAGAAGGAAATCTTCTTTGAATGCCTGCTCGGTATTAAGGTACCGTCTGGCTTCTCGTCGAATATAAAGGGAATAATAAACATGGCAGAGAAAAAGTTCCAGAACCTAAAGTCTCATGACTGCCACGTGATTATGACGCAACTGCTTCCGGTTGCATTGAGGGGGCTTCTACTGGAAAACGTTTGATTAGCCATTGTGAAGCTATGTGCATTCCTCAATGCAATCTCTCGGAAGGTAATCGATCCAGAAATCATACCAAGGTTAGAGAATGATTTGGTGCAATGTCTTGTCAGTTTCGAGTTGGTGTTCCCACCATCCTTCTTCAACATCATGACGCACGTCCTAGTTCACCTATGTGAAGAGATTAACGTTTTGGGTCCTATATTTCTACACAATATGTTCCCCTTTGAGAGGTTCATGGGAGTCTTAAAGAAATATGTTCATAACCGTGCTAGGCTAGAAGGAAGCATCTCCAAGGGCCATGAAAATGAGGAGGTCATTGAGTTTTGTATTGACTTTATTCCTGGCCTTAAGCCGATTGGTGTTCCTGAATCGCGGTATAAGGGCAGACTGGATGGAAAAGGCACGCTAGGAGGGGAACAAATAATATGTATGGATGGACATTCTCTCACTGAAGCACACTACACAGTTCTATAGAATTCCGCCTTGGTGGCTTCGTATATGGATGAACACAAGAATTTGCTACGCTCCAAACACCCGGAGCGGTCTGATGACTGGATTACACGTGAACAAACCAGGAGTTTTGCCAGCTGGTTGCAGACACGTACCATGCATGACGCCTCTATTGAAGATGACATGTACTTGATGTCCCAGTTACCATCTTCGAATATAATGACTTTCAAAGGGTACGAGATAAATGGTAATACATTTTACACGATCACCCAAGATAAGAAGAGCACCAACCAAAACAGTGGTGTCCGCTATGATGCAGAAACCAAGACGGGAAAGGAGACATATTATGGTTATATACAGGACATATGGGAACTTGGCTATCGACGTGGTTTGAAGGTCCCTTTGTTTCGGTGCAAATGGGTCAATATGACATGAGGCGGGGTAACGGAAGACCCGCAGTACGGAATGACAATAGTGGATCTCAACAATCTTGCGTATGCAGACGAACCATTCGTCCTAGCCAATGATGTGGCATAGGTTTCTATGTGAAGGACATGTCTACGAAGCCAAGAAAAAGAAAAATAAGGAAGCGAATGCATCGTACGATGAGCCAAAGCGGCACATGGTTCTTTCTGGGAAGAGAAACATCGTGGGAGTGGATGACAAGACAGCCATGTCAGGAGATTATGAAAAGTTTGATGAAATTGCTCCATTCACAGTGAATATTGACCCGAGCATCCAGTTAAATGATGAAGATTTTCCATGGCTACGGCGCAAAGGGACACACGCGAAGAAAAAGTTTCACACCCAAAGATCTGGGATGTGATCGGCTTCACTATCATCACTTTCTTCTGAGTTTCACACATAAGTGGGAATCTCCATAATAGTTAGGGTAGCTAGTTAGGTGTTTTGGCATTTGAAACGCGAAGAAATTTTATGTGCAAGAAAATTCTTTCATGCATTTACTGATTTTTCAGCTAAATGACCCTGAAATTGTAAAGCATTTCAAATGAACTCAGAAAAGGTTGAAAGTTGGCATGGTATCATAATTTCACCCACATAGCATGTGCAAAAAAGTAGAGAGGGTTACCGCAAAAACTGGATGCACTTCGTGTACAAAATGGACAATCTCTTTCGAAGTATCAGGGTTTCGGACGAAAACTCATCCGTTACAAAGGCGTTTCATTTTTTAAATAACCTAAGCATTACCAAATTGAATATAATTATAAAACACACTAATATTAAACATAAGAAAAAGAACCATTGAAAAATCTATTTTCAAAGTTAAGTTATTCACAAACTAGTGATTCACACAAAGTTCAAATAATTCAAAATTTAAACTATTCAAATTTGTAAACTACCGGTACTAACAGAAAGTTTGTAATTTTTTGTACCTAAAGCAAAAATATTCACAAACAAACTCTAAATACAGCAAAAAAAAACAACTCTAAAATAAATAAAACAAAAATAAACAAAGAAAAAAAGCCCACCTACTGGGCCACAGCGGCCTACATACGACTAGAAACCCAAATTCTAGTTGGGCCAGGATGCAGGCCCGCTAGCCCAGTAGGCCCAATAGGGCATCGTAGAAGAGGTAGGCCCAGAAGGCCTGCTTAAGAGAGGAGCTCGAGACAGCAGCGACGGCGGGGCTTATAAGCAGGTGTGAGTGCCCCTCGGCTAGCGAGGTGGGACTAAACTTTTGCGCCCCTCGCCTGGCAGCGCACACCCTTTAGTACCGGGTCGTGGCTTCAACCGATACTAAAGGGGGGGGGCTTTAGTATCGGTTGGTGCCATGAACCGGTACTAAAGGGGGTGCGGTTCCTGCCGCTTCGCCTGGCCAAAACAGACCTTTAGTACCGGTTGGTGGCTCCAACCGGTACTAAAGGTGGGTTCTATATAAGAAAACACTTCAAAAAAAATTGTCAGTTTCTCATCTCTCCCTGCTTCTTTCTCCTCTGCCCCGTCGCCGCCGCCCCTCGTCGCCGCCCCCGTCGTCATCCGTCGCCGTCCGTCGCCGTCCGTCGCCGTCGCCGTCCCCGTCCCCGTCGCCGCGCCGCGCCCCATCGCCGCACCCCGCCCCGTCCTCCCGTCGTCCCCGCCCGGCCCGTCCTCCCGTACGTCGTCCTCGCCCGGCCCGTCCCCGTCCCCGTCGTCGCCGCCCCATCTCCGTCTCCGTCCCCGTCCCCGTCGCCGCCCACCGTCGTCGCGCCTCGCCGGTGAGCTCTTGCCCCAGCCGCCAACCACACACACACACACACACACACATTGTTATAGAATTGTTAGCAATATTTCTATTTTTTAGTTATAGAATTATTAGAAATGTTAGTTTTAGTTATAGAAATGTTAGTTATATAGAAATGTTAGTTATATAGAAATGTTAGTTATATAGAAATATTTTTTAGTTATAGAAATATTAGAAATGTTAGTTTAGTTATATAAATATTAGAAATGTTAGTTTTAGTTATAAAATTTAGAATTTGCATATATGAAATCACAATCCATCATTTAAAAAATGTTACTTTAATTTTGCAGCATATAGTATTTGTTATCGACGATGCCCTGCCCGCATCCTCGCCGTCTAGCCGTTCGCGACGACGTCCTCCTTCAGAGGACCCATGTCTGGGACTGGGCTCCGCCAGGCTGGCACTGGGAGGTGCTACCTTCAGGGGCGCGACGCTTGGTGAGGAACCCGGCCCCGGGTCCCATGATCGACCCTCATCTCCTTTGGTGGCGTTCACGTTGGCCACTTTCGGTGCGGAGGGAGCCGGCCCTGCCGAAGGTGGTATGTCGTCGTGTCAGGCAGGAGGACGAGCACGTCCATCGCTACATGGCTGCTATGGACGTCGGGTTCTCCAATACCTGGCAGGTTCTTTTGGGAGATCACCCGAGCTATGATCCAGTGATGGTTCCTTCTCTTTGGGTGTCCACCGCCCGCACCTCAGGAACCGTGAGCGGCCTAGGTTACTCTGTAGTATTCGATCTTTATTAGCTTGCTAGCTAGCTAGCTAGTGATGTAATCGATATTATATCTATTATTCGAGGCCATGTATTCGAGATTATATTTATTATTCGAGACGATGTATTCGAGATTATATCTATTATTCGAGACGACGTATTCGAGACTATATTCAATGATGCTTATTATGTACTATGATTGATTCTGTTTTTCCTTATTAATTGATTGCATCCATGCATTTTAATTTGAATATATTTCTTTTGGATTAGTTAAACAAAACCTATGGCGGACAATACCGGCAGAGAGGGAGAAGAGGCCCTGTTCAATATCATACACAATCCTCATGGGCCAGATGATGATCAGAATGAAGAAGATTATGATGGCTCGGAATATCTAAACAACACCGGGGAGGGTGATATGATATTCGATCGCGACGACCGAATTGATGAAGTCATGAACTATGAACATGACGACGAAAATGTTGATCTTGAAACAACAAAGACCGGCGAGGTATATATATTTATATAAGCAGGCATCTGGTGATCATCACATGTTTTAAATGACTTGAAGATATATTAACGAATCGATCTTTCTTCTTTCAGCCATCCGGATCGAGCAAATCTTCAGGCAACAGGAAACGAAGCCCGAACAAAATGTTGAAGGAGGGTGTAAAGTACAATATCGAGGCTGTCAAACCTAATGGCGAACCATTAGCGCCTAAGAAGATTGCGGACAAGTTCATTCGTCAGTGTGGAGTTCTTGTGAAGGACCAACTCCCGATCTGCCTTCAAGAATGGAGAGAGCCAACAAAGCCACGTCTAGTAGTTACTTTTGTCAACGACAGACAAAAACTTCTGCTTTGGGAAACGCTCATGGAACATTTCACCCTACCAGATCATTTCACAGATGCAGATGTGGAGAAAGTCAAGGACGCTCCTCTTAGGAAGATGGCGATTGCATTCAAGAACCACAAGATTCATGAATGGGCCAAGTACGTCAAGGGAGGAATGAAGACTCCAGTATTCGAGGGAACACTAGAGAAGCAAAGTGCTCATTGGGACGATTTTGTGAAATTCAAGGATTCGGAATTATCTAAGGAACGGTCGAGAATAAACAAGGCCAATGCCGCAAAAAAGGATAAGTTCCATAAGCTGGGGCCAGGTGGCTATGCGGTGGGAATGCCTAAGTGGGATAAGTCTGAGAAATAGATGCTGGATGCAGGTGTCACTCCAGAAACATTGAGCTGCCCCCAGGTGCAGCACTTGGTTCTATGCACATGGGGGGAGATGGACCCGAAGACAGGCAAAGTTTTGAAGAAGGCATGTCTAGACGGAGCCGAAGATAAGCTACTTGTTGCAATAGAAGAGGCTCAATCGGGGGTGTTCGAGCCCAACAGAGAGAATGACGAGCTTACGCGTGCCCTGGGAAATCTTGAACACCCGGGAAGAACACGAGGCATGGGCGCTATGCCGTGGTATGAGGGGTTTTCGGACTGGAACGCCGACTACAGAACCCATGCAAGAAAGAAGATTGCGGGGGAGAAGAAGAGGAAGATGGAGGAGGAGCAGAGGAAGCTAGACCGTGAATGCCTTCAAGGTCTAGAATCAGCGCACGCAAACTTGGCAGTCAAATTCTAGCGACAGCAGGAGCAGATCGACTTACTTATCTAGCAAAGGGGGTCTCAGCAGCTAGCGGATGATCCACCATTGGATAGCACCGTCCCATCCATGCCGAGAAGCAGCGTGGGTTCCGCCCCTGGCGACGCATTGCTGCATAGCTACCCAGTGGATCACATCATCAAGAACACTAACTGCGAGCTACACTTCAAAATGAAGAACATATTCATGAAGGTGGCGGACGCCCTTGCTTTTTGTAACACCCTTGATGCGACTATATCTCCCACGTGTCGAGGCACGACTTGGAGGCATAATCGCATTGAAGGCATATGTCGCAAGTGAGGTAATCTTCACACAACCCATGTAATACAATAGGGGAAAAAGAGATACATAGTTGGCTTACAATCGCCACTTCGCGCAATTACATGAATAAACATTACATCAATCAAATACACTCATGGTCCGACTACGGAACCAAAATAAAAGAAGAACCCCAAATGCGACAAAGGTCCCCGATCGACCCCAACTGGGCTCCACTACTGATCAACTAGAAAGAAACAGCACAAAGGACAAGATCTTCATCGAGCTCCTCCTGAGCTTGGTTGCGTCATCTGCACGGACTCATCGGCACCTGCAAGCTGGTTTTGGAAGTATCTGTGAGTCACGGGGACTCAACAATCTCGCACCCTCGCGATCAAGACTATTTAAGCTTATGGGTAAGGTAAATGTCGGGACCCCGATCCTAGGTCACACCGATCTAGCATGTAACACATCATATCACTTTGTGGCCTCACGCACGGTATTTCCACGGGTGCCACCTTACCTGGCCCGGGACCGTTTGCGCCTTTTGGCTCACGTATATGATAGCGTCGCTAGCATCCATATGACAAAGAACCCAGGCCGACATGGCTAGTCGTGAACCCAAAGCGGCACTACCCCATGGGGACAGGCATACGTGAATCAACCTCGAGCATGTCGGTCAACAGCGTGTGAATCCGGGCTGTAGCACTGGGCTAACAGGACTCCGGTAACCCGGGCTGTAGCAGGCTAGGCAGGACTCCGGATGTCACCGCGTGACATTTCCCCGAAGGGACAGACATAGGAACGAAGTGAATCACATGCCGGCCAGTCAAGTGTCCTGAACAGTAGTGCTGGGCTAGCAGGACTCCGGTGATCCGGGCTGTAGCGGACTACTATCGCTCAGAAGTACTAGACTACATTTCCCCATATGATAGGCTGCCAAGGATAAACAACTAGATAGTCGGATCCCACACATACCAAGCATTTCAGTCATACACACAATATGCTCGATATGTGTGAATACAACATGGCATCACAACATAACTCTACAACTCAAGTATTAATTCATTAGGCTCCGAAGAGCGAGATATTACAAGCATGGGTCTCATGACCCAACAATCATAGCATACAAATCAAACACATGCGGAAGCTTAACATGTCTGAGTACAAACATCTATAAATGAAAAAGGCTAAGAAGCCTGACTATCTACCAGATCCTGCCGAGGGCACAAGATCGTAGCTGAGGTATCAAGCTAAACGTCAAAGTCCATGCAGAACTACTAGCGAGACGGAAGTCTCTCTGCAAAACATAAATTAAGCAAACGTGAGTACAAAGGTACTCAGCAAGACTTACATCAGAACTAAACTACATATGCATCGGTATCAACAAGGGGGGTGGTGGAGTTTAACTGTAGCAAGCCAGCTTTGACTCAGTGGCTAACCTGAACTACGATTGCGAGCAACTCTTTTGTGGTGGCGCACACGAGTCCACATATTCACCAATCAATACACCACTATGGATCCGCTCTCGTCTCCCTACGAGAAGGCCATCCATAGCACTCACACTTATCTTGCGAGTTTTAGAGTATCCACTTTCACTTGTCTATGAACTGTTATAGGCAACCCAGAAGTCCTTTACCGTGGACACGGCTATTCGAATAGATCATTTATAACCCTGCAGGGGTGTACTTCGTCACACATGTTTCCACCGCTTAGCGTCTGCACACGACATGTGCTCGGCAGACTTCAAGCGAAAGCCGACGTGGGTGTAGACCACGACCTGACTAACCACACAAGTCTCTAGTCCAGGTTTATCGCCTATTCGGGTTCCATCCGCGAGGAGATCCGGCCGGAGTTTCGCTCACAGCCCCAAACGATGTGTGCAGGGTTCCCGAGACACCAAACGGGCGCCCGGTACACCGTGCCACAGTGTATCTACCGCATCATAGCCCACCCCTAGGGTCAGCGCTACGCACGGCCGCCAACACATATCCTATAAACACCAGAAACTAGTTGCAACTCCTGGACAGAGGACGAGAGGGGTCAGTAAGTCGAGCGGGGTCATATTTCAGGGCCCAACGTGTGGTAGTAGCTGTTTCATGGATCACAAACACAGAACTCAGTTCCTGAGGACGGTTTCAATGAGACAACCCACCATGTACTCCTACATGGCCTCTCACCGCTACCTTTACCAAATCGTGTTCACACACTTAGCTCTCAATAGTAGGACATGTTCACACACCTCCGATTCATCCCCGATGAATCAGACCTGACTCAACTCTAAGCAGTAGCAGGCATGACAAACAAGCATGAATGAGTAGGCACATCAGGGCTCAAACAATTCCTACTCATGCTAGTGGGTTTCATCTATTTACTGTGGCAATGACAGGTCATGCAGAGGATAAGGGGTTCAACTACCGCGGCAAGTAACAGATAAATCGTGTTGTCCTAATGCAATAAAAGAGAGCAGGAGCGAGAGAGGGGGATTGTATCGGAATGAACAAGGGGGTTTGCTTGCCTGGCACTTCTGAAGATATCATTGGGTCTTCATCAGTGTCAACGATCACATCATCTGTACAACGTCTATCGAGAGGGGACAAATACCGGCAACAGGAGAAAGAAACACAATCAATGCAATGCACAATATGATGCATGATCATGACATGTCAATATGCTGTGGTTTGAGCTAATGCAACTAGCTATGATTTAAATGAAGTTGGTTTGAGTACAAGATTCAAATTCCAACCCCATATAGGATTATTTAAATGCCCTTTATTTGTTTTGTCCAAAACAGAGGACAAACATTGTTCAAACATGCATGAAAATGGTACAGATGGATTCCTTGAATTTTTCTGATAATTTTTCATATATAAATTATTTCATTTGGAGTTACGGTTGAATTTCTATGATTTTTCAAAGTTTTGGGCATTTTCTGAAAATAAATAAATCATTTAAGATTTATTTAAATTCCAGAAAGGAATTATTGCGTCAGCATGACCTCATAGGACGTCAGCAAGGTCAACAGCTCGGTCTAGGTCAAACCTGACGTGTGGGGTCCACACGTCAGTGACACAGTCAACTAACTAAGTTAGTTAACCCTAACTAACTGGGCTGGGCCAACTGGTCAGCGACTAACCCAGCTAACCTAACTAGCTAATTAGCGCTAACTAAGTAATTAGTCGGGCGGGGCCCGTGGGTCAGTGAGAGAGAGGGGGAGGTCAAACCGGGCAGTGGGTCAACCCACGCCGGTCAACGGGTCAGCGGTCGCCGGCGTTTAGCCGCCGGCGACGACAGAGACGGTGGGGCGGCTCGGGAATGCTCTACAGGGCACCATTCGATCCACGGGTTGCACCTACGGGTTCCTGGGAGTGAGGCGCATCCATTGGGGGAGGTGGTAGGAGCTGGGATGGCCGGAAAAGTGGTCGGCGACGAGGTTCAGCGGCGGCAGCAGCTCGGGCATCCTCGGGATAGCGCTACAGAGCACGGGAGGGGGCGCTGTGGTTGTCTGCGGGCTCATGGGATCGTGCTGAGCACGATGGTGTGCTCGGACACGAGCTGCGGTGGCTGTGGCCACGGCGGCGACATCGCCGGCGGCGTGGAGTGCTCAGCCAAGATGGGGCTATGGCCTAGAGGTCAAAAACGACCAGGGAAAAAGGGGGAAATGACTCGGGGGCTCACTGTGGTGACGTAGGGATGGCCAGCGTGCTCGGGGAAGCGTCGGTGGCGGCAAATCGACCGGCGAAGTCCGGCGAGCAGAAGCGGTGGTGAAGAGCTCGAAGACGACGGCATGGTGATCCTAGGCTTGCGTGGCTTGGCGAGGAGGAAGAAGGGCACCAGGCGGAGCTCGGGGGTGCATCGGGGAGGATCAAAGATGGCTGTGGCCGTGGGGGAGCTCGTCGGCGGCGACGGCTGCATTCGGTTGCGCGCGTGAGAGAGAGACGGAGAAGGGGACGAGGGCGAGGGAGAGTGCGAGAGCGTCAAGGGGGTCCAGGGGGGTAGCGTGGCATCGTCCGGACGCGTCGAGGAGGAGCCAGCCAGGCAGGGAGGGAGGAGGTGGCCGGGCGCGTGCCGGTGCGCGGTGGCCACACGCCTCGCGTCCTTCTGGCGCGAGGTGGGAGACGGTGGCGGCTCTGGTGGGCTGGGCTTGGTAAGTGGGCCGCCAGGTGGGTTAGGTAGGCTGCACAGGAGCTGGGCCGGGGGGCTTTGCCAGGTGAGCACTCTCTCTCTCTCTCTCTAATTTATTCTGTTTTCTGTTTTTTTTTTGATCTGTTTTGAATTAGTAAAAATACTAACTCATTTTGTAAAATCCTGACAAAAATTGTGGGCACTATTTGAATTATTTCCAAAAGCCCCCAATTGTTTTCAGAAGTATTAGAGCATTTAAAATATTTATAAAATTTAAATGCCCCAATTCAAATACAATATGAGTTTATTCAAAAATCCATAAATGGCCAAGAAATATGCTCATCATTTTTGGCAGAGGTTTTCACCTTTATCAAAAATCATGAACATTTCCAAAGGCATTTTGGGTTCATTGAAGATTATTTTAAGTTGAACCTATTTGATTTGATCTGGTGCTAGGGTTTGAACAATCCCCATTTCAAGTTTAGAAGAAATTTAGACATGATGCAGCAACCAAGCTAGTCCAAGTGCATGGCAAGGCTAGGGATGTTACAACTCACCCCCACTAAACAAGAATCTCGTCCCGAGATTTAAGACGTGAGGTAAGAAGGAAGGGGGGGGGTTCAGAAGACTATCGCAGTCTTCTCGATCCAACTGCCCTTCCCGAGGATGTTGATTCATTTTGTCATCTTGATCTTGAGGTCTTTGCTTTCGGGATCTTCATCCAGCATGATGATGGCAGAAGGAAATTCTACAGAAATCGATCTCCTCGGAGATCGAGCACTCAAGATCAACTCATGGAGTGAGATATAAAACATCTCTTGAGCTGAGACACGAAACACACAACAGGGGTGACGGGAATAAGCGGATGATAAAGGTTCAATTTGGTACGCAACAAACCCACGCTGGAGTAGGATGATGCATGGTTTCAAAGTAGCGAGGGATAATTGCCATGATACCATAACGAGACATCTTAAGGAAGGTGACTCGCAGAATTATTCCCTTAAGTGGCAAGAAGAATTACTTTTGATTCGGAGATCATAGAAACTCTTTATACCAGCCTAAGGCAATCACAAACGATCGCGTGAAGGAGCTTGAAGAAATGGTATACTCATACTAGAATGGATGATGTAGACTACCTTGTTGAAGACAACGCAATGGATGATTTGCTTATCATAGGAAATGGATGGGACCTATGGTAAGTCCACTTTTGAAGATGACCATGAACAGCAGCTACCGAGGTGCAAGCTGGGAACAAAATGCAAATGTTGGGAATGATTCTAGTAACTCGGGAGAAGGTTCACCGGCAAAGGTGATTCCACCAATCGGATGGCTATCGAACAACTGAGAGAACGGAGGCACATTCCAGTTAATGACAACATCAGAACCTAGTGCCTGAGCGTGCTTTCAAGAACTTGAGCATTTCCATACTCGTCAAGGTCGTACCAGCATCCATGTCAAGGATCCTGGCAACTCAACATACCACAATGATGAATGGTGATGGATAATGCAGATGCAAAGGAAGATAACAATGTCTCAGATTTCACCTTAGCGAAGCCAAGGAAACAAAATCTGGATGATCGACCGAGAGACATTTAGCACTCCGCTTCTAATGTTCTCCTTGATGTACTGGTTACCACGGTCATGCTTTAAGCATCGGCATAGCCACCAAGTAGTGGTCGGACTTCGGAATACAATAGATCCATAAGGAACAACTTCTGGAGTAAATCCTACGAAATTCTCATGGGAAGGTGCCCAACTTTCTTCAATCGAGATACTACAATAATAGGTCTTCCGGCTGGATGTGTTGGCCACGACATCCACTTTACCGTTTATCGAGGGACCAGTATTATAGTTCTTGGAAAATGCTCCAACCATCATATCTGCCTGAGATTCAGATCTGGTTGGTGACAGGATATTCCAGACTCATCGAGTCTAGAAAGGAAAATGAAGGTTTGCAACACAATCGACGAGACGACGTTGCGAGATTCTCGGGGAATGAACTACGGTAGTAGGCTCCAAAACATGAGCCGGTTCTGCTACAAGCATGTGAACACGTTGTCCTAGACAAGCATGGTCACCTGGTAGTCTTAAAATGAAACACTACCGAGTTCAGGGGGAACCATCAACGAGGATATCGAAGTCCTTGCGTAGGTCTAACCCTTAAGAAGAAACTTCTTCTCCTTGAACAAATCAATCAGTGGCTTGGTGTGCTAGGGATACATATAGAATGTAGATGATCAGTCTATCAGACCATAGAATACTTCGCACATGCATGACTGACTTGGGATGATTCCAGAGGAAGCAAAAACAAACTTTCTCGAATTCACGGCGGCAACTTACATCAGATGCACATGAATTAGAAGAAGTCACATCTTTCAACCGGACATATGCTTCATGATCGGGACATGAGGGCAATGCTTATAAAGTTTCCAACACTGGCTGGATGTTCAACACAATCATGGAGGAGACAAAATGCCGCTGATGGGCTCAACAGCAACTCATCGAAATTTCCATATCACTGGACTTCCACCACTATGTGAACAATGTGATAGTATTGGTCAGACCAAAGATATAATGGTGTATACTCGAGGGACAACCGCAAGTAAGACAACATTACGAACATCGTTGGTTCTGATTTGATTTGACGATAGCCCACACTCAATCAAGGTTTGGACAAGATAATAGATACAACAACTGATCACGAGGACCAATTGGTGAAGATATCATCTTTCTTCAACACACACACACACAATGATATCCCTTAGGGATGAACTAAGTCGGACAAGTTTTCATCTTCCAACTCTCCAAGTTGTTGTTAAGCTTAACCAACTAGCTCAGGGGTATCCAACACAGGTTCTTGGGGAAAAGTGGTTTATCGGAAAACCAACTTGAACACGAACTCAACATAACGGTCAGGTGACAACCTGGTAACACTTCCGAGAAGATATTCAGAAAATCACGAACCACCGGTATGTTACTAAGCTCGAGAACAACCTTGCTTTTCAGGGCAAGATGATATGATCAAAGAGTGAGGGATTGGCACAATCCTAATCCATTGATCGAAGTGTGCACCAGAAATATGGACTAGGTAGCACGATCAGTCTTAGAATGATAATTCAATAACCAACACGCTAAGAATGAGAATATTGTCCATTAACTACCAAGCAACGGGGTTGCTAGGAGTATTGATTTCACACACCACGATTCACTTGTCGTCATTCCGGTTGCAACAACACTGAAACCGAGAAGTGAACAATGATGGAGAGAGTATCACTGCGTCAAGAATTCATGAGAGAGGTGCAATTCTCACGACGCTCTTGACATAAAGTGGGCAATACTTCAGGGTAGAACAGAACAAAAGCTGGATTGGCATTTTGATCGGCGGAATACAACCACTTTGACCCGATCCCAGAAATGGATGAGGTACTGGAGTTTGTTTCTCCTAGTCATTCTAAAATAGAACGGCTCGACGGACAACAAGAATAAAAGGCACCGATGAACACAAATGCACAACTATTCCTGACTATCAATTGATAGACGAAGGTCAGAAAACAACTAAAGAGGGACAACTCAAGGAACATATAACTTTCTGAGTTGTGGATGCATGGATTAGTGTGTCGAACGAGTTCAACATATTTCTTCCGGATAACCCACGCAGAAAGGTAGAACTGGCAGAGCCACAATATAGAATGGAGAACTCATCAAGAGCACTCTGTCGTGACCTTTTGGTTCAAAAGAACTCCTGCCAAGAATGGTTCATGATAATTGGAAGAAGGATATACCACGAACCTCGAGGACTATCGCAAAGGTTTACTAATGTCCTAAGGAACTAGCAAACACTATCAACGTGAAGTAGGTAGGGTGAGTCTCGGGTTCAAAACCCAGGAATAGCATGCCTACCAACTAAATGGCATCACGGGATGCTTTTGAGAAAAATGGCCAGAATCACACACTGGGAACACAATTCATGGCTAGATTACTAGGTGGCACTCTAAGACATCTAGGGTCATAATAATAATTCCAACATATATGTCGAGGCAAAAGAATACCCCAACTGACAAGTAGTGTGATTAATCTGGCCCAAATGGACATCAAGAACAGGGGAAAGGGTTTGCAAATGCATCAGACTATTTAGAAACCTGGGATGACTCGGACAGCATAACGGCTATAAGTGCTCAAAATGATTTGAGACATCCTGCAAAATGGTGGCATAACCACTCAGAAGCACAAAATCAAGGTTCGAGACCAACTATGAACACACAGAAGTAGTAGAAACTGAACTGGCTTAAATCCAACAATCTTAGGCAACTACGGTTTAGTAACACCTCATCCTGATAGATAGATGAGAAGGCCTAATTCTTAATCCCCATAGAAAAGAAGAGGTTGACTCAGATCAGATGGGCCTGAGGTATAAGGAGTAAAAAGAGCCTTACGTTCCCTTCCACAATCAATTCCCTTACATAACTAAAGCATTTCTAGACTCAACTTCGACCAGTTTGGCTTGGTAATCCTACAGGCAGTCAGGCTCTGATACCAACGCTGTCGGGACCCCGATCCTATGTCACACCGATCTAGCATGTAACACATCATATCACTTTGTGGCCTCACGCACGGTATTTCCATGGGTGCCACCTTACCTGGCCCGGGACCGTTTGCGCCTTTTGGCTCACGTATATGATAGCGTCGCTAGCATCCATATGACAAAGAACCCGGGCCGACATGGCTAGTCGTGAACCCAAAGCGGCACTACCCCATGGGGACAGGCATACGTGAATCAACCTCGAGCATGTCGGTCAACAGCGTGTGAATCCGGGCTGTAGCACTGGGCTAACAGGACTCCGGTAACCCGGGCTGTAGCAGGCTAGGCAGGACTCCGGATGTCACCGCGTGACATTTCCCCGAAGGGACAGACATAGGAACGAAGTGAATCACATGCCGGCCAGTCAAGTGTCCTGAACAGTAGTGCTGGGCTAGCAGGACTCCGGTGATCCAGGCTGTAGCGGACTACTATCGCTCAGAAGTACTAGACTACATATCCCCATATGATAGGCTGCCAAGGATAAACAACTAGATAGTCGGATCCCACACATACCAAGCATTTCAGTCATACACACAATATGCTCGATATGTGTGAATACAACATGGCATCACAACATAACTCTACAACTCAAGTATTAATTCATTAGGCTCCGAAGAGCGAGATATTACAAGCATGGGTCTCATGACCCAACAATCATAGCATACAAATCAAACACATGCGGAAGCTTAACATGTCTGAGTACAGACATCTATAAATGAAAAAGGCTAAGAAGCCTGACTATCTACCAGATCCTGCCGAGGGCACAAGATCGTAGCTGAGGTATCAAGCTAAACGTCAAAGTCCATGCGGAACTACTAGCGAGACTGAAGTCTCTCTGCAAAACATAAATTAAGCAAACATGAGTACAAAGGTACTCAGCAAGACTTACATCAGAACTAAACTACATATGCATCGGTATCAACAAGGGGGGTGGTGGAGTTTAACTGCAGCAAGCCAGCTGTGACTCGGTGGCTAACCTGAACTACGATTGCGAGCAACTCTTTTGAGGTGGCGCACACGAGTCCACATATTCACCAATCAATACACCACTATGGATCCGCTCTCGTCTCCCTACGAGAAGGCCATCCATAGCACTCACACTTATCTTGCGAGTTTTAGAGTATCCACTTTCACTTGTCTATGAACTGTTATAGGCAACCCAGAAGTCCTTTACCGTGGACACGGCTATTCGAATAGATCATTTATAACCCTGCAGGGGTGTACTTCGTCACACATGTTTCCACCGCTTAGCGTCTGCACACGACATGTGCTCGGCAGACTTCAAGCGAAAGCCGACGTGGGTGTAGACCACGACCTGACTAACCACACAAGTCTCTAGTACAGGTTTATCGCCTATTCGGGTTCCATCCGCGAGGAGATCCGGCCGGAGTTTCGCTCACAGCCCCAAACGATGTGTGCAGGGTTCCCGAGACACCAAACGGGCGCCCGGTACACCGTGCCACAGTGTATCTACCGCATCATAGCCCACCCCTAGGGTCAGCGCTACGCACGGCCGCCAACACATATCCTATAAACACCAGAAACTAGTTGCAACTCCTGGACAGAGGACGAGAGGGGTCAGTAAGTCGAGGGGGGTCATATTTCAGGGCCCAACGTGTGGTAGTAGCTGTTTCATGGATCACAAACACAGAACTCAGTTCCTGAGGACGGTTTCAATGAGACAACCCACCATGTACTCCTACATGGCCTCTCACCGCTACCTTTACCAAATCGTGTTCACACACTTAGCTCTCAACAGTAGGACATGTTCACACACCTCCGATTCATCCCCGATGAATCAGACCTGACTCAACTCTAAGCAGTAGCAGGCATGACAAACAAGCATGAATGAGTAGGCACATCAGGGCTCAAACAATTCCTACTCATGCTAGTGGGTTTCATCTATTTACTGTGGCAATGACAGGTCATGCAGAGGATAAGGGGTTCAACTACCGCGGCAAGTAACAGATAAATCGTGTTGTCCTAATGCAATAAAAGAGAGCAGGAGCGAGAGAGGGGGATTGTATCGGAATGAACAAGGGGGTTTGCTTGCCTGGCACTTCTGAAGATATCATTGGGTCTTCATCAGTGTCAACGATCACATCATCGGTACAACGTCTATCGAGAGGGGATAAATACCGGCAACAGGAGAAAGAAACACAATCAATGCAATGCACAATATGATGCATCATCATGACATGTCAATATGCTGTGGTTTGAGCTAATGCAACTAGCTATGATTTAAATGAAGTTGGTTTGAGTACAAGATTCAAATTCCAACCCCATATAGGATTATTTAAATGCCCTTTATTTGTTTTGTCCAAAACAGAGGACAAACATTGTTCAAACATGCATGAAAATGGTACAGATGGATTCCTTGAATTTTTCTGATAATTTTTCATATATAAATTATTTCATTTGGAGTTACGGTTGAATTTCTATGATTTTACAAAGTTTTGGGCATTTTCTGAAAATAAATAAATCATTTAAGATTTATTTAAATTCCAGAAAGGAATTATTGCGTCAGCATGACCTCATAGGACGTCAGCAAGGTCAACAGCTCGGTCTAGGTCAAACCTGACGTGTGGGGTCCACACGTCAGTGACACAGTCAACTAACTAAGTTAGTTAACCCTAACTAACTGGGCTGGGCCCACTGGTCAGCGACTAACCCAGCTAACCTAAGTAGCTAATTAGCGCTAACTAAGTAATTAGTCGGGCGGGGCCCGTGGGTCAGTGAGAGAGAGGGGGAGGTCAAACCGGGCAGTGGGTCAACCCACGCCGGTCAACGGGTCAGCGGTCGCCGGCGTTTAGCCGCCGGCGACGACAGAGACGGTGGGGCGGCTCGGGAATGCTCTACAGGGCACCATTCGATCCATGGGTTGCACCTACGGGTTCCTGGGAGTGAGGCGCATCCATTGGGGGAGGTGGTAGGAGCTGGGATGGCCGGAAAAGTGGCCGGCGACGAGGTTCAGCGGCGGCAGCAGCTCGGGCATCCTCGGGATAGCGCTACAGAGCACGGGAGGGGGCGATGTGGTTGTCTGCGGGCTCATGGGATCGTGCTGAGCACGATGGTGTGCTCGGACACGAGCTGCAGTGGCTGTGGCCACGGCGGCGACATCGCCGGCGGCGTGGAGTGCTCGGCCAAGATGGGGCTATGGCCTAGAGGTCAAAAACGACCAGGGAAAAAGGGGGAAACGACTCGGGGGCTCACTTTGGTGACGTAGGGATGGCCAGCGTGCTCAGGGAAGCGTCGGTGGCGGCGAATCGACCGGCGAAGTCCAGGAGCAAAAGCGGTGGTGAAGAGCTCGAAGACGACGGCATGGTGATCCTAGGCTTGCGTGGCTTGGCGAGGAGGAAGAAGGGCACCAGGCGGAGCTCGGGGGTGCATCGGGGAGGCTCAAAGATGGCTGTGGCCGTGGGGGAGCTCGTCGGCGGCGACGGCTGCATTCGGTTGCGCGCGTGAGAGAGAGACGGAGAAGGGGACGAGGGCGAGGGAGAGTGCGAGAGCGTCAAGGGGGTCTAGGGGGGTAGCGTGGCGTCGTCCGGACGCGTCGAGGAGGAGCCAGCCAGGCAGGGAGGGAGGAGGTGGCCGGGCGCGTGCCGGTGCGCGGTGGCCACACGCCTCGCGTCCTTCTGGCGCGAGGTGGGAGACGGTGGCGGCTCTGGTGGGCTGGGCCTGGTAAGTGGGCCGCCAGGTGGGTTAGGTAGGCTGCACAGGAGCTGGGCCGGGGGGCTTTGCCAGGTGAGCACTCTCTCTCTCTCTCTCTAATTTATTCTGTTTTCTATTTTTTTTGATCTGTTTTGAATTAGTAAAAATACTAACTCATTTTGTAAAATCCTGACAAAAATTGTGGGCACTATTTGAATTATTTCCAAAAGCCCCCAATTGTTTTCAGAAGTATTAGAGCATTTAAAATATTTATAGAATTTAAATGCCCCAATTCAAATACAATATGAGTTTATTCAAAAATCCATAAATGGCCAAGAAATATGCTCATCATTTTTGGCAGAGGTTTTCAACTTTATCAAAAATCATGAACATTTCCAAAGGCATTTTGGGTTCATTGAAGATTATTTTAAGTTGAACCTATTTGATTTGATCTGGTGCTAGGGTTTGAACAATCCCCATTTCAAGTTTAGAAGAAATTTAGACATGATGCAGCAACCAAGCTAGTCCAAGTGCATGGCAAGGCTAGGGATGTTACAGTAAAGGTATGAGGTGGAGCTGCAGCAAGCGACTAGCATATGTGGTGGCTAACATACGCAAATGAGAGCGAGAAGAGAAGGCAAAGCACGGTCGATAAAAGTATGATCAAGAAGTGATCCTGGACTACCTACGTCAAGCATAACTCCAACAACCGTGTTCACTTCCCGGACTCCGCCGGAAAGAGACCATCACGGTTACACACGCGGTTGATTCATTTTAATTAAGGTCAACTTCAGGTTTTCTACAACCGGACGTTAACAAATTCCCATCTGCCCATAACCGCGGGCATGGCTTTCGAAAGTTCAAATCCCTGCAGGGGTGTCCCAACTTAGCCCATGACAAGCTCTCACCGTCAACGAAGGAATAGACCTCCACCCGAGACATTCCGATCAGACTCGGTATCCCAGTACAACAAGACATTTCGACAGGGTAAAACTAAACCAGCAGCACCGCCCGAATGTGCCGACAAATCCCGATAGGAGCTGCACATATCTCTTTCTCAGGGCACACCGGATCATCCAAACTTCCGGTAGGCCAGCCCAGAGTTGCCCCCGGTGGCCACCGGCGGCTGACAAGTTGGACCAACACTCAGAGGAGCACTGGCCCGGGGGGGTAAAATAATGATGACCCTTGAGTTCGCGAAACCCAAGGGAAAAAAGGCTAGGTGGCGAATGGTAAAACCAATGTTGGGCATTGCAAGAAAAGCTTTACTTAAGGCGAACTGTCAAGGGGTTCCCATTATAGCCCAACCGCGTGAGGAACGCAAACTCCGGGAACATAACACTGATATGACGGAAACTAGGGCGGCAAGAGTGGAACAAAACACCAGGCATAGGGCCGAGCCTTCCACCCTTTACCAAGTATATAGATGCATTAATTAAATAAGATATATTGTGATATCCCAACAAGTAAACATGTTCCAATAAGGAATGATCTCCATGTTCCAACAAGGAACAAACTTCAATCTTCACCTGGAACTAACAATGCTATAAGAGGGGCTGAGCAAAGCGGTAACATAGCCAATCAACGGTTTGCTAGGACAATGGTGGGTTAGGGGCTGAACATGGCAATTTGGGAGGCTGACAAGCAAGTGGTGGGCATCGTAGCAATGGCATAGCAAAAGAGCGAGCGAACTAGCATAGCAAAGATAGTAGTGATTTCGAGGGTATGATCATCTTGCCTGAAATCCCGAAAGGAAGAAGAACGAGTCCATGAAGAAGACAAACGGACGTAGATGAACGGGTCCTCACAAACTCGACGTTACCGGAACCAACCCGAAGAAGCAATCACCGGAAAAGAAGCACACAACATAGTAAAGAACCAACACATCAACATGGCATGATGCACAATCAAGTATGATGCATGTCCGGTTTAAAGAGGCATGGCATGGCAAAGAGCACAAGCAATCCTACAAATTAAGTGGAGCTCAATATGCAACGAGTTGCATATTGACGAAACACCACGTCAATTATTTAGTTCTCTCTCGGTTATGTACCCAACAATATTAAATGTTGATTAACATGGCAAGAGGCGAAGCAAATGAAAACTACCTATCTAGTCAAGGTTAAATGAGGCCGGAAGCAACGAACAACAATTCCGGTAAATCCCCATATGCAAAAATTAGGTTTGGTACTGTTCTTCCCTAAACATAATTTTAGAGTTGTTTAACATGCAAAGTGATGCCACCATGATAAACTAGGCAAAATTCTACCCCATTTACATATAAACTTTATTTAATTCGGAGCTACGGTTATTTAGTTATGAATTAAACCGTATTAGCATGGCATAGGGGCAAATCAATGCAAACAACATTTTAAACATTTTAAACATGGGTGAAAGTTGGATATTATTAATATACAGAAAATTCTGAGCAATTTTCATATATAATTCATTTTAATCCGATGCACGGTTTGTGAGATATTAAATGCATGAACATGGAGGGTTATTCTGTAAAACTGTAGTCTCTGGAATTATGCTAAAATCACAGACAAGGAAAAAAAACACACTGGGCCGAAAGTAGCTGGCCCGATAGTACACAGGGGAATCTTGGGCAGCTGCTCACATAGCGGGCCACGGCCCAGGACGGCGAGGCCGGATCTGGAGGTGGGCTTGGCGCAGTGCAGCAGAAACAGCCCAAGGCGAAGAGGCATGGCACGGTCAACGGGCACGGGCGAGCGGGAAGCCGAGGAAGGCCAACGCGGCGGTGACCGGCGGACTCCGGCGAGGGGACGACGGCAGGTGGCGGGCACGGGACCAGCTGACGACAGGAATGGATAGATCCGGCCCCTGGGCACCGGATCTGGCCGGATGACGGCGCCACCGGGACCGGCGACAAGCGACGACGGCAGCTCGGCTACCTGGACATGGAGAGAGAGAGAGAGGTTACAAGAGAGAGAGAGAGAGAGAGAGAGAGAGAGAGAGAGGAGTAGGGGAACGCTAGGGGAAAACGGAGGTGGCACCTGGTTGCGGATCCGGTGGTGCTCCGGTGGCGCTTGCCGTCGCGGGACCGCGGTAAGGTTGGCGGAGGCGCGGAAGAGCTGGTGTAGCGGGCGACGGTGGCTCAGGTCAGCGCAGAGGGAGCTCGGGCTCCTTGACCACGGGGAGGAAGACAGGGCACCGGGGGCTGAGGCAGATGGCCCAGATCCGGCTCAGGCGGGCCGGTTGCGGGCTCGGGCGGGCCACGGCGAAGTGGGGCGCCCAAGGGACGCGTGGCGCCTTCCCGTTGGCTGCGGGCGCCCTGCATGGTGGCGGCTGGCCACTAGGTTGGCACCAAGTGGCAGGGACGAGGTGTCCGGCGGCGGAATTTGAGGAGAGGGGCTGAGAGGTGGCTGGCTGATGATTGGGGCGTGGATTTCGTGGAGGAGGAAGGGGAAGGCCCAAAATGGCAAGGGGGGCTGCTATAAATAGCAGGAGGAGTTAGGGTTGGGGGTTTTAATCCGTTTCAGAGCCGTTCGATCTCGATCGGACGACCCGGAGCGGAGGGGGGGGGGTTAGATAGGTGGGCTAGTGGGCTATGAAGAGAGGTTGGCCTGAGATGAGAGAAGAGGAGTGCAGCCCGGCAACTGTTTTTGGAGACCGTAAACGTCCGACGTTAGACCGGCTACTATTGCCGCTATAGTTTAACGGTTGGGCGATCAAACGAACTCCAAACGCGATGAAACTTGGCAGTTGGCCTACTGACAACAAAACAACACCACACGCCAACTCTCGTCCCAATCCGAGAACATTTTCCGGCCACTTATAAAATACTATTTCGGACATGCCGCAGGCGCGTGCAAGTGTGTCTGGGCTCAGAAAGGACAACGGAGAGAACGAGGAGGCCGGGACGGATGCAAGTTTTGAAAACATGATGATGCAATGCACATGATGACATGATGAAATGCAACACGCAAGCGAATGACATGGCAACGACAACGAATAACTGGAGGACACCTGGCATATCGGTCTCGGGGCGTTACAACACTCCACCACTATGAGAGGATCTCGTCCCGAGATCTAGAATGGCACCGGAGGGGAAAAACGGAAGAGAAAGAGCCGAGGTAAAACTAAGTTGCTTCTTTGACAAACGAGTGAAACCACGAACCTTGAAAAGGTTAAGCCATATCGAGAAAATAATACAATGGAGATGACGAAGTTGAAAACACTCCGTTAGAAAAGAGGGACAAAGAACATTTCGAAAAAAAACCTTGAGGTTGAAGGGAAGATATATATTGAAAACACTCCGGTTAAGGAAGGGGATCAAGGAAGACCAAATTCGGGCAGCACTCCGGTTGGAAAGAAAAAGAATTGAATAAGGTCTTGATAAGATGAGAAGATATTTGATGAAATCACAACACACTGCCACCGGAACTATTGAATGAATGGAACAAGGGGTAAGAAAGATCTCAGACTGCACTCCGGTTGAGAAGGGAGTTAAAATTTGATAAGATGAGAGAGCTCAAATGAAAACACGACACTCCGGTTGAGAAAGGGATGCAAGACTTGATAAGGCGAAAAGAACTTGAGCAAAAAGGGCACAACACTCCGGTTAAATGGATAAGCAAGAGAAGAGCACGATCCAAGATGATGAGAGAGAAGAGCAACATTACAATGGCTCCGGAACAAAAGAATAGAAGATAGATAATTGAAATAAAGGAATTGAGAAGAAAATGCCATCTTATGCCACAAAAGAGCTTGAAAAGGCATCTTTAGGAGAGGGGTCGAACGGAGTTGTTGGAACACCAACAACGAAAAGAATAAGCTTGTAGTGGGCTTATGGAATACATCCCAAAATTATGAGGTGAAAACCTGCCACTCACGGGAAAAAGAATTGGATTGATAAGAACAAGAAGACGAGAAACTATTTCACCGGGAGGATAAATGAAGAACTTGGGTCAATTATAAGCACCATAATTAATAACAATCCTTAGGGAAGGCTTTAGATGAAATATAACCCAAGATAACTCCAATGAAGAGATCGATGGATTAAAAATATCCCATCCTTGACAACATGTGAATCATGAAACATGAACTCAAATTATCAAGAATGGCATAATACCACCTCCACTAATATGGTAGAAAGAACGCACTCCGGATTACAATATGAAGAAAGCTTGAGTTTCTAAGAAAAGAATCTCGATGAAAAGCTTGGAGAAGGAATTAAATCCTTGATGAACCATCATGTAGAACCTCCATGAAGAACTCCGGTAAACAAAGGAATGATCAAAAGAAATGAAAGCGAAGTTGGAAACACAAGGTGAAGACTTGCAATGATTTAGATGAAGCTTTTCGACAAGATAGAGTGGAAACTTGGAACTCTGGAAAAGAAAGATGGACAACTTGAATCGAGAATTTGATGAACCTCCAGGATAAGGAATTAATCACTTGGATGAACAAGAATAAGAATTATGTTATGCATATCCTTCACCAATTTAAATTGATGACAATCAACGGATTTGGCATATTACTTATTCTCGTAGAAAAGATTAAGATAGATATCGCGCCAACTTGAGAAGGTCTTCAACGAAACACCGGTGGAATCGAAACAACGAGTGAATTGATATGATGAATAAGGAAGAGAGATCTTGAAAGAACCACCGTAAGAATTGAAAATGATCGATGTAGGGGTGCATCACCGGTAAGAATTTGCAAATGAACGAAGGTGCTTGAGACAAACTAGATACATGAGGACGAAGAGATCAAGAACTGATTAGAGGATATTCGATTGATGCACCGGCAAGATAGGAGAATGAGAGCTGAAAGCTGAGAATGAACAAATCTTAGATGATGGGCTCCGGATAAACAAACTGAGAAGACTCTTGAATCTCTGGATGGGTGAAAAGAATTGTCACAATTGAAACAATTATGATAGGATGACATCAAGCTAGAATCGCGAATCTTGAAGAGAATGGATCAAAAATGAGAGGAACTCTTCTTCGGTCTTCAAATCTTGAGAATGACGACGAGAAACAGCAACAAAAAAAATTATTTAGACACTCCGGAATGAAGAATGGAAAGGTTGAGCCAACGATGAAAAGAATTTGAGGACATTTGACTGATGGCAATTCATTCTTACGTCAACTTCGAAAAGAATTTTTAAGGATATCTCTGGGAAAACAAGAGGAGTCAGGTAAGATCCTGGGAAAAGACCTGTGGGTTAGGGCCCACTCGAAAGAAACACCGTTGAAATGATTAAAAAGAGAGGTTGCACTGGTTGAATTAAATGACTTGAATGAGGGAACACCCTCGAAAGAGCTTGAAAGGATTGCGAATGGAAACGAATCTTCTAAGATATCTTCAGCACTCCGGAATAATAAATAGCGAGAAGTGGAATGATAATGAGGTGCACCGGCATAACAAAACATTGAAACGAGGAAAAGATATGATCAACAAAGCTTGACTTGGAACCACCGGAGATGAAAAGAATGAAGAATGACGAACTTGAAGCTCCGTTAGAATATTCATGAGAATCACCGGATAAGAATATTGATCGAAAAGAATGGAGAGGTTTCCATCAATGAGATGATACTTGATTAAGAAATCTGAGTCCTTGAAGAAAAAACAAGGGAGGGAGGGTGGGAAAAACAAAGGCAACTTGGAGACGGATGAAACAAACACCGTTGAGAAACTTAGAATTGATCTTGCGGATGTTGAAATGATCGGATCCACTTGAAGAGAAAACACGCCGGTTGAAAAGGATTGGAAAGACAATCTTGATGATCAAGCAGTAGTAGTATTCACATAGGAATATGAGAACACCATTTGGGGAAGGTATGGAATCAACATTTGACTTTGAAGCAACTCGGATACCACAACTCAAAACAAAAAACAAAGGATTGGCTTGTAGAATAAGCCAGAACAAACATATGATAGAGATTTCATCCGAAGTTTTCGTGGTGGGACCTACACGGGCTCGATCGTACAGCACCATCATGTACAAGGCAGTGCACATGACATACGAAGCGTCCCCGAGTCAGCATAGCCAAGGACTCTTTGAGACACAACGAGACCACTGTAAAATCGACCGTGAATAGGCGAACCACTAGACGTCGAACCCCAATTTCATATCATACATCTGTCAGAAAGATATCCTAAGAGCTACTTGAATTCCCACCTATGAAACTCCTGAAACTTTCTGGTTATGCAATCAGGTGTTGGGGATACAAGGAAAGCATAATATCTCACCCAAACTAGCAATTCCTACATCCAGCTGTATCCATCCTTCAACACATAACCAAGAAACCTTCGGAAATCATCTACCTCAACCTTCGAAAAGCATCCGTTATACAAGTTATGGCGATACTCCCGAACTCCCGCCCCAGTACTGGGTGGCGTCGAGGTTATCTCACCAACGAACTGCATAAAGGAGATTTTCGATGTCGCGAACATATCTCAAGTATACCAGAATTGCAACGATAAAATTATGATGACAACACCTCAGAGCTCAACTCCCCGGGACACTTCCACTAAACCCCTGACAGGAGGCACCAAGACAGTGTTCTCATCATAAGCCATCAGAACAAATCCAAGATACTCGCGTGATCCTAAAAACAATTTTAGTGAAATTTGAGAAGAGAAGGGTCAAAACTCTACGTCAGGATGCCTTACCAGAGCGATGAGGAGACTGGGAAGTAAAAAGAATTCCTAAGCTCTCTGATATATAAATCCTAAATGACTCAAAACATTTTTCTAGACACAACTCGACCGCTAAAAACGATCAAGCAATGGGGGCTCCTAAGGTCGGGGAAGGCTCTGATACCAACTTGTAACACCCTCGATGTGACTATATCTCCCACGTGTCGAGGCACGACTTGGAGGCATAATCGCATTGAAGGAATATGTCGCAAGTGAGGTAATCTTCACACAACCCATGTAATACAATAGGGGAAAAAGAGATACATAGTTGGCTTACAATCGCCACTTCACGCAATTACATGAATAAACATTACATCAATCAAATACACTCATGGTCCGACTATGGAACCAAAATAAAAGAAGAACCCCAAATGCGACAAAGGTCCCCGATCGACCCCAACTGGGCTCCACTACTGATCAACTAGAAAGAAACACCACAAAGGACAAGATCTTCATCGAGCTCCTCCTGAGCTTGGTTGTGTCATCTGCACGGACTCATCGGCACCTGCAAGCTTGTTTTGGAAGTATCTGTGAGTCACGGGGACTTAGCAATCTCGCACCCTCGCGATCAAGACTATTTAAGCTTATGGGTAAGGTAAAGGTATGAGGTGGAGCTGCAGCAAGCGACTAGCATATGTGGTGGCTAACATACGCAAATGAGAGCGAGAAGAGAAGGCAAAGCACGGTCGATAAAAGTATGATCAAGAAGAGATCCTGGACTACCTACGTCAAGCATAACTCCAACAACCGTGTTCACTTCCCGGACTCCGCCGGAAAGAGACCATCACGGTTACACACGCGGTTGATTCATTTTAATTAAGGTCAACTTCAAGTTTTCTACAACCGGACGTTAACAAATTCCCATCTGCCCATAACCGCGGGCATGGCTTTCGAAAGTTCAAATCCCTGCAGGGGTGTCCCAACTTAGCCCATGACAAGCTCTCACGGTCAACGAAGGAATAGACCTCCACCCGAGACATTCCGATCAGACTCGGTATCCTAGTACAACAAGACATTTCGACAGGGTAAAACTAAACCAGCAACACCGCCTGAATGTGCCGACAAGTCCCGATAGGAGCTGCACATATCTCTTTCTCAGGGAACACCGGATCGTCCAAACTTCCGGTTGGCCAGCCCAGAGTTGCCCCTGGTGGCCACCGGCGGCTGACAAGTTGGACCAACACTCAGAGGAGCACTGGCCCGGGGGGGTAAAATAATGATGACCCTTGAGTCCGCGAAACCCAAGGGAAAACAAGGCTAGGTGGCGAATGGTAAAACCAATGTTGGGCACTGCTGGAAAATCTTTACTTAAGGCGAACTGTCAAGGGGTTCCCATTATAGCCGAACCGCGTGAGGAACGCAAAATCCGGGAACATAACACCGACATGACGGAAACTAGGGCGGCAAGAGTGGAACAAAACACCAGGCATAGGGCCGAGCCTTCCACCCTTTACCAAGTATATAGATGCATTAATTAAATAAGATATATTGTGATATCCCAACAAGTAAACATGTTCCAATAAGGAACGATCTCCATGTTCCAACAAGGAACAAACTTCAATCTTCACCTGCAACAAACAACGCTATAAGAGGGGCTGAGCAAAGCGGTAACATAGCCAATCAATGGTTTGCTAGGACAATGGTGGGTTAGGGGCTGAACATGGCAATTTGGGAGGCTGACAAGCAAGTGGTAGGCATCGTAGCAATAGCATAGCAAAAGAGCGAGCAAACTAGCATAGCAAAGATAGTAGTGATTTCGAGGGTATGATCATCTTGCCTGAAATCCCGAAAGGAAGAAGAACGAGTCCATGAAGAAGACAAACGGACGTAGATGAACGGGTCCTCACAAACTCGACGTTACCGGAACCAACCCAAAGAAGCAATCACCGGAAAAGAAGCACACAACATAGTAAACAACCAACACATCAACATGACATGATGCACAATCAATTATGATGCACGTCCGGTTTAAAGAGGCATGGCATGGCAAAGAGCACAAGCAATCCTACAAATTAAGTGGAGCTCAATATGCAACGAGTTGCATATTGACGAAACACCACGTCAATTATTTAGTTCTCTCTCGGTTATGTACCCAACAATATTAAATGTTGATTAACATGGCAAGAGGCGAAGCAAATGAAAACTACCTATCTAGTCAAGGTTAAATGAGGCCGGAAGCAACGAACAACAATTCCGGTAAATCCCCATATGCAAAAATTAGGTTTGGTACTGTTCTGCCCTAAACATAATTTTAGAGTTGTTTAACATGCAAAGTGATGCCACCATGATAAACTAGGCAAAATTCTACCCCATTTACATATAAAGTTTATTTAATTCGGAGCTACGGTTATTTAGTTATGAATTAAATTGTATTAGCATGGCATAGGGGAAAATTAATGCAAACAACATTTTAAACATTTTAAACATGGGTGAAAGTTGGATATTATTAATCTACACAAAATTCTGAGCAATTTTCATATATAATTCATTTTAATCCGATGCACGGTTTGTGAGATATTAAATGCATGAACATGGAGGGTTATTCTGTAAAACTGCAGTCTCTGGAATTATGCTAAAATCACAGACAAGGAAAAAAACACACTAGGCCGAAAGTAGCTGGCCCGATAGTACATAGGGGAATCTTGGGCAGCTGCTCACATAGCGGGCCACGGCCCAGGACGGCAAGGCTGGATCTGGAGGTGGGCTTGGCGCAGTGCAGCAGAAACAGCCCAAGGCGAAGAGGCATGGAACGGTCAACGGGCACGGGCGAGCGGGAAGCCGAGGAAGGCCAACGCGGCGGTGACCGGCGGACTCCGGTGAGGGGACGACGGCAGGTGGCGGGCACGGGACCAGCTGACGACAGGAATGGATAGATCCGGCCCCTGGGCACCGGATCTGGCCGGATGACGGCGCCACCGGGACCGGCGACAAGCGACGACGGCAGCTCGGCTCCCTGGACATGGAGAGAGAGAGAGAGAGAGATAGGAGCAGGGGAAAACGGAGGTGGCACCTGGTTGCGGATCCGGTGGTGCTCCGGTGGCACTTGCCGGCGCGGGACCGCGGTAAGGTTGGCGGAGGCGCGGAAGAGCTGGTGTAGTGGGCGATGGTGGCTCAGGTCGGCGCAGAGGGAGCTCGGGCTCCCTGACCACGGGGAGGAAGACAGGGCACCGGGGGCTGAGGCAGATGGCCCAGATCCGGCTCGGGCGGGCCGGTTGCGGGCTCGGGCGGGCCACGGCGAAGTGGGGCGCCCAAGGGACGCGTGTGTAACGCCCCATATGTAACCTTCCCGAATTGTACTCCAACTCTTGCGTTTCCGGCATTAAGTTATATTTAATTCTCGGGTTTGGGTCTTTGTCTCCGTGTGTTGTTTTTGTTTTCGTGCATCTCATATCATGTCATCACGTGCATTGCATTTGCATACATGTTCATCTCATGCATTTGAGCATTTTCCCCGTTGTCCGTTTTGCATTCCGGCGCTTCGTTCTCCTCCGGTGGCCATTTCTAGCTTTCTTTCGTGTGTGGGGGTTAAACATTTCCGGACTGGGCCGAGACTTGCCATGCGGCCTTGGTTTACCACTGGTAGACCGCCTGTCAAGTTTCGGGTCATTTGGACTTCGTTTGATACTCCAACGGTTAACCGAGGGACCGAAAAGGCCTCGTGTGTGTGCAGCCCAACACCCCTCCATTTTGGCCCAAAACCCACCAAACTCAGCTCCATCCTCTCGGTCGTTCGATCACGATCGTGTGGGCGAAAACCGCACCTCATTCAGACTCTCCTAGCTCCCTCTATGCCTATATAAAGGCCCCCCATTTTTCGGATCTCCTCCTCCCCTGAAAGAACCATAAAACATCTCCGCGCCGCGCCGGACACGTCCGTGCCGGCCGGACGAAATCCCGCCGCCGCCCGCAACCAACCGGGGGCCGCCACGTGGCGCGCCGCCACCCGCAGCCACGCCGGCCCGCGCGGCCCGGCCGGGGCCCCCGAAGCCCATCGGCTCTGCCCCGCCGCCAGGGAAGCCCCGCCGCCTCCTCCTCCGACTCCGGCGGCCCGCTGCACCGCGACGCTCGCCAGAGCAGACGCCGGCCGCCGCGCCCGCCATCGCCGCCATCCGCCGCCGGTCGCCGCCCTCGCCTCGGTGTCCGCGCCGCCCCGCCTCCTCCTCGCCGGCCGGCGCCGCCCGCCGCCGCCCGGCTCCTTCCTCCTCGCCGGCGCCGAAGCAAGCCGGCCGCCTCGCCAGATCGGTCGCCCCGAGCTACAGTGCCCCGTGGATCTGAGATCTGGGAAAAAAAACCCTAACTCCCGGTTGACTTTCTCCTCCAGTTTCAGATTATTGTGCATACTTTGACCTACCATATCTTTGCATCCGTAGCTCCGATTTGGGCATACGATATGTCAAAATCTTCGCCTCGACGAGTACATCATTTCATTCCATTGCATCATTTGCATTTGAGGTCATCTTGGTGCCCAAAATTCTGTTGGAAGGAGGCATCATGAGTTAATTTGCAGATCCGTTAGTTCAACATGCACTTTTGTCATTTTTGCCATGTTTAATCCGTGCATGATATGCCTGTGCCCCTTTGGGATGAATTGTTAAGCATGTTGTCTTCTTTCCAGAGGTGCCTTCCATGAATTTTTAGGATGTGTGGGTTGTCTTGTGCAAGCTTGCGAAGAGGGCTACCTGAGTTTACTGATTTCAGGGACTTAGTCAAAATCACTAAGTCTGGGATGTTTTAGTTCACGATGCTACATGTCCGGCTTGTTTCCTAGTGATCCGTGCCTCTTTTGAGGATGATCAGTAAGAGTGATTTGTTATGCTTGTTGTGCTTAATCCATCCATGTCTTTACTTGTTATGTTGGGGTAACCTAGGTTGACTCAATCGAGCTCAACTTTTGGATAGTTGTTGTTTTGGGCAGATCGTGAACTCTTTTGCGATTTTGCCGGAGTGATTGCTAGTGATCCATGCATGCTATGCCATTGTTCTTGCCATGTCTAGCTAGAATTTTGTGCCTTCTTAATGGATATATGCTTTCCTTGCCATGACTTGCACCGTAGTGAGTGCATCGAGCTCGTTTACATGCCTCCGTGAGTTATTATTTCAGCATGTCCCAGTTTTCACTAAGTCTGAAAACTGATTGTGTGTCATCGATGTTTGTGTGCTCGGTAGAGTATTTTGTGAACCCTTTTGGCCCCAAGTCATTTTGGGTGTTTTGTTAAGCTTGATGAGTAGCGCCATGCCGTGCTCTTACTTGCCATGTTCAGGTTTTGCATCATGTTGTTTTGCTGCTCCGAAGAGAGCATCGTGGTCTGAAATTTCAGACTAGCGTTAATTTCGCTAAGTCTGAAATCTGTTTTGCTTATTCAGTTTTGCCATGCTTGTTTGAAGCCCTTAATGGATGAATTTGCCTATGCCTCAGTCCTGGTGATTTGTTAAGATTCTTGAGTACATCACTGCCATGCAATTTGTTTTCATGTTTGGTGGCTGTAGCATGTTCATTTTGTTGCATTTAGGAGCCTACTTGCTGTAAATCGCAGATCGATTCGTTTAGTAAAACGCTTGCCATTTCTAAACCGTAGCTCCGATTGCCATGATCTTTATATCGTTTTCAGGGGGATTTCTTCCCCTCTATCCAGTGGCACACTTGGTTTTCCAAGTTGAGGCCAGGTTCATGCATTTCCTGTCACATCTTGCATTTTGCATCCCGCATCGCATCCCGCATAGCATATCATCTTTGCATGTTATTGGTTGCCCTTACACGTGGTTGATTGTATCCTTGTTGCTTGTTTGTGTTGTTGGGTAGAGCCGGGAGACGAGTTCGCTAACGAGGAGCCCGTTGAGTTTGCTTTTGAGGATCCAGTCAATTCTGACAACCGTGCAGGCAAGATGATCACACCCTTGAAATCACTACTATCTTTGCTATGCTAGTTTGCTCGCTCTTTTGCTTTGCCAATGCTACGATGCCTACCACTTGCTTGTCAGCCTCCCAATTGCCATGATTGAGCCTCTAACCCACCTTTTTCCTAGCAAACCATTGATTGGCTATGTTACCGCTTTGCTCAAGCCCCTTCTTACAGCGTTGCTAGTTGCAGGTGAAGATTGGAGCCGTTCCTTGTTGGAGCATTTATTTACTTATTGGGATATCACTATATTGCTATGTTATATTTACTCATCTATATACTTGGTAAAGGGTGGAAGGCTCGGCCTCTCGCCTAGTGTTGGTCCGGAACGTCAGCCGCCGGTGGCCACCAGGGGCAACTCTGGGCTGGCCTACCAGAAGTTTGGACAATCTGAGTGTGCCCTGAGAAAGAGATATGTGCAGCTCCTATTGGGATTTGTCGGCGCATTCGGGCGGTCTTGCTGGACTAGTTTTGACCTGTTGAATCATCTTGTTGTACCGGGATACCGAGTCTGATCGGTGGGTCCTGGGTGGAGGTCTATTCCTTCGTTGACCGTGAGAGCTTGTTATGGGCTAAGTTGGGACCCCCCTGCAGGGATTGATCTTTCGAAAGCCGTGCCCGCGGTTATGGGTAGATGGGAATTTGTTAATGTCCGGTTGTAGATAACTTGAACCTTAAATAATTAAAATGAATCAACTGAGTGTGTTGCCGTGATGGCCTCTTCTCGGCGGAGTCCGGGAAGTGGACACGGCGTTGGAGTTATGTTTGCGTAGTCTGCTCTATATAGTTTTCCACTCGTGCTTTTCCTCCTCTTCTCGCTCTCCTTTGCGAATAAGTTAGCCACCATATATGCTAGTCGCTTGCTGCAGCTCCACTTACATTACCCCTTTCCTACCTATTAAGCTTAAATAGTCTTGATCGCGAGGGTGCGAGATTGTTGAGTCCTTTGTGGCTCACAGATTACTATTACACCAGATGCAGGGACCGATGATACTTCTCCGGATGGCGCGCTCGAGCTGAAGTGGGAGTACGATGAGGACTCTCAGTGTTACTATGTGTCTTTTCCTGATGATCAGTAGGGATGCCTATTTCGGGGTTAGATTCAGGGCCTAGTCGCTTGTTGGGGGTCTTTTCTATTTTGGCGCCGTAGTCGGGCCATGAGTGATTGTATGATGGATGTTATTTATGTACTTTGATGTGACGTGGCGAGTGTAAGCCAACTATATTATTATTCCCCCTTTATATTACATATGTACATGGGTTGTGTAATGATTCCCGACTTGCGACATTGCTTTCAATGCGCCTATGTCTCTAAGTCGTGCCTCGACACGTGGGAGACATAGCCGCATCGAGGGCGTTACAAGTTGGTAATCAGAGCCTTCCCCGACCTTAGGAGCCCCATTGCTTGATCGTTTTTAGCAGCCGAGTTGTGTCTAGAAAAATGTTTTGAGTCCTTAGGAATTATATATCGGAGAGCTTAGGAATTCTTTTTACTTCCCAGTCTCCTCATCGCTCTGGTAAGGCATCCTGACGTAGAGTTTTGACTCTTCTCTTCTCAAATTTCACTAAAAAAATTTAGGATCACGCGAGTATCTTAGTTTTGTTCCGATGGCTTATGATGAGAATACTGTCTTGGTGCCTCCTGTCAGGGGTTTAGTGGAAGTGTCCCGGGGAGTTGAGCTCTGAGGTGTTGTCATCATAATTCTATCGTTGCAATTCTGGCATACTTGAGATATGTGCGCGACATCGGAAATCTCCTTTATGCAGTTCGTTGGTGAGATAACCTCGACGCCACCCAGTACTAGGGCGGGAGTTCGGGAGTATCGCCATAACTTGTATAACGGATGCTTTTCGAAGGTTGAGATAGATGGTTTCCGAAGGTTTCTTGGTTATGTGTTGAAGGATGGATGCAGCTGGATGTAGGATTTGCTAGCTTGGGTGAGATATTATGCTTCCCCTGTATCCCCAACACCTGATTGCATAACCGGAAAGTTTCGGGAATTTCATAGGTGGGAATTCAAGTAGCCTTAGGATATCTTTCCAACAGATGTGTGATATGAAATTGGGGTTCGACGTCTAGTGGTTCGCCTATTCACGGTCGATTTTACAGTGGTCTCGTTGTGTCTTAAAGAGTCCTTGGCTATGCTGACTCGGGGACGCTTCGTATGTCATGTGCACTGCCTTGTACATGATGGTGCTGTACGGTCGAGCCCGTGTAGGTCCTACCACGAACACTTCGGACAAAATATCTATCATGTGTTTGTTCCGGCGTATTCCGCAAGCCAACCCTTGGTTTTATTTCGAGTTGTGGTATTCGTTCTTCTTCGACGTCATATGTTGATTCCATCCCTCGTTGATATACCTCTTCTACCTGATTCTTCGTGGCTTCGCAATTTAGGAATATGTGACCGCTTCAAGAGAAGTGCATTCGTTCATTTTGTTCGGATGTGAAGACTTTATGTTGCAATTTTCATTCCGTTGGATTCACCTTCTATATTTCTCTATTTTTGTGCTAATGGTGGTCAACCTCTTCAGGATGGCTCCCGCTAAGAGCACCAGTCAGAACCAGAATCAAGATCCTCCGCCACCTCCGCCTCCTCCGGAAGCATGGCAGGCTGTGATGGCTGCTACATGCAAATACTCAGCTGATCATGCAAATCATCCAAGAGCGGAATCAAAGCAGTCAAGGAAATCAAGGCAACAACCAGAACCAATTTGCAACTCTGAATTAGTTCCTCGCAAATGGTCCAAAGACGTTCAGCAACTGCGTTGAGGCTACCGATGCTGATGATTGGTTAGTCGATCTGGGCAAGCATTTTGAATGTAGCAACGTCAGACCTGAAGATTTCGTCAAGTTCGCGTCTTTCCAGCTCAAGGATCAGGCCGCAGAGTGGTTTCAGCAGTACCGTGATTCCAGAGGTGGACGTTTGATCACATGGGATGATTTCCGTCGTGATTTTCGAGCTCATCACATTCCTCAAAGTGTGACTGAAAGCAAACGTGAAGAATTCCGCAATCTGAAGCAAGGCTCTTTGTCTGTCTATGACTACAACAAGTTGTTCCAGAAGCTCGCCCGTTTTGCCAAGCAGGATGTTCCTGATGAGAAGAGCATGATCTATCAGTTCAGGGGTGGTCTTCGTGAAGAAATTCAGCTCGCTCTTGTCCTCTTCGAGCCGCTGAGATACGATGAGTTCTACAACATGGCACTGAAGCAAGAGGTTGCTCAGCTAAGGTGTGATGCTTCCAGGAAGCAAGTCAGAGACACTACGTCTTCTTCCTCTACTCAAGTGGCCAAGCAGCAGAAGTATTGGCTTCCTCCTCCTCCGTTCCGTCAGCCATATCAGCAGAAGAGCAAAGGTGGCTATGGTTCGTCCCACCCACCCAACCCAGGCTTTCAGAACAAGACTTCGTCTCAAGCTTCAAGATCGAGTGCTCCGTACCACCGTCCGCTCTCAGAGGTCACGTGCAACAAGTGCCAACAGAAGGGTCACTATGCCAACAAGTGTTTCAACCAGAGGCGTCTTCCTCCTCCTCCTCCTGTCAGATCGGCAAGTACAGCTGTGGTCAAGCATAATCCCAAGCACGCCAAGGTCAATATGGTGAATGCAGCTCAAGCAGAGGATTCGTCAGATGTGATCATGGGTAACCTTCCTGTTAATGATATTCCTGCAAAAGTTCTTTTTGACACAGGTGCATCGCATTGTTTCATCTCGAAGCCTTTTGCATCTAAGCATGAGTTCTTTTCCCAAGCGATGCATAGTCCGCTAGCAGTGGTATCTCCGGGTAAATGTTTGCTCGCCAATCAGGAGATTCCGGATATTTCCATCATGTTGGGTGAATTCAAGTTCTTGGCTTCTCCAATGGTTCTTGGCAATTCCGATATTGATCTTATTCTTGGGATGGACTGGCTCTCTAAACATAAAGCTCACCTCGATTGCGCAGCCAAGCAGATTCAACTAACTCATTTGTCTGAGGAAGTAATTGTTTTTGCTGCTCGGGATAATACCATCCGGTTGTTCTCTCTTAATGAAAAGGGTGAATTGGATGCTATTTCGCAGATTCCGGTTGTTTGTGAGTATCAAGATGTCTTCCCTGAAGAACTCCCAGGCATGCCTCCAAACCGGCCGGTTGAATTTGTTATTGAACTTGAGCCCGGTACGGAACCTGTGTGCAAACGTCCCTACAAGCTCGGCCCCGAAGAGTTGAAGGAGTTGAAGAAACAACTCGATGTGCAAGAAAGGATGGGTCTCATTCAGCCTAGTACTTCTCCGTGGGGTTGTGGTGTTCTTTTTGTGAAGAAGAAGGATGGAACGGACCGACTTTGTGTTGATTATCGTCCATTGAACAAGAAGACCATCAAGAACAAATATCCACTTCTCAACATTAATGAGCTGTTCGAACAACTCAAGGGTGCCCAAGTATTCTCCAAGCTTGATCTCCGTATGGGTTATCATCAAATTCGCATTCGTGAACAAGATATTCCAAAGACGGCGTTCAGAACAAGCTATGGGTCATATGAATACACTGTTATGTCTTTTGGCCTCGCTAATGCTCCTCCGACGTTCTCTCGCATGATGAACTTCATCTTCAACCCCTACACCAATGACTTTGTTTTGGTCTATCTCGATGATATCCTGGTTTTCTCGAAGAACAAGGAAGATCACGCCAAACACTTGCGTTTGGTTCTTGACAAGCTAAGGGAACATCAATTCTACGCCAAGTTCTCCAAGTGTGAGTTTTGGCTCGATGAGGTTCTTTATCTTGGCCATATTATCTCTGCCAAGGGCATTTCCGTGGATCCTGAGAAGGTGTCTGCAATTGTTAATTGGGAACCTCCTCAGAATGTGAAGCAACTCCGTAGCTTCCTCGGTCTTGCAAGTTATTGCCGAAGATTCGTTGAAAACTTCTCCAAGATCGCGAAGCCTCTCTCAAATCTTCTTCAGAAGCACGTCAAGTACGTTTGGTCTCCGGAGTGTGATATCGCTTTCAACGCCTTGAAAGAGAAATTGATTACTGCTCCAGTTCTAACTCCGCCTGATGAAACCAAGCCGTACGAGGTCTTTTGTGATGCCTCTCTCCAAGGTCTCGGTGCAGTACTGATGCAAGAGAAGAAAGTTGTTGCTTATACCTCTCGCCAGTTGAAGCCTAATGAGAAGAACTACCCAACTCATGATCTCGAGTTGGCGGCAGTTGTGCACGCATTGTTGACTTGGAGACATCTTCTCTTGGGAAGGAAAGTGGACATTTTCACAGATCACAAGAGTCTCAAGTACATCTTCACTCAGCCAAATCTCAACCTCAGGCAGACTCGATGGGTCGAAATGATTCAAGAGTACAATCCGAGTATCGAGTATACTCCAGGCAAGGCTAATGTGATTGCTGACGCTTTGAGCAGAAAAGCATATTGCAACAGTCTGATTCTCAAGCCTTATCAACCCGAGCTTTGTGAAGCCTTCCGCAAACTTAATCTGCAAGTTGTTCCTCAAGGTTTCCTCGCCAACCTTCAAGTTTCTCCTACCTTGGAAGACCAGATTCGCCAAGCCCAGCTTCTTGATGCTATGGTGAAAAAGGTGAAGATTGGTATTGCAAAGAGTCAGTCCAAGTACAAGTGCTACCGACTTGATGACAAGGACACTCTCTTCTTCGAGGATCGAATTGTTGCGCCCAAAGGTGAACTTCGTAAGGTGATCATGAATGAGGCTCACAACTCTCTCCTCTCCATCCACCCTGGGAGCACGAAGATGTATCAAGTTCTGAAGCAAACTTATTGGTGGACTCGAATGAAGCGCGAGATCGCTCAATTCGTGAATGAATGTGATGTCTGCAGAAGAGTGAAGGCAGAACACCAAAGGCCAGCAGGTCTCCTCCAACCTCTCACCATTCCAGAATGGAAGTTTGACCACATTGAAATGGACTTCGTGACTGGGTTTCCTAAGTCCAAGCGTGGCAATGATGCTATATTCGTTGTCATCGACAAGCTCACCAAAGTGGCTCATTTCCTGCCTATCAAAGAGTCAATCACTGCAGCTCAATTGGCGGAGCTCTACACCTCTCGAATTGTCTCTCTGCACGGTATTCCTCAAGTGATATCTTCAGACCGTGGCAGCATCTTTAGCTCCAAGTTTTGGGATTCTTTTCAGAAGGCCATGGGCACCAACATGCGCTTCAGCACTGCTTTCCATCCTCAAACAAGCGGCCAAGTCGAGCGTGTCAACCAGATTCTTGAAGATATGCTCAGGGCTTGTGTTATCTACTTCGGCATGAAGTGGGAGGATTGTCTTCCTTATGCTGAATTCTCGTACAACAACAGTTTCCAAGCAAGTTCCGGCAAGGCCCCGTTTGAAATTCTGTATGGTAGGAAGTGTCGTACACCTCTCAACTGGTCTGAAACCGGTGAACGTCAGCTGCTGGGTAATGACCTGATCACAGAGGCAGAAGAAATGTGCAAGGTCATTCGTGATAACCTCAAAGCAGCCCAATCTCGTCAGAAGAGCTACTATGACAGCAAGCACCGTGATTTGGCTTTCGAGATCGGAGATCATGTCTACCTCCGCGTCTCTCCAATGAAAGGGACTCGTCGCTTCGGTATCAAAGGGAAGCTTGCCCCCAGATACGTCGGGCCTTTCAAGATTGTCAGCAAGAGAGGCGACCTCGCCTATCAACTCGAGCTTCCGGCAACCTTTGCCAATGTTCATGATGTGTTCCATGTCTCGCAACTCCGAAAGTGCTTCAAGACGCCTGAGCGCACCATCAACTTCGAGGACACTGAGCTCCAAGAAGATCTCTCCTACCGTGAGCACCCAGTTGCAATCCTTGAAGAGACTGAACGAAAAACTCGCAACAAGTCAATCAAGTTTCTCAAAATCAAGTGGTCACACCATTCCGACCGTGAAGCTACCTGCGAACGCGAGGATCACCTCCGTTCCGAGTACCCGGAGTTCTTTCAGTCCTAGATCTCGGGACGAGATCTTTTCGTAGTGGTGGAGTGTTGTAACGCCCCATATGTAACCTTCCCGAATTGTACTCCAGCTCTTGCTATTTCCGGCATTAAGTTATATTTAATTCTCGGGTTCGGGTCTTTGTCTCCGTGTGTTGTTTTTGTTTTCGTGCATCTCATATCATGTCATCACGTGCATTGCATTTGCATACATGTTCATCTCATGCATTCGAGCATTTTTCCCCGTTGTCCGTTTTGCATTCCGGCGCTTCGTTCTCCTCCGGTGGCCATTTCTAGCTTTCTTTCGTGTGTGGGGGTTAAACATTTCCGGACTGGGCCGAGACTTGCCATGCGGCCTTGGTTTACCACCGGTAGACCGCCTGTCAAATTTCGGGTCATTTGGACTTCGTTTGATACTCCAACGGTTAACCGAGGGACCGAAAAGGCCTCGTGTGTGTGCAGCCCAACACCCCTCCATTTTGGCCCAAAACCCACCAAACTCAGCTCCATCGTCTCGGCCGTTCGATCACGATCATGTGGGCGAAAACCGCACCTCATTTGGACTCTCCTAGCTCCCTCTATGCCTATATAAAGGCCCCCCATTTTTCGGATCTCCTCCTCCCCCGAAAAAACCCTAAAACATCTCCGCGCCGCGCCGGACACGTCCGTGCCGGCCGGACGAAATCCCGCCGCCGCCCGCAACCAACCGGGGGCTGCCACGTGGCGCGCCGCCACCCGCAGCCACGCCGGCCCGCGCGGCCCGGTCGGGGCCCCCGAACATTTTTTAAGAAATAAAAACCTTCTGTCGATTTATCCACACTTCCATGACTTCTAGAGGAAAGCTAACTGCTTGCTGGCTGGGAGCTGTATGAGCGGTAACGTCCACGTACGGCTCCGTGAGAAGGTGGACGGAAATGGCCTTGTTGTACCTCACTCCCGTCTTCAATGGGGTCTGCTCTTTTTTTTAGGAAAGTAGCCCATCGGCTCTGCCCCGCCGCCAGGGAAGCCCCGCCGCCTCCTCCTCCGACTCCGGCGGCCCGCTGCACCGCGACGCTCGCCGGAGCAGACGCCGGCCGCCGCGCCCGCCATCGCCGCCATCCGCCGCCGCCTTTCTCCTCGCCGGTCGCCGCCCTCGCCTCGGTGTCCGCGCCGCCACCCGGATCCGGCGCGCGCCGCCCCGCCTCCTCCTCGTCGGACGGCGCCGCCCGCCGCCGCCCGGCTCCTTCCTCCTCGCCGGCGCCGAAGAAGCCGGCCGCCTCGCCGGATCGGGCACCCCGAGCTACAGTGCCCCGTGGATCTGAGATCTGGGAAAAAACCCTAACTCCCGGTTGACTTTCTCCTCCAGTTTCAGATTATTGTGCATACTTTGACCTGCCATATCTTTGCATCCGTAGCTCTGATTTGGGCATATGATATGTCAAAATCTTCGTCTCGACGAGTACATCATTTCATTCCATTGCATCATTTGAATTTGAGGTCATCTTTGTGCCCAAAATGCTGTTGGAAGGAGGCATCATGAGTTAATTTGCAGATCCGTTAGTTCAACATGCACTTTTGTCATTTTTGCCATGTTTAATCCGTGCATGATATGCCTGTGCCCCTTTGGGATGAATTGTTAAGCATGTTGTCTTCTTTCCAGAGGTGCCTTCCATGAATTTTTAGGATGTGTGTGTTGTCTTGTGCAAGCTTGCGAAGAGGGCTACCTGAGTTTACTGATTTCAGGGACTTAGTGAAAATCACTGAGTCTGGGATGTTTTAGTTCACGATGCTATATGTCCGGCTTGTTTCCTAGTGTTCCGTGCCTCTTTTGAGTATGATCAGTAAGAGTGATTTGTTATGCTTGTAGTGCTTAATCCATCCATGTCTTTATTTGTTATGTTGGGGCACCCTAGGTTGACTCAATCGAGCTCAACTTTTGGATAGTTGTTGTTTTGGGCAGATCGTGAACTCTTTTGCGATTTTGCCGGAGTGATTGCTAGTGATCCATGCATGCTATGCCATTGTTCTTGCCATGTCTAGCTAGCATTTTGTGCCTTCTTAATGGATATATGCTTGCCTTGCCATGACTTGCACCGTAGTGAGTGCATCGAGCTCGTTTACATGCCTCCGTGAGATATTATTTCAGCATGTCCCAGTTTTCACTAAGTCTGAAAATTGATTGTGTTTCATCGATGTTCGTGTGCTCGGTAGAGTATTTTGTGAACCCTTTTGGCCCCAGGTCATTTTGGATGTTTTGTTAAGCTTGTTGAGTAGCTCCATGCCATGCTCTTACTTGCCATGTTCAGGTTTTGCATCATGTTGTTTTGCTGCTCCGAAGAGAGCATTGTGGTCTGAAATTTCAGACTAGCGTTAATTTCGCTAAGTCTGAAATCTGTTTTGCTTATTCAGTTTTGCCATGCTTGTTTGAAGCCCTTAATGGATGAATTTGCCTATGCCTCAGTCCTGGTGATTTGTTAAGCTTCTTGAGTACATCACTCCCATGCAATTTGTTTTCATGTTTGGTGGCTGTAGCATGTTCATTTTGTTGCATTTAGGAGCCTACTTGTTGTAAATCGCAGATCGGTTCGTTTAGTAAAATGCTTGCCATTTCTAAACCGTAGCTCCGATTGCCATGATCTTTATATCGTTTTCAGGGGATTTCTTCCCCTCTATCCATTGGCACACTTGGTTTTCCAAGTTGAGGCCAGGTTCATGCATTTCCTGTCACATCTTGCATTTTGCATCCCGCATAGCATATCATCTTTGCATGTTATTGGTTGCCCTTGCACGTGGTTGATCGTATCCTTGTTGCTTGTTTGTGTTGTTGGGTAGAGCCGGGAGACGAGTTCGCTAACGAGGAGCCCGTTGAGTTTGCTTTTGAGGATCCAGTCAATTCTGACAACCGTGCAGGCAAGATGATCACACCCTTGAAATCACTACTATCTTTGCTATGCTAGTTTGCTCGCTCTTTTGCTTTGCCAATGCTACGATGCCTACCACTTGCTTGTCAACCTCCCAATTGCCATGATTGAGCCTCTAACCCACCTTTGTCCTAGCAAACCATTGATTGGCTATGTTACCGCTTTGCTCAAGCCCCTTCTTATAGCGTTGCTAGTTGCAGGTGAAGATTGGAGCCGTTCCTTGTTGGAACATTTATTTACTTGTTGGGATATCACTATATTGCTATGTTATCTTTACTGATCTATATACTTGGTAAAGGGTGGAAGGCTCGGCCTCTCGCCTAGTGTTTTGTTCCACTCTTGCCGCCCTAGTTTCTGTCATATCGGTGTTATGTTCCCGGATTGTTGCGTCCCTTACGCGGTTGGGCTATAATGGGAACCCCTTGATAGTTCGCCTTGATTAAAGCTTTTCCAGCAATGCCCAACATTGGTTTTACCATTTGCCACCTACCCTTTTTTTCCCTTGGGTTTCCGGAGCCCGAGGGTCATCTTTATTTTAGCCCCCCACGGGCCAGTGCTCCTCTGAGTGTTGGTCCGGAACCTCAGCCGCCGGTGGCCACCAGGGGCAACTCTGGGCTGGCCTACCGGAAGTTTGGACAATCTGAGTGTGCCCTGAGAAAGAGATATGTGCAGCTTCTATCGATATTTGTCGGCGCATTCGGGCGGTGTTGCTGGACTAGTTTTGACCTGTCGAATCATCTTGTTGTACCGGGATACCGAGTCTGATCGGTGGGTCCTGGGTGGAGGTCTATTCCTTCGTTGACCGTGAGAGCTTGTTATGGGCTAAGTTGGGACCCCCCTGCAGGGATTGATCTTTCGAAAGCCGTGCCCGCGGTTATGGGCAGATGGGAATTTGTTAATGTCCGGTTGTAGATAACTTGAACCTTAAATAATTAAAATGAATCAACTGAGTGTGTTGCCGTGATGGCCTCTTCTCGGCGGAGTCCGGGAAGTGGACACGGTGTTGGAGTTATGTTTGCGTAGTCTGCTCTATATAGTTTTCCACTCGTGCTTTGCCTCCTCTTCTCGCTCTCCTTTGCGAATAAGTTAGCCACCATATATGCTAGTCGCTTGCTGCAGCTCCACTTACATTACCCCTTTCCTACCTATTAAGCTTAAATAGTCTTGATCGCGAGGGTGCGAGATTGTTGAGTCCTTTGTGGCTCACAGATTACTATTACACCAGATGCAGGGACCGATGATACTTCTCCGGATGGCGCGCTCGAGCTGAAGTGGGAGTACGACGAGGACTCTCAGCGTTACTATGTGTCTTTTCCTGATGATCAGTAGGGATGCCTATTTCGGGGTTAGATTCAGGGCCTAGTCGCTTGTTGGGGGTCTTTTCTATTTTGGCGCCGTAGTCGGGCCATGAGTGATTGTATGATGGATGTTATTTATGTACTTTGATGTGACGTGGCGAGTGTAAGCCAACTATATTATTATTCCCCCTTTATATTACATATGTGCATGGGTTGTGTAATGATTCCCGACTTGCGACATTGCTTTTAATGCGCCTATGTCTCTAAGTCGTGCCTCGACACGTGGGAGACATAGCCGCATCGAGGGCGTTACAGCATGGCACCTTCCCGTTGGCTGCGGGCGCCCTGCATGGTGGCGGCTTGCCACTAGGTTGGCGCCAAGTGGCAGGGACGAGGTGGCCGGCGGTGGAATTTGAGGAGAGGGGCTGAGAGGTGGCTGGCTGATGATTGGGGCGCGGATTTCGAGGAGGAGGAAGGGGAAGGCCCAAAATGGCAAGGGGGGCTGCTATAAATAGCAGGAGGAGTTAGGGTTGGGGGTTTTAGTCCGTTTCGGAGCCGTTCGATCTCGATCGGACGACCCGGAGCGGAGGGGGGGTTAGATAGGTGGGCTAGTGGGCTGTGAAGAGAGGTTGACCTGAGATGAGAGAAGAGGAGTGCAGCCCGGCAACTGTTTTCGGAGACCGAAAACGTCCGACGTTAGACCAGCTACTATTGCCGCTATAGTTTAACGGTTGGGCTATCAAACGAACTCCGAACGCGATGAAACTTGGCAGGCGGCCTACTGACAACAAAACAACACTACACGCCAACTCTCGTCCCAATCCGAGAACATTTTCCGGCCACTTATAAAATGCTATTTCGGACATGCCGCGGGCGCGTGCAAGTGTGTCTGGGCTCAGAACGGACAACGGAGAGAACGAGGAGGCGGGGACAGATGCTAGTTTTGAAAACATGATGATGCAATGCACATGATGACATGATGAAATGCAACACGCAAGCGAATGACATGGCAACGACAACGAATAACTGGAGGACACCTGGCATATCGGTCTCGGGGCGTTACACTTTTACAAATCCCTCCAAGGCAACCTTCCATTGCAACCCGATTCCAGCGGGCTATGCTCGTGTCTTGGTTGATGAGGTGGTGGACCAATATTCGGGGCTAGAGCTTGACATTCCTGGAGGTGACGATGAGCACACACTGGGAGAGGCCAACCATCGTATCATCCTATGGAGAAAGGATTGCATCATCTTTCGAAGGTCACCGACACCGCGTCATCCGACTCCTCGTCGAAGTCCGCCACCGAGTCAGCAGACTCCCGCTCCTCCAAGTCCACCAACGCATCAGGCCACTCCTCCTCCAAGTCCGGCACAGCTTCAAGCCACTCCTCCTCCTCCAAGTCCGGCAAAGCATCAGACCACTCCTCCTCCAAGTCCGGCACAACTTCAGGCCACTCCTCCTCCTCCAACTCAGCCACATCAGCCGTCTTCGTCACCTCAGCAATCACGGAAGAGAGCCGCCTCAGCTATGGTGCGTAGCGGTACAAGTCGAGGTAGTACTGGAGGTACAGGCGGAGGCAAGCGATTTCAATATGGCCCAAGCCTCGCGCCTCTTCTGCAGAGGCCTTATGACAAGTTCGAGGAGGAAAACGTAGCCATATCGAAGGCCGAGGTGGAAGCCCATTTTGCACCGAAACCGCCATCGCCGCCAAGGGAGAAAGTGTTGGGGAACGCAGTAATTTCGAAAATTTTCCTACGCGCACGCAAGATCATGGTGATGCACAGCAACGAGAGGGGAGAGTGTTGTCTACGTACCAACGCAGACCGACTGCGGAAGCGATCACAAAACGTAGAGGAAGTAGTCGTACGTCTTCTTCCCGATCTGACCGATCCAAGCACCGTTACTCCGGCACCTCCGAGTTCTTAGCACACGTTCAGCTCGATGACGTTCCTCGGGCTCCGATCCAGCAAAGCGTCGAGGAAGAGTTCCGTCAGCACGATGGCGTGGTGACGATCTTGATGTACTACCGACGCAGGGCTTCGCCTAAGCACTGTAACAGTATGATCGAGGTGGATTTTGGTGGCAGGGGGCACCGCACACGGCTAAGGAACGATCTCAAGGATCAAGTGTGTCTTGGGGTGCCCCCTGCCCCCCGTATATAAAGGCCAGGGGCAGGGGGTTTGGCCGGCTAGGAGGGAGGCGCAGGGAGGAGTCCTACTCCCACCGGGAGTAGGACTCCTCCCCTCCAATCCTATTCCAACTAGGACTCTTGGGGGAAAGGAGAAAGAGGGGTCCGGCCCACCTCTCCTAGTCCTACTAGGACTTGCGGAAGGGGGGGGCGCCGGCTAGGCTTGTGGGCTGCCTCTTCTCTCTTTTCCACTAAGGCCCAATAGGCCCATTTGCCTCCCGGGGGGTTCCGGTAACCCTCCCGGTAATCCGGTAAAATCCCGATTTCACCCGGAACGCTTCCGGTGCCCAAACATAGGCTTCCAATATATCAATCTTTACGTCTCGACCATTTCGAGACTCCTCGTCATGTCCGTGATCTCATCTGGGACTCCGAACAACTTTCGGTACATCAAAATGCATAAACTCATAATAACTGTCATCGTAACGTTAAGCGTGCGGACCCTACGGTTCGAGAACAATGTAGACATGACCGAGACATGCCTCCGGTCAATAACCAATAGCGGGACCTGGATGCCCATATTGGCTCCTACATATTCTACGAAGATCTTTATCGGTCAGACCGCATAACAACATACGTTGTTCCCTTTGTCATCGGTATGTTACTTGCCCGGGATTCGATCGTCGGTATCCAATACCTAGTTCAATCTCGTTATTGGCAAGTCTCTTTACTCGTTCCATAATACATCATCTCATAACTAACATCTTAGTTATTATGCTTGCAAGGCTTATGTGATGTGTATTACCGAGAGGGCCCAGAGATACCTCTCCGACAATCGGAGTGACAAACCCTAATCTCGAAATACGCCAACCCAACATCTACCATTGGAGACACCTGTAGTACTCCTTTATAATCACCCAGTTACGTTGTGACGTTTGGTAGTACCCAAAGTGTTCCTCCGGTAAACGGGAGTTGCATAATCTCATAGTTATAGGAACATGTATAAGTCATGAAGAAAGCAATAGCAACATACTAAACGATCGGGTGCTAAGCTAATGGAATGGGTCATGTCAATCAGATCATTCAACTAATGATGTGACCTCGTTAATCAAATAACAACTCTTTGTTCATGGTTAGGAAACATAACCATCTTTGATTAACAAGCTAGTCTAGTAGAGGCATACTAGTGACACTCTGTTGGTTTATGTATTCACACATGTATTATGTTTCCGGTTAATACAATTCTAGCATGAATAATAAACATTTATCATGATATAAGGAAATAAATAATAACTTTATTATTGCCTCTAGGGCATATTTCCTTCAGTCTCCCACTTGCACTAGAGTCAATAATCTAGATTACACAGTAATGATTCTAACACCCATGGAGCCTTGGTGCTGATCATGTTTTGCTCGTGGAAGAGGCTTAGTCAACGGGTCTGCAACATTCAGATCCGTATGTATCTTGCAAATCTCTATGTCTCCCACCTGGACTAAATCCCGGATGGAGTTGAAGTGTCTCTTGATGTGTTTGGTTCTTTTGTGAAATCTGGATTCCTTTGCCAAGGCAATTGCACCAGTATTGTCACAGAAGATTTTCATTGGACCCGATGCACTAGGTATGACACCTAGATCGGATATGAACTCCTTCATCCAGACTCCTTCGTTCGCTGCTTCCGAAGCAGCTATGTACTCCGCTTCACATGTAGATCCTGCTACGACGCTTTGTTTAGAACTGCACCAACTGACAGCTCCACCGTTTAAAGTAAACACGTATCCGGTTTGCGATTTAGAATCGTCCGGATCAGTGTCAAAGCTTGCATCAACGTAACCTCTTACGGTGAGTTCTTTGTCACCTCCATATACGAGAAACATATCCTTAGTCCTTTTCAGGTATTTCAGGATGTTCTTGACCGCTGTCCAGTGATCCACTCCTGGATTACTTTGGTACCTCCCTGCTAAACTTATAGCAAGGCACACATCAAGTCTGGTACACAGCATTGCATACATGATAGAGCCTATGGCTAAAGCATAGGGAACATCTTTCATTTTCTCTCTATCTTCTGCATTGGTCGGGCATTGAGTCTGACTCAACTTCACACCTTGTAACACAGGCAAGAACCCTTTCTTTGCTTGATCCATTTTGAACTTCTTCAAAATCTTGTCAAGGTATGTGCTTTGTGAAAGTCCAATTAAGCGTTTTGATCTATCTCTATAGATCTTTATGCCTAATATGTAAGCAGCTTCCCCGAGGTCTTTCATCGAAAAACTTTTATTCAAGTATCCCTTTATGCTATCCAGAAATTCTATATCATTTCCAATCAGTAATATGTCATCCACATATAATATCAGAAATGCTACAGAGCTCCCACTCACTTTCTTGTAAATACAGGCTTCTCCAAAAGTCTGTATAAATCCAAATGCCTTGATCACACTATCAAAGCGTTTATTCCAACTCCGAGATGCTTGCACCAGTCCATAAATGGATCGCTGGAGTTTGCACACTTTGTTAGCTCCCTTTGGATCGACAAAACCTTCAGGTTGCATCATATACAACTCTTCTTCCAGAAATCCATTCAGGAATGCGGTTTTTACATCCATTTGCCAAATTTCATAATCATAAAATGCGGCAATTGCTAACATGATTCTGACAGACTTAAGCATCGCTACGGGTGAGAAAGTCTCATTGTAGTCAACTCCTTGAACTTGTCGAAAACCTTTTGCGACAAGTCGAGCTTTATAGACAGTAACATTACCATCAGCGTCAGTCTTTTTCTTAAAGATCCATTTATTCTCAATTTCTTGCCGATCATCGGGCAAGTCAACCAAAGTCCATACTTTGTTCTCATACATGGATCCCATCTCAGATTTCATGGCTTCAAGCCACTTTGCGGAATCTGGGCTCACCATCGCTTCTTCATAGTTCGTAGGTTCATCATGATCTAGTAGCATGACTTCCAGAACAGGATTACCGTACCACTCTGGTGCGGATCTTACTCTGGTTGATCTACGAGGTACAGTAGTATCTTGATCTAAAGTTTCATGATCATCATCATTAACTTCCTCTCTTATTGGTGTAGGTCTCACAGAAACAGTTTTCTGTGATGTACTATTTCCCAATAACGGAGTAGGTACAGTTACCTCGTCAAGTTCTACTTTCCTCCCACTCACTTCTTTCGAGAGAAACTCCTTCTCCAGAAAGTTTCCGAATTTAGCAACAAAAGTCTTGCCTTCGGATCTGTGATAGAAGGTGTATCCAATAGTTTCCTTTGGATATCCTATGAAGACACACTTCTCCGATTTGGGTTCGAGCTTATCAGGTTGAAGCTTTTTCACATAAGCATCGCAGCCCCAAACTTTAAGAAACGACAACTTTGGTTTCTTGCCAAACCACAGTTCATAAGGCGTCGTCTCAACGGATTTAGATGGTGCCCTATTTAACGTGAATGCGGCCGTCTCTAAAGCATAACCCCAAAATGATAGCGGTAAATCAGTAAGAGACATCATAGATCGTACCATATCTAGTAAAGTACGATTACGACGTTCGGGCACACCATTACGTTGTGGTGTTCCGGGTGGCGTGAGTTGCGAAACTATTCCACAATTTTTCAAATGTACACCAAACTCGTAACTCAAATATTCTCCTCCACGATCAGATCGTAGAAACTTTATTTTCTTGTTACGATGATTTTCAACTTCACTCTGAAATTCCTTGAACTTTTCAAATGTTTCATACTTATGTTTCATTAAGTAGATATACCCATATCTGCTTAAATCATCTGTGAAGGTGAGAAAATAACGATATCCGCCACGAGCCTCAATATTCATCGGACCACATACATCGGTATGTATGATTTCCAATAAATCTGTTGCTCTCTCCATAGTACCGGAGAACGGTGTTTTAGTCATCTTGCCCATGAGGCACGGTTCGCAAGTACCAAGTGATTCATAATCAAGTGGCTCCAAAAGCCCATCAGTATGGAGTTTCTTCATGCGCTTTACACCGATATGACCTAAACGGCAGTGCCACAAATAAGTTGCACTATCATTATCAACTCTGCATCTTTTGGCTTCAACATTATGAATATGTGTATTACTACTATCGAGATTCAATAAGAATAGACCACTTTTCAAGGGTGCATGACCATAAAAGATATTACTCATATAAATAGAACAACCATTATTCTCTGATTTAAATGAATAACCGTCTCGCATCAAACAAGATCCAGATATAATGTTCATGCTCAATGCTGGCACCAAATAACAATTATTTAGGTCTAATATTAATCCCGAAGGTAGATGTAGAGGTAGCGTGCCGACCGCGATCACATCGACTTTGGGACCGTTTCCCACGCGCATCGTCACCTCGTCCTTTGCTAGTGTCCGCTTATTCTGTAGTCCCTATTTTGAGTTGCAAATATTAGCAACAGAACCAGTATCAAATACCCAGGTGCTACTGCGAGCATTAGTAAGGTACACATCAATATCACATATACCTTTGTTCACCTTGCCATCCTTCTTATCCGCCAAATACTTGGGGCAGTTCCGCTTCCAGTGACCAGTCTGCTTGCAGTAGAAGCACTCAGTTTCAGGCTTAGGTCCAGACTTGGGTTTCTTCTCTTGAGCAGCAACTTGCTTGCCGTTCTTCTTGAAGTTCCCCTTCTTCTTCCCGTTGCCCTTTTTCTTGAAACTCGTGGTTTTGTTAACCATCAACACTTGATGCTCCTTCTTGATTTCTACCTCCGCAGCTTTCAGCATTGCGAAGAGCTCGGGAATAGTCTTGTTCATCCCTTGCATATTATAGTTCATCACAAAGCTCTTGTAGCTTTGTGGCAGTGATTGGAGAATTCTGTCAATGACGCAATCATCCGGAAGTGTAACTCCCAATTGAATCAAGTGATTATTATACCCAGACATTTTGAGTATATGCTCACTGACAGAACTGTTCTCCTCCATCTTGCAGCTATAGAACTTATTGGAGACTTCATATCTCTCAATCCGGGCATTTGCTTGAAATATTAACTTCAACTCCTGGAACATCTCATATGCTCCATGACGTTCAAAACGTCGTTGAAGTCCCGGTTCTAAGCCGTAAAGCATGGCACACTGAACTATTGAGTAGTCATCAGCTTTGCTCTGCCAGACGTTCATAACTTCTGGTGTTGCTCTTGCAGCAGGCCTGGCACTCAGCGGTGCTTCCAGGACGTAATTTTTCTGTGCAGCAATGAGGATAATCCTCAGGTTACGGACCCAGTCCGTGTAATTGCTACCATCATCTTTCAACTTTGCTTTCTCAAGGAACGCATTAAAATTCAACGGAACAACAGCACGAGCCATCTATCTACAATCAACATAAACAAGCAAGATACTATCAGGTACTAAGTTCATGATAATTTTAAGTTCAGTTAATTTACTTAAGAACTCCCACTTAGATAGACATCCCTCTAATCTTCTAAGTGATCACGTGATCCAAATCAACTAAACCATAACCGATCATCACGTGAGATGGAGTAGTTTTCAATGGTGAACATCAATATGTTGATCATATCTACTATATGATTCACGCTCGACCTTTCGGTCTCCGTGTTCCGAGGCCATATCTGTATATGCTTGGCTCGTCAAGTATAACCTGAGTATTCCGCGTGTGCAACTGTTTTGCACCCGTTGTATTTGAACGTAGAGCCTATCACACCCGATCATCACGTGGTGTCTCAGCACGAAGAACTTTTGCAACGGTGCATACTCAGGGAGAACACTTCTTGATAATTTAGTGAGAGCTCATCTTATAATGCTACCGTCAATCAAAGCAAGATAAGATGCATAAAAGGATAAACATCACATGCAATCAATATAAGTGATATGATATGGCCATCATCATCTTGTGCTTTGTGATCTCCATCTCCGAAGCACCGTCATGATCACCATCGTCACCGGCGCGACACCTTGATCTCCATCGTAGCGTCGTTGTCGTCTCGCCAATCTTATGCTTCCACGACTATCACTACCGCTTAGCAATAAAGTAAAGCATTACATCGCGATTGCATTGCATACAATAAAGCGACAACCATATGGCTCCTGCCAGTTGCCGATAACTCGGTTACAAAACATGATCATCTCATACAATAAAATCAGCATCATGCCTTGACCATATCACATCACAACATGCCCTGCAAAAACAAGTTAGACGTCCTCTACTTTGTTGTTGCAAGTTTTACGTGGCTGCTACGGGCTTAAGTAAGAACTCATCTCACCTACGCATCAAAACCACAACGATAGTTCGTCAAATAGACTCCGTTTTAACCTTCTCAAGGACCGGGTGTAGTCACACTTGGTTCAACTAAAGTTGGAGAGACAGTCTTCCGCAAGCCATCTATGTGCAAAGCACGTCGAGGGAACCGGTCTCGCGTAAGAGTACGCGTAAGGTTGGTCCGGATCGTCTCAACCAACAATACCGCCGAACCAAAGTATGACATGCTGGTAGGCAGTATGACTTGTATCGCCCACAACTCACTTGTGTTCTACTCGTGCATATAACATCAAACCATAAAACCTAGGCTCGGATGCCACTGTTGGGGAACGCAGTAATTTCGAAAATTTTCCTACGCGCACGCAAGATCATGGTGATGCACAGCAACGAGAGGGGAGAGTGTTGTCTACGTACCAACGCAGACCGACTGCGGAAGCGATCACAAAACGTAGAGGAAGTAGTCGTACGTCTTCTTCCCGATCCGACCGATCCAAGCACCGTTACTCCGGCACCTCCGAGTTCTTAGCACACGTTCAGCTCGATGAAGTTCCTCGGGCTCCGATCTAGCAAAGCGTCGAGGAAGAGTTCCGTCAGCACGACGGCGTGGTGACGATCTTGATGTACTACCGACGCAGGGCTTCGCCTAAGCACTGTAACGGTATGATCGAGGTGGATTTTGGTGGCAGGGGGCACCGCACACGGCTAAGGAACGATCTCAAGGATCAAGTGTGTCTTGGGGTGCCCCCTGCCCCCGTATATAAAGGCCAGGGGCAGGGGGTTCGGCCGGCTAGGAGGGAGGCGCAGGGAGGAGTCCTACTCCCACCGGGAGTAGGACTCCTCCCCTCCAATCCTATTCCAACTAGGACTCTTGGGGGAAAGGAGAAAGAGGGGGCCGGCCCACCTCTCCTAGTCCTACTAGGACTTGGGGAAGGGGGGGGGGCGCCGGCTAGGCTTGTGGGCTGCCTCTTCTCTCTTTTCCACTAAGGCCCAATAGGCCCATTTGCCTCCCGGGGGGTTCCGGTAACCCTCCCGGTAATCCGGTAAAATCCCGATTTCACCCGGAACGCTTCCGGTGCCCAAACATAGGCTTCCAATATATCAATCTTTACGTCTCGACCATTTCGAGACTCCTCGTCATGTCCGTGATCTCATCCGGGACTCCGAACAACTTTCGGTACATCAAAATGCATAAACTCATAATAACTGTCATCGTAACGTTAAGCGTGCGGACCCTACGATTCGAGAACAATGTAGACATGACCGAGACATGTCTCCGGTCAATAACCAATAGCGGGACCTGGATGCCCATATTGGCTCCTACATATTCTACGAAGATCTTTATCGGTCAGACCGCATAACAACATACGTTGTTCCCTTTGTCATCGGTATGTTACTTGCCCGGGATTCGATCGTCGGTATCCAATACCTAGTTCAATCTCGTTATTGGCAAGTCTCTTTACTCGTTCCGTAATACATCATCTCATAACTAACATCTTAGTTATTATGCTTGCAAGGCTTATGTGATGTGTATTACCGAGAGGGCCCAGAGATACCTCTCCGACAATCGGAGTGACAAACCCTAATCTCGAAATACGCCAACCCAACATCTACCATTGGAGACACCTGTAGTACTCCTTTATAATCACCAAGTTACGTTGTGACGTTTGGTAGTACCCAAAGTGTTCCTCCGGTAAACGGGAGTTGCATAATCTCATAGTTATAGGAACATGTATAAGTCATGAAGAAAGCAATAGCAACATACTAAACGATCGGGTGCTAAGCTAATGGAATGGGTCATGTCAATCAGATCATTCAACTAATGATGTGACCTCGTTAATCAAATAACAACTCTTTGTTCATGGTTAGGAAACATAACCATCTTTGATTAACAAGCTAGTCTAGTAGAGGCATACTAGTGACACTCTGTTGGTTTATGTATTCACACATGTATTATGTTTCCGGTTAATACAATTCTAGCATGAATAATAAACATTTATCATGATATAAGGAAATAAATAATAACTTTATTATTGCCTCTAGGGCATATTTCCTTCAGAAAGTGCCTGTGGAAAAGATTGACCACTTCATTCGTATGGCTAGAGCACCAGCTCCCAAGCCTGTTGACACAGACTATGAGCGCCACATCAAGAAGTTAAATCGAGCACGTCTACAGAACGAGGCGAGCTCGAGCTCGACCAAATTAGCTGGCAAAAGGAGCGGTAAAACCGTTCCCCAGCTGGGAGAACAGGCGGCGCAATCAATCCCCCCGCTTGTTGTGCCAACAACACATGAGAGTAGGCGCGCCCAATATTATTGTGGGCAAACCATTAACGTTCCCGGGGTGGGCGATGTGGTAATAACCGAGGAGCATATTGCGCAGGCTGAAGTGATCGGGATCACTGTTGGGCAACTCCTCGATATCGAGCCCATGTCTCCGACTAGAGAGGAGGAAATAAAACAGAAATATGTCCGGGGCCAACCTTTGGTCGAGCCAGACGAGGTCAAGAACCTCCCAACGAGAATGTATGAATTGCATCCATGGTACATGGACATTACCAAGATTTCCAATCGAGAGTCCCTCATGGTGAATGTCAAGGAGGAGCATTACTACCATGAGAAAGCTCTGGCCGTTGAGTATTCAGAACTGTTTTAGCTATACAATCAAGACGCATATCGTCAGTTGCTAATGTATGTAAGTGATTTCTTTCTGCAATATAACTCTCAAGCTAGCTGTAGTGATCATTTTGATCAATCATTACCTGTAATTATCCTCACTATATTCTTTTCTGTGGTATTATGCAGGATGAAGATTTATGAAATGAAAAAAGGTGGACGCTATGGCATTGGGTTCGTTGACCCAGATACCATTAATGAATACACATGGAAATTAGATCCATAATATGAAAAAAGTATAGAGGAAAGCATGCTAGAGTTCTTCAAGCGCCTCAAATACAATGAAGATATACTACTTCCTTACAACTTCGAGTGAGTCACATGATCTTGTACTACAAATTCTATTTTTGCCTACTAGCTAGCTACATGTTTTTGCTTACATACGCCCGCTTAATTAAGATATGCAAACGTGTGTGCATGCAGATTTCACTGGATCTTGTTAATCATTAAAGTTGATGAAGGAACAGTTGAAGTACTAGACTCCCTACTTAAGAAAGCAAGTAACTACACCATCGTGAAGGGGATAGTCAACAGGTAATTTCAATCATTATTAATTATATCTCGGCCTATTTAATTAGTTCGTCATTTCCTGATAAGAACTATTTAATAACCCATTTATTCATTTTCTTTGTCGGCGGGCAAGGCTTGGGCAAAGTTCATCAGGGCCACTCCAGGCCCATGGAACCATAATCTAAAATGGTATCGACCCCAGGTAAGTAACTAAATAGTACTAGCCAGCTGCCATCTGTTTAATTATCATGCTTGATTAATTATTATCTGATCAAATTCCATTCTCGTAAAGGCCCTGAAGCAGGCGCCGAGGAATAATCTGTGTGCATACTACGTTTGCGAGAACATTTGCATGATGGCGTCCGAAAGGAGCAAATCTCAAAGACAGGAGTGGGTACGTTTGTCAGAACACTATTCACAATTTTTACACCATTATCGATATCTAGTCACATAACTAATACACATGCATATTGATCTCCTTCTTAATAGTTCAAAGAGGTGCGGGAGAAGCTCCTAACAGAGGAGCGCATACAAGCAATTCAAGAGGAAATAGCGGGACTTTTGCTCGACCAGGTCATAGATCCCAAAGGAGAATACTATTACCCGCTACCGCCCCCATGAACCACTTGCAATTGTTATCGTGCTCCGAAGGCACCAATTAGGCTAATGCCACCGGCTCCGAAGGCACCAATTAGGAGAAATTGTATATGTATATATATATATATATATATATATATATATATATATATATATACACACACATGTGTGTATATATATGTGAATTAATTAATGGTGGTTGTGAGACATTCGATGATATATATATATATATATATATATATATTATGATTGGTTCTACTAGAAATTCTATTTATATATATGCATAACGTGTACAATATGTAGTATCGTAAAATACCATCAAACGAAAACGAATTAAATGGAAAACATAAAATTAAATGAAAAAGAAATCATAAACCCAAACCCCCCAACCTTTTAATACCGGTTGGTGACACCAACCGGTACTAAAGGGCTCCCTGCCCCCGAAGCTGGCTCGTGCCACATGGTTGCCCTTTAGCACCGGTTCGTGCTGAACTGGTACTAAAGGGGGGGCCTTTAGTGCCTACACTTTAGCGCCGGTTACGAAACCGGCACTAAAGGGCCTTACAAACCGGTGCTATTGCCCGGTTTTGCACTAGTGAAGGAAAAATTATTACTACATGCAGAAATTTATTATCACTTGTTACTATGGAAAACAATCCTTTGAGGGGTTTATTTCGGGTATCTTCACCTCGACCGGAACCACAGTTAGTTACCCCTCAACCTACTGCACCTACTAAAAATATTGAATATGAAATCCCTTCGGGTATGATAGAACAACTGCTAGCTAATCTTTATGCAGGAGATGGAACCGAACATCCTGATATGCACTTGATATATGTGGAAGAAATTTGTGGATTATTTAAGCTTGCAGGTTTACCCGGAGATGAAGTTAATAAGATGGTTTTCCCTTTATCTTTGAAGGGGAAATCATTAGCATGGTATAGGCTATGCGATGATATTGGATCTTGAAACTAGAATCGATTAAAATTGGAGTTTCACCAAAAAAATTATCCTATGCATCTAGTTCATCGTGATCAGAATTACATATATAATTTTTGGCCTCGTGAAGGAGAAAGTATCGCTCTAGCTTGGGGGAGGCTTAATTCAATGTTATATTCATTCCCTAATCATGAGCTCTCAAGAGAAATTATTATCCAGAATTTTAATGCTCGGCTTTCTCATAATGATCGATCCATGCTTGATACTTCTTGTGCTGGTTCTTTTATGAAGAAGACTAGTGAATTCCCGTGGGATCTTTTGGAAAGAATTAAACGCAACTCTGAAGATTGGGAACTCGACGAAGGTAAAGAGTCAGGTATTAAGCTCAAGTTTGATTGTGTTAAATCTTTTATGAATACTGATGCTTTTCAACAGTTTAGCACTAAATATGGACTTGACTCTGAGATAGTAGCCTCCTTTTTTGAATCATTTGCTACTCATGTTGATCTCCCTAAAAAGAAGTGGTTTAAATACCACCCACTTATTAAAGAAGAAATTAAAGAAACGGTACTAGCTAGAGAGGAAACTATTATTTATAATATTGATCCAGCTGTTCCTATTGCTTATATTGAGAAATCACTTTTCCCTGTTAGGATGAAGGAACATGCTAAAGTTTCATCTGTTGTCAACAAAAGTTATATTAGAACACCCAAACCTGATGAACAAATCAAAGTAGAACCTAGTGTTTCTATGCTTAAGGATCTTCTGGAAGAAAATATAGATGGGCATGTTATTTACTTCTGTGATGAAGATGCTAGAATTGCCAAACCAGATAAAAATGATACACATAGACCTGTTGTTAGCATGCCCGTTGTCTCAGTTAAAATAGGAGATCATTGTTATCATGGTTTATGCGACCTAGGTGCTAGCGTGAGTGCTATTCCCTTTACCTTATATGAAGAAATTATAAATGACACAGCACCCGCAAAGATAGAAGAGATAGATGTTACTATTAAACTTGCTAATAGAGATACTATTTCACCAATTGGGATTGTTAAAGATGTTGAAGTCTTGTGTGGGAAAATAAAATACCCTACTGATTTTCTTGTTCTTGGTTCCCCACAAGATGATTTTTGTCCCATTATCTTTGGTAGACCTTTCTTGAACACCGTTAATGCTAAAATAGATTGTAAGAAACAAACTGTCGGTGTTAGCTTTGGTGATGAGTTTCATGAGTTTAAATTTTCCAAATTTAGTAGAAAACCTCACAAAAAGAATTGTCTAGTAAGGATGAAGTAATTGGTCTTGCTTCTATTGTTGTGCCTCCTACTGATCCTGTAGAACAATATCTGCTAGACCATGAAAATGATTTACATATGCATGAAAGAAATGAAATAGATAAGATTTTCTTTGAACAACGTTCTTTGCTTAAACACAATTTGCCTATTGAAACTCTAGGAGGTCCTCCTCCACCTAAAGGTGATCCTATGTTTGAATTAAAACAATTGCCAGACACTTTTATATATGCTTATCTTGACGAGAAGAAGATATATCCTGTTATTAGTAGTGCTAAACTTTTTGAACATGAAAAAGAAAGATTACTGAAAGTTCTAAGGAAGCACCGAGCTGCTATTGAATATACTCTTGATGATTTAAAGGGCATTAGTTCCACTCTATGTTAGCACAAGATTAATATGGAACCTGATGCTAAACCCGTTGTTGACCACCAACGTCGGTTAAATCCGAAGATGAAGGAAGTGGTAAAAACGGAAATATTAAAACTTCTGAAAGCAGGTATAATCTATTCTATAGCTGATAGTAGATGGTTAAGCCATGTTCAATTTGTTCCTAGGAAAGAAGGTATTACTGTTGTACCTAATGATTAGAATGAACTTATTCCACAAAGAATTGTTAGTGGCTATAGAATGGTAATTGATTTTAGAAAATTAAACGAAACAACTAGAAAAGATCATTACTATAACTTGAAGCACCAAGAATGGGGCATCGTTCAATATCCTACTAGAACTTGAAGCACCAAAAAGTTGTGGGACGTGATGACTGTTTGTATGATCATGCACAATATGATCGTAAAGGATGAGCATCCGAATAAAAACTATGACCAAGGGTTTCAATTTCGGGGTGAAAATGTTGTGCATGAGCATGAAGGAGCGGTAACGTTTGCACAGTTAGCCAATTTCATCATGAAATGCGCAATTGGGAAACTCACATTCACATTCAACTACAAAATGATTTAGTTGAGCATATGTGGGCTCATCTTGACAATCAATAAATGTATCAGCTTATTTCTTTCAAATGTATTTATGATAATTTAAATTTCATTTGGCTTGTAAACTATCAGATTACTAATTGGTTGTAAAACTATGATTTTTTTAGTTATAAGACATGTGCGAACTTTAGGCAATGTTTTTGATATGTATATAAAAATGGCCACATACGTCGTTTCAAATATCGACTCAAATAAATAAAAAGCGACTAAATCACATGTCGGTTTGGATCAGCGCGTTGGAGTTGGTCTTACCCTACAGACAAGACGCTCGTGAAATCGTTGCACCGGCCAGTAGACCAGGTTGTTTTCAGATTCCAAAAGGAGGGCGACACCCGTGCCAATACTAGGTGGCAGCGGTGACGGGTACGCAAGCACACGATTGGTGAATGCATGCATGTCTACGCGGCAACAATATAGACAAGACATGCAGCTCGCATGTGATCCGTCCACGTCCACGTCCACGGTCCACACCAGCTGTTCAGCTTGCAGCACTCCACATGGAGGATGGATCCATCACCCACCGGCTCATCATCCATCAGTAGTTCAGTACAAGCACGTGAGTGCACTGGCTGCTTGCGCTAGCTTGCCGCCTTCGTGGCTTCATCCACCATGGCCTCCGACCGCCTCGCCGCCATCAAGGCCTTCGACGAGACGAATGCCGGCGTGAAGGGCCTCATGGACGCCGGGGTCACGGCCGTCCCGGCCTTCTTCCGCCACCCTCCGGATCCGCTCTCCCAGCTGGCCTGCGCCGACGCCGCCGCCATCCCGGTCGTCGACCTCTCGGGCAACCGGTCGGAGGTGGTCGGCGCGGTGAGGGCGGCCGCTCAGGCCGCGGGCTTCTTCCAGCTGGTGAACCACGGCGTGCCGGAGGCGGCCATGTGGCGGATGCTGGCGGCGGTGCGGCGGTTCAACGAGGAGCCCCCGGAGGCCAAGGCGCCCTACTACACGCGGGACGCCGGGCGGCGCGTGCGCTACAACTGCAACGCCGACCTCTTCCGCACGCTGCTCGGCAAGTGGCGCGACACCGTCTACATGGACGACATGGACCAGGAGAAGGACGACGAGAAGCTCCTCCCGCCGGCGCTCAGGGGCGTTGCGCCGGAGTACACGGCGCAGATTCGGGCGCTGGGGCGCGAGCTGTTCGGGCTGCTGTCGGAGGCCCTCGGGGTGCGGCGCGGGTACCTGGAGGAGGAGGCCGGCTGCCTGGAGGCGCTCAGCGTGTCCGGCCACTACTACCCGGCGTGCCCGGAGCCGCACCTGACGCTGGGCGCCGTCAGGCACACCGACCCCGCCTTCCTCACCGTGCTGCTCCAGGACGGCGTCGGCGGCCTCCAGGTGCTCGTGGACGGCGATGGTGGCAAGCCCGCTGCGTGGGCCGACGTGCCGGCGATGCCGGGGGCGCTGGTGGTGAACGTCGGCGACTTCCTGCAGCTGGTGTCCAACGGCAGGTTCAAGAGCGTCGTGCACCGCGTGGTGTCCAAGAGCGTGGGGCCAAGAGTGTCGGTGGGGTGCTTCTTCAGGGCGAACGCCGCGAGGGCGTGCGCCCCGGCGGTTGGCCCGCCGCGCTACAAGAGCGTCACGGCGGAAGAGCTGGTCCGCTCGTCCATTGCGCAGACGCTCGGCGATTTGAGGCTCTAGCTAGGAAGCCGGCCTCGGGATGCTCGTTGGACCGGATGCTTGCTCGTGCATTTGGAGCATGGTGATGGTGTGTGTACGTGCAAAATGCTTGTTCATGAATTTGGAGCTCTGCACGAAAATTTGCTTAATTATCCGTGCATGCAAGCAAAACTGTTGTTGAGAAGAAGCAAACTTTGCTGACTGCTGTGCTGAAACCATACACGAATCTAAATGTCGATTATGTGTTCTTGTTTGCATGGGTAAGAATAAAAGCGGGAAATTCCAAATGCAGACTCATTGCTAGCTATCCTCTTTTGTACAAATTATGATGTTTCATTCATCCATGATTTTTGTGTGGCTTGGATCAACGTGCATGAACAAGGAATTAAGTTTACGGGATTGCTATTTCACATCTACTCCCTCCGTTCATAAATATAAGTCTCTGTAGAAATTTCACTATGAACCACATATGAATGTATATAGATGCATTTTAGAGTGTAGATTCACTCATTTCGCTTCATATGTATTCCATAGTGGAATCCCCACAAAGAGTTATATTTAGAAACGTAGGGAGTAGATGTGAAATAGCTATCTCACATCTAAATTGTAAGCCGTTCGATCTATCTGTACTGCAAATCTCGTGCAAGTCTGCTTCAGGTCGTTGTGTTCTGTAGTGCGCTTCGCTCCATGCGTTTAGCATTTTTGCTGTCATGACCTTTCGATCGGCCTGTTTCCTTTCTTTTCTCTGTCAGCCCGTAATCTGTTTGTATATCATGGGCTCGGCCCTTTTTTTTCCCGAATACGCAAGTTGCGTATCATTCCATTGAAAGGTTGGGGGAGAGTACAAGGGTGAGCGTCATAGGCCTCGTACACAAGAGATGGCGGGCCTAGGCGCTTGGTGAGCAACGAGGGAGGGAGGATGCTCAGCCTCATAGATTACATTGCTAAGTTACAGAAACGATCCTATCGAGCCCTTTGGCGCCGGCTCTTGCCCAGAGTGTCGCCTCCTGTTTGATGTCCTCGACGAGTTTGTTGGAGGAGGGTGCAGCATTGTCGAAGAGGGCTGCGTTGCGATGCTTCCAAAGTGCCCAAGAGGTGAGGATGATGATGGAGTTCATCCCTTTGCGGAGGTAGGCTGGCGTGTTGGCCGTCGTTGCCATCCACCAGTCGAAGAAGCCGGAAGCGCCATCAGGGGGAGGGCTGGAATGCGGCACCATGCCATGATGTCGTGCCAGACGATGCGCGAGAAGACGCAGCCGACGAGAAGGTGGTGCAGTGTCTCGTTTTCTTGGCTGCACAACTTGCAAATGGGGTCATGGGGAAGGTTGTGGCGCGCTCTCCGGTCGACGGTCCAGCATCTGTTGAGAGAGGCGAGCCATAGGAAGATCTTCGCATTGGAAGGAGCCCAAGTCTTCCAGATGGGGCGCCAGAATGGTGCGGTGGTGGCGCCGATGAACAGCGCGTGATAGGCCGAACGTGCGGAGTAGCTCCCATCGGCCGTCCATTTCCAGGAGAGCTTGTCGGGCTCGCTGGAGAGTTGGATAGTTCGGAGCAGCCTCCATAGCTCGACATATTCGATGACCGCGCGGGGGTGTAAGGTGTCGTGGATGTCGGCGGTCCAGCCTCTGTTGTTGAGAGCATCGCTTGCAAGGCGTTGGCTTCGGCGGCGCCTTGGGATGAGGGCAGAGAGGGCGGGAGCAATCTCGGGGATGGAGCGCCCATTGAGCCAGTGGTCCTGCCAGAACTTGCAGGTGTTGCCGTTGCCGATGATCCAGGTCATGGAAGCACGGAAGAGCACAGAGGCCTCGTGATCGGTCGGGAGGTGGAGGTGCTTCTAGGAGCGGTTGGGGTTGGTTCGCTGCAGCCAGAGCCACCTGCTGCGGAGGGCGATGCCAGTACGGTGCAGATCGCAAATCCCCAGTCCACCAAGCGCAAGGGGACAACATACCTTCTGCCAAGACACGATGCAGCAGCCAGCATGGGCATCCTTGTTCCCGTGCCAGAGAAAATCTCGAATGAGCCTGTTGACCCTCCTGATGATCGCCGGGTGGAGCGCCAGCGCTAACAGGATATGCACCGGCATGGCGGTGAGGACATGTCTAACAAGAGCAAGCTGCTGGCCTCGGGACAGCAGGGAGGCTTTCCAGGTGGCGAGCCTCGTGGTAAGCTTGTCGACGAGTGGAAGGAGGGCGGAGGCCGGCACTTTGTGAATTGAGAGCGGTAGCCCTAGGTATTTGATGGGAAATTCCGCCAGCGGGCAGGAGAGGGAGGCGCCAATGGTGGCGCGGTGGTTGTCGCCACATCTGATTGGTGAAGCGGAACACTTGAGGAAGTTGGTTCGAAGACCCGAGGCGTTGCCAAAAATATCAAGCAGCATTCTGATGGCGGAGAGCTCCTGGGCGTTGGGGTGGTAGAAGATGACCACGTCATCGGCGAACATGGATATGCTGGACGCAGCGTGGCGCGTGGTCAGTCGCTGGAGGATTCCCTGGTTGGTGGCATGCTCGAGGAGCGCATTGAGCTTGTCGATAACCAGGGTGAACAGCATGGGAGACACCGGGTCACCCTGGCGCAGCCCTTGGGCATGAGCGATCGGCGGCCCGGGGGAGCCGTTGAGGAGAACACGAGTCGAAGCAGTGGAGAGGAGGATCGAAATCCACTCACACCAACGCATGCCTGTGACGCCCCCAATTCGACCGTACACTAATCATACACGCAAACGTGTATGATCAAGATCAGGGACTCACGGGAAGATATCACACCACAACTCTACAAATAAAATAAGTCATACAAGCAACATATTACAAGCCAGGGGCCTCAAGGGCTCGAATACAAGAGCTCGATCATAGACGAGTCAGCAGAAGCAACAATATCTAAGTACAGACATAAGTTAAACAAGTTTCCCTTAAGAAGGCTAGCACAAACTGGGATACAGATCGAAAGAGGCGCGGGCCTCCTGGCTGAGATCCTCCTAAACTATTCCTGGTCGTCGTCAGCGGGCTGCACATAGAAGTAGGCACCTCCTGAGTAGTAGTAGTCGTCATCGACAATGGCGTCTGGCTCCTGGACTCCAACGTCTGGTCGCAGCAATCGGGTATAGAAAAGGGGGGAAAGAGGGAGAAAGCAACCGTGACTACTCATCCAAAGTACTCACAAGCAAGGAGCTACACTACATTTGTATGCATTGGTATCAACTGGAATAAGCCTATTATATGTGGACTGAACTGCAGAAAGCCGGAATAAGGGGGGGATAGCTAGTCCTTTCGAAGACTAGGCTTCTGGCAGCGTCCGTCTTGCAGCATGTAGAAGAGAGTAGACTGAAGTCCTCCAAGTATCATCACATAGCATAATCCTAACCGATGATCCTCCCCTCATCGCCCTGTGAGAGAGCGATCACCGGTTGTATCTGGCACTTGGAAGGGTGTGTTTTATTAAGTATCCGGTTCTAGTTGTCATAAGGTCAAGGTACAACTCCAAGTCGTCCTGTTACCGAAGATCACGGCTATTCGAATAGATTAACTTCCCTGCAGGGGTGCACCACATAACCCAACACGCTCGATCCCATTTGGCCGGACACTTTCCTGGGTCATGCCTGGCCTCGGAAGATCAACACGTCGTAGCCCTACCTAGGCCCAACAGAGAGGTCAGCACGCCGGTCTAAATCCTATGGCGCAGGGGTCTGGGCCCATCGCCCTTTGCACACCTGCACGTTGCGAACGCGGCCGGTGAGCAGACCTAGCAACCTCCATTACAAAGGAAGTTGCGTTACGCGGTCCAACCCGGCGCGCACCGCTCAGTCACTGACGTCACGAAGGCTTCGGCTAATACCACGACGTTGAGTGCCCATAACTGTCCCCGCGTAGATGGTTAGTGCATATAGGCCAGTAGCCAGACTTAGATCAAATACCAAGATCTCGTTAAACGTGTAATCTTGAAGACACCACGAACACCGACCAGGGCCAGGCCCACCTCTCTCCTAGGTGGTGTCAACCTGCCCTGTCGCTCCGCCACAAAGATCCACCCAGAGGGCCGTCGGGACAAAGGTCCTTTCAGCCCCCAATCCGTGAATCACTCGCGGGTACTCCTCGAGCCAACCCGACTTTAGTCATCACATGTATCATGTATAAAGTATAGGTATATACCCGTGATCAACTCCCGAGTGATCACGACCCGATAGTATAGCATGGCACGGACAAGAATGTATGGCCACTGATGATAAACTAGCTTCCTATACTAAGCATTTAGGATCGCAGGTAAGGTATCAACAGTTGTAGCAACAATGACAGGCTATGCCTCAGGATAGGATTAATGGAAAGCAATAACATGCTACACTACTCTAATGCAAGCAGTATAGAGGAGAGTAGGCGATATCTTGTGATCAAGGGGGGGGGCTTGCCTGGTTGCTCTGGCAAGAGAGAGTGGTCGTCACCACCGTAGTCGAACTGGGTATCAGCGGCGTCGGTCTCGGTGTCTAGCGAGAGAAGAGGGGGAAGAAACAATAAATATAATGCAAACAAATGCATGACGATGCATGACATGACAAAGCGTGATGCTAGGTGTGCCCTAACGCGGTACGAGGTGGTACCGGTGAAGGGGGGAACATCCGGGAAATTATCCCTGGTGTTTCGCGTTTTCGGGCAGAGGAGCCATAGGGGGAAAGTTGCGTGTTCGCTATGCTAGGGATGTGTGGTGGACGAACGGGCTCCGTATCCGGATTCGTCTCGTCGTTCTGAGCAACTTTCATGTTGAAAATAAATTAATCCGAGTTACGGTTTATTTTATATTAATTTTTAAAGATTTATCTATTTTCTAGAATTAATTTAATTGTTTAAATCCGAATTATCCAAAACAGTGGCTTGTGATGTCAGCATGACGTCATTATTGTGTCAGCGGTCAACTAGTCAGTTGACCTAGTCAAACTGACATGTGGGTCCTACTGTCATTGTCTATGACTAACTAAACAGGTTTAATTAGTTTAGTTAATTGATTAGGTTAGTTAAACACAATTGATTAATTATTTTATTAATTAATTAATATTTTAATTATTTTAATTATTGTTTTTTATTTCTTTTTTTAATAAAATCGTTCTTGGGGGCGTGGGGCCCGATTGCCAGTGGCTCTGGCGAGCCTTAGCGGGCGTGCGGGTTACTGGCACGGGCGCAGCCCGAGCGGGCTGACAGACCCAGCAGGGCGCCGGAGCAGGGAGAGGCCGGTGGCCACGGCGAGCTAGGCAGGGCGCGGGGGTCTCCGTGCAGCGCAGTGGGGCGAGGCCGCTGATGGCGACGGGGCTCACGCAGCCCGACTGGTCCCTGGTGTCGGCTAGGGCGGAGGAGGGCGCCGGCCAAGGCAAGGGACAGGGGCAGAGCGGAACGGCGGACGGCGCGAGCACGACGTGGACGGTGACTGCGGGGCCGGCGAGCGGGGCGAGGGGAGCAGGGGCACGCGCTGGGGCGCAGCCATGCGTGGCTGCGGCGAGGGCGAGGCCAAGCGGGTGGCAGCAGTGGTTGCGGGAGCAGTGGCGTATGCGCGCACGGCGGTGGTCGTAGCGAGCCGCGGCGAGTGGGTGCGGGCGCGCGCGTAGGTGGACGTGGGTCGCGGCGAGCGCGACCAAGGCGTGAGAGGGGCGGGGAAGAGGCTCACATCGAGCCTGTCGTTGTGCAATCGCGTGCTCGGGGAGGGCCTGAGGTAGACGAAAGACGGCGACAAAGTCGGGGTCGTCCGGTGAGGCAGCACTGGCGATGGCATCGGCACCGCGGCATTGAGGCGAGGAGGAGGCCGTGGCACGGGTGCGAGGGGGTCATCGCCGGCGGGCGGCTCGTCCACCGTAGCAGGGTCGTCGGGCGGCAGGAGGGCTCGAGCACGGCGAGCGCTATGCGTCGAGGTCGTTGCCCCCGATCCAGATCGGGGGGGAGGGATCCGAGCGAGAGAGGGGGAATCGGGGGAAAGTGGGGTCGTGGGGGGGGAGTGGGTTCTAGGTCACCGGGGGGCAGTAGGGTTAAGGGGGAAATGGGGTGGCCCGGCCTGGCGGCCCAGAGGCCGGTTGGGTCTAAGCCCAGTGGCCTAGGGAGGGTCTTTCTATTTTTTTATTGTTTTTTTTATGTTTTATTTCATTCTTCAATCTATTTTAGTTTTGTAAAATATTTTAGTAGTACCTAAATTGGTTTTACTAATTACACCATTGCCACAAAAAGTTGAAACCACAAATAAAATGGTTTAATATTTTATAATTAATAAAGGGCATTTATCTAATTGTTTTTGCTATTGTTTTATTTAGTTTAGTGCATTTAATATTTTTTTATAAGACTTGGTTTACCACCAGTATTAATTATGAATTATTTGGCACATCCCGAACATTTTAGTTTTAATATTTGAAAACCCTTATTGTTTGACTTGATTTTGAATTCGAATTTGAATCGGTTTCGAACCAACGTGAGTTTAGCAACACTAATCGGGGTGACGTGGCCATTAGCAGGGAATTACTGTAGCTTGATTATACGGGTGTCACAATTCTCCTCCACTACAAGAAATCTCGTCCCGAGATTTAAGAGGGAAGTAAAGGGGGAAGGTTCGGGTTACGAAATTTCAGGGAGTGTCCTTGGTCTTGGCTGTTCTTCTCGAAGAGGATGATCCATTACATTGATGTCTTCATTTCGCTGTTTCAGGTCATCATGATGAAGTTGTCGTCCTTTCATCAGGAACTCCATCGTACTTACGAATAGGTAAGGGTCGGCTTTACAACAATTGAATGTTATAAAGGAAAATCATCTGGGCGGGGGTATCCCAAGAATGATCATAAGAGTATCTCTCGAGTTGAACAAATGAAAAACATCGAGAGCAAAGTAAGAAGGTACCATAAGAAGTTTGAAACAGATAGACAATCGTCGTTGCCTGAAACAAGGCAATGGGTATAGATATTGTGTTTAATACCAGAATTGAAGATCACATGGGTGGTGGCTCGTGAATTACATACGAAGCCAAGCGTGAGGAATAACTTAGAAACAGGGTTGTACAGGAGAGTCAGGTTTCGATCCTATGGAACTGTGGGTTATGGGCCCACCATGTGTGTTAATAGCAGGAAGGATGGTGACGTCTTGCACGATCATGTAAGCAAGGCATGTCACGGGATAGCCTGTTGGTTATGTCGGCAACAACATCGGTACCAAGGGCGAGGGACGAAGACGAACCAGTTTCCTGCTCGTTGAACGAGGCGGACCAATAGGCAAAGTTCTCGTCCATCGGTGGCTACCGGAATGTCATCAACAATAGTAACATGGTCTTATTGATAGAGTTGTACACTGGGGTGTTTACATAAGCAGAAGAATATTACTGCTTAGATCATATAGATCACCATAAAGAATGGTTAACCTTGTTTAAAAAAGGAAACCATAACAACAGGTCCTCCTGCCAGGTGTGCTAGGCATGACATCACCTTACCGGTTCATATAAGGACCAATGCTATGACTCTTGGAAAATATCCGAACCATCGTATCTGACCGAGTTTCAGATCTGGTTAGGGTCAGGATACCTCAGACTTAGGACGCCGGAGAAGAAAAGGTGCGACACAAATTGAGGAGAAGACATCATAAGATTCTCGGGAAAGGAACTATGGAAGCGAGTTCCGATACAAGAGTTCATTAGTAAACCATGGAGAGGATGAGGAGGTGGCTGATGGACTCGGCAGCAATTCATCAGAATTTCAAAGGATGTATTTCCAGAATTATGTGAACAAGGAGATAACATTTGTCGGATCAAATGATATAGTGATGTATGCTCGAGGAGAACATCCACGAATAACATTGGTTGAAAGGTGCAACCAAACTATGGGTTGGGTTGCACGACCAAGCCGGAATGGCAATTTTAGCTACCAACACACTAAATTGGAACAATTGTCCATTAACTCTGAAGCAATAGGGTTGCCAGAGATAATAAATTCGCACAACAGAGTTCACTCAACACGGGGACCAAGAAGGGAATGGTGATGGCGAGAAGCATCACTATACAGAGAATACTTAAGAGGTGGAGCAATCCTCTCAACATTCTAGACATAAAAGATGGTAATACTCCAAGGTAGAACATAACATAAGTTGGATGTCAAGGAATTCAGGGTACAACACAAATTGTGAACCAGTTTTGTGTTGCGGAAATGCAAGAATGTTGTCGATGTTAACATAATCATCAAGGGGGAAAGGATGATATCTCTCGTCAAGGATTCGACTGATATCCTGGAAAAGCTCAGAAAGCCGTTGATGATCACGACACATTTGTCGAGAGAGTTCATGAAGATGTAATCGATCGGCGATGACATCAAATTTAAGGAATGATGAGGCGAAAGGTTATTCGAACCATGGGTACAACACAAGCTCATAATCTAGTTTGTGGTTCGAGGTGAAACGATAAGACAAGGAAATCTATGTAAGCTTAGCTTATTGTCGAAAGATGTGCTCCGGTAATAAGGAACGGGTGGCACAGTTAATTTTTAGCACGATAATGATATAGCCAATCAGGCTAGGAATGACTTGAAGGATTATTAAACTCATAAGCCACGAACATTACTTAGAGTTATTGAATCGGAGTGCTGAATCAATTCACTTATCGGTGTTCTAGAGTGACTATTAACTCATATCTCGAGGGGGCACTGGAATCGGCAAGAATAATAGTTGATGAAGAACTCATAAGAAGTTATGTAGTCCCGTGATAATCTCGAGATACCAGAGGGGTAATACTCGATGACAGGTCAAAGTAGAGGTTGGACTGGGGTATTGCTCTACAGAAGACAAGCGCTTAAACTTGCACACGAAATGGTATTTAAATCAGAACATGGTCGGAACCACGATTGCAAAAGGCCGGATCCCAGATATAAGGTGAACTTATACCAAAGGAATAATTAATTTAAGAGAAGCTTTAATGATAAGATCTACATCGTGTCCATGGGCATGAACACAAAGCTCAAGGTCGACTCCCACTTATCCAATGCATAACCTTTCATTCACTTCTCACTTTCGAAGAAGTTGTAGTGTTGAAATTTTACCTGGCATAATACCAGAAGTGTAAGACTCGTGAGAAGGCATATGTTCAACCCATAGGGGCTTCTTAGAAACATATACCACAAGTTTCAAGAGTAAATATCACAAGCTCGAAAGTAGAGCAAGGTTGAGCAAGTAGATGATACAATTTACCAAAGGCATTATGTATCCGAGGGAAGGCTCACAAGGTTATTGAATATGAAGGATGATGTCAGATAAAATCCATTAAAGGATCTGCCGGTCCATAACAGAGCTGATGTGAGCATCGGCACACAACCAGAGGAAGTAACAATGCAAAGGCATTGGATTATGAAAACAACTGACTAATCCAGAGCTCAAATGCAAAGGAATTATGATTTTCAAATCAAGGGATCGGAAGCAATGTTCTGATTAGGGATGGGCAAGTAGAATAGCCTTAGGGGTACAATCGACGACAATTGGATTTGTTGAGAACCAGCTCATGTTTAAAATGACGTCTGAGCCGGAAAGATAATTTAAAAGGATCAACTGATGGTTGCGTGCATTCGCACGCATCTTGAATCAAAGGGATCAAAATGACGATGCCTAAGGATACTAACGAATATTGCCAGACATATGGAAAGCATCCATCATGCAAGTAGACAAGTATTGCAGAGCAATAAGCTACTAAGGATTTTTGGAGGATCGAATAGTATTTCGAAGACCATTGTGAAACACATGAACAACTGGGGGATGGGCGGATACTCGATAAGTGCAAGAATTATCCGTAGGGGTATTCAGGTGACAAAGAACAGCAAGGCAGTAAGCTCAAAGGATTATCGAAACAACGACGAGTATTTTGAGGTATCTTGTAATAACAAGACCAACTGGGAATAAAATTAAGAATGACAGGTGTAAGTATTTATCCATAGGGATTTTTCGGTGGTAGGGAATTGCAAAAGCAACAGGCGCAAGGTCTCGAGAGAATATCGGAAAGTATTGTCAGAATCTTCTGTTGAAGCAGTCGATCATCCGTAATGAAAGGGCTCTCCGGCAGGAAGTGGTAACGAGAACCTAGATTTAGATTTTAGCAAAATCGTTTAACCCGAATAGAAGGGAGATCAGAGTCCTAGAGTATAGATGAGAAGTAAAAGATCCTAACAACACCCAATGGCGACATGGCCCATAAGGCACACAACCATGTTAGTAAAAGTTCGGCCAAGGAGTGTGGAAGTGGGACTCCTACAGGCAGTCGGCTCTGATACCAACTTGTGACGCCCCCAATTCGACCGTACACTAATCATACACGCAAACGTGTATGATCAAGATCAGGGACTCACGGGAAGATATCACAACACAACTCTACAAATAAAATAAGTCATACAAGCAACATATTACAAGCCAGGGGCCTCGAGGGCTCGAATACTAGAGCTCGATCATAGACGAGTCAGCGGAAGAAACAATATCTAAGTACAAACATAAGTTAAACAAGTTTGCCTTAAGAAGGCTATCACAAACTGGGATACAGATCGAAAGAGGCGTGGGCCTCCTGCCTGGGATCCTCCTAAACTACTCCTGGTCGTCGTCAGCGGGCTGCACGTAGAAGTAGGCACCTCCTGAGTAGTAGTAGTCGTCATCGACAGTGGCGTCTGGCTCCTGGACTCCAACATCTGGTCGTAGAAATTGGGTATAGAAAAGGGGGGAAAGAGGGAGAAAGCAACCATGAGTACTCATCCAAAGTACTCCCAAGCAAGGAGCTACACTACATATGTATGCATTGGTATCAACTGGAATAAGGCTATTATATGTGGAATGAACTGCAGAAAGCCGGAATAAGGGGGGATAGCTAGTCCTTTCGAAGACTATGCTTCTGGCAGCCTCCGTCTTGCAGCATGTAGAAGAGAGTAGACTGAAGTCCTCCAAGTATCATCGCATAGCATAATCCTAACCGATGATCCTCCCCTCGTCGCCCTGTGAGAGAGCGATCACCGGTTGTATCTCGCACTTGGAAGGGTGTGTTTTATTAAGTATCTGGTTCTAGTTTTCATAAGGTCAAGGTACAACTCCAAGTCGCCCTGTTACCGAAGATCACGGCTATTTGAATAGATTAACTTCCCTGCAGGGGTGCACCACATAACCCAACACGCTCGATCCCATTTGGCCGGAAACACTTTCCTGGGTCATGCCCAACCTCGGAAGATCAACACGTCGCAGCCCTACCTAGGCCCAATAGATAGGTCAGCACGCCGGTCTAAATCCTATGGCGCAGGGGTTTGGGCCCATCGCCCTTTGCACACCTGCACGTTGCGAACACGGCCGGTGAGCAGACCTAGCAACCTCCATTACAAAGGAAGTTGCGTTACGCGGTCCAACCCGGCGCGCGCCGCTCAGTCGCTGACGTCACGAAGGCTTCGGCTGATACCACGACGTCGAGTGCCCATAACTGTCCCCGCGTAGATGGTTAGTGTGTATAGGCCAGTAGCCAGACTCGGATCAAATACCAAGATCTCGTTAAACGTGTTATCTTGAAGACACCGCGAACGCTGACCAGGGCCTGGCCCACCTCTCTCCTAGGTGGTCTCAACCTGCCCTGTCGCTCCGCCACAAAGATCCACCCAGAGGGCCGTCGGGACAAAGGTCCTTTCAGCCCCAAATCCGTGAATCACTCGCGGGTACTCCTCGAGCCAACCCGACTTTAGTCATGACATGTATCATGTGTAAAGTATAGGTATATACCCGTGATCAACTCCCGAGTGATCATGGCCCGATAGTATAGCATGGCAGACGGACAAGAATGTATGGCCACTGATGATAAACTAGCTTCCTATACTAAGCATTTAGGATTGCAGGTAAGGTATCAACAGTTGTAGCAACAATTACAGGCTATGCCTCAGGATAGGATTAATGGAAAGCAGTAACATGCTACACTACTCTAATGCAAGCAGTATAGAGGAGAGTAGGCGATATCTTGTGATCAAGGGGGGGGCTTGCCTGGTTGCTCTGGCAAGAAAGAGTGGTCGTCACCACCGTAGTCGAACTGGGTATCAGCGCGTCGGTCTCGGTGTCTAGCGAGAGAAGAGGGGGAAGAAACAATAAATATAATGCAAACAAATGCATGACGATGCACAACATGACAAAGCGTGATGCTAGGTGTGCCCTAACGCGGTACGAGGTGGTACCGGTGAAGGGGGGGAAATCCGGGAAATTATCCCTGGCGTTTCACGTTTTCGGGCAAAGGAGCTGGAGGGGGAAAGTTGCGTGTTCGCTATGCTAGGGATGCGTGGCGGACGAACGGGCTGCGTATCCGGATTCGTCTCGTCGTTCTGAGCAACTTTCATGTTGAAAATAATTTAATCCGAGTTACGGTTTATTTTATATTAATTTTTAAAGATTTATCTATTTTCTAGAATTAATTTAATTGATAAATCCGAATTATCCAAAAGAGTGACTTGTGATGTCAGCATGACGTCATTATTGTGTCAGCGGTCAACTAGTCACTTGACCTAGTCAAACTGACATGTGCGTCCTACCGTCATTGTCTATGACTAACTAAACAGGTTTAATTAGTTTAGTTAATTGATTAGGTTAGTTAAACACAATTAATTAATTAATATTTTAATTATTTTAATTATTTTTTATTTCTTTTTTTAATAAAACCGTTCTGGGGGCGTGGGGCCCGATTGCCAGTGGCTCTGGCGAGCCTTAGCGGGCGTGCGGGTTACTGGCACGGGCGCAGCCCGAACGGGCGGACAGACCCAGCAGGGCGCCGGAGCAGTGAGAGGCCGGTGGCCACGGCGAGCTAGGCAAGGCGTGGGGGTCTCCGTGCGGCGCAGCGGGGCGAGGCCGCTGATGGCGACGGGGCTCACGCAGCCCGGCTGGTCCCTGGTGCCGGCTGGGGCGGAGGAGGGCGCCGGACAGGGGCAGAGCGGAACAGCGGACGGCGCGAGCACGACGTGGACGGTGACTGCGGGGCCGGCGAGCGGGGCGAGGGGAGCAGGGGCACGCGGTGGGGCGCAGCCATGCGTGGCTGCGGCGAGGGCGAGGCCAAGCGGGCGGCAGCAGTGGTTGCGGGAGTAGTGGCGTATGCGCGCACGGCGGTGGTCGTAGCGAGCAGCGGCGAGTGGGTGCGGGCACACGCGTAGGTGGACGTGGGTCGCGGCGAGCGCCACCAAGGCGTCAGAGGGGAGGGGAAGAGGCTCACATCGAGCCTGTCATTGTGCAATCGCGTGCTCGGGGAGGGCCTGAGGTAGACAAAAGACGGCGACGAGGTCGGGGTAGTCCAGCGAGGCAGCACTGGCGACGGCGTCGGCACCGCGGCATTGAGGCAAGGAGGAGGCCGTGGCACGGGTGCGAGGGGGTCATCGCCGGCGGGCAGCTCGTCCACCGTAGCAGGGTCGTCGGGCGGCGGGAGGGCTCGAGCACGGCGAGCGCTAGGCGTCGGGGTCGTTGCCCCCGATCCAGATCAGGGGGGGAAGGGAACCGAGCGAGAGAGGGGGAATCGGGGGAAAGTGGGGTCGTGGGGGCAGTGGGTTCTAGGTCACCGGGGGGCAGTAGGGTTAAGGGGGAAATGGGGTGGGTCGGTCTGGCGGCCCAGAGGCCGGTTGGGTCTAAGCCCAGTGGCCTAGGGGGGTTCTTTCTATTTTGGTATTGTTTCTTTTCTGTTTTATTTCATTCTTCAATCTATTTTAGTTTTGTAAAATATTTTAGTAGTACCTAAATTGGTTTTACTAATTACACCACTGCCACAAAAAGTTTAAACCTCAAATAAAATGGTTTAATATTTTATAATTAATAAAGGGCATTTATCTAATTGTTTTTGCTACTGTTTTATTTAGTTTAGTGCATTTAATATTTTTTTATAAGACTTGGTTTACCCACCAGTATTACTTATGAATTATTTGGCACATCCCGAACATTTTAGTTTTAATATCTGAAAACCCTTATTGTTTGACTTGATTTTGAATTCGAATTTGAATCGGTTTCGAACCAACGTGAGTTTAGCAACACTAATCGTGGTGACATGGCCATTAGTAGGGAATTACTGTAGCTTGATTATCCGGGCGTCACAATGCCAAACCCCAAGTGTCGTAGCGTCTCGAGGTGGAATGGCCACGCCACCGTATGGAATGCCTTGGCGATGTCCAATTTAAGAAGAACACGCGGCGCCTTGAGGTTGTGGAGGAGCCGGGCCTTTTGTTGGACGAGAAGGAAGTTATCTTGCGCGCTCCTCCCGGCGATGAATGCACTTTGGTTCGTGGACACCATCTCCCGGAGATGCGGCGCAAGCCGGAGGGAGAGTACTTTGGCGAAAAGCTTGGCTATGAGGTGTATAAGACTGATCGGGCGGTAATGCGCGAGGGTCGATGCATCTTGTCTCTTGGGCAGTAGGATGAGAAGCGCCTCATTGAGTTTGCGAAATCCCATGCTGTTCATAGTGTAGAGTTTGTCGAATGCGGCACAAATGTCGTCTTTGACGATGGCCCAACATGAGCGTAGGAATTCCGCTGTGAAGCCGTCCGGTCCAGGCGCCTTGCCAAGCGGTAGGGCCTTGATTGCATTCCATATCTCGTCCTCGGAGAAAGGCTCATTGAGCGGTAGCAGGTCGAAGCGGCGTTCATCGAATAGGCGCAGGTTGAGCGCGTGGTCACGCGTGGGCTGGGAACCACTGGTGGTGGTAAAGTGGTCGAACGCAGCCCGTGCCATGCCAGGAAGATCGCTAACAAAGTGGCCGTCCTGATGCAGCCCCGTCATGTGGCTCTTTTCGCGTCTATGGGCGGTGTGGATTTTGAGGAATGCCGTATTGGTGTCTCCCTCCTTAAGCCAGGAGAAGCGAGCCCGCTCTCGAGCAATGGAGCGGTCAAGAGAGGCCAGACCCAGTGCTTGCGTTTGAGCTCTCGCCGGAGCCAGGCTTCACTCGCCGAAAGAATGCGCTTGTCTTGAGCCAGGTCGAGGCGGTATATGAGTTCGTGGGAAACCAGGAGCTGCGTAGAGATGTCTCCGAGCGATCGCGAGCTCCAGCTCCTGAGCGCGCGCGCCGTAGCCTTTAGGCGTGCGTAGATTCGCCGGAATGGGTCCGGGTCAGGCTCCTCAGAGTGCCAAGCCATAGCAATGGTATGGTGGAAGCGGTCGAGCTTGGTTCAAAATCGCTCGAAGTGGAAGCGCGGCCGGCCGCGCTCGCGGGGAGAGCAGTCAAGAATGAGTGGACAGTGATCGGAGGCCGCCGAAGCGAGGCAATGGAGCATGTGGTTGGGGTTGTTGATCTCCCACGATGGTGTGCAAAGAACAAGATCTTTGCGCACGAGCGTGGGGTTGTCTTGCTCGTTGGACCAAGTGAATCTTCGGCCATGGAGGTAGATGTCACGCAAGGCCAAGTCGGCAATGAGGCGCCTGAATTGGTTCATCGTACGGTGGTTGACCCGGCCGTTGCTCTTGTAAGCGATGGAGGTCACCATGTTGAAGTCGCCACCTAAGACCCAAGGTCCGGCAATAGAGTCCCGCAGGTCGCGAAGCTCAGAGAGGAACGCAAGTTTTTCAGGGGCACTTTGCGGCCCGTAAACGCCGGTGATCCACCAGGTGTCGCCCCCCGAAAGGGAAGAGACCGTTGCAGAGACGTGGTAGGTCCCAATGGTCGGGTTGGCCAGAGCGATCGCGTCGCTACGCCAAGCGGGAAGAAAGCCGCCGCGTGTGCCCACCGCGGGGAGGAAGTAAAAGTCGGCGAAGCTGGCACCAAGCATCTCGAAAACCAGAGTGGGCGTCACTAGGGACAATTTAGTCTCTTGAAGGCATACCACGAGGGGGGAAGTAGAGGCAATAACGGTACGGACAGCGGTGCGCTTGGCTTTGCTGTTAAGACCACGCACATTCCAGAATACAACTTTGATGTGATTATCCATGAGAGTTGGGGGTGCAAGATGGACTAGGGAATGCCTAGTCATGCCTCGGTGAGGAGGGCCTGGCGACGCACGGGGCTCGCAATGAGCTCCCGCGGCACACGCCACGCAAAAAAGTCCGCAAAAGCAAGGATAACATCTGTGGCTAGTGGTCGCTCGGATAGCCATGAGTATCTAGCGAGAAGGTCAGCGGAAAGTGGCTCGTCGCTCCTGAGCAGGCCAAGCTTGCGAAGGACCATGCATTTGGCTTTTGTCTCCGCGTCGTAGCCCTGATCTTGTGAGGCGATCCGTCCGCTCCGGCGTGGCGTGAAGTTGGGCGGGATTTCGGCCCGCTTGCGCCTGGGGGCCGGAGTAGCGAGAAGCGGCGCCGTTGGCATCTTGACCGAGTCCAGGAAGCTGAGAACATGGGGCGGAATGGCGCAAGAAGCGGTCCCATTGGACGTGCATGGGGGGATCTGCATGGAGGTGCTGGGTGCGCCATGTGGGCCGCCGGCTACGTGCTTTGCATGGTTGCAATCAGCAGCACAAGTGGCGGCTTGGTGGGTGAGATCCGGCCCAGCCGAGACCTCAGAAGTGGCTTGGGGATCTGCATCGGGCCCAGCTGGGGGCGGGGTGGCGTCCTGGCGATCGCCAGCGGGTCCAGCTAGTGGCCGGTCCAACACGTCCCCCTGGGGATCCGCGACGATCAGGGGTGGGGGTTGGTGGGGCACCAATGCTCTCTCCCGAGGCGCGCAGATATCATCGGGCTGGCCGCCAGGGCGACAGGCTGGTGGCGAAGGCTGCAAAAGGGAGTTGGCCTGCGCGGTGATAAGGTTATCTGCTCTGGCAACTGCCAGGGGGCTGGAAGGGTTGGTGGCGCATCGTGGAGAATCAGCGAATCCGAGGCGGGCTCAAGGGGAGTTGTGGCGGAGGACGCGCCACGTGTAGAGTCCACCCCGGTCAAGGCCAGGGGCCGGGTTTGAACCAATGGGAATCCCACCGTTGCGATGGCCTGGCATGGGGCGGCAGGTCCCGACAGCATGTGGGCGCGGGAGGGGGGCCAGGAGGGGACATCAGCCCCGTGCTGACCGGGCGACGTGGCGCCGCGCTAGTGGCTGGATACGGTCGTAGCACACCCTACCAATCGCGGCAGGAGGGTGCAACGCGGCGGCGGCCCCGCCGATCGGAATCAGTGCGGCGGGAGGGGCGGCCGGCATGCGAGTTTCCGGAAGGACGCGGAAAGTCATGCCTACGCGGCCAGGCGTCGGGGCAGGGAGGTGAGTCTTGGTCCGGTGCGCCGTCGGGGCCATTGCCAGGCAGCGGCGGAGGGGGTGGTGGCGAAGGGAAGCGGTAGTCCGCGGCACGACGGACATGGATGGTGACGGGGAATCGCATGAGTGCCAAGGCGAAACGGTCGACGCGATCAAGGTCCGCGCCGGCGAGCTCGTCGGGCTCCTCGAGCAGAAGCTCAGAAGAGCGGGGAATGCCATCCGGGCTCACGGTCCAAGCCTCGAGCTTGAACACGGAGAGGTCGCTCCTGTTTGCTGTCTCCAGCGTGAGGCGGCCAACCATGCAGAACGGAGAGAGCAGCTGCATGGCGGAGGAGATGTCCGAGCCGTGCTCCGGGATGCCATAGATCTCGATGTCGATGTGGATCCGGAGCCGGAGTGGTTCGGCGCCAGCGAGGTGACTCCAGGGCTATAGGAGTAGGCGGAAGTTTGGCCCCCGCACGTTGGCCAGGGCACAGCGCGCCCGGGCCTCGTGGCTGGTGAAGCGGATCAGGAACTCGCTGTTGTGGGTGCAGTGGACAGAGAACTCGGCCAGCGCCAGCGGCACCCGAGAGCAGAGCGCGCGGGCGACGTCGTCGACAGACACCCCGGAACGGTTGCCAGCCACACTGGCGACGAGCGCGAGGCCAAGGGCGTGCTCCGCGGCGTCGAGGCGCTCGGAGTCCATTTGTTTATTGTAGAGATTTGGAAGTCTAAACGCCAATCCATGAAAACCAAGAGTGTAGACCGATTTCCTCTCACTCTCTATTGTCACTCTCTCTTCCATGTCCCCAGGGCCGGTTCTAAGATTTCGGGGGCCCTGGGCGGAACTATAACTGGGGCCCTCTTAATATAAATATCAAAATAGTAATTAATATATGTTTATATCAAATGTTCTCAATACATATATAAAGTCCACCGAACACAATTTTTATATCGAATAATTTCTACATACTAACTTCAATAAAAATCTAACTCTATCTATTTATATTATAGGCCGCCTTCTCGACTATTATTTCCCTTTCTTTATTAATTATTATGGTATCCCAATTTTTTGGATCATAGATATCCATAACAAAAATTGGTTTTCTATCTAAACTAGCAGATTATATACAAGACGAATTAAATATGTGCTCATGATCACTGACAGTGTTTTCATCTGCTAGTTGCCCTTGTGCCCTTGTCTTCTGGATTAAGGCTAGTAGTTCGGTCCGAACAAATGCCATGCCTTGATTTCTTCAACTCCTCATATTTATTCTTACAAAAAATTATCAATCTATCCTCTCTGTAACTATATAAACTCATCTGCTTGTTCCTTTTTTTTCCTCACCAGATGCATATGTATTAGACGGCATGTCGTGCTAAAATTTACAGAATCAGAAAATTAGTATATGGAAACTAACGCATAGTAGTTTCTCGAAGAAAAAAACAAACGCATAGTTGCAAAGGTATTAAATCAATTCAATCAACTCTTACCTAGCACCAGTTTATCAAAGCTGACTCACAAGTTCCAAATCTCAATACCATCTCTTTCTGAACTGAGTATGCCGGGGTTAGGCTATAGTCTAATCCTTAAGTACGTACGTGCTGCACAGAACCTCTTCTGATTGGCGATCGGTTAGAGCTGCAAGAGAACTCAGAGTGCTTGAGGAGTTCCCGGGAGGGGAGGGCATGTGGTGGGTACGAGAAAATTTTGAGAGGAGATGGTGGAGAAATCACAGGAGATCCTCGAGATCAATTCTGCCATAGGAGGGGATCTCGGCATGGCAAACGCAGAACGAGATACGCGTTGCCTGCGCAATCTTTTTTATCGGGCCGCCCTATGTCAATCCGCCTGCTGGTCGAACCCCCTGTACATAGCACACATCTGATCGGGGGCCCCTCTGGCGTCGGGGGCCCGGGGCGGCCGCCCCTTTCGCCCCCCCCCCCTCAGGACTGGGCCTGCATATCCCATTCTCTTTCCTCCACTACAAATTTATTTTATGTTCCTTTTAGTTTTCTTTTGTTTCTCTATTATATCTCTATCCAGATTGTCTTTTTGTGTCCATTTTTATTTTATTTATTTATTCTTTTATTTTTCTTCAAATTCATGAAAAATACTTTTGTGAATATTTTCATAAAAAACTAAAAATATATATTTTTTTAATTTTTTTAAGATATTTTAAATTCGTGAATATTTTTCTTATACGAAATGATGTCTCATCTAATTTTGCCACCATTTGATTTAGTTGTTTGTTATTTTCATGCAAGCGCTGACCCTAGCTTTGTTGGCCACTATTTGCTTCTTGCGCGTCCTTTTGTTGACCAGTTTGGCTACACTTTTGTCGTCTTATTATCGTGGCATTCTAGGACTCCATTTTGTTGTGTTGTTTCTAGGTTACGTTGTCATGATGTCCACTTTACCATGTTATTGGTCTTTTTAGGCCCATTTGTTGTTCATATGTTTTTATTTTTTGCTCACCGTTCTCATGGCCTTTTTTGTTGTATGTTACTGGCCTACATGGTACCATTACAAGATACATGTTCATTTTGGTCGTTGTTTCTTGATCACATCCATTCCATTGTTGCCTTCTTTCTTTTCTCGCTCCATTCCCTTTTTGTTTTTTTTGTAGAGCCGACACGAGTAGGAGGGGCAAGTTAAGCATGGGATTTTTTCGTTGGTCCAACCATTTTTCTTGCTCGGTTGCAAGCCCATCCTTCGATTTGTAGTTGGACTCGACAAGTTTTTCTGTCACAGATGCAAGTCCACCTTCGACTCGTAATTTTGGACATTTTTTCTCATTTGTAAGTTCAATCTTGATTTGCAACCGTTCTCGACCTAATTTTTTGTCCCAGTTGCAAGTTCACCGTGGGCTCGCAATTGGGTCATTTTTTCCCAGTTGCAAGTCCATCCTTGACTCGCAACTAAGGTCTGATTTATTTCGTTTCCGTTGTATGTCAATTCTTAAGTCGTAATTGGGTCCGACCTTATTTTTGTCCTGGTTGCAAGTTCACCGTGGGGTCGCAATTGGGTCATTTTTTCCTAGTTGCAAGTCCATCCTTGACTCGCAACTGGGGTCTGGTTTATGTTGTTCCCGTTGTATGTCCATTCTTAAGTCGTAATTGGGTCTGAGCTTATTTTTGTCCCAGTTGCAAGTCCATCCTTAACTTGCAACTGGCACGTGACCCTTTGCTCCAATTTCAAGCATATTCTCGACTCGCAACTAGGCCATACTTTTTTAGCGCCAGTTGCGAGTCCACCCTTCACTAGCAACTAGGTCTGACATTTCTATTTTTTTGACCCAATTACAAGTGCACCATCGACTTGCAAGTAGGCACGACCCTTTATTCCAGTTGCAAATCCACCATCAACTTGCAAGTGGGCTTCAGTTTTTGTCTTACATCCTAGTTGCAAGTCCACCATTGACTCGCAACTGGGGTTGTCGTTTGTTTTATCCCAGTTGCAAGTCAACCCTTGACTCGCAACTGGTCTCATTGTTTGTAGTTGTCCGATACGTCTCCAATGTATCTATAATTTTTGATTGCTCCATGCTATTATATTATCTGTTTTGGATGTTAATGGGCTTTATTTTACACTTTTATATCATTCTTTGGGACTAACCTATTAACCTGAGGCCCAGCCCAAATTGCTGTTTTTTTGCCTATTTCAGTGTTTCGCAAAAAAGGAATATCAAACGAAGTCCAAACGGAATGAAACCTTCGGGAACGTGATTTTCTCAACAAACGTGATCCAGGAGACTTGAAGTGGGCGTCAAGAAACGATCGAGGAGGGCATGAGGCAGGGGGCGCGCCTACCCCTCCCCCCCCCCCGGGCGCGCCCTCCATCCTCATGGGCCCCTCATTGCTCCACCGACGTACTTCTTCCTCCTATATATATCCACGTACCCCAAACATCCAGGAGCACCACGAAAACCTAATTCCACCGCCGCAACCTTCTGAACCCGAGAGATCCCATCTTGGGGCCTTTTTCGGAGCTCCGCCGGAGGGGGCATTGATCACGGAGGGCTTCTACATCAACTCCATTGCCTCTCCGGTGATGTGTGAGTAGTTTACTTCAGACCTTCGGGTCCATAGTTATTAGCTAGATGGCTTCCTCTCTCTCTTTGGATCTCAATACAAAGTTCTCCTCGATCTTCTTGGAGACTTATTCGATGTAATCTTCTTTTGCAGCGTGTTTGTCGAGATCCGATGAATTGTGGGTTTATGATCAAGTTTATCTATGAACAATATTTGATTCTTCTCTGAATTATTTTATGTATGATTGGTTTATGTTGCAAGTCTCTTCGAATTATCAGTTTGGTTTGGCCTACTAGATTGATCTTTCTTGCAATGGGAGAAGTGCTTAGCTTTGGGTTCAATCTTGCGGTGTCTTTTCCCAGTGACAGCAGGGGCAGCAAGGCATGTATTGTATTGTTGCCATCGAGGATAAAAAGATAGGGTTTATATCATATTGCATGAGTTTATCCCTCTACATCATGTCATCTTACTTAAAGCATTACTCTGTTCTTATGAACTTAATACTCTAAATGCATGCTGGATAGTGGTCGATGTGTGGAGTAATAGTAGTAGATGCAGAATGGTTTCGGTCTACTTTTCGCGGACGTGATGCCTATATACATGCTCATACCTAGATATTCTCATAACTATGCTCAATTCTATCAATTGCTCGACAGTAATTCGTTTACCCACCATAATACTTATGCTCTTGAGAGAAGCCACTAGTGAAACCTATGCCCCCGGGGTCTATCTTCCATCGTATTAATCTTCCAACACTTAGCTATTTATATTGCAGTTTATTTTACTTTGCATCTTTATTTCTCTTTATCATAAAAATACCAAAAATATTATTTTATCATATCTATCAGATCTCGCTCTTGTAAGTGACTGTGAAGGGATTGACAACCCCTTTATCGCGTTGGTTGCGAGGTTCTTATTTGTTTGTGTAGGTGCGTGGGACTCGAGCGTGATCTCCTACTGGATTGATACCTTGGTTCTCAAAAACTGAGGGAAATACTTACACTACTTTACTGCATCACCCTTTCCTCTTCAAGGGAAAACCAACGCAGTGCTCAAGAGGTAGCAAGAAGGATTTCTAGTGCCGTTGCCGGGGAGATTCGTGCTAAGTCAAGTCAAGATTTGACTCCCGACAACGAGCCATTTCTGGCACCGTTGCTGGGGAGATTCGCGCCAAGTCAAGTCAAGATTTGACTCCCGACAACGAGCCAGTTCTGGCACCGTTGCCGGAGTCTACGCACAAGTCAAGACATACCAAGTACCCATCACAAACTCTTATCCATCGCATTACATTATTTGCCATTTGCCTCTCGTTTTCCTCTCCCCCACATCACCCTTAACATTTTATTTGCCCTCTCTTTTTCCGTTCTCCTCTTTTTTGCTTGCTTCTTGTTTGCTCGTGTGATGGATTGCTTGCTTGTCACGATGGCTCAAGATAATACTAAATTGTGTGACTTTGCCGATACCAACAACAGTGATTTTCTTAGCACTCCGATTGCTCCTCTTATCGATGCCGAATCTTGTGAAATTAATGCTGCTGTGTTGAATCTTGCCATGAAAGATCAATTCGCCGGCCTTTCTAGTGAAGATGTCGCTACCCATCTAAACAACATTGTTGATTTGTGTGATTTGCAAAAGAAGAAAGATGTGGACAATGATATTGTTAAATTGAAGCTATTTCCTTTTTCCCTTAGAGATCATGCTAAAGCTTGGTTTTCGTCTTTGCCTAAAAATAGTATTGATTCATGGAATAAGTGCAAAGATGCTTTTATCTCTAAGTATTTTCCTCCCGCTAAAATCATCTCTCTTAGAAACGATATTTTGAATTTTAAGCAACTTGATCATGAACATGTTGCACAAGCATGGGAGAGGATGAAATTAATGATACGTAATTGCCCTACACATGGTTTGAATTTATGGATGATTATACAGAATTTTTAAGCCGGATTGAATTTCGCTTCTAGAAATCTTTTAGATTCGGCCGCGGGAGGCACTTTTATGGAAATCACTTTAGGAGAAGCTACTAAACTCCTAGATAATATTATGGTTAATTATTCTCAATGACACACCGAAAGATCTACTAATAAAAAAAGTGCATGTGATGGAAGAATTAATGTTTTGAGTGGAAAGATGGATGAACTTATGAAATTGTTTGCTAATAAGAGTGTTTCCTATGATCCTAATGATGTGCCTTTGTCTACCTTGATTTAGAATAATAATGAATCTATGGATGTGAATTTTGTTGGTAGGAACAATTTTGGTAATAATGCGTATAGAGGTAATTTTAATTCTAGGACATTTCCTAGTATTTCCTCTAATAATTATGGTAATTCCTACAACAATTCTTATGGAAACTTTAATAAGATTCCCTCTGAATTTGAGACTAGTGTTAAGGAGTTTATGAATTCGCAAAAGAATTTCAATGCATTGCTTGAAGAAAAATTGCTTAAGGTTGATGAATTGGCTAGGAACGTTGATAGAATTTCTCTTGATGTTGATTCTTTGAAACTTAGATCTATTCCACCTAAGCATGATATCAATGAGTCTCTCAAAGCCATGAGAATTTCCATTTATTAGTGAAAAGAAAGAACCGCTAGGGTGCGTGCTAAGAAAGATTGCTTTGTGAAAGCATGTTCTTCTAGTTTCTATGGAAATAAAGATGAAGATCTAAAAGTTATTGATGTGTCTCCTATTAAATATATTTTTTTGCAATATGAATCTTGATAATGATGGGACTGAATATGAGCCACCTTTACCTAGAAGGCGTTCCAAAAATTCGGAGTTTTTAGATCTTGATACAAAAATTGGTAAAAGTGGGATTGAAGAGGTCGAAACTTTAGATATCAATGAACCCACTATTTGGATTTCAAGGAATTTAATTATGATGATTTCTCTTTGATAGATTGTATTTCCTTGTTGCAATCCGTGCTAAATTCTCCTCATGCTTATAGTCAAAATAAAGCTTTTACTAAACATATTGTTGATGCTTTGATGCAATCTTATGAAGAAAAACTTGAGTTGGAAGTTTATATCCCTAGAAAACTTTATGATGAGTGGGAACGTACTATTAAAATTAAAATTAAAGATCATGAATGCTATGCCTTGTGTGATTTGGGTGCTAGTGTTTCCACGATTCCAAAAACTTTGTGTGATTTTGATGATTGTTCTTTAAACATGCACCTTGCGGATTCCACCATTAAGAAACCTATGGGAAGAATTAATGATGTTCTTATTGTTGTAAATAGGAACTATGTGCCCATAGATTTCATTGTTCTTGATATAGATTGCAATCCTTCATGTCCTATTATTCTTGGTAGACCTTTCCTTAGAACGATTGGTGCAATTATTGATATGAAGGAAGGGAATATTAGATTCCAATTTCCGTTAAGGAAAGGCATGTAACACTTCCCTAGAAAGAAAATAAAATTACCTTATGAATCTATCATGAGAGACACTTATGGATTGCCTACCAAAGATGGCAATACCTAGATCTACCCTTGCTTTTATGCCTAGCTAGGGGCGTTAAACGATAGCGCTTGTTGGGAGGCAACCCAATTTTATTTTTATTCATTGCTTTTTTTCTCCTGTTTAGTAATAAATAATTTATCTAGCCTCTGTTTTGGTTGTGTTTTTTGTGTTTAATTAGTGTATGTGCCAAGTAGAACTGTTGGGAAGACTTGGCGGAAGTCTTTTTGATCTTGCTGTAAAAAACAGAAACTTTAGCGCTCACGAGAATTGCTGCCATTTTTATTTGGAGAGCTATATTTAGTTAATTCTTTTTCAAGATGATTAATAGATAAATTACTCACGTCCATAAATTTATTTTAGAATTTTTAGGGTTCCAGAAGTTGCGTTAGCTACAGATTACTACAGACTGTTCTGTTTTTGACAGATTCTGTTTTCTTGTGTTGTTTGCTTATTTTGGTGAATCTATGGCTAGTAAAAGAGTTTATAAACCATAGAGAAGTTGGAATACAGTAGGTTTAACACCAATATAAATAAATAATGAGTTCATTACAGTACCTTGAAGTGGTGTTTTGTTTTCTTTTGCTAACGGAGCTCACGAGATTTTCTATTTATGTTTTGTGTTGTGAACTTTTCAAGTTTTGGGTAAAGTTTTGATGGATTATGGAACAAGGAGTGGCAAGAGCCTAAGCTTGGGGATGCCCATGGAACCCCAAGGTAAAATATAAGGACACCAAAAATTCTAAGCTTGGGGATGCCCCGGAAGGCATCCCCTCTTTCGTCTTCGTTCATCGGTAACTTTACTTGGAGCTATATTTTTATTCGTCACATGATATGTGTTTTGCTTGGAGCGTCTTGTATGATTTGAGTATTTGTTTTTTAGTTTACCACAATCATCCTTGCTGTACACACCTTTTGAAATAGACACACATTAAGTGGAATTTATTAGAATACTCTATATGCTTCACTTATATCTTTTGAGCTATACAGTTTTTATTCTATGTGCTTCACTTATATCTTTTGAGCTATATAGTTTTGCGCTAGTGTTTCACTTATATCTTTTAGAGCACGGCGGTGGTTTTATTTTATAGAAATAATTGATCTCTCATGCTTCACTTATATTATTTTGAGAGTACTTTAGAACAACATGGCAATTTGCTTTTAGGCATAATATAAACTTTCATATAAGTGCATTGAATACTAAGAGAAGTTTCATACTTGATGATTGTTTTGAGATATGGAGATAGTGATATCAAAGTTGTGCTAGTTGAGTAGTTGTGAATTTGAGAAATACTTGTGTTGAAGTTTGCAAGTCCCGTAGCATGCACGTATGGTAAACATTGTGTAACAAATTTGAAACATGAGCTGTTATTTGATTGTCTTCCTTATGAGTGGCGGTCGGGGACGAGCGATGGTGTTTTCCTACCAATCTATCCCCCCTAGGAGCATGCGCATAATACTTGGTTTTTGATGACTTGTAGATTTTTGCAATAAGTATGTGAGTTCTTTATGACTAATGTTGAGTCCATAGATTATACGCACTCTCACCCTTCCATCATTGCTAGCCTCTTCGGTACCGTGCATTGCCCTTTCTCACCTTGAGAGTTGGTGCAAACTTCGCCGGTGCATCCAAATCTCGTGATACGATATGCTCTATCACACATAAACCTCCTTATATCTTCCTCAAAACAGCCACCATACCTACCTATTATGGCATTTCCATAGCCATTCCGAGATATATTGTCATGCAACTTTCCACCGTTCCTTTTATTATGACACGCATCATCATTGTCATATTGCCTTGCATGATCATGTAGTTGACATCGTATTTGTGGCAAAGCCATCGTTCACAATATTTTCATACATGTCACTCATGAGTCATTGCGCATCCCGGTACACCGCCGGAGGCATTCATATAGAGTCATGCTTTGTTCTAGTATCGAGTTGTAATCATTGAGTTGTAAATTAATAGAAGTGTGATGAGCATCATTAATAGAGCATTGTCCAAAAAAAGAGAAAGGCCAAAAAAAGAAGGCCCAAAAAAAGAGAATAAAAAGGGGCAATGCTACTATCCTTTTTCCACACTTGTGCTTCAAAGTAGCACCATGATCTTTATGTTAGAGAGTCTGTTGTTTTGTCATTTTCATATACTAGTGGGAACTTTTCATTATAGAACTTGGCTTGCATATTCCAACAATGGGCCTCCTCAAGTGCCCTAGGTCTTCGTGAGCAAGCAAGTTGGATGCACACCCACTTAGTTTCTTTTGTTGAGCTTTCATACATTTATAGCTCTAGTGCATCCTTTGCATGGCAATCCCTACTCCTTGCATTGACATCAATTGATGGGCATCTCCCTAGCCCATTGATTAGCCGTATCGATGTGAGACTTTCTCCTTTTTTTCTTCTCCACATAACCCCCTTCATTATATTCTATTCCACCCATAGTTCTATATCCATGGCCCACGCTCATGTATTGTGTGAAAATTGAAAAAAAGTTTAAGATTACTAAAGTGTGAAACAATTTCTTGGCTTGTCATCGGGGTTGTGCATGATGAGAGCATTCTTGTGTGCAGAAAATGGAGCATGACCAAACTATATGATTTTGTAGGGATGAACTTTCTTTGGCCATGTTATTTTGAGAAGACATGATTGCTTAGTTAGTATGCTTGAAGTATTATTATTTTTATGTCAGTATTAGACTTTTATCTTGAATCTTTCGGATCTGAAAATTCATGCCACAATAAAGAAAAATTACATTGAGAAATATGTTAGAAAGCATTCCACATCAAAAATTCTTTTTTATCATTTACCTACTCGAGGACGAGCAGGAATTAAGCTTGGGGATGCTTGATACGTCTCCAACGTATCTATAATTTTTGATTGCTCCATGCTATTATATTATCTATTTTGGATGTTAATGGACTTTACTTTACACTTTTATATCATTTTTGGGATTAACCTATTAACCGGAGGCCCAGCCCAAATTGTTGTTTTTTGCCTATTTCAGTGTTCCGCAGAAAAGGAATATCAAACGAAGTCCAAACGGAATGAAACCTTTGGGGACGTGAGTTTCTCAACAAACGTGATCCATGAGACTTGGAGTGGGCGTCAAGAAACGATCGAGGAGGGCACGAGGTAGGGGGCGCATCTACCCCCCTTGGGTGCGCCCTCCACCCTCGTGGGCCCCTCGTTGCTCCACCGATGTACTTCTTCCTCCTATATATATCCATGCACCCCCAAACATCCAGGAGCACCACGAAAACCTAATTCCACCGCTGCAACCTTCTGTACCCGAGTGATCCCATCTTGGGGCCTTTTCCGAAGCTCCGCCGGAGGGGGCATTGATCACGGAGGGCCTCTACATCAACTCCATGGCCTCTTCGGTGATGTGTGAGTAGTTTACTTCAGACCTTCGGGTCCATAGTTGTTAGCTAGATGGCTTCTTCTCTCTCTTTGGATCTCAATACAAAGTTCTCCTCAATCTTCTTGGAGATCTATTCGATGTAATCTTCTTTTCCGGTGTGTTTGTCGAGATCCGATGAATTGTGGGTTTATGATCAAGTTTTTCTATGAACAATATTTGATTCTTCTCTAAATTCTTTTATATATGATTGGTTTATCTTTGCAAGTCTCTTCAAATTATCAGTTTGGTTTGGCCTACTGGATTGATCTTTCTTGCAATGGGAGAAGTGCTTAGCTTTGGGTTCAATCTCGCGGATTCCTTTCCCAGTGACAGCAGGGGTAGCAAGGCACGTATTGTACTGTTGCCATCGAGGATAAAAGGATGGGGTTTATATCATATTGCATGAGTTTATACCTCTACATCATGTCATCTTACTTAAAGCATTACTCTGTTCTTATGAACTTAATACTCTAGATGCATGCTGGATAGCGGTCGATGTGTGGAGTAATAGTAGTAGATGCAGAATCGTTTCGGTCTACTTGTCGTGGACGTGATGCCTATATACATGATCATACCTAGATATTCTCATAACTATGCCCAATTCTATCAATTGCTCGACAGTAATTCGTTTACCCATCATAATACTTATGCTCTTGAGAGAAGCCACTAGCGAAACCTATGGCCCCAGGGTCTATCTTCCATCATATTAATCTTCGAACACTTAGCTATTTCTATTGCCGTTTATTTTACTTTGCATCTTTATTTATCTTTATCATAAAAATACCAAAAATATTATCTTATCATATCTATGAGATCTCACTCTCGTAAGTGACCATGAAGGGATTGACAACCCCTTTATCGCGTTGGTTGCGAGGTTCTTATTTGTTTGCGTAGGTGCATGGGACTCGAGCATGATCTCCTACTGGATTGATACCTTGGTTCTCAAAAACTGAGGGAAATACTTACGCTACTTTACTGCATCACCCTTTCATCTTCAAGGGAAAACCAACGCAATGCTCAAAAGGTAGCATTGTCCCAGTTGTAAGTCCATCCTCAACTCTTAACTTAGCTCGTAGTTCTCCAAGTTGCAGGCCCACCCTAAACTCGCAACTAGGCATGTATTTTTTCATTCCAATTGCAACTAGGTTGTAGTTTGCTTCATCCTAGTTACAAGTCCACCCTTGACTCGCAATTGGGATCAATGTTTCTGTATCTGTATTAATTGCAAGTCCATCCTCGACTCGCAACTGGGATTATAGTTTGTTGTTGTCCCAGTTGCAAGTCTACCCTCGACTCGCAACTAGGATGTGTTTTGTGAAGGAAATATGCCCTAGAGGCAATAATAAAGTTGTTATTTATATTTCCTTATATCATGATAAATGTTTATTATTCATGCTAGAATTGTATTAACCAAAAACTTGATACATGTGTGAATACGTAGACAAAACAAAGTGTCCCTGGTATGCCTCTACTTGACTAGCTCGTTAATCAAAGATGGTTAAGTTTCCTGACCATAGACATGTGTTGTCATTTGATGAATGGGATCACATCATTAGGAGAATGATGTGATGGACAAGACCCACCCGTTAGCTTAGCATAATGATCGTTAAGTTTTATTGCTATTGTTTTCTTCATGGCTTATACATATTCCTTTGACTATGAGATTATGCAACTCCCGAATACTAGAGGAACACCTTGTGTGCTATCAAACGTCAAAATGTAACTGGGTGATTATAAAGATGCTCTACCGGTGTCTCCGAAGGTGTTTGTTGGGTTGGCATAGATCAAGATTAGAATTTTTCCCTCCGAGTATCGGAGAGGTATCTCTGGACTCTCTCGGTAATGCACATCATGATAAGCCTTGCAAGCAATGTGACTAATGAGTTAGTTGCGGGATGATGCATTACAGAACGAGTAAAGAGACTTGCCGGTAACGAGATTGAACTAGGTATGAAGATACCGACGATCGAATCTCGGGCAAGTAACATACCGACGATAAAGGGAATGATGTATGTTATCATTGTGGTTTCACCGATAAAGATCTTCGTAGAATATGTAGGAACCAATATGAGCATCTAGGTTCCGATGTTGGTTATTGATCAGAGATGTGTCTAGGTCATGTCTACATAGTTCTCGAACCCGTAGGGTCCGCACCCTTAACATTCGATGGCGATTTGTATTATGAGTTATGTGTTTTGGTAACCAAAGATTGTTCATAGTCCCGGATGAGATCATGGACATGACAAGGAGTCTCGAAATGGTAGAAAGGTAAAGATTGATATATTGGACGATAGTATTCGAACACCGGAATGGTTTCGGAGTGTTTCGGATATTTACCGGAGTACCGAGGGGTTACAGGAACCCCCGGGGGAAAGTAATGGGCCACATGGGCCATAGGGGAGAGAGAGGGCAGCCCACAAGGGGTGGCGCCCCCCCCCCCCATGGGGAGTTCAAATTGGACAAGGGGAGGGGTGCGGCCCCCCTTTCCTTCCCCCTTTCCCCCTCCAAAAGAAGGAAGGGGGCCGACTAGGATGGAGTCCTAGTGGGTTTCCCCCCCACTTGGCGCGCCCCCTAGAGCCGGCCTCCTCCCCTCTCCTCCATTATATACGAGGGCAGGGGGCAGCCCAAAGCACATCAATTGTTTCTTAGCCGTGTGCGGTGCCCCCCTCCATCATTTACTCCTTCGGTCATATTGTCGTAGTGCTTAGGTGAAGCCCTGGGAAGATCACATCACCATCGCCGTCACCACGCCGTCATGATGATGAAACTCTCCCTCACCACTTTACTGGATCAAGCGTTCGAGGTACATCATCGAGCTGAACATGTGCATAACTCAGAGGTGTCGTACTTTCGGTACTTGATCAGTTGAATTGAGAAGACATTCGACTACATCAACCACGTTAAACTAATGCTTCCGCTTTCGGTCTACGAGGTACGTGGACACGCTCTCCCCCTCTCATTGCTATACACCTCTGATGAAGCTATGTACCTAGGGTAGGGTCATGGATCTGTCCAAGATACCCTCCCCAAGGACATCTCTAAAAGAACCAGAAGCATTCGAAGAAAAATCATCATCCACTCGACCATGAAGCTATGTTCCACTCGACAGTCTTGAAGACACTCGACCGTATGGACAATCACTCGACTACCTGAAGATCTAGAGCCACTCCACTTTGCAACGGTCGGGAATTAAGTCATAGCTTTAATGGTCATTATGTATCTTTATTGCAGGTGTTACCAGTAATGTCCCCATCTTTATGTACCTTAACCCTTTATAACTGAGGGCGGGAGGGGTCTGGCGAACTCTATATAAGCCACCCTCTCCTCGGGGACAAGGGTTCACACCTCCTGTAACTCACACGCATATAATCCAGTCGACCGCCTCCGGGCTCCGAGACGTAGGGCTGTTAATTCCTCCGAGAAGGGCCTGAACTCGTAAACCTCGCGTGTACAACTCCTCCATAGCTAGGATCTTGCCTCTACATCCCTACCCCCCTATTCTACTGTCAGACTTAGAACCACGATAGTTGGCGCCCACCGTGGGGTAGGTGTCTTAGCGACTTGTTGGAGAAGTTGTGATTTTTCCGATCCCCATCATCATGGTTTCAGGCGGAGGTTTGGCCAAGGGCCACGAGATCCGTCTCGGTGCGCTCGTATTCATCGCCGACGACTCCGCTTGGCTCCAGGAAGTGCCACTCGACGTCGAGGCGCTCCCCGTCCGTGGGGCAACGCACTATCGCGCGTGCGTCCGTGGCATCCTCCTACGGCAGCTGTCGACTCAGTATCGGCCGGCTCCCGTGCCGACCTCCCTCCCTGCAGCCCACCGGAGCAAATGTTTCGGACGGTCGAGGCTTCAGCAGTGGGTGAGGCATGCGGTGCCTCGCCAATCGGCCACCCCCCAGGTCGCGGCAATCGAGCCCGAAGAAATTCTCTACGGCCTGTTCGACCTGTCGACTAGCTCCGTAGAGACTACATCCAAGTGTGACGGCAGCGACCCCGCGGCAGAAGTTTTGATGGTCAATGGACCACGTAGTCCTCCTGGCTTCACCCGTGAGGACGGAGGCGATGGTGGCGGCGATCCGTCGCGTGTCCATGAAGAGTACCAACCCGAACCCCTCTCTTCATAGAGGAGGGAGGAACTTCGCCGCCAGAACATGGATGCACTTCACACTCCTATCGTTGGAGAAACCCCTGAGGCCCAGGCCTTGGAGGAGGCGCGCCTGGCCAACTTGGCTGAGCGCACTCGACTGGAGTACCTCCAGCATGCACTCGACGAGCGCGCTCGGTAGCGTGCTCCCGAATCCAGTCGACGTCAACTTTTTCCACCTCCAACTCAGGTATACCGAACTCCAATCCAGAATCTCGCAGCTGCGGCCCGAATAGCGGAGTCAATTCAACCTTCCCAGTCAGAAGCTGGTCGAGGTTTGGTGCAGATCCGAGCCTTGCTCCGAGCCGCGGGAGAGCAGAATACAGTAGTATCTCATTCGCGGAATAGGATTCACAACAGATCCGTGGTTGCAGACATAGTCCAGTCGGCTCACAGCCCAAGATCGCCCCCAAGGCGTGAGGGGCGTGGAGACCGACGAGATCAGTACAGAAACCATGAGCAGTATGATCACTGACTCGATCATGATGATCATCATCGAGGACCCACGCCTACCCCGAGGAGTGGATCATACATGCCTCGGCAGCAGGATGACAGACGCCCTCATAGTGGTGGGCGAAGGATTCCAGTCGACCTCAGGGAACCGGGCCTTGATGCGAGATCTATTCTTGTTCAGGGTCTGGTCGACAGAAACAGAGCTCACAGAGAAGGCCCTGACGGAGATTTTCCAACCAGCAGCAGAGTGCATGTCTCAGGCCCAGAGTGCTTTAGCAAAGCCATCAGGGCTGCGGTAATTCCTCCCAACTTCAGGTTGGCGACTGGAGTCAGTAAGTTCACTAGTGAGTCCAAGCCTAACACTTGGCTTGAGGATTACCGAGTGGCTGTACAGATCGGTGGCGGCAACGATGAAGTGGCCATGAAGAACCTTCCTTTGATGCTAGAGGGCTCGGCCAGGGCGTGGCTGAATCAGTTAGCTCCTGGTAGTATTTATACTTGGGAAGATCTTGCTCAAGTATTTGTCAGAACATTTGAAGGTACTTGCAAGCGGCCAGCAGGGTTGACAAAATTACAGTGTTGCATTCAGAAACCGAATGTAACTTTGAGGGATTATATCCAAAGATGGATCACATTGCACCACACAGTGGAGAATGTGTCAGATCACCAAGCAATTTGTGCCTTCAAAGAAGGCATTAAGTATCGGGAGTTGAATCTGAAATTTGGTCGGACAGGAGATATGACTCTGACTCGGATGATGGAGATTGCCACCAACTACGCCAATGGTGAAGAAGAAGACCGACTCCACAGTGGCAAGCACAAAACAGTCGCCCATGAAACTGGAGGAGGGAATTCCAGTTGGAAGCAGAAGCGCAAAGCCGAGCCAGCTGCTCCTGGAGAAGCCTTGGCCATAACTCAAGGGAAGTTCAAGGGGAAACCCAAAGGACTGTGGAACCCCAAGAAAGTAAAAGATCAAGATGGAAATGATGTGCTGGATTTACCATGCCACATTCACACCAAGAAATATGAAGAGGGTAATTTCATTTACCCAAAGCATACCACTCTACAGTGTCGACTCCTAATCCAGCAATTCCGAGAGAAACAGCCCAAGGAAAAGGAGAAGGAAATAGACAAAGTTGAGGATGGGGAAGAGGACGATGATGGTTACCCCCACATCAATTCCACTCTGATGATTTTCGCTGATGTTGAGAGTAAGAGTCGACTGAAAGTCATCAACAGAGAAGTAAACATGGTCACCCCGGTGACACCCAGTTATTTGAAGTGGTCTCAGACTGCCATTACATTCGACCAGTCCGATCACCCAGCGCACATAGCCACCCCTGGGAGGCAAGCGTTGGTGGTCGACCCATTAGTCGAAGGCACCCGATTGACTAAGGTTTTGATGGATGGTGGTAGTGGCCTGAATATATTGTATGCAGAGACGTTGAAAGGAATGGGCATTCCGATGTCCAGAATTAGTGAAAGCAATATGAGTTTCCATGGAGTCATTCCTGGCCAGAAGGCTGCATCACTCGGCCAGATCGCCCTTGATGTAGTGTTCGGTGATTCCAAGAATTACCGCAAAGAAAAGTTGACATTTGAAGTTGTGGATTTCCAGAGTGCTTATCATGCTATTTTGGGCAGGCCGGCTTATGCACGTTTTATGGCTCGACCATGTTACGTGTACCTCAAATTGAAGATGCCTGGTCCCAAAGGGGTGATCACTATCACTGGCAATCGAAAGAAGGCAGAAGAGTGCTTCCAGAAGGGCTCAAAGATCGCCAATGCACAGATGGCAGTAGTGGAATTGCAGGAATATAAAAAAATGCAGATCCGAGTGATTAGTTGCGAGCTAAGAAGCCTGCCACGGATTCAGCATTCCAATCGTCTGGTGAAACAAAGTCGATTCACATTCACCCGACGGATCCCAATGCTGCTCCGACTCACATTTCAACAACACTCGACTCCAAATAGAGAGAAGCACTCATCCATTTCCTCCGTGAGAACTGGGACATCTTTGCATTGAAACCTTCTGACATGCCAGGTGTTCCCTGGGGACTGGCTGAGCATCGCTTGCGAGTCGACCCAAAAGTAAAACTAGTCAAAGAACATCTTCGGCAGTCCGCCGTACAGAAGAGGAAGGCAATCGGTGAAGAAGTGGCTCGACTTCTAGCAGCTGAGTTTATTCAAGAAATTTACCACTCCGAGTGGTTAGCTAATGTTGTCATGGTCCCAAAGAAGGACGACTCACTTCACATGTGCATTGACTTCAAACATATCAACCGGGCCTGCCCGAAAGATCACTTTCCTCTCCCTCGCATCGACCAAATAGTCGACTCGACCGCGGGGTGTGAGCGTTTGTCCTTTTTGGATGCTTATTCTGGGTATCATCAGATCCGTCTGTATGGACCCGATCAGATAAAAACAGCTTTCATCACCCCATTTGGGTGCTTCTGTTATGTCACTATGCCATTCGGTTTGAAGAACGCCGAAGCCGCTTTCATGCAGATGATTCAGAAGTGTTTACTCACTCAGATCAGTTGGAATGTGGAAGCATACATGGATGACATTGTGGTCAAGTCACGTAAAGGTTCCGACCTACTGGCTGACCTTGCTGAAACCTTTGCCAACCTCAGAAGGTATGATATCAAGCTTAATCCATCAAAATGCATGTTTGGAGTTCTAGGTGGAAAATTACTCGGTTTTCTCGTTTCCGAACGAGGGATCGACGCTAACCCAGAGAAAGTAGGTGCCATACTCCGGATGAAAGGCCATGTGCGTGTGCATGATGTCCAGAAGCTTACCGGTTATTTGGCCGCCCTAAGTCGATTCATTTCTCGCCTCGGTGAAAAGGCACTGCCTCTTTACCGACTCATGAAGAAGTTAGATAAGTTCGAGTGGACTCCTGAAGCTGATGCAGCATTTGCAGAGCTTAAAGCCCTCCTTTCCACCCAGCCGGTGCTTGCTGCTCCAATTAGCAAAGAGCCTTTACTGCTTTACATTGCAGCCACTGGACAAGTCGTCAGTACAGTACTTACGGTCGAGCGGGAAGAAGAAGGAAAAGCCTACAAAGTTCAGCGCCCAGTATACTATGTCTCTGAAGTTTTGACTCCATCAAAGCAAAGATCTCCACATTATCAGAAGCTTGTTTATGGGATTTATATGACCAAGAAGAAGGTTGCACATTACTTCTCTGATCACTCCATTACAGTCGTCAGCGATGCTCCATTGTCAAAGATTCTGAACAACAGAGATGTAACTGGTCGAGTGGCAAAGTGGGTGATTGAACTCCTTCCCTTAGATATCAAGTTTGAGGCAAAGAAAGCTAACAAGTCCCAAGCAGTAGCAGATTTCCTCGCTGAGTGGATCGAACAACAACTGTCGACTCAAGTTCACTCGGAGCACTGGACCATGTTCTTTGACGGTTCCAAGATGCTGAATGGTTCCGGTGCTGGGGTGGTACTGGTGTCCCCCCGAGGAGACAAGCTCAGATATGTCCTTCAGATTCAATTTGATTCCTCCAATGACGAAGCAGAATATGCAGCACTCTTGTATGGGTTGCGTATGGCCATCTCACTCGGCGTCCGTCGCCTCATGGTCTATGGTGACTCAGATTTGGTAGTCAATCAAGTGATGAAGGAGTGGGACGTCAGAAGCCCAGCCATGACTGGTTACTGCAACGCGGTGAGGAAGTTGGAAAAGAAGTTTGAGGGGTTAGAGCTCCATCATATACCCCGACTGAAAATTCAAGCAGCAGATGATTTAGCAAAGATAGGCTCCAAGAGAGAAGCCATCCCCAATAATGTGTTCCTGGAGCATATTCATGCACCTTCAGTTCAAGAAGATCCCTTCACTGAAGAACCCCCGTAGCCTAAGAGTGCCACAGATCCGACTGAAGTCGAGGTCCCAGCTATGGTCGACTTGATCATGGAGGTGTTGGTCATCACTCCCGACTGGACAGTGCCATACATTGCATATATCCTTAGGAAAGAGCTCCCAGAAGATGAAGAAGAGGCTCGACAGATCGTCCGTAGATCCAAGGCCTTTACTGTAATAAGAGGATAGCTGTTCAGAGAAAGTGCAACCGGGGTCAGCCAGAAATGCATAACGCCAGAAGAAGGTCGAGTGATCCTCCACGACATCCATTCGGGGACCTGTGATCACCATGCGTCCTCTCGGACCATTGTGGCTAAAGCATACCGAGCTGGATTTTATTGGCCACGAGCGAACGAAATGGCGAAAGATATAGTCGACAGATGCGAAGGCTGCCAGTTCTACTCCGATATGTCGCACAAACCTGCATCAGCCCTGAAGACCATTCCACTCGTCTGGCCCTTTGCTGTTTGGGGATTGGACATGGTTGGTCCACTGAGGACTGGTAGGAGTGGCTTCACTCATGTGCTCGTAGCAGTCGATAAGTTTACCAAATGGATCGAAGCCAAGCCTATTAAGAATCTTGAAGCTAGTACTGCTGTCAGCTTCATCAGAGAGTTGACATTTAGATATGGGTTTCCGCACAACATCATCACTAACAATGGATCGAACTTCGATTCTGATGAGTTCAGAACTTTCTGCGCCTCATAAGGCACATGAGTCGACTATGCTTCAGTCGCCCATCCCTAGTTGAATGGACAAGCAGAAAGAGCAAATGGCCTGATTCTCAAAGGACGGAAACCCCGACTGATGAGAGATCTCAAGCACGCGGCGGGCGCCTGGGTTGATGAACTTCCATCAGTTCTTTGGGGATTGAGGACAACTCCCAATCGGTCGACTGGCCAAACTCCATTCTTTTTGGTCTACGGAGCTGAAGCTGTTCTACCGAGTGACTTGCTTCATAATGCACCACGAGTGGAGCTCTTCCCTAAAGATGAAGCAGAACAAGCTTGGCATGACGCAGTCGACCTCCTATAGGAGGAAAGAGAGATGGCCTTGATCCGGTCGACCATTTATCAACAAGACTTGCGTCGATTCCACGCTAGACACGTGAGGGGTCGAGCCTTTCAAGAGGGTGACTTGGTTCTTCGAGTGGATCAACAGAAACCACGCAAGCTCACCCCGGCTTGGGAAGGTCCCTTCATTGTCACCATAGTGCTCCACAATGGAGCATACCACCTTTACAGTGTCGATCATAAAAAAGATGAGCCACGGGCTTGGAATGCGGACCTGCTCCGCCCCTTTTATACTTAAGTACTGGTTCGAATAAAATGTAATAAGAAATACCTTTGTAATTTGTTTATGAAAGACAAGAGCTTTACAGTCCTCTTGAACGATTGCTGTTGCTTTTATTTACGTCTGAAATCCCCCAGTGGGTGACTTAGCTGCGAATCTGTTTCGCCTAAGTTCGAAAGAAAATCCTACCGAGTGGTGAGCAAGCCTCTCACTCGGGGGCTTAGTTGCGAATCCGTTTCGCCTAAGTTTTTAAAATCCTACCGAGTGGTGAGCCAGCCTCCCACTCGGGGGCTTAACTGCAGTCCAGTACTTGCCTAAGTTTGTAAAATCCTACCGAGTGGTGAGAAGCACTCCCACTCAGGGGCTTAGCTGCAGTCCAGTACTTGCCTAAGTTTGTAAAATCCTACCGAGTGGTGAGCAATCCTCTCACTCGGGGGCTTAGCTGCAATCCAGTACTCGCCTAAGTTTGTAAAATTCTACCGAGTGGTGAGCAACACTCCCACTCGGGGGCTTAGCTACAGTCCAGTACTCGCCTAAGTTTGTAAAATCCTACCAAGTGGTGAGCAATCCTCCCACTCGGGGGCTTAGGTGCAGTCCAGTACTCGCCTAAGTTTGTAAAATCCTACCGAGTGGTGAGCAACACTCCTACTCGGGGGCTTAGCTGCAGTCCAGTACTCGCCTAAGTTTGTAAAATCCTATCGAGTGGTGAGCAACACTCCCACTCGGGGGCTTAGCTGCAGTCCAGTACTTGCCTAAGTTTGTAAAATCCTACCGAGTGGTGAGCAACACTCCCACTCATGGGCTTAGCTGCAGTCCAGTACTCGCCTAAGTTTGTAAAATCCTACCGAGTGGTGAGCCAGCCTCCCATTCGGGGGCTTAGCTGCAGTCCACTACTCGCCTAAGTTTGTAAAATCCTACTGAGTGGTGAGCAACACTCCCACTCAGGGGCTTAGCTGCAGTCCAGTACTCGCCTAAGTTTGTAAAATCCTACCGAGTGGTGAGCCAGCCTCCCATTCGGGGGCTTAGCTGCAGTCCAGTACTCGCCTAAGTTTGTAAAATCCTACTGAGTGGTGAGCAATCCTCCCACTCGGGGGCTTAGCTGCAGTCCAGTACTCGCCTAAGTTTGTAAAATCCTACCGAGTGGTGAGCAATCCCCCCACCCGGGGGCTTAGCTGCAGTCCAGTACTCGCCTAAGTTTGTAAAATCCTACCGAGTGGTGAGCCGTCCTTCTCCTTTGGAGCTGCGCCACAAATACAACGTACGCTCCATCTCCATCCGCAAGGATGACGAGGTGCAAGTTGACTGCAATCCTTTCCCTAGGAGCTGCACCACAAGTACAACGTACGCTCCATCCCTACCCGCAAGGGCGATGAGGTGCAGGTCAACCGCGGCCCTCTTCTCCGAGCTACGCCACAAATACAACGTGCACTCCATCCTTGTCCGCAAGGACGACGAGGCGCAGGTCGACTGCAACCTTCTCCTTCGAGCTATGCCACAAATACAACGTGCGCTCCATCCTTGTCCGCAAGGACGACGATGCGCAGGTCGACTGCGACCTTCTCCTTCGAGCTACGCCACAAATACAACGTGCGCTCCATCCTTGTCCGCAAGGACAACAAGGCGCGGTTCGATTGAAGTCTCCATTTCAAGGCTACATCTCAAACACGAAGGTCATTCCAAATAGGGACCAGATTCCAAAAGCAATCGCAAGCATATTCAAAAGCAGTTCTGATAAATCCTAAAGTTCCAAGTGACAAATCAAAAGTATTCGAGCATCAAGCCCGAAGGAGTTTAATGGTTACAGCAACCACTCAGCATTCTGAGGCAAATTTAAGACAGGTTTAAATCTCATAGTTTGTTCACTCGGCAGGAGGAGGGCTGGCGGGTTCGACGAATTCATCCAAGTCGATTACATCTGCGATCCGAGTGCTAGCAGCGATGAAAGTCTCCATAAAGGACTGGAAGTCGTGCCTTTTGGTGTTGGCGACCTTGATTGCCGCCAGCTTATCTTTGCGGGCTTCCTTGCAGTGGACTCTTACCAGGGACAACGCCACGTCAGCACCACACCGGGCAGAGGACTTCTTCCACTCTTGCACTCGACCAGTGACCTCGTCGAGTCGAGTCATCAGAGATTCAAGGTCATTTTGAAGCGTCGCTCTTGGCCAGAGTGATGAGCCGATCCGTGAAACTGCCACCTTCAGATGAGCGAGGTAACTCGCCACATTGGCGACACGAGATTCCAGTCGAAGCACATTCATGGCAGCCTCGTCGCCGACTGGAGAAGCAATAGGGTCCAAACACGTCTTGATCCGTCCAGTCTCCTCATCGAAGTTTTGGCAGAATTCTATAGGCAAAGAGTTAGTGATTCGGCTGGACAGAACTAGCTTGCAGGCAGTAAAGCAGTCGGATTAAAAGGAGTACCTTCCAGCATAAGATAGAGCTTCTTGGCAAGAGTTCTCAGATAGGCTTCCATGTCTTTTCTCCTACGAGCCGCAGACTCCAGCTTCTCATTCAGAGCCAACTTATCCTTCTTATGATGAGTTACCTCTCGGTTGGATTCAGTGAGAGAGGACTTCAGCTTGCTTACTTCTTCTTCCAGCACTCCGACCGAAGCCAACTTCTGGTCTGCAAGGGCAGTCTTATCTTGAGCCTCCTTCTGCGCAGCCGCAAGGTTCGAGTCCTTATTCTCCAAAGCCAACCTCATTTTCTCTGCAAAATAAGCAATCGGATCAAACAAGAAATCGAAGAAATACTTTAAAGGACGATCAACGTGAGCAGTCGACAGGCAGTTACCTTCCATACCAGCAACTTCATCTTGAGCTTTCTTCAATTTTTGTTGGGCCAACTCCAAGTCAAGGTTGAGTTGTCTCTGCTTCTCCTCAAATTCGGCGAACTTGGCAATAAGAGTACAAGATTTCTGCAGAGGGTAAAAGACACATCAATCGCCAAGATCAAATATTATTTACTTCCGAGTGAATAAAACTTAAAAGTTTACTCAGACCCCAGCCGACTGCCCGCAGTCGACCGCGGTCTCGGGGACTACACCCAGCGGGTGCACTTGGCGTGCCCCCACTGATTCAGACCCCACTCGACCGGTCCGCCCGGGTCGAGTTTAAAAAAAGGAAGAGAGAAGAATTATTTAGACCCCGGCCAACTGCCAGCAGTCGACCGCGGTCTCGAGGACTACACCCAGTGGGTGCACTTGGCGTGCCCCCACTGGTTCAGATCCCACTCGGCCGATCAGCCTGGGTCGAGTGGAAGAAACGAAAGGGAAAAGTACTCAGACCCCAGTCGACTGCCCGCAGTCGACTATGGTCTTGGGGACTACACCCAGTGGGAGCACTTAGCGTGCCCCCACCGGTTCAGATCCCACTCGCCCAGGCCGAGTGGAAGAGCGCAAATGCTAAGGACAACAAAACACCCAGTGGGTGTACAGATTCAATGCAAACAATAAGAGATTGTATGAAAGAAAATGTTTTAGGTAGCATATCCTAATAGAACAAGGTCAGTCGAAAGCCTACTTACCTGGGCATTGGCCTGAAGAGCCGTGCTGGCATCATAAGCAGCCTGGCTGTTCTCGTGCACCGTATTCATCTGCTCCATCATCACGTTAGCCTGACGGATGGCCTCTGCAGCCGCGTCCGACTGGCTTTTTGGAACATGGTAGTTGGTGAAGAAGGGGGCAGACGACCCAGGTGTGGCAGCTTGGAGCTCCGAAGCGTGACGTTGGACGACTGAAGGAAACACCAGTACAATTGACGGTGCAGGGTGCTCAGTCAACAATGGGACAGCAAAAGTTACAGAGGTCCCACCTGCGTCTTCAGATTGCTGGACGGTTGGTGTTGTCATCGGTCCCTGCTGAGACGTCTTGCCAGCTGCTACTTTTTTGTTCTTTCTGGGCCTAGGGGCCACATCTTCATCATCATCCGGAAGCTCGATGACGTTGGGTGGGGCTGCAAATAAACCAGTCGACCCCAAGTGAATCGCCAGAATTTAATCGACCAAATAATCAAGAACAAGATCACGAGGGTTTTACCTGGGTTGGAGGTAACCGTGTCTTCCATTTCCTCGTCTCGGTATTGGCGGCAAGAAGTTCTAGATGTAGCAGCACTGCAAATGTCAACATTCAGTCGGTTATGTTCTGTTGCTCGAGTCGGCCAAAAGATCGGGCCAGATGATTACCCGGAGATGGTGGGAATGGTCACTTTGATTCTGGGTAAAGCCTTCGGCGGTTTGGAGGATGTGGCCATCGATGGTTTCGGCGCTGGAGGCAGCATAGTCTTGAGCTGTTTCGGTCCCTTCTCAGTTGGCACTGGAGAAGATGTCCGAGGGCGCTTCGAAGATTGCCCGGTCGGTGTGGCCACCAGGTCGGGGGTGCTTGCCGGGTTGTGAGCATGCTTGGACCTCCTCTCTCTGCGAGGAGGAGAGTCGACCTCTTCCTCGTCACTCGGGTCATCGCTCTCCTCGTCCTCCTCTGCATCCGAGTGCCACTCGCCGCTCTCGCCCCCGCTCACCTCTCCCTCGACATTTTGCTCCTGCACTCCATTGGGCATCGAGTACATATCAATAAGAGCCTGAAAAGACAATGAACAAAAGAAAGATAGTCGACCGTCAACAAGATACTACATAGTAAATCAAGAAGACACTCGACAATGCAGAATCATACCTGTTCCGGCTGGTGCAAATGGTCGAATGGAACCACCCTCCTGGACCCCCGGGGATTATCCTTGTTGCCGGTGATTCCTTCAGCCACTTCTCCACCGTGTCCTCACTAACGTCCTCCGGGTGTATCCGAGTGGAATCCTCGAGTCCCGAGTACATCCACATCGGATGGTCACGAGCTTGGAGTGGTTGAATGCGTCGACTGAGGAAGGCCTCCAGCAGGTCCATACCAGTCACTCCGTCACGGACCAGTTGGACAACCCGCTCGACCAACACCTTCACCTGCGCCTTCTCCTCCGGAATCACTCTCAAAGAGGAGGGCTTCTCCACTTGAGCCATGGAAAAGGGGGGAAGTCCAGTCGACTGACCCGGGGTCGGCTGATCCTTGCAGTAAAACCAGGTCGGCTGCCAGCCCCGGACCGAGTCGGGAAGGATCATAGCTGGGAAGGTGCTCTTGTTCCTCATTTGAATTCCAAGGCCCCTGCACATCTGTATCACGTGCGTCCTCTCATCACTCGGATTGGCCTTCTTGACCGTTTGGGCGCGACATGTGAATATGTGCTTGAAGAGACCCCAGTGCGGTCGGCAACCCAAGAAATTCTCGCACATTGACACGAAGGCAGCAAGGTACGCGATGGTGTTTGGAGTAAAGTGGTGGAGTTGAGCCCCGAAGAAGTTCAAAAAACCATGAAAGAAAGGGTGGGGAGGCAAAGAAAACCCGCGGTCGACATGAGTGGCGAGGAGAACGCACTCACCCTCCTGCGGCCGCGGCTCGGTCTCGTTCCTCAGGAGCCGCACCGATTCATGGGGGATTAGTACCCCCTCAACCAGATCGTCGATGTCGTCTTGGCTGATCGTCGAGCAGATCCAGTCGCCCTGGATCCAGCCTGGCGGCAGGCCGGACCTTGACGAGGATCCACCCCGGCTGGTCCTCTTTCCTTTCGCCTTTGCTATCGCCTTCTTTGCACGCTCCAACGCCACCGTCTTCTCCTTCCCCATAGCAGCGAATCGAGTCCGAGCGGGGCTACGATGCCGAGAGCGAAAGTAGGCGCAACGGAGAAATCTGAGGAAGAAGAAGGAGAATGAGGGCGCACTGTTCAAAGGCCCGGTCCGGTGCCTTTTATAAGGACACTTCCAAGCGACTGACTTGTAGGCCCGGACAATCTTATCAAATCCCGCAACAGTCGCACGTGTGATACTGGCAAAAAAGGTGGCACGGGTATCGAGCTGACCTGCCTAATCCGTCCCGATTACCGCAGCCTCCCCCGCCCGGCGCGCTTCCCAAAATTCGAATCCCGCGAAATCCGCGGACAGCAGAACAACTTGTCAGACGGAAGACATCCTTGACATCATCACTCGGAACTCTTCAGTAAAATTTCACTTGACAAAAACAAAGAATGGATCAAGGCGACTGAAAAGGAAGTTGGTGTCGTCACCTCAGTTCATTGATCCAGAACAAGATATACTCATAGCACGAAAAATGAGTCAGAAGTGTTCTCAACTCCTTCCTCATTCAAACCCTGATCCATTCGGGGGCTAATGATGAAGCTATGTACCTAGGGTAGGGTCATGGATCTGTCCAAGACACCCTCCCCAAGGACATATCTGAAAGAACCAGAAGCATTCGAAGAAAAATCATCATTCACTCGACCATGAAGCTATGCTCCACTCGACAGTCTTGAAGACACTCGACCGTATGGACAATCACTCGACTACCAGAAGATCTAGAGCCACTCCACTCTGCAACGATCGGGAATTAAGTCATAGCTTTAATGGTCAATATGTATCTTTATTACAGGCGTTACCAGTAACGTCCCCATCTTTATGTACCTTAAACCCTTTGTAACTAAGGGCGGAAGGGGCCTGGTGTACTCTATATAAGCCACCCCCCTCCTTCGGGACAAGGGTTCGCACCCACTGTAACTCACACGCATATAATCCAGTCGACCGCCTCCGGGCTCCGAGGCGTAGGGATGTTACTTCCTTCGAGAATGGCCTGAACTCGTCAACCTCGTGTGCACAACTCCTCCATAGCTAGGATCTTGCCTCTACATCCCTACCCCCCATTCTACTGTCAGACTTAGAACCACGACAACCACTGATACGTCCATTTTGCATCATGCTTTTATATCGACATTTATTGCATTATGGGCTGTTATTACACATTATGTCACAATACTTATGCCCATTCTCTCTTATTTTACAAGGTTTACATAAAGAGGGAGAATGCCGGCAGCTGGGATTCTGGGCTGGAAAAGGAGCAAATATTAGAGACCTATTCTGCACAGCTCCAAAAGTCCTGAAACTTCACGGAAGACATTTTCAGAATATATAAAAAATACTCAGCGGAAGAGATTCACCAGGGGGGCCACACCCTGCCCACGAGGGTGGGGGCGCGCCCCGGCCATCTTCTGCTATATGAAGTCTTTCGAATGGGAAAAAATAAGAAGCCATCTTCTCGGACGAAACTCCGTCGCCACGGGGCGAAACCATGGCGGATCCAATCTAGGGCTCCGGCAGAGCTGTTCTGCCGGGGAAACTTCCCTCCCGGAGGGGGAAATCATCGCCATCATCATCACCAATGCTCCTCTCATCGGGAGAGGGCAATCTCCATCAACATCTTCATCAGCACCATATCCTCTCGAAACCCTAGTTCATCTCTTGTATCCAATTCTTGTCTCCAAGTCTGGGATTGGTGCTAGTAGGTTGCTAGTAGTGTTAATTACTCCTTGTAGTTGATGCTAGTTGGTTTATTTGGTGGAAGATCATATGTTCAGATCCTATATGCATATTAATACCCCTCTGATTATGAACATGTTTATGCTTTGTGAGTAGTTACGTTTGTTCACGAGGACATGGGAGAAGTCTTGCTATTAGTAGTCATGTGAATTTGGTATTCGTTCGATATTTTGATGAGATGTATGTTGTCATCCCTCTAGTGGTGTCATGTGAATGTCGACTACATGACACTTCACCATTATTTGGGCCTAGAGGAAGGCATTGGGAAGTAATAAGTAGATGATGGGTTGCTAGAGTGACAGAAGCTTAAACCCTAGTTTATGCGTTGCTTCGTAAGGGGCTGATGTGGATCCATATGTTTCATGCTATGGTTAGGTTTACCTTCATACTTTTGCTGTAGTTGCGGATGCTTGCAATAGAGGTTAATCATAAGTGGGATGCTTGTCCAAGTAAGGACAGTACCAAGCACCGGTCCACCCACATACCAAATTATCAAAGTACCGAACGCAAATCATATGAGCGTGATGAAAACTAGCTTGATGATATTCCCATGTGTCCTCGGGAGCGCTTTTCTCTATATAAGAGTTTGTCCAGGCTTGTCCTTTGCTACAAGAAGGATTGGGCCACCTTGCTGCACTTTATTTACTTTTGTTACTTGTTGCTTGTTGCAAATTATCCTATCACAAAACTATCTGTTACCACTTATTTCAGTACTTGCAGAGAATACCTTGCTGGAAACTGCTTATCATTTCCTTCTGCTCCTCATTGGGTTCGACACTCTTACTTATCGAAAGGACTACGGTAGATCCCCTATACTTGTGGGTCATCAACCTCCTAGATAGATCTTGCATGATCGTAGTAAATTTTTTGAAATTGCATGCTACGTTCCCCAATAGTGGCATCCGGGCCAGGTCTATGCGTAGATGATAAGTATGAGTAGAACACAAAGAGTTGTGGGTGATCATAGTCATACTACTTACCACCAACGTCTTATTTTGATTCGGTTGTATTGTTGGATGAAGCGGCCCGGACCAACCTTACATGACCACGTTCATGAGACCGGTTCCACCGACAGACATGCAACTTGTTTTGCATAAAGGTGGCTGGTGGGTGTCTGTTTCTCCAACTTTAGTTGAATCGAATTTGACTACGACTAGTCCTTTTTGAAGTTTAAAACAGCAAACTTGACGAAACATCGTTGTGGTTTTTGATGCATAGGTAAGAACGGTTCTTACTAGAAGCCTGTAGCAGCCACGTAAAACTTGCAACAACAAAGTAGAGGACGTCTAACTTGTTTTGCGGGGCATGTTGTGATGTGATATGGTCAAGACATGATGTGATATACATTATTGTATGGGATGATCATGTTTTGTAAAAGTTATCGGCAACTGGCAGGATCCTTATGGTTGTCGCTTTACTATATGAAATACAATCTCCATGTAATTGCTTTACTTTATTACTATGCGTTAGCGATAGTCGTAGAAGCAATAGTTGGCGAGACGACAACGATGCTATGATGGAGATCAAGGTGTCAAGCCGGTGACGATGGAGATCATGACGGTGCTTTGGAGATGGAGATCAAAGGCACAAGATGATGATGGCCATATCATGTCACATATTTCGATTGCATTTGATGTTTATCTTTTATGCATCTTATTTTTCTTAGTACGGTGATAGCATTATAAGAAGATCCCTCACTAAATTTCAAGGTATAAGTGTTCTCCCTGAGTATACACCGTTGCGATAGTTTGTCGCGCCGAAACACCACGTGATGATCGGGTGTGATAAGCTCTACATTCACATACAATGGGTGCAAGACAGTTTTGCACATGCAGAATACTCAGGTTAAACTTGACGAGCCTAGCATGTACAGACATGGCCTCAGAACACTGAGACCGAAAGGTCGAACGTGAATCATATAGTAGATATGATCGACATAGAGATGTTCACCATTGAAAACTACTCCATCTCACGTAATGATCGGACATGGTTTAGTTGATATGGATCACGTGATCATTTAGATGATTCGAGGGATGTCTATCTAAGTGGGAGTTCTTAAGTAATATGATTAATTGAACTTAAATTTATCATGAACTTAGTCCTGATAGTTTTTGCATATCTATGTTGTAGATCAATGGCCCGTGCTACCATTCCCTTGAATTTTAATGCGTTCCTAGGGAAAGCTAAGTTGAAAGATGATGGTAGCAACTACACGGACTGGGTCCGTAACTTGAGGATTATCCTCATTACTGCACATAAGAATTACATCCTTGATGCATCGCTAGGTGCAAGGCCTGCTGCAGGAGCAACTGCTGACGTTATGAACGTCTGGCAAGCTAAATCTGATGGCTACTCGATAGTTCAGTGTGCCATGCTTTACGACTTAGAATCGGGACTTCAAAGACGTTTTGAATGTCACGGAGCATATGACATGTTCCAGGAGTTGAAGTTAACATTTCAAGCAAATGCCCGAGTTGAGAGATATGAAGTCTCCAACAAGTTCTATAGTTGCAAGATGGAGGAGAACAGTTCTGTCAGTGAACACATACTCAGAATGTCTGGGTACCATAACCACTTGACTCAGCTGGGAGTTAATCTTCCGGATGATAGTGTCATTGACAGAGTTCTTCAATCACTGCCACCAAGCTATAAAGGCTTCGTGATGAACTATAATATGCAAGGGATGAACAAGACGATTCTCGAGCTCTTTGCAATGCTCAAGGCTGCGGATGCAGAAATCAAGAAGGGGCGTCAAGTGTTGATAGTTAACAAGACCACTAGTTTCAAGAAAAAGGGCAAAGGAAAGAAGGGGAACTTCAAGAAGAATAGCAAGCAAGTTGCTGCTCCCGGGAAGAAGCCCAACTACAGACCTAAGCCTGAAACTGAGTGCTTCTACTGCAAAGGGACTGGTCACTGGAAGCGGAACTGTCCCAAGTATTTGGCAGATTAGAAGGATGACAAGTGAAAGTTATTTTTGATATACATGTTGTTGATGTGTACTTACTAATGCTCGTAGTAGCGCCTGGGTATTTCATATTGGTTATGTTGCTCATATTTGCAACTCGAAACAGGGGCTACAGATTAAACGAAGATTGGCTAAGGATGAGGTGACGATGCGCGCGGAAATGGTTCCAAGCTCGATGTGATCGCCGTCGGCACGCTACCCCTACATCTACCTTCAGGATTAGTTTTAGACCTGAATAATTGTTATTTGGTGCCAGCGTTGAGCATGAACATTATATCTGAATCTTGTTTGATGCGAGACGGTTATTCATTTAAATTAGAGAATAATGGTTGTTCTATTTATATGAGTAATATATTTTATGGTCATGCACCCTTGATGACTGGTTTATTTTTGTTGAATCTCGATCATGGTGATACACATATTCATAATATTGATAAAAAGATGCAAAGTTAGTAATGATCGTGCAACATATTTGTGGCACTGCCGTTTAGGTCATATTGGTGTAAAGCGCATGAATAAACTCCATGCGGATGGGCTTTTGGAATCACTTGATTATGAATCACTTGATGCTTGCGAACTATGCCTCATGGGCAAGATGACTAAGACTCTGTTGTCCGGAAAAATGGAGTGAGACACTGACTTATTGGAAATAATACATACTGATGTATGCGGACCTATGAGTGTTGAGGCTCGCGGCGGGTATCGTTATTTTCTGACCTTCACAGATGATTTGAGCAGATATGGGTATATCTACTTAATGAAACACAAGTCTGAAACATTTGAAAAGTTCAAAGAATTTTAGAGTGAAGTGGAAAATCATCGTAACAATAAAAAAAGTTTCTACGATCTGATCACGGAGGCGAATATTTGAGTTACGAGGTTGGTCTTCATTTAAAACAATGTGGAATAGCTTCGCAACTGACGCCACCTGGAACATGATATGTCTCCAATGTATCTATAATTTTTGATTGTTACATGCTGTTATATTATCAATCTTGGATGTTTTATAATCATTTTATATCATTTTTTGGTACTAACCTATTGACATAGTGCCAAGTGTAGTTTCTATTTTTTGCATGTTTTTTACATCACAGAAAATCAATACCAAACGGAGTCCAAATGCCACGAAACTTTATGAAGATCTTTTATGAATCAGAAGACACCTAATGGGCCAAGGCAGCGCCTGGGGGTGCTCCGAGGGGAGTACAACCCACCAGGGCATGCCTGGGAGGCCCAGGCGTGCCCTGGTGGGTTGTGCCCACCTCAGGTGCCCCCCGGACCTCCTCTTTGCTCTATAAATACCCCAATATTCCCCAAACCCTAAGGGAGTCGGTGAAATATTGATCCAGCCGCCGCAGAGTCCAGAACCACTAGATCCAATCTAGATAACATCTCGAATGGGGTTCACCACCTCCATTGGTGCCTCTCCGATGATGCGTGAGTAGTTCTTTGTAGACCTTCGGGTCCGTAGTTAGTAGCTAGATGGCTTCCTCTCTCTCGATGAATTCTCAATACAATGGTCTCTTGGAGATCCATATGATCTAACTCTTTTTGTGGTGTGTTTGTTGGGATCTGATGAACTTTGAGTTTATTATCAATTATATCTTTTTATATCCATGAAAGTATTTGAGTTTCTTTAATCTCTTTTACGCATGATCTCTTATAGGCTCGTATTTCTTCTCCGATATTTGGGTTTTGTTTGGCCAACTCGATCTATTTATCTTGCAATGGGAAGAGGTGCTTTGTAGTAGGTTCGATCTTACGGTGCTTGATCCCAGTGACAGAAGGGGAACCGACACGTATGTATCATTTCTACTAAGGATAAAACGATGGGGTCTATCTCTACATAGATAGATCTTGTCTACATCATGACATCGTTCTTATTGCATTACTCTGTTTCTCCATGAACTTAATACACTAGATGCATGTTGGATAGTGGTCGATGTGTGGAGTAATAGTAGTAGATGCAGGCAGGAGTCAGCCTACTAATCTTGGACGTGATGACTACATAATGATCATTGCCTGGATATCGTCATGATTATTTGAAGTTCTATCAATTTCCCAACAGTAATTTGTTCACCCACCGTTTTCTATTTTTCTCGAGAGAAGCCAGTAGTGAAAGCTACGACCCCCGGGTCTCTTTCTCATATTATTTGCCTTTGCAATCTACTTTTCCTTTGCATTTATTTTCAGATCTATTAAACCAAAAATACAAAAATACTTTGCTGCACTTTATTTTATTTGTGATCTATTTATTCAATCTATTACAACTTCCTTCCGTCCGCGCACCAATTTCTGGCGCCGTTACCCGAAAGGGATTGACAACCCCTTTAACACGTCGGGTTGCGAGTGGTTGTTATTTGTGTGCAGGGGCTGTTTACGTTGTGTTGCTTGTTCTCCTACTAGTTCGATAACCTTGGTTTCATCACTGAGGGAAATACCTACCGTCGCTGTGCTGCATCATCCCTTCCTCTTTGGGGAAATGCCGATGTAGTCCTAGCCGACATTAGAACACCACAATGTAATGGTGTGTCCGAACGTCGTAACCGTACTTTATTAGATATGGTGCGATATATGATGTCTCTTACCGATTTACCACTATCGTTTTGGGGGTATGCATTAGAGACAGCTACATTCACGTTAAATAGGGCACCATCTAAATCCATTGAGACGACACCGTATGAACTGTGGTTTGGCAAGAAACCTAAGCTGTCGTTTCTTAAAGTTTGGAGTTGCGATGCTTATGTGAAAAAGCTGAAGGAAATATGCCCTAGAGGCAATAATAAAGTTATTATTTATTTCCTTACATCATGATAAATGTTTATTATTCATGCTAGAATTGTATTAACCGGAAACATAATACATGTGTGAATACATAGACCAACAGAGTGTCACTAGTATGCCTCTACTAGACTAGCTCGTTAATCAAAGATGGTTATGTTTCCTAACCATGAACAAAGAGTTGTTATTTGATTAACGAGGTCACATCATTAGTTGAATGATCTGATTGACATGACCCATCCCATTAGCTTAGCACCCGATCATTTAGTATGTTGCTATTGCTTTCTTCATGACTTATACATGTTCCTATAACTATGAGATTATGCAACTCCCGTTTACCGGAGGAACACTTTGGGTACTACCAAACGTCACAACGTAACTGGGTGATTATAAAGGAGTACTACAGGTGACTCCAATGGTAGATGTTGGGTTGGCGTATTTCGAGATTAGGGTTTGTCACTCCGATTGTCGGAGAGGTATCTCTGGGCCCTCTCGGTAATGCACATCACATAAGCCTTGCAAGCACTGCAACTAATATGTTAGTTGTGAGATGATGTATTACGGAACGAGTAAAGAGACTTGCCGGTAACGAGATTGAACTAGGTATTGGATATCGATGATCGAATCTCGGGCAAGTAACATACCGATGACAAAGGGAACAACGTATGTTGTTATGCGGTCTGACCGATAAAGATCTTCATAGAATATGTAGGAGCCAATATGGGCATCCAGTTCCCGCTATTGGTTATTGACCGGAGACGTGTCTCGGTCATGTCTACATTGTTCTCGAACCGTAGGGTCCGCACGCTTAACGTTACGATGACAGTTATTATGAGTTTATGCATTTTGATGTACCGAAGGTTGTTCGGAGTCCCGGATGAGATCATGGACATGACGAGGAGTCTCGAAATGGTCGAGACGTAAAGATTGATATATTGGAAGCCTATGTTTGGACATAGGAAGTGTTCCGGGTGAAATCGGGATTTTACCGGAATACCGGGAGGGTTACCGGAACCCCCCGGGAGACTAATGGGCCTATTGGGCCTTAGTGGAAAAGAGAAAAGGGAAGCCCACAAGCTGGCCGGCGCCCCCCCCCCCCTTTCCCCAAGTCCTAGTAGGACTAGGATAGGGGGCTGGCCCCCCTTCTCTCTCCTTTTCCCCCCGGGAGTCCTAATAGGATTAGGATTGGAGGGAGGAGTCCTACTCCCGGTGGGAGTAGGACTCCCCTGCGCCTCCTCTCCCTGGCCGGCCGGCTCCCCCTCCTCCAACCTTTATATACGGGGGCAGGGGCACCCCAAGGCACACAAGTTGATCCTTGAGATCGTTCCTTAGCCGTGTGCGGTGCCCCCTGCCACCAAATTCCACCTCGATCGTACCGTTACAGTGCTTAGGCGAAGCCCTGCGTCGGTAGTACATCAAGATCGTCATCACGCCGTCGTGCTGACGGAACTCTTCCTCGACGCTTTGCTGGATCGGAGCCCGAGGAACGTCATCGAGCTGAACGTGTGCTAAGAACTCGGAGGTGCCGGAGTAACGGTGCTTGGATCGGTCAGATCGGGAAGAAGACGTACGACTACTTCCTCTACGTTGTGTGATCGCTTCCGCAGTTGGTCTGCGTTGGTACGTAGACAACACTCTCCCCTCTCGTTGCTGTGCATCACCATGATCTTGCGTGTGCGTAGGAAAATTTTCGAAATTACTGCATTCCCCAACAGTGGCATCCGAGCCTAGGTTTTATGGTTTGATGTTATATGCACAAGTAGAACACAAGTGAGTTGTGGGCGATACAAGTCATACTGCCTACCAGCATGTCATACTTTGGTTCGGCGGTATTGTTGGGTGAGATGATCCGGACCAACCTTACGCGTACTCTTACGCGAGACCGGTTCCCTCGACGTGCTTTGCACACAGATGGCTTGCGGAAGACTGCCTCTCCAACTTTAGTTGAACCAAGTGTGACTACGCCCGGTCCTTGAGAAGGTTAAAACGGAGTCTATTTGACGAACTATCGTTGTGGTTTTGATGCGTAGGTGAGATGAGTTCTTACTTAAGCCCGTAGCAGCCACGTAAAACTTGCAACAACCAAGTAGAGGACGTCTAACTTGTTTTTGCAGGGTATGTTGTGATGTGATATGGTCAAGGCATGATGCTGATTTTATTGTATGAGATGATCATGTTTTGTAACCGAGTTATCGGCAACTGGCAGGAGCCATATGGTTGTCGCTTTATTGTATGCAATGCAATCGCGATGTAATGCTTTACTTTATTACTAAACGGTAGTGATAGTCGTGGAAGCATAAGATTGGCGAGACGACAACGATGCTACGATGGAGATCAAGGTGTCGCGCCGGTGACGATGGTGATCATGACGGTGCTTCGGAGATGGAGATCACAAGCACAAGATGATGATGGCCATATCATATCACTTATATTGATTGCATGTGATGTTTATCCTTTTATGCATCTTATCTTGCTTTGATTGACGGTAGCATTATAAGATGATCTCTCACTAAATTATCAAGAAGTGTTCTCCCCGAGTATGCACCGTTGCCAAAGTTCGTCGTGCCCAGACACCACGTGAGAATCGGGTGTGATAAGCTCTACGTCCAAATACAACGGGTGCAAAACAGTTGCACACGCAGAATACTCGGGTTATACATGACGAGCCAAGCATATACAGATATGGCCTCGGAACACGGAGACCGAAAGGTCGAGCGTGAATCATATAGTAGATATGATCAACATAACGATGTTCACCATTGAAAACTACTCCATCTCACGTGATGATCGGTTATGGTTTAGTTGATTTGGATCACGTGATCACTTAGATGATTAGAGGGATGTCTATCTAAGTGGGAGTTCCTAAGTAATTTGATTAACTGAACTTAAACTTATCATGAACTTAGTACCTGATAGTATCTTGCTTGTTTATGTTGATTGTAGATAGATGGCTCGTGCTATTGTTCCGTTGAATTTTAATGCGTTCCTTGAGAAAGCAAAGTTGAAAGATGATGGTAGCAATTACACGGACTGGGTCCGTAACCTGAGGATTATCCTCATTGCTGCACAGAAGAATTACGTCCTGGAAGCACCGCTAGGTGACAGGCCTGCTGCTGGAGCAACGCAAGATGTTATGAACGTCTGGCAGAGCAAAGCTGATGACTACTCAATAGTTCAGTGTGCCATGCTTTACGGCTTAGAATCGGGACTTCAACGACGTTTTGAACGTCATGGAGCATATGAGATGTTCCAGGAGTTGAAGTTAATATTTCAAGCAAATGCCCGAATTGAGAGATATGAAGTCTCCAATAAGTTCTATAGCTGCAAGATGGAGGAGAACAGTTCTGTCAGTGAGCATATACTCAAAATGTCTGGGTATAATAATCACTTGATTCAGATGGGAGTTAATCTTCCAGATGATTGCGTCATTGACAGAATTCTCCAATCACTGCCACCAAGCTACAAGAGCTTCGTGATGAACTATAATATGCAAGGGATGAACAAGACTATTCCCGAGCTCTTCGCAATGCTGAAAGCTGCGGAGGTAGAAATCAAGAAGGAGCATCAAGTGTTGATGGTTAGCAAAACCACTAGTTTCAAGAAAAAGGGCAAAGGGAAGAAGAAGGGAAACTTCAAGAAGAACAGCAAGCAAGTTGCTGCTCAGGAGAAGAAACCCAAGTCTGGACCTAAGCCTGAAACTGAGTGCTTCTACTGCAAGCAGACTGGTCACTGGAAGCGGAACTGCCCCAAGTATTTGGCGGATAAGAAGGATGGCAAAGTGAGCAAAGGTATATGTGATATACATGTTATTGATGTGTACCTTACTAGAGCTCGCAGTAGCACCTGGGTATTTGATACTGGTTCTGTTGCTAATATTTGCAACTCGAAACAGGGACTACAGAATAAGCGGACGCTAGCAAAGGACGAGGTGACGATGCGCGTGGGAAACGGTTCCAAAGTCGATGTGATCGCGGTCGGCACGCTACCTCTACATCTACCTTCGGGATTAATATTAGACCTAAATAATTGTTATTTGGTGCCAGCGTTGAGCATGAACATTATATCTGGATCTTGTTTAATGCGAGACGGTTATTCATTTAAATCAGAGAATAATGGTTGTTCTATTTATATGAATAATATCTTTTATGGTCATGCACCCTTAAAGAGTGGCCTATTCTTGTTGAATCTCGAAGATAGTGATACACATATTCATAATGTAGAAACCAAAAGATGCAAAGTTAATAATGATAGTGCAACTTACTTGTGGCACTGCCGTTTAGGTCATATCGGTGTAAAGCGCATGAAGAAACTCCATACTGATGGGCTTTTGGAACCACTTGATTATGAATCACTTGGTACTTGCGAACCGTGCCTCATAGGCAAGATGACTAAAACACCGTTCTCCGGTACTATGGAGAGAGCAACAGATTTATTGGAAATCATACATACCGATGTATGTGGTCCGATGAATATTGAGGGTCGTGGCGGATATCGTTATTTTCTCACCTTCACAGATGATTTAAGCAGATATGGGTCTATCTACTTAATGAAACATAAGTCTGAAACATTTGAAAAGTTCAAAGAATTTTAGAGTGAAGTTGAAAATCATCGTAACAAGAAAATAAAGTTTCTACGATCTGACCGTGGAGGAGAATATTTGAGTTACGAGTTTGGTGTACATTTGAAAAATTGTGGAATAGTTTCGCAACTCACGCCACCCGAAACACCACAACGTAATGGTGTGTCCGAACGTCGTAATCGTACTTTACTAGATATGGTGCGATCTATGATGTCTCTTACTGATTTACCGCTATCGTTTTGGGGTTATGCTTTAGAGACGGCCGCATTCACGTTAAACAGGGCACCATCAAAATCCGTTGAGACGACACCTTATGAACTATGGTTTGGCAAGAAACCAAAGTTGTCGTTTCTTAAAGTTTGGGGCTGCGATGCTTATGTGAAAAAGCTTCAACCTGATAAGCTCGAACCCAAATCGGAGAAGTGTGTCTTCATAGGATATCCAAAGGAAACTATTGGATACACCTTCTATCACAGATCCGAAGGCAAGACTTTTGTTGCTAAGTTCGGAAACTTTCTAGAGAAGGAGTTTCTCTCGAAAGAAGTGAGTGGGAGGAAAGTAGAACTTGACGAGGTAACTGTACCTGCTCCCTTATTGGAAAATAGTACATCACAGAAAACTGTTTCTGCGACACCTATACCAATCAGTGAGGAAGCTAATGATGATGATCATGAAGCTTCAGAACAAGATACTACTGAACCACGTAGATCAACCAGAGTGAGATCCGCACCAGAGTGGTACGGTAATCCAGTTCTGGAAGTCATGATGCTAGATCATGATGAACCTACGAACTATGAAGAAGCGATGGTGAGCCCAGATTCCGCAAAATGGCTTGAGGCCATGAAATCTGAGATGAGATCCATGTATGAAAACAAAGTATGGACTTTGGTTGACTTGCCCGATGATCGGCAAGCAATTGAAAATAAATGGATCTTCAAGAAAAAGACTGACGCTGACGGTAATATTACTGTCTATAAAGCTCGACTTGTCGCGAAAGGTTTTCAGCAAGTTCAGGGAGTTGACTACGATGAGACCTTCTCACCCGTAGCGATGCTTAAGTCCGTCAGAATAATGTTAGCAATTGCCGCATTTTATGATTATGAAATATGGCAGATGGATGTCAAAACTGCATTCCTGAATGGATTTCTGGAAGAAGAGTTGTATATGATACAACCAAAAGGTTTTGTCGATCCAAAGGGAGCTAACAAAGTATGCAAACTCCAGCGATCCATTTATGGACTGGTGCAAGCATCTCGGAGTTGGAATAAACACTTTGATAGTGTGATCAAAGCATTTGGCTTTATACAGACTTTTGGAGAAGCCTGTATTTACAAGAAAGTGAGTGGGAGCTCTGTAGCATTTCTGATATTATATGTGGATGACATATTGCTAATTGGAAATGATATAGAATTTCTGGATAGCATAAAGGGATACTTGAATAAAAGTTTTTCGATGAAAGACCTCGGGGAAGCTGCTTACATATTAGGCATAAAGATCTATAGAGATAGATCAAGACGCTTAATTGGACTTTCACAAAGCACATACCTTGACAAGATTTTGAAGAAGTTCAAAATGGATCAAGCAAAGAAAGGGTTCTTGCCTGTGTTACAAGGTATGAAATTGAGTAAGACTCAATGCCCGACCACTGCAGAAGATAGAGAGAAAATGAAAGATGTTCCCTATGCTTCAGCCATAGGCTCTATCATGTATGCAATGCTGTGTACCAGACCTGATGTGTGCCTTGCTATAAGTTTAGCAGGGAGGTACCAAAGTAATCCAGGAATGGATCACTGGACAGCGGTCAAGAACATCCTGAAATACCTGAAAAGGACTAAGGATATGTTTCTCATATATGGAGGTGACAAAGAGCTCACCGTAAGAGGTTACGTTGATGCAAGCTTTGACACTGATCCGGATGATTCTAAATCGCAAACCGGATACGTGTTTACTTTAAACGGTGGAGCTGTCAGTTGGTGCAGTTCTAAACAAAGCGTCGTAGCGGGATCTACATGTGAAGCGGAGTACATAGCTGCTTCGGAAGCAGCAAACGAAGGAGTCTGGATGAAGGAGTTCATATCCGATCTAGGTGTCATACCTAGTGCATCGGCTCCAATGAAAATCTTCTGTGACAATACTGGTGCAATTGCCTTGGCAAAGGAATCCAGATTTCACAAGAGGACCAAACACATCAAGAGACGCTTCAACTCCATCCGGGATTTAGTCCAGGTGGGAGACATAGAGATTTGCAAGATACATACGGATCTGAACGTTGCAGACCCGTTGACTAAGCCTCTTCCACGAGCAAAACATGATCAGCACCAAGGCTCCATGGGTGTTAGAATCATTACAGTGTAATCTAGATTATTGACTCTAGTGCAAGTGGGAGACTGAAGGAAATATGCCCTAGAGGCAATAATAAAGTTATTATTTATTTCCTTACATGATGATAAATGTTTATTATTCATGCTAGAATTGTATTAACCGGAAACATAATACATGTGTGAATACATAGACCAACAGAGTGTCACTAGTATGCCTCTACTAGACTAGCTCGTTAATCAAAGATGGTTATGTTTCCTAACCATGAACAAAGAGTTGTTATTTGATTAACGAGGTCACATCATTAGTTGAATGATCTAATTGACATGACCCATCCCATTAGCTTAGCACCCGATCGTTTAGTATGTTGCTATTGCTTTCTTCAGGACTTATACATGTTCCTATAACTATGAGATTATGCAACTCCCGTTTACCGGAGGAACACTTTGGGTACTACCAAACGTCACAACGTAACTGGGTGATTATAAAGGAGTACTACAGGTGACTCCAATGGTAGATGTTGGGTTGGCGTATTTCGAGATTAGGGTTTGTCACTCCGATTGTCGGAGAGGTATCTCTGGGCCCTCTCGGTAATGCACATCACATAAGCCTTGCAAGCACTGCAACTAATATGTTAGTTGTGAGATGATGTATTACGGAACGAGTAAAGAGACTTGCCGGTAACGAGATTGAACTAGGTATTGGATACCGACGATCGAATCTCGGGCAAGTAACATACCGATGACAAAGGGAACAACGTATGTTGTTATGCGGTCTGACCGATAAAGATCTTCGTAGAATATGTAGGAGCCAATATGGGCATCCAGGTCCCGCTATTGGTTATTGACCGGAGACGTGTCTCGGTCATGTCTACATTGTTCTCGAACCGTAGGGTCCGCACGCTTAACGTTACGATGACAGTTATTATGAGTTTATGCATTTTGATGTACCAAAGGTTGTTCGGAGTCCCGGATGAGATCACGGACATGACGAGGAGTCTCGAAATGGTCGAGACGTAAAGATTGATATATTGGAAGCCTATGTTTGGACATAGGAAGTGTTCCGGGTGAAATCGGGATTTTACCGGAATACCGGGAGGGTTACCGGAACCCCCCGGGAGACTAATGGGCCTATTGGGCCTTAGTGGAAAAGAGAAAAGGGAAGCCCACAAGCTGGCCGGCGCCCCCCCCCCCCCCTTCCCCAAGTCCTAGTAGGACTAGGATAGGGGGCCGACCCCCCTTCTCTCTCCTTTTCCCCCCGGGAGTCCTAATAGGATTAGGATTGGAGGGAGGAGTCCTACTCCCGGTGGGAGTAGGACTCCCCTGCGCCTCCTCTCCCTGGCCGGCCGGCTCCCCCTCCTCCAACCTTTATATACGGGGGCAGGGGGCACCCCAAGGCACACAAGTTGATCCTTGAGATCGTTCCTTAGCCATGTGCGGTGCCCCCTGCCACCAAATTCCACCTCGATCATACCGTTACAGTGCTTAGGCGAAGCCCTGCGTCGGTAGTACATCAAGATCGTCATCACGCCGTCGTGCTGACGAACTCTTCCTCGACGCTTTGCTGGATCGGAGCCCGAGGAACGTCATCGAGCTGAACGTGTGCTAAGAACTCGGAGGTGCCGGAGTAACGGTGCTTGGATCGGTCAGATCGGGAAGAAGACGTATGACTACTTCCTCTACGTTGTGTGATCGCTTCCGCAGTCGGTCTGCGTTGGTACGTAGACAACACTCTCCCCTCTCGTTGCTTTGCATCACCATGATCTTGCGTGTGCATAGGAAAATTTTCGAAATTACTGCGTTCCCCAACAAAAGTTATAGCCTGATAAACTCGAACCCAAATCAGAGAAGTGCGTCTTCATAGGATACCCAAAAGAAACTGTTGGGTACACCTTCTATCACAGATTTGAAGGCAAGATATTTGTTGCTAAGAATGGATCCTTTCTAGAGAAGGAGTTTCTCTCGAAAGAAGTGAGTGGGAGGAAAGTAGAACTTGATGAGGTAATTGTACCTTCTCTCAAATTGGAAAGTAGCTCATCACAGAAATCATTTCCAGTGATGCCTACACCAATGAATGAGGAAGCTAATGATGATGATCATGAAACTTCAGATCAAGTTACTACCGAACCTCGTAGGTCAACCAGAGTACGTTCCGCACCAGAGTGGTACGGTAATCCTATTCTGGAAGTCATGTTACTAGACCATGACGAACCTACGAACTATGAGGAAGCGATGATGAGCCCAGATTCCATGAAATGACTTGAGGCCATGAAATCTGAGATGGGATCCATGTATGAAAACAAAGTATGGACTTTGGTTGTCTTGCCCGATGATCGGCAAGCCATAGAAAATAAATGGATCTTCAAGAAGAAGACTGACGATGATGGTAATGTTACTATCTACAAAGCTTGACTTGTTGCGAAAGGTTCTCGACAAGTTCAAGGAGTTGACTACGATGAGACATCGCCCGTAGCGATTCTTAAGTCTGTCCGAATCATGTTAGCAATTGTTGCATTTTGTGATTATGAAATTTGGCGAATGGACATCAAAAGTGCTTTCCTTAATGGATTTTTAAAGAAGAGTTGTATATGATGCAACCAGAAGGTTTTGTTGATCCTAAAGGTGCTAACAAAGTGTGCAAGCTCCAGTGATCCATTTATGGACTGGTGCAAGCATCTCGGAGTTGGAATATACGCTTTGATAGTGTAATCAAAGCATATGGTTTTATACAAACTTTTGGAGAAGCCTGTATTTACAAGAAAGTGAGTGGGAGCTCTGTAGCATTTCTAATATTATATGTGGATGACATATTGTTGATTGGAAATGATATAGAATTTCTGGATAGCATAAAAGGATACTTGAGTAAGAATTTTTCAATGAAAGACCTCGGTGAAGCTGCTTATATATTGGGCATCAAGATCTATAGAGATAGATCAAGACGCTTAATTGGACATTCACAAAGCACATACCTTGATAAAGTTTTGAAGAAGTTCAAAATGGATCAATCAAAGAAAGGGTTCTTGCCTATGTTACAAGGTGTGAAGTTGAGTCAGACTCAATGCCCGACCACTGAAGAAGATAGAGAAAAAATGAAAGTCATTCCATATGCCTCAGCCATAGGTTCTATCATGTATGCAATGTTGTGTACCAGACCTGATGTGTTCCTTGCTATAAGTTTAGCAGGGAGGTAACAAAATAATCCAGGAGTGGATTGGTCAAGAACATCCTGAAGTACCTAAAAAGGACTAAGAATATGTTTCTCGTTTATGGGGGTGACAAAGAGCTCGTCGTAAATGGTTACATTGATGCTAGCTTTGACACTCATCCGGATGACTCTAAGTCACAAACCGGGTACGTATTTATATTGAATGGTGGAGCTGTCAGTTGGTGCAGTTCCAAGCAAAGCGTCGTGGCAGGATCTACATGTGAAGCGAAGTACATAGCTGCTTCGAAAGCAGCAAATGAAGGAGTCTGGATGAAAGAGTTCATATCCGATCTAGGTGTAATACCTAGTGCATCGGGTCCAATGAAAATCTTTTGTGACAATACTGGAGCAATTGCCTTAGCGAAGGAATCCAGATTTCACAAGAGAACCAAACACATCAAGAGATGCTTCAACTCCATCCGCGATCAATTCAAGGAGGGAGACATAGAGATTTGTAAAATACATACGGATCTGAATGTTGCAGACCCATTGACTAAGCCTCTTCCACGAGAAAAACATGATAAGCACCAAGACTCCATGGGTGTTAGAATCATTACAATGTAATCTAGATTATTGACTCTAGTGCAAGTGGGAGACTAAAGGAAATATGCCCTAGAGTTAATAATATAGTTGTTATTTATATTTCCTTATATCATGATAAATGTTTATTATTCATGCTAGAATTGTATTAACCGAAAACTTGATACATGTGTGAATACATAGATAAAACAAAGTGTCCCTAGCATGCCTCTACTTGACTAGCTCGTTAATCAAATATGGTTAAGTTTCTGACCATAGACATATGGTATCATTTGATGAACGGGATCACATCATTAGGAGAATGATGTGATGGACAAGACCCACCCATTAGCTTAGCATAATGATCGTTAAGTTTTATTGGTATTGCTTTCTTCATGGCTTATACATATTCTTTCGACTATGAGATTATGCAACTCCCGAATACCGGAGGAACACCTTGTGTGCTATCAAACGTCAAAACGTAACTGGGTGATTATAAAGATGCTCTACAGGTGTCTCCGAAGGTGTTTGTTGGGTTGTCATAGATCGAGATTAGGGTTTGTCACTCCGAGTATCGGAGAGGTATCTCTGGGCCCTCTCGGTAATGCACATCATGATAAGCCTTGCAAGCAATGTGACTAATGAGTTAGTTGCGGAATGATGCATTATGGATCGAGTAAAGAGACTTGCTGGCAATGAGATTGGACGAGGTATGAGGATACTGAAGATCGAATCTCGAGCAAGTAACATACCGATGAGAAAGGGAATGACGTATCTTGTCATTGCGGTTTGACCGATAAAGATCTTCATAGAATATGTAGGAACCAATATGGGCATCCAGGTTTCACTATTGGTTATTGATCAGAGATGTGTCTCGATCATGTCTACATAGTTCTCGAACCCGTAGAGTCTGCACGCTTAACGTTCGATGACGATTTGTATTATGAGTTATGTGTTTTGGTGACCGAAGATTGTTCGAAGTCTCGGATGAGATCACAGACATGACGAGGAGTCTCGAAATGGTCGAGAGGTAAATATTTATATATTTGACGATAGTATTCGGACACCGAAATGGTTTCGGAGTGTTTCGGATATTTATCGGAGTACCGAGGGGTTACCAGAACCCCCCGGGGAAAGTAATGGGCCACATGGGCCATAGGGAAGAGAGGGCAACCCACAAGGGGTGCCCCCCATGGGGAGTCCTAATTGGACAACGGGAGGGGGTGCGGCCCCCCTTTCCTTCTTGCTCTCCCTCTCCTTCCCCCTTTCCCCCTCCAAAAGAAGGAAGGGGGCCGACTAGGACTAGGAGTCCTAGTGGGTTTCCCCCCACTTGGCGCGCCCCCTAGAGCCGGCCTCCTCCCCTCTCCTCCTTTATATACGGGGGCAGGGGGCACCCCAAATCACATCAATTGTTTCTTAGCCGTGTGCGGTGCCCCACTCCACCGTTTACTCCTCCGGTCATATTATCGTAGTGCTTAGGCGAAGCCCTGCGAGGATCACATCACCATCACCGTCACCACGTCGTCATGCTGACGAAATTCTCCCTCGACACTTTGCTGGATCAAGAGTTCGAGAGACGTCATCGAGATGAACATGTATGAAACTTAAAAAACCCGAAGAAAAGTGAACAGTGGTAATTTGAAAAATGATAAAAACCCTTCTTCTAAATAGTATGAAACTTAAAAAAAATCATGCATACATTTTTTACATTGCATGACTTTTTTTATAGAAAATGTCGTGATTTTTATGAAATGCATCATGTTTCTTTTAATAAATTGTCACGAACATTTCTTTCAATGTTACAATTTTTTCCATTGTATAATACTTTTTTAAACATCACACAACATTCTTTTGAAATGCATGAACATTTTTTAAATGTCAACATTTTTTTAATGGTGCAAACAACTTTTTTATTGAAAAATTGTTATTACAATCAAAATAGGATAAATTTATTCTTGATTTTAAGAATTTTTTGAATTTTTAGAAGTATCGACACTCTAGAAACTGTTCAGGGATTTTAAAGAATTGTCCATGTTTTCAAAATATGTTTGAGCAGAAATTGTTTAGAATACCAAATTTTTATTCTTATTTAAAATTTCATAATTATAAAATTTGCTCACATTTGAAAATAGTTTTCGAAATTTTAAAATTGTTTGTGTTATCAAGAATATTCGACATTTCGAAAAAGAATCACAATCCGTAAAAATAGTTTCACAAAATTTCCAGGTTGTTTTCTAATGTGGACGCTGTCGTGTGTCCTTTATTGGAACAAAATTTCCAGGTTGTTTTCTAATGTGGACGCTGCCGCAGCCCCCCAGCAGACTAGGCAGCAGCGTACCAGCAGATCAGGCCGCCGGTGCCGCCCCCAGTAGATCAGGCCGCCGGTGCCGCCCCCAGTAGATCAGGCCGCCGCACACCAACAGATCAAGCCATCGGTGCCGCCCCCCTAGCAGATCAGGCCACCGGTGACGCTCTCCCGCAGATCACGCCGTCGCACACAAGCAGATCAGGTTGCGGCCGCCGCAGGAACTGTCGGCATTCTGGGAACGGGGGTCCCCGGACTTGCCTGCCTGCGGCCTGCGACGTGGCTCAAAAGGGGGCCCAGCACGGCCCATCTTCATCAACACAGACCCAAGACCCTCGCGAAGGGCCAAGCCTCATGGGGCGGGCGACACGGGGCTTCCTTAGGCACGGCCTCATCAGGCTGGCTCGCGAGGAGGCGGAGAGATCAAGGCGGGGTACCTCACGAGGTGCCCGTGACGCAAGCCATGACGGCCAAGGGTGCCAGGCCGGCGCCAGCCCGCGCAATGTCCTCCTTTCCCCTTTGGTGCAAAGGGAGCAAGCACAAGCGAGAGCATCAAGCAAAGGCACCTGTTTCGGTGCAACGAGACCAAGACCAGTCCAACGGCAGGGAGGAAGTCATTGTGGAGCCCAAGCCAGTGTCACCACCAGAGCCTTTGGCAGGCGAGGACCAACTTTAGTCAGAATAAGTGTACCAGATGTTCCCCTTCGAAATGGCCAATTGTTGGCGCCCTTCCTGCTCAATATTTGGGAAGAGGCCCAGGGCCTTTGCCTATAAATAGGACTAGCCTCCCACAGGGTAGAGGGGTCGGATTGAGAGAGGAAATTATAGAGAGAGAGAGAAGGGTGACCGAACTCCTCCTAGCAGTTCATCCCCTTAGCCAAGAACAGACCCTCGCGAGGCTATTCTTCCTTGTATTGCTCATCATCATCAGCCCAAGAGGCAATCCACCACACCACACACTGGAGTAGGGTATTACACCACAACGGTGGCCTGAACCAGTATAAACCCTGTGTCCCTTGTGCTGTTCTTTCCATAGCTTAGATCCTAGCGAGGCGGAGGGGTACAGGCAGGTAGAAGGCGAAATCTCCGCGCGCACCCCAGTGTTCAAACCTCAAGGGTCTGCCGGAACCCGAAATCTGACATTTGGCGTGCCAGGTAGGGGTGCGTCGGAATTCGTCTTCCACCGCCCCGTTCTCTTCCGACCATCACGTCCATGTCTGACGCTCGTCGGGCCCGCGCCGAGCACAGGGCCGCTCTCACTTCCCGCGTCGCCCAGACGGCTCCTGTCAGCGGGCGCCCTCGCCGTTCCCCATCACCTGCCGTCAACGCCGCCACCGGCCCGGCGGGGGACGAGCAGCAAGCATCGTCTCAGCATCCGTCTGTGTGGCAAGACGGCCGCACCGCTACTCCCTCGCTCACCCCAGCCGGTTCTTCGTCCCGCGCGCTCCGCGCACCCATGGAGGCTTGAGCTGCGCTCATCATAGCAAACGAGCTCCTGCGCTACCGTCCCGTCGCGATTTCTACGAAGAATGGCTCGACCGCGTCGCCGAGCTCGTCCGTGCCGCAGGGGGCTCTCCTGCACCGTCCGTTCCGCTGCGCCGCACCCCGCCCCGCGCGGGCGACGAAGCTCCGGGGGCGCCCCAGCCGCCTCCTCCTCAAGAAGGCGCCATGGCTCCAAGGCGCGTGGCTCCGTCAGGTGCCAGTGCGGCAAGAGCAGAGCTGCCAAGAAGTCCCTCGCCCGCAAGAAGCTTCCCGGGTGCTCCCTGCTCCAGCACGTTGCGACCATGCTCCTGCTCCCGCTCGTCAAGACCCCACGTTGGTCCTAGCTGCAGCGCGTGGGGACTTGCAAGACCAAGCTCTCCGTCACCCAAGGCCTCCTGTGGCCACAGCAGGCTGTCGTGCCTTCACCGCCAAGCTACGCAACGTTGCGTGGCCCGGCAAGTTCAAGCCAGACCTGCCTCCTCGTTACGACGGCACGGCCGACCCTGCGGAGTTCCTCCAGCTCTATGAGCTGGGCATCAAAGCTGCCAACAGAGACGAGAAGGTCATGGCGAACTGGTTTCCCATGGCGCTCAAGTATGGGGCATGCACCTGCCTCCTGAACCTGGCTCCAGGCACGATCTCCTCCTGGGACAAGATGCGCACCCGCTTCATCGCCAACTTCCAAGGTACTCGCGACAGGCCACCCGCCATGAGCGACATGCGCCGCATCAAGCAACAACCCGGAGAGACCCTGCAGAAGTACGTCCAGCGCTTCAACAACGCACGCCTCAAGATTCCCAAGGTGACCGAGGAGGCCATCATCTCAGCCTTCTCCGACGGCGCGCGCGATGTCAAGATGAAGGAGGAGCTGGCGATGCATGAAGACCTGTGCACTTCCTTGGAGTTGTTCAACTTGGCAACCAAGTGCGCCAGGGCTGAGGAAGGGCGTCTCTCCCTCCTCGAGCTGCCTGCCGCAGACCCAGAAGAGAAGAAGCCCAAGGCCAAGGATGTGAAGCGCAAGGGGGCTGATGTGCTCGCGGCAGAACCAGACACCAAGCGGGGCAGAGATCAGCCCGAGCCTTCCAAGGGCAGTCGGTACTGTGTGTACCACGACCTCCACACCCACAACACCAACGAATGTCAAGAGCTCCAAGCCATGCGAGAAGGAAGGATCGGCCGTCGCCCCGACCACTGTGACCGGGGCTACGGTCGAGGAGGAGGAAGGAACGCGGGACGCTGGGAAGACCGCGGCCCGCGCCAAGGGTGGCGCGGTCAACCTCGCGAGGATCGCTGGCAAGACCCGCCTCGCGAGGGAGACTGGAGGGATCAGCCTCGCGAGGATCGCCCGCAAGGCAACGCAGGCCTCCCCCCGCTGCCGCCGCAGCCAAGGAGAAATGAGGACCGCCATCAGGACGAGGGGGCTGGGGGCTTCCAAGAGCCGCGCGCTATTGCCTGCATCCTGGGCGGGGCTCAAGCCCCAGCCTCTCAACGCATCTCCAAGCAGTTTGCCCGCGAAGTGAATGCAGTCCTCCCCAAGCTCGAAGCCACGCGCCCTCTCAGGTGGTCGGCGTGCGCCATCACGTTCATCTCAGCAGATCAGCTCAAGTGTGTGGCTACAGCCCGAGTCCTCCCGATGCTTTGTTCCCCAATCATCAGCAACGTGGTGGTCACCAGGACCCTCATCGATGGCGGGGCGGGGCTCAACGTCCTATCAGTGGAAACATTCAACAATCTCCAAGTGCCCTACAGCCAGCTTCAACCAACCAAGCCTTTCTCCGGAGTCACCGACGGCTCCACGATCCCGATTGGGCTGGTCCGCCTCCCTGTCACCTTTGGAGCACGCGACAACGACCGCGCCGAGCTCATCGACTTCGACGTCGCTCACATTCGCCTGCCGTACAATGCCATCCTTGGGTACCCTGCGCTGGCCAAGTTCATGGCCGTAACTCCCCATGGCTACAATGTCCTCAAGATGCCAGGAAGTGGCGGAGTCATCACGGTGCCCTGTGAAGAGAAGGACGCGGTGTGTTCCCCGGAACGAGCCTTTCAGGCCGCATCACTGGAAGACCCGAATCGCGGAAGCAGGAGGCTTCCCGAGACCACCCCCAAGAAGAAGAAGACATCGTCCGGCCCGGCCCCTCAGGAGGCAGGCCCCTCAGGGCCTACACCTGACCAAGGGGAACCTCCTTCCATTCCATAGGAAAGCGCGCCCGGTGCCCTCCTTAGGCGGGGCTCGGGGGCTCTCCCCTGGAGGGCCACCGACCTGGCTAAGGTCACGAGGGAGGCGCTTGGGCACCACATGGAAGCGTGTTTCGAAGCACGTTTCCCTCAAGAAGGAGTAAGGCAAGGAGAGCCAGACCCTCAGGAGTTCGTCAGCAAGGCCATTCAGGAGCTATAGGAGTCAAGAGTCATGAAAGGCGGCCGCCGCCTACCAGCTGAGGCTCCCCATCCAGGCGAGGATGAAAGGCTGCGCGTCTGCATCGACATACCAGGGCTCAATCGAGTCGCCTCTCTGGGGTGCCTCTGGCCCTCGCGAGTGGGGCGCTGCGTAGGTCCACCCCACAGCTATGTTCGCATGCCTTGCGGCTTGCCGAACACGGCTGCCACATACCAGCGCCTCATGAGGGGCATCATGGAGGCTCAAGAGGCCAGGCGTTCCGCAGCCCTGGCGGAGATGGAGATGGTCCGCGAGGAGCCACCAGCGCCTCCGGAGCCTCCCGAGGCCCCTGGGCCTGGGGGCTCATGAGGATCGGCCTCCGCGGCCCACCGAGTCTGCTACACCAACACTCCTTCATCCTCAACATCATCAGGTGACATCTTTCAAGTTTCATTTCCAGCTAGGAGTGTCCCCCAGGGCTGCATTATTCCCGGGTCGCGTGGGTCCGTCCCTGCGGCATGTATCCCTTTTATTTCATGTTGTTAGCTTACCTTGTTGGGGGCGCCCCTCGGGCTGCATCATCCCCCAAGTCGCTCGGGCCGGACCCAGCGACATGTATCCCTTTTGCGTTTATTTCCGGCTATGCATTCGACCCACCATGCTTGATTATTTGATGCCTGTCCATGGCACCTCTTTTTCTCCATGCCGACCACTTGCATGTTAAAGGGGGGGTACCTGAGCATCGTGACTCGGGGCTCTTACTGGCTCTCCAGCCCTCACCCTCTGGCCTTATCCACGGCATCGCGACCTGGCATACCAGCGATGGCTGAGACCAGCTCGAGGGCCGGGACCCAAGGACGTAGAGTGCCGGCATCTAACCAAATTTGCAGGGACACATCACAAGATAAGGCCCAGTGCCAGGCGCAACCCGCCTAGAGGTAGGGCCCCGTGAGTCCCGCGCTGGCTAACGGGTGCCCGGATACACCTCGCTAGGCCCTACCGTGCCAGCCACGTGTCAGGGCGGGGCTGTACACGCCCCGGGGGCTCCTCCCGGAGGGGAGCCCCCTCCCATGTACCAGTGGAAGCACCATGCTCCGCGCTGGCACTGCCGAGGAGCGGCTATGCCCGTACACATACGGAAGCGCTATGCTCCGCGCTGGTGATAAACAACTGACGGTGGCCCCCGGGCCGCATCAACCTCAGGGAGCCCAGAGCTCAGTGTCTAGCCTCATCATAACGCCTCCCCTCGGGAGTGCCGCGCGAGGGGGCTGGGCACAGGGGCTGCGCCTGGGTCACGCCCAGACGCACGCCACCCAGCCAGGCCCCCCCCCCGGGGGCCTGGTTCGTTGCGCGTCTCTCCCCGAGCGGAGCCAAGGTACGAAGGCCGTTCGAGCGTCAAGGGGTACTCCTGAGCATCGCGACTCAGGAGCCTAACTAGTCACGTAGCCCCTCACTCCTTAGTTCCGAAAGGCTGACGCTGGGTGAGGTATGCGCGGGGCCGGGCTCTGCAGACGTAGAACGGTAGATCCACCCACATCTCACCTCCCTACTTGCTGTCTGTGCGCCAAGGGGGACTCCTGAGCATCGCGACTCAGGAGCCTAACTTGTCACGTAGCCCCTCACTCCTTGGTCCCGTCCTGGTTTCCGGTCGGGGCTAACGCTGGGTGAGGTATGCGCGGGGCCGGGCTCTGCCGGCGTAGAACATAAGCAAGTAGGAAGGAAAAGCGTAAATTTCAAGGAATTCAAAAGCAAATATTACAGTCTACACTGTTATCTCAATGCCAAACGCAAGTTTAAACGCCTCCCTGAGGCATGATACATGTGCAGGAATTAAAGGCAGGACAGGAGCCACAACGGAGTCACTTGTCGGCGGTGGAGCAGCGCGGAGTGGGTTCGCTTCATGGAGTAGCGGGGTCGGCAGCGCCTTGCTTCGGCTTGGTGCTAAAGGCCCGGAACTTCCCCAGCAGAGCCTCCGCGCGACCCTTCACGGCCTCGCCAGTGGCAGCGGCACGCTCGCCGCTTATTGGCTCCAGCAGGCTGTCGAGGTCGGCTCCAGGATCGCGAAGGTAGATGTGGGTGAGGACCCGCGTCAGCGCAGCAGAAGACAGGACACGCGCCTCGGCATCGGCCGTGGGGCCAAGGCCAAGGGCGACATCTTCAAGAGCGCGAACCAGGAAGGGAAGCAGCTAGGCGGGGCCGTCCTCAGCGCCGGCCAGCGGGCTCTCTAGGCCGCTGTCGTAAAGCATCCTCAGCGAGGAGCGAGCTTTCGCCTCCATCTCCGTGAAGGCCACGCGGTTCTCGGCAAGAACCTGGGCCTTGTCGTCCAGCTCGATCTTCCTCGCCCCCAACTCCTGCTCCAGCGCGCCTAGGCAGTCACGGCGCTTCCTGAGCTTGGCCTCCCGGCCCTCGACGGCCGCCTCGCGAGCCTTCACGCCTTCTTCCTACTCTAGGCAAGGGCGGGCCTCTTTCGCGAGCTGGTCCTGCAGGCCTTGCAGCTCGTCCTCTAGCGCCTTGCAGCGACCACGTACGTCGACCACCTCCCCCAGGGCTGCGTCACGAGCAGCCTTCGCCTCAAGGACGGCCTGCCTCTCCTCATCGCAAGTCGTCGAGGCCTGGACCAGCAACGCCCGAATCGAAGCGTCGGAGCGAATCCATCCTGAAGCCAACTCCAAGCACCCAGCCACCAAGCGAGGGTCGGCGCCAAGAAGATCCTGCCGCAGGCAGTCCAGCTCAGCAGCAGCACGATCCAGAATGGCAGGAGGAGTCGGAGAGACAGCAGTCGATAGAGTAGGAGGAGAAGGCGGCAGCGCGACCACAGCATCCTGAGGCGGAGCCTGCTGCGCCCCAACGGCTATAGTGGCAGCAGCAGGCAAAGGCACCTCGGGAGTCACTTGGGCCATGGGGGCTGAGCTCGCCCCAGCCAGCTCATCCAGGCCTCGCGAGGACGACCGGGCAGGAGAAGCCCGTGCGGCGCGGTCACTTTCCTTCGCGGGCATAGGCGCTGCCACAGATGAAACCTCAGGAGCTCCCTTTGGCTTCTTTGCTGCGGGCGCCAGCTTGTCCAAGAGATGTGGATGTCAAGCCTCAGCAGCAGAACAAGAAATGAAGACAAGAATCAAGCACTTACGGGTCGTCGCCAGTGAGCTCAAGCAGCCTCCGGCCAAATTTGAAGCTTGAAAGCCGGCTGGAAGGGTCAACCTCGGGAAGCTTGGAAGCGGAAGGCGCGTCTGCGGTCCGCCTCGGGGCCGGGGCAGACCCGCGGGAGATCAGCCCGGTCCTGTCCTTCTTTGGGATCGGGGGCAAGTTCCCGCCGCCCTGCTCGTCATCATCCTCGTCGTCATCACTTGGAAGGAGGCGGAGAGCGCGGGACCTCCGCCGGGGGAGGGGAGCCCTCGACTCTCCGTCAGTCGCCTCGGAGTCAGGCCCTCTTTCCCGCTCCCCTCCTTCCTCCTCTTCGCTGGAGTCGTCGGAGCACATGTCCACCGATTCCCCGGGAGTTTCCATGGGCACAGGCCCGTCCCCATTGAAGACGGGCATGGACTCCACTTCCTGCTCCTAGTCATCGCGGAGGAACAGGGGCGTAGGAGCGCCCTCCAACCTCGCCACATCGCCCCCGACCAGAGATTGGAGGACCGCAGCCAGATCTTCGTCGTCCAAGGCCGCGGGGCCCGGGTGGGGCCTCCACATCGAAAGTGAGTACTGCCAAAGCGGAGCCAGCTGGTGCTCCAGGAATTCCCTCAGCAGCGACGCGCCGGTCAGCTTCGCCGCCACCATGTTGGCCGGCCTCATATCCGCATCCATCTTCTCCAACAGCAGCTTCGCGCGGGGGTCCGTGAGCTCCGCTCGACCCCAATCGCTGGAGCTCGTGGGTTGCTCCGTGGGCAAGATCAGCCGAGGGTGGATGCGCCCAGCGTCTGCCAAGACCCACTTGCTCCTGAAGCCCTCAATCCTTTTCCCGGGGTTCGAAATGGCAATGGCGCCACCGTACACGATGAAGCTCGCGCACGCGGAAGCAGGACCGCGAGAGGTCCGGAGGTAGAAGTAGTGGCGCAGCAAGGCCACTGAAGGCTGCACCCCAACGTGACCCTCGCAGTAATAGGCGAAGATTGCCGGGAGAAGGACGGAGTTGGGGTGGAGATGCAGAGCCTATAGCTTATAATGGCGGAGGACAGAGAAGAAGAACTCGGAGAAGGGAGGCACCAGGCCAGCAGCAATGGCGCTTACAAAGAACGGATAGAAGGTGCTCCCTTGGCCCTCAGGGGTGGCGGAGCCGGCCTTGAACACCTTCGCCCCGTCGATGCCCTACGCCGCCACCATCCGGCGCAACCGGGCGAGGCTCGCCTCCGACACGTTCGGGGAGTCCAGGGCAGACGAGTACCAAGCTCCGGCGGGGGACTGACGAGGCGCCATGGCTTCCTAGGTCACGCAGTCGAAGTAGATCTGGAAATTTTGGAGGAAGGAAGGAGAGGCACAAGAAAGGGGATCTGAGCAGCAACCGGAGAAAGCAAAAAAGCAAAGCCTGGGCAGATGCTGCTCCTTTATCAACTCGCGCGGTTGCTGAGGCGCTCACGTCCAATCAACCGCCAGGCGGCGCCCAAGGCTGCAGGCTGTTAGGGCCCGCGGCGCCTCACCCTTGCCCTTTCGCCTCCCTGCACGGCCAAGTCCGGGCGCGCCTTGGTCCCGGGGGCAACTGTCGGCGTTCTTGGAACGGGGGTCCCCAGACTTGCCTGCCTGCGGCCTGCGGCGTAGCTCAAAAGGGGGCCCAGCATGGCCCGTCTTCATCAACACAGACCCAAGACCCTTGCGAGGGGCCAAGCCTCGCGGGGAGGATGACACGGGGCTTCCTCAGGCACGGCCTCATCAGGCTGGCTCGCGAGAAGGCGGAGAGATCAAGGCGGGGTACCTCATGAGGTGTCCGTGACGCAAGCCATGACGGCCAAGGGTGCCAGGCGGGCGCCAGCCCGCGCAGTGTCCTCCTTTCCCCTTTGGTGCAAAGGGAGCAAGCACAGGCGAGAGCATCAAGCAAAGGCACCCGTTTCGGTGCAACGAGACCAAGACCAGTCCAACGGCAGGGAGGAAGTCATTGTGGAGCCCAAGCCAGCGTCACCACCAAAGCCTTTGGCAGGCGAGGACCAACTTTAGTCAGAATAAGTGTACCATATGTTCCCCTTCGAAATGGCCAATTGTTGGCGCCCTTCCCGCTCAATATTTGGGAAGAGGCCCAGGGCCTTTGCCTATAAATAGGACTAGCCTCCCACAGGGTAGAGGGGTCGGATTGAGAGAGGAAATCAGAGAGAGAGAGAGAGAAGGGTGACTGAACTCCTCCTAGCAGTTCATCCCCTTAGCCAAGAACAGACCCTCGCGAGGCTGTTCTTCCTTGTATTGCTCATCATCATCAGCCCAAGAGGCAATCCACCACACCACACACTGGAGTAGGGTATTACACCACAACGGTGGCCCAAACCAGTATAAACCATGTGTCCCTTGTGCTGTTCTTTCCATAGCTTAGATCCTAGCGAGGCGGAGGGGTACAGGCAGGTAGAAGGCAAAATCTCCGTGCGCGCCCAGTGTTCGAACCTCAAGGGTCTGCCGGAACCCGAAATCCGACAGGAACGGTCCTAAGAACGCCCCCGCAGGTCAGGCCATCGCCCTCCAGTCGCCCGGCCGCCGGACCTGCTCCTCTTCAGATCGAGAGAGAGAGAGAGAGAGAGAGAGAGAGAGAGAGAGAGAGATACGAGAGAGGGGTTAGAGCGAGACCCAGACAGGTTCCACGTGATTCCTCCGATTTGGAGGTATCGGCGTGTAATGCCCTCGATGCGGCTATATCTCCCACGTGTCGAAGCACGACTTAGAGGCATAACTGCATTGAAAGCAATGTCGCAAGTGAGGTAATCTTCACACAACCCATGTAATACATAAGGGAAAGAGATACATAGTTAGCTTACAATCGCCACTTCACACAATTACATGAATAAAGCATTACATCAACCAGATACAATCAAGGTCCGACTATGGAACCAAAATAAAAGAAGACTACCCCCAAATGCTACACAGATCCCCGATCGACCCCAACTGGGCTCCACTACTGATCAACTAGAACGAAACAACACAAAGGACAAGGTCTTCATCGAGCTCCTCCTTGAGCTTGGTTGCGTCACCTGCTCGGTAACATCGGCACCTGCAAACTGGTTTTGGAAGTATCTGTGAGTCACGGGGACTCAGCAATCTCACACCCTCACGATCAAGACTATTTAAGCTTATAGGTAAGGAAAAGGTATGAGGTGGAGCTGCAGCAAGCGACTAGCATATTTGGTGGCTAACATATACGCAAAAGAGAGCGAGAAGAGAAGGCAAAGCACGATCGAGAAAACTATGATCAAGAAGTGATCCTAGAACAACCTACGTTAAGCATAACTCCAACACCGTGTTCACTTCCCGGACTCCACCGAGAAGAGACCATCACGGTTACACACGTGGTTGGTGCATTTTAATTAAGGTCAACTTCAGGTTTTCTACAACCGGACATTAACAAATTCCCATCTTCCCATAACCACGGGCACGGCTTTCGAAAGTTCAAAACCCTGCAGGGGTGTCCCAACTTAGCCCATCACAAGCTCTCACGGTCAACGAAGGATATTCCTTCTCCCAAGACAATCCGATCAGGCTCGGCATCCAGGTTACAAGACATCCTCGACAATGGTAAAACAAGTCCAGCAACACCGCCCGAATGTGCCGACAAATCCCGATAGGAGCTGCACATATCTTGTTCTCAGGGCTCACTCAGATGAGACTAGCTACGAGTAAAACCAACCCTCAAGTTTCCCCGAGGTGGCCCCGCAGGCAGCTCGGTTCGGACCAACACTTAGAGAAGCACTGGCCCGGGGGGGTTAAAATAAAGATGACCCTTGAGTCTGCAGAACCCAAGGGAAGGTGGTAGGTTGTTAGTGCAAATGGTAAAACCAAGGTTGGGCATTGCTGGAGGAGTTTTATTCAAGGCGAACTGTCAAGGGGTTCCCATTATAACCCAACCGCGTAAGGAACGCAAAATCCGGGAACATAACACCGATATGACGGAAACTAGGGCGGCAAGAGTGGAACAAAACACCAGGCATAAGGCCGAGCCTTCCACCCTTTACCAAGTATATGGATGCATTAATTAAATAAGAGATATTGTGATATCCCAACAAGTAGACATGTTCCAACAAGGAACAACATCTCCATGTTCCAACAAGGAACAAACTTCAATCTTCACCTGCAACTAACAACGCTATAAGAGGGGCTGAGCCAAGCGGTAACATAGCCAAACAATGGTTTGCTAGGACAAGGTGGGTTAGAGGCTTGGTTCAACAATATAGGAGGCATGATAAGCAAGTGGTAGGTATCGCGGCATAGGCATAGCAAAAGAGCGAGCATCTAGCAAGCAAAGATAGAAGTGATTTCGAGGGTATGGTCATCTTGCCTGAAATCCCGCAAGGAAGAAGAACAAGTCCATGAAGAAGACAAACAGACATAGTCAAACCGGTCCTCACAAACGCGACGTTACCGGAACCAACCTGAAGAAGCAACACCGGAAAGAAGCACACAACATAGTAAACAACCAACACATGAACATGGTATGATATGCGGGATGCGGTATGTGATGCATATGCAAGATTTGACAAGGAATGGTTGAACCTAGCCTCAACTTGGAAATCCAAGAGTGCCACTGGAAAGGGGAGGTGATTTTGGTCGAAATCAATATAAAGATCACCAGAATCGGATGCACGGTTTGGAAATGGCAAGCAAAACAAATATGGCACCGATCTGCTATAAACAGCAAGTAGCCATCTAAATGCATCAAGATATATATGCTACAGCACTCAAACATGGCAACAAAATACATGGCAGGGATCCACTCATGATGCTTGACAAAAGATGAACACTGAGCTGCGGCTAAATCACTCATTAACAGGTTCAAACAAGCATGGCAAAAGAGCAAATGATAACAGGTTTCAGACTTAGTGAAATTAACACAAGCCTGGCATTTATCATCAGGAAGCACACTTTAGAGCATGAAAACTACATGCTACAGGAACTTAACATGGCAAAGCAAGGCATGGCATGAAGCTACTCAAAGCACTTAACAAACGTCCCTTAGTGACCTTGAGCCAAAAGGGATAAGAGAATACAATTACAAGCATGTGAACATGGCAAAAAAACATAAACAGATTCAGACTTAGTGAAAAACTGGAGCATGCAAATCAGTTAACAAGTATGCATGTTTACGAGCTCGATGCACTCACTACAGAGCATGGCATGACAAACTAAGCATACACCCATCAAGAAGACATGGCATAGAATCTAGACATGGCAAGAACAACATCATAGCATGCACGGATCAATAGCAACATCCTCGGCAAAATCGCTAACCCTGTCAACAATCTGCCAGGACTCACTTTATAGCAAAAGTAGAGCTCGATTGACTCAAGCTAGGGTGCTCCATAAATGCAAACAAAGACACGGATGGATAGAGCACCACAATTTTAACAAAACATCCTTACTGATCATCCTCAAACGAGGCACGGATCACTAGGAAACAACATGAACATATGGCATAACGACAAAAATAGAACAAGGACTTGGTGAAATTCTAAGTCCCTGAAATCAGCATTACCAATTACGCTACTTTGCAAGCTTGTGCTAGTCACCACAAATATCACAAAAATACATGGCAAGCACCTATATAAATATGGCATGGCATATAACAAAACACATGTAGAGCCCAGGGTCATAGCATGCACACATTAAACATGGCAAAAATGACAAAATGCCATTTGCTGAAACAGATCTGACAAATTCACCACATAGCCCTCTTCCAACAGCATTTCGGGCATCAAGATGAGCTCAAATGAAAATGATGCAATGAGATGAAATGATGTACACGTCGAGACAAACATTTTGATATACTACACGCTCAAAACGGAGCCACTGATGATGAGTTACGATGCGATGAAATATGCAAAAAGATTAGGGTTCGGAGAGAAAAAGTCAACCCGAGGAATGGATCTGGATCAGGATCTCGCGGTTACTGTAGATGCGCGCGGCCCGAGGTTCGTCGGCGCCTGTAACGCCTCGAGACCGATGTGCCAGGTGTCATTCAGTTATTCGCTGGTGTTGCCTTGTCATTGCTTGCGTGTCATGCATTGCATATCATGTCATCATGCGCATTTCATTTGCATACGTGTTCGTCTCATGCATCTGAGTTTTTTCCCCGTTGTCCGTTTTGCAATCCGGCGCTTCGTTCTCCTCCGGTGGTCATTTCTACCTTTCTTTCTTGTGTGGGGGTTAAGTATTTCCGGATTGGACCGAGACTTTCCAAGCGGCCTTGGTTTACTACCGGTAGACCGCTTGTCAAGTTTCATACCATTTGGACTTTGTTTGATACTCCAACGGTTAACCGAGGGACCGAAAAGGCCTCGTGTGTGTTGCAGCCCAACACCCTTCCAATTTGGCCCAAAACCCACCTAACTTTGCTCCATCATCTAGAGCGTTCGATCACGATCGCGTGGCCGAAAACCGCACCTCATTTGGACTCTCCTAGCTCCCTCTACCTATAAAAGAGCACCCCTCCCCGAAATTTCGGATGAAACCCTAGTCTTCTTCCTCCACCGCGCATCCGGACGCGTCCGCACGCGCCGGACATGTCCGCTCACCACCTAGCCACCTCACTTCGCCCAATCAGAGCATGCCACGTCATCCCCGCCGCCGCTCCAGGCCAATCAGACGCCGCCACCTCAGCCTGCGCGCCGCCCCACTTCGCCGCTGGCCTGCGGGGCCCAGATCTGGCCCGCGCGAGCCCGACCGAGTCAACCGCCGCGCCTCTCTTTCGTCCCCGCCGCCTCGGGTGCTTCGCGCTGCCACCGACCCTCGCCAGAATGCCGCACGCCGCCGTTGAGCTCGCCGGCCGGAGCCGCCGTCTGCCGCACGCCGCCGGACCACCGCAGCCTCGCCCTGGCTGGATCTGGCGCCATCCTCCTCGGATCCGCGTGCCCCGAGCCCCTCCAGGCCATTCATGTCCGTCCCTACCTTCCCCGCTCCTGACGCCGGCCGCCGTCGCCAGATCGAGCCGCCACCGCCGCCGCCATGGCCTCGCTCTTTCTCCTGTCGAGGAGACGACGAGCGCCCCGTTGACTTCTTCGCGGGCCGCGCCTCCAGGCCCAGCGTGTCGCCCACATCTGGCCTGCCTTCTACGCGCCTCATGGCCCAGCGCCTCCCAAGGCCATCTCCAGCTCCTGCCTCCTCCTCTCTGCTAACGGGCCGAGCCCACTGGGTGAGCCACACCCGCAGCCCCCAGCGCCCCGCCTCTATATTTTTTCCCTCCTGTTGGGCTTGCCAAGTTTCAGCCCGATGCATGTTTTTTTCCCTCTGTTGCGATTTTGTCCATTTATTCCTGAGACAGCAGTTTTGCAGAATAGTCCCTATTGTTCATGCATTTAATAACTCACAAATGGTGCATCAGATTAAAATGTTTTATATATGGAATTGCTCAGAATTTTGTGTAGATTAATAATATGCAACTTTCATCCATGTTTAAAATGCTTAAAATTATGTTTGGTTAAATTTGCCCCTATGCCATGCTAAAATGATTTAATTCATAGCTAAATAACCGTAACTCGGAATTTAATAAACTTTATATGTAAATGGGGTAGAATTTTGCCTAGTTTAACATGGTCTACTTGTCTTGCATGTTTAACAACTCTAAAATATGGTTTAGGGCAGAACAGTACCAAACCTTAAATTATGCATATGAGGATTTTCCGGAATTGTTGTTCGTTGTTTCCGGCCTCATTTAAACTTGCCTAGATAGGTAGTTTTGTTGTGCTTCACCTCTTGCCATGTTAATCAACATTTAATATTGTTGGGTACATAAACGGGATCAAACTAAATAACTTATCATGGTGTTTCGTCAATATGCAACTCGTTGCATATTGAGCTCCACTTAATTTGTAGTGTTGTTTGTTGCACTTTGCCATGTCATGACATGTATCACTAAACCGGACATGCATCATACTTGTTTGCGCATCGTGCCATGTGGTTGTCATGGTTGTTTACTATGTTGTTTGCTTTCCTTCCGGTGTTGCTTCTTCGGGTTGGTTCCAATAACGTTGAGTTTGTGAGGACCCGTTCGTCTACGTCCGTTTGTCTTCTTCATGGACTCGTTCTTCTTCCTTGCGGGATTTCAGGCAAGATGATCATACCCTCGAAATCACTACTATCTTTGCTATGCTAGTTTGCTCGCTCTTTTGCTATGACATTGCTACGATGCCTACCACTTGCTTGTTAGCCCTCCCAAATTGCCATGTTCAGCCTCTAACCCACCATTGTCCTAGCAAACCGCTGATTGGCTATGTTACCACTTTGCTCAGCCCCTCTTATAGCGTTGTTAGTTGCAGGTGAAGATTGAAGTTTGTTCCTTGTTGGAACATGGAGATGTGTTCCTTGTTGGAACATGTTTACTTGTTGGGATATCACAATATATCTTATTTAATTAATGCATCTATATACTTGGTAAAGGGTGGAAGGCTTGGCCTTATGCCTGGTGTTTTGTTCCACTCTTGCCGCCCTAGTTTCCGTCATATCGGTGTTATGTTCCCGGATTTTGCGTCCCTTACGCGGTTGGGCTATAATGGGAACCCCTTGACAGTTCGCCTTAAGTAAAGCTTCTCCAGCAATGCCCAACATTGGTTTTACCATTTGCCACCTAGCCTTTTCTTTCCCTTGGGTTCTGCAGACTCAAGGGTCATCATTATTTTAACCCCCCCCCCCCCCGGGCCAGCAGATTCGGAATTGTCTTTCCTTCCAAGGATAACTTGTATCCATGCGCTTCAGATTATTAGCCTGGAGTTCGCCACCAGCCCAAAGCCAATCCCAGGGAACAGTAAAGCTTCATAGGGTCTTTCTGTCCAGGTGCAGGTAGTCCGCATCTTCACAGACATGTCTATTTCACCGCCAGTAGAAAACCAAAATAACTAGTTAAAGTAAGCATGAAAGAGTTAAATTCCATTTATTTTTTTTTACTACACTACATATGTTGGTAAAGCATTTACCCAGTGCTCCTCTGAGTGTTGGTCCAACTTGTCAGCCGCCGGTGGCCACCAAGGGCAACTCTGGGCTGGCCTACCGGAAGTTTGGACGATCCGGTGTGCCCTGAGAAAGAGATATGTGCAGCTCCTATCGGGATTTTTCGGCACATTCGGGTGGTGTTGCTGGTTTAGTTTTACCCTGTCGAAATGTCTTGTTGTACTGGGATACCGAGTCTGATCGGAATGTCTCGGGTGGAGGTCTATTCCTTCGTTGACCGTGAGAGCTTGTGATGGGCTAAGTTGGGACACCCCTGTAGGGATTTGACCTTTCGAAAGCCGTGCCCGCGGTTATGGGCAGATGGGAATTTGTTAACGTCCGGTTGTAGAAAACCTGAAGTTGACCTTAATTAAAATGAATCAACTGCGTGTGTAACCGTGATGGTCTCTTTCCGGCGGAGTTCGGGAAGTGAACACGGTTGTTGGAGTTATGCTTGACGTAGGTTGCTATAGGATCACTTCTTGATCATACTTTTACCGACCGTGCTTTTCCTTCTCTTCTCGCTCTCATTTGCGCATGTTAGCCACCATATATGCTAGTCGCTTGCTGCAGCTCCACCTCATACCTTACCTTACCCATAAGCTTAAATAGTCTTGATCGCGAGGGTGCGAGATTGCTGAGTCCCTGTGGCTCACAGATACTTCCAAAACCAGCTTGCAGGTGCCGATGAGACCGTGCAGATGACGCAACCAAGCTCAGGAGGAGCTCGTTGAAGATCGTGTTCTTTATGTTGTTTCGTTCTAGTTGATCAGTAGTGGAGCCCAGTTGGGGTCGATCGGGGACCTTTGTCGCATTTGGGGTTCTTCTTTTATTTTGGTTCCGTAGTCGGACCATGAGTGTATTTGATTGATGTAATGCTTTAATCATGTATTGTGTGAAGTGGTGATTGTAAGCCAACTATGTATCCTTTTCCTTATTATATTACATGGGTTGTGTGAAGATTACCTCACTTGCGACATATGCCTTCAATGCGATTATGCCTCTAAGTCGTGCCTCGACACGTGGGAGATATAGTCGCATCGAGGGTGTTACAAGTTGGTAATCAGAGCCTTCCCCGACCTTAGGAGCCCCCATTGCTTGATCGTTATTAGCGGCCGAGTTGTGTCTAGAAAAATGTTTTGAGTCATTTAGGAATTATATATCAGAGAGTTTAGGAATTCTTTTTACTCCTCAGTCCCTTCATCGCTCTGGCAAGGCATCCTGACATAGAGTTTTGACTCTTCTCTTCTCAAATTTCACTAAAAATCTTTTTAGGATCACGCGGGTATCTTGGAATCGTTCTGATGGTTTTATGATGAGAACATTGCCTTGGTGCCTCCTATCAGGGGTTTAGTGGAAGTGTCCCGGGGAGTTGAGCTCTGAGGTGTTGTCATCATAATTTTATCGTTGCAGTTCTGGAATACCTGAGTTTAGTACGCCGACATTGAAAATCTCCTTTATGCAGTTCGTTGGTGAGATAACCTCGACGCCACCCAGTACTGGGGCGGGAGTTCGGGAGTATCGCCATAACTTGTATAACGGATGCTTTTCGAAGGTTGAGGTAGATGGTTTTCGAAGGTTTCTTGGTTATGTGTTGAAGGATGGATACAGCTGGATGTAGGTATTGCTAGTTTGGGTGAGATATTATGCTTCCCTTCTATCCCCAACACCTGATTGCATAACCGGAAAGTTTCGGGAGTTTCATAAGTGGGAATTCAAGTAGCTCTTAGGATATCTTTCCGATAGATGTATGATATGAAATTGGGGTTCGACGTCTAGTGGTTCGCCTATTCACGGTTGACTTTACAGTGGTCTCGTTGTGTCTTAAAGAGTCCTTGGCTATGCTGACTCGGGGACGCTTCGTATGTCATGTGCACTGCCTTGTACATGATGGTGCTGTACGATCGAGCCCGTGTAGGCCCCACCACGAAAACTTCGGATGAAATCTCTATCATATGTTTGTTCTGGCTTATTCTGCAAGCCAATCCTTTGTTTTGTTTTGAGTTGTGGTATTCGAGTTGCTTCGAAGTCAAATGTTGATTCCATACCTTTCCCAAATGGTGTTCTCATACTCCGATGTGGATACCAATCCTTCATGATCATCGAGATTGCCATGTCAATCCTTTTCAACCGGTGTGCTTCTCTTCAAGTGGTTCCAATCATTTCAACAACAGAAAGGTCAATTATCATTTCTTCTCAACGGTGTTTGTTTTCATCCATTCCAAATTGTCTTTGTTTTTCCCACCCTCCCTCCCTTGTTTTCTTCGAGGACTCGAATTTCTTAATCAAGTATCCTTTTATTCATATGAAGTCTCTCCATCCTTTTTTCCGTCAATATTCTTATCCGGTGATTCTCATGAAGATTTTAACGGAGTTTCTAGTTCTCCATTATTCATTCTTTTTCTTCTCCGGTGCAATTCAAGCTTTCGGTGTTGATCATATTCTTTTCCGTATTTCAATGTTTTCTCATGCCGGTGCAATTCTTAATCGTTCACCTCTCGCTATTCTATTTTTTCGGAGTGCTCAAGATATCTCGAAGATTCGTGTTTTTCACTCTGCATTCATTCAATATATTTCGAGGATGTTATCTCATTCAAGCCTTTTAATTCAACCGGTGCAACCTCTCTTTTAAATCGTTCAACGGTGTTTTCTCTTGAGTGGGCCCTAACCCACAGGTCTTTTCCCAGGATCTTACCTGACTCTTCTTATTTTCCCGGAGGTATTCTCAAATTCCTTTCGAAGTTTGATGTAAGAATGATTTATCATCAGTCAAAATGACATCTCCTAGTTCTTTCACAATTATTTTCATCGTTGGCTCAACCTCTTCGTTTTGATTCTTCCGGAGTTCATAAATAATTCATGATGGTGTTTCTCATCGTCATTCTCAGATATTGAAGACCGAAGAAGAGTTTCTCTTTAATCTTGCTCCATTCTCTTCAAGATTCGTGATTCTAGCTTGTTGCCATCCTCTCATAATTGTTTTGATCGTGAGAATTCCTTTCACCCATCCGGAGCAATTCAAGAGTCTTCTTAGTTTGTTATCCGGAGTCCGTCAATTCAGGTTTATTCATTCTCAGCTGTCAGTTATCAGTCTCCTATTTTACCGGTGCTTCGTTCAAGTGATCTTTTATCGGCTCGTGATCTCTTCGTTCTCATGTATCTAAATTCTCTCAAGCATCTTCGTTCATTTGCTAATCCTTCCCGTTGATTCATCCCCTTACATCGTTCATTTCCAATTCTTACGGTGGTTCGTTCAATAGTTCTCGTCATTCGTTATCATATCAATTTATTCGTTGTTTCTATCCTACCGATGGTTCGTTGAAGATTTTCTCGAGTTTATGCGATATCTCTCTTAATCCTTTCTACGAGAATGAGTAGTGTGCCAAATCCGTTGATTGTCATCAATTTAAATTGGTGATGGATAAGCATAATGTAATTCTTATTCTTGTTTCATCCTAATGATTAATTCTTATTCCGGAGGCTCGTCAAATTCTCGGTTTCAATTGTTGTCATCTTCTCTTTTCCCCGGAGTTCCAACCTCTTTCAATTATATTATCACGGAGATCTCTATCTAAATCATTGCGAGGCTTCAATCTTATTCTTTTCATCATTCAATTATTTTGGATCATTCTTTTATTACCGGAGTTCTTCATGGAGGCTCTACATGATGGTTCATAAGGGATTTAATTCCCTCTCGAAGTGTTCATCAATATTCTGTTCAGGGGAACTCAAGCTTTCATCATCTTCCTTTCCGGAGTGCATTTCTGTCTATCGTATCTTTGGAGGTGGTTTTACATCATTCTTGATAATTTGAGTTCATGTTTCACATGTTATTAAGAGTGAGGTATTTTAAATCCATCAATCTCGTCATTGGAGTTATCTTGGGTTATATTTCACCTTAAGGCTTCCCTAAGGATTGTTGCTATCTATGGTGCTCATAAATGACCCAAGTTCTTCATTTATCCTTCCGGTGAAATAATTTCTCGTCTCCTTGTTCATATAAATCCAATCAATTCTTCTTCCCGTGAGTGGCAGGCTGTCACCTCATAATTTGAGATGTACTCCACAAGACCATATCAAGCTTATTCTTTTCGTTGTTGGTTTCCAACAACTCCGTGTGAACCTTCTCTTTAAGATGCTTTTCAAATTCTATTGTGGTAGAAGATGTCTTTTTCCACTCAATTCTTTCCTTTTCCAAGATCCAACTTCTATTCTTTCTCCCGGAGGTCTAGTGATGTTGCTCTTTTCACTCCTCATCTCGGTTTGTCAAGATCATGTTCAATTTCTTCCATTTACAGTCAAAGTGCTGTCCAAATTATATCACTCTTATTCCTTCCCTATCTTGCTCAACCGGAGTATTGTGCCCCTTTGTTCAAGTTCTTGTCACCTTATCAAGTCTTGCATCCCTTTCTCAACCGGAGTGTCGTGTTTTCATTTGAGCTCTCTCATCTTATCAAAGTTTTACATCCTTTCTCAACCGGAGTGCTGTCCGAGATATTTCTTACCCTTCGTTCCATCCATTCAATAGTTATGGAGGCAGTGTGTTGATTTCATCAAATATCTTCTCATCTTATCAAGACCTTATTCAATTCCTTTTCTTTTCAACCGGAGTGCTGCCCGAATTTTGGTTTTTCCTTGACCCCCTTCCTTAACCAGAGTGTTTTTCTATATATCTTCCCTTCAACCTCAAGGTTTTTTGCAATGCTCGTTGTCCCTCTTTTCTAACGGAGTGTTTTTGACTTTGTTCACCTTCGTTGTATTTTTTTCTCGAATGTGCTCAACCTCGCAAGGTTCTTTGGTATCACTCGTTTGTCAAAGAAGCAACTTAGTTTTACCTCTTCTCTTTCTCTTCTGTTTTCCCTCCGGTGCCATTCTAGATCTCGGGACGAGATCCTCTCGTAGTGGTGGAGTGTTGCAACGCCCCGAGAACGATGTGCCAGGTGTCGTTCACTTATTCGCTGGTGTTGCCTTGTCATTGCTTGTGTGTCATGCATTGCATATCATGTCATCATGCGCATTTCATTTGCATACGTGTTCGTCTCATGCATCCGAGCTTTTTCCCCGTTGTCCGTTTTGCAATCCGGCGCTTCGTTCTCCTCCGGTGGTCATTTCTACCTTTCTTTCTTGTGTGGAGGTTAAACATTTCCGGATTGGACCGAGACTTGCCAAGCGGCCTTGGTTTACTACCGGTAGACCGCCTGTCAAGTTTTGTACCATTTGGACTTTGTTTGATACTCCAACGGTTAACCGAGGTACCGAAAAGGCCTCGTGTGTGTTGCAGCCCAACACCCTTCCAATTTGGCCCAAAACCCACCTAACTTTGCTCCATCATCTAGAGCGTTCGATCACGATCGCGTGGCCGAAAACCGCACCTCATTTGGACTCTCCTAGCTCCCTCTACCTATAAAAGAGCACCCCTCCCCGAAATTTCGGATGAAACCCTAGTCTTCTTCCTCCACCGCGCATCCGGACGCGTCCGCACGCGCCGGACATGTCTGCTCACCGCCCAGCCACCTCACTTCGCCCAATCAGAGCATGCCACATCATCCCCGCCGCTGCTCCAGGCCAATCAGACGCCGCCACCTCAGCCTGCGCGCCGCCCCACTTCGCCGCCGGCCCGCGGGGCCCAGATCTGGCCCGCGCGAGCCCGGCCGAGTCAACCGCCGTGCCTCTCCTTCGTCCCCGCTGCCTCGGGTGCTTCGCGCCGCCACCGACCCTCGCCAGAATGCCGCACGCCGCCGTTGAGCTCGCCGGCCGGAGCCGCCGTCTGCCGCACGCCGCCGGACCACCGCAGCCTCGCCCTGGCTGGATCCGGCGCCATCCTCCTCGGATCCGCGTGCCCCGAGCCCTTCCAGGCCATTCCTGTCCGTCCCTACCTTCCCCGCTCCTGACGCCGGCCGCCGTCGCCGGATCGAGCCGCCACCGCCGCCGCCATGGCCTCGCTCTTTCTCCTGTCGAGGAGACGACGAGCGCCCCGTTGACTTCTTCGCGGGCCGCGCCTCCAGGCCCAGCGCGCCGCCCACGTCTGGCCTGCCTTCTACGCGCCTCAAGGCCCAGCGTCTCCCAAGGCCATCTCCAGCTCCTGCCTCCTCCTCTCTGCTAACGGGTCGAGCCCACTGGGTGAGCCACACCCGCAGCCCCCAGCGCCCCGCCTCTATATTTTTTTCCCTCTTGTTGGGCTTGCCAAGTTTCAGCCCGATGCATGTTTTTCCCTCTGTTGCGATTTTGTCCATTTATTCCTGAGACAGCAGTTTTGCAGAATAGTCCCTATTGTTCATGCATTTAATAACTCACAAATGGTGCATCGGATTAAAATGTTTTATATATGGAATTGCTCAGAATTTTGTGTAGATTAATAATATGCAACTTTCATCCATGTTTAAAATGCTTAAAATGCTGTTTGGTTAAATTTGCCCCTATGACATGCTAAAATGATTTAATTCATAGCTAAATAACCGTAACTCGGAATTTAATAAACTTTATATGTAAATGGGGTAGAATTTTGCCTAGTTTAACATGGTCTACTTGTCTTGCATGTTTAACAACTCTAAAATATGGTTTAGGGCAGAACAGTACCAAACCTTAAATTATGCATATGAGGATTTTCCGGAATTGTTGTTCGTTGTTTCCGGCCTCATTTAAACTTGCCTAGATAGGTAGTTTTGTTGTGCTTCACCTCTTGCCATGTTAATCAACATTTAATATTGTTGGGTACATAAACGGGATCAAACTAAACAACTTGTCGTGGTGTTTCATCAATATGCAACTCGTTGCATATTGAGCTCCACTTAATTTGTAGTGTTGTTTGTTGCACTTTGCCATGCCATGACATGTATCACTAAACCGGACATGCATCATACTTGTTTGTGCATCGTGCCATGTGGTTGTCATGGTTGTTTACTATGTTGTTTGCTTTCTTTCCGGTGTTGCTTCTTCGGGTTGGTTCCGGTAACATCGAGTTTGTGAGGACCCGTTCGTCTACGTCCGTTTGTCTTCTTCATGGACTCGTTCTTCTTCCTTGCGGGATTTCAGGCAAGATGATCATACCCTCGAAATGACTACTATCTTTGCTATGCTAGTTTGCTCGCTCTTTTGCTATGCCATTGCTACGATGCCTACCACTTGCTTGTCAGCCCTCCCAAATTGCCATGTTCAGCCTCTAACCCACCATTGTCCTAGCAAACCGCTGATTGGCTATGTTACCGCTTTGCTCATCCCCTCTTATAGCGTTGTTAGTTGCAGGTGAAGATTGAAGTTTGTTCCTTGTTGGAACATGGAGATGTTGTTCCTTGTTGGAACATGTTTACTTGTTGGGATATCACAATATATCTTATTTAATTAATGCATCTATATACTTGGTAAAGGGTGGAAGGCTCGGCCTTATGCCTAGTGTTTTGTTCCACTCTTGCCGCCCTAGTTTCCGTCATATCGTGTTATGTTCCCGGATTTTGCGTCCCTTACGCGGTTGGGCTATAATGGGAACCCCTTGACAGTTCGCCTTAAGTAAAGCTTCTCCAGCAATGCCCAACATTGGTTTTACCATTTGCCACCTAGCCTTTTCTTTCCCTTGGGTTCTGCAGACTCAAGGGTCATCATTATTTTAACCCCCCCCCCCCCGCCAGTGCTCCTCTGAGTGTTGGTTCAACTTGTCAGCCGCCGGTGGCCACCAGGGGCAACTCTGGGCTGGCCTACCGAAAGTTTGGACGATCCGGTGTGCCTTGAGAAAGAGATATGTGCAGCTCCTATCGGGATTTGTCGGCACATTCGGGCGGTGTTGCTGGTTTAGTTTTACCCTGTCGAAATGTCTTGTTGTACTGGGATACCGAGTCTGATCAGAATGTCTCGGGTGGAGGTCTATTCCTTCGTTGACTGTGAGAGCTTGTGATGGGCTAAGTTGGGACACCCCTGCAGGGATTTGAACTTTCGAAAGCCGTGCCCACGGTTATGGGCAGATGGGAATTTGTTAACGTCCGGTTGTAGAAAACCTGAAGTTGACCTTAATTAAAATGAATCAACTGCGTGTGTAATCGTGATGGTCTCTTTCCGGCGGAGTTCGGGAAGTGAACACGGTTGTTGGAGTTATGCTTGACGTAGGTTGTTATAGGATCACTTCTTGATCATACTTTTACCGACCGTGCTTTGCCTTCTCTTCTCGCTCTCATTTGCGCATGTTAGCCACCATATATGCTAGTCGCTTGCTGCAGCTCCACCTCATACCTTACCTTACCCATAAGCTTAAATAGTCTTGATCGCGAGGGTGCGAGATTGCTGAGTCCCTGTGGCTCACAGATACTTCCAAAACCAGCTTGCAGGTGCCGATGAGACCGTGCAGATGACACAACCAAGCTCAGGAGGAGCTCGTTGAAGATCGTGTTCTTTATGTTGTTTCGTTCTAGTTGATCAGTAGTGGAGCCCAGTTGGGGTCGATCGGGGACCTTTGTCACATTTGGGGTTCTTCTTTTATTTTGGTTCCGTAGTCGGACCATGAGTGTATTTGATTGATGTAATGCTTTAATCATGTATTGTGTGAAGTGGCGATTGTAAGCCAACTATGTATCCTTTTCCTTATTATATTACATGGGATGTGTGAAGATTACCTCACTTGCGACATATGCCTTCAATGCGATTATGCCTCTAAGTCGTGCCTCGACACGTGGGAGATATAGTCGCATCGAGAGTATTACAGCGCCGGAGTTCGTGGTCGCGGACTTGGCGCTCGCCGGAGGCGGAAGGTGTCGCCGGAGTCGTCGAGGTCCGGCCTGGAGAGCTCGAGGACGGCATGGAGGCTGCGCCGGCGCGGCGATGGCGGCTCGGTCGCCGGACTGGGAGCGGCGCCGGTGGAGCTGCGGGTCGCTGGAGCGACGATGGCCTCGCCGATGGCGCGCGGCAGCCGGAGCAGGTGGCAGGCGGCGCGCCGGAGCGGAGGAGACGCGCGGGCACGGGCGGAGGAGAGTCGGTGGCCTCGGGCCCGGTTGGCGCGCAGGAGGGCCGGCCGCGGGCTTCCACGGGCCACGGCGGCGCGGGAGAGAGAGGAGGCGGGCCGCGGTGATGTTGCAGCGCGGGATAGGTGGAGGGAGGCGGCGGCGCTGAGGTGGCAGCCGGCGATTGGCCGGGGTGAGGTGGCCGGGCGAATGGACACGTCCGGCGGCAGTGGTAAGTTGGTCCGGTGGTGCAGGGAGCGGGGCAAGGGTTTCATCTGCGGGAAAAATTCGGAGGGAGACACATATTTATAGATAGAGGGAGCTAGGAGACTCCAAATGAGGTGCGGTTGAAGGAAATATGCCCTAGAGGCAATAATAATGTTATTATTTTATTTCCTTATATCATGATAAATGTTTATTATTCATGCTAGAATTGTATTATCCGGAAACATAATACTTGTGTGAATACATAGACAAACTAAACGTCACTAGTATGACTCTACTTGACTAGCTCGTTAATCAAAGATGGTTATGTTTCCTAACCATAGACATGTGTTGTCATTTGATTAACGGGATCACATTATTGGGAGAATGATGTGATTGAGATGACCCATTCCATTAGCTTAGCACCCGATCGTTTAGTATGTTGCTATTGCTTTCTTCATGACTTATACATGTTCCTATGACTATGAGATTATGAAACTCTCGTTTGCCGGAGGAACACTTTGTGTGATACCAAACGTCACAACGTAACTGGGTGATTATAAAGGTGCTCTACAGGTGTCTCCAAAGGTACATGTTGGGTTGGCGTATTTCGAGATTAGGATTTGTCACTCCGATTGTCGGAGAGGTATCTCTGGGCCCTCTCGGTAATGCACATCACCTAAGCCTTGCAAGCAATGCAACTAATGAGTTAGTTGCGAGATGATGTATTACGGAACGAGTAAAGAGACTTGCCGGCAACGAGATTGAACTAGGTATTGAGATACCGACGATTGAATCTCAGGCAAGTAACATACCGATGACAAAGGGAACAACGTATGTTGTTATGCGGTCTGGCCGATAAAAGATCTTCGTAGAATATGTGGGAGCCAATATGAGCATCCAGGTTCCTCTATTGGTTATTGACCGGAGACGTGTCTCGGTCATGTCTACATTGTTCTCGAACCCGTAGGGTCCGCACACTTAAGGTTTCGATGACAGTTATATTATGAGTTTATTAGTTTTTGATGTACCGAAGTTAGTTCGGAGTCCCGGATGTGATCACGGACATGACGAGGAGTCTCGAAATGGTCGAGACATAAATATTGATATATTGGATGACTATATTCGGACACCGGAAGTGTTCCGGAGAAGTTTCGGATAAAACCGGAGTACCGGAGGGTTACCGGAACCCCCCCCCCCCCGGGGGGGGGGGATTAATGGGCCACATGGGCCTAAAGTGGAGAAGAGGAGGGGCGGCCAGGGCAGGCCGCGCGCCCCCTCCCCCTCTAGTCCGAATTGGACAAGGAGGGGGCGCCCCCCTTTCCTTCCTCTCCTCTCTTCCTTCCTTCCCCCTCTCCTACTTGGACAAGGAAAAAGGAGGGAGTCCTGCTCCCGGTAGGAGGAGGACTCCTCCCTGGCGTGCCTCCTCCTGGTCGGTCGCCCCTCCCCTTGCTCCTTTATATACGAGGGCAGGGGCACCTCTAAACACACAAGTTGATCTTCGTGATCGTTCTCTTAGCTGTGTGTGGTGCCCCCCTCCACCATACTCCTCGATAATATTGTAGCGCTGCTTAGGCGAAGCCCTGCGACGGTAGAACATCAAGATCATCACCACGCCGTCGTGCTGACGGAACTCTTCCCCGACACTTTGCTGGATTGGAGTCCGGGGATCGTCATCGAGCTGAACGTGTGCTAAAACTCGGAGGTGCCGTAGTTTCGGTACTTGATCAGTCAGGCCATGAAGACGTACGACTACATCAACCGCATTGTCATAACGCTTCCGCTATCGGTCTACGAGGGTACGTAGACAACACTCCCCCCTCTCGTTGCTATGCATCACCATGATCTTACGTGTGCGTAGGAAATTTTTTGAAATTACTACGTTTCCCAACAGTGGCATCCGAGCCTAGGTTTTATGTGTTGATGTTATATGCACGAGTAGAACACAAGTGAGTTGTGGGCGATATAAGTCATACTGCTTACCAGCATGTCATACTTTGGTTTGGTGGTATTGTTGGATGAAGCGGCCCGGACCGACATTACGCGTACGCTTACGCGAGACTGGTTCTATCGACGTGCTTTGCACACAGGTGGCTGGCAGGTGTCAGTTTCTCCAACTTTAGTTGAACCGAGTGTGGCTACGCCCGGTCCTTGCGAAGGTTAAAACAGCACCAACTTGACAAACTATCGTTGTGGTTTTGATGCGTAGGTAAGAATGGTTCTTGCTTAAGCCCGTAGCAGCCACGTAAAACTTGCAACAAACAAATTAGAGGACGTCTAACTTGTTTTTGCAGGGCATGTTGTGATGTGATATGGTCAAGGCATGATGCTGATTTTATTGTATGAGATGATCATGTTTTGTAACCAAGTTATCGGCAACTGGCAGGAGCCATATGGTTGTCGCTTTATTGTATGCAATGCAATCGCGATGTAATGCTTTACTTTATTACTAAGCGGTAGTGATAGTCGTGGAAGCATAAGATTGGCGAGACGACAACGATGCTACGATGGAGATCAAGGTGTCGCGCCGGTGACGATGGTGATCATGACGGTGCTTCGGAGATGGAGATCACAAGCACAAGATGATGATGGCCATATCATATCACTTATATTGATTGCATGTGATGTTTATCTTTTATGCATCTTATCTTGCTTTGATTGACGGCAGCATCATAAGGTGATCTCTCACTAAATTTCAAGATAAAAGTGTTCTCCCTAAGTATGCACCGTTGCCAAAGTTCGTCGTGCCCAGACACCACATGATGATCAGGTGTGATAAGCTCTACGTCCATCTACAACGGGTGCAAGCCAGTTTTGCACACGCAGAATACTCAGGTTAAACTTGATGAGCCTAGCATATGCAGATATGGCCTCGGAACACTGAGACCGAAAGGTCGAGCGTGAATCATATAGTAGATATGATCAACATAGCGATGTTCACCATTGAAAACTACTCCATTTCACGTGATGATCGGTTATGGTTTAGTTGATTTGGATCACGTAATCACTTAGAAGATTAGAGGGATGTATTTCTAAGTGGGAGTTCTTAAGTAATATGATTAATTGAACTTAAATTTATCATGAACTTAGTACCTGATAGTATCTTGCTTGTTTATGTTTGATTGTAGATAGATGGCCTATGCTGTTGTTCCGTTGAATTTTAATGTGTTCCTTGAGAAAGCAAAGTTGAAAGATGATGGTAGCAATTACACGGACAGGGTCCGTAACTTGAGGATTATCCTCATTGCTGCATAGAAGAATTACGTCCTGGAAGCACCACTGGGTGCCAGGCCTGCTGCTGGAGCAACACCAGATGTTATGAACGTCTGGCAGAGCAAAGCTGATGACTACTGGATAGTTCAGTGTGCCATGCTTTACGGCTTAGAATTGGGACTTCAACGACGTTTTGAACGTCATGGAGCATATGAGATGTTCCAGGAGTTGAAGTTAATATTTCAAGCAAATGCCCGGATTGAGAGATATGAAGTCTCCAATAAGTTCTATAGCTGCAAGATGGAGGAGAACAGTTCTGTCAGTGAGCATATACTCAAAATGTCTCGGTATAATAATCACTTGATTCAATTGGGAGTTAATCTTCCAGATGATTGCGTCATTGACAGAATTCTCCAATCACTGCCACCTAGCTACAAGAGCTTCGTGATGAACTATAATATGCAAGGGATGAATAAGACTATTCCCGAGCTCTTCGCAATGCTGAAAGCTGCGGAGGTAGAAATCAAGAAGGAGCATCAAGTGTTGATGGTCAACAAGACCACTAGTTTCAAGAAAAAGGGTAAAGGGAAGAAGAAGGGGAACTTCAAGAAGAACGGCAAGCAAGTTGCTACTCAAGAGAAGAAACCCAAATCTGGACCTAAGCCTGAAACTAAGTGCTTCTACTGCAAGCAGACTAGTCACTGGAAGAGGAACTGCCCGAAGTATTTGGCGGACAAGAAGGATGGCAAGGTGAACAAAGGTATATGTGATATACATGTTATTGATGTGTACCTTACTAGAGCTCGCAGTAGCACCTGGGTATTTGATACTGGTCCTCTTGCTAATATTTGCAACTCGAAACTGGGACTACGGATTAAGCGAACACTGGCGAAGGACGAGGTGACGATGCGCGTGGGAAATGGTTCCAAAGTCGATGTGATCGCGGTCGGCACGCTACCTCTACATCTACCATCGAGATTAGTATTAGACCTAAATAATTGTTATTTGGTGCCAGCGTTGAGCATGAACATTATATCTGGATCTTGTTTGATGCAAGACGGTTATTCATTTAAATCATAGAATAATGGTTGTTCTATTTATATGAGTAATATCTTTTATGGTCATGCACCCTTGAAGAGTGGTCTATTTTTGATGAATCTCGATAGTAGTGATACACATATTCATAATGTTGAAGCCAAAAGATGCAGAGTTGATAATGATAGTGCAACTTATTTGTGGCACTGCCGTTTAGGTCATATCGGTGTAAAACGCATGAAGAAACTCCATACTGATGGACTTTTGGAACCACTTGATTATGAATTACTTGGTACTTGCGAACCGTGCCTCATGGGCAAGATGACTAAAACACCGTTCTCCAGTACTATGGAGAGAGCAACAGATTTGTTGGAAATCATACATACAGATGTATGTGGTCTAATGAATGTTGAAGCTCGTGGCGGATATCGTTATTTTCTCACCTTCACAGATGATTTAAGCAGATATGGGTATATCTACTTAATGAAACATAAGTCTGAAACATTTGAAAAGTTCAAAGAATTTCAGAGTGAAGTTGAAAATCACCGTAACAAGAAAATAAAGTTTCTATGATCTGATCATGGAGGAGAATATTTGAGTTACGAGTTTGGTCTACATTTGAAACAATGCGGAATAGTTTCGCAACTAACGCCACCCGGAACACCACAGCGTAATGGTGTGTCCGAACATCGTAATCGTACTTTACTTGATATGGTGTGATCTATGATGTCTCTTATAGATTTACCGCTATCATTTTGGGGTTATGCTCTAGAGACAACCGCATTCACGTTAAATAAGGCACCATAAAAATCCATTGAGACGACGCCTTATGAACTGTGGTTTGGCAAGAAACTAAAGTTGTCGTTTCTAAAAGTTTGGGGCTGCGATGCATATGTGAAAAAACTTCAACCTGATAAGCTCGAACCCAAATCGGAGAAATGTGTCTTCATAGGATACCCAAAGGAGACTGTTGGGTACACCTTCTATCACAGATCCGAAGGCAAGACATTTGTCGCTAAGAATGAATCCTTTCTAGAGAAGGAGTTTCTCTCGAAAGAAGTGAGTGGGAGGAAAGTAGAACTTGATGAGGTAACTGTACCTGCTCCCTTATTGGAAAGTAGTACATCGCAGAAACCGGTTTCTGTGACACCTACACCAATTAGTGAGGAAGCTAATGATAATGATCATGAAACTTCAGAACAAGTTACTACCGAAACTCGTAGATCAACCAGAGTAAGATCCGCACCAGAGTGGTACGGTAACCCTGTTCTGGAAGTCATGCTACTAGATCATGATGAACCTACGAACTATGAAGAAGCGATGGTGAGCCCAGATTCCGCAAAATGGCTTGAAGCCATGAAATCTGAGATGGGATCCATGTATGAGAGCAAAGTATGGACTTTGGTTGACTTGCCCAATGATCGGCAAGCAATTGAGAATAATTGGATCTTCAAGAAGAAGACTGACGCTGACGGTAATATTACTGTCTACAAAGCTCGACTTGTCGCAAAAGGTTTTCGACAAGTTCAAGGGATTGACTACGATGAGACCTTCTCACCCGTAGCGATGCTTAAGTCTGTCCGAATCATGTTAGCAATTGTCGCATTTTATGATTATGAGATTTGGCAGATGGATGTCAAAACTGCATTCCTGAATGGATTTCTGGAAGAAGAGTTGTATATGATGCAGCCGGAAGGTTTTGTCGATCCAAAGGGAGCTAAGAAAGTGTGCAAGCTCCAGCGATCCATTTATGGACTGGTGCAAGCCTCTTGGAGTTGGAATAAACGCTTTGATAGTGTGATCAAAGCATTTGGTTTTGTACAGACTTTTGGAGAAGCCTGTATTTACAAGAAAGTGAGTGGGAGCTCTGTAGCATTTCTGATATTATATGTGGATGACATATTACTAATCGGAAATGATATAGAATTTCTGGATAGCATAAAGGGATACTTGAATAAGAGTTTTTCAATGAAAGACCTCGGTGAAGCTGCTTACATATTGGGCATTAAGATCTATAGAGATAGATCAAGACACTTAATTGGACTTTCACAAAGCACATACCTTGACAAAGTTTTGAAGAAGTTAATAATGGATCAAGCAAAGAAAGGATTCTTGTCTGTGTTACAAGGTGTGAAATTGAGTAAGACTCAATGCCCGACCAATGCAGAAGATAGAGAAAAAATGAAAGATGTTCCCTATGCTTCAGCCATAGGCTCTGTCATGTATGCAATGCTGTGTACCAGACCTGATGTGTGTCTTGCTATAAGTCTAGCAGGGAGGTACCAAAGTAATCCAGGAGTGGATCACTGGACAGCGGTCAAGAACATCCTGAAATACCTGAAAAGGACTAAGGATATGTTTCTCATATATGGAGGTGACAAAGAGCTCATCGTAAATGGTTACGTTGATGCAAGCTTTGACACTGATCCGGACGATTCTAAATCGCAAACCGGATACGTGTTTACATTAAACGGTGGAGCTGTCAGTTGGTGCAGTTCTAAACAAAGCGTTGTGGCGGGATCTACATGTGAAGCGGAGTACATAGCTGCTTCGGAAGCAGCAAACGAAGGAGTCTGGATGAAGGAGTTCATATCCGATCTAGGTGTCATACCTAGTGCATCGGGTCCAATGAAAATCTTTTGTGACAATACTGGTGCAATTGCCTTGGCAAAGGAATCCAGATTTCACAAGAGAACCAAGCACATCAAGAGACACTTCAATTCCATCTGGGATCTAGTCCAGGTGGGAGACATAGAGATTTGCAAGATACATACGGATCTGAATGTTGCAGACCCGTTGACTAAGCCTCTTCAACGAGCAAAACATGATCAGCACCAAAGCTCCATGGGTGTTAGAATCATTACTGCATAATCTAGATTATTGACTCTAGTGCAAGTGGGAGACTGAAGGAAATATGCCCTAGAGGCAATAATAATGTTATTATTTTATTTCCTTGTATCATGATAAATGTTTATTATTCATACTAGAATTGTATTATCCGGAAACATAATACTTGTGTGAATACATAGACAAACTAAACGTCACTAGTATGCCTCTACTTGACTAGCTCGTTAATCAAAAATGGTTATGTTTCCTAACCATAGACATGTGTTGTCATTTGATTAACGGGATCACATTATTGGGAGAATGATGTGATTGACATGACCCATTCCATTAGCTTAGCACCCGATCGTTTAGTATGTTGCTATTGCTTTCTTCATGACTTATACATGTTCCTATGACTATGAGATTATGCAACTCCCGTTTGCCGGAGGAACACTTTGTGTGATACCAAACGTCACAACGTAACTGGGTGATTATAAAGGTGCTCTACAGGTGTCTCCAAAGGTACATGTTGGGTTGGCGTATTTCGAGATTAGGATTTGTCACTCCGATTGTCGGAGAGGTATCTCTGGGCCCTCTCGGTAATGCACATCACCTAAGCCTTGCAAGCAATGCAACTAATGAGTTAGTTGCGAGATGATGTATTACGGAACGAGTAAAGAGACTTGCCGGCAACGAGATTGAACTAGGTATTGAGATATCGACGATCGAATCTCGGGCAAGTAACATACCGATGACAAAGGGAACAACGTATGTTGTTATGCGGTCTGACCGATAAAAGATCTTCATAGAATATGTGGGAGCCAATATGAGCATCCAGGTTCCGCTATTGGTTATTGACCGGAGACGTGTCTCGGTCATGTCTACATTGTTCTCGAACCCGTAGGGTCCGCACGCTTAAGGTTTCGATGACAGTTATATTATGAGTTTATTAGTTTTTGATGTACCGAAGTTAGTTCGGAGTCCCGGATGTGATCACGGACATGACGAGGAGTCTCGAAATGGTCGAGACATAAAGATTGATATATTGGATGACTATATTCGGACACCGGAAGTGTTCCGGAGAAGTTTCGGATAAAACCGGAGTACCGGAGGGTTACCGGAACCCCCCCCCCCCCGGGGGGGGATTAATGGGCCACATGGGCCTAAAGTGGAGAAGAGGAGGGGCGACCAGGGCAGGCCGCGCGCCCCCTCCCCCTCTATTCCGAATTGGACAAGGAGGGGGGGCGCCCCCCCTTTCCTTCCTCTCCTCTCTTCCTTCCTTCCCCCTCTCCTACTTGGACAAGGAAAAAGGAGGGAGTCCTACTCCCGGTAGGAGTAGGACTCCTCCCTGGCGCGCCTCCTCCTGGCCGGTCGCCCCTCCCCTTGCTCCTTTATATACGGGGGCAGGGGCACCTCTAAACACACAAGTTGATCTTCGTGATCGTTCTCTTAGCCGTGTGCGGTGCCCCCCTCCACCATACTCCTCGATAATATTGTAGCGGTGCTTAGACGAAGCCCTGCGACGGTAGAACATCAAGATCGTCACCATGCCGTCGTGATGGCGGAACTCTTCCCCGACACTTTGCTGGATCGGAGTCCGGGGATCCTCATCGAGCTGAAAGTGTGCTAAAACTCGGAGGTGCCGTAGTTTCGGTACTTGATCGGTCGGGCCGTGAAGACGTACGACTACATCAACTGCGTTGTCATAACGCTTCCGCTATCGGTCTACGAGGGTACGTAGACAACACTCTCCCCTCTCGTTGCTATGCATCACCATGATCTTACGTGTGCATAGGAAATTTTTTGAAATTACTACGTTTCCCAGCAGCGGTTTGCGGCCACGCGATCGTGATCGAACGACCGAGATGATAGAGAGGGTTTAGGTGGGTTTTGGGCCACTTTGGAGGGGTGTTGGGCTGCAACACACACGAGGCCTTTTCGGTCCCTCGGTTAACCGTTGGAGTATCAAACGAAGTCCAAATTGCACGAAACTTGACAGGCGGTCTACCGATAGTAAACCAAGGCCGCATAATAAGTCTCGGTCCAATCCCAAAACGTTTAACACCCGCACACGAAAAGAGGTAGAAAGGGACACCGGGTGACATAGGAGCGTCGGATTGCAAAACGGACAACGGGGAAAATGGTCGGATGCATGAGACGAACGTGTATGCAAATGAAATGCACATGATGACATAATATGCAATGCATGACACGCAAGCAATGACAAGGCAATAACAGCAAATACTGGAGGACACCTGGCACATCGGTCTCGAGGCGTTACACGGTGCATTCCGGATATGGGCCGAATATTCCCTGAGTGGGAACAACTTGGTTCCTGTTCCACTTACTTACCAAACACAGGAACTAGGCCTTGGGACGAGTCCGACCCATGCCATTCTAGTTGGTCACTGAAACCAAACACATCCTAAGGTTTCCCGTTCGTTCATGTCAAGAGCATCTATTGGTTGGACTGGTAGGACCTGTGGTTCCTTGTGTTCAATTCTTATGCAATGCACTGCGTCACTTATGATTTTTTTTTCTGTCACGCTTCAGTCCGAAAAGAAATCAAATAAGAGAGTGATGCTTTTTTTTTTGTCATGCTTCAGTCGAAAAAACAAAACAAAAAAGAGAACAACACTTCAGTCGAAAGAAAACAAAAACAACGGAGAACCACATGGTAGGCTGAACTACCGCTATGTTCTGCTGATGTCACATCTAGATGTTATATAGTCACATCCGTAAGTTTAACACTACTAGTACATAATAACGTGTTCTTAAACATAAGCACTCTGAATTCAGCATTTAGTTGGATGGACCTCCGTAGCCTAAACTCGATTAAAGCATGTACAGTCGGGCGCCTTAAACCCGTCTCATACACCCGGGCAGGCTGCCGACCTGCCCAGAGCTCCTGAACGCATACACCAGACCGTCCATGTAGACGCAGTCCTGGTAGTCCCAGCCATGCGGCAGCTTGCAGTCCCCTGTCCTTGCAAACGAAAGCTCGAGTGACGGGTCGCGTATGAGAGCTATGATGTCGAAGAAGTCAGGAAACTAGTGAGCCATGATGTACCTGGCGAGCGCGCATGCGTCGTCCAAGATGGGTCTCACCCTCGTTGGTGGTGACCAGCAGGAGGGCGATCTGCTGACCGGTGACCGAGTTGAGCTCGGACCTGTCGTCGGCGGTGACCAGCCAGCCGTGCGAGGACCCGATCAGGTACCTGGTGCGGATGTAGGCTCATATTTGCACGTATAGGTGACAGAAATGAACAAACCAACCGAGGCCTTGTCTGAGTCAACCACGGCCCTGACTGGAACACGTCGTCCATTAGGAAACACATGTTGAAATCCCATCCGGAGATTTCATCCAGCCCCATACTGCACACACAAGCTGAAGCTAACACATTGGCGAACTACAACGTCCAACACACACCGCCCATGGTACACCACTGTCTGTCTGAACCTTCGGAATAATATCCCTCTACCCAACACCGCCCATGGTACACCACTGTCTGCATTCAACTTAACAAAACGCGTGGCTGAAATATCATACAGGATGCAGAAACAGTATATCCAAGAGAGCGAGTTATAGTAGTGCAAATCAGAACTAGGCGATACGACTAAAATCAATTACATCATGTTATGCGACCGAAAGACCTCCTTCCATAACCTAACACATCACGAGCAAGGGCATTGGACCGCATAGATTGTGGCATCAGGTTGAACAGCATTTGAGCGCCAGCCAACGACGAACACCGCTCTCCGCTGCATTTAGGACCGGCTGTCACGCTGCTTGCGCAGACCCATCCGAGATTTAGCGTATCTAACACATGTTAAGGGAATATAAATGACTGCAAAATAAAACAGTGGGAAAGCATGAATGCAAAATATGGACATGTAGTTAGTTATTCTTATAAGCTGATGGTTGTCAAGATATGTCATTTGTTGCTTGACTGATAGCATGTGCAGGTAAGATTCAGCTTTGCACAGATTCATAGGCCATTTTGCATCAGTGAGCTGGTGATGTAATTGTTAGGGGTGCCGAATTTGGTGTCACCAGCTCTCATAAGATGGTACTTTTAATTGGAAGCAACCAAATGATCCTACGAAAAGGATCTGCAACTAGACAGAACAGCAAGGAAGTAAAATGATGTGCAAGGTGTAGGATACTCTAAACGCATGCCCTCGCCAGATGATGATTGTAGAATAGCACCTTGGAGACGATTCAGGGCTTCAGTTGAACTGCGATCGTCCTGCAGAAGAAAATTACACTTTGGGATGAACTCTTTAAAAATTTAACTGATAACAGGAATGGAAATACTAAGTCATTTAGAGCCTGTTCGGACCCTCTCCCCACTCCATCTCCGCTCCGGAGCGGAGCAGCATTTAGTTCAAATTTGGAGAGTCGCTGAAAGGGCACACCGAGCGCTCCGCTCCGTGCTGATGGAGCGGAGGGTTGCCGAACAGGGCCTTAGCAATGTCATAGTAATTCGCAACCATTTCATTACAATTATTTTGTGTGCTGATGCCTACATATGCAAAATGCACTACGTAGCATGAAGTCAATAGCATTTATTCACGACACAACACAGGAACATTAAAACATATAGGTAGCAAGTGACCTCTCGTAAAATAACAGTCAAGCTGGAACATTAATATATATATATATATATATATATATATTTCCTTCTTTGCTTTTTGTTAACATAGATTATCAGGCAAATAGGATATGCTTTCCACTCAATACCCACTTAACTGAGCTTGACTGAACGGAGAAAGATTCCATCTTCTTGGTTCAATTTCTTGGACTCAAAACAAATGGGAAATGTAAGTCTTCACATAATTTTACCACCAAGAAGGAATCAGTTTTAGAGATATTCCTTACTGGTTATTTAAGAAAGGTTGGATAGATATCATCAAACAGAGCACAATAGAAGGTTAAGATTGTCTCAATGAACCATATGCAATCAAGATAACTAGCGATGAATACAAAAGAACAAAAGCCCAATTTTATCACCCGTTTAGGAAGATATAGCATAGCATAGTAGCTCCTTATCATACGCACTATATACTGCATTAGTATATAATTTATACAAAAAAATAAAACACAATAAGGGAGAATGGCAATTTTGTTGATGATACCTTGAAATCAACAAATGCAACTGGTGCTCCGAACTTGTTTTGCATCTTCAGCTTTATGAATCCCTCATAACTGAACATGAAGCTTGTTAAAACACAATTACTATTTATCCCATATCATAAGGTTTAGTCGATACCTTGAGAAAACATCAGTCAACTCATGATCAGAAACAGTCTGACCAAGATTTGCAACAAAAAGGGTAGGGCATGGCGGATTATTTTGAGGAGCAAATATTGCTGGATCCTGCAGGTAAGCGCACATACAAAAACAAGTTAGCCTTCGGCCTAATCCCAAAAAAGGAGTAAAAATAAAGAGTATCAACTTGTGTTGCCTAAATATTTGATTTTTGCTCTCCTCGTTCACGAAAAACCGAGACTGTTTATTAAAGTTTTCTAACCAGCTTTCCTAAATCCTAATTCCTTAATGTTAAAGAAGAGGGTAAGCTTAATAAGCTTTGCAACAATTGTTCAAACTTCACAGTTGCCTGATATAGTTAAAATCTTATGTCCAAACTAACACCTAAATTTTCAGAGAAGCCGGTCAAGGAGAAACTATCAAAGAAATAATAGAAAAGCCTCCTCATATGAAACTACAAGCAGCTGAAATTGGGATCATATTTGAATATCTTGGTTTATTACTTTATAATCCAACAGACTTCATTCCTGATTGAGATACACATATCAAGATGCAAGAATCACCTCACCTTGCTGAAAGCGGCACTAGAACCAAAATCCATATAACTGCAAGTTGAAAATGGTATTAGTTAGTGCTATGACATTTCCAGAATGTAGATGTCCTAGTGCCGGTGTCTTCTTTTAGTATCAGCCACGGGATAACTTAAGGCTGATTATCCTAACAAAAACACATAATAAGACTGTGCTCAAGAGTGTGCCATAACCTTTGTGCAGGATAACCATTCAAGCTGTGTGAAGAATTACCCATTCCGGACATGTGAATATTGCTTCCAGCACCTGATATGGCGCAATGTGCCAAAGATGTGCAAGGTGAGTGTTTTGCAAAGATGAAGTGGCATTCCACCGAGGATATGAAGTCGCAGATAAGAAGCGTAGTTCGATATGAATATAAAGAAAATAATAGGATAACAATTATAGTAGCTCTACAGTGAGGGGAATCATTTTAGCGGTTGGTACAGAATCGTGGATTTTGAACAGTGTATGTATTGCTCATGCGACTGCGATGAAGCTGTAGTGACCAACCACCAACATGAATACATGGTGGTGGATAGATCAATCTAGTGTAAAAAATAGAAAGAAAAAAAACACAATACTATTCCCAAGCTACTTGAATAATACCTGAATCAGGACGTCCCCTTGGACTTCTAGCTTTTTTCCCAGTAGATTTAGGGAAATCCTCATAATCTAAGAAAAGAATAAGAAAAAAAGGTTGTGAGCAACAGCAGAAAAACCAACAGTCACATAACATATAAAAGAAAAAAGTATGCAACCTGATCTGGGGCGCTTTGATGAGTTTGATCTTGAATTAGATTTTGCAAGATCTACATGGATAGAACAGTTCTTCTCAAGGTCAAATATCAATCCCTGTAGAAAATAAGTGATTCAGAAAATCAGCACTCACAATTCAGAACTTAGACACAACAGATTATTGTCCAGCATAACTTCTGACACAGAAACTCAGTCTCGAAACAGAAGCTCATCCAAATCGTAAGGAAGTGAGAGCAATTGTATAATGGGGAAAGCATAACTGGATGCGATGCTTAATCATGGCGAGTCGAGATCTTACATTTGTGGCACTCATTGCAGCTAGCGCAGACGGCTGATCTGCAAACACAGCAAACGCATACGACTGCAGCGCAGAAAAGTCAGGTTGGGTTAAGTACAACATCCAAGGACGAGTTCACCAGAAGGAAACCCTAGAGTGGGGCGAAAAGGACGGGTGGGGGATCAAACCTGGGTGGATTTGCCGGAGCGGACGTGGGAGGAGACGTAGCCGGGGAAGTCGCGGAAGAGGTTGTAGACCTCGCGCGGCTTGACGTCGGCGGGGAGGCCGGCGATGAAGAGGGTGCGCAGCTCGTCGCGCGGCGGCGCCAGGGGCTCCGCGCGGTCGAAGTAGCCGCCGTACGCGGGCGGAGGGTGCGCCGCGAGGTAGGCGTGCTCGTGCTGGCGGTACGTGCCGTACGAGGAGGTGCCCGGCGGGGGAGGGGGCAGGGTAGCGTAGGAGGCCCTGGGAGGCGGCGGGTTGTAGTAGGAGGCGGCCATGCGCGCGGCGCGGGCGGGCAATGGGGGAGGGGCGGCGGCGCGGTGCGGCGGCGGGGGAGGGGCGGTGGGGGCCTGTGTCGAGGGTTTCCGTCGACGTCCGGCGGAATCTGCGGCGGTGCTCGGGCGCCTGTGGGCTGGGTTGTTTGAGTTTGGGTTTGGGCTTCCGATTTGGGGCGGCCGCGGGCGTCGTTGTCGGCCGGGACTCTCACGGCGACCGGTGCGGTGTCTATCCACTCTGACGGGATTTTACCGACTCTCAGACCATGGTTAAAGGGCACGGCTAATGCATTGCCTCAGGTGATAATCATCGTTATAGCTAGTATGTAGATGTAAATATGTGTTATTTTATTAATGCATGGTCTACATCCCACTCTCACATAGTGCCTAAGAACACGTGTTGCAGCTTGCGTTTATTTTATAGCCCGCTCTTATTCTCTCTCCTTCGGCCTCTTTTGGTTTATAGGATATGATTATTGTAGAAATATGAATTTTATAGAAAAAAAGATGATATGTATCTTAAATCCTGTGAGTAGGAATAGGAAACGAGATGTTTGACATCAAAGGATTTTTTCCATTGAGTCTAAGCTCATTTTTATTTTTCTATGAAATGTGAAGGATAAGAACCGATCCTATGTAGGAATAGGAATCCATTCTTATGAACGAAAGGGCTCTAAAGGAAAAAATTCTATAAAAATCCTATCCTCTAGAATTTTTACGAAATTCCTCCAAATCAAAGGAGGCCTTCATGTTTAGCAGAAATATAATATTTTAATTCTTATAGCCCGCTTACATAAGCTTATTGTACTTGCTCTCATGTGAGGTACGGGTCATGCGAACTTGTAGTTCATTTGCAATTGCAAGTACAAAAAGAAATTTTGTGATTCATTTTTTTTAACAAAAAGAAAATTTGTGATCCATTTGAACCTTCTTTTTGCTAGACAATTACGGACAATTTTCAGTTTTACTATTTCTCATGTCACAGCGTCAGTCATCTTTTCTAGTTCATCTCGAGCTCGTCGAAGAAGGAGGGACCTTATAGACCCACTACTTATATTAGGGGGAAGTCATGGCCTTAAAGCATCTCTAACGGATCTGCTAAAACCGTGTCCTCTATAAACTGGATATACAATTTCCCCTAAAATGAATTTGCGATAATTTGCGGTACGATCCCGTATAAACTAAATAAGTTCATAAAAAATCCTTATAAAATAGCACAAAACACCTCAGACATAAGAAAGAAAAGCAATCGAATCATCTCTACTTACGTTGCCGTGGCAGCAATTCCAGAAAAATCATTGTCGTGGCCGTAGTTTCAAAAAAATTTGTTGTGGCGGCAATCAGAAAACATCGTCGTGGAGACCGTTACAAAAACATTGTCATGACACCAATTTCAGAAAACGGGGAAGGGTCGTGGAGGCGGCCATGCGCACGGCGCGGGCGGGCAATGGGGAAGGATCGGCGGCGGGAGGGGCGGGGTTTTTTTTGGGGGAGGGGGGCTGTGTCGAGGGTTTCCGTCGCCGTCCGGCGAAATCTACGGTGGTGCTCGGGCGCCCGTGGGCTGGGTTGTTTGGGTTTCCAAAATAGACACCGATCGCCGTCAGAGTCTCGGGCGACAACAACGCCCGCGGCCGCCCCAACCGTCCACCCTAACAGCAACTACAACGCATCCACCCAAATGGATGACGATTTTGTCTGTTTTTTGCCTATTTGGATCGACCGCCCGCTCGATGTTTGTCCTATTTTCTTTCTGGATCGACCGTGCGCCCAACGCAAGCGACACATTTCATGTCCGCGTACAAATTTTAAAAGGCCCGCGGCCATGGATCATGCCAGCGGTTAGCCATGTCATCGGCGGCGGTCCGCCGGCATTGTGTCGAACAGGTTGCGGCCACCGGGGAGCACGTCGGCTGGCATCTCTCGTGCGTGTTTCCTGGTCCCTTCGAATGACGAGGCGCCGGCCACCAGCGTGACGTTGTGGTTGATGGGCGCGGGTGCAGGCGTGGATGGAGCCACCACACTCACCTCTGACGAGCATTCCCCGGAGAGTCGGGAGGCTTGCGGGTAGACGTGGAAGACAGGAATCGGGTGCATCGCTGACGCGCGGGGCGACTCCGGCAGCACCTTCCGAGGAAACACGGACGAGCCGGTGCTGGCAGCTGCCACAGCGTCGTTGATGAGCACGTACTGGCCGGGGTTTAACCCTAGGTAGATCAGGGTCTCCCTCGTTGCCCTCGCGATGCGGGCATTGGTGTCCGCCTACTGCGCGGTGGTGGCCGCTGCTTTGTCCCTTGCGTCCACCGCGTGCCTCTGGCCCTTCCTCTTGACCGACTGCACGGCCCGCTCCTCCGGCGCCAGCTGCTTCTTCTTCTTTGGCGGCGCGACGGTCTTGCGAGGGGCGCGGGGCTTGCCTTTGCCGGAGGGGGCGGAAGCGAGACCGGATGAGGAGAGGGAGGCGAGGCCAGCGGCGGCATCGAGGGCGTCATCCATGGCGAGTGGCCTGGAGCCCGCGCGGGCGGGAGGGTTTTTGGTAATGTGGAGGGAATGGTGGATGCTTTGCCACGGATTGGCGGGCCAGGGGAGTAGTTGGCGCATGGTGCGCACGTCCGTCTCGTGTCCGCCCCGACGCAAATCAAGCTAAAAAATGGTTCGTGAATGAGTCGGCAGGCGGACAAAAAAGCGAACACGCGTCTGTTTGGGTCGGTGTGTTGGACCGACTTTTCTGTCCGCCGCGACTCAAACGGACGCGCATGGACGAAATGGGTCGGCACGTTGGAGTTGGCTCAAAAATGGGCCGCGGATGGGTCATCAAACGGACAAAAAGCGGACGTGCGTCCATTTGGGTCGGCGCGTTGGGCCGACTTTTCTGTCCGCCGCAACCCAAATGGACGCGCGCGGACGAAATGGGTCGGTGCGTTGAGTCTGATTTGCGTCGGCGCGGACACGAGACGGACGCGTGCGCCGTGCGCCAACTACTCCCCTAGCGCACTAGTCAGTGGCACATTGGCCATCCTCTCCCACTCCATATCGACAGCAAACCCTCGCCCGCCCCCGGTCGCCGTCGCCGTCCATTTCCCGGTGCCACTGCCAGCGGCTGGTGTCGACACACCTCCCCCCAACGCCACCACCTCCCATATCGCCGCCGCCACCACCGGGGCACCGAAGCTTCCCACCCACCCCCCTGACGCTGCCTCGAGCAGGAGGTCGCCTCCCCGCCCCAGCACGCTCGTCGGACACCGCCAGGCCAACCACCAAGTCCAAAGGGAGGCGCGCGTCTCTTCGCCGGCCAGCTTCTTCGTCAACGCCCGCAAGTTGTTCGACAGTTTGCCAAGGTACAAAATGGACTCCGCCGACGAGTTCTTTTTCCACAATTTCCTTTGCAACTTCGATGATTCCTCGTCCAATGATGAGGAGGAGATCTTGGCTGTCGTGTTGGTAATGACCACCTTAATAGGTAGCGACCATTATTCAGTGGCTCGATCCTAGGGCACCTTCCGACGTTGAACCATGATGTCTGCTAGAACTACGTCGGTATTTTCCCAAAGAGGAAGGGATGATGCAGCATAGCAACGGTAGGTATTTCCCTCAATGATGAGACCAAGGTTATCAAACCAATAGGAGAACCACCCAACACTACGTGAACGGCACCTGCACACAAATAACAAATACTCGCAACTCGACATATTAAAGGGGTTGTCAATTCCTTTCGGGTAACGGCGCCAGAAATTGGCAGACAGACGTGAGAGAGTTACAATAATTTGATTGACAGATCGGGCACACACGCGAGATAAAATAAATAAGAATAAATTGCAGCAAGGTATTTTTGTATTTTTGGTCTAATAGATCTGAAAATAAAAGCAAAGGAAAATAGATCACAAAGGCAAATATAATGAAGAAGAGACCCGGGGGCCGTAGTTTTTACTAGTGGCTTCTCTCGAGAAAAATAGCAAAGGTGGGTGAATGAATTACTGTTTGGCAATTGATACAAGTTCAAATAATCATGACGATATCCAGGCAATGATCATTATATAGGCATCACGTCCAAGATTAGTAGACCGACTCCTGCCTGCATCTACTACTATTACTCCACACATCGACCGCTATCGAGCATGCATCTAGTGTATTAAGTTCATGGAGAAACGGAGTAATGCAATAAGAACGATAGCATGATGTAGACAAGATCTATTTATGTAGAAATAGACCCCATCTTGTTATCCTTAATGGCAGCGATACATACGTGTCGGTTCCCGTTTTGTCACTGGGATCAAGCACCTTAAGATCGAACCTATCACAAAGCACCTCTTCTCATTGCAAGATAAATAGATCAAGTTGACCAAACAAAACCCAAACATCGAAGAAGAAATACGAGGCTATAAGCAATCATGCATATAAGAGATCAAAGAAGACTCAAATAACTTCCATGGATAAAAAGAGATAGATCTGATCATAAACTCAGATTTCATCGGATCCCAACAAACACATCGCAAAAAGAGTTACATCATATGGATATTCAAGAGACCATTGTATTGAGAATCAAACGAGAGAGAGGAGGCCATCTAGCTACTAACTACGGGGGTATAATCACTTTAGCAGTTGGTTCATATGAATTTTGCTAATATTATTAAAAAGCATCGGGTTTAGTTCAATCAGCTTAATCATTCTAAGCTTCAGGACAAGTCAACTAGATAGAGTATGTATCAACAACTGCTCTATTTCAGTGGAGTATGTAATTTTTTATGTAATTAATAATGGCCTATTTGCCAAATGTTGGTGTTGTTTAAAGTATCAAATTTCGTGTGTGCTATACTTATGAAGTAAATGACAAAAGGAACAGAAATCGATATGTACCAGTATTCTTTTTTCATAAAGATGCATAGACAGCATTCTATGTATGACAAGCTTAAAATCACCAAACTCTTGACTCCCATTTTCAGATAACAGCTTTGACATAATTGTGGGTAGGGGTATATACCCAGCCATTGCCTTAATTATCTCTCCAATGAATTGTGAGAGTATTCAAACACCTTTGATAAGCTGAAATCGCCATTTGCTGTGAGAATCCTTTGCCTGTTGGATGTCCATTTGTTGTTTCATCCCCCTTGGACGGACAACCTTTTCCATTTACATCCTTGCTTCCATACAATTTTTTCAATGCTTCTGAGAAACTGCATCAACAACATAACAGCATTACTTGGCAGCTATAGCCTGTTTGCTGATCTCTGATAAGTAGATCTCAACAAACTAAAAGTATGAAAGTGCATATGTAATCATGTATATATTAGTACAACTTACAAGTCAAGCAGTTGAAAACAAAGTGATTGAGACTTCCCTGGGTCTGAGCGTTGTGAGTTCCTTTGGGACAATCCAATAGAGGAACGTAATGTATCAAGCACCGGATGAGCCTTGATGAGAATATCAAATATGTTACCAACTACGCAATAGAGATACAAATCTAGGTTAGTATTTCAATAGGTACGAGAAAAAGAACCTCACTCATTTTTAGAACAATGGTTGTTTGCTCAATTTCAGAGATACTCTTCGAGGATATATGAGAACACGCATTTTCCACTGAAGTGATAAACTGGCTAATTTTCTCATCTAGTCCAGCTAGAACAAGTGCCGATGCAGTCTGAACATAACAACGCCTCTCTTGCAGAAATGCAGCAGCATCTGTAACTCCATAATCTAGACAGGGCTGCAAACACCCGTCCAATCTGTTGCTATCAGAAGTCTCCAGAAACTTCACGACTGACCTTGGTTCATACTAACATAGAAGCTGTGCACCAAAAGTGTATTCGATTTACAAAAAAAGGATGAAGATCTAACAAAACATGTGCTGCCACTAATAAAATACTTCAACCTAACAAATTACATAAAATAAAATGTTACTTCTGAGTTTTAGGTCATTAAATGTTACTCCCTCCGTCCCAAAATTCTTGTCTGAGATTAGTCTAGATAAGGATGTATCTAATACTAAAACGTGACTTTATACATCCGTATTTAGACAAATCTAAGACAAGAATTTTGGGACGGAGGGAGTATTAGTAAAGTCAATTATATGCACCTCTTCACAAAAGCGGCAACATTTATAGAAACTAAAGAAACAACAAATAAGTATTCATTTCATGAACAACAGTTTTTAAATATAATTTCCAAAGCTCCAAAAAGGAAAAAGCAACTGCTTCTTGATTCTATACAACGCTTATGGAAAATCACTGCGCTACCATTTGCGATAAAGTGTTCTCTCAGTACCACTTTTTGTGCCAACATAGTGGTATAGCAATCAAAAGATCTACTGAAGTCTACACTGATGGCTAAAGGCTCCACTCAAAGGTATATCATTATTATGTTTTAAAGGCTCCATATCAAATAAACTAATGTTGAAAATCTGTCAATAAGCGTACCTTCAGATAGGGTTCAAATAACTCATCAATAATAGAAACAAGATTGCGATCAAACAACTTTGAGAAATTTGATAATCTCTGCAGATAATCTTCGATTTCACCAGAGAAGTACTGACATGCAACAATTTCATAGTTCCGGGCAGTTAGTGCACTGAAGTCAAGTTTCCCTGACAAGTGTACTTCCATTGCAGTTTTCAAGAAAATAAAGTGGCTGCGGTTATCAGAAAAGAAAGTTTTAGTGGATTAATGCCAACCAAAGTGATGAGTTTAAGTAACAAGTAAGGAAGGACCAGAAATGTTGAAAGTTAAGTTTGTGCAAGTAGAATTTTGAATGAAGTTGATCTGTTGTGATTTGTGATGCATGATATATGGTTGCATAAGCATGGCATATTTTTGACTCAAGCATTTTTATTTCAAGTTAAACCTGATGATAATTGAACTTGAACATAAAAGTTGGTCGGGTCATGGTGCCACTGAATCGGGATGACATGCGCAACCACATTTGCCTTTGTGGGGAGGCCGGTAGTCGTCCGTTGTCATGCCTTTTGTCGGTGCCTCCAAAGAGGGAAGGTTATGGGCATGCGTTACCCTAGCCCGGTAAGCAGACATAACCTTGCGAACCTGTTTTTGTTATGGTACGTGTCCCCGTTTTGGACTATTTGTTTGCCACGACGGTGGTAGTTTTGCCTTTGGTAGGCTGGGTCACCCAGGACTAATCGCAGTGGGGAGTTGGTCAGTGGCCGTAAGAGTGTCATGGCAATGGGAGAGTTCTGTCGAAATGCCATTGGTCCACCCGAATGGGAGTGTGAGGCCATGGATTCCGTGGTGTGGGTAAAGTGCGCTACCTCTGCGGAGTGTATCAATCTATCGATAGCTGCGCCCGCGGATAAGGGCCCAGTTCGTAAGTAAGTCACACCATGGATCAACTGTTATTAATGAAACTTGCACACTAATCAACTTGCATTGCACGGGTTAGATGATGATGAAGTCAGTGAGGCTGACTATTGTGGTTTTATTTGTGATCCGGGAGCGATCACGGTTTGGTTACGAGGTAACCAGTTGGACCAAGTATGGTTCCGTTCGTGCTTTATCGTGAGCACTGTTCAGTTGTGAGGCAACCGGTTGGTAAGAGAGTCCGTGTGACTCGATGCACAATCTTGGTTTCACTACATGAGTAGCATGTTGTTGTTTGCATTTAACTTGATTAAATGTCATGATGTGCAAACTAAGCAGAAGCATTCAACAACTTAGAAGCAATGAAAGCTAGACACCATATGAAAGATGCAACGAATATCACTCTACCAAGTTAAAATTGTCTTGTCATAAGTGCCATTTCAACAAATTAGAAGTAGTACAAGCTAGAAAAGAATGAGAGATGTAACCTATGTCACACTCCCAAGTTAAACATGTCGCATGATAAGTGATTGTTGCAGGTTACACAACAGTAGTACTTTGATGTAAGAACATGGTGTGATAGACATATATTGTATGTTCTAGAAACATGAACATGTGTCTTATTCACAAGTATAATGTGTAAAGTAAGCATATGGAATTCAACATAATTAGAAGCAATACAAGCTAGACATCATAGATAACATGCAACCACATATAACAGTGCCAAGTTAGAGGGAGCACCTATGATGGTGGACTAGGGGAGACGTGCTCATCATCAACACAGCTACGTTGAGTGTCTATGCATGTGTTGTCTTGAAAATCTTGTTGCGGATGGTGGAGTAGAATTTGTAGAGGCCCTCCATTTCAGTTGGTCGGAAGGAGCACCATTATCCACTGCCTTGCTAATTTCCTTCCGCTTTATTGATTTTGCATTGTCAAGTAAAACCAACAAGAAAAAGCAATAAAATTCACTCTTCAGAACTCATTCATGCATGATACTGAAAATCACTACTTTGATGTAAGGCAAACACATGATGCGAGGATGGAATATGTACGAAAAATAGGACAACATGGCATATCCAGAACTATTTGTGTAAACTAAGCAAAAGCCATTTCAACAAATTAGAAGCAATGCAAGTTAGACACCACATGAAAGATGCAACCAATATGACTCTGCCAAGTTAAAAGCGTCCCATCATAAATGGCATTTCAACAAATTAGAAGCATTGCATGCTATAAATCATATGAAAGATGCAACCAATATCACACTGCATATACTAAAGGTGGCTCGTCATAATTGATTGATGTGGGATACCAAAAAACTGTGGTTTTATGTAAGAACATGCTTAATAGATAGATGTACTATGTACCAAAAACAGGAAGACATGTCACATTAATAGGTATAATGTATAAACTAAGCAGAATAGCACATGCAATTTAACCAGATTGGAAGAATTACAATCTAGACACCATATGCAACATGCAACCACATATCACGCTGCCAAGTTAGAGCAAGCACCTACGATGGTGGTGTAGGGGAAATGCGGTCATCAACTACAAAGCTATGTCGACTATCTTCATCTAGCCTTGCTATTTCTTAAGAATCATGTGGGGAGGCCGACACTGCATTATTTAAAAGAGGATCTTTTCTCAGAGTAATCCACGGGCCTGACTGTCTCATCATAAGTGATTGATGAGGGATACACAAGAACATTAGTTTGATGTAAGAACATGGTTAATAGACAAATGTAGTAGTTTGTACCAAAAAAAGGAAGGCATGTCATATTCAAAGGTATAATGTGTAAGCAAAGCAGATGCAATTTAACCAAATTGGAAGCAATACAAGCTAGACATCCAACATGAGTGGTGAGCATGATCATCGAGGAGCTGAGAGCCTAGCGGGAGGCGGGCTGCTTTGCCACCACCATGGCTTTTTAGTTGGCTTGCAAGTGATGCATGTTTGTGCTAGGCTTGTCTGGCTCGACCAGTGCCCTAACTAGCTTTTTGGCTTGTGGTGCTCCCGGGATGGTGGTTCATGTAAAAAATATATTTCCTTATCTTAATAAAGACGACTTTGGCCTTTCGAATACAAGCTAGACACCATATGCAACATGCAACCACATATGACACCGCGAAGTCAAAGCAAGCACCTAGGATGGTGGTTCATGGCGAGCGAGATCATCAACTCCAGAGCTACGTTTACCGTCTCCATTTGCTGACACTGCACCCTTTAAAGTACTGAAATGTTTCTTGCCTACCCACGAACAAAGCTGGAATTACTTCTCTCTTTTCTTTCTTGTTTTTATTAATAGTTTGGCAGAGGCTGAAATACCTATGCATAAAAAACAATAGTGAGAGTATGGGTGAAGTGTGTGCAGAAGTAGTGCACTGTAAAAGTAGCAGATAGCAGGTGGCTGAAAAATAAATGATAGGAGACAAATGATAGCTCTACAACATTGCATGGCAAACGAAATTATATTCTACTAGGATTTTGTAATATGAGCACATGGATGGCTGGGAAATGCAAGTAATTGATGTCTACTATGCAACCTTTCTTCTTGTAGACTCGTGTTGGGCCTCCAAACGCAGAGTTTTGTAGGACAGTAGCAATTTTCCCTCAAGTGGATGACCTAAGGTTTATCAATCCGTGGGAGGCGTAGGATGAAGATGGTCTCTCTCAAACAACCCTGCAACCAAATAACAAAGAGTATCTTGTGTCCCCAACACACCCAATATGATGGCAATTGTATAGGTCCACTAGTTCAGCGAAGAGATGATGATACAAGTGTAATATGGGTAGTAGATATAGGTTTTTGTAATATGAAAATATAAAAACAGCAAGGTAACTAGTAACAAAAGTGAGCAAACGGTATTGCAATGCTTGAAAACAAGGCCTAGGGTTCATACTTTCACTAGTGCAAAGTCTCTCAACAACGATAACATATTTAAATCATATGTCAATCCCTCAACGTGCGACAAAGAGTCACTCCAAAGTTTTTATTGCAGAGAATATAAGATGAAATTGCTTGTAGGGTACGAAACCACCTCAAAGTTATTCTTTCTGATAAATCTTTTGACCTGTTCCTATAAGTGTCACAAACAGCCCTAGAGTTCATACTAAAATAACACCATACGATACACATCAATCAACCCTAATGTCACCTAGATACTCCAATGTCACCACAACTATCCGTGGATCAATTATACGACATGCATCAAACAACTTCAGAATCATAATATTCAATCCAACACAAAGAACCTCAAAGAGTGCCCCGAGATTTCTATCGGAGAAATAAGGATGAAAATGTGCATCAACCCCTATGCATAGATTACCCCAATGTCACCTCGGGAATCTATGAGTTGAGTGGCAAAACATACATCAAGTGAGTTAATAGAACAACCCATTGTCACCACGGGTATCCCACGTAATACATACATCAAGTGTTCTCAAATCCATAAAAGTATTCAATCCGATAATAGTGAAACCTCAAAGGTAAAACTCAATTCATTACAAGAAGATAGAGAGGGAGAAACACCATACGATCCAACTATAGTAACAAAGCTCGTGGTACATCAAGATCGTGTCAAATCAAGAACATTAGAGAGAGAGAGAGAGAGATCAAACACATATCTACTAGTACATATCCTCAGTCCTGAGGGTGAACTACTCCATCCTCATCATGGTGGCCACCAGGATGATGAAGATGGCCTCCGGTGATGATTTCCCCCTCCGGGAGGGTGCTGGAACAGGGTCTCGATTGGTTTTTCGTGGCTAGAGAGGCTTGCAGCGGCAGAACTTCTCATCTAGGGTTCTTTTCGGGGGTTTTGGTATTTATAGGAATTTTTAGCATCGATCTCACGTCAAGGGGGTGCCCGAGGGGCCCACAAGCCGGGGCACGCCCCCTAGGCTTGTGGCCTCCTCGTTCACTTCCTGGCCCAACTTCGGTGCTCCGGGGGTCTCTTTTGGTCCCTAAAAAATCACCATAAATTTTCAGCCCATTCTGAGAACTTTTATTTCTGCACTAAAAATGACACCATGGTAGTTTTGCTGAAAACAGCGTCAATCCGGGTTAGTTCTAATCAAATCATACCAAAACCATATAAAATTGTTGTAAACATGGCATGAATACTTCATAAATTATAGATACATTGGATATGTATCATCATCCCCAAGCTTAATTCCTGCTCATCCTCGAGTAGGTAAATGATAAAAGAAATAATTTATGAAGTGTGAATGTTGGCATAGTGCATAAATTTGATCAATGATAGTTCCAATCATTTTTTCTAGCATCGTTATATATCATAAACAGTAGATCATGTCATAAAAGTCTCATGATCAAGTAACAAGCTATTCACATGTTAAATCATAGACCATAAACTTTCTTGAAAACTAACAAACTATGTTCTCAGTCATCAAAACAATTGCAATTCATCTTATTTTCAGGAAGGGTATATGTAACAGCTTTGAGCAAATTCCACATACTCAACTATCATATAGTCTTCCATGATTACTGACACTCAAAGCATATTTTTAGAACAAATAGCATCCATCAAACATAGAGAAAGATAGGGGCTTAATGTTTCGCCTCCCAACTTATTTACCATATAGATAATTGTCAATGATAATAATTCATGATCAAATATATTTCAATGGCCATATATGATTAGATCTTTCCCCACCACATGGTACTTTCCATCTAGAGAATAATTGAGGTTGAAATGAGAAGGAATACTACTGACTCTTGCATAAAAGTAAAAGATAGGCCCTTCATAGAGGGAAGCAGGGATTTGCAGAGGTGCTAGAGCTCGAAGATTTTAAAACAGATATGAATATAATTTTGAGAGGTATGCTTTCATTGTCAATGTAACGACCGAGAGTTCCCAATATCTTCCATGCTAGACACATTATACATAGTTCCCAAACAGAAAGGTAAAGTTTTACTCCCCCTCCACCAACAAACACAAGCCATGGCTAGCTGAATCCTCGGGTGCGCTCCATACCAACAACAATCTGGGGGAGTTTTGTTTTATTATTATATTTTGATTTTGATCATAGGAACTGGCCATCCCAATTACCAGCCACTTTCTCGTGAATGACAAGCAAATAAACACTCATCATGAGAATAACCCACCTAGCATGGAAGATACTGACTGCCCCCTGTCGCTTCATGAGCGATTTGGGCATGTAAAACAGATTATTATTTGAAGATTTAGAGTTTGGCACATGCAAATTTACATGGAACGGTAGGTAAATACCGCATATAGGTAGGTATGGTGGACTCATATGGAATAACTTTGGGTTTAAGCAAGTGGTTGCACAAGTAGTATTCCCGCTTAGTACAGATGAAGGCTAGCAAAAGATCCTAAGGAAGTACCACTTGTTGGAGGATCCATAACAATATAACATCTATACAAATATACCCAAAAATAACTCATTACATTGTCTTCCTTGTCCAACTTCAACTAATTTGCTCAAGTTTGAAAATAATTAATGGGGCTCACAATCATAGAAGATGTCCAAGATAGTATATTTATATGTGAAGCCTCTCTTCCTTCAATATTCTTTCATGAATTGTACAAGTGACCAATGTTGTATTTGCTAACTTTCGATAAATTTTACCACCTATACTTCTTTTGTGTGAACTCGTTACTCCCCATGGGATAAGCATATGAAACATATATAATTTCAGATTTATGATATTCAATCCATTCAACCATTTACTCAAAGGATATAAGTGAAGCACGAGAGTAAATGACAAACTACTCCAAAAATATATAAGTGAAGATCAATGAGTAGTCAAATAATTAAGTAGCTATGTGATGACTCTCTCTCATAACAAAATTAGATCTTAAGTATTTTATTCAAATAGCAAGCAAAACAAAATAAAATGACATTACAAGGATAGCACATATCATGTGAAGAATCAAAAACTTAGGCTCAACCAAAACTGACTAATCATTGTTGAAGAAGAAAGGCGGGATGCCAACCGGGGCATCCCCAAGCTTAGATGCTTGAGACTTCTTGAAATATTAACTAGGGATGCCTAGGGCGTCCCCTAGCTTGAGCTCTTATGTCTCCTTAATTCCTCTCATATCACGGTTTCCCTAATTCTTAAAAACTTCATCCACACAAAACTCAACAAGAACTCGTGAGATAAGTTAGTATAAACCAATGCAATAACCTTATCATTCTCTACTGTAGAAAATCACTAAAATTATAATTTGACATTTCATACTAAATGCCTTTGCATATTTAATACTCCTATCCTCAAATAGAATCATTAAACAAGCAAACATGTGCAAACAATGCAAACATAAGAGCAATTTGTCTAAACAGAACAGTCTGTAAAGAATGCAAGAATATTCATACTTCTATAACTCCAAAAATTCTGAAAAATTACCACACTGTAGAAAATTTGCTTTTACTCATTGTGTAAAAATTTCAAGATTTTATCTCGTTCCGACTTTCCAGAAGAATTCAGACAATGATAGAAAACTTTCTGTTATAAAAATAGCAACATATAGACTTGCAAAATAAGCATGGTAAAGGCTATACTTGACAATTTTTATTGAACTAAAAGATGAAAACCATTATTCTAAATAGCATCAAGCAAATCTCAACCAAAGAAAATTACGCTCCAAGCAAAACCCATATCATGTGACGAATAAAAATATAGCTCCAAGTGAGGTTACCGATAATGTTGGAGACGAAAGAGGGGATGCCTTCTGTGGCATCCCCAAGCTTATTTGCTTGGGTATTCTATGAATATTACCCTAGGGTGCCTTGGGAATCCCCAAGATTAGGGTATTTCCACTCTTATTCTCCTCATATCGATATCTCACCCAAAACTTGAAAACTTTAATAACACAAAACTTAACGGAACTTTGTGAGATGAGTTAGTATGATAAAGACAAATCATTCACTTTGGTGCTATCAAGATAAGATTCATAATTGTTCTCACATAATGCCTACTTTACACTACAATTTCTACAATTTATATTGGCCAATATAAGCCATAGAAACTATAAAACAAGCAAACTATGCATTCAAAATAGAATCTGTGAAAAACAGAACAGTCTGTAAAGACCTGGACAATGACCATACTTCTGTAAACCCAAAAATTATGAAAAATTAGGACATTGTAAGAAATTTGTATACCAATCATGTGTAAAAAATTAGAATTTTATCACGTTCCAGTGAATTTAAACAATTTTGTTATTGGAAGCAAAAGTTTCTATTTTTGCACAGAATCAATTCAACTATCATCCACACTACCCCAAAGGCTTTACTTGGCACTTTATTGAAACAAAAACTATAAAACATGATCATTACAATAGCTTAACCATGTGAAGACAAAATATAGTAGAGTTAAATATTGGGTTGTCTCCCAACAAGCGCTTTTCTTCAATGTCTTTTTAGCTAGGCATGATGATTTCAATGATGCTCACATAGAAGATAAGAATTAAAACATAAAGAGAGTATCATGAAGCATATGACTAGCACATTTAAGCCTAACCGACTTCCTATGCATATGGATTTTGTGAGCAAACAACTTATGGGAACAAAAATAAACTAGCATAGGAAGGAAAAATAAGCATAACTTCAAGATTTTCAACACATAGAGAGGAAACTTGATATTATTGCAGTATGTAAAAGCATATATTCCTCTCTCATAATAATTTTCAGTAGCATCATGAATGAATTCAACAATATAACTATCACATAAAGCATTATTTTCATGATCTACAAGCATAGAAATTTTACTACTCTCCACATAAGCAAATTTGTTCTCATGAATAGTAGTGGGAGCAAAATCAATGAAATAACTATCATATGACACTTGATGCACATAATCATTTTGAGCATTAAAATCATGATGACAAGTTTCACGGATATCATTACTCTTTGTAGCATACATATCATCACAATAATCATCATAGATAGCAACTTTTTTGTCATAGTCAATTGAAACCTCTTCCAAAATAGTGGATGTTGGGGAGCGTAGTAATTTCAAAAAATTTCCTACGCACACGCAAGATCATGGTGATGGACAGCAACGAGAGGGGAGAGTATTGTCTACGTACCCACGCAAACCGACTGCGGAAGCGTTGACACAACATAGAGGAAGTAGTCGTACGTCTTCCCGATCGGACCGATCCAAGCACCGTTACTCCGGCACCTCCGAGTTCTTAGCACACGTATAGCTCGATGACGATCCCCGGGCTCCGATCCAGCAAAGCGTCGGGGAAGAGTTCCGTCAGCACGACGGCGTGGTGACGATCTTGATGTTCTACCGACGCAGGGCTTCGCCTAAGCACTACAACGATATGATCGAGGTGGAATATGGTGGCAGGGGGCACCGCACACGGCTAAGGAACGATCTCAATGATCAACTTGTGTGTGTAGAGGTGCTCCCTGCCTCTGTATATAAAGGAGCCAAGGGGGAGGGGCCGCCGGCCAGGAGGAGGGCGTAGGAGGAGTCCTACTCCTACCGGGAGTAGGACTCCCCCCCCAATCCTAGTTGGACTAGGATTCCCCGAGGGGGAAAGAGAGAGAGGGGGGCCGGCCACCTCTCCTAGTCCTAATAGGACTAGGGGAGGGGGAGGCGCGCGGCCACCTTGGGCTGCCCCTTTCTCCTTTCCACTAAAGCCCATTAAGGCCCATATGGCTCCCGGGGGGTTCCGGTAACCTCCCAGTACTCCGGTAAAATCCCGATTTCACCCGGAACACTTCTGATATACAAATATAGGCTTCCAATATATCAATCTTTATGTCTCGACCATTTCGAGACTCCTCGTCATGTCTGTGATCACATCCAGGACTCCGAACTAACTTCGGTACATCAAAATGCATAAACTCATAATAACTGTCATCGTAACGTTAAGCGTGCGGACCCTACGGTTTGAGAACAATGTAGACATGACTGAGACACATCTCCGGTCAATAACCAATAGTGGGACCTGGATGCCCATATTGGCTCCTACATATTCTACGAAGATCTTTATCGGTCAGACCGCATAACAACATATGTTGTTCCCTTTGTCATCGGTATGTTACTTGCTCGAGATTCGATCGTCGGTATCCAATACCTAGTTCAATCTCGTTACCGGCAAGTCTCTTTACTCGTTCCGTAATACATCATCTCGCAACTAACTCATTAGTCACAATGCTTGCAAGGCTCATGTGATGTGCATTACCGAGAGGGCCCAGAGATACCTCTCCGACAATCGGAGTGACAAATCCTAATCTCGAAATACGCCAACCCAACATCTACCTTTGGAGACACCTGTAGAGCTCCTTTATAATCACCCAGTTACGTTGTGACGTTTGGTAGCACACAAAGTGTTCCTCCGGTAAACGTGAGTTGCATAATCTCATAGTCATAGGAACATGTATAAGTCATGAAGAAAGCAATAGCAACATACTAAACGATCGGGTGCTAAGCTAATGAAATGGGTCATGTCAATCAGATCATTCAACTAATGATGTGACCTCGTTAATCAAATAACAACACCTTGTTCATGGTTAGGAAACATAACCATCTTTGATTAACGAGCTAGTCAAGTAGAGGCATACTAGTGACACTAAGTTTGTCTATGTATTCACACATGTATTATGTTTCCGGTTAATACAATTCTAGCATGAATAATAAACATTTATCATGATATAAGGAAATAAATAATAACTTTATTATTTCCTCTAGGGCATATTTCCTTCAGTCTCCCACTTGCACTAGAGTCAATAATCTAGATTACACAGTAATGATTCTAACACCCATGGAGCCTTGGTGCTGATCATGTTTTGCTCGTGGAAGAGGCTTAGTCAACGGGTCTGCAACATTCAGATCCGTATGTATCTTGCAAATCTCTATGTCTCCCACCTGGACTAGATCCCGGATGGAATTGAAGCGTCTCTTGATGTGCTTGGTCCTCTTGTGAAATCTGGATTCCTTTGCCAAGGCAATTGCACCAGTATTGTCACAAAAGATTTTCATTAGACCCGATGCACTAGGTATGACACCTAGATCGGATATGAACTCCTTCATCCAGACTCCTTCGTTCGCTGCTTCCGAAGCAGCTATGTACTCCGCTTCACATGTAGATCCCGCTACAACGCTTTGTTTAGAACTGCACCAACTGACAGCTCCACCGTTTAATGTAAACACGTATCCGGTTTGCGATTTAGAATCGTCCGGATCAGTGTCAAAGCTTGCATCAACGTAACCTTTTACGGTGAGCTCTTTGTCACCTCCATATACGAGAAACATATCCTTAGTCCTTTTCAGGTATTTCAGGATGTTCTTGACCGCTGTCCAGTGATCCACTCCTGGATTACTTTGGTACCTCCCTGCTAAACTTATAGCAAGGCACACATCAGGTTTGGTACACAGCATTGCATACATGATAGAGCCTATGGCTGAAGCATAGGGAACATCTTTCATTTTCTCTCTATCTTCTGCAGTGGTCGGGCATTGAGTCTGACTCAACTTCACACCTTGTAACACAGGCAAGAACCCTTTCTTTGCTTGATCCATTTTGAACTTCTTCAAAATCTTGTCAAGGTATGTGCTTTGTGAAAGTCCAATTAAGCGTCTTGATCTATCTCTATAGATCTTTATGCCTAATATGTAAGCAGCTTCACCGAGGTCTTTCATTGAAAAACTCTTATTCAAGTATCCCTTTATGCTATCCAGAAATTCTATATCATTTCCAATTAGCAATATGTCATCCACATATAATATCAGAAATGCTACAGAGCTCCCACTCACTTTCTTGTAAATACAGGCTTCTCCGAAAGTCTGTATAAAACCAAATGCTTTGATCACACTATCAAAGCGTTTATTCCAACTCCGAGAGGCTTGCACCAGTCTATAAATGGATCGCTGGAGCTTGCACACTTTGTTAGCTCCCTTTGGATCGACAAAACCTTCCGGTTGCATCATATACAACTCTTCTTCCAGAAATCCATTCAGGAATGCATTTTTGACATCCATCTGCCAAATTTCATAATCATAAAACGCGGCAATTGCTAACATGATTCGGACAGACTTAAGCATCGCTACGGGTGAGAAGGTCTCATCGTAGTCAACCCCTTGAACTTGTCGAAAACCTTTTGTGACAAGTCGAGCTTTATAGACAGTAACATTACCGTCAGCGTCAGTCTTTTTCTTGAAGATCCATTTATTCTCAATTGCTTGCCGATCATCGGGCAAGTCAACCAAAGTCCATACTTTGTTCTCATACGTGGATCCCATCTCAGATTTCATGGCTTCAAGCCACTTTGCGGAATCTGGGCTCACCATTGCTTCTTCATAGTTCGTAGGTTCATCATGATCTAGTAGCATGACTTCCAAAACTAGATTACCGTACCACTCTGGCGCGGATCTTACTCTGGTTGATCTACGAGGTTCAGTAGTATCTTGTTCTGAAGTTTCATGATCATTATCATTAACTTCCTCACTTATTGGTGTAGGTGTCGCAGAAACAGTTTTCTGTGATGTACTACTTTCCAACAAGGGAGCAGGTACAGTTACCTCGTCAAGTTCTACTTTCCTCCCACTCACTTCTTTCGAGAGAAACTCCTTCTCAAGAAAGTCTCCAAATTTAGCAACAAAAGTCTTGCGTTCGGATCTGTGATAGAAGGTGTATCCAATAGTTTCCTTTGGATATCCTATGAAGACACATTTCTCCGATTTGGGTTCGAGCTTATCAGGTTGAAGCTTTTTCACATAAGCATCGCAGCCCCAAACTTTCAGAAACAACAACTTTGGTTTCTTGCCAAACCATAGTTCATAAGGCGTCGTCTCAACGGATTTTGATGGTGCCCTATTTAACGTGAATGCGGCCGTCTCTAGAGCGTATCCCCAAAACGATAGCGGTAAATCAGTAAGAGACATCATAGATCGCACTATATCTAGTAAAGTACGATTACGACGTTCGGACACACCATTACGCTGTGGTGTTCCAGGTGGCGTGAGTTGCGAAACTATTCCACAATTTTTCAAATGTAGACCAAACTCATAACTCAAATATTCTCCTCCACGATCGGATCATAGAAACTTTATTTTCTTGTTACGATGATTTTCAACTTCACTTTGAAATTCTTTGAACTTTTCAAACGTTTCAAACTTATGTTTCATTAAGTAGATATACCCATATCTGCTTAAGTCATCTGTGAAGGTGAGAAAATAACGATATCCGCCATGAGCCTCAACATTCATCGGACCACATACATCTGTATGTATGATTTCCAACAAATCTGTTGCTCTCTCCATAGTACCGGAGAACGGTGTTTTAGTCATCTTGCCCATGAGGCACGGTTCGCAAGTACCAAGTGATTCATAATCAAGTGGTTCCAAAAGTCCATCATTATGGAGTTTCTTCATGAGCTTTACACCGATATGACCTAAACGGCAGTGCCACAAATAAGTTGCACTATCATTATCAACTCTGCATCTTTTGGCTTCTACATTATGAATATGTGTATCACTACTATCGAGATTCAACAAGAATAGACCACTCTTCAAGGGTGCATGACCATTACTCATATAAATAGAACAACCATTATTCTCTAATTTAAATGAATAACCGTCTCGCATTAAACAAGATCCAGATATAATGTTCATGCTCAACGCTGGCACCAAATAACAATTATTTAGGTCTAATACTAATCCCGAAGGTAGATGTAGAGGTAGCGTGCCGACTGCGATCACATCGACTTTGGTACCGTTTCCCACATGCATCGTCACCTCGTCCTTAGCCAATCTTCGCTTAATCTGTAGTCCCTGTTTCGAGTTGCAAATATTAGCAACAGAACCAGTATCAAATACCCAGGTGCTACTGCGAGCATTAGTAAGGTACACATCAATAACATGTATATCACATATACCTTTGTTCACCTTGCCATCCTTCTTATCCGCCAAATACTTGGGGCAGTTCCGCTTCCAGTGACCAGTCTACTTGCAGTAGAAGCACTCAGTTTCAGGCTTAGGTCCAGGCTTGGGTTTCTTCTCCTGAGCAGCAACTTGCTTGCCGTTCTTCTTGAAGTTCCCCTTCTTCTTCCCTTTGCCCTTTTTCTTGAAACTAGTGGTTTTGTTAACCATCAACACTTGATGCTCCTTCTTGATTTCTACCTCCGCAGCTTTCAGCATTGCGAAGAGCTCGGGAATAGTCTTGTTCATCCCTTGCATATTATAGTTCATCACGAAGCTCTTGTAGCTTGGTGGCAGGATTGGAGAATTCTGTCAATGACGCAATCATCTGGAAGATTAACTCCCATCTGAATCAAGTGATTATTATACCCAGACATTTTGAGTATATGCTCACTGACAGAACTGTTCTCGTCCATCTTGCAGCTATAGAACTTATTGGAGACTTCATATCTCTCAATCCGGGCATTTGCTTGAAATATTAACTTCAACTCCTGAAACATCTCATATGCTCCATGACGTTCAAAACGTCATTGAAGTCCCGATTCTAAGCCGTAAAGCATGGCACACTGAACTATCGAGTAGTCATCAGCTTTGCTCTGCCAGACGTTCATAACATCTGGTGTTGCTCCAGCAGCAGGCCTGGCACCCAGCGGCGCTTCCAGGACGTAATTCTTTTGAGCAGCAATGAGGATAATCCTCAAGTTACGGACCCAGTCCGTGTAATTGCTACCATCATCTTTCAACTTTGCTTTCTCAAGGAACGCATTAAAATTCAACGGAACAACAGCACGAGCCATCTATCTACAATCAAACATAAACAAGCAAGATACTATCAGGTACTAAGTTCATGATAAGTTTAAGTTCAATTAATCAAATTACTTAAGAACTCCCACTTAGATAGACATCCCTCTAATCCTCTAAGTGATCACGCGATCCAAATCAACTAAACCATGTCCGATCATCACGTGAGATGGAGTAGTTTCATTGGTGAACATCACTATGTTGATCATATCTACTATATGATTCACGCTCAACCTTTCGGTCTCCGTGTTCCGAGGCCATATCTGTATATGCTTGGCTCGTCAAGTATAACCTGAGTATTCCGCGTGTGCAACTGGTTTGCACCCGTTGTATTTGAACGTAGAGCCTATCACACCCGATCATCACGTGGTGTCTCAGCACATGATCTACAAGCATAGAAATTTTACTACTCTCCACATAAGCAAATTTGTTCTCATGAATAGTAGTGGGAGCAAATTCAATGAAATAACTATCATATGACACTTGATGCACATAATCACTTTGAGCATTAAAATCATGATGACAAGTTTCATGGATATCATTACTCTTTGTAGCATACATATCATCACAATAATCATCATAGATAGCAACTTTTTTGTCATAGTCAATTGAAACCTCTTCCAAAATAGTGGATTCATCACTAAATAAAGTCATGAACTCTCCAAATCCACTTTCATAATTATTACAATAAGATTCAACACCCTCCAAAATAGTGGGATCATTATTATCTAGAGTTGACACTCTTGCAGACCCACTTTCATTAATATAATCATCATAAATCGGAGGCATGCTTTCATCATAATAAATTTTATCATCAACACTTGGGGGACTAAAAATATCATTGATGTCGGCTAGGACTACGTCGGTATTTCCCCAAAGAGGAAGGGATGATGCAGCACAACGATGGTAAGTATTTCCCTTGGTGATGAAACCAAGGTTATAAAACTAGTAGGAGAACCAACCAACACAACGTAAATAGCCCCTGCACATAAATAACAACCACTTGCAACCCGACATGTTAAAGGGGTTGTCAATCCCTTTCGGGTAATGGTGCCAGAAGTTGGTTCGTGGATGGGAGAAAGTTGTAATAGATTGAATAAATAGATCGCAAATAAAATAAAGTGCAACAAAGTATTTTTGTATTTTTGGTTTAGTAGATCTGAAAATAAATGCAAAGGAAAATTAGATCGCAAAGGAAAATAATATGAGAAAGAGACCCAGGGGCCATAGGTTTCACTAGTGGCTTCTCTCGAGAAAATAGTGATAACCCACAAGTATAGGGGATCACAACAGTTTTCAAGGGTAGAGTATTCAACCCAAATTTATTGATTCGACACAAGGGGAGCCAAAGAATATTCTCAAGTATTAACAGTTGAGTTGTCAATTCAACCGCACATGAAAGACTTAATATCTGCAACAAAGTATTTAGTAGCAAAGTAATATGGAAGTAGCGGCAATGGTGGCAAAAGTAATAGTATTGCTTTTGTAGTGATTGTAACAATGGCAACGGGAAAGTAACTAAGCAAAGATCAATATGTGAAAAGCTCGTAGGCAATGGATCAGTGATGGATAATTATGTCGGATGTGATTCCTCATGTAACAGTTATAACATAGGGTGACACAGAACTAGCTCTAGTTCATCAATGTAATGTAGGCATGTATTCCGAATATAGTCATACATGCTTATGGAAAAGAACTTGCATGACATCTATTGTCCTACCCTCTCATGGCAGCGGGGTCCTATTGGAAACTAAGGGATATTAAGGCCTCCTTTTAATAGAGTACCGTAACAAAGCATTAACACTTAGTGAATACATGAACTCCTCAAACTATGGTCATCACCGGGAGTGGTCTCGATTATTGTCACTTCGGGGTTACCGGATCATAACACATAGTAGGTGACTATTGACTTGCAAAATAGGATCAAGAACTCACATATATTCATGAAAACATAATAGGTTCAGATCTAAAATCATGGCACTCAGGCCCTAGTGACAAGCATTAAGCATAGCAAAGTCATAGCAACATCAATCTTAGAACATAATGGATACTAGGGATCAAACCCTAACAAAACTAACTCGATTACATGATAAATCTCATCCAAACCATCACCGTCCAGCAAGCCTACAATGTAATTACTCACGCACGGTGGTGAGCATCATGAAATTGGTGATGGAGGAAGGTTGATGATGAGGATGGCGATAGATTCCCCTCTCCAAAGCCCCGAACGGACTCCAGATCAACCCTCCCGAGAGAGATTAGGGCTTGGCGGCGGCTCTGTATCGTAAAACGTGATGAATCCTTCTCCTTGATTTTTTCTCCTCGAACGTGAATATATAGAGTTGAAGTTGACGTCGGTGGAGCATCAGGGGGCCCACGAGGCAGGGGGCGCGCCCCAGGGGGGCGGCTTGCACCCTCGTGGACAGGGTGTGGGCCCCCTGGTGTTGATTCTTTCGCCAGTATTTTTTATTTATTCCAAAACGTGTCTCCGTAAATTTCCAGGTCATTCCGAGAACTTTTATTTCTGCACAAAAATAACACCATGGCAATTCTACTGAAAACAACGTCAGTCCCGGTTAGTTCCATTCAAATCATGCAAGTTAGAGTCCAAAACAAGGTCAAAAGTGTTTTGAAAAGTAGATACGATGGAGACGCATCAACTCCCCCAAGCTTAAACCTTTGCTTGTCCTCAAGCAATTCAGTTGACAAACTGAAAGTGATAAAGAATAACTTTTACAAACTCTGTTTGATATTTTTGTTGCAAATATGTAAGGGCTTATTCCATCTGTGCCCCCAGTTCCTTAGTTGTGCTCAGTTTTCCCCACGCTTCAAACTTTTGCTCACTTTTCCCCATTCCCTTAGCTGAAACTCTCACAAATGTTCATAACAGACGTTTGCCGTCTTGGCCGTTAACTGACTTGTGGGGCCACGTTGGACTCTATTGACTGTGGTTGTGGCTTCGCTGGTTGGGCCGTGTTTGTGTTCATAGGACGGGCCCATTAGTTTGTTGGTAATAAATTAAAAAAGCCTGCTATCGATGGATGCAGCCTGCTATGCATACACGGCTTTGGCATCGATGTAGCCTGCTATGCATGCGCCACGCACGCATCTAGTGACCTAGACCTAATCGCATGCATGCACGCCGACACGCACGCATCGATCCGTGCCGCATGGTTGCCGGCGGATTCAGTCGCTCCGCAGCGTCGTTTCACGTGTCGCAGGCATACGTGCCGGTGGCAGAAGGGGCAGGCTGCACGCACGGTCGCGTCCATATGTCGAGGCATTGGTTCACGCTGCAGGCTGCACGCATGCTCATGAATGGGAGGCAGGCAGCCGCCAACGCAGAGCACGCAGAGCACACAAAGCACGCTCGCATCGATTCACGTTCACACATTGATGATCGCATCGGTTCATGCACGCATTGAGTCACGATCTACGCCAACCGTTTGCGCGTGTACCCACTTCGTCTCCCCCGGCTATTTAAATTGCCCTCCATTGCCACTTCTTCTACAGATCCATCTACGCCTCCAACTTCTTCTCTTCTTCCCCCAAAAGCCAAAGCCGTTCCACTCAGCGAAGCGAGCAAGATGCAGTACAACGGGCCGATGTTCCAAGCGCCGCCCACCATGCCGGAACGGCGGTACCCCGCCAACGTCGTCGTCGAGGAATCCCTCCGCGTGTGGGCGTTCTTCCGCTGGAGGGGAAGCACTAAGCTTGCACGGGGGTTCCTCCGTGCGGGCTTCCACCACCTCCCGGCGGGCTCGCCGCCCATGTTCAACCTCGTGGAGCAGCGTCCCCACGCCAATGCTCTAGTGGTAGGGCTCGTCGTCCACTTCACCAACAGGTTCGATGCCTACTACCTGCTCAGCAAGGTGTATTGGTGTGGGTGCGAGTTCATTGCATTCACGACCTATAACATCTTCACCGACTTCGAGAGCGTCTTCCCCGCTCGCAACCGCATGCACAGCCTCCCGTACTACCACGGCGACAACGGCCTTGAGGAGGAGGAGTACTGAAGCCGGCAGCGAAGAAGACAGTGAAGCCGGCGGCAAAGAAGACGGTGTTGCCCTAGCTACCCCTATCTATCTACTATGTAGTGTGAGTTTGGTGTGTGTGTTGCCCGAGCTATCTATGTAAGGTTAAACTATTATGTATCGGTGTCTATGTAAGAACTTATGTTGCCCTAGCAACCCTATCTAAGTTAAGTTATGTGTGTTATATTAATGTTTTGTTATGTTTGTATTTTGTTTGTCCCAAGTTTAGACACGGCTAATTGGCGTGGGAAAAATTAACCAAACAAACTAAATGATGTGTTTATAGATGCCTTCTAAAAATAAGAACATATTGTACATTTGTACATGACTTTGGTTTGAGAGCTCTGTATTTTTTAGGTATTCAAAGAATACTTTGGTTTTCAGAAATATTGAAGTATCAAATACTTTGAGATATTTGGCTTTAGTCAAAAGTGTAGTTTTAACTACACTATGTTTGAAGTATATAAAAAAGAGGGTTAGACCTCTTTTTCTAATCATGAAGTATTGGTTCGCTAGGCATAATAATACTGCGGTTTGCAAATACTTTGATTCTAAAAAATGAAGGGACCCATAAAGGAAAGCCAAAAAAATTCCTCAATGAGATAGAAGAGATTGGGCAATCAAATTAATGAAAAAAGCAATCAGAAACAAAAAAGAACAAAGCAATCCTTCCTAAACAAAAAAAGAAACATCGCTTCTGGGCTTCTTTTTGGGCCAGCGAACTAGGTTTGTTTAGCGGAACTGACGAACTTGAGGACAAAAGTTTGGCAAGTGCGAGAGAGAAGAGATGAACTTGATGTATATTCCTTGTGCTGCTCAAGTAATACTTACTGTCATCTGACGAGCTATGGTATGATCCAATACTCGAGGTTATTAGCTAACAAAATAATCCTATCACTGAACTGGTAGTTGTTTTCTGCCGAAACTGAAAGTGTCGAAACTTAACAGTAAATTGCATACATTCAGTGATCGACAGTTGCACTAAATAGAGTTGCATTTGAGATAAATAGACTTGGATTCCTAAATAGTGGCAACAACAATAGACAAACATCTCTAACGAGAGATGGCCATCAAGTAAAAAATTCCTAGAGCAAGTATTCCTAAAGCTATCAGATTGGATTGCTTCTTTAACTCAATCAACTGCTTGAAGTTCTTGTTCATCTTCTTCAATTCCGTCTTCAGTTCGACATCTACCACCGTCAGGTATTCCGGACGCGCTGCTGCTACCGGAGCGGCACTGTCATGGGGCAGATTGGACTCGCGGATTGTATTCCCCCTCAAATCCAGCAAGCCCGACCCTTGAAGCCTCTGGATATAATCATCCATCCACTTGAAATGGTGGCATTTCTTCACGATCTGAAAACGAAATCATGTAACCTAAATCCAAATCTGACAGATTTTTTGAGAAATTAGAGATAAAGGATGCGAGGAAAACTTAGATCTAACCTGCCCCTCCGGCTTGCTCTTGCATTTGACAAACTCGCGCCCAAAGTTCCCATTCTTCTCCTCCTTCGAAGTCAACCGCTTCAGTGGCGCAGTCCGTGGGCAGTCAGGGCATCGAGTCATCGGCACTGGACCATACACCGGCCACGTGGAACGGGGGGCTGACGAGGAGGTCGACATATCGCCCGAGAGGGAGAAAGAGAGGAATTGCTTGAGAGGAAGAAGGACGAGAAGATGGGGAAAGAAACAGAGGAATTGCTCGATCTGCTCGATGCCTTTGTCTGTCAGATGGAGAAGAGGAGAAGGGGAAGCTATATTGACAATTTGCCACATTGTATTTTGCAGTTTCAATTTTTGAACCTACTCTTAACACTGACATGTGGTGGTCATGTGCGAAAAATACAATTTCATATGTAAAGTAGGGCAGATCGTAAAAAACCCGAGAAGGACAGTGCAGTAGCCAATCAGGATGCATCATGCGGATCGCGCATGCTTGCCCCACATCTGACGGGTGGTGTTTGGCGCTTGGTAGGATCCGACGGCGCATGTTCGACACTAGGGTTTGGAGCATTTCTGCGGGGTTATGAGCGAGTCAACGGGGTTATTAGGGTTTGACCAGATTTCAAATGGCCATAACTAAATTAGAAAAAATCGCAAAAATATAAAACAAACGTAGTTCGTCCGTTTATGAGACCTAGTTACCATAAAAAAAATATAAACTCGGTATAGGGGCGTTTTTTGAAAAATCATTTTTTGAAGTGATCTGTCGAAATCAAGTTCAAATGTTTTTAAAAAATTCAAAAAAAATCAAAATGTTGTAATTCTTGCGCACATAGCCGTCATATGTGACAAGGTTATGAGAAAAAAAAATATAAACTTGGTGTAGGTCATTTTCATGAAAAAAGTCTTCACACAAATGAGCTATCACCTATGAACATTTTCAGAGTTCGTAGAATAGGGAGAGAGGGTTTAGGGTTTGAAAAAAATCAAAATAATTAAAAAAATCAGAAAAATCTCCATAGCTTCATTTTGGAGTGAGTAAGAAGGATCTGAACTTACTTTTTTCATTTTCATATCTAAAACGTGTTATTTGACGGTTTTGAATTAAAAGCATATTTTTTTCAAAAAATGTAGTAATATGAATATTAATCAATAAATAGTGAGACTTCGTTTTTACCCTATATATATGAAACAAGTGTTAATAAAAATATATATGCCTCATTTAGGCAAGGTCAAAAAAAACTTGATTTCAAATAGGGCTGTTTACCCTAGTTTTCGAGCTCGTTTCTAGCACATTTCTCATTTGGACTGTTCACCTACGAATATTGGACTTCAAATGCTCGATCAAATACACCGCACAGAGCAATGAACCTCCAATGTTCAACTTCAACTTTGACTCGAATCCAAATTTTGGCCCAAATTGAAATATTGATTTAAATTCAAATTTTGATGGAAATTTGAATTCTGACTCAAACAAGAAACCAAAGTAGAAGCAACATTATTACAACTGATAAGTTATCACAGTAGCTCAAATCTACCAAGTTTTAAGATGCCAACATCTTAATACAAATCTACCAAGTTTTAAGCGATCCACTCGCCCTCAAATTGACAACACAAACATTTCCCAACAACTTAATTCAAATTTTTGACTTGCTCCTTGTGTTTGCAGCTGGCTTCACCATCTTGCTCCTGGTTTCCCTAGTTGAGATGCTCTTTTCTTTCAGACTCTTGTTTCTTTTGATCTTGGGCTTTACTTGGGGTTTTCCTCGTGGAGGTGCTGATGGAGTAGTTGCACTCGCCGAGCACTTGACGACCATTTGACGGTCATATATGGGTTCAGTAATCTTTAAAGGCACAATTGGAAAAATTACGCCCTCCTCTTCCTCTCTTATAGATTCAAAACCATCAAAGGCCATGGTTTCAAAATCTTCTGCTTCTTCATCCCTTGGCCTTTTCTCCCTAGAGCTGGTAAATAAAATTATAAGCCATAGGCAAAAAAGAGAACAAATGCAAACAAAAGGGTAGTTGCATTCTACAAAGGGTGCAAACACATACCAAGATGCTTCATTTGCTGCTGCATTCTCCACTGCTTCATTTGCTGCTGCATTCTCCACTGCATCTTCAGTCTCCATTGCTGCTGCATTCTCCTCAGCATTTGCTGCTGTCCATCTTTCCTCCTCTCCAAATGATGCATCCACTGCATTGGTACAAAGCCTAGCAATATGCCCCAGAACTCCACATTTTTTGCAAGCACGCTTCTTTGGTAGACGACCCTCCTCACCTGCTCTAATCCTCTAGTTCCTTGGTCTTCCTGGTGGTCTAGTAATGACAGGAGCATGGAGTTTGAACCCTGGATATACTATGTTCCATTGATCTTTCCCCAATAGTGCAGGCACATTGTCAGCATAAGCAGCCATAAATTGGCAACAGAGAAATACTCAGAGCAATATTGATCAACTTCACCATCTGCACCCCCGATAACGGTCATCAGATGTAGGGCATGTATGCATGGCTTCCCACGGATCTGCCATTGCCTACAAGTACATTCTCTAGTACTTAGGTTCACAGGATACCTCCATACCCTATTTTTAGTGTCAGTATAGGTAACCTCTCCCTCATATGTACCAGATCGAATACATTTCATCTTCAGTCCTCTTGCCTTCAAGTGCAATGCCTTAATCAGTGATGGGAGCATTTGATGACCAACATATTGTGTTTCTGCAATTCTTTTGCGAAGAGCCATCTTTATCATGATCATTTGCCTCATCTTGTCAAATGCTTGCCACAACAAGAGCCCTTTCACTGACTTGAACTTTGAATTGAAGCATTCTGCAAGGTTACTGGTCACATAATCTACTTTGCAGATTTCGTTGAATTTGCTTCTTGACCACACCTTGCCATGATGTGCATCCATGTACTCCTCCACAAGAGGATTTTGAGCATACAACACTCTCAAATGGTGTTCATGCTTCCTTTTGCTGCATGTGTATGATGCTGGCCATAAGTTCTCATCATAAACTTTACCTTTGAACTTCCTTTTGAAATTATGCGCTAGGTGTCGCATACATTCCCTATGCTCCACTCCAGGGAATACAATTTCCACTGCACTCTCTAAACCCTTGCAAGCATCTGTGTGTATAGCTAAACCTGGGGGTGTGCCTATAATGTTGCGCAACTGCTGCAGAAACCAGACCCAACTTTCCTCAGACTCTGCCTCCACCACACCAAATGAAACTGGGAATAGCCAGTTGTGTCCATCAACTGCAGAAGCTGCTACTAGCTGTCCTCTCCATCTTCCAGTCAAATGTGTAGCATCTACAGCCAAATAGGACCTGCAACCATCTAGAAACCCCTGCCAGCAAGCCTTGAAACAAACAAAAGCCCTTCTGAATCACTCCTTCTGAAATGACTTCCCTTTTATTTTGAATGGAACTGTATGCTTGTCAATCTCTACAACACTCCCTGGACTTGCCATCTCCACTTCAGCTTTGAAAGTGTAAAGCAGCTGAAAACTGTCATTCCATTGACCATTAATTCTGTCAAGAGCCTTTTCCCTAGCATTGAAAATTCCCATGTAAGGAATTTCTATCTTGTACTTCTCAAAAAGCTTCCCATGGAGTGCTGTTGGACCAAGTCCAGGTTCTTCTCTTAGCCAATCCAATATAGCATCTGCCACCCACCTAGTTTTTGCTAGCTTGGTTTTGGCCTTCCCCCCTCCCCCTTCAGGTGGACAGGTGTGCTTGTGTGGGTTTTTATTTATCTGAAACAAAATAAAAGGGTAAAGAACAGTTAAGAAACCTTACTCAACGATCTGAAACTAAATTACTAACTGAACTTGGATTACCTGAATATATTTGCTCTTTCTCATACGAGATGCATGCAACTTCCACCTACACCTAGGATATGGACAAAAAACTGTGAACCTTGCTGGCTCACTCCTTTTAATCTTATAGGTGTTTTCAGATATAATGCACCATGTTGTCACTGCATTTCGACAGTCCACCATTGATTGGAAAATGGTATCTACACTAAGCTCAGGTTTTTCCCTGTTCCACTCAATTGTTGGCATGTCATCACCATCATATTCATCCTCGATTAAGCTGTCCATGTTCTCCACCTTCTCTTCATCGTTAGTGTCATCAAACCTAGCTTGGCTGATGGGCTCCTCCATATATTCGTCATCCACTGCTTGCTGACTGGCTACATCGACCAGTTCAGGAAACATCATCTCGTCTTCATCATCATTTGTAGGCACTACCTCATCAGGTTCTGCATCTTCTTCTACACCAACTGCAGAAGGTACACGAGAAGCAGCAGCTGAATCAGAACCAGAATTGGTAGCAGGCATGTTGTGGCTCCATGAACCACTTGCTTTACTTGGTGTCGACCTACAAGGAGTGCCGGGGTGCTGGCTATTAGCATAGACAAATGATGTTTGAACTCCCTTCCCCTTCGCCCATTCTGCGCGTGGCTGAAGCACATCGATTTGGAGTTTACCGAATCGGCAGCCAACAATCCTAGCAAAAAGCAATGGCATATGATCGTCGCAAGTTAGTGGGAGAAATCTTTGCTCGTCACTGCTGAAGTAATTCAGTTCAACAGCATTGGCATCACTCCAGGGGTAGGTGTTTCAGAGCTCAGCTCGCAAATCTTTGAAAGACATACTGGTTTCTACCACTTTGGGATAGAAAAATGATGAAATCAAATGCGCTTTAGTACCACGCAGCACACTAGTTTCCATTCTAATCGCCAGCCGGAAAGCCAGCGCGGGATCAATCCTATTTCGTTGGGGAAGGAAACAAAGGCTTCAGTTAGCTGGGTAAAATCAAGCACAAATTCGAACGATTCAAGCAAACAGAAGTCAAATATGGCCTACAATACGACGGAGAGCGTCAGTTTGAGAGGAAACAATGCTTACCCAGGTTTGATCCATGAATTATCTCCCGCGGATTCGACCCAATCCTCTCCACGATCGACTGCATTCCGGGCGTCCTCACTCAACATCGCTATGTTATCCCAGATGGGGGGGGGGTGGGCTATATCTGGCAGAGACGCGGCGTCACCGATGAACGGACGAGGGCATAGGGTGGAGGAAACAACTGCGGTGGATGCAGCAAGACGCCGGCGGAGGGGGCGGGGGGCGCTGTGCAGTGCGGCCTGTCTAGATCTATTTCAAATTCAGACAAGCTGCCCAATACGTGTCTCCTTGCGGTCCCACCCATCAGCAAGCAACAGTCAGACGAAGACTCGGCCCCACTCGTCAGCAACTAACGGTCAATGGACGGTCAAGACGGCAAACGCCCGCTATGAGCATTTGTGAGAGTTTCAGCTAAGGAAGAGGGGAAAAGCGAGCAAATGTTTGGAGCGTGGGGAAAAGTGAGCACAACTAAGGAACCAGGGGCACTAATTTAAATATTCTTTCATGAATTGTACAAGTGACCAATGTTGTATTTGCTAACTTTCGATAAATTTTACCACCTATACTTCTTTTGTGTGAACTCGTTACTCCCCATGGGATAAGCATATGAAACATATATAATTTCAGATTTGTGATATTCAATCCATTCAACCATTTACTCAAAGGATATAAGTGAAGCACGAGAGTAAATGACAAACTACTCCAAAAATATATAAGTGAAGATCAATGAGTAGTCAAATAATTAAGTAGCTATGTGATGACTCTCTCTCATAACAAAATTAGATCTTAAGTATTTTATTCAAATAGCAAGCAAAACAAAATAAAATGACATTACAAGGATAGCACATATCATGTGAAGAATCAAAAACTTAGGCTCAACCAAAACTGACTAATCATTGTTGAAGAAGAAAGGCGGGATGCCAACCGGGGCATCCCCAAGCTTAGATGCTTGAGACTTCTTGAAATATTAACTAGGGATGCCTAGGGCGTCCCCTAGCTTGAGCTCTTATGTCTCCTTAATTCCTCTCATATCACGGTTTCCCTAATTCTTAAAAACTTCATCCACACAAAACTCAACAAGAACTCGTGAGATAAGTTAGTATAAACCAATGCAATAACCTTATCATTCTCTACTGTAGAAAATCACTAAAATTATAATTTGACATTTCATACTAAATGCCTTTGCATATTTAATACTCCTATCCTCAAATAGAATCATTAAACAAGCAAACATGTGCAAACAATGCAAACATAAGAGCAATTTGTCTAAACAGAACAGTCTGTAAAGAATGCAAGAATATTCATACTTCTATAACTCCAAAAATTCTGAAAAATTACCACACTGTAGAAAATTTGCTTTTACTCATTGTGTAAAAATTTCAAGATTTTATCTCGTTCCGACTTTCCAGAAGAATTCAGACAATGATAGAAAACTTTCTGTTATAAAAATAGCAACATATAGACTTGCAAAATAAGCATGGTAAAGGCTATACTTGACAATTTTTATTGAACTAAAAGATGAAAACCATTATTCTAAATAGCATCAAGCAAATCTCAACCAAAGAAAATTACGCTCCAAGCAAAACCCATATCATGTGACGAATAAAAATATAGCTCCAAGTGAGGTTACCGATAATGTTGGAGACGAAAGAGGGGATGCCTTCTGTGGCATCCCCAAGCTTATTTGCTTGGGTATTCTATGAATATTACCCTAGGGTGCCTTGGGAATCCCCAAGATTAGGGTATTTCCACTCTTATTCTCCTCATATCGATATCTCACCCAAAACTTGAAAACTTTAATAACACAAAACTTAACGGAACTTTGTGAGATGAGTTAGTATGATAAAGACAAATCATTCACTTTGGTGCTATCAAGATAAGATTCATAATTGTTCTCACATAATGCCTACTTTACACTACAATTTCTACAATTTATATTGGCCAATATAAGCCATAGAAACTATAAAACAAGCAAACTATGCATTCAAAATAGAATCTGTCAAAAACAGAACAGTCTGTAAAGATCTGGACAATGACCATACTTCTGTAAACCCAAAAATTATGAAAAATTAGGACATTGTAAGAAATTTGTATACCAATCATGTGTAAAAAATTAGAATTTTATCACGTTCCAGTGAATTTAAACAATTCTGTTATTGAAAGCAAAAGTTTCTATTTTTGCACAGAATCAATTCAACTATCATCCACACTACCCCAAAGGCTTTACTTGACATTTTATTGAAACAAAAACTATAAAACATGATTATTACATTAGCTTAACCATGTGAACACAAAAAACAGTAGAGTTAAATATTGGGTTGTCTCCCAACAAGCGCTTTTCTTCAGTGTCTTTTTAGCTAGGCATGATGATTTCAATGATGCTCACATAGAAGATAAGAATTAAAACATAAAGAGAGCATCATGAAGCATATTACTAGCACATTTAAGCCTAACCGACTTCCTATGCATATGGATTTTGTGAGCAAACAACTTATGGGAACAAAAATAAACTAGCATAGGAAGGCAAAATAAGCATAACTTCAAGATTTTCAACACATAGAGAGGAAACTTGATATTATTGCAATATGTAAAAGCATATATTCCTCTCTCATAATAATTTCCAGTAGCATCATGAATGAATTCAACAATATAACTATCACATAAAGCATTATTTTCATGATCTACAAGCATAGAAATTTTACTACTCTCCACATAAGCAAATTTGTTCTCATGAATAGTAGTGGGAGCAAATTCAATGAAATAACTATCATATGACACTTGATGCACATAATCATTTTGAGCATTAAAATCATGATGACAAGTTGCATGGATATCATTACTCTTTGTAGCATACATATCATCACAATAATCATCATAGATAGCAACTTTTTTGTCATAGTCAATTGAAACCTCTTCCAAAATAGTGGATTCATCACTAAATAAAGTCATGAACTCTCCAAATCCACTTTCATAATTATTACAATAAGATTCAACACCCTCCAAAATAGTGGGATCATTATTATCTAGAGTTGACACTCTTGCAGACCCACTTTCATCAATATAATCATCATAAATCGGACGCATGCTTTCATCATAATAAATTTTATCAACAACACTTGGGGGACTAAAAATATCATTGATGTCGGCTAGGACTACGTCGGTATTTCCCCAAAGAGGAAGGGATGATGCAGCACAACGATGGTAAGTATTTCCCTCAGTGATGAAACCAAGGTTATAAAACTAGTAGGAGAACCAACCAACACAACGTAAACAGCCCCTGCACATAAATAACAACCACTTGCAACCCGACATGTTAAAGGGGTTGTCAATCCCTTTCGGGTAATGGTGCCAGAAGTTGGTTCGTGGACGGGAGAAAGTTGTAATAGATTGAATAAATAGATCGCAAATAAAATAAAGTGCAACAAAGTATTTTTGTATTTTTGGTTTAGTAGATCTGAAAATAAATGCAAAGGAAAATTAGATCGCAAAGGAAAATAATATGAGAAAGAGACCCAGGGGCCATAGGTTTCACTAGTGGCTTCTCTCGAGAAAATAGTGATAACCCACAAGTATAGGGGATCACAACAGTTTTCAAGGGTAGAGTATTCAACCCAAATTTATTGATTCGACACAAGGGGAGCCAAAGAATATTCTCAAGTATTAACAGTTGAGTTGTCAATTCAACCGCACATGAAAGACTTAATATCTGCAACAAAGTATTTAGTAGCAAAGTAATATGGAAGTAGCGGCAACGGTGGCAAAAGTAATAGTATTGGTTTTGTAGTGATTGTAACAATGGCAACGGGAAAGTAACTAAGCAAAGATCAATATGTGAAAAGCTCGTAGGCAATGAATCAGTGATGGATAATTATGTCGGATGTGATTCCTCATGTAACAGTTATAATATAGGGTGATACAGAACTAGCTCCAGTTCATCAATGTAATGTAGGCATGTATTCCGAATATAGTCATACATGCTTATGGAAAAGAACTTGCATGATATCTTTTGTCCTACCCTTTCGTGGCAGCGGGGTCCTATTGGAAACTAAGGGATATTATGGCCTCCTTTTAATAGAGTACCGTAACAAAGCATTAACACTTAGTGAATACATGAACTCCTCAAACTATGGTCATCACCGGGAGTGGTCTCGATTATTGTCACTTCGGGGTTACCGGATCATAACACATAGTAGGTGACTATTGACTTGCAAAATAGGATCAAGAACTCACATATATTCATGAAAACATAATAGGTTCAGATCTAAAATCATGGCACTCAGGCCCTAGTGACAAGCATTAAGCATAGCAAAGTCATAGCAACATCAATCTTAGAACATAATGGATACTAGGGATCAAACCCTAACAAAACTAACTCGATTACATGATAAATCTCATCCAAACCATCACCGTCCAGCAAGCCTACAATGTAATTACTCACGCACGGCGGTGAGCATCATGAAATTGGTGATGGAGGAAGGTTGATGATGAGGATGGCGATAGATTCCCCTCTCCGAAGCCCCGAACGGACTCCAGATCAGCCCTGCCGAGAGAGATTAGGGCTTGGCGGCGGCTCTGTATCGTAAAACGTGATGAATCCTTCTCCTTGATTTTTTTCTCCCCGAACGTGAATATATAGAGTTGGAGTTGACGTCAGTGGAGCATCAGGGGGCCCACGAGGCAGGGGGCGGCCTGCACCCTCGTGGATAGGGTGTGGGCCCCCTGGTGTTGATTCTTTTGCCAGTATTTTTTATTTATTCCAAAACATGTCTCCGTAAATTTCCAGGTCATTCCGAGAACTTTTATTTCTGCACAAAAATAACACCATGGCAATTCTGCTGAAAACAACGTCAGTCCCGGTTAGTTCCATTCAAATCATGCAAGTTAGACTCCAAAACAAGGTCAAAAGTGTTTGGAAAAGTAGATACGATGGAGACGTATCAACTCCCCCAAGCTTAAACCTTTGCTTGTCCTCAAGCAATTCAGTTGACAAACTGAAAGTGATAAAGAAAAACTTTTACAAACTCTGTTTGATCTTTTTGTTGCAAATATGTAAAGCCAACATTCAAGTTTTTAGCAAATATTATGAACTAACCATATTCACAATAACATTTAGGTCTCATGTTTACTCATATCAATGCCATAATCAACTAGCGAGCAATAATAATAAATTTTTGGATGACAACACTTTCTCAAAATGATCATAATATGATATAACAAGATGGTATCTCGCTAGCCCTTTCTGAGACGGCAAAACATAAATGCAGAGCACCCCTGAAGATCAAGGACTCACTAAACATTGTAATTCATGGTAAAAGAGATCCAGTCAGAGTCATACTCAATGTAAATTAATAGTAATTCCTGCACATGACAGCAGTGCTCTCCAACTGGTGCTTTTTAATAAGAGAATGATGGCTCAACATAAAAGTAAATAGATATGCCCTTTGCAGAGGGAAGTAGGGATTTGTAAAGGTGCCAGAGCTTGAGTTTTGAAATAGAGATGAATAATATGTTGAGTGGTATACTTTCATTGTCAACATAACAACCAAGAGATCTCGATATCTTCCATGCTACACACATTATAGGTGGTTCCCAAACAGAATGGTAAAGTTTATACTCCCCCACCACCAACAAACATCAATACATGGCTTGTCCGAAACAACGGGTGCCTCCAACTAACAACAATCCTGGGGGGGGGGTTGTTTGCAATTATTTTAATTTAAGCATTGGACAAGGCATCTCGGTTACCAACCATTTTCTCGTGAATGATGAGCGGAGTCCACTCATCTTGAGAATAACCCACCTAGTATGGAAGATATAGACAACCCTAGTTGATACATGAGCTATTCGAGCATACAAAACAGAATTTCATTTGAAGGTTTAGAGTTTGGCACATACAAATTTACTTGGAACGGTAGGTAGATACCGCTTATAGGAAGGTATGGTGGACTCATATGGAATAACTTTGGGGTTTATGGAAGTGGATGCACAAGCAGTATTCCCGCTTAGTACAAGTGAAGGCTAGTAAAGACTGGGAAGCGACCAACTAGAGAGCGACAATAGTCATGAACATGCATTAAAATTAATCAACATTGAGTGCAAGCATGAGTAGGATATAATTCACCATGAACATAAGTATCATGGAGGCTATGTGATACGTCTCCAACGTATCTATAATTTTTGATTGTTCCATGCTATTATATATTCTGTTTTGGATGTTTAATGGGCTTTATTATACACTTCTATATTATTTTGGGACTAACCTATTAACCCAAGGCCCAGTGCAAATTGTTGTTTTTTTGCCTATTTCAGTGTTCCGCAGAAAAGAAATACCAAATGGAGTCCAAACGGAATGAAACCTTCGGGAACGTGATTTTTGGAACAAACGTGATCGAGAGGACTTGGAGTGGACGTCAAGAAACAACTGAGGAGAACACGAGGCAGGGGACGCACCTACCCCCCTAGGCGTGCCCTCCCCCCTCGTGGCTCAACCGACCTACTTCTTGCTCCTATATATAGTCATATACCCTGAAAACATCCAGGAGCACCACGAAACCCTATTTCCACCGCCGCAACCTTCTGTACCCAAGAGATCCCATCTTGGGGCCTTTGCCGGAGCTCCGCCAGAGGGGGCATCGATCACGGAGGGCCTCTACATCAACTCCATGGCCCCTCCGATGATGTGTGAGTAGTTTACTGCAGACCTTCGGGTCCATAGTTATTAGCTAGATGGCTTCTTCTCTCTCTTTGGATCTCAATACAAAGTTCTCCTCGATCTTCTTGGAGATCTATTCGATATAACTCCTTTTGCGGTGTGTTTGTCGAGATCCGATGAATTGTAGGTTTATGATCAAGTCTATCTATGAACAATATTTGATTCTTCTCTGAAATCTTTTATGTATGATTGGTTATCTTTGCAAGTCTCTTCGAATTATCAGTTTGGTTTGGCCTACTAGATTGATCTTTCTTGGAATGGGAGAAGTGCTTAGCTTTAGGTTCAATCTTGTGATGCTCGATCCCAGTGACAGAAAGGGAAACGGCACGTATTGTATTGTTGCCATCGAGGATAAAAAGATGGGGTTTATATCATATTGCTTGAGTTTATCCCTCTACATCATGTCATCTTACCTAATGCGTTACTCTGTTCTTATGATCTTAATACTCTAGATGCATGCTGGATAGCTGTCGATGTGTGGAGTAATAGTAGTAGATGTAGGCAGGAGTCAGTCTACTTGTCACGGACCTGATGCCTATATACATGATCATGCCTAGATATTCTCATAATTATTCGCTTTTCTATCAATTGCTCGACAGTAATTTGTTCACCCACCATAATACTTATGCTATTTTGAGAGAAGCCACTAGTGAACCTATGGCCCCCGGGTCTATTCTCCATTATATTAATCTTCCGTCAACAAGCTATTTCTATTACCTTTTATCTTGCAATCTTTACTTTTAATCTTTGTCATAAAAATACCAAAAATATTATCCTATCATCTCTATCAGATCTCACTCTCGTAAGTGACCGTGAAGGGATTAACAACCCCGTTATCACGTTGGTTGCGAGGTTCTTATTTGTTTGTGTAGGTACGAGGGACTTGCGTGTGGCCTCCTACTGGATTGATACCTTGGTTCTCAAAAACTGAGGGAAATACTTACGCTACTTTGCTGCATCACCCTTTCCTCTTAAAGGGAAAACCAACGCAGTGCTCAAGAGGTAGCAAGAAGGATTTCTGGCGCTGTTGCCGGGGAGTCTACGCACAAGTCAAGACATACCAAGTACCCATCACAAACTCTTATCCCCCGCATTACATTATTTGCCATTTGCCTCTCATTTTCCTCTCCCCCACTTCACCCTTGCCGTTTTATTCACCCTCTTTTTCCATTCCCCTTCTCTTTTCTAGTTTGCCTCTTTTTGTTTGCCTTTTGCTTGCCTGTGTGTTGGATTGTTTGCCGCAATGGCCTTACCAAAAAGTTTTGATCCTCACCTTAGAAGGTTGGAAGAAATTGAAAACAACGTTAGAAGTTTTATGTCCTTGCAGTTTGAGCATAATAATTTCTTCAGAAACGCGCTTAAAGAACAAAAAAAATATAGGGTAGATGAATAAGGAGCTCGATGATATGTCTAAAGAATTTTATGGTTTGAAATCTCAGTTCGCTCATCTTGAAAACTTAATAGCCCAAATTTCGGATAAGCAGGCCACCTTAGTTAATAAGATAGCCGCCAAACCGTAAGAACTTGATGATAATAGGGATGAAGATCTAAAAGTTATTGATGCGTCCCCTATTAAATCTTTGTTTTGCAATATGAATCTTGATAATGATGGGACTGGAGATGAGTCAACTTTAGTTAGAAGGCGTCCCAATGATTTAGAGTTTTTAGATCTTGATGCAAAAATTGATAAAGGTGGGATTGGAGAGGTCAAAACTTTAATAGCAATGAACCCACTATCTTGGATTTCAAGTAATTTAATTATTATAATTGCTCTTTAATAGATTGTATTTCCTTGTTGCAATCCGTGCTAAATTCTCCGCATACTTATAGTCAAAATAAAGCTTTTACTAAACATATCGTTGATGCTTTAATGCAATCTTATGAAGAAAAGCTTGAACTGGAAGTTTCTATCCCTAGAAAACTTTATGATGAGTGGGAACCTACTATTAAAATTAAAATTAAAGATCATGAATGCTATGCTTTTGTGTGATTTGGGTGCTACTGTTTCCACGATTCCTAAAACTTTGTGTGATTTGCTAGGTTTCCGTGAATTTGATGATTGTTCTTTAAACTTGCATCTTGCGGATTCCACCATTAAGAAACCTATGGGAAGAATTAATGATGTTCTTATTGTTGCAAATAGGTATTATGTGCCCGTAGATTTCATTGTCCTTGATATAGATTGCAATCCTACATGTCATATTATTCTTGGCAGACCTTTCCTCAGAACGATTGGTGCAATTATTGATATGAAGGAAGGGAATATTAGATTTCCATTAAGGAAGGGCATGGAACACTGTCCTGTAAAGAAAATTAAATTACCTTATGAATCTATTATGATAGCCACTTATGGATTGCATCTATCCTTGTTTTTATGACTAGCTAGGGGCATTAAACGATAGCGCTTGTTGGGAGGCAACCTAATTTTATTTTTGTTTCTTGCTTTTTGATTATGTTTAGGAATAAATAATTCATCTAGCCTCTGTTTAGATGTGGTTTTATGCTTTTAATTAGTGTTTGTTCCAAGTAGAACCTTTGGGAAGACTTGGGGAAAGTCTTTGCAATCTTGCTGTAAAAAACAGAAACTTTAGCGCTCACGAGATTTGCTGCCATTTTTACTAGAGAGTGCTATTTAGTTAATTATTTTTGAAGATGATTAATATATAAATTCCTCACGTCCAAAAATTTATTTTATAATTTTTGGGGTTCCAGAAGTATTCGAAACCTACAGATTACTACAGACTATTCTGTTTTTGACAGATTCTGTTTTTCGTGTGTTGTTTGCTTATTTTGATGAATCTATGGCTAGTAATAGAGTTTATGAATCATAGAAAAGTTGGAATACAATAGGTTTAACACCAATATAAATAAAGAATGAGTTCATTATAGTACCTTGAAGTGGTGGTTTGTTTTATTTTACTAACAGAGCTCACGAGATTTTCTTGTAAGTTTTGTGTTGTGAAGTTTTCAAGTTTTGGGTAAAGATTTGATGGATTATGGAACAAGGAGAGGCAAGAGCCTAAGCTTGGGGATGCCCAAGGCACCCCAAGGTAAAATCCAAGGACAACCAAAAGCCTAAGCTTGGGGATGCCCCGGAAGGCATCCCCTCTTTCATCTTCGTCCATCGGTAACTTTACTTGGAGCTATATTTTTATTCACCACATGATATGTGTTTTGCTTGGAGCGTCTTGTATGATTTGAGTATTTGATTTTTAGTTTACCACAATCATCCTTGCTCTACACACCTTTTGCACTACAAAAAATACACTTCCGTGATGATACGTGTTTGTCACAGTAGGTCGCGTTTTTCTGTCATGCATGTACATCCATGACGATTTTATGACAGAATCAAGATAGTCATACCTGTGCTGTCGTAGAAGTGTTCCATGACATTACCAAAATTATCATCACGGAAGTGTCTACTTCCATGACGATAAATCGTGCGTCACAAAAGTGCTTTCATCAAGGGTGACCGACATGTGGCATCCACCGTAACGGAACGCCGTTAAGCTATCGGGTCGGGTTTTGGATCCGATAACTCATTAACAGCCCCGACCAATGGGGATTTTCCACATGTAAAATCATCATTCACTGGAGGAGACACATGTCAGGTCCGCGTTGGCACAGGTGTCACTCATCCAATGGGCGAGACGCGCCTATGATATGTTGACACGTGGACCGGCCCATCAAGTTTAAATGGGCCGGCCCAACTGAAGGCCCACAAGATTTTGCGGACCATAATGGGCCGGCCCAGCTAAAGGCCCACGAGATTTTGCGGACCATAATGGGCTGGCCCAGCTAAAGGCCCACAAGATTTTGCGGGCCATAATGGGCCGGCCCAGGTAAAGGCCCACAAGATTTTTGTGTGCCATAATGGGCTGGCCCAGGTAAAGGCCCACAAGATTCTTGCGGATCATAATGGGCCGGCCCAGCTAAAGGCCCATGAGATTTCGCTGACATTAATGGGCTGGCCTAGCTGTAGGCCCACAAGATTTTGAGGACCCTAGTAGGCCGGCCCATTAACTGGCTGCCATGTTTTGGGCCAAATGCTGACCCATATTTGATCCGGTCCATTAATGGCCTGCCACGCTCCGGGCCTAATAGTGGCCCATATGAGATCTGGCCCGTTAAAAGCCTACCACATTCTGGGCCAAATTACGGCCCAGATCAGGTCCAGCCCTTTAAGAGGCTTTGGGCTCAATTATGGCCCATATCAAATTCGGCCCGTCAACTGGACACTATGCTTTTGGGCCCACTTGCTAAAGTCCCACTTAGTAACTCGGCCTGATATTAATTTTGGCCTGTTAAGGCCCCGTTTAACATTTCGGCCCTATATTAATTTTGGCATGTTAAAAGCCCGTCATATAGTTGGGCCTAACTACGGCCCGGTTTGCATCCGGCCTGCTCGCAGCCGATATCTGATTGGGCCAAACAAGGACCGAGACAATTTTGGCCTGTTAAAAGCCCGTGATTTGATTCGCACAATCATGGGCCGGGTTTCATTTCGGACTGATGCCGGCCCATGAGCTGTTCGACACGTTTCAGGCCCAACCTACATCGTGATTGCATGACGGCCCGATTATGTACCATAATTTTACAGTTTGGCTGGTTTACTGCGAAGACAGGATATATATATAGCAAAATAACTGCATCATCGTGAATAAGAAAAAACCTAGACTATACAATAAAGAAATTACGTCATATTACATCCACTAGGCATCAAAGTTCGCCACTATGATAATAAAGCACAAGCAAACAGCAGATTACATACACTCGGCATCAAAGATCGCCACCAGTGCAAATAAACACGCCGACAAAATAATATACAAAACCGACAGCACTTCAATAGAGTTCAAGAAAGGTTAGCCCTGCTGGGGAGCTGCAGCGCAAGCAGCTGAGCAAGATGATGACACTGCGCTTATTCAACAGTTATATCTTCCTCACTTTGAAAGATAAACAAGCAGATAGATGACAGGTTTTGCACATAAAACTATCAGTGCCGACAATTCATCACATTTCTTACTGACGAATAAAGTGACACAGTTTAAAATTGCATTAACACAATATCGTATTGTTCAGGTCAAGACATGGCAGGAAATGACATGTGAAGGAGTTGGCAGCTTCACAACACCACTGGATTACAGATCAAGAACTCATAAGTATCAATGGTTAGTGTGCTGACAATTTATACCATTTCAGATTGGCAAATAAAGAGACGGTTTAAATAATAGTAGAATGATAGGACATTGTTCATAGTTAAGACATTGCAGAATATGACATTGTGCTATAGTGGGTAGGTTCACCACACCACTAGATTACGGATGAAGAACAGAAGCATACATGCAGTGCAAAAGAAGATCACTTGCTTTGTATAATTTAATTTACATGGTATGAAGAAGTAACTTGGTTGTACAACTCAAAACTTAAATTGAGAAAGGACAAACTTTTGTTTATGAACTACATAATAAACTTTAAACAAGCAATTTGATGCAAACACAAAAAATAAACAGCTGTTGCAGTCATGCCTAACCAAATATATACAACAAAGTTTGAAGGCTTGAGATGGACAAACTTACATTATTGGTGAAGACAGGCTCTATAAAGGCCTTGTCCATGCTTGTAACGCCCTCGATGTGGCTATATCTCCCACGTGTCGAAGCATGACTTAGAGGCATAACCGCATTGAAAGCAATGTCGCAAGTGAGGTAATCTTCACACAACCCATGTAATACAAAAGGGAAAGAGATACATAGTTGGCTTACAATCGCCACTTCACACAATTACATGAATAAAGCATTGCAACATCCAAATACAATCAAGGTCCGACTACGGAACCAAAATAAAAGAAGAACCCCAAATGCGACAAGGTCCCCGATCGACCCCAACTGGGCTCCACTACTAATCAACTAGAACGAAACAACATAAAGGACACGATCTTCATCGAGCTCCTCCTTGAGCTTGCTTGCGTCATCTGCTCGGTAACATCGGCACCTGCAAACTGGTTTTGGAAGTATCTGTAAGCCACGGGGACTCAGCAATCTCACACCCTCGCGATCAAGACTATTTAAGCTTATGGGTAAGGTAACAGGTATGAGGTGGAGCTGCAACAAGCGACTAGCATATATGGTGGCTAACATACGCAAATGAGAGCGAGAAGAGAAGGCAAAGCACGATCTTGAAACTATGATCAAGAAGTGATCCTAGAACAACCTACGTCAATCATAACTCCAACACCGTGTTCACTTCCCGGACTCCGCCGGAAAGAGACCATCACGGTTACACACGCGGTTGATGCATTTTAATTAAGGGCAACTTCAGGTTTTCTACAACCGGACATTAACAAATTACCATCTGCCCATAACCGCGGGCACGGCTTTCGAAAGTTCAAATCCCTGCAGGGGAGTCCCAACTTAGCCCATGAGAAGCTCTCACGGTCAACGAAGGATAAACCTTCTCCCGAGACATTCCGATCAGACTCGGTATCCCGGTTCTACAAGACAACTTCGACAAGTTAAAACAAATCCAGCAACACCGCCCGAATGTGCCGACAAATCCCGATAGGAGCTGCACATATCTCGTTCTCAGGGCACACTCAGATGAGCGCTCCATACAACTAAAACCAAACCTCGAGTTTCCCCGAGGGGGCGCTGCACAGGACTCTAGTTTGGACCAACACTCAGAGGAGCACTGGCCCGGGGGGGGGGGGGGTTAAAATAAGATGACCCTTGGGCTCCGGAAACCCAAGGGAAAAAGAGGCTAGGTGGCAAATGGTAAAACCAAGGTTGGGCATTGCTGGAAGAGTTTTATTCAAGGCGATTTGTCAAGGGGTTCCCATTATTACCCAACCGCGTAAGGAACGCAAAATCCGGGAACATAACACCGATATGACGGAAACTAGGGCGGCAAGAGTGGGACAAAAAACTAGGCAAAAGGACGAGCCTTCCACCCTTTACCAAGTATATAGATGCATTAAGATAACAAGATAATATAGTGATATCCCAACAAGAAAATAATGTTCCAACAAGGAACGGCCTCCAATCTTCACCTGCAACTAACAACGCTATAAGAGGGGCTGAGCAAAGCGGTAACATAGCCAATCAACGGTTTGCTAGGACATGGTGGGTTAGAGGTTTGACATGGCAATTTGGGAGGCATGATAAGCAAGTGGTAGGCATCGTAGCATAGGCATAGCAAAAGAGCGAGCATCTAGCAAAGCAAAGATAGAAGTGATTTCGAGGGTATGATCATCTTGCCTGAGATCCCGCAAGGAAGAAGAACGAGTCCATAAAGAAGACAAATGGGCGTAGACGAACGGGTCCTCACAAACGTGACGTTAACAGAACCAACCCGAAGAAGCAACACCGGAAAGAAGCACACAACATAGTAAACAACCACGACATAAGCATGGCATGATGCACAACCAAGTATGATGCATGTCCGGTTTAATGAAGCATGGCATGGCAAAAGAGCACAAGCAATCCTACAAATTAAGTGGAGCTCGCATATTGACGAAACATCACGACAAGTTTTTAGTTTGATCTCGTTTATATACCCAACAATATTAAATGTTGTTAAACATGGCAAGAGGGTGAAGCAAAATAAAACTACCTATCTAGTCAAGGTTAAATGAGGCTGGAAACAACGAACAACAAATCCAGAAACTCCTCATGTGCATATTTTAAGGTTTGGTACTGTTCTGCCCTAAACACAATTTTAAAGTTGTTAAACATGCAAACTAAGGTCACCATGGTAAACTAGACATTTTTCTACCCCATTTACATATAAATTTTATTTAAAATGGAGCTACGGTATTTAGTTATGAATTAAAGCATTTTAGCATGGCATTTGGGCAAATTTAAGCAAACAACATTTTAAGCATTTTAAACATGGATGAAAGTTGGATATTATTAAACTAGACAAAATTTTAGACAAGTTTCATATATAAAGTTTTTACAAGTGATGCTTAGTTTGTGAGATATTAAATGTATGAACATGAGGGTCTTTTCTGTAAAACTATGCAATTCGGGATAAATGGACAAAATCGCAGATCCGAAAAAAAACAGAGACGGGCCAAAACTGAGCGCTCACATTGGCCAGGCCCAGCCGAAGAAAAGCAAAGGGGCGCTGGGGAGAGGGTCTCTCCCCATGGGCCATGGCCCAGCAGAAGAGGTGAGGTGAGGCCGGCAGGGGGGGGGGGGGGGGCGGATGCAGACCGAGGCGAGGACGGCCCAGGCGAAGTCAACGCGCCTGGTTCCTTCGCTGCAGGGAAATAGGGGATCGAGCCCGTGCTCGATGGAAGGAAGCTACGGCGCAGGGACGCGGTCAACGTAGACGTTCGAGGCAGAGGCGATGCAGGTGAGGTCCGACAGGGGCGCAGGTCTCCAGGACAGCGGATCTGGCCCGAAATGGGCTTGGATGGCGATTGGTAACGCAAGAAGACGAGGACGGCGGGGTTCAGAGGAGGAAGATGCCACCAAGTCTGCTCCAAGGTGCGGCGGTGTTGGAGATAGGGGACTCGCGGCGGCGCGATGTAGATGAGCAGCAGAGGACGGAGGCCCGACAGGGATCCAGCGAGGCAGGGCCCCATGCGGCGGAGGGGTCCAGGACGGAGAGGTTGCCGAGAGGGATCGAATCCGGCGGCCGGCACCTTGACTTGAAGAAGAGGACAGCCATGGTGTGGGATCTGCAGAAGAAACAATGGCTGTTTCAGTAGAGCTTGAGGGGGAAGAGAAGAAGGGAACGAGGGGAGAAGGAGGAGGACGGGGATAGTGCTCAACTGCTGGTTCGGCAGCGCGGTCGTCGAAGTAGAGGCAGCAGCAAGAGGAGTTGATGCTTGTTGGAGGGGCTCGGGCCACAGAGGAGCTCCACTCCTCTGGATCGAAGAGGGAGGAGGAGGCATCGGGTGAGGTGGAGTTAGATCAAGGGGAGGGGGCCGATAGGCTCGGCGCTGAAAACAAGGAAGTTGGCGGCGGGGATGGATTGGATGGATGGAAGGATGGGACAGGATCCCTAATTCCTAGGGTTGCCCATTATATACGCTGGTGGATTAGGTTAGGGGCTAACGGAATCCTCCGATCGTAAATGGACAACCGAGAATAAAAGGTTAGAGGAGTCCAAATAAGAAAACGGTGATGTTTTGTAAACGTTTGGGGATGATCCGGACCCAATGGTGGCGACTGCCCGGGTCGGGTTCGGGACAACTGCCGGACGCGCGCGCGCGAGGAGGGCCGCGGGCTAACGAGAGAGGTTAGGTTGGGTCTGGCGGATTGTGAAGAGCGGGTTGGTCTGAGAGAAGAGGGGAGAGATGCAGCCCGGCACGGTTTCCGGAGACCGAAAACGTCCGACGTTAGACCGGCTATACTGCCGCTATAGTTATCCGTTGGGGCATCAAACGATCTCCGAATGCGATGAAACTTGACAGGCGGTCTATCTACACTATAATACGATCACACGTCAACTCTCATCCCATTCCGAGAACATTTTCTGGCCACTTATAAAATAATATTTCGGACATGCCGCGGGCGCGTGCAAGTGTACCTGGGCTCAGAACGGACAACGGAGAGAACGAGGAGGCCGGGATGGATGCAAGTTTCGAAAACATGATGATGCAATGCACATGATGACATGATGAAATGCAACACGCATGCAAAAGACAAGGCAACAACAACGAATAACTGGAAGATACCTAGCGCAACGGTCTCGGGGCGTTACAATGCTAATGGGGGGGGGGCAATTCAAGAAGTTTACCATAGAATCTTCTTCAAAAGCATTGCCTTTATTCTACATTTTGTTAAGAGTAAATATAGATGTGATAATATACGAAAAAATGGAGAATATTTAAGATAAGATGAAGAGTGATGCTACATAACCAAGTAGCTAAAAATGTAAGTGCAGCAATACAGGCAAAAGGTACAACCAAGAGCAATGCACAGCTAAACTTCTTCAGTACCAACCTTATGGTAAGAGTAAATATAGATCTGTTGTGTAGAAAATGGAGGGCAAAGGAAAATAAGCTGCAGAGTGATGGTACATGAACAACTACATGTCATTATAAGTACAATGATAAAAGACAACATGTACTTACAAGAACAATGCAGAGCTAAAAAAACATTGGCATTGGATATATTCTACACTAATGTAACCATTCATACAGATCAGATAATTTGGAGCGAACAATTGATAAGCAAGCTATCATGCATACTGCTGTCACATAATGAACCAGGTATGTATGCAAGTATAGTGATACAGGACAATAGGTACTAACAAGAGCAAAGCAGCGGGCAGCATATTTGCGATATCCTGTCGTTCTTGTCAAACCGGAATTCTTCTTTGAGCAGATTTCCTGCAAAAAAGATCCGTAAGGCACATGCGGAAAAGTAGAAGTTTAAATTGTCATGTGATTTCATAGACAGTACCTCATCCTGGGAACGAGACCAGTGCATAACAAGGTTTTTCCATTCAATGTCTTCTAAATTTAGCACAGGAGACTTCACCGGAAATTCGTTTATAGACTTGCCATCAAAGTGTGATTTCCTCAGGTAACACCGATACTGCTACAATGCTTCCTTGAAAAGCACAAGCAAGCTTTGCTCGTCATGACTATCCAGATTGACCCTCGCCTAGATACAACAATGTAATGTAAATCATTGATGTGTTCAATCAACAGAAAACAGGAAAATAATAACCATGAATAATAGCACTTACACGTAAGTTGAACAGGAAGATGTGAAAATGGTGTTTGTCTTCACAATAATCTTCCCATGATGGGAATATATGCACGTAGTCCCTAACAACATTAAAAGCATTGTCTTTTAAACTGGGAATAAATGGAATGGGGTTCCAATCTGCTGGAATTGGCCGTCTCTGCAGTTGGGATAGGTCTTCGGCCTGTGGACTTGCTGTACTTTTTGCTGGAGTGGGATTTTTTCGTGGTACAGCTGGTGCTATGGCAAGTGAAATCGGTATACCTTTTGCTGGAGTGCAGGTCCTGTGTGGTGGGGCTAGTGGTGTGGCCAGTGAAGTATGGGTATAGTCTGCTGGAGTCGATCCTATGTTTTGTGTCACTGGTTGTATAGCCAATATAAGTGGGGTGCTGTCTGATTTCTCCGGCACCACCACGTTTTTCAAGGACTTTGCTGGTGCTCCTTCAGGTTCGGCAATCACCCTCTTCCTTTTTGATGTCTGATGCACAAGAACAACATTTGAGTGGAAAAACATGGTATGATGACAGATGGAATATGTATTGATAATGGATGGGCATGGCATCTTGACATATATGATGAGTAAACTAAGCAAATGGTGGTGCAACAAAGTAGAAGAAATGCAAGACAACATATGCAAGATACCCGCAATCAATAAAACATTGCCAAATTAGAACAGGCACCTTGATGGGTGAATAGGACAGGCCATCTGCCTTTGACTCCTCGAGGTTAGAATAGTCATTAGGATCATATTCTGAACAAGAATCAACAGGTGGGGAGCGTATGAGTTTCATTGCATCCAGAATGGCACTCAATGCCTTCGTGCCAATTTTGTAAGTCATTGCAGTGTTTAGCTTAAAGAGTGGACTGCTGCTAGTGCGACACAAAGGAGCTACACAGATCATAGTGTAGATATAACGGGGAAACCTTAAGCATCAGAGTAAAATCAGCAAAGTGGAACTTGCTGGAATATATGTGCTAGTATTGCCGGTACGGCTAGAAAGGCTTCGGATACCAACTCTCTTCAAGTGAAGGTGCGGTATTGTTAATATCAGTGTAACTCTCAAAGGCGACACAGCTCCCCGTATTGCTATTCTTATAGGATTCAAGTGGGCAGGCCACTACAAATCCTATTCCTATGTTTACAAGATCCTACGAATCAAAGAGGCTCAAAGTGTCCATCACAATCGACCGTATAGACCTCTACACTGCAAATGTCCCTGCTCATCTTCAGTACAAGGAACATACTGTACTACTATCATACTCCCTCTGTTCCAAAATATAAGTCTTGGTAGAGATTTCCACTATGGATCACATATAGATGTATCAAGATACATTTTAGAGTGTAGATTCACTCATTTTGCTCCATATGTAGTCCATGGTGGAATCTATACAAAGACTTGTATTTAGGAACGAAGAGAGTACATATTAAAGAAGAACGGAAGAGGAACATGGTAAAGAAGAGCAAGCAGATTTAGGATAATAAAATGTTGGTTGCGCAGTGCCCACACATGATGAACCAGAGCGCATTAAGAATGCAACTCCCAGCTGTCTCTCAACCATTTCAGGCGGTTGGATGAAGATCCTACGTCTCCTAACCCTTCTTCTTCCTCGTCTCTGATTCTTCCCATACAGAACACTGCACGGGCCGCTGGCCGGACCACCGGCCCCCACCGCTTGTGTTCCTCCGCCACCCCCACCCCAACCCCCACCCGTGTCGAGTTTTCTTTGTTCGACGAGGCCCCACAACCACCCAAGCTCCTTTGATCGCACCGGCGAACTCCGGCGAGATCTGAAAAATCGACTGACCCAATTTTGAAATTTAGTCTACTGTGATTTAACTAGTGTGGAATATAAAAGGGGAAAACCATAAGCATTGGGAGTATAGTGTTGAGCGTGCCATGGTGGATCTAAAGGTGCAAACCGGACAAAGGCAACTTCGCAACCAAGACAAGAAATCAGAGTAAAGCAGTGGCGATCTATTTTCTTGTTGCGATAAATAAGTTGAGAAGATACGAAAGAGTACCGCCTCTGGTGCGGTGTCGTGTACGCATCTGCTGAGAATTTGAAGGTGCTGCGGTAGCGATGGCTGTCGGCGGCGTGGAAGCAGATCTAGGAGGGTAGATGGTGGTGGTGGGGCGTAGTGGACGAGACGGTCGTAGGAGCGGCGCCGGCAAGGTGGACGACGGCGGGGATAAAGCGAGAGGACGGGATGCAAGGATCCCGGTCCGAAGCCGTGGATGAGAGAGGTCGATCTCTTGTAATGGACGGCGGCGGCGGGGTATCAGCTCCGGCATGGTGGAGGAGGACGATGGTGGATGGGGTGGCGGACGGCGGCGGACGGAGGAGGGTGGGGTGGAGAGGGTGTTTTGGCACCCACGGAGTACGAATGGGGAAAAGGGAGGTAGAGAGGAAGGAGGGAACCATGTATTCAGGGCGCCCTTGTCTCAAATGCGAGGAAATTTACAAACTTAGGCCCCGTTTCAAATTTCTACTACATCACAACAACATTAGTCGGTTGGGGATAGGACGGTAATCTCGCATACACCGAATATTTGCCGACGAGAGTTTGTTTTTGGCACCCACCGTGTATGAATATGAATCGGGGAGGGAGTCGATTTCGGCCAAGGACACACTGTGTTTTGGCGCCCACCGTGTATGAATCCAGGTGAGAGGCGGTTACGTCACGTTTGGGTGAAATTACAAACCTACCCCTATCGAAACCTATAGAAATCCAGCAGATAGACTTTGCGTGGCAGGGATAGGCAGTAGTGATTTCCATCTCGAAGATTTTGGTTTCGGGTGGTTACTGCGACTTTCCCCGCTTTGTTCAAATTTTGTAGAGTGCACGTTTACCGTGCCAACTCAATTTGAATCCCGTTTGTATTCTATTTTTTCGGGCGGGATCCATTTTCAATTGGAATTACATTCTATATACATCATTTTTTTATATATACTTTCAAAAGCACAACAAAGAATTCTGCTCCTTTATATGTATAATATGATTTACAAATACAACGATCTCGAAATCTAAAGGTTAAATTCGATTTTTTTAACCAAATTATGTTCTACTAAAATGTATGGATCAGTAATATCTACATATTAAATAACATAGATGTGCGTGAATTCATATGAGTATGCATGTTTGATAGATCAATTTTGGTTCGAGTATGGATTACATGTATCATCATCTCGAATTCAAATATTTGAATCCCTTTTTTGTTCACTCCTTTCACGCTCATCTCTCTCACATGCATGCTCCTTCAGGTAGCTATCACTCTCTTTTCTCCAGCTCACCCGCAAGCTCACTTCATGTTTCTCCTATCCTCGCGGCATGGAATAGATCCACAGATAAGAAGATTTGTCCATCTTGGAGATGACATTAGTTGGAATATAGGAGGAAACCACTCTAGCGACGTCTCCCTTGAGAAGTGTCATGTAGGATCGAAAGTATGTCTAGAGGGGGGGGGGGGGTGATTAGACTACTTGACCAAATAAAAACTTAACCTTTTCCCAATTTTAGTTCTTGGCAGTTTTTAGCTATCTTAGGACAAGTCAAGCAATCATTACACAATTCAAGCAAGCATGCAAAGAGTATATTGGCAGCGGAAAGTAAAGCATGCAACTTGCAAGAATATAAAGGGAAGGGTTTGGAGAATTCAAACGCTATTGGAGACACGGATGTTTTTCCCGTGGTTCGGATATGTGGTGCTATCCTACATCCACGTTGATGGAGACTTCAACCCACGAAGGGTAACGGTTGCGCGAGTCCACGGAGGGCTCCACCCATGAAGGGTCCAGGAAGAAGCAACCTTGTCTATCCCACCATGGCCATCGCCCACGAAGGACTTGCCTCACTAGCGGTAGATCTTCACGAAGTAGGCGATCTCCTTGCCCTTACAAACTCCTTGGTTCAACTCCACAATCTTGTCGGAGGCTCCCAAGTGACACCTAGCCAATCTAGGAGACACCACTCTCCAAGAAGTAACAAATGGTGTGTTGATGATGAACTCCTTGCTCTTGTGCTTCAAATGATAGTCTCCCCAACACTCAACTCTCTCTCATAGGATTTGGATCTGGTGGAAAGAAGATTTGAGTGGAAAGCAACTTGGGGAAGGCTAGAGATCAAGATTCATATGGTTTGAATGGAATATCTTGGTCTCAACACATGAGTAGGTGGTTCTCTCTCAGAACATATGAGTAGGAATGGTGTATGTGTTCTGATGGCTCTCTCCACGAGTGAAGAGGAGGTGGAGGGGTATTTATAGCCTCCACACAAAATCCAACCGTTACACACAATTTATCAATCTCGGTGGGACCGAATCAGAAAACTCGGTCGGATCGAAATGCTAAACCTAGTGACCGTTAGGAATTTCGGTGGGACTGATATGCAACTCGGTAGGACCGATTCGGTTAGGGTTTGGGCATAACGTAATCTCGGTGAGACCAATTGCACAAACTCGGTGAGACCGAGTTTGACAATAAGCTAACCAGAGAGTTGGTCAGGTAAACTCGGTGGGACCGACTCGCTCTTTCGGTGAGACCGAAAAGTTACAAGAAGGAAACATAGAGTTTACCTTGCATTCTCGGTGGGACCGATTCGCTCTTTCGGTGAGACCGAAAAGTTACGAAAGGGAAACAGAGAGTTTGCAAGCCCATCTTGGTGAGACCGAGATCCTTATCGGTAGGACCGAATTGCTAGGGTTTGGCAGTGGCAAATGACAAGTGAAACTCGGTGGCGCCGGAATGAAAGAATCGGTATGACCGAGTTTGGTTAGGGTTTAGGTCATTTGTGGATATGGGAAAGTAGCTGAGGATTTTGGAGCATATCATTAAGCACATTAAGCAAGAGGCTCATTAAGCAACACCTCATCCCTCCTTGATAGTATTGGCTTTTCCTAAAGACTCAATGTGATCTTGGATCACTAAAATATAAAATGAAGAGTCTTGAACTTTTGAGCTTGAGCCAATTCTTTGTCCTTAGCATTTTGAGGGTTCCACTTTCACATCCATGCCATGCCAATCATTGAGCTTTCCTGAAATAATCATCTTGAAATAGCATTAGCTCAATGAGCTATATGTTGTTATGAATTACCAAAACCACCCAGGGATAGTTGCACCTTCAATCTCCCCCTTTTTGGTAATTGATGACAACATATAGATCAAAGCTTTGACAAATGATAATAAGCATGAAATATATCGTTGCTTTGAGAAGTATGTGACAACTAAGAGCCCCCCCCCCCTAAATTTGTGCATATTTAAAATTTGCTTTGGACTGCAAATGCACAAGGAGTTAGAGTCATGGGTTACTCTTCCATGTCACATACATCTTGGTGGAGCGCTCAAAAATGATAAGATTGAAATACATGCACTCATCACCAAGAATAGTGAATGATCACAAAAGATAGATAGAATGATAATATTTAAGCAAGCATTAAGCAAACATTAAGTGTAGCTTATGATCAAACACATGATCATCGATGTCTCACAAACATAGGGACGTAGTATCTCACACACAAGCAAACAAAGTTCGAAAAACCACCAAATAAAACAAGAGAGAATAAAAGCAACACTCTCTCTCGAAGCCTATGATCTATACATTTTCTCCCCCTTTGGCAACAAGTTACCAAATGTTCCTAGAAAATGCATAGTGCTAAGTCAACGCTCAGGCTTGATCTTCAGGTGGTGGTGGAGTCCGGAGCACTCCAAGGACGAAGCCTTCGGTAGACGTGGTCGGAGTTGAGGCTGAAGTGGATGCTGGAGCTGGTGGAACTAAGGCTGTGGCTGGCGCAGACGTTGTAGCTCTGGTGTCAGCAACTGGCAGTGCAGACGACCTCGGACCTCGTGGCACCCTGGCAAAAGCATCAGTCGTGGTCCTGCCTCTCCTATCATTCATGTCCTCCTGGAGCTGCTCCACGGCAGTCTGTATCTCTGCCACCTTGATGTCCAAGTCATAGAACCTCTATTCCATGATCCTCTCTAAGCTTGCCTGGTTTTGAGTCAGGGTGGCAAGTCCTTGCTCAATCCGCAGGGTGGACGCAATTAGGTAACCAAGCTGCTCTTGTTTGGTTTTCAGGAAGTAATCAGATGCCTCTGCTTGAGTAGGCATCCTGGCAGCTTTCTCCTTCTTCACCTTCTCCTTCTGAGCTTGTGCATGGGCAGATGATGGCTCATTCTCAGTCATGACCACTTGGTTATCTTCAAAATCTGGACGGATGGGCAGGTGTTCCTTATACAAGAGGTATATGCCCGTGCCCATCTTGGAGTTGATGAGCTCCTGAATCTGCGGGGCATATCCACAACTCCTCTTCTGGTCTGCTGCTGTCCTCTTGATTGTTTCCACTATGAGACTCATGACTTTGAATTTTTGAGGCACGTCAAAGACATGAAGCAAGTTGATCGCGTGACCTCTGATCATCTTGTGATCTCCAGACTTGGGCAATAGGGTGTGCCTCAGTATCCAATTGATAGTGGGCAGTCCTGACAGAAGATGGTGCACTGAGCCAAACTTGAACGTGTCAAGTTCTTCATTCGGAATCTCCTTGTACATGTTGGACATAGTGTTGTGGTCCATCTTCTTCTTGGCATAAATGTCCAAGTCATCTGCTTGCTCCTCTGGGGCATTGATCAACTTCGCCCATTCCTCAATAGTTGATTGGTACCTTGTACCCTCTAACATCCAAGTGATCCTGCCATCCGGGTAGAAGTGTGCTGTGGAGTAGAATTGCATGATTAGCTCCTCGTTCCACTTTGTGAGTGTAACACCCTCGATGCGACTATATCTCCCACGTGTCGAGGCACGACTTAGAGGCATAATCGCATTGAAGGCAATGTCGCAAGTGAGGTAATCTTCACACAACCCATGTAATACAATAGGGGAAAGAGATACATAGTTGGCTTACAATCGCCACTTTACACAATTACATGAATAAACATTACATCAACCAAGTACACTCATGGTCCGACTACGGAACCAAAATAAAAGAAGAACCCCAAATGCGACAAAGGTCCCCGATCGACCCCAACTGGGCTCCACTACTGATCAACTAGAACGAAACAACACAAAGGACAAGATCTTCATCGAGCTCCTCCTGAGCTTGGATGCGTCATCTGCTCGGTCTGATCGGCACCTGCAAGCTGGTTTTGGAAGTATCTGTGAGCCACGGGGACTCAGCAATCTCGCACCCTCGCGATCAAGACTATTTAAGCTTATGGGTAAGGTAAAGGTATGAGGTGGAGCTGCAGCAAGCGACTAGCATATATGGTGGCTAACATACGCAAAAGAGAGCGAGAAGAGAAGGCAAAGCACGGTCGATAAAATATGATCAAGAAGTGATCCTATAGCAACCTACATCAAGCATAACTCCAACAACCGTGTTCACTTCCCGGACTCCACTGGAAAGAGACCATCACGGTTACACACGCGGTTGATTCATTTTAATTAAGGTTGACTTCAGGTTTTCTGCAACCGGACGTTAACAAATTCCCATCTGCCCATAACCGCGGGCACGGCTTTCGAAAGTTCAAATCCCTGCAGGGTGTCCCAACTTAGCCCATCACAAGCTCTCACGGTCAACGAAGGAATAGACCTCCACCCGAGACATTCCGATCAGACTCGGTATCCCAGTACAACAAGACATTTCGACAGGGTAAAACTAAACCAGCAACACCGCCCGAATGTGCCGACAAATCCCGATAGGAGCTGCACATATCTCTTTCTCAGGGCACACTCAGATTGTCTTAGGTACGGGTAAGCCAGCCCAGAGTTGCCCCTGGTGGCCACCGGCAGCTGACAGGTGGACCAACACTCAGAGGAGCACTGGCCCGGGGGGGGGGGGTAAAATAATGATGACCCTTGAGCCGGCCGACTCAAGGGAAGAAAAAGGCTAGGTGGCAAATGGTAAAACCAATGTTGGGCATTGCTGGAGAAGCTTTACTTAAGGCGAACTGTCAAGGGGTTCCCATTATAGCCCAACCGCGTAAGGGACGCAAAATCCGGGAACATAACACCGATATGACGGAAACTAGGGCGGCAAGAGTGGAACAAAACACCAGGCATAAGGCCGAGCCTTCCACCCTTTACCAAGTATATAGATGCATTAATTTAATAAGATATATAGTGATATCCCAACAAGTAAACATGTTCCAACAAGGAACGGTATCTCCATGTTCCAACAAGGAACAAACTTCAATCTTCACCTGCAACTAACAACGCTATAAGAGGGGCTGAGCAAAGCGGTAACATAGCCAATCAACGGTTTGCTAGGACAATGGTGGGTTAGGGGCTGAACATGGCAATTTTGGGAGGCTGACAAGCAAGTGGTAGGCATCGTAGCAATGGCATAGCAAAAGAGCGAGCAAAACTAGCATAGCAAAGATAGTAGTGATTTCGAGGGTATGATCATCTTGCCTGAAATCCCGCAAGGAAGAAGAACGAGTCCATGAGGAAGACAAACGGACGTAGTCGAACGGTTCCTCACAAACTCGATGTTATCGGAACCAACCCGAAGAAGCAATCACCGGAAAAGAAGCACACAACATAGTAAACAACCAACACATCAACATGGCATGATGCACAATCGAGTATGATGCATGTCCGGTTTAATGAAGCATGGCATGACAAAATGCACAAGCAATCCTACAAATTAAGTGGAGCTCAATATGCAACGAGTTGCATATTGACGAAACACCATGTCAATTAGTTAGTTCTCTCTCGGTTATGTACCCAAACAAAATTAAATGTTGATTAACATGGCAAGAGGTGAAACATGATGAAACTATCTAATCTAGGCAAGTTTAAATGAGGCCGGAAGCAACGAACAACAATTCCGGAAAATCCTCATGTGCAAATATTAGGTTTGGTCCTGATCTGTCCTAAACACAATTTTAGAGTTGTTTAACATGCAAATAAAGGTCACCATGTTAAACTAGGCATAATTCTACCCCATTTACATATAAAGTTTATTAAAATCGGAGTTACGGTTAATTAGCTATGGATTAAAGCATTTTAACATGGCATTTAAGCAAATTTAACCAAACATCAAATTTAAACAATTTTAATTGTTGTTATCATGATGCGGATGACATGAACAAGTTTTAAGCAATGTATGCAAAAAGTTGATAAGAGCATTATGAAGCATTGTCACCGTGGTGGAAGGGAAAAGGGGGTGCCACGGCAACGAATCCGAAAATGATGCCACGGCAACATATCGGTTCCGGTAACTCGATTGAGATCCCGGTGCAAATGGAAGTGCGGTGGGAGCGTGACACGCGATAGGAGGTGGGGTGATCCCGGATACCGGGTTCCCACATGACGGTGACAAGGTAAAAGAGGGCAACATGCACCGACAAATCGAGCACGGTGCAAGCACGAGCAACTCATACATCACACATGCATTCGTTCACGGGCATCGTTCCGGCGGTTATACCTTTGAAGCGAGCATCATCGAAACGGATCGAGTTCGGCGGTAGGGGTACACGTGTCGACGAGGAAGTAGTTGTACACGGGGTCGCCGTGGGAAGTAGGGGAAGTAGTCATTCTCGCGATGGTAGTGGAAGTGGGGGTACATGACGACGTAGAGGTACTCGCGACGGTAGTCGTTCACGTTCACGTTTCACGGGTCTTCGGCGACGGTCGTCGTACATGGTTCGGAGTGGTACTGGCGACGGTAGTGGTACACGTTTCGTAGACGTTCGAGCCATATCGGTAGCGGTACTTGATGAATCCCGAAACGGACTTGGCGTCTTCGTGCGTAGGGGTACTTGGCGTTTCCGAAGACGACGGTAGAGGAACACGTTTCGAAGGGGTACTTGGGGTCCTCGAACTTGCCGATCTCGTCATCTCGAAGGGGTACTTGACGTCCAAAGCGTTCATCGGTAGTATAACTTGGCGGTCTCGACGGTCGTCATGGTACTTGACATAATCCACGCAAACGGTGCCTGTCCACGCATCGATCTTGACGAAGATGTACTTGACGAGTTACCCGAACGCGTTAGTCCTCGGACTTGGACTCCGGAGATGGTGTCGTGGTGGTCCTGCAGAAATTCACGCGAAGGAAGAGCGACGGGGAGGCATGGGCGAGGAGCTGGACGCCGGTAGCGGCAGCTCCGTGGCAGGAGGCCAGGGCCATGGACGGCGAAGCAGCACGGCGGCACACTCGCGGCAGGCTTCTGTAGCCGCAGAAGAGGACGAGGCAGGGGCGTCAAGCTCCCAGAGGTAGGCGCTGGACGTGGTCGCCGGGGATGGAGGCGAAGCAGAGGAGGCGGTCGAGGCCGGCGCTGGAATCGACCAGAGGCGATGCCCTGCGCGGGGACGAGGCAGGAGGCGGCTCGGGAGCATGGCGCGGGGACGACGGCTGCAGGCGCGGGCGCGGGCGCTCCTCTCCTCAGGCGCCTGGGAGACGCGAAGATGGTGAGGAGGAGGCGCGGCAGGGTGGCTCCGGCCAGGGCACGGCACGGGGTTCCCCTGGATCGTCGCCGACGGCGGCGGGTGGCGACGGGAGAGGGCCGGGCGGAGCGGGGCGCTGGGGAGGAGATCGGGCGCGGGCCTGGATGGTGGTGCGCGAGAAGAGCAGCGGGAGGGAGAGAGCGAAGGGAGAGAGGGGATCGAGCAGATGGGATCGGGCTGCGTGTGCTCTGCCTCTCACTAGCGGCGTTGGAGGGAGGATGAGAGGGAGAGGAGTGATCGGGAGGAGGCTAGGGTTAGGTAGGTGGGCCTGCGGGGAAGGATGGGCCTAGGGAGGCCGGCCTGGGCTGGGCTTCTCTCTTCCTCCCTTCTTAATTCTTCCCTTCGCAAAAAAAAACAGAGAACAATAAGAGAAAGGAAAAGAGAAAAGAGAATGTTAGAGGAAGAATTTGAGCATGGGAATAAATTTCCCGGACTCGCATAAATGCGCATGTCCCAAGAAAAATGGAGTGGGCATTTTTGCAAGAATTAAATTCAAAGTCATTTGAATTTAATTAAAAAGGTTTGCACAAGGACTAGGATTTAGAAGAGTCCAAAAATGTTGAGAATTTAGGTGGGGCTCCGGAAAAAATGATGAAAGGACATGTGACAAAGTTAGAGGCCAAGAGAAGAAATAATAAAAGGCGTTGGGATTTTGCAAGTGTGTTCCGGTTAATTCCAAAAGAATGGAATATTTATTATAGTAGCTCCACTAATATCGGGAGGATATATTATAAAGAGAAGTCATCCTTCCCTCGATTTAAATGGATCGAAGACCCACACAAATTATTTAGTTGAGTTGCAACAAATAATGATATGATGGCATGATGACATGATGCAATGCACATGATGACGTGACATGATGCAACACGCAAGCACATGACAACGCGACAACATCGAATAACTGCACGACACCTGGCACATCGGTCTCGGGGCGTTACAGTGAGCTTCTGCCCAACAAAGTCTGCCACTCCACACGCACTAAAGCTGTCATATACTCCAGGGTAGTGTTCCTCATTCTCCTTCATGTAGGTCCAGTCGACCCATCTCATGTCACATACAATTGGCTTCTTGTCAAGCAAAACTATCTCATAGAAATCCTGCTGCTCCTTGGTATGAAACCTATAGTCCAATGCAGTCCTTCTCCTAGAAGCATACGGATCTGCTTCTCTCCACTTCCTCAGCCCTGAATCTCTCCTGAGCTTCATATCCTCAGCCACAGGATGAGCATCGTTGTGGTCTGGGATCTTGGGCTTGAGCTTCCTAAGGACATGTTCTTCTTCTTCTTCCTCTGCAACTTCAGGCACCGGGGCCTTGTTCTTCTCAGTGGCTGGGATGCTTCTTGTGTTTCTCTTTGGTTTTGGCTTTGGAGCTGACTTGGCCTTGGAAGCAGCTCCCCCTGATTTTATGGCATCTCCCATAAGTTTGGGAGCCTTGGGTGCTGGTGCAGCAACCTCTTCTTCTTCCTCCTCATCTACCATGATGGAGGCCTTCCCAAGCACTCTGGCTACAGTCTTCTTCACTCTTTCTCTCCTCTTTTTGCCCTCAGCAGCAACGGGCTCAATGGGAGCAGGCTTCACAGTTGAAGCTCTAGCCTTTGACATGGGCTGCCTGCCTGCTGGCCTTTTGATTTTCAGCCCTGGCTTTGTGCCTTGAGCTGGCTCAACTCTCTTTGATGTGGCCTCTTCCTCTGCCACATAATCCTCATCTTCAGAATCTGAGGTTCTCTTCTTTCTCTGACGTGTGGCAGCTTTAGGCAGATTGCTGGGTGTGCTCCTGCTGCCATCATCTGAGGAACTTGAGGGGCTAGTGCCCTCACTCAACTGCACTTGCTGCTCTGACAAGTTCTGGCTATCACTCTGGTCTGACATGATGCAAACTGACTGTTGACCCTGTGAATAGATTATAGATGAGATAGAGTGGATGAGCATCACAAAATGCAGAGATTTTTGCAAAAGATCAATTCAAAAACTTAGTTTTAGTTTCCCACTGAAATCATCTCGGATCTACCGATTTTCAAACTCGGTGACACCGAAGCAGTTTTGGCACCGGAACTAGTGAACTCGGTCAGACCGAGTCACAGTTCGGTGGCACCGAGACTGCTAGGGTTTCACAGAGTTCCAAAATCGGTCACACCGATAAGTAATTCTCGGTCAGACCGAGTTTTACTTGTGCAATGGCATAAGCCAAATCGGTGGGATCGAGTTTTTCAACTCGGTGGGTCCGAGATGGTTTCGACGGAAACCTAACCCTAAAATTTTCGAATTAAACCTAATCTACGAGTTCATTGACTTGATAGGAGTTTATCAAACATGGCAAGAATCAGGATGACCACAATGTGCTAGGAATCGGATTGGAGAATAGCACAAAGATCGAGTCCATACCCTAGCTCGGCGGAGACTCGCTACGGCGGCAACGGCGGGGCAGAATTCCGTTGACGGCGGCGGAGACCAGCGACTGGAGGCTGCTGGCGGCGAGGAGGACGATCCGGAGACCCAGGAGGCAGAGCGAGCTATGCGCGGGCGAAGAGGTTTCAGAGAAATTTCCAAAATTCTGCCCGACACTATATATAGCCCGACCCTGTCGGTGTGACCGAGTGGTACAACTCGGTGGCACCAAGATGCAAAACTGTATACAATTATTGCAACTCGGTGTGACCGAGTGGTTCAAATCGGTTGCACCGAGATCGAAAACCTAGATCAACTTAATGATCTCGGTAGGATCGAAAGTATGGTATCGGTCAGACCGAGAATCACAAAGAGGTTTTGGAAGTTTAAGTCTATGACGAATCGGGGACTCCGAGCGCTCCTCACACAGAGTGGTTCGAATCTGACTTGATCAAGTTTTGTGATGCAGCATGAATAGAGTTTGAGACGAGAAAATCATAGATAGCTAGAGGAGGTTCTTAGGCAATCTTGTCCATCCACTTGGCAAAAGAAGATAAAGCCAAACAATCAAAACAACAAGTGGATGTCCTCGAATGAGTAAAATATGCAACCAACATGCTCACACAATAAGATGGCAAATGAAATATGTGGCAAAGCATGCACAAACAATTCTAGCATCTATCAAGCAATTTGCGATGACTAGGTCATCTATATATGAGTATATTAACTTAGGAGTCAAGTGAGAACACTTGATCGTAGGTCATACTCATCGTTTAAGCTCAAGTGGGGTTACCACTTTTACATTAAGCATTGTTGTATTGACATCTTTAGAGTTTCTTTAGCTCAAGTCTTAGAGTAAAGCTCCCCCTAGATGTGATATCCCCCCTAAGAGGGATGAACTAACCTTGGGTTTTGTCGATGATGACTTCATGTAGATGTTGAAGATGTGGATGCTCAATGTTGATGTAGATCACATGGAGCTATCCATTTGAGTGAATTGCACTTTCAATACCTACATGGGTTAGTCCCACAAGGAACAAACAAGGATATCCATAGACATAGAGTGATGCATACACAAGATGATGTCCATGAAAACTTTAGGTTACCTTGTCCCTTGTCTTACCAACAAGAGGGTTTGTGACTCCTTGAACTAGTGCATGATGTGGAAGTTGATTGCACTTGTTCTTGCCAAAATGATGAGAGTGAAATATGTTGGCGGAGTCACCCTCAAGAACTCTCTAGTTCTTTTTCTTTTGGATCCACACCATCTTGATGGGAATCCTTGGAGTTGTAGTCGTACTTGATGAAGTGGAACTTGACGTGGTCTTGGGAATCCACTTGACTAAGGTCTTAGGAGCTTCTTCAAATGCATCAATCTCCTCTTGAAGCTTGTCCTTGCCTTTTTGCTTGTAGTCTTGTGGTGGAAGATCATCTTGAGCTTGTATCCCTTTGAAAGAGGTGTCATACTTCTCTTGTTGAGGAACAAACTTTGTCTTGGGGTATTGATTTTCTTCCCATTCAACTCCATTGGCATTGAACTTTCGTTCAAAACCAACACCTTGATTCTTCCGGTGCATTCCTTGCTTGCGCACAATTTCCTCGAATTGCTTACTCCCGACAAGGCTTTTGTATACTCCTTTCTCTATAATCCCCTTCAATAAGCTATTTTCTTGCTCAAGTGTAACTTGGCTAAGAGAATCATTAGTGGAATCAAGAGAACTACTAGAAGCAACAATATTGGATTTAGCATGATCATTGTTACTACTAGAGGAAGAATCTTTCTTGTTCTTGTTACTAGACTTGACTTGAGGCATGTAAGTGGATAATAGTAAACGCTTGGCAATGTAAGAAGAACTTTTCTTGAAGAGATCATCATTGATTGCTTTTAAGAACTCATGCTCTTGCTCAAGATTGAGCTTTTCAAAGCATAATTTCTCATGAGCTCTTAAAAGTTCTCGATGATCTTCGAAGATAGTTTCATGAGCTAACTTAAGAGTGTTTAGTTCTTTAGTTAGAGCCTCAATCTTCTCCTTATCATTGTCATTTGTTTTAGCATGATTAACATGATTAATTGATGTTTCATCATAGTACTCATCACTAGAGTTGTGAACAAGCAAGTCATCATCACCTAACAAGTCATCTTCATCACTATTAAAATCAACATACTCGGGGTGTGTTACCTTAGGACCTTTGGCCATGAAGCATCTTCCAATTCCTTCATTTGGTGAGTCAAATATGTCGTAGGAGTTGGTTGACACAAGTGGTAGACCGGCAACACCTTCATCTTGAGTATCTTCGGAGTCGGAGTGATAACTTCTCTCAGAGTGGCTGTCGGAGTCGGAGCCGGATACCCATTCACCAACATGAGCTTGATGTCTTTGTTTTGTGTAGCTCCTTGATGATTTTTCCTTCCTTTCCGAATCCTTGCTTCTCCGTGAGTATCTCCGTTCATAACGATCATCTCTACTCCTTCTCTCTCTTGGTGGTGATTCTTTGCTTCTTCTTTTTGGAGAATCTTCTCTTCTCTTGTAGGGAGCCGTACACTCATTGGAATAGTGTCCGGGTCTTCCACAATTGTAGCAGTTTCGCTCTCGACTAGAAGATCTTTTGTCATTGTATGACCTTGACTTGAAGCTTCTTTCTTTGCTTCTACTCTTGTAGAACTTATTGAAGTTCTTCACCATTAAGCTCAATTCTTCATTGAAGGTTTGTTTCTCACTTGATGATGTGGGTACTTCACATGAGGCTTTGTAGGCACCACTTGATTTGTTGTGAAGTTCCTCTTTATCCTTGAGTGACATCTCATGAGCAACAATCCTTCCAATCACTTCCGTTGGCTTGAGATCTTTGTAATTGGGCATCATTTGAATCAATGTGCACACGGTATCATATTTCCCATCCAAGGCTCTTAGGATCTTCTTGATGATGAATCTATCGGTCATCTCTTCACTTCCTAAGCCGGCAATCTCATTTGTGATGAGAGCAAGCGTAGAGTACATTTCAGCGACACCTTCACCATCCTTCATCTTGAACTTGTCAAGTTGACTTTGGAGCACATCCAACTTGGATTCCTTGACGGAGTTGGTACCTTCGTGCATATCAATCAAAGTGTCCCAAATTTCCTTTGCATTCTCAAGGCGGCTGATTTTGTTGAATTCTTTGGGGCACAATCCGTTGAAGAGAATATCACAAGCTTGAGCATTGTATTGCAACATCTTCAACTCATCTGTGGCAGCTTCATGGTTTGGTTCCCTCCCATCGAAGAACTCACCTTGCAAGCCAACACAAACAATAGCCCATACGGCGGGGTTATGTCCAAGAATATGCATTTTCATTTTATGCTTCCAACTAGCAAAATTAGTACCATCAAAGTAAGGACCTCTACGGTGATAATTTCCCTCGCTAGACGCCATACTATCCTAGGTTGTGAAACCAAGGTATGACCACCAAAAGCTATGGAGATCAAGGCAAATGGAGACCAAAGCTCTCATACCACTTGTAGGATCGAAAGTATGTCTAGAGGGGGGGTGATTAGACTACTTGACCAAATAAAAACTTAACCTTTTCCCAATTTTAGTTCTTGGCAGTTTTTAGCTATCTTAGGACAAGTCAAGCAATCATTACACAATTCAAGCAAGCATGCAAAGAGTATATTGGCAGCGGAAAGTAAAGCATGCAACTTGCAAGAATATAAAGGGAAGGGTTTGGAGAATTCAAACGCTATTGGAGACACGGATGTTTTTCCCGTGGTTCGGATAGGTGGTGCTATGCTACATCCACGTTGATGGAGACTTCAACCCACGAAGGGTAACGGTTGCGCGAGTCCACGGAGGGCTCCACCCACGAAGGGTCCACGAACAAGCAACCTTGTCTATCCCACCATGGCCATCGCCCACGAAGGACTTGCCTCACTAGCGGTAGATCTTCACGAAGTAGGCGATCTCCTTGCCCTTACAAACTCCTTGGTTCAACTCCACAATCTTGTCGGAGGCTCCCAAGTGACACCTAGCCAATCTAGGAGACACCACTCTCCAAGAAGTAACAAATGGTGTGTTGATGATGAACTCCTTGCTCTTGTGCTTCAAATGATAGTCTCCCCAACACTCAACTCTCTCTCATAGGATTTGGATCTGGTGGAAAGAAGATTTGAGTGGAAAGCAACTTGGGGAAGGCTAGAGATCAAGATTCATATGGTTTGAATGGAATATCTTGGTCTCAACACATGAGTAGGTGGTTCTCTCTCAGAACATATGAGTAGGAATGGTGTATGTGTTCTGATGGCTCTCTCCACGAGTGAAGAGGAGGTGGAGGGGTATTTATAGCCTCCACACAAAATCCAACCGTTACACACAATTTATCAATCTCGGTGGGACCGAATCAGAAAACTCGGTCGAACCGAAATGGTAAACCTAGTGACCATTAGGAATTTCGGTGGGACTGACATGCAACTCGGTAGGACCGATTCGGTTAGGGTTTGGGCATAACGTAATCTCGGTGAGACTGATTGCACAAACTCGGTGAGACCGAGTTTGGCAATAAGCTAACTAGAGAGTTGGTCAGGTAAACTCGGTGGGACCGACTCGCTCTTTCGGTGAGACCGAAAAGTTACAAGAAGGAAACATAGAGTTTACCTTGCATTCTCGGTGGGACCGATTCGCTCTTTTGGTGAGACCGAAAAGTTACGAAAGGGAAACAGAGAGTTTGCAAGCCCATCTCGGTGAGACCGAGATCCTTATCGGTAGGACCGAATTGCTAGGGTTTGGCAGTGGCAAATGACAAGTGAAACTCGGTGGCGCCGGAATGAAAGAATCGGTATGACCGAGTTTGGCTTAGGGTTTAGGTCATTTGTGGATATGGGAAAGTAGCTGAGGATTTTGGAGCATATCATTAAGCACATTAAGCAAGAGGCTCATTAAGCAACACCTCATCCCTCCTTGATAGTATTGGCTTTTCCTAAAGACTCAATGTGATCTTGGATCACTAAAATATAAAATGAAGAGTCTTGAACTTTTGAGCTTGAGCCAATTCTTTGTCCTTAGCATTTTGAGGGTTCCACTTTCACATCCATGCCATGCCAATCATTGAGCTTTCCTGAAATAATTATCTTGAAATAGCATTAGCTCAATGAGATATATGTTGTTATGAATTAGCAAAACCACCTAGGGATAGTTGCACTTTCATGTCACACTCTCCCTATCATTATACATTACACGGTTTTCATTATCTCTCACGTCTCTACTGTTCTCTGGTATCACTCGGTACCTAAGCTTTCTTTTTCACCGCCACACACACAGTCTCCACTCGTCTTTTACTTTGTCTTTATCTCTATGGGATTCTCTCACACACCCTATATGTCTCTACATATGACTCATACCACTAAAATTACTCTCTCTCTCTCTCTCTCTCTCTCTCTCTCTTGTAGACACAACATTTGTTGCGGTCTCCTTTTCGTCTCCATCCCAGACTTACATTATTCATTTGTTTACCGATCGGACAACCCCGACTACCATCTCCTCTCTCTCTCACAGACACACACACACAACTCCTGCTTCCACTCCCCTTCCCGACTACCGTCTCTCTCTCTCTCTCACAAAACTCTCGCTTTCGCACCCGACTCGTATTTCTCTCACAAACATTTATCGACTAGCTAGCCTCTAGATAGGTTTATACACCCGCACACTCATGCTTCCACCATCGCATACATGTCTCTCTCCCACTCCTTGTATCTATGTAGATTTTTCTTCCCTTCTTGAGACACACCCTCTTGATCGTGCACACACACTATCGCCTCATTTTAAGATGATAACAATCGCACACACACCCATTGTGTCTTTGTCACACATGCACTTCGTCCTCCTCCACTCTCCCTCTCTCTCACACACACATGGGCTTTTTGCAACAACTAGCAAGATGCCCATGCGTTGCACGGAACATCAAGATGCATTTGTATGATTAGTTTATCTTGTGGGGGAAAAGGATGAACGAGGGAAGGCCTTATTTGCAAATGTGGAGAGGGGTGTGGGTATATTTTTGCAAAATTGCCATAGTTTCCTTCCTATCCATCAGATATAGATCGGACGACCTATATTGCAGGATGGCATGCACAAGATCATCACTGACAATGCTTTTTATAAGAGTAGGGATAAAAAATAGAGTTGGTGATGATGGTGGGCCTGCCATCATGCAATGTAGGTCGTCCGATTTATATCTGACGGATAGGAAGGAAAATATGGCAATTTACCCGCACTCTTCACCACATTTGCAGATAAGGCCTTCCCTTGTTCATCCTTTTCTCCCACAAGATCTTGATGTTCCGTGCAACGCACGGGCATCTTGCTAGTAAGAGTAGAAATTAGACATATACCAGTTCTCGAATCTTGAAACCAAGAACATTCCTCCCTTATCTCATCAAAACCGCCAAAGGAATATATTTTGAGTGAAACATAACATATTTTTAGTGATATACGTATTTCAAAACTAGACTTTTTTTCCTATCAAATCGGTGATCATGTATTAATCTACTTTGATTGTGTGGAAACGCATTGGCACATTGCTAGTAGTTATTATAATTTTTTGGACACCAGACAAACGGTGGAGTACATATACGAAGAGAAGAGGTGCATGCACGCAGTCGGCCTCTCGCTGTCTCGCACACATGAGTGTTACGTAAAGGCGACGTTAACAAATAAACCCTAAAACCCTAGGTGCACGATTGCTGCATTCACGGGTGCTACGTCTTGAGCTTGCGTTGGTTTTACCCGAAGAGGAAGGGATGATGCAGCAGAGTAGCGTAAGTATTTCCCTCAGTTTTTGAGAACCAAGGTATCAATCCAGTACGAGGCCACGCTCAAGTCCCCGTACCTGCACAAAACGATAGCTACTCGCAACCAACGCGATTAGGGGTTGTCAATCCCTTCACGGTCACTTACGAGAGTGAGATCTGATAGATATAGTATTTTTGGTATAAAGATGCAAAGTAAAAAGTAAAGGCAAAGTAAAAAGCAAAGAAAGATTAAAGAGATGGAGATTGATATGATGAGAATAGACCCGGGGGCCATAGGTTTCACTAGTGGCTTCTCTCAAGAGCATAAGTATTCTACGATGGGTGAACAAATTATTGTTGAGCAATTGACAGAACTGAGCATAGTTATGAGAATATCTAGGCATGATCATGTATATAGGCATCACGTCCGTGACAAGTAGACCAAAACGATTCTGCATCTACTACTATTACTCCACTCATCGACCGCTATCCAGCATGCATCTAGAGTATTAAGTTAAAAACAGAGTAACGCCTTAAGCAAGATGACATGATGTAGAGAGATAAATTCATGCAATATGAAATAAACTCCATCTTGTTATCCTCGATGGCAACGATGCAATACGTGCCTTGCTGCCCCTTCTGTCACTGGGAAAGGACACCGCAAGATCGAACCCAAAGCTAAGCACTTCTCCCATGGCAAGAACTACCAATCTAGTTGGCCAAACCAAACGGATAATTCGAAGAGACTTGCAAAGATAACCAATCATACATAAAAGAATTCAGAGAAGATTCAAATATTATTCATAGATAGACTTGATCATAAACCCACAATTCATCGGTCTCAACAGACACATCGCAAGAAGAAGATTACATCGAATAGATCTCCACAAGAGAGGGGGAGAACTTTGTATTGAGATCCAAAAAGAGAGAAGAAGCCATCTAGCTACTAACTATGGACCCGAAGGTCTGAGGTAAACTACTCACACTTCATCGGAGAGGCTATGATGATGTAGAAGCCCTTCGTGATGACGACCCTCTCCGGCGGAGCTCCGGAACAGGCCCCAAGATGGGATCTTGTGGATACAGAAAGTTGCGGCAGTGGAATTAGGTTTTTGGCTCCGTATCTGTTCGTTTGGGGGTACGTAGGTATATATAGGAGGAAGGAGTACGTTGGTGGAGCTCCGAGGGGCCCACGAGGCAGGGGCGCGCCCTAGGGGGGGGGCGCCCCACACCCTCGTGACCGCCTCTTTGACTCCTTGGAGTAGGGTCCAAGTCTCCTGGATCACGTTCGGTGAGAAAATCACGTTCCCGAAGGTTTCATTCCGTTTGGACTTTGTTTGATATTCCATTTCTTCGAAACACTGAAATAGGCAAAAAATAGCAATTCTGGGCTGGGCCTTCAGTTAATAGGTTAGTCCCAAAAATAATATAAAAGTGGAAAATAAAGGCCAATATTGTCCAAAACTGTAGATAATATAGCATCGAGCAATCAAAAATATAGATACGTTGGAGACGCATCAGGCATCCCCAAGCTTAATTCCTGCTCGTCCTCGAGTAGGTACATGATAAAAAGAGAATTTTTGATGCGGAGTGCTACTTGTCATAATTTCAGTGCAAATCTTCTTAATTGTGATATGAATATTCAGATTCGAAAGATTCAAGACAAAAGTTTATATTGACATAAAAATAATAATACTTCAAGCATACTAACAAAGCAATTATGTCTTCTCAAAATAACATGGCCAAAGAAAGTTACCCCTACAAAATCATATGGTCTGGCTATGCTCTATCTTCACCACACAAAGTATTTAAATCATGCACAACCCCGATGACAAGCCAAGCAATTGTTTCATACTCTAACTTTTTTTCAAAACTTTTTCAATCTTCACGCAATACATGAGCGTGAGCCATGGATATAGCACTATAGGTGGAATAGAATGGTGGTTGTGGAGAAGACAAAAAGGAGAAGATAGTCTCACATTAACTAGGTGTATCAACGGGCTATGGAGATGCCCATCAATAGATATCAATGTGAGTGAGTAGGGATTGCCATGCGACGGATGCACTAGAGCTATAAGTATATGAAAGCTCAAAAAGAAACTAAGTGGGTGTGCATCCAACTTGCTTGCTCATGAAGACCTAGGGCAATTTGAGGAAGCCCATCATTGGAATATACAAGCCAAGTTCTATAATGTAAAATTCCCACTAGTATATGAAAGTGATAACATGAGAGACTCTCTACTATGAAGATCATGGTGCTACTTTGAAGCACAAGTGTGGTAAAAGGATAGTAACATTGTCCCTTCTCTCTTTTTCTCTCATTTTTTTATTTTTATTTACATTATTTTTTATTTGGACCTTTTCTCTTTTTTATGGCCTCTTTTTTTATTTGGGCTTCTTTGGCCTCTTTTATTTATTTTTCGTCCGGAGTCTCATCCCGACTTATGGGGGAATCATAGTCTCCATCATTCTTTCCTCACTTGGGACACTGCTCTAATAGTGATGACCATCACACTTTTATTTTTCTTACAACTCAACAATTACAACTCGATACTTAGAACAAAATACGACTCTATATGAATGCATCCGACGATGTACCGGGATATGCAATATGACAATGATGGAGTGTGTCATCAACGGAACGGTGGAAAGTTGCATGGCAATATATCTCGGAATGGCTATGGAAATGCCATGATAGGTAGGTATGGTGGCTGTTTTGAGGAAGGTATATGGTAGGTGTATGATACCGACGAAAAGTGCGCGGTATTAGAGAGGCTAGCAAAGGTGGAAGGATGAGAGTGCGTATAATCCATGGACTCAACATTAGTCATAAAGAACTCATATACTTATTGCAAAAATATAGAAGTTATCAAAGCAAAGTATTACGCGCATGCTCCTAGGGGGATAGATTGGTAGGAAAAGACCATCGCTCGTCCCCGACCGCCACTCACAAGGAAGACAATCAATAAATAAATCATGCTCCGACTTCATCACATAACGGTTCACCATATGTGCATGCTACGGGAATCACAAACTTTAACACACGTATTCTTTAAATTCACAACTACTCAACTAGCATGACTTTAATATTATCACCTCCATATCTCAAAACAATTATCATGCTTCAATCTTTTCTTAGTATTCAACACACTCAAAAGAAAGTTTCACAAATCTTGAATACCAAGCATATTATTATTAAGCAAATTACCATGCTATTAAGACTCTCAAAATAATTTAAGTGAAGCATGAGAGATCAATAGTTTCTTTAAAACAAATCCACCACCGTGCTCTAAAAGATCTAAGTGAAGCACATAGAGCAAAACTATAACGCTCAAAAGATATAAGTGAAGCACATAGAGCAAAACTACTTAGCTCAAAAGATATAAGTGAAGCACCTAGAGTATTCTATCAAATTTTAATTCATGTATGTCTCTCTCAAAAGGTGTGTACAGCAAGGATGATTGTGGCATACTAAGACACAAAGACACAAATAATACAAGATGCCAACCCAACATGTACCTTTGGAGACACCTGTAGAGCACCTTTATAATCACCCAGTTACGTTGTGACGTTTGGTAGCACACAAAGTGTTCCTCCGGTAAACAGGAGTTGCATAATCTCATAGTCATAGGAACATGTATAAGTCATGAAGAAAGCAATAGCAACATACTAAACGATCGGGTGCTAAGCTAACGGAATGGGTCATGTCAATCACATCATTCTCCTAATGATGTGATCCCATTAATCAAATGACAACTCATGTCTATGGTTAGGAAACATAACCATCTTTGATTAACGAGCTAGTCAAGTAGAGGCATACTTGTGACACTTTGTTTGTCTATGTATTCACACAAGTATTACGTTTCCGGTTAATACAATTCTAGCATGAATAATAAACATTTATCATGATATAAGGAAATAAATAATAACTTTATTATTGCCTCTAGGGAATATTTCCTTCAGGATGTCCATCCAACGGCCGACGTGCTTCTTCAATCTCTGATCTTCCTGCTCCAGCCGCCTAAACTAGCGCCAACGGGACTGCCTGCTCCCTCCTCTTGTGGCCCGCTGTGATGCCGCGTAGGCTTCCCCGGCCCACCCTACTCCCTCCGCTGGCCTGGCCGCACACAATCAACTGCCTCCTTATTGCGTGAAAAAATGTTTCCTCCCACTGACATTTGGGGCGCTCCGGTTGGGAGGCTGACCTATGGGCCTACTAAGTTGACGCATATGCAAGGCTTGTCAACTTAGTCAACAAACAATTCTAGCAGTAGTAACCGTTGGATTTGAATTGAACGGTCCTGCTGCTTCTTCAATCGCTGCTCTTCTTGCACCAGCCGCCCAAACCAGCACCGGGGAGACCGCCTGCTCCTGCCTCCAGTGGCCAGCTGTGCTGCCGTTGAGGCCTCATCTCCCCCCTACTAATCCCACCGCTAGCCAGGCCCTGCAGCGACGGCAGCCTCACACCGCAGCCGAACCAGTGAACCCTCGTACTCCTCTCGGCCCTGCGGCACTAGACTCAATAATCTAGATTACACAGTAATGATTCTAACACCCATGGAGCCTTGGTGCTGATCATGTTTTGCTTGTGGAAGAGGCTTAGTCAATGGGTCTGCTACATTCAGATCCGTATGTATCTTGCAAATCTCTATGTCTCCCACCTGGACTAGATCCCGGATGGAATTGAAGCTTCTCTTGATGTGCTTGGTTCTCTTGTGAAATCTGGATTCCTTTGCCAAGGCAATTGCATCAGTATTGTCACAAAAGATTTTCATTGGACCCGATGCACTAGGTATGACACCTAGATCGGATATGAACTCCTTCATCCAGACTCCTTCGTTTGCTGCTTCCGAAGCAGCTATGTACTCCGCTTCACATGTAGATCCCGCCACGACGCTTTGTTTAGAACTGCACCAACAGACAACTCCACCGTTTAATGAAAATACGTATCCGGTTTGCGATTTAGAATCGTCCGGATCAGTGTCAAAGCTTGCATCAACGTAACCATTTATGATGAGCTCTTTGTCACCTCCATATACGAGAAACATATCCTTAGTCCTTTTCAGGTATTTCAGAATGTTCTTAACCGCTGTCCAGTGATCCACTCCTGGATTACTTTGGTACCTCCCTGCTAGACTTATAGCAAGGCACACCTCAGGTCTGGTACACAACATTGCATACATGATAGAGCCTATGGCTGAAGCATAGGGAACAACTTTCATTTTCTCTCTATCTTCTGCAGTGGTCGGGCATTGAGTCTTACTCAACTTCACACCTTGTAACACAGGCAAGAATCCTTTCTTTGCTTGATCCATTTTCAACTTTTTCAAAACTTTGTCAAGGTATGTGCTTTGTGAAAGTCCAATTAAGCATATTGATCTATCTCTATAGATCTTAATGCCCAATATGTAAGCAGCTTCACCGAGGTCTTTCATTGAAAAACTCTTATTCAAGTATCCCTTTATGCTATCCAGAAATTCTATATCATTTCCGATTAGTAATATGTCATCCACATATAATATCACAAAGGCTATAGAGCTCCCACTCACTTTCTTGTAAATACAGGTTTCTCCAAAAGTCTGTATAAAACCAAATGCTTTGATCACACTATCAAAGCGTTTATTCCAACTCCGAGATGCTTGCACCAGTCCATAAATGGATCGCTGGAGCTTGTACACTTTGTTAGCTACCTTTGGATCGACAAAACCTTCTAGCTGCATCATATACAACTCTTCTTCCAGAAATCCATTCAGGAATGCAGTTTTGACATCCATCTGCCAAATTTCATAATCATAAAATGCGGCAATTGCTAACATGATTCGGACAGACTTAAGCATCGCTACGGGTGAGAAGGTCTCATCGTAGTCAATCCCTTGAACTTGTCGAAAACCTTTTGCGACAAGTCGAGCTTTGTAGACAGTAACATTACCGTCAGCGTTAGTCTTCTTCTTGAAGATCCATTTATTCTCAATTGCTTGCCGATCATTGGGCAAGTCAACCAAAGTCCACACTTTGTTCGCATACATGGATCCCATCTCAGATTTCATGGCTTCAAGCCATTTTGCGGAATCCGGGCTCACCATCGCTTCTTCATAGTTCGTAGGTTCATCATGATCTAGTAGCATGACTTCCAGAACAGGATTACCGTACCACTCTGGTGCGGATCTTACTCTGGTTGATCTATGAGGTTCAGTAGTAACTTGTTCTGAAGTTTCATGATCATCATCATTAGCTTCCTCACTAATTGGTGTAGGTGTCATAGAAACCGGTTTCTGTGATGTGGTACTTTCCAATAAGGGAGCAGGTACAGTTACCTCATCAAGTTCTACTTTCATCCCACTCACTTCTTTCGAGAGAAACTCCTTCTCTAGAAAGGATCCATTCTTAGCAACAAATGTCTTGCCTTCGGATCTGTGATAGAAGGTGTACCCAACAGTCTCCTTCGGGTATCCTATGAAGACACATTTCTCCGATTTGGGTTCGAGCTTATCAGGTTGAAGCTTTTTCACATAAGCATCGCAGCCCCAAACTTTCAGAAACGACAACTTTGGTTTCTTGCCAAACCATAGTTCATAAGGCGTCGTTTCAACAGATTTTGATGGTGCCCTATTTAACGTGAATGCGGCCGTCTCTAAAGCATAACCCCAAAATGATAGCAGTAAATCTGTAAGAGACATCATAGATCGCACCATATCAAGTAAAGTACGATTATGACATTCGGACACACCATTACGTTGTGGTGTTCCGGGTGGAGTGAGTTGCGAAACTATTCTGTATTGTTTCAAATGTAAACCAAACTCGTAACTCAAATATTCTCCTCCGCAATCAGATCTTAGAAACTTTATTTTCTTGTTACGATGATTTTCAACTTCACTCTGAAATTCTTTGAACTTTTCAAATGTTTCAGACTTATGTTTCATTAAGTAGATATACCCATATCTGCTTAAATCATCCGTGAAGGTGAGAAAATAACGATATCCGCCACGAGCTTCAACATTCATTGGACCACATACATCTGTATGTATGATTTCCAACAAATCTGTTGCTCTCTCCATAGTACCGGAGAACGGCGTTTTAGTCATCTTGCCCATGAGGCACGGTTCGCAAGTACCAAGTGATTCATAATCAAGTGGTTCCAAAAGTCCATCAGTATGGAGTTTCTTCATGCGCTTTACACCGATATGACCTAAACGGCAGTGCCACAAATAAGTTGCACTATCATTATCAACTCTGCATCTTTTGGCTTCAACATTATGAATATGTGTATCACTACTATCGAGATTCATCAAAAATAGACCACTCTTCAAGGGTGCATGCCCATAAAAGATATTACTCATATAAATAGAACAACCATTATTCTCTGATTTAAATGAATAACTGTTGGGGAACGTAGTAATTTCAAAAATTTTCCTACGCACACACAAGATCATGGTGATGCACAGCAACGACAGGGAGAGTATTGTCTACGTACCCACGCAAACCGACTGCGGAAGCGTTGACAAAACGTAGAGGAAGTAGTCGTACGTCTTCCCGATCCGACCGATCCAAGAACCGTTACTCCGGCACCTCCGAGTTCTTAGCACACGTACAACTCGATGACGATCCCCGGGCTCCGATCTAGCAAAGCGTCGGGGAAGAGTTCTGTCAGCACGACGGCGTGGTGACGATCTTGATGTTCTACCGACGCAGGGCTTCGCCTAAGCACTACAATGATATGATCGAGGTGGAATATGGTGGCAGGGGGCACCGCACACGGCTAAGGAATGATCTCAATGATCAACTTGTGTGTCTAGAGGTGCCCCTGCCTCCGTATATAAAGGAGCCAAGGGGGAGGGGGCCGCCGGCTAGGAGGAGGGTGCAGGAGGAGTCCTACTCCTACCAGGAGTAGGACTCCTCCCCCCAATCCTAGTTGGACTAGGATTCCCCGAGGGGGAAAGAGAGAGAGGGGGGCCGGCCACCTCTCCTAGTCCTAATAGGACTAGCGGAGGGGGGAGGCGCGCGGCCACCTTGGGCTGCCCCTTTCTCCTTTCCACTAACGCCCATTAAGGCCCATATGGCTCCCGGGGGGTTCCAGTAACCTCCCGGTACTCCGGTAAAATCCTGATTTCACCCGGAACACTTCCGATATCCAAATATAGGCTTCCAATATATCAATCTTTATGTCTCAACCATTTCGAGACTTCTCTTCATGTCCGTGATCACATCCGGGACTCCGAACTAACTTCGGTACATCAAAATGCATAAACTCATAATAACTCTCATCATAACGTTAAGCATGCGGACCCTACGGTTCGAGAACAATGTAGACATGACTGAGACACATCTCCGGTCAATAACCAATAGCGGGACCTGGATGCCCATATTGGCTCCTACATATTCTATGAAGATCTTTATCGGTCAGACCGCATAACAACATACGTTGTTCCCTTTGTCATCGGTATGTTACTTGCCCGGGACTCGATCGTCGGTATCCAATACCTAGTTCAATCTCGTTACTGGCAAGTCTCTTTACTCGTTCCGTAATACATCATCTCGCAACTAACTCATTAGTCACAATGCTTGCAAGGCTTATGTGATGTGCATTACCGAGAGGGCCCAGAGACACCTCTCCGACAATCGGAGTGACAAATCCTAATCTCGAAATACGCCAACCCAACATCTACCTTTGGAGACACCTGTAGAGCTCCTTTATAATCACCCAGTTACGTTGTGACGTTTGGTAGCACACAAAGTGTTCCTCCGGTAAACGGGAGTTGCATAATCTCATAGTCATAGGAACATGTATAAGTCATGAAGAAAGCAATACCAACATACTAAACGATTGGGTGCTAAGCTAATGAAATGGGTCATGTCAATCAGATCATTCAACTAATGATGTGACCTCGTTAATCAAATAACAACACCTTGTTCATGGTTAGGAAACATAACCATCTTTGATTAACGAGCTAGTCAAGTAGAGGCATACTAGTGACACTAAGTTTGTCTATGTATTCACACATGTATTATGTTTCTGGTTAATACAATTCTAGCATGAATAATAAACATTTATCATGATATAAGGAAATAAATAATAACTTTATTATTGCCTCTAGGGCATATTTCCTTCAATAACCGTCTCGCATCAAACAAGATCTAGATATAATGTTCATGCTCACCGCTGGCACCAAATAACAATTATTTAGGTCTAATACTAATCCCAGTGGTAGATGTAGAGGTAGCGTGCCGACCGCGATCACATCGACTTTGGAACCATTTCCCACGCGCATCGTCACCTCGTCCTTTGCCACTGTTCGCTTAATCCGTAGTCCCTGTTTCGAGTTGCAAATAATAGCAACAGAACCAGTATCAAATACCCAGGTGCTACTGCGTGCCCTAGTAAGGTACACATCAATAACATGTATATCACATATACCTTTGTTCACCTTGCCATCCTTCTTATCCGCCAAATACTTGGGGCAGTTCCGCTTCCAGTGACCAGTCTGCTTGCAGTAGAAGCACTCAGTTTCAGGCTTAGGTCCAGACTTGGGTTTCTTCTCCTGAGCAGCAACTTGCTTGCTGTTCTTTTTGAAGTTCCCCTTCTTCTTTCCCTTGCCCTTTTTCTTGAAACTAGTGGTCTTGTTGACCATCAACACTTGATGCTCCTTCTTGATTTCTACCTCCGCAACTTTTAGCATTGCTAAGAGCTCGGGAATTGTCTTATCCATCCCTTGGATATTATAGTTCATCACAAAGCTCTTGTAGCTAGGTGGAAGTGATTGGAGAATGCTGTCAATGACGCAATCATCCGGAAGATTAACTCCCAGTTGAATTAAGTGACTATTATACCCGGACATTTTGAGTATATGCTCACTGACAGAGCTGTTCTCCTCCATCTTGCAGCTATAGAACTTATTGGAGACTGCATATCTCTCAATCCGGGCATTTTCTTGAAATATTAGCTTCAACTCCTGGAACATCTCATATGCTCCATGACGTTCAAAACGTCGTTGAAGTCCCGATTCTAAGCCATAAAGCATGGCACACTGAACTATCGAGTAGTCATCAGCTTTGCTCTACCAGACGTTCATAACATCTGGTGTTGCTCCAGTAGCAGGCGTGGCACCCAGCGGTGCTTCCAGGACGTAATTCTTCTGTGCAGCAATGAGGATAATCCTCAAGTTACGGACCCAGTCCGTATAATTGCTACCATTATCTTTCAACTTTGCTTTCTCAAGGAACGCATTAAAATTCAACGGAACTATAGCACGGGCCATCTATCTACAATCAAACATAAACAAGCAAGATACTATCAGGTACTAAGTTCATGATAAATTTAAGTTCAATTAATCATATTACTTAAGAACTCCCACTTAGAAATACATCCCTCTAATCTTCTAAGTGATCACGTGATCCAAATCAACTAAACCATAACCGATCATCACGTGAAATGGAGTAGTTTTCAATGATGAACATCACTATGTTGATCATATCTACTATATGATTCACGCTCGACCTTTCGGTCTCAGTGTTTCGAGTCCATATCTACATATGCTAGGCTCGTCAAGTTTAACCTGAGTATTCTGCGTGTGCAAAACTGGCTTGCACCCGTTGTAGATGGACGTAGAGCTTATCACACCCGATCATCACGTGGTGTCTGGGCATGACGAACTTTGGCAACGGTGCATACTCAGGGAGAACACTTTTATCTTGAAATTTAGTGAGAGATCATCTTATAATGCTACCGTCAATCAAAGCAAGATAAGATGCATAAAAGATAAACATCACATGCAATCAATATAAGTGATATGATATGGCCATCATCATCTTGTGCTTGTGATCTCCATCTCCGAAGCATCGTCATGATCACCATCATTACCGGCGCGACACCTTGATCTCCATCATAGCATCGTTGTCGTCTCGCCAATCTTATGCTTCCACGACTATCGCTACCGCTTAGTGATAAAGTAAAGCATTACAGTGCGATTGCATTACATACAATAAAGCGACAACCATATGGCTCCTGCCAGTTGCCGATAACTTGGTTACAAAACATGATCATATCATACAATAAAATTTAGCATCATGTCTTGACCATATCACATCACAACATGCCCTGCAAAAACAAGTTAGACGTCCTCTAATTTGTTGTTGCAAGTTTTACGTGGCTGCTACGGGCTTAGCAAGAACCGTTCTTACCTACGCATCAAAACCACAACGATAGTTTGTCAAGTTGGTGTTGTTTTAACCTTCGCAAGGACCGGGCGTAGCCACACTCGGTTCAACTAAAGTTGGAGAAACTGACACCCGCCAACCACCTGTGTGCAAAGCACGTCGGTAGAACCAGTCTCGCATAAGCGTACGCGTAATGTCGGTCCGGGCCGCTTCATCCAACAATACCGCCGAACCAAAGTATGACATGCTGGTAAGCAGTATGACTTATATCGCCCACAACTCACTTGTGTTCTACTCGTGCATATAACATCAACGCATAAAACCTAGGCTCGGATGCCACTGTTGGGGAACGTAGTAATTTCAAAAAAAATTCCTACGCACACGCAAGATCATGGTGATGCATAGCAACGAGAGGGGAGAGTGTTGTCTACGTACCCTCGTAGAGCGGAAGCGGAAGTGTTAGCACAACGCGGTTGATGTAGTCGTACGTCTTCACGGCCCGACCGATCAAGCACCGAAACTACGGCACCTCCGAGTTCTAGCACACGTTCAGCTTGATGACGATCCCTGGACTCCGATCCAGCAAAGTGTCGGGGATGAGTTCCGTCAGCACGACGTCGTGGTGACGATCTTGATGTTTTACCGTCCTAGGGCTTCGCCTAAGCACCACTACAATATTATTGAGGACTATGGTGGAGGGGGGCACTGCACACGGCTAAGAGATCAATGATCAATTGTTGTGTCTATGGGGTGCCCCCCTGCCCCCGTATATAAAGGAGTGGAGGAGGGGGCCGGCCAAGGAGGGTGGCGCACCCTAGGAGGGAGTCCAACTCCCACAGGGAGTAGGACTCCCCTTTTTCCTATTAGGAGTAGGAGAGGGAAGGAAGAGGAAGGAGGGAGGAAGGAAAGGGGGGGCCAGCCCCCCTCCCTATTCGGATTGGGCTTGGGGGGGGGGCGCCCCCTCCCTTGCTCCTTTCCCCTCCTTTGCACTAAGGCCCAATAAGGCCCATATACCTCCCCGGGGCTTCCGATAACCTCCCGGTGATCCGGTATTGTCCTAATCTCACCTGGAACCTTTCAAGTGTCCAAATATAGTCGTCCAATATATCGATCATTATGTCTCGACCATTTTGAGACTCCTCGTCAAGTCCATGATCACCTCCGGGACTCCGAACAACCTTCGGTACATCAAAATATATAAACTCATAATGAAACTATCATTGTAATGGTAAGCGTGCGGACCCTACGGGTTCGAGAACAATGTAGACATGACCGAGACACGTCTCCGGTCAATAACCAATAGTGGAACCTGGATGCTCATATTGGCTCGTACATATTCTACGAAGATCTTATCGGTCAGACCGCATAACAACTTACGTTTGTTCCCTTTGTCATCGGTATGTTACTTGCCCGAGTTTCGATCGTCGGTATTCAATCTCGTTACCGGCAAGTCTCTTTACTCGTTCTGTAATACATCATCTTGCAACTAACTTATTCGTTGCATTGCTTGCAAGGCTTAAGTGATGTGCATTACCGAGAGGGCCCAGAGATACCTCTCCGACAATCGGAGTGACAAATCCTAATCTCGAAATACGCCAACCCAACATGTACCTTTGGAGACACCTGTAGAGCACCTTTATAATCACCAAGTTATGTTGTGACGTTTGGCAGCACACAAAGTGTTCCTCCGGTAAACAGGAGTTGCATAATCTCATAGTCATAGGAACATGTATAAGTCATGAAGAAAGCAATAGCAACATACTAAACGATCGGGTGCTAAGCTAATGGAATGGGTCATGTCAATCACATCATTCTCCTAATGATGTGACCCCGTTAATCAAATGACAACTCATGTCTATGGTTAGGAAACATAACCATCTTTGATTAACGAGCTAGTCAAGTAGAGGCATACTAGTGACACTTTGTTTGTCTATGTATTCACACAAGTATTACGTTTCCGGTTAATACAATTCTAGCATGAATAATAAACATTTACCATGATATAAGGAAATAAATAATAACTTTATTATTGCCTCTAGGGCATATTTCCTTCAGGATGTCCATCCAACGGCCGACGTGCTTCTTCAATGTCTGATCTTCCTGCTCCAGCCGCCTAAACTAGCGCCAGCGGGACTGCCTGCTCCCTCCTCTTGTGGCCCGCTGTGATGCCGCGTAGGCTTCCCCGACCCACCCTACTCCCTCCGCTGGCCTGGCCGCACACAATCAACTGCCTCCTTATTGCGCGAAAAAATGTTTCCTCCCACTGACATCTGGGGCGCACCGGTTGGGAGGCTGACCTATGGGCCTACTAAGTTGACGCATATGCAGGGCTTGTCAACTTAGTCAACAAACAATTCTAGCAGCAGTAACCATTGGATTTGAATCGAACGGTCCTGCTGCTTCTTCAATCGCTGCTCTTCTTGCACCAGGCGCCCAAACCAGCACTGGGGAGACCGCCTGCTCCTGCCTCCAGTGGCCAGCTGTGCTGCCGTTGAGGCCTCATCTCCCCCTACTACTCCCACCGCTAGCCAGGCCTTGCAGCGACGGCAGCCTCACACCGCAGCCGAACCAGTGAATCCTCGTACTCCTCTCGGCGTGGGCATCCACTGCCGCGTCTTCCCTGACTCCGCGTCGTCCCTGACTCCGCGTCGTCCCCTTCCTAGGCCTCGCCGTTGTCCACCGCCTTGGTGCTCTCGGCGCGGCGTGGTCAACATGGTCAACTACATTCCATCGAAAGAGTACTGTACGTGGAGAGGCTGACAGCTGGGTCCATATCCACATCCCAGTTTTTTTTGTGATTTGCCAAGTAAGTCACTTTGTCAGGCCCGTTGGGCTGCAAATCTTTCAAGACGAGGAGAGCTTTCATTCGGCTGGCCGAGAAAATGGCCCATCAGTAATGAGAAATGGGCTGTACATTTTTAAAACACATCAAACCGGCAATTAGTTTCAAATATCTTTTTTTCATTTCGAGATTTTAAATTACATTAATTTTTATGCATGGAGAATTTGTTGGATTTTATATTGATATACATTTATTTTTAAAATCAGTTTGAATGTGAGTCGAAATTTCAGAATTAAAAATAGTTCAGACCGCAGCGAAATATGCAAAATTTCGTATAATTTTTTAACTGTGGCCACAATATGGGCTTTAATTCTAACAAAAAGAATATGAGCTCCAAAAAAACCTTAATAATTAGCAAATGGGTTGTAAATTATTGGAAATAATGGCAGATGGGCTATATGCTGTTTTCCACAGATTCGAGGCTTTCCTAAAAAAAGGTTGACGCGCAAGCAGTGACTGTTGGATGGCCATCCAACGGTCGTCGTGCTTCTTCAATCTCTGCTCTTCCTGCTCCAGCCGCTCAAACAAGCGCCGGCGGGACTGCCTGCTCCCTCCTACCCGTGGCCGGCTCTGCTGCCGCGTAGGCCTCACCGCCCCACCGTACTCCCATCGCCGGCCTAGCCATCCCTCTACTCACCCACATCTGTTGTTATTCTCCGGCGACAGCAGACGAACCAGTAAACCCTCGTACAGTCGTACTCCCCTCCACGTGGGAAACAACTGCCGAGTCTTCCCTGCCTCCGTGTCGTTCCCTTCCTAGGCCTCGCTGTCGTCCACCACCCTGGTGCTCTCGGCGCGGCCTGGTTAACATGGTCAACGACTGACATGCATCTGAAGTGGACTGTACGTGGAGAGGCCGACAGCTGGTCCATAGCCGCACGCAAGGAAATGCCTCCTTATTACGCACAAAATAATGATTCCTCCACCTGACATCAGGGACCCACCGAAAGGGCCTCTGTATTTCGCGAAAAAAACATTACCGCCGCTGACAGCTCAGACCCACCAGCTATATCTTCGCACACAAGGAAGTGCCTCCTTATTACGCACAAAAAAAATGAATACTCCCCCTGTTAGCTGGGACCCAATATAGTGGCAGGCTGACTTGTGGGCCTACTAAGTTGACGGGGGCGGAGGGCTTTATCATCTTAGTCAATATGCACGATTCTAGCTCTAGTGACTGTACGATGTCCATCCAACGGCCATAGTGCTTCTTCACCCTCTGGTCTTCTTGCTCCATCCGCCCAAACCAGCGCCATTCGTGCCTTGTGCTCCTGCCTCCCATGGCCGACTGCGATGCGGCGGAGGCCTCACCGCCCCCTACTACTGCCACCGCTGCCCAGGCCATCCCTCTACTCACCCACACCCCCTACTATTCTGCGGCGATGGCAGCCTCACACCGCACCGAACCAGTGAACCCTCGTACTCCTCTACGTGTGGGCATCCACTTCAGTGTCTTCCCTGGCTCCGCGTCGTCCCCTTCCTAGGCCTCGCGGTCGTCCACCGCTCTGGTGCTCTCGGCGCGGCGTGGTCAACATGGTCAAGGAATGGCTTCCATCGGACGTGGACTGTACGTGGAGAGGCTGACAGCTGGGTCCATGGCCGCAACAAGGAAGTGCCTCCTTATTATGTGCAAAATAATTATTCCTCCACCTGACAGCGGGGACCCACCGGACGGGCCACCGTATTTCACGATAAAAACGTTTCCCCCCTGACTGCTAGGACCCACCAACTACATCTTCGTACGCAAGGAAGTGCCTGGCAGTCGAGACCCACCTGGTCGAAGCGTACGTAGGGTTGTCATTCTGGTCGCGAACGTGTACGTACATATATACTGGTGGATGTAGAGGCGCACACGTGTCATAGTAGAGGCGCGTACGTGTCGTAGTAGAGGCGCGCACGTAGCATGTACACATACGTATAGCGGCCAGGGTGCAAGAAATAAAATACGGCCACGTATGTGTACATATGGGCGGGGTCTCGAACGCCTACTCGCGCATACGTACGGCCAGGGCTCGTGTACATGGCTGGGTCGGAATGGAGAAACAACGTCGTCGTCATGTTCATGGGGAGGCAACGAAATGCGTCGTGTTCATCGGGAGGCAACGGAACGCGTGGGAGCCAACTGGCTGGGTCGGAACGGAATGCGTTGTCGTGTTCATCGGGAGGGCTTGGACGGAACATGCGATGGAAACGAGGCTTGGCGTACCGCACAATGGAGGAAACAGACCTCCTACGTCCGGAACGGGGTCCTGTTGATCGGGAGGGGTCTGGCGTACCGCAAAACGGAGGAAACGGACCTCCTACGGTCGAAACGGGGGTCCTGTTGATCAGGAGGGGTGTGGCGTACCGCAAAACGGACGAAACGGACTTGTGTTGGAGCGCTACGGTCGAAACGGGGGTCCCGTTCATCGGGAGGGGTGTGGCGTACTGCAAAACGGGACTCCACGAGATACTGTTCATCTCCACCGTTGACCTCCTCCAGCCTCCACGTGCTCCTGTTCATCCAGCCTCCACCGCGCGCTACTCCACCGGCTACTGTTCAACCACCCCTCCACGGGCACCCCTCCACCGTCTACTGTTCATCCAGCCCTCCACACCACGGGGTCCTGTTCAACCACCCCTCCACGGGCACCCCTCCATCGTCTACTGTTCATCCAGCCCTCCACCACACCATGGGGTCTTGTTCATCCAGGGGCAACGCCACCGCTCACTGTTCATCCAACCCCCCCACGCAACGCTCATTGTTCATCCAATCGATCGGCTTCAGTTAGCAGCAGTAGCAAAGGAATCGCTCGATCGGGTTCAGTTAACAGCATCGATCGATCGCTCGGGTTTAGTAACGCGTAGCCTGCAGTGCAATCACTCGGGTTCAGTTAGAGCCCAACGCCTCGCTCGGGTTCAGTTAGAGCCAACGCCTCGCACACACGCGCGTACGTGTACGAGAGAAACGTGCATCGCTCGGCCCCCGACCTCCCACCGTAATCGGGAGCTCCTCGAAATTTTCCTCCCCCTCGTTTCTACCACGGTTTTTTCCGTCATGGACGGCCCAAAGAATGTCATGCAGCTGCGTCTCCGGACCAGCTAGGACGAGAAGCCCAATTTCTGTCATGATTTTTTGTCATAAAAGTAGGAGCCCACCACATCTATGATGATACCGGGTTTTGTCACAATTATCGTCATAGAAGTGTCATATGTATGACAGAAAAAAAATTCGTTTGGCCCAAAATGTCACGGATGTGTCTTTTTTTGTAGTGTTGGGAGAGACACACATGAATTGGAATTTATTGGAATACTCTATGTGCTTCACTTGTATTTTTTGAGCTAGATAATTTTGCTCTAGTGCTTCGCTGATATATTTTAGAGCACGGCGGTGGTTCTATTTTATAATAATTGATCTCTCATGCTTAACTTATATTATTTTGATAGTCCTTTAGAACATCATGGTAATTGGCTTTGGTTATAAATTTTAAATACTAAGAGATGTTGGATGCTTGATAGTTGTTTTGAGATATAAAGGTGGTAATATTAGAGGTGTGCTAGTTGAGTAATTGTGAAATTGAGAAATACTTGTGTTGAAGCTTGCAAGTCCCGTAACATGCACGTATGGTAAACGTTGTGTGACAAATTTGAAGCATGAGGTGTTCTTTGATTTCTTTCCTTATGAGTGGCGGTCGGGGACGAGCGATGGTCTTTTCCTACCAATCTATCCCCCTAGGAGCATGCATGTAGTGCTTGGTTTTGATGACTTGTAGATTTTTGCAATAAGTATGTGAGTTCTTTATGACTAATGTTGAGTCCATGGATTATACGCACTCTCACCCTTCCATCATTGCTAGCCTCTTCGGTACCGTGCATTGCCCTTTCTCACCTTGAGACTTGGTGCAAACTTCGCCGGTGCATCCAAACCCCGTGATATGATACGCTCTATCACACATAAGCCTCTTTATATCTTCCTCAAAACAGCCACCATGCCTACCTATTATGGCATTTCCATAGCCATTCTGAGATATATTGCCATATGCAACTTTCCACCGTTCCATTTATTATGACACACATCATCATTGTCATATTGCCTTTCATGATCATGTAGTTGACATCGTATTTGTGGCAAAGCCACCATGCTTAATTTTTCATACATGCCACTCTTGATTCATCACAATCCCGGTACATCGCCGGAGGCATTCAGATAGAGTCATATTTTGTTCTAAGTATCGAGTTGTAATTCTTGAGTTGTAAGTAAATAAAAGTGTGATTATCATCATTAGAGCATTGTCCCATGTGAGGAAAGGATGATGGAGACTATGATTCCCCCACAAGTCAGGATGAGACTCCGGACGGAAAAAAGAGGCCATAAAAAAAGAAGGCCCAAATAAAAAAATGAGAGAAGGGATAATGTTACTATCCTTTTTCCACACTTGTGCTTCAAAGTAGCACCATGATCTTCATGATAGAGAGTCTCTTATTTTGTCACTTTCATATACTAGTGGGAATTTTTCATTATAGAACTTGGCTTGTATATTCCAATGATGGGCTTCCTCAAATGCCCTAGGTCTTCATGAGCAAGCAAGTTGGATGCACATCCACTTAGTTTCTTTGATGAGCTTTCATATATTTATAGCTCTAGTGCATTGACATCAATCGGTGGGGCATCTCCATAGCCCATTGATTAGCCTCGTCAATGTGAGACTTTCTCCCTTTTTGTCTTCTCACACAACCTCAATCATTATATTCTATTCCACCCATAGTGCTATGTCCATGGCTCGCGCTCATATATTGCGTAAAAGTTGAAAGAGTTTGAAAAGGCTAAGTATGAAACAATTGCTTGGCTTGTCATCGGGGTTGTGCATGATGAGAGAATTTTGTGTGACGAAAATGAAGCATGGCCAAACTATGTGATTTTGTAGGGATAAGCTTTCTTTGGCTATGTTATTTTGATAAGACATAATTGCTTGGTTAGCATACTTGGAGTATTATTATTTTTATGTCAACATTAAACTTTTATATTGAATCTTTCGGATCTGAACATTCATGCCACAATAAAGAAAATTACATTGAAGAATACACTAGAAAGCATTCCACATCAAAAATTTTGTTTTTCTCATTTACCTACTCGAGGACGAGCAGGAATTAAGCTTGGGGATGCTTGATACGTCTCCAACGTATCTATAATTTTTGATTGTACCATGCTATTATATATTCTGTTTTGGATGTTTAATGGGTTAATTATACACTTCTATATTATTTTTGGGACTAACCTATTAACCCAAGGCCCAGTGCAAATTGCTGTTTTTTTTGCCTATTTCAGTGTTTCGCAGAAAAGGAATATCAAATGGAGTCCAACCGGAATGAAACCTTCGGGAACGTGATTTTTGGAACAAACGTGATCCAGAGGACTTGGAGTGGACGTCAAGAAACAACCGAGGTGACCACGAGGCAGGGGGGCGCGCCCTCCCCCCTCGTGGCTCAACCGACCCACTTCTTCCTCCTATATATACTCATATACCCTGAAAATATCCAGGAGCACCACGAAACCCTATTTCCACCGCCGCAACCTTCTGGACCCAAGAGATCCCATCTTGGGGCCTTTTCCGGAGCCCGCCGGAGGGCCTCTACATCAACTCCATGGCCCCTCCGATGATGTGTGAGTAGTTTACTTCAGACCTTCGGGTCCATAGTTATTAGCTGGATGGCTTCTTCTCTCTCTTTGGATCTCAATACAAAGTTCTCCTCGATCTTCTTGGAGATCTATTCGATGTAACTATTTTTGCGGTGTGTTTGTCAAGATCCGATGAATTGTGGGTTTATGATCAAGTCTATCTATGAACAATATTTGATTCTTCTCTAAAATCTTTTATGTATGATTGGTTATCTTTGGAAGTCTCTTCGAATTATTAGTTTGGTTTGGCCTACTAGATTGATCTTTCTTGCAATGGGAGAAGTGCTTAGCTTTGGGTTCAATCTTGCGGTGCTTGATCCCAGTGATAGAAAGGGAAGCGACACGTATTGTATTTTTTCCATCGAGGATAAAAAGATGGGGCTTATATCATATTGCTTGAGTTTATCCCTCTACATCATGTCATCTTACCTAATGCGTTACTCTGTTCTTATGAACTTGATACTCTAGATGCATGCTGGATAGCGGTCGATGTGTGGAGTAATAGTAGTAGATGTACGCAGGAGTCTGTCTACTTGTCACAGACCTGATGCCTATATACATGATCATGCCTAGATATTCTCATAATTATTCACTTTTCTATCAATTGCTCGACAGTAATTTGTTCACCTACCGTAATACTTATGCTATTTTGAGAGAAGCCACTAGTGAAACCTATGGCCCCGGGTCTATTCTCCATTATATTAATCTTCCGTCAACAAGCTATTTCTATTACCTTTTATCTTGCCATCTTTACTTTTAATCTTTATCATAAAAATACCAAAAATATTATCTTATCATCTCTATCAGATCTCAGTCTCGTAAGTGATCGTGAAGGGATTGACAACCCCTTTATCGCGTTGGTTGCGAGGTTCTTATTTGTTTGTGTAGGTACGAGGGACTTGCGTGTGGGCTCCTACTGGATTGATACCTTGGTTCTCAAAAACTGAGGGAAATACTTACGCTACTTTGCTGCATCACCCTTTCCTCTTCAAGGGAAAACCAACGCAGTGCTCAAGAGGTAGCACTATGTTGATTTTGTTTCAACTACATGTGTGAACATGTGCCAAATCAAGCCACTCGAATCATTGAAAGGAGGATACCACCCTATCATACCACATCACAAACATTTTAATAGCATGTTGGCACACAAGGTAAACCATTATAAACACCTAGCTAAATAAACATGTTTCATTCAAAATAGGCTGAATCAGGAATGATGAACTAATCATATTTACAAAAACAAGATAGGTCAGGTTCATACCAGCTTCTCTCATCTCAATCGGTCCATCGTATATCGTCATTATTGCCTTTCACTTGCATGACCGAACGGTGTGGATAATAATAATAATAGTGCACGTGTGTTGGACTAAGCTGGAATTTGCAAGCATTTAATACAATGGATAAGACAAGGTAATATGGGCTCTTGGTTAGATCAACAATAATGCATATGCGAGCCATTCAACATTTCCATCATGGTCTTCTCCTCTCGAACCCCAAAGAAAAGAAAAGAAACAAAACTATTTACACAGGAAAGCTCCCAACAAGCAAAAGAAGAACGAGAAATCTTTTTGGATTTTCTTTTAATTACTACTACTACAAGCATGGAAAGTAAACTAGCTAAAAGCTACAACTAATTTTTTGGGGGTTTTTATTAAGGTTTTTTAAACACACAAGAAGAACGCTGGAAAGGAAAAATAAACTAGCATGGATAGTACAATGAAAAAGTATGAGCACCGACAACTAGAATGAGCATGTGAACATGAATGTAATGTCGGTGAGAAATACGTACCCCCCCCAAGCTTAGGCTTTTGGCCTAAGTTGGTCTATGGCCACTGATGGCCTGGTGGATATCCAAAGTTGTAGCTGGGGTCGTACTGAGATGCAGCAACTGTTGCCTGACGAGTTGCAGCTTGTAGGCGAGCTGCCTCCATCCTCCTCTCATATTCGTTTGCTTCCTCACTGGTTATAACATATCTCCTTTTTGCCTGAAAGTCAAAGAAAGTAGGAGCAGGGAGGGCAACATGGACGGTGCGTTGCCTGTCAAAGATTAGTCGGTACTGGAGGAATTGTTCATTCCTCTCAACAAACTGATGGCGAACCATGGCACTATAATCTAGGTAAGCAGGAGGTAACTCTATATCATTTCCATGTATGGGTATATTAAGATAATTAGCTACATGAGTTGCATAATTCCACCAAACAAATCTCCACTTACACTGTTGTGATGCAACCTTCATGCAACAATTAATGGCCCCTAAGTTATATTGTTTATCACCTAATACCGCACTCTTGAGGACACTACGATCTGGAATGCACATGTGACAAGCCTCATCTTTACCGTTAATCCATCTACCAATGAAGAGAGCAAAATAATGTATGGAAGGGAAATGAATGCTCCCTATGGTAGCTTGTGTGATTTCCCTAGATTCCCTCACAGTAATACTAGCAAGAAAGTCTTTATATTCAGATTTGCGAGGTTCACTAACATTGCCCCACTGTGGGAGTTTACAAGCAATATTAAAATCTTCTAGGTCCATGGTATATGATTTATCATAAAGATCAAATAAAACAGTGTGAGAATTGCGCGAGGATGTAAATTTAAACCTTCTCATAAAGGAATCAGTTAGGTAGCGGTACTACCGGCATTTATCTGACATGAAGCCCTCAAGATCAGCATTACGCATATACGCGTGGAATTCATCCTTGATGCCTGCTTGGACCATAAACTCTTCTGACGGCCATTCACAAGGCCGCACTTGGGCTTGCCTCGATGGTTCATCGTCCGGCTCACGTATCACGAGCCTCGGTCCTTGCTTCCTTGAGGAACCACCCTGGTACATTTTCCTAAACATTTTTCTTCATCTAAAAAATTTCTAAAAATTTTAGTGACTCAAAATAAAAGTGAACCAAACTCAACAAGGTTGATAGCAACTACTCCTACAAGTGCCTAGAGGCCATATCATGCATTAAAACTACTTTTGACCACATAAATTTGACATGCAAGCTCAAGAACAGGGTCACCTAAGCAGCAAAAATTTGCAATAAATAAAGCACTAGAACAAAAACTAATTGGACCATTGGAGGAGTCACATACCGAAGAACAATCTCCCAAAGCAGTTTTGTGAATGGAGCTTTAAGCAAGGAGATCGAAAATGGCAGCAAGATGAGCTAGAACTCAGGTTTGAGCTGTGTGATGATTTTTTCTGGAGGAAGATGAAGTGTGTGGGTGCTGGAATAAGTGGAGGGGCCCACATGGGGTCCACAAGGCAGGGGCGCACCCCAGGGGGGTGGGCATGCCCTGGACCCTCGTGGCCAGGTGGTGTGCCCCCCTGATGTGTTCTCAGTGCCAACAATTCTTAAATATTCTACAAAAAATCATATTTCATTTTCAGGACATTTGGAGAACTTTTATTTTCGGGGTATTTTTTTATTGCAAGGATAATTCAGAAAACAGACAGTGAATACTTTTTTTGCTTTATTTAATCTAAATAACAGAAAGTAAAAGGAGGGTACAGAGGTTTGTGCTTTCTAACTTCATCCATCTCATGCTCATCAAGAGGAATCCACTAACAAGGTTGATCAAGTCTTGTTAACAAACTCTTTCCGAATAACATGAAACCGGAGAATTTTCGAATAACACTAAGTTACCTCAACGGGGACATGCATGTTCCCAACAATAAGAATATCATATTTCTTCTTGATAGTAGGAAGAGGGAATTCAAAACCTCCAATAGTTATCGTTGAAATTTTTCCAATAGAATTGATACTGTTAACTTGAGGCCGTTTCCTCGGAAAGTGTACCGTATGCTCATTACCATTAACATGAAAAGTGACATTGCCTTTGTTGCAATCAATAACAGCCCCTACAGTATTCAAAAAGGGTCTACCAAGAATAATAGACATACTATCGTCCTCGGGAATATCAAGAATAACAAAGTCCGTTAAAATAGTAACATTTGCAACCACAACAGGCACATCCTCACAATTACCGACAGGTATAGCAGTTGATTTATCAACCATTTGCAAAGATATTTCAGTAGGTGTCAACTTATTAAAATCAAGTCTACGATATAAACAGAGAGGCATAACACTAACACCAGCTCCAAGATCACATAAAGCAGTTTTAACATAGTTTCTTTTAATGGAGCATGGTATAGTTGGTACTCTTGGATCTCCTAGTTTCTTAGGTATTCCACCTTTAAAAGTATAATTGGCAAGCATGGTGGAAATTTCAGCTTCCGGTATCTTCCTTTTATTTGTAACAATATCTTTCATATACTTAGCATAAGGATTCATTTTAAGCATATCAGTCAAATGCATATGCAAAAAGATAGGTCTAATCATTTCAGCCAAGCGCTCAAAATCCTCATCATCCTTTTTCTTGGATGGTTTAGGAGGAAAAGACATGGGTTTCTGAAACCATGGTTCTCTTTCTTTACCATGCTCCCTAGCAACGAAGTCTCTCTTATCATAACGTTGATTCTTTGATTGTGGGTTATCAAGCCATTAGTGCCGGTTCCAACGGCTAGGCGGGCGGGCATCATTAGTACCGGTTCGTGGGCAACCTTTAGTACCGGTTCATGCCACGAACCAGTACTAATGTGGCCAGTGCGGCTGTGGTCAGGCTGGGGCCCCCACGAAGACCTTTAGTACCGGTTCATGGCATGAACCGGTACTAGAGTTTCTTAGTAAGCTGATTTTTAGTCCCACCTCGCCAAGAGAGAGGCAGTATGAGCGGTTTATAAGCCGTGAGTGCAGAGACAATGACGAAGAGGCGCAATGCTCACCTACACGTTGATTAGCTTCAAGCCTTTCGGAATAGCATAGATTGCACTGAGCTATGTGCAATGCAGTATACACTATTCCGAAAGGCTTGAATCAAATTAACCAGCATTGCACCTCTTTTTTATTTTTAATAACTTATTTGAACTCCAGACTTCTTTTGTGTTCAGTATGCAGCATTCAAAGTGACGTCATCAATTTCCAACATGTTCTGACATCATTTGTTGTTTTCGGTCATTTACCTAATTGTTTAGAGAGCTAAATGACCGTGAAATTGAAAATCACTAAAAAATGAATTCTGAAAATGTTGAAACTTGGCATGGTATCATCATTTCACCCGCATAGCATGTGCGAAAGAGTAGAGAGGGTCACGGCACAAACTGGACGCACTTCGTGTACAAACTGGACAAACTCTTTCGGAGTATCAGGGTTTCGGACGAGAACTCATCTGTTACACGGGCACTTCAATGTTTTTTAAACTTATTTGAACTCCGGACTTCTTTTGTGTTCAGTATGCAGCATTCAAAGCGACGTCATCAATTTCCAACATGTTCTGACATCATTTGTTGTTTTTCGGTCATTTACCTAATTGTTTAGAGAGCTAAATGACCGTGAAATTGAAAATCACTACAAAATGAACTCTGAAAATGTTGAAACTTGGCATGGTATCATCATTTCACCCGCATAGCATGTGCGAAAGAGTAGAGAGGGTCACGGCAAAAACTGGACGCACTTCGTGTACAAACTGGACAAACTCTTTCGGAGTATCAGGGTTTCGGACGAGAACTCATCTGTTACACGGGCACTTCAATGTTTTTTAAACTTATTTGAACTCCGGACTTCTTTTGTGTTCAATATGCAGCATTCAAAGTGACGTCATCAATTTCCAACATGTTCTGACATCATTTGTTGTTTTTCCGTCATTTACCTAATTGTTTAGAGAGCTAAATGACCGTGAAATTGAAAATCACTACAAAATGAACTCTGAAAATGTTGAAACTTGGCATGGTATCATCATTTCACCCGCATAGCATGTGCGAAAGAATAGAGAGGGTCACGGCAAAAACTGGACGCACTTCGTGTACAAACTGGACAAACTCTTTCGGAGTATCAGGGTTTCGGACGAGAACTCATCTGTTACACGGGCACTTCAATGTTTTTTAAACTTATTTGAACTCCGGACTTCTTTTGTGTTCAGTATGCAGCATTCAAAGCGACGTGATCAATTTCCAACATGTTCTGACATGATTTGTTGTTTTTTGGTCATTTACCTAATTGTTTAGAGAGCTAAATGACCGTGAAATTGAAAATCACTACAAAATGAACTCTGAAGATGTTGAAACTTGCAATGGTATTATCATTTCGGAGTATCATAGTAGAGAGGGTCACAAAAAAAACTACTCATAAATAAATAGAAGAAAATAAATGAAGCAGAAAAGAATAAAACTATACAAAAAAATTACTCAAAAATAACTAGAAGAAAAAAAATAATGCAGAAAAGAAAAAAAACTATATAAAAAATTACTCAAAAATAAACAGAAGAAAATAAATAGTGCAGAAAAGAAAAAACTATATAAAAAATTTGTTGGGGTGCTTCCCAGTGGGCCTGCCAGACCTAGGGTGTGCAAATGCAGGCCCAGAAGGGCCAGCAGACTCACAGGGCAGCGCGCCCTATTTAGGCCCTGAAGCCTGCTATATAGAGAAGCTCGAAGGAGCAGCCGCGGCTGGGTTTATAAACCAGTGCGGCTGCCCTTCGCTCGGCGAGGTGGGACTAAACATTGTGCACCGCCGGTGGCAGCGCACAACCATTAGTACCGGTTGGTGGCTCCAACCGGTACTAATGATTGGGCCTTTAGTACCGGTTCGTGGCACGAACCGGTACTAAAGGGGTCGTTTCCCGCCCCTTGGCCTGGCAAAAGTTGGCCTTTAGTACCGGTTGGTGGCTCCAACCGGTACTAAAGACCCCTCCTATATATATGGCACTTACGAAAAAATCAGTTTCATCGACCACCACTTCTTCTCGATCCAACTTCTTCGCCGCGCCCGTCGCCCATCGCGAGCCGCCCTCGCCGCCCCTGCCGCCCGTCGTTGCCGTCACCGCCGTCGCCCCCGCCACCCGTCGTCGCCGTCCCCGCCGTCGCCCCCACCGTGCCCATCGCCGCCGCCTCTCGCCCGCCGCCCGTCCCCGTCGTCACCGGCCGCCGCCCGTAAGCCGCCGCCCCCGCTCGTACGCACACACACACACACACAGACACACACACACATACACACATTGTTTTTACTTATTTTCTATTTTCTGTTGTTTAGATTAATGTTAGATAAATGATGTAGATAATAATGTTAGAATGTTAATGTTAGACGAATTATATGGAAAAGATGTTAAATATTAATGTCAAATATATTTTACATGAATTAGAACAAGTTGAACTAGTTGAATTAGTATAGCTAGATATTAATTAGGTATATATATGAGATTTGAACTAGTTGAATTAATATAACTAGTTTACTTTTAGTATGAAAATTAATAGAACAAGTTTATTTTTAGTAAGAAAATTTAGGTATATGAGATTTGATGATCTAATCAAAATATTACTATATAGAACTACCTACTTTATTTTAGTAAGAAATTAATAGAACTAGTTTATTTTTAGTAAATGCTTAGTTGAATTAATAGAACTAGTTTATTTAGTTGAATTAATAGAACTAGTAAGTGTTTAATGTTTCACCTATATATGAACATATGTTATATATTAATGTCAAATGTTAGATCAATTAGATATAAATTATATGTTAGATATATATTTAATTTAGTTATATGAGATTTCATTATCTAATTAACATTTTATTATATAGAACTAGCTACCTTATTTTTAGTAAGAAAATTAATAGAACTAGTTTAGTTGAATTAGTTGAATTAATTAGTTGAACTAGTTAGTTGAATTAGTTTAGTTAATTAGGTATATTTTTCGTAAGTGCTTAGTTGAATTAGTTCAATTAATTAGTTGAACTAGTTGAATTAACAGAATTAGTTTAATTAATAGAACTAATAAGTGTTTAATGTTTCACCTATGAACATAGGAATGTCGTCTGACGACGAACACGATTTCATTATGTGCGAATACTGCGAAGACCAGCGCGGCCTGTGCGGCAGAAATTTTCTAGTTGATGATAGACGCTTCAGCATCAAGCTAGATAAGAACTTCGAAGTGAATATAGTAAGTCACAACGACAAGTCTTTTTTCGTAATTAAGCATGACTTATGCTTCATTTGCTTCAACTTTTAATTTTAATTTTTCACTATTCTACTAGCGTATCCCCTGCCATGCAAGAATTTTTGTCTTGGATAAGATAGGTTTCAGTCCTAGCGAAACTATGGAGGTAAAAAGAGTTTACTTGAAGACCGAGCATGGTTATACCTTCAACATCAAATTATACAATGCAGACACATACACCTATTTTGAATGCAAACCTTGGCAAGCACTATGCAAGGCTTATGCATTTGAGCCTAATATGGTTATCACCTTTGATATTCGTCCGGAAGATGATATTGAAGGTAATAGAGACATCTGGGTCGATGTGCAGACGCCTCCAGTTCTACCATTATGTGAGTTTCTCAACCATATTTATGTCTTCGATATGAGATTATTTGAACCAGTTGAATAATTAATAGATCTCAATTTATATTGACGGCTTACTTCCAATCAAGCAAACATGTCCGGCGCTTGGTAGACAGGACCGCCCACAGTCCCGGGGCTGAACTAAACTGCGAGGAGACAAGTCATTATATTTCATGGCTTGAGGATCTTGATGCTGTCAAGACAAATTTCTTTCCTGCACTTAGAAATGTTAGTACTCAAAACGTGCGACCAATAGTGTTCGTACTAAACTACAGTCACATATATTTACGAAAGATGGTAAGATTTCTACTATTTCTCCCCAGTGCATCTTTTGCATACATTATTTTTTAAGCTAAACTTCATTGCTAAGTATGTTACTATACAATGTTCTTCAACAGGGACTCCCGATGAATGTTGTGCCTGATTGGATCGAGACTAAAGGTACCGTGAATATTGTTAGCTTACGGACAAGATATCCTACAATGCACTTTAGTGCATTCAGGATTTCTAATAGCGAGGAATGCTTAATATAAAAGACTGGAGCAAAATTGTGAACGATCACAGAGAAGTACTAGGGGGCAGCAATCAGAAGCGCAACCCACAATTAGGAGACAGGTTCATCTGCATGCTCCAATATGATGAATCAGCAAAGCTATACATGTTCTATGCTATTTTACCTGAGAAAGAGCAGCAGGAGTGATTAATTAGCTAGTTCATGCTCTTAGTACTTGTCCTCTCATGTCCGTGTTCTTCGTCCTGAACTTAATCCCAAAGAGTGATTTGCTTTTGTGGTGTTATGAACGCTTATAATATCATTACCATGTTGAACTCGATGATATCTTTGCTTTGAAAACCGTTGGTGATGATATATATGATGCATGAGTTTTTATATTAATATGATGATGATGATGATGAGTTATTATATCATTTATGAAAGAAATAGCATATTAGCTTCAACTGGATGGATTCTAGCTAAGTGATCAAGTATATGCCATATCCATATTACCTCGATCACTTAAGTAGGTGATCAAGTATATATAATATGGATATGACATATACTTGATGACTTAGCTAGGATCCACGCATCCAGTCAAACTAATCTGCGGTACATTCACCTAATGATTTAACAACTCATTATAATGTAAAACAATCATTAAATTAAATTGAAAACACAAAATTAAAGTAAAAATGAAAAATAAAACCAAAACACACCCAAACATTTAGTACCGGTTGGTGTTACCAACCGGTACTAATGTCCTACGCGCCCATGGAGCTGGCTCGTGCCACGTGGTTGCCCTTTAGCACCGGTTCGTGCTGAACCGGTACTAAAGGGGGGGGGCTTTAGTGCCTACAATTTAGTGCCGGTTACCGAACCGGCACTAAAGGGCCTTACGAACTGGTGCTATTGCCCGGTTCTGCACTAGTGATCTCTACATCATTGTTATTGCTAGGTTGAGCATCAACATGAACATCATCATTAACATTATCACTAGGTTCATGTTCATTACCAGATTGTGTTTCAGCATCAGAAATAGAAATATCATTGGGATTCTCAGGTGTGTCAACAACAGGTTCACTACAAGCATGCAAAGTCCTATCATTTTTCTTTTTCTTCTTTTTAGGAGGACTAGGTGCATCAACATTAGTTCTTTAAGATTCTTGCTCAACTCTCTTAGTGTGGCCCTCAAGATAGAAAGGTTCCTGAGTCATTTTACCCCCTCTAGTCACAACTCTAACAGCATTATCATTTTTCTTATTATTTAATTCATTGAGCAAATCATCTTGTGCTTTAAGCACTTGTTCTACTTGAGTGGTAACCATAGAAGCATGTTTACTAATAAGTTTAAGTTCACCTTTAACTCTAGACATATAATAACTCAAGTGTTCAATCATATAAGCATTACGTTTCAATTGTCTACCAACATAAGCATTGAAGTCTTCTTGTTTAGCAATAAAATTATCAAACTCATCCAAGCATTGGCTAGCAAACTTAGTAGATGGGATTTCAACCTTATTAAATCTATAGAGAGAATTTACCTTCACTACCTATGTCGGGTTATCAAGACCATGTATTTCTTCAATATGCGGTAAATTCTTAACATCTTCAGCTTTAATACCTTTTTCTTTCATAGATTTCTTTGCCTCTTGCATATCTTCAGGACTGAGAAATGGAATACCCCTTTTCTACGGAGTTGTCTTAATTAGGAGTTGGTTCAGGAAGTGTCCAATAATTATCATTACTCAACATATTATTCAATAGCAATTCAGCTTGATCAACAGTTCTTTCCCTGAAAACACAACCAACACAACTATCCAGGTGGTCTCTGGAAGCATCGGTTAGTCCATTATAAAAGATATCAAGTATTTCATTTTTCTTGAGAGGATGATCAGGCAAACCATTAAGTAATCGGAGAAGCCCCCCCAAGTTTGTGGGAGACTCTCTTCTTCAATTTGCACAAAATTATATATTTCCCTTAAGGCAGCTTGTTTCTTATGAGCGGGGAAATATTTAGCAGAGAAGTAATAAATCATATCCTGGGGACTACACACACAACCAGGATAAAGAGAATTAAACCATGTTTTAGCATCACCCTTTAATGAGAACGTAAATAACTGAAGGATATGGTAGTAACGAATTTTTTCCTCATTAGTGAATAGGGTGGCTATATCATTCAATTTAGTAAGATGTGCCACAACAGTTTCAGATTCATAGCCACAAAACGGATCAAATTCAACCAAAGTAATTATCTCAGGATCGACAGAGAAATCATAATCCTTATCAGAAATATAGATAGGTGAAGTAGCAAAAGTAGGGTCATATTTCATTCTAGCATTCAAAGATTTTTCTTTCAGCTTAGCTAACATTTTTTTAAGATCATATCTATCTTTGCAAGCAAAAAGATTTCTAGCAGTTTCTTCATCCATAACATAACCCTTAGGCACATCGGGCAATTCATATCTAGGGGGAGAATCTTCATCATCACTTTCATCAATATTATCAGTTTCAATAATTTCATTCTCTCTAACCCTAGCAAGTTGTTCATCAAGAAATTCACCTAATGGCACAGTATTATCAAGCATAGAAGTAGTTTCATCATAAGCATCATGCATAGCAGAAGTGGCATCATCAATAACATGCGACATATCAAAATCAATAGCAGGAGTAGGTGTCGCAAGTTTACTCAAAATAGAAGGTAAATCAAGTGCAGAGCTAGATTATAGTTCCTTACCTCCCCTCCTAGTTGAGGGAAAAATCTTGGTTCTTTCATCTTTCAAGTTCCTCATAGTGATCAACAGATATAAATACCAAGTTACTCAAAGAATAGAGCTATGCTCCCCGGCAACGGCGCCAGAAAATAGTCTTGATAACCCACAAGTATAGGGGATCGCAACAATTTTTGAGGGTAGAGTATTCAACCCAATTTTATTGATTCGACACAAGGGGAGCCAAAGAATATTCTCAAGTATTAAGAGTTGAGTTGTCAATTCAACCGCACCTGAAAGACTTAATATCTGCAGCAAAGTATTTAGTAGTAAAGTAATATGGAAGTAGCGGTAACGGTGGCAAAAGTAATAGTATTGGTTTTGTAGTGATTGTAACAGTGGCAATGGGAAAGTAACTAAGAAAAGATCTATATGTGAAAAGCTCGTAGGCAATGGATCAGTGATGGATAGTTATGTCGGATGCGATTCCTCATGTAACAGTTATAACATAGGGTGACACAGAACTAGCTCTAGTTCATCAATGTAATGTAGGCATGTATTCCGAATATAGTCATACATGCTTATGGAAAAGAACTTGCATGACATCTTTTGTCCTACCCTCCCGTGGCAGCAGGGTCCTATTGGAAACTAAGGGATATTGAGGCCTCCTTTTAATAGAGTACCGGAACAAAGCATTAACACTTAGTGAATACATGAACTCCTCAAACTATGGTCATCACCAGGAGTGGTCCCGATTATTATCGCTTCAGGGTTACTGGATCATAACACATAGTAGGTGACTATTGACTTGCAAAATAGGATCAACAACTCACATATATTCATGAAAACATAGTAGGTTCAGATCTGAAATCATGGCACTTGGGCCCTAGTGACAAGCATTAAGCATAGCAAAGTCATAGCAACATCAATCTTAGAACATAATGGATACTAGGGATCAAACCCTAACAAAACTAACTCGATAACATGATAAATCTCATCCAACCCATCACCGTCCAGCAAGCCTATGATGGAATTACTCACGCACGACGGTGAGCATCATGAAATTTGTGATGGAGGAAGGTTGATGATGACGATGGCGACAGATTCCCCTCTCCGGAGCCCCGAACGGACTCCAGATCAGCCCTCCCGAGAGAGATTAGGGCTTGGCAGCGGTTCTGTATCATAAAACGCGATGAATACTTCTCCTTGATTCTTTTCTCCGAGAATGTTAATATATAGAGTTGGAGTTGACGTCGGTGGAGCGTCAGGGGGCCCACGAGGCAGGGGGCGCGCCCTGCACCCTCGTGGATAGGGTGTGGGCCCCCATGTGTTGATTATTTCGCTAGTAATTTTATTTATTCCAAAACGTGTCTCCGTAAATTTCCAAGTCATTCTGAGAACTTTTATTTCTGCACAAAAATAACACCATGGCAATTCTGGTGAAAACAGCGTCAGTCCGGTTTAGTTCCATTCAAATCCTGCAAGTTAGAGTCCAAAACAAGGTCCAAAGTGTTTGGTAAAGTAGATACGATGGAGACACATCAAATAGAAAATGGTGGGTGAACAAATTACTGTTGGGCAATTGATAGAACTTCAAATAATCATGACGATATCCAGGCAATGATCATTATATAGGCATCACGTCCAAGATTAGTAGACCGACTCCTGCCTGCATCTACTACTATTACTAAAACACATCGACTGCTATCCAGCATGCATCTAGTGTATTAAGTTCATGGAGAAATGGAGTAATGCAATAAGAACAATGACATGATGCAGACAAGATCTATCTATGTAGAGATAGACCCCATCGTTTTATCCTTAGTAGCAAAAATACATATGTGTCGGTTCCCCTTCTGTCACTGGGATCAAGCACCATAAGATCGAACCCACTACAAGGCACCTCTTCCCATTGCAAGATTAATAGATCAAGTTGGCCAAACAAACCCAAATATAGGAGAAGAAATACGAGGCTATAAGAGATCATGCATAAAAGAGATCAACGAAACTCAAATGCTTTCATGGATAAAAAAGATATAACTGATCATAAACTCAAAGTTCATCAGATCCCAACAAACACACTGCAAAAAGAGTTACATCATATGGATCTCCAAGAGAACATTGTATGGAGAATTCAGTGAGAGAGAGGAAGCCATCTAGCTACTAACTACAGACCCGAAGGTCTACAAAGAACTAATCACGCATCATCGAAGAGCCACCAATGGAGGTGGTGAACCCCATCCGAGATGGTGTCTAGATTGGATCCGGTGGTTCTGGACTCTGCAGCGGCTGGATCAATATTTCGTCGATTCCCCTAGGGTTTTGGGAATATTGGGGTATTTATAGAGCAAAGAGGTGGTCTGGGGGGCACCCGAGGTGGGCAAAACCCACCAGGGAGCGCTTGGGCCTCCTGGCGCGCCATGGTGGGTTGTGCTCTCCTCGAAGCACCCCCTAGGCGCAACTAGGGACCATTAGGTGTCTTATGGTCCATAAAAAATCTCTGTAAAGTTTCGTGGCATTTGGACTCTGTTTGGTAATGATTTTCTGCGATGTAAAAACATGCAAAAAACAGCAACTGGCACTATGTCAATAGGTTAGCACCTTAAAATGACTATAAAATGATTACAAAACATCCAAGATTGATAATATACCAGCATGGAACAATCAAAAATTATAGATACGTTGGAGATGTATCAATCATCTTCATCAAACATATAATGCCCAAGCTTGTGGCTTTGCATATCATTAGCATCATGGATATTCAAGAAATTCATACTAACAACACTGCAATCATGCTCATCATAAAAAGATTGTACGCAAAACATTCTATTGACTTCTTCTTCTAGCAATTGAGCACAATATACCTTTCCATCATTTTCACGAAAGACATTATAAAGATGAATTATATGTGGTAACCTCAATTCCATTTTTTGTAGTTTTATTTTATAAACCAAACTAGTGATAAAACAAGAAACAAAAAGATTCAATTGCAAGATCTAAAGATATACCTTCAAGCGCTCACCTTTCCGGCAACAACGCTAGAAAAGAGCTTGATGTCTACTACGCAACCTTTCTTCCTGTAGAATCATGTTGGGCCTCCAAACGTAGAGTTTTGTAGGACAGTAGCAATTTACCCTCAAGTGGATGACCTAAGGTTTATCAATCCATGGGAGGCGTAGGATGAAGATGGTCTCTCTCAAACAACCCTCCAACCAAATAACAAAGAGTCTCTTGTGTCCCCAACACACCCAATACAATGGTAAATTGTATAGGTGCACTAGTTCGGCGAAGAGATGGTGATACAAGTGTAATATGGATAGTAGATATAGGTTTTTGTAATCTGAAAATACTAAAACAACAAGGTAACTAGTAACAAAAGTGAGCAAAACGGTATTGTAAAGCTTGAAAACAAGGCCTAGGGTTCATACTTTCACAAGTGCAAAGTCTCTCAACAATGATAACACAATTAAATCATTTGGCAATCCCTCAACCTGCGACAAAGAGTCACTCCAAAGTTCCTATCGTGGAGAACATAAGATGAAATTTCTTGTAGGGTACTAAACCACCTCAAAGTTACTCTTTCTAATCAATATTTTGAGCTATTCCTATAAGTCACAAACAGCCCTAGAGTTCATACTAAAATAACAGCATACGATACACATCAATCAACCCTAATGTCACCTAGATACTCCAATGTCACTGCAAGTATCCATGGGTCAATTATATGACATGCATCAAACAACTTCAGATTCATAATATTCAATCCAACACAAAGAACCTCAAAGAGTGCCCCAAGATTTCTACCGGAGAAACAAGGATGGAAACATGCATCAACCCCTAAGCATAGATTACCCCAACGTCACCTCGGGAATCCGTGAGTTGAGTGCCAAAACATAGATCAAGTGAATCAATAGAACACCCCATTGTCAACATAGGTATCCCACGCAAGACATACATCAAGTGTTCTCAAATCCATAAAGGTATTCAATCTGATAATAGTGAAACCTCAAAGGTAAAACTCAATTCATCACAAGAAGATAGAGAGGGAGAAACACCATATGATCCAACTATTGTAACAAAGCTCACGATACATCAAGATCATGCCAAATCAAGAACACGAGAGGGAGATAGAGAGATCAAACACATAGCTACTAGTACATACCCTCAGCCCTGAGGGTGAACTACTCTCTCCTCATCATGGTGGCCACCGGGATGATGAAGATGGCCTCTGGTGATGATTTCCCCCTCTGGCAGGGTGCCGGAATGGGGTCCCAATTGGTTTTTCGTGGCTACAGAGGCTTGCGGTGGCGGAACTTCTCATCTAGGGTTCTTTTCGGGTGGTTTTTGTATTTATAGGATTTTTTGGCATCGGTCTCACGTCAAGGGGGTTCCCGAGGGGCCCACAAGCCAGGGGTGTGCCCTAGGGGGTGGGCGCGCCCCTAGGCTTGTGGCCACCTCGGTCACTTCTTGGCCCAACTCTGGTGCTTCAGGGGTCTCTTTTAGTCCATAAAATTACGATAAATTTTCAGCCCATTTCAAGAACTTTTATTTCTGCACAAAAAACGACACCACGGTAGTTCTGTTGAAAATAGTGTCAGTCTGGCTTAGTTCTAATCAAATTATACCAAAACCATATAAAATTCTTGTAAACATGGCATGAATACTTCATAAATTATAGATACGTTGGAGATGTATCAGTACTCCTCCAGCACACCACCACATGTGGTCCTATCAAAATAACAGTCGATTGAAAATAAATAGGTCAGTTGATTTTTCTCTGAACCGTCCGATCTACAAGGAATAGGTAGATGGCCTTTGTCTACCTCCCGCTAGTCACTATTGACGATCTTTCTCGAACTGACAGCGACCACTGGCAGACCCTTGCCTTCGCCGCCCCGCCCTCCCCTCAACATCACACCACCATCGTGCTTGGCACCGCCCCGGGCCATCCCTTTAAGCCCGAGCGACCTCCAAATCGGGCGCCAGTAGCTCCTAGGCCCCACACACCCCTAAGATAAACACTGAGGGTCTGCTTCCCGGTGTAACAGGTGGACTACCACCAGTTACGCTGGGGAATGCTTCCTTTAATTGGGAATCAACTGACCAAGAATTGAAATCCAGGGGGGCGACGGACCTCTTGCTAAGGTGAAATAGTATATGAGGAGAAACCTTGTGCATCGCGAGTTACTAGGAACATCTAGTATCAAGAAGAAGGTGCAGTAAGAAGCAGTCAACTAGTGTCTTCTGTGGGATGAATACCATGCAAACATACACATAAGATTTGCACGAATAAGGGAAGAGGAGTACCAGTTCTGGTTGCCAGTGTTGTGTCATCCTGATTTCACGATGATGTTCTTCGTTTTACCGGGGGACACAATGTTGTGGAGGACGGTGGAGCCTTGGACGAACCAATGGCCAAATTGTTGACTGTGTTGCGGTGGCCGTCTATCGGCGGAGGGGAAGCAGATCTGAGGCGGCGAAGGATGACATAGCGGGAATAGCTCCGGTGTGGTGGACGGTGGTGACGTTGGAGCGACAACGGTGAGGCGTGGGACGACGTGGTTGAATTGGCTCGGGTACAGAGCACATTGGCATCCTGGAGGCAGTTTGGCCTTTGCTTCAACTACTAGCCATGGAGGGCATTGGGGTTGCGGTGGACGATGACGTCAGGGTATCGGCTCCAGCGTGATGGAGGAGGGCGGCAGTTGATGGGTGAGATGGGGTGGTGGACAGAGGATGCTGGAGTTTCGCAGCTGGTGGAGAGGTAGTTTTGGCACCCATGGAGTACGAATGGGGAACTAGATGGGGGCAGGGGGAGCTAAGGGGGACCATGTTTTGGTCTGGGACACGCTTGTTTGAAATTTGGGGAAAGTATAAACTTTGCCCCCCTCTTAGACCTACTGCGGGTCGGTGGTAGGACGGTAATCCCAGGTGTCCCAAATAGTGGGCGGGAGCGATTTCGGCCGAGCGCATGTGTGATTAGGCGGCCACGGTGTATGAATGTTTTTCGAAGGCAGTTGTGTGGCATCTAGATGAAGTTACAAACCTAACCCAATTTAGACCTTTGGATGTCGGGTCGGTAGGTTTCACGGGTCGGAGTTAGAAAAGTAATTTCCTTCTACCAAACATTGGTCTCACGCGGTTTCGGGTGAGTAGAGGCTCTTTTGGCGCTTCGTTCAAAATTTTGAAACAAAAACATTCACGTTTAGGGTACTCTTGAACTTTGAGGATTGACCTAAATAGACAATGTTAAATTTGACCTTGTATGTTTGAAAACCTCATTAAATTATGCACTTCTTTTTGAAATTTTGACTCTTGAAAATCCTATACCTACGATTATTTTGGAATGGAGGAGGTACACGACTATATATGCTATTATTTACAAAAGCAGAGCAAATATTAGTACCCCCTTAATTTAGGTATGATTTACAAATGCGACGATCTCGAATTCAACTAATTGATGGACTTCATGTTGAATTCGAATTTTTAAACCACCTTAAGTTCAATTCAAATGTATGCTAGTTCCTAGCTAGCTATTTAGAATGTTCATTGTGTAACTTTTGTATGTATAGTGTGCTTTACACACACAACATGAACTATACTCACATTTATATTCGAGTTGCTAAAGCGATGCATTATCTGGACTTCAAAATACTGACTCTATGGATCAATTATGTCAAATAATAACATAGACATGCTCAAATTCGATAGAATATAGATGTCTGATGGATCAATGACCGTTCCTTAGGCGAATTGCAAATATCGTGATCCCATCCTAATATTTGGATACAATTTATATTTTAATCAATATATACATCAATATTTTACGTGTAGGTTCACTCTCCATAGGCCCCTCCTCACACACGCGCTAACTTTCTCTCTCACACATACGTGCACACAATGTATATCCATTGGGGGTCTCTCACACATGCTCACACACGCTCTTCCGAGGTGTCCTTCTCGCACACATGCTCTTGATACCACCCTCCCTCTCTCTCGCAACCATTTACGACTGTTTTCACTAACCTTTGTCACAAGCACTCTTACTCTCACACGCTTACGCACGCACGATCCCCGTCGACCCTTTCTCTAGACATAGACCTACCTACGTGTCTCCCGCATGCACATTATCTTTAGGCCTATCTTGCACACATTGTCTCCACCTCTCTTCCTAATTGACGAATATGATTCCAGCAAAGCATTCTGTAGGATGCCCCTTAAAGTTAAGTTCGGGGACCTATGGTTACAAATCCTAGCCGGCTTTGTCAGTGGACACAGAGTCCTTCACGCCCCTGGTATCTTTGTCTTGTACGACTAGTCCTCCATGGGTCTCCCTGAAATGCGTCACGGGCCGACCAATGTGGCGCAGTACGGAACCGACCCAAAGGCCTCACCTCGGCCCACCGGACCTCACGCGGTGACACACCCTCTACCCCTATCAAGTACCTACGCATAAACATCAACATCTATATGAAGTACCTACGCATAAACTTTCATCTCCTTGCATTTACATTATTTGCCTTTTGCCTCTCGTTTTCATCTCCCCCCACTTCTAAAAAGTCTTACAAAAATATTTTTTGTTCGCCTTTTTTGTGTTTACTCGCTTTATCATTATGGCTAGTTACTCTCTTGTCTTGTGTACCCCCTAAAATGAAGTTATAAATTTTAAACAAAGGGGAGGAGAGAATTTAAAAGATTCTTGGTATAGGATTTGTGATGCTCACAATAGATCAACTTGTAAGAGATCCACTACCGTTCTTCTTCGCAATTTTTATGTGGGTATCACTACTTGGTATAGGTTTGTGCTTGCCACTATTATCGGAGGGAAATTCTTCATGTGTCCCTCTATGGATGCTTTCAATGCTATGGGAAATTTAGTGGGATCATGACCTATCACTATTAATGAAACATTCGTAACTTTGGAACACGTTATGCAAAGGCTACATGCTATCAAAAATAAAATGCCTACCAAGCATATAGAAAATTTGCATAAAAAGATTCATAATCATGTAGGGATTACTCTTAAAATTCTAAAATAGAAAGAACCAATAATTAATGAAAGGGTGGAACAAAGTCCTGCTAGGATTGACAAGTTGGAAGAGATTATCAGTAATTTGGGTTCCGCTTTTTCTTCCATTAAAACTATTGAAAAGACCCCTCCTAGCAAGAATTGCAAATTTATATATATGTTCCTAAAAGCAAAGGTGCTACATCTGGCAATAACAACGAAGATCTTAAAATGATTAGTGTTCACCCCAATTTTGTTGATTTAATAAGGGAGCCTCTACATGAACATAGGTTTCTCAATTTTGTTCCTAGGAGTGTGATACTTAAAAATATGCATGCTAAAACTCTAGGAATTATGGGCGCATGATTGAGGAGTTAGAAACAAAGGATGACAACACTTGAAACTATGCAATATGCCTAGCTAGGCACGTAAAACGATAGCGCTAGTTGGAGGCAACCCAAAATTTATCTTATTTTTTCTTGATTTTTTCCGTTTTTCAATAATCACACATTGATGTCTCTGTTTAGGATGTGTTTTTGTGTTTTAGTTAGTGTTTGTGCCAAGCAAAGCCTTTTGGATGATTTGGTTGACAGTTGATTCAATTCTATGCAGAAACAGAAACTTTCGCATCCAGTAGCAGAATTGTCAGCAATTGCTGGAGCGTGCACAATTTCTGAAATTCTTACATGCAACTGAGATACAAATTTCCCACGTTGTCCTAATTTTTTAGAATTTGCAGAGTTACAGAAGTATGACTATAAATTATGTCTGTACAGATTGTTCTGTTTTTGACATATTCTATTTTCATTGTGTTGTGTGCTTGTTTTGATGAATCTATGGATTGTATCGGAGGGTATAAGCCATGGTGAAGTTGGAATAAAGTAGATATAATGAAATAATAAAATATGAATGGTTTTGCAACATTACTTAAAGTAAGGATTAGTTTTGTTATGCTAACAGATCTCACGAGGTTTTATTGAGTTTTGTGTGATTAAAGTTTTCAAGTTTTGGGTGAGATCACGATGGATGAAGGAATAAGGAGTGGAAAGAGCCTAAGCTTGGGATGCCCGAGGCACCCAAAAGTAATATTCAAGGACTCCCAAGCAACTAAGCTTGGGGATGCCCCGGAATTCATCCCCTCTTTCTTCTAACGACCATCAGTAATTTTATTGGAGCTATATTTTTATTCGTCACATATCATGAGTTTTGCTTGGAGTGTCTTGTAATATATGAGTCTTTGCTTTGTTTGCTTTTTAGTCTGTCACAATCATCCTTGCTGAACACACTTGTTTGAGAGAGCCACACGCTTATCATGATTTGTTAGAATACTCACTACTCCAGGATGGTCCAAACGCGACACTATGATCAGAGACCCTTCGACGAAACTGTGTGCGATGCCATAATCACAAATGGTGGTGGAAAAAACCGTCAAAAAAGGTGCAAAACGTTTGCGATGACAGAAGCATCAAACACGGTTCTGAATTTAGTTGCATCTGCGATGTAGGGCATACGGTTTAGCTCAATTAACTGTTTGGGATGAGGAGGCACAAAAGAAATGGGCAGCCAGATGAAGGCTTGTGTGACATACAGCATACGGTTCACTGGGATGAATTGTGTGTGTCGGTGTCAAAACCGGCGGATCTCGGGTAGGGGGTCCCGAACTGTGCGTCTAAGGCGGATGGTAACAAGAGGCAGGGAACACGATGTTTTACCCAGGTTCGGGCCCTCTTGATGGAGGTAATACCCTATGTCCTGCTTGATTGTTCTTGATAATATGAGTAGTACAAGAGTTGATCTACCATGAGATCGAAGAGGCTAAACCCTAGAAGCTAGCCTATGGGATGATTGTTGTTGTTAGTCCTACGGACTAAACCCTCCGGTTTATATAGACACCAGAGGGGGCTAGGGTTACACAGAGTCGGTTACAAGGAAGGAGATCCACATATCCGTATTGCCAAGCTTGCCTTCCATGCCAAGGAGAGTCCCATCCGGACATGGGACGAAGTCTTCAATCTTGTATCTTCATAGTACAACAGTCCGGCCAAAGGATACTCCCTAATCCAGGACTCCCTCAGTAGCTCCTGAACCAGGCTTCAATGACGATGAGTCCGGCGCGCAGATTGTTTTCAGCATTACAAGGCGGGTTCCTCCTCCGAATACTTCATAGAAGATTTTGTACACAAGGATCATGTCCGGCTCTGCAAAACAAGTTCCACATACAACCGTAGAGAGAATAATATTTTCACAAATCTAATCTGCCGACGCATTCCGCAGTGTGACATCACACCACAGCCAGGTCACCATTCGAATCGTTTTTCACAACCAACCTCAGCGTGTTTGGAGAGGGTTTCCTTGGCACGTCTTATCGAAACAGAGATCGTGTCCCCTTATTATGGGATTCCCATCAATACGGGCGTGGGTAACCCAACCGCGCCATCAATTACGGCGCTTGGGGGATAAGCGAGTTTTACCAGGCTGGTGGGGGCGCATAGTCTAGTCCGCCCTTATAATGGGATAAGGTTCACCTTTTTCTACACACGCCTTCTTCCTCCTTGCTCATCCATTCTCGCGCACTCGAGCTCCAGCGCCCAAGTCCACATCCTTCTCCTCAACCCTCTCCAAACATGTCCGGAGCGGGAGGCAAGTGGATGGTCTCCTCTGTGACAGAGGGAGACATCAAAAAGCTGCGCGGGGCCGGATACTTAGCCGCGGATATCGTGCACTGGCTGCCAGCCGCGGGGCAGATCGTCCCTACCCCAGAACCTCACGAAAAGGTGGTTTTCCTCACCCACTTCATCCGCGGACTGGGGTTTCCCCTCCATCCATTCGTCCGCGGCCTTATGTTCTATTATGGGCTGGACTTCCATGATCTGGCCCCGAATTTCATCCTCAACATCTCGGCGTTCATCGTCGTGTGCGAGGCTTTCCTCCGCATCCGCCCCACTTCGGCCTGTGGCTGAAGACGTTTAATGTCAAACTGAAGGTAGTAGGCGGACAACAAGCGGAATGCGGTGGAGCCATGGTGGGCAAAATGCCCAACGTTACATGGCTCAAGGGCTCCTACGTGGAGACCATAAAGGGGTGGCAATCGGGGTGGTTCTACATCACCGAGCCACGCGACGCCATCTGGGTGGCGGCCCCCGAGTTTCGATCCGGAATCCCCATGCAGCTCACTTCCTGGAAGGAGAAGGGCCTGTCCTGGGGCTCATCGGTGGAGCTGGACGGACTCCAAAAGTGTATCCGGAACATGGTAGGCAAGAAGCTCAAGCTTGTCAACATAGTCCAGGTCATGCTCTTCCACCGGATCCTCCCGTGTGAACAACGGGCTTTCAACTTATGGGAGTTCGACCCGGCCCAGCACCAGACTCTACGCGAGCTCTTCCACACGACGCATAAGGACGTCTGGAAGGTGCTGTTCAAGGGCGCCGAGGTCCCCCCTTCCCTTACCGAGGACCGCGGGCTAAGCGCAAAGCGCCCTGCGAATCCGGTAAGTTCTGTACATCTGGTAGGATATTTATTTCCCATAGCCTAACCATGTGCGGTCTGAGCTCCCATGCCTTTGATAGGACTGGGTGGAGACATCGGAGCAGATTAACTGTCCGGCCCCTCTGCCCGAAGACCCTGCAGACGCTCTCCTGATAGAGATGCGGACTCCGGCTCCTTATGAGGTGCCATAGAAGAAGATCGATAAGAAGGCCACGGGAACCTGAAAGAGTTCCCGACGCCAGGTGGTATCGGACTCATCGTCCGATAACTCGGAGACGCACTCCTCCCGTAAAAACGAGGAGGAGGAAGATGAAGATTCTCCCCCTCCAGCCGGGGGAGACAAGAAAAGGAAGGCCGCCCCAACTGGGGAGGCCGAAGGGTCCAAGAAGGGAAGGACTCTCCTTCCGGACTGTTCCACCACCGCCGCCGACAACGAAGGCGAGTGGCTACTCAGGGCCAAGCCCCTGGTGAAGTCGTAAGTATTCAGATACCAGAGTAACTCATAGCATACTTTTATTGCACTGCTTCTCCTAATGTCGAATATGATCATGCAGTCCACCCCGAGCCCGTATCGACGTATCCTCGTTGGATGGTTCCTTGGACTCGTCGGATATGAATAGTGATACACTTCCAACCGCCTCCTCTCCTCGCCCTACGGACAATGTCGAGGTATTGTCTCAAGGGGCACCGAGCAGGGGGGAGATAGTCCCGGAGGCGCCTCAAGGCGACCTTCCGGACTCCATGCGCAAAGGGAGCAAGACTCCCCAGGGCTCCAAGTTCGGCCCTCAGCCGAATTCCGCGCCGGAACCTCCAGTGGTTCCGGACTCCGACATGCGGCCCCCTTCCAAGAGAGGCAAGCCGCCCGTGCCGGTGACCTCTGTCCATCCAGAGGAGCCGGATAACCTGCTGGGAGCGCTTCGCGGCGCTTCCATCGACGAAGAGCACCGCACTATTATGAGTGCGGTGATCAAGAAGGTTCAGTCCGCCAAGAGTGGACTGACTGAAGCCTGTGCCAGCCTTCTAACAGGCTTTGAGGTAAGTGTTTAAAATATAGGAAAATATTACCGCATAGACAGTAGCCCCTGATGCTCTGTTTGGTGTTCACAAAGAAAAGCTGAATAGAGGATCAAATAATATCTGCAGGAGTCTAATACAAGTATGTCTATATGCGTATGCAGGCTTCGCTGCTGACCTCTGCCACACTGACTGCGGAGGTCGCCGCACTGAAGCAGAACCTCGAGCGGTTCGAGAAAGAGCTCGGCCTTGCCAAGAGGCAGCTCGAGGAGAACAAAGGTAAGTAATACCTTGTCTATATATATAAAAAAGATGTGGTTGCAAAATGATAGGATCATCATGGATATGCCAGGGGCCATGACCGAAGTGGCGACCTTGAAGCAAGCGCTGTCCGAGGCCGCAAACAAAGCGGCCAAGGAGTGCATCGAGCGGGAAAAACAAGAGGCACGGGTGGGAGAGGTGCAGCAAGAGCTCCAGGCTCTCGTGAAGAAGCACGAGACTTTGGAGCTGGACTCGAAGACGCGAGAGTCCGAGCTTGCCGCGGCCCTCGAGAGCATGAAGCATGCCAAGGCTGAAGCCCAAAAGACCCTCCAGGAAATTGAGGCGATGAGGAAGATAGCGGCAGGTAAGGCATTCATTATGCAAAGCAAGCATGTGAAAGTAAATTACTTGTTCCTTACCCGAGTCCGGAGCTCTCCAGGAGCATTCACAGATTTGCCCCGCAGCGTGTCGGATGCCGCAAAGTACTACCAGGCCGAGGAGGGAAGCTCGACGGAGAAGTTGTTCTGGTCTCAGTATACTAGGACCGAACACCCGATACCTGTGAGCGACCAGCTGAAGCAACTGGTTGAGTTGCACAAGGCAGCCAAACAGGCCATGAGGGGCCTTATAGTCTGGATGTGGCCTGGCGACTCCCTTCCCAACAGCTACTCCGGCCTGGTGAGGTGGCTTGTGGATGCCTGCCCACGGCTGGAAGTCATAAAGCGGTTCGTCTGCATCGAAGGTGCGTGCCGGGATTTTGCCCATGCGAAGGTGCACTTGGCCAAGATGGACGCCGAGAAGAGAAGCTGGTGAAGGAGGGGCCGTCGTAAGGCAAGGAGCATCGCCACCCTGAAATGTATTATGAGGGTGTCCTGAAGGGTGCCTGTCTTGAGGCGGACGTGTGTGCGAAGGATGTAATTTTTGAATGAACTTGCTCGTGTGATCCCGTGTTATGAAAACTTGTTCATGTGCGCTATGCAACGCTTGTTTGAATTTAAAATATTACCTTCTGTGCGGCTGTTTATCAAATCTGAGAAATGGCCAGTCGTCGGCTTCTGCCCCCATGCCACGAGTGCTGGGGTGTTCGGGATAAATCTGAGCACTCTTTTTCCCATTGTTGGGTCCTTCGAGGGAGGTGCTCAGCGCAACGAACATGGCAATCGGACTATAATGCTTTATCACTCTCACTTAGCCATAGAAGTCTACAATTTTAAATTTTGGTGAAGCCCCTAGTATTCGAAAGGCCGAATTCGGGGCACTATACACGCCTAAGCCGGACAAAGCCGACTCCTCGCCCTAAGAGGCATAAGTCTTTAGGGACTCGAGACCTCTCGAACAGCGACCATCTCTCACCTTATCATGACAGTCAGTTTTAGCTTTCTCTACTGAGGTGCTTGCCCAGATGAACCGGGGCACAATCGCAGTAGTTCTCCCAGTGCTACCTTAGCCGATATAGCGGAACGTAAGGTACCAAAACATGGGAGCCGGGCAAACCCAACTATTGACCCAAGACATGATTCGGGGTGCCGCACTGTCGAAAGTGTTCGGACTTCTCCCGCCGTATTATGGGGTACGCTTAAGCCCCTGGCGTATTAGCCGTACTAGAGTGTACGGGTGCTGAATGTCATGAATGTACATATATATAAAAAAGGAATAGAGAATGCGGTAATAGTCTAGTGCCATGCATTGTTTATTCAAAAAGGTGTGTCAAAGAAGAATGATACAAGTAGTGCGATAAGCAAAAAGTAGGACTATTTGACATGTCCCATCCAAGGGCAAGCTGAGGAATGGTATTTAAAGCAGGTATTTCACTCGTTATCAAAGACCACCTGGGAGTTCCATGGTGCGACGTAGCTTTCTGCCTCCTTGGTTGTTGTATCGTGTATCTGGCAATCGTACTGCCGGACGGGGTTTCCAGAGAGTAAAGTCCTGAAAGAGAGAAACAAAATAACAAAGCGGGAAGCCCCTAGTGCGGTTGAGCCGCGTTTTGGGGCGTGTCGTAGTCGTGCCCCCCATCTATGCCCATGGTACTTTCAATGCGTAATTATGTACGCGTGGCACGGATTTCACTGTTTGGCTGGGACTAGGGTGGGGGCCGCATTGCTATGCAAGCTCGGAACATGCCAGGCGGTCTTGTTGCAGATTACTCCAGGCGCGCTTAACGGTGTCCAGGTGTTTAATCACCGAACTGGTGGATTGCTTGAAGAGGCTGCTTTGTGCTTCTGCTGCGAGGGCTGCGGTGTGCTCCTCCATGCGGAGAGAGCGCTCTGTGTTTCCATTGACTGTGATGACCCCCCCGAGGTCCTGGCATGTTGAGCTTGAGGTATGCATCATGTGGTACCGCATTGAATCTCGCAAATGCGGTTCGCCCGAGCAGTGTGTGATTAGGAAACACAATGGAAATGGTTCAACTGAACAAGATGTGTGTGATACGCGGCAAACAGGTCTGTAATCTGAAATGTGTGCGAAGGCGGGAGGCGGAGGTGGATGCCCACACGTGCGACAGCGACCTTGCGCGCTACACCGAGTTCCTGCGGGAGGCGGAGGAGCACCTCGTCAACCATGCAAAGAGCCTTATCGCCGCAGTGTCCGCGGCACATGCCACCTCAGAGGCGAGGCATCAGGGGATCTACAAGGAGAACCACCGCTTCGAGAGGGGTCGTCTGGAGCGGCAAATGGCGTTCAAGTTGAGCGTCGCTGAAGCTGCATTAGCGGCAGGCACCGCATTGCTGTTGCCCAGCTCGTCGGTAGGCTCCTCCTCCCCGCCTCTTACTGAGTGCACTCGGCAGAGGAGAGGCAGCCGGAAGTAGTACAAAGCCCCTCCATAGTAGTAGTATTTAAGGGCTATTTTGTTCAGTTCATCTGACTATAGATGTGGTGGAACTGTACAACGTACTTAAAATTAGATAGTATATATAGTTGAACTAGCTATTTCAGTACGTGGTTGGTAATAATTGGGGAAAAGTTTGGTCGGTTCGGCTGTCGAGTTGAACTGTTTGTATAAATTAAGAACGACTGCTTAATCTATGAATGAAATCTATGCTTAATTACTGAATTTTAGTTGCAACAAAAAGTAGATATTGCTAGTGATTTTTAGCTTCATATTTTCACAAGTCGCAGTGTTACGAGGATTGACAAATCTTACAAAATTGTTTGTACGTGGTTGCACATGGGTCATCCAAAACAACCGTTTGCGTTGAAGGGATGCACAAATCCTGCGCTGCTCTCACTTTGCATATGGGTGTTCTATCTAAAATGTTTGCGATCAAGAGCTGTAGAAATCCGCACGACACGACACCTCCTATAGCCATTAAAACCAAGACATGTGGCGTCAGTGAATGGTTAATATAATTTTGGATTTACTAGAATTGAAAAATCAGGCATCTCAATGTTTTGCCGGCAATCAATGGTGCCCTAGTGTTTGAAATTCATTCCCATTTCTTGCATGGGACCTAAGCATGCACCCAAGGATACATATTTGATTCTTCAACCAATTTATATGCACTGGAGCATGTGAATGTAGTTCAAATTTGAATTATGCACATAAAACGCATTGAAAACCTAGTTAATGCATAAAAATGTCCAAACGAACCCCGAAAAATCAAAAAAATTCACACAACACTCATGTTGTTCTATGTGGACACGAGAAAAAAAATTTGAAAGCAATAAGAGGCAATGGATATTGTTTCGTCCCCAAAGGTGGGACGTTCCCTACCGAAAACCATCATGCCTGTTGTGAGAAGCTCCGGTTTGTGAGAAGCATATACACAAACCTGCCCCAAATGTGACAATATTTGTACCACGGCATGTTGATGCCGCTCCATGATAGCATGCCATGTTTCATGAATTTCAGATGAGTTTTGGATTTACTAGAATTTAAAAACCAGGCATCTCAATGTTTTGCCAGCAATCAACGGTGCCCCGGTGTTTGAAATTCATTCCCATTTCTTGCATGGGACCTAAGCATGCACCCAAGGACACATATTTGATTTTTCGACCAATTTATATGCACTAGAGCATGTGCATGTAGTTCAAATTTGAATTATGCACATAAAATGCATTGAAAACTTAGTTAATGCATAAAAATGTCCAAACGAACCCCGAAATATCACAAAAATTCACACAACACTCCTGTTGTTCTATGTTGACACGAGAAAAAAACTTGAAAGAAATAAGAGGCAATGGATATTGTTTCGTCCCCAAATGTGGGACGTTCCCTACCGAAAACCATCATGCTTGTTGTGAGAAGCACCGGTTTGTGAGAAGCATATACCCAAACCTGCCCCAAATGGGACAAAATTTGTACCACGGCATGTTGATGCCGCTCCATGATAGCATGCCAAGTTTCATAAATTTCAGACGAGTTTTGGATTTACTAGAATTTAAAAACCAGGCATCTCAATGTTTTGCCGGCAATCAATGGTTCCCTGGTGTTTGAAATTCATTCCCATTTCTTGCATGGGACCTAAGCATGCACCCAAGGACACAGATATGATTTTTCAACCAATTTATATGCACTGGAGCATGTGCATGTAGTTCAAATTTCAATTGCGCAGATAAATGCATTGCAAACTCAGTTAATGCATAAAAATGGCCAAACGAACCCCGAAAAATCACAAAAATTCACACAACACTCCTGTTGTTCTATGTTGACACGAGAAAAAAAATTGAAAGCAATAAGAGGCAATGGATATCATTTCGTCCCCAAAGGTGGGACATTCCCTACCGAAAACCATCATGCTTGTTGTGAGAAGCTCTGGCTTGTGAGAAGCATATACCCAAACCTGCCCCAAATGGGACAAAATTTGTACCATGGCATGTTGATGCCGCTCCATGCTAGCATGCCAAGTTTCATGAATTTCAGACGAGTTTTGGATTTACTAGAATTTAAAAACCAGGCATCTCAATGTTTTGCCGGCAATCGACGGTGCCCCGGTGTTCGAAATTCATTCCCATTTCTTGCATGGGACCTAAGCATGCACCCAAGGACACATATTTGATTTTTCAACCAATTTATATGCACTGGAGGATGTGCATGTAGTTCAAGTTTGAATTATATGCACATAAAATGCATTGAAAACTTAGTTAATGCATAAAAATGTCCAACCGAACCCCGAAAAATCACAAAAATTCACACAACACTCCTGTTGTTCTATGTTGACACGAGAAAAAAAATTGAAAGCAATAAGAGGCAATGGATATCATTTAGTCCCCAAAGGTGGGACGTTCCCTACCGAAAACCATCATGCTTGTTGTGAGAAGCTCTGGCTTGTGAGAAGCATATACCCAAACCTGCCCCAAATGGGACAAAATTTGTACCACGGCATGTTGATGCCGCTCCATGATAGCATGCCAAGTTTCATGAATTTCAAACGAGTTTTGGATTTACTAGAATTTAGAAACTAGGCATCTCAATGTTTTGCCGGCAATCGACGGTGCACCGGTGTTTGAAATTCATTCCCATTTCTTGCATGGGACCTAAGCATGCACCCAAGGACACATATTTGATTTTTCAACCAATTTATATGCACTGGAGGATGTGCATGTAGTTCAAGTTTGAATTATGCACATAAAATGCATTGAAAACTCAGTTAATGCATAAAAATGTCCAAACAAACCCCGAAAAATCACAAAAATTCACACAACACTCCTGTTGTTCTATGTTGACACGAGAAAAAAAATTGAAAGCAATAAGAGGCAATGGATATCGTTTCGTCCCCAAAGGTGGGACATTCCCTACCGAAAACCATCATGCTTGTTGTGAGAAGCTTCGGTTTGTGATAAGCATATACCCAAACCTGCCCCAAATGGGACAAAATTTGTACCACGACATGTTGATGCCGCTCCATGATAGCATGCCAAGTTTCATGAATTTCGGACGAGTTTTGGATTTACTAGAATTTAAAAACCAGGCATCTCAATGTTTTGCCGGTAATCAGTGGTGCCCTGGTATTTGAAATTCATTCCCATTTCTTGTATGGGACCTAAGCATGCACCCAAGGACACAGATTTGATTTTTCAACCAACTTATATGCACTGGAGCATGTGCATGTAGTTCAAATTTGAATTGTTCACCTGAAATGGCTAGAAAACAAATTTAATGTATAAAATGTTCAAACGAACCCTGAATAATTCCAATTCTTTTACGACACACATATAGTTTCATGTTCACTCCAGATAAAAGGTCTAGCAATTCAAACACGTGCATTTCCGTTGTTACCCCATTATGTAATTCAAATGAAGATAAAAAAATCAAGTAGACCGCACATAGTTTATTATCAGTAACCGTGTGAGATGTAGTACAAAATATTTTGGAGCACCGTCGGTGTATAGTATGCCTATGGATTATGCGAGAAGGTGCGTCGGTTACAGTCCACAGCCGGCGTCTCAAGCACACTAGCTCACTCTCAAAATATCATTGCATTGTTCAATCGTCGCTGGTGAAAGATGGGCATGTGGACCCGCGTCGTGAGGGCAACTTCGCTGGCCCACTCCAGCGAGAGCGCGGCCACAGCCGCCTTGCACATGCTAACAAGGTGCATGAGCGCGGTGCTACCTCTTGAGCACTGCATTGGTTTTCCCTTGAAGAGGAAAGGGTGATGCAGCAAAGTAGCGTATGTATTTCCCTCGGTTTTTGAGAACCAAGGTATCAATCCAGTAGGAGGCCACTCTCAAGTCCCTTGCACCTACACAAACAAATAAGAACCTTGCAACAAACGCGATAAAGGGGTTGTCACTCCCTTCATGACCACTTGCAAAAGTGAGATCTGATAGATAAGATAATATTTTTGGTATTTTTATGATAAAGACTAAAAGTAAAGAAAGCAAAATAAACGGTGCAATAAATAGCTTGTTGACGGGAGATTAATATGATGGAAAATAGACCCGGGGGCCATAGGTTTCACTAGTGGCTTCTCTGAAGAGAGCATAAGTATTACGGTGGGTAAACAAATTACTGTCGAGCAATTGGTAGAATTGAGCATAGTTATGAGAATCTCTAGGTATGGTCATGTATATAGGCATCACGTCCATGACAAGTAGACCGACTCCTGCCTGCATCTACTACTATTACTCCACACATCGACCGCTATCCAGCATCCATCTAGAGTATTAAGTTCATACAAACGGAGTAACGCTTTAAGCAAGATGACATGATACAGAGGGATAAACTCATGCAATGTGATAGAAAACCCATCTTTTTATCCTCGATGGCAACAATACAATACATGTCCTTTCCCCTACTGTCACTGGGATCGAGCACCGCAAGATTGAACCTAAAGCTAAGCACTTCTCCCATTGCAAGAAAGATCAATCTAGTAGGCCAAACCAAACTGATAATTCGAAGAGACTTGCAAAGATAACCAATCATACATAAAAGAATTCAGAGAAGATTCAAATATTGTTCATAGATAATCTTGATCATAAACCCACAATTTATCGGATCTCGACAAACACAGCGCAAAAGAAGATTACATTGAATAGATCTCCAAGAGAATCGAGGAGAACTTTGTATTGAGATCCAAAGAGAGAGAAGAAGCCATCTAGCTAATAACTATGGACCCGAAGGTCTGAGGTAAACTACTCACACATCATCGGAGAGGCTATGGTGTTGATGTAGAAGCCCTCCTTGATCAATGCCCCCTCCGGCAGAGCGCCGGAAAAGGCCCCAAGATGGGATCTCATGGGTACAGAAGGTTGCGGCGGTGGAAGTAGGTTTTCGTGGTGCTCCTCGGTGGTTTGGGGGTACGTATGTATATATAGGAGGAAGAAGTAGGTCGGTGGAGCCACGAGGGGCCCACGAGGGTGGAGGGCGCAACCAGGGGGTAGGCGCGCCCCCTGACTCATGGCCTCCTCGTTGATTGCTTGACGTCCACTCCAAGTCCTCTGGATCACGTTTGTTCCAAAAATCACACTCCCGAAGGTTTCATTCCGTATGGACTCCGTTTGATATTCTTTTTCTGCGAAACACTGAAATAGGCAAAAAACAGCAATTTGGGTTGGGCCTCCGGTTAATAGGTTAGTCCCAAAAATAATATAAAAGTGTATAAATAAGCCCATTAAACATCCAAAATAGAATATATATATATATATATAATAGCATGGAACAATCAAAAATTATAGATACGTCGGAGACATATCAAGCATCCCCAAGCTTAATTCCTGCTCGTCCTCGAGTAGGTAAATGATAAAAACAGAATTTTTGATGTGGAATGCTTCTTAGCATAATTTTCAATGTAATTCTTTTTATTGTGGCATGAATATTTAGATCCGAAAGATTCAAGATAAAAGTTTAATGTTGACATAAAAACAATAATACTTCAAACATGCTAACAAAGCAATTATGTCTTATCAAAATAACATAGCCAAAGAAAGCTTATCCCTACAAAATCATATAGTTAGGCTATGTTTCAATTTCGTCACACAAAACATTATCATCATGCATAACCCCGATGACAAGCCGAGCAATTGGTTCATACTTTTTAACGCGCTTCAGCCTTTTCAACCCTTACGCAATACATGAGCGCAAGCCATGGATATGGCACTATGAGTGGAATAAAGTATAATGATGGGGGTTATGAGAACACAAAAAGGTAGAAAGTCTCACATTGACGCGGCTAATCAATAGGCTATGGAGATGCCCATCAATTGATATCAATGAGAGGAGTAGGGATTGCCATGCAACAGATGCACTAGAGCTATAAATGTATGAAAGCTCAACACAAGAAACTAAGTGGGTGTGCATCAAACTTGCTTGCTCACGAAGACCTAGGGCATTTTTAGGAAGCCCATCATTGGAATATACAAGCCAAGTTCTATAATGAAAAATTCCCACTAGTATATGAAAGTGACAACATAGGAGACTCTCTATCATGAAGATCATGGTGCTACTTTGAAACACAAGTGTGGAAAAGGATAGTAACATTGTCCCTTCTCTCTTTTTCTCTCATTTTTTTCTTGGGCCTTCTCTTTTTTTTGGCCTCTTTTTTTCATTTAGTCCAGAATATCATCCCGACTTGTGGGGGAATCATAGTATCCATCATCCTTTCCTCACATGGGACAATGCTCTAATAATGATGATCATCATACTTTTATTACTTATAACTCAAGAATTACAACTCAATACTTAGAACAAAATATGACTCTATGTGAATGCCTCCGGCGGTGTACCGGGATATGCAATGAATCAAGAGTGACATGTATGCAAAATTATGAATGGTGGCTTTGCCACAAATACGATGTCAACTACATGATTATGCAAAGCAATATGACAATGATGGAGCGTGTCATAATAAACGGAATGGTGGAAAGTTGCATGGCAATATATCTTAGAATTGCTATGGAAATTCCATGATAGGTAGGTATGGTGGCTGTTTTGAGGAAGATATAAAGAGGTTTATGTGTGATAGAGCGTACCATATCACGGGGTTTGGATGCACCGACGAAGTTTGCACCAACTCTCAAGGCGAGAAAGAGCAATGCACGGTACCATAGAGGCTAGAAAATTGTGGAAGGTTGAGAGTGCGTATAATCCATGGACTCACATTAGTCATAAAGAACTCATATACTTATTGCAAAAGTTTATTAGCCCTCGAAGCAAAGTACTACTACGCATGCCCCTAGAGGGATAGATTGGTAGGAAAAGACCATCGCTCGTCCCCGACCACCACTCATAAGGAAAGCAATAAAAGAACACCTTATGTGTCAAAATTGTCACACAACTTTTACCATACGTGCATGCTACAGGACCTGCCAACCTTAACACAAGTATTTCTCAATTACAAAATTACTCAACTAGCACACTCTAATATTACCACCTTTATATTTCAAAACACTTATCAACTATCAAACTTCTCATGATATTCAATGAACTCAATATGGAAGTTTTTATTATGCTCATCTTAAATGCCTATCACATTCGGATTAATTTCACAATTAAAGCAAATTACCATGTTGTTTAAGAATCTCAAAATAATATAAGTGAAGCATGAGATATCAATAATTTCTATAAAGTAAAACCACCATCGTGCTCTAAAAGATATAAGTGAAGCACTAGAGCAAAAACTATATAGCTCAAAAGATATAAGTGAAGCACATAGAGTATTCTAACAAATTCCGAATCATGTGTGTCTCTCTCAAAAGGTGTGTACAGAGAGGATGATTGTGATAAACTAAAAATCAAAGAATCAAATCATACAAGATGCTCCAAGCAAAACACATATCATGTGGTGAATAAAAATATAGTCCCAAGTAAAGTTACCGATAGACGAAGACGAAAGAGGGGATGCCTTCCGGGGCATCCCCAAGCTTAGCTTTTGGTTGTCCTTGAATTTTACCTTGGGGTGCCTTGGGCATACCAAAGCTTAGGCTCTTGCCAATCCTTTTTCCATAATCCATCAAATCTTTACCCGAAACATGAAAACTTCACAACACAAAACTTAAAAGAAAATCTCGTGAGCTCCGTTAGTAAACGAAAACAAACCACCACTTCAAGGTACTGTAATGAACTCATTCTTTATTTATATTGGTGTTAAACCTACTGTATTCCAACTTGTCTATGGTTCATAAACTCTATTACTAGCCATGGATTCATCAAAATAAGCAAACAACACACGAAAAACAGAATCTGTCAAAAACAGAACAGTCTGTAGTAATCTGTAGGTTTCGAATACTTATGGAACCCCAAAAATTCTAAACTAAATTGATGGACATGAGGAATTTATCTATTAATCATCTGAAAAATATTTAACTAAATAGCGCTCCCCAATAAAAAATGGCAGCAATTCTCGCGAGCGCTAAAGTTTCTGTTTTTTACAGCAAGATCGCGAAGACTTTCGCCAAGTCTTCCCAAAGGTTCAACTTGGCACAAACACTAACTAAAACACAAAACCACATCTAAAAAGAGGTTAGATGAATTATTTATCACTAAACAGAATTAAAAAGTAACAAACAAAAATAAAATTGGGTTGCCTCCCAATAAGCGCTATCGTTTAACGCCCCTAGCTAGGCATAGAAGCGAGGATAAATCTAGGTATTGCCATCTTTGGTATATATCTTTTTAGTGGAGTTATGCTCGAATGTGGGAGGTTCCTTACGTTTCCCTTGATACTCAGAGATTCTTATATCTAGAGAATCCAACCGTTTATTGCAAAGGCTGATCAATGTATTCATATGATTGATGTTTCCTCCAACATTTTTAAGAGGTTCAAGAGATTTTTGCAATTCACCTATTTTTTCTAAGATTTGGGTTCCCTCTTGGGTAAGAGTTAGTACCTTTTGCGGCGGAAGTACTCCCACTATCCCCTCTATAATTTCATAAGCAAAACTAGGATCGGTTTCAATAAAATCAAGGAGTTGTCTATGGGACAAGGTTAGCCCAACATAAAAATTATGAAGTAAAACCTTGAAATCTCCCTCTATATTGCAACCACGATAGGATTCTATCATCCTATAGCAGGTATATTTTAAATTTTCTCCTTGTTTTTGTTTGAAGTGAAGGACTTCAAACTCGGGGGACAAAGGAGTGGATAAACGACTAGCCATAATGACGAAGCAAGTGGAAAAGAGGCGAACACAAAGAGAGGGCGAATAAAACGACAAGGGTGAAGTGGGGGAGAGGAAAACGAGAGGCAAATGGCAAATAATGTAATGCGAGGGATAAGAGTTTGTGATGGGTACTTGGTATGTCTTGACTTGTGCGTAGACTCCCCGGCAACGGCGCCAGAAATCCTTCTTGCTACCTCTTGTCGGGGGTGCTGATCCCACGGACACCTATGGGGATCGGCGGAGCGAGCCCCTTTCGATTCGGTAGGGGGCGGAGAGAGCACAAAGAGCAGATCGAGGCGAAGCGCACGAGCGACGTGATCGGTTTACCCAGGTTTGGGCTGCACGGATGCGTAAAACCCTACTCCTGCTTTGATTTGTATTGTGTTCTTGCTTGGGAGCGCTGATTGCTACAGTACACACCAGCAGCTAGCGAGACCGAGCATGAGAATGTTCTGTTGGCCGACCCCGTCTACATTGCGCATGGGCCTCCTTTTATACGCTAAAGGGGTCACCGACAGGTGGCAACGTAGAGAAGGGCAAAAATGGAAAAGGCACTACGGTTCGCATCGCCGCCTACAACAGTGTATCATACCTAACCCTGACGGCAGGGGACAAAGGCATTAAATGCCTGTCTGCGTCGCCTAGACGGTGCAGAAAGGGACCGCCAGGGACGCCACTGCTTGCCACGATGGCGATCTTGTCAGCGTCGCTTGCCACCGTGTACCTCTGGCTGCACAGCTTTCCGCCACGTACGCCTGGAAGGGTCCCAGAGCGACACGTAGGTGGATGTGCTGGAGCGCAGGTACAGAGTGGAAGCTTGCCGCGGCGAGTGCCTTGCCGCGGTTGTTGTCTTGTCGCATCCGGGAGCTTGTCGCTCACTAGTCCTTGGTTGGCCTTCCCGACAAGCTCCTCTTGCCGGGGTCTTGTCTCCTTCCCGGCAAGCTCCTCTTGCCGGGGTCTTGGATACTTTGTTCTTGAATGGCTCCAAAGGAACCATGGAGGATCTAGGCGGTCACCCGGCAAGCCTTGCCGCGGGACGCTGCGACTGCCCGTGCACAAGTTCGGGATACTAAGGTACCCCTACTTTAATACACCGAGAGGAGCCCCCAGGCCTGGGCCATACACGGTGCCGAGCGCTGTTGGGCCACGCCCAAAACAGGGCACGGGCACGCGCGGCCTAGGTTACGCCATATCTCACTCCGTATCCACCGCGCCCTCCCCGCACGGCACGCGTCGAACGCGGCGTCGTGGGAGAGATCGTGGGCGGTTTCTTTATTAGGAAAGGCGGAACGTCCGCCACCTCCCCCTTTATAAGCAAGGGGAAGCAGGGGTAGTGCGCCCACTCGCCCCCTTTCCTCTCCAATCTCAGAAGCCTCCACCCCGCCTCCGTCTTCCCAAAGCAGCAAGAGAGCAGTGCCCTGCTCCCCCCATTGCCACCAGCACCACCAACGCCGTCGACCTCCTCCACCACCTCCGCCATGGCTCCGAAAGCCGACAAGGGGAAGGCCGTGAAGTCGACTGAGGCGCAGCGGCTTGCGGCGCTGCGGAAGGAGCGGGCCATCTTCCCCCCCAAGCTTGACGCGAAGGAGTTGAGGGAGTACTACTACCTCTTCTGGTCGACGGAGACGCGAGCGCACCCGAGTACGAAGGTACTCCCGGCCTCCGCTCATAAAATGGCTCCACACGGCTACCCCTTCTTCGCCGTGTTCTTCTACTGTGGGCTCTGCCCGCCCTTCTCCGAATTCTTTTGTGATATCATGAACACCTACGGCCTCTGCCTCCTTGATTTTACTCCCAATGCCGTCCTGACCATGGCAGTTTTCGCACACCTTTGCGAAAACTTTGTCAGAGTCCACCCAAACGTAGCCCTTTTCCGCCATTTCTTCACGCCCCGAGTAGAGAGAGGAGAGCCTCTATCCGGCGGAATCGCTTGGATCTCAAGGGCCGGCAAGAAAGACTCGTATCTGGAGGGCGAGTTCCGCGGCAAGTGGGAGGAGTGGAGAGCAGATTGGTGTTGGGTAGTTGAGGAGAACCCGCAGCCATTTACCGCCCGGCGCCAAGTAGCAGCAGCACGTGGCAGCGACTGGAGCGACGTGGCCCCGGAGGACAGCAGGCTGAGGATTGCTGTCACCAGGATCCAACGCCTCAGGCTTGCTGGACTCACCGTAGGCGCTGTTGGCGTAGACTTCCTTTGCCGCCACATCGCCCCCCTGCAGGAACGGAGGAGGCCCGCCTGGGAGTTCAAGAACGCGGCGGATATCATGAGGCTGCGCCCGGGCCTCAACTACAACTTCACTGTCTTGGAGCTCAACGCAATGCTGCAGGAGCTCTTCAAGTATGATCCTGACCACCCAAAAGTCTTTAGGTTGCCGCAGGGCGTCGTCCCGTTGTGCAACAACTCTGCGCTCGACCGCATCAGGGCAATGATGTCGCTGTGCGACTCACATGGAATCGTGCCAACTTGGCAGGAGCCTGAAGACGACGTCGTGCAGCAGTTCTTCGACAACTTGGTGGAAGTGCCGATCCGCCTCGACGAGAAGGATGGCCTCACTCGCGACACCACCGAGGCAGAGTTGAAGCGCATCGCCACCAGGCTGGAAGAGGCGGCGGCAGCTGCAGCGGCAGGCGAGTTCGGATTCACCTTGGAGGAGGCAGCGGCAGCAGAGGCGGCAAACCGTGCCGAGCGAGAGGAGCTTGCCGGCAAGAAAGAGCTTGCCCGGCAAGAGGAGCCTGCCAGCAAGAAAGATCTTGCCGAGCAAGGGGAGACTGCTGGCAAGAAAGAGCTTGCCGGGCGTGACGCCGAGCCGAGCGAGCCCGCCGAGGAGATGAGTGGCTCGTTGGATATCAACTCTTCCTCCTCCTCGTCTTCAGACAGCACGCCGCAAGCAGAGCCTCCATCTCCACCAAGAAGGCGTCTCCGCAAAGTCGGGGACGTGGCGAGGCGGCAGGCGAGTCGACAGTCGCCGCATCGCGCGACACGCTCCACCGCGGCAAGCACCGTTGCCGCGGGAGCACCCCACGCTACTGCGACAACTGGAGCAGGGTCTTCCCGGACCACAGCTTCTGCTCCCGCCAAGCGGCCAAGGGAACCCACTCCTCCACCTTCCCGTGCCGTACGTGAGCCAGACTTTGACTTCTCCGCGTTCAGCTCCGGCGAGGAAGAAGAAGAAGAGTAAGTTTTTCTTGTTATACTTGCAGTGCTTCAATCCTTGCTGTTTTTGTCTTGCATCTCACTTGCTTTGCTCTGAATCTGTTCCTTTTTAGGACTCTGGCCCAGAGAGCGGCAAAGAGAGCCAAGGCGCCGGTGATTGTCATCGAGGACGAACCCGCTGCGTCAGCAGGGGATGCACCCGAGACAACCTTGCCGGACCCGGCAACTGTTCTCCAGAGCAGCCCCCAGCGTAAGTATCTGGCTTGCTTTCTGCTGTTGGGTGTGCACGAAGATTCTTTCTTTGCTGATATATTGTTTGTTGACTTGTGCAGGAGCAGAGTAGCCCCACCAGGAGAGCCCGGAAGTCGCCCCCGAAAAGCAAATGGAGAGTCCTCCGACTAGGGGGAGGTCCCCGGCAAGGGAGAGCTCTCCAGCAAGGGAGGAGACCCCGGCAAGGGAGGAGCCCCCGGCAAGGGAGGGTTCTCCGGCAAGGGATAGCACGGGCGCCCCCCCCCCCGGCGGCAGAGACCACGGCTGCAGATCCTGGCACAGGTAATCTTCTTACTTCAAACTTCCCTTGGGTTCTTCTGGTTGATCTTCTTTTTTGGATATTTGCTTGACTCTTCTCCCCTTTCCGGCTGTCAGATCCATCTGCTGCAGAGCCGATGGAGACCGAAGTTGCTGCCAACGACGCCATTGCCGCCGAGGAAGCGGCCGGCGCCGACGAGCCCGCCGGCGAAGAGGCTGCCAGGGCCGCCGCCGCAGAAGCAGGCGGGGGATCAGGCGATCGCACTGATGACCCTGAGGCCGCAGGAGCGCTAGGCGCTGCACCGACCGCCGATCCCTCCGCCGCTGCCGCAGCGCCAGGCTCCGAAGAGCCCCAGCCCGGCGTCTACTTGAAGGCCGGCGACGACATCTTCATCAACCTCCCCTGGGCGTCAAGCTCTAGGGCGCCGGTCGAAGGAGAGAGTTTCGACGTTGAAGTGCTTGCCTCCGCCAGGCTGGCGCTTGTCGACGCGCCAAGCAGCAGCAGCGGCGAGCCTGAGGAGGAGCGGCTGCTGCGGAAGCTGCTGTCACTCTACCGCACCCAGCAAGCCAATTTGGAAACCCGCGAAGCACTTGTCGCCAAGGCGGGAGTCGACATTGAGAAGCGCGCGGAGGAGCTCCGGGGTCAAAATCAAGAAGCTCTCCGGTCCTTGGCAGCGGAGCGGGAGCAGCTTGCCAAGGAGCAGAGGGACTTCCTCCTCGAGAAGGCCGCAGCCGAAGAGCAACAACGGCTTGCCGCTGAGAAGCTAGCGGTGCAGGAAGGCGAGCTTGTGCAGCGGAAGGTTAACCTCGACAGCCACGAGGAGGAGCTTGCCGCGCGCGAGCGAACGGTTGGCGGAGCCCTTAAGCAAGCCGAAGACGCTACCGCAGCTGCCGAGGCCGCCAAGAAGGAGCTGGAGACAAAGGTGGCGCAGCTGGAGGCAGATCTCAAAGCGAGCGGCGACGAGCTTGCCGCGCTCAAGCTTGAGCGAGAGAAGGACGCCAACAGCTACTCGGAGCTGCAGGCCCATCTCGTCGAGAAGGGCAAGGAGCTTGACGCCGCCAAGGATTCAAATGCGGATCTTGAGTCGAAGCTGGCCACTTTGACCAAGACATTGGACAGCGCCAAGGAGCAAGAGACGGCCCTGAAGGAGGAAGTTAAGGCCGGCAAGGCGCTGCTGGCGAGCGCTGCCGCCGCCCAGAGCACATTCCGGGAGAATGTGGAACACTGGACGGAGGGGCTCGTGGATGTCGCCGCCGACATCGACAAGGAGCTGGCGCAGCTGGGAATGGGGGATCTCAGGTATTCGTCCGACGAGAACCTCCAACCCAGCGCCAAGCTCACTTCATTCTTCAAGGGTGTGGCGATGGCACTCCGGCGACTCCGGGAAGGGATCCCGAAGCAGCTTGCTGACGAGTCGCGCAAGATCTGTGCGGGAGCTCTTCAGAAGGTGCTGATGAAGGTGGCGTTCCGCAATCCGGGCCTCAACCTCACCAACATCCTCAGGTCCTTGCCGCTGGATGCTGATCTGGAGGCGCTCAAGACCCTTGTCGCACCCATTGTGGACAGGGTGAGTGGGATCAAGAGGGTCGAGGGCGACCGCGTAGATTAGTTTGTCCCTTTTCTTCTCTTCTTGTCGCTGCTAATCATGTTATGCAAACAATCTGTTAGAGCCGCGACAAGCTACTTTGTAATATAACTCTATCCTGTGCAATGATTGCAATGTTATTTCCTTTACTTGATTCCTTCCTTTGTATGTTTTTACCCTACGCTTTTAGGGAACTTGCCAGCGCAGGCACCTTTGCCGCGAGCGCTGAGTGCGGAACGTCAGCAGCCTGCTGGCGGTGCCGCAGCCGACAAGAAACCTTGTCGCAGCTAGTCGCAGCTCACTTAAGTTGTTGAGCGGGCTCAAAACAACAGTAAGGGCGCAACTAGCTACGAGTTGGTTCTTCCGCGCACAGGTTTTCCTTACAAAGTATAGTCGTTCAAGGAAGATAACTTAAAAATTAAAAAAACATCTAATTGCTCAAACTTTGGCAACTTATCTTTTCTGTTGCTTGCTTCCCGGCAAAGCGAAACCTTCTTGAACGACGCCTGGTCCATACCGTATCTTCTCCTTCCCCCCGGCAAACTTGTGCGCGAGAGAACCTTCTTTTCCTTGAGAGAAAAAAGAAGAAGGAGAAAAGGATATGGAGCCTTATGGCTCGTTGTTGCTTACCGGGGATAGGTGCTGCACAAAGTGTCAAATAACACATGCAACATATAAAAAGCACGAAATTGACAAGATGTGCTGAGCACATGATCTTTATGCACGGGATCTGTGCCCGGCTTTGTACAAAGGATTACATGCAACAGCAGCAAGACTTGTACAAAAGGTGGTTGCCGGAACGGGTTCCGGCAACCGCGCCCTACGGGTAAAACTTGCGAAGATGCTCAATATTCCAGGAGTTGCTCACTGGGATGCCATCTTCGGTCTCCAGGCAGACAGCGCCAGGCCTAGTGACTCGTTTCACCCGGTAAGGGCCTTCCCACTTCGGCGTCAACTTGTTGGAATTCTTGGAGGACTGAACGCGCCGAAGAACAAGGTCGCCTTCCTCGAGACTTCTGGCGTTAACTTTGCGGCTATGGTAGCGGCGCAAAGCTTGCTGGTAGCGAGCGGCTCGCACAACAGCCTGAAGACGGTCTTCCTCAAGGAGCAGCGCGTCATCTTGTCACAGCTGCTCTTGCTCAAGCTCATCATAAGCGAGCACTCGAGGCGACCCGTGTATGAGTTCCGTGGGGAGAACTGCCTCTGCTCCATAGACTAGAGCGAAAGGTGTCTGGCCAGTGGCTCGATTTGGCGTCGTCCTGATCGACCAAATAACCACCGGCAGCTCCTCGATCCAGTTTCTTCCGCACTTGTGCAGCCTGTCGAAAGTTCTGGTCTTGAGCCCGCGCAACATTTCAGCATTTGCCCTCTCCGCTTGACCGTTGCTTCTCGGGTGAGCAACAGAAGCGAAGCAGACCTTGGCGCCAAGATCTTGGACGTACTGCATGAAGGTGCGGCTCGTAAATTGCGTATCGTTGTCGGTAATTATCCTGTTAGGGATCCCGAAACGGCAAACAATCGACCTGAAGAACTTGACTGCTGACTGTGCTGTCACCTTCCTCACTGGTTCCACTTCCGGCCACTTTGTGAACTTGTCGATCGCAACGTACAAGTACTCAAAGCCCCCGACAGCTCGGGGAAAGGGGCCGAGGATGTCGAGCCCCTAGACCAAAAATGGCCAGGATAAAGGGATCATCTGGAGAGCTTGAGCTGGCTGGTGTAACTGCTTGGAATGGAACTGGCACGCTTCACACTTGCTTACTTGTGCAGTTGCATCCTGGAGGGCTGTCGGCCAGAAGAAGCCTTGCCGGAATGCTTTGCCGACAAGTGCTCTTGCGCCAATGTGGTGACCACATATGCCTCCATGTATCTCTGCCAACGGCTTTTGTCCATCTTCCCGGGGAATACACTTCAATTTCACACCGTTGAGTCTTCTTCTGCACAGTGTGTTATCGACAAACTGGTACATACTAGACTTCCGGGCTACTCTTTCCGCTTCTTCTTGCTCTTCGGGAAGTTCTCCTGTCTGAAGGAAACGGACAATCTGCTGTGCCCATGCTGGAGCTTGTGGCTCGACAACAAGGACTAAAGGCACACCTGCTGCTGCGGGAACGCCCGCTTCCACGGCAAGAACCTGCGGCTCTGCCGGAGCTTGACGTTCCCCGGCAAGCTTGACGGAGCAAAACTTGTCGGGAGCGTCTGCTTCAATGGAACAAACCCTGGGGCTTGTCGGAGCAGACTGCTCCTCAGCACTCTTGGTGTTGATCCTAGGGACTTTCTTGGCGGCGGCTTCAGGAAGCTCTGCCGGAAAATAGTCACCAGAAATCAACTTCCTCTTCTTGCTCTGTCCAGTTGACGGCGTTACGGACGGTTGAGTCAGCTTGAGCACAAAAATCCCTGGTTCCACAGGTAACTTAAGTGCGGCGCACTTTGACAGGCCATCGGCAATGTCGTTCTGAGCTCTTGGGATATGCTCCATCTGCAGGCCGTCAAAGTGCTCTTCTAGCTTTCTCACTTCGTCAACGTAGGCTTCCATCAACGGACTCTGATAATTCTTGTTTACTTGGCGGACGACAAGCTGCGAGTCACCCCTGACAATGAGCTTCTTGATCCCAAGGTTTGCCGCGATCCTGAGACCGGCAAGCAAGCCTTCATACTCTGCAGTATTGTTTGTCGCTTGCTCCTTGGGAAAGTGCATCTGGATCACGTACTTGAGGTGCTCTCCGGTGGGTGCGACAAGCAGCACGCCAGCGCCGGCGCCTTGCAGCGAGAAGGCACCGTCAAAGTACATGAGCCACTCTTTGCTTGCTTCCTTGACGGGGATGCTCATCTCTGGAATTTCTTCATCTGGTGTTGGCGTCCATTCTGCTATGAATTCTGCCAATGCTCTACTTTGGATAGTTGAAGTGCTCTCAAACTTGAGGCCAAAGCTTGACAGTTCCAGTGCCCACTCGACAATCCTACCTGTCACTTCTGGATTCTGCAGTATCCTCTTCAGCGGAAAGCGAGTGACAACTGTGATCTCATGTGCTTGGAAGTAATGGCGCAGCTTTCTTGAGGCCATGAGAAGGCCGAAAAGCAACTTCTGCACACCAGAGTACCTTGACCTAGCCCCCTGCAGAAGGGAACTGACAAAGTAAACTGGGCGCTGCACCATTCTCTTCTGTATCTCTTCGTGCATCTGCGCAGATCCATCCTTGTCGGGACCAGAGCTTGTCGGGGAAGCCCCCTGCTTGTCGCTGGATGCCCTTGCCACGGTTGCTGGCTCGTCATCTGCCTCCCTCTCCGCCACTAACGCAGCACTAACCACTTGATTGGTTGCCGCTATATACAGCAGCAACTTCTCTTGTGGCTTAGGTGCGACAAGTGTTGGAGTGGAGGACAGGTATCTCTTCAAGTCCTGCAGCGCAGCCTCCGCTTCCGGAGTCCATTTCATTGGACCTGCCTTTTTCAAAATTTTGAAAAACGGCAGGGCGCGCTCAGCAGACCGAGAGATAAACCTACTGAGAGCAGCCACACAACCGGCAAGCTTCCGTACATCCTTGACGCGCTTTGGTGCTTCGATCTTCTCAATGGCCTTGATCTTGTCGGGATTGGCTTCAATTCCCCGCTGAGACACAAAGAACCCGAGAAGCTTGCCGGAGGGGACTCCAAACACACACTTCTCGGGGTTGAGCTTGAGGTTGATCTTGCGCAGATTTCCAAAGGTCTCGTCTAAATCTTGGATCAGAGTTGCCCTGTCCTTGCTCTTGACCACTATATCATCCATGTAGGCTTCCACATTTTTGTGTATTTGTGGCTTGAGAGCGACATGGACTACTCTTGCAAATGTTGAACCAGCATTCTTTAATCCGAAAGGCATCCGTATGAAACAATACGTGCCACATGGAGTAATGAATGCGGTTTTCTCCTCATCTTCTTCTGCCATGAAGATCTGATGGTATCCTGAGTATGCGTCAAGAAATGAAAGCAAATCACATCCGGCTGTGAATTCAACAATCTGGTCAATGCGCGGCAAGGGAAATGGGTCTTTGGGACAAGCTTTATTAACATCAGTAAAGTCAATACAAAGCCTCCATTTCCCGTTTGCCTTGCGCACTACTACAGGATTGGCCAACCACATGGGATGGAGCACTCCTCTGACAAGGCCTGCTGCTTCCAACTTCTTGATTTCCTCTGCTATGAACTCTTGGCGCTCTACTGCTTGTTTCCTGACCTTCTGCTTGACGGGCCGCGCATGAGGACAAACGGCAAGGTGGTGCTCAATTACTTTCCTGGGAACACCGGGGATGTCAGACGGTTGCCACGCAAACACATCGACATTCGCCCGCAGGAAAGCAATGAGCGCGCTTTCCTATTTAGGGTCGAGAGTGGCACTGATGGTGAAAGTACCACCAGTGCCGTCCTCCTTGGCGGACACTTTCTTGATCTGTGGTGGAGCTGCCATTGCCTTCTTACGCTTGCCAGTGGAGCTCGATGGTGCGTCCTCGATGGTAGCGCAGCACTCTGAAGAGGTGCGCTTGCCGGAGTGGGCATCAGAGCTTTTGCTAGTCTTGGTCTTCTTCTTCCCCCCGGGAGCTTCAGCGGCAAGTGACTTGCGATCTATTGCGGCTGCTGCTTCCCGGTAAATCTTGTCGGCGCAGATAAGAGCATCCTTCTTGTCGCCAGGGACAGAGATGACACTTGTTGGGCCTGGCATCTTGAGCATGTTGTATGCATAGTGAGAGGCTGCCATGAACTTGGCGAGTGCTGAACAGCCAAGTATCCCATTGTAAGGCAATGGAAAATTGGCAACATCAAAAGTGACCCTCTCAGTCCTGAAGTTCATCTCGCTACCAAATGTTACCGGCAACGTGACCTTCCCCTTCGGCTTGCTCCTTCTCGGGTTAATTCCTTGGAATGTGCCGGTCTCTTCGAGCTCGCTGTCGGGGATCTGGAGTTTCTGGAGTACAGCGGAGGAGATCAGGTTCAAACCGGCCCCGCCGTCAACTAGCATCTTAGTGACCTTGAGGTTGCGTATAGTTGGTGAAACCAACAGCGGCAAGCACCCGACCGCAGTTGTGCGATCAGGGTGGTCCTCAATGTCAAAGATGATAGGCGTGCTGGACCATTTCAGAAGCTTGCGCGATTCGACAGGTGGCTCTGCTGCATTGACTTCCCGTGCCCATCGCTTGAGTTGGCAGTGGGAAGTATGCAGAGAAGCGTCGCCGTCAACGCACAAGACTTCTGTTGCTTTCTGAAACTCCTGCTCACTGTTCTCGACATCATCCATGTCTTCGTCGTCGTCGTCTTCATCCTTGTCGCGGCCGCGGAGAGGTCTGTCTCCTTGCCGCTGCTTGGCCTTGCCGCGGTGTCCTCCCCGGCCAGCGCGCTTCTTGCTGGCTTCTCCACCGCCTCCTTGGGCCCTCTCCTTGTCGCGTCGCTCGTACTCAGCTTTCTGCTGCTGGACAAGCTGCTCGACCTTCTTGCAGCTCTGGAGGTCATGGCCCTTGGTGCGGTGGATCTTGCAATACTGCTTGTCGGTGCCGTCCTGCTTGTCGGCAGCTGCCACAGCCTGGCAGTTGGTGCATGCGGCAACCTCCTTGCCGGAGCTACCAACTTTGGCTTGCTTGGCGCCACCGTCATTGTCGGACTGCTCAACGACTAGTACATCCTTGCCTTTCTTCTTCCTATTATAGCGCCGCCGGTTTTTCTTTGCCGGGGCAGCATCTTCGCTGTCAGATCCTCCAGCTCCAGCATTCTCTCCGGGGAGTTTCCTCCCTTCTTCAGTGCGTGCACACTTGTCGGCCAGGGCATATAGCTCACTGATGTCTCTGATCCTACTCATCGCCATCTCCTCCCGCATCCTGCGGTTACGCACATTCTGATGGAACACGCTGATGACCGCGGCAGGGTGCATATCTGGGATGTTGCGCTGTACACGGCTGAATCTCTGAATGTACTTGCGCAGGAGCTCTCCTTCCTTCTGGGCGAGCAGATGAAGGTCACTCTCTTGGCCATGAGGTTTGTGGCCGCTTGTAAAGGCGCCGACAAACTGATGGCATAGGTCTACCCAAGAGGATATGGAGTTGTCCGGCAAGTGCATGAGCCAGGACCTGACTTCGGGCTTGAGCACCAGCGGGAAGTAGTTGGCAAGAACCTTGTCGTCTCGCCCCCCGGCAGCTTGCACCGCAATGGTGTAGATGCTGAGGAACTCCGACGGGTGCGTCTTGCCGTCGTACTTCTCTGGTACATCTGGCTTGAAGTTCTTCTAGCTGGGCCATTGGACTTGCCGCAGCTCACGGGTAAACGCAGGGCAACCTACCGTGTACGGCAAGTCGCCGGGTTCCCCTGGCGCATGCATGTCGACAGAGGGCCCAACGCGCAGGTCTGATTGACGCCGCGCTTCTCTTCGGCGCTCGATGCGGGTACGAGCGTCTTCTTGCTGTCGTTCATAAAGAACTTGGCGCTGATCGCGACGAGCTCGTGGATCAGATGAAGCGGTGGAGTCGCTGTCGTGGTGGATCCGGCGAGTCGGCGATCTTGGCCTTCGGGCGGAGAGTGCACAGTGGTTGCACCCCCACCGGTCTTGTTGCCACCGGCTCGCGCCTGGCTGACTTGCCGCGGCAGCGAAGTACTCGGTTGCCGTGGATTGTCGCCGTTGGCGAAGCCGATGACACTCTGGATGGTGGCCCTCCAGTCGTCGATCTTGTATGCCGCTGGAGGGTAATCTAGGAGCAGCTGAGCTCGCGCCAAAGCTTCTGCCGGAGTGGCGGGCGGCGGCGGTGAACGGTGCGAGGAACGGGATATGCTCGGACTTCTAACTACGTTTGAAGGAGCAGTATCTCGTCCAAGCGACCGTGCCACGCTCGCGCCAGCATGTTGGCGTGCATGCTAGTCTTGAGCACTCCGGGAACCACCTGCTTGATCTTGGCCCAGCAAACGTATGGTATTGTGAGTACCATGACGCTGCTGGTCCCACGTCTCCTAGGATGGGCGCGGTGCGTGTACGGACGCCGAGGTCTTCGAGTGTGCTCGGTCATTGTGGGAGCCGACCGCGCCGCCGATGTGTAGCGCAGTCTTGTCCTTGGACCTGGCAGCACCATGAGCCCCCTTGTCGGCACCCGTTCTTCCGCCGGCGTCTACTCCACCAGTCGTTCGCTCCGGCGATAGTGGGCTTGGCGCGGACGGAGCAGCCGCCTTCGAAGCCTTCATCTTCGGTGGCATGTCGATGAAGACGATGAAGATTTGGCTCGCGCGAACGCCGGATCAGGTTCGCACAACCTCGACGCACCCCTACCTGGCGCACCAAAGATGTCGGGGGTGCTGATCCCACGGACACCTATGGGGATCGACGGAGCGAGCCCCTTTCGATTCGGTAGGGGGGGGGGGAGAGCACGAAGAGCAGATCGAGGCTAAGCGCACGAGCGATGCGATCGGTTTACCCAGGTTCGGGCCGCACGGATGCGTAAAACCCTACTCCTGCTTTGATTTGTATTGTGTTCTTGCTCGGGAGCGCTGATTGCTACCGTACACATCAGCAGCTAGCGAGACCGAGCGTGAGAATGTTCTGTTGGCCGACCCCCTCTACATTGCGCATGGGCCTCCTTTTATACGCTAAAGGGGTCACCGACAGGTGGCAACGTAGAGAAGGGCAAAAATGGAAAAGGCACTGCGGTTCGCACCGCCGCCTACAACAGTGTATCATACCTAACCCTGACGGCAGGGGACAAAGGCATTAAATGCCTGTCTGCGTCGCCTAGACGGTGCAGAAAGGGACCACCAGGGACGCCACTGCTTGCCACGATGGCGATCTTGTCAGTGTCGCTTGCCACCGTGTACCTCTGGCTGCACAGCTTTCCGCCACGTACGCCTGGAAGGGTCCCAGAGCGACACGTAGGTGGATGTGCTGGAGCGCAGGTACAGAGTGGAAGCTTGCCGCGGCGAGTGCCTTGCCGCGGTTGTTGTCTTGTCGCATCCGGGAGCTTGTCGCTCACCGGTCCTTGGTTGGCCTTCCCAGCAAGCTCCTCTTGCCGGGGTCTTGTCTCCTTCCCGGCAAGCTCCTCTTGCCGGGGTCTTGGATACTTTGTTCTTGAATGGCTCCAAAGGAACCAAGGAGGATCTAGGCGGTCACCCGGCAAGCCTTGCCGCGGGACGCTGTGACTGCCCGTGCACAAGTTCGGGATACTAAGGTACCGCTACTTTAGTACACCGACACCTCTTGAGCACTGCGTTGGTTTTCCCTTGAAGAGGAAAGGGTGATGTAGCAAAGTAGCATAAGTATTTCCCTTAGTTTTTGAGAACGAAGGTATCAATCCAGTAGGAGGCCATGCTCAACTCCCTTGCACCTACACAAACAAATAAGAACCTTGCAAGCAACGCGATAAAGGGGTTGTCAATCCCTTCACAGCCACTTGCAAAAGTGAGATCTGATAGAGAAGATAAGGTAATATTTTTGGTATTTTTATGATAAAGACTAAAAGTAAAGAAAGCAAAATAAACGGCGCAAGAAATAGCTTGTTAACGGGAGATTAATATGATGGAAAATAGACCCGGGGGCCATAGCTTTCACTAGTGGCTTCTCCCAAGAGAGCATAAGTATTACGGTGGGTAAACAAATTACTATCGAGCAATTGATAGAATTGAGCATAGTTATGAGAATATCTAGGTATGATGATGTATATAGGCATCACGTCCGTGACAAGTAGACCAACTCCTGCCTGCATCTACTACTATTACTCCACACATCGACTGCTATCCAGCATGCATCTAGAGTATTAAGTTCATAAGAATGGAGTAACGCTTTAAGCAAGATGACATGATGTAGAGGGATAAACTCATGCAATATGATATAAACCCCATCTTTTTATCCTTGATGGCAAAAATACAATACGTGTTGTTTCCCCTACTATCACTGGGATCGAGCACCGCAAGATTGAACCCAAAGCTAAGCACTTCTCCCATTGCAAGAAAGATCACTCTAGTAGGCCAAACCAAACTGATAATTCGAAGAGACTTGCAAAGATAACCAATCATACATAAAAGAATTCAGAGATGATTCCAATATTTTTCATAAATAATCTTCATCATAAACCCACAATTCATCGGATCTCGACAAACACACTGCAAAAGAAGATTACATCGAATAGATCTCCAAGAGAATCGAGGAGAACTTTGTATTGAGATCCAAAGAGAGAGAAGAAGCCATCTAGCTAATAACTATTGACCCGAAGGTCTGAGGTAAACTAATCACACATCATCGGAGAGGCTATGGTGTTGATGTAGAAGCCCTGCTTGATCAATGCCCCCTCCGGCGGAGTGCTGGAAAAGGCCCCAATATGGGATCTCACGGGTACAGAAGGTTGCGGCGGTGGAATTAGGTTTTCGTGGTGCTCCTCGATAATTTGGGGGTACATAGGTATATATAGTAGGAAGAAGTAGGTCGGTGGAGCCACGAGGGGCCCACAAGGGTGGAGGGCGCGGCCAGGGGGTAGGCACGCCCCCTGCCTCGTGGCCTCCTTGTTGATTGCTTGACGTCCACTCCAAGTCCTCTGGATCACATTTGTTCCAAAAATCACGCTCCCGATGGTTTCATTCCATTTGGACTCCGTTTGATATTCTTTTTCCGTGAAACACTGAAATAGGCAAAAAAACAGCAATTTGGGCTGGGCCTCCGGTTAATAGATTAGTCCCAAAAATAATATAAAGGTGTATAAATAAGCCCATTAAACATCCAAAACAGAATATATAATAGCATGGAACAATAAAAAAATATAGATACGTTGGAGACGTGTCATGCGGCCGCAATCTGCGACCGGGCGGCAAAGGCATCCCAAACGGCCGCTGTTGCTTCTGAGGTGGCGGCAGCAACATCTGCCTCGGGGATAGCAACTGGCGAGAGTGGCACAGCAGCTGTCCGTTCCGCAGTGGCGGCCTTATCCCTGATGGAGGCCTGCTACCTCTTGAGCATGCATTGGTTTTCCCTTGAAGAGGAAAGGGTGATGCAGCAAAGTAGCGTAAGTATTTCCCTAATTTTTTGAGAACCAAGATATCAATCCAGTAGGAGACTACACGCAAGTCGCCTAGTACCTGCACAAACAAACAAGAACCTCGCAACCAACGCGATAAAGGGGTTGTCAATCCCTTCACGGTCACTTATGAGAGTGAAATCTGATAGAGATAATAAGATAAATAATTTTGGTATTTTTGTGATATAGATTGGAAAATAAAGATTGCAAAATAAATGGCGACAGAAATGGCTAGTTGACGGGAAACTAATATGATGTAAAGTAGACTCGGGGCCATAGGTTTCACTAGTGGCTTCTCTCAAGATAGCAAGTATTACGGTGGGTGAACAAATTACTGCCGAGCAATTGATAGAAAAGCGCATAGTTATGATGATATCTAAGGCAATGATCATGAATATAGGCATCACGTCCGTGACAAGTAGACCGAAACAATTCCGCATCTACTACTATTACTCCACAAATCGACCGCTATCCAGCATGCATCTAGAGTATTAAGTTCATAAGAACGGAGTAACGCTTTAGGCAAGATGACATGATGTAGAGGGATAAACTCAAGCAATATGATATGAACCCCATCTTTTTATCCTCGATGGCAACAATACAATACGTGCCTTGCTGCCCCTGCTGTCACTGGGAAAGGACACCACAAGACTGAACCCAAAGCTAAGCACTTCTCTCATTGCAAGAAAGATCAATCTAGTAGGCCAAACTAAACCGATAATTCGAAGAGACTTGCGAAGATATCAAATCATGCATGCAAGAATTTAGAGAAGAATCAAATAATATTCATAGATAATCAAGTCATAAACTCACAATTCATCGGATCTCGGCAAACACACCGCAAAAAGAGTTACATCGAATAGATCTCCAAGAAGATCGAGGAGAACTTTGTATTGAGTTCCAAAGAGAGAGAAGAAGCCATCTAGCTAATAACTATGGACCCGAAGGTCTTTGGTAAACTACTCACACATCATCGGAGAGGCTATGGTGTTGATGTAGAAGCCCTCCGTGATCGAATCCCCCTCCGGCGGAGCGCCGGAAAAGGCCCCGAGATGGGATCTCACAGGTACAGAAGGTTGCGGCGGTGGGAAAGGTGTTTCGTTGCTCTCCCCGGAGGTTTTAGGGTATAAGAGTATATATAGGCAAAAGAAATAGGTTGGTGGAGCTGCGAGGGGCCCACAAGGGTGGGGGCGCGCCCTCCTACCTCGTGGCCGCCTCGCTGCTTCCTTGACGTCCACTCCAAGTCTGCAAGATCACATTTCTTCCAAAAAAGATCCTCGGGAAGGTTTCATTCCGTTTGGATTCCGTTTGATACTCCTTTTCTGCGAAACACTGAAATAGGCAAAAAAAAACAGCAATTTGTACTGGGCTTTCGGTTAATAGGTTAGTCCCAAAAATAATATAAAAAGGTATATTAAAGCCCATTATACATCCCAAACAGATTATACAATAGCATGGAACAATCAAAAATTATAGATACGTTGGAGACGTATCAAGCATCCCCAAGCTTAATTCCTGCTCGTCCTCGAGTAGGTAAATGATAAAAACAGAATTTTTTATGTGTAATGCTCCCTAACATAATTTTCAATGTAATTATCTTTATTGTGGCATGAATATTCAGATCCGAAAGATTCAAGATAAAAGTTCAATATTGACATAAAAATAATAATACTTCAAGCATACTAACTAAGCAATTATGTCTTCTCAAAATAACATGGCCAAAGAAAGCTATCCCTACAAAATCATATAGTCTGGCCATGCTCGATCTTCATCACACAAAATATTTAAATCATGCACAACCCCAATGACAAGCCAAGCAATTGTTTCATACTTTTGATGTTCTCAAACTTTTTCAATCTTCACGCAATACATGAGCGTGAGCCATGGATATAACACTATAGGTGGAATAGAATGGTGGTTGTGGAGAAGACAAAATGGAGAAGATAGTCTCACATCAACTAGGCGTATCAATGGGCTATGGAGATGCCCATAAATAGATATTAATGTGAGTGAGTAGGGATTGCCATGCAACGAATGCACTAGAGCTATAAATGTATAAAAGCTCAACAAAAGAAACTAAGAGGGTGTGCATCCAACTTGCTTGCTCACGAAGACCTAGGGCATTTTGAGGAAGCCCATCATTGGAATATACAAGCCAAGTTCTATAATGAAAAAATCCCACTAGTATATGAAAGTGACAACATAAGAGACTCTCTATCATGAAGGTCATGGTGCTACTTTGAAGCACAAGTGTGGAAAAAGGATAATAGCATTACCCCTTCTCTCCTTTTCTCTCATTTTTTATTTGGGCCTTTTCTTTTTTATGGCCTCTTTTTATTTTCCTTTTTTTATTTTTTGTCCAGAGTCTCATCCCGACTTGTGGGGGAATCATAGTCTCCATCATCCTTTCCTCACTGGGACAATGCTCTAATAATGATGATCATCACACTTTTATTTACTTACAACTTGATACTTAGAAAAAAATATGACTCTACGTGAATGCCTCTGACGGTGTATCGGGATGTGCAATGAATCAAGAGTGACATGTATGGAAAATTATGAATGGTGGCTTTGCCACAAATACGATGTCAACTACATGATCATGCAAAGCAATATGACAATGATGGAGCGTGTCATAATAAACGAAACTATGGAAAGTTGCATGGAAATATATCTCGGAATGGCTATGGAAATGCCATAATAAGTAGGTATGGTGGCTGTTTTGAGGAAGGTAAATGGTGGGTTTATGGTACGGGCGAAAGTTACGTGGTACTAGAGAGGCTAGCAATGGTGGAAGGGTGAGAGTGCGTATAATCCGTGGACTCAACATTAGTCATAAAGAACTCACATACTTATTGCAAAATCTATTAGTTATCGAAATGAAGTACGTGCATGCTCCTAGGGGATAGATTGGTAGTAAAAGACCATCGCTCGTCCCCGACCGCCACTCATAAGGAAGACAATCAAAAAATAAATCATGCTCTGACTTCATCACATAACGGTTCACCATACGTGCATGCTACGGGAATCACAAACTTTAACACAAGTATCTCTCAAATTCACAACTACTCAACTAGCATGACTCTAATATCACCATCTTCATATCTCAAAACAATCATAAAGAATCAAACTTCTCATAGTATTCAATTCACTTTGTATGAAAGTTTTTTTTATCATACCCATCTTGAATGCCTATCATATTAGGACTAATTTTATAACCAAAGAAAATTACCATGATGTTCTAAAAGACTCTCAAAATAATATAAGTGAAGCATGAGATATCAATAATTTCTACAAAATAAAACCACCACCATGCTCTAAAAAGAAAATATAAGTGAAGCACTAGAGCAAAATTATCTAGCTCAAAGGATATAAGTGAAGCACATAGAGTATTCTAATAAATTACAATTTATGTGTGCCTCTCCCAAAAGGTGTGTACAGCAGGGATGATTGTGGTAAACTAAAAGGCAAATACTCAAATCATACAAGACGCTCCAAGCAAAACACATATCGTGTGGTGAATAAAAATATAGCCTCAAGTAAAGTTACCGATAGACGAAGACGAAAGAGGGGATGCCTTCTGGGGCATCCCCAAGCTTAGGCTTTTGGTTGTCCTTTTATTTTACCTTGGGGTGCCTTGGGAATCCCCAAGCTTAGGCTCTTCCCACTCCTTGTTCCAAAATCCATCAAATCTTTACCCAAAAACTTGAAAACTTCACAACACAAAACTCAACAGAAAATCTCATGAGCTCCGTTAGTATAAGAAAACAAATCACCACTTAAGTTACTGTAATGAATTCATTCTTTATTTATATTGGTGTTAAACCTACTGTATTCCAACTTATCTATGGTTCATACCCCCCCCCCCCCCCCGATACTAGCCATAGATTCATCAAAATAAGAAAACAACACACGAAAAACAGAATCTGTCTAAAACAGAACAGTATGTAGTAATCTGTAGGTTTCGAATACTTATGTAACTCAAAAAATCCTACCAAATTAGGACGCCCTAAATAATTGGTATATTGATCTACTGCAGTTGGAATTGGTATTTTATCGCTCTCTGGTTAAAATGAAAATTATTCTCGTGAACGCATACTTTCTGTTTTTTCAGCAAGATCAAACAACAATCATCCAAGAAGATCCTAAAGGCTTTACTTGGCACAAACACTAATTAAAACATAAAAAAACACAATCATAACAGAGGATAGATGATTTATTTATTACTAAACAGGAACAAAAAGAAAGCAACAAAAATAAAATTGGGTTGCCTCCCAACAAGCGCTATTGTTTAACGCCCCTAGCTAGGCATCTATAATTTTAATGATGCTCACATGAAAGATAGCAATTGAAACACAAATGGAGCACCATGAAGCATATGAAAATCACATATAAGTCTAACATACTTCCTATGCATAGGCATTATATAAGCAAACAAATTATCAAGACAAGCAAAAACTAGCATATGCAAGGAAGGAGAAAGAAACAATATCAATCTTAACATAACGAGAGGTAATTTAGTGACACAAAAATTTCTACAACCATATTTTCCTCTCTCATAATAATTACATGTAGGATCATAATCAAATTCAACAATATAGCTATCACATAAAATTTTCTCTTCATGATCCACATGCATGCAAAGTTGACACTCTTCCAAAATAGTGGGATCATCATAAAATAAAGTCATGACCTCTCCAAACCCACTTTTATCAAAAACTTCATAACATTGAACGTTATCCAAATATGTGGGATCTAAAGTTGACACTCTTCCAAACCCACTTTCAATATTATTGCAAACACTATTATCAATCTCATATTCATCATGGGGCTTAAATAAATTTTCAAGATCATAAGAAGAATCACCCCAATCATGATCATTGCAACAAGCAGTGGACATAGCAAAACTAGCATCCCAAGCTTAGGGTTTTGCATATTATTAGCACAATTGACATTCATAGAATTCATAATAACATCATTGCAATCATGCTTTTTATTCAAAGATCTATCATGAATCACTTTATAGAGCACTTCATCACAATTTTCAGATTCACGGATTTCAAGCAAAACTCCATAAAGATAATCTAGTGCACTCAACTCACTAGCAATTGGTTCATCATAATTGGATCTTTTAAAATGATTAGCAAGAGGATGAGGATCCATAACAATAGATATTTAGCAAGTGAAGATGCAGCTAATAGAAGGCACATGGTAACACGAGCAAACAGAAGGACGAACGGAAGAGGGCGAATAAAATGACAAAGGTGAAGTGGGGGAGAGGAAAACGAGAGGCAAATGGAAAATAATGTAATGCGAGGGATAAGAGTTTGTGATGGGTACTTGGTATGTCTTGACTTGAGCGTAGATCTCCCCGGCAACGACGCCAGAAATCCTTCTTGCTACCTCTTGAGCATGCTATGGTTTTCCCTTGAAGAGGAAAGGGTGATGCAGCAAAGTAGCGTAAGTATTTCCCTCAGTTTTTGAGAACCAAGGTATCAATCCAGTAGGAGACTACACGCAAGTCGCCTAGTACCTTCACAAACAAACAAGAACCTCACAACCAACACAATAAAGGGGTTGTCAATCTGTCGGAGTAATTGGACATAGATACCCCGAAGACAACGAGATAATAAATCAAGACATCGGGGCTAGCAAAGCCCCTCAGTCTGACTACCTGGCCGGCTGCTGGCTGCTGGCTGGCGGTTGTGGGCTGCTGGCTACTGACTGCCCGGCCGCCTCTGTCGGCTGCTGGCTGTCGACTGCTCAACCAGGCCGGCTGCTGGCTGCCGACTGCCCGACCACCCCGGCCGGCTGCTGACTGCCGACTGCCCAGCCATCACGGCCGGCTGCTAGCTGCCGACTGCTCCAACCAGCCAACTGCCCGAAGTCAACTACAGCCTGACGCGACCCCGACATGACAACCATACTGCGACGTCATCTACAGTGTATCGTGTCCCCTGGGTACTGATTTATAAAGTACCCCAGGGGACAAGCATGACATGCACCATGCCACTAGCTATGCCTACATAGCTTGGCTTGTAAGCTACCCAAGGTAGCTTACAACCAAAGCCACTACCACCCATGCCACTAGCTAGCTTACACATTAAGCTAGCTACACACTATATATAGCAACCATCCATCCATCCACCACACACTCTCATGAGCACTCACGTAGGAGCACACCCATCCATTCGGCCACATGCCATGGGCATAGTCGGCCACTAGCATACCACATACATGCATTTATGAAACCAGATGCCCATGGCACTGCTTTCAAATACAGCTCCAGGAGCACTCTGTACCAGATATACTAGATATACTCAGACATGCAGGAGTAGGGGTGTTATCTCTCCGGAGAGCCTCGAACCTGGGAAAAACTAGCGCGTGCTACTCGCATACCCGTCCCTGGATATTCCGGTAGCAGTCTTGCCCTCACACGAAGCCACCTTGTGGCATATGTCGTCTTGCACCCCCCCCCCCCCCCCGTGAGAATACCACGACACAATCCCTTCACAGTCACTAACGAGAGTGAGATTTGATAGAGATAATAAGATAAATATTTTTGGTATTTTTGTGATATAGATTGGAAAATAAAGATTGCAAAATAAATGGCAACAGAAATGGCTATGTCACATCCCTAGAATACCTGAGTGGAATAGTTGCATCTGCACTCATGCATCATGGCTAAAATTTCTGAAAATTGAATTGAGGTTTGTTGCAACCCTCAGAAATCAGTTCAAAAATAACCAACTTTAAAATCTTCTCAAATGAGTCCAAGAAAATGTTCCTGTTATTCTATAGAAATATTGGTAAGAGGTAAAATTCAAACCAATAATTTTGGAGTCACAGAAATATTTATTTTGGCCATTTGAATTAAGCCAATAACTATTTGCTTTGGATTTATATTTAATATATATTAAATATAACTCCAAAAATTCTGGAAGTTTGTGAGTGGCTTTGTATATATTTCAGCAAACCATATAATAGCCTACAGAATTTATTAAAATGATTTAGTTGCTAAACTAAATCAGAATAGAGAAAGAAAAATAGAAAACATAAAAGAATTAGAAAAAGAGAGAGAGAGAGAGAGAGAGAAAACCCACCCGAGGATTACCTGACAGCCCACCTGGCAGCCCACTGCTGTGCTAGGCCCAGCCAGCCACCGCACCGTCTTCAACCTCCTGCCAGTAGGCAGGAGGGCGTGTGTCCGACGCGCGCACGCACGCGCGAGGCCACCTCCAGCCCGCCTGCTTGCGCTGGACGCCTCCCGCAACGCCACGCACTTCCCCCTGGACCCCATGTACCTCTCCTCCCTCTCCCTCGAGCGCTCTTCCCTCCACTGCCTCTCTTCCAGGGCCGCCCGAACGAGCCGGAGCGCGCCGCCGCAAACACCGCAGCCACCGGCCACCACCTCGCCTCTCTGACGCGTCCCCGAGCTCCGCTGTGCCGCCCTCATCCTCCCCGTCGTCTCACGCGACCGGAAGAGTCCCAACGCGTCGCCATCATCATCATCATCACCGACGGCCACCGGAGATCCCCCTCGCTGCTTCGCTCGCTCCAGTGCTTCCCCGAGCCATCCGACACCGCCAAACGACGCGCTGTGAGCCTCGCCACCTTTCCCCCCTGTTCTTCCTCGCTCGTGCGTCCCTTAGTCGTACTTGCCACCGCACTCGTGAGCTCCCCGCCGCCATCCATGTCGCCGCCGAGCCCAGAGCTCGATTCACCCGAAGCCGAGCACGTCTGCGTGCTCAGCAGCCCCCCAGAAAGCGAACGCCACCACCCAAGCCTCCTACCGTGCACCCTAGCCTCGTCCCGCTCGAGCCCGTGGCTCCAGCCGCTGCCAAGCTCCCCGCCGACGGCGTTACCAGCCACCCCACGACCAAAGGCCTACGCGGTTGGATGCAGCGCACCCTCAGCTACCCGTAGATGCAAACTACGCGCAAAACCGAGCCCCGTAGCGGGTTTCCGGCGAACTTCTGCCGCCGATCTGGTCGTCGTCGGCCTAAGTCCGACGATGATGACATGGCGACATTATTAGTGGCTAATCCCCCAATTAGCAGCCTAGCAGACACTGACTGCAGGCCCCACCACAGGGTCAAACCCCAGTCAGCACGGGATTTGACCGTGGGTTAGTCCCTGTGTCAATGACACGTGGGTCCCACCAGCCAGGTTTGACCCTGGTCAACTCGGCTGACCTGCTGACGCAGTAGTGACACAATGCTGATGTCATTAATGATTTTGTGGATTTAAAATAATCCAGAAAATTGCCTAAACTTCTAAAAATCATAGAAAATCAACCGTAACTCCGAATGAAATTAATTATATATGAAAAATGATCAGAAAAATCCAAGGAATCTGAATATGGCATTTTCATGCATGTTTGAACAACTTAACCTCACTGTCTAGTCCAAAAAATGATAATGCACTATTTGAATTCATAGTTTGAATTTGAATTTGAACCTAGGGTTCAAACCAACTCCATTTAACATGTTGCTAGTTGCATTAGCTCAAACCACAGCATATTGACATGTCATGATCATGCATCATATTGTTGCATCGCAATGATTGTGTTCTTCCTTGTTTGCCGGTAAGTATCCCCTCTCGGTAGACGCTGCTCCGACGCTGTGATCGTTGACACTGATGAAGACTCAATGTTATCTTCAGAAGTGTTAGGCAAGCACAACCCCCTTGTTCATTACGATACAAGCCCACTATCTCGCTCCTGCTCTCTTTTACTGCATTAGGACAACACCGATTCAACCGTTACATGCTGTGGTAGCTGAACCCCTTTCCTTTGCATGACCTGTCATTGCCATAGTAAATAGATGAAACCCACTAGCATGAGTAGGAATTGTTTGAGCCCTGATGTGCCTACTCATTCATGCTTGTTGTCATGCCTACTACTGCTTAGAGTTGAATCCGGTCTGATTCATCGGGAATGAATTGGAACATGGTGAACATGACCTACCGTTGAGAGCTAAGTGTGTGAACATGATTTGGTAAAGGTAGCGGTGAGAGGCCATGTAGGAGTACATGGTGGGTTGTCTCATTGCAGCCGTCCTCAGGAACTGAGTCCTGTGTTTGTGATCCATGAACAGTTACTACCACACATTGGGTTCCGGTAACTCGGCCCCTCTCGGCTTATTAATCAACTCGATCTCTGTCCAGGAGTTGCAACTAGTTTCTGGTGTTTGTAGGTAGTGTTAGTAGTCTACCAAGTGGCACCCGGTACAGGTGGGCTTGGGACAGACTAGGCACCGTGGCACGGTGTACCAAGTGGCACCCGGATGGTGGGCTTGGGAACCCTACACACATCGTTTGGGGCCATGAGCGACACCCCGGCCAGATCTCCTTGCGGATGGAACCCGAATAGGCGATAAACCTGGACTAGAGACTTGTTGGTTAGTCAGGTCGTGGCCGACACCCTCGCCCGGCTTCCGCTTGAAGGTTGCCGAGGTATATGACGTGTACAGGGCGATAAGTGGCGAGAGCGTGTGTGAAGAAGTACACCCCTGCAGGGTTATCATTATCTATTCGAATAGCCGGATTCCTCGGATATGGAAACTTGGACCCCTTGCATAGTTCATAGACAAGTGAAAGTGGATACTCTAAAACTCGCAAGATAAGCGTGGGTGCTATGGATGGCCTTCTCGTAGGGAGACGGGAGCGGATCCATAGTGGTGTATTGATATGGTGAATATGTGGACTCGTGTGCGCCACCTCAAAGAGTTACTTGCAGTCGTAGTTCAGGATAGCCACCGAGTCAAAGCTGGCCTGCTGCAGTTAAACTCCACCACCCCCTTTGTTGATACCAATGCATATGTAGTTAGTTTTGATGTAAGTCTTGCTGGGTACATTTGTACTCACGTTTTCTTATTTTATGTTTTGCAGAGAGACTTCAGTCCTGCTAGTAGGTCCGCTTGGACTTCGACGTTTAGCTCGTTACCTCAGCTACGATCTTGTACCTTGGGAGGGTCTTGTAGATAGTCAGGCTTCTCAGCCTTTTTCATTTGTAGATGTCTGTACTCAGACATGTTAAGCTTCCGCATGTGCTTGTTGCTTGTATGCTCTGCATGTTGGGTCATGAGACCCATGTTTGTAATTTCTCGCTCCCCGGAGCTATTGAATAAATACTTGAGTCGTAGAGTTATGTTGTGATGCCATGTTGTATTTACACATATCGAGCATATTGTGTGCATGATTGAAATGATTGGTATGTGTGGGATCCGACAATCTAGTTGTTTATCCATGGCAGCCTCTCTTACGGGGAAATGTAGTCTAGTGCTTCTTTGAGCCATAGTAGTCCGCTACAGCCCGGTTCACCGGAGTCCTGCTAGCCCAGCACTACTGCTCAGGACACTTGACTGGCCGGCATGTGTTTCACTTTGTTCCTGTGTCTGTCCCTTCGGGGAAATGTCACGCAGTGACATTCGGAGTCCTGCCTAGCCTGTTACAGCCCGGGTTCCCGGAGTCCTGTTAGCCCAGTGCTACAGCCCGGATTCACACGCTGCTGACCGACATGCTCGAAGTTGATTCATGTATGCCTGTCTCCATGGGTTAGTGCCGCTTTATGTTCACGACTAGCCATGTCGGCCCGGGTTCTCTGTCATATGGATGCTAGCGACACTATCATATACGTGAGCCAAAAGACGCAAATGGTCCCGGGCCATGGTAAGGCGACACCCGTGGGAATACCATGCGTGAGGCCGCAAAGTGATATGAGGTGTTACCAGCTAGATTGATGTGACTTGGAATCGGGGTCCTGACAGGCTAGTTGAAGGGAAACTAATGTGATGTAAAGTAGACCCCGGGGCCATAGGTTTCACTAGTGGCTTCTCTTAAGATAGCAAGTATTACGGTGGGTGAACAAATTACTGCCGAGCAATTGATAGAAAAGCGCATGGTTATGATGATATCTAAGGCAATAATCATGAATATAGGCATCACGTTTGTGACAAGTAGACCGAAACGATTCTGCATCTACTACTATTACTCCACACATCGACCGCTATCCAGCATGCATCTAGAGTATTAAGTTCATAAGAACGGAGTAACACTTTAGGTAAGATGACATGATGTAGAGGGATAAACTCAATAAATATGATATAAACCCCATCATTTTATCCTTGATGGCAACAACACAATATGTGCCTTGCTACCCCTGCTGTCACTGGGAAAGGACACCGCAAGATTGAACCCAAAGCTAAGCACTTCTCCCATTGCAAGAAAGATCAATCTAGTAGGCCAAACTAAACCGATAATTTGAAGAGACTTGCAAAGATATCAAATCATGCATATAAGAATTCAGAGAGGAATCAAATAATATTCATAGATAATCAAGTCATAGACCCACAATTCATCAGATCTCGGCAGACACACCGCAAAAGAGTTACATCGAATAGTCCAAGAAGATTAAGGAGAACTTTGTATTGAGATCCAAAGAGAGAGAAGAAGCCATCTTGCTAATAATTATGGACCCGAAGGTCTGTGGTAAACTACTCACACATCATTGCCCTCCGTGATCGAATCCCCCTCTGGTGGAGCGCCGGAAAAGGCCCCAAGATGGGATCTCACGGGTACAAAAGGTTGCGGCGGTGGAAAAGGTGTTTCGTTGCTCACCCCAAAGGTTTTAGGGTATAAGATTATATATAGGCGAAAGAAATAGGTCGGTGGAGCGGCAAGGGGCCCACGAGGGTGGGGGGCACGCCTTCCTACATTGTGGCCACCTTGCTGCTTTCTTGACGTCCACTCCAAGTCTCCTGGATCACGTTTGTTCCAAAAAATATCCTTGTGAAGGTTTCATTCCATCTGGATTCCGTTTGATATTCCTTTTCCACGAAACATTGAAATAGGCAAAAAAACAGCAATTTGCACTGGGCTTTCGGTTAATAGGTTAGTCCCAAAAATAATATAAAAAGGTATATTAAAGCCCATTAAACATCCAAAACAGATAATATAATAGCATGGAACAATCAAAAATTATAGATACATTGGAGGCGTATCAAGGCCGCCCACGACCAAGTCGTGGCCACCCACGACCAGCTCTTGGCGGTCACCACACAAATCGAACGAAGCTTCTCCAGCAACGGTCGACAACCCACGGCCGAAGAGCTGGCAATCTCCGAGAGCGTTCGAGCATCCATTCGTTCCTCCGCTGCATACCTTGCAACGACGGAGCCCGTCCAAGCCCAGATCACGTCCGCCGACACCCAGCTCGTGGCAGCCTTTTCCAAAGAAATGGCGGACGCGGATGGCGAGATGCTTGCCGAGTATGGTGCGATGGATGCCATGTAGCCCCTTTCCCATGAGACCGTCGGGCGCGAGCTGGACATGGAGGCGGCGGCAGAGATCGACGAGCACCAGCCATAGTAGTACTATTTGCTTTGTTTAATTAAGAGTGTCGGTCTTTAATTTGTTAGAGTGATGTTTAGGTCAGCTAGCTCTGTTTAATTGCTGAACTTGCTCGATTAAGAAGTGTGGGTGTGCTGTAGTCTCCTTTGTGTACCCAAATTATGCAATGACGTGGATGACCACTGTAACCATGGAAATTCGAACCAAAATTTTTGACATTCAAACTCATCACACACGGGTTAAGCTATCTGAATCGTTTGTGATGTCCACATATCGTACACAGTTCTGAATAAGGGAGCGTGTTTGATGACACTTTGCGCGCCAGTTTTTTGGCTGAAGCGATTCCAAATTTTCGGCTTCCGCGGAAATATCTACCTCCCCGCCCCTCCCCTTACCAAAAGCCACATTTCCCCTCTTTCCGCATTCCTTTCCAAGTTGAAACCTTCACTCCTTGCTTGCAGCACCGCCTCCTCCTCACCGGCGACCCTCCTTCACGCTGCTCGGCCTCCTCTATCCAGGAAGGTAATCCACACCCGACCCCCATCCTCCTCCTCCTTCCACATTCCACATGCCTCGACCACCGGCGCAAGCGCGACACCTTCCACCCAAATCACCGAACCCTCCACCAAAAAAGCGCCGGCCTAAGCCATAGTGCACGCAGTATAGCCAGGACCTCAAGGAGCATTTGGCAGCGGAGAAGCAAATTGAAGACGCACGCGCGGATGAGGTCGCGATGGCTGCCAATCATGCCGACCCCCAGATCTTGAAGGAGCACCTTGCCAATTGCTAGCTACGCTGGTTAAGCATGCTCGGTTTACCCGCTGCGTGTGCTGCTCCTGCCTTTCCTTCACAAATTCTAGTGAATTGTGCTATCCAAGTTCACCATGCAATCTGTTGCTCTAGTGTATATGTTCTATATGTCGTGCAGTGTGGTGCTCACTTATTAACTCTTTTGTTAATTAGTTGTCGTCTTCAGTTTTCTATTTGGTTCAATTCTGCAAATGTGATGTTCAATTCTTTAGGCTGCAATTTTGTATTGTCTTCCATGTGAGAAATAAATCGAATTTATCTTTACAAAATTATGGGTGCATTCTGTTATTGTATACCATGTGAGGAATAAATTGAATTTGGCTGTAGTAAATACATGAGAAACAAAAAAATTGCTACAATTCGATGTAGTTAACTGTTTGGTTAACTCTCTGATCTTCTATTAGGAGTATGTTATATTGTGCAATGTGGTGCTCAGTTAATGTTTGGTTCATTTGTTGTGGTATTTAGTTAACTGCTTGGTTCAATTCTGCAATGCGGTGTCCAATTGTCGTGGGTAGAATTTTGTATTGTTGTGCATGGGAGGAATAAATCGAATTTGGCTGCACTTAATACATGAGAAACATATACAAGTGCTATATTTCCTAGTTCTTAATCATGCTTGGTTTGGGTAAATGGGTTTTCCATGTGGCTTCAATTAATCTAATGAATCTGCAATGTGCTTATTTTTCATTAACATATTTTACTGATAGCATGCGAACCCTTACTTAACCTGATGACTAACTACCTTATATGTGTTGCAGGGAAACAATGGGAAGAACTAAGGTTTACAATCGAGGTTAGCATGTGCATGGTCCGTTGTCTAATAGCACATTATTGTGCAATTGCAGGAACCATTCTAATATCTTGGTTTTTACCAATTTGGTCTTGCACATGTAGGTCCTGCTGTCAGAGATTTTGACCCACTGTTCGACCCTTTTTGCATATGGGGAAATGAGTTGTCCATGAATATCAATCAAATCAAGAAACTCAGAAAGATTGTTAGGATAAACAAATTAGCGACAAAAAACAACAAGATCTTTGTCTACACAATGAAGAAGACATCAATTCACTACAAGATGGTACTAACTATTATACCTTGCCTTTTTTATTCCTTTGCCCCATTTTCAATATAGAGAAGATATTTATGCACATCCTTGTTTTCAGGCCTTTCCAAAGCAGTTCACTGATGATTTCCTCTCAAACCACCTCTATGCTCAAGAGGCGAGGAAGGTTTTCATACAACACCCACGGTTCAATATTGAAGTGTTCCCGAAGAGGACGAAGGACGGATGGTCAATCATCCACATGCATTGGCCTAAAGTTGCGAAGACCTTTAACATGAATGAAGGCTCAATATTCGCCTTCCGCTTCAGCAGTTTTCCAGATGAGATGCATCTGTCTATATACCGTCTATGATGCTAATTTCGAAAGGTTCTACATGTTGCATGTGGAACTTGCTGCCAGTGCAGTTGTGTAATGGGGTTGCTGAGTGCTGAAGCTATATCATGTTGTACTCTGATGTATTTCAATTATGAAATTCTGCTTCCTTAATATGGAAATGAAATATATTGTGTGCTTAATATGAAATGTCAATTAGATTAATAAATGAATTATGAATAATCAGATAATTAGCCTGCTAATGGCGAATTAGCCCGCTAATTGTGTTTTGCTATTGCAAATGGTTGTTGAAAAAATAACGTGGGCGATGACCTCAGGCAACGCACACAGTTTCTAGGAATAAACCGTGTTGGATCAATGAACAATCGCACATGACTTTCTCTTCAAAACTATTTGCGTTAGGCCACCTTGCGCAAACGTTTACCACATAAAAATCGTATGTGATGGACAACCTTTGCCACACAGTTTCTTCTACGGACCGTGTGTGATACATTCAATATCGCAAATGATTTAATGGGAAAAATTGTGTGTGATGTACTTGTGAACGGAAACGTTTTCCTTGGAGCGACTGTGTGGGATGTGCATACGAACGGAAACGTTTAGCGGGGACTGACAGTGTGGGATGTACTTGCAACCAGAAACAATTTTGCCGTATAATTGTATTTTTATCTCTACTATACGTATTTTCGTATTTTAGTGCTCGCCGGTCGTACACGACCTCATTTTGGCGAACGTGTGTGCCAGGAGGGCATATCCCCGACGATTTCTGGGTCGTGTGGGAAGGACCCCCCTATCGCCCATACTCACTTGGCGACGGTTCCAGATGCCATCGCGGAAAGGGGTTTTAAACTGTTTGTTTAGGACCGACACGCACCAGTGACTCTATGTGCTTCACTTAAATCTTTTGAGCTAGGCAGTTGCTCTAGTACTTCACTTATATATTTTTGAGCACGGCGGTGATTAAATTTTGAAGAATACTCTCATGCTTCACTTATATTATTTTCAGAGTTGATGTGATTAAATTTTGAAGAAATACTCTCATGCTTCACTTATATCATTTTGAGAGTTAACATGATTAAATTTTGAAGAAACACTCCCACGCTCTACTTATATCATTTTGAGAGTTGATAAGATTAAATTTTGAAGAAACACTCTCATGCTTCACTTATATCTTTTAGAGAGTTGATAATAGTAATGGTAATTTGCACATGATATGAATTTGGTCCCGATATAATGAATATCCAAGAGGGATATAATAAGAACTTACATATAGATCATTGGATGTGATAAGCTTGATTCCTTGCAATGGTTTTGCGATATGAAGATGATAATATGTGAGTTATGCTAGTGAGTAATTGTGCTTTAGTAAGAATGTTGGTGTTAAGGTTTGTGATTCCCTATGCATGCATGTAACGTCAATAGTTATGCAATGAAGTTACATCCTACTTATGGTGCATTATTCAGTGTTAGTTATGTCCAATGCATGTTTATGACCGTTTTCGTTTTTTGGTTGGTCGCTTCTCAATCTATTTGCTACCCTCCACTTGTACAAAGCGGAAATACTGCTTATGCATCCAATTCCTTAAACCTAAAGTTGTGCCAAATGAGTCCACCATATCTACCTATATGCGGTATTTTCATGTCGTTCCAAGTCAATTTGCACATGCCAACTCTAATTCTTCAAAATGAATTTTTGTTTTGTGTGTCCGTACCACTCATGAAGCCGCAGGGGGCAGCCAATATTTTCCATGCTAGGTATTTTATTCTCATGATGAATGTTTATTCACTTGTCGTTGCATGAGAGTGTGACAGGTAATAAGGATTCCTAGTCCCGAAATGAAAATAAATAAATAATAGTAATAATAACAAATTCCTTAGAAAGTGTTGGTATGGAAGGCACTCGTGGATATGACTATCCATGGATTGTGTAAGAATGGTGGAAAGGAAATAAATTTTATTTTTGTTTTGGAATCGCCTATGTCTAGCATTGAAGATATTGGGAATTCTCAGTCGTTTTCTTTGATAGGAAAAGCATGCCTCTCAAAATAATTTTATCTCTAATTTAAGCTTTTAGCTCTGGCACCTCTGCAAATCTCTGCTTACCTCTACGAAGGGCCTATCAATTTACTTTTATGCAATTTTTGAGTCTCCATCTTCTCTTATAAAGCACCAACTAGGGAACACTATTTTCATACTTGTGCATCGGGTGTAGTTAATGTTGAGTGTGTTTCATGAATGGATCAATGACTGAGCATAATGGGCTAGGCATAACTTTCTTTAGTGTTGATATTTCAAAAGACATAGTTGCTTGTTGGTATACTTGAGTATTGATGTTTTCATGTCCAATTATAGACTATTGCTCTGAATCACTCAAGTCTAAACATCCATGGTACAAAAGAAAATATTATATGATGAATGTGATAGGTAGAATTTCACATCAAAAATTCTGTTTTTATCATTTACCTACTTGGGGTCGAGCAGCAATTAAGCTTGTGGATGCTTGATACGTCTCCAACGTATCTATATTTTTTTATTGTTCCATTCTATTATCATTTTTTGGGACTAACCTATTAACTCAATGCCCAATACCACTTGCTATTTTTTTGCATGTTTTTGTCTTTTTAGAAAATCAATATCAAGCGAAGTCCAAACGGAGAAAAAACTTTCGATTAATTTTTTCTGGACCAGAAGAGACCCTAGAAGGTTCAAGAGGAGGCCAGAAGAGCCAGTAGGGAGTGACAAGCTCGAGGGGCGTGCCCCAAGTGGGGAGCCTAGGCTTGTGGACTGATACGTCTCCAATGTATCTATAATTTTTGATTGCTCCATGCTATATTATCTACTGTTTTGGACATTATTGGGCTTTATTATCCACTTTTATATTATTTTTAGGACTAACCTATTAAACGGAGGCCCAGCCCAGAATTGCTGTATTTTGCCTATTTTAGGGTTTCGAAGAAAAGGAATATCAAACGGAGTCCAAACGGAATGAAACCTTCGGGAACGTGATTTTCTCAACAAACAAGACCCGGGAGACTTGGACCCTACGTCAAGAAAGAAAAGAGGAGGCCACGAGGTAGGGGGCACGCCTACCCCCCCCCCCAAGCGCGCCCTCCACCCTCGTGGGCCCCCTGTTGCTCCACCGGCGTACTCCTTCCTCCTATATATATCCACGTACCACCAAACGATCAAATACGGAGCCAAAACCCTAATTGCACCGTCGTAACTTTCTGTATCCACGAGATCCCATCTTGGGGCCTGTTCCGGAGCTCCGCCGGAGGGGCATCGATCACGGAGGGATTCTACATCAACACCATAGCCTCTCCGATGAAGTGTGAGTAGCTTACCTCAGACCTACGGGTCCATAGTTAGTAGCTAGATGGCTTCTCTCTTCTTGGATCTCAATACAATGTTCTCCCACTCTCTTGTGGAGAACTATTCGATGTAATCTTTTTTTTGCGATGTGTTTGTTGAGACCGATGAATTGTGGGTTTATGATCAAGTCTATCTATGAATAATATTTGAATCTTCTCTGAATTATTTTATGTATGATTGGTTATCTTTGTAAGTCTCTCCGAATTATCAGTTTGGTTTGGCCTACTAGATTGATCTTTCTTGCAATGGGAGAAGTGCTTAGCTTTGGGTTCAATCTTGCGGTGTCCTTTCCCAGTGACAGTAGGGGCAGCAAGGCACGTATTGTATTGTTGCCATCGAGGATAACAAGATGGGGTTTTCTTCATATTGCATGAGTCTATCCCTCTACATCATGTCATCTTGCTTAAGGTGTTACTCTGTTTTTAATTTTATACTCTAGATGCATGCTGGATAGTAGTCGATGAGTGGAGTAATAGTAGTAGGTGCAGGCAGGAGTCGGTCTACTTGTCTCGGACGTGATGCCTATATACATGATCATACCTATATATTCTCATAACTATGCTCAATTCTGTCAATTGCTCAATAGTAATTTGTTCACCCACCGTAGAATACTTATGCTCTCGAGAGAAGCCACTAGTGAAACCTATGGCCCCCGGGTCTATCTTTATCATATTGATCTCCTACTACTTAGTTATTTCCTTTGCTATTTACTTTGCCTTTATTTTAGTTTGCATCTTTATCATAAAAATACCAAAAATATTATCTTTATCATATCTATCAGATCTCACTCTTGTAAGTGGCCTTATAGGGCTTGACAACCCCTATTTGAGTTGGTTGCGAGGATTTATTTGTTTTGTGCGGGTACGAGGGACTCACGCGTAGCCTCCTACTGGATTGATACCTTGGTTGTCAAAAAATGAGGGAAATACTTATGCTACTTTGCTGCATCATCCCTTCCTCTTCAGGGAAAACCAACGCAGTGCTCAAGAGGTAGCAAGAAGGATTTCTGGCGCCGTTGCTGGGGAGGTCTTCGCAAAAGTCAACATACCAAGTACCCACCACATACCCTTATCTCCTACATTACATTATTTTCCATTTTCCTCTCGTTTTCCTCTCCCCACTTCACCCTTGCCGTTTTATTCGCCCTCTCTCTCAATCCTCCATCTCTATTTGCCTCTTTTTTCCCGTTTGCTTTTTGTTTCCTTGTGTGTTAGTTTGTTTGCTTTTCGTTATGGCTAGTCCTTTACCTTTTGTCTCTATGTCTGAAACTGGGGAAACTATGGTCGATAATAATTCTGATGCTCCTACTAAAGAACCCACTATCTCACATACAAAAAGATTCCGTGTTGGTAGTGGTAATATTATTGGAAAAGGAGTTATTCAAGATTTCTTTACTTGTGCCGGTGCTTTACCCTCTATGGGTAGTTCTATTATTCATAGAACTAGTAGTCTTGCGAACACTATCAGCCATGCTTGTAGTTGAACTTGAAATACAATTCATGCACATGCATCCTTCCATACAAAGGATTTTTCTGGAATTTTCTAATATTGAGCATTCTTCTTTTAAGTGTGCCGCTACTATCTTTTTGGCTCATGAGTTTATTTTCATAATAAAAGAGGCCAAAGAAATCCTTGCACATTATAGGGTGGACGCTTGCCGTCCTTCCATAGAGGCTATCCTCTTTGGTCAAGAAGAAATAATGCGTTTTCAATCTCTAGACTATGTTGCTTTCAATGAAAATCTTAGAAAAGGGGTTCCTACCAATGTTCTACTTGATAGAATTTCTGAACTTAATGATGATTTGGCTATTCGAAATAACAAACTAGGATATTCTCTTGAATATAGGCTCACAAAGTTCTGTCAAAAGAATGCTTATAATGATGAATTGGTCGTGCAATATGAAGGAACAAAGGAGGAACCTATACCTCCCAAGGTTGATCTTGGGGACTTTTGTCCCATTAAATTTAGCCCTTTTGATTACTTTTGCTTGCCCCAAAGAAAACTTGCTGCTGAAAGTAGAGAATATGAACTGAGTTTTAATAATCTATCTTACTATTATGGCAATACCTAGATCTATTCTTGCTTGTTATGCCTAGCTAGGTGCGTTAAACAATAGCGCTTGTTGGGAGGCAACCCAATTTTATTTATATTCCTTGCTTTTTTCACCTGTTTAGTAATAAATAATTTATCTAGCCTCTGTTTTGGTTGTGTTTTTGTGTTTAATTAGTGTTTGTGCCAAGTAGAACCGTTGGGAAGACTTGGGGAAAGTCTTGTTGAACTTGCTGTAAAAACAGAAACTTTAGCGCTCACGAGAACTGCTGCTATTTTTATTTGGAAAGTGCTATTTAGTTAATTATTTTTGCAGATGATTAATAGATAAATTCCTCACGTCCAGAAATTTATTTTAGAATTTTTGGGGTTCCAGATCTTGCGCTAGCTACAGATTACTACAGACTGTTCTGTTTTTGACAGATTCTGTTTTTCGTGTGTTGTTTGCTTATTTTGATGAATCAATGGCTAGTAAAATAGTTTATAAACCATAGAGAAGTTGGAATACAGTAGGTATAACATCAATATAAATAAAGAATGAGTTCATTACAGTACCTTGTAGTGGTCTTTTCTTTCTTTCGCTAACGGAGCTCACGAGATTTTCTACTTTAAGTTTTGTGTTGTGAAGTTTTCAAGTTTTGGGTAAAGATTTGATGGATTATGGAACAAGGAGTGGCAAGATCCTAAGCTTGGGGATGACCATGGTACCCCCAAGATAATCTAAGGAAACCTAAAAGCCAAAGCTTGGGGATGCCCCGGAAGGCATCCCCTTTTTCATCTACTTCTATCGGTAACTTTACTTGGAGCTATATTTTTATTCGCCACATGATATGTGTTTTGCTTGGAGCATCTTGCATTATTTGAGTATTTATTTGTTAGTTTACCACAATCATCCTTGCTGTACACACCTTTTTAGAGATCCATACATGATTTGGAATTTGTTAGAATACTCTATGTGCTTCGCTTATATCTTTTGAGTTATATAATTTTGCTCTATTGCTTCACTTATATCTTTTAGAGCACGGTGGTGGACTTGTTTTATAGAAACTATTGATCTCTCATGCTTCACTTAGATTATTTTGAGAGTCTTAATAGCATGGTAATTTTCTTAAAATCCTAATATATTTGGTATACAAGATTAATAATAAAACTTTCTTATGAGTGTGTTGAATACTATGATAAGTTTGATACTTGATAATTGTTTTGAGATATGGAGATGGTAATATTAAAGTTGTGCTAGTTGAGTAGTTGTGAATTTGAGAAATACTTGTGTTGAAGCTTGTGATTCCCGTAGCATGCACGTATGGTGAACCGTTATGTGATGAAGTCAGAGCATGATTTATTTTTTGATTGTCTTCCTTATGAGTAGCGGTCGGGGACGAGCGATGGTCTTTTCCTACCAATCTATCCCCCTAGGAGCATGCGCTTAATACTTTGCTTTGATAACTTGTAGATTTTTGCAATTAGTATATGAGTTCTTTATGACTAATGTTGAGTCCATGGATTATACGCACTCTCACCCTTCCACCTTTGCTAGCCTCTCTAATACCGCGCACCTTTCGCCGGTATCATACAACCACCATATACCTTCCTCAAAACAGCCACCATACCTACCTATTATGGCATTTCCATAGCCATTCCGAGATATATTGCCATGCAACTTTCCACCGTTCCGTTTATTATGACACACTCCATCATTGTCATATTGCTTAGCATGATCATGTAGTTGACATCGTATTTGTGGCAAATGCACCATTCATAATTCTTTCATACGTGTCACTCTTGATTCATTGCATATCCCGGTACACCGCCGGAGGCATTCATATAGAGTCATATTTTGTTATAAGTATCGAGTTGTAATTGTTTAGTTGTAAGAAAAATAAAAGTGTGATGATCATCATTATTAGAGCATTGTCCCAGTGAGGAAAGGATGATGAAGACTATGATTCCCCCACAAGTCGGGATGAGACTCCGGACGAAAAATCAAAAAAAAGAAAAATAAAGAAAGAAAATAGGCCATAAAAGAGAGAAAAGGCCCAAATAAAAAAATGAGAGAAAAAGAGAGAAGGGACAATGCTACTATCCTTTTACCACACTTGTGCTTCAAAGTAGCACCATGATCTTCATAGTAGAGAGTCTCTCATGTTATCACTTTCATATACTAGTGGGAATTTTTCATTATAGAACTAGGCTTGTATATTCCAATGATGGGCTTCCTCAAAATGCCCTAGGTCTTCATGAGCAAGCAAGTTGGATGCACACCCACTTAGTTTCTTTTTGAGCTTTCATATACTTATAGCTCTAGTGCATCCGTTGCATGGCAATCCCTACTCACTCACATTGATATCTATTGATGGGCATCTCCATAGCCCGTTGATACGCCTAGTTGATGTGAGACTATCTTCTCCCTTTTTGTCCTCTCCACAACCACCATTCTATTCCACCTATAGTGCTATGTCCATGGCTCACGCTCATGTATTGCGTGAAAATTGAAAAAGTTCTGAGAATGTCAAAAGTATGAAACAATTGCTTGGCTTGTCATCGGGGTTGTGCATGACTTAAATATTTTGTGTGGTGAAGATGGAGCATAGCCAGACTATGTGATTTTGTAGGGATAACTTTCTTTAGCCATGTTATTTTGAGAAGACATAATTTCTTTGTTAGTATGCTTGAAGTATTATTATTTTTATGTCAATATGAACTTTTGTCTTGAATCTTTCGGATCTAAATATTCATACCACAATTAAGAAGAATTACATTAAAATTATGCCAAGTAGCACTCCACATCAAAAATTCTGTTTTTATCATTTACCTACTCGAGGACGAGCAGGAATTAAGCTTGGGGATGCTTGATACGTCTCCAACGTATCTATAATTTTTGATTGCTCCATGCTATATTATCTACTGTTTTGGACATTATTGGGCTTTATTATCCACTTTTATATTATTTTTGGGACTAACCTATTAACCGGAGGCCCAGCCCAGAATTGCTGTTTTTTGCCTGTTTTAGGGTTTCGAAGAAAAGGAATATCAAACGGAGTCCAAATGGAATGAAACCTTCGGGAACATGATTTTCTCAACGAACAAGACCCGGGAGACTTGGACCCTACGTCAAGAAATAAAAGAGGAGGCCACGAGGTAGGGGCGCGCCTACCCCCCCCCCCCCAGGCGCGCCCTCCACCCTCGTGGCCCCCCTGTTGCTCCACCAACATACTCCTTCCTCCTATATATATCCATGTACCCCCAAACGATCAAATACGAAGCCAAAACCCTAATTCCACTGCCGTAACTTTCTGTATCCACGAGATCCCATCTTGGGGCCTGTTCCGGAGCTCCGCCAGAGGGAGCATCGATCACGGAGGGCTTCTACATCAACACCATAGCCTCTCCGATGAAGTGTGAGTAGTTTACCTCAGACCTACGGGTCCATAGTTAGTAGCTAGATGACTACTTCTCTCTTCTTGGATCTCAATACAATGTTCTCCCCCTCTCTTGTGGAGAACTATTCGATGTAATCTTCTTTTTGCGGTGTGTTTGTTGAGACCGATGAATTGTGGGTTTATGATCAAGTCTATCTATGAATAATATTTGAATCTTCTCTGAATTATTTTATGTATGATTGGTTATCTTTGCAAGTCTCTTCGAATTATAAATTTGGTTTGGCCTACTAGATTGATCTTTCTTGCAATGGGAGAAGTGCTTAGCTTTGGGTTCAATCTTGCGGTGTCCTTTCCCAGTGACAGTAGGGGCAGCAAGGCACGTATTGTATTGTTGCCAACGAGGATAACAAGATGGGGTTTTCTTCATATTGCATGAGTCTATCCCTCTACATCATGTCATCTTGCTTAAGGCGTTACTCTGTTTTTAACTTAATACTCTAGATGTATGCTGGATAGCGGTCGATGAGTGGAGTAATAGTAGTAGATGCAGGCAGGAGTCGGTCTACTTGTCTCAGACATGATGCCTATATACATAATCATACCTAGATATTCTCATAACTATGCTCAATTCTGTCAATTGCTCAACAGTAATTTGTTCACCCACCGTAGAATACTTATGCTCTCGAGAGAAGCCACTAGTGAAACCTATGGCCCCCGAGTCTATCTTTATCATATTGATATCCTACTACTTAGTTATTTCCTTTGCTATTTACTTTGCCTTTATTTTACTTTGCATCTTTATCATAAAAATACCAAAAATATTATCTTTATCATATCTATCAGATCTCACTCTCGTAAGTGGCCTTATAGGGCTTGACAACCCCTATTTGCGTTGGTTGCAAGGATTTATTTGTTTTGTGCAGGTACGAGGGACTCGCGCGTAGCCTTCTACTAGATTGATACCTTGGTTCTCAAAAACCGAGGGAAATACTTATGCTACTTTGCTGCATCATCCCTTCCTCTTCGGGGAAAACCAACGCAGTGCTCAAGAGGTAGCATGGACCCCTCGTGGCACATCCAACCCTAATTCCACCTCTATAAATACTCGAATATTCCCCTAACATCAAAGAAACACCTGAAATACTTTTACCGCCACCGCAAGTTCCAAAACCATGAGATCCCATTTGGAGGCCTTCTCTTTACCGCCGCCGCAAGTTCCAAAACCATGAGATCCCATTTGGAGGCCTTCTCTGGTACTCTGTCGGAGGGGGAATCTATCACTGAGGGACTCTACAACAACCTTGCTGCCCTTCCGATGATGCGTGAGTAGTTTACCACAGACCTGCGGGTCCATAGTTAGTATCTAGATGGCTTATTCTCTCTATTTGATCTTCAATACAATGTTCTCCTCAATGTTCTTGGAGATCTATATGATGTAATGACTTTTTGCGGTGTGTTTGTTGGGATCCGATGAATTGTGAGTTTATGATTAGATCTATCCATGAATATTATTTGAGTTTTCTTTGAACTCTTTTATGCATGATTACTATAGCCTCGTATTTTTCTCCAATTTATTGGTTTACTTTGGTCAACTAGATTGATTTATCTTGCAATGGGAAGAGGTGCTTTGTAGGGTTCGATCTTATGGTGCTCAATCCCAGTGACAGAAGGGGACATGACATGTATGTATTGTTTCTATTAAGGGTAAAAGGACGGGTTTTATCCATACATGAGTTTATCTTGTCTATATCATGCCATCTTCCTTAAAGCATTACTCCGATTTTCCATGAACTTAATACACTACATGCATGCTGGATAGCGATCGATGTGTGGAGTAATAGTAGTAGATGCAGGCAGGAGTCGGTCCCATTCTCGGACGTGATGCCTATATATGATCATTGCCTTGGATATCGTCATAATTATTTTCTTTCCTATCAATTGCCTAACAGTAATTTGTTTACCCACCATATGCTATTTTCTTGAGAGAATCCTCTAGTGAAAAGTATGGCCCATTGGTCTATCTTCCATCATATATTAAAACTTAAAATACCTTGGTGCAATTTTATTTTATTTATTTTATTTTGTATTTTGTCTGATCTATCTATCAAAACCTATACTATTTTGAGGGATTGACAACCCCTCTACGCGTTGGGTTGCAAGTATTTGTTGTTTGTGTGCAAGTGTTGTTTACATAGTGTTTTTTGGTTCTCCTACTGGATCGGTAACCTTGGTTCCATAACTAAGGGAATTACTTATCTGTATTGTACTACATTATCCTCTCCTCTTTGAGGAAATTCCAACGTAGCTCACAAGTAGCATTAAGCAACCATTTTTCTTCTTGTCCTTGTTGAAGATCTTCTTAGCCTTATTCTTAAAGTTGGTATATTGTTGGACATCATTCCTTCCATTGAGCTTATGTAAGTTCCTCTATACCACATTAGCGATAGAGGTCCCCTCGTTTCCTTTTTTGTGTGAGTCTTCGCTCTTGAGTTCTGTTATACACTCAGATGACCGATGATATCCTCTACCGAGAATTTACGTCTCTGATGTTTCAGAGTAGTAGCAAAGTTCCTCCAGGAAGGAGGGAGCTTAGGGATTATGGATCCAGCAATAAATTTGCCCAGAAACTCACACTTAAGAAGCTCGAGCTCCTTAACGATGCACTGTATCTCATGAGCCTGTTCCAATACATAACGGTCCATAACCATCCTGCTTCCAGCATTGGTTGCGCCAAATTTAGATTCGAGCACCTCCACAAGTCCTTGGAAACCTGCATATGTAAATATGCATCAACCAGCTTATCTCTGAACACACTTAGAACAGCTTCGACAAAGATGCCAGTGGCCTCCCTGAACGCCTTCTCCTGTTCATGAACAATCGTTCCCACATGAGTAGCATGGGTGGCGTGATACGTCTCCAACGTATCTATAATTTTTGATTGTTCCATGCTATTATATTATCTGTTTTGGATGTTTATGGGCTTTATTATACACTTTTATATTAGTTTTGGGACTAACCTATTAACCGGAGGCCCAGCCCAAATTGTTGTTTTCTTGCCTATTTCAGTGTTTCAAAGAAAAGGAATATCAAACGGAGTCCAAACGGAATGAAACCTTCGGGAGAGTTACTTTTGGAATGGAAACAATCCAGGAGACTTGGAGTAGACGTTAGGCCCCCTGGGCGCACCCCACCCTCGTGGGCCCCTTGTGGCTCCCCTAACCGACTTCTTTCGCCTATATATATCAATATACCCTAAAAACATCAGAGAACAGAATAGATCAGGAGTTCCACTGCCGCAAGCCTCCGTAGCCACCGAAAACCAATCTAGACCCGTTCCGGCACCCTGCCTGAGGGGGGAATCCCTCTCCGGTGGCCATCTTCATCATCCCGGCGCTCTCCATGACGAGGAGGGAGTAGTTCACCCTCGGGGCTGAGGGTATGTACCAGTAGCTATGTGTTTGATCTCTCTCTCTCTCTCGCGTGTTCTTGAGTCGGCACGATCTTGATGTATCGCAAGCTTTGCTATTATATTTGGATCTTATGATGTTTCTCCCCCTCTACTCTTGTGATGAATTGAGTTTTCCCTTTGATGTTATCTTATCGGATTGAGTCTTTAAGGATTTGAAAACACTTGATGTATGTCTTGCATGTGCTTATCTGTGGTGACAATGGGATATCACGTGATCCACTTGGTGTATGTTTTGGTGATCAACTTGCGAGTTCCGTGACCTCATAACTTATGCATAGGGGTTGTCACATGTTTTCGTCTTGACTTTCCGTTAGAATCTTTGGGGCACTCTTTGAAGTTCTTTGTGTTGGTTGAATAGATGAATCTGAGATTGTGTGATGCATATCATATAATCATATCCATGGATACTTGAGGTGACATTGGAGTATCTAGGTGACATTAGGGTTTTGGTTGATTTGTGTATTAAGGTGTTATTCTAGTACAAACTCTTGAATAGATTGATCAGAAAGAATAACTTTGAGGTAGTTTCGTACCCTACAATAATCTCTTCGTTTGTTCTCCGCTATTACTGACTTTGGAGTGACTCTTTGTTGCATGTTGAGGGATAGTTATATGATCCAATTATGTTATTATTGTTGAGAGAACTTGCACTAGTGAAAGTATGAACTCTAGGCCTTGTTTCAACGCATTGCAATACCGTTTGTGCTCACTTTTATCACTTGCTACCTTGCTGTTTTTATATTTTCAGATTAAAAAAACATATATCTACCATCCATATTGCACTTGTATCACCATCTCTTCGCCGAACTAGTGCACCTATACAATTTACCATTGTATTGGGTGTGTTGGGGACACAAGAGACTCTTTGTTATTTGGTTGCAGGGTTGTTTGAGAGAGACCATCTTCATCCTACGCCTCCCACGGATTGATAAACCTTAGGTCATCCACTTGAGGGAAATTTGCTACTGTCCTACAAACCTCTGCACTTGGAGGCCCAACAACGTCTACAAGAAGAAGGTTGTTGTATACATCAAGCTCTTTTCTGGCGCCGTTGCCGGGGAGGTTAGCACTTGAAGGTATATCTTTAGATCTTGCAATCGAATATTTTTGTTTCTTGTTTTATCACTAGTTTAGTTTATAAAAGAAAACTACAAAAAATGGAATTGAGGGTACTTCATATGCTTCATCTTTTTAATATCTTTCATGAAAATAAGGATTCCGATAATTGTGCCAAAGTGTTAGAAGAAGAATGCATTAGAATGTTTGGCACTAAATCTTTGAATGATGAGCATGATTGCAATGTTATTAGTATGAACTCTTGAATATCCATAGTACTAATGATGATTGCACTAGTCATGATGAAAATGTCTCTTATAAGCATGTCAACTTTTGTGGAATACATAGAGCTTGCAAGCACACACCAAATAGGGAAGATAGATTTTGCAAGAGGCATAAGTATTTAGAAACTAAATGGTTGCAAGAAAGGCTAGATGATTGTGCTGAAAGATTCAATATTTATCACCATCCTTGTGAACTTTGCAATGAACATGGTCATTTAAAGCCCAATGCTATTTGTTTCATGATCAAATCGTGTCCAAAAATTGTGATAACTTGATTACCCTTGCGCATCATAAAGAGCTTAGTCTTCTTTTGGGGTATGAAGAAATGAAACGTATAACTGAGGGTATTCCAAAATTTAATCTTGATAGATTTCTTGATTTTGATCTAGAAGAAATTTTTATGTATTGTGCGGTGAATTGCATTGAAAATCCTTATATTCTCCTATTATTTCTTAAGATGAATACTAATGAAAGGGAAGAGACTTCCCAATATTCTCCTATTATTTCTTATGATGAATCAGGTGACGAGGAGGAGCCTCCTATTCAACCAATCTCATTAATAAGGAGCTCCGAAAAGAGGATTAAACCCACACATGATGTGAAGAAGAAAAACAAAAGACAGAGAAGCAAAGGTGAAAAGGTATCCCTCCCAAATGATGTTGCTCCTATTACTCATTGTGATGATGTTAATTGCTATACTATTGGTGCTATCCATACTATTAATGATGAGAGTGATTATGCTTATGATATGAAAAGGCCCAAGCTTGGGGATGCTATGTTTGATGAGAATGACAAGTTTGAGAATATACTTGCTGCAATTAATTTCTGTCCCAAGCTTGGGATGCTATGTTTAATGAAGATGATATTTTTACTCTCCTAAGTTTTGATATGCAAATTTATTATGATGATAGCATGCCGCCTATGTATGATGGTTATATTGATGAAAGTGGGTTTGGACGAGTGTCAATTTTAGGAAGTAATGATCCCACTATTTTGGAGGGTGTTGAATCTTATTTTGACAATTATGAAAGTGGATTTGGAGAGTTCATGACTTTATTTAGTAATGATTCCACTATCTTGGAAGAGGTTTCAATCGATTATGATGAGAACAAAGTTGCTACTTATGATGATTATTGTGATGACACTTACGCTATAAAAAGTAGAGATGATTCATAAAACTTTTCATGATTATGATTACCCTTTTTCTGAACATTACTCTTTTAATGTGGAAACATTTTATAGTATTCGAGTTTCTTATGATACTCCCACTATTCTGAATGAGAAGAATTTTGCTTATTAGGAGAATAGTAATTTTTCTATGCTTGTAGATCATGAAAAGAATGCTTTAGGTGATGGTTATATTTTTGAATTTATTCATGATGCTATTGAAAATTATTATGAGGGGGGAATATATGCTTGTAGGAATTGCAATAATATCAAGTTTCCTCTCTATGTGCTTAAAGTTATGCTTGTTTTGCCTTCCTATGCTAGTTGATTATTGTTCCCATAAATTGTTTGCTCACAAAATCCCTATGCATAGGAAGTGGGTTAGACTTAAATGTGCTAGTAATATTCTTCATGATGCTCTCTTTATTTTTCAATTCTAATGTTTTATGTGAGCATCATTGAAATCCTCGTGCCTAGCTAGGGGCGTTAAACGATAGCGCTTGTTGGGAGGCAACCCAATTTTATTTTGGTTCTTTGCTTTTTGCTCCTGTTTAGTCATAAATAATTAATATAGCCTCTGTTTATATGTGGTTTTATGCTTTTAATTAGTGTTTGTGCCAAGTAGAACCTTTGGGAAGACTTGGGGGAAGTCTTTGCGATCTTGCTGTAAAAAACAGAAACTTTAGCGCTCACGAGATTTGCTGCCATTTTTTTATGGAGAGTGATATTTAGTTAATTATTTTTGAAGATGATTAATAGATAAATTCCTCACGTCCAGCAATTTATTTTAGAATTTTTGGGGTTCCAGAAGTATTCGAAACCTACAGATTACTACATACTGTTATGTTTTTGACAGATTCTGTTTTTCATGTGTTGTTTGCTTATTTTGATGAATCTATGGCTAGTAATAGAGTTTATGAACCATAGAAAAGTTGTAATACAGTAGTTTTAACACCAATATAAATAAAGAATAAGTTCATTACAGTACCTTGAAGTGGTGGTTTGTTTTCTTTTACTAACGGAGCTCACGAAGATTATCTTTTAAGTTTTGTGTTGTGAAGTTTTCAAGTTTTGGGTAAAGACTTGATGGATTATGGAACAAGGAGTGGCAAGAGCCTAAGCTTGGGGATGCCCAAGGCACCCCAAGGTAAAATCCAAGGACAAGCAAAAGCCTAAGCTTGGCGATGCCCCGGAAGGCATCCCCTCTTTCGTCTTTGTACATCGGTAACTTTACTTGGAGCTATATTTTTATTCGCCACATGATATGTGTTTTGCTTGGAGCGTCTTGTATGATTTGAGTCTTTTCTTTTTAGTTTACCACAATCATCCTTTCTGTACACACCTTTTGGGAGAGACACACATGAATTGGAATTTATTAGAATACTCTATGTGCTTCACTTATATCTTTTGAGTTCGATAATTTTTGCTCTAGTGCTTCGCTTATATCTTTTAGAGCACGACGGTGGTTCTATTTTATAGAAATAATTGATCTCTCTTGCTTCACTTATATCATTTTGAGAGTCCTTTAGAACAGCATGGTAATTCACCTTGGTTATAAATTTTAAATGCTAAGAGAAGTTGGATGCTTGATAGATTGTTTTGAGATATAAAGGTGATAATATTAGAGGTGTGCTAGTTGAGTAATTGTGAAATTGATGAATACTTGTGTTGAAGTTCGCAAGTCCCGTAGCATGCACATATGGTAAACATTATGTGACAAATTTGAAGCATGGGGTGTTCTTTGATTGCTTTCCTTATGAGTGGCGGTCGGGGACGAGCGATGGTCTTTTCCTACCAATCTATCCCCCTAGGAGCATGCGCGTAGTGCTTGGTTTTGATGACTTATAGATTTTTTCAATAAGTACATGAGTTCTTTATGACTAATGTTGAGTCCATGGATTATACGCACTCTCACCCTTCCATCATTGCTAGCCTCTTCGGTACCGTGCATTGCCCTTTCTCACCTTGAGAGTTGGTGCAAACTTCGTCGGTGCATCCAAACCCCGTGATATGATACGCTCTATCACACATAAGCCTCCTTATATCTTCCTCAAAATAGCCACCATGCCTACCTATTATGGCATTTCCATAGCCATTCCGAGATATACTGTCATGCAACTTTCCACCGTTTCGTTTATTATGACACGCTTCATCATTGTCATATCGCCATGCATGATCATTTTGTTGACATCGTATTTGTGGCAAAGCCACCGTTCATAATTTTTTCATACATGTCACTCTTGATTCATTGCATATCCCGGTACACCGCTGGAGGCATTCACATAGAGTCATATTTTGTTCTAAGTATTGAGTTGTAATTCTTGAGTTGTAAGTAAAAAGAAGTGTGATAATCATCATTATTAGAGCATTGTCCCAGTGAGGAAAGGATGATGGAGACTATGATTCCCCCACAAGTCGGGATGAGACTCCGGACGAAATAAAAGAGAAAATAGGCCAAAAGAAAAAAAAGAAAAAAAGAAAAAAAAATGAGAGAAAAAGAGAAAGGGACAATGTTACTATCCTTTTTCCACACTTGTGCTTCAAAGTAGCACCATGATCTTCATGATAGAGAGTCTCCTATGTTGTCACTTTCATAAACTAGTGGGAATTTTACATTATAGAACTTGGCTTGTATATTCCAATGATGGGCTTCCTCAAATTGCCCTAGGTCTTCGTGAGAAAGCGAGTTGGATGCACACCCACTTAGTTTCTTTGATGAACTTTCATATATTTATAGCTCTAGTGCATCCGTTGCATGGCAATCCTACTCCTTGCATTGACATCAATCGGTGGGCATCTCCATAGCCCATTGATTAGCCGCGTCAATGTGAGACTTTCTCCCTTTTTGTCTTCTCACACAATCTCAATCATCATATTCTATTCCACCCATAGTGCTATGTCCATGGCTCGCGCTCATATATTGCGTAAAAGTTGAAAGAGTTTGAAAAGGCTAAGTATGAAACAATTGCTTGGCTTGTCATCGGAGTTGTGCATGATGAGAGCATTTTGTGTGACGAAAATGAAGCATGGCCAAACTATATGACTTTGTAGGGATAAGTCTTCTTTGGTTATGGTATTTTGATAAGACATAATTGCTTGATTAGCATACTTGGAGTATTACTATTTTTATGTCAACAATAAACTTTTATCTTGAATCTTTTGGATCTGAACATTCATGCCACAATAGAGAAAAATATATTGAAGAATATTCTAGAAAGCATTCCACATCAAAAATTCTGTTTTTATCATTTACCTACTCGAGGACGAGCAGGAATTAAGCTTGGGGATGCTGATACGTCTCCAACGTATCTATAATTTTTGATTGTTCCATGCTATTATATTATCTGTTTTGGATGTTTATGGGCTTTATTATACACTTTATATTATTTTTGGGACTAACCTATTAACCGGAGGCCCAGCCCAAATTGTTGTTTTCTTGCCTATTTCAGTGTTTCGAAGAAAAGGAATATCAAAGGGAGTCCAAACGGAATGAAACCTTCGGGAGAGTTATTTTTGGAACGGAAGCAATCCACGAGACTTGGAGTAGATGTCAGGGAAGCTTCGAGGTGGCCACGAGGCAGGGAGGCGCGCCCTACCCCCTGAGCGCGCCCCCCAAACTCATGGGCCCCTCGTGGCTCCCCTGACTGACTTCTTTTGCCTATATATATCAATATACCCTCAAAACATCAGAGAACAGAATAGATTGGGAGTTCCACCGCCGCAAGCCTCCGTAGCCACCGAAAACCAATCTAGACCTGTTCCGACACCCTGCCGGAGGGGGGAATCCCTCTCCGGTGGCCATCTTCATCGTCCCGACGCTCTCCATGACGAGGAGGGAGTAGTTAACCCTCGAGGCTGAGGGTATGTACCAGTACCTATGTGTTTGATCTTTCTCTCTCTCTCTCTCTCTCTCTCTCTCTCGTGTTCTTGAGTCGGCATGATCTTGATGTATCGTGAGCTTTGCTATTATATTTGGATCTTATGATGTTTCTCCCCCTCTACTATCTTGTGATGAATTGAGTTTTCCCCTTGAAGTTGTCTTATCGGATTGAGTCTTTAAGGATTTGAGAACACTTGATGTATGTCGTGCATGTGCTTATCTGTGGTGACAATGAGATATCACGTGATCCACTTGATGTATGTTTTGGTGATCAACTTGCGAGTTCCGTGACCTCGTGAACTTATGCATAGGGGTTGGCACACGTTTTCGTCTTGACTCTCCGGTAGAATCTTTGGGGCACTCTTTGAAGTTCTTTGTGTTGGTTGAATAGATGAATCTGAGATTGTGTGATGCATATCGTATAATCATACCCATGGATACTTGAGGTTACATTGGAGTATCTATGTGACATTAGGGTTTTGGTTGATTTGTGTCTTAAGGTGTTATTCTAGTACGGACTCTTGAATAGATCGATCAGAAAGAATAACTTTGAGGTGGTTTCGTACCCTACAATAATCTCTTCGTTTGTTCTCCGCTATTAGTGACTTTGGAGTGACTCTTTGTTGCATGTTGAGGGATAGTTATATGATCCAATTATGTTATTATTGTTGAGAGAACTTGCACTAGTGAAAGTATGAACTCTAGGCCTTATTTCAACGCATTGCAATACCGTTTGTGCTCACTTTTATAACTTGCTACCTTGCTGTTTTTATATTTTCATATTACAAAAACCTATATCTACCATCCATATTGCACTTGTATCACCATCTCTTCGACGAACTAGTGCACCTATACAATTTACCATTGTATTGGGTGTGTTGGAGACACAAGAGACTCTTTTTTATTTGGTTGCAGGGTTGTTTGAGAAAGACCATATTCATCCTACGCCTCCCACAGATTGATAAACCTTAGGTCATCCACTTAAGAGAAATTTGCTACTGTCCTACAAACCTCTGCACTTGGAGGCCCAACAACGTCTACAAGAAGAAGGTTGTGTAGTAGACATCATGGCGCAGAACAAGTTCATCGTTGTGAGTGGTTTTAGTCTGCCCACACTTAGCACGTCCTCGTAAACAAGGCCGGTTTCAATGCAACGAGAAAGCCTTTAATCAAAAATTGCCTACACATATTAGGTTTTTGGAATTGTTGAGGAATTTCACAAATCTTCAATTAACTTAATCCAGAAATAAATCATGAGCATGGCAATGACAATATTAAACATATACTGACATTTGATCACATACGCACATACTAGACACATTGCAGAAAGATTTACACAAGTAACTAGGGCAAACACATAAAAAAAGTAGGAGTGGGATAAATGTGTTATACCCTCCAATAGGCCAGGATGAAGCGGCGGCGGCAGTGGCGGTCTCCTCGGCGCGACCTTCTCAACAATGAGTCAGTCGGCTTCGATGGCGGTGGACAAGGTGATGACAAAGGCGATGTGGACGTAGACAATGCAGTGGACATGGACAAACGGCCGCAAGCAACCGCATAAGAGACGCTCCCCGAAAACCTAATCGCCCCTCTCCCGTACATAATCTCAAGGTGCGAGGTTCCGGAGGCCCGCTCCTCGTACAGATAGGCACGCGGTGGACGGGATGTGACCGTTGGCGGTAGCATCAGCAAATGGAACAACAATGGGCAGTGCGCATGGAGGTAGCATATGTAATCTGTTCTTCATGGTGGCTAGGGTTGGCCGACGCCTCCTATATATAGACATGGCCGGGTGGAGAAATGTGGGCTAGACCGACGTCCAAGTCAGCAACAACCCATGGTTTGATGTCTCAGATCATGACTCGCCTATTCCTAACAGACAAAAATTACGAACATTGAGGGACATTTTGGCTGAGTACGAGATGGCCGCGGGGTGACCCGCTCTCCCCATATTTGTTTCTGTTTTGTGTGGAAGGTTTCTCTGCTCTTCTTAAGCATGCACATCAAGAGAACAAGATCAAAGGAGTGTCATTTGGGAGCACTGGCCCCCATGTAACACACCTGCTTTTTGCTGACGACAATATAATATTTCTGGAAGGATCTCAAACGACATTACGAACATTGCAGGACATTTTGGCTGAGTACGAGATGGCCTCGGGTCAGAAAGTAAACCTTGAGAAATCTTCCATATTCTTTGGGAAAGGGTGCAAAGATGAGGACAAGGTGGGACTCAAACAAGCTATTGGGATCAACTTCGAGGCGTTGAGTGAAAGGTACCTGGGATTCCCAACACTGGTTGGTAAGTCAAAAGAGGGTACGTTCAAATATGGAAGGGAATGTGCAACTGGGAAGGTGTCTGGATGGAAAGGTCAAGGACTATCTAAGGCGGCAAGAGAAGTCCTGGTTAAATCGGTGCTCCAGTCTACTCCAAATCACACCATGAGCTGTTTTCAACTCACAAAGAAGATGTGTGGGAACCTGAAATCAATCTCTTCGAAATTCTGGTGGGGTGCAGCAAATGGTGAGAGGAAAGTGCACTGGATTTCTTGGGACAAAATGTGCCATGCTAAGAGAGAAGGGGGTATGGGCTTTCGTGATCCGGAGGCGTTTAACCAAGTTTTGCTTGCCAAACAAGCCTGTAGGATTCTGCAGACCCCTGACTCTCGATGCGCCCGTGTTCTTAAGGCACGTTATTTCCCAGAGGGGTCTATCATGTCAGCCACATGCCCAAGTGGGGGCTCCTTCACCTTCAAAAGCATTCTTTATGGGAGGGACCTGCTGCGTGAGGGGCTGGTATGGAGGATCGGAGATGGAACTTCTGTCAATGTGCACCATGACAACTGGATCCCGAAGCAAGGAAGTCTTAAGCCGTTAGGACAGATCCACATCCAGGGCGTCACAAAGGTGGCCGACCTGCTTGGTCCAACAGGTGATCGATGGGACGAACACAAGGTTCAGGAGATGTTTTCACCTGATGACGCATGCGATATAAAACAGATTGTGGTGGGAGGACCGGGCACGGCCGACTATCTGGCATGGAATTTTACGGAGAACGAACAGTTCTCAGTAAAGTCGGCGTACCACCTGCGAATGAGCATTAAGAGCGCTCAATCCGGACAGCCGGGCTCATCATCATCGCTTCAAAAGCACCGCACATGGCTAGCACTCTGGGCACAAACGCTCCGGGCAAAGCGAAGATCCGCACGTGGAGGTTAATGCGCAATGGGTTGGCTGTTGGAGCTGAATTGCACCGGAGAAGGATTAAGGGCGGGGTGTTTTGTGTCGCGTGTGGCAGGGAGGAGACCACCTTTCATCGATTCTGGGGCTGCCCACACTCAAAACTCTTCTGGCGACTGATGAAGGAAGATTTGGATGCCCCCGTCTTCACTGCGCCGGAGATGGACGAGTCCTTCGCCGCCATATCAGCATGGATGCAAGAGTGGATGGCCAAGGCAGGTGAGGAGGAGAGAGAGACGATGGTTCGGGCGCTATATGGACTGTGGCTTGCGCGGAACGAGGCGTGAGACGGCAAGCAAATCGCGGAGGCGAGGACAGTGGCCGGCAGGGTGATGGCTTACATCAAGGAATGGAAGGAGGTGCACCATAGAACTACCACGCGAGGAGGCCCAAAGGTGGTTGAGGCGTGGAGGCCACCGGCTACGGGTTGGATAAAAGCCAACGCAGATGGAGCTACAACGAAGACAAGTCATAGCGGGGTTGGAGGAGTGGTTCTACGGGATCACAATGGTGCATACAGAGGAGGGGCGACGGCGTTTCTCCCAGGCATCTCTGACCCTCAAATACTTGAGGTTATGGCTAGCAGACAGGCGGTCCGCTTTGCAATCCAGCAGGGTTTCCAGCGCATACATCTCGAGCTGGATAGCAAGGAGGTGGTGGCAATGATCACTGAAGAAAGGAAGAATCTCTCCGCGGTCGGGCCACTTGTGGAGGAAGTAAAGGCACTCCTACGAACGACTCAGGACTACAAAGTGAGCTGGGTGAGAAGAACTGCTAATGGTGCAGCGCATAAATTAGCAAAGGAGAGGATTAGCATTGCTAGGAATAATGTGTGGCCTACTGTGCCACCAGATTCGATCCTGCAGATTGTTGCAGATGAGATTTCGGGTTTTGTTTAAGGTTAAGTTTTGTTGTTTTGAAGCAGATGAGACTGCTTTCATGACTTGGGAACTTGTGGTTGTGGACCTGTGTTTGTTTTATTGAATAAATGCTTTACCCCTAAAAAACAGACAAAAATTAAGCGCAAGCGCACGAATCACGACGTTATGCGCGCGCAGTCTAGCTGGTTGCCACCGTGCGACCGGCCGAAAATCATTCGCTGTTTGTTTTCTTTTTTCTCATGAGTTGGGTCTGTTTTGTGTGTCCTGTCATTGGGCACGGTGTGTTGGGCGATCTTAGGTACTCTTCGAGTCACCCGGCTTACATGTTATGTTTCTTATTTTTATATACTCCTTGATCCTTGAAATTCATATATACGTACGGATCTGTGATTCTCTGTTTTCTTTGCCCTGTCTTTTGCAAGAGTTTGAGACTTTCAGTCCTGGATGAATGTAATAGCTTGACTATGCTTGAATGTTTAGACCTGGGAGTTTGCTGGTGGTTGGGGGCTAGTTTGGCTCTCGATCCTTTCTGTTGGGTCTGTGTCAGTAGTATCTTGTAGCCCGTGAACGCTGTGGTTTTCGTTAATGAAATCAGAGGGGTGGAAGCCCTTCTTTTATTAAAAAAAACGTACGGATCTGTTCTGATTTGGAGCCTCATGTACGTATGTTAATTATTGTTCCTGCCACCGTGTTCCTATATGTCTTACACGCACACCATACGCGTGCCAGCTTTGGAGTCTTCCTGTACGTCTTATTCGGAGTTTGACCAGCTTTGGATCAGCATCGTTTTCCTCGCTCTAGCAGTCGCAGCAGCAGCAGCAGCAGCCTAGTTTGAGGTCATTATGCGAATGGTCAAAGCAGATTTCGCAGGCGTTTGCACCTTTTTGCCACTGCGTACTTGAGTCTTGTCAGAACCTGCATATAAGATTTTAAAAGATGAAATGGACAAATAAGAATCCAAGGTAAGATCAATACTGTGATGCTCTTGTTTATTCAGTTAATCAAGAAAATTAGAGAATTACCGAATATGCTTGACTTCGGCGGAAGCCAATTTCCTATTTTCTGTGGTTTTTTCACTTCTACCTAAATGTCGGATGGATTCTCCCACCCAACTTATTCTCTTATTTGATTTTGCCTCCTTCAAGTGCAATATTTTCTGTGTTTTTTCACTTCCAATTGAGTGTCTGCTGGATTCTCCCGCCAAACTTACTCGCTTCTGTATCTTCTCATGATATATAGCTGGTGGAGAAAGTTTCAACGGAGGTACAGTTTCAATATGAAGAGACTTCTCAGCTTTCTGGAGACTTCTTAGTATTTCAAACTACAAAAGAAAATATGGCAAAAAACTTTAGCATGTACTCCCTCTCTACCCTTTTATAAGACGTTTAGACAATTCAAACAGCGCCCAAAACAGTTCAATGTCAGCTGTTCAAAACGTCTTATAAAAAAACGGAGGGAGTACTATAGAAGTACATTATATAGGCCATGTCCATTTTATCACCATTGAGAAACTACAAGATTAACTTAGATTTCTTGTTAACTAAATGTATAGTATTGAAATGGACACTTAAGTATATCACTGACCAAAGGCAAATATAATACGCGCACATACGAGATTAATAGCATAGGTAAATACACAGATGATCTAATATCTAACATATAGAGGACTAAAACAAGGGCATGATATATATTCATTATAAGAGAGATAGCACAATCTATAATTTGATGGCTTTCAACTATCACGCATGTCTTTTTTGGAAAGCATCTAGTCACAATAGAGAAATTTATTATACTTTATTATACTAGCAGAAAAGAAATATATCTCAAAATATTCCTACCCGTGACATCTGCTGAAGCCCACGAGATCTCTCAACATGATTTGTCTCGTTATTATGATGGACGGCATATGCTACTTCATTTTCAACCATGGGATACTTGGGTAGCCCATTCTCAGATATTATAGGTGATTTCTTCCCGGTTTGTGTGTCACTCGCCAAGAGACAAACTGGACATCCATCTTTAAAATCCCTGCTTGATGATTTGCTCTGTTCAGCTTCACAATGAAGATGTGTTGCATGCCCGCAGCTGAATACTCGAACTGCTGAAATAACACCTTTAGAAACTGAGCAACTACATACACAACAAACAAAAGTGTGTGGAGCAAATCCATGGCAAACCCCTCTCTTTAATAAGCTCAAGGTATAGAACGAATCATCCTCAATAACTGACTTAGTTGTTTCCTGCAAGCATAACAAAATACATAAAATCCATGGCAAAACACAGGAGCTTAATTTTTTACTATTAGATAAAATACATAGCAAAGTAACCAAAATGTTATCATTTCACCATAGTTAACTGGTCTTCAATATAGGGTAAGAAATTATTACAATAAATTACCGAGGAAACAACAGTTAATTGAACAAATTAAAAGCTCAAGGCATCACTATCTGGACCTTAGTTAGAACAGCAAAAAAAATGTTAGTTGATTCATAAAGTGTATAATCACTTTAGCAGTTGGTTCATATGAATTTTGCTAATATTATTAAAAAGCATCGGGTTTAGTTCAACCAGCTTAATCATTCTAAGCTTCAGGACAAGTGAACTAGATAGAGTATGTATCAACAACTCTGCTCTATTTCAATGGAGTATGTAATTTGTTATGTAATTAATAATGGCCTATTTGCCAAATGTTGGTGTTGTGTAAAGTATCAAATTTCGTGCGTGCTATACTTATGAAGTAAATGACAAAAGGAACAGAAATCGATATGTACCAGTATTGTTTTTTCATAAAGATGGATAGACAGCATTCTATGTATGACAAGCTTAAAATCACCAAACTCTTGACTCCCATTGTCAGATAACAGCTTTGACATAATTGTGGGTAGGGGTATATACCCAGCCATTGCCTCGATTATCTCTCCAATGAATTGTGAGAATACTCTCTGCAGAGTATTCAAACACCTTTGATAAGCTGAAATCGCCATTTGTTGTGAGAATCCTTTGCCTGTTGGATGTCCGTTTGTTGTTTCAGACCCCTTGGACGGACAACCTTTTCCATTTACATCCTTGCTTCCATACAATTTTTTCAGTGCTTCTGAGAAACTGCATCAACAACATAACAGCATTACTTGGCAGCTATAGCCTGTTTGCTGATCTCTGATAAGTAGATCTCAACAAACTAAAAGTATGAAAGTGCATATGTAATCATGTATATATTAGTACAACTTACGAGTCAAGCAGTTGAAACCAAAGTGATTGAGACTTCCCTGGGTCTGAGTGCTGTGAGTTCCTTTGGCACAATCCAATAGAGGAACGTAATGTATCAAGCACCGGATGAGCCTTGATGAGAATATCAAATATGTTACCAACTACGCAATAGAGATACAAATCTAGGTTAGTATTTCAATAGGTACGAGAAAAAGAACCTCACTCATTTTTAGAACAATGGCTGGTTGCTCAATTTCAGAGATACTCTTTGAGGATACATGAGAAAACGCATTTTCCACTGAAGTGATAAACTGGCTAATTTTCTCATCTAGTCCAGCTAGAACAAGTGCCAGCGCACTCTGAACATAACCACGCCTCTCTTGCAGAAATGCAGCAGCATCTGTCACTCCATAATCTAGACAGGGCTGCAAACACCCGTCCAATCTGTTGCTATCAAAAGTGTCCAGAAACTTCAGGACTGACCTTGGTTCATACTGACATAGAAGCTGTGCACCAAAAGTGTATTCGATTTAACAAAAAAGGATGAAAAATCTAACAAAACATGTGCTGCCACTAATAAAATACTTCAACCTAACAAATTACTTAAAATAAAATGTTACTTCTGAGTTTTAGGTCATTCATTGTTATTAGTAAAGTCAATTATATGCACCTCTTCACAAAAGCGGCAACACTTGTAGAAACTAAAGAAACTGCAAATAAGTATTGATTTCATGAACAACAGTTTTTTTAAATATAATTTCCAAAGCTCCAAAAAGGAAAAAAGCAACTGCTTCTTGATTCTATACAACGCTTATGGAAAATCACTGCGCTACCATTTGCGATAAAGTGTTCTCTCAGTACCCCTTTTTGTGCCAATATAGTGGTATAGCAATCAAAGGATCTACTGAAGTCTACACTGATGGCTAAAGGCTCCACCCAAAGGTATATCATTATTATGTTTTAAAGGCTCCATATCAAATAAACTAATGTTGAAAATCTGTCAATAAGCGTACCTTCAGATAGGGTTCAAATAACTCATCAATAATAGAAACAAGATTGCGATCAAACAACTTTGAGAAATTTGATAATCTCTGCAGATAATCTTCGATTTCACCAGAGAAGTACTGACGTGAAACAATTTCATAGTTCCGGGCAGTTAGTGCACTGAAGTCAAGTTTTCCTGACAAGTGTACTTCCATTGCAGTTTTCAAGAAAAGAAAGTGGCTGCGGTTATCAGAATGAAACTCTGACAATATTTGCTGGATCTCATTTTGAAAATGATCAAGGAACAAGACAAATGCACACTCCCTAAAAAATGATGTGACAAGAGAGAAATTGAACATATTCAGTAGGAAGACAGACCAGCAAGCAAAAAACTGAATACATTAGTTAAAATATTAATCGGCAATCTCACCTGCTTAGATTGACCAACTCGACAAAACGAAATATTACTGTGGAACGAAACGATAAAGCTTCATCGCCTGCCAACTGAAATAACTTTTTGTTGATGAAGATAAAAGCATGGTATGGTTCCACTATATCCTTCATGTAACTATCTAAAGCAGACAAATTTTGATTTCTGGCTGTATATATCCTGCCACATGCCTGTAGAGTAACAATAACATTTACAGTAATGAGCTGAAAGACCTTTCTGAGCAGCAGTGCTATATTATACAGGTGAACTTTTAAAGGGTAAGTAGTGACAAACCTGATGAAAATGGGCATCTAAACAAAGATGCAACACATAATCAGAATTCCAGTCAGCTTGAGGAACCACATTGAAGAGCTGAAGAACTTCTTTCTGAGCCAGCACATTTTTATCATCATATGATGGAGTATTGGATGACGTGAAGTATTTAAGAATGTGTTTAAGAACTCGTTGAGATGGCTTTACCCCTTTACTGGAAATAGAAAAGGACACAAATTCAATTATATAACCAAAATCCTTCACTGAAGGCCAAAGTTCTGATTCTTCTGAGTCAGCAGTACCCACAACAACGGAATGGATTGCCTCATTTTCCAAACCAATAATATGAATGATGGTGTCAACTACACTTTGTAACAAGACATTTTGACTATCTGTTCTTTCAATATTAGTATCATCTTCATCCTTGGATACAGATGCATCAGGAGTACAAGTAGGTTGAAAATTCTCTTGTGCAAAAGCACACTTGACAACTTCCAGAGTAGCTTCCGTATCCATCCATAGTAGATAGCATATGTTTGGGCATTTTCCAGAAGAAGAACTGAAACCCTTAAATACCTCAGAAGTGAGCATTTTAGACTCCTCAAGCATGAATTGCACAAGTTCTCTTCTCACTGAATGAAGTTGGGCTCGGGGAATCATTCCATGCCCTGAAAAAGTAGATCATGTGATACCATATCATGGAGTTGAATCGCCTTATAAGAGCATCCTATATAACAGTTCAGTATTCCTGTTTCTGAGCATAATCCTGCTGGAAGTATGCAGATGTTCTCATGAAGATGACACAACACCAAGCAGCTTATCGTAATCTAAACTCTCCAATTTTAGAAAATCACAATTTAAGCGCATAGTTTTTCTAACACACTTCACAATTTACAAGGTTAAGGCACACCAAAAGTCCAACAGCACAGGAAAAACATAGTACGGTCAACACTAAACAGGCATAGAATTAATGAAATAGTAAAAAAGATACTGTGAATGGTAAATCTACTAACCTGGAGGAAATGCTAGGCCCTGGAAGCAATACTTCAGATAAACAAGCATTCTGTAGCTGTTAAAGTGAAAATATGGTAAGAAACTGGCCTTCTGTATAGCACTAGTATAATATTCTAAAAGAAACACTAATTGCGTACACAAAACTAGCCCACTAGCAATATCAAACCATCAAGCAACTCTAACCAAGTACTAATGTGGTTCTTGCCTACTTCCTTTGAATCATGGGAATTCCTTGTTTGACATCAACATTTTTGTTCACACTCATGCATGTCATAGGGAAATCCCATGGAAAACATAAAGATGCATTTCAAATGAAGATTCAGGTAAACAGCAATATGATAAGACATGTCGTAACTAATGGTAAGAAAAATATGAAATTCTAATTAATCAATTTACCAGAACAGATATTCAATCAGGAACTTCAGAATAACATAAGTATGCTCAAATCATATATCAATAACTTGAGAACATAATGTGTACTATTATATATCATCTATGAACAAGGTGATTAGGGGTAAGTTTAAACAGCTCCTTCTGGCAAGAGTATGACATACCAAGTAGCATCTTTCCTAGTAGCGTTCTGGATAACAGATAGAAGTTCCTCTAGAGGTGTACGGAAATCATTCAGGCCTTGGTTAAATAAATATATTAGGGCACCATATAACCCATGCTCATGACAAAGTCGGACTACCTGCATACGGAACAAGTAGAACAATATCATCTGGATGCATAATTGTGCAACACACTAGTCCAAACTACAAAAACAGTACAAGAAGAAACTGAAAAAATAATTTTCTTGGACAACGAATGTGGATAATGAAACACCAAACATCTTAAACTAGTTGGATGCAAGTTTTATGTATACCTGATTAAAATCCAGTGATGAAATATCCATATGAAGAATGCATTGTTCGACTCGCTGCAACCATCCTTTGCCACTATAATGCTCTACTAGAGCTTGCATGATCTACAAATCAAATTGGCATAAAAATATAACCATTTGCAAATTTATGTGCTAACACTAGAATATCCTCGGTGTTACTCACCTCAGGGGGTAAAGAACCAAGCATATCTTTCAATATATATGGCTCTAGTGCCTCCAGAAACACACCTGCTCAAATTAGCAGCAATTTAATAACAGAAACATGTACGTGGACATAACTTTCAGCAAACAGAGAACTTGACATACGCAATACGTTTCTCATACTATTGCATATGAAAATTAATATAAATATCCTCTGGAATTTTCCTTAAAAAGGCTGTGCAATCTTCAAAAGTGCAAGTAAAATTATTCCAAATTAAATAGAGTCAACGCAACAGAAGGAAGGAAAAAATGCCTGGCTACGCAACTAGAACCCACTAAAGCATCCACCAAAAGGGATTTATAGAACGCCTGCAACTTAGAACGGAAGCAGGAGAGTATCTTCCTTTGCATTGTTGTAGAGAAAAATTAAGAGGATCGCAGTATGTATCCACGAATGATCGAAAGAAAGATGTTTGAAACACGGAAGGGAGGATTGCGTCAACTTCAGGCATGAACAAAATAAACATCAGAGCAAAATGGATAGATTGCTAGTTCTTATGAGTTAATTAATAATAAGCCTACCTCCACTTTGAGCAGCAACAAACTTAGAAAAGACTGTGTCAAACAGGATGTCATTCCGTCCAATGTGAACACAAAACTCCACTGCAACACCTGCTACACGGGCATATTGCTCTTCTCTCTCTGTCAGCAGGGATCTATCGGCGTCTATCAGGCCATCTGCTGCTCCCCCTTTTCCAGTATGGTTTGACAATGCAATTGAAATATATTCGAAGACATAACCTATATATGACAAAAGCAACTCTAATAGAGACGGCACTATGGCTTCCCTTATAGAATCAAATTTTCTCGGAAGATCAACAACACCCTGTGTGTGACCGTCATAAAGCTTCATTGCCATGTCCATTGCACCCATCCAATCACCAGCCCTCTTTAGTGCTTCAATCCGCTCTTTCCATGGAAGAAGTCGCGAAACTGTAAGAAAGCTTGGGCCAAGAATATATACTGTAGCACCTCTTACTGCGACCGAGTTGTTAAAGTGCCTCTCAGGGTTACCAAACCTGTTAGAAAAATGTGTATGGTACAGTATGCTGTCATCGAAGACCAAACCATCAAGAATAAAGACAGTCCTTCGAAGCTCACTGCCATCCTTTGTGAACAAACAGAGCTGCCCTCTCAAGTTAAGGACAGCTAACATCTGAATGGAAAAAAAGAGAGAATAACTTGATTTTACAACTGCGAAAAGAACATAAACTAGAAGAATAACCAAAAGGGGAGACTTTTACATGCCTTATCCTTTAACCAGGCAACACCAACGGCGACACTATCAAGCTTCCAGTCCTTATGTTTGATCATCTTTGACTTAACAAATTTTACCACTTGTACTTGATGGTCCCATGCAAGCGCAAGCCAAGATACCCGCTCTTCATCTATATAATGTTGTCATCTTTAGCCCAAGAAGCCACAATTTACCAATATAAGAAACTACTGATCCATGTCAATGTCTAAGGAGGTCTAATCTTACCAATTGGCGATGAATCACTCGAGGATGATGTGTATTTCCATGCAGCATAAGCAATTGACCCTTCTCGTGCTCCTTCTGGTCTAGAGAAGGTCTCAATATGGTCAACATGGTCAGTATTGGTATGGAGTCTAACCTAGCAGGAGAAACACCGATCATAAATCAGTATAAGGGTTACGATAATTATGAGTTCACAAGATAAAAGATAGTAAAAACAAATGTCTGCATCATGAAATATATCATTCATACCACAAGAGCATGTTGATGCATAATGAACATGACTGTAACACCGTCCTCCATTGGAGAAGGACCTTCATTGAAAAACTTCCATCTGGAATCTACTCCAACTACACCTCCCATCATGCTCCCATGAGGCCATGACCACTACTGGAGGAAGTTGTTTGGTTGCCAGAACCAAAGGATTCATTCGCTAGAAGAGGACAGGCCGAGAGCACGATTCCAGTATGTCCATCAAAAAGGCGCTGGCAAAGTGTAAGTTTTGTCAGAGCAGACATATTTAACAGGGGATCAAGTGGGTTAATATGTGCGCAATGGAGAAAATGATGTTTCTACATACCTGGATGGCTGGATTCCCTTGACAGTCAAGCGATTAATGACGGGGATAATCGAGAATGTGTGCATAAGAACAAGCCCTTTTGAATCACCAGTGATGGCTTTAGATTGGTGGATAAAACAAACATGCACTACAGCTCCTGTGTGCTCGCCATATATGACTTTCGCTGCAGTAGCCTTCTGTACATCCCAAATTGTCATATGACCATCACCATATCCTACTAACAGAAGATCCCCTTGCGGGTTGAAGCACATGGCAGTCACTGGTGATTGAGTTTTTTCACCTTGGTTCTAAAAGAACAGCATCTGAAATTGTAAAAGCAGTATTTATATATAGACTAAAAAATCAAAGTGACATATAATTCTCAGGACTTCAGAACCACTAATCTAGGATAGCTGTCCTCATTTCAAACCATAACCAGTATTTCAGATTTACTATTTTCCACATATGAGTTCATCCAACAAGATTTTTGAATAGCAACTGGTTACTGGCCTATAAGATTAATAGCTTCATGTGCAGGCACTGAGTTATTATATGACTGGCAAATACATGAGATGTGCAGTAAGCACCAATCCAGGAGATACTTTTCGAGTTCAAGAACTATCTTGGAAAACAATACTTTTCAACAAGCAAACAAGAGAAGAGAAAACAAGGGTCAATTGTGCAGAGATTGAGGAACTGTAGAACAAGAAGTTAAAAGTGCCTTGATGATTTGGGCAAGCTAAACATACTAAGAAAAACAGTTTCTTCTAGTTTCTTGTTCTTAAAAGAACATAGATGTATCTTAATCATATTTGAGACATCTGGTTGAGCTTAATTATTCCTACCATTTATGTATGGCGCGTTAATCAATGTCATACAATCAACCAGCTTTCTCAATAGAAATTATGTTAAGTCAATCGAAGTTGGTGTAATTAGATTCTGGCACAAAAAGGTGGTAAAATACGGATCACATATGAATATTTGAGTACTGAGCCATCTAATCTAATAAAAACACCAAGGTAACCTAAACTTCTTTTGTTGCCATCAACTTCTAAAGACTATAAGTGGTCCTCACTATGGAGGATGTGGTACTGTTTGCCCTACACTCCACAGCCTTGCCTTAGTGAACTTTAGATGTAATTATGAGAACAAGGAATAGATGCCACAATTTTTCGGTCTGTACATAAACCCCACAGGGCAACTTCTAGCAATACCATAAAATGCGCAGATCTGACAGGGTGATGCGTAAGTCCTGCATTCATTCAGATGAGTATTTTGTTTAATTCTGTACTGTATACAGTTGTCTCTTCTTTATTCCCTACTATAACTAGATGGATTGACGAAAATAGCAAATGCTATTGTGCAGATTTATTCCAAGGGTTATTATCACTGATGCATAGCACTGCACAATTGTATCTGACATGTTAATAGGGCTCAGATGGCAAATGAGTCACTTTAGCAGATTCCTCGTTGGCACCTTATTGTACTTCTAGTTTCTGCTCCAAATCTAACATTTTGTGTGCTTTTGGAATTCTACCTAAATGTTACGTAAATGTCATGTTTGTATCAAAGTTTGGTACACTAGGGCAGTAATGAGGACAGCAGATGTTTGTATGTCAAGTTAGATCATTATTTGCAACACACTGTATCTGGATTAACTTAATTATGAGAGATGCAACTACAACCCTGACCACAAGACTAACTTCAGAATTATGGTGCACAAATACAATTTATGGTCATCCCAGTAAAAATTGTATGACCACATCTTTTTCCTCCCATTTTTCTCTTCAAGTCAAGGAAGGTGTGAAAGTCAGGCAAACTGTAACACCTAGTGATGCCTACAACTATTGCAAAATTGTATCCCCATGTAATGTCTGCGACTCAGTGTTATCTAATGAATCATCTTCAAGTCTATACCACATAATTAATACTGAAACATCTTGAAGTCCAACATCTGAAGCATAGCAATAAACCATATATAGTATTTGACGAGACAAACAATATATGCACAACAGCACCAAGGAGGCAATGACTAACCTTTGCATTTGTATCATCAGCTTGATGGATGGAGCATTTGCTTGGGACGATGATAACAGATCCATTGGACATGCCCATGGCAATATAGCTCCTATGTACTGCTAAGATCTGAGGAGAGCCATGTTCCTGTCTAAAAGACGGAGAGGCCATGGCACGAGTTATTGGGTTGTCCACCTCAATCTGCATGTAACCAATTGCTGGTTGGCCCTTCCCAATCCCCTGCAGGCGCATTGGTTGCGCTGCTGCTCCCTCCTCCCAGTGCTGCCCAAATGAGGCCTGCCTCTTCTCGAGCTCCTCAGCCCACTCCAATGGTTTTACCGGGACCTTTGGCTTTTTCTCCGCATTTTTCTCAGCCATCCTGCTGATCTCCAACGTCTCTTCGATAACCCTATCGATGATCCTCTCAGATTTCATTTGCTCTTCCAAATCAGTTTCAGAACGTTCAATTTCCAGCCCGTCATCAGTCTTTTGATGGGAAACTGACCCATCCTGAATGTCACCAGATTCCACAAAAAATCCTTTGCTAATTGGCTCATCACCATTTTCCTCAACAATAAACCGAATTTGACTCCCAGGTTGATCGGTTTCAGCCAAATTCTCGCCCTCAAGTTGCTCATGCTCATTGACATTTTCCGCAGCAACAAAATCGACATTGCCTATGTCCACCGATTCTGAGGGCTTGGAATTCTCTTCCAACTCTTCAACACCATTCCCGCCGATAGTTTCGTCCGTCACCCTAGCAACCACTTCGTCGCTGACCTTCTCAGCTACTTCATCTCCTTTGAAATTTCGGGTAGAAAGGAAACCCTCGGAGCCTTGGTCGAGGAGCTTCTCGATGGGCGCGGAGGCAGTGCGCCGCGACTTAATTGCAGCGGCGTGCGGAGTGAGAATAGCGCGGGACGCCACCGCGACCGCAGCGAGGGCGGCGCCTGGTTTGGGGCTGGGGCGGACACCCCGGAAGAGCGAGGGGAGTGGCCTCGACGAGGAGGCAGCGTTGTTCGAAAAGGTTCTCGGGACAAGGTAGGAGAGCGTCGCTGACGGCGATGCGGACGTGGGTCTCCCGGGGGACGCGGAAGGCAACGGCAGAGGAGATGGAGAAGGTTTAGGAGGCGGCGGTGTGGCTTTGATACGGGTCAGAGGTTTGTGTTTGGTGCTGGGTGTAAGGTTTGGCTCGTCGTCTTCGTCGGAGTCGGACGAGGAGAGGAGGAGGAGCAGGTCGTCGACAGCGCGGCGGCGATCGGCGTCGGCGTCGGAGACTGAGGAGGAGGCTTGAGACAACACGGGGGGAAGGCCTCCAGATCGAGCTCATTAGGGGGCGGCGATGGGGCTTTGATACGGGTTTTGTAGTTGGTGCTGGGTGTAGGGTTTGTCTCGTCGTCGCCGTCGGAGTCGGACGAAGAGAGGAGGAGGAGCAGGTCGTCAACGGCGCGGCGGTGATCGGCGTCGGAGGCGGGAGGAGGAGAAGACGGGGGGAAGGCCTCTAGGTCGAGCTCATGGGGCGGAGGCGGTGGCTGGGATGCCATCGGCGGCGACGACGACGGCACGAGGGAGACGGGCGCCGTCTCGCCGAGGTGCGGTGATGGCAACTTATTGGTAGTTTCGATTCTTTCGGTTTCGACGGTGCTTGGGTTCTAGTTTGATCAGGGAAACACAAGTACTTTTTTTTTCTTTAGCTAAAAAAAAGTACTTTTTCTTTTTTATACATAATAACAATTGGTTGTAGTTCAGGGCAACCAATTCTTTTTTTTTAGCATTAGTACAAACACAAGCGCTCATATACACGCGCATACACTCATCCCTATGAACGCACACATGCACATCCTACCCCTATGAGCACCTCCGAGAGACTGAGCCGGCATATCATCTTGAGATTTACGAAGTTACCGTAGGCGCCTCGTCGTCGACGGGAACGTCTCCTCCCACTGAAAGCGCATCGCCGGAAATCCTGAAATAAATCCAGGATTAATGCGAGCACCAGGATTTGAACCCTGGTGGGTTGGGGATACCACTGTCCACCTAACCAACTCAACCACAGGTTGATTCGCTAGGGCAACCAATTCCAACCCACGCCGGTCGCTCGCTCCGTACGTGGGCTGATGTGAAGCTTCGCGAGACTTTGGGCCAGTTTGGAATTTCTCTGGCACTCTCCAAATCTCCTTCTCTGTAGAAAACTTGAGGAATTTAAACCTTCTAGAGGTATTCGGCAGGGAGACCCAATATCACCCTACCTTTTCTTGTTAGCAGCGGAGGGCCTTTCAGGCCTCCTCAAATCCAGAGATCAGTCGTCGCAAGTTGGTGGGATTCAGGTGGCTCCTTCGGCGCCCCCGGTTAACCACCTTTTATTTGCGGATGATAGCCTGCTGTTTTTCAAGACAAATGGTGCAGGGGCGAGGGAGGTGTCAAACTTACTGAATGCTTACTGTCAAGCTTCAGGCCAAAGGATTAACAGTAGCAAGTCCTCGGTCTTTTTTAGTAAAGGTTGTCCAGAATCTACTAGACAGGAGGTCAAAGGTATACTGAATGTACAAACTGAAACTCTTAACGAAAAGTATCTGGGAATGCCATCTGGTATTGGATCTAGTAAAACTGGGGCTTTCAAGTACCTAAAGGACAGGCTTTGGAGCAAGGTAAAAGGGTGGATTGAAAAAGCAATCTCTGCTGCGGGGAAAGAAATTTTGATCAAGTCCGTAGCGCAGGCGGTCCCAGTTTTTTCTATGTCATGCTTTAAACTCCCGAGGAAGCTGTGCGAACACCTAAACAAACTCATCCGGCAGTTCTTTTGGGGCAGCAAAGAGGGCAAGCGTAAGCCCCACTGGGTTTCTTGGCACACAATGACACAACCAAAGAAGTATGGAGGACTTGGAGGATTCAGAGATCTTGAGTTGTTCAACCTTGCATTATTTGCCTGACAGGCATGGCGTTTGTTTGTTACGCCTGACTCTCTTTGTGCAAAGTTACTCAAGGCGATTTATTATCCGGAGGTTAACTTCTTGGATGCCGCTGTGGGCTCTCACCCATCGCAGGTATGGCGATCGTTGGTTGAGGGGAGAGACGTGCTAGCTCAAGGCATAATAAGCAGGATAGGAGATGGGAAGTCCACGCAGGTATGGTCACATAACTGGATTCCCAGAGACACTTCAATGAAGCCGATTGCCTGCTTGTCGCCGAACCCGCCCACTATGGTGGCGGAATTGATTGATCCCACAGCAGTAACGTGGAAAGCTGATATTCTACAGCAGTACTTTTTACCGATTGATGTTGAGGCCATCAAGAACATACCATTATGCACCATACCCATGTCAGACTTCTGGGCTTGGCAGTATGAGAAAAAAGACTCCTTTTCAGTGAAATCAGCCTATAAACTGCTAGCAGAAACAAAGAGAAGAGGTGAGGATTTGCTTGGAGGGCGGACATCAGTATCAGATTTGTCCCAGGAGGAGAAAGGATGGAGCTCCCTCTGGAATATTAGTATCCCGTCAAAAATCAAAACCTTCCTGTGAAGACTCGCGAGGCATTCCTTACCGACTGAAGATGTGAGAAAGCATAGACATATGAATATCGTCGAGAATTGCCAACTATGCGGTTGCATTGACTCCTGGCAACATTCTTTAACGGAATGTTCGATGGCACGTTGTGTATGGTCTTTGGCTGATGAGGAGATAGTGGAAGTTATGGCAGATATTCGTGAACCAAATGCCAAACACTGGTTATTTCAGGCTCAAGAATCACTCTCGCAAGCACAGTTTGTGGAGATGGCAGTCACCTTGTGGGCGATCTGGACAGCCAGGCGCAAAGCAATCCATGAGGAGGTCTACCAAAGTCCGATGGCAACGCACAAGTTTGTTCAACACTTCTTGCTTGATCTGGAAACAATCTGCAAGCTGAACCAGAGGACGATGAAAAGGCCATCAGTGGTTGTGCCTTCGAGGTTGACTTGGACGCCCCCGCCGAGCGGACATATGAAAATCAGTGTTGATGCAGGCTTATCTGACACAGGTACAGTAGCAGCAGCAGCAGTATGTCGGAATAGTACAGGCTTGTACTTGGGCTCTTCGGCGCTTGTATTTTTAGGAATTACTGATCCTAGAGTGGTTGAAGCCTTAGCTTGCCGCGAAGCACTTGCTTTAGCAGAAGACCTCTCGCTTCAGAATTTTGTGGTGGCAAGTGACTGCAAAACAGTAATTGATGACATACAAAGAGGAAAGGGTGGAGCTTATATGACAGTCATCAAGGAGATCTCCATGCAAAGATCCTCTTTTAGTTCATGTGTTTTTACTTTCGAAGGTAGAGCATCGAACATTGACGCACACAATCTTGCCAAACATTCTTTGATATTTAACCAGGGTCGCCACCTGTGGCTAATTCACCCCCATGACCCTTCATGTATCCCGCTTCATATTCAACCAGATGAATAAAGTGTTTTGGCAACTCAAAAAAATCCAAATCTCCGAACTCATTTCAAAAAAAAAATCTCCGAACTACCAAATGTCACCAACGGAACTTTTCCCTGCTACAGTACCTTGAGCGGAGATTTGGGCAATTTGCCCGCGACTGGCGTCATGCCGTTTGCTCTTTGACCTGATTCTGTTTCCAATTCCATATCCTTCCTTGATCTGAGTTTCTAGCTTCCTCCATCATCTCTGATTCCTGCTTCTCCCCCTCTCGGAGCATCTCCAGCCGTTGTCCCCCCAGACGGCGATGTTACGCGCCCCTGGGGCGAGTCAGCGCTAAAATCGGCGCAGGGGTGAGCGGGTTCCCAGCCGCTCGCCCCAGGGTCGCACCAGATGTGATTTTTTTTATTTTAAAAATCTAAATTCGGCAAAGTTCGGCTAAATTCAGCAAACCTGACATTAATATTCAACATGTTCGGCGTTACATAAATTATTTTAAAAAACAAGACATCTACGGGGCAAAGAAGTCGCTAAGCGCGGCGAAGTCACCGACGTTGCCGTTGTCCTCCTCCTCGTCGTCGGCCTTCTCCTTCTTAATGGCGTGGCCGCCCCTGCTGGACCCCTGCCCGGCGTCTCCAAGGCGGACCGGTGATGACGGTGCATCGTCGTCGTCGCTGTCGTCGAGGATAACGACACCTTCCTCGTCCCGGCCACGGCGCCGAGCTTCAAACCGCTCGTAGGCGGCGTGTTGGCGCTCCAGTTCTAGCTGTGCCCAGTCATCGCGCGCCCATTTGAGGGCTGCCGCATCGTCGAGCTCCTCCTCCTTGATGCCGCCGGCGATCCCGGGCTCCGTCTCCATGACAGGGAGCCCCGGCTCCATCTTTGGCTTGACGAAGCGCGGAGGAGACGAGGAGGGGGCGCGCCAGCCACCCTCGTTGATGACGATGCCGGCACTGCGGGTGCGCCGGCCGAGCGGCGTCTCCGCGGCGGGCTCGGCCTTGACGCCGAATAGCGCCGGCGAGCCAGAAGAGTGGGAGGGGGAGGAAGAAGAGGAGGAGCCGAACCTCCTAGGCGCCCACGGCCCGGCGCTCCGGCCGGGGGGGGGGGGTGGCCGCCGCGGCGGGTTATTGCCGTCCTCTAGGTACTCCAGCACCTCATGGAGCGTGCGACCCGGTGTAGGACCTTGAAGTAGATGTGTCTAGAGGGGGGGGGGGGTGATTAGACACTTAATGCTAAAGTTGCAATTTTTAAGCTTTTTTGGTTTAAGTGGAGTTTAGGCATAATTTCAGCATTCACAATACATAACAAGCAAGCATGCAAAGAGTGTATAGGCAGCGGAAAGTAAAGCATGCAACTTGCAGGAATGTAAAGGGAAGGGTTTGGAGAATTCAAACGCAATTGGAGACACGGATGTTTTTCCCATGGTTCGGATAGGTGGTGCTATCCTACATCCACGTTGATGGAGACTTCAACCCACGAAGGGTAACGGTTGCGCGAGTCCACGGAGGGCTCCACCCATGAAGGGTCCACGAAGAAGCAACCTTGTCTATCCCACCATGGCCATCGCCCACGAAGGACTTGCCTCACTAGCGGTAGATCTTCACGAAGTAGGCGATCTCCTTGCCCTTACAAACTCCTTGGTTCAACTCCACAATCTTGTCGGAGGCTCCCAAGTGACACCTAGCCAATGTAGGAGACACCACTCTCCAAGAAGTAACAAATGGTGTGTTGATGATGAACTCCTTGCTCTTGTGCTTCAAATGATAGTCTCCCCAACACTCAACTCTCTCTCATAGGATTTGGATCTGGTGGAAAGAAGATTTGAGTGGAAAGCAACTTGGGGAAGGCTAGAGATCAAGATTCATATGATAGGAGTGGAATATCTTGGTCTCAACACATGAGTAGGTGGTTCTTTCTCAGAACATATGAGTTGGAAGTGTAGATGTGTTCTGATGGCTCTCTCCACGAATGAAGAGGAGGTGGAGGGGTATATATAGCCTCCACACAAAGTCCAACCGTTACACACAGTTTACCAATCTCGGTGGGACTGAATCAAAAAACTCGGTCAGACCGAAATAGTAAACCTAGTGACCGTTAGAGATTTTCGGTGGGACCGACTGGATCAACTCGGTGGGACCGATGTGCTAGGGTTAGGGTAAATCCAAAACTCGGTTTGACCAATTACTCAAACTTGGTGGGACCGATTTGGGTAATAAGTGAAACAGAGAGTTGACCAAGCAAACTCGGTGGGGCCGATTGCATATCTCGGTGGGACCGAAAGTATTGCAATAGGTAACAAAGAGTTTGCAAGCCCATCTCGGTGAGACCGAGATCCCATCGATGAGACCGAACTGTTTAGGGTTTCTGGCATTGGCTATGACAAGTGAAACTCGGTGGTGCCGGATAGAAATAATCGGTAGGTGCGAGTTTGGCTTTGGGTTTAGATCATATGTGGAAGTGGGAAAGTGGCTGAGGATTTTGGAGCATATCATTAAGCACTTGAGCAAGAGGCTCATTAAGCAACACCTCATCCCTCCTTGATAGTATTGGCTTTTCCTATGGACTCAATGTGATCTTGGATCACTAAAATGTAAAATGAAGAGTCTTGAGCTTTGAGCTTTAGCCAATCCTTTGTCCTTAGCATCTTGGAGAACTTCCCACAACCCTTAGTCCATGCCACTCCATTGTTGAACTTATCTGAAACATACTAGATAGAAACATTAGTCCAACAAGAGATATGTTGTCATTAATTACCAAAACCACCTAGGGAGCACTTGTGCTTTCAATCTCCCCCTTTTTGGTAATTGATGGCAACATACATCAAAGCTTTAGATAAAGATATAAAGAACAGCAAGTAAAGCTTTGGAAGGACATGTAACAAGCATAGGCTCCCCCTACATGTATGCACTCATGTAAATGTGAAATATAGAGGCATGTGAGAGCATAACCATGACAGAGTAGGCAATGTGTTACATGTATCTTGGCCATATGCATCAGAGCAAAAGATTATCAAGGAAAATACCTTCATGCTCATGAGTCCTTCTTGCAAACAGTATGTACATAGCAAGAATTCCTCATACTCATGATTTTGATGCATACACTTACCTTGTAGTCTTTGGCTGACTTAGGATGGAATGAACCTGCACAAACAAGGTTAGAAAACACAGGTACTTCCACTAGCCAGAGCAAACCAAGGAAGCCACAAGAGAACTAAGACTGGGATGACATGTAGAGAGTGAGTACAAGGTACCACATTGGATTCAGCATGTCCCCAAGAGTAAAGATATGCAATGAATTTGACTGATTTCTTTCCCTTAGGTGTCTTGCTCCCCCTGAATCTTACATGGGATATTGGGAGAAGATAGGGAACAGAAAATCAGAGCTGAAAGATACAAATGGATAGAACTTAATGCAAATAAGCACATATGAACATGTCTTTCCCCCAAAAAGACATGCGACATCTCTCCTCTTGAACATCAAGCATCTGGACATCTGGGATCCTTGAGTATTCTCTCCCCCTGGAAATCTCTTTCTCCCCCTTAATACTTTCTCTCTTGTAGGTTTGGTCATTGAGACTTTCTTTCCCCCTTGAGCTTTGATGTGATCTCTCTCTCCCCCTTTGACATCAATTTCCAAGAAGGGCTTTCTGGAATCCGTCGTATAGGTTTGGTCCTTGAGACTCAGCATAAAGCAATGGATAAAACTGTGATGCTTGTAGAGGACAAGATTCATTGAGTAGAGCTGGATCAGAAGAAATATAGAACAAGTGGCAAACTGTTTTTCCTGTTGCGAAGTCGGTGGCACCGAGTGGCATGTTTCGGTGGTACCGAAAAGATTCAGTTGGACCGAAAATTACAAGTCGGTGAAACCGAGTTCACATAGAGAAAAACACTTGTCACCTCAGCTCACTAGACATGTAGGATCTCACAAAGATTTGCAATGAATTGAATGCAGAAAATGCAGAACGAAAACAAAAAGAAAAGAGAAGAAACTGAAGGTTCTAGATGAAGTTTTTTTTTTGAAAAAAAGAAAGAAAATAAACATGCATGAGACAAAAGCAATAACACAAAAAAGAACACAAGAGAACTTCATCTAGAGTTGGGCGGTGACATAGTCACCTATATTAGAGTATATTGACTTAGGAGTCAAGTGAGAACACTTGATCATAGGTCATACTCATCGTTTAAGCTCAAAATGGGGTTACCATTTTTCGTTTAAGCATCTTGATGTATTCACATCTTGTTGAGTTGCTTTGACTCATGTCTTGGAGTAAAGCTTCTCTAAGATGGAATAACATACCTTGGGTGGTGGTGTGGTTCTTGCTCATGTAGTTGAACTTGTGTGGGTGCTCAAGGTTGATGTAGCTCATCAAGAGTTGGGAGCACCACTTGGAGTTTGAGTTCATCTACCTACATGGGTTAGTTCTTGCAAGGAAGAGCACTTGTGTATCCAAAAATGACAATCATGAAGCTCAACATAGAATTTGTCAAAGGATATGTTTGAATGGTTTTGTGCTTCCTTGTCTTCAACCACCATTGTGTTGGGGAACGTAGTAATTTCAAAAAATTTCCTACACACACGCAAGATCATGGTGATGCATAGCAACGAGAGGGGAGAGTGTTGTCTACGTACCAACGCAGACCGACTGCGGAAGCGATCACACAACATAGAGGAAGTAGTCGTACGTCTTCCCGATCCGACCGATCCAAGCACCGTTACTCCGGCACCTCCGAGTTCTTAGAACACGTTCAGCTCGATGACGATCCTCGGGCTTCGATCCAGCAAAGCGTCGAGGAAGAGTTCTGTCAGCACGACGGCGTGGTGACGATCTTGATGTACTACCGACGCAGGGCTTCGCCTAAGCACTACAACGGTATGATCGAGGTGGAATTTGGTGGCAGGGGGCACCACACACGGCTAAGGAACGATCTCAAGGATCAACTTGTGTGTCTTGGGGTGTCCCCTGCCCCCGTATATAAAGGATGAAGGGGGGAGGCTGGCCGGCCAAAGGAGGGAGGCGCAGGAGGAGTCCTACTCCTACCGGGAGTAGGACTCCCCCCCCAATCCTATTCCAACTAGGAATCCTTGGGAAAAAGAGAGAGGGAAAGAGAGAGAGGTGGCCGGCCACCTCTCCTAGTCCTAATAGGACTAGGGGAGGGGGGGAGGCGCGCAGCCCTCCTTGGCAGCCCCTTTCACCTTTCCACAATGGCCCATGTAGGCCCATTTGGCTCCCGGGGGGTTCCGGTAACCCTCCCGGTAATCCGGTAAAATCCCGATTTCACCCGGAACACTTCCGATGTCCAAACATAGGCTTCCAATATATCAATCTTTACGTCTTGACCATTTCTAGACTCCTCGTCATGTCTGTGATCACATCCAGGACTCCGAACAACCTTCGGTACATCAAAATGCATAAACTCATAATAACTGTCATCGTAACGTTAAGCGTGCGGACCCTACGGTTCGAGAACAATGTAGACATGACCGAGACACGTCTCCGGTCAATAACCAATAGCGGGACCTGGATGCCCATATTGGCTCCTACATATTCTACGAAGATCTTTATCGGTCAGACCGCATAACAACATACGTTGTTCCCTTTGTCATCGGTATGTTACTTGCCCGAGATTCGATCGTCGGTATCCAATACCTAGTTCAATCTCGTTACCGGCAAGTCTCTTTACTCGTTCCGTAATACATCATCCCGCAACTAACTCATTAGTTGCAATGCTTGCAAGGCTTAAGTGATGTGCATTACCGAGAGGGCCCAGAGATACCTCTCCGACAATCGGAGTGACAAATCCTAATCTCGAAATACGCCAACCCAACATCTACCTTTGGAGCCACCTGTAGTACTCCTTTATAATCACCCAGTTACGTTGTGACGTTTGGTAGTACCCAAAGTGTTCCTCCGGTAAACGGGAGTTGCATAATCTCATAGTCATAGGAACATGTATAAGTCATGAAGAAAATCAATAGCAACATACTAAACGATTGGGTGCTAGCTAATGGACTGGGTCATGTCAATCAGATCATTCAACTAATGATGTGACCTCGTTAATCAAATAACAACTCTTTGTTCATGGTTAGGAAACATAACCATCTTTGATTAACGAGCTAGTCAAGTAGAGGCATACTAGTGACACTGTGTTGGTCTATGTATTCACACATGTATTATGTTTCCGGTTAATACAATTCTAGCATGAATAATAAACATTTATCATGATATAAGGAAATAAATAATAACTTTATTATTGCCTCTAGGGCATATTTCCTTCAGTCTCCCACTTGCACTAGAGTCAATAATCTAGATCACATCACCATGTGATTAACATCGATAGTTTACATCATCATGTGATTAACACCCATATTTCACATCGCCATGTGACCAATACCCAAAGGGTTTACTAGATTCAGTAATCTAGTTCACATCGCTATGTGATTAACACCCAAAGAGTACTAAGGTGTGATCATGTTTTGCTTGTGAGAGAATCTTAGTCAACGGGTCTGCCACATTCAGATCCACATGTATTTTGCAAATTTCTATGTCAACAATGCTCTGCATGGAGCTACTCTAGCTAATTGCTCCCACTTTCAATATGTATCTAGACCGAGACTTAGAGTCATCTAGATTAGTGTCAAAACTTGCATCGGCGTAACCCTTTACGATGAGCCTTTTTTCACGTCCATAATCGAGAAACATATCCTTGTTTCACTAAGGATAATTCTGACCGCTGTCCAGTGATCTACTCCTAGATCACTATTGTACTCCCTTTCAAACTCAGTGTAGGGTATACAATAGATCTGGTACACAGCATGGCATACTTTATAGAACCTATGGCTGAGGCATAGGGAATGACTTTCATTCTCTTTCTATCTTCTGCCGTGGTCGGGCTTTGAGTCTTACTCAACTTCACACCTTGTAGTACAGGCAAGAACTCTTTCTTTGACTGCTCCATTTTTGAACTACTTCAAAATCTTGTCAAGGTATGTACTCATTGAAAAAAAAAACTTATCAAGCGTCTTGATCTATCTCTATAGATCTTGGAGCTCAATATGTAAGCAGCTTCACCGAAGTCTTTCTTTGAAAAACTCCTTTCAAACACTCCTTTATGCTTTACAGAATAATTCTACATTATTTCCAATCAACAATATGTCATTCGCATATACTTTATCAGAAATGCTGTAGTGCTCCCACTCACTTTCTTGTAAATACAGGCTTCACCGCAAGTCTGTATAAAACTATATGATTTGATCAACTTATCAAAGCGTGTATTCCAACTCTGAGATGCTTGCACCAGTCCATAGATGAATCGCTGGAGCTTGCATATTTTGTTAGCACCTTTAGGATTGACAAAACCTACTGGTTGCATCATATACAACTCTTCTTTAAGAAATCCATTAAGGAATGCAGTTTTGTTTATCCATTTGCCAGATTTCATAAAATGCGGCAATTTCTAACATGATTCGGACAGACTTAAGCATAGGTACAGGTGAGAAATTCTCATCGTAGTCAACACTTTGAACTTGTCGAAAACCTTTTGCGACAATTCTAGCTTTGTAGATAGTAACACTACTATCAGCGTCCGTCTTCCTCTTGAAGATCCATTTATTCTCAATTGCTTGCTGATCATCGGGCAAGTCAACCAAAGTCCAAACTTTGTTCTCATACATGGATCATATCTCAGATTTCATGGCCTCAAGCCACTTTGCGGAATCTGGGCTCACCATCGCTTCCTCATAGTTCGCAAGTTCGTCATGGTCTAGTAACATGACTTCTAGAACAGGATTACCGTACCACTCTGGTGCGGATCTCACTCTGGTTTACCTACGAGATTCGGTAGTAACTTGATTTGAAGTTACATGATCATCATCATTAGCTTCCTCACTAATTGGTGTAGGTGTCACAGAAACTGGTTTCTGTGATGTACTACTTTCCAATAAGGGATAAGGTACAATTACCTTATCAAGTTTTCCACTTTCCTCCCACTCACTTCTTTCGAGAGAAACTCCTTCTCTGGAAAGGATCCATTCTCGGCAACGAATATCTTGCCTTCGGATCTGTGATAGAAGGTGTACCCAACAGTCTCCTTTTGGGTATCCTATGAAGACATATTTCTCCGATTTGGTTTTGAGCTTATCAGGATGAAACTTTTTCACATAAGCATCACAACCCCAAACTTTAAGAAACGACTACTTTGGTTTCTTGCTAAACCACAGTTCAGATTGTGTCGTCTCAACGGACTTAGATGGTGCCCCTTTTTTAACGTGAATGCAGCTGTCTCTAATGCATAACCCCAAAATGATAGTGGTAGATCGGTAAGAGACATCATAGATCGCACTGTATCTAATAAAGTACGGTTATGACGTTCGGACACACCATTACACTATGGTGTTCCATGTGGCGTGAGTAGTGAAACTATTTCACATTGTTTTTAACTGAAGGCCAAACTCGTAACTCAAATACTCTTCTCTACGATCAGATCATAGAAACTTTATTTTCTTGTTACGATGATTTTTTTCAGTTCACTCTGAAATTCTTTGAACTTTTCAAATGTTTCAGACTTTATGTTTCATCAAGTAGATATACTCATATTTGCTCAAATCATCTGTGAAGATCAGAAAATAATGATACCTGTCGCGAGCCTCAATATTCATCGGACCACATACATCAGTATGTATGATTTCCAACAAATCTGTTGCTCGCTCCATTGTTCTGAAGAATAGAGTCTTAGTCATCTTGCCCATGAGGCATGGTTCGCAAGCATCAACTGATTCATAATCAAGTGATTCCAAAAGCCCATCATCATGGAGTTTCTTCATGCGCTTTACACCAATATGACCTAAACGACAGTGCTACAAATAAGTTGCACTATCATTATTAACTTTGCATCTTTTGGTTTCAATATTATGATTATGTGTATCACTACGATCAAGATCCAACGAACTATTTTCATTGGGTGTGTAACCATATAAGGTTTTATTCATATAAACAGAACAACAATTTATTCTCTTAAATGAATAACTGTATTACAATAAACATGATCAAATCATATTCATGCTCAACGCAAACACCAAATAACACTTATTCAGGTTCAACACTAATCCCGAAAGTATAGGGAGTGTGCGATGATGATCATATCAATCTTGGAACCACTTCCAACACACATCGTCACTTCACCCTTAACTAGTCTCTATTCATTCTGCAACTCCCGTTTCGAGTTACTAATCTTAGCAACTGAACTAGTATCAAATACTGAGGGGTTGCTATAAACACTAGTAAAGTACACATTAATAACATGTATATCAAATATACTTATGTTCACTTTGCCATCCTTCTTATCTGCCAATCACTTGGGGTAGTTCCGCTTCCAGTGACCAGTCCCTTTGCAATAGAAGCACTTAGTCTCAGGCTTAGGATCAGACTTGGGCTACTTCACTTGAGCAGCAACTTGCTTGCTGTTCTTTTTGAAGTTCCCCTTCTTCCCTTTGCCCCTTTCTTGAAACTAGTGATCTTGTCAACCATCAACACTTGATGCTCTTTCTTGATTTCTACCTTCATTGATTTCATCATCATGAAAAGCTCGGGAGTCTTTTTCGTCATCCCTTGCATACTATAGTTCATCATGAAGTTCTACTGACTTGGTGATGGTGACTAGAGAATTCTGTCAATCACTATCTTATCTGGAAGATTAACTCCCACTTGATTCAAGCGATTGTAGTACCCAGACAATCTGAGCACATGCTCACTAGTTGAGCGATTCTCCTCCATCTTTTAGCTATAGAACTTTGTTGGAGAGTTCATATCTCTCAACTCGGGTATTTGCTTGAAATATTAACTTCAACTCCTGGAACATCTCATATGGTCCATGACGTTCAAAACATCTTTGAAGTCCCGATTCTAAGCTGTTAAGCATGGTGCACTAAACTATCAAGTAGTCATCATATTGAGCTAGCCAAATGTTCATAACGTCTGCATCTGCTCCTGCAATAGGTCCGTCACCTAGCGGTGCATCAAGGACATAATTCTTCTGTGCACCAATGAGGATAAACCTCAGATCACGGATCCAATCCGCATCATTGCTACTAACATCTTTCAATATAATTTTCTCTAGGAACATATCAAAGTAAACACAGGGAAGCAACAACGCGAGCTATTGATCTACAACATGATTTACAAAATACTACCAGGACTAAGTTCATGATAAATTTAAGTTCAATTAATCATATTACTTAAGAACTCCCACTTAGATAGACATCCCTCTAATCCTCTAAGTGATCACGTGATCCAAATCAACTAAACCATGTCCGATCATCACGTGAGATGGAGTAGTTTCAATGGTGAACATCACTATGTTGATCATATCTACTATATGATTCACGCTCGACCTTTCGGTCTCCGTGTTCCGAGGCCATATTTGTATATGCTTGGCTCGTCAAGTATAACCTGAGTATTCCGCGTGTGCAACTGTTTTGCACCCGTTGTATTTGAACGTAGAGCCTATCACACCCGATCATCACGTGGTGTCTCAGCACGAAGAACTTTCGCAACGGTGCATACTCAGGGAGAACACTTCTTGATAATTTAGTGAGAGATCATCTTATAATGCTACCGTCAATCAAAGCAAGATAAGATGCATAAAAGATAAACATCATATGCAATCAAAATATGTGACATGATATGGCCATCATCATCTTGCTTCTTTGATCTCCATCTCCAAAGTACTGTCATGATCTATATCGTTACTGGCATGACACCATGATCTCCATCATCTTGATCTATATCAATGTGTCGTCATGTGGTCGTCTCGCCAACACTTGCTCTTGCAACTATTGCTATCGCATAGCGATAAAGTAAAGCAATTATTGGGTGCTTGCATCTTATGCAATAGACAGACAACCATAAGGCTTTTGCCAGTTGCCGATAAGTTCAACAAAACATGATCATCTTATATAACAACTTATAACTCATCATGTTTTGACCATATCACATCACAAAATGCCCTGCAAAAACAAGTTAGACGTCCTCTACTTTGTTGTTGCAAATTTTACGTGGCTGCTACGGGCTTAAGCAAGAACCAATCTCACCTACGCATCAAAACCACAACGATAGTTTGTCAAATAGACTCCGTTTTAACCTTCGCAAGGACCGGGCGTAGCCACACTTGGTTCAACTAAAGTTGGAGAAACAGTCACCCACAAGTCACCTATGTGCAAAGCACGTCGGGGAAACCGGTCTCGCGTAAGCGTACGCGTAATGTCGGTCTGGGCCGCTTCATCCAACAATACCGCCGAACCAAAGTATGACATGCTGGTAGGCAGTATGACTTATATCGCCCACAACTCACTTGTGTTCTACTCGTGCATATAACATCAAACCATAAAACCTAGGCTCTGATACCACTGTTGGGGAACGTAGTAATTTCAAAAAATTTCCTACGCACACGCAAGATCATGGTGATGCATAGCAACGAGAGGGGAGAGTGTTGTCTACGTACCAACGCAGACCGACTGCGGAAGCGATCACACAACGTAGAGGAAGTAGTCGTACGTCTTCCCGATCCGACCGATCCAAGCACCGTTACTCCGGCACCTCCGAGTTCTTAGCACACGTTCAGCTCGATGACGATCCTCGGGCTCCGATCCAGCAAAGCGTCGAGGAAGAGTTCCGTCAGCACGACGGAGTGGTGACGATCTTGATGTACTACCGACGCAGGGCTTCGCCTAAGCACTACAACGGTATGATCGAGGTGGAATTTGGTGGCAGGGGGCACCGCACACGGCTAAGGAACGATCTCAAGGATCAACTTGTGTGTCTTGGGGTGCCCCTGCCCTCGTATATAAAGGATGAAGGGGGGGAGGCTGGCCGGCCAAAGGAGGGAGGCGCAGGAGGAGTCCTACTCCTACCGGGAGTAGGACTCCCCCCCAATCCTATTCCAACTAGGAATCCTTGGGAAAAAGAGAGAGGGAAAGAGAGAGAGGTGGCCGGCCACCTCTCCTAGTCCTAATAGGACTAGGGGAGGGGGGAGGCGCGCAGCCCTCCTTGGCAGCCCCTTTCACCTTTCCACAATGGCCCATGTAGGCCCATTTGGCTCCCGGGGGGTTCCGGTAACCCTCCCGGTAATCCGGCAAAATCCCGATTTCACCCGGAACACTTCCGATGTCCAAACATAGGCTTCCAATATATCAATCTTTACGTCTCGACCATTTCGAGACTCCTCGTCATGTCCGTGATCACATCCGGGACTCCGAACAACCTTCGGTACATCAAAATGCATAAACTCATAATAACTGTCATCGTAACGTTAAGCGTGCGGACCCTACGGTTCGAGAACAATGTAGACATGACCGAGACACGTCTCCGGTCAATAACCAATAGCGGGACCTGGATGCCCATATTGGCTCCTACATATTCTACGAAGATCTTTATCGGTCAGACCGCATAACAACATACGTTGTTCCCTTTGTCATCGGTATGTTACTTGCCCGAGATTCGATCGTCGGTATCCAATACCTAGTTCAATCTCGTTACCGGCAAGTCTCTTTACTCGTTCCGTAAAACATCATCCCACAACTAACTCATTAGTTGCAATGCTTGCAAGGCTTAAGTGATGTGCATTACCGAGAGGGCCCAGAGATACCTCTCCGACAATCGGAGTGACAAATCCTAATCTCGAAATACGCCAACCCAACATCTACCTTTGGAGCCACCTGTAGTACTCCTTTATAATCACCCAGTTACGTTGTGACGTTTGGTAGTACCCAAAGTGTTCCTCCGGTAAACGGGAGTTGCATAATCTCATAGTCATAGGAACATGTATAAGTCATGAAGAAAAGCAATAGCAACATACTAAACGATCGGGTGCTAAGCTAATGGAATGGGTCATGTCAATCAGATCATTCAACTAATGATGTGACCTCGTTAATCAAATAACAACTCTTTGTTCATGGTTAGGAAACATAACCATCTTTGATTAACGAGCTAGTCAAGTAGAGGCATACTAGTGACACTGTGTTGGTCTATGTATTCACACATGTATTATGTTTCCGGTTAATACAATTCTAGCATGAATAATAAACATTTATCATGATATAAGGAAATAAATAATAACTTTATTATTGCCTCTAGGGCATATTTCCTTCACATTGTGTAGAGGCTTAGTGATGTAGAGATTGCTCAAGATGTGAGTGAGTCGCAATCTTATGGAATTAGATTCAACCAAGCATCTACATGGGTTAGACAACATGCAAGGTACAAATATATCCAAGACATAAGATAGTCATTATAAAAGATATAGGGTCGCGTTAACTGCCACACGTGTGGCAGAAAGAGAGACGCACCACACGTCTCTAATGTAAATAGTTTGTCACGTCATCGCATGCATGCATGTAGGAATCTTTCTCGATTTTCAGTTTTTAAAATGTTTTCTCTCTTAAACAAAAATCTGATTGAAAATCCGTTTTCACCATTAAATCCCTCGCGATGAGATCTTCGAAACTAGATCCCATGTTGATATGTTTTGATGAAAAAAAATTGGATTAAAAGTTGCCATGTCTATTGCATATGAATTGCCATGATGTTTACACTGAAGTTTCCATGATATGTTTCAGCTATTTTCTTCTACATTTAAAAGTAAATTTTGACATTTATAAAATGGGAAATTAAGAAACTAGACTTGCCATGAACCATAAACTAAAATTGCCATGATACATGCACGTAAAATTGCCATGGTTCATACAAAAAATTATTTTCATGGTCAAAGTACTGGAGTTGCCATCATCAAAATACTAAAATTGCAATGATCTACAAACTAAAATTACCACATGGCAACTTTAGTTTAAGCCCTATGGCAACTGCAGTGTAAACATCATGGCAACTTCTGGCAAAAAAATCGTTGAAACATATCAACATGGGGTCTAGTTTTGAAGATCTCGTCGAGACGGATTTAATGGTGAAAACGGATTTTTAGTTTGCTTTTTTATTTAGGAGATACAAAATTTTTAAACCGAAAACCAAAAAAGATTATGCTGATATTATCTATTCATACGTGGCAAAATGAGTGGTGATGAAGGCGTGTGGGCGATGTGCAAACGCCACACGTGTGGGCGTTAATATTTCCGAAGATATATCATGGATTAGTTATAAGCTCATGTCTTGCATGTATCCAATGGAGTTCCTACTCCAAGTTCGAAGCATCAATAATGTTCAATTCACCTCTCAACCTGCAAAATACTTTCTCATCAAGAGGTTTAGTAAATATATCCGCTAATTGCTTATCGGTGCGAACATGCTTAAGATCAATGTCACCCTTAGCAACATGGTCTCGAATGAAATGATGACGAACTTCAATATGCTTAGTTCGAGAATGTTGTACAGGATGATGACCAATTTTGATAGCACTTTCATTGTCACAAAGCAGTGGAACATGTTTCACATAGATCCCATAATCTTTAAGAGTTTGGGTCATCGAAAGTAATTGAGCACAACATGAACCAGCGGCAATGTATTCCGCTTCGGCAGTGGATAAGGATACTGAGTTTTGTTTCTTGGAAGACCAAGACACAAGAGATCCACTGAGAAATTGACAAGTACCCGAAGTAGATTTTCTATCAACCTTGTCTCCGGCATAATCCGAGTTGGAATAGCCAACAAGATCAAAAGAAGACCTCTTAGGATACCAAATGCCAAAGTTTGGTGTATGAATTAAGTATCTCACTATCCTTTTCACGGCCTTAAGATGACATTCTTTAGGAGCAGCTTGATAACGTGCACATATGCACACACTAGGCATAATGTCGGGACGTGAAGCACATAGGTATAACAAAGAGCCAATCATAGAGCGATAAACCTTTTGATCAACCGGTTCACCATCTTTGGTCAAGTCAAGATGTCCACTAGTAGGCATGGGTGTAGACATACCTTTGCATTCTTGCATATTGAACTTCTTGAATAAGTCCTTGGTGTACTTCGTTTGAGAGACAAATGTACCTTCCTTAGTTTGCTTGATTTGCAAACCGAGAAAGAATTTGAGTTCACTCATCATAGACATCTCAAACTTCTCTGACATTAGCTTTCCAAACTTTTCACTAAAGAGAGGGTTAGTTGAACCAAATATGATATCATCAACATAAATTTGGCATACAAACAGTTCTCCGTTAACCCTTTTAGTAAAAAGAGTAGAATCAATTTTACCAATTTCAAAACCACTTGCAGTAAGAAACTTGGTCAAGCATTTATACCATGCTCTAGGAGCTTGTTTAAGACCATAACGAGCTTTGTGAAGTTTGTAAACATGATTTGGTTTCTTAGGATTGATAAAGTCGGGAGGTTGTTTGACATAAACTTCCTCCTCTATTTCACCATTTAGAAAAGCACTTTTAATGTCCATTTGGTACAAGGTGATATTATGGTGATTAGCATAGGCAAGTAAGATGCGAATGGACTCAAGTCTAGCAACGGGAGCATATGTCTCACCATAGTCCATACCTTCGACTTGTGTGTACCCTTGGGCGACGAGACGTGCTTTGTTGCGAACCACTTGTCCATCTTCATCTTGCTTGTTGCGAAACACCCATTTGGTACCAATGATGTTGTGGTTGTTGTCGGGCTTCTCAACCAATGTCCAAACTTGGTTTCTCTCAAAGTTGTGTAGCTCTTCATGCATAGCGTTTATCCAATCCGGATCTTCCAATGCTTCTTCAACCTTCATAGGTTCAATGCTAGAGATGAATGAATAGTTTTCACAAAAGTTAGCTAAACGAGTCTTTCAGCGAGTGATTCTCCCGGTTTGTATATCATTGAAGATTTGCTCGACGGGATGATCTTTGGCAATTCTTGCTCGAACTCGTGAGAGCTTTTGTTTGGGTCTTCGTTGAACATCTTCTTCATCTTGTTCTTCTTCTTGGCCTTCTTCATTGTTGAAGTTGTCGTTCTCTTGTCGTGGTGGAGAAGGAGGTTGTTGATGTTCATCTTGATGCATTTCCTCTTCTTCATCTTGGTGTGTCCCACTTGTGGATGCTTCCGTATCAATTCTTGGTTCACCTTGTCGTGAAGTAGAAGCTTCCACTTGGACGGACGAGGTACTTTCCTTCACCTCCGTTGGACGAATTTTGCCAATAGACAAGTCTTGGATTGCTTCTGAAGGGTCTTTGTCTCCTACATCGATTGGCAATTGCTCTACTTGCGAGCCATTAGATTCATCAAACTTCACATCTACCGTCTCTTCAACCTTTCGGGTGAAATTGTTGTAGACACGGCAAGTGTGAGAGTTTGAGCCATAACCAAGTAGAAAACCTTCATGAGATTTAGGAGCAAACTTTGAACGACGATGCTTGTCAAGAATGTAGCACTTTGAGCCGAATACTCGAAAGTATCCAACTTGGGGTTTGTTACCGGTGAGGAGCTCGTATACCGTCTTGCCGAGTAGCTTGTGTAGATACAAGCGATTTGTTGCATGACAAGCTGTCTCAACCGCTTCTGCCCAAAAGTGCTTCGGCGTCTTGTATTCATCAAGCATCGTTCTTGCCATTTCGATGAGCGTCCGGTTCTTCCTCTCAACAACTCCATTTTGTTGAGGTGTGTACGTAGCCGAGAACTCGTGTGAAATCCCTTCTTCGTCAAGAAAGGTGTCCACATTTGCGTTCTTGAACTCCGGTCCGTTGTCACTCCGAACCTTCTTGATCTTCACATCAAACTGATTTTGGACCTTCCTAGCGAAGTTTTTGAAGATCTTCTGGACCTGCGACTTGTCATTAAGAAAGAACACCCACGTAAATCTTAAAAAATCATCAACTATAACTAGACCAAAAGAATTTCCACCGAGACTCTTGTAGGCGTTGGGACCAAAAAGATCCATATGAAGTAGCTCGAGTGGCCTCCTTGTGGTCATGATGTTCTTCACGGGATGCCTTCCTCCAACCTGTTTACCTGCTTGACAAGCACTACAAAGTCTATCCTTATCAAATATGACATCGTTAACTCCAAGGATATGATTTCCTTTAATAAGCTTGTCAAGGTTTCTCATGCCAATGTGACCTAGTCGTCTATGCCACAACCAACCTTTTGAGGATTTAGCAATAAAGCAAGTTTTAGGTTGTGCCTTTTTAGAGAAATCAACAATGTAAAGATCACCTCTACGTATACCGGTAAAGACCATTTTATGATTGTCTCGACGAAATACTTGGCAATCTACCTCAGTAAATAGGACATTCAAACCGAAATCAGCAAGTCTAGATACTGAAAGTAAGTTGTAGACGAGAGATTCAACGAGCATGACATTTTGAATGGAGCTATCATGTGAGATAGCCACCTTACCAAGGCCAACCACTTTACCCTTTGAATTATCACCAAAGGTGACATATTTCCGAGGGCCGTCATTTTCAGCAAGCTCACGGAACATCTCTTTATCTCCGGTCATATGATTAGTACATCCACTATACTGATAACCCATTCCTTTCCTCCTGACGCATATCCCCGAAGATTTGCCGTAAGACCAAAATGTCTCATTGCATCATCAAGATCAAAGTCACTATCATCATCATCATCATCATAGTATCCATGTTCACCATGATCTTGTGACTCATCATTTCCTAGAGAGGGTAATTCATTAGATAAATGATCATCAAAGTAGTCACTTTTATGAATTCTTATAGCTTCGGATATAATGATTCCAACATCTTCTTTAGCACGCTTGAGATTGGTAAGCTCAAATAGACAGTCACCAAAACTAGGATCACTAGAGTTCATCTTACTCAAGGAAATAGATTTATGGAGAATTTCATCCAAATTTTTCAAGGAATGATCGGGAAATTGTTCCTCAAGAAATTTCCATATAGTATAGGCACAATTAAGAGTAGGCAAACTAGCAATCAAATTTTTGGACAATCCTCTAATGATGAGCTCAATAGTTCTAAGATTGCGAATCATGTCAATATCTTCATCTAGGGTAGGATGCAAAGGATCAATATGAGGTGCACAAGGGCTAGCAATATACTTGTTCAAATGATATTGATTGAAAATTACAAGCATCTCATTTTTCCACTCACGAAAATACTCTCCATCAAGAATAGGCACTCTATGTCTAAGACTCCCTAAAGTAGACACATCCATCTTCCTCCAATGGTGATTAAACCAAGGCAATGGAGACCAAAGCTCTGATACCACTTGTAGGACCTTGAAGTAGATGTGTCTAGAGGAGGGGTGATTAGACACTTAATGCTCAAGTTGCAATTTTTAAGCTTTTTCGGTTTAAGGGGAGTTTACGCATAATTTCAGCATTCACAATACATAACAAGCAAGCATGCAAAGAGTGTATAGGCAGCGGAAAGTAAAGCATGCAACTTGCAAGAATGTAAAGGGAAGGGTTTGGAGAATTCAAACGCAATTGGAGACACGGATGTTTTTCCCGTGGTTCGGATAGGTGGTGCTATCCTACATCCATGTTGATGGAGACTTCAACCCACGAAGGATAACGGTTGCGCGAGTCCACGGAGGGCTCCACCCACGAAGGGTCCACGAAGAAGCAACATTGTCTATCCCACCATGGCCATCGCCCACGGAGGACTTGCCTCACTAGCGGTAGATCTTCACGAAGTAGGCGATCTCCTTGCCCTTACAAACTCCTTGGTTCAACTCCACAATCTTGTCGGAGGCTCCCAAGTGACACCTAGCCAATCTAGGAGACACCACTCTCCAAGAAGTAACAAATGGTGTGTTGATGATGAACTCCTTGCTCTTGTGCTTCAAATGATAGTCTCCCCAACACTCAACTCTCTCTCATAGGATTTGGATCTGGTGGAAAGAAGATTTGAGTGGAAAGCAACTTGGGGAAGGCTAGAGATCAAGATTCATATGGTAGGAGTGGAATATCTTGGTCTCAACACATGAGTAGGTGGTTCTTTCTCAGAACATATGAGTTGGAAGTGTAGATGTGTTCTGATGGCTCTCTCCACGAATGAAGAGGAGGTGGAGGGGTATATATAGCCTCGACACAAAATCCAACCGTTACACACAGTTTACCAATCTCGGTGGGACCGAATCAAAAAACTCGGTCAGACCGAAATAGTAAACCTAGTGACCGTTAGAGATTTTTGGTGGGACCGACTGGATCAACTCGGTGGGACCGATGTGCTAGGGTTAGGGTAAATCCAAAACTCGGTTTGACCGATTACTCAAACTCGGTGGGACCGATTTGGGTAATAAGTGAAACAGAGAGTTGACCAAGCAAACTCGGTGGGGCCGATCACTACAAGAAATATGTCAACTTGTGACCACCACTATTGGTCACTGAATGGTCACAAATTTCCATTTGTGACCTTTTTGTGACCAAAAACATAAGGTCAAAAGCTGGCCGTCGTAAACTGACTATAGCGACCTTTCTTCTGGAATGGTCGCAAACGTTTATGACCAAAATAAGTCCACTGTGGCGTTTTGGTCATTAGCAACCTCCCCAGGCCACGTAGGCATCCAACGTGGCAAGCTGATGTGGCACAAGATTCAGCCCGGTCCAGTTCGGTTTTCTACATGGGCCTAGCCCAACAATTCGGCCTTTTTAATGTATTTTTTCTTGTTAATTTTCGCTAGCTACATGGGCTTGGGCCATTAATTCGGCCTTTTTTGCTTTCTGAGGTGCAGCCTTTTCACATTCTACATATTTTTTATTTTCGGGTTTTCTATTTTTTTGTTACATTCAAATTTCAGATTATTGTAGTCAACTAGATGCACATTGTCAGATTCTTCACTAGGTCCCAGACATCAGGTTTTAATTTTTCACAACTTGTAACTCAATGATATACCAATCAGAGAACACATTTTAAATATATACAAATAACAAGCAAATCACCGATGTATCAATCAAGTTTATTACATTCCACCAATCACAATATAACCATACAATATTACACCAATCACAATATAGCCCTCTACAGATAAAACGCTCAACAAGTACATGCACGTCTCCAACACCTTAGCGCCTTCAACCTGCAAAACATCACATCCAGCCACATATTAACGATCAAATCAATTCACCCCTTGACGCCCTGGTAGGTGACGACGATGTGGTAGTGGTGGAAGCCGCCGCCGAGGCCGTCGGCGCCTGCGGTGTCCTCGTCGTCATCGAAGGCGATGACGACGGACGGGTCAGCGTCGAAGCAGGTGCGCTGCAGGCCACATCATCATATTTGAGCATTAATATTTCCGTATTACTACACAGGAACTACAACACTAGGAGTACACAGCAACTAGTAGCAGAACACCAATATCATCAGGAACATGAGTATAACAAGCATCTTGCTTTACTGGGATAAAGTGACACAGCAGAATTACTAGGATACAGTGACAGAACAGCAATAAGATAACATATTATGTGCTACAGGCTGACATTTCCAAAGTGGCACATTTGATATGCTAGGGACTTGTTGATCTAATCCAGGTTTTGTTTTACAAATTAGTCTTGCCGTAAATTCAGCTAGTGTTCAAGTTATAAACAGTTTCTTTTTACTTGCCATCTTTGTTTCTTCTCCGTGACATTTAGTAGCACACAGGAGTATATCCTGTTGTGCCTATGCATTGCAAGAGCCAAACCAATACTAAATATTATTGCAAACCTAACATACTTGAACAGCTTGGTCAGGGCAAGAACAAACCTGATGAGCTCTGAAGTTGAACAAATGGTGAACGAGCCCAGCCATGGCCACCTTCTTGGTCTTGTCCAAAAACAGAATAATCCATGATTAGATGATTGAAATAGCTCAAGAAACAAGAACACATAGCGTGCGGTGTATGGTTAAGAGGAGAAGGGGCATACTGGGCTGACCTCGTTGGTGTGCTTCTTGTCGCGCACGAGTCCATGGCGTCGGGGGCGGGGTAAGGCTCCTCGATGCTGGCGCTGGAGGCAACGCTACTGCCCTGCTCGCCGGCATAGCCGCTGCTGTTGGGGCTGGGCTCTGCACTAAGCTGGGAGTAAACAGAACAACGTCAACAAATGCATCCAGGGAGTTGCCAACATCACGTGTTAAATAAAATGAAGGTGAAGTGCTCCACACCACTCACTTATCTATAGATGCAGATTTGTACCAGATGACATGATGCATACAACTAATCTACAAATGGCTAGCTGTTATGATAGGCTAATCTGCAACAACTAATCTATGCCATATCTTTACAACCAACCATTCATTCTAGCAATATATTACAACCATGCCAAGCAAGCAAACATTTTACTTCTGAAGATAGGAAACCCAGATCAGCACCTTCATCGTGACCACAAGCTTGACTTGGGTATGCATACTGCAAAATCAAAGGGCATTTGATTAGGTGAAGGAAAATAGCAGTTTAAATCAGCTAATTATATTCTGTAGCACATAATTCAGTTAACAAAATCACATCTTAACTCTGACACTCTGTCTCTGGCAATTAACTCCAGTTTCCATCCTATCTCAAGCATCATTCAAAAATATTTTTTAACGAACACAATTGTTATAAATACCTCTTACAATGGATACCACCAACCTGTATCCATATTGTTCGATCCCAGGAGAACTGGCTACGATTGACAACATAAAAAAAATGAAACTGCAGGACACAGACACACGCACACAGACAGACACATAAATTTGTAATCTACAGGGATGTTCAGGGAATTTTCAGTATTAATAAACTGTCGTCAAATAGCTCTAAAGGATAATATAGAACTACATATCTACGGCCTACAGGGATGCTCAGGGAATTTTTCAGTATTAATAAGCTGTTGTCAAATAGCTCTAAAGGATAATATAGAAATACGTATGTACAGCCTACAGGGATGCTCAGGGAATTTTTCAGTATTAATAAACTGTTGTTAAATAGCTCTAAAGGAGAATTACTTAATTTCTAGATGATTGTTAACACAACTGATAGTGCCAGTTAGCCAGCCAGTGCTAAAATACTACTTACGCTCAGTGCTGCCAAATACGTAGACCGTCTTCCCATGCAGCTTCCCCCCTTCTTCTAGAGCTTTCTGTTCACCAACAATAAAGAATGTATTACAATGCAAGGAAACATCATATTGAAGGGGAAATTTGAACATCATCTATTCATCATACCTCTAAATTTTGAAAGTTCCAGTTGAACTCCTTAATCTTATCAATATTTTCCCACTGCAGATGAAACAAGCATTAAAAGTAAGGCCAAATGTGTATGACAGGGAAGTATTATGCATGTTTGTGTGTGATTAAAAACAAGAACATGAATGCGCACAAACCTCTGTCCCAATAGGAAAAGCCGACAACCAAAGATCCTCATGAAGATAGTAATAGAACGTCAGGCAATATGCAGAAAACGCAATACAAACAAGGGCACAAAGCATACGCCCTTCCTTCAAGTGAATGAAGCATCTAATGAATTCAGCCAAAAGAGCCAACTCATAACACAACATGAACGGAATAGCCACATCATAGTTAAAGCTAGGGGGTTGCATTGGAAAATCTGATGGTCATTAAGCAGAGGAAACATTTTCTTTAGTAATTTGCACTTTGAAACTGGGTCAGACATGCGTAGGAGACGACCATTATGCTAATTGTCTACACTTACGCTATTATTAGGGACAGGAAAACATGTCCTGTAAACAACCATCTCCTAGATGAAAGCAACTAAACATACAACATTCGCTACCGTTGCAGTGGGTCAACTCCAGTGCAATGCACAGCACGGCATTCCAGGAGAAAACAAAACCATAATCAATTGGACAAGTACCAAACTCTAAACAAATCTAGATATTTCAGTGGAAAGGGAACAACAACAATATGAACCAGATCGCCATCCCCTTGCCCTGATTCGAAGAGCGTAAAGCTCGCGGCAGCAAAGAGCAACGACACGGACACAGACACATGCTAAGCCGTACCAGCAGGGCCAATCAAGCCCGCCGCAAGCCGCCTATGCAGGGACCTAGCGAACCCGAAGCACGCAATCGAGAGCAGAGAGCAGGAAACCGTCGGGAAAGCGTCCTCACCAGATTCCTCGACTCGTGGACGTACTCCGTCTCGGGCTTGGGCTTGGGGGGCGCCTTGGCGCGCTTCGGCCGACCCCCTTTCGCCGCCGCCGCCGCCGGCGCCTCCGCCGCCGGCGCCTCCGCCTGGCTGTCACCGGCCGCCGCGGCCGCGCGCTTCCTGCCCTTGGCGCGCGCCATGCTTCTCTCTCTCTCTCGATCTCTCGATGTGGATTCGCTAGGGTTAGGGTTTGGTCTCGATTGGGATTTGGGGATTTGTATTTATGCACCGTGATCCCGATGGGATCTACACGAGGCCGCCGCTGCCCCTCCCCCGCCGCGGGGCCGGGTGCGGGTCACCTCCCACGAAAGGAGACAGAGACGGAGCCGGAGCGGACATGGATGGGACTCAGACACGCGGCGGAGGTGGTTGACGAGGCAGGCACAGAGACGGGGTGGGTCACCGGGATTCGTGGCGTGGTGGAGGCGCCGTGAGGAGGGGAGGAGGAGAGGGCGAGGGAAGGAGGGCAACGCCGCCGGCGACGGGAAGCGAGAGAGAGAGGGAGGCGGGGTCGATCTGGATCGGGGAGAGAGAGCGGGAGGCAGCATCGATCTGGATCGGGGAGAGAGAGAGGGAGGCGGCGGGCGGGTGGAAGGAAAACAGGGGAGAAGAGAGCTAGGGTTTCGCCTCACGTGGGGTTGGTGGGGAGGCGAGGGGTGGGGGCTGCCGTTGGATCCGGGAGGATCCAACGGTGTTTCGTGCATGATCCGCGTGTCTGGTCCACGGACCAATCAGAACGCAGTACAACATTATGACCAACTAAATTGGTCGTGATAGATTTGAAAATAAGATGTTAAAATCATGTAAGCTATTTTATGATCACAGAAATTCAAAAAAATAAAAGACCTTCTCATTGTGTCACCAATTGTGAACTACCTTTCAGGAAAATAACAAACATGGAATGGCAAACAATGTTGCCTAAGAAAGTTTTCATTTTTTTTGCACGAAAAAATCATTTTTCATTTTCCGAGTGCCCAAAATGGGTTTATTTTGTGAAGGACCTACCAAATAATTGTTGCAAATTTGGACCAAATCAATTTTCTAAAATACTAGGACATATTTAATGCACAATTGACAAAATGGTTGGGTGTAAAAAGGTTTGATCCACCTCTCGTGAAAAAGACCAATTCCTGGCGATTTAGCTGGAAGCGGGTCAAATTTGAATTGTAGCTGCCTCATAGTTTGCTATTTATTTTTTCCAAAAAATATTTCTAGGTACATAAGTGTTGGGGAACGTAGTAATTTCAAAAAATTTCCTACGCACACGCAAGATCATGGTGATGCATAGCAACGAGGGGGAGAGTCTGATCTACGTACCCTTGTAGATCGCAACGGAAGCGTTGACACAACGTAGAGGAAGTAGTCGTACGTCTTCTTGCCGATCCGACCGATCCAAGCACCGTTACTCCGGCACCTCCGAGTTCTTAGCACACGTACAGCTCGATGACGATCCCTGGGCTCCGATCCAGCAAAGCTTCGCGGAGGAGTTCCGTCAGCACGACGGCGTGATGACGATCTTGATGTTCTACCGACGCAGGGCTTTGCCTAAGCACTACAACGATATGATCGAGGTGGAATATGGTGGCAGGGGCACCGCACACGGCTAAGGAACGATCACGTGGATCAACTTGTGTGTCTTGGGGTGCCCCCTGCCCCCGTATATAAAGGAGCAAGGGGAGGAGGCCGGCCGGCCAGGTGTGGCGCGCCAAGGAGGAGTCCTCCTCCTAGTAGGAGTAGGACTCCTACTAGGAGGGGGAAAGAGGTGGAGTGGGAGAAGGAAAGGGGGGGCGCCGCCCCCCTCCCCTAGTCCAATTCGAACCAGGGAGGAGGTGGCGCGCGGCCCACCTCTGGCAGCCCTTCTCTCTCTCCACTAAAGACCATAAGGCCCATTACTTCTCCCGGTAGGGTTCCGGTAACCCTCCAGCTCTCCGGTTTTCTCCGAAATCACCCGGAACACTTCCGGTGTCCGAATATAGTCATCCAATATATCAATCTTTATGTCTCGACCATTTCGAGACTCCTCGTCATGTCCGTGATCACATCCGGGACTCCAAACTAACTTCGGTACATCAAAATGCATAAACTCATAATAACTGTCATCGTAACGTTAAGCGTGCGGACCCTACTGTTCGAGAACAATGTAGACATGACTGAGACACATCTCCGGTCAATAACCAATAGCGGGACTTGGATGCCCATATTGGCTCCTACATATTCTACGAAGATCTTTATCGGTCAGACCGCATAACAACATACGTTGTTCCCTTTGTCATCGGTATGTTACTTGCCCGAGATTCGATCGTCGGTATCCAATACCTAGTTCAATCTCGTTACTGGCAAGTCTCTTTACTCGTTCCGTCATACATCATCTCGCAACTAACTCATTAGTCACAATGCTTGCAAGTTTTATGTGATGTGTATTACCGAGAGGGCCCAGAGATACCTCTCCGACAATCGGAGTGACAAATCCTAATCTCGAAATACGCCAACCCAACATCTACCTTTGGAGACACCTGTAGTGCTCCTTTATAATCACGCAGTTACGTTGTGACGTTTGGTAGCACCCAAAGTGTTCCTCCGGCAAACGGGAGTTGCATAATCTCATAGTCATAGGAACATGTATAAGTCATGAAGAAAGAAATAGCAACATACTAAACGATCGGGTGCTAAGCTAATGGGTCATGTCAATCAGATCATTCAACTAATGATGTGACCTCGTTAATCAAATAACAACTCTTTGTCTATGGTTAGGAAACATAACCATCTTTGATTAACGAGCTAGTCAAGTAGAGGCATACTAGTGACACTCTGTTTGTCTATGTATTCACACATGTATTATGTTTCCGGTTAATACAATTCTAGCATGAATAATAAACATTTATCATGATATAAGGAAATAAATAATAACTTTATTATTGCCTCTAGGGCATATTTCCTTCAGCCTCCCACTTGCACTAGAGTCAATAATCTAGTTCACATCGCCATGTGATTTAACAGCAATAGTTCACATCACCATGTGATTAACACCCATAGTTCACATCGTCATGTGACCAACACTCAAAGGGTTTACTAGAGTCAGTAATCTAGTTCACATATCTATGTGATTAACACCCAAAGAGTACTAAGGTGTGATCATGTTTTGCTTGTGAGATAATTTTAGTCAACGGGTCTGTCACATTCAGATCCGTAAGTATTTTGCAAGTTCTATGTCTACAATGCTCTACACGGAGCTACTCTAGCTAATTGCTCCCACTTTCAATATGTATCCAAATTGAGACTTTAGATTCATCTGGATCAGTGTCAAAAACTTGCATCGACGTAACCCTTTACGACGAACCTTTTTGTCACGTCCATAATCGAGAAACATATCCTTATTTCACTAAGGATAATTCTGACCGCTGTCCAGTGATCTACTCCTAGATCACTATTGTACTCCCTTGCCTAATCAATGCAGGGTATACAATAGATCTGGTACACAGCATGACATACTTTATAGAACCTATGGCCAAGGCATAGGGAATGACTTTCATTCTCTTTCTATCTTCTGCCGTGGTCGGGCTTTGAGTCTTACTCAACTTCACACCTTGTAATACAGGCAAGAACTCTTTCTTTGACTACTCCATTTTGAACTACTTCAAAGTCTTGTTAAGGTATGTATTCATTGAAAAAACTTATCAAGTGTCTTGATCTATCTCTACAGATCTTGAAGCTCAATATGTAAGCAGCTTCACCAAAGTCTTTCTTTGGAAAAAAAACTCCTTTAAAACACTTCTTTATGCTTTACAGAATAGTTCTACATTATTTCCGATCAACAATATGTCATTCACATATACTTATCAGAAATGCTGTAGTGCTCCCACTCACTTTCTTGTAAATACAGGCTTCACCGCAAGTCTGTATAAAACTATATGCTTTGATCAACTTATCAAAGCGTGTATTCCAACTCCGAGATGCTTGCACCAGTCCATAGATGAATCGCTGGAGCTTGCATATTTTGTTAGCACCTTTAGGATTGACAAAACCTACTGGTTGCATCATATACAACTCTTCTTTAAGAAATCCATTAAGGAATGCAGTTTTGTTTATCCATTTGCCAGATTTCATAAAATATGGCAATTGCTAACATGATTCGAACAGACTTAAGCATAGATACGAGTGAGAAACTCTCACCGTAGTCAACACCTTGAACTTGTCGAAAACCTTTTGCGACAATTCTAGCTTTGTAGATAGTAACACTACTATCGGTGTCTGTCTTCCTCTTGAAGATCCATTATTTTCTATGGCTTGCCGATCATCGGGCAAATCCATCAAAGTCCATACTTTGTTCTCATACATGGATCATATCTCAGATTTCATGGCATCAAACCATTTTGCGGAATCTGGGCTCATCATCGCTTCCTCATAGTTCGCAAGTTCATCATGGTCTAGTAACATGACTTCCAGAACAGGATTACCGTACCACTCTGGTGTGGATCTCACTCTGGTTTACCTACGAGATTCGGTAGTAACTTGATCTGAAGTTTCATGATCATCATCATTAGCTTCCTCACTAATTGGTGTAGGTGTCACAGAAACCGGTTTCGGTGATGTACTACTTTCCAATAAGGGAGGAGGTACAGTTACCTCATCAAGTTCTACTTTCCTCCCACTCACTTCTTTCGAGAGAAACTCCTTCTCTAGAAAGGATCCATTCCCAGCAACGAATAGCTTGCCTTCGGATCTGTGATAGAAGGTGTACCCAACATTTTTCTTTCTGGGTATCCTATGAAGACGCACTTCTCCGATTTGGGTTTGAGCTTATCAAGTTGAAAGCTTTTCATATAAGCATTGCAACCCAAACTTTAAGAAACGACAACTTTGGTTTCTTGCCAAACCACAGTTCAAATTATGTCGTCTCAACGGACTTAGATGGTGCCCTTTTTAACGTGAATGCAGCTGTCTTTAATGCATAATCCCAAAATGATATTGGTAAATCGGTAAGAAACATCATAGATTGTACTATATCCAATAAAGTACGGTTATGACATTCGGACACACCATTATCTTGTGGTGTTCCAGGCGGCGTGAGTAGTGAAACTATTTCACATTGTTTTTAACTGAAGACCAAACTCGTAACTCAAATATTTTACCTCTGCGATCATATCATAGAAACTTTTATTTTCTTGTCACGATGATTTTCTTCTTCACTCTGAAATTCTTTGAACTGTTCAAATGTTTCAGACTTATGTTTCATCAAGTAGATATCCCCATATCTGCTCAAATCATCTGTGAAGGTCAGAAAATAATGATACTTGCTGCAAGCCTTAATATTCATCGGACCACATACATCAGTATGTATGATTTCCAACAAATCTGTTGCTTGCTTCATTGTTCCGGAGAACGGTGTTTTAGTCATCTTGCCCATAAGGCATGGTTCGCAAGCATCAACTGATTCATAATCAAGTGATTCCAAAAGCCCATCAGCATGGAGTTTCTTCATGCGCTTTACACCAATATGACCTAAATGGCAGTGCCACAAATAAGTTGCACTATCATTATTAACTTTGCATCTTTTGGTTTCAATATTATGATTATGTGTATCACTACGATCAAGATCCAACGAACTATTTTCATTGGGTGTGTAACCATATAAGGTTTTATTCATATAAACAGAACAACAATTTATTCTCTTACTTAAATGAATAACCGTATTACAATAAACATGATCAAATCATATTCATGCTCAACGCAAACACCAAATAACACTTATTTAGGTTCAACACTAATCCCGAAATTATAGGGAGTGTGCGATGATGATCATATCAATCTTGGAACCACTTCCAACACACATCGTCACTTCACCCTTAACTAGTCTTTGTTTATTCCGCAACTCCCGTTTCGAGTTACTAATCTTAGCAACTAAACTAGCATAAAATACTGAGGGGTTGCTGTAAACACTAGTAAAGTACACATCAATAACATGTATATCAAATATACTTATGTTCACTTTGCCATCCTTCTTATCCGCCAATCACTTGGGGTAGTTCCGCTTCCAGTGACCAGTCCCTTTGAAGTAGAAGCACTTTGTCTCAGGCTTAGGACCAGACTTGGGCTTCTTCACATGAGTAGCAACTTGCTTGTCGTTCTTTTGAAGTTCCCCTTCTTCCCTTTTCCCTTTTCTTGAAACTAGTGATCTTGTCAACCATCAACACTTCATGTTTTTCTTGATTTCTACCTTCGTTGATTTAAGCATCACGAAGAGCTTGGGAGTTGTTTCCGTTATCCCTTGCATATTATAGTTCATCACGAAGTTGTACTAACTTGGTGATGGTGACTAGAGAATTCTGTCAATCACTATTTTATCTGGAAGATTAACTCCCACTTGATTCAAGCGATTGTAGTACCCGGACAATCTGAGCACATGCTCACTAGTTGAGCGATTCTCCTCCATCTTTTAGCTATAGAACTTGTTGGAGACTTCATATCTCTCAACTCGGGTATTTGCTTGAAATATTAACTTCAACTCCTGGAACATCTCATATGGTCCATGACGTTCAAAACGTCTTTGAAGTCCCGATTCTAAGCCATTAAGCATGGTGCACTAAACTATCAAGTAGTCATCATATTGAGCTAGCCAAACGTTGATAACGTCTGCATTTGCTCCTGCAATAGGTCTGTCACCTAGCGGTGCATCAAGGACATAATTCTTCTGTGCAGCAATGATGATAAACCTCAGATCACGGATCCAATCCGTATCATTGCTACTAACATCTTTCAACACAATTTTCTCTAGGAACATATCAAAATAAACACAGGGAAGCAACAACGCGAGCTATTGATCTACAACATAATTTGCAAAATACTACCAGGACTAAGTTCATGATAAATTTAAGTTCAATTTAATCATATTACTTAAGAACTCCCACTTAGATAGACATCCCTCTAATCCTCTAAGTGATCACGTGATCCAAATCAACTAAACCATGTCCGATCATCATGTGAGATGGAGTAGTTTCATTGGTGAACATCACTATGTTGATCATATCTACTATATGATTCACGCTCAACCTTTCGGTCTCCGTGTTCCGAGGCCATATCTGTATATGCTTGGCTCTTCAAGTATAACCTGAGTATTCCGCGTGTGCAACTGTTTTGCACCCGTTGTATTTGAACGTAGAGCCTATCACACCCGATCATCACGTGGTGTCTCAGCACGAAGAACTTTCGCAACGGTGCATACTCAGGGAGAACACTTCTTGATAATTAGTGAGAGATCATCTTATAATGCTACCGCCAATCAAAGCAAGATAAGATGCATAAAAGATAAACATCACATGCAATCAATATAAGTGATATGATATGGCCATCATCATCTTGTGCCTGTGATCTCCATCTCCGAAGCACCGTCATGATCACCATCGTCACCGGCGCGACACCTTGATCTCCATCATAGCATCGTTGTCGTCTCGCCAATCTTATGCTTCCACGACTATCACTACCGCTTAGTAATAAAGTAAAGCATTACATCGCGATTGCATTGCATACAATAAAGCGACAACCATATGGCTCCTGCCAGTTGCCGATAACTTGGTTACAAAACATGATCATCTCATACAATAAAATTTAGTATCATGCCTTGACCATATCACATCACAACATGCCCTGCAAAAACAAGTTAGACGTCCTCTACATTGTTGTTGCAAGTTTTACGTGGCTGCTACGGGCTTTAAGTAAGAACCAATCTCACCTACGCATCAAAACCACAACGATAGTTTGTCAAATAGACTCCGTTTTAACCTTCTCAAGGACCGGGTGTAGCCACACTCGGTTCAACTAAAGTTGGAGAGACAGTCTCCCGCAAGCCATCTATGTGCAAAGCACATCGAGGGAACCGGTCTCGCGTAAGCGTACGCGTAAGGTTGGTCCGGGTCGTCTCGTCCAACAATACCGCCGAACCAAAGTATGACATGCTGGTAGGCAGTATGACTTATATTGTCCACAACTCACTTGTGTTCTACTCATGCACATAACATCAAAACATAAAACCTAGGCTATGATACCACTGTTGGGGACGTAGTAATTTCAAAAAATTTCCTACGCACACGCAAGATCATGGTGATGCATAGCAACGAGGGGGAGAGTCTGATCTACGTACCCTTGTAGATCGCAACGGAAGCGTTGACACAACGTAGAGGAAGTAGTCGTACGTCTTCTTGCCGATCTGACCGATCCAAGCACCCTTACTCCGGCACCTCCGAGTTCTTAGCACACGTACAGCTCGATGACGATCCCCGGGCTCCGATCCAGCAAAGCTTCGGGGAGGAGTTCCGTCCGCACGACGGCGTGATGACGATCTTGATGTTCTATCGACGGCCTAAGCACTACAACAATATGATCGAGGTGGAATATGGTGGCAGGGGCACCGCACATGGCTAAGGAACGATCACGTGGATCAACTTGTGTGTCTTGGGGAGCCCCTGCCCCCGTATATAAAGGAGCAAGGGGAGGAGGCCGGCCGGCCAGGTGTGGCGTGCCAAGGAGGAGTCCTCCTCCTAGTAGGAGTAGGACTCCTACTAGGAGGGGGAAAGAGGTGGAGTGGGAGAAGGAAAGGGGGGGGGGCACCGCCCCCCTCCCCTAGTCCAATTTGGACCAGGGAGGAGGTGGCGCGCGGCCCACCTCCGGCAGCCCTTCTCTCTCTCCACTAAAGCCCATAAGGCCCATTACTTCTCCCGGTAGGGTTCCGGTAACCCCCCGGCTCTCCGGTTTTCTCCGAAATCACCCGGAACACTTCCGGTGTCCGAATATAGTCATCCAATATATCAATCTTTATGTCTCGACCATTTTGAGACTCCTCGTCATGTCCGTGATCACATCCGGGACTCCAAATTAACTTCGGTACATCAAAATGCATAAACTCATAATAACTGTCATCGTAACGTTAAGCGTGCGGACCCTATGGTTCGAGAACAATGTAGACATGACTGAGACACATCTCCGGTCAATAACCAATAGCGGGACTTGGATGCCCATATTGGCTCCTACATATTCTACGAAGATCTTTATCGGTCAGACCGCATAACAACATACGTTGTTCCCTTTGTCATCGGTATGTTACTTGCCCGAGATTCGATCGTCGGTATCCAATACCTAGTTCAATCTCGTTACTGGCAAGTCTCTTTACTCGTTCCGTAATACATCATCTCGCAACTAACTCATTAGTCACAATGCTTGCAAGGCTTATGTGATGTGTATTACCGAGAGGGCCCAGAGATACCTCTCCGACAATCGGAGTGACAAATCCTAATCTCGAAATACGCCAACCCAACATCTACCTTTGGAGACACCTGTAGTGCTCCTTTATAATCACGCAGTTACGTTGTGACGTTTGGTAGCACCCAAAGTGTTCCTCCGGCAAACGGGAGTTGCATAATCTCATAGTCATAGGAACATGTATAAGTCATGAAGAAAGCAATAGCAACATACTAAACGATCGGGTGCTAAGCTAATGGGTCATGTCAATCAGATCATTCAACTAATGATGTGACCTCGTTAATCAAATAACAACTCTTTGTCTATGGTTAGGAAACATAACCATCTTTGATTAACGAGCTAGTCAAGTAGAGGCATACTAGTGACACTCTGTTTGTCTATGTATTCACACATGTATTATGTTTCCGGTTAATACAATTCTAGCATGAATAATAAACATTTATCATGATATAAGGAAATAAAGAATAACTTTATTGTTGCCTCTACGGCATATTTCCTTCAATAAGTACCTATTTAATCAGAGAAACACCAAAAAAATTCAAGATTCAACCACTAGCTAGGAGCGGTCATTCCCGCCGTTTTGACCGCATTTTGAAACGGGCATAAAAAATTCAAAAAAAAACAAAAAATTGGGAAACCTTCGCATTGTGTCATCATATGTGACCAAGTTTTCAAGAAAAATAACAAACTTGTAATATGGAAAGTATTTTTAAAAAGTGTTCTCAGAAACGAGCTATCACGTGTGGAGATCAATGGCTTTCAAGCCAAATGATCAATCTTATGGCCACATTCGTGACATAGTTTGTTCAAATGATCTCATATTGTGCACAAGGGTGCATCTTGGAATTCCAAACAACATTGCCTAAGGGAGTTTTCATTTTCTTTGCATGGAAAAACCATTTTCCATTTTTCGATTGCCCAAATGAGGTTTTTTTGTGAAGGACCTACCAAATAATTGTTGCAAAATTGGACCAAATCATTTTTATAAAATACTAGACCATATTTAATGCACAATTGACCAAATGGTTGGGTGTCAAAAGATTTGATCCACCTCTGGTGAAAAAGACAAATTCTCGTTGATTCAGCTGGAGGCGGGTCAAATTTGAACTGTAGCTACCTCGTAGTTTGCTCTTCATTTTTTACAAAAATCATTTCTAGGTACATAAGTATCTATTTAATCAGAGAAACACCAAAAAAATTTCAAGATTCAACCAGTAACTTGGAGCGGTCATTCCCGCCGTTTTGACCGCATTTTGAAACGGGCATAAAAAATTCAAAAAAAATCAAATAATTGGGAAACCTTCGCATTGTGTCATTATATGTGGCCAAGTTACCAGGAAAAATAACAAACTTGCAATACGGCAATTACTTTAAAAAGTGTTCTAAAAAATGAGCTATCATGCGTGAAGATTCATGGCTTTCAAGCCAAATGATCAATCTTATGGCCACATTCATGGCATAGTTTGTTCAAATGATCTCATATTGTGCACAAGGGTGCATATTGGAATGGAAAACAATGTTGCCTAAGGAAGTTTCATTTTTGTTGGACGAAAAAACCATTTTTCCATTTTTCGAGTGCCTGAAAGGAGGTTTTTTTTGTGAAGGAACTACCAAATAATTGTTGCAAAATTGGACCAAACCATTTTTATAAAATACTAGGCCATATTTAATGCACAATTGACCAAATGGTTGGGTGTAAAAAGTTTTGATCCACCTCTCGTGAAAAAGTCAAATTCCAGCCGATTCAGCTGGAAGCGGGTCAAATTTGAACTGTAGCTGCCTTGTAGTTTGCTCCTTATTTTTTCCAAAAATCATTTCTAGGTACATAAGTATCTATTTAATCATAGAAACACCAAAAAAATTTCAAGATTCAACCACTAGCTAGGAACGGTCATTCCCGCCGTTTTGACCGCATTTTGAAACGGGCATAAAAAATTCAAAAAAAATTCAAATATGTGGCCAAGTTCCTAGGAAAAATAACAAACTTGTAATACGGCAATTATTTTAAAAAAGTGTCCTCAGAAACGAGCTATCATGTGTGGAGATCAATGGCTTTCAAGCCAAATGATCAGTCTTATGGCCACATTCATAACATAGTTTGTTCAAATGACCTCATATTGTGCACAAGGGTGCATATTGGAATGGGAAACAATGTTGCCTAAGGAAGTTTTCATTTTCGTTGGACAAAAAAACCATTTTCCATTTTTCGAGTGCCCGAAAGGAGGTTTTTTTGTGAAGGAACTACCAAATAATTGTTGCAAAATTGGACCTAATCATTTTTATAAAATACTAGGCCATATTTAATGCACAATTGACAAAATGGTTGGGTGTAAAAGTTTTTGATCCACCTCTCGTGAAAAAGACAAATTTCCGCCGACTCAGTTGGAAGCGGATCAAATTTGAACTGCAGCTGCCTCATAGTTTGCTATTTATTTTTTCCAAAAATCATTTCTAGTTACATAAGGACCTATTTAATCATAAATACATGGTTTGGTGGCGATACATCGAGATTTGGGCGGTGGCCGAGGGCCCCAACTCTAGGGCACGTAAACTCGCATGCCCGTCGCGTGGTCACCGCGTGACCGTAATGTTGCCATGTGTTCTGGGCGGCCTAGGCATGCCTAGTGGGTTGGGCACTCTCCAGGTTGGTGCTAGGAAGAAAATTACAACATAAGATTCTCACGAGGAGACCGATCGATGCTCAAACATGAATTAGCAGCGAAGTGTTTGATTAGTGGTACGGGAAATGCACATGGCCAATGGGCGTGAGTTTTGGCTGAGGATGATCATATACTAAGGAGAATGTCTTCACAAATTTTGAGATCAAAAGGAGGATCCTAGGTGGTACTTGCTTTGCAAAGTACCACGCTAGACAAAAATATGAATGTTAAAGATGGGCTCGAAATAATGAATGGAGTGAGCTGAAATTTTGTGGAGGATGGTTATTTGGGCATAGGAAAGCATTGTAGAAAATTGATACCATTTGTACATGCCAAAGTAGTACTTCCTTCACAATGCTCTTCTATGGACAGAAACTTGGGAAAACTAGTGAGAGAGATTGGATGAATGAAATGAGCTCAAAATTGGTGTACGTAAGTTACTTAGGTATGGTCATGCGCTGGTAAATTTTAAGATCATTTGGGTAAGCCTAGCTAGTACTTACTTCACAAAGCTTCTCTCGAGGTAGAAACTTTGGAAATTTCCCGAGAAAGATTTACTAGGAAAATTGAGCTGAATATTATCATGTGGCAATGATTTGGGTATGGAAGAGTGCCCGAAAAGTTTGAGGGTAATAGGAGGGGTCTATATAACACTTGCTTTGCAACGTGCCAATTTGGCCATAAAATATAAATTGAACCTGGGCTCACATAGATGATTTGACTGGGCTGCAATTTGGAGGAGGGTGATAATTTGGGCATATGAAGTAACTGTATAAATTTCATGTCATTTAGAGATATAAAAAAGGTACTTCCTTCACAATGCTTCTAGGTGGACAAAAACTTTGGAAATTTGCCGAAGAAGATTTGCTTGGCAAATGGAGCTGAATTTTGTCATGCGGTAATGATTTGGATAGGAAAGAGTGCCCAAAAATTCCGAGGGCAATCAAGAATATATAAATAGCACTTCCTTCATAAAGTGTTGTTGTGAACACAATAGGAAAATGAATATTGTTGAATAAGTTTTGAACTAGGCAAGGAAGGATTTTTACATATTTGATGAAGATATGCCCCAAAGAATTTATGAGATTTTTTTGGGAATTTTGGGAATGATAGAAATATAGGTTGCTTCACAACCTAGGGCAAAAACTGCCACATGGACATGACACATAGGCAAAACTGATGAGATGGCACCTAGTCATCACAACCCACCACAATCTACAAGGCTATGACCATCTATATTGGTCATTAACAACTAGAAATAAGGCAGCGAACTAGCACTGTTTGCTTTGTGACCATTTCGTGTATGGAAATTACGACCTTTCTGACCAAAATGGTCGCAATGGTTTAGGGTTTGGAGCCCCTTGGACAGCTTTTGACCAATTGGTCTAAAATGGTCATAAATTTATGACCAATTCTTCAAGGGTCACTGACAGAAGGTCATAAGTTGACATATTTCTTGTAGTGGATTGCATATCTCGGTGGGACCGAAAGTATTGCAACAGGTAACAGAGAGTTTGCAAGCCCATCTCGGTGAGACCGAGATCCCATCGGTGAGACCGAACTGATTAGGGTTTCTGGCAGTGGCTATGACAAGTGAAACTCGGTGGCGCCGGATAGAAATAATCGGTAGGTCCGAGTTTGGCTTTGGGTTTAGATCATATGTGGAAGTGGGAAAGTGGCTGAGGATTTTGGAGCATATCATTAAGCACTTGAGCAAGAGGCTCATTAAGCAACACCTCATCCCTCCTTAATAGTATTGGCTTTTCCTGTGGGCTCAATGTGATCTTGGATCACTAAAATGTAAAATGAAGAGTCTTGAGCTTTGAGCTTTAGCCAATTCTTTGTCCTTAGCATCTTGGAGAACTTCCCACAACCCTTAGTCCATGCCACTCCATTGTTGAACTTATTTGAAACATACTAGATAGAAACATTAGTCCAACAAGAGATATGTTGTCATTAATTACCAAAACCACCTAGGGAGCACTTGTGCTTTCACCCGGGATGCCCCACCAGACACGGTGTCCGTTGCTGTTCTTGACGCCGCCCACCACCGGCGCCCCGTTCGTGGACGCCCGCCGTTGCGCCTGCCACCATTGGATGTAGTCCGCCCATGCCACGTGGTTGTCGACGGCGTACTAGGGGAGGGCGCACTGCTCCTCCATGAGGGATGACCGCACGCGGTCGATCTCAGCGGAGAAGACGCCGGGGCGCGCGTCGACGTCGGGCATCGGGGGGATGGGGACGACGCCATTGCTGAGCCTCCACCCCGTCGGCCCGACGTGCATGTCCAGTGGCGCCGGGATGTTGGCCTCGAAAAGCAGCCACGCCTCCCACTCCTGGAGCGAGCGGCGGCCGAAGCCGTTGGCCGCCGCGGCGTCGCCGGGGAAGCGTTCGGCCATCGCTGAAGAGGGAAGGGAAGGGGAGGACGGGGGAGCTCGGCGGCGCGGACGGGAGAGAGCAGAGACAGGGGAGCTCGGCGGAGCGACGGCTGGTTTGGGCTCGGGCTGATGTGGCCAGCGGTGAGGGGGAGCGGCGGGTTTTATAGCCCACGCCGTGTGGACGCATGGCGGGAGGGGAGGCGTCGCCGCACCGCCCGTGAGGAATCAATGGCAAGGCTGACCGGCGGCAGCCTTGCCATTGATTCCCCGCAGGAAACCGAGGCGCTCTGGAGGAAGACGAGATGTCATCTCGCTGACGCGGCTCGCCCACGGTTCTTTCCCACAAAAAAACGCTCTTCCCGGCGTCTCCGGGCGCCCCCCAGTGCGCTGGGTTCGGTCTGGGTACGTCTGCATCAATTTCAGACCAAGCTGGCGAAAAAGGGCTCCTAAAGACGCGACTGGGCTGTTTTTTAGGCGCCGGCGCGGAAAAAACGCCTGGAGAAGGTCTATTGGAGGCGCGGCTTGAGATGGTGTCAGGCTTTCTGTTTCTCCGTCCTTTCAACCCCTTTCTTTCCCCTACCTAGCTCCTTCATTTTTACTTTCTTTTTATTTATTTGAGGTATTCCAAATCCTGTGCCAAGTGCCCTGGGTGAGGATACGGGAATACAGAATCACAGGCGGGAGGGCGGAGGCTGAAGTGGGGCCGGGTCAAGGAAATCGGGTGATGGTATGGTTTCGGTAGATTTGCGAGCTGTCAAAGCTCGGGCCCTGCAAATTGTTTGTTCTTCGCAGGATCAAGAGAGATGTATACGGAGGCTTCGGGCAAAGGTTGCGTCTTTCCTCGCCTCTGCTGATTTCGTGGTGGGAGGAAAGAAGAATTATGTGCAGTGGAAAAAGCATGTGTGTCTCATTCCCTCGTTCAGTTATTGGCCAGGTTTCAAAATTGGTGCCTGTACCGATTGAAGACGAGGTTGCCTGTGAAAAGAAGATTGCAGAGAAGGAGTTCAGTGGGATGGGAAAGATTAGTAGGGTCAAGTCCGATGATGATTCAAGAGGTAAAAGCACTTGTAGTCCTAGAACTTGTTCGAGATATGATGGTTTAGTCCTACAATTTATAAAATAAACCTAACCAGTCATATAACTTGCACTTAATGTGTAACTTTGATCCTAGGCCAATTATAGAGCGACAACTGGACTGCTCTGGCCCAAGCCGGTCAGCGTGCATATTTGCAAGATCCCCCTGCCTTTCCTTGTAATGAACCTGCAGTACAGGAAACTGCATATAGATAGATAACCTACCGAGCTAGTGTGAGTATGTGACTAGGAAACTTAACCATTGGTGCTTCAGGATAAGCTCCACGTTGATGTGGGAATGCTTTTTTGTCATGAAATGAGAGATTTAGCTCACATCAATCGGTCTGCCCCCTGAATTTGCATTTGCTCTTATCCCTATTGTCAAGAATGGTAATCATGTTGCTGCTCTCTTGCGATCTCTGACCCTTCACTAATAGAAAACAGGGCTTTGGTCACAGCGCAATATACACATTAGTCTCGGTTGCATTATGAACCGGGACTAATATGAGCATTAGTCCCAGTTCAAACGGCTAAAGGCATTAGTCCCGGTTCAAATGAGCCCTTTAGTCCCGATTTGAGACACGAACCGGGACAAAAGGGCATCCCACCATTTAGTCCCGGTTCGTGTCTCAAACCGGGACTAAAGATTAGACATTTAGTTCCGGTTTGAGATATGAACCGGGACTAATGAGTTCGATGCCCTTTTGTCCCGGTTCGTGTCTCAAACCAGGACTAAAGGGCCCATTTCTCAAACTCTACCCCCCTTCCCGTGTATCGCCATTTCAGTTTTGAAAAAACAAAAAAAATGATAAAAAATTCAAAAAAATAAAATCCTTCAAGATGTAGTTATATTACTACACCTACTAGTTAGGAAAATTAAAAAACTTAAATTTGGACATGTTATTGCAAAAAAGTGTCATGAAAAAGTAAAACGGCTATAACTTTTGCATACGATGTCGGAAAAAAAGTATAATACATCAAAATGTTCAGCACGAAAATCCGCATCCAATTTTGACAGCCTACGGCCTGTTTGCAAATTTTTATAATCCTTAAATTCTAAAAGGAAAAAAGACATGCTCAAATTTCAGTTTTATTTGAATTTTGGTTAAATCTGGTCAAACTACTTATTCAAGAAGTATTAGTGTTACTACATAATTATTCAAGAATAATAGTGTTACTAAATAATTATTTCAATTTTTTGAATTTTGGTCAAATCTGGTCAAACTATGGTCAAACTACTTATTCAAGAAATATTAATGTTACTAAATAATTATTGTTTTTTAGAATAATAGTTTCAAACTCAAACAGTGAAACATGTGACTTCATGCTCAAGCTAAACTCCTGAGGGTTAATAGGATTGACATCTTATTATTTTGAGAAAAACAACAAGTGTAGACTTGGAAACGAGGGGGAATAAAATCCAGAAGTTAAGCGTGCTCAGACTGGAGTAGTGAGAGGATGGGTGACCGGCCGGGAAGTTAGATGATTTGGAATGATGAAGGGTGATTAGAGATTAGAGGTCAAATTGAGTAGAGGGGTCATTAGAGATTAAATTGTAAAATAATTCAGAAATTTGAAAATAGAAAAAAATTCAAAAAAAAATTTGTAAAATTTTCTTTAGTCTCGGTTGGTGTTACCAACCAGGACTAAAGGTGGAGTTCCAGATAGCAGCCACGTGGAGGGTCTTTGGTCCCGGTTGGTATAAGAACCGGGACTAAAAGCCCTCTAAAACCGACACAAATGGCTCTTTTTCTACTAGTGCTTCTTCCTAACAAGACTGAGATGAGACATTCCCTTCTAATCATATACTGCCATGCCAGCTTTGCAGTTACTTAGTGTTGGGGATAAGCTTTTCGTGATGCGCACAATATCCATACAGTATTTCGGATCGACTTACTTAATCTGCACTGCACATTTTTGTGCACCTGCACGCCAGACTAAACAAATCCATTCTGGAGTGCATATACTACTTTTTTTTAAATGAGGCAAATTTTTTGCCATTTTCATTGAATAAGGAGAAGAGTCTGGTTAAGTACATTACAGCCCTGTCAAAGCAGGAAAAAGGCAAAGGCCTACTCTTGCATCATCAAATTACACAAATGTTTAGCGCCCGCCAGACCCAGATAAACGCCTCCTCCTTATTAGATTGCACTGTCACCGCCACAGGCGCCGCCTTAATCCCGAACACGCGTGCTCTTTTCAAATCTCCCAGCTTGCAAGGTGGAGTACGGAGGCCAAGGCTTTCCTCGGTTGTGCAGTATTGGCAAGGACTCCATCCCACCAGAACCTCACTGTATCATAGTTCAACCAATGGGCGGTATCTACATCAAGTTGCGACCATGCAAGGGCCTCCTTCCAGACACGAATGGAGAAGCGGCACTTGAACAGCAGATGCGCCGCGGACTCTCGCACATGATTGCAAAGTGGGCAACGATCACAGTTTGGCCACCCATGATGCGGCAACCTATCCGCCGTCCAGATCTGATTTTGTGTGACCAATCATGCAAAAAAACTTACATTTTCATTCTTATATTATGGAACAGAGGGAATGATAAACACATTTTATTTTCTTTTGATGTAATGGAGCAGGTGTGATCCTAGATTTGATTAATCTGGTCTGTTGTGGAGGAGCTGGTAGAGGAGTTCACTGCGAGCAACGGAGCTAGGAAAGAAAAGGTAAGCCAGCGAGAGTACGCATACACACTTGTTGCTGCTACTCCAATAAGGATTGGTTTTTGGTAAATGTTTGGAGACGGTGTGCCGGCGGAAGCTTCGGCCGGTCTAGTCTATGCTCGCACGCGCGACCCACTCGCGAGCAACCACGTGGCGCAGTACTTGTAACACCCACGATGCGGCTATATCTCCCACGTGTCGGAGCACGACTTAGAGGCATAACCGCATAGTAGGCATGTCGCAAGAGGGGTAATCTTTACACGTCCCATGTACTGAAAGTGAAAGGGATAAAGAGTTGGCTTACAATCGCCACTTCACACAATACATAAATATAGCGTTACATCATCCAGAATACAATCATGGTCCGACTATGGAACCAAAATAAAGGCAACCCCAAATGCGATAGATCCCTGATCGCCCCGACTGGGCTCCACTACTGATCAACTGGAAACGAAACAACACAAATACGATCTTCATCGAGCTCCCACTTGAGCTGGATTGCGTCACCTGCATTGGTATCATCGGCACCTGCAACTGTTTGAAAGTATCTGTGAGCCACGAGGACTCAACAATCTCACACCCGCGAGATCAAGACTATTTAAGCTTATGGGTAGGAAAGGATAATGAGGTGGAGCGACATCGAGCACTAGCATATATGGTGGCTAACTTACGCAAATGAGAGCGAGAAGAGAAGCAAAGCACGGTCGTGAAGTTAGAAGTGATCAAGAAGTGGTCCTGAAGCTACTTACGTTCAAGCATAACACAGGAACCGTGTTCACTTCCCGGACTCCGCCGAGAAGAGACCATCACGGCTACACACGTGGTTGATGCATTTTAATTAAGTTAAGTTTCAAGTTCTCTACAACCCGATATTAACAAATTCTCATCTGCCCATAACCGCGGGCACGGCTTTCGAAAGTTCAAAACCCTGCAGGGGTGTCCCAACTTAGCACATCACAAGCTCTCACGGTCAACGAAAGATATTCCTTCTCCCAGGAAGACCCGATCAAACTCGGAATCCCGGTTACAAGACATTTCGACAATGGTAAAACAAGACCAGCAAAGCCGCCTGAATGTGCCGACAAATCCCATAGGAGCTGCACATATCTCGTTCTCAGGGCACACCGGATGAGCAAGGCGTTGGGTTGGCATAGACCCTGGTTGCCCAGGGGGCGCCAGACATCACTCAGGTAGGACCCACACTTAGAGAAGCACTGGCTCGGGGGGGTTAAAATAAAGATGACCCTCGGGCTCCGGAAACCCAAGGGAAAAAGGCTAGGTGAGTCAAATGGTAAAACCAAGGTTGGGCCTTGCTGGAGGAGTTTTATTTAAAGCGAACTGTCAAGGGGTCCCCATAACACCCAACCGTGTAAGGAACGCAAAATCAAGGAACATAACACCGGTATCACGGAAACTAGGGCGACAAGAGTCGAACAAAACACCAGGCATAAGGCTGAGCCTTCCACCCTTTTCCAAGTATATAGATGCATTAATAAAATAAGAGATATTGTGATATCCCAACATATCCATGTTCCAACATGGAACAAACTTCATCTTCACCTGCAACTAACAATGCTATAAGAGGGGCTGAGCAAAAGCGGTAACATAGCCAAACAACGGTTTGCTAGGATAAGGTGGGTTAGATGCTTGACATGGCAATATGGGAGGCATGATATAGCAAGTGGTAGGTATCGCAGCATAGCAATAGAGCGAGCGACTAACAAGCAAAGATAGAAGTGATTTCGAGGGTATATTCATCTTGCCTGAGATCCCGCAAGGAAGAAGAACGAGTCCATGAAGAAGACAAACGAGCGTAGTCGAACGGATCCTCACAAACGCGATGTTATCGAAACTAACCCTAAGAAGCAACAGCGGAAAGAAGCAAACAACATAGTAAACAACCATCACATAAACATGGCATGATGCACAAACAAGTATGATGCATGCCCAGTTTAATGAGGCATGACATGGCAAAGTGCACAAACAATACTACAAATTAAGCGGAGCTCAATATGCAACGAGTTGCATATTGACGGGACACCACATGACTTATTTAGTTCTCTCGTTTATGTACCCAACAATATTAAATGTTGTTAAACATGGCAAGAGGTGAAGCATATGAAAACTATCTATCTAGGCAAGTTTAAATGAGGCCGGTTATAACAAACAACAAATCAAGAAAATCCCCATGTGCAATATTTGAAATTGGTACTGTTTTTCCCTAAACACAATTTTAGAGTTATTAAACATGCAAAGTGGTGCCACCAAGTTAAACTAGGCATCTTTCTACCACATTTACATATAAAGATTATTTACAAAGGAGCTACGGTTATTAAGCTATGAATTAAGGCATTTTAACATGACATAGGAGAAAATTAATGCAAACAGCAGTTTAAACATTTTAAACATGCATGAAAGTTGGTTATTGTGAAACTAGATGAAATTCTAGTCATGTTTCATCTATAACTTACTTTAATCTGATGCACGGTTAATTAGATATTAAATGCATGAATGCTGAGGGTTTTTCTGTAAAACAGGTAAACTCAGGAAAAAAGGAAAATCGTAGATCTGGAAAAAAAACATGAATGGGCCAAACCAGAGGCTGGCCCAATAGTGGAAGGAAAAAAAGGAGGGGCGTTGGATCTGCTGCCCACCATGGGCTTGGCCCGTTAGTGGAGGAGGCTGGGCAGGCCGGATCTAGCTGAGCCTTGGAGGCGCTGGGCTCGCGGACGCAAGTCAACACGAGCGTTGGCAGGGGAAGGAGTGGGACTTGGAGGCGCTGCAGAGGGCGGGCAGAGAAGAGGCAACGGCGGCCGCTTGGCTGTCAGGACCCCGATTCCAAGTCACATCGATCTAGCTGGTAACACCTCATATCACTTTGCGGCCTCACGCACGGTATTCCCACGGGTGTCGCCTTACCATGGCCCGGGACCGTTTGCGCCTTTTGGCTCACGTATATGATAGTGTCGCTAGCATCCATATGACAGAGAACCCGGGCCGACATGGCTAGTTGTTAACCCAAAACGGCACTAACCCATGGGGACAGGCATACATGAATCAACTTCGAGCATATAGGTCAGCAGCGTGTGAATCCGGGCTTTAGCACTGGGCTAACAGGACTCTGGTGAACCGGGCTGTAGCAGGCTAGGCAGGACTCCGGATGTCACCGCGTGACATTTCCCTAAAGGGACAGACACGGGAACGAAGTGAAACACATGCCGGCCAGTCAAGTGTCCTGAGCAGTAGTGCTGGGCTAGCAGGACTCCGGTGAACCGGGCTGTAGCGAACTACTATGGCCCATGGGAGCACAAGACTACATTTCCCCATAAGAGAGGCTACCAAGGATAAACAACTAGGTTGTCGGATCCCACACATACCAAGCATTTCAATCATACACACAATATGCTTAATATGTGCAATACAACATGGCATCACAACAAGACTCTACGACTCAGAGTATTTATTCATTAGGCTCCGAGGAGAGAGATATTACAAACATGGGTCTCATGACCCAACATACAGAGCATACAAGCAACAAGCACATGCGGAAGCTTAACTTGTTTGAGTACAGACAACTACAAATGAAAAAGGCTGAGAAGCCTGACTAACTACCAGATCCTGCCGAGGGCACAAGATCGTAGCTGAGGTAACAAGCTAAACCTCGAAGTCCACGTGGAACTACTAGCGAGACTGAAGTCTCTCTGCAAAACATAAATTAAGCAACCGTGAGTACAAATGTACCCAGCAAGACTTACATCAGAACTAACTACATATGCATCGGTATCAATAAAAGGGGGGTGGAGTTTAACTGCAGCAAGCCAGCTTTGACTCAGTGGCTAACCTGAACTACAACTGCAAGTAACTCTTTTGAGGTGGCGCACACGAGTCCACAAATTCACCATACCAATACACCACTATGGATCCACTCTCGTCTCCCTGCGAGAACGCCATCCATAGCACTCACACTTATCTTGCGCATTTTAGAGTATCCACTTTCACTTGTCTATGAACTATGCAAGGGGTCCAAGTTTCCATATCCGAGGAATCCGGCTATTCGAATAGATAATGATAACCCTGCAGGGGTGTACTTCTTCACACACGCTCTCGCCACTTACCGCCCTGTACACGTCATGTACCTCGGCAACCTTCAAGCAGAAGCCGGGCGAGGGAGTCGGCCACGACCTGACTAACCAACAAGTCTCTAGTCTAGGTTTATCGCCTATTCGGGTTCCACCCGCAAGGAGATCCGGCCGGGGTGTCGCTCACGGCCCCAAACGATGTGAGCAGGGTTCCCAAGCCCACCATCCGGGTACCACTTGGTACACCGGGCCACTGTGCCTAGTCTGTCCCAAGCCCACCTGTACCGGGTGCCACTTGGTAGACTACTAGCACTACCTACAAACACCAGAAACTAGTTGCAACTCCTGGACAGAGATCGAGTTGATTAATAAGTCGAGAGAGCTTGGAGCGCCCGGAGCCCAATGTGTGGTAGTAACTGTTCATGGATCACAAACACAGAAATCAGTTCCTAAGGACGGCTGCAATGAGACAACCCACCATGCACTCCTACATGGCCTCTCACCGCTACCTTTACCAAATCGTGTTCACACACTTAGCTCTCAACAGTAGGACATGTTCACCACATTCCAATTCATTCCCGGTGAATCAGACCTGACTCAACTCTAAGCAGTAGCAGGCATGACAAACAAGCATGAATGAGTAGGCACATCAGGGCTCAAACAACTCCTACTCATGCTAGTGGGTTTCATCTATTTACTGTGGCAATGACAGGTCATGCAGAGTAAAAGGGTTTCAACTACCGTAGCATGTAACAGTTGAATCGTTGTTGTCCTAATGCAGTAAAAGAGAGCAGGAGCAAGAGAGTGGGATTGTATCGGAATGAACAAGGGGGTTTGCTTGCCTGGCACTTTTGAAGATATTATAGCTCTTCATCGGTGTCATCGAATTCATCGTCGGAAGATACGTCTACCGAGGGGGAACAACACCGGCAGACAGAGAAAGAACACAATCAATGCAATGCACATTCACATGAATGACATGTCATGTTAAGGTACTGAATTCACCTAATGCAATATCTAGCCAAGTTAATTGAAGTGGAATTCAAACAAGGTTAAACTCCAACTCCAAATGCTAGTTCATAAATTGCCCTAATCATGATTTATCCTATTCAGTGAGGTTGACTTGTTCAAACATGCATGGAAGTGCCATAAACAGATTCTTCATATTTTTCTGATGATTTTTCATATATAATTTATTTCGTTTGGAGTTACGGTTGAATTTCTATGATTTTTCAAAGCTTGCAACATTTTATGAAATTGCCAAATCATTTTTGAATTAGAAATATTCCAAAAAATGTTTACTGCGTCAGCTCTAGGTCGTGCTGACGTCAGCTGGTCAACAGGGTCGGTCCTGGTCAAACCTGACCCATGGGTCCCGCGTGTCAGTGTCTAACTAAACTAACCTAGTTTAATTAGCACTAACCTAGGTTAAACTAATTAAATTTAAACCTAAACTAGATTAATTAGCCGGGTGGGGCCCGCATGTCAGTGGAACAGAGGGGGGTAAGTCAACCCAGCCAGCGGGGTCAAACCATGCCGGCCAGCGGGTCAACCCCTACCGGTGACGTGTCGCCGGCGACAACAGGCGCGGCGGAGCAGCACGGAAACGCTGCTCCAGCGACCATTTGAACGGAGGAGACCACCTACGGGGAGCTGAGGCTCTCCCACATGCAGCTGGGGTGGTGGCTCGGCTCGGGGGTGGCCGGAACGGCGCCGACGATGAGCACAATGGCGACTGGAGCTCGAGTGAGCTCGGGCTTGTGGCTTCGGTGGTCCTAGCAGCGCGGCGACAGGAGCTACTCGATCTTCGTAGTGCGGTGAGACCGTTGGGCACGGTGGCGAGGCCATTGAGTGGCCGGAGCCACGTCGGCGACGAGGTCAGGCGACGGTGCGATCGGGTAAGAAGGGCGCAGCAGCTATGGTGCACAGGGAAGAAAATAGAGAGGGGGAGGACGGGTAGCAGCTCACGGCGATCTTCTTGGAGTGGACGGCGAGCTCGGGGAGGTCCCGTAGCCGGCAAATCAACGACAGCAGTGGTCGGCTCCCGAGGACGAGGACGACGGCGATGGCGAGGTTGAAAGGCTCCCGGGCTTGTTTTGTTCTTCTCGTCGACGTGCGGAGCCGCGGTGGAGCCTAGGGATACGGTAGGAAGGTCAAGCGAGCTCGGTGGGCGCGTTGGCAGCGAGCGGCGGCGACGGCGGCTCTCTGTTCGGCCGAAGAACGAAGAGGAAGAGGGGAAAATGGCCAGGGAAGAAGGGGGGTCAGCACGGCCTCGTCCACGTCTCCTGGTGCGGAGAAGGGAGAGGGATGAGCCTCCAGCGCGAAGCAGGAGGTTGCGACCTCCCAGCGCGCGCGTGCATGACTTCGCCTCTGCCTACTGGCAGAGGTTGAAGAAGACCACAGCGCCCCTGGTGGGCTGGGCTGGCCAACTGGGCCGCCAGGTAAGTGGCTGGACTTCTCTCTCTCCCTCTCTCTCTCTCTCTCTCTGTCCTTTCTAATTTTATTCTGTTTTTCTATTTTCTGCTTTATGTTTGCAAATAAAATACCAACCAAAACACTTTGGTTAATTTTGTAAATTTTTGTGAGGAATATTTGAATTATTTCCAAACCAAACAATAAATTTTAGAATATTTGGAGCAACCAATATTTAATGGTAACTTTTAAACTCCAACTCAAATACCATAATGATTTAATTCAATGACCAAAATGTCCTGAAAAAATATGCATCATCTCTGGTAGAGGCTTTCACCTTTTTCCATAAATCATGAACATTTTAAAAGGATATTTTGAGGTCATTGAAAATATTTTGGTTGAACCTATTTGAACTGCATTTGTGCTAGGGTTTATCAATCCCCATTTCAAATTTATTAAAATGAACATGATGACATGAATGCTTATGAAACTAATTGCAATCAAACTCTAGGGCCGTGACAACTCACCCCCACTAAACAAGAATCTCGGCCCGAGATTCGAGACGTGAGGTAAGAAGGAAGGGGGGTCACAAAACTATCGCAGTCTTCTCGATCCAACTGCCCTTCTCGAGGATGTTGATTCATTTGCATCATCTTGATCTTAACGTCTTTGCTTTCGGGATCTTCATCCAGCATGATGACGGCAGAAAGAAATTCTACAGGAATCGATCTCCTCGAGGATCGAGCACTCAAGATCAACTCATGGAGTGAGATATAAAACATCTCTTGAGCGGAGACACGAAACACACATCAGGGGTGATGGAAAGAAGCGGATGATAAAGGTTCAAATTTGGTAGGCAACAATTCCACGCTTAAGATGATGGTGCATGGTTTCAAAGTAGCGAGAAGATAATTGCCATGATACCATAACGGGACATCTTAAAGAAGGTGACTCGCAGAAATATTCCCTTAAGTGGCAAAAAGAATTACTTTTGATTCAGAGATCATTGAAACCCTTCTCACCAGCCTGAGGCAATCACAAATGATCGCGTGAAGGAGCACTAGTAGAAAACTGGGCAATAGCACCGGTTCGTAAGGGCCTTTAGTGCCGGTTATGGAACCGGCACTATTATTTCGGCACTAAAGGCCCCCCCCTTTAGTACCGGTTCAGCACGAACCGGCGCTAAAGTGCCACCACGTGGCGTGAGCTCGCGCCCTGGTACGGGGGACCTTTAGTACCGGTTGGTGTTACCAACCGGTACTAAAGGTTTTTTTTTTAAATTTTGGAAAAAAATTTGTTTTTTTTTATTTTTAATTTTTCTGAATTATTTGATGATTTAGTCTCTAATGACCTCTCTTAACTGCTCAAGTGTGGATCACTCATTCCAAATCATCTAACTTCCCGACCGGTCACCCATCCCTCTCACTACTCCAGCCCGAGCACGCTTAACTTCCGGGTTCTATTCTCCCTCGCTCCAAGTCTGCACTTGTTGTTTTCCTGACAATAGTAAGATGTCAATCCTATTAACCTTCAGGAATTTTGCTTGAGCATGAAGTGACACATTTCACTGTTTGAGTTTGAAACTATTGTTTTAAAAAACAATAATTATTTAGTAACACTAATATTTCTTGAATAATTAGTTTGACCATTGTTTGACCACAGTTTGACCATAGTTTGACCAAAGTTTGACCAGATTTGACCAAAATTGAAATAACTAAAATAATTATTTAGTAACACTAATATTCTAGAATAATTAGTTTGACCAGTGTTTGACCACAGTTTGCCCACTGTTTGAATATTTTTCAATTTTTTCCACTCTAGATCTTAAAAGCCCCGTAACTTTTTTCTATTAGGTTTTTGAGGATTTTAAAAATGTTTAACGGGGTTCCCCCAGTTAAATTTGGATGTAACTTTTCGAGTAGATGATTTTTCATATAAAAAACTTTTTCATCCGAGTTAGTATGCAAAAGTTATGCCCATTTTTACAAATTTCAGAGAGATTTTGCAAATAAAGTCAAAATTCACATTTGCAAATTTTCCCAACAACTAGACCACATATCACAAGGGAAACTTATTTTCTTTTATTTTTTTGACATTTCCATCATTTTCGTTTTTTTTAAAAAAGGCGATCCACAGGGGGGGGTAGAGTTTGAAAATTGCCGTATAGTGCCGGTTTGTGTCACAAACCGGTACTATAGGTCAGACCCCTTTAGTACCGGTTCGTGCCACGAACCGGTACTAAAGGTTAGACCTTTAGTACCGGTTCATGCCACGAACCGGTACTAAAGGTGATCGTGGGGCCCCGGCCTGACGCCAGCCTGCCACCACCCCTTTAGTACCGGTTCGTGCCACGAACCGGTACTAAAGGTTCAACACGAACCGGCATTAATGCAAATCCGTTCGAACCGGCACTAATGGTACCATTAGTACCGACTCAAATACAAACCGGCACTAATGTGCTTCACATTTGACCCTTTTTCTACTAGTGGAGCTTGAAGAAATGGCATACTCCTACTAGAATGGATGATGTGGACTACCTTGTTGAAGACAACACAATGGATGATTTCTTCTTATCATTGAAAAAAGGATAGGGTCTAGGGTAAGCCCACTCTTGAAGATGATCCTGAACAACAACTACTGAGGTGCAAGCTGGGAACAAAATGCTAATGCTGGGAATGATTATGGTAACTGGGGAAGAACTCAACAGTCGAGAGTGAGTCCACTATTTCAAAAGGTTATAACATAACCGAGGAAACTGGGAGCAAATCCCAGTTAACGCCAACGGTAAAACCTAGTGCTTGTGCGTGCTCTCAAGAACTTGAGCATCTCCATATTCATCAAGGTTTTACCAATATCCGTGTCAAGGATCCTGGCAACACAACATACCACCATGATGAATGGTGATGGATGATGCGGATACAAAGGAAGATAACACCTTCTCAGACTTCCCCTTAGCGAGGCTAAGGAAACATAATCTGGATGATTGACCGAGAGACATTTAGCACTCCGCTTCTAGTGTTCTCCTTGATGTGCTAGCATAATCCATTCATAGATATGGTTTGATATCTAGGACATCAAGTAAAAGGTCGGACTTCGGGAACACAAAAATCCATAAGGAACAACTATTGGAATAATCCTACGAAATCCTTATGGGGAGGTGGTCAACTTTCTCAATCAAGCTACTACAATAATAAGTCCTCCGGCCGGGTGTGTTGGCCACGACATCCACTTTACCGGTTATCGAGAGACCGATATTATAGTTCTTGGAAAATGCTCCAACCATCATATCTGCCTGAGATTCAGATCTGGTTGGTGTCAGGATATTCCAGACTCATCAGGTCTAGAGAGAAAAAAAAGAAAGTTCACAACACAAGTTGACGAGATGACGTTGCAGGATTCTCAGGAAATGGACTACGGTGGTAAGCTCCAAAACATGAGCTGGTTCTGCTACAAATATGTGAACACACTGTCCCAGACAAGCATGACCACGTAGTAGTCTTATAATGCAACACTACCGAGTTCAGATGGGGAACCATCATCGAGGATATCGAGGTCTTGTGCATTACCATGGATTAGCACTTAACTCCTTCTCCTAGAACAAATCAGTCAGTGGCTTGGTGTGCTAGGGACACATATGGACTGGAGGTAATTAATCTACCAAACCATAGAATACTTCGCATGTATGCATAACTAACTTGGGATGGTACCAGAGGAAACAAAACAATCTTTCTCGAACTTATGGCGGCAACTTGCTCCAAATGCACATGAATTTGAAGAAGTCACTTCTTCCATCCAAGCATAAGCTTCATGAACGGAACACGAAGGCATTGCGTACAAAGTTTCCAATGCTAGGTTGATGTTCAACATGAATCATGGGGGAGACAAAATGTTGCTGATGGGTTCAACAGCAACTCATCGGAATTTCCATATCACTGGACTTCCACCATCATGTGAACACGGCGATAGCATTGGTCAGACCAAAAGATGTAATGGTGTATGCTCGAGGGATCAACCACGAGTAAGACAACATTACGAACATCGTTGGTTCTGATTTGACTTGACGATGGCCCATACTTAAGTCAAAGTTTGGACAAAACAATAGCTCCACCAATTGGTCACAGAGACCAATCGATGAAGATATCATCTTTCTTCAACACACATATACAAAGAGATATCCCTTTGGAAAGAACTAAGTCGGATATAGCCTTTATCTTCCAACTCTCCAAGTTGTTGTTTAGCTTAACCAACTAGCTCAGGGTATCCAACATAGATTCTTGGAGAAAGAGTGGTTTATTGGAAAACCAACTTGATCACGAACTCAACATATCGGTCAGGGGACGACCTGGTGATACTCCCATGAAGATACCCGGAAAATCATGAACCACCGATATGTCTCTAAGCTCGAGAACAATCTTGCTTTTCAAGGCAAGACGACATGATCAGAAGAGTAAGGGATTGGATAATCCTAACTCATTGATCGAAGAGTGCACCGGAAATAAGGACTAGGTAGCACGATCAACCTTAGGGTGATAATTCAATAATCAGCACACTAAGAATGATATTAATGTCCATTAACTACTAAGTAGCGGAGTTGCTAGGAGTATTTATTTCACACATCATAGTTCACTTGCTGGCATTCTGGTTGCGACAACATGGGACCGAGGAATGAAAAATGATGGCAAGAAGTATCACTGCATCAAGAATTCATAAGAGATGGTGCAATTCTCATGATATTCTTGACATAAAGTGGGTAATACTTCAGGGTAGAACAGACTCAAAAGCTTGATTGCATTTGATCTGCGGAATACAACTGCTTTGACCCAATCTTAGAAATGGATGAGGTACTGGAGTTTGTTTCTCCTAGTCATTCTCGAATAGAATGGCTTGACGGACCACAAGAGTAAAAGGCACCGATAAACACGAATGCACACATACTCTTGACTATCAACTGATAGGCTAAGGTCGGAATACAACTAAAGGGGGACAACTCAAGGAATATATTAACTTTCTGAGTTGTGGATGCATAGGTTAGTATGTCGAACAAGTTCAATATATTTCTTCCGGATAACCCATGCTAAGAGGTAGGACTGGCAGAGTCACAACTATGAATGGAGAACTCCTCAGGAGTGCTCTAATGGTGATCTTTTGGTTCAAAGAACTTCTGCCTTAATGGTTCATGGTATTTGGAAGAAGGAAATACCATGGACCTCGAGGACTAATGAAAAGGTTACTAATATCCTGAAGGAACTAGCAACACTATCAACATGAGGTAAGTAGGGTGAATCTCGGGTCAAGAACCCAGGAATAGAATACCTACTACCAATTGGCATCACAGGATGCCTTCAAGAATGATTGCCAGAATCATCACACGGGGAACACAAAACATAGCTAGATTACTAGGTAATCTTCTGAGACACCTAGGGCCATAATACTAACTCCAACATATATGTCGAGGCAATAAATTACCTCAACTCATAATTAGTGTGACTAACCTGGCCTAGAGGAACATCGAAACCAGAGGGAAAGGATTTTGCAAATGCATCAGATTATTTAGAAACCTGGAATGACTCGGACGGCATAATAGCTGTAAATGCTCAAAATGATTTGAGACATCCTGCAAAAATGGTGGCATAACGACTAATTATCACAATATCAAGGTTCTGAGGCCGGCTATGAACATATGGAAGTAGTAGGAACTGAACTGAGGCTTGAACTCAACAATCATAGGCAACTATGGTTTCGTAACACGTCATCCTGAGAGATAGAAGAGAAGCCTAGTTCTTAACCCCGTAGAAAAGATAAGATGACTCAGAACAGAAGGACATAAGGTATAAGGAGTAAAAAGAGCCTTACGTTCTCATCCACAATCAATTCCCTTATATAACTAAAGCATTTCTAGACATGACTTCGACCAGCTTGGCTTGGTAATCCTACAGGCAGTCAGGCTCTGATACCAAAGCTGTCAGGACCCCGATTCCAAGTCACATCGATCTAGCTGGTAACACCTCATATCACTTTGCAGCCTCACGCACGGTATTCCCACGGGTGTCGCTTTACCATGGCCCGGGACCGTTTGCGCCTTTTGGCTCACGTATATGATAGTGTTGCTAGCATCCATATGGCAGAGAACCCGGGCCGACATGGCTAGTCGTTAACCCAAAGCGGCACTAACCCATGGGGACAGGCATACATGAATCAACTTCGAGCATGTCGGTCAGCAGCGTGTGAATCCGGGCTGTAGCACTGGGCTAACAGGACTCTGGTGAACCGGGCTGTAGCAGGCTAGGCAGGACTCCGGATGTCACCGTGTGACATTTCCCTGCCGAGAAGGCTGAGAAAGGCTAAGGGCACAAGATCGTAGCTGAGGTAACAAGCTAAACGTCGAAGTCCACGTGGAACTACTAGCGAGACTGAAGTCTCTCTGCAAAACATAAATTAAGCAAACGTGAGTACAAATGTACCCAGCAAGACTTACATCAGAACTAACTACATATGCATCGGTATCAATAAAAGGGGGGTGGAGTTTAACTGCGGCAAGCCAGCTTTGACTCAGTGGCTAACTTGAACTACGACTACAAGTAACTCTTTTGAGGTGGCGCACACGATTCCACAAATTCACCATACCGATACACCACTATGGATCCGCTCCCGTCTCCCTGCGAGAACGCCATCCATAGCACTCACACTTATCTTGCGCATTTTAGAGTATCCACTTTCACTTGTCTATGAACTATGCAAGGGGTCCAAGTTTCCATATCCGAGGAATCCGGCTATTCGAATAGATAATGATAACCCTGCAGGGGTGTACTTCTTCACACACGCTCTCGCCACTTACCGCCCTGTACACATCATGTACCTCGGCAACCTTCAAGCAGAAGCTGGGCGAGGGAGTCGGCCACGACCTGACTAACCAACAAGTCTCTAGTCCAGGTTTATCGCCTATTCGGGTTCCACCCGCAAGGAGATCCGGCCGGGGTGTCGCTCACGGCCCCAAACGATGTGAGCAGGGTTCCCAAGCCCACCATCCGGGTGCCACTTGGTACACCGGGCCACTGTGCCTAGCCTGTCCCAAGCCCACCTGTACCGGGTGCCACTTGGTAGACTACTAGCACTACCTACAAACACCAGAAACTAGTTGCAACTCCTGGACAGAGATCGAGTTGATTAATAAGTCGAGAGAGCTTGGAACGCCCGGAGCCCAATGTGTGGTAGTAACTGTTCATGGATCACAAACACAGAAGTCAATTCCTAAGGATGGCTGCAATGAAACAACCCACCATGCACTCCTACATGGCCTCTCACCGCTACCTTTACCAAATCGTGTTCACACACTTAGCTCTCAACAGTAGGACATGTTCACCACATTCCAATTCATTCCCGGTGAATCAGACCTAACTCAACTCTAAGCAGTAGCAGGCATGACAAACAAGCATGAATGAGTAGGCACATCAGGGCTCAAATAACTCCTACTCATGCTAGTGGGTTTCATCTATTTACTGTGGCAATGACAGGTCATGCAGAGGAAAAGGGGTTCAACTACCGCAGCATGTAACAGTTGAATCGTTGTTGTCCTAATGCAGTAAAAGAGAGCAGGAGCGAGAGAGTGGAGTTGTATCGGAATGAACAAGGGGGTTTGCTTGCCTGGCACTTCTGAAGATATTATAGCTCTTCATCGGTGTCATCGAATTCATCGTCGGAAGATACGTCTACCGAGGGGGAACAACACCAGCAGACAGAGAAAGAACACAATCAATGCAATGCACATTCACATGAATGACATGTCATGTTAAGGTACTGAATTCACCTAATGCAATATCTAGCCAAGTTAATTGAAGTGGAATTCAAACAAGGTTAAACTCCAACTCCAAATGCTAGTTCATAAATTGCCTTAATCATGATTTATCCTATTCAGTGAGGTTAGCTTGTTCAAACATGCATGGAAGTGCCATAAATAGATTCTTCATATTTTTCTGATGATTTTTCATATATAATTTATTTCATTTGGAGTTACGGTTGAATTTCTATGATTTTTCAAAGTTTGAAACATTTTCTAAAATTTCCAAATCATTTTTGAATTAGAAATATTCCAGAAAATGTTTACTGCGTCAGCTCTAGGTCATGCTGACGTCAGCTAGTCAACAGGGTCGGTCCTGGTCAAACCTGACCCGTGGGTCCCGCGTGTCAGTGTCTAACTAAACTAACCTAGTTTAATTAGCCTTAACCTAGGTTAAACTAATTAAATTTAAACCTAAACTAGATTAATTAGCCGGGCGGGGCCCCGCATGTTAGTGGAACAGAGGGGGGGAAGTCAACCCAGCCAGCGGGGTCAAACCACGCCGGTTAGCGGGTCAACCCCTACCGGCGACGTGTCGCCGGCGACGACAGGCGCGGCGGAGCAGCGCAGAAACGCTGCTCCGGCGACCATTTGAACGGGGGAGACCACCTACGGGGAGCTGAGGCTCGCCCGCATCCAGCCGGGGTGGTGGCTCGGCTCGGGGGTGGCCGGTACGGCACCGACGATGAGCACAACGGCGACCGGAGCTCGAGTAAGCTCGGGCTCGTGGCTTCGGTGGTCCTAGCGGCGTGGCGACAGCAGCTACTCAGTCTTCACGGTGCGGTGAGACCATTGGGCAGGGTGGCGAGGCCGTTGAGTGGCCGGGGCCACGTCAGCGATGAGGTCAGGTGACGACACGATCGGGTAAGAAGGGCGCGGCAGCTATGGTGCACAGGGAAGAAAACAGAGAGGGGGAGGACAGGCAGCAGCTCACGGCGATCTTCTTGGAGTGGACGGCGAGCTCGGGGAGGTCCCATAGCCGGCAAATCGACGACAGCGGTGGTCGGCTCCCGAGGACGAGGACGACGGCGATGGCGTGGTTGAAAGGCTCCCGGGCTTGTTTTGTTCTTCTCGTCGACGTGCGGAGCCGCGGCGGAGCCTAGGGATACGGTAGGAAGGTCCGGCGAGCTCGGTGGGCGCGTTCGCAGCGAGCGGCGGCGACGGCGGCTCTCTGTTCGGGCGAAGAACGAAGAGGAAGAGGGGAAAATGGCCAGGGAAGAAGGGGGGGTCAGCACGGCCTCGTCCACGTCTCCTGGTGCGGAGAAGGGAGAGGGATGAGCCTCCAGGGCGAAGCAGGAGGTGGCGACCTCCCAGCGCGCGCATGCATGACTTCGCCTCTGCCTACTGGCAGAGGTTGAAGAAGACCACAGCGCCCCTGCTGGGCTGGGCTGGCCAACTGGGCCGCCAGGTAAGTGGTTGGACTTCTCTCTCTCTGTCCTTTCTAATTTTATTCTGTTTTTCTATTTTCTGCTTTATGTTTGCAAATAAAATACCAACCAAAACACTTTGGTTAATTCTGTAAATTCTTGTGAGGAATATTTGAATTATTTCCAAACCACACAATAAATTTCAGAATATTTGGAGCAACCAATATTTAATGGTAAGTTTTAAACTCCAACTCAAATACCATAATGATTTAATTCAATGACCAAAATGCCTGAAAAAATATGCATCATCTCTGGTAGAGGCTTTCACCTTTTTCCATAAATCATGAACATTTTAAAAGGATATTCTGAGGTCATTGAAAATATTTTGGTTGAACCTATTTGAATTGCATTTGTGCTAGGGTTTATCAATCCCCATTTCAAATTTATTAAAATGAACATGATGACATGAATGCTTATGAAACTAATTGCAATCAAACTCTAGGGCTGTGACATTGGCAAAGCGGTTCGCCGGGTGGTCGAGGAGGCAAGGAGGAGGCGGAGGCCGAGCTCTAGAGGCCGGATCTGGTGGCTGCCTCTCTGTTCCTGGCATCAGCGGCGGACTCCGATGGCACCATGGCATCCTGCAGAACGGGAGGGAGAGAGAGATGAGCTCAGTAGGCAGGGGGAAGAAAGGACGGCGAGGTCGGGGCTCACCATGGCAGCGGTGGCCGCCGCCAGGAGGCCAGACGGCAGGAACGCGAGGGAGGGAAGAGGTGGTAGGTGTTGGTGCTCCTGGCTTCCTGCGGGATAGTGATGAAGCTCCGGCGCGGTGGCTGTTCCCTGCTGTGGCAAGTCAGAGAGAGAGGCGTGTGAGGGAAGGAGGAACCAGAGCAGAGGAAGAAGGAATACAATGGCGCGGGGTCGTCCTCGTTAGCCGGCGGCTCCGGCGAGGTCCAGCTAGGGCGCTGGGGACGCTGAGGTCGAGCAGGAGGAGCTCGGGGGCGCAAGGATCTAGGAGATGGGGATGGTGGGCGACGAGGTGGAGCTCGGGCTCCTACGGTATTTGAGCGTCGGCGGTCGTCTGGGTGTGGCTGATGGTTGGTGCAGGGGGAATGAGAGGATCCCGAGGTGGGAAATGAGTGCGGCGGCGGCGGCTGGGAGGATCCCTAAAAAATTAGGGATTTGGTCTCAGGTTAGGCTAAAATATATAGCAAGTGGTAAGGTTAGGGGCTACTCAAGCCGTCCGATCGCAATCGGACGGACGAGAAATAAATAGGTAGGGGTTCAAATAAGAAAATGGTGATGTTTTGTAGATGCTTGGGGATGTTCCGGACCCATCGGTCACGACTGCTCGGGTCGGGTCTGGGACAATTTTCGGACGCGCGCGCGAGGAGGGCCGCGGGCTGACGAGAGAGGTTACGTTGGGCCTGGCAGTAGGTAGTGGACTGTGTAGATAGTCTAGTGAGGAAAGAGAGAGAAAGCCCGGCAACAGTTTTCGGAGACCGAAAACGTCCGACGATTTGACCGACTATATTGTCGCTATAGTTATCCGTTGGGGCGTCAAACAGACTCCGAACGCGATGAAACTTGGCAGGCGGCCTACCTACAACAAAACAACACCACATGCCAACTTTCATCCCATTACGAGAACATTTTCCGGGCACTTATAAAATATTATTTCGGACGTGCCGCAGGCGCGTGCAAGTGTGTCCAGGCTCAGAACAGACAACGGAAGGAAACGGGGAGACCAGGACGGATGCAAGTTCTGAAAACATGATGACGCAATGCACATGATGACATGAAAATATGCAACACGCAAGCGAATGACATGGCAACGACAACGAATAACTCGAAGACACATGGCGCGTCGGTCTTGGGGCGTTACAACACTCCACCACTACAAGAGGATCTCGTCTCGAGATCTAGGATGGCACCGGAGGGAAAACAGAAGAGGAAGAGGAGAGGTAAAACTAAGTTGCTTCTTTGACAAACGAGTGAAAGAAAGAACCTTGAGAGGTTAAACCATCTTCGAGAAAAGAATACAACAAAGATGAACAAAGTTGAAAACACTCCGTTAGAAAAGAGGAACAAGGAACATTACGGAAACATTGTAGGTTGAAAGGCATAAGAAAAGGGTTGCAATTGACAAGAAGTACATGCAAGAAAAACGAGATGCAAGACTTGACAAGATGAAAAGTACTTGAGCAGAGGACACAACACTCTGGTTAAATGGATAAGCATGAAAAGAACATGATCCTCATAACTTGAGATGATGAGTGAAGAAAGCAACATCTCAATGCCTCCGGAAGAGATAAAAGAATGGAATTAAAGGAACGGAGAAGAAAACAACATCTTTTACCTAAAATGAGCTTTGAAAAAGTATCTTTAGGAGAAGGGTCGAACGAAGTTGTTGGAAATCCAACAACGAAAAGAACAAGCTTATTGTGGGCTTATGGAAAACACGTCGAAATCTTGAGGTGACATTCTGCCACTAACGAAAAATAATAGATTGGATTGATATAAACAAGGAGATGAGAAACTTATTTCCCCGGAAGGATAAATGAAGAACTTGAGTCATTTATAAGCACTATAAATAGCAACAATCCTTAGGGAAAGCTTTAGGTGAAAAATGACACAAGATAACTCCAACGAAGAGATTAAAGGATTGGAAAGGATGTCCTGAACGAAAATAAAATGATGGGTTTTACATATCTCATCCGTGATAACTTGCGATTCATGAAACACGAAGGAAAATTGTCAAGAATGACATAACACCACCTCAAAAGATAAGGTAGAAAGAATTGCACTTTGGAATGCAAGATGAAGAAGTCTTGAACTCCTCAAAACAAAACATGTGTTGAGCAACCTATTTAATTTTGAGTATAGCTTGGTGGATCATAACTTCAAGAGAAATCCTAAAGAACGAATGAAGAATGAAAGAAATCCTTGATGAGCCAGCATGTTGAGCTTCCATGAAGAACTCCGGATAGGAAATGATAACATAAAAGAATTGAAGGTTTGAAGCGAACAAGATTGAAGCCTTGCAATGATTAGATGAATCTTCGTGGTGATATAGTTGAGAGATCTTGGATCTCCAGGAAAAGTATGAAGCACCTGAACCGAGAATTTACTCATCATGAACAAACTCCGAAAGAATGAATCCATCAATTGGATGAAGCAAGAATAAGAATTATGTTATGTGTATCCTTCACCAATTAAATTGATGACAACAACGGATTTGGCATACTACTTATTCTCGTAGAAAGGATTAAGATAGATATAGCGCCACCTTGGGAAGGTCTTCAACGATTCACCAGTAGGATTGAGAAGAAGGAATGAATTGATATGATAACCAAGGAAGGGAACTCTTAAATGAACCACCGTAAGAATTGAAAATGAACGAAAAAAAGATAAAGAAACACCGGTAAGAATTGGAAAATGAACGAAGATACTTGAGAGAATTTAGATACATGTGAACGAAGAGATCCCGAGCTGATTAGATGATATTTGAACGAAGCACGGGTAAGCTTTGGAGAACGATAGCTACACACTGAGAATGAATAATTCTGAAATGATGGGCTCCAGAGAATCAAACTGAAATGACTCCTGAATTGCTCCAGATAGGTGAAAAGAATTACCGACAAACGAAATAATTTGAGAGGATAGCGTGAAGCTAGAACCACGCATCTCTGAGAGAACGGATAAGATTTGGAGGAAAAACTCTTCTTCGGTCTTCAAATGCAGAGAATGATGATGAGAAAACACCACCATGAATTTTTGAGATAGTCTGGGATGAATATTAGAAAGGTTGAACCAACGATGAAAAGAATTTGAAAGATCTTGGAGAAGACATTTGACTGATGATAACTCATTCGTACATCAAACTTTGAAAATTGATTTGAGAGTAAATCCAGGAAGATTAGAAGAGTCAGGTAAGATCCTAGGAAAAGACCTGTGGGTTAGGGCCCGCTCAAAAGAAAACACCGTTGAATGATTTGAAAGAGAGATTGCGCCTATTAAATGGCTTGAATGAGATAACATCCTCGAAAGAACTTGAGCGAACTGAGAATGGAAACGGGAATCTTCTGAGACATCTTCAGTACTCCGGAAAAAATGGATAGCGAGAGGTGAATAATTAAGAAGTGCACCGGCATAAGAAAGCATTTGAAGAGAGGAAAAAGAGGAACATGATCAACACCAAAAACTTGAATTGAATCCGCCGGAGAAGAAAAGAGAATGGAGAATGTTGAACTTGTAGAGCATCTTCATGAGAACCAGAGGGTAAGAACATTGATAGAAAAGAATGGATAGACTTCCCATCAATAAAATGGATATTTGATTAAGAAATCTAAGTCCTTGAATAAAAAGGGTAGGAGGGAGGGAAAACAAAGGAAACTTGGGGACGGATTAAACAAACCACGATGAGAAGACTTGAGTTGATCTTGCGGATGTTGAAAAAGATCCGATCCACTTGAAGAGAGACACACCGGTTCAGAAGAAATTGAGATGGCAAACTCGAAGATCAAGAAGGATTTGTATTCACATAGGAATATGAGAACACCGCTTAGGAAAGGTATGGAATCAACACTTGACTTTGAAGCAACTCGGATACCACAACTGAAACAAAACAAAGTATTGGCTTGCAAAATAAGCCGGAACAAACATATGATAGAGATTGCGTCCGAAGTTTTCGTGGTGGGGCCCACACGGGCTCGATCGTACAGCACCATCATGTACAAGGCAGTGCACATGACATACGAAGCGTCCCCGAGTCAGCATGGCCAAGGACTCTTTAAGACACAACGAGACCACTATAAAACCAACCGTGGATAGGCGGAGAACTAGACGTCGAACCCCAATCTCATATCATGCATCTGTCGGAAAGATATCGTAAGAGCTACTTGAATTCCCACTTATAAACTCCCAAAACTTTCTGGTTATGCAATCAGGTGTTGGGGATACAGGGGAAGCATAATATCTCACCCAAAACTAGCAAATCCTACATCCAGCTGTATCCATCCTTCAACACATAACCAAGAAACCTTCAGAAATCATTTACCTCAACCTTCGAAAAGCATCCGTTATACGAGTTATGGCAATACTCCTGAACTCCCGCCCCAGTACTGGGTGATGTCGAGGTTATCTCACCAACAACTACATAAAAGAGATTTTCGATGTCGGTGAACTCAGGTATTCCAGAACTACAACGATAAAATTGTGACGACAACACCTCGGAGCTCAACTCCCCGGGACACTGCCACAACCCCTAAATGTCAGGAGGCACCAAGAACAATGTTCTCGTCACAAAACCATCAGAACGATTCCAAGATACCCGCGCGATCCTAAAAATATTTAGTGAAATTTGAGGAGAGAAAAGTCAAAACTCTACGTCAGGAGGCCTCACCAGAGCGACGAAGGGACTGAGAAGTGATACGTCTCCGTCGTATCTACTTTTCCAAACACTTTTGCCCTTGTTTTGGACTCTAACTTGTATGATTTGAATGGAACTAACCCGGACTAACGCTGTTTTCAGCAGAATTGCAATGGTGTTGTTTTATGTGCAGAAAACAAATATTCTCGGAATGACCTGAAACTCCACGGAACATCTTAGAAAAAATAATAAAAAATCCTTGCCAAAGATGAAGACCAGGGGGTCCACACCCTGTCCACAAGGGTGGGGGCGCCCCCCCTCTAGGGCGCGCCCCTACCTCGTGGCCCCCCTGGATGCCCTCCGACGCTGACTCCAACTCTATGTATTTGCTTTCGGAGAGAGAAAAATCAGAGAGAAGAAATCATCGTGTTTTACGATACGGAGCCGCCTCCAAGCCCTAAAACCTCTCGGGAGGGATGATCTAGAGTCCGTTCGAGGCTCCGGAGAGGGGGATTCGTCGCCGTCGTCATCATCAACCATCCTCCATCACCAATTTCATGATGCTCACCGTCGTGCGTGAGTAATTCCATCACAGGCTTGCTGGACGGTGATGGGTTGGATGAGATTTATCATGTAATTGAGTTAGTTTTGTTAGGGTTTGATCCCTGGTATCCACTATGTTCTGAGATTGATGTTGCTATGACTTTGCTATGCTTAATGCTTGTCACTAGGGCCCGAGTGCCATGATTTCAGACCTGAACCTATTATGTTTTCATGAATATATGTGAGTTCTTGATCCTATCTTTCAAGTCTATAGTCACCTACTATGTGTAATGATCTGGCAACTCCGAAGTGACAATAATTGGGACCACTCCCGGTGACGACCATAGTTTGAGGAGTTCATGTATTCACTATGTGCTAATGCTTTGTTCCGGTTCTCTATTAAAAGGAGGCCTTAATATCCCTTAGTTTCCAATAGGACCCCGCTGCCACGGGAGGGTAGGACAAAAGATGTCATGCAAGTTCTTTTCCATAAGCACGTATGACTATATACGGAATACATGCCTACATTACATTGATGAATCGGAGCTAGTTCTGTGTCACCCTATGTTATGACTGTTACACGATGAACCACATCCGGCATAATTATCCATCACTGATCTGGTGCCTACGAGTTTTCCATATACTGGTTCTCGCTTATTTACTTTCCCACTGCTACTGTTACAATCACTACAAAATACCAAAAACATTACTTTTGCTGTCTTTACTTTTGTTGCCGCTACCACCACTATCATATTACTTTGCTACTAAACACTTTGCTGCACATACTAAGTTTCCAGGTGTGGTTGAATTGAAAACTCAGCTGCTAATACTTGAGAATATTCTTTGGCTCCCCTTGTGTCAAATCAATAAATTTGGGTTGAATACTCTACCCTCGAAAGCTGTTGCGATCCCCTATACTTGTGGGTTATCAAGACTAATTTCGGGCGCCGTTGCTGGGGAGCATAGCTCTACTCTTTGAGTAACTTGGGATTTATATCTGTTGGACACTATGAAGAACTTGAAAGATGCTAAGACAACAATTTATCCCTCAACTATGAGGGGAGGTAAGGAACTGCCATCTAGCTCTGCACTTGATTCACCTTCTGTTATGAGTAGGCTAGCGACACCTAAACCTGCTTCTGCTATTCGTTCCGATATGTTGCATGTTATTGATGATGCCACTTCTGCTATGCATGATACTTATGATGAAACTGCTTCTATGCCTGATACTACTATGCCCCTTGGTGAATTTCTTGATGAACAAATTGCTAGGGCTAGAGAAAAAGAAATTATTGAATCTGAATACAATGATGATAGTGATGATGAAAATATGCCTGTTATCCCCGAGGGCTATCTTTTTATATGGAATCTTCTGCCGCTATTTTAGCTTGCAAAGATAGATATGAGCTCAAGAGGTTATTAGTTAAATGGAACAAAGAATCACTTAGAGATAAAATGAAACCCGACCCTGCTTTTGCTACTTCACCTATCTGTGTTCCTGATAAGGATAATGAATTCTCTGTTGATCCTGATATAATTACTTTGGTTGAATCTGATCCGTTTTATGGCTATGAATCTGAAACTGTTGTGGCACATCTTACTAAGTTAAATGATATAGCTGCCCTGTTTACTAATGATGAGAGATCGCGTTACTTTTATATACTCAAAATATTTTCGTTCTCATTAAAGGGTGATGCTAAGATATGGTTTAATTCTCTTGATCTTGGTTGTGTGCGTAGTCCCCAGGATATGATTTATTACTTCTCTCCTAAATATTTCCCTGCTCATAAGAAACAAGCTGCTTTGAGGGAAATATACAACTTCATGCAAATTAAAGAAGAGAGTCTCCCACAAGCTTGGGGGAGGCTTCTCAAGTTACTTAATGCTTTGCCTGATCATCCTCTTAAGAAACCTGAAATACTTGATATCATTTATAATGGACTAACCGATGCTTCCAGAGATTACCTAGATAGTTTTGCTGGTTCTCTTTTCAGGGAAGGAACACCGGATGAAGCTGAAATTCTATTAAATAATATGTTGACAAATGAAAATAATTGGGCACCTCCTGAGCCAGCTCCTACTCCAATTACTGAGTCTATTCCTAAACCAACTCCGAAGAAAAGAGGTGTTCTATTCCTCAGTCCCGAAGATATGCAAGAGGCAAAGAAATATATGACAGAAAAAGGTATTAAAGCTGAAGATGTTAAGAATTTACCTCCTATTGAAGAAATGCATGGTCTTAATATACCGCCTGTTGAAGAAACATATGATCTCAATTCTTTATTTACTGAAGAATCTCGTGATCCCGATATCCCGACACAGGTAGTGAAGGTAAATTCTCTCTATAGATATGATAAAGCTGAAGTCCCTCCTACTAAAATTGCTAGTCAGTGCTTGGATGAGTTTGATAACTTTATGTTTAAGCAAGACGACTTCAATGCTTATTTTGGTAGACAATTAAAAGAAAATGCTTATATGATTAGACGCTTGGGTGATTATATGGTTACCACTCAAGTAGAACCAGTACTTAAGGCTCAAAAAGAAGTGCTTGATGAAATGAATCGTAAGAACAATGATTATGCTGTTAGAGTGGCTACTAGAACTGGTAGAATCACTTAGGAACCTTTGTATCCTGAAGGTGTTGGGGAACGTAGTAATTTCAAAAAAATTCCTACGCACACGCAAGATCTTGGTGATGCATAGCAACGAGAGGGGAGAGTGTGATCTACGTACCCTTGTAGACCGACAGCAGAAGCGTTAGCACAACATGGTTGATGTAGTCGTACGTCTTCACGGCCCGACCGATCAAGCACCGAAACTATGACACCTCCGAGTTTTAGCACACGTTCAGCTCGATGACGATCCCCGGACTCCGATCCAGCAAAGTGTAGGGGAAGAGTTCCGTCAGCACGACGGCGTGGTGACGATCTTGATGTTCTACCGTCGCAGGGCTTTGCTTAAGCACCGCTACAATATTATCGAGGATTATGGTGGAAGGGGGCACCGCACACGGCTAAGAATACGATCACGTGTATCAACTTGTGTGTCTAGGGGTGCCCCCTACCCCCGTATATAAAGGAGCAAGGGGAGGAGGCCGGCTAGCCCTATAGGCGCGCCAAGGAGAAGTCCTCCTCCTAGTAGGAGTAGGACTCCTACTAGGAGGGGGAAGGAAGTGGCGAGGGAGAAGGAAAGGGGGCGCCGCCCCCCTCTCCTAGTCCAATTCAGACCAGGGAGGAGGAGGCGCGCGGCCCACCCTGGCTGCCCCTCTCTCTCTCTCCACTAAGGCCCATATGGCCCATTACTTCTCCCGGGAGGGTTCTGGTAACCCTCCGGCTCTCCGGTTTTCTCCAAAATCACCCGGAACACTTCCGGTGTCCGAATATAGCCGTCCAATATATCAATCTTTATGTCTCGACCATTTAGAGACTCCTCGTTATGTCCGTGATCACATCCGGGACTTCGAACTAACTTCAGTACATCAAAACTCATAAACTCATAATATAACTGTCATCGAAACCTTAAGCGTGCGGACCCTACAGGTTCGAGAACAATGTAGACATGACCGAGACACGTCTCCGGTCAATAACCAATAGCGGAACCTAGATGCTCATATTGGCTCCTACATATTCTACGAAGATCTTTATCGGTCAGACCGCATAACAACATACGTTGTTCCCTTTGTCATCGGTATGTTACTTGCCCGAGATTCGATCGTCGGTATCTCAATACCTAGTTCAATCTCGTTACCGGCAAGTCTCTTTACTCGTTTCGTAATACATCATCTCGCAACCAACTTATTAGTTGCAATGCTTGCAAGGCTTATGTGATGTGCATTACCGAGAGGGCCCAGAGATACCTCTCCGACAATCGGAGTGACAAATATTAATCTCGAAATACGCCAACCCAACATGTACCTTTAGAGACACCTGTAGAGATCCTTTATAATCACCCAGTTACGTTGTGACGTTTGGTAGCACACAAAGTGTTCCTCCGGCAAATGGGAGTTGCATAATCTCATAGTCATAGGAACATGTATAAGTCATGAAGAAAGCAATAGCAACACACTAAACGATCGGGTGCTAAGCTAATGGAATGGGTCATGTCAATCACATAATTCTCCTAATAATGTGATCCCATTAATCAAATGACAACACATGTCCATGGTTAGGAAACATAACCATCTTTGATTAACGAGCTAGTCAAGTAGAAGCATACTAGTGATGTTTAGTTTGTCTATGTATTCACACAAGTATTATGTTTCTGGATAATACAATTCTAGCATGAATAATAAACATTTATCATGATATAAGGAAATAAAATAATAACATTATTATTGCCTCTAGGGCATATTTCCTTCAGTCTCCCACTTGCACTAGAGTCAATAATCTAGATTACACGGTAATGATTCTAACACCCATGGAGCTTTGGTGCTGATCATGTTTTGCTCGTGGAAGAGGCTTAGTCAACGGGTCTGCAACATTCAGATCCGTATGTATCTTGCAAATCTCTATGTCTCCCACCTGGACTAGATCCCGGATGGAATTGAAGCGTCTCTTGATGTGCTTGGTTCTCTTGTGAAATCTAGATTCCTTTGCCAAGGCAATTGCACCAGTATTGTCACAAAAGATTTTCATTGGACCCGATGCACTAGGTATGACACCTAGATCGGATATGAACTCCTTCATCCAGACTCCTTCGTTTGCTGCTTTCGAAGCAGCTATGTACTCCGCTTCACATGTAGATCCCGCCACAATGCTTTGTTTAGAACTGCACCAACTGACAGCTCCACCGTTTAATGTAAACACGTATCCGGTTTGCGATTTAGAATTGTCCGGATCAGTGTCAAAGCTTGCATCAACGTAACCATTTACGATGAGCTCTTTGTCACCTCCATATATGAGAAACATATCCTTAGTCCTTTTCAGGTATTTCAGGATGTTCTTGACCGCTGTCCATTGATCCACTCCTGGATTACTTTGGTACCTCCCTGCTAGACTTATAGCAAGACACACATCAGGTCTGGTATACAGCATTGCATACATGATAGAGCCTATGGCTGAAGCATAGGGAACATCTTTCATTTTCTCTCTATCTTCTGCATTGGTCGGGCATTGAGTCTTACTCAATTTCACACCTTTGTAACACAGGCAAGAATCCTTTGTTTGCTTGATCCATTTGAACTTTGCAAAACTTTGTCAAGGTATGTGCTTTGTGAAAGTCCAATTAAGCGTCTTGATCTGTCTCTATAGATCTTAATGCCCAATATGTAAGTAGCTTCACCGAGGTCTTTCATTGAAAAACTCTTATTCAAGTATCCCTTTATGCTATCCAGAAATTCTATATCATTTCCGATTAGTAAAATGTCATCTACATATAATATCAGAAATGCTATAGAGCTCCCACTCACTTTCTTGTAAATAAAGGCTTCTCCAAAAGTCTGTATAAAACCAAATGCTTTGATCACACTATCAAAGCGTTTATTCCAACTCCGAGAGGCTTGCACCAGTCCATAAATGGATCGCTGGAGCTTGCACACTTTGTTAGCTCCCTTTGGATCGACAAAACCTTCCGGCTGCATCATATACAACTCTTCTTCCAGAAATCCATTCAGGAATGCAGTTTTGACATCCATCTGCCAAATTTCATAATCATAAAATGCGGCAATTTGTAGGATCGAAAGTATGTCTAGAGGGGGGGGGGGTGATTAGACTACTTGACCAAATAAAAACTTGACCTTTTCCCAATTTTAGTTCTTGGCAGATTTTAGCTATTTTAGGACAAGTCAAGCAATCATCACATAATTCAAGCAAGCATGCAAAGAGTATATTGGCAGCGGAAACTAAAGCATGCAACTTGCAAGAATGTAAAGGGAAGGGTTTGGAGAATTCAAACGCAATTGGAGACACGGATGTTTTTCCCGTGGTTCGGATAGGTGGTGCTATCCTACATCCACGTTGATGGAGACTTCAACCCACGAAGGGTAACGGTTGCGCGAGTCCATGGAGGGCTCCACCCACGAAGGGTCCACAAAGTAGCAACCTTGTCTATCCCACCATGGCCATCGCCCATGAAGTACTTGCCTCACTAGCGGTAGATCTTCACGAAGTAGGCGATCTCCTTGCCCTTACAAACTCCTTGGTTCAACTCCACAATCTTGTCGGAGGCTCCCAAGTGACACCAAGCCAATCTAGGAGACACCACTCTCCAAGAAGTAACAAACGTGTGTTGATGATGAACTCCTTGCTCTTGTGCTTCAAATGATAGTCTCCCCAACACTCAACTCTCTCTCATAGGATTTGGATCTGATGGAAAGAAGATTTGAGTGGAAAGCAACTTGGGGAAGGCTAGAGATCAAGATTCATATGGTAGGAATGGAATGTCTTGGTCTCAACACATGAGTAGGTGGTTCTCTCTCAGAACATATGAGTTGGAATGGTGTATGTGTTCTGATGGCTCTCTGCATGAGTGAAGAGGAGGTGGAGGGGTATATATAGCCTCCACACAAAATCCAACCGTTACACACAATCTACCAATCTCGGTGGGACCGAATAGATAAACTCGGTCAGACCGAAAAGGTAAACCTAGTGACCGTTAGAGATTTTCGATGGGACTGACATGCAACTCGGTAGGACCGATTCTGTTAGGGTTTGGGTATAACATAATCTCGGTGAGACCGATTACACAAACTCAGTGAGACCGATTTTGGTAATTAGCTAACCAGAGAGTTGGTCAGGCAAACTCGGTGGGACCGATTTGCTCTTTCGGTGAGACCGAAAAGTTACAAAAGGGAAACACAGAGTTGGACATTGCAATCTCGGTGGGACTGATTCGCTCTTTTGGTGAGACCGAAAAGTTACGAAAGGGAAAGAGAGAGTTTGCAACCCCATCTCGGTGAGACCGAGATCCCTATCGGTAGGAGCGAATTGCTAGGGTTTGGCAGTGGCTTATGACATATGAAACTCGGTGGCGCCGGATAGATAGAATCAGTATGACCGAGTTTGGCTTAGGGTTTAGGTCATTTGTGGATATGGGAAAGTAGCTGAGGATTTTGGAGCATATCATTAAGCACATGAAGCAAGAGGCTCATTAAGGAACACCTCATCCCTCCTTGATAGTATTGGCTTTTCCTAAAGACTCAGTGTGATCTTGGATCACTAAAAATATAAAATGAAGAGTCTTGAGCTTTTGAGCTTGAGCCAATCCTCTGTCCTTAGCTTTTTGAGGGTTCCACTTTCACATCCATGCCATGCCAATCATTGAGCTTTCCTGAAATAATCATCTTGGAATAGCATTAGCTCAATGAGCTATATGTTGTTATGAATTACCAAAACCACCTAGGGATAGTTGCACTTTCAATCTCCCCCTTTTTGGTAATTGATGACAACATATAGATCAAAGCTTCGACAAATGATAATAAGCATGAAATATATTGTCGCTTTGAGAAGTATGTGAAAAGTAAGAGCTCCCCCTAAATTTGTGCATATTTAAAATTTGCTTTGGACTGCAAATGCACAAAGAGTTAGAGTCATGGGTTACTCTTCCATGTCACATACATCTTGGTGGAGCGCTTAAAATGATAAGAATGAAATACATGCACTCATCACCAAGAATAGTGAGTGATCACATAAGATAGATAGGATAAAAATAGCATGAAGCAAAAATTAAGTGTAGCTTATGATCAAACACATGATCATCGATGTCTCACACAGATAATGACGTAGTATCTCACACAAAAGCAAACGAAGTTCGAAAAACCACCAAATAAAACAAGAGAGAATAAAAGCAACACTCTCTCTCGAAGCCTATGATCTATACATTTTCTCCCCCTTTGGCAACATGTTACCAAAAAGTTCCTAGAAAATGCATAGTGCTAAGTCGACACTCAGGCTTGATCTTCAGGTGGTGGTGGAGTTCGGATCACTCCAAGGACGAAGGCTTCCGTAGATGCTGAAGTAGACACTTGAGCTGAAGTAGATGCTGGAGTTGGAGCTGATGCTGCGGCTGGAGCTGAGGCGGTTGCCCTCGTGTCAGGAACTGGCACTGCAGACGACCTCGGAGCTCGGGGCACTCTGGCAAAGGCATCAGTTGTAGTCTTTCCTCTCCTCTCCTGCATGTCATCCTGGAGCTGCTCCACTGCAGACTGAATCTTTGTCACTTTGACATCCAAGTCATAGAACTTTTGTTCCATGATCCTCTCTAAGCTTGCCTGGTTTTGAGTTAGGGTGGCTAGTCCTTGCTCAATCCGCAGGGTGGATGCAATTAAGTAACCAAGCTGCTCTTGTTTGGTTTTCAGGAAATACTCAGATGCCTCCGCTTGAGTAGGCATCTTGGCAGCTTTCTCCTTCCTAGCCTTCTCCTTCTTGGCTTGTGCTTGGGCAGATGATGGCTCATTCTCAGTCATGACCACTTGGTTATCTTTAAAGTACGGACAGATAGGCAGGTGTTCCTTGTCCAAGAGGTATATGCCCGTGCCCATCTTGGAGTTGATGAGCTCCTGAATCTGTGGGGCATATCCGCAGCTCCTCTTCTGGTCTGTTGCTGTCCTCTAAATGGTCTCTACCATTAGGCTCATCACCTTGAATTTCCGAGGCATGTCAAAGATATGAAGCAAGTTGATCGCGTGGCCTCTGATCATCTTGTGATCTCCAGACTTGGGCAATAAGGTGTGCCTTAGTATCCAGTTGATAGTGGGCAGCCCTGATAGAAGATAATGTACTGAGCCAAACTTGAAAGTGTCAAGTGCTTCATTCGGAATCTCCTTGTACATGTTGGACATGGAGTTGTGGTCCATCTTCTTCTTAGCATAAACATTCAAGTCATCTGCTTGCTCCTCTGGGGCATTTATCAGCTGAGCCCATTCAGCAACTGTGGACTGGTACCTCGTACTCGCTGACATCCAAGTTATCCTACCATCTGGATAAAAATGGGCTGTGGAGTAGAACTGCATGATGAGTTCCTCATTCCAATTTGTGAGCTTCTACCCAACAAAGTCCTCTACTCCACACGCCTTGAAGCTGTCCTGCACTCCAGGGAAGTACTCCTTGTTATCCTTGATGTATTGCCAATCGACCCATCTCATGTCACAGACAATGGGCTTCTTGTCTAACAGCACTGTCTCATAGAAGTCTTGCTGCTCCTTGGTATGAAACCTGTAGTCCACTGCAGTCCTTCTCCTTGAAGCATACGGGTCTGCTTCTCTCCACTTCCGGAGCCCTGAATCTCTCCTGAGTGTCATATCCTCAGCCACAAGATGAGCATCGTTGTGGTCTGGGATCTTGGGCTTGAGCTTTCTGAGGTCATTCTCTTCCTCTTCTTCTGCAGCTTCAGGCACTGGGGCCTTGTTCTTCTCAGCAGCTGGGATGCTTCTTGTATTCCTCTTTGGCTTGGGCTTTGGAGCAGGCTTGGCCTTGGAAGCAGCTCCCCCTGACCTTATGGCATCACCCATCAGCTTGGGTGCTTTTGGTGCTGGTGCAGCCACCTCTTCTTCTTCCTCCTCATCTTCCATGATGGAAGCTTTGCTAAGCACTCTGGCTACAGTTTTCTTCACCCTTTCTTTCCTCTTCTTGCCCTCAGCAGAAACTGGCTCAATGGGAGTGGGCTTCTCAGTTGAAGCTCTTGCCTTGGACATAGGCTGCCTGCCTGCTGGCCTTTTGAACTTCAACCCTGGCTTTGTACCCTGTGCTGGCTCAACTCTCTTGGAGGTTGTTTCCTCTTCTGCCACATAATCCTCATCTTCTGAGTCTGAGGGTCTCTTCTTTCTCTATCATGTGGCAGCCTTAGGCAGATTGCTAGGGGTGCTCCTGCTGCCATCATCTGAGGAACTTGAGGGACTAGTGCCCTCACTCAGCTGCACTTGCTGTTCTGACAGGTTCTGGCTATCACTTTGGTCTGACATGATGCAAACTCTGACTACTGACCCTGTGAATAGGTTATAGATGAGATAGAGTTGATGAGCATCACAAAATGCAGAGATTTTTGCAAAAGAATAATCCAAAAACTTAGTTTTAGTTCCCCACTGAAAGCATCTCGGATCTACCGATTTTTAAAGTCGATGATACCGAAGTAGTTTTGGAACCTAAACTAGTGAACTCGGTCAGACCGAGTCACAGTTCGGTGGCACCAAGACTGCTAGGGTTTCACAGAATTCCAAAATCGGTCACACCGATAAGTAATTCTCGGTCAGACCGAGTCTCACTTGTGCAATGGCATAATCCAAATCGGTGGGACCGAGTTTTTCAACTCGGTGGGTCCGAGATGGTTTCGGCGGAAACCTAACCCTAAAATTTTCGAATTAAACCTAATCTACGAGTTCATTGACTGGATAGGAGTTTATCAAACGTGGCAAGAATCATGATGATCACAATGTGCTAGGAATCGCATTGGAGAATAGCACAAAGATCGAGTCCATACCCTAGTGCGGCGGAGAATCGCTACGGCGGCAACGGCGGGGTAGAATTACCGTTGACGGCGACGGAGACCAGCGACAGGAGGCTGCTGGCGGTGAGGAGACGATCTGGAGACCAAGTTGGCAGAGCAGGCTATCGCACGGGCGAAGGGGTTCGGAGAAATTTCCAAATTTTTGCCCATGACTATATATAGCCCGACCTTGTCGGTGTGACCGAGTGGAACAACTCGGTGGCACCGAGATGCATAACTGCGAGCAGTTACTGCAACTCGGTGTGACCGAAAAGTTCAAATCGGTTGCACCGAGATCGAAAACCTAGATCAACTTAATGATCTCGGTAGGACCGAAAGTGGGGAATCGGTCAGACCGATAATCACAAAGAGGTTTTGGAAGTTTAAGTCTATGACGAATCGGGGACTCCGAGTGCTCCTCACACAGAGTGGTTCGAATCTGACTTGATCAAATTTTGTGATGTAGCATGAATAGAGTTTGAGACGAGAAAAGCATAGATAGCTAGAGGAGGTTCTTAGGCATTCTTGTCCATCCACTTGGCAGAAAGAAATAAAGCCAAACAATCAAAACAACAAGTGGATGTCCTCGAATGAGTAAAATATGCAACCAACACGCTCACACAATAAGATGGCAAATGAAATATGTGACAAAGCATGCACAACCAATTCTAGCATCTATCAAGCAATTTGCGATGACTAGGTCATCTATATATGAGTATATTGACTTAGGAGTCAAGCGAGAACACTTGATCATAGGTCATACTCATCGTTTAAGCTCAAGTGGGGTTACCACTTTTACATAAAGCATTGTTGTGTTCACATCTTTAGAGTTGCTCTAGCTCAAGTCTTAGAGTAAAGCTCCCCCTAGATGTGATATCCCCCCTAAGAGGGATGAACTAACCTTGGGTTTTATCGATGATGACTTCATGTAGATGTTGAAGATGTGGATGCTCAATGTTGATGTAGATCACTTGGAGCTATCCATTTGAGTGAATTGCACTTTCAATACCTACATGGGTTAGTCCCACAAGGAACAAACAAGGATATCCATAGACATAGAGTGATGCACACACAAGATGATGTCCATGAAAACTTTTAGGTTACCTTGTCCCTTGTCTTACCAACAAGAGGGTTTGTGACTCCTTGAACTAGTGCAAGATGTGGAAGTTGATTGCACTTGTTCTTGCCAAAATGATGAGAGTGAAGTATGTTGGCGGAGCACCCTCAAGAACTCTCTAGTTCTTCTTCTTTTGGATCCACATCATCTTGATGGGAATCCTTGGATTTGTAGTCGTACTTGACGAAGTGGAACTTGAAGTAGTCTTGGGAATCCACTTGACTAAGGTCTTAGGAGCTTCTTCAAATGCATCAATTTCCTCTTGAAGCTTGTCCTTGCCTTTTTGCTTGTAGTCTTGTGGTGGAAGATCATCTTGAGCTTGTGTCCCCTTGAAGGAAGTATCATACTTCTCTTGTTGAGGAACAAACTTTGTCTTGGGGTATTGATCTTCTTCCCGCTCAACTCCATTGGCATTGAACTTTCGTTCAAAACCAACACCTTGATTCTTCCGGTGCATTCCTTGCTTGCGCACAATTTCCTTGAATTGCTTACTCCCGGCAAGGCTTTTGTACACTCCTTTTTCTATAATTCCCTTCAATAAGCTATTTTCTTGCTCAAGTGTAACTTGGCTAAGAGAATCATTAGTGGAATCAAGAGAACTACTAGAAGCAACAATATTGGATTTAGCATGATCATTGTTACTACTAGAGGAAGAATCTTTCTTGTTCTTGTTGCTAGATTTGACTTGAGGCATGTAAGTGGATAAGAGTAAACGCTTGGCAATGTAACAAGAACTTTTCTTGTGGAGATCATCATTGATTGCTTTTAAAAACTCATGCTCTTGCTCAAGATTGAGCTTTTCAAAGCGTAACTTCTCATGAGCTCTTAAAAGTTCTCGATGATCTTTGAAGATAGTTTCATGAGCTAACTTAAGAGTGTTTAGTTCTTTAGTTAGAGCCTCAATCTTCTCCTTATCATTGTCATTCGTTTTATCTTGATTAGCATGATTAATTGACGTTTCATCATACTATTCATCACTAGAGTTGTCAACAAGCAAATCATCATCACCTAGCAAGTCATCTTCATCACTATTAAAATCAACATACTCGGGGTGTGTTACCTTAGGACCTTTGGCCATGAAGCATCTTCCAATTCCTTCATTTGGTGAATCAAATATGTCGTGGGAGTTGGATGACACAAGTGCTAGACCGGCAACACCTTCATCTTGAGTATCTTCGGAGTCGGAGTGATAACTTCTCTCGGAGTGGCTGTCGGAGTCGGAGCCGGATACCCATTCACCAACATGAGCTTGATGTCTTTGTTTTGTGTAGCTCCTTGATGATTTTTCCTTCCTTTCCGAATCCTTGCTTCTCCGTGAGTACCTTCGTTCATAACGATCATCTCTACTCCTTCTCTCTCTTGGTGGTGAATCTTTGCTTCTTCTTTTTGGAGAATCTTCTCTTCTCTTGTAGGGAGCCGTACACTCATTGGAATAGTGTCCGGGTCTTCCACAATTGTAGCAGTTTCGCTCTCGACTAGAAGATCTTTTGTCATTGTAGGACCTTGACTTGAAGCTTCTATCTTTGTTTCTACTCTTGTATAACTTGTTGAAGTTCTTCACCATTAAGCTCAATTCTTCGTTGTAGTTTTGTGTCTCACTTGATGATGTGGGGGCTTCACATGAGGCTTTGTAGGCACCACTTGATTTGTTGTGAAGTTCCTCTTTATCCTTAAGTGACATCTCATGAGCAACAATTCTTCCAATCACTTCCGTTGGCTTGAGATCTTTGTAGTTGGGCATCATTTGGATCAACGTGCACACAGTATCATATTTTCCATCCAAGGCTCTTAGGATCCTCTTGATGATGAATCTATCGGTCATCTCTTTACTTCCTAAGTCGGCAATCTCATTTGTGATGAGAGCAAGCCTAGAGTACATTTCAGCGACACCTTCACCATCCTTCATTTTGAACTTGTCAAGTTGACTTTGAAGCACATCCAACTTGGATTCCTTGACGGAGTCGGTACCTTCGTGCATATCAATCGAAGTGTCCCAAATTTCCTTTGCATTCTCAAGACGGCTGATTTTGTTGAATTCTTCGAGGCATAATCCGTTGAAGAGAATATCACAAGCTTGAGCATTGTATTGCAACATCTTCAACTCATCCGCGGTAGCTTCACAGTTCGGTTCTCTCCCATCAAGGAAGTCACCTTGCAAACCAACACACACAATAGCCCAAACGGCGGGGTTATGTCCAAGAATATGCATTTTCATTTTATGCTTCCAACTAGCAAAATTAGTACCATCAAAGTAAGGACCTCTACGGTGATAATTTCCCTCGCTAGAAGCCATACTCTCCTAGGTTGTGAAACCAAGGCTATGACCACCAAAAGCTATGGAGATCAAAGCAAATGGAGACCAAGGCTCTGATACCACTTGTAGGATCGAAAGTATGTCTAGAGGGGGGGGGGGTGATTAGACTACTTGACCAAATAAAAACTTGACCTTTTCCCAATTTTAGTTCTTGGCAGATTTTAGCTATTTTAGGACAAGTCAAGCAATCATCACATAATTCAAGCAAGAATGCAAAGAGTATATTGGCAGCGGAAAGTAAAGCATGCAACTTGCAAGAATGTAAAGGGAAGGGTTTGGAGAATTCAAACGCAATTGGAGACACAGATGTTTTTCCCGTGGTTCGGATAGGTGGTGCTATCCTACATCCACGTTGATGGAGACTTCAACCCACGAAGGGTAACGGTTGCGCGAGTCCATGGAGGGCTCCACCCACGAAGGGTCCACGAAGTAGTAACCTTGTCTATCCCACCATGGCCATCGCCCACGAAGGACTTGCCTCACTAGCGGTAGATCTTCACGAAGTAGGCGATCTCCTTGCCCTTACAAACTCCTTGGTTCAACTCCACAATCTTGTCGGAGGCTCCCAAGTGACACCTAGCCAATCTAGGAGACACCACTCTCCAAGAAGTAACAAACGGTGTGTTGATGATGAACTCCTTGCTCTTGTTCTTCAAATGATAGTCTCCCCAACACTCAACTCTCTCTCATAGGATTTGGATCTGATGGAAAGAAGATTTGAGTGGAAAGCAACTTGGGGAAGGCTAGAGATCAAGATTCATATGGTAGGAATGGAATGTCTTGGTCTCAATACATGAGTAGGTGGTTCTCTCTCAGAACATATGAGTTGGAATGGTGTATGTGTTCTGATGGCTCTCTGCATGAGTGAAGAGGAGGTGGAGGGGTATATATAGCCTCCACACAAAATCCAACCGTTACACACAATCTACCAATCTCGGTGGGACCGAATAGATAAACTCGGTTAGACTGAAAAGGTAAACCTAGTGACCGTTAGAGATTTTCGGTGGGACTGACATGCAACTCGGTAGGACCGATTCTGTTAGGGTTTGGGCATAACGTAATCTCGGTGAGACCGATTACACAAAATCGGTGAGACCGATTTTGGTAATTAGCTAACCAGAGAGTTGGTCAGGCAAACTTGGTGGGACCGATTTGCTCTTTCGGTGAGACCAAAAAGTTACAAAAGGGAAACACAGAGTTTACATTGCAATCTCGGTGGGACCGATTCGCTCTTTCGGTGAGACCGAAAAGTTACGAAAGGGAAACAGAGAGTTTGCAACCCCATCTCGGTGAGACCGAGATCCCTATCGGTAGGACCGAATTGCTAGGGTTTGGCAGTGGCTTATGACATATGAAACTCAGTGGCGTCGGATAGATAGAATCGGTATGACCGAGTTTGGCTTAGGGTTTAGGTCATTTGTGGATATGGGAAAGTAGCTGAGGATTTTGGAGCATATCATTAAGCACATGAAGCAAGAGGCTCATTAAGCAACACCTCATCCCTCCTTGATAGTATTGGCTTTTCCTAAAGACTCAATGTGATCTTAGATCACTAAAAATATAAAATGAAGAGTCTTGAGCTTTTGAGCTTGAGCCAATCCTTTGTCCTTAGCATTTTGAGGGTTCCACTTTCACATCCATGCCATGCCAATCATTGAGCTTTCCTGAAATAATCATCTTGGAATAGCATTAGCTCAATGAGCTATATGTTGTTATGAATTACCAAAACCACCTAGGGATAGTTGCACTTTCACAATTGCTAACATGATTCGGACAGACTTAAGCATCGCTACGGGTGAGAAGGTCTCATCGTAGTCAATCCCTTGAACTTGTCAAAAACCTTTTGCGACAAGTCGAGCTTTGTAGACAGTAACATTACCGCTAGCGTCAGTCTTCTTCTTAAAGATCCATTTATTCTCAATTGCTTGCCGATCATTGGGCAAGTCAACCAAAGTCCATACTTTGTTCTCATCCATGGATCCCATCTCAGATTTCATGGCTTCAAGCCATTGTGCGGAATCTGGGCTCACCATCGCTTCTCCATAGTTCGTAGGTTCATCATGATCTAGTAGCATGACTTCCAGAACAGGATTACCGTACCACTCTGGTGTGGATCTTACTCTGGTTGATCTACGAGGTTCAGTAGTATCTTGCTCTGAAGTTTCATGATCATCATCATTAGCTTCCTCACTAATTTGTGTAGGTGTCACAGAAACTGGTTTCTGTGATGTACTACTTTCCAATAAGGGAGCAGGTACAGTTACCTCATCAAGTTCTACTTTCCTCCCACTCACTTCTTTCGAGAGAACTCCTTCTCGGGAAAGTTTCCGAATTTAGCAACAAAAGTTTTGCCTTCGGATCTGTGATAGAAGGTGTATCCAATAGTTTCCTTTGGATATCCTATGAAGACACATTTCTCCGATTTGGGTTCGAGCTTATCAGGTTGAAGCTTTTTCACATAAGCATCGCAACCCCAAACTTTCAGAAACGACAACTTTGGTTTCTTGCCAAACCGCAGTTCATAAGGCATCGTCTCAACGGATTTTGATGGTGCCCTATTTAACGTGAATGCGGCCGTCTCTAGAGCATAAGCCCAAAACGATAGCGGTAAATCAGTAAGAGACATCATAGATCGCACCATATCAAGTAAAGTACGATTACAACGTTCGGACACACCATTACGTTGTGGTGTTCCGGGTGGCGTGAGTTGCGAAACTATTCCGCATTGTTTCAAATGTACACCAAACTCGTAACTCAAATATTCTCCTCCACGATCAGATTGTAGGAATTTTATTTTCTTGTTACGATGATTTTCAACTTCACTCTGAAATTCTTTGAACTTTTCAAACGTTTCAGACTTATGTTTCATTAAGTAGACTTAAGTCATCTGTGAAGGTGAGAAAATAACGATATCTGCCACGAGCCTCAACATTCATCAGACCACATACATCTGTATGTATGATTTCCAACTAATCTGTTGCTCTCTCAATAGTATCGGAGAACGGTGTTTTTGTCATCTTACGCATAAGGCACGGTTCGCAAGTACCAAGCGATTCATAATCAAGTGGTTCCAAAAGTCCATCTGTATGGAGTTTCTTCATGCGCTTTACACCGATATGACCCAAACGGCAGTGCCACAAATAAGTTGCACTATCATTATAAACTCTGCATCTTTTGGCTTCAACATTATGAATATGTGTGTCACTACTATCGAGATTTAATAAGAATAGACCACTCTTTAAGGGTGCATGACCATAAAAGATATTACTCATATAAATAGAACAACCATTATTCTTTGATTTAAATGAATAACCGTCTCACATCAAACAAGATCCAGATATAATGTTCATTCTTAACGCTGGCACCAAATAACAATTATTTAGGTCTAATACTAATCCCGAAGGTAGATGTAGAGGTAGCGTGCCGACTGCGACCACATCGACTTTGGAACCATTTCCCACGCGCATCGTCACCTCGTCCTTAGCCAATCTTCGCTTAATCCGTAGTCCCTGTTTCGAGTTGCAAATGTTAGCAACAAAACTAGTATCAAATACCCAGTTGCTACTGCGAGCATTAGTAAGGTACACATCAATAACATGTATATCACATATACCTTTGTTCACCTTGCCATCCTTCTTATCCGCCAAATACTTGGGGCAGTTCCGCTTCCAGTGACCAGTCTGCTTGCAGTAGAAGCACTCAGTTTCAGGCTTAGGTCTAGGTTTGGGTTTCTTCTCTTGAGTAGCAACTTGCTTGCTGTTCTTTTTGAAGTTCCCCTTCTTCTTCCCTTTGCCCTTTTTCTTGAAACTAGTGGTCTTGTTGACCATCAACACTTGATGCTCCTTCTTGATTTCTACCTCCGCAGCTTTCAGCATTGCGAAGAGCTCGGGAATAGTCTTATTCATCCCTTGCATATTATAGTTCATCACGAAGCTCTTGTAGCTTGGTGGTAGTGATTGGAGAATTCTGTCAATGACGCAGTCATATGGAAGATTAACTCCCAATTGAATCAAGTGATTATTATACACAGACATTTTGAGTATATGCTCACTGACAGAACTGTTCTCCTCCATCTTGCAGCTGTGTAACTTATTGGAGACTTCATATCTCTCAATCCAGGCATTTGCTTGAAATATTAACTTCAACTCCTGGAACATCTCATATGCTCCATGACGTTCAAAACATCGTTGAACTCCCGATTCTAAGCCGTAAAGCATGGCACACTAAACTATCGAGTAGTCATCAGCTTTGCTCTGCCAGACGTTCATAACATCTGGTGTTGCTCCAGCAGCAGGCCTGGCACCCAGCGGTGCTTCTAGGACGTAATTCTTCTGTGAAGCAATGAGGATAATCCTCAAGTTACAGACCCAGTCCGTGTAATTGCTACCATCATCTTTCAATTTTGCTTTCTCAAGGAATGCATTAAAATTCAATGGAACAACAGCACGGGCCATCTATCTACAATCATACATAAACAAGCAAGATACTATCAGGTACTAAGTTCATGATAAATTTAGGTTCAATTAATCATATTACTAAAGAACTCCCACTTAGATAGATATCCCTCTAATCCTCTAAGTGATTACGTGATCCAAATCAACTAAACCATGTCCGATCATCACGTGAGATGGAGTAGTTTCATTGGTGAGCATCACTATGTTGATCATATCTACTATATAATTCACACTCGACCTTTCGGTCTCCGTGTTCTGAGGCCATATCTGTATATGCTTGGCTCGTCAAGTATAACCTGAGTATTCCGCGTGTGCAACTGTTTTGCACCCGTTATATTTGAACGTAGAGCCTATCACACCCGATCATCATGTGGTGTCTCAGCATGAAGAACTTTCGCAACGGTGCATACTCAGGGAGAACACTTCTTGATAATTAGTGAGAGATCATCTTAAAATGCTACCGTCAATCAATGCAAGATAAGATGCATAAAAGATAAACATCACATGCAATCAATATAAGTGATATGATATGGCCACCATCATCTTGTGCTTGTGATCTTCATCTTCGAAGCACCGTCGTGATCACCATCGTCACCGGCGCGACACCTTGATCACCATCGTAGCATCGTTGTCGTCTCGCCAATCTTATGCTTCGACGATTGTCGCTACCGCTTAGTGATAAAGTAAAGCATTACAGTGCAATTGCATTGCATACAATAAAGCGACAACCATATGGCTCCTGCCAGTTGTTGATAACTTGGTTACAAAACATGATCATCTCATACAATAAAAATTTTAGCATCATGTCTTGACCATATCACATCACAACATGCCCTGCAAAAACAAGTTAGACGCCCTCTACTTTGTTGTTGCAAGTTTTACGTGGCTGCTACGGGCTTAAGCAAGAACCAATCTTACCTACGCATCAAAACCACAACAATAGTTTGTCAAGTTGGTGCTGTTTTAACCTTCGCAAGGACCGGGCGTAGCCACACTCGGTTCAACTAAAGTTGGAGAAACTGTCACCCGCTAGCCACCTTTGTGCAAAGCACGTCGGGAGAACCGATCTCGCGTAAGCGTACGCGTAATGTCGGTCCGGGCCGCTTCGTCCAACAATACCGCCGAACCAAAGTATGACATGCTGGTAAGCAGTATGACTTATATCGCCCACAACTCACTTGTGTTCTACTCGTGCATATAACATCAACACATATAAAACCTAGGCTCGGATGCCACTGTTGGGGAACGTAGTAATTTCAAAAAAATTCCTACGCACACGCAAGATCATGGTGATGCATAGCAATGAGAGGGGAGAGTGTGATCTACGTACCCTTGTAGACCGACAGCGAAAGCGTTAGCACAACGCGGTTGATGTAGTCGTACGTCTTCACGGCCCGACCGATCAAGCACCGAAACTACGGCACCTCCGAATTTTAGCACACGTTCAGCTCGATGACGATCCCCGAACTCCGATCTAGCAAAGTGTCGGGGAAGAGTTCCGTCAGCACGACGGCGTCGTGACGATCTTGATGTTCTACCATCGCAGGGCTTCGCTTAAGCACCGCTACAATATTATCGAGGATTATGGTGGAAGGGGGCACCGCACATGGCTAAGAATACGATCACGTGGATCAACTTGTGTGTCTAGGGGTGCCCCCTGCCCCCATATATAAAGGAGCAAGGGGAGGAGGCCGGCCGGCCCTATAGGCGCGCCAAGGAGGAGTCCTCCTCCTAGTAGGAGTAGGACTCCTACTAGGAGGGGGAAGGAAGTGGGGAGGGAGAAGGAAAGGGGGGCGCCGCCCCCCCTCTCCTAGTCCAATTCGGACCAGGGGGAGGAGGCGTGCGGCCCACCATGGCTTCCCCTCTCTCTCTCTCTCCACTAAGGCCCATATGGCCCATTACTTCTCCCGGGAAGGTTTCGGTAACCCTCCGGCTCTCCGGGTTTCTCCGAAATCACCCGGAACACTTCTGGTGTCCGAATATAGCCGTCCAATATATCAATCTTTATGTCTTGACCATTTCAAGACTCCTTGTTATGTCTGTGATCATATCCGAGACTCCGAACTAACTTCGGTACATCAAAACTCATAAACTCATAATATAACTGTCATCGAAACCTTAAGCGTGCGGACCCTACGGGTTCGAGAACAATGTAGACATGACCGAGACATGTCTCCGGTCATTAACCAATAGCGGAACCTGGATGCTCATATTGGCTCCTACATATTTTACGAATATCTTTATCGGTCAGACCGCATAACAACATATGTTGTTCCCTTTGTCATCGGTATGTTACTTGCCCGAGATTCGATCATCGGTATCTCAATACCTAGTTCAATCTCGTTACCGGCAAGTCTCTTTACTCGTTTCGTAATACATCATCTTGCAACTAACTCATTAGTTGCAATGCTTGCAAGGCTTATGTGATGTGCATTACCGAGAGGGCCCAGAGATACCTCTCCGACAATCGGAGTGACAAATCCTAATCTCGAAATACGCCAAACCAACATGTACCTTTGGAGACACCTGTAGAGCTCCTTTATAATCACCTAGTTACGTTGTGACACTTGGTAGAACACAAAGTGTTCCTCCGGCAAACGGGGGTTGCATAATCTCATAGTCATAGGAACATGTATAAGTCATGAAGAAAGCAATAGCAACACACTAAACGATCGGGTGCTAAGCTAATGGAATGGGTCATGTCAATCACATCATTCTCCTAATAATGTTATCCCGTTAATCAAATGACAACACATGTCTATGGTTAGGAAACATACCCATCTTTGATTAACGAGCTAGTCAAGTAGAGGCATACTAGTGACGTTTAGTTTGTCTATGTATTCACACAAGTATTATGTTTCCGGATAATACTATTCTAGCATGAATTATGAACATTTATCATGATATAAGGAAATAAAATAATAAGATTATTATTGCCTCTAGCGCATATTTCCTTCAGAAGGCCACCCTAAGAGAATCGAGCAACATTCTCAAACAAATAATATTGTCGTATCTACTTTTCCAAACACTTTTGCCCTTGTTTTGGACTCTAACTTGTATGATTTGAATGGAACTAACCCGGACTAACGCTGTTTTCAGCAGAATTGCAATGGTGTTGTTTTATGTGCAGAAAACAAATATTCTTGGAATGACCTGAAACTCCACGGAACATCTTAGAAAAAATAATAAAAAATCCTTGCCAAAGATGAAGACCAGGGGGGCCACACCCTGTCCACGAGGGTGGGGGCGCGGCCCCCCTCTAGGGCGCGCCCCCTACCTCGTGGCCCCCTGGATGCCCTCCGACGCCAACTCCAACTCCATATATTTTCTTTCAGAGAGCAAAAATCAGAGAGAAGAAATCATCGCATTTTACGATACGGAGCTGCCGCCAAGCCCTAAAACCTCATGGGAGGGCTGATCTGGAGTCCGTCCAGGGCTCTGGAGAGGGGGATTCGTCGTCGTCATCATCATCAACCATCTTCCATCGCCAATTTCATGATGCTCACCGTCGTGCGTGAGTAATTCCATCATAGGCTTGCTGGACGGTGATGGGTTGGATGAGAGTTATCATGTAATTGAGTTAGTTTTGTTAGAGTTTGATCCCTGGTATCCACTATGTTCTGAGATTGATGTTGCTATGACTTTGCTATGCTTAATGGTTGTCACTAGGGCCCAAGTGCCATGATTTCAGATCTGAACCTATTATGTTTTCATGAATATATGTGAGTTCTTGATCCTATCTTGCAAGTCTATAGTCACCTACTATGTGTTATGATCCGGCAACTCCGAAGTGACAATAATCGGGACCACTCCCGGTGATGACCATAGTTTGAGGAGTTCATGTATTCACTATGTGCTAATGCTTTGTTCTGGTTCTCTATTAAAAGGAGATCTTAATATCCCTTAGTTTCCAATAGGACCCCGCTGCCACGGGAGGGTAGGACAAAAGATGTCATGCAAGTTCTTTTTCATAAGCACGTATGACTATATACGGAATACATGCCTACATTACATTGATGAATTGGAGCTAGTTCCGTGTCACCCTATATTATGACTGTTACATGATGAACCGCATCCGGCATAATTATCCATCACTGATCCGGTGCCTATGAGTTTTCCATATACTGGTTCTCGCTTATTTACTTTCCCACTGCTACTGTTACAATCACTACAAAATACCAAAAACATTACTTTTGTTGTCTTTACTTTTGTCGCCGCTACCACCACTATCATATTACTTTGCTACTAAACACTTTGCTGCAGATACTAAGTTTCCAGGTGTGGTTGAATTGACAACTCAGCTGCTAATACTTGAGAATATTCTTTGGCTCCCCTTGTGTCGAATCAATAAATTTGGGTTGAATACTCTACCCTCCAAAGATGTTGCGATCCCCTATACTTGTGGGTTATCAAGGAGTAAAAAGAATCCTACTCTCCGATATATATAATCCTAAGACTCAAAACTTTTTTCTAGACTCAACAACGCTAGCGATTCGATCAAGCAGGGGGCTCCTAAGTCGGGGAAGGCTCTGATTACCAACTTGTAACACCCATGATGCGGCTTTATCTCCCACGTGTCGGAGGACGACTTAGAGGCATAACCGCATAGTAGGCATGTCGCAAGAGGGGTAATCTTTACACATCCCATGTACTGAAAGTGAAAGGGATAAAGAGTTGGCTTACAATCACCACTTCACACAATACATAAATATAGCATTACATCATCCAGTTATTCGTTGTCGTTGCCATGTCCTTCGCTTTTGTGTTGCATATTGTCATGTTATCATGTGCATTGCATCATCATGTTTTCAAAACTTGCATCCGTCCTGATCTCCCCGTTTCCTTCTGTTGTCTGTTCTGAGCCTAGACACACTTGCACGCGCCTGCGGCATGTCCGAAATAATATTTTATAAGTGGCTGGAAAATGTTCTCGGAATGGGATGAAAGTTGGCATGTGGTGTTGTTTTGTTGTAGGTAGGCCGCCTGCCAAGTTTCATCGTGTTTGGAGTCTGTTTGACGCCCCAACAGGTAACTATAGCAACAATATAGTCGGTCAAATCGTCGGACGTTTTCGGTCTCCGAAAACTGTTGCCAGGCTTTCCCTCTCTTTCCTCCCTAGACTGTCTACACAATCCACTACCTACCACCAGGCCCAACCTAACCTCTCTCGTCAGCCCGCGGCCCTCCTCGCGCGCGCGTCTGAAAATTTTCGCGGACCCGACCCGAGCAGTCGTGACCGATGGGTCTGGAACATCCCCAAACATATACAAAACATCACCGTTTTCTTATTTGAACCCCTACCTATTTATTTCTCGTCCGTCCGATTGCGATCATAGGGCTCGAGTAGCCCCTAACCTTACCACTCGCTATATATTTTAGCCTAACCCGAGACCAAATCCCTAAATTTTTAGGGATCCTCCAAGCCGCCGCCGCTGTCGCACTCATTTCCCACCTCGGGATCCTCTCATTCCCCCTGCACCAACCATCAGCCACACCCAGATCTAAATCCATCCATCCCATCGATCCATCTCCAGTCAACGACCGCCGACGCTCAAATCCCGCAGGAGCCCGAGCTCCACCTCCTCGCCCACCATCCCCGTCTCCTGGATCCTTGCGCCCCCGAGCTCCTCCTGCTCGACCTCGCTGTCCCCGGCGCCCTAGCTGGACCTCGCCGGAGCCGCCGGCTAACGAGGACGACCCCGCGCCACTGTCTTCCTTCTTCCGCTACTCCGGTTCCTTCTTCCCTCACACGCCTCTCTCTCTCTGACTTGCCACAGCAGGGAACAGCCGCCGCGCCGGAGCTTCATCACTGTCCCGCAGGAAGCCAGGAGCACCAACACCTGACCACCTCTTCCCTCCCTCGCGTTCCTGCCGTCTCCGCCGCCTGGCCTCCTGCCGGTGACCACCGCTGCCACGGTGAGCCCCGACCTCACCGTCCTTTCTTCTCCCCTGCCTACAAAGCTCATCTCTCTCTCCCTCCCGTTCTGCAGGATGCCATGGTGCCATCGGAGTCCGCCGCTGACGCCAGGAACGGAGAGGCAGCCACCAGATCAGGCCTCTAGAGCTCGGCCTCGGCCTCCTCCTTGCCTCCTCGACCACCCGGCGAACCGCTTTGCCAAGCCGCCGCCATTGCCTCTGCTCTGCCCGCCCTCTGTAGCACCTCCAAGTCCCGCTCCTTCCCCTGCCAACGCTCACGCTGACTTGCGTCCGCGAGCCCAACGCCTCCAAGGCTCAGCTAGATCCGGCCTACCAAGCCTCCTCCACTAACGGGCCAAGCCCATGGTGGGCAGCGAATCCAGCGCCCCTCCTTTTTTTTCCTTCCACTGTTGGGCCAGCCTATGGTTTGGCCCATTCATGTTTTTTCCAGATCTACAATTTTCCTTTTTTCCTGAGTTTACCTGTTTTACACAAAAACCTTCAGCATTCATGCATTTAATATCTACTTAACAGTGCATCGGATTAAAATAAGTTATATATGAAACATGACTAGAATTTCATCTAGTTTCACAATAACCAACTTTCATGCATGCTTAAAATGTTTAAACTGCTGTTTGCATTAATTTTCTCATATGTCATGTTAAAATGCTTTATTTCATAACTTAATAACCGTAGCTCCTTTGTAAATAATCTTTATATGTAAACGGGGTAGAAAGATGCCTAGTTTAACTTGGTGGCATCACTTTGCATGTTTAATAACTCTAAAATTGTGTTTAGGGCAGAACAGTACCAATTTCAAATATTGCACATGGGGATTTTCCGGATTTGTTGTTTGTTATAACCGGCCTCATTTAAACTTGCCTAGATATATAGTTTTCATATGCTTCACCTCTTGCCGTGTTTAACAACATTTAATATTGTTGGGTACATAAACGAGAGAGAACTAAATAAGTCATGTGGTGTCCCGTCAATATGCAACTCGTTGCATATTGAGCTCCACTTAATTTGTAGTATTGTTTGTGCACTTTGCCATGTCATGCCTCATTAAACCGGACATGCATCATACTTGTTTGTGCATCATGCCATGTTTATGTGATGGTTGTTTACTATGTTGTTTGCTTCTTTCCAGTGTTGCTTCTTTGGGTTAGTTCCGATAACATCGCGTTTGTGAGGATCCGTTCGACTACGTCCGTTTGTCTTCTTCATGGACTCGTTCTTCTTCCTTGTGGGATCTCGGGCAAGATGACCATACCCTCGAAATCACTTCTATCTTTGCTTGTTAGTTGCTCGCTTTATTGCTATGCCGCGATACCTACCACTTGCTATATCATGCCTCCCATATTGCCATGTCAAGCCTCTAACCCACCTTGTCCTAGCAAACCGTTGTTTGGCTATGTTACCGCTTTTGCTCAGCCCCTCTTATAGCGTTGTTAGTTACAAGTGAAGATGAAGTTTGTTCCATGTTGGAACATGGATATGTTGAGATATCACAATATCTCTTATTTTGTTAATGCATCTATATACTTGGAAAAGGGTGGAAGGCTCGGCCTTATGCCTGGTGTTTTCTTCCACTCTTGCCATCCTAGTTTCTGTCATACCGGTGTTATGTTCCTTGATTTTGCGTTCCTTACACGGTTGGATGTTATGGGGACCCCTTGACAGTTCGCTTTGAATAAAACTCCTCCAGCAAGGCCCAACCTTGGTTTTACCATTTGCCTCACCTAGCCTTTTTCCCTTGGGTTTCCGGAGCCCGAGGGTCATCTTTATTTTAACCCCCCCGGGCCAGTGCTTCTCTAAGTGTTGGTCCAACCTGAGCGATGTCCGGCGCCCCCTGGGCAACCAGGGTCTATGCCAACCCGACGTCTTGCTCATCTGGTGTGCCCTGAGAACGAGATATGTGCACCTCCTATCGGGATTTGTCGGCACATTCAGGCGGCTTTGCTGGTCTTGTTTTACCATTGTCGAAATGTCTTGTAACCGGGATTCCGAGTCTGATCGGGTCTTCCTGGGAGATGGAATATCTTTCATTGACCGTGAGAGCTTGTGATGGGCTAAGTTGGGACACCCCTGCAGGGTTTTGAACTTTTGAAAGTCGTGTCCGCGGTTATGGGCAGATGGGAATTTGTTAATACCCGGTTGTAGAGAACTTGAAACTTAACTTAATTAAAATGCATCAAACGCGTGTGTAGCCGTGATGGTCTCTTCTCCGCGGAGTCCGGGAAATGAACACGGTTCCTGTGTTATGCTTGAATATAAGTAGATTCAGGATCACTTCTTGATCACTTCTAGCTTCACGACCGTGCTTTGCTTCTCTTCTCGCTCTCATTTGCGTAAGTTAGCCACCATATATGCTAGTGCTTGCTGCAGCTCCACCTCATTACCCTTTCCTACCCATAAGTTTAAATAGTCTTGATCTCACGGGTGTGAGATTGTTGAGTCCTCGTGGCTCATAGATACTTCCAAACACCTGCAGGTGCCGATGATACCAGTGCAGGTGACACAATCCAGCTCAAGTGGGAGCTCGATGAAGATCGTGTTTGTGTTGTTTCGTTTCCAGTTGATCAGTAGTGGAGCCCATTCGGGGCGATTGGGGATCTATCGCATTTGGGGTTGTCTTTATTTTGGTTCCGTAGTCGGGCCTTGATTGTATTATGGATGATGTAATGCTATATTTATGTATTGTGTGAAGTGCCGATTGTAAGCCAACTCTTTATCCCTTTCACTTTTAGTACACGGATGTGTAAAGATTACCCCTCTTGCAACATGCCTACTATGCGATTATGCCTCTAAGTCGTGTTCCGACAAGTGGGAGATATAGCCGCATCGTGGGTGTTACAGGACCCGAGTTGACTAGTCCTCCTGCGTTATCTCGCGGATCTTGCCTCATCCCCGTCTCGCAGCTCCGCGGATCTCGCCCCATCCTCATCTCCTGCGCCCATCGTTACAGCACGCAGCACCGACGCCCGCATCTCCTGCCTCCATCATTGCAATGCTTGAGGAGCTCGCCGTCGGCCATGGAAGATCGAATCCCCGCGCGGCCATGGATGTAGATCTCACCCCGTTCGCCACTGGATGCAGTAAGGCCGTTGAGCAATTCCATTCCCGGCGGTTACAACCCCCACATGCCTCGTGCTTCTGGCTTGCCGCCGACGAACCGTCGCACCCCCTCATGTTCCAACCGTTTACAAAAAATCTTCATCCCCCTTGATGGAAAGCTTCAACCGGATGTTGAGAAAGCTACACGATGTCAGCGCCATCACCATAAAGCTACAACCGTTGAGATGAAATGGTACAACCTACAATGAGAAAAGCTTCAACCGAAACGACACAAAAAGCCTTGCCCAAGCGCTGCTAAAAAGAAAATAGCTACAACCATTGATAGAAAAGCTTCAACTGTAGTTGGAAAAAGCTCCAACCATTGAGAGAGAAAGCTACATCTAGACACCATGCAAATCAGAAAAGTTGCAACCGCTAACAGAAATGCTTCAATTGTATGTCTGAAAAGCTTCAACCGGTGACCGACGAGGGGGAGAAAGCCACGAGTGGTGCCGGGTGTGGGCATGTTGGATATGCTACATTGTTTTTGTGCAGGAACTGGCATTTTGATACGACCGTGCACTGGTAGAAAAAAGCCCTTTAGTCCCGGTTCGCAACAGCCTTTAGTCCCGGCTGTGCAACCGGGACTAAATAAGCGCGACTAAAGACCCCCCCTTTAGCCGCGGCTCTTACGGACCGCGACAAAAGCCTTTAGTCCCGGTTCTTGTGGCTGACCGGGACCAAAGGCCCGCCACGTGGGCGCCCGTGGTCCGTCGGGGCCGAGGACCTTTAGTCCCGGCTCTCGTGGCCAACCGGGACTAAAGGCCTCCTCCGCAGGTTTAGGGTTTTAGCCCCCCTAAACCTGGTTTCTTTTTAATTTGTAGTGTTTTATTTGTTTTATATTTTATTTTGTGTTTTATTTTATTTCGGATGAAGTTTCAGTACACATATTCTACGCTTCTATATACATGCATATGAAATTTCAAACAAGAAGAATTCAAGAGGAATATATAATATATATTCAATCTCGGGTGACCATAGACAACTTCGAACAAGTTTCCATACACAATTAGGATGGATGACCATATACAACTTCGAACAAGTTTCAACCTCGGGTATGCATATAAATTTCTTCGTCCTCGGTATAGTGTTGTCCTTTAGGATTGATGACTTCCCTCATGAAAAATCCTGCTAATTCTTCTTGAATTGGTCGGAAGCGAGCTTCTGGACTAAGCCTCCTCCGCAAGTTATCCGTCGCGTTCCGCACGCTAGCTGATGCCTTCCGCTCAGTGGTTTGTCTCCGGATGTTCTCACAAACATAGTATCCACATAGATCGGTCCCCGATGGCTGCTGATCCACATTAACTAACTTTCTGAAATCTAGCTCATGTTTGAATTCACCGACAGTTTCTTCTGAGAACCGTCTCCAAACCCTACAGGGCAAAGAAAATTAAATGAATAAGGGATTTATTAGTTAGTTGATATTAGGAAATGAAGAGACCGATCGATATAGAGCTCAAATGATTGAAAATAATTACTTTTGCAGCATTTTTCTCATGTCGGCCCAACGCTTTGGATCCGAATCCTTAGAGTCCATGATTAGAACTGTGGAGGTGTGAAGTTCAATATTTAGCAGAATCCAGTGGAACCTGCGGACACGTTACATGCACAGTCATGCATAACTCATCGATTAGACATACCATGCATGGAGTAACCAAAATAGAATGGGCACAAGAGAGAAACACTCACCCAAAATGGTAAGGAAATAGAATATGACTTTTGAGTTGATGCTTTTTAAGAAACTTGTACAGGTCTTTCTCCATGTCTTTGGGGTGATGTTCTAACACATGTCCATTAACGATATGTGGGTCAATGAACCCAACATCATGGATGTTTCTTATTTTGCATTCCCAAATCTTCAATCTGCATAATAGCGTACGCAACAATATAGTTAGGACAATATATATATATATATATATAGTGCAGGCAATGAAGAACGAGATGAGGTAGAAATAAATCACTTACAGAACGTAGCAACTCAGCATAGATTTGTCGAGGGCGCGCAGATTGAACAGCTGGAATAATTCACTCATATGAACTTCTACAGAGTACCGTTTGATGTGATGCTCATGTGTAACATCCGCATAAACATATTCTTTGTCGGCCCATGTTATGAATTGCTTGTACCAACGTAGCAGATTTCGCATTTGTGTTGGTAGACTATTTTCCTTCTCAGGCTCGACGAGAGGCCCCTTCCGCACATATTGTAATGTTATCTCACCTGCAGGCGCATCCTCAAGGTCTAAGAAGGCACGAACAGTCAAACCCATCTCGGACGCTTGTTTCATGGCAGCCGCTACAGTCAATCCAAGTGCTGCCGCAGCTGCTATGATCTCGGGGTCCTCTTCCGGACCGGCTTTCACTATGAGCGGGGGGATCGATTGTTTCTTCTGCATCCCGAGCTGGTCAACTTGTTTCCCGCTTTTTTTACTTTCTTCCTCCTTCAATATTTTTGCTTGCCTACGAAGTTCATGTCCATAGTCGTCAGGCATATTCAGCTCGGCTTGGGACGGTGTCGTCAAAAAATCCTTAGCCCACTTCTTATGCTTCTCAGTGAATACTTGCTTGGGCTCAGGCACTTTTTTCGCCTTCATATCCGCCTTCCATTTCTCATAATCAGTAGACGCGGCCAATGTGAGGTCAGCTTCACTAAGTTCCCCAGGCCTTGGGAGGAGAGGCTTCAGCGATGGCTCCGGTACCCTTGTGGTCTTAGGTACATAAGGGTCCGGGTTAATAGTCCAGGAGCAGGTTTCCTTGCTGTCCGCCTGCTTCTGCTTCTTTGCCGGAGGTGGATTGGGGGGCGTCGTACCCGCCGAAGGAGGATTGGGGGGCGTCGTACCCGCCGGAGGTTGTGGATCGGGGGACGGCGTCGAATGGCGTGAAGGAGGTGTAGGTGAACCACCACGACCACGACCACCGCCACCACCGCCACCACCACCACCACCATCGGAGGGGGGTGGACTTGCTAGCCTTGGCGCCTCGTCTAGAAACACTATGTACTTCTTTTTCCATAGAATGAACTGGCGCTTGACATCTCCAAGTCTGCTATCCCCTTCGGGTGTAGGTTTGTCAATCTCCAGGTCCTCAAACCCTTGGACTATGTCTTCCACCGTGACACAAGCATAGCCATATGGAATGGGGTTGTTGTGGTGGAGTGCTCCAGGTTTACAGGGTAAAGCACTGCCGCTAGCTACCTTCGTGGAAACGTTCCCCACGGGATAATGCAGATCACAGTCTTTCATCTTCTTTACATCATCCACGGGGTAGTGAGGCTCCGGTGCACGAATCTCGATCATCGGTGCACTAGCACCAGGCGGGGCATCCGTGGAAGCCACGCTACTTCTCCGCTGCTGGCTTCCGCAATCCGCTTCATGATCTTCATGCTGCCCTGCAGCCGATTTTTCTTTCAATAGTTCATGCATGCTCTGCTTCAACTCATGGAGTTCCGATGCAAACCTCGTCATAAGATCTGCATCCCGGTCCGTCTTTCTCTTACGGCTTCTGTAACCGTACGGGTCATTGTCTTGGGAAAACCCTACTTTCCACGAAACTTTGCCTTTGCCTCGTACACGTCCTCCGTGTTCATCATTCCCGAGGGCTAAAGTCAGTGCGTCTTTCTCTCTGTTGAACTTGATCAAGCCCGCTTGAGCTTGGGTCATTGCGTCAATAAGGGCTTGGGTCGGAGCAAAGCATCGATGCCGGTGAACACACACCCCTGTCTCCGGGTCTAGCGATCCCCCATGCCCGTACCACCAGCTTTTGGCCCTTGGGTCCCATCCCTCTGTACCTAGAGGGATTCCTCGCACCCTCAGGTCCTCCTCCATCTTCTGCCACCTAGGGTCCGCAAGGCGGTATCCTCCTGGCCCCATAATATGATGGTACTTTTTCTTAGCCGCATTATCCTTATTTTTTTCGATATTTCCTTGAAATGGTCCGATTGCTTTTGCCTCACAAATTCTGGCCAATCATCTTTCAGTTTCTCATATTGTCCATTGAAATCCGGAGTCTTGCCCTTGTTGACATAGTCACGGGTTAAATTTTTCTTGAAGTTCCGGAATGCATCGGCCATCTTCTGAAGAGCGAACTCTTTAACTAGCCTCCTCCTCTGACGTTTAGATCTTGCCACAACGCTTTGTTTAGAACTGCACCAACTGACAGCTCCACCGTTTAATTTAAACACGTATCCGGTTTGCGATTTAGAATCAGCCAGATCAGTGTCAAAGCTTGCATCAGCGTAACCATTTACAATGAGCTCTTTGTCACCTCCATATACGAGAAACATATCCTTAGTCCTTTTCAGGTATTTCAGGATGTTCTTGACCGTTGCCTAGTGATCCACTCCTGGATTACTTTGGTACCTCCCTGCTAGACTTATAGCAAGACACACATCAGGTCTGGTACACAGCATTGCATACATGATAGAGCCTATGGCTGAAGCATAGGGAACATCTTTCATTTTCTCTCTATCTTCTGCATTGGTCGGGCATTGAGTCCTACTCAATTTCACACCTTGTAACACAGGCAAGAATCCTTTCTTTGCTTGATCCATTTTGTACTTCTTCAAAACTTTGTCAAGGTATGTGCTTTGTGAAAGTCCAATTAAGCGTCTTGATCTATCTCGATAGATCTTAATGCCCAATATGTAAGCAGCTTCACCGAGGTCTTTCATTGAAAAACTCTTATTCAAGTATCCCTTTATGCTATCCAAAAATTCTATATCATTTCCGATTAGTAATATGTCATCTACATATAATATCAGAAATGCTACAGAGCTCCCACTCACTTTCTTGTAAATACAGGCTTCTCCAAAAGTCTATACAAAACCAAATGCTTTGATCACACTATCAAAGCGTTTATTCCAACTCCGAGAGGCTTGTACCAGTCCATAAATGGATCGCTGGAGCTTGCACACTTTGTTAGCTCCCTTTGGATCGATAAAACCTTCCGGCTGCTCATATACAACTCTTCTTCCAGAAATCCATTCAGGAATGTAGTTTTGACATCCATCTGCCAAATTTCATAATCATAAAATGCGGCAATTGCTAACATGATTCGGACAGACTTAAGCATCGCTACGGGTGAGAAGGTCTCATCGTAGTCAATCCCTTGAACTTGTCAAAAACCTTTTGCGACAAGTCGAGCTTTGTAGACAGTAATATTACCGTTAGCGTCAGTCTTCTTCTTGAAAATCCATTTATTCTCAATTGCTTGCCGATCATTGGGCAAGTCAACCAAAGTCCACACTTTGTTCTCATACATGGATCCCATCTTAGATTTCATGGCTTCAAGCCATTTTGCGGAATCTGGGCTCACCATCGCTTCTTCATAGTTCGTAGGTTCATCATGATCTAGTAGCATGACTTCTAGAACAGGATGACCGTACCACTCTGGTGCGGATCTTACTCTGGTTGATCTACGAGGTTCGGTAGTAACTTGTTCTGAAGTTTCATGATCATTATCATTAGCTTCCTCACTAATTGGTGTAGGTGTCACAGAAACCGGTTTCTGCGATGTACTACTTTCCAATAAGGGAGCAGGTACAGTTACCTCATCAAGTTCTACTTTCCTCCCACTCACTTCTTTCGAGAGAAACTCCTTCTCTAGAAAGGATCCATTCTTAGCGACAAATGTCTTGCCTTTGGATCTGTGATAGAAGGTGTACCCAACAGTTTCCTTTGGGTATCCTATGAAGATACATTTCTCCGATCTGGGTTCGAGCTTATCAGGTTGAAGTTTTTTCACATAAGCATCGCAGCCCCAAACTTTCAGAAACGACAACTTTGGTTTCTTGCCAAACCAAAGTTCATAAGGTGTCGTCTCAATGGATTTTGATGGTGCCCTATTTAACGTGAATGCGGCCGTCTCTAAAGCATAACCCCAAAACGATAGCGGTAAATCTGTAAGAGACATCATAGATCGCACCATATCAAGTAAAGTACGATTACGACGTTCGGACACACCATTACGCTGTGGTGTTCAGGGTGGCGTGAGTTGCGAAACTATTCTGCATTGTTTCAAATGTAGACCAAACTCGTAACTCAAATATTCTCCTCCACGATCAGATCGTAGAAACTTTATTTTCTTGTTACGTTGATTTTCAACTTCACTCTGAAATTCTTTGAACTTTTCAAATGTTTCAGACTTATGTTTCATTAAGTAAATATACCCATATCTGCTTAAATCATCTGTGAAGGTGAGAAAATAACGATATCCGCCACAAGCTTCAACATTCATTGGACCACATACATCTGTATGTATGATTTCCAACAAATCTGCTGCTCTCTCCATAGTACCGGAGAATGGTGTTTTAGTCATCTTGCCCATGAGGCACGGTTCGCAAGTACCAAGTGATTCCAAAAGTCCATTCGTATGGAGTTTCTTCATGCGTTTTATACCGATATGACCTAAACGGCAATGCCACAAATAAGTTGCACTATCATTATCAACTCTATATCTTTTGGTTTCAACATTTTGAATATGTGTATCACTACTATCGAGATTCATCAAAAATAGACCATTCTTCAAGGGTGCATGACCATAAAAGATATTACTCATATAAATAGAACAACCATTATTCTCTGATTTAAATGAATAACCGTCTCGCATTAAACAAGATCCAGATATAATGTTCATGCTCAACGCTAGCACCAAATAACAATTATTTAGGTCTAATACTAATCCCGATGGTAGATGTAGAGGTAGCGTGCCGACCGCGATCACATCGACTTTGGAACCATTTCCCACGCGCATCGTCACCTCGTCCTTTGCCAGTGTTCGCTTAATCCGTAGTCCCTATTTCGAGTTGCAAATATTAGCAACAGAACCAGTATCAAATACCCAGGTGCTACTGTGAGCTCTAGTAAGGTACACATCAACAACATGTATATCACATATACCTTTGTTCACCTTGCCATCCTTCTTATCCGCCAAATACTTCAGGCAGTTCTGCTTCCAGTGACCAGTCTGCTTGCAGTAGAAGCACTCAGTTTCAGGCTTAGGTCCAGATTTGGGTTTCTTCTCTTGAGCAGCAACTTGCTTGTTGTTCTTCTTGAAGTTCCCCTTCTTCTTCCCTTTACCCTTTTTCTTGAAACCAGTGGTCTTGTTGACCATCAACACTTGATGCTCCTTCTTGATTTCTACCTCCGCACCTTTCAGCATTGTGAAGGGCTCGAGAATAGTCTTATTCATCCCTTGCATATTATAGTTCATCACGAAGCTCTTGTAGCTAGGTGGCAGTGATTGGAGAATTCTGTCAATGATGTAATCATCTGGAAGATTAACTCCCAATTGAATCAAGTGATTATTATACCCAGAAATTTTGAGTATATGCTCACTGACAGAACTGTTCTCCTCCATCTTGCAGCTATAGAACTTATTGGAGACATCATATCTCTCAATCCTGGCATTTGCTTGAAATATTAACTTCAACTCCTGGAACATCTCATATGCTCCATGACGTTCAAAACATCGTTGAAGTCCCGATTCTAAGCCGTAAAGCATGGCACACTGAACTATCGAGTAGTCATCAGCTTTGCTCTACCAGACGTTCATAACATCTGGTGTTGCTCCAGCAGCAGGCCTGGCACCCAACGGTGCTTCCAGGACGTAATTCTTCTGTGCAGCAATGAGGATAATCCTCAAGTTACGGACCCAGTCCGTGTAATTGCTACCATCATCTTTCAACTTTGCTTTCTCAAGGAATGCATTAAAATTCAACGGAACAACAACACGGGCCATCTATCTACAATCAAACATAAACAAGCAAGATACTATCAGGTACTAAGTTCATGATAAATTTAAGTTCGATTAATCATATTACTTAAGAACTCCCACTTAGAAAGACATCCCTCTAATCTTCTAAGTGATTACGTGATCCAAATCAACTAAACCATAACCGATCATCACGTGAAATGGAGTAGTTTTCAATGGTGAACATTGCTGATCATATCTACTATATGATTCACGCTCGACCTTTTGGTCTCAGTGTTCCGAGGCCATATCTGTATATGCTAGGCTCGTCAAGTTTAACCTGAGTATTCTGCGTGAGCAAAAACTGGCTTGCACCCGTTGTAGATGGACGTAGAGCTTATCACACCCGATCATCACGTGGTGTCTGGGCACGACGAACTTTGGAAACGGTGCATACTCAGGGAGAACACTTCTTGATAATTAGTGAGAGATCATCTTATAATGCTACCGTCAAACAAAGCAAGATAAGATGCATAAAAGATAAACATCACATGCAATCAATATAAGTGATATGATATGGCCATCATCTTCTTGTACTTGTGATCTCCATCTCCGAAGTACCGTCATGATCACCATCGTCACCGGCGTGACACCTTGATCACCATCGTAGCATCGTTGTCGTCTCTCCAATGTTATGCTTCCACGACTATCGCTACCGCTTAGTGATAAAGTAGAGCATTACAGCACGATTGCATTGCATACAATAAAGCAACAACCATATGGCTCCTGCCAGTTGCCGATAACTCGGTTACAAAACATGATCATCTCATACAATAAAATTTAGCATCATGTCTTGACCATATCACATCACAACATGCCCTGCAAAAACAAGTTAGACGCCCTCTACTTTGTTTGTTGCAAGTTTTACGTGGCTGCTACGGGCTTAAGGAAGAACCAATCTTACCTACGTATCAAAACCACAACAATAGTTTGTCAAGTTGGTGTTATTTTAACCTTCGCAAGGACCGGGCGTAGCCACACTCGGTTCAACTAGAGTTGGAGAAACTGACACCCGCCAGCCACCTGTGTGCATAGCATGTTGGTAGAACCAGTCTCGCGTAAGCGTACGCGTAATGTCGGTCCGGGCCGCTTCATCCAACAATACCGCCGAACCAAAGTATGACATGCTGGTAAGCAGTATGACTTATATCACCCACAACTCACTTGTGTTCTACTCGTGCATATAACATCAACACAGAAAACCTAGGCTTGGATGCCACTGTTGGGGAACGTAGTAATTTGAAAAAAATCCTACCCACACGCAAGATCATGGTGATGCATAGCAATGAGAGGGGAGAGTGTTGTCCACGTACCCTCGTAGACCAAAAGCGGAAGCATTATAACAACGCGGTTGATGTAGTCGTACGTCTTCACGGCCCGACCAATCAAGCACCAAAACAACGGCTCCTCCGAGTTCTAGCACACTTCAGCTCGATGACGATCCCCGGACTTTGATCCCGCAAACTGTCGGGGTGGAGTTCCGTTAGCACAACAGTGTGGTGACGATCTTGATGTTCTACCGTTGCAGGGCTTTGCCTAAGCACCGCTACAATATTACCGAGGATTATGGTCGAGGGGGGCACCGCACACGGCTAAGAGATCTCAAGGATCAATTGTTGTGTCTAGAGGTGCCCCTGCCCCCGTATATAAAGGAGCAAGGGGGAGGGGCGGCCGGCCATGATGAGGCGTGCCAGGAAGGAGTCCTACTCCTACTGGGAGTAGGACTCCCTCCTTTTCCTTGTCCAATTAGGAGAGGGGGAAGGAAGGGAGAGAGGAGAGGAAGGAAGGGGGGGGGCGCTGCCCCTCCCTCCTTGTCCAGTTCGGACTAGGGGGAGAGGGGGCGCGCGGCCTGCCCTGGCCACCTCTCCTCTTCTCCACTTTAGGCCCATGAGGCCCATTAACCCCCTGGGGGGTTCCGGTAACCCCCCATACTCCGGTTTTATCCGAAACTTCCCCGGAACTCTTCCGGTGTCCGAATATAGCCGTCCAATATATCAATCTTTATGTCTGGACCATTTCAAGACTCCTCGTTATGTCCGTGATCACATCCGGGACTTCGAACTAACTTCGGTACATCAAAACTAATAAACTCATAATATAACTGTCATCGAAACCTTAAGCGTGCGGACCCTATGGGTTCGAGAACAATGTAGACATGACCGAGACACCTCTCCAGTCAATAACCAATAGCGGAACCTGGATGCTCATATTGGCTCCCACATATTCTACGAAGATCTTTTATTGGTTAGACCGCATAACAACATACGTTGTTCCCTTTGTCATCGGTATGTTACTTGCCCGAGATTCGATCGTCGGTATCTCAATACCTAGTTCAATCTCGTTGCCGGCAAGTCTCTTTACTCGTTCTGTAATACATCATCTCGCAACTAACTCATTAGTTGCATTGCTTGCAAGGCTTAGGTGATGTGCATTACCGAGAGGGCCCAGAGTGAAGGAAATATGCCCTAGAGGCAATAATAAAGTTATTATTTATTTCCTTATATCATGATAAATGTTTATTATTCATGCTAGAATTGTATTAACCGGAAACATAATACATGTGTTAATCAAAGATGGTTATGTTTCCTAACCATGGACAAAGAGTTGTTATTTGATTAACGGGATCACATCATTAGATGAATGATCTGATTGACATGACCCATTCCATTACCTTAGCACCCGATCGTTTAGTATGTTGCTATTGCTTTCTTCATGACTTATACATGTTCCTATGACTATGAGATTATGCAACTCCCGTTTGCCGGAGGAACACTTTGGATGCTACCAAACGTCACAACGTAACTGGGTGATTATAAAGGAGTACTACAGGTGTCTCCAAAGGTACATGTTGGGTTGGCGTATTTTGAGATTAGGATTTGTCACTCCGATTGTCGGAGAGGTATCTCTGGGCCCTCTCGGTAATGCACATCACTTAAGCCTTGCAAGAATTGCAACTAATGAGTTAGTTGCGGGATGATGTATTACAGAACGAGTAAAGAGACTTGCCGGTAATGAGATTGAACTAGGTATTGGATACCGACAATCGAATCTCAAGCAAGTAACATATCGATGACAAAGGGAACAACGTATGTTGTTATGCGGTCTGACCGATAAAGATCTGAGTGACAAATCCTAATCTCAAAATACGCCAACCCAACATGTACCTTTGGAGACACCTGTAGAGCACCTTCATAATCACCCACTTACGTTGTGACGTTTGGTAGCACACAAAGTGTTCCTCCGGCAAACGGGAGTTGCATAATCTCATAGTCATAGGAACATGTATAAGTTATGAAGAAAGCAATAGCAACATACTAAATGATCGGGTGCTCAGCTAAGGGAATGGGTCATGTCAATCACATCATTCTCCTAATAATGTGATCCCGTTAATCAAATGACAACACATGTCTATGGTTAGGAAACATAACCATCTTTGATTAATGAGCTAGTCAAGTAGAGACATAATAGTGATGTTTAGTTTGTCTATGTATTCACACAAGTATTATATTTCTGGATAATACAATTCTAGCATGAATAATAAACATTTATTATGATATAAGGAAATAAAATAATAACATTATTATTGCCTCTAGGGCATATTTCCTTCACCCGGCCCTACTCCTTGGCGGCGAAGGCTTCGTCGTGCTTCCCGCACTTGTTGACGACCTCAATGCCATCATCGTCGAAGATGATGACCTTGAGGGTGTCGGGGGTGAGGAGCTTGAACGTCACCATGTAGCCGATCTTGATCTGCTGAATGGCTACGTAGGTGGCCCAACCCTGATCCAGGGTCACCCTGCCGTTCATCAGCTTGACCGTCACCTTCCAGGAGCAGCCGGTGTTGTTCCTGAGCTTGAACTCCGTCGGCACCGTGACGAAGTACTTGGTGAAGTCCAGGGGCATGGGGATGCATTGAAGCTTCGGTGCAAGGATGACCTTGCAGAAGTGAGTTGAGCCATCCTCCTGATGGTAGTGGCCGTAGTTGCAGTGCTTGTTGCTGGGGGGGCTCCTCCATGCCCTCGTCATTGCCACCCTCAGGCGTCTTCGGGTCTTCCTCAATGGTGGGCGGCAACTCAACCTCGTCGGGCATTGGGTGAAGGGGCTGCTTTCCCTTGCTGTCAACGGCCGGGAGCACCTCCGTGTCCTCGATCTGCACACAAGTCATGGAGTCAGTCATTCCACAGAGTTCATGGCTAATTCAAGAGCTTGTAGTTAAAATGACATGACTTTCACACTTCTCCTCCTCTCCATCCCCCCTATATTTACTCACCCTGCCCACCACTATTTACCCACCCCCTCTCTTCTCTCACTGTGAACCTTCCTCCTCCCCATCGCCATGAGCTCTAGCTCCAGCCCTAATGCCAACCCCTTCCCTTGGGGTATTGGTTGGAGGGCCTTCTTCCTCGGGTGGACGGCCGGTGACCGGACCAAGTTTGAGAACACCATGGAGGTGTGCTCGAACTTCGGCTCCATGCCGGACATGCAGAACGAATCTCATGAAGGCCACTAAAGATGAGCTGAAGACGCTGATTCCTGACCCAGCAAAGGGTGTGATGGCAGTTGACATCATTCGCCGGGCCATGAATCAGGCCGTCTCTGACGACCCTAAACAGAGGAAGAAATGGTGCAAGTATAAGACCTACTGGGCTCCTAATGATCGCCGTGCCGTGCTACCTCTTGAGCACTTGCGTTGGTTTTCCCTTGAAGAGGAAAGGGTGATGCAGCAAAGTAGTGTAAGTATTTCCCTCAATTTTTGAGAACCAAGGTATCAATCCAGTAGGAGGCTGTAACGCCCCGGACAATTGGCTCAAGGTCTTATCAGAAGAGTGGGAAATGGTGCAACTACTCATATTTGGCATGATAACTGGTTGCCCGAGGAGCATAGCATGAGGCCCATAATGAGTATGATACATAACCCACCCAAGCTAGTCAATGAGCTCTTCCTGGACAATATTGCTGGTTGGAACAAGGAACTGGTCCGAAGCACTTTCATCAAGTTTGACGCCGACGCTATCTTATCTATACCAGCATGTACAAGGCTGATTGATGATTTATGGGCTTGGAGCCACGACCCTAAGGGCATATTTTCAGTAAGGTCAGCTTATCGCATGCTACACTAATGGAAAATATCCTAGCTATGGCGTGCCAAATTTTCCTTTTCTGGCGTAGGGCTCCAACACCACCAATATGGCACTAGTGAATTTTTTAGTGGTGACATTGGCACACACGTCAACACTACTGTGAGTATTGTTGGTGTGCCACGTGGCGAACGACAACAATATATTAGTATTAGCTATGGTGTTGTGTGTGTGCCAACTCTGGCAATTAGATTTTTCGCTAATAAAAAGTATGTACCCAACAATTTAAACCTAGTATATATGTAGCCATTTAAACTTACTTAGAGCTTGTTTGGTTCCAATAAGTCACCTGACTTATAAGTCAGGTGACTTAAAACCAGTGACTTATAAGTCACGCTTGTTTGGTTGTCACCTGACTTATAAGTCACCTGACCACACTTTCCCACCTTGTTTTTTATGTAAAGATGACGGGACCCACGCAACAAGGAGTGACTTATAAGTTTTAAGGGCCTGTTTGGTTCCAATAAGTCACCTGACTTAAAACTAGTGACTTATAAGTCATGCCTGTTTGGTTGTCACCTGACTTATAAGTCATCTGAGCAAACCTTCCCACCTTGTTTTTTATGTAAAGGTGGTGGGACCCATGCAAAAGAGGGTGACTTATACATTTTAAGTTGGGGTGGAGAAACTTATGACTTATAAGTTGGGGTGACTTATAAGTTGGGTCTGTTTGGCAAAATAAGTCACTTTTTTCACTTTTCGACTTATAAGTTGGTGACTTTTTTGAAACCAAACAGGGGCCTTATTGGAACCAAAAAATGTTCATGTATTCGAAAAATGTTCGTCAATTCAAAAACAATGTTCGTCAAGTTCGAAAAATATGTTCGTTTCTCAAAAAATGTTTGGTATTTGGGAAAAAATGTTCGTCAATTCAAAAAATGATCTCAAATTTGTAAAAAAAATACGAGTTTTAAAAAGTGTTCACGATTGGAGAAAATATGTAAATTGGAAGATGGCTACAAAAATAAATAAAAAATAACTTTAAGTAAACAAAATATAAATAAGAAAAAACATACACGAGAAAAGAAATAGGAAAAATAAAGGGAAAACAATTGAAAAACGGAAAAACGGAAAAACCGGTTCTCAAACCTCCCAAAAACGGCAGGGAGATAATCCCGAAATGTGCGGGCCGACAAAGGAGCGGACGCTCTAGGGGGGTATGGTCCAGCTCGCAAAAACGTTACATGTACGGCCTTTTACGGGGCTGCTACATAGATTGACAGAACGTCCCACTACTGACACTTGAAAAAGCTGTTTTCAAGGTCTTGTCGCTTCGGTGAATCACTTGAGCCCTGAGACATTTTTGGTGCCATGGAGTTGGACCATTGAGCTATTATGCTTTCTTCAAAGGATAGCTGCTTCCAAGCCTTCCATAAATCCTTTTCACCCCCCTGATTTTCACCCGTGTGGGGCCCTGCCCAAACTCTCCATCCAATTAAAGCCTGCCATTTCAGAAATCACCCCGTAATCTTAAGGGCATGGCTAACGCTCCAGCCTAAACCGGGACTAAAGGGTTGGTACTAATGCCCTGAACCTTTAGTCCCGGTTCAAACCAGAACCAGGACTAAAGGCCCTCCACATGGTCGGTCCACCTTTAGTCCCGGTTGGTAACACCAACCGGTACTAAAGGAAATTTTCTGATTTTTTTGAAATTTTTTTTGAAATTTTTTTGTTTTTAAATTTTTGAATTATTTTAACCTCTAATCTCTAATCACCCCTCATCACTGCTCCATTTAATCTCTAATCACCCCTCATCATTCCAAATCATCTAACTTCCCGGACGGTCACCCATCCTCCCACTCCCCCAGCCTGAGCACGCTTAACTTCCGGGTTCTATTCTCCCTCGTTTCCAAGTCTGCACTCATTGTTTTCCTGACAATAGTAAGATGTCAATCCTATTAACTTTAGCTTGAGCATGAAGTCACACATTTCACTGTTTGAGTTTGAAACTATTGTTCTAAAAAATAATAATTTTTTAGTACCACTAATATTTCTTGAATAAGTAGTTTGACCATTGTTTGACCATAGTTTGACCAGATTTGACCAAAATTCAAAAAAAAAACTGAAATAATTATTTAATAACAGTAATACTTCTTGAATAAGTAGTTTGACCATAGTTTGACCAGATTTAATGAAAATTTAAAAAAACTGAAATTTGAGCATAACTTTTTTTCCTTTTGGAATTTGAGGATTCTACAAATTTGCAAACAGGCCATAGGCGGTCTCCATCGGATGTAACTTTTCGAGTAGATAATTTTTCATATAAAAAACTTTTTAATCCGAGTTCGTATGCAAAAGTTATGCCCATTTTACAAATTCCACAGAGATTTTGTAAATAAAGTCGAAATTCATATTTGTAAATTTTTCCAACAACTAGACCAAATATCACATGGGAAACTTTTTTTTTTTGACATTTCCATCATTTTCTTTTGTTTTTTCTAACACTGAAAAGGCGGTCCACGGGGGAGGGAGGAGTTTGAAAATGGGACATTTAGTACCGGTTCGTGCCATGAACCGGTACTAATGCCTCAAAGCCCATTAGTCCCGGTTGGTGGCACCAACCGGGACTAATGGGCTTTGAGGCATTAGTACCGGTTCATGACACGAACTAATGGGCATCGCACCCTTTAGTCCCAGTTCGTGGCACGAACCGGTATACTAATGCCTTAGCCGCATGAACCGGGATAAATGCACCTATTGGTCCCGGTTCTGGACTTAACTGGGACTAATGGGCTTACCTGGCCTAGACCAAAGTCCTCTTTTCTACTCTCCTCCCTGACAAAAGCAACGAGGCGACCGCTCAGGCAACGCGGTGTGGGATCGGTCGCTCCACTCCCCGCAGCACGTAGACCCAACAAAAGCCGGCGGCGCAAGGGCGCGTACGAGAAGGGAAGCACGGGAACGGGGGATGAGAAGCACGCGAACCAGGGCAGTAGAGGCACGAGGCGCGAACAAGAGGAGAAGTAGCGCACCCTCGTCCTCAGCCCGCCGTCGTTTCGAGCTCTCCGTGCAAGGTATGACGCTACTTCTTCCCCTGCCTCCTCTTGTGCTGGTGGCCAGATTGATTTGATTCAGATTGGTTCAGCAAATTAGGCTAGGGCTTGATGGATTCTGGTGATTTGCTCCAAGAACAAGATTGATTCCCCTATCCTGTGATTTAGATTCAATCAATTTGGATAAGGTGGACATGCTTGTAGAAATCCCCATCTATTTCTTCTTATTAATCCCTGAGAGAAACGTGTTAGATCCATGCTATTACTCTGCACTTTGTAGTTGCGAGTAGAAAATCATGTCATTTAGTACATGTTGGGGAACGTAGTAATTTCAAAAAAATTCCTACGCACACGCAAGATCATGGTGATGCATAACAACGAGAGGGGAGAGTGTAATCTACATACCCTTGTAGATCGACAGCGGAAGCGTTATGACAACGTGGTCGATGTAGTCGTACGTCTTCACGGCCCGACCGATCAAGCACCAAAACTATGGCACGTCCGAGTTTTAGCACACGTTCAGCTCGATGACGATCACCGGACTCCGATCCAGCAAAGTGTCGGGAAAGAGTTCCATCAGCACGACGGCGTGGTGACGATCTTGATGTTCTACCGTCGCAGGGCTTCACCTAAGCACCGCTACAATATTATCGAGGACTATGGTGGCAGGGGGCGCCGCACACGGCTAAGAATATGATCACGTGGATCAACTTGTGTGTCTATGGGGTGCCCCCTGCCCTCGTATATAAAGGAGTGGAGGAGGGGAGGGCCGGCCCTCTCTATGACGCGCCCTAGGGGAGTCCTACTCCCACCGGGAGTAGGATTCCCCCTTTCCTAGTCCAACTAGGAGTCCTTCCATGTACTAGGAGTAGGAAACAAGGAAAGGGCACAACCCCTCCCCCTAGTCCAATTCGGACTAGGCCTTGGGGGGGGGGGGGTGGCCTGCCCTAGGCAGCCACTCTCTCTTTCCCGTATGGCCCAATAAGGCCCAATACTTCTCCCGGCGAATTCCCGTAACTCTTCGTTACTCCGAAAAATACCCGAATCACTCGAAACCTTTCCGATGTCCGAATATAGTCGTCCAATATATCGATCTTTACGTCTCGACCATTTCGAGACTCCTCGTCATGTCCCCGATCTCATCCGGGACTCCGAACTCCTTCGGTACATCAAAACTCATAAACTCATAATATAACTGTCATCGAAACCTTAAGCGTGCGGACCCTACGGGTTCGAGAACAATGTAGACATGACCGAGACACATCTCCGGTCAATAACCAATAGAGGGACCTGGATGCTCATATTGGCTCCTACATATTCTACGAAGATCTTTATCGGTCAGACCGCATAACAACATACGTTGTTCCCTTTGTCATCGGTATGTTACTTGCCCGAGATTTGATCGCCGGTATCTCAATACCTAGTTCAATCTCGTTACCGGCAAGTCTCTTTACTCGTTCCGTAATACATCATCTCGCAACTAACTCATTAGTTGCAATGCTTGCAAGGCTTATGTGATGTGCATTACCGAGAGGGCCCAAACATACCTCTCCGACAATCGGAGTGACAAATCCTAATCTCGAAATACGCCAACCCAACATGTACCATTGGAGACACCTGTAGAGCACCTTTATAATCACCCAGTTACGTTGTGACGTTTGGTAGCACATAAAGTGTTCCTCTGGCAAACGGGAGTTGCATAATCTCATAGTCATAGGAACATGTATAAGTCATGAAGAAAGCAATATCAACATACTAAACGATCGGGTGCTAAGCTAATGGAGTGGGTCATGTCAATCAGATCATTCACCTAATGATGTGATCCCATTAATCAAATAACAACTCTTTGTCTATGGTTAGGAAACATAACCATCTTTGATTAACGAGCTAGTCAAGTAGAGGCATACTAGTGACACTCTGTTTGTCTATGTATTCACACATGTATTATGTTTCCGGTTAATACAATTATAGCTTGAATAATAAACATTTATCATGAAAGAAGGAAATAAATAATAACTTTATTATTGCCTCTAGGGCATATTTCCTTCAGTCTCCCACTTGCACTAGAGTCAATAATCTAGATCACATCACCATGTGATTAACATCGATAGTACACATCATCATGTGATTAATACCCAAAGGGTTTACTAGATTCAGTAATCTAGTTCACATCACTATGTGATTAACACCCAAAGAGTACTAAGGTGTGATCATGTTTTGCTTGTGAGAGAATCTTAGTCAACGGGTCTGCCACATTCAGATCCGCGTGTATTTTGCAAATTTCTATGTCAACAATGCTCTGCATGGAGCTACTCTAGCTAATTGCTCCCACTTTCAATATGTATCTAGACCGAGACTTAGAGTCATCTAGATTAGTGTCAAAACTTGCATCGGCGTAACCCTTTACGAGGAACCTTTTTTCGCTTCCATAATCAAGAAACATATCCTTATTCCACTAAGAATAATTTTGACCGCCGTCCAGTGATCTACCCCTAGATCACTATTGTACTCCCTTGCCAAACTCAGTGGTAGGGTATACAATAGATCTGGTACACAGCATGGCATACTTTATAGAACCTATGACCAAGGCATAGGGAATGACATTCATTATCTTTCTATCTTCTGTCGTGGTCGGGCTTTGAGTCTTACTCAATTTCACACCTTGTAACATAGGCAAGAAACTCTTTCTTTGACTGATCCATTTTGAACTACTTCAAAATCTTGTCAAGGTATGTATTTATTGAAAAAACTTATCAAGTGTCTTGATCTATCTCTATAGGTCTTGATGCTCAATATGTAAGCAGCTTCACTGAAGTCTTTCTTTGAAAAACTCCTTTCAAACACTCCTTTATGCTTTACAGAATAATTCTACATTATTTCCGATCAACAATATGTCATTCACATATACTTATCAGAAATGTTGTAGTGCTCCCACTCACTTTCTTGTAAATACAGGCTTCACCGCAAGTCTGTATAAAACTATATGCTTTGATCAACTTATCAAAGCATGTAATCCAACTCCGAGATGCTTGAACCAGTCCATAGATGAATCGCTGGAGCTTGCATATTTTGTTAGCACCTTTAGGATTGACAAAACCTACTGGTTGCATCATATACAACTCTTCTTTAAGAAATCCATTAAGGAATGCAGTTTTGTTTATCCATTTGCCAGATTTCATAAAATGCGGCAATTGCTAACATGATTCAGACAGACTTAAGCATGGATATGAGTGAGAAACTCTCATCGTAGTCAACACTTTGAACTTGTTGAAAACATTTTGCGACAATTCTAGCTTTGTAGATAGTAACACTACTATCAACATCCATCTTCCTCTTGAAGATCCATTTATTTTCTATGGCTTGCCGATCATCGGGCAAGTCAACCAAAGTCCATACTTTGTTCTCATACATGAATCCTATCTCAGATTTCATGGCCTCAAGCCATTTTGCGGAATCTGGGCTCATCATCGCTTCCTTATAGTTCGCAAGTTTGTCATGGTCTAGTAACATGACTTCTAGAACAGGATTACTGTACCACTCTGGTGCGGATCTCACTCTGGTTTACCTACTAGATTCGGTAGTAACTTGATCTGAAGTTTTATGATCATCATCATTAGCTTCCTCACTAATTGGTGTAGTAGTCACAGGAACAGATTTCTGTGATGAACTACTTTCCAATAAGGGAGAAGGTACAATTACCTTATCAAGTTCTACTTTCCTCCCACTCACTTCTTTCGAGAGAAACTCCTTCTCTAGAAAGGATCCATTATAAGCAATGAATGTCTTGCCTTAGGATCTATGATAGAAGGTGTACCCAACAGTCTCCTTTTGGGTATCCTATGAAGACATATTTCTCCGATTTGGTTTTGAGCTTATCAGGATGAAACTTTTTCACATAAGCATCACAACCCCAAACTTTAAGAAACGACAACTTTGGTTTCTTGCTAAACCACAGTTCAGATTGTGTCGTCTCAACGGACTTAGATGGTGCCCCTTTTTAACGTGAATGCAGCTGTCTTTAATGCATAACCTCAAAAACGATAGTGGTAAATCGGTAAGAAACATCATAGATTTGCACTATATCTAATAAAGTACGGCTATGACATTCGGACACATCATTATGCTGTGGTGTTCCGGGTGGCATGAATTTGTGAAACTATTCCACATTGTTTTAATTGAAGATCAAACTCGTAACTCAAATATTTGTCTCCTCAATTAGATCGTAGAAACCTTATTTTCTTGTTACGATGATTCTCCACTTCACTCTGAAATTCTTTGAACTTTTCAAATGTTTCAGACTTATGTTTCATCAAGTAGATATACTCATATCTGCTCAAATCATCTGTGAAGATCAGAAAATAATGATACCTATCGCGAGCCTCAATATTCATCGGACCACATACATCAGTATGTATGATTTCCAACAAATCTGTTGCTCGCTCCATTGTTCCGAAGAATAGAGTCTTAGTCATCTTGCCCATGAGGCATGGTTCGCAAGCATCAACTGATTCATAATCAAGTGATTCCAAAAGCCCATCAGCATGGAGTTTCTTCATGCGCTTTACACCAATATGACCTAAACGGCAGTGCTACAAATAAGTTGCACTATCATTATTAACTTTGCATCTTTTGGTTTCAATATTATGATTATGTGTATCACTACGATCGAGATCCAACGAACTATTTTCATTGGGTGTGTAACCATATAAGGTTTTATTCATGTAAACAGAACAACAATTTATTCTCTTACTTAAATGAATAACCGTATTACAATAAACATGATCAAATCATATTCATGCTCAACGTAAACACCAAATAACACTTATTTAGGTTCAACACTAATCCCGAATTTATAGGGAGTGTGCGATGATGATCATATCAATCTTGGAACCACTTCCAACACACACCGTCACTTCACCCTTAACTAGTCTCTGTTTATTCTACAACTCCCGTTTCGAGTTACTAATCTTAGCAACTGAACTAGTATCAAATACTAAGGTGTTGCTATAAACACTAGTAAAGTACACATCAATAACATGTATATCAAATATACTTATGTTCACTTTGCCATCCTTCTTATCTTCCAATCACTTAGGGTAGTTCCGCTTCCAGTGACAAGTCCCTTTGCAGTAGAAGCACTCAGTCTCAGGCTTAGGTCCAGACTTGGGCTTCTTCACTTGAGCAGCAACTTGCTTGCTGTTCTTTTTGAAGTTCCCCTTCTTCCCTCTGCCCTTTTCTTGAAACTAGTGGTCTTGTCTACCATCAACACTTGATGTTTTTCTTGATTTCTACCTTCATCGATTTCATCATCATGAAAAGCTTGGGAGTCGTTTTCGTCATCCCTTGCATACTATAGTTCATCACGAAGTTCTACTAACTTGGTCATGGTGACTAGAGAATTCTGTCAATCACTATATTATCTGGAAGATTAACTCCCACTTGATTCAAGCGATTGTAGTACCCAGACAATCTGAGCACATGCTCAGTAGTTGAGCGATTCTCCTCCATCTTTTAGCTATAGAACTTGTTGGAGACTTCATATCTCTCAACTCGGGTATTTGCTTGAAATATTATCTTCAACTCCTGGAACATCTCATACGGTCCATGACGTTCAAAACGTCTTTTAAGTCCCGATTCTAAGCCATTAAGCATGGTGCACTAAACTATCAAGTAGTCATCATATTGAGCTAGCCAAACGTTCATAACGTCTGCATCTGCTCCTGCAATAGGTCTGTCACCTAGCAGTGCATCAAGGACATAATTCTTCTGTGCAGCAATGAGGATAAACCTCAGATCACGGATCCAATCCCCATCATTGCTACTAACATCTTTCAATACAATTTTCTCTAGGAACATATCAAAATAAACACAGGGAAGCAACAATGCGGGCTATTGATCTACAACATGCTTTACAAAATACTACCAGCACTAAGTTCATGATAAATTTAAGTTCAATTAATCATATTTACTTAAGAACTCCCACTTAGATAGACATCCCTCTAATCCTCTAAGTGATTACGTGATCCAAATCAACTAAACCATGTCCGATCATCACGTGAGATGGAGTAGTTTCATTGGTGAACATCACTATGTTGATCATATCTACTATATGATTCATGCTCGACCTTTCGGTCTCCGCGTTCCGAGGCCATATCTGTATATGCTTGGCTCGTCAAGTATAACCTGAGTATTCCGCGTGTGCAACTGTTTTGCATCCGTTGTATTTGAACGTAGAGCCTACCACACCCGATCATCACATGGTGTCTCAGGACGAAGAGCTTTCGCAACGGTGCATACTCAGGGAGAACACTTCTTGATAATTTAGTGAGAGATCATCTTATAATGCTACCGTCAATCAAAGTAAGATAAGATGCATAAAAGATAAACATCACATGCAATCAATATAAGTGATATGATATGGCCATCATCATCTTGTGCCCGTGATCTCCATCTCTGAAGCACCGTCATGATCACCATCATCACCGGCGCGACACCTTGATCTCCATCGCAGCATCATTGTCGTCTCGCCACTTTTATGCTTCCACGACTATCGCTACCGCTTAGTGATAAAGTAAAGCATTACAGCGTGATTGCATTGCATACAATAAAGCGACAACTATATGGCTCCTGCCAGTTGCCGATAACTCGGTTACAGAACATGATCATCTCATACGATAAAATTTAGCATCATGTCTTGACCATATCACATCACAACATGCCCTGCAAAAACAAGTTAGACGTGCTCTACTTTGTTTGTTGCAAGTTTTACGTGGCTACTATGCGCTTAAGCAAGAACCAATCTTACCTACGCATCAAAACTACAACGATAGTTTGTCAAGTTGATGCCGTTTTAACCTTCGCAAGGACCGGGCGTAGCCACACTTGGTTCAACTAAAGTTGGAGAAACAGTCACCCGCAAGCCACCTATGTGCAAAGCACGTCGGGAGAACCGGTCTCGCGTAAGCGTATGCGTAATGTCGGTCCGGGCCGCTTCATCCAACAATACCGCCGAACCATAGTATGACATGCTGGTAGGCAGTATGACTTATATCGCCCACAACTCACTTGTGTTCTACTCGTGCACATAACATCAAACCATAAAACCTAGGCTCGGATGCCACTGTTGGGGAACGTAGCAATTTCAAAAAAATTCCTACGCACACGCAATATCATGGTGATGCATAGCAACGAGAGGGGAGAGTGTAATCTACATACCCTTGTAGATCGATAGCGGAACCGTTATGACAACGCGGTTGATGTAGTCGTACGTCTTCACGGCCCAACCGATCAAGCACCGAAACTACGGCACCTCTGAGTTTTAGCACACGTTCAGCTCAATGACGATCCCCGGACTCCGATCCAGCAAAGTGTTGGGGAAGAGTTTCGTCAGCACGACGGCGTGGTGACGATCTTGATGTTCTACCATCGCAGGGCTTCGCCTAAGCACCGCTACAATATTATCGAGGACTATGGTGGTAGGGGGCGCCGCACACGGCTAAGAATATTGTCTGGACCCCGATTCTAAGCCACATCGATCTAGCCGGTAACACCTCATATGACTTTGCGGCCTCACGCACGGTATCCCACGGGTGTCGCCTTACCATGGCCCGGGACCGTTTGCGCCTTTTGGCTCACGTATATGACAATGTCGCTAGCATCCATATGACCGAGAACCCGGGCCGACATGGCTAGTCGTGAACCCAAAGCGACACAGACCTATGGAGACAGGCATACATGAATCACAACGAACATGTCGGTCATCAACGAGTGATTCCGGGCTGTAGCACTGGGCTAACAGGACTCCGGGAAATCCCGGGCTGTAGCAGGCTAGACAGGACTCCGGAGATCACCGCGTGACATTTCCCCGAAGGGACAGACATAGGGACGAAGTGAAACACATGCCGGCCAGTCAAGCGTCCTGAACAGTAGTGCTGGGCTAGCAGGACTCCGGTGAACCGGGCTGTAGCGGACTACTATGGCTCGAGGAGCATTAGACTACATTTCCCCATAAGAAAGGTTGCGAAGGACAAACAACTAGATTGTCGGATCCCACTCATACCAAGCATTTCAATCATACATACAATATGCTCGATATGAGTACATACAACATGGCATCACAACAAAACTCTACAACTCAAGTACTTTATTTAAAGGCTCCAGGGAGCCATACATAACATATCCATACAGGTAGGGGTCACATGACCCGACACTCAAGTCATACAGTCATACAAGCACATGCGGAAGCAACTAGTCTGAGTACAGACTCTAGAAAGAAAGAAGGCTTCTCGAAGCCTTCTATCTACATAGGGCCCTCCATGGCCTGGATCACCACCTGGGTGGCTAGTCACTCGTCGACGTCAAGGTCTACGTAAAACCCATCGGAGGGGGTAGTATTGTCGTCTAAAAACAATAAATAAGCAAACATGAGTACAAAGGTACTCAGAAAGTCTTACATCAGAACCTACTGTACATGCTCATTCTCAAGAAGGTGGTGGGGTTTATGCAGCAAGCCAGCTTTGACTCTTGGCTAAGCTATCCTACGGAATCTTTTAGCAAAATAGTTTTCGCACACGAGTCCACTACTCACCATCACAATACTCCACCGTGGATCCTCCCTCGTAACCTGCGAGGGGGCCATCCTCGGTACTCACACTTATCTTGAGTCTTTTAGTAGTATCCATTTACTTGTCTATGAACTGTATATGCAATCAAGTAGTCCTTTACCGCGGACACGGCTATTCGAATAGTTTTATACCCTGCAGGGGTGTACTTCGTCACACATGTTTCCACCACTTAGCGTCTGCACACGAAATGTGCTCGGCAGACTTCAAGCGAAAACCGACGTGGGTGTAGACCACGACCTGACTAACCTCACAAGTCTCTAGTCCAGGGTCATCGCCTATTCAGGTTCCATCCGCAAGGAAATCCGGCCGGGGTGTCCTCAACGGCCCCGAACGATGTGAACAGGGTTCCCGAGACACCAAACGGGTGACTCGGTACACCGTGCCACGGTGTATCTACCGCAACATAGCCCACCCCTAGGGTCAGCGCTACGCACGGCCGCCAACACATATCCTACAAACACCAGAAACTAGTTGCAACTCCTGGACTGAGGCGAGAGGGGTCGGTAAGTCGAGCGGGGTCATATTTCAGGGCCCAATGTGTGGTAGTAGCTGAATCTTAATTCACGCATACAGAACTCAGTTCTTAGGGACGGCTTCAATGAAACAACCCACCATGTACTCCTACATGGCCTCTCATCGATACCTTTACCAAAACATGTTCAACACATCCCACATATTACTGGCACAAGCATTTCACTCTAGCCCATCCCCCAGATGAACCAGACCTGACACAACTCTAAGCATAGCAGGCATAGCAAGGTAGGAATCACAAAACATGGCTCAATCAACTCCTACACATGCTAGTGGGTTTCATCTAGTTACTGTGGCAATGACAGGTCATGCAGAGGATAAGGGTTCAACTACCGTAGCACACAGCAGTTTGAATCGTGTTGTCTTAATGCAGTAAACAAGAGCAGGAGCGAGAACATGGGGTGTATCGGAATGATCAATGGTTGCTTGCCTGATGGAGTGGTAACGGGATACTGCCCTTCAGTTGGATACTCGTGAATATCCTCGGAGGCAGAACCTACCACGAAGAACACAGCCGAGCACAATCAACACATGACAATATGCAACAATATGATGCATGCTATGACATGGCAATATGGATGTGTCTTGAGCTTATGCAACTAGCTATGACTTAAATGAAGTTGGTTTGAATACAAGATTCAAATTCCAACCCCATATATGATTATTTAAATGCCCTTTATTTGTTTTGTCCAAAACAGAGGACAAGCATTGTTCAAACATGCATGAAAATGGTAAAGATGGATTCCTTGAATTTTTCTGATAATTTTACATATATAATTTATCTCATTTGGAGTTATGGTTGAATTTCTATGAATTTTTGAAGTTTTGGGTATTTTCTGGAATTTCCTGAATTATTTTTAAACTAGAAAATGATTTACTGCGTCAGCCCGACGTCAGGGTGACGTTAGCTGGTCAACTGAGCTGCCTCCAGGTCAAACCTGACCAGTGGGTCCCACTGGTCAGTCTCACAGTGCTGGCTCGAGTCACAGACAGGTGGGGCCAGTCAAAGGCCACGTCAGAAAGTCAAACTGACGTGTGGGGCCAGCTGGGTTAATAACTAATCTAAACAGAACATTAAGTTAAACTAAATATGCACTGGGCCCACATGGCAGTGGCTCTAGGGAGTTTTAGCAGGGTCATTAGTACTAATTAAGCCAGCGCCACGTCAGCTCACCGGAGCTTGGCCGGCGGCGACCAAATACGCGGCGGGGTTTCACCGGAGTTGCTCGGGTTTCGCCTATAGGCCACCATTTGATGCGCGGTTTTCTCCTACGGGTTCCTGGGAGTGAGGCGCATCCAGAGAGACAAGCGGCAGCAGCTGGGGTGGCCGGAGCTGACGGCGGCGAGCTCTTTGGCGGCCGCCGGAGTTTGGGTGTTCGCGGGATCGATGCTGCGGTGCACGGGAGGAGGAGCTGGTGGTGGCTACGGGCTCCTGGGGACGCGTTGAAGGCGGTGGTGCGTTCGGACGCGTGCTTGCACGGTCGTAGCCACGACGGCGTCGAGGCTCAACGGCGGCGAGCTTCGGGGGCTCGCGGGGCAACAGCTACGGGGCAAAATCAGCGGCGTGGCTAAGGGGAAAGGGACCGGAAGCTCACAGCGGTGCCGTAGGGGTGGTTAGCGGGCTCGGGGGCATCCTGCGTGCGGCGGATCGATGATGATGGTGGCCGGAGCCCGAGGTGGAAGACGACGGCGATGGCGATGTTGCTGGCCTCCCGGGGTCACGTGCCTTGGCGTGCGGCTCTACGGCGTCGAGGCGAAGCTCATGGGGGCGCTGGCCGGCGTGGGGGTGCTGGTGGCCACGGTAACGACAAGCGACGGCGACGGCGACTCTCGGATGAGCTCGGGGAAGAGAGTCAGGGGAGCGAGAGAGGGTGGAGCGAGTGAGGGAGAGGAGCGAGGGGACACGGGGCATCGTCGTGGCGTCGTTAGGAGGGCCGGGGAAGCAGGAGGTGGAAGCAGGAGGTGGCTTCGCCTCCTGTGCGTGCGCCACGCCGTCGTCCTCCTGGCAAAGGAAGGAGACGACTGGCGCCCGGCTCTGGTGGGCTGGGCCGTGCTGGGCCGGTTGGTGGCGCCAGGTAAGTGGCCCACTGGCCTACTCTCTCTCTCTCTTTTTATTCTGGTTTTCTATTTTTGCTATTCTGTTTTGATTTAGTTTAAATACTAAATCATTTTATAAAATCCTGAAAATATTTATGGACACTTTCTGAAATATTTCAGTGGCCCAAAAATAATTCCAACATTATTTGAGCATTTGAATTATTTAATAGTATTTAAATGCCCAAATTCAAATATTTATGAATTAAGTCAATGCCCCTTTTGTTGACCTAAAATCATATGCACCATTTTTCCCAAGGGTTCTAACCCAAGGCAAAGAGGGTGAACATATTTGAAGGGCATTTCAGGTTCATTGAATTTATTTTTAGTAAACCCTAGTTGATTTCAGGGGGGGGGGGGGTGCTGTGGGTTCTGCTTTCCCCATTTCAATTTTCTGATGAAGGTAAACATGATGCACACTCTAATGCATAACCTAGCTAGGGTGTGACAACTCACCCCCACTCAATAGAATCTCGTCCCGAGATTTAGGATCATCTGGGAAGAAGGCGGGGTACTCGAGTCGAAGACGATCCTCCCTTTCCCAAGTGGCTTCTTCCTCGGAATGGTGTGACCATTGAACCTTGAGAAACTTGATATTATGACGTCGAGTGGTACGCTCGGCTTGATCAAGGATATGAACGGGGTATTCCCGATAAGAGAGGTTATCTTGTAAATCAAGTGTTTCGTGGTCCACTCCACGGATAGGATCCGTGAAGCAACGCCTGAGTTGCGAAACGTGGAAGACGTCGTGAACTCTAGAAAGATGCGGAGGTAGTTCCAATTGGTAGGCAACTTCTCCTCGTTTGGCAAGAATGCGAAAGGGTCCAATGTAACGAGGAGCCAATTTGCCTTTGATACCGAAGCGATGGGTTCCCTTTAACGGGGTAACCCGAAGGTAAGCTTTCTCGTCAATTTCAAATGTCATAGGCTTATGCTTACGATCATATTGACTCTTTTGGCGAGATTGGGCCGTTTTCAATTTCTCACGAATAACGCGAACCTGCTCTTCTGCTTCCTGAATCATATCCGGGCCAAAGAGTTGTCTTTCCCCGGTTTCTGACCAGTTAAGAGGCGTTTGACATTTTCGTCCATAGAGAACTTCGAAGGGAGCCTTGCCCAAACTAGCTTGATAGCTATTGTTATAAGCAAACTCCACGAATGGAAGGCATTTTTCCCAACTCATTCCGAACGAGATAACAGAAGCTCGGAGCATATCTTCCAGAATTTGATTTACTCGCTCTACTTGACCACTTGATTGAGGATGGAAGGCGGTGCTAAAGGAGAGATGAGTTCCCATAGCATTTTGGAAACTTTCCCAAAATCGAGAGGTGAAGAGACTTCCACGGTCTGAGTTAATTTCCAATGGGACACCATGAAGAGACACTATTCGGGAGATGTATAGGTCAGCTAGCTGGCTAGCGGTGATACTCTCACGAACAGGTAGAAAATGGGCTACTTTGGAAAGACGGTCGATCACGACGAAGATGGCATTATTTCCCCTCTTGGTCCTGGGAAACCCAGTGATGAAATCCATACTGATTTTGTCCCATTTCCATTCAGGAATAGCCAAAGGTTGAAGGGTACCAGCAGGCCGTTGATGCTCTGCTTTAACACGACGACAAACGTCGCAATTAGCAATGTATTGAGCGATTTCTCTCTTCATCCTAGTCCACCAAAACCTCTGGCGTAGGTCTTGATACATCTTAGTACTACCGGGATGAATGGTGAGAGGGGATTCATGAGCTTCCTTAAGGATCATCTGGCGTAGATGTTGGTTCTTGGGAACCACCAGGCGGTTCTCAAAGAAGACAGCACCTTGCTCATCCATGGAAAAACATTTAGCTACTCCGCTAGCAATGTTTTCCTTAATCCGGGATATGCCCTTATCACGCTGTTGGGCAGCTATGATTTGATCCATAAGGGTAGGTTTCGCCACCAGAGTAGACAAGAATCCTTGAGGAACAATGTGAAGATTAAGCTTGCGAAATTCCTCATGGAGAAGTGGTTGACCTTGTTGTAACATCAGGTTGTTACAGTAGGACTTACGACTTAGTGCATCGGCCATGACATTGGCCTTGCCAGGGGTGTAAGTTATTCCTAAGTCATAATCCGAGATCAACTCGACCCAACGTCTTTGCCTGAGATTCAAATCTGGTTGGGTGAAGATATATTTCAAGCTTTGGTGATCGGTGAAGATCTCGCAACGATTACCGATGAGGTAATGCCGCCAGGTTTTGAGTGCATGGACTACAGCTGCAAGCTCTAGATCATGTGTGGGATAATTTTCCTCATGTGGGTGTAATTGCCGTGAAGCATAGGCAATTACCTGACGATCTTGCATGAGTATGCAACCTAGTCCTTGTCGCGAGGCGTCGCAATAGATAATAAAGTCCTTGGAGAAATCTGGTGGTACCAGTACGGGAGCAGATGTCAGGCGTCTTTTCAGTTCCTGAAAACTGAACTTGCACTGCGGAGTCCACTCGAACTTTTTATCTTTCTTGAGGAGTTCAGTTAGAGGTTTAGCAACCTTGGAGAAATTCTCGACGAAGCGGCGGCAATAGCTCGCTAGGCCAAGGAAACTCCGAACTTGCTTGACCGTTTCAGGTGGAGTCCAATCAAGGACGGCTTGAACTCGCTCGGGATTGACAGCAATACCCTTACCAGAGATTACATGGCCTAGATAGGTCACTTCTGACAACCAAAATTCACACTTGGAGAATTTGGCATAAAGGCGATGCTCTCGAAGTTTCATCAATACCAGCCTTAGATGTTCGGCATGTTCCTCTTCATTCTTGGAGTAGATGAGTATGTCATCGAGGTATACTACGACGAATTTGTCCAAGTACTCCATGAAAACCGAGTTCATTAACCGGGAGAAAGTGGCCGGGGCATTGGTTAAACCGAAGGACATGACGGTGTACTCGTATTGGCCATAACGAGTAACAAAGGCCGTTTTGGGAATGTCCCCGTTTCTGATTTTGATTTGATGGTAGCCCAGCCTCAAATCCATCTTGGAGAAGAGTGAGGATCCAGCGAGCTGATCATACATGTCGTTGATCCTGGGAAATGGGTATTTGTTCTTGATGGTGACCAGATTGACAGGTCGGTAATCCACAACCATTCGATCCGATCCATCCTTCTTCTTGACGAAGAGGACGGGGCAAGCCCAAGGAGAGGAGCTAGGACGGATGAACCCTTTGTTCAAGGACTCATTGAGTTGGTTCTTAAGCTCGGCTAGTTCTAAGGGTGCCATCTTGTAGGGTCTTCTAGCAATTGGAACGGTTCCTGGGACAAGGTCTATCACAAACTCGACATCCCGGTCAGGTGGAACACCTGGCAGTTCTTCCAGAAACACATCCAGGAAGTCTCGGACTACCGGAACATCCTCAAGGTCTGGAAGAGGGTTGGCATTGAGAGAGTAAAGTTGGCGCTTGGCCACTCGAGTTAAGACATTAACTGTCTTGCCCGAGGGATGAGTAAGTTGAACGGTTCTAGTGGCACAATCGATCTTGGCATAATGAGCCAACATCCAGTCCATACCCAAGATGATGTTTATGTCGGAGGACTTGAGAGCTATTAAAGATGCAAGGAAAACAAGCCTATCGACAAGAATTTCGTTCCCATGGCTTACCCTAGAAGTTTGCCATTTGGAACCCGGAGTTTGAATTACCATGGAAGTGGGCATGTCACAGAATGTCGTGTTATGCAACCGAGCATAATTCTCGGATATGAATGAATGAGATGCTCCAGTATCGAAAAGAACAGATGCCGGATGGCAGTTAACAAGGAGCGTACCAAGGACGACGTTGGGATCCTCATGAGCCTCTTCGGCTGAGACGTAGTTGACATGGCCACGTGCAGTAGTGGCCGGCTTGGCGTAGAAAGTCTTTCCCGCGGGCTTACCACGGCCAACGGACTTTCCAGCTTGATTAGGGTTGTTCTGGGGACACTCTCGACTATAGTGACCCGGTTCTCCACACTTGAAGCATGTTACCACAGTGGGGCGTGGAGCAACATTAGCAGCGGGGCCACCATAGGGCTTGGATGGTGCAAATTGCTGGTTGGGACGAGGCGCCTCAAAGGATGGCCTCGGGGTGAATCTGGGTGGCAGTGCGGTGCTTGGAATCCACACCCAGCGCTTCTGAGCTCCAGAGCCGGATGAAGACCCAAAATCACGAGAGTGCTTGCGTGAAGCGTCATAATCAGTCTGGCCTGTCTCAGCACTGATAGCTTTATTGACCAGCTTCTGGAAGGATGTGCACTCATGCAGACGGAGATCGCGGCGAAGCTCAGGGCTAAGTCCCTTACGGAACCTTGCCTGCTTCTTGGCGTCAGTAGAAACCTCTTTAGGAGCATAGCGTGCCAGGTTCCCAAATTCTCGGCTATATGCATCCACAGTCAGCCTTCCTTGGGTGAAGTTGCAGAACTCCTCCCTCTTGTGATCCATGAGACCTTCCGGAATGTGATGCTCACGGAAAGCCTCGCTGAACTCAGCCCAGGTAGTGATTTGGCCGACCGGGCGCATAGCTTCGTAGTTTTCCCACCAATGGCTAGCGGGGCCCTCAAGATGATAAGCAGCATAGGTAACCTTGTCGGCTTCAGCTACGTTGGCAGAACGTAGCTTGTGGGTGATGCTGCAAAGCCAATCATCCGTGTCGAGGGGCTCGACGGAATGGTTAAACTTTGGTGGGTACAGCTTGATAAAGTCGTTGATTGACACCAAGTCATTTCGTGGGTGGCGTGCAGTGTTCTGCTCAATCCGCTCCAGCAGGCGGTTGGTCTCACGCTTGTTCCTTTCCGCCTCCAGCATCACTTCGGCCAGGGAAGGCGGATGAGGCAAATTTTCACCTCTAGCTGCATTGGCTTCCCCCTGCTCCGAGGCAGCAGGGTTTCCGCGGGTGTTGACCATCCTAGGAGGAAACAAGACAACGGTTTAGACAAGGATGGCTCAAACTTAACAGGGAAGTGCAGAATGTAAAGGATAACGCGGAATGCAGAGATGCTCATTCGTATGCCATGGTAATATAAAACTGCCATATATACACCAACGGTCATACTCGTCATACATAGTTTAGTACAAGCCCATGCTACAGTACAACTATGAAGGTAGACGTTACATCTCATCGGAGGCATTCCGAGTCCCTATACATTATTTGTCTACACCTCCGGAATCGATTACACACCAAGTCGTATTCCACAAGTCACACAGGACAATGGAGATACAACTACTACAATACTAGTGGTACTACTACTAACTCAGATAGCTCCGTAGTAGTCCTCATAGAAGTCACCTCCATAGCCTGGAAGTTCAACGTGATCATCCGGAAACAGACGGTCCTGAGGTGCCTGTGGACCATAGGGGCTAGGATAAGGTCTTGGACCAACAAACGGTGGCCTGCGGGGACCAAGGGGTGGGGTGATGCCTCCCACATCACGCCAATCCACCATGTCTGGCAGAGCTGCTCTCACAGGATACAGATCCCTGGTATCCATACATCCCGCTTGCATCGCGGGTGCAAACCGAGTCAATGTGGCCCAATGATCAGCACGGGTATTAAAGAGCTCCAGCCTCAAGGCCCGATTCTCTTGGTCCTTATCTTCGAGCATCTCAGCGGTGGTACGAGTTAATGAGTCCTCCTGAGTGGAGTCAGCATAGATAGCCTGAAGATACCCCTGCGCTCCCGAAAGTGAAGCTAGCATGTAACGGAAGTCAGTGTTCCGAAGCAGGCCAGTCCGGACTCGCAAGATGGTCATCATGGAATAGGCAGCATCCTGCACAGCCATCTCAATGGTAACTCCGAGTCCATAGGAACAGTGAAGGGGCTCGGTAGATCCAGGATAGGAAGGAAATATCCTGACGGTGCATAAATACTGGCTTTGATTAAAGTCGCGGAACTGCTCTTCAACAGTGTATTCGGGATACCAACGGTATCCTGTCTCGATCATGACCCGGACCAACATAGCAGTATGACCGGGCACGTCGAGGCACCTGGTCAGGCGAACCACTTGATTTGGAGACTGGTTGGCCATCTGAAAGCACAACCACAAGACAAAGACATCAGAATTCCTAGGGAAAATTGGGCAGCATAACGGCTGTAAATGCTCAGAAAAAGATTTGAGACATCCACAACAGTTCACAATACCGCTCAACAGCATCATATCAAGGTTCTGATTCAAATAGCAACGTACTAAAATAGTAGAAACTGGACTGGAACTCGTAGCAATAATCCTATGAACTACTACGGATTAGTAACACGTGAACCTGATAGAAGAAGAGAGCCTAGTCCTTAACCCACGTTGAATGAGAAGAGAATGACTCAGATCAGAAGCATAGGGTAAAGGAGTAAAAGAACCTTACGTTCCCTCCCACAATCAATTCCCTTACATATAACTAAAGCATTTCTAGACTCAACATCGACCAGTTTGGCTGAACGAACCTACAGGCAGTCCGGCTCTGATACCAACGCTGTCAGGACCCCGATTCTAAGCCACATCGATCTAGCCGGTAACACCTCATATCACTTTGCGGCCTCACGCACGGTATCCCACGGGTGTCGCCTTACCATGGCCCGGGACCGTTTGCGCCTTTTGGCTCGCGTATATGACAATGTCGCTAGCATCCATATGACCGAGAACCCGGGCCGATATGGCTAGTCGTGAACCCAAAGCGGCACAGACCTATGGAGACAGGCATACATGAATCACAACGAACATGTCGGTCATCAACGAGTGATTCCGGGCTGTAGCACTGGGCTAACAGGACTCCGGGAAATCCCGGGCTGTAGCAGGCTAGACAGGACTCCGGAGATCACCGCGTGACATTTCCCCGAAGGGACAGACATAGGTACGAAGTGAAACACATGCCGGCCAGTCAAGCATCCTGAACAGTAGTGCTGGGCTAGCAGGACTCCGGTGAACCGGGCTGTAGCGGACTACTATGGCTCGAGGAGCACTAGATTACATTTCCCCATAAGAAAGGCTGCGAAGGACAAACAACTAGATTGTCGGATCCCACTCATACCAAGCATTTCAATCATACATACAATATGCTCGATATGAGTACATACAACATGGCATCACAACAAAACTCTACAACTCAAGTACTTTATTTAAAGGCTCCAGGGAGCCATACATAACATATCCATACAGGTAGGGGTCACATGACCCGACACTCAAGTCATACAGTCATACAAGCACATGCGGAAGCAACTAGTCTGAGTACAGACTCTAGAAAGAAAGAAGGCTTCTCGAAGCCTGTCTATCTACATAGGGCCCTCCATGGCCTGGATCACCACCTGGGTGGCTAGTCACTCGTCGACGTCAAGGTCTACGTAAAACCCATCGGAGGGGGCAGTATTGTCGTCTGAAAACAATAAATAAGCAAACATGAGTACAAAGGTACTCAGCAAGTCTTACATCAGAACCTACTGTACATGCTCATTCTTAAGAAGGTGGTGGGGTTTATGCAGCAAGCCAGCTTTGACTCTTGGCTAAGCTATCCTACGGAATCTTTTAGCAAAATAGTTTTCGCACACGAGTCCACTACTCACCATCACAATACTCCACCGTGGATCCTCCCTCGTAACCTGCGAGGGGGCCATCCTCGGTACTCACACTTATCTTGAGTCTTTTAGTAGTATCCATTTACTTGTCTATGAACTGTATATGCAATCAAGTAGTCCTTTACCGCGGACACGGCTATTCGAATAGTTTTATACCCTGCAGGGGTGTACTTCGTCACACATGTTTCCACCACTTAGCGTCTGCACACGAAATGTGCTTGGCAGACTTCAAGCGAAAACCGACGTGGGTGTAGACCACGACCTGACTAACCTCACAAGTCTCTAGTCCAGGGTCATCGCCTATTCAGGTTCCATCCGCAAGGAAATCCGGCCGGGGTGTCCTCAACGGCCCCGAACGATGTGAACAGGGTTCCCGAGACACCAAACGGGTGACTCAGTACACCGTGCCACGGTGTATCTACCGCAACATAGCCCACCCCTAGGGTTAGCGCTACGCATGGCCGCCAACACATATCCTACAAACACCAGAAACTAGTTGCAACTCCTGGACTAAGGCGAGAGGGGTCGGTAAGTCGAGCGGGGTCATATTTCAGGGCCCAATGTGTGGTAGTAGCTGAATCTTAATTCACGCATACAGAACTCAGTTCTTAGGGACGGCTTCAATGAAACAACCCACCATGTACTCCTACATGGCCTCTCATCGATACCTTTACCAAAACATGTTCAACACATCCCACATATTACTGGCATAAGCATTTCACTCTAGCCCATCCCCCAGATGAACCAGACCTGACACAACTCTAAGCATAGCAGGCATAGCAAGGTAGGAATCACAAAACATGGCTCAATCAACTCCTACACATGCTAGTGGGTTTCATCTAGTTACTGTGGCAATGACAGGTCATGCAGAGGATAAGGGTTCAACTACCGTAGCACACAGCAGTTTGAATCGTGTTGTCTTAATGCAGTAAACAAGAGCAGGAGCGAGAACATGGGTTGTATCGGAATGATCAATGGTTGCTTGCCTGATGGAGTGGTAACGGGATACTGCCCTTCAGTTGGATACTCGTGAATATCCTCGGAGGCAGAACCTACCAAGAAGAACACAGCCGAGCACAATCAACACATGACGATATGCAACAATATGATGCATGCTATGACATGGCAATATGGATGTGTCTTGAGCTTATGCAACTAGCTATGACTTAAATGAAGTTGGTTTGAATACAAGATTCAAATTCCAACCCCATATATGATTATTTAAATGCCCTTTATTTGTTTTGTCCAAAACAGAGGACAAGCATTGTTCAAACATGCATGAAAATGGTACAGATGGATTCCTTGAATTTTTCTGATAATTTTACATATATAATTTATCTCATTTGGAGTTATGGTTGAATTTCTATGAATTTTTGAAGTTTTGGGTATTTTCTGGAATTTCCTGAATTATTTTTAAACTAGAAAATGATTTACTGCGTCAGCCCGACGTCAGGGTGACGTCAGCTGGTCAACTGAGCTGCCTCCAGGTCAAACCTGACCAGTCAGTCTCACAGTGCTGGCTCGAGTCACAGACAGGTGGGGCCAGTCAAAGGCCACGTCAGAAAGTCAAACTGACGTGTGGGGCCAGCTGGGTTAATAACTAATCTAAACAGAACATTAAGTTAAACTAAATATGCACTGGGCCCACATGGCAATGGCTCTAGGGAGTTTTAGCAGGGTCATTAGCACTAATTAAGCCAGCGCCACGTCAGCTCGCCGGAGCTTGGCCGGCGGCGACCAAATACGCGGCGGGGTTTCACCGGAGTTGCTCGGGTTTCGCCTACAGGCCACCATTTGATGCGCGGTTTTCTCCTACGGGTTCCTGGGAGTGAGGCGCATCCAGAGAGACAAGCGGCAGCAGCTGGGGTGGCCGGAGCTGACGGCGGCGAGCTCTTTGGCGGCCGCCGGAGTTTGGGTGTTCGCGGGATCGATGCTGCGGTGCACGGGAGGAGGAGCTGGTGGTGGCTACGGGCTCCTGGGGACGCGTTGAAGGCGATGGTGCACTCGGACGCGTGCTTGCACGGCCGTAGCCACGACGGCGTCGAGGCTCAACGGCGGCGAGCTTCGGGGGCTCGCGGGGCAACAGCTACGGGGCAAAATCAGCGGCGTGGCTAAGGGGAAAGGGACCGGAAGCTCACAGCGGTGCCGTAGGGGTGGTTAGCGGGCTCGGGGGCGTCCTGCGTGCGGCGGATCGATGATGATGGTGGCCGGAGCCCGAGGTGGAAGACGACGGCGATGGCGATGTTGCTGGCCTCCCGGGGTCACGTGCCTTGGCGTGCGGCTCTACGGCGTCGAGGCGAAGCTCATGGGGGCGCTGGCCGGCGTGGGGGTGCTGGTGGCCACGGTAACGACAAGCGACGGCGATGGCGACTCTCGGATGAGCTCGGGGAAGAGAGTCAGGGGAGCGAGAGAGGGTGGAGCGAGTGAGGGAGAGGAGCGAGGGGACACGGGGCATCGTCGTGGCGTCGTTAGGAGGGCCGGGGAAGCAGGAGGTGGCTTCGCCTCCTGTGCGTGCGCCACGCCGTCGTCCTCCTGGCAAAGGAAGGAGACGACTGGCGCCCGGCTCTGGTGGGCTGGGCCGTGCTGGGCCGGTTGGTGGCGCCAGGTAAGTGGCCCACTGGCCTACTCTCTCTCTCTCTTTTTATTCTGGTTTTCTATTTTTGCTATTCTGTTTTGATTTAGTTTAAATACTAAATCATTTTATAAAATCCTGAAAATATTTATGGACACTTTCTGAAATATTTCAGTGGCCCAAAAATAATTCCAACATTATTTGAGCATTTGAATTATTTAATAGTATTTAAATGCCCAAATTCAAATATTTATGAATTAAGTCAATGCCCCTTTTGTTGACCTAAAATTATATGCACCATTTTTCCCAAGGGTTCTAACCCAAGGCAAAGAGGGTGAACATATTTGAAGGGCATTTCAGGTTCATTGAATTTATTTTTAGTAAACCCTAGTTGATTTCAGGGGGGGGTGCTGGGGGTTCTGCTTTCCCCATTTGAATTTTCTGATGAAGGTAAACATGATGCACACTCTAATGCATAACCTAGCTAGGGTGTGACAAATATGATCACGTGGATCAACTTGTGTGTCTATGGGGTGCCCCCTGCCCCCGTATATAAAGAAGTGGAGGATGGGATGGCCGGCCCTCTCTATGGCGCGCCCTAGGGGAGTCCTACTCCCACCGGGAGTAGGATTCCCCCTTTCCTAGTCCAACTAGGAGTCCTTCCATGTAGTAGGAGTAGGAAACAAGGAAAGGGCACAGCCCTTCCCCCTAGTCCAATTCGGACTAGGCCTTGAGGGGGGGCGCGTGGCCTGCCCTAGGCAGCTCCTCTCTCTTTCCCGTATGGCCCAATAAGGCCCAATACTTCTCCCGGCGAATTCCCGTAACTCTCCGGTACTCCGAAAAATACCCGAATCACTCGGAACCTTTCCGATGTCCGAATATAGTCGTCCAATATATCGATCTTTACGTCTCGACCATTTCGAGACTCCTCGTCATGTCCCTGATCTCATCCGGGACTCCGAACTCCTTCGGTACATCGAAACCCATAAACTCCTACGGGTTCGAGAACAATGTAGACATGACCGAGACACGTCTCCGGTCAATAACCAATAGCGGGACCTGGATGCTCATATTGGCTCCTACATATTCTACGAAGATCTTTATTGGTCAGACCGCATAACAACATATGTTGTTCCCTTTATCATCGGTATGTTACTTGCCCGAGATTCGATCGTCGGTATCTCAATACCTAGTTCAATCTCGTTACCAGCAAGTCTCTTTACTCGTTCCGTAATACATCATCTCGCAACTAACTCATTAGTTGCAATGCTTGCAAGGCTTATGTGATGTGCATTACCGAGAGGGCCCAGAGATACCTCTCCGACAATCGGAGTGACAAATCCTAATCTCGAAATACGCCAACCCAACATGTACCTTTGGAGACACCTGTAGAGCACCTTTATAATCACCCAGTTACGTTGTGACGTTTGGTAGCACACAAAGTGTTCCTCCGGCAAACGGGAGTTGCATAATCTCATAGTCATAGGAACATGTATAAGTCATGAAGAAAGCAATAGCAACATACTAAACGATCGGGTGCTAAGCTAGTGGAATGGGTCATGTCAATTAAATCATTCACCTAATGATGTGATCCCGTTAATCAAATAACAACTCTTTGTCTATGGTTAGGAAACATAACCATCTTTGATTAACGAGCTAGTCAAGTAGAGGCATACTAGTGACACTCTGTTTGTCTATGTATTCACACATGTATTATGTTTCCGGTTAATACAATTATAGCATGAATAATAAACATTTATCATGAAATAAGGAAATAAATAATAACTTTATTATTGCCTCTAGGTCATATTTCCTTCAGTACATGTGCAGAAGAACATACAGAGAAAATTATATAAACAAGGTTTCGGTCGGTTGTAGGCCATGTCCGTGGACTAAGACTATTTACATGTGATTCATTTTGGCATATAAAAGTACTACAAAGCGTGGATGTTGAGACAGTGCTCTTGGGCTTGTTTGGTTGCCGTGTGCTACAGTACCCGCATTGCACACACTTCTCCACCCAACCTAGCTATGCAAATGTAGTCTCAAATGCACCATATGCATGTTGTTTGGTTGCCTGCATGCCCTCTTACCTCCATTGGGCTGAACCACACTGCCTGGTGTTTGGTTGCCTGCATGTTAGTCCACAAAACCAAGGCATGGTGTTTGGTTGTATGCAAGTCCTGATGTGTGGTAACCTCTTTGGCTAGTTGGTGAAGTTACCACCACACTTCGGCAGCACACATCATAAGCACAACAGAGTATAAACAGAGCATCGACTAGCATAATTCAGATATAAGCAGTACGACAGATATAACAGTTCAACGCATAATCCATAAACATGTTCAAAGAGACTCGATAGTGCACTCGAAAGAGGTGGCCCGGTGTTGGAGAACGTAGTAATTTCAAAAAAATCCTATGCACACGCAAGATCATGGTGATGCATAGCAACGAGAGGGGAGAGTGTTGTCCACATACCCTCGTAGACCGAAAGCGGAAGCGTTATAACAACGCAGTTGATGTAGTCGTACGTCTTCACGGCCCGACCGATCAAGCACCGAAACTACGACACCTCCGAGTTCTAGCACACGTTCAGCTTGATGACGATCCCCGGACTCCGATCCAGCAAAGTGTCGGGGAGGAGTTCCGTTAGCACGACAGCGTGGTGACGATCTTGATGTTCTACCATCGCAGGGCTTCGCCTAAGCACCCCTACAATATTATCGAGGATTATTGTGGAGGGGGCCACCGCACATGGCTAATTGTTGTGTCTAGAGGTGCCCCCCTGCCCCCGTATATAAAGGAGCAAGGGGGAGGGGCGGCCGGCCATGATGAGGCGTGCCAGGGAGGAGTCCTACTCCTACTGGGAGTAGGACTCCCTCCTTTTCCTTGTCCAAGTAGGAAAGGGGGAAGGAAGGGAGAGAGGAGAGGAAGGAAAGGGGGGGGTGCCGCCCCTCCCTCCTTGTCCAATTCGGACTAGGGGGAGAGGGGGCGCGCGGCCTGCCCTGGCCGCCCCTCCTCTTCTCCACTTTAGGCCCATGAGGCCCATTAACCCCCCGGGGGGTTCCGGTAACCCCCCGGTACTCCGGTTTTATCCGAAACTTCCCTGGAACACTTCTTGTGTCTGAATATAGCCATCCAATATATCAATCTTTATCTCTCGACCATTTCGAGACTCCTCGTTATGTCCGTGATCACATCCGGGACTTCGAACTAACTTCGGTACATCAAAACTAATAAACTCATAATATAACTGTCATTGAAACCTTAAGCGTGCGGACCCTATGGGTTCGAGAACAATGTAGACATGACCGAGACACGTCTCGGGTCAATAACCAATAGCGGAACCTGGATGCTCATATTGGCTCCCACATATTCTACGAAGATCTTTTATCGGTTAGACCGCATAACAACATACGTTGTTCCCTTTGTCATCGGTATGTTACTTGCCCGAGATTCGATCGTTGGTATCTCAATACCTAGTTCAATCTCGTTGCCGGCAAGTCTTTTTACTCGTTCCGTAATACATCATCTCGCAAATAACTCATTCGTTGCATTGCTTGCAAGGCTTAGGTGATGTGCATTACCGAGAGGGCCCAAAGATACCTCTCCAACAATCGGAGTGACAAATCCTAATCTCGAAATACGCCAACCCAACATGTACCTTTGGAGACACCTGTAGAGCACTTTATAATCACCCAGTTACGTTGTGACGTTTGGTAGCACACAAAGTGTTCCTCCGGCAAACGGGAGTTGCATAATCTCATAGTCATAGGAACATGTATAAGTTATGAAGAAAGCAATAGCAACATACTAAACGATCGGGTGCTAAGCTAATGGAATGGGTCACGTCAATCACATCATTCTCCTAATAATGTGATCCCGTTAATCAAATGACAACACATGTCTATGGTTAGGAAACATAACCATCTTTGAGTAATGAGCTAGTCAAGTAGAGGCATAGTAGTGACGTTTAGTTTGTCTATGTATTCACACAAGTTTTATGTTTCTGGATAATACAATTCTAGCATGAATAATTAACATTTATCATGATATAAGGAAATAAAATAATAACATTATTATTGCCTCTAGGGCATATTTCCTTCACCCGGCCCTACTCCTTGGCAGCGAAGGCTTCGTCGTGCTTCCTGCACTTGTTTTCGACCTCAATGCCATCGTCGTCGAAGATGATGACCTTGAGGGTGTCGGGGGTGAGGAGCTTAAACGTCACCATGTAGCCGACCTTGATCTGCTGAACGGCTATGTAGGTGGCCGAACCCTGATCCAGGGTCGCCCTGCCATTCATCAGCTTGACCGTCACCTTCCAGGAGGAGCTGGTGTTGTTCCTGAGCTTGAACTCCGTCGGCACCATGACGAAGTACTTGGTGAAGTCCAGGGGCATGGGGATGCACTCAAGCTTCGGTGCAAGGATGACCTTGCAGAACTGAGTTGAGCCATCCTCCTGATGGTAGTGGCCGTAGTTGCAGCGCTTGTTGCTGGGGGGCTCCTCCAGGCCCTCGTCGTCGCCACCCTCAGGCGTCTTCGGGCCTTCCTTGATGGTGGGCGGCAGCTCAACCTCGTCGGGCATTGGGTGAAGGGGCTGCTTTCCCTTGCTGTCAACGGCCGGGAGCACCTCCGTGTCCTCGATCTGCACACAAGTCATGGAGTCAGTCATTCCACAGAGTTCATGGCTAATTCAAGAGCTTGTAGTTAAAACGACATGACTGTCACTCTTCTCCTCCTCTCCATCCCCCCTATATTTACTCACCCTGCCCACCACTATTTACCCACCCCCTCTCTTCTCTCACTGTCAACCTTCCTCCTCCCCATCGCCATGAGCTCTAGCTCCAGCCCTAATGCCAACCCCTTCCCTTGGGGTATTGGTTGGAGGGCCTTCTTCCTCGGGTGGACGGCTGGTGACCGGACCAAGTTCGAGAACACCATGGAGGTGTGCTCAAACTTCGGCTCCATGCCGGACATGCAGAACGAATCTCATGAAGGCCACTAAAGATGAGCTGAAGACGCTGATTCCTGACCCAGCAAAGGGTGTGATGGTAGTTGACATTATTCGTCGGGCCATGAATCAGGCCGTCTCCGACGACCCTAAACAGAGGAAGAAATGGTGCAAGTATAATACCTACTGGGCTCCTAATGATCACCGTGCCGTGCTACCTCTTGAGCACTTGCGTTGGTTTTCCCTTGAAGAGGAAAGGGTGATGCAGCAAAGTAGTGTAAGTATTTCCCTCAGTTTTTTGAGAACCAAGGTATCAATCCAGTAGGAGGCTGTAACGCCCCGGACACACCCGCCGGTGGTCGTTACTCCTGGCGAGATCTAGACTGGCCCCACAGATCAATACTAGTCTTTTCTGCGCACTTTGTCCTCACTCGTGCGCACCCGGGAGCAACTTCCCGGTCGGTCACCCATACTGACACTACTCCAAGCTGAGCACGCTTAACTTTGGAGTTCTGTCTGAATGGGCTCCCGGAAAAGAAGGAATTCCTTATTGATATGAGTAGTCTATCATCCCTAATCAGCCAGGCCATCACATACACCCCCACTCAGAGGAACCGACGTCCTCGTCGGGCCACAGGAACGTTCCCTCTTGGCACATATGTCTGTGCATCCAGTCAGGTACATGTAGCATGCCGTGTGCCACGATGGGTCACAAACGTCATGAATAACATGACCGTGCACCTGTCCACAAACATCCGTGTAACCGCAGGGGTCGGCTCTGATACCAACTTGTAACGCTCCGGACACACCCGCCGATGGTCGTTACTCCCGTCGGGATCTAGACTGGCCCTAGAGATCAATACTAGTCTTTTCTGCGCACTTTATCCTCACTCGTGCGCACCCAGGATCAACTTCCTGGTCGGTCACCCATCCTGACACTACTCCAAGCTGAGCACGCTTAACTTTGGAGTTCTGTCCGAATGGGCTCTCGGAAAAGAAGGAATTCCTTATTGATATGAGTAGTGTATCCTCCCTAATAAGCCAGGCCATCACAGAGGCCACGCACGAGTCCCTCGCACCTACACAAACAAATAAATCCTCACAACCAACGTGATAAGGGGTTGTCAATCCCTACACGGTCACTTACGAGAGTGAGATCTGATAGATGTTGTTATGACTTTGCTATGCTTAATGCTTGTCACTAGGGCCTGAGTGCCATGATTTTAGATCTGAACCTATTATGTTTTCATCAATATATGAGTGTTCTTGATCCTATCTTGCAAGTCTATAGTCACCTATTATGTGTTATGATCCGTTAACCCCAAAGTAACAATAATCGGGATACTTACCGGTGATGACCGTAGTTTGAGGAGTTTATGTATTCACTATGTGTTAATGCTTTGTTCCGGTTCTCTACTAAAAGGAGGCCTTAATATCCCTTAGTTTCCGTAAGGACCCCGCTGCCACGGGAGGGTAGGACAAAAGATGCCATGCAAGTTCTTTTCCATAAGCACGTATGACTATATTCGGAATACATGCCTACATTGCATTGATGAACTGGAGCTAGTTCTGTGTCACCCTAGGTTATGGCTCTTACATGATGAACCGCATCTAGCATAATGCTCCATCACCAATCCATTGCCTACGAGCTTTCCACATATTGTTCTTCGCTTATTTACTTTCCCGTTGCTATTGCTATCATCACTACAAATACCAAAAACATTACGTTTACTACTGTTACCTTTTGCTACCGTTACCACTACTATCATATTACTTTGCTACTAAATACTTTGCTGCAGATATTAAGTTTCCAGGTGTGGTTGAATTCACAACTCAGCTGCTAATACTTGAGAATATTCTTTGGCTCCCCTTGTGTTGAATCAATAAATTTGGGTTGAATACTTTACCCTCAAAAACTGTTGCGATCCCCTATACTTGTGGGTTATCAAGACTATTTCCTGGCGCCGTTGCCGGGGAGCATAGCTCTATTCTTTGAGTCACTTGGGATTTATATCTGCTTATCATTATGAAGAACTTGAGAGATCCAAAAACCAAGATCTATGCCTCAACTACGAGGGGAGGTAAGGAACTACCATCTAGCTCTGCACTTGATTCACCTTCTGTTATGAGTAAGTTTGCGACACCTACACCTGCTTCTGCTGTTCGTTCTGATATGTCGCATGTTATTGATGATGCCACTTCTGCTATGCATGATACTTATGATGAAACTACCTCTATGCCTGATACTACTATGCCACTTAGCGATTTTCTTGATGAACAACTTGCTAGGGCTAGAGAGATTGAAAATATTGAATCTGATGATACTGATGAAAGTGATGATGAAGAATCACCTGTTATTCCTAAAGGTAATGTATTTGATCGAGAAGCTTCTTTAGCTATTTTAGCTTGCCAAAATATAACCGAGGTCAAAAGATTATTAGCTAAATGGAGTAAGCAATCTCTAAATGCTAGAATGAAACCTGACCCTGCTTTTGCTACTTCACCTATATTTGTTACTGATAAGGATTATGAATTCTCTCTTGATCCTGATATAATTGCTTTGGTTGAATCTGATCCTTTTCATGGTTATGAATCTGAAACTGTTGTGGCACATCTTACTAATTTGAATGATATAGCTACCCTGTTTACTAAAGATGAGAGAACTCGCTACTTTTATATCCTTAAAATATTTCCGTTCTCATTAAAGGGTGATGCTAAGATATGGTTTAATTCTCTTGATCCTGGTTGTGTGTGTAGTCCCCAGGATATGATTTATTACTTCTATGCTAAATATTTCCCTGCTCATAAGAAACAAGCTGCTTTAAGGGATATATATAATTTTGTGCAAATTAAAGAAGAGAGTCTCCCATAAGCTTGGGGGAGGCTTCTCCAATTACTTAATGCTTTGCCTGATCATCCTCTTAATAAAAATGAAATACTTGATATCTTTTATAATGGACTAACCTATGCCTCCAGAGATTACCTGGATAGTTGTGCCGGTTTTGTTTTCAGGGAAAGAACACTGGATGAAGCTGAAATTCTATTGAATAATATGTTGACAAATGAAAATAATTGGACACCTCCGGAGCCAATTCCTGAGCCTATTCCTAAACCAACTCCGAAGAAGAGGGGTATTCTATTTCTCAGTCCCGAAGATATGCAAGAGGCAAAGAAATCTATGAAAGAAAAAGGTATTAAAGCTGAAGATGTCAAGAATTTACCTCCTATTGAAGAAACTCATGGTCTTGATAACCCGACACAGGTAGTAAAGGTAAATTCTCTCTATAGATATGATAAAGCTGTAATCCCATTTACTAAGTTTGCTAGCCCATGCTTAGATGAGTTTGATAAATTTATGGCTAAGAAAGAAGACTTTAATGCTTATTTTGGTAGACAATTGAAAAACAACTCAAATATGCTTGTACACTTGGGTGATTATATGGCTAATGTTAAAGGTGAACTTAAACTTATTAGTGAACATGCTTCTATGCTTACCTCTCAAGTAGAACAAGTACTTAAAGCTCAAAATGATTTGCTCAATGAGTTGAATAGTAAGGATAATGATAATGCTGTTAGAGTGGCTACTAGAACTGGTAGAATGACTCAGGAACCTTTGTATCCTGAAGGCCACCCTAAGAGAATTTAGCAAGATTCTCAGAGAAATAATATAGATGCACCTAGTCCTTCTAAAAGGAAGAAAAAGGAAAAATGATAGGACTTTGCATGCTTCTAGTGAACCTATTACTGAAACACCTGAGAATCCAAATGATATTTCTATTTCTGATGCTGAAACACAATCTGGTAATGAACCTGAAACTAATGATAATGTTAATGATAATGTTCATAATGATGCTCAACCTAGTAATGATAATGATATAGAAATTGAACCTACTGTTGATCTTGATGACCCACAATCAAAGAATCGACGCTATGATAAGAAATACTTTGTTGCTAGGAAACATGGTAAAGAAAGAGAACCATGGGTTCAGAAACCCATGCCTTTTCCTCCCAAACCATCCAAGAAAAAGGATGATGAGGATTTTGAGCGCTTTGCTGAAATGATTAGACCTATCTTTTTGCTTATGCGATTAACTGATATGCTCAAAACCAATCCTTATGCTAAGTACATGAAAGATATTATTAAAAATAAAAGAAAAATATCGGAAGCTGAAATTTCCACCATGCTTGCTAATTATACTTTTAAGGGTGGAATACCAAAGAAACTTGGAGATCCAGGAGTACCAACTATACCATGCTCCATTAAAAGAAACTATGTTAAAACTGCTTTATATGATCTTGGAGTCGGTGTTAGTGTTATGCCTCTCTCTTATATCGTAGACTTGATTTGAATAAGTTGACACCTACTGAAATATCTTTGCAAATGGCTGATAAATCAACTGCTATACCTGTCGGTATTTGTGAGGGTGTGCCTGTTGTAGTTGCAAACGTTACTATTCTAATGGACTTTGTTATTCTTGATATTCCTGAGGATGATAGTATGTCTATTATTCTTGGAAGACCCTTTTTGAATACTGCAGGGGCTGTTATTGATTGCACTAAAGGCAATGTCACTTTTCATGTTAATGGTAATGAGCATACGGTACACTTTCCGTGGAAACAACCTCAAGTTCATAGTATCAACTCTATTGGAATAATGACATCGATTATATTTGGAGGTTTTGAATTTCCTCTTCCTACTGTCAATAAGAAATATGATATTCTTATTATTGGGGATGTGCATATCCCCGTTGAGGTAACATAGTGTTATTCGAAATTTCTCCAGTTCCATGTTATTCGGAATGAGTTCATTAACAAGACTTGACCAACCTTGTTAGTGGATTCTTTTTGATGATCATGAGATGGATGAAACTAGAAGGCACAACCTTCTGTACCCACTTTTACTTTCTATTATTTATATTAAATAAAATAAAAATAAATATTTTTCTGTCTGTTATCTGATTATCCGTGCAATATAAAAATACCTCAAAAATAAAAGTTCTCCAAATGCCCTAAAATTTAAATATGATTCTTTTCTAGAATATTTGAAGATTTATGGAACTGAGAACACACGAGGGGGGTCAACCACCTACCCACGAGGGTGGAGGGCGCGCCCTTGCCTCGTGGGCCCACGGTGGCCCTCCTCCATTTATTCCTGCACCCACACACTTCATCTTCCTCCCACAAACACGAATAACCAGCTCAAACCCGAGTCCTAACTCATTTTGCTGCCATTTTCGATCTCCTTGCTCAAAGCACCTCTCACAAAACTGCTTGAGGAGATTGTTCCTTGGTATGTGACTCCTCCATTGGTCCAATTAGTTTTTGTTCTAGTGCTTTATTCATTGCAAATTTGTGTTGCTTAAGTGACCCTGTTCTTGAGCTTGCATGTCAAATTTATATGGTCAAAAGTAGTTTGATGCATGGTATAGGCCCTAGGCACTTGTAGGAGTAGTTGCTATCAATATTATTGAGTTTGGTTTTACTTTTATTTTGAAGTTACTAAAAATTTCAAAAAAATTCAGAAAATGAGGAGGAGACTTTTGAGGGGCTCATCGAGCCAAAGCTCGAAGGAAAAGGCACCAAAGCCTAAGTATAATCTGCCTAGCACCGCGGAGGTTCGGGTGTGTGAATGGCCTTCCGAGGATATCTTGAGAGCAGCCGGGATTTATGAAGATTTCCATGAATTGGATCATAATGCAGGCCTCACCGCTTTCCTCCACGACCAATGCAATCAGTATCTCTTACTCACAAATACCTTTGTGCAAAACTTTCATTTTCATTCTAGGAACTCACCACCTACGGTGGAGTTTCATTTATATGATGAGCATAAGGAGATGTCACTTTATGATTTTTGTCGGATTTGTTTAGTCCCTTTTGAGGGCAAGACGGAAGAACCACATCGTGATGATGTGGAGGGGTTTATTGATACTATCACTGTAGGGGAAACAAGGAAGTTTTCCGACGCACGAATCACTAGCATACATTTTCCTGTTTTACGTTACTTTGCATTATTTGCTAGTCGTTGCTTAATTTGTCACGGAAACTGTGGAAACCTTAGTATCCCTGATATTATTATTTTTCTCCAAGGTTTATATGGTGATAACACTTTTAGTATGGGCGGCACTATTGCTAAACGGTTAAGTCTGAACCGTACAAAGGGCCCCATCTTTGGAGGAATCTATGCCTCATGCCTAGCTGCACATTTTAACATACCTATTAGGCATTCTGAGAAGGAAGAAAAAGTGCTGCCTCGTGTTTATCTAGATTATAAAAGTATGGTGGCACATGATTTTATTGTTAAGAATAGGGAAGGAGAACTTAAATATCAATTGTTCTTTAACAAACATCATCCTCAGACTATTACCCTGCCTGCTCCTTCTTTGTTTGATTTATCTATAGGCACGTACCTTGTTCCGTTGAAGGCTATTCACGCCTACCGGAAGCCTGCACCAGCTGAGGAGCCAGAGCCGGAACCACAAAATTGATCCTTCACAACAGTCTAATCATTAGTGGGATCCGGTGATGATTGTCAGCCAGTGGCAAGCGGAGTCTTCCTCTTCTTCATCGCAGTATGACCCCAACTATTATTATGGATATCCGCCAGGCCAGCCGTGGCCATAGACCAACTTAGGCCAAAAGCCTAAGCTTGGGGGAGTACGTATTTCCCACAGACATTACATTTATGTTCACACACTCATTGCTAGATGTCGGTGCTCATACTTTTTCATTGTATCATCCATGCTAGTTTACTTTCCTTTTTATGCTTTCTTCTTGTGTGTTTAATAAACCTTAAGAAAAAAAAATTAGTTGTAGCATTTAATCAGTTTAATTTCCATTCTTGTAGTAGTAATTAAAAAGAAAACCCAAAAATATTTCTTGTTCTTCTTTTGCTTGTTGGGAGCTTTCCCGTGTAAATAGTTCTATTTCTTTTCTTTTCTTTGAGGGTCGATAGGAGAAGACCATAATTAAATTGTTGAAGTGGCTCTTATATGCATTATTGTTTATCTGACGAAAGAGCCCATATTGTCTTGTCTTCTCCTGTTTATTGAATGCCTGCAGATTCCAGCTTAGTCCAATGCACGTGCACTATTATTATTATTCACATCTTCGGTTGTGTAAGTGAAAGGAAATTATGATGATATATGATGGACTGACTGCGATGAGAAAAGCTGGTATGAACTCTACCTCTTTTGTTTTTGTAAATATGATTAGTTCATCGTTCCTGATTCAGCCTATTATGAATAAACATGTTTGCAATGACAATTAGAGATCATAGTTTCTTGTGCCATGCTTGATTAGCTATGAGTTATAATGGTTTACCTTGCGTGCCAACATGCTATTAAAATGGTTATGATGTGGTATGATAGGGTGGTATCCTCCTCTGAATGATTTAAGTGACTTGACTTGGCACATGCTCACGCATGTAGTTGAAACAAAATCAACATAGCCTTCATGATATTTATGTTCATGGTGGATTATATCCTACTCATGCTTGCATTCAGTGTTGATTAATTTTAATGCATGTTCATGACTGTTGTCGCTCTCTAGCTGGTCGCTTCCCAGTCTTTCGCTAGCCTTCACCTGTACTAAGCGGGAATACTGCTTGTGCATCCAAACTCCTTAAACCCCAAAGTTATTCCACTTGAGTCCACTATACCTACCTATATACGGTATCTACCTGCCGTTCCACATAAATTTGTATGTGCCAAACTCTAAACCTTCAATTAAATATCCTATTTTGTATGCTCGAATAGCTCATGTATCAACTAGGGTTGTCCGTATCTTCCATGTTAGGCGGGTTATTCTCAAGAGGAGTGGACTCCGCTCCTCACTCACGAGATAAATGGCTGGTCACCGGGATGCCCAGTCCCATGCTTTATGCAAACTAAATCAAAATAATTGCAAACAAAACTCCCCTTGGGACTCTTGTTAGTTGGAGGCACTCGTTGTTTCGAGCAAGCCATGGATTGATGCTTGTTGGTGGAAGGGGGAGCATAAACTTTACCATTCTATTTGGGAACCGCCTATAATGTGTGTAGCATGGAAGATATCGCCATCTCTTGGTTGTTATGTTGACAATGAAAGTATACCGCTCAAAATATTATTCACCTTTGTTTCAAAACCGAGCTCTGGCACCTCTACAAATCCCTGCTTCCCTCTGCGAAGGGCCTATCTATTTACTTTTATGCTGAGTCATCATCCTCTAATTAAAAAGCACTGGTTGGAGAGCACCATTGTCATTTGCATTCATTATTGTTAACTTACATTGAGTATGACTTCACTGGATCTCTTTTACCATGAATTACAATGTCTAGTCAGTCCTTGGTCTTTAAAGGTGCTCTGCATTTATGTTTTGCGGTCTCGGAAAGGGCTAGCGAGATACCATCTTGTTATATCATATTATGATTGTTTTGAGAAAGTGTTATCATCCTAGGTTTGTTATTATGGCTCGCTAGTTGATTATGCTATTGATATGAGTAAACTTGAGACCTATGCATTATTGCAAATATGGTTAGTTATAATCATTGTTGAAAACTTGAATGCTGGCTTTACATATTTACAACAACAAGAGCAAACAGAGTTTGTAAAAGTTTTTCTTTATCACTTTCAGTTTGCCAACTGAATTGCTTGAGGACAAGCAAAGGTTTAAGCTTGGGGGAGTTGATACGTCTCCAACGTATCTACTTTTCCAAACACTTTTGCCCTTGTTTTGGACTCTAACTTGCATGATTTGAATTGAACTAACCCGGACTGACGTTGTTTTCAGCAGAATTACCATGGTGTTATTTATGTGTAGGAGCAAACGTTCTCGGAATGACCTGAAACTTCACAGAGCCACTTTTCAGAAAATAAGAAAAATACCTGCCAAAGATGAAGGCCAGGGGGGCCACCGTCTCTCCACGAGGGTGGGGGCGCGCCCCCTACCTCGTGGGCCCCCTGTTGCCTCTCCGACTCCAACTCCACCTCCATATATTGAGTTTCGGGGAGAAAAAAATCAGAGAGAAGAAATCATCGCGTTTTACGATATGGAGCCGGCGCCAAGCCCTAAAACCTCTTGGGAGGGCTGATCTGGAGTCTGTTCGGGGCTCCGGAGAGGGGAATCCGTCGCCATCATCATCATCAACCATCCTCCATCACCAATTTCATGATGCTCACCACCGTGCGTGAGTAATTCCATCGTAGGCTTGCTGGACGGTGATGGGTTGGATGGGATCTATCATGTAATCGAGTTAGTTTTGTTAGGATTTGATCCCTAGTATCCACTATGTTTTGAGATTGATGTTGCTATGACTTTGCTATGCTTAATGCTTGTCACTAGGGCCCGAGTGCCATGATTTCAGATCTGAACCTATGATGTTTTCATCAATATATGAGTGTTCTTGAACCTATCTTGCAACTTTATAGTCACCTATTGTGTGTTATGATCCGTTAACCCCGAAGTGACAATAATCGGCATACTTACCGGTGATGACCGTAGTTTGAGGAGTTCATGTATTCACTATGTGTTAATGCTTTGTTCCGGTTCTCTACTAAAAGGAGGCCTTAATATCCCTTAGTTTCCGTAAGGACCCCGCTGCCACGGGAGGGTAGGACCAAAGATTTCATGCAAGTTCTTTTCCATAAGCACGTATGACTATATTCAGAATACATGCCTACATTACATTGACGAACTGGAGCTAGTTCCGTGTCACCCTAGGTTATGACTGTTACATGATGAACCGCATCGGGCATAATTCTCCATCACCGATCCATTGCCTACGAGCTTTCCACATATTGTTCTTCGCTTATTTACTTTCCCGTTGTTATTGCTATCATCACTACAAATACCAAAAACATTACGTTTACTATTGTTACCTTTTGCTACCGTTACCACTACTATCATATTACTTTGCTACTAAATACTTTGCTGTCGATATTAAGTTTCCAGGTGTGGTTGAATTGACAACTCAGCTGCTAATACTTGAGAATATTCTTTGGCTCCCCTTGTGTCGAATCAATAAATTTGGGTTGAATACTTTACCCTCGAAAACTGTTGCGATCCCCTATACTTGTGGGTAATCAAGACTATTTTCTGGCGCCGTTGCCGGGGAGCATAGCTCTATTCTTTGAGTCACTTGGGATTTATATCTGCTTATCATTATGAAGAACTTGAGAGATCCAAAAACCAAGATCTATCCCTCAACTACGAGGGGAGGTAAGGCATCATGTCCGAGACAAGTAGACCGACTCCTGCCTGCATCTACTACTATTACTCCACACATCGACCGCTATCCAGCATGCATCTAGAGTATTAAGTTAAAAACAGAGTAACGCCTTAAGCAAGATGACATGATGTAGAGGGATAAACTCATGCAATATGAAATAAATCCCATCTTGTTATCCTCGATGGCAACAATACAATACGTGCCTTGCTGCGCCTACGGCCACTGGGAAAGGACACCGCAAGATTGAACCCAAAGCTAAGCACTTCTCCCATTGCAACAAAGATCAATCTAGTAGGCCAAACCAAACTGATAATTCGAAGAGACTTGCAAAGATAACCAATCATACATAAAAGAATTCAGAGAAGATTCGAATATTGTTCATAGATAAACTTGATCATTGCTACCTCTTGAGCTTGTGTTGGTTTTCACCGAAGAGGAAGGGATGATGCAGCAAAGTAGCGTAAGTATTTCCCTTAGTTTTTGAGAACCAAGGTATCAATCCAGTAGGAGGCCACGCTCAAGTCCCTCGTACCTACACAAAACGATAGCTACTCGCAACCAACGTGATTAGGGGTTGTCAATCCCTTCACGGTCACTTACGAGAGTGAGATCTGATAGATATAATATTTTTGGTATTTTTAATATAAAGATGCAAAGTGAAAAGTATAGGCAAAGTAAAAAGCAAAACAAGATTAAAGTGATGGACATTGATATGATGAGAATAGACCTGGGGGCCATAGGTTTCACTAGTGGCTTCTCTCAAGAGCATAAGTATTCTACGGTGGGTGAACAAATTACTATTGAGCAATTGACAGAATTGAGCATAGTTATGAGAATATCTAGGCATGATCATGTATATAGGCATCACATCTGTGACAAGTAGACCGAAACGATCCAGCATGCATCTAGAGTATTAAGTTAAAAACAGAGTAACGCCTTAAGCAAGATGACATGATGTAGAGAGATAAATTCATGCAATATGAAATAAATCCCATCTTGTTATCCTCGATGGCAACGGTACAATACGTGCCTTGCTGCCCCTTCTGTCACTGGGAAAGGACACCGCAAGATCGAACCCAAAGCTAAGCACTTCTCCAATGGCAAGAACTACCAATCTAGTTGGCCAAACCAAACGGATAATTCAAAGAGACTTGCAAAGATAACCAATCATACATAAAAGAATTCAGAGAAGATTCAAATATTATTCATAGATAGACTTGATAATAAACCCACAATTCATCGGTTACTGCAAAAAGATGATTACATCGAATAGATCTCCACAAGAGAGGGGGAGAACTTTGTATTGAGATCCAAAAAGAGAGAAGAAGCCATCTAGCTACTAACTATGGACCCCGAAGGTCTGAGGTAAACTACTCACACTTCATCGGAGAGGCTATGATGATGTAGAAGCCCTCCGTGATGACGGCCCTCTCCGGCGGAGCTCCGGAACAGGCCCCAAGATGGGATCTCGTGGATACAGAAAGTTGCGGCGGTGGAATTAGGTTTTTAGCTCCGTATCTGTTCGTTTGGGGTACGTAGGTATATATAGGAGGAAGGCGTACGTCGGTGGAGCATCGAGGGGCCCACAAGGCAGGGGCGCACCCTAGGGGGGCGCCCCCTCCCTCGTGACCGCCTCTCTGATGCCTTGGCATAGGGTCCAAGTCTCCTAGATCACGTTCGGTGAGAAAATCACGTTCCCGAAGGTTTTATTCCGTTTGGACTCCGTTTGATATTCCGTTTCTTCGAAACACTGAAATAGGCAAAAAACAGCAATTCTGGGCTGGGCCTCCGGTTAATAGGTTAGTCCCAAAAATAATATAAAACTGGAAAATAAAGCCCAGTATAGTCCAAAACAGTAGATAATATAGCATGGAGCAATCAAAAATTATAGATACATTGGAGACGTATCAGGCATCCCCAAGCTTATTTCCTGCTCGTCCTCGAGTAGGTAAATGATAAAAAGAGAATTTTTGATGCGGAGTGCTACTTGGCATAATTTCAATGCAAATCTTCTTAATTGTGATATGAATATTCAGATTCGAAAGATTCAAGACAAAAGTTTATATTGACATAAAAATAATAATACTTCAAGCATACTAGCAAGGCAATTATGTCTTCTCAAAATAACATGGCCAAAGAAAGTTATCCCTACAAAATCATATAGTCTGGCTATGCTCTATCTTCACCACACAAAGTATTTAAATCATGCACAACCCCGATGACAAGCCAAGCAATTGTTTCATACTCTAACTTTTTCAAAACTTTTTCAATCTTCACGCAATACATGAGCGTGAGCCACGGATATAGCACTATAGGTGGAATAGAATGGTGGTTGTGGAGAAGACAAAAAGGAGGGGAAGATAGTCTCACATCAGCTAGGCGTATCAACGGGCTATGGAGATGCCCATCAATAGATATCAATGTGAGTGAGTAGGGATTGCCATGCAACGGATGCACTAGAGCTATAAGTATATGAAAGCTCAAAAAGAAACTAAGTGGGTGTGCATCCAACTTGCTTGCTCATGAAGACCTAGGACAATTTGAGGAAGCCCATCATTGGAATATACAAGCCAAGTTCTATAATGTAAAATTCCCACTATTATATGAAAGTGATAACATGAGAGACTCTCTACTATGAAGATCATGGTGCTACTTTGAAGCACAAGTGTGGTAAAAGGATAGTAGCATTGCCCCTTTTTATTTATTTTCTCTTTTTTTGGGCCTTATTTGTTTTCTTTGGCCTTTCTCTTTTTTTGGGACAACGCTCTTGTCGGTGTACTAAAGTAGGGGTACCTTAGTATCCCGAACTTGTGCACGGGCAGTTGCAGCGTCCCGCGACAAGGCTTGCCAGGCGACCGCCAAGATCCTCCTTGGTTCCTTTGGAACCATTCAAGAACAAAGTATCCAAACCAAGGAAACAAGGCCCCGGCAAGAGGAGCTTGCCGGGAAGCTGACAAGACCCCAGCAAGAGGAGCTTGCCGGGGAGGCCAACCAAGGCATCTCAAGGAACTTGCCGCAGCGCACCATGTGTCCCGGCAAGACCCAGTGAGCGACAAGCTCCTGGACACGACAAGATAATAACCGCGGCAAGCTTCCATCATGTACCTGCGCTCCAGTACATCCACCAACGTGTCGCTCTGGGACCCTTCCAGGCGTACATGGCGGAAGGCTGTGCAGCCAGAGGTACACGGTGGCGAGTGGTGCTGACAAGATAGCCATCATGGCAAGCAGTGGTGTCCCTAGCGGTCCCTTTTTGCACCGTCTAGGCGACGCAGACAGGCATTTAATGCCTTTGTCCCCTGCCGCTTAGGTTAGGTATGATAACACTGTTGTAGGCGGCGGTGCCAACCGCGGTGCCTTTTCCATTTTTGCCCTCGTCTATGTGGCCACCTGTCGGTGACCCCTTAGACATATAAAAGGAGGCCCATGCGCAACATAGAGGGGGGGCAATCATTCTCACGCTCGGTCTGGCTAGCTGCTGGTGTGTACTGTAGCAATCAGCGCTCCCGAGCAAAAACTCAATACAATCACAAAGCAGGAGTAGGGTTTTACGCATCCGTGCGGCCCGAACCTGGGTAAACTGATCGCGTCGCTCGTGTGTTTCGCCTCAATCTGCTCTTCGTGCACTCTCCGTCCCCCTGCCGAACCGAAAGGGGCCTCGGTCCGCCGTGGTCCCATAGGTGTCCGTGGGATCAGCACCCCCGACATCTTTGGCGCGCTAGGTAGGGGGTGTGTCGAGGCTGTGTGAATCTGATCCAGCGTTCGCACGAGCCAAATCTTCATCATCTTCATCAACATGCCACCGAAGAAGAAGGCTTCGGAGGCAGCTGCTCCGTCCGCGCTGAGCCCACCACCGCAAGAGCGAACGGCTGGTGGGGTAGACGCCGGCGGGAGAACGGGCGTCGACGAGGAGGCTCATGGTGCTTCCCGGTCCAAGGACAAGACGGCGCTGCACATCGGCGACGCGGTCGGCTCCCACAACGACCGAGCGCACTCCAAGACCTCAGCGTCCGTACACGCACCGCGCCCATCTCAGGAAGCGCGGGACCAGCAGCGTCATGGTACTCACGGTACCATACGTTTGCTGGGCCAAGATCAAGCTGGCGGATCCCGGAGTGCTCGAGACCAGCATGCATGCCAGCATGCTGGCACGAGCGTGGCACGGTCACCTGGATGAGATACTGCTCCTTCTAACGTAGTTAGAAGTCTGAGCATATCCCGTTCATCACCGTTCGCCACCGTCGCCCGCCACTCCGGCAGAAGCTTTAGCACGAGCTCAACTGCTCCCAGATTACCCTCCAGCGCCAGAGAAGATCGATGACTGGAGGGCCACTATCCAGAGCCTCATCGGCTTCGCCAACGGCGACAACCCGCGGCAGCCGAGCGCATCACAGCCGCCGCAAGTCAGTCAGGCACGAGCCGATGGCGACAAGACCGGGGAGGGTGCAACCACTGTGTGCTCTCCGCCTAGAAGGCCAAGATGGCCGACTCGCCGGATCCACCTCGACAGCGACTCCACCGCGTCATCAGATCCGCGAGCTCGTCGCGATCAGCGCCAAGTTCTTCATGAGAGACAACAAGAAGACGCTTGAACACGCATCGAGCGCCGAAGAGAAGCGCGGCGTCAATCACACCTGCGCGCTGGGCCTTCTGTTGACATGCATGCGCCCGGAGAACCAGGCGACTTGCCGTACGCGGTAGGTTGCCCTGCGTTTACCTGTGAGCTGCGGCAAGTCCAGTGGCCCAGCCAGAAGCATTTCAAGCCAGACGTACCAGAGAAGTACGACGGCAAGTCGCACCCGTCAGAGTTCCTCAGCATCTACACCATTGCGGTGCAAGCTGCCGGGGGGCGAGACGACAAGGTCCTTGCCAACAGCTTTCCGCTGGTGCTCAAGCCCGAAGTCAGGTCCTGGCTCATGCACTTGCCGGACAACTCCATATCCTCTAGGGCAGACCTTTGCCATCAGTTTGTCGACGCCTTTACAGGCGGCCACAAGCCACATGGCCAGGAAAGTGATCTTCACCTGCTTGCCCAGAAGGAAGGAGAGCCCCTGCGCAAGTATATTCAGAGATTCAGCCGTGTACAGCGCCACATCCCAGATATCCACCCTGCCGCAGTTATTAGCGCGTTCCACCAGAACGTGCGTAATCGCAGGATGCGGGAGGAGATGGTGATGAGCAGGATCAGAGACGTCAGTGAGCTATACGCCCTGGCCGACAAGTGCGCACGCGCTGAGGAAGGGAGGAAACTCCCCGGAGAGACTGCAGGAGCAGGAGGATCTGACAGTGAGGATGCCGCCCCGGCAAAGAAAAACCGGCGGCGCAATAGGAAGAAGAAGGGCAAAGAGGTGCTAGTCGTTGAGAAGTCCGACAACGACGGCGCCGCCAAGCAAGCCAAAGTTGGTAGCTCCGGCAAGGAGGTTGCCGCGTGCACCAACTGCCAGGCTGTGGCAGCCGCCGACAAGCAGGACGGCACCGACAAGCAGTATTGCAAGATCCACCACACCAAAGGCCATGACCTCCAGAGCTGCAAGAAGGTTGAGCAGCTCGTCCAGCAGCAAAAAGCTGAGTATGAGCGGCGCGACAAGGAGAGGGCCCAAGGAGGCGGTGGAGAAGACAGCAAGAAGCGCGCTGGCCGGGGAGGACACCGCGGCAAGGCCAAACAGCGGCAAGGAGACAGACCTCCCCGCGGCCGTGACAAGGATGAAGACAATGACGATGACGAAGACATGGATGATGTCGAGAATAGTGAGCAGGAGTTTCAGAAAGCTACAGAAGTCTTGTGTGTTGACGGCGGTGCTTCTCTGCATACTTCCCACCGCCAACTCAAACAGTGGCTGCGGGAAGTTAATGCGGCAGAGCCACCTGTCGAATCACGCAAGCTTCTGAAATGGTCCAGCACGCCTATCATCTTTGACATTGAGGACCACCCCGATCGCACAACTGCGGTAGGGTGCTTGCCGTTGTTGGTTTCGCCAACAATCCGCAACCTCAAAGTCACTAAGATGCTAGTTGACGGCGGGGCTAGCTTAAATCTGATCTCCTCTGCTGTGCTCCAGAAACTCCAGATCCCGAACAGCGAGCTCGAAGAGACCGGTACATTCCAAGGAATTAACCCGGGAAGGAGCAAGCCGAAAGGGAAGGTCACGTTGCGGGTGACATTTGGCAGCGAGCTGAATTTCAGAATGGAGAGGGTCACTTTTGACGTTGCCGATTTCCCATTGCCTTACAATGGGATACTTGGCCGTCCAGCACTCGCCAAGTTCATGGCAGCTTCTCACTATGCATACAACATGCTCAAGATGCCAGGCCCGATAAGCGTCATCTCTGTCCCTGGTGACAAGAAGGATGCCCTTATCTGCACCGACAAGATCTACCGAGAAGCAGCAGCTGCAACAGATCGCAAGACACTTGCCGCTGAAGCTACCAGGGGGAAGAAGAAGACCAAGTCCGGCAAGAGCTCTGATGCCCACTCCGGCAAGCGCACCTCCTCGGAGTGCTGCGCTGCCATCGAGGACGCACCATCGAGCTCCACCGGCAAGTGTAAGAAGGCAATGGCAGCTCCACCACATACCAAGAAGGTGTCTGCCAAGGAGGACGGCACTGGTGGTACCTTCACCATCAGTGCCACGCTTGACCCTAAATAGGAAAGCGCGCTCGTTACTTTCCTGTGGGCGAATGTCGACGTGTTTGCATGGCAACCGTCTGATATCCCCGGTGTTCCCAGGAAAGTAATTGAGCACCATCTTGCTGTTTGTCCTCATGCGCGGCCCGTCAAGCAGAAGGTCAGGAAACAAGCAGTGGAGCACCAAGAATTCATAGCAGAAGAAATCAAGAAATTGGAAGCAGCAGGCCTTGTCAGAGGAGTGCTCCATCCCACATGGTTAGCCAATCCTGTTGTAGTATGCAAGGCAAATGGAAAATGGAGGCTTTGTATTGACTTTACTGATGTTAATAAAGCTTGTCCCAAAGACCCATTTCCCTTGCCGCGCATTGACCAGATTGTTGACTCCACAGCCGGATGTGATTTGCTTTCATTTCTTGACGCATATTCAGGATACCATCAGATCTTCATGGCAGAAGAAGATGAGGAGAAAACAACATTCATTACTCCATGTGGCACGTACTGTTTCATACGGATGCCTTTCGGATTAAAGAATGTTGGTTCAACATTTGCAAGAGTAGTCCATGTCGCCTTGAAGCCACAGATACACAGAAATGTAGAAGCCTACATGGATGACATAGTGGTCAAGAGCAAAGACAGGGCAACCTTAATTCAAGATTTAGACGAGACCTTTGCAAATCTGCGCAAGATCAACCTCAAGCTCAACCCTGAGAAGTGTGTGTTTGGAGTCCCTTCCGGCAAGCTTCTCGGGTTCTTTGTGTCTCAGCAGGGAATTGAAGCCAATCCCGACAAGATCAAGGCCATTGAACAGATCGAAGCACCAAAGCACGTCAAGGATGTACGGAAGCTTGCCGGTTGCGTGGCTGCTCTCAGTAGGTTTATTTCTCGGTCTGCTGAGCGCGCCTTGCCATTTTTCAAAATTTTGAAAAAGGCAGGTCCAATGAAATGGACTCCGGAAGCGGAGGCTGCGCTGCAGGACTTGAAGAGATACCTGTCCTCCACTCCAACACTTGTCGCACCTAAACCGAGGGAGAAGTTGCTGCTATATATAGCGGCAACCAATCAAGTGGTCAGTGCTGCGTTAGTGGCAGAGAGGGAGGCAGATGACGAGCCAGCAACCGTGGCAAGTGCGTCCAGCGACAAGCAGGGGTCTTCCCCGACAAGCTCTGGTCCCGACAAGGATGGATCTGCACAAGCATGCGAAGAGGTGCAAAAGAAAATGGTGCAGCGCCCAGTCTACTTTGTGAGTTCCCTTCTGTAGGGGGCTAGGTCAAGGTACTCTGGCATGCAGAAGTAGCTTTTCGGCCTTCATATAGCCTCGAGAAAGCTGCGCCATTACTTCCAGGCACATGAGATCACAGTTGTCACTCGCTTTCCGCTGAAGAGGATACTGCAGAATCCACAAGCGACAGGCAGGATTGTCGAGTGGGCATTGGAACTGTCAAGCTTTGGTCTCAAATTTGAGAGCACTTCAACTATCCAAAGCAGAGCATTGGCAGAATTCATAGCAGAGTGGACGCCAACACCAGATGAAGAAATTCCGGAGATGAGCATCCCTGCCAAGGAAACAAACAAGGAGTGGCTCATGTACTTTGACGGTGCCTTCTCGCTGCAAGGCGCCGGTGCTAGTGTACTGCTTGTCGCACCCACCGGAGAGCACCTCAAGTACATAGTCTAGATGCACTTTCCCAAGGAGCTAGCGACAAACAATACTACAGAGTATGAAGGCTTGCTTGCCGGTCTAAGGATCGCGGCGGAACTTGGGACTAAGAAGCTCATTGTCAGGGGTGACTCGCAACTTGTCGTCCGCCAAGTGAACAAGAATTACCAGAGTCCTTTGATGGAAGCCTATGTTGACGAAGTGAGAAAGCTAGAAGAGCGCTTTGACGGCTTGCAGATGGAGCAAATTCCAAGAGCTCAGAATGACATTGCCGATGGCCTGTCAAAGTGCACCGCACTTAAGTTACCTGTGGAACCAGGAATCTTTGTGCTCAAGTTGACTCAACCGTCCGTAGTGCCGCCAATTGGACAAAGCAAGAAGAGGAAGTTGGTTTCTAGCGACTATTTTCCGGCAGAGCTTCCCGAAGCCGCTGCCAAAAAGGTCCCCAAGATCAACACCAACAGTGCTGAGGAGCAGTCTGCTCCGGCAAGCCCCAGGGTTTGTTCCGTTGAAGCAGACGCTCCCGACAAGCTTTGCTCCGACAAGCTTGCCGGGGAACGTCAAGCTCCGGCAGAGCCACAGGTTCTTGCCGTAGAAGCGGACGTTCCTGCAGCAACAGATATGCCTTTAGTCCTTGTTGTCGAGCCACAAGAACCAGCATGGGCGCAGCAAATTGTCCATTTCCTTCAGACAGGAGAACTTCCCGAAGAACAAGAAGAAGCAGAAAGAGTAGCCCGGCAGTTTAGTATGTACCAGTTTGTCGACAACATACTGTGCAGAAGAAGACTCAACGGTGTGAAATTGAAGTGCATTCCCCGGGAAGATGGACAAAAGCTGTTGGCAGAGATACATGGAGGCATATGTGGTCACCACATTGGCGCAAGAGCACTTGTCGGCAAAGCATTCCGGCAAGGGTTCTTCTGGCCGACAGCCCTCCAGGATGCAACTGCACAAGTAACCAAGTGTGAAGCGTGCCAGTTCCATTCCAAGCAGATACACCAGCCAGCTCAAGCTCTCCAGACGATCCCTTTATCCTGGCCATTTTCGGTCTGGGGGCTCGATATCCTCGGCCCCTTTCCCCGAGCTGTCGGGGGCTTTGAGTACTTGTACGTTGCGATCGACAAGTTCACAAAGTGGCCGGAAGTGGAACTAGTGAGAAAGGTGACAGCACAGTCAGGAGTCAAGTTCTTCAGGTCGATCGTTTGCCGTTTTGGGATCCCTAACAGGATAATCACCGACAACGGTACACAATTTACGAGTCACACCTTCATGCAGTACGTCTAAGATCTTGGCGCCAAGGTCTGCTTCCCTTCTGTTGCTCACCCGAGAAGCAATGGTCAAGCGGAGAGGGCAAATGCTGAAGTACTGCGCGGGCTCAAGACCAGAACTTTCGACAGGCTGCACAAGTGCGGAAGAAACTGGATCGAGGAGCTGCCGGTGGTTCTTTGGTCAATCAGGACGACGCCAAATCGAGCCACTGGCCAGACACCCTTCGCTCTAGTCTATGGAGCGGAGGCAGTTCTCCCCACGGAACTCGTATACGGGTCGCCTCGAGTGCTTGCTTATGATGAGCTCGAGCAAGGCAGCTGTGGCAAGATGACGCACTGCTCCTCGAGGAAGACCGTCTTCAGGCTGCTGTGCGAGCTGATCGCTACCAGCAAGCTTTGCGCCGCTACCATAGCCGCAAAGTTAATGCCAGAAGTCTTGAGGAAGGCGACCTTGTTCTTTGGCGCATTCAGTCCACCAAGAATTCAAACAAGTTGACGCCAAAGTGGGAAGGCCCTTACCGGGTGAAACGAGTCACTAGGCCTGGCGCTGTCCGCCTAGAGACCGAAGATGGCGTACCAGTGAGCAACTCCTGGAATATTGAGCATCGTCGCAAGTTTTACCCGTAGGGCGCGGTTGCCAGAACCCGTTCCGGCAACCACCTTTTGTACAAGTCTTGCCGCTGTTGCATGTAATCCTTTGTACAAAGCCGGGCGCAGATCCCGTGCATAAATATCATGTGCTCAGCACACCTTGTCAGTTTCACGCTTTTTATTATTTGCATGTGTTACCTGACACTTTGTGCAGCACTTACACCCGGTGAGCAACAACGAGCCCTAAGGTTCCATAGATTTTTCTCCTTTTTCTTTTTTCTCTCAAGGAAAAGAAGGCTCCCTCGCGCACAAGTTTGCCGGGGGGGAAGGGAAGGGAGGAGAGGCAGTATGGACCAGGCGTCGTTCAAGCAGGTTTCGCCTTGCCGGAAAACGAACAACAGAAAAGATAAGTTTGCCAAAGTTTGAGCAATCAGATTCTTAAATTAATAGAGATATCTTCCTTGAACGACCGTCCCTTGTATGGAAAACCTGTGCGCGGAGGAACCAACTCGTAGCTAGTTGCGCCCTTACTGTTGTTTCGAGTCCGCTCAACAACTTAAGTGAGCTGCGACTAGCTCTGCAACAAGGTTTCTTGCCGGCCGCGGCACCGCCTGTAGGCTGCTGATGTTCCGCACTCAGCGCTCGCGGCAAAGGTGCCCACGCCGGCAAGTTCCCTAAAAGCGTAGGGTAAAAACATACAAGGGAAAGAATCAAGTAAAGGAAATAACATAGTCATTACGAACCAAGATAGAGTATATTACAAAATAACTTGTCGCAGCTCTAACAGACTGTTTTTCATAACATGATTGATAGCGACAATGAAAGAAGAAGATGGATGGCCTAGTCTACGCGGTCACCTTTGACCCTCCTAATTCCGCTCACCCTGTCCACGATAGGTGCGACAAGGGCCTTGAGCTCCTCTAGATCAGGATCTGGCGGCAAGCTTCGGAGGACGTTGGTGAGGCGGAGACCTGGGTTGCGGAAGGCCACCTTCATCAGCACCTTCTGGAGAGCTCCCGCGCAAATCTTGCGCGACTCGCCAGCAAGCTGCTTTGGGATCTGCTCCCGGAGTCGCTGGAGCGCCGTCGCCACGCCCTTGAAGAACAAAGTAAGCTTGGCGCTGGGTTGGAGGTTCTCGTCGAAGGAGTACCCGAGATCCACCATCCCCAATTGCGCCAGCTCCTTGTCGACGTCCGCGGCGACATTCACCAGACCCTCCGTCCATTGCTCCACGTTCTCCGACAAGGTCTTCTGGGCGGCAGCAGCATTCGCCAGCAGCACCTTGCCGGCCTCGACTTCCTCCTTCAAGGCCGTCTCATGCTCCTTGGCGCTGTCCAGAGATTGCATCAGAGCCGCCAGCTTCACTTCGAGATCAGCGTTGGATTTCTTGGTGGCGTCAAGCTCCTTGTCCTTCTTGGCAAGATGGGCCTGCAACTCCGAATAACTGTTGGCGTCCCTCTCCCGCTCGAGCTTGAGCGCGGCGAGCTCGTCGCCGTTTGCCTTAAGGCTCGCCTCCAGCTGCGCCACCTTCAGCTCCAACTCATTCTTGGCGGCCTTGGCAGCTGCGGCGGCGTCTTCAGCTTGTTTAAGGGCTCCACCGACTGCCCGCTCGCGCGCGGCAAGTTCCTCCTCGTGGCTCTCGAGGTTGACCTTCCGCTGCGCCAAGTCACCCTCTTGCGAAAGACAACTTCTCCGCGGCAAGCCTTTGGCGCTCTTCGACGTCGGCCTTCTCGAGGAGGAAGGCTTGCTGTGCTTCGGCAAGTTGCTCCCGCTCCTTTGCCAAGGAGCGGAGAGCTTCCTGGTTGGCGCCCCAGAGCTCTTCTGCGCGCTTCTCGATATCAGCACCAGCCTTCGCAACGAGCGCTTCGCGGGACTCCAGCTTGGCCTGCCGGGCGCGGTAGAGCGCCACTAGCTTCCGCAGCAGGCGCTCCTCTTCAGGTTCACCGCTGCTGCTGCTTGGCACGTCGACCAGCTTCAGCCCGGCGGAGGCAAGCACCTCTCCGTCAAGCATTTCTCCCTCGACCGGCGCCCTGGAGCTCGACGCCCAGGGGAGGTTGATGAAGATGTCATCGCCGGCCTTCAGATAGACGCCAGGCTGGGGCTCTTCGGAGCCTGGCGCGGCGGCAGCTGCGGAGGAGTCGGTGGTCGGAGCAGCGCCTGGCGCTCCTGCGGCCTCTGGGTCGTCAGTACGACCGCCAGACTCCCCGCCCGCTTCCGCGGCGGCAGCCCTGGCGGCCTCCTCGCCGGCGCCGGCCGCTTCCTCGGCGGCAACAGCGTCGTCGGCGGCGACTTCCATCTCCATCGGCTCTGCAGCAGATGGATCTGATAGCCGGAAGAGGGGAGAAGATTCAAGCAAAATTCGAGCAAAATCCAAGAGAAAGATCAAGAAGATGAAGAAGCCAAGGGGAGTTTTGGAACAAGGAAGTTACCTGTCCCAAGGTCTGCAGCTGTGGTCTCCGTTGCCGGGGGATCGCTGACGCAGTCCCTTGCCGGAGATCCCTCCCTTGCCGGGGGCTCCTCCCTTGCCGGAGCCTCCTCCCTTGCCGGGGGTTCCTCCCTTGCCGGAGTCTCTTCCCTCGCCGAAGAGCTCTCCCTTGCCGGAGACCTCTCCCTCGCCGGAGGACTCTCCCTTGGCGCTTCAGGGGCGGCCTCCGGGCTCTCCTGGTGAGGCTGCTCTGCCCCTGCACAAGTCAATAAACAAACATCAGCAAAAGCAAGGATCTTCGTGCGCGCCCGACAGCGGAAAACAAACAAGACACTTACGCTGGGGGCTGCTCTGAAGATCAGCCGCCGGGTCGGACAAGTTTGTCTCAGGCACGTCCCCTGTCGATGCAGTGGGTTCGTCCTCGATGACGATCACCGGCGCCTTGGCTCTCTTTGCCGCTCTCTGCGCCAGAGTCCTAAAAAGGAACAGATACAGGGAAAGGCAAGTGAGAAACAAGACAAGACAAAAACAGCAAAAAATCAAAGAATTGCAAGTACAGTAAGAGAAACCTACTCTTCTTCATCCTCGTCGGAGCTGAACGCGGAGAAGTCGAAGTCTGGCCCGCCTCCGGCGCGGGAAGGTGGAGGAGTAGGCTCCCTTGGCCGCTTGGCGGGAGCGGAGGCAGCGGTCCGAGAAGACCCCGCTCCAGTTGTTGCGGCAGTGTGGGGCGCTCCCGCGGCAACAGTGCTTGCCGCGATGGAGCGTGTCGCGCGGTGCGGCGACTGTCGACGCGTCTGCCGCCTCGCTGCACCCCCGACCTTGCGGAGACGCCTTCTTGGTGGAGACGAAGGCGCTGCTGGCGGCGTGCTGTCTGAAGACGAAGTGGAAGAGGAGCCAATCTCCAACGACCCGCTCGCATCCTCGGCAGGCTCACTCGGTTCGGCGTCATGCCCGGCAGCCTTGCTCGGTTCGGCATCGCGCCCGGCAACCTCCTTCTTGCCAGCAAGATCCTTCTTGCTGCCAAGATCTTCCTGCTCGGCACGGTTTGCCGCCTCTGCTGCCGCTGCCTCCTCCAAGGTGAAGCCGAACTCGCCCGCCGCGGCAGCTGCCGCCGCCTCCTCCAACCTGGTGGCGATGCGCTTCAGCTCCGCCTCGGTGGTGTCACGGGTGAGTTCGTCCTTCTCGTCGGCGCGGATTGGCACTTCCACCAAGTCGTCGAAGAACTGCTGCACGACCTCGTCTTCTGGCTCTTGCCAGGTTGGCACGACTCCGTGCGAATCGCACAGTGGCATCATCGCCCTGATGCGGTCGAGCGCCGAATTGTTGCATAACGGGACGACGCCCTGCGGCAACCTGAAGACTTCTGGGTGGTCAGGGTCATATTTGAAGAGCTCCTGCAGCATTGTGTTGAGCTCCAAGACGGTGAAATCTTAGTTGAGCCCCGGGTGCAGCCTCATGATGTCTGCCGCGTTCTTGAACTCCCAGGTAGGCCTTCTCCGCTCTTGCAGGGGGGCGATGCGGCGGCGAAGGAAGTCTGCGCCAACGGCGCCTATGGTGAGTCCGGCAAGCCTGAGGCGCTGGATCCTGGTGACGGCAATCCTTAGCCTGCTGTCCTCCGGAGCCACGTCACTCCAGTCGCTGCCGCGTACTGCTGCTACTTGGCGCCGGGCGGTGAACGGCTGTGGGCTCTCCTCGACAATCCAACACCAATCTGCCCTCCACTCCTCCCACTTGCCGCGGAACTCGCCCTCTAAATAGGAATCCTTCTTGCCGGTCCTAGAGACCCAGGCGATTCCGTCGGACAAGGGCTCTCCTCTCTCTACCCGGGGAATGAAGAAATGGCAGAAAAGGGCTACGCTAGGGTGGACTCCGACAAAGTTCTCGCAAAGGTGTTCGAAAACGGCCATGGTGAGGACAGCGTTGGGAGTGAAGTCAAGGAGGCAGAGATTGTAGGTATTCATGATGTCACAGAAGAACTCGGAAAAAGGCGGGCAGAGCCCGCAGTAGAAGAAGACAGCGAAAAAGGGGTATCCTTGCGGAGCAGTTTTGTGAGCAGCACCTGCGAGTACCTTGGTGCCCGGTTGAGCTCGCGTCTCCGTCGACCAAAACAGGTAATAGTACTCCCTCAGCTCCTTCGCGGCGAGCTTTGGGGGGAAAATGGCTCGCTCCTTCCGTAGCGCCGCAAGCCGCTGCGCCTCGGACGACTTCACTGCTTTCCCCTTGTCGCCTTTCGGAGCCATGGCGGAAGCGGTGGAGGAGGACGACGGTGTTGGTGGTGCTGGTGGTGATGCGGGGGGCAGGGCGCTGCGCTCTGTTTGCTTTGGGAAGACGGAGGCGGGTCGGAGTTTTTCAAGATTGGAGCGGAATGGGGGCGAGTGGGCGCACTACCCCTGCTTCCTCTTGCTTATAAAGGGGGAGTGGGCGGACGTTCCGCCTTTCCAAATAAAGCAACCACCCACGATCTCTCCCACAATGCCGCGTTCGACGCGTGCCGTGCGGGGAGGGCGTGGTGGATGCGGAGTGAGCTACGGCGTAACCTAGGCCGCGCGTGCCCGTGCCCTGTTTTGGGCCTGGCCCAACAGCGCTCGGCACCGTGTATGGCCCAGGCCCGGGGGCTCCTGTCGGTGTACTAAAGTAGGGGTACCTTAGTATCCCGAACTTGTGCATGGGCAGTTGCACCGTCCCGCGACAAGGCTTGCCAGGCGACCGCCAAGATCCTCCTTGGTTCCTTTGGAACCATTCAAGAACAAAGTATCCAAACCAAGGAAACATGGCCCCGGCAAGAGGAGCTTGCCGGGAAGGAGACAAGACCCCAGCAAGAGGAGCTTGCCGGGGAGGCCAACCATGGCATCTCAAGGAACTTGCCGCAACGCACCATGTGTCCCGGCAAGACCCAGTGAGCGACAAGCTCCTGGACACGACAAGATAATAACCGCGGCAAGGGGCTTGCCGCGGAAAGCTTCCATCTTGTACCTGCGCTCTAGCACATCCACCAACGTGTTGCTCTGGGACCCTTCCAGGCGTACGTGGCGGAAGGCTGTGTAGCCAGAGGTACACGGTGGCGAGTGGCGCTGACAAGATAGCCATTGTGGCAAGCAGTGGCGTCCCTAGCGGTCCCTTTCTGCACCATCTAGGCGATGCAGACAGGCATTTAATGCCTTTGTCCCCTGCCGCTTAGGTTAGGTATGATAACACTGTTGTAGGCGGCGGTGCCAACCGCATTGCCATTTCCATTTTTGCCCTCAGCTATGTTGCCACCTGTTGGTGACCCCTTAGACATATAAAAGGAGGCCCATGTGCAACATAGAGGGGGGGACTATCATTCTCACGCTCGGTCTGGCTAGTTGCTGGTGTGTACTGTAGCAATCAGCGCTCCCGAGCAAAAACTCAATACAATCACAAAGTAGGAGTAGGGTTTTACGCATCCGTGTGGCCCCAACCTGGGTAAACTGATCGCGTCGCTCGTGTGTTTCGCCTCGATCTGCTCTTCGTGCACTCTCCGCCCCCCTGCCGAACCGAAAGGGGCCTCGGTCCGCCGTGGTCCCATAGGTGTCCGTGGGATCAGCACCCCCGATAGCTCTATTAAATGATGATCATCACACTTTTATTTATTTACAACTCAATGATTACAACTCGATTCTAAAACAAAGTATGACTCTATATGGATGCCTCCGGCGGTGTACCGGGATATGCAATGAATCAAGAGTGACAAGTATGAAAAAATTATGAATGTTCGCTTTGCCACAAATACTATGTCAACTACATGATCGTGCTAAGCAATATGACAATGATGAATATGTCATGATGAACTAGATGGTGGAAAGTTGCATGGCAATATATCTCGGAAAGGATATGGAAATGCCATAATAGGTAGGTATGGTGGCTGTTTTGAGGAAGGTATATGGTAGGTGTATGATACCGGCGAAAGGTGCGCGGTATTAGAGAGGCTAGCAAAGGTGGAAGGGTGAGAGTGCGTATGATCCATGGACTCAACATTAGTCATAAAGAACTCATATACTTATTGCAAAAATCTAGCAGTTATCAAAGCAAAGTATTGCGCGCATGCTCCTAGGGGGATAGATTGGTAGGAAAAGACCATCGCTCGTCCACGACCGCCACTCATAAGGAAGACAATCAATAAATAAATCATGCTCCGACTTCATCACATAACGGTTCACCATACGTGCATGCTATGGGAATCACAAACTTTAACACAAGTATTCTTTAAATTCACAACTACTCAACTAGCATGACTTTAATATTATCACCTCCATATCTCAAAATAATTATCATGCTTCAATCTTTTCTTAGTATTCAACACACTCAAAAGAAAGTTTCACAAATCTTGAATACCAAGCATATTATTATTAAGCAAATTACCATGCTATTAAGACTCTCAAAATACTTTAAGTGAAGCATGAGAGATCAATAGTTTCTTTAAAACAAATCCACCACTATTCTCTAAAAGATCTAAGTGAAGCACATAGAGAAAAATTATAACGCTCAAAAGATATAAGTGAAGCACATAGAGCAAAACTACTTAGCTCAAAAGATATAAGTGAAGCACATAGAGTATTCTATCAAATTTTAATTCATGTATGGCTCTCTCAAAAGGTGTGTACATCAAGGATGATTGTGGTATACTAAGACACAAAGACACAAATAATACAAGACGCTCCAAGCAAAACACATATCATGTTGGTGAATAAAAATATAGCTCCATGTAAATTACCGATGGAAGTGGACGAAAGAGGGGATGCCTTCCGGGGCATCCCCAACCTTTGACCTCTTGGTGTCCTTGGATTATCTTGGGGGTGCCATGGGCATCACCAAGCTCAGGCTCTTGCCAATCCTTGTTCCATAATCCATCAAAAGAATTCACCCAAAACTTGAAAACTTCACAACACAAAACTTAAAGTAGAAAACTCGCGAGCTCCGTTAGCGAAAGAAAACAAAAGACCACTTCAAGGTACTGTAATGAACACATTCTTTATTTATATTGGTGTTAAACCTACTGTATTCCAACTTCTCTATGGATTATAAACTATTTTACTAACCATAGATTCATCAAAATAAGCAAACAACACACGGAAAACAGAATCTGTCAAAAACAGAACAGTCTGAAGTAATCTGTAGCTAGCGCAAGATCAGGAACCCCAAAAATTCTAAAATAAATTTCTGGACGTGAGTAATTTATCTATTAATCATCTGCAAAAATAATTAACTAAATATCACTCTTAAAATAAACATGACAGCCGTTCTTGTGAGCGCTAAAGTTTCTGTTTTTTACAGCAAGTTCAACAAGACTTTCCCCAAGTCTTCCCAACGGTTCTACTAGGCACAAACACTAATTAAACACAAAAAACACAACCAAAACAGAGGCTAAATAATTTATTTATTAAATAACAGCAAGGAAAAATATTGGGTTGTCTCCCAACAAGCGCTTTTCTTTAAAGCCTTATAGCTAGGCATTGATAATTTTAATGATGCTCACATGAAAGACAAGAATTGAAGCACAAAAGGAGCATCATAAAGCATGTGACAAACACATCTAAGTCTAACATACTTCCTATGCATAGGCATCTTATGGGCAAACAAATTATCAAGGCAAGCAAAAACTAGCATATGCAAGGAAGAGGAAAGAAACAATAGCAATCTCAACATAACGGGAGGTAATTTAGTAACATGAAAATTTCTACAACCATATTTTCCTCTCTCATAATAATTACATGTAGGATCATAAGCAAATTCAACAATATAGCTATCACATAAAATATTCTCAACATGATCCACATGCATACAAAGTTGCCACTTTTCCGAAATAGTGGGATTAACATTAACTAAAGTCATGACCTTCCCAAACGCACTTTTATCAAAAACTTCATAAGATTGAACATTCTCTAAATATGTGGGATCTAAAGTTGACATTCTTCCAAACCCACTTTCAATATTATTGCAAAAATTATAATCAATCTCATATTCATCATGGGGTTTAAATAAATTTTCAAGATCAAAAGAAGAATCACCCCAACCATGATTTTGCAACAAGTAGAGGACATACCAAAACTAGCATCCCCAAGCTTAGGGTTTTGCATATTATTAGCACAATTGTCATTAATAGAATTTATAATAACATCATTGCAATCATGCTTTTTATTCAAAGATCTATCGTGAATCACTTCATAACATACTTCGCAATTTTCAGATTCACGAATTTCAAGCAAAACTTCATAAAGATAATCTAGTGCACAAAACTCACTAGCAATTGGTTCATCATAATTGGATCTCTTAAAAAGATTAGAAAGTGGATGAGGATCCATAGATCTTAGGTTCTATGTTTAGTAATAAATAAACAACTAATCCAACCATACGAGCAAACAAGAAACTGGCAAAAAGAGGCAAATAGAGAAAGAGAGGGAGGATAGAGAGAGAGGGCGAATAAAACGGCAAGGGTGAAGTGGGGGAGAGGAAAACGAGAGGCAAATGGCAAATAATGTAATGCGAGAGATAGGGATTGTGATGGGTACTTGGTATGTTGACTTTTTGCATGGACTCCCCGGCAACGGCGCGAGAAATCCTTCTTGCTACCTCTTGAGCTTGCGTTGGTTTTCCCCCGAAGAGGAAGGGATGATGCAGCAAAGTAGCGTAAGTATTTCCCTCAGTTTTTGAGAACCAAGGTATCAATCCAGTAGGAGGCCACGCTCAAGTCTCTCGTACCTGCACAAAACGATAGCTACTCGCAACCAACGCGATTAGGGGTTGTCAATCCCTTCACGGTCACTTACGAGAGTGAGATCTGATAGATATAATATTTTTGGTATTTTTAGTATAAAGATGCAAAGTGAAAAGTAAAGGCAAAGTAAAAATCAAAACAAGATTAAAGTGATGGAGATTGATATGATGAGAATAGACTCGGGGGCCATAGGTTTCACTAGTGGCTTCTCTCAAGAGCATAAGTATTCTACGGTGGGTGAACAAATTATTGTTGAGCAATTGACAGAATTGAGCATAGTTATGAGAATATCTAGGCATGATCATGTATATAGGCATCACGTCCGTGACAAGTAGACAGAAATGATTCTGCATATACTACTATTACTCCACTCATCGACCGATATCCAGCATGCGTCTAGAGTATTAAGTTAAAAACAGAGTAACGCCTTAAGCAAGATGACATGATGTAGAGAGATAAATTCATGCAATATGAAATAAACCCCATCTTGTTATCCTCGATGGCAATGATACAATACGTGCCTTGCTTCCCCTTCTATCACTGGGAAAGGACACCGCAAGATCGAACCCAAAGCTAAGCACTTCTCCCATGGCAAGAACTACCAATCTAGTTGGCCAAACCAAACGGATAATTCGAAGAGACTTGCAAAGATTACCAATCATACATAAGATAATTCAGAGAAGATTCAAATATTATTCATAGATAGACTTGATCATAAACCCACAATTCATCGGTCTAAACAAACACACCGCAAAAAGAAGATTACATCAAATAGATCTCCACAAGAGAGGGGGAGAACTTTGTATTGAGATCCAAAAAGAGAGAAGAAACCATATAGCTACTAACTATGGACCCAAAGGTCTGAGGTAAACTACTCACACTTCATCGGAGAGGCTACGATGATGTAGAAGCCCTCCGTGATGACTGCCCTCTCCGGCGGAGCTTCGGAACAGGCCCCAAGATGGGATCTCATGGATACAGAAAGTTGCGGCGATGGAATTAGGTTTTTGGCTCCGTCTCTGTTCGTTTGGGGGTACGTAGGTATATATAGGAGGAAGGAGTGCGTCGGTGGAGCATTGAGAGGCCCACGAGGCAGGGGGCGCGCCCCCCACTCTCGTGACCGCCTCTCTGATGCCTTGGCGTAGGGTCCAAGTCTCATGGATCACGTTTGGTGAGAAAATCACATTCCCGAAGGTTTTACTCCGTTTGGACTCCGTTTGATATTCCGTTTCTTAGAAACACTGAAATAGGCAAAAAAACAGCAATTCTGGGTTGGGCCTCCAGTTAATAGGTTAGTCCCAAAAATAATATAAAAGTGGAAAATAAAGCCCAATATAGTCCAAAACGGTAGATAATATAGCATGGAGCAATAAAAAATTATAGATACGTTGGAGACGTATAAATCATAAACCCACAATTCATCGGTCTCAACAAACACACCACAAAAGAAGATTACATCGAATAGATATCCACAAGAGAGGGGAGAACTTTGTATTGAGATCCAAAAAGAGAGAAGAAACCAGCTAGCTAATAACTATGGACCCGAAGGTCTCAGGTAAACTAGTCACACTTCATCAGAGAGGCTATGGTGTTGATGTAGAAGCCCTCCGTGATCGATGCCCCCTCCGGCGGAGCTCCGGAAAAGGCCCCAAGATGGGATCTCGTGGATACAGAAAGTTACGGTGGTGGAATTAGGGTTTTGGCTCCGTATCTGGTAGTTTGGGGGTACTGCTACCTGTTGAGCATTGTGTTGGATTTCCTCGAAGAGGAGAGGATGATGCAGCAAAGTAGCGTAAGTATTTCCCTTAGTTTTTGAGAACCAAGGTATCAATCCAGTAGGAGGCTACGCGCGAGTCCCTCGTACCTACACAAAAACAATAGCTCAACACAACCAACACACTTAGGGGTTGTCAATCACTTCACGGTCACTTACGAAAGTGAGATCTGATAGAGATGATAAATAATATTTTTGGTATTTTTGGTATATAGATGCAAAGTGAAAAGTAAAAGCAAAGTAAAAGCAAAGCAATAATAAAGTGATGGAGATTGATATGATGAGAAAGAGACCCGGGGGCCATAGGTTTCACTAGTGGCTTCTCTAAAGAGCATAAGTATTCTATGGTGGGTGAACAAATTACTGTTGAGCAACTGACAGAATTGAGCATAGTTATGAGAATATCTAGGTATGATCATGTATATAGGCATCACGTCCGAGACAAGTAGACCGACTCCTGCCTGCATCTACTACTATTACTCCACTCATTGACCGCTATCCAGCATGCATCTAGAGTATTAAGTTAAAAACAGAGTAACGCCTTAAGCAAGATGACATGATGTAGAGGGATAGTTTCATGCAATATGATAAAAACCCCATCTTGTTATCCTCGATGGCAACGATACAATACGTGCCTTGCTGCCCCTTCTGTCACTGGGAAAGGACACCGCAAGATCGAACCCAAAGCTAAGAACTTCTTCCATGGCAAGAACAACCAATCTATTAGGCCAAACCAAACTGATAATTTGAAGAGACTTGCAAAGATAACCAATCATACATAAAAGAATTCATAGAAGATTCAAATATTATTCATAGATAGACTTGATCATAAACCCACAATTCATCGGTCTCAACAAACACACCACAAAAAGAAGATTACATCGAATAGATCTCCACGAGAGAGGGGGAGAACATTGTATTGAGAACCAAAAAGAGAGAACAAGCCATCTAGCTACTAACTATGGACCCGTAGGTCTGAAGTAAACTACTCACACTTCATCGGAGGAGCTTGGATGATGATGTAGAAGCCCTCCGTGATCGATGCCCCCTCCGGCGGAGCTCCAGAACAGGCCCCAAGATGGGATCTCGTGGATACAGAAAGTTGCGGCGATGGAATTAGGTTTTTGGCTTTGTCCCCGATCATTTGGGGGTACGTAGGTATATATAGGAGGAAGAAGTACGTCGGTGGAGCTTCGAGGGGCCCACGAGGCAGGGGGCGCGTCCTAGGGGGGCGCGCCCTCCACCCTCGTGGCCGCCTCGTGGCTTTCTTGACGGAGGGTCCAAGTCTCCTGGATCTTATCTGATGAGAAAATCACGTTTCCGAAGGTTTCATTCCGTTTGGACTCCGTTTGATATTCTGTTTCTCCGAAACACTGAAATAGGCAAAAAAAATAGCAATTCTGGGCTGGGCCTCCGGTTAATAGGTTAGTCCCAAAAATAATATAAAAGTGGACAATAAAGCCCAATATAGTCCAAAACAGTAGATAATATAGCATGGATCAATCAAAAATTATAGATACGTTGGAGACGTATCAAGCATCCCCAAGCTTAATTCCTGCTCGTCCTCGAGTAGGTAAATGATAAAAAGAGAATTTTTGACGCGGAGTGCTACTTGGCATAATTTTAATGTAATTCTTCTTAATTGTGGTATGAATATTCAGATCCAAAAAATTCAAGACAAAAGTTCATATTTACATAAAAATGATAATACTTCAAGCATACTAACTAAGCAATTATGTCTTCTCAAAATAACATGGCCAAAGAAAGTTCATCCCTACAAAATCATATAGTTTAGTCATGTTTCATTTTCATCACACAAGAATGCTCTCATCATACACAACCCCGATGACAAGCCAAGCAATTGTTTCATGCTTTAGTAATCTCAAACCTATAAACTTTCATGCAATATATGAGCGCGAGCCATGGACATAGCACCATAGGTGGAATAGAATATAATGAGGTGGGTTATGTGGAGAAGACAAAAAAGGAGAAAGTCTCACATCAACGAGGCTAATCAATGGGCTATGGAGATGCCCACCGATTGATGTTAATGCAAGGAGTAGGGATTGCCATGCAACGGATGCACTAGAGCTATAAATGTATGAAAGCTCAACAAAAGAAACTAGTGGGTGTGCATCCAACTTGCTTGCTCACGAAGACCTAGGGCACTTGAGGAGGCCCATTGTTGGAATATACAAGCCAAGTTCTATAATGAAAAAAAATTCTCACTAGTATATGAAAGTGACAACATGAGAGACTCTCTACTATGAAGATCATGGTGCTACTTTAAAGCACAAGTGTGGTAAAAGGATAGTAACATTGTCCCTTCTCTCTTTTTCTCTCATTTTTTGGGCCTTTTCCTTTTTTATGACCTTTCTCTTTTTTTGGGCCTTCTCTTTTTTTATGGCCTTTCTCTTTTTTTATTCCTCACTTGGGACAATGCTCTAATAATGATGATCATTACACTTCTATTTATTTACAACTCAATGATTACAACTCGATACTAGAACAAAGATGACTCTATATGAATGCCTCTGGCGGTGTACCGGGATATGCAATGAACCAAGAGTGACATGTATGAAAGAATTATGAACGGTGGCTTTGCCACGAATACTATGTCAACTACATGATCATGCTAAGCAATATGACAATGATGAATGTGTCATGATGAACGGAATGATGGAAAGTTGCATGGCAATATATATCGGAATGGCTATGGAAATGCCATAATAGGTAGGTATGGTGGCTGTTTTGAGGAAGATATAAGGAGGTTTATGTGTGAAAGAACGTATCATATCACGGGGTATGGATGCACCAGCGAAGTTTGCGCCAACTCTCAATGTGAGAAAGGGCAATGCACGGTACCGAAGAGGCTAGCAAGGATGGAAGGGTGAGAGTGTGTATAACCCATGGACTCAACATTAGTCATAAATAACTCACATACTTATTGCAAAAATCTACAAGTCATCAAAAACCTCGGCACTACGCGCATGCTCCTAGGGGGATAGATTGGTAGGAAAAGACCATCGCTCGTCCCCGACCGCCACTCATAAGAAAGACAATCAAATAACACCTCATGTTTCAAATTTGTTGCATAACGTTTACCATACGTGCATGCTACGGGACTTGCAAACCTCAACACAAGTATTTCTCAATTTCAAAACTACTCAACTGGCACGACTTTGATATTATTACCTCCATGTCTCAAAACAATCATCAACCATCAAACTTCTCTTAGTATTCAACACACTCATAAGAAAGTTTTATTATTAATCTTGCATACCAAGCATATTAGGATTTTAAGCAAATTACCATGCTATTAAGACTCTCAAAATAATCTAAGTGAAGCATGAGAGATCAATAGTTTCTATAAAACAAATCCACCACCGTGCTCTAAAAGATATAAGTGAAGCACTAGAGCAAAACTATAAAGCTCAAAAGGTATAAGTGAAGCACATAGAGCAAAACTATAAAGCTCAAAAGATATAAGTGAAGCACATAGAGTCTTCTATCAAATTCCAAATCATGTATGGCTCTCTCAAAAGGTGTGTACAGAAAGGATGATTGTGGTAGACTAACAAGCAAAGACTCAAATCATAAAAGACGCTCCAGGCAAAACACATATCATGTGGTGAATAAAAATATAGCTCCAAGTAAAGTTCCCGATAGAAGTACATGAAAGAGGGGATGCCTTCCGGGGCATCCCCAAGCTTTGGCTTTTAGGTGTCCTTAGATTATCTTGGGGGTGCCATGGGCATCCCCAAGCTTAGGCTCTTGCCACTCCTTGTTCCATAATCCATCAAATCTTTACCCAAAACTTGAAAACTTCACAATACAAAACTTAAAGTAGAAAACTCATGAGCTCCGTTAGCAAAAGAAAACAAAAGACCACTTCAAGGTACTGTAATGAACTCATTATTTATTTATATTGGTGTTAAACGTACTGTATTCCAACTTCTCTATGGATTATAAACTATTTTACTAGCCATAGATTCATCAAAATAAGCAAACAACACACAAAAAACAGAATCTGTCAAAAACAGAACAGGCTGTAGTAATCTGTAGCTAGCCCAAGATCTGGAACCCCAAAAATTCTAAAATAAATTTCTGGACGTGAGGAATTTATCTATTAATCATCTTCAAAAATAATTAACTAAATATCACTCTCCAAATAAATATGACAGCAGTTCTCGTGAGCGCTAAAGTTTCTGTTTTTTTACAGCAAGTTCAACAAGACTTTCCCCAAGTCTTTCCAACGGTTCTACTTGGCACAAACATTAATTAAACACAAAAGACACAACAAAAACAGAGGATAAATAATTTATTTATTACTAAGCAGGAGCGAAAATCAAGGAATAAAAATAAAATTGGGTTGCCTCCCAACAAGCGCTATCGTTTAACGCCCCTAGCTAGGCATAACATGCAAGAATAGATCTAGGTATTGCCATCTTTGGTAGGCAATCCATAAGTGGCTCTCATGATAGATTCATATGGTAATTTTATTTTCTTTATAGGGAAGTGTTCCATGCCCTTTTTTAATGGAAATTGAAATCCAATATTCCCTTCCTTCATATCAATAATTGCACCAACCGTTCTAAGGAAAGGTCTACCGAGAATAGTAGGGAAAGAAGGATTGCAATCTATATCAAGAACGATAAAATCTACAGGCACATAATTCCTATTTGCAACAATAATAACAAAAGACTCTCTATCATGGAGATTATGGTGCTACTTTGAAGCACAAGTGTGGTAAAAAGGATAGTAACATTGTCCCTTCTCTCTTTTTCTCTCATTTTTTTGGGCCTTCTCTTTTTTTATGGCCTTTCTCCCTTTTTCCTCACTTGGGACAATGCTCTAGAAAGTGATGATCATCACACTTCTATTTATTTACAACTCAATGATTACAACTCGATACTAGAACAAAGTATGACTCTATATGAATGCCTCCGGCGGTGTACCGGGATATGCAATGAACCAAGAGTGATATGTATGAAAGGAGTATGAATGGTGGCTTTGCCACAAATACTATGTCAACCACATGATCATGCAAAGCAATATTGTTGGAAATATGCCCTAGAGGCAATAATAAATTGGTTATTATTATATTTCCTTGTTCATGATAATCGTTTATTATCCATGCTAGAATTGTATTGATAGGAAAACTCAGATACATGTGTGGATACATAGACAACACCATGTCCCTAGTAAGCCTCTAGTTGACTAGCTCGTTGATCAATAGATGGTTACGATTTCCTGACCATGGACATTGGATGTCGTTGATAACAGGATCACATCATTAGGAGAATGATGTGATGGACAAGACCCAATCCTAAGCCTAGCACAAGATCATGTAGTTCGTATGCTAAAGCTTTTCTAATGTCAAGTATCATTTCCTTAAACCATGAGATTGTGCAACTCCCGGATACCGTAGGAGTGCTTTGGGTGTGCCAAACGTCACAACGTAACTGGGTGGCTATAAAGGTACACTACAGGTATCTCCGAAAGTGTCTGTTGGGTTGGCACGAATCGAGACTGGGATTTGTCACTCCGTGTAAACGGAGAGGTATCTCTGGGCCCACTCGGTAGGACATCATCATAATGTGCACAATGTGATCAAGGAGTTGATCATGGGATGATGTGTTACGGAAAGAGTAAAAGAGACTTGGCAGTAACGAGATTGAACCAGGTATCGGGATACCGACGATCGAATCTCGGGCAAGTATCGTACCGCTAGACAAAGGGAATTGTATACGGGATTGATTAAGTCCTTGACATCGTGGTTCATCCGATGAGATCATCGTGGAGCATGTGGGAGCCAACATGGGTATCCAGATCCCGCTGTAGGTTATTTACCGGAGAGTTGTCTCGGCCATGTCTGCATGACTCCCGAACCCATAGGGTCTACACACTTAAGGTTCGATGACGCTAGGGTTATAGGGAAAGTATGTATGTGGTTACTGAATGTTGTTCGGAGTCCCGGATTAGATCCCGGACGTCACGAGGAGTTCCGAAATGGTCCGGAGGTAAAGATTGATATATAGGAAGTATGGTTTTGGCCACCAGAAGTGTTCCGGGCATCACCGGTAGTGTACCGGGACCACCGGAGGGGTCCAGGGGTCCACCGGGTGGGGCCACCAGCCCCGGAGGCTTGCATGGGCCATAAGTGGGAAGGGACCAGCCCCTATGTGGGCTGGGGCGCCTCCCACCAAGGCCCAAGGTGTCCTCAAGAGGAGAGGGGGCAAACCCTAGGCGCAGATGGGCCCTAAGGCCCACCCTAGGTGCGCCCCCCTCTCTCTCCCCTTGGCCGCCTCCCAGATGGGATCTGGGGGCTGCCGCCACCCCTAGGGAGGGAACCCTAGGTGGGGGCGCAGCCCCTCCCCTCCCCCTATATATACTTGAGGTTTGGGGCTTCCCAACACATGTAATTTGCTCTCCCTGTTGGCGCAGCCCTACCCCTCCCCCTCCTCGTCTCTCGTAGTGCTTGGCGAAGCCCTGCTAGAGTCCCGCGCTCCTCCACCACCACCACACCATTGTGCTGCTGCTGGATGGAGTCTTCCCCAACCTCTACTTCTCCCCTTGCTGGATCAAGGCGTAGGAGACGTCACTGGGCTGTACGTGTGTTGAACACAGAGGTGCCGTCCGTTCGGCACTAGGATCATCGGTGATTTGGATCACGACGAGTACGCCTCCATCAACCCCGTTCACTTGAACGCTTCTTCTTAGAGATCTACAAGGGTATGTAGATGCACTCTCCTTCCCTTCGTTGCTAGATTACTCCATAGATTCATCTTGGTGATGCGTAGAAAATTTTGAATTTCTGCTACGTTCCCCAACAGTCGCATCATGAGCTAGGTCTATGCGAAGTTTCTATGCACGAGTAGAACACAAAGTAGTTGTGGGCGTCGATTTTGTCAATTTACTTGCCGTTACTAGTCTTATCTTGATTCGGCGGCATTGTGGGATGAAGCGGCTCGGACCAACCTTACACGTACGCTTACGTGAGACCGGTTCCACCGACTGACATGCACTAGTTGCATAAGGTGGCTGGCAGGTGTCTGTCTCTCCCACTTTAGTCGGATCGGATTCGATGAACAGGGTCCTTATCAAGGGTAAATAGAAATTGGCAATTCACGTTGTGGTTTTGGCGTAGGAAAGAAACGTTCTTGCTAGCAACCTATAGCAGCCACGTAAAAACTTGCAACAACAATTAGAGGACGTCTAACTTGTTTTTGCAGCAAGTGTTTTGTGATGTGATATGGCCAAAGGATGTGATGAATGATATATGTGATGTATGAGATGATCATGTTCTTGTAATAGGAATCACGACTTGCATGTCGATGAGTATGACAACCGGTAGGAGCCATCGGAGTTGTCTTAATTTATTTATGACCTGCGTGTCAATATAAACGTCATGTAATTACTTTACTTTATTGCTAACCGTTAGCTGTAGTAGTAGAAGTAATAGTTGTCGAGACAACTTCATGAAGACACGATGATGGAGATCATGATGATGGAGATCATGGTGTCATGCCAGTGACAACGATGATCATGGAGCCCCGAAGATGGAGATCAAAAGGAGCAAAATGATATTGGCCATATCATGTCACTTTTTGATTGCATGTGATGTTTATCATGTTTTTGCATCTTATTTGCTTAGAACGACGGTAGTAAATAAGATGATCCCTCATTAAAATTTCAAGAAAGTGTTCCCCCTAACTGTGCACCATTGCGAAAGTTCGTCGTTTCGAAGCACCTCGTGATGATCGGGGGCGATAGATTCTAACGTTCACATACAACGGGTGTAAGACAGATTTACACACGCGGAACACTTAGGTTGACTTGACAAGCCTAGCATGTACAGACATGGCCTCGGAACACAAGAGACCGAAAGGTCGAGCATGAGTCGTATGGTAGATACGATCAACATGAAGATGTTCACCGATGATGACTAGTCTGTCTCACGTGATGATCGGACATGGCCTAGTTGAGTCGGATCATGTAATCACTTAGATGACTAGAGGGATGTCTATCTGAGTGGGAGTTCATAAGATGAACTTAATTATCTTGAACATAGTCAAATGGTCTTCGCAAATTATGTCGTAGCTCGCGCTTCAGTTCTACTGTTTAGATATGTTCCTAGAGAAAATTTAGTTGAAAGTTGATAGTAGCAATTATGCGGACTAGGTCCGTAAACTGAGGATTGTCCTCATTGCTTCATAGAAGGCTTATGTCCTTAATGCACCGCTCAATGTCCTGAACCTCGAACGTCGTCTGTGGATGTTGCGAACACCTGACATACACATTTTGATAACTACATGATAGTTCAGTTAAACGGTTTAGAGTTGGGGTACCGAAGACATTTTGAAACGTCGCAAAACATATGAGATGTTTCAAGGGCTGAAATTGGGATTTCAGGCTCGTGCCCACGTCAAGTGGTATAAGACCTCCAACGATTTTCTTAGCCTACAAACTAAGGGAGAAAAGCTCAATTGTTGAGCTTGTGCTCAGATTGTCTGAGTACAACAATCATTTGAATCGAGTGGGAGTTGATCTTCCAGATGAGATAGTGATGTTTCTCCGAAGTCATTACCACCAAGCTGCTAGAGCTTCGTGATGAACTATAATATATCAGGGACATATATGATGATCCTTGAGATATTCGCGATGTTTGACACCACAAAAGTAGAAATCAAGAGGGAGAATCAATTGTTGATGGTTGGTGAAACCACTAGTTTCAAGAAGGGCAAAGGCAAGGGCAAGAAGGGATACTTCATGAAATGGCAAATCAGCTGCTGCTCTAGTGAAGAAACCCAATGTTGAACCCAAACCCGATACTAAGTGCTTCTGTAATAAGAGGAACAGCCACTGGAGCAGAATTACCCTAGATACTTGGTAGATGAGAAGGCTGGCAAGGTCGATAGAAGTATATTGGATATACATTGTGTTAATGTGTACTTTACTAGTACTCCTAGTAGCACCATGGTATTAAATACCGGTTCGGTTGCTAAGTGTTAGTAAACTCGAAATAAAAGGTTGCGGAGTAAACGGAGACTAGCTAAAGGTGAGATGGCGATATGTGTTGGAAGTTTTTCCAAGCTTGATGTGATCAAGCATCGCACGCTCCCTCTACCATCAAGATTGGTGTTTGCGTTGAGCATAGACATGATTGGATTATGTATATCGCAATATGGTTATTCATTTAAGGAGAATAATGGTTACTCTGTTTATTTGAATAATACCTTCAATGGTCTTGCACCTCAAATGAATGGTTTATTGAATCTCGATCGTAGTGATACACATGTTCATGCCAAAAGATATAAGATAGTAATGATAGTACCACCTACTTGTGGCACTACCACGTAAGTCATATCGGTATAAAATGCATGAAGAAGCTCCATGTTGATGGATCTTTGGGCTCACTCGTTTTTTGAAAAGTTTGAGACATGCGAACCATGTCTATTAGTGAATATGCATGAAGAAACTCCATGCAAATGGACTGTTTGGACTCACTTGATTTTGAATCACTTGAGACATGCAAATCATACCACATGGGCAAGATGACTGAAAGCCTCGTTTTCAGTAAAATGGAACTAGAAAGCAACTTGTTGGAAGTAATACATTTTGATGTGTGCAGTCCAATGTGTGTTGAGGCGTGTAGTGGATATCGTTATGTTCTTACTTCACAGATGATTTGAGTAGATGTTGAGTATATTTACTTGATGAATCACGAGTCTGAATTATTGAAAGGTTCAAGTAATTTCAGGGTGAAGTTGAAAGATTGTCGTGACAAGAGGATAAAATATCTATGATATGATCATAGAGATGAATATCTGAATTACGAGTTTGGCACAGAATTAAGACATTGTGGAAATTGTTTCACAACTAATGCAGCCTGGAACACCATAGTGTGAGGGTGTGTCCAAACATCATAACTGCACCCTATTGGATATGATGCATACCATGATGTCTCTTATCGAATTACCACGATAGTTTATGGGTTAGGCATTAGAGACAACCACATTCACTTGAAATAGGGCACCACGTAATTCCGATGAGATGACACCGTATGAACTATGGTTTAGAGAAACGTAAGCTGTCATTTCTTAAAAGTTTGGAGCTGCGACGCTTATGTGAAAAAAATTCAGGCTGATAAGCTCGAACCCAAAGCGGATAAATGCATCTTCATAGGACACCCAAAATAGTTGGGTATACCTCCTGTCTCAGATCCGAAAGTGAAAGTGCGTTATATCGACTAGAGGGGGGTGAATAGGCGATTTTTATGAAAGTCTTCAAAACGTGAAGGTTATGAAGACAAACAGTACAGATATGCCAATCACTTAAGCAGCGGAAGTTAGATTACACTAGGCAAGCCATGGTCAAGTATTCAATAGAGTGAAAGCACAAGACCAGTAGCTGCAGTGTAATAAGGATCAGGTAGGAAGAAGTTGTGAAGCCAAACAAATCATACAGTTATGTTGTGAAGACAGAAGATAAGCAAGCATGCAATGGCTTCACAGTGTGTAACAGAAAGTAAAAGGAAGTGAAGATGAAACCAGTGACACGCTGAAGACAATAATTTGTTGGACCAGTTCCAGTTGCTGTGACAACTGTACGTCTGGTTGGAGCGGCTAGGTATTTAAACCAAAGGACACACAGTCCCGGACACCCAGTCCTGAACACGCAGCTCAGGACACCCAGTCCTCACCGTTTTCTCCTTGAGCTAAGGTCACACAGACCTCGCCCAATCACTCTGGTAAGTCTTCAAGGTAGACTCCCAAACCTTCATAGACTTCGTTCACTGGCAATCCACAATTTCTCTTGGATGCTCAGAACGTGACGCCTAACCGGCTGGAGGATGCACAGTCCTCAAGTGTAATAAGTCTTCAGATCACTCAGACACGAAGACTTAAGTGATACCCAATTTACTCTGGCTCTGGGTGGTTAGGGCTTTTCTCCTCGCTAGGAATTTTCTCTCAAAGGCTTCGAGGTGGGTTGCTCTCAAACGACAAAAGCCGTTCACTGAAATCTGAGCAGCCAACCGTTTATGGTTGTAGGGGGTGGACTATTTATAGCCACTGGGCAACCCGACCTGATTTGTCCGAAATGACCCTGGGTCACTAAGGAACTGACACATGTACCAACGGTCAGATTTCAAACTCACACGGCAACTTTACTTGGGCTACAAGTAAAGCTAACTTGTCTGACTCTGGACAAGATTTGCTCTCATAGTCTTCGCTCGAAGATATAGGTTTTGAATTAGGCATCACTTCAGTCATTCTGACTGGTTCTCTTGGACCCCACTTAACAGTACGGTGGTTCCTATGAATCAACACAAATGAAATAAAACTACGAAGAATCTAAGTCTTCGAGTTCCATATGCTTCACGTGGTGTCTTCTCTTGTCATAGTCTTCAATGTGAATGTCTTCAAATACCACCATTGTCTTCAATGTCTTCGTACATTTTTAGGGGTCATCTCTGGTAGTAAAACCGAATCAATGAGGGACTTCTACCTGTGTTATCCTGCAATTCTCACAAACACATTAGTCCCTCAACTAGGTTTGTTGTCAATACTCCAAAACCAACTAGGGGTGGCACTAGATGCACTTACAATCTCCCCCTTTTTGGTGATTGATGACAAACTAGTTGAAGTTTTCAACGGGGAATATAATTTGTGAAATTGTAAAGGAATTGTCTTCATAAGCTGCAAGGGCTCCCCCTGAAGATGTGCATATAAGTAATTTGCTTCTGGAACGCAAATGCACATGGCAGGTTGTACTTGTGGAAATCCACTTCAACTTATGATGACAATCCACCATGCATGTAAAAGTATATGAAGAGAATGACATGCATAATGAAAAATGGACGTCTGCGGAATGATATAAGTGCGGGAATTATCGTCGTACATGCGGAATTTATCTTCGCAAAAACATAGTGGCAAACAAGTAGAAGACAACCATCGAGTTTAAGTGTTACAACTCAAAGAACCAAGTGTAGCAAAACGAGAGTTGTAAGGACGAAGCAAAATGTAGCAAAATATAAAGGCACCCGCCCATAGTGACCCGCTTGAAGACTATAAATGTCATATGCTTCTCCCCCTTTTGTCAGTGATGACCAAAAAGGTTTGAAGACATAGAGTTTTCTACGCGTTCCCAGGCGCAGCAGGGTCGGTGGAGGCGTTTGGCGGTGCAGACGAGCTAGGTGCAGATTCGACGCGCGCTGAAGGAGGTGGAGGTAATGTAGCGTTGTCTTCTTCTTCGATAATCCTGGCAGTTATGGTGGCAGCAGAGGAAGAGAACTCTGAATCTTCAAGTGATGGAGTTCTGCGAAGCATTGCCCTTCGAGGAGGCGTGGAGTCAAATTTGAAGCGTTCTGTAAAGCCATCCTCTTGAAGTTCAGCTTCAGGACACATCATCATGAGTCCTTTCCAAGTGCGGCGACAGGTTTCGTGTGCAACAAATGCATTCTTGGTTGCAAGATTCCTGATACGATTAACGTCCTCCATGATGCTTTTCATCTGCCTCTTGAGCCAGTCGTGATGTCAGTCCTGCTTTTGGTGAAGAGCCACAAGAAGCTCTCGGTCATTGAGGGCACGAGCGCTTCTTGGGTCGCTGATCAGTTGGGTTGTCAGTGGCTTCAGTAGATGCAGGTGCACGTGTGTTGCCTGCCAACGGATATACTTTGGAGATGGCTGCAACATCGTCATCATTCTGAGTGAAGCTTTGGTGTTCTGCATTCTGAAGACTTAATGGTTGCTTGGCAGGTTCAGGATATATAGCTTCAGCAGAGGTGTCCACATCTAGCAAGAGGATCCGATGGTTGCGGGATGAGGGCTGATATGAAATCGCAGAATGAAGCTTGATCAGCCGCATAACCCAAGGAGCATAAAATTTCAAGCCAAATAATTCTGAGCCGGATGCCGCAAGCTGGCGTATGAAGAAGTCCTGCGCATTGAAGCATTTGTCATGAAGGATGTAGAATATGAGAGTCTTCATTGCACCCTCAACCTTGGCATGTGGAGAGTGTCCCTTGAGGGGCCAGAGAGTCCGCCTGATGATGTGATATATGGTTCTGGGCAGGTACTCTAAGTCTTCAACGAAGAACTCAGTTGGATAGGGTGCATCATGGGGCAATGGCTTCATCATTGAAAGCATCTGACTCATATTTGGTTCAGGCCTCTGGAATATGCTTTCAATTGCTTCAGCATGTAATTGGCAGCCTTCTTCGAAGAATTCGCCGGGAGTGGGCAGGCCGGTAAGCTCAATGATATTGAATGCATTGGCTTCATGATGGACATTTCCGGTCATCCACTCCAGGACCCAAGTCTTCGGATCTCTGTGATGAACGGCAGCAAACCCACTTGCTTGAAGCAATCCAGTGCTTCTTCCAGGCCGGGCAGACCAGCAACAGCTTCAACCTCAAGGCGCTTGTGCGGGAAGATGCGGCCTTGGTTGTATAGGATGCATGAGTAGTAGCTGCGTTGTGGATAGCTCCCGAACCTATCTGATACAATCCTTTCCCCTGAGTAAGGGTTCTTGGAGCTGTTGAAAAACGTGTTGTCTGCCCTGAAGCTATTGACATTAAAGGAGCCAGGAGCTGATGCAGGACCTGGGAACCTTGGCAGTCATGGGATCGGCTTCTGAACCTGAGGCCTGTGCGCAACATGATAGTTGAATTGTGGACCGGCCGCAGACTCAGGCGCAGAAGTGTCAGGGGCAGTAGCTTCAGTGTCTTCAGAAGCTGTTGTTGGGGAGGGCTCCACATTGGCTTCAAGGTTGGTGGTGGCAGCCTCCATGTTTTCCGCCTCCACTTGACTGGCTGGAGGGGCAGACACAGGCACGTTCTCCTGGAGAACGGGTTCTTGGTGGAGCGGGGAAGTGGGTTCTGGTGGTGCTTCTTCAGTATCTTCGGCTGATGCAGCCGGAATGTCTTCAGCCAAATCTTGAGGCCGTGGTCCTTTGCGAAGCCTGCGGAATGCAGACGACGCCTTTGGAGTTGGAGTGGGCTGGGCCTCAGATTCTTCTTCTTGTGGGCGATCCGCCCATGATGCAGCTTGTGCGATTGGCATCACAGGATGACCATTGCTGATCAGTTCGCTTGTCTCAAGCTGAGGAAGGGCTGCATCATCTTGTACATGGTCCTGATGACCAATGTCTTCAGCAGCGATGGGGTCGGCTGCTGGAATATCTTCAGCTTCAGGAGCCTCTGTGGGAGCAGGCTCATGAACTGTCAGCTGATGATCTGCGTCAGGGTAGATGACAGATAGGGGTTTAACTATCAAGGGCTCTGTGGGAGCAGCCCGAGCTTTCTTGATCTTGCGCTTCTTCTTGGTGGGGTCAGAAGGAGAGGCTTCAGAGTGTTTCCTCTTCCTTGCTTCAGCTTCAGCTGTCCGTGTCTTCTTGAGCTGTGAAGCGGTTGACCGGCTCTTTGGCTTCGAGCCAGTCGTAGCAGTGGGGAAGACAGTCGGAGCAGCTTCTTGTCTTGGTGCCTCTGGTTCAGGCACAGCAAGCTTCTTCTTCTTCTTCGCGGCCATCCTGGGGTCGATGCCGGGACGCCCAAGTGCCTTGCGCTTCTCGGCCTCATTGTAGGCCTGCACACAGCGATCAGCCAGAGTCTTCATTCGTTCCCGCGAACCCTAAGCTTCTGCACGTTTCTTCAGAAAGTTTTCCTTTAACTCGTGCAACATGATCTTGAAGTCCTTGACTTCTTGGACGCTGAGCCTGGCCATATTCTGCTTGAACTGAGCCTTTTCAAAATCAATTTTCTGCTTCAGTTCAACAATGCACTGGGCAATTGCAAGTTCTGAAGCAATAGCGCCTTGGAAGGCGACGCTGAGGCCAATGGGCAGCTGCAGATCATCGAAGCTGATATTTGGTGTAGCAAACCACTCATCGATGAAGTTGTGGATGGTTGCTACATCAAACAGAGGCAGATTGTTGAAGATTTCAGCCTCCTCCTTGCTCTTGATGAGCTGCTCAAGAGCGTCATCTCCAAGATCTTCGTCGCTGGACAGATCAATGGTTTCGCTGCGCAGAATGGCAGCAGCTGTGAGCTCTTTGCCTGTGTGTGGCTGAGGCTTCTTTGCTTCCAGGGGCTTGGAGACTCGAGATAAGTCTTCAGACTGCGCACTGGCTTCTGGAGGTGCAGTTGCCAATGGCTTCGCCCTTGAGATTTTGGGTGAAGGGGTCTGCTTTGAAGCTTTTGGATTCTTTGCCTGCTTTGGCTTCGGTGCAGCAGGCGCTTCATCAGATTCAGAGTCAGCAGGAGGGTCATTGACGGCAGTCCCTTGGACTAAGATGCGGGTGATGAGGCCCTCAAGATTTGCATACGGACCGATGATATTGGGGTCGGCCTCACGTGTGCCATCTGCCCTTGGTGCGGAGGGACCAGGGTTGAAGTCTAAACCCAATTTCTTCTTGTTGTGCTTCGCTGACCTCTGGGCAAACTGGAAGTTGCGCTTGAACAGATTGTCGTCACGACACCAGAGTAGTGACGACGGATGAGGATCAGCAGGCTGTAGTCCTCTGACCATGCATGGATAGAAGCCTTGAGCAATGGCTTCGTCTCTGGACCTAGGCACGAGATTTTTGTATAGTACGTCTCCCCATGGTCTCTTGATGGTGCTTTTCTCAGCGTACTCCTTGGTGACGAAGCGGTATTGGAACCATTGCTTTGCCCAATAGTATCGAATCCATTGGATTCGTGTCTTGCGCTGATTGTAATCCTCTTCAGGATCTGTATTGTACAGCTCTAAGAGGTCATCGGGCAGATCTCTTGATGTTTCCCCTCGACGCTTTCTGCCACCCTTCCTTGCTGGTTTTTCTGCAGCCATGAAGCTTAACTTGGAAGGCTTCAAGACGTTCAAAGGCTTCAAAGGCTTTCTTTTGCTGGACCAACAGGAACTGGCTTCAGGAGAATTGATGTGACGCTGTAAGAACTCTGCAAATGAATGCAGACTATGAGAACCAAAAGATTCTCCCACGGACATGTACCTGTGACAGCATTTAGGTGCGAGGGAAGGGGAAGAGGTCATATGCATTCGCAGAAGATTTTGAAGATAAATCAGTTTAGAAGATATTGACCTCATCGTGCGAAGACATTCACTTATAGAAAAGAAGTTGGTTCCAGATTTGTACGAACCCATAGATCAGTACAAGTGAGGAATCTAACTACTTCATGAAGCACAAGTGAATATACTAGGCAAGTTATGAGATGCAGACTGAGACAGTTCTAACTTGTGTGAATAGAAACTTCTTATGGCAGAAAGTGACCGAACTATAGGATCAAAAGAGGCTGTAAAAAGAGGTTTTATTTACCACACTTGGAACTGCTAGACGGAGTGGGAGATGAGGCCGAGCAGTTCGATCCTCCGTGCCCTAACTTGGTGACGGAAGACACCTACGGCGACGGCGGAGAGAGTGATGTCCGCGGTCGACGTGAAAACGGCGTCGGAGAGGTTGCGGCAGTGAAGCGCTTTGTCACCGGCGTCGTCGAGAGCTAGCGGTGGCGCTAGGGTTCGTGCGAGGGAGGAAGAAGGAGAAGGAGATAATGACTGCGGTGAGTGTGTATTTATAGTCACAGGGGCTGCACTGCGCTATTTGTCGGGTGGTAGGTGCGACATATGCCAACGGGTGGCTTATCATTGTGGGAGCCAATAAAACATCGCCGGTGCCTGGAAACGGGATAAGGCGAAGACATGCACACCGGCGAATCTTACCCAGCTTCGGGGCTCTCCGGGGAGATAACACCCCTACTGCTGCTCTGCAGGGGTCTCCGCATGGTTACTAAATGAACAAGTAGCTACACAATGCTTCCTCGAGCTGTTTGGGTGGAAGGAGGAAGAAGGGCACAGCTAGCTTGCTTCTTCTCCTTGTATCGTGTCTAGAACTAGCTTGGGGTCCAACCCTTTGCATGGGTGCACCGGGGGGTTTATATAGGCCTACCCCCCGGGGGTACAATGGTAATCCAGCTGGGCGCGGGGCCCAGCTGTCTACGACTGTGCTCGCCAGCTTCTGCGCCGGCTGCTGGGGCCCGCCGACTGGTGGGTCCCGCCGGCTGCCGGCACCCTAGTCGACAGGCAGGCCCCACTGTCCAGGTCCTGGTCGGTGGCTGGTTACTGTTGCTCCGTGCTGTTGACGCAGGCTTGATCGGGGTAAGCGTGGCTATAGTACCGCCGCCCTGGCGGGCGATTACTGTAGCCCCGCCGTATCTTGTCTCCTTAATGGGCGTCTCCTTCGAGGAGGATGGCGAGCCGGCTATGGGGGGCCGGCTCTCCATCGGGCCGACTTGGGAGGAGGTGCGGCCGCCTTCGGTATCTCTCTGCCCGAAGGGGCCCACCGCCTCGGGGGCCACGCTGGTGGCCCGTCGTGGACGGCGTCAAGGCCGCCGTGGCAACAGTGCCGCGCCGGACGGGTCGTGGCCACCCGTACGGTGCACTGTGCTGGGCGTGCTCCGGGTTTTGGGGGTGGCAGGCTTTACTGTAGCCACGCCCCGCTTCATCATCGCGGGGTTGACGCGTACTTTGCGGGTACGGCATTGACTGCTTTATGGGAGCCGGCCCCTTGGAGTCGGCCTCTTTGCAGCCGGCTTCTCGTAGTCGGCCTTCCCACAGCTTTCTTCATGAGGGTAAAGGGCGGGCCGCCCCTGAAGCCGGCCTAGAAGATAGCCGGCTGGGGGGAGGCGGCCCCAGGCCTTGAGTCTTCTTGAGAGCCGGATGGGCTCGTAATTTTTTCAGAAGGGCCAGGGGAAGCCGGCTAGGCTACCCGTGGCTATTTACTCCGACACTATTACACAGGTGCCCCTGGCGATTCGCATCTGAACAGCACATGGCCATCATGCGGAGTCTCGGGGGCAGTTCCACAACCCACGCACGCCTGGATTGTCGGGTGGTCGTTCCTACTTCTTCGGATTTCTTGTGGATGAATGAGCATTGAAAACGGTTTTAAAGTTTGTCTCTGTGTCTTCTGCTGACAAGGACGCAGAGAAGACATTTGACAGTTTCAATAGGATGCATATGACTTGGAGAGATAGAATTTGAGATAGAAAGCATGGAGAGATTACGGTCCGATCACATTCACTTAGTTCGAAAGATTCAAAACAAGAAGACATAGCTATAAGTGAATGTTGTAGAGGACAGAACACTAGTGTATATATATATATATAATCCACGTAGTGAAGATAATCATGAAGACATGTAGAGATTGAAGCCAAACCAAATGTGAAGACATTGCTAGGTAATGCCATGAGTGAAGCACTTCAAAAAATAGAACGTTTGGTGGTGGCGTTACCCACTGTATAGGAAGTATTAGACTCAGACACGGCGCACAATTATCGTGGCGCTCCGAAGTTAATTTCCACATTAATGTATTCACACTTAGAATATATGTCTTCATTGATTGAAGATATACGTTACTTTGTGTGTTGCACATCTAAGTCATCAATATGCATAAGTGTTAGGATGTGTGCCTGATCACAGGACATTTGAGGATTCCAAGATATTTAGCTCACACCGTAACTTGCAAAATCTCTTCTCATCCAAGGGCTTGGTGAATATATCTGCCAATTGCTCTTCAGTGTTGACGTGTATGATATCAATATCTTCCTTTGCAACATGATCTCTGAGAAAGTGATGACGAATTTCAATGTGCTTTGTCTTCGAGTGCTGAACTGGGTTGTTGGCGATCTTGATGGCGCTTTCGTTGTCGCAGTAGAGAGGCACTTGCTTCAGTTGAATGCCATAGTCCTTGAGGGTTTGCTTCATCCACAGAAGCTGAGTGCAGCAAGATCCAGCAGCAATGTATTCAAATTCAACAGTGGAGAGGGATACATAGTTTTGCTTCTTTGAAGACCAACACACAAGTGATCGTCCCAGAAAGTGACATGTGCCTGATGTAGACTTTCGATCAACCTTGTCACCAGCATAATCAGCATCCGAGAATCCAACCAGATCAAACTCTGAGCCCTTTGGATACCACAATCCTAGAGTTGGGGTGTGAGCCAAATATCGAAGAATTCGCTTCACTGCTAAGTGATGCGACTCCTTTGGTGCCGCTTGAAATCGAGCACACATGCAAACACTAAGCATAATATCTGGCCTAGATGCACATAAATAAAGCAAAGAACCAATCATGGAGCGGTATACCTTTTGATCGAACTCTTTACCATTGTCGTCAGGACCCAGATGATGTTTGGCTGGCATTGGTGTTGTGAAGCCTTTGCAGTCTTGCATACCGAACTTCTTCAGGCAATCTTTGAGATACTTCTCTTGAGATATGAAGATGCCATTGCATTGTTGCCGTATCTGAAGACCAAGGAAGAATTTCAGCTCCCCATCATAGACATCTGGTATTGCTCTTGCATCATATATCCGAACTCCTCACTGTACTTCTGATTGGTGCAGCCGAAGATAATGTCATCCACATATATTTGGCACACAAACAGTTCACCATCATATGTCTTCGTGAAGAGAGTGGGAGCTAGGGAGCCAGGTATGAAGCCTTTGATCTTCAGGAAGTATTTGAGTGTGTCATACCAGGCCAAGGGGCTTGTTTGAGGCCATATAGTGCCTTATTGAGCTTGTAAACCATGTCAGGATGTTTTGGATCTTCAAACCTAGGTGGTTGTGCAACATACACTTCTTCTTCAATCTTGCCATTGAGAAAGGCACTCTTCACATCCATTTGATATAAAAGTATGTTATGATGATTTGCATAGGCCAGCAGTATACGGATGGCTTCAAGTCTGGCCACAGGAGCAAATGTTTCATCGAAGTCAATGCCTTCCACTTGAGTATATCCTTGAGCAACGAGACGAGCTTTGTTTCTAACAACTTGACCGTGCTCATCTTGCTTGTTGCGGTATATCCATTTGGTGCCTATTATGTTATGCTTCCGTGGATCAGGACGCTTAACCAATTCCCATACATTGTTCAGCTCAAACTGATGAAGCTCTTCTTGCATTGCTTGAATCCACTCAGGTTCCATAAAAGCTTCTTCAACTTTCTTGGGTTCTATGATTGAAACGAATGTGAAGTGTCCGCAGAAATTTGCCAGTTGAGTTGCCCTTGAATGAGTCAGTGGACCAGGTGCATTGGTGCTGTCAATTATTCTGTCAATCTGCACTTCATTGGCAACACGAGGATGTATGGGTCGAAGACTTTGCTCTTGCTGATCTATGTTGTCGTGGGGAGGAATGTCTTCAGGCTGAGCGTTGTCTTCATGTGGATCACGTGCTGAGATGATAAGTTCTTCTTCAGGATGAGCTTCAGAAGGTATAATTTCTCCAGTTCCCATTAGCTTGATTGATTCACTGGCTGGAACTTCATCTAGCACATCTGGCAGTTGCTCTCTTTGTGAACCATTGGTCTCATCGAACCGCACATCCACTGTTTCAACCACTTTGTAGTGAAAGAGATTGAAGACTCTGTAGGAGTGCGAATCCTTTCCATATCCAAGAATAAAGCCCTCATGTGCTTTTGGTGCAAATTTTGAGGTGTGGTGTGGGTCCTTGATCTAGCATCTTGAGCCAAATACTCTGAAGTAACTGACATTTGGCTTCTTCCCAGTTAGAAGTTCATAAGATGTCTTGTTCAGAAGCTTGTGAAGATAAACACGGTTGATTGTATGGCATGCAGTGTCAATGGCTTCAGGCCAGAATTTTCTTGGAGTCTTGTACTCATCAAGCATTGTTCTGGCCATCTCAATGAGTGTTCTGTTCTTGCGTTCGACGACGCCATTCTGCTGTGGCGTGTACGGAGCTGAGAATTCATGTGTGATGCCCAAGGTATCCAGATATGTATCAAGGCCAGTGTTCTTGAATTCAGTGGCGTTGTCACTTCTGATGTGCTTTATCTTCGCGCCATAATTGTTCATAGCCTGATTTGCGAAGCGTCTGAAGACATCCTGCACTTTAGTCTTGTAAAGGATTATGTGCACCCAAGTATATCTAGAGTAATCATCAACAATGACAAAGCCATAGAGGCAAGCAGTAGTGGAAAAAGTTGAGTAGTGAGTGGGACCAAAGAGATCCATGTGAAGCAGTTCGAAGGGTCGAGTAGTGGTCATGATTGTCTTCGAAGGATGTTTTGCCCTTGTCATCTTCCGTGCTTCACAGGCACCACATAAGTGATCTTTCTTGAACTTGACGCCCTCGATGCCTATGACATGCTTCTTCTTCGCAAGGGTGTGGAGGTTCCTCATGCCAGCATGCCCAAGCCTCCGATGCCAAAGCCAGCATTCTGAAGCCTTTGCCAGAAGACATACTGCAAGTTGTGGCCCTGCTGAGAAATCTACCACATAAAGATCATCTTTCCGATACCCTTCAAACACTAGAGACTTGTCAGATTCCATTAGTACTAGGCAACGATATTTTCCAAAAATTACAATCATGTTCAAATCGCAAAGCATTGAAACAGACATTAAGTTGAAGCCAAGGGATTCAACAAACATGACTTTATCCATGGGTTGATCCTTTGAGATTGCAACTCTACCTAGACCCAATACCTTACATTTACCAGTGTCAGCAAATGTGATGTGGCTCTTATCGAATGGACGTAAGGTTGAGTCCATAAAAAGACTTCTTTTGCCAGTCATGTGATTTGTACACCCACTGTCAATAATCCATTCTGAAGACTCTGAAGGCGCTTATGTCGTACCCTACAGTGCAGCTAGGGGGATAGGTTTCACGAAGAGAATTGTGAAGAAAAAACATTTGACGAACCAGTGGGTTATGAAAACTTAGATCCAGGTTAGGACTAATAGGAAGAGTAGCATGCGTTTCAGGTATGAAATACATAGTGATGCCATTCGGGCATTTGATCTTGCGCCCCACAAGATTTTTAAGGTCCCCAGCAATAGCGTCAGAAGATTTTGGTTTTCTTCTGGAGACCTTTCCCTGCAAAAGAGAGTTAAGCTTTCTTAACCACCCACATCTTCAAGGGTGGCTTAGAAGCAATAAGTCTAAGTGCAGCATCTGAGAATTTTGGCTTTGGAGCCCTAGCAAACAGTCTAGCAGGCGGGCAATAGTACTCATAAGAATAGGCAGAATAGTTCTTGGTCATATGAACATGACGGTTTGAAGAACCGCTCTCGTATGCGTGAGTATGGTTTCCCTGCAAAACATTTGTGTTAGTGCGACTCAGTCGAGTCCTCTGTCTGTATGAAGCCTTTGGACCATATGAAGCCTTTGGTCTGAGGTTTTTCTTCTTCATGTGAGGTGTCATGAGGACATTCACAGGAAGATTCTCCAAACACGTTTTTGGCACCCAGATCTTCTTCATAGGCGGTCCATTCCTGCAGTTAGTACCAATGTACCTGGCAAACACTTCACCATTCTGATTTCTAAACAGCTTATAGTTTGCATCAAAGGATTCATCAATGATAATGGGGTTAGCACAATTGAAGCTAGATAGATTGGATGGATCTGCTGAGGATTCCTTTACAGCAACCCATGTGGTTTTGGGGTACTACTCAGGTTTCCAGTAAGAGCCATCAGCATTCATTTTCCTCACGAACCCAACACCCTCTTTCCTAGGGTTTCGGTTCAGAATCTGCTTCGAGGACATCACATAATGTCTGATGTCCTTTGAGACTTTTGTACATCCCTGTTTCAAGCAATGTCTTCAACCTAGCATTCTCATCAGCAATAGCAGTGGTATCCTCAGCAGAGGGGTTAGTTACCACTTCAACAGTTGAAGATATTGCAACAGCAGTAGCAGTGGAACATTCAGCAACAGAAGTAGCATTATCACGCTCAATGCATTTAAGGCATGGTGGTTCAAATCCTTCCTGAGTGGAACTGATTTGTTCGGCGCGAAGTGACTCGTTTTCCTTTTGAAGATCTTCATGAGCCGCTCTCAATTTCTCAAGATCTTGCTTCCTTTGAAGATAATCATAGGAGAGCTTTTCATGAGTTGTTGAGAGAGTATCATGACGATCTTCGAGTTCCTGATACTTAACATGAAGATTTTTTATGTCTTCAATTAAGGATTCAGATTGAGTCATTTCAGCACCCAACAGATCATCGCTTCTGTCTAATAGTTTTTGAATATGTTCCATGGCTTTCTGTTGTTCAGTGGCAATTTTAGCAAGTGTTTTGTAGCTGGGTTTTGAATCACAATCAGAGTCATCATCACTAGATGTTTGATAGTGAGTAGTGCGTGTGTTTACCTTGGCATCGCGTGCCATGAAGCAGTAGGTAGGAGTAGAGTCGTCCTTGTCATTTGCATCGGTGTTGGTGATGAAGTCATTGTCTTCAGTGTTGAAGATGGACTTGGCGACGTATGCTGTAGCCAGACTCGCAATGCCAGAATCATACTCCTCCTTAGACTCCACCTCTGCCTCCTCAGAAGCGGACTCCTCCTCTGAATCCATTTCCTTGCCAACAAACGCACGAGCCTTGCCAGTTGAGCTCTTCTTGTGTGATGAAGACTTTGAGGAAGACTTGGAAGAAGACTTTGAGTATTTCTTCTTCTTCTTGTCGCCAGAGTCATATTCCTTGCTCTTCTTCTTCTTTCTGCTCTCATTGTCCCACTGTGGACACTCAGAGATGAAGTGTCCAGTTTTCTTGCACTTGTGACATGTTTTCTTCTTGTAGTCATGAGCAGAAGCTTCATCATTCCTTGAGCTTGATCATGAAGACTTTCTAAAGCCTTTCTTCTTGGTGAATTTCTGGAACTTCTTCACTAGCATTGCAAGTTCCCGTCCAATGTCTTCAGATCATCAGAACTGCTGTCAGATTCTTCTTCAGATGAGGACACAGCTTTTGCCTTCAAGGCACGAGTTCGCCCATAGTTTGGACCGTAGATATCTCTTTTCTCAGAAAGCTGAAACTCATGTGTGTTGAGCCTCTCAAGTATGTCAGATGGATCGAGTGTCTTGATGTCTGGACGTTCTTGAATCATCAGGGCTAGGATGTCAAACGAACTATCAAGTGATCTCAGCAGCGTCTTGACGATTTCATGTTTGGTGATCTCAGTGGCGCCGAGGGCTTGAAGCTCATTTGTGATGTCAGTGAGCCGGTCAAATGTGTGATGGACATTCTCATTGTCATTTCGCTTGAAGCGGTTGAAGAGATTGCAAAGAACAATGATTCTCTGATCTCTCTGGGTTGAGATGCCTTCATTGACTTTGGAGAGCCAGTCCAAGACCAGCTTGGATGTCTTCAAGGCACTCACACGGCCGTACTGTCCCTTGGTCAGATGACCACAGATGATATTCTTGGCAGTAGAGTCCATTTGAGTGAACTTCTTGACATCTGCAGTAGTGACACCTTCTCCAGCCTTGGGAATGCCGTTTTCGACGACATACCATAGGTCGACGTCAATGGCTTCAAGATGCATGTGCATCTTATTCTTCCAGTAGGGATATTCAGTTCCATCGAAGACGGGGCATGCAGCGGAGACTTTAATTATCCCTGCAGTCGACATAGCTAAAACTCTAGGTGGTTAAACCGAATCACACAGAACAAGGGAGCACCTTGCTCTGATACCAATTGAAAGTGCGTTATATCCACTAGAGGGGGGGTGAATAGGCGATTTTTATGAAGGTCTTCAAAACGTGAAGGTTATGAAGATAAACAGTACAGATATGCCAATCACTTAAGCAGCGGAAGTTAGATTACACTAGGCAAGCCATGGTCAAGTATTCAATAGAGTGAAAGCACAAGACAAGTAGCTGCAGTGTAATAAGGATCAGGTAGGAAGAAGTTATGAAGCCAAACAAATCATATAGTTATGTTGTGAAGACAGAAGATAAGCAAGCATGCAATGGCTTCACAGTGTGTAACAAAAAGTAAAAGGAAGTGAAGATGAAACCAGTGACACGCTGAAGACAATGATTTGTTGGACCAGTTCCAGTTGCTGTGACAACTGTACATCTGGTTGGAGCGGCTAGGTATTTAAACCAAACGACACCCAGTCCTGAACACGCAGCTCAGGACACCCAGTCCTCACCGTTTTCTCCTTGAGCTAAGGTCACACAGACCTCGCCCAATCACTCTGGTAAGTCTTCAAGGTAGACTCCCAAACCTTCACAGACTTCGTTCACTGGCAATCCACAATTTCTCTTGGATGCTCAGAACATGACGCCTAACCGGCTGGAGGATGCACAGTCCTCAAGTGTAATAAGTCTTCAGATCACTCAGACACGAAGACTTAAGTGATGCCCAATTTACTCTGGCTCTGGGTGGTTAGGGCTTTTCTCCTCACTAGGAATTTTCTCTCAAAGGCTTCGAGGTGGGTTGCTCTCAAACGACAAAAGCCGTGCACTGAAATCTGAGCAGCCAACCGTTTATGGTTGTAGGGGGTGGACTATTTATAGCCACTAGGCAACCCGACCTGATTTGTCCGAAATGACCCTGGGTCACTAAGGAACTGACACATGTACCAACGGTCAGATTTCAAACTCACGTGGCAACTTTACTTGGGCTACAAGTAAAGCTGACTTGTCCGACTCTGGACAAGATTTGCTCTCATAGTCTTTGCTCGAAGATATAGGTTTTGAATTAGGCATCACTTCACTCATTCTGACTGGTTCTCTTGGACCCCACTTAACAGTACGGTGGTTCCTATGACTCAACGCAAATGAAATAAAACTACGAAGAATCTAAGTCTTCGAGTTCCATAGGCTTCACGTGGTGTCTTCTCTTGTCATAGTCTTCAATATGAATGTCTTCAAATACCACCATTGTCTTCAATGTCTTCGTACATTTTTAGGGGTCATCTCTAGTAGTAAAACCGAATCAATGAGGGACTTCTACCTATGTTATCCTGCAATTCTCACAAACACATTAGTCCCTCAACTAGGTTTGTCGTCAATACTCCAAAACCAACTAGGGGTGGCACTAGATGCACTTACAGAAAGCAATAAGGGATTGTTTCTAGAATCGGGTCCTTTCTCGAGGAAAAGTTTCTCTCGAAAGAATTGAGTGGGAGGATGGTGGAGACTTGTTGAGGTTATTGAACTGTCTCTTCAACTAGTGTGTGGCAGGGCACAGGGAGTTGTTCCTGTGGCACCTACACCAATTGAAGTGGAAGCTTATGATAGTGATCATGAAACTTCAGGTCAAGTCACTACCAAACCTCGTGGGATGACAAGGATGCGTACTACTTCAGAGTGGTACGTAATCCTGTCTTGGAAGTCATGTCGCTAGACAACAATGAACCTACGAGCTATGGAGAAGCGATAGTGGGCCTGGATTCCAAAATGGCTCGAGACCATATAATCCGAGAGAGGATCCATATATGAAAACAAAGTGTAGACTTTGGAAGAACTACTTGATGGTCGTAAGGCTGTAAGGTACATATGGATTTTAAAAGGAAGACGGACAATGATGGTAAGTATCACCATTAAGAAAGCTCGACTTGTCGTTAAGATGTTTTCCGACAAGTTCAAGGGACTATGATGAGACTTTCTCACTCGTAGCGATGTTAAGAGTCTGTTGGAATTATATTAGCGATTACTGCATTATTTATGAAATCTTGCAAATAGGATGTCAAAACATTGTTTCCTCGACGATTTTCTTGAGGAAAGGTTGTATGTGATACAACCGGAAGGTTTTGTCAATCCTGAAAGATGCTAACAAGTATGCAAAGCTCCAGCAATCCTTCTAAGGACTGGAGTAAGCATCTCGGAGTTGGAATGTATGCTTTGATTAGATGATCAAAGATTTTGGGTGTATAAAAAGTTTATGAGAAACTTGTATTTCCAAAGAAGTGAGTGGGAGCACTATAGAATTTCTGATGAATATATGTTGTTGACATATTGTTGATCAGAAATGACGTAGAATTTCTGGAAAGCATATAGGGTTATTTGGAAAGTGTTTTCAATGGAAAACCTGGATTAAGCTACTTGAACATTGAGTGTCAAGATCTATAAGGATAGATCAGAATGCTTAATGGTACTTTCAAATGAGCACATACCTTGACGTGATCTTGAAGGTGTTCAAGATGGATCAGTCAAAGAAGGAGTTCTTGCCTGAGTTGTAAGGGATGAAGTTAAGACTTAAAGCTCGACCATGGCAGAAGAAAGAGGAAGGACGAAGGTCGTCCCCTATGCTTTTGTCATAGGCTCTATACGGTATGCCATGCTGAGTACCGCACCTGACGTGTGCCTTGCCACATATCTGGCAAGAGGGTACAAAGGTAATCTAGGAGTAGATCACCAGATAGCGTTCTAAATTATCCTTAGAGGAATAAGGATATGTGTCGGGGGACTAATCCACGAACACCTATGGGACCGGCGGACCGAGCCCCTTTTGGTTCGGCAGGGGGCGGAGATCGCACGAAGAGCAGATCGAGGCGAAGCACACGAGCAGTTTACCCAGGTTCGGGCCGCACGGATGCGTAAAACCCTACTCCTGCTTTGTGGTTTGTATTGAGTTCTTGCTCGGGAGCGCTGAGTGCTACAGTACACACCAGCAGCTAACGAGATCGAGCGTGAGTGTTCTCCTCCGACCCCCCTCTACGTTGCGCATGGTCCTCCTTTTATATGCTCAAGGGGTCACCGACAGGTGGCAACGTAGACAAGGGTAAAAATGGGAAGATGCTGCGGTTGGTACAGCCGCCTGCTACAGTGTATCATACCTAACCCTGACGGCAGGGGACAAGGGCATTAAATGCCCGTCTGCGTCGCCCAAATAGTCCAAAAGGGACCGCCAGGGACACCACCGCTCGCCACGATGGCGATCTTGTCAGCGCCGCTTGCCACCATGTGCCGCTGGCTGCACAGCCTCCCGCCACGTACGCCTGGAAGGGTCCCAGAGCGACACGTTGGTGGATGTGCTGGAGCGCAGGTACAGAGTGGAGGCTTGCCGCGGCAGGCGCCTTGCCGCGGTCGTTGTCTTGTCGCGTCCGGGAGCTTGTCGCTCACCGGGCCTTGCCGGGACGCGTGGTGCGTCGTGGCAAGTTCCTTGAGATGCCTTGGTTGGCCTTCCCGGCAAGCTCCCCTTGCCGGGGTCTTGTCTCCTTGGCTTGGATACTTTGTTCTTGTATGGCTCCAAAGGAACCACGGAGGATCTTGGCGGTCACCCGGCAAGCCTTGCCGCGGAACGCTACGACTGCCCGTGCACAAGTTCGGGATACTAGGGTACCCCTACTCTAGTACACCGACAGGAGCCCCCGGGCCTGGGCCATACACGGTGCCGAGCACTGTTGGGCCAGGCCCAAAACAGGGCACGGGCACGCGCGGCCTGGGTTACGCCATATCTCTTCCCATATCCACCGCGCCCTCCCCGAACGGCACGCGTCAAATGCGGCGTCGTGGGAGAGATCGTGGGTGGTTTCTTTATTCGGAAAGGCGGAACGCCCGCCCCCTCCCTCTTTATAAGCAGGGGAAGCAGGGGTAGTGCGCCCATTCGCCGGTTGCTATTCCAATATCGGAAACCTCCGCCTCTCCTCCATCTTCCCAAAGTTGAAAAGAGAGCAGCGCCCCCCCCCCCCATCGCCACCAGCACCATCAACGCCATTGGCCTCCTCCACCACTTCTGCCATGGCTCCAAAAGCCGACAAGGGGAAGGCTGTGAAGTCGACCGAGGCGTAGCGGCTTGCGGCGTTGCGAAAGGAGCGGGCAATCTTCCCCCCCAAGCTCGCCGCAAGGGAGCTGAGGGAGTACTACTACCTCTACTGGTCGACGGAGACGCGAGCGCATCCGTGCACAAAGGTACTTCCAGCCGCCGCTTGGAAAATGGCTCCAAATGGATATCCTTTCTTCGTCGTGTTCTTCTACTGCGGACTCTGCCCGCCTTTTTTTGAGTTCTTCTGCGATATCATGAACACCTATGGGTTCCGCCTCCTTGACTTCACCCCCAATGCTATTCTGACCATGGCAGTTTTCGCACATCTCTGCGAAAACTTTGTCGGAGTCTATCCAAATGTAGCCCTTTTCCGCCACTTCTTTATGCCCCGAGTAGAGAGAGGAGAGCCTTTATCCGGCGGAATCGCCTAGATCTCAAGGCCCGGCAAGAAGGACGCTTATCTGGAGGGGGAGTTCCGCGGCAAGTGGGAGGAATGGAGAGCAGACTGGTGCTGGATTGTCGAGGAGAACCCGCAGCCGTTTACCGCCCGGCGCCAAGCCCCAGCGACACGCGGCAGCGATTGGAGCGACGTGGCCCCGGAAGACGATAGGCTGAAGATTGCCATCACCCGGATCCAACGCCTCAGGCTTGCCGGGCTTACTGTAGGCGCTGTTGGCGCAGATTTTTTTCGCTGCCGCATCGCCCCCCTGCAGGAACGGAGGAGACCCGCCTGGGAGTTCAAGAATGTGGCGGATATCATGAGGCTGCGTCCAGGCCTCAACTACAACTTCACTGTTCTGGAGCTTAACGCATTGCTCCAGGAGCTGTTCAAGTATGACCCTGAACATCCCGAAGTGTTCAGGTTGCCACAGGGTGTCGTTCCGCTGTGCAACAACTCCACGCTCGACCGCATCCGTGCAATGATGCCGCTGTGCGATTCGCATGGAATTGTACCAACTTGGCAAGAGCCTACAGACGACGTCGTGCAGGAGTTCTTTGACGGCTTGGTAGAAGTGCCGGTCCGCTCCGATGAAAAGAATGGCCTCACTCGTGACACCACCGATGCGGAGTTGAAACGCATTGCCACCAGGCTGGAAGAGGCGGCGGCAGCCGCAGCTGCGGGCGAGTTTGGATTCACCGTGGAGGAGGCAGAGGCAGCAGAGGCGGCAAGCCGTGCCGAGTGAGAGGAGCTTGCCAGCAAGAAAGAGCTTGCCGGGCGTGACATCGGGTCGAGCGAGCCCGCCGAGGATATGAGCGGCTCGTTGGAGATCAACTCCTCTTCCTCCTCATCATCAGACAGCTCGCCGCGAGCAGAGCCCCCAGCTCCACCAAGAAGGCGTCTCCACAAGGCCGAGGACGTAGCAGGGAGGCAGGCGAGTCGACAGTCGCCGCGCCGCGCGACACGCTCCACCACGGCAAGCACTGTTGCCGCGGGAGCACCTCACGCTACTGCGGCAACTGGAGCGGGGTCCACCCGGACCACCGCTTCCGCTCCTGCCGCTTCTCACACCGCGGCGGCAGCCGGAGCGGGGTCGTCTCAGACCACCGCCACTGTTCCCGCCAAGCGGCCAAGGGAATCTACTTCTCCGCCTCCTCGCGCCGGACGTGAGCCGAACTTCGACTTCTCCGTGTTCAGCTCCGACGAGGAAGAAGAAGAGTAAGATTCTCTTGTTGCACTTGTAGTTCTTCAATTCTTGTTGTTTTGTCTTGTATCTCATTTGCTTTACTCTGAACCTATTCCTTTTTAGGACTCTAGCCCAGAGAGCAGCAAAGAGAGCCAAGGTCCCGGTGATTATCATCGAGGACGAACCCACCGCGACAGCAGGGGGGACGTCCGAGACAACCTTGCCGGACCCGGCAACTTTTCTCCAGAGCAGCCCCTAGCGTAAGTATATGGTTCGCTTTCCGCTGTTAGCCGCGCATGGATACTCTTTCTTTGCTGACATCTGACTGTTGGTTTGTGTAGGAGCAGAGCAGCCCCACCAGGAGCGCCCGGAGGCCGCCCCCGAAACGCCAAGGGAGAGTCCTCCGGCAAGGGAGAGGTCTCCGGCAAGGGAGAGGTCTTTGGCAAGGGAGAGTTCTCCGGCAAGGGAGAGCTCTCCGGCAAGGGACAGCACCAGCAGCCCCCCGGCGGTGGAGACCACGACTGCAGAACCCGGCACAGGTAATCTTCTCGCTTCAAAACCTCCCTTGGGTTCTTCTTCGTTTGATCTTCTTTTTTGGATATTTGCTTGACTCTTCCCCCTTTTCCGGCTGTCAGATCCATTCGTTGTGGAGCCGATGGAGACCGAGGTTGCCGCCAACAACGTCGCTGCCGCTGAGGAAGCAGCCGGCGCTGACGATCCCGCCGGCGCAAAGGCCGTCAAAGCTGCCGCCGCAGAAGCAGGCAGGGGATCTGGCGATCGCACTGACGGCCCTGAGGCCGCAGGAGCGCCAGGCGCTACGCCGACCGCCGATCCCTCCGCCGATGCCGCCGCGGCAGGCTCCGAAGAGCCCCAGCCAGGCGTCTACTTGAAGGCCGGCGATGGCGTCTTCATCAACCTCCCTTGGGCGTCAAGCTCCAGGGCGCCGGTCGAAGGAGAGAGCTTCGACGGAGAGGTGCTCGCCTCCGCTGGGCTGGTGCTGGTTGACGCGCCGAGCAGCAGTAGCAGCGAGCCTGAGGAAGAGCGGCTGCTGCGGAAGCTGGTGTCGCTCTACCGCGCCCGGTAAGCCAAGCTAGAATCCCATGAGGCGCTTGTCACGAAGGCGGGAGTGGACATCGAAATGCGCACGGAGGAGCTCTAGGGTCACAACCAGGAAGCTCTCCGGTCCCTGGCAGAGGAGCGGGCGCAATTTGTCGAGGAGCAGAAGGCCTTCCTCCTCGAGCGGGCTGAAGTCGAAGAGCAACAGCGGCTTGCCGCTGAAAAGCTGTCTGCGCAAGAGGGCGAACTGGTGTAGCGGAAGGTCAACCTTGACAGCCATGAGGAGGAGCTTACCGCGCGCGAGCAAATATTCGGCGGGGCCCTCAAGCAAGCAGAGGATGCTGCCGCAGCTACCGAGGCCGCCAAGAAGGAGCTGGAGACGAAGTTGGCGCAGCTGGAGGCCGATCTCAAGGCGAGCGGTGAAGAGCTTGCCGCGCTCAAGCATGAGCGGGAGAAGGACGCCCATAGCCACTCGGAGCTGCAGGCCCGTCTCGCCGAGAAGGGCCAGGAGCTTAGCGCCGCCAAGGACTCCAACGCAGATCTTGAGTTGAAGCTGACCACTTTGACCAAGACGTTGGACGGCGCCAGGGAGCGGGAGAGGCCTTCAAGGAGGAGATCAAGGCCGGCAAGGCGCTGCTGGCGAGTGTTGCTGCCGCCCAGAACACTTTCAGGGAGAATGTGGAGCACTGGACGGAGGGTCTCCTGAATGTTGCCGTAGACATCGACAGGGAGCTGGCGCAGCTGGGGACGGAGGATCTTGGGTATCCCTCCGACAAGAACCTCCAACCCAGCGGCAAGCTCACCTTGTTCTTCAAGGGCGTGGCGACGGCCCTCCAGCGACTCCGGGAGAGGATCCCAAAGTAGCTGGCCGACGAATCGCGCAAGATCTGCGCGGGAGCTCTTCAAAAGGTGTTGGTGAAGGTGGCCTCCCGCAGCCCGGGCCTCAACCTCACCAACGTCTTTAGGACCCTGCCGCCGGATGCTGATCTGGAGGCGCTCAAGACCCTTGTCGCACCCATTGTGGACAAGGTGAGCGGGATCAAGAGGGTTGAGGGTGATCGCGTAGACTAGGCCGCCTGTTTTCTTCTTTTCTTGTCACTGCTGGCCATGTTATGAGAACAATCTGTTAGAGCTGCGACAAGCTACCTTGTAATATAACTCTATTCTGGGTAATGATTGCAATGTTATTTCCTTTACTTGATTCCTTCCTTTGTATGTTTTTGCCCTACGCTTTTAGGGAACTTGCCGGCGCAGGCACCTTGGCCGCGAGCGCTGAGTGCGGGACGTCAGCAGCCTGCTGGCGGTGCCGCTACCGACAAGAAACCTTGTCGCAACTAGTCGCAGCTCACTTAAGTTGTCGAGCGGACACGAAACAAAGTAAGGGCGCAACTAGCTACGACTTGGTTCCTCCGCGCACAGGTTTTCCATACAAAGCAAGGTCGTTCAAGGAAGATAACATAAAAATTTAAAAAATCTGATTGCTCAAACTTTGGCAACTTAGCTTTTCTGTTGTTTGCTTCCCGGTAAGGCGAAACTTTCTTGAACGATGCCTGGTCCATACCATTATCTTCTCCTCCCCCCCCCCCCCCTCGGCAAACTTGTGGGCGAGGGACCCTTCCTTTCCTTGAGAAAAATGAAAGAGGAGAAAAATAAAGATATGGAGCCTTATGGCTCGTTGTTGCTTACCGGGGGTAAGTGCTGCACAAAGTGTCAGATAACACATGCGAAAAATAGAAAGCATGAAATTGACAAGGTGCGCGGAGCACATGATCTTTATGCACGTGATCTGCGCCCAGCTTTGTACAAAGGATTACATGCAACAGCGGCAAGACTTGTACAAAAGGTGGTTGCCGGTACGGGTAAAACTTACGAAGATGCTCAATGTTCCAGGAGTTGGTCACCGGAATGCCATCTTCGGTCTCAAGGCGGACAGCGCCAGGCCTAGTGACTCGTTTCACCCGGTAAGGGCCTTCCCACTCCGGCGTCAACTTGTCGGAATTCTTGGCGGACTGAACACACCTAAGAACAAGGTCACCTTCCTCGAGACTTCTGGCGTTAACTTTGTGGCTATGGTAGCGGCGCAAAGCTTGCTGGTAGCGAGAAGCTCGTACAGCAGCCTGAAGACGGTCTTCCTCAAGGAGCAGCGTGTCATCTTGTCGCAGCTGCTCTTGCTCAAGCTCATCGTAAGAGAGCACTCGAGGTGACCCGTACACGAGTTCCGTGGGGAGAACTGCCTCTGCTCCATAGACTAGAGCGAAAGGTGTCTGGCCAGTGGCTCGATTTGGCGTCGTCCTGATCGACCAAAGAACCACCGGCAGCTCCTCAACCCAGTTTCTTCCGCACTTGTGCAGCTTGTCAAAAGTCCTGGTCTTGAGCCCACACAGCACTTCAGCATTTGCCCTCTCCGCTTGACCGTTGCTTCTCGGGTGAGCAACAGAAGCGAAGCAGACCTTGGCGCCAAGGTCTTGGACATACTGCATGAAGGTGCAGCTCGTGAATTGCGTACCGTTGTCGGTGATTACCCTGTTAGGGATCCCGAAGTGGCAAACAATCGACCTGAAGAACTTGACTGATGAATGTGCTGTCACCTTCCTCACTGCTTCCACTTCCGGCCACTTTATGAACTTGTCGATTGCAACGTACAAGTACTCAAAGCCCCAGACTGCTCGGGGAAAGGGGCCGAGGATGTCGAGCCCCCAGACCGAAAATGGCCAGGATAAAGGGATCGTCTGGAGAGCCTGAGCTGGCTGGTGTATCTGCTTGGAATGGAACTGGCACGCTTTACACTTGGTTACTTGTGTAGTTGCATCCTGGAGGGCTGTCGGCCAAAAGAAACATTGCCTGAATGCTTTGCCGGCAAGTGCTCTTGCGCCAATGTGGTGACCACATATGCCTCCATGTATCTCTGCCAACAGCTTTTGTCCATCTTCCCGGTGAATACACTTCAATTTCACACCGTTGAGTCTTCTTCTGTACAGTGTGTTGTCGACAAACTGGTACATACTTGACTGCCGGGCTACTCTTTCCGCTTCTTCTTGCTCTTCGGGAAGTTCTCCTGTCTGAAGGAAACGGATAATCTGCTGTGCCCATGCTGGAGCTTGTGGCTCGACAACAAGGACTAAAGGCACATCTGCTCCTGCGGGAACATCCGCTTCTACGACGAGAACCTGCGGCTCAGCCGGAGCTTGACGTTCCCCGGCAAGCTTGCCGGAGCAAAACTTGTCGGGAGCGTATGCTTCAACGGAATAAACCCTAGGGCTTGCCGGAGCAGACTGCTCCTCAGCACTCTTGGTGTTAATCTTGGGGACCTTCTTAGCGGCGGCTTCGGGAAGCTCTGCCAGAAAATAGTCACCAGAAATCAACTTCCTCTTCTTGCTCTATCCAGTTGATGGCGTTACGAACGGTCGAGTCAGCTTGAGCACAAAGATCCCTGGTTCCACAGTTAACTTAAGTGCGGCGCACTTTGACAGGCCATCGGCAATGTCGTTCTGAGCTGTTGGGACATGCTCCATCTATAGGCCGTCAAAGTGCTCTTCTAGCTTTCTTACTTCGTCAATGTAGGCTTCCATCAACGGACTCTGATAACTCTTGTTCACTTGGCGGACGACAAGCTGCGAGTCACCCCTGACAATGAGCTTCTTGATCCCAAGGTCTGCCGCGATCCTGAGACCGGCAAGCAAGCCTTCATACTCTGCAGTATTGTTTGTTGCTTGCTCCTTGGGAAAGTGCATCTGGACTACGTACTTGAGGTGTTCTCCGGTGGGCGTGACAAGCAGCACGCCAGCACCGGCGCCTTGCAGCGAGAAGGCACCGTCAAAGTACATGAGCCACTCTTTGCTTGCTTCCTCGACGGGGATGCTCGTTTTTGGAATTTCTTCATCTAGTGTTGGCGTCCACTCTGCTATGAATTCTGCCAATGCTCTGCTTTGGATAGTTGATGTACTCTCAAACTTGAGGCCAAAGCTTGACAGTTCAAGTGCCCACTCAACAATCCTGCCTGTTGCTTCTGGATTCTGTAGTATCCTCTTCAGCGGAAAGCGAGTGACAACTGTGATCTCATGTGCTTGGAAGTAATGGCGCAGCTTTCTCGAGGCCATGAGAAGGCCGAAAAGCAATTTCTCCACACCAGAGTACCTTGACCTAGCCCCCTACAGAAGGGAACTGACAAAGTAAACTGGGCGTTGCACCATTCTCTTCTGTATCTCCTCGCGCGCCTAAGCAGGTCCATCTTGGTCGGGGCCAGAGCATGTCGGGAAAGCCCCCTGCTTGTCGCTGGATGCGCCTGCCGTGGTTGCTGGCTCGTCATCTGCCTCCCTCTCTGCCACTAACGCAGCACTAACCACTTGATTGGTTGCCGCTATATACAGCAGCAACTTCTCTTGTGGCTTAGGTGCGACAAGTGTTGGAGTGGAGGACAGGTATCTCTTCAAGTCCTGCAGCGCAGCCTCCGCTTCCGGAGTCCATTTCATTGGACCTGCCTTTTTCAAAATTTTGAAAAACGATAGGGCGCGCTCAGCAGACCTACATCCTTGACGCGCTTTGGTGCTTTGATCTGCTCAATGGCCTTGATCTTGTCGGGATTGGCTTCAATTCCCTGCTGAGACATGAAGAACCCGAGAAGCTTGCCGGAAGGGACTCCGAAAACACACTTCTCGGGGTTGAGCTTGAGGTTGATCTTGCGCAGATTTGCAAAGGTCTCGTCTAAATCTTGAATCAGGGTTGCCTTGTCCTTGCTCTTGACCACTTTGTCATCCATGTAGGCTTCCACATTTCTGTGTATTTGTGGCTCAAGAGCGACATGGACTACCCTTGCAAATGTTGAACCAGCATTCTTTAAACCGAAAGGCATCCGTATGAAACAGTACGTGCCACATGGAGTTATGAATGCGGTCTTCTCCTCATCTTCTTCTGCCATGAAGATTTGATGATATCCTGAGTATGCGTCAAGAAATGAAAGCAAGTCACATCCGGCCGTGGAGTCAACAATCCGGTCAATGCGCGGCAAGGGAAATGGGTCTTTGGGACAAGCTTTATTAATATCGGTAAAGTCGATACAAAGCCTCCATTTCCCGTTTTCCTTGCACATGACTACAGGATTGGCCAACCACGCAGGATGGAGCACTCCTCTGACAAGGCTTGCTGCTTCCAATTTCTTGATCTCTTCTGCGATGAATTCTTGGCGCTCCACTGCTTGCTTCCTGACCTTCTGCTTGACGGGCCGCGCATGAGGACAAACGGAAAGATGGTGCTCAATTACTTTCCTGGGAACACCGGGGATGTCAGACGGTTGCCACGCAAACACGTCAACGTTCGCCCGCAGGAAAGCAATGAGCGCGCTTTCCTATTTAGGGTCAAGAGTGGCACTGACGGTGAAGGTACCACCAGTGCCGTCCTCCTTGGCGGACACCTTCTTGGTCTCTGGCGGAGCTGCCATTGCCTTCTTACACTTGCTGGTGGAGCTCGATGGTGCATCCTCGACGGTAGCGCAGCACTCCGAAGAGGTGCGCTTGCCGGAGTGGGCATCAGAACTCTTGCCGGACTTGGTCTTCTTCTTCCTCCCGGGAGCTTCAACGGCAGGTGACTTGCGATCTGTTGCGGCTGCTGCTTCCCGGTAGATCTTGTCGGCGCAGATAAGAGCATCCTTCTTGTCGCCAGGGACAGAGATGACGCTTATCGGGCCTGGCATCTTCAGCATGTTGTATGCGTAGTGAGAGGCTGCCATGAACTTGGCGAGTGCAGGACGGCCGAGTATCCCATTGTAAGGCAATGGAAAATCAGCAACGTCAAAAGTGACCCTCTCAATCCTGAAGTTCAACTCGCTGCCAAATGTTACTGGCAACGTGACCTTCCCCTTCGGCTGGCTCCTTCCCGGGTTGATTCCTTGGAATGTGCCGGTCTCTTCAAGCTCGCTGTCAGGGATCTGGAGTTTCTGGAGTACAGCGGAGGAGATCAGGTTCAAGCCGGCCCCGCCGTCAACTAGCATCTTAGTGACCTTGAGGTTGCGGATAGTTGGTGAAACCAACATCGGCAAGCACCCGACCGCAGTTGTGCGATCAGGGTGGTCCTCAATATCAAAGATGATAGGCGTGCTGGACCATTTCAGAAGCTTGCGTGACTCGACAGGTGGTTCTGCCGCATTGACTTCCCGCACCCACTGCTTGAGTTGGTGGTGCGAAGTATGCAGGGAAGCACCACCGTCAACGCACAAGACCTCTGTGGCTTTCTGGAACTCCTGCTCACTGGTCTCGACATCATCCATGTCTTCGTCGTCGTCATCATCTTCATCCTTGTCGCGGCCGCGGGGAGGTCTGTCTCCTTGCCGCTGCTTGGCTTTGCTGCGGCGTCCTCCCCGGCCGGCGCGCTTCTTGCCGGATTCTCCAGCGCCTCCTTGGGCCCTCTCCTTGTCGCGTCGCTCGTATTCAGCCTTTTGCTGCTGGACAAGCTGCTCGACCTTCTTGCAGCTCTGGAGGTCATGGCCCTTGGTGCGGTGGATCTTGCAGTACTGCTTGTCGGTGCCGTCCTGCTTGTCGGCGACCGCCACAGCCTGGCAGTTGGTGCATGCGGCAATCTCCTTGCCGGAGCTACCAGCTTTGGCTTTCTTGGCGCCACCGTCGTTGCCGGACTGCTCGACGACTAGCACATCTTTGCCTTTCTTCTTCCTGTTGTTCCGCCGCCGGTTTTTCTTTGCCGGGGCAGCATCCTTGCTGTCAGATCCTCCTGCTCCTGTATTCTCTCCGGGGAGTTTCCTCCCTTCCTCAGCACGTGCACACTTGTCGGCCAGGGCATACAGCTCACTGACGTCTCCGATCTTGCACATCGCCATCTCCTCCCGCATCCTGCGGTTACGCACGTTCTGATGGAACGCGCTGATGACCGCGGCATGGTGGACGTCTGGGATGTTGTGCTGTACACGGCTGAATCTCTGAATGTACTTGCGCAGGGGCTCTCCTTCCTTCTGGGCAAGCAGATGAAGGTCACTCTCTTGGCCATGAGGTTTGTGGCCGCCTGTAAAGGCACCGACAAACTGATGGCATAGGTCTGCCCAGGAGGATATGGAGTTGTCCGGCAAATGCATGAGCGGCTTGAGTACCAGCGGGAAGTAGTTAGCAAGGATCTTGTCGTCCCGCCCCCCGGCAGCTTGTACCGCGATGGTGTAGATGCTGAGGAACTCCGACGGATGCGACTTGCCGTCGTACTTCTCTGGTACGTCTGGCTTGAAATTCTTCTTGCTGGGCCACTGGACTTGCCGCAGCTCACGAGTAAACGCAGGGCAACCTACCGCGTACGGCAAGTCGCCTGGTTCCCCTGGCGCATGCATGTCGACAGAGGGCCCAGCGCGCTGGTCTGATTGACGCCGCGCTTCTCTTCGACGCTCGATGCGAGTACGAGCATCTTCTTGCTGTCGTTCGTGAAGAACTTGACGTTGATCGCGACGAGCTCGAGGATCTGATGACGTGGTGGAGTCGCTGTCGGGGTGGATCCGGCGAGTCGGCGATCTTGGCCTTCGGGGCGGAGAGTGCACGGTGGTTGCACCCCCACCGGTCTTGTCGCCACCGGCTCGTGCCTGGCTGACTTGCCGTGGCTGCGAAGTACTCAGCTGCCGTGGAATGTCGCCGTTGGCAAAGCCGATGAGACTCTGAATGGTGGCCCTCCAGTCGTCGATCTTGTCCGCCGCTGGAAGGTAGTCTAGGAGCAGTTGAGCTCGCGCCAAAGCTTCTGCTGAAGTGGCGGGTGGCGGCGGTGAACGTGCGAGGAGCGGGATATGCTCGGACTTCTAACCATGTTAGAAGGAGCAGTATCTCGTCCAGGCGACCGTGCCCCGCTCGCGCCAGCATGTTGGCGTGCATGCTGGTCTTGAGCACTCCGAGATCCACCAGCTCAATCTTGGTCCAGCAAACGTATGATACCGTGAGTATCATGACGCTGCCGGTCCCGCGCCTCTTGGGATGGGTGCGGTGCATGTACGGACGCCGAGGTCTTGGAGTGCGCCCGGTCGTTGTGGGAGCCGACTACGCCGCCGATGGGCAGCGCAGCCTTGTCCTTGGACCTGGCAGCACCATGAGCTCCCTCGTCGACGCCCGTTCTTCCGCCGGCGTCTACCCCACCAGCCGTTTGCTCCGGTGATGGTGGGTTCGGCGCGGACGGAGCAGCCGCCTCCAAAGCCTTCTTCTTCGGCGGCATGTCGATGAAGATGATGAAGATTTAGCTCGTGTGAACGCCGGATCAGGTTCACACAATCTCGACGCACCCCCTACCTGGCGCGCCAAAGATGTCGGGGGACTAATCCACGAACACCTATGGGACCGGCGGACCGAGCCCCTTTTGGTTCAGCAGGGGGCGGAGATCGCACGAAGAGCAGATCGAGGCGAAGCACACAAGCAGTTTACCCAGGTTCGGGCCGCACGGATGCGTAAAACCCTACTCCTACTTTGTGGTTTGTATTGAGTTCTTGCTCGGGAGCGCTGGGTGCTACAGTACACACCAGCAGCTAACGAGACTGAGCGTGAGTGTTCTCCTCCGACCCCCCTCTACGTTGCGCATGGGCCTCCTTTTATATGCTCAAGGGGTCACCGACAGGTGGCAACGTAGACAAGGGTAAAAATGGGAAGATGCTGCGGTTGGTACAGCCGCCTGCTACAGTGTATCATACCTAACCCTGACGGCAGGGGACAAGGGCATTAAATGCCCGTCTGCGTCGCCCAAATAGTGCAAAAGGGACCGCCAGGGACGCCACCGCTCGCCATGATGGGGATCTTGTCAGCGCCGCTTGCCATCGTGTGCCGTTGGCTGCACAGCCTCCTGCACGTACGCCTGGAAGGGTCCCAGAGCGACACGTTGGTGGATGTGCTGGAGCGCAGGTACAGAGTGGAGGCTTGCCGCGGCAAGCGCCTTGCCGCGGTTGTTGTCTTGTCGCGTCCGGGAGCTTATCGCTCACCGGGCCTTGCCGGGACGCGTGGCGCGTCGCGGCAAGTTCCTTGAGATGCCTTGGTTGGCCTTCCCGGCAAGCTCCTCTTGCCGGGGTCTTGTCTCCTTGGCTTGGATACTTTGTTCTTGAAAGGCTCCAAAGGAACCACGGAGGATCTTGGCGGTCACCCGGCAAGCCTTGCCGCGGAACGCTGCGACTGCCCGTGCACAAGTTCGGGATACTAGGGTACCCCTACTCTAGTACACCGACAATATGTTTCTTGGTTATGGAGGTGATAAAGAGTTCGACGTAAATAGTTACGTCGATGCAAGCTTAACACCTATCCGGATAGCTCTGAGTAGAGATACCGGATACGTATAATGGAGCAACAATTTAGAATAGATCCAAGTAGAACAGTTATTTGAAATGGCTCCAAATGTAGCGTAGTAGTTGCATCTACAAGATGACATAGAAATTTGTGAAGTACATACGGATCTGAATGTTGCAGACCCGTTGACTGAAACCTCTCTCACAAGCATAACATGATCAAACCCAGAACTCTTTGAGTGTTTATCACATAGTGATGTGAACTAGATCATTGAGTCTAGTAGACTCTTGGATGTTGGTCACATGGCGATGTGACCTGTGAGTGTTAATCACATGGCGATGTGAACTAGATTATTGACTCTAGTGCAAGTGGAAGACTGTTGGAAATATGCCCTAGAGGCAATAATAAATTGGTTATTATTATATTACCTTGTTCATGATAATCGTTTATTATCCATGCTAGAATTGTATTGATAGGAAACTCAGATACATGTGTGGATACATAGACAACACCATGTCCCTAGTAAGCCTCTAGTTGACTAGCTCGTTGATCAATAGATGGTTACAGTTTCCTGACCATGGACATAGGATGTCGTTGATAACAGGATCACATCATTAGGAGAATGATGTGATGGACAAGACCCAATCCTAAGCCTAGCACAAGATCATGTAGTTCGTATGCTAAAGCTTTTCTAATGTCAAGTATCATTTCCTTAGACCATGAGATTGTGCAACTCCCGGATACCGTAGGAGTGCTTTGGGTGTGCCAAACGTCACAACGTAACTGGGTGGCTATAAAGGTACACTACAGGTATCTCCGAAAGTGTTTGTTGGGTTGGCACGAATCGAGACTGGGATTTGTCACTCCGTGTAAACGGAGAGGTATCTCTGGGCCCACTTGGTAGGACATCATCATAATGTGCACAGTGTGATCAAGGAGTTGATCACGGGATGATATGTTACGGAACAAGTAAAAGAGACTTGCCGGTAATGACATTGAACCAGGTATCGGGATACCGACGATCGAATCTCGGGCAAGTATCGTACCGCTAGACAAAGGGAATTGTATACGGGATTGATTAAGTCCTTGACATCGTGGTTCATCTGATGAGATCATCGTGGAGCATGTGGGAGCCAACATGGGTATCCAGATCCCGCTGTTGGTTATTGACCGGAGAGTTGTCTCGGCCATGTCTGCATGACTCCTGAACACGTAGGGTCTACACACTTAAGGTTCGATGACGCTAGGGTTATAGGGAAAGTATGTACGCGGTTACCGAATGTAGTTCGGAGTGCCGGATGAGATCCCGGACGTCACGAGGAGTTCCGGAATGGTCCGGAGGTAAAGGTTGATATATAGGAAGTATGGTTTTGGCCACCGGAAGTGTTCCGGGCATCACCGGTAGTGTACCGGGACCACCGAAGGGGTCCGGGGGTCCACCGGGAGGGGCCACCAGCCCTGGAGGCTTGCGTGGGCCATAAGTGGGAAGGGACCAGCCCCTATGTGGGCTGGGGCTCCTCCCACCAAGTCCCAAGGCGTCCTCAAGAGGAGAGGGGGCAAACCCTAGGCGCAGATGGGCCCTAAGGCCCACCCTAGGTGCGCCCCCCCTCTCTCCCCTTGGCCGCCTCCCAGATGGGATCTGGGGGCTGCCGCCACCCCTAGGGAGGGAACCCTAGGTGGGGGCGCAGCCCCTCCCCTCCCCCTATATATACTTGAGGTTTGGGGCTGCCCAACACATGTAATTTGCTCTCCCTGTTGGCGCAGCCCTACCCCTCTCCCTCCTCGTCTCTCGTAGTGCTTGGCGAAGCCCTGCTGGAGTCCCGCGCTCCTCCACCACCACCACACCGCCGTGCTGCTGCTGGATGGAGTCTTCCCCAACCTCTCCTTCTCCCCTTGCTAGATCAAGGCGTAGGAGACGTCACCGGGCTGTACGTGTGTTGAACACGGAGGTGCCGTCCATTCGGCACTAGGATCATCGGTGATTTGGATCACGACGAGTACGACTCCATCAACCCTGTTCACTTGAACGCTTCCGCTTAGCGATCTACAAGGGTATGTAGATGCACTCTCCTTCCCTTCGTTGCTAGATTACTCCATAGATTGATCTTGGTGATGCGTAGAAAATTTTGAATTCTGCTACGTTCCCCAACAAATATGACAATGATGAACGTGTCATGATAAATGGAATGGTGGAAAGTTGCATGGCAATATATCTCGGAATGGCTATGTAAATGCCATAATAGGTAGGTATGGTGGCTGTTTTGAGGAAGATATATAGAGGTTTATGTGTGAAATAGCGTATCATATCACGGGGTTTGGATGCACCGGCGACGTTTGCACCAACTTTCAATGTGAGAAAGGGCAATGCACGGTACCGAAGAGGCTAGCAATGATGGAAAGGTGAGAGTGCGTATAATCCATGGACTCAACATTAGTCATAAAGAACTCACATACTTATTGCAAAAATCTACAAGTCATCAAAAACCAAGCACTACGCGCATGCTCCTAGGGGGATAGATTGGTAGGAAAAGACCATCGCTCGTCCCCGACCGCCACTCATAAGGAGGACACTCAAAGAACACCTCATGTTTCAAATTTGTTACATAACGTTTACCATACGTGCATGCTACAGGACTTTCAAACTACAACACAAATATTTTTCAAATTCACAACTACTCAACTAGCACAACTTTGATATCACTACCTCCATGTCTCAAAACAATCATCAAGCATCAAACTTCTCTTAGTATTCAACACACTCATAAGAAAGTTTTTACTAGTCTTGATTACCTAGCATATTAGGATTATTTAAGTAAATTACCATGCTATTTAAGACTCTCAAAATAATCTAAGTGAAGCACGAGAGATCAATTATTTCTATAAAATAAACCACCGCCGTGCTCTAAAAGATATAAGTGAAGTACTAGAGCAAAAACTATATAACTCAAAAGATATAAGTGAAGCACATAGAGTATTCTAATAATTTCCGAATCATGTGTGTCCCTCTCAAAAGGTGTGTACAGCAAGGATGATTGTGGTAAACTAGAAAGCAAAGACTCAAATCATACAAGACGCTCCAAGCAAAACACATATCATGTGAAGAATAAAAATATAGCTCCAAGTAAAGTTACCGATGGAAGTAGACGAAAGAGGGGATGCCTTCCAGGGCATCCCTAAGCTTTGGCTTTTAGGTGTCCTTAGATTATATTGGGGTGCCATGGGCATCCCCAAGCTTAGGCTCTTGCCACTCCTTGTTCCATAATCCATCAAATCTTTCACCCAAAACTTGAAAACTGCACAACACAAAACTTAAAGTAGAAAATCCCGTGAGCTCCGTTAGCGAAAGAAAACAAAACACCACTTCAAGGTACTGTAATGAACTCATTATTTATTTACGTTGGTGTTAAACCTACTGTATTCCAACTTCTCTATGGTTTATAAACTATTTTACTAGCCATAGATTCATTAAAATAAGCAAACACCACACGAAAAACAGAATCTGTCAAAAACAGAACGGTCTGTAGTAATCTGTAGCTAACGCAAGATCTGGAACCCCAAAATTTCTAAAATAAATTGCTGGACATGGGGAATTTATCTATTAATCATCTGCAAAAAGAATTAACTAAATAGATGTGGGTGGTAGGTGCGACATATGCTAACGGGTGGCTTATCATTGTGGGAGCCCATAGAACATCGCCGGTGCCTTGAAACGGGATAAGGCGAAGACATGCACGCCGGCGAATCTTACCCAGCTTCGGAGCTCTCCGGGGAGATAACACCCCTACTGCTGCTCTGCGGGGTCTCCGCATAGTTACTAAATGAACAAGTAGCTACACAATGCTCCTTGAGCTGTTTGGGTGGAAGGAGGAAGAAGGGCACAGCTAGCTTGCTTCCTCTCCTTGTGTGGTGTCTAGGTCTAGCTTGAGAGTCCAACCCTTTGCATGGGTGCACCGGGGGGTTTATATAGGCCTACCCCCGGGGGTACAATGGTAATCCAGCTGGGCGCGGGGACCAGCTGTCTGTGACTGTACTCGCCGGCTTCTGCGCCGGCTGCTGGGACCCGCCGACTGGTGGGTCCGCCGGCTGCCGGCACCCTGGTCGACAGGCAGGCCCCACTGTCCAGGGCCTAGTCGGTGGCTGGTTACTGTTGTTCCATACTGTTGATGCAGGCTTGGTCGGGGTAAGCGTGGCTACAGTACCGCCGCCCTGGCGGGCGATTACTGTAGCCCCGCCGTATCTTGCCTCCTTAATGGGCGTCTCCTTCGAGGAGGATGGCGAGCCGGCTATGGGGGGCCGGCTCTCCATCGGGCCGACTTGGGAGGAGGTGCGGCTGCCTTCGGTATCTCTCTGCCCGAAGGGGCCCACCGCCTTGGGGGCCACGCTGGTGGCCCGTCGTGGACGGCGTTAAGACCGCCGTGGCAACAGTGCCGCGCCGGACGGGTCGTGGCCACCCGTACGGCGCACTGTGCTGGGCGTGCTCCAGGTTTTGGGGGTGGCAGGCTTTACTGTAGCCACGCCCTGCTTCATCATCGTGGGGTGGACGCGTACTTTGCACGTACGGCTTTGACTGCTTTATGGGAGCCGGCCTCTTGGAGTCGGCCTCTTTGCAGCCGGCTTCTCGCAGTCGGCCCTCCCATAGCTTTCTTCATGAGGGTAAAGGGCGGGCCGCCCCCGAAGCAGGCCTAGAAGATAGCCGGCAGGGGGGAGGCAGCCCCAGGTCTTGGGTCCTCTTGAGAGCCGGACGGGCTCGTAATTTTTGAGAAGGGCCAGGGGAAGCCGGCTAGGCTACCCATGGCTATTTACTCCGACAGTAGTCCCCGAAGCTGAGCGAGCTTCGCGGCGGACAGAGGGACGAGAAGCTTGGTCAGCTTCTCACCCTGAGGAGCCGACCTCGCCGTCGTAGGCCGACTTCGGGCAACTTCTTTGTTTTATCATCATGACCGTGGTTGACCGCGTGCTGACCGCGGGCCCCACGACAGGCCATGTGGCGGTGAAGTCCTGCCGCCGCACGCGCGCGATGGGACGCCGCCGCAGGCCCGGGCCCGCCACTCCCTGGCCTCGGCCCGAGCGCAGATCTTCTGTGGCCCGAGGGGACGGCCCACCTTCCCGTGGCCGTTTCTTCTTGTCTTTAGTGCGCAGTAAACGCGGGGCGTGGGGGAAGTGGGCACGATCGATCCCCACGACTCCCCACGCCGCGCCTCCTCGGCTCTGGCGCACGAGCCTACAAGTAGGAGGGGGAGGGGGAGAGGCAAAGGCTCGCTCGTTCCCCCGCTCCCCGTCCCTCCTTGTTCTCTCTTCTCTTCTTCTTCTTCTCGCGCCCAAGGCATCTTCCCGTCGCAACTCCCCCACGCCCCCATGTCCATGGCGTTGTCGAGCTCGTGGGACGGCTCCAACGTCCATGACGATCACATAGAGTTCCTCCGCCGGACCCGGCGCCTGCCCGCCGCCAACCTCATGCAGGTTCGTCTGGCGCCGGCGACGGAAATCTCGCCGGTGCCGGAGGAAGGCGAGCGGGTCATCTTCCGCGCGCATTACCTGCGCGGCTTCGGCCTCCCGGTGAGTGGGTTCATGCGCTCCTTCCTCGAGTTCTACCACCTCCAGCCGCATCACCTCACGCCCAACGCGGTGATGCTGCTGTCGGCCCTCTACGAAGGCTTCTTGGGAGTGCTGCCCACACTGGAGCTCTGGGCGGAGCTCTTCCAGAACAAGCTCGGCACTGTCATCGCCGGCGTGCCCGCCCCCTGCGGGGCCTTCATCGCTATGAAGAGGACAGGCGAGAGCAACCCCTTCCCGCACATCCCTTTAATCCAGTCGGTGAAGCTCTGGCAAAAATCATACTTCTACGTGAAGAATATCGCCTCGCAAGGAGACCACGTCAATCTGCCGACTTACGTAGCCGGCCCGCCGGCTGGAAGGCAGCCGTCCTGGGGCTTCAGATCCAAGTCCTTGTCTCCGGCTGGGAACGCCGCCCTCGCCCGGCTTCGGGTAATGATTCAGTCGGAAGGCCTGCGCGGAGACGACTTGGTGGCCGCCTTCGTGGAGCGCCGGATCCTTCCTCTCCAAAGCCGGCCCCACATGATGTGCCAGATGAGCGGCCTCCGCGACCCATGCCGGCTGAGCACATGGGAAATGCCCCATGCCGAGGTGGCGCTTATGGTCAACTACATCGCCAACCTCAAGCTCGCCGACGACTGGCAATACGGCAAGGCGACGTACTCTCGCGCCCATCCACCGCCTGTGGTAGGTCTTTCTTTCTACCTTCTTTCTGTCATCGGCCGGCCTCAAATCGGTCGGCCTCTGACTAGGCGATTCCTTTTTATCAGAACCCTCTTCTTCCGCCGCCAGCCGGGGCGGCAGGAGTCGAACGCCGGTACGCCCCCGACCGTGCGGTAGATGATATCGACGACCCGGATCTAGGGGCGGCCGCCATGGAAGACGCCGCCACGGGGGACGTCGCCGAGCCCGGAGGCATGGGGCTCTCGGCCAGCTTGGACGACTGGCCGGATGACGCCGACGCCGAAGAAATCCCGCGCCGCCAGCCGGCAACCAATCGTCACAGCGCGGGCTCGTCCGCCGCGCCGGCTGCCGGTGGTGGCACGTCGAAGCGTCGGGCCGCGCTTCCTCTCTTCGGCAGTCGGCCGAAGAAGACGAGGGCCTCCGCCGCGGCAACGAAGCGAGACGAAGCGGCGGCGAAGGCGGCCCGCTTCCGGAGGGCGGTGAAGCAGCCTCCGGCGGTTTCATCGTAAGCATTTGGCTGCTTGCATGCCTGTTTTTTGTTGTCTTCTTTTGTTCTAACCCTCCTCCATTTTCTGGGCAGGGCGCCTCTTTCCCTTGAGCGCGGCCCAGGCGGCTCTGTGGTTGGGCCGGGTGCCGGATCTTCAGGGCCCCGCCGCGTGGACCCCCGCGCTGACCTCGCGGAAGCCACGGAGCGGAACGCCCGCGAGGCGCGAGAGGAGAGGGAGGCGGCGGAGCGGGAGGCCGCCCGGGCGGCGAAGGAGCGGGCTGGCGCGGCAGCCGAGACTCCAACGGAGCGGGCAACCGCGGAAACGGAGGCGGAGGGCACGCATAGCCGGCCTCCGTTCCTCGCCATCCCCCTCTGCACCGTGGACCCGGACATCCCGCTGCCCTTGGCGGAGGAGATCACCCCAGATCAGCCGCCGGTGCAAAGGGAGGAGCTCTTCGAAGTCTTCGCGGATAGGACGCCGCCGGCAGCGCCAACCGGAGCGGGCGAAGGCGGCCAATCGTTGGCGGCGCCGGAGGAGCCGGCCCGGGGCGCACCCGGGGCCGGAGCCAGCCTTGAGATTCAGCTGGCGGCGAACCAGTGCGCCGGAGAGAACACGGCCCCGCCGGACACGCGCCAAGCCGCGGGTGCCGAGCAGTCGGCGGAAGCCTTGGAGGCGGCCAACTCTGCCACGTCCGGGCGGACTCCCAGCGGAGGGAGTGGCGAGCTGAACGTGGCGGCCCAAGGGGTTCAGAGCCGGCTGCAGGCTCAGGCCGCCCTCCTGAAGCAATATACTCAACAGTTCTTGTTGACGCGGGCTGCTATCCGGGTAAGTTTTTCACTTGTCGACCGCTCTGGTCCTCTGATTTCTTCCGTGGGGGCGCGCCAGTGCACCCACTGGGTGTAGTCCCCGAGATCCGGGCCGACTGCAGCGCAGTCGGGTCGGATCTTTCTTGACGACCATCCTAACTCTGTTTTCTGTCTGAACCTTAGGATTATCACAACTCTCGCGCTGCCGCCTTCAACTCCCAGGCTCGGGAGCTGAGCCGGAAGATCGAAGACCTGTCCAGCAGCCGACGTAAGTATTTTGCTCTTATCTGTCTCTCGTGGGGGTGCGACAGCGCACCCACTGGGTGTAGTCCCCGAGATTCGGGCCGACTGCAGCGCAGTCGGGTCGGATCTTTCTTGACGACCTTTCCCTTATTGACTTTTTCTCTTTGTCTTTTGTTCATGCAGGGGCCAACGCCGACTTGCGGAAGGAGCTTGGCGAGGCGCGGACCGCTCTTCGCGCCAGGGACACCGAGTACGCTGCCCTGGTCCAGGAGCGCGACCGCCTGGTCAAGAAACTGGCCGACCAGGAAGAAAGCCACAAGGCGGCCCTGCAGAAGGCGCAGGACAGCGAGGCTGCCCTGCAGGCGGAGTTTGAGACCAAGGCGGCGAGCTGGGCCGAGACGCGTCAGGCGCTGGAGGAAGGCTTCGGCCGAATCGAAGACCTAATTGATGGTAAGCCACTTTTCTTGCCCTTCCTCCGTCTGCTAGCCGTCTGGAGCTTTATTCTGACATGTGCTTGTTACTTTGCGCAGATTACTTTCCCGGCCATTCTATTCTCTCCACCCAAGCCATCGAGGCCCATCGCGAGGCGCGCCGTCAGGCTGGAGCTGACATTGCGTCGGATGCAAATTGGACGTTGGCGGAGCAGCTCATTGCCGTCCAAGCGCGACTGCAGCCGGCCCATCGGATGCTCCGCCGGCTCCAACGTGCCGGGGTGCAGGTGCTGGCCGCCCTCTGGCCCGGCCAGATGATCCCCCGCACCCCAAGCCGGACCGCCGACTGGCTGGAAGTCGCAGTCAGCCGCTTCGAAGCTTGGAAGGCGTCGGCAGCCCGTCTTGGAGCTGGGCGGGCATTGGAGTTCGTTCGCGCATGGTACCCAGGGCTAAGCCTGGACCAGCTGCGAACTTGGCGGCTGGAGGCCGACGCGGAGCTGGAGGAGGTACGGCTGGTGAACGCCCAGCGCGCCCCGACGATCGCCGAGTGCACCGACACCAGCGTCTTCGCGCCCGAACTTAATGATGACGGCGTCGCCCAGCCGGAGGAGTGGTTCGGGCTGAACCCGGCGGTGGGCGAGGACTCGGCCGAGGAGATCCCCTCCAGCGACGAGGGCGAGGAAGACGAGGAAGAGGACGGTGAAGACGCCGAGCCGGCCAGTGGAACGACCGACCGTCCTCAAGCCGACCGTGCCTCTAGCAACGAGCCGCGCGAAAGCGCGCCCTCTGCCGGAGGCGGTGATCAGGCCGAAGTTGGTCAACCGGTCGCTCCTTCAGCCGACGCAGCCGTCTCCACCGCCCAGCCCAGCTCGTCAGCTGCCCCGCCGGCTTGATCTGCTGTCTTTGTTGTTCCTGCTTTTGTCTTTTCGAACAACTTTAAGTTTTCGCAATTCCACCCACTGGGGGTGTATCAAACTATGTTGGATGCTGACCTCTCTGGAGGTCCTTTGTGTAAATATTGTTGTGTGCATGTTTTGGTTTCCATTCGAGTGCACTTTTTATCCTTAGGCCTTTTCCTTTGCCGCCTTCCCTCTTTGGGAAGGCAAGTACTCGAGCTTTCTTGGATTTGAAGTGAACTGGATGCAAGCCGGCCGGCCGGCTACTCTGGTAGTCGGTCGGTGGGAGGCGGCAAGCCGGCTTTTGTTATATACAAGTCCGTTAGTCCCTAGCTGTTTTTTGTGTGCACATCCTTTCCGGCTTGTGGCTCTTGCCAGCCGGGCAGCCGGTTCTTCGAACTGCGATTTTGGCAAGAGCTAAGCCTGGGTGTCGGCGCATTACTTGTCTGACCGCGGGTAGGACTCCTAATATAACTCCAGTCGGCTAGTCCCCGGGCCGACTCGTCGAACCCGGTGCCGGACGAAATAAATAAATGAAAAGACGATATCATACGCATGATAACTTTCATTCACAAATAAAAGATGGCAGTCCCCGAGTCCTCCTCGGGGAGCCTATTGTCTCGTACTTAATACAAAAGTTGACGTGATACATACTGCATTTCAACTATAAAATTTTCAAAGGAGATTGGCATTCCATGGTCGTTCAGAATCCTTGCCGGAGTCGTCTCTCTTGCGTGCCATGGGCTTCTGCGCGTCGATGAGGTAGTAGGAATCGTTGCCTAGAGCTCTGTTGATGATGAAGGGGCCTTCCCAGGGGGCTGCGAGCTTGTGCTGGCCGGCTGTTCGCTGGATCAGCCGGAGCACAAGGTCGCCCTCCTGGAAGGATCTTGGCCTGACCTTCCGGCTGTGGTAGCGGCGCAAACCCTGCTGGTAGATGGCAGACCGGCTGAGGGCTAACAGCCGGCCTTCTTCCAGCAGGTCGACGCCGTCTTCTCGTGCTTCTTTGGCCTCCACCTCCGTGTACATGGTTACCCGAGGCGAGTCGAACTCGATGTCTGTTGGGATGACTGCCTCAGCACCGTACACGAGGAAGAAAGGAGTGAAGTCGGTTGATCTGTTTGGGGTAGTATGCAGACTCCATAGGACAGCCGGCAGCTCGTCGAGCCAACAGCCGGCTGAACGCTCCAGAGGTACGACCAGTCGGGGCTTGATGCCGGAGAGGATGAGGCCGTTTGCTCGCTCGACCTGGCCGTTTGACTGCGGGTGGGCGACGGACGCGAGGTCCAGCCGGATACCTTGTGTAGCGCAGAATCGTGCCAAGGCTCCTTTGGCAAAATTCGTGCCATTGTCGGTGATGATGCTAGGCGGTACGCCGTACCGGGTTGTTATATCTGCGATGAAAGTCACCGCAGTCGGCCCATTCAGCTTCTTGATCGGCTTTGCCTCGATCGACTTGGTGAATTTGTCCACGGCGACGAGCAAATGTGTCATGCCACCGCACGCCGTCTTGAATGGGCCCACCATGTCCAGTCCCCAGACGGCAAAGGGCCAGGTGAGGGGAATGGTCTTGAGTGCCGAAGTCGGCATGTGTTGCTTTGAACTGAAAAGCTGGCAGCCTTTGCAGTGTTTGACTAACTCTTTGGCGTCGTCCAAAGCGGTCGGCCAGAAGAAACCGTGGCGGAAGGCTTTGGCGACAAGTGATCTTGAGGCGGCGTGGTGGCCGCACTCTCCCTGGTGTATATCTCTGAGGATTGCGATGCCCTTCTCCTGCTCGACACATCGCTGGAGGACTCCGGTGACACTGCGCTTGACAAGTTCTCTGTTGACGATCGTGTATGCTCCGGCTCGGTGTTGGACTTGTCTCGCTTCTGTTTCGTCAGCCGGCAGATCTTGGTTCACTAAAAAGTTGAGGATGGTTTGGGCCCATGATGGAGCTGCGACCTCCCCCGCCGCCAATGTGGCCACTGCCACCAGGGTGGGCGGGCTGGGTGATGAAGTGCTGGGGTCGGCCGCCGCTTGCTGTGCTGAAGAAGTCCCCGGGCCGGCTGCCGCAGTCCCCGGGCCGGCTACCGCAGTCCCCGAGCCGGCTACCGTAGTCCCCGGGCCGACTACTGCAGTCCCCGAGCCGAGTACTGCAGTCCCCGAGCCGAGTACTGAAGTCCCTGGGTCGCTTGCTTGGTTCTTCGAGCCGGACCCGGCCCTGTCGGGGTCAAGCGGCACGAAGATGGAATCGGATTCTGGAGACGGCTTGATGGACGGCTTGAGGAGGCGTTGTAGAGCGACGCCGGTTGGTATTGCTTGCCGCATGGAGCCTATTCGGGCCAGGGCATCTGCTGGCTCGTTGTCGGCTCGCGGTACGTGGAGGAATTCGCATCCATCAAAGTACCCACTGATTTGCTGCACTAGGAAGCGGTAGCTTGCCATGTTTGCGTCTTTGGCATCCCAGTCGCCAGATGATTGCTAAACCACCAAATCCGAGTCGCCATAACACAGGATCCGGCGGATGTCGAGTTCCTTGGCAAGCCGGAGCCCATGTATGAGCGCCTCGTACTCGGCTACGTTGTTGGAGGCGGCGAAGTGGATCTACAGCGTGTATCTGAGCTTGTCGCCCTTAGGAGAGGTAAGGACGACGCCGGCTCCCAAGCCGGTGCGCATCTTGGATCCGTCAAAGTGCATGCGCCAATGCGTGGAGTCAAGAGCTGGTGGTAAGTACTGGGTCTCGGCCCAGTCGACGAGGAAATCGGCCAGTGCTTGTGACTTGATGGCGGTGCGGGGTTGGTAGAAGATCGTGTAAGGGGCCAGCTCGATGGCCCACTTAGCCACCCGGCCGGATGCATCCTGGCTGCCTATGATCTCGGCCAGCGGGGCAGTGCATACGACCGTGATGGGATGTTCTTGAAAGTAGGGCTTCAACTTCTTGGCGGTGAAGTACACGCCGTAGCACATCTTCTGGTAGTGCGGGTAGTTCTGCTTTGAGGCGGACAGCACCTCGCTCAAGTAATACACCGGCCTCTGGACTGGCTGGGCTCGGCCTTCTTCGGGGCGTTGGACTACGATGATGGTGCTGACCACCCGGCTAGTAGCGGCAATATAAAGGACCATGGGCTCTTTCTCAGTCGGTGCCGCCAGGACAGGCGGCGTGGCCAGCATTTTCTTCAGCTCGTGGAAAGCTTGGTCGGCCTAGTCATTCCACTCGAAGTGAGTGCTCTTCTTCATGAGGCGGTAGAGAGGGAGAGCTTTCTCTCCAAGCCGGCTGATGAAGCGGTTCAAAGAGGCCAGGCACCCGGTGAACTTCTGGATCTCTCGAAGCTTGGTTGGGACCGCCATCCTCTCGATGGCCTTGATCTTCACTGGATTGCACTCGATGCCGCGTTCGGAGACCAGAAAGCCTAGGAGCTGGCCGACTGGCACTCCGAACACGCATTTCTCGGGGTTGAGCTTGATTCGGAACCAGCGCAGGTTCTCGAATGTTTCTTTCAGGTCTTCCAGCAAAGTGCCGCGCTTCTCCGTCTTCACCACGATATCATCCACGTAGACGTGGGCGTTTTTGCCGAGTTGCGTGAGGAGGCACTTCTGCATGCAACGCTGAAAAGTGGCACCGGCATTCCTCAAGCCGAATGTCATAGTCAGGTAGCAGAAGGCTCCAAATGGCATGATGAAGGCGGTCTTCAGGCGGTCGTCCGGGTTCAGTTCTATCTAGTGGTATCCTGAATAAGCATCCAAAAAACTCAATAGCTCGCATCCGGCTGTGGAGTCTATCACTTGGTCAATTCTTGGTAGGGTGAAGGGATCTTTGGGGCAGGCTTTGTTGAGGCTTGTGTAGTCTATACGCATGCGCCACTTGTTATTCTTTTTCAGCACGAGGACCGGGTTGGCTAGCCATTCTGGAAAGAAAACTTCCATAATGAAGCTGGCTGCCAGAAGCCGGGCTATCTCCTCCCCCACAATCCTTCTCTTCTCCTCTGACAGTTGGCGGAGAGGCTGCTTGACTGGTTTCGCGTCCTCCCGCACATGTAATTTGTGCTCGGCGAAATCCTTCGGAACACCCGGCATGTCCTTGGGGGACCATGCAAAGATATCCCGATTCTCACAGAGGAAATCGACGAGCTCGCCTTCCTATTTGCTGTTTAGGCTTGCCCCAATGAGGGCAAACCTTTCGGGGTGCTCGGGGTCGAGCTGTATTTTCTTGGTCTCCTTGGCCGGCTGGAAGGATCCTTGGGCATCATACTCCTTGGAGTCGGCGGGCTGGCTCAGCTGCTTGCTGGCCAGGGCCACGACCCGGTCCAGCATCTTCTTTTCTTCGGCAATCACGAGGGATTCGGCCAGCCGGCTGCTGGCCGCGGCGCAGTCGGCGGATTTCTTGTAATCGCCGGTGATGGTGATGATGCCCTTGGAGCTTGGTATCTTCATCTTGAGGTATGCGTAGTGGGGGACCGCCATGAACTTGGCCAAGGCGGGTCGGCCAAGCAAGGCGTGGTAAGGGCTCTCCAGGTCCACCACCTCGAACCAGATCGCTTCCCGACGGAAATGCTCCTTGCTCCCAAAGAGTACGTCGATCTTGATATTGCCAATGGGGGCGCAGGACAAACCGGGCACGATGCCGTGAAACACCGTCCGAGTCGGCACAAGCTGTTTCGTCTTGACACCCAACTTCTCCAGGGTGTCGCGGTACAGGATGTTGATGCTGCTTCCGCCATCGATCAGCACGCGGGAGAAGCGGGCGGCGCGTGTGTCCGTCGTGAGGGTGGCCTCCAGGACCAAAGCGGAGGAGCCGGGGGACGGCATCACCTCTGGGTGGTCGGCCCGGCTCCAGCTAATGGATTTCTCTGACAAATGCATGTGTCTGGCTGGGCTAGCGGCAGCCACATTGACTTCTTGATGCTCTCGACGCTTGCTGTGCCGGTCTTCGGGCTGGCTCGTAAAGACGACGTAAGATGCTTGCTCGTCGGGGAACTCGTCCTGCACGGCGTCGACCGCGGGCCGAGCGGCCTTGGGCGGCGGAGCCGGAGGCGGCGGGCCGGCAGGCGGAGTCGGCGTGAGCCCTTCGCCCTTGGAGATTCGGGCGAGCCAGTTACACTTTCGGGTCGTGTGGTTGGACGGCTTCGCGCCGCTATGGAACTTGCACGGGGCGTCAAGAGTTTGTTCGTAGGAGAAGGCCGGCTGCCAAGCCGGCCGCCCGCCCTTGGGCTTCTTGGGCGCGGGCCGCCCCTCAGGCGGCATGTCTTCAACCGTGGCCACCTGCCGGCTAGCGGGAGGCGGCGCAGAGCCTTTGCGCTTCTGGTCATTTGGGTGTTGGCGTCGGCCGGAAACTCCCGCCGGCGTTTGGGGTGCCGGATTAAGCACTTTTCCGGACGCGTCCACCCGGAGCTCGGTCTTCACCGAAGAGTCGGCGGTGGCATACTTGTCGGCGATGTTCAGGAGCTCGTCGAGGGTAGTCGGCTCGTCGCAAAGGAGCCTGTGCTTGAGGAGGGTGCCCTCTCGGCACCCGGCAGTGAAGTATTCGATGGCTTGCACCTCGTGCACCCCTTCGCAAGAATTGCGGAGCTCGGCCCAACGCGTGAGGTAGTCGCGGGTGGACTCGGCTGGGCCCTGTACGCATAGGGAGAGCTGCCTGGGCTTGGGAGCCCGCTTGTAGGTGCTGGTGAAGTTGCAAACGAAGGCTTCAGTGGAATCTACCCAGCTGTTGATGCTGAGAGGCTTGAGGCTATTAAGCCAAGTCCGTGCCGTGCCTTGCAGCATGAGGGGCACGTACTTCACGGCAATGCGCCGGTTGCCGTTGGCGATGCTGACGGCTGTGGAGTAGTCGGTCAGCCAGTCTTCCGGCTTCACCGAGCCGTTGTACTTGGGCGTGTCTCTTGGGAGCGAGAACCCTTTGGGGAAGGGCTCGTCGCGAATGTGGGGGCCAAAACAGGGCGGGCCGACATCGTCTTCTTCTTCTAGCGCCAGGGATCTGGCCAGGCGGTCGATCCGGTGGCGGGCATCGTTCTCGCCGACTCCTTCGCGGCAACCTAGCCGGCCGCTAAGAGTCGGGTGCGCCACTGGAGGCGGGGTGGGCTATCTCTCTCCACGAGCTCGAGGCAGAGGCGGGGTGCCCCGCCATTCCATGGCTCGGGGACGGCCGTTAGCGTCTCGCTCGATGGAGACTCGGGTCCGGCTTCGGCTGGAAGCCGGCTCTTTCTCGCGCCGCGCGCGGGTGTTGCTCGTAGTCGGCGACCGGGAAGTCGCGCCGTGATCGCGGCGCGGGGGAGGGCTTCCCGCGCGGACGTCGGCTTCGTGCCGCTGAGCGGCCGCGTCAATTAGTTGCTATATGCGCCGCGTCATGTGGGGGAGGTCTTCAGCTTCCAAGCCGTCCAGCTCGTCTATGGCCGCCTGGGCGGCGCGCAGGTTCTCGAGGGGAGTGGCGTAGACTGGGCGTTCGACTCCCAGCGTGTCGGCGATGACGGCGCCGCGTTGCCTGACAGCACCAGCCCGGCTTGGGCCAGCCGGGGCCGGCGTGCCGAAGCCGGCGCGGTCAGCTTCGCGCTGGTAGGCCTCAGTGAGGCGTCTTGCGGAGGCCAGCCTCCGGCCCTCCGCGTGGAGGGCGAGACGGCGTGCCTCCAGTTCTTCGTTGTCGGCGTCAGCCGGGAAGGGGACGGACAAGTCGTGGGCCGCCGCGCGCGGGGTGTCGTGGGCGCCCTCGTCGGTCGGGCCATCATGGCCGATAACCATCACCTCAGTGGTGACAGTATCGCGATCGCCGGCCGGAGGGAGCGGGTCGTTGTAGATCGTGACGTTGGTGGGGAAGGTGTCGTATGATGCCGTGTCGGAGTCGACAGGCATCGGGTCGGTGGAGCCAACCGACTCCAGGTCTGCAGCAGGCTCGCTGGAGACGTGGAGCTAGCCAAGGAGGTTGGCGAGGTGGTCGGTGCCTGCATCGGAGGCGAGCTCATCGGAGATGCGGGCCTTGTTGAAGAGATCGGCGAGGCCGCTCGCCGCGCAGATGTCGGTGACGCCTTCCAGCGCGTCGTGGCAAGCGCCATCGGGCGAGCCGGGCTGGCTACGCTCGTGGGGGAGGAAGAGGGTTCCCGTCCAGAACAGGTCTCCGACGACGGTGCACCTGGCCCCATGGTGGGCGCCAAATGTCGGGTGGTAGGTGTGACATATGCCAATGGGTGGCTTATCATTGTGGGAGCCAATAGAACATCGCTGGTGCCTGGAAACGGGATAAGGCGAAGACATGCACGCCGGCGAATCTTACCCAGCTTCGGGGCTCTCCGGGGAGATAACACCCCTACTGCTGCTCTGTGGGGTCTCCGCATGGTTACTAAATGAGCAAGTAGCTACACAATGCTCCTTGAGCTGTTTGGGTGGAAGGAGGAAGAAGGGCACAGCTAGCTTGCTTCCTCTCCTTGTGTGGTGTCTAGGTCTAGCTTGAGAGTCCAACCCTTTGCATGGGTGCACCGGGGGGTTTATATAGGCCTACCCCCCGGGGGTACAATGGTAATCCAGCTGGACGCGGGGCCCAGCTGTCTGTGACTGTACTCGCCGGCTTCTGCGCCGGCTGCTGGGGCCCGCTGACTGGTGGGTCCCGCCGGCTGCCGACATCCTGGTCGACAGGCAGGCCCCACTGTCCAGGGCTTGGTCGGTGGCTGGTTACTGTTGCTCCATACTGTTGACGCAGGCTTGGTCAGGGTAAGCGTGGCTACAGTACCGCCGCCCTGGCGGGCGATTACTGTAGCCCCGCCGTATCTTGCCTCCTTAATGGGCGTCTCCTTCGAGGAGGATGGCGAGCCGGCTATGGGGGGTCGGCTCTCCATCGGGCCGACTTGGGAGGAGGTGCGGCCGCCTTCGGTATCTCTCTGCCCAAAGGGGCCCACCGCCTTGGGGGCCACGCTGGTGGCCCGTCGTGGACAGCGTTAAGACCGCCGTGGCAACAGTGCCGCGCCGGACGGGTCGTGGCCACCCGTACGGCGCACTGTGCTGGGCATGCTCCGGGTTTTGGGGGTGGCAGGCTTTACTGTAGCCACGCCCTGCTTCATCATCGTGGGGTGGACGCGTACTTTGCGGGTACGGCTTTGACTGCTTTATGGGAGCCGGCCTCTTGGAGTCGGCCTCTTTGCAGCCGGCTTCTCGCAGTCGGCCCTCCCACAGCTTTCTTCATGAAGGTAAAGGGCGGGCCGCCCCCGAAGCCGGCCTAGAAGATAGCCGGCAGGGGGGAGGCAGCCCCACGTTTTGGGTCCTCTTGAGAGCCGGACGGGCTCGTAATTTTTCAGAAGGGCCAGGGGAAGCCGGCTAGGCTACCCATGGCTATTTACTCCGACAATAGAACTTTCCAAATAAAAATGGCAGCAATTCTCGTGAGCACTAAAGTTTCTGTTTTTTACAGCAAGATTAAAAAGACTTTCCCCAAGTCTTCCCAATGGCTCTACTTGGCACAAACACTAATTAAACACAAAAAACACAACCAAAACGAGGCTAGATAAATTATTTATTACTAAACAGGAGCAAAAGGCAAGGAATAAAAATAAAATTGGCTTGCCTCCCAACAAGCGCTATCGTTTAACGCCCCTAGCTAGGCATAAAAACAAGGATAGATCTAGGTATTGCTATATTTGGTAGGAAATCCATAAGTGGCTCTCATAATAGATTCATATGGTAATTTTATTTTCTTTCTAGGAAAGTGTTCCATGGCTTTCCTTAACGGAAATTGGAATCTAATATTCCCTTCCTTCATATCAATAATTGCACCAATCGTTCTAAGGAAAGGTCTACCAAGAATAATAGGACATGAAGGATTGCAATCTATGTCAATAACAATAAAATCTACGGGCACATAGTTCCTATTTGCAACAATAAGAACATCATTAATTCTTCCCATAGGTTTCTTAATAGTGGAATCCGCAAGGTGCAAGTTTAAAGAGCAATCATCAAAATCATGGAAATCTAGCAAATCACACAAAGTCTTTGGAATCGTGGAAACACTAGCACCCAAATCACACAAAGCATAGCATTCATGATCTTTAATTTTAATTTTAATAGTAGGTTCCCACTCATCATAAAGTTTTCTAGGGATAGAAACTTCCAACTCAAGTTTTTCTTCACAAGATTGCATCAAAGCATCAACGATATGTTTAGTAAAAGCTTTATTTTGACTATAAGCATGAGGAGAACTTAGCACGGATTGCAACAAGGAAATGCAATCTATCAAAGAGCAATTATCATAATTAAATTCCTTGAAACCCAAAATAGTGGGTTCATTAATATTTAAAGTTTTGACTTCTTCAATCCCACTTTGAACAATTTTAGCATCAAGATCTAAAGACTCCGGATTTTTGGAACGCCGTCTAGGTAAAGGTGGATCATATTCAGTCCCATCATTATTAAGATTCATATTGCAAAACAAAGATTTAATAAGGGACACATCTATAACTTTTAGATCTTCATCTTTATTTTCATGGAAACTAGAAGAACAGGCTTTTATAAAAGCAATCTTTCTTAGCACGCATCCTAGCGGTTCTTTCTTTGCACTCATCAATGGAAATTCTCATGGCTTTGAGAGACTCACTGATATCATGCTTAGGTTTATTAGATATAAGTTTCAAAGAATCAACATCAAGAGAAATTCTATCAATGTTCCTAGCCAACTCATCAATCTTAAGTAATTTTTCTTCAATCAAAGCATTGAAATTCTTTTGCGAAGTAATAAATTCTTTAATATTAGATTCAAAATCAGAGGGCATCTTATTATAATTCCCATAAGAATTGTTGTAGGAATTACCATAATTATTAGAGGAATTACTAGGATACGGCCTTGGATTAAAGTTTCCTCTATACGCGTTGTTACCAAAATTATTCCTACCAACAAAATTCGCATCCATAGATTCATTATTATTCTCAATCAAAGTAGACAAAGGCATATCATTAGGATCAGAAGAAACACTTTTATTAGCAAATAATTTCATAAGTTCATCCATCTTTCCACTCAAAACATTAATTTCTTCTATCGCATGCACTTTCTTATTAGTAGATCTTTCAGTGTGACATTGAGAATAATTAACCATAATATTATCTAGGAGTTTAGTACCTTCTCCTAAAGTGATTTCCATAAAAGTGCCTCCTGCGGCCGAATCTAAAAGATTTCTAGAAGCAAAATTCAATCCGGCATAAATTTTTTGTATAATCATCCACAAATTCAAGCCATGTGTAGGGCAATTACGTATCATTAATTTCATCCTCTCCCAAGCTTGTGCAACATGTTCATGATCAAGTTGCTTAAAATTCATAATATCATTTCTAAGAGAGATGATCTTAGCGAGAGGAAAATACATAGAGATAAGAGCATCTTTGCACTTATTCCAAGAATGAATACTATTTTTAGGCAAAGACGAAAACCAAGCTTTAGCACGATCTCTAAGCGAAAAAGGAAATAGCTTCAATTTAACAATATCATTATCCACATCTTTCTTCTTTTGCATATCACACAAATCAACGAAGCTATTTAGATGGGTAGCGGCATCTTCACTAGGAAGGCCGGCTAATTGATCTTTCATGACAAGATTCAATAAAGCAGTATTGATTTCACAAGATTCAGTATCGGTAAGAGGAGCAATCGGAGTGCTAAGGAAATCATTGCGGTATTGGTGAAGTCACACAATTTAGTATTATCTTGAGCCATCGTGACAAGCAAGCAATCCAACACACGAGCAAACAAGAGACGGGTAAAAGGAGGCAAATAGAGAAAGAGGGGGAGGATGGAGAGAGAGGATGAATAAAACGACCAGGGTGAAGTGGGGGAGAGGAAAACGAGAGGCAAATTGCAAATAATGTAATGCGGGAGATAAGGGTTTGTGATGGTTACTTGGTGTGTTGAATTTTGCGTAGACCTCCCCGGCAACGGCGCTAGAAATCCTTCTTGCTACCTCTTGAGCACTTGCGTTGGTTCCCTTGAAGAGGAAAGGGTGTGCAGCAAAGTAGCATAAGTATTTCCCTCAGTTTTTGAGAACCAGGGTATCAATCCAGTAGGAGGCCACGCACGAGTCCCTCGCACCTACACAAACAAATAAATCCTCGCAACCAACACGATTAGGGGTTGTCAATCCCTACACAGTCACTTACGAGAGTGAGATCTGATAGATATGATAAGATAATATTTTTGGTATTTTTATGACAAAGATGCAAAGTAAAATAAATGGCAAAGGAAATAACTAAGTATTGGAAGATTAATATGATGGAAGATAGACCCGGGGGCCATAGGTTTCACTAGTGGCTTCTCTCAAGAGCATAAGTATTCACGGTGGGTAAACAAATTACTGTTGAGCAATTGACAGAATTGAGCATAGTGATGAGAATATCTAGGTATGATCATGTATATAGGCATCACGTCCGAGACAAGTAGAGCGACTCCGGCCTGCATCTACTACTATTACTCCACACATCGACCGCTATCCAGCATGCATCTAGAGTATTAAGTTCATAAGAACAGAGTAACACTTTAAGCAAGATGACACGGTGTAGAGGGATAAACTCATGCAATATGAAATAAACCCCATCTTGTTATCCTCGATGGCAATAATACAATACGTGCCTTGCTGCCCCTACTGTCACTGGGAAAGGACACCGCAAGATTGAACCCAAAGCTAAGCACTTCTCCCATTGCAAGAAAGATCAATCTAGTAGGCCAAACCAAACTGATAATTCGAAGAGACTTGCAAAGATAACCAATCATACATAAAAGAATTCAGAGAAGATTCAAATATTGTTCGTAGATAAACTTGATCATAAACCCACAATTCATCGGTCTCAACAAACACACCACAAAAGAAGATTACATCGAATAGATCTCCACAAGAGAGGGGGAGAACTTTGTATTGAGATCCAAAAGGAGAGAAGAATCCATCTAGCTAATAACTATGGACCCGAAGGTCTGAGGTAAACTACTCACACTTCATCGGAGAGGCTATGGTGTTGATGTAGAAGCCCTCCGTGATCGATGCACCCTCCGGCGGAGCTCCGGAAAAGGCCCCAAGATGGGATCTCGTGGATACATAAAGTTACAGCGGTGGAATTAGGGTTTTGGCTCCGTATCTGGTAGTTTGGGGGTATGTAGGTATATATAGGAGGAAGGAGTACGTCGGTGGAGCAACATGGGGCCCACGAGGGTGGAGGGAGCGCCCAGGGGAGTAGGCGCGCCCCCTACCTCGCGGCCTCCTGGTTGATGTCTTGACATAGGGTCCAAGTCCTCTGGATCACGTTCGTTCCGAAAATCACGTTCCCGAAGGTTTCATTCCGTTTGGACTCCGTTTGATATTCTTTTTCTGCGAAACTCTGAAATAGGCAAAAAAACAGCAATTCTGGGCTGGGCCTCCGGTTAATAGGTTAGTCCCAAAAATAATATAAAAGTGTATAATAAAGCCCAATAATGTCCAAAAAAGAATATAATATATCATGGAACAATAAAAAATTATAGATATGTTGGAGATGTATCATGCCGCAGTGTACTGGGAGACGGCTATCACACCGCCGGCGGTCATCGGCAGGGAGCCTAAGGAGGAGGAAGAAGAGGCGGTGCACATGCCAACTAGGGCACCGGAGCCAGTCTGTCCTACCTGGCAGATCGACCTCAACTCCGCCGAGGACAACGAGGACGACCCGCCAGCCCGCACGGTGATGAAGAAGAAGATGAAGGCCAGCGGCTCGACCAGCCACTCCGCACGCCGGTGACGGCCGCTGCAGTCAGCCAGTGTCCATTGTGTACCCCCTTTCCCCCTATTCCCCTATCCCCCAATCCCAAAATCTACCTTATGCATTCCAATCTTGCATGTATGAACTCATATGAACTGCTATGAACTAGTATGAACTACCCCTATGCTTATCTACCTCTATTCCCCATTCCCCTCCGCCGTGGATCGAATATATCGTCGTGGATCAAATCTCGCGTGCATGTCGAAGAAAGAGAAGTGCTTACCTCCATTGATGGAGTCCGGTGGTCTTCTTCCTCTGCTCCGATCTGTCGCCGCCGGTGAGAGTTGGGAGAGCGGGGAAGAGTGCGGAGAGGGAGCAGTGAGGGGCGGTGAGGCTAATAACTGTCGGTGCTTCGGGAAGCAATGCGGCTTCTCGAGGGTGGCTGCGCGTGTGCAGCCGCGCCCGCCCACGTGCACCGCTCGGGCCTGGCCCTAGAGAAACTGCCGTCTCGTGCGTTCCCAATGAGCCAAGCCCTGAGGTGCTTTAAGAAGCGTCTGATGCAGGCCCAATAGTGTATGTGGGCTACCAAACAGGTCGCACACATCCTGCGCGGGCCTGGTTGGGCTGCATGCGGCAACCAAACACGCCCGTGAAGTCTGAACTTGAACTTACAGTTTAGAAATTAGCATGTTACCATCTTTTTTTTCTTATTTGAGGAATGATTGTTGGGATTCAGAACTAGAACACTTGTATATTCCTTGCAGTTTTTTAAACTGTAGTTGCACTACAGCAGGATACTTGTAATATTGTTGGTTGCTCCATGCTAATATTTAACAGGAAAACCACTGCTCATTTGTGAAATCTAACCAATGCTAATATTTGAATTAAGACAAAAGATGAATGCTTCGACATATTTCGGATGTAGGCACGTGCAAATATTTGATTAGATTATGCTATCTGCACATGAATATTATTCTTGCCATCCAAATTATAGCTCCATATGTACTTGTGTGCATAATTCTTATTACTTGATGTTCAAATTGTACCTCAACTTGCAATATGTCACAATTGAGTTCCGATGAGTTCGAAGATGACACCGTTGACCCAACAGAAATTTTCTCTCTAGAAGATTACTTGGCATAACAGAATACTCTCAACAACTTTGCTACACAAATAGCCACAAACATTAATGGTGCATTAGGAGCTCCAAGTACTAGGCGTCGGTCAGCTCCTAGGACATATATTGACAGGAAGAGGGAATTTTACAGTGAACTTCTCATAGCAGATTACTTCTGTGATAATCCTACCTATCTTGATTACTACTTCCATAGAAGGTTTCACATGGGAAAACCCCTCTTTCTACGCATTGTGCAAGCTCTTGGTGAGTGGTCTCCCTACTTCACTCAAAGGGTAGATGCCCTGGGCCGTCCAGGTCTATCACCTCTACAGAAGTGCACAGCTGCCATGCATATGTTAGCGTATGGTGTTCCTGCTGACAAAACAGATGACCATGTAAGACTTGGTGCATCTACGGCACTCAAGTGTCTTGAGATATTTTCTTAGGGGGGTCATTGCTAAGTTTGGTGGAGAATATTTGCGAAGGCCAACTATTGAAGACATTCAACGCCTACTAGAAATTGGTGAAGCGCGTGGTTTTCCTGGTATGCTAGGAAGCATAGACTACATGCATTGGAAGTGGAAAAATTGTCCTGTTGGATGGAAGGGGCAGTTTACACGTGGTGACTATGGTGTCCCTACCATCATCCTTGAGGCTGTTGCATCCCACGATCTATGGATATGGCATGCCTTCTTCGGTGTTCCAGGATCCAACAATGACATCAATGTGCTCAATCAGTCGCCATTGTTCACTGAAACGTTGCAAGGGAATGCTCCTAGGGTAGACTACTATGGCAATGAGCAACAATACAAGAAGGGATATTATCTTGCAGATGGAATATATCCGGAGTGGGCTGTTTTTGGGAAAACCATTCGGCTGCCTCAAACCGAAAAGGACAAGTTATTCATGAAGAAACAAGAAGGTGCGAGAAAGGATGTTGAACGTGCATTTGGAGTTCTACAACAACGCTTCAAAATTGTGGCAGAACCATCACGGCTTTGGGGTCAAATAGATATCTGCAACATAATGAAAGCGTGTGTGATCAAAAATAACATGATACTTGAAGATGAGAAGGGCGTGGAGTTACCTTTCAATTTGAATGAAGCTTTAGGAACATCCACTACTCCGCCGCCAAGAGCAATTAGTGGGGCTACACCTTTGTTCGCCGACACCTTTGTTCGCCGACGTGATTAGAAGAGATGTTTAGATACGTGACTGGTCCATGCACAATCGGCTCAAGCATGATTTGTTTGAGCATATTTGGAAGAAATTCAGCAAAGAGTCAAACAACTAGTTGTAGTTTACAACTTCTGTTGCGTTGGTGAACAACTTTATTTTGTGTGTGTGTGTCTGTGTGTTAGAGAGAGAGAGCGGTGAGTTTTAAGACTATGCTTGAATTGTATGTGTTGTCAAGTGTTTTAAGACGATCTTTGAATTTACTCTAAATTATGCATACTGACTTGTGTTCTGTACTTGCTTGAATTTCACTCGGTACTTCAGTGAAGTGTGAACTCAGCATGTTAACTATCTATGTTAACTATCATAATAACAAACTTTTTTTCTTTCAGCTGCAATGGAATACCGTCCTCCTAATGGTTTCATGAGCTTCCTTCAAGGCCAAAGTCATCCCAACTTCACCTTGCTAGCCCCTCAGCAGCTTGGTTTTCAATATCCAATGTTCTGCACGCAGCAGCCGCCGCCAGCCAATCACCACCCTCTTCCATCAACGTCTAATCCCAGGACCACAACTCCATCGAACAAGCGAAAACAAGTCGCAATCGATGTGGAAGCGAATGATGAAGATAGACAGAGGTTGTACTATACAAAAGATGAGGACCTCAGATTGGTAAGGCCCCAAAATCCTCTTATTCTTGTCATGTAGACGTCAAAGATATCTCATGTCTTGATATCTAAGAATTTATTTAGGCTGGTTCTCCTAGTTTTATACTTTTGGACTTGCATCTTGTCTTAGTTAAATTTAACCGTATGCTTACTTCCTTTGTGTAGCTGAGTGCTTGGTTAAGCAAATCTGTGAATCCAATCGATGGGAATGCCAAGAAGGGAGAATACTACTGGAAGGAGGTTGTTGATACATACAACAACACAACTGAGAGTGACCGACAAAGGGATGTGAAGCACCTCAAGAACCATTGGTACAAAACAACAAGAAGGTAACCTCTTTCAATGGCTGCTATAACCAGATGAGAGATACCTATGCGAGTGGTTGGTGTGATAAACAATTGATGCAGCAAGTGCTAGACCTATACCAAAGCCGCAATGGGCACCAGTTCATGTATGTGCATTGGTGGGAAGCTGTGAAAGATAGCCAAAAGTGGAAGATTCATGTATATACAGAAGGAGATGGAATAAGGAGGTCAGCACCAATACCAACTGAGAATACTCAGTGCCCCCCAGGAACAAAGAGGGCGAAGAAAGCTACAGGAAAAGATAAGGAAGCCCCTACTGAGATGAATAACATGAAAGAACAGATTGAGGCATTTCTACAAGCACAAGCTGATGCTAAGGAACGAACTGATGAGACGATGGAATTGCAGAGTCGACTATCTGCTTAGAAGGTAGACGCTAATCGACTTGCATATGAGGCAGCAAAGGAGAGGACAGTGGCCAAGTTAGCAGAGGAAAGAACCAAGTTGTTTGACAAGTTCACATATATGTTGAGTGCTGACACTACAAGAATAGAGCCATGGGCAAAGGAGATGCATATGAAGGCTGTCACACGGTTGGGGGATCAACTTTACAGAGAGGAATAGAAGGTATGTACTTCAACTTGTTCGACTACCTTTGGTTTACAAGAAAAGTGCAGGAATACTATACACGCATGAAGAATTGCTCTTGTGAGTTTGTACTTTCAGGTCCACTCCATATACTGACATGAATTCGCTCGGTCAATTTATTTCTTTCCTTTCCTGCAAACCAAATGAATCTGTGTTTTCATTCCTTTGTTCTCCATCTTGATTCCTGTCATATTCCTGTGTGTATCATATTCTTGCATTTTCCTATTCTTGATCTGATAAGGTATGAGGTTACTCCTTTCCCTGCCTCTTTGTGTCCTCGCCAAATTAATTTGGTTCAGCATGCATCCCTTCTTGTTCTCCCTGTAAGCTAGTACAATCCATCTCCAGGGGCAATTATCAGCACCGGTTCAGTAAACTAGGCATGGGTTTGATGGGTTTTGGACATTTATGATTATTCGGTAAACTAGGCTTGGATCTGATAAGGTGTCAGGATACTTGTACTATTGTCAGTTGCTCCATGCAAATTTAACAAGAAATGCTCTAGCCAAACCAAATGGTTAACTTAGAAAAAATCTATGTTTTCGACATGCTTGTTATCATGCTCTAACTTGTGTCTTGCTTCTCATGTGGATGTTCTACATATATGTGCAACAAAAGCGGGTTTCATGTGCCAGGAAGTGTAGAAGATGTGAGAGTTTTCTTTGGAATGAGAAGAATCAAAGTATACGGCGACAAATTCAGTCTGAAATTTGATTTGTGTGTTTACAAATCTTTCCATTATGAGTATTTGGAAACCTTAAGATTATTCTGTTACTATGGGATTTTGTAGTGTCATGGACAAGACATACTTGTTGACACTGTTTGCATATCAAGAGTGTTGATTTTTGTTTGGAAATCAAGTTGTTTGATAACTTTTAGTGTGTATGCTTGTTGATATTGTTGATTCAAATGAATGCTGGTATTGTTTAAATGTAGTGGAGGTTTCATGTGTTGGAAAGGAGACGAGAGAGAAAACGTAAGATGATGACATCACATAGAGTGGCTTTCATTGGGTGATAGTGTCATACAACAATAGCTTCATTTAAATTTATCTATGTGGATGGTTGGGGCAGCACCAAGGTGCTGCCTCCATTGTACTACCTTTGTCCCGGTTTATTGGTCCCCTTTGTAATCTATGCTAAATTTTGACCAAAGATTTAGCTAACAAAATATTAATGCATGTTAACAAAATTATATTGTTGGATTCATATTTGAGCAAACTTTTAGGTGATAAAATTTTTTATGACATGCATGAACATTATGTTAGTTAAATTTATGGTCAAAATTCAGCACGGAATACAATGATGATCAATAAACTAGGACTGAGGTAGTACATGCCTAAGTAACTCTCCGTAAGTGTAGCAAAGCTGGGCCAGCTCGCTATGACTACCCATAGTGGGAGTAACATAGGTAGTAACATCACATATATCTAGATAAAATAGATGATGTGGCAAACAATAAATGAAGAAAGAGAGGCATGTGGTAACATAGCTAGTTACTAATAGTATGAGTAACACCACATATATCAAGGTAAGATGAGTCTATAGCCTAATAAATAAAGTGTTGCATGTTACCACACATATGTTACTCCCCACTATAGATATAGTAACATAGAGTAGTAACATGGGCATGTTACTACTCTATGTTACAACCCATTGTGGCTAGTCTATTCTATACCTACTATTAAAATAAATAGGTATTCTTGGTTTGGTTCTGTTTTGTTTGGTCCTGTTTAATGATAACCCACAAGTATAGTGGATCGCAATAGCTTTCGAGGGTAGAGTATTCAACCCAAATTTATTGATTCGACACAAGGGGAGCCAAAGAATATTCTCAAGTATTAGCAGCTGAGTTGTCAATTCAACCACACCTGGAAACTTAGTATCTGCAGCAAAGTGTTTAGTAACAAAGTAATATGATAGTGGTGGTAGCGGCAACAAAAGTAAAGACAGCAAAAGTAATGTTTTTGGTATTTCGTAGTGATTGTAACAGTAGCAGCGGGAAAGTAAATAAGCGAGAACCAGTATATGGAAAACTCGTCGGCACCGGATCAGTGATGGATAATTATGTCGGATGCGGTTCATCATGTAACAGTCATAACATAGGGTGACACAGAACTAGCTCCAATTCATCAATATAATGTAGGCATGTATTCCGTATATAGTCATACATGCTTATGGAAAAGAACATGCATGACATCTTTTGTCCTACCCTCCCGTGGCAGCGGGGTCCTATTGGAAACTAAGGGATATTAAGGCCTCCTTTTAATAGAGAACCAGAACAAAGCATTAGCACATAGTGAATACATGAACTCCTCAAACTGTGGTCATCACCGGGAGTGGTCCCGATTATTGTCACTTCGGGGTTGCCGGATCATAACACATAGTAGGTGACTATAGACTTGCAAGATAGGATCAAGAACTCACATATATTCATGAAAACATAATAGGTTCAGATCTGAAATCATGGCACTCGGGCCCTAGTGACAAGCATTAAGCATAGCAAAGTCATAGCAACATCAATCTCAGAACATAGTGGATACTAGGGATCAAACCCTAACAAAACTATCTCGATTACATGATAAATCTCATCCAACCCATCACCGTCCAGCAAGCCTACGATGGAATTACTCACGCACTGCGGTGAGCATCATGAAATTGGTGATGGAGGATGGTTGATGATGACAATGGCGACGAATCCCCCTCTCCGGAGCCCCGAACGGACTCCAGATCAGCCCTCCCGAGAGGTTTTAGGGCTTGGCAGCGGCTCCGTATCATAAAACGTGATGATTTCTTCTTTCTGATTTTTTTCTCTCCGAAAGAAAATATATAGAGTTGGAGTTGACGTCGGAGGGCATCCAGGGGGCCCACGAGGTAGGGGGCGCGCCCTAGGGGGGGCGCCCCCACCCTCGTGGATAGGCTGTGGGCCCCCTGGTCTTCATCTTTGGCGAGGATTTTTTATTATTTTTTCTAAGATGTTCCGTGGAGTTTCAGGTCATTCCGAGAATATTTGTTTTCTGCACATAAAACAACACCATGACAATTCTGCTGAAAACAGCGTCATTCCGGGTTAGTTCCATTCAAATCATACAAGTTAGAGTCCAAAACAAGGGCAAAAGTGTTTGGAAAAGTAGATACGACGGAGATGTATCAACTCCCCCAAGCTTAAACCCTTGCTTGTCCTCAAGCAATTAGTTGACAAACTGAAAGTAAGAAAGAAAAACTTTTACAAACTCTGTTTGCTCTTGTTGTTGTAACTATGTCAAGCCAGCATTCAAGTTTTCAGCATATATCATAACTAACCACATTTGCAATAATTCTCAGGTCTCATAATTACTCATATCAATAGTATAATCAACTAGCAAGCCATAATAATAAATCTCGGATGACAACACTTTCTCAAAACAATCATAATATGATATAACAAGATGGTATCTTGCTAGCCCTTTCTGAGACCGCAAAACATAAATGCAGAGCACCTTTAAAGATCAAGGACTGACTAGACATTATAATTCATGGTAAAAGAGATCCAATCATAGTCACACCCAATATAAATTAATAGTGATGAATGCAAATGACAGTTGTGCTCTCCAGTTAGTGCTTTTTAATAAGAGGGTGATGACTCAACATAAAAGTAAATGGATAGGCCCTTCGCAGAGGGAAGCAGGGATTTGTAGAGGTGCCAGAGCTCGGTTTTGAAATAGAGATAAATTGCATTTTGAGCGGTATACTTTCATTGCCAATGTAACAACTAAGAGATGGCGATATCTTCCATGCTAAACACATTATAGGAGGTTCCCAAACAGAATGGTAAAGTTTATACTCCCCCTCCACCAACAAGCATCAATCCATGACTTGCTCGAAACAACGAGTGTCTCCAACATACATCAGGTCCCAGGGGGAGTTTTGTTTGCAATTAATTTTGATTTAGTTTGCATAAAGCATGAGACTGGGCATCCCAGTGACCAGCAATTTTCTCGTGAGTGAGGAGCGAAGTCCACCCCTCTTGAGAATAACTCGCCTAACACGGAAGATAAGGACAGCCTTGGTTGATACATGAGCTATTCGAGCATACAAAACAAAATGTTTATTTGAAGGTTTAGAGTTTGGCACATACAAATTTACTTGGAACGGCAGGTAGATACCGCATATAGGAAGGTATGGTGGACTCATCTGGAATAACTTTGGGGTTTAAGGGATTGGATGCACAAGCAGTATTCCCGCTTAGTACAAGTGAAGGCTAGCAAAAGACTGGGGAGCGACCAACTAGAGAGCGACAACAGCCATGTACATGCATTAAAATTAATAAACATTGGATGCAAGCATGAGTAGGATATAATCCACCATGAACATAAATATCGTGAAGGCTATGTTGATTTTGTTTCAACTACATGCGTGAACATGTGCCAAGTCAAGTCACTTAAATCATTCAAAGGAGGATACCACCCCATCATACCACATCATAATCATCGCAATAGCATGTTGGCACACAAGGTAAATCATTATAACTCATAGCTAATCAAGCATGGCACAAGCAACTATGATCTCTAATTGTCATTGTAAACATGTTTATTCATAATAAGCTGAATCAAGAATGAGGGACTCATCATATTTACAAAAAAAGAGGTCGAGTTCATACCAGCTTTTCTCATCTCAGTCAGCCCATCATATATCATCATAATTGCCTTTCACTTGCATGACCGAACGGTGTGAATAATAATAAGAGTGTACGTGCATTGGACTAAGCTGGAATCTGCGAGCATTCAATAAACAGGAGAAGACAAGGCAATATGGGCTCTGGGTTAAATCAACAATAATGCATATAAGAGCCACTTCAACAATTTAATCATGGTCTTCTCCTACTGACCCCAAAGGAAAGAGAATAAATAAAAACTATTTATACGGGAAAGCTCCCAACAAGCAAAAGAAGAACGGGGAACATTTTTGGGTTTTCTTTTTTTTATTACTACTACTACAGCAGAAAAGTAAACTACAACTAATTTTTTTTGTTTTTCTTAACGTTTAACAAACACACAAGAAGAAAGCAGGAAAAAGAAAATAAACTAGCATGGATATTACAGTGAAAGAGTATGAGCACCGACCTCTAGCAATGAGTGTGTGTGAACATAAATGTAATGTCGGTGAGAAAATACGTACTCCCCCAAGCTTAGGCTTTTGGACTAAGTTGGTCTATTGGCAGGGATAGCCTGGCGGGTACCCGTAGGTGTAGCTGGGGTCGTATTGCGACGAAGAATAGTTGGGATCATACTGATGTGCAGTGGTTATCGCCTACTGAGCTGCAGCGTGGAGTCGAGCTGCCTCCGCTCTCCTCTCGTACTCTTCTGCCTCCTCTCTGGTAATAACATATCTTCTTTTTGTCTATGAATCAAAGAAGGCAGGAGCAGGGAGAGTAATACGAAAAACACGTCGTTTATCAAAAATTAAACGATATAAGAGAGGTGGTTCAGGCCTCTCGACAAACTGGTGCGAAGCCATAGAGTTATAATCTAAATATGCAGGAGGCAACTCCGTATCACCCTCACGAATGTCTATCTCAAGAAAATGAGCTAAGCGGGTTGCATAAATTCCTCCAAAGAAATCTCCATTATGTCTATTATGATGCAACCTACGAGCTACAATGGCTCCCATATGATAAGATTGGTCTCCTAACACAGCACTCATAAGAATGCTAAGATCAGGGATACACACGTGACATGCTTCATTCTTAGCATTTATGCATCTACCGATGAAGAGAGCAAAATAATGTATAGCAGGAAAGTGAATGCTCCCTATGGTAGCCTGCGTTATATCTCTAGATTCCCCCACAGTTCTACTAGCAAGAAAGTTTCTAAATTCAGATTTAGGGGGATCCCTAACACTACCCCATGATGGAAGTTTGCAAGCAGAAGTGAAATCCTCTGAGTCCATGGTATAAGATTTGTCATAGAGATCAAACATGACTGAAGGAGAATTACACGAAGATGAATACTCAAACCTCCTCACAAATGAACTTGTGAGATCATGATACTGGGGGCATTTGTTAGCCTCAAAATCCTCAAGACTGGCATTGCGCAAATATGCTTTGAATTCTTCTTTAATTCCCGCACGGTCCATAAAATTTTCCGACGGCCATTCGCAAGGCCGTACTGGAGCATCTCTTGGTGGATCCTCGTCAGCATCGCGCATAGCAATCCTGGGTCCTTGTTTCTTAGAGGAACCACCTTGGAACATCTTCCTAAGCATATTGTTGTTCTCTGAAAAATTCTGAAATTTTTAGTAACTTCAAACAAAAGTGAACCAACTTCAATAAAACTGATAGCAACTACTCCTACAAGTGCCTAGAGCCTAAATCAAGCATTAGAACTACTTGGAACCATATAAATTTGACATGCAAGCTCAAGAACATGGTCACCTATGCAGCACAAATTTGCAAAGAATAAAGCACTAGAACAAAAACTAATTGGACCAATGGAGGAGTCACATACCAAGGAACAATCTCCCCAAGCAGTTTTGCGAGAGGTGCCTTGAGCAAGGAGATCGAAAATCACAGCAAAAGTGGCTGGAACTCGTGCTTGAGTTGGTTTTTCGGGTTTGTGCGAGACAGAGGAAGAAGATGGGTGCTGGGATAAGTGGAGGAGGGCCACCGTGGGCCCATGAGGCAGGGGGCGCGCCCTAGACGGGGGGCGCCCACCACCCTCGTGGCCAGGTGGCAGCTCCTCCCGCGGTAATTTTTTGCACAGTAAATCCTCAAATATTCCCGAAAAAATCATATTAATTTGGCATGTCATTCTGAGGACTTTTATTTTCGGGATATTTTTATATTGCACGGATAAGTCAGGAAACAGACAGAAAAATACTATTTTTACTTTATTTCTACTAATTAACAGAAAATGTAGAGAGGGTATAGAAGGTTGTGCTTCTAGTTTCATCCATCTCATGCTCATCAAAAAGAATCCACTAACAAGGTTGATCAAGTCTTGTTAACAAACTCATTCCGATAATCATGAAACCAGAGAAATTTCGAATAAAACTAAGTTACCTTGACGGGGATATGCACATCCCCTATAATAAGTATATCATATTTCTTTTTGACAGTAGGAAGAGGAAATTCAAAACCTCCAATTATAATCGATGGAATTTTTCCAATGGAGTTGATACTATGAACTTGAGGTTGTTTCCTCGGAAAGTGTACCGTATGCTCATTACCATTAACATGAAAAGTGACATTGCCTTTGTTGCAATCAATAACAGCCCCTACAATATTAAGAAAAGGTCTTCCAAGAATAATAGACATACTATCATCCTCGGGAATATCAAGAATAACAAAGTCCGTTAAAATAGTAACGTTTGCAACCACAACAGGCACATCCTCATAGATACCGACAGGTATAGCAGTTGATTTATTAGCCATTTGCAAAGATATTTCAGTAGGTGTCAACTTATTCAAGTCAAGTCTATGATATAAAGAGAGAGGCATAACACTAACACCGGCTCCAAGATCACATAAAGCAGTTTTAATATAATTTCTTTTAATGGAGCAAGGTATAGTAGGTACTTCGGGGTCTCCAAGTTTCTTTGGTATTCCACCCTTAAAAGTATAATTAGCAAGCATGGTGGAAATCTCAGCTTCCGGTATCTTCCTTTTATTAGTAATGATATCCTTCATATATTTAGCATAAGGATTTGTTTTGAGCACATCAGTTAATCGCATATGCAGAAAGATGGGCCTAATCATTTCAGCAAAGCGCTCTAAATCCTCATCATCCTTTTTCTTGGATGGTTTTGGAGGAAAAGGCATGGGTTTCTGAACCCAAGGTTCCCTTTCTTTACCATGTTTCCTATCAACAAAGTCTCTTTTATCATAACGTTGATTCTTTGATTGTGGGTTATCGAGATCAACAACAGGTTCAATTTCTACATCATTATCATTACTAGGTTGAGCATCATCATGAACATCATCATTAATATTTTCATTAGGTCCATGTTCATTACCAGATTGTGTTTCAGCATCAGACATAGAGATATCATTTGGATTATCAGGTGGTTCAGCAATAGGTTCACTAGAAGTTTGCACAGTTCTATCATTTTTCTTCTTCTTCTTTTTAGAAGAACTAGGAACATCAATATTATTTCTTTGAGAATCTTGCTCGATTCTCTTAGGGTGGCCTTCAGGATACAAAGGTTCCTGAGTCATTCTACCAGTTCTAGTAGCCACTCTAACAGCATAATCATTTTTCTTACTATTCATTTCATCAAGCACTTCTTTTTGAGCTTTAAGCACTTGTTCTACTTGCGTGGTAACCATAGAAGCATGTTTGCTAACAAGTTTAAGTTCACCTTTAATATTAGCCATATAATCACCCAAGCATCTAATCATATAAGCATTTTCTTTTAACTGTCTATCAAAATAAGCATTGAAGTCGTCTTGCTTAAACATAAAGTTATCAAACTCATCCATGCACTGACTAGCAATTTTAGTAGGAGGAACTTCAGCTTTATCATATCTATAGAGAGAATTTACCTTTACTACCTGTGTCGGGATATCAGGGTCAGGAGGTTCTTCAATAAATAAAGAATTGAGATCATAAGTTTCTTCAACAGGCGGTATATTAAGACCATGTATTTCTTCAATAGGAGGTAAATTCTTAACATCTTCAGCTTTAATACCTTTTTATTTCATAGATTTCTTTGCCTCTTGCATATCTTCGGGACTGAGGAATAGAACACCTCTCTTCTTAGGAGTTGGTTTAAGAATAGGCTCAGTAATTGGAGCAGGAGCTGGCTCAGGTGTAACACCCCGGATATGACTTTCCCAATTTGTATTCCAACTCTTGCCGTTTCCGGCGTTAAGTTAATTTATTTTCTCGGGTTCGGGTCTTTGTATCCGTATGTTGTTATCATTGTCATGCATCTCATATCATGTCATCATGTGCATTGCATTTGCATACGTGTTCATCTCATGCATTCGAGCTTTTTTCCCCGTTGTCCGTTTTGCATTCCGGCGCTTCGTTCTCCTCCGGTGGTCATTTCTAGCTTTCTTTCATGTTTGGGGATTAAACATTTCCGGATTGGACCGAGACTTGCCAAGCGGCCTTGGTTTACTACCGGTAGACCGCCTGTCAAGTTTCGTACCATTTGGACTTCGTTTGATACTCCAACGGTTAACCGAGGGACCGAAAAGGCCTCGTGTGTGTTGCAGCCCAACACCCCTCCATTTTGGCCCAAAACCCACCAAACTCTGCTCCATGATCTAGAGCGTTCGATCACGATCGCGTGGCCGAAAACCGCACCTCATTTGGACTCTCCTAGCTCCCTCTATGCCTATATAAAGCCCCCTCCTGAAATTTGCGGATCTCCTCCCTCTCAAACCCTAGAAATCGTCCCCGCGCCACGCCGGACAAAAATCCCGCCGCCGGACATTGTCCGCTCCGTTGCCCGGCCAACCACCGCCCGCCACATGTCCTCACTGCCGCCTCCCACCGCGCGGCCCGAAGCCGCCGCCGCCGCACCGAGACGGCCGCCGCCCTCCTCCCACGCCGCGCCGCCTCGCCCGCCGTCCACCGCCGCCGCCTCGCCCGCCGTCCGCCGCCGCCACCGCGGGTCGCTGACCGCCGCCGCCGTCGCGCAGCGCGCCGCCCCGCCGCTAGCTCACTCTCCGGCCAGATCCGGTCGAGGAGCGACCGGACCCGGCACCCCCAACCCCGGCCGCCGCCGTCTTCGTCGTTTCCGGCGGACTGCGCCGCCACCTCGGATTCCGCGCCACTCAAACCCTAGATCTGGGGTTGTGTTTTTTTTCCTAAGTCCCTGATATTTTCAGTCCATGTGCCTATATTCAACTTGCTATATCTCCGCATCCGTAGCTCCGATTCATGCATATAGCATATCAAAATGTTCGCCTCAGAGAGTACATCATTTCATTCCATTGCATCATTTTCATTTGAGTTCATCTTGATGCCCGAAATGCTGTTAGAAGAGGGCTACTTGAATTAATTGTCAGATCTGCTACTCCATCTTAGACATTTATCATTTTTGCCATGATTATTGTGTGCATGCTATGCCCATGAGTTCTACATATGTTTTGTTAAGGGTTTTGTCATCTTTCCAGAGGTGCAACCCATGTATTTTTGTGATGTGTGTGGTGCCTAGTGCAAGCTTGCAAAGTGAGGCACTTGGTAACTCTGTTTTCAGGGACTTAGTAATTTCACTAAGTTCTGGGATCGTTTATCTCATGATGCCATATGTTCATGTTGTTTCCTAGTGATCCGTGCCTCTTTTGAGGATGATCAGTAAAGGAGTTTTGTTAATATTGTAGTCCTCTATCCATCCATGTCTTTGTTTGCAATTATGGAGCACCCTAGCTTGAGTCAATCGAGCTCTACTTTTACTTCGTTGTGAATCTGGGCAGATCGTCAACTTGTTTGCGATTTTGCCGATGTTATTGTAGTTGATCCGTGCATGCTATGCCATTGTTCTTGCCATGTCTAGCTTGCATTTTGTGCCTTCTTAATGGATGTATGCTTGTCTTTCCATGACTTGCTCCCTAGTGAGTGCATCGAGCTCGTAAACATGCCTACTTGAGTTACGATTTCAGCATGTCCCAGTTTTCACCAAGTCTGAAAACTGATTATGTTTTTGCTATGTTCGTGTGCTTGTTAGTATATTTTGTGATCCCTTTTGGCTCAAGGTCACTAAGGGACTTTTGTTAAGCTTGTTGAGTAGCTCCATGCCATGTCTTACTTTGTCATGTTCAGGTCCTGTAGCATGTTGTTTTGTTGCTCCGAAGAGGGCTATATGATCTGAAATTTCAGACAAGTGTTAATTTCACTAAGTCTGAGATCTGTTTACCATTTGCGTTTTTGCCATGCTTGTTTGAACCTGTTAATGGATGAATTGGCCGTAGCTCAGTGCTAGACTTTTGTTAAGCATCTTGAATGCTTCCCTGCCATGTATTTTGATGCCATGTTTGAGTGCTGTAGCATGTTCATCTCATTGCATTTAGATGCCTACTTACTGTAAATCACAGACCGGTGCCATATTTGAATCGCTTGAAATTTCCAAACCGTAACTCCGATTCCGGCGTTCTTTATATCGTTTTCAAGCGATTTCATCTCATCTTTTCAGTGGCACACTTGGTTTTCCAAGTTGAGGCCAGGTTCATGCATTTTCCTGTCATATCTTGCATATGCATCCCGCATCGCATCCCGCATAGCATACCATGTTTGCATCATCTTGTTTGATCCTTGCACGTGGTTGATTGTGTCCTTGTTGCTTGTTTGTCTTGTTTTGGGTAGAGAGGGGAGACGAGTTCGCTAACGAGGAGCCCATTGAGTTTGCTTTCAAGGATCCAGTCAACTCTGACAACTTTGCAGGCAACATGATCATACCCTCGAAATCACTACAATCTTTGCTATGCTAGTTTGCTCGCTCTTTTGCTATGTCAATGCTACGATGCCTACCATTTGCTTGTCAGCCTCCCAAATTGCCATGTTCAGCCTCTAACCCACCATTTGTTGGCGAATGTTGCAGAAAACAAAAATTTTCCTACGGTTTCACCAAGATCCATCTATGAGTTCATCTAGCAACGAGTGATCGGATGCATCTACATACCTTTGTAGATCGCGAGCGGAAGCGTTCAAAGAACGGGGATGAGGTAGTCGTACACGACGTGATCCAAATCACCGATGACCAAGCGCCGAACAGACGGCACCTCCGTGTTCAACACACGTATGGAGCGGATGGCGTCTCCTCCTTCTTGATCCAGCAAGGGGAGAGGAGAGGTTGAGGAAGATGGCTCCAGCAACAGCATGACGGCGTGATGATGGTGGAGCTGCAATACTCCGTCAGGGCTTCGCCAAGCACTATGGAGGAGGAGGAGATGTTGGAGATAGAGAGGGAGGCAACCAAAGGCGTGGATTAAATAGTGAAGGAAATATGCCCTAGAGGCAATAATAAAGTTATTATTTATTTATTTCCTTATATCATGATAAATTTTTATTATTCATGCTAGAATTGTATTAACCGGAAACATAATACATGTGTGAATACATAGACCAACAGAGTGTCACTAGTATGCCTCTACTTGACTAGCTCGTTAATCAAAGATGGTTATGTTTCCTAACCATGAACAAAGAGTTGTTATTTGATTAACGAGGTCACATCATTAGTTGAATGATCTGATTGACATGACCCATTCCATTAGCTTAGCACCCGATCGTTTAGTATGTTGCTATTGCTTTCTTCATGACTTATACATGTTCCTATAACTATGAGATTATGCAAATCCCGTTTACCGGAGGAACACTTTGGGTACTACCAAACGTCACAACGTAACTGGGTGATTATAAAGGAGTACTACAGGTGTCTCCAATGGTAGATGTTGGGTTGGCATATTTCGAGATTAGGGTTTGTCACTCCGATTGTCGGAGAGGTATCTATGGGCCCTCTCGGTAATACACATCACATAAGCCTTGCAAGCACAATAACTAAGATGTTAGTTATGAGATGATGTATTACGGAACGAGTAAAGAGACTTGCCAGTAACGAGATTGAACTAGGTATTGGATACCGACGATCGAATCTCGGGCAAGTAACATACCGATGACAAAGGGAACAACGTATGTTGTTATGCGGTCTGACCGATAAAGATCTTCGTAGAATATGTAGGAGCCAATATGGGCATCCAGGTCCCGCTATTGGTTATTGACCGGAGACGTGTCTCGGTCATGTCTACATTGTTCTCGAACCGTAGGGTCCGCACGCTTAACGTTACGATGATAGTTATTATGAGTTTATGCATTTTGATGTACCGAAGGTTGTTCGGAGTCCCGGATGTGATCACGGACATGACGAGGAGTCTCGAAATGGTCGAGACATAAAGATTGATATATTGGAAGCCTATGATTGGACATCGGAAGTGTTCCGGGTGAAATCGGGATTTTACCGGATTACCGGGAGGGTTACCGGAACCCCCCGGGAGCCAAATGGGCCAACATGGGCCTTAGTGGAAAGGTGAGAGGGAAGCCCACATAGGGCTGCGCCTCCCCCCCCCCCTCTCCCTAGTCCTATTAGGACTAGGAGAGGGGCCGGCCACCTCTCTCTCTCCCCCTTTAAGGATTCCTAGTTGGACTAGGATTGGAGGGGGGAGTCCTACTCCCGGTAGGAGTAGGACTCCTCCTGCGCCTCCCTCTCTTTGGCCGGCCAGCCTCCCTCCCTCCATCCTTTATATACGGGGGCAGGGGACACCCCAAGACACACAAGTTGATCCTTGAGATCGTTCCTTAGCCGTGTGCGGTGCCCCCTGCCACCAAATTCCACCTCGATCATATCATTGTAGTGCTTAGGCGAAGCCCTGCGTCGGTAGTACATCAAGATCGTCACCACGCCGTCGTGCTGACGGAACTCCTCCTCGACGCTTTGCTGGATCGGAGCCCGAGGATCGTCATCGAGCTGAACGTGTGCTAAGAACTCGGAGGTGCCGGAGTAACGGTGCTTGGATCGGTCGGATCAGGAAGAAGACGTACGACTACTTCCTCTACGTTGTGTGATCGCTTCCGCAGTCGGTCTGCGTTGGTACGTAGACAACACTCTCCCCTCTCGTTGCTATGCATCACCATGATCTTGCGTGTGCGTCGGAAAATTTTCGAAATTACTACGTTCCCCAACAAATAGCCCTCCTTCCCCCACTATATATAGGAGGGCCTAGGGGGGCGCCGGCCCTAGGAGATCCAATCTCCTAGGGGGGCGGCGGCCAAGGGAGGTTTCCCTCCCCCCAAGGCACCTAGGGGTGCCTTCCACTAGTAGGACTCCTCCCCTTTGGAAACCCTAGGCGCATGGGCCCCTTGGGGCTGGTGCCCTTGGCCCATGTAGGCCAAGGCGCACCCCCTACAGCCCATGTGGCCCCCCGGGGCAGGTGGCCCCACCCGGTGGGCCCCCGGGACCCTTCCGGTGGTCCCGGTACAATACCGATAACCCCGAAACTTGTCCCGATGGCCGAAACAGCACTTCCTATATATAATTCTTTACCTCCGGACCATTCCAGAACTCCTCGTGACGTCCGGGATCTCATCCGGGACTCCGAACAACATTCGGGTTACTGCATATACATATCCCTACAACCCTAGCGTCACCGAACCTTAAGTGTGTAGACCCTACGGGTTTGGGAGACATGTAGACATGACCGAGACGACTCTCCGGTCAATAACCAACAGCGGGATCTGGATACCCATGTTGGCTCCCACATACTCCACGATGATCTCATCGGATGAACCACGATGTCGAGGATTCAAGCAACCCCGTATACAATTCCCTTTGCCAATCGGTATGTTACTTGCCCGAGATTCGATCGTCGGTATCCCAATACCTCGTTCAATCTCGTTACCGGCAGGTCACTTTACTCGTACCGTAATGCATGATCCCGTGACCAGACACTTGGCACTTTGAGCTCATTATGATGATGCATTACCGAGTGGGCCCAGTGATACCTCTCCGTCATACGGAGTGACAAATCCCAGTCTTGATCCGTGTCAACCCAACAGACACTTTCGGAGATACCCGTAGTATACCTTTATAGTCACCCAGTTATGTTGTGACGTTTGGTACACCCAAAGCACTCCTACGGTATCCGGGAGTTACACGATCGCATGGTCTAAGGAAAGGATACTTGACATTGGAAAAACTCTAGCAAACGAACTATACGATCTTCAAGCTATGTTTAGGATTGGGTCTTGTCCATCACATCATTCTCCTAATGATGTGATCTCGTTATCAATGACATCCTATGTCCATAGTCAGGAAACCATGACTATCTGTTGATCAACGAGCTAGTCAACTAGAGGCTTACTAGGGACATGTTGGTGTCTATTATTCACACATGTATTACGATTTCCGGATAACACAATTATAGCATGAATAAAGACAATTATCATGAACAAGGAAATATAATAATAATGCTTTTATTATTGCCTCTAGGGCATATTTCCAATAGTCTCCCACTTGCACTAGAGTCAATAATATAGTTACATTGTGATGAATCGAACACCCATGGAATTCTGGTGTTGATCATGTTTTGCTCTAGGGAGAGGTTTAGTCAACGGATCTGCTACATTCAGGTCCGTATGTACTTTACAAATATCTATGTATCCATCTTGAACATTTTCACGAATGGAGTTGAAGCGACGCTTGATGTGCCTTGTCTTCTTGTGAAACCTGGGATCCTTGGCAAGTGCAATAGCTCCAGTGTTGTCACAGAAGAGCTTGATTGGCCCCGACGCATTGGGTATGACTCCGAGGTCGGTGATGAACTCCTTCACCCAAATTGCTTCATGTGCTGCCTCCGAGGCTGCCATGTACTCCGCTTCACATGTAGATCCCTCCACGACGCTCTGCTTGCAACTGCACCAGCTTACTGCCCCACCATTCAAAATATACACGTATCCGGTTTGTGACTTAGAGTCATCCACATCTGTGTCGAAGCTAGCGTCGACGTAACCCTTTACGACGAGCTCTTCGTCACCTCCATAAACGAGAAACATTTCCTTAGTCCTCTTCAGGTACTTCAGGATATTCTTGACCGTTGTCCAGTGTTCCTTGCCGGGATTACTTTGGTACCTTCCTACCAAACTTACGGCAAGGTTTACATCAGGTCTGGTACACAGCATGGCATACATAATAGAACCTATGGCTGAGGCATAGGGGATGACACTCATCTCTTCTATCTCTTCTGCCGTGGTCGGACATTGAGCTGAGCTCAATTTCATACCTTGCAACACAGGTAAGAACCCCTTCTTAGCCTGATCCATATTGAACTTCTTCAATATCTTATCAAGGTATGTGCTTTGTGAAAGACCTATGAGGCGTCTCGATCTATCTCTATAGATCTTGATGCCTAATATATAAGCAGCTTCTCCAAGGTCCTTCATTGAAAAACTCTTATTCAAGTAGGCCTTGATGCTGTCCAAGAGTTCTATATCATTTCCCATCAAGAGTATGTCATCTACATATAATATGAGAAATGCTACAGAGCTCCCACTCAATTTCTTGTAAACGCAGGCTTCTCCATAAGTCTGCGTAAACCCAAACGCTTTGATCATCTCATCAAAGCGAATGTTCCAACTCCGAGATGCTTGCACCAGCCCATAAATCGAGCGTTGTAGCTTGCACACCTTGTCAGCATTCTTAGGATCGACAAAACCTTCCGGCTGCATCATATACAATTCTTCCTTAATGAAACCATTAAGGAATGTCATTTTGACGTCCATTTGCCATATCTCATAATCGTAGAATGCGGCAATTGCTAACATGATTCGGACGGACTTTAGCTTCGCTACCGGTGAGAAAGTCTCATCGTAGTCAACCCCTTGAACTTGTCGATAACCCTTAGCGACAAGCCGAGCTTTATAGATGGTCACATTACCATCCGCGTCTGTCTTCTTCTTAAAGATCCATTTATTTTCTATGGCTCGCCGTTCAACGGGCAAGTCAGTCAAAGTCCATACTTCGTTTTCATACATGGATCCTATCTCAGATTTCATGGCTTCTAGCCATTTGTCGGAATCCGAGCCCGCCATCGCTTCTTCATAGTTCGAAGGTTCACCGTTGTCTAACAACATGATTTCCAGGACAGGGTTGCCGTACCACTCTGGTGCGGAACGTGTCCTTGTGGACCTTCGAAGTTCAGTAGCAACTTGATCCGAAGTTTCATGATCATCATCATTAACTTCCTCTCTAGTCGGTGCAGGCACCTCAGGAACATTTTCTTGGGTTGTGCCATTTTCCGGTTCAAGAGGTAACACTTCATCAAGTTCTACTTTCCTCCCACTTACTTCTTTCGAGAGAAACTCCTTCTCTAGAAAGGATCCATTCCTAGCAACAAAGACCTTGCCATCGGATCTGAGGTAGAAGGTATACCCAACAGTTTCTTTAGGGTATCCTATGAAGACGCATTTTTCCGACTTGGGTTCGAGCTTTTCAGGTTGAAGTTTCTTGACATAAGCATCACATCCCCAAACTTTTAGAAACGACAGCTTAGGTTTCTTCCCAAACCATAATTCACACGATGTCGTCTCAACGGATTTCGACGGAGCCCTATTTAAAGTGAATGCGGCAGTCTCTAAAGCATAGCCCCAAAAAGATAGTGGTAAATCGGTAAGAGACATCATAGACCACACCATATCTAATAGAGTGCGATTACGACGTTCGGACACACCATTACGCTGAGGTGTTCCAGGCAGTGTGAGTTGTGAAACTATTCCACATTTTCTTAAGTGTGTGCCAAATTTGTGACTCAAGTATTCTCCTCCACGATCTGATCGTATAAACTTGATTTTCCTGTCACGTTGATTCTCAACCTCACTTTGAAAGTCCTTGAACTTTTCAAAGGTTTCAGTCTTGTGTTTCATTAAGTAGACATACCCATATCTACTCAAGTCATTGTGAGGGTGAGAACATAACGATAGCCACCGCGAGCCTCAACGCTCATTGGACCGCACACATCAGTATGTATGATTTCCAATAAGTTGGTTGCTCGCTCCATTGTTCCTGAGAACGGAGTCTTGGTCATTTTACCCATGAGGCATGGTTCGCACGTGTCAAATGATTCATAATCAAGAGACTCTAAAAGTCCATCTGCATGGAGCTTCTTCATGCGTTTGACACCTATGTGACCAAGGCGGCAGTGCCACAAGTATGTGGGACTATCATTATCAACCTTACATCTTTTGGTACTCACACTATGAACATGTGTAGCATTACGCTCGAGATTCATTAAGAATAAACCATTCACCATAGGAGCATGACCATAAAACATATCTCTCATATAAATAGAACAACCATTATTCTCGGATTTAAATGAGTAGCCATCTCGAATTAAACGAGATCCTGATACAATGTTCATGCTCAAAGCTGGCACTAAATAACAATTATTAAGGTTTAAAACTAATCCCGAAGGTAAATGTAGAGGTAGCGTGCCGACGGCGATCACATTGACCTTGGAACCATTCCCGACGCGCATCGTCACCTCGTCCTTCGCCAGTCTCCGCTTATTCCGCAGCCCCTGCTTTGAGTTACAAATGTGAGCAACTGCACCGGTATCAAATACCCAGGAGCTACTACGGGCACTGGTAAGGTACACATCAATTACATGTATATCATATATACCTTTTGTTTTGCCGGCCTTCTTGTCCGCTAAGTATTTGGGGCAGTTCCGCTTCCAGTGACCGCTTCCCTTGCAATAAAAGCACTCAGTCTCGGGCTTGGGTCCATTCTTTGGCTTCTTCCCGGCAGCTTGCTTACCGGGTGCGGCAACTCCCTTGCCGTCCTTCTTGAAGTTCTTTTTACCCTTGCCCTTCTTGAACTTACTGGTTTTATTGACCATCAACACTTGATGTTCCTTCTTGAATTCTACCTCTGCTGATTTCAGCATTGCAAATACCTCAGGAATGGTCCTTTCCATCCCCTGCATATTGAAGTTCATCACAAAGCTCTTGTAGCTTGGTGGAAGCGACTGGAGGATTCTGTCAATGACCGCATCATCCGGGAGATTAACTCCCAGCTGAGTCAAGCGGTTATGTAACCCAGACATAGTGAGTATGTGCTCACTGATAGAACTATTTTCCTCCATCTTACAGCTAAAAAAATTTGTCGGAGACTTCATATCTCTCGACCCGGGCATGAGCTTGAAAAACCATTTTCAGCTCTTCGAACATCTCATATGCTCCATGTCTCTCAAAACGCTTTTGGAGCCCCGGCTCTAAACTGTAAAGCATGCCGCACTGAACGAGGGAGTAGTCATCAGCACGTGTCTGCCAAGCGTTCATGACGTCTTGGTTCTGTGGGACGGGAGCTTCACCTAGCGGTGCTTGTAGGACATAATCTTTCTTGGCAGCTATGAGGATGATCCTCAGGTTCCGGACCCAGTCCGTGTAGTTGCTGCCATCGTCTTTCAGCTTGGTTTTCTCTAGGAACGCGTTGAAGTTGAGGACTACGTTGGCCATTTGATCTACAAGACATATTGTAAATATTTTAGACTAAGTTCATGATAATTAAGTTCATCTAATCAAATTATTCAATGAACTCCCACTTAGATACACATCCCTCTTCTAGTCATCTAAGTATAACATGATCCGAGTCAACTAGGCCGTGTCCGATCATCACGTGAGACGAACTAGTCAACATCGGTGAACATCTTCATGTTGATCGTATCTTCTATACGACTCATGCTCGACCTTTTGGTCTTCTGTGTTCCGAGGCCATGTCTATACACATGCTAGGCTCGTCAAGTCAACCTAAGTGTTTGCATGTGTAAATCTGTCTTACACCCGTTGTATGTGAACGTTTGAATCAAACACCCGATCATCACGTGGTGCATTGAAACAACGAACTGTCGCAACGGTGCACAGTTAGGGGGAACACTTGCTTGAAATTATTATGAGGGATCATCTTATTTACTACCGTCGTTCTAAGTAAACAAGATGCAAAACATGATAAACATCACATGTAATCAAATAATAATAGCGACATGATATGGCCAATATCACATAGCTCCTTTGATCTCCATCTTGGGGCTCTATGATCATCTTGTCACCGGCTTGACACCATGATCTCCATCATCGTGTCTCCATGAAGTTGCTCGCCAACTGTTACTTCTACTACTATGGCTAACGCGTTTAGCAATAAAGTAAAGTAATTTACATGGCGTTTCTCAATGACACGCAGGTCATACAAAAATAAAGACAACTCCTATGGCTCCTGCCGGTTGTCATACTCATCGACATGCAAGTCGTGATTCCTATTACAATAGCATGAACATCTCATACATCACATATATGTCATTCATCATTCATCACAACTTTGGCCATATCATATCACAAAACACTTGCTGCAAAAACAAGTTAGATGTCCTCTAATTGTTGTTGCAAGTTTTACGTGGCTCAAATAGGGTTCTAGCAAGAAAGTTTTTCTTACCTACGTGAAAGCCACAACGTGATTTGTCAACTTCTATTTACCCTTCATAAGGAACCTTTTCATCGAATCCGCTCCAACTAAAGTAGGAGAGGCAGACACCCGCCAGCCACCTTATGCAACTAGTGCATGTTAGTTGGTGGAACCGGTCTCACGTAAGCGTACGTGTAAGGTTGGTCCGGGCCGCTTCATCCCACAATACCGTCGAAGCAAGATAAGACTAGTAGCGGCAAGAAAGTTGACAACATCTACGCCCACAACAAATTGTGTTCTACTCGCGCAAGAAGAACTACGCATAGACCTAGCTCATGATGCCACTGTTGGGGAACGTTGCAGAAAACAAAAAATTTCCTACGGTTTCACCAAGATCCATCTATGAGTTCATCTAGCAACGAGTGATCGGATGCATCTACATACCTTTGTAGATCGTGAGCGGAAGCGTTCAAAGAACGGGGATGAGGTAGTCGTACACGACGTGATCCAAATCACCGATGACCAAGCGCCGAACGGACGGCACCTCCGTGTTCAACACACGTACGGAGCGGATGACGTCTCCTCCTTCTTGATCCAGCAAGGGGAGAGGAGAGGTTGAGGAAGATGGCTCTAGCAGCAGCACGACGGCGTGATGATGGTGGAGCTGCAGTACTCCGTCAGGGCTTCGCCAAGCACTATGGAGGATGAGGAGATGTTGGAGATAGAGAGGGAGGCAACCAAACGCGTGGATTAAACAGCCCTCCTTCCCCCACTATATATAGGAGGGGCTAGGGGGGCGCCGGCCCTAGGAGATCCAATCTCCTAGGGGGGCGGCGGCCAAGGGAGGTTTCCCTCCCCCCCAAGGCACCTAGGGGTGCCTTCCACTAGTAGGACTCCTCCCCTTTGGAAACCCTAGGCGCATGGGCCCCTTGGGGCTGGTGCCCTTGGCCCATGTAGGCCAAGGCGCACCCCCTACAGCCCATGTGGCCCCCCGAGGCAGGTGGCCCCACCCGGTGGGCCCCCAGGACCCTTCCGGTGGTCCCGGTACAATACCGATAACCCCGAAACTTGTCCCGATGGCCGAAACAGCACTTCCTATATATAATTCTTTACCTCCGGACCATTCCGGAACTCCTTGTGACGTCTGGGATCTCATCCGGGACTCCGAACAACATTCGGGTTTCTGCATATACATATCCCTACAACCCTAGCGTCATCGAACCTTAAGTGTGTAGACCCTACGGATTCGGGAGACATGTAGACATGACCGAGACGACTCTCCGGTCAATAACCAACAGCGGGATCTGGATACCCATGTTGGCTCCCACATACTCCACGATGATCTCATTGGATGAACCACGATGTCGAGGATTCAAGCAACCCCGTATACAATTCCCTTTGCCAATCGGTATGTTACTTGCCCGAGATTCGATCGTCGGTATCCCAATACCTCGTTCAATCTCGTTACCGGCAAGTCACTTTACTCGTACCATAATGCATGATCCCCTGACCAGACACTTGGTCACTTTGAGCTCATTATGATGATGCATTACCGAGTGGGCCCAGTGATACCTCTCCGTCATACGGAGTGACAAATCCCAGTCTTGATCCGTGTCAACCCAACAGACACTTTCGGAGATACCCGTAGTATACCTTTATAGTCACCCAGTTACGTTGTGACGTTTGGTACACCCAAAGCACTCCTACGGTATCCGGGAGTTACACTATCTCATGGTCTAAGGAAAGGATACTTGCCATTGCAAAAACTCTAGCAAACGAACTATATGATCTTCAAGCTATGTTTAGGATTGGGTCTTGTCCATCACATCATTCTCCTAATGATGTGATCTCGTTATCAATGACATCCGATGTCCATAGTCAGGAAACCATGACTATCTGTTGATCAACGAGCTAGTCAAGTAGAGGCTTAGTAGGGACATGTTGGTGTCTATTATTCACACATGTATTACGATTTCCGGATAACACAATTATAGCATGAATAAAGACAATTATCACGAACAAGGAAATATAATAATAATTCTTTTATTATTGCCTCTAGGGCATATTTCCAACACCATTGTCCTAGCAAACCGTTGATTGGCTATGTTACCGCTTTGCTCAGCCCCTCTTATAGCGTTGCTAGTTGCAGGTGAAGATGGGAGACCGTTCCTTGTTGGAACATTTATTTACTTGTTGGGATATCATTATATTGCCATGTTATCTTAATGCATCTATATACTTGGTAAAGGGTGGAAGGTTCGGCCTCTCGCCTAGTGTTTTGTTCCACTCTTGCCGCCCTAGTTTCCGTCATATCGGTGTTATGTTCCCGGATTTTGCGTTCCTTATGCGGTTGGGTTATAATGGGAACCCCTTGATAGTTCGCCTTGATTAAAGCTTTTCCAGCAATGCCCAACCTTGGTTTTACCATTTGCCACCTAGCCTCTTTTTCCCTTGGGTTTCCGGAGCCCGAGGTCATCTTATTTTAAACCCCCCTGGGCCAGTGCTCCTCTGAGTGTTGGTCCGACTGAGTAGACTGCGGGGCCACCTCGGGGCAACTTGAGGGTTGGTTTTACTCGTAGGATGTCTCATCTGAGTGTGCCCTAAGAACGAGATATGTGCAGCTCCTATCGGGATTTGTCGGCACATTCGGGCGGTGTTGCTGGTCTTGTTTTAACCTGTCGAAATGTCTTGTTGTACTGGGATACCGAGTCTGATCGGAATGTCTTGGGTGGAGGTCTATTCCTTCGTGGACCGTGAGAGCTTGTCATGGGCTAAGTTGGGACTCCCCTGCATGGATTTGAACTTTCGAAAGCCGTGCCCGCGGTTATGGGCAGATGGGAATTTGTTAATGTCCGGTTGTAGATAACTTGAACCTTAATTTAATTAAAATGAATCAACTGAGTGTGTTACCGTGATGGCCTCTTCTCGGCGGAGTCCGGGAAGTGGACACGGTGTTGGAGTAATGCTTGCGCAGGTTGTCCTCTAGTTTCTCGCTCGCGCTTTGCCTCCTCTTCTCGCTCTCTTTTGCGAATAAGTTAGCCACCATATATGCTAGTCGCTTGCTGCAGCTCCACATAAATTTACCTTGCCTTACCTATTTAAGCTTAAATAGTCTTGATCGCGAGGGTGCGAAATTGCTGAGTCCCTGTGGCTCACAGATTACTATTACACCAGATGCAGGGCCAGATGATACAGCTCCAGATGGCACGCTTGAGCTCAAGTGGGAGTACGACGAGGACTCTTAGCGTTACTATGTTTCTTTTCCTGATGATCAGTAGTGGTGCCCAGTTGGGGTGATCGGGACCATGTCGCTTGTTGGGTTATCTTTTATTTTGGCGCCGTAGTCAGGCCATGAGTGTTTGGATGATGTATGTTATTTATGTACTTGATTGACGTGGCGAGTGTAAGCCTACTATGTTATCCCTTTTATTTATCTATATTACGTGGGATGTTTGTGATGATTGCCTGACTTGCGACATATGCCTTCAATGCGATTATGCCTCTAAGTCGTGCCTCAACACGTGGGAGATATAGTCGCATCGAGGGTGTTACATCAGGAGGTGCCCAATTATTTTCATTTGTCAACATATTATTCAATAGAATTTTAGCTTCATCCGGTGTTCTTTCCCTGAAAAGAGAACCAGCACAACTATCCAGGTAATCTCTGGAAGCATCGGTTAGTCCATTATAAAAGATATCAAGTATTTCAGGTTTCTTAAGAGGATGATCAGGCAAAGCATTAAGTAACTTGAGAAGCCTCCCCCAAGCTTGTGGGAGACTCTCTTCTTTAATTTGCACAAAGTTGTATATTTCCCTCAAAGCAGCTTGTTTCTTATGAGCAGGGAAATATTTAGCAGAGAAGTAATAAATCATATCCTGGGGACTACGCACACAACCAGGATCAAGAGAATTAAACCATATCTTAGCATCATCCTTTAATGAGAACGGAAATATTTTGAGTATATAGAAGTACCGTGATCTCTCATCATTAGTGAACAGGGCAGCTATATCATTTAACTTAGTAAGATGTGCCACAACAGTTTCAGATTCATAGCCATAAAACGGATCAGATTCAACCAAAGTAATTATATCAGGATCAAGAGAGAATTCATAATCCTTATCAGGAACACATATAGGTGAAGTAGCAAAAGCAGGGTCGGGTTTCATTTTATCTCTAAGTGATTCTTTGTTCCATTTAACTAATAACCTCTTAAGCTCATATCTATCCCTGCAAGCTAAAATAGCGGCAGAAGATTCCATATCAAAAAGATAACCCTCAGGGATAACAGGCATATTTTCATCATCACTATCATCATCGTATTCAGATTCAATAATTTCTTTTTCTCTAGCCCTAGCAATTTGTTCATCAAGAAATTCACTAAGGGGCACAGTAGTATCAGGCATAGAAGCAGTTTCATCATAAGTATCATGCATAGCAGAAGTGGCATCATCAATAACATGCGACATATCGGAGCGAATAGCAGAAGCAGGTTTAGGTGTCGCTAGCCTAATCATAACAGAAGGTGAATCAAGTGCAGAGCTAGATGGCAGTTCCTTACCTCCCCTCGTAGTTGAGGGATAAATTGTTGTCTTAGCATCTTTCAAGTTCTTCATAGTGTCCAGCAGATATAAATCCCAAGTTACTCAAAGAATAGAGCTATGCTCCCCGGCAACGGCGCTAGAAGTTAGTCTTGATAACCCACAAGTATAGGGGATCGCAACAGCTTTCGAGGGTAGAGTAATCAACCCAAATTTATTGATTTGACACAAGGGGGGCCAAAGAATATTCTCAAGTATTAGCAGCTGAGTTGTCAATTCAACCACACCTAGAAACTTAGTATCTGCAGCAAAGTGTTTAGTAGCAAAGTAATATGATAGTGGTGGTAGCGGCAACAAAAGTAAAGACAGCAAAAGTAATGTTTTTGGTATTTTGTAGTGATTGTAACAGTAGCAGCGGGAAAGTAAATAAGCGAGAACCAGTATATGGAAAACTCGTCGGCACCGGATCAGTGATGGATAATTATGGCGGATGCGGTTCATCATGTAACAGTCATAACATAGGGTGACACAGAACTAGCTCCAATTCATCAATATAATGTAGGCATGTATTCCGTATATTGTCATACGTGCTTATGGAAAAGAACTTGCATGACATCTTTTGTCCTACCCTCCCGTGGCAGCGGGGTCCTATTGGAAACTAAGGGATATTAAGGCCTCCTTTTAATAGAGAACCGGAACAAAGCATTAGCACATAGTGAATACATGAACTCCTCAAACTATGGTCATCACCGGGAGTGGTCCCGATTATTGTCACTTTGGGGTTAACGGATCATAACACATAGTAGGTGACTATAGACTTGCAAGATAGGATCAAGAACTCACATATATTCATGAAAACATAATAGGTTCGGATCTCAAATCATGGCACTCGGGCCCTAGTGACAAGCATTAAGCATAGCAAAGTCATAGCAACATCAATCTCAGAACATAGTGGATACTAGGGATCAAACCCTAACAAAACTATCTCGATTACATGATAAATCTCATCCAACCCATCACTGTCCAGCAAGCCTACGATGGAATTACTCACGCACCTGTGGTGAGCATCATGAAATTGGTGATGGAGGATGGTTGATGATGACGACGGCGATGAATCCCCCTCTCCGGAGCCCCGAACGGACTCTAGATCAGCCCTCCCGAGAGGTTTTAGGGCTTGGCGGCGGCTCTGTATCGTAAAACGCGATGATTTCTTCTCTCTAATTTTTTTTCTCTCCGAAAGCAAATATATAGAGTTGGAGTTGGCGTCGGAGGGCATCCACGGGTCCCACGAGGTAGGGGGCGCGCCCCCCACCCTCGTGGACAGGGTGTGGGCCCCCTGGTCTTCATCTTTGGCGAGGATTTTAATGTTATTTTTTTCTAAGATGTTCCGTGGAGTTTCAGGTCATTCCGAGAATATTTGTTTTCTGCACATAAAACAACACCATGGCAATTCTGTTGAAAACAGCGTCAGTCCGGGTTAGTTCCATTCAAATCATACAAGTTAGAGTCCAAAACAAGGGCAAAAGTGTTTGGAAAAGTAGATACGACGGAGACGTATCATTTAACTATTTTTATTATTTAGTGCACTATTCCATACAAAGGAAGCCAGACGCACAAAGTAAACCGGGACGTACATGTAAAGGAAACTTTAAACTAAACAAAGCAGTCGTCCGGCCAGACTATATCTCTATTTTTCACTTGCCAAACAAAACCAAGCCGCCGACTCATGTCTATTTTGTGATTGCCAACCTATATCAAGAGGATGGTTGCTCTGTCGAGGAAAGAACGCATGGCGTACAGCGGCGTACGACACCACCGCCCGCTGGCTTCTCTCCAGCCGTATTTGGATCTCCGTAAACGGATCGGCATCGGTGAGATGGCTTCGCATTGAAGGTGCACGGCGTTCCTGGCAGCGCCAACAATAGTGCTGGGACAGAGTAGGTTGAGCTTGACTTTAATTTGTGGCTCATCTGCAGCGAAGTACATGGCGCCGGCTATGGCGACACAGATGAGTAGACGACGCCGAGACATACATGTAGACGACGCGGCGATAAAGTTGTAGGCCGAGCATGGACATGGCGGTGGTTGTGATGCCGACGTGCAGCCGGTGCGGCTGCACTGTGCTACCTCTTGAGCACTGCGTTGGTTTTCCCTTGAAGAGAAAAGGGTGATGCAGTAAAGTAGCGTAAGTATTTCCCTTAGTTTTTGAGAACCAAAGTATCAATCCAGTAGGAGATCACGCTCGAGTCCCACGCACCTACACAAACAAATAAGAACCTCGCAACCAACGCGATAAAGGGGTTGTCAATCCCTTCACAGTCACTTACGAGAGTGAGATCTGATAGATATGATAAGATAATATTTTTGGTATTTTTATGATAAAGATAAATAAAGATGCAAAGTAAAATAAACGGCAATAGAAATAGCTAAGCGTTGGAAGATTAATATGATGGAAGATAGACCCGGGGGCCATAGGTTTCACTAGTGGCTTCTCTCAAGAGCATAAGTATTACGGTGGGTAAACGAATTACTGTCGAGCAATTGATAGAATTGAGCATAGTTATGAGAATATCTAGGTATGATCCTGTATATAGGCCTCACGTCCGCGACAAGTAGACCGAAACAATTCTGCATCTACTACTATTACTCCACACATCGACCGTTATCCAGCATGCATCTAGAGTATTAAGTTCATAAGAACAGAGTAATGCTTTAAGTAAGATGACATGATGTAGAGGGATAAACTCATGCAATATGATATAAACCCCATCTTTTTATCCTTGATGTCAACAATACAATACGTGTTGTTTCCCTTTCTGTCACTGGAATCGAGCACCGCAAGATTGAACCCAAAGCTAAGCACTTCTCCCATTGCAAGAAAGATCAATCTAGTAGGCCAAACCAAACTGATAATTCGAAGAGACTTGAAAAGATAAACCAATCATACATAAAAGAATTCAGAGGAGATTCAAATATTGTTCATAGATAAACTTGGTCATAAACCCACAATTCATCGGATCTCGACAAACACACCGCAAAAGAAGATTACATCGAATAGATCTCCAAGAAGATCGAGGAGAACTTTGTATTGAGATCCAAAGAGAGAGAAGAAACCATCTAGCTAATAACTATGGACCCGTAGGTCTGAAGTAAACTACTCACACATCACCAGAGAGGCCATGGAGTTGATGTAGAGGCCCTCCGTGATCAATGCCCCCTTCGGCGGAGCTCCGGAAAAGGCCCCAAGATGGGATCTCTCGGGTACAAAAGGTTGCGGCGATGGAATTAGGTTTTCGTGGTGCTCCTAGATGTTTGGGAGGTACATGGATATATATAGGAGGAAGAAGTAGGTCGGTGGAGCAACGAGGGGCCCACGAGGGTGGAGGGCGCGCCCAGGGGGTAGGCGCGCCCCCTGCCTCGTGGCCTTCTCGATTGTTTCTTGACTCCCACTCCAAGTCTCCTGGATCACGTTTGTTGAGAAAATCACGTTCCCGAAGGTTTCATTCCGTTTGGACTCCGTTTGATATTTCTTTTTTGCGAAACACTGAAATAGGCAAAAAAAGCAGCAATTTGGGCTGGGCCTCTGGTTAATAGGTTAGTCTCAAAAATGATATAAAAGTGTAAAATAAAGCCCATTAACATCCAAAATAGATAATATAATAGCATGGAGCAATCAAAAATTATAGATACGCTGGAGACGTATCACACTGCACGAGCTGTAGAGAGGGCAGCGGTGGTGGTTGTGGATGTGCAATGAGCTATCAGCTATGGCCGGCAGCGGCACGACGACACGAAGAAGAAAGGGTCCGCTAGGCAAGGTACGGTCCACCGGGCCAGGGTTGCACCAGACCACGTGAATATTGAGCTAGCAGCAATGCCATTGAGATCGAGTGAGCTTGTGAAACTTGAAGAAAGAGGCCGTTGGGCAAGGTATGGTCCACCGGGCTAGGGTTGCACCAGACCACGTGAATATTGAGCTAGCAGCAATGCCATTGAGATCGAGTGAGCTTGTGAAACTTGAAGATGAAGATGCAATTAGGGAATCACTGGTCATAATCCACGCACTTAAACTACGGACATGGCAATCAACTGGATGCATGCATTGCTGAATATGTGTAGACCAAACTACGCATCGAGAGAATTATACTAGCAAACATGTAACACACTTGAGAGGTACTCAAGTTTCTTGATCATTGCGTGCATTAAAATGTATGGCTGGCATGCACTTTTTAGCATTCTTTTTCAGGGTAATCTTTTATTAGGGGTAACTAATTTGAGCTAATTCTTTTCTTAGTTTTAGTTTTTTTAAGTCTCTACGATGTCTCTGCAGCCTGATTTTTAACCTTGCATGATGTGTTTTGTTTGTACCAGAGTACGGTCGGATGTGGATATTTTATGATTTAGGCCTTCTTTGGTTTAGAGGAATTTCATAGGAATTCTAGAGGATAGGATTTTTATAGGATTTTTTCCTTTAGAGCCCTTTGGTTCATAGGAATGGATTCCTATTCCTATATAGGATTGGTTCCTATCCTCCACATTTCATAGGAAAATAAAAAAGAGCCTAGACTCAATGGAAAAATTCCTTTGGTGTCAACCAAATAACATCTTGTTTCCTATTCCTACTCATAGGATTTGAGATACATGTCATCTCATTTCCTACAAGATTCTTATTTTTATGATAATCCTATTCTATGAACCAAAAGAGGCCTTAGATTAGATAGGATGAAGAAGGTGTATAAAACCATATGTGGATTTTTTAGTTAATTGCCAACCGTTGCCATCAAGCTTGATCGTGTAAGGCCTTTGTTATTTGATACAAATTTTCCAACAGCAATTCTCTATATTATATATTGCGGACCGTGGTAAAAGAACAATTGCATACAATGCAAGGATGATGCATGCATCAAGTAAAGATGAGATAAGCATAACGCTCAACATCATCATAATTAATAGGTCCGTAAAATTATAAGTCGGTGCAGGGAGGGCTCGCGAAGCGGCGTTCCAGAGTATGTGCTTATTGCCTTAAAATTGAACACTTTCATCGTGAATAAGTGGATAGCATGATTATCATTGGCAACGATAGTGAAGAGGAGAAGCGATAATACGGATAGGTCACCGCTAAATACATGAAAAAATTTGTTTTTTCTATTACAACGCAGAGGCACATTTTTTAGTAAAAGACCTACATGCAACCTGACAAATAGGAGTGGCCCGCCGCTAGACCGCGGTCCACTCTCGGTCTCCTTCTGTCCTGAGCCACCCCCCGTGTGCCGCTCCCAATGTTTTCGCCGCTCCATTCCACGCGCCTCCACCCTTCCGCTTCCGCGCACCCACCCCGCCACCGCCACGCCCACGCCGCGTAATCAATCGATCGATCGATCGAATCAACGAGCAGCCGCCCGCCGCCTCACGCTCCCCGGGCCCCCTCCCTCCGCGTCCCCGCGGCCCGGCGCGACGGGGAGCGGAACGCCGCCGCGATGAAGCCGCACCCCCCGCCGCCGCCGCCGCCGGGCAGCCGGGGGTGGGGCGGAGGCGCTTCGGGCCGCCGCCGGGCCTTCGCGTGCGCCCTCGCCGGGGCCGCCCTCGCGCTCGCGCTCCTCTGCCTCTTCCACGGCGCCGCCTTCGGCCCCACCCTCCGCCTCCGAGCCTCGCAGGTCCAGGCCCAGGCCCCGCTCCCCGACGGCCTCGCGCTCTCCTCCCTCCCGGTACGTAACGTTCGCACACCTCGCCGTCGCGGTTTCCGTACGTACGTGCTAACGGCGGGTGGTTCGATTCGCTGACTCGATCGGCCCGGGGTTGCCGCGCAGGTGTGCGACGCGAGGCACTCGGAGCTGATCCCGTGCCTGGACCGGGGCCTGCACCACCAGCTCCGCCTCAGGCTCAACCTCTCCCTCATGGAGCACTACGAGCGCCACTGCCCGCCCGCGCCCCGCCGCCTCAACTGCCTCATCCCCCCACCCGATGGCTACCTGGTGAGATGAACACGGACGATGAGTCCACCATGCTGTAGATTGTTGCATTTTGCCCTTCTGTTGGTCGATCATGCTGATGTGATGTGGGTGGCAATGTTTAGGTGCCGATCAGGTGGCCGAGGAGCAGGGACGAGGTGTGGACGGCCAACATACCCCACACGCACCTCGCCTCCGAGAAGTCAGACCAGAGGTGGATGGTGGTGAACGGCGACAAGATCAACTTCCCCGGCGGAGGCACCCACTTCCACCACGGCGCCGACAAGTACATTGTGAACCTCGCGCAGGTTCGAAATGTTCCAAGCTCCTATAGCAGTTAACCCATCACCTTTTGGTTACATTTGGAAGCTAACGAATAGTGCCAATGTTGATTGGTGTGATGCTAGATGTTGGGGTTTCCAAATGACAAGCTGAACAACGAAGGCAACATCAGGAACGTGCTCGACGTCGGCTGCGGGGTTGCTAGCTTCGGGGCTTACCTCCTACCGCTGGATATAATTGCAATGTCCCTTGCTCCCAACGATGTGCATGAGAACCAGATTCAGTTTGCCCTTGAGAGGGGGATCCCGTCGACCCTTGGTGTGCTGGGTACAAGGAGGCTGCCATATCCAAGCCGCTCATTCGAGCTGGCGCATTGCTCACGCTGTCGAATCGACTGGTTGCAGAGGGATGGGATCTTGTTGCTGGAAGTGGATAGGGTTTTGAGGCCTGGAGGGTATTTCGTTTATTCGTCACCAGAGGCTTATGCTCATCATGATCCAGTTAACCGGAAGATATGGAAGCAGATGAGCAATCTTGCTCAGAGGATGTGCTGGAGGATTGCTTCAAAGGAGGGCCAGACGGTGATATGGGTCAAACCATTGACAAATGGGTGCTATATGAGGAGAGAGCCCAGAGCACTTCCTCCCATGTGTGCCCATGATGATGACCCAGATGCTGCTTGGAATGTCCTCATGAAAGCATGCATAACTCCCTACTCCAAGAGTAAGCTCACTTTCCTGATTTGCCACAAGATTACTATTGAATTACCATAGTCTGTTATCTATTGTATTGTCTCTTGCTTTCTTCTAGTGTTCTGCTTGAAATATACTTCACCCTGGCAAAAGTTCGCACATGTTAGAGCAGACAAAGGGTCAAGATTATAACCATTAGCCATAACCCTTTGCTGAGCATTGGCTAGCCATAATATAGAAGGGTACTTTGGTCATCCTTTTACCTGAAGGGAATACCCCTTTCCAACCCTATTTGATCTGCCTTATCGCCTACTAACAGGATCAAACCACTTGTTGCCTGCTCTATCACTTGCCATTAAGACATCATGTGCCCCCTTATTCTGCAATTTTTGGCCTCCACAGATCACTCTTTGCTGCTGATTTGCTGGTCATGAAAATATGCCTGCATGCCACCACCATTGGTTACCTTTGCTTTGTTTGCACTATATCTGGTTTGAACTGTAGTAGAATATTGGCGGATATGGTTTGATAGTTTCCAATTTCTGCAGCAGAGTTTCCTGCAATTAACATCTCTAGTTTGAAACTGTAGTAGTATATTGCCATATTTGGTTCAGTTCATCTGTTCATATATGTATATTGTCTGGTGCTGTAACTGTCATTAAAGAAAAATTTCATTACAAGTTTCTGTAAACAAAATTCCAACTTCACTTGTAGTTCTTCCATAAATTACTCTAATATGGAACATCAAGTGTTGGCTAGCATACCTGTACGCTGATGGTGTAATGTTCTTTTATTTAACCAGGAGTTAACAAGGTCAAAGGAAGCGAACTGCTTCCCTGGCCACAAAGGCTCACAGCACCACCCCCTCGTCTGGAAGAGATTGGAATCAGTTCAAAGAATTTTACTGAAGACAATGTGAGTACTTTGATGACTGATTTTTCTATATGAAGCCACACCCTTCCGAGATGATGATCTTGAGTGTCTCACCTTGGAATACTGTCTGCAGGAAATTTGGTATTCTAGAGTTGCTCAGTACTGGAAACTTATGAAATCTGAGATACAGAAGTATTCCTTCCGAAATGTTATGGATATGAATGCTAACCTTGGTGGATTTGCAGCATCATTGAGGAAAAAGGATGTCTGGGTAATGAATGTAGTCCCTTTTATGGAATCTGGAAAACTGAAGATCATATATGACCGTGGTTTGATAGGGACAATCCATGACTGGTAAGATGTTTGTGAAATACCTTCTGTACTATATGTACTTCTCATCTATTCATTTTAGATTCAATTGTTTCAATGCTGCCTAAGTGACTATGCATACCTAAATTCTTAGATTTAGAATGTTTTTTGTTTGGTGACACACATGGTATAATTTTATAACTATATCAAAGGTTTTAATTGCATAAAGAGGACGTCAATATTTTGATAATAAGTACTCATATGTGGAACTTGTTTTTTAGTGGTTATCTATATGAGTACCAAATTTTGGTGCTTCACAAAGTGGTGTATAACTGTATATTTCCCTATGTCAGGTGTAACAATAGCATTATGTTGTTTCAGTTTTATGTCATTATACTGAGTGCACACTTTTAATATATAATCCACTCGTCGCATTCCAGACATACTGTCATGAATGGAACCAGAGTTGTCTCATTGAAAATTTTCCTTCCTAGCTGCTATTAAAGTACCCCGCCATTAACTGATGGGCACAGGAAAAACTGTATAGTAGAATTGCTCAAAGATGAAAAACCAGATGCCTGTCTCCATACCAGCGGCTCCTCTATTGCCTAACAGTTTCCATTCTTGATTCATATTTACTTGTATGCCAGAACTTGTTCCTTAACCAGCAACATGATGCTTGCCATCTCGGGCTCGTGGTTATCAATGAAATAAGTTTCTTGTGCATTGTTCTGTGTACTTCCATACCATACTTGATGCTTCATACTACCACTCCATACCATCGACTGCTACTTGATTCTGTTATTTGTGGTTCTTTGTTACTGAAGGTGCGAGTCATTCTCGACATACCCTCGTACCTACGACCTCCTTCACGCCTGGCTCCTGTTCTCTGAGATGGAGAGTCAGGGCTGTGGCCTGGAAGATCTGCTGATCGAGATGGACCGCATCTTGAGGCCTCATGGGTACGCCATCATCAGAGACAAAGCTGCTGTCATAGACTACATCAAGAAGCTTCTACCCGCGCTGAGATGGGATGACTGGTCATCTGAGGTGAAACCAAAGAGAGACGCGCTTTCGTCAGGCGATGAAAGAGTCTTGATCGTGAGGAAAAGGCTATGGGATCAGGCACCACAGGCATCGTCGTAGCAAGCAAGCGCAAAATGGTTCTTGTTCTGGTCTTAAGTAGCCACTGCTAACTGTCGTTTCCCAACTCCTAGCTGTATTATACAGTACGTAGTTCTTTACCTTCTCCATCAGCACTTGCACACACCATCCTTTCTCCGCAGTTTTGTGTCTGTGATGGAATGTTCACAGAAGAGATAGGAGGAGTATGACATGCAGAGTTGCAGACTTCAATGGTTCAGAATTCATAGGATAATATGGTCATGGAAAAATGCTAATCTCACTTTCGTAAAATGATGCCGTTTTAGAATTGACACTTGGAGATTTGCCATTACTTTTCATGTAGTGTGTTCGTAAAAGGCGTAAAACTATGCTATTATGATACAGTAAAATTGTTTTTTGGTCATGACAAAGCTTAAGTTCATGTCTCTTTTTGTCTGAAATGCAAATATTTTTCTCTTTTTTTCTCGGAATTTTGACGAAATTTCTGCTTAATTGAGCACCTGGTCTCTGACCCACACGAGTAACCAATCTGGTCTGGTATCGTGCAACGGGCATGCCGCCACTTGGAAGATCCAGCAACCCTGACACGCTCTCCTTGCACCGACGCCGCCATGGCTGAGCTGCGAAGGAGAAGCTAAGAGATGCCGAGGTGAAGCATCAAAGGATATGAAAGGAGTTTCTCCTCTTTTTTCAAGAAAAGAGCGAGGTCTGAAGTAGTAGATATTTCGAATAATACTCCAAAACAACAAGAATGTCTGGGGTACCAAAAGTTGTTAAAATTACAATATTTGTTTGATTTAAATACCTCACAAGATTTAAAACTGTAATTTTTAGAAAACTATGCATAGGCTAAGGAAACTCATAAAATAAATAAATAAATCTAAGCAGAGCCTAACTGTAACATTTTTCAGCGGATTTCCTTTAACAAAAATAAATAAAATCAGCCGATGGTTTAGCGAAATAGGGAAAAAAAACCTTTCTTTTGATTTCTGAGAAGTGGGCCGGCCGGCCCACTCGCTCGGTTGTGGCTTCCTTTCCCCTACCCCTTCCCTCCGGTGGCGGGCGGCGATTTTCCTCCCGTGGCGGTTGCCCCGGAAAGGGATCGGGAGGCAGATGAGCAGCTGTTGAAGAAGAAGAAGCCGGAGCTGGAGCAGCCGCAGCCGGCGGCGGAGGAGGCGGTGGGCGTCAATCCTCTCAGCCCGAGGTACAGCGAGTACGACCCCAAGCAGAGGGAGCACGTGTACACCCGCTTCTGCTTCGACCCCAGGCTCGATCTCGACAAGGAGTGTGAGTCCCCGCTTCCCCCCGCCAATTCTCCTGCCAGGTCGCTGCGTTGAACTGAATGAGCATCAGTGCTTGCGTTTTCTAATTTTGCACATAACACAGTGAATTCTACTACCCTGCATTGCACTTTGTACTGGTGAGTGGGTCGGTTCAGAATTCAGAAACTCGCTTAAAGGAGTAATTATTCATAGTCGAGTTACCCGGTGTTATTGGGAGTAAAGGTATCCATCATACCCTGGTGTTTTGCACAACCAAGGTCAGGTTTAGTGGTGCAAAATGCAGTTTACTGTAAAAATCCTGCTGGCCTTTTCAACCGTGATAGCTTTACCGGTTCATCCACCATCCAGTTCATTCTTGGATTTTGTAACGCTAGTAAATTTTACTGCAACGTAAAAGGCACCGTTTCCTTCAATTTGCAGTTGAACCATGCACCACACGAATACAATGCATGTTACTCCATTCAACTTTTACGGTTTTACCTATTCTAGACTGACAACTAACTGTCTGATGATTGCATAGGTATTTGAAATGTGTGTTCCTCTCTTTTCGCAGCCCCTTATGGTCCAACGCGCCATACTCACAAAACCTTCGGAGAGGGATTCCCATTGTCTAACTCAGCAAATATTCTCTCTGTCAAGATTGTTTCTTCTGACTATGGCTACCCACTTGATGTCTATGGCACGGTCATAGCCAGGGATGATCTGGATCGCAAATGTGTCTATCTATTCTGGCACGACAAGGACAATCGCCAGTTCATCACCTCAGAGGTATTACTTATATTTTGCTTGCATGATAGCCAATGCACTTCTATACACGTATAATTTCCCAGTGGTGTGTTCCTTGTATTGCTCTTGATATCTGTCATCTGATACAGTTATTTGAAATAGGAATAGTGAATTCGTAATGGAGGGTTTATATGCATATGTTAATCGTCAATGGATTGTTGGCACATGAAACATATTTGCAACTTTGTGTGGTTGAAAACTCCAATAAGATTATCCAACAAAGAATATATTCTATCCGGTACTATATGGGTGCAGATATAGTATAGAGTAGAGTAAAATATCTTTTATACTTGGACCGTCATACAATTCTTGTACTCCCTCTGTTCACTTTTGTAAGTTGTTTAGGACAGCTGAAATTGAACTGTTTTAGGTGTTGTCTTAAATGTCTAAAAGGTCTTACAAAAGTGAACGGAGGGAGTATTTATGTATGGGGAACACTATTCAATGATTTTTTTTAAATGTGTTCCACATGAAAATTCCTTATTTAGGCTCTGTATATTATATACTTAAACGATGGACCTCATAGATGGGCATGTCATGTTTGCTGTGCTGATATTATCAGTTTAATATATGTTGTTTTTAAGGTCCACCAAATACTATAAAGGCTTCCCTTTTAGCGAATAATTTTAGGTGGCCTATGATTTCCCAATACTCCAGCATTTCAGTTTTGCTGTACCACAACCTTTGTGTCATTAAGAAGAGTACACAAAATGCATGCAAACGTGAAACGTCCTGAAAAGTATATATATATTCTGGTAATCTTGTTTCCTCGTTCAAACTCAAGCAAAGAAACTTAAAAGCTTCGATTTCAAACATAGACATTCCAAAAGATACACCAGCAATTTATCTATCTGTATTCTGTACTTGTTTTGAAGGACAATTCATTGATTATGACTGGTCCAAAGAGAGGACTTGCGCTCTGCGGTTCGCTATTCTTTGAAATCGATCTGAAGGTTAAGGATGTGCATGGGAGGGAGGTCAAGGATGAAAGGCTCAGCAAACGGAAAGTAGTGGCTACTCTCAGGTGTAGTACACCCGTGTTAGCAAAAGATTGAAAAAATGTGATCAAACATTGTCCAAAAAATTTGAACTTTTGGGACATGAAACATTATCAGATGTGTGAGGTTCTTGCAAAATATCATCTAAAAATAACATCTGGCGAGCTCTCACCAAAAACAACAAAATTACTGCTCAAACAGTGCACAAAACTTTCAGCAAAGATTTTGTTTTTTTCGTTGAGAGCTCCTCGGATGTTATTTTTCGATGAAACTTGGCAAGAACCTCAAACATATGATAAAGTTTGATGTAGCAAAATTTCAGATTTTTTGGATTTCGTTTGATAAAGTTTTTTCTAACTCGGGTGTAGTACACCCGAGAGTAGAAAATCCAGTAGCAAAGGCACGCTGGATGTTAATGGCATCACAAGACAGGCATCAAACTTCGAATATGGGGTTGAAAAAAACACGCTTGTCAGCATGCACAGCACATTGGAGATGAACTTTGCATTCGTTAGGGACGCCGTGGAGGGCGCGGTTGAGATCAGGATCCTTGAGGGGCTTGTTGATTTCCATGGTAAGATCATTGCTACCACCACCAGAGTTCCATGTGAAATTGTGCTACATGATAGCAGAGTGAATGGCTTGCTCACTGCCGGCGATGATCAAGTCATGCGAACAGGGCGCCGCGTGGTATGTCTATCTGCAGGTGAGATGCTCTTGGTGACTGTTGCTCCTGAAGGTGGCGATGAGCTCTCTCACCACACTGTTAGTTTTGCTTCAAGGCTCAACGGTTGTGCCGCCGAGAACATGGTGTGTGGTAACTATAAGATGCAAGTGAAGGTCACTTGGTCGATTGTGATGTAATTCCTGGTTTACTAGTTGTGGTAGGTCAGGTTTTAGAGAGTATCCCTCGATGATTTGCAGCATCATCACTGTCGAAAAAGCACGTCCGGGTAATGAATGTAGTCCTTTCATGGAATCTGGAAAGCTGAAGATCATATATGACCATGGTTTAATTGGGACAACCCATAACTGGTAAGATTGTTGTGTTATACCTTCTGTCCTACTCTACTTCCCATCTATTCATTTCAGATTCGATTGTTTGAGCGCTGACCAGTGACTGTATACTTAAATTCTTAGAATCTTTGATATTCGGGGACACACAAGGTATAATTTTTATAACTATACCGGAGGTTTTAGTTGCAGAAATAGGTCAACAGTTTGGCTAGTCTTGATGAAAACCATACGAGAACCACATTTTGGTGCTTCACAAAGGGGTTTAACTGATGGGTGCAGGATACATTGTATATACAGATACAGTATATAATCGCACAAAGATGAAAACCAGATGCCTGTCTCCACATCGATCGGGTGCTTCTGTCTCGCCCAACAGTTTCCATTCTTGATCCACATTCATGCCAGAGCCTCTTCTTTGAGTAGTACGATAATGCTTGCTGTCTCGGGTTCGTGGTAATCGTGGAAACTTCTGCATTGGTCTGTCTGCGTGCTTCCATACTGCTTGTTCTTCCTACTACTGCTACATACAATTGACCATTGCTTGATGCCTTGATTTATTTACTTATATGTTCTTTGCTATGCTATAGATCCTGAACGAGCAAGTTATTCTGCTGGTCCAGATGGACCGCATCATGAGGCCTCACGACACACCATTATCAGAGACGAAGTTGCTGTCATAGACCACATCAAGAAGCTTATACCGGCGCTGAGATGGGATGACATGATGACTCCGAGGTGAAACCTAAGAAAGGCGCGCTCTTGTCAGGGAGGTCAAGGATGAAAGGCTCAGCAAAGGCATGCTGGATATTAATGGCATCACAAGACAGACATCAAACTCCAAATATGGGGTCGAAACAGACACGCTTGTCAGCATGCACAGCACATTGGATATAAACTTTGCATTTGTTAGGGACGCGGTGGAGGGCACTGTCGGGATCAGGATCCTTGAGGGGCCTGTTGATTTCCATGGTATGATCATTGCTACCACTAGCAGAGTTCCATGTGAAATTGTGCTACATGATAGCAGAGTGAATGGCTTGCTTACTGCCGGCGATGATCAAGTCATGCGAACAGCGCGCCGCGTGGTATGTGTATCTGTAGGTGAGATGCTCCTGGTGACTGTTGCCCCTGAAGGTGCCGATGAGCTCTCTCACCACACTGTTAGGTTTGCTTCAAAGCTCAACGGTTCTGCCGCTGAGAACATGGTGTGTGGTAACTGTAAGATGCAAGTCAAGGTCACTTGGTCGATTGTGATGTAATTCCTGGTTTACTAGTTTTGGTATGTCAGGTTTTAGATCCTTGGATGATTTGTAGCATCACCATGGAAAAAAAGGACGTCTTGGTAATGAGTGTAGTCCCTTTCATGGAATCTGGAAAGCTGAAGATCATATATGACCATGGTTTAATTGGGACAGTCTATCCATAACTGGTAAGATTTTTGTGCAATGCCTTCTGTCCTACTTCCCATGTACGTACTCATTTCAGATTTGATTGTTTCAGCACTGGCTAAGTGACTGTATAACTAAATTCTTAGAATCTGTGTTATTCGGTGACACACAAGGTATAACTTTTATAACTATATCAGAGGTTTTAGTTGCAGAAATAGGTCAACAATCTGGCCTCTCTTGATGAAAAGCATACGAGAACCACATTTTGGTGCTTCTCAAAGGGGTTTAACTGATGGGCGCATGATACATTCTACAGTATACAATTGCACAAAGATGACAAACCAGATGCCACATCGGGCGCTCCTGTCTTGCCCAACAGTTTCCATTCTTGATTCACATTTATGCAAGAACCTTTTTTGGACTAGTACGATAATGCTTGCTGTCTCGGGTTCGTGGTAATCACTGAAACTTCTGCATTGGTCTGTTCTGTGTACCTCCATACTGGATGCTTCCTACTACTGCTACATACTCCAATTGACCATTGCTTGATTATTTACTTATATGGTTCTTTGCTATGCTATACAGTCAATACTGAACGAGCGAGTCATTCTGCTGGTCCAGATGGACCGCATCATGAGGCCTCACGGTACGCCATTATCAGAGACAAAGTTGCTATCACAGACCACATCAAGAAGCTTATACCAAATATCAAAAAGAAGAAGAAGAAGAAGAAGAAGAAGAAGAAGAAGAAGCTTAGGGCATGTCCAATGCATGGACGCTTGCACGGGCGCTTAAGGAAATAAAAGAAAAGTAAAATTGTGTAGCAGCTGCGTTAGCATCCAGTCCTCCAATGCTAACGGCAAGTACAGGCGCTTAACACAGGACAATTTGAGTCATAGCCCGAAAGAAAAAAGGATCTAGCGCCCAGGGCCAGAAGTTGCGTCGACGCTAGCATAAATCCTGGGCTTAGCCGGGAATAGGTACAAACGGCTGGGATATTAGGCGCAACTCCTGGGGATTTGATCCTAGCGTCCGGGCTAAGCGCCTCCGTTGTAAATGCCCTTATACGGGTGCTGAGATGAGATGACTGATCATCCGACTCCAAGGTGAAACCTAAGAAAGGCGCGCTCTTGTCAGGTGATGAAAGAAATAGTCTTGAACTCTTGATCGTGAGGAAAAAAGCTATGCGATGCAAAATGGTTCATGTTCTGATCTTATTCTGCTGCCGATTTCAAAAATCCTACTCCCTCCATCCCACAATGTTAGACGTTTTTTGACACGTCTTACATTATGGAACGGAGGGAGCAGGTGTTTTTCTTAATTTCCAAAATCCTAGCACCTTGGCTATCCTTTCTCCGCAGCTTTGTGCCTGTGATGGAATATTTTTGTGCCTGTGCTGGAATGTTCACAGAAGAGATAAGATAGGAGGTGTATGACATGCAAAATTGCAGACTTTGATGGTGCAGAATTCATAGGACAGTAATAACAGTATGGTTCTCGGAATGCTCATCTGTAGCATTTCACAGGACAGTAACACTACAAGCGAAATCAAAGGATCAACGACGCCAGGCGCCGGGTGTTCTCTCTACAAGCGAAATCCACCGGGCTCTCGCTCAGCATCAGCAGCCCTTGCGCAGCCTCCAGCGTCCTCTCGTCCGGCTCGCTGTCACTGGCAATCGGCAATGGCGGCGGCATCGCCGCCCTGTTCGCGGCGGCGGCAGCCAGGATCTCCGCAATGGCGGCGTCGGCGTGCGGGGCGTCTCCCTGGCGGTAGTGCAGGATGACCAGCCCGAGCGGGCCGCGCGGCTGGCCGGCGACGCCCACCTGCAGCGCCGGCGACCGGAACACCCACAGCTCCACCATGGCCGGCTCCAGGTCCTCGGCCCTGGCGTCGCCCGCCACGTCCAGGCCGTTCTGGGTCAGGAAGCTGCCCCAGCCGGCGATGAGGCGGTAGGCGTCGTTGCAGCCGAGCTTCTTGAGGCCGAGCACGTAGGGCCTGCCGCGCCGGTCGTAGGCCTGCACCTGCACGCTCGGCTTCTCCTCCGCCGTCAGCGCCTCGTCCAGCGGGAACGGCTCGCCGCGCCGCCAGCTCTTGCGCGACATGAGCAGCCGGTGCTGCTGCAGCAGCCGGTCCGTCTTGCACAGCAGCTTCCCGTAGACGCGCACCGGCCGCGACGCGCCCAGGCCCCTCAGGACGTCCCGCAGCGCGCCGTCCACCACGCCGATCTCGTCGAGCGACGGGTCGTCCGCCGCCGTGGCGGGCGCGGACTCCATGCCGACGCCGGCCCAGAACACGCCGTCGAGCAGCCGACGACGCTTCTTGCGCCTCTTGCTTGGGGAAGATTGGGCCCGGCGGCGGAAGGCGACGCGAGGCCGGAGCGCGGCGGCATCTGCGGCCGCGCAGAGCGGCAGGCTCTGGTCCGCGGCCAAGATCCTCCCCTCGCCCTCGCGCTCCCCTCCTTCTTCCCCGGCTTTCCGTTGCGCCGCCGCCGCGGCGACGGACGCCACGGGGCAGCCGCAAGATCCGCCGCCGTCCGTCGACGCATGGCGGCCAATGCCCGTGGCGGCGGGTGGAGGCTTAGGCGCCGTCCTCCGCCGGCGAGGCACGCTCCCGACCTCCAGCAGCGTCATGGCGAGAAGGGCGCGGTGCTGGCGGACATTTGTAGGTCGGGGAGGCGGCGGCAGGAGACGAAAATGAATACCTAGCTGCTACAGCTCTGGGTTCTGGAACATAATATACGCGTGGATACTAGTACTAGTACTAGAGTTTGGTACGGGCTCCTCTCCAGTACTACTGCTGCTAGCAGGAAACTTATCAGTGATGAAAGCTTTCTTTTTTTTTAGAAGAATTTTATTTAGGACAGTAAAACTAAACCTAAACCCTAGTCCTCTCTGCGCGTCCGTGGCCTTTGGCCATTGGATCCCACGGCTTGAACATGCCTGACCGTCCGATGCATCATTTCCTCATTTCCTCCCGTGTGGGCTGCTTTTTGGGCTGAGTGTCCTTGGGCTGCTATTCCAGGGGTTAAATCGAATGCCTCTCGTTCACTGCTACGGCTTAACGTCTGATCCCGAAAGAACAATGGTGATTATGCTCTATACCCACTCTCTTTCACGAACGTTGTGCCCGCTCTGCGAACCCGACCCCTCCCAGTCCCGCCCTAGGTCGGAGGGAAAGAGAGAGGTGATTGATGGCAGCGGTGGCGTCTGTTGTCGAAAGGTGTGCCCGTGTAGCGCCCTGAGGATACAAAGATGGCTAAAGAAACGGAAACGACGGCCAGTCAATGTAGTCGCAAGGTTGAGGACCAGGCGTGGAGGCGGGCATGTAATGGCGATAAAGCTCACCCGTCCACGATGCGTAACTGCCATGGCGGTGGAGGAGGTAAGTTATTGTCCTATTTCCTTCCTTTTTGCCTCCATAGTCGGGTTTGTATCCTTTCCACCTAAACTCTTGAACCATTTGGCAAGGATCAATGTTTTGTTGATAGATAGAGTTGATTCTGCATCGTATCATAAACTATGTTCTGGTGGTGTTTACATGGGTGATTCATTGTTGTCGTTGGTCAGGCTTCATGCCCTAAATAAGGATCCCATGTATATTCAGTGGCAACTGGGATTATGTCAAGTTTTCCATGGTATGATCATCTGTTGAAATATGAGATGGGCCTAGAGCCCATATAACAATTTCAGATTTGATCTCTAAGGGCCCATGTAGGTGGCATGACAAGGTGGTGGGAAGTTTAGTCCCACCTTGGAAGTGGAAGGAGAGTTGGAGTGGTTTATAAGGGATTCTCTTCCTCATGCCATTGGAGCTTGAGAAGAGATGAAGCCCTCGCGCACTCCTCCTCCTCCGCTCGCCTCGCCTCGTCACGACGCGACGCGACGCGACGCGACGCGACGCGGGTTGCGGGATTGAGCCGAGCCGAGCTCACTCCTATGCGCTTCTTTTTGCCGGTCAGGAACGGAGAGTCTTTGACAGGTGGGGCCACGATCTGAGACGTCGGATCGTGGGCCACCGACTTGGACGTGCGCGCACATATATATGTGGGGCGCTGCCAACCCTAGCCGCCATGAAACAGAACGCATCTCAGCCTCCACGCCCACGTTCCTCTGCTGCTGCTGCCGCCGGCGACTCCGTCCCGTTCACCGCGTACACGGTTGACGGGAGAGCAGGCCTCCGAAACCCCGCCTCTCCGGATCCTGTACGGGAGAGGGGCGATTAGGTTTTTGGGTAGCGACTACGCGACTGCTCGCTTTTGTTCATCTACGTCCGCATCACCATGTCGACCGACGCCGAACGCGCCGCTGCTGAGAAGGCCGAGGCCGACAAGAAGGCCACCGAGGATGCTGCGGCTACTGCCACCGCCACCGCCGCCGCATGGCCGATTGGAGGGTATACATCGTTCATCCCTCTCGTGTTTCTTTCTGTTGTAGCAGTACTAGCGATATGCGTAGATGTTTCTACTATATGCGTAGTACATGCTCTGTTAGATCGTAATCAGTGTGTTATCAATGCTGTTAATGTCATGCTCATGATTTATTCATGGATTAATTTAATCGGAAAACTGCCTTTTTTCTTATCAATCCAAAAACCTAATCTGTGTAGGAGTTTTTCGAATTCTGGTTTTGCTGCTGCACTGAAACCGTCGCCATTTACGCGGACGTACTTTAAGCGTTGGCAGACTAAAACCACCTTATGGCTCACTGCCATGAACGTGTTCTGGGTCGCCGGTGTGACTCCCACAGGAACGATCGCTCCTGATCAGGAGAAGGCGTTCAAGGAGGCCACTATCGTGTTCCTCGGGGCAGTTCTGAGCGTGATTGGAGATAAGCTGGTTGACGCATATTTGCATGTGCGGTCTGCCAAGGACTTGTGGGAGGCGCTCGAATCTAAGTTCGGGGCTGCCGATGCAGGGAGCGAGATGTATATTATAGAGCAGTTCCATGATTACAAGATGGTTGAAAACTGTCCTGTATTGGAGCAGGCTCATGAGATAATATGCATTGTTAAGGAGCTTGAGCTTCTTAAGTGCGAGTTACCGGACAAGTTTGTCGCGGGCTGCATAATCGCTAAGCTTCCCAATTCCTGGAGGAACTTTGCCACCACTCTGAAACATCAGAGGCGTGAATTCTCTGTGGAGGATGTCATTGGCCATCTGAGTGTTGAGCAGAATTCAAGGGCAAAGGACTCGCACGGAAAAGGGGTCGAAGGAACTTCTGTGGCCAACATGGTGCAACAGAAGAACTCCAATTCCCACAAGCCCAAGGGAAAGAACGGTGTCCAACAAAGTACCGACTTTAAGAAGAAGGGTAAGAAGACCTTCAAGAAGAACAAGAAGGATGAGGGCTGCTTTACTTGTGGTTCGCTTGAACATTGAGCCAACAAGTGCCCAAACAAGTATAAGAAGCAAGGGCAGGACTCCAAGTCTGTCAATATGATTGTGAGCAACAATGAGAGTGGTGCATCTGGGTACGGTAATCTATTTGCTGTATTTTCAGTTTGGCCGTCCACCGATTGGTGGGTCGACACAGGTGCAGGTGTCCATGTGTGTGCTGATATTTCATTGTTTTCTTCTTACCAGGCCACAGGTCACGGGTCCGTACTAATGGGGAATGGCGCGAGTGCTTCTGTTCTTGGTGTTGGCACGGTCGATCTGAAGTTTACTTCGGGAAGGATCGTGCAGCTGAAGAACGTGCAGCATGTCCCCGCCATCAAGAAAAACCTCGTTAGTGGCTCCCTTCTATGTAGAGAAGGGTTTAAGTTGGTATTCGAGTCTAATAAATTAGTTGTTACGAAATATGGACTATTTGTTGGAAAGGGTTATGAATGCGGAGGCATGTTCCGCCTTTCTCTTGCAGATCTATGTAATAAAGTCGTGAACAATATTCATTTGAGCGTTAATGAATCTGAAGTATGGCATTCACGTCTTTGTCACATTAGTTTCGGTGTTATGACGCGGCTAGCAAAATCGAATTTAATCCCGAGTTTCACTTTAGCCAAAGGTTCTAAGTGCCATTCGTGTGTGCAATCTAAGCAACCTCGCAAGCCTCACAAGGCAGCAGAGGAGAGACACTTGGCGCCACTGGAACTCATACATTCTGATCTTTGTGAGATGAATGGTGTGTTGACTAAAGGTGGAAAGAAATATTTCATAACTTTGATAGATGATTCCACTAGATATTGCTATGTGTATCTGTTAAATACTAAAGATGAGGCTCTACACTACTTCAAAATCTATAAGGCAGAAGTTGAAAATCAACTTGAAAAGAAAATTAAACGAGTCCGGTCAGATCGTGGTGGAGAGTACTTCTCGAAAGAGTTTGATGCCTTTTGTGCGGAACACGGCATTATTCACGAGAGGACACCTCCCTACTCACCCCAGTCAAACGGGGTTGTCGAGCGGAAAAACCGTACTCTAACTGATTTGGTTAACGCCATGTTAGATACGTCGGGTTTATCCAAGGCATGGTGGGGGGAGGCTATAATGACATCATGTCATGTCCTGAATAAAGTTCCGACAAAGGATAACGAGATCACTCCTTACGAGAAGTGGACCAATAGAAGGACAACACTCTCGTACTTACGTACCTGGGGCTGCTTGGCGAAAGTTAATGTGCCAATCCTCAAAAAGCGTAAGCTTGGACCAAAGACTGTGGACTGTGTTAATTTGGGCTATGCTATGAATAGTGTTGGCTATAGATTTTTAGTAGTGAAATCCGAGGTACCTGACATAAAAGTCGGTACAATTATGGAGTCTAAAGATGCTACATTCTTTGAGGACATTTTCCCCATGAGAGATGTACAAAGCACTTCTAGACAGGAATCTGAGGAGACTCCTGAACCTGCCATTCCGATGGAATATTATAATCAAACACATGATGAAAATCCTGAGGAGGATAATGAGGAATCCCTTGGTAGGGGCAAGAGACAAAGGACTGTAAAGACCTTTGGTGATGATTTCTTCATATACCTCGTGGAGGATAATCCCACTTCTATTTCAGAAGCATATGCATCTCCAGAAGCTGACTACTGAAAGGATGCGGTCCGTAGCGAGATGGATTCCATCATGGCTAACGGGACTTGGGAGCTTACTGAACGTCCTTATGGTTGCAAACCGTTGGGATGCAAGTGGGTATTCAAGAAGAAGCTTAGGCCCGATGGTACGATAGAAAAGTACAAGGCTAGGCTTGTGGCCAAGGGCTACGCCCAGAAAGAAGAAGAAGATTTCTTCGACACTTATTCACCTGTGGCCAGACTGACCACCATTCGAGTATTACTCTCGTTGGCGGCCTCGCATGGTCTTCTCATTCATCAGATGGATGTTAAGACGGCTTTCCTGAACAGAGAGCTAAAGGAGGAAATCTATATGCAACAGCCTGATGGCTTTGTGATGGATGGTCAGGAAGGAAAGGTGTGTAAGTTGGTGAAATCTTTGTATGGCCTGAGACAAGCGCCTAAGCAATGGCATGACAAGTTTAATGAAACGTTGACGTCTGTTGGCTTTGTTGTTAATGAAGCTGACAAATGTGTATACTATCGCTATGGTGGGGGCGAAGGGGTTATACTATGTTTGTATGTTGATGACATACTGATATTCGGGACTAATCTCAAGTTGATCGAGGAGGTTAAGTCTTTCCTATCTCAGAACTTTGAGATGAAGGATCTTGGAGTGGCTGATGTTATCTTAAACATCAAGCTATTGAGAGATGATGAGGGTGGGATTACACTTCTACAATCCCATTATGTTGAGAAGGTGTTGAGTCGTTTTGAATATTCGGACTGCAAACCATCTCAAACACCATATGATTCTAGTGTGCTAATTCGAAAGTCTAAAGGCACAGCTATAGATCAATTGAGATACTCTCAGATTGTTGGTTCACTCCAGTATCTAGCGAGCGCAACGAGGCCTGACATCGCATTTGCTATTAGCAAACTGAGCCGATTTGTTTCCAAACCGGGTGATGTACATTGGCGTGCTCTTGAGAGAGTTATGCGCTATCTGAAAGGTACTATGAACTATGGACTTCACTATACCGGATACCCGTCGGTGCTTGAAGGGTATAGTGATGCGAATTGGATCTCTGATGCTGATGAGATGAAGGCCACAACTGGGTATATATTTACTCTTGGAGGTGGTGCTGTTTCCTGGAAGTCTTGCAAGCAAACGATCTTAACAAGATCGACAATGGAAGCAGAATTAACAGCATTAGACACATCGGGTGGCGAAGCAGAATGGCTTCGAGATCTGTTGATGGACTTGCCAGTGGTTGAGAAGCCGGTTCCGGCCATCCTTATGAACTGTGACAATCAAACAGTTATTGTCAAGGTGAAGAGTTCAAAGGACAACATGAAGTCCAACAAACACATAAGAATGAGATTGAAAGCTGTCAGAAAATTGAGGAACTCCGGAGTGATAGCGTTGGATTATATTCAAACGGCTAAGAATCTGGCAGATCCCTTTACTAAAGGGCTATCGCGTGTTGTGATAGATAACGCATCAAGGGAGATGGGTATGAGACCCACATGAGTTGCCATGGTAGAAACCCAACCTATGTGATCGGAGATCCCGTGAAGTAGGACCTGGGAAAACAAGCCAGTGGTGAACTGAGGAGAGTAACTTTACTAACCCACTCCGTTGGAGATGCAATACTCTCGGAAACTGTATGGAAGGATGACTACTGTCTTAATGTGTTCCAAGGCTTATATGCATAAGCAAGATGCTATCCTACAGAGCGATCTTTGGAGGAACACACCTATATGAGCCCGACTGCTAGTCACAGTCTATGAGATTGGGGTGATCTCTAGCAAGCTCATGAACAGGCCAGGAGTGTGACTAATATGCTCCACTCGAGGGGTCGGCCTTCGGCAGCCTCGTATCAGTGAGACTTGTGGTGAAACTTCTTGACGCCAAACTGACAATTCAAGGCATAGTCCATTGTTCGGTTGTGAAGGAGTGTAACTACTTGGTCTAGGTGGAGCTCAACCTTAATCGGTCTCCACTGAGATGCTGATATATCAAAACAGCGTTTGGAACAAAGGACAAACTGGGCCCCTGAGATCTGGTGGGGGATTGTTGAAATATGAGATGGGCCTAGAGCCCATATAACAATTTCAGATTTGATCTCTAAGGGCCCATGTAGGTGGCATGACAAGGTGGTGGGAAGTTTAGTCCCACCTTGGAAGTGGAAGGAGAGTTGGAGTGGTTTATAAGGGATTCTCTTCCTCATGCCATTGGAGCTTGAGAAGAGATGAAGCCCTCGCGCACTCCTCCTCCTCCGCTCGCCTCGCCACGCCACGCCTCGCCACGATGCGCCGCGCCGCGGGTTGCGGGATTGAGCCGAGCCGAGCTCACTCCTATGCGCTTCTTTTTGTCGGTCAGGAACGGAGAGTCTTTGACAGGTGGGGCCACGATCTGAGACGTCGGATCGTGGGCCACCGACTTGGACGTGGGTTTAGCCCACGTCTCTCCACGCGCAGTCGCACATATATATGTGGGGCGCTGCCAACCCTAGCCGCCACGAAACAGAACGCATCTCAGCCTCCACGCCCACGTTCCTCTGCTGCTGCTGCCGCCGGCGACTCCGTCCCGTTCACCGCGTACACGGTTGACGGGAGAGCAGGCCTCCGAAACCCCGCCTCTCCGGATCCTGTACGGGAGAGGGGCGATTAGGTTTTTGGGTAGCGACTACGCGACTGCTCGCTTTTGTTCATCTACGTCCGCATCACCATGTCGACCGACGCCGAACGCGCCGCTGCTGAGAAGGCCGAGGCCGACAAGAAGGCCACCGAGGATGTTGCGGCTACTGCCACCGCCACCGCCGCCGCATGGCCGATTGGAGGGTATGCATCGTTCATCCCTCTCGTGTTTCTTTCTGTTGTAGCAGTACTAGCGATGCGTAGATGTTTCTACTATATGCGTAGTACATGCTCTGTTAGATCGTAATCAGTGTGTTATCAATGCTGTTAATGTCATGCTCATGATTTATTCATGGATTAATTTAATCGGAAAACTGCCTTTTTTCTTATCATCATCTTCCATCCTGCTCTCATTGAAGTTAAGACATGGCTCCAGGGCAGGTTAACCTTTCTTTATTCACCGTAAATTTGAAGGGTTTCCTCAACACAAAAAAACTTTAGCCAAGTTCACTTAAGCACCTCGAATTATGTATAGAAGTTTAAAATTGTAATTTGTTTCAGCTGCTTTGCCACTTTTATGTATGCTTTGTTACAAAGTTTAATAATTGGACCTATTTGCTATGTGGAACATGTAGCATTTATTTGATCCTAATCTAATTCAGTTCGTCACCGCCGTCTTTTGGCTCTCGCTTTCAACAAATGCAGTATCATTTATCTATTTTCTTGACATGATACTTTGGGAAACGGTTTAGACTTCTTGAGCCATTCTCTATTTATTGTCGGTGTATCTTTGAAAATAAACGAATAATGTTTGCTCCATATATGAATGACAAACTAATATTATGGAGTTCTCCGGTCAAATGATCAGCCTAACCCTCATCTTGCATTCGGTACATTTATTAACTAATATTCCATTGCCAATTAACGTTCATTTGTGATGCCTTCCTCAGAATGGAAACATTTTTATTTTATTTTTTGTTGTCGTTTTGTATTATCGCTGCCGCAAAGATTACATGTACACTGAGCCGTAGTGTGCTTAAACAAAATTACATTATCCTTTTATGCTTCATGATGCTATATATTGCGAAAATATGTCTTGGTTTATTGGACAAGTCGATGGACACCGAAATACACACATTATGGTCTATTATAATTATCGTCTTACACTATAAATGCACATAAAAATAAGATCAATCATAAGTAACAACTTACACTACAAATACACTCAATATAACATAATATTACCACTCCATGTTTTAACATAATTTTAAACACTATCACACACCAATCAAACTAGATGGGCGCAGCAAACACGCGCCATCAATGTTCTAGTCCTCCTAATAATCATACGATAGATTTAAAGTTCCATGCCCCTTCAATTTCCCATTCCCTAACTCTAATTACCCAATCAAAATGTTATGAGTTCTTGACCAAGGGATTGGGTGGTGTTATTGTTATGAAACATACCCCACCTAGAGGTCTTCCCTGTTTCTCCTGACCGAGCAATGATGACCATGATCCCCGAATGGCCGTTGAGCCTAGCAAGCACATATATAGTCGTTGACCTTGGCAAGCACATATGTCGTGGTGGATGGTTACGTTTATTAACTAATATTTTTGGTACTCTTGTGTATATTGATTAGAGGCATATGTTTTTCTTAAAAGAACAACCACAATCATTTTTTTCATAATCACATCGACAAATTTGTGAACTCTATGATTTGCAAGTTACATCCACAATGGATTGAATAAAATGCATCTATAGTCATTATACTTGTATCTTATATACACATTCGTCAAACGTATTGGGGAATTGAACTTATGGCAAGTGAATACTTCCGAGTGTGACAATATGGTCACCAAGCTCAACATTTTCAGCCTATGTTGACCATTTGGCCACACTAGTTGAGCGCATGCGTGCGTTTTTTCCTACCTTGCCACTATATTGGGGCACCGTATGCTCTCCCATTCCGCATGTATTCGCCTGATCGCCTATGCAGCTGCCGGCTCCATCGCCTCCACAACTATTCACACTCCACTTGATGGTTCATACGACAATATGGTCATGTAAATAGCAATCTTCGTTCGTAGATATATGGCATTTTTTAGTTGACTTGGAAATTTTGCTTTGATTATTTCTTTTCGTTACAACGTGTTAGTATGAAGCATAAAAACATAGATTTAAAAAAGGCATAAAATTGTGATATTATCAAAATGCCTGTCATTAGTCATTCACTTTTCACATGATCCAATGAAGGCATTTTTTATTATATTATAATTAACACTGTGATGTTACTAAACATCCAAGTCACAAGAACACCTTTGAAAGAAACTGTAATTACAAACTAGTCTTGAGGGGGAGGGGGGGGGGGGATTCTTCGTCTCCTCCATGTCGCACACACGATGACGTACAAAATTGCTTCCCACCGTCGGAACGAGAGAGCAATAATCATGCACGCAGTCGAAGAGGCCATCTAACTCTGCTAGGAAGTGTCGGTGAGGTCAATCCAACCCAGAAGGACCCATGCCCCCTGGCTTTGTCGCCAAACTTAGTCGGCTAGTCAAATGACACGAGTGCCAATTTTGGTCGCGTATACTCCTAATCGATCAAATGCCACGAGTGCAGAATAGTTACAAAGTCGAGAACAATCCTAGTTTCGGACACAGTTAACACCACGGGCATACCAAAAAATCAGTTGTGATGATGATATCAATTTGCCCAAATGACCCAAATTCAGCAATAGTTTCTTTATTTTTTGAGGGTAATTCAGCAATAGTTTCTGGGAGGATACTCATCTTCCCATTTCAGTTGTGTAAATATTAATATTTTTGCTGAACTTTTCGAAAATTTGACGAAATTTCCGCTGAAAATGAGAACCTGGTCGCGAATTCGCGATTACCCACACCGGTGGAGGGGCAACGAGCACGTCACTCGGGAGATCCCAACAGTGCCCACTACCCGCAACCGCGGCACACTCTCCTTTCCCTCCTCGCACCGACGCCGCCATGGCCGAGCTGCGGCACGGCACGGTGGCGGCGGCGGCGGCCCGCGCCTCCGGCTCGCCCGCGAAGCGCGACGCGGAGGCCGCCTCCGCCTCCGCATCCTCCCCCTTCCTCTCCTCCCCGCGCGGCGGCGGCGACGGCGGCAAGGACGGCGCGCTGCGCCCGCCCCCTCCGCTCCACCAGAGGTACCCGCTCCCCGCCGCCGTCCGCGCCCTCCTCGCGCTCGAGGACCCTCGGTCGCCCTCGGCCCCGGCGTCCTACCGGATCCTGCTCGCCGTCCTCGCCTGCGTCGCCCTCGCCGCGTTCGTCTCCGCCCCCTCCGTCTGGTCGCGCCTCGTGAGTCCCCGATCCCGTCGATCTTCGCTGCGTCTCATTGGGATCCCTGATGCTTGCTGACATTCGTGTTGTTGTTGGACCCTTAGAACGCGCCCTACCTGTGCCGCAAGGATGGGATTCGGCTCCAGTGCCCCGGGGTAAAGTGATGTTGATCTCAGCCTGCATCTGGGTGGATGTTTGTGCGTGCAATCTATTTTAACGTTTGTTTGTTTGGCTTGGTTTGGTGTTGCTGTTCAGGTGAGCAACTCTCTGTGGGAGAATCCGCATGCCGCCGCCACGTCTTGGAAGCCGTGTGCCGAGCGCCGCAGCGATGAGATCTCAGGTAAGTACTGATAATGATCCCTCCGGTAGAAACGCGATGAAAAATGTTTCATAACTGTGACTGTATCTTCTCAGTGTACCTTTTTTTTTCTGCGGTGTCTTCATGTATCTTGATACTACTGCAAAGCCGATATGTTGCCCGGGTAGTTGATAATATTTCCTTAAGACCAGGGCCTGCTTAAGACCATAAGTAAATCGAATAGTTGATCTGCTAGACATAATGTATACAAGTATAAGTTAGGTGGCTAGAGAAATAAAACGTGGCTGACTGACTTTGAGATGAGGATAAAATTATGATATCATTTGTAAGAGCACAAGTGGAAAGGGAACCCAGAAACAAAATACTCTCTCTACATTTCTTCTTCAGCGGCTAGTTTCATTCTTGTTACCCCTTTTTCAACCCATAGCCTAACACACGAGCTTTCTTCATGAAACAATAATTCCTATTGTTTCCTCTTGGCGAAAAGGATCCCAAGTTGAAGCTGTCTTGGTGCTCACCCGCTGTTTATATTCATCACCATTCACCATAGCTTACGAAAATATGAAAACTATTCACCTGAAACCATGGTTGCATCCTGATGAGTATAAATGGTGCCTTTTTTCTCTACTATTCTGCAGATCTTGTGTCAGAGAACGAAACTTCTGGGTATATTTTTATTCATGCTGAGGGAGGATTGAACCAGCAACGAATAGCTGTACGTACGTGCCCTATTCACATTTATCAATTTGTTTAACTTTTTTTTTCTTTAATAACACATAATTTTTATCTCCATGTGGATTTTGAAGGACATAATTTTTTGACTTGTATGCAACATTTGTTTATGTACTATAAATGGCAGCTTGCCTAATTTGTATCAAGCACTGTCAGTTGATTCCACTACTTGATATATTCACAGATATGTAATGCTGTTGCAATTGCTAAGATAATGAACGCCACACTTATTTTGCCTGTGCTGAAGCAGGATCAAATATGGAAAGATCAAACGTAAGTGATAATTCTGATCTCCTTTCCGAATTGACTCCTGCTTGCTTATGCCTTTGTAATTTGTATCTGTTATCATGTTAGCTCCTGTCAGAAGTATTTAATATTTGACAACCTTGTATTTTCTATTCAGGAAATTTGAAGATATCTTCGATGTAGATCATTTTATAAATTATTTGAAGGATGATGTCCGCATTGTTCGAGATATTCCTGACTGGTTCACAGAAAAAGATGAGCTGTTCACCAGTATAAGGTTGGTTGCTTCATTTCATCCTTTGATCTGTCTTAGCTGCTGTCAGCTTAATAGATTGATGCTAAAGTCTTAAACATATGGATGATATTGATTTTTAGAACACTGCTTTCTTTTGTAGTAAAATCAACACTAATATTGTTAGAGGGAACAATTAACTTAGAGCGTATTAACTTGAACAAGCCAACTAACTAGGTGTCTTCTGCTGCTTGTTTGTGCTCTGCAGTTTCCGTTATTTACGAAGTTACATGCATTTCTCATGTATGCAATATATTGCTAATGCAATGCCAGTGCAACTAGAGTTGTCTCTGCTTCAAACGTCATCAATTTCTCCCCAAGTATAAGTCTGCTTGTCCAATTCAGATTATTATATTGGGCAACCTGAGTTTTGGGGATGCAATAAGATTGTACTGCTGGGGCATTGCAATGTTTTTTTGCTTCTGTTCATTTCTCGTTGTGACAATTTTATCAATCATTAGGTAATGTTGCCATGCTAGTCAATACTGTAATCCTAGTTCATTATAGCGCTTTAAACTACAGTACCCGCTGTCATATGTGTTATTCATAATTGGTTGGCACTAGTACGTTGTGTCGCATGATAGTTTGCTGGCGGACATAGCTATAGACCTATATGTGTTATTCTGGTTTATCTGCCGGATAAGATTTTTGTAGTGATTAAATTTTTGCCAATTTCCGTGACTACCATCTGTTGAGTTTTTTGTTAAATGCCAGCAATACCGCCACCTGCAAAATGGTTCCTATATGTACATTTAATTCTATGGTTAGATAAATGTGCTTATGTTGTTTCTTGTTTTTGCTTGTTGCATATGTTGTTTTTCCTACATGCCAACATATTTTCATACTTAGTTGTAACATCTATAATTATTTATGTTGATTTTAACAGGCGTACTGTAAAAAATATCCCAAAATATGCACCAGCGCAGTTTTATGTCGATAATGTACTTCCAAGGATCAAAGAGAAAAAGATAATGTCTATCAAACCATTCGTTGATAGATTGGGGTAAGGCTTAATACCATTTTATGAAGATATTTCCATGGCTCTATTCTGTTCATATATCTTCAGACTTGTTACATAATTGTTTAGCACAATGACTAGTTCCTCACATTAGAGTCTTTGTGGTCAAGTAATATTGTTCTCTGCTACTCTCCCTCTCCCCCTTGGCCCTACACCCCACCCAGTTTATTCCTTGCTATTTTGTTCACTTCCATTGACTTATGGCCATAGTGTAATGTAAACTCATTGCAGGTATGATAATGTTCCAATGGAGATTAACCGGCTCAGATGCAGAGTTAATTATCACGCCTTAAAGTTTCTACCTGGCATTGAAGAAATGGCTGACAAGCTTGCAACAAGGATGCGTAATCGAACTGGGAATGTAAATCCATACATGTAAGTGTAGCTCGTGATCTTCAGTATAACCTGCCCTGGAGTTGGCAATTTTTTACATGTCTCACACTGTTATTCCTGCTTTTAAAGGGCTCTTCATCTTAGATTCGAGAAAGGAATGGTGGGTTTATCCTTTTGTGATTTTGCTGGAACCAGAGAGGAGAAAGCAATGATGGCTGAATATAGACAGAAACAATGGCCAAGACGCTTCAAGGTGATATACTAATGTGAAGTGTCTAGACAAAATGATTTTAGCCTGAAGAGAACAAGGTCACAGTACAGTAGTTACATATATTTCTCTTGTATATGCAGAATGGATCTCACCTTTGGTCTTTAGCATTGGAAAAGAGAAAAGAAGGCCGCTGCCCGCTTGAGCCTGGGGAAATAGGTTTCATTCTGCGTGCAATGGGATATACGAAGGAGACTCAGATATATGTTGCATCAGGGCAAGTGTATGGTGGAAACAATAGAATGGCGCCGCTGAGGAATATGTTCCCCAATTTGGTAGGTGTTTCTACTGCAAATCCTGTTTGTTGCCTTCAAACTTCAAACTGCCTTTATATGGACATAATGTGAAGCTACAGATTTAGAGAGGAAACTGAGACAGTTACCTATGGATGGGCAAGCAACCATCAGCAGGTGGTTTTTGTTGTAGAGACAACTGACCCATTATCTTTGTTGCTTGCAGGTTACCAAAGAAGATCTCGCAAGCAAGGAGGAGATAGAACATTTCAAGAAGCATGTAACCAGCCTTGCTGCATTGGACTTCCTGGTATGCCTGAAGTCGGATGTATTCGTCATGACCCATGGTGGCAATTTTGCGAAGCTGATCATTGGCTTCCGCCGCTACATGGGGCGACATAGGCTCAAGTCTATCAAGCCGGACAAGGGGCTCATGTCAAAGTTCTTCGGCGACCCATACATGCCATGGGCGAATTTCGTGGAGGATGTGATGATCACTCACCAGACACGAACAGGCCTCCCCGAGGCCACCTTCCCGCACTATGACCTCTGGGAGAACCCGCTCTCCCATTGCATGTGTAGAGCATGAACTACATAGACTACAAGTGATTGTGCATAGCTTAATTAATTCCTTTGTTCATACAATCCATCCTACTCCCTCCGTTCCTAAATACTTGTCTTTCTAGGCATTTCAACAAGTGACTACATACGGAGCAAAATGAGTGAATCTACACTCTAAAATATGTCTACATACATCCGTATGTAGTAGTCATTTGAAATGTCTAGAAAGACAAATATTTAGGAACGGAGGGAGTATAACTGTAAGTTCATATAACTATTTTTTTCCACTCCCAGTTTTGTTTGTGTAGAGTTTTTCATCTAGAAACACTACATGTATATGAAAGTTCAGTTGATGCATATGAATTTCCCAAAAATAGTTTGTGCATAATGATTACATCAGTTGATGCATATGAATTTGCCAAAAATAGTTTGTGCATAATAAGTACTCTCTCCGTTCGGAATTACTTGTCGCGGAAATGGATGTATCTAGACGTATTTTAGTTTTAGATACATCCATTTCCGAGACAAGTAATTCTGAACGGAGGGAGTACATGATTGAACAAACAATTTTCACTTCAACTGTGTAGTTACAGAGATGCATTCAAATCAAATACAGCTGACATGATCCATTCATTGATGAACTGACCATCAAACCCAAGAATGCTATCCTTCAGCAAAACAAATAATTTCTGAAGAACAGCTAGTTGCACATTTGTACACTTGCCGAACGTCGAGCCTCAATGCTTTAGAGTTTATTTAGGCTCGACGTACAGCGCGCGCCTGCAAATAGGGCACGTCTTGCTCTCCACGAGGACGCTCTCCAAGCACCAGCCATGGAAGACATGGGGTTTGCCGCACCCGGGCCACGCGGCGAGGTCGTTGCCCTCGAGCAGCTGCAAGCAGATGGGGCAATCCTCCCCGGCGGCAACGACCCTCCTTCGCTTCGCCGGCCGTCCACCGGCGTCCGTGTCATCGTCGTCGACGGCGGCTTCGTGTTTATCATGGTCGTGCCGCATCGGCTCCGGCAGGTGCAGCTCCATGCCGGTGAATCGCACGGGCCACGGCTCCTCCACCGTCTCCTCCAGCACGGAGCGCATCCACTCCATGCGCTCGGGCGTGTAGTACGACCTCCGGAGGATGCTGTCGTCGACGAACACCGACCTCCGGAGGATGCCGACGTCGACGAACACCTCGACACGCGCGGCGCGCGGCAGCACGCTCACCTGCGACGCCAGGCTCGACCATAGCTCCTGGAGCTGCTCGCTGAAGTCACCGGGGTATATCAGCCGGATCAGAGACGACCCGGCCCACGCCAGGGACCTCGCCGTGTGGTCGCCGGTGGCCATGAACCGGAGCAGGTGCGCCCTGGTGCTCCCTCGCACCACCACGCCGTCCGATGATACCGAGAAAGGGGCGTAGCGGTAGAGCACCAGGATCTCCTTGCAGTCTGCTTCTTCTTCTTCTTGGTCCTCCACGGCGGCGACCCGCATGCAGCCGGCCGTGCTCCCTGCGGCGGCGAACCACGGCGCCGGGCCTCCAAGAAATCGCCGGCCCTCGGGGGAGTACTCCATTTCCACCAGCTCATCGTCGCCGGGGCAGCTCATATCGAGCTCGTCGTCCGCCGTCGCGGGTTCAGGCGGCACTGTGAGAAGGAAACCGTATAGCCGAACGACCGCGTGGGCAGCGGAGCGGACCTCCAGCGAGAACTCCTGGTTCATCACCGGGGACCTCAGCACCAAGATGGGGCTCTCGGCCGACAGCACGAACGTCTCCGTCTCCTCGCCGGTGTTGGCGTGTACGGCTACGGTCACGCGCACGCTCTCGTCGGCTCCGTCAGCTGTCGCCCAGTCGACGAGCTCGGCGATGGCGACTACCGCCTGCTGGCTGGCGCTCAAGGGGAACCTCGTGGACTCGCCGCTGCTGAGGTCCCTGGTCCAGCTCTGCGGCCGCCGCGCCATGCCGGACCGACTTCAGGGATTAGGGTTTAGACTGACTTTAGAGAGAATCTATCGCGCGCGGCGTGTTAAGGTAAGCAGCCATGCATGCCTGCCGCCGTGGCCGTGCTGTGATTATATTTCTGATCTTTTGCCGACTCCAAAATGAGTTCCGGGAGCGATATATAGCCTGACAACCCGCCGATCCCAAGTCCAATTCGGACACAACGCACAAGGCAAATCTCAGTTCAATTCAAAATGGACAGGAAAATTCCTTTTTTTTAAGAAGGGCAGCGCTAGGCGCCGATGGGCCGGTCGCATGCCAGCCACCCGATTCAGTAGGGTCAACGCCCATACACACCGCACGATCTGTTTCTCTTCCTCCACCGACGCCATCTTCTTGGAGAAAAAGTCCAACTGCCATTGACAATCGACATGCCCCGCCTCGAAGCACCGCCCCCTGATTCGTCTCGCATGTTGCTGCCCTCGCCGCCGGCCGCCGCCCGCGCCACCGTCGTCTCCTGCTTTCTCGTCCGCTACGCCAGTGCAGCAATGTGTGCCCATGGTTGTAGCTCCCCGTGGCGACGGCCCAGCACCGATGCGATGCGACACCACAACTTCAGTGCCGACAGTCCCCGGTGGAGGCACACTCGACGAGCTCGCAAACTGTACTCTACTCGGGTTGCCGGAAATAGCAACGAGCAAAAAAACATGCAGGTTGCAGCAAAAAAAAAGAACTCATTGGTGTTGCCACACTCGTCGCTCACCGTAGCAAAAAAGGCTCACCCGTCGCCGTCGTAGCACCGCGATGCCGTCGCCCGCAGCCCGCACCATTGTCAGCACGTCACACTGGTTAAAGCTTTTTTTTTTGCCGGTTGAAGCTTTTTTTGCGTTGCTTGAAACTTTTTTCACGGTTTGAAGCTTTTTTCCACATCAATTGAAGCTTTTTTTTTCCATGGTTGAAGCTTCCTCCTTTGCCGGTTGAAGCTTTTTCACACACCGGTCAAAGCTCTTTTCTGTTGTTGAAGCTTTTTTTCCACACCCCATGAAGCTTTTTTCCATGGGTTTGAAGCTCTATCCTTTGCCGGTTGAAGCTATTTTACACATTGGTTGAATCTTTTGCCGCGCCAGCAGTTGGTGTCATCGGTTACAACTCCTGCTTAGCCGGTTCCAGCAAACACCCTCGCCGGTTGCAGCTCACAAAACTTCCTGTTGTCTCGCAGGCCATGGCCACACCGTGCAACATGCAGCCTCCCTGTGAACTAGCTTCACCACACGCGCTGTAAATAATGTGAACGGGGCCGCTCAATGCATGCCTCCTATTTCCATTGCCTCATGTATATATAGTACAGGTACAAAGGTTAGACGTGATCAACACGATTACAAATTAGGTAGGCTAACCAAACGTTGGTATGTTGAAGACGTGATCTCCAAGAAGAGCAGCAGCCGGCAGCGTACGATTGCGGGACTCTAACACGCCCCCGCAGTCTGAACTCGGTGGTGCGCCGATGTGAAGACTGGATCGGAATTCCTGGAAGAGTGCTGTCGGCAAACCTTTCGTAAAAATATCCGCAAACTGTAAGGAGGATGGAACGTGCAGAACTCGGACGGCTCCAATGGCAACCTTCTCTCGGACAAAATGTATATCCAGCTCGATATGTTTAGTTCGCTTGTGCTGCACAGGATTAGCGGAGAGATAGACCGCACTCACATTGTCGCAATACACAATGGTAGCATCATTAATAGGCCGGTGAAGTTCCATGAGCAGCTGGCGGACCCAACATGATTCGGCGACCGCGGTGGCGACAACTCTGTATTCTGCTTCTGCACTAGAGCGAGACACAGTAGTCTGACGACATGACGACCAAGAAATCAAATTATATCCAAGAAACAAGCAGTACCCCGACGTGGAACGTCTGGTGTCTGGGCATCCGGCCCAGTCGGCATCCGAATAGGCAATCAGTTTATGAGAGGAAGAAGAATGGATGGAAAGACCAAAGTGTAGTGTCCCTCTAAGATAACATAATATGCGTTTGATAAGGGAAAAATGTGGCTCTCTAGGGTCATGCATATGAAGACAAACTTGTTGGACTGCATATGAGATATCAAGGCGAGTGAGAGTTACATATTATAGAGCACCGGCAAGGCTCCTATAGAAGAAAGGATCTGAAACAGGGGGGCCAGCAGCGGCCGGAAGCTTAGCCTTAGTATCGATGGGTGTAGGTACAGGGTGACAACCACGCATGCCGGCATGGGACAAGACGTCGAGGATGTATTGCTCCTGAGAGAGGTGAAGCCCAGAAGGTGTACGTGATACAGAAATACCAAGAAAGTGGTGTAATGGACCTAAGTCCTTCATAACAAATTCATTACTGAGAGAACGAGTGATAGAGGCAAGAAAGGAGGGTGTGAAGGCAGTGAGAATAATATCATCAACGTAGAGGAAAAGATAAGCTGTGTCACGACCACGTTTGAAGATGAAGAGGGAAGTGTCAGATTTAGACTCAATGAAACCAAGGGATTGGGCGAAGGTAGCAAAGCGTTGGAACCAAGCACGGGGTGCTTGTTTAAGGCCGTATAGAGATTTTAGGAGTCGACAAACATGATGTGAACGTTCTGGGTCGATGAAACCCGATGGCTGCTGACTATATACCACTTCATCAAGGTGACCATGAAGAAAGGCGTTTTTAACGTCTAGCTGATGAATAGGCCAAGACTGCCCAATGGCGAGAGAAAGCATGAGAGGAATAGTGATGGGTTTAACCACAGGACTAAAGGTCTCGTCAAAATCGACACCAGGTTGTTGGGAGAAGCCGCGTACAATCCAACGAGCTTTATGACGGGCAAGGGTGCCATTGGAATGATATTTGTGTCGAAAAATCTACTTGCCTGTGACTATATTGGCGCCGGAAGGTGGAGGAACTAGTACCCATGTCTTGTTGTGCATGAGCGCATCATACTCTTCTTGCATGGCAGCACGCCAGGAGGGATCTCGAAGTGCAATCAAATAGTTAGAAGGCAGAGGAGATGAAACAGTGGCCGAGAGATTGAGACGATCTATGGGAGACGGAAGGTGGCCGGTGCGGAGGCGTGTGCGATGCACTGGAGATGTTGGGGCAGTAGCCACAGGTGGGGACGGCTGCGTAGACGCGGGAGGCGAGTGTGCCTCTGTCTCAGGAGGAGAATGCATAGGTTGAGCTGTATCATGTACGGTAGTTGTTATTGGTGTGCTATGCATAGTGCGCGGCTGGCCAGAAAAACCATGCATGTTGGGCTGAACTGGTACGTGAGTTGTACGTAGTTGGAACGAGTGTGTGTTCGCACATGAACACGTCACCGTGTACCTCCAACGTCGAGGGTGATGTACCATAGCTCGCGTCGAAGGAGACCCGTCCGGAAGCGCGGTACGCAAACAATCCGGCGGGCGTTTTTATAGACCCGAAACCCCACACGGCCAGAAGGGACCCCGTCAGGGCGCGCGGCGGCTATGGGCTGCCCTAAGTTGACCTGATCGCCCCTAGGGCCTCGAGGTTCGTCGTCCTGCAACAAGAAGAACAGACGAAGAACGAGGAAGAAGAAGAACTAGGGTTAAGGAGAAAGATAAAAGATAAAAAGTGGTAGATGATTTGATCGATTGTGTGTTGTTCAATCGGCCGTCACCCTTTAGGTATATAAGAGGCGGCTGGACTTCTCGTGCAAGAAAAAGGCTTCAATTCACGTCCAAAATCCTAATCCAATTCAGATTGTTTTTGTCCGAGCTTTCCAAAACTGTTCGGTTTAAACTGGCTGCACCTTGCGGTTTTTTTTGTGGTGGTAAACGACCTCGGATGGAAACGAGTCCTAAAGCAATTTTGACCGTTTCGACGAGACGAAATGTTGAATGTTTTTTGATCTGAGGCCATCTTATGGGCCAAAACGGTCACGCAAAACACCTGTTCGCTCGCGCTACCCATCAGATATAGGTCTGGTAGGCGCGCAACATCAGGCCTTATGACAGGGCTGCACTCCGATAGCTCTAACTTTCGTATACGAACTTGGATTGAGATGATTTTTATATCGAAATCGATCGTTTCGATGAGACGAAGACAAACCGTGTAGATCATTTTTCCATACGAGCCAGTCTTGAGGGCGTAATCAGCCGAATACTATTCTGAATACAAAATCTCGGTATTTCGAACACAACTTCGGCCTTCAAGATGAGATCGGATGGCGATGGCCCAAACATCAAGGTTTCTCTTTTTGACGATACAGAACTTTCTTACTTTGAGCACTCTTCATTTGAAGTCATCTTAATTAAGTTCTTGGTCGTGCCAAAATCTGGTGTCAACACATGCCCCTCTGTTTTTCGGCAAACTTGCGTGCCGAAAAATAATTTGCAATGTATTTGTTCTAAGGACGATGTCAATACTTCATCGGCCATTCATATTTCTCAGGGCGATGATTATGTATCGGCCATGTTTATGCTAAGGGCGATAGTTATTTATCGGCCATGTCTTTGCTTAGGACGATAGTCATATATCGGTCGTTGCTTATTTAAACCTCTTGATGCAACTTGGGTGAAAACTTCTCAATTTATATAACAATTCGATGATAAGGTTCCATAGATATGTATCTCAAAGCCATCCTCCGAACTATATTATTCACCCTTTCGCTAGGATTTTGCAGATAATCAAGAATGAACTTCCTCCAATCCTTGCTTTGCCTGCATAAAAGTTTCATTAGTGGCCGAGGTGGTGAGCTCCAATTCGGCCTTACCTATGTTGGCAAGAATAAGCATCGGCTATTGATAGATGTGCAATAGACCATGACGGACATTGTAGCCGGATGTTTGCTGTGCCAACTCTTTCGAATTGTCATGTCTAGATATATGAACAATTTTAAAGCAACTCAAGGTAAATCTTGTATCTAGACATACCAAAAGATAAACTATAAGTGATTCGTCAAAACATTGATAACCCTTGGATACTTGTTTCACTACTAATAACGAATCACCGGAGGCCTCAATATGTATAGCACCTATAGCAAGGCAAAGCTCCAATCCGAATGACACTGCATATTCGGCTTTGATCATTAACAACAACAACAACAACAACAACAACAACAACAACAACAACAACAGCAACAACAACAACAACAACAACAAAGCCTTTAGTCCCAAACAAGTTGGGGTAGGCTAGAGGTGAAACCCATAAGATCTTGTAACCAACTCATGGCTCTGGCTGTAACACCCTCGATGCGACTATATCTCCCACGTGTCGAGGCACGACTTAGAGGCATAATCGCATTGAGGGCATATGTCGCAAGTGAGGTAATCTTCACACAACCCATGTAATATAATAAGGAAAGAGTTACATAGTTGGCTTACAATCGCCACTTCACACAATTACATGAATAAACATTACATCAATCAAATACACTCAGGGTCCAACTACGGAACCAAAATAAAAGAAGAACCCCAAATGCGACAAAGGTCCCCGATTGACCCCAACTGGGCTCCACTACTGATCAACTAGAACGGAACAACACAAATGAACAAGGTCTTCAACGAGCTCCTCCTGAGCTGGGTTGCGTCATCTGCACGGTCTCATCGGCACCTGCAAGCTGGTTTTGGAAGTAACTGTGAGCCATGGGGACTCAGCAATCTCGCACCCTCGCGATCAAGACTATTTAAGCTTATGGGTAAGGTAAAGGTATGAGGTGGAGCTGCAGCAAGCGACTAGCATATATGGTGGCTAACATACGCAAATGAGAGCGAGAAGAGAAGGCAAAGCACGGTCGATAAAAGTATGATCAAGAAGTGATCCTGGACTACCTACGCCAAGCATAACTCCAACAACCGTGTTCACTTCCCGGACTCCGCCGGAAAGAGACCATCACGGTTACACACGCGGTTGATTCATTTTAATTAAGGTCTACTTCAGGTTTTCTACAACCGGACGTTAACAAATTCCCATCTGCCCATAACCGCGGGCACGGCTTTCGAAAGATCAATCCATGCAGGGGTGTCCCAACTTAGCCCATCACAAGCTCTCACGGTCAACGAAGGAATAGACCTCCTCCCGAGACATTCCGATCAGACTCGGTATCCCGGTACTCCAAGACATCCTCGACAATGGTAAAACAAGTCCAGCAAGACCACCCGATGCGCCGACATCCCGATAGGAGCTGCACATATCTCGTTCTCAGGGCACACCGGATAAACTAAGCGTACAGGAGCCGACGTAACCCAAGTTGCCAAGGGATGGCCCTGCACGGTGCTCTGGGTTGGACCAACACTTAGACAAGCACTGGCCCGGGGGGGTTAAAATAATGATGACCCTTGGGGGCGCGACCCCCAAGGGAAAAGAAAAAGGCTGGGTGGCGAATAGTAAAACCAAGGTTGGGCCTTGCCGGAGGAGTTTTATTCAAAGCGAACTGTCAAGGGGTTCCCATTATAACCCAACCGCGTGAGGAACGCAAAATCCGGGAACATAACACCGATATGACGGAAACTAGGGCGGCAAGAGTGGAACAAAACACCAGGCATAAGGCCGAGCCTTCCACCCTTTACCAAGTATATAGATGCATTAATTAAATAAGACATATAGTGATATCCCAACAAGTAAATAAATGTTCCAACAAGGAACAACATCTCCATGTTCCAACACGGAACAAACTTCAATCTTCACCTGCAACTAACAACGCTATAAGAGGGGCTGAGCAAAGCGGTAACATAGCCAATCAACGGTTTGCTAGGACATTGGTGGGTTAGAGGCTGAACATGGCAATTTGGGAGGCTGACAAGCAAGTGGTAGGCATCATAGCAATGGCATAGCAAAAGAGCGAGCAAACTAGCATAGCAAAGATATTAGTGATTTCGAGGGTATGATCATCTTGCCTGAAATCCCGCAAGGAAGAAGAACGAGTCCATGAAGAAGACAAACGGGCGTAGACGAACGGATCCTCACAACACGACGTTACCGGAATCAACCCGAAGAAGCAATCACCGGAAAATAAGCACACAACATAGTAAACAACCACGACATAAACATGGCATGATGCACAATCAAGTATGATGCATGTCCGGTTTAAAGAGGCATGGCATGGCAAGTGCACAAACAATCCTACACATTAAATGGAGCTCAATATGCATCGGGATGCATATTGACAAAACACCATATCAATTATTTAGTTCTCTCTCGTTTATGTACCCAACAATATTAAATGTTGATTAACATGGCAAGAGGGTGAAGCAAATGAAAACTACCTATCTAGTCAAGGTTAAAGAGGCCGGAAGCAACGAACAACAATTCCGGAAACTCCCCATAGCATATTTTAGGTTCGGGAATGATCTGCCCTAAACACAATTTTAGAGTTATTAAACATGCAAAGTAAGGCCACCATGTTAAACTAGGCAAAATTCTACCCCATTTACATATAAAGTTTGTTTAAATCGGAGTTACGGTTATTTAGTTATGAATTAAATCATTTTAGCATGGCATGGGAGCAAATTTAAACAAACATCATTGTAGACATTTTAAACATAGATGAAAGTTGGATATTATTAAACTACACAATTTTCTGAGCATCTTTCATATATTAAGTTTTTTAATATGATGCACCGTTAATTAGTTATTAAATGCATGAAGTAAAGGGGGTTTTCTGTAAATCTGCAAATTCCTGGATAAATAGGTAAATCACTCCGCGGGAAAAAAATGTGACATGGGCCGAATCTTAGACGAACTGGGCCGCTCACCGCGGGCCTTAGCAGGCCGACTGGCCTAGTGGATCTAGTGCGGCTGCTAGGTTTGCACACATGGGCCAAGGATTGGCTGGGCCTTGGTCAACGCGACCACGAAGCAGGGGAGGCAGGGGATCGAACTGCTGTTCATCTCGAGCCTGAGCAGGGCAATGGTGGCGGCGGCTTGGCAAGGCGGGTCGCTGGGGGGTCGAGGAGGTAAGGAGGAGGCTGAGGCCGGGCTCCAGTGGCCGGATCTGGAGCTGACTCTCCGTTCCCGGCGTCAGCGGCGAACTCTGGCGGCCCCATGGCATCCTGCAGAACAGGAGGGAGAGAGCGATGAGCTCGGTAGGCAGGGAGAAGGAGGACGGTGAGGTCGGGGCTCACCATGGCAGCGGTGGTCGCCGGCAGGAGACCAAGCGGCGGAGACGGCTGGAACGCGAGTGAGGGGATCGGGGCTCTCCCGATCCGGATCGAAGGCGGCGGCACGCATGCTGGAGCAGGCGAGGGATTTCGGGCGCTGGACGGGTGGTGGCAGCTCGGGCTCCAAGGCAACGAGGAGGAGACCGTGGGGCGATCGATCTGGCCCCGGGGGCCTCATTCCCGACGACGGCGAGCTCGGGAAGGCTCCGGGCGGCGGCGCTCCCTGGATCCTGTGTTCCCTGCGAGAGAGAGAGGGAGCAAGGAGGTGAGAGAGAGAGATGAGAGACAGCGAGGGGGGAGGCCAGGGACGGCGAGGCTGGCCTGGCGATTCGGGATCGAGGACGGGGCTCAGGCGCAGGAGGGGCTCGGGTTGGCCGGCTCGATCTGGTAGGTGATTGGCTCGTCACTGAAAACAAGGAAAAATGGCGGCGGATGGGATGGATGGAAGGGGCAGACTGCCTAGGATCTAGGGTTGGACCTATTTATATAGTGAGTGGGTAAGATTCAGGGCTACCTAGTCCCTCCGATCAAAATCAGACCGTCGCGAAATAAATGCTTAGGGAGACCAAAAGAGAAAACGGTGACGTTTTGTAGACGTTTGGGGATGATCCGGACACGATGGTGGCAACAGTCCGGTTCGGGTCCGGGACAGCTTTCGGGCGCGCGCGAGGGGGCTGCGGGCTGACGAGAGGGGTTAGGTAGGGCCTGGCGATAGGTAGTGATCTGTGTAGACAGTCTCGAGCTGAGAGAAGAGAAGAGAGGGACCCGGCGACTGTTTCCGGAGACCGAAAACGTCCGACGTTAGACCGGCTACTATTGTCGCTATATTTATCCGTTGGGGCGTCAAACGAACTCCGATTGCGATGAAACTTGACAGGCGGTCTGTCTACACTATAATAAGACCACACGTCAAATCTCATCCCATTCCGAGAACATTTTCCGGCCACTTATAAAATAATATTTCGGACATGCCGCGGGCGCGTGCAAGTGTGTCTGGGCTCGGAATGGACAACGGAGAGAACGAGGAGGCCGGGACGGATGCAAGTTTTGAAAACATGATGATGCAATGCACATGATGACATGATAAGATGCAACACGCAAGCAAATGACAACACCACAACAACGAATAACTGGAGGACACCTGGCACATCGGTCTCGGGGCGTTACAACACTCCACCACTACGAGAGGATCTCGTCCCGAGATCTAGAATGGCACCGGAGGGAAAAACGGAAGAGAAAAGAGAAGAGGTAACGCTAAGTTGCTTCTTTGACAAACGAGTGAAACCAAAGAACCTTGCGAGGTTGAACAAATACAAGAAAAGAATACAACGGACAAGAACAAAATTTGAAAACACTCCGGTTAAGGAAGGGGATCAAGGTAAAACCAAAATTCGGGCAGCACTCTGGTTGAAAAGAAAAGGAATTGAATAAGGTCTTGATAAGATGAGAAGATACTTGATGAAATCACAACACACTGCCACCGGAACTATTGAATGAATGGAACAAGGGGTAAGAAAGATCTCAGACAGCACTCCGGTTGAGAAGGTAGTCAAAACTTGATAAGATGAGAGAGCTCAAATGAAAACACGACACTCTGGTTAAGAAAGGGATTGTGACGCCCGGGTAATCATGCTACAGTAATTCCACGCTAATGATGCCACATCACTTCGGTTACTGTTATTAATCTCGCGATGGTTCAAAAACGGTTCGAATTCAAATTTAAAATCAAGTCAAACAATTAAAGTCTTCAAAAGTCAAAACTAAAATGTTCTAAATGTGACAAATAAATTCATGAGTAATAATGGTGGAGAGACCAGCATCTTTAAAAGTGTTTGAGTGTCTTGAAATAAATAAAACAGTAGTCAAAGAATTTAATTGAACACCTTTTATAATTAATAAAAGGTTAAACTATTTTTAATTAGAGGTTTAAACTTTTTGTAGTAGAGGTATAATTAGTAATACAAATTTAAGCACAGCTGTTGTGATTCATAAAGCTAAAATAAAAGAAACTATAAAAGAAAACAGAAAAGAAGATAAAGAAAGGGAAAAGAATAAAAACAGAAAAAGCAAAACTATCAAAAAAAACACAACCCCATTGGCCAAATGGGCCAAAAGGCCCAGCTAGCAAGCCCACAGGCGTGACCGGCCCGTCCCCACTCCCTTATCCCCTCGTGCCGAAACCCTAACCCACTACCGCTCGCCCCACTCCCCCCCACGATCCCCTTCTCTCACCCGTCTAGATCGGGATCGAGGCGACCTTGCCTTCGTCCCCATCGCTCCCGGCGCACGCCCCTCCGTCGCCTCACCTCCCAGCCGATGCGGTCGCCGGATCGACGCCCCATCCTCATCCCCCTCCCCGATTTAGAACTGGTTCCGGGCTGGACCTCGACACTGCACCGAACCACGACGCCCGCCGCACGACCCTGTCGCCCCCGGATCGCTCCCTCGCCGGACCTCCCCCTCTACGTTGCCGTCGTCCCCGTCCTCCTCCCCAAAGGCTCCACCGAGCCTCGCCGACCCTCATCTCTGCAACGCCGGTGAGGCCACGGCCTCCTCTTCCTCTTTGCGCCCGCTCTGCACGTCTCCCCGTCGCCACCCGCACCGGCCTCCCCTGCTCGACGCGCCACTGCGCGCGCCCGGCGCTCGTCGCCGCGGCCACCGTGCGCGTGCGCCCCGTGCACGCCTTGCCATCCCACTCGTCACGCCCGAACGCCCGCAACCCCGCGCTCTCCGTGCGCTCACCGCAACCGCCGCCCTCACTCCTCTGCTTGGCTGCGCGCACTCGCGCGCGCGCCCTCGCCGCGGCCCCCTGTACCGCCCCAGTCATCGCCCCCCCCGGTCACCGCGGCTAACACCCGCCTCCCCTCTTCCCTGCCCGTGGTGACTGACCAAGGCCGGTCGCCGTTCGGTCCGGCCGGACCTCTCCACGGCCCCGGCGCCCTCCTCCGGTGGCCGCCGCTTCACCACGGCACCGCTCCGCCCGTGGCCTCGCCGTGGCCATGGCCACCCGCGCCTGGCGCCTCCACTGGCCTGTGCAGGCGCCCAATCGGGCTACGGGTTGCGCCCGCACCCCCTGCACACGGCGCCCGTTAGACCGAACCGATAAGGCCTTTGGCCCACTGACAAAGGGGCCCACGCCCCAGAACTTTATTAAAAAAAAGAAGAATTAAAAATAAATAAATAATAATTACATTAATTAATTAATTAATCAATAAGTGAATTAATTAAGTTAATTAATCATGTTTAATTAATCTAATTAACTAGTTAGTTTAATTAAATAGTAATTAGTTAACTAAGACCTAATTAACCTAAACAGTGTATGACAGGTGGGTCCCACTGGACCCACATGTCAGTTTGACCCAGTCAACTCTGTTGACTGCTGACGTCAGCATGACATCATGCTGACGTCATTAATTTATTTTCGAATTAATTTAAATAATTAATTAAATACCAGAAATTAATAAAATCTTTAGAAAATCATATCTTTTAATCCGTAACTCGGATTAAAATATTTTCAACATGAAAGTTGCTCAGAACGACAAGACGAACCCGGATACGCGGCCCGTTCGTCCGCCACGCATCCCTAGCATAGCAAACACGCAACTTTTCCCCTCCGGCTCCTCTGCCCGAAAACGCAAAACGCCGGCGATACTTTCCCGGATGTTTTCCCCCTTCACCGGTATCACCTCATACCGCGTTAGGGCACGCCTAGCATCACACTTTGTTTTGTCATGCATCGTTATGCATCTTTTTGCATTATATTTATTGTTTCTTCCCCCTCTTCTCTCGCTAGACACCGAGACCGACGTCGCTGCTACCCAGTACGACTACGGTGTTGACAACCCCTCTCTCTTGCCAGAGCAACCAGGCAAGCCCCCCCCTTGATCACCAGATATCGCCTACTCTCTTCTATACTTCTTGCATTAGAGTAGTGTAGCATGATACTGCTTTCCGTTATTCCTATCCTGATGCATAGCTTGTCCTTGTTATTACTGTTGTTACCTTTACCTGCAATCCTACATGCCTAGTATAGGATGCTAGTGTTCCATCAGTGGCCCTACATTCTTGTCCGTCTGCCATGCTATACTACTGGGCCATGATCACTTCGGGAGGTGATCACGGGCATATACTATATACTTTACACTATTACATTACCGGTGATACTGTTTGGAGATGGGGGCTGAAGGGGCAGGTGGTTCCATCCAGGTAGTGGTGGGCCTGGGTTCCCGACGGCCCCCGACTGTTACTTTGTGGCGGAGCGACAGGGCAGGTTCAGACCACCTAGGAGAGAGGTGGGCCTGGCCCTGGTCGGCGTTCGCGGACACTTAACACGCTTAACGAGATCTAGGTATTTGATCTGAGTCTGGCCATTTGGTCTATACGCACTAACCATCTACGCGGGAGTAGTTATGGGTATCCCGGCGTTGTGGTATCAGCCGAAGCCTTCGTGACGTCAGCGACTGAGTGGCGCGCGCCGGATTGGACTGGAAAGCCACTAGGCTAGGTCTGCTTCTGGCCGCGTACGCAACGTGCAGGTGTGCAAAGGGCGATGGGCCCAGACCCCTGCGCCATAGGATTTAGACCGGCGTGCTGACCTCTCTGTTGTGCCTAGGTAGGGCTGCGACGTGTTGATCTTCCGAGGCCGGGCATGACCCAGGAAAGTGTGTCCGGCCAAATGGGATCGAGCGTGTTGGGATATGTGGTGCACCCCTGCAGGGAAGTTTATCTATTCGAATAGCCGTGTCCCTCGGTAAAAGGATGACCCGGAGTTGTACCTTGACCTTATGACAACTAGAACTGGATACTTAATAAAACACACCCTTCCAAGTGCCAGAGACAACCGATGATCGCTCTCTCACAGGGCGACGAGGAGAGGATCATCGGGTAGGACTATGCTATACGATGCTACTTGGAGGTCTTCAGTCTACTCTCTTCTACATGCTGCAAGACGGAGGCTGCCAGAAGCGTAGTCTTCGAAAGGACTAGCTATCCCCCTCTTATTCCGGCTTTCTGCAGTTCAGTCCACATATGATACCCTTATTCCATTTGACACCAATGCATACATATGTAGTGTAGCTCCTTGCTTGCGAGTACTTTGGATGAGTACTCACGGTTGCTTTGTCCCTCTTTTCCCCCTATCGCTTCTACCTGGTTGTCGCGACCAGATGTTGGAGCCCAGGATCCAGACGCCACCGTCGACGACGACTCCTACTACACAGGAGGTGCCTACTACTACGTGCTGCCCGCTGACGACGACCAGGAGTAGTTTAGGAGGATCCCAGGCAGGAGGCCTGCGCCTCTTTCGATCTGTATCCCAGTTTGTGCTAGCCTTCTTAAGGCAGACTTGTTTAATTTATGTCTGTACTCAGATATTGTTGCTTCCGCTGTCTCGTCTATGATCGAGCTCTTGTATTCGAGCCCTCGAGGCCCCTGGCTTGTAATATGATGCTTGTATGACTTATTTTATTGGTAGAGTTGTGTTGTGATATCTTCCCGTGAGTCCCTGATCTTGATCGTACATGTTTGTGTGTATGATTAGTGTACGGTCAAATCGGGGGCATCACAAGTTGGTATCAGAGCCGACTGCCTGTAGGAATCCCCTTACCAACTCCTTGGCCGAAGTTGAGTCTAGGCATTGCAAAACTTTTACTAACTTGGTTGTGTGTATTACGGGCACACGTCGCCATCGGGTGGTAGTAGGATCTTTTACTCCTTGACCTATACTCTGGGACTCTGACATCTCTTCTATTCGGGTTAAATGATTTTGCTAAAATCTAACTCTAGGTTCTCGTTACCACTTCCTGCCGGAGAGCCCTTTAATACGGATGATCGACTACTTCAACAGAAGATTCTGACAATACACTCGGATGTTCCCTCGATACTTTGTGCCATCCCTCTTGCAATTCCCCTTCCACCGCAAACCCTTAAGAATAACTACTTACAGATGTTATTCTTACTTTCATCCCCAGTTGGTCTTGTTATTACAAGATACCCCGAAACACTCGTCGTTGTTTCGATAATCCTTTGAGCTTACTGCCTTGCAGTTCTTGACACATGAATATCCCTACGGATAATTTTTCACACTTACCGAGTATCCACTCATCCCCAGTTGATTCATGTATGTCATCAATCTTCAAAATACCTTCCAATCTTCCAAGAATCCTCAAGAGCCTATTGCTCTTGAAATTCTTGCTTGCTTACATTTTGGTTAATCCAATAAGTCTAGTAATCCTATTGGCATCCTTTGTCACTATCATTTTAAGTCCGTTGATTCTATATGTGTGTGGATGCACGCAATCATCAGTTGATCCTTATAAATTATCTTTCGGCTCAGACATCTTTCGAACATGAGCTGGTTCTTGGCCAATCAGATTGCCATCGATCTTACCCCTAAGTCTAGTTGACTTATCCATCCTTGATCAGAGCGTTTGCTCCTGATCCCTTGATTTGAAAATCATAATTACTTTGCTATTTAGATGTTGAATTATTCAGATGTTCTATAAATTGATGCATTTGCATTCTTTCTTCCTTTGATTGGGTATTGATACTCACATCAGCTCCATTGTGGATCGCCATATCCACTGTTGGATTATTATCCGACAGTGTCCTTCATAATTAATCACCTTGTGAGTTCTTTCTCCGATACATAATGCCTTTGGTAAATTGTATCCTCTCCTTTTGCCAACCATGCTCTGCTTTCGAGCTAGTGATAGCTACTCTTGAAGATTGTGGTATATGTTTCCACGATACCCTAACGGGTTGATCCGATGCCTTCCTTTATATGTGTGAACTCGGAAGTTTTCACGAGTCATACTCATCTGGTATTTCACCAGGTAAAACTTTCAACCCTAAGGCCTTTATCAAAGCGAAAAGTGAATGGAAGGTTATACATTGAAGAAGTGGGAGTCGACCTTGAACCTTGCGTTCATGCCCAGGGACACGATGTATAACTTATCATGGAAGCTGCTCGTAAAAATAATTACCCCTTGTTATAAGTTCATCTTGTATCCATGGTTCGATCCTTTATGATCGTGGATTCCGACCATGTTCTCCTTTAAATACCATTTCTCGTGCAAGATTAAGCACTTGTCTTCTGTAGAGCAATACCCCAGTCCAACCTCTACTTTGGTCCGTCATCGAGTATTACCCCCTCTGGTATCTCGAGATTATCACGGAACTGCATAACTTCTTATGAGTTCTTCTTCAGGTATTATTTGACTTTCGCTGCATCATCATTTGACTTGATGTCATCGCCAACCGATTACATCTTCATGAAATTTCTCGACAAATGTGTCGTGGTCATCATCAACATCCTGAGCTCTTCCAAGATATATATCGAATTCTTGATGAGAAATACCATCCTCGCCCCTCAATGGTTTGTATTATCACCGACCACTTTATTGCCTTCCGTTCAACACAAACTTATTCGTGTTTTGTGTTATACCTTGAGATCCTTGCTATCCAGCATTTGTTCTTCTTTACCTTGGAATGTTACCACCTTTTATGTCAAGAATGTCGTGGTAATTTTACCACCTCTTGAGAATTCTTGATATAGTAATATCTCTCGCCTTTTGCGTTCATTTCTTGGTCTCCGTGTTGTTTCTAACCGGAATACCGATAAATGGTGTGTGATGTGTAAATTCTAAACTTCTAGCAACCTTATTGCTTGAAGTTATTGGTCTACAGTTTCATTCTAAGTCTATTGATTATTGAATCATCATTCAAACATTGATCGTGCTACCTAGTCCAGATTCCTGGGTGCACCCTTCTATCATTGTTCAGTTGAGTATGTTTCCCTCGAGCATACATCATTATGACATTTGATCCGACAAATGATATTTCCTTGTTCACATAATTGTGGAAATCAATCCTTTGGAAATCTTGATGATTTGTTGCTGAGCCTATCAGCCACCTCCTCATACTCTCCTTGGTTTACTGATGACCTCTTGTTTCAGAGCTCACTTACATAGATCACTTCTGAGAATCTCACAATGTCATCTCGTCAAATTGTGTTGCACCTTTTCTTCTCAGGCATCCCGAGTCTGAGGTATCCTGACACCAATCAAATCTGAATCTCGGTCAGATATGATGGTTGGAACATATTTCCAAGAGTTATAACGTTGGTCTTTAGATGACCCAGTAAGGTGGTATCATACCTAGCCCACCTGGCCGGAGGCCCTATTGTTATAGTTCCCTTTTAGCAATGTTATCCATTCTTCCATGAGGAAACTGTAAGACTTATTCTACAAGTTATTCCTAATGGATCCTTTTTGTTTTCAAAGTCTGATTTTCACCTGTTGACCATGTCAATGCTATCTCGAAGCACGTTTATGGTACTCCGTTCTTCAACAAGAACATTTGAAGCCCAATACTAATTGTTTCTTGCTCAACTATCCAAACACCGTTGTATGGGTAACGTCATGAAATTCCTCTCCCCTTACCTAAGTGGGTTTCTACCTTCTATCCGGTCTTGGGTATCATACTATGCTTGTATTGGGAAGGATATACCCCTGAAATATGTGCTTAAACACATTTTTCCTTTCCATTGTTCTGTTTAATCTGATAATCACATTTTCCTTTCCATTGTTCTGTTTAACCTTCTTGAGGTTTATATGATCTAAGCAGTAATACGTCACTGCTTTTATAAGCACCTCAGCGTACAACTCTGTCAGTAAGACTCTGTTACCATTGTTGATAGCATCCCGGTAACCACCGGTGGACGAGAACTTTTCCTATTGGCCCGCCTCGTTCAACGAGCGGGAAAATGGTTCTCTTCGTCCCTCGCCCTTGGTACCGATGTTGTTGCCGACGTAACTGATAGGCTGATCCTCTGACATGCCTTGCTATCATGACCATGCAAGATGTCAACACCCATCCCTATTTTAACCCACATGGTGGGCCCATAACCCACAGTTCCACAGGATCGAAACCTGACTCTCCTGTACACCCTGTTGTCAAAGTTATTCCTCGTGCTTGACTTTGTATGTAATTCATGGGCCTCCTGCCTGTTGATCTATTCTGGTATAAGACGCAATACTTATTCCCGATTGCTTTGAACCGCTTTCACGCCCTGTAATGGGCATCGAACGATTGTCTATCCACTTGAAACTTCTTATGGTACCTTCTTACCTTGCTCTCGGTGTTTTTCATTTGTTCAACTCGAGAGATACTCTTATGATCATTCTTGGGATACCCCCGCCCAGATGACTTTCCCTTATACCATTCAATTGTCGTAAAGCTGCCCCGTTACCTATTCGTAAATACGATGGAGTTCCCGAAGAAAAGAGCCGACTTCATCATGAGGACCTGAAACAGAGGAATGAAGACATCAATGTAATGGATCAACCTCTTCGAGAAGAACAACCAACACCAAGAACACTCCCTAGAATTTCGTAACCCGCACCTTCCCCCTTTACTTCCCTCTTAAATCTCGGGACGAGATTTCTTGTAGTGGAGGAGAATTGTGACGCCCGGGTAATCATGCTACAGTAATTCCATGCTAATGATGCCACATCACTTCGGTTACTGTTATTAATCTCGCGATGGTTCAAAAACGGTTCGAATTCAAATTTAAAATCAAGTCAAACAATTAAAGTCTTCAAAAGTCAAAACTAAAATGTTCTAAATGTGACAAATAAATTCATGAGTAATAATGGTGGAGAGACCAGCATCTTTAAAAGTGTTTGAGTGTCTTGAAATAAATAAAACAGTAGTCAAAGAATTTAATTGAACACCTTTTATAATTAATAAAAGGTTAAACTATTTTTAATTAGAGGTTTAAACTTTTTGTAGTAGAGGTATAATTAGTAATACAAATTTAAGCACAACTGTTGTGATTCATAAAGCTAAAATAAAAGAAACTATAAAAGAAAACAGAAAAGAAGATAAAGAAAGGGAAAAGAATAAAAACAGAAAAAGCAAAACTATCAAAAAAAACACAACCCCATTGGCCAAATGGGCCAAAAGGCCCAGCTAGCAAGCCCACAGGCGTGACCGGCCCGTCCCCACTCCCTTATCCCCTTGTGCCGAAACCCTAACCCACTACCACTCGCCCCACTCCCCCCCATGATCCCCTTCTCTCACCCGTCTAGATCGGGATCGAGGCGACCTTGCCTTCATCCCCATCGCTCCCGGCGCACGCCCCTCCGTTGCCTCACCTCCCAGCCGATGCGGTCGCCGGATCGACGCCCCATCCTCATCCCCCTCCCCGATTTAGAACTGGTTCCGGGCTGGACCTCGACGCTGCACCGAACCGCGACGCCCGCCGCACGACCCTGTCGCCCCCGGATCGCTCCCTCGCCGGACCTCCCCCTCTACGTTGCCGTCGTCCCCGTCCTCCTCCCCAAAGGCTCCACCGAGCCTCGCCGACCCTCATCTCTGCAACGCCGGTGAGGCCACGGCCTCCTCTTCCTCTTTGCGCCCGCTCTGCACGTCTCCCCGTCGCCACCCGCACCGGCCTCCCCTGCTCGACGCGCCACTGCGCGCGCCCGGCGCTCGTCGCCGCGGCCACCGTGCGCGTGCGCCCCGTGCACGCCTCTCCATCCCACTCGTCGCGCCCGAATGCGCGCAACCCCGTGCTCTCCGTGCGCTCACCGCAACCGCCGCCCTCACTCCCCTGCTTGGCTGCGCGCACTCGCGCGCGCGCCCTCGCCGCGGCCCCCTGTACCGCCCAGTCATCGCCCCCCCGGTCACCGTGGCTAACGCCCGCCTCCCCTCTTCCCTGCCCGTGGTGACTGACCAAGGCCGGTCGCCGTTCGGTCCGGCCGCACCTCTCCACGGCCCCGGCGCCCTCCTCCGGTGGCCGCCGCTTCACCACGGCACCGCTCCGCCCGTGGCCTCGCCGTGGCCATGGCCACCCGCGCCTGGCGCCTCCACTGGCCTGTGCAGGCGCCCAATCGGGCTACGGGTTGCGCCCACACCCCCCTGCACACGGCGCCCGTTAGACCGAACCGATAAGGCCTTTGGCCCACTGACAAAGGGGCCCACGCCCCAGAACTTTATTAAAAAAAGAAGAATTAAAAATAAATAAATAAATAATAATTACATTAATTAATTAATCAATAAGTGAATTAATTAAGTTAATTAATCATGTTTAATTAATCTAATTAACTAGTTAGTTTAATTAAATAGTAAATAGTTTAACTAAGACCTAATTAACCTAAACAGTGTATGACAGGTGGGTCCCACTGGACCCACATGTCAGTTTGACCCAGTCAACTCTGTTGACTGCTGACGTCAGCATGACATCATGCTAATGTCATTAATTTATTTTCGAATTAATTTAAATAATTAATTAAATACCAGAAATTAATAAAATCTTTAGAAAATCATATCTTTTAATCCGTAACTCGGATTAAAATATTTTCAACATGAAAGTTGCTCAGAACGACAAGACGAACCCGGATGCGCGGCCCGTTCGTCCGCCACGCATCCCTAGCATAGCAAACACGCAACTTTTCCCCTCCGGCTCCTCTACCCGAAAATGCGAAACGCCGGGGATACTTTCCCGGATGTTTTCCCCCTTCACCGGTATCACCTCATACCGCGTTAGGGCACGCCTAGCATCACGCTTTGCTTTGTCATGTATCGTTATGCATCAGTTTGCATTATATTTATTGTTTCTTCCCCCTCTTCTCTCGCTAGACACCGAGACCGACGTCGCTGCTACCCAGTACGACTACGGTGTTGACAACCCCTCTCTCTTGCCAGAGCAACCAGGAAAGCCCCCCCCCCCTTGATCACCAGATATCGCCTACTCTCTTCTATACTGCTTGCATTAGAGTAGTGTAGCATGATACTGCTTTCCGTTATTCCTATCCTGATGCATAGCTTGTCCTTGTTATTACTGTTGTTACCTTTACCTGCAATCCTACATGCCTAGTATAGGATGCTAGTGTTCCATCAGTGGCCCTACATTCTTGTTCGTCTGCCATGCTATACTACTGGGCCGTGATCACTTCGGGAGGTGATCACGGGCATATACTATATACTTTACACTATTACATTACCGGTGATACTGTTTGGAGATGGGGGCTGAAGGGGCAGGTGGTTCCATCCAGGTAGTGGTGGGCCTGGGTTCCCGACGGCCCCCGACTGTTACTTTGTGGCGGAGCGACAGGGCAGGTTCAGACCACCTAGGAGAGAGGTGGGCCTGGCCCTGGTCGGCGTTCGCGGACACTTAACACGCTTAACGAGATCTAGGTATTTGATCTGAGTCTGGCCATTTGGTCTATACGCACTAACCATCTACGCGGGAGTAGTTATGGGTATCCCGGCGTCGTGGTATCAGCCGAAGCCTTCGTGACGTCAGCGACTGAGTGGCGCGCGCCGGATTGGACTGGAAAGCCACTAGGCTAGGTCTGCTTCCGGCCGCGTACGCAACGTGCAGGTGTGCAAAGGGCGATGGGCCCAGACCCCTGCGCCATAGGATTTAGACCGGCGTGCTGACCTCTCTGTTGTGCCTAGGTAGGGCTGCGATGTGTTGATCTTCCGAGGCCGGGCATGACCCAGGAAAGTGTGTCCGGCCAAATGGGATCGAGCGTGTTGGGGTATGTGGTGCACCCCTGCAGGGAAGTTTATCTATTCGAATAGCCGTGTCCCTCGGTAAAAGGATGACCCAGAGTTGTACCTTGACCTTATGACAACTAGAACTGGATACTTAATAAAACACACCCTTCCAAGTGCCAGAGACAACCGGTGATCGCTCTCTCACAAGGCGACGAGGAGAGGATCATCGGGTAGGACTATGCTATACGATGCTACTTGGAGGTCTTCAGTCTACTCTCTTCTACATGCTGCAAGACGGAGGCTGCCAGAAGCGTAGTCTTCGAAAGGACTAGCTATCCCCCTCTTATTCCGGCTTTCTGCAGTTCAGTCCACATATGATACCCTTATTCCATTTGACACCAATGCATACATATGTAGTGTAGCTCCTTGCTTGCGAGTACTTTGGATTAGTACTCACGGTTGCTTTGTCCCTCTTTTCCCCCTATCCCTTCTACCTGGTTGTCGCGACCAGATGTTGGAGCCCAGGATCCAGACGCCACCATCGACGACGACTCCTACTACACCGAAGGTGCCTACTACTACGTGCTGCCCGCTGACGACGACCAGGAGTAGTTTAGGAGGATCCCAGGCAGGAGGCCTGCGCCTCTTTCGATCTGTATCCCAGTTTGTGCTAGCCTTCTTAAGGCAGACTTGTTTAATTTATGTCTGTACTCAGATATTGTTGCTTCCGCTGTCTCGTCTATGATCGAGCTCTTGTATTCGAGCTCTCGAGGCCCCTGGCTTGTAATATGATGCTTGTATGACTTATTTTATTGGTAGAGTTGTGTTGTGATATCTTCCCGTGAGTCCCTGATCTTGATCGTACACGTTTGTGTGTATGATTAGTGTACGGTCAAATCGGGGGCATCACAGGGATGCAAGGCTTGATAAGGCGAAAAGAACTTAAACAAAGGGCACAATACTCCGGTTAAGCAAGATAGGGAAGGAATAAGAGTGATATAATTTGGATAGCACTCCGACTGTAAATGGAAGGAATTGAACTTGACAAGATGAGAGGATACTTGAAAAGAGGACACACACTCAGATTAAAAGGATAGGCATGGAAAGATCATGATCTTTGACAAAACGAGATGATGGGTTGAAAAGATGAACATCACAATGCCTCCGGAACAAAAGAATAGAAGATAGATAATTGAAATAGGAGAATGGAGAAGAAAAAGGCCAACTTCTGCCACAAAAGAGCTTGACAAGGCATCTTTAGGAGAAAAGTCGAACGGAATTGTTGTAAAAACAACAATGAAAAGAGTAATCATGATATATGGTCTTATGGAATACAACTCAAATTATGAGGTGACAACCTGCCACTCACGGGAAGAGAATTTGGTTGGAATGAACAAGGAGACGAGAAACTTATATCACCGGGAGGATAAATGGAAAACTTGGATCATTTATAAGCACCATAAATAGCAACAATCCTTAGGGAAGGCTTTGGTGAAATATAACCCAAGATAATTCCAATGACGAGATTGATGGATTTAAAATATCCCAATCTTGACAACATGTGAATCATGACAATATGAACTCCAATTATCAAGAATGACATAATACCACCTCAAAAGATATGCGTGAAAGAAATGCACTCCGGATTGCAAGATGAAGAAAACTTGAGCTTCTTAAAAGAATCTCGATGAAAACTTTGAGAAGGAATTAAATCCTTGATGAACCATCATGTAGAACCTTCATAAAGAACTCCGGTAAACAAAAGGATGAACAAACGGAAGGAAAAAAAAGTCGAAAACACGAGTTGCATCCTTGTAATGATTTAGATGAATTTCTGTGCTGAAATAATTAAGAGAGCTAGGAACTCCGGGAAAGAAAAATGAATCAAGTGAAACCGATAATTTGATGAGCCTCCGGAGTAAAGAATTAATCACTCGGATGAAACAAGAATAAGAATTACATTATGCTTATCCTTCACCAATTAAATTGATGACAAGTAATGAAATTGGCATACTACTTATTCTCGTAGAAAAGATTAAGATAGATATCGCGCCAACCTGAGAAGGTCTTCAACGAAACACCGATGGAATCGAAACAACGAGTGAATTGATATGACAACGAATGACAAGAGCTCTTGAATGAACCACCGTGAGAATTGAAAATGAACGGAGTAAGATAAAGAAACACCGGGAAGAATTATAAAATGAACAAAGATGCTTGAGAGGATTTAGATACATGAGAACGAAGAGCTCACGAGCCGATTAAAGATCACTTGAACGAAGCACCGGTAAAATTGAAGAACGAGAGCTGAAAGCTGAGAATGAAAAATCCCGAAATAATGGCCTTCGGAGAATCAAACTGAAAAGACTCCTGAATTTGCACCGGATGGATAAAAAGAATTCTCACGATCAAAACAATTACGAGAGGATGGCCACAAGCTAGAATCACGAATCTTGAAGAGAATGGAGCAAGATTAAAGAGAAACTCTTCTTCGGTCTTCAAATGACAACGAGAAACACCACCGTGAACTGTTAAGGCACTCCGGAATGAATAATGGAAAAGGTTGAGCCAATGATGAAAAGAATTTGAAAGATCTTGGAGAAAAAACATCTGACTGATGAAAAACTTCATTCTTACGTCAAACTTTAGAAAAGAATTTGAAAAGCTCCGGAAAAATAAGAAGAGTCAGGTAAGATCCTGGGAAAAGACCTGTGGGTTAGGGCCCACTCAAAAGATACACCGTTGAACGATTACTTAAAAAGAGAGATTGCACCGGTTGAATTAAATGGCTAGAATGAGATAACAACCTCGAAATAGCTTGAACGGATTAAGAGTGGAAAACACGAATCTTCTGAAATATCTTGAGCACTCCGGAATAAATGAATAGCGATAAATTAATTATTAAGAGGTGCACCGGTATGGAAAGGCATTGAAATGAGGAAAAGAATATGATCAAACACCGAAAGCTTGAATTGGTTCCACCGGAGAAGAAAAGGATGACGAATGACAAACTTGAAGCTCCATTAGAATATTCATGAGAATCACCGGATAAGAATATTGATAGAAAAGAATGGAGATCACATCAGTAAAATGGATACTTGATTAAGAAATCCGAGTCGTCGAAGAAGAAGGGTGGGTGGGCGGGAAAACAAATGCCACTTGAGATGGATGACACGAACACCGTTGAGAAGAACTGATACTCGATCTTGCGGAAGTTGAAAATGGACGGATCCACTTGAAGAGAAACACGCCGGTGAAAAGGATTGACAAGACAATCTCGATTATCAAGAAGGATTAGTATCCACATCGGAGTATGAGAACACCACTTAGACAAGGGATGGAATCAACACTTGACATTGAAGCAACTCGAATACCACAACTCAAAACAAAAACAAAGGATTGGCTTGCAGAATAAGCCGGAACAAACATATGATAGAGATTTCGTCCGAAGTGTTCGTGGTAGGACCTACACGGGCTCGACCGTACAGCACCATCATGTACAAGGCAGTGCACATGACATACGAAGTGTCCCCGAGTCAGCATAGCCAAGGACTCTTTAAGACACAACGAGACCATTGTAAAATCGACCGTGAATAGGCGAACCACTAGACGTCGAACCCCAATTTCATATCATACATCTGTCGGAAAGAAATCCTAAGAGCTACTTGAATTCCCACCTATGAAACTCCCGAAACTTTCCGGTTATGCAATCAGGTGTTGGGGATACAGGGGAAGCATAATATCTCACCCAAACTAGCAAATCCTACATCCAGCTGTATCCATCCTTCAACACATAACCAAGAAACCTTCAGAAACCATCTATCTCAACCTTCGAAAAGCATCCGTTATACAAGTTATGGCGATACTCCCGAACTCCCGCCCCAGTACTGGGTGGCGTCGAGGTTATCTCACCAACGAACTGCATAAAAGAGATTTTCGATGTCGCGCACATATCTCAAGTATAAAAGAATTGCAACGATAAAATTATGATGACAACACCTCAGAGCTTAACTCCCCGGGACACTTCCACTAAACCCCTGACAGGAGGCACCAAGACAGTATTCTCATCATAAGCCATCGGAACAAAACTAAGATACTCGCGTGATCCTAAAATTTTTTTTTAGTGAAATTTGAGAAGAGAAGAGTCAAAACTCTACGTCAGGATGCCTTACCAGAGCGACGAAGGGACTGGGGAGTAAACAGAATTCCTAAACTCTCCGATATATAATTCCTAATGACTCAAAACATTTTTCTAGACACAACTCGGCCGCTAAAAACGATCAAGCAATGGGGGCTCCTAAGGTCGGGGAAGGCTTTGATTACCAATTTGTAACACCCTCGATGTGACTATATCTTCCACGTGTCGAGGCACGACTTAGAGGCATAATCGCATTGAGGGCATATGTCGCAAGTGAGGTAATCTTCACACAACCCATGTAATATAATAAGGAAAGAGTTACATAGTTGGCTTACAATCGCCACTTCACACAATTACATGAATAAACATTACATCAATCAAATACACTCAGGGTCCGACTACGGAACCAAAATAAAAGAAGAACCCCAAATGCGACAAAGGTCCCCGATTGACCCCAACTGGGCTCCACTACTGATCAACTAGAACGGAACAACACAAATGAACAAGGTCTTCAACGAGCTCCTCCTGAGCTGGGTTGCATCATCTGCACGGTCTCATCGGCACCTGCAAGCTGGTTTTGGAAGTAACTGTGAGCCATGGGGACTCAGCAATCTCGCACCCTCGCGATCAAGACTATTTAAGCTTATGGGTAAGGTAAAGGTATGAGGTGGAGCTGCAGCAAGCGACTAGCATATATGGTGGCTAACATATGCAAATGAGAGCGAGAAGAGAAGGCAAAGCACGGTCGATAAAAGTATGATCAAGAAGTGATCCTGGACTACCTACGCCAAGCATAACTCCAACAACCGTGTTCACTTCCCGGACTCCGCCGGAAAGAGACCATCACGGTTACACACGCGGTTGATTCATTTTAATTAAGGTCTACTTCAGGTTTTCTACAACCGGACGTTAACAAATTCCCATCTGCCCATAACCGCGGGCACGGCTTTCGAAAGATCAATCCATGCAGGGGTGTCCCAACTTAGCCCATCACAAGCTCTCACGGTCAACGAAGGAATAGACCTCCTCTCGAGACATTCCGATCAGACTCGGTATACCGGTACTCCAAGACATCCTCGACAATGGTAAAACAAGTCCAGCAAGACCACCTGATGCGCCGACATCCCGATAGGAGCTGCACATATCTCGTTCTCAGGGCACACCGGATAAACTAAGCGTACAGGAGCCGACGTAACCCAAGTTGCCAAGGGATGGCCCTGCACGGTGCTCTGGGTTGGACCAACACTTAGACAAGCACTGGCCCGGGGGGGTTAAAATAATGATGACCCTTGGGGGCGCGACCCCCAAGGGAAAAGAAAAAGGCTGGGTGGCGAATAGGAAAACCAAGGTTGGGCCTTGCCGGAGGAGTTTTATTCAAAGCGAACTGTCAAGGGGTTCCCATTATAACCCAACCGCGTGAGGAACGCAAAATCCGGGAACATAACACCGATATGACGGAAACTAGGGCGGCAAGAGTGGAACAAAACACCAGGCATAAGGCCGAGCCTTCCACCCTTTACCAAGTATATAGATGCATTAATTAAATAAGACATATAGTGATATCCCAACAAGTAAATAAATGTTCCAACAAGGAACAACATCTCCATGTTCCAACACGGAACAGACTTCAATCTTCACCTGCAACTAACAACGCTATAAGAGGGGCTGAGCAAAGCGGTAACATAGCCAATCAACAGTTTGCTAGGACATTGGTGGGTTAGAGGCTGAACATGGCAATTTGGGAGGCTGACAAGCAAGTGGTAGGCATCATAGCAATGGCATAGCAAAAGAGCGAGCAAACTAGCATAGCAAAGATAGTAGTGATTTCGAGATTATGATCATCTTGCCTGAAATCCCGCAAGGAAGAAGAACGACTCCATGAAGAAGACAAACGGGCGTAGACGAACGGATCCTCACAACACGACGTTACCGGAATCAACCCGAAGAAGCAATCACCGGAAAATAAGCACACAACATAGTAAACAACCACGACATAAACATGGCATGATGCACAATCAAGTATGATGCATGTCCGGTTTAAAGAGGCATGGCATGGCAAGTGCACAAACAATCCTACACATTAAATGGAGCTCAATATGCATCGGGATGCATATTGACAAAACACCACATCAATTATTTAGTTCTCTCTCGTTTATGTACCCAACAATATTAAATGTTGATTAACATGGCAAGAGGGTGAAGCAAATGAAAACTACCTATCTAGTCAAGGTTAAATGAGGCCGGAAGCAACGAACAACAATTCCGGAAACTCCCCATAGCATATTTTAGGTTCGGGACTGATCTGCCCTAAACACAATTTTAGACTTATTAAACATGCAAAGTAAGGCCACCATGTTAAACTAGGCAAAATTCTACCCCATTTACATATAAAGTTTGTTTAAATCGGAGTTACGGTTATTTAGTTATGAATTAAATCATTTTAGCATGGCATGGCAGCAAATTTAAACAAACATCATTTTAGACATTTTAAACATAGATGAAAGTTGGATATTATTAAACTACACAATTTTCTGAGCATCTTTCATATATTAAGTTTTTTAATATTATGCACCGTTAATTAGTTATTAAATGCATGAAGTAAAGGGGGTTTTCTGTAAATCTGCAAATTCCTGGATAAATAGGTAAATCACTCCGCGGGAAAAAAATGTGACATGGGCCGAATCTTAGACAAACTGGGCCGCTCACCGCGGGCCTTAGCAGGCCGACTGGCCTAGTGGATCTAGGGCGGCTGCTAGGTTTGCACACATGGGCCAAGGATTGGCTGGGCCTTGGTCAACGCGACCACGAAGCAGGGGAGGCAGGGGATCAAACTGCTGTTCAGCTCGAGCCTGAGCAGGGCAATGGTGGCGGCGTCTTGGCAAGGCGGGTCGCTGGGGGGTCGAGGAGGCAAGGAGGAGGCTGAGGCCGGGCTCCAGTGGCCGGATCTGGAGCTGACTCTCCGTTCCTGGCGTCAGCGGCAAACTCTGGCGGCCCCATGGCATCCTGCAGAACAGGAGGGAGAGAGCGATGAGCTCGGTAGGCAGGGAGAAGGAGGACGGTGAGGTCGGGGCTCACCATGGCAGCGGTGGTCGCCGGCGGGAGACCAGGCGGCGGAGACGGCTGGAACGCGAGTGAGGGGATCGGGGCTCTCCCGATCCGGATCGAAGGCGGCGGCGCGCATGCTGGAGCAGGCGAGGGATTTCGGGCGCTGGACGGGTGGTGGCAGCTCGGGCTCCAAGGCAACGAGGAGGAGACCGTGGGGTGATCGATCTGGCCCCGGGGGCCTCATTCCCGACGACGGCGAGCTCGGGAAGGCTCCGGGCGGCGGCGCTCCCTGGATCCTGTGTTCCCTGCGAGAGAGAGAGGGAGCAAGGAGGTGAGAGAGAGAGATGAGAGACAGCGAGGGGGAGGCCAGGGACGGCGAGGCTGGCCTGGCGATTCGGGATCGAGGACGGGGCTCAGGCGCAGGAGGGGCTCGGGTTGGCCGGCTCGATCTGGTAGGTGATTGGCTCGTCACTGAAAACAAGGAAAAATGGCGGCGGATGGGATGGATGGAAGGGGCAGACTGCCTAGGATCTAGGGTTGGACCTATATATATAGTGAGTGGGTAAGATTCGGGGGTACCTAGTCCCTCCGATCAAAATCAGACGGCCGCGAAATAAATGCTTAGGGAGACCAAAAGAGAAAACGGTGACGTTTTGTAGACGTTTGGGGATGATCCGGACATGATGGTGGCAACAGTCCGGTTCGGGTCCGGGACAGCTTTCGGGCGCGCGCGAGGGGGGCTGCGGGCTGACGAGAGGGGTTAGGTAGGGCCTGGCGATAGGTAGTGATCTGTGTAGACGGTCTCGAGCTGAGAGAAGAGAAGAGAGGGACCCGGCGACTGTTTCCGGAGACCGAAAACGTCCGACGTTAGACCGGCTACTATTGCCGCTATATTTATCCGTTGGGGCGTCAAACGAACTCCGATTGCGATGAAACTTGACAGGCGGTCTGTCTACACTATAATAAGACCACACGTCAAATCTCATCCCATTCCGAGAACATTTTCCGGCCACTTATAAAATAATATTTCGGACATGCCGCGGGCGCGTGCAAGTGTGTCTGGGCTCGGAACGGACAGCGGAGAGAACGAGGAGGCTGGGACGGATGCAAGTTTTGAAAACATGATGATGCAATGCACATGATGACATGATAAGATGCAACACGCAAGCAAATGACAACACCACAACAACGAATAACTGGAGGACACCTGGCACATCGGTCTCGGGGCGTTACACTGGCACATGGATAGCAAGCTTCCACGCACCCCCCTGTCCATAGCTAGCTCTTTGGTGATACTCCAATCCTTCAGGTCTCTCTTAACGGACTCCTCCCATGTCAAATTCGGTCTACCCCGCCCTCTCTTGACATTCTCCGCACGCTTTAGCCGTCCACTATGCACCGGAGCTTCTGGAGGCCTGCGCGGAATATGCCCAAACCATCTCAGACGATGTTGGACAAGCTTCTCTTCAATTGGTGCTACCCCAACTCTATCTCGTATATCATCATTCCGGACTCAATCCTTCCTTGTGTGGCCACACATCCATCTCAACATATGCATCTCCGCCACACCTAACTGTTGAACATGTCGCCTTTTAGTCGGTCAACACTCAGCGCCATACAACATTGCGGGTCGAACCGCCGTCCTGTAGAACTTGCCTTTTAGCTTTTGTGGCACTCTCTTGTCACAGAGAATGCCAGAAGCTTGGCGCCACTTCATCCATCCAGCTTTGATTCGATGGTTCACATCTTCATCAATACCCCCATCCTCCTGCAGCATTGACCCCAAATACCAAAAGGTGTCCTTCTGAGGTACCACCTGGCCATCAAGGCTAACCTCCTCCTCACACCTAGTAGTACTGAAACCGCACATCATGTACTCGGTTTTAGTTCTACTAAGCCTAAACCCTTTCGATTCCAAGGTTTGTCTCCATAACTCTAACTTCCTATTTACCCCCGTCCGACTATCGTCAACTAGCACCACATCATCCGCAAAGAGCATACACCATGGGATATCTCCTTGTATATCCCTTGTGAACTCATCCATCACCACACTACAAGAAATATGTCAACTTGTGACCACCACTATTGGTCACTGAATGGTCACAAATTTCCATTTGTGACCAAAAACATAAGGTCAAAAGCTGGCCGTCGTAAACTGACTATAGCGACCTTTCTTCTGGAATGGTCGTAGACGTTTATGACCAAAATATGTCTACTGTGGCGTTTTGGTCACTAGCAACCTCCCCAGGCCACATAGGCATCCAGCGTGGCAATCTGACGTGGCACAAGATTCAGCCCGGTCCAATTCGGTTTTCTACATGGGCCTAGCCCAACAATTCGGCCTTTTTAATGTATTTTTTTCTTGTTAATTTTGACTAGCTACATGGGCTTGGGCCATTAATTCGGCCTTTTTTTCTAAGATGCAGCCTTTTACAGTCTACTGGTTTTTTTATTTTCGTCCTTTTTTTGTCACTGGTCCCACCAATCAGATTGGTCCCACTTTGTCATGCTTATCACAAAATTGATCCCACACATCAAAAATTTCAAAATCTGTCAAACAACCATTATAACTTGTCAGGTTTCCATTTCACGGGTATTCAAAGCACATACACAATCATTGTTTCGAACAGACCAAAGAGCAAAAAGCACATACAAGTTGGTCCAAAACAATACTGCATTAATCTATTACAATCGTTACAGTATATTACAACCCAGATATGCCTACAACTACAACACATAATATGCTACTCTTTGCTGATATGCTTCACAGCTTCGGACATGGATTCACACTTCACCTGTGCAAAAAATTGTACAAGTTACATTCCAGTAAACAAACTGTACAAGTTGACGATTCCCTGCTGCATATACATATCACTTGTGTCATGTTTGGGGGTTCAGAATGTACACAGCATGTTTATGGTAGATGAACTGCAGCTGCTAGGAATAGTAAAGCAAAGATGTACTGCCACTAATCAGCAAAGACATAACGTTTTCTCAGAGTTAATGATAGCATATTTAACCGTAAATAACAGAATAATGCAATAATTTGGTATAGAGCAAGGTACTGAGCATAGGCCAGGTCAACAATAAATTGGTACTAAATCTAGAAATCACCATCTAAAATTTAGTTAATGAGACATTTTAGAATCAACTTGACAATTGATAGTAATGTTTGCATAGGACACATCCAGAACTAAAATTATACATAAATGCCTAAATTTCAATGCCCGATGCCCAAAATGTAAGATGATGGTTCTGGAAAAATAGTAAACTTGCAACCAGATTTAAAGAAAAGAAAATAGCAAGGTGCTGCCATGACCAAATCCTAACCAGAATGCATTTAATAAAATGGATTGCTTCTAGCTGCTGTAATGACATGTTCCATAGGCCATGATCAAGTACTCCAAACCATTGCATCCTTTGCAAAAATAAATACTAGATGAATCTCACTAACAGGAGCACTAGGTGATTAGTGGAAGTAATCTGCAGATTACACAATGAACAAGTGAAGAATTTATCTCTCCCTGTGGAAGAACTAAGTTGATCAAGACATGCAGCAGCAGCAGGAGAAGCCTTGCATCATTGGTTTGGTCGGGTCGTCCACCACACTAGCCACCATCACGTACCCGTCGCCATCAGCAACATTGCTCCTGCAGCAGCAACAGATAACCATTTATAAATTAAACGGACCACGTACAAGGTTACACTAAGCATGTAAGTACAGTCCAGCTACACGTACAAGGTTATACTAAGCATGTAAGTATAGTCCAACTATAAAGTGGATGGCAAAGTGTGGCTGCTGTTGTTGCTACTTTAGCCAACTAAGCTAATTAATCTCATCAACCTAATACACTTCTCTCAAAAAAGAAAAAAGCAACTTCAAATATTGAGTACAACAGCAACATCTACTTGTTACTGGAGTTCCAGTTCAATATTGAGTACAAATCCCTCTAAAATTCCTTGGCACAAGTGCATCACATATTCATCAACTTAGCATCAGAAGTAGTGAGCATGAGAAGAGGGGGAGGGAGATGGAGGATCTACCTGCCGCGGTCGCAATGGAAGCAGAGGAGAAGAACCCTCTTGCCCCCAGCCCCCTCAAGCAGGACAGGGCTGCCGGCTGGGTGCGCCCCTACTCCTCCGCCTCCTCACCCTACACATAGCAAGTTTCAGATGTTCAGAATAGTGAGATGATTCCATACAAAGTAGAATAGTTGTACTTGGCAATGCACACTAGCTAACAGAATGCCCACAATAAATATTTTGGCTAAACTACATTCCTTGACAGCTTTACAAATTACAACAATGATTCATCTCACTATTTCTAGAGGAATCAACCCAACCCCTGTTGCTTTCTAACTAGTCCATACAAAGTAGAACACTGAACTGGCCCAAGTTGCAGGCTATACTGATCTTTATGGTGTAGATAAACTAAAGAACTAACAAAGATTTAACCGATCCAGAGTGTCAGGTCCCTAATCCAACACCCCCGCTACGCATAGACAAAATTTTGGATACTAGACAAAATTTAGATTTTGGAAGGTGATCATCCCATTCAAGTGACCATGCATACTAGACAAACGTCACAGGATGCATATCAAAAAATACATCAGAGATGCATTCAAAAAAACATGAACATCACAAGATATCCATCTGTCCCGTGCAAGTTTCAGGAATAATAATGGCATGCATAGGGCAATCTTTATCTTGAGAGAAACAAGCAGGCCACACATTTGAACATGAACAATAGACATACATTTGAGCATGTATTTCACATTGGGAAGATAATAATGTCAGAGCCCTAGATGTCATCAGTTAATAAGATAGATGGGGAAATGAGATGGTCACCTGTCCCAATCCTCACGATCCGCGTAGGTCTCCTCCTGGTAGCCATGGGGGTCCGCCTGCTCTCCCTGGTCCGGCTGGTCTCCGTCGTCAACATGGCCTCCCCTGAAAAAACGACGAGGGTGGTGAGGGGGATTGAGGAGAAGAGAGGTCGGAGAAGAAGGGGGAGGTCAGATCGGGGGACGTTACCTCCTGTGGTCGGGGTAGTGCTGCTGCTGGTGGTGCTGCGGCGGCTGGTCTTCATGGGCATCGGGGGCGGCGACGGCGTTGGCCTTGTACTTGGCGGCCTCCTTGCTGGCCCTGGTGGGCTTGTCGGGGTTGTCGGGCGGGACGACCTTCTTGACGACGCGGGCGACGGCCCCGTTGCCCGAGGCGCCATCGGCCAGGTCGAGCAGGTCGAAGATCCCCATCCCGATGGCGGCGGCAAGGTGTGAGAGAGAAGGTGTGAGAGGGGAAGAGGGTGTGGTGCCGCCCGGGAGGGAGGGCGTCGGGGTAGGGGGGACTGCCGGTGGGGGAGACCGAAGACGGGCAGGGAGGTCGCTGGTGGAGCAATGTGGCTGCCAGATCGGGGGATGGTTAGGTGGAAATCCTAACCCTAGAAGAGAAGGAGGAGGGGGGATGCCATGGCCGTGCCTGGCCTAGTGGATATGGGGGATGAAGGCGAGGGGAGGGGGTCGGCGGTGGGTGGGGGTTGCGGTGGTGGGTGGGGATGGTGGCGGTGGTGGGTGGAGATGGCGGCGGTGGGAGATGAGGGAGACGAAGGCGGAGAGGAGACGAGGGAGAGGAGGGTGGGGATGGATCGGATCTGGAGAAATGGTGGGTGGGTAGGTGGGTTAGGGTTTTGGTTTTTTCAGGAGAGGATCAACCGTTGGATGGGCGCGTGATGGATGGCTGGGATCGTGTCCAACTTGGTGATCCGCGTGGAGGTGGTTCCTCGCTTCTCATTGGCTGGCTGGCTCACGCTCGAAAATCCAAATTTTGGACCCAAATCTCTGATTTTTGATAAATGCCTACAAATGTGTGTTGCAATATTGGACCATACCATTTTCCAAAAGGCGGCTGTTAGGTGCCGGTCAATCGGCCAAAATTTGGGTCGGTCGCCTCACGACCCTACGATGTTTTCATGTCTAACCATTTGATTCATCCCCACGTTATACTTTCTTCCCCATCTTGCTCGTTCTCTATCAGATAGAACACATAGTTGACCCTCCTGCCGTTGCGCTGTCGCGCACAACCGTAGTTTGTGGCCTAAATGCTGGCATCACTCCGACGTGCTCTAGTTGTAGCATTCGCCGGTTCTAGCACCTTCCCGACGCTGCTCACCGCCGGGGATGAAGCATCCTCAATCAACAGTTCCAGCAACCCATCTAGCCGGTTCCAGCAAATTACTGTACCACTTCTAGCACCCCCACCGTAAATTGCTCAATGCTAAGGATGCAACATGCCAAATTCATTTTCCTTTTTCAAGTGCCAAAAATGAGTTTTTTTAAATAACCTAGCAAATAATTGTCAAAAAATTGGACGAAATCATTTTTCTAAAATACTAGGTCATATTTAATGCACAATTGATAAAATGGTTGGGTGTCAAAAGATTTGATCCACCTCTGGTGAAAAAGACAAATTCCTGCCGATTCAGCAGGAAGCGGGTCAAATTTGAACTGTAGCTACCTCATAGTTTGCTCTTTATTTTTTCCAAAAATCATTTCTAGGTAAAGAAGTATCTATTTAATCATAGAAACACCAACAAAATTCCAAGATTCAACTACTAGCTAGGAACGGTCATGCCCGTCGTTTTGACCGCATTTTGAAACGGGCATAAAAAATTCAAAAAAAAACAAAAAATTGGGAAACCTTCGCATTGTGTCATTATATGTGACCAAGTTTCCAGGAAAAATAATAAACTTGTAATACGGCAATTATTTTAAAAAAGTGTTTTCAGAAATGAGCTATCATGCGTGAAGATTCATGTCTTTCAAGCCAATTGATCAATCTTATGGCCATATTCATGGCATAGTTTGTTCAAATGATCTCATATTGTGCACAAGGATGCATATTGGAATGGCAAACAATGTTGCCTAAGGAAGTTTTCATTTTCTTTGAACAAAAAAACCATTTTCCATTTTTCGACTGCCCAAAAGGAGGTTTTTTTGCGAAGAACCTCCCAAGTAATTGTTGCAAAATTGGACCAAATCATTTTTCTAAAATACTAGGACATATTTAATGCACAATTGACAAAATGGTTGGGTGTAAAAAGTTTTGATCCACCTCTCGTGAAAAAGACAATTTTCCGCCGATTCAGTTGGAAGCGGGTCAAATTTGAACTGCAGCTGCCTCATAGTTTGCTATTTATTTTTCCAAAAATCATTTCTAGGTACATAAGTATCTATTTAATCAGAGAAACACCAACAAAAGTCCAAGATTCAACCACTAGCTAGGAACAGTCATTCCCGTCGTTTTGACCGCATTTTGAAACGGGCATAAAAAATTCAAAAAAATCAAAAAATTGGGAAACCTTCGCATTGTTTCATCATATGTGGCCAAGTTCCTAGGAAAAATAACAAACTTGTAATATGGCAATTATTTTAAAAAAGTGTTCTCAGAAACGAGCTATCATGTGTGGAGATCAATGGCTTTCAAGCCAAATGATCAATCTTATGGCCACATTCATGGCATAGTTTGTTCAAATGATCTCATATTGTGCACAAGGGTGCATATTGGAATGGCAAACAATGTTGCCTAAGGAAGTTTTCATTTTCGTTGGACGAAAAAACCATTTTCCATTTTTCGAGTGCCTGAAAGGAGGTTTTTTTGTGAAGGAACTACCAAATAATTGTTGCAAAATTGGACCAAATCATTTTTATAAAATACTAGGCCATATTTAATGCACAATTGACAAAATGGTTGGGTGTAAAAATTTTTGATCCACCTCTCGTGAAAAAGACAAATTTCCGCCGATTCAGTTGGAAGCGGGTCAAATTTGAACTGCAGCTGCCTCATAGTTTGCTATTTATTTTTTCCAAAAATCATTTCTAGTTACATAAGGACCTATTAAATCATAAATACATGGTTTGCTGGCGATACGTCGAGGTTTGGGCGGTGGCCGAGGGCCCAAACTCTAGAGCGCGTAAACTCGCATGCTCGTCGCGTGGTCACCGCGTGACCGTAATGTTGCCATGTGTTCTGGGCGGCTTAGGCATGTCTAGTGGGTTGGGCACTCCCCAGGTTGGTGCTAGGAAGAAAATTACAACATAAGATTCTCACGAGAAGACCGATCGATGCTCAAACATGAATTAGCAGCCAAGTATTTGATTAGCGGTACGGGAATTGCACATGGCCAATGGGCATGAGTTTTGGCTGAGGATGAACATCTACGAAGGAGAATGTCTTCACAAATGTTTAGCTCAAAAGGAGGATCCTAGGTGGTACTTGCTTTGCTAAGTACCACGCTGGACAAAAATATGAATGTTGAAGCTGGGCTCAAAATAATGAATGGATTGAGCTGAAATTTTGTGGAGGATGGTTATTTGGGCATAGGAAAGTATTGTAGAAAATTAATACCATTTGGACATGCCAAAGTAGTACTTCCTTCACAATGCTCTTCTATGGACAAAAACTTGGGAAAACTAGTGAGAGAGATTGGATGAATGAGATGAGCTCAAAATTGGTGTAGGTAATTTACTTAGGTATGGTCATGCGCTGGTCAATTTTCAGATCATTTGGGTAAGCCTAGCTAGTACTTACTTCACAAAGCTTCTCTCGAGGTAGAAACTTTGGAAATTTCCCGAGAAAGATTTACTAGGAAAATTGAGCTGAATATTATCATGTGGCAATTATTTGGGTATGGAAGAGTGCCCGAAAAGTTTGAGGGTAATAGGAGGGGTCTATATAACACTTGCTTTGCAACGTGCCAATTTGGCCATAAAATATAAATTGAACCTGGGCTCACATAGATGATTTGACTAAGCTACAATTTGGAGGAGGGTGATAATTTGGGCATATGAAGAAACTGTATAAATTTCATGTCATTTAGAGATATAAAAAAGGTACTTCCTTCACAATGCTTCTAGGTGGACAAAAACTTTGGAAATTTGCCGAGGAAGATTTGCTAGGCAAATCGAGCTGAATTTTGTCATGCGGTAATGATTTGATAGGAAAGAGTGCCCAAAAATTCCTAGGGCAATCAAGAATATATAAATAACACTTCCTTCATAAAGTGTTGTTGTGAACATAATAGGAAAATGAATATTGTTGAATTAGTTTTGAACTAGGCAAGGAAGGATTTTTACATATTTGATGAAGATATGACCCAAAGAATTTATGAGATTTTTTTGGGAATTTTGGGAATGATAGAAATATAGGTTGCTTCACAACCTAGGGCAAAAACTGCCACATGGACATGACACATAGGCAAAACTGATGAGATGGCGCCTAATCATCACAACCCACCACAATCTACAAGGCTATGACCATCTATATTGGTCATTAACAACTAAAAATAAGGCAGCGGACTAGCACTGTTTGCTTTGTGACCATTTCGTGTAAGGAAATTACGACCTTTCTGACCAAAATGGTCGCAATGGTTTAGGGTTTGAAGCCCCCTGAACAGCTTTTGACCAATTGGTCTAAAATGGTCATAAATTTATGACCAATTCTTCGAGGGTCACTGACATAAGGTCATAAGTTGACATATTTCTTGTAGTGCCAATGCAAAAAGATAAGGGCTCAAAGTTGACCCCTGATGCAGTCCTATCTTAATCGGGAAGTCATCAGTGTCGACATCACTTGTTCGAACACTTGTCACAACATTATCGTACATGTCCTTGATGAGGGTAATGTACTTTGCTGGGACTTTGCGTTTCTCCAAGGCCCACCACATGACATTCCACGGTATCTTATCATAGGCCTTCTCCAAGTCAATGAACACCATATGCAAGTCCTTCTTTTGCTCCCTATATCTCTCCATAAGTTGTCGTACCAAGAAAATGGCTTCCATGGTCGACCTCCCAGGCATGAAACCAAACTGATTTTTGGTCATGCTTGTCATTCTTCTTAAGCGGTGCTCAATGACTCTCTCCCATAGCTTCATTGTATGGCTCATCAGCTTAATTCCACGGTAATTAGTACAACTCTGAACATCCCCCTTGTTCTTGAAGATTGGTACTAATATACTCCGTCTCCATTCTTCTGGCATCTTGTTTGCCCGAAAAATGAGGTTGAAAAGCTTGGTTAGCCATACTATCGCTATGTCCCCGAGACCTTTCCACATCTCAATGGGGATACAATCAGGGCCCATCGCCTTGCCTCCTTTCATCCTTTTTAAAGCCTCCTTGACCTCAGACTCCTGGATTCGCCGCACAAAACGCATGCTGGTCTCATCAAAGGAGTCGTCCAGTTCAATGGTAGAACTCTCATTCTCCCCATTGAACAGCTTGTCGAAGTACTCCCACCATCTATGCTTAATCTCCTCGTCCTTCACCAAGAGTTGGCCTGCTCCGTCCTTGATGCATTTGACTTGGCCAATATCCCTCGTCTTCCTCTCTTGGATCTTGGCCATCTTATAGATGTCCCTTTCACCTTCCTTCGTGCCTAACCATTGGTAGAGGTCCTCATATGCCCGACCCCTTGCTTCACCAATAGCTCGCTTTGCGGCCTTCTTCGCCATCTTGTACTTCTCTATGTTGTCTGCACTCCCATCCAGGTATAGGCGTTTGAAGCAATCTTTCTTCTCTTTAATCGCCTTCTGGACATCATCGTTCCACCACCAGGTATCCTTATCTTTGCTTCTCCTTCCCCTGGACACTCCAAGCTCCTCCGAGGCCACCTTACGAATGCAAGTCACCATCTTCGTCCACACATTGTTCGCATCTCCTCCTTCCTCCCAAGGGCCCTCCTTAATGACCCTCTCCTTGAACGCTAGAGCTACCTCCCCCTTGAGCTTCCACCACTTCGTTCTAGCGACTTTGGCACGCTTATCCCGCTGGACACGAATCCGAAAGCGGAAGTCAGCAACCACCAGCTTATGCTGGGGTACAACACTCTCTCCAGATATCACCTTACAGTCTAGGCACGCACGCCTATCTTCTCTTCTTGAGAGGATGAAATCAATCTGGCTAGAGTGTTGGCCACTACTAAAAGTCACCAGATGTGATTCTCTCTTTCTAAAGAGGGTGTTAGCTACAATCATGTTGTAGGCTAGAGCAAAGCTTAAGACATCTTCTCCTTCTTGATTCCTAATGCCATAGCCAAAGCCCCCGTGCGTCCCTTCAAAACCTGTGTTAGATTTACCCATGTGGCCATTGAGGTCTCCTCCTATGAAGAGCTTCTCACCAATCGGTACACTCCTAACCATGTCTTCCAGGCTTTGATCATTGTGCAAAAATATTTTAAGCGACATTAGGCTTCACAAAATAGCACCATAAGGAGATATATAAAACAACACCAACACCTTGGCCATTGCTACAAATTTAATCATCAATATATAAGCTCCATGGTACTAGAGAGATCAAGCTAAAATCAATATTATGCATGATGTCAATATGATGCTCAATAATAAAATCAACCATGATTTGGCCTTACGTAAGTTCTGAAAACTAATAAGCCAAAGCACACCCAATCAAAACATAAGTTCACTTTGCAATTTTGGTGAATTGGTCTATGCATAATATCTTCAATGGCATCAATTTGACAAATTCCTTTGTAAGCACTTATCTCAATATCTACTCAAACTAAGGACGATGTTAGAATACCACACCGGTCATTGTTAGATATATTCTTAGGGCGACAGATAAATGTCGGCCATTACTATGAGGTCCATGTAGAATTCACCCACCAAAGTATGTATAGCCGAAATAAACAACTGAAATAGCAATAAAATATTTCGGCCCCTTTGTATTAGCAACAAAGATGTAACTAACCAAATGTATAGTGATTTGGTAATACCCTCTCATGATATAGAAAATTATGTTGCATCCATGGATCAAAATAAATCCATGGAGGGTAATTGATCATACCTAGGGATGAATTCCATGGCAAAGGCATCAACGGCATGGTTGAAGAAAATGGATGATGTGCTAACCGAAGATTTTGATGTTGTGATGCGCACCTTCGGCTTAATTTTTTGTTGCTTTCATTCTTTTCCTTCTTCACTTTTATTGTACTTGTTGCAATAGAAGCATGCACATCATTTTTGTCTTGATTGATCTTCTTGGGAACCCATGCCATGTTCTTCTTTCTCAGCTCTTGCTTTGCCAATATGATAAGCCGAGTGAGCATGTCGGCTGTGATTTTGTTTCAACCAATGGCAACTCGTTTTGGGCCTTGTGCACCCTCAACCTCTTTTCTTCAGATTTGGCACTCTGATTTTTATCAATTGATTGCTTCACTTCTTTGCCTTTTGTAGCCAATGTCAACACTTTAATTGGCTCTTTGTTATTTGAGATCAAATCTGAAGTAGCACACTTACGACCATCTCTTTTCACACGGTAAACTTGCTTTACCGCCTCTTTCTTCTTCCTTGAGCTCTGGACCGATTCGTTATGATTGAAACGGTCTTTAACATGTGATTGTTCAAATGTTGATCTTCTCGGAGATGCATAATATTGGTGAGATGGTCTAAAATAAGATGGAGAATGTGCCCTTGTATCATACCTGTCCCATGATGAATATGGATCTATATGAACATAGGGAGGCATCCACGGCATTGGCATTGGCGGCCAAAAATAAGGATATGAATATGTTGCATTAAAACTATCACTTTGCCAATGCCGATCCTCATATTTGCGCCTTGGGGGTGATCTTGGTTTCTTTGCATGATTTGGCCGATAAGCATTCTTCTCTTCACTCTTCTTTTGATATTTATCCAATAGTTCAGTGAAGGTGATTTTTGACCTCTTACACTTGCACTTATTTCGGCCTTTGTTTTCTTTTGGTTTGCTTTCACTAATCATTGGATTTGCTTGTTGCCCCCCTGTCCTTGGCGTCTCCATTGTAGCTTCGATGGAATTTTTGCCGTTAAGATTATGTTCATTATGTTTTTCAACAAATTCTTTACTTGAAAACTCGATCCCATCACCTGCAGTTTTTACCTTCTCTTTAAATGGATCGGCTTGAAGCAGCCGATGCAAAAACTTTCTGCCATCAGGACCAATCGGAATAGACTGGTCATCTCTTGGTGTCTCAACAAATTTCAATCGTCCTTTATCAATGGCCGATTTAACTATTTGACGAAACATATTGCAATCCTCAAAATTATGTTTGAACGAATGATTCAACCTACAATACATTCGTCCTTGAATTGATGGCTTGACATGGTGATCAAGAATTCTTATGTAATTATTTTTCAGCAACAAATCAAATATTTGAATTGAAGGAAAACCTTTTATTTTCTAGCTGATCTTGCTGTGAGAACGGCTTTGGAGTTAAGCAAATGAATGGTTCAGATTTTGTATCACCCAATTCGTCTATGAATTTTATTTTGTATTCTCTTACCGATGTCATTGGATAAGAAACTATACTTGCATCGGTTTGCTCAGAAGATTTTAACCTTGGCTTTAAATTTCTGAAACGAAAATAGTTAGAACATACATGTCTCAATTGAGACCAAGTGTAAGCCAAGTAAGAAATAAGCAAAGCTACCCAATTAGATATGAACTTTAGATAAAGCAATGGGGAAAGCCTTGGCTGCAATAATTTTTCGCTATCGGTCTTTCTGAATGGTGTAATGTGTTGACCGATATGCTTTGTGACAATCTGATTGCTAACAAATAAATTACCCTTCTTCATTGGTCTCTCAATATTTCTTATGAAGATTTTTCTAATATATGCATCAACAACAAAGTCATGACCAAATCTGAAAACAGGTAAATTAATTGCTAGACATACCTCTTCAAATATGTTGGGAGAGCGTGATGGTGGTGTGACTTAAAGAATATCTTGCTCCGCCTTCGGATAGCTCCCCAACGCCATGTCATCATCTTTCTCTTGATTTCGTGCATCATTAGTTCGAAGAACTTCGTCCACCAAGCTTTCTTTGGCCACCTGTTCTTGTTCTTGAAGCTCATCAATTTCTATGGCACGAAACTCATAGGGCAGGAAGTAGGTTCCATTGACTTCAGAAAAATTAAGTATGGCTGTCTTGCTATACTTTCCATGCCCTTTCTCAATAATGTTTGCCTCTTTGGAATTGATGGATTCAGAATATATATAACTTGATTCGGCTTTTTCAACCGAAGCACTTTTAGTTTCCGAATCATTATTCTTTTCACCAGTTTTATCAATTGGCAAGGCTTCTTTTCTTTGAGCTAATTCCCTATCAATTCCCTCTTGGCGAAGTACTTGCACCCTATCGCGCAAAGCTTTAACCCCCCTCTCAATTTCAGCCCGCTCTAGTGTAGTTTGCCCCCTAATGCTTTTAGGATCTTTCGGCAATGAACTGTTAGTGTTGCCGAAATTTAGCAACTGTGTAGGGGGTGTATAATATGCTGCAGTACTAGGTGGAGGTGTATGCACTTCTGTATAACGATATGCTTGCTCGCCAATTCTATCGATTGATGAAGTTTCATCTTCTTGCAAAACTCTAGCCTTTATTGCAGCATAATCAGGAAACAACCCCTTTTCATATTGTTCAAGGCAAAGAGCACTAATCCTCTTGTTTTGTGCCAATCTCTTTTTTAATGCAGCCACAACCACTTATGAAGAGATTGCTCCGCAATACTTTCAGATTCTTTCGGCAATGATTTGCGAGTGTTGCCGAAATTCTCAAATTGCGTAGAGTATGCATTATATGCTACAGTATTTGATGACGACACATGTGTTCCTATAAAATTTTCACTTATTTGGCTATGACCATGAAGGCGTGGGGCCGAATTATGAACATCTACAGTTGCATACGGTGCTGAAAAATTACTAACATGAGGTGTAGCATATGATGGTTGAGAGTAACTGACCGAATAGCTAGTAGTAGTATGGCTAATTCTTCCATCCGTCGGCAATGTTGGATTCACATATTGCAAATTAGTTGCCGATGAATAAAAAGGTTGAACACTTTCTTGTATACTATTGGAAATTTTAACACGAGGTGTTTCAAATTGATTAACCAAACCCATCATGTTGTTCATCGGCATATGAATTTGTGGGGTTGCTGATGCATGAGAGTTTTGATACACATGTTGTACGTTGCTAAAATCATAAGAATTTGAAGCATGAAGATTGTTTTGCATCGGCCCTTGCGCATAATTAGATGCATGATTGATAAAACTAGGGCTAGCCGATACATTATGCTCATTAGGTAATCCAGCAACAACATATGGATTATTTGCATCTACAAAGAGGAATTGGGTATTCATATTACCTTTGTAGATTGCAGCAACTTGATGACGATCTCTTCGTAGCAAGAACGGGCTGGAGACCGTTCAAAGCTTCGTCCCCAGCGGAGTCGCCAAAAATTGTATTCGCACACGAACACGTCACCGTGTACCTCCAACGCCAAGGGTGATGCACCGCAGCTCGCGTCGAAGGAGACCCGTCCGGAAGCGCGGTACGCAAGCAATCCGGCGGGCGCTTTTGTAGACCCGAAACCCCACACGCTCAGGAGGGACCCCGTCAGGGCGCGCGGCGGCTATGGGCTGCCCTAGGTCGACCTGATCGCCCCTAGGGCCTCAAGGTTCGCCGCCCTGCAACAAAAAGAACAGACGAAGAACGGGGAAGAAGAAGAACTAGGGTTAAGGAGAAAGATAAAAGATAAAAAGTGGTAGATGATTTGATCGATTGTGTGTTGTTCAATCGGCCGTAACCCTTTAGGTATATAAGAGGCAGCTGGACTTCCCGTGCAAGGAAAAGGCTTCAATTCACGTCCAAAACCCTAGTCCAATTCGGATTGTTTTTGTCCGAACTTTCCAAAACTGTTCGGTTTAAACTGGCTGCACCTTGCGGGTCTTTTCTGTGGTGGTAAACAACCTCGGATGGAAACGAGTCCTAAAGCAATCTTGACCGTTTCGACGAGATGAACAACTTTCATGTTGAATGTTTTTTGATCTGAGGCCATCTTATGGGCCAAAAAGGTCACGCAAAACACCTGTTCGCTCGCGCTACCCATCAGACATAGGTCTGGTGGGGCGCGCAACATCACGCCTCATGACAGGGCTGCATTCCGATAGCTCTAACTTTTGCATACGAACTCGGATTGGGATGATTTTTATATCAAAATCGATCGTTTCGATGAGAGGAAGACAATCCGTGTGGATCATTTTTCCATACAAGGCAGTCTTGAGGGCGTAATCAACCGAATACTGTTCTGAATACAAAATCTCGGTATTTCGAACACAACTTCGGCCTTCGAGATGAGATCGGATGGCGATGGCCCAAACATCAAAGTTTCTATTTTTGACGATACGGAACTTTCTTACTTTGAGCACTCTCCATTTGAAGTCATCTTAATTAAGTTCTTGGTCGTGCCAAAATCTGGAGTCAAAAGTGTGCAACAGGTAGAAGAGGTGTGGGATCGAAAACATCTGGGCAAGTCGCCGGAGGTGTAGTAGATGGTGGCTTGTATGGAAAGATGGTTTCCTTGAAGACCACATGGAGAGACATAATTATGCGGCGAGATGTGAGGTCAAGGCAACGGTATCCACGATGTCGAGATGGGTATCCCAGAAAAACACAAGCAGTAGATCGAGGTGCTAGCTTGTGGAGAGAGGTGGATGCCATGTTAGGATAACACAAACAACCAAACACGCGAAGATGATTGTATGACGGAAATTCGCCAAACAAGAGTTGGTGGGGTGTGGAAAAATTTATGGTTGAAGAAGGTCTTATGTTCAGGAGATATGTGGCTGTATGGAGTGCCTCGACCCGAAGGGAAGGGGGCATGGATGCTTGGAAAAGTAAAGTACGAAGGACATCATTAGTGGTTCGAATAGCGCGTTCAGCTTTGCCATTTTGCTGGGACGTGTATGGACATGAGAAGCGAAATTGTATGCCGTGGGTGGAGCAGAAAGTATCAAGTTTGGTGTTATCAAATTCTCGGCCATTGTCGCATTGCAAGGATTGGATGGGAAGGTTAAACTGGGTGCGGGCATAATCATAGAATGCTTGAAAGGTGGTGTATACATCTGATTTGCGACGGAGGGGAAATGTCCAAAAATAATGAGTAAAATCATCCACAATGACAAGATAATAACAATAACCAGAGGTGCTTGGAATAGGTGATGTCCACAGATCACAATGAATAAGTTGGAGTGGTCGAATAGTAAAAGTTTGAGATGCAGAAAAAGGTAATCTAACATGACGACCTAACTGACAGGAATGGCACAACGAGTGCCCATCTTTATTGAATGTAATATTTCTGGACTGATGAAGACGCGACATGGTATGATGGCCGAGGTGTCCGAGGCGTTGATGCCAAAGGGTGGAGCTCGCGGTAGTGGCTATGTGAGCTTCGTCGATGGTGGTGGAATGGGATGGACGACACAATGGATAGAGAGGTCCGGGGCTATTGCATTGAAGAATCTCTGTCCGAGTGGGAAGCACCTTCACAAAAAAACCGAAACGATCAAATTCTACTGAACAATAATTATCAGTAGTAAATTGTCGGACTGAGAGAAGATTTTTGATTATATTCGGAACAACAAGAATATTACGAAGGTGAAGTGGTTTATTGGAGGAATAGAAAGACTGGAACCGATGTGAGTAACCGGGAGAGAGGCACCGTTGCTGACAGTGATAGTATGAGAAGGAGAAGGTGTGAGAGAGGAGAGATTACCCGCATCGGAAGCCATATGGGATGAAGCATCGGAATCCATATACCAGTCCTGTTTCTAGGGAACTGCATGTTGTTTAGTGCGTTGATAAGGGCGAGGTCGATCTGCTTGATACGTCTCCAACGTATCTATAATTTTTGATTGCTCCATGCTATTATATTATCTGTTTTGGATGTTAATATGATTTATTTTACACTTTTATATCATTTTTGGGACTAACCTATTAACCAGAGGCCCAACCCAAATTGTCGTTCTTTTGCCTATCTCAGTGTTTCGTAGAAAAGGAATATCAAACGAAGTCCAAACGGAATGAAACCTTCGGAACGTGATTTTCTCAACAAACGTGATTCAGGAGACTTGGAATGGGAGCCAAGAAACAATCAAGGAGGCCACGAGGCTGGGGCGCGCCCTCCACCCTCGTGGGCCCCTCGTTGCTCCACCGACCTACTTCTTCCTCCTATATATATTCACGTACCCCGAAAATATCCAGGAGCACCACGAAAACCTAATTCCACCGCCGCAACCTTCTGTACCCTAGAGATCCCATCTTGGGGCCTTTTCTGGAACTCCGCCGGAGGGGGCATTGATCACGAAGGGCCTCTACATCAACTCCATGGCCTCTCCGGTGATGTGTGAGTAGTTTACTTCAGACCTTCGGGTCCATAATTATTAGCTAGATGGCTTCTTCTCTCTCTTTGGATCTCAATACAAAGTTCTCCTCGATCTTCTTGGAGATCTATTCGATGTAATCTTCTTTTGCGTTGTGTTTGTCGAGATCCGATGAATTGTGGGTTTATGATCAAGTTTATCTATGAACAATATTTGAATCACCTCTGAATTCTTTTATTTATGATTGGTTATCTTTGCAAGTCTCTTCGAATTATCTGTTTGGTTTGGCCTACTAGATTGATATTTCTTGCAATGGGAGAAGTGCTTAGCTTTGGGTTCAATCTTGCGGTGTCCTTTCTCAGTGACAGCAGGGGCAGCAAGGCACATATTGTATTGTTGCTATCGAGAATAAAAGGATGGGGTTTATATCATATTGCATGAGTTTATCCCTCTACATCATGTCATCTTACTTAAAGCATTACTCTGTTCTTATGAACTTAATACTCTAGATGCATGCTGGATAGCGGTCGATGTGGGGAGTAATTGTAGTAGATGCAGAATCATTTCGGTCTACTTGTCTTGGACGTGATGCCTATATACATGATCGTACCTAGATATTCTCATAACTATGCTCAATTCTATCAATTGCTCGACAATAATTTGTTTACCCACCGTAATACTTATGCTCTTGAGAGAAGCCACTAGTGAAACCTATGGCCCCCGGGTCTATTTTCCATCATATTAATCTTCCGTCAACAAGCTATTTTATGCCATCTTTTATTTTTGCATTATTTACTTTATTCTTTATCACAAAAATACCAAAAATATTATCTTATCATATCTATCAGATCTCACTCTTGTAAGTGACCGTGAAGGGATTGACAACCCCTTTATCGCGTTGGTTGCGAGGTTCTTATTTGTTTGTGTAGGTGCGTGGGACTCGAGCGTGGTCTCCTACCTCCTACTGGATTGATGCCTTGGTTCTCAAAAAATGAGGGAAATATTACATTACTTTACTGCATCATCCTTTACTCTTTAAGAAAAAACCAACGCAGTGCTCAAAAGGTAGCACTACTGCTGCTGCAAAAGTTAGCACTGCTGCTGCTAGTACAGGCTTGGCGTAGTCTGCTGTATTGGCGGTGCCTGGCCGTACGCAGTGTATGCCTGGGGCTGTGTCATGCCAGGACATGGTCCAAGGAGGCTTGGAAACGGGCCACGCCAGGCCTGGCGCTGTTGCATGTGTGGCTGAGCCTGCCACTGCGGTGCAGACTGTTGGTGCTGGAGATGCGCTCGAGTAGGGAGCCCCGTCCATGGATTGTACATCCACGGGGTGTCACGCCCACGACCACGTCCACCGCGCCCGCGGCCACGGCCGCCTCCCCCGCCACCACGATTGCCGGGCATGCTGTTGCCGGTGTTGGAGAAGCAGCCGGTGGTGCTTTTGCCGCGACCAATGGAACGGTCACCGCCGGAGGAAGAAAAACACTCTCCACCAGCACTAGGCAGCACACTATTGCCGCTGGCCCAAAGTACAGCTGCGGCGTTGTTCTTAGCGTCCGTCCTTTTCTGTGCTTCCTCAAGCACCAATGCCGATCTAGTCAGCAGGAAGCTTGGAAACGGGACCTGAAACGGAAGAAAAGAGTGAAGGTGTGCGTATTGCTCGTTGAGACCCCGAAGCATGGTGAGGACGAGGGTTTCATTAGTGACGGTCTGCCGGACATCGGCGAGAGCGTCGGTAAGACCTTTGAGCTTGGCACAGTAATCAGACACCGTCATGTCGCCTTGTGGAGTGTTGCGGAACTCGGCGTCGAGGGCGATGGCACGACTTTTCTTGTTGTCGCGGAAGAGGTTGTCGATGGCGAGCCAAATCTGCCGCGCGGAGGAGCCGGGCGCCATGATGATGCCGAAGATCTTGGTGGAGATGGAGCCGTAGATCCACGAGAGGACGGTGTAGTCGTCGTGCACCAAATCGGATGTTGGAGATGTGTCGGAGGGAGTCGCATCATTGTCGCTGCTGACATGAGCGGTAAGGCCGAATCAACCAAGGGCGACCAGAAAAAGCTCACGCCACTTTGCATAGTTGGAGTCTTGGAGATCTAAGGTGATAGGAACATGGACTTTGATGGAGGCTACGTAGGAAGCTGAGGTGTTGGAGGGGTTGTCTATGGGCGTTTTGCCCTTTTCTGCAGCTTGGCGAGTGAGCTCGGCCTCGCGAGATTTGAGGTCTTCCTCGCGGGCGTGGAGTTCTTCCTCATGTGATTTGAGTTAATCAGGAGTCATGGTGCACTGGTAGAAAAAGGGCCTATAGTCCCGGTTCGTAAGGGCCTTTAGTCCCGGTTCCTGAACCGGGACTAAAGTGTCGGTACTAATACCTCCCACCTTTAGTCCCGGTTCAATCCAGAACCGGGACTAAAGCCCCTCCACGTGGGCAGTGTGCAGAGCCCAGTCAGGAGACCCTTTGGTCCCGGTTGGTGGCACCAACCGGGACCAATAGGCATCCACGCGTCAGCATTTCTGTGGCTAGGGTTTTTGTTTTTTTTTGAAAGGGGGGGGGTTGGGGGTTTTGGGGGGCTAATTTAGGTGTTTCATATATTGTGTTAGCTAGCTATAATTAATATAGAGAAGTGTCCTCTCTTATGTCCGTGCTTGGTCGACGCTACGTACTATACATATGTATGGAGAGGACTAGACACGCTGGCTAGCTAGTAAAGCAAACGAAGGAAACAGAAGATCGTCATGAACATATATGCATACGGAGAGAAGTGATATCGACCACCTCTCCTTCTCTGAGAGATTGGTCGAACAACAAGTTCTCGTATATCTATCTGACAGTACCGGCTACATATATACAGTAATTATCTCTTACAAATATAATCATACGGACTCAGGTTTAACATAGAATTCTCCATCTTCAGGGATCACGTGGTCAAGAAAGAATGCCGCCAATTCCTCTTGAATTGCTCGCATGCGAGCTGGTGCTAGGAGTTCATCCCGCTTCCGAAACATCTAATTTGAAGAAGGGGGTCAATACATATATATATATATGAATGAATGAAACTCAACACAAATGATGGTAATAAAATAAAATTGTGAATATTGTTATTTACGTACTTCATATTGTTCGTTAGAGTACCCGCCCCGCTCACACGTCATGTGGCGGATGGACTCGCAGATGTAGTATCCACAGAAATCATTCCCTTGTTCCTGCCACAACCACTTTACAAGAAATAGAGGTCAATCAAACTGATAAGCAAGAATGCTAAATGGTATTGATGAAACTAGCGCTTGAATCACTAGGAGATGCGCGGAACATGCTACTATAGTACTTACTTTCGGGTGTCTAAATTCCAGCTCCTTCGGCAGTCCCGGAACTTTTTTGGTGAATTTTCTCCAAACCCTGCCGGACAAAGAAAACAATTACTTGATATCAGGAAATGAACAAAGTTGCTGATATGGTGGATAATGATCGATTTAACTTACTTCTTGAGGATTTCAGTCATGTCTGCATAGTCCTGGGGATCTTTTCATTTTGAGTCTAAGACGGTTACTAGTCCCTGCTCAAGCTTAATCTCTAGGAGAATATAGTGGAAACTGCACACGCATGCATAACTCATGAATTACATTACTATAACCTTGAGTAATATATAAGGGAAACCGAATACGCACAAGACAGTAACACTCACTTGAAGTTGTAAGGAAAGAGTATTATATCTTTGTTTTGATTTATTACGAACGATTGTAGCAAGTTGGCCTCGGTAGCTGCGGCATGAAGTTTAACCTGAATTGCATCTATGAGATATGTGTTAATGAACCCAATATCACCGACTTGTCTTTTCTTCAATTCGACGATCTTCAATCTGCATAATATAGTGAGGATGATTATAAATACATGCAATGAAAGAGCTAAGCTATATAGAGAAACTTAATGACAGAAGTAGTACTACTTACAGACAGTAGCAGGCGACCGTTGTTTTATCGAGGGCCAATTGATTGAAAAACTGATAGAACTCCTCAAATGGAACAGGCAACAGATCAATTCCAACGAGGTCATGCTCCTTTTTAACTCTCACATACAAAGTACTCCTCCCCCCAGAGTCTCTGCAGATTTTCAAGTACCAATCATGCAATCTTCGCATCATCGTTGATAGAGATCTTTCATCTTTGACAAGAGGCTTCCCGTACTCGTATCTTTGCATCTGCATGTCCATGGGTTCATAATGTACTTCGTCGGGCAGGTAATCTGCAAGATTATTATAACCGGGCACCATCCTCGGATCATTAGCGACGTTGTGGCTAGGCACCTTGAGCGGGGGGCATGATTGCTTCGCTTGTTTGCCGAGCTGGGCAATTTGTTTCCCAACTCGTCGTTTTTTCAGCCTTTCATCACTGACAGTAGTTCCCGACCGCTCCGCTTCAGCAAATTCCTTTCCAATAATGCGGTCATAGTTTCCTTTCGGCGGATCAGACTTTGGTGGTTTTGTCAGGGCAGCCAGAGTGTGCTTCACTTTCACCCCATCTACCTTCTCCTCCGGAGGTGGATGTTTCTTTGCTTTCACCCCTTCAAAGAATTTCCTCACTTCTTCTCGCGCGATCTCGGCATTCTCCTCCTGGGTCCTCTCGTATGGTAACTTCTCTGGAGTCTTCAGAGAAGGACCGAATCTGTATGTCCTCCCGCCTCTGGTTGTACTGCTAGACACCGACCGAGCAGACGAAGCGGTTGTCTTCTTTACTTGCTTAAGAGGCGGAGGAGAAGGACTACGACCCGCCGGAGCAGCTCGAGCGGTGGCAGGTCTCTTCTGCCCTTGCTGACGAGGCGGAGAAGGAGGAGGTTAGCTGCTCGGGCGCATCGGCGCAGGCGGAGACGGAGGCGGAGTGCCGCCACGCGCCGGAGAAGGAGCCGGCCGAGGGCCCTGATCGTCACTCGCCGGAGGAGGAGGCGGTGGAGGAGGTGGAGTGCCCTGACTCGCCGGAGGAGGAGGAGGAGGCAGAGGCGTCCAGTTCGGAAGGTTGATGAGGTCCTTCTGCCATAGGCATGGAGTCTTTAGAGCAGACCCCAGCCGAGTCTCCCCTTCATCGGTAGGGTGGTCAAGCTGGAGGTCCTCAAATCCCTCCGTTATCTCATCCACCATCACCCTAGCATATCCTTCTGGAATTGGCATGCAGTGAAAAGTTGCGCCGGGTTCAGTAGGATAAACAGAGCCAACAGTCGCCTTGACCTTCAAATTCATCCATTGCGTCATAAGGTGGCAATTTTGAGACTCCGTTATAGCATCCACAGGATAGCTGGCAAGAGCCGTCAAGGCATGCTGCAGCTGAAGCTGCTCGGTGGAAGCCACGCTGCTTCTGTGCTGAGATGGCGGGGTAGCTTCGGGGGAGGCTTCGGCAGTACGTTTGCTGCGATTTGCTTCTCGTTCCTCTATCGCTTGTACCCTTGCATGCAGCGCCGGCAGTTCGGTCTGCTGCACTTTTTTCCTCCTCTCATGGGATTTGTAACCGCCCGTGTCCGGAAACCCAACCTTCCATGGAACGGAGCCTGGCATGCCTCGTGTCCGTCCAGGGTGCTCAGGATTCCCGAGGGCCATTGTGAGCTCGCCGTGCTCTCTGTCTGGAAAGAACGTCCCTTCCTGCGCTGCGTTGATATAGTGCTTAAGCTTACTGACTGGTATGTCCATTTGTTCGTTCGTCCAAATGCATTTCCCTGTTTCAGGGTCCAAGGTTCCGCCAGCCCCGAAGAACCAAGTCCGGCAACGGTCTGGCCAGTTATTTGTCTCTGGTCCGATCCCTTTATGAACCAGATCATTCTCAACCTTGGACCACTTAGGCCGGGCTACGAGGTAGCCACCTGACCCCGTGCGATGGTGAAGCTTCTTCTTCGCGGCATTCTGTTTGTTTGTCGCCGACATCTTCTTACTCTTTTCCGATGTCTTGTAGGCCACAAATGCGGGCCAGTGATCTCTGATCTTCTCATATCTGCCCTTGAATTCTGGTGTCTCTTTTTTATCGACAAACCTATTCAGCTCTTTCTTCCACCTCCTGAATAGATCTGCCATCCTCTTCAGAGCAAAAGACTTGATTAATTTCTCTTTAATTGGGTTCTCTGGATTATCCTCTGGCGGTAGGGTGAAATTTGACTTCAGCTCAGTCCAAAGATCATTTTTCTGCATATCATTGACATAAGACACCTCAGGGTCTTCTGTAGCCGGCTTAAACCATTGCTGGATGCTTATCGGGATCTTGTCCCTAACCAGAACCCTGCACTGAGCAACAAATGCCCTCTTTGTCCGGAGGGGTTCAATAGGTTGGCCGTCGGGCGCGATTGCTGTGATCTCAAGCTTTTCATCCGAGCTCAACTTTTTCTTCGGGCCTCGTCTCTTTACCGAAGTTATGCTCGATCCGGAGGGCTAGAAAAAAGAACAAAGACTTAATTAATATGTGTACATACCAAAACAATGAATGCATCAATCAGCTAGTCAGCATAGGCTTAACTAATATATATACCTGGCCGGACTCGGTTCGGTCACCGGAGCCGTCATCACGGTCTCCTTCTTGCACCTGCATTGGGTCACCGGCGCCATCCTCATGTTCTTCTTCTTGCACCGGCATTAGGTCACTGTAGCCAGCTTGTTCACCCTCTCCTTCCGGACCATCGATGATATCGTTGAGATAGTACGAGACGGCATCACTTCCTTGTGCGATTATCTCCCTCAACAACGCTTCTTTTGTTGCTTTGTCTAGGGCGGTGTCCATAGTTTCTACAAATATTTACAACATGGCAATTATTATTCAAACATGACAGATGGATATATTAGTGCCAAACGTAGAACTAGCTACCTAATCATAGTAAGCTATCGGGAGGGGGTATATATCGACAACGACGACACTACATCTATATATGTCCCTCGATGACCCTCGTTCCCGATAAAAAAAGAGGAAGAAGAAGAAAAAAAAGAGGAGAAGAAAGAATAGAGGAGAAGAACTCCTCTATTCTTTCTTCTCCTCTTTTTTCTTCTTCTTCCTCTTCTTTTTTTATCCTCTTCTTCCTCTCATGTTCGAGAGGATCGCCTTGGGGTCGGGAGGTTGCCTAGTGTCAAAGGATTCAACAAAACCATGTCTTCATCATTAGGCGAAAGTAACATGTGCATGATGGTAGGAAGCTCTTCAAAGTTGTTCTGGAACGGAGTCCTAGATAGGATAATTCGCTTTTTGGTACAAAGTTCAGCAAGAGCCTTCCGAATATCGCTATTTGGAAGGCCTTTGCTGAATTCGTACCAAAAGGCGGATTATTCTATCCGGGACTCCATTCCAGAACAACTTTGCAGAACTTCGTACCAACATGCCCTGGTTACTTCCGGCTAATGATGAAGGCATGGATTTCTTCAATACTTTGACACTAGGAAACCTCTCTCGACCCCTCGGCGATTCTTGACCCCTCGAACCCTCAACGACCCTGAAACCCTCGACCCTTGACCCCTTAACGACCCTCGACCCTCTACCCTAGTTCCCGACCCTCTACCAATAGAGGAGAAGAAGAAAGGAATAGCTAGAGGAGAAGATCGAAGAAAAAAAAGAAGAAACAAAAGAGGAGAAGAAGAAAGGAATAGTGGAGAAGAAGAGAAAATAGAATATATTCTATTTTCTCTTCTTCTCCACTATTCCTTTCTTCTTCTCCTCTTCTTTTTCTTCTGTTTTCTTCTTCTTATTTATTTCTCCTCTTCTTTTTGGTAGAGGAAACCCTAAATAGCTAGCAAGTATCGTGGGTGTGAGATACATGCGGCCTTCGGTGTCGGACACTACATCCACGTCCCACAAGTGACGTGGGCGTCGAAACCCGCGCCACTTGTGGGATGTGGATGTAGTGTCCGACACCGACGGTACATGTATCTCACACCGACGATACTTTCTATTTAGATTTAACCGATCCAGAGTGTCAGGTCCCTAATCCTACACCCCCGCTACGCATAGACAAAATTTTGGATACTAGACAAAATTTAGATTTTGGAAGGTGATCATCCCATTCAAGTGACCATGCATACTAGACAAACGTCACAGGATGCATATCAAAAAATACATCAGAGATGCATTCAAAAAAACATGAACATCACAGGATATCCATCTGTCCCGTGCAAGTTTCAGGAATAATAATGGCATGCATAGGGCAATCTTTATCTTGAGAGAAACAAGCAGGCCACACATTTGAACATGAAAAATAGACATACATCTGAGCATGTATTTCACATTGGGAAGATAATAATGTCAGAGCCCTAGATGTCATCAGTTAATAAGATAGATGGGGAAATGAGATGGTCACCTGTCCCAATCCTCACGATCCGCGTAGGTCTCCTCCTGGTAGCCATGGGGGTCCGCCTGCTCTCCCTGGTCCGGCTGGTCTCCGTCGTCAACATGGCCTCCCCTGAAAAAACGACGAGGGTGGTGAGGGGGATTGAGGAGAAGAGAGGTTGGAGAAGAAGGGGGAGGTCAGATCGGGGGACGTTACCTCCTGTGGTCGGGGTAGTGCTGCTGGTGGTGGTGCTGCGATGGCTGGTCTTCATGGGCATCGGGGGCGGCGGCGGCATTGGCCTTGTACTTGGCGGCCTCCTTGCTGGCCCTGGTGGGCTTGTCGGGGTTGTCGGGCCGGACGACCTTCTTGACGACGCGGGCGACGGCCCCGTTGCCCGAGGCGCCATCGGCCAGGTCGAGCAGGTCAAAGATCCCCATCCCGATGGCGGCGGCAAGGTGTGAGAGAGAAGGTGGGAGAAGGGAAGAGGGTGTGGTGCCGCCCGGGAGGGAGGGCGTCGGGGTGGGGGGGACTGCCGGTGGGGGAGACCGGAGACGGGCAGGGAGGTCGCTGGTGGAGCAATGTGGTTGCCAGATCGGGGGAGGGTTAGGTGGAAATCCTAACCCTAGAAGAGAAGGAGGAGGGGGGATGCCATGGCCGTGCCTGGCCTAGTGGATATGGGGGATGAAGGCGAGGGGAGGGGGTCGGCGGTGGGTGGGGGCTGCGGTGGTGGGTGGGGATGGTGGCGGTTGTGGGTGGAGATGGCGGCGGTGGGAGATGAGGGAGACGAAGGCGGAGAGGAGACGAGGGAGAGGAGGGTGGGGATGGATCGGATCTGGAGAAATGGTGGGTGGGTAGGTGGGTTAGGGTTTTGGTTTTTTCAGGAGAGGATCAACCGTTGGATGGGCGCGTGATAGATGGCTGGGATCGTGTCCAACTTGGTGATCCGCGTGGAGGTGGTTCCTTGCTTCTCATTGGCTGGCTGGCTCACGCTCGAAAATCCAAATTTTGGACCCAAATCTCTGATTTTTTTATAAATGCCTACAAATGTGTGTTGCAATATTGGACCATACCATTTTCCAAAAGGCGGCTGTTAGGTGCCGATCAATCGGCCTAAATTTGGGTCGGTCGCCTCACGACCCTACGATGTTTTCGTGTCTAACCATTTGATTCACCCCCACGTTATACTTTCTTCCCCATCTTGCTCGTTCTCTATCAGATAGAACACATAGTTGACCCTCCCGCCGTTGCGCTGTCGCGCACAACTGTAGTTTGTGGCCTAAATGTTGGCATCACCCCGACGTGCTCTAGTTGTAGCATTCGCCGGTTCTAGCACCTTCCCGAGGCTGCTCACCGCCGGGGATGAAGCATCCTCAATCAACAGTTCCAGCAACCCATCTAGCCGGTTCCAGCAAATTACTGTACCACTTCTAGCACCCCCACCGTAAATTGCTCAATGCTAAGGATGCAACATGCCAAATTCATTTTCCTTTTTCAAGTGCCAAAAATGAGTTTTTTTAAATAACCTAGCAAATAATTGTCAAAAAATTGGACGAAATCATTTTTCTAAAATACTAGGTCATATTTAATGCACAATTGATAAAATGGTTGGGTGTCAAAAGATTTGATCCACCTCTGGTGAAAAAGACAAATTCCTGCCGATTCAGCAGGAATCGAGTCAAATTTGAACTGTAGCTACCTCATAGTTTGCTCTTTATTTTTTTCCAAAAATCATTTCTAGGTAAAGAAGTATCTATTTAATCATAGAAACACCAACAAAATTCCAAGATTCAATTACTAGCTAGGAACGGTCATGCCCGTCGTTTTGACCACATTTTGAAACGGGCATAAAAAATTCAAAAAAACAAAAAATTGGGAAACCTTCGCATTGTGTCATTATATGTGACCAAGTTTCCAGGAAAAATAATAAACTTGTAATACGGCAATTATTTTAAAAAAGTGTTTCCAGAAATGAGCTATCATGCGTGAAGATTCATGTCTTTCAAGCCAATTGATCAATCTTATGGCCATATTCATGGCATAGTTTGTTCAAATGATCTCATATTGTGCACAAGGATGCATATTGGAATGGCAAACAATGTTGCCTAAGGAAGTTTTCATTTTCTTTGAACAAAAAAACCATTTTCCATTTTTCGAGTGCCCAAAAGGAGGTTTTTTTGCGAAGAACCTCCCAAGTAATTGTTGCAAAATTGGACCAAATCATTTTTCTAAAATACTAGGACATATTTAATGCACAATTGACAAAATGGTTGGGTGTAAAAAGTTTTGATCCACCTCTCGTGAAAAAGACAATTTTCCGCCGATTCAGTTGGAAGCGGGTCAAATTTGAACTGCAGCTGCCTCATAGTTTGCTATTTATTTTTTCCAAAAATCATTTCTAGGTACATAAGTATCTATTTAATCAGAGAAACACCAACAAAATTCCAAGATTCAACCACTAGCTAGGAACAGTCATTCCCGTCGTTTTGACCGCATTTTGAAACGGGCATAAAAAATTCAAAAAAATCAAAAAATTGGGAAACCTTCGCATTGTTTCATCATATGTGGCCAAGTTCCTAGGAAAAATAACAAACTTGTAACATGGCAATTATTTTAAAAAAGTGTTCTCAGAAACGAGCTATCATGTGTGGAGATCAATGGCTTTCAAGCCAAATGATCAATCTTATGGCCACATTCATGGCATAGTTTGTTCAAATGATCTCATATTGTGCACAAGGGTGCATATTGGAATGGCAAACAATGTTGCCTAAGGAAGTTTTCATTTTCGTTGGACGAAAAAACCATTTTCCATTTTTCGAGTGCCTGAAAGGAGGTTTTTTTGTGAAGGAACTACCAAATAATTGTTGCAAAATTGGACCAAATCATTTTTATAAAATACTAGGACATATTTAATGCACAATTGACAAAATGGTTGGGTGTAAAAAGTTTTGATCCACCTCTCGTGAAAAAGACAATTTTCCGCCGATTCAGTTGGAAGCGGGTCAAATTTGAACTGCAGCTGCCTCATAGTTTGCTATTTATTTTTTCCAAAAATCATTTCTAGGTACATAAGTATCTATTTAATCAGAGAAACACCAACAAAATTCCAAGATTCAACCACTAGCTAGGAACAGTCATTCCCGTCGTTTTGACCGCATTTTGAAACGGGCATAAAAAATTCAAAAAAATCAAAAAATTGGGAAACCTTCGCATTGTTTCATCATATGTGGCCAAGTTCCTAGGAAAAATAACAAACTTGTAACATGGCAATTATTTTAAAAAAGTGTTCTCAGAAACGAGCTATCATGTGTGGAGATCAATGGCTTTCAAGCCAAATGATCAATCTTATGGCCACATTCATGGCATAGTTTGTTCAAATGATCTCATATTGTGCACAAGGGTGCATATTGGAATGGCAAACAATGTTGCCTAAGGAAGTTTTCATTTTCGTTGGACGAAAAAACCATTTTCCATTTTTCGAGTGCCTGAAAGGAGGTTTTTTTGTGAAGGAACTACCAAATAATTGTTGCAAAATTGGACCAAATCATTTTTATAAAATACTAGGCCATATTTAATGCACAATTGACAAAATGGTTGGGTGTAAAAATTTTTGATCCACCTCTCGTGAAAAAGACAAATTTCCGCCGATTCAGTTGGAAGCGGGTCAAATTTGAACTGCAGCTGCCTCATAGTTTGCTATTTATTTTTTCCAAAAATCATTTCTAGTTACATAAGGACCTATTAAATCATAAATACATGGTTTGCTGGCGATACGTCGAGGTTTGGGCGGTGGCCGAGGGCCCAAACTCTAGAGCGCGTAAACTCGCATGCTCGTCGCGTGGTCACCGCGTGACCGTAATGTTGCCATGTGTTCTGGGCGGCTTAGGCATGTCTAGTGGGTTGGGCACTCCCCAGGTTGGTGCTAGGAAGAAAATTACAACATAAGATTCTCACGAGAAGACCGATCGATGCTCAAACATGAATTAGCAGCCAAGTATTTGATTAGCGGTACGGGAAATGCACATGGCCAATGGGCGTGAGTTTTGGCTGAGGATGAACATCTACGAAGGAGAATGTCTTCACAAATGTTTAGCTCAAAAGGAGGATCCTAGGTGGTACTTGCTTTGCTAAGTACCACGCTGGACAAAAATATGAATGTTGAAGCTGGGCTCAAAATAATGAATGGATTGAGCTGAAATTTTGTGGAGGATGGTTATTTGGGCATAGGAAAGTATTGTAGAAAATTAATACCATTTGGACATGCCAAAGTAGTACTTCCTTCACAATGCTCTTCTATGGACAAAAACTTGGGAAAACTAGTGAGAGAGATTGGATGAATGAGATGAGCTCAAAATTGGTGTAGGTAATTTACTTAGGTATGGTCATGCGCTGGTCAATTTTCAGATCATTTGGGTAAGCCTAGCTAGTACTTACTTCACAAAGCTTCTCTCGAGGTAGAAACTTTGGAAATTTCCCGAGAAAGATTTACTAGGAAAATTGAGCTGAATATTATCATGTGGCAGTTATTTGGGTATGGAAGAGTGCCCGAAAAGTTTGAGGGTAATAGGAGGGGTCTATATAACACTTGCTTTGCAACGTGCCAATTTGGCCATAAAATATAAATTGAACCTGGGCTCACATAGATGATTTAACTAAGCTACAATTTGGAGGAGGGTGATAATTTGGGCATATGAAGAAACTGTATAAATTTCATGTCATTTAGAGATATAAAAAAGGTACTTCCTTCACAATGCTTCTAGGTGGACAAAAACTTTGGAAATTTGCCGAGGAAGATTTGCTAGGCAAATCGAGCTGAATTTTGTCATGCGGTAATGATTTGATAGGAAAGAGTGCCCAAAAATTCCTAGGGCAATCAAGAATATATAAATAGCACTTCCTTCATAAAGTGTTGTTGTGAACATAATAGGAAAATGAATATTGTTGAATTAGTTTTGAACTAGGCAAGGAAGGATTTTTACATATTTGATGAAGATATGACCCAAAGAATTTATGAGATTTTTTTGGAAATTTTGGGAATGATAGAAATATAGGTTGCTTCACAACCTAGGGCAAAAACTGCCACATGGACATGACACATAGGCAAAACTGATGAGATGGCGCCTAATCATCACAACCCACCACAATCTACAAGGCTATGACCATCTATATTGGTCATTAACAACTAGAAATAAGGCAGCGGACTAGCACTGTTTGCTTTGTGACCATTTCGTGTAAGGAAATTACGACCTTTCTGACCAAAATGGTTGCAATGGTTTAAGGTTTGAAGCCCCCTGAACAGCTTTTGACCAATTGGTCTAAAATGGTCATAAATTTATGACCAATTCTTCGAGGGTCACTGACATAAGGTCATAAGTTGACATATTTCTTGTAGTGCCAATGCAAAAAGATAAGGGCTCAAAGCTGACCCCTGATGCAGTCCTATCTTAATCGGGAAGTCATCAGTGTCGACATCACTTGTTCGAACACTTGTCACAACATTATCGTACATGTCCTTGATGAGGGTAATGTACTTTGCTGGGACTTTGTGTTTCTCCAAGGCCCACCACATGACATTCCACGGTATCTTATCATAGGCCTTCTCCAAGTCAATGAACACCATATGCAAGTCCTTCTTTTGCTCCCTATATCTCTCCATAAGTTGTCGTACCAAGAAAATGGCTTCCATGGTCGACCTCCCAGGCATGAAACCAAACTGATTTTTGGTCACGCTTGTCATTCTTCTTAAGCGGTGCTCAATGACTCTCTCCCATAGCTTCATTGTATGGCTCATCAGCTTAATTCCACGGTAATTAGTACAACTCTGAACATCCCCCTTGTTCTTGAAGATTGGTACTAATATACTCCGTCTCCATTCTTCTGGCATCTTGTTTGCCCGAAAAATGAGGTTGAAAAGCTTGGTTAGCCATACTATCGCTATGTCCCCGAGACCTTTCCACACCTCAATGGGGATACAATCAGGGCCCATCGCCTTGCCTCCTTTCATCCTTTTTAAAGCCTCCTTGACCTCAGACTCCTGGATTCGCCGCACAAAACGCATGCTGGTCTCATCAAAGGAGTCGTCCAGTTCAATGGTAGAACTCTCATTCTCCCCATTGAATAGCTTGTCGAAGTACTCCCACCATCTATGCTTAATCTCCTCGTCCTTCACCAAGAGTTGGCCTGCTCCGTCCTTGATGCATTTGACTTGGCCAATATCCCTCGTCTTCCTCTCTTGGATCTTGGCCATCTTATAGATGTCCCTTTCACCTTCCTTCGTGCCTAACCATTGGTAGAGGTCCTCATATGCCCGACCCCTTGCTTCACCAACAGCTCGCTTTGCGGCCTTCTTCGCCATCTTGTACTTCTCTATGTTGTCTGCACTCCTATCCAGGTATAGGCGTTTGAAGCAATCTTTCTTCTCTTTAATCGCCTTCTGGACATCATCATTCCACCACCAGGTATCCTTATCTTCGCTTCTCCTTCCCCTGGACACTCCAAGCTCCTCCGAGGCCACCTTACGAATGCAAGTCGCCATCTTCGTCCACACATTGTTCGCATCTCCTCCTTCCTCCCAAGGGCCCTCCTTAATGACCCTCTCCTTGAACGCTAGAGCTACCTCCCCCTTGAGCTTCCACCACTTTGTTCTAGCGACTTTGGCACGCTTATCCCGCTGGACACGAATCCGAAAGCGGAAGTCAGCAACCACCAGCTTATGCTGGGGTACAACACTCTCTCCAGGTATCACCTTACAGTCTAGGCACGCACGCCTATCTTCTCTTCTTGAGAGGATGAAATCAATCTGGCTAGAGTGTTGGCCACTACTAAAAGTCACCAGATGTGATTCTCTCTTTCTAAAGAGGGTGTTAGCTACAATCATGTTGTAGGCTAGAGCAAAGCTTAAGACATTTTCTCCTTCTTGATTCCTAATGCCATAGCCAAAGCCCCCGTGCGTCCCTTCAAAACCTGTGTTAGATGTACCCATGTGGCCATTGAGGTCTCCTCCTATGAAGAGCTTCTCACCAATCGGTACACTCCTAACCATGTCTTCCAGGCTTTGATCATTGTGTAAAAATATTTTAAGCGACATTAGGCTTCACAAAATAGCACCATAAGGAGATATATAAAACAACACCAACACCTTGGCCATTGCTACAAATTTAATCATCAATATATAATCTCCATGGTACTAGAGAGATCAAGCTAAAATCAATATTATGCATGATGTCAATATGATGCTCAATAATAAAATCAACCATGATTTGGCCTTACGTAAGTTCTGAAAACTAATAAGCCAAAGCACACCCAATCAAAACATAAGTTCACTTTGCAATTTTGGTGAATTGGTCTATGCATAATATCTTCAATGGCATCAATTTGACAAATTCCTTTGTAAGCACTTATCTCAATATCTACTCAAACTAAGGACGATGTTAGAATACCACACCGGTCATTGTTAGATATATTCTTAGGGCGACAGATAAATGTCGGCCATTACTATGAGGTCCATGTAGAATTCACCCACCAAAGTATGTATAGCCGAAATAAACAACTGAAATAGCAATAAAATATTTCGGCCCCTTTGTATTAGCAACAAAGATGTAACTAACCAAATGTATAGTGATTTGGTAATACCCTCTCATGATATAGAAAGTTATGTTGCATCCATGGATCAAAATAAATCCATGGAGGGTAATTGATCATACCTAGGGATGAATTCCATGGCAAAGGCATCAACGGCATGGTTGAAGAAAATGGATGATGTGCTAACCGAAGATTTTGATGTTGTGATGCGCACCTTCGGCTTAATTTTTTGTTGCTTTCATTCTTTTCCTTCTTCACTTTTATTGTACTTGTTGCAATAGAAGCATGCACATCATTTTTGTCTTGATTGATCTTCTTGGGAACCCATGCCATGTTCTTCTTTCTCAGCTCTTGTTTTGCCAATATGATAAGCCGAGTGAGCATGTCGGCTGTGATTTTGTTTCAACCAATGGCAACTCGTTTTGGGCCTTGTGCACCCTCAACCTCTTTTCTTCAGATTTGGCACTCTGATTTTTATCAATTGATTGCTTCACTTCTTTGCCTTTTGTAGCCAATGTCAACACTTTAATTGGCTCTTTGTTATTTGAGATCAAATCTGAAGTAGCACACTTACGACCATCTCTTTTCACGCGGTAAACTTGCTTTACCGCCTCTTTCTTCTTCCTTGAGCTCTGGACCGATTCGTTATGATTGAAACGGTCTTTAACATGTGATTGTTCAAATGTTGATCTTCTCGGAGATGCATAATATTGGTGAGATGGTCTAAAATAAGATGGAGAATGTGCCCTTGTATCATACCTGTCCCATGATGAATATGGATCTATATGAACATAGGGAGGCATCCACGGCATTGGCATTGGCGGCCAAAAATAAGGATATGAATATGTTGCATTAAAACTATCACTTTGCCAATCCGATCCTCATATTTGCGCCTTGGGGGTGATCTTGGTTTCTTTGCATGATTTGGCCGATAAGCATTCTTCTCTTCACTCTTTTTTTGATATTTATCCAATAGTTCAGTGAAGGTGATTTTTGACCTCTTACACTTGCACTTATTTCGGCCTTTGTTTTCTTTTGGTTTGCTTTCACTAATCATTGGATTTGCTTGTTGCCCCCCAGTCCTTGGCGTCTCCATTGTAGCTTCGATGGAATTTTTGCCGTTAAGATTATGTTCATTATGCTTTTCAACAAATTCTTTACTTGAAAACTCGATCCCATCACCTGCAGTTTTTACCTTCTCTTTAAATGGATCGGCTTGAAGCAGCCGATGCAAAAACTTTCTGCCATCAGGACCAATCGGAATAGACTGGTCATCTCTTGGTGTCTCAACAAATTTCAATCGTCCTTTATCAATGGCCGATTTAACTATTTGACGAAACATATTGCAATCCTCAAAATTATGTTTGAACGAATGATTCAACCTACAATACATTCGCCCTTTAATTGATGGCTTGACATGGTGATCAAGAATTCTTATGTAATTATTTTTCAGCAACAAATCAAATATTTGAATTGAAGGAAAACCTTTTATTTTCTAGCCGATCTTGCTGTGAGAACGGCTTTGGAGTTAAGCAAATGAATGGTTCAGATTTTGTATCACCCAATTCGTCTATGAATTTTATTTTGTATTCTCTTACCGATGTCATTGGATAAGAAACTATACTTGCATCGGTTTGCTCAGAAGATTTTAACCTTGGCTTTAAATTTCTGAAACGAAAATAGTTAGAACATACATGTCTCAATTGAGACCAAGTGTAAGCCAAGTAAGAAATAAGCAAAGCTACCCAATTAGATATGAACTTTAGATAAAGCAATGGGGAAAGCCTTGGCTGCAATAATTTTTCGCTATCGGTCTTTCTGAATGGTGTAATGTGTTGACCGATATGCTTTGTGACAATCTGATTGCTAACAAATAAATTACCCTTCTTCATTGGTCTCTCAATATTTCTTATGAAGATTTTTCTAATATATGCATCAACAACAAAGTCATGACCAAATCTGAAAACAGGTAAATTAATTGCTAGACATACCTCTTCAAATATGTTGGGAGAGCGTGATGGTGGTGTGACTTAAAGAATATCTTGCTCCGCCTTCGGATAGCTCCCCAACGCCATGTCATCATCTTTCTCTTGATTTCGTGCATCATTAGTTCGAAGAACTTCGTCCACCAAGCTTTCTTTGGCCACCTGTTCTTGTTCTTGAAGCTCATCAATTTCTATGGCACGAAACTCATAGGGCAGGAAGTAGGTTCCATTGACTTCAGAAAAATTAAGTATGGCTGTCTTGCTATACTTTCCATGCCCTTTCTCAATAATGTTTGCCTCTTTGGAATTGATGGATTCAGAATATATATAACTTGATTCGGCTTTTTCAACCGAAGCACTTTTAGTTTCCGAATCATTATTCTTTTCACCAGTTTTATCAATTGGCAAGGCTTCTTTTCTTTGAGCTAATTCCCTATCAATTCCCTCTTGGCGAAGTACTTGCACCCTATCGCGCAAAGCTTTAACCCCCCTCTCAATTTCAGCCCGCTCTAGTGTAGTTTGCCCCCTAATGCTTTTAGGATCTTTCGGCAATGAACTGTTAGTGTTGCCGAAATTTAGCAACTGTGTAGGGGGTATATAATATGCTGCAGTACTAGGTGGAGGTGTATGCACTTCTGTATAACGATATGCTTGCTCGCCAATTCTATCGATTGATGAAGTTTCATCTTCTTGCAAAACTCTAGCCTTTATTGCAGCATAATCAGGAAACAACCCCTTTTCATATTGTTCAAGGCAAAGAGCACTAATCCTCTTGTTTTGTGCCAATCTCTTTTTTAATGCAGCCACAACCACTTATGAAGAGATTGCTCCGCAATACTTTCAGATTCTTTCGGCAATGATTTGCGAGTGTTGCCGAAATTCTCAAATTGCGTAGAGTATGCATTATATGCTACAGTATTTGATGACGACACATGTGTTCCTATAAAATTTTCACTTATTTGGCTATGACCATGAAGGCGTGGGGCCGAATTATGAACATCTACAGTTGCATACGGTGCTGAAAAATTACTAACATGAGGTGTAGCATATGATGGTTGAGAGTAACTGACCGAATAGCTAGTAGTAGTATGGCTAATTCTTCCATCCGTCGGCAATGTTGGATTCACATATTGCAAATTAGTTGCCGATGAATAAAAAGGTTGAACACTTTCTTGTATACTATTGGAAATTTTAACACGAGGTGTTTCAAATTGATTAACCAAACCCATCATGTTGTTCATCGGCATATGAATTTGTGGGGTTGCCGATGCATGAGAGTTTTGATACACATGTTGTACGTTGCTAAAATCATAAGAATTTGAAGCATGAAGATTGTTTTGCATCGGCCCTTGCGCATAATTAGATGCATGATTGATAAAACTAGGGCTAGCCGATACATTATGCTCATTAGGTAATCCAGCAACAACATATGGATTATTTGCATCTACAAAGAGGAATTGGGTATTCATATTACCTTTGTAGATTGCAGCAACTTGATGACGATCTCTTCGTAGCAAGAACGGGCTGGAGACCGTTCAAAGCTTCGTCCCCAGCGGAGTCGCCAAAAATTGTATTCGCACACGAACACGTCACCGTGTACCTCCAACGCCAAGGGTGATGCACCGCAGCTCGCGTCGAAGGAGACCCGTCCGGAAGCGCGGTACACAAGCAATCCGGCGGGCGCTTTTGTAGACCCGAAACCCCACACGCTCAGGAGGGACCCCGTCAGGGCGCGCGGCGGCTATGGGCTGCCCTAGGTCGACCTGATCGCCCCTAGGGCCTCAAGGTTCGCCGCCCTGCAACAAAAAGAACAGACGAAGAACGGGGAAGAAGAAGAACTAGGGTTAAGGAGAAAGATAAAAGATAAAAAGTGGTAGATGATTTGATCGATTGTGTGTTGTTCAATCGGCCGTAACCCTTTAGGTATATAAGAGGCGGCCGGACTTCCCGTGCAAGGAAAGGCTTCAATTCACGTCCAAAACCCTAGTCCAATTCGGATTGTTTTTGTCCGAACTTTCCAAAACTGTTCGGTTTAAACTGGCTGCACCTTGCGGGTCTTTTCTGTGGTGGTAAACAACCTCAGATGGAAACGAGTCCTAAAGCAATCTTGACCGTTTCGACGAGATGAACAACTTTCATGTTGAATGTTTTTTGATCTGAGGCCATCTTATGGGCCAAAACGGTCACGCAAAACACCTGTTCGCTCGCGCTACCCATCAGACATAGGTCTGGTGGGGCGCGCAACATCACGCCTCATGACAGGGCTGCATTCCGATAGCTCTAACTTTTGCATACGAACTCGGATTGGGATGATTTTTATATCGAAATCAATCGTTTCGATGAGAGGAAGACAATCCGTGTGGATCATTTTTCCATACGAGGCAGTCTTGAGGGCGTAATCAGCCGAATATTGTTCTGAATACAAAATATCGGTATTTCGAACACAACCTCGGCCTTCGAGATGAGATCGGATGGCGATGGCCCAAACATCAAAGTTTCTCTTTTTGACGATACGGAACTTTCTTACTTTGAGCACTCTCCATTTGAAGTCATCCTAATTAAGTTCTTGGTCGTGCCAAAATCTGGAGTCAACAGTGTGCAACAGGTAGAAGAGATGTGGGATCGAAAACATCTGGGCAAGTCGCCGGAGGTGTAGTAGATGGTGGCTTGTATGGAAAGATGGTTTCCTTGAAGACCACATGGAGAGAGATAATTATGCGGCGAGATGTGAGGTCAAGGCAACGGTATCCACGATGTCGAGATGGGTATCCCAGAAAAACACAAGCAGTAGATCGAGGTGCTAGCTTGTGGGGAGAGGTGGATGCCATGTTAGGATAACACAAACAACCAAACACGCGAAGATGATTGTATGACGGAAATTCGCCAAACAAGAGTTGGTGGGGTGTGGAAAAATTTATGGTTGAAGAAGGTCTTATGTTCAGGAGATATGTGGCTGTATGGAGTGCCTCGACCCGAAGGGAAGGGGGCATGGATGCTTGGAAAAGTAAAGTACGAAGGACATCATTAGTGGTTCGAATAGCGCGTTCAGCTTTGCCATTTTGCTGGGACGTGTATGGACATGAGAAGCGAAATTGTATGCCGTGGGTGGAGCAGAAAGTATCAAGTTTGGTGTTATCAAATTCTCGGCCATTGTCGCATTGCAAGGATTGGATGGGAAGGTTAAACTGGGTGCGGGCATAATCATAGAATGCTTGAAAGGTGGTGTATACATCTGATTTGCGACGGAGGGGAAATGTCCAAAAATAATGAGTAAAATCATCCACAATGACAAGATAATAACAATAACCAGAGGTGCTTGGAATAGGTGATGTCCACAGATCACAATGAATAAGTTGGAGTGGTCGAATAGTAAAAGTTTGAGATGCAGAAAAAGGTAATCTAACATGACGACCTAACTGACAGGAATGGCACAACGAGTGCCCATCTTTATTGAATGTAATATTTCTGGACTGATGAAGACGCGACATGGTATGATGGCCGGGGTGTCCGAGGCGTTGATGCCAAAGGGTGGAGCTCGCGGTAGTGGCTATGTGAGCTTCGGCGGTGGTGGTGGAATGGGATGGACGACACAATGGATAGAGAGGTCCGGGGCTATTGCATCGAAGAATCTCTGTCCGAGTGGGAAGCACCTTCACAAAAAAACCGAAAGGATCAAATTCTACTGAACAATAATTATCAGTAGTAAATTGTCGGACTGAGAGAAGATTTTTGATTATATTCGGAACAACAAGAATATTACGAAGGTGAAGTGGTTTATTGGAGGAATAGAAAGACTGGAACCAATGTGAGTAACCGGGAGAGAGGCACCGTTGCTGACAGTGACAGTATGAGAAGGAGAAGGTGTGAGAGAGGAGAGATTACCCGCATCGGAAGCCATATGGGATGAAGCACCGGAATCCATATACCAGTCGTGTTGCTAGGAACTGCATGTTGTTTAGTGCGTTGATAAGGGCGAGGTCGATCTGCTTGATACGTCTCCAACGTGCCTATAATTTTTGATTGCTCCATGCTATTATATTATCTGTTTTGGATGTTAATGGGCTTTATTTTACACTTTTATATCATTTTTGGGACTAACCTATTAACCAGAGGCCCAACCCAAATTACCGTTCTTTTGCCTATCTCAGTGTTTCGTAGAAAAGGAATATCAAACAAAGTCCAAACGGAATGAAACCTTCGGAACGTGATATTCTCAACAAACGTGATCCAGGAGACTTGGAATGGGAGCCAAGAAACAATCAAGGAGGCCACGAGGCTGGGGCGCGCCCACCCCCCTGGGCGCGCCCTCCACCCTCGTGAGCCCCTCGTTGCTCCACCGACCTACTTCTTCCTCCTATATATATTCACGTACCCCGAAAATATCCAGGAGCACCACGAAAACCTAATTCCACCGCCGCAACCTTCTGTACCCTAGAGATCCCATCTTGGGGCCTTTTTTGGAACTCCGCCGAAGGGGGCATTGATCACGAAGGGCCTCTACATCAACTCCATGGCCTCTCCGGTGATGTGTGAGTAGTTTACTTCAGACCTTCGGGTCCATAATTATTAGCTAGATGGCTTCTTCTCTCTCTTTGGATCTCAATACAAAGTTCTCCTCGATCTTCTTGGAGATCTATTCGATGTAATCTTCTTTTGCGTTGTGTTTGTCGAGATCCGATGAATTGTGGGTTTATGATCAAGTTTATCTATGAACAATATTTGAATCACCTCTGAATTCTTTTATTTATGATTGGTTATCTTTGCAAGTCTCTTCGAATTATCTGTTTGGTTTGGCCTACTAGATTGATATTTCTTGCAATGGGAGAAGTGCTTAGCTTTGGGTTCAATCTTGTGGTGTCCTTTCTTAGTGACAGCAGGGGCAGCAAGGCACATATTGTATTGTTGTCATCGAGAATAAAAGGATGGGGTTTATATCATATTGCATGAGTTTATCCCTCTACATCATGTCATCTTACTTAAAGCATTACTCTGTTCTTATGAACTTAATACTCTAGATGCATGCTGGATAGCGGTCGATGTGTGGAGTAATTGTAGTAGATGCAGAATCATTTCGGTCTACTTGTCTTGGACATGATGCCTATATACATGATCGTACCTAGATATTCTCATAACTATGCTCAATTCTATCAATTGCTCGACAATAATTTGTTTACCCACCGTAATACTTATGCTCTTGAGAGAAGCCACTAGTGAAACCTATGGCCCCCGGGTCTATTTTCCATCATATTAATCTTCCGTCAACAAGCTATTTTATGCCATCTTTTATTTTTGCATTATTTACTTTATTCTTTATCACAAAAATACCAAAAATATTATCTTATCATATCTATCAGATCTCACTCTTGTAAGTGACCGTGAAGGGATTGACAACCCCTTTATCGCGTTGGTTGCGAGGTTCTTATTTGTTTGTGTAGGTGCGTGGGACTCAAGCGTGGTCTCCTACCTCCTACTGGATTGATACCTTGGTTCTCAAAAAATGAGAGAAATATTTACACTACTTTACTGCATCATCCTTTACTCTTTAAGAAAAAAACCAACGCAATGCTCAAAAGGGAGCACTACTGCTGCTGCAAAAGGTAGCACTGCTGCTGCTAATACAGGCTTGGCGTAGTCTGCTGTATTGGCGGTGCCTGGCCGTACGCAGTGTATGCCTGGGGCTGTGTCATGCCAGGACATGGTCCAAGGAGGCTTGGAAACGGGCCACGCCAGGCCTGGCGCTGTTGCATGTGTGGCTGAGCCTGCCACTGCGGTGCAGACTGTTGGTGCTGGAGATGCGCTCGAGTAGGGAGCCCCGTCCATGGATTGTACATCCACGGGGTGTCACGCCCACGACCACGTCCACCGCGGCCGCGGCCACGGCCGCCTCTCCCGCCGCCACGATTGCTGGGCATGCTGTTGCCGGTGTTGGAGAAGCAGCCGGTGGTGCTGTTGCCGCGACCAATGGAACGGTCACCACCGGAGGAAGAAAAACGCTCTCCACCAGCACTAGGCAGCACACTATTGCCGCTGGCCCAAAGTACAGCTGCGGCGTTGTTCTTGGCGTCCGTCCTTTTCTGTGCTTCCTCAAGCACCAATGCCGATCTAGTCAGCAGGAAGCTTGGAAACGGGACCTGAAACGGAAGAAAAGAGCGAAGGTGTGCGTATTGCTCGTTGAGACCCCGAAGCATGGTGAGGACGAGGGTTTCATTAGTGATGGTCTGCCGGACATCGGCGAGAGCGTCAGTAAGACCTTTGAGCCTGGCACAGTAATCAGACACCGTCATGTCGCCTTGTGGAGTGTTGCGGAACTCGGCGTCGAGGGCGATGGCACGACTTTTCTTGTTGTCGCGGAAGAGGTTGTCGATGGCGAGCCAAATCTGCCGCGCGGAGGAGCCTGGCGCCATGATGATGCCGAAGAGCTCGGTGGAGATGGAGCCGTAGATCCACGAGAGGACGGTGTAGTCGTCGTGCACCAAATCGGATGTTGGAGATGTGTCGGAGGGAGTCGCATCATTGTCGCTGCTGACATGAGCGGTAAGGCCGAATCAACCAAGGGCGACCAGAAAAAGCTCACGCCACTTTGCATAGTTGGAGTCTTGGAGATCTAAGGTGATAGGAACATGGACTTTGATGGAGGCTACGTAGGAAGCTGAGGTGTTGGAGGGGTTGTCTATGGGCGTTTTGCCCTTTTCTGCAGCTTGGCGAGTGAGCTCGGCCTCGCGAGATTTGAGGTCTTCCTCGCGGGCGTGGAGTTCTTCCTCATGTGATTTGAGTTAATCAGGAGTCATGGTGTGGATGGGAAAGACGAAGTAGGAACAGATTGGATCTAAGGCTGGTGGAGACAGGAGAGGATCGACCTATCTAGCTGATACCATGTAAATAATATGAACGGGGCTGCTCAATGCATGCCTCCTATTTCCATTGCCTCATGTATATATAGTCCAGGTACAAAGGTTAGACGTGATCAACACGATTACAAATTAGGTAGGCTAACCAAACGTTGGTATGTTGAAGACGTGATCTCCAAGAAGAGCAGCAGCCGACAGCGTACGATTGTGGGACTCTAACACGCGCGAGAAATTTGAACCTCGCGACCAGACAGGAGGAGAGAGAGGTCAGGGAGGAGGAGGAGAGAGAGGCCTGTGCACGAGGTCAAAGAAACAGAAAGAGAAAGATGTGAGGAAGACGATGAAGGAGATAAACGAAGCGAAGGGATAAGGTGGGGTGCATGCGATTGGTGGGCCATAGGATCTAACTTGATCCAACGAGCCGCGCACGTCCGGTGGAGCGTTTGGCCGGTGCGCCGGGTCGAACCGTTTCCCTTTTAAGAACCGGCAGTTTGTCTTTTCATGTTTTAGTGAAGGACGCGACTAACAAACAGTCGACTGTTCGCTAAGCATTAGATCCACACGATCCTAAATCCGGTCTTTTGTTTCATTACCGAATGATTGCCCCCTGCCAGCATGCGATGCCATTTCCAGCGCAGGTTTGCATGCATACGGTCGCTCACCAGTACTAGTTATAAACAGGACAAAATTGCTGACGTCATCCAAAATTCCTCTGAAATTCAGATTTCAAAATGTTTTGTAGCTTAAACCGTTGATTCGATTGAAAAATTGTTTTCACGTTAAAAAATTGTCACGACAAGATCTTCGAAACTAGATCCCATGTTGGTATGTTCCGATGATTATTTTTTTGGTCAAAAGTTACCATGCATATGCATAAGCTACATAAGTTATCAATCTATTCACACCGGATTTATCAGGCATCAAATTAAACTGGAAGTTTTTGGCAACGTTTCAATGACTTCTATAGGTCGAATGTTATCACTTGATTCTGTAAAGAGTTACCCGAGTTACCCATATTGTTCATATGTTTTTTTACTGGCAACAATAAATCGGTTGTTTGAACTACTCATGGACAATTATCAATTTTAATACTAGATATTACCGCAACCACCCACGTAACTACATCACTACTGTAGTGTTTTTGCTACTACCTAGCAAGCTGGGTAACCTGCGTCATGCCATGGCGATAATTTAGCATAATCAATCTGCTAACTATGTAAAATTCTTCCTAAATATAGAGATATGATCACATATGCATGTCACCACAAAATCACAAGGGTAGAGTTAAGCATGCTGACATACTATAAGTTATCAGGCCGAAGCAGTGTGAGTTATGAGGCCAAAGTAGTATGAATTATCAGGTAGAACCAATTTAACTTACCATGCTGGGAAAAAAAAGAATGAGTTGAACAAGCTAAGAGAGTGTGAGTTAAACATTCTGGCACTATATAAGTTATCAAGTTGCATAAAGCTCTCTCATGTTGAATGTAAAAATAAAGTGTTGAAAGCAGATCAAATTAAACTGTACACACGGTATAATTTATCAGGCTAAAACAATATGAATTATCAGGTAGTATACCATGCCGAAAAACATAGATTCAACTAACCAAGCTAACAAAAAAATGGTTGTAATCATGCTGAAATACTTGAAGTTATCATGCTCTGGCTGCCTATGTCATCAAGATGAAGTAAAACATGAGTGTTGAAAGCAGTCCGAGTTAAACATTGTAACACATCACAAGTTACCACGCTGACATTTTGTATTTATCAGGCTCAAGTTACATAAGTTATTTGGTTGAGGTAAAATTATAAGTGTTGAAAGCGGTTAGAGTTATACATGCTGACACAATGTAATTTATCAAGCTAAATCAATATGAATTATCAGGTGGAAACAAAATTGGAGTTGCCACACTAAAAAACAAAATGAGTTAAATAGGGAAATAAAAGTGATTGTTATCATGACAGCCTAGGAGTAATCAAGTGGAAGTAAAAACATGAGTGTTGAAAAGTAGTTCAAGTTAATCATTCGTACACATCACAACTTATCAGGCTGACATATTATAACTATCAGCCTCAAGTTACATAAGTTATCAGCTTGAAAGTAAAAAATTAAGTGTTGAAAGCGGAACAAGTTAAATTGCTACACACAGTATAATATATCAGGCAAAAAACGTATGAATTATCAGGCTAAAAAGTATGAATTATCAGGTAGAAATTGTTTAGGGTACCATTCTGAAAAAATGAATTAACCAAGCTAACAAAATTGGTTGTTATCATGCCCACATACTTGAACTTATCAGGGTGATACGGAGTATATTATAAGTTATCAGGCTCAAGCTGCAAAAGTCATCAAGATGAAGTAAAAATATGATTGCTGAAAAAAGCAGTCCGGGTTAACCATTCTGATAAATCACGACCTATCATGCTGACATATTATAATTTATCAGCATCAAGTTGCATAAGTTATCAGGTTGAACGTAAAGTTAAAGTGTTCGAAGCAGATCAAGTTAAACTACTACACCTGGTATAATTATCAGGCAATTATCAGGTAGAAATAATTGAATTACCATGCTAAAAAATAAAATGAGTTAAAACATGCTATCAAAGTGAGTGTTATTATGCTGACACAGTAGAAAGCTACCAGACTAACATCGAATAAGTTATCGGGCTCAAGCTGAGTTGAAACAGATTCGAGTTAAAAAATATGAATTGTCAAGATAAACAATTTAGATGCCATGCTAAAAAAAGAGCCAAACAGGCTAACACATTACAAACAAAATCATACAGATTTTGCTAAGCAAAGTGATGCGAAGTTCAATACATGTTGAGTGTTATCACGCTGGCACACTAGAAGCCACCAGGCTAAACATAGTATAAGTTAACAGGCTAAAACATTACCACAAAATCAGGAAACAAAGAACAACACAGCTGGTCCAGAAAGAAACCTCATATAATCGTTTTCCCCAACCACACTCCATACCCCTAATTTCCAATAACACAAAACAAAAGTATCATACGACAACACGGAATAGAAATATAAATGGTGTTTGTTAATCATAATCAGTGGAGGTCGTAAATCCTACACTTTTAATGGATCATGGACACTTGTACATGGTCCATCTTGCAAAAAAAAAACTACCAAATAGTGGGATGCCTCTTCTTCCTAAACAAACTAAACAGAACAATGATCACAACCAAGTTATTGCGTCGTGTCGTAAATTTCCGATTTATACAGTCTGTCGAGTAAGTCAAGGCGGTTGTCAAAGGAACAACCCCCTATTTTTTTGTTGGAGCGATTTGAGCTTTTGGCACAGCCACATCCATGTGAGGTGAAAAAATCAGCAAAGAAAAAGTGATTTCCAAGTAGTCATGCTCACTTCATCATTTCAGGAAGCATTTGTGGTGCACAAAATGCCCTTACAGAAAGGATCAAGTCTCACTGGTGACAAAAACCTGAGAAAGAGGTCGAGGATGGAGACGTGGGTGTTGAGCATGCTACTGATGCCCTCCTTCAGAGAACAGCTTCTCCTCCGCCCACCACCACTACGCCTGGAAATGGAGCACCACCCACACACGCAATTGTAGCATGAATTATCAGGTAGAAACAATTAAATTACCATGTTGAAAGAAAAGACTAACAGAATGTGAGTTATCGTGCAGACACACTATAAGTTATCACTAACATACTATAAGTTATTAGGCCCAAGTAACATAAGTTATCGGGTTGAAGTAAAATAAAAGTGTTGAAAGCGGTTCGAGTTGAACCTGCTGAAACGGTATAATTTACCAGGTTGTATGGATTATCAAGTAGAAGCAATTTAAGTTACCATACTAAAAATAGAATGAGTTAAACATGCTAAGAAAGTGAATGTTATCATGCTGACACGCTAAAAAATATTATCAGGATCAAGTTGCATAAGTTATCAGGTTGAAAGTGGTTCGAATCAAACATGCTGACATGTTATAACTTATCAGGCTAAATCAGTATGGATTATGAGGTAGAAACAATGTTTAAGTCACCATATTAAACATAGAATGAGTTAAACAGGTTAACAAAGCGAATATTCTCATACTGACACACTAAAAGTTATCAGGCTGACATAGCATAGGTTATTTGACTCAAGTTGTATAAGCTATCAAGTTGAAGTAAAATATGAGTGTTGAAGTAGTCGAGTTAAACATGCTGACACACCATAAGTTATCAGGCCGAAGCAAATATAACTTATCAAGAAAAACAGTTTGAGCTACCATGTCGTAAATAAACGAGTTAAACAGGCTAACATAACATGAGTTATACACTCACCACCGCTGGTGCCTTGCACTTCTTTTGTGATTCATCCATGTTTGCAACAGCCATCAATTTCCTTTGTTTGGCCATTGGGATCTGGAAAATGCATGGTACATGATTGTCATCTAGTCGTAATTGATGTATGTGCCAATGAAAGAGAAATAGAATGACTCATCATATTATATGAGAGTTACCAAAAAAATGTTTGTACAACTACAAAGAAATAGTTAAACAAATCAGATTGTGAAGCAAGCTTGCTTCATCTTCATGTCTTTCAGAACCTAGTGCATTGGGCATGCACTGAGCCACACAAAAAAATTTACACCTAAGAAACATTATTTTCGCAAACACACATGATCTTCAACATTGCTAAAAAATATCTCATAGCACACAAGATGCCCCGTTGACCGTGGTCACTGCTAAACCATGTTGATAAACACACCGGTGCCATGGTGGAAACTATGAACCTAAAACAAGATGGTAACTATTTTTGTGTGTCACTACACTACCAAATACCAAGCACTGGATACATCATACACACTAATCCCACAAAAAAAAGCACTTTCTTCAAAGGACCGGGTTTCTCTTCTTCCTCAACAAACTAAGAAAAATAGGAAGACACAGTGGATGACAAGCAAGCTGTTGCTACATATGGTGGACATCACTATAACTGATTAAAATTTTCTCTTTGTGTATGTCGCTGATTAGCTCAAAGGCATGTATGAAACATCCTCTGTTTTCTAATGTAACAGACTGAGGCTTCAACAGTCACAACCACACAACGTGAAGCAACAAAGAAAGTGATAATTGGGTAGTTATGAACACTGGTCATTTCAACAAGCATGTTCAGTGCACATATGTTCTTGCAAAAAAAGATCGATTGAGACTCACTAGTGACCAACATCAGTGAGAGGTCGAGGAAGGGGTCATAGAGAGCAGCTATTCGATGTCATTTCTCCCCATCATCCCCGCGCCTGACAATGGAGAGCCGCACACGCACACACTGCTCCCTGTTGATACTCGTGCTTCACCGCAACACCTCCCCCACGCCGAAGAATTGAGACGAACACCACACACGCACCTAAGAGGCTCGCCTGGGAGCAGCAGGTCGGGGAGGAAGCGGGCAACGACAGAGGTGTTGTGGATGTATGAGTCGGGCTCCGTTGAAGGGCGCGCCGGAGGTTCGAGGAGAAGGTGCCTCCGCCGTGGGCGTTGAGGGCTGCGGGAATGATAAATCCCGATGACTACATGCACCACCTGCCCGTGCGGAAAAACATCGCCCCTGTCGATGTCCCATGGGTTCGCTCACGCCGTTGAAGAACGGGAGGCACTACAGCTTCCTGATGGCTGCTCCATCATCACCACCACCCGACCATGGTGAGGTCAACCTCCTCCATTTCCTTCATGGTGTGGATGGAAGATCTTGGGGAGCAGGAGAAGGTGGATTCGCCGCGGGAAGGAAGTGGATCTAGCACGGGGGAAGGGGAGACTGGTGGGGAGAAGGGGGAGATATGGTGGGGAAAGGGATAGATGCGGTGGAGAAGGTGGCCACAGGATGCGAATCCGACGGTGCGCGAGGTGTTCGGACCTGTCGCAGATTTCCGGTCGGCAGGAATTTAGCTTTGTCGTTTAGTGAAGTATGGGAAATGTTTGTGCCCGGCCGACCGTGCGATCAAGCCCATCCCACGTCTCACATAGCTCCCTGCCCCATCTTATATTATTTTTCTGTGTCTTATTTTTCTCTTGATCCCCTTCTCTCTCAGCCGCTCGTCTTCTTCCTCCAGATCCCCTTCTCTCTCTCAGCTGCTCCTTTTCTTCCTACTTCTAATCTCGTCACTGGCTAGCCTCAATCCCGCATTAAATCCCCACCTTCAACCTCAACGCCCATGCCCACTTCTTTCACTACCCCCGGCTTGCAGGTTCCTTCCGCCCCGGCAAGCCGGAGTTGGAAAGCCGCCATGGACATGCCATCCGTGAGGTGTTGCTCGCAGTTTCCCATGTTGGAACCGTCCATTGGAGATGCTACAACCACGGTGGTGCGACCTCCTCCCTCACTGATATAACCATCCCCTCCCAAAACGAACCTAGAAGCATTTTTTGCTCCTCCAACGATGCTCCAACCGACGACCCAAAAAGCTACAATTGTTTGATTCGAAAGATTCAACCTGCGGCATATGAAGCTTCAACTAGACACCGTGTACTGAGAAAGCTACAATCGTTCACATGAAAGCTTCAATCGTAGTTTGAAAAAGTTTCAACGGACCAACCGTGCAACCGAAAAAGCTACAACCGTTCATGCGAAAGCTTCAACCGGTGAAATAGAGAAGTTTCATTCGACCACTAGGAAATAAAAAAATATACAACCGTCGAATTGGGAAGCTACAACCGTTGAATTGAAAAGCTTCAACCCACTTTGTAGAAAGCTCCAACCGGATTTATAGAAAGCTTCAACCTTGCGAGTACACAACGAAAAAGTTGCAATTGTTGACATGAAAAGCTTCAACCCTATTTTTGAAAAGTTTCAACCAGAGACCGGCGACAAAAAGTTGTAACCAGCACCTCACCATTGATGCAACTAACAACTGTGATGGCTTCATGGCGGAGCTGCAGTGTTGCCGAGCTCCAGGGGCAGGCCGGAAGATTTTTTTTATTGGGTCTGATTTGCTGCATAGGGGGGGCATGGGGCACCAGTGCATCAACTGGCGAGCGGTGTCGATGGCACAACGACCGGTACGAGGTCGGACATCCATCGCGGGGTCGACGGGCTCGCGGCCCTCGGTGCGTGCTGGAGACGAAGAGAAGGATAGGGAAAGTGAAAGTGCGTTATATCGACTAGAGGGGGGTGAATAGGCGATTTTTATAAAAGTCTTCAAAACGTGGAAGTTATGAAGACAAACAGAGTGGACAAGCCTATCACTATGTGTAACACCCTCGATGCAACTATATCTCCCACGTGTCGAGGCACGACTTAGAGGCATAATCGCATTGAAGGCAATGTCGCAAGTGAGGTAGTCTTCACACAACCCATGTAATATAATAGGGGAAAAAGTTACATAGTTGGCTTACAATCGCCACTTCACACAATTACATGAATAAAGCATTACATCAACCAAATACACTCATGGTCCGACTACGGAACCAAAATAAAAGAAGAACCCCAAATGCGACAAAGGTCCCCGATCGACCCCAACTGGGCTCCACTACTGATCAACTAGAACGAAACAACATAAAGGACAAGATCTTCATCGAGCTCCTCCTGAGCTTGGTTGCGTCATCTGCTCGGACTCATCGGCACCTGCAAGCTGGTTTTGGAAGTATCCGTGAGCCACGGGGACTCAGCAATCTCGCACCCTCGCGATCAAGACTATTTAAGCTTATGGGTAAGGTAAAAGGTATGAGGTGGAGCTGCAGCAAGCGACTAGCATATATGGTGGCTAACCTATTCGCAAATGAGAGCGAGAAGAGAAGGCAAAGCACGGTCGATAAAAGTATGATCAAGAAGTGATCCTGGACTACCTACGTCAAGCATAACTCCAACAACCGTGTTCACTTCCCGGACTCCGTCGGAAAGAGACCATCACGGTTACACACGCGGTAGATTCATTTTTAATTAAGGTCAACTTCAGGTTTTCTACAACCGGACGTTAACAAATTCCCATCTGCCCATAACTGCGGGCACGGCTTTCGAAAGTTCAAATCCCTGCAGGGTGTCCCAACTTAGCCCATGACAAGCTCTCACGGTCAACGAAGGAATAGACCTCCACCCGAGACGTTCCGATCAGACTCGGTATCCCGGTACAACAAGACATTTCGACAGGGTAAAACTAAACCAGCAACACCGCCCGATGCGCCGACATCCTGATAGGAGCTGCACATATCTCGTTCTCAGGGCAACACCGGATGAACACTACGTACAGCTAAAACCAGCCCTCAAGTTTCCCCGAGGTGGCGCCGCAAGTGGCTCTAGTTTGGACCAACGCTTAGACAAGCACTGGCCCGGGGGGGTTAAAATAAAGATGACCCTCGGGATGCGCGACTCCCAAGGGAAAAAGGCTAGGTGGCAAATGGTAAAACCAATGTTGGGCATTGCTGGCAAAGCTTTACTTAAGGCGAACTGTCAAGGGGTTCCCATTATAGCCCAACCGCGTAAGGGACGCAAAATCCGGGAACATAGCACCGATAAGACGGAAACTAGGGCGGCAAGAGTGGAACAAAACACCAGGCATAAGGCCGAGCCTTCCACCCTTTACCAAGTATATAGATGCATTAATTAAATATGATATATTGTGGTATCCCAACAAGTAAACATGTTCCAACAAGGAACAACATCTCCATGTTCCAACAAGGAACAAACTTCAAACTTCACCTGCAACTAACAACGCTATAAGAGGGGCTGAGCAAAGCGGTAACATAGCCAATCAACGGTTTGCTAGGACATGGTGGGTTAGAGGATGAACATGGCAATTTGGGAGGCTGACAAGCAAGTGGTAGGCATCGTAGCAATGGCATAGCAAAAGAGCGAGCAAACTAGCATAGCAAAGATAGTAGTGATTTCGAGGGTATGATCATCTTGCCTGAGATCCCGCAAGGAAGAAGAACGAGTCCATGAAGAAGACAAACGGACGAAGACGAACGGTTCCTCACAAGCACGACGTTACCGGAACCAACCCGAAGAAGCAATCACCGGAAAAGAAGCACACAACATAGTAAACAACCAACACATCAACATGGCATGGTGCACAATCAAGTATGATGCATGTCCGGTTTAAAGAGGCATGGCATGGCAAAATGCACAAACAATCCTACACATTAAATGGAGCTCAATATGCAACGAAACACCACATCAAGTTATTTAGTTCTCTCTCGTTTATGTACCCAACAATATTAAATGTTGATTAACATGGCAAGAGGTGAAGCAAATGAAAACTACCTATCTAGTCAAGGTTAAATGAGGCCGGAAGCAACGAATAACAATTCCGGAAACTCCTCATGAGCATAAATTAGGTTTGGTGCTGTTCTGCCCTAAACACAATTTTAGAGTTGTTTAACATGCAAATGAAGGTCACCATGTTAAACTAGGCATTTTTCTACCCCATTTACATATAAAGTTTATTTAAATCGGAGCTACGGTTATTTAGTTATGAATTAAATCATTTTAACATGGCATAGGGGCAAATTAATGCAAACAACATTTTAAACATGGATGAAAATGATATATTATGAAACTACACAAAATTCTAAGCAACTTTCATATTAAGTTTGTTTTAATCCGATGCATGGTTCAACAGTTATTAAATGCATGATGCTCGGGGGGTTTTCTGCAAAATTGTCCCTCTCTGGGAAAATAGCTAAATTCGCTGGACAGGAAAAAAAACACAATGGACTGGAATCTGGGTGACTGGGCTGCTCACCTTGTGGGCTCACGGCCCAGTCAGAGGAGAGGCTTGGCAGGCCGGTTGAGGAGGAGTGCGCTGGGCCTAGAGGCTGCTGACAGCGGGCCTTGGGCCAGTTGCTAGATCTGGGCCTGGTGCGGTTGGAGCTACAGCAGGCCGGCTTGGCAAAGGCCGGGCCCCGCGCTGGGAATTGGCCCATGGGGAGGTGGCCGCGGTCAACGAAGCAAAGGATCGAGCGGTGGTGGCCTGCAGCGGCCCAGCGAGGCGCTGCACGAGCGCGTGGCTGCGGTCAACAAGATCGAGCGGTTCCGGTGCGGGGGAACTGCTCTGCTCGTCTTTGAAGGGAAACGCAGCAGAGCGACGCCGGGGACTTGTGGGCGGCGCTGGTGGGTCTTGGGCGCGGCTCTGCAGGGAAGGCCGGCGCGGACCAGCTCCGGGGGTGACCACGAGGAACCTGGCGCGCGGGCGCAGCGATGGCGAGGGAAAACGAGCATCTCGTCCTCCCGTTCGATGCAGAGGAAGGCACGCGACGGGTCCTGGGCGGCAGGGAACTTGGCGCGTACTCCGGCGAAGGCGGCGCTGCTCCTCCCGCAGCGAAACGAAGCAGGGCGCGGCGCTTGGCGAACGGAGCTCCTGGGCATCGGGGCTCCATTCCCGGCGCTGGACACAGAGAGGGAGGGAGAGAGAAATGTGAGCGAGAGAGGAGAGCGGAAGGGAGAGATGGAAGGCAGGGGCGCCACACCCTGGTGGTGCTCGCCGGAAGAGTAGCAGAGGACGGGGACAGCGGGGATCCGGTTCAGGGCAGCGGGATGGCGCCTCCATGGTACTGCTAATGGTGGCCGGCATGAGGGAGACGAGGTGAGGAGGAGGCCATGACGCTCCCTGGGGCTCGGGGACGAGCTCGCCGCGATCTGGATCAGGGCCAGCTGCGGGGCATGTGGTGGCTGCAGAGTTGATTGGTGGATTTGGAATCGGGAGGGATCCCGAGGAAGAATTTTGGAGCGGCGGCGGCAGGGAGGAATGATGGGACAGACTCCCTAGATGTTAGGGTTGGCCTAAATATTTATAGCAATGAGATAAAGGGCTATTTGGACCCTCTGATTTAGATCGGACGGTTGAGATAAAAAGGTTGGGGAGTCCAAATAAAGAAACGGAGACGTTTTGTAGATGTTTGGGGATGATCCGGACACAACGGTGGCGACAGTCCGGGTCGGGTCCGGGACATCTTTCGGGCGCGCGCGCGAGGAGGGCTGCGGGCTGACGAGAGAGGTTAGGTAGGACCTGGTGGTGAGGTAGTGAGTTGTGTAGACGGTCCCGGGCTGAGAGAAGAGAAGAGAGGGAAGCCCGGCATCTGTTTCCGGAGACCGAAAACGTCCAACGTTTTGACCGGCTACTATTGCCGCTATATTTATCCGTTGGGGCATCAAACAGACTCCGAATGCGATGAAACTTGGCAGGCGGCCTACTAACAACAAAACAACACCGCACGCCAACTTTCATCCCATTCCGAGAACATTTTCCGGCCACTTATAAAATAATATTTTGGACATGCCGCGGGCGTGTGCAAGTGTGTCTGGGCTCAGAACGGACGACGGAGAGAACGAGGAGGCCGGGACGGATGCAAGTTTTGAAAACATGATGATGCAATGCACATGATGACATGATGAAATGCAACATGCAAGCAAATGACAAGGCAACAACAGCGAATAACTGAACGACACCTGGCACATCGGTCTCGGGGCGTTACACTATCCAGCGGAAGTTAGATTACACAAGGCAAGCCATAGTCAAGTATACAATATAGTGAAAGCACAGTGACAAACAACTTCAGTGTAATGAGGATCAGGTAGGAAGAAGTTTTGAAGCCAAACAAATCATACAGTCAAGTTGTGAAGACAAAAGATAAAGCAAGCATGCAATGGCTTCACAATGTGTACTAGTAAGTAAAGGGAAGTCAAGATGAAACCAGTGACACGCTGAAGACAATGATTTGTTGGACCAGTTCCAGTTGCTGTGACAACTGTACGTCTGGTTGGAGCGGCTAGGTATTTAAACCAAAGGACACACAGTCCCGGACACCCAGTCCTGAACACGCAGCTCAGGACACCCAGTCCTCACCGTTTTCTCCTTGAGCTAAGGTCACACAGACCTCGCCCAATCACTCTGGTAAGTCTTCAAGGTAGACTCCCAAACCTTCACACACTTCGTTCACCGGCAATCCACAATTTCTCTTGGATGCTCAGAACGCGACGCCTAACCGGCTGGAGGATGCACAGTCCTCAAGTGTAATAAGTCTTCAGATCACTCAGACAAGAAGACTTAAGTGATGCCCAATTACTCTGGCTCTGGGTGGTTAGGGCTTTTCTCCTCGCTAGGGATTTTCTCTCAAAGGCTTCGAGGTGGGTTGCTCTCAAACGACAAAAGCCGTGCACTGAAATCTGAGCAGCCAACCATTTATGGTTGTAGGGGTGGACTATTTATAGCCACTTGGCAACCCGAACTGATTTGTCCGAAATGACCCTGGGTCACTAAGGAACTGACACGTGTATCAACGGTCGAATTTCGAACTCACACGGCAACTTTACTTGGGCTACAAGTAAAGCTGACTTGTCTGACTCTGGACAAGATTTTCTCTCATTGTCTTCACTCGAAGACATAGAATTTGAATTAGGCATCACTTCAGTCATCCTGACTGGTTCTCTTGGACCCCACTTAACAGTACGGTGGTTCCTATGACACAACATGAATGAAGTAAAACTACGAAGGATCTAAGTCTTCGAGTTTCATAAGCTTCATGGGGAGTCTTCACATGTCATTGTCTTCGACATGAATGTCTTCATAAAGTACCATTGTCTTCAATGTCTTCGTACATTTTTAGGGGTCATCTCTGGTAGCTAAACCGAATCAATGAGGGACTTCTACCTGTGTTATCCTGCAATTCTCACAAACACATTAGTCCCTCAACTAGGTTTGTCGTCAATACTCCAAAACCAACTAGGGGTGGCACTAGATGCACTTACAATCTCCCCCTTTTTGGTGATTGATGACAAACTAGTTGAAGTTTTCAACGGGGAATATAATTTGTGAAATTGTAAAGGAATTGTCTTCATAAGCTTCAAGGGCTCCCCCTGAAGATGTGCATATAAGTAATTTGCTTCTGGAACGCAAATGCACATGGCAGGTTGTACTTGTGGGAATCCACTTCAACTTATGATGACAATCCACCATTCATGTAAAGGTATATGAAGAGAATGACATGCATAATGAAAAATGGACGTCTGCGAAATGATATAAGTGCGGAAATTATCGTCGTACATGCGGAATTTATCTTCGCACAAACATAGTGGCAAACAAGTAGCACACGACCATCAAGTTTAAGTGTTACAACTCAAAGAACCAAATGTATCAAAACGAGAGTTGTAAGCACGAAGCAAAATGCAAAATATAAAGCACCCGCCCATATTATTGACCCGCTTGAAGACTATAAACATCATATGCTTCTCCCCCTTTTGTCAGTGATGACCAAAAAGGTTTGAAGACATAGAGTTTTCTACGCGTTCCCAGGCGCAGCAGGGTCGGTGGAGGCGTTTGGTGGTGCTGAAGAAGGTGGCGGTGATGTAGCGTCGTCTTCGTCCTCAATGATTCTTCCAGTCACGGTGGCAGCAGAGGAAGAGAACTCTGAATCTTCAAGGGACGGAGTTCCGCGCAGCACAGCTTTTCTGGGGGGGGGGGGTGTGGAGTCAAACTTGAATCGCTCTTTGAAGCCATCCTCTTGAAGTTCAGCTTCAGTGCACATCATGGTGAGGCCTTTCCAAGTGCGGCGACAAGTTTCATGAGCGACGAATGCATTCTTGGTGGCCAGATTTCTGATGCGATTGACGTCTTACATGATACTTCTCATCTGCCTTTTGAGCCAGTCGTGATGCCTATCTTGTTTTTGGTGAAGAGCCACAAGAAGTTCTCGGTCATTGAGTGTACCAGCGCGTTTCTTGGGTCTCTGTGCAGCTGTGCTGTCAGTGGCTTCAGTTGATGCAGGGGCACGTGTGGTGCCAGCCATTAGATGCACTCTTGAGATGGCTTCAACACCTTCATCATTTTGAGTGAAGCTCTGGTGTTCTGCATTCTGAAGACTGAGTGGTTGCTTGGCAGGCTCAGGATATATTGCTTCAGCAGAGGTGTCCACATCAGGTAAGAAGATTCTATGGTTGCGGGCAGAGGGCTGATAGGAGATAGCAGAGTGGAGCTTGATTAGCCTCATAACCCATGGAGCATAAATCTTCAAACCAAAGAGATCTGAGCCAGACGCTGCAAGTTGGCGTATAAAGAGATCCTATGCGTTGAAGCATTTTCCATGCAGGATACAGAAGATGAGAGTCTTCATGGCACCTTCAACCTTGGCATATGGAGAGTGCCCCTTAATGGGCCATAGAGTCCGCCTGACGATGTGATATATAGTTCTGGGCAGGTACTCTAAGTCTTCAACGAAGAACTCAGTTGGATAAGGTGCATCAAGAGGCAATGGCTTCATCATTGAGAGCATCTGACTCATATTTGGCTCAGGTCGCTGGAATATGCTTTCAATTGCCTCAGCATGGAGTTGGCAGCCTTCTTCGAAGAGTTCGCCAGGAGTGGGTAGGCCAGTAAGCTCAATGATATCGAATGCATTGGCTTCATGATGGACATTGCCGGTCATCCACTCCAGGACCCAAGTCTTCGGATCTCTATTGTAGCCTTTGATGTGCAGTGTGGCATAGAACTGGAGCAGAAGCTCTTCATTCTAGTGCTCTTCATCGGTGATAAACGGCAGCAGATCCACTTGCTTGAAGCAATCCAGTGCTTCTTCCAGACCAGGCAGACCAGCAACAGCTTCAACCTCAAGGCGCTGGTGAGGAAAGATACGGCCTTGGTTGTAGAGGATGCATGAATAGTAGCTGCGCTGTGGGTAGCTCCAGAACCTATCTGATACAATCCGTTCCCTTGAATAAGGGTTCTTGGAGCTGTTGAAGAACGTGTTATCTTCCCTGGAGCTATTGACATTAAAGGAGCCAGTAGCTGATGCAGGACCTGGGAACCTTGGCAGTCGTAGGATTGGCTTCTGGACCTGGGGCCTGTGTGCAACATGATAATTGAACTGTGGACCGGTAGCAGACTCAGGCACAGAAGGTTCAGATGCAGTAGCTTCAGTGTCTCTTGAAGCTGTTGGTTGGTCGGGCTCCACAATGGCTTTAGTGTTGGTGGTGGCAGTCGCAATGTTTTCATCCTCAACACGTGTAGTGAGAGGGATGGATTCAGGTGCGTTCTCCTTGAGAACTTCGTCCTGTTGGTTCGGGGGAGACGGAGTTTGAGGTTCTTCTTCATGGTCTTCGGCTGATGCAGCCGGAATGTCGTCAACAGCCTGAGCCCTTGGCCCTTTGCGAAGCCTACGGAATGTAGGCGACGCTGGTGGAGTTGCAGTGGGCTGGGGCTCATCCTCTTCCTCCTGCGGGCGATCTGCCCACGATGCATCTTGAGTGATTGGTGTCAATGGACGACCAATGCTGATCATTTCGCTTGTTTCAAGCTGAGGAAGGGCTGCATCACCTTGTACATTGTCTTGGAGACCAATGTCTTCAGCAGCATTGGGGTCGGCTGCTGGAATGTCTTCAGTGTGCGGAGCCTCTGTGAAAGCAGGCTCATGCACGGTCAACTGACGATATTCGTCAGGATAGCAGACAGAGAGGGGTTCGACTATCAAGGGCTCTGTGGGAGCAGCCTGAGATTTCTTGGTCTTGCGCTTCTTGATGGTAGGGTCAGAAGGAGAGGCTTCAGGGTGTTTCCTCTTCCTTGCTTCAGCTTCGGCTGTTCGTGTCTTCTTGAGCTCTGAAGCGGTTGACCGGTGCTTTGGCTTCGAGCCAGTTTTAGCAGTGGGGAAGACAATCGGAACAGCTTCTTCCCTTGGTGCCTCTTGTTCAGCCACAGTGGGCTTCTTCTTTTTCTTCGCGGCCATCCTGGGGTCGATGCCGGGACGCTCAAGTGCCTTGCGCTTCTCGGCCTCATTGTAGGCCTGCACACAAAGATCAGCCAAAGTCTTCATTCGCTCCCGCGAACCCTGAGCTTCAGCACGTTTCTTCAAAAAGTTTTCCTTCAACTCGTGCAACATGACCTTGAAGTCCTTGACTTCTTGGACGCTGAGCTTGGCCATATTCTGCTTGAACTGAGCCTTTTCATAATCAATCTTCTGCTTCAGTTCAACAATGCGCTGGGCAATTGCAAGTTCTGAAGCAATAGCGCCTTGGAAGGCGACGCTGAGGCCAATGGGCAGCTGCAGATCATCGAAGCTCATGTTGGGTGTATCAAACCACTCATTGATGAAGTTGTGGAGGATTGCTGCATCAAACAGAGGTAGATTGTTGAAGATTTCAGCCTCCTCCTTGCTCTTGATGAGCTGTTCAAGAGCGTCATCGCCAAGATCTTCGTCACTGGACAGATCAATGGCGTCGCTGCGCAGAATGGCAGCAGCTGTGAGCTCTTTGCCAGTGTGTGGCTGAGGCTTGGCTTCTTGGGGCTTGGAGACACGTGATAAGTCTTCAGACTGCACACTTGCTTCAGGAGGTGTAGTTGCCAATGGCTTTGCTCTGGAGATTTTGGGAGAAGCGGCTGGCTTTGAAGCTTTTGGCTTCTTCGTCTGCTTCGGCTTCGGTGCAGCAGGAGCGTCATCAGACTCAGTGTCTGTTGGAGGGTCGTTCACGGCAGTCCCTTGGACTAGAATGCGCGTGATGAGGCCTTCGAGATTGGCTTACGGCCCGATGATATTGGGATTTGCGTCGCATGTGCCATCCGCCCTTGGTTTAGAGGGACCGGGGTTGAAGTCCAACCCCAACTCCTTCTTGTTTTGCTTCGCAGAGTTCTGAGCAAATTGGAAGTTGCGCTTGAACAGAGTGTCATCCCGACACCAGAGAAGTGATGACGGATGTGCTTCAGCTGGCTATGGTCCTCTGACCATGCATGGAAAGAAGCCTTGAGCAATGGCTTCGTCTCTGGACCAGGGTACAAAATTTTTGTACAATACGTCTCCCCATGGTCTCTTGATGGCGCACTGAAAGTGCGTTGTATCGACTAGAGGGGAGGGGGGTGGATAGGCGATTTTTATGAAAGTCTTCAAAACGTGGAAGTTATGAAGACAAACAGAGTGGACAAGCCTATCACTATGCAGCGGAAGTTAGATTACACAAGGCAAGCCATAGTCAAGTATACAATCTAGTGAAAGCACAGTGACAAACAGCTTCAGTGTAATGAGGATCAGGTAGGAAGAAGTTATGAAGCCAAACAGATCATAAAGTCAAGTTGTGAAGACAGAAGATAAATCAAGCATGCAATGGCTTCACAATGTGTACTGGTAAGTAAAGGGAGGTGAAGATGAAACCAGTGACACGTTGAAGACAATGATATGTTGGACCAGTTCCAGTTGCTGTGACAACTGTACGTCTGGTTGGAGCGGCTAGGTATTTAAACCAAAGGACACACAGTCCCGGACACCCAGTCCTGAACACGCAGCTCAGGACACCCAGTCCTCACCGTTTTCTCCTTGAGCTAAGGTCACACAGACCTCGCCCAATCACTCTAGTAAGTCTTCAAGGTAGACTCCCAAACCTTCATAGACTTCGTTCACCGGCAATCCACAATTTCTCTTGGATGCTCAGAACGCGACGCCTAACCGTCTGGAGGATGCACAGTCCTCAAGTGTAATAAGTCTTCAGATCACTCAGACAAGAAGACTTAAGTGATGCCCAATTACTCTGGCTCTGGGTGGTTAGGGCTTTTCTCCTCGCTAGGAATTTTCTCTCAAAGGCTTCGAGGTGGGTTGCTCTCAAACGACAAAAGCCGTGCACTGAAATCTGAGCAGCCAACCGTTTATGGTTGTAGGGGTGGACTATTTATAGCCACTTGGCAACCCGACCTGATTTGTCCGAAATGACCCTGGGTCACTAAGGAACTGACACGTGTACTAACGGTCGGATTTCGAACTCACACGGCAACTTTACTTGGGCTACAAGTAAAGCTGACTTGTCTGACTCTGGACAAGATTTTCTCTCATTGTCTTCACTCGAAGACATAGGATTTCAATTAGGCATCACTTCAGTCATCCAGACTGGTTCTCTTGGACCCCACTTAACAGTACGGTGGTTCCTATGACACAACATGAATGAAGTAAAAACTACGAAGGATCTAAGTCTTCGAGTTTCATACGCTTCATGGGGAGTCTTCACATGTCATTGTCTTCGACATGAATGTCTTCATAAACCACCATTGTCCTCAATGTCTTCGTACATTTTTAGGGGTCATCTCTGGTAGCTAAACCGAATCACTGAGGGACTTCTACCTGTGTTATCCTGCAATTCTCACAAACACATTAGTCCCTCAACTAGGTTTGTCGTCAATACTCCAAAACCAACTAGGGGTGGCACTAGATGCACTTACAATCTCCCCCTTTTTGGTGATTGATGACAAACTAGTTGAAGTTTTCAACGGTGAATATAATTTGTGAAATTGTAAAGGAATTGTCTTCATAAGCTGCAAGGGCTCCCCCTGAAGATGTGCATATAAGTGATTTGCTTCTGGAACGCAAATGCACATGGCAGGTTGTACTTGTGGAGATCCACTTCAACTTATGATGACAATCCACTATGCATGTAAAAGTATATGAAGATAATGACATGCATAGTGAGAAATGGACGTCTGCGAAATGATATAAGTGCGGAAATTATCGTCGTACATGCGGAATTTATCTTCGCACAAACATAGTGGCAAACAAGTAGCACACGACCATCAAGTTTAAGTGTTACAACTCAAAGAACCAAATGTATCAAAACGAGAGTTGTAAGCACGAAGCAAAATGCAAAATATAAAGCACCCGCCCATATTATTGACCCGCTTGAAGACTATAAACATCATATGCTTCTCCCCCTTTTGTCAGTGATGACCAAAAAGGTTTGAAGACATAGAGTTTTCTACGCGTTCCCAGGCGCAGCAGGGTCGGTGGAGGCGTTTGGTGGTGCTGACGAGCTTGGTGCAGGGTCGACGCGCGCTGAAGAAGGTGGTGGTGATGTAGTGTCGTCTTCTTCCTCAATGATTTTTCCAGTCACTGTGGCAGCAGAGGAAGAGAACTCTGATTCTTCAAGCGACGGGGTTCCGCGCAGCACAGCTCTTCTGGGGGTGTGGAGTCAAACTTGAATCTTTCTTTGAAGCCATCCTCTTGAAGTTAAGCTTCAGTGCACATCATGGTGAGGCCTTTCCAAATGCGGCGACGGGTTTCATGTGCGACAAAGGCATTCTTGGTGGCCAGATTTCTGATGCGATTGACGTCTTGCATGATACTGCGCATCTGCCTTTTGAGCCAGTCGTGATGCCTATCTTGCTTTTGGTGTAGAGCCACAAGAAGTTCACGGTCAGTGAGTGTACGAGCGCGTTTCTTGGGTCTCTGTGCAGCTGTGCTGTCAGTGGCTTCAGTTGATGCAGGGGCACGTGTGGTGCCAGCCATTGGATACACTCTGGAGATGGCTTCAACACCTTCATCATGCTGAGTGAAGCTCTAGTGTTCTGCATTCTGAAGACTGAGTGGTTGCTTGGCAGGCTCAGGATATATGGCTTCAGCAGAGATGTCCACATCAGGTAAGAAGATTCTATGGTTGCGGGCAAAGGGCTGATAGGAGATAGCAGAGTGGAGCTTGATTAGCCTCATAACCCATGGAGCATAAATCTTCAAACCAAAGAGATCTGAGCCAGACGCTGCAAGTTGGCGTATAAAGAGATCCTGAGCGTTGAAGCATTTGCCATGCAGGATACAGAAGATGAGAGTCTTCATGGCACCTTCAACCTTGGCATATCGAGAGTGCCCCTTAATGGACCATAGAGTCCGCCTGACGATGTGATAGATAGTTCTGGGCAGGTACTCTAAGTCTTCAACGAAGAACTCAGTTGGATAAGGTGCATCCAGAGGCAAGGGCTTCATCATTGAGAGCATCTGACTCATATTTGGCTCAGGTCGCTGAAATATGCTCTCAATTGCTTCAGCATGGAGTTGGCAGCCTTCTTCGAAGAGTTCGCCAGGAGTGGGTAGGCCGGTAAGCTCAATGATATCGAGTGCATTGGCTTCATGATGGACGTTGCCAGTCATCCACTCTAGGACCCAAGTCTTCGGATCTCTGTTGTAGCCTTTGATATGCAATGTGGCATAGAACTGGAGCAGAAGCTCCTCATTCCAGTGCTCTTCATCTGTGATAAACGGCAGCAGGCCAACTTGCTTGAAGCAATCCAGTGCTTCTTCTAGACCAGGCAGACCAGCAACAGCTTCAACCTCAAGGCGCTGGTGAGGAAAGATACATCCTTGGTTGTATAGGACGCAGGAGTAGTAGCTGCGCTGTGGGTAGCTCCAGAACCTATCTGATACAATCCGTTCCCGTGAATAAGGGTTCTTGGAGCTGTTGAAGAAAGTGTTGTCTGCATTGAAGCTATTGACGTTAAAGGAGCCAGGAGCTGATGTAGGACCTGGGAACCTTGGCAGTCGTGGGATTGGCTTCTGTACCTAGGGCCTGTGCGCAACATGATAGTTGAACTGTGGACCGGCAGCAAACTCAGGCCCAGAAGGTTTAGAGGCAGTAGCTTCAGTGTCTCTTGAAGCTGTTGGTTGGTCGGGCTCCACAATGGCTTCAGTGTTGGTTGTGGCAGCCGCAATAGTTTCAGCCTCAACACGTGTAGTGAGAGGGACGGATTCAGGTACGTTCTCCTTGAGAACTTCTTCTTGTTGGTGCGGGGGAGATGGAGCTTGAGGTTCATGCTCTTCTTCATGTTCTTCGGCTGATGCAGCCAAAATGTCGTCAGCAGCCTGAGCCCTTGGCCCTTTGCGAAGCCTACGGAATGCAGGCGACGCTGGTGGAGTTACAGTGGGCTGGGGCTCATTCTCTTCCTCCTGCGGGCGATCTGCCCACGATGCATCTTGGGTGATTGGCGTCAAGGGACGACCAATGCTGATCATTTCGCTTGTTTCAAGCTGAGGAAGGACTGCATCACCTTGCACATTGTCTTGGAGACCAATGTCTTCTGCAGCGTTGGGGTCGGCTGCTGGAATGTCTTCAGCATGCGGAGCCTCTGTGAAAGCAGGCTCATGCACGGTCAACTGACGATCTTCGTCGGGATAGCGGACGGAGAGGGGTTTGACTATCAGGGGCTCTGTGGGAGCAGCCCGAGATTTCTTGGTCTTGCGCTTCTTGATGGTGGGGTCAGAAGGAGAGGCTTCGGGGTGTTTCCTCTTCTTTGCTTCAGCTTCGGCTGTCCGTGTCTTCTTGAGCTCTGAAGCGGTTGAGCGGTGCTTTGGCTTCGAGCCAGTCTTGGCAGTGGGGAAGACAATCGAAACAGCTTCTTGCCTTGGTGCCTCTTGTTCAGCCACAGCGGGCTTCTTCTTTTTCTTCGCGGCCATCCTGGGGTCGATGCCGGGACGCCCAAGTGCCTTGCGTTTCTCGGCCTCATTGTAGGCTTGCACACAGAGGTCAGCCAAAGTTTTCATGCGCTCACGCGAACCTTGAGCTTCTGCACGTTTCTTCATAAAGTTTTCTTTCAACTCGTGCAGCATGACCTTGAAGTCCTTGACTTCTTGGACGCTGAGCTGGGCCATATTCTACTTGAACTGAGCCTTTTCAAAATCTATCTTCTGCTTCAGTTCAACTATGCGCTGGGCAATTGCGAGTTCTGAAGCAATAGCACCTTGGAAGGCTACGCTGAGGCCAATGGGCAGCTGCAGATCATCAAAGCTGATGTTGGGTGTGTCAAACCACTCATCAATGAAGTTGTGGATGATTGCTGCATCAAACAGAGGCAGATTGTTGAAGATTTCAGCCTCCTCCTTGCTCTTGATGAGCTGCTCAAGAGCGTCATCGGCAAGATCTTTGTCACTTGACAGATCAATGGCCTCGCAGCGCAGAATGGCAGCGGCAGTGAGCTCTTTGCCAGTGTGTGGCTGAGGCTTCTTGGCTTCTTGGGGTTTGGAGACTCGTGATAAGTCTTCAGACTGCACACTTGCTTCAGGGGGTGCAGTGGCCAATGGCTTCGCTCTGGAGATTTTGGGAGAAGCGGCTGGCTTTGAAGCTTTTGGCTTCTTCTTCGTCTGCTTCGGCTCCGGTGCAGCAGGAGCGTCATCAGACTCAGTGTGTGCTGGAGGGTCGTTCACGGCAGTCCCTTGGACTATAATGCGAGTGATGAGGCCTTTGAGATTGGCATATGGCCCAATGACATTGGGATTTGCATCGCGTGTGCCATCTGCCCTTGGTTTAGAGGGACCAGGGTTGAAGTCCAATCCAAACTCCTTCTTGTTTTGCTTCGCAGAGTTCTGAGCAAATTGGAAGTTGCGCTTGAATAGATTGTCATCGCGACACCAGAGAAGTGATGACGGATGTGCTTCAGCTGGCTGTGGTCCTCTGACCATGCATGGAAAGAAGCCTTGAGCAATGGCTTCATCTCTGGACCGGGGTACGAGATTTTTGTACAATACATCTCCCCATGGTCTCTTGATGGCGCACTTCTCTACATATTCCTTTGTGACGAAGCGGTATTGGAACCACTGCTCTGCCCAATATCTTCGAATCCATTGGATTTGTGTCTTGCGCTGACCATAGCTCTCTTCAGGATCAGTCTGGTACATTTCTGCCAAGTCTTCAGGCAGATCTTTAGACGTTTCACCACGTCTCTGTCTGCCTCCCTACCTTGCTGGTTTTTCTGCTGCCATGAAGCTTAACTTGGAAGGCCTCAAGATGTTCAAAGTCTTCAAATACTTCCTTTTGCTGGACCAACAGGAACTTGCTTCGAGAGAATTGATGTGACGCTGTAAGAACTCTGCAAATGAATGCAGACTATGAGAACCAAAAGATTCTCCCACGGACATGTACCTGTGACAGCATTAAGGTGCGAGGGAAGGGGAAGAGGTCATATGCATTCTCAGAAGATTTTGAAGATAAATCAGTTTAGAAGATATTGACCTCATCATGCGAAGACATTCACTTTATAGAAAAGAAGTTGGTTCCAGATTTGTACGAACCCATAGATCAGTACAAGTGAGGAATCTAACTACTTCATGAAGAACAAGTGAATATACTAGGCAAGTTATGAGATGCAGATGAGAGAGATGAAACTTGTGTGAATAGAAACCTCTTATGGCAGAAAGTGACTGAGCTATAGGATCAAAAGAGGCTGTAAAAAGAGGTTTTATTTACCACACTTGGAACTGCTAGACGAAGTGAGAGTTGAGGCCGAGCAGTTCGATCCTCCGTGCCCTAACTTGGCGACGGAAGATACCTACGGCGATGACGGAGAGACGGATGTCCGCAGTCGGCGTGAAAACGGCGTCGGAGAGGTTGCGGCAGTGAAGCACTTCGTCGCCGGCGTCGTTGAGAGTTAGCGGTGGCGCTAGGGTTCGTGCGAGGGTGGAAGAAGAGATAATGACCGCAGTGAATCGTGTATTTATAGGGATATGGGCGGCACTGTGCTATTACTCAGGTGCCCCTGGCGATTCGCATCTGATCAGTACGTGGCCAGCATGCGGTATTGTGGGGGCAGTTCCACCCCCCACGCACGCCTTGTTTGTCGGGTGCCGTTCCTACTCCTCCGGATTTCTTGTTGATGTAATAACATTGAAAACGGTTTTAAAGTTTGTCTCCGTGTCTTCGGCTGACAAGGATGCAGTGAAGACATTCGACAGTTTCAATAGAATGCATATGACTTGGAGAGATAGAGTTTGAGGTAGGAAGCATGAAGAGGTTAGGGTCCGATCACATTCACTTAGTTCAAAAGATTCAAACAAGAAGACATAGCTATAAGTGAATGCTGTAGAGGACAGAACATCAGTACATATATATAATCAACATAGTGAAGATAATCATGAAGACATGTTGAGATTGAAGCCAAACCAAATGTGAAGACATAGCAAATGTAACGCCATGAGTGAGACACTCCAAGCAGGAATTTTGGTGGTGGCGTTACCCACCGTATAGGAAGTATTAGACCCAGACACGGCGCACAATTATCGTGGCGCTCCGAAGTCAAATTCCATGTTAATGTATTCACACTTAGAATGTATGTCTTCATTGATTGAAGATATATGTTACTTCGTATGTTGCACATCTAAGTCATCAATATGCATAAGTGTTAGGATGTGTGCCTGATCACAGGACATTTGAGGATTCCAGGATATTTAGCTCACACCGTAACTTGCAAAATCTCTTCTCATCCAAGGGCTTGGTGAAGATATCTGCCAATTTCTCTCCAGTGTTGACATGTATGATATCAATATCTTCCTTTGCAACATGATCTCTGAGAAAATGATGACGAATTTCAATGTGCTTTGTCTTCGAGTGCTGAACTGGGTTGTTGGCGATCTTGATGGCGCTTTCGTTGTCGTAGTAAAGTGGCACTTGCTTCAGATGAATGCCATAATCCTTGAGGGTTTGCTTCATCCATAGAAGCTGAGCGCAGCAGGATCCAGCAGCAATGTATTCAGATTCAGCAGTGGAGAGAGATACACAGTTCTGCTTCTTTGAAGACCAACATACAAGTGATCGGCCCAGAAAGTGACATGTGCCTGACGTGGACTTCCGATCAACCTTGTCACCAGCATAATTAGCATCCGAAAATCCAACCAGATCAAACTCTGAGCCCTTTGGATACCATAACCCTAGAGTTGGGGTGTGAGCCAAATATCGAAGAATTCGCTTCACAGCTAAGTGATGCGACTCCTTTGGTGCCGCTTGGAATCGAGCACACATGCAAACACTAAGCATAATATCTGGCCTAGATGCACATAAATAAAGGAAAGAACCAATCATGGAGCGGTATACCTTTTGATCGAACTCTTTACCATTGTCGTCAGGACCCAGATGATGTTTGGCTGGCATTGGTGTTGTGAAGCCTTTGCAGTCTTGCATACCGAACTTCTTCAGGCAGTCTTTGAGATACTTCTCTTGAGATATGAAGATGCCATTGCGTTGTTGCCGTATCTGAAGACCGAGGAAGAATTTCAGCTCCCCCATCATAGACATCTGATATTGCTCTTGCATCATATATCCGAATTCCTCACTGTACTTCTTATTGGTGCAGCCGAAGATAATGTCATCCACATATATTTGGCACACAAACAGTTCACCATCATATGTCTTCGTGAAGAGAGTGGGATCTAGGGAACCAGGTATGAAGCCTTTGCTCTTCAGGAAGTATTTGAGTGTATCATACCAGGCCCGAGGGGCTTGTTTGAGGCCATATAGTGCCTTATTGAGCTTGTAAACCATGTCAGGATGTTTTGGATCTTCAAACCCAGGTGGTTGTGCAACATACACTTCTTCTTCAATTTTGCCATTGAGAAAGGCACTCTTCACATCCATTTGATACAGAATTATGTTGTGATGATTTGCATAGGCCAGCAGTATACGGATGGCTTCAAGTCTGGCAACAGGAGCAAATGTTTCATCGAAGTCAATGCCTTCCACTAGAGTATATCCTTGAGCAACGAGACGAGCCTTGTTTCTGACGACTTGGCCATGCTCATCTTGCTTGTTGCGGTATATCCATTTTGTACCTATTATGTTATGCTTCCGTGGATCAGGACGCTTAACCAACTCCCATACATTGTTCAGCTCAAACTGCTGAAGCTCTTCTTGCATAGCTTGAATCCATTCAGGTTCCATAAAAGCTTCATCAACTTTCTTGGGTTCTGTGATTGAAACGAAAGCGAAGTGTCCGCAGAAATTTGCCAGTTGAGTTGCCCTTGAACGAGTCAGTGGAGCAGGTGCATTGATGCTATCAATTACTCTGTCAATCTGCACTTCATTGGCAACACGAGGATGTAGGGGTCGAAGACTTTGCTCTTGCTGATCTACGTTGTCATGGGGAGAAATGTCTTCAGGCTGAGCATTGTCTTCGTGTGGATCAGGTGCTGAGATGATAAGTTCTTCTTCAGGATGAGCTTCAGAAGGTATAATTTCTCCAGTTCCCATTAGCTTGATTGATTCATTGGCTGGAACTTCATCTAGCACATTTGGTAGTTGCTCTCTTTGTGACCCATTGGTCTCATCGAACCGCACATCCACTGTTTGAACCACTTTGTAGTGAAAGAGATTGAAGACTCTGTAGGAGTGCGAATCCTTTCCATATCCAAGCATAAAGCCCTCATGTGCTTTTGGAGCAAATTTTGAGGTGTGGTGAGGGTCCTTGATCCAGCATCTTGATCCAAATACTCCGAAGTAACTGACATTTGGCTTCTTGCCAGTTAGAAGTTCATAAGATGTCTTGTTCAGAAGCTTGTGAAGATATACACGGTTGATAGTATGGCATGCAGTGTCAATGGCTTCAGTCCAGAATTTTCTTGGAGTCTTGTACTCATCTAGCATTGTTCTGGCCATCTCAATGAGTGTTCTGTTCTTGCGTTCGACGATGCCATTCTGCTGGGGCGTGTACGGAGCTGAGAATTCATGAGTGATGCCCAATGTATCAAGATATGTGTCAAGGCCAGTGTTCTTGAACTCAGTGCCATTGTCACTTCTGATGTGCTTTATCTTGGCGCCATAATTGTTCATAGCCCGATTTGCGAAGCGTCTGAAGACATCCTGCACTTCAGTCTTGTAAAGGATTATGTGCACCCAAGTATATGTAGAGTAATCATCAAAAATGACGAAGCCATAGAGGCAAGCAGTAGTGGAAAATGTTGAGTAGTGAGTGGGACCAAAGAGATCCATGTGAAGCAGTTCGAAGGGTTGAGTAGTGGTCATGATTGTCTTCGAAGGATATTTTGCCCTTGTCATCTTTCCTGCTTCACAGGCACCGCATAAGTGATCTTTCTTGAACTTGACGCCCTCGATGCCTATGAAATGCTTCTTCTTCGCAAGGGTGTGGAGGTTCCTCATGCCAGCATGCCCAAGCCTCCGATGCCAAAGCCAGCATTCTGAAGCCTTTGCCAGAAGACATACTGCAAGCTGTGGTCCTGCTGAGAAATCTACCACGTACAAATCATCTTTCCGATACCCTTCAAACACTAGAGACTTGTCAGATTCCATTAGTACCAGGCAACGATATTTTCCAAAGATTACAATCATGTTCAAATCGCAAAGCATTGAGACAGACATTAAGTTGAAGCCAAGGGATTCAACAAACATGACTTTATCCATGTGTTGATCCTTTGAGATTGCAACTCTACCTAGACCCAATACCTTACTTTTACCAGTGTCAGCAAATGTGATGTGGCTCTTGTCAGATGGACGTAAGGTTGAGTCCATAAAGAGACTTCTTTTGCCAGTCATTTGATTTGTACACCCACTGTCAATAATCCATTCTGAAGACTCTGAAGTCGCTGGTGTCGTACCTGAAGGAAATATGCCCTAGAGGCAATAATAAAGTTATTATTTATTTCCTTATATCATGATAAATGTTTATTATTCATGCTAGAATTGTATTAACCGGAAACATAATACATGTGTGAATACATAGACCAACAGAGTGTCACTAGTATGCCTCTACTTGACTAGCTCGTTAATCAAAGATGGTTATGTTTCCTAACCATGAACAAAGAGTTGTTATTTGATTAATGAGGTCACATCATTAGTTGAATGATCTGATTGACATGACCCATTCCATTAGCTTAGCACCCGATCGTTTAGTATGTTGCTATTGCTTTCTTCATGACTTATACATGTTCCTATAACTATGAGATTATGCAACTCCCGTTTACCGTAGGAATACTTTGGGTACTACCAAACGTCACAACGTAACTGGGTGATTATAAAGGAGTACTACAGGTGTCTCCAATGGTAGATGTTGGGTTGGCGTATTTCGAGATTAGGGTTTGTCACTCCGATTGTCGGAGAGGTATCTCTGGGCCCTCTTGGTAATACACATCACATAAGCCCTGCAAGCATAATAACTAAGATGTTAGTTATGAGATGATGTATTACGGAACGAGTAAAGAGACTTGCCAGTAACGAGATTGAACTAGGTATTGGATACCGACGATCGAATCTCGGGCAAGTAACATACCGATGACAAAGGGAACAACGTATGTTGTTATGCGGTCTGACCGATAAATATCTTCGTAGAATATGTAGGAGCCAATATGGGCATCCAGGTCCCGCTATTGGTTATTGACCGGAGACGTGTCTCGGTCATGTCTACATTGTTCTCGAACCGTAGGGTCCGCACGCTTAACGTTACGATGACAGTTATTATGAGTTTATGCATTTTGATGTACCGAAGGTTGTTCGGAGTCCCGGATGTGATCACGGACATGACAAGGAGTCTCGAAATGGTCGAGACGTAAATATTGATATATTGGAAGCCTATGTTTGGACACCGGAAGTGTTCCGGGTGAAATCGGGATTTTACCGGAATACCGGGAGGGTTACCGGAACCCCCCGGGAGGCAAATGGGCCTATTGGGCCTTAGTGGAAAAGTGAAAAGGGGCTGCCCACAAGGGCCGCGCGCCTCCCCCCTTCCCTAGTCCTATTAGGACTAGGAGAAGGGGCCGGCCCCCCTCTCTTCTCTCTTCTCTTTGAAGAGTCCTATTAGGAATAGGATTGGGGGGGGGGAGTCCTACTCCCGGTAGGAGTGGGACTCCCCCTGCGCCTCTCTCCTAGCCGGCCGAACCCCTCCCCCTGCTCCTTTATATACGGGGGCAGGGGGCACCCCATAGACACACAAGTTGAGCATTGTTGATCGTTCCTTAGCCGTGTGCGGTGCCCCTGCCACCAAATTCCACCTCGGTCATATCGTTGTAGAGCTTAGGCGAAGCCCTGCGTCGGTAGTACATCAAGATCGTCACCACGCTGTTGTGCTGACGGAACTCTTCCTCGACGCTTTGCTGGATCGGAGCCCGAGGATCCTCATCGAGCTGAACGTGTGCTAAGAACTCGGAGGTGCCGGAGTAACGGTGCTTGGATCGGTCAGATCGGGAAGAAGACGTACGACTACTTCCTCTACGTTGTGAGATCGCTTCCGCAGTCGGTCTGCGTTGGTACGTAGACAATACTCTCCCCCTCGTTGCTATGCATCACCATGATCTTGCGTGTGCGTAGGAAAATTTTCGAAATTACTACGTTCCCCAACAGTGGCATCAGAGCCTAGGTTTTATGGTTTAATGTTATTTGCACGAGTAGAAACAAGTGAGTTGTGGGCGATACAAGTCATATTGCCTACCAGCATGTCATACTTCGGTTCGGCGGTATTGTTGGGTGAGACGATCCGGACCAACCTTACGCGTACTCTTACGCGAGACCGGTTCCCTCGACGTGCTTTGCACATAGATGGCTTGCGGAAGACTGTCTCTCCAACTTTAGTTGAACCAAGTGTGACTACACCCGGTCCTTGAGAAGGTTAAAATGGAGTCTATTTGATGAACTATCGTTGTGGTTTTGATGCGTAGGTGAGATGAGTTCTTACTTAAGCCCGTAGCAGCCACGTAAAACTTGCAACAACAAAGTAGAGGACGTTTAACTTGTTTTTGCAGGGCATGTTGTGATGTGATATGGTCAAGGCATGATGCTGATTTTATTGTATGAGATAATCATGTTTTGTAACCGAGTTATCGGCAACTGGCAGGAGCCATATGGTTGTCGCTTTATTGTATGCAATGCAATCGCGATGTAATGCTTTATTTTATTACTAAGCGGTAGTGATAGTCGTGGAAGCATAAGATTGGCGAGACGACAACGATGCTACGATGGAGATCAAGGTGTCGCGCCGGTGACGATGGTGATCATGACGGTGCTTCGGAGATGGAGATCACAAGCACAAGATGATGATGGCCATATCATATCACTTATATTGATTGCATGTGATGTTTATCCTTTTATGCATCTTATCTTGCTTTGATTGACGGTAGCATTATAAGATGATCTCTCACTAAATTATCAAGAAGTGTTCTCCCTGAGTATGCACCGTTGCCAAAGTTCGTCGTGCCCAGACACCACGTGATGATCGGGTGTGATAAGCTCTACGTCCATCTACAATGGGTGCAAGCCAGTTTTGCACACGCAGAATACTCATGTTAAACTTGACGAGCCTAGCATATGCAGATATGGCCTCGGAACACAGAGACCGAAAGGTCGAGCGTGAATCATATAGTAGATATGATCAACATGACGATGTTCACCATTGAAAACTACTCCATCTCACGTGATGATCGGTTATGGTTTAGTTGATTTGGATCACGTGCTCACTTAGAGGATTAGAGGGATGTCTATCTAAGTGGGAGTTCCTAAGTAATTTGATTAACTGAACTTAAACTTATCATGAACTTAGTACCTGATAGTATCTTGCTTGTTTATGTTGATTGTAGATAGATGGCTCGTGCTGTTGTTCCGTTGAATTTTAATGCATTCCTTGAGAAAGCAAAGTTGAAAGATGATGGTAGCAATTACACGGACTGGGTCCGTAACCTGAGGATTATCCTCATTGCTGCACAGAAGAATTACGTCCTGGAAGCACCGCTGGGTGCCAGGCCTGCTGCTGGAGCAACGCCAGATGTTATGAACGTCTGGCAGAGCAAAGCTGATGACTACTCGATAGTTCAGTGTGCCATGCTTTACGGCTTAGAATCGGGACTTCAACGACGTTTTGAACGTCATGGAGCATATGAGATGTTCCAGGAGTTGAAGTTAATATTTCAAGCAAATGCCCGAATTGAGAGATATGAAGTCTCCAATAAGTTCTATAGCTGCAAGATGGAGGAGAACAGTTCTGTCAGTGAGCATATACTCAAAATGTCTGGGTATAATAATCACTTGATTCAGATGGGAGTTAATCTTCCAGATGATTGCGTCATTGACAGAATTCTCCAATCACTGCCACCAAGCTACAAGAGCTTCGTGATGAACTATAATATGCAAGGGATGAACAAGACTATTCCCGAGCTCTTCGCAATGCTGAAAGCTGCGGAGGTAGAAATCAAGAAGGAGCATCAAGTGTTGATGGTTAACAAAACCACTGGTTTCAAGAAAAAGGGCAAAGGGAAGAAGAAGGGGAACTTCAAGAAGAACAGCAAGCAAGTTGCTGCTCAGGAGAAGAAACCCAAGTCTGGACCTAAGCCTGAAACTGAGTGCTTCTACTGCAAGCAGACTGGTCACTGGAAGCGGAACTGCCCCAAGTATTTGGCGGATAAGAAGGATGGCAAGGTGAACAAAGGTATATGTGATATACATGTTATTGATGTGTACCTTACTAGAGCTCGCAGTAGCACCTGGGTATTTGATACTGGTTCTGTTGCTAATATTTGCAACTCGAAACAGGGACTACGGAATAAGCGGACGCTAGCAAAGGACGAGGTGACGATGCGCGTGGGAAACGGTTCCAAAGTCGATGTGATCGCGATCGGCACGCTACCTCTACATCTACCTTCGGGATTAATATTAGACCTAAATAATTGTTATTTGGTGCTAGCGTTGAGCATGAACATTATATCTGGATCTTGTTTGATGCGAGACGGTTATTCATTTAAATAAGAGAATAATGGTTGTTCTATTTATATGAGTAATATCTTTTATGGTCATGCACCCTTGAAGAGTGGTCTATTCTTATTGAATCTCGATACTAGTGATACACATATTCATAATGTAGAAGCCAAAAGATGCAGAGTTGATAATGATAGTGCAACTTATTTGTGGCACTGCCGTTTAGGTCATATCGGTGTAAAGCGCATGAAGAAACTCCATACTGATGGGCTTTTGGAACCACTTGATTATGAATCACTTGGTACTTGCGAACCGTGCCTCATAGGCAAGATGACTAAAACACCGTTCTCCGGTACTATGGAGAGAGCAACAGATTTATTGGAAATCATACATACCGATGTATGTGGTCCGATGAATATTGAGGCTCGTGGCGGATATCGTTATTTTCTCACCTTCATAGATGATTTAAGCAGATATGGGTATATCTACTTAATGAAACATAAGTCTGAAACATTTGAAAAGTTCAAGGAATTTCAAAGTGAAGTTGAAAATCATCGTAACAAGAAAATAAAGTTTCTACGATCTGATCGTGGAGGAGAATATTTGAGTTACGAGTTTGGTATACATTCGAAAAATTGTGGAATAGTTTCGCAACTCACGCCACCCGGAACACCATAGCGTAATGGTGTGTCCGAACGTCATAATCGTACTTTACTAGATATGGTGCGATCTATGATGTCTCTTACTGATTCACCGCTATCGTTTTGGGGTTATGCTTTAGAGACGGCCGCATTCACGTTAAATAGGGCACCATCAAAATCCGTTGAGACGACGCCTTATGAACTATGGTTTGGCAAGAAACCAAAGTTGTCGTTTCTTAAAGTTTGGGGCTGCGATGCTTATGTGAAAAAGCTTCAACCTGATAAGCTCGAACCCAAAGCGGAGAAATGTGTCTTCATAGGATACCCAAAGGAAACTGTTGGGTATACCTTCTATCACAGATCCGAAGGCAAGACATTCGTTGCTAAGAATGGATCATTTCTAGAGAAGGAGTTTCTCTCGAAAGAAGTGAGTGGGAGGAAAGTAGAACTTGACGAGGTAACTGTACCTGCTCCCTTATTGGAAAATAGTACATCACAGAAAACTGTTTCTGCGACACCTATACCAATTAGTGAGGAAGCTAATGATGATGATCATGAAACTTCAAGGCAAGATACTACTGAACCACGTAGATCAACCAGAGTGAGATCCGCACCAGAGTGGTACGGTAATCCAGTTCTGGAAGTCATGCTACTAGATCATGATGAACCTACGAACTATGAAGAAGCGATGGTGAGCCCAGATTCCGCAAAATGGCTTGAGGCCATGAAATCTGAGATGGGATCCATGTATGAGAACAAAGTATGGACTTTGGTTGACTTGCCCGATGATCGGCAAGCAATTGAGAATAAATGGATCTTTAAGAAAAAGACTGACGCTGACGGTAATATTACTGTCTATAAAGCTCGACTTGTCGCAAAAGATTTTCGACAAGTTCAAGGGGTTGACTACGATGAGACCTTCTCACCCGTAGCGATGCTTAAGTCCGTCAGAATTATGTTAGCAATTGCTGCGTTTTATGATTATGAAATATGGCAAATGGATGTCAAAACTGCATTCCTGAATGGATTTCTGGAAGAAGAGTTGTATATGATGCAACCAGAAGGTTTTGTCGATCCGAAGGGAGCTAACAAAGTGTGCAAACTCCAGCGATCCATTTATGGACTGGTGCAAGCATCTCGGAGTTGGAATAAACGCTTTGATAGTGTGATCAAAGCATTTGGCTTTATACAGACTTTTGGAGAAGCCTGTATTTACAAGAAAGTGAGTGGGAGCTCTGTAGCATTTCTGATATTATATGTGGATGACATATTGCTGATTGGAAATGATATAGAATTTCTGGATAGCATAAAGGGATACTTGAATAAAAGTTTTTCGATGAAAGACCTCGGGGAAGCTGCTTACATATTAGGCATAAAGATCTATAGAGATAGATCAAAACGCTTAATTGGACTTTCACAAAGCACATACCTTGACAAGATTTTGAAGAAGTTCAAAATGGATCAAGCAAAGAAAGGGTTCTTGCCTGTGTTACGAGGTGTGAAGTTGAGTCAGACTCAATGCCCGACCACCGCAGAAGATAGAGAGAAAATGAAAGATGTTCCCTATGCTTCAGCCATAGGCTCTATCATGTATGCAATGCTGTGTATCAGACCTGATGTGTGCCTTGCTATAAGTTTAGCAGGGAGGTACCAAAGTAATCCAGGAGTGGATCACTGGACAGCGGTCAAGAACATCCTGAAATACCTGAAAAGGACTAAGGATATGTTTCTCGTATATGGAGGTGACAAAGAGCTCACCGTAAGAGGTTACGTTGATGCAAGCTTTGACACTGATCCAGACGATTCTAAATCGCAAACCGGATACGTGTTTACTTTAAACGGTGGAGCTGTCAGTTGGTGCAGTTCTAAACAAAGCGTCGTAGCGGGATCTACATGTGAAGCGGAGTACATAGCTGCTTCGGAAGCAGCGAACGAAGGAGTCTGGATGAAGGAGTTCATATCCGATCTAGGTGTCATACCTAGTGCATCGGGTCCAATGAAAATCTTCTATGACAATACTGGTGCAATTGCCTTGGCAAAGGAATCCAGATTTCACAAAAGAACCAAACACATCAAGAGACGCTTCAACTCCATCCGGGATTTAGTCCAGGTGGGAGACATAGAGATTTGCAAGATACATACGGATCTGAATGTTGCAGACCCGTTGACTAAGCCTCTTCCACGAGCAAAACATGATCAGCACCAAGGCTCCATGGGTGTTAGAATCATTACTGTGTAATCTAGATTATTGACTCTAGTGCAAGTGGGAGACTGAAGGAAATATGCCCTAGAGGCAATAATAAAGTTATTATTTATTTCCTTATATCATGATAAATGTTTATTATTCATGCTAGAATTGTATTAACCGGAAACATAATACATGTGTGAATACATAGACCAACAGAGTGTCACTAGTATGCCTCTACTTGACTAGCTCGTTAATCAAAGATGGTTATGTTTCCTAACCATGAACAAAGAGTTGTTATTTGATTAACGAGGTCACATCATTAGTTGAATGATCTGATTGACATGACCCATTCCATTAGCTTAGCACCCGATCGTTTAGTATGTTGCTATTGCTTTCTTCATGACTTATACATGTTCCTATAACTATGAGATTATGCAACTCCCGTTTACCGTAGGAATACTTTGGGTACTACCAAACGTCACAACGTAACTGGGTGATTATAAAGGAGTACTACAGGTGTCTCCAATGGTAGATGTTGGGTTGGCGTATTTCGAGATTAGGGTTTGTCACTCCGATTGTCGGAGAGGTATCTCTGGGCCCTCTCGGTAATACACATCACATAAGCCTTGCAAGCATAATAACTAAGATGTTAGTTATGAGATGATGTATTACGGAACGAGTAAAGAGACTTGCCAGTAACGAGATTGAACTAGGTATTGGATACCGACGATCGAATCTCGGGCAAGTAACATACCGATGACAAAGGGAACAACGTATGTTGTTATGCGGTCTGACCGATAAAGATCTTCGTAGAATATGTAGGAGCCAATATGGGCATCCAGGTCCCGCTATTGGTTATTGACCGGAGACGTGTCTCGGTCATGTCTACATTGTTCTCGAACCGTAGGGTCCGCACGCTTAACGTTACGATGACAGTTATTATGAGTTTATGCATTTTGATGTACCGAAGGTTGTTCGGAGTCCCGGATGTGATCACGGACATGACGAGGAGTCTCGAAATGGCTGAGACGTAAAGATTGATATATTGGAAGCCTATGTTTGGACACCGGAAGTGTTCCGGGTGAAATCGGGATTTTACCGGAATACCGGGAGGGTTACCGGAACCCCCCGGGAGGCAAATGGGCCTATTGGGCCTTAGTGGAAAAGTGAAAAGGGGCTGCCCACAAGGGCTGCGCGCCTCCCCCCTTCCCTAGTCCTATTAGGACTAGGAGAAGGGGCCGGCCCCCCTCTCTTCTCTCTTCTCTTTGAAGAGTCCTATTAGGAATAGGATTGGGGGGGGGGGGAGTCCTACTCCCGGTAGGAGTGGGACTCCCCCCGCGCCTCTCTCCTAGCCGACCGAACCCCTCCCCCTGCTCCTTTATATACGGGGGCAGGGGGCACCCCATAGACACACAAGTTGATCATTGTTGATCGTTCCTTAGCCGTGTGCGGTGCCCCTGCCACCAAATTCCACCTCGGTCATATCGTTGTAGAGCTTAGGCGAAGCCCTGCGTCGGTAGTACATCAAGATCTTCACCACGCCGTTGTGCTGACGGAACTCTTCCTCGACGCTTTGCTGGATCGGAGCCCGAGGATCGTCATCGAGCTGAACGTGTGCTAAGAACTCGGAGGTGCCGGAGTAACGGTGCTTGGATCGGTCGGATCGGGAAGAAGACGTACGACTACTTCCTCTACGTTGTGAGATCGCTTCCGCAGTCGGTCTGCGTTGGTACGTAGATAATACTACCCCCCTCGTTGCTATGCATCACCATGATCTTGCGTGTGCGTAGGAAAATTTTCGAAATTACTACGTTCCCCAACAGTACCCTACAGTGCAGTTAGGGGGATAGGCTTCACGAAGAGTATTGTGAAGCAAAAACATTTGACGAACCAGTGGGTTATGAAAACTTAGATCCAGGTTAGGACTAATAGGGAGAGTAGCATGCGATTCAGGTACGAAAAACATAGTGATGCCATTCGGGCATTTGATCTTGCGCCCCACAAGATTTTTAAGGTCCCCAGCAATAGCGTCAGAAGATTTTGGTTTTCTGCTGGAGACCTTTCCCTGCAAAAGGGAGTTAAGCTTTCTTAACCACCCACATCTTCAAGGGTGGCTTAGAAGCAATAAGTCTAAGTGCAGCATCTGAGAGCTTTGGCTTTGGAGCCCTAGCAAACAGTCTAGCAGGTGGGCAATAGTACTCATAAGAATAGGCAGAATAGTTCTTGGTCATATGAGCATGACGGTTTGAAGAACCGCTCTCATACGCCTGAGCATGGTTTCCCTGCAAAACATTTGCGTTAGTGCGACTCAGGTGAGTCCTCTGCCTGTATGAAGCCTTTGGACCATATGAAGCCTTTGGTCTGAGGTTTGTCTTCTTCATGTGAGGTGTCATGAGGACATTCACAGGAAGATTCTTCAGACACGTTTTTGGAACCCAGATCTTCTTCATAGGCGGTCCATTCCTGCAGTTAGTACCAATGTACCTGGCAAATACTTCACCATTCTGATTTTTAAACAGTTTATACTTTGCATCAAAGGATTCATCAATGATAATAGGATCAACACAAGTGAAGCCAGATAGATTGGATGGATCTGCTGAGGATTCCTTTGCAGCAACCCATGTGGTTTTGGGGTACTGCTCAGGTTTCCAGTAAGATCCATCTGCATTAATTTTCCTCACGAACCCAACACCCTCTTTCCTAGGGTTTCGGTTCAGAATCTGCTTCTTGAGGACATCACATAATGTATGATGTCCTTTGAGACTTTTGTACATCCCTATTTCAAGCAATGTCTTCAACCTAGCATTCTCATCAGCAATAGCAGTGGCATCCTCAGCAGAGGGGTTAGTTACCACTTCAACAGTTGAAGATATTGCAACATCAGTAGCAGTGGAACATTCAGCAACAGAAGTAGCATTATCACGCTCAATGCATTTAAGGCATGGTGGTTCAAATCCTTCCTGAGCGGAACTGATCTGTTTGGCTCGAAGTGACTCGTTTTCCTTTTGAAGATCTTCATGATCCGCTCTCAACTTCTCAAGATCCTGCTTCTTTTGAAGATAATCATAGGAAAGCTTTTCATGAGTAGTTGAGAGAGTCTCAAGACGATCTTCGAGTTCCTGATACTTAACATGAAGATTTTTTATGTCTTCAATTAAGGATTCAGAACGAGTCATTTCAGCACCCAACAGATCATCGCTTCTGTCTAACAGTTTTTGAATATGTTCCATGGCCTTTTGTTGTTCAGTGCAATTTTAGCAAGTGTTTTGTAGCTGGGTTTTGAATCACAATCAGAGTCATCGTTACTGGATGTTTGATAGTGGGTAGTGCGTGTGTTTACCTTGGCACCACGTGCCATGAAGCAGTAGGTAGGAGTAGAGTCGTCCTTGTCATTTGCATCGGTGTTGGTGATGAAGTCATTGTCTTCAGCGTTGAAGATGGACTTGGCGACGTAGGCTGTAGCCAGACTCGCAATGCCTGAATCAGACTCCTCCTCAGACTCCACCTCTGCCTCCTCAGAAGCGGACTCCTCCTCTGAATCCATTTCCTTGCCAACAAACGCACGAGCCTTGCCAGATGAACTCTTCTTGTGTGATGAAGACTTTGAGGAAGACTTCGAAGAAGACTTTGAGTATTTCTTCTTCTTCTTATCGTCAGAGTCATATTCCTTGCTCTTCTTCTTCTTTCTGCTCTCATTGTCCCATTGTGGACACTCAGAGATGAAGTGTCCAGTTTTCTTGCACTTGTGACATGTTTTCTTCTTGTAGTCATGAGCAGAAGCTTCATCATTCCTTGAGCTTGATCGTGAAGACTTTCTGAAGCCTGTCTTCTTGGTGAATTTCTGGAACTTCTTCACTAGCATTGCAAGTTCCCTTCCAATGTCTTCAGGATCATCAGAACTGTTATCAGATTCTTCTTCAGATGAGGACACAGCTTTTGCCTTCAAGGCACGAGTTCGCCCATAGCTTGGACCGTAAATATCTCTTTTCTCAGAAAGCTGAAACTCATGTGTGTTAAGCCTCTCAAGTATGTCAGACGGATCGAGTGTCTTGAAGTCTGGACGTTCTTGAATCATTAGGGCTAGGATGTCAAACGAACTGTCAGGTGATCTCAGCAGCGTCTTGACGATTTCATGTTTGGTGATCTCAGTGGCGCCGAGGGCTTGAAGCTCATTTGTGATGTCAGTGAGCCGGTCAAATGTGTGCTGGACATTCTCATTGTCATTTCGCTTGAAGCGGTTGAAGAGGTTGCGAAGAACACTGATTCTCTGATCTCTCTGGGTTGAGATGCCTTCATTGACTTTGGAGAGCCAGTCCCAGACCAGCTTGGATGTCTTCAAGGCACTCACACGGCCGTACTGTCCCTTGGTCAGATGAGCACAGATAATATTCTTGGCAGTAGAGTCCAGTTGAGTGAACTTCTTGACATCAGCAGCAGTGACACCTTCTCCAGCCTTGGGAACGCCGTTTTCGACGACATACCATAGGTCGACGTCAATGGCTTCAAGATGCATGCGCATCTTATTCTTCCAGTAGGGATATTCAGTTCCATCGAAGACGGGGCACGCAGCGGAGACTTTAATTATCCCTGCAGTCGACATAGCTAAAACTCCAGGTGGTTAAACCGAATCACACAGAACAAGGGAGCACCTTGCTCTGATACCAATTGAAAGTGCGTTATATCGACTAGAGGGGGGGTGAATAGGCGATTTTTATAAAAGTCTTCAAAACGTGGAAGTTATGAAGACAAACAGAGTGGACAAGCCTATCACTATGCAGCGGAAGTTAGATTACACAAGGCAAGCCATAGTCAAGTATATAATATAGTGAAAGCACAGTGACAAACAACTTTAGTGTAATGAGGATCAGGTAGGAAGAAGTTATGAAGCCAAACAAATGATACAGTCAAGTTGTGAAGACAGAAGATAAAGCAAGCATGCAATGGCTTCACAATGTGTACTGGTAAGTAAAGGGAAGTCAAGATGAAACCAGTGACACGGTGAAGACAATGATTTGTTGGACCAGTTCCAGTTGCTGTGACAACTGTACGTCTGGTTGGAGCGGCTAGGTATTTAAACCAAAGGACACACAGTCCCGGACACCCAGTCCTGAACACGTAGCTCAGGACACCCAGTCCTCACCGTTTTCTCCTTGAGCTAAGGTCACACAGACCTCGCCCAATCACTCTGGTAAGTCTTCAAGGTAGACTCCCAAACCTTCACAGACTTCGTTCACCGGCAATCCACAATTTCTCTTGGATGCTCAGAACGCGACGCCTAACCGGCTGGAGAATGCACAGTCCTCAAGTGTAATAAGTCTTCAGATCACTCAGACAAGAAGACTTAAGTGATGCCCAATTACTCTGGCTCTGGGTGGTTAGGGCTTTTCTCCTCGCTAGGGATTTTCTCTCAAAGGCTTCGAGGTGGGTTGCTCTCAAACGACAAAAGTCGTGCACTGAAATCTGAGCAGCCAACCGTTTATGGTTGTAGGGGTGGACTATTTATAGCCACTTGGCAACCCGAACTGATTTGTCCAAAATGACCCTGGGTCACTAAGGAACTGACATGTGTATCAACGGTCGAATTTCGAACTCACACGGCAACTTTACTTGGGCTACAAGTAAAGCTGACTTGTCTGACTCTGGACAAGATTTTCTCTCATTGTCTTCACTCGAAGACATAGGATTTGAATTAGGCATCACTTCAGTCATCTTGACTGGTTCTCTTGGACCCCACTTAACAGTACGGTGGTTCCTATGACACAACATGAATGAAGTAAAACTACGAAGGATCTAAGTCTTCGAGTTTCATAAGCTTCATGGGGAGTCTTCACATGTCATTGTCTTCGACATGAATGTCTTCATAAAGTACTATTGTCTTCAATGTCTTCGTACATTTTTAGGGGTCATCTCTGGTAGCTAAACCGAATCAATGAGGGACTTCTACCTGTGTTATCCTGCAATTCTCACAAACACATTAGTCCCTCAACTAGGTTTGTCGTCAATACTCCAAAACCAACTAGGGGTGGCACTAGATGCACTTACAGAAAGAAAAAAGAAAAGATGAGTTGAGATCTGACTGTCAACGTCCCCTCAATCCAATGACTGCTAGGCGTCCGGCCGAAAGTTGGCCGGCCGGCTGGCACCTAGCGTCGCCCTTTCTTAAAACTATACCTTTCAGAAAAGAGAGAAGCTCATGAGAGAAAGAGAGAAAAAAACAAACCCATAATACCACACATTCCTTTATGACGCCCTAGAACACCGCATACCCGATAACCCATTAAGGCTTAAACCCATCAATGCATCTCTAGGAAACCCCCTATTCTAAAAGTCCAAAAGCTTTCCCTTATCCCATTTTCCTACAACATTTAAGGGATTCAATGTTTATTCTTCTAGCAGACCCCCTATACATTGATCCCTTAAAAAATATTTTACCAATTCTTCCAAACGCTTTTCAAACTTTACACATTAATTAAAAACTTGAACATCAGGCTACAGGTGGACGTGGGCTGCGTGCGGTGCCCACGTCCAAGCCCAATAAAAACCGTGTTCGTGGACACCTGCGGAATAGCGTGAGAGTATGTGGGACTTTGCAGGCTATCCCATGAAACCCACATGTGCCCACATCTTCACACGCGACCACACGGTAACTGCTAGAAGTCGAGCAATTAGATCGAGGTCGAGGTGAGCAGTAGGAGTGCCGCCATTGGCTTCACCTCCATGCATCCACTCATACTGTGGCCGAGAAGCCCCATTCGCTAATGGAGGAGAGCTTAGCCGACACCGCTGCTAGCTCTTCGATCGCGAGACCGTCTGGCGTTAACGTTGTAGGATGTGATGCTGCCCATCGAGGGCCTTTGGTAACTCCCATTCAACATCCATATCAACCATGTTGCTTAACTCACTGCCTACTTCAGCATAATTTTCTTCCCATGCACACACGCTTGCCGACCGACACCACTGCTTGTGCTCTCCGCTTGGTTGTGCTACAAGCGGCGCAAGTTCGCAAGTACTAGGTGCTGCCGCCGCTCACGTAGTGTACTAGCACCATGCCATCTGGTCCATCTCAAGCGTAACTTAAGCGGGATTATATGGGCTTACAAGGGCACCGCTTAATCTTGATCTTTGTACTAGATCATTGATGACGCGCGTTGCTGCGCCTGTTTATTTTGACTTAAAGAGTTGTTAGGGATATAAAGTAACTTGTATATAAAGAGAAACACACACACACAGAGAGAAAGAGTACAAATATTTCAGAACTTTTGTGCAATATTTATTATCTAAAAAATCTCAATGCGTTCTGGCCAGTAATACAAGTATACATTGTGGTCTAAGGGACAAATATTCTTACATTGCGTCAGGATAGATGACTGAATGTGTACTTGCTCAGATTTGAGGCTGAATCCCATCTGATCTACAATAACAATAATAGTAAAACAATCTGAAACTTTCCGCAAAAAAATATCTGAAACTCAATATCACATGCCAGTGGGTTGTTGTGAAACAATGGCTCAAGTTGTGTTACATCTTAACAAGCTTACAATTGCTTACACTGAAGTACAAACAAAATATTCGTTAGTAAGGTAAATCAATTGAGGAAATAACTACATAAGTAGTGTCCCAAGGAGAAGTGCACAACAGTTATAATTGCTCCGTAAATAACATGGTGTATGTTGATGAAAGAAACAATAATAGCAACATTACCTACAGAACATATTAATAAAATGGATGCATGCATCGTCTAGATGCAGAGGCCGGGGTCCTCCTCCATTTCTAAAAACTAAAAAAAGGAACATTTTTGCTAGTATCCGTAAGTGAACACAGTGTGTTCCACGGAGACCTTGTTTTGTGTGCAGGTCTTGAGGGCATTGTTAAGTAATAAACTAATTAAGATGGAGACTGCAGGTCTTAATATATTACTCATTAATTAGACTCGCTAGCTAGCTACTCCCTTCGTCCGAAAAAGTTTGTCCCTCAAATGAATGTATCTAGCACTACTCCCCCATTCGAAAAAGCCTGTCCCTCAAATGGATGGGACAAACTTTTTTGGACGGAGGGAGTAGCTATTAGATGGCTTGGGAATGCCCCGCCTCTCCCCCGTGCTGCGGCGCCGCCCCGCACCGGGGAGCCCCCGCCCTCCTCCTACAGCCTCGCCCAATCTCCGCTCCCCTCCGCCGCCGTCGTCCGGGGCTTCACAGGGCAAAGCCCTTGTGGCGTGGCGGCGGCGGCGGTTTTCCTCGGATCTCAATCTGGTTGGGAGGCGGCGCTCCTTTCCGGCCAGATCAGCGGCGGTGGCGCAGATCGGCGGCGACATGGAGGTGGTGCGGCAGCGGCGGGGGAGGACGGCACCAGCAACGGCGGATCTGGCCTTGACTCAGTCGGGCTAATTCGTTGTGCTACCGATCTCAATCGCCATCTGCGGTGAACTGCTCCTGGACTTGATCTGCAACACGAGGATTCCTGGGGCGCCGCCCCTAGGCTTGTTGGTGGTGGCCTTCTTCTTCGTCGGAGTTGGTCGGCCGGCTAGCTGTGTACGCATGGTCACGGCGGCGGTGGTCGCAGTGACCGGCGGCTTCGCCGGTCGGCGACGGCGGAACTTTGCCGGTGGCAGCGACAATGTTCTGTCTAGATCTCGGGGCGGCGGCCCTGGACGGTGGCGGCCGGTGAAGCTAGGGCTTCCCGCGGTGGCATGGCGTGGGGTAGTCCCTGTCCAAGGCGGATCTGTGACGGCGATCTGCTATGGATTGGTTCGGATCAGAGACGGTGATGAGCGCGCTGGATCCTTCTCGGCGGCTCTCGCGGCTTGGCGAGGCGGGGTGGGAGCCCTCCTCCTAGCACTACTAGGGAAAACCTTATACACAGAACTTTAGCTATAGTGCGTGTTAAAAAAGCACGCTGGTGCTAAGTAGCAGTAGCGCGCTGGTGTAAACGGCGCTACAGATACAATTGTAGCAGTAGCGTGCCTGAAGATAAAAGTGCTACTACTAAAATTCCCACAGCTTAGCCGATAGGCTACACATAGTAGTAGCGATCTACGTAGAACCGCGCTACCGCTACTTGTTTTGTAGCAGCGCGTTTACGAACAAAGGCGCTACTGCTAACGAAAATTAAATTAAATGGAAAGCAAATAAAAAGGAGAAAGGAATAGCAGTAGCGCTTGTTAAAAACGCGCTATAGCTATCGTAGTAGCAGCACACTTCCTGGAATGCGCTACTGCTACTCAGCACGACGGTGTGGCGAGGTGATGATGAAATTACCGGCGTAGGGCTTCGCGTAAGCACTACGATGATATGACCAAGGTGTGTAACTGTGGAGGGGGGCACCGCACACGGTTAAGAAAAACTTGTGTGTTCTAGGGTGCCCCTCTACCCCCGTATATAAAGGAGGGGAGGGGGAGGCCGGCCGGCCTTGTAGGGCGCGCCAGGAGGAGGGAGTCCTACTAGGACTCCAAGTCCTAGTAGGATTCCACCTAGAGGAAAGGGGGAAGAAGGAAGGGAGAGGGGGAAGGGAAGGAAAGGGGGGGGGGGCGCCCCCTTCCCCTAGTCCAATTCGGACCCAGGGGCACGCGGCCAGCCCCTTGTGGTCCTTCCTCCCCCCCCCCACTAAGATCCATCAAGGCCCATTAGTTTCCCCGGGGGGTTCCGATAACCCTCCGGCACTCCGATAACTATCCAGTACCTCTCGGAACTCATCCGGTGTCCGAATAACATCGTCCAATATATCAATCTTTATGTCTCGACCATTTTGAGACTCCTCGTCATGTCTGTGATCTTATCCTGGACTCCAAACAATCTACGGTCATCAAATCACATAACTCATAATACAAATTGTCATCGAACGTTAAGCGTGCAGACCCTACGCGTTCGAGAACTATGTAGACATGACCGAGACACATCTCTGGTCAATAACCAATAGCGGAACCTGGATGCTCATATTGACTCCTACATATTCTACAAAGATCTTTATCGGTCAAACCGCATAACATACGTCGTTCCCTTTGTCATCGGTATGTTACTTGCCCGAGATTCGATCGTCGGTATCATCATACCTAGTTCAATCTCATTACCGGCAAGTCTCTTTACTCCTTCCGTAATGCATCATCCCGCAACTAACTCATTAGTCACATTGCTTGCAAGGCTTATAGTGATGAGCATTACCGAGAAGGCTCAGAGATACCTCTCCGAAACACGGAGTGACAAATCCTAATCTCGATCTATGCGAACTCAACAAACACCATCGGAGACACCTATAGAGCATCTTTATAATCACCCAGTTACGTTGTGACGTTTGATAGCACACAAGGTGTTCCTCCGGTATTCGGGAGTTGTATAATCTCATAGTCAGAGGAACATGTATAAGTCATGAAGAAAGCAATAGCAATAAAACTAAACGATCAATTATGTTAAGATAACGGATGAGTCTTGTCCATCACATCATTCTCTAATGATGTGATCCCGTTCATCAAATGACAACACATGTCTATGGTCAGGAAACTTAACCATCTTTGATTAACGAGCTAGTCTAGTAGAGGCATACTAGGGACACTCTGTTTATCTATGTATCCACACATGTACTAAGTTTCTGGTTAATACAATTCTAGAATGAATAATAAATATTTATCATGATATAGGGAAATATAAATAATAACTTTATTATTGCCTCTAAGGCATATTTCCTCCACAAGAATGCATCAAGAAAAAGATCCGACGGCTAGGAATCCCGAGCGGTGAGGAGGCTGGGTGGCTCCTGACATTCTTATTTCTGGATAAGATGTCAAAAAACTTCTTGCATCATGAGACAAAGGAAGTAGTCAGTTTGGTCCCAATAACCATGTGAGAGCCATTTGGCCGCATATATAAATGATATAAAAGTAACATGAACATGCCAAAAATTATAGATATGTTACATACGTATCAATAGGCAGCCAGGTTGGCGTTGGAGGGCGATAGGAGGAAGAAGATGGCCGGAGGAAGGAGAAAGAACCACAACAGTAAGATTCTCATCGGATGGCTCTCAAGGTCGATTGACGTCAACAAAATTCAATGCAAAAAATTACATATAGACAGTCCCCTAGTATTTGCATCCCATGAAAATACCAGACATACATAATATGATTTAAATATGTCATATTTGCATCAAAAATATGATTTAAATATGTCATATTTGCATCAACAGGCGAAAGCCCTCACTACATATATATATGTTTGATCATGTCTTTGAGACATATGGGGCACATACCAGCACTCACCTCGTCAAGAAGTTTCTCCGTACTTGACCAATATAGGACTGATAGGTTAATGACATCACGACAGTCCACCTTCATGTTGAAGCTAAAGTCAGATCCTACAACCCTGTTTTGGCAAAACAATGATAAGTCCAAGAACACTATTAAATCATCACTTGTGCCCCCAACAAATACCAGCAAGGGTGTTAAGCTTATTGGCTTGCTGATTGTACACGATATTAATGTGTAAAGTTGAAGGATTTTTAACTATATTTTAGGCATAAAAAATAACTAAAATAAGCGTGTGTGTATTGGTTGATGGAAGGTGTTTCTTATGCAAAAGCCTGCTCCGGGATCATAGTTTCACTAATAGTAACTCTCCATAAGATAAAAGTGCAATAAATATAACATAGATATGTGAGAATGAAATATTTCGTGATCATACTAGAATGTGTAAGATGTGTTGATACTATATATGAAGTATATCCATAACTCCACGGACATAACATCTGTATCTATGATAATACTTCAACCTTCAACCAAGATACCATATGCGTATTGTATTACGTATTTAAGCATAGCACTACCTTAAGTAAGATGACATATCTATATACACGATTTCATTAGAGGCATTGTGCAACCATTTATCGTTAGTGACAATAATGCAATACAAGCCTTTTTCACACTTATCATCACCACAATACTTTTCTTGCAATGCAAGCCTTTTTCACAACTAATGCACACGACTCCCTCTACTGATTAACCAATCGAAAATGATCATGAGAAGACATATAATCAGAGATGAATATGAATCTATAAATGAAGCATAAGCATCAGCACAATTTGACATAAAGTAATAATTCATCACATGATCAACATCACCGCAAAGAATACATCGGATGGACCAGAATCATGATAGGTACCTCATGTGGCAATTATATTGAACATTGAACAACAAGAGGGCGAGATTACATATTGTCTACTGCCATGAACCTGTAGTCCAGGGGTGGTCTACTCACAACTCATATTGAAGCAGCGATGATTGTTGATGAAGACAACGTTGACTTCCCTTTCGGCAGAGTACTAGAACAAGAATGTAGATGAGATCACCTTGAATCGCAAAGTGACAACAACGAAAAACACTCAATAAAGACAAAGGGTTTCGAGGTATATCAGTTATAAGCGTCGAATATGGAGCCAGGGGAGCCTTAGCAGACCCAGTCACCTCAAGGCTTTAGGCACCCGAGGAAGACAGCTGGCCTCCTTGAGGTTCCCCTTTGCTCTGGTCTGGTTCTCCTGGTCCCTTTTGACTTGAAACTTGGCTCTGTATGTCTTTCCCCTTATAAATGCTACTCCCTATCTTCACAAATGTAAGATGTGTTGGATATTTTAATGTGGGCCACATACAGACTGAAATGAGTGAACAAACACACTAAAACACGTCTATGTACATTTAATTCAGGAAAAAGCTAGAACATCTTACATTAGCGAACGGAAGGAGTAATATTTATTTTTTCTGCAAAAACACTAGAAACAGGACCTCGCACTATGCATTTTATTAATACTCCATCCGTCCCAAAATTCTTGTCTTAGATTAGTCTAGATACGGATATATCTACAAGAATTCTGAGATAGATACATCCGTATCTAGACTAATCTAAGACAAAATTTTGGGACGGGGGAGTATATTAGTACAAATGAAATTAACATCTTTACATATCTATATCTATGCCTACTAATAAAACAATATGCGTTTTGCAAAAAATTTCATTCGTTCACCGTTGAAAAGATTTTTTTTATCTGATGTGGTACTAAATTCTTATGCATTTGTCTGCTAGAAAAAGAATGTTCGTACGTGGGCCGCGCTCTATGGCCCAGTGAAGCGAGATCACTTATTTTTCTGCCCACGCAACAGGGAAAATTCTATTTTCTGCAGTGGACGACAAATAGTTGGAGTTTCGCACAAGACAACCAATAATGGGCTGACCTTTTTTGCTTTTTTCTGTGTTTTCCTTCTATTTTTATTCTCCTTTCCCTATCTCTTTTTTTTCCTTATAAGTTAGTTTTTCTTTTAGAATTTATTTCGTAAATTAAAAATACTTAGAAAACGTCAGAATAAAAAACCAATTTGGGAAATGTTCAGAATTCCAAAATGTTGATGCTATTTTGAAAAATATTCAGAACTTGCAAAAAGTTTCCCATATTTCCAAAAAATTATTGTTTTTCTAAATTGTTCGAGATTTCTAAAAAGAAAATGAAATTTTAGAAAATGCTCCGAATTCAATAAATATTCTTGTTTTAGTGAAATTTTCTAAACAAAAAATAATGTTCGTGTATAAAAGATGCACATTTTCTAAAAATCTTATGAATTTTCAATACATGTTCCCCTTTTAAAAAAATGTTCATTTTTTAATAAAAAAGTTTCTGTTTTCAGAAAATATTTGTGAATTTTAAAAAGATGTTCCCTTTCATATTTTCTTCGTGTTTTTTCGAAAGTGTACAGAGTTTTAAAAAAATTGTTCAGGATTTAAAAAATTGTTCATATTTCCTAGAATATTCAAAAACATCATACCTTAAAATCCCCTCTATTGCAGGATTGAAAGTAAGAGTAGATTGAATAACTCATGGGCCTTCTCTGGCGTACGATGACGAATGGAAAAATAACGAATCTTCACACGCGGCAAAACCGAGAAGCTAAATGTTCCTTTTTTATGTGCACACAGGGTTTTGCTTGCACATATAATTCTCACTGACTTTAAATACATACTATTTTATCTCTCGTTGCAACGCAGGGGCATATGTGCTAGTTTGATGATAATATGGCGTGAACAACACAAAATTAAAGATAAATTTAGGACATATGTCAATATCGCCAAGTTTACTCCATGCTCATTCTTGAGCATTCAAGATGATAAATAAACGTTAATTTTGTATGGATACTAGTAAAATTAAACGACTGACACCTAAACTATTTTCACAATTTTCTAGTACAAGTATCACGTCCGCGTCCAACGAACAACGACGTCATCAACATGGCGCGCCCACGATCGCGGCTCCATCGCCGCCGTCTTCCACAACCACACCCGGCGCAACATCGAAGCTCGTGCGTGGTAGCAGTACTACCTCGGACGAGCAGCTCCGGCACCTTCACGAGCGCAGCGCGCCCGGTGGTTGGCTCTGCATGCATGCCCACCAGATGCTCGGTCAAATGCTGAAGACGGGATTTCCAAAGGTAAATTTGATTGAGCAGTAGACCCTTTTCCATTGAATCGTGGAGCATTGGGAAACATCAAACGTGCATCGATGAGAGGTCTCCATTCCCAAAACATGGTTTGCATTGTCGCGTTGATGTAAGCATTAGCTTTAGGAAAATACTACTCCAAAGATAGCGTGGTAACATGTGAGTGATCCTTGCGAGTGCTGCAAGAGTAAGGTGAAGTTCATCAGGCAGATGTGTGGTAACTTCAAAGATAGCGTGGTACGTTGGCTATTAATTTCTGTCATTCCTAGTTCAGTGAGTTGCCTCAGTTTTCTACAGTTTGCATGCTCCATTTCAACCTTTGTTCCACCACTGCTATTTGCTGCAGGTCATACCACAGCGGCTCATGAACCATTTTGGAGGTGATATCTCTGGAACCATAAAACTAGAATCCCCTAATGGCCAGGTGTATGATGTTGGAGTTGCCAAGAAGGTGAACAGAACGGTCCTCCGGTCTGGATGGGAGGCTTTTGTCGATGCCAATCAGATACAGGAGAACAATTCCTTGATGTTTCGGTACACTGGATTCTCCTGCTTCAAGGTTACGGTATTTGATTCCAATGGCGGGGAGAGAATCCCGTGCCGTGCCAGGATGGGAAATCCTTCTCATGTTGAAAAGCCAAGCATGCATCCTTCTGTTGTTTTGGCCAGTCCCCTTGATGGTACCACCCAGTCTTTCAGATTCAGATGACTGCTACATAACGCCAGGAAAGATACCTGCAGTAAAATATTCTGCTGATGAATTTTCAGGTTAAGTTGTCTACTAAAACCAATTGGTTACATAACACTAGGAGTGCCCATTAAATTGTTTTTACAGGTTGATCTCTTACTCCTGAATTCATTTTTTCCAGCAGAATATAGTCCATCTGAATCTGATTCTGTGGAGTTGGACAGTGTTCATGTGCTTTCAAAGGATTATGTCTTATCAAGACGATGTCATCTCACAGGAGAACAAATGGAAGAAATTGAAGCGTTCGTCTCAAAAATTCAATCTGAAATCCCTGTGCTTGTGGTAAAGATGAACAAGACCAATGTGTCCGACTACCCTGATCTGGTATGTTAGGTTCAAACTGTATGGGAACTGCTAATTAAATTGCCTGCGGTTACGTATGCCTCTCTTATTGACATTTTAATTGTATAAACCCTGAAAGATACTAATGGAACAATGAAACTAATATTTGTTACTGAACCAATGGTATACATGTCTTGCTGTTAGAAACTTTAGCCTTGGTGAAAGTCGTAATTGGTGTTCATAAGCTATGGCAGCATTGTATATACCCCATCTGTCTTTTAATCAGGTACTCCCTCCGTTACGAATTACTTGTCTTGGATTTGTCTAGATACGGATGTATCTAGACTCATTTTAGTGCTAGATACCTTCGTATGTAGACAAATCTAAGACAACTAATTCGGAACGGAGGGAGTAATACATAAGGAGTACGTGGGCGCATACTTTCCGCCCAGAACTCGATTTGTCACACTCAAGGTGCCTGAGAATAGCAAGTGTTGGCAATGCAAATTCTGCATTAGACCTGATGGTGGACACAACCTTTATTTGCGTGACTTTGTCCTGACAATCGTGTTCGGGAGGGATATCTCTGCCTCTTCCAACCAATCACAGAGGTTGAGGCAACAAACTTCACAATTATGGTCCACCCCTGCTTTGCAAAGCTGGAAGAGCTCCCAAATCAAGGTAATGTTCAAGAAACAAGTGTATAACTATATTGTGTTGATATTTCAAGAAATCTCATATTTCAAGCAGCTCTCTGTCAGGATGGTACCAGACAGTTAACCATCAACAAGTGGAATTTAGAAAAGTTGCACTGTATTTATTTCCCTGTCATACTTGTTTTTACAGTTCATTTTACTGTTGAAATTCTTGACAGGAGACAATCCACATGAATGTGCATCTATCTGCTCAGATCAACGGGAGACTTCCTCCAAGCTTCATTATGTCTTATCAAGTAGGTGCCGACTGGATGAAGAAGATGTGGCTGAAGTAGATGCTCTTGTTACGAAAATTCAACCTGATATCCCTTTTCTTGTGGTTCAAATGATGAAGAGCAATGTCAATGGATCACAACCTTCTCTGGTAACTAATCTTGTTCCTATTGTCCAGTGGGTAACTCTATTGTTTTTGCTTGAGATTGAATAGTGCAACACATATTGATTTATTTCAAAAATAGCTTTTTGTAAGGTTCACAACTAGCACCTCTCATTTCACTAATAGTCTTGATGTGTTCAACAAATAACTGTCAATTGGCACATGAACATTTTTTGGTTGCTCTGTGAGCATATTTTATTTTCTCCGCACTGATTTTTGGTTTCTGCCATATGCAATTAGAGTTGTGGTTTTCAAAGCTTCGTCATAAGAAAAATGATGATTCAAACGGATTGTGATCTGCCTATAATAATACTACCTTTAAAGAGCTTGTCACTCAAAGGCAGCTGTGCTCTACTGCCTCTGTCCGGGTTTATTAGTCCCCCTTGTATTTTGAATCAAATTTTGATCATAGATCTAACTAGCAAAACACAAGTTAGATGCCACAAAAAATCATATTGTTGATTCATATTTGAACAAAAGTTTCTAATGGTACTATTTTTACTGTATCAAAATACATTTTGCTAATCAAAATTTGACCCAAAATACAAGGGGACTTAATAAATCCGGACGGAGGAAGTAGTTGTTTGTTACTCCCTCTGTTTCTTTTTAGTCTGCATATAAGATTTGGTCAAAGTCAAACTTTATCAACTTTGACTAAGTTTATAGAAAAAAACATCAAGATTCATAATATGAAATCAATATTCTTAGATGCATCATGAAATTAATTTTCATACCATATAGCTTTAGTATTGTAGATGTTGATATTTTTTCCAACAAAGTTGGTTAAACTTTGCAAAGTTTGACTTTGACCAAATCTTATATGCAAACTAAAAAGAAACGGAGGGAGTACAATTCTCTAGCAACGATCAGTAGCATGTATGACGTCACATTATTGTCTTTTCCTAAAGAACACAAGAGATGAATATAGACATAAGTTATCAACAATATTTATTTTCTTGCTTACATGTAGAACCAGGACAGTTAGCTCAGTTTGTCATTGCATTACTTTTCTTCTTAATGTTTTTTCTTCCTTGTCTATATAATCAGGTCATTTGTAGGGGTTATGGAAGGGCACATTTTCCCAAAGGAAGGCAGACCATCACACTTAGGCTCCCAGGAGGGAAGAAGAAGTGGCATGCCATTTTCCACATCAGACGAGACAGCGGTGGGTACGTCCTCTATGGTGGGTGGCCAGACTTTGTCCGCGACAACGATTTGCGCGAGCAGGATGTCTGCCTCCTCCAACCAATGGACAAGGGTGAGGGGAGAAGGTTCACGGTGATGGTCCATTTGCTATTGATTTGTTTGTTGCACCTAGAAAACGAAAATAGCACCTGGGCGCCACGGAGGATGCTGCTGGTGGCGGTCATCTTCCAGACGGGGCACAGATGCTGCTGCTCCGCCAGGCCGGGTGGAGCAAGGCGTGGCGTGCAGAGATGCTCCACAGGCGGGTGCTGCCCGGGGGAGGGTGGCATGAGTTCGCCACCGACAACCGCCTGCAGGCCGGAGATCTCTGCCTGCTGGAACCGGTGAAGGGCGAGGTGCTTGCCATGTCTGTCCACATCATCCGCCGTGAGCAGTACTGTTAGCTTAGCATGCGGCTTCCGTGTGAGGGGCACTCAAGGGCGCTGGTGATGATATATACATTGCTCTTTTCTGATGCTATTTTGGTGATGGTTTGTTCTGTGATCATTCATGGGTGTGTCTGGTCTGATCTCCCATTGATGCATGCAGTGATATGCACCAGTACATTTCTAAGTTTGTTCATTGTCATCGATCTTTTGCTTCCAAGAAAGAAAAAAACTTGAGTCCTGGCTTGTCCTTTTGCTGCATTTCTCAGGTTTGCCGAATGCATGGATGCTTTTGTTACTTCAGCCTTGATGAATGTAATGTGCTATAGTTGTGCCGTTTAGAAATGATTTTTCTCTACAAAAGTACTTAGTTTCTGCCCAAGATCCTTCGAAAAGGGCACAGAGGGCCATGGTTTTTTTAGAGTGGTTCACACGGAATGAACACCCTGAATTTTAGAGAAACTAGGAAGATAGGAAAATCACCGGCGACAATGGTGGCACACGGTGGCTTTACGTGGATGCAAGCCGCCAAATGGGCAAAAGCCCTACTCCTTACACTCTTGTCACCATGTCAAAGCGCCTTCATCAAGCATAGATCGATCCTTGACAACTTTATATTTGTGCAAACCGTGATCGAAACCATCAAAGCAAAGAAGTCACCCTCAATCCTGCTCAAGATTGATGCTCCACAGCAAAGGCTTGTGATAGTGTCTCCTGGGAATTGCTTATCCAATCACTCACCTGGAGAGGATTTGGAACAAGATGGGCTAACTGGACCGCCGGCGTGCTTGCAATCTCTTCCACCAGAATCTGCATTAATGGGACTGTTCGATGAGATTCGGCATCGGCACTCTTGGTTGTTGTTATGGACACCGCTGCTGCTCTGCTTGACACGACACTGCCTGCCGGCGGGAGGTGGTGAAGGACATTGTTGGAAGATTGCAGGCACCTTTCGGAGCTTCCATTTATGCAGATGATGTTGCAAGTGAGATGCATGCATGCAGCTGAGCGCCTCCTTGAGATCTTTGAAGCAGCAACAGGGCTCAATACCAACTGGTAGAACATTATAGTGTTTGTTTGGGCTGCCTGATGATCCAGGTGCTGCTGCCATCTTCCAGGCCTCTACTCTACCCAGATGATCATCTCATCGCCGTCCTTCCGGGGCTCTCATCGAGCCACTGGATGCTGCCCTGCTGAACTGCTGTTCAAGCATTGCAATGGACGACGCCTGACTCTTCGTGATGCAATTACTGACAACAAATGGATGCCATTACTATGGATGCTATGGAAGGAAAGAAACGTCAGGATCTTCAATAACCTGAGAAGCGCTTCTGTCCTGTGCTCCTAGACTGCATGCAGCACTGGGCTCAATTTGTTCCCAAACCTACTCATGTATTGTTGTACTCCCATCAATAATCGCGTAGAGCCCACCCACTCGCTGTTATAGTACCATATGACTTCATTGATGAGCAGCTAAGATTTTGCGCACAAGAGCGCATCAAACAGCTCAGAAAAATCGATCTAGACATACGAAAATCTTAATTGCACAATCACCTATACTCAAATAGTTCAAAATGGCCATCCACCCATATAGAAGGGCATCTGAACCTATTGCATAATCTTGCATGGCACAGCGGAGCCGATGAACCGCTAGCGGTTGCTCCTACTTTCAACCAAAAAGCATGCATGAGATAATATATATTACATAAAAAGTATTAAACCCTCAGGTATAAGAAAAGCGAACTGGTCAATAGCCCAATACGGTATCAACTCTTTCTACTCCAGTACAAGTTGCATTTCCCAATCCTTGATTGGCATACAAGTCTGCAAGATAAATAGAAACCAAGGGAGCTCATTGCAAGATGGTCAATCGGCCAACCATCTCCCCTCCTCGCCATCGCATTGTTATATTACATATCACAAGATGGGAGGCGCCTCCGAAGTGAAGATTAATCGACGCAGGCGTCTCCAGTTGAGGTCGAAGCCCTCAAATGTTCTCGCTGGATACAGATCGTCCAAATGCTGATATGGTGTAAGCTTACACCAACAAAAATGCGTAACGATCCGCTCACAGTTGCGCATCAGCATCCATGCTGGATTTGTCGGTGTCGCTACCGGTAGGTGTATGAACCGATTTTTTACTGGATTTGCGAGCTCTCTGGGGAGGCCTGCTTGTTCCAGGGCTTTTGGGTTCGCCCTTGCGCTTTCCAATGAGCCCCAAGGCAAGTGCTTCCAGAGCTTTTGCTGTGGGAGGCCTGTTTCTGGTTCCATGCCTCCGAGAATCCGCCTGCGGAGCCAAATCAGCTTGTGAACTAGCAGTTTGTACCATAGCCATGGGTCGTTCTGCTACCTCTGGATCACGGACCTGATCGCTGCTGGAAATGGAGGGAGCTTCCTCAGCCATCATGTAATCATCATCATCTGATAAAGTGACACATACAATTGCACCTGTCATGCTATCAAGTGGTGTCTCCTGTTTAACCTGACCAACCGAACTACTAGCTTGAGCCCCTTTCGCAAATTTTGTCTCACCGATGGTGATCTTTGAATGAACTTCAGGCAGAGCATCGACCTTGCGCTCAAATGATTTGTCCTCATATAAGTTCTTCACTTTCATCTTCTCACTTGACCTGTCATTGGTAAGAGTGTTTGACGCACCTCTTATCTGCTCGCGTGGCTTCTCTGTGGAACATCTTGCAACCGTTTTGATCTGAGAATTACCAGAAACATCACCGACAATTGGTTTTGATGAGGTTGGCAGTGGCTTGATTTTCTCTTTGATCTGAGAATTACCAGAAACATTACCAACAGTTGGTTTTGATGAGGTTGGCAGTGGCTTGATTTTCTCTTTGATCTGAGAATTACCAGAAACATCACCAACAGTTGGTTTTGATGATGTTGACAGTGGCTTGATTTTCTCTTTGATCTGAGAATTACCAGAAACATCACCGACAGTTGGTTTTGATGACGTCGACAGTGGCTTGGTTTTCTCTTTGATCTGAGAATTACCAGAAACATCACCGACAGTTGGTTTTGATGACGTTGACAGTGGCTTGGTTTTCTCTTTGATCTGAGAATTACCAGAAACATCACCGACAGTTGGTTTTGATGACGTTGACAGTGGCTTGATTTTCTCTTTGATCTGAGAATTACCAAAAACATCACCGACAGTTGGTTTTGACGAGGTTGACAGTGGCTTGATTTTCTCTTTTGCTGAACCAACTCCCTTGGAGAAAGGAAAGCTGCGCCGGCTGGTCTGGTCATTGTTACAGCTAGATAATTTTCTGCGCTTTGACACTGGTGATAAATACTTGCGCCTTTCAGTTTTTGTTTTGGGCTCAAATAAGCATGTCAAATCAATTTTGTTACCACTGCCATTAGAAGAATGACCATTGACTGGAAAATCTGAGCATGATGCAGTCACCATGTTTTGCAACGAATCAACTTGGGTTTCTTTCTTTACATTGCGCACTGAAAATATTTCAGTGTCGTTAACATCAGTTGTAACTGGTCCACGATATTCCTGGTCATCTGACAATCGACCATCTGCATCTGACTCCTCCGATGAACTGACAGTCACAACCTTGCGTGATTGGCGTGAAGGGACAGAACGAACTTTTGCATCAGCAGGTAGTCTCCTCATCTCCCTGACTCTGAAGGGCTCTTGTCCTTGTACCAAGGTAGTATCAATAATTGTGAACCTTGGAAGCTCCTGATTACCATCCAAAGGATCATCTTGGTTATTTTTCATGTCTGTGTCATAGCCATTTTCCTCAACAGTAACATCATTACCGAATCCACCAACCTCTAGGTCAAGAAGGATGGGATCCGCTGCCACTCGTTTAAGGACATCGCTCACAGAATCAAAATAATGAGTACCTTTAGTGAGTTTACTTCTTGAGAATTTCTTTATACCTGGCACAAGAAACACAAGGGAATTCTTCGTTGTGCTGACATCTTTTGGCTGCTCTGAATGCCACCCTCTTGCAAGCAAACGGGGCCAGACAGCTTCCCAGAAAAGATCATTTGATCTTGTCTTGCTTCTTCTGAAATCGCCTGTTAAGAACTTAATTATCTCTTCCGAAGCAAGGGATGAACAGTCTTTGCCTGTAGGTATGTCAGGATGATTTGAAGGAACTTGGTTTGGCTTAGATGGGTCCAGAACAAATCCAGTCAAATCACGTTTCTCTTTACCAATTCCAACAGCCTCCACAAGAGCTTCTGTTCCAACAGTGGATTTCAGAGCAAAGACAAAATCTTCTAAAGATGTTTGTCCATCGTTGAAAGATTTGAAAATCTGCAACATGTGAAAGTAATACAGTTCATATGACAAATAAGATCCTTTTCAAAGGTTGACTATACTAAGAAAAAATCCATCCATGAATTATTGAATTATATGTCAAAATATTTTATGCCATGAAATTTGGTGGTTCTCCCATGAAATTAAGCTAGGAAAAAAATGCAAGTTACAGAAAGGAAAATATTTGTCTTTGGATCATCACAAAATTTGACTAATGTTTATCCTAGGAACAATAGCTTAAACAATCCAAGCACTTTTCAGAAAAAACTAGAAAAGAACCCAGAAAATCATGATAGCCAAATGCAGTGCACCTAAAATGGTTTTGATTTTCACGTTTAAGGTTCATATTCATAACAGGAAACCTATATAAATGCATCATAGTTAGATCTACTTATAAACAAGAGCAGGAGAGCACTACATGCAGAATAAAAAGATCAACAGTGTTATTCTGAACAGCAAAATTGATTGCTTTAGTGAAACATAACAATGTGTAAGGTGCCATATAACATGAAAGATTATTGTGTCTAATAAAGCTGAATATGAAAGTTCAAACCAGAGAGCATAATTTAAAAAAACCAGATCACAGAGTCAGTTGAACTGGGCACAAACAGAACGGTTGAGTTCAATGGATTGGTTTCCCTCGAAGACTTGCATGCATAAAAAATGAACATGTGTGCAGCACCAGCAAGAACTCTTCTATATAAACAAACAGAAGCAAGAAAAATGCAGCTAGCGCAAATGACACACTCTAATGTTCAAGAAGTAGCTGGTCTGACCAATCCAATTAGCATTCAGGTACTTGTACACACTGAGGGAGCAACAAGCACTGCTTAGATCCCTACACAGCAATGGGGGCTCATCGACGGCTGTTGTCACCGACAACTTCGGCGACAGCGATGTGGAGATGGCAGCAGAGCAAATTGTGCACCAGCCGTGAAGGGTTTGGCCCCGATACCATGTAGATGAAATTACGGGGGAATAATCATGTGTGTTCCCAGGGATACACTTTTTTATTAACTTGCAAATAGACCCTTACTAGTATACGAACATGTTGGGTTGACAATACAAACAACATAGTATTAAGTTGAATATAGTGCTATTGTTGAATCTGAGTGGCTAGTGTTGACAACCAAATCAGTGAATAGAACACGGTGGCTGGTCAACAACCAGTTCCTTTTAAATAACTGAGGTTCCCTGCCCTGGGATCACTAAAAAACAGAGACTAGTATTGGCCAAGTTTCGGCAATGAATGCAGATAGGCATAGCAATAGCAAAAAACTCCAAAATCATGAGCATTTCAATTTAAGGTATGTCAAACCGCATGCAATAAAGGCACTCGTTTGGTTCACTATGTTAAAAGATGTTAAGCCCTACACTATAGTATTCAACGGTACACATAATTTGGACTTACTCATTCCTTTCAACCATTCATTATAAGTTACAAAGAAAAACTGAAGAGATTTTTTTCCACAGAAACACAGTTTTTCTAGGGAGCCACAGAAACACAGCTAATTCTAGTAATATACACAAAATAGTGTTGAAAGTGACGGTCAGACTAACAGAACCTCAGCCGATCATGTGGATAATTTCATGCTGAGTCATTCCATAAGTATTAGTTAACCAGCTACAACAACCAAAGGCAGACAAGATCATTTTTTGTTGTTACATAGGCTAAGTTGCAACATACCTCCACCAACGAATCATGAGCTTCATCGAGTATTACAGATTTAAGACGAGAAATAATCTCCTGCTGCCGCCAACTTGTAAAAATGCGTTCACCGAGAATGCATCTCCTAGTTCGTGCTTTTCTGCAATCCGACCATCTTCTATACGCGTCTCTTTTGTAGAACTTTCCATAGTAGTAGGAAAGCACATCCCCAATAGTCTTGTTACCAAGGAACCTGCTCAACAGACTTAGATTTTTGCCGAAAATGTAAAGCCCGAGCAGAAAACATTCTGCCTCAATACCACTCCAAAGGGAAGTGGATGCACACGGCAGCGGAGTAAATTGATCAATTTCCCCTTGCTGCGTCATTGGCTTATTAGTAAAATTGTGGCCTTCTTGAGTAGAACATGAGGCCAAGTTCTCGGCATGTGCTTGATTACTGCCAGATTCTACATGATCTACAGGCACCATGGGCTGTGGATCCTGATATGTTGAATCATGGTCACTCGTATCATTGCTGGTTGGACAAACTGAGTTTACAGGACGATCCTCATCCTGGCTGATGGCTCTTGCTTTGGTTTCTGAAGAATGATGCCTTCCTAATTCTTCCTCCTTACGGACTTCACTTGGTTCCCATGTAACTGGTATAGCTAACCCAATCGTAACAGGGTAATCAAAACCAGGTAGCACGCTTCCAAGCGTGCTGGTCATGAGCTGCTGACGCTCATCCTCTGTGGACAGATTCGGGATTTCTGCCTGGTGGTCACTCCCAATGCACGGACATACAGGTGCGTCATCATATATCACATCTGAAGCAAGGGAAACTTCCAGAGACGGTTGGTGTTCACCACTGTCTTCGAGTTCAACTGAATCCATCTACCAAAATCAGAACAAAAAGTAATTAGTTTAGATCACATATTTAAATTTGTATAAAGAAGATGCATATCACCGACATTAGTAACTAAGTTGACATTTTTTGGAAGAACCATAAGGGTGCACCGCTAACATAGCTCTTTGAGGACTTCAGCGAGAGAAAACAGATATTAGAAACAGTTGAACACATACAAAATTTCAGGCCTAAGTACCATCCGTTAAAATCCTTACATATACTACCAGTAATCTTAGGATGCAACACCTCTGTACCTTCCGATATAGACTGCGCGCAACAAGAAAGTAGCAAACACTTCTAGGTAGAAACTTAACGCGTGTTCTAACATCGAGCAACTTTAGTAGAATCGTAACGCATGCCAAAGCTCCACATTAACCCCGGAAGCAACCCACGCTCATGTGAAACATCCCTCTCACACAAGACTGAAGGCCAAATTGGGGGGGGGGGGGGGGGGGGGGGGTGCAAACTTTGGCCGAAAATAAACATTTGCAAAAGGCTTGTTGTTCATGGCACAGTTTCCAGCCATGCCAGCAACGATACTAACAAAGATAAAACGCAACCTCGACGAGGGCAACGAGGGCTAGCTTCCAAGCTTCGGAAAGGCCCACGACAGGGTGGCGAAACAATGCTGACCAAACAATTACCACTAACCACCCCACCAACAACGAGAGTAACGCGCGCTACGACGGGACGAACAAGCAAGGGTCGGGGCGCAGCGCAGACCTTGCGGTTGCCGGATGACGCGGCGGAGGAAGTCCGGACGGAGGGGGACGGCGGCGGCGGTGGGGAGCAGGAGGAGGAGGCGACCCCGCGAGGGATCTGTCGCGGGCGGTTGCGCTCGCGCGGAGGACGCGACGTGGGGGCCGGCGCGCGGGAGAGGACGTGCGGGCGCGTCGCCGGCGCCGGCCGTCGCTGCTCGCTGGCTGGCGCGGAGGATGGAGGATATACGTGCGGTGGAGCGGGGCCGAGCGCCGGCGCTGGTGGTGGTGGTGGTGGTGGTCGCTGCTGCAGAGACGAGAAGAGAAGGGGATCGCCAGCCAAATCGACTACCGAGGAGTCAGTCCGTCGCGCGTGGCCGCCAAGGCCCGCTCGCTCCGTTCGGTGCGGCCCACTAGCCCAGGCCAGATCGCACGGGCCTCCTTCGTCTGCCTAAAGATAACTACTCCCCTAAAATAAAACTTAAAGATAACTACTTCTCAAAAAACAAACCTAAAGATAAGTGATCTAAAACATCTAGTACTAATTTACAGAGAGAGTACTAGTAGTTATCTTCTATTGTCGGGCCCACAACTGAAATGGGAGACTTTTGGGGTCTGTCCCAAGAGGGATGCGCCTTGCAATGTGTGCTCGTGTAAGAGTCGTTTTGAATCTTAGGAGTTATAGTACAATCCAGACAAATAGAGAAAATCTCTGAAAAACAAAAACTTGCCATCCTTGTAACACAGAACTAAACATGGCAATTTTTGGGATGTTGGCAACAACAAAAATTCCGTTCACATATGTTGATCATAGTATGGGCAAAAATACTAACCAAAGAGCGGAACTGCCGGGCATCCACCTCCCGCATCCTTGCCTGCTCCACCTCCCAACTTCACATGTCCTCCGCCGCACAAAGTCGATTCCCTGCCAGAGACAACATTGATGCCCCCATTGAAGGAGCAAGGTCAAGCGTTGGTAGAAAAAAGGGTAAAACATCATCCGGGCATGTAATATAATGTGTTCACGACAACAAGATCTGTCGACTCCCAACAAATCCTCAAGTCCATGCCCTACCGATCTTTCTGTTCCATTAAGAAAAAGCAAAATCGTGTGTATTGGCATCGGAAATCAACATGCATCGTGCCCCCCACACCCCACCGGCCCCTCTTTTCCTTCAACAAAGCAAAAACATGTGTGCGGTGGCTAGAGAAAAGGCTTGCCCCGCTACTAAATCCAGGTCGTCGTCTAGTCTCCCTTTGGTGAAATCGAACGAACGCCCCAGAGAACCTCTCAATTGCGCTAGAATGTAACAGATGGAGTAGTAAGGCAACCAAAAAGGGCCATCGCTTGAACCAAAATCCGTGCTCGTCTTCGCATCGCCGAACCCCCAAGAAAATTCGAGCTGGAAATCCGTTGCGAATAGGTGAGGAGGAACGATGAACATACCTTGCCCGAAGGAGTGCATGGCTGATTTCAGGGGGGCGTCAGTGTATCCTCTAGATCTCACGAAGGGGCGTTGGCGGAGCGAGCAAATGTGGTTGGCTGCGATGGTGGGGATATAGAGATGGGGTGCGGTGCTGGAGCGAACGATGAGTCACCACGCCACGCTGAGTGGTGCCACGCTGGCAATGCACGGAGATTCAGATGAGGTGTCATACTGAACCGAGTGATCAGCATCGTGTCACGCCAGAAATCAGTTTCTTACCTTTTTCGTCTTGCCAACTAGTATATATATATATTATATTATATAAATACCCAGAGGAGCATATCCAACTAATCTCGTTCAATCTAACGACTGATTGCCTCAATGGCAAGCGCTAAATATGTTTATCGCACAATAAATATTATACCAAATATCAATATCAGGGATAATCACATAATTATCATGCAGCTAATATTTTATCGAATACAGTTAATATTCTACCAATATCTTTAAAACATATATTCTACTCATGTCCGGTGAAAAGTGTACATATAAATTTTTTAGGACAAATTATGAAGTTGAGTAAAAATACATTGGAAAGGTGCAAGCCACCAACTCTCGTCTTTAATTACCAAACCCCCAATGAGCTAAATGCATGTACTCCCTCCGTAAACTAATATAAGAGCGTTTAGATCACTATTTTAGTGATCTAAATACTTTTATATTAGTTTACAGAGGGATTAAAAATTAAGAAGGCCATGTGTAGAATGTTATTAATCTTGATTACCGTGTGATGAGAGAGAAATTTTTTTTTTACTCTAAGTGCATTGAAAAGATAGAAATACACTCTTTTGTGGACAAATTTTAAAGCCAAATATATACTCTTCACCGGACGAAGGGAGTACTCGTTTACTCAGGGAGTACCAAATATAAATGTGTATTGCACGTACACCTTTATTAGTTATAGAAATGAGATGGTGTGTATCTGAGTTCCTAATTAAAAGAAAAGAAATGTTATTTGATAGTTGTGGTAGGAAATTTCTACGCATCCGCTGTTGGGGAACGTTGCATGAAAACAAAAAAAAATTCTACGCACACGCAGGATTTATCCATGAAGATGCATAGCTATGAAAGGAGGAGCATCTACATACCCTTGTAGATCACTAAGCGGAAGCGTTTATCAACGCGGTGGATGTAGTCGTACACCTTCACAATATGTCCCGATCAAGTACCGAACGTATGGCACCTCCGTATTCAGCACATGTTCAGCTCAATGACGTCCTCGTCTTCTTGATTCAGCTAGAGAGGCGAAGTAGTAGATGAGTTCCGACAGCATGAAGGCGTGGTGGTGGTGGTGGTGAAGAACAATCTCCGCAGGGCTTCGCCAAGCACAACGGAAACTATGACGGAGGATAAACTAGAGGGGGCAGGGTTGCCGGCACATGGCTTGGTGAATCTTGATGTGTTCTGGGTGCTAGCCCTGCCGCTCTATTTATATGTTGAGCCCTGATGTCTGCTAGAACTACGTCGGTAATTCCCCAAAGAGGAAGGGATGATGCAGCACATCAACGGTAGGTATTTCCCTCGGTGATGAGACCAAGGTTATCGAACCAGTAGGATAACCATGCAACACTACGTGAATGGCACCTGCACACAAATAACAAATACTCGCAACCCGACGTATTAAAGGGGTTGTCAATCCCTTTCGGGTAACGGCGTCAGAAATTGACAAACGGATGTGAGAAAGTTGTAATAAGTTGATAGATCGAACGCCAAATAAAATAAAGTGCAGCAAGGTATTTTTGGATTTTTGGTTTAATAGATCAGAAAAAAGCAAAGAAAAATAGATCGCAAAGGCAAATCTATTAAAGAAGAGACCCGAGGGCCGTAGGTTTCACTAGTGGCTTCTCTAGAGAAAAATAGCAAACGGTGGGTAAAAAAAATACTGTTGGGCAATTGATAGAGCTTCAAATCATCATGACGATAATCCAGGCAATGATCATTATATAGGCATCACGTCCAAGATTAGTAAACCGACTCCTGCCTGCATCTACTACTATTACTCCACACATCGATCGCTATCTAGCATGCATCTAGTGTATTAAGTTCATGGAGAAATGGAGTAATGCAATAAGAACGATGACATGATGTAGACAAGATCTATTTATGTAGAAATAGACCCCATCTTGTTATCCTTAATAGCAACAATACATACGTGTCGGTTCCCCATCTGTCACTGCGATCAAGCACCGTAAGATCGAACCCATAACAAAGCACCTCTTCCCATTGCAAGATAAATAGCTCAAGTTGGCCAAAAAACCAAATATCGAAGAAGAAATACGAGGCTATAAGCAATCATGCATATAAGAGATCAAAGAAGACTCAAATAACTTTCATGGATAAAAAAATAGATCTGATCATAAACTCAAAGTTCATCGGATCCCAACAAACACACCGCAAAAGGAGTTACATTATAGGGATCTCCAAGAGACCATTGTGTTGAGAATCAAACAAGAGAGAGGAAGCCATCTAGCTACTAACTACGGGCCCGAAGGTCTACAAAGAACTACTCACGCATCATCGGAGAGGCACCAATGGACATGATGAACCCCTCCTGATGGTGTCTAGATTGGATCTGATGGTTCTGGAACTTGCAGCGACTAGAATTGATTTTCGTCGACTCCCCTAGGGTTTCTAGAATATTGGGGGTATTTATAGAGTAAAGAGGCGGTTCGGGAGGCAACCGAGGTGGGCACAACCCACCAGGGCGCGCCTCGGCCTCCAGGCACGCCCTGGTGGGTTGTGCTCCCCTCGGAGCACCCCCAGGCGCTTCTCCGGCCCACTGGATGTCTTCTGGTCCAAAAATCCACAAAAAGTTTCGCTGCGTTTGGACTCCGTTTGATATTGATTTCCTGCAATGTAAAAAACATGCAAAAGAAAACAGCAACTGGCACTTGGCACTATGTCAATAGGTTAGTACCCAAAAATGATATAAAATGATTGTAAAACATCCAAGAATGATAATATAACAACATAGAACAATAAAAATTATAGATGTGTTGGAGACTATCAGCATCCCCAAACTTAATTCCTGCTCGTCCTCGAGTAGGTAAATGATAAAAACAGAATTTTTGATGTGGAATGCTGCCTAACATGCTCATCTCATATTCTTTTATTTATAGCATGGACATTTGGACTTTTATATGGTTCAAAGCAATAGTCTAGTTTTGAATGAGACTTAAATACTCAAGCATATCAACAAGAAACCATGTCTTTCAAAATATCAACGCTAAAATAAGTTATCCCTAGCCCATCATGCTCAATCATTGATCCATTCATGAAACACACTCGCATATTAGCTACACCCAATGCTCAAGTACGATCATAGTGCCCCCTAGTTGGTGCTTTATAAGAGAAGATGGAGACTCAAATTAAAAATAAAAATTGCATAAAGTAAAAGAAAGGCCCTTTGTGGAGGGAAGTAGGGTTTTGTAGAGGTGCCAGAGCTCAAAGTAAAAAACATAGAGATAAAACATTTTGGGAGGCATGCTTTTCCTGTCAACGAGAATGACCGAGAAAGTTCCCAATACTTTCCATCCTAGATATATCATAGGCGGTTCCCAAACAAAAATTAAAGTTTATTCCTTTTTCAACCATACTTTCACTTTCCATGGCTAGCCATTGATACGTCTCCAACGTATCTACTTTTCCTAACGCTTTCCTCTTGTTTTGGACTCTAATTTGCATGATTTGGATAAAACTATCCCCGAACCGACGCTGTTTTCAGCAGAACTACCGTGGTGTTGTTTTTGTGCAGAAATAAAAGTTCTCGGAATGGAACGAAACTTTGCGAGGAATTTTTATATCAATAAAGAGAATTTTTGGAGCCAAGGACCACCAGAGGGGGGCACCTGGGTGGGCACAACCCACCAGGGCGTGCCCCCCTCCTGGTGCACCCAGGTGGGTTGTCCCCACCTGGTGGCCCCGCAGACCCTGAAACCTACGCTATAAAATCCTATTTTTTTCCAGAAAAAATTAGGGAGAAAGAATTATTGCGATCCACGAGACGGAGTCGTCGTCACCTCCTGTTCTTCATCGGGAGGCCAGATCTGGAGTCTGTTTGGGGCTTCGGAGAGGGGGGTCTTCATTATTCGTCATCACCAACCCTTCTCCATCGCCAATTCCATGATGCTCCCCACCGGGAGTGAGTAATTCCTTCGTAGACTCGCTGGTCGGTGAGGAGTTGGATGAGATTCATCATGTAATCAAGTTAGTTTTGTTAGGGCTTGATCCCTAGTATCCACTATGTTCTAAGATTGATGTTGCTATGACTTTGCCATGCTTAATGCTTGTCACTTAGGGCCCCGGTGCCATGATTTCAGATCTGAACTGTTTATGTTATCATCATTATATACATGTTCTCGATCCGACCTTGCAAGTTATAGTCACCTACTACGTGTTATGATCCGGCAACCCCGGAGTGACAATAGTCGGGACCACTCCCGATGATGACCGTAGTTTGAGGAGTTCATGTATTCACCGTGTGTTAATGCTTTGTTCCAGTTCTCTATTAAAAGGAGGCCTTAATATCCCTTAGTTTCCAATTGGGCCCCGCTGCCACGGGAGGGTAGGACAAAAGATGTCATGCAAGTTCTTTCCATAAGCACGTATGACTATTTATGGAATACATGCCTATATTATATTGATGAACTGGAGCTAGTGCCGTATCGCCCTAGGTTATAACTATCTCATGATGAATATCATCCAACAAATTCCGATCCAATGCCTACGAATTTATCTTATATTGTTCTTGCTAAGTTACTACTGCTATCATTATTGTTGCACTTGCTACAAAACTATTGCTATCACTGTTACCGTTACTACTGCTGCTATCACTACTATGAAAACTATCATATTACTTCGCTACTGATCACGTTGTTGTGGAAATTAATCTCTAGGTGCGGTTGAATTGACAACTCAGCTGCTAATACCTTCAAATATTCTTTGGCTCCCCTTGTGTCGAATCTATAAATTTGGGTTGAATACTCTACCCTCGAAAACTGTTGCGATCCCCTATACTTGTGGGTTATCAAGAGCCGTATCCAGCTAAGACTAAGATTTATCCCTCTAAGACGAGGGGAGATAGGAAACTACCATCCAGTTCTGCTTTGGATTCACCTTCTGTTATAAGTAAACTTGCAACACCACCACATGCTATTAATCCTCATATGTCGCAAGTTATTGATGATGCTACTTCTGCTATGAATGATAATTATGATGATGCTAGTACCTTGCTTGATGATAATGATGTGCCACTTGGTGATTTTCTTGATGAACGAATTGCTAGAGTAATACAACATGATGTTGTTGAATCTGATGATGAGCTTGAAACTAAAACTCCTGAAACACCTGCTATAACTAGCCTTCCTAGATATGAATTGCCTAAGGTACTGGAAGGTTATGTTATGAATGAGGAGACAACTAGAGACATTCTTGCTTGCAAGGATAGAGATGATCTAGAGAAATTATTATGCAAGTACAAAGAAAAATCTCGGAATGCTAGAATGCAATATGATCCTAAGTTTGCTACTTCACCTAACTTTATTGACGATAAGGATTATGAATTCTCTGTGGACCCAGAGTTGATTACTTTGGTTGAATCTGATCTTTTCCATGGTTATGAAATTGAAACTGTTGTGGCACATCTTACTAAGTTGAATGACATAGCCACCCTTTTTACTCATGATGAGAAGACTCGCTATTACTTTATTCTCAAATTATTGATGTTCTCATTAAAGGGCGATGCTAGAGCTTGGTACAATACTCTTGCTCCTGGTTGTGTGCGTAGTCCCCGGGATATGATTTATTACTTCTCTGAAAAATATTTCCTTGCTCATAAGAAACAAGTTGCCTTGCAGGAAATATTTAACTTTGTGCAAATTAAAGAAGAGTGTCTCCCATAAGCTTGGGGGAGACTTTGCCAATTACTTAATGCTTTGCCTGATCATCCTCTTAAGAAAAATGAAATACTTGATATCTTCTATAATGGACTAACTGATGCTTCTAAGGATTTCCTAGACAGTTGTGCTGGTTGCGTTTTCAGGGAACGAAATATTGGGCAAGCTAAAGAATTATTGAATAACATATTGAAAAATTATGATGATTGGACTCTTCCTGAACCACCGGCTAAACCCTCTCCGAAGAAGAGGGTATATTATTATATCTCAGTCCCGAAGATATGCAAGAGGCAAAGAAATCTATGAAGGAAAAAGGTAATAAAGTTGAGGATGTTAAAAATTTACCTCCTATTGAAGAAATACATGGGCTTAATACACCACCACCAAAGGTGGTATAGGTAAATTCTCTAATGAAGTTTAATGATAATGACAATCCTCACAATATGCACCCTAGCCAATGCCTTTATGAGTTTGAAAACTATATTAGAAAACAAGATCACTTCAATGCAAATGTTATTAAACAACTGAAATACAATTCTGATATGATTGCTCGCTTGAGTGACTTATTATTTAGAATCTAAAATTATGTTAGAGGTGTTGGAAAACATGGTTCTATGGTCCAAACTCAGTTAGAACAAGTTGCTAAATCACAAAGAGAGTTGCTAGATGAAATGAATAGCAATATACATGACTTTGCTGTTAGAGTAGCAACTAGAGGAGGTAAAATGACTCAGGAACGACTTTATCCCGAGGGACACCCAAAAAGAATTGAACAGGATTCACAAATGAACAACACCACTGCACCTAGTCCTTCTAAAAAGAAAAGGAAGAAGAAAAATGATAGGACTTTGCATGCTTCTAGTGTACCTGAAATAGAAAAACCTCCTAATAATGAAGTCTCTATCTCTGATGCTGAAACTCAACCTGGTAGTGAATACTCACCTTCTGATAATGACGAAGTTCATGAAAATACTCAAACAATAGTAATGAACCAGACAATGATGTTGAGATAGAACCACCGGTTGATCTTGATAACCCACAACCTAAGAATAAAAGGTATGATAAAAGTGACTTTGTGGCAAGAAAACATGGTAAAGAAAGAGAACCATGGGATCAAAAACCTATGCCCTTTCCACCTAAGTCAACTAAAAAGAAAGATGATGAAGAGTTTGAACGCTTTGCTGAAATGCTGAGGCCAGTCTTTTTGCATACTCACTTGACTAATATCTTGAAAATGCCTCCTTATGCAAAGTATATGAAAGACATCATCACCAATAAGAGAAAAATACGAGAAGATGAAATCTCCACCATGCTTGCTAATTATACTTTTAGAGATGGAGTACCTAAAAAACTTGGAGATCCGGGATTACCAACTATACCTTGCTCTATCAAAAAGAATTATGTGAAAACTGCTTTATGTGATTTAGGAGCTGGTGTTAGTGTTATGCCTTTCTCTTTATATAAAAGACTTGATTTGAATAAGCTCACACCTACTGAAATATCTTTACAAATGGCTGACAAATCAACTGCCATACCTATCGGTATCTGTGAGGATGTGCCCGTTGTTGTTGCTAATGTCACTATTTTGACTGACTTTGTTATACTTGAGATGCCCGAGGACGACAACATGTCGATTATCCTCGGTAGACCCTTCTTGAATACTGCAGGGGCTGTTATTGATTGCAATAAAAGCAAGGTCACATTTCATATCAACGGTAATGAGCATACGGTACATTTTCTGAAGAAACAATTCCAAGTGAATGGTATTAATGCTATTGAAAAATCTCCGACAACCACTATTGGAAGTTTTCAACTACCTCTACCTACTGCCAAAAAGAAACATGAAATGCTTATTATTGGGGACATGCATATCCCCGTTGAGGTAACTTAGTGATTTACGAAAGTTCTTCGGTTTCATATTAATCAAAAATGGTTGTTAATAAGACCTGATCAACCTTATTAATGGATCATTTTTTGAGAGGTATGAAGTTGATGAATTTAGTAAGCACTACCTTCTGTTTTCTGTTTTTATTAGTTAAATAAAATGAAATGCCATGTTTTGTCTGTTTTTTGAATTTCCTGTTCAATAAAAAATGGTAAAAGTTCTCAGAATGCTCTGAAAAATTAATACAATTTTTTCCGAATATTCAAGAATTTCTGGTGCAAATAATATCAAAGGGAGGTGCACCAGGTGGGCACAACCCACCTGGGCGCGCCAGGACTCCCAGGCGCGCCCTGGTGGGCTATGGTCCCCATGTGGGCCCCCTCACTCATCTCTTTACATCACATCATCACCTACCTCCAGAAAAAAAATCTCCATTGCTCTTTCTCCCGTGTTCTTGCTCTCAAACCTGTGGATTTCGATCTATTTGCTCGAAGCTCCGTTTCCGAAACAGTTTCGGGGGATTGTTGCTTGGTATGTGACTCGTCCGTTTGTCCAATTAGTTTTTGTTTCAGTTGTTTATATTTTGAATAATTAGCTACTCTTGGTGCTGCTGTAGATGAGCTTGCATGTTGAATTCTTAGAGTTATAAGTAGTTTGAATGCTTGCTATGGCCTCTATGTATCCCTATGAGTAGTTGGTATCACTTTTGTGAAGTTTTGTTGAGAAATTTTTTGTGGACTAAAAATTTCAGAATTTTTGTTCATAGGAAAAACATGAATATATTTAGGAAGTTTGGTTCCAAGAAGAACTCCAAGGGATTTATTGGGAGTCATCCGACAGTGATCTCCACCCTCGGAGGTTGGCGGAAGTACGACCGTGCGAATGGCCGCATATCCCGTTCGTGGAAGAGGCTGGACTCCTTCAAGAGTTCACACAATATGTTGCTAATGCCAGCCTCATCGACTTCATCGCAGCTGAATGTGAACAGTATCATCTCCTCACAAACATCTTTGTTCAAAGTTTTACTTTCCTTCCTAGGAACAATCCTCCTGAAGTGTAGTTTAATTTATATGCTGAAACCCGTCAGATACCACTTACTGAATTTTGTAACAGATGCATGAACCCTTCTGTCAGGAGTTTAGTTGAGCCTAGGCCGACAGAGTTTGAGGCCTTTTATCGTACCTTGAAAGTGGGAGATGAGAAAGGGGTGTCGGCTATCACTGCCACTAGCATACACTTTCCTGCCTTGCATTATTTTGCTTTATTTATTGCTAAGTGTTTGTTTGCTAGAGAAAATGTAGGTGCGCTCAGCGCACCAAACTTTGCTGTTTTATGTCGTGCACTAGAGGGCGACAACACTTATAGCTTGGGAGCTATTATGGCACGTCGCCTCCACGTTAATAAGTCCAAGGGTAAAATACATGGTGGGATTTTTGCTACTCATTTGGCAACTCACTTTAATGTTGAGATACACCTCCATGATTAGCCTCTGACCAAGGTTTACTAGATCGCGCAACCATGGATCACCACCATTTTACTGATATTGAATCTCCTAACATCCCTATTCCATATAACCTGGTTTTTACTGTGAGGACTCGTGATATTATTCCATTGCCTTCTCCTGCTTTGTTTGATCCTGTTGCCAGGGGCGAATATAGGATTATGCTTGCGGACATCATCGCCTACCGGAATGACTAGGCTGCAGCAGACGAGGATCCTCAGGAGTGGGATGCATGGATGCCCACTCCTCAGCACCCCGACTACTATCCAGGCTACTGATCAGTTACCAAGCTAGGACAAAAGCCTAAGCTTGGGGGAGTACATGTTTCTCACCGACATCACATTCATGTTCACACATCTCACTCCAGTTGTCGGTGTTTACACTTTTTCATTGTATCATCCATGCTTAATTTTATTTTCTTGCTTTTTTCTTGTGTGTTTGAAAAACCATAGAAAAACAAAAAAATTAGTTGTAGTTAATTTACCTATGCATGCCTCATATGAATAATTGTTGATCTAATAAAGAGCCCATTTTACCTTGTCTTCTCCAATTGAATAAAATGTTTGCAGATTCGAGCTTAGTCCATGGCACACTTGCACTATTATTATTTTCATATCATTCGGTCGTGCAAGTGAAAGGCAATAATGACGATATTCAATGGACTGGTCGTGGCAGAGAGAAACAGTATGAACTCGACTTGTTCTGTTTGTGTAAATATGTTTAACCTAGTATCCATGGTTCAGCCCATTATATGATTAAACATGTTTGCAATGACAATTAGAGATTATAATTTCTCATGCCATGCATAAGTAGCTAGGAGTGGATAATGACTTATCTTGGATATCAACATTGCGTTAAAATGATTGTGATGTAGTATGATGATATGGTATCCTCCTCTGAATGTTCGAGTGGCTTGACTTGGCACATGTTCATGCATGTAGTTGAATCAAAACCAACATAGCCTCTATGATATTTATGTTCATGGTGTTCATATCCTACTCATGCTAGTGTCCAATGTTACTTATGCATAATGCATGTTCATGACCATTGTTGCTCTCCAGCTGGCCGCTTCTCAATCTAATTACTAGCCTTTCCTGTACTAAGTGGGAATTCTGCTTGTACATCAAAAACCTTGAACCCAAGTTACTCTAGATGAGTCCACCATATCTACCTATATGTAGTATTACCTTGCCATCCTAAGTAAATTTGCATGTACCACCTCTAAAAACTTATAATAAATATCCTTTTTGTGTGCCTGGATCATTCATGGAATGACAGGAGGTAGTCGGTATCTTCCATGCTAAGCGGGTTATTCTCAGGTCGAGTGTTTATTCACTCGCCATCGCACGAGAAAAGGGCGGTAATAGGGATGCCCAGCCAAGCTGCAAATAGAAAAAGCTTACAAATAATCAAACAAAAACTCCCAATGGAGCCAAAACATTTACTTTTATCGCTTGGGAACTGCCACTAGCGTGCTTAGCATGGAAGATATTGATAACTGATGGTCGTGAAGTAAATGAGAAGGGTGCATGTCTCAAAATATCATTTACCTCTGTTTTAAAACTTGAGCTCTGGCACCTTTGCAAATGACTGCTTCCCTCTGTGAAGGGACTATCTATTTACTTTTATGTTGTGTCATCACCTTCTAAAATAAGCGCCAGAACCTGAGAGCACTGCTGTCATGCTTATGCATTGTGTGCAGCTAATGTTGGGTGCATCATGATTGGATCTTTTCTACCATGAATTACAATGTTTAGTCGCTGCTTGAACTTTGGAAGTGCTCTACATTTATGTTTTACGGTCTCAGAAAGGGCTAGCGAGATACCACTATTGTCATATTATATCATGGTTGTTTTGACAATGTGTTGTCGTTTGAGATTGTTGGGGAACGCAGTATTTCAAAATTTTACGTACGATCATGCAAGATCTATCTAGGAGATGCATAGCAACGAGTGGGGAGAGTGTGTCCACGTACCCTCATAGACCGAAAGCGGAAGCGTTTAGTAACACGGTTGATGTAGTCGAACGTCTTCACGATCCAACCGATCCAAGTACTGAACGTACGACACCTCCGTGTTCAGCACACGTTCAGCACGCTGACGTCCCACAATCTCTTGATCCAGCAGATGCTCAGGGAGAGTTCCATCAGCACGACGGCCTGGTGACGGTGTTGGTGATGTGATCCGCACCGGGCTTCGCCTAAGCACCACGACTATATAATCTGAGGTGTAATCTGTGGAGCGGGGCATCGCACACGGTTAAGAGAAACTTGTGTGTTATAGGTGCCCCCTCTCCCCACATATATATAGGTTGGAGGGGGGGAAGACGCAGCCGTAGGACGCCCCAAGTAGGCTGAATCCTACTTGGGGTGCAAGCCCAATTCGGCTCCCCCTTCCTTATTTCAACATATGGGAAGGAAAGAGAAGGGGGAAGAGAAGGAAAGGGTGGAGGCCGAACCCTTCTCCTTCCTTTCTTCTTCCCCTTCCTTTCCTCCTACTCCGATTCGGCCTAGGAGGGGAGCACCAGCCCACCAGGGGTTGGTCTGTTCCTCACTTGGCCCAATAGGCCCATAACTGTGCTGGGGGGTGCCCGAAACCCCTTCCGGTGACCCGATATCACCCGGAACAATTCTGGTGTCTAAATATCATCATCCTATATATGAATCTTTACCTCTCGACCATTTTGAGACTCCTCGTCATGTCTGTGATCTCATCCCAGACTCCGAACAAACTACGGTCACCAAAAATACATAACTCATAATACAAATTGTCATCAAACGTTAAGCATGCGGACCCTATGGGTTCGAGAACTATGTAGACATGACCGAGACACATCCCCGGTCAATAACCAATAGCGGAACCTGGATGCTCATATTGGCTCCTACATATTCTACGAAGATCTTTATCGGTCAAACCGCATAACAACATATGTCATTCCCTTTGTCATTGGTATGTTACTTGCATGAGATTCGATCGTCGGTATCATCATACCTAGTTCAATCTCGTTACCAGCAAGTCTCTTTACTTGTTCCATAACACATCATCCCGCAACTAACTCATTAGTCACATTGCTTGCAAGGCTTATGGTGATGTGCATTACCGAGAGGGCCCAGAGATACCTCTCCGATACTCGGAGTGACAAATCCTAATCTCGATCTATGCCAACCCAACAAACACCTTTGGAGACACCCATAGAGCATTATAATCGCCCAGTTGCATTGTGATGTTTGATAGCACACAAGGTGTTCCTCTGGTATTCGGGAGTTGCATAATCTCATAGTCAAAGGAATATGTATAAGTCATGAAGAAAGCAATAGCAATAAAACTAAATGATCAACATGCTAAGCTAATGGATGGGTCTTGTCCATCACATCATTCTCTAATGATGTGATCCCGTTCATCAAATGACAACACATGTCTATGGCTAGGAAACATAACCATCTTTGATTAATGAGCTAGTCAAGTAGAGGCATACTAGGGACATTCTGTTTTGTCTATGTATTCACACATATACTAAGTTTCTGGTTAATACAATTCTAGCATGAATAATAAACATTTATCATGATATAAGGAAATATAAACAACAACTTTATTATTTCCTCTAGGGCATATTTCCTTCAATCTCCCACTTGCACTAGAGTCAATAATCTAGTTCACATCATCATGTGATTTAACACCAATAGTTCACATCTTTATGTGATTAGTTCACATCGCTATGTGACTAACACCCAAAGGGTACTAAGGTGTGATCATGTTTTGCTTCTGAAATAAGTTTAGTCAACGAGTCTGCCACATTCAGATCGGTATGTATTTCGCAAATTTTTATGTTTACAATGCTCTGCTTTGAGCTACTCTAGCTAATTGCTCGCACTTTCAATATGTATCCAGATTGAGACTCGGAGTCATCCGGATCGGTGTAAAAGCTTGCATCGATGTAACTCTTTATGACAAACTCTTTATTACCTCCATAACTGAGAAATATTTCCTCAGTCCTCTTAGGTAACTAAGGATAACTTTGACTGATGTCCAGTGATCCACTCCTGGATCACTATCGTACCCCCTTGCCAAACTCATGGCAAGGTACACAATAGGTTTGGTACACAACATAACATACTTTATAGAACCTAGTGCTGAGGCATAGGGAATGACTTTCATTCTCTTTCCATTTTCTGCCGTGGTCGTGTTTTGAGTCTTACTCAACTTTACACCTTACAATACAAGCAAGAACTCCTTCTTTGACTATTCCATTTTGAACTACTTCAAAATCTTGTGAAGGTATGTACTCATTGAAAAAACTTATCAAGCATCTTGATCTATCTCTATAGATCTTGATGCCCAATATGTAAGCAGCTTCACCGAGGTCTTTCTTTGAAAAACTCCTTTCAAACACTCCTTTATGCTTTCCAGAAAATTCTACATCATTTCTGATCAACAATATGTCATTCACATATACTTATCAGAAAGGCTGTAGTGCTCCCACTCACTTTCTTGTAAATACATGCTTCACTGCAAGTCTGTATAAAACTATATGCTTTGATCAACTCATCAAAGCGTATATTCCAACTCCGAGGTGCTTGCACCAGTCCATAGATGGATCATCGGAGCTTGCACATTTTGTTAGCACCTTTAAGATTGACAAAACCTTCTAGTTGTATCATATACAACTCTTCTTTAATAAATCCATTAAGTAATGCAGTTTTGACATCCATTTGTCAGATTTCATAAAATGTGGCAATTGCTAACATGATTCGGATAGACTTTAAGCATCGATATGAGTGATAAAATATGATCGTAGTCAACTCCTTGAACTTGTCAAAAAACCTTTTTGACAAGTTGAGCTTTGTAGATAGTAACACTACTATCAGTGTCCGTCTTCCTCTTGAAGATCCATTTACTCTCAATGGCTTGTCGTTCATTGGACACGTCCACCGAAGTCCACACTTTGTTCTCATACATGGATTCTATCTCAGATTTCATGGCCTCAAGCCATCTATCGGAATCTGGGCTCATCATTGCTTCCTCATAGTTCGTAGGTTCATCATGGTCCAGTAACATGACTTCCAGAATAGGATTACCATACCACTCTGGTGTGGATCGTACTCTGGTTGACCTACGAGGTTTGGTAGTAACTTGATCTAAAGTTTCATGATCATCATCATTAACTTCCTCACTAATTGGTGTAGGCATCATGGAACTGATTTCTGTGATGAACCATTTTCCAATTCGAGAGAAGGTACAAATACCTCATCAAGTTCTACTTTCCTCCCACTCACTTCTTTCAAGAGAAACTCCTTCTCTAGAAAGGATCCATTGTTAGCAATGAATATCTTGCCTTCGGATCTGTGATAGAAGGTGTACCCAACTATCTCCTTTGGGTATCCTATGAAGACACATTTCTCCGATTTGGGTTTGAGCTTATCAGGTTGAAGCTTTTTCACATAAGCATCGTAGCCCCAAACTTTAAGAAATGGCAGCTTAGGTTTGTTGCCAAACCACAGTTCATATGGTGTCGTCTCAAGATATTTAGATGGTGCCCTATTTAACGTGAATGCAGCTCTCTCTAATGCATAACCCCAAAACAATAGTGGTAAATCGGTAAGAGACATCATAGATCGCACCATATCTAATAAAGTATGGTTACGACATTCGGACACACCATTATGTTGTGGTGTTCCAGGTGGCGTGAGTTGCGAAACTATTCCACATTGTTTCAAATGAAGACCAAACTCATAACTCAAATATTCACCTCCACGATCAGATCATAGAAACTTTATTTTCTTGTTATTATGATTTTCCACTTCACTCTGAAATTCTTTGAACTTTTCAAATGTTTCAGACTTATGTTTCATTAAGGAGATATACCCATATTTGCTCAAATCATCTGTGAAGGTCAGAAAAATAACGATACCCGTTGCGCGCCTCAACACTCATCAGACCGCATACATCAATATGTATTATTTCCAGTAAGTCAGTTGCTCGCTCCATTGTTCTGGAGAACGGTGTCTTAGTCATCTTGCCCATGAGGCATGGTTCACATGCATCAAGTGATTCCAAAAGCCCATTAGCATGGAGTTTCTTCATGCGCTTTACACCAATATGACCTAAACGACAGTGCCACAAATATGTTGCACTATCATTATCAACTTTGCATCTTTTGGTATCAATATTATGAATATGTGTACCACTGTGATCGAGATTCAGTAAACCATTTACATTGGATGTAAGACCATAGAAGGTTTTATTCATGTAAACAGAACAACAATTATTCTCTGACTTAAATGAATAGCCGTATCACAATAAACATGATCCAATCATATTCATGCTCAATGCAAACACCAAATAACATTTATTTAGGTCCAATACTAATCCCGAAGGTAGAGGGAGTATGCGATGGTGATCTTATCAACTTTGGAATCACTTCCAACACACATCGTCACCTCACCCTTAACTAGTCTCTGTTCATTTTGTAACTCTTGTTTCGAGTTACTAATCTTAGCAACTTGAACCGGTATCAAATACCCAGGGGCTACTATGAGCACTAGTAAATTACACATCAATAACATGTATATCATATATATCTTTGTTCACTTTGTCATCCTTCTTATCCGCCAAGTATTTGGGGTAGTTCCGCTTCCAGTGACAATTCCATTTGCAGTAGAAGCACTCAGTTTCAGGCTTAGGTCTAGCTTTGGGTTTCTTCACGGGAGTGGCAACTTGTTTGCTATTCTTTCTTGAAGTTCCCTTTCTTTCCCTTTGCCCCTTTTCTTGAAACTAGTGGTCTTGTTAACCATCAACACTTTATGCTCTTTCTTGATTTCTACCTTTGCTAATTTTAGCATCGCAAAGAGCTCGGGAATCGTTTTTGTCATCCCTTGCATATTATAGTTCATCACGAAGTTCCAGTAACTTGGTGATAGTGACTAGAGAACTCTATCAATCACTATCTTATCTGGAAGATTAACTCCCAATTGATTCAAGTGATTGTAGTACTCAGACATTCTGAGAACATGCTCACTTGTTGAGTGATAACCCACAAGTATAGGGGATCGCAACAGTTTTCGAGGGTAGAGTATTCAACCAAATTTATTGATTCGACACAAGGGGAGCCAAAGAATATTCTCAAGTATTAGCAGCTGAGTTGTCAATTCAACCACGCCTTGAAACTTAGTATATGCAACAAAGTATTTAGTAGCAAAGTAATATGATAGTAGTGGTAACAGTAGCAAAAGGTAACGGTAGCAAAAGTAATGTTTTTGGTATTTTGTAGTGATGATAGCAATAGCAATGGAAAAGTAAATAAGCAGAGAACAATATATGGAAAGCTCGTAGGCAATGGATTGGTGATGGAGAATTATGCCGGATGCGGTTCATCATGTAACAGTCATAACCTAGGGTGACACAAAACTAGCTCCAGTTCATTGATATAATGTAGGCATGTATTCCGAATATAGTCATACGTGCTTATGGAAAAGACCTTGCATGCCATCTTTTGTCCTACCCTCCCATGGCAGCGGGGTCCTTACGGAAACTAAGGTATATTAAGGCCTCCTTTTAATAGAGAACCGGAACAAAGCATTAACACATAGTGAATACATGAACTCCTCAAACTACGGTCATCACCGGTAAGTATCCCGATTATTGTCACTTCAGGGTTAACGGATCATAACACATAATAGGTGACTATAGACTTGCAAGATAGGATCAAGAACACTCATATATTGATGAAAACATAATAGGTTCAGATCTGAAATCACGGCACTCGGGCCCTAGTGACAAGCATTAAGCATAGCAAAGTCATAGCAACATCAATCTCAGAACATAGTGGACACTAGGGATCAAACCCTAACAAAACTAACTCGATGACATGATAGATCCCATCCAACCCATCACCGTCCAGCAAGCCTACGATGGAATTACTCACGCATGGCGGTGAGCATCATGGAATTGGTAATGGAGGATGGTTGATGATGATGATGGCGACGGATTCCCCTCTCCGGAGCCCCGAACGGAGTCCATATTAGCCCTCCCGAGAGGTTTTAGGGTTTGGCGGCGGCTCCGTATCGTAAAACGCGATGATTTCTTCTCCTTGATTTTTTTCTCCCCAAAACTCAAAATATGGAGTTGGAGTCGGAGAGTCAACAGGGGCCCCATAAGGTAGGGGGGCGCGCCCCCACCCTCGTGGAGAGGTGGTGGGCCCCTTGGCCTTCATCTTTTGCAGGTATTTTTCTTATTTTCTGAAAAGTGGCTCAGTGAAGTTTCAGGTCATTCCGAGAACGTTTGCTCCTGCATATAAATAACACCATGGTAATTCTGCTGAAAACAGCGTCAGTCCGGCTTAGTTCCATTCAAATCATGCAAGTTAGAGTCCAAAACAAGGGCAAAAGTGTTTGGAAAAGTAGATATGTTGGAGATGTATCAACTCCCCCAAGCTTAAACCTCTGCTTGTCCTCAAGCAATTCAGTTGACAAACTGAAAGTGATAAAAAAACTTTTACAAACTCTCTTTGCTCTTGTTGTTGTAAATATGTAAAGCCAGCATTCAAGTTTTCAGCAAAGATTATAACTAACCACATTCACTATAACGCATAGGCCTCAAGTTTACTCATATCAATGGCATAATCAACTAGCGAGCAATAATAATAAATCTCGGATGGCAACACTTTCTCAAAGCAATCATAATATGATATAACAAGATGGTATCTCGCTAGTCCTTTCTGAGACCGCAAAACATAAACGCAGAGCACCTTTAAAGACCAAGGACTGACTAGACATTGTAATTCATGGTAAAAGAGATCCAGTCAAGTCATACTCAATATAAACCAACAATAATGAATGCAAATGACAGTGGTGCTCTCCAACTGGTGCTTTTTAATAAGAGGATGATGACTCAACATAAAAATAAATAGATGGCCCTTCGCAGAGGGAAGTAGGGATTTGTAGAGGTGCCAGAGCTCAGTTTTGAAACAGAGGTGAATAATATTTTGAGCAGTATACTTTCATTGTCAACATAACAACCAAGAGATGGCGATATCTTCCATTCTACACACATTATAAGCAGTTCCCAAACAGAATGGTAAAGGTTATACTCCCCCTTCCACCAACAAGCATCAATCCATGGCTTGCTCGAAACAACGAGTGCCTCCAACTAACAAGAGTCCCAGGGGAGTTTTGTTTGCAATTATTTTGATTTAGTTTGCATAAAGCATGGGACTGGGCATCCCGGTGACCAGCCATTTATCTCGTGAGTGAGGAGCGGAGTCCACTCCTCTTGAGAATAACCCGCCTAACATGGAAGATACAGACAACCCTAGTTGATACATGAGCTATTCGAGCATACAAAACATGATATTTATTTGAAGGTTTAGAGTTTGGCACATACAAATTTACTTGGAATGGCAGGTAGATACCGTATATAGGTAGGTATAGTGGACTCGTGTGGAATAACTTTGCGGTTTAAGGAGTTTGGATGCACAAGCAGTATTCCCGCTTAGTACAGGTGAAGGCTAGCAAAAGACTGGGAAGCGACCAGCTAGAGAGCGACAACAGTCATGAACATGGATTGAAATTAATCAACACCGAATGCAAGCATGACTAGGATATAATCCACCATGAACATAAATATCGTGAAGGCTATGTTGATTTGTTTCAACTACAAGCGTGAACATGTGCCAAGTCAAGTCACTTAAATCATTCAGAGGAGGATACCACCCTATCATACCACATCATAACCATTTTAATAGCATGTTGGCACGCAAGGTAAACCATGATAACTCATAGCTAATCAAGCATGGCACAAGCAACTATGATCTCTAATTGTCATTGCAAACATTTTTATCCATAATAGGCTGAATCAGGAACGATGAACTAATCATATTTACAAACACAAGAGAGGTCAAGTTCATACCAACTTTTCTCATCTCAGTTAGTCCATCATATATCATCATAATTGCCTTTCACTTGCACGATCGAATGATGTGAATAATAATAATAGTGCACGTGCATTGGACTAAGTTGGAATCTGCAGGCATTCAATAAACAGGAGAAGACAAGGCAATATGGGCTCTTTTGTCAGATAAACAATAATGCATATAAGAGCCACTTCAACAATTTAATTATGGTCTTCTCCTATCGACCCCCAAAGAAAAGAAAAGAAATAAAACTATCTACATGGGAAAGCTCCCAACAAGCAAAAGAAGAATAGGAAATCTTTTTGGGTTTTCTTTTTAATTACTACTACAAGCATGGAAAGTAAATTAATTAAAAGCTACAACTATTTTTTTTGTTTTTCTTAAGGTTTATTAAACACACAAGAAGGAAGCATAAAAAGGAAAATAAACTAGCATGGATGATACAATGAAAAAGTATGAGCACCGACATCTAGCAATGAGTGTGAACATAAATGTAATGTCGGTGGGAAATCCGTACTCCCCCAAGCTTGGGCTTTTGGCCTAAGTTGGTCTATGGCCATGACTGACCTGGCGGATATCCATAGTAGTAGTTGGGGTCGTACTGAGAAGAAGAAGAGGAAGACTCCGATTGCCACTAGCTGACAATCATCTCCGGATCCCACTGGTAATTAGACTGTCGTGAAGGATCGATTTGTGGTTCCGGCTCTGGCTCCTTAGCTGGTGCAGGGTTCTGGTAGGTGTGAAGAGCCTTCAACGGAACAAGGTACGTGCCTACAGATAAATCAAACAAAGAAGGAGCAGGCAGGGTAATAGTCTCAGGATGATGTTTGTTAAAGAACAATTGATATTTAAGCTCTCCTTCCCTACTCTTAACAATAAAATCATGTGCTACCATACTTCTATAATCTAAATAAACATGATGCAGCACCTTTTCTTCCTTCTCATAATGCCTAATAGGTATGTTAAAATGTGCAGCTAGGCGTGAAGCATAGATGCCTCCAAAGATGGGGCCCTTTGTACGGTTCAGACATAGTCGTTTGGCAATAATGCCGCCCATACTAACAGAGTTATCACCATATAAACCGTGGAGCAAAATAATAATATCAGGGATACTAAGGTTTCCATAGTTTCTGCGACCAATTAAGCAACGACTAGCAAATAATGCAAAATAACGTAAAACAGGAAAATGTATGCTAGTGATTCATGCATCGGAAACCTTCCTTGTTTCCCCTACAGTGATAGTGTCAATAAACCCCTCCACATCATCGCGATGTGGTTCTTCTATCTTTCCCTCAAAAGGGACTAAACAAACCCGACAAAAATCATAAAGTGACATCTCCTTATGCTCATCATATAAATAAAACTCCACCGTAGGTGGTGAGCTCCTAGAATGGAAATGAAAGTTTTGTACAAAGATATTTGTGAGTAAGAGATACTGATCGCATTGGTCGTGGAGGAAAGCGGTAAGGCCTGCATTCTGAGCCAATTCATGAAAATCTTTATAAATCCCGGCTGCTCTCAAGAAATCCTCGAAAGGCCATTCACACGCCCGAACCTCCGCGGTGCGAGGCAGTTTATACTTAGGCTTCGGTGCCTTTTCCTTAGAGCTTTGGCTCGATGAGCCCCTCAAAAGTCTCATCATCATTTTCTAAAAAATTCTGAAATTTTTAGTAACTTCAAAATAAAAGTAAACCAAACTCAATAATATTGATAGCAACTACTCCTACAAGTGCCTAGGGCCTATATCATGCATCAAAACTACTCTTGACCATATAAATTTGACATGCAAGCTCAAGAACAGGGTCACCTAAGCAACAAAAATTTGCAATGAATAAAGCACTAGAACAAAAACTAATTGGACCAATGGAGGAGTCACATACCAAAGAACAATCTCCCCAAGCAGTTTTGTGAGAGGTGCTTTGAGCAAGGAGATCGAAAATGGCAGCAAGATGAGCTAGAACTCGTGCTTGAGCTGGATATTCGTGTTTGTGGGAGGAAGATGAAGTGTGTGGGTGCAGGAATAAGTGGAGGAGGGCCACCGTTGGCCCACCAGGCAGGGTGGCGCGCCCAGGGGGTAGGGCGCGCCCTCCACCCTCGTGGGAAGGTGGTTGACCCCCTGCTGTGTTCTCAGTGCCAAATATTCTGGAAAAAATCATATTTAAATTTCAGGGCATTTGGAGAACTTTTATTTTTGAGGTATTTTTATATTGCACGGATAATCAGATAACAGACAGAAAAATATTTATTTTATTTAATATAAATAACAGAAAGTAAAAGTGGGGTACAGAAGGTTGTGCCTTCTAGTTTCATCCATCTCATGATCATCAAAAGGAATCCACTAAAAAGGTTGATCAAGTCTTGTTAACGAACTCATTCCAAATAACATGGAACCGGAGAAATTTCGAATAACACTATGTTACCTCAACGGGGATATGCACATCCCCAATAATAAGAATATCATATTTCTTCTTGATAGTAGGAAGAGGAAATTCAAAACCTCCAAATATAATCGATGGAATTTTTCCAATAGAGTTGATACTATGAACTTGAGGTTGTTTCCTCGAGAAGTGTACCGTATGCTCATTACCATTAACATGAAAAGTGACATTGCCTTTAGTGCAATCAATAACAGCCCCTGCAGTATTCAAAAAGGGTCTTCCAAGAATAATAGACATACTATCGTCCTCGGGAATATCAATAATAACAAATTCCATTAAAATAGTAATGGTTGCAACTACAACAGGCACATCCTCACAAATACTGACAGGTATAGCAGTTGATTTATCAACCATTTGCAAAGATATTTCAGTAGGTGTCAACTTATTCAAATCAAGTCTACTATATAAAAAGAGAGGCATAACACTAACACCGGCTCGAAGATCACATAAAGCAGTTTTAACATAGTTTCTTTTAATGGAGCATGGTATAGTTGGTACTCCTGGATCTCCAAGTTTCTTTGGTATTCCACCCTTAAAAGTATAATTAGCAAGCATGGTAGAAATTTTAGCTTCCGGTATCTTTCTTTTATTTGTAATAATATCTTTCATGCACTTAGCATAAGGATTGGTTTTGAGCATATCAGTTAATCGCATACGCAAAAAGATAGGTCTAATCATTTCAGCAAAGCGCTCAAAATCCTCATCATCCTTTTTCTTGGGAGGAAAAGGCATGGGTTTCTGAACCCAAGGCTCTCTTTCTTTACCATGTTTCCTAGCAACAAAGTCTTTCTTATCATAACGTTGATTCTTTGATTGTGGGTTATCAAGATCAACAGCAGGTTCAATTTCTGCATCATTATCATTACTAGGTTGAGCATCATCATGAACATTTTTATTAGCTTTATCACTAGTTTCAGGTTCATTACAAGATTGGGTTTCAGCATCAGAAATATCATTTGGATTCTCAGGTGTTTCAACAAATAGGATGACTAGAAGCATGCAAAGTCCTATCATTTTTCTTTTTCTTCTTTTTAGAAGAACTAGGTGCATCTATATTATTTCTCTGAGAATCTTGCTCAATTCTCTTAGGGTGGCCTTCAGGATACAAAGGTTCCTGAGTCATTCTACCAGTTCTAGTAGCCACTCTAACAGCATAATCATTATCTTTACTATTCAATTCATTGAGCAAATCATTTTGAGCTTTAAGTACTTGTTCTACTTGAGTGGTAACCATAGAAGCATGTTTACTAATAAGTTTAAGTTCACCTTTAACATTAGCCATATAATCACCCAAGTGTTCAAGCATATTTGAATTGTATTTCAATTGTCTACCAAAATAAGCATTAAAGTCTTCTTGCTTAGCCATAAATTTACCAAACTCATCTAAGCATGGGCTAGCAAATTTAGTAAACAGGATTTCAGCTTTATCATATCTATAGAGAGAATTTACCTTTACTACCTGTGTCGGGTTATCAAGACCATGAGTTTCTTCAATAGGTAAAGGATTAAGATTATATGTTTCTTCAACAGGTGGTAAATTAAGACCATGTATTTCTTCAATAGGAGGTAAATTGTTAACATCTTCAGCTTTAATACCTTTTTCTTTCATAGATTTCTTTGCCTCTTGCATATCTTCAGGATTGAGAAATAGAATACCCCTCTTCTTCGGAGTTGGTTTAGGAATAGGCTCAGGAATTGGCTCCAGAGGTGTCCAATTCTTTTCATTTGTCAACATATTATTCAATAGAATTTCAGCTTCATCCGGCGCTCTTTCCCTGAAAACAGAACCATCACAACTATCCAGGTAATCTCTGGAGGCATCGGTTGGTCCATTATAAAAGATATCAAGTATTTCATTTTTCTTAAGAGGATGATCAGGCAAAGCATTAAGTAATTGGAGAAGCCTCCCCAAAGCTTGTGGGAGACTCTCTTCTTCAATTTGCACAAAATTATATATATCCCTTAAAGCAGCTTGTTTCTTATGAGCATGGAAATATTTAGCAGAGAAGTAATAAATCATATCCTGGGGACTACGCACACAACAAGGATCCAGAGAATTAAACCATATATTAGCATCACCCTTTAATGAGAACGGAAATATTTTAAGGATATAAAAGTAACAAGTTCTCTCATCTTTAGTGAACAGGGTGGCTATATCATTTAATTTAGTAAGATGTGCCACAACAGTTTCAGATTCATAACTATGAAAAGGATCGGATTCAACCAAAGTAATTATATCAGGATCAACAGAGAATTCATAATCCTTATCAGTAACAAAGATAGGTGAAGTGACAAAAGCACGATCAGGTTTCATTCTAGCATTTAGAGATTTCTTACTCCATTTAGCTAATAACCTTTTGAGTTCATTTCTATTTTTGCAAGCTAAAATAGCTAAAGAAGCTTCTTGATCAAATACATATATAACCCTTAGGAATAACAAGTGATTCTTCATCATCACTTTCATCAGTATCATCAGATTCAATATTTTCAATTTCTCTAGCCCTAGGAAGTTGTTCATCAAGAAAATCACTAAGTGGAATAGTAGTATCAGGCATAGAGGTAGTTTCATCATAAGTATCATGCATAGCACAAGTGGCATCATCAATAACATGCGACATATCAGAACGAATAGCAGGAGCAGGTGTAGGTGTCGCAAACTTACTCATAACAGAAGGTGAATCAAGTGCAGAGCTAGATGGCAGTTCCTTACCTCCCCTCGTAGTTGAGGGATAAATCTTGGTTTTTGGATCTCTCAAGTTCTTCATAATGATAAGTAGATATATATCCCAAGTGACTCAAAGAATAGAGCTATGCTCCCCGGCAACGGCGCCAGCAAATAGTCTTGATAACCCACAGGTATAGGGGATCACAACAGTTTTCGAGGGTAGAGTATTCAACCCAAATTTATTGATTCGACACAAGGGGAGCCAAAGAATATTCTCAAGTATTAGCAGCTGAGTTGTCAATTCAACCACACCTGGAAACTTAGTATCTGCAACAAAGTATTTAGTAGCAAAGTAATATGATAGTAGTGGTAACGGTAGAAAAAGTAATGTTTTTGGTATTTTGTAGTGATGATAGCAATAGCAATGGAAAAGTAAATAAGCGGAGAACAATATATGGAAAGCTCATAGGCAATGGATCGGTGATGGAGAATTATGCCGGATGCGGTTCATCATGTAACAGTCATAACCTAGGGTGACACAGAACTAGCTCCAGTTCATTGACATAATGTAGGCATGTATTCCGAATATAGTCATACGTGCTTATGGAAAAGAACTTGCATGACATCTTTTGTCCTACCCTCCTGTGGCAGCGGGGTCCTTACAAAAACTAAGGGATATTAAGGCCTCCTTTTAATAGAGAACCGGAACAAAGCATTAACACATAGTGAATACATGAACTCCTCAAACTATGGTCATCACCGGTAAGTATCCCGATTATTTTCACTTCGGGGTTAACGGATCATAACACATAATAGGTGACTATAGACTTGCAAGATAGGATCAAGAACACTCATATATTGATGAAAACATAATAGGTTCAGATCTGAAATCATGGCACTCAGGCCCTAGTGACAAGCATTAAGCATAGCAAAGTCATAGCAACATCAATCTCAGAACATAGTGGATACTAGGGATCAAACCCTAACAAAACTAACTCGATTACATGATAGGTCCCATCCAACCCATCACCGTCCAGCAAGCCTATGATGGAATTATTCACGCACGACAGTGAGCATCATGAAATTGGTGATGGAGGATGGTTGATGATGACGATGGCGACGAATTCCCCCCTCCAGAGCCCCAAACGGACTCCAGATCAGCCCTCCCAAGAGGTTTTAGGGCTTGGCGGCGGCTCCGTATTGTAAAACACGATGATTTCTTCTCCTTGATTTTTTTCTCCCCGAAACTCAATATATGGAGTTGGAGTTGGAGTCGGAGAGTCAACAGGGGGCCCATGAGGTAGGGGGCGCGCCCTAGGGGGGCAGGCACGCCCCACCCTCGTGGAGAGGTGGTGGGCCCTCTGGCCTTCATCTTTTGCAGGTATTTTTATTATTTTTTGAAAAGTGGCTCCGTGAAGTTTTAGGTCATTCCGAGAACGTTTGCTCCTGCACATAAATAACACCATGGCAATTCTGCTGAAAACAACGTCAGTCCGGGTTAGTTCCATTCAAATCATGCAAGTTAGAGTCCAAAACAAGGGCAAAAGTATTTGGAAAAGTAGATACGTTGGAGACGTATCATTGAGATATTCTCCTCCATCTTGTAGGCAAAGTACTTGTCAGAGGTCTCATACCTCTCGACTCGGGCATGACTCTGAAATACCAGTTTCTACTGTTGGAACATTTTATATGCTCTATGGCGTTCAAAATGTTTTTTAAGTCCCGATTCTAAGCCGTAAAGCATGGTCCACTAAACTATCAAGTAGTCATCATACCGATCTTGCCAAACGTTCATAATGTCTGCATCTGCTCCTGCAATAGGTCCGTCACCTAGTGGTGCTTCAAGGACATAATTCTTCTGTGCAACAATGAGGATAATCCTCAGATCACGGATCCAGTCTGCATCATTGCTACTATCATCTTTCAACTTATTTTTCTCTAGGAACATATCAAAAATAAACGGGGAGCTATAATGTGAGCTATTGATCTACAACATAATTTGCAAATACTATCAGGACTAAGTTCATGATAAATTTAAGTTCAATTAATCATATTACTTAAGAACTCCCACTTAGATAGACATCCCTCTAGTCATCTAAATGATCAGTGATCCATATCAACTAAACCATGTCCGATCATCACGTGGGATGGAGTAGTTTTCAATGGTGAACATCTCTATGTTGATCATATCTACTATATGATTCACGTTCAACCTTTCGGTCGTTCCAAGGCCATATCTGCATATGCTAGGCTCGTCAAGTTTAACCCGAGTATTCCGCGTGTGCAAAATTGGCTTGCACCCGTTGTATTTGAACGCAGTGCTTATCACACCCGATCATGATGTGGTGCGTCGGCACGGCAAACTGTAGCAATGGTGCATACTCAGGGAGAACACTTAGACCTTGAAATTTAGTGAAGGATCATCTTATAATGCTACCGCTGTACTAAGCAAAATAAGGTGCATAAAAGATAAACATCATATGCAATCAAAATAAGTGATATGATATGGCCAACATCATCTTGTGCCTTTGATCTCCATCTCCAAAGCACTATCATGATCACCATCATCACTGACTTGACACCTTGATCTCCATCGTAGCATCGTTGTGTCTTGCCAACTATTGCTTCTACGACTATCGCTACCGCTTAGTGATAAAGTAAAGCAATTACATGGTGATTGCATTTCATACAATAAAGCGACAACCATATGGCTCCTGCCAGTTGCTGATAACTATTACAAAACATCATCATCTCATACAACAATTTATATCTCATCACGTCTTGACCATATGACATCACAACACGCCCTACAAAACAAGTTAGACGTCCTCTACTTTGTTGTTGCAGGTTTTACGTGGCTGCTACGGGTTTCTAGCAAGAACCATTCTTACCTACACATCAAAACCACAACGATTTTTCGTCAAGTGTGCTGTTTTAACCTTCAACAAGGACCAGACGTAGTCAAACTCGAATCAACTAAAGCTGGAGAACCAGACACCCGCTAGCCACCTGTGTGAAGCACGTCGGTAGAACCAGTCTCATGAACGCGGTCATGTAATGTTGGTCCGGGCCGCTTCATCCAACAACACCGTCGAATCAAAGTAAGACGTTGCTGGTAAGCAGTATGACTATTATCTCCCACAAGTCTTTGTGTTCTACTCGTGCATATTACATCTACGCATAGACCTGGCTAGGATGCCACAGTTGGGGAATGCAGTATTTCAAAATTTTGCCTATGATCACGCAAGATCTATCTAGGAGATGCATAGCACCGAGCGGGGAGAGTGTGTCCATGTACCCTCATAGACCGAAAGCGGAAGCATTTAGTAACATGGTTGATGTAGTTGAACGTCTTCACGATCCAACCGATCCAAGTACCGAATGTACGACACCTCTGTGTTCAGCCCACGTTCAACACAATGACGTCCCACGAGCTCCTAATCCGGCAGATGCTCGAGGGAGATTCTATCAGCATGACGGCGTGGTGACCGTGTTGGTGATGTGATCCACACAGGGCTTCGCCTAAGCACCACAACTATATAATTTGAGGTGTAATCTGTGGAGGGGGGCACCGCACACGGTTAAGAGAAACCTGTGTGTTATAGGTGCCCCTCCCCCCACATATATATAGGTTGGAGGGGGGAAGAGGCAGCCTTAGGGCGCCCCAAGTAGGCTGAATCCTACTTGGGGTGCAAGCCCAATTCGGCACCCCCTTCCTTATTTCAGCATATGGGAAGGAAAGAGAAGGGGGGAAGAGAAGGAAAGGTTGGAGGCTGAACCCTCCTCCTTCCTTTCTTCTTCCCCTTCCTTTCCTACTACTCCTATTCGGCCCAGGAGGGGCGCACCAGCCCACCAGGGGCTGGTCTGTCCCTCACTTGGCCCAATAGGCCCATAACTTTGCCGGGGGTGCCCGAAACCCCTTTCGGTGACCCGATATCACCCGGAACACTTCCAATGTCCAAATATCATCATCCTATATATGAATCTTTACCTCTCGACCATTTTGAGACTCCTCTTCATGTCCGTGATATCATCCGGGACTCCGAACAAACTTTGGTAACCAAAACACATAACACATAATACAAATCATCATCGAACGTTAAGCGTGCGGACCCTACAGGTTCGAGAACTATGTAGACATGACCGAGACACATCTCCGGTCAATAACCAATAGCAGAACCTGGATGCTCATATTGGGTCCTACATATTCTATGAAGATCTTTATCGATCAAACCGCATAACAACACACGTCATTCCCTTTGTCATCGGTATGTTACTTGCCCGAGATTCGATCGTCGGTATCATCATACCTAGTTCAATCCCATTACCGGCAAGTCTATTTACTCGTTCCGTAATGCATCATCCCACAACTAACTCATTAGTCACATTGATTGCAAGGCTTATGGTGATGTGCATTACCGAGAGGGCCCATAGATACCTCTCCGATACTCGGAGTGACAAATCCTAATCTCGATCTATGCCAACCCAACAAACACCTTCGAAGACACCTGTAGAGCATCTTTATAATCACCCAGTTACGTTGTGACATTTGATAGCACACAAGGTGTTCCTTCGATATTCGGGAGTTGAATAATCTCATAGTCAAAGGAATATGTATAAGTCATGAAGAAAGCAATAGCAATATGTGATCCCGTTCATCAAACGGCTACACATGTCTATGGCTAGGAAACATAACCATCTTTGATTAACGAGCTAGTCAAGTAGAGGCATACTAGGGACATTTTGTTTTGTCTATCCATTCACACATGTACTAAATTCCTGGTTAATACAATTCTAGAATGAATAATAAACATTTATCATGATATAAGAAAATATAAATAACAACTTTATTATTGCTTCTAGGGCATATTTCCTTCAGAGATATCTTATTATTGCTCGCTAGCTAATTATGTCATTGATATGAGTTAATATAATTTTTAAGAGTTATTGTCAGCATGGTTAGTTATATTGTTGGATGAAAACCTGGGTGTTGTTTAAGCTTATTTATGCAAACAAGAGCAAAAGAGTTTGTAAAAGTTTTTCTTTTTCACTTTCAGTTTATCAACTGAATTACTTGAGGACAAGCAAAGGTTTAAGCTTGGGGGAGTTGATACATCTCCAACGTATCTACTTTTCCTAACGCTTTTCGTCTTGTTTTGGACTCTAATTTGCATTATCTGAATGAAACTAACACTAGACTGACGATGTTTTCACCAGAACTACCATGGTGTTGTTTTTGTGCAGAAATAAAAGTTCTCGGAACGGAATGAAACTTTGCGAGAAATTTTTATATCAATAAAGAGAATTTCTGGAGCCAAGATCCACCACAGGGGGGCACCTGGGTGGGAACAACCCACTAGGCGCGCCCCCTCCTGGCGCGCCCAGGTGGATTGTTGTAACGCCCTCGATGCGGCTATGTCTCCCACGTGTCGAGGAATGACTTAGAGACATAGGCGCATTGAAAGCAATGTCGCAAGTCGGGAATCATTACACAACCCATGTACATATATAATATAAAGGGGAATAATAGCATAGTTGGCTTACACTCGCCACGTCACATCAAAGTACATAAATAACATCCATCATACAATCACTCATGGCCCGACTACGGCGCCAAAATGGAAAAGACCCCCAACAAGCGACTAGGCCCTGAATCTAACCCCGAATAGGCATCCCTACTGATCATCAGGAAAAGACACATAGTATCGCTGAGAGTCCTCGTCGTACTCCCACTTCAGCTCGAGCGCGCCATCCGGAGAGGTATCTTCTGTCCCTGCATCTGGTGTAATAGTAATCTGTGAGCCACAGAGGACTCAGCAATCTCGCACCCTCGTGATCAAGACTATTTAAGCTTAATAGGTAGGAAAGGGGTAATGTATAAGTGGAGCTGCAGCAAGCGACTAGCATATATGGTGGCTAACTTATTCGCAAAGGAGAGTGAGAAGAGGAGGCAAAGCACGAGCGGAAAACTAGAGAGAGCAGCCTACGCAAACATAACTCCAACGCCGTGTCCACTTCCCGGGCTCCGCCGAAAAGAGGCCATCACGGCAACACACTCGGTTGATTCATTTTAATTATTTAAGGTTCAAGTTATCTACAACCGGACATTAACAAATTCCCATCTGCCCATATCCGCGGGCACGGCTTTCGAAAGATCAATCCCTACAGGGGGGTCCCAACTTAGCCCATAACAAGCTCTCACGGTCAACGAAGGAATAGACCTCCACCCAGGACCCACCGATCAGACTCGGTATCCCGGTACAACAAGATGATTCGACAGGTCAAAACTAGTCCAGCAACACCGCCCGAATGTGCCGACAAATCCCGATAGGAGCTGCACATATCTCGTTCTCAGGGCACACTCAGATGAGCTCTCCATACAACTAAAACCAAACCTCGAGTTTCCCCGAGGGGGCGCTGCACAGGACTCTAGTTCGGACCAACACTCAGAGGAGCACTGGCCCGTGGGGGGCTAAAATAAAGATGACCCTCGGGCTCCGGAAACCCAAGGGAAAAAGGGGTAGGTGGCAAATGGTAAAACCAATGTTGGGCATTGCTGGAAAAGCTTTAATCAAGGCAAACTATCAAGGGGTTCCCAATATAGCCCAACCGCGTAAGGGACGCAACAATCCGGGAACATAACACCGATATGACGGAAACTAGGGCGGCAAGAGTGGAACAAAACACTAGGCGAGAGGCCGAGCCTTCCACCCTTTACCAAGTATATAGATGAGTAAAGATAACATAGCAATATAGTGATACCCCAACAAGTAAATAAATGTTCCAACAAGGAACGGCTCCAATCTTCACCTGCAACTAGCAACGCTATAAGAAGGGGCTGAGCAAAGCGGTAACATAGCCAATCAATGGTTTGCTAGGACAAAGGTGGGTTAGAGGCTCAATCATGGCAATTGGGAGGCTGACAAGCAAGTGGTAGGCATCGTAGCATTGGCAAAGCAAAAGAGCGAGCAAACTAGCATAGCAAAGATAGTAGTGATTTCGGGGGTGTGATCAACTTGCCTGCACAGTTGTCAGAGTTGACTGGATCCTCAAAAGCAAACTCAACGGGCTCCTCGTTAGAGAACTCGTCTCCCGGCTCTACCCAACAACACAAACAAGCAACAAGGATACAATCAACCACGTGCAAGGGCAACCAATAATATGCAAAGATGGTATGCTATGCGGGATGCTATGCGGGATGCAAAATGCAAGACGTGACAGGAAATGCATGAACCTGGCCTCAACTTGGAAAACCAAGTGTGCCACTGGATAGAGAGGAAGAAATCCCCTGAAAACGATATAAAGATCATGGCAATCGGAGCTACGGTTTGGAAATGGCAAGCGTTTTACTAAACGAACCGATCTGCGATTTACAGCAAGTAGGCTCCTAAATGCAACGAAATGAACATGCTACAGCCACCAAACATGAAAACAAAGTGCTTGGCAGTGATGTACTCAAGAAGCTTAACAAATCACCAGGACTGGGGCATAGGCAAATTCATCCATTAAGGGCTTCAAACAAGCATGGCAAAACTGAATAAGCAAAACAGATTTCAGACTTAGCGAAATTAACGCTAGTCTGAAATTTCAGACCACGGTGCTCCCTTCGGAGCAGCAAAACAACATGAAGCATAACCTGAACATGGCAAGTAAAAGCATGGCATGGAGCTACTCAACAAGCTTAACAAAACACCCAAAATGACCTGGGGCCAAAAGGGTTCACAAAATACTCTACCGAGCACACGAACATCGATGAAACACAATCAGTTTTCAGACTTAGTGAAAACTGGGACATGCTGAAATCATAACTCACGGAGGCATGTAAACGAGCTCGATGCTCTCACTACGGTGCAAGTCATGGCAAGGCAAGCATATATCCATTAAGAAGGCACAAAATACTAGCTAGACATGGGAAGAACAAGGGCATAGCATGCATGGATCACTAGCAATAGCTCCGGCAAAATCGCAAAAGAGTTCACGATCTGCCCAAAGCAACAACTATGCAAAAGTTGAGCTCGATTGAGTCAACCTAGGGTGCTCCAACATAACAAGTAAAGACATGGATGGATTAAGCACAACAAGCATAACAAATCACTCTTACTGATCATCCTCAAAAGAGGCACGGATCACTAGGAAACAAGCTGGACCTATAGCATCGTGAACTAAAACATCCCAGACTTAGTGATTTTCACTAAGTCCCTGAAATCAGTAAACTCAGGTACCCCTCTTTGCAAGCTTGCACAAGACAACACACACATCCTAAAAATGCATGGGAGGCACCTCTGGAAAGAAAACAACATGCTTAACAATTCATCCCAAAGGGGCACAAGCATATCATGCACACAATAATCATGGCAAAAATGACAAAAGTCAATGTAGGGCTAACGGATCTGCAATTTAACTCATGATGCCTCCTTCCAACAGCATTTCGGGCACCAAGATGACCTCAAATGCAAATGATGCAATGGAATGAAATGATGTACTCGTCGAGACGAAGATTTTGATATATCATATGCCCAAATCGGAGCTACGGATGCAAAGATATGGCAGGTCAAAGTAGGCATAAAAATCTAGAAAAAATTAGGTCAAAAGTCAACCGTTCGTCCCAGATCTGGATCTGGCGCCCGAACACTGTAGCACCGCGGCGGTTTACTGTAGCACCGAGAGGATTCCGGCGAGGCGGCGGCGCCGGCGACCTTGGACGACGGCGAGGGGAGGCGGCCGGCGTGGGGGAGGCCGGGGACGGCGAGGGGAAGCACGGGGGAAGCCCGGCGAGGTGCGGCGCGGACGCCGAGGCGAGCTGCGGCCGGAGGCGAGCTTGGGCGCGGTGGCGCGCGCTACTCCGGCGAGGGTCGGTGGCGGTCGGCGGTGGACGGAGCGGCGACGTCGGCGACCGGGCTCGGAGAAGACGAGCGCGGCGAGGCAAGGCGCGTCGGGCGCGGGCGCAGGCCGCGGGGGCTCCCCGTGGGCCTGGCGGGCTCCGCGGCGGCGAAGTGGGCGCGCCCCACGTGGCACGTCGTGATTGGCCAGGCGGGGCGGCGGACAAAGTCCGGCCGGGGCGGACACGTCCGGCCGGCGCGAGGGAGGTTAGATCTGCGAATTTTTTTAGGGTTTCGAGGTAGGGGATGATCCAAAAATGAGGGGGGCATTTATATAGGCATAGAGGGAGCTAGGAGTGTCCAAATGAGGTGCGGTTTTCGCCCACACGATCGTGATCGAACGACCGAGACGATGGAACAAAGTTTGGTGGGTTTTGGGCCAAAATGGAGGGGTGTTGGTCTGCACACACACGAGGCCTTTTGGTCCCTCGGTTAACCGTTGGAGTATCAAACGAAGTCCAAATGACCCGAAACTTGACAGGCGGTCTACCGGTAGTAAACCAAGGATGCATGGAAAGTCTCGGTCCAATCCAGAAATGTTTAATCCCCACACACGAAAGAAAGCTAGAAATGGCCACCGGAGGAGAACGAAGCGCCGGAATGCAAAACGGACAACGGGGAAAATGCTCGAATGCATGAGATGAACATGTATGCAAATGCAATGCACGTGATGACATGACATGAGATGCACGAAAACAAAAACAACACACGGAGACAAAGACCCGAACCCGAGGAATAAATATAACTTAGTGCCGGAAACGGCAAGAGTTGGAGTACAATTTGGGAAAGGTTACATATGGGGCGTTACAATTGTCCCCACCTGGTGGCCATGCAGACCCTAAAACCTACGCTATAAAATCCTATTTTTCCAGAAAAAAATCAGGGATAAAGAATTATCACGATCCACGAGATGGAGCTGCCGTCACCTCCTCTTCTTCATCGGGAGGCTAGATCTGGAGTCTGTTTGGGGCTCTGGAGAGGGGGGTTGTCGGTGTCAAAACCGGCGGATCTCGGGTAGGGGGTCCTGAACTGTGCGTCTAAGGCGGATGGTAACAAGAGGTAGGGAACACAATGTTTTACCCAGGTTCGGGCCCTCTTGATGGAGGTAAAACCCTACGTCCTTCTTGATTAATATTGATGATATGGGTAGTACAAGAGTAGATCTACCACGAGATTGGAGAGGCTAAACCCTAGAAGCTAGCCTATGGTATGATTGTATGTTGTCCTACGGACTAAAACCCTCCGGTTTATATAGACACCAGAGGGGCTAGGGTTACACAAGGTCGGTTACAAAGGAGGAGATATACATATCCGTATTGCCTAGCTTGCCTTCCACGCCAAGTAGAGTCCCATCCGGACACGAGATGAAGTCTTTATTCTTGTATCTTCATAGTCCAACAGTCCGGCCAAAAGATATAGTCCGGCTGTCCAGAGACCCCCTAATCCAGGACTCCCTCAGTAGCCCCTGAACCAGGCTTCAATGATGATGAGTCCGGCGTGCAGTATTGTCTTTGGCATTGCAAGGCGGGTTCTTCTCCAATTTCCAAGTGTTTGTAAATAGTATCTGGCCCCATAAATGTTGATCCTCTTGGCTTCTGCGCCCAATAAGGGCAATTTCTCGAACGAATACGAGGTGCCAGGGCATTTTTACATTCACCCCCTAGCCAGATAAATAAATTGTTTATTAAAGGGATTGGGATTCTTAGATCCGATCCACACCATCCTCCCCTCAGCGAGAATCCATCAGAGCGCGTTTCGGAAAGATCCATTCCAGCATGGCCAACCTCCGCAGCTCCTCCTCCTGCCCCCACAACCCTAAGATTAGTGATTGGGAGAGGTGTTCAGTTCCACATAGTCGATTGGTCGAACTGCAGACCAAAGGATTTCTTCCTCCGGCATACATGGTGCCCGTTCGAGCCGGGCTCGCCACCTACAATGGCGGGGAGCAAGCGGAGAACTTTCCCTGTCCCTCCATGGGGGAATGGGTTTCCCTTGTTCCTTACTTACTAAGGGGACTCGGATTTCCAATTCATCCATTCCTCCGCGGGCTCCTGGAGTTCTACGGCCTCCGACTACACAATCTCACCCCTGCCTCCATCCTACACATTGCCGGCTATGTTGCTCTCTGCGAGTTGTTCCTGGGCTACAAGGCTCACTTCGAGCTGTGGAAAAGGCTATTTTGCCTTGTCCCTCACACACAGAGGGAATCACTTTATCAAGTGGGCGGAGCCGAAGTATGGCGCATCACCGATACTAGATATCTGTCCGGTACCCTGAAGAAGCCATCCGAAGACTGGCCTTCAGAATGGTTTTATATGGAGGACGTTCCCCTTCCGGAGCCTGTTCGGCGGGGTCTTCTTGAGTTCAACAATGCTCCTATGAAGAAGCGCCGAAGTTGGCGCCCGCGGAGCCCCCAGGTGGAAGACGACAAAGAAGTCCTCTATCTGATGAACCGGATTAAGGCACTGGCTCAGTCAGGTTTGACAATAACCAAATTTATGTTGATTTGCATAATGCGGGGAGTGCAACCACTTCAATATCGTGGGCATCCCTTATGGTGTTTCAACGGGGAGGATGATGCCACCCGCTACGGGCGTAAGGGTCCGGGAGATGCTGCCGCATTAGCCAAAGTGTTGTGCGAACTGTTCAAGGGAGAGGAGGAGGAGGAGTTCACCCGCATCAAGCCACGGGACGGATTCTCCATGTACAATCCTCCAAGCTGGGTAAGCTATATCCCCTTAGTTCCATCTTCTCGCGTTTTTCGTTGTAAGTATTCACCTTGCCAATTTGCAGCAGGAACTGCGAAAGGCCATAAAGGAGGTCTGCAGCCCTTCTCCACAACCGGAGGACCCTGACCGGGCCCTCGACTCCGGACTCGAAGAAGATCCGGTTATCTCCGTGGAGCTGATAAACCGGTAGTTCTATCAGTTGAGCTGCGACGATGCCATGGTGGCCATTACGGCTGACTATCCCGGACTGCTCCCTGCATCGCACGTAAGAAAAACCGAAAATTCCCAACTCAAAAAAGTAGGATCCCCTTTTAGACACTTCACCCACCATATTCACATGGCCTTTTTACAGGGAAGGCATTCGGGATACCCTGCAGCAACGCGCCAACAGGAGGCGCCGAGGCTAGGTAGGCCAAAAAGGAAGGCGGTTAGGACGGAGACGCCGGCGCAAAGGTACAACAAACCCCGCTCCGTGTTTGTCATCTTTCTCAAAATATAATGACGCCCGTGTTTCTTTAACAGAAAAAACGCTCGCCGGAATATGTTCGGCGATGTCGCCGATCACGCTTCCACCAGTCGGGCACCAGGACCGGACACGGAGGCAGAAGCCGATATGGGGCAGGCGCTGGATAATCCCCTACAGAGGATGTGGATAGGTTATCTGCTACAAACTCAGAAGTGGAAAGCGCCATGAATCATAGGCACCGCTGGGCCGTACTCCGTGACGCTTGTTTCTCACCAGAGGTGTTTGATGCCTTTAATTCTGGAGAGGCGTACCTCCATGCCGCTCAAGATGGTCTAGCCAGAGCCACGGATCAGTATGTAAAGGATGTACGTGTGAGTGAATCAGACAATTTGTATGTATCAGTAGTCCCTAAGACTTGAAATAGTTAGCAGAACTGATTTAAGGATCATCTTTATTGTGCAGGTTCTTACAGAGAAGAATACTAGGCTGTCCCAGGAGCTGGAGAAATGCAAGACCCAACTGCGGGCCACCATTGCCGCATTGCAGGAACAGAAAAAGCCTCCCGCTGGTAACATTTTAAAGAATGATGGTTACCATATAGTGCGGGGCGTGGCTACAGATCTAACAATAGAGATTTTGCAGATGAATCCGGAGAAAATCCGGGGGACCAGCATGTTATGCGGCAGTTAGAAGCTGGCAAACGCGTGCTGACCGAGGTTAGGCGGGAGAAAAACAATCTCCAAGACGCCAATATAAGGCTGAACATGGAACTAAAAGACGTTCGGGGCCAGCTTGTAGACTCCGAGAAGGAGAATGAGAGGCTTCGACGCGGCATTCTTAGTAAGTGCTTGAACGAATCCTTTAAAGGTATTTGGCGAAGAAGCCGACTAACAGTGTTATGTCTGTAGTTATGCTGACGGGTCGTCCTGCGAAGGAAATTCCTGGGTCTGCAGGTGATCTTCTATCCGAGCTGTCACATCTGTACGAACAAGTTCGGCAGGTGATGCAGGGTGTTGCCCAGGCCTTGTGGCCGTCCGTCTCCCTACCAGAGGGTGTTGCGGAGCTTGCGGAGAAGCTCAAAGAAGCGCGGCGGCATTTCCGATTATGGAAGATATCAGCCTGCCGACAGGGTGCCAGAGAAGCCTGGGCCATGGTGAAGACGCGGTATACCAAAGCAGACCCAAATCACATGGCCGAGGTCAGACCCGTGGGCCCCAACGGAAAAGAGATTCCCGTTAGCATAGTTTATGGGCAAGTAGAATTAGCCGCAAAGTATTCCCAACAGGATTGCAAGCTAGACCGCCTGTTGGATGGTATAGAAGAAGAATTTAGTCAGTCTGCATGACTATGTAATTGAAGTGACATGTATAATGCCTTCTAGCCGGATTGTAGATCGTTTGTCGTTGTGGACCTTTTCGCTTCAGCCTCCGGGCCCAATAGTCCGGAGTGTATCCGAATACCCGCTCAGTTATATAAGAACCGGGGTATGCGTGGAGACTAGGCGTAGGGGTCATTAGTGCTTTATCAGACAAGTGCCCAACTAGTTATGTTATATTACATGGGTAGTAAGAAACATCTTCCAGGGAGAATAGTTCCGTTAAGGGTTCCTTTCCCTGGGCAAGCATGCCCTGAAGTGCATGTCCGGACTGCGATAGGAAATGTAGGAAAAACATCTAGGGGCAGATATGAAAAATAAAAGTTATTTTGTTCACCGACCGAATATTCCCTTAAGAACGCTAGCTTTCGGCTTCACCCAGTCTGAGGTACACATCCGGCTGACCCGGCGGTAACAATCGTAGAGGTGCTCCCCTTATGCCCTAGCCGAATTAACGGGAACGTAGGGCATACATACAAGTTTTGGCAACCCAGCTTGGCCAAAACTTAAGTCATATCGATGCATATAATGGTGAAAAAGGTACATGCGGAAGTATGACACATGTGTTGGGCATGAAGCCCAGATAAATAATTTAAGCTTCTGTGAAAGAAGCCCCCAGGTTTGAAGAGTGCGGCTAGCGCATCTGTGATGTGCAAACAAGGCACAAGGTGACCCTTGAAGGCCTAGAGAAATAAGAAAAGAAAGAAAGAAAGGAAAACAAGACATATAATGTATTTGTGAAAAATGGACAAAGGGAGGGGACTAACATAGAGTCCGGTGCTAGGCGTAGAATCTTTGGAGCCTGGCCGCGTTCCATGGGTTCGGCTCGAGTCGACTAGTCGATGCATCCCGCAGTCGGTACGCTCCACCGGTCTGAACTTGGTCGATAATGAAGGGACCTTCCCATTTGGGCTCGAGCTTGTTCTTTTTCTTATCTGGCAGGCGTAGAACTAGTTCGCCAATGTTATAAGTTTTGGCCCGTACTTCTCTGCTTTGGTATCTGCGAGCCTGTTGCTGATAAAATGCGGAACGGGCTTTGGCTACGTCACGCTCCTCCTCCAAGGTGTCCAGACTATCCTGCCGATCGAGCTCGGCTTCTCTTTCTTCGTACACGCGCACTCTAGGTGAGTCATGAATTATGTCACAGGGCAAGACTGCCTCTGCGCCGTACACCATAAAGAAGGGTGTATATCCGGTACTACGGTTCGGCGTGGTCCGCAGCCCCCAGAGTACGGAGTCGAGCTCCTCTACCCAGTGCGTGTTAAACTCTGTTAAGGAACGCACTAATCTAGGTTTAATGCCGCTCATTATAAGAACGTTTGCTCGCTTGACTTGACCGTTGGTTTGTGGGTGATAGACTGAGGCATAATCGAGCTTGATGCCCATGTTGCTGCACCAGAGTTTTACCTCGTCGACTGTGAAGTTCGTGCCGTTATCAGTGATGATGCTGTGGGGGACGCCGTAACAGTGTACAACCCCGGATATGAAATCTATCACCGGTCCGGATTCGGCTGTTTTAACCGGTTTGGCCTCTATCCATTTGGTGAATTTATCCACCATGACCAATAAGTATTTTTTTCTTGTGGGTTCCCCCTTTAAGGGGTCCAACCATGTCAAGCTCCCAGACCGCAAAGGGCCATGTAATGGGGATTGTTTGGAGGGCGGTGGGTGGCATGTGGCTTTGATTTGCAAAGAGCTGGCAACCGACGCAACGTTGGACAAAGTCCTATGCATCTGCCCGGGCCATTGGCCAATAGAATCCTATATGGAAGGCCTTGCTTATAAGAGCCCGGGCTGCAGCGTGATGACCGCCGAGTCCGGCATGAATTTCTGCCAAAAGATTCCGCCCTTCCTCTTCGGAGATGCACCTTTGAAGGACTCCGGTAGTGCTTTTCTTGTACAATTCTCCCTCATGGACCCTGTAGGCCTTGGATCGCCGCACTATGCAGCATGCCTCATTTTGGTCCTCCGGAAGTTCCTGTCTAATTAGGTAGGCCAGGAATGGTTCTGTCCATGGGGCAATAATGGCCTTTATTTCGTGGGCTGAAGGTGTTATTTCGGTGGCGAAACCTCTGATTGTGTCAGAAAGTTCGGTATCGGGTATTTTGGCCGGGTTCGAACTGTTGTTACCAGTGTCCCCTTCCCATGCTACGGATGGCTTGAAAAGCCTTTCCAGAAATATGTTGGGGGGGGGGGGACCGCGTCGCGTTTTGCGCCGATGCGGGCGAGGATATCCGCCGCCTGATTGTTTTCCTGAGCCACATGGTGAAATTTGAGTCCCTCGAACCGAGCTGACATTTTTAGGACGGCATTTCGATAGGCCGCCATTTTCGGATCCTTGGCGTCGAAATCTCCATTTATTTGGGATATTGCGAGGTTTGAATCCCCACACACCTCCAGGCGTTGAATGCCCATGGAGACTGCCATCCGAAGACCATGCAACAGAGCTTCGTATTCGGCTGCATTGTTGGAATCTGTATACAATATTTGCAGTATGTACCGAACAGTATCTCCGGTTGGGGACGTTAGGACGACGCCAGCCCCTAGACCGGCCAGCATTTTAGAACCGTCGAAGTGCATGATCCAATTGGAGTATGCGCCATACTCTTTAGGGAGTTCGGCTTCCGTCCATTCGGCGATGAAGTCGGCCAATACTTGCGATCTAATGGCTTGGCAAGGTTTGTATGTTATGTCGAATGGGAGGAGCTCAATGGCCCATTTGGCAATCCGGCCCGTAGCGTCGCGGTTGTTGATAATGTCATTAAGTGGCACTTCTGAGGCTACTGTAATCGAACACTCTTGAAAGTAGTGTCGTAGTTTCCGCGATGCCATGAATACCGCATATGCTATTTTTTGCTATTGCGGGTACCGTGATTTGCATGGAGTGAGGACAGTGGATACATAGTATAACGACTTTTGAAGAGGGATTTGTGTCCGTCTGCTTCCCGTTCGACAACGAGCACCGCACTTACAACTTGATGAGTTGCCGCAATGTACAACAGCATTGGTTCACCGATGTTTGGCGTGGCCAGGATCGGGTTGGTTGCCAGAATGGCCTTTATTTCTTCCAATCCGGCTGTGGCCGCGTCCGTCCACTCGAAGTGTTCGGTGCGCCAAAGGAGGCGATAAAGGGGTAAAGCCTTTTCTCCCAAGCGGGAAATAAAGCGTCTTAGAGCCGCCACGCATCCAGTTAGCTTTTGGATTTGTTTGAGGTCTGTTGGGGTAGCCAACTGTGACAACGCCCGGATTTTGGCCGGATTAGCTTCAATACCTCTACTGGAGACAATGAATCCCAGGAGCTTTCCGGCTGGTACGCCGAAAACGCATTTTTCCGGATTGAGCTTGATGTCATATGTTCGGAGGTTGTCGAATGTGAGCCTCAAGTCGTCTATCAAAGAGTCGACGTGTTTGGTTTTGATGACCACATCATGTACGTATGCCTCTACTATTTTGCCAATTTGTTTCTCCAGGCATGTCTGAATCATGCGCTGATATGTTGCGCCGGCGTTTTTGAGCCCAAAAGGCATTGTGTTGAAACAGAAGGGACCGTATGGTGTGATGAATGCCGTTGCGGCTTGGTCGGACCCCGCCATCTTGATTTGGTGCTAACCGGAGTATGCGTCGAGGAAACACAATGACTCGTGTCCTGCGGTAGCATCAATGATTTGATCGATGCGTGGGAGGGGGAAGGGATCCTTTGGGCAAGCTTTATTGAGGTCTTTGAAATCGACGCAAAGGCGCCAGGATTTGTCCTTCTTTGGTACCATCACCAGGTTTGCTAGCCAGTCCGGATGTTTTATTTCTCTGATGAATCCGGCCTCCAATAACTTGGCTAGTTCTTTTCCCATGGCCTGTCTCTTAGGTTCGGAGAAATGCCGAAGAGCTTGCTTGACCGGCTTGAATCCCTTTAGGATATTGAGGCTATGCTTGGCCAGTCTGCGTGGGATTCCTGGCATGTCTGAAGGATGCTAGGCGAATATGTCCCAATTCTCGCGCAGGAACTCTCATAGTGCGGCCTCCACAGCGGGGTTTAACTGTGCCCCGATGGAGGCTGTTTTGGTAGGGTCCATTGGGTGGGCTTGGAATTTGACTATTTCATCCGCTGGTTTAAAGGAGGTGGACTTGGATCTCTTGTCGAGTATCACATCGTCCCTGTCCACTGTGGAGCGTAGCGTGGTTAACTCCTCGGTCGAGAGGGCTTCGGATAATGCCTCGAGGGCCAATGCCGCTGTTTTGTTTTCGGCGCGGAGTGCTATGTCCGGATCACTGGTGAGAGTGATGATTCCGTTGGGTCTGGGCATTTTAAGCTTCATGTACCCATAATGGGGTACGGCTTGGAAGATTGTGAACGCCTCCCGTCCTAAAAGAGCATGATAGCCACTGCTGAACGGGGCCACTTGGAATGTAATTTCTTCGGACCTGTAATTGTCCGGCGTGCCGAATACCACATCTAGTGTGATTTTCCCTGCACATTGTGCTTCCCGTATGGGGATAATTCCTCTGAAGGTTGTGCTACTTTGCTCGATGCGGTTCCAGTCTATTTCCATCTTTTGAAGGGTTTCCTGATAGATGAGGTTTTGTCCGCTGCCGCTGTCCGTGAGTACTTTGGTGAGTCGAAAGCCGTCCACGATTGGACTGAGGACCAGTGCGGCTGGTGCTCGGGCTATTCGGAATTTGGGTTCATCACTGGCTTTGAAGGTAATAGCTGTGTCACTCCATGGATTTGTTGCTGCTACATGGCAGATTTCGGCCATGCTACGGAGTGTTCACTTGCACCTATTATTTGACGTGAAGGTCTCGAACACGGTTAACACCATATTGTTATCCACTGGATGGTGCTCTATGGATGTGGGATAAGAAGATCTTCACCACTTTTGGCCACCTGCCGGAGTATCCAACATGCTCTAAGGCTGTGCGTTGGTATTATATCCGCCGTGCTATGAATTTTGCAGGGTCCGTTGAGCCATCCCTCCAGTACGGCTCCTTGCCCTGTACAGGATTTTGCTTTTTTGTAGTTAACCCGGGTGTATTGTGATAATGCACAATTTTATTTCGGACTGGGTTTGTGTTCAGGGCTGGATTATCCCAAAAGTTTGTTTCGGTTTTCCAGGCACTTTCCATCGCACAGTACTTTCATACTATGGACGCCAAGTCAGCGAAGCGTGTTATCTCACGGTGATTTATGGCGTTAAGGATTCCTTTGTCCATGCAATTATTGCTGAAAAATAAGATTGCGTCTTCCTCGCGACAGTCCTTAACCTTGTTCATCGCAAGGAGGAATCTGGCCCAGTAATGATGTACTGTTTCCTGGGGCTCTTGCCTGATATGGGAAAGGTCCCTTGTGTTTGGGTGGGTGGGTGGAATTGAATCCAAACCCCTACCCGATCTGGGATCCAGGGGCCGAGGAGTTTCCAATTTTGGAAGTTCTGGTTCCGGGATGTTACCCGCTAATCCTGGTCCGTTGCCTGACTCTAAGTTCAGTGATTGGATGTTGTCCTCCCGCGAATGGGCGTCCGGACATAGTTGGTCCTCAGGATATAGGAAAGGTCGCCGCATTGTTCCTCCACCACTGCAATATGATGGGTGACCGGTGGAGAGTTAATCCCCCTTTGATCGGGTTTAAGCCCAATCCGATCATAGTCCGTAGCGACTCCCAAGGCAGTGATGCGATCCAAGAGCTTGTTTAAGGAGGAGAGCTCCATTGGATCCATCTGTTCGGCGAGTGCCGATTTGACATGGAGGCTATTTTCGATGACCCGAGAATTCATCGTCGGCGCGGTGGCCGAACAGGCGGTCATAATGAACCCGCCTAGCCGAAGAGTTTGGCCGACAGCCAAAGCTCCCCCAACAGTAGTACCGTCTTTAAAGACGAGACGAGACATCCTTCCTTCTGGCGATGGCACGGAGGAACTCTCAATGAAAGCACTAATGTCGGTGTCAAAACCGGCGGATCTTGGGTAGGGGGTCCCGAACTGTGCGTCTAAGGCGGATGGTAACAGGAGGCAGGGAACACAATGTTTTACCCAGGTTCGGGCCCTCTTGATGGAGGTAAAACCCTACGTCCTGCTTGATTAATATTGATGATATGGGTAGTACAAGAGTAGATCTACCACGAGATCGGAGAGGCTAAACCCTAGAAGCTAGCCTATGGTATGATTGTATGTTGTCCTACGGACTAAAAACCTCCGGTTTATATAGACACCAGAGGGGCTAGGGTTACACAAGGTCGGTTACAAAGGAGGAGATATACATATCTGTATTGCCTAGCTTTCCTTCCACGCCAAGTAGAGGCCCATCCGAACACGAGATGAAGTCTTTATTCTTGTATCTTCATAGTCCAACAGTCCGGTAGAAAGATATAGTCCAGCTGTCCGGAGACCCCCTAATCTAGGACTCCCTCAGGGGTCCTCGTTCTTCGTCATCACCAACCCTTCTCCATCACCAATTCCATGATGCTCCCCACCGGGAGTGTGTAATTCCTTCATAGGCTCGCTGGTCGGTGAGGAGTTGGATGAGATTCATCATGTAATCGAGTTAGTTTTGTTAGCTAGTTAGTTTTGTTAGTTTTATTAGTTGCTATGACTTTGCCATGCTTAATGCTAGTCACTTAGGGCCTCGATGCCATGATTTCAGATCTGAACCGTTTATGTTATCATCATTATATCCATGTTCTGGGTCCGATCTTGCAATTTATAATCACCTACTACGTGTTATGATCCGGCAACCCCGGAGTGACAATAGTCGGGACCACTCCCGGTGATGACCGTAGTTTGAGGAGTTCATGTATTCACCGTGTGTTAATGCTTTGTTCCGGTTCTCTATTAAAAGGAGGCCTTAATATCCCTTAGTTTCCAATTGGACCCCGCTGCTACGGGAGGGTAGGACAAAAGATGTCATGCATGTTCTTTCCATAAGCACGTATGACTATTTACGGAATACATGCCTACATTATATTGATGAACTGGAGCTAGTGCCGTATCGCCCTAGGTTATAACTGTCTCATGATGAATATCATCCAACAAATTACCGATCCATTGCCTACAAATTTATCTTATATTGTTCTTGCTAAGTTACTAATGCTATCGTTATTGTTGCACTTGCTACAAAACTATTGCTATCATTGTTACCGTTACTACTGCTGCTATCACTACTATCAAAACTATCATATTACTTTCCTACTGATCATGTTGTCGTAGATAATTAATCTCGAGGTGTGGTTGAATAGACAACTCATACTCTACCCTCGAAAACTGTTGCGATCCACTATACTTGTGGGTTATCAAGAGCCGTATCCAGCTAAGACTAAGATTTATCCCTCTAAGACGAGGGGAGGTAAGGAACTGCCATCCAGTTCTGCTTTAGATTCGCCTTTTGTTATAAGTAAACTCGCAACACCACCACATGCTATTAATCCTGATATGTCGCAAGTTATTGATGATGCTACTTCTGCTATGAATGATACTTATGATGATGCTAGTACCTTGCTTGATGATAATGATGTGCCACTTGGTGATTTTCTTGATGAACAAATTGCTAGAGTAATACAACATGATGTTGTTGAATCTGATGATGAGCTTGAAACTGAAACTCCTGAAACATCTGCTAGAACTAGCCTTCCTAGATATGAATTGCCTAAGGTACTGGAAGGTTATGTTATGAATGAGGAGACAACTAGAGACATTCTTGCTTGCAAGGATAGAGATGATCTAGAGAAATTATTATGCAAGTACAAAGAAAAATCTTTGAATGCTAGAATGCAATATGATCCTAAGTTTGCTACTTCACCTATCTTTATTAATGATAAGGATTATGAATTCTCTGTCGACCCAGAGTTGATTACTTTGGTTGAATCTGATCTTTTCCATGGTTATGAAACTGAAACTGTTGTGCACATCTTACTAAGTTGAATGACATAGCCACCCTTTTTACTCATGGTGAGAAGACTTGCTATTACTTTATTCTCAAATTATTTCTGTTCTCATTAAAGGGTGATGCTAGAGCTTGGTACAATACTCTTGCTCCTGGTTGTGTGTGTAGTCCCCGGGATATGATTTATTACTTCTCTGAAAAAATTCCCTGCTCATAAGAAACAAGCTTCCTTGCAGGTAATATTTAACTTTGTGAAAATTAAAGAAGATAGTCGCCCACAAGCTTGGGGGAGGATTTGCCAATTACTTAATGCTTTTCTTGATCATCCTCTTAAGAAAAATGAAATACTTGATATCTTCTATAATGGACTAACCGATGCTTATAAGGATTTCCTAGATAGTTATGCTTGTTGTGTTTTCAGGGAACGAACTATTGGGCAAGCTGAAGAATTATTGAATAACATATAGAAAAATTGTGATGATTGGAATATTCCTGAACCACTGGCTAAACCCACTCCAAAGAAGAGGGGTATATTATATCTCAGTCCTGAAGATATGCAAGAGGCAAAGAAATCTATGAAGAAAAAATGTATTAAAGCCGAGGATGCTAAAATTTTTCCTCCTATTGAAGATATACACGAGCTTAATACACCACCACCACCAAAGGTGGTATAGGTAAATTCTCCGCAAAAAGAATTGGTATTTTATCATGCTCCTGTTAAAAATGAAAATTATTTTCGTGAGCACAAAAGTTTCTCTTTTTCAGCAAGATCAAATAAACTATCACCCAACATGATCCTAAAGGATTTGCTTGGCACAAACACTAATTAAAACATACAAAAAACACAATCATAACAGTAGCATAATTTTGAAAACACTCAAGAATAGAAAGCAAAAGAGAAAAATAAATTTTATTCGCTGGGTTGCCTCCCAACGAGCGCTATCGTTTTATGCCCGTAGCTTGGCATAAAGCAAGGATCTAAGTGTTGTCATGTTTGTTTATAGATCCATAAGATTCCATCAAGATTGATTCATATAGTGGCCTAATTCTTGTTCTAGGGAAGTGTTCCATACCCTTCCCTAGTGGAAATTGAAATTTAATATTGCCTTCTTTCATATCAATCACGGCACCAATAGTTTGTAAAAACGGTCTACCAAGAATAATTGGACAAGACGGATTGTAATCAATATCAAGAACAATAAAATATATGGGCACACAATTCCTATTTGCAAGAATAAGAACATCATTAATTCTTCCCATAGGTTTTTAATAGTAGAATCCGCCAAGTGCAAATTTAAAGAACACTCTTCAATATCGGTAAGACCAAGCACATCACATAAAGATTTTGGAATTGTAGAAACTCTAGCACCCAAGTCACATAAAGCAAATCACTCATAATTTTTAATATTGACTTTGATAGTAGGTTCCCACTGATCATGCAATTTTCTAGGAATTGAAACTTCTAATTCCAGTTTTTCTTCCAAAGCTTTCATCATAGTATCAACAATATGTTTAGTAAAAGCCTTATTTTGTTCATAAGCATGGGGTGAACTTATCATGGATTGCAACAAATAAATACAATCAATCAAAGAGCAACTATCATAATTAAAGTCTCTGTAATCCAAAAGAGTGGGCACATCACTAGTTAAAGTTTTGACCTCTTCAAACCCACTTTTATCAATTTTCTCAACAAGATTTTCACCCTCCGAATTATTGGGACGCCTTCTAGATAAAGTTGACTATTCTTCACTCCCTTTATCATCAATCTTAATTTTACTAAACAAGGAATCAATATAAGAAACACCAATCATTTTAAGATCTTCATCACTTTTATGAAAGCAATCACTAGAAAACGCCTTTTCTAAAAAATATCTTCTAGCTCTAAGCATAGCGGTTCTTTTCTTACTTTCATCCATAGAAACATATAAAGCTTTGATTGATTCTTCTACCTTAGGCACAAAAAATTTCATCTTGAGATTTTCCACATCATGAGAAATTCTATCAACACTTCTAGACAAATCATCAATCTTATTCAATTTTTCTTCCATTGTAGCATTAAAAACTTTTTGAGTGTTCATAAATTCCTTAATATTATTATCAAGATCAGAGGTTTTCCTATTATTATTATAAGAAGGATTACCATAGGAATTACCATAATTATTATAGGAATTACTAGGAAAAGGCCTAGGATTAAAATTACCTCCATAAGCATTGTTATTGAAATTGTTTCGCGAGATAAAATTCACATCTATGACATCACTATTTTTCTCAATCAAAGTACACAAATGCACATCATTAAAATTAATAGGAGCACTTTATTAGCAACCAATTTTATAAGAGCATCAACTTTTTCACTCAAATAAGAAATTTCTTCAACCGAATTAACCTTTTTACTAGTAGGAGCTTTTTCAGTATGCCATTGTGAATAATTTGCCATAATATTATCAAGCAATTTGGTGGCTTCACCCAAAGTAATTTTCATAAAAGTACCACCCGCGGAGGAATCTAGAAGATTACGAGAAACAAAATTCAACCCCGCATAAAAAATTTGTATGATCATCCAAAGATTTAACCCATGAGTTGGGCAATTCCTTAGCATCATTTTCATACTTTCCCAAGATTGTGCAACATGCTCATGTTCAAGCTACTTGAAATTCATGATCTGGGTTCTAAGGGAAATAATTTTTGCGGGCGGAAAATATTTAGTAATAAAAGCATCCTTGCACTTATCCCAAGAATCGATACTATTTTGAGGCAAAGAAGAAAACCATTTTTTTGCATGATCTCTCAAAGAAAACGGAAATAATTTCATCTTCATAACCTCATTGTCCACATCTTTTTTCTTTTGCATATCACATAATTCCACGAATGTGTTAAGATGGGACGCGGCATCCTCATTAGGAGTACTGGAAAATTGATCTTTCATAACAAGATTCAGCAAAGCGGTATTAATATCACAAGACTCCACACTAGTGGCGAGAGGAGCAATCAGAGTGCCAATAAAATCATTGTTGTTGGTATTAGAGAAATCACACAACTTGGTGTTCTCTTGAGTCACTGTGACTACGCAACAAGATTGCACTAAAAATAGACCCGGCAAGAAAACGACGAACGCAAAAGAGGGCGAATAAAATGGCAAATTTTTGTGAAGTGGGGGGGGGGGAGGAAAATGAGAGGCAAATGGAAAATAATGTAAATTTAGAGGAGATGAGACATCTGATTAGGAACCTGGTAGATGTTGATGATGTCTCCCTAGCGACGGCGCCAAAAATTCCTTTTGATGTCTGCTAGAACTACGTCGATATTTCCCCAAAGAGGAAGGGATGATGCAATACAACAATGGTAGGTATTTCCCTCTGTGATGAAACTAAGGTTATCGAACCAGTAGGAGAACCATGCAACACTACGTGAACGACACCTGCACATAAATAACAAATACTTGCAACCCGACGTATTAAAGGGGTTGTCAATCCCTTTCGGGTAACGATGCCAAAAATTGGCAAACAGACGTGAGAAAGTTGTAATAAGTTGATAGATCGAACGCCAAATAAAATAAAGTGCATCAAGGTATTTTTGGATTTTTGGTTTAATAGATCTGAAAATAAAAGCAAAGGAAAATAGATCGCAAAGGCAAATATATTAAAGAAGAGACCGGGGGCCATAGGTTTCACTAGTGGCTTCTCTCGAGAAAAATAGCAAACGGTGGGTAAACGAATTACTGTTGGGCAATTGATGGAACTTCAATAATCATGACGATTTCCAGGCAATGATCATTATATAGGCATCACGTCCAAGATTAGTAGACCGACTCCTACCTGCATCTACTAGTATTACTCCACACATCGATCTCTATCCAGCATGCATCTAGTGTATTACGTTCATGGAGAAACGGAGTAATGCAATAAGAACGATGACACGATGTAGACAAGCTCTATTTATGTAGAAATAGACCACATCTTGTTATCCTTAATAGCAACGATACATATGTGTTGGTTCCCCTTTTGTCACTGGGATCAAGCACCGTAAGATCAAACCCATCACAAAGCATCTCTTCCCATTGCAAGATAAATAGATCAAGTTGGCCAAACAAACCCAAATATTGGGAAATACGAGGCTATAAGTAATCATGCATATAAGAGATCAAAGACAACTCAAATAACTTTCATGGATAAAAGATAGATCTGATCATAAACTCAAAGTTCATCGGATCCCAACAAACACATCACAAAAAGAGTTACATCATATGGATCTCCAAGAGACCATTGTATTGAGAATCAAATGAGAGAGAGAGAGGAAGCCAACTAACTACTAACTACGGAACCAAAGGTCTACAAAGAACTACTCACGCATCATCGGAGAGGCACCAATGGACAAGATGAACCCCTCCGTGATGGTGTGTAGATTGGATCTGGTGGTTCTGGAACTTGCGGCGGCTGGAATTGATTTTTGTCGACTTCCCTAGGGTTTCTGGAATATTGGGGTACTTATAGAGTAAATAGGAGGTTCGGGAGGCAACCGAGGTGGGCACAACCCACCAGGGCGCGCATGGGCCTCCAAGCGCGCCCTGGTGGGTTGTGCTCCCCTCGGAGCACCCCCAGGTGCTTATCCGGCCCACTAGATGTCTTCTGGTCCAAAAAAATCCACAAAAAGTTTCACTGCGTTTGGACTCCGTTTGATATTTGATTTCCCATGATGTAAAAAACATGCAAACAACAACAAGTGGCACTTGGCACTCAGTTAATAGGTTAGTACCAAAAAATGATATAAAATGACTGTAAAACATCCAAGAATGATAATATAACAGCACGGAACAATCAAAAATTATGGATACGTTGGAGACGTATCAAGTCCTGGGTCGTTTCTTGGAGAAAGAGCCTCCTCAAAGTCGGTTTGGCATGCAAGGAAAGAGTCCTTCTCGAACTCCAGGACTAGATGCCAGGGTCCCTGGCGTTTGGCCCCAGACGCCAGGGTCCTTGGCATCTAGCCATTGGCCTTCACAAAACTTCCTTTTGCATCTTCCTAAAGCCTCTTGGGATTGACCCCTTGGCCCAAATAAAGTGTTCTCGCACCAGAACATTTTGGGAAACATCTGAAACCCCTTTCGGTGAATTCAGGAACCCTTTCGGAGACCAAACACTATTATCCCATATATCAATCTTTACCTCCGGACTATTTCGGAGCTCCTCGTCATGTCCGTGATCTCATCCAGGACTCCAAACAACATTCGGTCACCAACATACATAACTCATATAATACTATATCATCAACGAATGTTAAGCATGTGGACCCTACGGGTTCGAGAATGATGTAGACGTGACCGAGATGCTTCTCCAGTCAATAACAAATAGCGGGACCTGGATGCCCATATTGGTTCCTACATATTCTACAAAAATCTTTATCGGTCGAACCTTTATGACAACATACGTAGTTCCCTTTTTCTGTCAGTATGTTACTTGCCCGAGATTCGATGTCGATATCTCCGTACCTAGTTCAATCTCGTTATCGTCAAGTCTCTTTACTCGTTCCGTAATACATCATCTCGTAACTAACTCCTTTCATTTTTGCTTACAAGCTTCTTGTGATGTTGTATTACCGAGAGGGCCCAGAGATACCTCTCCGATATATAGAGTGATAAATCCTAATCTGGATCCATGCCAACTCAACAGACACCTTCGGAGATACCTGTAGAGCATCTTTATGATCACCCAGTTATGTTGTGATGTTTGATAGCACACAAGGTATTCCTCCGGTATCCAGGAGTTGCATGATCTCATGGTCGAAGGAATATGTATTTGACATTAAGAAAGCAATAGCAATAAAACCGAACGATCATATGCTAAGCTAACATATGGGTCCTGTCCATCACATCATTCTCCTAATGATGTGATCCTATTATCAAGTGACAACACATGTCTATGGTTAGGATACCTTAACCATCTTTTGATTAATGAGCTAGTCTAGTAGAGGCTCACTAGGGACACGATATTTGTTTATGTATCCACACATGTATTTAAGTTTTCGGTCAATACAATTCCAGCATGAATAATGAACCTTTATCATGATTAAGGAAATGTAATAATAACCACTTTATTATTACCTCTAGGGCATATTTCAAACATCTGCTAGTTGATATTTTTAAAAGATCAGCCAAGGCATGAGTCGTCAGATTTCCGGCATCGAGTGACCAAGTAGTGCCTCCATTATTGCAACATGTGTCTTGTTGTAGAAATTTTTACAATAGAAGTCTTATTGTAGATTTTTCTTCTTCAAATAAAAATTTTGTAGCTTGCAGCCATGTCCGTCCCTATTACAACAAGTGTCTAGTTGCAATTGCAACATGGCCTTTGTTGCAAAGCATCCTAGCTCATCACTAACGTTCTCACGAGTCACCTATTGCATTGGCCGGTGACCTCATCGAAGCGGCACACCGATGTGCACTTCTCCTTCCTCCCCTCCTTCTTATCCTCTCCCTCCTCTCTCATGTCCCTCTCTCCTTTGCACTCTTAAACCTCTCAAGCTTTGCCCGCTGCAACATGTGGCCATGGCGTCACCATCAAACGATGAGCACTTCGTCAAGTCCTTCTACTTTGTCCAATCCTTATTATCCTCTCCTCCTCTCTCACCTCCCTCTCTCCTCTGCAGATCTCCAAAATTTCCCAAGCTCAGTTGGCTAACGCGCCTGACCATGACATCGCCGCACGCTGGTGGAGACATATATATGTCTTCGTCGCCATCACCGCGGGGATTTGTATCAGTCATCCCCACCGCGGGATCCAGCCGCCGCATCCCACACTCGTGCTCGGTCATGTCTAGTCATGCTGGCATCGCACACTGGCGGTGACATATGTTTTCATCATCGTCATTGTGAGGATTTGTGCCAGTCATGGCCACAGTAGGATCTAGCCGCCGCAACCCACCCTCATGCTCAGTTGGTCTGCAACTGGCCCCTTGTTGCGTTCTAAGTGACTACAATAGGGACTGAATTGCAAACCTAGACTATGGTTAGTAGTTGCTTTTGAGCCTTTTGATCAAAATCACATTGAAAGGATGGTGAAAGGATCGAGAAGAGGTGTTTAGAGGGGCGTGATTAGACACTAAGTGCTAAAAGTTGCAGTTTTTAATTTCTTTAGGTTGAAGTGGAGTTTTGGCACAAGTTTAACAAACACAATACATATCAAGCAAGCATGCAAAGAGTATATGAGCAGCGGAAAGTAAAGCATGCAACTTGCAAGAATGTAAAGGGATGGGATTGGAGTGTGCAAACGCAATTTGGAGACACGGAGATTTTTGAGACGTGGTTCCGATAGGTGGTGCTATCGTACATCCACGTTGATGGAGACTTGAACCCACGAAGGGTAACGGCTGCACGAGTCCACGGAGGGCTCCACCCACGAAGGGTCCACGAAGAAGCAACCTTGTCTATCCTACCATGGCCGTCGTGCACGAAGGACTTGCCTCACTAGCGGTAGATCTTCACGAAGTAGGCGACCTCCTTGCCCTTACAAACTCATTGGTTCAACTCCAAAATCTTGTCGGAGGCTCCCAAGTGACACCTAGCCAACCTAGGAGACACCACTCTCCAAGAAGTAACAAATGGTGTGTTGATGATGAACTCCTTGCTCTTGTGCTTCAAATGATAGTCTCCCCAACACTCAACTCTCTCTCACAGGATATGGATTTGGTGGAAAGAAGATTTGAGTGGAAAGCAACTTGGGGAAGGCTAGAGATCAAGATTCATATGGTAAGAATGGAATATCTTGGCCTCAACACAAGTGTAGGTAGTTCTCTCTTAGAAAAAGTAGGTTGGAAGTGTAAGTTTGTTCTTATGGCTCTCTCCACGAATGAAGAGGTGGTGGAGGGGTATATATAGCCTCCACACAAAATCTAACCATTACACACAACTTGCCAATCTCGGTGGGACCGAATTGATAAACTCGGTCGGACCGATTCAGCAAAGCTAGTGACCGTTAGGAGTTTCTGTGGGACCGACTGGATCAACTCGGTGGGACCGTTGTGCTAGGGTTAGGGTAAATCCAAAACTCGGTTTGACCGATTACTCAAACTCGGTGGGACTGATTTGGGTAATAAGCGAAACAGAGAGTTGGCCAAGCAAACTCGGTGGGGCCGATTGCATATCTCGGTGGGACCGAAAATATTGCAATGGATAAGAGAGAGTTTGCAAGCCCATCTCGATGAGACCGAGATCCCATCGGTGAGACCGAACTGATTAGGGTTTCTGGCAGTGGCTATGTCAACTGAGCTCGGTGGCTCCGGATAGAAAGAATCGGTGGGGCCGAGTTTGACTTTTGGTTTGGGACATATGTGGATGTGATAAAGTGGTTGAGGGCTTTGGAGCATATTACTAAGCACTTTGAGCAAGAGCCTCATTAAGCAACACCTCATCCCTTCTTAATAGTATTGGCTTTTCCTATAGACTCAATGTGATCTTGGATCACTAAAATAGAAAATGTAGAGTCTTGAGCTTGGAGCTTGAGCCAATCCTTTGTCCTTAGCATTTTGAAGGAGTTCCACATCCTCTAGTCGATGTCACTTCATTGTTGAACTTATCTGAAACATACTAGGTAAAAGTGTTAGTCCAATAAAAGATATGTTGACATTAATTACCAAAACCACCTAGGGAGCACTTGTGCTTTCAGACGGGCATGCGGCCGATGGTTGCTAATGATCTATTGGTTGAGCCCAAGCATTTCCCAAAATACATTAGGACTTAATTAATGGTTTTTTGATGATGCTACACATTAGCCGGTTGAAGCACTCATTAGATCGGCCGCCTCATGACGTTGGATCTATGCACGACAACTGTCTGATTTGTCCCACTATGACCTAGTGCTTTGTAACATGATCCATTTGCACTCAGGGTTTGCAACATGAACCTTGTTGCAATAACTCGTTAGTTATCCCAAACATTTTCTGGCCGTTTGCAGCTTGCCTCATGTTGTACCACAACATACACCTTTTGTTGTTGTTGTGAGAGAAAAATTGGTAAGACATAGTGAATTATATGACTCGGTACTTTGCAACATGAGCCATGTTGCACTTAGGAGGTGCAACATGACCCATGTTACACAACTTTTTTGTTTGTCATTGTTTCCGCAACACCACCGATGTTGTAGAAGCACCATCGTTTATGGTTTCTCTCAATGCTATGATGGAGTGCGCCCTCCTTTCAGCACCCTAGTGGCTACAATCACTAGTGTAGAAAAGCTTAGCTATGACGTGGAAAAAAGTGCCTTGCTGGCATGGGAACCCAATGCCACCAATATGATGCCACTTTAAAAAGATATTGGTGGCGTTGGAGCACACATCAGTAGTATTTTAGCCCCTACTAACATGCCACGTGGCCAATGATATGTCTCCATCATATCTATAATTTTCTATTGTTTCATGCCAATATCCTACAACTTTCACATACTTTTGACAATATTTTATATTATTTTTGGGACTAACATATTGATCTAGTGCCTAGTGCCAGTTCCTGTTTGTTGAATGTTTTTTGTTTCGCAGAATATCCGTATCAAACAAAGTCCAAATGCGATAATTTTTTGAAGGATTTGTTTTGGAATATATGTGATTTTTGTGAATAACAATCAATGTGAGATGATGCTCAAGGGGCCCACAAGCTTAGACGGCGTGCCCCATACCCTGGGCACCCCGGGCAGGCTTGTGGGGCCCTTGTAAGTCGGTTGGAGGTGTCCTTCAGCCGCAAGAAAGATAATATCTAGATAAAAAATCCCCTCTAAATTTCAGCCCAATCGGAGTTACAGATCTCTAGGAATTTAAGAAATTGTTTTCGGCCAGAAAATAGGAACGAGAGAGAGAAAGATCCAATCTCGGAGGAGTCATGCCCTCCATGAGCCATGGAGACCATCGACCAGAGGGGAAACTCTCCTCCCATCTAGTGGGAGGCCAAGGAAGAAGAAGAAGGAGGGGCGCTCTCTCCCACTCTCTTCCGGTGGTGCCTAAACGCCGTCGGGGCAACCATCATGATGACGATCTACACCAACAACTTCACCGCCGTCATCACCGACTCTCTCCCACTCTATGCAGTGGTGTAACACCTCTTCTCCCTGCTGTAATCTCTACTTAAACATGGTGCTTAAGGAAGAGAGGGGGAGAGAGCCCCCTCCTTCTTCTTCTTCCTTGGCCTACCCTATATATTATTACCCAATGATGTATGGCTATCCTATGATGTTTGAGTAGATTCATTTTGTCCTATAGGTTGATTGATGATTGTGATTGGTTTGAGTTGCATATTTTATTTTGGTGTTGTCCTATGTTGCCCTCGATGTTGCGCAAGCATGTGAGATTACCATTGTAGGGTGTTGCAATACGTTCATAATTCGCTTATAGTGGGTGGCGAGAGTGACAAAAGCTTATACCTGTAGGGGAACATAGTAATTTCAAAAAAAATCCTATGCACACACAAGATCATGGTGATGCATAGCAACGAGAGGGGAGAGTGTGTCCACGTACCCTCGTAGACCGAAAGCGGAAGGGTTAGCACAACGTGGTTGATGTAGTCGTACGTCTTCACGATCTGACCGATCAAGTACTGAACGCACGGCACCTCCGAGTTCTGCACACGTTCAACTCGATGACATCCCTCGAACTCCGATCTAGCCGAGCTTTGAGGGAGAGTTCCGTCAGCACGACAACGTGGTGACGATAATGATGTTCTACCGACGTAGGGCTTCGCCTAAGCTCTGCTACGATATGACCGAGGTGATTATGGTGGAGGGGGGCACCGCACACGGCTAAGAGATCCAAAGGATCAATTGTTGTGTCTCTAGGGGGTACCTCCCTCCCCATATATAAAGGAGTGGAGGACGGGGAGGGGGACGACCACCCTTGGTGCGCCCCATGAGGAGTCCTACTCCCACCGGGAGTAGGACTCCCCCTTCCATGTTGGAGTAGGAGAGGAGAGGGAAGGAGAAAGAGGAAGAAAGGAAAGGGGGGCACCGCCCCCCTTCCTTGTCCAATTCGGACTTGGGAGGGGAGGGGCGCGCGGCTGCCCCTTGGCTGCCTCTCCTCTTCCACTAATTGGGCCCATGAGGCCCAATAACCTCGGGGGGGGGGGGGGGTTCCGGTAACCCACTCCGGTATATATATCCGATAACCCCAAGAACCATTCCGGTGTCCGAATTAATATAGTCATACAATATATCAATCTTTATGTCTCGACCATTTCAAGACTCCTCGTCATGTCCGTGATCACATCCGGGACTCCGAACTACCTTCAGTACATCAAAACACATAAACTCATAATATAACCGTCATCAAACTTTAAGCGTGTGGACCCTACGGGTTCGAGAACTATGTAGACATGACCGAGACATGTCTCCGGTCAATAACCAATAGCGGAACCTAGATGCTCGTATTGGCTCCTACATATTCTACAAAGATATTTATGGGTCAAACCACATAACAACATACGTTATTCCCTTTGTCATCGGTATGTTACTTGCCCATGATTTGATCGTCGCACTAGTAGAAAAAGGGTCAAACGTGAAGCACATTAGTGCCGGTTTGTATTTGAGCCGGCACTAATGTATACATTAGTGCCGGTTCCAACGGCTAGCCGGGCCGCTTTCATTAGTATCGGTTCGTGGCGAACCTTTAGCACCGGTTCGTGCCACGAACCGGTACTAATGAGAGTGGTGGCAGGATGTTGTCAGAATGGGGCCCCTCCAGCCCCTTTAGTACCGGTTCTTGGCACAAACCGGTACTAAAGGTCATCCTACATAAACCCTTCATCCACCCGAGCTCGCTCTGTTCTTCCACTTTCCCCTCTCCTCTCTGTTCTTCACCTCTTCCTCTCGAGCTCATCACACATTTTGCCCAAATTTTTTCAAGATTTGAAGGCCCCCATCCATTCAAATGATCACAAAGGTTAGCAAATTTGTCCTTTCATCTCTCATTGCTAGATTAGCTCTTGCAATGCTTTATATAGTGATTAATTTGTGAGTTTAGTAATTTGGGAGGATATATATATATATGTGCTAGTATTTGATTTATATGCAATTTGAGGTCAAAAATAACACTTAGTTTGCATATGTAGGTGTGGTTTACTTAGTGCCTTCTAAATCTCCATCGTAGCCACCGTCGATCGCCCGCACCGTCCCGTCGCCGGCACCACCTTGTGGTGAGCCTCTTGTTCATGAAATTATATATAAAAATTGATGTTTGTGTGATTTGGATATATAGTTACTCGTATAATTATCTTACCCGTACGTTGTTTGTTATACATATAGTGCCATGGTTTTGATATCCGTCCCCGTCGGCCCTAGTCCTTGTTATGATTCGGATGTGGTATGTATATTCTCTTTTAAAACTAGTTGCATTTCGTGTTTATGAAAAATTATGCCCATCAAGTTGACATAGAAATTTTTTCTAGGAGGTATGTCAACCGGAAATTCCAACCGACCCTATTGCCGAGAGGTTAAATTTAGTTGAAAGAGAAAACGAGTACTTGAAAGAAAAATTGAAAAGAATTGAGGGGGAGAAGATGGAATTGGAGTTGCATGTTGCCGATGTCGTCGATGATCACAAGATCAAGATGGAGAAAATGCGCTTGAAGATTAGAAAGATTAGAAAATATGCCATCGATAGTGAGGCTTGGTATCATTATGTTGTTGGATCCATTGTTACCTTAGTTGCAATCTTGATCGTATTTGTTGTTGCATTTAAATGCTTTAGCTAGAGAGTTATTTGTTTGTTGCATTTAAGTGTTGTATGAACTTTATGTATGAACTTGTATTAATTTGGTCTATTCAGTGTTGTGTAATGAAGATGAGCCGGCAATGGATGTACGATGACCGATGCTCTCCCCAGTTCGTTGAGGGCGTGCATACTTTTCTTCTTGCGGCTGAGGCAAACAAGCGGGCGGATGGTTTTATGCCTTGTCCATGTGCTCGCTGTAAGAATGGTCACAATTACTCTACGTCAAGAACCATTCACGTCCACCTGTTTAAGTCCGGTTTCATGCCCCATTATAATGTTTGGACCAAGCACGGAGAAAGAGGGGTTATGATGGAAGACAATGAAGAAGAAGAGGACAACGACAGCTATCCTGGCCATGGTTTCCCTGAATACGATGATACAACAATGGGGGAAGAAGCTGAGCCGGTAATGCGGGAAGAAGCTGAGCCGGCAATGCGAGAAGAAGCTGAAGAAGAGGCATCAGATGAGCCCGTTGATGATCTAGGTCGGGCCATTGCCGATGCAAAGAGAAACTGCGCAAGTGATTTGGAGAAGAAGAAGTTGCAGCGCATGTTAGAGGATCACAAAAAAATGTTGTACCCGAATTGCATAGGTGACAAGAAAAAGCTGGGCACCACACTGGAATTGCTGCAATGGAAGGTAGAGAATGGTGTATCTGACAAGGGATTTGGAAAGTTGCTGGTAATGATAAAGGATATGCTTCCAAAGGACAACGAATTTTCTGAGAGTACGTACGAAGCAAAGAAGGCTGTCTGCCCTCTAGGGTTAGAGGTGCAGAAGATACATGCATGCCCTAATGATTGCATCCTCTACTGCGGTAAGTACGAGGATTTGAACGCTTGCCCGGTATGTGGTGCATTGCACTATAAGATCAGCCGCGATGACCCTGGTGATGTCGAGGGCCGGCGCCCCAAGAAGAAGATTCCTGCCAAGGTGATGTGGTATGCTCCTATAATACCACGGTTGAAACGTTTGTTCCAAAACAAAGAGCATGCCAAGGCGACGCGATGGCACAGAGAAGACCGTAAGAAAGACGGAAAGTTGAGAGTACCCGCTGACGGGTCGCAGTGGAGAAAAATCGAAAGAAAGTATTGGAAGGAGTTTGCAGATGACGCAAGGAGCGTATGGTTTGGTCTAAGCGCAGATGGCATTAATCCTTTTGGGGATCAGAGCAGCAACCATAGCACCTGGCCTGTGACTCTATGTTTGTATAACCTTCCTCCTTGGTTGTGCATGAAGCGGAAGTTCATTATGATGCCAGTGCTCATCCAAGGCCCTAAGCAACCCGGCAACGACATTGATGTGTACCTAAGGCCATTAGTTGAAGAACTCTTACAACTGTGGAATGGAGCAGGTGTATGTGCGTGGGATGAGCACATGGGGGAAGAATTTGACCTAAAGGCGTTGCTATTCGTGACCATCAATGATTGGCCTGCTCTCAGTAACCTTTCAGGACAGACAAACAAGGGATACCGTGCATGCACGCACTGTTTGGACGATACCGACAGTATATATTTTGCTAATAAGAATGTGTACCTGGGACATCGTTGATTTCTTCCGAGCAGGCATCCCGTAAGAAAGAAAGGCAAGCATTTCAAAGGTGAGGCGGATCACCGGACGAAGCCTCGCCACCGTACTGGTGCTGATGTACACGATATGGTCAAGGATTTGAAGGTGGTCTTTGGAAAGGGTCATGGTGGACAACCTGTTCCGAATGACGCTGACGGACGTGCACCCATGTGGAAGAAGAAATCTATATTTTGGGACCTGCCCTATTGGAAAGACCTCGAGGTCCGCTCCGCAATCGACGTGATGCACGTGACGAAGAATCTTTGTGTGACCCTGCTTGGCTTCTTGGGCGTGTATGGGAAGACAAAAGATACACCTGAGGCACGGGAGGACCAGCAACGTATGCACGGAAAAGACGGCATACATCAGGGTCATGCAAGCTACGCTCTTACCAAAGAAGAGAAGGAAATCTTCTTTGAATGCCTGCTCAGTATTAAGGTACCGTCTGGCTTCTTGTTGAATATAAAGGGAATAATAAACATGGCAGAGAAAAAGTTCCAGAACCTAAAGTCTCATGACTGCCACGTGATTATGACGCAACTGCTTCCGGTTGCATTGAGGGGGCTTCTACCGGAAAACGTTCGATTAACCATTGTGAAGCTATGTGCATTTCTCAATGCAATCTCTCAGAAGGTAATCGATCCAGAAATCATACCAAGGTTACAGAATGATTTGGTGCAATGTCTTGTCAGTTTCGAGTTGGTGTTCCCACCATCCTTCTTCAACATCATGACGCACGTCCTAGTTCTCCTATGCGAAGAGATTAACGTTTTGGGTCCTGTATTTCTACACAATATGTTCCCCTTTGAGAGGTTCATGGGAGTCTTAAAGAAATATGTTCATAACCGTGCTAGGCCAGAAGGAGGCATCTCCAAGGGCCGTCAAAATGAGGAGGTCATTGAGTTTTGTATTGACTTTATTCCTGACCTTAAGCCGATTGGTGTTCCTGAATCGCGGCATAAGGGCAGACTGGATGGAAAAGGCACGCTAGGAGGGGAACAAATAATATGTATGGACGGACATTCTCTCACTGAAGCACACTACACAGTTCTACAGAATTCCGCCTTGGTGGCTCCGTATATGGATGAACACAAGAATTTGCTACGCTCCAAACACCCGGAGCGGTCTGATGACTGGATTACACGTGAACAAACCAGGAGTTTCGCCAGCTGGTTGCAAGCACGTACCATGCATGACACCTCTATTGAAGATGACCTGTACTTGCTGTCCCAGTTACCATCTTCAGATATAATGACTTTCAAAGGGTACGAGATAAATGGTAATACATTTTAAACGATCGCCCAAGATAAGAAGAGCACCAACCAAAACAGTGGTGTCCGCTTTGATGCAGAAACCAAGACGGGAAAGGACACATATTATGGTTATATACAGGACATATGGGAACTTGACTATCGACGTGGTTTGAAGGTCCCTTTGTTTCGGTGCAAATGGGTCAATATGACACGAGGCGGGGTAACGGAAGACCCGTAGTACGGAATGACAACAGTGGATCTCAACAATCTTGCGTATGCAGACGAACCATTCTTCCTAGCCAATGATGTGGCACAAGTTTTCTATGTGAAGGACATGTCTACCAAGCTAAGAAAAAGAAAAGATAAGGAAGCGAATGCATCGTACGATGAGCCAAAGCGGCACATAGTTCTTTCTGGGAAGAGAAACATCGTGGGAGTGGATGACAAGACAGACAAGTCAGAAGATTATGAAAAGTTTGATGAAATTGCTCCATTCACAATGAATATTAACCCGAGCATCCCGTTAAATGATGAAGATTTTCCATGGCTACGACGCAAAGGGACACACGCGAAGAAAAAGTTTCACACCCAAAGATCTGGGATGTGATCGGCTTAACTATCATCACTTTCTTTTGTGTTTCACACCCAAGAGGGAATCTCTGTAATAGTTAGGGTAGCTAGTTATGTGTTTTGGCATTTGAAACGCGAAGAAATTTTATGTGCAAGCATATTCTTTCATGCATTTACTGATTTTTTCAGCTAAATGACCCTGAAATTGAAAAGCATTTCAAATGAACTCAGAAAAGGATGAAAGTTGGCATGGTATCATAATTTCACCCACATAGCATGTGCAAAAAAGTAGAGAGGGTTACCGCAAAAACTGGATGCACTTCGTGTACAAAATGGACAATCTGTTTCGAAGTATCAGGGTTTCGGACGAAAACTCATCCGTTACAAAGGCATTTCATTTTTTAAATAACCTAAGCATTACCAAATTGAATATAATGATAAAACACACTAATATTAAACATAAGAAAAAAGAATCACTGAAAAATCTATTTTCAAAGTTAAGTTATTCACAAAAATAAATAAAGCAAAAAAATAAGAAATAAAGCCCACCTACTGGGCCACAGCGGCCTGCATACGACTAGAAACCCAAGTTCAAGTTGGGCCAGGATGCAGGCCCGCTAGCCCAGTAGGACCAATAGGGCATCGCAGAAGAGGTAGGCCCAAAAGGCCTGCTTAAGAGAGGAGCTCGAGACAGCAGCGACGGCGGGGCTTATAAGCAGGTGCGAGTGCCCATCGGCTAGCGAGGTGGGACTAAACTTTTGTGCCCCTCGCCTGGCAGCGTACCACCCTTTAGTACCGGTTCGTGGCACCAACCGGTACTAAAGGGGGGGCCTTTAGTACCGGTTGGTTCCACGAACCGGTACTAAAGGGGGGTGCTTCTCGCCGCTTGGCCTGGCCAAAACAGGCCTTTAGTACCGGTTGGTGGCTCCAACCAGTACTAAAGGTGCCTTCTATATATACATCACTTTGAAAAATTTCATTCTCCCTCTGTTTCCCCATTGAAGCACCGCCCGTCCCGATCGATCGACACCGTCGCCGCCCCCGTCCTACGCCGCCCCCGTTGCGTGCCGTTGCCGTCGCCGCCCCCATCCTCGTCGCCGCCCTCATCCCCGTCGCCGCCCCTGTCCCCGTCGCCGCCCCCGTCACCGTCGCCGCTCTCGTCTCCGTCGTGCCCCGGGCCCGTCCCCGCGTCGCCGCCCCATCACGCCCCGGCCCGTCGCCGCCCCGGGACGTCGCCTCGCCGTCGCCGTCGCCCCGCTGTGAGCTCTCCCCCTCTAACCCCTCTCCCTCGCCCCCGGTGGCCACCATGGGCGCCGCCCCTCCCCGAGCCCATACACACACACAAGCATGATGAACACACACACGCACATTTCCTTAAGTTAATTAGTATATACGTATTTTGTATGTTTAATTAGTTCAGATTTTTCAGATTATTATTTTTTCACTAGTATATATGTATGAATGCATGTTAGATGGATATAATTAGTGTTTAATTAGTATGGAATTTTTTTATATAATGTTGTTTTTCTGTTTTTAATGGATGTATAGAAGTATTTTTTTCTTCTGTTTTTAGTGTTAGATGCTTAATTAGTATGAAATAGCATATAGAATTTTGACAGCAATGATAGCATAATTAGTGTTACATTTGCATATAGTATTTGTTGTCGACGATGCCCGGCTCGCATCCTCGCCGTCGACCCGTTCGCAACGACGTCCTGCTTCAGAGGACCCATGTCCGGGACTGGGCTCCGCCGGGCTGGCATTGGGAGGTGCTACCTTCAGGGGCGCGACGCTTGGTGAGGAACCCGGCCCTGGGTCCCGTCATCGACCCTCATCTCCTTTGGTGGCATTCGCGTGGGCCACTTTCGGTGCGGAGGGAGCCGACCCCGCCGGAGGTGGTACGTCGCCGTGTCAGGGAGGAGGACGAGCACGTCCATCGCTACATGGCTGCTATGGACATCAGGTTCTCCAATACCTGGCAGGTTCTTTGGGAAGATCACCCGAGCTATGATCTAGTGATGGTTCCTTCACTTTGGTTGTCCACCGCCTAGATTACTCTCTAGTATTCGATCTTTATTAGCTAGCTAGCTAGTGATGTATTCGATATATAATATTCGAGATGATTTATTCAAGATTATATATATTATTTGAGACGATGTATTCGAGATTATATCTATTATTCGAGACGACGTATTCGAGATTAAATCTATTATTCGAGACGATGAATTCGAGATTATATCTATTATTCGAGACGATGTATTCGAGATTATATCTATTATTCGAGATTATACTAAATTGTTTTATATTTCTTTTGGCATAGTTAAATGAAAGCTATGGCGGACAATACCGACAGAGAGAGAGAACAGACCATGTTCGATATCATACGCGGGCCAGATGATGATCAGAATGAAGAAGATTTTGATGGCTCCGAATTTCTAAACAACACCGGAGAGGGTGATATGATATTCGATCGCGACGACCGAGAGTATGAAGTCATGAACTACGACGAAGAACATATTGATCCCGAAACAACAAACACCGGCGAGGTATATATATATATAAGTAGGAATCTGGTGATCATCGCATGTTTTAAATGAGTTGAAGATATACTAACGAATCAATCTTTCTTCTTTCAACCATCCGGATCGAGCAAATCTTCAGGCAAAAGGACGAAACGAGGCCCGAAAAAAAAGTTGAAGGAGGGCGTAAAGTACAATATTGAGGCATTCAAACCTAATGGCGAACCATTAGTGCCTAAGAAGATTGCGGACAAGTTCGTTAGTCAGTGCGGAGTTCTTGTGAAGGACCAACTCCCGATCTCCCTTCAAGAATTGAGAAAGCCAGCAAAGCCACGTCCAAATGTTACTTTTGTCGACGAGAATAAAAAACTGCTTTGGGATACTCTCATGGAACATTTCACCCTACCAGATCATTTCACAGAAGCAGATGTGCGGAAAGTCAAGGACGCTGCTTTTAGGAAGATGGCGGTTGCATTCAAGAACCACAAGAGAACGACGTGGGAGAAGTACGTCAAGGGAGGAAGGAAGACTCCAGTATTCGAGGGGATACTAGAGAATCAAAGTGCTCATTGGGACGATTTCGTGAAATTCAAGGATTCAGAATTAGCTAAGGAACGGTCGAGAATAAACAAGAAGAATGCCGAAAAAAGGATAAGTTTCATAAGCTGGGGCCAGGTGGCTACGCGGTGGCAATGCCTAAGTGGGATAAGTCTGAGAAAGAGATGGAGGATGCAAGTGTCACTCCGGTTACTAAGAGCTGGCCCCCCAGGTGCAGGACTTGGTTCTATGCGCATGGGGGGGAGTTGGACCCGAAGACAGGCAATGTTTCGACGAAGGCATGTCTGAACGTTGCCGACGATGCGTTACTTGTTGCAATAGAAGAGGCTCGATCGGGGGTGTTCCAGCCCAACAGAGAGAACGACGAGCTTACGCGTGCCCTGGGAAATCCTGAACACCCGGGAAGAACACGAGGCAAGGGCGCTATTCCGTGGTATGAGGGGTTTTCGGACTGGAACACCGACTACAGAACCCGTGCGAGAAAGAAGATTGCGGATGAGAAGAAGAGGAAGATGGAGGAGGAGCAGAGGAAGCGGGACTATGAACGCCTTCAAGGCCTAGAAGCAAGTCAAGCGGAATTGGCAGTTAAATTCCAGCGGCAGCAGGAGCAGATCGACTCACTTAGCCAGCAAAGGGGGTCTCAGCATCTGCAGCAGCTAGCGGATGATCCAGCATTGGATAGCACCGCCCCATCCATGCCGATAAGCAGCGTGGGTTCCGCCCCGGGCGACGCACTGCTGGATAGATACCCCGTGGATTACATCACGGAGAACACTAACTGCGAGCTACACTTCAAAATGAAGAACATATCCATGAAGGTGGCGGACACCGTTGCTTTTTCAAATTCCCTCGAGGCAACCTTCCATTGCAACCCGATTCCAGCGGGCTATGCTCGTGTCTTGGTTGATGAGGTGGTGGACCCATATTCGGAGCTACAGCTTGACATTCCTGGAGGTGACGACGAGCACACATTGGGAGAGGCCATACATCGTGTCATCCTATGGAGAAAGGATTGCATCATCTTTCGAATGCCACCGACACTGCGTCACCCGACTCCTCGTCGAAGTCCGCCACCGAGTCAGCAGACTCCCGCTCCTCCAAGTCCACCAACGCGTGAGGCCACTCCTCCTCCCCCAAGTCCGGCAAAGTGTCAGGCCACTCCTCTTCCAAGTCCGACACAGCGTCAGACATCCACTCCTCCTCCAAGTCCAGCACAACCTCAGGCCACTGCAAGTCCGGCACAGCTTCAGGCCACTCCTCCTCGTCCAACTCAGCCCCGTCAGCCGTCTCCGCCGCCTCAGCAATCGTAGAAGAGACACCCCGCAGCTATGGTGCGTAGTGGTACGAATCGAGGTCATAGTACAGGAAGTATAGGCGGAGGCAAGCGATATAAATATGGTCCAAACCTCACTACTCCTCTTCCTGTGAGGGCTTACGATAGGACCGAGGAGCAAACCAATGCCATAGTGCGGGCAGAACTCGACGCCCATTTTGGACCGAAACCGCCACCGCCGCCAAGGGAGAAAGTGCCTGTGGAAGTAGTTGACCACTTCATTCATATGGCTCAACCACCAGCTCCTAAGCCTATTGACAAAGACTATGAGCGCCACCTCAGGAAGTTAAATCGAAAACGTCTACAGAAGGAGGCAAGCTCGAGCTCGAGCAAACAACAAGCAGCTGTCAAAAAATGCGGGAAAACCGTTGCCCAGCTGGGAAAACAGGCGGCGCAATCGATCCCCCCGCTTGTTGTGCCGCCAACAACACATGACAGTACGCGCGCCCAATATTATTGTGGCCAAACAGTTTACGTTCCCGAGGTGGGCAATGTGGTAATAACCTAGGAGCATATAATGCAGGCTGAACAACTCAAGATCACTGTTGGACAACTCCTCGAGATCGAGGACATGCCTGGGATTACAGAGGAGGAAATAAAACGGAAATATGTCCCGGGCCAACCTTTGGTCGAGCCAGAAGATGTCAACAAGCTCCCAACGAGAATGTATGAATTGGATCAATGGTACATGGACATTACCAAGAGATCCGATCGAGAGTCCCTCATGGTGTATGTCAAGAAGGATGATTACTACCATGAGAAAGCTGTGGCCGTTGAGTATTCTGAAATGTTTCAGTTATACAATCAAGACGCACTCGACAAATCTATCGTCAGTTGCTATTGTCTGTAAGTGATTTCTTTCTGTAATTTAAGTCTCAAGCTAGCTGTAGTGATCCTTTTGATTAATCATTACCTGTAAGTATCCTCACTATATTCTTTTCTGTGGTATTATGCAGGATGAAGATGTATGAAATGAGAAAAGGTGGACGCTATGGCATTGGGTTCATTGACCCAAACACCGTTAATGAATACACATGGAAAATAAACAAGCATCATGAAAAGAGGTAGAGGATAGCATGCTAGAGTTCTTGAAGCGCCTCAAATACAATGAAGATATACTACTTCCTTACAACTTCCAGTGAGCCACACTTTCTTGTACTACAAATTCTCTGTTTTTGCCTACTAGCTAGCTACATGTTTTTGCTTACATATGCCCGCTTAATTAAGACATGCAAACGTGTGTGCATGCAGATTTCACTGGGTCTTGTGTATCATTAAAGTTGACGCCGGAACAGTTGAAATACTGGACTCGCTACTCAAAGCAAATAGTGACTATAACATTTTGTTTAGGATAGTCAACAGGTAATTTGAATTATTATTAACTATATATCTCGGCCTATTTAGTTCGTCATTTCATAATATGAACTATTTAATAACCCCTTTATTCATTTTCTTTGTCGGCGGGCAGGGCTTGGGCAAGGTTCATCAGCGTCACGGAAGGCGAATGGAAACCACAGCTGAAATGGTTTTGACCCAAGGTAAGTAATTAAGTAGTACTAGCTAGCTAGCTAGCCGCCATCTCTTTAATTATCATGCTTGATTAATTATTATCTGATCAAATTAAATTCCATTCTCGTAATAAAGGCCCTGAAGCAGGCGCAGGGGACTGATCTGTGTGCATTCTGCGTTTGCGAGAACATTCGCATGATGGCGTCCGAAAGCAGCAGATCTCAAAGACAAGAATGGGTACGCTTGTCAGAACACTATTCACAATTTTTACACCATTATCGATATCTAGTCACACAACTAATACACATGCATATTGATCTCCTTCTTAACAGTTCAAAGAAGTGCGGGACAAGGTCCTAGAAACGGAGCGCGTAGAAGCACTTCAAGAGGAAATAGCGGCATTTTTGCTTGACCAGGTCATAAATCCGAAGGGAGAATACTATTACCCGCTACCGCCCCCATCGACCAGGTCATGAACCACTTCCAATTGTCATCATGCTCCGAAGGCACCAATTAGGCTAATGCCACTGGCTCCGAAGGCAACATGCATATGTAGGAGAAATTGTATATAGCTATACATGTGTGCATGTGTGAATTAATATGGTTTGTGAGACATTGATGATATATATATGATTGGTTCTACTAGAAATTCTATTTATATATATATATATATATATATATATATATATATGCATAACGTGTACAATGTGTATTATCGTAAAATACCAGCAAACGAAAAAGAATTAAAATGGAAAACACATAATTAAATGAAAAAGAAATCATAAAACCAAACCCCCCCCAAACATTTTAGTACCGGTTGGTGTTACCAACCGGTACTAAAGGGCTCCCAGCCCCCGGAGCTGGCTCGTGCAACGTGGTTGCCCTTTAGCACTGGTTCGTGCTGAACCGGTACTAAAGGGGGGGGGGGGGCTTTAGTGCCAAAACTTTAGTGCCGGTTCCTAAACCGGCACTAAAGGGCCTTACGAACCGGTGCTATTGCCCGGTTCTGCACTAGTGTCGGTATCTCAATACCTAGTTCAATCTCGTTACCGGCAAGTCTCTTTACTCGTTCCGTAATACATCATCCCGCAACTAACTCATTAGTTGCAATGCTTGCAAGGCTTAAGTGATGTGTATTACCGAGTGGGCCCAGAGGTACCTCTCTGACAATCAAAGTGACAAATCCTAATCTCGAAATACGGGAGTTGCATAATCTCATAGTCATAGGAACATGTATAAGTCATGAATAAAGCAATAGAAACAAACTAAACGATCAAATGCTAAGCTAACGGAATGGGTCAAGTCAATCACATCCTTCTCCTAATGATGTGATCCCGTTAATCAAATGACAACTCTTTGTCTATGGCTAGGAAACATAACCATCTTTGATCAACGAGCTAGTCAAGTAGAGGCATACTAGTGACAGTCTGTTTGTCTATGTATTCACACATGTATCATGTTTCTGGTTAATACAATTCTAGCATGAATAATAAACATTTATCATGATATAAGGAAATAAATAATAACTTTATTATTGCCTCTAGGGCATATTTCCTTCAGTATCCCACTTGCACTAGAGTCAATAATATAGTTCACATCTTTATGTGATTAGTTCACATCTCCATGTGACTAATACCCAAATGGTTTACTAGAGTCTATAATCTAGTTCACATCGTTATGTGATTAACACCCAAAGAGTGATCTTGTTTTGCTTGTGAGAGAAGTTTAGTCTATGGGTCTGCAACATTCAGATCCGTATGTATTTTGCAAATTTCTATGTCTACAATGATCTGCACGGAGCTACTCTAGCTAATTGCTCCCACTTTTAATATGTATCCAGATTGAGACTTAGAGTCATCTAGATCGATGTAAAAAGCTTGAATCAACGTAACTCTTTACGACGAACTCTTTTATCGCCTCCATAACCGAGAAATATTTCCTTAGTCCTCTAAGGATAATTTTGACCGCTGTCCAGTGATCTACTCCTAGATCACTATTGTACTCCCTTGCCAGAAAGATGCTAAGGTATACAATAGGACTGGTAAATAGCATAGCATACTTTATAGAACCTATGACTGAGGCATAGGGAATGACTTATCATTCTCTTTCTATTTTCTGCTGTGGTCGGGTTTTGAGTCTTTACTCAACTTCACACCTTGCAACACAGGCAAGAACTCCTTCTGTGACTATTCCATTTTGAACTACCTCAAAATCTTGTCAAGGTATGTACTCATTGAAATAACTTATCAAACGTCTTGATCTATCTCTATAGATCTTGATGCTTAATGTGTAAGCAGCTTCATCGAGGTCTTTCTTTGAAAAACTCCTTTCAAATACTCCTTTATGATTTCCAGAAAATTCTACATTCTTTCCGATCAACAATATATCATTCACATATACTTATCAGAAATGTTGTAGTGCTCCCACTCACTTTCTTGTAAATACAGGCTTCATCGCAAGCATGTATAAAACCATATACTTTTGATCACTTTATCAAAGCATACATTCCAACTCCGAGATGCTTGCACCAGTCCATAGATGGATCGCTGGATCTTGCTCACTTTGTTAGCACCTTTAGGGTCGACAAAACCTTGTGGTTGCATCATATACAACTCTTCTTTTTAAGAAATTCATGAAGGAATACAGTTTTGACATCCATTTTCTAGATTTCATAAAATGCGGCAAATGCTAACATGATTTGGACAGACTTTTAAGCATTGATACGAGTGAGAAAATGTCATCGTAGTCAACACCTTGAACTTGTCGAAAACACTTTGCGACAATTCGAGCTTTGTAGATAGTAACACTACTATCAGCGTCCGTCTTCCTCTTGAAGATCCATTTATTCTTAATGACTCACCGATCATCAAGCAAGTCAATCAAAGTCCATACTTTGTTCTCATACATGGATCCAATCTCAGATTTCATGGCCTCAAGCCATTTCGCGGAATCTGGGCTCATCATCGCTTCCTCATAGTCCGTAGGTTCGTCATGGTCAATTAACATGACCTCCAAAATAGGATTACCGTACCACTCTAATGCGGATCTTACTTTGGTTGACCTACTAGGTTCGGTAGTAACTTGATAATCATCATTAGCTTCCTCACTAATTGGTGTAGGAGTCATAGAAACATATTTCTATGATGACCTACTTTCCAATAAGGGAGCAGGTACAATTAACTCATCATGTTCTACTTTCCTCCCACTCACTTCTTTCAAGAGAAACTCCTTCTCTAGAAAGGATCCATTCTCAGCAACGAATGTCTTGCCTTCGGATCAGTGATAGAAGGTGTACCCAACTGTCTCCTTTGGGTATCCTATGAAGACACATTTCTCCGATTTGGGTTTGAACTTATCAGGATGAAACTTTTTCTTATAAGCATCGCAACCCCAAACTTTAAGAAACGAAAACTTTGGTTTCTTGCCAAACTACAGTTCATACGGTGTCGTCTCAACGGATTTAGATGGTGCCCTTTTTAACGTGAATGCAGCTGTCTCTAATGCATAACCCCAAAACTATAGTGGATAATCGGTAAGAAACATCATAGATTGCACTATATCCAATAATAGTACGGTTATGACGTTCGGACACACCATTATGCCGTGGTGTTCCAGGTGGCACGATTTTGTGAAACTATTCCACATTGTTTTAATTGAAGACCAAACTCGTAACTCAAATATTTGTCTCTGTGATCAGATCGTAGAAACTTTATTTTCTTGTCATGATGATTTTCCACTTCACTCTGAAGTTCTTTGAAGTTTTCAAATGTTTCAGACTTATGTTTCAGCAAGTAGATATACCCATATCTGCTCAAATCATCTGTGAAGGTCAGAAAATAACGATACCCGCCGTGAGCCTCAACACTCATCGGACTGCATACATCAGTATGTATTATTTGCAATAAGTCAGTTGCTCGCTCCATTGTTCCGGAGAACGGAGTCTTAGTCATCTTGCCCATGAGGCATGGTTCGCAAGCATAAAAAATGATTCATAATCAAGTGATTCCAAAAGCCCATCAGCATGGAGTTTCTTCATGCGCTTTACACCAATATGACCTAAACGGCAGTGCCACAAATAAGTTGCACTATCATTATTAACTTTGCATCTTTTGGCTTCAATATTATGAATATGTGTATCACTAGGATCGGGATCCAACGAACCATTTTTATTGGGTGTATGACCATAGAAGGTTTTATTCATGTAAGCAGAACAACAATTATTCTCTAACTTAAATGAATAGCCGTTTTGCAATAAACATGATCAAATCATATTCATGCTCAACGCAAACATCAAATAACATTTATTTAGGTTTAACACTAATCCCGAAATTATAGGGAGTGTGCGATGATGATCATATCAATCTTGGAACCACTTCCAACACACATCGTCACTTCACCCTTAACTAGTCTCTGTTCATTAAGCAACTCCTGTTTTGAGTTACTACTCTTAGCAACTGAACGAGTATCAAATACCGAGGGGTTGCTATAAACACTAGTAAAGTACACATCAATAACATGTATATCAAATATAGCATTGTTCACTTTGCCATCCTTCTTATCCGCCAAATACTTGGGGCAGTTCCGCTTCCAGTGACCAGTCCCTTTGCAGTAGAAGCACTTAGTCTCAGGCTTAGTGCTACCTCTTGAGCACTTGCGTTGGTTTTCCCTTGAAGAGGAAAGGGTGATGCAGCAAAGTAGCGTAAGTATTTCCCTTGGTTTTTGAGAACCAAGGTATCAATCCAGTAGGAGGCTACGCGCCAGTCCCTCGCACCTACACAAAACAAATAAATCCTCGCAACCAACGCGATAAGAGGTTGTCAATCCCTACACGGTCACTTACGAGAGTGAGATCTGATAGATATGATAAGATAATATTTTTGGTATTTTTATGATAAAGATGCAAAGTAAAATAAAAGGTAATGAAAGTAACTAAGTATTAGAAGATTAATATGATGAAGATAGACCCGGGGGCCATAGGTTTCACTAGTGGCTTCTCTCAAGAGCATAAGTATTTTACAGTGGGTGAACAAATTACTATTGAGCAATTGACAGAATTGAGCATAGTTATGAGAATATCTAGGTATGATCATGTATATAGGCATCACATCTAAGACAATTAGACCGACTCCTGCCTGCATCTACTACTATTACTCCACACATCGACCGCTATCCAGCATGCATCTAGAGTTTTAAGTTCAAGAGAACAGAGTAACGCTTTAAGCAAGATGACATGATGTAGAGGGATAAACTCATGCAATATTATGAAAACCCCATCTTGTTATCCTCGTTGGCAACAATACAATATGTGCCTTGCTGCCCCTACTGTCACTGGGAAAGGACATCGAAAGATTGAACCCAAAGCTAGGTACTTCTCCCATTGCAAGAAAGATCAATCTAGTAGTCCAAACCAAACTGATAATTCGAAGAGACTTGCAATGATAAACAATCATACATAAAAGAATTCAAAGAAGATTCAAATATTATTCATAGATAAACTTGATCATAAACCCACAATTCATCGGTCTCAACAAACACACCGCAAAAGAAGATTACATCGAATAGATCTCCACAAGAGAGGGGGAGAACTTTGTGTTGAGATCCAAAAAAGAGAGAAGAAGCCATCTAGCTAATAACTATGGACCCGAAGGTCTAAGGTAAACTACTCACACTCCATCGGAGAGGCTATGGTGTTGATGTAGAAGCCCTCCGTGATCGATGACCCCTCCGGCGGAGCTCCCGAACAGGCCCCAAGATGGGATCTCGTGGATACAGAAAGTTACGGCGGTGGAATTAGGGTTTTGGCTCTGTATCTGATTATTTGGGGGTACGTAGGTATATATAGGAGGAAGAAGTACGCCGGTGGAGCAACAGGGGGCCCACGAGGGTGGAGGGCGCGCCTGGGGGGTAGGCGCGCCCCCTACCTCGTGGCCTCCCTGTTGGTTGCTTGACGTAGGGTCCAAGTCTCCTGGATCTTGTTCGTTCCAAAAATCACGTTCCCAAAGGTTTCATTCCGTTTGGACTCCGTTTGATATTCCTTTTCTTCAAAACCCTCAAATAGGCAAAAACATCAATTCTGGGCTGGGCCTCCGGTTAGTAGGTTAGTCCCAGAAATAATATAAAAGTGGATAATAAAGCCCAATAATGTCCAAAACAGTAGATAATATAGCATGGAGCAATCAAAAATTATAGATACGTTGGAGACGTATCAAGCATCCCCAAGCTTAATTCCTGCTCGTCCTTGAGTAGGTAAATGATAAAAACAGAATTTTTGATGTGGAATGCTACTTGGCATAATTTCAATGTAATTCTTCTTAATTGTGACATGAATATTCAGATCCGAAACATTCAAGATAAAACTTTAATATTGACATAAAAATAATAATACTTCAACCATACTAACTAATCAATTATATCTTCTCAAAATAACATGGTCAAAGAAAGTTATCCCTACAAAATCATATAGTCTGGCTAGGCTCTATCTTCACCACACAAAGTATTTAAATCATGCACAACCCCGATGACAAGCCAAGCAATTGTTTCATAATTTTGACATTCTTAAACTTTTTCAATCTTCACGCAATACATGAGCATGAGCCATGGACGTAGCACTATAGGTGGAATAGAATGGTGGTTGTGGAGAAGACAAAAAGGGAGAATATAGTCTCACATCAACTAGGCATATCAATGGCCTATGGAGATGCCCATTAATAGATATCAATGTGAGTGAGTAGGGATTGCCATGCAACGGATGCACTAGAGCTATAAGTATATGAAAGCTCAAAAAGAAACTAAGTGGGTGTGCATCCAACTCGCTTGCTCACGAAGACCTAGGGCAATTTGAGGAAGCCCATCATTAGAATATACAAGCCAAGTTCTATAATGAAAAATTCCCACTAGTATATGAAACTGATAACATAGGAGACTCTCTGTTATGAAGATCATGGTGCTACTTTGAAGCACAAGTGTGGTAAAAGGATAGTAGCACTGTGCCTTCTATCTGTTTCTCTCATTTTTTTATTTGGGCATTTTCTCTTTTTTTATGGCCTCTTTTTTTATTTGGGCTTCTTTGGCCTCTTTTATTTTTTATTTCGTCCAGAGTCTCATCCCGACTTGTGGGGGAATCATAGTCTACATCATCCTTTCCTCGCTTGGGACAATGCTCTAATAATGATGATCATCACACTTTTATTTTCTTACAACTCAAGAATTACAACTCAATCTTAGAACAAAATATGACTGTATGTGAATGCCTCCGGCGGTGTACTGGGATATGCAATGACTCATGAGCGACATGTATGAAAGAATTATGAACGGTGGCTTTGCCACAAATACAATGTCAACTACATGATCATGCAAAGCAATATGACAATGATGGAGCGTGTCATAATAAACAAAATGGTGGAAAGTTGCATGGAAATATATCTCGGAATGGCTATGGAAATGCCATGATAGGTAGGTATGGATGTTTTGGGGAAGGTATATGTTGGGTGTATGATACCGACTAAAGGTGCGTGGTATTAGAGAGGCTAGCAATGGTGGAACAGTGAGAGTGCGTATGATCCATGGACTCAACATTAGTCATAAAAACTCATATACTTATTGCAAAAATCTACAAGTTATCAAAGCAAAGTATTACGCGCATGCTCCTAGGGGGATATATTGGTAGGAAAAGACCATCGCTCATCCCCGACCGCCACTCATAAGGAATACAATCAATAAATAAATCATGCTCCGACTTCATCACATAACGGTTCACCATATGTGCATGCTATGGGAATCACAAACTTTAACACAAGTATTTCTCAAATTCACAACTATTCAACTAGCATGACTCTAATATCACCATCTCCATATCTCAAAACAATTATCAAGCATCAAACTTCTCTTAGTATTCAACACACTCATAAGAGAATTTTATTATTAATCTTGTATACCTAGCATATAGGATTATTTAAGAAAATTACCATGCTATTTAAGACTCTCAAAAATAATCTAAGTGAAGCATGAGAGATCAATAGTTTCTATAAAACAAATCCTCCATCGTGCTCTAAAAGATATAAGTGAAGTACTAGAGCAAAACTATATAACTCAAAAGATATAAGTGAAGCACATACAGTATTCTAATAATTTTTGAATCATGTGTGTCTCTCTTCAAAGGTGTGTACAGCAAGGATGATTGTGGTAAAATAAAATGCAAAGACTCAAATCATACAAGATGCTCCAAGCAAAACACATATCATGTGGTGAATAAAAATATAGCTCCAAGTAAAGTTACCGATGGAAGTAGACGAAAGAGGGGATGCCTTCCAGGGCATCCCCAAGCTTTGGCTTTTTGGTGTCCTTATATTATCTTGGGGGTGCCATGTGCATCACCAAGATTTGTCTCTTGCCACTCCTTGTTCCATAATCAATCAAATCCTCACCCAAAACTTGAAAACTTCACAACACAAAACTTAAAGTAGAAAATCTCGTGAGCTCCATTAGCGAAAGAAAACAAAAGACCACTTAAAGGTACTGTAATGAACTCATTATTTATTTATATTGGTGTTAAACCTACTTTATTCCAACTTCACTATGGTTTATAAACTATTTTACTAGCCGTAGATTCATCAAAATAAGCAAACAACACACGAAAAACAGAATCTGTCAAAAACAGAACAGTCTGCAGTAATCTGTAGCTAGAGCAAGATCTGGAACCCCAAAAATTCTAAAATAAATTTATGGAAGTGAGGAATTTATCTATTAATCATCTGCAGAAATAATTAACTAAATAGCACCTCCCAAATAAAAATGGCAGCAGTTCTCGTGAGCTTTAAAGTTTCTGTTTTTACAGCAAGATTAACAAGACTCTCCCCAAGTCTTCCCAACGGTTCTACTTGGCACAAACACTAATTAAACACAAAAAAAACAACCAAAACATAGGCTAGATAAATTATTTATAACTAAACAGGAGAAAAAAAATCAAGGAATAAAAATAAAATTGGGTTGCCTCCCAACAAGCGCTATCGTTTAACGCCCCTAGGTAGGCATAAAAAGCAAGGATAGATCTACATATTGCCATATTTGGTAGGCAATCCATAAGTGGCTCTCATAGATTCATAAGGTAATTTAATTTTCTTTCTAGGAAAGTGTTCCATGCCTTTCCTTAACGGAAATTTGAATCTAATATTTCCTTCCTTCGTATCAATAATTGCACCAATCGTTCTAAGGAAAGGTCTACCAAGAATAATAGGACATGAAGGATTGCAATCTATGTCAAGAACGATAAAATCTATGGGCACATAATTCCTATCTGCAACAATAAGAACATCATTAGTTCTTCCCATAGAGAGCAATCATCAAAATCACGGAAACCTAACAAATCACACAAAGTCTTTGGAATCATGGAAACACTAGCACCCAAATCACACAAAGCATAACATTCATGATTTTGATTTTAATAGTTGGTTACCACTCATCATAAAGTTTTCTAGGGATAGAAACTTCCAACTCAAGTTTTTCTTCATAAGATTGCATCAAAGCATCAATGATATGTTTGGTAAAAGCTTTATTTTGACTATAAGCATGAGGAGAATTTAGTACGGATTGCAACAAGGAAATACAATCTATCAAAGAGCAATTATCATAATTAAATTCCTTGAAATCCAAAATATTGGTTCGTTAACATCTAGAGTTTTGATCTCTTCAATCCCACTTTTTATCAAATTTAGCATCAAGATCTAAAAACTCCGAATTCTTGGAACGCCTTCTAGGTAAAGGTGGATCATATTCAGTCCCATCTTCATCTTTATTATCATAGGAACTAGAAGAACATGCTCTTATAAAGGAATCTTTCTTAGCACGCATCCTAGCGGTTCTTTCTTTGCACTCATCAATGGAAATTATCATGGCTTTGAGAGACTCATTGATATCATGCTTAGGTGGAATAGATCTAAGTTTCAAAGAATCAACATCAAGAGAAATTCTATCAATGTTCCTAGCCAACTCATCAATCTTAAGCAATTTTTCTTCAATCAAAGCATTGAAATTCTTTTGCGAAGTAGTACATTCTTTAATATTAGATTCAAAATCAGAGGACATCTTATTATAATTTCCATAAGAATTGTTATAGGAATTACCATAATTATTAGAGGAATTGCTAGGATAAGGCCTAGGATTAAAGTTTCCTCTATACGCGTTGTTACCAAAAAATTTCCTGCCAACAAAATTCACATCCATAGATTCATTATTATTCTCAATCAAAGTAGACAAAGGCATATCATTAAGATCATAAGAAACACTTTTATTAGCAAATAATTGCATAAGTTCATCCATCTTTCCACTCAAAACATTAATTTCTTCTATCGCATGCACTTTCTTATTAGTAGATCTTTCAGTGTGCCATTGAGAATAATTAACCATAATATTATCTAGGAGTTTAGTAGCTTCTCCTAAAGAGATTTCCATAAAAGTGCCTCCCACGGCCGAATCTAAAAGATTTCTAGAAGCAAAATTCAATCCGGCATAAATTTTTTGTATAATCATCCACAAATTCAAACCATGTGTTGAGCAATTACATATCATTAATTTCATCCTCTCCCAAGCTTGTGCAACATGTTCATGATCAAGTTGCTGAAAATTCATAATATCATTTCTAAGAGAGATGATCTTAGCGGGAGGAAAATACTTAGAGATAAAAGCATCTTTGCACTTATTCCACGAATCAATACTATTTTTAGGCAAAGATGAAAACCAAGCTTTAGCATGATCTCTAAGCGAAAAAGGAAATAGCTTCAATTTAACAATATCATTGTCCACATCTTTCTTCTTTGGCATATCACACAAATCAATGAAGTTATTTAGATGGGTAGCGGCATCTTCACTAGGTAGGCCGGAAAACGGTTCTTTCATGACAAGATTCAGCAAGGCAGCATTAATTTCACAAGATTCAGCATCGGTAAGAGGAGCAATTGGAGTGCTAATAAAATCATTGTTGTTGGTATTGGTAAAGTCACACAATTTAGTGTTATCTTGAGCCATCGTGACAAGCAAGCAATCCAACACACAAGCAAACAAGAAACGGGCAAAAGAGGCAAATAGAGAAAGAGAGGGAGGATATATATAGAGAGAGAGGGCGAATAAAACGGCAAGGGTGAAGTGGGGGAGAGGAAAACGAGAGGCAAATGGCAAATAATGTAATGCGGGAGATAAGGGTTTGTGATGGGTCTTGGTATGTTTGACTTTTGCGTAGACCTCCTCGGCAACGGCGCCAGAAATCCTTCTTGCTACCTCTTGAGCACTTGCATTGGTTTTCCCTTGAAGAGGAAAGGGTGATGCAGCAAAGTAGCGTAAGTATTTCCCTCAGTTTTTGAGAACCAAGGTATCAATCCAGTAGGAGGCTACACGCCAGTCCCTCGCACCTACACAAAAGAAATAAATCCTTGCAACCAACGCGATAAGGGGTTGTCAATCCATACACGGTCACTTACGAGAGTGAGATCTGATAGATATGATAAGATAATATTTTTGGTATTTTTATGATAAAGATGCAAAGTAAAATAAAAGGTAATGAAAGTAACTAAGTATTGGAAGATTAATATGATGAAGATAGACCCGGGGGCCATAGGTTTCACTAGTGTCTTCTCTCAAGAGCATAAGTATTTTACGGTGGGTGATTGAATTACTGTTGAGCAATTGACAGAATTGAGCATAGTTATGAGAATATCTAGGTATGATAATGTATATAGGCATCACGTCCGAGACAAGTAGACCGACTCCTGCCTGCATCTACTACTATTACTCCACACAACGACCGCTATCCAGCATGCATCTAGTGTATTAAGTTCAAGAGAACAGAGTAACGCTTTAAGCAAGATGACATGATGTAGAGGGATAAACTCATGCAATCTGATGAAAACCCCATGTTGTTATCCTCGATGGAAAAATACAATACGTGCCTTGCTGCCCCTACTGTCACTGGGAAAGGACACCGCAAGATTGAACCCAAAACTAAGCACTTCTCCCATTGCAAGAAAGATCAATCTAGTAGGCCAAACCAAACTGATAATTCGAAGAGACTTGCAAAGATAACCAATCATACATAAAAGAATTTAGAGAAGATTCAAATATTGTTCATAGATAAACTTGATCATAAACCCACAATTCATCGGTCTCAACAAACACACCGTAAAAGAAGATTACATCGAATAGATCTCCACAAGAGAGGGGGAGAACTTTGTATTGAGATCCAAAAAAAGAGAGAAGAAGCCATCTAGCTAATAACTATGAAACCGAAGGTCTGAGGTAAACTACTCACACTTCATCGGAGAGGCTATGGTGTTGATGTAGAAGCCCTCCGTGATTGATGCCCCCTCCGGCAGAGCTCCGGAATAGGCCCCAAGATGGGATCTCGTGGATACAGAAAGTTATGGCGGTGGAATTAGGGTTTTGGCTCTGTATCTGATCGTTTGGGGGTACATAGGTATATATAGGAGGAAGAAGTACGTCGGTGGAGCAACAGGGGGCCCACGAGGGTGGTGGGCACACCTGGGGGTAGGCGCGCCCCCTACCTTGTGGCCTCACCGTTGGTTGCTTGACGTAGGGTCCAAGTCTCCTGGATCTTGTTCGTTCCAAAAATCACATTCTCGAAGGTTTCATTCCGTTTGGACTCCGTTTGATATTCCTTTTCTTCGAAACCCTAAAATAGGCAAAAAAAACATCAATTCTGGGCTGGGCCTCCGGTTAGTAGGTTAGTTCCAGAAATAATATAAATGTGGATAATAAAGCCCAATAATGTCCAAAACAGTAGATAACATAGCATGGAGCAATCAAAAATTATAGATACGTTGGAGACGTATCACTTAGGTCCAGACTTGGGCTTCTTCACTTGAGCAGCAACTTGCTTGCCGCTCTTCTTGAAGTTCCCTTTCTTTCCCTTTGCCCTTTTCTTGAAACTAGTGGTGTTGTTAATCATCAACACTTGATGCTCTTTCTTGATTTCTACCTTCATCGATTTCATCATCATGAAAAGCTCGGGAATCATTTTCGTCATCCCTTGCATACTATAGTTCATCACGAAGTTGTACTAACTTGGCGATGGTGACTAGAGATTTCTGTCAATCACTATTTTATCTGGAAGATTAACTCCCACTTGATTCAAGCGATTGTAGTACCCAGACAATCTGAACACATGCTCACTGCTTGAGCTATTCTCCTCCATCTATTAGCTATAGAACTTGTTGGAGACTTCATATCTCTCAACTCGGGTATTTGCTTGAAATATTTGAAGGAAATATACCCTAGAGGCAATAATAAAGTTATTATTTATTTCCTTATATCATGATAAATGTTTATTATTCATGCTAGAATTGTATTAACCGGAAACATAATACATATGTGAATACATAGACAAACAGAGTGTCACTAGTATGCCTCTACTTGACTAGCTCGTTAATCAAAGATGGTTATGTTTCCTAAGCATGAACAAAGAGTTGTTATTTGATTAACAAGGTCACATCATTAGTTGAATGATTTGATTGACATGACCCATTCCATTAGCTTAGCACCCGATCTTTAGTATGTTGCTATTGCTTTCTTCATGACTTATACATGTTCCTATGACTATGAGATTATGCAACTCCCGTTTGCCGGAGGAACACTTTGTGTGCTACCAAACGTCACAACGTAACTGGGTGATTATAAAGGAGCTCTACAGGTGTCTCCAATGGTAGATGTTGGGTTGGCGTATTTCGAGATTAGGATTTGTCACTCCGATTGTCGGAGAGGTTTCTACGGGCCCTCTCGGTAATGCACATCATATAAGCCTTGCAAGCATTGCAACTAATGAGTTAGTTGCGGGATGATGTATTACGGAACGAGTAAAGAGACTTGCCGGTAACGAGATTGAACTAGGTATTGGATACCGACGATCGAATCTCGGGCAAGTAACATACCGATGACAAAGGGAACAACGTATGTTGTTATGCGGTCTGACCGATAAAGATCTTCGTAGAATATGTAGGAGCCAATATGGGCATCCAGGTCCCGCTATTGGTTATTGACCGGAGATGTGTCTCGGTCATGTCTACATTGTTCTCGAATCGTAGGGTCCGCACGCTTAAGTGTTCGATGACAGTTATATTATGAGTTTATGAGTTTTGATGTATCGAAGGAGTTCGGAGTCCCGGATGAGATCGGGGACATGACGAGGAGTCTCAAAATGGTCGAGACGTAAAGATCGATATATTGGACAACTATATTCGGACATCGGAAAGGTTCCGAGTGATTCGGGTATTTTTTGGAGTACCGGGTAGTTACGGGAGAAGTAATGGGCCTTGATGGGCTTTAGTGGGAAGAGGAAAAAGGCTGCTGCGCCCCCCTCCCCTCTAGTCCGAATTGGACTAGGGAAAAGGGGGCCGGCCACCTTTCCTACTCCTCCACTTCCTTCTCCCTTCCTCCCCTCTTGGTGGACTCCTACTAGGACTTGGAGTCCTAGTAGGACTCCACACCTGGCGCGTCTCTCCTAGGGCCGGCCTCCTCTCCCTTGCTCCTTTATATACGGGGGCAGGGGGCACCTCTAGACACACAAGTTGATCCTTGAGATCATTCCTTAGCCGTGTGCGGTGCCCCCTGCCACCATATTCCACCTCGATCATATCGTTGTAGTGCTTAGGCGAAGCCCTACGTCGGTAGAACATCAAGATCGTCACCACGCCGTCGTGTTGACGGAACTCCTCCCCGAAGCTTTGCTGGATCGGAGCCCGGGGATCGTCATCGAGCTGTACGTGTGCTAAGAACTCAGAGGTGCCGGAGTAACGGTGCTTGGATCGGTCGGATCGGGAAGAAGACGTACGACTACTTCCTCTACGTTGTGTCAACGCTTCCGTTGCGATCTACAAGGGTACGTAGATCATACTCTCTCCTCGTTGCTATGCATCACCATGATCTTGCGTGTGCGTAGGAAATTTTTTGAAATTACTACGTTCCCCAACAATGGTATCAGAGCCTAGTTTTATGGTTTGATGTTATATGCACGAGTAGAACACAAGTGAGTTGTGGGCGATATAGGTCATACTGCCTACCAGCTTGTCATACTTTGGTTCGGCGGTATTGTTGGATGAAGCGGCCCGGACCGACATTACGCGTACGCTTACGCGAGACCGGTTTCCCCGACGTGCTTTGCACATAGGTGACTTGCGGGTGACTGTTTCTCCAACTTTAGTTGAACCGAGTGTGGCTATGCCCGGTCCTTGCGAAGGTTAAAACAGAGTCTATTTGACAAACTATCGTTGTGGTTTTGATGCGTAGGTAAGATTGGTTCTTGCTAAGCCCGTAGCAGCCACGTAAAATTTGCAACAACAAAGTAGAGGACGTCTAACTTGTTTTTGCAGGGCATGTTGTGATGTGATATGGTCAAAACGTGATGAGTTGTAAGTTTGTTGTATAAGATGATCATGTTTTGTTGAAGTTATCGGCAACTGGCAAAAGCCTTATGGTTGTCTGTCTATTGCATAAGATGCAAGCTCCCAATAATTGCTTTACTTTATCGCTATGCGATAGCAATAGTTGCAAGAGCAATAGTTGGCGAGACGACCATGTGACGACATATTGATATAGATCAAGATGATGGAGATCATGATGTCATGCCGGTGACGATGGAAATCATGACGGTGCTTTGGAGATGGAGATCAAAGGCACAAGATGATGATGGCCATATCATGTCACATATTTTGATTGCATGTGATGTTTATCTTTTTATGCATCTTATCTTGCTTTGATTGACGGTAGCATTATAAGATGATCTCTCACTAAATTATCAAGAAGTGTTCTCCCTGAGTATGCACCGTTGCCAAAGTTCGTCGTGCCCAGACACCACGTGATGATCGGGTGTGATAAGCTCTACGTCCATCTACAATGGGTGCAAGCCAGTTTTGCACACGCAGAGTACTCAGGTTAAACTTGACGAGCCTAGCATATGCAGATATGGCCTCGGAACACGGAGACCGAAAGGTCGAGCGTGAATCATATAGTAGATATGATCAACATAACGATGTTCACCATTGAAAACTACTCCATCTCATGTGATGATCGGTTATGGTTTAGTTGATTTGGATCACGTGATCACTTAGAGGATTAGAGGGATGTCTATCTAAGTGGGAGTTCTTAAGTAATATGATTAATTGAACTTTAATTTATCATGAACTTAGTCCTGGTAGTATTAGCATATCTATGTTGTAGATCAATAGCTCGCGTTGTTGCTTTCATATGTTTATTTTGATATGTTCCTAGAGAAAATTGTGTTGAAAGATGTTAGTAGCAATGATACGGATTGGATCCGTGATCTGAGGTTTATCCTCATTGCTGCACAGAAAAATTATGTCCTTGATGCACCGCTAGGTGACAGACCTATTGCAGGAGCAGATGCAGATGTTATGAACGTTTGGCTAGCTCAATATGATGACTACTTGATAGTTTAGTGCACCATGCTTAATGGCTTAGAATCGGGACTTCAAAGACGTTTTGAACGTCATGGACCATATGAGATGTTCCAGGAGTTGAAGTTAATATTTCAAGCAAATACCCGAGTTGAGAGATATGAAGTCTCCAACAAGTTCTATAGCTAAAAGATGGAGGAGAATCGCTCAACTAGTGAGCATGTGCTCAGATTGTCTAGGTACTACAATCGCTTGAATCAAGTGGGAGTTAATCTTCCAGATAAGATAGTGATTGACAGAATTCTCTAGTCACCATCACCAAGTTAGTAGAACTTCGTGATGAACTATGATATGCAAGGGATGACGGAAACAATTCCCAAGCTCTTCGTGATGCTGAAATCGACGTAGGTAGAAATCAAGAAAAAACATCAAGTGTTGATGGTTGACAAGACCACTAGTTTGAAGAAAAGGGCAAAAGGGAAGAAGGGGAACTTCAAGAAGAACGGCAAGCAAGTTGCTGCTCAAGTGAAGAAGCCCAAGTCTGGTCCTAAGCCTGAGACTAAGTGCTTCTACTGCGAAGGGACTGGTCACTGGAAGCGGAACTGCCCCAAGTATTTGGCGGATAAGAAGGATGGCAAAGTGAACAAAAGTATATTTGATATACATGTTATTGATGTGTGCTTTACTAGTGTTTATAGCAACCCCTCAGTATTTGATATTGGTTCAGTTGCTAAGAGTAGTAACTCGAAACAGGAGTTGCAGAATAAACAGAGACTAGTTAAGGGTGAAGTGACGATGTGTGTTGGAAGTAGTTCCAAGATTGATATGATCATCATCGCACACTCCCCTATACTTTCGGGATTAGTGTTGAACTTAAATAAGTGTTATTTGGTTTTTGCGTTGAGCATGAATATGATTTGATCATGTTTATTGCAATACGGTTATTCATTAAAGTCAGAGAATAATTATTGTTCTGTTTACATGAATAAAACCTTCGATGGTCATACACCCAATGAAACAAGTTCGTTGGATCTCGATCGTAGTGATACACATATTCATAATATTGAAACCAAAAGATGCAAAGTTAATAATGATAGTGCAACTTATTTGTGGCACTGCCGTTTAGGTCATATTGGTATAAAGCGCATGAAGAAACTCCATGCTGATGGGCTTTCGGAATCACTTGATTATGAATCACTTGATGCTTGCGAACCATGCCTTTTGGGCAAGATGACTAAAACGCCGTTCTCCGGAACAATGGAGCAAGCAACAGATTTGTTGGAAATCATACATACTGATGTATGTGGTCCGATGAATATTTAAGGCTTGCAGTGGGTATCATTATTTTCTGACCTTCACAGATGATTTGAGCAGATATGGGTATATCTACTTAATGAAATAGAAGTCTGATACATTTGAAAAGTTCATATAATTTCAGAGTGAAGTGGAAAATCATCTTAACAAGAAAATAAAGTTTCTACGATCTGATCGTGGAAAAGAGTATTTGAGTTACGAGTTTGGTCTTCAGTTAAAACAATGTGAAATAGTTTCACTACTCACGCCACCTGGAACACCACAACATAATGGTGTGTCCGAACGTCATAACCGTACTTTATTGGATATAGTGCAATCTATGATGTTTCTTACCGATCTACCACTATCGTTTTTGGGGTCATGCATTAGAGACAACTGCATTCACGTTAAAAAGGGGCACCATCTATATCCGTCGAGACGACGCCTTATGAACTATGGTCTGGCAAGAAACCAAACTTGTCGTTTCTTGAAGTTTGGGGTTGCGATGCTTATGAGAAAAAGTTTCATCCTGATAAGCTCAAACCCAAATCGGAGAAATATGTCTTCATAGGATACCCAAAGGAGACTGTTGGGTACACCTTCTATCACAGATCCTAAGGCAAGACATTCGTTGCTTATAATGGATCCTTTCTAGAGAAGGAATTTCTCTCGAAAGAAGTGAGTGAGAGGAAAGTAGAAAACTTGATAAGGTAATTGTACCTTCTACCTTATTGGAAAGTAGTTCATCACAAAAATTTGTTCTTGTGACTACTACACCAATTAGTGAGGAAGCTACTGATGATGATCATGTAACTTCAGATCAAGTTACTACCGAATCTTGTAGGTAAACCAGAGTGAGATCCGCACCAGAGTGGTACGGTAATCCTGTTCTGGAGGTCATGTTACTTGACCATGACGAACCTACGAACTATGAGGAAGCGATGATGAGCCCAGATTCCGCGAAATGGTTTGAGGCCATGAAATCTGAGATATGATCCATGTATGAGAACAAAGTTTGGACTTTGGTTGACTTGCCCGATGATCGGCAAGCAATTGAGAATAAATGGATCTTCAAGAGGAAGACGGACGCTGATAGTAGTGTTACTATCTACAAAGCTAGAATTGTCGCAAAAGGTTTTCGACAAGTTCAAGGTGTTGACTACGATGAGAGCTTCTCACTCGTATCTATGCTTGAGTCTGTCCGAATCATGTTAGTAATTACCGCATTTTATGAAATCTGGCAAATGGATAAACAAAACTGCATTCCTTAATGGATTTATTAAAGAAGAGTTGTATATGATGCAACAGAAGGTTTTGTCAATCCGAAAGGTGCTAACAAAATGTGCAAGCTCCAGCGATCCATCTGTGGACTGGTGCAAGCATCTCGGAGTTGGAATATACGCTTTGATGAGTTGATCAAAGCATATAGTTTTATACAGACTTGCGGTGAAGCCTGTATTTACAAGAAAGTGAGTGGGAGCACTACAGCATTTCTGATAAGTATATGTGAATGACATATTGTTGATCGGAAATAATGTAGAAATATTCTGTAAAGCATAAAGGAGTGTTTGAAAGGAGTTTTTCAAAGAAAGACTTCGGTGAAGCTGCTTACATATTGAGCTTCAAGATCTATAGAGATAGATCAAGACGCTTGATAAGTTTTTTCAATGAGTACATACCTTGACAAGATTTTGAAGTAGTTCAAAATGGAGCAGTCAAAGAAAGAGTTCTTGCCTGTATTATAAGGTGTGAAGTTGAGTAAGACTCAAAGCCCGACCACGGCAGAAGATAGAAAGAGAATGAAAGTCATTCCCTATGCCTTGGCCATAGGTTCTATAAAGTATGTCATGCTGTATACCAGATCTATTGTATACCCTACACTGATTTGGCAAGGGAGTACAATAGTGATCTAGGAGTAGATCACTGCATAGCGGTCAGAATTATCCTTAGTGAAATAAGGATATGTTTCTCGATTATGGACGTGATAAAAAGGTTCGTCGTAAAGGGTTACGCCGATGCAAGTTTTGACACTAATCTAGATGACTCTAAGTCTCGGTCTAGATACATATTGAAAGTGGGAGCAATTAGCTAGAGTAGCTCCATGCAGAGCATTGTTGACATAGAAATTTGCAAAATACATGTGGATCTGAATGTGGCAGACCCGTTGACTAAGATTCTCTCACAAGCAAAACATGATCACACCTTAGTACTCTTTGGGTGTTAATCACATAGCGATGTGAACTAGATTACTGAATCTAGTAAACCCTTTGGGTGTTGGTCACATGGCGATGTGAACTATGGGTGTTAATCACATGATGATGTGAACTATCGATGTTAATCACATGGTGATTTGATCTAGATTATTGACTCTAGTGCAAGTGGGAGACTGAAGGAAATATGCCCTAGAGGCAATAATAAAGTTATTATTTATTTCCTTATATCATGATAAATGTTTATTATTCATGCTAGAATTGTATTAACCGGAAACATAATACATGTGTGAATACATAGACAAACAGAGTGTCACTAGTATGCCTCTACTTGACTAGCTCGTTAATCAAAGATGGTTATGTTTCCTAAGCATGAACAAAGAGTTGTTATTTGATTAACAAGGTCACATCATTAGTTGAATGATCTGATTGACATGACCCATTCCATTAGCTTAGCACCCGATCGTTTAGTATGTTGCTATTGCTTTCTTCACGACTTATACATGTTCCTATGACTATGAGATTATGCAACTCCCGTTTGCCGGAGGAACACTTTGTGTGCTACCAAACGTCACAACGTAACTGGGTGATTATAAAGGAGATCTACAGGTGTCTCTAATGGTAGATGTTGGGTTGGCGTATTTCGAGATTAGGATTTGTCACTCCGATTGTCGGAGAGGTTTCTCTGGGCCCTCTCGGTAATGCACATCACATAAGCCTTGCAAGCATTGCAACTAATGAGTTAGTTGCGGGATGATGTATTACGGAACGAGTAAAGAGACTTGCCGGTAACGAGATTGAACTAGGTATTGGATACCGATGATCGAATCTCGGGCAAGTAACATACCGATGACAAAGGGAACAACGTATGTTGTTATGCGGTCTGACCGATAAAGATCTTCGTAGAATATGTAGGAGCCAATATGGGCATCCAGGTCCCGCTATTGGTTATTGACCGGAGACGTGTCTCGGTCCTGTCTACATTGTTCTCGAACCATAGGGTCCGCACGCTTAAGGTTTCGATGACAGTTATATTATGAGTTTATGAGTTTTGATGTACCGAAGGAGTTCGGAGTCCCGGATGAGATCGGGGACATGACGAGGAGTCTCGAAATGGTCGAGACGTAAAGATCGATATATTGGACGACTATATTCGGACATCGGAAAGGTTCCGAGTGATTCGGGTATTTTTCGGAGTACCAGGTAGTTACGGGAGAAGTAATGGGCCTTGATGGGCTTTAGTGGGAAGAGGAAAAAGGCTGCTGCGCCCCCCCTCCCCTCTAGTCCGAATTGGACTAGGGAAAAGGGGGCCGGCCACCTTTCCTACTCCTCCACTTCCTTCTCCCTTCCTCCCCTCTTGGTGGACTCCTACTAGGACTTGGAGTCCTAGTAGGACTCCACACCTGGCGCGCCTCTCCTAGGGCCGGCCTCCTCCCCCTTGATCCTTTATATACGGGGGCAGGGGGCACCTCTAGACACACAAGTTGATCCTTGAGATCGTTCCTTAGCCGTGTGCGGTGCCCCCTGCCACCATATTCCACCTTGATCATATCGTTGTAGTGCTTAGGCGAAGCCCTACGTCGGTAGAACATCAAGATCATCACCACGCCATCGTGCTAACGGAACTCCTCCCTGAAGCTTTGCTGGATCGGAGCCCGGGGATCGTCATCGAGCTGTACGTGTGCTAAGAACTCGGAGGTGCCGGAGTAACGGTGCTTGGATCGGTCGGATCGGGAAGAAGACGTACGACTACTTCCTCTACATTGTGTCAATGCTTCCGTTGCGATCTACAAGGGTACGTAGATCATATTCTCCCCTCGTTGCTATGCATCACCATGATCTTGCGTGTGCGTAGGAAATTTTTTGAAATTACTACGTTCCCCAACAATATTAACTTCAACTCCTGGAACATCTCATATGATCCATGACGTTCAAAACGTCTTTGAAGTCCTGATTCTAAGCTGCTAGGCATGGTGCACTAAACTATCAAGTAGTCATCATATTGAGCTAGCCAAACGTTCATGATGTCTGCATCTGCTCCTGCAATAGGTCTATCACCTAGCGGTGCATCAAGGACATAATTCTCCTATGCAGCAATGAGGATAATCCTCAGATCACGAATCCAATCCGCATCATTGCTACTAACATTTTTCAACTTAGTTTTCTCTAGGAACATATCAAAAATAAAACAGAGCAGCTAAACGCGAGCTATTGATCTACAACATAGATATGCTAATACTACCAGGACTAAGTTCATGATAAATTAAAGTTCAATTAATCATATTACTTAAGAACTCCTACTTAGATAGACATCGCTCTAATAATCTAAGTGATCACGTGATCCAAATCAACTAAACCATAACCGATCATCACGTGAAATGGAGTAGTTTTCAATGGTGAACATCACTATGTTGATCATATCTACTATATGATTCACGCTCGACCTTTCGGTCTTAGTGTTCCGAGGCCATATCTGCATATGCTAGGACCATCAAGTTTAAGCTGAGTATTCTGCATGTGCAAAACTGGCTTGCACCCGTTGTAGAAGGACGTAGAGCTTATCACACCCGATCATCACGTGGTGTCTGGGCACGACGAACTTTGGCAACAGTGCATACTCGGGGAGAACACTTGTATCTTGAAATTTACTGAGAGATCATATTATAATGCTACCGTCAATCAAAGCAAAATAAGATGCATAAAAGATAGACACCACATGCAATCAATATAAGTGATATGATATGGCAATCATCATCTTGTGCTTGTGATCTCCATCTTTGAAGCATCGTCATGATCACCATCGTCACCGGCGCGACACCTTGATCTCCATCGTAGCATCGTTGTCATCTCACCAACTATTGCTTCTATGACTATCGCTACCGCTTAGTGATAAAGTAAAGCAATTACAGGGCAATTGCATTGCATACAATAAAGCGACAACCATATGGCTCCTGCTAGTTGCCGATAACTCGGTTACAAAACATGATCATCTCATACAATAAAATATAGCATCATGTCTTGACCATATCACATCACAACATGCCCTACAAAAACAAGTTAGACATCCTATACTTTGTTGTTGCAAGTTTTACGTGGCTGCTACGGGCTGAGCAAGAACCGTTCTTACCTACGCATCAAAACCACAACGATAGTTCGTCAAGTTAGTGCTGTTTTAACCTTCTCAAGGACCGGGCGTAGCCACACTTGGTTCAACTAAAGTTGGAGAAACTGACACACGCCATCCACTTGTGTGCAAAGCACGTCGGTAGAACCAGTCTCGCGTAAGCGTACGCGTAATGTCGGTCCTGGCCACTTCATCCAACAATACCGCCGAACCAAAGTATGACATGCTGGTAAGCAGTATGACTTGTATCGCCCACAACTCACTTGTGTTCTACTCATGCATATAACATCTACGCATAAAACCAAGCTCGGATGCCACTGTAAGGGAACGTAGTAATTTCAAAAAAAATTCCTAAGCACACGCAAGATCATGGTGATGCATAACAACGAGAGGGGAGAGTGTGTCCTCGTACCCTCATAGACCGAAAGCGGAAGCGTTAGCACAATGCGGTTGATGTAGTCGTACGTCTTCACGATCCGACCGATCAAGTACCAAACGCATGGCACCTCCGAGTTCTGCACATGTTCAACTTGATGACGTCCCTCGAACTCCGATCCAGCCGAGCTTTGAGGGAGAGTTCTGTCAGCACGACGGCGTGGTGATGATGATGATGTTCTACCGATGCAGGGCTTTGCCTAAGGACTGCTACGATATGACCGAGGTGATTATGGTGGAGGGGGGCACCACACACAGCTAAGAGATCCAAAGGATCAATTGTTGTGTCTCTAGGGGTGCCTCCCTCCTCGTATATAAAGAAGTGGAGGAGGGGGGCCGGCTACCCTTGGCACGCCCCATGAGGAGTCCTACTCCCACCAGGAGTAGGACTCCCCCCTTCCATGTTGGAGTAGGAGAGGAGAGGGAAGGAGAAAGAGGAAGAAAAAGGGGGGCGCCCCCTTCCTTGTCCAATTCGGACTTGGGAGGGGAGGGGCGCCCGGCTGCCCCTTGGACGCCTCTCCTCTTCCAGCAATTGGGCCCATGAGGCCCAATAACCTCCGGGGGGTTCTGGTAACCCCCCGGTACTCCGGTATATATATCCGATAACCCCCGGAACCATTCCGGTGTCTGAATATAGTCGTCATGTCCAGTATATCAATATTTATGTCTCGACCATTCCGAGACTCCTCGTCATGTCCATGATCACATCCGGGACTCTGAAATACCTTCAGTACATCGAAACACATAAACTCATAATATAACCGTCATCGAACTTTAAGCGTGCGGACCCTACGGGTTCGAGAACTATGTAGACATGACCGAGACACGTCTCCGGTCAACAACCAATAGAGGGACCTGGATGCTCATGTTGGCTCCTACATATTCTACGAAGATATTTGTCGGTCAAACCGCATAACAACATACGTTGTCCCCTTTGTCAATGGTATGTTACTTGCCCGAGATTCGATTGTCGGTATCTCAATACCTATTTGAATCTCGTTACTGGCAAGTCTCTTTACTCGTTCCGTAATACATCATCCTGCAACTAACTCATTAGCTGCAATGCTTGCAAGGCTTAAGTGATGTGTATTACCGAGTGGGCCCAGAGATACCTCTCCGACAATCGAAGTGACAAATCCTAATCTTGAAATACGCCAACCCAACAAGTACCTTCGGAGACACCTGTAGAGCACCTTTATAATCACCAAGTTACGTTGTGACGTTTGGTAGCACACAAAGTGTTCCTCCGGTAAACGGGAGTTGCATAATCTCATAGTCATAGGAACATATATAAGTCATGAAGAAAGCAATAGCAACAAACTAAATGATCAAGTGCTAAGCTAACGGAATGGATCAAGTTAATCACATCATTCTCCTAATGATGTGATCCTGTTAATCAAATGACAACTCTTTGTCTATGGCTAGGAAACATAACCATCTTTGATCAACGAGCTAGTCAAGTAGAGGCATACTAGTGACACTCTGTTTGTCTATGTATTCACACATGTATCATGTTTCCGGTTAATACAATTCTAGCATGAATAATAAAAATTTATCATGATATAAGGAAATAACTAATAACTTTATTATTGCCTCTAGGGCATATTTCCTTCAATACCTGAGTAAGGGGGTTGTTGCATATGGGAGTAAAGAGGACTTTGTTAGTTAATGCTATGGTTGAGTTTTACCTTAATGATCTTTAGCAGTTGCAGATGCTTGGTAGAGTTCCAATCATAAGTGCATATGATCCAAGTACAGAAAGTATGTTAGCTCATGCCTCTCCCTCATATAAACTTGCAATAATGATTAACTGTCTAGTTATCGATTACCTACAGATAAATCCTACTCTTGTGTTAAAACAAGCTTTGTACTAAACAACAAATTTTTCTTATCTCGCAAAGTACTCCTAGTTTTATTCTTGCAAAGTAGTTCTAGCATTACACTTACAAAGCACTTTTAGTTTCATACTTGATCTAGGTAAAACAAACGTTAAGTGTGCATAGAGTTGTATCGGTAGTCGATAAAACTTGAAGAGAATATAAATTATACCTTTAGCTCCTCGTTGGGTTCGACACTCTTAATTATCAAGAAAGGGTACAATTGATCCCCCATACTTGTGGGTTATCAAGACCTTTTTCTAGCACCATTTCTGGGGAGCAATAGTGTGGGGTGAATATTCTCGTGTGTGCTTGTTTGCTTTATCACAAAATAGTTTCCATTTTCTATTCTAAGTTATTTTATATCTTTAGTTATGGATATGGAACAAGAAATACCCAAAAAATAGTTGCACTTACTAGTCATGGAGATGGGGAACTGATGACCCACAAGTATAGGGGATCTATCGTAGTCCTTTCGATAAGTAAGAGTGTCGAACTCAATGAGGAGTAGAAGGAAATGACAAGCGATTTTTAGTAAGGTATTCTATGCAAGCATTGAAATTATCGGTAACAAATAGTTTTGTGATAAGATAATTCGTAGCGGGTAACAAGTAACAAAAGTAAACAAGGTGCAGAAAGGTGGCCCAATCCTTTTTGTAGCAAAGGACAAGCCTGGAAAAACTCTTATATAAAGTAAAGCGCTCCCGAGGACACATGGGAATTGTTGTCAAGTTAGTTTTCATCATGCTCACATGATTCGCGTTCGTCACTTTGATAAATTGATATGTGGGTGGACCGCTGCGTGGGTGCTACCCTTCCTTGGACAAGCCTCCCACTTATGATTAACCCCTCTCACAAGCATCCACAACTATGAAAGACGAATTAAGGTAAACCTAACCATAGCATGAAACATATGGATCCAAATTAGCCCCTTACGAAGCAACACATAAACTATGGTTTAAGCTTCTATCACTGTAGCAACCCATCATCTACTTATTACTTCCTAGTGCCTTCCCATAGGCCCAAACAATGGTGAAGTGTCATGTAGTCGACGTTCATATAACACCACTAGAGGAAAGACAACATACATCTCATCAAAATATCAGACGAATACCAAATTCACATGATTACTTATAACAAGACTTCTCCCATGTCCTCAGAAACAAACGTAACTACTCACAAAGCATGTCCATGATCAAGATCAGAGCAGTATTAATTGTCATTAAGGATCTTAAAATATAATCTTCCACCAGATAAACTAACTAGCATCAACTACAAGGAGTAATCACTAGTAGAAAACAGGGCTTTGGTCTAGGCCTGGTTAGCCCATTAGTCCCGGTTCAGTCCAGAACCGGGACCAATGGGGGCATTGGTCCTGGTTCGTGAGCCCAGGGGGCCGGCCGGGCCACGTGGGCCATTGGTCCCGGTTCATTTGGACCTTTTGGTCCCGGTTGGTGGGACGAACCGGGACCAATGGGCCTCGCTCCTGGCCCACCACCATTGGTCCCGGTTGGTGGCTTGAACCGGGACCAAAGGCTCCCCTTTAGTCCCGGTTCATGCCACCAACCGGGACCAATGAGGTGCCTATATATACCCCCTCGCGTAAGAGCAGAGCACACTGCTCTGTTTTTTCTGTCCGAGGGGGAGAGGGCTTGGTGGTGCTCTAGCTCACCTCCTATGCACACAAGGTGTTCGATGGAATGCCCGAGCCACAATACTTAAGCTTTCTCCTCTCCAAGCTTGACCTCCAAGCTTGACCTCCAAGCTCCATTTTCCACAATATTTGTCTAGGTTTAGCGGTCTGTCACGCCCCGTCCCCGTCTTCACCGCCGTCGATCACCCGCGCCGAGCTCATCGCCGGCACCACCGTGGTGAGCCTCTTGTTCTTATCTTCTTTCTGAAAGGAAAAATATTCTTGCTTGTATGTTTACATAGATACTTGTATTATTTTCTTACTTTTATTATTGCATCTTATATAGTGCGATGGTTTTGGTATCCGCCCCCGTCGGGCCTCGTCCTGTCTATGATTCGGATGTGGTATATATATTATCTTTATAACTATTGGTTCATTTATTGTTTATGAAAATTATGCCGACCAACGTGACATGGATTTTATTTATGTAGGATGTATGTGAATCGGAAATGCCAACCGACCCTATTGTCGAGAGGTTAAATTTAGTTGAAGAAGAAAACAATTTGTTGAAGGAAAAAATAAAAAAAATTGAGGAGGAGAAGATGATATTGGAGTTGCATGTTGCGGATGTCGTCGATGATCACAAGATCAAGATGGATGCAATGCGCTTGAAGATTAGAAAGATTAGAAAATATGCCATTCATATCGAGGCTTGGTATCATTATGCCGTTGGATCAATTTTTACCTTGGTTGCGATTATGATCGCATTTGTTTTCGCATTGAAATGTTTTACATAGTTCCAATGTATGGTTTAATTAATTAGATGCTCTGGAGAGCTATATGTTGTTAGATGATAACTATGTATGCACTTTGGTTTTAATGTGATGATGAACTTCTATTAATTTGGACACTTAATTATATATAATGCACGCAGATGAACCGGCAATGGATGTACGGTGACAGACACACTTGCGAGTACACTAAGGGCGTGCATGAGTTTCTCGATGTGGCTGAGCCAAACAAGCAGAATGGTTTTATGTGTTGCCCATGCACTGAATGTGGGAATACGAGGTCTTACTCTAACGGGAAAATCCTTCACTCCCACCTGCTTTACAAGGGTTTCATGCCACACTATAATGTTTGGACGAGGCACAAAGAAATAGGGGTTATGATGGAAGACGCCGAAGAAGAAGAGTACGATGACAACTATGTGCCCCCTGAATACGGTGATGCTGCAACGGGGGGAGCTGGTGAAGATCAAGAGGAACCAGACGATGTGCCCAATGATGCTGCAACGGGTGAAGCTGCTGAAGATCAAGAGGAACCATACGATGTGCCTGATGATTATGATCTCTGCCGGGTCATTGTCAATGCAAGGACGCAATGCGAAAGTCAAAAGGAGAAGCTGAAGTTCGATTGCATGTTAGAGGATCACAAAAAAGGGTTGTACCCCAATTGCGAAGATGGCAACACAAAGCTCGGTACCGTACTGGAATTGCTGCAGTGGAAGGCAGAGAATTCTGTGGCTGACAAAGGATTTGAGAAGCTACTGAAAATATTGAAGAAGAAGCTTCCAAAGGATAACTAATTGCCCGACAGTACATATGCAGCAAAGAAGGTCGTATGCCCTCTAGGATTGGAGGTGGAGAAGATACATGCATGCCCTAATGACTGCATCCTCTACCGCAGTGCATACAAGGATCTAAACGCATGCCCGATATGCGGTGCATTGCGGTATAAGATCAGATGAGATGACCCTAGTGATGTTGACGGTGAGCCCTCCAGGAAGAGGGTTCCTGTGAAGGTGATGTGGTATGCTCCTATAATGCCACGGTTGAAACGTCTATTCAGAAATGAAGAGCATGCCAAGTTGATGCGATGGCGCAGTGAGAACCGAAAGAAAGATGGGAAGTTGAGAGCACCCGCTAACGGGTCGCAGTGGAGAAAAATCGAGAGAAAGTACTGTGATGAGTTTGCAAAGGACCCAAGGAATGTATGGTTTTCTTTAAGCGCGGATGGCATTAATCCTTTCGGGGAGCAGAGCAGCAATCACAGCACCTGGCCCGTGACTCTATGTATGTATAACCTTCCTCCTTGGATGTGCATGAAGCGGAAGTTCATTATGATGCCAGTTCTCATCCAAGGCCCTAAGCAACCCGGCAACGACATTGATGTGTACCTAAGGCCATTAGTTGAAGAACTTTACAGCTGTGGAATGGAAACAGTGTACATACGTGGGATGAGCACAGACAGGAGGAATTTAACCTAAAGGCGTTACTGTTCGTGACCATCAACGATTGGCCCGCTCTCAGTAACCTTTTAGGACAGACAAACAAAGGATATCACGCATGCACGCACTGTTTAGATGACACTGAAAGTATATACCTGGACAAATGCAGGAAGAATGTGTACCTGGGCCATCGTCGATTTCTTCCGACCAACCATCAATGTCGAAAGAAAGGCAAGCATTTCAAAGGCGAGGCAGATCACCGGAAGAAGCCCGCCATGCGTACCGGTGATCACGTATTTGCTATGGTCAATGATTTACACGTAATCTTTTGAAAGGGTCCCGGCGGACTAGCTGTTCCGAATGACGCTGAGGGACACGCACCCATGTGGAAGAAGAAATCTATATTTTGGGACCTACCCTACTGTAAAGACCTAGAGGTACGCTCTTCAATCGACGTGATGCACGTGACAAAGAACCTTTGCGTGAACCTGCTAGGCTTCTTGGGCATGTATGGGAAGACAAAAGATACACCTGAGGCATGGGAGGACCTGCAACGTTTGCACGAAAAAGACGGCATGCCTCCGAAGCAGTATAAAGGTCCTGCCAGCTACGCTCTTACAAAAGAAGAGAAAGAAATCTTCTTTGAATGCCTACTCAGTATGAAGGTCACGACTGGCTTCTCGTCGAATATAAAGGGAATAATAAATATGCCAAAGAAAAAGTTTCAGAACCTAAAGTCTCATGACTGCCACGTGATTATGACGCAACTGCTTCCGGTTGCATTGAGGGGGCTTCTACCGGAAAACGTCCGATTAGCCATTGTGAAGCTATGTGCATTCCTCAATGCAATCTCTCAGAAGGTGATCGATCCAGAAATCGTACCAAGGCTAAGGAGTGATGTGGCGCAATGTCTTGTTAGTTTCGAGCTGGTGTTCCCACCATCCTTCTTCAATATCATGATGCACGTCCTAGTTCATCTAGTCAACGAGATTGTCATCCTGGGGCCCGTATTTCTACACAATATGTTCCCCTTTGAGAGGTTCATGGGAGTCCTAAAGAAATATGTTCGTAACCACGCTAGGCCAGAAGGAAGCTTCTCCATGGGCCATCAAACAGAGGATGTTATCGGATTTTGTGTTGACTTCATTCCTGGCCTTAAGAAGATAGGTCTCCCTAAATCGCGGTATGAGGGGACACTGACTGGAAAAGGCACTCTTGGAAGTGACTCAATAATATGCAGGGACAGATATTCTTGGTCTCAAGAACACTACACAATTCTATAGAACTCTACCTTGGTGACCCCGTATGTCGATGAACACAAGAACAGTCTGCGCTCCAAACACCCGGAGCAGTGCGATGACTGGATTACATGTGAACACATCAGGACTTTCAGCAGTTGGTTGGAAACACATCTCAGAGGTGACAAAACTGCTTGTGATGAGTTGTACTTGTTGTCCAGGGGACCATCTTTGACTGTATTGACTTACAAAAGATACGAGATAAATGGGAATACGTTTTACACGATCGCCCAAGATCAAAAGAGCACCAACCAAAACAGCGGTGTCCGCTTTGATGCAGCAACCGAGAGCGGAAAGGACGCATATTATGGTTACATAGTGGACATATGGGAACTTGACTACGGACCTGATTTTAAGGCCCCTTTGTTTAAGTGCAAATGGGTCAATCTGTCAGGCGGAAGGGTACAGGTAGACCCACAGTACGGAATGACAACAGTGGATCTGAAAAATCTTGGGTACACTAACAAACCGTTCGTCCTAGCCAATGATGTGGCACAGGTTATCTATGTGAAGGACATGTCTACCAAACCGAGAAAAAGAAAAGATAAGGAAGCGAATACATCATATGATGAGCCAAAGCGCCACATAGTTCTTTCAGGAAAAAGGGACATCTTGGGAGTGGACGGCAAGATAGACATGTCTGAAGATTATGAAAAGTTTCATGAAATTCCTCCTTTCAATGTCAAGGCTGACCCAAGCATCCTGATAAACGATGAAGATTATCCATGGTTACGGTGCAATAAGAAAATGACACAAGCGAAGAAAAAGTGATGACTTTCTCCCGCAAATATTATGATGATACCATGCCAACTTTGTAACACACGAGTATGCTATGGCAACTTTTTCAGAGTTCATTTGAAAACTATGAATTTAGGTCGAATTTTCTCTATAGGTGCATCTATGTTCATTTTTTAGTAAAGTTAATCACAAACTTGTGATTCACACAAATTTCAAAGAATCCAAATTTTAACTATTCAAATTTGAAAACTAATGGCACTAACAAAAAGTTTATAATTTTTCTAAAACTAATGGCACTAACAGAAAGTTTATTATTTTGCTGACCTAAAAGCAAAAAGAAATAAAAAATAAAGCAAAAAACAAAAGAAAATAAATAATGTAGAAAACAAAACAAAAAATCTGGAAAACAAAAAAAATAGCAACAATAAGTATTTTTTTGTAAATAGAAACAAAATAAAATAAATAAAGCAACAAAGAAAACAAAAAAACTAAAAAAGTGTTTTGAAATTTGAAAACTAATGGCACTAACAGAAAGTTTATAATTTTTCTAAAACTAAAAGCAAAAAGAATAAAAAAATAAAGAAAAAAACAAAAGAAAATAAATAATGCAGAAAACAAAACAAAAAAACTGGAAAAAATAGCAACAATAAGTATTTTGCTGTAAGTAGAAACAAAATAAAATAAATAAAGCAACAAAGAAAACAAAAAAAACATAAAAAGTGTTTTCAAATTTGAAAACTAATGGCATTAACAAAAAGTTTATAATTTTTCTAAAACTAAAAGCATAAAAAATTAAAAAATAAAGCAAAAAACAAAAGAAAATAAAATAAATAAAGCAACAAAAAAACAAAAAAGTGCCACCTACTGAGCCCCCATGGCCTAAATACGACAAGAAACCCATCCAAGGGCCAGGATTCAGGCCCGCAGGAGGCCCAGTAGGCCCACAGGCATAGCAGTGACAATTAGGCCCGTAAGCCTGCAATGGAGAGAAGCTCGAGAGGGGTGCGGCAGTGGGGCTTATAAACCACTGCGCACCCCTCTCAAGTAGCGAGGTGGGACTAAACTTTCGACGCCGCAGCAGCACAAGGCCTTTGGTCCCGGTTGGTAGCACCAACCGAGACTAAAGGGGGGCATTGGTACCGGTTTGTGGCAACAACCGGGACCAATGCCCCCCTTTAATCCCGGTTGGTGGCACCAACCGGGACCAAAGGCCACCGCTTCCCGCCTTTTGGGCTGCTAAAAAGTGGCCTTTGGTACCGGTTGGTGGCACCAACCGGTACTAATGCCCACCTTTAGTCCCGGTTTCTGCCACGAACCGGGACTAAAGGCTCTGCTATATAAGTTAACACTTAGGAAATTTTCACTCTCATCTTGCAGTTGCCGCCCCCAACGACGCCGACGCCGCCCGCCCCGGCCCGCCCCCGTCATCACCGTGGCCCGCGCCCCTGCCCCGGCGCGCGCCGCCCCGGCCCGCCCTCGCCGTCGCCCGCGCCGGCCCCTTCCCCGACGCGCGCCGCCCCGGCCCGCCCTCGCCATCGCCCGCGCCCACTGCCCCGTCGCCATCCTCGCCGCCGACCCCGCGGTCCTCCTGGTCCGGCCGCGCCCTCCCTAGCTAGCATTTTTTCATTTATATGCTTTTTTTCATATATATGCTTGTTTTTTTGTATATATGTACATATGTTATCTATGTATATATATATATGTTCATGTATATATGCAAAAGATAGTTTTTTAGAAAAATTAGGATTTTTTTCTATTCATAGATTTTTTGGTGATATTAATTATTGTAAATATGCAAATGTTTGTATATTCGTATGAAGAATGAATTAGGCAATAATACTTCATGTATTTTTAAGAAGGAAGAAGAAGAAAAAGAATGAGAGGAAAAAGGAAATAAGAAGAGGAAGAAAGGAGAAGAAGAGGAGAAATAAATAAGAAGAAGAAAAAAGAAGAAAAAGAAGAGGAGAAGAAGAAAGGAATAGAGGAGAAAAGAGAAAATAGAATATATTCTATTTTCTCTTTTCTCCTCTATTCCTTTCTTCTTCTCCTCTTTTTTTTCTTCTTTTTTTTCTTCGACACGTGGGGGGGGGGTCGATATACCCCCTCCCGATAACTTCAACACGAGGGGGGGGGGGTCGATATACCCCCTCCCCGATAATATTATTTTCCCATGTACGTATGTCGTGTCGATATAAACTCCCGATAACTTCAACACGAGGGGGGGTCGATATATATACCCCCTCCCCGATAATATTATTTTCCCGCATGTACGTATGTCATGTCGATATAAACTCCTGATAACTTCAACACGTGGGGTGGGGTCGATATACCCCCTCCCGATAACTTCAACACGTGGGGGGGTCGATATACCCCCTCTCGATAACTTCAACACGAGGGGGGGTCAAACATGAGAGGAAGAAGAGGATAAAAAAAGAAGAGGAAGAAGAAATAAAGAGGAGAAGAAAGAATAGAGGAGTTCTTCTCCTCTATTCTTTCTTCTCCTCTTTTTTTTTCTTCTTCTTCCTCTTTGTTTTATCAGGAACGAGGGTCGCCGAGCGGTAGAGGAAACCCTAAATAGGAGAAGAACCCTCGATGACCCTCGTTTCCGATAAAAAAAGAGGAAGAAGAAGAAAAAAATAGGAGAAGAAAGATTTCTTCTTCTCTTTTTTTCTTCTTCTTCTTCTTCCTCTTTATTTTATCGGGAACGAGGGTCGTCGAGGGTCAGGGTCGCCAAGCGGTAGAGGAAACCATAAATAGCAAGTATCGTCGATGTGAGATACACGTGGCCGTCGGTGTCGGACAGTACATCCACGTCCCACAAGTGACGCGGGCTTTGACGCCCATGTCACTTGTGGGATGTGGATGTAGTGTCCGACACCGACGGCCACATGTATCTCACACCCACGATACTTGCTACTTAGGGTTTCCTCTACCGCTCGGTGACCCTCGACGACCCTCATTCCCGATAAAAAAAGAGGAAGAAGAAGAAAAAAAAGAGGAGAAGAAAGAATAGAGGAGTTGAGGAGAAGAAAGAATAGAGGAGTTCTTACTCCTCTATTCTTTCTTCTCCTCTTTTTTTTCTTCTTCCTCTTCTTTTTTTATCCTTGAAGCGTTGTCGAGGCCACCCCAAACCCTAGAGAAGCAGCGTCGAGGCCACCCCAAACCCTAGAGAAGTAGCGTCGAGGCCACTAATTAATATTAGTTCTACGTTTGCCACTAATATATCCATCTGTCATGTTTGAATAATAATTGCCATGTTGTAAATATTTGTAGAAACTATGGACACCGCCCGAGACGAAGTACAAGAAGAGTTGTTGGGGGACATAATCGCACGAGGAAGTGATGCTGTCTGCTCGTTGTTTCTCAACGACACCGATGGTCTGGAAGCAGCTGGCTATGATTATGATGGCTCCGGTGACCTAATGCCGATGCAAGAAGGAGACCATGAGGACGGCTCTGGTGACCCAATGCCGGTGCAAGAAGGAGACCGTAATGACGTCTCCGGTGACCGAACCGAGTCCGGCCAGGTATATATATTAGTGAAGCTTCTGCTCACTAGCTAATTGATGCATTCATTGTTTTGGTATGTACACATATTAATTAAGTCTTTGTTCTTTTTTCTAGCCCTCCGGATCGAGCACAACTTCGGTAAAGAGATGAGGCCCGAAGAAAAAGTTGAGCTCAGATGAAAAGTTTGAGATCATAGCAATCACGCCCGACGGCCAACTGATTGAACCCCTCTGGACAAGGAGCGCATTTGTTGCTCAGTGCGGGGTTTTGGTTAGGGACAAGATCCCGATCAGCATCCAGCAATGGTTAAAGCCGGCTACAGAAGACCCTAAGGTGTCTTATGTCAATGATATGCAGAAAAATGATCTTTGGACTGAGCTGAAGTCAAATTTCACCCTACCGCCAGAGGATGATCCGGATAAGCCAGTTAAAGAGCAATTAATCAAGTCTTTTGCTCCTAAGAGGATGGAAGAACTATTCAGGAGGTGGAAGAAAGAGCTGAATAAGTTTGTCGAAATTAAAGAGACACCAGAATTCAAGGGCAGATATGAGAAGATCAGAGATCACTGGCCCGCATTTGTGGCCCACAAGACATTGGAAAAGAGTAAGAAGATGTCGGCGACAAACAAGCAAAATGCTGCGAAGAAGAAGCATCATCATCGCACAGGGTTAGGTGGCTACCTCGTAGCCCGGCCTAAGTGGGCCAAGACTGAGAATGATCTGGTTGATAAAGGGGTCGAACCAGAGACAATTAACTGGCCAGACTGTTGCTGGACTTGGTTCTTCGGGGCTGGTGGAACCTTGGATCCTGTATCAGGGAAGTGCATTTGGACGAACGATCAAATGGACATACTAGTCAAGAAGCTTCAGCAGTATATCGAAGTAGCACAGCAAGGGACGTTCTTTCCAGACAGAGAGAACGACGAGCTCACAATGGCCCTCGGGAATCCTGAGCACCCTGGACGGACACGAGGCACGCCAGGCTCCATTCTGTGGAAGGTTGGGTTTCCGGACGCATGCGGTTACAAATGCCAGGATAGGAGGAAAAAAGTGCAGCAGACCCAAATGCAGGCGCTGCAAGCAAGGGTACAAGCGATAGAGGAATGAGAAGCAAATCGCAGCAAACGAACTGCCGAAGCTTCCCCCGAAGCTACCCCGCCATCTCAGCGGAGAAGCAGCGTGGCTTCCACCAAGCTGCTTCAGCCGGAGCATGTCTTGACGGCTCCTGCCAGCTATCCCGTGGATGATATCACGGAGTCTCAAAATTGCCACCTTATGATGCAATGGATGAATTTGAAGGTCAAGGCGGTTGTTGGCTCTGTTTATCCTACTGAACCCGGCGCAACTTTTCACTGCCGGCCGATTCCAGAAGGATATGCTAGGGTGATGGTGGATGAAATAACGGAGGGATTTGAGGACCTCCAGGTTGACCACCCTACCGGTGAAGGGGAGACTAGGCTGGGTTCTGCTCTGAAGACTCCATGCCTATGGCGGAAGGAGCTCATCAACCTTCCGAACTCGACGCCTCCGCCTCCTCCTCCTCCTCCTCCGGCGAGTCAGGGCATTCCACCTCCTCCACCGCCTCCTCCTCCGACGAGTCAGGGCACTCTGCCTCCTCCACCGCCTCCTCCTCCTCCGGCGAGTGACGATCAGGGCACTCGGCCGGCTCCTTCTCCGGCGCGTGGCGGCACTCTGCCTCCTTCTTCGCCTGCGCCGGCGTGCCCGAGCAGCCAGCCTTCTCCTTCTCTCCCTCGTCAGCAAGGGCGGAAGAGACCTGCCGCTGCTCCGGCGCATCGTAGTCCTTCTCCTCCGTCTCGTAAGCAAGTAAAGAAGACAACCGCTCCATTTGCTCTGCCGGCGTCTAGCAGTACAGCAAGAGGCAGGAGGACATACAGATTCGGTCCTTCTCTAAAGACTCCGGAGAAGTTACCATACGAGAGGACCCCGGAGGAGAATGCCGAGATCGCGCGAGAAGAAGTGAGGAACTTCTTTGAAGGGGTGAAAGCAAAGAAACATCCACCTCCGGAGGAGAAGGTAGATCCGGTGAAAGCGAAGCGCACTCTGGCTGCCCTGACAAAACCACCCAAGTCTCCGCCGAAAGGAAACTATGAGCGCATTATTGGAAAGGAATTTGTCGAAGCGGAGCGGTCGGGAAGTACTGTCAGTGATCAAAGGCTGAAAGAACAACGAGCTGGGAAACAAATTGCACAGCTCGACGAACAAGCGAAGCAATCGTGCCCCCCTACTCAAGGTGCCTAGCGACATCGTCGCTAATGAGCCAAGGATGGTGCCCAGTTATAGCAATCTTGGAGATTACCTGCCCGACGATGTACATTATGATTTCATGGAGGTGCAGATACAAAGATACGAGTACGGGAAGCTATGATGCGAAGATTGCATGATTGGTACTTGAAAATCTGCAAAGAGTTTGGGGGGAGGAGTACTTTGTATGTGAGAGTTAAAAGGAGCATGACCTCGTTGGAATTGATCTGTTGCCTGTTCCATTTGAGGAGTTCTTTCAGTTTTTCAATCAATTGGCCCTCGATAAAGCAACGGTCACCTGCTACTGTGTGTAAGTAGTACTACTTCTATCATTAAGTCTCTCTATATAGCTCAACACTTTCATTGCATGTATTTATAATTATCCTCACTACATTACGCAGATTGAAGATCGCCGAATTGAAGAAAAGACAAGTCGATGATATTGGGTTCATTAACACATATCTCATAGATGAAACTGAGGTTAAATTTCATCCCGTAGATACCGAGGCCAACTTGCTATGATCGTTGGTAATAAATGAAAACAAAGATATAATACTCTTTCCTTACAACTTCAAGTGAGTGTTACTGTCTTGTGCGTATTTGGTTTCCCTTATATATTAGTCAAGGTTATAGTAATGCAATTGATGAGTTATGCATGGGTGTGCAGTTTCCACTATATTCTCCTAGAGATTAAGCTTGAGCAGGGACTAGTAACCGTCTTAGACTCAAGACGAAAAGATCCCCAGGACTATGCGGACATGACTCAAATGCTCGAGAAGTAAGTTAAATCGATCATTATCCACCACATCAGCAACTTTGTTCATTTCCTGATATATCAAGTAATTGTTTTCTTTGTCTGGCAGGGTTTGGAAAAAATTCACCAAAAAAGCTCCGGGACTCCCGAAGAAGCTGCAATTTAGACACCCGAAAGTAAGTACTATAGTAGGATGTTCTGCGCATCTCCTATTGATTCAAGCGCTAGTTTCATCAATACCATTTGGCATTCTTGCTTATCAGTTTGATTGACCTCTATTTCTTGTAAAGTGGTTGTGGCAAGAACAAGGGAATAATTTCTGTGGATACTACATTTGTGAGTCCATCCGCCCCACGACCTGTGAGCGGGGCTACTCTGACGAACAATATGAAGTGCGTAAATAACAGCATTCACAATTTTATTTTATTACTGTCATTTGTGTTGAGTTTCATTCATTCATATATATATATATATATGTATTGACCCCCTTCTTCAAATTAGATGTTTTGGAAGCGGGATGAACTCCTAGCACCAGCTCGCATGCGAGCAATTCAAGAGGAATTGGCGGCATTCTTTCTTGACCACGTGATCGCTGAAGACGGAGAATACTATGTGGACCATGAGTCCGTATGTTAGGAGATTATATTTGTAAGAGATAATTATTGTATATATGTAGCCGGTAGTGTCAGATAGATATACGAGAACTTGTTGTTCGACCAATCTCTCGGAGAAGGAGAGGTGGTCGATATCACTTCTCTCTGTATGCATATATGTTCATGACGATCTTCTATTTCCTTCATTTGCTTACTAGCTAGCTAGCGTGTCTAGTCCTCTCTATACGTATGTATAGTACGTAGCATCGACCAAGTACAGACATAAGAGAGGACACTTCTCTCTATTAATTATAGCTAGCTAACACAATATATGAAACACCTAAATTAACCCCCCAAAACCCCCCAACCCCCCCCCCCCCTTTCAAAAAAACAAAAACCCCAGCCACAGAAATGCTGACGCGTTGATGCCTATTGGTCCCGGTTGGTGCTACCAACCGGGACCAAAGGGTCTCCTGCCTGGGCTCCGCGCACAGGCCACGTGGAGGCCCATCTGTCCCGGTTCTGGATTGAACCGGGACTAAAGGGACAGGGCATTAGTACCGACCCTTTAGTCCAGGTTCAGGAACCGGGACAACATGCCCTTTTTCTACTAGTGAATCGACACTACTAGCAACCCACAGGTACCACTCCGAGGTTTCGAGACAGAGATCGGATACAAGAGATGAACTAGGGTTTGAGAGGAGATGGTGCTGGTGAAGATGTTGATGGAGATGGACTCCCTCTCGATGAGAGGATCGTTGGTGATGACGATGGCTTCGATTTCCCACTCATAGAGGGGTGTCTTCTCGGCAGAACAGCTCCACCGGAGCCCTAGATTGGTTCTGCCCAAGTTCCGCCTCAAGATGGCGGCGCTTCATCCCGAAAGCTTCCTTCTGATTTTTTCAGGTCAAAACACACCATATAGAAGAAGATGGGCGTCGGAGGCCTGCCAGGGGGCCCACAAGGACGGGGGAACACCCTCGACCCTTGTGGCTGGCTGATGGCCCCCCTTTGGTGCTTTCTTCACCCAATATGTTTTATATATTCCAAAAATATTCTCCGTGAAGTTTCAGGACTTTTGGAATTGTGCAGAGTAGGTCTCTAATATTAGCGCCTTTTCCAGTCCAGAATCCCAGCTGCCGGCATTCTCCCTCTTTATGTAATCCTTAAAATAGGTGAGAATAGGCATAAGTATTGTGATATAATGTGTAATAACAACCCATAATGCAATAAATATTAATATAAAAGCATGATGCAAAATGGACGTATCAGGAACCTCCTAAAACCCTCGATGCTGGTTATGTGGAAAACATCTATTATATAATTAAGACAAAAGGCAAACAAGTCATCACGTTTATCCACATAGATTAAATTATCTCAACCATTAATTTATAAATCTATACGGCTGAGATTTAAGTATACAACGTTACATACAAATATTGTGTTTAGGCATATATTCTGTTGCACATGTGTGAAGGTTGTCACGTAGTATACCTAGGAAAGGAAAGTGCAATCAGAATTGGGTACGTGAGAAAGGACATGTAAAATACTAATTTCATGGTGGGTCTGTATCATAAGGATTGATATTAAAAGAGAGAAAAAGGCAAATATAGACATGTACAAAAACAAGATCAGGTGGGACATTAGATGGACAAAAAAAACAAGCGGACAGTTGTTTCCAAAATAAAAAGAACATGCGCCCAGTTTGGTATAGCTAGGGGAAAAACAAAGTCGCCCGTCTCAAAAAAGAAGTCCGACACCCATCTAAAAAATAAATAAAAAAGTATAGGATTCTCTCCTAGACACGCGCGTTATCAAACAGAGGGCGGAGAAAGTTTGGAAGGAAAAAAATCATTAGACACATACATGGAGGGGTAACTGTGTATGAGCCTAACACGTATACAAGGGAGGGACTGAATGCGTGCATCAATCGGACACAATAGATTTGAGAAAAGAAAAAAACACCACTAAATGAACTATGTACGAGTCATCTTCATAGAAAGGTGTACAAGTCATCTAGCCTAACACTTTATACAAGCGATTGCCATGTACGGCATGCATGTCACGACCGGAAAACAAAAGAAAATTTAAAAAACAAGAAGTCACAGACTATTACTAATGCATGAGACATCTTCCTAGAAAAGGTAATTTCATAGAAAAAAAGATCAGATCAAGTGTGTGACAGACATAATTCCTCTTTTTGTTTGCACAGACTTTGAGATATAGCAGCTCCACCTAAAATACACGGAGATTGGAAACTCTCATACTGAGTCATGCAGTGGCCTTTTTTCCTTTGTGGTCAAACACATATTCTTTTTTGAATTATTATGGAATTTAATGTAAATTCTTTTAAGGCTTAATGTAAAAGGATTCGAGAGACTAAGATATATATTTCTTGAAATATCCTAATTTTTTGAGATGACCCACATAAATGTGTTAACCGTCTTCCGAAACTGTACTCATTATATATGCTCTCTAAAAAAATGACTATATATAAACAGTTACAATATCTGGAGATATGCATGTACATACATGCACACCATCGTGAAATAATGCACAAGAAATGTGACAGGCAATTAGATTTCGCCGCCGCTCATCCACCCAAATAAGCTAGGATCATGTATGCTGATAATTAATTCGCAAGGGAACCATAGACATTCAAGTGAAATCTGATCCACGAAATAATATGATCCATGGATTCACACCATTGTTGTGAATGTCTTAAAAAAAGAAGATTCGTTGCCAACGACATAGAGGGGGATGCCATTAGTACCTTCTATGCATGGGTAAGTGAAATAGTGGGAGATGCGATCACGACCCTAATGGGAAGCTACCATGGGAGTAATTAAGGTTTTACAAAAAAAATTGACAGTGGAAAACCATGTCAAGTGTATAATGAGCCATTCCATTTTTGGGAAGAAATATAAGAGAGTAAATAACCTACCGATGCACTTCGCGAAACTACTATATGGAGGCATAATGATAGTGGAGACTGGAGAGGGAGAGAGAATGTTTATATTTTCGCAAACCCAGCAAGAGTAAGATAAGCTTTCTTAGAACGGCCCAAAACACCATTAGTATATAGTCAATGAGAAGGAAGCTGGATGAGGCATCAACTAACCTCAAGTATGAGCTCTCACTTTTTATTTTGATCCGTACGAAAAGATCACTATACAATTTATGAGTGGAAATAGTCATAAAAGCCCTAATTAGTCCAAAAGTTCATGATTGACAAACGTGATCGAAAGGCCCCAATGCTACATAGCAACACAATAAATTAAGAAAAACATAAATGTTAGTCATATTTTGAGTGATAGTTGTCAAAATATCCAATAGAGATATACAATTAAATAATTAAATATGTGGTATATCTAGCCGCGCAAATGTGCGGGTCACATTGCTAGTTAAATACTACTTTGATAATCCTAATGAATCACCATTCAACTTGATAATGGGAGATATCTGGGATCACTTGGAATACTTTAGGGATCATCGCTTGTCTGAAAAAGAGAAACACTTACTTCGAGGGGATAATAAACTTTTGCAATAAGTATGTGAGTTCTTTATGAATAATGTGTGTCCATGGATTATACACACTCTCACCTTTCCGCAATTTTCTAGCGTATTCAGTACCGTGCATTACCCTTTCTCACCTTGAGATGTGGTGCAAACTTCGTCGGTGCATCCAAACCCCATGATATGATACGCTCTATTGCTACTTCTTGAGCTTGCATTGGTTTTTCCCTTGAAGAGGATAGGGTGATGCAACAAAGTAGAGTAAGTATTTCCATCAGTTTTGAGAACCAAGATATCAATCCAGTAGGAGACAATGCACAAGTCATCGAATACCTGCACAAACAAACACCAACTTGCACCCAACGCGATAAAGGGGTTGTCAATTCCTTCACGGTTATTTGCAAAGTGAGATCTGATAGAGATGGATAAACGGTAAGTAATATTTTTGGTATTTTTGGTTTATAAAACGGAAAGTAAAAGATTGCAAAGGAAGTAAATAGGAAACTAAAACTGTAGATCAGAAACTTATATGATGGAAAGTAGACCCGGGGGCCATAGATTTCACTAGAGGCTTCTCTCAAGATAGAAAATATTACTGTGGGTGAACAAATTACTGCCGAGCAATTGATAGAAAAGCGCAAAGTTATGACGATATCTAGGGCAATGATCATGAATATAGGCATCACGTCCGTATCAAGTAGACCGACTCCTCCCTGCATCTACTACTATTACTCCACACATCTACCGACTCCTACCTGCATCTAGATTATTAAGTTCATGGAACAGAGTAACGCATTAAGTAAGATGACATGGTGTAGCGGGATAAACTCAAGCAATATGATGAAAACCCCATCTTGTTATCCTCGATAGCAACAACATAATGCGTGTTAGTTCCCCTTCTGTCACTGGGATCAAGCACCGCAAGATTGAACCCAAAGCTAAGCACTTCTCCCATTGCAAGAAAAACCAATCTAGTTGGCCAAACCAAATCGATAGTTCGAAGAGACTTGCAAAGATATCAAATCATGCATATAAGAATTTAGAGGAGATTCAAATAATACTCATAGATAAGCTGATCATAAATCCACAATTCATCGGATCTCGGCAAACACACCACAAAAAAGAGTATTACATCGAGTAGATCTCGAAGAATATAGAGGGGAACATGGTATTGAGAATCAAAGAGAGAGAATAAGCCATCTAGCTACTAGCGATGTACCCATAGGTCTGTGCTAAACTACTCACGCTTCATTGGAAGGGCAATGGTGTTGATATAGAAGCCCTCCGTGATCGAATCCCCCTCCGGCAGGACACCGGAAAAGGCCCTTAGATGGGATCTCATGGGTACAGGAGGTTGCGACGGTGGAAAAGTGTTTTCGTGTCTCTCCTGGTTGGTTTGGGAATATTTGAGAATATATAGGCGGAAGAAATAGGTCGGTGGAGTCACGGGGGGGGGGGGGGGCACAAAGGTGGGGGCGCGCCCTACCCCTCTAGGCGCAACCTCCGTCCTTGTGGCTTCCCTGAAGTGTACTCCAAGTCCTCTAGTCATCTTCTGGACCAAGAAAAATCATCGCAAAAGTTTTATTTTGTTTGGACTCCGTTTGATATTCCTTTTTTGTGATACTCTAAAACAAAGAAAAACAGGAACTGGGACTAGGCTCTAGCTTAATAGGTTAGTCCCCAAAATAATATAAAATAGCATAATAATGCATATAAAACATCCAAAATAGATAATATAATAGGATGGAACAATCCAAAATTATAGATATGTTGGAGACGTGTCAAGCATCCCCAAGCTTAATTCCTGCTCATCCTCGAGTAGGTAAATGATAAAAATAGATTTTTTTGATGTGGAATGCTACCTAACATATTTATCTATGTAATTTTATCTATTGTGGCATGAATGTTCAGATTATTATGATTCAAAACAAAAGTTTAATATTGGCATAAAAACAATAATACTTCAAGCATATTAACAAGATAATTATGTCTTCTCAAAATAACATGGCCAAAGAAAGCTTGTCCCTACAAAATCATTAGTCTGGCTATGCTCCATCCTCATCACACAAAATAATCAAATCATGCACAACCCCGATGACAAGCCAAGCAATTGTTTCATACTTTTGAGCTTCTAAAACCTTTTCAACTTTCATGCAATACATGAGCGTGAGCCATGGAAAGAGCACTATAGGTTGAGTAGAAGGTGGTTGTGGAGAAGACAAAAAGAGGGAGATAGTCTCACATCAACTAGGCGTATCAAACGGGCTATCGACATGCCCATCAATAGATATCAATGTGAGTGAGTAGGCATTGCCATGTAACAGATGCACTAGAGCTATAAGTTTATGAAAGTTCAAAAAGAAAACTAAGTGGGTGTGCATCCAACTTGCTTGCTCATAAAGACCTAGGGCAATTTGAGGAAGCCCATCGTTGGATTATACAAGCCAAGTTCCATAATGAAAATTCCCACTAGTATATGAAAGTGACAACATAGGAGACTCTTGTTCGCACACGAACACGTCACTGTGTACCCTCGACACCAGGGGTGATGCACTGTAGCTCACGTCGAAGGAGGCCCGTTCGGAAACACGGTACGCAAGCAATCCATCGGGTGCTTTTGAGGACCCGAAACTCCACACGTTCGGGAGGGACCCCGTTAGGGCGCGCGGCAGCAATGGGCTGCCCTAGGTCGACCTGATCGCCCCTAGGGCCTCGAGGTTCGCCACCCTGCAACAAGAAGAACAAGCGAAGAACAAGGAAGAAGAAGAACAAGGGTGAGAGATAAAAGTAAAGGTAAAAGTGGTAGATGGATTTGATTGATCGTGTGTTTTTCAATCGGACGTCATCCTTAGGTATATAAGAGGCGGATGGACTTCCCATACAAGAAAAGGACCCCAAATCATGTCCAAATCTTTTCAAAATTAACCGAACTCGGATTTAGGTAAGTCTAGAACATCAATTCGATTTTTAGGTCCAACAGGCCACAAATGATCTCGGATGAAGATTAGCCAAAAGAAAATTTAACTGTTTTGACAGAAGAACAACTTTTGTGTTGAACGTTTTTTGATTCGAGGCCTTCTTCAGGGACAAATCGCTCGCGCAAAATAGGCTGTTACTCGCGCTACCCATCGCACACCATGTCTGATGGGGTGCCCCACTTTTACCTCGTGACAGGGCCGCACTCAGGTGGCCGTAACTTTTACATACTATCTCTGATTGATACAATTTTCTTATCAAAATCGATCGTTTCAATGAGACGAAGACAATTCATGTAGAATATTTTTCCATATGAGGCCATCTTGGGGGCGTAATAAGCCAAATAGTGTTTTGAATACAAAATCTCAGTATTTCGGACACAACTTCGGCCTTCGAGATGAGATCGGATGGTGATGGCCCAAACTTCAAAGATGTTCATATCGACAATACAAAACTTTTTTATGTAGATCAATTCTCCATTTGATGTCTTATTAATTAAGTTCTTGACCATGCCAAAATCTGGTGTCAACACATGCCCCCCTGTTTTTTCGGCAAAACTTGGATGCCGAAAAATTATTTGCCCAGAGTTTGTTCTAAGGACGATGTCAACACTCCATCATCCATTTATATGTGCTTAGGGAAATAATTATGTATCGGCCATGTCTCCGCTTAGGGCGATAGTTATATATCAGCCACTTTGATTAGCAACAAAATACAACTAATCGAATGTATGGTGATGAGGTAAAACCCTTGCATGTTGTAAGAAGTTATATTGTGTCCATGGATCAAAATAAGTCCATGGAGGTTAACCAGTCATCCTTGAGGATGAATTCCATGTCATCGGCATCAATGGCATAGTTGGAGAATGTGGATAATGTGTGCGTCGAAGACGTTGAAACCTTCGGCTTGGTCGTTCATAATTTTCACTCTTTTTTCTTTACCATTGTCGCACTCCTTGCAATGGAACCTTGCACATCACTCTTATTTTGATGATTTCCTTTGGGAACCCATGCCATGTTTCTTTTTTCTCGCTCTTGTGCACTTTCAACTTCTTTTCTTCAGATTTTGGCACTTTGCTTCTCGACAATTGATTGCTTCATCTCATTGCCTTTAGTAGCCAATGTTAACACTTTAATTGTCTCTTTATCTTTTCAGATCAAATCTGAATTGGCACTCTTTCGACCATCTTTTTTAACTCGATATAATTGTTTGATCACCTCTTTCTTCTTTCTTGAGCTATGGACCGATTCTTTCTTATTGAAACGGTCTTGAACATATGACTGCTCACTAAACGTTGATCTTCTTGGAGCTGCATAATAATGGTGAGATGGTCTAAAATATGATGGAGAATGTGCCATTGTATCATACCTGTCCCATGATGAATATCGATCTACATGAGCATAGGGAGGCATCCACGGCATTGGCATTGGCCACCCAAAATAAGGATATGAACACGTTGCATTAAAATTCTCTTCTTGCCAATACCGATCCTTGGATTTGCGCCTAGGGCGTGATCTTGATGCTTTTGCATTACCCGGCCAATAAGCACCATTCTCTTCACTTTTCTTTTGATATTTATCTAACAACTATGCAAAAGTGACCTTGGATTTCTTATGCTTGTGCTTATTGCGGACTTTATCTCCTTTTGTTTTGCTTGGATCGATCATTGGATTGTTTTGTTGCCTCTCAGTCCTTAGCGTCTTCATTGTATCTTCTATAGAACTCATGCCTTCAAGAATATTTTCATTGTGCTCTTGAACAACTTCTTTACTTGAAAGCTTGATCCCATCACCTGTAGTTTTTACCTTCTCATCTTTAAAGGAATCGTCTTGAAGCAGCCGCTTCAAAAACTTTTTTCCATTAGGACCAATCGGAATAGACTGGTCATCCCTTGGTGTTTCAACAAATTTTAATTGTCCTTTATAAATGGCCGATTTAACTATTTGACGAAACATTTGCAATCCTCAAAATTATGCTTGGACGAATCATGCAACTTGCAATACATTCGTCCTTGGATTGATGGCTACACATGGTGATCAAGAACTCTAATGTAATTATTTTTTAGTAACAAATCAAATATTTGATCACACATGCTTGAATTGAAGGTATACTTCTTGTTTTCTAGCCGATCTTGGTGTGCGAACGGCTTTGGAGTTAAGCAAATGAATGGTTCAAATTTGGAATATCCCCATTCAACTATGCATTATGTTTTGCACCCTATCTCCGATGTATTTGGATAAGATAATATATTAGCATCGGATTTCTCAAAAGAATTTGACCTTGGCTTTAAATTTATGAAATGAAAATAGTTAGAATACACATCTCTCAATTGAGACCAAGTGCAAACCAAGTATGAAACAAGCAAAGCTACCCAATTAGATATGAATTTTGATAAAGCAATGGGGAAAACTTTGGCTGCAATAATAGGTCACTATTGGTCTTTATAAATGGCACAATAGGTTGACCGATATGCTCTATAACAGGTTTATTGCTAACAAGTAATTTTCCCTTCTTCATTGGTCTTTGAAAATTACTTATGAGAATTTTTCTTATAGAAGCATCAAAAATAAAGTTGCAACCAAATCAGAAGATAGGTAAATCACTTGCTAGACATACCTTTTCAAACACGTTGGGAGAGCATGATGGTTGTGTTACTTGAACGATATCTTGTTCCTCTTTTGAATAGCTCCCCAACACATTGTTGTCCTGTTTTTTAGAACAGATTTGGCATACGTAATATTTGATTCGGTCTTTTCAATAGCCGAATTAACTTTGTTATACGAATCACCACCTTTTTTGACAATTCTATCCACACCCAATGCTTTCTCTTTTTGGCATAATCTAGCTTGGATTGTAGTAGAATTAATAGGCTTTCCCTCTTTTGTTAATTCATGTAGAACAACATTGCATTCGTCCCAAAAAGACGTAAGATTTTTCTTAATGACCCAATATGGATAGAATTGTCCCCGACACTTTTGGACTCTTTCGGTAACGAGATGTCACCGAAATTCTATAATTGTGCAGGAAAAATATTGTATGCTACGATACTAGGTGAATACACATGTGATCCTATAGAATGTTCACTTATTCGGGTATTACCGTGAAGGTGCGAAGACGAATTATGAATACCTATAGTTGCATATGGTGCCAAAAAATTAGTAGCATGAGGTGTAGCATATGATGATTGAGGGTAATTTGCCGGATAACCAGTAGGAGCATGGCCAATTCCCCAATCCACTAGCATGTTTTGATTAACATATTGCAAGCTAGTTGCCGATGAATAAAAAGGTGAAACACTTTGTTGCATACTATCGGAAGTTCCTATGTGAGGTGTTTCAACTTGATTAATGGAACTCATCATGTTGTTCATCGTCATATGGATTTGTGGGGCTACAAATGTATGGGAGTTAGTATATATATGCTCCATGTTGCTAAAATTATACGAGGTAGAAGCATGAAGATTATTCTGAATCGGCTGTTGCACATAACTAGATGCTTGATTGATAAAACTAGGGCTAGCCGACACATTATGCTGATTAAACGATCTAGCAACAACATATGCATCATTTGCATCTATATAAGTGAATTGGGTATTCATATTACCTTTGTATATTGCAAAACCTAGATGACGCTCTCTTCATAGAAAGAATGGACTGGAGACCGTTCAAAGCTTCTTCCCCAGCGAAGTCGCCAAAAAGTGTGTACACATGAACACGTCACCATGTACCCTCGACGCCGGGGGTGATGCACCGCAGCTCACGTTGAAGGAGACCCGTCCGGAAGCGTGGTACGCAAGCAATCCGGCGTGTGATTTTGAGGACCCAAAAACCCACATGCCCGGAAGGGACACTGGAGGGCGCGCGGCGGCTATGGACTGCCCTAGGTCGACCTGATCGCCCCTAGGTCCTCGAAGTTCGCCACCCTGCAACAAGAAGAACAAGTGAAGAACGGGGAAGAAGAAGAACAAGGGAGAGAGATAAAAGTAAAGGTAAAAGTGGTAGATGTACTTGATCGATTGTGTTTTGTTCAATCCGCCGTCACCCTTAGATATATAAGAGGCAGATGGACTTTCCGTACAAGAAAAGGACTCCAAATCACGTCCAAATCTTTCCAAAATTAATCGAACTCGGATTTAGGTAACATCAGTTTGGTTTTTAGGACCCACGGGCCACAAACGATCTCAGATGAAGATGGGCCCAAAAGAAATTTTGACCGTTTTGACAAGACGAACAACTTACATGTTGAACATTTTTTGATTTGAGGCCACCTTCAGGGACGAATCGCTCACGCAAAACAGGTCGTTACTCGTGCTACCCATCAGCCACCATGTCTGATATGGGGGGGGGGGGGCAATTTTACCACGTGACGCACTTAGGTGGCCGTAACTTTTACATACGATCTCGGATGGATATGATTTTTATATCAAAATTGATCATTTCGATGAGACTAAGATAATTCATGTAAAATGTTTTCCCATATGAGGCCGTCTTGGGGGTGTAATCAGCCGAATAGTTTTTTGAATACAAAATCTTAGTATTTCAGACACAACTTCGGCCTTCGAGATGAGATCGGATGGCGATGGCCCAAAATTCAAAGATGTTCATATCAAAAATACAAAACTTTTTTTATGTAGATCAATTCTCCATTTGAGGCCATATTAATTAAGTTCTTGACCATGCCAAAATCTTGTGTCAGCAACTCTCTATCATGAAGATCATGGTGCTACTTTGAAGCACAAGTATGGAAAAGGATAGTAACATTGCCCCTTCTCTCTTTTTATCTCTTTTTTTCTTTTTTTCCCTTTCCTTTTTTCTTTCTGTCTTTTTCTTCTTATCTCTTTTTTTCTCCTCACATGGGACAGTGTTTGAAAAAGGAAGATCGTCATACTTCTATTTTACTTACAACTCAAAAATTACAACTCGATACTATAACAAGATATGACTCCATATGAATGCTTCCGGTGGTGTATCGGGATGTGCAATGAATCAAGAGTGACATGTATAAAATATGATGAAAGGTGGCTTTGCCACAAATAAGATGTCAACTACATGATCATGCAAAGCAATATGACAATGATGATGCGTGTCATAATAAACGGAACGGTGGAAAGTTGCATGGCAATATATCTCGGAATGGCTATGGAAATGTCATAATAGGTAGGTATGGTGTCTGTTTTTAGGAAGGTATATGGTGGGTTTATGGTACGGGGAAAATTTGCACGGCACTAGAGAGGCTAGCAATGGTGGAAGGGTGAGAGTGTGTATAATCCATGGACTCAACATTAGTCATAAAGAAGTCACATACTTATTGCAAAAATCTATTAGTCATCGAAACAAAGAACTACGCGCATGCTCCTAGGGTGGTAGATTGGTAAGAAAAGACCATCGCTTGTCCTCGATCGCCACTCATAAGGAAGACAATCAAAAAATATCTCATGCTCCAACTTCGTTACATAACAGTTCACCATACGTGCATGCTACTGGACTAATAAACCTTAACACAAGTATTTCTCAAATTCACAACTACTCACTAGCATGAATCTAATATCACCATCTTCATATCTCAAAACAATCATAAGGAATCAAACTTCTCATAGTATTCAATGCACTTTATATGAAAGTTTTTATTACATCCGTCTTGGATGCCTATCATACTAGGACTAAATTTATAACCAAAGAAAATTACCATGCTATTTTAAAGAATCTAAAAATAATATAAGTGAAGCACGAGAGTTCATAAATTTCTATAAAATAAAACCACTGCCATGCTCTAAAAAGATATAAGTGAAGCACTAGAGAAAAATTGCCTTGCTCAAAAGATATAAGTGAAGCACATAGAGTATTGTAATAAATCACGATTCACGCGTGTCTCTCTCAAAAGTTGTGTACAGCAAGGATGATTGTGGCAAACTAAAAAGTAAAGACTCAAAATCATACAAGACGCTCCAAGCAAAACACATATCATGTGGTGAATAAAAATATAGCCTCAAGTAAAGTTATCTATAGACGAAGACGAAAGAGGGGATGCCTTCCGGGGCATCCCCAAGCTTAGGCTCCTGGTTGTCTTTGAATATTACCATGGGGTGCCTTGGGAATCCCCAAAATTAGGCTCTTTCCACTCCTTATTCCATAGTCCAGCAAATCCTTACCCGAAACTTGAAAACTTCACAACACAAAACTCAACAGAAAATCTCATAAGCTCCGTTAGTATAAAAACATAAATCACCACTTTTAGTACTGTCGTGAACTCATTATTTATTTATATAGGTGTAATATCTATTGTATTCCAACTTTTCCATGGTTCATACCCCCCCGATACGATCCATAGATTCAACAAAATAAGCAAACAACACATAGAAAACAGAATCTGTCAAAAACAGAACAGTCTGTAGCAATCTGGATATTTCAAATACTTCTGTAACTCCAAAAATTCTTAAAAATTAGGACGACCTAAGAAATTTGTTTACTAATCTTCTGCAGAAAAATTAGTATTTTTATCGCGCTTCTATTAAAATGAGAATTGTTTTCCAGAGCGCAAAAGTTTTTGTTTTTCAACAAGATCAAATCAACTACCACCATAAGCTATCCCAAAGGTCTTACTTGTCACAAACACTAACTAAAACACAAAACCACATCTAACCAGAGGCTAGATGAATTATTTATTTCAAAATAGAACCTAAAAGGTAAAAATAAAAAATAAATTTGGGTTGCCTCCCAACGAGCGTTATTGTTTAACGCCCTTAGCTAGGCATAAAACACGAATAGATCTAGATATTACCATGTTTGGCAGCAATCCATAAGTGGCTCTCATAATAGATTCATAAGGAAATTTAATTTTCTTTCTTTCGAAGTGTTCCATGACTTTACTTAATGGAAATTGAAATCTAATGTTTCCTTCTTTCATATCAATAATTGCACCAATCGTTCTAAGGAAAGGTCTACCAAGAATAATAGGACGTGTAGGATTGCAATTTATATCAAGAACAATGAAATCTACAGGCACATAATTCCTATTTGCAACAATAAGAACATCATTAATCCTTCCCATAGGTTTCTTAATAGTGGAATCCGCAAGATGCAAATTTAAGGAACAAACATCAAATTCACGGAAACCCAGGACATCGCAAAGAGATTTTGGAATCGTGGAAACATTAGCACCCAAATCACAAAAAGCATGGCACTCATAATATTTAGGCTTAATCTTAATAGTAGGTTCCCACTCAACATAAAGTTTTATAGGGATAGAAACTTCCAATTCAATCTGTTCTTCAAAGGATTGCATCATAGCATGAACGATATGTTTAGTAAAAGCTTTGTTTTGATTATAAGCATGAGGAGAATTCAACATGGGTTGGAACAAGGAAATACAATCTATTAAAGAACAATTATCATAATTAAATTCCTTGAAATCCAAAGGAGTGGGTTCATCACTACCTAAAGTTTTGACCTCTTTAATCCCAGTTTTATCAGTTTTTGCATCAAGATCTAAAAACTCCAAATCATTGGGACGCCTTCTAACTAAATTTGACTCATCTCTAGTCCCATATTTATGAATATTTATATTGGAAAACAAATATTCAATAGGAGTCACATCAATCACTTTAAGATCTTCATCATTATTTTCACGGAAACTAGAAGAACACGCTTTTATAAACCAATCTTTTTTTGCACACATCTTAGCGGTTCTTTCCTTGCACTCATCAATAGAAATTCTCATAGCTTTGAGAGACTCATTGATATCATGCTTGGGTAGAATAGATCTAAGTTTCAAAGAATCAAAATCAAGAGAAACTCTATCCACATTCCTAGCCAAATCATCAATCTTAAGCAATTTTTATTCAATCAAAGCATTGAAATTCTTTTGCAAACTCATAAATTCTTTAACACTATTCTCAAATTCAGAGGGCATCTTATTAAAATTTCCATAAGAGTTGTTGTAGGAATTACCATAATTATTAGAGGAATTACTAGGGAATGGCCTAGGATTAAAATTACCTCTATACGCGTTATTAACAAAATTGTTCCTACCAACAAACACTACTAGGAAAAGGGCTATAGATGATATGGACATTAATGGCACACCATGTATGTGGTGCGCCACTGCTATATAGCAGTGGCGCACCAGATACAGGTGCGCCATTATTGACATATTACTAATGGCGCACCTGGTGTGTGGTGCGCCATTAGTAGTTTTGAAAAAAAATAAAAAAAATGTTAGTAATGGCGCACCATGGAATAGTGCGCTATTACTAGTTGACATAGTAATGGTGCACCACACCCACCGTGCGCCATTAGTAGTTTTGAAAAAAAAATTGTTAATAGTGGCGCACCAGTGGACAGTGCGCCATTGCTAGTTTTAACTAGTAATGGCGCACTATCCCATGGTGCGCCATTACTAACAATTTTTTTTAAACTACTAATGGCGCACCACATCAGGTGCGTCATTAGTAACGCTGGTGCTAAATGCACCCCCCCCCCCCCCCCGTGGACCGCCTTTTCAGTTTTAAAAAAATAAAAGAAAATGATGGAAATGTCAAAAAAATAAAAGAAAATAAGTTTCCCATGTGATATGTGGTCTAGTTGTTGGGAAATTCCGACTTTATTTGCAAAATCTCTCTAGAATTTAGTAAAATGGGCATAACTTTTGCATACGAACTTGGATTAAAAAGTTTTTTATATGAAAAATCATCTACTCGAAAAGTTACACATGAACCCCGTTCAACATCTTCAAAATCCCCGAAAACCTAACTAAACGAAAGATACGGGGCTTTTAAGATCTAGAGGGGGGAAATGAAAAAAAATTCAAACTTACTAGTGGCGCAACATTTGCTAGGTGCATCACTAGTAACAGAAAAAAAATTGGTTTCAAAATTTTTTTTTGTAATTTTTTCAAAATATGATACGTAATATGACCGGGAAGTTTGAAATATTTTTTCACAATTTCATCACACTCATGAACATGAACAAAGTCCTAGACATCAACAAGGTTTAATAGGATTGATATGATAGATATATCAACAAGTGCGTGTGAAGTGAGCTGGTGCTGGGGTTGGATAGAACTACGAAGTTAAGCGTGCTCGAGCTGGAGTAGTGTGAGGATGGGTGACCTTCTAGGAAGTTTGACCATAGAGTGTGATTTGACTTGATATTAAGCATATTGACCCAAGATTAAGCCATAGTGACCCGAGATTAGTAAAAAAATGAAATAAAAATTGAATTTTTTTGAAAAAATAAATAAATAATTTGAAAAAAATTATTAGTAATGGCGCACTTCTATGTGGTGCACCATTACTAAGCCAGATAGTAATGGCGCACCAGATAGGCATAGTAATGGCGCACTATAGGTGCGCCATTACTGTTATTACTAATGGTGTGATAATAGTGGCGCACTTGTAGTGCGCCATTAATGGCCAAAAAAGGTGCGCCACTAATTAGCCTTTTTCTAGCAGTGAAAATTCACATCCATAGATTCATTATTATTCTCAATCAAAGTAGACAAAGGCATATCATTAGGATCAATAGGAGCACTCTTGCGAGCAAACAATTTCATAAGCTCATCCATCTTTCTGCTCAAAACATTAATCTCCTCAATTGCATGCACTTTTTTACTAGTGGAAGATCTTTCGATATGCCATTGAGAATAATTAAACATAATATTATCTAGAAGTTTAGTAGCTTCTCATAAAGTAATTTCCATAAAAGTACCTCCCATGGCCAAATCTAAAAGATTTCTAGAAGCAAAATTTAATCCGGCATAAAAAATTTGTATAATCATCCACAGATTCAAACCATGCGCAGGGCAATTTCATACCATCAATTTCATCTTATCCCAAGATTGTGCAACATGTTCATGATCAAGTTGCTTAAAATTCATAATATCGTTCCTAAAGGAGATGATCTTAGCGGGAGGAAAATACTTGGAAATAAACACATCTTTATGCTTATTCCATGAATCGATACTATTTTTAGGTAAAGATGAAAACCAAGTTTTAGTACGATCTCGAAGTGAGAACGGAAATAGCTTCAATTTAACAATATCATTATCCACATCTTCTTTATTTTGCGTATCACACAAATCAATGAAATTGTTTAGATGGGATGCGACATCTTCACTAGGAAGGCCGGAAAATTGATCTTTCATAACAAGATTCAACAAGGCAACATTAATTTCACTAGATTCTGCATTAGTGGCGGGAGTAATCGGAGTACACATAAAATAATTGTTATTGGTGTTGGAAAAGTCACACCGTTTGGTATTCTCTTGAGTCATCGTGACAAGCAAGCAATCCAACACACGAGCACACAAAAGGCATGCGAAGAAGACGAATGGGAGAGGGGTGAAGAAAAGGCAAATCTTTTCGAAAATCATTTTAGAAGTGGAGGAGAGGAAAATGAGAGGCGGATGGAGAATAATGTACTGCAAGAGATGAGAGTTTATGATGGGTACTTGGTATGTCTTGACTTGGCGTAGATATCCCCGGCAACGGCACCAAAAATTCATCCTGCTAGTTCTTGAGCTTGTGTTGGTTTTCCCTTGAAGAGGAAAGGGTGATGCAACAAAGTAGAGTAAGTATTTCCCTCAGTTTTGAGAACCAAGGTATCAATCCAGTAGGACACAACGCACAAGTCACCGAATACCTGCACAAACAAACACCAACTTGCACCCAGCGCGATAAAGGGGTTGTCAATCCCTTCAAGGTTTTTTGCAAAGTGAGATCTGATAGAGATTGATAAGTATTAAAGTAATATTTTGGTATTTTTGGTTTATAGAACAGAAAGTAAAGGATTGCAAAGGAAGTAAATATGAAACTAAAATTGTAGATCGAAAACTTACATGATGGAAAGTAGACCCGGGGGCCATAGGTTTCACTAGAGGCTTCTCTCAATATAGAAAATATTATGGTGCATGAACAAATTACTTCCGAGCAATTGATAGAAAAGCGCAAAGTTATGACGATGTCTAAGGCAATGATCATGAATATAGGCATCACGTCTGTATCTATCGGGGAACGTAGTATTTCAAAAATTTCTACAATCACGCAAGATCTATCTAGGAGAAGCATAGCAATGAGCGGGGACAGTGTGTCCACGTACCCTCATAGACCGAAAGCGGAAGCGTTTAGTAACGCGGTTGATGTAGTCGAACGTCTTCCCGATCCAATCGATCAAGTACCGAACGCATGACACCTCCGCGATCTGCACAAGTTTAGCTCAGTGACATCACTCGAACTCTAGATCTAGCTGAGGCTGAGGGAGAGTTTCGTCAGCATGATGGCGTGGTAGCTCAGTGACGTCACCCCTTGAGGCCCTTCTCTCCTTTCCCGTATGGCCCATTAAGGCCCATAACTTCTCCAGTGAATTCCCGTAACTCTTCGGTACTCCAAAAAATACTCGAATCACTCGGAACCTTTCCAATGTCCGAATATAGCCTTCCAATATATCGATCTTTACATATCGGCCATTTCGAGACTCCTCGTCATGTCCGTGATCTCATCCGGGACTCTGAACAACCTTCGATACATCAAATCACATCACTCATAATACAAGTCGTCATCGAACATTAAGCGTGCGGACCCTACGGGTTCGAGAACTATGTAGACATGACCGAGACACATCTCCGATCAATAACCAATAGCTGAACCTGGATGCTCATATTGGCTCCTACATATTCTACGAAGATCTTTATCGGTCAAACCGCATAACAACATACGTTGTTCCCTTTGTCATCGGTATGTTACTTGCCCGAGATTCGATCATCGGTATCCTCATACCTAGTTCAATCTCGTTATTGGAAAATCTCTTTACTCGTTCCGTAATACACCATCCTGCAACTAACTCATTACTCACATTGCTTGCAAGGCTTATAGTGATGTGCATTACCAGAGGGCCCAGAGATACCTCTCCGACAATCGGAGTGACAAACCCTAATCTCGATATATGCCAACTCAACAAACACCATCGGAGACACATGTAGAGCATCTTTATAATCACCCAGTTATGTCGTGACGTTTGATAGCACACTAAGTGTTCCTCCGGTATTCGGGAGTTGCATAATCTCATAGTCATAGGTGAAGGAAATATGCCCTAGAGGCAATAATAAAGTTATTATTTATTTCCTTATATCATGATAAATGTTTATTATTCATGCTAGAATTGTATTAACCGGAAACATAATACATGTGTGAATACATAGACCAACAGAGTGTCACTAGTATGCCTCTACTAGACTAGCTCGTTAATCAAAGATGGTTATGTTTCCTAACCATGAACAAAGAGTTGTTATTTGATTAACGAGGTCACATCACTAGTTGAATGATCTGATTGACATGACCCATTTCATTAGCTTAGCACCCGATCGTTTAGTATGTTGCTATTGCTTTCTTCATGACTTATACATGTTCCTATAACTATGAGATTATGCAACTCCCGTTTACCGGAGGAACACTTTGGGTACTACCAAACGTCACAACGTAACTGGGTGGTTATAAAGGAGTACTACAGGTGTCTCCAATGGTAGATGTTGGGTTGGCGTATTTCAAGATTAGGTTTTGTCACTCTGATTGTCGGAGAGGTATCTCTGGGCCCTCTCGGTAATACACATCACATAAGCCTTGCAAGCATAATAACTAAGATGTTAGTTATGAGATGATGTATTACGGAACGAGTAAAGAGACTTGCCAGTAACGAGATTGAACTCGGTATTGGATACCGACGATCGAATCTCGGGCAAGTAACATACCGATGACAAAGGGAACAACGTATGTTGTTATGCGGTCTGACCAATAAAGATCTTCGTAGAATATGTAGGAGCCAATATGGGCATCCAGGTCCCGCTATTGGTTATTGACCGGAGACGTGTCTCGGTCATGTCTACATTGTTCTCGAACCGTAGGGTCCGCACGCTTAACGTTACGATGACAGTTATTATGAGTTTATGCATTTTGATGTACCGAAGGTTGTTCGGAGTCCCGGATGAGATCACGGACATGACGAGGAGTCTCGAAAAGGTCGAGACGTAAAGATTGATATATTAGAAGCCTATGTTTGGGCACCAGAAGCGTTCCAGATGAAATCGGGATTTTTCCGGATTACCGGGAGGGTTACCGGAACCCCCCGGGAGGTAAATGGGCCTATTGGGCCTTAGTGGAAAAGAGAGAAGAGGCAGCCCACACCTGGCCGGCGCCCCCCACCTTTCCCAAGTCCTAATAGGACTAGGAGAGGTGGGCCGGCCCCCTCTTTCTCCTTCTTCCCCAAGAATCCTAGTTGGAATAGGATTGGGGGGAAGGAGTCCTACTCCCGGTGGGAGTAGGACTCCTCCCTGCGCCTCCCTCCTAGCCGGCCGAACCCCCTGCCCCTGGCCTTTATATACGGGGGTAGGGGGCACCACAAGACACACAAGTTAATCGTTCCTTAGCCGTGTGCGGTGCCCCCTGCCACCAAATTCCACCTCGATCATACCGTTACAGTGCTTAGGCGAAGCCCTGCGTCGGTAGTACATCAAGATCGTCACCACGCCGTCGTGCTGACGGAACTCTTCCTCGACGCTTTGCTGGATCGGAGCCCGAGGAACGCCATCGAGCTGAACGTGTGCTAAGAACTCGGAGGTGCCGGAGTAACGGTGCTTGGATCGGTTGGATCGGGAAGAAGACGTACGACTACTTCCTCTACATTGTGTGATCGCTTCCGCAGTCGGTCTGCGTTGGTACGTAGACATCACTCTCCCCTCTCGTTGCTGTGCATCACCATGATCTTGCGTGTGCGTAGGAAATTTTTTGAAATTACTGCGTTCCCCAACAGTGGTATCAGAGCCTAGGTTTTATGGTTTGATGTTATTTGCACGAGTAGAACACAAGTGAGTTGTGGGCGATACAAGTCATACTGCCTACCAGCATGTCATACTTTGGTTCGGCGGTATTGTTGGGTGAGACGATCCGGACCAACCTTACGCGTACTCTTACGCGAGACCGGTTCCCTCGACGTGCTTTGCACATAGATGGCTTGCGGAAGACTGTCTCTCCAACTTTAGTTGAACCAAGTGTGACTACGCCCGGTCCTTGAGAAGGTTAAAACGGAGTCTATTTGACGAACTATCGTTGTGGTTTTGATGCGTAGGTGAGATGAGTTCTTACTTAAGCCCGTAGCAGCCACGTAAAACTTGCAACAACAAAGTAGAGGACGTCTAACTTGTTTTTGCAGGGTATGTTGTGATGTGATATGGTCAAGGCATGATGCTGATTTTATTGTATGAGATGATCATGTTTTGTAACCGAGTTATCGGCAACTGGCAGGAGCCATATGGTTGTCGCTTTATTGTATGCAATGCAATCGCGATGTAATGCTTTACTTTATTACTAAACGGTAGTGATAGTCGTGGAAGCATAAGATTGGCGAAACGACAACGATGCTACGATGGAGATCAAGGTGTCGCGCCGGTGACGATGGTGATCATGACGGTGCTTCGGAGATGGAGATCACAAGCACAAGAAGATGATGGCCATATCATATCACTTATATTGATTGCATGTGATGTTTATCCTTTTATGCATCTTATCTTGCTTTGATTGACGGTAGCATTATAAGATGATCTCTCACTAAATTATCAAGAAGTGTTCTCCCTGAGTATGCACCGTTGCAAAAGTTCTTCGTGCTGAGACACCACGTGATGATCGGGTGTGATAGGCTCTACGTTCAAATACAACGGGTGCAAAACAGTTGCACACGCGGAATACTCAGGTTATACTTGACGAGCCAAGCATATACAGATATGGCCTCGGAACACGGAGACCGAAAGGTCGAGCGTGAATCATATAGTAGATATGATCAACATAATGATGTTCACCATTGAAAACTACTCCATCTCACGTGATGATCGGTTATGGTTTAGTTGATTTGGATCACGTGATCACTTAGAGGATTAGAGGGATATCTATCTAAGTGGGAGTTCTTAAGTAATATGATTAATTGAACTTAAATTTATCATGAACTTAGTCCTGGTAGTATTTTGCAAATTATGTTGTAGATCAATAGCTCGCGTTGTTGCTTCCCTGTGTTTATTTTGATATGTTCCTAGAGAAAATTGTGTTGAAAGATGTTAGTAGCAATGATGCGGATTGGATCCGTGATCTGAGGTTTATCCTCATTGCTGCACAGAAGAATTATGTCCTTGATGCACCGCTAGGTGACAGACCTATTGCAGGAGCAGATGCAGACGTTATGAACGTTTGGCTAGCTCAATATGATGACTACTTGATAGTTTAGTGCACCATGCTTAATGGCTTAGAATCGGGACTTCAAAAGACGTTTTGAACGTCATGGACCATATGAGATGTTCCAGGAGTTGAAGTTGATATTTCAAGCAAATACCCGAGTTGAGAGATATGAAGTCTCCAACAAGTTCTATAGCTAAAAGATGGAGGAGAATCGCTCAACTAGTGAGCATGTGCCCAGATTGTCTGAGTACTTCAATCGCTTGAATCAAGTGGGAGTTAATCTTCCAGATAAAATAGTGATTGACAGAATTCTCTAGTCACCATCACCAAGTTAGTAGAACATCGTGATGAACTATAATATGCAAGGGATAACAGAAACAACTCCCAAGCACTTCGTGATGCTGAAATCAACGAAGGTAGAAATCAAGAAAAACATCAAGTGTTGATGGTTGACAAGACCACTAGTTTCAAGAAAAGGGCAAAGGTAAGAAGGGGAACTTCAAGAAGAACGGCAAGCAAGTTGCTGCTCAAGTGAAGAAGCCCAAGTCTGATCCTAAGCCTGAGACTAAGTGCTTCTACTGCAAAGGGACTGGTCACTGGAAGCGGAACTACCCCAAGTGATTGGCGGATAAGAAGGATGGCAAAGTGAACATAAGTATATTTGATATACATGTTATTGATGTGTACTTTACTAGTGTTTATAGCAAACCCTTAGTATTTGATACTAGTTCAGTTGCTAAGTTTAGTAACTCGAAACGGGAGTTGCAGAATAAACAGAGACTAGTTAAGGGTGAAGTGACGATGTGTGTTGGAAGTGGTTCCAAGATTGATATGATCATCATCGCACACTCCCTATACTTTCGGGATTAGTGTTGAAACTAAATAAGTGTTATTTGGTTTTTGCGTTGAGCATGAATATGATTTGATCATGTTTATTGCAATACGGTTATTCATTAAAGTAAGAGAATAAATTGTTGTTCTGTTTACATGAATAAAACCTTATATGGTTACACACCCAATGAAAATAGTTCATTGGATCTCGATCTTAGTGATACACATATTCATAATATTGAAACCAAAAGATGCAAAGTTAATAATGATAGTGCAACTTATTTGTGGCACTGCTGTTTAGGTCATATTGGTATAAAGCACATGAAGAAACTCCATGCTGATGGGTTTTTGGAATCACTTGATTATGAATCAGTTGATGCTTGCAAACCATGCCTTTTGGGCAAGATGACTAAAAAACGCCGTTCTCCGGAACAATGGAGCGAGAAAAGATTTATTGGAAATCATACATACTGATGTATGTGGTCCGATGAATATTGAGGCTCGCGACAGGTATCATTATTTTCTGATCTTCACAAATGATTTGAGCAGATATGAGTATATCTACTTGATGAAACATAAGTCTGAAACATTTGAAAAGTTCAAAGAATTTCAGAGTGAAGTGAAAAACATCGTGACAAGAAAATAAAGTTTCTACGATCTGATCGCGGAGACAAATATTTGAGTTACGAGTTTGGTCTTCAGTTAAAACAATGTGAAATAGTTTCACTACTCACGCCACCTGGAACACCACATCATAATGGTGTGTCCGAACATCATAACCGTACTTTATTGGATATAGTGCAATCTATGATGTCTCTTACCGATTTACCACTATTGTTTTTGGGGTCACGCATTAGAGACAGCTGCATTCACATTAAATAGGGCACCATATAAATCCGTTGAGACGACACCGTGTGAACTATGGTTTGGCAAGAAACCTAAGCTGTCGTTTCTTAAAGTTTGGAGTTGCAATGCTTATATGAAAAAGTTTCATCCTGATAAGCTCAAACTCAAATCGGAGAAGTGTGTCTTCATAGGATATCCAAAGGAAACTATTGGATACACCTTCTCTCACAGATCCGAAGGCAAGAATTTTTGTTGCTAAAATTCGGAAACTTTCTGGAGAAGGAGTTTCTCTCGAAAGAAGTGAGTGGGAGGAAAGTAGAAACTTGACGAGGTAACTGTACCTGCTCCCTTGTTGGAAAGTAGCACAACACAGAAAACTGTTTCTGTGGCACCTACACCAGTTAGTGAGGAAGCTAATGATGATGATCATGAAACTTCAGAACAAGATACTACTGAACCTCGTAGATCAACCAGAGTAAGATCCGCGCCAGAGTGGTACGGTAATCCTTTTCTGGAAGTCATGCTACTAGATCATGATGAACCTACAAACTATGAAGAAGCGATGGTGAGCCCAGATTCCGCAAAGTGGCTTGAAGCCATGAAATCTGAGATATGATCCATGTATAAGAACAAAGTATGGACTTTGGTTGACTTGCCTGATGATCGGCAAGCAATTGAGAATAAATGGATCTTCAAGAGGAAGACGGACGTTGATAGTAGTGTTACTATCTACAAAGCTAGAATTGTCGCAAAAAGGTTTTCGACAAGTTCAAGGTGTTGACTACGATGAGATTTTCTCACTCGTATCTATGCTTAAGTCTGTCCGAATCATGTTAGTAATTGCCGCGTTTTATGAAATCTGGCAAACGGATAAACAAAACTGCATTCCCTAATGGGTTAATTAAAGAAGAGTTGTATATGATGCAACCAGAAGGTTTTGTCAATCCAAAAGGTGCTAACAAAATGTGCAAGCACCAGCGATCCATCTGTGGACTGGTGCAAGCATCTCGGAGTTGGAATATACGCTTTGATAAGTTGATCAAAGCATATAGTTTTATACAGACTTGCGGTGAAGCCTGTATTTACAAGAAAGTGGGTGGGAGCACTACAACATTTCTGATAAGTATATGTGAATGACATATTTGATCGGAAATAATGTAGAATTATTCTGTAAAGCATAAAAGGAGTGTTTGAAAGGAGTTTTTCAAAGAAAGACTTCGGTAAAGCTGCTTACATATTGAGTTTCAAGATCTATAGAGATAGATCAAGATGCTTGATAAGTTTTTCAATAAGTACATACCTTGACAAGATTTTGAAGTAGTTCAAAATGGAACAGTCAAAGAAAAAGTTTCTTGCCTGTGTTACAAGGTGTGAAGTTGAGTAAAGACTCAAAGCCCGACCACGGCAGAAGATAGAAAGAGAATGAAAGTCATTCCCTATGCCTCATTCATAGGTTCTATAAAGTATGCCATGCTGTGTACCGGATCTATTGTATACCCTGCACTGATTTGGCAAGGGAGTACAATAGTGATCTAGGAGTAGATCACTGGACAGCGGTCAGAATTATCCTTAGTGAAATAAGGAAATGTTTCTCGATTATGGACGTGACAAAAAGGGTTCGTCGTAAAGGGTTACGTCGATGCAAGTTTTTGACACTGATCCAGATGATTCTAAATCTGGATACATATTGAAAGTGGGAGCAATTAGCTAGAGTAGCTCCGTGTAGAGCATTGTAGACATAGAACTTGCAAAATACTTACGGATCTGAATATGACAGACCCGTTGACTAAAATTATCTCACAAGCAAAACATGATCACACCTTAGTACTCTTTGGGTGTTAATCACATAGCGATGTGAACTAGATTACTGAATCTAGTAAACCCTTTGGGTGTTGGTCGCATGGCGATGTGAACTATGGGTGTTAATCACATGATGATGTGAACTATCGATGTTAATCACATGGAGATGTGATCTAGATTATTGACTCTAGTGCAAGTGGGAGACTGAAGGAAATATGCCCTAGAGGCAATAATAAAGTTATTATTTATTTCCTTATATCATGATAAATGTTTATTATTCATGCTAGAATTGTATTAACCGGAAACATAATACATGTGTGAATACATAGACCAACAGAGTGTCACTAGTATGCCTCTACTAGACTAGCTCGTTAATCAAAGATGGTTATGTTTCCTAACCATGAACAAAGAGTCGTTATTTGATTAACGAGGTCACATCACTAGTTGAATGATCTGATTGACATGACCCATTTCATTAGCTTAGCACCCGATCGTTTAGTATGTTGCTATTGCTTTCTTCATGACTTATACATGTTCCTATAACTATGAGATTATGCAACTCCCGTTTACCGGAGGAACACTTTGGGTACTACCAAACGTCACAATGTAACTGGGTGATTATAAAGGAGTACTACAGGTGTCTCCAATGGTAGATGTTGGGTTGGCGTATTTCAAGATTAGGTTTTGTCACTCTGATTGTCGGAGAGGTATCTCTGGGCCCTCTCGGTAATACACATCACATAAGCCTTGCAAGAATAATAACTAAGATGTTAGTTATGAGATGATGTATTACGGAACGAGTAAAGAGACTTGCCAGTAACGAGATTAAACTAGGTATTGGATACCGACGATCGAATCTCGGGCAAGTAACATACCGATGACAAAGGGAACACCGTATGTTGTTATGCGGTCTGACCGATAAAGATCTTCGTAGAATATGTAGGAGCCAATATGGGCATCCAGGTCCCGCTATTGGTTATTGACCGGAGACGTGTCTCGGTCATGTCTACATTGTTCTCGAACCGTAGGGTCCGCACGCTTAACGTTACGATGACAGTTATTATGAGTTTATGCATTTTGATGTACCGAAGGTTGTTCGGAGTCCCGGATGAGATCACGGACATGACGAGGAGTCTCGAAAAGGTCGAGACGTAAAGATTGATATATTAGAAGCCTATGTTTGGGCACCGGAAGCGTTCCGGATGAAATCGGGATTTTTCCGGATTACCGGGAGGGTTACCGGAACCCCCCGGGAGGTAAATGGGCCTATTGGGCCTTAGTGGAAAAGAGAGAAGAGGCAGCCCACACCTGGCCGGCGCCCCCCACCTTTCCCAAGTCCTAATAGGACTAGGAGAGGTGGGCCGGCCCCCTCTTTCTCCTTCTTCCCCAAGAATCCTAGTTGGAATAGGATTGGGGGGAAGGAGTCCTACTCCCGGTGGGAGTAGGACTCCTCCCTGCGCCTCCCTCCTAGCCGGCCGAACCCCCTGCCCCTGGCCTTTATATACGGGGGCAGGGGGCACCACAAGACACACAAGTTAATCGTTCCTTAGCCGTGTGCGGTGCCCCCTGCCACCAAATTCCACCTCGATCATACCGTTACAGTGCTTAGGCGAAGCCCTGCGTCGGTAGTACATCAAGATCGTCACCACGCCGTCGTGCTGACGGAACTCTTCCTCGACGCTTTGCTGGATCGGAGCCCGAGGAACGTCATCGAGCTGAACGTGTGCTAAGAACTCGGAGGTGCCGGAGTAACGGTGCTTGGATCGGGAAGAAGACGTACGACTACTTCCTCTACATTGTGTGATCGCTTCCGCAGTCGGTCTGCGTTGGTACGTAGACATCACTCTCCCCTCTCGTTGCTGTGCATCACCATGATCTTGCGTGTGCGTAGGAAATTTTTTGAAATTACTGCGTTCCCCAACAATAGGAACATGTATAAGTCATGAAGAAAGCAATAGCAATAAACCAAACGATCATAGTGCTAAGCTAATGGATGGGTCTAGTCCATCACATCATTCTCTAATGATGTGATCCCGTTCATCAAATTACAACACATGTCCATGGCTAGGAAACTTAGCCATCTTTGATTAACGAGCTAGTCAAGTAGAGGCATACTAGGGACACTCTGTTTGTCTATGTATTCACACATGTCCTAAGTTTCCGGTTAATACAATTCTAGCATGAATAATAAACATTTATCATGATATAAGGAAATAAATAATAACTTTATTATTGCCACTAGGGCATATTTCCTTTAGTATCAGGTAGACCGACTCCTGCCTGCATCTACTACTATTACTCCACACATCGACCGACTCCTGCCTGCATCTAGAGTATTAAGTTCATAGAACAGAGTAACACATTAAGTAAGATGACATGAAGTAGCGGGATAAACTCAAGCAATATGATGAAAACCCCATCTTGTTATCCTCATTAGCAACAATACAATACGTGTCGGTTCCACTTCTATTACTGGGATCAAGCACCACAAGATTGAACCCAAAGCTAAGCACTTCTCCCATTGCAAAGAAGAACCAATCTAGTTGGCCAAACCAAATCGATAGTTCGAAGAGACTTGCAAAGATATCAAATCATGCATATAAGAATTCATAAATGTACAATTCATTGGATCTCGGGAAACACACCACAAAAAAGAGTATTACATCGAATAGAACTCCAAGAACATCAAGGAGAACATGGTATTGAGAATCAAAGAGATAGAAGAAGCCATCCAGCTACTAGCTATGGACCCGTAGGTATGTGGTAAACTACTCACGCTTCATCAGAAGGGCAATGATGTTGATGTATAAGCCCTTCCTGATAGAATCCCCCTCCGGCAGGATGCCGGAAAAGGCCCCTAGATGGGATCTCACGGGTACAGAAGGATGCGGCGTTGGAAAAGTGTTTTCGTGCCTCTCCTAGTTGGTTTGGGAATATTTGAGAATATATAGGCAGAAGAAATAGGTTAGTGGAGTCACGAGGGGTCCACAAGGGAGGGGGGTGCGCCCTACCCTCTAGGCGCACCCTCCGTCCTTGTGGCCGCCTCGTGGCTTCCCTGACGTGTAGTCCAAGTCCTCTGGATGTCTTCTGGTCCAAGAAAAATCATCGAAAAAGTTTCATTCCGTTTGGACTTCATTTGATATTCATTTTCTTTGAAGCTCTAAAACAAGGAAAAAATAGGAACTGGCACTGGGCTCTAGGTTAATAGGTTAGTACCAAAAATAATATAAAATAGCATAATAATGCATATAAAACATCCAAAATAGATAATATAATAGCATGGAACAATCAAAAATTATAGATACATTGGAGACATATCATCTATCACACATAAGTCTCCTTATATCTTCCTCAAAACAACAGCCACCATACCTACCTATTATGGCATCTCCATAGCCATTCCGAGATATCTTGCCATGTAACTTCTACTGTTCCGTTTTATTATGACGCACATCATCATTGTCATATTGCTTCGCATGATCATATAGCAAACATAGTATTTGTGGCTCAGTCATCGTTTATATTTTTTATACATGTTACGCTAGATCATTACACATCTCGGTACACCGTCAGAGGCATTCATATAGAGTCATATTTTGTTATAGTATCAAGTTGTAATTTTCTTTCGAGTTGTAAGTAAATAGAAGTGTGATGATCATCATATTCATTATTAGCGCATTGTCCCAAGTGAGGAAATAAACAAATAGGCCAAAAAGAGCCCACAAAAAAAGAGAGGCCAAAAAGAGCCCAACAACAAAAATAGAAAAGAGAGAGAGAGAGAGAGAAAGGGAAAAGGGGCAATCTTACTATCCGTTCCACACTTGTGCTTTAAATTAGCACCATGTTTTTCATATAGAAAGTCTCATATGCTTTATTTTCATATAACTAGTGGGAATTTTTCATTATAGGACTTGGCTTATGATGGGCTTGCTCAAATGCCTAAGTTCTTCATGAGCAAATAAGTTGGATGCACACCCACTTAGTTTTACTTTTGAGCTCTCATACACTTATAGCTCTTAGTGCATCTATTGCATGTCAATCCCTACTCCTTGACATCAATTGATGGGCATCTCCATAGCCTGTTGATTAGTCTCATCAATGTGATACTTTCTTATTTTTTGTCTTCTTCATACAACCTCCAACATCATACTCTATTCCATCCATGGTGCTATATCCATGGCTTGTTCTCATTCATTGCATGAGAGTTGAAAAAGCTGAAGCGCGTTAAAAAGTATGAACCAATTGCTCGGCTTGTCATCGGTGTTGTGCATGATAACTACTTTGTGTTAAGAAGATGGAGCATAACAAGACTATATGATTTTGTAGGGATAACTTTCTTTAGCGTTGATATTTTGAAAGACATGATTTTTTGTTAGTATGCTTTTATTATTATTGTTTTTATATCAAACTATAGACTATTTCTTTGAATCATTCTGATCTTAATATTCATACCACCAAGAGAAATTACATGATGAACATCATAGGTAGCATTTCACATCAAATGGATCTATAATTTCTTTTATTGTTCCATGCTATTATAATATCAATCTTGGATGTTTTATATCCAATTATATGCAATTGTATATCATTTTTTAGGATTAACCTATTAACCTAGTGCCTCGTTCTAGTTGCTGTTTTTTGCTTGTTTTTGTCTTTCCAAGAAATCAATATCAAATAGAGTCCAAATGGAGAAAAAACTTTGGATTAATTTTTCTGGACCAGAAGAGACCCTAGAAGGTTCGGGAGAAGACCCGATGAGCCACGAGGGAGCGACAAGCTCAGGAGGCGCACCTCAGGGGCGGCGCCCCCAGGCTTGTGGACCCCTCATGGCACCTCTTGTCCTAATTCCATCTCTTAAATTCTCAAATATTCCCCTGACATCAGAGAGCCACCTGAAATACCCTTTCCACCACCGCAAGTTTCTGTTCTCGCGAGATCCCATCTGGAGGCCTTCTCCGGTACTCTGCCGGAGGGGTAATCGACCACGGAGGGGCTCTACATCAACCTTGCTGCCCTTCGGATGATGTGTGAGTAGTTTACCACAGACCTATGGGTCTATAGCTAGTAGCTAGATGGCTTCTTCTCTCTCTTTGATCTTCAATAAAATGTTCTCCTTGATGTTCTTGGAGATCTATTCGATGTAATGACTTTTTGCGGTGTGTTTATTGGGATCCTATGAATTGTGAGTTTATGATCAGATTATCTATGAATATTATATGAGTCTTCTCTGAACTCTTTTATGCATGATTGTTATAGCTTTGTATTTCTCTTTGATCTATTGATTTGGTTTGGCCAACTAGATTGAATTTTCTTGCCATGGGACAGGTGCTTTGTCATGGGTTTGACCTTACGGTGCTCAATCCCAGTGACAGAAAGGGACATGACGCATATTTGTATTGTTTCCAATAACGATAAAAAGATGGGTTTTATTCATGTGTGGGTTTACTTTGTCTATATCATGTCATCTTTCTTAAGGTGTTACTCCGTTCTTTATGAACTTAATACTCTAGATGCATGCTGGATAGCGGTCGATGTGTGGAGTAATAGTAGTAGATGCAGGCAGGAGTCAGTCTACTTGTCTCGGATGTGATGCCTATATACATGATCATTGCCTTGGATATCGTCATGATTATTTGCTTTTTTTATCAATTTCCCAATAGTAATGTTTTTATTCACCGTATGCTATTTTCAAAAGAGAAGCCTCTAGTCAAAACTATGTCCCCCGGGTCTAATTTTTATTATATATTAAAATCCAAAAGTACATTGCTGCAACTTTATTTACTCTATTTTATTTTGCTTTTTTGTTTATCTATCTATCACTACAAGATTTGATCCTTGCAATTAACCGCCAAGGGATTGACAACTCCTTGTTTGCGTTGGGTGCAAGTATTTGTTATTTTACGTGTAGGTATTGCTAACGAGGTGTTGCGTGATTCTCCTACGGGATTGATAACCTTGGTTCTTAACTAAGGGAAAACTTATCTCTACTATATTGCATCATCCTCTTCTTTTCGAGGAAATCCCAACGTAGCTCACGAGTAGCACTTTGTAACGAGGGGCAATTGCATGTTTGTGACTAGGCATGCACGAACAAGTGTCACCACTAATTACATCTCTTGAAGGAAATATGCCCTAGAGGCAATAATAAAGTTTTTATTTTATATTTCCTTATTCATGATAAAGGTTTATTACTCATGCTAGAATTGTATTGATCGAAAACCTAAATACATGTGTGAATACATAAAAAAACACCATGTCCCTAGTGAGCCTCTACTTGACTAGCTCGTTGATCAAAGATGGTTAAGGTTTCTGATACGTCCATTTTGCATCATGCTTTTATATCGATATTTATTGCATTATGGGTTGTTATTACACATTATGTCACAATACTTATGCCTATTATCTCTTATTTTACAAGGTTTACATAAAGAGGGAGAATGCCGGCAGCTGGAATTCTGGGCTGGAGAAGGAGCAAATATTAGAGATCTATTCTGCACAGCTCCAAAAGTCCTGAAACTTCACGGAAGTTATTTCCAAAATATATAAAAAATACTGAGCGCAAGAAGTACCAGAGGGGGGCGACCCACCAGCCATGAGGGTGGGGGGCGCCCCCTTCCTCGTGGGCCCCCTAGTGGCCCTCCGATGCCCATCTTTTGCTATATGGAGTCTTTTATCGAGGAAAAAATCATAAGCAAGCTTTCGAGATGAGACTCCGCTGCCACGAGGGGGAACCTTGGCGGAACCAATCTAGGGCTTAGACGGAGCTGTTCTGCTGGGGAAACTTCCCTCCGGGAGGGGGAAATCATCACCATCGTCATCACCAACGATCCTCTCACCAGGAGGGGTCAATCTGCATCAACATCTTCACCAGCACCATCTCATCTCAAACCCTAGTTCATCTCTTGTATCCAATCTTTGTATCCGAACCTCAGATTGGTACCTGTGGGTTGCTAGTAGGGTTGATTACTCCTTGTAGTTGATGCTAGTTGGTTTACTTGGTGGAAGATCATATGTTCAGATCCATTATGCATATTAATACCCCTCTGATTATGAACATGAATATGCTTTGTGAGTAGTTACGTTTGTTCCCGAGGACATGGGAGAAGTCTTGCTATTAGTAGTCATGTGAATTTGGTATTCGTTCGATATTTTTGTGAGATGTATGTTGTTTTTCCTCTAGTGGTGTCATGTGAACATCGACTACATGGCACTTCAGCATTGTTTGGGCCTAGAGGAGGGCATTGGGAAGTAATAAGTAGATGATGGGTTGCTAGAGTGACAGAAGCTTAAACCATAGTTTATGCTTTGCTTCGTAAGGGGCTGATTTGGATCCATATGTTTCATTCTATGGTTACGTTTACCTTAATACTTTTGTTGTAGTTGCGGATGCTTGCAATAGGAGTTAATCATAAGTGGGATGCTTGTCCAAGTAAGGACAACACCCAAGCACCGGTCCACCCACATATCAAATTATCAAAGTACCGAACGCGAATCATATGAACGTGATGAAAACTAGCTTGACGATAATTCCCATGTGTCCTCGGGAGTGCTTTACTTCATATAAGAGTTTGTCCAGGCTTGTCCTTTGCTACAAAAATGATTGGGCCATCTTGCTGCACCTTATTTACTTATATTACTTGCTACAAATTACCTTATCACAAAACTATCTATTACCGATAATTTTAGTGCTTGCAGAGAATACCTTACTTAAAACTGCTTATTATTTCCTTCTGCTCCTCGTTGGGTTCGACACTCTTACTTATCGAAAAGGCTACGATAGATCCCCTATACTTGTGGGTCATCAAGACTCTTTTCTAGCGCCGTTGCCGGGGAGTGAAGCGCCTTTGGTAGGTGGAATTTGGTAAGGAAAAAATTATATAGTGTGCTGAAATTTACTGTCACTTGTTACTATGGAAAGTAATCCTTTGAGGGGCTTTTTCGGGGTATCTTCACCCCGACCGGTAGAGAAAATAGTTGCGCCTTTGGTAGAGAAAATAGTGGTGCCTTTGGTAGGTGGAATTTGGTAAGGAAAAATTTATATAGTGTGCTGAAATTTACTGTCACTTGTTACTATGGAAAGTAATCCTTTGAGGGGCTTGTTCGGGGTATCTTCACCCCGACCGGTAGAGAAAATAGTTGCTCCTCAACCTACTGGACCTACTAGAAATTAAATGTTTACTTAGAAATTCCTTCGGGTATGATAGACAAACTGCTAGCTAATCCTTTTGCAGGAGATGGAACATTGCATCCCGACTTACACTTAATCAATGTGGATGAAGTTTGTGGATTATTTAAGCTTGCAGATATGCCCGATGATGTTATCAAGAAGAAGGTCTTCCCTTTATCTTTGAAGGGAGATGCATTGACATGGTATAGGCTATGTGATGATATGGGATCATGGGACTATAAGTGATTGAAATTGGAATTTCACCAGAAGTTTTATCCTATGCATCTTGTTCATCGTGATCGTAATTATATATATAATTTTTGGCCTCGTGAAGGAGAAATCATCGCTCAAGCTTGGGGGAGGCTTAAGTCAATGTTATATTCATGCCCCAATCATGATCTCTCATGAGAAATGATTATTTAAAATTTTATGCTCGGCTTTCTGACAACAATCGCTCCATGCTCGATACTTCTTGTACTGGTTCCTTTATGATGAAGACTATTGAATTCAAATGGAATTTATTGGAGAGAATTAAACGCAACTCTAAAGATTGGGATCTCGACGAAGGTAAGGAGTCAGGTATAACACATAAGTTTGATTGTGTTAAATCTTTTATGGATACCGATGTTTTCCGTAAATTTAGCACTAAAATATGGACTTGACTATGAGATAATAGCTTCTTTCTGTGAATCCTTTGCTACTCATGTTGATCTCCCTAAGGAGAAGTGGTTTAAATATAATACTCCCATTGAAACAAAAGTAGTTGCACCTATTAAAGTTGAAGAAAAAACTATCACTTATGATGATCCTGTTGTTCCCACTACTTATGTTGAGAAACCACCTTTCCTTGTTAGAATAAAGGGTCATGCTAAAGCTTCAACTGTGGTTCGTAAAAGTAATATTAGAACTTATACACCTCCTGAGAAAGTTAAAATTGAGCCTAATATTGCTATTGTTAAAGATCTATTGGCTGATAATATCGATGGGCATGTTATTTATTTCTGTGATGAGACTGCTAGAATTGCTAAACCTGGTGCTAAAGATAAACATAGACCTGTGGTAGGCATGCCTGTTATTTCTGTTAAAATAGGAGATCATTGTTATCATGGCTTGTGTGATATGGGTGCTAGTGCTAGTGCAATACCTATTTCCTTATACAAAGAAATTATGCATGATATTGCACCAGCCGAGATAGAAGATATCGATGTTACCATTAAGCTTGCTAATAGAGATACTATTTCACCAATTGGGATTGTTAGAGATGTTGAAGTCTTGTGTGGGAAGGTTAAATATCCTGCTTAGTTTATTGTTCTTGGTTCCCCACAAGATAGCTTTTGTCCCATTATATTTGGTAGAACCTTCTTGAAAACTGTTAATGCTAAGATAGATTGCAAGAAGGATGTTGTTACAATTGGTTTGGATGATATGTCTCATGAGTTTAATTTTTCTAAATTTTGTAGACAACCCAGTGATGAAGAATTGCCTAGTAAAGATGAAATTATTGGTCTTGCTTCTATTGTTGTGCCTCCTAATGATACTTTAGAACAATATTTGCTAGACCATGAGAGTGATATGTTTATGAATGAAAGAAGGGAAATAGATTAAGTATTCTTTAAACAAGGACCCATTCTGAAACACAATTTGCCTGTTGAAATCCTAGGGGATCCTCCTCCACCCAAGGGTGATCCCATGTTTGAGCTTAAACCATTACCTGATACTCTTAAATATGCTTATCTTGATGAAAATAAGATATATCCTCTTATTATTAGTGCTAACCTTTTAGAGCAGGAAGAAGAAAAAATATTGAAAACTCTGAAGAAGCAACATGCTGCTATTGGATATACTCTTGATGATCTTAAGGGCATTAGTCCCACTCTATGTCAACACAAAATAAATTTGGAGAAAGAAGCCAAACCAGTTATTGATCACCAACGACGGCTGAATCCTAAGATGAAAGAAGTGGTAAGAAAGGAAATATTAAAGTTCCTTGAGGAAGGTATAATTTATCCCGTTGCTGATAGTCAGTGGGTAAGTCCTGTCCATTTGTGTCCCTAAGAAGGGAGGTATTACTGTTGTTCCTAATGATAAAGATGAATTGATTCCACAAAGAATTATTACAGGTTATAGGATGGTAATTGATTTCCGCAAATTAAATAAGGCTACTAAAAAAGATCATTACCCCTTACCTTTTATTGATCAAATGCTAGAAAGGTTATCCAGACATACACATTTTTTCTTTCTAGATGGTTACTCCGGTTTTTCTCAAATACATGTGTCAGCTGATGATCAAGCAAAGGCCACTTTTACTTGCCCTTTCGGTAATTTTGCTTATAGACGTATGCCTTTTGGTTTATGTGATGCACCTGCTACCTTTCAAAGATGCATGATGGCTATATTTTCTAACTTTTGTGAAAAGATATGTTAGGTTTTCATGGACGATTTCTCCGTTTATGGATCCTCTTTTGAAGATTGCTTGAGCAACCTTGATCGAGTTTTGCAGAGATGTGAAGAAACTAATCTTGTTCTGAATTGGAAGAAATGCCACTTTATGGTTAATGAAGGTATTGTCTTGGGGCATAAAATTTCTGAAAGAGGCATTGAAGTGGATAAAGCTAAAGTTGATGCTATTGAAAAGATGCCACGTCCCAAGGACATTAAAGGTATAAGAAGCTTCCTTGGTCACGCCGGTTTTTATGGGAGGTTCATTAAGGACTTCTAAAAAATTTCTCGGCCTCTGACTAATCTATTACAAAAAGATATTCCTTTTGTCTTTGATGATGATTGCGTAGAAGCATTTGAAATACTTAAGAAAGCATTAATTTCTGCACCTATTGTTCAGCCACCTGATTGGAATTTACCCTTTGAAATTATGTGTGATGCTAGTGATTATGCTGTAGGTGTTGTTCTAGGGCAAAGAGTTGATAAGAAATTAAATGTTATTCAATATGCTAGTAAAACTCTAGACAATGCCCAGAGAAATTATGCTACTGCTGAAAAAGAATTTTTAGCAGTTGTTTTTGCTTGTGATAAGTTCAGACCTTATATTGTTGATTCTAAAGTAACTACTCACACTGATCATGCTACTATTAAATACCTTATGGAAAAGAAAGATGCTAAACCTAGACTTATTAGATGGGTTCTCGTGCTACAAGAATTTGATTTGCATATTATTGATAGAAAGGGAGCTGAGAACCCCGTTGCAGACAACTTGTCTATGTTAGAGAATGTTCTTGATGACCCACTACCTATTGATGATAGCTTTCCTGATGAACAATTAAATGTCATAAATGCTTCTCGTACTGCTTAATGGTATGCTGATTATGCTAATTATATTGTTGCTAAATTTGTACCACCTAATTTCACATACCAGCAAAAGAAAAAGTTCTTCTATGATTTGAGACATTCACTAGTAGAAAACAGGGCTTTGGTCACAGGGCAATATTCACATTAGTCCCGGTTCAGTCACGAACCGGGACTAATGTGAGCATTGGTCCCGGTTCATGCGGCTAAGGCATTAGTCCCGGTTCACCTGAGCCCTATAGTCCCGGTTTGAGACATGAACCGAGACTAAAGGGTGTGATGCCCTTTAGTTCCGGTTTGTGTCTCAAACCGGGACTAAAGATTAGACCTTTAGTCCCGGTTTGAGACACGAACCGGGACTGAAGGGTGCGATGCCCTTTAGTCCCGGTTTGTGTCTCAAACCGGGACTAAAGGTCCCATTTTCAAACTCTACCCCCCCTTGTGGATCGCCTTTTTTGTTTTGAAAAAAGCAAAAGAAAATGATAAAAACTTCAAAAAATAAAATCCTTCGAGAGGTAGTTATATTACTACATCTACTAGTTAGGAAAATTTAAAAACTTAAATTTGGACATGTTTTGCAGAAAATGTAGGGAAAATGTAAAACGGCTATAACTTTTGCATGCGATGTCCGGAAAAAATGTATAATATATAAAAATGTTCAGAACGAAAATCCGCTTCCGATTTTGACCCCTACGGCTTGTTTACAAATTTTCAGAATCCTGAAATTCTAAAAGGAAAAAAAGTTATGCTCAAATTTCAGTTTTTTTGTATTTTTGTTAAATCTGGTCAAACTATGGTCAAACTACTTATTCAAGAAGTATTAGTGTTATTAAATAATTATTCAAGAATATTAGTGTTACTAAATAATTATTTCAGTTTTTTTTGAATTTTTGTCAAATCTGGTTAAATTGTGGTCTAACAATGGTCAAACTATGGTCAAAATACTTATTCAAGAAATATTAGTGTTACTAAATAATTATTTTGGTTTTTTTGAATTTTGGTCAAATCTGGTCAAACTGTGGTCAAACTATGGTCAAACTATTGATTCAAGAAATATTAGTGTTACTAAATAATTATTATTTTGTACAATAATAGTTTCAAACTCAAACAGTGAAATGTGTGACTTCATGCTCAAGCTAAACTCCCGAGGGTTAATAGGATTGACATCTTACTATTGTTAGGAAAACAACAAGTGCAGACTTGGAAACGAAGGAGAATAGAACCCAAAAGTTAAGCATGCTCAGGCTTGAGTAGTGAGAGGGATGGGTGACCAATCGAGAAGTTAGATGCTTTAGAATGATGACGGGTGATTAGAGATTAGAGGTTAAATTGAGCAGTGATGAGGGGTGGGTGATTAGAGATTAAATTATAAAATAATTCAGAAATTTGAAAATCGTGAAAAAATTCAACAAAAATTACCTTTAGTCCCAGTTGATGTTACCAACCGGGACTAAAGGTGGAGCTGGTGGAGCTCTAGCCAGCGGCCACGTGGAGGGCCTTTAGTCCCGGTTCATGTAAAACCGGGACTAAAGGGGGGGGGCTTTAGTAACGACCCTTTAGTCCCAGTTCGAAAATCAGGACTAAAGGCCCTTATGAACCGGGACTAATGACCCTTTTTCTAGTAGTGATTACTTTTGGGATGACCCACATCTTTATAAAGAAGGAGTAGATTGTATTATTAGACGATGTGTACCTAAGCATGAACAGGAACAGATCCTACACAAGTGTCACTGTGATGCCCCCGATTCAATCGTACACTAATCATACACGCAAATGTGTACGATCAAGATTAGGGACTCACGGGAAGATATCACAACACAACTCTACGAATAAAATAAGTAATACAAGCATCATATTACAAGCCAGGGGCCTCGAGGGCTCGAATACAAGAGCTCGATCATAGACGAGTCAGCAGAAGCAACAATATCTGAGTACATACATAAGTTAAACAAGTTGCCATAAGATGGCTAGCACAAACTGGGATACAGATCGAAAGAGGCGCAGGTCTCCTGCCTGGGATCCTCCTAAACCACTCCTAGTCGTCGTCAGCGGCCTGCACGTAGTAGTAGGCGCCTCCCGAGTAGTAGCAGTCGTCATCGACAGTGGCGTCTGGCTCCTGGACTCCAACGTCTGGTCGCAACAATCGGATATAGAAAGGGGAAAAGGGGGGAGCAAAGCAACCGTGAGTACTCATCCAAAGTACTCGCAAGCAAGGAGCTACACTACATATGTATGCATTGGTATCAAATGGGAAAGGGGTAACATATGTGGACTGAATTGCGGAATGCCAGAATAAGAGGGGGATAGCTAGTCCTATCGAAGACTACGCTTCTAGCAACCTCCATCTTGCAGCATGTAGAAGAGAATAGATGGTAAGTTCACCAAGTATCATCGCATAGCATAATCCTACCCGGTGATCCTCCCCTCGTCGCCCTGTGAGAGAGCAATCACCGGTTGTATCTGGCACTTGGAAGGGTGTGTTTTATTAAGTATCCGGTTCTAGTTGTCATAAGGTAAAGGTACAACTCAGGGTCGTCCTTTTACCGAGGGACACGGCTATTCGAATAGATTAACTTCCCTGCAGAGGTGCACCACATTTCCCAACACGCTCGACCCGGTTTGTTCGGACACACTTTTCTAGTTCATGCCCGGCTCGAAAGATCAACACGTCGCAGCCCTAGCTAGGCACAACAGAGAGGTCAGCACGCCGGTTTAAATCCTATGGCGCAGGGGTCTGGGCCCATCGCCCATTGCACACCTGCACGTTGCGTACGCGGACGGCGAGCAGACCTAGCCTCCCTTATACAAGAGCAGGCGTTCCAGTCCAACCCGGCGTGCACCGCTCAGTCGCTGACGTCAAGAAGGTTTCGGCTGATACCACGACGTCGAGTACCCATAACTGTCCCTGCGTAGTTGGTTAGTGCATATAGGCAAGTGGCCAGACTCAAATCAAATACCCAGATCTCGTTAAGCGTGTTATTTTGAAGTAACCGCTAACGACGACCAGGGCCAGGCCCACCTCTCTCCTAGGTGGTCTCAACCTACCCTGTCGCTCCGCCACAAAGGTTAACTCAAAGGGCCGTCCGGACAAACGTCCTTTCGGACCCAATCCGTGAATCACTCGCGGGTACTCTACGAGCCGACCCGACTTTAGTCACCACAAGTATCATATAATTTGTATATAAGTATATGCCCGTGATCACCTCCCGAGTGATAACGGCCCGATAGTATAGCATGGCAGACGGACAAGAATGTAGGGCCACTGATGATAAACTAGCATCTCATACTAAGCATTTAGGATTGCAGGTAAGGTATCAATAACTATAGCAACAATGCCAGGCTATGCATAAGGCTAAGATTAACAGAAAGCAGTAACATGCTACACTACTCTAATGCAAGCAGTAGAGAGAAGAGTAGGCGATATCTGGTGATCAAGGAGGGGCTTGCCTGGTTGCTCCGGCAAGTAGGGGTCATCAACAATGTAGTCGATTGAGGCACCAGCAGCGGCGTTAGTCTCGTAGTCTACCCGAGAGAAGAGGGGGAAGAAACAGTGAATACAATACAAATAGATGCATACCGATGCATGACATGACAAGTAGCGGTGCTAGGGGTGCCCTAACGCGGTATGAGGTGATACCGGTGAAGGGGAGAAACATCTTGGAAAATATCCCCGGTGTTTCACGTTTTCGGACAGATGAATCAGAGGGGAGGAAGTTGTGTGTTCGCTATGCTAGGGATGTGTGGCGGACGGAAGGGATGCTTATCTGGATTCGTCTCGTCATTCTGAGAAACTTTCATGTACAAAGTTTTTTCATCCGAGTTACGTATTATTTTATATTAATTTTCTAAAGTTTTAACAATATTATAGAATTATTATATTTAGCTTAAACTGAATTGACCAAGTAAATTTGACTAGTCAAAAGGATAGGTGTGGCCCACATGTCATAGACTCTAAACCTAACTTGTTTAAAAAGAGGGCCTACATGTCATCTACTACTAGAGTAACTTAGCACTAATAAAACTAGCTAAGGAGCAAAAATAATCCTAAAACTAATCCATCTATTTAAATTAGACCTAAACTAATTTTGGGCAGCCCCACACACATGGCACATCGACCACACACACTCACACGCTGCACAAATATCACACACACACACACACTCCTATACAGCACACACACACACGCTGCTTTGGGGTAGCCCTACACACATGGGCACACCGGCCACACACACGCTGTACACACATCTACAGAATACACACAAAGCATGTAGCTAGGAGTTACTTCTGTGCCCTTTTAACAAAACAAAGCATTTTGCGATTTTGATAGGATTTAATCCAGGCATCAAAGGGATTTGGTCTAGTGGGATAAAATGGAGTCCGTCATGCAAACTTTCTACTCATATTATTTTCGCCCAAGTTAGTAGTTGGTTGGCCACCATTTAGGGACTGTCTAGAGTGTTAGTCATTGTAAAACTAGAAAAGCTAGCTAGTAACTACAAAGTACAGTAAGCAGCGGCAGTAGTAGGATGTAGCAGCAGCGCTAGTAGCAACGCATAGCAACAACAAGTAGAGAAGTAAGTAGCAGCAGCAGTGCAGGAGCAGGCTGCGGCGGCTCGCAGGGGCGGCCGGGAGCACGGCAACGCGGGGGCGGACGCGTGAGTCGAGGCGTAGCCGGGCGCAAGGCAAGGTGCGACGAGGAGCTGCTATGGGCGCACTGCGAGGAGCAGAGGTGCGGGGATGGGCGGGCGAGCTTGCTCTCGGACGCAAAGCGTCGGCCATGGCGGCCAGGCTCGCGAGGACGACGATATGGTGACGTAACGAGCAAGGAAAAGAGGGGGATGGGGAGAGGAGCTCACTAGGGGGCGGATGGTATTCTCAGGGAGGCCGGGGACAGGCCGGAGAGGCTTGGGGAGGACCAGAGGAGCTGAACGACGCGGCGGGATGGAGGCGACCGAAACCGGGGAAGATGCCCGATCCGGCGATGACGACCTCCGCGGCTCGAGCTTGCAGGCGAGGAAGGTGTGGACGAGCGACGCGGGGCTACTGGTAGGTTCTCCCGCGGCGGAGAGCTCGTTGGTCGTGGTGACGACAACACAGCGGTGGTGACGCGGCGATCTTGCGCGGGGCAAAGAGAGCGGGCGAGGGAGAGGGAGATGGGGCATTTGGGGGCTAGGGTTCCAAAGGGGACGGAGGCTGCTGGGGGCGCCCTTAACCAACAGGGGGAGCCGCGGGATAGCCGGCACCTGGCCGGGGTGCCATGGATGCCCGCCACGGCTCCCTGCTCCTGTAGTGAGATTGGGGATAATTTATAGAATAATGCGAACATTTTTGTTTTGACATTTGAAAAATATTTACTGTTTGACTTTACTTTGAATTTGAATTTTGGTTTGAAATATTTCTGAATTGTTTTTCTTAGGGCATAGTAGTGGTGACTTGGCATCATTAGTGGAGGGTTACTGTAGCTAAATTATCCGGGCGTTACAGTCACTCCGAGGCTTATGGAGGACACCATGCAGGAGATAGAACTGCACATAAGGTATTGCAATCCAATTTTTATTGGCCTACTCTCTTCAAGGAAGCCCGTAAGTTTGTCTTGTCTTGTGATGAATGTCAAAGAATTGGAAATATTAGTAGACGTCAAGAAATGCCTATGAATTATTCACTTGTTATTGAACCATTTGATGTTTGGGGCTTTGATTATATGGGACCTATTCCCTCCTCTAACGGGTATACACATATTTTAGTCGTTGTTGATTACGTTACTAAGTGGGTAGAAGCTATTCCAACTAGTAGTGTTGATCATAATACCTCTATTAAGATGCTTAAATAAGTTATTTTCCCGAGGTTTGGAGTCCCTAGATATTTAATGACTGATGATGGTTCACATTTTATTCATGGTGCCTTTCGTAAAATGCTTGCTAAGTATGACGTTAATCATAGAATTGCATCTCCTTATCACTCACAGTCTAGTGGTCAAGTAGAATTGAGTAACAGAGAGATCAAATTAATTTTCCAAAAGACTGTTAATATATCTAGAAAGAATTGGTCCAAGAAACTTGATGATGCATTATGGGCCTATAGAACTGCATATAAAAATCCTATGGGTATGTCTCCGTATAAAATGGTTTATGATAAAGCATGTCATTTACCTAACATAAGGCATATTGGGCCATTAAAGAGCACAATTATGATTTCAAACTTGCCGGTGAGAAGAGGTTATTTGACATTAGCTCACTTGATGAGTGGAGAACCCAAGCCTATGAGAATGCCAAACTGTTTAAAGAAAAAGTTAAAAGATGGCATGATAAAAGGATACAAAAGTGTGAGTTCAATGTAGGTGATCATGTATTGTTATACAACTCTCATTTAAGATTCTTTGCAGGAAAACTTCTCTCAAAATGGGAAGGTCCTTACGTTATCGAGGAGGTCTATCGTTCCAGTGCCATAAAAATCAACAACTTTGAAGGCACAAATCCGAAGGTGGTGAACGGTCAAAGAATTAAACATTATATCTCAGGTAATCCTATAAATGTTGAAACCAATGTTATTGAAACCGTAACCCCGGAGGAATACATCAGGGACACTTTCCGGAACATTTCAGACTTCGAAACAGAATAGGTATGTGGTACGGTAAGTAAACCGACTCCAAAACAGTTCTAATGGCAATATTTCTCCGTTTTGGAATATTTAGAAAAATAAGAAGCAGTCCGGGAAGGACACGAGGCCACCATGAGGGTGGAGGGCGCGCCCTACCCCCTGGGCGCGCCCCTGCCTCGTGGGCACCTCGTGTGCTCTCCGGACTCCATTTTCATACACGACATGTATTTTTGTCGGTAAAAATTCATTATATAATCTCCCGAAGGTTTTGTCTCCTGTATCACGCAAATATCTCTTGTCTTTGTTTCGAGCTGTCCTGCTACAGATTAGAGCAACATGTCATCCCAGGATTCGGAAGGAGAAAGCTATGTGCCTGATCACCTTGCAGATCCTAAGGTCTATGGTGATGTGGAACATTGTGGTTGTACTACGGAAGAAGAAGAGGACTATGAACCCAAGGGAAAGGAGGAGACGAGCTCATATGAAGATGAAGTCCCATTACCTCAACTTGGGGACATGCATGTGGAGTTCAAAATGTCAAGCCTCCCTGATAGAGCAAAGAAACTTAAGATCGAGTTTATTCCTTTTCGCCTCTTGCAGGAAAACAAGCAGGAATTATGCAAAAAAATATTAAGACTAGAGCAGGAGATTGATTTCCTGAGGGATCAAAATTTTGTCCTCAAGCGTAAATTAAGGAAGAAGCCTACGCCATCAACAAAACCATCATCTTCTTCACGAACAAAGAAGGAGACATAATCACATTGGTATGGGCACTGCGCTTGGCAACTGCCAAGCTTGGGGGAGTGCCCCGGTATCGTATCACCATCACTTTTATCTTTACCGTTTTTCTTAGTTCGATCCTTTTTGATAATATCTTGATCTAGTAGAAGAAAGTTTTAGTATGATCTAGTTGTGAGTTTTGCTTTATGATCCTTCTATGTAATCTAGTCCATGAGCTATATATAATAAGATTAGTGTCGAGTCAAGGGCTTTATTATTTTGCTATGATCCTGAGGGAATAAAATAAAAGAGAAGAAATAAAAAGAAATAAATAGATCAAATGGATCTTATGGAGAGTAATGAGCTCACATATAAAGAGTATGATGAATAAAAGTTGTGGAGAGTTGACAAACATAGTTTTGGTCATCATTGCAATTAATAGGAAGTAATAAAGAAAGAGAGGTTCACATATAAATATACTATCTTGGACATCTTTTATGATTATGAGCACTCATTAAAGTATGATATGATTAAGAGTTGACGTTGGACAAGGAAGACAACGTAATGGGTTATGTTTTCTTTCATCTGATATAAATTATATTGTCATGGATCATCCAACATGTTGAGCTTGCCTTTCCCTATTGTCGGTGTCAAAACCGGTGGATCTCGGGTAGGGGGTCCCGAACTGTGCGTCTAGGCAGACGGTAACAGGAGACAAGGGACACGATGTTTTTACCCAGGTTCGGGCCCTCTTTATGGAGGTAAAACACTACTCTTGCTTGATTAATATTGATGATATGGGTAGTACAAGAGTAGATCTACCACGAGATCAGAGAGGCTAAACCCTAGAAGCTAGCCTATGGTATGATTGTTGTTATTGTATGGACTAAACCCTCCGGTTTATATAGACACCGGAGGGGGCTAGGGTTACACAGGGTCGGTTACAAGGAAGGAGAACTACATATCCGTATTGTCAAGCTTGCCTTCCACGCCAAGGAGAGTCCCATCCGGACACGGGACGAAGTCTTCAATCTTGTATCTTCATAGTCCAATAGTCCGGCCAAAGGTTATAGTCTGGCTGTCCGGATACCCCCTAATCCAGGACTCCCTCAGTAGCCCCTGAACCAGGCTTCAATGATGACGAGTCCGGCGCGCAGGTTGTCTTCGGCATTGCAAGGAGGGTTCCTCCTCCGAATACTTCATATAAGATGTTTGAACATGAGGATCGTGTCCGGCTCTACAAAACATGTCCCACATACCATCGTAGAGAGAGTAATATTTTCACAAATCTAATCTGCTGACGTATTCTGCAGCATGACATCACACCACGGCCAAGCATGAATCATTTTTACTATCCCACCTCAGCGCGTTTTGCGAGGCGGTTACCTTGGCATGTCTTGTCGAAGCAGAGATTGTGTCCCCTTATTACGGGATTCTCATCAATACGGACGTGGGTAACCCAATCGTGCCCGTTGGTATATCTCCTCGATCGAAGGCAAGTCCCAAACGGCCACGAGGAGGACGCTTGATATTCACCCTCTTTATAAAGGGGACAAGGCTTTTTCCTCGCGATCTTAATCAAATCCGCCTCCCGCCTGGAGTTCCAACACCCAAAACTCAGGTTTAGGCACTTCAGACTTTCAACTATGTCCGGATCCAAACTTCAAGGTCGGTGGATGCCTTCCTCCGTCACGGAGGAGGACATCAAGAAGTTGAGAGAGGCCAGATATCTGACTGCTGAAATTTCACATTGGCTGCCTGCCCGAGGGCAGGTCGTCCCTACTCCCGAACCCAACAAGAGCCTTGTGTTCATCTCCCACTTCCTTGGAGGACTAGGCCTCGCTCGGGATCTCTTTGTTAGGGGTCTTATGTTCTATTATGGGCTAGATTTTCATGATCTGGCCCCGGATTCCCTTCTTCACATCTCGACATTTATCGTCGTATGTGAAGCCTTCTTCCGCATTACCACTCACTTCGTCCTGTGGCTCAATACCTTTGATGTGAAGCCGAAGATGATCGAGGGGCAGCACGCAGCGTGTGGAGGCGCCTTAATAAGCAAAATCGCTGACGCTCCATGGCCTGAGGGTTGCTTCCCAGAGGTGTCCGGACTATGGCAGCGGGAGTGGTTCTACATCACAGCTCCCCGAAGTGCCAAGTGGGTAGCTGCCCCCATCTTTCGCTCAGGCCCCCCACCACAACTGATGTCATGGATCAGCAAGGGGCTGAGCTGGGGTCCAGCCAAGGACGTGCCAATACTGCAAAGCCGTATCCGAGATCTCTTTGAGAGACATTTCAGCCTGGTTATGGTAGTGCAAGTTATGCTAGTTCGTCAAGTCCAACCTTGCAAACGCCGGCCCCTTCACATGTGGGAATTCAACCCAGAAGGACCGCGAGCTATTCAACATTTCCTCGGCATGACGCACGAAGAGATGTACAAGTTGTTCTTCGGACCACAAATAATATGTCCGGACATCACTGAGGATGTAGGTCTGAGCTGCAATCGCCCGGATACCCAAGTAAGTAGCCCTGTGCCCGGACACACAATCTGTTCCTTTATCGCCACATCGCCTTTAAAAGAGCCGTTCTTGAACCAGGAGTGGATAGCGAAGGCGAAGTTAATCAGGTGTCTGGCCCCCCTTCCTGAGACCTCACTAGATCCCGTGTTAGCCAGGATGCTGGAGGTCGCGCCATTAGAAGAAAATGAAGGGGGGGGGGGGACAAGGAAGCTACTGCCTCCGCAGAGGAGGTGGTCCGGAAGGGAGGAATTAAAAATTCCTCTCCTCAGGGGAAGAAGAGGACTGCCTCTGAAGACCCGGAGACAATGATCTCAAAGCGGGGGAAGAAGTCTTCGTCAGAGGGTCTTGTGCCGGGGGATACCCCGGCCGTACTGTGCCCTCAAGGGGATCAGCCCTCCACCAAGCCATAAGTAAAAGGGTTTTTAATAATGAGAGAAATCCTTGCTTCACTTCCGAGGAAAATAATCGAAAATTTACCTTGTAGTTCGGATCTTAGCCCTTCTCAGCAGAGCTCGTCTTTGGGGGATCTTCTTCCAGAGATGATGGAGAGCGGAACGCCTCCCCTTGCCATACTGCCTCATGAGGCGGGCGACCCCGAGGTGTCGTCGCGGAGGGTTTCTCCTGATTCGGCAAGGCCGGAAGGTAGTCACATGGCCACCCGAAGCCCTCTGTGTCCAGCTTCTGGAAGAAGCAATCGAACGAGTCCGGCACCGCCTGGTGCACGGTCGGAGGTACTGAAGGATCTCCTAGGGCGGGCGTCTATCTCAGAAGAGCACCATGCGTTGATGGGCACGGTAATTGAAAGGATTTCGTCCACGGAGAGCGGGTTGCATGAAGCTGTCATGAGTTTACTGACAGGCTTTGAGGTACATGAAATGATGTACCTTTTGACAGTACCGCATACTTTAGGATGCGGCCTATATAGATAGTAGCCCCTGAGACTCTAGGTGCTGTCGAAGTCGACAGCATGTAGAGGATCATAGCCCTAGGTTTAATTTTGCCGCCTTGATATGCAGGTGGCGAAGTGTCCGGCGGCCAGCCGGACTGATGAATTTGCCAAGCTAAAGTGGCAGCTTGACGTGGCAGATGCTGACATCGCGCTTGTCAACAAGCGGCTCGACGAGGCACAAGGTATGTAATTTCTCCGGAGACACCTGGTAAGAGGAGCTTGATGCCAGTATCTTATAACGTGTGTGCTTAATGCAGATGGGGCTGCCGCCATGGAGAACCTTTGGGCAGAGCTTGCCCGAGCCAAAGAACAAGCCAGGAAAAACGATGCGGCTGCCCTAAAGGCGTTTGAGGAGCTAAAATCCGAACAGGCTGCTCACTGCCGAAGCAAGGAGGAAATGGCCGAGATGACTATGAAGTTGAAGAACGCTGCTGACCGCTGCAAGCTTCTTGAAAAGGAAGACCGGCCGGAGCGGACAGACCTGGAGAAGGCCACGACGGCGGCCAAGGAAACTCGTTCTGTGATGAGAGCAATGAAGGAGGAGCTGCGTCAAGCCGGAGTTATCGCGGCTGGGAAGCCCTTTATGCTGCGGATGAAGTTCGGAGATCCTAAATATGCTCCGTTGGACCGGATGTGGAGTTCGGCGGACGCATAGCTGGATTTAGCGGCGAGTGCTGCTGATGCGGCCGAACACTTTCGAGATCAAAAGGATCGCGAAGTGGAAAAGCTATTCTGGTCACAATTCAACAATCCAGAGCATCCGCTTCAATTGACTGATCGGTTGGCCGAATGGGCCGAGCTGAATAGATTGTCCGGACTTGCTATGAGGTATGTCATGTATCATCTGTGGCCGGGAAAGCCAAAGCCGGACAGTTATTTTAGCTTGTTGTAGCAATTCCTTGGTCCGGTGCCATATATCAACGCGATTAAGAGGTCAGCATGCGTGGAGGGTGCGCGGATGGCCCTTGCCCGTGTCAAGACATACTGGGCGGAGATGGAGGCCGCCTCCGTTGCGGCACAAGATTCGGACGGAAGCCGAGTACTTGCCGAGCACTACTTTCAAGAAGTTCTGGAGGGCGCTCGTTCAATAGAGACATAGTGCTCGAAGGATATTATGTTCGAATAACATGTATTTTCATTGAAAGCAATATTTTGCTAAAATGTAGAAGCTTTTTATACTTGTGCCTGCAAGAATTATGATACCTCCTGTGCGGCCATTTACGTATATGTATATATAACCTGAAAGATGGCAGTCGTCGGTTTCAGCCCCCACGCACATAATGCGGGGGTGTTCGTAGAAGACGCATTGTCACACTTGATCCAACGTCTTGGTCCATTAAGGAGGTGATAGCGCAGCAAACTAGGCAATCGGAGTATAATGCTTTATCACTTTCACTTAGCCATAGGAGTTTGACAGTGGGGCTACTATATAGCCCCTGGTGGCTCCGCGCTCTCCCGAATTCAGGGCGCGTGTGTGCCTGGCCAGGAAACGGCCCTTTGTTTAGGCGGAGGAATCCCAAAGATTCCGCTAGGTCATCGAGTGGTTGACCAGTCTCACGGTATATCATGACAGTCAGTTTTTGGCTTTCTCTACTGAGGTGCTCGCCTGGCTGAACCGGGGCACAATCGCAGTAGTTCTCCTAGTGCCGCCTTAGCCGATAGAGCAGAACGTAAGGCAGCAAAACACAGGAGCCGGGCAAACCCAACATTTGACCAAAGACATGATTCGGAGCTGATGCATATAAGGCCAAACTCGCGACGCCGGACACTCCCTAAGGTATTTGGTCTTTGTGATTTTAAACGGCTGAAGCGCCCTTTGTAATAATCCCTTGGTGTCCAGGTACGTGCATTATTCTGGCGTGGCCACATGCCAAGACGCCAGCCTCCTTCTCAATTGCGCTGAGAATCCGAGGGATGTGTATCAACAAGAGACGGTGAAAAAGGTTTACGCAGGGTCTTAATCTGAAAAGAATCCTTAGAACGGGTCCCTGCTGCACGTCTACGCCTGTGTCTCTGTTGTGCCGTATCCTGGACGGGTGTAGCACGATGTTCATCTGGAAAAGAGAGGAACTTAGTTGAAAAAGTAGTCATTCAAAATGTATGTTATACAAAGTAAACAAAGTATGATTCAAGGTGGGAAGAATTGAGTTTTATTGCTGCTTGTTTACATGCGCGGAGCCCCTTGTATAGGGGTGTATAACTATCCAACCTTTAACAATTAAATAGTTACGCCGGGCTCGTCCAGCCGTGTCCGTGGTCTTGACGGCCTATTGGGCGCTCTGGTTGGTGAGGCAGTTTAGTGTGTGGCTGTTAAAGCAGCCGCATAGTCTGCCGCGTGCAAGGAGTGCTCAATGTTTCCCTTTACTGAAATGATGCCTTGTGGACCGGGCATCTTAAGTGTAAGAGACGCATAGTGCGGTATTGCGTTGAAGCAGGCGAAAGCATCGCGTCCCAGTAGTGCTTGATAGGCACTTTTAGACGGAGCGATGTAGAAGGTTAGCTTTTTGCTACGGAAGTTATCGGGAGAGCCGAATGTGACTTCTAGTAGGAGGGAGCCCGAACATCAAGCCCCTCGGCCTGGTGTTGCTCCTTTAAAGGAAATATTGCTATGGCTAATTTTTGTTGGGTCTACCCCCATTTTGCGGACTGTGTCCTGATAAATCAGGTTCACACTGCTCCCGCCGTCCATCAGGACTCGCGTAAAGTGGTATCCGTCAATCATCGGGTCTAATAGCAAGGCAGCCCAGCCTGCGTGCCGAATACTTCCGGAGTAATCCCGATGGTCGAAGGTGATTGGTTTGGACAACCAGTGGCGAAACTCCGTTGTGATAGGCCACATGGCACATATCTCTGTGGGTGCCACTTTGTTTCTCCCTTTTGTCACGTGTAATACATTTACTGTTTTGACTTCTTGTGGGAATTTCTTCTGTTCCCCAGTGCTTTGCTTGTGAGGTTCATCATCATCTTCACTTGGTGTATCCAGCCCCTTGCGCTCGGCATTGAGTTTGCCGGATTGCTTGAAGACTCAACATTCTCTGTGGGTATGATTTGCAGGCTTACCAGGGGTGCTGTGGATTTGACATATCTTGTCCAGGATTTTGTTTAAGCTGGATAGCTCGTCCCTGTTATCCTTGAGAGGCAGCTTTTGCTGACCCTGCCGAGAGCTTTTGAATCCGGCGTTAACTGCCGTGCTCTTTGGGCTGGTTTCCTTATTCTGGCAATGGTCTTTGTTGCGTCGTGGCTTCCCGTTTCCATCCCTAACTTGGGATGTGCTTGGGTCGCTGGTGTTGCATCTTGCCAACCAGCTGTCCTCGCCCGTGCAAAAGCGGGTCATGAGGCTTATTAATGCGGCCATTGTTCTTGGCTTTTCCTGGCCGAGGTGTCTGGCGAGCCATTTGTCTTGAATGCTGTGTTTAAAAGCTGCTAAGGCTTCGGCGTCCGGACCGTCGACTATTTGGTTCTTTTTAGTAAGGAACCTGTTCCAGAGTTTTCGGGCTGACTTTCCGGGCTGTTGAGTTATATGACATAAATCATCTGCATCCGGTGGTCAGACATAGTTCCCTTGAAAATTTGCCCGAAAGGCGTCCTCGAGCTCTTTCCAACTTCCAATAGTGTTTTCAGGGAGGCTTTTGAGCCAATGCCTGGCTAGCCGTTTGAGCTTGAGGGGTTGGTATTTGATGGCGTGCAGATCATCTCCTCGAGCCATGTGGATGTGGAGGATGTAGTCCTCAATCCAGACCCCAGGGTCTGTTATTCCGTCATATGCCTCTATGTTTACGGGTTTGAATCCCGCTGGAAATTCATGGTCCAGCACCTCATCAGTGAAACATAGGGGGTGTGTGGCACCCCTGTATTTGGGTGTGCCGTGGTGTTCGGATATTTGTTGTGTTGCATTGCTTGCAAGAGCATGCTTTCTTGGCCCGTAGATAGATCTAGCTGGGCCATCTCTTTTATGCGAGTCCTCGTGTGGATCACGTGCTGGCTTGTGTGCGGCGCCATGTGCCGCTCTATGTTGGTCGTGAGGTCGTCTATCCGACCAAATGGCTACTTTGTTTTTTGATTGGGGGGGCTCTAAGGCCTCCTCATCAAATTCGGGTAGTAGCTTTCGCTTCGGGTAGCTCTTTGTGTGGCGACTGCCTCCATATTTGTTTGCGGTGTTGAGTATTTTGCTCCATCTGATTCTGAGTGCATCTTCCGCAGTCTTCAGCTTCCGCTTCTGCTTTTTCAGGCTACACGTAGTGGCGACGAGCCTGTTCTGGAGGTTCTTCTGCTCCAGGAACTTGTCCGGCGTGAGGTTATCTGGACTGTTATCTTCGCTGGGGACGGGTTGTTTGGTTTGATTATCCAAATTGCCTTGTTCGGACGGTTGCTCGATGCCATGTTCGTCGTCTGCCGGCTCGCCCTGCTCTGTGGCTGGGTCTGTATGACCGCTGTTTCTGTCGAGGCGGGGTTTGGAGCGGCGCTTGCGCCGCCGCTTTGACTGCTTTTCGAGGGAACGATCCTTCGCCGCGTCCTCCCATTCCTCGTCGTCGTTTCCTTTGGGTGTGTCCACCATATATACATCGTGAGATGAGGTGGCTGTCCAGTGCCCTGTAGGCGCTGGTTCCTGTTCGTCTCCTACATGGTCGTCCATACCGTCGATGTCTTCGGAGTCAAAGTTGAGCGTGTCGGTCAAATCATCGACAATGGCTATGAAGTGGGTGGTGGGTGGGCATCGAATTTCTTCGTCGTCCGCATCCCAATCCTGCCGGTCATAATCCGGCCAGGACTCTCTTGATAAGGAAAGAGACCTTAGTGAGTTCAGTATGTCGCTGAAGGGCGAGTGCTGAAAGATATCCGCGGCAGTGAACTCCATGATCAGCGACCAATCAGATTCGATTGGCAGAGGCGCGGATGGTCCAGAGTCCGGAGGAGAGTCCGGCAATGTGGAGTCACGGGCCTCGCGAAGGATAAGGTTTGTGTTTAGCTCGATCACAGTCGAGGCTGCGGCCTTCATGGCGGGGTTCAACCACCCGTCCGTGGATGGCGCAGTTGGCTCCGAATTGAAGGTCGGAGCGATTGCTGGTGCGATCTCCTGAACATTGTCCGGCGGCAGAGCTAAATCATGCCCATCGTGACAGTGCGGTGCACTTGGAAAGGGCTCAAATCCATTGAAGATTAAGTCTCCGCGGATGTCGGCCGTGTATTTTAAACTTCCAAACCTGACCTGGTGGCCAGCGGTGTAGCTTTCAATCTGCTCCATATGGCCAAGCGAATTGGCCCGCAGTGCAAAGCCGCCGAATACGAAGATCTGTCCGGGGAGAAAAGTCTCACCCTGGACCGCATCGCTAACGATGATCGAAGGAGTCATCAAGCCTGATGATGATGACACAGAGGAACTCTCAATGAAAGCACCAATGTCGGTGTCAAAACCGGCGGATCTCGGGTAGGGGGTCTTGAACTGTGCGTCTAGGCGGACGGTAACATGAGACAAGGGACACGATGTTTTTACCCAGGTTCGGGCCCTCTCGATGGAGGTAAAACCCTACTCCTGCTTGATTAATATTGATGATATGGGTAGTACAAGAGTATATCTACCACGAGATCAGAGAGGCTAAACCCTAGAAGCTAGCCTATGGTATGATTGTTGTTATTGCACGGACTAAACCCTCCGGTTTATATAGACACCGGAGGGGGCTAGGGTTACACAGAGTCGGTTACAAGGAAGGAGATCTACGTATCCGTATTGCCAAGCTTGCCTTCCACGCCAAGGAGAGTCCCATCCGGACACGGGACGAAGTCTTCAATCTTGTATCTTCATAGTCCAACAGTCCGGCCAAAGGTTATAGTCCGGCTGTCTGGATACCCCCTAATCCAGGATTCCCTCACCTATGATGCTAGCCAATTCCTTTGAACCAAGTAGAGATACTACTTGTGCTTCCAAATATCCCTAAACCCGTTTTTGCATTGAGAGTCCACCATACCTACCTATGGATTGAGTAATATCCTTCAAGTAAGTTGTCATCGGTGCAAGCAATAAAAATTGCTCTTTAAATATGTATGACTTATTAGTGCGGAGAAAATAAGCTTTATACGATCTTGTGATATGGGAGAAATAAAAGCGATGGACTGCATAATAAAGGTCCATATCACAAGTGGCAATATAAAGTGACGTTATTTTGCATTAAGATTTTGTGCATCCAACCAAAAAAAGCGCATGACAACCTCTGCTTCCCTCTGCGAAGGGCCTATCTTTTACTTTTATCTTCTATCTTATATAAGAGTAATGGTGATCTTCACCTTTCCTTTTACACTATATCCTTTGGTAAGCACAATGTATTGGAAAGATCCAGATATATATAGCTAATTAGATGTGAGTTTTCATGAACTATTATGGTTGACATTACCCTTGAGGTAAAACATTTGGAGGCAAAACTGTAAGCCCATATCCTTCTCTGTGTCCGATTAAAACTCCATACCCATAAATATTGCGTGAGTGTTAGCAATTGTGAAAGACTAAATGATGGTTGAGTATGTGGACTTGCTGAAAAGCTCTTATATTGACTCTTTCCTATGTTATGATAAATTTCAATGGCCTCAATGACTGAGATTAGAGTTTGTTGGTTCTCAATGAAGTTTATGATTCATACTTGAAATTGTGATTGACTTGTTACTTTAGCATCAGAGATCATATGACAATATATATGATGTTGTTCTAAGAATGATCATGATGCCCTCATGTCCGTATTTTATTTTTATCGACACCTCTATCTCTAAACATATGGACATATTTTTTGATTTCGGCTTCCGCTTGAGGACAAGCGAGGTCTAAGCTTGCGGGAGTTGATACGTCCATTTTGCATCATGCTTTTATATCGATATTTATTGCATTATGGGCTGTTATTACACATTGTGTCACAATACTTATGCCTATTCTCTCTTATTTTACAAGGTTTACATAAAGAGGGAGAATGCCGGCAGCTGGAATTGAGGGCTGGCAAAGGAGCAAATATTAGAGATCTATTCTGCAAAGCTCCAAAAGTCCTGAAACTTCACGGAAGTTATTTCCAAAATATATAAAAAATACCGAGCGCAAGAAGTACCAAAGGGGGCCACCCACCAGCCACGAGGGTGGGGGCGCACCCTACCCCCTGGGCGTGCCCCCTGCCTTGTGGGCCCCCTGGTGGCCCTTCTATGCCCATCTTCTGCTATATGGTGTCTTTCGTCGAGGAAAAAAATCATAAGCAAGCTTTCGGGACGAGACTCTGCCACCACGAGGCGGAACTAATCTAGGGCTCCGGTGGAGCTGTTCTGCCAGGGAAACTTCCCTCCTGGAGGGGGAAATCATCACCATCGTCATCACCAACGATCCTCTCATCGAGAGGGGGTCAATCTCCATCAACATCTCCACTAGCACCATCTCATCTCAAACCCTAGTTCATCTCTTGTATCCAATCTTTGTATCTAAACCTTAGATTGGTACCTGTGGGTTGCTAGTAGTGTTGATTACTCCTTGTAGTTGATGCTAGTTGGTTTACTTGGTGGAAGATCATATGTTCAGATCCATTATGCATATTAATACCCCTCTAATTACGAACATGAATATGCTTTGTGAGTAGTTACGTTTGTTCCTGAGGACATGGGAGAAGTCTTGCTATTAGTAGTCATGTGAATTTGGTATTCGTTCGATATTTTGATGAGATGTATGTTGTCTTTCCTCTAGTGGTGTCATGTGAACGTCGACTACATGAAACTTCACAATTGTTTGGGCCTAGAGGAGGGCATTGTGAAGTGATAAGTGATGTCTACTACACAACCTTCTTCCTGTAGACGTTGTTGGTCCTCCAAGTGCAGAGGTTTGTAGGATAGTAGCAAATTTCCCTCAAGTGGATGACCTAAGGTTTATCAATCCTTAGGAGGCGTAGGATGAAGATGGTCTCTCTCAAGCAACCCTTCAACCAAATAACAAAGAGTCTCTTCTGTTCCCAACACACCCAATACAATGGTAAATTGTATAGGTGCACTAGTTCGACGAAGAGATGGTGATACAAGTGGTATATGGATAGTAGATAATAGTTTTTGTAATCTGAAAATATAAAAACAGCAAGGTAACGAATGATAAAAGTGAGCGTAAATGGTATTGCAATGATAGGAAACAAGGCCTAGGGTTCATACTTTCACTAGTGCAAGTCCTCTCAACAATTATAACATAATTGGATCACATAACTATCCCTCAACATGCAACAAAGAGTCGCTCCAAAGTCACTAATAGTGGAGAACAAACGAAGAGATTATGGTAGGGTATGAAACCACCTCAAAGTTATTCTTTCCAATCAATCCGTTGGGCTATCCCTATAGGTGTCACAAACAGCCCTAGAGTTCGTACTAGAATAACACCTTAAGACACAAATCAACCAAAACCCTAATGTCACCTAGATACTCCAATGTCACCTCAAGTATCCGTGGGTATGATTATATGATATGCATCACACAATCTCAGATTCATCTATTCAACCAACACATAGAACCTCAAAGAGTGCCCCAAAGTTTCTACCGGAGAATCATGACGAAAACGTGTGCCAACGCCTATGCATAGGTTCATGGCAGAACCCGCAAGTTGATCACCAAAACATACATCAAGTGAATCACGTGATATCCCATTGTCACCACAGATACGCACGGCAAGACATACATCAAGTGTTCTCAAATCTTTAAAGACTCAATCCGATAAGATAACTTCAAAGGGGAAACTCAATCCATTACAAGAGAGTAGAGGGGGGAGAAAACATCATAAGATCCAACTATAATAGCAAAGCTCGCGACACATCAAGATCATACCACCTCAAGAACATGAGAGAGAGAGAAAGAGAGATCAAACACATAGCTACTGGTACATACCCTCAGCCCCGAGGGAGAACTACTCCCTCCTTGTCATGGAGAGCACTGGGATGATGAAGATGGCCACCGGAGAGGGATTACCCCCTCCGGAGGGGAAACAGATCTAGATTGGTTTTCGGTGGCTATGGAGGCTTCTGGCGGCGGAACTCCCGATCTATTGTGCTCCCCGATCGTTTTAGGGTATATGGAGATATATAGGTGGAAGAAGTACGTCTGGGGGGCACAAGGGGCCCATGAGGGTGGAGGGCGCGCCCCCTGCCTCGTGGCTTCCTCGTTGCTTCCCTTACGTGGACTCCAAGTCTCCCGGGTTGCTTTCCTTCCAAAAATAAGTTCCGTGAAGTTTCAGGTCAATTGGACTCCATTTGATTTTCCTTTTCTGCGATACTCTAAAACAAGGTAAAAACAGAAACTGGCACTGGGCTCTGGGTTAATAGGTTAGTCCCAAAAATCATATAAAATAGCATATAAATGCATATAAAACATCCAAGGTTGATAATATAATAGCATGGAACAATCAAAAATTATAGATACGTTGGAGACGTATCAGCATCCCCAAGCTTAATTCCTGCTTGTCCTCGAGTAGGTAAATGATAAAAACAGAATTTTTGATGTGGAATGCTACCTAACATATTTCTCGAAGTAATTCTCTTTATTGTAGCAAGAATATTCAGATCCATTAGATTCAAGATAAAAGTTCATATTGACATAAAAATAATAATACTTCAAGCATACTAACTAAACAATCATGTCTTCTCAAAATAACATGGACAAAGAAAGTTCATCCCTACAAAATCATATAGTTTAGTCATGCTCCCTTTTCGTCACACAAGAATGCTCTCATCATGCACAACCCCAATGACAAGCCAAGCAATTGTTTCATACTTTAGTAATCTCAAACCTATAAACTTTCACGAAATATATGAGGACGGGCCATGGACATAGCACTATGGGTGGAATAGAATATAATGAGGGGGGTATGTGGAGAAGACAAAAAGGAGAAAGTCTCACATCGATGCGGCTAATCAATGGGCTAGGGAGATGCCCATCAATTGATGTCAATGCAAGGAGTAGGGATTGCCATGCAACGGATGCACTAGAGCTATAAATGTATGAAAGCGAAAAAAGAAACTAAGTGGGTGTGCATCCAACTTGCTTGCTCATGAAGACCTAGGGCACTTGAGGAGGCCCATTGTTGGAATGTACAAGCCAAGTTCTATAATGAAAATTTCCGACTAGTATACGAAAGTGACAAAACAAGAGACTCTCTATCATGAGGATTATGGTGCTATTTTGAAGCACAAGTGTGGCAAGGGATAGTAGCATTGACATTTCTCTCTTTTTCTCTCATTTTTGGGGCCTTCTCCTTTTTTATGGATGTCGGTGTCAAAAATGGCGGATCTCGGGTAGGGGTCCCGAACTGTGCGTCTAGGCAGATGGTAACAGGAGGCGGGGGACACGAAGTTTTACCCAGGTCAGTCCCTCTCGATGGAGGTAAAACCCTACGTCCTGCTCGATTAATATTGATGATATGGGTAGTACAAGAGTATATCTACCACAAGATTAGATAGGCTAAACCCTAGAAGCTAGCCTATGGTTTGATTGTATCTTGTCCTACAGACAAAAACCCTCCGGTTTATATAGACACCGGAGAGGGCTAGGGTTACACAAGGTCGGTTACAAAGGAGGAGTACATATCCGTATTACCTAGCTTGCCTTTCACGCCAAGTAGAGTCCCATCCGGACACGAGACGAAGTCTTCAATCTTGTATCTTCATAGTCTAACAGTCCGGCCAAAGTATATAGTCTGGCTGTCCGGAGAACCCCCCAATCCAAGAATCCCTCAGTAGCCCCCGAACCAGGCTTCAATGACAATGAGTCCGGCACGCAGTGTTGTCTTTGGCATTGCAAGGCGGGTTCCTCTCCAACTTTCAAGTGTCCGTAAGCAGTGTCCGGCTCCATGAATGTTGAACCTATTGGCTTCTATGCCCAATAAGGGCTTTCTCCCACGCGTCGAACGAATACGAGGCGCCAGGGCGTTTTTACCTTCACCCCCTAGCCAGATAAATAAATTGTCTATTAAAGGAATGGGGATTCTTAGATCTGATCCATACCATCCTCACCCAGTGAGAGTTCATCAGAGCGTGTTTCGGAAAGATCCATTCCAGCATGGCCGACCTCCGCAGCTCCTCCTCCCACCCCTGTAGCCCTAAGCCCGGCGATTGGGAGAGGTGCTCAGTCCCGCATAGTCGATGAGTCGAGCTGCAGACTAAGGGATTTCTCCCTCCGGCGTATATGGTGCCCGTTCGAGCCGGGCTTGCCACCTACAATGGCGGGGCGCAAGCGGAGAGCTTTCCTTGTCCCTCCTTGGGGGAACGGGTCTGCCTTGTCCCTTATTTACTAAGGGGACTCGGATTTCCAATTCATCCATTCCTCCGAGGGTTCATGGAGTTCTACGGCCTCCAATTACACAATCTCACCGCTGCCTCCATAATTCATATCACAGGCTATGTGGCCCTCTTCGAGTTGTTCCTAGGCTGCGAGGCTCACTTCAAGCTGTGGAAAAGGCTATTCTGCCTTGTCCCTCGCACACAGAGGGAATCACTTTATCAAATGGGCGGAGCCGAAATACGGCGCATCGCCAATACCGGTTACCCATCCGGTACCCCGAAGAAGACGTCCGAAGACTAGCCTTCAAAATGGTTTTATATGGAGGACGTCCCTCTTCCGGACACTGTTCGGCGGGGTCTTCCTGAGTTCGACAATGGACCTCTAAAGAAGTGCCGAAGTTGGCACCCACGGAGCCCCCAGGCGGAAGACAACGGAGAAGTCCTCTATCAGATGAACCGGATCAAAGCACTGGCTTGATCAGGATTGACAATAATCGAAGTAATGTCAATTTGCATAATGCGAGGAGTGCATCCACTTCAATATCGTGGGCACCCCTTGTGGTGTTATAACGGGGCGGATGATGCCACCCGCTGCGGGTGTATGGGTCTAGACAATGTTGCCGCTCTAGCGAAGATTTTGTCTGAACTGTTCAAGGGTGAGGAAGAGGAGTTCACCCGTATCAAGCCACAGGATGGATTCTCCATGTACAATCCTCCAAGCTGGGTAAGTTATATCTCCTTGCTCCCATTTTTCCCGCATTCTTAGTCGTTAGTATTCACCTTGCCATTTTGCGGTAGGAATTGCGAAAAGCCATAAAGTAGGTCAGCAACCCTTCTCCACAACCAGAGGACCCTGACCGGGCCCTCAAATCCGGACTTGAAGAAGATCCGGTTATCTCCGTGGAACTGATAGACCGGCAGTTCTATCAGTTAAGCTGCGACGATGCCCTGGTGGCCATTACGGCCGACTATCCCGGACTGCTCCCTGCATCGCAGGTAAGAAAAATCAAAAAGTCCCAACTCCAAAACTAGGATCTCCTTTTAGGCACTTCGCCCACCATATACACATGGCATCTTTTACAGGGATGGTATTCGGGATGCTCTGCCGAACCCGCAACAACTCGCCAACAAGAGGTACCGAGGCCGGGTAGGCCAAAAAGAAAGGCGGTGAGGACGGAGACGCCAGCGCAAAGGTATAGGAAAAACCCCGCTCCGTGGTTGTCATCTTTCTCAAAATGTAATGACGCCCGCGTTTCTTTAATAGAAAGAACACTCGCCGGAATATGTCCGACGATGCTGCCAATCAAGCTTCCACCAGTCGGGCACCTGGATCGGACATGGAGGCGGAAGGCGATATGGGGCAGGCGCCGGATAATCCCCCTACAGAGGATGCGGATAGATTATCCGCTACAAACTCAGAAGTGGAAAGCGCCATGAATCATAGGCACCGCCAGGCCGTACTCCATGACGCTTGTTTCTCACTAGAGGTGTTCGACGCCTTCAATTCTAGAGAGGCGTACCTCCGTGCCGCTCACGATGGTCTAGCCAGAGCCACGGATCAGTATGTAAAGGATGTATGGGTGAGTAAATCTGACGATTTATATGTATCAGTAGCCCCTGAGACTTGAAACAGTTAGCAGAACTTATTTAAGGATCATCTTTAATGTGCAGGTTCTTACCAAGAAGAATACTAGGCTGTCCTAGGAGCTGGAGGAATGCAAGACCCAACTGGGGGCCGCTCTTTCCGCATTGCAGGAACAGAATAAACCTCCCGCTGGTAACATTTACTTTAAAGAATGGTGGTTACCATATAGTGTGTGTCGTGTTTGCAGATCTAACAATTGATTTTGCAGATGAATCTGGAGAAAGTTCGGGGGATCAGCATGTTATGTGACAGCTAGAGGCTGTCAAACACGTGCTGAGTAAGGTTGTGCTGGAGAAAAACATTCTCCAAGATGCCAACATTAAGCTAAACATGGAACTAAAAGACGTTCGGAGCCAGCTTGCGGACTCCGAGAAGGAGAATAAGCGGCTTCGGCGCGGCATTTTCAGTAAGTGTTTGGATGAATCCTTTTTAAAGGAGTTCGGTGAAGAAGCTGTGTAACAGCGTTATGTCTGTAGGTATGCTGACGGGTCGTCCCGCAGAGGAAATGTCCGGGTCTGCGAGTGATCTTCTGTCCGAGCTGTCACATCTGCACGAACAAGTTCGGGAGGTGATGCAGGGCATTGACCAGGCCTTGTGGCCGTCCGTCTCCCTGCCAGAAGGCGTTACAGAGCTTGCGGAGAAGCTGAAGGGAGCATGGTGGTGCTTCCTTTTATGGAAGATATCAGCCTGCCAACAGGGTGCCATAGAAGCCTGGGCCATGGTGAAGACGCGGTATACTAAGGCAGACCCAAATCACATGGCTGAGGTCAGACCTATGGGGCCCGACGGAAAAGAGATCCCCGTTAGCTTAGTTTATGGGCAAGTAGAATTAGCCGCAAAGTATTCTCAATAGGATTGTATAGAGGAGGAATGTAGTCAGTCCGCATGACTATGTAATTAAAGTGACATGGACAATGCCTTCTAGCCGGATTGTAGATCATTTGTCGTTGCGGACCTTTTCGCTTCAACCTCCGGGCCCGATAGTCCGGAGTGAATCCGAATACCCGCTCAGTTATATAAAACCGGGGTATGCGTGGAGACCAGGCGTAGGGGTCATTAGTGCTTTATCAGACAAGTGCCCAACTAGTTATGTTATATTACATGGGTAGTAAGAAACATCTTCCAGGGAGAATAGTTCCGTTAAGGGTTCCTTTCCCTGGTTAAGCCCTAAAGTGCATGTCCGGACTGCGCTAAGAAACGCAGAAAAAGCATCTGGGGGAAGATATGGAAAATAAAAATCATCTTTTGTTCACCGACCGAATATTCCCTTAAGAACGCTAGCTTTCGGCTTTATGGTCTGAGGTACACATCCGGCTGACCCGGCAGTAACAATCGCAGCGGTGCTCCCCTTATGCCCTAGCCGAATTAACGGGAACGTAGGGCATAAATACAAGAGCCAGGCAACCCAGCTTGGCCAAAACTTAAGTCATATTGATGCATATAATGGTGAAAAAAGGTACATGCGGAACTATAACACATGTGTTGGGCGTCAGGCCTAGATAAATAATTTAAGCTTCTGTGAGAGAAGCCCCCAGGTATGAAGAGTGCGCCTAGTGCATCTATAATGTACAAGCGAGGCACAAGGTGACCCTTGAAGGCCTAGATAAATGAGAAAGAAAGAAAGAGACAGATAATGTATATGCAGAAAATGGACAAAGGGAGGGGACTTACATAGAGTCCGGTGCTAGGCGTAGAATCTTCGGAGCCTGGCCGCGTTCCATGGGTTCGGCTCGAGTCGACTAGTCGATGCATCCCGTAGTCGGTATGCTCCACCGGTCAGAACTTGGTCGATAATGAAGGGACCTTCCCATTTGGGCTCGAGCTTGTTCTTTTTCTTGTCCGGCAGGCGTAGAACTAGTTCGCCAACGTTATAAGTTTTGGCCCGTACTTCTCTGCTTTGGTATCTGCGAGCCTGTTGCTGATAAAATGCGGAACGGGCTTTGGCTACGTCGCGCTCCTCCTCCAAGGTGTCCAGACTGTCCTGCCGATCGAGCTCGGCTTCTCTTTCTTCGTACATGCGCACTCGAGGTGAGTCATGAATTATATCACATGGCAAGACTGCCTCTGCGCCGTACACCATAAAGAACGGTGTATATCCGGTACTACGATTCAACGTGGTCCGCAGCCCCCAGAGTACGGAGTCGAGCTCCTCTACCCAGTGCGTGTCAGACTCCGTTAAGGAACGCACTAATCTGGGTTTAATGCCGCTCATTATAAGATCGTTTGCTCGCTCGACTTGACCATTGGTTTGTGGGTGATAGACTGAAGCATAATCGAGCTTGATGCCCATTTTGCTGCACCAGAGTTTTACCTCGTCGGCCATGAAGTTCATGCCATTGTTAGTGATGATGCTGTGGGGGACGCCATAACAGTGTACAACCCCGGATATGAAGTCTATCACTGGTCCGGATTCGGCTGTTTTAACAGGTTTGGCCTCTATCCATTTGGTGAATTTATCCACTATGACCAGTAAGTATTTTTTCTTGTGGGTTCCCCCTTTAAGGGGTCCAACCATGTCAAGCCCCCAGACCGCAAAGGGCCATGTAATGGGGATTGTTTGGAGGGCGGTGGGTGGCATGTAGCTTTGATTTGCAAAGAGCTGGCAACCGGCGCAATGTTGGACCAAGTCCTGTGCGTCTGCCCAGGCTGTTGGCCAATAGAATCCTGTGCGGAAGGCCTTGCTTACAAGGGCCCGGGTTGCGGCGTGATGACTGCCGAGTCCGGCGTGAATTTCTGTGAAAAGATTCCGCCCCTCCTCTTCGGAGATGCACCTTTGAAGGACTCGGGTAGTGCTTTTTTTTGTACAATTCTCCCTCATGGACCCTGTAGGCCTTGGATCGCCGCACTATGCAGCGTGCCTCATTTTGGTTCTCCGAAAGTTCTTGTCTAGTTAGGTAGGCCAGGACTGGTTCTGTCCACGGGGCAATAATGGCCGTTATTACGTGGGCTGAAGGTGTTATTTCGGTGGCAGAGCCTCCGATTGTGTCAGACTATTCGGTATCGGACATTTTGGCCGGGTCCGGACTATTGTTACCGGTGTCTCCTTCCGATACTTTGAATGGCTTGAACAGCCTTTCCAAAAATATGTTGGGGGGACCGTATCGCGTTTTGCACCGATGCGGGCAAGGACATCCGCCGCCTGATTGTTTTCCCGAGCCACATGGTGAAATTCGAGCCCCTCGTCGAGCTGACATTTTTAGAAAGGCGTTTAGATAGGCCGCCATTTTCGGATCCTTGGCGTCAAAGTCTCCATTTATTTGGGATATTGCGAGGTTTGAATCCCCACGCACCTCCAGGCGTTGAATGCCCATGGAGACTGCCATCCGAAGACCATGCAACAGAGCTTCGTATTCGGCTGCATTGTTGGAGTATGTATACAATATTTGCAGTACGTACTGACCGGTATCCCCGGTTGGGGACGTTAGGACGACGCCAGCCCCTAGACCGGCCAGCATTTTAGAGACGTTGAAGTGCATGATCCAGTTGGAGTATGCATCATACTCTTTAGGGAGTTCGGCCTCCGTCCATTCGGCGACGAAGTCGGCCAAAACTTGTGATTTAATGGATCGTCGAGGTTTGTATGTTATGTGGAACGGGAAGAGCTCAATGGCCCATTTGGCAATCCGGCCCGTAGCGTCGCGGTTGTTTATAATATCATTAACTGGCACTTCCAAGGCTACCATAATCGAAAACTCTTGAAAGTAGTGTCGTAGCTTCCGGGACGCCATGAGTACCGCATAGGCTATCTTTTGATAATGTGGGTACCATGATTTGCATGGAGTGAGGACAATGGATACATAGTATACCGGCTTTTGAAGAGGGAATTTATGTCCAGCAGCTTCTCGTTCGACGACGAGCACCGCGCTTACAACTTGATGACTTGCCGCAATGTACAACAGCATTGGTTTGCCAATGTTTGGCACGGCCAGGATTGGGTTGGTTGCCAAAATAGCCTTTATTTCTTACAATCCGGCTGTGGCAGTGTCCATCCACTTGAAGTGTTCGGTGCGCCGAAGAAGGCGATAAAGGGGTAAAGCCTTTTCTCCTAAGCGGGAGATAAAGCGGCTTAGAGCCGCCACACATCCAGTTAACTTCTGGATTTGTTTGAGGTCTGTTGGTGTAGACAACTGTGACAAAGCTCGGATTTTGGCCGGATTAGCTTCGATACCTCTACTGGAGACAATGAAACCCAGGAGCTTTCCGGCTGGTACGCCGAGAAAATGCATTTTTCCGGATTGAGCTTGATGTCGTATGTTCGGAGGTTGCCGAATGTGAGCCTCAAGTCGTCTATCAAAGAGTCGACGTGTTTGGTTTTAACAACCACATCGTCTATGTATGCCTCTAGTGTTTTCCTGTTTTGTTTCTCCAGGCATGTCTGAATCATGCGCTGATATGTTGCGCCGGCGTTCTTGAGCCCAAAAGGCATTGTGTTAAAACAGAAGGGACCGTATGGTGTGATGAATGCCGTTGCGGCTTGGTCGGACTCCGCCATCTTGATTTGGTGGTAACCGGAGTATGCGTCAAGGAAACACAATCACTCGTTTCCTACGGTACCATCAATGATTTGATCGATGCGTGGGAGGGGGAAGGGATCCTTTGGGCAAGCTTTATTGAAGTCTTTGAAATCGACACAAAGGCGCCAGGATTTGTCCTTCTTTGGTACCATCACCAGGTTTGCTAGCCAGTCCGGGTGTTTTATTTCTTTGATGAATCCGGCCTCCAATAACTTGGCTAGTTCCTCTCCCATGGCCTGTCTCTTAGGTTCGGAGAAACGCCGAAGAGCTTGCTTGACCGTCTTGAATCCCTTTAGGATATTGAAGCTATGCTCGGCCAGCCTGCATGGGATTCCTGGCATGTCTGAGGGATGCCAGGCGAATATGTCCCAGTTTTCGCGCAGGAACTCTCGTAGTGCGGAGTCCACAGCGAGGCTTAGCTGTGCCCCGATGGAGGTTGTTTTTGTAGGGTCCGTTGGGTGGACTTGGAATTTGACTATTTCATACCCTGGTTTAAAAGAGGTGGATTTGGATCTCTTGTCGAGTATAACGTCGTCCCTGTCCACTATGGAGCGTAGCGTGGTTAATTCCTTGGCCGAGAGGGCTTCGGATAATGCCTCGAGGGCCAATGCGGCTGTTTTGTTTTCGGCGCAGAGTGCTATGTCCGGATCGCTGGCAAGAGTGATGATTCCGTTGGGCCCGGGCATTTTGAGCTTCATGTACCCGTAATGAGGTATGGCTTGGAAGATTGTGAATGCCTCCCGTCCTAAAAGAGCGTGATAACCACAGCTGAACGGGGCCACTTGCAATGTAATTTCTTCGGAGCTGTAATTATCCGGCGTGCCGAATACCGCATCTAGTGTGATTTTCCTAGCACAGCGTGCTTCACGACTGGGGATGATTCCTCTAAAGGTTGTGCTACTTTGCTCAATGCGGTTCCAACCTATTTCCATCTTTTGAAGAGTTTCCTCATAGATGAGGTTTAATCCACTGCCGCCGTCCATGAGTACTTTGGTGAGTCAAAAGCCGTCCACGATTGGACTGAGGACCAGTGCGGCTGGTGCTCGGGCTGTTCGGAATTTAGGTTCGTCACTGGCATTGAAGATAATAGCCGTGTCACTCCATGGATTTATTGCTGCTACATGGCAGATTTCGGCCATGATGCGGAGTGTTCGCTTGCGTCTATTATTTGACGCGAAGGTCTCAAAGACCGTTAACACCGTATTGTTATCCACGGGATGGTGCTCTGTGGTATTTGGGAGAAGTAGATCCTCACCACTTTTGGCCACCTGCCGGAGTATCCAACATGCTCTAAGGATGTGCGTTGGTATTGTATCCGCTGTACTGTGAATTTTGCAGAGTCCGTTGACCCATCCCTCCAGTATGGTTCCATACCCTGTAGAGGGTTTTTGCTTTTTGGTAGTTGACCCGGGTGTATTGTGATAATGCACCCTTTTGTTTCGGACTGGGTTTGTATTCAGGGCCGGATTATCCCAGAAGTTTATTTCGGTTTTCCAGGCACGTTCCATCGCACAGTACTTTTGTACTATGGACGCTGTCATCGGTTTGTCATGACAGATGTCCTCATGAAAGGACTTAGTCGTGGAGCCATCACTATGGGTTAGATTAAGGGGTTAAACCGGACAAGGGACACGGGGAATTTTATACTAGTTCGGCCCCTTCGAGGAAGGTAAAAGCCTACGTCTAGTTGTGATTGGTATTGCTAGGGCTTCGAAGGTCAGGGAGCAAATCCACTTTGTCTGGCTCTCGAGTTGTTGTTGTCTGTCCTTAAACCACGGCCGGGTCGTCCCTTTATATACATAGGTTGACGCCCGCCGAACTACAGAGCCCCGAAGCCGGATCATAAACGTGTCTGGTTCGGTCTCTATTCTCTCTATCTAATCATACAAGTTATTTGACTAGGTCGGTTTACATTTATAGGCTATAACCCGCCTTTGGGCCTTGGGCCTTCCTTAAAGCGCCATTATCCTCCCATCTTCATGGGCTTCTAATCTTCAAAGAGTCAATCCGGCTACATAAGGCCGGTTTACCTCCAGTAGTAATATCCCCAACATTAGGCCCCAGATTGGTTTGAACTTGTTCATGTCAATCTTCCATACTTAGAAAAAATCTTCTCTCCTATCTTCACTTTGATCTTGTAAACCGCCACAACGTCATATTTCAAAATTATGACAAACCGCCCTGATGTCATCCATTCATTGATGTTGGAGATTACGTTCATTTAATATATATTCAGTTATTGAGGCGACACCTTTATTAACTTATCCATTTTTGGGGCTCCTCGATTCCTGTGCTTGCTGTTTTATCGCTTCACCTTATAAATAGGGCCGAGGGGTCATTTTCACCTCCCCCCCGTGCCTCTTCGTGTCGTCTTCCTTGCGCCGCTCAGCCTCTGGAGCTCCGCCGCCACCGTCGATCGTCGCCTCTGCTCCGACCCTGGGCGCTGCATCACCCTGAATGCACCAGAATACTGCGGCGCCTTTCCGCTTCCTCACCAGCTCCGGTAAGTTCTCTGCTTTTTTCACCATAGATCTGTTCTAGAGTTTCGACATTCTTCATAGTTCTTCCGAAGTTCATCAGTGTTGTTCTTCCCTGTTCTTCCTTTAGTATGTAGATGAACACTTCATGCTTGACGTAACTCTTGCCGTAGCTAACCTACCATGGTCATCACAAATCCTTATGCGCAAAGAACTGATCTAGTCTATCATAAATTGCTTCAGTTCTGCACCCCTTCAAGATCCAATTATTTTTGCTTTTCTGTCTTATCTTAGATCCGAAAGCTTTCTATGTCACTATGAGATCTATTTCTATGTTCCTGTGAGATCCGTTTCTCCTCGCACCAATATAGGCGGTTTGACCTTGTATAAACAGTCTATGCCATTAGCCCTCTGATAAACCGGAGGAGCATTTTACCTTCATAATTATGCTCTGGTTTAACAGTGTCAGAGCAATCCTGTGCTAGTATACCCTTTTTCTCTTATTGCATTAGTCTCCGGGTTGTACCATTTCACATATCAGTATGTTTCTTACTCCCTTGTCTCTTGTATATAATCATGCATAATTTATAAACCGGCCTTTCATTTTTAGTTTGTTTGCTTTGCAATGGCCAAACAATTCACTGCCTGCAACAAGGCTCGTTCCCGGGTTACTGAGGCTCAATTGAATGAGATGGTTGGCATTGGCTCTCTACCTAAGAAAACTGAGATCAAATGGCGAGTACCAGGAACAGAAAATCCTCCAACCCCAAGGCAGGGCGAGGTGGTGGTATTTGTTGACCATATAGGCCGTGGTTTCAAACCGCCAGTGTCAATGTTTTATCGAGATGTGCTTGCCAGCTTCCAACTGCATCCACAAGATATTGGTCCCAACTCAGTTTCCAACTTATGCAACTTCCAGGTCTTCTGTGAAGTATATTTACAAGAAGAACCAACTGCAGAACTGTTCCAAGATTTCTTTCACTTAAACCGCCGCACAGAGTTTGTAAATGGCCCGAACACAGAACTTGGTGGTGTCTCGATTCAGAAGCAGAAAGAAGTGGAATTTCCTCATGCCAAACATCATAGTCACCCAAAGGAATGGAACCAAACATGGTTTTATTGCAGAGACACTTCGCCTGAGGATGAAAATCCCCTCCCCGGCTTTCGTGATCACAGACTATCCAATACTCACCCAATGCCACAACGCCTGAGCTCTTCAGAAAGGGCGAAATACGCTCCTCAACTCGCCAAGCTCCGGGCCTTTATGTCAAACGGTTTAACAGGCGTGGATTTTGTGCGCTGTTGGATATCCTGGAGTATCTTGCTGCTAAGCCGACGTCCCGGTTTAATGTGCGAATATACCGGTGAAGTTGACGACCCTCAACGCCATTGCAACATCCTATTACCTGAAGAAGAAGTTACTGAAGGTGTAAAGAAGATTCTGAATGAATCGGAACTAGTCTGTAGTCAAACCGGTCTGAGTCCCTTCTATGCCAAGAACAAACCGCCTGCTGTAAGCATTACACTTCCTCTTCATCTCTAATATCTTTAACTTATACAATCTGTAACCCTTCTTCTTTATATATATATATAGGGTGATGACCCCTTCTGGAAACGGAAATCCATAGAGAAAGCGGCAAAGCCAACTGGAGACAAAGCGATCAAGCCATCCCGCCCAAAGACCAAAGCCTTAAAACGGACGTCAAAGCGGAAAACGGCTGACCGGATTAATATGGAGCTTGATGATGATACCGATGATCCAGAAGTTGAGGTAGAACGTGACTCACTTGGCTCTCTTTTTATGCATCTTGTTAACAATGATCTTCCTCAGGAGGATGCAGAAGCTAGTCAAGCTGATGATGCAGAGGTAATTACCCTTTCCTCCGATTTAGACTCTATGCTAACACAAAAAACTCGCCAAGCAATCCGGAAAGTAAGCTTTTCTCATCCTCTTGCTCACTTGGATCCAACATTTATTTTGAAGACTCAACAGCATGAAGCTCGCCGGACAACCCGGCACAGTGGCCAACATGTCACTTCAACCGGTTTACCGGACAATCCGGTTCGGAAGCGCCGGTCTGAGGTCTCTCCGCCTTCTGACCATTCTTACCCCAAGGCAGGTTATTTCAGACAGCCTCTTAATCCGTTTGATTCAAATTACCAGGTGACACCTCCTTCCTCTTCTGGTGAATCGACAGAAACTCAACTCCCCCCTTTGAAAACTATGGCCTGGTGAGTTGTAAAACCTTTCCTTTCAATGCGCCCTACATCCTTTGAATAGGATGTTAATCCTTTTTATTCTGTTTTCAGGGCCAAAGCCAGACCCAGTAAGAAAGCTCGGGTCACCAATCCGCCAGAAGACCCTGTCGCCGAAGAAGAAGAACCAAGAGGTGAACTGGAACAGACTGGCAAACCGGAAGGCCCCCATCCTGAAACTACTTTTGATGATCCGCCCCTTGAAGGCCAACATACCGACGAACCAACAGATGTTGAGCCTGCTGCACCCGATACTGAACCGGCAGAACCAAACCGGGCCAGTCCGATGAAAGACACTAAAATTCCATCATCATCCACCAAAAATCCTGAAGGCCAAGGTGATGACGTTATTATTACTGGAATAGGTCACAACTCTCCTGGCCATCCCGTTATTTTAGCTCAGCATAGTGTCAAAGAAGAGCAAATTGCTAGGGATAAAGGTAAATGGAGCAGCGACTTATCAAACTATGCTCATCTTAACACTTATGAGCTTCATTCCGGCTTCTTGAACCGTCTGCACTCAAACCGGGATTATGAAGCCGGTTTGGTAAACTTGATGAAAGAGCAATATGAGGTAAATTCTTCTCCCTTTGTATATTGATTTATAGCTGAAACACTATCCCAAGTAGCCCCCAAGGGCCGTTTTATGATTATTAATAAAAAAACGGGTCTTTGTAACACTTCAAGCATCCCATCACTGATCCTTGCAATGGCGTGTCGCCAATAATAGATAAGACTCATCTTGAAAAAATTAGATAACTTTCTGCAGCATAGCCCCCAAAGGCCAGTTTAACTTGGCAAGTTAATCCGGTTTTTAATCCACACAGTTGTTTTAGAACAGACCCTCAGCCCCGAGGGAGAACTACTCCCTCCTCGTCATGGAGAGCACCGGGATGATGAAGATGGCCACCGGAGAGGGATTGCCCCCTCCGACAGGGTGCCGAAATGGGTCTAGATTGGTTTTCGGTGGCTACGGAGGCTGCTGGCGGCAGAACTCCGGATCTATTGTGCTCCTCGATCGTTTTAGTGTATATGGAGATATATAGGCGGAAGAAGTACGTCAGGGGGGGGCACGAGGGGCCCACGAGGGGGGAGGGTGCACCCAGGGGGGGGGGGGGGGTGGGCGCGCCCCCTGCCTCGTGGCTTCCTCGTTGCTTCCCTTACGTGCACTCCAAGTCTCCCGGGTTGCTTTCCTCCCAAAAATAAGTTCCGTGAAGTTTCATGTCAATTGGACTCCGTTTGATTTTCCTTTTCTGCGATACTCTAAAACAAGGTCAAAACAGAAACTGGCATTGGGCTCTGGGTTAATAGGTTAGTCCCAAAAATCATATAAAATAGCATATAAATGCATATAAAACATCCAAGGTTGATAATGTAATATCATAACAATCAAAAATTATAGATACGTTGGAGACGTATCAATAAGTAGATGATGGGTTGCTAGAGTGACAAAAGCGTAAACCCTAGTTTATGCGTTGCTTCGTAAGGGGCTGATTTGGATCCATATGTTTCATGCTATGGTTAGGTTTACCTTAATACTTCTATTGTAGTTGCGGATGCTTGCAATAGGAGTTAATCATAAGTGGGATGATTGTCCAAGTAAGGACAACATCCAAGCACCGGTCCACCCACAAAACAAATTATCAAAGTACCGAACGCGAATCATATGAACATGATGAAAACTAGCTTGACGATAATTCCTATGTGTCCTTGGGAGCGCTTTACTTCATATAAGAGTTTGTCCAGGCTTGTCCTTTGCTACAAAAGGATTGGGCCATCTTGCTGCACCTAATTTACCTTTATTACTTGCTACTCGTTACAAATTACCTTATCACAAAACTATCTGTTACCGATAATTTCAATGCTTGCAGAGAATACCTTACTGAAAACTTCTTATCATTTCCTACTGCTCCTCATCGGGTTCGACACTCTTACTTATCGAAAAGGCTACGATAGACCCCCTATACTTGTGGGTCATCAGTTTCCTAACCATGGACATGAGTTGTCATTTGATAACGGGATCACATCATTAGGAGAATGATGTGATGGGCAAGACCCATCCGTTAGCTTAGCATATTGATCGTTCAGTTTTATTGCTATTGCTTTCTTCATGTCAAATTCATATTCCTTCGACTAAGAGATTATGCAACTCCCGGATACCGGAGGAATACCTTGTGTGCTATCAAACGTCACAACATAACTGGGTGATTACAAAGATGCTCTACAGGTATCTCCGAAGGTGTTTGTTGGGTTGGCATAGATCAAGATGAGGATTTGTCACTCCAAGAATCGGAGAGGTATCTCTGGGCCCTATTGGTAATGCACATCATAATAAGCCTTGCAAGAAAAGTGACTAATGAGTTAGTTACAGGATGATGTATTACAGAATGAGTAAAGAGACTTGCCGGTAATGAGATTGAACTAGGTATGAAGATACCGACGATCGAATCTCGGGCAAGTAACATACCGATGGACAAAGGGAATAACATATGTTGTCATAACGGTTCAACCAATAAAGATCTTCGTAGAATATGTAGGAACCAATATGAGCATCGAGGTTCCGCTATTGGTTATTGACCGGAGAGGTGTCTCGGTCATGTCTACATAGTTCTCGAACCCGTAGGATCTGCACGCTTAACGTTTGATGACGATATAATATTATATGAGTTATGTGATTTGGTGACCGAATGTTGTTTGGATTCCCAGATGAGATCATGGACATGACGAGGATTCTCGAAATGGTCTCGAGGTAAAGATTGATAGACACACACACACACAAACACACACACACACACACACACACACACACACAGATATATATATATATATATATATATATATATATATAAGACAATGGTATTCGGACACTAGAAGTGTTCCGGAGTGTATAGGGTACTTATCGGGTCACCGAAGGGTGTTTTGGGTGCCCCCGACAAAAGTTATGGGCCTTATGGGCCAAGAGAGGGAACACACCAACCATAAGGGGCTGGTGTGCCCCCATAGCAGGCCGGCCTAAGTGGAGAAGGAAAGGGGAGGAGGAAAGGAAAAAGAGGGAATAGGATTCCCCCTTCCTTCCCCCTCTCCCCTCTTTCCTTCCCCCTTTCGTATAGAAGGAAAGGGGCACAGGGCATGGCAGGGCCCCTAGGGGGTGGCGGCCAATCCCTAGGGCACCCTGGCTGCTTCCCCTCCCCTCCCACCTATATATATATATATGTGAGGAGGGGCGCCTCACAAGGACACAACATCAACTGTTAGCCGTGTGCGGTGCCCCCCTCCACAGTTTACACCCTGGTCATATTCTCGCCGAGATTAGGCGAAGCCCTGCGCTGATCACTTCACCATCACCGTCACCACGCCGTCGTGCTGACAGAACGCATCTAGTACCTCGACACCTTGCTAGATCAAGAACTCGGAGGTGTCGTCCATTCAGTACTTGATTGGTCGGAGCTAGAAGAAGTTCGACTACATCAACCGCGTTGTCAAACGCTTCCACTTTCGGTCTACGAGGGTACATGGACACACTCTCCCCCTCTCATTGCTATGCATCTCCTAGATAGATCTTGCGTAAGTGTAGGAATATTTCCGAAATTGCATGCTACGTTTCCCAACATGTCTATGGTGTTTTATCGGGGGACGGGTTAGTTGCATTTCTGCCACTAGGCATGCAACTACAAGCTGTCAGCCCAAACAACAACTTTGTGGTGTTTTGTCGGGGACGGGCAGTTGCATGTCTCCCACTAGGGATGAAACTGCAAGGTGTCGACCCCAACATGAACTATATGTGGTGTTTTAATTTGTTGCGAGGGGCAGTTGCATGTTTGTGACTAGCCATGCGACCTCAAGTATTTCTTATCGAGGGGAAGGGTAGTTGCATGTCTACCAGTAGAGACACAACTGCAAGTGTCATGCTCCGATCCGTCGTCCCCCAAGTGCAACTACATGTGCTTCAATGTGACTGTAACTGCAATTTTCTATTATTTTTCTTTTTGCCTTTTCACTTATGTGTTTGGTTTTTGGTTTGTTTTTTCTTTCCTACATGGGAGTGTATTGTTTTTTATTACAAATCGTGCAATATAGTTGCATGCTTGCCTCGACGTGCAACTGCTTGTACTACACATCACATGTAACTGCAAGTGCACCAACTTAACAGTACAGAAGGATTTTTTTAGGAGACAGTACAAAAGGATTAGATGTGTGTGGTGTCCCGATATGTGTGTAATTTATTAATTTCTATCTTCCCTTTTATTTTACTGTATCATTGTTTGCACACTCGATGGTTGCACATAATTTGTTTTGCATGGTAATACATGTCTCATTCATATTATAAAGATCAAAGTACAAGTCACATATGGACCGACATAACAAAACTGGAAAGATAGCAGAACATATCTCAGCTTCACACCAACACCCGTCACCTGGCTTCGGCACCACCATAGCAGCCACCGAAGAAATAAATGGCGGATCACCTCCTTACCCCAGCTCGACACGGCTCCATCACTGATATGTAGCTTTGCAAACCTCCAAGGTAGCTCACCAAAAGTGAAGCCATTGTCGTTGAATGAATCAGACCGGGGCAACACCCCGGACACACCATCAAACTCCAGATCTGGCATTCGCCGAAGCAGGAGACCATACCTACCATCCACAAACCACGAACCAAACACATGTACCGTGTTACAAATGTCGTCGATGCAGACCATAGTCTGCATCTGCTCCTGGACTACCTCCCAAGCTCCCCGGCGAAGCTAGAGCAAACGTCGTTGCAACGACGGAGCCCAAGGACACAGATCCACCAATGTTGATGTCGCCGCCGCCATGCCATACTTGCTTGAACAGACTGGTTGCCAAATTCACCCCCAACCATAGGACCGAAGGCCTCGTCAGGGATGGATCCGAAGAATCTTTATTCAACGTCGTCATTGTCGCCGAAGCCAAGACGATGAGCAGCCTAAAAACCTAGACTATGAGAGAGTAACACGATCCACACGCGTAATTGCATTACGGTTTTATGCGTGCAAGAAAAATATTTTTTTCATTTATTTATGTATAAATACTTGTATTTTTTCCTCTAATATAAAATCACCATAAGATGCATGCCCATAGCTCACACGGTCACACCCAACTACAAGCAGCTTATACAAGGAATTTTCGACAAACAAAAAAAATACAAACACAAGAAAGGTGCATCACTTGTCGAGGCTGAAGCTATTTAGCAAAATACACTTATGCGGGCAGTGGTGCATCCCAAGTAGCTGGCCTGATTCCCCGAAACCCTAAACCCCCTCCCTGGCGGCAGCGGCGATTAGGGCTCGAGTGGAAACTTTCAGCGCTCGTCGATCTGATCGGTGGAGCACAACGTGTTCTGAGGGAAGATGGCATGATCTGACCATGGCAAGGGGACGGCGACTCCTGACTCGCCAGGAAAAGCTAGGGCTTCTCTTTGGAGGCTCTGGGAAAGCTTGGTGTAACCGATGAGGAGGCAACACCTCAAGTCATCGATGACAGAGAGAAGGGTGCGCCGGAGAAGTGGCTATTGACTGGGAAGGTACTTTGCCGTAATCTGCTCCATATTCAAACCATAACCAATGCTCTCCGTCCGGCATGGGGAAATCCTCGCTGATTGCAATTCCGCTCCATTGGGGAAAACAAGTTTGTGGCTGAATTCGAGTCCCAACGTGACCATGATCGGATCTGGAATGGGTCATCGTGGCATGTCAGTAAACATGCAGTGATCCAATCTGAATTTGTGGACTGTATGCGGCCGGATGAAGCAAGTTCTGATCAGCTCCAGTTGTGGGCTAGGATAATGAATCTGCCATACAATTTGCGTGATGATGCCTAGGGAAAGGTAATTGCAGCACAGATTGATAAAGGTGCATCGTCAGTACACTTTGATCATATTGGAGGCTACCTGTGGGCGAGGGTGACAGTGGATGTGAACAAACCTCTTAGGAGGTGGATTGTGATTGAGTCGGCCAAGAGAAAGAAACAAGATCCAGATGACATACAATATGAAAACATTCCTCACATGCTTCTCTTGTGGCCGGCTGGGGCACTCGGACCTGTACGGTTCAACTCCTGGACAACGGGATGAGAAAGGAGATCTCCCATTTGGTTCAAAGTTGAGGGCACCCGACGATCGAAAGAACGAAACTTCTGGAGATAGTACCAGTGAAGAACAACACTTGGGGACGAGCAATAAAAGGGAGTCGAAGAATTCTAGCACAACTAAGGATGGCGGTGTTGGGGAACGTAGTAATTTCAAAATTTTCCTATGCAGACGCAAGATCATGGTGATGCATAGCAACGAGAGGGAAGTGTATCGTCCATGTACCCTCGTAGACCGTAAGAGGAAGCATTATGAGAACATGGTTGATGCAGTCGTAAGTCTTCACGATCCGACCGATCCAAGTACCGAACGCACGACACCTCCAAGTTCAGCACACGTTTAGCTCGATGACGTCCCACGAACTCCGATCCAGCAGAGCTTCACGGGAGAGTTCCTTCAACACGACGACGTGATGACGGTGATGATGTTGCTACCGACACAGGGTTTCTCCTAAGCACAGCTATGATATGATCGAGGAGGATTATGGTGGAGGGGGGCACCGCACATGGTTAAGGGATCAATGATCAACTTGTCTGTCTTTGGGGTGCCCCTGCCCTCATATATAAAGGAGCTAGGGGGAGGCGGCCGGCGAGGAGGAGGGCGCGCCAAGAAGGGAGTCCTACTCCCACCGGGAGTAGGACTCCTCCTTTCCTAGTATGATTAGGAGAAGGGGAAAGGGAAGGAGAGAGGAGGAAGGAAAGGGGGGCACCCCCTCCTTGTCCAATTCGGACTAGAGGGGGAGGGGGCGCGCGGCCTGCCCTGGCCGCCCCTCCTCTTCTCCACTAAGGCCCTATACGCCGATTACATCCCCCGGGGGGTTCCGGTAATCCCCCAGTTCTCCGCTATATGTCCGAAACCTCCCGTAACACTTCCGGTGTCCGAACATAGTCATCCAATATATCGATCTTTATGTCTCGACAATTTCGATACTCCTCGTCATGTCCATGATCATATCCGGGACTCCTAACTACCTTCGGTACATCAAAATACAAAAACTCATAATACCGATCGTCACAGAACTTTAAGAGTGTGGACCCTACGGGTTCGAGAACTATGTAGACATGACTGAGACATGTCTTCAGTCAATAACCAATAGCGAAACCTGGATGCTCATATTTGTTCCTACATATTCTACAAAGATCTTTATGGGTCAAACCGCATAACAACATACGTTGTTCCCTTTGTCATCGGTATGTTACTTGCCCGAGATTCGATCGTCGGTATCTCAATACCTAGCTCAATCTCGTTACCGGCAAGTCTCTTTACTCATTTCCGTAATGCATCATCCCACAACTAACTCATTAGTCACAATGCTTGCAAGGCTTATAGTGATGTGCATTACCGAGAGGGCCTAGAGATACCTCTCCGACAATCGGAGTGAAAAATCCTAATCTCGATCTATGCCAACTCAACAAGCACCATCGGAGACACCTGTAGAGCACCTTTATAATCACCTAGTTATGTTGTGATGTTTTCTAGCACACAACGTGTTCCTCCGGTACTCAGGAGTTGCATAATCTCATAGTTATAGGAACATGTATAAGTCATGAAGAAAGTAGTAGCAACAAACTAAACGATCATCGTGCTAAGCTAACGGAATGGGTCAAGTCAAGCACATCATTCTCCTAATGATGTGATCCCGTTTATCAAATGACAACTCATGTCTATGGTTAGGAAACATAACCATCTTTGACCAACAAGCTAGTTAAGTAGAGGCACACTAGTGACACTCTGTTTGTCTATGTATTCACACATGTATTATGTTTCCAGTTAATACAATTCTAGCATGAATAATAAACATTTATCTTGAAATAAGGAAATAAATAATAACTTTATTATTGCCTCTAGGGCATATTTCCTTCAGTCTACCACTTGCACTAGAGTCAATAATCTAGTTCACATCTTTATGTGATTAGTTCACATCTCCATGTGACTAATATCCAAATGGTTTACTAGAGTCAATAATCTAGTTCACATCGCTATGTGATTAACACCCAAAGAGTGATCATGTTTTTCTTGTGAGAGAAGTTTAGTCTACGGGTCTGCAACATTCAGATCCGTATGTATTTCGCAAATTTCTATGTCTACAATGCTCTGCACGGAGCTACTCGAGCTAATTGCTCCCACTTTTAATGTGTATCCAGATCGAGACTTAGAGTCATCTAGATCAATGTAAAAATCTTGCATCGATGCAACTCTTTACGATGAACTCTTTTATCACCTCCATAACCGAGAAATATTTCCTTAGTCCCCTAAGGATAATTTTGACCGCTGTCCAGTGATCTACACCTAGATCACTATTGTACTCCCTTGCCAGAAAGATGCTAAGGTATACAATAGGACTGGTAAACAACATAGCATACTTTATAGAACCTATGACTGAGGCATAGGGAATGACATTTCATTCTCTTTCTATTTCTTGTTGTGGTCGGGTTTTGAGTCTTAACTCAACTTCACACCTTACAACACAGGCAAGAACTCCTTCTTTGACTGTTCCATTTTGAACTACTTCGAAATCTTGTCAAGGTATGTACTCATTAAAAAAACTTATCAAGCGTCTTGATCTGTCTCTATATATCTTGATGCTCAATGTGTAAGCAGCTTCATCGAGGTCTTTTTTTGAAAAACTCTTTTCAAACACTCCTTTATGCTTTCTAGAAAATTCTACATTATTTCCGATCAACAATATGTCATTCACATATACTTATCAGAAATGTTGTAGTGCTCCCACTCACTTTCTTGTAAATACAGGCTTCACTGCAAGTCTGTATTAAACCATATGCTTTGATCACTTTATCAAAGCATATATTCCAACTCCGAGATGCTTGCACCAGTCCATAGATGGATCGCTGGAGCTTGATCACTTTGTTAGTACCTTTAGGACCGACAAAACCTTCGGTTGCATCATATACAACTCTTCTTTTAAGAAGTCCATTAAGGAATACAATTTTGACATCCATTTGCCAGATTTCATAAAATGCGGCAACTGCTAACTTGATTCGGACAGACTTTTAAGCATCAATATGAGTGAGAAAATCTCATCGTAGTCAATACCTTAAACTTGTCGAAAACATTTTTGCGACAATTCGAGCTTTGTAGATAGTAACACTACTATCAGCGTCCATCTTCCTCTTGAAGATCCATTTATTCTTAATGACTCACCGATCATCGGGCCAGTCAATCAAAGTCCATACTTTGTTCTCATACATGGATCCCATCTCAAATTTCATGGCCTCAAGCCATTTCGTGGAATCTGGGCTCATCATCACTTCCTCATAGTTCGTAGGTTCGTCATGGTCAAGTAACATGATCTTCAGAACAACATTACCGTACCACTCTGGTGCGGATCTCACTCTGGTTGACCTACGAGGTTCGGTAGTAACTTGATCTGGAGTTACATGATCATCATCATTAGCTTCCTCACTAATTGGTGTAGGAATCACTGGAATTGATTTCTGTGATGAACTACTTTCCAATTCGGGAGAACGTACAATTACCTCATCAAGTTCTACATTCCTCCCACTCCACTTCTTCCGAGAGAAACTTCTTCTCTAGAAAGTATCCATTCTTAGCAACGAATATCTTGCCTTCTGATTTGTGGTAGAAGGTGTACCCAGCAGTTTCCTTTGGGTATCTTATGAAGACGCATTTCTCCGATTTGGATTCGAGCTTATCAGGTTGAAACTTTTTCACATAAGCATCATAGCCCTAAACTTTAAGAAACGACAGCTTAGGTTTCTTGCTAAGCCACAGTTCAGATGGTGTCGTCTCAACGGATTTAGATGGTGCCCTATTTAACGTGAATGCAGTTGTCTCTAATTCCTAACCCCGAAACAATAGTGATAAATCGGTAGGAGACATCATAGATTGCACCATATCTAATAAAGTACGGTTATGACGTTCGGACACACCATTACGTTGTGGTGTTCCAGGTGGTGTGAGTTGCCAAACTGTTCCGCATTGTTTCAAATGAAGATCAAACTCGTAACTCAAATATTCTTCTCCACGATCAGATCGCATAAACTTTATTGTTCTTGTTACGATGATTTTACACTTCACTCTAAAATTCTTTGAACTTTTCAAATGTTTCAGACTTATGTTTCATCAAGTAGATATACCCATATCTGCTCAAGTCATCTGTGAAGATCGGAAAATAACGATACCCGCCGCGAGCCTCAACACTCATCGGATTACATACATCAGTATGTATTATTTCCAATAAGTCAGTTGCTTGCTCCATTGTTCCGGAGAACGGAGTTTTAGCCATATTGCCCACGAGGCATGGTTCGCAAGCATCAAATGATTCATAATCAAGTGATTCCAAAAGCCCATCAGCATGGAGTTTCTTCTTGCGCTTTACACCAATATGACCTAAATGGCAGTGGCACAAATAAGTTGCACTATCATTGTTAACTTTGCATCTTTTGGCTTCTATATTATGAATGTGTGTATCACTACGATCGAGATTCAATAAACCATTCACCTTGGGTGTATGACCATTTAAGGTTTTATTCATGTAAACATAACAACAATTATTCTCTAAATTTAAATGAATAATTGTATTGCAATAAACATGATCAAATCATATTCATGCTTAACGCAAACACCAAATAACATTTATTTAGGTTCAACACTAATCTCGAAAGTATAGGGAGTGTGCGATGATGATCATATCAATCTTGGAACCACTTCCAACACACATCGTCACTTCACCCCTAACTAGTCTTCGTTCATTCTGCAACTCTCGTTTCGAGTTACTAATCTTAGTAACTGAAATAGTATGAAATACTGAGGGGTTGCTATAAACACTAGTAAAGTACACATCAATAACATGTATATCAAATATACATTTGTTCACTTTGCCATCCTTCTTATCTGCAAATACTTGGGGCAGTTCTGCTTTCTAATGACCCGTCCCTTTGTAGTAGAAGCACTTAGTCTCGGGCTTAGTCTAGACTTGGGCTTCTTCACTTGAGCAGCAACTTGCTTGCCATTCTTCTTGAAGTTCCCCTTCTCCCCTTTGCCCTTTTCTTAAAACTAGTGGTCTTGTCAACCATCAACACTTGATGCTTTTCTTGATTTCTACCTTCGTCGATTTCAGCATCACGAAGAGCTTGGGAATCATTTCCGTTATCCCTTGCATATTATAGTTCATCACGAAGTTCTAGTAACTTGGTGATAGTGACTAGAGAACTCTGTCAGTCACTATCTTATCTGGAAGATTAACTCCCACTTGATTCAAGTGATTGTAGTACTCAGACATGCTGACTGGTTGAGCTATTCTCCTCCATCTTGTAGGCAAAACACTTTGTCAAAGGTCTCATACTTCTCTACTCGGGCATGAGTCTGAAATACAAATTTCAGCTCTTGGAACATCTTATATGCTCCGTGGCATTCAAAACGTTTTTATAGTCCTGATTCTAAGCCACAATGGTGCACTAAACTATCAAGTAGTCATCATATATAGCGAGCTCGCCAAATGTTCATAACGTCTGCATCTGCTCCTGCAATCGGTCTATCACCTAGCGGTGCATCAAGGACATAATTCTTCTGTGCAGCAATGAGGATAATCCTCATATCACAGATCCAATACGCATCATTGCTACTAACATCTTTCAACTTAGTTTTTTCTCTAGGAACATATCAAAATAAACAAGGAGCTACATCGCGACACTACTAGAAAAAAGGTTGTTAGTGGCGCACCTATTTTTGCTATTAATGGCGCACTATAGGTACACCACTATTAACACACCACTAGTAACAAATAGTAATGCCGCACCTCTGGTGCGCCATTAGTATCTCAGATAATAGTGGTGCACCACGTAGTGCGCCGTTACTATGTCCAACAGTGCGCCATTACTATGCCTCCTAGGGGGGCATATTTACCTTCACGTATGCCCCTAAGTGCGCCATTACTATGCCCCATAATGCGCCACTGGTATTTAGCCTTGGTGCGCCACTAATGCTCAATATGGTGCACCACTCTATGAATATTAGGAATTATTATTTTTTGCTTTTCTGGTATTTGCACAGGTTACAAAATACGTTACACAGCACAGAATATAAACATCACACAATAGAATTAATCATATTAGTCTCCAAATTCGAAATGGCGAACAAAGTTCAAACATTAGCCAAGTTTAGGTCTGGAGAAATTAGCAAAGTTCATCATATATATTAGCCGAGTTTGTCGTCACATTACAAAGTCGATATCGATCATCTAAACTACCATCACATAGAAGAGAGCTGCGGTCACGATGAGCATCATCGCGATGAAACTGGTCTTAATCCAGTTCCTCCTCCGCTCCCTCCTCTCTCCCGCTAGATAGCGCGCGTATCTAGCTTCCGCCTCCGCCCTAGTGGTGTACCCTTTGTAATTGTTACCGCTGAAACAGTGAACCTATCTCCGACACTCCTCCCAGTCACCGTAGATTTCAGGAACCTTACCCTTGTACACGACATACGACGGCATCTCTATGCATTAGACAAACAAAACGTTAGTAGCAATTCACAGACAATATATAAGTAGTATATAAGTATGCAACAAAAGGATCGGAAGAGAAAAGAAACACATTAATAGCATGATTCATGGTCCTACTAATAAATAGCATCGATTACATATAAGTTGAACGACTGTCCAAACTAAAGATACATACAAGTTCATTAAAGTTTAATTACAACATGAGCTAATTGATATTTCAGAACTACATAGCATCATTACTTTCGACTTGACTCAGGGACCGGAGCGTGGATGAAGCCACCGTCTTTCGTGATGGTCATGAAATTGCGATCGTTGTCAGCCTGCATTTGTTGCGTTGTTTCTATTTCACTGTTGGACGGTTGATATTTGAGGTAGAACTGCCCCGAGGAACGAAGGACATCTTCATAGATGATTTCCGCAAACTCCGAGTGGATGCGAAAGAATTCTTGTCTGATGTCCGCGTCCTGGATTGCCGACAAGCGTGCGGCCCAATCTTTGAGATTAGTTGGTAGCAGAAGGTGATTATGGTCCCGTACGATCGCCCGCATGTGATGGAGGGCGTAGTAGGCATCCTTCTGACTGCCAGGCGGCTGCTTGACGCAGGGGAAGATCATTATGTGGGTGAACACGTGCTTGCCGTACCTACAAATGGGCCTCCTAAAGGTGCCTCCAGATTTGGCGTAGCCGGGGAGAGCATCATCAAGAACTTTCTTTATATTTGTGTAGTCTTTCTTCGACTGACAGTCTGAGTCGAAATACGTGGCCATAGAATATTTCGGGCTTAAGAGGATGAGTGTGCAATGTGTGTCACTGCACAAAACACGGAATGTTAGAAAAAAAGAATGATCGAAATCTAGGAAATCATATGTTACGGGGCGGTGAGGGGATGACTTACTCGGGGAAGTAAGGCACGAGGAAGTTATCCTTATCAGGGTTCGCCAGAATGACGCCTTCGAGGTATGAACTCGCGACTTGCTGGTCCCCAGCGCTGCCTAAGATCTTGGCACGCATGTAGAAGGGGTCGACTATCATGATGTCTGGGGTCTTGTCTCTAATGATCTGCATCTCCATACTGAGCGAAAATAGCCGAATGAAGGTGTAGTCCAGCAGATGAAGGTTAAACATAGCGAAGATGTCATCAAACCGCAGGACGATCATACCCCCGATGGTGCTATCGACAAAGCCATTTCCCTCTGGCACCTTGGCCATGAAAACTGGGTATGCCACATCATTCTCGGAGAGACGCTGCTTCTCCATAGAAAGAACAGTGTCATGCAGACTCCGCATAGCACTGGTTACAGCATTGAGCAGATTAGTCGGTAGCATCGGCCTACCCGCCACATGCACCCTCCTCGAGATATCCTTAGGTGAAGGTGCCCGTCCTGAGCATGGATCGTACTCGGTGCCGGCTGGCTTGCACCCTTGTTATTTTTTATTTTCCGTCCCTTCTGGTTCTTCTGCTGTAATGGGATCGAGTTCTGCTCAGAGACCACCTTCTTGAGTGTGTTGTGGCTGATAATACTTCGCACCTTGGTTATCTGAGGCTCGATGAAGGCGGCAGCTAGAGGCATCTCCTGGGAACTGAACGCCAGACGACGCCTGTTGCAATTGGGTTTCTCCGCGGTACCACACTACAAAAAAGACACATCCGTGACATTTTGGGCCAAACGAATTTTTTTTCTGTCATACATATGACACTTCTATGACGATAATTGTGACAAAACCCGGTATCATCATAGATGTGGTGGGCTCCTACTTCTATGACAAAAAATCATGACAGAAAATGGTCTTTTCATCCCGGGCGGGCCGGAGACGCAGCTGCATGACATTCTTTGGGTCGTCCATGACGGAAAAAACCGTGGTAGAAGCAAGGGGGAGGAAAATTTCGGGGAGTTCCCGGTTACGGTGGGAGGTCGGGGGCCGAGCGATGCGCGTTTCTCTCGTACACGTACGCGCGTGTGTGCGAGGCGTTGGCTCTAACTGAACCCGAGCGATTGCACTGCAGGCTACGCATTACTGAACCCGAGAGATCGATCGATGGTTGTTAACTGAACCCGATCTAGTGATTCCTTCACTACTGCTGCTAACTGAAGTCGATTGATGGGATGAACAGTGAGCGTTGCGGGGGGGTTTGGATGAACAGTGAGAAGTGGCATTGCCTTTGGATGAACAGGACCCCGTGGTGTGGTGGAGGGCCGGATAAACAGTAGACGGTGGAGGGGTGGACGAACAGGACCCCGTGGTGTGGAGGGCTGGATGAACAGTAGACGGTGGAGGGGTGGTTGAACAGGACCCCGTGGTGTGGAGGGCTGGGTGAACAGTAGACGGTGGAGGGGTGCCCATGGAGGGGTGGTTGAACAGGACCCCTTGGTGTGGAGGGCTGGATGAACAGTAGACGGTGGAGGGGTGGTTGAACAGTAGTTGGTGGAGTAGCGCGCGGTGGAGGCTGGATGAACAGGATCCCGTGGAGGCTGGATGAACAGGAGCCCGTGGAGGCTCGAGGAGGTCGACGGTGGAGATGAACAGTATCCCGTGGAGTCCCGTTTTGCGGTACGCCACACCCCTCCCGATGAACAGGACCCCCATTTCGACCGTAACGCTCCAACACAAGTCTGTTTCGTCCGTTTTGCGGTATGCCACACCCCTCCCGATCAACAAGACCCCCGTTTCGACCGTAGGAGGTCCATTTCCTCTGTTTTGCAGTACGCCAGACCCCTCCTGATGAACAGGATCCCATTTCGAAGTTGGCCGGTCGAACACAAGGCCGTTTCCTCCATTCTGCGGTACGCCAGGCCTCGTTTCCATTGCCTGTTCCGTCCAAGCCCTCCCGATGAACACGACGCATTCCGTTGCCTCCCCATGAACACGACACATTTCTTTGCCTCCCCATGAACACGACGCATTCCATTGCCTCTCCATGAACACGACGATGATGCTGTTTCTCCGTTCGGACCCAGCCATGTACACGAGCCCTGGCCGTACGTATGCGCGAGTAGGCGTTCGAGAACCCGCCCGTATGTACACATATGTGGCCGTATTTTCTTTCTTGACCATGGCCGCTGTACGTACGTGTACATGCTATGTGCGCACCTCTACTACGACACGTGCCGCCTCAACATCGACCAGTATATATGTACGTACACGTTCGCGACCAGAATGACAACGCTACGTATGCTTCGACCAGGTGGGTCCCGACTGTCAGGCACTTCCTTGCATGCGAAGCTGTAGCTGGTGGGTCCCAGCAGTTAGGGGGGCGAAATACGGTGGCCCGTCCGGTGGGTCCCCGCTGTCAGGTGGAGGAATAATTATTTTGCACGTAATAAGGAGGCACTTCCTTGCTGCGGCCATGGACCCAGCTGTCGGCCTCTCCATGTACAGTCCATGTCCGATGGAAGCCGTTCCTTCACCATGTTGACCACGCCGCGCCGAGAGCACCAGGGCGGTGGACGACGGCGAGGCCTAGGAAAGGGACGACATGGAGCCAGGGAAGATGCGGCAGTGGATGCCCACGCGTAGAGGAGTACGAGGGTTCACTGGTTCGCTGCGGTGTGAGGCTGCCGTTGCCGCAGAATAACAGGGATGTGGGTGAGTAGAGGGATGGCCTGGCTAGCGGTGGGAGTAGTAGGGGGCGGTGAGGTCTCCGCCGCATCGCAGCCGGCCACGGGAGGCAGGAGCACGAGGCATGACCGGCGCTGGTTTGGGCGGCTGGAGCAAGAAGACCAGAGGTTGAAGAAGCACTACAGCCGTTGGATGGACATCATACGGTCACTGGATCTAGAATCGTGCATATTGACTAAGTTGAAGAAGACATCCATCCCTGTCAACTTAGTAGGCCAACGAGTCAGCCTCCCACCAAGGTGGGTCCCAGCTAGCAGGTGGGTATTCTTTTTTTTGAGCATAATAAGGAGGCACTTCCTTGCGTGCGAAGATATAGCTGGTGGGTCTGAGCTGTCAGTGGCGGTAACATTTTTTTCACGAAATACAGAGGCCCTTTCGGTGGGTCCCTGTTGTCAGGTGGAGGAATCATTATTTTGCGTGTAATAAGGAGGCATTTCCTTGCGTGCGGCCGTGGACCCAGCTGTCGGCCTCTCCTCGTACAGCCCACTTCAGATGCATGTCGGTCGTTGACCACGTTAATCAGGCCGCGCTGAGAGCACCAGGGCGGTGGACGACGGCGAGGCCTAGGAAGGGAACGACACGAAGGTAGGGAAGACTCGGCAGTTGTTTCCCACACGGAGGGGAGTACGACTGTACGAGGGTTTACTGGTTCGTCTGCCATCGCCGGAGAATAACAGCAGGTGTGGGTGAGTAGAGGGATGGCTAGGCCAGCGATGGGAGTACGGTGGGGCGGTGAGGCCTGCGCGGCAGCACAGCCGGCCGCGGGAAGGAGGGAGCAGGCATTCCTGTCGACGCATGTTTGAGCGGCTGGAGCAGGAAGAACAGAGATTGAAGAAGCACGACGGCCGTTCGATGGACATCCAACAGTCACTGCTTGTGCGTCAACCTTTTTTTAGGAAAGCCTCAAATCTGTGGAAAACAGCATACAACCCATCTGCCATTATTTCTAATAATTTACAGTGCATTTGCTAATTCTTATGGTTTTTTTGGAGCACATATTCTTTTTGTTAGCATTACAGCCCATATTGTGGCCACGGTTAAAAAAATTAACGAAATTTTGCATATTTCGGTGCGGTCCGAACTGTTTTTAATCCCGAAATTTCGACTCACATTCAAACTGATTTAAAAAATAAATGTATATCAATATAAAATCCAACAAATTCTGTAGCATAAAAATTAATGTAATTTAAAATCTCGAAATAAAAAAAGATAATATTTTAAACTAATTGCCGGTTTGATGTGTTTTAAAAATGTACAGCCCATTTCTCATTACTGATGGGCCATTTTCTCGGCCAGCCGAATGAAGCTCTCCTTGTCTTGAAAGATTTGCAGCCCAACAGGCCTGACAAAGCGACTTACTTGGCAAATCACAAAAAAACTAGGCTGTGGTCGTGGACCCAGCTGTCATGTCGGGACCCTGATCATCAGTCACACCGATCTAGCATGTAACACATCATATCACTTTGCGGCCTCACGCACGGTATTCCCACGGGTGCCACCTTACCTGGCCCGGGACCATTTGCGCCTTTTGGCTCACGTATATGATAGTGTCGCTAGCATCCATATGACAAAGAACCCGGGCCGACATGGCTAGTCGTGAAACCAAAGCGGCACTAACCCATGAGGACAGGCATACATGAACCACATCGAGCATGTCGGTCATCAACGTGTGAATCCGGGCTGTAGCACTGGGCTAACAGGACTCCGGTAACCCGGGCTGTAGCAGGCTTGGCAGGAATCCGGATGTCACCGCGTGACATTTCCCCGATGGGACAGACACAGGAACGAAGTGAAACACATGCCGGCCAGTCAAGTGTTCCAAACAGTAGTGCTAGGCTAGCAGGACTCAGGTGAACCGGGTTGTAGCGGACTACTATCGCTCGGAAAGCACTAGACTACATTTCCCCATATGATAGGCTGCCAAGGGTAAACAACTAGATTGTCGAATCCCACACATAGCAATACACGTTACACGTACACATAACATGCAAGTATGTGCTGTACAACATGGCATCACAACATAACGCAAACTCATATAGATAAAGGCCCAAAAGAGCCACATAGCAATAGATACAAACAGGGGTCACATGACCCAACATTCAAAGCATACAAGCAATGGAAGCATTACATGTCTGGGTACAGACAACTACAAAAGAAAAAGGCCGAGGAGCCTGACTATCCACAAGTCCCTCCCAAGGGACCAAGATCGTAGTTGAGGTAACAAGCTACTCGTCGAAGTCCAAGCGGTACTACTAGTGAGATAGATGTCTCACCTGCAAAACATAAATAAAGCAAACGTGAGTACAAAGGTACTCAGCAAGACTTACATCAGATCTTATCATACATGCATTTATATCAAGAAGGTAATGTGGGGTTTAGTTGCAGCAACCCAGCTTTGACTCAGTGGCTATCCTATTCTACGACAATGAGAAACTTCTTTGAGGTGAGGCAGCGCACACGAGTCCACTAATCACCACATCAATACAGTACTATGGATTCATCCCCGTCTCTCCTATGAGAAGGCCATCCATAGCACTCACACTTATCTTGATCATTTTAGAGTATCCACTTTAAGTTGTCTATGTACCACGTAAGCATCCAAGAAGTCCATAACCAAGGACACGGCTATTCGAATAGATCATGATAACCCTGCAGGGGTGTACTTCATCACACACACTCTCACCACTTATCACCATATACACGTCATGTATCTCGGCAACCTTCAAGCGGAAGCATGGCGAGGGTGTCGGCCACGACCTAACTAACCACGCAAGACTCTAGTCCAGGTTTATTGCCTATTCGGGTTCCATCCGCAAGGAGATCCGGCCGAGGTGTCGCTCACGGCCCCAAACGATGTGTAAAGGGTTCCTGAGCCCACCATCCGTGTGCCACTCGGTACACCGGGCCACGGTGCCTAGTCTGTCCCAAGTCCACCCTGTCGGGTGCCACTCGGTAGAAAAATAGCACTACCTACAAACACCAGAAACTAGTTGCAACTCCTGGACAGAGATCAAGTTGATTAATAAGTCGAGAGGGGTCGATTTACCGGAACCCAATGTGTGGTAGTAGCTAGTCATTGGACAACTTACACAGAACTCGGTTCTTAAGGACGGTCCCAATGAGACAACCCACCATGTACTCCTACATGGCCTCTCACCGCTACCTTTACCGAATCGTGTTCACACGCTTAACTCTCGGCATCAGAACATAGCATAACACTCCAATCCATTCCCAATGAATCAGACCTGACACAACTCTAAGCAATAGCAGGCATGGCATGGTGGAAGCATAACATGGCTCAATCAACTCCTACACATGCTATTGGGTTTCAACTATTTACTGTGGCAATGACAGGTCATGCAGAGGAATGGGTTCAACTACCGCAGCAGAAAATAGCACTTGAATCGTTGTTGTCCTAATGCAATAAAGAGAGCAGGAGCGAGAGAGTAGGACTGTATCGGAATGGACAAGGGGGGTTTTGCTTGCCTGGTAGAACAACAGGGGGGCACTGCTTCACTGATAGGTACTCTCGAACACTTCCGAAGCAGGACCTATCGAGAAGGAACGGTGCCAACAATCAATACACAAGCATATGCAAAATATGATGCATGAACATGGCATGAAGATGTGATGCTGTTTGAGCTAATGCAACTAGTATTCAAATTGACTGAAGTCCATCTGAACCAAGGGTTCAAATGCAACTCCAAATTAAGCTCTTATATTTGCCATTTATATGTTTTCACCTATACAGCAGGTATAAGTTGATTTGTCATGCATGAAACAGGTACAGATGGAAAGATTGTATTTTTCTGATAATTTTTCATATATAAATTATTTAAATCTGAGCTACGGTTGAATTTCTATGAATTTTTGAAGTTTATATCATTTTCTGGAATTTCCTGATTTATTTTAATACCAGAAAATGATATATTGCGTCAGCATGACAGCAGCATTGCGTCAGCAGGTCAAAGGAGCTGACCGAGTCAAACCTGATGTGTGGGGGCCACACGTCAGTGACCGGTTAGTTAACAGGGGGTTAGTTTATCCTAATTATAGAATTAGTGGCGCAGGGGCCCACTATCACTGTCATCAGCTAATTAAGTTTAATTAACATCTAACTAAAATTAGTAGGGGCCTGGCCCACTTGTCAATGACCCTGGGTGGTCAAACCCCAGGTCAAGTGGGGGGTTAGACCGGTCAACCTCACCGGCGTTTAGCCGCCGGCGAGGCCGAACGCGGCGGAGGGGCTCGGGATCTCCATTCCGGTGACCAAAAGGACGGCGGAGAGCACCGGGGCATAGCCCGTGCTCTCCCGCATCTAGTGGGATAGATAGGAGGAGGAGGGGTGGCCGGAGCTCGCCGGAGCGAGGCTCGCGGCGGAAGCCGGAGCACGGCCAAGTGCGGGCGAGGGCTGCGGTGCATGGGGAGGCGAGCGGAGAGGCTCTATGGGCTCCTGGCGTCACCTGGAGCACGGTGACGCGCGCGGGTGCGGCTGGCTGGGCCCCTGACCACGGTGGCGCCATGGCCGGCGGCGTGGAGCTCGCGGGCGCGGTGGTTGAGCTAGCTGGACGGGGCAAACGAGCATGGGGAGGAGGGGGAAACGAAGTAGAGCTCACGGCGGATCCAGCGGAGGCGTCAGCGAGCTCGGGGAAGCACTGGTGCGGCCGGAGCGCCGTCGGCGATCTCGGGCAGCCGGTGGTGAAGATGATGGCGATGGCGGCGATGGAGGCCGTCTGGAGGTGCGTGGCTCGACGAGGAGGTAGAAGGCGACGTGGCGAAGCTTTTGAGCACGACGGAGGGGCGAGGGGACTACGGTGGCTACAACGGCGACGAGTTGCGGCGACGGTAGCGCTCGGTCGCGGGGAGAGGGAGGAATCCAGGGGAGGAGGGAGAGCGAGAGAGAGTGCGAGAGGTCCGGGGCGGCGCGTGGCGTCGTCCAGGACGGCCAGGGCGTCGGGGGAAAGGCCAGGCAGGCAGTTGCCATGGCGCGCATGCGCGCGGCGTGCGGCAATCACGCGCCCTGTCCCTCTGGCGCGAGGAGGGGGACGACTGGCGTTGCCAGTCGGCTGGGCCGGCCTGTTGGCCACTGGGCCAGGCCGGGCTGCACAGGGAGGTAAGTGCAGGTGGGTTTTCTTCCCTCTTTGTTTCTATTTTCTATTTTCTGACATTTGTTTTGATTTAATAAAAATACTAAATCATTTTATTTTATTCTGTAAATTTTAGTAGGGACTAATTGGACCACTCCAAAGCCCCTCACCAAAATTCAGAATTATTGGACAATATTTTATATATAATAAAATATTTATCCAACACAAATAATTACTGGATTAATTCCAAATGCCCAAAATAAATACTTGTGAGCTCCTAAAGATATTGGTTTCATTTTTGTCTCTGTCCAATATTTTCAGAGAGCAACATGAGCATTTCTTGGACCCTTTTGGAGCAATTTTTACTTGGATCATTTTCAGAAATGATTCTGAGGGTTTCACAAATCCCCATTTCAAATTTAAATGGAGTTTAAACATGATGCAAGCATGAAGGGCTAGCCTAGGTCATACCATAACTAGGGATGTGACATGTCAGCCTCTCCACGTACAGTACTTTTTCAATGGAAGTCGGTCGTTGACCACATTGACCACGCCGCATCGAGAGCACCAAGGCGGTGGACGACGGCGAGGCCTAGGACGGGGACGACGCGGAGCCGGGGAAGACGCGGCAGTGGATGCCCACGCGGAGAGGAGTACGAGGGTTCACTAGTTCGGCTGCGGCGTGACGCTGCCGTCACCCAGAATAACAGGGGGTGTGGGTGAATAGAGGGATAGCATGGGCCAGCGGTGGGAGTAGTAGGGGCGATGAGGCCTCCGCGACATCACAGCGGCCACGAGAGGCAGGAGCACGTGGCACGACCGGCGCAACTTTGGGCGGCTGGAGCAAGAAGACCAGAGGTTGAAGAAGCACTACGGCCATTGGATGGACATCGTACGGTCACTTCAACTAGAATCGTTCATATTGACTAAGTTGACAAAGCCCTCCATCCTCGTCAACTTAGTAGGCCCACAAGTCAGCCTCCCACCAGGTTGGGTCCGAGCTAGCAGGGGGAGTATTCAGTTTTCTGTGCGTAATAAGGTGGCACTTCCGGTGGGTCTGAGCTGACAGCGGGGGGAACGTTCTTTTTGTGAAATACGGTGGTCTGTCCGGTGGGTCCCAGCAGTCAGGGGTAAACATTTTTTTCACGAAATACGGTGGCCCATCCAGTGGGTCCCAGTAGTCAGGGGGAAATGTTTTTCCATGAAATACTGGTGGCCCGTCCGGTGGGTCCCTGCTGTCAAGTGGAGGAATAATTATTTTGCGCGTAATAAGGAGGCACTTCCTTGCGGCTGCCGTGGACCCAGCTGTCAGCCTCTCCACGTATAGTATTCTTCCGATGGAAGTCGGTCATTAACCACATTGACCACGCCACGCCGAGAGCACCACGGCGGTGGACGACGGCAAGGCCTAGGAAGGGGACGACGCGGAGCCAGGGAAGACGCGATAGTGGATGCCCATGCGGAGAGGAGTACGAGGGTTCACTGGTTCGGCTGCGGTGTGAGGCTGCCGTCGCCGTAGAATAACAGGGTGAGTGGGTGACTGGAGGGATGGCCTGGCCAGCGGTGGGAGTAGTATGGGGACAGTGAGGCCTCCGCGGCAGCACAGCCAAGCTCGGGAGGCAGGAGCTGAAGGAAATATGCCCTAGAGGCAATAATAATGTTATTGTTTTATTTCCTTATATCATGATAAATGTTTATTATTCATGCTAGAATTGTATTATTCGGAAACATAATACTTGTATGAATACATAGACAAACCAAATGTCACTAGTATGCCTCTACTTGACTAGCTCATTAATCGAAGATGGTTATGTTTCCTAACCATAGACATGTGTTGTCATTTGATTAATGGGATCACATCATTAGGAGAATGATGTGATTGACATGACCCATTCCATTAGCTTAGCACCCGATCGTTTAGTATGTTGCTATTGCTTTCTTCATGACTTATACATGTTCCTATGACTATGAGATTATGCAACTCCCGTTTACCGGAGGAACACTTTGTGTGCTACCAAACATCACAACATAACTGGGTGATTATAAAGGAGCTCTACAGGTGTCTCCAAAGGTGAATGTTGGGTTGGCGTATTTCGAGATTAGGATTTTTCACTCTGATTGTCGGAGAGGTATCTCTGGGCCCTCTCGGTAATGCACATCACATAAGCCTTGCAAGCATTACAACTAATGAGTTAGTTGCGAGATGATGTATTATGAAACGAGTAAAGAGACTTGCCGGTAACGAGATTGAACTAGGTATTGAGATACTGACGATCGAATCTCGGGCAAGTAACATACCGATGACAAAGGGAATAGCGTATGTTGTTATGCGGTCTGACCGATAAAGATCTTCGTAGAATATGTAGGGTCCGCACGCTTAAGGTTTCGATGACAGTTATATTAAGAGTTTATGAATTTTGATGTACCGAAGTTAGTTCGAAGTCCCGGATGTGATCACGTACATGACGAGGAGTCTCGAAATGGTCGAGACATAAAGATTGATATATTGGACGGCTATATTCGGACACCGGAAGTGTTCCGGGTGATTTCGGAGAAACCGGAGAGCCGGAGGGTTACCGGAACCCCCCCCCCCCCCGGGAGAAGTAATGGACCATATGGGCCTTAGTGGAGAGAGAGGGGCAGCCAAAGGTGGGCCGCGCGCCTCCTCCCCCCTTGTCTGAATTGGACTAGGAGAGGGGGGGCGGCGCCCCCCTTTCCTTCTCCCTCCCCACTTCTTTCCCCCTCCTAGTAGGAGTCCTACTCCTACTAGGAGGAGGACTCCTCCTTGGCGCGCCATAGGGGCCGGCCGGCCTCCTCCCCTTGCTCCTTTATATACGGGAGCAGGGGGCACCCCTAGACACACAAGTTGATCCACGTGATCATATTCTTAGCCGTCTGCGGTGCCCCCTTCCACCATAATCCTCGATAATATTGTAGCGGTGCTTAGGCGAAGCCCTGCGACGGTAGTACATCAAGATCGTCACCACGCCGTCGTGCTGACGGAGCTCTTCCCCGACACTTTGCTGGATCGGAGTCCGGGGATCGTCATCGAGCTGAACGTGTGCTAAAACTCGGAGGTGCCGTAGTTTCGATGCTTGATTGGTCGGGCCGTGAAGACGTACGACTACAGCAACCGCGTTGTGCTAACGCTTCCACTGTCGGTCTACAAGGGTACGTAGATCACACTCTCCCCTCTCGTTTCTATGCATCACCATGATCTTGCGTGTGCGTAGGAATTTTTTTGAAATTACTACGTTCCCCAACAGTGGCATCTGAGCCTAGGTTTTGTGTGTTGATGTTATATGCACGAGTAGAACACAAGTGAGTTGTGGGCGATATAAGTCATACTGCTTACCAGCATGTCATACTTTGGTTCGGCGGTATTGTTGGATGAAGCGGCCCGGACCGACATTACGCGTACGCTTATGCGAGACTGGTTCTCCCGACGTGCTTTGCACAAAGGATGCTAGCGGGTGACAGTTTCTCCAACTTTAGTTGAACCGAGTGTGGCAACGCCCGGTCCTTGCGAAGGTTAAAACAGCACCAACTTGACAAACTATCGTTGTGGTTTTGATGCGTAGTTAAGATTGGTTCTTGCTTAAGCCCGTAGCAGCCACGTAAAACTTGCAACAACAAAGTAGAGGGCGTCTAACTTGTTTTTGCAGGGCATGTTGTGATGTGATATGGTCAAGACATGATGCTAAATTTTATTGTATGAGATGATCATGTTTTGTAACCAAGTTATCGGCAACTGGTAGGAGCCATATGGTTGTCGCTTTATTGTATGCAATGCAATTGCGCTGTAATGCTTTACTTTATCACTAAGCGGTAGCGATAGTCGTGGAAGCATAAGATTGGCGAGACGACAACAATGCTATGATGGTGATCAAGGTGTCATGCCGGTGACGATGGTGATCACGACGGTGCTTCGAAGATGGAGATCACAAGCACAAGATGATGATGGCCATATCATATCACTTATATTGATTGCATGTGATGTTTATCTTTTATGCATCTTATCTTCCTTTGATTGACGGTAGCATTTTAAGATGATCTCTCACTAATTATCAAGAAGTGTTCTCCCTGAGTATGCACCGTTGCGAAAGTTCTTTGTGCTGAAACACCACGTGATGATCGGGTGTCATAGGCTCTACGTTCAAATACAACGGGTGCAAAACAGTTGCACACGCAGAATACTCAGGTTATACTTGACGAGCCAAGCATATACAAATATGGCCTCGGAACACAGAGACCGAAAGGTCGAGCGTGAATCATATAGTAGATATGATCAACATAGCGATGTTCACCAATGAAACTACTCCATCTCACGTGATGATCGGACATGGTTTAGTTGATTTGGATCATGTAATCACTTAGAGGATTAGAGGGATGTCTATCTAAGTGGGAGTTCTTTAGTAATATGATTAATTGAACCTAAATTTATCATGAACTTAGTACCTGATAGTATCTTGCTTGTTTATGTTTGATTGTAGATAGATGGCCCGTGCTGTTGTTCTGTTGAATTTTAATGCGTTCCTTGAGAAAGCAAAGTTGAAAGATGATGGTAGCAATTACACGGACTGGGTCCATAACTTGAGGATTATCCTCATTGCTGCACAGAAGAATTACGTCCTGGAAGCACCGCTGGGTGCCAGGCCTGCTGCTGGAACAACACCAGATGTTATGAACGTCTGGCAGAGCAAAGCTTATGACTACTTGATAGTTCAGTGTGCCATGCTTTACGGCTTAGAATCGGGACTTCAACGACTTTTTGAACGTCATGGAGCATATGAGATGTTCCAGTAGTTGAAGTTAATATTTCAAGCAAATGCCCAGATTGAGAGATATGAAGTCTCCAATAAGTTCTATAGCTGCAAGATGGTGGAGAACAGTTCTGTCAGTGAGCATATACTCAAAATGTCTGGGTATAATAACCATTTGATTCAATTGGGAGTTAATCTTCCAGATGATTGCATCATTGACAGAATTCTCCAATCACTGCCACCAAGCTACTAGAGCTTCGTGATGAACTATAATATGCAAGGGATGAATAAGACTATTCCCGAGCTCTTCGCAATGCTGAAAGCTGCGGAGGTAGAAATCAAGAAGGAGCATCAAGTGTTGATGGTCAACAAGACCACTAGTTTGAAGAAAAAGGGCAAAGGGAAGAAGAAGGGGAACTTCAAAAAGAACGGCAAGCAAGTTGCTGCTCAAGAGAAGAAACCCAAGTCTTGACCTAAGCCTGAAACTGAGTGCTTCTACTGCAAGCAGACTGGTCACTGGAAGCGGAACTGCCCCAAGTATTTGGCGGATAAGAAGGATGGCAAGGTGAACAAAGGTATATGTGATATACATGTTATTGATGTGTACCTTACTAATGCTCGCAGTAGCACCTGGGTATTTGATACTGGTTCTGTTGCTAATATTTGCAACTCGAAACAGGGACTACGGATTAAGCGAAGATTGGCTAAGGACAAGGTGACGATGCGCGAGGGAAACGGTTCCAAAGTCGATGTGATCGCGGTCGGCACGCTACCTCTACATCTACCTTCGGGATTCATATTAGACCTAAATAATTGTTATTTGGTGCCAGCGTTGAGCATGAACATTATATCTGGATCTTGTTTAATGCGAGACGGTTATTCATTTAAATCAGAGAATAATGGTTGTTCTATTTATGTGAGTAATATCTTTTATGGTCATGCACCCTTGAAGAGTGGTCTATTCTTGTTGAATCTCGATAGTAGTGATACACATATTCATAATGTTGAAGCCAAAAGATGCAGAGTTGATAATGATGGTGCAACTTATTTGTGGCACTGCCGTTTAGGTCATATCGGTATAAAGCGCATGAAGAAACTCCATACTGATGGACTTTTGGAACCACTTGATTATGAATCACTTAGTACTTGCGAACCGTGCCTCATGGGCAAGATGACTAAGACACCATTCTCCGGTACTATGGAGAGAGCAACAGATTTGTTGGAAATCATACATACAGATGTATGTGGTCCGATGAATGTTGAGGCTCGTGGCGGATATCGTTATTTTCTCACCTTCACAGATGACTTAAGCAGATATGGGTATATCTACTTAATGAAACATAAGTCTGAAACATTTGAAAAGTTCAAAGAATTTCAGAGTGAAGTTGAAAATCATCGTAACAAGAAAATAAAGTTTCTACGATCTGATCGTGGAGGAGAATATTTGAGTTACGAGTTTGGTGTACATTTGAAAATTTGTGGAATAGTTTCGCAACTCAGGCCACCCAGAACACCACAGCGTAATGGTGTGTCCGAACGTCGTAATCGTACTTTACTAGATATGGTACGATCTATGATGTCTCTTACTGATTTACCGCTATCGTTTTGGGGATACGCTCTAGAGACGGCCACATTCACGTTAAATAGGGCACCTTCAAAATCCGTTGAGACGACGCCTTATGAACTGCGGTTTGGCAAGAAACCAAAGTTGTCATTTCTGAAAGTTTGGGGCTACGATGCTTATATGAAAAAGCTTCAACCTGATAAGCTCAAACCCAAATCGGAGAAATGTGTCTTCATAGGACATCCAAAGGAAACTATTGGATACACCTTCTATCACAGATCCAAAGGCAAGACTTTTGTTGCTAAATTCGGAAACTTTCTAGAGAAGGAGTTTCTCTCGAAAGAAGTGAGTGGGAGGAAAGTAGAACTTGACGAGGTAACTGTACCTGCTCCCTTATTGGAAAGTAGTACATCACAGAAACCAGTTTCTGTGACACCTACATCAATTAGTGAGGAAGCTAATGATAATGATCATGAAACTTCAGAACAAGATTCTACTAAACCTCGTAGATCAACCAGAGTAAGATCCGCGCCAGAGTGGTACGGTAATCCTGTTCTGGAAATCATGCTACTAGATCATGATGAACCTACGAACTATGAAGAAGCGATGGTGAGCCCAGATTCCGCAAAATGGCTTGAAGCCATGAAATATGAGATGGGATCCATGTATGAGAACAAACTATGGACTTTGGTTGACTTGCCCAATGATCGGCAAGCGATTGAGAATAAATGGATCTTCAAGAAGAAGACTGACGCTGACGGTAATGTTACTGTCTACAAAGCTCGACTTGTCGCAAAAGGTTTTCGGCAAGTTCAAGGGATTGACTACGATGAGACCTTCTCACCCGTAGCGATGCTTAAGTCTGTTCGAATCATGTTAGCAATTGCCGCATTTTATGATTCTGAAATTTGGCAAATGGATGTCAAAACTGCATTCCTGAATAGATTTCTGCAAGAAGAGTTGTATATGATGCAGCCGGAAGGTTTTGTCTATCCAAAGGGAGCTAACAAAAGTGTGCAAGCTCCAGCGATCCATTTATGGACTGGTGCAAGCCTCTCGGAGATGGAATAAACGCTTTGATAGTGTGATCAAAGCATTTGGTTTTATATAGACTTTTGGAGAAGCCTGTATTTACAAGAAAGTGAGTGGGAGCTCTGTAGCATTTCTGATATTATATGTAGATGACATATTACTAATCGGAAATGATATAGAATTTCTGGATAGCATAAAGGGATACTTGAATAAGAGTTTTTCAATGAAAGACCTTGGTGAAGCTGCTTACATATTGGGCATTAAGATCTATAGAGACAGATCAAGACGCTTAATTGGACTTTCACAAAGCACATACCTTGACAAAGTTTTGAAAAAGTTCAAAATGGGTCAAGCAAAGAAAGGATTCTTGCCTGTGTTACAAGGTGTGAAATTGAGTAAGACTCAAAGTACGACCAATGCAGAAGATAGAGAGAAAATGAAAGATGTTCCCTATGCTTCAGCCATAGGCTTTATCATGTATGCAATGCTGTGTACCATACCTGATGTGTGTCTTGCTATAAGTCTAGCAGGGAGGTACCAAAGTAATCCAGGAGTGGATCACTGGACAGCGGTCAAGAACATCCTAAAATACCTGAAAAGGACTAAGGATATGTTTCTCATATATGGAGGTGACACAGAGCTCATCGTAAATGGTTACGTTGATGCAAGATTTGACACTAATCCAGACGATTCTAAATCGCAAACCGGATACGTGTTTACATTAAACGATGGAGCTGTTAGTTGGTGCGGTTCTAAACAAAGCGTTGTGGCAGATCTACATGTGAAGCGGAGTACATAGCTGCTTCGAAAGCAGCAAACAAAGGAGTTCATATCCAATCTAGGTGTCATACCTAGTGCATCGGGTCAAATGAAAATCTTTTGTGACAATACTGGTGCAATTGCCTTGCCAAAGGAATCCAGATTTCACAAGAGAACCAAGCACATCAAGAGACACTTCAATTCCATCCGGGATCTAGTCCTGGTGGGAGACATAGAGATTTCCAAGATACATACGGATCTGAATGTAGCAGACCCGTTGACTAAGCCTCTTCCACGAGCAAAACATGATCAGCACCAAAGCTCCATGGGTGTTAGAATCATTACTGTGTAATCTAGATTATTGACTCTAGTGCAAGTGGGAGACTGAAGGAAATATCCCCTAGAGGCAATAATAATGTTATTATTTTATTTCCTTATATCATGATAAATGTTTATTTTTCATGCTAGAATTTTATTATTCGGAAACATAATACTTGTGTGAATACATAGATAAACCAAACGTCACTAGTATGCCTCTACTTAACTAGCTCGTTAATCGAAGATGGTTATGTTTCCTAACCATTTACATGTGTTGTCATTTGATTAATGGGATCACATCATTAGGAGAATGATGTGATTGACATGACCCATTCCATTAGCTTAGCACCCGATCGTTTAGTATGTTGCTATTGCTTTCTTCATGACTTATACATGTTCCTATGACTATGAGATTATGCAACTCCCGTTTACCGGAGGAACACTTTGTGTGCTACCAAACGTCACAACATATATGGGTGATTATAAAGGAGCTCTACAGGTGTCTCCAAAGGTGAATGTTGGGTTGGCGTATTTCGAGATTAGGATTTGTCACTCCGATTGTCGGAGAGGTATCTGTGGGCCCTCTCGGTAATGCACATCACATAAGCCATGCAAGCATTACAACTAATGAGTTAGTTGCGAGATGATGTATTACGAAACGGGTAAAGAGACTTGCCGGTAACGAGATTGAACTAGGTATTGAGATACCGACGATCGAATCTCGGGCAAGTAACATACCGATGACAAAGGGAACAATGTATGTTGTTATGCGGTCTGACCGATAAAGATCTTCGTAGAATATGTAGGAGCCAATATGATCATCCAGGTTCCGCTATTGGTTATTGACCGGAGACGTGTCTCGGTCATGTCTACATTGTTCTCGAACCCGTAGGGTCCGCACGCTTAAGGTTTCGATGACAGTTATATTATGAGTTTATGAATTTTGATGTACCGAAGTTAGTTCGGAGTCCCGGATGTGATCACGGACATGACGAGGAGTCTCGAAATGGTCGAGACATAAAGATTGATATATTGGATGGCTATATTCGGACACCAGAAGTGTTCCGGGTGATTTCGGAGAAAACCGGAGAGCCGGAGGGTTACCGGAACCCCCCCCCCCCCGGGAGAAGTAATGGGCCATATGGGCCTTAGTGGAGAGAGAGAGGGGCAGCCAAAGGTGGGTCGCGCGCCTCCTCCCCCCTAGTCCTAATTGGACTAGGAGAGGGGGGGCGGCGCCCCCCTTTCCTTCTCCCTCCCCATTTCTTTCCCCCTCCTAGTAGGAGTCCTACTCCTACTAGGAGGAGGACTCCTCCTTGGCGCGCCATAGGGGCCGGCCGGCCTCCTCCCCTTGCTCCTTTATATACGGGGGCAGGGGGCACCCCTAGACACACAAGTTGATCCACGTGATCATATTCTTAGCCGTGTGCGGTGCCCCCTTCCACCATAATCCTCGATAATATTGTAGCGGTGCTTAGGCGAAGCCCTGCGACGGTAGTACATCAAGATCGTCACCACGCCGTCGTGCTGACGGAACTCTTCCCCGACACTTTGCTGGATCGGAGTCCGGGGATCGTCATCGAGCTGAACGTGTGCTAAAACTCGGAGGTGCCGTAGTTTCGGTGCTTGATCGGCCGGGCCGTGAAGACGTACGACTACATCAACCGCATTGTGCTAACGATTCCGCTATCGGTCTACAAGGGTACGTAGATCACACTCTCCCCTCTCGTTGCTATGCATCACCATGATCTTGCGTGTGCGTTGGAATTTTTTTGAAATTACTACGTTCCCCAACAGGAGCATGGTGCACGACCGACGCTGCTTTGGGCGGCTGGGGCAAGAAGACCAGAGGTTGAAGAAGCACTACGGCCGTTGGATGGAGATCATTGACCACGTCGTGCCGAGAGCACCAGGGTGGTGGACGACGGTGAGGCCTATGAAGGGAACGACACGGAGCCGGGGAAGACACGGCAGTGGCTGCCCACGCGGAGGAGAGTACGAGGGTTGACTGGTTCGGCTGCCGTCGCCGGAAAATAACAGGAGGTGTGGGTGAGTAGAGGGATAGACAGGCCAGGGATGCGAGTATGATGGGGCCGTGAGGCCTTCCCGGCAGCACTGTCGGCCACGCGAGGCGGGAGCAGGCGGTTCCGACGGTGCTAGTTTGGGCGGCTGGGGCAGGAAGATCAGAGGCTGAAGAAGCACGATTGCCGTTAGATTGACATCTAACAGTCTGCGCTGGTAGAGTCGATTGTTGACTAAGTTTATTTTTTGAGAAACCTTGTGTACGCATGAACTTAGTAGGCCCACAAGTCAGCCTCCAAATCTGTGGCAGACAACATAAAGCCCATTTGCTATTTTTTATAATTTGCAGCCCATTTGCTAATTCTTAAGTAATTTATTACAGCCCATTTTCTGCCCAGGACCACGGTCAAAAAGTCCAACCTTATTTTGCATATTTAGTTGGAGTCCGAACCATTGTAATCCCGAAATGATAAACATTTTTTAAGAACTTATTGATTTGCCAAAAAATCGTTTTGTTTTTGTAAGCAAATAAGACGTGGGACAATTTAGTTGGTTTAAGGGAAAACCAGTGGTAAAAAAATCAGCGCTAGGTGGGAAAAAACAACAAAAATAAGGATGTAAATATGAAAAGGGAATTTTATGTGTTTTCAATATAATGATACGTGTATATGAACTAGTAAAACTATAGGTAGAGATTAGAAAACGGATGTAGGACATGTGTTTCAAGAGGAAAATAGAACTGGGCTGTGTGTTTGATTCAGTAAAAAAAACTGCCTGCGGATGTTGTAAGACAAAATATAACTAACGCTGGCGGGCCAGAGGCCAGTAGATACCTGCTGGATCTTTGTGCCCTGTTGTCATCATGGGCTGGGCCTGTTAAAAACAAAACAACCCTGGGCAATCTACAGCCTAGTTGAAACTTGCTCAACCTGAAAAAACAATATACGTGCTCAATAAATGAGAGAATTCTGCAAGTACAGACTGATAACTGGGATGCAGCACAGCTATTGTTTTTTTATCGTGATAATAAGTGCATGCACTTGTTTCGAAAAAATTGGAGAACTGGGAATTCAAACGGCGGGTGCTTATGCTACCCATCAAATAAAAATCAGGTGCCTGAAAATTCGTTTCGAAACAAATGATTTAGCTTTATATCCACGTCAACCCTCGGCATGATGGTTGGAAGCAAATGCAAGTTCATACCAAAAAATCGTTAACAACAATACCAACTTGCGGACGACAAGGTAGTACAACTACCAATACCAAACTAACTTATAATCTTTTTACTCATGGCCCTAGTGTTCGTCTGGTAGAAAATCTTGCACAGGACCAGCTCCCGCTCCTTCTCTTGCTCCAGGTCCCCGAGGTGGTACTGGTGCATCACCCAGTTCGTCCTCTACTGGTCGAAGTTCTTGTTGGTGTGCAGCACCAGAACCTTTTTTGCCACCCGTCTGCCGGCCGTTGACCATCACCGGCAAGGTATTGCTGGTCTTGTGCCACATCGCGTGCATGCCGCACTCTGACTGTATCTTGCGACGCGTCCATGCGCCCCTTTTGAACGCCTTGGAATTGCGCTGGAAGAAATGCTTCCTTAGGCCACTCAGTGTGATACCTGCATTATTGTGGAATACAGGTTTTAGTGTACCTAGTTGGCATTTTCATAACATCTTTGGCACGTTGTAGTCACTTGTTTCACTTTTTATTAACTGTCAAATTGTAATTGCTTCACCAGGTCTGCGTCTAAAAAGAAAAATAGAGCTATAAACAAAGGAATATGTTTGTGCAAGTAGACGGCCGATCGATGTCTTACCTGGAAGTTTCTCAGGTTGGGTGTAACATATGCCGTGCTCGCTGTCGATGTTTGGTATGAACAAATCGATGAGAGACTAAAATCTCACGCTGTCAGCACTCACTTTGGCCTCAAGGTGCTCGATCAACTCCTGATCCGTGGGATCGAACTTGACGCCAGCCAGTAGCACGGGCCAATCCTTCTTCGACTTGCATCGGTAATTCCAGTTATATGGTACTCAATGTATAATCAATCGACTGTTTTAAGTGAATGATGAAAGATTTCGACAGATAAGTGGTACTCCAAATCTGAAGTCCAGAATACCCGAACACGTCGTCGGGATTCTTGTGTCACCTCACGCGCAGCGTGTTGTCACGTCAATTCAACGTGTGGACATGATGAATAATTTGACCGGCGTATACTAGTACTGCAACTGTAATACTTACTAGCATATTTAGTGTCACAATTTATACATAGGTTTAACTAACAAGTACGCACTTGAAGCCTAACTGATATATATATATATGGCTTCTGCACAGCATCTCCATCATCATTATCAGTATATCCTACGCAGGTGAGTTAGGATGCACTTGATCCCAGGAAGGTATCTATCCTTCAAACCAGAGGAGTGCTTCAAACTAACAACAGTACATAATATCCAACAAAGAGGGTCATGCTACAACAGCAGAATACATGGCTCAATCTAGATATCAGCACGAATCAAGTTGTGCATATTTGCTGTCGGCATGAACCACATCGCCGCATGTCGGGTTTGCAAAAGTCATCCATCGCATGGAAGCTTGATGCCTTTCACACACTGAAGATTATCTGGCAACAAGCTGTGTCAACGAATCTCTGGATATGATGATTCATGAAACCCATGGTATGATGTGTAAACACAGCCCCCCTCGCGAATGGAAGTTACATAGCACAGTAATCATCGCCGGTGATATGATCGATGATTGGTTGGATGATTGGATAATTGAGCCCGAGGAACAAGGAGTGGTTGCCGAGGTTGTGAACCCGCCTCCAGTTGAATACGCCTGGCCCAACGAAGCTGGGATCTTTCTCGAACACAAAGCAGCCATAGCCATCAATGTCACGAACGCCCCACGCATTGTACTGCATGTGGTTTGATGTAATGGTTTGGTCAATTTGGTACATGCGAATGAGCATCAAATGACCGTCGTCAGCTGAACGAGCGATAAACCACCACCCATCGGCTGGTATGATTCCAGGTCCTGGAATCATGAAGGCCAGCGCATTTGCGTCTGCTGCAAAAATTCAAATTAGAGACCAAAAGGACAAAAATAAAAAATCATGTTCAGAGTATGTGTGGAATTAAGATTATTATATACAGAGAATTGCCATGCTGTGGTCATAATCATACCCCAAGTTAAAAAAAATAAGCCAATGGCTTTCATATTCTAGCAATATGTCATGGTTCAAACATCATGTAACAATGAGAGGAAAACAGCTATGACAGTGCCTACTCATATTCTACCATAGCACTTACTACTACTGTTCTCATATCAACTCTAAGCAATAACATGTGTTGTTATAAAAATTTTGTAAACGAGAGTAACATATAGCAATCATGATGTTATGCTCATAATATGTATTCTGACAATCATTAGATGCCAATTGTTCTCATATCAACTCTAACAATAACATGTGTGGTCATAAAATTCTAGGAAATGAGAGGAACATATAGTAATGATGTGGTTACAGACATGCTATGCATTCTAAATTTGTAACAAATGAACAGGTAGTCGTATTCATAAGGTAAAGATGAGATGAGATAGAACAATTACACGACGATAGATTCTACCAATATAGGTAGCCAATCTGTGCGTCGACCGCGTAAACGATGCCATCGTGCACTATAGCATTAGACAAAAATGTTTCCTCAACAGGATTGATGATGAGCCATAACCATGTATGGTGACCAGATTCCAGATAGACTAATCCCTTGTTGAACAAGGCAATGAGCTTGTAATCCATGTAGTCTTCTGATGGTGTGGGCACTTCGCAGATTACAACTTTCTGCAAACAGAGGTCGAGCCAAAAGCTTGACGCGTCTCGTGCGTAGTAGGCAGGAGTGTCCGGCGGGCCGCAAGGCTCGATGGCGGCGGTATCCAACGATGGATGGGTGATCTCTTGCTGGGTGTAGATATCCATGAGACGCCACGGACTACCGGTGTGGTGGATGAGTACGATCCAGTTGGCCTTCATGCCCGCCCAGTAGTGGCCGCGCATGAAGGACAGGTGGACGGGTAGTGGTAGCATGTCGAGGGGCACCACGACAACCTCCGTTGGATCGTCAAGTCGGTGTCTGGGCCACCTGCGAGGATCGGGCATCAGCAAGCAGGGTGTCTTGAAAAGAGTCGGCCGGTTGCAGATGAGTATACGGTACAAAGACACCGAGCATGCGGCCAGACGGACGGTGCTGAGTAGGTCCATACGACTACAGATCTGCTCCAAGAGAACATCGGGGAGGGAATTCCAATCGCGGCTCTGCGTGTCAGTCGGTTCTGCCATTGGGGTTTTCGGTGCCTGCGAGCCAGCGGGGAAGTGGATTCGGGCGGGCGAGCGAAGAAGCTTCTCCTCGTGTGGCCGAGCAGTGAGCGGGGGGATATGGTACGCACGAGCTACCAAGGAAGATGGCGCGGGCGGGCGAGCAGTGAGCGGGGGTAAATGGTGTGTGGCCGATGATGGGGAAGAGAGGAGGAAGAAGAAGAGACTAGTTGAATAGTTCTCTCTAACCAAGATGGGGAATAAATGGATCGCGAGGACTTCCTTTCTACAGTATCCCTATGCCTCTACGCTCACTTCACTCATTTTGCTCCATACATAGTCACTGGTTGAAATCTGTAGAAAGACAAATACTCCGTATTTGGGAACAGAGGGAGGCTTTTACTCCATACTATTTGGGAACAAAGGGAGTATCACCATATGGAGGGAACAGAGGAAGCTTGAAATATGAACATGTCAATGGGAGGGAGTAAGCCACATGCATGCATGCAACATGCAACACTCACGCGTACACATGGATGCACGCAACACTCACGCACCCATGCGGCACACAGCACACGACGCAACACACACGCTCACGCTCAAGTGCTCAACCTACTCCCTACGTCCGTGAAAGACTTTACATTTAGAGATTTACACATTGAGCAGGGCATAATTAACGCCCAAAAGTAGTAGACTTATGTGTGCATGCAACCATTGAGATAAGAAGATTAAATGAAGGCCGTTGCATGCTGTAATAAAGGATAGACATGTAGCCTATACCTATAGCACAAGTTGGTGCATTAGTCAATCAATATCGATTTAGATTAAAGGCTAAACACATTGGAAGTGTAGATGTACATCATGTAGTACACTCTTTGTTGGAAGACCGAGGGAGGACACGTCCATGCACTCACATACACAGCCAGGGCGGTTCGCGTGCAAGGGTTGGACTCGTGTCGCGCCTGCGTAAAGTTTTGTTTAACTGATTTCTATGCTCTGCCAACTGACAGGTGGGACCCAGAAACCAGGTGACAATTTAACTAGTCAACAAAGTTCCACATCGACTATGTGGCCGGTCAGTAGGGTGCAATACGATGCTCTACGATGAGCTAGTGATCGCATAATCGCCGCAAAACTATATATAGTGACCGTAAAGAGCGTACTTTTACATACGTTGACCGCCAGTGTATTTTTCTCGTTTCAAATTAAGCCATATTAATCGGAAAGGACGCGGTATGGACGACTACTACTACTACTAGTACTGCTTTGATGTGTCCCGTCAACTCGCTGAACGAGGAGAAGCTTGCTTACTACGCCTCTCCCTCGCCCACGCGCGCGGTGGTTCGCAGGACGAGGAGAGGGTTTTGACTACAGTGCCCTCTCCCTCTCCCTCTCCCTCTCCCTCGCCCTCGCCCTTGCCCTCGCGGTGGACGTGCAGCAGTTCAATCGGTGTCAGATTTCCAGAAGCATATTGTACTGTAGTATCATCATTGTTGGACCTTTCGAAGAGGCGAAGAGCCAAGTGCAAGGTTCACACGAGTACGAACTGTTGAACATCCCGAAGAGGCAAAGAGCCAAGCACAAGGTTTTATAGGAGTTTTCGTCCTAGTAGGAGTGTACTAGTACAACTATAGCGAACGATGCTACTGTATGATGCCGCCACGTCACGTATATCCAAAGTGGTGCCACCTTTTTTCTCAAAGAGCGTGTTGGAGCCCGTGCAACAACCACACAAGTTGCACGTACACATAACACATTTACTAGTAATAAATTCTAAAGGACAAATGCCAGTATGCCACACAAGTTCATCTCCAACTCATGTGATAAATTTGTGCACGACTAGTCTACATATATTTACGGCGCTACCGTTCACAATTATCGTACTCCATTTACACACTATAGATGGGCTACATGTCCTCCTCCAGGTTCCAGTCCCAGGTGTTCTTCATGGATGGCACAATCCATAGCGGCGGGCAATGGGAATCATTGTCGCAGCTTTCTAGTCCGGTTCCACACGGTGGAGACTCATCCAAGCTGAAGCGGCATAAATCAGGGATAGCGTGTCCCAGCATGTCATTCATCCGGCGGTGCGCACTGAAGACACAACCATGCTTCATGAACGGCAGGCCTTCTGTGTCGTGCACGGAAGGTGGCATCCACTTCACAATGGGGTAGCTGTCCCCGATGAAAAGCGAGTACTCTCCAAGAGTGTTCCTCGGCACCCACGTAGCATCACGGGGGTCAAACTCAGTGTCGTTCATCTGGTACACGCGGCATCCTAGATCTGGACACATGGTGACGTACATAGTCAAGGTCCATGCATAATAATGTTGTGCTCAAATGTGGCGGTCTGTAATACTGTGCAGCAAATAGTACTACTCCGGTATAGAGGAAGTAAAATACTCGGCTTATTATATATAGCCACTCTTGGCTACATGGATGAGATAGTAAGAAATGGAAAAACAAAAATGGTGGCAGCTAGTGGGTTCAAGTCTTCAAGGGCCTAGCTAGCTATACGCGTCCTCCAAGGTAAAAAGTACACCTACTAGTACTACAAAGTATACTAGTAGTACAACAATGAAAGAGAAGGCGAGAGGGTTAAGAAATGGAATACCTGAGTAGATGGTGACGGTCCGATCGTGGTAGATTATGTGACCATGTTGCACATCAGTGGTACCATGGGTAACGACTGCTAAGATAGTTGATCCCAATATGCCAAAGTCAGCTACAAGGTTCCAGGTTAGACCGAAGCGCGGATGCAAATGCACATCCAGGATCGGCGATCTTATTTTGATCGGGGGATGACTGGTCCCTGCAAAATAATGGAGTACCGTTAGGGATGCAAATGATGGTTTGTGCATTCCGTTTGTAATCTCCCGTACCGTAGGATGTCAACCAGATGAAACAAGTCCCCTGGCTTGTCACCATGAAGATGCGGCCTAGATGGCGCACGGCATCTTCGAACGTGTAGGGGTACAATATGCCGCCGCCAACATGCGCCAGCCTCTGCCCTTACTGCCTCCTGCATTGATGGCAACCCAAATGACAAACACCGCGATGAGATAGTAATCATCGTAGCCGCGTCGCTTTGTCGTCGGGTCCGCAATTGCTATCTTCTTCAATCTCATGTAGGCATCATCATACGTATTCTTGCCCAGCTAGTCCAGAAGGCCGATCCCAATGGTGGAGAAGGGGTCTACTGGAATGGCCGCACTGTTGTGGATGTTGTGCAAAATGATGGTGGTATCCGGCCAGAGGTATAAAAGCCAATCTTCGTTGGCACCGACCCAGACCTATATATAAGACGGTGGGCAGCGGAGAAATTACGGGATGGAAATGGAATAACTATGTACTACGTGATCAAACTCCATTACTGACCTGCTCATCGGACAAAATCCGACTACCACTCAACGTCAGCAACTCTAGTGGAATCAACGTGCAACCATGGCCTGGGAGCGGTGGTTTGTTCGAAGGATTGTCCCATAGAAGAACCTTCTCCTCGAGGATGCATGGAAGACCAACAAGCACGGCCTGTTTAAGCAGCGTCTTGAAAAAGTTGGTGCAGGAAGCACCGAGTCTTGCGGCAGTGAGGACGTCGGAGCGGCGTGCGATTTCTCCCACAGGATCGTCGTCCAAGGTCTCCCAGCCCCAACGAGGAGGAGAACTGCCTGGTGAATCCATGGGAGCAACGACGAACTGCCTTCTCTTCGGGGGGAGGGGAACTGGCGAGGAGGAGATAAGAGCGTAGTAACCGCAGGGCCTCGCCCCTTCCAACTATAGATCGTTCCTCAGCGAAGGGGTGAGGCTATTATTTACTACTAGTACTCCCTGCGATTCTTTTTACTCTGCGCATAAGAGCAAACCCGGATACCAAGGCAGGGGCTCGCTGCATGCTTTCTGGATGGAAATACCCCTGGCGCATGGATGGGAGGAGTTAGCAGCTATAAATGCCCCATGCAGCCCATTGGCTGTCCGCCTGAGTTCTCCTCTCTCTGCATGCTACATGGATGTCTCCCTCTCTCTCACATGACTGCATGCGGTGGCGCTGACCTATGAGAAGCTCACGTGGATATAGCAATCTTCTCTCCAGAAGTTATTTTTTTGAAAGAAAGGGATTATGGAACGTTATGGGATTGCATTATACTGTAAATAATAGCACTAGTAAGAAATTTTTGGCACTAGGTAGTAGGTTTTGGCGTGGATTAATAAATTTTGGGTATGTTTTTGCCATTTTTTGTACACGCCAACTAGTGTCAAAAAACGTCTTACATTATGTGACGGAGGAGTACGTACTCGTACTGTAGCAGTACTAGTACTACTTTTCTCAACTAGTAGTGCAATGTACTGTACTTCTAGTCTAGTCTAGTATAGTGCACCAGTTTTGAACTCTTGAATCTCAGGGCCAAGTAGCTACAGTTGGAAGTGGAGGGCACTACTGTTCTCTAGAACCATCGTTGCACTATCAATGCAGGGGAAGTACACCTGCGTAGTGCCCTACTGGGTACTCTCGGTGCTCTATTCAGCCGCTGCTCTCACGTAGCTGGCCTACTCAGCCGCTCCTCCCACGCACACACTAGCAGCATGTTTATCCGCAACGGTTACTGCGGGGGCAGAACATTTGAGTTATTTGATACAGCGAGACTAGGCTTTTCGCTTCCATTTGTGGAGGTGTAATGGATCTCGTCGAACTTTGTTAGTAGTTCCTTCTTTATGAATGAGATGAAGCAAAGCTTTTGCCTCCATTTTGAAAAAACACGGCAAGAGGAATTTCTTTTATAGTAGAGCCGATAATGGAGTGAAGTCCATGCATGCAACGCCACAAGCTACAGAGTACTAGTAGAGCACTTTACGTACAGAGCCATATTGCACAGTTCCTAATGCCCCGCCAGGCTTTTCCGGCTCCTCGGGCTTAAGTGGGAGGCGCTAGTTTAAATATGCTACTAGCTGGAAGCTGCAAGCAAGGTGCGGCTAGGGCGAGCACGCGAGCCACGGGATGCTGGGAAGCAAAACCCGTTCATGTGGCTAGGCTGTCCAGTGCACCCAGATTGTGGGGCCGCACGTCCGTTTGACTTCAAAAACCAAACTACCCCTGTAAAATATTGGCTCGCAGTGATGTGTAGTAGTACTATTTAAAAAAAAAGGCCGCCGTGCGTTCGGCCAGGATCGAACCCACAAAATGAGGTATACAGTCCCGCGACCACTAGTAGTACTCGTTGGAGTACACCGCAACCTAGAATCGCCTTTTATCGCTAGTAGTACGTACATTGTTCCTTACAAGAAACCACTAAGAGCATGGTTAATAGTATAGCTAGCTGCTGGCTATAAGCCAGTGCCATGTCATCTACAGCCCATCTTATAGCCAACATGTAGTAGTAGTTTATTTCTTATAGCCCGCTGACTCAGCTCTATTGTACTTGCTCTAATAATGCAAGAAACCACTAAAATGCCAAGAAACTACTACCGCTTGCATGCGTGGCAGACTTAAGATAAGACTACCTTATCAACCATTGCACATGCTCTTACCAACAAAAATCCTCGAGTGACCTCCTACCTCCGGCCCGTCCACCTAGTCATCCTCGGCCATGGGACGCAGCTACCGCCGCCGGCAGAAGGCGAGGTCAAAACCGCCGGCGGTGCGGAGCCCATGTTGCGACAGCCCGGATGCCAGCTCTGTCCGGCGCTCGCGGCCGCTAGCTAACCAAGATAGCTCTGTCCAGCTGCTTGTCTGCAAGGTTTGCTAGCTAGATTGGCAAGGCAGCGCGGCGTCTTGCTCGCGCGTGCTGCGCTAAGGCCAGCCATCTGGCTTAAGCGAAGGCCTGCGCGGCGGCTTGCTCAGTCGTGAGTCACGCTCGGGCCAGCCTGCCAACCCGTGTGGAGGCCAGCGCTGCGTCCAGCCCGTCCGGCGAAGCGGCGGCCAACTCGCTCATCACCGGCGCCACCGACGAACACGCATCAGTACTGTTTGAAGTAATGTTCATGAAAAATAATGATTTGAGGGGGAATAACAGGATAGAAGGTCAGATGTGGGTCCCTCGTGTCAACGGTCAAACAAAATGTGTTGGTTTAAGTTGCCTCATCAGCACGGACATGTGGGCCAACCCTGTCATAAATGGGTTTAAACGAACCTTATAGGTAGGAGTACTAGGTAGTTTTTGGCGTGGATTAAGAAATTTTGGGTATGTTTTTGCTATTTTTTGTACAATAGATTGCTCCTAGGGCTGGTTGAAAGTGGTAGTTTTTTGTTAAATACTCTACATATTGTAAGTAGGAGTGAAATTTAAGCTTTGGAAGCCAATAAGCAAGGCTAGTTACATAGTGCATATGTGTACATGATTGAAAGTAAATATCAACCATGAGTGACTAATATCTTGATGGAAAACTCGAAACTATGGAATACTAGGAAAAGAAATGCATGGTTGGAAATACTAGCAATGTTCATGTCTGTTGTAACAAATCATAATTAGAATAATACTTATTCACAAACTTGGTACAAAACACTCTAATTTTGATATACATATGTCACTAGAGATATATTATGTTTCAATTAGAATATATTCCTTGGGCTGTTTTGGTGAGGTCAGGGAGGGATGTGGTTGGTTTTAAGATACTAATTATGGGTTTTTTTACAAATTGGTAGACAAGTGGGATGTTGGTGAGAAAAGGCAACAACTTACCTCACAATCGTTAGATGTAGATCTAATGGTCAGAAACGACGGATGGAAAACACACCAGCATCACCAACTTAGTCTTGTGTACGAGTACTAGCAAGATTTGTGCATTGCACGAAACATCAAGATGCATTTTTTTATAAAACACTTGTTGTGACTGACCCTTGCGGGAGTAATCCCATGTGTAAAAACTAATGATATCTCGAGAAATATGAGATAAGGTGAAGAGGAGTGGGTGTGGTGGTGGTAGGTGGTCGAACTGAGCGGAGGCATGGGGATTGACGACGCCGGCAGCGGCCACCAGGCCAGTTTGTTCCAGAGGCTTCCTTTCTTAATTGCTCAACAATGAGGTTTGTTGGAGATAAGGATGAACGAGGGAAGGCCTTGTCTACAAATGTGGAAAGGGGTGCGGGTATCTTTTAGTTTAATTTCCATCCGTCAGATATAGATCGGACGGTCTATATTGCAAGATGGCACACGTACCATCATCACCAACTCGGTTTTTATAAGATAAGAAATATAAGTATGGAGATACAGACGTACTATCGATACTTGCTTCCGTAAACTAGAATCCACATTCTATTCAACGCCTCGGCATGTGGGGCCTTAGCACAATGACTTCTCGACTGTGTAAAACGAAGATTTTACCGTCGCCGACAAGGAGGGGGTGACGGCGGCGCGCTTTTTGGCTTGCTCTAGTCCTAGTAGTCATACTAGGTGGTCTAAGCATGTGTAGATTTATTCTTTTTCACGCCTCGTGTTCGCCGTACTGCCATGACTGTTCATGAATAGATGGTAAGTTATTCACGGGGAAACCCTTGTTGAGCATGTTTGAGAGAGAGAGAGAGAGTGCGTGTGTGATATGTTAGAGACTGAGGCAATGATAACAGATTCTTTGTGTCTATGTGTGTGGAGGATAGAGAGAGACATGTACATGGGGCTTTGTGTTGTGTAACGTGGAGACACATATACATAATTAGAGAGTGAGTGTGTGAGATACACATGCAGACATGAGGAGAGATGAGGATCCAGGTAAATGGGTGTTTGTGCGTGTTTGTGTGTGTTTGTGCACGCATTTGTGTGTGAGAGGGAGAGAGTGTATGTGGAGTAGAGAGACCACTGATGATGTAAACCTAGTATAAGGGAAGGGGGAATGGTGTGACATGTGTAGTAGCGAGATAGCATGGGTGCGGGCGGGGGTAGCAGACTATTTGGAAGAGACATCGAGTGTGTGTGGGGTTGAGGGGTGTGAGAGCGAGAGAAAGAGAGAGCTAGCGCCGGAGAGAGAGAGAGAGAGAGAGAGAGAGAGAGAGAGAGGTCATTTGTGTCCATAAATTGTGTATAGATAGGGAGACAATGTTGATGTTGTCCGAAATTGGCCTATGAACGGAGACGCAAGGGAAGCGAGTCATCGTGTGTGTGATAGGGACTTCATGAGAGAGCTAGAATAGATGGTGTGGAGAACAATGTGCGAAATCGAGAAAGATTATACATTAGGGAGCTATGCAAAGAGTCACGACATATATGTATATAGGGAAGGAGCTGGGGGGGTCCGCATGTGGGAGAGATAGAAAGAGGAGAGTGGTGCACAAGGAGACAAAGTGTGCTTGTTTGCAGTGGGGGTGGTGTGTGAGGTGAGTGCGCGAGAACCACATAACTAGGGAGATAGACGTGTGGGGGCGACGTTTTGTGTGTATGGGAAATATACACTCTACATAGTGCGTGTGCTTGGGTAAGAGAGATAGCGGGAGACCTAGAGAGTGAGGGAAGAGATGTGTGCATGCCCGAGAGACAAAGTGATAGAGACCTATGTTGGGGTCCAGACTTTACAAGAGAGAGGGGTGTTAATGTGCTCGTGTGTTGGTGTTTGGCGGAGAGAACGACTTCTGTGTGTGTGTGTGTGTGTGTGGTGGGGGGGTTGACTTCAGATAAAGAGTGAGGTGTCTATATTTGAGGAACTTTAGTCTAATTGAGATATTGTGCACTCGTGGTTGATCAATTTGTTTCACAGTTCGTACTATGAGATAATGATACTTTTGAACATGCGTGATATACCTTGATGTACCAGAATTACAAACCTAAGATTGGAATTTTGGAACTCGACTCCATCATTAGCTTTTGTAATTCATTTAAACAGAGGTACATTTTTTAAGCTGGGATTTCGTGATTACAAATTCATATATCAAACCTAGAGATATACACATCTGGGCATGTTCAAACTTTATAATCATCCACTTTATTCATACACATACACATTTTTGCTTTTGTCATCATATTTAGGATAAACACATTTGGAATTTCATTTGAATTGGACCGTATGAGGGTATTTGCTTGTAGTAGCTCAATGATCCATATTTGAATTGAATGGACAATCTAAGTTTTGAGTTGGAGACATTGATTTTCAAAACTTGCACATTTTTTGCGTGCAAAACAAACAAATTGTCGGCCATGATATCATAGTCGGTCGTACGAGAGCAGAATACTTATAATTTTAGGTGCCAAAAGCTTTCAAACTTCCTGCTCACATCGAAATATCACGCGCCCGAAAGTTTAGCCCTGCGATATTCCTATTTTACCCCTACCACATGAACGGAAAAGGGCTGCTTTGGTAACTCCATTGTTTTCCCCTCTTTGCCCCCAACATTCTTTCCCAGAGCCCCTCCCCTTCCCCTCCCCGACCCCCCCCCAACCACAGCAAGCCGCTAAATCTAGTCCTCCGCCGCAGCGGTGGACCTCACACCCCGCCGGATCTACCTTCCGCACCTTGGAACCCCCAACTGCCAACTCACCACTTCACCAGAGCCGCTTCAGCGACTGGCTTGTCCACCGCTCCAGATCTCCTTGACCACCATCATGGTCCACCACACCGGATCTGCTTAACCGGCGCCCTCGTCCACCACAGCGTAGGCCCTTCACTGACTCCCTCATCTGCCCCTTCGCTGGCCCTTCATACAAGCCCTCGTCCATCGCAACAGATCCGCCTCACCGAAAGCACTGTATAATGCGCCCGCCGAAGCCTTCGTCCACTGCACCGGACCCGCTCCACGGACGCCATATTCAACTCCATCGGCCCTGCTTTACCGACGCCGCAGCCTCATCAGGTTATTTCGATTTGTACTCCTTCGGTTTTTCTTTTTATCGTGCAACTGTTCACTTACCACATATGAGCTTTCTTGTATGTCGATAGGCGCCGCAACCGGAGCACCGGAGCCGCTTCAGCGACGGTGACAGCCGGCCCAAACTCAACCGCAACACGAGCACCATCGATGATCCTTAGCTATCAAGTATGACAACGATACACATATGCCGTCGAGAATCAGGTACTATTATCCAACGGCCGGCACCTACGTTCACTTTCCTAGCATAAGCACCGCACCTTTGAATTTCTTCAGGGCATCATTCAGTTTATCATGAGACGCGTTATTCTGCTTGCACCTGTAGGGCCATACTTCTGGCAGTGAACATGTTACATGTGCTAAATTACATACCAGTGGACATATAGTTAATATGCTTTAGTTTTGTTCTGATGCCACCTGTTGGTTCCATCAGACTGCTTAATGTTCTCTATGCTTAATTACACATCAGCAAACTAGCATGTGGTTCTGCTGCTTTTTGTTCGTTTTACCCTACATTTTCTGATGCTAGCTATTACATCACTGCTCCGAGCCTCTATTCATTACTTGTATGTGTGTTCTTGATCTTCCCAAGTTGCATGACTAACTTGATGCTTCTACTAATTATGGAGCTGCCAACCCCATCAAGCAAAATATTTGTTGTTTTGCGGATGGCACCTCGAACAAGCATAAAAATAGAGGGAAGCAGATATACTCCCTCTGATTCTATTTACTCCGTGCATAACTCTTGACCCGCATACCAAGGAGGGCACTGGTTTAATTTTTCTAGACTAATTTGCCAATTAATTAGGGCAGAGGTGGATGGGGCGGGGCACAAAGGAAACCAGCGCTAGGAATCAGCAACACGCAAACTAATACGAGAAAACTAAGAAAAAGTTATACGCAAAGTAAAAAGAATCGGAGGGAGTATTGTCGTGTATGCACACACCCTTCTTTCATTAGTTTAGATGAACCATTGATGATCAATTCGGACCAGTGCATGCGATTAAAATTAATTTTACCTAAATAGATGGTGCAGAATAAACTACAACAACTAGATTTGCAACCACGGGATGCTGACGATATCTTCAAAGAACATTGCAACAGCATCTAGGCTTCACAACAACATATGGTAAGCCAGTGTGTTTTAGTACATGTTAAATGTAATGCGAGTGGGCTGCTTTCTTGGCTTGTGCCCTCAACGTGTAATCCTACCGAATTACAAATAGTTCAGTTGTCGGCTTTGCTGTATTGCTTGATTCGAATGCTTATTTGTTGTTACGCTATACCTGAGTTGGCCAATATGTCAGCAGTGCCTATTGTACTATCTTAAATAAATGCATGCCTATTTCATTTGAGTCCTTAACTTTTCCTCTCAACTTCATCACAAGACTGTCTTCGTAGTTTATATGAGGCCACACTGTTAAGTGCTTTCTCGGATTATTTCAACTGCTTAGATGCCTTGGCAACTTAAATATAGCGGTTGTACACCCCCTTTCAACTAGGGATGTCAACTGGGTCCGGTTTAATCCCGATTAAAGTCCACTAGTGGTATGATAGTTCAAAAGAGTTTTTGTTTTTTTGAGGGAAATGAACTAGGGAGGTAGCAAAAACTAACTAGATGGGATTGGCGGGTTTTGTTTATTTGCCACTTACATCCCTAGTTTCATCTTACCATTTTAATTTCTTTTCGGCTGATGCTGCTTTGAACCATTGAAATATAGTTTGCCATGCTCAGCAATAATTCGTCTGTCGTTTACCATGTAAGCTTACTGCCTGGATCATACAATAACTATCTCTTACTGATGTCCAGCGGAAACCTTTCAGAATGTCGTTCACACTAGGACACAATGTACAACCCCAGAATCTATTTGTGGAAGCAGTGCGCCATCCTTGTTACCAGATGGTAGCAGTTCAGAGGAAACACCGCCGGAGAGCAGTCTGAGCACAGATATTATACTGCTTGAGGCTCTACTAGAGGCAGAAAGAGATGGTGTGGCTGCGATGAATGAGGTAATATTTATCTTGAGGCTGGAAATTACGGAATTAGCGGCACGCATTATGCAAGCAACCCAAGAATTGGAGGAAGTAAGAATGTTGCATTTGAAGATGGATGACGGAGTAATTGACCACGGGTACCCCGAAGACAGCAAGGCAATATTTCAAGACATCGGGGCTAGCAAATCCCCTCAGTCCGACTGCCCGGCTGCTCCTGCCGGCTCCCCGTCCGACTGCTCTGCCCGGCCGGCTGCCGGCTCCCAACTGCGCCGACCAGTCGGCTGTCGACTGCAGCCCGACCCGACACCGATAAGACACCGACGAGACGGCCATACCTTGGACGAGACAGCTCTTCCACGATGCCATCATGTACAGTGTCACTTGTCCCTGGGCACTATTCATGAAATGACCCAGGAGACAAGCATGAAACCCACACCATACCCCCATGCCCACTTGTCCATGCCGCTACATAGCTTAGGAAGTAAGCTAGCCCACACTATAAAAGGGGCACACATCCATCCATCCACTCTCTCACGCCACATTCATTTGGCCACAAGGCCACTCACGGCCACAAGCCATGGCCATACTTGGCCACTAGAGCCGGCCATACGCATGCATATACGAGATCAGGTGCCCTTAACACTGATCTCAGATACAGCTCCAGGAGCACTTTGTACCAGATATATCAGATATACTCAGACATGCAGGAGTAGGGGTATTATCTCTCCGGAGAGCCCCGAACCTGGGTAAACTAGCGCGTGCTACTCGCATACCCACTCACGGTCCTATCAGCAGCAGTCTTACCCTCACACTAAGCCCTTGTGGCATCTGTCGACTCGCAAGCCCCCCGTGAGAATACCACGACAGTTGGCGCCCACTGTGGTGCGGTACTATGCTACCGCACTGCTGCTTGTTTCGCAGTCCGGGCGGGACCATCGTCGTCATCTCCGTCGCCGCGTCATGCCGTCTCTCCGGTAGCGCTTGGGGGCTCGACTTCGACCCACCCCCGGAGCAGCCATGCGGGACGGCGCGTCCTCGCCGTCGGCTTCGCCATCTTCGTCGTCCCCACCGCAAAGCCGGCCACCTGTCCGTGCGTGTGCCGCGCGCGGGGCCTTGCCTCAGTCGGCCGTGTTCATCCACAAGCCGCTCGCGTCTGTTCCCCTCCATGTTGTGTCTTGCGCCGGCTGAAACGCGCGTTCGCGACTCCAAATATCATTAGACAAGCTAGCTAGATACAAGTCAGACAATGGTCAAACCATTTGCCATACATACATGCCCTAGATATGCCTCAGACACTTCCCAGATCATGCCTATACACTAGCCAGATACACCCCAGATAATGGTCATGCATGCCTCGTGTATGCCCTGCATAATCCCCCATATACTGGCCATGCGATTCTCAGATACATGTCAGACCATGGTTGTTCACTGCTCGTGCACTTCCCAGACGATGACTAGTTGACTACACGCGAAGCTCGCCTCCGGTCTGCTCCGCCCGCTGCAGACGCGCGTTCGTCTCCGGTTTCCTCTGCAGCTCCTCTCGGCTGGGCGACTGCTGCATCCGCTTGCTGCTGGTGCACAAGCCGCCGGCTTCCCCCTCGGCCCCGAGCTCCGGGCTCCTTGCACAGTGCCGCTTCACCCCGGGCGACGGCCTGCCCGGTCGGGTCCTCCTCTGTCGGCCTTCCCCACACCCTACCGCCTACCGTCTTCGCCCACAACCCGGACGGCCGGCTCCGCCTGCCACCTTCGCTAGCAACTCGGACGGCCGGCTCCGCCGCAACCCGGACGGCTGGCTCCACCCGCCACACAGCCGCTTGCCGACCCCACCCGCATCTCGGCTGGCCGGCTCCGCCCGCATCCCGGCGACCCTACACTTTACCTGCTGGGCCCCGCATCCCGGCCGGCTGGCCTCGCCTTGCCTGCTGCCTCCACCTCGCTCGACCACCCCGCCGCCTGCCTGTGTGCCGGCTCGCCGCCTCGGCTGGTTCCGCCCTCTAGCCGGCTCCCCTCCTGGGCCGGCTCCGCCTCCCGTCGGCTCGCCTCGCATCCGGCCGTTGTCGGGTGGTAGGAGCGACATATGCCAATGGGTGGCTTATCATTGCGGGGGCCAATAGAACATCGCCGGTGCCTGGAAACGGGATGAGGCGAAGACATGCACGCCGGCGAATCTTACCCAGCTTCAGGGCTCTCCGGGGAGATAATACCCCTACTGCTGCTCTGTGGGGTCTCCGCATGGTTACTAAGTGAACAAGTAGCTACAATGCTCCTTGAGCTGTTTTGGGTGGAAGGAGGAAGAAGGGCTCAGCTCAGCCTGCTTCCTCTCCTTGTGTTGTGTCTAGGTCTAGAGTGAGAGTCCAACCCTTTGCATGGGTGCACCGGGGGGTTTATATAGGCCTACCCCCCGGGGGTACAATGGTAATCCGACTGGGCGCTGGGCCCAGCTGTCTGTGACTATGCTCGCCGGCTTCTCCGCCGGCCTCTGGGGCCCGCCGGCTGGTGGGTCCCGCTGGCTGCCGGCTCCTGGGTCGACAGGCCGGCCCCACTGGCCAGGGCCTGGTCGGCAGCTGGTTACTGTTGCTCCGTGTTGTTGACGCAGGCTTGGTCGGGGTAACCGTGGCTACAGTAACGCCGCCTTGGCGGGCGGTTACTGTAGCCCCGCCGCATCTTGTCTCCTTAATGGGCGTCTCCTTCGAGGAGGGCGGCAGGCCGGCTACGTGAAGCCGGCCCTCTGTCTTGCCGGCTTGAGAGGAGGTGCGGCCGCCTTCGGCATCTCTCTGCCCGAAGGGGCCCACCGCCTCGGGGGCCACGCTGGCGGCCCGTCATGGACGGCGTCAGAGCCGCCGTGGCCACAGTGCCGCGCCGGGCGGGCCGCGGCTGCCCGCACGACGCGCCGTACCAGGCGTGCTCCGGGTTTTGGTGGTGGCAGGCTCCACTGTAGCCACGCCCCTGCTTCATCATCGCAAAGTGGACGCGTACATTGCGGGTACGGCGTTGACTGCTTTATGGGAGCCGGCCTGGCAGTAGCCGGCCTTGTCGTAGCTGGCCCTCCACAGCTTTCTTCATGAGGGTGAAAGGGCGGGCCGCCCCCGAAGCCGGCTAGGAAGGTAGCCGGCTAGGGGGGAGGCGGCCTAAGTCTTGAGTCTTCTTATGAGCCGGATGGGCTCATAATTTTTTCTGAGGGGCCAGGGGAAGCCGGCTGGGCTACCCATGGCTATTTACCCCGACAGTAGTCCCCGAAGCCGGGCGAGCTTCACGGCGGACGGAAGGACGGGAAGCTGGGCCGGCTTCATACCCTGAGGGGCCGACCTCGTCGTTGCAGCCGACTCCTGAGCACTTTTTCATTATTAAGGTGACCGTGTTGAACCGCGGGCTGGCCGCGGGCCCCACGATGAGCCACGTGGCAGGGAAGTCCTGCCGTCACACACGCGCGACGGGACGCCGCCGCAGGCCCGGGCCCGCCACTCCCTGGCCTCGGCCCGGGCGCAGATCTTCTGTGGCCTGAGGGGACTGCTCGCCTCCCCGCGGCCGTTTCCTCGCGTCATCAAGGCGCGCAATTAACGCGGGCGTGGGGGAGATGGGAACGATCAATCCCCACGATCCCCCACGGCGCGCCTCCTCGGCTCTGGCGCACGCGCCTACAAGTAGGGGGGGGAGAGACAGAGGCCCGTTCGCTCCCCCGCTCCCCGTCCCTCCTGCTCCTGTTCTTCTCCTTCTTCTTCCTCGCGCCCGACGCAGTCTCGCGCCGCAGCCCACCCACGCCGCCATGTCTCTGGCGCTGTCAAGCTCGTGGGACGGGTCTAATGTCCACGAGGACCACATTGAATTCCTCCGCCAGACCCGGCGCCTGCCCGCCGCCAACCTTGTGCAGGTGCGTCTGGCGCCCACGAAGGAGGTCTCGCCGGCGCCGGAGGAAGGCGAGCGCGTCGTCTTCCGCACGCACTTCTTGCGTGGCTTCGGCTTCCCGGCAAGCAGCTTCATGCGCTCTTTCCTTGAATTCTACAACCTCCAGCCGCATCACATCACGCCCAACGCGGTGATGCAGCTCTCGGCCTTCGTCTCCCTCTGTGAAGGTTTCTTGGGGGTGCTGTCGACGCTGGAGCTCTGGGCGGAGCTGTTCCAGAACAAGCTCAACACCGTCTCTGCCGGCGTGCCGGCTCCCTGCGGCGCCTTCATCGCGATGAAGAGGGCAAGCGACGACAACCCCTTCCCTCACATTCCTCTGATCCAGTCTGTCAAGCTTTGGCAGAAATCCTACTTCTACGTCAAGAACATCGCCCCGCACGGTGACTACGTCAATCTGCCGGCTTACGTAGCCGGCCCGCCGGCTGGGAGGCGGTCGTCTTGGGGCTACAGGTCGAAGTCCTTGTCTCCGGCTGGGAATGCCTCCATCGCCCGGCTTCGGGTGATGATCCAGTCGGAAGGCCTGCGCGCATCCGACCTGGTAGCCGCCTTCGTCGAGCGCCGGCCGCACATGATGTGCCAGATGAGCGGCCGGTTCGACCCTTGCCGGCTGAGCACATGGGAGATGCCCCATGCCGAGGTGGCTTTGATGGTGAACTACATCGCCAAACTGAAGCTCACCGACGAGTGGCAATTCGGCAAGGCGCCGTACTCCCGCGCCCATCCTCCACCTGTGGTAAGTCTTTCTTCTTGTCGTCTGCTGGCTTGAGCCAGCCGGCTTCTAACCAGGCGGCTCTTCTCTTTTTTCTTTCTATCAGAATCCTCTCCTCCCGCCGCCAGCTGGGGCGGCTGGAGTCGAACGCGAGTATGCCCCAGACCGCACGGTGGACGACCTCGACGACCCGGACCTTGCTGCAGTCGCCATGGAGGACGCCGCCACGGGGGACGTCGCCGAGCCCGGCGGCACGGGGCTCTCGGCTAGTTTCGACGACTGGCCGGATGATTTTGAGGCCGAAGAAATCCCGCGCCACCAGCCGGCAACCGACCGCCGCAGCGCGGGCTCGTCCGCCGCGCCGACTGCCGGTGGTGGAAAGGGAAAACGCCGGGCCGCGCTCCCACTCTTCGGAAGCCGGCCGAAGAAGTCGAAGGCCTCCGCCGCGGCCACGAAGCGTGACGAGGCGGCGGCGAAGGCGGCCCGCTTCCGGAAGGCGGTGAAGAAGCCTCCATCGGTTTCCGCGTAAGCCTTCTAGCCGCTTTCATGCTTGTTATTCTAAAGTCTTCCTTTACTTGAATTCTTCTCTAATTTCTTGAGCAGGGCGCCGCTCTCCCTCGAGCGAGGGCCAGGTGGCTCCGTGGTCGGGCCGAGTGCCGGAAACTCAGGGTCCCGCCGAGTGGACCCCCGCGCCGATCTTGCAGCAGCCACGGAGCGCAACGCTCGCGAGGCGCGTCGAGAGAGGGAGGCGGCAGAGCGGGAGGCCGCCCAGACGGCGACGGGGCGAGCGAGCGCGGCGGCCGAGACTCCGTCGGAGCGGGCGGCCGCGGAGACGGAGGCGGAGGGCGCGCATAGCCGGCCTCCGCTGCTCGCCATCCCCCTCCAAACTTTGGATCCGGACATCCCTCTGCCCACGGCGGAGGAGATTATCCCCGAGCAGCCGCCGGTGCAGAGGGACGAAGTCTTCGAGAATTCCACGGAGAGGACGCCACCGGCAGCGCCAGCCGGAGCGGGCGAAGGCGGCCAATCGTCGGCGGTGCCGGAGGAGCCGGCCCGGGCCGCGCCCGAGGCCGGAGCCAGTCTTGAGATCGAGCTGGCGACGGGCCGGCATGCCGGAGGGGGCACGGCCCCGCCGGACACGCACCGAGCCGCGTGTTGGGGAACGCAGTAATTTCAAAAATTTTCCTACGCACACGCAAGATCATGGTGATGCATAGCAACGAGAGGGGAGAGTGGTGTCTACGTACCAACACAGACCGACTGCGGAAGCGATCTCACAACGTAGAGGAAGTAGTCGTACGTCTTCTTCCCGATCCGACCGATCCAAGCACCGTTACTCCGGCACCTCCGAGTTCTTAGCACACGTTCAGCTCGATGACGTTCCTCGGGCTCCGATCCAGCAAAGCGTCGAGGAAGAGTTCCGTCAGTACGACGGCGTGGTGACGATCTTGATGTACTACCGACGCAGGGCTTCGCCTAAGCACTGTAACGGTATGATCGAGGTGGAATTTGGTGGCAGGGGGCACCGCACACGGCTAAGAAACGATCTCAAGGATCAAGTTGTGTGTCCTGGGGTGCCCCCTGCCCCCGTATATAAAGGAGCAGGGGAGGAGGGGCTGGCCGGCCAAGGTGGGGGCGCAGGAGAGTCCTACTCCCACCGGGAGTAGGACTCCCCCTCCAATCCTAGTCCAACTAGGATTCCCGGAAGGGGGAAAGATGAGGAGTTGGCCGGCCCCCCCTTTCCTACTCCTAGTAGGACTAGGGGAGGGGGGAGGGTGCGCAGCCCATCTAGGGCAGCCCCTTCTCCTTTCCACTAAGGCCCATTATGGCCCATCTAGCTCCCGGGGGGTTCCGGTAACCCTCCCGGTATTCCGGTAAAATCCCGATTTCACCCGGAACACTTCCGATGTCCAAACATAGGCTTCCAATATATCAATCTTTACGTCTCGACCATTTCGAGACTCCTCGTCATGTCCGTGATCACATCCGGGACTCCGAACAACCTTCGGTACATCAAAATGCATAAACTCATAATAACTGTCATCGTAACGTTAAGCGTGCGGACCCTACGGTTCGAGAACAATGTAGACATGACCGAGACACGTCTCCGGTCAATAACCAATAGCGGGACCTGGATGCCCATATTGGCTCCTACATATTCTACGAAGATCTTTATCGGTCAGACCGCATAACAACATACGTTGTTCCCTTTGTCATCGGTATGTTACTTGCCCGAGATTCGATCGTCGGTATCCAATACCTAGTTCAATCTCGTTACTGGCAAGTCTCTTTAATCGTTCCGTAATACATCATCTCATAACTAACATCTTAGTTATTATGCTTGCAAGGCTTATTTGATGTGTATTACCGAGAGGGCCCAGAGATACCTCTCCGACAATCGGAGTGACAAACCCTAATCTTGAAATACGCCAACCCAACATCTACCATTGGAGACACCTGTAGTACTCCTTTATAATCACCCAGTTACGTTGTGACGTTTGGTAGTACCCAAAGTGTTCCTCCGGTAAACGGGAGTTGCATAATCTCATAGTTACAGGAACATGTATAAGTCATGAAGAAAGCAATAGCAACATACTAAACGATCGGGTGCTAAGCTAATGGAATGGGTCATGTCAATCAGATCATTCAACTAATGATGTGACCTCGTTAATCAAATAACAACTCTTTGTTCATGGTTAGGAAACATAACCATCTTTGATTAACGAGCTAGTCAAGTAGAGGCATACTAGTGACACTCTGTTGGTCTATGTATTCACACATGTATTATGTTTCCGGTTAATACAATTCTAGCATGAATAATAAACATTTATCATGATATAAGGAAATAAATAATAACTTTATTATTGCCTCTAGGGCATATTTCCTTCAGTCTCCCACTTGCACTAGAGTCAATAATCTAGTTCACATCGCCATGTGATTTAGAAGCAATGGTTCACATCACCATGTGATTAACACCCATAGTTCACATCGTCATGTGACCAACACTCAAAGGGATTACTAGAGTCAGCAATCTAGTTCACATATCTATGTGATTAACACCCAAAGAGTACTAAGGTGTGTTCATGTTTTGCTTGTGAGATAATTTTAGTCAACGGGTCTGTCACATTCAGATCCGTAAGTATTTTGCAAATTTCTATGTCAACAATGCTCTGCATGGAGCTACTCTAGCTAATTGCTCCCACTTTCAATATGTATCCAGATTGAGACTTAGAGTCATCTAGATTAGTGTCAAAACTTGTATCGGCGTAACCCTTTACGACGAACCTTTTGTCACGTCCATAATCGAGAAACATATCCTTATTTCACTAAGGATAATTCTGACCGCTGTCCAGTGATCTACTCCTAGATCACTATTGTACTCCCTTGCCAAATCAGTGCAGGGTATACAATAGATCTGGTAAACAGTATGGCATACTTTATAGAACCTATGAATGAGGCATAGGGAATGACTTTCATTCTCTTTCTATCTTCTACCGTGGTCGGGCTTTGAGTCTTTACTCAACTTCACACCTTGTAACACAGGCAAGAAACCTTTTCTTTGGCTGTTCCATTTTGAACTACTTCAAAAATCTTGTCAAGGTATGTACTTATTGAAAAAAACTTATCAAGCGTCTTGATCTATCTCTATAGATCTTGAAGCTCAATATGTAAGTAGCTTTACCGAAGTCTTTCTTTGAAAAAACTCCTTTCAAACACTCCTTTATGCTTTACAGAATGATTCTACATTATTTCCGATCAACTTTATCAGAAATGCTGTAGTGCTCCCACTCACTTTATTGTAAATACAGGCTTCACTGCAAGTCTGTATAAAACTATATGTTTTGATCAACTCATCAAAGCGTATATTCCAACTCCGAGATGTTTGCACCAGTCCACAGATAGATCGCTGGAGCTTGCATATTTAGTTAACACCTTTAGGATCGACAAAACCTTCTAGTTGCATCGTATACAACTCTTCTTTAGCAAATCCATTAAGGAATGCAGTTTTGTTTATCCATTTGCCAGATTTCATAAAATGCGGCAATTGCTAACATGATTCGGACAGATTTAAGCATAGATACGAGTGAGAAAATCTCATCGTAGTCAACACCTTGAACTTGCCGAAAAACTTTTTTTTGCGACAATTCTAGCTTTGTAGATAGTAACACTACTATCAGCGTCCGTCTTCCTCTTGAAGATCCATTTATTTTCTATGGCTTGCCGATCATCGGGCAAGTCAATCAAAGTCCATACTTTGTTCTCATACATGGATCATATCTCAGATTTCATGGCTTCAAGCCACTTTGTGGAATCTGGGCTCACCATCACTTCTTCATAGTTCGTAGGATCATCATGATCTAGTAGCATGACTTCCAGAACAGGATTACCGTACCACTCTGGTGCGGATCTCACTCTGGTTGATCTACGTGGTTCAGTAGTATCTTGTCCTGAAGCTTCATGATCATCATCATTAGCTTCCTCACTAATTGGCATAGGTGTCGCAGAAACAGTTTTCTGTGATGTACTAATTTCCAATAAGGGAGCAGGTACAGTTACCTCGTTAGGTTCTACTTTCCTCCCACTCACTTCTTTCGAGAGAAACTCCTTCTCCAGAAAGTTTCCGAATTTTAGCAACAAAAGTCTTGCCTTCGGATCTGTGATAGAAGGTGTATCCAATAGTTTCCTTTGGATATCTTATGAAGACGCACTTCTCCGATTTGAGTTTGAGCTTATCAGGATGAAACTTTTTCACATAAGCATCACAACCCCAAACTTTTAAGAAACGACAACTTTGGTTTCTTGCTAAACCATAGTTCATATAGTGTCGTCTCAACGGATTTAGATGGTGCCCTATTTAACGTGAATGCAGCTGTCTCTAATGCATAACCCCAAAACGATAGTGGTAAATCGGCAAGAGACATCATAGATTGCACCATATCTAATAAAGTACGGTTATGACGTCCGGACACACCATTACATTGTGGTGTTCCAGATGGCGTGAGTAGTGAAACTATTTCACATTGTTTTTAACTGAAGACCAAACTCGTAACTCAAATATTTGTCTCCGCGATCAGATCGTAGAAACTTTATTTTCTTGTCACGATGATTTTTCACTTCACTCTGAAATTCTTTGAACTTTTCAAATGTTTCAGACTTATATTTCATCAAGTAGATATACTCATATCTGCTCAAATCATCTGTGAAGATCAGAAAATAATGATACCTGTCGCGAGCCTCAATATTCATCGGACCACATACATCAGTATGTATGATTTCCAACAAATCTTTTGCTTGCTCCATTTTTCCGGAGAACGGCGTTTTAGTCATCTTGCCCAAAAGGCATGGTTTACAAGCATCAAGTGATTCATAATCAAGTGATTCCGAAAGCCCATCAGTATGGAGTTTCTTCATGCGCTTTACACCAATATGACCTAAACGGTAGTGCCACAAATAAGTTGCACTATCATTATCAACTTTGCATCTTTTGGTTTCAATATTATGAATATGTGTATTATTAAGATCGAGATCCAATGAACTGTTTTCATTGGGTGTTTAACCATATTAGGTTTTATTCATGTAAACAGAACAACAATTTATTCTCTTACTTAAATGAATAACCGTATTACAATAAACATGATCAAATCATATTCATGTTCAACGCAAACACCAAATAACACTTATTTAGGTTCAACACTAATCCCGAAATTATAGGGAGTGTGCGATGATGATCATATCAATCTTGGAACCACTTCCAGCACACATCGTCACTTCACCCTTAACTAGTCTCTGTTTATTCTGCAACTCCCGTTTCGAGTTACTAATCTTAGCAACTGAACTAGTATCAAATACTGAGGGTTTGCTATAAACACTAGTAAAGTACACATCAATAACATGTATATCAAATATACTTATGTTCACTTTGCCATCCTTCTTATCCGCCAATCACTTGGGGTAGTTCCGCTTCCAGTGACCAGTCCCTTTGCAGTAGAAGCACTTAGTCTCAGGCTTAGGATCAGACTTGGGCTTCTTCACTTGAGCAGCAACTTGCTTGCCGTTCTTCTTGAAGTTCCCCTTCTTTCCTTTGCCCTTTTCTTGAAACTAGTGGTCTTGTCAACCATCAACACTTGATGTTTTTCTTGATTTCTACCTTCGTTGATTTCAGCATCACGAAGAGCTTGGGAGTTGTTTCTGTTATCCCTTGCATATTATAGTTCATCGCGAAGTTCTACTAACTTGGTGATGGTGACTAGAGAATTCTGTCAATCACTATCTTATCTTGGAAGATTAACTCCCACTTGATTCAAGCGATTGTAGTACCCAGACGATCTGAGCACATGCTCACTAGTTGAGCGATTCTCCTCCATCTTTTAGCTATAGAACTTGCTGGAGACTTCATGTCTCTCAACTCGGGTATTTGCTTGAAATATTAACTTCAACTCCTGGAACATCTCATATGGTCCATGACGTTCAAAACGTCTTTGAAGTCCCGATTCTAAGCCGTTAAGCATGGTGCACTAAACTATCAAGTAGTCATCATATTGAGCTAGCCAAACGTTCATAACGTCTGTATCTGCTCCTGCAATAGGTCTGTCACCTAGCGGTGCATCAAGGACATAATTCTTCTGTGCAGCAATGAGGATAAACCTCAGATCACGGATCCAATCCGCATCATTGCTACTAACATCTTTCAACACAATTTTCTCTAGGAACATATCAAAATAAACACAGGGAAGCAACAACGCGAGCCATTGATCTACAACATGATTTGCAAAATACTACCAGGACTAAGTTCATGATAAATTTAAGTTCAATTTAATCATATTACTTAAGAACTCCCACTTAGATAGACATCCCTCTAATCCTCTAAGTGATCACGTGATCCAAATCAACTAAACCATAACCGATCATCACGTGAGATGGAGTAGTTTTCAATGGTGAACATCAATATGTTGATCATATCTACTATATGATTCACGCTCGACCTTTCGGTCTCCGTGTTCCGAGGTCATATCTTATATGCATAGCTCGTCAAGTATAACCTGAGTATTCCGCGTGTGCAACTGTTTTGCACCCGTTGTATTTGAACGTAGAGCCTATCACACCCGATCATCACGTGGTGTCTCAGCACGAAGAACTTTTGCAACGGTGCATACTCAGGGAGAACACTTCTTGATAATTTAGTGAGAGATCATCTTATAATGCTACCGTCAATCAAAGCAAGATAAGATGCATAAAAGGATAAACATCACATGCAATCAATATAAGTGATATGATATGGCCATCATCATCTTGTGCTTGTGATCTCCATCTTCGAAGCACCGTCATGATCACCATCGTCACTGGCGCGCCACCTTGATCTCCATCGTAGCAACGTTGTCGTCTCGCCAATCTTATGCTTCCACGATTATTACTACCGTTTAGTAATAAACTAAAGCATTACATCGCGATTGTATTGCATACAATAAAGCGACAACCATATGGCTCCTGCCAGTTGCCGATAACTTGGTTACAAAACATGATCATCTCATACAATAAAATCAGCATCATGCCTTGACCATATCACATCACAACATACCCTGCAAAAACAAGTTAGACGTCCTCTACTTTGTTGTTGCAAGTTTTACGTGGCTGCTACGGGTTTAAGTAAGAACGCATCTCACCTACGCATCAAAACCACAACGATAGTTCGTCAAATAGACTCCGTTTTAACCTTCTCAAGGACCGGGCGTAGTCACACTTGGTTCAACTAAAGTTGGAGAGACAGTCTTCCGCAAGCCATCTGTGTGCAAAGCACGTCGAGGGAACCGGTCTCGCATAAGAGTATGCGTAAGGTTGGTCCGGATCGTCTCAACCAACAATACCGCCGAACCAAAGTATGACATGCTGGTAGGCAGTATGACTTGTATCGCCCACAACTCACTTGTGTTCTACTCGTGCATATAACATCAAACCATAAAACCTAGGCTCTGATACCACTGTTGGGGAACGCAGTAATTTCAAAAATTTTCCTACGCACACGCAAGATCATGGTGATGCATAGCAACGAGAGGGGAGAGTGGTGTCTACGTACCAACACAGACCGACTGCGGAAGCGATCTCACAACGTAGAGGAAGTAGTCGTACGTCTTCTTCCCGATCCGACCGATCCAAGCACCGTTACTCCGGCACCTCCGAGTTCTTAGCACACGTTCAGCTCGATGACGTTCCTCGGGCTCCGATCCAGCAAAGCGTCGAGGAAGAGTTCCGTCAGTACGACGGCGTGGTGACGATCTTGATGTACTACCGACGCAGGGCTTCGCCTAAGCACTGTAACGGTATGATCGAGGTGGAATTTGGTGGCAGGGGGCACCGCACACGGCTAAGAAACGATCTCAAGGATCAAGTTGTGTGTCCTGGGGTGCCCCCTGCCCCCGTATATAAAGGAGCAGGGGAGGAGGGGCTGGCCGGCCAAGGTGGGGGCGCAGGAGAGTCCTACTCCCACCGGGAGTAGGACTCCCCCTCCAATCCTAGTCCAACTAGGATTCCCGGAAGGGGGAAAGATGAGGAGTTGGCCGGCCCCCCCTTTCCTACTCCTGGTAGGACTAGGGGAGGGGGGAGGGCGCGCAGCCCATCTAGGGCAGCCCCTTCTCCTTTCCACTAAGGCCCATTATGGCCCATCTAGCTCCCGGGGGGTTCCGGTAACCCTCCCGGTATTCCGGTAAAATCCCGATTTCACCCGGAACACTTCCGATGTCCAAACATAGGCTTCCAATATATCAATCTTTACGTCTCGACCATTTCGAGACTCCTCGTCATGTCCGTGATCACATCCGGGACTCCGAACAACCTTCGGTACATCAAAATGCATAAACTCATAATAACTGTCATCGTAACGTTAAGCGTGCGGACCCTACGGTTCGAGAACAATGTAGACATGACCGAGACACGTCTCCGGTCAATAACCAATAGCGGGACCTGGATGCCCATATTGGCTCCTACATATTCTACGAAGATCTTTATCGGTCAGACCGCATAACAACATACGTTGTTCCCTTTGTCATCGGTATGTTACTTGCCCGAGATTCGATCGTCGGTATCCAATACCTAGTTCAATCTCGTTACTGGCAAGTCTCTTTACTCGTTCCGTAATACATCATCTCATAACTAACATCTTAGTTATTATGCTTGCAAGGCTTATTTGATGTGTATTACCGAGAGGGCCCAGAGATACCTCTCCGACAATCGGAGTGACAAACCCTAATCTTGAAATACGCCAACCCAACATCTACCATTGGAGACACCTGTAGTACTCCTTTATAATCACCCAGTTACGTTGTGACGTTTGGTAGTACCCAAAGTGTTCCTCCGGTAAACGGGAGTTGCATAATCTCATAGTTACAGGAACATGTATAAGTCATGAAGAAAGCAATAGCAACATACTAAACGATCGGGTGCTAAGCTAATGGAATGGGTCATGTCAATCAGATCATTCAACTAATGATGTGACCTCGTTAATCAAATAACAACTCTTTGTTCATGGTTAGGAAACATAACCATCTTTGATTAACGAGCTAGTCAAGTAGAGGCATACTAGTGACACTCTGTTGGTCTATGTATTCACACATGTATTATGTTTCCGGTTAATACAATTCTAGCATGAATAATAAACATTTATCATGATATAAGGAAATAAATAATAACTTTATTATTGCCTCTAGGGCATATTTCCTTCACCGCGGGTGCCGAACAGACGGCAGACGCCTTGGAGGCGGCCAGCTCCGCCACGTCCGGGTGGACTCCTAGCGGAGGGAGCGGCGAGCTGAACGTCGCGGCCCAAGGGGTTCAGAGCCGGCTGCAGGCACAGGCCGGCCTCCTGAGGCAATTTACTCAGGAGTTTCTGTCGACGCGGTCTGCAATCCGGGTAAGTCTTCACTGGTTGACCATTCTGGTCCTTTGAATTTTTCCGTGGGGGCGCGCTAGCGCACCCACAGGGTGTAGTCCCCGAGATCCGGGCCGACTGCAGCGCAGTCGGGTCGGATCTTACTCGACGACTATCTTGACTGTTTTTTCTGATCTCTTAGGATTATCATAATTCTCGTGCCGCCGCCTTCAACTCCCAGGCTCGGGAGCTGAGCCGGAGGATCGAAGACCTCGCCAGCAGCCGGTGTAAGTGTTTTGTCTTTATTTGTTTCTCGTGGGGGCGCGACAGCGCACCCACTGGGTGTAGTCCCCGAGATTCGGGCCGACTGCAGCGCAGTCGGGTCGGATCTTCCTTGACGACTTTTCCTTTGCTGACTTTTTCTCTTTGTCTTTTGCTCGTGCAGAGGCCAACGACGACCTGCGGAGGGAACTCGGCAAAGTGCAGGCCGCTCTTCGCACCAAGGACGCCGAGTACGCTGACTTGGTTCAGGAGCGCGACCGTCTGGCGAAGAAACTGGCCGACCAAGAGGAGAGCCACAAGGCGGCCCTGCAAAAGGTGCAGGACGGCGAGGCTGTCCTGAAGGCGGAGTTTGAGGCCAGGGAGGCATGCTGGGCCGAGACGCGCCAGGCGCTGGAAGAAGGCTTCGGCCGGATCGAGGATCTCATCGATGGTAGGCCATCTTTCTTGCCCTTCTTCCATCTGCCGGCCGCCTGCGGTTTTTGTTTTGACTTGTGTTTGCTGTCTTGCACAGAGTATTTTCCCGGCCAATCCGTCCTCGCCGCCCAAGCCATCGAAGCTTACCGTGAGGAGCGCCGTCAGGCCGGGGTTGTGATTCCGCCGGACGCGAATCGGACGTTGTCGGAGCAGCTCATCGCCATCCAGGTGCGGCTGCAGCCGGCCCACCGGCTGCTCCGCCGGCTCCAATGCGCTGGGGCGACGATGCTGGCTGCGCTCTGGCCCGGCCAGACAATTCCCCGCACCCCAAGCCGGACGGCCGACTGGCTCGAAGTCGCAGTCGGCCGCTTCGAGGCCTGGAAGGCGTCCGCAGCCCATCTTGGAGCCGGGCGCGCGCTGGAGTTCGTCCGCGCGTGGTACCCAGGGCTAAGCCTGGACCAGCTGCGGACGTGGCGGTCGGAAGCCGACGCGGAGCTGGAGGAGGTGCGGCCGGCGATCGCGCAACGTGCCTCGACGATCGCCGAGTGCACCGACACCAGTGTCTTCGCGCCGGAGCTCAACGACGATGGCGCCGCCCAGCCGGAGGAATGGTTCGGGCTGAACCTGGCGGACGACGAGGGCTCGGCCGAGGAGATCGCCTCCAGCGACAAGGGCGAGGACGACGAGGAGGAGGACAGCGAAGACGCCGAGCCGACTGGTGAGACGGCCGACCGTCCTCCAGCCGACCGTGCCTCCAGCAACGAGCCACGCGGGAGCGCGCCCTCTGCCGGAGGCGACGATCAAGCCGAGGTTGGCCAGCCGGCCACTCCTCCAGCCGGCACGACTGCTTCCACCGCCCAACCCGGCTCGTGCGCGGCCCCGCCGGCTTGATCTGCCGTTCCTTTTGTCCCTGTTTTACTTTTTCGAACAATTTTGAGTTTCTGCAATTCCACCCACTGGGGGTGTATCGAACAATGTTGGATGTCGACCTCTCTAGAGGCCTTTTGTGTAAATATTAATATACGCATGTGTTGGCGTTCATTCAAGTGTACTTTTTTGTCCTTAGGCTCTTTCCTTTGCCGCCTTCCCTCTTTGGGAAGGCAAGTACTTGAGCTTTCTTGGATTTGAAGCAGACTGAATGTAAGCCGGCCGGCCGGCTACTCTGGTAGTCGGTCGGCGGGAGGCAGCAAGCCGGCTTTTGTTATATATGCGAGCCTGTTTGGTCCCTAGCCGTTTTTCATGTGCGCACCCTTTCCGGCTTGTGACTCTTGCCAGCCGGGCAGTCGGTTCTTCGAGCTGCGATTTCGGCAAGAGCCAAGCCTGGGTGTCGGCACATTACTTGTCTGACTGCGGGTAGGGCTCCTAATATAACTCTAGTCGGCTAGTCCCCGGGCCGACTCGTCGGACCCGGTACCGGACAAAATAAATGAATAGGTAATATCATACGCATGATAACTTTCATTCATAAAGTAAAGGGTGGCAGTCCCCGAGTCTTTCTCGGGGAGCCTACTGTTTCGTACTTAATACAAAAGTGGGCATAATACATACTGCATTTTAACTGTAAAACTTCCGAAGGAGATTTGCGTTCCATGGTCGCTCCGACTCCTTGCCGGAGTCGTCCCTCTTGCGTACCTTCGGCTTTTGCGCGTCGATGAGGTAGTAGGCATCGTTGCCCAAGGCTCTACTGATGATGAAGGGGCCTTCCCAGGGGGCTGCGAGCTTGTGCTGGCCGGCTGTTCGGTGGATCAGCCGGAGCACATGGTCGCCCTCCTGGAAGGATCTTGGTCGGACCCTCCGGCTGTGGTAGCGGCGCGAACCCTGCTGGTAGATGGCAGACCGGCTGAGGCCTAACAGCCGGGCCTCTTCCAGCAGGTCGACGCCGTCTTCTCGTGCTTCTTTGGCTTCCGCTTCCGTGTACATGGTTACCCGAGGCGAGTCGAACTCGATATCTGTTGGGATGACTGCCTCGGCACCATATACAAGGAAGAAGGGAGTGAAGCCGGTTGATCTATTGGGAGTAGTGCGTAGACTCCATAGGACAGCCGGCAGCTCATCGAGCCAGCAGCCGGCTGAACGCTCCAGAGGTACGACCAGTCGGGGCTTGATGCCGGACAAAATGAGGCCATTTGCTCGCTCCACTTGGCCGTTTTACTGCGGGTGGGCGACTGACGCAAGGTCCAGCCGGATACCTTGCGCAGCGCAGAACCATGCCAAGGCACCTTTGGCAAAGTTCGTGCCCTTGTCGGTGATGATGCTGTGCGGTACGCCGTACCGGGTTGTTATATCTGCAATGAAAGTCACTGCAGTCGGCCCATTCAGCTTCTTGATCGGCTTCGCCTCGATCCACTTGGTGAATTTGTCGACAGCGATGAGCAAATGTGTCATGCCGCCGCGTGCCGTCTTGAATGGGCCCACCATATCCAATCCCCAGACGGTAAAGGGCCAGGTGATGGGAATGGTCTTGAGTGCCGAAGCCGGCATGTGTTGCAGCGAGCTAAAAAGCTAGCAGCCTTTGCAGTGTTTGACTAGCTCTTTGGCGTCGTCCAAAGCAGTCGGCCAGAAGAAACCGTGGCGGAAGGCTTTGGCGACAAGTGATCTTGATGCGGCGTGGTGGCCGCACTCTCCTTGGTGTATATCCCTGAGGATCGCGATGCCTTTCTCCTGCTCGACGCATCACTGCAAGACTCCGGTGGCGCTGCGCTTGACAAGCTCTCTGTTGATGATTGTGTATGCTCCAGCCCGGCGCTGGACTTGTCTTGCTTTGTTTTTGTCAGCCGGCAGGTCATGCTTCACCAAAAAGTTGCGGATGGTTTGGGCCCATGAGAGAGCGGTGACTTCCTCTGCCACCAATGTGGCCACGGCCACCAGGGTGGGCGGGCTGGGTAATGCAGTGCTGGAGTCGGCCGCCGCTTGCTGTTCTGAAGAAGTCCCCGGGCCGGCTACCGCAGTGCCCGAGCTGGGTGCGGCAGTCCCCGAGCCAGGTACTGCAGTCCCCGAGCCAAATATTGAAGTCCCCGGGCCGGCTGCTTGATTCTTCGAGCCGGACCCGGCCTCCTCGGGGTTAGGCAGCACGAAGATGGAGTCGGATTCCGGAGAAGGCTTGATTGATGGCTTGAGGAGGCGCTGTAGGGCGACACCGCTTGGTATTGCTTGCCGCGTGGAGCCTATTCGGGCGAGAGCATCTGCTGGCTCGTTGTCGGCTCGCGGTACGTGAAGGAATTCACACCCGTCAAAGTATCCACTGATTTGCTGCACTAGGAAGCGGTAGCTCGCCATGTTTGCGTCCTTGGCGTCCCAGTCGCCAGAAGATTGCTGCACCACCAAATCCGAGTCGCCATAGCACAGGATCCGGCGGATGCCAAGTTCCTTGGCAAGCCGGAGCCCGTGTATGAGCGCTTCGTACTCGGCTACGTTGTTGGAGGCGGCGAAGTGGATCTGCAGCGTGTATCTGAGCTTGTCGCCCTTTGGAGAGGTAAGGACGACGCTGGCTCCCAAGCCGGTGCGCATCTTTGATCCGTCAAAGTGCATGCGCCAATGGGTGGATTCGGGCGCTGGTGGTAAGTACTGGGTCTCGGCCCAGTCGACGAGGAAGTCGGCCAGCGCTTGCGTCTTGATGGCGGTGCGGGGTTGGTAGAAGATCGTGTAGGGGGCCAGCTCGATGGCCCATTTAGCCACCCGGCCGGATGCATCCCGGCTGCCTATGATCTCGGCCAGCGGGGCAGTGCATACGACCGTGATGGGATGCTCTTGAAAGTACGGCTTCAGCTTCTTGGCGGCGAAGTACACGCCATAGCACATCTTCTGATAGTGCGGGTAATTTTGTTTCGAGGTGGACAACACCTCGCTCAGGTAATAAACCGGCCTCTGGACCGGCTGGGCTCGGCCTTCTTCGGGGCGTTCAACCACAATGACGGTGCTGACCACCCGGCTAGTGGCGGCAATATATAGGAGCATGGGCTCCTTCTCAGTCGATGCCGCCAAGACAGGTGGCGTGGACAGCATTTTCTTCAGCTCGTGGAAAGCTTGGTCAGCCTGGTTGTTCCACTCCAAGTGAGTGCTCTTCTTCATGAGACGGTAGAGGGGGAGAGCTTTTTCTCCAAGCCGGCTGATGAAGCGGTTTAGAGAGGCCAGGCACCCGGTGAACTTCTGAATCTCTCTGAGCTTGGTTGGGACCGCCATCCTCTCGATGGCCTTGATCTTCACAGGGTTGCACTCTATGCCGCGTTCGGAGACCAAAAAGCCTAGGAGCTGGCCGGCTGGCACTCCGAACACGCATTTCTCTGGCTTGAGCTTGATCCGGAACCGGCGCAGGTTCTCGAATGTCTCCTTCAAGTCTTCCAGCAGAGTGCCACGCTTCTCCGTCTTCACCACAACATCATCCACATAAACGTGGGCATTCTTGCCGAGCTGCGTGAGGAGGCACTTCTGCATGCAACGCTGAAAAGTGGCGCCGGCATTCCTCAAGCCGAACGTCATAGTCAGGTAACAGAAGGCTCCAAACGGCGTGATGAAGGCGGTCTTCAGTTGGCCATCCGGGTTCAGCTTTATCTGGTGGTATCCCGAGTAGGCATCCAAAAAGCTCAACAGCTCGCATCCGGCTGTGGAGTCTATCACTTGATCAATCCTGGGCAGAGCGAAGGGATCTTTTGGGCAGGCTTTGTTGAGGCTTGTGTAATCTATACACATGCGCCACTTGTTATTCTTTTTCAGCACGAGGACCGGGTTCGCGAGCCACTCAGGGAAGAAAACTTCCATGATGAAGCCGGCTGCGAGAAGCCGGGCTATCTCCTCCCCTACGATCCTTCTCTTCTCCTCTGACAGTCGGCGGAGGGGCTGCTTGACTGGCTTAGCATCCTCCCGCACGTGCAATTTGTGCTCGGCGAAATCCTTCGGAACACCCGGCATGTCCTTGGGGGACCATGCAAAGATATCCCGATTCTCACGGAGGAAATCGACGAGCTCGCCTTCCTATTTGCTATCCAGGCTCGCCCCAATGACGGCAAACCTCTCGGGGTGCTCAGGGTCGAGCTGTATCTTCTTGGTCTCCTTGGCCGGCTGGAAAGATCCTTGGGCATCATACTCCTTGGAGTCGGCGGGTTGGTTTAGCTGCTTGCTGGCCAGGGCCACGACCCTGTCCAGCGTCTTCTTCTCTGCAGCGATCACGAGGGATTCGGCCAGCCGGCTGCTGGCCGCGGTGCAGTCGGCGGACTTCTTGTAGTCGCCGGCGATGGTGATGACACCCTTTGAGCTTGGTATCTTCATCTTGAGGTAAGCGTAGTGGGGGACCGCCATAAACTTGGCCAAGGCGGGTCGGCCAAGCAAGGCGTGGTAAGGGCTCTCCAGGTCCACAACCTCGAACCAGATTGCTTCCCGGCGGAAATGATCCTTGCCCCCAAAGAGTACATGGATCTTGATCTTGCCGATGGGGGCACAGGACAAACAGGGTACGATGCCGTGGAACACCATTCGAGTCGGCGCAAGCTGCTTTGCCTTGACACCCAGCTTCTCCATGGTGTCGCGGTACAGGATGTTGATGCTGCTTCCACCGTCGATCAGCACGCGGGAGAAACGTGCGGCGCACGTATCCGTTGCAAGGGTGGCCTCCAGGACCAATGCGTAGGAGCCGGGGGACGGCATCACCTCTGGGTGGTCGGCCCGGCTCCAACTGATGGGTTTCTCTGACCAGTGCATGTGGCCGGCTGGGCTGGCGGCGGCCATATTGACTTCTTGTTGCTCTCGGCGCTTGCTGCGCCGGTCTTCGGGCTGGCTCGTGAAGACAACATAAGATGCTTGTTCATCGGGGAACTCGTCCTGCACGGCGTCGACCGCGGGCCGGGCGGCTTTGGGGGGCGGAGCCGGCGGCGGCGGGCCGGCAGGCGGAGTCGGCGTGAGCCCTTCGCCCTTGGAGATTCGGGCGAGCCAGTTGCATTTGCGGGTCGTGTGGTTGGACGGCTTCGCGCCGCTGTGGAACTTGCACGGGGCATCAAGGGTTTGCTCGTAGGAGAAGGCCGGCTGCCAAGCCGGCCGGCCGCCCTTGGGCTTCTTGGGTGTGGGCCGCCCTTCAGGCGGCGCATCTTCGACCGTGGCCACCTGTCGGCTAGCGGGAGGCGGCGCAGGGCCCTTGCGCTTCTGATCGTTCTGGTGTTGGCGTCGGCCGCCGTCTCGAGCCGGCGCTTGGGGCGCCGGATTGAGCACTTTCCCGGATGCGTCCACCCGGAGCTCGGTCTTCATTGAGGAGTCGGCGGTGGCGTACTTGTCGGCGATGTTCAGGAGCTCGTCGAGGGTAGTCGGCTCATCGCAGAGAAGCTTGTGCTTGAGGAGGGTGCCCTCTCGGCACCCGGCGGTGAAGTATTCGATGGCTTGCACCTCGTGCACCCCTTCGCAGGAATTGCGGAGCTCGGCCCAACGCGTGAGGTAGTCGCGAGTGGACTCGGCTGGGCCCTGTACGCACAGGGAGAGCTGTTTGGGCTTGGGAGCCCGCTTGTAGGTGATGGTGAAGTTGCGAACGAAGGCTTCAGTGAAATCCACCCAGCTGTTGATGCTGAGGGGCTTGAGGCTGTTAAGCCAAGTCCGTGTCGTGCCTTGCAGCATGAGGGGCACGTACTTGACGGCAACGCGCCGGTTGCCGTTGGCGATGCTGACGGCTGTGGAGTAGTCGGTCAGCCAATCTTCCGGCTTCACCGAGCCGTTGTACTTGGGTGTGTCTCTTGGGAGCGAGAACCCCTTGGGGAACGGCTCGTCGCGGATGCGGGGGCCAAAGCAAGGCGGGCCAACATCGTCTTCTTCTTCTAGCGCCAGGGATCGGGCCAGGCGGTCGATCCGGTGGTGGGCGTCGTTTTCGCCGAATCCCTCGCGGCAACCAAGCCGGCCGCTGAGAGTCGGGTGAGCCACTGGAGGCGGGGTAGGATATCTCTCTCCGCGAGCTCGAGGCAGAGGCGGGGTGCCCCGCCATTCCATGGCACGGGGGCGGTCGTCCGCGTCTCGCTCGATGGAGACTTGGGTCCGGCTTCGGCTGGAAGCCGGCTCTTTCTCGCGCCGCGTGCGGGTGTTGCTTGTAGTCGGCGACCGGGAAGTCGCGCCGTGTTCGCGGCGCGGGGGAGGGCTCCCCGCGCAGGCGTCGGCTTCGTGTCGTCGTGCGGCCGCATCGATTAGTTGCTGGATGCGCCGCGTCATGTGGGGGAGGTCTTCGGCTTCCAAGCCGTCCAGCTCGTCTACGGCCGCCTGGGCGGCGCGCAGGTTCTCGAGCGGGGTGGCGTAGACCAGGCGATCTACTCCAAGTGTATCGGCGATGACGGCGCCGCGTTGCCTGACAACACCAGCCCGGCTTGGGCCAGCCGGAGCCGACGTGCCGAAGGCGACGCGGTCAGCTTCGCGCTGGTAGGCCTCGGTGAGGCGTTTTACGGAGGCCAGCCGCCGGCCCTCCGCGAGGAGGGAGAGGCGGCGTGCCTCCAGAACTTCGTCGCTGGCGTCAGCCGGAAGGGGGGCGGACAAGTCTTGGGCAGCCGCACGTGGGGCGTCGCGGGCGCCCTCGTCAGTCGGGCCATCGAGGCCGATAACCATCACCTCGGGGGCGTCAGAATCGCGATCGCCAGCCGGAGGGAGCGGGTCGTTGTAGACCGTGACGTTGGTGGGGAAGGTATCGTAGGATGCCGTGTCGGAGTCGACAGGCATCGGGTTGGTGGAGCCAACCGACTCCAAGTCCGCAGCGGGCTCGCTGGAGACGTGGAGCTGGCCGAGGAGGTTGGCGAGGTGATCCGTGCCCGCATCAGAGGCAAGCTCGTCGGAGATGCGGGCCTTGTCGAAGAGGTCGGCGAGGCCGCTAGCCGCGCAGATGTTGGTGACGCCATGCAGCGCGTCGCGGCAAGCGCCATCGGGCGAGCCAGGCTGGCTACGCTCGCGGGGAAGGAAAAGGGTTCCCGTCCAGAACAGGTCTCCGGATGATGGTGCACCTGGCCCCACGGTGGGCGCCAAATGTCGGGTGGTAGGAGCGACATATGCCAACGGGTGGCTTATCATTGCGGGGGCCAATAGAACATCGCCGGTGCCTAGAAACGGGATGAGGCGAAGACATGCATGCCGGCGAATCATACCCAGCTTCACGGCTCTCCGGGGAGATAATACCCCTACTGCTGCTCTGCGGGGTCTCCGCATGGTTACTAAGTAAACAAGTAGCTACAATGCTCCTTGAGCTGTTTTGGGTGGAAGGGGGAAGAAGGGCTCAGCTCAGCCTGCTTCCTCTCCTTGTGTTGTGTCTAGGTCTAGAGTGAGAGTCCAACCCTTTGCATGGGTGCACCGGGGGGTTTATATAGGCCTACCCCCTGGGGGTACAATGGTAATCCGACTGGGCGCTGGGCCCAGCTGTCTGTGACTATACTCGCCGGCTTCTCCGCCGGCCTCTGGGGCCCGCCGGCTCCTGGGTCCCGCTGGCTGCCGGCTCCTGGGTCGACAGGCCGGCTCCACTGGCCAGGGCCTGGTCGGCAGCTGGTTACTGTTGCTCCGTGTTGTTGACGCAGGTTTGGTCGGGGTAAGCGTGGCTACAGTAACGCCGCCTTGACGGGCGGTTACTGTAGCCCCGCCGCATCTTGTCTCCTTAATGGGCGTCTCCTTCAAGTAGGGCGGCAGGCCGGCTACGTGAAGCCGGCCCTCTATCTTGCCGGCTTGAGAGGAGGTGCGGCCGCCTTCGGCATCTCTCTGCCCGAAGGGTCCCACCGCCTCGGGGGCCACGCTGGCGGCCCGTCATGGACGGCGTCAGAGCCGCCGTGGCCACAGTGCCACGCCGGGCGGGCCGCGGCTGCCCACACGATGCGGCGTACCAGGCGTGCTCCGGGTTTTGGGGGTGGCAGGCTCCACTGTAGCCACGCCCCTGCTTCATCATCGCAAAGTGGACGCGTACATTGCGGGTACGGCGTTGACTGCTTTATGGGAGCCGGCCTGGCAGTAGCCGGCCTTGTCGTAGCCGGCCACGTCGTAGCCGGCCCTGCCGTAGCCGGCCCTCCACAGCTTTCTTCATGAGGGTGAAATGGCGGGCCGCCCCCGAAGCCGGCTAGGAAGGTAGCCGGCTAGGGGGGTGGCGGCCTAAGTCTTGAGTCTTCTTATGAGCCGGATGGGCTCATAATTTTTTCTGAGGGGCCAGGGGAAGCCAGCTGGGCTACCCATGGCTATTTACCCCGACAGCCATGCCGCTGCGGCCTCACCCCGTGCACTCCTCTGCGAGCAAGAGAGAAGGGAGAGAAGGAAGAAAAGTCAAGAGAGAATAGTGCACAAGCCGGCTAGAGTTGGACCTGAAAAAAAAACAGATGTCGGGTGCTCGGTGAAAATAAAAAGAAAAGGCCGAGTGCCCGATCCGGCTGAGAAAAGAGGCCAGTTGCTGAAAAAAAGAGGATTGTTGCCGGTGGAGAAAAGTCAAGCCGGATGCCCAGCCGACTGCTTGTGCAAAAGAGCCGTCTGGCTGTCGACAGCCGGAAGAATAAAGAAAGAGGGTGCTGCCAGACGCCTCGCCACCTGGCCGGCTGTGCCAAGCCGGCTCAGCCGCGTCCCGCTCACCCCCTGACCGGTCAAGCCCGCCCGGCTGGACCCTCCTCGAGTGCCCAGAGGCTCGGGGGCTACACCCAGCGGGTGCGCTGACGCGCCCCTGCGAAGAAGACAAAGTAGTTGTCAAAAGATCCGGCCCGACCGCGCAGCAGTCGGCCCAGATCTCGGGGGCTACACCCGGCGGGTGCGCTGACGCGCCCCCCCCCCCAAAGAAGAAGACAAAGTAGTTGCCGGAAGATCCGGCCCGACTGCGCAACAGCCGGCCCAGATCTTGGGGGCTACACCCGGCGGGTGCGCTGACACGCCCCCGCGAAGAAGAAGACAAAGTAGTTGTCGGGAGATCCGGCCCGACTGCTCAGCAGTCGGCCCGAATCTCGGGGGCTACGCCCAGTGGGTGCGCTGGCGCGCCCCCACGGAAGAAAACAAGAGACAAGAGAAGAGTTTTGTCCGGTTGCCAGCAGCCGGCAGAGAAAAAAAAGAGAGAGAAGAAAAGGTGTTGCGGACGCCTCGTCGCCTGGCTGGTCGAGCCTGACCGGCCGGGACCCCCCCTTTTGAGCACCCGGAGGCTCGGAGACTACACCCAGCGGGTGCGCCGGCGCGCTCCGCAAGCATCGAGTCGCGCCGGCTATCTTCGACGACCGCGACTACACAAAAAATCAGTGTGAGCTCCTCACCCGCATATTTTTGCACTACGCAAGAACGGATAACCCCGAGCGATGCTCGGGGAACTATCTCCGCATTTCATTACAGTTGCATCACTGTTCGCCCCCATGCTAGCCAGAGTTGGCCCGGGGGCTGGCCGCTCGGCCTGAGACGTTTGTTCCCGCAGATGGCTTAGTAGTGTGCGCGGTACCAAAGGCCCACTCTTAGTCACAGACCGCAGAGCGGCTGTCCGACTAGCAAAAGTGAACGCTGGAGGCCACCCACACGAAAAACGTCCGGCAAGAAAAACGGATCGGGCGATCCGGCCGTTTCCTTTGTGAGTATCTGCTCGGTTAAATCTGCTCCCAGATTCTGAGTATTGTACACTCCGCTTCATGGCCCACTCTCAGCCACAGACCGCAGAGCGGCTGTCCGGCGAGCGAGAGCACAAGCCAAAAAGCGGAGGGAACATGAAAAAGATTGAAGGGGGCTCGGACGAAACCGAGTCGGCACCCTCCGCATAAAACTTGCAATGCTAAAAGCAAACATTTGATATATCTGCATGGACTAACTTTGTCTTTCTTATGATCATTTCCATGAACAGTCGCCAAAAAACCACCGCCCAACTTTGCCAAGTTGCCCGGAGGCTTGGGGGCTACTGACGGAGTAATTGACCATGGGTACCCCGAAGACGGCAAGACAATATTTCAAGACATCGGGGCTAGCAAAGCCCCTCAGTCCGACTGCCCGGCCGCTCCTGCCGGCTCCCCGTCCGACTGCTCTGCCCGGCCGGCTGCCGACTGTCGGCTGCGCCGACCAGCCGGCTGCCGACTGCAGCCCGACCCGACACCGATAAGACACCGATGAGACGGCCATACCTCGGACGAGACAGCTCTTCCACGACACCATCATGTACAGTGTCACTTGTCCCTGGGCACTATTCATGAAGTGACCCAGGAGACAAGCATGAAACCCACACCATACCCCCATGCCCACTTGTCCATGCCGCTACATAGCTTAGGAAGTAAGCTAGCCCACACTATAAAAGGGGCACACATCCATCCATCCACTCTCTCACGCCACATTCATTTGGCCACAAGGCCACTCACGGCCACAAGCCATGGCCATACTTGGCCACTAGAGCCGACCATACGCATGCATATACGAGATCAGGTGCCCTTAGCACTGATCTCAGATATAGCTCCAGGAGCACTTTGTACCAGATATATCAGATATACTCAGACATGCAGGAGTAGGGGTATTATCTCTCCGGAGAGCCCCGAACCTGGGTAAACTAGCGTGTGCTACTCGCATACCCGCTACCGGTCCTATCAGCAGCAGTCTTACCCTCACACTAAGCCCTTGTGGCATCTGTCGACTCGCAAGCCCCCCGTGAGAATACCACGACAACGGAGGAGGTCCTGCTGTTTCTGCTATCTGAAGCCCAAGATAATCCCGGTTCTTCTTTAGATACCAGTTGAAATTTTTCATTAGATTATTGTACTTGCATGTTGTGTCATGTCTCAGAATGGATTATGTTGCAAGACCCCCTATGTTGTCCATGTGTTGTAATGATCCGAATTTTTTAGGCGAGGTAATCCTCAGAACTTGTATGATTGACATAAGGTGAACTGTTTGTCGTGTGAGCATATTGTATTGGATGAAATAACTGTTTGACTCAGTGTATCCAACCTACTGAATTCAAAGATCACGACATTTCTAAATCATAATCATATATAAAGGTGGAATAAATCTTTGTTGTGGTTTTGAAGAAATAAATAACAAAACGTATAATTATCTGTGGATATTCGTAATCGAATACAAATTGGATTTGAATTTAGTTTGCCAGGTCCCAGGGAAAATGTGAATGCTAATTCTCCCAAGTTTTGAACGAAGCGGCTAAACAGCCACTATAATTTGTGGGCTGCTCGAAGCAAGTGTTTGTGAGATGGAAATTACTGTCTACCCCTGACACTTGACATCCTTATCGACAAGATTTACACTGTTGTCGATAGGGGTAGACTAGTAACTTCAATCAAACGTGACATGACGGCCTCTGAGCCCATTCAGACACGGTGAGCGCCAAACGTGGGCGGCAAAACACATTTGATTCAAGCTCGTCCGAAAGACATGTGTCTCTTCCTTCATTTCCCCATTCATACACGGTGGGCGGCAAAACACCCTCTCCTCGTCCGAAATCGATGTAGGCTTATATTTTAAATAGGGACAGATGTGTAACTTCCATCAGACGTGACACAACCGCCCTACCTGTCAGCCCCGTTCATACACCATGGGCGCCAACCGTGGGCGGCAAAACACCTCTCCTCGCCCGAAATCGATGTAGGCTAATATTTTAAATAGGGGCAGATATGTAACTTCCATCAGACGTGACACAACCGCCCTACCTATCAGCCCCGTTCATACACCATGGGCGCCAACCATGGGCGGCGAAACACCCTCTCCTCGCCCGAAATAGTTACCGGCAAATATTTGGGAGATGCGAGATTACCGTCCTATCACCAACCAATGCGATGTCCGAAATTTTAAACGGGGGATAAGTTCGTAACTTTCCCCCATTTCAGAGAAGCCCGTCCCAAGGTTTGAGATCCCCCCCTCCCCTCCATTTCCCCATTCATACACCGTCGGCGGCACGACAACCTCCGCACTGCGGCCAGCCTCCTCCGTCCGCCACCCCATCCTCCACCTTGCCGGAGCCGCTACCCTACCCCGTCGTCCACTGCAAGAGATGGACGTCTCTCATCCACGGCGCTGGACCAGCATCCTTTCATCACCTCCTCTCGCTTCATCAGCGCCGTCGTCCACCTTGCCGTTGCCGCTCCTACGACCGACTCGTCCACGGCAACAGGATATATCCCCCGACCCGGTTGTCTGTCGTCTAAAGTCTTCTTCCCCGCCGCCGATAGCCATCGCACCCGCACCACCCTCAACGTATCAGCATAGGCCTACACGGCGTCGCAAGAGAGGTGGTACTCTTCCATATGTGCTTAAGTTACTGATCTCACCCGGAAAATAGATCGTAATTTGTTTACTGTACTTTTCTTGTCCGTACCAAATCGTAGTGGCTAGTTGAAAGCAAACATTGGTTGCGAAGTAGCTTTGTCCGGTTTGCACCTTCAGATCCGCCATGGCACGGCCACTATACTCGTAAAGCTTATGGTTTCCTCCCTTTATATTCACTACCATCATCGTAGGTGCTTCGTGTCGTGCTAGCACTGCTCCTCAAGACCTCAACCCAAAGCTTACGTGTTGAAATACGAATCTGATATGATGCTCACATCACTAAAACAGAGAATGTTTAATTGGTCACCTAATGTTCCTATATTCGTTTCGAAAAGCATGTGCGCCACCCACTGGTCCAGCTAGTTCCACTTTCCTGATTTTTCTCTTGATGCTTAGGGTTTTCCCCTTTTATCTACTCTACTATGATCTGCGTAGGTGCTTTCTGTCGTACTAGCATTACTCCACCCTTCAAGCTAAACAACACAACACTTAGAATTCGAAAGCTTAGTTGTTCAAATATGATTATGATATGATACTGATATTAGTTAACTGACACATTTAATTGGTTAGCTAAGGGTCCCACTTGAGTTTCCAAATGCATGTCGCGACATATAGAGAGATAGCATAAATTGCATTTCTTTTCACTTGTTGACCGTACTTTCTTGTCCATACCAAATCTTAGTTGTTATTTCAAAGAAAACATCAGTTGCTAACTTCCCTTTGCGCGGTTTGCAGCTTCAGATCTGCCATCCCACTGCCACGGTCAACACTGTACTCATCATGCTTATGTTTTCCCCATTTTACGATGACCACAATCAGCCTACGTGGTTCATGTCGTAATAGCACGGCTCCACCCATCGAGCTAAACAAGCTTAGTTGTACAAATTCATATTTGATATTATTGCTGATATTAGTAAAACTAAGAGATGTTTAATTGGTTAGATAAATGTTCCTACTTTAGTTTTGAAATGCATGTGAGCCACATATGGAGAGACCGTAAAGAATAGTATTTCTCGGTGCGCTCTGGTTCATCATGGGTGGCCAACGACATTGTATTAAAAGACTTGTAATATCTTCAATCTGCTTGCTCTTCTTTAAGATGATACTCTTCTCTTGCAGTCGACTGGTCAGGTCGTGTTGTTCTCCCTTAGTATATTTTGAATCTGTCAGGTCAGGTCGACTTGTTCTTCTTTACTATATGTTGAAGCTATCATATGCGAAGTGTCATCACTTCTGGAGCTCTCATATTTTGAGTAGTAGGCCACATTATATTAATGCACACAACAAATTACAACATGCATGGAATCTTTTAAAAGAATTGCAGAGATAGCACAAAGGGGTTTACAGGCAGGCAGTATTGGATTAGAATCGCTTCTGCGTTACAAAGAAAATCTCACTTGTTTTTATGTTTTCATGCATATCAGCTATTGAACATTATCAAAATGAATATGAGAATGGGTGCACGAGAGGAATATTGCGGAATGATCCACTGCCTAACAAACTTGGCATGGTGGAGGATGGCCTATCTTATTCACCCATCAAGGTGCTTGCTCTAACTTTGCAAAGTTGTATTGGTCGCACATATTTTTCTTCTGACCTCTTGCATTACTTCTACTTTGTTACACCATCTGCTTAGTTTAAGCATCATATATGAGTATATGCCATACCTATCCATTTTCTGTACCTATTCCATGTGTCGTCACACTATGTTTTTCCAGTCAAATGTTGTTCTTTCGTAATAGGTGTCCAAAAGGAAGAGGGTGAGTGCAGGTCATCAAAGAGTACAAACTAGGTATTTGTAAAAGGTAGTGATACATATTAAATCAGATAGATCAGCAGCCACAGAAAACACAGGCCCAACTGTACCACACTTTACCCCTACTCCAGTGGCCAAACCCCTATTAGAACTGCTGGGAGCCCAGCGTTAGGTACTGTCTATGATATCAATTCAAAATTTGAACTCCTAAATTTCTGCTTGTGCCTTACCTTCTCTCTTATATGAAAACTAATTTCAGATGAATCTCCTTGCTCAAAGGATCATACGATCTCAAAACAATAATGGGCTCTGCATTGCTCTTGTCAGTACCTCTCTCCCTTTTGCCTTGTAACGCTGTACTTAATTAATTGCTATTTGATTATGTATCATCAGTCTGCACATGAGCTTCATTATCCTCTGTTTCTTCCAATATTATTTGATGTATATTTACTCTTTGCAAAATGTAGAATAATGGCAACGCTTATAAAGAATTTTCTTTGGGGAATTTATTGAATTATCCTTCCATCAACATGGAGAAGGGCTTTGTCCAGCCCGTGTTAACATGTAATGTAAGTTCATCCTTCTCAAGCCTTCAAACTTTGTTCTAGTATAGATTTGGATAGGCATCATTTCCTCCACTGTTGTTTGCTTTGATGTTTACATCTGATTGGATGTTTGCAAGAACTACCAGTTTCAAATTGTAGTTGTAAAAACATGTTCCTTATGCAGAACAGATCCATTTATTTTCTTATATAATTGTGAAACCTGTTACGTGTCTCCTTGTTTCTCTTTCAGACTCATATCTCTTACGCCAGGCAGAACTTTAGGGAAGATAGTGAGCCAAACCATCTTGAGGACAGCGAGATGACCCCAAGGTCATGTCTTGATGAAGACAGTGAATTGAAGCCACTCACTAGCAGGTGTGAGACAACCTCTGTGCAGTCACTACCTCAATCAGTTCGACTTCTTCAGTCTTGACTTAAAGCGGAAAGGTTTGCTTCAGCTCAGCTCCGACTTGAAGTCAAAGATGCAATGAAGATATCAGAGGACTGTCGTGCGCACCATCATGCCTTAAATCTAGTGTTGATGCATCTATCGTTGACACAACTGAGGTCTACTCAGCTTCTTCAGTTGTTTGGGGGGGCGACCTGGTCAGGCCTAGTGCCTTATGAAGTGCTCTCAGTTTTGTATATTCTTTTGTCGGTGTGTTTATTTGCACTGGTGGCGAACTTTGATGCCCAGTGGATGTAATATGTTTGATAGCCGTGATAGCCTAGCGTAAGTTGCTTGCTTATTTCTTTCCTTGTTGTCTTGTTTATTTGTTTGCTTCTAGTCATTGCAGTTCTTTTTCCGCGGTTTGCTAGTGGCTGCAATAACCTATTTTTTAAAACTAGGCCATAATAACCATGGGCTAATATTTACTGTAGTGACACTGGGCCTCCTACGGGCCGTAGAAACAGTGGGCCTTCTACGGGCCATAGAAACAGTGGGCCTTCTATGGGCCGTAGAAACAATGGGCCTGCTATGGGCTGTATCATCAATGGGCCTTATACGGGCAGTATGATCGATGGCCAAACATGGGCCAATAACAGGCCGCATTATGGCCGTAAACGGGCCAGAGTTAGAATCGTCCGTTTATGGGCTGACCATAATGGCCATCGTTAATAGGCCTTATTTGATGACGCTATGAAAACGGCCCAACATATTAATGGACCACAAGCGGGCCGACTGTAACCACAGGCTGAATTTGGCCCACAAGCAGAAAATGACAGTAACGGGCCGTAAGTAAATGAATGCTGGAAATGAGCCCAAGAATAAATGGGCTCTGACAAGGCCGAAAGATAACATGGGCTGGAAACGGCCCAATGGAATAACGGGCCGTTAATGGGTATAAAGTGATACATTGTTCATTACGGGCCAGTTTCCCCACGGGCCATTAATGGGTGTAAAGTGATACACTGTTCATTACGGGCCAGTTTCACCACGGGCCGTTAATAGGCCAAGAGTTACATAGGGCCTCATATGGGCCGAAAGACGTCATGGGCCATACATGGGCCAGAAGTGAAAACGGGCTGGAATCATATTGGGTGGCCCAGGGCGTAACGGGCCTTGGGTTAGCGGGCTGTAAATGGGCTATATGCGAACAGGCCGTTAACAGGCTTTACATGTTCCGGCCCGCCACCTTTTGACCAAGTCAAACGGGCTGGCCTTTTCAAAGGAATGGGCCTCTGTTGGGTCGTGCCACGTGTCGACGTATCATAGGCGCTTACCTGACCCACTAACGAGCTGACACGTGTTTCGTCCGGCCAATAAGAATTTTACATGTGGAAATTTCCCATTGGTCGGGGCTGTTAACAGGTTATCGGATCCAAAACCCGACACGATAGCTTAACGGCGTTCCGTTACGGTGGATGCCACGTGTCGATCACCCTTGATGAAAGCACTTCTGTGACGCGCGATTTATCGTCATGGAAGTGGACACTTCTATGATGATAATTTTGGTAATGTCATGGAACACTTCTACGACAACACAGGTATGACTATCTTCATTCTGTCATAAATTTGTCATGGATGGACATGCATGACAAAAAAGCGACCTACTATGACAAACACGTATCATCACGGAAGTGTATTTTTTTGTAGTGCCAGCTAGTTGCGATCTTCTTTTGCAGGGTTGGGTTCTTGAGAAGGAGGCCCGAAGAATTCGTCACCGTACCCATGTTCGTTGAAGTACTTATCGAGTTGGTAAATGTACCGTCATCGTCATCCGGATCCTGTGCCATATGCAAGCCCGGATCAGCTGACCGCGGTAGCGTTGCGGCGGTCTTGCCATGGCTTGGCGCCGGCACGACTGGCAGTGTTGTCTGTGGGGTGTTATCCCCTGCCCCCAAACAAATCTGGCTCTTCGGCCGAAGCATGGACCATCTTATGCAGGCACTAAGGGTCATCACATCATCTTCGTCGGCCCCAAGGGGTCAATACGGTGGTAACAAGTCATCGCAGCCCTGCAGCACCCGAACCAGTTGAACCCTATACACGGTGGGTGGCATCGGATTACCGTGGAACACACGGTTGCCCGGTTGATTGATTCTGGCCTTGGCGACATCGATCAACTCGCCGTCCACGAAGTGCAGGAGAGTGCATGGAACGTCGGCGGTGCCCTGTGAAAACATGTAGGGCGTCAAGGATGCCCAGTCAAAGGCAAGGAGATGAAGTCATTGGCTGAGGCTTAGTTACCGTGATGGTGTCGAGCTCAGCTAATGTCGAGGCACCGCCAACGGCGGGCGTGCAAGTGACAAAGGGGCCACTTGCTACCGAGGTGCCGGCCGGCGTATTCTTCCCACACCTGGGTGCATTAAGCTCCAATGCCGGCGCCGACGCCGGAGACACCAATGCCGCCTCCGCCGAAAACACCAATGGCGCCGGTGCGTTGTGCGAGTTGCTGCCCGTGAAGCTGGGAATCGGGGGTGGCCCCTGTTGGCCACCCGCAATCCACGCCTGCAGCCCCTAAAGCACGGTAGGCATAATGGCGGTGATCGTCGCTCCCAGTTGGTCTCGCACTTGCTCTTCGACTATCTTCGGAATCCGCGCCACTTTTCCTTGAGTTCTTGAACCTTACGCTCCTGGCTTTCTGAGCTGGTCTTTCTCTCCTTTCACCCAGCGTTATAATATTCCGACCATTTCGAGGACAAGCCTTTGCCAGCCACACAACCAGCTGATGACGGCTTACTAAACTTATCCTTGTGTTTCATTACGTTTAGCGCCCTATTTAAAGTGGTGTCCCAAGGGGAGCTCTGAGACGACCCCACGCTACTGGTTTCAGTTTCCTACGAAAGGAACGTGAACCATTTAGAAATTTGGCTTAATTAATTAAAATGCAACCATATGGAGCTAATTACGCGGGGGTGTATTCCTTACCAGAACAAGCTCAAGCGCCTTGGTCTTCGGATCCATGGTAAGCTTCTTTGTTACCGGGTCCACCTTGTACCGGGCCCTGACATAGTTCCTGGTCTGCTTGTCACGGTATTATTGGAAGAGGGGCGGTAGGCCTTGCTCGGCACGCTCCGTGTCCTCCTTGTCCCATATAGGTTCTGCCACTCTGTAACCATTGGGACCGAGTTTGTGGACCCCTAAGTTCAAGTCCCGCATATCTTTCCCCCACTGACTTGATTCCGCAGATGCGTTGCTCTCGCACTTGATCTTGAACTCCAGGTAGTCACCTTTGCTGATCGAAGGATTTGTCTCCTTGATCTTCTCATAACTATCACCTCTTAGAATCCTTCTCTTCACCGCGGCTCTCCAAGTAGCCAGGGTCGTGCTCATCTTCGTGAGGGCGGCACTATTCCTTGAGAGGCGTGTGTTTGCGAAGTCATCGGGGAACTTGTATCGTTCGTGCAACTTCGTGAAGAGGAGGTTGCGCAAATTCCCTCGGTCATGATGCCTTAGGTCCTCGGTGTTGATCGAGACGGTGCTCCGGAGAATGCACCCGAGTTGTCCTGCGTACCCACTAACTAATTCTTTGGGCGACGTTCGATGCCCACTAGAGGATACTTTAGTAAATTCCTCCTTGACGGTGTCGAGCACGTTCGGACACCGGTCCTTCCGTTGCCTCTTCGTTTGGCCGCCATCTGTGCGTGCGCTGCTATCATTAGTGGTGGCATCCCTGGCGGCACCATCAATGGTGTCATCCCCGATGCCACTAGGGGTTGTGTAGTCCAGATCGGTGTCTTCTGCGGCGTCCTCATAGCGGTGAGGTTCTTCCTCCATCCCCTGGGATAGCTCCCGGAATGCCTTGCCCAAACTGCCGGCCTCATCGTTGTTGGCCATGTTCGCTCTAAATAGGAAAAAGGGCTACTAGAGTTATTTATTAAATGTAGTCTAGTTTGTGAACTGAATACCTGCAGTATAATTTAGAACAAAGGCTACTATAGCATTGACAAGCATTTCCTTTCTGCTCGTCCAGAAAATATTTTCTCTATGATACAAAAGCCATTTAAAGAAGTAGTGGCTATAGGGCGTGATGTTGGTGAGGGATTATTATTAGCCACAATGGGTGAAGTGACTGACGAGCCTCGCGAGGAGCCTACTGAACTTGACTGTGGAGACCTTCAGTTGTCCACTTGCAAAATCAAGAAGGTACACTTGTGATTGCTATTTTCTTGCATTTATATAGATGCTTGCATCAGAATCTATCTATCTGAACTTGGTATTCTTAAATAAAACAATCTGAAATTTCTCCTTAATTTACTACTCCTTTTATGATAATACCGGTAAAACCCCTTCCCTGCTAAGGAGTAAAATTGTTGATGTCTTAAAAGGGATTGATCTTCCATCGCAAAGGTATTCTCTTTTCTGGTTATGTCGCCATGGTAACTTAGTTATGCCATCTATGTTATGTCTCCATGATCTTCCATCTACTCCTATAGGTATTCTTCTACTTATTCTTTTTCAGGGACAACTGTTTCTTGTGGCATCTACTTATTAAACAAACATTTAAACTATGAGCTTAGATAGTGAATCTGAACAACAGGAGTAACTAGACTGTATTTAACAGGAGTACACTACTAGAGTTAACAAATTGGGCATCTTCTAGGTCAAACTATAAATGTTGATTAATTTTTGTTTCGGTTGAGAATCGGGCACCTTCTAGGTCAAAAAAATTGGGCATGACCTTTGCTAATTTTCTTGACCTAGGAGTGCCCCATTCTCAACCGAAACGAAAATTAATCAACATTTCAGGAGAAAGGGGTCATTTCAGAAGATCACAAGTTCAGAAGATCTACAGTAGTAGCAGCATCCCAAGTTGACAAAATTCAGTGAATATAATGATCAACTCTATAGTAGCAGCAACATCACAAGTAGTACAGCAGCAGCATCATCACAAGTAGTTCAGATTTGGTATTTTATTTGACATGCTGGCTTGGGAAAGGCACCAACAAGGTCCAAAGTATAGCCCTGATAACTGGATTCAGCCACTAAAATAACATGAGTACCAGGTAATTAAGTAAGACTGCATGCGACGATCTCTAAGATATAAAAGACCAGCCAGGTGAATTCTTCAGTGAAAATGTTAGGCAAGAATATCAGTCCAGTGTATTATTTTGTGGTGGTGCATATGTTTATATCCTACTATGTAGCACTATTATAAGTTTGAATTTGACTCTGTTTGAACACTTTTAATATTGTTACCATTTTCTAAAGTAGTACAACAACAGCTTGAAATGAACTAAGACCCTAATAGCTAGTTTGATCGCACGTTGTTACTTTCTAAACTCTTTTTATCAAATCTAGCACATGATAGCATCTTGAACTAAACCAACATCAAAAGAAAAAGAATACAACTTTGAAGACCACATCGATCAGCTTATCCTATCAACACAAATTACACACATATCCTTCCTAAACCACCCCGATCAAACACTTTTCAGAAGCTAAGTTGCATTGCACACCCATGAGCCATGACTTATAAACACAATTACTAGAGCAGTAGAGAAATTCATCCATAATTTGTGCTAGGTATGACACGCTGGAGGTTCGGAGCAAGTTCGGGAGCGCCAAGATCTCCTACGGTAGCAAAAAAGAACACGTTTGCCCTTACCTTGTTCAACGACAGCGGTTGGGGCAGCCGAGCAGCCTACGGTAGCTGGTGCGACCCAGCGGAGCGAGTTTGGAGATCACGGGGAGCGACGGGGAGACGGAGGGGGTGGAGGGGTCGAGCGCCGTCGCGCCCTGCTTCTGCGGCTCGCTGGCCCGGTGTTGAAGCAGATTCCGCCTGCCGCCTTGCCTGTCGCCTCGCACGGTGGAGCTCGAGCGGAGAGGCTCCGCGGGTTTCTAGGATTTCGAGGACTGGGAAGAAAAGAGGGTCAGCGTCTCAGGAGCGGCGAAGGTGAGGGAGGGGGGACGTGGAGAGGAGTTCACCACGGTTCCGGGGACGAGCTCGAGGAGGCAGGGTGCAGTGAAGACGACGAATCCGTGGATGGCGTCGCGGTGGCCGGAGGTAGAGGACGAGGTGGGGGCGGCGGAGCCGAGAGCGAGGTCGCCGGTGGGTGGGGGTAGCAGCGAGGGGCGCGATGCAGATGGATTGGGGAGAAGGACCACCGGGGGGTCGTCTTGGATAATTTAGTGGGGGGAGGGTTAGCAATGGCGCACCTTTTAGGGGTGCGCCATAAACACCGTGATAGCAATGGCGCACCTTCTCCTCGTGCGCCATTACTAACTTTTTTTGGATTTTTAGTTGCATGTAATAATTTTTTAGAAAATGAACATAAATTTTAAAATGTTACGATATAAGTAATTATTACTAATTTTCAAATACTTGCATTGCAAAACATTTGTGAATTGGTAAAACATTTATGAATATGAAAAAATAACATCAAATTTGTGCTCTATATTCATGAATTCAAAAAGTGCCCATGAAATTTAAAAATATTCATGAGTTCAAAAAATATTAACAAATTCAATACTTTTTGTGAGTTAGAAAAATGTTCGGATTTTCAAAAAAAAATTACAAATTTAAGCAGGAAAAGGAACACTGGAAAATAAAATACCAGAATAAACATAAATAAAAATTGGTATATCAATGGCGCACCTTCTAGGGGTGTGCCATAAACACCGCGATAGCAATGGCGCACCTTCTCCTGGTGCACCATTACTAACTTTTTTTTATTTTACCAGAATAAACATAAATAAAAACAATTAAAATACCAGAAAAAACACAAAGAAGCCCAAGGTGCCTGTAAATAATGATTTGCAACAAAACAAGAGGGAGAAGAACAAAAATTTCAAATCCAAGAAGAAGGTGGTCGATACTTCAACTTGGTGATACATGGAGAAGTTACAAAAGGAAGGTAAGTACAGACAACATTAATCCCCACTGTTTTGAACAAAAGAGGTTACTGGATAGAGGACTAGAACAGAAGAAATGCCATTTCCATATGTCGAAATACAATCGAGAAATGAAGACTACAATTTAAATCATTGTGCAAAGATTTAGAATTAGATGACATGGTTGAAATCAAGTGATACATGTAATAATTTAGTTGCATGTAATAATTGAGCGTGCCACTGACAAACACACACGCGGCCGACACGTTGGGATTTGATCTTAGCTATCTTTTCACAATCTTCTTGCCCTTCTTTTTCGCAAATGAAGTTCTTCTCTTGAACGGGCGTCCTTTAGGTAGGGTGGTCCTGCTTCTTCTTGTGGTGTATGGTACTTCATCGTCGTCGTCATCTTCCATATTCGGGTCGCCGTACTTGTCGAAGTCTTGCTCATTGGCGACTCCATCCATTCTGATGATCTTCCTTTTGCCTCTCCTCACGACAACACGACTGGGCTTTGACGGGTCGGTAATGAAGAAGTATTGGTCCACTTGGGAAGCCAGTACCCATGGCTCATTTTTCGCGGTGACGTTTGTGCCCGCGGTCTTGGATTTGGCTTCGGGTATAACCATTGTGGTGAAATACCGGTCTTCTTTTAGGATGCTCTTGGCCCATCTGACACGAAACATCGGGACCTTCTCTCTAGCGTAGCTCAGCTCCCAGATCTCCTCGATCCTTCCGTAGTATATATCCTTGTCGTTACTGGTGTAGGATTCCATCGTTACCCCGGAGTTCTGATAATCATCGCTCTTCATGTCATTTTCCTCGATGTAGAATGTGTAGCCGTTGATATCGTATGCCTCATAGGTCATCGGGTTGTGCTCGGCGCCCTGTGACAAGGCGAATATGAGTTTTTCTTCTGCGGAAGAATCCTCATGTAAGGGGTACGACAGAAGCTTCTCCTTGAACCAACACGTGAAACATGAGTTGTGCTCTTTGATTATATCTCCGTCCGTCCTCTGTTGGCCTCGGTCATTGTACCTCTTCTCAATAAAGGTTTTGTGCTCTACCACCCAAGGATCGACCACGTCTATGTGTTGTAGCGCGACTAGGTTTGCTCTCTCAATGTCGGTGAGTCGACCCTTGAAGTAGACATGCATTTCGCGGCGACCCTCGCGATGACCCCATCTAGCGAGCCTGCCGAGGTGCCTGTTGACGGGCAGACCAACGTGGTTCTTAATGCCTAGATAATTCGTGCAATAGGAGATGCACTCTTCGGTCAGAAAGCCCTTGGCTATGCTTCCATCTGGATGTGCCATGTTGCGAACGTATCCTTTGATGACACCATTCATCCTTTCGAACGGCATCATGTTGTGCAGGAACGTCTGCCCGAGTTGGATGATATCCTCCATGATATGGACCAGCAGTTGCACCATAACATCAAAGAATGCGGGCGGGAAGTAGATCTCAAGCTCGCATAGTATCACCACGATCTCTTCCTGTAGCCTTCTGAGTTGCCTCATGCCACCCGACTTCCGAGAGATGACATCAAAAAAGTTGCATAGGCCAGATAGCGTTTCACAGATGTGTGTGTCCATGATCCCACGGATTGCAACTGGAAGTATCTACGTCATTAGCACGTGACAGCCGCGAGACTTCATCCCGCTGAACTTCTGCTTCTCTGAGTCTAGGTATCTGCTTATCTTCCCCGCATAACCCTAAGGAAGTTTTACTCCTACGAGGCACGTGAAAAACTACTTGATCTCCTCCTGACTTAGAGTGAAGCACGCGAGAGGGCAGTCATTTCCAATCTTCTTGGCCTGTTTGCCTTTGCAACGACTTTCCCTGTCCTTCGCCTCATCATCATCATTAGCGTGAAGCTCCTCCCTGATGCCCATTGATTTCAAGTCTGCCCTTGCTTTCCCCCATCTTTCGTACTCTCTGGCATGTTGAGCAGGGTCCCAAGCAGACTCTCGCACACGTTCTTCGTGATATGCATGACATCAATGCTGTGAGGCACACGGAGGATCTTCTAGTACGGCAAGTCCCAGAAAACAAACCTCGTTTTCCATACCTTCAGCAGCGGCTCTGGCGCCTTTCGCTTCTTTCCCGGCGGTGGGCACTCTTTCCAATTTTTCAACAGCTCGTCTATTTCCTCGCCGCTCCTCGTACGCGGGCGTCTTCGGGGTTCGGTTTCACCATCGAACAGATCCTTGCATTTTCTCCATGAGTCATCGTCGCAAAGCCACCTTCGATGTCCCATGAACACGGTGTTCGAAGACCTGGGATCTCTATCTAGCTGGTGATACGTTGTGTCATCCAAGCACCTGACGCATGCAAAAAAATCCGTGGACCACCTGCCCCGCGACATATCCGTAACCAAGATAGTCGTGCACCGTCGTGAGCAGTGCGGCTCTCATAGGGAAATATACTTTCTCTACGGCGTCCCATGTATTGGCCGGCGTTTTCCACAATGTGTCTAGCTCCTCTTTCAGCAGCCACAGATACAGATTGATGTCGTTCCCTGGTTGTTTCAGCCCTTCAATTAGCATACTCATGTGAATGTACTTCCTCTTGATGCACAACCAAGGGGGAAGGTTGTACATCCACACAAACACAGGCCAGGTGCTATATGTGCTTCTCGGGCTGCCAAACGGATTGACTCCATCGGTGCTCGCGCCCAGCACGATGTTCCTTGGATCGTCCCCAAATTACGGGTGTTCGAAGTTCAACGCTTTCCACTGGCTCGCATCCTTAGGGTGACTCAACATCTTGTCTTTTTTATTTATCCCCGAATCATTTCCGTCATCTTCTCACTTCTTCTCCTCCCTATCCGCGTGCCAACGCAGGAGCTTTGCTAGCTTAGGGTCTGTGAAATACCACTGCAGACAAGGAGTGATCGGAAAGTACCACACCACTTTTCAAGGAGCTTTCTTCCTCTTCTTGTATCGAGTGATGCCGCACACTGTACATATGGTAGACTTCGTGTGCTCATCCCGATAAATGATGCAATTGTTCATGCACACATGGTATTTCACGCGCGGTAAATCCATAGGACACATGATTTTCTTCGCCTCCTTGAAACTGGTCGAGCACTTGTTCCCCTTAGGAAGACGTTCGTGCCAGAATGACATGTTCTCGTCGAAGTATGCGTCGGTCATTTTGTGTTTTACCTTCATCTCCAGAGCCATGAGCATTACTTTCAGGTGGGTATCCTCGGGCCTGCATCCTTCATACAATGGAGTAACCATGTCTATCTCCAGTTGATCCAGCTTGGCTTTCTCTCAGGCGGCAGCTCTTGCGTTAGTCGTCTGCTTGAGAAGCAGCTCTTGAATATGAGGGTCCTGCACCCAGCCCATCGAAGGTCCATCGTCGTCTACTCCGGCATCTTCATCTTCATGATCATGCCCTTCATCTTGATCTTCCTCATCGTCATATCCGGCAACTTCTACATGATGACTGTGTCCTGCATCTACATCGTGATCATGTCCTGGAGATTCTTCGTCTTCTCGCCTGCCCTCGCCGCGGTTGTCTTGCTGCCCTTCCTTATTTCTTGCTCGGCCCCCATGGACGACTTCATAATCATCTTCATCACCTTGCCACCAATATCCATCCATGAAACCACGCAAGAGCAGGTGGTCCCGCACCTGTCCGGAATCCGGGTCCATAAGGCTCTTCAGCTTGCATCTTCGACACGGACATCTTATCTCCGTCTCATTCTTTTGAAGCATCTCGGCCTTCGCAGAGCTCAAAAACCTGTTCACGATGCCTTCGGGCATCGTGCAGACCATGGTTGCCTGTGGGGTAGAGCAAAACGATATTTTAGAACCAAAAAAATTGGCATGACTTTGCCTAAAAATAGAACCAAAAAGAATGCATAGTGCCAAATTCTCGCCGAAACGGAAATGAATCAACATTCCGGTAAAATATTGGCAAGTATCACATTTCAAATACCGGTACCTGCAAACACAAATATATGCAACACTACAAACATACGTAGATCTAGGCCATAAAAAGTGTGTACATTACTGGAGGGAGAAAAAAGTAGATCTAGAACATAAAGAAAGCTTTCCCCTTACTTACCTATCAAAAAAGGAAATTTAACCACTTAATTTGGGTGAATCTATGGTGCAAATGAGGTGAGGAGGCGGAGGCTGCCGAGACCAAGCTTGGTAGAGGTGGAGATAATGAAGTGGGGAAAGTGAGTGTGGTAGGTGGCTATCAAAAATATCTAGCTGCTCCCAGGTTACCAATGGTGCACCACCTAAGAATGCGCCATTGGTAACCATGGTTACTAATGGCGCACCTGGTGTGTGGTGCACCATTACTAATGGTGCACCACACACCAGGTGCGCCATTAGTAATGTGGCCAATAATTGCGCACCACATACACGGTGCGACATTAATGTCCATATTAGCTATAGCCGTTTTAATAGTAGTGCGAGCTATTGATCTACAACATAGTTATGCAAATACTATCAGGACTAAGTTCATGATAAATTAAAGTTCAATTAATCATATTGCTTAAGAACTCCCACTTAGATAGATATCCCTCTAATCATCTAAGTGAATACGTGATCCAAATCAACTAAACCATAACCAATCATCACGTGAAATGGAGTAGTTTTCAATGGTGAACATCACTATGTTGATCATATCTACTATATGATTCACGATCGACCTTTCGGTCTCAGTGTTCCGAGGCCATATCTGTATATGATAGGCTCGTCAAGTTTAACCCGAGTATTCTGCATGTGCAAAACTGGCTTGCACCCGCTGTATAAGAATGTTGAGCTTATCACACCCGATCATCACGTGGTGTCTCGGCACGACGATCTTTTGCAGCGGTGCATACTCAAGGAGAACACTTGTACCTTGAAATTTTTAGTGAGAGATCATCTTATAATGCTACCGCCGAACTAAGCAAAATAAGATGCATAAAGGATAAACATCACATGCAATCAAAATATGTGACATGATATGGCCATCATCATATTGTGCCCTTGATCTCCATCTCCAAGGTACCGTCATGATCTCTATCGTCACCGGCATGACACCATGATCTCCATCATCTTGATATCTATCAATGTGTCGTCACATGGTCGTCTCACCAACTATTGCTATCGCATAGCGATAAAGTAAAGCAATTGTTTGGCGCTTGCATCTTATGCAATAAAGAGACAACCATAAGGCTTCTGCTAGTTGCCGATAACTTCAACAAAACATGATCATCTGATACAACAACTTATATCTCATCACGTCTTGACCACATCACATCACAACAAGCCCTGCAAAAACAAGTTAGACGTCCTCTACTTTGTTGTTGCAAGTTTTACGTGGCTGCTACGGGCTGAGCAAGAACCGTTCTTACCTACGCATCAAAAACCACAACGCAGTATAGTGATTGCTTTTTGATCTTGAGAAAGAACCCTGTTCATTGAATCCGATTCAACTAAAGCTAGAGAAATAGACACCCACTAGCCACCTGTGTGCGACGCACGTCGGTAGAACTAGTCTCGTGTAAGCGACGCGTAATGTCGGTCTGGGCCGCTTCATCCAACAATGTCGCTGAATCAAGAATCAACTAGTGACGGCAAGCAATATGTATATACCCACGCCCACAACTCCTTTGTGTTCTACTCATGCATATGACATCTACGCGTAAACCTGGCTCTAATACCACTATTGGGGAATGTAGTAATTTCAAAATTTTCCTACGCACACGCAAGATCATCTACGTACCCTCGTAGACCGTAAGCGGAAGCGTTATGAGAACGCGGTTCATGTAGTCGTACGTCTTCACGGTCCGACCGATCGAAGTACCGAACGCACGGCACCTCCGAGTTCAGCACACGTTCACCTCGATGACGTCCCACGAACTCCGATCCAGCAGAGCTTCACGGGAGAGTTCCGTCAGCACGACAGCATGAGGACGATGATGATGTTGCTACCAACACAGGGCTTCGCCTAAGCACTGCTACGATATGATCGAGTTGGATTATGGTGGAGGGGGCATCGCACACGGCTAAGGGATCAATGATCAACTTGTGTGTCTTTGGGTTGCCCCCTGCCCCTGTATATAAAGGATCTAGGGGGGAGGCGGCCGGCCAGGAGGAGGGCGCGCCAAGGGGGGAGTCCTACTCCCACCAGGAGTAGGACTCCTCCTTTCCTAGTAGGAGTGGGGGAAGGGGAAAGGGAAGGAGAGAGGAGGAAGGAAAGGGGGGCACCGCCCCCCCCCCCCTCCTTGTCCAATTTGGACTAGAGGGGGAGGGGGCGCGCGGCCTACCCTGGCCGCCCCCTCCTCTTCTCCACAAAGGCCCAATAGGCCCATTACATCCCCCGGGGGTTCCCGCAATCCCCCGGTTCTCCGGTATATGTCCGAAACACTTCCGGTGTCCGAACATAGTCATCCAATATATCGATCTTTACGTCTCGACCATTTCGAGACTCCTCGTCATGTCTGTGATCATATCCGGGACTCCGAACTACCTTCAGTACATCAAAACACAAAAACTCATAATATCGATTCTCACAGAACTTTAAGCGTGCGGACCCTATGGGTTCGAGAACTATGTAGACATGACTGAGACACGTCTCCGGTCAATAACCAATAGTGGAACCTAGATGCTCATATTGGTTCGTACATATTCTATGAAGATCTTTATCGGTCAAACCGCATAACAACATACATTGTTCCCTTTGTCATCGGTATATTATTTGCCCGAGATTCGATCGTCGGTATCTCAATACCTAGCTCAATCTCGTTACCGGCAAGTCTCTTTACTCGCTTCCGTAATGTATCGTCCCACAACTAACTCATTAGTCACAATACTTGCAAGGCTTGTAGTGATCTGCATTACCGAGAGGGCCAAGAGATACCTCTCCGACAATCCGATTGTCAAATCCTAATCTTGATCTATGCCAACTTAACAAGCACCATCGGAGACACCTATAGAGCACCTTTATGATCACCCAATTACATTGTGACGTTTGGTAGCACACAAAGTGTTCCTCCGGTACTCGGGAGTTGCATAATCTCATAGTCATAGGAACATGTATAAGTCATGAAGAAAGTAGTAGCAACAAACTAAACGATCATCGTGCTAAGCGAACGGAATGGGTCAAGTGAATCACATCATTCTCCTAATGATGTGATCCCGTTTATCAAATGACAACTCATGTCTATGGTTAGAAACATAACCATCTTTGACCAACAAGCTAGTCAAGTAGAGGCATACTAGTGACACTGTTTGTCTATGTATTCACACATGTATTATGTTTCCGATTAATACAATTCTAGTATGAATAATAAACATATATCATGAAATAAGGAAATAAATAATAACTTTATTATTGCCTCTAGGGCATATTTCCTTCAGGCGGCACTGAAGTGAACTATCCTATAAAAAAGCTTGAACAGAAAAAAAAAGAAATGAGGTTCCTAAACAAGTGTATCGTTGAGTTGACAAACCTTTGCGACTCTTGAACTCAGAGTCCGAACCGGGACATGAAAATCTGGATGGTTCCAGGGAGGAAGATGGAGATGGCAATAACGAGACAGGCAAGGATTATGAGAGAATCCTGAAAAAGAAGATACCAACACCAGATAATTCGGTAGGGTCTGCAAGTTAGCCCTGCCCATCCCAATGAATGCAATGAGTTGGAACTGTCGAGGGCATGGGAACCTGTTGACAGTCTGAGAGCTTCGCAAGATCGTGAAGCAAGAAGGGCCCTCCCTACTCTTTGTGATGGAAACAAAGATCAGGGGAAAGAGAGCGGAAAGTTTGCAAAATCTTCTAGGTTTTGCAGGTTGTTTTGTTATGGATAGTAATGGATTAAGTGGTGGCATTGGCATATAGATGTGAGAGTCAAGAAGAAGGATGGTGATCTACCCCCTGGCGTTTCACTGGTTTTTACGAAGAACCCAGAACTGAAAATAGACATCATAGTTGGGAATTCTTGTGTACACTGCATGCAGTCCAGCATGAGAGTTGGCTCTGCATGGGTGAGTTCAACAAGACAATGTTCGCAGATAAGCACTTCAGTTCACATGAGAGGCCGGAGTGGCAAATGCGTGCTTTTCGTGAAGTTACTGATCATTGCTCCTTTCAAGATCTTGGATGGAGAGGGGTTCCATACACATGGGGTAACTGGCAACGAGGGCAAGCAAATGTTCAGGCCAGGCTTGACAGAGCCCTTGCAAATGGCGGCTTTCTCAGCATGTTTGCTTATTCTGGTGTGAAACACATTAGTTCGACAGAGTCAGATCATTGCTATGTACTAGCGGAACTACGAAGGGACAACCCAGTGCTTGGCTCTGGGGCCAACGATCCTTCCGCTACGAAAATGTTTGGCAGCCTCATAGTGACTACGATGATTTGATTAAGAAAACATGGCAATCGGGAGCTGGCCATGGAGGGCTCGAGGGTGTACTCAAAGCTCTCACTTCAGTTCAAGATACACTTGGCTCATGGGGGGATCGAGAGTTCGGAAATATTTCCAAAAGAGTGAACAAACTATAAAAGCGTTTGGAACAGTTGTGTGCGTCCTTGATCAGTCGAGGACCATGCGATGAAGAGTGCGCAGTGGCAGCTTAGCTTAGGGAAACTTTGCGCCAAGAGGATATTTGGCTCAAACAGCGATCAAGAGTGTTGTGGCTTCATAAAGGAGATCGCAATACTAAATACTTCCGAGCTCAGGCTGCTCAACGGATGAGGACCAACCGTATTTCCTCGCTGGAACGGTCTGATGGGTTGACTTGCAGCGAACCCGCCGAGATACAAACATAAATTATAGATTTTTATCAAAACCTTTATACTTCGCAGGGGTACAATGATATGTCGGAATTGTTAGCCTTTGTTCCACAAAGAGTCGATCTCCATCTCCAAAGCACCATCATGATCTCCATCGTTGCCGGCTTCACACCTTGATCTCCATCGTAGCATCGCTGTCGTCTCTCCAACTATTGCTTCTACGACTATTGCTACCGCTTAGTGATAAAAGTAAAGCAATTACATGGCGATTGCATTTCATACAATAAAACGACAACCATAAGGCTCATGCCAGTTGCCGATAACTCTTACAAAACATGATCATCTCATACAATAACTTATATCACATCATGTCTTGACCATATCACATCACAACATGCCCTGCAAAAACAAGTTAGACGTCCTCTACTTTGTTGTTGCAAGTTTTACGTGGCTACTACGGGCTTCTAGCAAGAACCGTTCTTACCTACGCATCAAAACCATAACAAGTTTTCGTCAAGTGTGTTGTTTTAACCTTCAACAAGGACCGGCCGTAATCAAACTCGATTCAACTAAAGTTGGAGAAACAGACACCCGCTAGCCACCTGTGTGCGAAGCACGTCGGTAGAACCAGTCTCATGAACGCAGTCATGTAATGTCGGTTCGGGCCGCTTCATCCAACAATACCACCGAATCAAAGTAAGATGCTGGTGGTAAGCAGTATGACTATTATCGCCCACAACTCATTGTGTCCTACTCGTTCATATATCATATACGCATAGACCTGGCTCAGATGCCACAGTTGGGGAATGTAGTAATTCAAAATTTTCCTACGAACACGCAAGATCTATCTAGGAGATATATAGCAACGAGAGGGGAGAGTGTGTCCACGTACCCTCGTAGACCGAAAGCGGAAGCGTTTAGTTAATGTGGTTGATGTAGTCGAACGTCTTCACAATCCAACCGATCCAAGTACCGAACGTACGGCACCTCCGTGTTCAGCACACGTTCAGCACCATTGTTGGGGATCGTAGCAGAAATTTAAAATTTTCTACGCATAACCAAGATCAATCTATGGAGTAATCTAGTAATGAGGGGAAGGGGAGTGCATCTACATACCCTTGTAGATCGCTAAGCGGAAGCATTGCAAGAACGCGGTTGGTGGAGTCGTCCACTAGTTACCAAGGATAACTTTGACCACTGTCCTGTGATCCATTCCTGGATCACTCTTGTACCCCTTGACTGACTCATGGCAAGGCACACTTCAGGTGCGGTACACAGCATAGCATACTGTAGAGCCTACGTCTAAAGCATAGGGGACAACCTTCGTCCTTTCTCTCTATTCTGCCGTGGTCAGGTTTCGAGTCTTACTCAATACTCACACCTTATAACACAGCCAAGAACTCCTTCTTTGCCGATCTATTTTGAACTCCTTCAAAATCTTGTCACGGTATGTGTTTGTTTGAAAATACTATTAAGCAGTTTTTGATCTATCTTTATAGATCTTGATGCTCAATGTTCAAGTAGCTTAATCCAGGTTTTCCATTGAAAAACACTTTTCAAACAACCCTATATGCTTTCCAGAAATTCTACATCATTGCTAATCAACAATATGTCAACAACATATACTCATCAGAAATTCTATAGTGCTCCCACTCACTTCTTTGGAAATACAGTTTCTCATAAACTTTGTATAAACCCAAAATCTTTGATCATCTCATCAAAGCGTATATTCCAATTCCGAGATGCTTACTCTAGTCCTTAGAAGGATTGCTGGAGCTTTGCATACTTGTTAGCATCTATCAGGATTGACAAAACCTTCTGGTTGTATCACATACAACCTTTCCTCAAGAAAATTGTCGAGGAAACAATGTTTTGACATCCTATCTGCAAGATTTCATAAATAATGTAGTAACTGCTAATATAATTCCAACAGACTCTTAGCATCACTACGAGTGAGAAAGTCTCATCGTAGTCAACTCCTTGAACTTGTCGGAAAACATCTTAGCGACAAGTCAAGATTTCTTAATGGTGACACTTACCATCATTGTCCATCTTCCTTTTAAAAATCCATCTGTACCCAACGGCCTTACGACCATCAAGTAGTTCTTCCAAAGTCTACACTTTGTTTTCATACATGGATCCTCTCTTGGATTTTATGGCCTCGAGCCATTTGTCGGAATCCGGGCCCACCATCGCTTCTCCATAGCTCGTAGGTTCATTGTTGTCTAGCAACATGACTTCCAAGACATGATTACGTACTACTTTGAAGTAGTACGCATCCTTGTCGACCTACGAGGTTTGGTAGTGACTTGATGTGAAGTTTTAATGACCACTATCATAAGCTTCCACTTCAATTGGTGTAGGCGTCACAGGAACGACTTCTTGTGCCCTGCTACACACTAGTTGAAGTGACGGTTCAGTAACCTCATCAAGTTTCCACCATCCTCCCACTCAATTCTTTCGAGAGAAACTTTTCCTTGAGAAAGGACTCGTTTCTAGAAACAATCACTTTTGTTTCCGGATCTGAAATAGGAGGTATACCCAACTGTTTTGGGTGTCCTATGAAGATGTATTTATCCGCTTTGGGTTCGAGCTTATTAGGATGAAACTTTTTCACATAAGCGTCGCAGCCCCAAACTTTCAAGGAACGATAGCTTAGGTTTCTCTAAACCATAGTTCATACGGTGTCATCTCAACAGAATTACCGGGTGCCCTATTTAAAGTATATGTGGTTGTCTCTAATGCCTAATCCATAAACGATAGTGGTAATTCGATAAGAGACATCATGGTATGCACCATATCCAATAGGGTGCAGTTATGATGTTTGGACACACCATCACACTATGGTGTTCCAGGCGGTATTAGTCGTGAAACAATTTCCACGATGTCTTAATTGTCTGCCAAACTCGTAACTCAGATATTCATCTCCATGATCATATCATAGACATTTTATCCTCTTGTCACGATGATCTTCAACCTCACTCTGAAATTACTTGAACCTTTCAATAATTCAGACTTGTGTTTCATCAAGTAAATATACTCAGTATCTACTCAAATCATCTGTGAAGTAAGAACATAACGATATCCACTGCGTGCCTCGGCACTCATTGCACTGCACACATCAAAATGTATTACTTCCAACAAGTTGCTTTCTTGTCCCATCTTACTGAAAATGAGGCCTTTCAGTCATCTTGCCCATGTGGTATGATTTGCATGTCTCAAGTGATTCAAAATCAAGTGAGTCCAAACTATCCATCTGTATGGAGTTTCTTCATGCATATCTACCAATAGACATGGTTCGCATGTCTCAATCTTTTCAAAAACGAGTGAGTCCAAAGATCCATCAACATGGAGCTTCTTCATGCGGCTTATACCAATATGACTCAAATTGCAGTGCCACAAGTATGTGGTACTATCATTACTATCTTATATCTTTTGGCATGAACATGTGTATCACTACGATCGAGATTCAATAAACCGTTCGTTTTAGGTGCAATACCATTGATGGTATTATTCAAATAAACACAATAACCATTATTCTCCTTAAACGAATAACCGTATTGCGATAAACATGATCCAATCATGTTTATGCAAACACCAAATAACAATTATTTAGGTTTAACACCAATATGGATGGTAGAGGGAGCATGTGATGCTTGATCAGATCAACCTTGGAAAGACTTCCAACACATATCGTCATCTCACCTTCAGCTAGTCTCCGTTTATTCTATAGCCTTTTATTTCGAGTTACTAACACTTAGCAACTGAACCAGTATTTTAATACCCTGGTGCTCCTAGGAGTACTAGTAAAGTACACATTATAATGTATATCCAATATACTTCTGTCGACCTTGCCAGCCTTCTCATCTACCGAGTATCTAGGGTAGTTCAGATTCAGTGACTGTTCCCCTCACTATAGAAGCACTTAGTCTCGGGTTTGGGTTCAACCTTGGGTTTCTTCACTAGAGCAGCAACTGATTTGCCATTTCATGAAGTATTCCTTCTTTCCCTTGCCCTTCTTGAAACTAGTGGTTTAACCAATGCTCCTTCTTGATTCTACTTTCGCGGTGTCAAACATCACGAGTTGCTCAAGGATCATCATGTCGATCCCTGATATGTTATAGTTCATCATGAAGCTCCAATAGCTTGGTGGCAGTGACTATGGAGAACCATCACTGTCTCATCTGGAAGATTAACTCCCACTCGATTCAAGCGATTGTAGTACTCAGACAATCTGAGCACATGCTCAACGATTGAGCTTTTCTCCCTTAGTTTGCAGGCTTAAGAAACTTGTCAGAGGTCTCATACCTCTTGACTGTGGCACTAGTCTGAAATTCCAATTTCAGTCTTTGGAACATCTCATATGTTCTGCGATGTTTCAAAAACGTCTTTGGTGCCACAATTCTAAACCGTTAGTATTACGCACTGAACTATCACGCAGTCATCAAAACGTGTATGTCAGATGTTTCCCAACATCTACAGACGACGCTCGAGGTTCAACACACTGAACGGTGCATTAGGGACATAGCCCTTCTATGCAGCAATGAGGACAATCCTCAGTTCACGGACCCAGTCCGCATAAATGCTACTGTCAACTCTCAACTAAATTTTCTCTATGAACATATCTAAAACAGTAGAACCAAAGCGTGAGCTACGACATAATTTGCAAAGACCTTTTGACTATGTTCATGATAATTAAGTTCATCTAATCAAATTATTCAATGAACTCCCACTTAGATAGACATCCCTCTAGTCATCTAAGTGATACATGATCCGAGTCAACTAGGCCGTGTCCGATCATCACATGAGATGGACTAGTCATCATCGGTGAGCATCTTCATGTTGATCATATCCACTATACGACTCATGTTCGACCTTTCGGTCTTCCATGTTCCGAGGCCATGTCTGTACATGCTAGGCTCGTCAAGTCAACCTAAGTGTTTTGCATGTGTAAATCTGGCTTACACCCGTTGTATGCGAACGTTAGAATCTATCACACCCGATCATCACGTGGTGCTTCGAAACAACGAACCTTCGCAACGGTGCACAGTTAGGGGGAACACTTTCTTGAAATTTTAGCGAGGGATCATCTTATTTATGCTACCGTCGTTCTAAGCAAATAAGATGTAAACATGACAAACATCACATGAAAATCATAAAGTGACATGATATGGCCAATATCATCTTGCGCCTTTTGATCTCCATCTTCAAGGCGCGGCATGATCACCTTCGTCACCGGCATGACACCATGATCTCCATCATCGTGTCTTCATGAAGTTGTCTCATCAACTATTACTTCTACCACTATGGCTAACGGTTAGCAATAAAGTAAAGTAATTACATGGCATTTTTCATTGACACGCAGGTCATACAATAAATTAAGACAACTCCTATGGCTCATGCCGGTTGTCATACTCATCGACATGCAAGTCATGATTCCTATTACAAGAACATGATCAATCTCATACATCACATATATCATTCATCACATCATTTTGGCCATATCACATCACATGGCATATGCTGCAAAAATAAGTTAGACGTCCTCTAATTGTTGTTGCAAATTTTACGTGGCTGCTATAGGTTTCTTAGCAAGAACGTTTCTTACCTAGGCCAAAACCACAACGTGATATGCCAATTTCTATTTACCCTTCATAAGGACCCTTTTCATCGAATCCGATCCGACTAAAGTGGGAGAGACAGACACCCGCTAGCCACCTTATGCAACTAGTGCATGTTAGTCGGTGGAACCTGTCTCACGTAAGTGTACGTGTAAGGTCGGTCCGGGCCGCTTCATCCCACGATGCCGCCGAATCAAGATAAGACTAGTAACGGCAAGTAAATTGACAAAATCGATGCCCACAACAACTTGTGTTCTACTCGTGCATAGAAACAATGCATAAACCTAGCTCTGATACCACTGTTGGGGATCGTAGCAGAAATTTAAAATTTTCTACGCATCACCAAGATCAATCTATGGAGTAATCTAGCAACGAGGGGAAGGGGAGTGCATCTACATACCCATGTAGATCGCTAAGCGGAAGCGTTGCAAGAACGCGGTTGGTGGAGTCGTACACGCAGCGATTCAGATTGCGGTCGATTCCGATCTAAGCGCCGAACGAACGACGCCTCCGCGTTCAACACACATACAGCCCGGGGACGTCTCCTCCTTCTTGATCCAGCAAGGGGAGAGGAGAAGTTGAGGGAGAACTCCGACAGCATGACGGCATGGTGGTGGTGGAGCTCGTGGTATTTCTGCAGGGCTTTGCCAAGCACTACGGCGTAGGAGGAAGAGTTGGAGGAGGGAGGGGCTGCGCCAAAAGAAAGGTGATGCAGCCCTCCCACCCCCTCTCTATTTATAGGGTGAAGGGGAGAGAGGGCTGGCCCCTCTAGATCCCATCTAGAGGGGGGCGGCGGCCAGGAGGGGGAGACTTGCCCCCCAAGCAAGGTGGAGGCGCCCCCTTCCCCTAGGGTTTCCAACCCTAGGCGCCTTGGGCCCTTGGGGAGGAGAGCACCAGCCCACTAGGGGCTGGTTCCCTCCCATATTCAGCCCATTAAGCCCCCCGGGACAGGTGGCCCCACCCGGTGGACCTCCAGACACCTTTCGGTGGTCCCGTACAATACCGATAACCCCCAAAACCATACCGGTGACTGAAACTGGACTTCCCATATATAAATCTTCACCTCCAGACCATTCCGGAACTCCTCGTGATGTCCGGGATCTCATCCGGGACTCCGAACAATATTCGGTAACCACATACTAATGCCCATAACAACTCTATCGTCACCGAACCTTAAGTGTGTAGACCCTACGGGTTCGGGAATCATGCAGACATGACTGAGACATCTCTCCGGCCAATAACCAACAGCGGGATCTGGATACCCATGTTGGCTCCCACATGTTCCACGATGATCTCATCGGATGAACCACGATGTCGGGGATTCAATCAATCCCGTATACAATTCCCTTTGTCAATCGGTACGTTACTTGCCCGAGATTCGATCGTCGGTATCCCAATACCTCGTTCAATCTCGTTACTGGTAAGTCACTTTACTCGTTCCATAATGCATGATCTCGTGACTAACTACTTAGTCACATTGAGCTCATTATTATGATGCATTACCGAGTGGGCCCAAAGATACCTCCCCGTCATACAGAGTGACAAATCCCAGTCTCGATTCGTGCCAACCCAACAGACACTTTCGGAGATACCCGTAGTGCACCTTTATAGCCACCCAGTTACGTTGTGATGTTTGGCACACCCAAAGCATTCCTACGGTATCCGTGAGTTGCACAATCTCATGGTCTAAGGAAATGATACTTGACATTAGAAAAGCTTTAGCAAACGAACTACACGATCTTTGTGCTATGCTTAGGTTTGGGTCTTGTCCATCACATCATTCTCCTAATGATGTGATCCCGTTATCAATGACATCCAATGTACATGGTCAGGAAACCATAACCATCTATTGATCAACGAGCTAGTCAACTAGAGGCTCACTAGGGACATGTTGTGGTCTATGTATTCACACATGTATTACGGTTTCTAGTCAATACAATTATAGCATGAACAATAGACAATTATCATGAACAAAGAAATACAATAATAACCATTTTATTATTGCCTCTAGGGCATATTTCCAACAATGATGACATCCTCGAGCTCTTGATCCTGTAGAGGGTCGAGGGAGAGTTCCGTCAGCACGATGGTATGGCGACGGTGTTGGTGATGTGATCCATGCAGGGCTTCGCCTAAGCACTACGACAATATGACCGAGGTGGTAAACTGTGGAGGGGGGCACCGCACACAGCAAAGAAACAACTGTTGTCTTTGGGGTGCCCCCTGCCCACGTATATGAAGGAGGGGGGAGGAGGAGGCCAGCCCAAGGGGGGCACTCCAAGAGGGGGGAGCCCTACTAGGACTCCGTTCCTAGTAGGATTCGGCCCCCCTCCTTCCATTTAACGAAGAGGGGAAAGGGGAAAGGAGGGAGAGGGAGAAGGAAAGGGGGGGCGCCCCCCACCCCTTGTCCAATTCGGATTGGGCTTGGGGGCGCCACCTCCTGTGGCAGCCTCCCTCTCTCCACTATGGCCCAATAGGCCCATTAACTTTCTCGGGGGGTCCGGTAACCTCCCGGTAGTCCGAAAAATCCCCGATCTTCTTCGGAACCATTCCGGTGTCCGTACGTAACCTTCCAGTATATCAACCTTTATTTCTCAACCATTTCGAGACTCCTCGTTATGTCCGTGATCTCATCCGGGACTCCGAACAAACTTCGGTCACCAAAACACATAACTCATAATACAAATCGCCATCAAACGTTAAGCATGCGGACCCTACGGGTTCGAGAACTATGTAGACATGACCAAGACACATCTTCGGTTAATAACCAATAGCGGAACCTGGATGCTCATATTGGCTCCTACATATTCTACGAAGATCTTTATCGGTCAAACCGCATAACAACATACGTTATTCCCTTTGTCATCGGTATATTACTTGCCCGAGATTCGATCGTCGATATCATCATACCTAGTTCAATCTCGTTACCGGCAAGTCTCTTTACTCATTCCGCAATGCATCATCCCGTAACTAACTCATTAGTCACATTGCTTGCAAGGATTATAGTGATGTGCATTACCGAGAGGGCCTAGAAATACCTATCCGATACACAGAGTGACAAATCCTAATCTTGATCTATGCCAACTCAACAAACACCTTCGGAGACACCTGTAGAGCATCTTTATAATCACCCAGTTACGTTGTGACGTTTGATAGCACACAAGGTGTTCCTCCGGCATTCGGGAGTTGCATAATCTCATAGTCAGAGGAATATGTATAAGTCATGAAGAAAGCAATAGCAATAAAACTAAACGATCATTATGCTAAGCTAACGGATGGGTCTTGTCCATCACATCATTCTCTAATGATGTGATCCCATTCATCAAAAGACAACACATGTCTAGGTTAGGAAACTTAGCCATCTCTGACTAACGAGCTAGTCAAGTAGAGGCATACTAGGGACACTCTGTTTGTCTATGTATTCACACATGTACTAAGTTTCTGGCTAATACAATTCTAGCATGAATAATAAACATTTATCATGATATAAGGAAATATAAATAACAACTTTATTATTGCCTCTAGGGCATATTTCCTTCAATGATATTATAAAGTTGAATGAGATTTATAGAGCACTTTCTACCATTAAAATTAATATGGGTGATACTGCCCTGTTATGGTATGACTCCTATGATTTCCTAGGTTCCTCAGCATGTATGAAGGATAGATATCCAAGGCTTTTTTATTTGTCCTGGATGACAAGATATCAGTTAAAGATTTTATTGATGATCAAAATTATGAGGCCTACTTCTAGCTCCCACTTTCTCCAGAGGCAATGGATGAATTGCAAGCAATATCTGTTAGCATTCAGGAAATGGAGAGAGATTCTAGCATCTCTCATGTTTGGTCCCGGACACCTAGGCAGGGAAATTATTCAGCCAAGAGTTTATATACATTAATGCATGCTCATTTTCCTATTGATGAACCTTGCAACTGGATCTGGCAAAGTAGATGCATAATGAAAACAAAGGTTTTTGCTTGGCTATTGCTCAATGATAGACTCAATACTGGACATATGTTGTTAAGGAGACACTGGAGGTCAGAGGATGATGATAATTTATGACCATGTGCCCAACTCAATTGTTGGAAGACAGATACCATCTCTTCTTCAAATGTAACTTATATACCAGAGTTTGGAACTATTTGCAGATACAGTGGTATGATGGTCTCTCAACATAGGAATGTATCTTGGCTGCTAAGAGGTGTTTCCAACAACCTCTTTTTCCTAGAGGTTGCCTTTCTGGCTGCTTGGAATATCTGGATTATCAGGAATGGAAAATTTTCAGGCATGAACGGCCCTCTTTTGATGCATGGATGGACAAGTTTATTCATGACATCACATTGCTATCCCATAGATTGAAGCCATCTACAAAGGCTTTGCTTCTAGCTTGGATTCGCAACCTACCTTAATTGATGGAGGGGCATGTAAATAGTTGTATAGTGTTAATAGGTGAGGAGTCTTTGTACTTGTTGTAATGTATGATAGATATTTCTTTTACCCTTTGTTTTGTCAGACCTCTTGGTTTTCTTTGGTTCCAATAAATGGTTGTGGGGATTTTTGCCTCACAGTGTTCAGTAAAAAAAAATTGCAACGTGGTGTTCACCCTCTCCCGGTCCCAATCCATCCTCTCCTTTTGCATCCAACATGAGTTTGTATCTCTACTCTATCTTGTTCTCCCTTTCAAAAAAATGCTCGCCTATGTGGTGGACATTTTTGTCGTTGGGGCATCATGGGGGGGGGGGGCTCCCCTTCTCCCACTAGTTTCCCATCACTTGTCGATTATTCATTAGCATGTGTGTAGGATCAAAAGTATGTTTAGAGGGGGGTGATTACACTACTTGACCAAATAAAAACTTATCTTTTTCTCAATTTTAGTTGTAGGCAGGTTTTAGCAATTCTACCAAGGACACCCTACACATGAAAGTCTAAGAGTTGAGTAGCAGAAATTAAGGACTTTGCATATGAACGTAAAGGAGGGATCAGAGAAATCAAACGCCATGAAGACACGGAGATTTTTCGCATGGTTCCGATAGGTGGTGCTATCGTACGTCCACGTTGATGGATTCTTTAATCCACGAAGGGTAACAGTTGCGCGAGTCCACGGAGGGCTCCACCCATGAAGGGTCCACAAAGAAGCAATCTTGCCTATTCCACCATGGCTTACGTCCACAAAAAGTCGTAATGCAAATTATTAAAAAAATGAAGAAATTTAACTTACATGACGGCCAACTGAAGGTGGAGGACAATTTGGATCCCCATATCACATTTCATGGGGTCCGTAGGCTCTTGACCCTCATTGGTCATGTTCGGAGTGATATTCTCCTAAAATGATCACGATTCCAAATAAACTAACGAAATATGCAAGTAAATGATTCAATGGCATATGCAATTAATTGATCCAACGGCACAGCGAATATAATAAACAAAGCGGTACAAAATGGAGCAAAATTTGTATGTATCCTGCTGGGACATTCCGAAGAACAAGACATGGGCACACCGGGCCCAGGCGCTGCCCATGCTTGTCCCTGCCCATTGGAGTTGTGGCGTCGCACACCTCGGCGCCCGACGCCTCCGTTTGTGTAAATTCGTCTAGAATCGCCCAATCGGGTGTGATATCATTGTCGGTCACGGGCGGGGTGGACGACAGTTTCCTTGTCGGTAGGGCAATGGATGGACATGGGGCAACAAGGCGCAGTGGAGGGGACACATCCCCCTTGACGTCCACAACGTCCTTGCCCGGAACTTCCTTCGCTGCCGCTTCCCGTTTGCACTGCTTCCTTTGTCGCTCCCTCCGGGGTGACATTATCTGAGCCCCACAGATGATGCCGAGGCAACATCCATGCCGGCGGTGGGGAGCGAGGCACCCGTCGACAACTTCTAGGGCGGTGGGTGGGGGCAGCGGCATAGATGGGAGAGCAAAGGTGGAGGGCAGCGACGGTTTGGACACGAGAAATAGAGGACGGTCATAGGAGGACAATAGATTTGGTGGGCTTGGTCAATTAGGTGGAATTTATGGTGGGTCCGATCTGTCTAGTACGACATGACAGACGCACTCGTGTGCGACTATGCGTCCATGACTCCTCATATCGGCCCTAGATATGGGCTAGATATGGGGAGTGTGATCAGCCCGGCCGTATAAGACCAGTTTGAGAAGCCAGCCCCTTGCAACTATCCTGTCCCTCTCGCGTCGCCTTCCCCGAGGGCGGCTCGGGAGGGCTCAGCCGCCGCCGCCTAGAAACCCTCCAGCACCCCTCTCCACCTCCGCCGCTGCCGATGGTCGGCGTCGGGCAAAGCCCGTGCGTGCGACAGCAGCGGCTGAGGGTCTCTCCTCCCTCTCCCGGATCCGCGGCGGCGCGGGCGTCCTGATCCGCGGGGTGCGGCCCTCCCGACGGTGTGGCGGATCCCGGAGGCGGCGGGCTCACGGCGGTGCACGGGCACCCAGATCCATGGGTGTGGGACTCCCGGCAGTGTGCGGGGTCCCGGTGGCGGCGGGATCAGTCAACGGCGGGTTTGGGCAATGGCGTCGGCCGCGCGGTGCTGGATCTCGTCGCTCATGGCGGATCTCGTCACTCCGGCCTTCGTGGAGGAACCTGGACCTAGGGCGGCGGCCCCGTTAGGCATGGCGACGACACCCTCGGCTGGCGACGTTCGCGGGGGGTGGATAGACGGCTTCTTGATCGCATGGGCAGTAAGTTGCTGGTGGATCTCCTCCGCGCTGCAGGCTCTCTCCCGCTGCACTTGGTGGCTTACAATCGCGGTCGTCGGCCCCGGTGCGTTCGCGGGGGTTGGTAGAGGTGACTTCGGACCGAAGGAAACTCTGGATGACTCGTTCATCCCGACGATGGCGACGACCAGGGTTGTTGTTCTCCTACTTGCAGGCGTCGTCGAGGTCGCTGCCCTCCACCCCGACCCGATGCCCGGGTGAAAACCCAAAATCTCCTTAGATTGGGCGGCGGCGGCACTGCGTGTGTCGTACCCTTCTTGGAGGCGCCTGTTGGGGAACGTAGCAGAAATTCAAAATTTTCTACGCATCACCAAGATCAATCTATGGAGAAGTCTAGCAACGAGGGAAGGAGAGTGCATCTACATACCCTTGTAGATCGCTAAGCGGAAGCGTTCAAGTGAACGGGGTTGATGGAGTCGTACTCGTCATGATCCAAATCACCGATGATCCTAGTGCCGAACGGACGGCACCTCCGTGTTCAACACACGTATAGCCCGGTGACATCTCCTACGCCTTGATCCAGCAAGGGGAGAAGGAGAGGTTGGGGAAGGCTCCATCTAGCAGCAGCACGACGACGTGGTGGTGGTGAAGGAGCGCGGGACTCCAGCAGGGCTTCGCCAAGCACTACGAGAGACGATGAGGGAGAGGGGTAGGGCTGCGCCAACAGGGAGAGCAAATCACATGTGTTGGGCAGCCCCAAACCTCAAGTATATATAGGGGGAGGGGAGGGGCTGCGCCCCCACCTAGGGTTCCCTCCCTAGGGGTAGCGGCCAGCCCTAGATCCCATCTAGGGGGGCGGCCAAGGGGGGAGAGGGGGCGCACCACTAGGTGGGCCTTAGGCCCATCTGAGCCTAGGGTTTGCCCCCTTCCCCTCTTGGAGGCGCCTTGGGCCTTGGTGGGAGGCGCCCCAGCCCACCTAGGGGCTGGTCCCTTCCCACTATTGGCCCATGTAGGCCTCCGGGGCTGGTGGCCCCACCTGGTGGACCTCCGGACCCCTCCGGTGGTCCCGGTACACTACCGGTGATGCCCGGAATACTTCCGGTGGCCAAAACCATACTTCCTATATATCAATCTTTACCTCCGGACCATTCCGGAACTCCTCGTGACGTCCGGGATCTCATCTAGGACTCCGAACAACATTCGGTAACCGCGTACATACTTTCCCTATAACCCTAGCGTCATCGAACCTTAAGTGTGTAGACCCTACGGGTTCAGAAGTCATGCAGACATGGCCGAGACAACTCTCCGGTCAATAACCAACAGCGGGATCTGGATACCCATGTTGGATCCCACATGCTCCACGATGATCTCATCGGATGAACCACAATGTCAAGGACTTAATCAATCCCGTATACAATTCCCTTTGCCTAGCGGTACGATACTTGCCCGAGATTCGATCGTCGGTATCTCGAAACCTTGTTCAATCTCGTTACCGGCAAGTCTCTTTACACGTTCCGTAACACATCATCCCGTGATCAACTCCTTGATCACATTGTGCACATTATGATGATGTCCTACCGAGTGGGCCCAGAGATACCTCTCCGTTTACACGGAGTGACAAATCCCAGTCTCGATTCATGCCAACCCAACAGACACTTTCGGAGATACCTGTAGTGTACCTTTATAGCCACCCAGTTACGTTGTGACGTTTGGCACACCCAAAGCACTCCTACGGTATCCGGGAGTTGCACAATCTCATGGTCTAAGGAAATGATACTTGACATTAGAAAAGCTTTAGCATACGAACTACATGATCTTATCCCGTTATCAATGACATCCAATGTCCATGGTCAGGAAACCGTAACCATCTATTGATCAACGAGCTAGTCAACTAGAGGCTTACTAGGGACATGGTGTTGTCTATGTATCCACACATGTATCTGAGTTTCCTATCAATACAATTCTAGCATGGATAATAAACGATTATCATGAACAAGGAAATATAATAATAACCAATTTATTATTGCCTCTAGGGCATATTTCCAACAGCGCCGCCTGGGGCGTTTGGATGCTCGGTTAAAGGAACTGCGGGCGGAGAGGATGGGACCAGTGGCAGCAGGTGGTGCTCGCGACGGAGAAGCGGCGTGGCATCTGGCATGTCGACAACAGCGGGTCTCAGCGACATGGAGCAGCGGGGTCTTGCCGGTGGGCGTGTGATGATGGACGAGCGCAGGATGGTGGCGTTGTCTGGCGTCGTGGTGGCGTCGACGGCAGTTAGACCGGGCAAGGTAGATGCAGCAGTACAACACTGAAGATGGATTGGCGGCATGTGGCTGCGGTGGCCTCATACTCGGCAGGCGTCCTAATTGAGGAGTGCGCCGGATTGGTGGGTGCCCCATACCCAATAGGCGTCCTGTTTGGGACCTTAGGTCTTAAATGTTAGGTTTGACTATCAGCATCCCTTCATCAACTGGATAGGAGTAGCGACAGATGTTGTATGACTTTATAAGGTCTTGTGAGATAGTTAATAAAATGGCTGCATGCATCACCCAAATACAGAGGCCGAGGATCCTCCTCCTTTAAGAAAAAACTGACCAGCGTCCGCCCAGACGTACGGAGGGCATCTCTCAGGCAAGCTGCAAAAGAGCTCTTCCCTACAAAGGGTCAGAAAAGACAGGAAAAGGAGTGAAGGGCATCTCTTGTGCAAGTTTCTGGGTGATTGCCTTGGGAAGGACCCCCAAGATGCTGGCATCATTCATCCAGGTCTACTCCTTATACCACGCGAAGAAAAACTCATAGAACTGATGCAGAACCAAGCATTTGAGGAGGCTAAGATTTTCTATGAAAAGTTTATTGAGCCTCTGAAGAAATGTGAATCTAAATTCAGACCCTTGAGTCTAGAGTGGCGTATCGATGAGCTCATCATGATTCTGAATAAAAGGTATTATTCAAACCCTTGAATCAGTTGCCATTACCTTTACAAATGTCAGCTTAGTGGTAAGTTTAGTTGCTATTTACCTCTATATCCAGGTCTGTTCCCGGAGCAAGCACTGTGGATATTGGAAGTTCAGTATCAGACTATATGTTTCTGTATTTCCCAAGGGCTATGTGGTGAGTGCACTTTCCTTGTTTTTACTTAAGTTCAAATTTGGTCAACGACATATGAAAGATTCTTCCGTTTCCCTTGTACCATATGCTCCAAATGATCAAGTGAATTAACTCTAGGAAGCTCAAGGATGTTAGTCAAGTCTATTAGTCAAGTCTTAATTAGTAGGCTTCTAAATAAGAAAATTTGGTTGGGCTTCTAGAATAAGCTGGGTAGGGGGCAACTTATTCCAGCTTATTCTAGAAGCCAGCAAAAGAACTGGCTCTAGTCCTGAAGCGCAGCCAAAAATATTTAGAAGTACTCTAGTTGCCTCTACCTCAGCTTATGTAGCCTTAAGAAAGAGAATGACATCGTCCGTGTATGCAGACAGTCTCTGAGGAATGACTTGATTGTTAGTGATCTTGTCAATGACTCCACATTCCTAGGCCTTGTCAAATAACTTGCTTAACATATCCATGGCAATCGTAAATAGCATGCGAGAAAGGGCGCCTCCTTGCCTAAGGCCATGACTTAACTCCAGGAATTCAGTTTGGCAAGATTTTGGTGGAGGCGGTTCTTAGTAGCATGGCAATCCAAGCACACCATTTTGGACCAAAACCAACCCTCTTTAAGACCTGGGGAAGGAACTACCAGGCAACCGTGTCGAAAGCCTTTTCATTGTCTAGTTTAAATATGAGGCTTTTGCATATTTTTTACTTCAGAAGCTTGGTTGATTCTCTGACCAGTTTAAATTTCTCATGCAACGAACAAACTTTTAAAAACACACCTTGATTTTCACCAATTATATGTGGGAGCACAAAGGCTAATATTCTTGCGGTCACTTTAGATACAATTTTTGCTAGGGTGTGAACAAGGCTGATCAGACAGCTTTGGTAAAATACTTCCAAGTTATCAGACAGCTTTGGTAAAATATTTTTGGCTGCGCTTCTAAGTATTTTTGCTAGGGTGTGAACAAGGCTGATCAGACAGCTTTGGTAAAATATTTAGAAGTACTCTAGTTACGACATCTCATTAGGACTGCTAGCTCCTGGCCTTTTTGGAAAAAGCACCAAATGTATGTCACCTCCTTGAGGTTGTCAGACCAACCCTATCAAATGCCCATATGTTAAGCGAATGTATGTCATCAAATATTTCGAAGTTTTTTTAAATCTGCCAGCAGCTTTGGTAAAACGAGATGTCGTAACCGTCAGGTCCTGGAGCCTTTTTCTTTGGCATATCCTTAATGGCTTCCCAAATTTCCTCCTCTGAAAAAGACATCTCTAATATGCTCAAATCTTGTTGATTGACACCCAGATAATCAAGATTCAGAGTCTCTAGCCTGACAGCCGGTGAGCCAAATCTTCCAATAAAGTGTTCACGAAGCGCCTTTTCAATATCATTATGAGTGGATACAACCATATTTCCATCTAATAACGACCCTATGAAGTTCTTTCTTCTTCTGTGATTAGCATGGATATGGAAGTTGTGTTTGCATCCCTTCGTGAAGTCTCTGAATTCTATATCTTTGCCGAGCTATAGTCCTTACAATTGTTAATAGGCCCATCATTTTCTTCCAGCTCCCTTCTAAACCACCTCTCTCTGAAGGACGACACTCTGTTGTCTTTGGCCTGATCAAAGAGGCCAATATGGTCTTTGCCAAACGGTCTATTCGTGAATGTCTCCATATTCTTTAGGTCTCCATCCTTGGAGAGCTTTGGCTGTTTGTTTGAGTTTCTCATGGAAACACAGAATGGGATTGGAGATTATCTCCCCATATGAGTTGTTCCAAGCTGAATCAACCGTTTCGACGAACCCATCTCTATACTTGTATGCCTTAACTACTGTGGACAGCAAGAGCGGGAAGTGATCTGATAAAGCAGACGAGATCCCCTTCCAAGAAACAGTTCGGGAACTGAGTTTTCTATTGCTTATACTGTTTTTGTTTTACTTACGTTTAGTTATGTTTTAGTTCTTGTTGTTTATATTGTACTTATACTGTGCTTGTTATTTTGGTTGTGTTGCTACAGTGCTGAACCCAACCATGCAGAAAAAGGTACATGGCAGTTTGCCATGAAATTGCCAGTACAAACCAACCAGTTTTCTTCTACTGGCAAAGCTGTGAAACCAAGACATGGGTTCAGGTGTCTAGCTTGTGGTTGGACAATGGAGGGGACAATAAGTATCACTGGATTAAAGAATCATATTGTACAGGGATGGAAAGTGCTGCCTGAATGTGACTCAAAATTTGCTTGACCGCATCAAGTTGATTGGCGGTTCAAAGGGTGTCCCTGACCTCTCTACTATTGCTGCACTTTTCAAGGACAAGAAGAGGAAGGGAGCTTCTTCAAGATCGGCAGCAAATCAGAATACGGGATCTTCTTGATCTGCTGCCGGTGAGTCACCCTCTTCCGTTGTTGGTACCAGTAAGAAGAAGCTCAAGGTTGCTTCACCAACAGGAAGTTGCAACCTTCCATCATCACCACCAGTAGCAGCTGCGGTCCTTGCTGCTGATGCATCTTCCCATGGGCTTGAAAAAATCATCAGTAAGGAAGTGGTTACCTTGCGAAGGATAGCTAATTCCATGTTAGATATGGCAGAGTCTGTAGATTCTGATTTTTGCACAGCTTGTAACAAGACAGCAATTGAGTTGGAGCAAGTGGCTTTCAACCTAATGATGGCAGCTGCCAATCGAAGGTCAGGTACCTCTTTGCCTGCCCAGAACAATGCACTGGCGAGTGCGCCAAGCTCTGAAATGCTATCCCAGACCGACAAAGTCTGAGTACCTCTTTGCTTGCCCAGAAGGGAGTAGTTTGCTAACGATGGCAGTTAACCGTGCTTTTTAGTTCATAGTGTTTCTTGGACCTGGTGTGTAGGGGCATGTGCTTTGTTAGCCTTCAACGTCCTTCAACGTTGTCCTTCAACGTTGTTTCTTAAACGTGCCCAGAAGGACAACGTTGAAGGACGTTGAAGGCTAAAAAAGCACAAGAAACACTATGAACTAAAAAGCACGGTTAACTGCCATCGTTAGCAAACTACTCCCTTCTGGGCAAGCAAAGAGGTACTCAGACTTTGTCGGTCTGGGATAGCATTTCAGAGCTTGACGCACTCGCCAGTGCATTGTTCTGAGCAGGCAAAGAGGTACCTGACCTTCGATTGGCAGCTGCCATCATCAGGTTGAAAGCCACTTGCTCCAACTCAATTGCTGTCTTGTTACAAGCTGTGCAAAAATTAGAATCTACAGACTGCCATATCTAACATGGAATTAGTTATCCTTCCCAAGGTAACCACTTCCTTACTGACGATTTTTACAAGCCCATGGGAAGATGCATCAGCAGCAAGGACCGCAGCTGCTACCGGTGGTGATGATGAAAGGTTGCAATTTCCTGTTGGTGAAGCAACCTTGAGCTTCTTCTTACTGGTACCAACAACGAAAGAGGGTGACTCACCGGCAGCAGATCGAGAAGATCCTGTATTCTGATTTGCTGCCGATCCTGAAGAAGCTCCCTTCCTCTTCTTGTCCTTGAAAAGTGCAGCAATAGTAGAGAGGTCAGGGACACCCTTTGAACCGCCAATCAACTTGATGCGATCAAGCAAATTTTGAGTCACATTCAGGCAGCACTTTCCATACCTGTACAATATGATTCTTTAATCCAGTGATACTTATTGTCCCCTCCATTGTCCAACCACAAGCTAGACACCTGAACCCATGTCTTGGTTTCACAGCTTTGCAGTAGAAGAAAACTGGTTGGTTTGTACTGGCAATTTCATGGCAAACTACCATATACCCTCTTCTGCATGGTTGGGTTCAGCACTGTAGCAACACAACCAAAATAACAAGCACAGTATAAATACAATATAAACAACAAGAACTAAAACATAACTAAACGTAAGTAAAACAAAAACAGTATAAGCAATAAAAAAACTCAGTTCCCGAACTGTTTCTTGGAAGGGGATCTCGTCTGCTTTATCAGATCACTGTCCGCTCTTGCTGTCCATAGTCGTTAAGGCATACAAGTATAGAGATGGGTTCGTCAAAACGGTTGATTCAGCTTGGAACAACTCATATGGGGAGATAATCTCCAATCCCATTCTGTGTTTCCATGAGAAACTCAAACAAACAGCCAAAGCTCTCCAAGGATGGAGACCTAAAGAATATGGAGACATTCACGAACAGACCGTTTGGCAAAGACCATATTGGCCTCTTTGATCAGGCCAAAGACAGCAGAGTGTCGTCCTTCAGAGAGAGGTGGTTTAGAAGGGAGCTGGAAGAAAATGATGGGCCTGTTAACAATTGTAAGGACTATAGCTCGGCAAAGATATAGAATTCAGAGACTTCACGAAGGATGCAAACACAACTTCCACATCCATGCTAATCACAGAAGAAGAAAGAACTTCATAGGGTCGTTATCAGATGGAAATACGGTTGTATCCACTCATAATGATATTGAAAAGGCGCTTCGTGAACACTTTATTGGAAGGTTTGGCTCACCGGCTGTCAGGCTAGAGACTCTGAATCTTGATTATCTGGGTGTCAATCAACAAGATTTGAGCATATTAGAGATGTCTTTTTCAGAGGAGGAAATTTGGGAAGCCATTAAGGATATGCCAAAGAAAAAGGCTCCAGGACCTGACGGTTACGACATCTCGTTTTACCAAAGCTGCTGGCAGATTTAAAAAAAACTTGGAAATATTTAATGACATACATTCGCTTAACATATGGGCATTTGATAGGGTTGGTCTGACAACCTTAAGGAGGTGACATACATTTGGTGCTTTTTCCAAAAAGGCCAGGAGCTAGCAGTCCTAATGAGATGTCGTAACTAGAGTACTTCTAAATATTTTACCAAAGCTGTCTGATCAGCCTTGTTCACACCCTAGCAAAAATACTTAGAAGCGCAGCCAAAAATATTTTACCAAAGCTGTCTGATAACTTGGAAGTATTTTACCAAAGCTGTCTGATCAGCCTTGTTCACACCCTAGCAAAAATTGTATCTAAAGTGACCGCAAGAATATTAGCCTTTGTGCTCCCACATATAATTGGTGAAAATCAAGATGTGTTTTTAAAAGTTCGTTCGTTGCATGAGAAATTTAAACTGGTCAGAGAATCAATCAAGCTTCTGAAGTAAAAAATATGCAAAAGCCTCATATCTAAACTGGACAATGAAAAGGCTTTCGACACGGTTGCCTGATAGTTCCTTCCCCAGATCTTAAAGAGGGTTTGGTTTTGGTCCAAAATGGTGTGCTTGGATTGCCATGCTACTAAGAACCGCCTCCACCAAAATCTTGCCAAACTGAATTCCTGGAGTTAAGTCATGGCCTTAGGCAAGGAGGCGCCCTTTCTCGCATGCTATTTACGATTGCCATGGATATGTTAAGCAAGTTATTTGACAAGGTCTAGGAATGTGGAGTCATTGACAAGATCACTAACAATTAAGTCATTCCTCAGAGACTGTCTGCATACACGGACGATGTCATTCTATTTCTTAAGGCTACACAAGATGAGGTAAAGGCAACTAGAGTACTTCTAAATATTTTTGGCTGCGCTTCAGGACTAGAGTTAGTTCTTTTGCTGGCTTCTAGAATAAGCTGGAATAAGTTGCCCCCTACCCAACTTATTCTAGAAGCCCAACCAAATTTTCTTATTTAGAAGTCTACTAATTAAATTTGACTAATAGACTTGACTAACATCCTTGAGCTTCCTAGAGTTAATTCACTTGATCATTTGGAGCATATGGTACAAGGGAAACGGAAGAGTCTTGCATATGTCGTTGACCAAATTTGAACTTAAGTAAAAACAAGGAAAGTGCACTCACCACATACCCCTTGGAAAATACAGAAACATATAGTCTGATACTGAACTTCCAATATCCATAGTGCTTGCTCCGGGAACAGACCTGGATATAGAGGTAAATAGCAACTAAACTTACCACTAAGCTGACATTTGTAAAGGTAATGGCAACTGATTCAAGGGTTTGAATAATACCTTTTATTCAGAATCATGATGAGCTCATCGATACGCCACTCTAGACTCAAGGGTCTGAATTTAGATTCACATTTCTTCAGAGGCTCAATAAACTTTTCACAGAAAATCTTAGCCTCCTCAAATGCTTGGTTCTGCATCAGTTCTATGAGTTTTTCTTCGCGTGGTATAAGAAGTAGACCTGGATGAATGATGCCAGCATCTTGGGGGTCCTTCCCAAGGCAATCACCCAGAAACTTGCACAAGAGATCATCAATTCCTTGCCAATCCTTCTCAGCAATTAGACTCTGTAATTCCTTCATATCAAACTTTGGTGGCCTGCAGACAGCATTTGAATTGATGATTTAATTATATGTTATAACCTGAACATATGGGACAAATCTTGAATCAAAACTAGAACCGAGTGGAGCAACTGTGATAGACTGAGACTTCTTTTTTAGGGGTTGTTGATTTCCTGATATGTCAAACTCTATAGGAGGATCATACTATCTTACATCATATCAAACTGCTAGTGGTCGTCATTGTTTCCGCCACTAGTATTGTTTGTATTGGGTTATCCATTATCTACTTTGGAGGACTAATCTAGCATTTTTTTTGGACAAGACTCGCACTGTTAAAATTACACAATAAGATGAATAAAACATAAGATAAACACATCCAGCTAAATAGCACACAATCAACATCTTGAAGTTCAGAGAACACAAACATGCAAAAAAAAAAATCATGATACGGTACCAGCGATGAGAATGTATAGCACCGCCGGTTTGGTACTAGAACCAGTGGTGATAATCAACACAATTTTCACCGCCAGTCCAATACACGAACACACGGTGGAAAACGTATATCAGCGCTGGTTCTATATATGGACCAGCGGTGAAGAGTTTATTAAGCCTGTGAACGTGTCCGAACAACCTGAACATGCTGGATCTAGACGAAGTAGACAGAAATATGCATGAACCATCTAACATCCAAACATATATAAGGGGATTTGAGGATTCGTCAGTCAAAACAACATATGAACAGGCAGCGGATATGCTTTTTTACAGAGACAATATCTTGTAGATGCTACGCAAGACGGGAAACATCGAAGGTAGCAAGAGTGAATCACAGATGAACGAACGAAATGCTTTATTTATTTACCCCTTGGCGGCATCCACGTCAGGGGGGGGGGGGGGGGGGGGGGGGGGGCTGCCGTCGGCGGCGCCCATGGTGGCCATGGAGCCCGTGCCCTTGGAGGTGGCCAGCAACACGCCGGTGGGGCTGCCCTTGGCGGCATCCATGGTGGCGGTCGGCTCGTCGTCGGCGTGGTTCGCGCCCTTGGCGGCGCCGACGCTGGAGAGCATGGCCTTGCCGGTGTCCGTGGCGTCGGGCGGCGAGGCCTCGGGGGTGCTGCCGTCGATGACGGCGGGGGGGCTGGCCTTGGCGGCGCCCACCGAGTCCGTGATGGTGGCCTTGTTGGTGGTCAGCGACCCGCCGGTGGGGTTGCCCTTGGCGGTGGCGGTGGCGGTCGGCTCGTCGCCCATCTCCTGCCCGCTCCTCCCGGATCTGGCTCTCCTCCCTCACCTCCTGCCCTCTCTCTCTCTCTCTCTCTCTCTCTCTCTCTCTCTTCTCTCCTCCCCTGCCCTGCCCTTCCCGATGGATCGACTGGTCTGCGGAATGCGGAGTGGGGGCGGTGAGGCGGGCGAGCCAGCCTTTCTAGGGTTCAGAGGGAGGCGAGGGGGCTAGTTTGGTCTAGTACTCTAGTCTTTTCCCTCCGGCGGACCCCAGCCCGTTGGTTGCCCTTCCGTCTTTTTTGCCTCGGGACTGTTCCCCCCGTATCAATGCAAGGCGATCTTCCTCCCGTTTCCGTTGGGAGGCAGCCGAAGAGCCCAGACTTGTTGCTACAAGACCCCAGACCACCTCCTCCATGCCACGGCACCACAGTGGTCTAATAGCATTAAGACTAGCCCACAATAGAGAATAACATACACATAAAAGTACTATCACCGGGAATCATAAAACTTGCGCTTGATGTTCAGTTTAATGCTAAAACTTTGAAAATACGGATTTGGAGTCATCCAACTTGCGTTCTCGTGCAAATACGGTCACATCACCCGTATTCAAACATATTCGTGCTTATGTGGCACGCCAACGTGGCTATGGCCCACCTGTCAGTGACGGGAACGGCTTTTTTTACGAGATAGTGACTGGAACAGCTTGACGCGTATCTTTTTTGCAGAAACACCCCTTGGTCTGTATTTAAATAAGCAGAAGCCCCTCAATAACATGATGGGTCCCACTTGAAAAATGAGAATAAAAGTGCATGCGGGCATTTGAAATCACGCTAGCAAACCACTCCGGTACCTACATAGTCGTGCCTATAAAGAGGTGCACTTGTTTTTACATTAGTAGACACAGTTTCTTTTCCCCACACAAAAAAGACACAATTGTTTTTTTTAGATACCTTTTTTTCAGGGTTCGGTCAAAAGCCGGATACAGGACAATCTCGGCCTTTTTCATAAAAATTAAATTAAAAAACCACATCAAAATGTATAATGTTTAACCCATAACATACAAAACTTTCTCATGAGCGAGTTTTTCTTTTTTATTCCTTTTTTTCCAGAAGGCGCCGGAAAATCTGGGTTCCAAAATATCTTGCCAATTCCATTTTTTAGCCTGAAATTTCAAAATGAACTAACATATAAATATATTTGGTTTAACAAAAAAATGTCAGAGAGAAAAAGAACCTGAATACGAGTAGTTGTCGTGGGCAATATATAAAACTCAGTGTTTCTCTTTATGGGGACTAATAGCTACTAGCGAGGGCACGACTGACAGGGGCGCGCAGAGGAACACGGGGGCGTGGTGGCGGGTTCGACTCCGAGCAGAGCGAGGACGAGGACGAGGACTACGAGATGGATCCTGGCCAGAGCTGGCAAGCGCGCGGGAAGACGCGGTTGCGGCCTCTGTGCCGGCGAGCGCAGCACGAGTGAGCGGGCGAGCGGGCGGGCGGGCTGGCAGGCGCGGGCGCGCGGGCAAGCTCGGCTACTGCTGCTGCATCCCGGTCAGCATTGATGTGGCGCGGCTAGAGCGCGAGCTCGCGAGCGGGAGAGGCGCAGGCATGGGCGCGCAATCGAAGTGCAGACGAACGTTTTGGGGATGGTCGGCCGTGTTGGGCGGCTCCAACAAAAGCCGGACGCAACCACCCATTGTCACTTCAGACGAAATCCGGATAAAACGAACGTTCATTTGGGGTTGTGCGATGGAGTTGCCTAAAAACATCCAGTGGGTCAATTTATCTTATTGATCGAGACAAACTTGATAGCATTGACGACAGGTTGAATCAATTTGTCACTCACTATGCGCTGGGGCTTTTATTTTCTAACTAAAGCAGTTTAGTTTTACATGTTCATCGTCAATCCGCACTAGTGCGATGGACGTACGTAGGACAATTTTACTAACAGGTCGCCAGTTCCAACCCATCTGCGCCAGCATTTTCTCATTATATGTGATGGCTTTTGCAAAATTAAATAAATTGTGAGGGTGTTTTCTGCATAAAAAACTGGCATGCTATGGTCACCCAACGCGCTGCACACTCTCAACCATTGACATGTGGACCTTCATCGGGCTAGTGCGCCATGTGGCAAGCCCATACTGCGATATACGAGAGGAGGCACCGTATTTGCATGCCGAGACAAGTTATGTGATCACAAATTCATATTTTTAAAGTTTTAGCACCAAACTGAACATCGAGCGCAAGTTCTATGACTCTCAATAATATTACCTCATACACATATCCCTAAACTATGTTACTACCTTTATAGTAAGTGTAGTAATATGCAAAGTTTCATTTATTATCTTATAAACTCATATTGCATTGGAACATGTGATGTTACAGTAATTAGCTAAGTTACTATAACTCCCTCTCTCCTCATTAACTCATTGCCACATAAGCAAATTTGCTGAGTTGGACTCGATGTTACTGCTGAAATTACTCTCACTGTGCCTAGTCTAACATTGAACAGTACGTAATACTCAAGTAAAGTTACTAGTAGGTCATTATTCAATGGAAGCTGGTAAAGTTTTTAAAATGGACACACGCACGTACGCGCGCATGTTCGATCAGTGTTAGTAGTACTACTACTGTAACGCATGAACTGCAGCCGATAAGCAACCATGCAAGTCGTTGTTTAAGCAGCCACGTACACAGGCCGGCGATCTAGATCCCCTCACTAAATTAATTCGGCGGCTCGTCCCACTTGGGGTGGGATAGTAAACAACTAGCTTTAGCAAAACCTTGCCATAAAAGGCAGCTAGCGGCTGTTTCGCCCGAATTTCTACAGCGAGCTTGGGCGCGCGGATCCTGGCCGCCGGTTGGTATGGAACGCCGGCGAACCACATTTCAGCGTGGCGTGGCAGGGGAGCGGCGCAGTTGGCCATCAAGCACGGGCGCAGGCAGGGTGAAGTTTGAAATAAACCCTGAAGTTGTATGGACCGATGTAAATGAATCCTCATTTTTAAATCCCTGAAGTTGGTACCCCATATTTACAAATCCCAGTCGACCTAAACCCCGTATGAGTACAATCTTATTTGGTGCAATAGGAAAGCCACGATCCCAGCCGGGATTGAACTCTACTGTCACTTATTACATGGGCCCACCTGTCATATGCATGTCCTTTCCCAGTCTCTTCCTCACATGTTCACTCCCCTACCGATCCACCCGCACGGTGGCAAGCACTGGCTGATGAGGTGCGGTGCAGTGGCCACGGATGGCGGGAGCTCCTCAGCAACTTGCTGCACCTGGGCAAGTCCGACCTGGTGGCAGCTGTGGGCAACGAGCACCTATGGCTGGGTGAGTAGCCACGGGCTAATCAATGTGTGCAAGTAGCAAGTACACACAAGAATACACGCACATACAAGCCAGCAAGCTACTGGAAACATGAAACAAACGCACGCGGGGCAGAAAGCCAAGCCGTCGAGGACACCCTCGGCGGGGATGGCGACGCGGTACGATGAGGCTGAGGCGTGGCGAGTAGGCAAGCGCAGCTAGATAGCAGGCTCACCTCGGACGGCGCACTCCAAGCCGCGTACGTCTAGGCGTCTAGGAGGCTCACGCCGCTCACCTCGGGGAGATGCAGAAGACGCCGGCCAAGGCTATGGAAGAGAAATGTCCGTGCACACCTTGATCAACATCTGCAGCAAGCAGTGGCGTTTCGGCGTCCTCGCCTCACCAGGCACACCGCCGACTAGGCTGCCGCAGGCACCTCGCAGGGCACGGCACCTTCGAAGATCCCCGAGAGGTTTGCCGTCATCGGGGCAAGCCTGAACAGCAAATAGGAAGGCGAGCTCGCCGATTTCCTCCGTGAGAATCGGGACATCTTTGCATGGTCCCCCAAGGACATGTCGGGTGTTCCGAAGGAATTCGCCGAGTACAAACTACACGTCCGAGAGGACGCGAAGCCAGTCAAGCAACCCCTCCGCCGGCTATCAGAGGAGAAGAGAAGGATTGTAGGGGAGGAGATAGCCCGGCTTCTGGCAGCCGGCTTCATCATGGAAGTTTTCTTCCCAGAATGGCTTGCCAACCCGGTCCTCGTACTAAAGAAGAACAACAAGTGGCACATGTGTATAGACTACACAAGCCTCAACAAGGCCTGCCCTAAAGATCCCTTCGCCCTGCCAAGGATTGACCAAGTGATAGACTTCACGGCCGGATGCGAGCTGTTGAGTTTCTTGGATGCTTACTCAGGATATCACCAGATAAAGTTGGATCCGGCCGACCGCCTGAAGACCGCCTTCATCACGCCATTTGGGGCCTTCTGCTACCTGACTATGACATTCGGCTTGAAAAATGCCGGTGCCACTTTTCAGCGTTGCATGTAGAAGTGGCTCCTCAAGCAACTCGGCAAAAACGTCCACGTCTATGTGGACGACATTGTGGTGAAGACGGAGAAGCGCGGCACCTTGCTGGAAGACCTCAAAGAAACATTTGAGAACCTGCGCCGCTTCCAAATCAAGCTCAACCCCGAGAAATGCGTGTTCGGAGTGTCAGCCGGCCAGCTCCTAGGCTTCCTGGTCTCCGAACGCGGCATCGAATGCAACCCAGTAAAGATCAAGGCCATCGAGAGAATGGCGATCCCCACCAAGCTGCGAGAAATCCAGAAGTTCACCGGATGCTTGGCATCCTTGAACCGCTTCATCAGCCGGCTTGGAGAGAAAGCTCTCCCCCTCTACCGCCTCATGAAGAAGAGCACTCACTTCGAGTGGAATGACCGGGCCGACCAGGCTTTTCACGAGCTGAAGAAGATCTGGCCATGCCGCCTGTCCTGGCGGCGCCGACTGAGAAAGAGCCCATGCTCCTTTACATTGCCGCAACCAGCCGGGTGGTCAGCATCGTCATCGTAGTCCAACGCCCGGAAGAAGGCCGAGCACAGCCGGTCTAGAGGCCGGTGTATTATTTGAGCGAGGTGTTGTCCGCCTCAAAGCAGAACTACCCGCACTACCAGAAGATGTGCTACGGCGTGTACTTCACCGCCAAGAGGTGAAGCCCTACTTTCAAGAGCACCCCGTCACGGTCGTATATATGCACCGCCCCGCTGGCCGAGATCATAGGCAGCCGGGATGCATCTGGCCGGGTGGCGAAATGGACCATCGAGCTGGCCCCTTACACGATCTTCTACCAGCCCCGCACCGCCATCAAGTCCCAAGCATTGGCCGACTTCCTCGTCGACTAGGCCGAGACCCAGTACCTGCCGCCGGCTCCCGACTCCACCCATTGGCGCATGCAATTCGATGGGTCCAAGATGCGCACCGGCTTGGTAGCTGGCGTCGTCCTTACCTCGCCCAAGGGCGACAAGCTTAGATACACGCTGCAGATCCACTTTGCCGCCTTCAACAACGTGGCCGAGTACGAGGCGCTCATACATGGGCTCCGGCTTGCCAAGGAACTCGGCATCCGCCGGATCCTATGTTATGGCGACTCGGACTTGGTGGTTCAACAATCATCTGGCGACTGGGACGCCAAGGACGCAAATATGGCAAGCTACCGCTTCCTGGTTCAGCAACTCAGCGGATACTTTGAAGGATGCGAGTTCCTCCACATACCGCGAGCCGACAACGAGCCAGCCGATGCACTGGCTCGAATAGGCTCCACTTGGCAAGCAATACCAACCGGCGTCGCCCTACAACGCCTCCTCAAGCCGTCCATCAAGCCGTCCCCAGAGTCCGACTCCATCTTCGTACCGCCTGACCCCGACGTGGCCGGGTCCGGCTCGAAGAACCAAGCAGGCGCCCCCGGGACTTCAGTAGTCGGCCCGGGGACTTCAATAGCCGGCTCAGGGACTGCCGCACCCGGCCCGAGGACTGCGCTAGCTGGCCCGGGGACTGCACCAACACAACAGACGGCGGCCGACTCCAGCATTTCATCACCCAGCCCGCCCACCCTGGTGGCAGTTGCCACATTGACAGTAGGAGAAGTCGCAGCTCCGTCATGGGCTCAGTCCATCCTCAACTTCTTAGTAAAACAAGACCTGCCGGCTGACGAAACAGAGGCGAGACAAGTCCAACATCGAGCCGGAGCATACACTATCGTCAACAGAGAACTCGTCAAGCGCAGCGTCACTGGAGTCCTCCAGCAATGCGTCGAGCAAGAGAAGGGCATTGCAATCCTCAGAGACATTCACCAAGGAGAATGCGGCCACCATGCGGCTTCAAGATCACTCGTCGCCAAAGCTTTCCGCCACGGTTTCTTCTGGCCGACTGCTTTGGATGACGCCAAAGAATTAGTTAAACATTGCAAAGGCTGCCAACTCTTCAGCTCCAAGCAACACATGCCGGCTTCGGCACTCAAGACCATTCCCCTCACCCGGCCCTTCGCCGTTTGGGGACTGTACATGGTGGGCCCATTCAAGACGGCGCGCTGCGGCATGACCCATTTGCTCGTCGCCATGGACAAATTCACCAAGTGGATCGAGGCAAAGCCGATCAAGAAGCTGAATGGGCCGACTGCGGTGACATTCATCGCAGACAAACAACTCGGTATGGCGTGCCACACAGCATCATCACCGACAACGGCATGAATTTTGCCCAAGGAGCCTTGGCACGATTCTGCGCCGCGCAAGGTATCCGGCTGGACCTAGCGTCCGTCGCCCACCTGCAGTCAAATGGCCAGGTCGAGCGAGCCAACGGCCTCATCCTCTCCGGCATCAAACCCCGCCTAGTCGTACCACTGGAGCGTTCAGCCGGCTGTTGGCTCGATGAGCTGCCGGCTGTCCTCTGGAGTCTGCGCACTACCCCAAACAAATCAACCGGCTTCACTCCTTTCTTCCTCGTGTACGGTGCCGAGGCGGTCATCCCAACTGACATCGAGTTCGACTCGCCTCGGGTAACCATTTACACGGAGGCGGAGGCCATGGAAGCACGAGAAGACGGCGTCGACCTGCTGGAAGAAGGCCGGCTGTTAGCCCTCAGCCGGTCTGCTATCTACCAGCAGGGTTTGCGCCGCTACCACAGTCGGAAGGTCAGGCCAAGATCCTGCCAAGAGGGCGACCTTGTGCTCCGGCTGATCCAGCAAACAGCCGGCCAGCACAAGCTCTCGGCCCCTTGGGAGGGCCCCTTCGTCATCAGCAGAGCTCTAGGCAACGACTCCTACTACCTCATCGACGTGCAGAAGCCCAAGGCACGCAAGAGAGACGACTCCGGCAAGGAGTCGGAACGACCATGGAACGCAACCCTCCTTCGAAGATTTTACAATTGAAATGCAGTATGTATCACGCTAACTTTTGTACTAAGTACGAGACAATTGGCCCCCCGAGGAGGGCTCGAGGACTGCCTTCTTTTATCTATGAATGAAAAGTATCATGCGTATGACCTTGTCTTTTCATTTATTCATTCCGTCCGACACCGGGTTCGACTAGTCGGCCCGGGGACTGGCCGACTGGAGTTATATTAGAAGTCCTACCCGCGGTCAGACAAGTAGTGTGCTGACACCCAGGCTTAGCTCTTGCCAAAGTCGCAGTTCAACGAACCGGCTGTTCGGCTGGCAAGAGTCAAAAGCAGGAAAGGATGCGCACACGAAAAATGGCTAGGGACTAACAGGACTAAATATAACAAAAGCCAGTTTGCCGCCTACCGCCGAACGGCTACCAGAGTAGCCGGTCGGCCGGTTTCCATTCACTTCACTTCAATCCAAGAAAGCTCGAGTACTTGCCTCCCCCAAAAGGGAAGGAAGCAAAGGAAAAAAGCCTAAGGATAAAAAGTGTACGCGAATGGAAACCAAACATGCACATAATAATATTTACATAAAGGACCTCCAAGAGGCCAGCATCCAACATAGTTTGATACACCCCCAGTGGGTGGAACTGCGAAAGCCTAAAAGATTGTTCAAAAGATAACAAGCAGGAAAAATAAGGACGGTAGGTCATGCCGGCGGAGCGGCTGACGAGCTGGGCTGGTCGGTGGAGACGGTTGTGCCGGCTGAAGGAGCGGTCAGCTGGCGAACTTCGGCTTGATCACCGCCTCCTGCAGAGGGCGCGCTTCCGCGCGCCTCGTTGCTGGAGGCACGGTCAGCTTGAGGCCGGCCGATTGTTCCACTAGCCGGCTCGACGTCTTCACCATCCACTTTCTCGTCATCTTCGCCCTCGTCGCTGGAGGCGATCTCCTCGGCCGAGTCCTCACCCACCGCCGGGTTCAGACCGAACCACTCCTCCGGTTGGGCAAAGCCATTATCATTGATTTCAGGCGCGAAGACGCTGATGTCGGTGCACTCGGCGATCGTCGAGGCACGCTGGGCGATGGCCGGCCGCACTTCCTCCAGCTCCGCATCGGCCTCCAGACGCCAAGTACGCAGCTGGTCCAGGTTCAGCCCTGGGTACCATGCGCGAACGAACTCCAGCGCTCGCCCGGCTCCAAGACGGGCTGCCGACGCCTTCCAAGCTTCAAAACGGCCGACTGCGACCTCCAGCCAGTCGGCGGACCGGCTTGGGGTGCGGGGGACCGTCTCGCCGGGCCAGAGGGCGGCGAGAACCTGCGCCCTGGCACGTTGAAGCCGGCGAAGCATCCGGTGAGCCGGCTGCAGCCGCGCTTGGATGGCCAAGAGCTGCTCCTCCAGCGTCCGATTTGCATCCGGCGCGATGTTGACTCCCGCCCGACGGCGCGCCTCGCGGTGTGGCTCGATGGCTTAGGTGGCGAGGACGGAGTAGCTGGGAAAGTAGTCTGCACAAAAAAACGGGCAGCAGCACAAGTTAGGCCAAGGTCCCAGGCGGCCAGGGCCAGGAGAATGGCGAGGAAGGCGGCTTACCATCAATCAAATCCTCGATGCGGCCAAAGCCTTCATCCAGCGCCTGACGAGTCTCGGCCCAGCTCGCCGCCTCGGTCTCAAACTCTGCCTTCAGGGCGGCCTCGACGTCCTGCGCTTTCTGCAGGGCCGCCTTGTGGCTCACCTCCTGGTCGGCCAGCTTCTTGGCCAGGCGGTCGCGTTCCTGGACCAAGGCGGCGTACTCTGCGTCCTTGGTGCGGAGGGCGGCCTACGCTTCGCCGAGCTCCTTCCTCAAGTCAGCGTTGGCCCCTGCAAGAACGAAGGACAAAGAGAAAAAACCAATAAGGGAAAGGTCGTCAAGGAAGATCCGACCCGACTGCTCACCAGTCGGCCCGAATCTCGGGGACTACACCCAGTGGGTGCGCTGACGCGCCCCCATAGGAAACAGATAAGAGCGAGCACTTACTTCGGCTGTTGGCCAGGTCGTCGGTCTTCCGACCCAACTCCTGAGCCTGGGAGTTGAAGGCGACCGCGCGAGAGTTATGATATTCCTGGAAGTTCAGATAGAAAGCAAAGATAAGATGGTCGTCAGGAAAGATCCGACCCGACTGCTCAACGGTCGGCCCGAATCTCGGGGACTACACCCAGTGGGTGCACTAACGCGCTCCCACGGAAGGAATCAAGAGACCAGAGCGGTCAAGAACAAAAAACTTACCCGGATGGCGGCTCGTGTCGACAGGAACTCCTGGGTGTACTACTGCAGAAGGGCGGCCTGAGCTTGAAGCCGGCTCCGGACCTCTTGGGCCGCCACAATCAGCTCGCCAGTCCCCTCGCTGGGAGTCCACCCGGACATGGCGGAGCTGGCCGCCTCCAAAGCCTCCGCCGACTGGCCGGCACCCGCAGCCTGGCGCGATTCCGGAGGAGCGGCACTTCCCCCTGCGCGCTGGCGCGTCGCCGGTTGTACCTCGAGGCCGGCTCCGGCCTCCGGTACGCCCCCGGCCGGCTCCTCTGGCGCCGCTGACGACTGGCCGCCTTGGCCCGCTCTGGTTGGCGCTGCCGGCGGCGTCCTCCCCGAGAAGACCTCGAAGAGCTCCTCCCTTTGCACCGGCGACAGGTCTTGGCCGATCTCCTCCGCCAGGGGCAAGGGGGCGTCTGGGGCCACGGTTCGGAGGGGGATGGCGAGCAGTGGAGGCTGGTTGTGCGATCCCTCCGCCTCCGTCTCCACGGTCACCGCTTTCGCCCGGGCCTTGGTTGCCGCGTCAGCCCGCTCCTTCACCGCCTGAGCAGCTTCCCGCTCCGCCGCCTCCCTCTCTTCCCGCGCCTCGCGAGCGTTCTGCTCGGTGGCTTCCATGAGGTCAGCGCGGGGATCCACGCGGCGGGGGCCTGAAGACCCTCCAATCGGCCCGACTACGGAGCTGCCTGGGCCCCGCTCAAGGGAAAGCGGCGCTCTGTCCAGAAAACGGAGAAAGATCAGGAAGAACGTTCGAACAGAAGAAAACAATAAAAGCACGCACACAAGCAGTCGATGACTTACGCCGAGACCGCCTGAGGCTGCTTCACCGCCTTTCGGAAGCGGGCCGCCTTCGCGGCTGGCTCGTCTCGTTTTGTCGTTGCGACGGAGGCTTTGGACTTTTTCGGCTGGCTGCCGAAGAGGGGTAACACGGCCCGGCGCTTCTGTGCGCCGCCGCCGGCAGCCGGCGCGGCGGACGAGCCCGCGCTTTGACGGTCGGCCGCCGGCTGTTGACGCGGGACTTCTTCGGCCTCAGCATCATCCGGCCAGTCCTCGAAGCTGGCGGAGAGCCCTGTGCCTCCGAGCTCGATGTAGTCCCCCACGACGGCATCTTCCATGGCGGCTGCCCCCAGGTCCGGGTCGTCAACATCGTCCACCGTGCGGTCGGGGGCGTACTGGCGCCCAATCCCTGCCGCCCCGGTCGACGGCGGAAGAAGGGGGTTCTGCAAAAAGAACCGACTGATCAGAAGCCGGCCGTCATGAAGCCAGCTGACAACAAAAGAAGATAGAGAGGAAAACTTACCACGGGCGGAGGATTGGCACGAGAGTACGGTGGCTTGCCGTATTGCCAGTCCCCGGCAAGCTTGCAATTGGCGATGTAATTGACCATGAGCGCCACCTCTGCATGAGGCATTTCCCATGTGCTCAGCCGGCTTGGGTCGAAGCGGCCGCTCATCTGGCACATCATATGGGGCCGGCTTTGGAGAGGGAGACTCCGGCGCTCCACGAAGGCGGCCACCAAGTCGGCTCCGCGCAGGCCTTCCGACTGGATCATCACCCGAAGCCGGGAGACGGCAGCGCTCCCGGCCGGAGACAGGGACCTGGACCGGAAGCTCCATGACGGCTGCCTCCCAACCGACGGGCCGGCTACGTAAGCCGGCAGGTTGACGTGGTCTCCTTGCGGGGCAACGTTCTTCACGTAGAAGTACGATTTTTGCCAGAGCTTCACCGACTGAATTAGGGGGATGGACGGGAACGGATTGTTCTCGCTTGACCTCCTCATGGCGACGTAGGCCCCGCAGGGGGCGGGCACGCCCGCGACTACGGTGCCGAGCTTGCTCTGGAAGAACTCTCCCCAGAGCTCCAGCATGGGGAGCACTCCCAAGAAGCCTTCGCAAAGGGAGACGAAGGCCGACAGCAGCATCACCGCATTGGGCGTGAGGTGATGCGGCTGGAGGTTGTAGAACTCGAGGAAGGAGCGCAGAAATCCGCTCACCGGAAGGCCGAAGCCGTGCAGGCAGTGCGAGCGGAATACGACCCGCTCGCCGTCCTCCGGTGCCGGCGAGATCTCCGTCTCCGGTGCCAGGCGGACCTGCATGAGGCTGGCGTCGGGCAGGCGCCGGGTCTGGCTGAGGAACTCCACATGGTCGTCATGGACGTTGGAGCCGTCCCACGAGCTTGACAGCGCCATGGAGCAGGACGATGTGGGTGTGCTGTGATGGGAAGCTGCGACGGCAGCGAGAGGAAGAAAGAAGACGAGGAGGGGCGGAGTCTGGGACGGCGAGCGAACCTCTGCCTCTCCCCCTCCCCCCCCTACTTGTAGGCTCGTGTGGCGGAGCCGAGGAGGCGCGGCGTGGGAGAACGTGGGGATCGATCGTGCCCACTCCCCCCACGTCCCACGTTTATTACGCCCTAAATACGAATTGAAACCGCCACAGGAAGGCGAGCAGTCCCCCTGGGCCACAGGAGATCAGCGCTCGGGCCAAGGCCAGGGAGTGGCGGGCCCGGGCCTGCGGCGGCGTCCCATCGCGCGCGCGTGCACTGGCAGGTTTACGCTGCCACGTGGCCCACACGGGGGCCCGCGGTCAGCACACAAGTCAACTACCATCCCATCTATGAGACACAGGAGCTCTCTGAAATCGGCCTACACCAGCAAAGCCGGCTCCTCAGGGTAAGAAGCTGACCAAGCTTCTCGTCCCTCAGTCCGCCTCAAAGCTCGATCAGCTTCGGGGACTACTGTCGGAGTAAATAGCCATGGGTAGCCTAGCCGGCTTCCCCTGGCCCTTCTGAAAAAATTACAAAGCTCGTCCGGCTCTCAAGAATCCGAGACGTGGGGCCGCCTTCCCCCTGCCGGCTGTTATCCAGGCCGGCTTTTGGGAGGCGGCCCGACTTTAGCCCTCATGAAGAAAGCCATGGGAAGGCCGACTTCACGAAGCCGGCCGCGAGAAGGCCGACTCTAAGAAGCCGGCTCCCATAAAGAGGTCAAGATCGTACCCTCGAAGTTTGCATCAACCTAACGGCGATGAGACGGGGCGTGGCTACAGTGAAGCCCGCCGCCCCCGAATCCCGGAGCACGACTGGCACAGTGCGCCGTACGGGTAGCCACGACCCGTCCGGCGTAGCACTGTTGCCATGTCGATCCTGACGCCATCCACGACGGACTGCCAGCGCAGCCCACGGACGGTGGGTCCCTTCGGGCAGAGAGACCCCGAAGACGGCCATGCCTCCCCCAGTTGGCCCAAGAGAAAGCCGGCTCCCCGCAGCCGGCTTGCCATCTTTCTCGAAGGGGACGCCCCATTAAGGAGACAAGACACGGTGGGGCTACAGTAATCGCCCGCCAGGTGGCGGTACTGTAGCCACGCTTACCACAACGAGACCCGCGTCATCAGAATAGAGCCACATTAACCAGCCACCAACCAGGCCCTGACCAGTGGGGCCTGCCTGTCGACCAAGGATCCGGCAGCCGGCGGGACCCACCAGTCGGCGGGCCCCAGCGGCCGGCGCAGAAGCCGGCGAGCGCAGTCACAGACGGCTGGGCCCCGCGCCCAGTCGTATTACCATTGTACCCCCGGGGGTAGGCCTATATAAACCCCCCGGGGCACCCATGCAAAGGGTTGGACCCTAAAGCTAGTTTAGACACCATACGAGGAGAAGAAGCAGGTTAGCCATGCTGTTCTTCCTCCTTCCACCCGAACAGCTCAAGGAGCATTGTGTAGTTACTTGACCATCTAGTGATCATGCGGAGACCCCGCAGAGCAGCAGTAGGGGTGTTATCTCCACGGAGAGCCCCGAAGCTGGGTAAGATTCGCCGGCGTGCATGTCTTCGCCTCATCCCGTTTCCAGGCACCGGCGATGTCTTACTGGCTCCCACAATGATAAGCCACCCGTTGGCATATGTCACACCTACCACCCAACAGCGCACCTGCTCCAGCCGAGCCGTGTGGTATTCTACGGGGCAGCGTTGCAGTGGATATGGGACGCACACATGATTTCCCGATTGGAGACGGTGCACATGGGTGGCTGCCGTCGGCATGGATGCGTATTGTTCTTCTAACCCTTGGGAAAAAGAGTTTGTCTCATGTATGTTACTCCTTCTAGAGCAACAGAATAAACATTTGCAACATGGCCCTTTTCTCTGCCCAGTTCTAATCATCCCACCTCCATCCACCTGTTTGAACTTGCACATGGTTACCATATGTCTGAGATAATATCTATAGAAATATAGCTATGTTTTTTCTTTTGATTTTTGTGTTGATTTACAGGTGAAAAGGAAGCTAACGACATATCCTTCCGAGCAATGTTAAAGTTAGCGAATTTGTGATATATATAACACATTGCATATTATACACTAGCAGTAATCGTGTACTGATTATGTAACCGTGGTTCGTGTGTTGCGTGCAGATTTTTTATAAAAGATGCTATATGCTAATCCATTTCTTTGCAAGTTTTTCTCTCGCACATCTTGCTTCCTATCGACAGATAATGTTGTAGAAGCTAAGTCCAATTTATTGGGATGTACAAGATTGCGGACGGGATTGATGCCCTTTTACCAGGGAAAAAGTAGCAACAACAACAGTGTTTTGTGCCCGCGATGGCATAATCCAAGTCTATTGATGTGTTTGACACTTGTGGCTGTACTCGACGCTCCTCAATTTATATAAGTTTATATCTCTGTAGAAGTTTATGGACGAAACTAGGGATCATGTATGTATAGAATGCATGCCTCATAAAAGTTAGACCTTCGGATGTTTTTCCCTCATGGCGATGTGCAGTTTTCCGTACAGATGGTTTGTTAGACTGTTATTTCTTAAATATGGTATCCATCAGATCGTCCAAAGCATGTACTGTATTCATTACAAGTAGAACATGTCTTGCGTTCTAAGTTTCCTATTTTGTTCTGACTAATATTTTGTAGAGATAGGAGAGAAAATAGAACGAATATTATAAATATGCACACACTAGCAACTTCCAATATTATATTTGAGTATTTCTCTTTAGATGTACTGGATATATAATATATAATGTAATATATGTCCAGATTTCGGAATTTTTATGTATGTTTTAAAAAGTTCTGTAGCGTTTTCTTATAATATATACTATACATACAAATAAGTTAGGCATGATTAGAATTTTTCCATTCTTGCAATTTTGTTACCCATACGCAGAATATGATGCAAGGTGTCAATTAGGCAGCAGAAACACACCAGTGCCAATTTTTTAATACATGTACGCCTATTAGTTTTTCTTTATTATGTTTCATACAAATATTGTATCACCATATTGATTGCAAATGACATTATTTCGTCTTTTGCTCCCAGGCCTGAAATAGCAAAAAAACAATCTAACCACACTCTCAAATTTGAGAAAATCTGAACTTTATTCTTATGTGTAAATGTTCACACTAACATTGGATTATCAAATGTTTTCATTAGCAGGTTACACAAAAAGATTAATGCGTCGAACTAAAAAATGATGCACTCATTTGTCTTCCTGTTAACATACAAAAAATATGTTTGGTTCTCAAGCTTTAGAATGCGCTTTCACTTCTTTTTTAAATCAAGCTCAATGGAGGCATTCAGGGTTGGTACACATATCGTGCTATATTACTGTATATTCCCAAGCACACAAATTGACTACCACCTTGTAAACAAGGGAAAGATAGTACATATTTTGTGATGGCATTTTTCTTTTCTATATAGAGCAAGGTATGCAACTTTAGTACCAGTGTAGCATAATTTATTAAACCTACTTATTTGTAAATTGTCCCAATCGGAATTGATTGAGAAATAGATCCTTTGCATCACCCATGAAATAGTATTAGCAATTCATTATGTAATAAGTTTATATTTTATTTCAAACAAATATTGCATGTATCAAATGTTAGCAGATGTTCAACCTACATATGTCTATTTAGAATAAGCTAGCCCGTGCAGACGCACGGGTTTACGACTAGTCTTTATAATCACCCAATTATGTTGTGACGTTTGATAGCACACAAGGTGTTCCTCCGGCATTCAGGAGTTGCATAATATCATAGTCAGAGGAATATGTATAAGTCATGAACAAAGCAATAGCAATCACTACAAAAAAATACACTTCCGTGATGATACGTGTTTGTCATAGTAGGTCGCGTTTTCTGTCATGCATGTACATCCATGACAAATTTATGACAGAATCAAGATAGTCATACCTGTGCTGTCGTAGAAGTGTTCCATGACATTGCCAAAATTATCATCACGGAAGTGTCCACTTCCATGACGATAAATCGCACGTCATAGAAGTGCTTTCGTCAAGGGTGACCGACATGTGGCATCCACCGTAACGGAACGCCGTTAAGCTATCGGGTCGGATTTTGGATCCGATAACCCGTTAACAGCCACGACCAATGCCGATTTTCCACGTGTAAAATTCTCATTGGCTGACGGATCCACGCGTCAGCTCCGCGTTGGCACAGGTGTCACTCATCCAACGTAAGATGGGCCTATGATATGAAGACATGTGGACCGGCCCAAAAGTGGCCCACAAAGATTAAACGGGCCGGCCCAACCGAAGGCCCATAAGATTTAGCGGTCCATAATGGGCCGGCCCAACTAAAGGCCCACAAAATTTACCGGACCATAATGGGTCGTCCCAGCTAAAGGCCCACACGATTTTGCAGACCATAATGGGTCGGCCTAGCTAAAGGCCCACAATATTTTGCGGACCACAATGGGCCAGCCCGGCTAAAGGCCCACAAGATTCTGCCGACCATAATGGGCCGGTCCAGCTAAAGGCCCAACATTCTCTGTCAAATCGGCCCGTCAACGGCCTGTCCTAAACTTGTCATCAACGCGGCCCATGGTCACTTCTGGCTCGTTAATAGTCCGCTAAGTAATTGGGCCGAATTACGGCCCGGTGTATTTCCGGCCTGTTAAAGGTTCGGCTTCATTTGGGCCCATTTATGGGCCATCAAAACTTTCGGCCCATAAACGACCATGAAGGATTTGGGTCATATTCAGCCATGTCAGACATTCGGCCTGTTAGAGGCCCACTATAGCTTTGGGCCACTTTCGGCCTGTTGTCATTTTCGGCCTGTTAATGCCGGACGTAAACCATGGGCCATATGTGGCCCAAAGTCATATTGGGCCCATTAACGGCCCATATAAAAATGACGATAATATAGCCTGACCGAAGTTCTAGCCTGTTCAAGGCCCGTGTATTAGGTCGGCGCATTTACGGCCCGTCCGAATTTCGGCCTGTTAAAGTCCAGTGGGTTATTTGGCACAATCAGGGCCCAATCTCACTTTTGGTCTATTAAAGGCCCATGTATTTTATGGGCTTGTGATATTTACACCTATAAACGGCCAATTTTTACTAAGGGCCCAAATTATGTTTAGGCCTGTTAAAGGCCCACTGTCACATCCCTAGTTTGGGTAATGCTTAATGCTAGCATCTTGTGTTGCATCATGTCTAAATTCTAACAAGTTGAACTGAGGAAATTTTAAAGCCTCAAAATTTAATTAAAAGAAGGGAAAATAACCCTAAAATTGCATTCAATGAACCCAAAATGCTCTTCATTGATGTTTGATATTTTTGGCAATGGTCTTGATCCAAACCAAAAATAATGAACATTTTTGAAGAATAATTTTGGGCACTGATTTTAAATCATATTTTATTTTGAATTTGACTTTGTATTCATATAACTAGAATATATCTTCAAATGCTCCTGAAATAATTTATGGGCATGTGGCTAGGTCCATTTCTGCAACATAAAATATTTCAGAAAGATTTGGCATGAGTTTAAATTCTATTTTGAATTTAAACAGTGGCAAATAAATAAATAAAAGAAAACAGAACAGAAAAATAAAACAGAGCAGAATCTTACCTGCTAACCTGGCCCAGGAGAGAATCGGCCCAGCCCACCAGGGGCGCCGAGGTCTTCTTCCACCTCTGCCAGTAGGCAGAGGGCGTGTGCCCGACGCGCGCGGCGCCACCTCCACCCTGCCTGCTTCTCCCCTCGATGGTCTAGACGCTCTGGAGGCGCCATGCTACCCCCTGGACCCCCTCGACCGCTCCCCTCTCTCCCTGCCTCACCTCTCTCGCTCTCTCTCCCGAAGCCGAGCGAGCTCGTCGCCGCCGCTCATCGCCTACGTAGCCACAGCCTCCCCCTCGACCTCTCTCCGTGCTCTGAAGGACCGCCACGACCGCCTCTTCCTCCTCGATGACTCACGCAAGCCCGGACGCCCTGTAGAGCGGCCTTCAACGTCGTCTTCTTCCTCGATGCCGTGGATCGCCGCCGTCGATTTCACCACGTGCAGGACCTCCCCGAGCACTCTGGGCGTCTCTGCAAGATCAACGTGAGCCCCCGCATCATCCCCCCTGTTTTCCCTCTCGTTTTCATCCTCTAACCGTGGCCCCCTTTGACCGAGCGCCGCCGTCCGCCATGGATGTCGGCCATGGCTTTGCCGTGCCTCTCCGCTTGAATTCTTTAACTAGTTGTGCTCCCCGCACCTCTAGGAGGCCGTAGAACTACTTGTCTTCCCCGCTAATGCACCATAGCGTTGTTTTGCCACTTGCCCGAATTCTGGCGGCCGCCACGAGCTCGACTCCGGCGAGCTCGCTCCACCCCAGCTCCTCCCGCTTGCTCCATTGGATGCGCGCGGCCACTAGCTCGCAGTCGAGCCAAACCCCGCCGCGAACCACCTTCTGTAGCGCCGTCCCGAGCGACTCCGGCGAGTCCCTGCCGTTGCTGTGGTCGTCGGCGTCAACTGCTGATGTGGCGCCGGTTTAATTAGCGCTAATGACCTTTATAAACACCCATAGAGCCACTGTCATGTGGGCCCCTGTGCCTGTTTAGGATAGATGAATTTTATGTTTAGATTAGTGATAACCACGTGGCCCCACGTGTCGGCTTTGACTTTGACCTAGTCAGCACTGACCCGACCCCACCTGTCAGCGACACTAACCAGCATCGTGTCACTGACGTGTGGACCCCACACGTCAGGTTTGACCCGGAATAGCCCGTGTTGACCTGCTGACATCACAGTGACGCAATGCTGACGCAATTAATAATTTTCTGGTTTTAAAATAATTCAGAAAATTCTAGAAAATAGTATAACTTCAAAAAATCATAGAAATTAATCTATAGCTCAGAATGAAATAATTTATATATGAAAAATGATCAAAAAATCCAATCTATCCATCTGTACTGGTTTCATGCATGTTTAAACAAGTTAATCTGTTGTTTAGTGCAAAACATGATAAAGCACTATTTAAGATCACAAATGAGTTTGAACTTTGAATCTTTGGTTCAAAATAGCTCAAACCCATCTGGTTGTAGTTGCATTAGCTCAACACACTCATTTTACCATGTCATGATCATGCATCATATTGTCCATTGCAATGATTGTGTTCTTCCTTGTTTGCCGGTATTTGTCCCCTCTCGATAGACGTGGTTCCGACAATGAGTTCAATGACACCGATGAAGAACTATACTATCTTCAGAAGTGCCAGGCAAGCAAAACCCCCTTGTTCATTCCGATACAATACCACTCTCTCTCGCTCTTGCTCTCTTTTATTGCATTAGGACAACAACGATTCAACTTTTACATGTTGCGGTAGTTGAACCCCTTTCCTCTGCATGACCTGTCATTGCCACAGTAAATAGATGAAACCCACTAGCATGAGTAGGAGTTGTTTGAGACCTGATGTGCCTACTCATTCATGCTTGTTGTCATGCCTGCTACTCCTTAGAGTCGAGTCAGGTCTAGTTCATCGGGGATCAATTGGAATGTGGTGAACATGTCCTACTGTTGAGAGCTAAGTGTGTGAACACGATTTGGTAAAGGTAGCGGTGAGAGGCCATGTAGGAGTACATGGTGGGTTGTCTCATTGAAATCGTCCTCAAGAACTGAGTTCTGTGTTTGTGATCCATGAACAGTTACTACCACACATTGGGTTCCAGTAACTCGGCCCCTCTCGGCTTATTGACCAACTCAATCTCTGTCCAGGAGTTGCAACTAGTTTCTGGTGTTTGTAGGTAGTGTTAGTAGTCTACCAAGTGGCACCCGGTACAGGTGGGCTTGGGACAGACTAGGCACAGTGGCACGGTGTACCAAGTGGCACCCGGATGGTGGGCTTGGGAACCCTGCTCACATCGTTTGGGGCCGTGAGCGACACCCCGGCCGGATCTCCTTGCGGATGGAACCCGAATAGGCGATAAACCTGGACTAGAGACTTCTATGGTTAGTCAGGTCGTGGCCGACTCCCTCGCCAGGCTTCCGCTTGAAGGTTGCCGAGGTACATGACGTGTACATGGTGGTAAGTGGCGAGAGCGTGTGTGAAGAAGTACACCCCTGCAGGGTTATCATTATCTATTCGTATAGTCGGATTCCTCGGATATGGAAACTTGGACCCCTTGCATAGTTCATAGACAAGTGAAAGTGGATACTCTAAAATGCGCAAGATAAGCGTGAGTGCTATGGATGGCCTTCTCGTAGGGAGACGGGAGCGGATCCATAGTGGTGTATTGATATGGTGAATATGTGGACTCGTGTGCGCCACCTCAAAAGAGTTACTTGCAGTCGTAGTTTAGGATAGCCACCGAGTCAAAGCTGGCTTGCTGCAGTTAAACTCCACCACCCCCTTTATTGATACCGAAGCATATGTAGATAGTTCTGATGTAAGTCTTGCTGGGTACATTTGTACTCATGTTTGCCTATTTTATGTTTTGCAGAGAGACATCAGTCTCGCTAGTGGTTCCGTGTGGACTTCGATGTTTAGCTTGACACCTCAGCTACGATCTTGTGCCCTCGGCAGGATCTGGTAGATAGTCAGGCTTCTCAACGTTTTTCATTTGTAGATGTCTATACTCAGACATGTTAAGCTTCCGCATGTGCTTTGACTTGTATGCTCTGAATGTTGGGTCATGAGACCCATGTTTGTAATATCTCGCTCCTCGGAGCCTAATAAATACTTGAGTCGTAGAGTTATGTTGTGATGACATGTTGTATTTACACATATCGAGCATATTGTGTGTATGATTGAAATGCTTGGTATGTGTGGGATCCGACAATCTAGTTGTTTATCCTTGGCAGCCTCTCTTATGGGGAAATGTAGTCTAGTGCTTCCATGAGCCATAGTAGTCCGCTACAGCCCGGTTCACCGGAGTCCTGCTAGCCCAGCACTACTGCTCAGGACACTTGATTGGTCGGCATGTGTTTCACTTCGTTCCTGTGTCTGTCCCTTCGGGGAAATGTCACGCGGTGACATCCGGAGTCCTGCCTAGCCTGCTATAGCCCGGGTTCCCGGAGTCCTGTTAGCCCAGTGCTACAGCCCGGATTCACACGCTGATGACCGACATGCTCGATGTGATTCATGCACTACAAGAAAACTATTAATACGTGACGGTTCTAATCCGTCACGGGCTAGGCAAAATCCGTCATGGGTGCCCATCCTTGATGGATTTGAAATCCGTCATGTATATCGCGTCATAATTTGACATGGTGCTGTCCATGACGGGTTTTGACCGTCAAGGATCTACCCCAGGCCCGCCCAAGGCCCAAACCATTGTGGCAGAACAGACCATCATGGACCAACGCCATGTAGAGTTTTCAATTAACCAACTAGAATGACGTGGCCGCCTACGTGGACACTATTTTTCGTCACAGAAATCGTCATGGATATCCTACATGGGGTAGCCCATTAGTTCGACCCGTTAGCCTATTTTCATTCAGCCCAATTTTCAACAATTACATTTTAAAGCATGATGCGTTATGAATCATAATGCTAAGACAAGGTATTTCCAAAGTGCCTCACGTGCACATATGAATCAATATATGCAGTCATCTGCAAGCATCTATACATAGCAGTTTACAAAATCTTCCATGAAATGATAATTTACAACATAGATTGATAAAATATATCACTCAGCAAAGTTAGAAAACAGTACAATCCAGTTCACACAAATAGAACATCTAAACTATTGAAGTTGTTATTCAAGTTCTTGCCATCGGCCCTCCTGATGGAAACTATCATGTCGTGCGAATTTTGATGGGCAGCACCAAGTAGCCTGGTACGCAATCATACCTAGCATATTTACAAGACCATTAGATATTTGTAGATATGCATAGATTGTAAAATAAGAGAATTGTAACAAAGTAAAAATGAATAGCTCATGCTCTCCAAAATTCTTAAATCTTGCAGTGCTACAAACGAAAATAACACAGTATCCACTACATATATAAGTTTCATGTAGATCCATATTAATTAAGACAACCAAGTTGTGGGTAAAAAAATTAAATTTTACGTACTTGTGCATATCATTCAAACAAGAAAAGGGAAAAATGGTCTAACAAAGGGGACAATACATACAACAGTGCACAAGATTAGTTCAATTATCATATGTCCAGTGATCCTTGATGATAAGTTATTAAGATAAAAGAAGGGATAGTTATGTGTTGAGAAAACAAGATCTACATACTTCTATAGTTGTGTCCAGTAATACATTATTTTTCCAGCCTTGTAAGTAGGCATGAATGGTTGAGGCGGAGGCGGTCATCGGGGGCTGGCGGTCAGGTGCTTACAGTAGTAAAAAACAATTGCTTGACAAGTAAACTTCAAATGCCATGCAAAATAACTATAAGCTGTGGCCACTAATAAATCTATAAAACTAAGTGGCAAATGGTTCTCTGAAGAGATACTGGATAGGATGTATCAGTTATTGCTCTTAACAACATGCATGCTGGGGTTACTTTTAATTCAAGTGCATGAGAAGTTCACCACAAGATCCAAGGGGCACAAACAAATTAGTAGAAAATCACACCATGGTGAAAAATGCCTAACTCAGAAATAGATCAAATAAATAGGTGCAGTTCAGTAGCAATTGAGCTAGGGAATGGAAATACTAGAGAAATCATAGGACTGGAAGTAGAGAACCAACCCCTGGTTGATCACGGAGCAGCTCCACCAACAGTTGTCGCGTCCGCCCTCTCGAGCTCTATTGTGCACCATGCAGCGGCAGGGCTGCTACAACACCACCTAGACCTACATCCAAAAAAACAGATATCATAATCAGCGAGATTATAGTGTTAATTGATCGTAAAAAGGGAAAACATCAGGGAAAAGATTTAGGATCATACAGTAGACATCAACCCTTCTCGGCAAAACTATTGCGGAGGGCAACCTGGCTTGGACGCAGGGAGCACACGAGTTGAATAAGAAATGTGTGTCACTGTGTTGGCAAGTGCTAGCTTGGCATGTGCCTCCAGGTTGAGGGAGAGTGAACTAACATGGCATTGGTTCTAGTATTAGTAGGCGCACAACTAATGGTAGCAGTACTACATTTCCTTAGTACACAAATGAACAGGTTTAAACCTCTGTATTATAACTGCAGTACTGCCACACTGTACCGATGCATTTTTCTTCTTAGATTCAAATTAAACTTAATTCTGGTTATATATATTCACCAAGCTGCAGTTGACAATATGGATAGAAGTGTATGGAGAAAACTCTAAACAGAACATGTCACCATATTAATACAATAACAGAAATCATGTCTCCTATTTGATGAAATTATTCACCACTTGATTACATTGATTCATACTGAATTATATTTTGATAGAAAACTCTAAATAGAACATGTCACCATATTAATACAATATAACAAAAATCATGTCTCCTATTTGATGAAATTATTCACCACTTGATTACATTGATTCATACTGAATTATATTTTGATAGAAAACTAAACTGAATGCATATATGACACTTAATTATATTGATTTAGAGAACAAATATACATAAAACTGTCAAAAAAATCTAAACTGAATTAGATCTTTGTAGAAAATTAAACAAAAGTTGATCTTGATAGAAACCCACATAGCACAGTGCAGCCGGTTGACGAACATGTGCCTTCTGTCTCTACTGAGTACCCTGCAGTGTAAAGATACAGAGAAAATTCAGTGTCAAAGATACAGAGAGGAAACCCGCAAACACAACTCATGGTCAACTGCACGCACACACATCTCACTCGTATACACGTCCATAGCCGCTGCTGCCACCATGTCAGCACGCACACACAACTTCCTAAGATTTGGAGAAGGCAGTAGCCAAGCTTAAGCAATCGATTGAAGAGGGAGGCCACGCACATGCCTTAGGCTTCCCACCCTTCCCACGAACGGCTGTTATGACTACCAGCTTAGGAAAATGAAGCTGACCTGTGGTCGAAGCAGCATCTTGAGGCTATGTTGTTGAGGAAGCCAACAGAAAGTGCGGGAGCCACACCAGAATCCAGTGGCGGCTAGGGTACACTACGGCCTCCCGCGAGCCATTGTCCTAGACTGGCCACCGCATGATCGCTCCGCTCCGACAAGGCCAACATCAGGGGTTGAGCCCAAGCTGGATCTGCGAGCACCCAAGACACGGATCTCATCACTCGGGCTGCTGCCATCGTCAAACTCGAGAGATCAGCAGCACATGCTGCGGATGCGTCGTGAAGATAGGGCGGAGGGGGAGGGATAGTTGCCACTAGGTGTGGGTGGCGAAAGGACGGGAAAGGCCGGGGAGGTGGGGAATGGGTCGAGGAACGAGAGACCGTCGGAGCGGTGGGTGTGCGGCGGACGGAAAGGAGTGGATCTGGGAGAAGGAAGAAGATGGCGGCGGCGGCGGAGGGAGAATGAGATGAGGGCAGGGAGGGGCTTAGGGTTAGATTTTATACAAGGAATGGGTTAGGCGGGATCCAGCGAGCTTGGGCGGACTTTGGGGCCATACTAGGCCGGTTCATGACGGATTCCCAGATCATCACCGGAAATCCGTCATGTATTAACTGATTTCTTGTAGTGATGTATGCCTGTCCCCATGGGTTGGTGCCGCTTTGGGTTCACGACTAGCCATGTCGGCCCGGGTTCTCTGTCATATGGATGCTAGCGACACTATCATATACGTGAGCCAAAAGGCGCAAACGGTCCCGGGCCATGATAAGGCGACACCCATGGGAATACCGTGCGTGAGGCCGCAAAGTGATATGAGGTGTTACCGGCTGGATCGATGTGACTTGGAATCGGGGTCCTGACACCCACTATGGGCACAGGCCTACCAGAAAAATATGAAAGCTTATGCTGATATAGGCCTAGATATTTTTAGTGGGCTACATGCCAATTTCGGCCCATAATCGTTTTTAGCCCAATTGGAATGGGCCCAACGAATGTTGGCATGTTGGGCTCCTACGAAGCTTTCGGCCGAATACATTACTAAGATAAACCTACACTATACAAAAATAGCATCGTAATTACTGCAGCCTGAGGCAGCATCGTAAATGTTGTATCACAACAAAATAAATTCCAACCATACAACAAAAGGCCTGTTGTCATAAAGTTTACAGTCCTTCCAGATATAAGCACCATCAGATGTATAGAAGCACAGATCATTTGACCTAACTGCTAATGTTTCAGGCTATAGAATCTGATGGATCAGCACGATCTCCACCTTTTTTCGCCATTGCTCTTGAACAACGAAGCGAATGTCTGATAGTCTGGTTTCAAAACCATTCATATCTTGACGACATTTCTCAACCACTATTCTTGTTTCCGAAACAACGTCCATTAGGGATTGGACTTGTGTCTGGAGCACATATATATCACTCTGTCTAGCAGGAAGATTTTGTTCAGTAGGCGATTTGGATGAGGTTACGTTGACAACCAACCCAGAATTACGCAGGAAGGTGCTTTTTGCACTGTTAGTGGAGAGATACTGACACACTGTAGCAAGAGGTGACATTGTGCCTGTAGTAGCCTCGTCACCTTCAGGTGGTTGTGGCTGTTCAATCATTTGTTCCATAGCTTCCTAAAAGTTTGAACTTGTAGATTAGTATACCAGATAAGTTACTAATGAGACAAAAACAAACAAAGTAGGTTAAACGTTTATACATAACTTATTTTGGTGAACTACTGTAGTACATTAGCATGTATTGTAGTGCCAACTACATAATAAAATCACTTTCGGAACATATGTCCATGTAGCATGCCTACTGTATTGTCTATTTCCTCACATTCGTTGAGATCTAAGGATAAAGAGACATGGTTTAAAGTAGGATGAACATAGTATGACATCATTCATATCATGGGAAAATAGATATAAAACAAACAGGCTATTTTATCATTGTGTGCGCATGTGAACATAACAACTAGACTACATATCAAGACCAAAAGAATATCCTTCATCTCTTTTAAACCATGTAAGGTGAAATGATACATTAAGACAACTGTGAATAAAAGTGAACAGAGTAACTGACATTGGCTGCAAACCAAGTAGTTAAATGAACACATCACAGTACCAATCAGTTCAAGGCAGGAGGAGTAAGGACTTACAACAGGGGGCTTGAACTGGTGTGCTCATGCCCTTCATCTTGCTGGTGCGGCAATCCTTGAAGATTTGCACTGCATTCGGTTCAGGTTCTTTTTGGTCCGCACGGGATTTCCTCTGTATTTGGAACAAGTCAATATAGATACGATAATATGGCACAAAGGAAAAGATGGAAGTAGCAGCTATTTACAAGGGCCTCACAGTGTGCAATATAGCTACGAGATCCTGTTGTCTGTTGGAATTTCACTTTAGAACGGTTGGTTTTGTTCTTCAAACAGTTAGCCTAGAAGAAGATACACTTGTAAGGCACATACATAAATACAAGTTCAATATGTGGTCTGATCAAATACATATAGCCTACCTGATACTTTGGATCAGACCAGTGTTTAACGAGGGCTGTCCAGTCTTCATCTGTAATATATTCTAGTGGAGATGTTTGGGCGATTTCATTGTTAGCCTTGCCTTCAAAGTGAGATTTTCTAAGGTGGTACCGATACTGTCGCAGAGCAGACTGAAAAACATGAGTGCATGCTTGTCTAGTTGCATCATCTTTCGGATCCAACTTGAACCTCATCTGTTGAAAAAAGAATGTGAGTCTTATTAGGAGGAAGCTAGAAAGTATGGGACAGAGCAAGACAATATTACTAATTGCGATGAATAACATTATTTACGGATAAATGGTCAAGGAAGGTGTTAAACTGGCTATTGTCTTTCTCATTCCTGTACTGGATCCACGTTGGGAGGATACGTGCATGACACCTAGCGGCAATGGCTGCCTCTGATACTAACTTGGCTGACTCTGTAGCATCACGTGGCCTTTTTAAACCTGCCTCAAAATGGATCTCCATTCTTCCTCCTTTAGATTTTGTTAATCTGTCAAGCATTATCCCCGATGTCTGTTTCCTCTTGCGCCGTGGTGCTAGTTCAACAACGGATATGGAAAGTGTTAGTGTACATCAAACTGTGAGAGTACATATAAAGGAGCATGCAACTGCAACTTGACTTGGTCAGGTGCCATCTTGGTGTTGATGCTCATGAGGTTCATCTGATCCTGCCAAGTCCTGTTGTGTCAGCAGTGCTTCAGAAGTAGTGTTAGGTGTGAAGGCAGCTAGGGAACTGGCCAGTTCCGGAGCAAACGAACGAGTAACTGGTTGAGATGCTGATACAGTTGAAGCAGATGCTGCAGCTGGTGGAGCAGGTGATACTGTGTTTGTAGATTTAGCCGGTGGACTTGGACCTTCTACTGCACTATAAGTACCAGCAGAATCTCGATGACAGAACCTTTTCTGTTTCACCCGATGAGTAATAACACTCCCTACTATATTATTTTCCTTGATCTTTTTTGACTTTGCCATGTCAAGCTGTACCTACAACACAAAAGAATAAAATCACTCTTCAGAACTCATTGATGCATGATACAAACAAGCAATACTTTGATGTAAGACAACCGTATGAGGATGGAATATGTAAGAAAAACAGGATGGCATGACATATTCACAGCTACGATGTGCAAACTAAGCAGAAGGATTTTCAAGAAAATAGAAGTAATGCAAGCTAGACATCATATGAAAGATGCAACCAATATTACTCTGCCAAGTTAAAAGTGTCTTATCATAAGTGGCAATTCGAAAAATTAGAAGCAGTACAACGTAGAAATCAATGCAAGATGCAACCACTATCAAACTGCCATGTTAAAAGTGTCCAATCATGAGTGACTGATGCGGGATACACAACAGCAGTACTTTGATGTAAGAACATGGTATGATAGATAGATGCAGTGTATTCTAGACACAGAAAGCCATGTCATATGCACATGCATAACGTATAAACTCAGCAGGTGCAATTTAATCAAAATAGAAGAAATACATGCTAGACAACATATGCAACATGAAACCAATTATCACACTGTCAACTTAGAGCAAGCACCTGTGATGATGGAGTACGGGAGATGAACTCATCATGTAGACTTTGGACTTCAACTTCATTAGCAGTAGCAGTGGCAAATCTAGAGAGTCTCTGTTTGCGTCGGTGCGGAGGACCACCAATATCCCCTAACTTACTCTTTTCCTTCCTATTTTCTGATATTGCCTTATGAAGTCAAAACCACAAGAAGATGAATAAAATTAGCTTTGCATAACTGGTTGATGCATGATACAGACAAACACTACTTTGATGTAAGGCAAGCGCAGGATAGGAGGATGGAATATATACAAAAAAAAGACAGTGTTTCATATTCACACGTACGATAGCGTGTCTTATGGGTAAGTGATCGTTGCAGGTATAAGTTGTAAGATACGCAGATGCAATTCAACATAATCAGAAGCAATACAAACTAGACATCATACGGAAAACGCAACCACGTATAACAGTTCCAAGTAAGAGCAAGCACCTGTGATGGCGGAGTAGGGGAGATGTGCTCATCATGTACGTGTATGTTCTAGAAACAGGAACACGTGTCATATTCACAGGCATTATGTCTAAAGTAAGCAGATGCAATTCAAGTTAGAAGCAATACAAGCTAGACATCATAGGCAACATGCAACCACATATAATAGTGTCAAGTTAGAGCAAGCACCTGTGATGGTGGAGTAGAGGAGATGTGGTCATCATCTACACAGCTACGTTGACTGTCTAGTCTTGTGTTGTCTTGCGAATCTTGTTGGGAGGATGGTGGAGTAGAATCTATAGGGACCCCCTGTTTGAGTTGCTCCGTAGGACCACCATCATCCATTCCCGGACTAATTTCCTTCAGCTGTAATGATTTTGCATTGTGAAGTCAAACCGATAAGAAAAACGAATTAGAAACACTGCAAGACACCATATGGAAGGTGCAATCAATATCACTCTACCAAGTTAAAACTGTCTTGTCATAGGTGGTGTTCATCAAACTAGAAGCAATACATGCTACAAATCATATTCAAGACGCAAACCAATATCACACTGCCAACTTAAAGGTGTCCCATCATAAGTGACTGATGCAGGATACACAAGAAGAGTAGTTTCATGTAAGAACATGGTGTGATAGACAGATATAGTATGTACCAAAAACAGGAAAGCGTGTCATATTCACATGTATCATGTGTAAGCTAAGCAGATGCAGTTTACACTAATTAGGAGCAATACGAGATAGACACCATATGCAACATGCAACCAGATATCACACTGCCAAGTTAGAGCAAGCACCTTGGATGGTGGAGTATGGGAGCGGAGACTTGGACCTTGTAATGCACTATCAGTACAAGGAGAATCGGTACAGATGCTCCATTTACGTTGCTGCAGAGGACCACCATCATCGCCTTCCTTACTCTTTTCCTTCCTCTTTCTTGATTTTGCCTTGTCAAGTCAAACCCACAAGAAAAAGGAATAAAATTTGCTCTTCGGAACTCATTGATGCATGATACTGACGAACACTACTTTCATGTAAGGCAGCCGCATGATAGGAGGATGGAATACGTATGAAAAACAAGACGGCGTGACATATTGACATGTATGATGTATAAAGTGTAAACTAAGCACAAGGTGCTTGAACTTGTTAGAATCGATGCAAGCTAGAAACCATATGAAAGATGAAACCAATATCACTCTGCCAAATTAAAAGGGTGCCCTAACAAATGTATTTGACCAGATTAGAAGCAATACATGGTAACATGCTAGAAATAATATGCAATATGCAACGAATAAAGGTGACTCATCGTAAGTGATTGATGCAGGATACAGAAGAGAGGTAGTTTCATGTAAGAACAAGGTTAACAAATAGATGTAGTGTGTACCAAAAATAGGAAGGCATGTCATATTCACAGGTATAGTGTGTAAACTAAGAAGATGCAATTTACCCTAATTAGAAGCATTACAAGCTAGACACCGTATGCAACATGCAACCACATATCACACTGCTAAGTTAGAGCAAGCACCTGTGATGGTGGTGTAGGGGAAGTGCGGTCTTCAGGTACAGAGCTACATTCAATATCTTCATTTAGGCTTGCTGTTTCTTGAGAATCATGTGGATAGAATGATATTGCATTCTTTATAAGAGTATTGCATCTCATATTAATAACCAACACGCGTGACTATCTCATCATAAGCGATAGACGCAGGATACACAAGAACAGTAGTTTGATGTAAGAACATGGTGTGATAGGCAGATGTAGTATGTACCAAAAACAGGAAGGCGTGTCATATTCACATGTATAATGTGTAAGCTAAGGAGATGCAATTTAACAAATTAGGAGCATTGATGAGGGATACACAAGAAAAGTAGTTTGATGTAAGAACATGGTTAATAGAAAGACGTAGTATGTACAGAAAATAGGAAGTCATGTCATATTCACAGGTATAATGTGTTAACTAAGCATATGCAATTTACCCTAATTAGAAGCATTACAAGGTAGACACCATATGCAACATGCAACCACATATCACACTGCCAAGTAAGAGCAAGCACGTTGACTATCTTCATTTAGCCTTGCTGTTTCTTGAGAATCATGTGGGGGGATGACACTGCACTCTTTAAACGAGTATGGCGTCTCACAGTAACCCACCCAGGTGACTGTCTCATCATAAGTGATTGACGAGGGATACAAAAGAGCATTAGTTTAATGTATGAACATGGTTAATAGACATATGTAGTATGTATCGAAAACAGGAAGGCATGTCATTATCAAAGGTATAATGTATAAAGTAAGCAGATGCAATTTAACCAAATTGGAAGCAATACAAGCTAGACACCACTAGTCGTCAACCCGTGCAACAATAATATAACTATTTTGTAAAAATTCAAAATGTCAAACAATAATATGAATATATGATGTAGATTATTATTAAAACACATGCATGTGTACCTTGGTTGGACATGGGGTGTAACGAAGCTACATTGCTTTGACATTTTTGTGATTAGAATGTTTGCATCCAATACTATGAATATTGTAATGTTGATTATTATAATAACACATGCATGTGTACCTTGGTTGGACATAGGATCAAGCGGAGGTACATTGCTTCGACTATTTTAGCATATATCTTCCTTTCTTATACCCTACCTAAAAATATAGACATCTTCCGTTTGGTAATGGAAGCACCATAGAATTATAGAGTATATTTCTATATACACAATAATGGACACATGCATGCACGGCTTTCTATCAGTAGCCGTGATATCATATCAAATAATATACATATTAAAATATAGATTGTTATATATTCTCATTATAGCATAGATTATTAAGATTAGGCGTTCATGCCTCAACCAACAATTCCTTTTATGACTCACATGGATTGATTGTTTATATTCGCCATCAATATTTCACATAGACAATGATGTGTTTACATGAATCTTTGTGGCGCATGATGCATCCAGTTTATTCTACAATAGTAATATATATGATGTTTTAGTTACTAACTTTTGCTTTGTTATAATCACAAAAATAGATATTCATAGACATAGTATATATGCAAATACGTATTAGCAATCTGCGTCTCTAAAGAAGCATGTAATACACGAATCGCATGCACATTAGGCAAAGCAGTTTATCTGTGGATAAATAGGATCAAGGAACGGAATTGTCCGAGTTTGAGTTGCTCTCCATTGGTGAACCATCGATGCACCTCCTATAGAGCATCATCCTCTGTGACTGGGCATGGTAACCGAGATGATTGAAAGAATCTCCAGTCAAATATGAATTCACAAATTAAATTCCTTAAACCACGAAAAAAAATTCCTTAAAAAATCTGTAGTGCTCTCCTATCCGATCAAACCTCTACCACTTTCTATGTGTACATTCTTTGTTTCTATATGCACATAAAAGATTCAGACAATGCAATATCTGGTTGGTGAAATAATCATGTTTGTCGTTACAGGAGAACACCCTTATTTTTTCTTGAAACCATCTTTTAATGGCTGTACACGGCGAACCATCCTGTGATTGGGTGGTTAAGGGATAGTGTTATGCCCGACCCACCAAAATTCATGTCCTAGCCTTGACATTGGTGCTCGCATTTTTCTGTATTTTTTCGGACCTTCGGGACATGTCCGTTCAATGGGAGGAGACATTCCGGTCGACAACGTAGGTGTCTGTAGGGACTACGTTAATCTCAAGATGATATGACGCCTCAGTTTATAGGAGATGCTCATAGGGGTAGGGTGTGCATGTATGCGTTCATAGGAGGATGAGTATATGCTCGTGTATGTGAACGACTTTGATTGTGCTATGCTAAAAAAATGGCCGTACACATTGCCTTTTTTGCATGGGACCTTGTATTCTTTTTGTACACATGCCTTCATGCATGGACATATTTCTGTGTACACGTATGAGTAGTACTCTTTGTTCGATATTTTTCTTAGATAAACTTATCACCTTGGGCTTAAATCACGTATGCATGTATGTGTATTATTTTTGTACACATGCCTTTATGTATGGACATATTTTTCTGTACACGTATGAGTAGTACTCTTTCTTCGATCTTTTTCTTAAACAAACTTATCACCTTGGACTTAAATCACGTATGCACATATGAGTTGTAGCATAGATGGACTCTTGAACCTGCATTTTAACTTACCATGTGTTGGACTTGTATCACGTATGAGTTGTAGCGTATCTTTTTTTGGCGGATGACAAATCGTACCATACATGGACTCCCTAATTTTAGCGTCCAGACAAATGCCAAAGCGCTCATTATGGACTTGCTTTTTTCAACTTATTAATTTTGATTTAAATCACATATTACGTTCAGCATATCTTAGTGAGGGGAAAGAAATCTTCACCTACCAACATGAATATCTTTTTTTGAATCGATGGATCCTTTTTTTCTTCACGGGAGAAGATTATTTTTTTCCTTTACATTGCTAGAGTTTTTATGGAAGGAGGATATCTTTTTTTATGGAGAGGATATCTTTTTTAAGGCAACGATGGATGTTTTCTTTTTTTCACAGCAAAATTGAACGTATCAAGACCCTTTTTTGGACCATTGTGTTACGTAAGTTTTCTTTTTATCTCTGGCGTTAATTATTTAATCCAATGGTGTAATTAATTTTGTAGATGTGGATTAATGAGAAGGCTTTAATGGTGCCTCCAATTAGTAAATATAAGATATCCAACATGCAACCACATTTGACAGCATGAAGTTAAAGCAAGCACCTAGGATGGTTGTGTGTGGCAATTGAGATCATCAACTGCAGAGCTACATTTACTGTCTCCAACTGCTGACACTGCACCCGTTAGAGCGCTGGAACGCTGAGTGCTTATCTTCGAATTACACTGGAGCGACTTCTGTCTTTTCTTTTCTGCATTCATCAATACTGCGTCAGAGTCTGAAATACCCATGCATAAAAAATAGTGTGAGTATGGGTGAAGTGTGTGCACAATTAGTATAGTGTAAAGGTAGCAGATAGCAGGTCGGTGAGAAATAAATGACGGGAGACATATGATAGCTCTACAACATGCATGGCACACTAAATTACTACAGGATTCTATGAAAATAACAGTCGACTGAAAGCAAATAGGTCAGTCCATTTTTTCTGCACCGTCCAATATACAAAGAATGGGCAGATCGCCTTCATCTACCTCCAGCGAGTCAGTGTTGATGATCTTCCTCGAAACGCCAGCGACCACCGGCCCAGTATTCCTCCCCTGCCTGCGCCCTCCCCTCGACCTCACCGCACCGCCGTGCTTGGCACTGCCCCCCGGGCCATCCATTCAAGCCCCGCCGACTTCCAGATCGGGCGCAAGCAGCTCCTACGCCCCACACCCCGCTTCCCCGGGGAACAGGCGGACTAGGTGCTCCGCGCGCCTAAGCGGGTGCTGCTTCTTTTAATTGTGGTTCGACTGGCCCTGAATTGAAATCCAGGCGGGCTACTGACCTCTAGCAAAGGTGAAATAGCAAAATGGAGGAAACCTTGTGCATTTAGTATCACAAAGAAGATGCAGTAAGAAGCATTCAACTAGTTTCTTTCGTGGGATGAATACGGTGTGAACGGAGACGTAAGATTTGCACGAATAAGGGAAGAGGAGTACCTCTTTCTGCTGGCAGTGCTGTGTCCTCCTTCTGTTTTTTCGACGATCTTCTTGTTGTTCGCCGGAAACCAAAAGTTGTGGAGGACGGTGCAGCCTTGGACGAACCCATGGCCAAGTTGTTGAGTGTGGTGCGGTGGCCGTCTGTCGGCGGCGGGGAAGCAGATCCGAGGCGGCGAACGACGGCGTAGCGGGAACAGCTCCGGTGCGGTGGACGGTTGTGACAGTGGAGCCGCAGCAGTGAGGCGCAGGACGGCGTGGTCGGAGTGGTTCTGGTATGGCGCACGTCAGCGTCGGCGTCGTGGAGGCAGCTCTGCCTCGGCTTCAGCTGCTAAGTCCTTGAGGGCGTTGCGGTTGCGGTTGCGTTGGACGACGACATCGGGGTACCGGCTCCGGCATGATGGAGGAGGGCGGCGGTGGATTGGCCGCTATGGGGTGGAGGACGGAGGAGGCTGGGGTTTCGCGGCTGGTGGAGAGGGCGTTTTCGCGCCCATGGAGTGTGAATGGGGAAACGGAGGGAGGCGGTGAACTAAGGGGGAACAATGTTTCGGTTTGAGACGCGCTTGTTTGAAATTTGGGGAAAGTTACAAACTTTCCCCCATCTAAAATTTCGTACATATTGCGAGTTGGGGGTAGGACAGTCATGTCAGGTGTCCCAAATGTGGGCGGGATAGATTTCGGCCGAGTGCATGGGTAGGCGCCCACGGCGTATGAATGCTTCTCTAGCGTCTTGGTGAAGTTACAAACCTACCCCGGTTTAGACCTTTGGACATCGGGCCGATTGGCTACACGGGCCAGAGTTAGGACAGTAATTTCCTACCACCAAGACATTAGTCTCGCGCGGTTTCGGGTGACCAGAGGCCTATTTGGCGCTTCGTTCAATATTTGGGAGCAGAAGCATTAACATTTTCGGTTCTCTTGAATTGAACTTTCAGGATTTGTCAAACTTCACAAATCTTTACTCTTGAAAATCCTAAAGCTACGATTGTTTTGGAATGGAGGGGGTACATTTGAATATACATTGTACACGAGTATATATTAAAAAATATGCAACTTACCTCAGTTCATGCATGGTTCCAGATATAATCTCTTTGGTTGCAAAAAAAAGTTAGATATGCGTATGAATATATATAGCATGTTCAAACTCACAACAAAGATTGATGCCCCCTTTTACATCTGATTTACAAATGCTATTATCTCGGGTTCAAATAGATGAATGCACTTCCTATGAATTCGAATCTTCGAAACCCCCTTTATGTTGAATTTGACATGTATTCTATTTCTTAGCTAGGAATTTGGAATGTATCCATGCAAGTGACAAATGTATAAAGTGCTTCACACTAACAACATGGAGTGCACTAATTAATGTTTATATATGAATTGCAAAAGCATCCATTGCCTGTATTTCAAACCGCTCTCACTCTATGGATCGATAATATGAAATAAACACATGCACATGCTAGAATTCAATTGCAGTTGAAGAAAGAGCCTACTCCTGGTACTGTATATTAGTGATAGGGGTGTGTACAAAGTACACGTGAATACCATGCATTGTGCGTGTGTGTGTATACTATCGACGAACTAGCCCCCAAGCTTGTATAACATACTAAGGGCCTTGGGTTACAAATCATATATAGTCGGCTTATCACCAGTGGGGATAGAGTCCTCCGCGACTCTGGTAGCTTCGTGTTGTATGCCGAGTCCTCCACATGGGTCTTCGTATAACACGTCTCGGTCCAACCTATATGTGGCGCGGGATGGAACCGACCCATGAGTCTTCATGTTGACCCACCACAACTAGAAATGATGTGCCCACCACACCACACACGCAATCGGCCACTAAGAAAATAAGCATATACAATATTACAACGGTATCTAGCTCACAATACGTCTCCATATTTTGTTGATGACACTGACGGACTTTGCATTTGATGCGTGCTTCGTATTTTGTTGACGACACTTATGGTCATTGTATTTGAAGCGAAAGCATGATATGGTCACAGGACTTCAGAATAGGCTCATCACGGTCACCACATACATTTTGTCGTGCTAACCAACATGTGGTTGGATGGTTAGAGGACAGTGGTTTCTCGAGCCCACCAAGGTTAACGTCCCGGTGCTCGCATTTATCTTGTGTTAATTTCAGTATTTTCCGGCGACGTATGTTTAGTGGGAGGAGACGTTCCACTCAACTACGAGGCACCTATGTTGACTTCGTAAAATCTCAAGATCATATATGCTGGCCCACTCTCTCGAAGGTGCTCATAGGGGTAGGGTTCACGTGTGTGCGCTTATAGCGGTGAGTGCTTGCGCGTATATATGAGCCCTTGCATCTGTACCGTGTTAAACAAATACATATCATGATTATACGGTCACTGGCTCACCCGTACAACTCCATATTTTGTTGATGACACAATCAATTGACCAGTCAAACGTTCCACGCGGCGCAACTAGTGTTGCACCATCGGGGCGCGTAACCGTGGGGCCCACCTGTCAGCCCGTATATGAAAGAAAGAAATGGTAGTTTGAGTATGTACTGTGTTAATAAAACAGGAGTACATTTAGGGTGATCATACGGTCACTGGCTCACCATACAGCTCCGTAATTTGTTGATAACACGATCAATTGATCAGTCAAACGGTCCACATTCAGCAGCGCACATTACCATAGGGCCCACCCGTCAACGCGTATATGAAGGACAGAAATGGTACTAAATTAGTGGTCGGTGTGTATTCGAAGTCGTGAGACCTCTGGTTGCAGTCACCGGCGGTTGGGGGCATTGATTGGGCGGTGGGGTGGGGATCCCCGGAGAAAAAGCTCGGCGGGAGGGGGGGCTAGAGGGATGGCCGGTGTGGCGGCGGATCGGCGCTGGGGAGTGGTTTCGGGGAGGGCGGGCCGGCCGCGGGCGGCGGGGGCTGGCGGTTCGGCCGGTGGTGGCTGGCGGCTCAGGGGGGTGGAGTTTGATGATAAACTGGAGGCCCTTGATTTCGTATCCAACAGCTAGAAAATCTAATGACCAGAGATGAAAAAGTCAGTCGACTGACATGTAGCCTCACCCCGCACGTACACATGCACGCACGCAAGACACGCATGCATGTAGGCGTGCAACACTGACACGTACACACGCACGCATGCTGGCGTGCAACACTGACACGTACACATGCACTCACGAACACACGCACGTACGCACCCATGCATGCAACACTGAAACGTACCCTTGCACGCACGCAACACTCGCACACCTGCATGCACACAGCACACGATGCAAGACACACGGTCAACCTATACGTGCATGCACCCTTTGTTAAGGACATGGATTGTTACGGGTATTAATCAATCTTATCTGTGATAAGCAGAACATTGATGTTTGCAGCGGTCTTTATGAATCACAACGTATCGAATGGGCTATCAACATAGTAGGCTTAGAGCAGGTACAATAGTACACAGTCAGCAGGCTATTAGCAGTTCCTTGTCATCAAATTCATAGCTGGAAGAGAGAGAATGAAGAGAAAAGGAGGGAGCGGGCGCTTGAGCTATCGCCGGCTCGAGCGCAAGAAACAAGAAATCGAACCTGCATGCAGCCCACATGCAGCCATGTGAGCCTGCGCACCTCTCCTTTCCACCAATGAGCATGTGCCTTCTTTTCTTCTTTCACATGCAAGCATTAAATACCAGTAGCTAGTTTATAGCCCATCTATTATATTAGCTGGCTATTATAAAGGCTCCAAGTGACATGGCATTGGTATATAGCCAGCAGCTGGCTTTCTTATTAACCATGCCCTTATCTACATGAAAAAGATGACATCACACTCAATGAACAATCATCGGTTTATGAAATGCCCGCTTCTGACCGCCCTAGCCCACCAACGGTTCCTCTGTTGTGCGCTGCCTGCGTTGGGTCACTGACATGCATGCCATGCACCCAAAGAGCCCACATGTCAGTGGAAGAACGGCGCGGTGTCCTAGGTCAGAGTTGAGGGCGCCACTCGTGGCACGCCTGGCTGAACACGCCTCCGTGCCGCATTCAAACGCCTCCATGAAACCCGCCCGTGTGGAAGCCGAGAAACCCACTCTGGACACACGTCCGTTCATGATCGGGCCGGTGTTAAACGCAACGCCGGCCGAGCTCCTCCCATCCGCCATCTATTTAATCTCGTATTTAAAGGAGGCCAAACGCCGGCCAAGAATCGCACACCTCCGCCGCTCCCCTATCACCTCAACCATTTTGTCCACTCTTACAATGGCTTACGAAGAGTAGTTATTCCACATCCAAGCCGGCTGGGTAGCCTGCTAGATACGAGCTATGCAGCTCGTTGATCCACCTCCCTCCCCTCGCCCGACGGAGCCAGTTGTCGCCCCAAGCCGGCGCGCGGTTCAGCAACTCGCCGCTCCAGGCCAGCTCGACGAGGAGCAGCGCACGGGCATCGTTGCTGTCGTCCACGCCGCCGCCTCGTACTGCGTCTCCTGTTTCTGTGGACGAGACTCCCATGCCGGCGGCCGCGCCATGCAAGCAGCGACAGAAGCCGGGTGCGTGGAGAGCGACGAGTCGGTGGCCAGCGCCTCCGCGTCCGCCGCCATCATCGAGGAGAAGTAGAACACGGGAGGCCGCCGCCGCTTGGGTCCCATGAAGGCCACCGCGGAGGCGACGCCGGCGTACACAGCAGGTGTCTTGCCGGATCCTTTTGTTGCGAGGACCTTCGTCGACCCCGCATGGGCTCCACAGAAGAGGGCAATGTTAGGATGAACTCGAGCCGGTGCCGGCCATGGCAAAGTAGTCGCCAATATTTTGGCTACCCTGAGCAAGATCCAAACAGCCCCTCCCAACAGATTCAAATCCCTCGTTCACCGTGGCATTTTGCCATGTGTTGTTTTCATCGATTAGCAAGATGCCCGTGCATTGCACGGAACATCAAGATGCATTTTTTTACAAACTCCCGCATGCATGCAAGGGATAATTAATGTCCTCCTTTGCTAGTACCACGAGGAAAACACCATTAATATTGCATCGATTAGTGTTAGTGGCCTTGTATATATGCAAATTGTAATTTTGAGTGGCCCCTTGTATATAAAAATGGAGGGAGAAAGATGAGAGATAAGGTGAGGAGGAGTGGGGCGTGGTGGTGACTGGTGGTCGGACTGGGCGGAGGCATGCGGATGGACGACGCATTATGTCTAGGTTTTTATCTCTCTCACACACGCCCACGTAGGTGGGGGACGTGCACGAAGAGAAGAGGTGCATGCACGGCGCACGTACTCCTGTCTCTTTCCCAACCACACCCGCGCGGGTACACGGTGGAGCTCATTTCTATACGAAAAAGGCAGCCCACGTGGTAATTTGGCACGTGTACTGGTTGTCCACTTGGTGGAGGGAGGATCGTCTACCACGGGTGAATAAACAAATTGCGACTTGACGCGTTATGTTAAATTAAAAAAGAGGCAAACCATGTGGGGCCTACCTTAGAGGCAAGGCTCTATACACTGGAGTACTTTTGATGTGTCCCGTCAACTCGCAGAACGAGGAGAAGCTTGCTTAGTACGCCGTTCCCCCGCCCACGGGCGCGGTGGCTCGCGGGATGAGGTGAAGCTTGCTTACTACGCCTTACGGCCGCTCCCTCTCCCAGGAGCGCGGTGGCTCGCAGCATGAGGAGAAAATTTTACTACTCCCTCCGTTTACTCCTCGTCCCTACTAGTACTATGTACTTTGGTTAGTACTCTCTCCATTTACTTATACAAGGCCACTATAAAAAATACATTTTGCTTCTATACAAGGACACAAATAGTAATCGAGACAAAAGTTACTACTCCCTCCTTTCCAGTTTATGGCTCAATTTCAAAATCTCTCCAACCAAGGTAGACGGTGAGTGGTCGAATTAATTTCATAGTTTGCACAAGTAATTAGTACGCTAGTTTTTCTCAAGAAGTTATGTTTACCGAGGCATTAATTAGAACGAATGCATGAATGACCACTAAATTTCCATGAACTTGTACATGCATTGGTTAGTTTCCTCTTGACACTGCTTGCATCAGGTGATCTAACGCACCTCGAAATCCAACATGTAATGGTACTACTACTAGTATAGTAGAATTGAGACTTATGAAACGGAAAAATGGATGTTTTTTAGATGAGCCCTATAAACCCTAGTGGGTACGTACTCCATAAAAATAGATTTTTCCAAAACTAAATTGCTCCCTTTCATGAATTTTGTAATATACTCCTCCGTCGACGCTCCCTTTCATGAATTCTGTACTTCCTGTCGCCGACATGTGGGACATATAGCAACCGGGTCGACGTGTGAAGCACCAAATAATAGTGCAGAACAGCAGGGGGGACGCACCCCACTCGTACCGGCCCAGTAGTAGTAATGAGCAATGAGACGCCAAATCACAATGCTGCACTTTCCCAGACGGACGAAGCAACCATTATTTCACACTTTGGTTCGCCATCATCTCAAACCACGTACTAGTATTGCTTCTGCCTCAAGAGGGACACGCGCATCGCCTTGGTACATCATGACACATGGGACCGCATGACTGGTCATGCTCCCCCGCCGATGAACAGTACTCTAGCCTTTTAAAAAATGTATACTTTTGTATAATTGTACACGAGTATATATTAAAAAATATGCAACTTACCTCAGTTCATGCATGGTGCCAGATATAATCTCTTTGGTTGCAAAAAAAGTTAGATATGCGTATGAATATATATAGCATGTTCAAACTCACAACAAAGATTGATGCCCCCTTTTACATCTGATTTACAAATGCTATTATCTCGGGTTCAAATAGATGAATGCACTTCCTATGAATTCGAATCTTCGAAACCCCCTTTATGTTGAATTTAACATGTATTCTATTTCGTAGCTAGGAATTTGGAATGTATCCATGCAAGTGACAAATGTATAAAGTGCTTCACACTAACAACATGGAGTGCACTAATTAATGTTTATATATGAATTGCAAAAGCATCCATTGCCTGTATTTCAAACCGCTCTCACTCTATGGATCGATAATATGAAATAAACACATGCACATGCTAGAATTCAATTGTAGTTGAAGAAAGAGCCTACTCCTGGTACTGTATATTAGTGATAGGGGTGTGTACAAAGTACACGTGAATACCATGCATTGTGCGTGTGTGTGTGTATACTATCGACGAACTAGCCCCCAAGCTTGTATAACATACTAAGGGCCTTGGGTTACAAATCATATATAGTCGGCTTATCACCAGTGGGGATAGAGTCCTCCGCGACTCTGGTAGCTTCGTGTTGTATGCCGAGTCCTCCACATGGGTCTTCGTATAACACGTCTCGGTCCAACCTATATGTGGCGCGGGATGGAACCGACCCATGAGTCTTCATGTTGACCCACCACAACTAGAAATGATGTGCCCACCACACCACACACGCAATCGGCCACTAAGAAAATAAGCATATACAATATTACAACGGTATCTAGCTCACAATACGTCTCCATATTTTGTTGATGACACTGACGGACTTTGCATTTGATGCGTGCTTCGTATTTTGTTGACGACACTTACGGTCATTGTATTTGAAGCGAAAGCACGATATGGTCACAGGACTTCAGAATAAGCTCATCACGGTCACCACATACATTTTGTCGTGCTAACCAACATGTGGTTGGATGGTTAGAGGACAGTGGTTTCTCGAGCCCACCAAGGTTAAAGTCCCGGTGCTCGCATTTATCTTGTGTTAATTTCAGTATTTTCCGGCGACGTATGTTCAGTGGGAGGAGACGTTCCACTCGACTACGAGGCACCTATGTTGACTTCGTAAAATCTCAAGATCATATATGCTGGCCCACTCTCTCGAAGGTGCTCATAGGGGTAGGGTTCGCGTGTGTGCGCTTATAGCGGTGAGTGCTTGCGCGTATATATGAGCCCTTGCATCTGTACCGTGTTAAACAAATACATATCATGATTATACGGTCACTGGCTCACCCGTACAACTCCATATTTTGTTGATGACACAATCAATTGACCAGTCAAACGTTCCACGCGGCGCAACTAGTGTTGCTCCATCGGGGCACGTAACCGTGGGGCCCACCTGTCAGCCCGTATATGAAAGAAAGAAATGGTAGTTTGAGTATGTACTGTGTTAATAAAACAGGAGTACATTTAGGGTGATCATACGGTCACTGGCTCACCATACAGCTCCGTAATTTGTTGATAACACGATTAATTGATCAGTCAAATGGTCCACATTCAGCAGCGCACATTACCATAGGGCCCACCCGTCAACGCGTATATGAAGGACAGAAATGGTACTAAATTAGTGGTCGGTGGGTATTCAAAGTCGTGAGACCTCTGGTTGCAGTCACCGGCGGTTGGGGGCATTCATTGGGCGGTGGGGTGGGGATCCCCGGAGAAAAAGCTCGGCGGGGGGGGGGGGGGGGGGCTAGAGGGATGGCCGGTGCGGCGGCGGATCGGCGCCGGGGAGTGGTTTCGGGGAGGGCGGGCCGGCCGCGGGCGGCGGGGGCTGGCGGTTCGGCCGGTGGTGGCTGGCGGCTCAGGGGGGTGGAGTTTGATGATAAACTGGAGGCCCTTGATTTCGTATCCAACAGCTAGAAAATCTAATGACCAGAGATGAAAAAGTCAGTCGACTGACATGTAGCCTCACCCCGCACGTACACATGCACGCACGCAAGACACGCATGCATGTAGGCGTGCAACACTGACACGTACACACGCACGCATGCTGGCGTGCAACACTGACACGTACACATGCACTCACGAACACACGCACGTACGCACCCATGCATGCAACACTGAAACGTACCCTTGCACGCACGCAACACTCGCACACCTGCATGCACACAGCACACGACGCAAGACACACGGTCAACCTATACGTGCATGCACCCTTTGTTAAGGACATGGATTGTTACGGGTATTAATCAATCTTATCTGTGATAAGCAGAACATTGATGTTTGCAGTGGTCTTTATGAATCACAACGTATCGAATGGGCTATCAACATAGTAGGCTTAGAGCAGGTACAATAGTACACAGTCAGCAGGCTATTAGCAGTTCCATGTCATCAAATTCATAGCTGGAAGAGAGAGAATGAAGAGAAAAGGAGGGAGCGGGCGCTTGAGCTATCGCCGGCTCGAGCGCAAGAAACAAGAAATCGAACCTGCATGCAGCCCACATGCAGCCATGTGAGCCTGCGCACCTCTCCTTTCCACCAATGAGCATGTGCCTTCTTTTCTTCTTTCACATGCAAGCATTAAATACCAGTAGCTAGTTTATAGCCCATCTATTATATTAGCTGGCTATTATAAAGGCTCCAAGTGACATGGCATTGGTATATAGCCAGCAGCTGGCTTTCTTATTAACCATGCCCTTATCTACATGAAAAAGATGACATCACACTCAATGAACAATCATCGGTTTATGAAATGCCCGCTTCTGACCGCCCTAGCCCACCAACGGTTCCTCTGTTGTGCGCTGCCTGCGTTGGGTCACTGACATGCATGCCATGCACCCAAAGAGCCCACATGTCAGTGGAAGAATGGCGCGGTGTCCTAGGTCAGAGTTGAGGGCGCCACTCGTGGCACGTCCGGCTGAACACGCCTCCGTGCCGCATTCAAACGCCTCCATGAAACCCGCCCGTGTGGAAGCCGAGAAACCCACTCTAGACACACGTCCGTTCATGATCGGGCCGGTGTTAAACGCAACGCCGGCCGAGCTCCTCCCATCCGCCATCTATTTAATCTCGTATTTAAAGGAGGCCAAACGCCGGCCAAGAATCGCACACCTCCGCCGCTCCCCTATCACCTCAACCATTTTGTCCACTCTTACAATGGCTTACGAAGAGTAGTTATTCCGCATCCAAGCCGGCTGGGTAGCCCGCCAGATACGAGCTATGCAGCTCGTTGATCCACCTCCCTCCCCTCGCCCGACGGAGCCAGTTGTCGCCCCAAGCCGGCGCGCGGTTCAGCAACTCGCCGCTCCAGGCCAGCTCGACGAGGAGCAGCACACGGGCGTCGTTGCTGCCGTCCACGCCGCCGCCTCGTACCGCGTCTCCCGTTTCTGTGGACGAGACTCCCATGCCGGCGGCCGCGCCATGCAAGCAGCGACAGAAGCCGAGTGCGCGGAGAGCGACAAGTCAGTGGCCAGCGCCTCCGCGTCCGCCGCCATCATCGAGGAGAAGTAGAACACGGGAGGCCGCCGCCGCTTGGGTCCCATGAAGGCCACCGCGGAGGCGACGCCGGCGTACACAGCAGGTGTCTTGCCGGATCCTTTTGTTGCAAGGACCTTCGTCGACCCCGCATGGGCTCCACAGAAGAGGGCAATGTTAGGATGAACTCGAGCCGGTGCCGGCCATGGCGAAGTAGTCGCCAATATTTTGGCTACCCCGAGCAAGATCCAAACAGCCCCTCCCAACAGATTCAAATCCCTCGTTCGCCGTGGAATTTTGCCATGTGTTGTTTTCATGGACTAGCAAGATGCACGTGCATTGCACGGAACATCAAGATGCATTTTTTTACAAACTCCCGCATGCATGCAAGGGATAATTAATGTCCTCCTTTGCTAGTACCACGAGGAAAACACCATTAATATTGCATCGATTAGTGTTAGTGGCCTTGTATATCTGCAAATTGTAATTTTGAGTGGCCCCTTGTATATAAAAATGGAGGGAGAAAGATGAGAGAAAAGGTGAGGAGGAGTGGGGCGTGGTGGTGACTGGTGGTCGGACTGGGCGGAGGCATGCGGATGGACGACGCATTATGTCTAGGTTTTTATCTCTCTCACACACGCCCACGTAGGTGGGGGACGTGCACGAAGAGAAGAGGTGCATGCACGGCGCACGTACTCCTGTCTCTTTCCCAACCACACCCGCGCGGGTACACGGTGGAGCTCATTTCTATACGAAAAAGGCAGCCCACATGGTAATTTGGCACGTGTACTGGTTGTCCACTTGGTGGAGGGAGGATCGTCTACCACGGGTGAATAAACAAATTGCGACTTGACGCGTTATGTTAAATTAAAAAAGAGGCAAACCATGTGGGGCCTACCTTAGAGGCAAGGCTCTATACACTGGAGTACTTTTGATGTGTCCCGTCAACTCGCAGAACGAGGAGAAGCTTGCTTAGTACGCCGTCTCCCCCGCCCACGGGCGCGGTGGCTCGCGGGATGAGGTGAAGCTTGCTTACTACGCCTTACGGCCGCTCCCTCTCCCACGAGCGCGGTGGCTCGCAGCATGAGGAGAAAATTTTACTACTCCCTCCGTTTACTCCTCGTCCCTACTAGTACTATGTACTTTGGTTAGTACTCTCTCCATTTACTTATACAAGGCCACTATAAAAAATACACTTTGCTTCTATACAAGGCCACAAATAGTAATCGAGACAAAAGTTACTACTCCCTCCTTTCCAGTTTATGGCTCAATTTCAAAATCTCTCCAACCAAGGTAGACGGTGAGTGGTCGAATTAATTTCATAGTTTGCACAAGTAATTAGTACGCTAGTTTTTCTCAAGAAGTTATGTTTACCGAGGCATTAATTAGAACGAATGCATGAATGACCACTAAATTTCCATGAACTTGTACATGCATTGGTTAGTTTCCTCTTGACACTGCTTGCATCAGGTGATCTAACGCACCTCGAAATCCAACATGTAATGGTACTACTACTAGTATAGTAGAATTGAGACTTATGAAACGGAAAAATGGATGTTTTTTAGATGAGCCCTATAAACCCTAGTGGGTACGTACTCCATAAAAATAGATTTTCCCAAAACTAAGTTGCTCCCTTTCATGAATTTTGTAATATACTCCTCCGTCGACGCTCCCTTTCATGAATTCTGTACTTCCTGTCGCCGACATGTGGGACATATAGCAACCGGGTCGACGTGTGAAGCACCAAATAATAGTGCAGAACAGCAGGGGGGACGCACCCCACTCGTACCGGCCCAGTAGTAGTAATGAGCAATGAGACGTCAAATCACAATGCTGCACTTTCCCAGACGGACGAAGCAACCATTATTTCACACTTCGGTTCGCCATCATCTCAAACCACGTACTAGTATTGCTTCTGCCTCAAGAGGGACACGCGCATCGCCTTGGTACATCATGACACGTGGGACCGCATGACTGGTCATGCTCCCCCGCCGATGAACAGTACTCTAGCCTTTTAAAAAATGTATACTTTTGTACAATAGTACTATCGATGGATTGCGCCATGGAGCAAAAATTGAAATTAAAAAAAAGGTGGTACATATAGAGAGCGCACGTCCCCAAATTATGCATATAGTACTATTAAAAAAGATAGTACGTGCTTAATTGGGGTGCTAAATTCTATTAAAGAAATACTAGTAGTATGTAAATACTGAAGAGTTAAAGTAACGAGAAGAAACATAACATAGTTCTGCTGGGGGCTCAGCACAACACACCCCTCAAATTAAACTAAGCACACCTGAAATTAAACTATGCAACTAAGCCGGTAGACACTTCATTAGAAGTTTAGAACCACCATGAGCAACGACACTGCCACCTTACTAGGAGTCCTCGTCCACGTCCTCGACTTCGTCCTTGTCCTTATTCCTCTTAGCCGATACCTCTTTGCTTGAACTGCACACTTGGCTGTTGCTCTTCATCCAACCCTTGTAGATATTGAAACAAAGGTAGCCATCCATTGTAGCGTAGTGGATGTGGTCTATATCTAGTACATTCCGCTGCCATGCATAACGATGAAACGTGTATGGAGGTTTCACCAGTTTACCGTATGAAGGATGAACCATGGCTCCTGCCAGGGTCAGCATTGAAGGCTGACGAGAGGGCACCAGCCGATTCTTCTGGAGGTCGAAGGGGTTGCCTACAATGAGGCCTTTCCGACCCAGGATTTCTTCGTCGTTCCTAAAGTCTACAGTAACGAATTTCACTGTTTTGTCCTTGAGGAAGTTCTTAAAATCCTGGCACTCAACGTCGGCATGGCATATGTGGTAGACCAAGCAAACGTTATGTACGCAAACCTGGATCATGGCGGGCTTCTTCCTCTCTTCGTCCTTTAGATCCTTCTCTCGTCCCAGGACTGTGGTGTACTCAACATCTAGCCCAGTGACCCACTCATCATCTGAGTTTTCGAACATGCGTCTGAAGCGAGAAAGGCATCCTTTCACCGTCGCGGAAGAACGGGTGTAGATGACGTCGAACTCATCGCCGGTGATGGTTCTAACCTTGTACTCACCACCGATCATGGAGATTTGGGATGCCATGGATTTGGGAGGAGGGTTAGGATTAGTGGAACTGCCGTAATGTGAATGGACGGGATGACTAGGAGCGAACCGTCGTAGTATTGAAGGACGTGCGGGGACGAGTAGGAGCGAACTGCCAGCGTGCGAACGGCAGGGTAGTGGCTTTCCATTCTCCCATGATACGGGCTTCCGAGAGCCCTTGGATCTGAGATCGAACGGTTGCATGGCGTGATTCTAGACCTATGGGTGAATATCCTATCCTGGAGGGTTATTCTGCAAATTTTCAGCAACTTAGCATGCGACCGTTTGATCTCAGATCCAAGGGCTGCCAGCAGCCCGTATCATGGTCGCGCCTACCATGACCGCCTCGTCGCTTGCGCGGTCGCGCTATTGGAGATTTAACACGGTGCGTTAGGCTATTTGATGTTGGCATGTCATACATAGTCATCACTTAGTCACTCATACTACAACAAGGTTGGCTATAAGTGTATTTTTTTTACTCCTCTCTATCTCTTTCTTCATACTCAAGGAAGAAATGGTGCTAGTAAGCGTGTGTATTTATTGCATTTGCCAAGGATTGACCTCTTCCAATGAAATGGTGTTGCTAAGTTTGCTTCATTTAATTAGCTATAGACTCAAAATTGTCTTTTCACCTAGGTACACGCGCTTAGCACCGTTTCTTCCTTGGGTCACCAAACTAGTCTCTCTCTTCTTGATTAACTTGCCACATCAGACTTTATGCCTATGTGGCAAGCTTAAGCACCTGTAGGAGGAAGTAAAAGTAAGTGCAATAGTGCGCTTTACATGGCATTTTTGCATATGTGGAGGAAAGAGAGGCAAGGAAAAAGTGGAGAAGTGGGCTCTCATGCAAGAGCCAGCCTCTACTACATGGTGGAGCATTGGGAGAGGCACCTGTATGGAGGTGGTCAGGAATCTGGGAGACTCACGCCGGTCGTAGCGCCGCAGTTAAAATGGTAATGGAAAGTCAAATCACGGGGCCCCACCTATCCAGCAGTAACTCGCTGTCAAATCACACAGCCCTACGTTTGCAGCAGCCTACTCCCTCGTCTTCTCGCGTCTCTGTCGAACCGACTAGGAGGTACTGCCCCGCCGCTTACCGTGCAGGAAAAGCCCCGCCCTCGACTTTTAAATACAACTACATCCCCTTAAGAATCCAATGATATACTTTTTGTGACATAGTAACTCATATTTAGTTAGTCAAATGGATGACCTAGAACTACGTGCAGGCCCTATAAACCGATACACCTAAAAATAAAAACTGAGATGGAGAGGGCAGTTCAGCACGTATCTTTTTAGATCAATATATAGTCGGGATTCACCAAGGAGCAAAACCAAGTGGTAGGCTGCTCCTGTCGTGTTGCCGTAGAAATTCAAGCAGGGTCAGTCTGCACACGAAATGGCGACACACTTAACAGGACCCCTTTGGCCGACATGTGGCTCATCCACCATCTTGTTCCACGTGCGAAGCACCAAATTACAGTTCGGAGCAGCGGTTGGAATTGGAGGCACCCCGGTCATAGCGCCGCAGTAGTAGAAAATGAGCGACGAGGGGTCAAATCACAAAACCCCACCTTTCCCGCATTAAGCTGGACGGACGAAGCAACCATCATTTCACTATAGGGCGCAAGAGCATAAAGAAAAGAGAAAACAATGATGCGTGTGGTAGCTACCTAGGGCACCCTAGGGTAGGGGTCTCCACTACAAATTCTTTTTTTAAAGCGCCTCCACTAGAAATCGGCTTCTCCCTCCTCCTCTTGAAGAAAACCGATGATGAGTGCGGTGGTAGGGTTTGTAGTACTACGGCGTGCGGGGCCACGTCGTAGTAAACGGGTTCGAGCCGACACCTTAAATATGTGTGGGCCGCTTGGTTTTACGGGAACGAGGCAACATTTTGGGTTCGGGGACCAGTGGAGATATAGTACGTACAAAAAATTGTGGATTTAGGTTCGACCGAAAGGCAATGATGCATGGGCCTTGCATTTTGATATACCTGGGGCCGCGTGAAATTTGCTACTCTACTCAAAACTAGTAAGGTACACATGTATTGAACGCATAGATTTCGAAACCAAATTATGAATAAATACACACTATAGCATGTAAAGCTTTGAGTCATATATGCATGATGTAGATGTTCGTTTAGTTCTTATAGTTCATCTCATTCAAAATCAATAAGTTTTATAAAAATGTTAAGATTCATGGGGTTGTGCATTGTACTCCCTCCGTTCCAAAATAGATGACCCAACTTTGCACTAACTTTGTGCAAAGTTGGGTCATCTATTTTGGAACGGAGGGAGTAAATCATAAAGTAAAAAACAAATAATGGCAATTCATTTAGAAAAATAATAATCAATTATGATACAAAAGATTCTAGAACAAAGGAGAAGTGCTTGTGTTTTGAGGTTTGTGCATTATGCTTAAGTTCAACCATGGAGTCTTCTAAATTGTACATGTGGCAGATCTGGTGGAATGTTGATGATATCCAACGGCCAGTAGTGCTCGGATTTGCCTATCTCTGCACTGTCGGGTTAGCTTCATCCAGCGACCATCTTTCAAAGTTATTGGCACACTATATAGTTCTTGTGCCATAGTTGCATGTTTTGGAAAAAAGCTACTAGTGGGTTGTACTATCTATTTAGGAATAGAAGATGTATACATGGAAGTTGTAGGAAAAGAGATGACATGGAGCATCTCAATTCCTATGAGTAGGGATTGGAAAAGAGATGTCATTTGGTTCACATCATAGGAACTTTTCTATTGAGTCTAGAGATGACATGTATCTCAATTCTTGTGAGGAGGGATTAGAAAAGAGATGTAATTTGGTTCATATCATAGGAACTTTTCTATTGAATATACAATAATGTTTATTTTCCTTTGAAATTAACGGAGTATAGGAATCCATTCATATGAACCAAGTGGCTCTAAAGCTATAGAAATGATATCATGTTTATTTCCTTTGAAATGTGGAGTATATGAATCTATTCCTATGAATCAATTGGCTCTGAAGGAAAAAATCGTATAAAAATCATATCATATAGAGTTCCTATGATATTCCTCGACACTAAAGGATGCTTGAAATTGTTGCGGGTGATACGATGGTCTTTCTTTGTAGACTCCTCACCCAACTTTATAGTTACCTCTCGAAGATGAATGAAATGATATATACATGGTATTCTACACGTGCAATTTGGTACACGAAAACTCGGTAAAAGTTTGCGAGGTTTGAATTTTCAATAAAGCTATATGCACTGCATTTCGGAACGGAGGGAGCAAACGGCAGTTGCTAACACTCATGTGGAAGATTAGTGTGTAGGAGGAGTGGCTGTTCTGTTAAATGACATGGCAAAACTGACACTGTCAGATGCCGATCTAACGGTTCTTACGGCGTTCGTCAGGAATAGGCTTGTGGCGAACGTTTGTTGGATAATGATTACAGACACATGCATTGCATTGATACGTGCCCCCCTCTCTCTCACGCACACGCACCCTCACGAGTCATGACTCTCCCAAGTCCTCTCGCAGACTCGCACGTCGCACCCACCGTCTATCTGCAGGTAGACGTCACGCACATATGTGCTCTTCACACCCTACCCTCAGAACTTCTAAAAAAACAAAAGACGGAGCGCACATTTTATTTTAGCTCACACGTCACACACTTGTACTATTACTCTTGCGGCGAATGTTCTTTGGGCATAGTATATTGTACTCTCACGAAGAGAAGCGGTGCACACACGCACTAGTTCTCTCACACCCACTAGCGGGTACACGTAGGAGCGCATTTTTTATAGCTGGTACAACAAAATCACTCCACTATATATAAACGCAGGAGCCTTAGCGCTTGCTTTACTAGGGTTCCTCTCATTCACTCTCTCATGCTCTCTAGATCTAAGCAACACATAGGTGGCCACACTCTCTCTCAGCTCACGGCTGGTCACAAATCTGGCCGGACAACCTCGACCGGGGCAGGGGTGTAGGTGCATCATTCACGCTGTCGTCGGCGGCGAGGGAGGAGACCAACGGCTGCCCGCACGTCCCGATCGGCGGCTGTGTCGTTCTCTCCGAGAGAGCGCCGGCTCGGGAGGGCCTCCGACCCCTTCTTCCTCCCTGCGGTATTGTGGCCAAGATGCGGCCTCCCGACGCCGTCTTTGCGACATGCTGACGACCCTCAGGTATATATTCCTTCGAAACCTGCCTTGCTCTACAGCCCCAGCTCCCTTCGTGTGGATCCTTTTCTACTTTCGTCCGCTGTTCCAAAGCCACCTAGACTTCTACTATTATTAGAAGCAAAGCTATTTCATACAGTCGACTCAAAGCATTGATTCAAACAGGGAAGAAAGTGGGAAAGCTGTAGCATGAATCTAGGACTTGGTTCTAAGAGGAAACGGGGGAAAGTAGTAATATCTGTCACTGTTTAAATAACCGTATTTCTTATTTGCGCAAACAGGGATGTCTGTCTCCATATCGTTTCGGGATGTCTGTCTCCGTATTGTTTCTATCCGCGCAATCAAAAGCACACACCTAAGTTTTAGTACAACTGCGCAAAATGAGATGGCTATCCCTCGCTGCTGTCGTCTAACCTCCCGTATTCAAGGTATCCCTACATTGGTAGTAACTAAGGTAGAATGACCAACGCAATCTAAAAGAAGCTGATTCGTACGTTTTACTTCCTGATTGCAGTGCAGGGACGAGCGAAAACAACTGCATCCTAGTCCGGAATGCACTTTCTACTAGTTCATCCATGGACCAAGGACTAGCTGGCATGGCTGCACGGTGTTTTTTTGGACAGGTGCGCGGACAAGAGGCATTGTGGTCTGCTTATTTCTGCAAATAGCGGTGCTTAAATTTAGTGGAATGCACAAGACTTTCAGCTGGTCAGTACACTACATGGTTCAGTTCAGCATTCCAGCTCAGACCACAATTATAATTGGTTATTCTGGAATGAGAGAACCTAACCCTGAATGGTGGCAACAAGAAAAAACCAGAGTGAACTCCAGGAAATTTAAGCCTGCCGGGAGGCCCTTTGCTCAGAGAGAAGCCTTGCTTGGCTTTTCCTGATTTGTAAACCTTCTCACAACTTTGTCTTTTGCTGTGAACTAGTATATGTTCGTTATGTTCTATGAATCATTGAGATGTAAAAAATTGCTTAACTTATGCTTTTCAAAAAAAATTATGAAGACGAGTTTAATGTGAGTGTTCCACATGAGCGCTGGACTAGCATGTGAACGTTTGGAATTTATTACATTGTGGCCTCAATTAACTGCATGAACCACTGTAACAAGATACATAGTTGCTTATATGTCAGACAGTAGATTGTTGATTGTTAGCTGGTCGATAGCCTAGTGTTGAAGCGAGCTGAGCCAATGTGCCGTGTTTTGCACAACTGCTTACAAGTGGGGTAGCACCAACAGTGTTTACAAGTACTTATGTATACGTTGGCGCTCGGTTCTTGAAAGAGTGCTCTATTTCATCAAAACACACACTGCTCGTATGATAAACCGTTACAACTTATGTCTTACCATGCCATATTCATGAAAAAACTAGTGAGGACGCATCTGTTTCGGCAACAATTACGATGGTTCTCACATGATTCACGGGCACACAAAAGTAGCAGCAGTTCCCATAGACGGATTCAAATAGAGTACTAGCCCCAGAGGGGTCGATAATAGGCAAGGTTCGGATAATTATACACAATCCAAACTACTATTAAACACTAGCTGGGGCAACTATTTCATGCCTCAATCTAATTTGGGCTGGACACAAGACGGACCTTGCCATGAACATCATTGAGGACGTCCCGCAACAGCTCAATCCTGTGAACCTTAATGAAGACAACCTTGTGGCCTTGCCACTGATAAACTTGTTTGTGGAGGCATGCCACGTCATCTTCCTGCGTAAGCTTGACAAGAACAGTATTCCTCACAAACGAAGGAGTAGCTTTGAACTTCTTGTGCTTCAGTACACCCTGGACAACATGCCTGACAACAGTGAGGCTGGAATACAACTCTTCATTGGTATAACCGCAAATGGCTTCCAGGATCCAACAGCCTAAGAACTCTATTTTCCCAGTGCGTATATTCAGGTCATCCGCCTCATAGCAAGTGACATGTACAACCACACAATCCTTGTCTGCATCAGGGCTCTAATTGAAACAGAAACAAATTCTGAATTACTTTTCAGTATAAGAAACACAATTTATTTAAACCACTATGTATACCATGGCATCGAAGCTAATAAAATTTTGCATTATTAATCACCACATACTTCCTTTTCTAAAAAACTCACCACATACTTAGATGAAAAACCACAATCAAGATCGGCAAAGAAGGAAATCACCTTGGGCAGCTCAGCGGGGGGGGGGGGGGGGGACACATCCTCGAAGGGGGAAAACTGCTCCTGCAGTGCCACGGGGGCTGTAACCTCATACGGGGCGTTGACCATCTCAGTATCTGGGGTCGCCTTAGTGGTTGCCTCCATCTTCTTGGAGCTCTCTGTCTCGTGGAGATCAGCCTCCCGCGTCTGCTCCAGTATCAGCAGATCTTTGCCTGGTTCTCCTTGGTCCATCATGAAACTGACGAATACTAGGAGACCACTGAAAGGAAAACACAATCGCAATGACAATGAAACAAAAAAAAGAGTGAGGATCGGTTACTGCTTTGCAAAAGTTCTTTTTTTTCTCTGAACGAAAATATACCAACATCACGGATCCGCTTACCTTCCCTTCATTCGGAGAGAAGAACAGCGGCAAATGCAAGTGTTTCCTTTCTTGAAGACGGTGAGGGAGAAGGGGATTCAGCGAAGAGTGAAATGATGGTTGCTTCGTCCGTCAAACTTAGACTGCGGGGAGGTGGGGTTTTGTGATACGATGGCTTGTTACCGCCATGCTACAACCGGGGTGACTCTCCGCCTACATACTGCCTTCTAATTTTGTGGATGGCATTTGGGCCCACGCGCTGCATGGCCCGCATGTCGGTGAACAAAAGTATAACGACATTTAGTAGAGGGAGACGTTTCAATGACCTAGGAGAAGCCAGAAGCGGTAGAGTGTCTCCATTGTACTAGTAGTAATTGTTTTTGTTTTTCTGGGTAGCTGTAGAGTGTCTCCACTGTACTAGTAGTAATTGTTTCTCGGGTCCCAAGACAAAACAGCCCATCCACACTAGCAAATTGTTTTTCTTCCTCCTCGCTCCCACCCACCTCACGTCAGCTCGCTCCAGTCGTACCCCCAAATTCCTCACCTCACTCCTACAGAAAACCCCAGCTCCCCTTCTTCCTCACTCCTACAGAAAAACCCCAGCTCCCCTTCTTCTTCGCTCGCACTACAACTAGGCTTGTCATTCGTTACTCTGCTCAAATCCGTGAGCGTGACGCGACGCCCTCGAGGAAAATGGAGTCGGCTGACCCCAGCGCCAAGAAGATGAGGCTCCTGCCAGCGGCGACGCCTGTTGTAGATCCCGCACCCGACAACGCGGGGAGAAGCGGCAACCCCGCCCCCACCCCCCCCCCCCCACCGGATCCCAGGAACCCATAGAATCTCGGGTGGACCGCATCAGCGATCTCCCGGACGCCATCCTTGGGGAGATCATCTCGCTTCTCCCCACCAAGGATTGCTGCCGCACCCAAGTCTTCTCAATTCGGTGGCGCCCTCTATGCCGCGTCGTTCCCCTTAATCTCGACCGTCGTCAGCTATCTCTCTTCAATGATTTTGAAATCTCCAGAGCCATCATCTCCTCCCACCAGGGCTCCGTTCAAAGCCTCTACATCCCGTCATGCTACCTGAGCAAGCATACCATGCCCTGCACGGTGGACGCCTGGCTGGAATCCCCTGAATTCAAAGAACTACAGCTGCTTGAGTTCTACTATTCCCCTGGAAATCACATACCACATACCGAACGCCATGAACTTGTGCCCTCAGCACCGATGTCCATGTCGTGGTTTTCGTACTCTCTCCACACCGCGACCTTTGCGCAGTGCTACCTACCAGACAATCTGGTACTAAACCTTCGACTCCCATTTCTCAAGAAACTTTCACTTGTGCGGGTTCGTATATATCGGAGGCCTCATTGCATAGCATCATCCACTCCAGTTGCCCTGCGCTGGAGTGCTTGGTGCTTGTTTTCACAGTTAGAATCGGTTGTCTCGAAATAAAGTCGCCTAACCTTGTAAGAATTGGAATTTCTTTTGACGGAAGGCAGCTCATCATCCAAGATGCCCCTTCACTTCAAAGGTTGATCCTTGATTCTAGTTATTCACCGTTGCAAATAACCGTCCTCTCTGCGTCTAAACTGGAGACCTTGGGTGTAATACATGATCTCTCCGCTCATTTCAATATGGTGTTTGGCTCCACAGTTCTTCGGGTACTTTATATTATCATCTACACTTGTAACCATAAGCTGCATTTTAAATTTCTGCGCATAATTTATATATCATCTTGGAGTACACATTTTGTACTAATATTATGCTCAATGAAGAGTTTCTCCATGGATGGCCTATCAATGGTGCTGGATTCTGTCAAGATCTTATATATCCAAATGAATAGTTTTGATCTGAACAAGATTATTGGCTTGCTGCAATGCTTTCCATGTCTGGAAAAGTTGTATATAAAGGTGATAATTTCACGCACATTGGAAGCCCGCATATAGTGTACTAGAATTAATCGTTCAGCTGTTGCTCTTTCGACACTCTTCTTGTAGACCTTAACTATTTTCAATCTTCATGTCTATTTAGGCAACAGGACGGGGTAAGAAAGTTATAACCAATCAGTGGATTCGTAAGCATTGGGATTTTATCACTTCTCATGAGATTCGATTGAAGACAATAGCGCTAGAACGATATGTAGCCAACCGTGCAAACACAAGATTTTTCACATTCTTCCTGCTGAATGCAAGGTTACTATTGTCCATCAGGCTTAAGTTTATCAGCAGCATGGATTTGAAGAATGGGTATGTCGAAGAGCAAAAAAAGGATTTTCAGGTGGGCAAAAGAGCTTCTGAACGTGCCGGGCTTCTATTTACAACATATTGTGGTCATAATCCAGTAAATTTTATGACCCAAGATGTTCATTCTATGGACCTGACTGATCCACTTGACTGTGACTGCCGAAAATAGTGCTGGAGTTATATGTTGTTGCCCTTTTCAATCTAGTTTTTTTTGTAAACCTGATGAACAATTAACCCTCGTGCTTTTGTACAGTTTGTAAGCTGGAGTTAGATGTTCCTGCCCTTTTCAACTCGGCTGTGACTGTCATATTTTCTTTGAAACAAGGCAAATGGCTTGCCATTCGTTTAATTTGGAGTGAAATATTGTAACTAATCCAAACCAAGGGAAATAACATCACTCTCGCCGGTTGCTTGAGCTCACTGTGCATTACAGAAGCCAAGTGATTAGCCCCCGCCAGCACCCACAAACTTATGTCGAACTAGCACAACAAATGGGCTGTAAATTTTCATAGGAAAGGTTGGACATCTGGGGCTCACGCCATTGTCAACGTAGTCAATAAACGAGAGAATTACACTACGAGCGGCTGACACCAGGGACCCAGCAAGTCGCGCAGTATTTTTTTTTTGAGGAACAACCAGTTGTTATTTATACTAGTTTTAGCGACGGATCAGGGTAACAACGAAGCTATGCGGGGCTGTGGCCCGTCTAGCCAGGGTTTTATTTATGTTTACCACATCATGAGCCCACTTGTCTTTTTTCTTGCTGAAAATGGCTAGCCTAGTTCTATTTTTTTATGAAATACCCAAACAAGGCCTACTTGCTTTAGCGGCCCTGCTGGGCTGCAAATCTTTCAAGATGAGGAGAGTTTCATTCGGTTTGCCCAGAAATGGGCTGTAAATTTTAAAACACATCAAACCGGGAATTAGTTTCATTTTTTTCATTACAAGATCTTAAATTCCATTGATTTTTATGTGTGGACAATTATTTGGATTTTATATTTATATAAATTATTTTTCAAAATAGTTTGAATGTGAATCAATATTTCTGGATTAAAAACAGTTGACCGCACCGAAATATGCAAAAATTCGTATACTTTTTAACCGTGGCCACAATATGGGGTGTGATGCTAACAAAAAGAAGATGGGCTCCAAAAAATTCTTAAGAATTAGCAAATGGGCTGTACATTATTAGAAATAATGGCAGATGGGTTGTATGTTGTTTTCCACAGATTTGAGGCTGACTTGTGCGCCTACTACAGGTTGACGCGTATGCTTTCATAAAAAAAGGTTGACGCACACGCAACGCCCTGTCAACTTAACACATGAGAGCAGTGACTATTGGATGTCCATCCAACGGCTGTCGTGCTTCTTCAATCTCTGCTCTTCATGCTCAAGCCGCTCAAACAAGCGCCGGCGGGACTGCCTGCTCCCTCCTCCCGCGGCCGGCTATGCTGTCGCACAGGCCTCACGGCCCCACCGTACTCCCATCGCTGGCCTAGCCATCCCTCTACTCACCCACATATGTTGTTATTCTCCGGCGACGAAAGACGAACCAGTAAACCCTCGTACTCCTCCGCATCGGAAACAACTGCCGAGTATCCCCCGGCTCCGTGTCGTTCCCTTCCTAGGCCTCGCCGTCGTCCACCGCCATGGTGCTCTCGGCGCGGCCTGGTCAACGTGGTCAATGAACGACATCCATCGGAAGTGGACTGTACGTGGAGAGGCTGACAGATGGGTCCACGGCCGCACGCAAGGAAATGCCTCCTTATTACGCGCAAAATAATGATTCCTCCACCTGACAGCTAGGATCCACAGGAAGGTCCTCTCTATTTCACGAAAAAAACGTTCCCCCGCTGACAGGTCGGACCCACCAGTTATATCTTCGCACGCAAGGAAGTGCCTCCTTATTACGCCCAAAAAATGAATACCCCCCTGCTAGCTGGGACCCACCATATTGTTGGGCTGACTTGTGGGCCTACTAAGTTGACGGGGACGGAGAGCTTTGTCAACTTAGTCAATACTCCAGTGACCGTATGATGTCCATCCAACGGCCATAGTGCGTCTTCAACCTCTGGTCTTCTTGCTCCAGCCGCCCAAAGCAGCGCCGGTCGTGCCGCCTGCTCCTGCCTCCCGTGGCCGGCTGTGCTACCGCGGAGGCCTCACCGCCCCCATACTACTCCCACCACTGGCCAGGCCATCCCTCCACTCACCCACACCCCTTGTTATTCTGCGGTGACGGCAGCCTCACACCGCAGCTGAAACAGTGAACGCTCGTACTCCTCTCCGCGTGGGCATCCACTACCGCATCTTGCATGGCTCCGCGTCGTCCCCTTCCTAGGCCTCGCCGTCGTCCACCGCCGTGGTGCTCTCGGCGCGGCGTGGTCAATGTGGTCAACGACCGACTTCCATCAGAAGAGTATTGTACGTGGAGAGACTGGCAGCTGGGTCCACGGGAGCCGCAAGGAAGTGCCTCCTTATTACATCGAAAATAATTATTCCTCCACCTGATAGCGGGGACCCACCGGACGGGCCACCAGTATTTTGCGAAAAAAATCATTTCCCCCTGACTGCTGGGACCCACCGGACGGGCCACCGTATTTCGCGAAAAGAACGTTCCCCCTGTTGTTAGCTCGGACCCACCGGAAGTGCCTCCTTATTACGCACAAAAAAATGAATACTCCCCCGGCTAGCTGGGACCCACCTTGCTGGGAGGCTGACTTGTGGGCCTACTAGTTGACGGGGATGAAGGGCTTTGTCAACTTAGTCAATATGAATGATTCTAGCTCCAGTGACCGTACAATGTCCATCCAACGGTCGTAGTGCTTCTTCAACCTCTTGTCTTCTTGCTCCTGTCGCCCAAAGCAGCGCCGGTCGTGTCGCATGCTCCTGCCTCCCGTGGCCGGCTGTGCTACCGCAGAGGCCTCACCGCCCCCTACTATTCCCACCGATGGCCAGGCCCTGCGGCGACGGCAGCCTCACACCGCAGCAGAACTAGTGAACCCTCGTAGTCCTATTCGTGTGGGCTTCCACTGCCGCGCCGTCCCCTTCCTAGGCCTCGCCGTCGTCCACCGCTATGGTGCTTTCCGTGCAGCGTGGTCAACGTGGTCAAGGAACAACTTCCATCGGAAGAGTACTGTACGTGGAGAGGCTGACAGCTGGGTCCACGACCACAGCCCAGTTTTTCTATGATTTGCCAAGTAAGTCGCTTTGTCAGGTCTGTTGGGTTGCAAATCTTTCAAGACGAGGAGAGCTTTCATTCGGTTGGCCGAGAAAATGGCCCATCAGTAATGAGAAATGGGTTGTACATTTTTAAAACACATCAAACCGGCAATTAGTTTCAAATATCTTTTTTTCATTTCAAGATTTTAAATTACATTAATTTTTATGCGTGGAGAATTTGTTGGATTTTATATTGATATACATTTATTTTTAAAATCAGTTTGAATGTGAGTCGAAATTTCGGGAATAAAACAGTTCGGACCGCACCGAAATATGCAAAATTTCATATAATTTTTTAACCGTTGCAACAATATGGGCTGTAATGCTAACAAAAAGAATATGGGCTCCAAAAAACCTTAATAATTAGCAAATGGGCTGTAAATTATTAGAAATAATGGCAGATGGGCTGTATGCTATTTCCCACATATTTGAGGCTTTCCTAAAAAAAGGTTGACGCACAAGCAGTGACTGTTGGATGGCCATCCAACGGCCGTTGTGCTTCTTCAATCTCTGCTCTTCCTGCTCCAGCCGCTCAAACAGGCGCCGGCGGGACTGCTACTCCCTCCTCCCCGCGGTTGGCTCTGTTGCTGCGCAGGCCTCACCACCCCACTGTACTCGCATCGCTGGCCTAGCCATCCCTCTACTCACCCACACCTGATGTTATTCTCCGGCGACGGCAGATGAACCAGTAAACCCCCATGTCGGTGTCAAAACCGGCGGATCTCGGGTAGGGGGTCCCGAACTGTGCGTCTAGGCCGGATGGTAACAGGAGGCAAGGGACACGAAGTTTTACTCAGGTTCGGGCCCTCTTGATGGAGGTAAAACCCTACGTATTGCTTGATTAATATTGATGATATGGGTAGTATAATAGTAGATCTACCGCGAGATCGGAGAGGCTAAACCCTAGAAGCTAGCCTATGGTATGATTGTTGTTCTGTATCTTGTCCTACGGACTAAAACCTTCCGGTTTATATAGACACCGGATAGGGTTAGGGTTACACAAAGTCGGTTACAATGGTAGGAGATCTACATATCCGTATCGCCAAGCTTGCCTTCCACGCCAAGGAAAGTCCCTTCCGGACACGGGACGAAGTCTTCAATCTTGTATCTTCATAGTCCAGGAGTCCGGCTGAAGGTATAGTCCGGCTATCCGAACACCCCCTAATCCAGGACTCCCTCAGTAGCCCCCGAACTAGGCTTCAATGATGATGAGTCCGGCGCGCAGATTGTCTTCGGCATTGCAAGGCGGGTTCTCTTCCGAATTCCGTGTACCTGTCGAATAAAGTCTGATTTCTTATAAATGTTGCGCTCCTTGGCTTCTACGCCCAATAATGGCCGTCTCCCATGTGTCAAACGAATATGAAAAGTCTGAGTGTTTTTACATCCACACCCCTAGCCGCGTAAATGAGCCGCCCATTTAAGGGGACGAGGATTTAGATCCATGCCACACCTTCTCCCCTTTCCGAGTGTTCATCAGAGCGCATCCGATAAAGGTCCATTCCACCATGGCCAGCCGTCGCAACTCCTCCCTTCGCCCTTCCAGCCCTAAGCCTAGATATTGGGAGAGATGCTCCATCCCGCATAGCGAGCTAGTGACGCTCCAGACCAAGGGATTTCTCCCCCCGGCCTATATGGTCCCGGTTCGAGCCGGTCTTGCCATCTGTAATGGTGGAGAGCAAGCGGAGAGTGCCCCTAATCCCTCCAAAGGAGAGCGAGTATGCCTTGTCCCTTATTTAATAAGAGGGCTCAGATTTCCAATCCATCCGTTTCTCCGGGGGCTCCTGGAGTTCTATGGCCTCCAGCTACACAATCTTACGCCTGCCTCCGTATTGCATATCGCGGGCTTCGTAGCCCTCTGCGAGCTGTTTTTCGGTGTTGAGGCTCATTTCGGGCTGTGGAAAGAGTTGTTCTGCCTCATGCCCCGTTCTAAGAAGGGGCCAATATATCAAGTGGGCGGAGCCGAAGTGTGGCACATCGCCGGGACCGGATATCTATCCGGAACCCCAAAGAAGGCGTCCGAGGACTGGCCTTCAGAATGGTTTTACATAGAGGACGTCCCGCTGCCGGATCCTGTCCGAATCGGCCTCCTTGAGTTCGACAGTGCTCCACTAAAGAAGTGCCTAAGTTGGCGTCCACGGAGCCCTCAGAGGGAAAGTGGCAATGACGTTATTTACCTGATGGGCCGGATAAGATTGTTAGCTCATTCCGGACTGACCATGATCGGGGTCATGGCCGCATGCATCATGCGAGGGGTGTAGCCGCTACAGTATGGAGGCCACCCCATGTGGGACTTCAACGGGGAGGACGACGCCACCCGCTACGGCCATAAGGGGCCGGATTCGGCTTGAGGCTCTAATAAAGACCTTGTATGCTTTGTACAAGGGAGAAGAGGAGGATTTTCTCCACGTTGACCCGAAGGGTGGATTTTCTATGTACAATCCTCCAAGTTGGGTAAGTGGTCGCATCTTGCCCATCCATTTTATATCCCCATCGTTAAATATTCAGTCTAGCGACTTCAACACAGGAACTGCGCCAGGCTGTTAAAGAAATAAACAGCCCTCCTCCACAACCCGAGGACCCAGGACGGTCCCTTGACCCGGCCTCTCAAGAGGATCCAGACGTATCTGTGGAGCTGATTGATGGAGTGTTCCATCAATTGAGCAAGGACAACGCCTTGGTGGCCATTATGGCCGATTACCCAGGGCTAATCCCGGCCTCCCAACTAACTGGGATCGAAGTCCCAGTACCCCGAATAGGGGTCCGCCCTCTCGTGTTTTCAGTTTCCTGATGACAACCGAGCTTTGCAGGGGAGGTTTCTGAGACGGGAGGCCGAACTTGCGGTGACAAGCCAACGAGGGGCCGCAGGGCCCCGTGGGCAGAAAAGAGGTGCAGTCTGGACCAAGGCGTCAGCGCAAAGGTATGGCGCGCCTCCTTAGGTGTTATACTTTTAAGGCATATTAACACTCGTGCTCTCTTCAGGACAAAGAGACCTCGCCGGACTATATTCGGAGAGGCTGTCAATCGTGCCTCCACTAGCTAGGCTCCAAAGCCTGGTCCGGAGGTGGAGGCGAACACAAGGCGCGCACCGGACGCTCCTCCGACGGAGGATGTGGACAGGTTGTCTGCCACCAACTCTGAGGTGGAGAGTGCCATGAACCACAGGCGTCGCCGGACAATTTTTCGCGACGCTTGTTTCTCCCAAGAGGCATTAGATGCCTTCAAGTCGGGAGATGCGTACCTCCGTGCCGCTCAAAATGGTCTAGCCAAAGCCACGGAGCAATATGTAAAAGACATACGGGTAAGAAAATTTTGGTAATTATATATATATACCAGTAGCCCCCGAGACTTGAAATAGTTAGAATAACTGATTTAAGGATCATTTGTTATGCAGGTTCTTACAGAAAAGAATTCCCTACTGTCCCAGGAACTGGAAGAGTGCAAAGCCCAACTTGAGGCCGCACTAGCCACGGCAGGGGAGCCCAAGGAGACCCCCTCTGGTAATATACACTTCGAAAGGTAAGCATTTTGCGAAGCGCAGCATGGTTGCGAATCTGACAAATGAAATTGCAGATGGCGCCGGATTGAATCCGGAAAGGCAACACCTCCTACGCCAGCTGAAGGCTGGTGAGAAGGTGCTGACAAAGGTGAGGCGGGAGAAGAATGATCTCCAGGATGTTCGTGCCCAGCTGTTGGACTCCGTTAAGGAGAATCAGCGGCTTCAGCGCGGCATATTTAGTAAGTGCTTGAACGAACCTTTGAAAAAAGTTCGGCGGGGAAGTCGACTAACAGAGTAATGTTTGTAGGTGTGCTAACAGGTCGTCGTGCAGAGGAGATGCCCGGTTCTATGGGTGACCTTCTTCCCGAGCTCTCGCAACTGCTCGAGCGAGTTCGGCAGGCGATGCAAGGCATCGCCCAGGCCTTGTGGCCGTCCATCTCCATGCCTGAAGGTCTTGGAGAGCTTGCAGAGAAGCTAAAGGGAGCATGGCGGCGCTTCCGATTGTGGAAGATATCGGCATGCCGTCAAGGCGCTAGGGAGGCCTGGGCCATGGCAAAGATGTGGTACACAAAGGCTGACCCCAACCACATGGTCGAGGTCGGTTCTGTAGGGCCTGATGGGAATGAGATCCCTGTAAGCTTAGGATACAGCCAAGTAGAATTGGCCGCAAAGTATTCCCAGCAAGACTGTAAATTAGACAGTCTGTTAGATGGTATTGAAGAGGAATACAATCAGTTAGGATGACTATGTAATTTAATTGACATTTATAATGCCTTGTAGCTGGATTGTAGATTGTTTGTCATGGCCGACCTTTTCGCTTCAGCCTCGGGACCTGATGGTCCGGAGTGTGTCCGAATTCCCATGCGGTTATATAAGAACCGAGGAATGCATGGGGACCAGGCGTAGGGGTCATTAGTGCGTGAACAGACAAGTGCCCGACTAGTTATGTTATATTACATGGTTAGTAAGAAACATCTTCCAGGGAGAATAGTTCCGTTAGGGGTTCCTTTCCCTGGGAGGCATGCCCTAAAGTGCATGCCCATTCTGCGAAAAAGACGCGGGAAAAAGCATCTGGGGGCATATAAATAGTTAAAAGATCATCTTTTAGGTCACCGACATAATATTCCCTTAAGAATGCTAGCTTTCAGCTTCACCCAGTCTGAGGTACACATCCGGCTAATCCGGCAGTAACAATCGCAGAGGTGCTCCCTTTACCACCTAGCCGAATAATCGGGAACGTAGGGGTAAGCACAGGAGCCAGGCAACCCAGCTTGGCCAAAACTTAAGTCATATCGATGCATATAATGGTGAAATAAAAGGTACATGCAGAAGTGTAACACATGTGTTGGGCATGAAGCCCGTATAAATAAGCTTCTGTTAAAAGAAGCCCCCAGGTTTAATGAGTGCGAATAGCACGTCATTGGATGAGCCTTTAAAGGCTATAAGAGAAAGGAAGGGGAGAAGGAGAGAAATGTAAGACAGACAGTATATAAAAAATGGACGGAGGAAGGAGACGAACACAGAGTCCGGCGCTAGGCATAGAATCTTCGGAGACGGGCTGCGTTCCATGGGTTCCGCTCGAGTCGGTTATCCGATGCATCTCACAGGCGGTACGCTCCACCAGTCAGGACTTGGTCAATTATGAAGGGACCTTCCCACTTGGGCTTGAGTTCGTCCTTTTTCTTGTCTGGCAGGCGTAGAACTAATTCGCCAATGTTGTAATTTTTGGCCCGTACTTCTCTGCTTTGATATCTTCGAGCATGCTGTTGATAGAATGCGGAACAGGCTTTTGCCACGTCACGCTCCTCCTCCAATGCGTCCAAACTGTCCTGCCGATCGAGCTCGGCTTCTCTTTATTCGTACATGCGCACTCGAGGTGAGTCATGAATTATGTCGCAAGGCAAAACTGCCTCTGCACCGTACACCATAAAGAATGGTGTGTATCCGGTGGTGCGATTCGGCGTGGTCCGCAGCCCCCAAAGTACGGAGTCGAGCTCCTCTACCCAGTGCGTGTTAGATTCCTTGAGGGACCTCACTAATCTGGGTTTGATGCCGCTCATGATAAGACCATTTGCACGTTCGACCTGGCCGTTAGTTTGTGGGTGATAGACGGAAGCATAATCGAGCTTGATGCCCATGTTTTTGCACCAGAGTTTTACCTCATCGGCCATAAAGTTCGTGCCGTTATCAGTGATGATGCTGTGGGGGACGCCGTAACGGTGTAGAACCCCAGATATAAAGTCTATCACCGGTCCGGATTCGGCCGTCTTAACAGGCTTGGCTTCTATCCATTTGGTGAACTTATCCACCATGACCAGTAAGTATTTTTGCTTGTGGGTTCCGCCTTTAAGGGGTCCAACCATGTCAAGCCCCCAGACCGCGAAGGGCCAAGTGATGGGGATAGTTTGAAGGGCGGTGGGTGGCATATGGCTTTGGTTTGCAAAGAGCTGGCAACCGATGCATCGTTGGACTAAGTCCTAGGCGTCTGCCCGGGCCGTCGGCCAATAAAAACCTGTACGGAAGGCCTTGCTTACAAGGGACCGAGCTGCAGCGTGATGACCGCCGAATCCGGCATGAATTTCAGCCAGGAGGTTCCACCCTTCCTCTTCGGAGATGCACCTTTGAAGGACTCCGGTAGTGCTTTTATTATAAAGCTCTCTCTCGTGGACTTTGTAGGCTTTGGATCGCCGCACTATGCAGCTTGCCTCATTTTGGTCCTCGTGGAGTTCCTTCCTAGTAAGGTAGGCGAGGAATGGTTCTGTCCACGGGGCGATGACGGCCATTATTAGGTGGGCTGAAGGTGTTATTTCATTGGCAGAGCCTCCGATTGTGTCAGAATGTTCGGTGTCGGGCAGTGTGGTTGGGTCCGGGCTGTTATTGTTCGGCTCCCCTTCCCATACTATGGATGGTTTGAACAGCCTTTCCAAGAAGATGTTGGGGGGGACTACATCGCGTTTTGCGCCGATGCGTGCCAGGACATCTGCCGCCTGATTATTTTCCCGGGCTATATGGTGAAATTCAAGCCCTTCGAACCGAGCTGACATTTTTAGGACGGCATTGCGGTAGGCTGCCATTTTTGGATCCTTGGCATCGAAGTCTCCATTTATTTGGGATATTGCGAGGTTCGAGTCCCCGCGCACCTCTAGGCGTTGAATGCCCATGGATACTACCATCCGGAGACCATGTAAAAGGGCCTCATATTCGGCTGCATTGTTGGAGTCTGTGTACATAATCTGGAGCACGTATTGAACTGTGTCTCCTATGGGGGATGTCAAAACGACGCCAGCCCCTAGTCCGGCCAACATCTTGGAGCCGTCGAAATGCATGATCCAATTTGAATATGTGCCATACTCTTTAGGGCCTTTGGCCTCCGTCCATTCTGCGACGAAGTCGGCCAAAACTTGCGACTTGATGGCTCACCGTGGCTTATAAGTTATGTCGAACGGGAGGAGCTCAATGGCCCATTTTGCAATCCGGCCCGTTGCATCACGGATGTTTATAATATCGTTAAGTGGTACTTCCGAGGCTACTGTTATTGAACACTCTTGAAAGTAGTGTCGTAGCTTCCGAGATGCCATGAATACCGCGTATGTAATCTTTTGATAATGCGGGTACCGTGATTTGCACGGAGTGAGGATAGTGGACACATAATAGACCGGCTTTTGAAGGGGGAATTTGTGTCCATCCGTTTCTCGTTCGACGACGAGCACTTCACTTACAACCTGATGTGTTGCTGCAATGTACAATAGCATTGGTTCGCCAATGTTTGGCGTGGCCAGGACTGGGTTTGTTGCCAATATGGCTTTTATTACGTCGAGTCCGGTCGTGGCTGCATCCGTCCATTCAAAGTGTTCGGTGCGCCGAAGGAGGCGGTAAAGGGGTAGGGCCTTTTCTCCCAAGCAGGAGATAAAGCGGCTTAGAGCCGCTACGCATCCGGTTAACTTTTGTACTTGTTTGAGGTCCTTTGGGATATCCAATTGTGACAGAGCTCAGATCTTGGCTGGATTTGCTTCAATTCCTCTACCAGATACAATGAAGCCCAAGAGCTTTCTGGCGGGAACGCCGAAAATGCATTTTTCCGGGTTGAGCTTGATGTCGTATGTTCGGAGGTTATCTAATGTGAGCTGCCTCAAGTCGTCTACTAGAGATTCGACATGTCTTGTTTTGACGACCACCACATCATCTACATATGCCTCCACTGTTTTGCCGATCTGGTTTGCCAGACATGTCTGAATCATGCGCTGATATGTTGCGCCGGCGTTTTTGAGCCCGAAGGGCATTGTGTTGAAGACGAATGGGCCGTATGGTGTGATAAATGCCGTTGCGGCTTGGTCTAATTCTGCCATCTTGATTTGGTGGTAGCCGGAATATGCGTCGGGGAAACACAACGAATCATGTCCTGCGGTAGCGTCGATAATTTGATCGATGCGGGGGAGGGGGAAGGGATCCTTTGGGCAAGCCTTGTTAAGGTCTTTAAAATCAACGCACAGGCGCCAGGATTTGTCCTTCTTTGGTACCATCACCAGGTTTGCTAGCCAGTCTGAATGTTTTATATCTCTGATGAATCCAGCCTCCAATAGCTTTGCTAGCTCTTCTCCCATGGCCTGTCTCTTAGGTTCGGAAAAACGCCGAAGAGCTTGTTTGACAGGTTTGAATCCTTTTAGGATATTTAAGCTATGCTCGGCGAGCCTGCGTGGGATTCCTGGCATATCTGAAGGGTGCCAGGTGAAAATGTCCCAGTTCTCTCGTAGGAACTCTCGCAGTGCGGCGTCTACATCAGGGTTTAACTGTGCCCCGATGGAAGCTGTTTTATTGGGGTCCATTGGATGGACCTGGAATTTGACTATTTCGTCCGCTGGTTTAAAGGAGGTGGACTTGGATCTTTTGTCGAGTACCACATCATCCCTATTCATCATGGAGCGCAGCGCAGTCAGTTCCTCAGCCACTAGGGCTTCGGATAGTGCCTCGAGGGCCAGTGGGGCTATCTTGTTTTCGGCGCAGAGTGCTATGTCCGGATCACTAGCGAGAGTGATGATCCCGTTAGGCCCGGGCATCTTGAGCTTCATGTACCCGTAATGGGGTATTGCTTGGAAGATTGTAAACGCTTCCCGCCCTAGCAGAGCGTGATAACCGCTGCTGAACGGAGCCACATGGAACGTGACCTCTTCGGACCTGTAATTATCCGGAGTGCCGAACACCACATCTAGTGTGATTTTTCCTGTACAGCGCGCTTCCCGACTGGGGATTATTCCTCTAAAGGTTGTGCTGCTTCGCTCAATGCGGTTCCAGTCTATTTCCATTTTGTGAAGGGTTTCCTCGTAAATGAGGTTCAATCCGCTACCGCCGTTCATGAGTACCTTGGTAAGACGAAAGTCGTCCACTATTGGACTAAGGGCCAACGCGGCTGGTGCTCGGGCTATTCGGAATTTAGGTTCATCACTGGCGTTAAAGGTAATAGCTGTGTCATTCCATGGGTTTATTGTTGCTACTTGGTAGACTTCAGCAAGGCTGCGGAGTGTCCTTTTTCGCATATTATTTGATGCGAAAGTCTCGAAGACTGTGAATACCGTATTGGTGTCTCTGGGGTGGCTTTTTTGTGGCCTCCGGAATTAGGAGATCTTCGCCAATTTTGGCCACCTGCCGGAGTATCCAACATGCTCTAAGGCTGTGAGTTGGTGTGGCGTCCTCTGTACTGTGAATTTTACAGGGTCCATTGAGCCATCCTTCCAGTACGCTTCTATGCCCTGTAGAGGGGTTTTGCCTTTTGCTGTTTGACCCGGGTGTCTGGCGATGATGCACCCTTTTATTTTGGACTGGGTTTGTATTCAGGGCCGGATCGTCCCAAAATTTTATTTCGGTTTTCCAGGCACTTTCCATCGCACAGTACTTTCGTACGATGGACGCCAAGTCAGCGAAGCGTGTAATATCATGGCGACTTATGGCGTTGAGGATTCCCTTGTCCGTGCAATTATTGCAGAAGATTGAGATTGTGTCTTCCTCGCGGCAGTCCCTTATCCTGTTCCTAGCCAGGAGGAATCTAGCCCAGTAATGATGTACTGTTTCTTCGGGCTCTTGCCTGATTTGGGATAGATCGCTTGTGTTTGGGTGGGTGGGTGGGTGGAATTAAATCCGAAGCCTCACCCAATCTGAGGCTCAGAGGCCGAGGAGTTTCCGAACTCAAAAATTTGGATTCCTGGATGTTGTCCAATGAATCCAGCCCGTCGCCTGACTCTAAGTTCAGGTCTTGAGTGGTATCCTCCCCTCCGTGGGTATCCGGCTTGGAGGGATCGGGAATCCGGACGTAGCTAGTACTTAAGATAGATGAAGGGTCGCCGCACTGTCCCTCTACCACGGCAACATGATGGGTGACTTGGGGAGAGTTAATCTCTCTCAGATCGGGTTTAGGCCCAATCTGGTCATAATCCGTAGCGACTCCCAGGGCGGCGATGCGATCCAAGAGCTCGTTTATGGAGGAGAGCTCCATTGGATCTAACTGCTTGGCAAGTTCCGATCTGACATGAAGATTGTTTTCGATGGCTCAAGAGGTCATCGTCGGCGTAGAAGCCGAACAGGCGGTCATAAGAAAACCACCTAGCCGGAGGGTTTGGCTGACAGCCAAAGCTCCCTTAGCAATGGTGCCATCTTTAAAGACGGGGCGAAGCATCCTTCCTGATGGCGACGACACAGAGGAGCTCTCAATGAAAGCACCAATGTCGGTGTCAAAACCGGCGGATCTCGGGTAGGGGGTCTCGAACTGTGCGTCTAGGCCGGATGGTAACAGGAGGCAAGGGACACGAAGTTTTACCCAGGTTCGGGCCCTCTTGATGGAGGTAAAACCCTACGTCCTGCTTGATTAATATTGATGATATGGGTAGTACAAGAGTAGATCTACCACGAGATCGGAGACGCTAAACCCTAGAAGCTAGCCTATGGTATGATTGTTGTTCTGTATCTTGTCCTACGGACTAAAACCCTCCGGTTTATATAGACACTGGATAGGGTTAGGGTTACACAAAGTCGGTTACAATGGTAGGAGATCTACATATCCGTATCGCCAAGCTTGCCTTCCACGCCAAGGAAAGTCCCTTCCGGACACGGGACGAAGTCTTCAATCTTGTATCTTCATAGTCCAGGAGTCCGGCTGAAGGTATAGTCCAGCTATCCGAACACCCCCTAATCCAGGACTCCCTCACCCCATACAGTTGTACTCCCCTCCGCGTGGGAAACAACTGTCGAGTCTTCCCTGCCTCCATGTCGTCCCCTTCCTAGGCCTCGCTGTAGTCCACCGCCCAGGTGCTCTTGGCGCGGCGTGGTCAAGGAACGGCTTCCATCGGACGTGGACTGTACGTGGAGAGGCTGACAGCTGGGTCCATGGACGCAGCAAGGAAGTGCCTCCTTATTACGTGCAAAATAATTAATCCTCCACCTGACAGCAGGGACCCACCGGACGGGCCACCGTATTTTGCGAAAAAAACGTTTGCCCCTGACTACTGGGACCCACTAGCTACATCTTCGCACGCAAGGAGGTGCCTGACAGTCGGGACCCACCTGGTCGAAGCGTACGTAGCGTTGTCATTCTGGTCGCGAACGTGTATGTACATATATACTGGTGGATGTAGAGGCGCGCACGTGTCGTAGTAGAGGCGGCCAGGGTGCAAGAAAGAAAATACGACCACGTATGTGTACATACGGGCGGGGTCTCGAACGCCTACTCGCGCATACGTACGGCGAGGGCTCGTTGGCATGGCTGGGTCGGAACGGAGAAACAACGTCGCCGTCGTGTTCATGGGGAGGCAACGGAATGCGTCGTGTTCATGGGGAGGCAACGGAATGCGTCGTGTTCATCGGGAGGCAACGGAACGCGTGGGAGCCAACCGGCTGGGTCGGAACGGAATGCGTGGTCGTGTTCATCGGGAGGGCTTGGACGGAACAGGCGATGGAAACGAGGCCTGGCGTACTGCACAACGGAGGAAACGGACCTCCTACGTTCGGAACGGGGTCCTGTTGATCGGGAGGGGTCTGCCGTACCGCAAAACGGAGGAAACGGACCTTCTACGGTCAAAACGGGGTCCTGTTGATCGGGAGGGGTGTGGCGTACCGCAAAACGGAGGAAACGGACTTGTGTTGGAGCGCTACGGTCGAAACGGGGGCCCTATTCATCGGGAGGGGTGTGGCGTACCGCAAAATGGGACTCCACGAGATACTGTTCATCTCCACCGTCGACCCCCTCCAGCCTCCACGAGCTACTGTTCATCCACCGTCGACCTCCTCCAGCCTCCATAGGCTCCTGTTCATCCAGCCTCCACCGGCTACTGTTCAACCACCCCTCCACCGTCTATTGTTCATCCAGCCCTCCACACCACGGGGTCCTGTTCAACCACCCCTCCATGGGCACCCCTCCATTGTCTACTATTGATCCAGCCCTCCACACCACGGGGTCCTGTTCAACCACCCTTCCACCGTCTACTGTTCATCCAGCCCTCCACACCACGGGGTCCTGTTCAACCACCCCTCCACCATCTACCGTTCATCCAGCCCTCCACACCACGGGGTCCTGTTCATGCACCCCTCCACGGGCACCCCTCCACCGTCTACTGTTCATCCTGCCCTCCACCGCACCACGGGGTCCTGTTCATCTAGAGGCAACGCCACCGCTCACTGTTCATCCAAACCCCCCGCAATGCTCATTGTTCATCCCATCGATCGGCTTCAATTAGCAGCAGTAGCGAAGGAATCGCTCGACCGGGTTCGGTTAACATCCATCGGTCGATCCCTCGGGTTCAGTAACGCGTAGCCTGCAGTGCAATCGCTCGGGTTCAGTTAGAGCCCAATGCCTCGCTCGAGTTTAGTTAGAGCGAACGCCTCGCACACACGCACGTACGTGTACGAGAGAAACGCGCATCGCTCGGCCCCCGACCACCCACTGTAATCGGGAACTCCCCGAAATTTTCCTCCCCCTCGCTTCTACGATGGTTTTTCCGTCATGGACGGCCCAAAGAATGTCATGCAGCTGCTTCTCCGGCCCGCCCAGGACGAAAAGCCCATTTTCTGTCATGATTTTTTGTCATAGAAGTAGGAGCCCACCACATCTATGATGACACTGGGTTTTGTCACAATTATCATCATAGAAGTGCCATATGTATGACAGAAAAAAAATTTCGTTCGGCCCAAAATGTCACGGATGTGTCTTTTTTGTAGTGAATAAAACTAAATGATCATTATGATAAGCTAACAGATGGGTCTTGTCCATCACATCATTCTCTAATGATGTGATCCCGTTCATCAAATGACAACGCATGTCTATGGTTAGGAAACTTAATCATCTTTGATTAACGAGCTAGTCAAGTAGAGGCATATTAGGGACACTCTGTTTGTCTATATATTCACACATGTACTAAGTTTCTCGTTAATAAAATTCTAGCATGAATAATAAACATTTATCATGATATAAGGAAATATAAATAACAACTTTATTATTGCCTCTAGGGCATATTTCCTTCAGTCTCCCACTTGCACTAGAGTCAATAATCTAGATTACATAGTAATGATTCTAACACCCATGGAGTCTTGGTGTTGATCATGTTTTGCTCATGGAAGACGCTTAGTCAACGGGTCTGCAACATTCAGATCCATATGTACTTTGCAAATCTCTATGTCTCCCTCCTTGACTTGATCGCGGATGGAATTGAAGCGTCTCTTGATGCGTTTGGTTCTCTTGTGAAATCTGGATTCCTTCGCCAAGGCTATTGCTCCAGTATTGTCACAAAAGATTTTCATTGGACCTGATCAATGATAACCCACAAGTATAGGGGATCAATTGTAGCCTCTTTCAATAAGTAAGAGTGTCGAACCCAACGAGGAGCTAAAGGTAGAACAAATATTCCCTCAAGTTCTATCGACCACCGATACAACTCTAGCACGCTTGACGTTTGCTTTACCTAGAACGAGTATGAAACTAGAAGTACTTTGTAGGTGTTTTTCGATAGGCTTGCAAGAATATAAAGAGCGCATAAATAAAAACTACGGGCTGTTAAAGTAAAGACACAATAAAGTAAATATAGCGAGTGTGGAAAAGTGGTGGTAGGAGTTGCAAAATTGCCCCTTAAGCAATTGACTACTTTACTAGACCGATAGCAAGTATTATGTGGCAGAGGCCACTGCTAGCACGTCATCCCTTACTTGGAATTCTATGCACTTATGATTGGAACTATTAGCAAGCATCCGCAACTACTAACGTTATTAAGGTAAAACCCAACCATAGCATTAAGATATATTGGTCCCCCTTCAATCCCATATGCATCAATTTCTATGCTAGGTTGAAGCTTCTGTCACTCTTGCCCTCCAATACATAGTCCTATCAACATACAACTAACCCTATGGTGTGATCCACGCGCGCGCTCATATGATGGGCACCAAAGGACAGCAACATAACCACAAGCAAATTAAACCAATCATAGAAATTCATCAACCACCGATAGGACAACAAAAATCTACTCAAACATCATAGGATGGCAACTCATCATTGGATAATAATACGAAGCATAAAGCACCATGTTCAAGTAGAGGGTACAACGGGTTGAGGGAGAGTGGACCACTGTAGATAGAGGGGGGAAGGTGATGGAGATGTTGGTGAAGATGGCGGAGGTGTTGGTGAAGATCGCGGTGATGATGATGGTGGCCACAACAGCGTTTCGGCGCCACCTGAGGAGAGGGGGAGAGGGGCCCCCTTCTTCCTCTTCTTCCTTTACCTCCTCCGTAGATGGGAGAAGGTTTTCCCCTCTGGTCCTTGGCCTCCATGGCATGGGAGGGGCGAGAGCCCCTCCGAGATAGGATCTGTCTCTCTGTCTCTCTCTGTTTCTGCGTTCCGTTCTGCTGCCCTTTCACCGTTTCGGGTATATATGGAGATCCGTAAATCTGATTGGATTGAAACCTTCGCCGTGATTTTTTTACCAAAAATTAGCTTTCTTGCGGCCGAAGAAGGGCATCAACCGCCTTACAGGTGGCCCACGAGGGTCAGGGGCACTGTTGGGGAACGTAGTAATTTCAAAACATTTCCTACACACACGCAAGATCATGGTGATGCATAGCAACGAGAGGGGAGAGTGTTGTCCATGTACCCTCGTAGACCGAAAGCGGAAGCGTTATCACAACGCGGTTGATGTAATCGTACGTCTTCACGATCCGACTGATCAAGTACCGAACGCACGACACCTTCGAGTTCAGCACACGTTCAGCCCGATGATGTCCCTCGAACTCCGATCCAGCCGAGTGTTGAGGGAGAGTTTCGTCAGCACGACGGCGTGGTGAGGATGTTAATGTTCTACCGACGCAGGGCTTCGCCTAAGCACCGTTACAGTAATATCGAGGTGGAATATGGTGGAGGGGGGCACCGCACACGGCTAAGAGATCAATGATCAATTGTTGTGTCTATAGGGTGCCCCCTGCCCCCGTATATAAAGGATCAAGGGGGGAGGCCGGCCAGCCCTTGCTAGGCGCGCCAGGAGGAGGAGTCCTCCTCTAGTAGGAGTAGGACTCCCCTCTTTCCTACTCCTACTAGGAGGGGGAAAGGAAGGGGGAGAGGGAGAAGGAAAGGGGGGCGCCCCCCCCCCCTCTCCTAGTCCAATTCGGACCAGAGGGGGAGGGGTGTGCGGCCCACCCTGGCTGCCCCTCTCTCTCTCCACTAAGGCCCATAAGGCCCATTACTTCTCCCGGGGGGTCCGGTAACCCTCCGGCACTCCGGTTTTCTCCGAAATCACCCAGAACACTTTCGGTGTCCGAATATAGTCGTCCAATATATCAATCTTTATGTCTCGACCATTTCGAGACTCCTCGTCATGTCCGTGATCACATCCGGGACTCCGAACAACCTTCGGTACATCTAAACATATAAACTCATAATATCACTGTCATCATAACGTTAGGCATGCGGACCCTACGGGTTCGAGAACTATGTAGACATGACCGAGACACGTCTCCGGTCAATAACCAATAGCGGAACCTGGATGCTCATATTGGCTCCTACATATTCTACAAAGATCTTTATCGGTCAGACCACATAACAACATACGTTGTTCCCTTTGTCATCGGTATGTTACTTGCCCGAGATTCGATCGTCGGTATCTCAATACCTAGTTCAATCTCGTTACTGGCATGTCTCTTTACTCGTTCCGTAATACATCATCCTGCTACTAACTCATTAGTTGCAATGCTTGCAAGGCTTAAGTGATGTGCATTACCGAGTGGGCCCAGAGATACCTCTTCGACAATCGGAGTGACAAGTCCTAATCTCGAAATACGCCAACCCAACAAGTACCTTCGGAGACACCTGTAGAGCACCTTTATAAGCACCCAGTTACGTTGTGACGTTTGGTAGCACACAAAGTGTTCCTCCAGTAAACGGGAGTTGCATAATCTCATAGTCATAGGAACATGTATAAGTTATGAAGAAAGCAATAGCAACATACTAAACAATCGAGTGCTAAGCTAACGGAATGGGTCAAGTCAATCACATCATTCTCCTAATGATGTGATCCCATTAATAAAATGACAACTCTTTGTCTATGGCTAGGAAACATAACCATCTTTGATCAACGAGCTAGTCAAGTAGAGGCATACTAGTGACACTCTGTTTGTCTATGTATTCACACATGTATGATGTTTCCGGTTAATACAGTTCTAGCATGAATAATAAACATTTATCATGATATAAGGAAATCAATAATAACTTTATTATTGCCTCTAGGGCATATTTCCTTTAGGCGCGCCCCCTGCCTCGTGGCCACCTCGGGCACCGTTTCACGTTGATCTTTCTCCCAGATTTTCCAAATATTCCAAAAATAAGCTCCGTCCGTTTTTATCCCATTTGGGGGGCAGGCACGCCCCCCTGCCTTGTGGCCACCTCGGGCACCGTTTCACGTTGATCTTTCTCCCAGATTTTCCAAATATTCCAAAAATAAGCTCCGTCTGTTTCTATCCCGTTTGGATTCCGTTTGATATGGATATTCTGCGAAACCAAAAACATGCAACAAACAGGAATTAGCACTGGGCACTGGATCAATATGTTAGTCCCAAAAATAGTATAAAAAGTTGCCAAAAAGTATATGACAGTTGCATAATATTGGCATGGAACAATCAAAAATTATAGATACGACGGAGACATATCAGCATCCCCAAGCTTAATTCCTGCTCGTCCTCGAGTATGTAAATGATAAAAAAGATAATTTTTGATGTGGAATGCTACCTAACATAATCTTGATCATGTATCTAATCATGGCATGAATATTAAGACACGAGTGATTCAAAGCAATAGTCTATCATTTAACATAAAAACAATAATACTTCAAGCTTACTAATAAAGCAATCATGTCTTTTCAAAATAACAAGGCCAAAGAAGGTTATCCCTACAAAATCATATAGTCTGGCTATGCTCCATCTTCACCATACAAAATATTCACATCATGCACAACCCCGATGACAAGCCAAGCAATTGTTTCATATTTTGATATTCTCAAACCTTTTCAACTTTCACGCAATACATGAGCGTGAGCCATGGACATAGCACTATGGGTGGAATAGAATATGATGATGGGGGTTGTGTGGAGAAGACAAAAAAGGAGAAAGTCTCACATCAATGCGGCTAATCAACGGGCTATGGAGATGCCCATCAATTGATGTCAATGTGAGGAGTAGGGATTGCCATGCACCGGATGCACCAGAGCTATAAGTATATGAAAGCTCAAACTGAAACTAAGTGGGTGTGCATCCAACTTGCTTGCTCATGAAGACCTAGGGCATTTGAGGAAGCCCATCGTTGGAATATACAAGCCAAGTTCTATAATGAAAATTCCCACTAGTATATGAAAGTGATAACTCAAGAGACTCTCTATATGAAGAACATGGTGCTACTCTGAAGCACAAGTGTGGTAAAAGGATAGTAACATTGCCCCTTCTCTCTTTTTCTCTCATTTTTTTGGGCCTTCTATCTTTTTTTTCCTTTCTCTTTTTTTTCTTTTTTTCGTCCAGAGTCTCATCCCGACTTATGGGGGAATCATAGTCTCCATCATCCTTTCCACACTGGGGCAATGCTCTAATAATGATGATCATCACACTTTTATTTACTTACAACTCGATATTACAACTCGATACTAGAACAAAGATATGACTCTATATGAATGCCTCCTGCGGTGTACCAGGATGTGCAATGATCTAGCGTAGCAATGACATCAAAAAACGGACAAGCCATGAAAATATCATGCTAGCTATCTTACGATCATGCAAAGCAATATGACAATGATGCTCAAGTCATGTATATGATGATGATGGAAGTTGCATGGCAATATATCTCGGAATGGCTATGGAAATGCCATGATAGGTAGGTATGGTGGCTGTTTTGAGGAAGATATAATGAGGCTTATGTGTGATAGAGCGTATCGTATCACGGGGTTTGGATGCACCGGCGAAGTTTGCACCAACTCTCGAGGTGAGAAAGGGAAATGCACGGTACCGAAGAGGCTAGCAATGATGGAAAGGTGAGAGTGCGTATAATCCATGGACTCAACATTAGTCATAAAGAACTCACATACTTATTGCAAAAATCTATTAGTCATCGAAACAAAGTACTACGCACATGCTCCTAGGGGGATAGATTGGTAGGAAAAGACCATCGCTCGTCCCCGACCGCCACTCATAAGGAAGACAATCAATAAATACCTCATGCTCCAACTTCATTACATAACGGTTCACCATACGTGCATGCTACGGGAATCACAAACCTCAACACAAGTATTTCTACAATCCACAACCACCCACTAGCATGACTCTAATATCACCATCTTTATATCGCAAAACTATTGCAAGGAATCAAACATATCATATTCAGCGATCTACAAATTTATGTAGGATTTTATGACTAACCATGTGAATGACCAGTTCCTGTCATCTCTCTAAATAGATATAAGTGAAGCAAGAGAGTTTAATTCTTTCTAAAAAATATATTCCCATGCTCTAACAATTATAAGTGAAGCAAAAGAGCATTCTACAAATGGCGGTTGTCTATGTAAAGAGAAACAGGCAATCCAAACTTCAAACGATATAAGTGAAGCGCATGAAGCATTCTATAAAGCCATACTCAAAATATATAAGTGAAGTGCAATGAGCATTCTATAAATCAACCAAGTACTATCTCATACCAGAATGGTACATAAAAGAAAAATGAAAACTAAATGCAAAAGACGCTCCAAGATTTGCACATATCGCATGAACGAAACGAATCCGAAAACATACTGATACTTGTTGAAGAAAGAGGGGATGCCTTCCAGGGCATCCCCAAGCTTAGACGCTTGAGTCTCCTTGAATATTTACTTGGGGTGCCTCGGGCATCCCCAAGCTTGATCCCTTGCCTCTCTTCCTTCTTCTCACATAGAAACCTTCTCGATCATCGAACACTTCATCCACACAAAACTTCAACAGAAAACTCGGTAAGATCCGTTAGTATAATAAAGCAAACAACCACTCTAAATACTGTTGCAAACCAATTCATATTTTATTTTTGCATTGTGTCTACTATAATATAACTTTTTCATGGCTTAATCCGCTCATATAAATTGATAGTTTCATCAAAACAAGCAAACTATGCATCAAAAACAGAATTTGTCTAAAAAAGAACAGTCTGTAATAATCTGAAAATTCACCATACTTATGATACTTAAAAAATTCTGTCAAAATTATTAAAAATAAAAAGATTATATAGAAATCAGAACCATTTGACGTTCCAGTAAAAAATGAAAAATCGCGCACTACAGCCAAAGTTTCTGTCCTGCACCGTACAAACCAACAAGCATTGTAAACTTCCTAAAGGCAAACCTTGGCACATTATTTTTATAATACAATGGAGTTGTACAAGGGGATAATTATTTTCGTTGAAAATTTTCTGTAATCAAGATTCACAAAGTTTCCGTGAGCATGAACAAAGTTCAAGGAGCTCTCCCACTTCAACAATGCTTGTCTTTCTCACTTTCACTTTCCTTTTTGAAAAAGTTTTGGGTTCCCCTCTTTATTTTTGTTGTTTTTAAACTATATGAAAGAACTCAACAGAAATAAATGACTCTCTAAAACTTCTGGGTTGTCTCCCTGGCAGCGCTTTCTTTAAAGCCATTAAGCTAGGCATAAAGTGCTCAAGTAATGGATCCACCCGGATCCCAAGGTATATCAAAGCCAATTTTAATTAGCAATGATTTGTAATTTAGTAGTGAGCACAAAGCAACATATATCATGTAATGACGAAGTCTAACTCTCTTCCTAGGCATCGGCATGTCATAAAAGAACAATTCATGCACATAAAGTAAAGGCCAATGCATAGTATAAACAGTTTCTTGCAATTTTATCGTGTTGGAAACATAGAGATGTGGAGATATAGTTCCTCTCTCATAATAATTACAAGTAGGACCAGCAAGCACATGCATATTATATTCATCAAAATCATCATGTGCAACGGTATAAGGCAACCCATCAATATACTCCTTAATAAGCACAAACTTCTCTGATATAGTGTAGTTGGGAGAATTCAAAAAGATAATAGGACTATCATGCGTGGGTGCTATAGAAACAATTTCATGTTTAACATAAGGAACTATAGCAAGTTCATCTCAATAAGCATAATTCATATTGGCATCTTGGCCACAAGCATAGCAAGCATCATCAAAAAGGGATATTTCAAGAGAATCAACGGGATCATAACAGTCATCATAGCAATCATCCTTTGGTAAGTACGAAGGGAAATTAAACAATGTATGAGTTGAAGAGTTACTCTCATTAGAAGGTGGGCACGGGTGATCAATCCGCTCTTCCTCCTTTTGTTCTTCGCTCCCCTCCTCATCCTTTTCATCCAATGAGCTCACAGTTTCATCAACTTCTTCTTCCATAGATTCCTGCAAAATATTAGTCTCTTCTTGTACAGCGGAGACTTTCTCGATAAGTGCATTAATATCGTAATTGTATTCATAATTCTCATAACAATATTTAAGGATAGCTAAATTTTTAGGTCTATAAACCGAATCATCAAAATCTTCAAACTCTTTAAACATAGATTCAATTTCATAAGCACCCATAAAAGCAACAAATTCTTATATTTGTTCCACATCATAGTAATCATATATACAATTAGCATAAGAGGCTAAAGTTTTATTATCATTAAATTTGCATGAAAAGGGAAGGTGTGGAGCCTTCATCCTAGAGCAACAAGTATAATCATATCTCAAGCATAGTTTCCTAGCATACCACTTCAACATATAAATTTGATCCCATAATAGTCTCCCTTTTTGAGTCAAGCGATAATCCCTAAAGTATTCACGTTGATCCAACGTTACTCCCATTACCAAATTGAATGGGGTTTTCTCTGGATTATCAAAGTAGCACATAATATCTGTCACATAACGAGCATTGAGGGTTTTAGGAGGTTCCTCATCTCCATGAGTAGCAAGTACACCTAATTTTTTTTGGTATTTTGTGTTCCATATCCATAACTAAAGATAGAGAACAACTTAGAACAGCAAATAAAAATTACTTACTGATAAAGCAAACAAGCACACACGAGAATATTCACCCCATGCTATTGCTCCCTGGCAACGGCGCCAGAAAAAGGTCTTGATAACCCACAAGTATATGGGATCAATTGTAGCCTCTTTCGATAAGTAAGAGTGTCGAACCCAACGAGGAGCTAAAGGTAGAACAAATATTCCCTCAAGTTCTATCGACCACTGATACAACTCTACGCACGCTTGACGTTTGCTTTACCTAGAACGAGTATGAAACTAGAAGTACTTTGTAGGTGTTTTTGGATAGGCTTGCAAGAATATAAAGAGCGCGTAAATAAAAACTAGGGGTTGTTAAAGTAAAGACACAATAAAGTAAATATAGCGAATGTGGAAAAGTGGTGGTAGGAGTTGCGAAATTGTCCCTTAAGCAATTGACTACTTTACTAGACCGATAGCAAGTATTATGTGGGAGAGGCCACTGCTAGCATGTCATCCCTTACTTTGAATTCTATGCACTTATGATTGGAACTATTAGCAAGCATCCTCAACTACTTACGTTCATTAAGGTAAAACCCAACCATAGCATTAATATATATTGGTCCCCCTTCAATCCCTTATGCATCAATTTCTATGCTAGGCTAAAGCATCTGTCACTCTTGCCCTCCAATACATAGTCCTGTCAACATACAACTAACCCTATGGTGTGATCCACGCGCGCGCTCATATGATGGGCACCAAAGGAAAGCAACATAACCACAAGAAAATTAAATCAATCATAGCAATTCATCAACCACCGATAGGACAACGAAAATCTACTCAGACATCATAGGATGGCAACACATCATTGGATAATAATATGAAGCATAAAGCACCATGTTCAAGTAGAGGGTACAGCGGGTTGCGGGAGAGTGGACCACTGTAGATAGAGGGGGGAAGGTGATGGAGATGTTGGTGAAGATGGCGGACTTGTTGGTGAAGATCACGGTGATGATGATGGTGGCCACGGCAGCGTTCCGGCGCCACCGGAGGAGAGGGGGAGATGGGCCCCCTTATTCCTCTTCTTCCTTGACCTCCTCCCTAGATGGGAGAAGGGTTTCCCCTCTAGTCCTTGGCCTCCATGGCGTGGGAGGGGCGAGAGCCCCTCCGAGATTGGATCTGTCTCTCTGTCTCTCTGTTTCTGCGTTCTGTTCTGCTGCCCTTTTACCGTTTCGGGTATATATGGAGATCCGTAACTCCAATTGGATTGAAACCTTCGCCATGATTTTTTTTACCAAAAATTAGCTTTCTTGCAGCCAAAGAAGGGCATCAACCTCCTTACGGGTGGCCCATGAGGGTCAGGGGCGCGCCCCCTGCCTCGTGGCCACCTCGGGCACCGTTTCATGTTGATCTTTCTCCCAGATTTTCCAAATATTCCAAAAATAAGCTCCATCCGTTTTTATCCCATTTGGATTCCGTTTGATATGGATATTCTGCGAAACCAAAAACATGCAAAAAATAGGAACTGGCACTGGGCAATGGATCAATATGTTAGTCCCAAAAATAGTATAAAAAGTTGCCAAAAAGTATATGAAAGTTGCATAATATTGGCATGGAACAATCAAAAATTATAGATACGACGGAGACGTATCAATGCACTAGGTATTACACCTAGATCAGATATGAACTCCTTCATCTAGACTCCTTCATTTGCTGCTTCCGAAGCATCTATGTACTCCGCTTCAAATGTAGATCCCGCCACGATGCTTTGTTTGGAACTGCACCAACTAACAGCTCCACCATTCAATATAAACACGTATCCGGTTTGCGAGTTAGAGTCATCCGGATCAGTGTCGAAGCTTGCATTGACATAACCATTTACGATGAGCTCTTTGTCACCTCCATAAACGAGAAACATATCCTTAGTCCTTTTCAGGTATTTCAGGATGTTCTTGACCGTTGTCCAATGATCCACTCCTGGATTACTTTGGTACCTCCCTGCTATACTTATAGCAAGGAACACATCAGGTCTGGTACACAACATTGCATACATGATAGAACCTATGGCTGAGGCATAGGGAATGACTTTCATTTTCTCTCTATCTTCTGCAGTGGTCGGGCATTGAGTCTGACTCAACTTCACGCCTTGTAACACAGGCAAGAACCCTTTCTTTGACTAATCCATTTTGAACTTCCTCAAAAATTTATCAAGGTATGTGCTTTGTGAAAGTCCAATTAAGTGTCTTGATCTATCTCTATAGATCTTGATGCCCAATATATAAGCAGCTTCACCGAGGTCTTACATTAAAAAATTCTTATTCAAGTATCCTTTTATGCTATCCAGAAATTCTATATCATTTCCAATCAACAATATGTCATCCACATATAACATTATAAATGCCACAGAGCTCTCACTCACTTTCTTGTAAATACAGGCTTCTCCAAAAGTCTGTATAAAACCATATGCTTTTATCACACTATCAAGCGTATATTCCAACTCCGAGAGGCTTGCACCAGTCCATAAATGGATCGCAGGAGCTTGCACACTTTGTTAGCACCTTTAGAATCAACAAAACCTTCTGGTTGCAACATAAACAACTCTTCTTTAAGATATCCATTAAGGAATGCAGTTTTGACATCCATTTGCCAGATTTCATAATCATAAAATGCGGCAATTGCTAACATGATTCGGAAAGACTTAAGCATTTCTACGGTGAGAAGGTCTCATCGTGGTCAACTCCTTGAACTTGTCGAAAACCTTTCGCAACAAGTCGAGCTTTGTAGACAGTAACATTACCGTCAGTGTCAGTCTTCTTCTTGAAGATCCATTTATTCTCTATGGCTTGCGAATCATCGGGCAAGTCAACCAAAGTCCATACTTTGTTCTCATACATGGATCCCATCTCAGATTTCATGGCCTCAAGCCATTTCGCGGAATCTGGGCTCATCATCACTTCCTCATAATTCGTAGGTTCGTCATGGTCTAGGTACCACTCTGGTGCAGAACGTACTCTGGTTGACCTATGAGGTTCGGTAGTAACTTGATCCGAAGTTTCATGATCATCATCATTAACTTCCTCACTAATTGGTGTAGGCATCACTGGAACTGATTTCTGTGATGAGCTACTTTCCAATTTGGGAGAAGGTACACTTACCTCATCAATTTCTACTTTCCTCCCACTCACTTCTGTCGAGAGAAACTCCTTTTCTAGAAAGGGTCCATTCTTAGTAACGAATATCTTGCCTTCGGATCTGTGATAGAAGGTGTACCCAACAGTCTACTTTGGGTATCCTATGAAGACGCATTTCTCCGATTTGGGTTTGAGCTTATTAGGTTGAAGCTTTTTCACATAAGCATCACAGCCCCAAACTTTAAGAAACGACAGCTCAGGTTTCTTGCCAAACCACAGTTCATACGGTGTCGTCTCAACGGATTTAGATGGTGCCCTATTTAACGTGAATGCAACCGTCTCTAAAGCATAACCCCAAAACGATAGTGGTAAATTGGTAAGAGACATCTTAGATCGCACCATATCTAATAAAGTATGGTTACGACGTTCGGACACACCATTATGCTGTGGTCTTCTAGGTGGCGTGAGTTGCGAAACTATTCCACATTGTTTCAAATGAAGACCAAACTCATAACTCAAATATTCACCTCCACGATCAGATCATAGAAACTTTATTTTCTTATTACAATGATTTTCCACTTCACTCTAAAATTCTTTGAACTTTTCAAATGTTTCAGACTTATGTTTCATCAAGTAGATATACCCATATCTTCTCAAATCATCTGTGAAGCTCAGAAAATAACGATACCCGCCGCGAGCCTCAACACTCATTGGACCGCATACATTAGTATGTATTATTTCCAATAAGTCAGTTGCTTGCTCCATTGTTCCGGAGAACGGAGTCTTAGTCATCTTGCCCATGAGGCATGGTTTGCAAGCATCAAGTGATTCATAATCAAGTGATTCCAAAAGCCCATCAATATGGAGTTTCTTCATGCGCTTTAAACCAATATGACCTAAACGGCAGTGCCACAAATAAGTTGCACTATCATTATTAACCTTGCATCTTTTGGCTTCAATATTATGAATATGGGTATCACTACAATCGAGATTCAACAAAAATAGAACACTCATCAAGGGTGCATGACCATAAAAGATATTACTCATATAAATAGAACAACCATTATTCTCTGATTTAAATGAATAACCGCCTCGCATCAAACAAGATCCAGATATAATGTTCATGCTCAACGCTCGCACCAAATAACAATTATTCAGGTCTAAAAATAATCCCGAAGGTAGATGTAGAGGTAGCGTGCTGATGGCGATCAGATCGACTTTGGAACCATTTCCCACGTGCATCGTCACCTCGTCCTTAGCCAATCTTTGTTTAATCCGTAGCCCCTTTTTCAAGTTGCAAATATGAGCAACAGAACCAGTATCAAATACACAGGCGCTACTACGAGCATTAGTAAGGTACACATCAATAACATGCATATCAAATATACCTTTCACTTTGCCATCATTCTTATCCGCCAAATACTTGGGGCAGTTCTGCTTCCAGTGACCAGTCCCTTTGCAGTAGAAGCACTCAGTTTCAGGGTTAGGTCCAGACTTGGGTTTCTCCCCGGGAGTAGCAACTTGCTTGCTATTCTTCTTGAAGTTCCCCTTCTTCCCTTTGCCTTTTTTCTTGAAACTAGTGGTCTTGTTAACCATCAACACCTGATGCTCCTTTTAGATTTCTACCTCCGCGGCCTTTAGCATCGCGAAGAGCTCGGGAATTGTCTTTTCCATCCCTTGCATATTATAGTTCATCACGAAGCCTTTATATCTTAGTGGTAGTGATTGAACAATTCTGTCAATGACACTATCATCAGGAGGATTAACTCCCAGCTGAGTCAAGTGGTTATGGTACCCAGACATTCTGAGTATGTGTTCACTGACAGAACTATTCTCCTCCATCTTGCAGCTATAGAACTTGTCGAAGACTTCATATCTCTCAACTCGGGCATTTGCTTGAAATATTAACTTCAACTCCTTGAATATCTCATATGCTCCATGACGTTCAAAATGTCTTTGAAGTCCCGATTCCAAGCCATAAAGCATGGCACACTAAACTATCGAGTACACATCAGCTTTGCTCTGCCAGACGTTCATAACGTCTGGACTTGCTCCTGCAGCGGGTCTTGCACCTAGCGGTTCTTCCAGGACGTAATTCTTCTGTGCAGCAACAAGGATAATCCTCAATTTATGGACCCAGTCCGTGTAGTTGCTACCATCTTCTTTCAACTTAGCTTTCTCTAGGAACGCATTAAAATTCAAGGGAACGGTAGCATGGGCCATTGCTCTACAACAACATAGACATGCAAAACTATCATGTACTAAGTTCATGATAAATTAAAGTTCAATTAATCATATTACTTAAGAACTCTAGTCATCTAAATGATCGGGTGATCCATATCAACTAAACCATGTCCGGTCATCACGTGAGATGGAGTAGTTTTCAATGGTGAACATCACTATGTTGATCATATCTACTATATGATTCACGTTCGACCTTTCGGTCTCAGTGTTCCAGGCCATATCTCCATATGCTAGGCTTGTCAAGTTTAACCCGAGTATTCTGTGCGTGCAAAACTGGCTTGCACCCATTGTATGTGAACGTAGAGCTTATCACACCCGATCGTCACGTAGTGTCTCGGCACGACGAACTATAGCAATGGTGCATACTCAGGGAGAACACTTATACCTTGAAATTTAGTGAGGGATCATCTTATAATGCTATAGCCGTACTAAGCAAAATAAGATGCATAAAAGATAAACATATGTAGGATCGAAAGTATGTCTAGAGGGGGTGATTAGACTACTTGACCAAATAAAAATCTAGCCTTTTCCCAATTCTAATTCTTGGCAGATTTTAGCAATTTAGCACAAGTCAAGCAATCAACCTACACATGCAATTCTAAAAGTATAGCAGCAGAATGTAAAACAATTGCATATGAAGGTAAAGGGAGGAGTTTGGAGGGAGCAAGCGCAATGTAGACACGGAGATTTTTTATCCGTGGTTCCGATAGGTGGTGCTATCGTACATCCACGTTGATGGATACTTCAATCCACGAAGGGTAACGGTTACGCGAGTCCACGGAGGGCTCCACTCACGAAGGGTCCGCAAAGAAGCAACCTTGTCTATCCCACCATGGCCGTCACCCACGAAGGACTTGCCTCACTAGGGTAGATCCTCACGAAGTAGGCGATCTCCTTGCCCGTACAAACTCCTTGGTTCAACTCCACAATCTTGACGGAGGCTCCCAAGTGACACCTAACCAATCTAGGAGACACCACTCTCCAAAAGGTAATAGATGGTGTGTTGATGATGACCTCCTTTCTCTTGTTCTTCAAATGATAGTCTCCCCAACACTCAACTCTCTCTCTCTCTCATAGGATTGGATTTGGTGGAAAGATAATTTGAGTGGAAAGCAACTTGGGGAAGGCTAGAGATCAAGATTTATGTGGTTGGAATGGAATATCTTGAACTCAACACAAGTGTAGGTGGTTCTCTCTTAGAAAATGTATGTTGGAAGTGTAGGCATGTTCTGATGGCTCTCTCCATGAATGAAGAGTGGGTGGAGGGGTATATATAGCCTCCACACAAAATCTAACCATTACACACAAATCACCAAACTCAGTGGGACCGAATCAGAAAACTTGGTCAGATCGATTTAGTTCAAAATGTGAATGTTAGGATTTTCAGTGGGACCGACATGTCAACTCGGTGGGACCGATGTCATTAAGGTTAGGGCATAACGTAATCTCGATGAGACCGATTACACAAACTCGGTTGGACCGATTTTGGTAATAAGCTAACCAGAGAGTTGGTCAGGCAAACTCAATGGGACCGATTCGCTCATCTTGGTTGGACCGAAATGTTACGAAAGGGGAGCAGAGAGTTTTCATTGCAATCTCGGTGGGACCGATCGCTCATCTCGGTTGGACTGAAACATTATGAAGGGAAACAAAGAGATTACAATCCCATCTCGGTGAGACCGAGATCCCTATCGGTGAGACCGAAAAGACTAGGGTTTGTGGCAGTGGCTATGTCAAGTGAACTCGGTGGCGCCGGATAGATCAAATCGGTGGGGCCGAGTTTGACTTTTGGTTTGGGACATAAGTGGATATGAGAAAGTAGTTGAGGGTTTTTGGAGCATATCACTAAGCATTTTGAGCAAGAAACTCATTAAGCAACACCTCACCCCCTCTTAATAGTATTGGCTTTTCCTATGGACTCAATGTGATCTTGGATCACTAAAAATAAAATGTAGAGTCTTGTGCTTTGAGCTTGGGTCAATCCTTTTGTCCTTAGCATTTTGAGGGGTCCACTTTCTTAACCCATGCCATGCCAATCATTGAGCTTTCCTGAAATATTTATCTTGAAATAGCATTAGCTCAATGAGCTATATGTTGTTAGGAATTACCAAAACCACCCAGGGATAGTTGCACTTTCAATCTCCCCCTTTTTGGTAATTGGTGACAACATATAGATCAAAGCTTTGACCAATGATCATAAGATTGAAAAACATCATCGCTTTGAGAAGTATGTGATAAGCAAGAGCTCCCCCTAAATTTGTGCATTATTTAAAATTTGCTTTTGAATGCAAATGCACAATCAATTAGGATCATGGGTTACTCTTCCATGTCACATACATCTTGGTGGAGCGCTCAAAATGATAGAAATTGAAAGCATACACTCATCACCAAGCAAGTGAATGATCATATATAAGATATAAAAGATAGTATCAACCAACAAGCATTAATGGTAGCATATGATCAAACACATGATCAAACAAGTATCTCACACAAGCACACAATAAAGAAATTCAACCAAAATAGCAAGAGAGATAAAAAGCAACACGCTCTCTCTCTCGAAGCCTATGATCTATACATTGTTCTCCCCCTTTGGCAACAAGTTACCAAAAGGTTTAAAAATGCATAGCGCTAAACGTCTCTCAGACTTGGTCATCGGGAGGTGGTGTAGAACTCCGAGGATGAAGGCGTCTGTTGAAGTAGTTGGAGCTGGTGGAGTGGCTACTGGAGGTGGCACTGGAGCTGTAGCTGCTAGTGCTGATGCTGTAGCTCTAGTATCTATGACTGGCACTGCAGCAGACTGCTGGCTTCGGGGCACTCTAGTAAAAGCATCTATAGTAGACTTGCCCTTCTTCTCCTCTGCTTCCTCCTGAAGCTGCTCAACTGATGTCTGAATCTCAGTTACCTTGATATCAAGATCATAGAATTTCTGCTCAATGATCCTCTCCGAGCTCTCCTGGTTTTGAGTCAGGGTGGCCAAGCCCTTCTCAATCCTCAAGGTGGATTGGATCAGATATCCAAGCTGATCTTGCTTGCTCTTCAAGAACACTAGAGATGCCTCTTCAGCAGTTGGCATCCTTGCAGCTTTCTCTGCCCTTGCCTTCTCTCTCTTTTCATGTGCTTGCACTGATGAAGGATCTTCCTCAGTCATGACTACAATGTTATCCTCAAAGTCTGGCCTGAGGGGTAAATGCTCTTTGTCCAATAGATATGTGCTTGTGCCCATCTTGGAGTTGATGAGCTCCTGAATTTGTGGAGCATACCCACAAGATCTCTTCTGATCTGCAGCTGTCCTCTTGATTGTTTCCACAATCAGACTCATAACTTTGAACTTTTGAGGGACATCAAATATATGCAGCAAGTTGATGGAGTGTCCTCTGATCATTATGTGATCACCTGACTTTGGTAGCAATGTGTGCCTTAGAATCCAGTTGATTGTAGGCAGGCCTGACAGTAAGTGCTTCACTGAACCGAACTGTGAGTCTCCAGGTCTGCATCAGGAATCTCCTTGTACATGCTAGCCATTGAGTTGTGATCCTTCTTCTTCTTAGCATAGACATCCAAGTCATCTTCATGAGCTTCTGGAGCATTGATCAAACTAGCCCACTCATCAACTGTAGACTGGTACCTTGTACCCTCTGACATCCATACAATTTTGCCATCTGGATAGAAATGAGCAGTAGAATAGAATTGCATGATCAGCTCATCATTCCACTTGGTGAGCTTTCGACCAACAAACTTGTCAACCTCACAAGCCTTGAAGTTGTCATAAACTCCTGGAAAATGATCTTCATTTTCTTTAATGTATTACCAATCAACCCATCTCATGTCACAGACAATGGGCTTCTTGTCAAGCAGGATAATCTCATAGAAATCTTGTTGTTCCTTTGTGTGGAACCTGTAATCCACAGCAGTTCTCCTCCTGACAGCATATGGATCACACTGTCTCCGCAATCTCAGTCCTGAATCCTTGTTGATCCTCATATCTTCTGCAACAGGAGTTGGATCATTATGGTCAGGGATCTTTGGCTTCAACTTTCTCAAAACAAGTGAATCATCTTCCTGATCATCAGCAGCCTCAGGCACTGGGGCCTTGTTCTTATCTTCAGTTGGTATACTTCTGGTGTTCCTCTTAGGTTTTGGGGGCTTCTGAGTTTGAGCTTTGGGAGCAGACTTGGGCTTTGATGGAACAGCCCCTAATCTGATTGCATCTCCCATAAGCTTTTGAGCTTTGGGTGCTGGTGCAGCATCCTCTTCCTCTTCATCATCTGATCTCACCATTGAGGACTTCCCAATAACTCTGGCAATGGTCTTCTTGACCCTTTCTTTCCTCTTCTTGCCTTCACCTCCTTCTTTGGGTTCAAGAGTGAACTCCATTATCTCTTGAGTAGAGGCTTTGGCCTTAGACATAGGAACTCTTCTTGCTGGAGCCTTTGTTTTCATTCCAGGCTTTGTTGCAGCAGCTGTGCCATACTCCTTTTTCAACACATTTTTCCTTGAAGTGGCCTCATCCTCAACAGCCACATAATCCTCATCCTCAGAATCTGAGGTTCTCTTCTTCCTTGTTCTAGTAGCTTCCTTGGGCAAGTTACTAGGTGTGCTCCTGCTGCCCTCATCATAGCTGCTCGAGGGACTAGTGCCCTCACTCATTTGAACCTACTCTTCAGACTTGTTCTAGCTGTCACTTTGATCAGACATCTTGCAGGCAAACTGTCAGTAGACCTTGTGAATAGGTTGTAGATGAGGTAGAGTAGATGAGCATCACAAAGTACAGAGGTTTTGCAAAACAATTGAGTCAAAAAGCTTAGTTTTAGTTCTCTACAGAAGTGATCTCGGAGCTACCGAATTGACAAATTCGGTGATACCGAAGCAACACTTGGAACCTAAACTAGTAAACTCGGTTGGGCCGAGTCATAGTTTAGTGGCACCGAGATTGCTAGGGTTTCACAGAATCTTGAACTCGGTCACACCGATTTGCACGTTTCGGTCAGAACGAAAGTGCATGTGCAATGGCCTAAGCCGAATCGGTGAGACCGATTTCTACATTTCGGTTGGTCCGAGATGAGTTCTGCGGAGAGCTAACCCTAAAATTTTCAAATCAATCTAGACATAAGGAAGTTTTAGCTGGACAGGATGATTTCATATGTGGCAAGAATCATGGCAAAGCAATGTGCTACAAATCGGAGTTAAGGAATAGCACAAAGGATCAAGTTCATACCCTAATTCGGCGGTGAACTTGCTACAGCGGCAACAGCGGGGAAGATTGTCGTTGACGGCGGCGGAAACCAGCGGCGGGAGGTCATTGGCAGCGAGAAGACGATCCGGAGACCCGAGGTGGCAGAGCGGGCTACACGCAGGCTGAGAGGTTTCGAAGGAATTTCCAAAATCTCACCCATGAGTTTATATATCCCGGCCCTGTCGGTGTGACCGAGTGGAAAAACTCGGTGGCACCGAGACGCAGAATCGCAAGCGATTACTGCAACTCGGTGTGACTGAAAAGTTCAAATCGGTTGCACTAAGATTGAAAATATCAACTTAGTGATCTCGGTGCGACTGAAGTGGATGACTCGGTCGTACCGAAATGCACAAAGAGGTTTTGGAAGTTTAAGTCTATTACGAATCGGGGACTCCGAGTGCTCCTCACATAGAGTGGTTTGAATCTGACTTGATCAAACTTTTTGATGTAGCATGAATAGAGTTTGAGACGAGAAAATCATAGATAGCTAGAGAAGGTTCTTAGGCATTCTTGTCCATCCACTTGGCAAAAGAAAAAAGGAACCAAACAATCAAAACAACAAGTGGATGTCCTCAAATGAGTAAAATATGCATCCAACATGCTCACACAATAAAATGACAAATGAAATATGTGACAAAGCATGCACAAACACTCTAGCATCTATCAAGCAATTTGGCGATGAATAGGTCATCTATAGATGAGTATATTGACTTAGGAGTCAAATGAGAACATTTGATCATAGGTCATACTCGTCGTTTAAGCTCAAGTGGGGTTACCACTTTTACATAAAGCATTGTTGTGCTCACACCATTACAGTTGCTTTAGCTCAATTGATTAGAGTAAAGCTCCCCCTAGATGTGATATCCCCCCTAAGAGGTATGAACTAACCTTGGGTTTTGTCGATGATGACTTCATGTAGGTGTTGAAGATGTGGGTGCTCAATGTTGATGTAGATCATTCGGAGCAATCCTTTGGAGTGAGTTGCACTTTCAATACCTACACGGGTTAGTCCCACAAGGAACAAGCAAGGATATCCATAGACATAGAGTGATGTTCAAACAATATGATATCCATGAAAGCATTAGGTTACCTTGTCCCTTGTCTTACCAACAAGAGGGTTTGTGACTCCTTTAACTACTGCAATATATGGAAGTTGTTTGCACTTGTCATTGCCAAAATGATAAGAGTGAAGTATGTTGGCGGAGTCACCCTCAAGAACTCTCTAAATCTTCTTCTTAGGGATCCACACCATCTTGATGGGAATCCTTGGAGTTGTAGTCGTACTTGATGAAGTAGAACTTGATGTAGTCTTGGGAACCCACTTGACCAAGACTCTTGTAAACACCTTTCTCTATAATTCCCTTCAATAAGCTATTTTCTTTCTCAAGTGTAACTTGGCTAAGAGAATCATTAGTGGAATCAAGAGAACTACTAGAAGCAACAATATTGGATTTAGCATGATTGTTGCTACTACTAGAGGAAGAATCTTTCTTGTCCTTATTGCTAGATTTAACTTGTGGCATGTAAGTAGACAAGAGTAAACGCTTGGCAATGTAAGAAGAACTTTTCTTGCGAAGATCATCATTGATTGCTTTTAAGAACTCATGCTCTTGCTCAAGGTTGAGCTTTTCAAAGCGTGGCTTCTCATGAGTCTTTAAAAGTTCTTGATGATCCTCCAAGGTAGTTTTATGAGCTAACTTAAGAGTGTTTAGTTCTTTAGTTAGACACTCAATATCCTTCTTATCATCGTCATTCGTTTTATCTTGATTATCATGATTAATAGCAAGTTCATCATAGTTTTCATAACTAGAGTTGTCAACAAGTAAATCATCATCTCCTAGCAAATCATCTTCATCAATATTTAAATCAACATACTCGGGGTGTGTTACCTTTGGACCTTTAGCCATAAAGCATCTCCCAATTTCTTCATTTGGTGAGTCAAATATGTCGTAGGAGTTGGTTGTCACAAGTGCTAGTCCGGCAACACCTTCATCTTGAGTATATTCGTAGTCGGAGTGATAACTTCTTTCGAAGTGATGGTCGGAGTCGTAACCGGATACCCATTCACCAACATGAGCTTGATGTCTTCTTTTTGTGTAGCTCCTAGATGACTTGTCCTTCCTCTCTGAATCCTTGCTTCTCCGAGAGGGTCTTCGTTCATAACGATCATCTCTACTCCTCTCTCTTGGTGGTGATTCTTCTCTCCTACTCCTTATTTTGGGAGAATCTTCTGTTCTTTTGTAGGGAGCCATACACTCATTGGAATAGTGTCTGGGTCTTCCACAATTGTAGCAATTAAGCTCAAGACGAGAAGATCTTTTGTCATTGTAGGACCTTGACTTGGAGCTTCTTTCCTTGCTTCTACTCTTGTAGAATTTGTTGAAGTTCTTCACCATTAGACTCAACTTTTCATTGAAGGTTTGCTTCTCACTTGATGATGTGGGGGCTTCACATGAGGCTTTGTAAGCACCACTTGACTTATTGTGGAGCTCTTCCTTATCCTTGAGTGACATCTCATGAGCAACAATTCTTCCAATGACTTCCGTTGGCTTGAGATCTTTGTAGTTGGGCATCATTTGGATCAACGTGCACACAGTATCATATTTTCCATCCAAGGCTCTTAGGATCTTCTTGATGATGAATCCATCGGTCATCTCTTCACTTCCTAAGCCAGCAATCTCATTTGTGATGAGAGCAAGCCTAGAGTACATTTCAGAGACACCTTCACCATCCTTCATTTTGAACTTTTCAAGTTGACTTTGAAGCACATCCAATTTGGATTCCTTGACGGAGTCGGTACCTTCGTGCATATCAATCAAAGTATCCCAAATTTCCTTTGCATTCTCAAGACGGCTGATTTTGTTGAATTCTTCGGGGCACAATCCATTGAAGAGAATATCACAAGCTTGAGCATTGTATTGCAGCATCTTCAACTCTTCCGCGGTAGCTTCACGGTTCGGTTCTCTCCCGTCAAAGAATTCACCTTGCAAGCCAATACACACAATAGCCCAAACGGCGGGGTTATGTCCAAGAATATGCATTTTCATCTTATGCATCCAACTAGCAAAATTAGTACCATCAAAGTAAGGACCTCTACGGTGGTAATTTCCCTCGCTAGACGCCATACTCTCCTAGGTTGTGAAACCAAGGCTATGGAAATCAGAGCAAATGGAGACCAAAGCTTTGATACCACTTGTAGGATCAAAAGTATATCTAGAGGGGGATGATTAGACTACTTGACCAAATAAAAATCTAGCCTTTTCCCAATTCTAATTCTTGGCAGATTTTAGCAATTTAGCACAAGTCAAGCAATCAACCTACACATGCAATTCTAAGAGTATAGCAGCGGAATGTAAAACAATTGCATATGAAGGTAAAGGGGGGAGTTTGGAGGGAGCAAACGCAATGTAGACACGGAGATTTTTTATCCGTGGTTCCGATAGGTGGTGCTATCGTACATCCACGTTGATGGAGACTTCAACCCGTGAAGGGTAACGGTTAAGCGAGTCCATGGAGGGCTCCCCCCATGAAGGGTCCGCGAAGAAGCAACCTTGTCTATCCTACCATGGCCGTCACCCACGAAGGACTTGCCTCACTAGGGTAGATCTTCACGGAGTAGGCGATCTCCTTGCCCGTACAAACTCCTTGGTTCAACTCCACAATATTAATGGAGGCTCCCAAGTGACACCTAACCAATCTAGGAGACACCACTCTCCAAAAGGTAATAGATGGTGTGTTGATGATGACCTCCTTTCTCTTGTGCTTGAAATGATAGTCTCCCCAACACTCAACTCTCTCTCTCTCATAGGATTGGATTTGGTGGAAAGATAATTTGAGTGGAAAGCAACTTGGGGAAGGCTAGAGATCAAGATTTATGTGGTTGGAATGGAATATCTTGAACTCAACACAAGTGTAGGTGGTTCTCTCTTAGAAAATGTAAGTTGGAAGTGTAGGCATGTTCTGATGGCTCTCTCCACGAATGAAGAGTGGGTGGAGGGGTATATATAGCCTCCACACAAAATCTAACCATTACATACAAATCACCAAACTCGGTGGGACCGAATCAGAAAACTTGGTCAGACCGATTTAGTTCAAAATGTGAACGTTAGGATTTTCAGTGGGACCGACATGTCAACTCGGCGGGACCGATGTCATTAGGGTTAGGGCATAACGTAATCTCGGTGAGACCGATTACACAAACTCGGTTGGAATGATTTTGGTAAGCTAACCAGAGAGTTGGCAGGCAAACTCGGTGGGACCGATTCACTCATCTCGGTTGGACCGAAATGTTACAAAAGGGGAAACAGCGAGTTTGCATTGCAATCTCGGTGGGTGTGACGCCCCCAATTCAATCATACACTAATCATACACGCAAACGTGTACGATCAAGATCAGGGACTCACGGGAAGATATCAGAACACAACTCTAAAAATAAAATAAGTCATACAAGCATCATAATACAAGCCAGGGGCCTCGAGGGCTCGAATACAAATGCTCGATCATAGACGAGTCAGCGAAAGCAACAATATCTGAGTACAGACATAAGTTAAACAAGTATGCCTTAAGAAGGCTAGCACAAACTGGGATACAGATCGAAAGAGCCGCAGGCCTCCTGCCTGGGATCCTCCTAAACTACTCCTGGTTGTCGTCAGCGGCCTACACGTAGTAGTAGGCACCTCCGATGTAGTAGGAGTCGTCGTCGACGGTGGCGTCTGGCTCCTAGGCTCCAGCATCTGGTTACGACAACCAGAAAGAAATGAAAGAGGGAAAAGGGGGAGCAAAGTGTAACACCCCGGATATGACTTTCCCAATATGTATTCCAACTCTTGCCGTTTCCGGCGTTAAGTTATTTTATTTTCTCGGGTTCGGGTCTTTGTCTCCGTGTGTTGTTATCGTTGTCATGCATCTCATATCATGTCATCATGTGCATTGCATTTGCATACGTGTTCATCTCATGCATTCGGGCTTTTTCCCCGTTGTCCGTTTTGCGTTCCGGCGCTTCGTTCTCCTCCGGTGGTCATTTCTAGCTTTCTTTCATGTGTGGGGATTAAACATTTCTGGATTGGATCGACACTTGCCAAGCGGCCTTGGTTTACTACCGGTAGACCGCCTGTCAAGTTTCGTATCATTTGGACTTCGTTTGATACTCCAACGGTTAACCGAGGGACCGAAAAGGCCTCGTGTGTGTTGCAGCCCAACACCCCTCCAATTTGGCCCAAAACCCACCAAAACCTTCTCCATCATCTAGATCGTTCAATCACGATCGCGTGGCCGAAAACCGCACCTCATTTGGACTTTCCTAGCTCCCTCTATGTCTATATAAAGACCCCCCATTCCAAATCTCGGATCCCCTCCTCGAAACCCTAGAAAAATCCACCTCGCGCCGGCCGGACACGTCCGTCCCCGGCCGAACATGTCCGCCGCCCCACCCGGGCCAATCCCGCACCGCCAAGTGGCAGCGTGCCCACATCGTCGCGCCGCCACCCGCGCAGGCCCGCCAGGCCCAGCGCCGGCCCCCGCGGCCTGTAGCCGCCATCCGCCGCCCGCCGCCATTCTCCTTCCGAGCCGGCGCCGCGCTCCGCCACCTCCGCCGCGGATCCGCCACTCCGGCCGCCGCGCGCCAAGGCCGAGCTCGCTGCCCCGCCGCCGTTCTTCGCCGCCCCGTGCTGGCGCTCGCCGCCTTGGCCACCGTCGCCCCGCGCCTGTCCTCCTCAACGCCGGTGACCCCGCCGCCCTCCGCCGTCCTCCTCGTCGCTTCCGGCCGCATCGCGTCAACTCCGGCCGGCAAACTCTGGCGACTCCTGCGGTGAACCTCGGGGCACGTGCAAACCCTTGATCTGGGAGGTGGTTTTTCTTCTAAGTCCCAAAATCCCAGATCCATGTGCTCCTGTTCATCGTGTCGTATCTCCGTGTCCGTAACTCCGTGTTTGGCATACAGCATATCAAAATGTTCATCTCAGAGAGTACATCATTTCATTCCATTGCATCATTTTCATTTGAGTTCATCTTGATGCCCGAAATGCTGTTAGGAGGCTACTTGAGATAATTGTCAGATTTGCTACTCCATTTAGACATTTGTCATTTTTGCCATGATTATTGTGTGCATGATATGCCCTGTTGCTCTACATATGTTTTGTTAAGGGTTTTGTCATCTTTCCAGAGGTGCAACCCATGTATTTTTGTGATGTGTGTGGTGACTAGCACAAGCTTGCAAAGTGAGGCACTTGGTAACTCTGTTTTCAGGGACTTAGCATTTCCACTAAGTCCTTGAGCTGTTTATCTCATGATGCCATATGTTCATGTTGTTTCCTAGTGATCCGTGCCTCTTTTGAGGATGATCAGTAAGGATGTTTTATTAATCTTGTAGTGCTCTATCCATCCATGTCTTTGTTTGCAATATGGAGCACCCTAGCTTGAGTCAATCGAGCTCTACTTTTGCCACTTTGTGAATCTGGGCAGATTGTCAACTTGTTTGCAATTTTGCCGATGATGTTGTAGTTGATCCGTGCATGCTATGCTATTGTTCTTGCCATGTCTAGCTTGCATTTTGTGTGTTCTTGATAGATGTATGCTTATCTTTTCATGACTTGCACCGTAGTGAGTGCATCGAGCTCGTAAACATGCCTACTTGAGTTATGTTTCAGCATGTGCCAGTTTTTTCACTAAGTCTGAAAACTGATTATGTTTTGCTATGTTCACATGCTTGCAATTGTGTTTTATGATCCCTTTTGGCTGAAGGTCACTAAGGGACTTTTGTTAAGCTTCTTGAGTAGCTCCATGCCATGTTTTACTTTGCCATGTTCAGGTCCTGTAGCATGTAGATTTGTTGCTCCGAAGAGTGCTACCTGATCTGAAATTCCAGACAAGTGTTAATTTCACTAAGTCTGAGATCTGTTTACCATATGCATTTTTGCCATGCTTGTTTGAACCTGTTAATGGATGAATTGGTCGTAGCTCAGTGCTAGACTTTTGTTAAGCATCTTGAATGCATCCCTGCCATGTATTTTGTTGCCATGTTTGGGTGCTGTAGCATGTTCATCTCATTGCATTTAGATGGCTACTTGCTGTAAATGGCAGACCGGTGTTATATTTGAATCGCTTGCCATTTCCAAACCGTAACTCCGATTCCGGCGTTCTTTATATCGGTTTCAAGCGATTTCATCTCATCTTTCCAGTGGCACACTTGGATTCCCAAGTTGAGGCCAGGTTCATGCATTACTTGTCACATCTTGCATATGCATCCCGCATCGCATCCCGCATAGCATATCATCATTGCATCATATTGTTTGATCCTTGCACGTGGTTGATTGTGTCCTTGTTGCTTGTTTATCTTGTTTGGGTAGAGCCGGGAGACTAGTTCGCTAACGAGGAGCCCATTGAGTTTGCTTTCGAGGATCCAGTCAACTCTGACAACTTTGCAGGCAAGATGATCATACCCTCGAAATCACTACTATCTTTGCTATGCCAGTTTGCTCGCTCTTTTGCTATGCCAATGCTACGATTCCTACCATTTGCTTTCAAGCCTCCCAAATTTCCATGCCAAACCTCTAACCCACCATGTCCTAGCAAACTGTTGATTGGCTATGTTACCGCTTTGCTCAGCCCCTCTTACAGCGTTGCTAGTTGCAGGTGAAGATCAGAGACTGTTCCTTGTTGGAACATTTATTTACTTGTTGGGATATCATTACATTGCCATGTTATCTTAATGCATCTATATACTTGGTAAAGGGTGGAAGGCTCGGCCTCTCGCCTAGTGTTTTGTTCCACTCTTGCCGCCCTAGTTTCCATCATATCGGTGTTATGTTCCCGAATTTTGTGTTCTTTACGCGGTTGAGTTATAATGGGAACCCCTTGATAGTTCGCCTTGATTAAAGATTTTCCAGCAATGACCAACCTTGGTTTTACCATTTTCCACCTAGCCTCTTTTCCCTTGGGTTTCTGGAGCCCGAGGGTCATCTTATTTAACCCCCCCCCCCCCCGGGGGGGGGGGGGCAGTGCTCCTCTGAGTGTTGGTCCACCTGTCAGCTGCCGGTGGCCACCAGGGGCAACTCTGGGCTGGCCTACCCGTACCTAGGACAATCTGAGTGTGCCCTGAGAAAGAGATATGTGCAGCTCCTATCAGGATTTGTCGGCACATTCGGGCGGTGTTGCTGGTCTTGTTTTAACCTGTCGAAGTGTCTTGAAGAACCGAGATACCGAGTCTGATCGGAACGTCTCGGGAGGAGGTCTATTCCTTCGTTGACCGTGAGAGCTTTTCATGGGCTAAGTTGGGACTCCCCTGCAGGGATTTGAACTTTCGAAAGCCGTGCCCGCGGTTATGGGCAGATGGGAATTTGTTAATGTCCGGTTGTAGATAACTTGAACCTTAACTTAATTAAAATGAATCAACCGAGTGTGTTGCCGTGATGGCCTCTTCTCGGCGGAGTCCGGGAAGTGGACACGGTGTTGGGGTAATGTTTGCGCAGGTTGTCCTCTAGTTTCTCGCTCGCACTTTGCCTCCTCTTCTCGCTCTCTTTTGTGAATAAGTTAGCCACCATATATGCTAGTCGCTTGCTGCAGCTCCACATATATTTTTACCTTCTCATACCTATAAGCTTAAATAGTCTTGATCGCGAGGGTGCGAGATTGCTGAGTCCCTGTGGCTCACAGATTACTATTACACCAGATGCAGGGCCTGACGATTCCGCTCCAGGTGACGCGCTCGAGCTCAAGTAGGAGTTCGATGAGGACTCTCAACGTTACTATGTTTCCTTTCCTGATGATCAGTAGTGGTGCCCTGTTGGGGGTGATCGGGACCATGTCGCATGTTGGGTTATCTTTCATTTTGGCGACATAGTCGGGCCATGAGCGTTTGGTTGATGTATGTTATTTATGTACTCGATTGACGTGGCGAGTGTAAGCCAACTATGTTATCCCTTTTATTATCTATATTACATGGGATGTTTGTGATGATTGCCTGACTTGCGACATATGCCTTTAATGCGATTATGCCTCTAAGTCGTGCCTCGACACGTGGGAGATATAGTCGCATCAAGGGTGTAACACAACGCAACTGTGAGTACTCATCCAAAGTACTCGCAAGCAAGGATCTACACTACATATGCATGGGTATGTGTGTAAAGAGGCAATATCAGTGGACCGAATTCCAGAATGCCAGAATAAGAGGGGGATAGCTAGTCATGTCGAAGATTACGCTTCTGGCAACCTCCATCTTACAGCATGTAGAAGAGAGTAGATGGTAAGTTCACCAAGTAGCATCGCAGAGCATAACCCTACCCGACGATCCTCTCCTCGTCGACCTGTGAGAGAGCGATCACCGGGTTGTATCTGGCACTTGGAAGGGTGTGTTTTATTAAGTATCCGGTTCTAATTATCATAAGGTCAAGGTACAACTCTGGGTCGTCCTTTTACCGAGGGACACGGCTATTCGAATAGATAAACTTCCCTGCAGGGGTGCACCACATAACCCAAAAGCTCGATCCCCTTTGGCCGGACACACTTTTCTGAGTCATGTCCGGCCTCGGAAGATCATCACGTCGCAGCCCTACCTAGGCACAACAAAGAGGTCAGCACGCATGTCTAAACCCTATAGCGCAGGGGTCTGGGCCCATCGCCCATTGCACACCTGCACGTTGCGAGGGCGGCCAGAAGCAGACCTAGCAACCTACATTACAAAGGAAGTTACGTTACGCGGTCCAATCTGGCACGCGCCGCTCAGTCGCTGGTGTCACGAAGGCTTCGGTTGATACCACGACGTTGAGTGCCCATATCTTTGCCACGTAGTTGGTTAGTGCGTATAGACCAAATGGCCAGACTCAGATCAAATACCAAGATCTCGTTAAACGTGTTAATTGATGTAACCGCGGACACCGACCAGGGCCGGGCCCACCTCTCTCCTGGGTGGTCTCAACCTGCCATGTCGCTCCGCCACAAAGATCCACACAGAGGGTCGTCAGGACAAAGGTCCTTTCATCCCCCAATCCGTGAATCACTCGCGGGTGCTCCACAAGCCGACCCGACTTTAGTCACCACATGTATCATGTATAAAGTATATAGTATATACTCGTGATCATCTCCTGAGTGATCACGGCCCGATAGTATAGCATAGCAGACGGACAAGAAGGTACGGCCACTAATGGAAAACTAGCATCCTATACTAAGCATTTAGGATTGCAGGTAAAGGTAACAACAGTAGTGGCAAAGACAGGCTATGCAGCAGAATAGGATTAACGGAAAACAGTAACATGCTACACTACTCTAATGCAAGCAGTACAGAGAAGAATAGGCGATATCTGGTGATCAAGGGGGGGCTTGCCTGGTTGCTCTGGCAAGAAGGAGGGGTCGTCAACAGCGTAGTCGGACGGGGCACCAGCAGCGGAGTCGGTCTCGTAGTCTACCGGAGAGAAGAGGGGGAAGAAACAATAAATACAATGCAAACAGATGCATAACGATGCATGACAAAGCAAACAGCGGTGTTAGGTGTGCCCTAACGCGGTAAGAGGTGATACCGGCGAAGGGGGAAAACATCAGGGAAAGTATTCCCTGTGTTTCGCATTTTCGGACAGATGAACCGGAGGGGGAAGTTGCGTGTTTGCTATGCTAGGAATGTGTAGCGGATGAACGGGCTGCGTATTCGGTATCGTCTCGTCGTTCTGAGCAACTTTCATGTACAAAGTTTTCCCATCCGAGCTACGGTTTATTTTATATTAATTTTAAAATATTTAATCATTTTTAGAATTTATTTAATTATTTTAGTTCAACATTATCGAGAACAGTATGGGATGACATCAGCATGACGTACGTATGACGTCAGTAGTCAACCGTATAGTTGACCTGGTCAATCTCACAATTGGGTCCCGCATGTCATACTCTAATTATTCTAATTAGGGTTTAACTAATCTAATTATTGTTTCATTAATTTAACACTAGTTAATTAGGTTAATTAAACATAATTAATTAATTAAGTTAATGAATTAGTATATTATTTTTATTATTATTATTATTTTATCTCTTTTTTATATATTTAATTTTTTTTTCTAGGCGTGGGCCCTGTTTGTCATTGGGCCAAAGGGGGCTGGCGGATCGGGCGTGCGGGCGACGGGCGCCAGCCCGAATGGGTGCCCGCCCAGGCCAGCAGGGGGACAGCGACCGCAGGGCGCCAGAGCAGCGAGCGGGGGCCGCGGGACGAGGCCGGAGCGAGCTCATGGCGGCGGGAGTGAGCAGAGGCGGCAGGAGGGCGGGCGCGGCCACGTCAGGGGCGCGTGCGCGAGAGCTGTGTGCGCGCGGGGGGGGCAGCTCGAGCGGCAGAAGCTTCAGCAAGCAGCGGGATTGCAGAGCAGCAGCGGGCGGCAGGGACGAGGCGGGGCACATGCGGCGCGCGACGAGAACAAGGCGCGGGCGCGAGCGGGCGCCGGTGCGCGGGCCGGACCGCGGCACGCGCGGCTCCGAGGCCAGAAGGGGAGGGCGCAGGGAGGAGGAGGCGGCGAGCACGCGGCGGGGTAAGGTGCGGTGTAGGGGCTAGCGATGGGCAGCGCCGACGCAGGGGGGAGAGGAAGGGAGGTGGCTCACTGGGCCCTACAGGTGTGCGAAAGTGTGCTCGAGGCGGCGGTGGTGACGATGAAGACGAGGAAGCAGTCCGGCGAGGGAATTCGGCAGCGTCAGGTGCGGTGGTCAGGGCGCCGTTAACGTCGGGGACGCGATGAGGCATCGATGGGCGGCTCCAGCAAGGGGGGTGCTCCGGACGGCGGTGGTCAGTGTCGAGGCCGAAGCGGCAATGGCGGGGCAGCGCCGGAGACAGCGAGCGACGATGGGGTCTTAGCCCCCGATCCAGATCGGGAGAGGCGAGAGGGGCATGGGGAGGGGAATCGGGGGTAGTGGGTAGTGGGCTAGGGTTTGCCCCGGGTGGGGGTTAGTAGGAGGGAGTGGGTGGCCGGTTGGGCCGGTCAGGCGGCCTGGTGGCCTGCTGGGCCGAAGCCTAGTGTGGGAGTGGGGTTCCTTTTACTTTCTTTTGTTTTTGATTTGTTTTTCTTTACTGTTTTATTATTTTTATTTCCTGTTTTACTTTAGATACACCTTAATTTTAGTTTAGTAAAATATGATAACAACTCCTAAAATAATGTTTCAGGACCACCCACTGACATAAAAGTTTTACCCCGAAATAAATTAGTTTAGAGTTTTATTAATTGAAAAGATGCAATTACTTAATTGTTTTTGTTACCATTTAAATCACTTTGGAATATTAAAGCATTATAGAAATGTATGGTTTCTTCACCATAATTACCTATGCATTATTTGGCACCTCCCGAACATTTTAGTTTTAATATTTGAAAATCCTTACCGTTTGACTTGTTTTTGAATTTTGATTTCGAACGGGATTGAATCATTGTGAGTTTAACAACAGTAATCACGGTGATGTGTCATCATTGACAGGGAATTATTGTAGCTTAATTACCCAGACGTCACAACTCTCCTCCACTACAAGAAATCTCGTCCCGAGATTTAGGAGGGGAGTAAGGGGGAAGGGATTGGGTTACGAAAAATCTAACGGATCTTCGCGGTCTTGGTTGCTCTTCTCGAATAGGTCGATCCATTACATTGACGTCTTCTTTACTCTGCTTCCGGTCATCATGATGAAGACGGCATCCTTTCTTCGGGAACTCCATCGTACTTATGAATAGGTAACGGGGTAGCTCGGCAACGACAGAATGCTATAAGGGTAATAATTTGGGATTAACCCATGATTGAGCATATGAGTACCTCTCGAGTTAAACAAATAAAACACATCGAGAGTAAAGTACGAAGGTACAATAAGAAATTTTCAAGCAGCCAGGCAATCGTTCAATGCCTAGTCAGAAGGTGAAAGGGTCTCAGGGCAACGTGAATAAGTATTGCGTCTGATACCAGAATAGATCACTAGCAATGTGGCTCGCGAATTGCATAAGAAGCCAAGTGCGAGGATTAACTTTGGAAATAGGATGTACCGGAGAGTCAGGTTTCGATCCTGGGACCTGTGGGTTATGGGCCCACCATGTGGGTTAAAAGTTGGAAGGGTGGTGAATTCTTGCACGATCATGTAAGCAAGGCATGTCAGAGGATAGTCTGTCGGTTATGTCGGCAACAACATCGGTACCAAGGGCGAGGGATGAAGAGAACCATTTTCCTGCTCGTTGAACGAGGCGGACCAATAGGTAGAATTCTCGTCCATCGGCGGTTACCGGAAAGTCATCAACAGTAGAAACAGGGTCTCACTGACAGAGTTGTACACCGAGGTGTTTACATAAGAAGTGAATTATTACTGCTTAGATCATATAGATCACAAGAAAGGTTAAACCAAAGAACAGAAAGGAAAATATGGTTATCAGACTAAACAGAACAATGGAAAGGAAAATGTGTTTAAACACATATTTCAAGGGTATATCCTTCCTAAGGACAAGTAGAGCATGGTATCCATGACAAGATAGAAAGCAGAAAACCATTTAGGTAAGGGGAGAGAAATTTCATGACATTACCCATACAACGGTGTTTGGATAAATGAGCAGGAAACATTTAGCATTGGGCTTCAAATGTTCTTGTTGAAAATCAGAATACCATAGACATGCTTCAAGATAGCATTGACATGGTCTTCAAGCAAAGGTCAGATTTTGGATACACAAGGGATCCATCAGGAACAACTCATAGAATAAGTCTTACAATTTCCTCATGGAAGAATGGTTAACCTTGCTAAAAAGGGAACTATAATGATAGGTCCGCCGGCCAGGTGTGCTAGGCATGACATCACCATACCGGTTCATATAAAGACCAATGATATAACTCTTGGAAATATGTTCCAACCATCATATCCGACCGAGATTCAGATGTGATTGGTGTCAGAATACCTCCAACTCAGGATGCCTGAGAAGAAAAGGTGCAACACAAATTGATGAGATGTCATTGTAAGATTCTCAAGAAATGAACTATGGAAGCGAGTTCCAAAACAAGAGTTCATCATTTAACCAAGGAGGGGACGAGGAGGTGGCTGAGGGTCTCAGCGACAATTCCTCAAGATTTCCAAAATGATGGATTTCCACAACTATGCGAACAAGGAGATAACATTAGTCAGATCAAATGATATAATGACGTATGCTCGAGGAAAACATACACAATTAAACATTGGTTGAAAAGGTGCACCCAAAATGTGGGCTTATAGTAGCATGATCAACGTTAGAATGGTGGTTTAGCAACCGATAGGCTAAGAATGAATTATCGATTATTAACTTCAAAGCAATAGGGTTGCTAGAAGTGCAGAATCCAAACAACACCTTTCACTTGTGGGTACCCTGGTTGGAATCAACACGAGGACCAAGAAAGAATGGTGATGGTGAGAAGTATCATTATAGCAAGAACTCTTAAGAGGTGGAGCAATCCTCACAACATTCATGACATCAAAGATGGTAATACTCCGCAGTAGAACATAACATAAGTTGGATAGCAAGGAACTCAAGGTACAACACAAAACAGGAACAAGTTTTGTGTTGGAGGGAATGCAATAATGTTGTGGATGATAACCCAAATCATCGAGGGCAAAGGATGCTATTTCTCATCAAGAATTTGATAGATATCTTGGAAGACCTCAAAATGTTGATGATGATCACGACACATTTTTCGAGAGGTTTCAAGAAGATGTAACTGATCGGCGATGACATCAAGTCAACGGAATGATGAAGCAAAAAGTTATTGGAACCATGGGTACGACACAAACTCGAAATCAAGCTTGCTATTCAAAGACAAATGATATGACGAGGAAGATCGATTGTAAGATTAGCTCATCGTCGAAATTTGTGCTCCGGGAAGGACCCGGTAGCACAGTTAAAATTTAGCACAATAATGATATAGCCAATCAGGCTAGGAATGGCGTGATCGGGTACAAACTCGTACTTAAAGAAGATTATCAAGAGTTGTTGAACCGTAGTGCAGACTCGGTTCAGTTATCGGTGTCTTTGAGTGTTTAATAACTCAGAGCCCATGAAAAACTGTAATCAGTGAGAATGTAGTACTTGATGAAGAACTCATAAGAAGTTATGCCGTTCCAAGATAATCTCGAGATACCAGGGGGGTAATACTCGAAGACAGATCAAAGTAGAGGTTGGACTGGGGTATTGATCCGCAGAAGACAAATACTTCACCTTGTCTAAGGAATGGAATCAAAGGAGATCAATCATGGTCGGAGCCACGATTGCAAAGGATCAATTCACAAATACCAGATGATATTATATCAAGGAAATAGCTATTATTACAAGAAGCTTCCATGATAGGATCTACATCGTGTCCATGGGCATGAACACATAGTTCAAGGTCGACTCCCACTTCTCCAATGCATAACCTTTCATTCACTTCTAATTTTTGAAGAGGTTGTAATGTTGAAATTTTATCTAGCAAAATACCAGAAGAGTATGACTCGTGAAAGCTTTCGAGTCACACATATTAAGGAAGGCGTAGGTTCAACCCATCGGGGCATCGTGGAAACATATACCACAAGCTTCAATAGTAAATATCACCAGCTCAAAAGTAGAGCATGGTTGGCCAATCACATAATAGAATTTACCAATGGCATTATGTACCAGGGAAAGAACTTCTCGACGTTTTTGTATACCAGGGGCACTGTCGGATGAAAATTCAACAAAGGATCTGACGGTCCATAATGGAGTTGATGTGAGCATTTGCACACCACCAATGGAAGAAACAATGCAAAGGCATTTTATTATAGAAACAACTGACTAAATCAAAGCTCAAAGGCAAAGTAATTAAGATTTCCAAATCAAGGGATCAGAAGCAATCGTTCTGATCGAAACTGAATAAGTTCAATAGACTTAGAAGCACAACCGATCAAGGCATTGATTGGTCAAGAACCGCTCATATCCAAATGACGCCTGAGCCGGAAGGATAATCCTAGGATTCGACTGATGATGGTGAACATTCGCAACGTATTGAATCAATGGACTCAAAAATTTATAGTGACAAAGGATGCCAATATGATTACTATACTTATGGGATTAACCATAATGCAAGCAAGAAATAATTGCAAGAGCAATAAGCTGCTGAGGATTTTTGGAAGGTCAAATAATATTTCGAAGACCTTTGTGAAATACATGAATCAACTGGGATGGATGGATACTCGATAAGTGCGAGGAATTATCCGTAGGGGTATTAATGCGAAAAAGAGCTGCGAAGCGGTGGGCACAAAGGATTCTCGGAATATCGAAGAATTTTTCATGGTATCATGTAATAACAGGGGCAACTGGGGACGAAGGTATAAAAAAAGTGTAATCATATATCCATAAGGATTTATCGGTGGTCGGAAATAGCAAAAGTGGTGGGCACAAAGTCTTGACAGAATATCGGAGAGTATCTTCAAAATCTTCTAGTGAAACAGACGATCATCGGTAATAAGGTGCTCTCCAGGTGGAAGTGATCACGAGATCCTAATGTTAGATTTAGTAAAAAATTATTTAACCCGAATAGAAGAGAGATCGGAGTCCTAGAGTATAGACCAGGAATAAAAAGATCCTAATACCACCCAATGGCGACATGGGCCGGTAAGCCACACAGCCATATTAGTAAAAGTTTTGCAATGACTAGACTCGACTTCGGCCAAGGAGTTGGAAAGGGGGATTCCTACAGGAAGTCGGCTCTGATACCAACTTGTGATGCCCCTGATTCAATTATACACTAATCATACACGCAAACGTGTACGATCAAGATCAGGGACTCACGGGAACATATCACAACACAACTCTAAAAATAAAATAAGTCATACAAGCATCATAATACAAGCCAGGGGCCTCGAGGGATCGAATACAAATGCTCGATCATAGACGAGTCAATGGAAGCAACAATATGTGAGTACAGACATAAGTTAAACAAGTATGCCTTAAGAAAGCTAGCACAAACTGGGATACAGATTGAAAGAGGCGCATGCCTCCTGCCTGGGATCCTCCTAAACTACTCCTGGTTGTCGTCAGCGGCTTGCACGTAGTAGTAGGCACCTCCGGTGTAGTAGGAGTCGTCGTCGACGGTGGCGTCTCGCTCTTGGGCTCCAGCATCTGGTTGCGACAACCAGAAAGAAAGGAAAGAGGGAAAAGGGGGAGCAAAGCAACCATGAGTACTCATCCAAAGTACTCGCAAGCAAGGATCTACACTACATATGCATGGGTATGTGTGTAAAGAGGCAATATCAGTGGACTGAACTGCAGAATGCCAGAATAAGAGGGGGATAGCTAGTCCTGTCGAAGACTACGCTTCTGGCAACCTCCATCTTACAGCATGTAGAAGAGAGTAGATGGTAAGTTCACCAAGTAGCATCGCATAGCATAACCCTACCCGGCGATCCTCTCCTTGTCGACCTGTGAGAGAGCGATCACCGGGTTGTGTCTTGCACTTGGAAGGGTGTGTTTTATTAAGTATCCGGTTCTAGTTGTCATAAGGTCAAGGTACAACTCCGAGTCGTCCTTTTACCGAGGGACACGGCTATTCGAATAGATAAACTTCCCTGCAGGGGTGCACCACATAACCCAACACGCTCGATCCCCTTTGGCCGGACACACTTTTCTGGGTCATGCCCGGCCTCGGAAGATCAACACGTCGCAGCCCTACCTAGGCACAACAGAGAGGTCAGCACGCCGGTCTAAACACTATGGCGCAGGGGTCTGGGCCCATCGCCCATTGCACATCTGCACGTTGCGAGGGCGGCCGGAAGCAGGCCTAGCAACCTCCATTACAAAGGAACTTACGTTACACGGTCCAATCTGGCGCGCGCCGCTCAGTCGGTGATGTCACGAAGGCTTCGGCTAATACCACGATGTCGAGTGTCCATATCTTTCCCACGTAGCTGGTTAGTGCGCATAGAACAAATGGCCAGACTCAGATCAAATACCAAGATCTCGTTAAGCGTGTTAATTGATGTAACCGCGGACACCGACCAGGGCCAGGCCCACCTCTCTCCTAGGTGGTCTCTACCTGCCCTGTCGCTCCACCACAAAGATCCACGTAGAGGGCCGTCGGGACAAAGGTCCTTTCAGCCCCCAATCCGTGAATCACCCGCGGGTGCTCCACGAGCCGACCCGACTTTAGTCACCACATGTATCATGTATAAAGTATATAGTATATACCCGTGATCATCTCCCGAGTGATCACGGCCCGATAGTATAGCATAGCAGATGGACAGGAAGGTAGGGCCACTAATGGAAAACTAGCATCCTATACTAAGCATTTAGGATTGCAGGTAAAGGTAACAACAGTAGTGGCAAAGACAGGCTATGCAGCAGAATAGGATTAACGAAAAGTAGTAACATGCTACACTACTCTAATGCAAGCAGTATAGAGAAGAATAGGCGATATCTGGTGATCAAGGGGGGGTGGCTTGCCTTGTTGCCCTGGCAAGAAGGAGGGGTCATCAACAGCGTAGTCGGACGGGACACCAACAGCGGCGTCGGTCTCATAGTCTACCGGAGAGAAGAGGGGGAAGAAACAATGAATACAATGCAAACAGATGCATAACGATGCATGACAAAGCAAACAACGGTGTTAGGTGTGCCCTAACGCGGTAAGAGGTGATACCGGCGAAGGGGGAAACATCCGGGAAAGTATTCCCGGTGTTTCGCGTTTTCGGACAGATGAACCGGAGGGGGAAATTTGCGTGTTTGCTATGCTAGGGATGTCTAGCGGACAAACGGGTTGTGTATCTGAAATTGTTTCGTTGTTCTGAGCAACTTTCATGTACAAAGTTTTTTCATCCGAGCTACGGTTTATTTTATATTAATTTTAAATGGTTTAATCATTTTTCGAATTTATTTAATTATTTTAATTCAACATATCCAGAATAGTGTGGGAGGACGTCAGCATGGCGTACGTATGACGTCACCAGTCAACCGTATAGTTGACCTGGTCAATCTCACAATTGGGTCCCGCATGTCATACTCTGATTATTCTAATTAGGGTTTAACTAATCTAATTATTGTTTCATTAATTTAACACTAGTTAATTAGGTTAATTAAATACAATTAATTAAGTTAATTAATATATTATTTTTATTATTTTATCTCTTTTTTTATATATTTAATTTTTTTGTCCTGGGCATGGGCCCCGTTTGTCATTGGGCCAAAGGCGGCTGGCGGATCGGGCGTGCGGGCGACGGGCGACGGGCGCCAGCCCGAATGGACGCCCGCCCAGGCCAGCAGTGGGAGGGCGACCGCAGGGCACCGGAGCAGTGCGCGAGGGCCGCGGGACGAGGCCGAAGCTCGACCGGAGCGAACTCATGGCGGCGGGAGTGAGCAGAGGCGGCAGTAGGGCGGGCGCGGCCACATCTGGGCACGCGCGCGTGAGCTGTGTGCGCGCGGCGGGGGTAGCTCGAGCGGCAGCAGCTTCAGCAAGCAGCGGGAGTGCAGAGCGGCAGCGGGTGGCAGGGACGAGGCGGGGCACATGCGGTGCGCGACGAGAACAAGGCGCGAGCGCGAGCGGGCGCCGGTGCGCGGGCCGGAGCGCGGCGCGCGTGGCCCCGAGGCCAGAAGGGGAGGGGCGCAGGGAGGAGGCGGCGGCGAGCACGCGGCGGGGCAAGGTGCGGTTTAGAGGCTAGCGGTGGGCGGCACCGACGCGGGGGGGAAGAGGAGGGGAGGTGGCTCACTGGGCCCTGCAGGTGTGTGAAAGTGTGCTCAAGGCGGCGGTGGCGACGGTAACGATGAAGACGAGGAAGCAGTCCGGCAAGGGAGTTCGGCAGCGTCAGGTGCGGTGGTCAGGGCGCCGTTAACGTTGGGGACGCAATGAGGCATCAATGGGCGGCTCCAGCAAGGGGGGTGCTCCGGACGGCGGTGGTCGATGTCGAGGCCGAAGCGGCGATGGCGGGGCAGCGCCGGAGACAGCGAGCGGCGACGGGGTCGTAGCCCCCGATCCAGATCGGGATCGGGACAGGTGAGAGGGGTGTGGGGAGGGGAATCGGGGGTAGTGGGTAGTGGGCTAGGGTTTGCCCCGGGTGGGGGGTTAGTAGGAGGGAGTGGGTGGCCGGTTGGGCCGGCCAGGCGGCCTGGTGGCCTGCTGGGCCGAAGCCTAGTGAGGGAGGGGGGTTCCTTTTACTTTCTTTTGTTTTTGATTTTTTTTTACTGTTTTATTATTTTTATTTTCCATTTTATTTTATATACACCTTAATTTTAGTTTAGTAAAATATGATAACAACTCCTAAAATAATGTTTCAAGACCACCCATTGAGATAAAAGTTTTACCCCGAAATAAATTTGTTTAGAGTTTTATTAATTGAAAAGACGCAATTACTTAATTGTTTTTATTACCATTTAAATCACTTTGGAGTATTAAAGCGTTATAGAAAAGTATGGTTTCTTCACCATAATTACCTATGCATTATTTGGCACCTCCTGAACATTTTAGTTTTAATATTTGAAAATCCTTACCGTTTGACTTGTTTTTGACTTTTGATTTCAAACGGGATTGAATCATTGTGAGTTTAACAACAGTAATCGCGGTGACGTGTCATCATTAACAGGGAATTACTGTAGCTTAATTACCCAGGCATCACAGTGGGACCGATCGCTCATCTCGATTGGACTGAAACGTTATGAAGGAAAACAGAGAGATTACAATCCCATCTCGGTGAGACCGAGATCCCTATCGGTGAGACCGAAAATACTAGGGTTTGTGGCAGTGGCTATGTCAAGTGAACTCGGTGGCGCTGGATAGGTCAAATCGGTGGGGCCAAGTTTGACTTTTGGTTTGGGACATAAGTGGATATGAGAAAGTAGTTGAGGGTTTTTGGAGCATATTATTAAGCATTTTGAGCAAGAAACTCATTAAGCAACACCTCATCCCCTCTTAATAGTATTGGCTTTTCCTATGGACTCAATGTGATCTTGGATCAATAAAAATAAAAATGTAGAGTCTTGTGCTTTGAGCATGAGCCAATCCTTTTGTCCTTAGCATTTTGAGGGGTCCACTTTCTTAACCGATGTCAATCATTGAGCTTTCCTGAAATATTTATCTTGAAATAGCATTAGCTCAATGAGATATATGTTGTTAGGAATTACCAAAACCACCCAGGGATAGTTGCACTTTCAACATCACATGCAATCAAAATATGTGACATGATATGGCCATCATCATATTGTGCCTTTGATCTCCATCTCCAAAGCACCACCGATGCTATGAATGAGAATCTTCTCAAAGATTACACTGTGCTGGAGGCCTCCCAACGTTGGATGGATCAAAATAATACTGACGAGGCTATTAGTACTGAACATCATTCTGGAGGAGGCGGTGGTGTTGCTTGTTCTCACCTAGCCTTCGTTGAGGCTTGGAGTAAGCCGTTTGTCGGGATATCTGATCCACTGATCGCCAAAGCTTTAGCTCTTCGGGAGGGCATAATCTTGGAACATCTCCGGGGTTTCTCACATATGGTGATGGAAGTGGACTGTCTGGAGATTGGTAACCTCTGGTCTACGCGCAACAATGCTTGGTCCATTGTAGCGTCTATCTTAGATGAAATAGCGGAGAAGTCGTCTAGTTTTATTTCCTTCTCTGTTAGACATGTCCTAAAGGATGCCAATAGTTCGGCAGATCTATGTGCTAAGCACGCGTGTACCTTGTCGGTCTCCGAGTGCTGGCTAGAGGAATGTCCGAATTTCTTAGTTAGCAGCCTTTGTGCTGATTGTAACAGGACCTTGTTAAAGCAATAAAGCTCCCCAATGTTTCGAGGCAAAAAAAAAGTACAAGCAAGAGAAGAAAGAAATCCGGCAACTGCATAACGATGCACACGAGAAAAGGTAAGACAACGTGGCCAGGCCAGCCCATAAAAAAGACAACACATAAACAGTTTTAGATAAAACAAAAACGAAATCACTAAGGGTCTGTCTAGGTCTCAGTCGACTGAGACTTCGCGAAGTCTTAGTCGGCTGATGTCATCACATGTAGATTAGGCCTGTTAACTTTTGGGCTGGATCCGGCTTGGCACCTGGGCTTATTTTTTTTCCTTGTTTGTTTGTTTGTTACTTTTGGGCTGGGCTGCTCACTTTGTTTGTTGTGATTGAACTGGGTCATGAAGTTTTATATTTGTGGGCCCAGACTGCATAAAAAAAGGCACAAAAAAACCTGATTCCTACTTTGCTTTATGAACTATACTTTTTGACTAGTTGTGATGAACAGAAGCTGTCAAGCAAACAAACAGAAAATCTGAGGCTCTAACAAAAAAAGTGCTCTGCTTCAAAACCAGTTTAAAGTTGTTTCACACAAGAGCAAAAAGCATATCCACCAGTGATGAAAAATTTCATATACAGAAAACATGCATAAATTAACTCTGGTTTACAGAAAAAGCACCAGTTTCATCATCTCTGTTTTCAAGTATTCATATACAAAAAACATCAAAAAAAACCACCTCACTAAAACCAACCTGAATGAAATCAAACACAGCCTTGTTCAACTGTATGCATCAGTTAACTCAAACATTAAAAAAATAGCAGCAGTGGCATCCTCATGCCACCAAAAACATACACACAACAGGGAATGGGTCGGGGCACCATATATGTTTCAAAAACTGGCATTAGAAATTCCGTAGCTACATCATATATACGTGCACGCAAAAACAAACAGGTGCAGATTACTTGCACGGTAGTACTATGTGAGGACTGACCACTTACAAGCATGTTGCTTAAGTAATTCAGAGGTGTCTACTGACAATGAACTTGGATACTTATAAATTCACAAACACAGAATGTCTACTGACAGTGAACAGAATTAGACTGACGCTCTCATCAAGCACAGAAAATTCAGATGTACTCCTACCAAAACAAAAAAATGTGCAGATTCCAAACAAACTTAAGATCAAAAAGAGTGAATGAGAATGGGTCCTGGGTGTGGCCGTATGCATCATTCTGATGCAGAGGCCGAGGATGTCCCCTTTTCTAAAAAAAGAATGGTTCCTGGGTGTAGATTCCAACCAGCTTACCTCATCAACAGGGCGCAAGGAGTCTGGAGGGGTGACGGGATCGCCGAGCATCTCGTTGCCGATGACTTAAATCACGGAAGCTTTCGATGTGCCCGCTCCCGTGACCTGGCTTCCTTCCTCTCCCATTTCCTCCCTCTATCTATGCGCGTCTCTCAATTTAAACAATGTCATTGGGTGGACTTTAGAAAGATGTTGAGCCTGGGTCCACATTCCACAAACTTAAAAGGAAAATAAAAAAAACAGCAGCACACCGTCTATAGTCACTCCCTTAATTCACAACGGCATTAAAAATGTGTCCGAGGATCCGGACAAGTAACTTTTCTCTCCTTTAATATGCTCCTTTTTTGAGAAAATGAGCTCCTGTCAGAATCAGATACAAAACAACAAATTAATTTATTTTTTCTTAATCCTTGGGAAGACAAAAAATAAATGCAAAAAGGAAAAAATTGTATATGATTTCAAAAAAGAAAGAAAAGAAAAACACAAACTAGTTGTGAGATCGGGTGCTTGATTTGTGTTTGTGGGCATGGCAGAAAACGGGGGTGTTACGGTGCTCGTGTGACACATAGCAAGGGTAGAGGATTCACGGGGGAGCTGCCCCCTTCTGACCAGGCAAAAAAGTTTAGTTGCAAAAAAGTTTGTAAAAAGACATGTAGTTATAGTCTGGGGGACAGCCGCTTGGAATTGCATGACTAGTTTCCCCCTCTCTCTTACTGCCACCCCTCTGACAAAACAAATGCCCCTAGTTGCAACTAAGTTAGAAGACACGGAGTTGCGGCTATGCTAGAAAGACATGTGGTTGCATGAGTATAGTTGGACATGCAGCTGATGCCCACACTCTTGTCGTCACCCCCTCCGGCAAAAACAAATGCCCCAATGGCAACCAAGTTATAAGGCATGCAGCTGCGACCATGTTGAAAAGACATTGCAGTTGCGTGACTACAGTTGAGCATGCAACTGGCCGCCTCTCTCTTGCTGCCGCCCCCTACAACAAAACAAAGATCCCCCAGTTGTGACCAAGTTAGAAGACATGCAGTTGCGTGTCTAGTGTGTGACATGCAACTGGCCACCCTCTCTCTACACGCCGCCCCCTCCGACAAATAAATGCCCCCTATTGCGACCAACTTAGAAGACATGCAGTTGCGCCTGTTGTGGGACATGCAACTGGTCCCATCTCTGTCGATGTTGCCCCCTTTGACAAAACAAAGGTTGTCCCCCCCCCCCCTCCCAGTTGCAACCAAGTTAGAAGACATGCAGTTGCGTGTCTAGTGTGGGACATGCAACTGGCCCCCCTCTCTCTACACGCCGCCCCTCCGACAAAATAAATACCCCCTATTGCGACCAACTTAGAAGACATGCAGTTGTGCCTGTTGTGGGACATGCAACTGGTCCCATCTCTGTCGACGCCGCCCCCTATGAAAAAACAAAGATCGTCCCCCCAGTTGCAACCAAGTTAGAAGACATGCAGTTGCGTGTCTATTGTGGGACATGCAACTGCCCCCCCCCCCCCCCCTCTCTCTACACGTCGCTCCCTCCGACAAAACAAAGGTCCCCCAATTGCGACCAAGTCAGAAGACATGTAGTTGCACCTGTTGTGGGGCATGCAACTGGGCTCGTCTCTCTTAACGCTGCCCCTCCGACAAAACAAAGGTCCCCAATTGCGACCAAGTTAGAAGGCATGCAGTTGCGTGCCTAGTGTGAGACATGCAATTGTCCCCATCTCTCTCGACGCCACCCCCTGACAAAACAAAGGCCCCCTAGTTGCGACCAAGTTAGAAGACATGCAGTTGCATGCTGTTGTGGGACATGCAATTGGGCCCCATCTCTCTGGACGCTGCCCCCTCCGACAGAACAAAGCTCCCCAGTTGCGACCATGTTAGAAGACATGCAGTCGCGTGCCTGTTGTGGGGCATGCTACTCGGCCCCATCTCTCTCGTTACCTCCCCCTCCAACAAAACAAAGGTCCCACCCTAGTTGCGACCAAGCTAGAAGACATGTAGTTGCATGCCTAGTGTGGGATAGGCAACTCGCCCACTCTCTCTCTCAAGGCCGCCCCTCTAACAAAACAAACACCCCCTAGTTGCGACCAAGCTAGAAGACATGCAGTTGTGTGCCTGTTGTGGGACATGGAACTGGGTCCCATCTCTCTCGGCGCTGCCCCCTCCGACAAAACAAAGGTCCCTAGTTGCGACCAAGTCAGAAGACATGCAGTTGTGTGCCTGTTTGTGGGACATGCAACTGAGCCCACATCTCTCTCGACACCGCCCCCTCCAACAAAACAAAGGCCCCCCTTGTTGCGACCAAGCTAGAAGGCATGCAATTGCGTGCCTAGTGTGGGACATGCAATTGGGCCCCATCTCTCTCGATGTCGCCCCCTCCGACAAAACAAAGGCCCCCCTAGTTGTGACCAAAGCTCGAAGACATGCAGTTGCATGCCTAGTGTGGGACATGCAACTGGACCCCATCTCTCTCGACGTCGACCCCTCCGACAAAACAAAGGTTCCCCAGTTGCGACCAAGATAGAAAACATGCAGTTGTGTGCCTGTTGTGGGACATGCAACTAAGCGCCATCTCTCTCCACGCCGCCCCCTCCGACAAAACAAAGGTCCCCCAGTTGCGACCAAATTAGAAGACATGCAGTTACATGCCTGTTGTGGGACATGCAACTGGGCCCACATCTCTCTTGACGTCGTCCCCTCTAACAAAACAAACCCCCTAGTTGCGACCAAGTTAGAAGGCATGTAGTTGCATGCCTAGTGTGGGACATGAAACTAGGCCCCTTCTCTCTCGACGCCGCCCCCTCCGACAAAACAAAGCCCCCACCCCACCCCGAGTTGCGACCAAGTAAGAAGACATACAGTTGCGTGCCTGTTGTGGGACATGCAACTGGGCCCCATCTCTCTCGACGCCGCCCCTTCCGACAAAAGAAATGTCCCCCCAAGTTGCGACCAAGTTAGAAGACATGCAATTGCGGGCCTGTTGTGGGACATGCAACTGAGCCCCATCTCTCTCGACGCCGCCCCCTCCGAAAAAACAAAGGTCCCCCCAGTTGCGACCAAGTTAGAAGATATGCAATTGCATGTCTGTTATGGGACATGCAACTGAGCCCGATCTCTCTTGATGTCGCCCCCTCCGACAAAACAAAGGTCCACCAGCTGCGACCAAGCTAGAAGACATGCAATTGGGTGCCTTTTGTGGGACATGCAACTGGGCCCACATCTCTCTCGATGCCTCTTACTTAAAAAGTGTTTGCACCTCTTAGTTAAAAACTATACATGCAAACAAGAAAAAAGGGAACAAAACAGTGAGAAATGGATCAAGCAATGATATAAAAGGTTCAAGCTGCTACAACCTAAAAATTCGGTCTAAGAACTAGCATATGTTACTAGGCATGACTAAGGACTGGAACATGATCTACAGGAAATGATAGGAACAAGCAACGAGCCTACATGGTTTTGAACATGAACATTAAAACCCTGAAATCCTACAAAAATGTACACTCCATATTCTACATTCTACATGAGTTCAGAAAGATGCATCAGAAGAGTTTGACGGGCTGGATAAAAATAATTCAATGTAAACAACTAGTTAAACTAGGGGGTCCCCTCTTCTTAAAAAACTAATATATATTCTATGATGATGAGTACAAACTAAAAAAATAAGGATCATACAATGAAAAAAATAAAAAAAATAGAGGCTGCTGATTTACCCCTGCGTGTTTAAACTCCTTCCAGACATACATACTAATGCCATTTGACCTGCTCTCGCGGTAGCAAGGGCTCAGGAAAACTCTCCAAACCATCTCCTGTGCACATAAAAAAAGCCGCCAAAACATAAATTTGTGCTAGTGAGACGCATACATATTCAGCTAATGATTTTTAGTGCAATACTTGTATGCTTCTGAACAAAAAGGATTTCAAGATAATGATCATTTATCATTGGCGTCGCTGCTGATGACAAAAAAAAAATATTTACATTACGATGTGGAGATAAAAGAAGATGAATCTATCAAGAGACCATAATATCTTGATTCATACACACACAAAAATGAACATCTTACTGATTCATATGGTTTAAGCAAAAAAAAGAAAACTGAAAAAGCATGTTGCTGCTGGAAACTTAGTTGCAGTAATCATTATCTTTTGATTCCACAAAAAAAAGATATTTGAACATGCTACTAATTAAATAGAGTCTCAGCAAAAAAACTGGCAAAAACAAGTAAACATGCTACTGATACATTCTACAGAGATAAAAGATTCCAGTATATCTCTAGTGATACAGTTCAGTAGTAATCTCTCTTTTTTACAAAAGAAAATATTTCAAAAAACATCCTACGGATTAGATATGGGTTCTGAAAAAACAAATAAAAGACACCCACTCCTACTGGTACATTCAGTGATAATCTCTCTTTCTTTAAAAAAAAGACATGCTACTGAATAAATATGGTAATCTAAATAAACAAACAAAGGACTAAACCACCCTTAGTGATAGCTTCAGCAAATACATATGAGGGGATTTGATTTAAGTAATATTCCTCAAACATGTTCACAAAAAAATTGTTTCTGCTGAAAATCATATTCTTCAAATGCTACTAACCTGGACTAAAAATAAACAAACAAGGGACTGAATCTCCCCCTAGGTGATGGATCAGTAATAGATCTAGACGTCTGAAGTCCAAATTAGTGGATACGAGAGAATCACTTCTTGAGACCTTGACGTCTGAAGCAAGAAGCGTACAAACAAAAATGGACTGACCACTGTATGCTTCAAGGCTACTAATCTGGACTCAAATCCCCTCATATATACGCACTGCATTACCACCACCTGTTGAATCAAAAAAAGAATGATTCTATGCTTCAAATCTACTAATCTGAACTTGATCCAAACAAACAATGGAACCCAAAAAATCCACTCAGATCTACTGCATCTCACCAACTAACAAACAAAAAAGAAAAAGAAAAGATGGGATTGCACTTACTCCATCAGCAGCGTCGCCCATCCTCTTGTTGGCTGTGGAGGAGCACAACGATTTCTCTTCGATTCGCTTCCGAGATCTTCGGATTTTCACAAAGAAAGGATAGAGAGAGAGAGACAGAGGATGAAATGGACTGAAGACTGCCAATCCCCTCCTCTTAATTACCTAGGGTGCCTATCCCTCTCCCCTCTTCTTAATTACCACGGGGCTGCCACTTCCTCTTCGCCTGCCCCAGCCCACAAAAAGAAACGTGAGACGCTCGCGCTAGAAAAGTTGCTCCAACAAAAAAAACAAGCAAAACGGGCTGGTCCGTGACGTACACAGGCCGAAACAAAGACCAAGGCGGGCCAGCGCGAATCTACAAGCAACACGACATCGAACGGCTGCACAGTCTGACTGAGACTTCTCAGTCGACTGATTTTTAGCAGCTCCGAATCACAAATTAAGGACTACTCGTTGCAAAGAATACTCCACTTTTCCTGGTCGTGACAAATGGTACACATGCAGCGCGCCACTTGTCGTAACCTGGAAGTTTTCCCTTTTTTCGTAGATCCGTTTATTTAAAACGTTTCATCTTTTAAACCATGCGTCCAAATCTCGAACCGTTTTCACCATTAGATTTCTCGCGTCGAGATCTTCAAAACTAGATCCCATGTTGATAGGTTTTGACGAACTTTTTTTCACGGAAAAAACCGGACGAAAAAAATCGGGCAAAAAAACCAAACCGGGAGCACGGTTTTTTTCCCTTTCCGAAAAAGGCACGCCTGTGCCTCTCACAAAATCACAACCGTGACTCTCGTGAAAGCAAAACCGTGACTCTCGTGGAAGGAAAAATAATAGAAAACGCGTTTTTTTCGTTTTCAAGAGGCACGGCCGTGACTCTCGTGAAGACACAACCGTGCCTCTCGCGAAAGCAAAACTGTGACTCTTGCGAAAGAAAAAAAATAGAAAACGCGTATTTTTCTCCCTTTCCTAGAGTCACGGCCGTGATTTTTGCGAAAGCACCTCCCACGGAAGCAAAACCGTGACTCTCACGGAAGAAAGAAAAAAACAGAAAAACGTGTTTTGTTTTTCCCTTTCCTAGAGGCACGGTCATGACTTTCGCGAAAGCACAACCGTGCCTCTCGCGGAAACAAAACCGTGACTCTCACGAAAAGAAAAAAACGGAAAACGCGTTTTGTTTTTTCCTTTTCCGAGAGGCACGGCCGTGACTATCGCAAAAGCACAACCGTGCCTCTCGCAGAAGCAAAACCGTGATTCTAGTGAAAGAGAAAAAAACAAAAAACGCGTTTTTTTCGTTTCTGAAAGGCACGGCCGTGACTCTCGCTAAAGCACAACCATGCCTCTCGTGCAAGCAAAATCGTGACTTTCGCGAAAGGAAAATAAAAGAAAACGCGTTTTTTTCACGCCGAATTTTTTTTTGATCGAAAAGCTAAGAAAGACCTGGGGGAAACCAAAGCGTCGAAAAAACCCGAAAAAACCCGTTTAAAAAGCCGAAAACGCGTGCGAAAAAAAAACAAAATCCGAAGGGAGCGTCCAGAGCGCGACACGTGGCGAATGGCTAAGAGCGCGCCAAGTGACGCTGATCGTTGCGAGGCTCCCAAAAAAGCGCTAGTTAACTAGTTGCTCCCAAACAAAAAGGTTCCTAAAAAAAGTCTGGGCTGTAATGGTGATGTCAGAAGTCTGACTGAGACTAGACAGCCTCAAATTATTTTTGCCGCATGGCGGATGTGTTTAAATCGCTGCAACATTTTCTACAAGGTTCGCCGGAAGAAATTGTACGATTCAACCGCAAATTTTTGTTGAGCACTTTGAATTTTTCTGCTACCACACCACGATCGGACGAACTAAAGCTTGATTTAGATGGGATCGGACGGCCGGGGAGGCAGCCGAGTTTTTTCCCGACCGCCCAACAGACGCCCTAAAAAGCAATGGGATCCACAGAAATGGCCTCCGAGTAGTCCAAACTGTAGTCGCGAGTATGATTTCAATGATTTGGAGATTGATTAGCGGCTTAATCAATCCGACTCCGGATTGGCAAGTAACTGGGCTAAATTGATCCATATAAGCAGAGGAGCTAAACGCTTTGCTTAACGCGAGTTTACGACGGGTAATCTCGATTACACCGCGGCAATTTGACATGGCGATGACCCTCTGGTCCGTGGACGTCAAGAGCGGCGAGACCGTGTGGTCCGGGCGCGTGCTGGAAAGCCGCCGCGGCGCCGTCACCGGCGTCTCCCTCGTCGGCCCGCCGAGGGACGGGAGCGTCGTCGTGGAAGCCTACGTCAAGAACGCCAGCGGGGACCACGCGTTCACACTCGCGTGGCTGTCCTCCGAGAGGCCCCGCGCGGAGCTGCCATGCCCGGTTCTGGTGATGGACTCCGATTTCTTCTGCTCTCGCGTGATGCGGCGGGGAGGCGGCCCCGCTGGCGATGAGGCTGTCGCCGTTCGGATTGATGGTCACTGTAACGATCATCCGCCGCTGTCGCTGTGGGAGGGGTTGGAGGATGAAGATGACGAGGCCGAGGATGAATACTCGGTTGATTCGGAAGACGACGACGATGACAGCAACAGCGAGGAGGAGGAGAGCGACGGCGAGGACGACGGACAAGCGACCAGCGCCGACGATGACGTGACGCTAAGCATGCTACAGACACTGCACCGTAGGAAGTACGGCCCCGAGGGGCAATTCGTTGGAGGTTCGGCGCCGCGGTTCGCCTGCGCCGGGAGCACAGTCGGCGTCATGCGGGTCGCCGCCGTGGAGAGCCAAGGCGGAGACGACAGCAAGCAGATCTTGGTGCTATACCGCTACACACGCTTCAGGGCATCACCGGACGGCGTGGAACGGCCAGGGTGGCCGACGGAGCACCAGCTCCGGTTCATCGCCACCGGCGACCACGCGGCGAGGTCGCTGGCGTGGGCCGGATCGTCTCTGGCCCTGCTGATATACCCCGGTTTCTTCAGCGAGAAGCTTGAGAGGAGCAAGCAGCTTGAGGAGAGCAGGAAGCTCCGGGAGCTATGGTCTAGCTTGACGTCGCAGGTGAGCGTCCCGCCAAGAGCAAGACGCATCGTGGTGTTCGTGGACGTCGGCAACCTCCAGCGGGCGGACTACACGCCGACGAGCATGCGGCACATGTACGCCGCGCTGGAGAGCATGGTAGAGGGCCCGTGGCCCGAGCGCTTCATCGGCATGGAGTTGCACTTGCCGGAGCCGGTACGGTGCGGCGCGAAAGGCGAATTAGCCGACGATGACGATAGCGGCAGAAACGCAGAGGAGCGGCCGGCAAAGCGGAAGAGGGTAGACGTCGCTGGGGAGGATTGCCCCGTCTGCTTGCAGCTGCTGGAGGTGGAGAGCGACGACCTCGCCGCGTGGCCCGGGTGCATCAAGCCGCATGTATTCCATGGCGCGTGCTTGGAGCGCGCCCTCATGGAGAGCGTCCGGTGCCCGATGTGCAGGCACAAGCTGTACATGGAGCCCAAGCTAGAGTGATAGACCCAACTCTCAAGCAAGGGCGTCGCATGGTTGTACTAAGAAGTTTGTGGAGTGTATCATTCCCTTGTAGCTATAGTTAGCTTTCTTTAGATTTGCTCATGTTTCTTTGGAGGATAGCACTCATTCGACTGTGAATTGCTTGAGATGTATGTTGTATGAACATCATTGTAATGGTTACTTTTTAACAGAAAAACTTTATATCTATTAATCAACTGTCAAGATAGTAGAAAGAACACTAGAAGTAAAAATTACATCCAGGTCCACCGATCACCTAGCTACGACTACAAGCACTGGAGCGAGCCGAAGGCGCACCGCCGTCATCGCCCCTCCCTTGTCGGAGCCGAGCAAACCTTGTTACATTAGACAGTAGGGAAGTCGTCGTGCTAAGGACCAATAGGATCAACGCACCAGGATAGCAACCGCCGTCGATGAAGAGAAGTATAGATTAGAAGGATCCAAACATTAGACACGAACGTAGATGAACGAAGATCGGGTCCAAGTTGATCCACCGAAGAAAAACACCGACCGGATCATGTGAGATCCATCAGAGACACACCATCACATGCCCTCCGATAATGCTAGACACACCGCCGGGATGGGGGCTAAGTGGGACGAATCTTATTGCATCTTCAGGAAGCAACCGCCGCCTCATCTTTCTGATCAGAACACAAACCCTAACGAAATTCAAGAAAACAAAGGAGCCCTCCCGTGGCTACCGTCGGGATCCACCGCGCCTTCATGTAATGGCTTTAATGGAAGGAAAATGTGTTTGTTCAAATCCTCAATTGTGTGCCTACTGTTTTTCTAATTATTAGTGAAATGGTTATTCGTCAAAGTTGCTTTCATCTCCTTCAAGTTGTCTGCTTATTTTCCAGTGACTATTGTTGTCAAGATGAATGATTTAATGCGTAAAAAAAGCACCCCCAACACTATTTTCATATATATGACTCCCAAATCCTAGAGTTACATTTCAATACTTGCGTTGAAATGGAATTGACACAAATTTTAGGTTGGACTCGACGGATTATTTTGTTGAGCATGGTTAATCTGGTGGTTTTTGAATGGTTATTTTCTAACGAAACCTTGTCAAGATGGCAGGGTGCTCCTACAATTTAATTAAGAAAAAAAGAGTGGCCCAGTTTATAAGGAAGACTATGCTGAAAACCACACAATTGCATGATTGATTAAGGAATAACCATGTAAAAATCCGGACAACTAGAACAAGCAACCACAAAACCGAAAACCAACGACCGAGGGCCATAAGGACCCGAGGTAGAGGTGAAGAAGCTCTTCAACAATGCCTCCAAAAATGTAAATGGCGCTCACGGGTGTCAATGTCATCGACACCAACCCCTTCAAGACAATGTTTTTGCCAAGAGCTCCACACACCCCCATCCCACCCAACTCCTTGGGAGGGGATCCAGCCACGCCAGCAGCCACCACAACCTAGATCCAGCCAAACACAATCTAGTGTCGGCTGGACTCTTCCGCTAATGACCCAACCAAACATTTCTCCCACTATTAGGGAAACGCTTATAGGTAGATCATCAGCAGTAGCACGGGAAAGTAACCGGCGCTGCTACTAATTAGCAGTAGCGTTGGGCTTGGACAGCGCTACAAGTGATGCCTTAGTAGTAGCGCTGGAACTACAAGCCACGCTATTGTTAAGTGGGACCCAACGAGCCCACCGACGCTAGCTGTAGTAGTAGCGCCGCGCAAAATACAGCGCAATAGCGCGGGCTGTGACAACACCGCTACTACTATTGGGCCTGCCTTAGTAGTAGCGCGGCCCAAAATACAGCGCTATTGCTAGGCGTGGCTGGTGCCACCTTTTAACCCACCCCTCTCCCCCTCCCCCTTCCTCCCTCCTTTGCCCTCTCCCCTCTCTAAGTTACTTCTCCACCATTATTGACCTTCTTCTCTCTTCCTTCCATTTCTCTTCTCTCCTCATTAATGCCCCCCTCCACCATAATTCTCCTTCATAAATGGCATCTCTTCTCTATCTTCCTCATTTATTTGGTTCTCCCTTCTTCCATACATACATATATATATATATATATAGGACTACTCTTCTGTACTCTTGGGAGTATGTACTCCCATCCTCAATATACCTCATATACGTATTAATTATACCTCTTTATTATTCTCAATATACTTCATTAAATATTCTAAGATACCCCAATATGAGTTTAGTTGAAAAAATATCATCTGCGACGTACTTTTTGTAATATACATTTTCACGTACAAACACATCAGTATATACGTAAATATTTAAAAATACATAGACTCACATGAATTTTTTCATGAAACTCATTTTAAGGTATCTAATAATTACTAATGAAATATATTAAAAATAATAAAAAGGTATAAAAGATTCATCTATGTGGTATATGAGGAGCGGGAGTACGTACTCCTAGGAGTACACAACCATTTTCCTATATATATATATATATATATATATATATATATATATATATATATATATATATATATATATATATCGCTTTCCCACTCCTAGATTTGTCTCATATGCACCTAGCTCATCTCTCTCCCTCTCCATTAGTTAGCTAGAGTCATCTCTCCTCCCAACAACTAGATCTAGCTAGCTATATATATAGTCATCCACTTTTGATCCCTATAGGTAGCGAAGGCCTCATCTAACCGTGCTCGATCTCTCTGGGACATAGATGAGTAAAAAGTTGTGCATTTTAAGAATGGGAATATGTGTGTTTGCGATATGAAGGGATTTGTCCAAGTGACATGCCCCTTGAGTTGGTTATGTTTTGCCAAAATGTCGATTTATTTATGTTTCTGCGAATTGCGAGCAAACTCGGTATGTCTTATTTTTAGGCAAGGTCATGCCAAATTTTTATATGACTTTGATGCATGCATGCATTTCGTTTATAACCCTTTTGCTTGTTATATCATGCAGTCGGTCATGAAGATGAGTGGAAGGAAGGTGGAGCGATACTTGCAATCCGCGGTGATGGACATGTATGCAAATAATCGGACTGGGATTAGATGTCCGTGTGCAAGATACAAAGAAGGAGTCATTTTGGACCCTTTTGATCGTGGCAGTTTGAAGACACACCTGCTGATGAATGGTTTCATGGATGACTATACTCAGTGGATAAGTGAAGATGATAATGGTGGCGTCCACATGGCAGGGAATAACGACATGGGGCTAGACGAAGAGATGACCAATCGACACGAAGACGATGGCGCCGGACATGGCGGCGGGGAAGAGTCCGGACATGGCGGCGGAGAAGATTCCGGACATGGCGAATAATAGTTTGGACATGGCGGAGAAGAGGCGGCGGACACGCCGCAGTCTTCAACGCTACTAAGTTCAGTCGTGCAGGACCCTCATGTTCGAGACCTCCTTCACAAGAGCACGACTAGCGGCAGAGCTGCTTCTAAAGAGGAGGGCAAGCTGGTGCAACTGGAAGTAGACTCAAAGACTCCATGTATGACGGTTGCAATCCCGAGGTGACCCGCTTGAGTTTCAAGCTCGAACTTCTAAAGACGAAAGCCAAAACAAATGGACAGACAAAAGCCTCGATGAGCATTTGAAGTATCTACATAATAAAGTTCTTCCAGTGGGGAACCTGTGTCCTACTAGTGTCGAGGAGGCCAAGAAAATCGTTTGCCTTCTTGATCTGCCGCACATTAGATACCACACATGCATCAACGATGGCATCATTTATCGGAAGGAGCACGCGAAAAAACCCAACTGTCTAGTGTGCAATGCTTCTCGATACAAGAAGGCAGGAAAGAAAGCTCCTCGGAAAGTTGTATGGTTCATTCCGATCACTCCCCATCTGCAGCGGTATTTCATAGATCCTAAGGAAGCAAAGCTCATGCGCTGGCACGTGGAGAGGAAGAAGCCCGACGATGGAGATGATCCGAAAGTGAGACACCTCGAAGATGCTAGCCAGTGGAGAGCATTCAACTCCGAATATCGATTTTTCCCAGAAGATGCAAGGAACATCGTGCTTGGCGCAAGTACCGATGGCATGAATCCGTTTTGATACATCGATGAATTGCTTCAGATGTATTTTGTATGAACATATCATTGTAATTGTTATTTTTACGTGGAAAAACTTTTGATCTATTCATCAATTATTAAGATAATAGAAAGAACACTATAAGTAAAGATTACATTCAGGTCCGTTGATCACCTAGCGACGACTACAAGCACTGAAGCGAGCCGAAGGCGCACTGCCGTCATCGCCATCCCTTGTCGGAGCCGGGCAAACCTTATTACAGTAGACAGTCGGGAAGTCGTCGTGCTAAGGTCCTACGGGACTAGCGCATCATGACAGCAACCGCAACCGATGAAGAGAAGTATAGATCAGAAAGATCCAAACTGTAGAGACACGAACGTAGATGAATAAAGATTGGATCCAAGTCGTTCATCGAAGAAAAACGCCGACCGAATCCTGTTAGGTCCGTCGAAGACACACCCATGCCCTCCAATAATGCTAGACGCACCGCCGGGATGGTGGCTAAGTGAGGATAATCTTATTCCATTTTCAGGAAGTAACCGCCGCCTCGCCTTCCTGAACAGGACACAAATCCTAACGAAAATCAAGAAAACACCTAAAGGAGCCCTCCCGTAGCTAGCATCGATCCACCGCGCCTTCATGTAATGGCTTTAATGGAAGGAAAAGGAGTTTGTTCAATTCCTCAATTGTATGCCTACTCTTTTTTTTATTAGTGAAATGGTTATTCATTAAAGTTGCTTTCATCTCCTTCAAGTTGTCTGCTTATTTTCCAGTGACCATTGTTGTCAAGATGAATGATTTAATGCATAAAAAAGCCCCCCCCCCCCCCCCCCAAACACTATTTTCAATATGACTCCCAAATCCTAGAGTAAGATTTCATTATTTGCGTCGAAATGGAATTGACAGAAATTTTAGGTTGGACTCGACCGATTGTTTTGTCAAGCATGGTTGGTTTCTCTGGTGGTTTTTGAATGGTAAACTTCCTTTCATGCTTGGTAATTTTATTAGATGATGCCATCACAGGATATTAGAACTGGTGTTTGGCTCTAATATTTAGCTGAAGTTTATAGCCAGCTTATGTGGCGTTAGGCGGTAACCGGTGCAAGGTCCATCCCACCTTAAATTTTTTTCGTCCTCCGCCACTGCCGACATCGATGTATAGATGGCACACTTGTCGGAATTTTGGCACCAGATACATAGTGGAGGGCCTAAGAGCATCTCTATCAAACCCCTTAAACCGTGGAACTTAAAACACGTTTTTCAATTCACGAAAAACTCATTTTAAGCGTTGATTTAAACTGCGGCCGAACAAATCCCCCAAAGTTAAATTGTAAAACGAAATATTCGCTTATAGTTTTTCCCCACGTCTTCTTCTTCCTCTCGCCCGTGTCCACGATCAGCTGCAGATGCTCTGAACACACATACGTACATCTAAAGTCGACAAATTGAACGCATGCGCACGACGTGTACGTACGTTCACCCGTGCAGCACTAGGCGCTGGCGACGTCCTGTGCTTTGGTGGTGCCCAGAGCGTCCCCGGTGTCAGCGAGCCCCGCGATGGCCAGCGCGGCCCCAGGGTGGCGGACACGAGCACCTGACCACCAGCGAGGCGGGCGCAACGCCGGCGGGCGTGGCCGGCCAGGAACAGGCCGAAGAGGCCTAGCAGTGCGGCGCCGAGCGGTACGAGGATGGGATGGGTGGTGGCCAGGATGGGAGGGGCGGCGGCGGCCCGGACGGGTCGGGGGGATTCCTGAATGAGCAGGGCGGCGGCCGGGAGCGAGCCATGAATGTTCCGATGGCAGTTGGATTCCCGCCAACGGTCTTTCGCATATACATGACATCCTCAAGTTGGCTCCGAAATTCTTATTTTCACAGGTTCGGCGGGATGTTTTCCGCGCCGCTTCAAATTTTTTATAGGTCAGAGTTATTTACGAGTTTTATTCAAGTCGTTTTTTCCGCGTAAATCTGTAAACTAACGATGATTTTACGGTTTCATGCGTTGACAACTGCTTATAGAGGCGCTTAGTAGAATTTTCTTTTTAAGATTATAAGATAGGAAAAACACCTAAGCGCCCAGGCTTACAACCGAAGGGCCCTGGAGTGATAAAGCAATCAGGCGCTTAGCGATAATACTGCACCTACGAACACTAACGTAAACTTCTAGGTAACTTTTCATTTAAACTTCTCTTCATCCTTGATTTTAAGTGGAGTGAGGCCCGCCTTCTCCCTAATCCCAATCAAAACTTACCAGTTGTCTAATTATACTAGTAAGCTTGCACGTGCAACGCACTTCTCACTTGTCATCAAATAATTATCCAAACATGGGTTGATATTTACATAGTTTCTCATCCATACATGATATATCTCCAACAAAAATGTTTTTCATGTAGAGGCAAAACTAAAATGACATGTACAAATGAAGAAGGTGCAAATAAGATGAAAGATCAACCCATTTATAAGTCCCCTTAGTTTTTCACCTAATAGGATAAATGTATTCATAGAGAATTTGTATTGTAACTCTCGAGGAAAATGCAAATATCCAAATCAATACTTCACAGAGTCAAATTAGAGTGGACAGACATCCCAAGTCCCCACTTTGCATGTCCAAATTAAGTCCAAATAAAATAAATGTTAAGAAACATAACACATGTCTATCCAAAAAGGAAAGGACTAAATATAACAGATATATCTGGTAGTATGGTAATATTTGATATGCCACAATGCTTCTTTATTTCTCAATTATTATCATAAGGAAAAATCAATAGAAAAGACATCAAACTAAAATTGCACTTGTATCATCACTATCTTTTAGCAGTTCATGCCCCTGGTAGTCCAACAAATATTCTGAATATGGCAGCTTACTATAGAGTAGGCGTACAAACATTCTAATCTTCACTGGGAATAAAACAATATTTTTCATATAGTCAAAACCTCCTGAACAACAAGATATTAATCGGCTGTCATCATCTTACCGAACCTGTCATACAAAGCATTGAAAAACTATAGAAGCTGATCTGTTGATCATTATATACTTTGGCAATGGTTGTACTGAATATTAATTCCGAACAAAAATCTCAAAAAGGCACAATAAATCAGGTTACCTACAAAACTCCATGTATCCATCACATATTTTCCATGTGATCATGAACTTACCTAAAACAAAACAATCAAGAGGAAGGCTGTAATTCAATAATCCATGAGAACATTGCAACGAAATGCCTACTGGTAAGGCATTTCTAGTATTCTTCTTCTTGAGCAACTTCTCATTGTCCCTCTCCCTTCTCCCCTTCTTTGCTTCCCGTGCCTCCCTCTCCTCTTTCCTCAAACACTCCTCTTCAATTTCCTGAAAAACAAGAACTGGAACTCCTATTTCAGTGCACTTCAGAAAGTGGCAAAACTCAGGAGATGAACTCATGAACACGGACACATACAAAAAATAAGAGATGTTAGCTAATAACGACACGTACATGTGAACACAGACGCATAATTACCAAGTTGCAACCTACAATCATGTACTCTTCTCACTTGGTCCACCCATACCTATACTCCATAGAGACTGACAAGTGCCAGCTACAACATCAATGGAAGGGAACCATGGAACTGAAAAAATATATAGGATGATATATCTTTATCACCGAATTAAACATGTATCACCAAATATAGGATGCTATAGCTGCAGCATTGGTTTTGTTAGATTCATTCAGCCGTGTGCTTCCAGAATCGGCGGAACCTGCACCACATCATGCCCATCCAAATATAAGCATTAAAAAATATTTCAGAATAGGATCAAATAATCTTACTTCTATGGAAATAACGCATTCTAATCCTTGGCAGCATAGCTCTGTATTCAAGCTGAGGATTCCTGGGCAGAGGGTAGTTGTATACGAGGATAATCAACTTTCATGAACAAACATACAAAATAGACTATTTGGGGGCCCTCTAGTGTAGTAGAAGATAGCCACTATAAATTTGTAACATAGCTCGGTCAATCGGAGGCTTCCATCTCATTTTTTAACTACAACAATCTTAAGAGCTAACGATGAAAAACATAAACTCCCAATTTGCAAACTATCCCACAAAATTTCTGTGTACACCAACCTCACATCATAAGTAGGCCTCCAACCTGACATCATAGGCTGGCCTACAAACATTTTTAATTGCACAGGCATCATAGGTAGGCCTCTTTGTCGACTACAGCTTAGATATACCTTAGTCACCTCCACGAACACCGGAAAAGTCTAGATTATCAGCTAGAATAACAGAAGATATTTATAAACAGTAATAACATGAACATAGATCGTCCAAAGCAAAGGGGAAGAACTGAGAGGGGGGAGAAGAGGCTTACCACCAAGTTTCTTCTCCAGCGGTGGTAGCGAGGAGGGCGGCAATAACTTCTGAGGGACAGACAAAAGTGTGCTTCACGTCCGCCCACACGAGGTGCAGGCCAACCTACATCTCTGAAATTGTTAACAGGAGCTTAATTTCTGAAGCGTTTGTCAAACACCCAAGAAACAAAACACTGAGGCCCAAGGAAACAACATGAAAATAGATTCAAGCACACGTACAATCGAGGCTGCAGCAGAATTTGCCAGATATGAACGGGTCCTTTGACGCAGAATAGACCGATCAAAGGACCTTCTGAAAATTACAAAACATACAAGACCTTATTTTTGACAATTGTTGCAATTACACGGCATGCCTCCAAAGTATTTGCAATTATGGCATTCTCAGTAATCTGAATGTGTAGCAAAACTCTGAATTTTGTATCGTAGAATAGTTGTGCTGACTCAGACTAGAAGCATGTATTTGTAAAAAATTCAAGAAAAATGGCACTTCTTAAGTATTAAAAAGTGAAACTCTGAATTATGTGCCATAGGACAATTGTGCTCACTCAGGGTTGTCGCTTGTATGCGCACAACTTTTAAGAAAAGTAGCGCTTCAGCAACTATGAAAAGATGATACACAAATGCCAACTGGAAGCATCAGAATCAGACAAGCATAAACAGCAGTTATGAGAATTGATTTCTCTGGTTTGCTAGGACACTTGTCCTCCACGGTTTATCAGGTAACTACAGTCATAACTAAACAGAGGTGGAACAGAAAAGAAAATCTGCGGCATATAAGTGCAGAACTTCGTCTCTGGAGATCCATGTCGAAACATTCAATCGTCTCTTGCAGAACGACAAGGCCAGGGAAGAATACCTTCAAATGAGGCCGACGACGGAAGGGAAGAAACTTGTGCGGATCTCGAACCAGCAGGGAACGGAGACAAAGCTTTTGGAACGTCCACTCATCTCTGCATTGATAAGAGATTCAGGATTGCATTTGATGGCATTATATTTGTTAGGTGATTTCGCTGGTTTGGGGGGCATTTGTCATGATGTTTATCTTCAACAGAAGTTATTTTTATTGTGAAAATCAGAGGACCCGCAAAATGCATTGAACATTGTAGACAAGAAAACAATATGTAGTGTTTGTTTTTAGGACCCTCAAGATGCATGTTGATGAAGGTAAAACCATGGAGAAGTTAAGAAATCAGTACAAGCATATAACTGAACATAAATACTTGTGGAAGTGAAGAAATCAGTATAAGCATATAACTGAACATGAATATCGGAACATGATTTACCGAAAAGGATGTGGGTGTCGTCGGCGCGCCACTTGAGCTCCCCGGGCGTGTCGTGGGAGTTGTGGAAGGCCGTCGGCGCCGTAGGAGCAAGGGCCGCCGGCGCGCGGCAGGGCTTTGGCGGAGGAGCAGCGGCGGCCCGACGTGGAGGCAAGATGGCGAAGGAGCAAGGGCCGCCGGGTGCGGAGGCCGCGCACTGCCAAGGAGCTGGCGCGGAGAGGCGCCGGACCAAGCTCCACCGTCACGCTTCTTCCCTTCGATCTCTTTCCTCTGGTGGGCGCAATGCAAGGGACGGCAACCCCTCGTCTAGATCCACCATTGCCGTCTCGCTCTCCCTGTCTGGCTGTCTCTCTCTTCCACGGCCAACGCGAGGAACAGGGACGGGGCAGGTTTGGAACCGTATGACGGGAAGGAAAAGAAGGAAACTGCAGAAGAAACAAATCGTGGATGCGTGGTATACCGATGGCAGCGTGGGTAATTACGTGTGGCTAAACACAGTTAGTGCTAAACATCAGGGCTATCTGGAACGTAGGATTTAACCCTCTGTGCGGTGGAGATGAATTGGTTCTCCGCCCTCTCGTACTTTTATAGGGGTAGTAGATGAAGATTGCGTTAAACCATTCATAGGTCTAGCATTACTCGGGCGCTTAGAGCAGGCAGAAAAATAGGCAAGCACTCGACGCCTCATGTTGCATCCACTCCTCTTAGAACATCAGGATTCAACCAATTAACTGCAAGTGAACCAATCTGTGGTTGGATGGTTAAAGAGACTGTGGTATTCTTAGCCTACCAGGGTTTATTCTAGTGTTCGCATTTATTCCTGAATTTATTTCAGGATTCCGGCGATGCATATTCAGTGGGAGAAGATATTTCCGTCGATGACGAGGTGCCTACGACGACTTCGTAAATTTAAGTGATATGTTGGCTCAGTCTATTGAAGGTGTTTGGGTAGGATGTGTATGTGTACGTTTATAGGATAAGTGTATAATTAGCCGGGAATCTAATCCTAGCGCTCGTTCTAAGCGCCCGCGTTGGACATGCCCTCCTCCCTGACCGCCGCCGGTGCGTGGCCGGTCCAATCCACCACGACGCCGCACGCGGCTGCTCAGAGAGGCCGAGACCGAGAAGCCGGCCCTGCCGTGCTCACTGCACGGTAGAGGAGCCGGTTCCCTCACAGGTCACAGCCGCCTCCTCCGTCCCTCCTTCCCCTCGCGCAACCCATCGCACTCGATCCACCCTCCTCCTCTTTTCCGCCCTTCGTCCCCGCGGCAGACGAAGACGGCGCATCTTGAGCGCGGTTCCCTGCTTGTCGGCGGGTCTGCCGGCGGGGACGCAGATGGCGCTTCTGAGGAAGAGGAATGGGTCGGAGAACGCGCTGATGCTGCCAGTCCTCGATCGATGGGGATCTCCGAGCCAGCCTTGCCCCAGTACTTCACCTTGACTTGCTGAATGTTATGGTGCTTGGATCAAATTGTGCAATACTTGGAATCAGATTGGAATATCTCAAGTAGTAGTAGAATTGTTGACTCTTTGCTGACGCCGTTGATGCGGTAGCAGTATTCGTCAACTCAGGGGACAATCACTACTTCAATCTTATTAAGGAAGCAATCAAGTAATGTCGAACTGATATACTGTGTTACAACTACAATGCCATGCTTTTTATTTTTATTTTTCTATGTGGAAGTGGCTTACTTGCATCTTCTCTAGGATGTACTGTCCAAGATCAAAGGAACTTTCAGTCATATAGAGATCAAGGAGGTCTTGTGTAATTTTTCAGACCCCTGCAAACCTAGACTGCTTTGGGTGGTGCACTTGGGACATTGTTAATCCAGTAGGGATTGAGGCCAAAGCTATACAAGAATTGAGTTGATCTCTGAATTACATGTGTTCTTTATGTAATTTACCGCATCCTTCATTTTTATTTTTCCTGCATAAACCTCCGTCATCTGATAGTTGTCACTTACTGATTATTCATTCCCTGTAAAATAGTTTGTGTGAAGGAGGCACACCACCAAGGTTTCTGGTCATAGATGATGATTGGCAGGAAATAGATAATGAATTCAAGGAAGTGGATGAAGATCTCCTTGAAATGTATGTATATCAGCCTTTGCTAATACATTAAAAAATATGTGCACTGCGCCTGATTTTCATTGTAATATTGCCAGGTTTGCAGAGAGGCTGGTTGATCTGAAGGTTTGACTTATTATCAGGTAGAAGTTCAGAATATTGATACTTGCAGCTGCATTAGCTTGAATCCTTCAGAATTAGTGTCTCTATAGAGATACAAGCTGCGCAAGTCTTTCCATGGTCCGCACGTTTGAGTAATTTTTCCCTGAACCAAAGCAAGCCTCTAAATTAGAATAGAAAGTTGCATAAGCAACAAACTTCTAAATTCCTTCTATCTTTTATCACAAATAGTGGGTACTTGTAGAATACCATTGGACCCTCGTTTTTTTTAGAAAAAACGCTCGTGACCCTGCTTAATTTTATTGATATGTAAGAGTTCAGACTACAAGACTTACAGAGATGTATTCTAGGATTGCCAATTTTAGTCATGAAACATAGCAAAGCAGAAACCAGGAATGCACAACTCCGTGGTCAACTCATTTAAAACCACAGAAAAGGATCCGCCTTACACTACATCAGTCATTTTCCTTTAGCCTGCCGACCTATCCCCCACAATGGTTGCTATTGCTATAAAAAGATGCACACTAGTAGGGTGAGACTACTCCTTTTGTTTTTGTTCAAAATTAAAAATCAACTCAGAATTTTTTGCGGCTTTAACGACTGTAACATGTGAGAATCAGTATCTGCAGAAGAATTTCAATTATTAGTCTAGAATTTCCTCATAAAGTGCCGGAATTAATATCTAACAATCGTACATCAACCAATGGCGAGACGTTGAAATCCGTACACACTCAGTACATTAACCAAGTGGCCAATACATAATTTTATTATCCCGTTGCAACACACGGGCTCTTTTGCCATTGCTAGTAAATGATTAAAGATGTGCAATGGTACTGGCTAAATCCTTAGTGCTTCTGTATACATGTCTTGCACAAGATAGTCTATTGGAGACGAAGGTTTCCTGAATGCAATTTGGCGGTTCCTTCATTGCCATCTCGGCCTACTGCTTCTTCTCATGTCCTCCCTCTTCTTTTTGTTACCACCACCTCTCTTGTCTGCAGCTGCACCACGTCGCCTCCTGATGTCCGCGCCACCGCTACTACCGGTCCCCGCATCAGAGTGTTGATCACCACTTTCCATTTCCATGGAGCTCGTGCTCGTTGTGTCCGTAGCACTCTGGTCACTAAGCGCATGGATAGGGTTCATCTTGTCCCGCAGAAGTTCTGGCAAGGTGCACTTGTCATCGTCATCTTCATCTTCGTGTGAATCACATGGAGTTGCTTCCACGACAGCGTCTGAGCCTCCTATCCCGCCCATGCCATCACCATGGACATCTACGGGTATGTTCTCTGCCGGCAACTTATGCTTTTCTGAATCAAGGAATCCAGTGCTTGTCATCAATGGATTCCCCGGCAACACACCATCTTCGGTGTTGCCCTCAGCTGCTCCACCATCACTCTCAATGCTCATGAATTCATCGGTGGACTTCTCATCGCAGCCGTTTTCACCCAGGGCATGTTTATCGCTCGAAGTATCCTGTGTGTCGTTCTGATCTAAACTGGTGACATTATCATCCGTCTCCTCATCTCTTCCTTGAACATTCCTTCCCACATCAACTCCTCCAGCGTTGAACACATCTTCTTCACTTTGAAAAGTTGCTTCTTTTTCTTGTGAACTGGAGCTATTTACTCCACCTCCCACCAGCGCTTGGACTGCCCGTTTGGCGGCATTGGTAGCCCATGCCTCTTCATGGATGGTATCACTGGTGCATATTCAGCATAAAGATAAATAAACAATGTGTAATTTGACCGCTGAGATATTTAGGGAAGTGAGCTCTGAACTGTTAATTGTTACCTCTTCACACTCGGTTCCAAAGATGATATTTTCTCTTGTGCTCTGCTAAGCAGGTCCAATGCGGAGGTTCTGGTACTGTCAGAAGAGAAACCACCAAATTGTGCAATTTCAAGTAGAAAATGAACATCTAACTGGATCTGCATACAGTACAGTCTCTGTAAGATGAGATGGAACTGCCAAGGTCTAAATGGACACCAAACCGAAGTAATCCTAGCGTACAAGATTTGTTCAACTAACCTGATGAAGAAGTGTGTCCTTGGGTAGATTCTGAGCGTGATGGATCCAGGGATCTAGGTTGCTCCCGAGCCAGATTATCATGGTCTCCATCAACTCCTGCAGCAGTTTTCTCATGGTCCCGTCTTTGCCGGCCAAGATGGTGCCATACAGATCACTCAACTGTCTCACCCGCAGGAACACCGTCTGGAATGCAGAACAAGGCATCATGGGCAGGAAGCATGTCGCTGTCGATGTTGGTTTGTCGACTGGTTTGTCATGCAGAGTCGACGTGGTGTCTCGTATGAACTGCTGGCAGAAGTGTGTCCATACTTGGCCGGATGCTTCCTTGATGAACACGGTCAAACCGTGGAGTTCTGGTTCCGTTTGCGACAGCGACGCTTGGTTGTTGCTCTTGATGAAGACACCGTGGGCGATGATCGGAAACAAGGAGACCAGCGTGGTGCAGTTGATGAGGAAGGAGAGCTGCCACATGTACTGCTGCTGCTGGTCGACTGCATCGACAGCTAGGATGGAGTGCATGTAGTCTCTGAACAACCCGGCCAGGAGCTGCAGCACTGAGCTCTTCATCCCAAGGCGCAGCAACGGGGACACGTCCTCCACAACCTCCTGCATCAACGTGACAAATTTCCTTCCACTGGCCGTGAGCAAGCAGTGCTCAGTTTCGCCCCCGCCACCGGTAGCGGCAGGTAGCCGTAGGACTCCTGACCTGAGGAACCTCCCCAGCACCCATGCGTCGGAGCAAACCAACAACCTGACGACCTTCTCCAGATGCTTGGCATACTTTGCCAGCAGGTCCTCCATGCTAGGCCGAATCAATGCCTTGACATCTTCCACCGAGACGACCATGCCGAGCATGGAAGAGTAGGAGATGGCGCAGTTGGCGGCTCCGGTCGCCAGTGCCAGCCCGTCGCCGGCCTCGGCTTCTGATACGGACCCGAAGTAGTCGCGGAACGTGGCTACAAAGTCATCAATTTGCCCCTTCGCCCACCGGCTGAGCTCGGGAGACGGTGTCGGCCCGTGCAGCGCGACGAAGCTCCTCGACGCCCCGAGGATGCAGGAGAAGACCGTGTGCGCCAGCTCCCCGATGCAATTCCTGTGTGATGATGACCTCAGCTCCTCGACACGCCGGAGGGCACCTCCTGTGCTGTAGAACTTGAAGAGGAGCTGGTTAGCCCGTTGGGCGTCGCCAAGGCTGCAGAGGCCGGAGAGCGCCTGGAGGAGCTCGTGCCGTGGCGTCCGCCGGTTGTCAGCGAGAGCGGCGAAGTGCTCAGCGACTTTGCTTCTCCGGGCCGACAGCGCGGACATGCTCGACGTGATCATCTGGGCGTCGTCGCCGTGCAGTCTCTCTAGCGCCTGTCCTTCCGCTTCAAGGAGCTCAAGGGCTTGGTCCATCCTGTGCTCCGATAGAAGAACGTCCAACGGATCGACGGCGGTGTCGGTGATACTGCTGGGTGATGGATCAATTGTTGAATTCTCGGGTATTATTGAGGAGTACAGGTTGTTTGTGACATGTTGGAGGAGGCTCCTCTGCGCCACGGCCTGGCGTTTGAGATGATCAACATCTTTCTCCAGATCGCCAGCTTCTTGGAACAATCTGGCCGTGCATATTACTGTGGATCAGGAGCTTCATTGATAAATTAATTGGTTGACTGACGAACGATGTATCGCATACCTGAGGAAGGACAGGTAGGTCAGGTGAACATTCCTTTGGAAGTCCTCCTGCGAGGCCTCGTTTATTTCCAGGAGCTCGGAGCACAAGTGTTGGATGCCCTGCAAAATTTATTAACTGGAAGCAGTAAGAAAGGGATCCTGATCGAGCTGAACAGGTGTTCAAGAGATCAAAGTTGGTGTAACCTTTGCGGTCATGGAGTGCAGCTCCATGTTATAGGGGGTTGGAGACCTCTCCTCCTCGGTGCTGCCTTCCTCTGTTTCCTCGTCGTCATCCTCCTGCTCCTCTTCATAGTCCTCCTCCTCTTCATAGTCCTCGTCGTCGTCGTAGTCGTCCTGGCTGCGGCGAGGGTACCTCCAAGAGGAAGCCATGGTGGTGGTGCTGAGCTGCTGACCGTGAATGGAACTGGAATTGAATGGAATGAAGGTGTCTTGTGTAAGCCTAGTAGCTGTTGCGGATCTTGAAACTAAAATGAAAATAGAATACGCAGCTAGCGTGGCGCCAAAGTGCCGGCCATCAGCATCACAGACGCCGGCCCGCCTTGTTGCCTCCGCCAGGTACGTATAGGCCACATGGACATTCTTGACTTTTTCACCCAGTAAAGACACACCTCCATATATTACTACTGACAAATAACTATTTCTAGGTCAATTTTTAAGAAACATCAGATGAATATTTAGGGCAAAACGACCATGATTGTGGTCGGTTTTGTAGAAAAACTACTGGTTTTCTCTTTTTGGAAAAAAAAACACCGATCCTGTAAGATTTTTTCTGATCGCTCCCAAACTGCCTCGTTCTGGACCCATGGGGCCGGCATGTAACAAGTAGCATGCATCATCTGACCTATGAAAAGAAAAGTCAGAATGTTGGATAAGGCTGAAAGGACTACCCGCAGTAAGGTCAGAAGTTTTTACAAGGTTCAGTGGGACTGTGGGAGCACCATATAAAGAAATAAGCAACCTGGAAAAGGGAGGATTGTCTCATGTGTATCCATATTTATTCTCCGAGCAACCGGAATCTTAAGGACGAGATTCATCCTAATGGCATAGGTTGGTGACATTCTGGGGGCATCCTCTAGATGACCGACTGTTGAGTTCTGTCCGTCACGGGGTGGTAATTCGAATGTAGGCACTTGGTCCTGCCAAATCCTATTTGGCGGCCGGCCCACCTTGCCGTAAAAAAGTACGCTTGAGGGAGAGTCGAACCAGCGACCTCCTGCGTCAAGGGGGGCTGCGACAACCAATGCACCACCAAACCTACTGCGTCAACACACATCGTTTTTATCCTTTCTTGTGTCCCCTTCCATTTCTCCATTTCCTTTTTCCCTTTTTTAAAACTCAAGAAAATTTCTTTCTTCATGTTTTTTTTCTGCAAATGGATGAACTTTTTTCAAATTCGATTAACTCTTTTTATATTCAATGATTTTTTTCAAATTCGATGAACTTTTTTTCATATTCAATGAACTTTTTTTAAATTGATGAACTTTTTTTCAAATTCGATGAACTTTTTTTCATATTCAATGAACTTTTTTCAAAATCGATGAACTTTTTTTCAAATTCGATAAACATTTTTTTGAATTCAATGAACTTTTTTCAAATTCAAATGAACGTTTTTTCATATTCAATGAATTTTTTTTCAAATTTGATAAACATTTTTTTGAATTCGATGAACTTTTTTCAAATTCAATGAACTTTTTTCAAATTCGATGAACTTTTTTTCATATTCGATGAACTTTTTTTCAAATTTGATGAACTTTTTTGCAAATTCGATAAACTTTTTTTGAATTCAATGAACTTTTTTCATATTCGATGATTTTTTTTCATCTTTCGATGAACGTTTTTCAAATTCGATGAACATTTTCCTAAGAACAAGAGTATGTACTGTAGCAACCCGGTTTGGTTTTTTCTAAGAAAATCATGACATAATGTAGCATTTTTTGGGGAAAGAAAACAAAACAAGCGAGCGTGCGTGAGCCAGCGATCGAGAGTGGGCGGCTAGCGAGCGAGTGGGAGCCAGCACGAGCCAGCGCGCGTTGCTGGGCCAGGCCCATGCAAACGACGTAGTGGGCGCTGGGTTCGCTAGCGGGCGCTGAAGGCGCCAAGGAAGAGCTCTCCTTGGTCCTACGGTGGGTATCCCCTCGGCCAGGCTGATGGCTCTCTTGGCCCATTGTATTTTGGACCATACTCTTGATTGTCTTGGGTCTTAGGGTGGGCCATATCTAAGTATATGCCTACCTTTGAGGTATAACCCCGTCACTTGCATTGCTCTGGTTTCCATTTTTTCTTTTGTTTCTTCTCTGGTCTGGTTTCCATCTTTTTTCTTTTTTTTTCTTCTTTTTTTCCTTGTTTTCGTCGGTTTTTTTCCTTTGTTATACTTTGCTTTTTACTCTCTTTTTTGAATTTTTATTTCTTTCTTATCTCTTTGGTTTTATTATGTTTCTATCATGGTTTTCTTCGTATTATTTTCCTTTTTTCCTTTTCGTTTTGTTTCTTTGTCGGTTTTAATCAATTTTTTTACACATGTCTACTTTTCCTAACAATGTACAATTTTACCGCCCATGTGAAACATTTTTTGATACACTTTCAACATTTTTCAAATATGTTATGTACATTTTCTAAATACATTTGAGCAACATTTTCAATACAAGGTAACAATTTTCAAATACACGTACATTTTCTTCATGACAATAAACATTTTTTAACTACACATATTTTTTTACATTGTTTAAACATTTTGAAAATGTATACACGTTTTTCATATACATGTCACATACATTTTTAATGGTACAAAACATTTTTTGACATTGTATACACTTTTCTAAAAATGTCATAAACACAATTTTTGAAACTCATGAACATTTTTTAAAATGTAACATACATTTTTTAAATGTATGTGACCATTTTTTTAAAGATTATATAGACATTTCTTAATATGTCACATACATTTTTTTAAAATGTGTGAACTTTTTGAGATGTCACAAACATTTTTCATACACGTGATTAACATTTTCCTATACAAGTTTAGCATTTTTGAAATGCATGATTACATTTTTCTAAATTTTATGTAAGTGTGTTTTTTGTAATATATATTTAGATTATTTAGAAATATAAACAATAGTAAGAAAATAAAACAAAATAGAAAAACAAAAATGTGAAGAAAAATGGAAGGAAACAAAAGAAAAAAACACGAGTAGCGTGGCTGTGGCATGGCCCATGTGATTATTGGGCTGGCCCGGCGACGACTCTGGTAGGCAACCCCATGCTAGTAATCACAATGGGCGGCACGTAGCCGCACCCACTATTGCCTCGTAGTCTCATTGAACTAAAAGCGGCTACTACAAATCAGCCGAAATCAGTCGGGTGGCGGGCCGTCCGATCTTTCTTCTCGCAACCGTTGGATCGGTCAAACAAACGCTGCAAACAGCGGCGCAGCGAATGGCGACTACTCCAGCGAGGTGGGTTGGAGCACCACGGCTGTTGCAAACCCCGGTGGCGCCCCCTTCTCAGTAAAAAGCTTGTTGTCACCGTGTTCGTCGCGGTAGCGTAGCGGTGCCACTTTGCAGCAGGAACACTCCTCGTCGGATCTAGGAGTGAGAGAGGAGTGGGCGCGACCATGGCAGGAAGCAGAGCGACAAAGAAAGAAATTCGAAAGGGGAAAAGAGAGGAAGAAGAATGAGTGGAGGAGGGCGTATGCGGCGGAAGAGATAAGATTGGCCTTGTGGATGGTGAAGCCGTGGACGACCCACATGGGTACGTGTCACGCGGAGGAAGCGGCTTACGATGGAGAGAACGTCACGCGGAGGAAGCGGCTTACGATGGAGAGAAATCATCCGATTGATTTTAATTATTTTTCTTGAATTAATCGGCGAAATCACTAATTGAGGAGTACTCCTTCCAAATATCACTCTCCCTCCCCAGGTTGTGACAAGTGGCGCAGTGGCGTGCTGCATGTGCGCCACTTGTTGCAACCCGGGAGTTTTCTTTTTTTTTTTTCGTAGATCCGTTTATTCAAAATGTTTTATCTCTTAAACTGTTGTCCAAATCTCGAGCGGTTTTCATCGTTGGATTCCTCGTGTTGAGATCTTCAAAACTAGATCTTTTTTAAAATGTTTGACAAAAAAATCCAAAAAAAATTGGATGAAAAAACAAACTAGGAGCATGTTTTTCCCATTTCTGAAAGCCGTTTCCGAGTTGCACGGCCGTGCTTCTTGTGGAAGCAAAATCATGCCTCTCGCATAAGTAAAACTATGCTTCTCATGGAAGAAAAAAAAAGAGAAAACACATTTTTTTTTCATTTTCGAGAGGCATGGCTATGCCTCTCGCGGAAGGGAAAAAAGAAAGAGAAAACACGTTTTTTTCGTTTTCGAGAGGCACGGCCATGCCTCTCGCGAAAACAAAGCCGTGCCTGTCACGGAAAAAAAGAAAAAAAACCGTGCCTCGCAAAAGAAAAACCATGCCTTCCACGGAAAAAATACGTTTTTTTGCGCAATTTTTCTGAAAAAAGGTAAGAAAGACTAGTAGATAGCCGAAAAGTCGACCCCCCCCTCCTTCCCCCCCCCCCCCCCCCCCCCCCCCAAAAAAAATCATCTAAAAAGTCAAAAATGCGTGTGATTTTTTTTAAGGGAGCACCTAGAGCGCGACACGTGACACCGTTGCGGAGGCTCCTAAAAGAGGGCTCCTCAACCAGTTGCTGTCACTAATCGGCCAGCGGCAAGCCTTAAGGTCCAATAGTAGTGTAGCATCGTAGCATGGACTTGTTGTTGAACTTGCAGTCACAGAAACCCCCCTTGAGATAAGGGTCGACATTACCTGCTCATTGTTGGACTGAAGAATAACCTTGTAATGCCCCATTTGCTGAGCAAACCTTACACCATCTCGAGCAGCAGTAGCTTCAACCATAAGTACATCCGGTGCTCCTTAAATTCTGAAGCATCGAGCGGCCACAAATCCTTCATTAGAGTCTACACCTCGCCTGAAGCGGTCACATGGGTTTCCTGATTGAAAGAAGCATCCACATTCACCATGCACATCCCTTCACGGGGTTTATGCCATCCCACTCGAGGCCTTTGCTTTTTTTCTTCCCGCTTCTGATATAATTAAGTGCTAAAATACTACTCCCTCCGTTCCTAAATATAAGTCTTTGTAGAGATTTCACTATGAACCACATACAGATGTATATAGATGCATTTTAAATATAGATTCACTCATTTTGCTCCGTATGTGGTCCATAATGGAATCACTCCAAAGACTTATATTTAGGAACGGAGGGAGTAGTTGACATCACAGATCGTTTGATCGGCTGGAGCTCCTCTCCGTGTGTTGCTTGCCTTCTCTCCCACCAAATTAAGGACAGTAAAACTGAGCCTAAAGGAAGCCTTCTCACGACTTGAGTGTTTATGGCCGTCCATTCGCGTGATCTGGTCGATCTGAACCGTTAGATCTGCTGCCAATGTCGAGCTCTACCGCAGTTTCTTTTTCCTGGCCCAACTGTCCTAAAGGGCCTCTACTCCGGAAGAAAAAACGGAGATATGTGGTGCACTGGGCTTTTGTGCCGGCCCATTTGTCTAACCCGCACGCTATAGGGCCAGATCGTCGACCTGAGTGTCGAATCCCTAGCCTCCTGAAGAAAAATCGTTTGGTCAAGGTCAACAGGACAGATGCGTGATGCGGGTGTCGCGGGCGATCGATCTCCGAGGGGATCCATCCCTTGCGCGCGATGCGGGGGACGCGGGGGCGGCTCGGTCCAGAGGGTGGCAATAATACTTCAGTTTCTATTCACACATTCATGGTGGCTGATGTGCCGATCTTTTCCACTGCCGAAGGGTGCAGGTACGTGTATATATGCCTCCTCCCCTATCACTTTTTACTCACCCTTTCCGTCGCTACACCTCCCAAAGAAGCTTCGATCTGATCTAGCGCTGTACCAGAGACGACTGGAAGCGAGGAAATTCAGAGCGGCGCAGTGTGAGGCTAGGTGACGTGGGGAGATGCAGTGGCAAGCGGCCGAGATAGGTGACATGGGGCCTTGCCAATCGATGCGAAGAAGGTCTCACCGACTGATGCTGTGATGCAGGGAAGTTCATCCGCCGTTTTTCAAAAGAGGAGTCAAGCAAGCAGACGTCTGTATGTTTCGTATAGCAATTAATGGCAGTCGAGGGAACGGTGCCGGCGGATGGTTGAGGTGCGATACAATTTTGCACTCCTATGATATGAGTACGTCCCGTCCCTTTATACCTTTTCCCCTTCTTCCTCCGGAAATACCATGTCCACCGGCCATGCCTCTCCTGCTCTCCACCAAGGCTGCTGTATCTGCATATTTTTCCTCCGTGTCACCCTTCTCCATTTGGTCAATTCAAGTCGTCCTAAATCTGTTTTTTTTTCTTTTTCTCTTTCTTTTTCTGCTGCAGGTTAGTTAGCATGGAATGCTAAGTGAAGACTATTAAAGTGTGGTTCTGGAAATTTTTCGGAAAAATATTCACGAGTTGATTATTTGCAATGGCAATCAGGTTAGTTAGCATGGAATGCTAAGTGAAGATGGGTTTCTTGTCCACTGTATACTGTAGTCTGTACTCTGTGCTATGTAGGAGAGTGGCAAGGAAGATACATACTTTAAGCTATTATAGGCCGGAGCTACATCTCCATCCTATAAAGACTTTTTTCTTTTCTTTGGGAAGGTCTTTTACCAGGCCAAAAAGTGCGGGAGCTCACCACGTGCTGTAACTCTGGTCTTAAGCATGTATGCTGAACTTACTATATATCTCACCGACTAGATCGTATCACACGACAAGTTTCATCTATCCTTCGCATACATTCAGACAGCAAAGGTACATAAGATCCTATATCGTTTTTCTCTAATCTAATTCATTTAATCTAAACAGTTTTGAAGGTCACTGATGGAGAATATTTCCCATTTCATACTGAATCATAACCATTAAGATTTATATTTATTGATTTGTGCTATTGCTGTTCAATTTTTGCACCTTCTAAATTTATGCAGACAAGCTGTTTGATGTATGCCCAACTAAGCTGCAGATCATTGTTACTGAATTAATACATGAATTACTTTCTTTTCATATTTTGTAATTTTGTAGTTGAAGCAATTCGTCAAGAACAGACTAATTCGTATTTGTCTCATTCATAGATCTAGCATAGTTCTTTCTATCATTGGCATGCATAGAACATTTTGTGTTTGCAACGCCATATAAGATAACAAGGGATTATTATTTTGCGGATCAAGAAAATTCTTTGGAGATAACGTCATGGGAAGGAGTATCATTGGAATATTTCTGTTCTCCCTCTGAAAGTTTTCACAAACTATTAAATACCCCATTGAAATGAATCTCACCTATTCAAATTTCATAGGTGAAGCATTATTATTATTATTATTATTATTATTATTATTATCATACCACTTCTGATGCTTGAAACTCTATAACATTTGACCGATGTCCTAACTTTGTCTTTAAACATTGGCTGGGCTTAAATTCCTACCTTGCTTTCTTAGGGCAATGAAGTGGGTTTGAGACATGACCTCTCATAATGTTTCTACCATTCACTTCAAGTGCCTTGATATTGTGAGCATATGCAGTCTTACTATTGCACACAGTATTGATATCTAGCTTCAAAGCTTTTGCGCTTTTGCTTCAAACATTGGAAATGATTTATAAAGCTCAAATCAAGCTCCAATATGGTTTCACTACTGTAATTTTTTGAGCCAACACATAGAAATAGATGGACGCAGCAACGCGCGTCATTGATGATCTAGTATATTTATAACTAGCTCTCGTATGCGAACTTCTTGGCATGAGGGCGCCGGATGGTCGTTTTTTAAAAGCTCCTCCGACACAACAGCTCAAGATATGTCGGCACATTTTTCCCTCCGGCCCTCGCGTCGTCCTCCCGAGGGCGACTCGGGGGCAACTAGGGTTTCCCCGCGCCGCCACCCCCTCAATCCCAGCCCCTCCTCGCCGCCACCTGAGGGGATCGACAGGCAAGCCTACTGGGTCGTCGATGAAGGTGGCGGTGAGGTGCTGCGTTGCTTCATGCCCCCGCGAAGGACCCGGAAGCCGGGGCGGCGGCCCTGGACGGCGAGGCGGCGCTGCCTCCGCGACTGGCGGTGCGCGCAGGAAGAGGTGGCCGGCATCCTCGGCTGCCCGGGCAGCGAGGATACGGCGGGCGGTCGCGGCGCGGAGTTCCTCTGCCCCAGATCTAAAGGTCAGGCGCCCTCCTCCCCTGCTCTCTCCTCCCCGCCGGTCGTACCCTTCTGCGACTCTGGTCACCAGATCCGGTGCTGGTGGGGTGCGGGTGCTCAGGTTCGAGCCCGGGGGAAACCCTTGGCCGGTCCTCCGGTCACGACGGCGACGGCGCGTGTGCGCGCCGTATTCTTCGCTGGAGGCGCCGTCGAGGGCTCTCCTCTTCACCCTCGTCCCAGACCCCGGGTGAAAACCCAAAACCCGTCTCGGGTTGGCTGGCGGCGGCGCCTAGTGCGTCGCGTCCTTGTTGGAGGCGCCGTGTTGGGTGTCTGCTTCTTCGGGAAAGGGATGAGGTGGTTGGTGGGCGTCCGGCGGCTGCGAGGCCAAGTTTGCGTTTTTCTGTGGAGGGTGCTCGTTCCTGCAAGAGTCCTTGCGGCCATGGAACGGGACCTGGTGCTCCCCTGCTCCGCCTCTTGGCCTCGGCGGCTTTCTTCTTCGGCGACCTCCCGACGGCTATCCTTCTGCTCTTGGTTGTTCAGGAGAGGTGGTAGTGCAGTTGTGGTGTGTGCCTGCGGCGTGGCGAGGGCTGTGCAACTTGTCTGCGATGGGGATCCGGCTAGCGTCTATTCTAGTTCTCGGGTGAGCGCCAACGATCCGACGGTGCGGCGTCTTCGAGCCTAGGCGAGAGGAAAGGGTTCCTCTTCGGTGTTGGGAGCGATGTTCTTCCCTTGCCCTTGGGTTCAGACAGTTCACACCTTTCGCTGGCCTTCGGCTGATCATCGAGGCTTCTCTGCTGCTCCTCTCTCTGTTGCCTATGTGCAGTAGGTTTCGACACTACTAGCAGGGCTCTCCACGTATTTTCTTTCTGATCTAGTGTGTGTTGCATTGTTAGCTGTTCACTAAGCTCCATTGTATCTTTCGGTCGCTATCGCTTTGGTGGCCTTGTGTAATCCTGACCGGTTGATGGCTTCGTTAATTCAAAGCCGGGCTCCCCTTGAGCCTTCGTTCTAAAAAAAGATATGTCGGCACACAAAGACACTTATACCTCTTCTTTTACTCCTAATTCCTTCCAAATGTACCTTGCTCTAGTACAAGTAAAAACGGATATGCTTCAAATCTTCATATCCCAGTGGACCCAAAAGGGCATTGACTCGAATGAACGGCGTGTCTACGTGCTAATATACCCACACACGGGATAGATTCTTTCAATGCTCTCCAGCCAAAAACTTACACTTTTGGTGCCACGGTAGATGCCCATAAATTCCTCCAAACCTCCCTATCTCCTGCTCATCCAGTGTCATGATCACTGGCTTAACTTCTTCTAAACTTACGGTTCCACTCACCATAGTAGGACGATTTTACTGAAAATATGCATGTGTTTCAATTGTGCCATGCAACAAAATACTCACAATCATCCACTAGCGGAATTGACAGTATAGATTCAACATCAATTGGCCAAAAATATCCCTAACGAGCTCCTCATCCCATTGACCCAAGACTGGATTGATCAGATCACAAACTTTTTGCACTAAATTCCTACCTTTAGGAGTTAAAACTCGTAGACTAGGATTTACTGGTCGTAACCAGTTATCACTCCAGATATCAATTTGTGTTCCATCCCCAACCCTCCATATATAGCCCTTCTGGAAAGCTTCAAGACCCGACATAATATTTTTTTTCATGTGAATGATGATCCACTTTTTAGTTTAGCTTTCAAAAGAATCCCATCAGGAAAATATTCTGTCCTTGGGATAGAAGAACATAAGGAATCCGGACTCTCTAACAACCTCCAGCATTGCTTTGCAAGCATGGCTACATTAAAACAATGTAAGTCACGGAAGCCCATACCTCCACTTAATTTAGGTATGCACAATGTCCACCACGCCATCTAGTGCATCCGTTTCTTATCTTGATCATCACCCCACCAATATCCAACTATAGCATCATGTATACCTTTCAATTTTTTCTTTGGTATGTTGAAAATAGTCATAGCAAATACTGGAACAGCTTGTGCAATCATCAAAAATAAAAGAAAAAAAATCAGTGCATAAAAACTAACAGAAGCATCGCTCCTCTTCATTTGTCTCCAACGTTGGGGCGCCCCTATGTCTCGCTTATAGTGAGACGAAGGGAACCCTCATGTCAAGGGCAGTGCGAGGTGGGCAGGCCCAGGTGCGCTGGAGGTCACATCCTTATTCTTTCTATTATTTTTTCACTTTTTTCGTTTTTGGATTTATTTGTTATTTAACTTTTGTTTACACTTCCAAAAACTATAAACATATGCTTCCTTCGTAAAGAAATATAAGAGCACTTAGATCATTAAAGTAGTGATCTAAACGCCCTTATATTTCTTTACAGAGCTGATATATTATAAAAATATATTTTACATCATGTTTTGAAAATGTTAACCATGCAAATATGTATAGAAAAATGTTGACCATGTATACCAAAAATGTATACAAAAAATATACAAAGTGTGTGAAAAAAATCATTATGTATTTCAAAAACATTAATCAATCATTTATAAAAATGTTAAACAAGTATTTTTAAAAAGTTAATCAAGCGTTTGAAAAATGTTAAATGTTCTTAGAAAAATGTTAACCATGTATACCAAAAATGTATATAAAATATATACAATGTCTGTGAAAAAAGTTGATCATGAATTTTAAAATGTTAATTAGGTATTTAAAAAATATTGAACAAGTATTTGAAAAATGTTAATGAAGAGTTTGAAAACTGTTAAATGTGTATAGAAAAAATGTTGATCATGTATTCAGAAAATGTTAATCTTGCATTTGGAAAAATGTTGATCAGACATTTGAAAAATGTTAAATATGTATTGAAAATAATGTTGACCATGTATTAAAAAAAGTTAACCAAGCATTTGAAAAAAAGTTAAACGTGTATAGAAAAAATCTTGAACATGTATTCAATAAATGTCAATATTTTATTTAAAAATATTAAAGAAGCATTTGAAAAATGTTAAAATGTCAGGAAACATGTTGATCATGTATTCAAAAAATATTAAACTTGTATTTGAAAAAATTTATACATTTTCGAAAAAATGTATTAGATCTCTACCAAAAATGTAAAAATTTTATGAAAAAGGTAAAATCGTGTATTTAAAATGTTAAACATGCATATAATTTTTGTCTGATGAATATGAGAAGTGTTGAATGTGTAATAAAAACAGAGAGAAACCAAAAAATAAAGTGAAAAAAGAAACAAGAAAAATCAGGAAAACCGAGAAAAGAAAAAAACTGAAGAGAAGAAGAAGAAAAACGAAAAAAACCAGTGAAAACTGACAAAAAACAAGAGAAAATGGAGAAACTCATGAAAAAACTGAAAAACTAGGTAAACCGTGAAAAATGAAGAAAAACGATATGAAAATAATGAAAATAAAAAACACCCATAAAAACAAATAAAGAAATGAAGAAACCGGTGAAAACAAAGAAAACAAAAAGGCCAAAGTAAACAGGAAAAGAACAAAGAAATCGAAAAAAGAAACAAAGAAACAAAGAAACTATCGGAGCGAATGAAACATGTGAAGCAACGATCTCAAAGTTGGAACGAACCAGTGAAGTGTTTGCTTGTGAAAAAAAAACCCAGAAAAACAAGCCGGCTCAATCTCGCGTGAGAGAGCTATTCCATTCAACAGAGAGTAGCTTCCATTTCCTATAAAGCGTGTAGTGCCGTCTTTGCCTCGCTAAGAGTTCTAATATCGTACCCATGTACCCTATGTGTTGTAATATATTCCGGTCGTGCATGATGTCAATTTGTACCGTGTAACAGAAGATTCAGATCCGTCAGCTGGTATGAAGGGCAGATCCGGTTCTTTGAGCCGAGGTGCCACCGTCTGATGTATTTTTAGCAGTGTTGTAGATCATGTGATGAATTATTTTTTTATGTTTATATTCATGGTGCCTTTATATTTAACCTATAGATGTATATTTCTTCCGGTTGCTTGTTTATTCTTGGCCAATCTAGATGAGTACTCAGTAGTCGGAGAGATGTGCATTACTCAAGTTCAATCTTGCAAATAAACTACCGCAGTATCAGAAAGTGGAAACGCTTGTATTGAATTTTTTTTTGACAGAAAGACTGTAGGGGAACCCCCTACAATATAATTGGTGCAACAAACCCAACTTGTAAGTACCATGCCTTGAACCTGGGTGGGTGGGAAGGCATCAGCCCCTTCGCACCACTAGGCTATGCCTTAGTCTGCACTTGTATTGAATTGTTGCCATTAAGGATAAATGTTTATTAAATTATTCATTTGTATCTCATAACTAACAATATATCATCTTGCTTACAGTAATTACATGTGTTTACACTTAAAGTTCAGATGGTGCAGAGGGATCTCAATCTAAGGGACATGCTATTTTGCTATAAGATGCAAAGGGTATCCCAGTCTAATATATTTGGACGTACTGCCTATGTAGAATCAACACATCGGTATGTTTAACATGAGCATGAAAAATTTCATTCTGCGTTTTCTCCACATGATTATATTACTTGCCGCACTTTTATGTATTGGAGAGATGCACTTGGTGAACCTATGAGCTGTGGTCCAGTTTTTAGCATAAGAATCACCTTCCAACAAATTTTGCATGTCTTTTTATTTTTTGTTTTGTTTTATTCTTTAAAATACAAAAATATTATCTACCAAGTTGCCTCTTAATTCCCTGCAAAAAAAAACAAGTTGCCTCTTAATTACCTTGTGCAACTAGCAAGACTAGCAAGGTTGACACCCTTGTCAGCTCCGTTGCGGACACAATTGAAGTTTTAACTGTGTTGTTGAAAATAACTACCGTTACAAGAATGCAGTTAGCTCGACGGATTGATACTTTGGTTTCTCACTAAGAGAAAATCGCTACTTGCTACAAACTCCTACATTGGGGATCCCCACAAATCTACCTTGGGTTTGTAGCAGCAAGGTGCTTGGAGGAAAACCAATTGGAGCACGCCACCTTTGCTGGCTACACAACTGCCATGTTGCAAGCTGCTGATGCGTCCACGCCCACCCAACAAGGGTACCCACCAACTAGGTTCTCTCGCTCTTATGTCTAGAAGAGGGAAAATACTCCCACCCCACCCTCGCTAATTCAATTGGATAGATCTGATGCGTGCCATGCGTGTGTGCGGCGCCTCTCTCTCTCTCTCTCTCTCTCTCTCTCTCTGCTAAGCAACATGCACATTCTTTGTTCTCCACAGTGATGATCTATTGTTGCTGCCATGCCCGTACTGCTCATGCCCTCTTCCTCCGCCCTTCTTCATCACTGCAGGTGGAGAGGCCAGCGAAGATCGTTACACCGCCATGGCACACGACCACGGAAAGATCGATCCGAAGGTTTTCCACCATGCTAAACCCCGGATACGGCACCGACGGGGATCCGATGAGCCAAATTGGATGCCCATGATCCCAACTGGCAAGGCCGGCTCTACAAAATCATTAGCTGGTTAGTGATTTTAAGATATCCATGATGCATACATCATTTCAATATGCAATACATCAAGGCTCTTTTTTCAATTGGAAACACATAGATGATATGTTGCAATGATTCTGGAGGTCCACTGCAAATGCTTTGTCTCCATGCTGCAATTGTTTCTTTATGTAATGGCGAATTTTCTTACCTATTTTGCTTTGACTAGTGGGGTTTTGTTGAATACACAAATCAAGGTTTGAAATATGGAATATCAGGTTCGTATCGGTTTGCCACCAGCATAACGGATATCAGTTATGTGGTAATATGTAGTTATATCATAAACATATCCAAAAAATAACCATATTCTTGTTCAAAACATGTCTTTTAGTAAAAAAGAAAAGAGAGTAGGATGTCAACGCGTCAACATAATAAATTTAGATTACTAGTTTATTTACTTGCTTATTAAGAAACTATTTGACAAAGATTTACAAAATCCTTGATCGGGGATTAATAACAATAAATTACATATGCATTTTTCAGAATATTATAAACACATATCCTTGATCGATCAATGAAGTTGTAAATACCTAAACTTATTTTCACTGTTTCTAAGAAAGACTTGTTGTCATCTACTACTGTATGTATTAGTCTATATCAATGCACGTATCGGGTCAGATATCAGCCATATCGATCGATATTTCGGTCTATATCAAAAGATGTGTGAGAAAATAATATGTTATATTCATATCGGTTGACCCCCAAAGTTAATATACCGGTCGCTTCGCCCTTGATTTAGAAGCTTGACACAAATCATTTTGCTGCATGGATGTGTTTGAATCGCTACAAACATTTCCTACGGGAGAGTATCGCCGTACGCGCAAGAGGAAATTCTCTGACGATGACGGGAAAATAAATTGTGGAGCACTTCGGATTATTCTGCTACGACGATCAGACGAACCAAAACTGATTTAGATGGGATCGGACGGCTTTCCCCGGCAACTCGATCGTCCATCGAAATGGATTCCGAGCCAAATCCTAGTGCAATCCTACCTAACTGGGATCCATCCATATAAGCAGAGGATCACGCTTTGCTTAACTCTGGGTAATCACGATTATACCAGAGTAATCCGTCATGGCCACCCTTTGCTGGTCCGTGGACGTCAAGGGCGGCGAAGCCGTGAGGTCTTGCGTGCTGGACGGCCGCCGCGGCGCCGTCACCAGCGTCTCCCTCGTCGGCCCGCCCAGCGGCCGGAGCGTCGTCGTGGAAGCCTACGTCAAGACCGCCAGCGGGACCCTCGCGCTCGCATCGCTGTCATCCGAGGGGCCCCGCGTGGAGCTGCCGAGGCCGGTGCTGGTGATGGAACGCGATTTCTTCTGCTCTCGCGTGATGCGGCATGGAGATGGAGGCGATCCCGCCGGTGACGAGGCGGTCGCCGTTCGGTTCGAGGGTCGCTTTAACGATCACGTTCTTCCCCCGCCGCCGCTGTGCGAGGGGTTGGAGGACGAAGATGACAATGACCACGAGGATGACGATGACCACGAGGATGACGACAACAGCGAGCCCGAGGATGAATACTCGGTCGATTCGGAAGACGAGGAAGATGACAGCAACAGCGAGGAGGAGGAGGAGGAGGAGAGCGACGGCGAGGTCGACGGACAAGCGGCCAGCGCCCACGGTGACGTGACGCTCGGCATTCTACAGACGCTGCACCGTAGGAAGTTCGTCCCCGAGAGGCAACTCGTTGGAGGTTCCGCGCCGCGGTTTGTCTGCGCCGGGAGGACGCTCGGCTTCATGCGGGTCGCCGACGTGGAGAGCGAAGGAGGAGACGACAGCAAGCACATCTTGGTGCTCTACCGCTACACCCGCTTCAGGGCATCACCGGACGGCGTCGAACGGCGAGGGAGGACGACGGAGCACCAGCTGCGGTTCATCGCCACCGGCGACCACGCGGCGAGGTCGCTGGCGTGGGCCGGATCGTCTCTGGGCCTGCTGATATACCCCGATATCTCGAGCAAGAAACTCGAGGAGATCACCAAGCAGCTCCAGGAGCTATGGTCCAGCTTGGCGTCGCAGGTGAGCGTCCCGCCGGGAGCAAGGCGCGTCGAGGTGTTCGTGGACGTCGGCATCCTCCAGCAGGCGGACTACACGCCGGCGAGCATGGGGCACATGTACGCCGCGCTGGAAAGCATGGTGGCGGACCCGTGGCCCGGGCGCTTCATCGGCATGGAGTTGCCCTTGCCGGTGCCGGTACGGTGCGGCACGGAAGGCGAATTAGCCGGCGATGACGATAGAGGCAGAAACGCAGACGAGCGGCCGGCAAAGCGGAGGAGGGTAGACGTCGCTGGGGAGGATTGCCCTGTCTGCTTGCAGCTGCTGGAGGGCGACGACCTCGCCGCGTGGCCCGGGTGCCGCGGCAAGCCGCACGTCTTCCATGGCGCGTGCCTGGAGGGCGTCCTCCAGAACAGGGACATCTGCCCTATGTGCAGACACAAGCTGGACATCGAACACAAGCTAGAGTGATAGACCTTGTAACTACAGTTACTAGCTTGAATGTTCTCTGAAGTAGCTTCATTCAACTGGTTGTTTGTGTATTCGTGAGTTCATCTATCGATGAATTGCGCCAGCTGTATATGGTGTATATACGAAGATGTCATTATAATTGGATTTAATGGAAGGAAAATTTGTTTGTTCAATTCCTCAATTGTATGCCTTCTTTTATTTTTTGTTAGTGAAATGATTGTTCATCAAAGTTGCTTTCATCTCCTCTCAAGTTGTTTGATTATTGCCCACTGACCATTGTTGTCAAGATGAATGATTCTATGCATGAAAAAGCACTCCCACATTATTTTCATACTATATATGACAAGTAGGGATGATCGGCCCTCGTGACGAAAAAGGACGGAAATTGGGTGGAGAGCAGCGGCATGGAAGAGGAGACTGGAGGATTTTGTTGCGGAAATAGTGCATCCAACTACAAAAGCGTCGGCTCCGCTTCAGCTTTGGGTGGGCCCGGGGTGTTGGAGTTCTACGTGACTCGTGTCCAAACTCCCTCAAAGCCCCTCGCCCTCGTTTGGTTCTGGTTTATGGAAAAATTGCGATCCGGACTACTCCAGGATCGATATGGTTGTTATTGAATGGCTTGCGAGGTCTGGACAACTGCGCTCGGACGTATATGTATGGGCGATTTGGGGGGAACGTTGGAGATGCCCTAACAACTTGTTACTTATGGTAGCAGTGGTCATGGCGGGCTATTTATGTTTTTAGGTCTGACTATATATCATCTAAATATGAGATAATATCTCACATCTAACATAACATTACCTTCTGTTGAGTAATAACTAAACAACCTCTTATATTGTTTGTTTGTCGGGAAATTTTACATTCTGACGCCGCACCGCGACCTTCCTGTGGCGGGGCGCAGCAAGCTGCGATTTGTCTTCACGCACCGTGGCATTTTGTGTGTGCCTTGTACTGCTACTGCATGCATGTGTCGTTGTCCAGCTATTTTTTTTCTGCTTACTTGTTAGGCATTACTACAGTGAGCAGTGTCCCTTTTCTTTTTCTGTTGTGATTGTACCTAGATAGGTCTAGCTTTTCTCATTTTGGTTGTCAAAATTTCCCACGAAAAAGAGAGATATAGTAAGGCCTATTTCTACAACACCTCACACAGAAAACAAATCAAATAAAATGGGGAAAAAAGTGCTAAACACCAAAATGTTAGTAAATTCTCTGCATAAAAATGTTAGTATTTAATTACGAAAAAATATTTTTGAAAAAAAATATAAAAGCATTTATAAATTTTAAAAAAGTCATGAAACTTCAAATGTTCGTGAAACTGAAAAAAGCTCACAAATTAATTGCTCATCACTTGTTTCAAAAAGATGTTCATCACGCGATTTAAAATTTTACAACATTATTTTGAAAAAAATCATAGAGTATTGAAACATTGTTCGTTGCGCATTTAATATATGTGTAGGTCGAGTTGCAAGTCAAGGGTTGAGTTGCAATTAGGATGAAACACACTACGATCCTAGTTGTGAGTCAAGGGCGGACTTGCAACTCGGACAACTACACAAAACTACGATACCATTTGCGTGTCGAGGGTGAACTTGCAACTGGGACAACAACAAACCAAGACCAGTTGCGAGTCGAGCTTGAACTTGCAACTGAGATGAAAAAACACGTGCTCAGTAGCGATACGGGGGTGGACTTGCAACTAGGACAACTACGAGCTCATTTGTGACCCGAGGATGGACATGCAACTGGGACAACTACAAAACTACGAGCTCAGTTGCGAGTTGATGGTCGGCTTGCAACTGGGCCCCTGGCAAAACACACACACACACACACACACCCTTAGTTCTTGAGTCGATGGTCGGCCTGCAAATGAGGGCCCTCGACAAAGCACACGCGCCCTTGGTTGTTGAGTCGATGGACCCATAGAAAGACACTCCCCTCCCCTTCCCCCCAGTTGCGAGTCAATGGTTGGCTTGCAACTGGGAGCCTTAGACAAACACGCACACCCTTAGTTGCGATGGTTGACATACAACTAGGGACATCGACAAACACGCAAATACACCTAGTTGCGAGTCAAAGGTCGGCTTGCAACTGGGGCCGTGACAAAACACACACACACACACACACACACACACACACACACACACACACACACTAGTTGCGAGTTGGATGGTCGGCTTGCAACTGGGGCCCCCAACAAACAAACATACACCTTTTTGCGAGTCGACTGTCAGCTTGCAACTGGGGCCATGCCAAACACACACACACAGACACACACACACACAGAGAGAGAGAGAGACCCACACACACACACACATCCTAGTTGCGAGTTGGATGGTCGACTTGCAAGTAGGCGCCCCGACAAACATACACACACACACACACAGACACACACACACACACACACACCTTGTTGCGAGTCGATTGTCGTCTTGCAACTGGGGGCCCGGACAAACACACACAACCCTAGTTGCGAGTCGATGGTCGACTTACAACTAGGGACCCTCGACAAACCCACACACACCCCTAGTTGCGAGTCGACTGTCGGCTTGCGATTGGGGGCCAGGATAAATACACACACCCCTAGTTGCGAGTTGATGGTCACTTGCAACTGGGGGCCACAACAAAACACACACACCATTAGTTGCGAGTAGATGGTCGACATGCAGCTGGGGATCCTCTACAAACACATACACACACACACACACTCTTAGTTGCGAGTTGATGGTGGACATGCAGCTGTGGACCATCGGCAAACACATACACACTCTTAGTTGCGAGTCAATGGTCGGCTTGCAACTGGTGACCCTCAACAAACACACACCCCTAGTCGCGAGTCGATGATCGACATGCAACTGGGGACTGTAGACAAACACACAAAAGCACCTTTATTCCGAGTCGATGCTCGACCTACAGCTGGGGGCACCGACAACACACACACACACCCTAGTTGCAAGTCGATAGTTGGCATGCAACTAGAGCCCTTGACAAATACACACACCCCTAGTTGCGAGTCGATTGCCGGCTTGCAACTGGAGGCCAGGATAAAAATACACACCCCTAGTTGCGAGTTGATGGTCGCTTGCAACTGGGGGCCCAGACAAACACACACACGCCCCTAGTTGTGAGTCAATGGTCGACTTGCAACTGGGGACCCTCGACAAACCCACACACCCCTAGTTGCGAGTCGACTGTCGGCTTGCGATTGGGGGCCAGGATAAATATACACACCCCTAGTTGCGAGTTGATGGTCACTTGCAACTGGGGGCCACAACAAAACACACACACCATTAGTTGCGAGTAGATGGTCGACATGCAGCTGGGGATCCTCTACACACACACACACACACACACACACACACACACACACACACACACACACATAGTTGCAAGTCGATGGTCGGCTTGCAACTGGCAACCCTCAACAAACACACACCCCTAGTCGCGAGTCGATGATCGAGACTCTAGACAAACACACAAAAGCACCCTTAGTTGCGAGTCGATGCTCGACCTGCAGCTGGGGGCACCGACAACACACACACACACCCTAGTTGCAAGTCGATGGTTGGCATGCGACTAGAGACCCTTGACAAATACACACACACCTAGTTGCGAGTGGATGATCGGCTTGCAACTGAGGGCACCAACAAATGCACGCGCGCACACACACACACACATATACTTAGTTGCGAGTCGATGGTTGACATGTAACCACGTGCCCAAACAAACACACACACACACACACACACTTATTCATAATTTTTTTATGTAAATTCAAATAAGTGTTCACAAATTAAAATTTTGTGAATTTTAGTAAGTGGTCACACACTTCAAAAAATGTTCATGTACTTAAACCATCATGAATTTGAAAAATGGAAAAATAAAATAAAAAAGAGAATAACAACAGAAAGGAAAAAAACAGCTCAAAAAATGGGACAGATGAAGGGAGAGAAAGTGCCCAAATAGAGAGTGAGTGAGAGCATAAGCTAACACCAGATCCTTTGTATATGGTGTCCGTTAAGTCTTCCTATTCTCCACGATCCAGAAAATACAAGCAATGATCCTAAAAAATAAAAGACCCACGATAGCAGGCCGGCAAGAAAAATGGAAGAAAGGGCCAACGAACCAACGGTAAGCGGCTGCACGTGACAAACAAACGGCCGACCAAAAGCTGCCTGAGATTTACATACAGGACGGGCAGAGACTTGAGACACGGACGAGGTAAACAAAACGATTAACGGCCCGCCAATATCGGCGTATTAGACCAGCGAGACAAATACGACGCGGGATAACATAAGATCAACCCCGTACGAATTTTAAAGACAAACAATCTAATGGTAGAAGATTTAGATGTGAGATAACTATTTCACATCTAGATGTGAAATAGCAAACCCGTATGTTTTTATATTAGAGTAGTTAGAATGGTTATGTCTCTCTACATGGATGTACGGATGTAATCATAGCTCCATTGGTCCATTGCAAAGCAAAAAGATTCAAGAGCCAGATGCTCTAAATGCCAGATGTAGGATTAGCATACATCCCTAGCTAAGAGTACGGGGTGAAGTTGGAACTTGGAAGGGTGTCCGCTCCGTGTCCCAATCCTAACCGGGATTTCTATGAGAGTGCACTTCGGAGTCGTCGGTCAGTCCCAGTCTCCAGTCGGTCAATATAATCACAGCTGCACGCACAAAGCATTAGCGAGAGATCAATTTACTTCAAAGGAGTGCACGAACCTATACGACCCGGGTCGCATGCCCCCGATGGTGAGACCTTCTCCAGTGATCGACGCGTGGCAAAAACAAATCTAAAAGCAATAAATCCCCTCTTCCTTCTTCTCCAGCGCCCCACTCTTCTTCTAATCACGGCTGCTCCGTCCGTCCATCGGCGACGCCGTCGCAACTCCTTTGCTTGTGGAACCACTGGGCGCACCCTCCCCGCAGCGTTCCTTGGAGACCTGGCAGCTCGCCCCTAGCAGCACAACACCTCTGCCTGCTCTTCCTCATGCAAACACAACCACACTCGTACAGATTCTTGGCTGAAATTTTTCTCCCAGATTGTTTGGTTGATTGATTCACAACCAAAAGATTGACTTCAAATCTATGCAATAGTTTCTTTGTGAATGAACTCCATGCAATTTACCCTCCAAAGAGCTGAAGCAGATATTGCCGCCGTCATTGCCGCTCCTCCCCTCGCGGAGACCGTCGTGCCGTGGTTAGAGACGATAGAAAGAGACGGGGAAGGAGGGTGGAGCGCCGGCGGTTCCACCACCTAGCCAGCGGAAGAGCTGCTGCGGCGGCTCGGACCTACAGCGGCATCTTCATCAGAAGCAGGCGATGCTGGAGAAGGAAATACTAGTAGAACGGTGGATGGGGATAAGGTCAGATGCTTTTAGATTTGTTTTTGCCACGCGTCAGTCACTAGAGATGGTCTCACGATCTGGGCGTGCGACCCGGGTCGTATAAGATTTTTTTTCCACGAAAAGAGGTCGAGCGATCGACTCGAGCAATATAATGGCCATGGATCAGCGGCAGCGACAACTTCGCCGCCCCTGGTTCTTCAAGATCGAGACCGGTGGGGAGCAGAGGTTGATCGCGAGCGCCGACCATCCCATCTGGCTCACCGACGTCTTCCTCGTCGACCCAGCGAGCGCCGTCGGCCAGGGCGTCGTGCTCGCGTCGCTCTGGGCGGAGAGGCCCCGCGCCAAGCTGCGGCCCGCGGTGGAGCTGCGTGAGGACTGCTCCCTTTACGTCACGCGGCCCGGAGCCGACCCCTCCTCCGCCGGCGCGGTCGTCATCGTCCAGTTCGAGGGCTCCCTTGTTTCCTGGTATGACGACATCGACGAGCAGGAGGAAGAGGGAGTGTTCCCGCTGGTATTCCCCGGTCGCTTCCTCGGGCGGCTGCAGGAGCTATGGTCGAGTTTAGTGTCGTCGCGAGCCGCGCGCAGCGCCAGCGGCGAGGATGACGGACAAGGGGTCAGGGCGAGCAGCACCGGCAGGGACGAAGCTAATACTAGAATCGATGAGGAGTATGAGAGCGATGACGAGGTTGACGGACAAGCGCCTGGCACGGCCGGCATCATGCGGGTCGCCGCCGCGGGGAGCCAAAAAGGCAACGGCAAGCACATCTCGGTGATCTACCGCCGCACCCACTTCTCAGCGACGTCGTACGGAGGCGTGCAGCAGGTGCGCGGAAGCACTAAGGTCTACCAGCTCCGTTTCGTCGTCCCGCCCGCCGGCGACACGGCGAGGGAGCTGCGCCGGTGGGTCGGCGCGTCGGTGGCCCCGCTGGTTTACCATAGCCGCTTCCACAGGAGGCTCCACAGGCTATGGTCAAGCTTGATTGCCGACGCGACCGTCCCACCACATGCCGAGCGCGTCGAGGTGTTCGTCGACGTGGGCATCCTCCGGCCTGAGGACCACACGCCGGAGCGCATGGAGCGCGTGCGCGCCGCGCTGGAGGGCATGGCTGATGAACCGTTGCGTGGGTACCACGCCGGCATGGAGCTGCATCTGCCGGAGCCGGTGCGGTGCGACGCCGGGGAGGAGGATTGCCCCGTTTGCTTGGAGCTGCTCGAGGGCGATGACCTCGCCGCGTGGCCGGGATGCGGCAAGCCGCACGTCTTCCATGGCGCGTGCTTGGAGCTCGTCCTCAAGAAGAGCGACAGGTGCCCGCTGTGCCGGCGCTCGTCGTACATCGAGCCAAAACGACCGTTAGACACTAAGCACGGTCGACGGCAGTTTGCAGCTAAAACATTAGTATTAGGAATATTTGTGTTTGTCTATTTGATACTAGCATTCTTCACATGGATGATGTACTCATGAATTAGTTCCAACTAAAAAAAAAGTTCATGTATATATGGATGGCTCACTTGCTCTCTGGTCTTTCGCGTTTGCACCGGTGTATGGCAGTAAATAAATTTTAGAACAGAGCCATATGCCATATATCAAACCAAGTAGCACAGTAGAATTTTTAAGCGCCGGATAGCTACAGTAGAAGCTGTAAAATAGTGCACGCGTAAAAAATGTTTGGGCACGCGCTAAAAAGCGCTATCAAAAGCTGCAAATTTGGGGAGCCGGATTGCGCGTGCTTCACAATTTGCACTGCGTGTTTTTTTGGGCACACATTTTTTGGCATCTGCTAAATCAATGTTGGATCCGGTGCGCTAAAAGTGCTACAATAGCGCGCTAAAACTATTTTACCGCGTGAAAATTTTGTGCGCGTGTGGAAGATGCTCTTACTCTAATAGCCGGGTTTACTCGTGTATAGGCAGTAACATCTAAACATAGAATGACTGCATTAGTCATAAGAGAAACAACTTACACAACTGATAGGCACAAACGATTCTCTTTTTATTCCATGCAAACCTGAATGACATGTTAATGACCGAACTTACCTATACCATCGTCTCAAGGACCTCAAGTTTGGACTAAAACTCATTGGATAACTGAACTACTAGGGTGAAGGGCGGTCCTTTTTTGAACTGCTCGTGGTTTGTTTTCCGAACTTATCTAGTTTTAAGACATGAACTTCCCTGGCACCGTTCTTTTTCATCCATAAGGAAATAGGAGTACTACTTAAGACAGTCCAAATTCCGTTCTAAGCAACACGATCAACCAATCAGCCTTGCATACTGAATAAACATTACAAACGAAAATGGAATACGTAGCTTCTAAGAAAATGCCAGGGTGCATTCCTGTTAGTAAAAAACATTCACCCAAAGGACGTGAGCAAGACCTAATCTTTTATCTTAATAGTGTCATTCTTACTTCTTAACAATGTGAGTTAGAGGTAAAACTTTGTGAATGCATGAACAATGAAAAGTCACAACACGATACATAGATACTCCATGGTTCAGAACATTAGCAGTATGATCATGGCATCTTAATAAGCACCAGCTAATGAAATCAAATTTTTACCACAACCATCCAAAATCGCATGCCTAATTGGTATTACTGATATTATAATAAAGAGAAGAGAACGAATGAAAGACTTGATGTGAATCCAAGGGCAAGGCAAACCAGTAGTCTTCGACATTAGACAAGCCGTGCTGAGAATGGTGACTCCTTGTCTTCTTCTTGCATCTCATGGAACATAATTGGTGTAATATTCTCTTTGAGGCGGTGTTGAGTGAGCAACATGCAATATTGACTCTTTCCTATGTTCAACATACCTATGAAGTTGCCATCAATGTCGCAACGCATCACATGTTGTGAATTAAACCTGATCGGCAGCTCATGCTCGTTGAGCACAACCATATCATTGAGCCATTGCACTGCTGAATGAAGTGGTGTTTTCTTTTTCTTTTTGTAAGAAGTTAAAAAAGTTGCCATGATTTCTTTGTCGTTGACACATCAATCCGGTACTTGAAAGCCCATGTTTTGGCATCATAATCCGGCATCACCCAAACATCCATAACAGTGAAATGAGGAATCGAGCTGCCCCAAAAAGCAAGCATCTCCTTCAGTTTGAATAACCTCCTATTAGAGTATGGCTGGGCAGGACCATGCATCCACTGGAATTACTCGACTTCTGTGTTAAACACAATAATGTGTATGCTGTCTCCTGTATTTTCCTTGGTAGAATTAGGACACCAGTGTAGGCTACCATTGTGGTCGATTGGTGGTGGACAATGAGGCAAACACCACAACCCATACAATAACATATGCTTCACATTATGCAATGGTATTCTGACTTCAGTGTGCCTCGGCTCGTTGGAGCCCACTGTGAGGACATGTAAGCTGAATATATGTGCCCATGAATATGAAACCCAGAGCACCATGTATTCTCTGGTTGGATGGTTCCGGTAGAAACCGATTACGTTGTTGTTGGCTTTACCAACTTGTGGTTTAGGTAGGAGAGCATACTTGCGGATGAGTGGGTTGCAAATGTAGAATTGAGATCTCCGATGGATGATGAGGAAGCCATCACAGGAGGCTTGAATGCAATTCCTTGAATGTTGTTTGGCACCCGGAAGATATGCGTGGCCAGATTTGTTGACTAGAAGTGTTGGCAGCGGCATCATGGAGGACCATAAAACTGGCTGGCCGCCCTTTCCCATTAATAATGGGGAGCGATCGTTGCAAACGATGGTGTTCGAGCATAAATTCAGGCGTGGAGGTAGCATCACGCCAGGACGTGCTGACAACACGACAATGACCAACGTCCTTGGGCGTTAATCGGACAAGTATATTGTCGATGATCTCCCCAGGTAAGTCATCAAGCAGCGTGTCGCCCCTCTTCCATCCGGCATAGTGCTCCGTCGAGTTCAGGTTTAACTAAACAAAGCAACAAGATTTATTGAATGGCTTGGGTGACTAACTTATCTTAAATTAGGGGAACATGTAAAAAAAGTATGTGGAAGACGGGACTGGTTTACCTTAAAGATTGGACAAGAGCACGGGGTTCCAACGTTGGCGACGAGTAGTGTCCGCAATACCAGTGCGTTTTGCCACATATAGCCATGAGTACAATGATATTCACCGCCAACGTTAGATGCAGTGAAAAATGAAGAAGCACACACACACACACACACACACACACACACACACACACACACACACACACACACACACACACACACACACACACACAATGAAGTTGCTTACCCGCGTTGTCAAAGATAGCACTCTGGCGTGCTCGCGTGGGATTAAAGTGAGCAGCAGAAAAGATCTCGGCGTGAACTGGAGTAATACGTTGGCTGACCCCGCTCGAAGGGTAGTTCAATCCTTACCGGGTCTCGAATTGGATGCCATTGCCTAAGGTATGAAGGTGAGCGAGCTCGATCTAGAACCAAGGAGGCGGGACACGACGAGCGACAATTGCCAACTCGTTTCTGAGCGGAGGCCAGGTATAGTGGTGTGCTTAAATAGGATGTGTTCAAGAGTACGTCAGTTTCTTAACAAAATAAGAGTAACCAATGATTTGGGTAAATCTTAATCAATTTCCTTTTTAGGTAATCGTCATCACTTGCCTGAAAATTACAAAATTTAATATTATCCATTATTTTTTTCTTGGCATTGGCTCCTCTTTCTTCTTGCCTTGCCAATCTTACCTCACGTTTCCTTCCCTGTCCATTGGTCGTTCGACTGACTCACTACCCCACAACTTCGTCGGCTCGACCTGCCCAACCATAACCATAAAAGTCGAGGCTTAGTCCCTCCACCGCCCCTATATATATCCCCGACGGGCAAAAGCCAAATAAAAGATTACAATATGAAATTGCGAGAAATTGTATAAATTAAACTACATTTAGCCAATACAAGGGAATGATCGTTCTGTTGGGTTGGCCCAAGGCCATATTTTTGTTAGGGTGGTTTCCATATTTGAGTGTATGTGCTTTAGTAGTTTTGGCCTAAATTGGATAGGTCGGTTGTATCTAACTAATCATTATTAATTCCGCTGGTACCCCCTTGAATCCGGCCCTGCCTAGTTGGCCATTGACAGGTATTTCTCATGTGGTCAAATATTGATGGAAAAGTAACTACTGGCGGGCCTAAATCCTTGCCCGTCAGGGATGTTATTGTTACCAATGGCGGTCTCATGCGAAATCACAAATTGAGGGGTACTCTTTTCAAAGGTCGTCCCCACATTCCAGGTTGGGACAAGTGGCACACTCCATATGCGCCACTTGTTGCAACCCGGGAGTTTTTCTTTTTTTCGTAGATTCGTTTATTTAAAACATTTTATCTTTTAATCCATGTGTCCAAATCATGAACCTTTTTCACCATTGGAGTTCTCGTGTCATGATCTTCGAAACTAGATTTCATGTTAATAGGTTTTGCTGAACTTTTTTTTTCACAAAAAAGGAAAAACCGCAAGAAAAAAATGAGCCGGAAGCATGAATTTCACCACTTTTTTTCATTGTGCCTCCATGCAAAGCAAGTTGATGCTTCTCACAGAAGAAAACAAAAACGTTTTTTTCCTTTCCGTGAGGCATAACCATGTGTTTCGCAGAAGTAAACCCCGTGACTCCAAGAGAAGCAAATATATGCCTCTCGTGAAAGAAAAAAATACATTTTTTTCGAGTGGCAGAGTTATGCCTCTCTGGGAAGTAAAACTATGCCTCTGCATGAAGCAATTTTTTTTGCCTCTGACGAAAGAAAAAATACACATTTTTCTCTTTCTATTGTGCCTCTTGCGAAGCAAACTTATGCCTTCACAAGAAGCAAACCTATGCCTCTCTCGAAATAAAAAAAACTGATATTTTTCCTTTTCCTTGAGGCAGGATTTTTTATCCAAAACCTAGGGAAAATTGAAGAGGCAAAAAAAACATCTAAAACCCGAAAACGCTTACCAAAAAATAAAAATAAAATCCCAAGGAAGCGCCCAACACACGACATATAGCGGCGCGGAGAGGCTCTCGGCCCACCAAAAGTGACCCTTGAGGGGCTCCCACAAGTGGTACCCCTTGATTAGTTGCTCTCCGGTCTCATGCTATCCACAAGTGTGAATTTTCCTAATCAGTGTTATAGCCCATACTTGTAATGGACTTATATTTTAGCATTTCTACGATAAAAATATGGTTGAAACAAACCCAAGTTGCTCACACCACACCCTAGTGCTACAAGAATCATCCACAATCCTAACCCTTCCACTCCCACTTCTCGTCCGACCCTACCATTAATGATCCCTAAACGTGATGCTCCGCTTTCTCTAAGCCATCGACGCGACCCCCTTGATACCACTCCTCTTAGAACCACACCCCATTGGCAATCACGTGTGGACATGAATAAGGCTGTCCCATTTCCACTATCCACACCAATAGGTTTTTCATCATTTTTTTTGTTTGGTTTTCTTATTTCTTCTCCAGTTTTCTTTATTTTTTTGGTGTTATACTTCGATTTTTTTGTTTTTATCTTCAGTTTTTCCTGAGTTTCTCTTTGTTCTTTCTCATTTTCCTTTATTTGTTCTTCGGTTTTTTCTTTCTTGTTTTTTAGTGTTTTTTTCCTTTCTCCATTTCTTTATCGTTTCCATAGTTTTTCATTCTTTTTGCACTTGTTATTTCAGTTATTTTTGTTTTCTTTTTTTCTGTGGTTTCTTTTTTGGTTTTCGTTATTTTATTATTTTTCTTCATTTCTTTTTTTTCATTCTACATTTTTTGTACTGTATATGTCAAGAACAATTTTGAATTAAATGTTTCACATTTTTGAATACATGGTTAACATTTTTTCTATTCACATTTAAAATATTAAATGCTTGATTAACATTTCCATAATAAAATATCAAAAAAATTTGAAGACATGGTCAAAAAATCAATAATTCTTTTAACCATTTTCAAATGCTTGATTAATATTTTTCAAATACAAGATTAACAATTTTTAATACATGGCCAGCATTTTTTATATACACATTTAACATTTTTCAAATGCTTGATGAACATTTTTTCAAATGTAATATTAAATTATTTTAAACATGGTCAACTATTTTTCTATATACATATAGCATTTTTCGAATGCTTGATTAACATAAGAGTTTAACTCATTTAACACATTGTCAACATTTTTTTATACACATTGAATATTTTTCAATGCTTGATTAAATTTTTTGAAATACTTATTTAAGATTTTTTTCAAATGCTAGATCTACATTTTTTTAATACATGATCATGTTTTTTCACACACATTGTCTATTTTTTATGCATTTTTCGTCTACATGAGAAACATTTTATCTATACATACTTAACATTTTTCGAATGCTTGGTAACATTTATTTAAAAATTATGTAAAGTTATTTTTCTTAAAGGAAAGTAAAAACTGAAAGAAAATTAGAAATAAAAACGTAAAAAAACAAAGGAAGCAGGTCGTGGTCCGCGCGTGACGGGGCCGGCACATCTGGAGCTGCGCTGACATTTGGTTTCTCTAGATCTCGCTATAAGTGAGACATTGTGGCGCAGCACTCTTTTTTTCGGTAACTACGGGGAGCATCTTCTAGTGAATGTGTGTAATTCACCCAGCCTATCGATTTTTGGAGCTTATAGAAACTTTTGACAGGTTTTTTCTATGATGTGTTTAATATTTAGTTTTATTAAGTTTCCTATGGTTTTCTGTTTTTTTCATTTTCATTTTTTTGAAACATATTTTGTACCACTCAAAAAGTGCACATTACATTTGAAAATCATGTTTGTGTAGTTGAAAAAAATGTTTTGTACCATTCAGAAAAATGTGTCTTACATTTTTTAAAAATGTTCTCACACTTTAATTTATATTTATAACTTTTAAAAAAGTATTATACAATGTATAAAATATATTCGCATAAGTCTTTAAAACTATTTCATATCATTCAAATAATGTTTAAAAACGTATTTGGAAAAATGTTTAACACGTATTTAAAAATTATTAATCACATATTTGAAAATTGTTAAATGTATATAAATATTCTATTAGATTTTTTAGGGTCATAAAAATTATGTTAGATGTTTATAGAAAATATACAATGTGCATGCAAAAATAGACATCAAAACATATATTTGAAAAAATTGATAGTCATGTATTAGAAAAATGTTAAATGTGTATAAAAAATGTACCTGGTGTATACGCATAAAGTGCATTGTGCACGAGAGAAAATAGATGTGAGTTAGAAAAACCTCGAAGAAAACTGGTGAAATCCAAAGAAAGAAATTGAACAAATTGAAGAGGAAAAGGAAAAGGAAAAACAAAAATACCCAATGAAAACCAGTGCAAAACAGTAAAAAAACAATTAAAAACCATAGAAAATAATTATCCCTCAACTAAAGTATTGGGTCGGCCATGCACCGCCGTGTTGTGGGTGAGACGTACTATGACTCACAGTGGGCGAGAACATTATTTGTTTACGCGAGAAAGGTCGTTGGAAGAGAGAAGAGGAGGGGATTCGTTGTTGTGAGGGATGGACAACAACTTTCCTCCTTCTCTTTACTGGTCGATCGACGAACGCTGGTGGTGTCGCTGCCCCATCACCCACCACCAGATCTCATGGTTCATCCCGATCCCATTCACCACTCGCCGGATCCCACCTTCTTTCACGAACTCGCCTCCACCTCCACCGTTCACTTCGCGTTCTCGATTCCTTGAACCAACGAAGTCGGCCGCCTCTCGGTCGCTACTCTTACCGTGAGAGCATTATAGCTGGTGCAAGTAGCCTATTTGAGGTGGCATTCCCGTGGGTGGCTTTCCTGCACATGATACCATTTTTTGAACGCTCCAAGCATCATGAACGAGGGTGAAAGCGACCGCGTTTGTCTCCACACAGTGCAACCTTTGGGGGCTTTCGTTTGCGCCAACGCTATTGTAGCATCACCTCCGCTTCAGGATGTCGCTGGTCATCGGCCATTGTATGTCTTCGGGAGGCGCAAAGTGATGGGAATCGTTGCATGTAAAAATGGACCTTTTTCCTACATGATAACAAATTCACACAAGATCTAATATACTAGATGCTAAAAATGAGTGGGAGAGAGTCTACGTACTCTTATAGGCTGAGAGCGGAAATGTTTTAACGAATGTGGTTGGTGTAGTCATACTTTTTTTGTGATCCAGTATGATTCAAGCATCGCATGAATGTCACCTTCAAGATATGCACACGTACGGCTCGGTGACGACATCTCCTTCTCCCTGATCCAACAGGCAAGAGGGAGAGGTAGATGGGATCTAGGTGTCACATCCCAGATTTTTCCCAAATCCGGTATGTTGAAAAATTCAGAGGGAACTAAAATTTTTGCTAGGAAATACCCATGATTGCCTAGGTTTGACTGTGATTGACTTTGGTTTGCTTGATTATTTGCCTAGGAGGGATAAAATCTCAGCCCAACTAGTTGAAACCTAACTATCCTCTCGTAGAAACCAAACAATTTTAAAATATTTATTGGGCATAAGGCTATCCCTAATAAGTCCCAAGTAATATTCAAGCCAAAATAATTATCCAAGAATTGAAATGGATTGCTTTGAAATCAATTCAAAAGTCAAAGGGAATTATATTATAACACCTAAACTAAAAAAATTGCCGGCGTCGGTTCCCCATCTCCGGCCATAAGCCCCAAAAAATGAAGCTCCGCCTTCGGAGCCTCGGGAACTGAAGATGTACGCCTCCACATCGCCGCCAAGTGACTAATCGGCCGACGATGCTAAGCCAACCAAGCTTGGCGTCAATGGGAGGGGAGGAGCGGTGGCCTTCTTGGGACTTGAGCGGTGGGCAACCTATCGCGCATTACTCTTCCTCGCTACCGACGGCGCCCGCGGACGTGTCGGCTTTGTGGTCGTGGTGGCGGGGCGCGGCCTCGACGGAGCCGGCGATGTCGTCCTCGTCGTCGGTCTCGCCGAACACCGCCTCGCCCGCCTCATCATACTCCTTGTAGGCGGCCGCCAGTTTCGCCGCCTACTGCTAGCGGGCAAGGCGGATCTCGCGGGCGAAGGGGTAGGAGTAGAGCAGCGCCGCCTGCTCCGCCAGGTTCGCATCCGGCGCAATCGCCCTGCCGGCGGCGAGCTGCTCCTCGGCCTGTAGGTGCTCCTCGAGGAGCTGGTGGTTGTGGACATCGTCGGCCTGCGCCTCACGGAACTACTCCTACCACTCGTCCCGTACCATGCCCATGTAATGTGCACGGGCCTCGCCAATGGTCATGGTGCAATGCACTGGCAAGGGTGGCGCGAAGGAGGAGGAGGAGGGTGGCATGGACGAGGAGCGTGGCGCCGGGTCGTCGCGGCCGCGTCCAACATTGGTACGTTGTCCTCCTCCGGCTACCTGCCAGCCAGCCAGCCGACAACAATGATGGCCGTCTCCTTCTTCTGGTCCGACGTCAGCTCGTCCCAGAGAGCGTTGCCATGGGATGACTACATGGTGGAAGTGGCGCCGAGAGGGACTAGAGGCGGATTACTGTGGCTATGGCCAGGGCAGCAGTTTATATAGCAATGATGGGCGGTAGAGGGATGGATGGGTGGTGTCGGAGTAGCCGCCTCGGCAACCACGTGTCATTAATTTTGGCGGCAGACGGATGGATGGGCGACCATCGTGTCGTTTGAACGCGGAGCAATCGCCTGCATCGGGAAGTGGCACGCGCGACGCTCTCTCAGCCAGCGTGCCACTTCAATGTCGGCGCCAGTGAGCAGTCGCGTCCGCTCTGGTCGGGTATGAATGTTGGCACTAATGTTCTGGAGCAACACTGACCGTTTCGGATGGGAAGCGCGTGCGGGCAAGTGAGGGGTTTGGGTGGGCCTGCACCCCCAACGTTGTCTCCGGTTTGCAGGAGAAAGTGCATCTAAATCGCGTCATGGACAGATACATGACCGTGTTGGATGGCTTCCGCGGTCCGGACAACGTTGTCCAAACGTATGTGGGCAGTTTGAGGGTCAACGTTGGAGATGGAGACACCCTTGCTTACTTTGCATCCATGGATGGAGCCGGGGGTGAACCAGGGGCCAACAAGGGGTGTCTTGTGAATCGAAATCAACCACCAAGCCTGGCTGTTAGAGCCTCATTGTAGCTAGGGTTTTGCATGAGGCCATGAAGCCATGGAAGATCACGACGCTCGCATCGCTCCAGGGGCGGCTCGGGCGATCCAGATCTCAGCCGCCGCCGCCGCTCCCTCCTCCTCCACCTCTATCCCTCGCTGCCGCCGGAGGAAGTCACCGGGCTAGCCTGCAAAGGTAACGGCGGCGGCGCGCCTTCATCTACTCACGCGACAGGTGGCGGCGGGATCTTAGGCTACTGTAGATCGGCGGCCCTGCACGTCGAGGTGCACGCGGCGGAGACGGGCGCCGGGGCAGCGGCCCTGCTCTTCTTCGGCTACCTTGGCGACCGCTGTGGCCGCGAGGGTGGCACGGCACATGGTTCCGGGGACTCGGTGCGGCTAAGCCCCTCATCTCCCTGTGGTGCAGGTGGTGTCCGCTCAGATCTCTAGCCTGCTATTGGGAGCCGGCGGGCGACGGCGTGGGGGCCGTCGTTCTGCCTAATAAAGTGGGCGGTCCTAGGGTTCCTCTCGCGCCAAGACAAAGATCTACTTCATGCTTGTCCTCCTTGATCTAGCCGGAGTGTCAAGTTCCGGAAGGCTCCGCCGGTGAACTCCCTTGGGAGCCTCATGCCTGGAGATTGCTGGATCGGATTTTATTCGATCGTGCGCACCCACATTTTTTTCGACCATTTGATTTCTGGAGGGAGCGGCGCGAAGCTCTGCTATTTGTTGCCATCGTGGGACATGTCTTTTTCATTCCATGGTGAAGTCAGAGACAGAGAATGTCATGGAAGCTGTGATATGAGGACTACTAGTGGTGGTTCAAGTCTTTGCGGTGATGAGGAGTTTGCTTGGTGTTTCAGGACTCGTAGCAGCGACATGCAAGTGGGGGCGACAACACTAGAGAAGTTTAAGGTCTTACCTTTAAGGGTGAAAATTCAAGGTCTGGCCTTAATTATTAGTTGTGCCTGGCAGTGGCCTTTTTGAAGACATTGTTTTGAGAGCGTACTTTCTTCAGGGCAAAAATTTATGATCGATGATCGGGCGATGATGGTGCTTGTGCACTATTCTCTTCTTGGAGGCGTCGCTTTTGTAGAATTTGGACTTCATGTGTTGTCTTGATGGTGTTTATATTGTTGCTTCGAGGACTAGATCACTGTAGCAGGATTTCTCCTTTTTAGCATTTTCTTTTTCTTTTTGCTATGTGCATACGTAGTGTTATTAGGGTATTGTGTTGTTGCATAAGCTGGTATAGTTGATATTTCTGTGATATTAATAGATTTCTTTGTTAAAAAATGAAGCCATGGAAACCAGATCCCCGTGAAGATGTGCACCGTGGAGAGAAAGAAGCGAGGCTAGCATGGTACCAGTAGGGGCGACCGTGTAAGAGGCATGTTGTCGCCGCCCTTACATAGAGCAAACCAAATCCACTTTTTTTTGCGTGAAAACTTTCGATTTATTCATCAACTGTCATGGTAGTACAAAGAACATTAGAAGTAAAAATTACATCCAGGTCCATAGACCACCTAGCGACGATTACAATCACTGGTGCGAGCCGATGGCGCGCCGCCGTCATCGCCCCTCCCTCGTTGGAGCCGAGCAAACATTGTTATAGTAGACAGTAGGGAAGTCGTCGTGCTAAGGCCCCATAGGACTAGCGCACTAGAACAGCAATCGCCGCCGATGAAAAGAAGCATAAACCGGAAGGATCCAACCTGCAGACACACAAACGTAGACGAGCGAAGACCGGATCCAGTCGGATCCACCGAAGACAAACGCCGACCGGATCCCATGAGATCCGCCGGAGACAAATCTCCACACGCCTTCCGACGATGCTTGAAACATCACCGGGACGGGGACTAGACGGGCAGGACCTTATTCCATCTTCAAAAAGCCGCCACCGCCTCATCTTCAAGAAACCAAATCCACTTCAATCGGTGATGGTCCAGCATCACTACTTTTATGGACTATATCGGAGCAAAATAAATGAATCTACACTTTAAAAATATATCTATATACAATTATATGTAGTTCGTAGTAAAATATCTATAAAAACTTATAGTTTGAAACGGAGGGAGTATTCTGAGTTTTTTCCTTCCCTTTTTTGTTATTTATTTTTCCTTTTAATTTTGTAAATGTGATTATTCAATATATGAAATTCTTTTAAAATAACCTTTAAACACTTATTGAATACACGTTGGATATTTTTCAAATACCCAATGTACATTTCATTAAGAAGTGTTGTATGCAAGTTTTTGTTCGCGCTTCTTAAGAAATGCCCATCTAACAAAAAACTACTCACATTTTGTAAAGTAGTTGCTCATTTGTTTATGTAAAATAAAAACAACAGGAAGGGGAGCAAACTGAAAGAATACAACAAAAGCCGCTCAAACCCACTCACTAAAACGTAAACTGGGCTCTTAGCCCACAAAGTTGCCCTATTAGGTTCGCTTGACTATCTCGTACCACCGCAGTGAGCACCCCTAAAAAAAAATCTGCCACAGTGAACAGCAGCAAATAGGAGCTCTTGATATCGCCCATCATGACTCATGTCCCAATCCTTTCATCCAATAATCTCATTCATATACTCCCTCCGTCCATAAATATTTGTCAGAGAAATATTTTTATGACAAGTATTTCTGAACAAAAGGAGTACAAACTATGAAGATACAGGTACATCTAGACGCACATAAAAGGAAAGGTCCAATTTATTAGAGTTGCCCGATTATTCCACAGAAATAGCATCCCGAAACATCCGGACAACCCAGCTGTTAATCAACAATAAAAATCCTTTTTTTTCCAACAATAATTGTAAAAGCATCTTTTAGTATGACCAGGCTTAAAGCCTGCTAGATGAAACACTTCAACTTTCCTCGACCCATTTCTTCACCCAAGCAAAAGTGGGAAATTGGAAGAAAGCAGGCGAGGCAGAAAAAAGCCGCCTGCCCCGAAAGAGAACACAAGTAAAGGTGGGCGGTGAGGAAAGGCAAAATAAAACACATGGCTTCTCCCAAGTTTCTTCCACTCCACCAAGCATAGCTCCTCCCAATTCAAAAAAGAAAAGGTGTAGCTCTTCTGGTGCCATGAGATTCCCTGTCTTCTCCAAAGGCTCGCATGCTTTCTCCTCCCCTCTCTAAAGGTTGACCTCAGTAGTAGAGAATCGTGGAGCTTGTTCAGAGACAGAGAGAGAGAGAGAGAGAGAGAGAGAGAGAGAGAGAGAGAGAGAGAGAGAGAGAGAGAGAGAGAGAGAGAGATTTGGGCCAGTGGGTGCCTGGTGTTGCTTTGTGGGGGAAGAGAGAGCTAGCATATCGGAAGATATGGATAGGGGGCTCGTCCAGGGATCATCGCCACTAGTGGGGGAGATGGGGGAACGCCATGGATGGCGGAGCATGAATAATTTGAGGCCCCCCTTTGAGCAGAACAATCCAACGATTTCCTTGCCCTCTACCAGCACTTCAACCTTCTCCTCCCCGATCAATTCGTTCTCATCTCTGCTCCTCTCGAATCATTATCCACTGCCTACAACCAGCACGGCGCCTTGGCACGACAGCAGCAACAGCAACCATGCTCAGCAGCTCCAAGATCCATGGAACCATCTCTTCATGTATCTCTCTCTCTCTCTCTCTCTCTCTCTCTCTCTCTCTCTCTCTCTCTCTACATCCCTCCCTCCCCCTCTCTCTCTACGCGTCTTTGTGTGTGACTGTGTGTGAATCTATGATCAACCTGTTGTCTTTTTGATAGGCCAACCAGTGGTGAATTAGCTAATGAGGAGGAGAGGCACAAGACTTTGGAAGGCCAGGCGTTGTTTCCAGCTACAACCACCGGAGAAGGGGAAGAAGGCGATGGGAGCAGCGCCGCCGGCCACATCTACAGCAACACCGCTAGGCATGGGAGCAGCCAAGCTGGTGATGAGTTCCAATTGGCAATGCCCTCTCCATCTCCATGGTCCAGGGGTGTTCAGCACTACCACAACACCCTGCAGCAGCAAGCTTCCTCCATCACCTCCCCCACCTCCCTCGGAAATAACATCTTGGACTTCTCAAACAACGGTTCGCCACGTGAGGTAATATCATTTACCAGCTCAAGTGTGAAATTATGATGAATTAATCCGGTTGTCCGACTCATGAATGCAAGATTCACTATATATAGTATGAGAACTTTTGCGATAATCGAGCGATAATTAGTTAAGCTTGACTAAATGAAAGATTAGTAACTTTGTTCCATTCTTTTGTGTTTCCCTAGTGCACGAGCACAGCATCTGGAGCAGCTTTCAAGAAGGCTAGGACCCAAGAACCCTCCCCGGCTCAATCTACTGTTAAGGTCCTCTCTCTCTCTCTCTCTCAATGAGCATGGTCCAGTCGTTGAGAGCAAGCAAGCATCGAAGCAGATGCATGTGTATGCTGAAAAGGACAGGCATAGAATCATTGTGGAGTGAGAGAGAAGCTGAGACAGGCAAGGCTTGGGATGATGGCATTCTTAGTATCTTTTGCTTGGTCTTTTGCTCAGGTGAGAAAGGAGAAGCTAGGGGATAGAATAACTGCCCTTCACCAGCTCGTCTCCCCATTTGGGAAGGTATCTATCACAACGTGTCCGCTTCAGGCTGCAAGTTTCACCATATCAGTACATCCTAGCAGCCCTCGATGTGTGACTATTATTAATGAATTCATCAAAATTAGCACCATATCTATTGGTGTGCGGAAGTCACTTGTGATAGAATAATTAGAACATGTGATACAATTAAGCTGGTATATGTACTACTATATCGTTTCTTGTCCATGAATAGATGGTCAATCCAAGAGAAGAAACTGGTTAAAAAAACAAAGGATAGGACAATATTATGTGATTTTTTTGTTCGGAAAGGAGGTCCAAACCCCGGCAGACAATATTACATGATAAGATATAGTATATAACAAATTATAATGTTTAATGTTCTTTCTCTCTCATCCCCAATATTTTTTTTGTTCTTTCTCCCTCCTCTGGTCTAAGGTTAAATGTGTGGGGAATGATTAGTCCATGATGCGTGGCATTAGAATCAACCTAAAAATGTATATATGGATCTGGAACTCTATACACCACAAAGTAATGGCACACATATTAGTGGTCTTATATTTCTACCGTAGCTAGATTATGGAAGTGGAATCAAACTAAAAATGTATGACCTTGAATTCATTGTTGTGCATAGTTATTGTTCGTGGTGAAAATAAGTAGGTTGTTTATCACATCCCCGGAAACTAATCTGGGACGGTTGTTTTATTTGTTATTAAAGATTAATCTTTTTGCCACGTACTGTATAATTTTACGAACTTTGCTTGGGTACACCACCAATAGAAAAATAATTTTACAATTGTAGTTTCACAATATTCTTCGAATGGAAGTAAAATATGCATATGGTGGTGTCTTTTATCTGGCTGCGATGCTGGACTCGATTGGACTTAAAGAAAGAAGATCCATTGTCCCATAGAACAATACAAAAAAGAGATCCTGACATGGGCTAACCTCTCTTTTTTGCCAGACTGACACTGCGTCTGTACTCCTTGAAGCCATTGGATACATCAGATTCCTACACGGTCAAATTGAGGTGCCTCTCTCTCTCTCTCTCTCTCTCTCTCTCTCTCAGTACATTCATGATACATCACATATAAAGCATACACCGTATACACATGCATGCATGCAATTGTTCCGTTGTTATTCATGCTCTTTCGGAGACAGCTCCATTGCTATGGACACAGGAGCTAACTTTTACTTTTCTATAGCCAGTAGTAGATGTTCATAGCTGCCTATAGGGAACTACTGTGCGTTTAAGTTCGTTATTATTTGACTTAGCCCAATCCGCAACCGATCCTGACCGCTATAACGTTCAGTTTAGAGAAAGGGAAAGTGCGGAAATTGTAGAAGCCACAGACTATTGGGGTCGGATTTGCACAAACTATACATGTTTGTTACAACTATATACAAATCTATTGTCCAGCTTGGTTGGCATGATTTTTGATAGGTAGAGCTCGCTTATAGTTTTCGCCTTTTTTGAAAATGTTGAACTTTGAAGTAAACATTGAATGCGCTAATTAAATAAATCCGCTAACTCCTAAATATAAAATATGGACTTGGTACACGTATGATTTACATTTTTCTTTTTTCTGTACAAAACCAACGATTATTTGAAATTGATTAGAAATTTCTAACTTGGCCGGTCTTTTAGCACGTGTGTAGCTCAGAGCTACTTGCAACTGATTACATCAATATGTGGTGTTTATCGGCAAGAAACTTATAGAGTAGATCGTGAGAAAAATTACACCGTAGTTAAGGTGGTTTTGTGCGTTTTTCAAGTAGAAAGGCGTACAGGTACAAGGACTGTAGATGTTTCACCTATTTGCCTGCCGCACATATACATGTATAGTGAACCAGTGATCGATCGCTGATGGTTCCTGCACAAGGAGCCAGCCAAGTGAAACAAAAAGAGGCAGGTAACGTAATGTGTGTGTTCTCGTAAAAGCTGCGCGCATGCGTCCGTCCGGCCTTCGTGCATGCATGCATATGCCGCAGTCTGGTCGCTGCGCGCGAAGATGCAAAATCTCTTTATTATAAACAGTGTGCATGGCTTGGGCATCACAAAGGTGCCACATATATATGTATTCCCTGTGCACGCACTGTTCTTCTGTTCCTCAGCCTGGCTGTGAATTGATTGGTTACGTTACGATCGGGCTTGGTTGACCCGCTGATTGATCGATCTCCTGTGCGAATGCATGCAGGGCCTGAGCTCGCCGTACCAGCTGGGCGGCGGCGGCGGCGACGGCGGTGGGGGCTCCGGCAGCTCCAGCTCCAAGCAGCGGCACCAGGCCAGCGTGAGTCCTCTCCTGCTCTTCCATTTAATGATTTAACGCGATTGCGAGCTTGATCAACCCCACGGCCAAGGGGCCTGCTGGCTGGCTGCTGCGTGCGTGCACAATTCCCGAGGCTAGCTCGCTCGCTAGCTGCTGCGCGCTAGTAGGAGTATGTGGCAGCGCAGGTGCATGCCCGCGTCCAGGTGATCATTAACGCTCGTCTCGTATCTGCGCGCCTTCACGCGCGCGTCGCATCTTTCCACATCTTTCTCCCCTGTCCATATCTGGAGAGCAAGGCCGCCTGGCATGGTCAACAAGGGCGAAAGCCGTCTCTGGATACTGGCCTCGTTGGGACTGAACCGTCATGAATGGTTTTCCTTTCCTTTAGTACGTCCGTGCACCACGTAGCAAGCGTACACATGTACGTGCGTCCATAAGATCTCATGGTAGACCATTTTTTTTAGAGATGGTAGAGCATTTACATTAGAGACAGTTTGAATGACTCAAAATATCTCTGTTCACGGCAAGATTAGTGCTCCCTTCGTAATGATCTAAATGCTCTTATACAACGGGAGTACTATGCTAGCATTTGTTCATGGCACTATATTGGTGCTCTCGTTTCTCCTTGTTTCGGAATAGAGCTTGTGAGTCAGATCTCCCAGATTTTAACCAAACATAAAAACAAATGCAAATGACAAGTGGTTGGTACTGTGTAATTGAAAGCATGTACGTTGTCAACTACCATTTGGCGTGCATTTTTTGTCCGACTCTCAACTTGTACAGTGGCACAGTACACTTGTTGTATGTATGTTCTTGGCAGCGAGGCTTCATTTTTTTTTTTGGTGTCTCAACTGCAAATTTATGCATGCATGGTTCACATCTTTACAATAACATAGCCATCATTTGTGTAGCTTAACAAATCTTTGGTTTTAGCTAATTGCGCACGTCCAATACACTGTGCGTGTTGTATATAGCCGTCTGCATGGTATTTACTGGGTTCAATATATTACTCCCTCCGTTCCTAAATATAAAGTTCTTTTAGAGATTCCAATAAAGACTACATACGGAGAAAAATAAGCGGATCTACACTCTAAAATATGTCTATATACATCCATATGTCATCCATATTAAAATCCTTAAAAAGACTTATATTTAGGAACCGAGGGAGTATTACACTTGTGATCCATGAACTGACATGTGCACCGAGTCTGCAATTCTACTGCTAGTAGCCTAGTTCTCCCTCCGTTTCAAAATGTAAGTTTATTTAAAGATTCCAATATGGACTACATACGGAGTAAAAAGAGTGAATCTACACTATAAAACATGTCTATATACATCCCCTATGTAGTTCTTCTGATTTTTTTTATAAAAACTTATATTTAGAAACAGGGGGAGTACATTAGATTATCTGATAACTGTTAAAATGTCTTACATTATGAGACGGAGGAAGTAGATTACATTATCTGGTTTCCCCGCAAAAAAAGAGAGAAAGATGAGATATCTGCTAATGGCAGAACGACACGTACTATTAGAAAATCCTGTGCGGATGATATTTGAAAAAAAAAAGCATGGATCTTATCTTGAAGTTTGTGAGCTCTTTCCATAAAGGTATATTGGCAAAGCTTCATGCCTGACCAACTAATATTAGTACTCCTTCCGTTTTTGTTTATTGCGTGTATTAACTTTATGAAGTCAAACTTTATAAACTTGGTACATTATCACATCATATAGATTTGTTATTTTAAACGTTCATATTGTTCTAAAAAAAGTTTAACTTTAGTCAAAACTAATACGCAGAATTAACAAAAGCATAGGAAGTATATTCTTGTGAATAAAAGTGGTGGCTGATTCCCTTCATAAAATTATCACTTTTTTACAGGTGCAACAAAAAGAAAGGAGCAGCATATTTCCAGAAGAGCCTGGCCAGGTATAATTAACTGCTCATTGATCCTCTGATTAGTAATTATCCTTTCTTTTTATGGGATCCACACTCGGCTGATCAGTTAAGTAAAGCACGTAGAAAAGATGATCCTTTTCTTCCCAAAGGGAGCCTTTAGTCTGTGTACGTAAAAAGCATTCCTATAAAACAAATCCGGAAAAGTTAATCATGCAGCAGGGGCCAGTACTTGTCTCTAGCTTTACACCTTTAACTATTTCATTTCACTGCAAAGCTAGCTATTGCTTTTGGTCACTAACAGTGCAGTAGCAGTACTGCCTTTTGACGCTGTTATTAATTAATCCGTTACTTAATCACGAGCAGCTGCTACATGGCGATGCCACGAGGAAGAGAGGACGTCCCGACCAGGTTCTCATCACTCCATCATGTGCTTTACTACATAGTTTATTTATGCTTGCATTATGTAGATATGGTTAGAGATTTCATATGGATTCTTAATACATTGATCCGTGATGCTGATTAGTAATTTGCTTGCTTAGAGATTTCATAGATATGCTTAGAGATTTCATTATGCAGATGTGCTTTATATAGTTTATTAATTTATATGCTTGCATTATATATATGAGAAAACTATACTTTTCGTTCCTTAATTCTTGACGGAGTCTAGATTTGATCCCTTAACTGTCAACTCCAAAACCGGAGAACTTGCACCCTTAACTACTGAAACCGGACTAGATTCATCCCTGATCACAATTTTGACCGGTTTTGGTGCTGCCCCACCCTGTTTTTTACCGTGCCGACTCAAATTTGCGTACTTTTCTTAGTCCGCTTAATGTTTTCAAATTTGGGTACTTTTTTTCAAATGCGTGAACTTAAAAAAAAATCATGTACTTTTTTCAAATCCGTGTACTTTTTCCAAGTTCACGTATTTTTCAAATCCGCGTACTTTTAAAGTTCATGTAGTTTTTTTTCAAATTTATGTAATTTTTTAAAAATTGACGAACTTTTTCATATTCACGTACAATTTTTGGAAAGAGTTCATTGAAAATTTGATGCGGACTTGAAAAGTACGAGGATTTGGATTTCTTATACGCAAATTTGAAAACATATATAGATTTGAAAAAAATATGTCAACTTGAAACAAGTACGTAAATTTCAAACAAATTTCATGGATTGGAAAAGGAACACGGATTTGAAAAAAATACACGAACTTTAAAAAGTATGTGGATTTGAAACAAGTAAGCGTATTTCAAACACTTCATAGATATGAAAAAATACGCGGATTTGATAAAAGTACACAATTTTCTTTTAATTCATGGATTTGAAGAAGTACATAAATTTCAAAATAGTTCATGGATTTGAAAAAAGTATGTTTATTCTTTAAACAATTACGCGGCCTTGAGAAAATTATGTGGATTTGAAAAGATTATGTGAATTTCAAAACCGGGATGAGTCGGCACCAAAACCGGTCAAAACCGAGACTAGGAATGAAACTTGTCCGGTTTCGGCAGTTGAAGGTGCAAGTTATCCGGTTTCGGAGTTGAGTGACCAAAACTAGACTTCATAAGAGCTGAGAGACAAAAATCATACTTTTTTCTCTCTCTCTCTAGAAAGAGAGAGAGAAAAGTATGTCGGCAGCGGGACAATCATATTGTTAGAGATTTCATAGGGATTCTTAATAGTACATGCATATGGATTCATGATGCTGATTTATAGTTTGCTGTGAGAAATTAAGGACGAAGACAGCTGCGAGGAAGCAATGAGGAAGGACCTGCGGAGCAGGGGGCTCTGCCTCGTCCCAGTGAGCTGCGCGCCGGACTTCGGCGCCGACGTGGGGCCGGCTGACTACTGGACGGTTGCGCCGCCTTTCGGGATGGGGTTCGGCCGGTAGATGCATGGGGTTAACGATCATGCAAGTGATCGTCGAAGCTTCCGGGAACTGGGCAGGGGGGTCCGTCTGGGAGTACCGGGATACATATATACCTGTCTTGCATGCATGGGCTGCATCGCGTCGACAGCAGCCATCCTGCTGAAAAATTCTTGATGTACATTCGTAATGTTGGATCCAAGAGAGGATAGTATAACTGGTAGTTTGCGACCTGGTCGCAGTAGAGATTGGTCAAAGTGCATCGATCAGGCAGGTGCTAGAGACTACTTAGCGTACGTTGTATCATCAATTCTTCAGATACCTAGCTAGAACCACCTTCGGAAGTCTTGTAAGTGTTCTCACCTGCTTATTAGTACATGTCTGGAATGGTCTGGTTGGTTGTATTGTATCTCTGCTTAACTACTGCAATGTGCCACATTTAACAAAGAGTTTCATCTGTATGCGCGGCTCGTTTTATAACTCTTAAACTGGACGTGTTGCAACCGCCACTACGTGACACACAAGTACTGTAGTACAAAGAAGGCTAGTAGAGAACACCACATCTCTGAAAAGTCTCATCGCACACCGAATTTGTGCCCGTCGCTAACGTGGAGGGCACATCGCATACAGTCAGACAGCCCATATGCAATGTGGCATCACGTCACACACGAAGGCACTTCATAATGGCGGCTGCTAGGCGGCAATCGGCTGATTTTGGGGGAAAATCAGTCGGCTTGACAACCGTACGTATGATTGTCCCGCTACAAGCCGTGTGATCAGGCCCTTTCTTATCGTCTCTCTCCTCGTGCAAATACCCTCGCCAACATCATCGCCTTGCAGCAGCCGGCACAGCAACTGGTCCTCTGCCACGCAGCAACCGTGTCACACTGTAGCTTCCACCGCTGTATTTAGTCATTCGCAGCACCACGCACGCTGTATTGCAGCCCCTTCGTTGATGAGATCTACGGTTTGCAGCACTACGCACGTTGCATTGCCGCTTTCTCGCCGGTGCGCGGAAGCATGCATTGCAGCTTCCGTTGCCGGCGGGATCCGCGGGTCACGGCACCTCAAAGTAGGCACTGTACATCGAAAGGCAGTATCCAGTGGAATGCAATGACCGACTAGCTGGGGTGCGGGTATCCCATTATGTATGCATCAATGGAACACTGTATAGAGAGGCAACCAGCGGTTGCAGGTCGGTGGGGGTATGCAACAATGCAGAACGAGCCGACTGGAACGAGGTACTGTACACCGAGAGGTAGTCGGCTTGGGGTTGGGGGTATACAATACGACCGCAATGGGACAACTAACGCGCGCCTCGCAGCAAAGCACGGACGATTCCTCACAATGCAACCACAGCAACTACACACTCACACATATACGAACAGGGCCTCCAACTACCGCGCACCATGCAACCGAGGGGGCGGGGTCTACTCGCATATCGCTTCGCACACCACTGTCAAGTACGCAACATTGCTAGCTATAGCAAGCTAGAGAGTCTCACATAGGACCTCCTACACTACCGTGCAATTAGCAACTGTGCGATATGCGGGAAGCGTCTTACCTCGTTGGAGGGACGCGTTGCGTGTTTATATGGCAGGGGCGCACCTCCCTGGATAACAGCGCATACAAGAGTTTGTTAAGATTACATTGCTTGGAGAAGAAGGGATAAGAGAGAGGAAGGATTCGGTTATATCCACCGAAACCATTTAAACATCTATCCCTAGTCTATCTCTACAATGCTACGTTTAACACCCTCCCGTAATCACAACTTCATCAAGTTGAGATTATACTTGAAATCTTCAAAACTCCGTGTGGGCAAAGCCTTGGTGAATCCATCGGCAACTTGATCTTTAGAGTGAACAAACCGAATGTCAAGTTGCTTGTTAGCAACTCTTTCTCTGACAAAATGGAAATCTATCTCTATATGTTTTGTTCTGGCATGAAACACAGGATTGGCAGACAGATAGGTAGCACCAAGGTTATCGCACCACAAACATGGAGCTTTGGTATTTTTCACACCAAGTTCCTTAAGAATAGATTGAACCCATATAATTTCTGCTGTTGCATTTGCCAATGCTTTATATTCTGCCTCTGTACTAGATCTAGACACCGTTGCCTGTTTCCTTGCACTCCATGAGATCAAGTTGGGACCAAAAAACACTGCAAATCCACCAGTGGAACGCCTATCATCCAGGCTGCCTGCCCAGTCAGAATCAGAGAAGGCACTAACCAAGGTAGATGGTGACTTGCTGAAATTAAGACCAATGCTCAAAGTATTTTTGACATATCGAACTATACGTTTAGCAGCAGTCCAGTGAACAGTGGTGGGTGCATGAAGAAATTGGCATACTTTGTTGACAGCAAACGAGATATCAGGTCGTGTCAAAGTTAAGTACTGTAATGCACCAACTAAGCTCCTATATTTAGTGCTGTCCTCTTTGCTAAGAGGTGTACCTTCTGTAAGAGACAGTTTTTCAGAACTTGACAAAGGAGTGGGTGAGGGTTTACAACCTTGCAAGCCAGCCTTTTTTACCAAATCAGTGGCATATTTTTCCTGAGAGAGATGAAGTCCATCATCATGTTTCTTCACTTCAATCCCTAGGAAATAATGAAGATCTCCAAGATCCTTAAGAGCAAAGTCTGTACTCAAATCTTTCAACAATGCAGTTATTGCTTTATCAGATGAACTTGTAACGATAATGTCATCAACATAAATGAGAACAAATATGTACGTGTTCAGTTTATTGTAAATGAATAGTGACGTGTCAGACTTGGAAGGAACAAAGCCAAGTGTCTGCATCTTATGACAGAGGCGTGAGTACCATGCCCTTGGTGCTTGCTTTAACCCATACAGTGCTTTGTCAAGTTTGCATACAAATGAGGGTGCTTTTTCATCTTCTAACCCAGGAGGTTGTTTCATATAGACCTCCTCTTCCAGAACGCCATGCAGAAACGCATTCTGAACGTCTAGCTGCCTGAGACTCCAGCCCCTAGAAACAGCAATGGACAAAACAAGGCGTATGGTTGCAGCTTTAACAACGGGACTAAATGTGTCCTCATAGTCTATTCCATACCGTTGTTTAAAACCTTTGGCAACAAGTCTTGCCTTGTATCGATCAATGGTTCCATCAGATTTCCTTTTTATCCTGAAGACCCATTTACAATCAATAAGGTTTTTACCTTGGTGTGGAGGGACTAGATGCCACGTCTTATTTTTCTCAAGTGCCAAATATTCTTCCTTCATTGCCTTTTTCCACTTTTCATCATGAAGTGCTTGCTCAAGTGTAGTTGGCTCACCTGGTTCACCTGTAGAACAAACTAGGCCATACTTTGTTATATGCTTATAATCAACAGGTTTGATCACACCTTGTCGTAGTCGTGTTTGTCGTTGTAACGGTGCAGCAGAATCGGCAGCCACAGAGAATCCTGGGCCAGGAACAGGAGTTCCGGACACTGCAGGAGATCTGGGCGCTGCAGACTCCGAGGCAGATTCGCCTCGTGCTCGCCCCGGATCTTCTGTGGCTTCGGCTCGTGAACCAGGTGCTGTATGCGCCGCAGAAGATCCCGGCCTCCCGACCTGCTCGTCAGGCGCACGCGATTGCGCGGGCCCGCGCGAATCTGCACCGAATTCAACGCCTGTCAGCCGCGCCTCAACACGCCACTTGTAGCAGCGCGATTTGTCCGGAAAGCGCGCGCCGCTTCGACCACCCGGATGCTGCCAGTTATCAGTTGCTGAGTGGTGCGGGGCAGGCGCGGGGTCAGCTCCAGTTGCGAACGGGCGCGTGGCACGCGCGGAGTCGCTGCCGGTCGCACGGGCGGGCGGACCCGCTGTCGGTTCTGGCGCGTCAGCGCGCGCAGGTCCCGGTGAAGATTGCCTGTGCTGCTGCTCCTGCGACGATCCCGAGGCGGATCCAGCGCACTCCGAGGCAGATTTGCTCCCCCCATCGTGACACATGAAATATGGCACTTGGGGAGTAATTTGTGCATCATTTTCTTCTCTATTTTCTCGTCTGTTTTCTCCTGCATCATCACAAAGCTCATGTGCATGGTTAGGAGGGTTAGTCATCATTGGATCATCACAATTATTTTCTTCCCCGTGATCAAGGCCGGATAGATGAGGTGGCAAAAGAAGTATTTCTTGACGGAGTCTAGCGCCGGCATTAGGATGAAGATCAGCAAAAGGAAATTTGGTTTCATCAAAAACCACATCTCTAGAGATATAGACATGGCCGGTGGAGATGTCAAGGCACTTGACACCTTTATGAAGTGGACTATAGCCAAGAAACGCACATTGCTTTGAGCGGAACATGAGCTTACGATTATTGTAGGGACGAAGACTGGGCCAACACGCACAGCCAAACACACGAAGGGACTTGTAGTCAGGTTTGACATGAAGAAGCCTCTCTATGGGAGTTTCATTATTGATAACACGACTAGGAAGCATGTTGATGATGTGGACAACCGTGAGGAAAGCCTCATCCCAAAACTTGAGGGGCATGGAGGCACCGGCTAAGAGGGCTAGTCCTACCTCAACAATGTGTCGGTGTTTACGTTCTGCAGAGCCGTTTTGTTGGTGAGCATGAGGGCATGATACATGGTGAGAAATACCAAGATTTTGGAAGAAAGAGTTCAACTTTTCGTACTCTCCCCCCCAGTCTGATTGAACAGCAATAATCTTGCTGTCAAACTTGCGCTCAACGAGAGCTTGAAAATTTTGAAAGACTTGAAAAACGTCGGATCGTTTCTTAAGAAGATAGATCCAGGAATATTTGCTGTAGTCATCTATAAAGCTCGCATAGTAAGTGTGTCGACCAACAGAGCTAGGGGCAGGACCCCAAACATCAGAAAAGATCAATTGCAATGGTTTTGTAGACACACTAGTTGATAAAGGATAGGGTAATTGATGACTCTTAGCACGTTGACATGAATCACAAACTGTTTCAATATTACGGTCACCAACAAACGGGAGCTTATTTTCCTAAGCAATCTTTCAACTAAAGAAAAAGAGGCATGGCCTAATCGACCGTGCCATCGGGTTGACGAAAGCTTGGCAACACCGTAGGCTCGTTTATTGAATCTTTGACACTCCGGAAGCAATGGGTAGAGCCCTCGAACGCATCTACCTCGATAAAGCACTTTCTTCGTTGCCTGATCCTTGATCAAAAAGAAAGAAGGATGAAACTCGAGAAAGACATGATTATCAATGGCAATTCTATGAACGGAGAGAAGATTCATACTAGCACTAGGGACATGCAAGATTTTATTTAGATGAAGGTTGCGATGGGGAGTTTTAATAACCATATGACCAACGTGACGAATCCTCATACCTGCACCATTGGCCGTGTGGATCTGGTCCTTGCCGCGGTATTTCTCCCGCGTGGTCACCTTCTCGAGCTTGCTGGTGATGTGGTTAGTGGCCCCGCTGTCGACGTACCAATTTGTGTCGACGCCGTAGGAGCCTTCCGCAGCTGCAGCAACTTTGTCCTCGTCTTGGGAGTCGTAGTCATCTTCATTGTATCGGTACCAGCAGTCTTTGGCTGTGTGCCCAAGCTTGCCACAGATCTGACAGCGAGGGGCATCCGGACGGGACCTGGCGGAGCTGCCGCCACGGCAAGGTTTGGAGTTGGGGGAGCGGCTACCGCGGGAGTTGGAGGAACCACCACCGTTGATGGAGCCACCAGGCCGCCCTTTGGTGCGGGGAGAGCCACGACCGCGACCACGACCGCGAGATGCGGCGTTGGCCGAGGACTTGTAGCTGCCGGAGGAGCCATGAAATTAGGCCATGCGCTGATCGAAGTTGCTCAGCATGGCATAGAGCTCATCGAGGGTGATAGGCGTGACGCGGGCGTCGAGAGCGGAGACGAGCGGCTGGTAGTCGACGTCCAGCCCATGGAGGATGTACGAGATCAACTCGTCGTCTTGGATGGGTTTGCCGGCGGCGGCGAGCTCATCAGCGAGGCCGCGGAGGGAGGCGAAGTAGGAGGCAACGGACTGGTTGCCCTTCTGCGCGTTGATGAGCGCAGTCCGGATGTTGTTGACGCGGCTGAGGGATTGGGACGAGAACATGCCCGCCAGAGCCAACCAAAGTTCATGCGCCGTGGTGATCGCGGTGACCGCGACCAAGACCTCCCTGGACAGCGTACTCAGCAAATAGCCGAGCACCTGTTGGTCCTCCTCGACCCAAAGTGGGTGGAGAGGGTTGGGCTCAGAAGTCTCCTTGCCGTCTTTGTCCTTGGTGACGTGGAGTCTGGCCGGTTCCGGCGAGGTGCCATCGACGTAGCCGAAGACACCGGCGCCCCGCAGGTGGGGTGTGACCTGCGTGCGCTAGAGCACGTAATTCGTGCAGTTGAGCTTCTCGGTGACCTGGCCATTGAGGCTAGGTTGGGAGGCGCCGGATGAAGACATGGCTATGGCACTAGATGGAATCAGGATAGCTAGATGGAGAGAGGAAGGGCTGTGATTACCATGTGCGATATGCGGGAAGCGTCTTACCTCGTTGGAGGGACGCGTTGCGTGTTTATATGGCAGGGGCGCACCACCCTGGATAACAACGCATACAAGAGTTTGTTAAGATTACATTGCTTGGAGAAGAAGGGATAAGAGAGAGGAAGGATTCGGTTATATCCACCGAAACCATTTAAACATCTATCCCTAGTCTATCTCTACAATGCTACGTTTAACAGCAACAACTCGCGAATATGACTTCTCCAACTATCACGCACCATCGCCACATACCCAGAGGTTATAATGAGACTCACAATTATCAATTGATCTAGTTCTCTATAAATGTGAAGTCTTGCGCATGCAACGTGGGCTGCTACCGCACACTAGCATTGATCAACCGATCGAGGGCCTACTGTAACCGCGCACGAGCATATCGATCGATTGACCGAGGGCCTCGCCGTTGGGAAACGTAGCATGCAATTTCAAAAAATTTCCTACGATCACGCAAGATCTATTTAGGAGATGCATAGCAAAGAGAGGGGGAGAGTGTGTCCGCGTACCCTCGTAGACCGAAAGCGGAAGCGTTTGACAACGCGGTTGATGTAGTCGAACTTCTTCTAGCTCCGACCGATCAAGCACCGAATGTATGGCACCTCCGAGTTCTACACACGTTCAGCTCGATGACGTCCCTCGCCTTCTTGGTCCAGCAAGGTGTCGAGGAAGTAGATGAGTTCCGTCAGCTTGACGGCGTGGTAACGGTGACGGTGAAGTGATTCTTGCAGGGCTTTGCCTAAGCACCGCAAAACTATGACCGGGGGTGTAAACTGTGAAGGGGGGCACCACACACGGCTAACAATAGTTGTTGTTTGTTTTAGGCGCCCCTCCCCACGTATATATAGGTGGGAGGGGGAGGGGAGCAGCCATGGGGCGCCCCAAGTAGGAGGAATCCTGCTTGAGGACCTCCCCCAATTCGGCCTCCCCCTTCCTTTTTTGCCGGAGAGAAAATGGAAGGGGGAAGGAGAGAATGAAGGGGGGGGACCCCTTCTCCTCCTTCTCCAATTCGGCCACATGCCTAAGGGGGGCGCGCCACCCCTTGTGGGCTGGTGTGCTCCCCTCTTATGGCCCATATGGCCCATATCTTCCCCCGGGGGTTCCGGTAACCCCCGGTACTCCAATAAATACTCGATACTACCCAGAACACTTCCGCTGTCTGAATACTATCATCCTATATATCAATCTTTACCTCTAGACTATTTTGAGACTCCTCATCATGTCCGTGATCTCATCTTTGACTCCGAACAACATTCGGTCACCAAATCGCATAACTCATATAATACTAAATCGTCATCGAATGTTAAGCGTGCAGACCCTACGTGTTCGAGAACTATGTAGACATGACCGAGACACCTCTCCAGTCAATAACCAATAGCGGAACCTAGATGCTCATATTGGCTCCTACATATTCTACAAATATCTTTATCGGTCGAACCGTAATGACAACATACATTATTCCCTTTGTCATCGGTATGTTACTTGCCCGAGATTCGATCGTCGATATCTTCATACCTAGTTCAATCTCGTTACCAGCAAGTCTCTTTACTCATTCCATAATACATCATCCCGCAACTAACTCATTAGTCACTTTGCTTGCAAGGCTTCTTATGATGTGCATTACCGAGAGGGCCCAAAAATATCTCTCCGATACTCGGACTGACAAATCCTAATCTCGATGTATGCCAACTCAACAAACACCTTTGGAGATACTTGTAGAGCATCTTTTGTTGGAGAACGTAGTATTTAAAAAAAAATTCCTATGATCACGCAAGATCTATCTGGGAGATGCATAGCAACGAGAGGGGAGAGTGTGTCTGCGTACCCTCGTAGACCGAAAGCGGAAGCGTTGAGTAACGCGGTTGATGTAGTCGAACGTCTTCGCGATCCAACCGACCAAGTACCGGGTGCACGGCACCTCCGCGATCTGCACACGTTCAGCTCGGTGGCGTCCCTCGAAATCTAGATCCAGCTGAGGCTGAGGGAGAGCTTTGTCAGCACGACGGCGTGCTGATGGTGATGATGAAGTTACGGATGCAGGGCTTCTCCTAAGCACTACGACAATATAACCGAGGTGGAAATCTATGGAGGGGGGCACCGCACACGACTAAGAAATCAACTTGTGTATCTATGGGGTGCCCCCTCCCCCGTATATAAAGGAGTGGAGGAGGGGGCCGACCAGCCTCATAGGGCGCGCCCCAAGGGGGAATCCTACTCCTACTAGGAGTAGGTCCCCCCCTTTCCTAGTCCAACTAGGAGGGGGGAGGAAAAGGAAGAGGGGAAGAAGGAAAGGGGGCCCGGCCCCCCTCCCGAATTCGGATCGGGCTTGGGGGGTGTGCCCTCCTATTGGCCGCCTCCTCTCTCTTCCACTAAAGCCCATGAAGGCCCATTAACCCCCCGGGGGGGTTCTAGTAACCCCCCGGTACTCCGGAAAATGCCCGAACCTATCCGAAACCTTTCCAGTGTCCAAACATAACCTTCCAATATATCAATCTTCATGTCTCGACCATTTCGAGACCCCTCTTCATGTCCGTGATCACATCAGGGACTCCAAACAATCTTCGGTACATAAAATCATATAACTCACAATACATATCGTCATCGAACGTTAAGCGTGCGAACCCTACGGGTTCAAGAACTATGTAGACATGACAGAGACTCATCTCCGTTCAATAACCAATAGCGAAACCTAGATGCTCATATTGATTCCTACATATTCTAGAAGATCTTTATCGGTCAAACCGCATAACAACACATGTTGTTTCCTTTGTCATCAGTATGTTACTTGCGCGAGATTCGATCATGGTATCATCATACCTAGTTCAATCTCGTTACCGGCAAGTCTCTCTACTCATTCCCTAATGCGTCATCCCACAACTAACTCATTAGTTACATTGCTTGCAAGGCTTATAGTGATGTGCATTACCGAGAGGGCCCAGAGATACCTCTCTGACAATCAGAGTGACAAATCCTAATCTCGATCTATGCCAACTGAACAAGAACCATCGGAGACACCTGTAGAGAATCTTTATAATCACCCAGTTATGTTGTGGCAGTTGATAGCACACTAAGTGTTCCTCCGGTATTCGGGAGTTGCATAATCTCATAGTCATAGGAACATGTATAAGTTATGGAGAAAGCAATAGCAATAAACTAAACGATCATAGTGCTAAGCTAACAGATGGGTCATGTCAATCACATAATTCTCTAATGATGTGATCCCCTTTATCAAATGCCAACTCATGTCTATGGTTAGGAAATTTAACCATCTTTGATTAACGAGCTAGTCAAGTAGAGGCACACTAGTGACACTTTGTTTTTCTATGTATTGACACATGTACTAAGTTTCTGGTTAATACAATTCTAGCATGAATAATAAACATTTATCACGATATAAGGACATATAAATAACAACTTTATTATTGCCTCTAGGCATATTTCCTTCGGTCTACCACTTGCACTAGAGTCAATAATGTACATTACATTATAATGATTCTAACACCCATGGAGTCTTGGTGCTGATCATGTTTTGCTCGTGAGAGAGGCTTAGTCAACGGGTCTGCAACATTCAGATCCGTATGTATCTTGCAAATATCTATGTCTCCCTCCTTGACTTGATCGCGGATGGAATTGAAGCATCTTTTGATGTGCTTGGTTCTCTTGTGAAATCTGGATTCCTTTGCCAACGAAATTGCACCAGTATTGTCACAAAAGATTTTCATTGGACCCGACGCACTAGGTATGACACCTAGATCGGATATGAACTCCTTCATCCAGACTCCTTCATTTGCTGCTTCCGAAGCAGCTATGCACTATGCTTCACATGTAGATCCCGCCACGACGCTCTGCTTGGAACTGCACCAACAGACAGCTCCACCATTCAATATAAATATGTGTCCGGTTTGTGACTTAGAGTCATCCGGATCAGTGTCAAAGTTTTGCATCGGCGTAACCGTTTACAACGAGCTCTTTGTCACCTCCATAAATGAGAAACATATCCTTAGTCCTTTTCAGGTATTTTAGGATATTCTGGACCGTTGTCCAGTGATCCACTCCTGGATTACTTTGGTACCTCCTTGCTATACTAATAGCAAGGCACACATCAGGCCTGGTACACAGCATTGCATACATGATAGAACCTATAGCTGAAGCATATGGAATGACTTTCATTTTCTCTCTATCTTCTATAGTGGTCTGAGATTGAGTCTGACTCAATTTCAGACCTTGTAACACAGGCAAGAACCCATTCTTTGCTTAATCCATTTTGAACTTCTTCAAAACTTTATCAAGGTATGTGCTTTGTGAAAGTCCAATTAAGTGTCTTGATCTATCTATATAGATCTTGATGCCCAATATATAAGCAGGTTCACCGAGGTCTTTCATTGAAAAATTCTTATTCAAGTATCCTTTTATGCTATTCAGAAATTCAGTATCATTTCCGATCAAAAATATGTCATCCACATATAATATCAGAAATGCTACAGAGCTCCCACTCACTTTCTTGTAAATACAGGCTTCTCCAAAAGTCTGTATAAAACCATATGCTTTGATCACACTATGAAAGCGTATATTCCAACTCCGAGATGCTTGCACCAGTCCATAAATGGATCGCTGGACTTTACACACTTTTTAGCACCTTTTGGATTGACAAAACCTTCTGGTTGCATCATATACAACTCTTCTTTAAGATATCCATTAAGGAATGCAGTTTTGACATCCATTTGCCCAATTTCATAATCATAAAATGCGGCAATTGCTAACATGATTCAGACGGACTTAAGCATCGCTATGGGTGAGAAGGTCTTATCACAGTCAACTCCTTGAACTTGTCGAAAACCTTTCACAACAAGTCGAGCTTTGTAGAAAGTAATATTACTGTCAGCGTCAGTCTTCTTCTTGAAGATCCAGTTATTCTCTATGTCCTGCCGATCATCGGGCAAGTCAACCAACGTCCACACTTTGTTCTCATACATGGATCCCATCTCAGATTTCATGTCCTGAAGCCATTTTGCGGAATCTAGGCTCATCATCGCTTCCTCATAGTTCGTAGGTTCGTCATGGTCAAGTAACAGGACCTCCAAAACAGGATTACGGTACCACTCTGGTGCGGATCTTACTCTGGTTGACCTACGAGGTTCGGTAGTAACTTGATCAGAAGTTTCATGATCATCATTATTAGCTTCCTCACATACTAGTGTAGGAATCACTGGAACTGATTTCAGTGATGAACTACTTTCCAATAAGGGAGCAGGTATGAGGGAGTCCTGGATTAGGGGGTGTCCGGATAGCCGGACTATACCTTCGGCCGGACTCCTGGACTATGAAGATACAAGATTGAAGACTTCGTCCCGTGTCCGGAAGGGACTTTCCTTGGCATGGAAGGCAAGCTTGGCGATACAGATATGTAGATCTCCTACCATTGTAACCGACTCTGTGTAACCCTAGCCCTCTCCGGTGTCTATATAAACCGGAGGGTTTTAGTCCGTAGGAACAACAATCATACCATAGGCTAGCTTCTAGGGTTTAGCCTCTCTGATCTCGTGGTAGATCTACTCTTGTACTACCCATATCATCAATATTAATCAAGCAGGACGTAGGGTTTTACCTCCATCAAGAGGGCCCGAACCTGGGTAAAACATCGTGTCCCTTGCCTCCTGTTACCATCCGCCTAGACGCATAGTTTGGGACCCCCTACCCGAGATCCGCCGGTTTTGACACCGACATTGGTGCTTTCATTGAGAGTTCCTCTGTGCTGTCGCGATCAGGAAGGATGCCTCATCCCGTCTTTAAAGACGGCACCGTTGCTAAGGGAGCTTTGGCTGTCGGCCAAACTCTCCGGCTAGGTGGTTTCCTTATGACCGCCTGTTCGGCTGCTGCGCCGACGATGACCTCTCAGGTCATCGAAAGCAATCTTCACGTCAGCTCAGAATTTGCCGAGCAGCTAGATCCAATGGAGCTCTCTTCCCTAACGAGCTCTTGGATCGCATCGCTGCCCTGGGAGTCGCCACGGATTACGACCAGATTGGGCCTAAACCCGATCTAAGAGAGATTAACGCTCCCCAGGTCACCCATCACGTTGCCGTGGTAGAGGGACAGTGCATCAACCCTTCATCTATCTTAAGGACTAGCTATGTCTGGATTCCCGATCCCTCCAAGCCGGATACCCGCGGAGGGGAGGACATCACTCAAGACCTGAACTTAAAGTCAGGCGACGGGCTAGATTCATTGGACAACATCCAAGAATCCAAACTTTCGAGTTCGGAAACTCCTTGGCCCCTGGGTCTCAGATTGGGTGAGGTTTCAGATTTGATTCCACCCACCCACCCATACATAAGCGATATATCCCAAATTAGGCAAGAGCCAGAAGAAACAGTACATCATTACTAGGCCAGATTCCTCCTGATTATGAACAGGATAAAGGACTGCCGCGAGGAAGACGCAATTTCATTCTTCTGCAATAATTGCATGGACAAGGGAATCCTCAACGCCATAAGTCGCCGTGATATTACACGCTTCGCTGACTTGGCATCCATAGTACGAAAGTACTATGCGATGGAAAGCGCGTGGAAAACCGAAATAAAATTTTGGGACAATCCGGCCCTGAATACAAACCCAGTCCGAAATAAAAGGGTGCATCATCGCCAGACACCCGGGTTCAATACCAAAAAGCAAAAGCCCTCTACAGGGCACGGAACCGTATTGGAAAGATGGCTTAATGAACCCTGTAAAATTCACAGTGCAGAGGGCGCCACATCAACTCACAGCCTTAGAGCATGTTGGATACTCCGGCAGGTGGCAAAAATTGGCGAAGATCTTCGAGACTTTCGCATCAAATAATATGCGAAAAAGAACACTCCGCAGCCTTGCCGACGTCTACCTAGTAGCAATAATAAACCCATGGAGTGACATGGCTATTACTTTTAACGCCAGCGATGAACCTAAATTCCGAACAACCCGAGCACCAGCCGCATTGGTCCTCAGTCCAATAGTGGACGGCTTTCGTCTTACCAAGGTACTCATGGATGGCGGCAGCGGATTGAACCTCATTTATGAGGAAACCCTTCAAAAAATGGAAATATACTGGAACCGCATTGAGCAAAGCATCACAACCTTTAGAGGAATAATCCCCAGTCGGGAAGCGCGTTGTACAGGAAAAATCACACTAGATGTGGTGTTCGGCACGCCGGATAATTATAGGTCCGAAGAGGTCATGTTCCAGGTGGCCCCGTTTAGTAGCGGATATCACGCTCTACTAGGGCGGGAAGCGTTTACAATCTTCCAAGCAATACCCCATTACGCCTGGCACCCTTCAGACATGCCAGGAATCCCACGCAGGCTGGCCGAACACAGCTTAAATATCCTAAAAGGATTCAAGCTAGTCAAACAGGCTACCTTACTAGGCAGGAACTCCCCGGGAACCATAATAATGGCCGTCATCGCCCCGTGGACAGAACCATTCCTCGCCTACCTTACTAGGCAGGAACTCCCGAGAACCAAAATGAAGAACGCTGCATAGTGCGGCGATCTAAAGCCTATAAAGTCCATGAGGGAGAGCTTTATAAGAAAAGCACTACCGGAGTCCTTCAAAGGTGCATCTCCGAAGAGGAAGGGCAGAACCTCCTGGCTGAAATTCATGCCGGACTCGGCGGTCATCACGCTGCAGCTCGGTCCCTTGTAAGCAAGGCCTTCCGTACAGGCTTTTATTGGCCGACGGCCCGGGCAGACGCCCAGGACTTAGTCCAACGATGCGTCGGTTGCCAGCTTTTTGCAAACCAAAGCCATATGCCACCCACCGCCCTCCAAACTATCCCCATCACTTGGCCCTTCGCGGTCTGGGGACTTGACATGGTTGGACCCCTTAAAGGCGGAACCCACAAGAAAAAATACTTACTGGTCATGGTGGATAAATTCACCAAATGGATAGAAGCCAAGCCTGTTAAGACGGCCGAATCCGGACCAGTGATAGACTTTATATCCAGGGTTGTACACCGTTACGGCGTCCCCCACAGCATCATCACTGATAATGACACGAACTTTACGGCCGATGAGGTAAAACTCTGGTGCAAAAACATGGGCATCAAGCTCGATTATGCTTCCGTCTATCACCCACAAACTAACGGCCAGGTCGAACATGCAAATGGTCTTATCATGAGCGGCATCAAACCCAGATTAGTGCGGTCCCTTAAGGAATCTAATATGCACTGGGTAGAGGAGCTCGACTCCGTACTCTGGGGGCTGCGGACCACGCCGAATCACACCACCAGATTGAAGGAAATATGCCCTAGAGGCAATAATAAAGTTATTATTTATTTCCTTATATCATGATAAATGTTTATTATTCATGCTAGAATTGTATTAACCGGAAACATAATACATGTGTGAATACATGGACCAACTTAGTGTCACTAGTATGCCTCTACTTGACTAGCTCGTTAATCAAAGATGGTTATGTTTCCTAACCATGAACAAAGTGTTGTTATTTGATTAACGAGGTCACATCATTAGTAGACTGATTTGATTGACATGACCCATTCCATTAGCTTAGCACCCGATCGTTTAGTATGTTGCTATTGCTTTCTTCATGACTTATACATGTACCTATGACTATGAGATTATGCAACTCCCGTTTACCAGAGGAACACTTTGTGTGCTACCAAACGTCACAACGTAACTGGGTGATTATAAAGGAGCTCTACAGGTGTCTCCAAAGGTAGATGTTGGGTTGGCGTATTTCGAGATTAGGATTTGTCACTCCGATTGTCGAAGAGGTATCTCTGGGCCCTCTCGGTAATGCACATCCCATAAGCCTTGCAAGCATTGCAACTAATGAGTTAGTTGCGGGATGATGTATCACGGAACGAGTAAAGAGACTTGCCGGTAACGAGATTGAACTAGGTATTGGATACCGACGATCGAATCTCGGGCAAGTAACATACCGATGACAAAGGGAACAACGTATGTTGTTATGCGGTTTGACCGATAAAGATCTTCGTAGAATATGTAGGAGCCAATATGGGCATCCAGGTCCCGCTATTGGTTATTGACCAGAGATCTGTCTCAGTCATGTCTACATTGTTCTCAAACCGTAGGGTCCGCACGCTTAACGTTACGATGACAGTTATTATGAGTTTATGCATTTTGATGTACCAAAGTTAGTTCAGAGTCCCGGATGTGATCACGGACATGACGAGGAGTCTCGAAATGGTCGAGACATAAAGATTGATATATTGGACGGCTATATTCGGACACCGGAAGTGTTTCGGGTGATTTCGGAGAAAACCGGAGAGCCGGAGGGTTACCGGAACCCTACCGGGAGAATTATTGGGCCATATGGGCCTTAGTGGAGAGAGAGAGGGGCTGCAAGAGGTGGGCCGCGCGCCACCTCCTCCCTGGTCCGAATTGGACTAGGAGAGGGGGGCGGCGCCCCCCCTTTCCTTCTCCCACTCCACCTCTTTCCCCCCTCCTAGTAGGAGTCTCCTACTAGGAGGAGGACTCCTCCTTGGCGCGCCACACCTGGCCGGCCGGCCTCCTCCCCTTGCTCCTTTATATACAGGGGCAGGGGGCACCTCTAGACACACAAGTTGATCCACGTGATCGTTCCTTAGCCGTGTGCGGTGCCCCCTGCCACCATATTCCACCTCGATCATATCGTTGTAGTGCTTAGGCGAAGCCCTGTGTCGGTAGAATATCATCATCGTCACCACGCCGTTGTGCTGACGGAACTCATCCCCGAAGCTTTGCTGGATCGGAGCCCGGGGAGAGTCATTGAGCTGTACGTGTGGTAAGAACTCGGAGGTGCCGGAGTAACGGTGCTTGGATCGGTTGGATCAGGAAGACGAACAACTACTTCCACTACATTGTGTCAACGCTTCCGTTGCGGTCTACGAGGGTACGTAGACAACACTCTCCCCTCTCGTTGCTATGCATCACCATGATCTTGCGTGTGCGTAGGAATTTTTTTGAAATTACTGCGTTCCCCAACAGTGGTATCAGAGCCTAGGTTTTATGGTTTGATGTTATATGCACGAGTAGAACACAAGTGAGTTGTGGGCGATATAAGTCATACTGCCTACCAGCATGTCATACTTTGGTTTGGCGGTATTGTTGGACGAGACGACCCGGACCAACATTACGCGTACGCTTACACGAGACCGGTTCCCCCGACGTGCTTTGCACATAGGTGGCTTGCGGGCGACTGTCTCTCCAACTTTAGTTGAACGGAGTGTGGCTACGCCCGGTCCTTGCGAAGGTTAAAACGGAGTCTATTTGACAAACTATCGTTGTGGTTTTGATGCGTAGGTGAGATTGGTTCTCGCTTAAGCCCGTAGCAGCCACGTAAAACTTGCAACAACAAAGTAGAGGACGTCTAACTTGTTTTTGCAGGGCATGTTGTGATGTGATATGGTCAAGGCATGATGATGAATTTTATTGTATGAGATGATCATGTTTTTTAACCGAGTTATCGGCAACTGGCAGGAGCCACATGGTTGTCGCTTTATTGTATGCAGTGCAATCGCGATGTAATGCTTTACTTTATCACTAAGCGGTAGCGATAGTCGTGGAAGCATAAGATTGGCGGGACGACAACGATGCTATGATGGAGATCGAGGTGTCGCGTGAAGGAAATATGCCCTAGAGGCAATAATAAAGTTATTATTTATTTCCTTATATCATGATAAATGTTTATTATTCATGCTAGAATTGTATTAACCGGAAACATAATACATGTGTGAATACATAGACAAACAAAGTGTCACTAGTATGCCTCTACTTGACTAGCTCGTTAATCAAAGATGGTTATGTTTCCTAACCATAGACAAAAGAGTTGTTATTTGATTAACGAGGTCACATCATTAGTTGAATGATCTGATTGACATGACCCATTCCATTAGCTTAGCACCCGATCGTTTAGTATGTTGTTATTGCTTTCTTCATGACTTATACATGTTCCTATGACTATGAGATTATGCAACTCCCGTTTGCCGGAGGAACACTTTGGGTGCTACCAAACGTCACAACGTAACTGGGTGATTATAAAGGAGCATTCAGGTGTCTCCAAAGGTAGATGTTGGGTTGGCGTATTTCGAGAATAGGATTTGTCACTCCGATTGTTGGAGAGGTATCTCTGGGCCCTCTCGGTAATGCACATCACTTAAGCCTTGCAAGCATTGCAACTAATAAGTTAGTTGCGGGATGATGTATTACGGAACGAGTAAAGAGACTTGCCGGTAACGAGATTGAACTAGGTATTGGATACCGACGATCGAATCTCGGGCAAGTAACATACCGATGACAAAGGGAACAACGTATGTTGTTATGCGGTCTGACCGATAAAGATCTTCGTAGAATATGTAGGAGCCAATATGGGCATCCAGGTCCCGCTATTGGTTATTGACCGGAGACGTGTCTCGGTCATGTCTACATTGTTCTCAAACCGTAGGGTCCGCACGCTTAACGTTACGATGACAGTTATTATGAGTTTATGCATTTTGATGTACCGAAGGTTGTTCGGAGTCCCGGATGTGATCACGGACATGACGAGGAGTCTCGAAATGGTCGAGACATAAAGATTGATATATTGGAAGCCTATGTTTGGACATCGGAAGTGTTCCGGGTGAAATCGGGAATTTTACCGGAGTACCGGGAGGTTACCGGAACCCCCCGGGAACCAAATGGGCCTTATTGGGCCTTAGTGGAAAGGTGAAAGGGGCAGCCCAAGGTGGGCTGCACGCCTCCCCCCTCCCCTAGTCCTATTAGGACTAGGAGAGGTGGCCGGCCCCCTTCTCCCTCTCTCTCTCTCGAGGAATCCTATTAGGAATAGGATTGGGGGGGGGGGGGAGTCCTACTCCCGGTAGGAGTAGGACTCCTCCTGCGCCCTCCTCCTTTGGCCGGCCAGCCCCCCCTGGCAACCTTTATATACGGGGGCAGGGGGCACCTCTAGACACACAAGTTGATCATTGAGATCGTTCCTTAGCCGTGTGCGGTGCCCCCTGCCACCAAATTCCACCTCGATCATATCGTTGTAGTGCTTAGGCGAAGCCCTGCGTCGGTAGTACATCAAGATCGTCACCACGCCGTTGTGCTGACGGAACTCCTCCCCGAAGCTTTGCTGGATCGGAGCCCGGGGATCGTCATCGAGTTGAACGTGTGCTAAGAACTCGGAGGTGCCGGAGTAACAGTGCTTGGATCGGTCGGATGGGGACGAAGACGTACGACTACTTCCTCTACGTTGTGTCAACGCTTCCGTTGCGATCTACAAGGGTACGTAGATCAGATTCTCCCCCTCGTTGCTATGCATCACCATGATCTTGCGTGTGCGTAGGAAAAGTTTTGAAATTACTATGTTACCCAACAGTGGTATCAGAGCCTAGGTTTTATGGATTGATGTTATTTGCACGAGTAGAACACAAGTGAGTTGTGGGCGATACAAGTCATACTGCCTACCAGCATGTCATACTTTGGTTCAGCGGTATTGTTGGACGAGACGACCCGGACCAACATTACGCGTATGCTTACGCGAGACCGGTTCCCTCGACGTGCTTTGCACATAGATGGCTTGCGGGCGACTGTCTCTCCAACTTTAGTTGAACTGTGTGTGGCTACGCCCGGTCTTTGAGAAGGTTAAAACGGAGTCTATTTGACAAACTATCGTTGTGGTTTTGATGCGTAGGTGAGATTGGTTCTTGCTTAAGCCCGTAGCAGCCACGTAAAACTTGCAACAACAAAGTAGAGGACGTCTAACTTGTTTTTGCAGGGCATGTATGTGATGTGATATGGTCAAGGCATGATGCTAAATTTTATTGTATGAGATGATCATGTTTTGTAACCAAGTTATCGGCAACTGGCAAGAGCCATATGGTTGTCGCTTTATTGTATGCAATGCAATCGCGATGTAATGCTTTACTTTATTACTAAGCGGTAGTGATAGTCGTGGAAGCATAAGATTGGCGAGACGACAACGATGCTACGATGGAGATCAAGGTGTCACGCCGGTGACGATGGTGATCATGACGGTGCTTCGGAGATGGAGATCACAAGCACAAGATGATGATGGCCATATCATATCACTTATATTGATTGCATGTGATGTTTATCTTTTATGCATCTTATCTTGCTTTGATTGACGGTAGCATTATAAGATGATCTCTCACTAAATTATCAAGAAGTGTTCTCCCTGAGTATGCACCGTTGCGAAAGTTCGTCGTGCCCAGACACCATGTGATGATCGGGTGTGATAAGCTCTACGTCCATCTACAACGGGTGCAAGCCAGTTTTGCACACAGAGAATACTCAGGTTAAACTTGACGAGCCTAGCATATGCAGATATGGCCTCGGAACACGGAGACCGAAAGGTCGAGCGTGAATCATATAGTAGATATGATCAACATAACGATGTTCACCATTGAAAACTACTCCATCTCACGTGATGATCGGTTATGGTTTAGTTGATTTGGATCACGTGATCACTTAGAGGATTAGAGGGATGTCTATCTAAGTGGGAGTTCTTAAGTAATATGATTAAATTGAACTTAAATTTATCATGAACTTAGTCCTGGTAGTATTTTGCAAATCATGTTGTAGATCAATAGCTCACGTTGTTGCTTCCCTGTGTTTATTTTGATATGTTCCTAGAGAAAATTGTGTTGAAAGATGTTAGTAGCAATGATGCGGATTGGATCCGTGATCTGAGGATTATCCTCATTGCTGCACAGAAGAATTATGTCCTTGATGCACCGCTAGGTGACAGACCTATTGCAGGACCAGATGCAGACGTTATGGAACGTTTGGCTAGCTCAATATGATGACTACTTGATAGTTTAGTGCACCATACTTAATGGCTTAGAATCGGGACTTCAAAGACGTTTTGAACGTCATGGACCATATGAGATGTTCCAGGAGTTGAAGTTAATATTTCAAGCAAATACCCGAGTTGAGAGATATGAAGTCTCCAACAAGTTCTATAGCTAAAAGATGGAGGAGAATCGCTCAACTAGTGAGCATGTGCTCAGATTGTCTGGGTACTACAATTGCTTGAATCAAGTGGGAGTTAATCTTCCAGATAAGATAGTGATTGACAGAATTCTCTAGTCACCATCACTAAGTTAGTAGAACTTCATGATGAACTATAGTATGCAAGGGATAACGGAAACAACTCCCAAGCTCTTCGTGATGCTAAATTCAACGAAGGTAGAAATCAAAGAAAAACATCAAGTGTTGATGGTTGACAAGACCACTAGTTTCAAGAAAAGGGCAAAGGGAAGAAGGGGAACTTCAAGAAGAACGGCAAGCAAGCTGCTGCTCAAGTGAAGAAGCCCAAGTCTGATCCTAAGCCTGAGACTAAGTGCTTCTACTGCAAAGGAACTGGTCACTGGAAGCGGAACTACCCCAAGTGATTGGCGGATACGAAGGATGGCAAAGTAAACATAAGTATATTTGATATACATGTTATTGATGTGTACTTTACTAGTGTTTATAGCAACCCCTTAGTATTTGATGCTAGTTCAATTGCTAAAGAGTAGTAACTCGAAATGGGAGTTGCAGAATGAACAGAGACTAGTTAAGGGAGAAGTGACGATGTGTGTTGGAAGTGGTTCCAAGATTGATATGATCATCATCGCACACTCCCTATACTTTCGGGATTAGTGTTGAACCTAAATAAGTGTTATTTGGTGTTTGCGTTGAGCATGAATATGACCTGGTCATGTTTATTGTAATACGGTTATTCATTTAAGTAAAAGAATAAATTGTTGTTCTGTTTACATGAATAAAACCTTATATGGTTACACACCCAATGAAAATAGCTCATTAGATCTCGATCTTAGTGATACACATATTGATAATATTGAAACCAAAAGATGCGAATTTAATAATGATAGTGCAACTTATTTGTGGCACTGCCGTTTAGGTCATATTGGTGTAAAGCGCATGAAGAAACTCCATGCTGATGGGATTTTGGAATCACTTGATTATGAATCACTTGATGCTTGCGAACCATGCCTTATGGGCAAGATGACTAAAACGCCGTTCTCCGGAACAATGAAGCAAGCAACAGATTTGTTGGAAATCATACATACTGATGTATGTGGTCCGATGAATATTAAGGCTTACAGCAGGTATCATTATTTTCTGACCTTCACAAGATGATTTGAGCAGATATGGGGATATCTACTTGATGAAACATAAGTCTGAAACATTTGAACAGTTCAAAGAATTTCAGAGTGAAGTGGAAAATCATTGTGACAAGAAAATAAAAGTTTCTACGATATGATCGCAGAGGTAAAATATTTGAGTTACGAGTTTGGTCTTCAGTTAAAACAATGTGAAATAGTTTCACTACGCACGCCACCTGGAACACCACAGCATAATGGTGTGTCCGAACGTCATAACCGTACTTTATTGGATATAGTACAATCTATGATGTATCTTACCGATCTACCACTATCGTTTTGGGGTTATGCATTAGAGACAACTGCATTCACGTTAAATAGGGCACCATCTAAATCCGTTGAGACGACACCATGTGAACTATGGTTTGGCAAGAAACCTAAGCTGTCATTTCTTAAAGTTTGGAGTTGCGATGCTTATGTGAAAAAGTTTCATCTCGATAAGCTCAAACTCAAATCGGAGAAATATGTCTTCATAGGATACCCAAAGGAGACAGTTGGGTACACCTTCTATCACAGATCCGAAGGCAAGACATTCGTTGCTAAGAATGGATCCTTTCTAGAGAAGGAGTTTCTCTCGAAAGAAGTGAGTGGGAGGAAAGTAGAAAACTTGATAAGGTAATTGTACCTTCTCCCTTATTGGAAAATAGTTCATCACAGAAATCTGTTCCTGTGACTACTACACCAATTAGTGAGGAAGCTAATGATGATGATCATGTAACTTCAGATCAAGTTACTACCGAATCTTGTAGGTAAACCAGAGTGAGATCCGCACCAAAGTGGTACGGTAATCCTATTCTGGAAGTCATGTTACTAGACCATGACGAACTAGCGAACTATGAGGAAGCGATGATGAGCCCAGATTCCGCAAAATGGTTTGAGGCCATGAAATCTGAAATATGATCCATGTATGAGAACAAAGTATGCACTTTGATGGATTTGCCCGATGATCGGCAAGCCATAGAAAATAAATGGATCTTCAAGAGGAAGACGGACGCTGATAGTAGTGTTACTATCTACAAAGCTAGAATTGTCGCAAAAGGTTTTCGACAAGTTCAAGGTGTTGACTACGATGAGATTTTCTCACTCGTATCTATGCTTAAAGTCTGTCTGAATCATGTTAGCAATTGCCGCATTTTATGAAATCTGGCAAATGGATAAACAAAACTGCATTCCTTAATGGATTTACTAAAGAAGAGTTGTATACGATGCAACCAGAAGGTTTTGTCAATCCTAAAGGTGCTAACAAAATATGTAAACTCCAGCGATCCATCTATGGACTGGTGCAAGCATCTCGGAGTCGGAATATACGCTTTGATAAGTTGATCAAAGGATATAGTTTTATACAGATTTGCGGTGAAGCCTGTATTTACAAGAAAGTGAGTGGGAGCTCTGTAGCATTTCTAATATTATATGTGGATGACATATTGCTGATTGGAAATGATATAGAATTTCTGGATAGCATAAAGGGATACTTGAATAAGAGTTTTTCAATGAAAGACCTCGGTGAAGCTGCTTACATATTGAGCTTCAAGATCTATAGAGATAGATCAAGACGCTTGATAAGTTTTTTCAATGAGTACATACCTTGACAAGATTTTGAAGTAGTTCAAAATGGAGCAGTCAAAGAAAGAGTTCTTGCTTGTATTACAAGGTGTGAAGTTGAGTAAGACTCAAAGCCCGACCACGACAGAAGATAGAAAGAGAATGAAAGTCATTCCCTATGCCTTGGCCATAGGTTCTATAAAGTACGTCATGCTGTATACCAGATCTATTGTATACCCTGCATTGATTTGGCAAGGGAGTACAATAGTGATCTAGGAGTAGATCACTGGACAACAGTCAGAATTATCCTTAGTGAAATAAGGATATGTTTCTCGATTATGGACGTGACAAAAAGGTTCGTCGTAAAGGGTTACGTCGATGCAAGTTTTTGACACTGATCCAGATGAATCTAAAGTCTCAATCTGGATACATATTGAAAGTGGGAGCAATTAGCTAGAGTAGCTCCGTGTAGAGCATTGTAGACATAGAACTTGCAAAATACTTATGGATCTAAATGTGATAGACCCGTTGACTAAAATTATCTCACAAGCAAAACATGATCACACCTTAGTATTCTTTGGGTATTAATCACATAGATATGTGAACTAGATTAGTGAATCTAGTAAACCCTTTGAGTGTTGGTCACATGACGATGTGAACTATGGGTGTTAATCACATGGTGATGTGAACTATTGCTGTTAAATCACATGGCGATGTGAACTAGATTATTGACTCTAGTGCAAGTGGGAGACTGAAGGAAATATGCCCTAGAGGCAATAATATAGTCATTATTTATTTCCTTATATCATGATAAATGCTTATTATTCATGCTAGAATTGTATTAACCGGAAACATAATACATGTGTGAATACATAGACAAACAGAGTGTCACTAGTATGCCTCTACTTGACTAGCTCATTAATCAAAGATGGTTATGTTTCCTAACCATGGACAAAAGAGTTGTTATTTGATTAACGAGGTCACATCATTAGTTGAATGATCTGATTGACATGACCCATTCCATTAGCTTAGCACCCGATCGTTTAGTATGTTGCTATTGCTTTCTTCATGACTTATACATGTTCCTATGACTATGAGATTATGCAACTCCGGTTTGCCGGAGGAACACTTTGGGTGCTACCAAACGTCACAACGTAACTGGGTGATTATAAAGGAGCATTACAGGTGTCTCCAAAGGTAGATGTTGGGTTGGCGTATTTCGAGAATAGGATTTGTCACTCCGATTGTCGAAGAGGTATCTCTGGGCCCTCTCGGTAATGCACATCACTTAAGCCTTGCAAGCATTGCAACTAATAAGTTAGTTGCAGGATGATGTATTACGGAACGAGTAAAGAGACTTGCCGGTAACGAGATTGAACTAGGTATTGGATACCGACGATCGAATCTCGGGCAAGTAACATACCGATGACAAAGGGAACAACGTATGTTGTTATGCAGTCTGACCGATAAAGATCTTCGTAGAATATGTAGGAGCCAATATGGGCATCCAGGTCCCGCTATTGGTTATTGACCGGAGACGTGTCTCGGACATGTCTACATTGTTCTCGAACCGTAGGGTCCGCACGCTTAACGTTACGATGACAGTTATTATGAGTTTATGCATTTTGATGTACCGAAGGTTGTTCGGAGTCCCGGATGTGATCACGGACATGACGAGGAGTCTCGAAATGGTCGAGACATAAAGATTGATATATTAGAAGCCTATGTTTGGACATCGGAAGTGTTCCGGGTGAAATCGGGAATTTTACCGGAGTACCGGGAGGTTACCGGAACCCCCCGGGAACCAAATGGGCCTTATTGGGCCTTAGTGGAAAGGTGAAAGGGGCAGCCCAAGGTGGGCTGCGCGCCTCCCCCTCCCCTAGTCCTATTAGGACTAGGAGAAGTGGCCGGCCCCCTTCTCCCTCTCTCTCTCTCTCTCTCTCTCTCTCTCTCTCGAGGAATCCTATTAGGAATAGGATTGGGGGGGGGGAGTCCTACTCCCGGTAGGAGTAGGACTCCTCCTGTGCCCTCCTCCTTTGGCCGGCCAGCCCTCCCCCTGGCAACCTTTATATACGGGGGCAGGGGGCACCTCTAGACACACAAGTTGATCATTGAGATCGTTCCTTAGCCGTGTGCGGTGCCCCCTGCCACCAAATTCCACCTCGATCATATCGTTGTAGTGCTTAGGCGAAGCCCTGCGTCGGTAGTACATCAAGATCGTCACCACGCCGTTGTGCTGACGGAACTCCTCCCCGAAGCTTTGCTGGATCGGAGCCCCGGGATCGTCATCGAGCTGAACGTGTGCTAAGAACTCGGAGGTGCTGGAGTAACGGTGCTTGGATCGGTCGGATTGGGAAGAAGACGTACGACTACTTCCTCTACGTTGTGTCAACGCTTCCATTGCGATCTACAAGGGTACGTAGATCAGATTCTCCCCCTCATTGCTATGCATCACCATGATCTTGCGTGTGCGTAGAATTTTTTTTTGAAATTACTACGTTACCCAACATCGCGCCGGTGACGATGGTGATCATGATGGTGCTTTCGGAGATGGAGATCACAAGCACAAGATGATGATGGCCATATCATATCACTTATATTGATTGCATGTGATGTTTATCTTTTATGCATCTTATCTTGCTTTGATTGACAGTAGCATTATAAGATGATCTCTCACTAAATTATCAAGAAGTGTTCTCCCTGAGTATGCACCGTTGCCAAAGTTCTTCGTGCTGAGACACCACATGATGATCGGGTGTGATAGGGTCTATGTTCAAATACAACGGGTGCAAAACAGTTGCACACGCGGAATACTCAGGTTATACTTGACGAGCCAAGCATATACAGATATGGCCTTGGAACACGGAGACCGAAAGGTCGAGCATGAATCATATAGTAGATATGATCAACATAGTGATGTTCACCAATGAAACTACTCCATCTCACGTGATGATCGGACATGGTTTAGTTGATTTGGATCACATGATCACTTAGAGGACTAGAGGGATGTCTATCTAAGTGGGAGTTCTTAAGTAATTTGATTAATTGAACTTAAACTTATCATGAACTTAGTACCTGATAGTATCTTGCTTGTTTATGTTTGATTGTAGATAGATGGCTCGTGCTGTTGTTCCGTTGAATTTTAATGCGTTCCTTGAGAAAGCAAAGTTGAAAGATGATGGTAGCAATTACACGGACTGGGTCCGTAACTTGAGGATTATCCTCATTGCTGCACAGAAGAATTATGTCCTGGAAGCACCGCTGGGTTCCAGGCCTGCTGCTGGAGCAACACCAGATGTTATGAACGTCTGGCAGAGCAAAGCTGATGACTACTCGATAGTTCAGTGTGCCATGCTTTACGGCTTAGAATCGGGACTTCAACGACGTTTTGAACGTCATGGAGCATATGAGATGTTTCAGGAGTTGAAGTTAATATTTCAATCAAATGCCCGGATTGAGAGATATGAAGTCTCCAATAAGTTCTATAGCTGCAAGATGGAGGAGAACAGTTCTGTCAGTGAGCATATACTCAGAATGTCTGGGTATAATAATCACTTGATTCAGATGGGAGTTAATCTTCCAGATGATTGCGTCATTGACAGAATTCTCCAATCACTGCCACCAAGCTACAAGAGCTTCGTAGTGAACTATAATATGCAAGAGATGAACAAGACTATTCCCGAGCTCTTCGCAATGCTGAAAGCTGCGGAGGTAGAAATCAAAAAGGAGCATCAAGTGTTGATGGTTAACAAGACCACTAGTTTCAAGAAAAAGGGCAAAGGGAAGAAGAAGGGGAACTTCAAGAAGAACGGCAAGCAAGTTGCTGCTCAAGAGAAGAAACCCAAGTCTGGACCTAAGCCTGAAACTGAGTGCTTCTACTGCAACCAGACTGGTCACTGGAAGCGGAACTGCCCCAAGTATTTGGCGGATAAGAAGGCTGGCAAGGTGAACAAAGGTATATGCGATATACATGTTATTGATGTGTACCTTACTAATGCTCGCAGTAGCACCTGGGTATTTGATACTGGTTCTGTTGCTAATATTTGCAACTCGAAACAGGGACTACGGATTAAGCGAAGATTGGCTAAGGACGAGGTGACGATGCGCGTGGGAAACGGTTCCAAAGTCGATGTGATCGCGGTCGGCACGATACCTCTACATCTACCTTCGGGATTAGTATTAGACCTAAATAATTGTTATTTGGTGCCAGCGTTGAGCATGAACATTATATCTGGATCTTTTTTAATGCGAGACGGTTATTCATTTAAATCAGAGAATAATGGTTGTTCTATTTATATGAGTAATATCTTTTATGGTCATGCACCCTTGAAGAGTGGTCTATTCTTATTGAATCTCGATAGTAGTGATACACATATTCATAATGTAGAAGACAAAAGATGCAGAGTTGATAATGATAGTGCAACTTATTTGTGGCACTGCCGTTTAGGTCATATCGGTGTAAAGCGCATGAAGAAACTCCATACTGATGGACTTTTGGAACCACTTGATTATGAACCACTTGGTACTTGCGAACCGTGCCTCATGGGCAAGATGACTAAAACACCGTTCTCCGGTACTATGGAGAGAGCAACAGATTTTTTGGAAATCATACATACAGATGTATGTGGTCCAATGAATATTGAGGCTCGTGGCGGATATCGTTATTTTCTCACTTTCACAGATGACTTAAGCAGATATGGGTATATCTACTTAATGAAACATAACTTTGAAACGTTTGAAAAGTTCAAAGAATTTCAAAGTGAAGTTGAAAATCATCGTAACAAGAAAATAAAGTTTCTACGATCCGATCGTGGAGGAGAATATTTGAGTTACGAGTTTGGTGTACATTTGAAAAATTGTGGAATAGTTTCGCAACTCACGCCACCCGGAACACCACAGCGTAAGGGTGTGTCCGAACGTCGTAATCGTACTTTACTAGATATGGTGCGATCTATGATGTCTCTTACTGATTTACCGCTATCGTTTTGGGGATACGCTCTAGAGACGGCCGCATTCACGTTAAATAGGGCACCATCAAAATCCGTTGAGACGACGCCTTATGAACTGTGGTTTGGCAAGAAACCAAAGTTGTCGTTTCTTAAAGTTTGGGGCTGCGATGCTTATGTGAAAAAGCTTCAACCTGATAAGCTCGAACCCAAATCGGAGAAATGTGTCTTCATAGGATATCCAAAGGAAACCATTGGATACACCTTCTATCACAAAACCGAAGGCAAGCCTTTTGTTGCTAAATTCGGAAACTTTCTTGAAAAGGAGTTTCTCTCGAAAGAAGTGAGTGGGAGGAAAGTAGAACTTGACGAGGTAACTGTACCTGCTCCCTTGTTGGAAAGTAGTACATCACAGAAAACTATTTCTGCGGCACCTACACCAATAAGTGAGGAAGTTAATGATAATGATCATGAAACTTCGGAACAAGATACTACTGAACCTCGTAGATCAACCAGAGTGAGATCCGCGCCAGAGTGGTACGGTAATCCAGTTCTGGAAGTCATGCTACTAGATCATGATGAACCTACGAACTATGAAGAAGCGATGGTGACCCCAGATTCCGCAAAATGGCTTGAAGCCATGAAATCTGAGATGGGATCCATGTATGAGAACAAAGTATGGACTTTGGTTGACTTGCCCGATGATTGGCAAGCAATTGAGAATAAATGGATCTTCAAGAAGAAGACTGACGCTGACGGTAATGTTACTATCTACAAAGCTCGACTTGTCGCAAAAGGTTTTCGACAAGTTCAAGGGGTTGACTATGATGAGACCTTCTCACCCGTAGCGATGCTTAAGTCTATCAGAATCGTGTTAGCAATTGCCGCATTTTATGATTATGAAATTTGGCTGATGGATGTCAAAACTGCATTCCTGAATGGATTTCTGGAAGAAGAGTTGTATATGATGCAACCAGAAGGTTTTGTCGATCCAAAGGGAGCTAACAAAGTGTGCAAGCTCCAGCGATCTATTTATGGACTGGTGCAAGCCTCTCGGAGTTGGAATAAACGCTTTGATAGTGTGATCAAAGCATTTGGTTTTATACAGACTTTCAGAGAAGCTTGTATTTACAAGAAAGTGAGTGGGAGCTCTGTAGCATTTCTGATATTATATGTAGATGACATGTTACTGATTGGAAATGATATAGAATTTCTGGATAGCATAAAGGGATACTTGAATAAGAGTTTTTCAATGAAAGCCCTCGGTGAATCTGCTTACATATTAGGCATAAAGATCTATAGAGATAGATCAAGACGCTTAATTGGACTTTCACAAAGCACATACCTTGACAATATTTTGAAGAAGTTCAAAATGGATCAAGCAAAGAAAGGGTTCTTGCCTATGTTACAAGGTGTGAAGTTGAGTCAGACTCAATGCCCGACCACTGCAGAAGATAGAGAGAAAATGAAAGATGTTCCCTATGCTTCAGCCATAGGCTCTATCATGTATGCAATGCTGTGTACCAGACCTGATGTGTGCCTTGCTATAAGCTTAGCAGGGAGGTACCAAAGTAATCCAGGAGTGGATCACTGGACAATGGTCAAGAACATCCTGAAATACCTGAAAAGGACTAAGAATATGTTTCTCGTATATGGAGGTGACAAAGAGCTCACCGTAAAAGGTTACGTTGATGCAAGCTTTGACACTGATCCGGACGATTCTAAATCACAAACCGGATACGTGTTTACATTAAACGGTGGAGCTGTCAGTTGGTGCAGTTCTAAACAGAGCATCGTAGCGGGATCTACATGTGAAGCGGAATACATAGCTGCTTCGGAAGCAGCGAACGAAGGAGTCTGGATGAAGGAGTTCATATCCGATCTTGGTGTCATACCTAGTGCATCGGGTCCAATGAAAATCTTTTGTGACAATACTGGTGCAATTGCCTTGGCAAAGGAATCCAGATTTCACAAGAGGACCAAACACATCAAGAGATGCTTCAATTCCATCCGGGACCTAGTCCAGGTGGGAGACATAGAGATTTGCAAGATACATACGGATCTGAATGTTGCAGACCCGTTGACTAAGCCTCTTCCACAAGCAAAACATGATCAGCACCAAGGCTCCATGGGTGTTAGAATCATTACTGTGTAATCTAGATTATTGACTCTAGTGCAAGTGGGAGACTGAAGGAAATATGCCCTAGAGGCAATAATAAAGTTATTATTTATTTCCTTATATCATGATAAATGTTTATTATTCATGCTAGAATTGTATTAACCGGAAACATAATACATGTGTGAATACATAGACAAACTTAGTGTCACTAGTATGCCTCTACTTGACTAGCTCGCTAATCAAAGATGGTTATGTTTCCTAACCATGAACAAAGTGTTGTTATTTGATTAACGAGGTCACATCATTAGTAGAATGATCTGATTGACATGACCCATTCCATTAGCTTAGCACCCGATCATTTAGTATGTTGCTATTGCTTTCTTCATGACTTATACATGTTCCTATGACTATGAGATTATGCAACTCCCGTTTACCTGAGGAACACTTTGTGTGCTACCAAATGTCACAACGTAACTGGGTGATTATAAAGGAGCTCTACAGGTGTCTCCAAAGGTAGATGTTGGGTTGGCGTATTTCGAGATTAGGATTTGTCACTCCGATTGTCGGAGAGGTATCTCTGGGCCCTCTCGGTAATGCACATCACATAAGCCTTGCAAGCATTGCAACTAATGAGTTAGTTGTGGGATGATGTATCACGGAATGAGTAAAGAGACTTGCCAGTAACGAGATTGAACTAGGTATTGGATACCGACGATCGAATCTCGGGCAAGTAACATACCGATGACAAAGGGAACAACATTTGTTGTTACGCGGTCTGACCGATAAAGATCTTCGTAGAATATGTAGGAGCCAATATGGGCATCCAGGTCCCACTATTGGTTATTGACCAGAGATCTGTCTCACTCATGTCTACATTGTTCTCGAACCATAGGGTTCGCACGCTTAACCTTACAATGACAGTTATTATGAGTTTATGCATTTTGATGTACCGAAGTTAGTTCGGAGTCCCAGATGTGATCACGGACATGACGAGGAGTCTCGAAATGGTCGAGACATAAAGATTGATATATTGGACGGCTATATTCGGACACCGGAAGTCTTTCGGGTGATTTCGGAGAAAACCGGAGAGCCGGAGGGTTACCGGAACCCTACCGGGAGAAGTATTGGGCCATATGGGCCTTAGTGGAGAGAGAGAGGGGCTGCAAGAGGTGGGCCGCGCGCCACCTCCTCCCTGGTCTGAATTGGACTAGGAGAGGGGGCCCCCCCCTTTCCTTCTCCCACTCCACCTCTTTCCCCCTCCTAGTAGGAGTCCTACTCCTACTAGGAGGACTCCTCCTTGGCGCGCCACACCTGGCCGGCCGGCCTCCTCCCCTTGCTCCTTTATATACGGGGGCAGGGGGCACCTCTAGACACACAAGTTGATCCACGTGATCGTTCCTTAGCCGTGTGCGGTGCCCCCTGCCACCATATTCCACCTCAATCATATTGTTGTAGTGCTTAGGCGAAGCCCTGCGTCGGTAGAATATCATCATCGTCACCACGCCGTTGTGCTAATCGGAGCCCGGGGAGCGTCATCGAGCTGTACGTGTGCTAAGAACTCGGAGGTGCCGGAGTAATGGTGCTTGGATCGGTCGGATCGGGAAGACGTACGACTACTTCCACTACGTTGTGTCAACGCTTCCGTTGCGGTCTATGAGGGTACGTAGACAACACTCTCCCCTCTCGTTGCTATGCATCACCATGATCTTGCATGTGCGTAGGAATTTTTTTTGAAATTACTGCGTTCCCCAACACGGATACACACCATTCTTCATGGTGTACGGTGCAGAGGCAGTTTTGCCCTGCGACATAATTCATGACTCACCTCGAGTGCGCATGTACGAAGAACGAGAAGCCGAGCTCGATCGGCAGGACAGTTTGGACGCCTTGGAGGAAGAGCGTGACGTGGCAAAAGCCCGTTCCGCATTCTATCAACAGCAGGCTCGAAGATACCAAAGCAGAGAAGTACGTGCAAAAATTACAACGTTGGCGAATTAGTTCTATGCCTGCCGAACAAGAAAAAGGACAAACTCAAGCCCAAGTGGGAAGGTCCCTTCATAATTGACCAAGTCCTGACTGGTGGAGCGTACCGCCTGCGAGATGCATCGGATAACCGACTCAAGCCGAACCCATGGAACACAACCCGTCTCCGAAGATTCTACGCCTAGCGCCAGACTGTGTGTTCGTCTCCTTCCTCTGTCCATTTTTTATATATACTTTCTGTCTTACATTTCTCTCCTTCTTCTCTCTCTCTCTCTCTCTTATAGCCTTTAAAGGCTCATAAAGTGATGTGCTATCCGCGCTCATTAAACCTGGGGCTTCTTTAAACAGAAGCTTATTTATACGGGCTTCATGCCCAACACATGTGTCACACTTCTGCATGTACCTTTTATTCACCATTATATGCATCGATATGACTTAAGTTTTGGCCAAGCTGGGTTGCCTGGCTCCTGTGCTTACCCCTATGTTCCCGCTTGTTCAGCTAGGAGGTAAAGGGAGCACCTCTGTGATTGTTACTGCCGGGTCAGCCGGATGTGTACCTTAGACTGGGTGAAGCCGAAAGCTAGCGTTCTTAAGGGAATATTCGGTCGGTGAACTAAAGATGATATTTTTTCACTTTTTTACCTATATGCCCCCAGATGTTTTTCTGGCCTCTCTTTTCGCAGAATGGACATGCACTTTAGGGCATGCCTCCCAGGGAAAGGAACCCCTAACGGAACTATTCTCCCTGGAAGATGTTTCTTACTAACCATGTAATATAACATAACTAGTTGGGCACTTGTCTGTTCAAGCACTAATGACCCATACGCCTGGTCTCCATGAATACCCCGGTTCTTATATAACCGCGAGGGTATTCGGACACACTCCGAACCGTCAGGTCCCGAGGTTGAAGCGAAAAGGTCGGCCATGACAAACGATCTACAATCCGGCTAGAAGGCATTACACATGTCAATTAAAATTACATAGTCAATCTGACTGATTGTATTCCTCTTCAATACCATCTAACAAGCTGTCTAGCTTACAGTCCTGTTGGGAATACTTTGCAGCCAATTCTACTTGGCCGTATACTAAGCTCACAGGGATCTCCTTCCCATCGGGCCCCACGGGTCCGACCTCGGCCATGTGGTTTGGGTCAGCCTTCGTGTACCGCGTCTTCACCATGGCCCAGGCCTCCCTGGCGCCTTGACGGCAGGCCAACATCTTCCACAATCGGAAGCGCCACCGCGCTCCCTTCAGCTTCTCTACAAGCTCTCCAAGGCCTTCGGGCATGGAGACGGATGGCCACAAGGCCCGGGCGACGCCTCGCATCACCTGCCGAACTCGCTCGTGCAGTTGTGAGAGCTCGGGAAGAAGGTCACCCGTAGAACCGGGCATTTCCTCTACAGGACGACCTGTTAGCATACCTACAGACATTACTCTGTTAGTCGACTTCCCCGCCGAACTCTTTTTTCAAAGTTCGTTTAAGCACTTACTAAATATGCCGCGTCGAAGCCGCTGATTCTCCTTAACGGAGTCCAATAGCTGGGCACGAACATCCTTTAGTTCAACGCCCAGCTTGGTGTTGGCATCTTGGAGATCGTTCATCTCCCGCCTCACCTTTGTCAACACACTCTCACCAGCCTTTAGCTGGCGTAGGAGTTGTTGCTTTTCCGGATTTAATCCGGCGCCATCTGCAATTTCATTTGTCAGATTTGCACCCACGCCGCACTTCGCAAAATACTTATCTTTCGAAGCGTATATTACCAGAGGGGGTCTCCTTGGGCTCCCCTGCCGCGGCTAGTGCGGCCTCAAGTTGGGCTTTGCACTCTTCCAGCTCCTGGGACAGTAGGGTATTCTTTTCTGTAAGAACCTGCATAACAAATGATCCTTAAATCAGTTATTCTAACTGTTTCAAGTCTCGGGGCTACTGGTATATATATAATTACCAAAATTTTCTTACCCGTATGTCTTTTACATACTGCTCCGTGGCTCTGGCTAGACTATTTTGAGCGGCACGGAGGTACGCATCCCCCGAATTGAAGGCATCCAATGCCTCTTGGGAGAAACAAGCGTTGCGAAGAACTATCCGCCGACGCCTATGGTTCATGGCACTCTCCACCTTGGAATTGGTGGCAGATAGCCTGTCCGCATCCTCTATCGGAGGAGCGTCCGGTGCGCGCCTTGGGTTCGCCTCCGCTTCCGGACCAGGCTTTGGAGCCTAGCTGGTGGAGGCGCGATTGGCAACCTCTTCGGATATAGTCCGGCGAGGTCTCTTCGTCCTGAAGAGAGCACGAGCGTTAATATGCCTCGAAGGAATAACACCTGGGAATAAGATGGCGCGTTATACCTTTGCGCCGGCGTCTCAGTCCAGGCCGCACTTCTTTTCAGCCCGCGGGGCCTTGCCGCCCCTCGTTGGCTAGTCGCCACAGGCTCGGCCTCCCGTCTCAAGGACCTCGCCTGCAAAACATGGTTGTCATACGGCAATCGAAAACACGCGAGGATAGATCCCTTTTCAAAGTGCTGGGAGTAGCCCTGGGTAATCGGCCGTAATGGCCACCAAGGCGTTGTCCTTGCTCAATTGATGAAACACCCCATCAGTCAGCTCCACAGATAAGTCCTGATCCTCTTGAGAGGCCGGGTCGAGGGACCATCCCGGATCCTCGGGTTGTGGAGGAGGGCTGTTTATTTCTTTAACAGTCTGGCGTAGTTCCTGCATTGCAGTCGTTAGACTGAATATTTAACAATGGGAATATAAAACGGATGGAAAGTAAAAGTGTCCACTTACCCAACTTGGGGATTGTACATAGAAAATCCACCCTATGGGTTGACGCGGATAAATTCCTCTTCTTCTCCCTTGTACAAAGCGGACAAGGTCTTTATTAGAGCGGCAGCCGAATCCGGCCCCTTATGGCCGTGGCGGGTGGCGTCGTCCTCCCCGTTGAAGTCCCACATGGGGCGGCCTCTATACTGAAGCGGCTGCACCCCTCGCATGATGCATGCGGCCATGACCCCGATCATGGTCAGTCCAGAATGAGCTAACAATCTTATCCGGCCCATCTGGTAAACAACGTCCCTGTCACTTTCCCTCTGAGGGCTCCGTGGACGCCAGCTTAGGCGCTTCTTTAGGGGAGCACTGTCGAACTCAGGGAGGCCGATCCGAACAGGATCCGGCAGCGGGACGTCCTCTATATAAAACCATTCCGAAGGCCAGTCCTCGGACGCCTTCTTTGGGGTTCCGGATAGATATCCGGTCCTAGCGATGTGCCACACTTCGGCTCCGCCCACTTGATATATTGACCCCTTCTTAGAACGGGGCACAAGGCAGAATAGCCTTTTCCACAGCGCGAAATGAGCCTCGTAGCCCAAAAACAGCTCGCAAAGGGCTACGAAGCCCGCGATATGCAATATGGAGGCAGGCGTGAGGTTGTGCAACTGGAGGCCATAGAACTCCAGGAGCCCCCGGAGAAACGGATGGATTGGAAATCCGAGCCCTCTTATTAAGTAAGGGACAAGGCATACCTGCTCTCCTTTGGAGGGATTGGGGGCACTCTCCGCTTGCTCTCCGCCATTATAGGTGGCAAGTCCGGCTCGAACCGGGACCATATAGGCCGGGGGGGGGGGAGAAATCCCTTGGTCTGGAGCGTCACTAGCTCGCTGTGCAGGATGGAGCACCTCTTCCAATCTCCAGTCTAAGGGCTGGAAGGGCGATAGGAGGAGCTGCGGCGGCCGGCCATGATAGAACGGACCTCTGTCGGATACGCTCTAATGAATACTCGCGGAGGGGAGAAGGTGTGGTTTGGATCTAAATCCTCGTACCCTTAAATAGGTGGCTCATTCGCGCGGCTAGGGGTGTGAATATAAAAAAACACCCTGACTTTTCGTATTCGCTTGACACGTGGAAGACGGCCATTATTGGGCATAGAAGCCAAGGAGCACTACATTTACAAGAAACCGGAGACTATTCAACAGGTACACGGAATTTGGAGAACCCGCCTTGCAATGCCGAAGACAATTTGCACGCCGGAATCGTCGCCATTGAAGCCTGGTTCGGGGGCTACTGAGGGAGTCTTGGATTAGGGGGTGTCTGGACTATGAAGATGCAAGATTGAAGACTTCGTCCCGTGTCCAGAAGGGACTTTCCTTGGCGTGGAAGGCAAGCTTGGCGATACGGATATGTAGATCTCCTACCATTGTAACTGACTCTGTGTAACCCTAGCCCTCTCCGGTGTCTATATAAACCGGAGGGTTTTAGTCCGTAGGAACAACAATCATACCATAGGCTAGCTTCTAGGGTTTAGCCTCTCTAATCTCGTGGTAGATCTACTCTTGTACTACCCATATCATCAATATTAATCAAGCAGGACGTAGGGTTTTACCTCCATCAAGAGGGCCCGAACCTGGGTAAAACATCGTGTCCCCTGCCTCCTGTTACCATCCGCCTAGACGCATAGTTCGGGACCCCCTACCCGAGATCCGCTGGTTTTGACACCGACAAGGTTCAATTACCTCATCAAGTTCTACTTTCCTCTCACTCACTTCTTTCAGGAGAAACTCCTTCGCTAGAAAGGATCCGTTCTTAGCAACGAATATCTTGCCTTCGGAATTGTGATAGAAGGTGTACCCAAAACAGTCTCCTTTGGGTATCCTATGAAGACACATTTCTCCTATTTGGGTTCAGGCTTATCAGGTTGAAGTTTTTCACATAAGCATCGCAGCCCCAAACTTTAAGAAACGACAACTTGGGTTTCTTGCCAAACCACAGTTCATAAGGTGTCGTCTCAACGGATTTAGATGGTGCCCTATTTAACATGAATGCAACCGTCTCTAAAGCATAACCCCAAAATGATAGCGGTAAATCAGTGAGAGCCATCATAGATCGCATCATATCTAGTAAAGTACGATTACGACGTTCAGACACACCATTACGCTGTGGTGTTCCGGGTGGCGTGAGTTGTGAAACTATTGCGCATTGTTTCAAATGAAGACCAAACTCGTAACTCAAATATTGTCCTCCACGATCAAATGGTAGAAACTTTTTTTTACAATGATTTTTGACTTCACTCTGAAATTCTTTGAACTTTTCAAAAGTTTCAGACTTATGTTTCATTAAGTAGATATACCCATATCTGCTCAAATCATCTGTGATGGTGAGAAAATAACAATATCCGTTGCGAGCCTCAATGTTCATTGTACCACATACATCAGTATGTATGATTTCCAATAACTTTGTTGCTTGGTCCATTGTTCCGGAGAACGGAGTTTTAGTCATCTTGCCCATGAGGCATGGTTCACAAGTACCAAGTGATTCATAATCAAGTGATTCCAGAAGTCCATCAGAATGGAGTTTCTTCATGCGCTTTACACCAATATGACCCAAACGGTAGTGCCACAAATAAGTTGCACTATCATTATCAACTCTGCATCTTTTGGCTTCAATACTATGAACATGTGTATCACTACTATCAAGATTTAGTAAAAATAGAACACTCATCAAGGGTTCATGACCATAAAAGATATTACTCATATAAATGGAACAACCATTATTCTATGATTTAAATGGATAACCGTCTAGCATCAAACAAGATCTAGATATTATGTTCATGCTCAACACTGGCACCAAATAACAATTATTTAGCTCAAAACTAATCCCGAAGGTAGATGTAGAGGTAGCATGCTGACGGCGATCACATCGACTTTGGAACCATTTCCCACGTGCATCGTCACCTCGTCCTTAGCCAATCTTCGGTTAATCCATAGCCCCCATTTCGAGTTGCAAATGTTAGCAACTGAACCAGTATCAAATACCTAGGCACTACTGTGAGTATTAGTAAGGTACACATCAATAACATGTATATCAAATATACCTTTCACTTTGCCATCCTTCTTCTCTGCCAAATACTTGGGGTAGTTCTGCTTCCAGTGACACGTCCTTTTGCAGTAGAAGCACTCAGTCTCAGGCTTAGGTCGAGACTTGGGTTTCTGCACTTGAGCAGCAACTAGCTTGCTGTTCTTCTTGAAGTTCCCCTTCTTCCCTTTACCCTTTTTCTTGAAACTGGTGTTCTTGTTGACCATCAACACTTGATGCTCCTTCTTGATTTCTACCACCGCAGCCTTTAGCATTGCGAAGAGCTTAGGAATTGTCTTATCCATCCCTTGCATATTATAGTTCATCACGAAGCTCTTGTAGCTTGGTGGCAGTGATTGAAGAACTCTGTCCATGACACTATCATCAGGAAGATTAACTCCCAGCTGAGTCAAGTGGTTGTGGTACTGAGGGAGTCCTGGACTAAGGGGTCCTTGGGAGTTCAACCTATTAGCCATGGGCCGGACTGATGGGCTGTGAAGATACGAAGACCAAAGACTGTACCCGTGTCTGGATGGGATTCTCCTTGGCGTGGAGGGAAAGCTTGGCGGCCGAACATGTAGATTCCTTTCTTTATAACCAACCTTGTGTAACCCTAGATCCCCCCGGTGTCTATATAAACCGGAGGACTTAGTCTGGAGAGGGGAGAGACTCATTACCATAGTTATACAGGCTATACTTCTAGGGTTTAGCCATTACGATCTCGTGGTAGATCAACTCTTGTAATACTCATATCCATCAAGATCAATCAAGCAGGAAGTAGGGTATTACCTCCATAGAGAGGGCCCGAACCTGGGTAAACATCGTGTCCCATGTCTCCTGTTACCATCGACCTTAGGCACACAGTTCAGGACCCCCTACCCGAGATCCGCTGGTTTTGACACCGACATTGGTGCTTTCATTGAGAGTTCCACTATGCCATCGACGAAAGGTTCGATGGCCCCTTCAATCGTCGATAGTGATGCTGTCCAAGGAGAAACCTTCCTCCCCGGTCAGATCTTCGTGTTCAGCGGCTTCACGCTGCGCGCCAACTCGATTGGCCACCTGGAGCAGATCGGTAGCTACGCCCCTGGCCATCAGGTCAGATTTGGGAGCTTGAATTACGTTGCAGACATCCATGGAGATTTGATCTTCGCCGGATTCGAGACCGCGGCGACCGCTCCTGGTCACCTTGACGAACATGACCTAAATCTGTCATCAGACCGCATCCACGAGATAGCTCCTGTGACCACTCTGCCCTTAGATCTAGAGCACGCTGCGATGTCCAAGGATTGGAGGCTCAACTCCACCACAGAGGCCATAGATTCCCCGGCGTTGGAGCCGCACATGGACTTAACCTCGCGCAATACTCGTGTCACCGGAACTCCGGACTCTTCTCCGGGTATAAGTTCTGAACCATGTGAGTCCGCGGATACCGAGCTTGATCGCTTATCGATCTTCGAGTTCAGTGCCGCAGACATCTTCCAGCACTCGCCCTTGGGCGATGTGCTGAACTCATTAAAGAACTTGTCCTTGGCGGGGGACTCACAGCCGAACTATGTACGGTTCGAACTAGAGGCTGATGATGGGGAATTTTGCTTCCCACCCGCCACCCACTTCATAGCCACTGTCGAGGATTTAACCGACATGCTTGACCACGGCTCTGAAGACATCGCCAGTACGGACGACGATGCCGACAAGGAGCAAGGCCAAAACCCGCCATTCACTGGACGATGGACGGCCACTTCTTTCTACGACATATACATGGTGGACACACCTGAAAAAACTAACAACGATGACCAAGAGGATCCAGTGGAGGATGAACCTCCTGAGAGACAGCCCAAGCGCCAGCTTCCTCGATGCCGCTCTAAGTCACGTCGTTCCAAAGGCTGCAGTACAGGCACCGCAAAAAATAATACTTCGGACGATGCCAAAAATAATGAAGACCCCGTCAAGGTAACCTCCGAACAGGGGGAACGGGAAAATGGGCAAGTTAGCCCTGATGAATAGGCCATACACGGAGACTCGCAGGACAGTAATTATCTTCCGCTCTTCGAGGAAGAGGAGAGCCTCGGCAACGGGGATTTCATCGTGCCCGAGGAACCTCTCGAGCAGGAGTGCTTGAAACGCTGGCTAATAGCCACTTCAAGGAGCCTGGAAAAGAGGCAGCTGCAGCTTCAAGCAGATCAAGATCTACTCAATGATAGATGGACCGAAGTCCTGGCCGCCAAAGAATACGGCCTTAGTGGCCCAACCAAAAGCTACCCGAAGCGTAGATTGCTACCTCAGTTCGATGACGAGGCGCTGGAGCCCGTACCATCATCGCACAATGCGGCAGGTCGACCACAACTTGGTCCAGATAAAGCGACAACCCAAGCCAAACACCAGACCGCCCACCTCGTCGTAAAGGAAAGAATAAAACAGCTCGGCGTTGTACATACGACTTTCAACAGGACTTGGAAAAGTAGATAAGGACACGCAAGATCGATCTACGGATCACGAGGATGTGCCTCGACACGCGACGACGGCTACCTATCCGGACGTGACAAACCTGGCCACGCCCGGGTCGAAAACCGCAAATGGGTTCCATCGGAGGTACGTCGCAGTGTGGCCCAACATAGAGGCGCCGCACACCCTCTTTGCTTCACAGACGAAGTAATGGAGCATGAATTCCCAGAAAGGGTTCAAACCCATGCACATCGAATCATACGACGGAACAACGGATCCCGCGGTATGGATCGAGGACTTCCTCCTCCATATCCACATGGCCCGTGGAGATGACCTTCATGCCATCAAATACCTGTTGGGGAACGTAGTAATTTCAAAATTTTCCTACGCACACGCAAGATCATGGTGATGCATAGTAACGAGAGGGGAGAGTGTTGTCTACGTACCAACGCAGACCGACTGCGGAAGCGATCACACAACGTAGAGGAAGTAGTCGTACGTCTTCCCGATCCGACCGATCCAAGCACCGTTACTCCGGCACCTCCGAGTTCTTAGCACACGTTCAGCTTGATGACGATCCTCAGGCTCCGATCCAGCAAAGCGTCAAGGAAGAGTTCCGTCAGCACGACGGCGTGGTGACAATCTTGATGTACTACCGACGCAGGGCTTCGCCTAAGCACTACAACGGTATGATCGAGGTGGAATTTGGTGGCAGGGGGCACCGCACACGGCTAAGGAACGATCAACAATGATCAATTGTGTGTCTAGAGGTGCCCCCTGCCCCCGTATATAAAGGATCCAAGGGGGAGGGGTGCGCCGGCCAAGGAGAGGGCGCGGGAGGAGTCCTACTCCTACCGGGAGTAGGACTCCCCCCTCAATCCTATTCCAACTAGGATTCCCAAGGGGGAAAGGAGAGAGAGGGGGCCGGCCCCTTCTCCTAGTCCTAATAGGACTTGGGTAAGGGGGGGCGCGCGGCCAGCTATGGGCTGCCCCTTTTCTCTTTTCCACTAAGGCCCATGAAGGCCCATATGGTTCCCGGGGGGTTCCGGTAACCCTCCCGGTAATCCGGTAAAATCCCGATTTTACCCAGAACACTTCCGATGTCCAAACATAGGCTTCCAATATATCAATCTTTACGTCTCGACCATTTCGAGACTCCTCGTCATGTCCGTGATCACATCCGGGACTCCGAACAACCTTCGGTACATCAAAATGCATAAACTCATAATAACTGTCATCGTAACGTTAAGCGTGCAGACCCTACGGTTCGAGAACAATGTAGACATGACCGAGACACGTCTCCGGTCAATAACCAATAGCGGGACCTGGATGCCCATATTGGCTCCTACATATTCCACGAAGATCTTTATCGGTCAGACCGCATAACAACATACGTTGTTCCCATTGTCATCGGTATGTTACTTGCCCGAGATTTGATCATCGGTATCCAATACCTAGTTCAATCTCATTACTGGCAAGTCTCTTTACTCGTTCCGTAATACATCATCTTACAACTAACATCTTAGTTATAATGCTTGCAAGGCTTATGTGATGTGTATTACCGAGAGGGCCCAGAGATACCTCTCCGACAATCGGAGTGACAAAACCCTAATCTCGAAATACGCCAACCCAACATCTACCATTGGAGACACCTGTAGTACTCCTTTATAATCACCCAGTTACGTTGAGACGTTTGGTAGTACCCAAAGTGTTCCTCTGGTAAACGGGAGTTGCATAATCTCATAGTTATAGGAACATGTATAAGTCATGAAGAAAGCAATAGCAACATACTAAACGATCGGGTGCTAAGCTAATGGAATGGGTCATGTCAATCAGATCATTCAACTAATGATGTGACCTCGTTAATCAAATAACAACTCTTTGTTCATGGTTAGGAAACATAACCATCTTTGATTAACGAGCTAGTCAAGTAGAGGCATACTAGTGACACTCTGTTTGTCTATGTATTCACACATGTATTATGTTTCCGGTTAATACAATTCTAGCATGAATAACAAACATTTATCATGATATAAGGAAATAAATAATAACTTTATTATTGCCTCTAGGGCATATTTCCTTCAGTCTCCCACTTGCACTAGAGTCAATAATCTAGATCACATCTCCATGTGATTAACATCGATAGTTCACATCACCATGTGACCAACACCCAAAGGGTTTACTAGATTCAGTAATCTAGTTCACATCGCTATGTGATTAACACCCAAAGAGTACTAAGGTGTGATCATGTTTTGCTTGTGAGAGAATCTTAGTCAACGGGTCTGCCACATTCAGATCCACATGTATTTTGCAAATTTCTATGTTAACAATGCTCTGCATGGAGCTACTCTAGCTAATTGCTCCCACTTTCAATATGTATTTAGACCGAGACTTAGAGTCATCTAGATTAGTGTCAAAACATGCATCGGCGTAACCCTTTACGACGAACCTTTTTATCACGTCCATAATCGAGAAACATATCCTTATTTCACTAAGGATAATTCTGACCGCTGTCCAGTGATCTACTCCTAGATCACTATTGTACTCCCTTACCAAATCAGTGCAGGGTATACAATAGATCTGGTATACAGCATGACATACTTTATAGAACCTATGGCCAAGGCATAGGGAATGACTTTCATTCTCTTTCTATCTTCTGCCGTGGTCGGGCTTTGAGTCTAACTCAACTTCACACCTTATAATACAGGCAAGAACTCTTTCTTTGACTGCTCCATTTTGAACTACTTCAAAATCTTGTCAAGGTATGTACTCATTGAAAAAACTTATCAAGCGTCTTGATTTATCTCTATAGATCTTGAAGCTCAATATGTAAGCAGCTTCACCGAAGTCTTTCTTTGAAAAACTTCTTTCAAACACCCCTTTATGCTTTACAGAATAATTCTACATTATTTCCGATCAACAATACGTCATTCACATATACTTATCAGAAATGTTGTAGTGCTCCCACTCACTTTCTTGTAAATACAGGCTTCACCGCAAGTCTGTATAAAATTATATGCTTTGATCAACTCATCAAAGCGTATATTCCAACTCCGAGATGCTTGCACCAGTCCACAGATGGATCGCTGGAGCTTGCACATTTTGTTAGCACCTTTCGGATTGACAAAACCTTCTGTTGCATCATATACAACTCTTCTTTAATAAATCCATTAAGGAATGCAGTTTTGTTTATCCATTTGCCAGATTTCATAAAATGCGGCAATTACTAACATGATTCGGACAGACTCAAGCATAGATACAAGTGAGAAGCTCTCATCGTAGTCAACACCTTGAACTTGTCGAAAACCTTTTGCGATAATTCTAGCTTTGTAGATAGTAACACTACTATCAGCGTCCGTCTTCCTCTTGAAGATCCATTTATTCTCAATTGCTTGCCGATCATTGGGCAAGTCAACCAAAGTCCATACTTTGTTTTCATACATGAATCTCATCTCAGATTTCATGGCCTCAAGCCATTTTGCGGAATCTGGGCTCATCATCGCTTCCTCATAGTTCGCAAGTTCGTCATGGTCTAGTAACATGACTTCTAGAACAGGATTACTGTACCACTCTGGTGCAGATCTCACTCTGGTTTACCTACGAGATTCGGTAGTAACTTGATCTGAAGTTTTATGATCATCATCATTAGCTTCCTCACTAATTGGTGTAGTAGTCACAGGAACAGATTTCTGTGATGAACTAATTTCCAATAAGGGAGAAGGTACAATTACCTTATCAAGTTCTACTTTCCTCCCACTCACTTCTTTCGAGAGAAACTCCTTCTCTAGAAAGTTTCCGAATTTAGCAACAAAAGTCTTGCCTTCGGATCTGTGATAGGAGGTGTACCCAACAACAACTTTTGGGTATCCTATGAAGACATATTTATCCGATTTGAGTTTGAGCTTATCGAGATGAAACTTTTTCACATTAGCATCGCAACTCCAAATTTTAAGAAACGACAACTTTGGTTTCTTGCCAAACCATAGTTCATAAGGCGTCGTCTCGACGGATATAGATGGTGCCCCTTTTTAACGTGAATGCAGTTGTCTCTAATGAATGAGCCCACAAACGATAGTGGTAAATCGGTAAGAAACATCATAGATTGCACTATATCCAATAAAGTACGGTTATGACGTTCGGACACACCATTATGCTGTGGTGTTCCAGGTGGCGTGCGTAGTGAAACTATTTCACATTGTTTTAACTAAAGACCAAACTCGTAACTCAAATATTTCACCTCTGCGATCATATCGTAGAAACTTTTATTTTCTTGTCACAATGATTTTCCACTTCACTCTGAAATTCTTTGAACTGTTCAAATGTTTCAGACTTATGTTTCATCAAGTAGATATCCCCATATCTGCTCAAATCATCTTGTGAAGGTCAGAAAATAATGATACCTGCTGTAAGCCTTTAATATTCATCGGACCACATACATCAGTATGTATGATTTCCAACAAATCTTTTGCTTGCTTCATTGTTCCGGAGAACGGCGTTTTAGTCATCTTGCCCATAAGGCATGGTTCGCAAGCATCAAGTGATTTATAATCAAGTGATTCCAAAATCCCATCAGCATGGAGTTTCTTCATGCGCTTTACACCAATATGACCTAAACGGCAGTGCCACAAATAAGTTGCACTATCATTATTAACTTCACATCTTTTGGTTTCAATATTATGAATATGTGTATCACTAAGATCGGGATCCAATGAACTATTTTCATTGGGTGTGTAACCATATAAGGTTTTATTCATGTAAATAGAACAACAATTTATTTTTTTACTTAAATGAATAACCGTATTACAATAAACATGATCAAATCATATTCATGCTTAACGCAAACACCAAATAACACTTATTTAGGTTCAACACTAATCCCGAAAGTATAGGGAGTGTGCGATGATGATCATATCAATCTTGGAACCACTTCCAACACACATCGTCACTTCACCCTTAACTAGTCTCTGTTCATTCTGCAACTCCCGTTTCGAGTTACTACTCTTAGCAACTGAACTAGCATCAAATACTGAGGGGTTGCTATAAACACTAGTAAAGTACACATCAATAACATGTATATCAAATATACTTATGTTCACTTTGCCATCCTTCTTATCCGCCAATCACTTGGGGTAGTTCCGCTTCTAGTGACCAGTCCCTTTGCAGTAGAAGCACTTAGTCTCAGGCTTAGGATCAGACTTGGGCTTCTTCACTTGAGCAGCAACTTGCTTGCCGTTCTTCTTGAAGTTCCCCTTCTTCCCTTTGCCCTTTTCTTGAAACTAATGTTCTTGTCAACCATCAACACTTGATGTTTTTCTTTGATTTCTACCTTCGTTGATTTCAGCATCACGAAGTGCTTGGAAGTTGTTTCCGTTATCCCTTGCATATTATAGTTCATCACGAAGTTCTACTAACTTGGTGATGGTGACTAGAGAATTCTGTCAATCACTATCTTATCTGGAAGATTAACTCCCACTTGATTCAAGCGATTGTAGTACCCAGACAATCTGAGCACATGCTCACTAGTTGAGCGATTCTCCTCCATCTTTTAGCTATAGAACTTGTTGGAGACTTCATATCTCTCAACTCGGGTATTTGCTTGAAATATTAACTTCAACTCCTGGAACATCTCATATGGTCCATGACGTTCAAAACGTCTTTGAAGTCCCGATTCTAAGCCATTAAGCATGGTGCACTAAACTATTAAGTAGTTATCATATTGAGCTAGCCAAACGTTCATAACGTCTGCATCTGCTCCTGCAATAGGTCTGTCACCTAGCGGTGCATCAAGGACATAATTCTTCTGTGCAGCAATGAGGATAAACCTCAGATCACGGATCCAATCCGCATCATTGCTACTAACATCTTTCAACACAATTTTCTCTAGGAACATATCAAAAATAAACACAGGGAAGCAACAACGCGAGCTATTGATCTACAACATAATTTGCAAAATACTACCAGGACTAAGTTCATGATAAATTTAAGTTCAATTTAATCATATTACTTAAGAACTCCCACTTAGATAGACATCCCTCTAATCCTCTAAGTGATCACGTGATCCAAATCAACTAAACCATAACCGATCATCACGTGAGATGGAGTAGTTTTCAATGGTGAACATCGTTATGTTGATCATATCTACTATATGATTCACGCTCGACCTTTCGGTCTCCGTGTTCCGAGGCCATATCTGCATATGCTAGGCTCGTCAAGTTTAACCTGAGTATTCTGCGTGTGCAAAACTGGCTTGCACCCGTTGTAGATGGACGTAGAGCTTATGACACCCGATCATCACGTGGTGTCTGGGCACGACGAACTTTGGCAACGGTGCATACTCAGGGAGAACACTTCTTGATAATTTAGTGAGAGATCATCTTATAATGCTACCGTCAATCAAAGCAAGATAAGATGCATAAAAGGATAAACATCACATGCAATCAATATAAGTGATATGATATGGCCATCATCATCTTGTGCTTGTGATCTCCATCTCCGAAGCACCGTCATGATCACCATCATCACCGGCACGACACCTTGATCTCCATCGTAGCATCGTTGTCGTCTCGCCAATCTTATGCTTCCACGACTATCACTACTGCTTAGTAATAAAGTAAAGCATTACATCGCGATTGCATTGCATACAATAAAGCGACAACCATATGGCTCCTGCCAGTTGCCGATAACTCGGTTACAAAACATGATCATCTCATACAATAAAATTTAGCATCATGCCTTGACCATATCACATCACAACATGCCCTGCAAAAACAAGTTAGACGTCCTCTACTTTGTTGTTGCAAGTTTTACGTGGCTGCTACGGGCTTAAGTAAGAACTCATCTCACCTACGCATCAAAACCACAACGATAGTTCGTCAAATAGACTCCGTTTTAACCTTCTCAAGGACCGGGCATAGCCACACTTGGTTCAACTAAAGTTGGAGAGACAGTCGCCCGCAAGCCATCTATGTACAAAGCACGTCGAGGGAACCGGTCTCGCGTAAGCGTACGCGTAAGGTTGGTCCGGGTCGTCTCGTCCAACAATACCGCCGAACCAAAGTATGACATGCTGGTAGGCAGTATGACTTGTATCGCCCACAACTCACTTGTGTTCTACTCGTGCAAATAACATCAAACCATAAAACCTAGGCTCGGATGCCACTGTTGGGGAACGTAGTAATTTCAAAATTTTCCTACGCACACGCAAGATCATGGTGATGCATAGCAACGAGAGGGGAGAGTGTTGTCTACGTACCAACGCAGACCGACTGCGGAAGCGATCACACAACGTAGAGGAAGTAGTCGTACGTCTTCCCGATCCGACCGATCCAAGCACCATTACTCCGGCACCTCCGAGTTCTTAGCACACGTTCAGCTCGATGACGATCCTCGGGCTCCGATCCAGCAAAGCGTCGAGGAAGAGTTCCGTCAGCACGACGGCGTGGTGACGATCTTGATGTACTACCGACGCAGGGCTTCGCCTAAGCAGTACAACGGTATGATCGAGGTGGAATTTGGTGGCAGGGGGCACCACACACGGCTAAGGAACGATCAACAATGATCAATTGTGTGTCTAGAGGTGCCCCCTGGCCCCGTATATAAAGGATCCAAGAGGGAGGGGTGCGCCGGCCAAGGAGAGGGTGCGGGAGGAGTCCTACTCCTATCGGGAGTAGGACTCCCCCCCTCAATCCTATTCCAACTAGGATTCCCAAGGGGGAAAGGAGAGAGAGGGGGCCGGCCCCTTCTCCTAGTCCTAATAGGACTTGGGGAAGGGGGCGCGCGCGGCCAGCTATGGGCTGCCCCTTTTCTCTTTTCCACTAAGGCCCATGAAGGCCCATATGGTTCCCGGGGGGTTCCGGTAACCCTCCCGGTAATCCGGTAAAATCCCGATTTTACCCGGAACACTTCCGATGTCCAAACATAGGCTTCCAATATATCAATCTTTACGTCTCGACCATTTCGAGACTCCTCCTCATGTCCGTGATCACATCCGGGACTCCGAACAACCTTCGGTACATCAAAATGCATAAACTCATAATAACTGTCATCGTAACGTTAAGCGTGCGGACCCTACGGTTCGAGAACAATGTAGACATGACCGAGACACGTCTCCGGTCAATAACCAATAGCGGGACCTGGATGCCCATATTGGCTCCTACATATTCCACGAAGATCTTTATTGGTCAGACCGCATAACAACATATGTTGTTCCCTTTGTCATCGGTATGTTACTTGCCCGAGATTCGATCGTCGGTATCCAATACCTAGTTCAATCTCGTTACTAGCAAGTCTCTTTACTCGTTCCGTAATACATCATCTCACAACTAACATCTTAGTTATAATGCTTGCAAGGCTTATGTGATGTGTATTACCGAGAGGGCCCAGAGATACCTCTCCGACACTCGGAGTGACAAACCCTAATCTCGAAATACGCCAACCCAACATCTACCATTGGAGACACCTGTAGTACTCCTTTATAATCACCCAGTTACGTTGTGACGTTTGGTAGTACCCAAAGTGTTCCTCCGGTAAACGGGAGTTGCATAATCTCATAGTTATAGGAACATGTATAAGTCATGAAGAAAGCAATAGCAACATACGAAACGATCGGGTGCTAAGCTAATGGAATGGGTCATGTCAATCAGATCATTCAACTAATGATGTGACCTCGTTAATCAAATAACAACTCTTTGTTCATGGTTAGGAAACATAACCATCTTTGATTAACGAGCTAGTCAAGTAGAGGCATACTAGTGACACTCTGTTTGTCTATGTATTCACACATGTATTATGTTTCCGGTTAATACAATTCTAGCATGAATAACAAACATTTATCATGATATAAGGAAATAAATAATAACTTTATTATTGCCTCTAGGGCATATTTCCTTCAATACCTACCACTAAAACTCAAAGGACCAGCTCGGTACCGGTTAAACAGTCTGCCGGAAAATTCTATTGGCAGCTGAGAAGATTTGGAAGACGCCTTTCGCGACAACTTCCAAGGAACATATGTCCGGCCACCAGACACCGATGACTTAAGTCACATTGTCCAGCAGCCTGGAGAGTCAGCCAGGAAGCTCTGGACTAGGTTCTTAGTTAAAAAGAACCAAATCATCCACTATCCAGACGCGGAAGCCCTTGCGGCCTTCAAACACAGCGTCCGGGATGAATGGATTGCACGCCACCTCGGTCAAGAAGGACCTAAATCCATGACAGCCCTTACCGCTCTAATGACTCGGTTTTGCACAGGAGAAGACAGCCGGCTCGCTCATAGAAGCAACAGCTCCAGCGACTCGGGCACTTCTGAAATCCGAGACGGCAATGACAAGCCACGATGAAGCAAACACAACAGTCGCATTGATAATGAAAGATCACGCGACACAACGGTCAATGCCGGATTCAGCAATCCCAAACCCGGTCGATGGAAAAAGCCATTCAAGACGAACCGAGACAGACCATCCAACCTAGACAAGATATTGGACGGACCCTGCCAGATTCATGGACACCCCGATAAACCAGCTAATCATAGCAACAGAAGTTGTTGGGTCTTCAAGCAGGCCAGCAAGCTCAATGCCGAACACAAGGGGAGGAGGCCGCCAGGCGATAGGGACGACGGAGAGGTTCACCAACCAAATACCGGGGGTCAGAAGCAATTTCCCCCCGAGGATCGATCAATCCCGGAGAGGAAATAGCAGTTCGGCTTCCGCCGCCCACCTCATATACCCGCAAAATTTGTACCGCACATACATCACCATGCACTTAAGATACCATGGGCATTGGCGGAAGCACAATATGGACAAGCCTACAAGCATTCTCGTAACTATTTTTCTACTTTCCTTTTTCTTTCTTTATTATCTCTTAAAAACAAGTGACGCAAAGGACAGACATCTAAACTGACTCCATCGGAGTTTGGATCTGTACACTCACCTAAGGGGCTACTTCTGTCAAGGATTCCCCTCGCCAAGGACAGGCGTCCCATACGTGCGACAGGAGGTCCAAAATAAACTTTTTGTAGACCGCACTCTTTATTTCGAGCCTGTAATATGCCCTTTTCCTCCGCCTTTGACCCTGGGCGTGTCAAATAACTGGGGTTGAGGTCTTTTTATATATAAAGTAATCATTGGCATACCGCTCAGATCCCAGTAAACATTGTCTGAATTAATCATTTGTGTCTTTTCACAAATGAATATGGCTCCTATGGTTGTTTCACAGATATACCTTGGCATAATCTACCAGGGGCTCTGTACGGGAACACATGAGTTGCCAACAAAGTCCGAACAACTTTTATACCGTACTTCGGCGTCACGAGTTTGGCCATATATGCATCAGCTCCGAATGATGTCTTGGGTCAATGGTTGGGTTGCCCGGCTCCTGTGTTTGCTACCCTACGTTCCGCTCTATCGGCTAGGGTAGTAAAGGGAGCACTACTGCGATTGTGCTTCCAGTTCATCTGGTCAAGCACCTTAGTAGAGAAAGCTGAAAACCGACTGTCATGATGCTGCGCGAGCTGGTCAACCACTCGATGAATTATTAGAATCTGTCGCGATTCCCTTCGTATCACACGAAGGACCTTTTTTCAGGTCATATATGTAACGCACCATATTGGAATAAGCCGTATACATACCAGGGGCTATATCCTAGAGCTACCATAAAACTCCTATGGCTAAGTCAAAGTGTTAATGCCCTATAGTCTGATTGCCTGGTTCGCCGCATTGTCACCTCCTTCATGGACCAAGATGTTGGGTCAAGAGTGATCAAATGCTTTTCCGAACACCCCCGTACTTCCTACAAGGGGGCTGAAGCCGACGACTAGAAAACTTCCAGATTACATAAAAATGGCCGCACAGGAGGAACAAAAGCTTTCGAGCAAAACATAAAAATAGATTAAATATAAAATTGTCTTTTACAATTCCCATACACCTCACTCGAATATTATGTCTTTCGAGCATTGACCCTCTATCAAGCGGGCAGCCTCTAAGACGTCCTCAAAATAATGCTCCGGTGTGTGAGGGTCCGTGCCCTTGGGTGGAATCTTCGCTGCAACATCGATGGCCTTCATCTTCCCACAGTATGTCGTGACACGAGCAAAGGCCATCTGTGCACCCTCAATGCACGTTGACCGCTTAACAACATCGATACGCGGCGCCGCATCAACAAGCCGCTGCACCAAGCCAAAGTAGCTATTCGGAATAGGCTCAGTCGGCCACGGCCGGATTAGAACGTTCTTCATGGCAGCACTGGATATCCTATGAAGCTCGGCCCATTGGGACATCCGTTCATTCAGCAACAGAGGGCGCTTCGATGCACCAAATTGTGACCAGAAAAGCTTCTCCGTTGCATACCCCTCTTGCGCTTGGTAAAACTATGCCGCATCGGAAGAACTCTTCGGCAAGTCTAAAAACTCGTCTGGAGAACTCCACATTTGGTTAAGCTGAGCATAGTTCGGATCACTGAACTTAATCTGTAGCAAAAAGGGCTTACCAGCCGCAATCTCCCCAACTTGCCGGATCTCCTCACGGGCCGCTCTAGATTTGGACCGCGCTTCTTTCGCCTCTCGCAAGGCCTTGTCAAGCTCAACCGTTTTGGCTTTATTCCCCTTTTCTAGGAATTCACAGTGGCTAGTAGCATTTTTCATTTCGAGCGCCATCATGGATATTTTCTCCTCGTCTTGGTGCCAAGCAACTTGTTTGGCCTTCAACTCGGCCGATGCCTTTTCGGCAGCCGCATTACTAAACCGGGCCTGCTGCTTGGCCTGGGCGAGCTCCGCCCAAAGAATCTCAACAATGGCAACACCATCTGCAGCCATGCATATTCCAGTATGCAACTTTTAGCGTCACGCTTATCTTACAAACATGTATATGTAAGGATTGCTCTGAATACATACCTTGTGACTCGTCAAGACGCCTGTTCATAAGCGCGATATCATTATTTGCCTCATCAATCTTGTGTTGTAAATCCGCAACCTCTACAGTCTGGGCAGTTTTCGGCGAGGTCACAGCATGTGTTCCAATTAATCATATTATTTCCTGGGCATATCTTTTGATCCTTCGATCTCCTCCCTCAGGAAGCCTATTAGAGTCTCTGGGGCTACTATCTATACACAGGTGTATTTCGTGAATAAAACACAATTGCACATATTACAGTACAAACCTCGAAGCCTCTTAGTAGGCTCGCAAAGGCCTCATTCAATCTGCTCTTCGCGGACAGGACCTTTTTAACCACCGTTTCCATCAAGGTACGATGTTCCTCTGAGACGGATGCCTGCCCCAGCATGTTCGTCAAGATATCCGGCGCCTCTGGGTCTCCGGAGGGTGCCGTAGGAGTACGGCCGCCCTTTGAAGGGATCCGTTTATTCGTATCCGGTTGTATACCGGATTGTTCGGGGCCTTCATTATTGGTCCCCGGACCCTGGGCCATCGAAGTATCACCTTCGGGTAATGTCTTTATCATCCCTTGCACCACCTGTTGGTCGGGGGAGACCCTTTGCGACGACACCTCGAAGTCGTCCGCCCTATTAGGCGGAGAAACCGGTGGAGGCGTCTTGCTTTCCATCATCTCAGGGAGAAGGTCCCCCGAAGAAGAGGATTGTTGTAGAAGACTGCGTGCCGAGCTGCAAAAAACATATATTCCAGGCATTACAAGAAAAGAACGGGATATGTTTAAAACATCCCATTTCACTTACGATTTGGCCTGAGGCTTGTCTTTGTCATGAGATTGTGCTTCGACATCCTCCAAGCCCGAGCCACCCAACAGAGGCATCTTGCCTCGCTTAGGAGCTTGTTTCTCCAAATCTTCGGAGGAGGCCCTTTTCATCCCATGAGGGGAGGAGACAATGCCCCCCCTTCACTTTTGTCTTTGGATGAGGGAATTTTGATTCCTCCGGACACAATGTCTAATGTACCCTTGGAATAGGGGCCATCTTTGGTTCTCCCACTCTCCGCCTCGCCCTCCTTCACAGGCATCTGGTGTGGTGCCAGGGCCAGCATCCTTGTTAGAACAGGATTCGTTAGGCCTTCGGGAAGAGGGGTCGAACACATAATTAGTTCCTCCTTCTTTATCCAGCCCTGGAAGAAGATATCTTGCTCAGTACCATATTACGGTATGCGTAATTACAAAGTGTGCGGGAGACAAGTGCTTACCGGGGTATCCGGATGGTTGCAGTTAAGGCCAACGTCCTCAGTAGTGTCCGGCCAATGTTTTCGCTTCCTGAAAACAACTTCCACATCCCTTCGTGCGTAGTGCCGAAGAAGTGTTGGAGGGTTCGTGATCCTTTTGGATTAAGCTCCCACATACAGCGAGACCTCCGCTAGCATGGAAGGATTCGGCAAACTAGCATCAGTTGAATCACGTTGACAAGATCGATGTCTCTCTCAAGGAGGGTTCGGATGCCGCTCTGTAGAGTCTACACTGCATCAACTGATCCCCAGTCCTGCCCCTTGTTAATCCATGATGCAAGCCATGTCAGAGGGCCAGAACGGAATGCAGGTATAGCTTCCCACTTGGTACTACGGAGTTCCGTGACATAAAACCACTCTCGCTGCCATTGGTTAGAGGTTTTGGTGAAAGACCCTTTTGGCCAGGGAGTGTTGGTAAGTTTCCTCACTACAGCACCACCGCACTCTGCCTGTTCCCCGTCAATTACCTTCGGCTTCACACTAAAGGTCTTGAGCCATAAGCCAAAGTGTGGGGGGACTCAGAGGAAGGCCTCGCATGTGATGATAAACATCGAGACGTGGAGGAAGGTATCCGGAGCTAGATCATGAAAATCTAGTCCGTAATAAAACATTAGCCCCCGGACGAAGGGGTGAAGAGCGAACCCTAGCCCTCGGAGGAAGTGGGAGATGAATACGCCCCTCTTGCCAGATCTGGGGGTGAGAATAACATGTCCTTGAGCAGGAAGCCTGTGGTGTATCTCCACGGTCAAGTATCTGGCCGCCCGAAGCTTTGCAATATCCTCCTCTATAATGGAGGAAGCTATCCATCGACCTTGAGGCTTGGGTCCGGACATGATGGGGAGGCTTGAAGCAATGAAGTCGAACCTTGGGTGCTAGAACTCAAGGTTGCGAAGGCCGAGGAGAAGTTTGGCATAAAAAAGTGGTTCCTTTATAAAGGCAGCGGGTATTGAACGCCTCCTCCTAAGCCTAAGAACCTTCCTATTCCTAAGGAATCTTTCCCGCAGGATGGTTGGGCTACCCATGCTCGTATTGATGAAAATCCCGCAATAAGGGGACACGATCTCTGCTTCGACAAGACGTGCCAATAAAAACCATGCCCCAAAACGTGGAACGGCGGGACGGGAAACGGTTTGAAATAATGATCGGGAAAGAGTGACGTCACATTACTAAAGTTGTTAGAAGATTGGATTCATGAAATACTATACTCTCTACGGCTGTGTGTTGCAGATCCGGACACGTTTGATTCGTCGAAGACTATCTTGGAGTTTGGAAGGAGGAACCCGCCTTGCAATGCCAAAGACAGATCTACGCACCGGGTACCTTGTCATTGAAGCCAGGTTCAGGGGCTACTGAGGGAGTCCTGGACTAAGGGGTCCTCGGGCGTCCGGCCTATTAGCCATGGGCCGGACTGATGGGCTGTGAATATACAAAGACTGAAGACTGTACCCGTGTCCGGATGGGATTCTCCTTGGCATGGAGGGCAAGCTTGGCGACCGAACATGTAGATTCCTTTCTTTGTAACCGACCTTGTGTAACCCTAGATCCCCCCGGTGTCTATATAAACCGAAGGACTTAGTCTGGAGAGGGGAGAGACTCATTACCATAGTTATACATGCTAGACTTCTAGGGTTTAGCCATTACAATCTCGTGGTAGATCAATTCTTGTAATACTCATATCCATCAAGATCAATCAAGCAGGAAGTAGGGTATTACCTCCATAGAGAGGGCCCAAACCTGGGTAAACATCATGTCCCTGTCTCCTGTTACCATCGACCTTAGGTGCACAGTTCGGGACCCCCTACCCGAGATCCGCCGGTTTTGACACCGACAGGTACCCAGACATTCAGAGTATATGTTCACTGACATAACTATTCTCCTCCATTTTGTAGCTGTAGAACTTATTGGAGACTTCATATCTCTCAATCTGGGAATTTGCTTGAAATATTAACTTCAACTCCTGGAAGATCTCATATGCTCCATGACATTCTAAACATCATTGAAGTCCCGGTTCTAAGCCGTAAAACATGGCACACTAAACTATCGAGTAGTCATCAGCTTTTCTCTGCCAGGTGTTCAGAACATCTGGCATTGCTCGTGCAGCGGGTTTGTCAGCTAGCGGTGCTTCCAGGACATAATTCTTCTGTACAGCAATGAGTATAATCCTCAAGTTACGGACCCAATCCGTGTAGTTTCTTCCATCATCTTTCAACTTAGCTTTCTGTAGGAACGCATTAAAATTCAACGGAATAACAGCACGGGCCATCTATCTACAACAACATAGACATGCAAAATACTATCAGGTACTAAGTTCATGATAAATTAAAGTTCAATTAATCAAATTACTTAAGAACTCCCACTTAGATAGACATCTCTCTAATCATCTAAGTGATCACGTGTTCCATATCAACTACACCATGTCCGATCATCACGTGAGATGGAGTACTTTTCAATGGTGAACATCACTATGTTTATCATATCTACTATATGATTCACGCTCGACCTTTCGGTCTCAGTGTTCCGAGGCCATATCTGCATATGCTAGGCTCGTCAAGTTTAACCCGAGTATTCTGCGTGTGCGAAACTGGCTTGCACTTGTTGTATGTGAACGTAGAGCTTATCACAACCGATCATCACGTGGTGTCTCGGCAGGACGAACTGTAGCAACGGTGCATACTCAGGGAGAACACTTGTACCTTGAAACTTAGTGAGAGATCATCTTATAATGCTACCACCAAACTAAGCAAAATAAGATGCATAAATGATAAACATCACATGCAATCAATATAAGTGATATGATATGGCCATCATCATCTTGTGCCTTTGATCTCCATCTCCAAAGCACCGTCATGATCCCCATCGTCACCGGCTTGACACCTTGATCTTCATCGAAGCATCGTTGTCGTCTCGCCAACTATTGCTTCTACGACTATCGTTACCGCTTAGTGATAAAGTAAAGCAATTACATGGCGATTGCATTTCATACAATAAAGCGACAACCATATGGCTCCTGCAAGTTGCCGATAACTATGTTACAAAACATGATCATCTCATACAACAATATATATAACCACGTCTTGACCATATCACATCACAACATGCCCTGCAAAAACAAGTTAGACGTCCTCCACTTTGTTGTTGCAAGTTTTACGTGGCTGCTACGGGCTGAGCAAGAACTGTTCTTACCTACGCATCAAAAACCACAACGCGGTATAGTGATTGCTTTTTGATCTTCAGAAAGAACCCTGTTCATTGAATTCGATTCAACTAAAGTTGGAGAAACTGACACCCACTAGCCACCTGTGTGCGAAGCACGTCGGTAGAACCAGTCTCGCGTAAGCGTGCGCGTAATGTCGGTCTGGGACGCTTCATCCAACAATACCGCTGAATAAATAATCAACTAGTGACGGCAAGCAATATGTATATACACACGCCCACAACTCCTTTGTATTCTACTCGTGAATATAACATCTGCACATAAACCTGGCTTTGATGCCACTTTTGGGGAACGCAGTAATTTCAAAAAAATTCCTACGCACACGCAAGATCTATCATGGTGATGCATAGCAACGAGAGGGGAATAGTGTTGTCTACGTAGCCTCGTAGACCGTAAGTGGAAGCGTTATGACAACACGGTTAATCTAGTCATACGTCTTCACGATCCGACCGACCCTAGTACTGAAAGTATGGCACCTCCGCGATCTGCACACGTTCGGCTCGGTGACGTCCCACGAACTCTCGATCCAGCTGAGTGTCGAGGGAGAGCTTCGTCAGCATGACGGCGTGATGACGGTGATGATGAAGCTACCGTTGCAGGGCTTCACCTAAGCACTACTATGATATGACCGAGGTGGATTATGGTGGAGGAGGGTGCCGCACACGGCTAAGGGATCAATGATCAACTTGTGTGTCCTAGGGTGCCCCTGCCCCCGTATATATAGGAGCAAGGGGGGAGGCCGGCCGACCCTTGGAGGTGCGCCAAGGAGGGGAGGAGTCCTCCTCCTAGTAGGAGTAGGACTCCCCTTTCCTAGTCCTACTAGTTGGAGGAAGGGGGAAGGAAGGAGAGGGAGAGAAGAGAAGGAAAGGGGGTCGCCGCCCCCTTCCCTAGTCTCATTCGGACTAGAGGGGAGGGGGCGCACAGCCCTGCCTTGGCTTGCCCTTGATACGTCTCCGTCGTATCTACTTTTCCAAACACTTTTGCCCTTGTTTTGGACTCTAACTTGCATGATTTGAATGGAACTAACCTGGACTGACGCTGTTTTCAGCAAAATTGCTATGGTGTTATTTATGTACAGAAACAAAAGTTCTCGGAATGACCTGAATCTTCACGAAACAACTTTTCGGAAATCATAAAAAATCCTTGCAAAAGATGAAGGCCAGGGGGCCCACCACCTGTCCACGAGGGTGGGGGGCGCGCCCCCCTACCTCATGGGCCCCCTGGAGCTCCTCCGACCTCAACTTCAACTCTATAAATTTGGTTTCGGGGAGAAAAAATTAGAGAGAAGGATTCATCGCGTTTTACGATACGGAGCCGCAGCCAAGCCCAAAAACCTCTCGGGAGGGCTGATCTGGAGTCCGTTCAGGGCTCCGGAGAGGGGAATCCGTCGCCAGCGTCATCATCAACCATCCTCCATCACCAATTTCATTATGCTCACTGCCGTGCGTGAGTAATTCCATCGTAGGCTTGCTGGACGGTGATGGGTTGGATGAGATCTATCCTGTAATCGAGTTAGTTTTGTTAGGGTTTGATCCCTAGTATCCACTATGTTCTGAGATTGATGTTGCTATGACTTTGCTATGCTTAATGCTTGTCACTAGGGCCCGAGTGCCATGATTTCGGATCTGAACCTATTATGTTTTCATCAATATATGAGAGTTCTTGATCCTATCTTGCAAGTCTATAGTCACCTATTATGTGTTATGATCCGTTAACCCCGAAGTGACAATAAACGGGATACTTACCGGTGATGACCGTAGTTTGAGGAGTTCATGTATTCACTATGTGTTAATGCTTTGGTCCGATACTCTATTAAAAGGAGGCCTTAATATCCCTTAGTTTCCGCTAGGACCCCGCTGCACGGGAGGGTAGGACAAAAGATGTCATGCAAGTTCTTTTCCATAAGCACGTATGAATATATTCGGAATACATGCCTACATTACATTGATGAACTGGAGCTAGTTCTGTGTCACCCTAGGTTATGATTGTTACATGATGAACCGCATCCGGCATAATTCTCCATCACCGATCCATTGCCTTCGAGCTTTCCATATATTGTTCTTCGCCTATTTACTTTTCCGTTGCTATTGCTATCATCACTACAAAATACCAAAAACATTACTTTTGCTACCATTACCTTTTGCTACCGTGTAGCGACCAGACCTCAAATAGTCTGATCTCTGTATTTCAGTGTCATCCCTGGATCAGTAATGCTGACACACACAGTACTTGAAGGATTTATAACAGAGTAGCAATCACACACTTATTACAACAAGTGTCTCAAAAGAGAACTTATTACAAATAATATGGCTTAAGGCCATCTAATTTCTATAACAGTGGAAGGCTTGGAAGATAAGTGAGTCCATCAACTCCAACGGCATTAGTGAGTATAGAACCATGACCTAAAGGCACCTTACTCGTTGTCTGAAAAGTCTGCAACATGAATGTTGCATCCCGAAAATGGGCCAGCACATGGAATATGCTGGCAAGGTAACACAGTAGAGCACGAACAGAATAATGCTATCACTAGATGCATATTTGGCTGGTGGGAAGCTCTATGGTTATAGTTTTGCGTAAAGCCAGTTTTTCCCTATTGCAAAGGAATACATTTTATTTAACTATCATGGTAGTTGTTAAACATTGAGAGCGTAGACACCCTCTCAATCCCAATTAAACATCATCATTAAAACCCAACAAAATTAATTAAAGTCACATGATGAGATTCACATGATAATCCAAGTACTAGATACTCAAGATGTCCATAACCAGGGACACGACTAATCATGATTAGTTTATACACTCTGCAGAGGTTAGCGCACTTTTCCCCACAAGACTCGATCTCCTCCGCTGGGATTCTTGCACTACATGGTGTTTGAGAAACGGACGACCGAGAGATAATCTTTCAGAAGCGCTAGCACCTTACGATCGGGTAGACCGTTACAACTACTTTCCCCTACATCTGCTAGTCTACCACTGTAAGAGTTCGCACGACTTAATCAACTATGCTAGATCCCATAGTAGCTTGTGGCTGCACACGTAAGTTTGTAGTATGAATAATCTCATGATCCCTTTGAGCCTGGGTGGCGGTCCATAAAGAAAACATGCAATCACTGGAATACCCAGGTGCCTCAATCCACCCAGATGTGTATTAAAGTTGCCATCTTAAATGAACCATTAATTAACAATCTCACATCTGTCATGGATACACTCACCCAATCCACGTCTACTAGCATAGCATGGCAATATAAGCAAACGTAGAAGTAACTCCCAAGGATTTGATAATAAACAGGTAATAGGTACTACCTCATCTATTTTCCCAAAACCCACAATTTAATTAGATCCTAATCATTCAATGTTTGAGGATTGATCTAATGCAATAAAACTGGGTAGTATGAGGTATGATCAAAGTGTTACTTGCCTTGCTGATGATCCGTGAAACCTAGAGATTCAAAGTAGCAAGCGGCGCACTCCGGGTACTCTATCGCAAACAAACGAGCACACAATAAGCACTCATCTAATGCATAGGTAAAACTCAAATAAGAGATCTAACCAGAATGTTCAACTTAAGAACTTCGGTTTGCAAAAAGAATCAAATAAAACAAAGCAGCAAAAGTCAAACGACGAAAGAAATAAGCGTCGTTTACTAATCTGGATCTAATTCAAATTTTACAGAGGCAAAAACTTGTTTGAGTTCGTTAAACGGAAAGAGGGTTTCGAGATGAAACTCTAGGCGCTTGAATCGCCTGATTCCGATAAACGAGCGAAAAGTTAAACTAAAACGAAAATCAGATAAAAAATAATCGCAGAAAATCCGAGAAAAAGAAAAACGATGAACAGGCTAACGAACGAACGTTCACTATATGCGGCTAAACGACGAAAACCATTCGTTAAAATGAACGTACGGACGAACGTATGCTAAATAAACTAAACTGGGAAAAAGAAAATTAAACCGATCTAAAAAAAGAAAACGACCGCGGTTTTTATAAAAAAAACCGGGTGGTTAACCAGTGAAGACCGACGGAGGCAGTGGCTACCTCCGGCGGCGGCGAACTCCGGCATGGCAGCGGCGGTTGGCGGCGGCGGTGGCTCGGGCGGCGGCTAGGGTTAGGGCGGGGCTGGGTGGCTCGGGCTGGGTTCCCCCGGCTTATAAAGGCCGGTCGGGCTAGAGTCCGGGTCGGGTACGACCCGGCTAGGTCGATTCGTTTTTTTAAAATAGTTTTGCGCAGAAAAACAAATAAAAGAAATACTAAGCTGACTCCAAAAATCCCGAAATAAATTTTCCCAAGTTCTAAAATCATGCCGGACAAGGTGAACATTTATTTGGGGCCTAAATGCAATTTTGAAAAATGTGCATTTTTCCTAAATTCAAATAAAACAGCGAAAAACTCCAAAATAAAATCTTATTTGATTTTTTTATTAAATCCTCAATATTCCTTTAATTTGGGAAAGTCATTTTATTCCTTCTCACTTATTTTTATAATTGGAATTATTGAAGATAAAATAATTAAATCAAATGATCCTATTTTCAAAATTTGAGAAAACCCTAAATATGAAAATAATGAAATCCCCAACTCTCTCCATGGGTCCTTGATTTGCGTAGGATTTCTAGGATCAAGCCAAAAATGCAAATAAAATATGATATGCAATGATGATCTATGTATAACATTCCAAATTGGAAATTTGGGATGTTACAAACCTACCCCCCTTAAGATGAATCTCGCCCTCGAGATTCGGGTTGGCTAGAAAATAGGTGAGGGTGCTCCTTCAGCAGATCTTCCTCTCGCTCCCAGGTGGCTTCATCCTTGGTGTGGTGACTCCACTGAACTTTACAAAACCTGATAACCTTGCTGCGGGTGACTCGGCGGCATATTCGAGAATCTTGACTGGTTTCTCCTCATAGGTCAAATCACTATCCAACTGAATCGCTTCCCGCGGCACTGTATCTCTCAGCGGTATATCCGCCATCTCTGCGGTGCACTTTTTCAACTGGGAAACGTGGAACACATCGTGAACTCCTGACAATCCTTCGGGCAACTCCAACTTGTAAGCAACTTCTCCCATACGCTCCAAAACTTTGTATGGTCCCACAAAATGTGGCGCTAATTTTCCCTTAACTCCAAAGCGCTTAACTCCTCGAAGCAGGGATACACAAAGATAAACTCTGTCTCCGATTTCGTAAACTGTCTCCTTGCGTTTAGAATCTGCATAGCTCTTCCGCCTGGATTGGGCTACCTTGAGCCTATCGCGAATCAACTTCACTTTCTGTTCAGACTCCTTAATCAAATCTGGTCCAAACAACTGGCGGTCTCCAACTTCATCCCACAACAATGGTGTTCTGCACCGCCTTCCGTACAAGGCTTCAAAAGGGGCCATCTTCAAACTAGATTGCTAACTATTGTTGTAAGAGAACTCCGCATATGGCAAGTTGTCATCCCAACTAGATCCATAATCTAGCGCACAAGCTCTCAGCATATCCTCCAAAATCTGATTGACTCTCTCATTCTGTCCATCGGTATTCGGATGAAAAGTTGTACTGAACTCTAGCTTGGTTCCCAAAGTTTCGTGCAACTGATTCCAGAACTTTGAGGTAAACTGGGTTCCTCTATCTGATACAATGCTCCTCGGAACTCCATGCAGACATAGGATCCTGTTCATGTATATCTTTGCCAACTTAGCACTGGTGTATGTGGTCTTTACTGGGATGAAATGAGCTACCTTCGTCAAGTGATCGACTACAACCCATATCGAGTCATAGCCTAAGCGGGTCCTGGGTAATCCCGTGATAAAATCCATGCCTAGCTTATACCACTTCCATTCGGGTATCGGCAATGGCTGTAGCAATCCTGCTGGCTTCTGATGCTCTGCCTTTACTCTCTGACATACATCACAAACGGCTACATACTCTGCAATATCCTTCTTCATTCCGGTCCACCAAAAAGTGTCTTTCAAATCCAAATACATCTTGGTATTTCCTGGATGAATCGAGTACGGTGAATCATGGGCCTCTTGCAAAATTAACTTCCTGATCTCCGGGTCATTGGGCACATAAACGCGGTCCTCAAACCATAAGGTATCGTGTTCATCCTCACGAAATCCTTTAGCTTTTCCGTTGCTCATTTTCTCTTTAATAGAGGCAATCTCCTTGTCGGTCTTCTGAGCTTCTCTGATCTTATCCATCAGAGTAGACCGAATCTCCAATGCTGCTACATAGCTTCTTAGAACTATCTCCAAACATAGCTCACGAAGATCCTCGGCTAACTCCTTTGGTAACTCTCCGGTCATTAGTGTGTTGACATGGCTCTTGCGGCTCAATGCATCGGCTACTACGTTAGCCTTTTCGGGGTGATAATGCAATCTCATGTCATAATCCTTGATGAGCTCCAACCATCTTCTTTGCCTGAGATTCAACTCCTTCTGCGTGAAGATGTACTTCAAACTCTTGTGATCCGTGTACACCTCATAATGGTTTCCAATGAGAAAATGTCTCCAAGTCTTCAATGCGTGCACTACGACTGCTAAATCCGAATCATGTGTAGCATAATTCAACTCATGGGGCTTAAGCTGTCGTGAAGCATATGAAACAACTCTTCCCTCATGCATAAGCACTGCTCCACGTCCTCGACGTGAAGCGTCGCAATACACCTCATAATCCTTGTGCTGATCTGGCAGAATCAACACTGGCGAGGTAACCAAACATTTCTTCAACTCCTGGAAACTGGCCTCACATTCCTTAGTCCAATTGAACTTGGTATTCTTCTTCAACAACTCCATCATAGGTTTTGCAATCTTCGAGAAATTTTCAATGAATCTCCGGTAGCATCCTGCGAGTCCAAGAGAACTTCGGATCTCTCCAACTGTTGTTGGAGCTTTCCAATTTGTCACAGTGAGAACTTTGGTGGGATCTACTACTATTCCTTCTCCTGATATAACATGTCTGAGGAATCGAACTTCCTTCAACCAAAACTCACATTTGCTGAACTTGGCGTATAACTGATGTTCTCTGAGCTTACCAAGTACCAAATGCAAATGTTCTTTATGTTCTTCTTCATTCTTTGAGTAAACCAGAATATCATCAATGAATACTACGACGAACTTATCCAAAAACTCCATAAACACTTTGTTCATCATGTTCATAAAATAAGCAGGTGCGTTAGTCAGACCAAATGACATAACAGTATACTCGTACAACCCATACCTTGTGGTAAAAGCTGTCTTAGGTATGTCCTGCTCTCGAATCTTCAACTGGTGGTATCCTGATCGCAAATCGATCTTGGAAAATACCTTAGCTCCTTGCAATTGGTCAAACAAATCATTGATCATTGGCAGTGGGTACTTATTCTTGATCGTCACTTCATTCAATCCTCGATGATCAACAACCAGCCTTAACGATCCATCCTTCTTTTCCACTAGAAGTACTGGTGATCCCCAAGGTGACGAACTTGGGCGAATATATCCCTTATCCAGTAACTCCTTAATCTGCTTCTTAATCTCCTCCAAATCCTTTGTAGGCATTCTATACGGTCTCTTAGATATTGGTCCTGTGCCTGGCAAAAGCTCAATTAAAAACTCAATGTCTCTATCCGGTGGCATGCCAGGAAAATCTTCTGGAAATACATTTGGAAAATCCTTTACCACCAGTACTTCTTCCTGTACAACTCCTGATAGGGAATTTACTTGTGTCCTCTTCGGCTCATGCCGTGACACATACTTGATCCTTCTTCCTTCTAGAGTGGTAAGCAAAATCGACTTACTAGCACAATCGATGTTTCCTCCATACATCGATAGCCAATCCATACCCAGAATTACGTCCAAACCTTGCGATTCCAAAATGATTAAATCCGAGGGAAACACATGCCTACCTAAACTTAATGGCACTTGAAAACATCCTTTACTGACCATATACTCCGCTCCTGGTGAGCTTACTAACATAGGTGTTCTAAGAACCTTGGTGGGCAGTTTATACTTATCCACGAATCCCCTTGATATGTATGAATGCGATGCACCAGTATCAAAAAGAACGATTGCAGTAAATGACTTAACCAAAAACTTACCTATTACTGCATCTGGCTGGGCTTCAACCTCCTCCAAGTTAACGTGGTTCACCTGTCCCCTGTTAAAGGGTTCGGCTTCTTCCTAAAGCTTCCATTGCCATTTCCATTCTGGGTTTCAGGACATTCATTGCCATAATGTCCGGTCTTCTGACACTTATAACAAGTGACTTGGCTCAGGTCTCTCTTGGCTGGGGTTGATGGGTTGGTACGGTTCTGACCGTTGCTTCCCCCATTCCCATTACCGTTCTTGGGGCCATTATGATTATGCGAACTTCCTCCTCCATGGGTATACTGAAAATGTCCTCCCGTTTTTTGGGTGAAACGTGGCTTCTGCTGAGCTCCTGAGTTGTACTTCCCTTGTCCATACTTTCTCTTGCGGTTCTCAATCTGCTGCTGCTTCCCTTCAATCATAAAAGCACGATCTACCAATTCTTGGTAGTTGTTGAAAGTTGCTACCATCAACTGCATGCTCAACTAATCATTCAGTCCTTCCAGAAACTTCTCCTGCTTACCTGCATCCGTAGCAACGTCATCCGGGGCATAACATGCTAACTTACTAAAGTCATCCACCTATTGGCCAACTGTTCATCCTCCTTGGCGCAAGTTGTGAAACTCACGCTTCTTCATGGCCATAGCTCCTGCTGAAACGTGGGCAGTACGGAAAGCCAGCTGAAATTGGTCCCCTGTCACTGTGGCTATAGGGTAGGTGACAGTGTAATTTTCCCACCATGATGCTGCTGGTCCATCCAACTGGTGTGCGGCAAAACACACCTTCTCAGCATCTATGCATCCTGTAGTGGTTAACTCCCTTCCAATGTTGCGGAGCCAATCATCTGCTACTATAGGCTCGGTGCTACTGGAGAACACCGGTGGATTTAGTCTAAGGAAACGGGTTAAGTGATCAACAGGTGGTGGTGGTGGGTTGTTGTTATTGTTGTTCCCCTGATTCTGATTCTGGACTAGCAACTGCATCAACGTGTTCTGCTGCTGGATCAACTGAGTGAGCTCCGGTGGGAAGGCAAATCCATTGTCACGTCTCGGAGGCATCTGATGGGTTTAGATGGGAGATATTAGAATAGAATGAGGTCCAATGAGAAAGCACTACCCATATGCACATGATACAAACACAAACGTTTCACTCAATCAATAAATCAAGTTATACAATCGGTCTAACTATCGCAAGAGTTCTCGGACTACTCTATTTACATGGTGGAATACTAGTACTGATGTGGTGGTCTACTAGAAATATTCCTCGGTTGCAGACTCCATGATATCTGCTCCAGCTTCATCTTCAGAGTCATCGTCGCTCAGGTCAGAGTCGGTGTCGTTGATGGTGATGTAGTCTTCCGGGCGAATCTCCTTGGGTTCTTCGTCTTCTTCTAGTGGTGTGGGGTCTCCCATGAATATTCCGATCTTCTTAATCAGGTCGTCATTCTTCTCCACTAGTACGACGATTTCCTCCTCATAATCTTCACATGTAGCGTTGAATTCTTCCTCCAGTTCCATGATTCTTGTCATCGCCTTCTTCAGATCTATCATGCCTGCGCACATCTGGTTCTCCTGACGTTGAATGTGCTGGTTTAACTCCTGGATAAAAGCTGCGATTAATCTATCCTTCCTGGTGCTGATCATCTCCCAGTGCTCATCTCGGCACCCACAAATCTGGTAGATAGTATCCTTGAGATCATTGCGGTAAACTTCTCCAATACGTCCCATGGTAAAGTGGGCTGCCATGCTCTTTCCTAGACTCCAGGTTGGTGCATCAAAGGAAAACTCTATGGGCACGGTGACTAGTGCGAACGTCCTTCATGGAACTTGAAATTGAATCATCCAGCGCTCCTCTTTGGGTAAAGTGGCGTTTTAGGTCCCGGTGAATCTTGGTACTCCGTTGTTCAGGTACTTAGTGACTTCCTCCAGGTGGCGTCCAAAGGGTGTATCTTCATCTCGTTGCGTGAACTTGTTCCTTGCATCCGCCATCCTAAAAGAGTAGAAAAGATGAGGAGTCAGAAATGAGAAGAGTGAGTAGTGATCTAGGTATTTATCTTAGTGCTCATGTCCTACAGTCAGCGTGTGATCTGGTACCATCTTTTAGCGACGAGACCTCAACCAGTATGATCTCTGTGCTTCAGTGCCATCCCTGGATCAGTAATGCTGACGCGCACAATACTTGAAGGATTTATAACAGAGTAGCAATCACACACTTATTAGAATGAGTGTCTCAAAAGAGAACTTATTGCAAATAATATGGTTTAATGCCATCTAATTACGATAACAGCGGAAGGCTTGGAAGATAAGTGAGTCCATCAACTCCAACGGCATCACTGAGTATAGAACTGATACGTCCATTTTGCATCATGCTTTTATATTGATATTTATTGCATTATGGACTGTTATTTCACTTTATGTCACAATACTTATGGCTATTCTCTCTTATTTTACAAGGTTTACATAAGGAGGGAGAATGCCGGAAGCTGGAATTCTGGGCTGGAAAAGGAGCAAATATTAGAGACCTATTCCGCGCAACTCCAAAAGTCCTGAAACTCCACAGAACATCTTAAAAAAATAAAGAAAAATCCTCGCCAAAGATGAAGGCTAGGGGGCCCACACCCCGCTCACGAGGGTGGGGGGTGCCCCCCCTAGGGCGCGCCCCCTACCTCGTGGGCCCCCTGGTGGCTCTCCGACGTCCATCTTCTGCTATATGAAGTCTTTTGATGAGAGAAAAACAGCCACGAACTTTTCGGGACGAGACTCCACCGCCATGTGGTGGAACCTTGGCGGATCCAATCTAGAGCTCCGACAGAGCTGTTCTGCCAGGGATACTTCCCTCTGGGAGGGGGAAATCATCACCATCGTCATCACCAACGCTCCTCTCATCGGGAGAGGGAAATCTCCATCAACATCTTCACCAGCACCATCTCATCTCCAAACCCTACTTCATCTCTTGTATCCAATTCTTATCTCAAAGTCCGGGATTGGTGCTAGTAGGAAGCTAGTAGTGTTGATTACTCCTTGTAGTTAATGCTAGTTGGTTTATTTGGTGGAAGTTCATGTGTTCAGATCCTATATGCATATTATTACCCCTATGATTATGAACATGAATATGCTTTGTGAGTAATTATGTTTGTTCCTGATGACAAGGGAGAAGTCTTGCTATTAGTAGTCATGTGAATTTGGTATTCGTTTGATATTTTAATAATATGTATGTTGTCTAGCCTCTAGTGGTGTTATGTGAATGTCGAATACATAACACTTCACCATTATTTGGGCCTAGAGGAAGGCATTGGGAAGTAATAAATAGATGATGGGTTGCTAGAGTGACAGAAGCTTAAACCCTAGTTTATGCGTTGCTTCGTAAGGGGCTGATTTGGATCCAGATGTTTCATGCTATGGTTAGGTTTACCTTAATACTTTTGTTGTAGTTGCGGATGCTTGCAATAGAGGTTAATCATAAGTGGGATGCTTGTTCAAGTAAGGACAGCACCCAAGCACCGGTCCACCTACATATCAATTTATCAAAGTATCGAACGCGAATCATATGAATGTGATGAAAACTAGCTTGACAATATTCCCATGTGTCCTCGGGAGCGCTTTTCCTATTATAAGAGTTTGTTCCGGCTTGTCCTTTGCTACAAAAAGGATTGGGCCACCTTCCTGCACTTTATTTACTTTTGTTAGTTGTTGCTCGTTACAATTTATCTTATCACAAAACTATCTGTTACCACTTATTTCAGTACTTGCAGAGAATACCTTGCTGAAAACCGTTTATCATTTCCTTGTGCTCCTCGTTGGGTTCGACACTCTTACTTATCGAAAGGACTACGATAGATCCCCTATACTTGTGGGTCATCAAGACTCTTTTCTGGCGCCGTTGCCGGGGAGTGTAGCGCCTTTGGTAGGTGGAATTTGGTAAGGAAAAATTTATATAGTGTGCTGAAATTTAGTGTCACTTTTTACTATGGAAAGTAATTCTCTGAGGGGCTTGTTCGGGGTATCTTCACCCCATCCTGTAGATCAAAGAGTTGCTCCTCAACCTGCTTAACCTATTTAAAATGAAACCCCTTCTGAATTTCCTTCGGGTATGATGGAAAAACTACTAGCTAACCCTTTTACAGGAGATGGAACAAAGCATCCTAATGAGCACTTAATATATGTGGATGAAGTTTGTGGATTATTTAAGCTTGCAGGTATACCCGATGATGTTGCTAAGAAGAAGGTCTTCCCTTTATCTTTGAAGGGAGACACATTGATATGGTATAGGCTATGTGATGATATGAGATCATGGGACTATAAAAGATTGAAATTGGAATTTCATCAAAAGTATTACCCTATGCATCTTGTTCATCATGATCGCAATTATATATATAATTTCTGGCCTCGTGAAGGAGAAAGCATTGCTCAAGCTTGGGGGAGGCTTAAATCAATGTTATATTCATGCCCCAATCATGAGCTCTTGAGAGAAATAATTATGCAAAGTTTTTATGCTCGGCTTTCTCATAATAATCAAACCATGCTCGATACTTCTTGTGCTGGCTCTTTTATGATGAAGACTATTGAATTCAGATGGAATTTATTGGATAGAATTAAACGCAACTCTGAAGATTGGGACCTCGACGAAGGTAAGGAGTCAGGTATGACACCTAAGTTTGATTGTGTTAAATCTTTTATGGACACCGATATTTTCCGTAAGTTTAGCACTAAATATGGACTTGACTCTGAGATAGTAGCTTCTTTCTGTGAATCTTTTGCTACTAATGTTGATCTCCCTAAGGAGAAGTGGTTTAAATATCATCCTCCCATAGAAGTAAAAGTAGCTGCACCTATTAAAGTTGAAGAAAAGACTGTCACTTATAATGATCCTATTGTTCCTACTTCTTATGTTGAGAAACCACCTTTCCCTGTTAGAATAAAGGATCATGCTAAAGCTTCAACTGTTGTTCGTAAAAGCAATACTAGAACCTATACACCTCCTGAGCAAGTGAAAGTAGAACCTAATATTGCTATTGTTAAAGATATCTTGTCTGATAATATTGATGGGCATGTTATTCAGTTTGAAGGTGAAACTGCTAGAATTGCTAAACCTTGTGATAAAGATAAACATAGACATGTGGTAGGCGTGCCTGTTATTTCTGTTAAAATAGGAGATCATTGTTATCATGGCTTATGTGATATGGGTGCTAGTGCTAGTGTTATACCACATACTTTATACAAAGAAATTAAGAATGAAATTTCACCTGCTGAGTTAGAAGGTATTGATGTCACAATTAAACTTGCCAATAGAGATACTATTTAACCAATTGGAATTGTTAGAGATGTTGAAGTCTTGTGTGGGAAAACTAAATATCCTAGTGATTTTCTTGTTCTTGGTTCCCCACAAGATAGCTTTTGTCCCATTATAATTGGTATACCCTTCTTAAATACTGTTAATGCTACCATAGATTGCACAAAAAATGTGCTTACTGTTGGCTTTGATGATATGGTTCATGATTTTAATTTCTCTAAATTTAGTAAATAACATCGTGAGGAAGAATTACCTAGTAAGGATGAAATTATTGGTCTTGCTTCTATTGCCATAGCTCCTAGTGATCGTTCAGAACACTATTTGCTAGACCATGAAAATGATATGTTCATGAATTTAAGAAGGGAAATAGATGAAGTATTCTTTAAACAGGAACCTATTCTGCATCACAATTTACCTGTTGAAATTTTAGGGGATCCTCCTCAACCCAAGGGTGATCCCGTGTTTGAGCTTAAACCTTTGCCTAATAATCTTAAATATGCTTATCTTGATGAAAAGAAGATATATCCTATTATTATTAGTGCTAACCTTTCAGAGCATGAAGAAGAAAGATTATTGAAACCTCTGAAGAAGCACCGTGCTGCTATTGGATATACTCTTGATGATCTTAAGGCCATTAATCCCACTCTATGTCAACATAAAATAAATTTGGAAGCAGATGCCAAACCAGTTCGTGATCCTCAACGACGTCTGAATCCTAAAATGAAAGAAGTGGTAAGAAAAGAAATACTCAAGCTTCTGGAGGCAGGTATAATCTATCCCGTTGCTGATAGTCAGTGGGTAAGTCTTGTCCATTGTGTCCCTAAGAAGGGAGGTATTACTGTTGTTCCTAATGATAAAGATGAATTGATTCCACAAAGAATTATCACAGGTTATAGGATGATAATTGATTTCCACAAATTAAATAAAGCTACTAAGGAAGATCATTACCCCTTACCTTTTATTGATCAAATGCTAGAAAGATTATGCAAACATACACACTATTGCTTTCTAGATGGTTATCCTGGTTTCTCTCAAATACCTCTGTCGGCTAGAGATCAATCAAAGACTACTTTTACATGCCCTTTTGGTACTTTTGCTTATAGACGTATGCCTTTTGGTTTTTGTAATGCACCTGCTACCTTTCAAAGATGCATGATGGCTATATTCTTTGCCTTTTGTGAAAAGATTTGTGAGGTTTTCATGGACGACTTTTCCGTCTATGGTTCCTCTTTTGATGATTGCTTGAGCAATCTTGATCGAGTTTTGCAGAGATGTGAAGAAACTAATCTTGTCTTGAATTGGGAAAAGTGCCACTTTATGGTTAATGAAGGTATTGTCTTGGGGCATAAAGTTTCTGAAAGAGGTATTGAAGTTGATAAAGCCAAGGTCGATGCTATTGAAAAGATGCCATGTCCCAAGGACATCAAAGGTATAAGAAGTTTCCTTGGTCATGCCGGATTTTACAGGAGGTTCATTAAGGACTTCTCAAAAATTTCTCGGCCTCTGACTAATTTATTGCAAAAAGATATACCATTTGTCTTTGATGATGATTGTGTAGAAGCATTTGAAATACTTAAGAAAGCTTTAGTCTCTGCACCTGTTGTTCAGCCACCTGATTGGAATTTACCCTTTGAAATTATGTGTGATGCTAGTGATTATGTTGTAGGTGCTGTTCTAGGGCAAAGAGTTGATAAGAAATTAAATGTTATTCATTATGCTAGTAAGACTCTAGACAATGCTCAAAGAAATTATGCTACTACTGAAAAAGAGCTTTTAGCAGTTGTATTTGCTTGTGATAAGTTCAGACCTTATATTGTTGATTCTAAAGTAACTATTCAAACTGATCATGCTGCTATTAAATATCTTATGGAAAAGAAAATGCTAAACCTAGACTTATTAGATGGGTTCTCTTGCTACAAGAATTTGATTTGCATATTGTTGATAGAAAGGGAGCTGAGAACCCCGTTGCAGACAACTTGTCTAGGTTAGAAAATATTCTTGGTGACCCACTACCTATTAATGATAGCTTTCCTGATGAACAATTGAATGTTATAAGTACTTCTCGTAGTACTCCATGGTATGCTGATTATGCTAATTATATTGTTGCTAAATTTATACCACCTAGCTTCACATACCAACAAAAGAAAAAGTTTTTCTATGATTTAAGACATTACTTTTGGGATGACCCACATCTTTATAAAGAAGGAGTAGATGGTGTTATTAGACGTTGTGTACCTGAGCATGAACATGAACAGATCCTACGCAAGTGTCATTCCGAGGCTTATGGATTACGCCATGCTGGAGATAGAACTGCACATAAGGTATTGCAATCTGGTTTTTATTGGCCTACTCTCTTCAAGGATGCCCGTAAGTTTGTCTTGTCTTGTGATGAATGTCTAAGAATTGGTAATATTAGTAGACGTCAAGAAATGCCTATGAATTATTCTCTTGTTATTGAACCGTTTGATGTTTGGGGCTTTGATTATATGGGACCTTTTCCTGCCTCTAATGGATACACACATATTTTAGTTGCTGTTGATTACGTTACTAAGTGGGTAGAAGCTATTCCAACTAGTAGTGCTGATCATAACACTTCTATTAAAATGCTTAAGGAAGTTATTTTTCCGAGGTTTGGAGTCCCTAGATATTTAATGGCTGATGGTGGTTCACACTTTATTCATGGTGCCTTTCGTAAAATGTTTGCTAAGTATGATGTTAATCATAGAATTGCATCTCCTTATCACCCTCAGTCTAGTGGTCAAGTAGAGTTGAGCAATAGAGAGCTCAAATTAATTTTGCAAAAGACTGTTAATAGGTCTAGAAAGAATTCGTCCAAGAAACTTGATGATGCATTATGGGCTTATAGAACTGCATATAAAAATCCTATGGGTATGTCTCCGTATAAAATGGTTTATGGAAAAGCATGTCACTTACCTCTTGAACTAGAACATAAGGCGTATTGGGCTATTAAAGAGCTCAACTATGATTTTAAACTTGCCGGTGAGAAGAGGTTATTTGATATTATCTCACTTGATGAATGGAGAACCCAAACATATGAAAATGCCAAGTTGTTTAAAGAAAAAGTTAAAAGATGGCATGACAACAGGATACAAAAGCATGAGTTTAATGTAGGTGATTATGTATTGCTATACAACTCTCATTTAAGATTTTTTGCAGGCAAACTTCTCTCTAAATGGAAAGGCCCTTATGTTATTGAAGAGGTCTATCGTTCCAGTGCCATAAAAATCAAGTACTTCAAGGGCACAAATCCGAAGGTGGTAAACGGTCAAAGAGTCAAACATTATATCTCAGGTAATCCCATAAATGTTGAAAACAATATTATTGAAACTGTAACCCCGGAGGAATACATAAGGGACACTTTCCGGAACGTTTCAGACTTCGAAAAGGAATAGGTATGTGGTACGGTAAGTAAACCGATTCCAAAACAATTTTAAGGCAATATTTCTCCGTTTTGGAATATTTAGAAAAATAGAAAAATAAGTAGCAGTCCGGGAAGGACACGAGGGCCCCACGAGGGTGGTGGGCGCGCCCCCTACCTCGTGAGCACCTCGTATGCCTTCCGGACTCCGTTTTCTTGCACGTTATGTATTTTGGTTGGTAAAAATTCATTATATAACCTCCTGAATGTTTTGACTCCCGTATCACGTAAATATCCTCTGTTTTCGTTTCGAGCTGTCCCATTGCAGATTAAATCAACATGTCTTCCCAGGATTCGGAAGGAGAAAGCTATGTGGATGATTACTTAGCAAACCCAAAGGTCTATGGAGATGTGGAACACGATGGATGGACCACGGAGGAAGAAGAGGACTAGGAACCCAAGGGGAAGGAGGAGACGAGCTCAGATGAAGATGAAGCACCATTACCTCAACCTGGGGACATGCACGTGGAGTTCAAAAAGTCAAGTCTCCCTGATAGGATAAAGAAACCCAAGTTCGAGTTTACCCTTTTCGTCTCTTGCAGGAAAATAAGAAGGACCTATGCAAAAAGATATTAACCCTGGAGTGGGAGATCGATGATCTGAGGGATCAAAATGCCGTCCTCAAGCGCAAATTAAGGGAGAAGCCTAAGCCAACATCACCACCACCTTCTTCACCGACAAAGGAGATATAATCACATGGGTATGGGCACTCCCCTTGGCAACTGGAAAGCTTGGGGGTGGTGCCCCGGTATCGTATAACAATCACAACTCCTATCTTTACCGTTTTCTTAGTTCGATCCTATTAGTAGTATCTTGATCTAGTAGAATAAAGTTTATGGCATGATCTAGTTTTGAGTTTTGCTTTATGATCTCTCTTTGTAATCGAGTTCGTGAGCTAAATAATAAAGATTAGTGTTGAGTCAAGGGCTTGATTATTTTGCCATGATCTTGGATGAATAAAAGAAAGAAGAAAAGGATAAAAAGAAACAAAGAGTTCATATTGATCTTATTGAGAGTAATGACTTCACATAGAAAGAGTATGATGATTAAAAGTTGTTGGGAGTTGGCAAACATAGCTTTGGTCATTGTTGCAATTAATAGGAAGTAATAAGGAAAGAGAGGTTTTCACATATAGATATATTATCATTGACATCTTTTATGATTGGGAGCACTCATTAAAATATGACATGCCAAAGAGTTGATGTTGGACAAGGAAGACAACGTAATGAGTTATGTCTTTCTTATATCTGAGATAAAGTATGTTGTCATGGATCCTCTAACTTGTTGAGCTTGCCTTTCCCCCTCATGCTAGCCAAATTCTCAGCACCAAGTAGAAATACTACTTGTGCTTCCAAATACCCTTAAACCAGTTTTGCCATGAGAGTCCACCATATCTACCTACGGATTGAGTAAGATCCTTCAAGTAAGTTGTCATCGGTGTAAAGCAATAAAAATTGCTCTAAATATGTATGATTGATTGGTGTGGGAGAAATAAGCTTTATACGATCTTGTGATTTGGAAGTAATAAAAGCGACGGACTGCATAATAAAGGTTCATATCACAAGGGGCAATATAAAGTGACGTTCTTTCCATTGAGATTTTGAGCATCCAACCATAAAAGCGCATGGCAACCTCTGCTTCCCTCTGCGAAGGGCCTATCCTTTATTATTATCTTCTTCCTTATGCAAGAGTCATGGTGATCTTCACCTTTTCTTTTTCATTTTGTCCTTTGGCAAGCTCAGCATGTTGGAAAGAACATGATATATATATCTAATTGGATGTAGGGGAGCATGAACCATTATTGTTGACATTACCCTTGAGGTAAAAGGTTGTGGGGCAAAACTATAAGCCCCTATCTTTCGCTGTGTCCGATTAAAACTCCGTAACCACAAGTATTGCACGAGTGTTCGGAATTATGGAGGACTAAATGATAATTGAGTATGTGGACTTGCTTTTTAGCTCTGACATAGACTCTTTCCGATGTTATGATAAATTGCAATTGCTGCAATGACTGAGATTATAGTTTGTTGGAGCCCAATAAGGTTTATGATTTATACTTTTGCATTGTGAATAGATCATCACTTGAACATAAGTAATCATATGACAAAATCTATATATGTTGCTGTTATGAGCATAATCATGATGCCTTCATGTCCGTATTTTATTTTTATCGACGCCTCTACCTCTAAACATGGGGACATATTTATTGTTATCGGCTTTTCGCTTGAGGACAAGCGAGGTCTAAGCTTGGGGGAGTTGATACGTCCATTTTGCATCATGCTTTTATATTGATATTTATTGCATTATGGACTGTTATTTCACTTTATGTCACAATACTTATGGCTGTTCTCTCTTATTTTACAAGGTTTACATAAGGAGGGAGAATGCCAGCAGCTGGAATTCTGGGCTAGAAAAGGAGCAAATATTAGAGACCTATTCTACGCAACTCCAAAAGTCCTAAAACTCCACGAGACATCTTAAAATAAATAAAGAAAAATCCTCGCCAAAGATGAAGGCAGCTGGACTATTATTTCACTTCATGTCACAATACTTATGGCTATTCTCTCTTATTTTACAAGGTTTACATAAGGAGGGAGAATGCCGGCAGCTGGAATTCTGGGCTGGAAAAGGAGCAAATATTAGAGACCTATTCTGCGCAACTCCAAAAGTCCTAAAACTCCACGAGACATCTTAAAATAAATAAAGAAAAATCCTCGCCAAAGATGAAGGCCAGGGGGCCCACACCCTACTCACAAGGGTGGGGGGCACCCCCCCCTTGGGCGCGCCCCCTACCTCGTGGGCCCCTTGGTGGCTCTCCGACGTCCATCTTCTGCTATATGTAGTCTTTCGATGAGAAAAAAATAACATGGAACTTTTCGGGACGAGACTCCACCGCCATGAGGCGGAACCTTGGTGGATCCAATCTAGAGCTCCGGCAGAGCTGTTCTGCCGGGGATACTTCCCTCTGGGAGGGGGAAATCATCACCATCGTCATCACCAACGCTCCTATCATCGAGAGAGGGCAATCTCCATCAACATCTTCACCAGCACCATCTCATCTCCAAACCCTAGTTCATCTCTTGTATCCAATTCTTGTCCCAAAGTCCGTGATTGGTGCTAGTAGGTTGCTAGTAGTGTTGATTACTCCTTGTAGTTAATGCTAGTTGGTTTATTTTGTGGAGGATCATATGTTCAGATCCTATATGCATATTATTACACCTCTGATTATGAACATGAATATGCTTTCTGAGTAATTACGTTTGTTCCTGAGGACAAGGGAGAAGTCTTGCTATTAGTAGTCATGTGAATTTGGTATTCGTTTGATATTTTGATAAGATGTATGTTGTCTAGCCTCTAGTGGTTTTATGTGAACGTCGACTACATAACACTTCACCATTATTTGGGCCTAGAGGAAGGCATTGGGAAGTAATAAATAGATGATGGGTTGCTAGAGTGACAGAAGCTTAAACCCTAGTTTATGCGTTGCTTCATAAGGGGCTGATTTGGATCCATATGTTTCATGCTATGGTTAGGTTTACCTTAATACTTTTGTTGTAGTTGCGGATGCTTGCAATAGAGGTTAATCATAAGTGGGATGCTTGTTCAAGTAAGGACAGCACCCAAGCACCGGTCCACCCACATATCAAATTATCAAAGTATCGAACGCGAATCATATGAACGTGATGAAAACTAGCTTGACGATATTCCCATGTGTCCTCGGGAGCGCTTTTCCTATTATAAGAGTTTGTTTCGGCTTTTCCTTTGCTACAAAAAGGATTGGGCCACCTTGCTGCACTTTATTTACTTTTGTTACTTGTTGCTCGTTACAATCACTAGTAGAAAAAGGGCCTATTGTCCCGGTTCATAAGGGCCTTTTGTCCCAGTTCCTGAATCGGGACTAAAGGGTTGGTACTAATGCCCTGTCCCTTTAGTCTTGGTTCACTCCAGAACCGGGACAGATGGGCCTCCACGTGGCCTTTGCGCGGAGCCTAGGCAGGAGGGCCTTTGGTCCCGGTTGGTGGCACCAATCGAGACCAATAGGCATCCACACGTCAACATTTCTGTGGCTGGGGTTTTTGTTTTTTGTTTTGAAAGGGGGGGGGGGGGGTTGGGGGTTTGGGGGTTTTGCGGGGTTAATTTAGGTGTTTCATATATTGTGTTAGCTAGCTATAATTAATAGAGAGAAGTGTCCTCTCTTATGTCCGTGCTTGGTCGACGCTACGTACTATACATACGTATAGAGAGGACTAGACACGCTAGCTAGCTAGTAAGAAAACGAAGGAAACATAAGATCGCCATGAACATATATGCATACAAAGAGAAGTGGTATCGACCACCTCTCCTTCTCTGAGAGATCGATCGAACAAAAAGTTCTCGTTTATCTATCCGACACTACCGGCTACATATATACAATAATTATCTCTTACAAATATAATATCCTAACATACGGACGCATGGTCCACATATTATTCTCCGTCTTCAACGATCATGTGGTCAAGAAAGAATTCCGCCAATTCCTCTTGAATTGCTCACATGCGAGCCGGTGCTAGGAGTTCATCCTGCTTCCGAAACATCTAATTTGAAGAAGGGGGTCAATACATATATATATGAATGAATGAAACTCAACACAAATGATGGTAATAAAATAAAATTTTGAATGTTGTTATTTACGCACTTCATATTGTTCGTCAGAGTAGCCCCGCTCACAGGTCGTGTGGCGGATGGACTCGCAAACGTAGTATCCACAGAAATCATTCCCTTGTTCCCGCCACAACCACTTTACAAGAAATAGAGGTCAATCAAACTGATAAGCAAGAATGCCAAATGGTATTGATGAAACTAGCGCTTGAATCAATAGGAGATGCGCGAAACATGCTACTATAGTACTTACTTTCGGGTGTCTAAATTGCAGCTTCTTCGGGAGTCCCGGAGCTTTTTTGGTGAATTTTTTCCAAACCCTGCCAGACAAAGAAAACAATTACTTGATATATCAGGAAATGAACAAAGTTGCTGATATGGTGGATAATGATCGATTTAACTTACTTCTCGAGCATTTGAGTCATGTACGCATAGTCCTGGGGATCTTTTCGTCTTGAGTCTAAGATGGTTACTAGTCCCTGCTCAAGCTTAATCTCTAGGAGAATATAGTGGAAACTGCACACGCATGCATAACTCATCAATTACATTACTATAACCTTGACTAATATATAAGGGAAACCGAATATGCACAAGACAGTAACACTCACTTGCAGTTGTAAGGAAAGAGTATTATATCATTGTTTTCATTTATTACCAACGATCGTAGCAAGTTGTCCTCGGTATCTGCGGCATGAAATTTAACCTGAGTTGCATCTATGAGGTTTGTGTTAATGAACCCAATATCACCGATTTGTCTTTTCTTCAATTCGGCGATCTTCAATCTGCATAAATATAGTGAGGATAATTATAAATACATGCAATGAAAGAGCTGAGCTATATAGAGAGACTTTATGATAGAAGTAGTACTACTTATAGACAGTAGCAGGTGACCGTTGCTTTATCGAGGGCCAATTGATTGAAAAACTAAAAGAACTCCTCAAATGGAATAGGCAACAGTTCAATTCCAACGAGGTCATGCTCCTTTTTAACTCTCACATACAAAGTACTCCTCCCCTAGACTCTCTGCGGATTTTCAAGTACCAGTCATGCAATCTTCGCATTATCGTTGATAGAGATATTTCATCTTTGACGAGAGGCTTCCCGTACTCGTATCTTTGTATCTGCACCTCCATGAAATCATAATGTACATCGTCGGGCAGGTAATCTCCAAGATTGCTATAACCGGTGTCGGGGGTGTCTGATCCCACGCACACCTATGGGGATCGGCGGACCGAGCCCCTTTTGGTTCGGCAGGGGGCGGTGGATGCACAAAGAGCATATCGAGGTGAAACACACGAGCGAGACGATCGGTTTACCCAGGTTCGGGCCGCACGGATGAGCAAAACCCTACTCCTGCTTTGGTGGTTGTATTGAGTTCTTGCTCGGGAGCGGCGAGTGCTACAGTACACTCAAGCAGCTGGCAAGACCGAGCATGAGAATGGCTGTCCTCCTCCCCCCACTGTTGTGCATGGGCCTCCTTTTATATGTCTAAGGGGTTACCGACAGGTGGCAACAGAGGTGGGGGCAAAAATGTAAAAGAGGTGGTAGTTGGATCCACCGCCTACAGCAGACGTATCATACATAACCCTGACGGCAGGGGACAAAGGCATTAAATGCCTGTCTGTGTCACCTAGACGGCACAGAGAGGGACAGCTAGGAAAGCCACCGTTTGCCACGATGGCTACTTGTCAGCGCCTGCTTGCCACCGCATGCCCCCGGTTGCACAGCCTCCCGCCACGTACGCCAGGAATGGTCCCAGGGCGACACGTTGGTGGGTGAGCTGGAGCGCGGGCTGCGGGGTAGTAGCTTGCCGCGGCAAGCGCCTTGCCGCGGATGTTGTCTTGTCGTGTCCGGGAGCTTGTCGCTCACCGGGCCTTGTCGGGGCGCGCAGAGCGCCGCAGCGAGCTTCTTGAGATGCTTTGGTTGGTCTTCCCGGCAAGCTCTTCTTGTCGGGGTCTCGTCTCCTTCCCGACAAGCTCCTCTTGCCGGGGCCTTGTCTCCTTCCCGGCAAGCTCCTCTTGCCAGGGACTTCTTTTGCTCTTGGATACTTTGTTCTTCAATGGCCCCAAAGGGACCACGGAGGGTCTTGGCAGTCACCCGGCAAGCCTTGCCGCGGGTCGCTGCGACTGCCCGTGCACAAGTTCGGGATACTAAGGTACCCCTACTTTAGTACACCGACAGGAGCCCCCGGGCCTGGGCCATACACGGTGCCGAGCGCTGTTGGGCCAGGCCCAAAACAGTGCACGGGCACGCGTGGCCTAGGGCACGCCGCATCTGACTCCGCACCCACCGCGCCCTCCCCAAACGGCACGCGTCAAACGCGGCATCGTGGGAGAGATTGTGGGCGGTTTTCGAGGTGCCCACTCCCCACGATCACGGGGTGGGGAGAGGCCGCCCCATTCGTCGCCTCGGTTCTGCACGCCTGCCACGCGGCTCCCATGCACTTGGGGTCGCGGACGGCTGAGGCGAGAATCGGGGCCGTCTTGGGTCGAGGCAGCGGGTCGGCCTCAGCTCCCTGCCTCCCCGCGTCTTGATTCGCTGAGCGGGGCGGCTGAGCCCCCACCTCGCTCCTTTATAAAGAGTGGGAGGGGAGGACGGGAGCCCGCATCCTCCCATCTTCTCCTTCCTTCAGCTTCTGCTCCCCCTCCTCCCATTCGCCATGGAGAGAGGGAACCCTGGTCCTTCGTCAGTGGCGGCAAGGGTTGCCGCCAGGCAACGCATCCCTCCCTCTCCCGCACCCGTGGTGGCGGAGCCAGCCGTAAGGGGAAGAGGGAGGGGGCGAGGTCGTGGACGCGGTCGAGGACGAGGCCGCGGCGCTCGGGGAAGAGGTGGACGAGGCGGCGCGTCGGCTTCACCTCTGTCAGCGGCTCCTCTTCCCGTGGTGGCCCACGCCGGGGACGACCCTTGCGAGTTCTTCGTCAGACTGCGCCGGACGCCCCGTCGTCGCCTCCGACTCCCAGCTCCGTTTGCGGAGGTGGTGGAGTTGGACCCGCCCGAGACGCTGAGACTACACATGAGGGGCTGTGGGATTAGCGGCATGCGAGTCTGCGCCGAATTCCCAGCTCCTGGTGTGATGTATCTTGGTCGAGGGTGGAAGACGTTCGCCCGCATCCACAGCTTGATGCCGGGGCTCACCCTCCATTTCAAGTTGGTGGAGGGCGATCTCCTCTCCGTCAAGGTCTTCGGGTGCTTCGGCGTCCAGGCCCGGTGCTGCGTGGAAAGCTCCTCCGACAGCGAAGGCTCCTCCTCGAGCGAGAGTGACGAGGAGGGGAGCGACAACGACGACGAGGGGAGCGGGCGGCAGGATGGCGGGTCCGACTAGGTGTCGGTCGCCGCTCCGTGCGGCACCGGCGACCCCATCATCCGTGTCGCCGGCTCCTTGAACTCCCCGGGGTCGTCTCCTTGGGCGGCTGGCGTAGGGAGGCTGCGGAAGAGGAAGAGGGCTGGCGGCAAGGCCGTCAAGTCGGAGTACGAGGGCGCGGTGCCCTTGACAGCGTGCTGACGTCCTGCCGCCTTGTCTTCGAGCCCCGCTTCCGGCGCTGCCATCACCGTCCAGCCTTGACGGCCCCCGGGGTGTTCTCTTGGTGTCTTCTGGCACCCGTAGTTCGCCTAGGCGCTTCTTTTTCCCTTCTCGCCTCCTTGACCTACCTCCTGAAGAGAGGGACAAGAAAGGGATTACAGGCATCTTATCTTTTTAATTTGTAAGCCTTCGGGCCTTAGTTGCATTTAAAAATTGTAATCCTCTCTTTCATGTTCTTCATCCTCTTTGGACTGTACCTGTGTGGAATGTTTTTAATGAAAAGGGGATGTTTGTCGGGTCATTTGTCTCGGGGGTAGAACCCACGTCAAGGAGCAAATCCTTGGTATCTTTCAGATAGACACTCCTTCCCCGGCAACAAGCCCTGCCGCCTTCCCGCGTACCTCGACCTTTCTCATGCTTTTGGCAGAGGCAGGGCAGAGGCGGGTGCCCCCCCCCTCGTTTCCTCCCTTTGCCGCCGCGACTACGACCAAAACTTGGCCCTGGGGCCCCAGGGCCTAGAGCTAAGGGAGCACGGTAGCTTTTGGGAAGAAACGAGGTTTCGTATTCCCCAGTCCATAAGAGAATGCATGAAGAGGGATGGAAGGCTTATCTGATATTGCAGCCCCCGGCAACTCTGGCTTGCCGTGGGTGAACCTTGGTACTTGCAGCCCCCGGCAACACTGGCTTGCCAGGGTCCAGATACCGGCACGTCCTTCTTTTCCTTTTCGTCCCCAGGCGGTCCGGCAAGGATATGCGAGCCCTGCGAACCAAAGGAAACGAAAGAAAGGCAAAGGGACGCACACTCGACCTCTAAGTTAGGGGTTAGCCGCTCTCAAGCACTATCAACCCTAACCGAGGACTCGACTCAACCTAGCATGCATGCTATAACTCTGGGCGCCAGCGCTTCATTTACTTGTGCTCAGGGTCTGCGCCTGGCTTTGTACAAAGGATTACATGCAACAGCGGCAAGACTTGTACAAAAGGGTGGTTGCCGGGCAGGGTCCGACAACCGCGCCTTGTGGGTAAAACTTATGAAGAAGCTCGATATTCTAGGAGTTGCTCACTGGTACGCCATCTTTGGTCTCCAGGCGGACAGCGCCAGGCCTGGTGACTCGTTTCACCCGGTAAGGGCCTTCCCACTTTGGCGTCAACTTGTTGGAATTCTTGGCGGACTGAACGCGCCGAAGAACAAGGTCGCCTTCCTCGAGACTTCTGGCGTTAACTTTGCGGCTATGATAGCGACGCAAAGCTTACTGGTAGCGAGTGGTTCGCACAGCAGCCTGAAGACGATCTTCCTCAAGGAGCAGCGCGTCATCTTGCCGCAGCCGCTCTTGCTCAAGCTCATCATAAGCGAGCACTCGAGGTGACCCGTATACGAGTTCTGTGGGGATAACTGCCTCCGCTCCATAGACTAGAGCGAAGGGTGTCTGCCTGGTGGCTCGATTTGGCGTCGTCCTGATCGACCAAAGAACCACCGGCACCTCCTCGATCCAGTTGCGTCCGCGCTTGTGCAGCCTGTCGAAGGTTCTGGTCTTGAGCCCGCGCAACACTTCAGCATTTGCCCTCTCCGCTTGACCGTTGCTCCTTGGGTGAGCAACAGAAGCGAAGCAGACCTTGGCGCCAAGATCGTGGACGTACTGCATGAAGGTGCGGCTCGTAAATTGTGTACCGTTGTCGGTAATTATCCTGTTAGGGATTCCGAAACGGCAAACAATCGACCTGAAGAACTTGACCGTGGACTGCACCGTCACCTTCCTCACTGGTTCCACTTCCGGCCACTTTGTGAACTTGTCGATTGTGACGTACAAGTACTCAAAGCCCCCGACTGCTCGGGGGAAGGGGCCGAGGATGTCGAGCCCCCAGACCGAAAATGGACAGGATAAAGGGATCGTCTGGAGAGCTTGAGCTGCTGGTGTATCTGCTTGGAATGGAACTGGCACGCTTCACACTTGGTTACTTGTGCAGTTGCATCCTGGAGGGCTGTCGGCCAGAAGAAGCCTTGCCGGAATGCTTTTCCGACAAGGGCTCTCGCGCCAATGTGGTGACCACATATGCCTCCATGTATCTCTGCCAACAGCTTCTGTCCATCTTCCCGAGGGATACACTTCAATTTCACACCGTTGACTCTTCTTCTGCACAGTGTGTTGTCGACAAACTGGTACATACTAGACTGCCGGCTACTCTTTCCGCTTCTTCTGGTTCCTCGAGAAGCTCTCCTGTCTGAAGGAAACGGACAATCTGCTGCACCCATGTCGGAGCCTGTGGCTCGACGACAAGGACTAAAGGCACATCTGCTGCTGCGGGAACGTCTGCTTCTACGGCGAGAGCCTGCGACTCTGCCGGAGCTTGACGCTCCCCGACAAGCTTGCCGGAGCAGAGCTTGTCGGGAGAATCTGCCTCAACGGAACAAACCCTAGGGCTTGCCGGAGTAGACTGCTCCTCAGCATTCTTGGCATCGATCTTGGGGACCTTCTTGGCGGCGGCTTCGGAAAGCTCTGCCGGAAGATAGTCACCAGAGATCAACTTCCCCTTCTTGCTCTGTCCAGTTGATGGTGTTACGGATGGCTGAGTCAGCTTGAGCACAAAGGTCCCTGGTTCCACAGGTAACTTAAGCGCTACGCACTTTGACAGGCCATCGGCAATGTCGTTCTCAGCTCTTGGAACATGTTCCATTTGCAGGCCGTCAAAGCGGTCTTCCAGCTTCCTCACTTCATCAACGTAAGCTTCCATCAACGGACTCTGGTAATCCTTATTCACTTGGCGGATGACAAGCTGCGAGTCACCCCTGACAATGAGCTTCTTAATCCCAAGTTCTGCTGCGATCCTGAGACCGGCAAGCAAGCCTTCATATTCTGCGGTATTGTTTGTCGCTTGCTCCTTGGGGAAGTGCATCTGGACTATGTACTTGAGGTGCTCTCCGGTGGGTGCGACAAGCAGTACACCAGCACCGGCGCCTTGCAGCGAGAAAGCACCGTCAAAGTACATGAGCCACTCTTTGCTTGCTTCCTTGGCGGGGATGCTCGTCTGCGGAATTTCTTCGTCTGGAGTTGGCGTCCACTCTGCTATGAACTCTGCCAATGCTCTGCTCTGGATTGTTGACGTACTCTCAAACTTGAGGCCAAAGCTTGACAGTTCCAGTGCCCACTCGACAATCCTGCCTGTTGCTTCTGGATTTTGCAATATCCTCTTCAGCGGAAAGCGAGTGACAACTGTGATCTCGTGTGCTTGGAAGTAATGGCGCAGCTTTCTCGAGGCCATGAGAAGGCCGAAAAGCAGCTTCTGCACACCAGAGTACCTTGACCTAGAGACAAAGTAAACTGGGCGCTGCACCATTTTCTTCGGTATCTCCTCTTGCATCTGCGCAGATCCTTGCTTGTCGGGACCAGAGCTTGTCGGGGAAGCCCCCTGCTTGTCGCTGGACGTGCTTGCCGCGGCCGCTGGCTCGTCGTCTGCCTCCCTCTCCGCTACTAGCGCAGCACTAACCACTTGATTGGTTGCCGCTATGTATAGCAGCAACTTCTCTTGTGGTTTAGGTGCGACAAGTGTTGGAGTGGAGGACATGTATCTCTTCAAGTCTTGCAGTGCAGCCTCCGCTTCTGGAGTCCATCTCATTGGACCTGCCCTTTTCAAAATTTTGAAAAACGGCAGGGCGCGCTCAGCAGACCGAGACATAAACCTGCTGAGAGCAGCTACGCAGCCGGCAAGCTTCCGTACGTCCTTGACGCGCTTTGGTGCTTCGATCTGCTCGATGGCCCTGATCTTGTCGGGATTAGCTTCGATTCCTCGCGGAGACACAAAGAACCCGAGAAGTTTGCCGGAAGGGACTCCAAACACACATTTCTCGGGGTTGAGCTTGAGGTTGACCTTGCGCAGATTTGCAAAAGTCTCTTCTAAGTCTTGAATCAGAGTTGCCTTGTCTTTGCTTTTGACCACTATATCATCCATGTAAGCTTCTACATTTCTGTGTATCTGTGGCTTCAAAGCAATATGGACTACTCTGGCAAATGTCGAACCAGCATTCTTTAATCCGAAAGGCATCCGTACGAAACAGTACGTGCCACATGGAGTAATGAATGCGGTTTTCTCCTCATCCTCTTCTGCCATGGAGATATGATGGTATCCTGAATACGCGTCAAGAAATGAAAGCAACTCACATCCGGCTGTGGAGTCAACAATCTGGTCAATGCGCGGCAAGGGAAATGGATCTTTTGGACAAGCTTTATTAACATCAGTAAAGTCAATACAAAGCCTCCATTTCCCATTCGCCTTGCGCACTACAACCGGATTGGCCAACCACGTGGGATGGAGCACCCCTCTGACGAGGCCTGCTGCTTCCAATTTCTTGATTTCTTCGGCTATGAATTCTTGGCGCTCCACCGCCTGTTTCCTGACCTTCTGCTTGACGGGCCGCGCATGAGGACAAACGGCAAGATGGTGCTCAATTACCTTCCTGGGAACGCCGGGGATGTCAGACGGTTGCCATGCAAACACGTCGACATTCGCCCGCAGGAAAGTAACGAGCACACTTTCCTATTTAGGATCAAGCGTGGCACTGATGGTGAAGGTACCACCAGTGTCGTCCTCCTTGGCGGGCACCTTCTTGGTAAGTGGTGGAGCGGCCATCATCTTCTGACTCTTGCTGGTGGAGCTCGATGGTGCGTCCTCGACGGCAGCGTAGCACTCCGAAGAGGTGCGCTTGCCGGAGTAGGCATCAGAGCTCTTGCCGGACTTGGTCTTCTTGCCGGTGGAGCTCGATGGTGCGTCCTCGACGGTAGCACGACACTCCTAAGAGGCACGCTTGCCAGAGTGGGCCCCAGAGCTCTTGCCGGACTTAGTCTTCTTCCCCTCGGGAGCTTCAGCGGCAAGTGTCTCGCGGTCTGTCGTGGCAGCTGCTTCCCGGTAGATCTTGTCGGCGCAGATAAGGGCATCCTTCTTGTCGCCAGGGACAGAGATGACGCTTATTGGGCCTGGCATCTTGAGCATGTTGTAGGCATACTGAGAGGCTGCCATGAACTTGGCGAGCGCTGGACGGCCAAGTATCCCATTGTAAGGCAATGGGAAATCAGCAACGTCAAAGGTGACCCTCTCAGTCCTGAAATTCAGCTCGCTGCCAAATGTCACCGGTAACGTGACCTTCCCTTTCGGCTTGCTCCTTCCCGGGTTAATTCCTTGGAATGTACCGGTCTCTTCGAGCTCGCTGTCCGGGATCTGGAGTCTCTGGAGCACAGCGGAGGAGATCAGGTTTAGGCCGGCCCCGCCGTCAACTAGCATCTTGGTGACTTTGAGGTTGCGGATTGTTGGCGAAACCAACAACGGCAGGCACCCGACCGCAGTTGTGCGATCAGGGTGGTCCTCAATGTCAAAGACGATAGGCATGCCGGACCACTTCAGAAGCTTGTGTGATTCGACAGGTGGCTCTACCGCATTAACTTCTCGGAGCCACTGTTTGAGTTGGCGGTGGGAAGTATGCAAAGAAGCGCCACCGTCAACACACAAGACTTCTATAGCCTTCTGAAACTCCTTCTCGCTGTTCTCAACATCATCCATGTCTTCATCGTCATCTTCGTCTTCGTCCTTGTCGCGGCCGCGGGGAGGTCTGTCTCCTTGCCGCTGCTTGGCCTTGCCGCGGCTTCCTCCCTGGCCAGCGCGCTTCTTGCCGGCTTGTCCACCGCCCCCTTGGGCTCTCTCCTTGTCGCGCTGCTCGTACTCAGCTTTTTGTTGCTGGACAAGCTGCTCGACCCTCTTGCAGTTCTGGTGATCATGGCCCTTGGTGCGGTGGATCTTGTAGTACTGCTTGTCGGAGCTGCCCTGCTTGTCGGCGGCCGCCACAGCCTGGCAGTTGGTGCATGCAGCAACCTCCTTGCCGGAGCCGCCAACTTTGGCTTGCTTGGCGGGGCCGTCATCGCCGGACTGCTCAACGACTAGTACCTCTTTGCCGCTCTTCTTCCTGTTGCGCCTCCGGTTTTTCCTTGCCGGGGCGGCATCCTCACTGTCAGATCCCCCTGCTCCAGCATCCTCTCCGGGGAGTTTCCTCCCTTCTTCAGCGCGTGCACACTTGTCGGCCAGGGCGTATAGCTCGCTAACGTCCCTGATCCTGCTCATCGCCATCTCCTCCCGCATCCTGCGATTATGCACGTTCTGATGGTACGCGCTGATAACCGCGGCAGGGTGGATGTCTGGGATGTTGCGCTGCACGCGGCTGAATCTCTGGATATACTTGCGCAGGGGTTCTCCTTCCTTCTAGGCAAGTAGGTGGAGGTCACTCTCTTGGCCATGTGGTTTGTGGCCGCCTGTAAAGGCACCGACAAACTGATGGCACAAATCCTCCCAAGAGGATATGGAGTTGTTCGGCAAGTGGATGAGCCAGGATCTGACTTCGGGCTTGAGCACGAGCGGGAAGTAGTTGGCAAGGACCTTGTCGTCTCGCCCCCCGGCAGCTTGCACCACAATGGTGTAGATGCTGAGGAACTCCGACGGGTGCGACTTGCCGTCGTACTTCTCTGGCACGTCTAGCTTGAAATGCTTCTGGTTGGGCCACTGGACTTGCCGCAGCTCACGGGTGAACGCAGGACAACCTGCCACGTACGGCAAGTTACCTGGCTCTCCGGCTGCATGCACGTCAACAGAGGGCCCAGCGCGCAGGTCTGATTGACGCCGCGCTTCCCTTCGATGCTCGATGCGTGTTCGAGCGTCTTCTTGCTGTCTCTCATGAAGAACTTGGCGTTGATCACGACGAGCTCGCGGATCTGACGACGCGGTAGAGTAGCTGTCGAGGTGGATCCGGTGAGTCGGCGATCTTGGCCTTCGGGGCGGAGAGTGCACAGTGGTTGCACCCTTGCCGGTCTTGTCGCCACCGGCTCGCGCCTGGCTGACTTGCCGCGGTAGCGATGCGCTCGTCCGCCGCGGGTTGTCGCCGTTGGCGAAGCCGATGAGACTCTGAATAGTGGCCCTCCAGTCATCGATCTTCTCTGTCACTGGAGGGTAGTCTAGGAGCAGCTGGGCACGCGCCGACGCTTCCGCCGGAGTGGTGGGCGGCGGCAGCGAACGGTGCAAGGAGCGAGATATGCTCGGACTCCTAACTGCGTTAGAAGGAGCAACATTCCGCCCAGGCGACTGCGCCACATTCGCGCCAGCATGATGGCGTGCATGCTGATCCTGAGCACTTCGGGATCCGCCAGCTTGATCTTGGCCCAGCAGACGTATGGTACCGTCGGTACCATGACGCTGCTGGTCCTGCGCCTCCTGGGACGGGTGCGGTGCGTGTACGGACGCCGAGGCCTTGGAGTGCAAGCGGTCGTTGTGGGAGGCGACCGCGCCGCCGACGTGCGGCGCAGCCTGGTCCTTGGACCTGGCAGCGCCACGAGTCTCCCCGTTGGCGCCCGCTCTTTCGCCGGCGCCTGCTCCACTAGCCGTCCGCTCCGGTGATGGCTGGCTCGGCGCAGACGGGGCGGCTACCTCCGAAGCCTTCTTCTTCGGCAGCATGTTGATGAAGACGATGAAGATTCGGCTCGCGCGAACGCCGGATCAGGTTCACACAACCTCGACGCAGCCCCTACCTGGCGCGCCAAAGATGTCGGGGGTGTCTGATCCCACGCACACCTATGGGGATCAGCGGACCGAGCCCCTTTTGGTTCGGCAGGGGGCGGTGGATGCACAAAGAGCAGATCGAGGCGAAACACACGAGCGAGACGATCGGTTTACCCAGGTTCGGGCCGCACGGATGCGTAAAACCCTACTCCTGCTTTGGTGGTTGTATTGAGTTCTTGCTCAGGAGCGGCGAGTGCTACAGTACACGCAAGCAGCTGGTGAGACCGAGCGTGAGAATGGCTGTCCTCCTCCCCCCACTGTTGCGCATGGGCCTCCTTTTATATGTGTAAGGGGTTACCGACAGGTGGCAACAGAGGTGGGGGCAAAAATGTAAAAGAGGTGGTAGTTGGATCCACAGCCTACAACAGACGTATCATACCTAACCCTGACGGCAGGGGACAAAGGCATTAAATGCCTTTCTGTGTCACCTAGATGGCACAGAGAGGGACCGCTAGGAACGCCACCGTTTGCCACGATGGCTACTTGTCAGCGCCTGCTTGCCACCGCATGCCCCCGGCTGCACAGCCTCCCGCCACGTACGCCAGGAATGGTCCCAGGGCGACACGTTGGTGGGTGAGCTGGAGCGCGGGCTGCGGGGTAGTAGCTTGCCGCGGCAAGCGCCTTGCCGCGGATGTTGTCTTGTCGCGTCCGGGAGCTTGTCGCTCACCGGGCCTTGTCGGGGCGCGCAGAGCGCCGCAGCGAGCTTCTTGAGATGCTTTGGTTGGTGTTCCCGGCAAGAGATCTTGCCGGGGTCTCGTCTCCTTGCCGGCAAGCTCCTCTTGCCGGGGCCTTGTCTCCTTCCCGGCAAGCTCCTCTTGCCGGGGCCTTGTTTTCCTCTTGGATACTTTGTTCTTGAATGGCCCCAAAGGGACCACGGAGGGTCTTGGCGGTCGCCCGGCAAGCCTTGCCGTGGGTCGCTGCGACTGCCCGTGCACAACTTCGGGATACTAAGGTACCCCTACTTTAGTACACCGACAACCAGGCGACATCCTCGGATCATTAGCGTCGATGTTGCTAGGCACCTTGAGTGGGGGGGGGCATGATTGCTTTGCTTGTTCGCCGAGCTGGGCAATTTGTTTCCCAGCTCGTCGTTCTTTCAGCCTTTGATCACTGACAGTACTTCACGACCGCTCCGCTTCGACAAATTCCTTTCCAATAATGCACTCATAGTTGCCTTTCGGCAGAGACTTGGGTGGTTTTGTCAGGGCAGCCAGAGTGCGCTTCGCTTTCACCGGATCTACCTTCTCCTCCGGAGGTGGATGTTTCTTTGCTTTCAGCTCTTGAAAGAAGTTCCTCACTTCTTCTTGCACGATCTCGGTGTTCTCCTCCGGGGTCCTCTCGTATGGTAACTTCTCTGGAGTCTTCAGAGAAGGACCGAATCTATATGTCCTCCCGCCTCTAGCTGTACTGCTAGACGCCGGCAGAGCAGACGGAGCGGTTGTCTTCTTTACTTTCTTACGAGGAGGAGGAGAAGGACTACGACGCGCCGGAGCAGCCAGAGTGGCGGCAGGTCTCTTCCGCCCTTGCAGACGAGGCGGAGAAGGAGGAGGCTGGCTGCTCGGGCGCGCCAGCGCAGGCGGAGAAGGAGGCGGAGTGCCGCCACGCGCCGGAGAAGGAGCTGGCTGAGTGCCTTGATCGTCACTCGCCAGAGGAGGAGGCGGTGGAGGAGGCGGAGTGCCCTGACTCGCCGGAGGAGGAGTAGGAGGCGGAGGCGTCCAGTTCGGAAGGTTGATGAGCTCCTTCCACCATAGGCATGGAGTCTTCAGAGCAGAACCCAGCCGAGTCTCCCCTTCACCGGTAGGGTGGTCAAGCTGGAGGTCCTCAAATCCCTCCGTAATTTCATCCACCATCACCCTAGCATATCCTTCTGGATTTAGCCGGCAGTGAAAAGTTCCGCCGGGTTCAGTAGGAAAAACAGAGCCAACAGCCGCCTTGACCTTCATATTAATCCATTGCGTCATAAGGTGGCAATTTTGAGACTTCGTGATAGCATCCACGGGATAGCTGGCAGGAGCCGTCAAGACATGCTCCGGCTGAAGCATCTCGGTGGAAGCCACGCTGCTTCTCCGCTGAGATGGCGGGGTAGGTTCGGCAGTTCGTTTGCTGCGATTTGCTTCTCGTTCCTCTATCGCTTGTACCCTAGCGTGCAGCACCTGCAGTTGGGTCTGCTCCACTTTCTTCCTCCTCTCGTGGCATTTGTAACCGCCTACATCCGGAAACCCAACCTTCCACGGAATGGAGCCTGGTGTGCCTCGTGTCCATCCAGGGTGCTCAGGATTCCCGAGGGCCATTGTGAGCTCGTCGTTCTCTCTGTCTGGAACGAACGTCCCTTGCTACGCTGCGTCGATATACTGCTGAAGCTTCTTGACTGGTATGTCCATTTGATTGTTCGTCCAAATGCACTTCCCTGATATAGGGTCCAAGGTTCCGCCAACCCCGAAGAACGAAGTCCGGCAATGGTCTGGCCAGTTAATTGTCTCTGGTTCGATCCCTTTATCAACCAGATCATTCTCAGTCTTGGCCCACTTAGGCCGGGCTACGAGGTAGCCACCTGACCCCGTGCGATGGTGATGCTTCTTTGCAACATTTTGCTTGTTTGTCGCCGACATCTTCTTACTCTTTTCCGATGTCTTGTGGGCCACAAATGCGGGCCAGTGATCTTTGATCTTCTCATATCTGCCCTTGAATTCTGGTGCCTCTTTATTTTCGACAAACTTATTCAGCTCTTTCTTCCACCTCCTAAATAGTTCTGCCATCCTCTTAAGAGCAAAAGACTTGATTAATTGCTCTTTACCTGGCTTCTCTGCATCATCCTCTGGCGGTAAGGTGAAATCTGATTTCAGCTCAGTCCAAAGATCATTTTCCTGCATATCATTGACATAAGACACCTCAGGGTCTTCTGTAGCAGGCTTTAACCATTGCTGGATGCTGATCGGGATCTTGTCCCTAACCAGAACCCTGCACTAAGCAACAAATGCGCTCTTTGTCCAGAGGGGTTCAATCGGTTGGCCGTCGGGCGCGATTGCTATGATCTCAAACTTTTCATCCGAGCTCAAATTTTTCTTCGGGACTCGTCTCTTTACCGAAGTTGTGCTCGATCCGGAGGGCTAGAAAAAAGAACAAAGACTTAATTAATATGTGTACAAAACAAAACAATGAATGCATCAATTAGCTAGTCAGCACAAGCTTAACTAATATATATACCTGGCCGAACTCGGTTCGGTCACCGGAGACGTCATCACGGTCTCCTTCTTGCACCGGCATTGGGTCACCGGAGCCGTCCTCACGGTCTCCTTCTTGCACCAGCATTAGGGCACCGGAGCCATCATAATCATAGCCAGCTGCTTCCAGACCATCAGTGTCGTTGAGAAACAACGAGCAGACGACATCACTTCCTCGTGCGATTATGTCCCCCAACAACTCTTCTTGTACTTCGTCTCGGGTGGTGTCCATAGTTTCTACAAATAAACATGGCAATTATTATTCAAACATGACAGATGGATATATTAGTGGCAAACGTAGAACTAATATTAATTAGTGGCCTCGACGCTGCTTCTCTAGGGTTTGGGGTGGCCTCGACGCTGCTTCTCTAGGGTTTGGGGTGGCCTCGACAATGCTTCAAGGATAAAAAAAGAAGAGGAAGAAGAAGAAGAAAAAGAGAAGAAGAAAGAATAGAGGAGTTCTTACTCTTTTTTTATTGGGAACGAGGGTCGCCGAGCGGTATATCGACCCCCCCCCTCGTGTTGAAGTTATCAGGAGATGGTATATATATCGACCCCCCCTCATGTTGAAGTTATCGGGAGGGGTATATCGACGACGACAGACCCAATAAAATACAAAATACAAACATATATATGAAAAAAAAATCTGAAAAGAAGCAATATACACAATATATATACTAACATATATACTCCCTCCGTTCCTAAATATAGGGTGTATTGTTTTTGGCACGAAAATTAAAAACGCACGTGGAATGAAAATTTCTCAAGTTTTGGGCGAGATTACACATGACTAATTGACATGAGAAAATAGAGGAGTTTGCCTAATATAAGTAAATGTAATCAAATCCTTGAAAAAGTTATTCAAACGAGTGGTGCAATGCAAGACACCTTATATTTCGAACTTTTTCTAAAAAATCTATACACCTTATATCAAGGAACGGAGGGAGTACATAATATACACAAAGAAGCAATATACACAATAAGACATAAGAACACGAAGAAAAATAAAAAGAGGAGAAGAAGAAAGGAATACTTAGAGGAGAAGATCAAAGAAAAAAGTAGAAAAAAAAGAGGAGAAGCAGAAAGGAATAGAGGAGAAGAAGAAAAAATATAATATATTCTATTTTATCTTCTTCTCCACTATTCCTTTCTTCTTCTCCTCTTCTTTTTCTTCTTTTTTCTTATTCTTATTTATTTCTCCTCTTCTTCCTCTCCTCTTCTTCTTTCTTTCATCTTCTTATTTTCTTTCATTCCTATCCTTCTTTTCCTTCCTTCTTAATATCACTTAGCAAATTTGCAACGATAGGGAGGGGGTGCTCCCATGGTCTAAAATCCGTCTATGCACGATAGAAAATTCTGAAAAAAAATACATCTATGATCCCTCAACGTCCCTGCCTCTCTCATCAACAAAAAAAATCTGTGAATTAAAAAACATCATGTTCTATAAACAAAAAAACATCATATTTCATCCACATTCGTGCATACATCATATATGTGATCATCTATGAAAAAAACACCATATTCTATAAAAAAATCATTACATATATATATATATATATAAACAACCATATATATATATATACAAACAAGCATATATATATGAAAAAAATTACAAAGGGAGGGCGCCGGCGGCCGGACCAAGCTGAGGAGAGGACCGCGCGCGCGTGGGGTCGGCGGCGAGGATGGTGTCGGGGCAGGGGCGCGGGCGACGGCGCGGGCGGGCCGGGGCGGCGCGTGTCGGGGTAGGGGCACATGCGACGGTGACGGGGGCGGGTCGGGGCGGCGCGCGTCGGTGCAGGGGCGGCGCGCGTCGGGGTAGGGGCGCGAGCGACGGCGGCCGATGGCAAGGGCGCGGGCGACAGCGAGGGCGCGGGCGACAGCGAGGGCGCGGGCGACGACGAGCACGGGCGAGGCGACGGCGACGCCGGGGCAGCCTGGCGGCATCGGCGCCGGGGCGGCAACTGCGAGAGATGGGAGTGAAAATTTCTGAAGTGTGAACTTATATAGCAAAGCCTTTAGTCCCGGTTTGTGGCACAAACCGGGACTAAAGGTGGGCATTAGTCCCGGTTGGTGGCACCAACCGGGACCAAAGGTCTTTTTCAGCATCCCAAAGGGCGGGAAGCGGTGGCCTTTGGTCCCGGTTGGTGGCACCAACCAGGACTAAAGGGGGGGGGGGCATTGGTCACGGTTTGTGCCACGAACCGTGACCAATGCCCCCCTTTAGTCCTGGTTGGTGCCACCAACTGGGACCAATGGCCTGCGCCTGCCAAAGCCGCGGTGCGGTGGGAGGTTTAGTCCCACCTCACTAGCCGAGGAGCGGCATGACTTGTTTATAAGCCCTGCCCCACCATCTTCATTAAACTCATCTGAATTGCAGGCCTCTAGGCCTAATCTGGCACTGCTATGGCTGTGGGCTGCTGGGCCTTCTGCGGGCGTGAATCCTGGCCCATGTATGGGTTTCTAGTCGTATTCAGGCCGTGGTGGCCCAGTAGGTGGCATTTTTTTCTATTTATTTTTTCATTTCTACTTAGAACTAAATACTTATAGTTTTTTAGTGATTTTTTTCTTTTAGGTCACAAAAATTATAAACTTTCTGTTAGTGCCATTAGTTTTAAAATTTGAATAGTTTAAATTTGAATTTTTTAAAATTTGTGTGAATCACTAGTTTATGAATAACTTTACTATAAAAATTGATTTTTGAGTCATTCTTTTTCCTGCTATTTAATATTACTGTGTTTTATCATTATACTCAATTTGGTAATTTTTGTTACTCATAACAAATATTATAGGGATTTTATCTTTTTTTCTATTTATTTTTTCATTTCTACTTAGAATAAAATACTTATAGTTTTTTAGTGATTTCTTTTTTCTTTTAGGTCACAAAAATTATAAACTTTCTGTTAGTGCCATTAGTTTTCAAATTTGAAAACAATTTTTTAGTTTTTTTGCTTTTAGTGCCTATTTTTTCCAGTTTTTTGTTTTGTTTTCTGCATTATTTATTTTCTTTTGTTTTTTGCTTTATTTTTAATTCTTTTTGCTTTTAGTTTTAGAAAATTTATAAACTATCTGTTAGTGCCATTAGTTTTCAAATTTAAAAACACTTTTTTAGTTTTTTTGTTTCCTTTGTTGCTTTATTTATTTTATTTTGTTTCTACTTACAACAAAATACTTATTGTTGCTATTTTTATTTTTTTCAGTTTTTTTGTTTTGTTTTCTGTATTATTTATTTTCTTTTGTTTTTTGCTTTATTTTTTAATTCTTTTTGCTTTTAGGTCAGCAAAATTATAAACTTTCTGTTAGTGCCATTAGTTAGAAAAATTATAAACTTTCTCTTAGTGCCATTAGTTTTCAAATTTGAATATTTAAAATTTGAATTCTTTGAAATTTGTGTGAATCACAAGTTTGTGATTAACTTTACTAAAGAGTTGAACATAGATGCACCTATAGAGAAAATTCGACCTAAATTCATAGTTTCCAAATGAACTCTGAAAAAGTTGGCATAGCATACTCGTGTGTTACAAAGTGGGCATGGTATCATCATAATAGTTGCGGGAGAAAGTCTTCACTTTTTCTTCGCTTGTGTCATTTGCTTATTGCGCCGTAACCATGGATAATCTTCATCGTTTATCAGGATGCTTGGGTCAGCCTCGACATTGAAGGAAGGAATTTCATGAAACTTTTCATAATCTTCAGACATGTCTGTCTGGCCCTCCACTCCCAAGATATCCCTTTTTCCTGAAAGAACTATGTGGCGCTTTGGCTCATCGTATGATGTATTCGCTTCCTTATCTTTTCTTTTTCTTGGTTTGGTAGACATGTCCTTCACATAGATAACCTATGCCACATCATTGGCTAGGACGAACGGTTCGTCAGTGCACCCAAGATTTTTCAGATCCACTGTTGTCATTCCGTACTGTGGGTCTACCTGTACCCCGCCTCCTGACAGATTGACCCATTTGCACTTAAACAAAGGGACCTTAAAATCATGTCCGTAGTCAAGTTCCTATATGTCCACTATGTAACCATAATATGTGTCCTTTCCACTCTCGGTTGCTGCATCAAAGCGGACACCGCTGTTTTGGGTGGTGCTCTTTTGATCTTGGGCGATCGTGTAAAATGTATTCCCATTTATCTCGTATCCTTTGTAAGTCAATACAGTCAAAGATGGTCCCCTGGACAACAAGTACCGCTCATCACAAACAGTGTTGTCACCTCTGAGACGTGTTTCCAACCAACTGCTGAAAGTCCTAGTGTGTTCACATGTAATCCAGTCGTCCCACTGCTCCGGGTGTTTGGAGCGCAGACTGTTCTTGTGTTCATCGACATACGTGGTCACCAAGGTAGAGTTCTATAAAACTGTGTAGTGTGCTTGAGACCAAGAATATCCATCCCTGCATATTATTGAGTCTCTTCCAAGAGTGCCTTTTCCAGTTAGTCTCCCCTCATACCGCGATTTAGGGAGACCTATCTTCTTAAGGCTAGGAATGAAGTCAACAAAAAACACGATAACATCCTCTGTTTGATGGCCCATGGAGATGCTTCCTTCTGGCCTAGCGTGGTTACGGACATATTTCTTTAGGACTCCCATGAACCTCTCAAAGGGGAACATATTGTGTAGAAATACGGGCCCCAGGATGACAATCTCGTCGACTAGATGAACTAGGACGTGCGTCATGATATTGAAGAAGGATGGTGGGAACACCAGCTCGAAACTGATAAGACATTGCACCACATCACTCCTTAGCCTTGGTATGATTTCTGGATCGATCACCTTCTGAGAGATTGCATTGAGGAATGCACATAGCTTCACAATGGCTAATGGACGTTTTTCGGTAGAAGCCCCCTCAATGCAACCGGAAGCAGTTGCGTCATAATCACGTGGCAGTCATGAGACTTTAGGTTCTGAAACTTTTCTCTGGCATATTTATTATTCCCTTTATATTCGACGAGAAGCCAGTCATGACCTTCATACTGAGCAGGCATTCAAAGAAGATTTCTTTCTCTTCTTTCGTAAGAGCGTAGCTGGCAGGACCTTTATACTTCTTCGGAGGCATGCCGTATTTTTTGTGCAAACGTTGCAGGTCCTCCCGTGCCTCAGGTGTATCTTTTGTCTTCCCATACACGCCCAAGAAGCCTAGAAGGTTCACGCAAAGGTTCTTCGTCACGTGCATCACGTCGATTGAAGAGCGGACCTCTAGGTCTTTCCAGTATGGTAGGTCCCAAAATATAGATTTCTTCTTCCACATGGGTGCGTGTCCCTCAGCGTCATTCAGAATAGCTAGTCCGTCGGGACCCTTTCCAAAGAGTACATGTAAATCATTGACCATAGCAAGTACATGATCACTGGTACGCATGGCGGGCTTCTTCTGGTGATCTGCCTCGCCTTTGAAATGCTTGCCTTTCTTTCGACGTTGATGGTTGGTCGGAAGAAATCGACGATGGCCCAGGTACACATTCTTCCTGCATTTGTCCAGTTATATACTTTCAGTGTCATCTAAATAGTGCGTGCATGCGTGGTATCCTTTGTTTGTCTGCCCTAAAAGGTTACTGAGAGCGGGCCAATCGTTGATGGTCACGAACAGCAATGCCTTTAGGTTAAATTCCTCCTGTCTGTGCTCATCCCACGTACGTACACCGTTTCCATTCCACGGCTGTAAAAGTTCTTCAACTAATTGCCTTAGGTACACATCAATGTCGTTGCTGGGTTGCTTAGGGCCTTGGATGAGAACTGGCATCATAATGAACTTCCGCTTCATGCACATCCAAGGAGGAAGGTTATACATACATAGAGTCACGGGCCAGGTGCTGTGATTGCTGCTCTGCTCCCCGAAAGGATTAATGCCATCTGCGCTTAAAGCAAACCATACGTTCCTTGGGTCCTTTGCAAACTCATCCCAGTAGTTTCTCTCAATTTTTCTCCACTGCGACCCATCAGCGGGTGCTCTCAACTTCCCGTCTTTCTTCCGGTCCTCACTGTGCCATCGCATCAACTTGGCATTTTCTTCCTTTCTGAACAGATGTTTCAACCGTGGTATTATAGGAGCATACCACATCACCTTCGCAGGAACCCTCTTCCTGGGGGGCTCGCCGTCAACATCACCAGGGTCATCTCGTCTGATCTTATACCACAATGCACCGCATACCGAGCATGCGTTCAGATCCTTGTATGCACCGCAGTAGAGGATGCAGTCATTAGGGCATGCAGGTATCTTATCCACCTCCAATCCTAGAGGGCATACGACCTTCTTTGCTGCGTATGTACTGTCGGGCAATTCGTTATCATTTGGAAGCTTCTTCTTCAATATTTTCAGTAGCTTCTCAAATCCTTTGTCAGCCACAGCATTCTCTGCCTTCCACTGCAGCAATTCCAGTACGGTACCGAGCTTTGTGTTGCCATCGTAGCAATTGGGGTACAACCCTTTTTGTGATCCTCTAATATCCGATCGAAATTCAGCTTCTCCTTTTGACTTTCGCATTGCGTCCTTTCATCGACAATGACCCGGCGGAGATCACCATCATCGGGCACATTGTCTGGTTCCTCTTGATATTCAGCAGCTTCACCCGTTGCAGCATCATTGGGCACATTGTCTGGTTCCTCTTGATCTTCACCAGCTCCCCCCGTTGCAGCATCACCGTATCCAGGGGGCACATAGTTGTCATCGTACTCTTCTTCTTCGCCATCTTCCATCATAACCCCTATTTCTCCGTGCCTCGTCCAAACATTATAGTGTGGCATGAAACCCTTGTAAAGAAGGTGGGAGTGAAGGATTTTCCGGTTAGAGTAAGACCTCGTATTCCCACATTCACTGCATGGATAACACATAAAACCATTCTGCTTGTTTGCCTCAGCCGCATCGAGAAACTCATGCACGCCCTTAATGTACTCGGAGGTGTGTCTGTCACCATACATCCATTGCCGGTTCATCTACGTGGATTATATATAATTAAGTGTCCAAATTAATCGAAGTTCATCATCACATTAAAAGCAAAGTACATACATAGTTCTCATCTAACAACATATAGCTCTCCAGAGCATCTAATTAATTAAACCATACATTGAAACTATGTAAAACATTTCAATGCGAAAACAGATGCGATCATAATCGCAACCAAGGTAAAAATTGATCCAACGGCATAATGATACCAAGCCTTGGTATGAATGGCATATTTTCTAATCTTTCTAATCTTCAAGCGCATTGCATCCATCTTGATCTTGTGATCATCGACGACATCCGCAAGACGCAACTCTAATATCATCTTCTCCTCCTCAATTTTTTTTATTTTTTCCTTCAACAAATTGTTTTCTTCTTCAACTAAATTTAACCTCTCGACAATAGGGTCGGTTGGAATTTCCGATTCACATACATCCTACATAAATAAAATCTATGTCATGTTGGTCGGCACAATTTTCATAAACAATAAATGAACCAATAGTTATAAAGATAATATATATACCACATCCAAATCATAGACATGACGAGGGCCGAGGGGGGCGCATACCAAAACCATCGCACTATATAAGATGGAATAATAAAAGTAAGAAAATAATACAAGTATCTATGTAAACATACAAGTAAGAATATTTTTTCCTTTCAAAAAGAAGATAAGAACAAGAGGCTCACCACGGTGGTGCCGACGATGAGCTCGGCGCGGGTGATCGACGGCGGTGAAGACAGGGACGGGGCGCGAAGGACCGCTAAACCTAGACAAATATTGAGGAAAATGGAGCTTGAAGGTCGAGCTTGGAGAGGAGAAAGCTTAAGTAGTGTGGCACGGGCATTCCATCGAACACCTTGTGTGCATAGGTGGTGAGCTAGAGCACCACCAAGCCCTCTCCCCCTCGGCCAGAAAAAAATAGAGCAGTGTGCTCTACTCTTACGCGAGGGGGTATATATAGGCACCTCATTGGTCCCGGTTGGTGGCATGAAGCGGGACTAAAGGGGAGCCTTTGGTCCCGGTTCAAGCCACCAACCGGGACCAATGGTGGTGGGCCAGAAGCGAGGCCATTGGTCCCGGTTTGTCCCACCAACCGGGACCAAAAGGTCCAGACGAACCGGGACCGATGGCCCACATGCCCGGTCGGCCCCTTGGGCTCACGAACCGGGTCCAATGCCCCCATGGGTCCCGGTTCTAGACTGAACCGGGACTAATGGGCTGACCCGGCATAGACTGTTGCCCCCTTTTCTACTAGTGAATTTATCTTATCACAAAACTATCTGTTACCACTTATTTCAGTACTTGCAGAGAATACCTTGCTGAAAACCGCTTATCATCTCCTTCTGCTCCTCTTTGGGTTCGACACTCTTACTTATCGAAAGGACTACGATGGATCCCCTATACTTGTGGGTCATCAAGAACCATGACCTAAAGGCACCTTACTTGTCGTCTGAAAAGTCTGCAACATGAACGTTGCAGCCCGAAAACGGGCCAGCACATGGAATATGCTGGCAAGGTAACACAGTAGAGCAATAACAGAATAATGCTATCACTACATGCATATTTGGCTGGTGCAAAGCTCTATGGTTACAGTTTTGCGTAAAGCCAGTTTTTTCCTACTACAAAGGAATAAATTCTATTTAACTATCATGGTAGTTGTTAAACATTGAGAGCGTAGACACCCTCTCAATCCCAATTAAACATCATCATTAAAACCCAACAAAATTAATTAAAGTCACATGATGAGATTCACATGATAATCCAAGTACTAGATACTCAAGACGTCCATAACCGGGGACCCAGCTAATCATGGTTAGTTATACACTCTGCAGAGGTTTGCACACTTTTCCCCACAAGACTCGATCTCCTCCATTGGGATTCTCGCACTACATGGTGTTTCCCCTACATATGCTAGTCTACCACTTTTCCCCACAAGACTCGATCTCCTCCACTGGTAGACCGTTACACCTACTTTCCCCTACATCTGCTAGTCTACCACTGTAAGAGTTCGCACGACTTAATCAACTATGCTAGAGCCCATAGTAGCTTGTGGCTGCACACGGAAGTTTCTAGTATGAATAATCTCATGATCCCTTTGAGCCTGGGTGGCGGTCCATAAAGAAAACAGGCAATCGCTGGAATACCCAGGTGCCTCAATCCACCCAGATGTGTATTAAAGTGGCCATATTAAATGAACCATTAATTAACAATCTCACATCTGTCATGGATACACTCACCCAATCCACGTCTACTAGCATAGCATGGCAATATAAGAAAACGTAGAAGTAACTCCCAAAGGTTTGATAATAAACATGTGATAGGTACTACCTCATCTACTTCCCAAAACCCACATATTATTCAGATCCTAATGCAATAAAACTGGGTAGTAAAGAGGTATGATCAAAGTGTTACTTGCCTTGCTGATGATCCGTGAAACCTAGAGATTCGAAGTAGTAAGCGGCGCACTCTGGGCACTCTAACACAAACAAACAAGCATACAATAAGCACTTATCTAATGCACAGGTAAAAATCAAATAAGAGATTTAACTAGAAAGTTCAACTTAAGAACTCCGGTTTGCAAAAAGAAACAAATCGAACGAAATAATGAAAGACAAACGGCGAAAGAAACAAGCTTCGTTTACTAATCTGGACTTAAGTCAAATTTTACAGAAGCAAAAACTTGCTTGAGTTGGTTAAACGGAAAGAGGGGTTCGAGACGAAACTCTAGGCGCTTGAATTGCCTGATTCCGATATACGAGCGAAAAGTTATACTAAAACGAAAATCGGATCAGAAATCGCGATCAGAAATAATTGCGGAAAATCCGAGAAAAAGAAAAACTGACGAACAGATTAACGAACAAACGTTCGTTAACTGAAACTAAATGGTGAACTCGTCCGTTAAAACGAACGAACGAGCGAACACTCGCTAAATAAGTGAAGGGAGAAAAACAAAAAAAGCTGATCTAAATAAAAAATCCTAGGGTTTTCAAAAAAAACCCGAATCGGTTTTCTTCTGAAAACCGGCGGCGGACGACGGCTACCTCGTCGGAAACCGGCGGAACTCGGGGCTCCGGCGGGGTGGGGTGGCGTCGGCGGCGGGCGCGGCACGCGGCGGCGGCACACGGCGGCTGCGGCTGCGGGAGGCGGGGCGGGTCGGGGTGGCGGGGTGAGGCGGCGGCGGTGGGCGGTATTTATGAGGGGCGGCGTTGGCGGCTTGGGGAAGGGGGCGCCGGGTCGGGGTCGGCCACGGGAGGCTAGCCCCGGCCGGACTCGGCGGCGGCGGCGGGTCGGACTCCCCCGAGGAAGGCGGCGGCACAGGCCTGGCCTGGCTAGGCTAGGCCTTCGGCCCAGTCGGGCGCACGATATTTTTTTATTTTTTTAAACAAATTCCGTTGAAACTAAAAAAAATTCTAGAAAATAAAATGAAATTCTAAAAATGCCAAAATAAATTTTCACTGTCTAAATAAAATATTTAGAACGAGATGAACATTTTCTTGGCCCTAAAGTGCACTTTGAAAAACGTGCATTTTTTCCTAAATTCAAAAAGAACTAGCCAAAAACTCCGAAATAAAATCTTATTTGATTTTTTATTAAATCCTCAATATTTCTTTATTTTGGGAAAGTCATTTTATTCCCTCTCTCATATTTTTATAATAGAAATAATTGAAGATAAAATAAATAAAATCAAATGATCCTATTTTCAAAATTTGAGAAAACTCAAATATGGAACTGACGAAATTCCCAACTCTCTCCGTGGGTCCTTGAGTGGCGTAGAATTTCTGGATCAGGCCAAAAGCAAATAAAATATGATATGTAGATGATCTAATGTATAACATTCCAAATTGAAAATTTGGGATGTTATAGTAGTGAACCTGTTATTGAAACACCTGAGAATCCAAATGATATTTCTGTCTCTGATGTTGAAACACAATCTGGTAATAAACCTGAAACTGGTGATAATGTTAATGATAATGTTCATGATGATGCTCAACCTAGTAATGATAATGATATAGAAATTGAACCTGTTGTTGATCTTGATAACCCACAATCAAAGAATCAACGTTATGATAAGAAAGACTTTGTTGCTAGGAAACATGGTAAGGAAAGAGAGCCTTGGGTTCAGAAACCCATGCCTTTTCCTCGAAAACCATCCAAGAAAAAGGATGATGAGGATTTTGAGCGCTTTGCTGGAATGATTAGACCTATCTTTTTGCGTATGCGATTAACTGATATGCTTAAAATGAATCCTTATGCTAAGTACATGAAAGAAATTGTTACAAATAAAAGAAAGATACCGAAAGCTGAAATTTCCACCATGCTTGCTAATTATACTTTTAAGGGTGGAATACCAAAGAAACTTGGAGATCCAGGATACCCACTATACCATGCTCCATTAAAAGAAACTATGTTAAAACTGCTTTATGTGATCTTGGAGCCGGTGTTAATGTTATGCCTCTCTCTTTATATCGTAGACTTGATTTGAATAAGTTGACACCTACTGAAATATCTTTGCAAATGGCTGATAAATCAACTACTATACTTGTCGGTATTTGTGAGGATGTGCCTGTTGTAGTTGCAAACGTTACTATTTTAACGGACTTTGTTATTCTTGATATTCCCGAGGACGATAGTATGTCTATTATTTTTGGAACACCCTTTTTGAATACTGGAGGGGCTGTTATTGATTGCACTAAAGGCAATGTCACTTTTCATGTTAATGGTAATGAGCATATGGTACACTTTCCGAGGAAACAACCTCAAGTTCATAGTATCAACTCTATTGGAAAAATTCCATCGATTATATTTGGAGGTTTTTAATTTCCTCTACCTACTGTCAAGAAGAAATATGATATTCTTATTATTGGGGATGTGCATATCCCCGTTGAGGTAACATAGTGTTATTCGAAATTTCTCCGGTTCCATGTTATTCGGAATGAGTTCGTTAATAAGACTTGATCAACCTTGTTAGCGGATTCCTTTTGATGATCATGAGATGGATGAAACTAGAAGACACAACCTGCTGTACCCTCCTTTTACTTTCTGTTATTTATATTAAATAAATTAAAAATAGTGTTTTCTGTCTGTTATCTGATTATCCGTGCAATATAAAAATACCCCAAAAATAAAAGTTCTCCAAATGCCCTGAAATTTAAATATGATTTTTTCTAGAATATTTAGAATATTTGGCACTGAGAACACATCAGGAGGAGCTGGCACCTGGCCACGAGGGTCAGGGGCGCGCCCTACCCCCTTGGGCGCACCCCTTGCCTCGTGGGCCCACGGTGGCCCTCCTCCACTTATTCCTGCACCCACACACTCCTTCTTCCTCCCACAAAACTGCTTGCTCAAAGCACCTCTCACAAAACTGCTTGGGGAGATTGTTCCTTGGTATGTGACTCCTCCATTGGTCCAATTAGTTTTTGTTCTAGTGCTTTATTCATTGCAAATTTGTGTTGCTTAGGTGACCCTATTCTTCAGCTTGCATGTCAAATTTGTATGGTCAAAAGTAGTTTTGATGCATGATATAGGCTCTAGGCACTTGTAGGAGTAGTTGCTATCAATATTATTGATCTTTGTTCACTTTCATTTTGAAGTTACTAAAAATTTCAGAAATTTTTCAGAGGAAGAAATATGTTTAGGAAAATGTACCAAGGTGGCTCTTCAAGGAAACAAGAGCCCAGGCTTGCAATGTGTGATGCTGATGATGAGCCACCAAGAAACGCTCCAGTGCGTCCTTGTGAATGGCCTTCGGAAAATTTTATGGATCGAGCGGGAATTAAGGAAGAACTTAACGCATATTTGCGTAACGCTGATCTTGTGAGCTTCGAGGAAGAAAAGTGCAGCCAGTATCACTATCTCACTAGTTCCTTTGTGAGGAGGTTTGAATTTTCATCTTCACGTAATTCTCCAACTGTCCTGTTTGATCTTTATGAAAATTCTTACACTATGGACTTAGAGGATTTTACCACTGCTTGCAAACTTCTACAATGGGGTAGTATCAGGGATCCTCGCAAATCTGAATTTAGAGATTTTCTTGCTAGTATAAATGTGGGGGAATCTAGAGATATAACACAAGCTACTATAGGGAGCATTCACTTTCCTGCTATACATTATTTTGATCTCTTCATAGGTAGATGCATTAATGGTAAAGATGAGGCATGTCACATGTGTGTCCCCGTCCTCAGTATTCTTAGGAGTGCTGTGTTAGGAGATAAATCTTATAATTTGGGAGCCATTGTTGCACGTAGGTTGCATCTTAATAGATTTAATGGAGATTTCTTTGGTGGAATTTATGCAACCCGCATAGCTAATTTTCTTTGTGTAGCCATACACGAAGATGATATTGAATTACCTCCTGCTTACCTAGACTTTAATGCTATGGTTCACCACCAGTTTGTCGAGAGGAATGAATCACCTCTCCAGTATCGTTTAATCTTTGACAGATGTCGTGCTGTCCGTATTACTCTCCCTGCTCCTGCCTTTTTGGTTATCCGGCAAAAGGAAGATATATTATTACCAGAGAGGAGGCAGATGAGTACGAGAGGAGGGCGGAGGCCGCTCGTCGCCACTCTACAGCTCAGGAGGCGATAGCCGCTGCATCTCAGTATGATCCCAACTATTAATATGGATATCAGCCAGGCCAACCGTGGCCATAGACCAACTTAGGCCAAAAGCCTAAGCTTGGGGGAGTACATATTTCTCACCGTCATTATATTCATGTTCACACACTTATTGCTAGACGTTGGTGCTCATACTTTTTCATCGTATCATCCATGCTAGTTTATTTCCTTTGTATGCTTTCTTCTTGTGTGTTTAATAAACCTTACGAAAAACCAAAAAAAATTAGTTGTAGCTTTTAAGTAGTTTACTTTTCATGCTTGTAGTAGTAATTAAAAAGAAAACCCAAAAATATTTCCTGTTCTTCTTTTACTTGCTGGGAGCTTTCCCGTGTAAATAGTTTTATTTCTTTTCTTTTCTTTGGGGGTCGATAGGAGAAGACCATAATTAAATTGTTGAAGTAGCTCTTATATGCATTATTGTTGATTTGACAAAAGAGCCCATATTGTCTTGTCTTCTCCTGTTTATTGAATGCTTGCATATTCCAGCTTAGTCCAATGCACGTGCACTATTATTATTATTCACATCGTTCGGTCGTGCAAGTGAAAGGCAATTATGACGATATATGATGGACTAACTGAGATGAGAAAAGCTGGTATGAACTCGACCTCTCTTGTTTTTGTAAATATGATAAGTTCATCGTTCCTGATTCAGCCTATTATGAATAAACACGTTTCCAATGACAACTAGAGATCATAGTTTCTTGTGCCATGCTTGATTAGCTAGGAGCTTATAATGGTTTACCTTACGTGCCAACATGCTATTAAAATGGTTGTGATGTAGTATGATAGGGTGGTATCCTCCTCTGAATGATTTAAGTGACTTGACTTGGCGCATGTTCACGCATGTAGTTGAAACAAAATCAACATAGGCTTCACGATATTTATGTTCATGGTGGATTATATCCTACTCATGCTTGCATTTGGTGTTGATTAATTTTAATGCATGTTCATGACTGTTGTCGCTCTCTAGCTGGCCGCTTCCCAGTCTTTTGCTAGCCTTCACCTGTACTAAGCGGGAATACTGCTTGTGCATCCAACTCCATAAACCCCAAAGTTATTCCATATGAGTCCACCATACCTACCTATATACGGAATCTACCTGCCATTCCAAGTAAATTTGTATGTGCCAAACTTTAAACCTTCAAATAAATATCCTGTTTTGTATGCTCGAATAGCTGATGTATCAACCAGGGTTGTCCGTATCTTCCATGTTAGGCGGGTTATTCTCAAGAGGAGTGGACTCCGCTCCTCACTCACGAGAAAGTGGCTGGTGACCGGGATGCCCACTCCCATGCTTTATGCAAATCAAATAAAAATAATTGCAAACAAAACTCCCCCCGGGACTCTTGTTAGTTGGAGGCACTCGTTGTTTCGAGCAAGCCATGGATTGGTGCTTGTTGGTGGAAGGGGGAGTATAAACTTTATCATTCTGTTTGGGAACCGCCTATAATGTGTGTAGCATGGAACATATTGCCATCTCTTGGTTGTTATGTTGACAATGAAAGTATACCGCTCAAAATATTATTGACCTCTATTTCAAAATCGAGCTCTGGCACCTCTACAAATCCCTGCTTCCCTCTACGAAGGGCATATCCATTTACTTTTATGTTGAGTCATCACCCTCTTATTAAAAAGCACCAGTTGGAATGCGCCGTTGTCATTTACATGCATTACTATTAATTTATATTGAGTATGACTGTGGCTGGATCTCTTTTACCATGAGTTACAATTTCCAGTCAGCCCTTGATCTTCAGGGGTGCTCTGCATTTATGTTTTGCGGTCTCAGAAAGGGCTAGCGAGATACCATCTTGTTATATCATATTATGATTGTTTTGAGAAAGTGTTTTCATCCGAGATTTATTATTATTGCTCGCTAGTTGATTATGCCATTGATATGAGTAAACATGAGACCTAAATGTTATTGTGAATATGGTTAATTCATAATCTTTGCTGAAAACTTGAATGCTGGCTTTACATATTTACAACAACAAGAGCAAACAGAGTTTGTAAAAGTTTTTCTGTATCACTTTCAGTTTGTCAACTGAATTGCTTGAGGAGAAGAAAAGGTTTAAGCTTGGGGGAGTTCATACGTCTCCGTCGTATCTACTTTTCCAAACACTTTTGTCCTTGTTTTGGACTCTAACTTGCATGATTTGAATGGCATTAACCTGGACTGATGTTGTTTTCAGCAGAATTGCTATGGTGTTATTTATGTGCAGAAATAAAAGTTCTCGGAATGACCTAAAACTTCACGGAACAACTTTTCAGAAATAATAAAAAATCCTTGCAAAAGATGAAGGCCAGGGGGCCCACCACTTGTCCACGAGGGTGGGGGGGGGCGCCTGCCCCCCTAGGGCGCGCCCCCTACCTCGTGGGCCCCCTGGAGCTCGTCCGACCTCAACTCCAACTCTATATATTTGGTTTCGGGGAGAAAAAAAATCAAAGAGAAGGATTCATCGCGTTTTACGATACAGAGCCACCGCCAAGCCCTAAAACCTCTCGGGAGGGCTGATCTGGAGTCCGTTCGGGGCTCCGGAGAGGGGAATCCGTCGCCATCATCATCAACAACAATCCTCCATCACCAATTTCATGATGCTCACCGCTGTGCATGAGTAATCCCATCATAGGCTTGCTGGACGGTGATGGGTTGGATGAGATCTATCATGTAATCGAGTTGTTTTGTTAGGGTTTGATCCCTAGTATCCACTATGTTCTGAGATTGATGTTGCTATGACTTTGCTATGCTTAATGCTTGTCACTAGGGCCCGAGTGCCTTGATTTCAGATCTGAACCTATTATGTTTTCATCAATATATGAGAGTTCTTGATCCTATCTTGCAAGTCTATAGTCACCTATTATGTGTTATGATCCATTAACCCCGAAGTGACAATAATCGGGATACTTACCGGTGATGACCGTAGTTTGAGGAGTTCATGTATTCACTATGTGTTAATGCTTTGGTCCGGTACTCTATTAAAAGGAGGCCTTAATATCCCTTGGTTTCCGCTAGGACCCCACTGCCACGGGAGGGTAGGACAAAAGATATCATGCAAGTTCTTTTCCATAGGCACGTATGACTATATTCGGAATACATGCCTACATTACATTGATGAACTGGAGCTAGTTCTGTGTTACCCTAGGTTATGATTGTTACATGATGAACCGCATCCGGCATAATTCTCCATCACCAATCCATTGCCTACGAGCTTTCCATATATTGTTCTTCGCCTATTTACTTTTCCGTTGCTATTGCTATCATCACTACAAAATACCAAAAACATTACTTTTGCTACCATTACCTTTTGCTACCGTTACCACTACTATCATATTACTTTCTACTAAATACTTTGCTGCAGATATTAAGTTTCCAGGTGTGTTTGAATTGACAACTCAGCTGCTAATACTTGAGAATATTCTTTGGCTCCCCTTTTGTTGAATAAATAAATTTGGGTTGAATACTCTACCCTAAAAAACTGTTGCGATCCCCTATACTTGTGGGTTATCAGCCCTCTCTCTCCGCTTAAGGCCCATGTGGCCCATTAGTTCCCTCGGGGGTTCCGATAACCCCCCGACACTCCAACAATTATCCGGTGACCCCCAGAACTCATCCGGTGTCCGAATATAGTCATCCAATATATCAATATTTATGTCTCGACCATTTCGAGACTCCTCGTCATGTCCGTGATCACATCCGGGACTCCGAACTATCTTCAGTACATCAAAACACATAAACTCATAATACCGATCGTCACCGAATGTTAAGCGTGCGGACCCTACGGGTTCGAGAACTATGTAGACATGACCGAGACACGTGTCCGGTCAATAACCAATAGCGGAACCTGGATGTTCATATTGGCTCCCACATATTCTATGAAGATCTTTATCGGTCAAACCGCATAACGATATATGTTGTTCCCTTTGTCATCGGTATGTTACTTGTCCGAGATTCGATCGTCGGCATCTCAATACCTAGTTCAATCTCGTTACCAGCAAGTCTCTTTACTCGTTCTGTAATGCATCATCCCGCAACTAACTCATTAGTCACATTGCTTGAAAGGCTTATAGTGATGTGCATTACCGAGAGGGCCTAGAGATACCTCTCCGATACACAGATTGACAAATCCTAATCACGATCTATGCCAACTCAACAAACACCATCAGACACACCTATAGAGAATGTTTATAGTCACCCAGTTATGTCGTGACGTTTGATAGCACACTAAGTGTTCGTCTGGTATTCGGGAGTTTCATGATCTCATTGTCATAGGAACATGTATAAGTTATGGAGAAAGCAATAACAACAAACTAAACGATCATCGTGCTAAGCTAACGGATGGGTCAAGTCAATCACATCATTCTCTAATGATGTGATCCCGTTGATACGTCTCTAATGTATCTATTATTTTTGGTTGTTCCATGCTATTATATTATCTGTTTTGAATGTTTAATGGGCTTTAATTTACCTTTCTATATTATTTTTGGGACTAACCTACTAACCAAAGGCCCAGTGCAAATTGCTGTTTTTTGCCTATTTCATTGTTTCGCAGAAAAGGAATATCAAAGGGAATCCAAATGGAATGAAACCTTCGGGAGAGTTATTTTTGAACAAAAGCAATCCAGGAGACTTGGAGTGGACGTCAAGGAAGCAATGAGGCGGCGACGAGGCAGGAAGGCGCACCCTGGGGGTAGGCACGCCCCCACCCTCGTGGGCCCCTCGTGGCTCCGCTGACCTACTTCTTTCGCCTACATATACTCATATACCCCGAAAACAACCGAGAGCACCACGGAACCCTATTTCCACCACCTCAACCTTCTGTACCCGTGAGATCCAATCTTGGGGCCTTTTCCGGCGCTCCGGCGGAGGGGGAATCGATCACGGAGGGCTTCTACATCAACACCATAGCCTCTCCGATGATGTGTGAGTAGTTTACCACACACCTTCGGGTCCATAGTTATTAGCTAGATGGCTTCTTCTCTCTCTTTGGATCTCAATACAAAGTTCTCCTTGATTCTCTCGGAGATCTATTCGATGTAGTTCTTTTTGCGGTGTGTTTGTCGAGATCCGATGAATTGTGGGTTTATGATCAAGATTATCTATGAACAATATTTGATTCTTCTCTGAATTCTTTTATGCATGATTTAATATCTTTGCAAGTCTCTTTAAATTAGCAGTTTGGTATGGCCTACTAGATTGATCTTTCTTGAAATGGGAGAAGTGCTTAGCTTTGGGTTCAATCTTGCGGTGTCCTTTCCCAGTGACAGCAGGGGCAGCAAGGCACGTATTGTATTGTTGCCATCAAGGATGAAAAGATGGTGTTTATATCATATTGCTTGAGTTTATGCCTCTACATCATGTCATCTTGCCTAATGCATTACTCTGTTCTTATGAACTTAATACTCTCGATGCATGTTCGATAGAGGTCGATGTGTGGAGTAATAGTCGTAGATGCATACTCTTTTCGGTCTACTTGTCGCAGACGTGATGCCTATATACATGATCATGCCTAGATATTCTCATAACTATGCACTTTTCTATCAGTTGCTCGACAGTAATTTGTTCACCCACTATAGAATTTTCTATCTTGAGAGAAGCCACTAGTGAAACCTATGGCCCCCGGGTCTATCTTCCATCATATTATTTTCCTATCTACTTGCTATTTCTATCGTTGTTTATTTTGCAATCTATACAATAAAAGTACCAAAAATATTTATCTTATTATCTCTATCAGATCTCACTTTTGCAAATGACCGTGAAGGGATTGACAACCCCTTTATCGCGTTGGTTGCGAGGTTTTTGTTTGTTTGTGCAGGTACTAGGGACTTGCGTGTTACCTCCTACTGGATTGATACCTTGGTTCTCAAAAACTGAGGAAAATACTTTTACTACTTTGCTGCATCGCCCTTTCCTCTTCAAGGGAAAACCAACACATGCTCAAGAGGTAGCAAGAAGGATTTCTGGCGCCATTGCCGGGGAGGTTGCACCAAGTCAAGTCAAGATTTGATCTCTCGTCAACAAGCCATTTCTGGCGTTGTTGTTGGGGAGATATACGCACAAGTCAAGACATACCAAGTACCCATCACAAACTCTTATCCCTCGCATTACATTATTTGCCATTTGCCTCATGTTTTCCTCTCCCCCACTTCACCCTTACCGTTTTATTCGCCCTCTTTTCCGTTCGCCCTTTTTCCGTTCATCTCTTTTCGCTTGCTTCTTGAGTGCTTGTGTTTTGGATTGTTTGTCGCGATGGCTCTATCAAAAAGCATTGATCCTCACCTTAGAAGGTTGGAAGAAATTGAAAACCACGTTAGAAGTTTTATGTCCTTGTAGTTTGAGCATAATAATTTCTTCAGAAACGAGCTTAAAGAACAAAAAAGTTTTACGGGTACATGAATAAAGAGCTTGATGATATGTCTAAAGAATTTTATGGTTTGAAATCTCAGTTCACTCATCTTGAAAACTTAATAGCCCAAACTTCGGATAAGCAGGCCACCTTAGTTGATAAGATGGACGCCAAACAGGAAGAGCTAGAGGATAATAATGATGAAGATCTAAAAGTGGTCGATGTGTCTCCTATTAAATCTTTGTTTTGCAATATGAATCTTGATAATGATGGGACTGGAGATGAGTCAACTTTAGCTAAAAGGTGTCCCAATGATTCAGAGTTTTTAGATCTTGATGCAAAAAATGGTAAAGGTGGGATTCAAGAGGTCAAGACTTTACATAGCAATGAACCCATTATTTTGGATTTCAAGGAATTTAATTATGATAATTGCTCTTTGATAGATTGTATTTCCTTGTTGCAATCCATGCTAAATTCTCCTCGTGCTTATGATCAAAATAAAGCTTTTAGCAAACATATTGTTGATGCTTTAATGCAATCTTATGACGAAAATCTTGAATTAGAAGTTTCTATCCCTAGAAAACTTTATGATGAGTGGGAACCTACTATTAAAATTAAAATTAAAGATCATGAACTCTATGCTTTATGTGATTTGGGTGCTAGTGTTTCCAAGATTCCAAAAACTTTGTGACGTGTTAGGTTTCCGTGAATTTGATGATTGTTCTTTAAATTTGCATCTTGCGGATTCCATTATTAAGAAACATATGGGAAGGATTAATGATGTTATTATTGTTGCAAATAGGAATTATATGCCTGTAGATTTCCTTGTTCTTGATATAGATTGCAATCCTACATGTCCTTTTACTCTTGGTAGACCTTTTCTTAGAACGACTGATGCAATTATTTATATGAAAGAAGGAAATATTAGATTCCAATTTCCATTAAGGAAAGGCATAGAACACTTTCCTAGGAAGAAAATTAAATTACCTTAGGAATCTATTATGAGAGCCACTTATGGATTGCATACCAAAGATGACAATACCTAGATCTATTCTTGTTTTTATGCCTAGCTAGGGGCGTTAAATGATAGCGCTTGTTGGGAGGCAACCTAATTTTATTTTTGTTTCTTGTTTTTGTTCCTGTTTAGTAATAAATAATTCATCTAGATTCTGTTTATATGTGGTTTTATGCTTTTAATTAGTGTTTGTGCCAAGTAGAACCTTTGGGAAGACTTGTGGGAAGTCTTTGCGATCTTGCTGTAAAAAACAGAAACTTTAGCGCTCACGAGATTTGCTGCCATTTTTTACTGGAGAGTGTTATTAGGTTGATTATTTTTGCAGATTATTAATAGACAAATTCCTCACACCCACCAATTAATTTCAGAAATTTTGGGGGTTACAGATTTATTCGAAACCTACAGATTACTAAAGACTATTATGTTTTTGACTGATTCTGTTCTTCGTGTGTTGTTTGCTTATTTTGATGAATCTATAGCTAGTATCGGGGGGTATGAACCATAGAGAAGTTGGAATACAGTAGTTCTAACACCAATATAAATAAAGAATGAGTTCATTAAAGTACCTTGAAGTGGTGGTTTGTTTTCTTATACTAACGGAGCTCCTGAGCTTTTCTGTTGAGTTTCGTGTTGTGAAGTTTTCAAGTTTTGTGTAAAGATTTGATGGATTTTCAAATAAGGAGTGGCAAGAGCCTAAGCTTCGGGATGCCCAAGGCACCCCAAGGTAAAATTCAAGGAAAACCAAAAGCCTAAGCTTGGGGATGCCCCGGAAGGCATCCCCTCTTTCGTCTTCGTCCATCGATAACTTTACTTGGTGCTATATTTTTATTCACCACATGATATGTGTTTTTCTTGGAGCGTCTTGTATGATTTGAGTCTTTGCCTTTTTGTTTACCACAATAATCCTTGATGTACACACCTTTTGGAGAGACACACATGAATTGGAATTTATTAGAATACTCTATGTGCTTCACTTATATCTTTGGAGCTAGATAATTTTGCTCTAGTGCTTCACTTATACCTTTTTAAGAGCACAGTGGTGGTTTTATTTTATAGAAATTATTGTTCTCTCATGCTTCACTTATATTATTAGGAGAGTCTTTTAGAACATCATGGTAATTTGCTTTGGCTATAAAATTAGTCCTAACATGATAGGCATCCAAGATGGGTATAATAAAAACTTTCATAAAAAGTGCATTGAATACTATGAGAAGTTAGATTCTTTATGATTGTTTTGAGATATGAAGATGGTAATAATAGAGTAATTCTAGTTGAGTAGTTGTGAATTTGAGAGATACTTGTGTTAAAGTTTGTGATTCCCGTAGCATGCATGTATGGTGACCGTTATGTGATGAAGTCGGAGCATGATTTATTTATTGAGTCCTCCTTATGAGTGGCGGTCAGGGACGAGTGATGATCTTTTCCTACCAATCTATCCCCCTGGGAGCATGCGCGTAGTACTTTGCTTTGATAACTAATAGATTTTTGCAATAAGTATGTGAGTTCTTTATGACTAATGTTGAGTCCATGAATTATACGCACTCTCACCCTTCCACCATTGCTAGCCTCTCTAGTACCGCGAAACTTTCGCCGGTACCATACACCCACCATATACCTTCCTCAAAACAGCCACCATACCTACCTATTATGGCATTTCCATAGCCATTCCGAGATATATTGCCATGCAACTTACCACCATTCCATTTGTTATGACACGTTTCATCATTCTCATATTGCTTTGCATGATCATGTAGTCGACATCATATTTGTGGCGAAGCCACCTTTATAATTATTTCATACATGTCACTCTTGATTCATTGCAGATCCCGGCACACCGCCGGAGGCATTCACATAGAGTCATATTTTGTTCTAGTATCGAGTTGTAATTTTTGATTTGTAAGTAAATAAAAGTGTGATGATAATCATTATTAGAGCATTGTCCCAAGTGAGGAAAGGACGATGGAGACTATGATTCCCCCACAAGTCGAGATGAGACTCCGGACGACAAATAAAAAAAGGAAAAAAAAGAGGCCATAAAAAAGAGAAAATGCGGAAATAAAAAAGGAAAAAAATGAGAGAAAAAGAGAGAAGGGACAATGTTACTACCCTTTTACCACACTTGTGCTTCAAAGTAGCACCATCTTCTTCATTATAGAGAGTCTCCTATGTTGTCACTTTCATATACTAGTGGGAATTTTACATTATAAAACTTGGCTTATATATTCCAATGATGGGCTTCCTCAAAATTCCCTAGGTCTTCGTGAGCAAGCGAATTGGATGCACACCCACTTAGTTTTTTTTTGAGCTTTGATACACTTATAGCTCTAGTGCATCCGTTGCATGGCAATCCCTACTCACTCACATTGATATATATTGATGGGCATCTCCATAGCCTGTTGATACTCCTAGATGTGAGACTATCTTCTCCTTTTTTTTCTTCTCCATAACCACCATTCTATTCCACTTATAGTGCTATATCCATGGCTCACGCTCATGTATTGCATGAAGATTGAAAAAGTTTGAGAACGTCAAATGTATGAAACAATTGCTTGGCTTGTCATCGGGGTTGTGCATGATTAAATACTTTGTGTGATGAAGATAGAGCATAGCCAGACTATATGATTTTGTAGGGATAACTTTCTTTGGCCATGTTATTTTGAGAAGACATGATTGCTTTGTTAGTATGCTTAAAGTATTATTATTTTTATGTCAATATTAAACTTTTGTCTTGAATCTTTTGGATCCGAACATTCATGCCACAGTAAAGAAAATTACATTGAGAATTATGCAAGGTAGCATTCCGCGTCAAAAATTCTGTTTTTATCATTTACCTACTCGAGGACGAGCAGGAATTAAGCTTGGGGATGCTTGATACGTCTCCAACGTATCTATAATTTTAGATTGTTCCATGCTAATATACTATTTGTTTTGGATGTTTTATGGGATTTAATATACCTTTTTATATTATTTTTGGGACTAACCTACTAACCAAAGGGCCAGTGCAAATTGTTGTTTTTTTGCCTATTTCAGTGTTTCACAGAAAAGGAATATCAAACAGAATCCAAACGGAATGAAACCTTCGGGAGAGTTATTTTTGGAACAAAAGCAATCCAGGAGACTTGGAGTAGACGTCAAGGAAGCAACGAGGTGGCCACGAGGCAGGAGGACGCGCCCAGGGGGTAGGCGGGCCCCCACCCTCGTGGCTTCGCTGACCTACTTCGTTCGCCTATATATACTCATATACCCCGAAAACATCCGAGAGCACCACGAAACTCTATTTCCACCGCCACAACCTTCTGTACCAGTGAGATCCCATCTTGGGGCCTTTTTGGCGCTCCGCCAGAGGGGGAATCGATCACGGAGGGCTTCTACATCAACACCATAGCCTCTCCGATGTTGTGTGAGTAGTTTACCACAGTCCTTCGGGTCCATAGTTATTAGCTAGATGGCTTCTTCTCTCTCTTTGGATCTCAATACAAAGTTCTCCTCGATTCTCTTGGAGATCTATTCGATGTAATTCTTTTTGCGGTGTGTTTGTCGAGATCCGATGAATTGTGGTTTTATGATCAAGATTATCTATGAACAATATTTGATTCTTCTCTGAATTATTTTATGCATGATTTAATATCTTTGCAAGTCTCTTCGAATTGTCAGTTTGCTTTGGCCTACTAGATTGATCTTTCTTGCAATGGGAGAAGTGCTTAGCTTTGGGTACAATCTTGCGGTGTCCTTTCGAGTGACAGCAGGGACAGCAAGGCACGTATTGTATTGTTGCCATCGAGGATAAAAAGATGGGGTTTATATCATATTGCTTGAGTTTATCGCTCTACATCATGTCATCTTGCCTAATGCGTTACTCTGTTCTTATTAACTTAATACTCTAGATGCATGCTGGATAGCGGTCGATGTGTGGAGAATAGTAGTAGATGTAGAATCGTTTCGGTCTACTTGTCACGGACGTGATGCCTATATACATGATCATGCCTAGATATTCTCATAACCATGCGCTTTTCTATCAATTGCTCGACAGTAATTTGTTCACCCACCGTAGAATTTGCTATCTTGAGAGAAGCCACTAGTGAAACATGTGGCCCCCGGGTCTATCTTCCATCATATTATTTTCCTATCTGCTTGCTATTTCTATCGTTGTTTATTTTCGCAATCTTTATTTCCCAATATATACAATAAAAATACCAAAAATATTTATCTGATTATCTCTAGTAGATCTCACATCCGTAAGTGACCGTGAAGGGATTTACAACCCCTTTATCGCGTTGGTTGCGAGGTTCTTGTTTGTTTGTGCAGATACTAGGGACTTGTGTGTTACCTCCTACAGGATTGATACCTTGGTTCTAAAAAAACTGAGGGTAATACTTACACTACTTTGCTGCATCACCGTTTCCTCTTCAAGGGAAAACCAATGCATGCTCAAGAGGTAGCACCCGTTAATCAAATGACAACTCATGTCTATGGTTAGGAAACATAACAATCATTGATTCAACGAGCTAGTCAAGTAGAGGCATACTAGTGACATTCTATTTGTCTATGTATTCACACATGTACTAAGTTTTCGGTTAATAAAATTCTGGCATGAATAATGAACATTTATCATGATATAAGGAAATATAAATAACAAATTTATTATTGCATCTAGGGCATATTTCCTCCACGTTACTTGAGAAACAACTTGCTTGCTGTTCTTCTTGAAGTTCCCCTTCTTCCCTTTACCCTTCTTGAAACTGGTGGTCTTGTTGACCATCAACACTTGATGCTCCTTCTTGATTTCTACATCCGTGGCCTTTAGCATTGCGAAGAGCTCGGGAATAGTCTTATCCATCCCTTGCATATTATAGTTCATCATGAAGCTTTTGTAGCTTGGTGGCAGTGATTGAAGAACTCTGTCAATGACACTATCAACCGGAAGATTAACTCCCAGCTTGTAACGCCCACAATGCGGCTATATCTCCCACATGTCAGAGCACGACTTAGAGGCATAACCGCATTGTAGGCAATGTTGGGGTAATCTTTACACATCCCATGTACTGAATAAGAAAAGAGGTGCACAGTTGGATTACAATCGCCACGTCACACAATAGCATAAATATATCATTACAATCATCCAGATACAATCAAGGTCCGACTACGGAACCAAAATAAAGACAACCGCAAATGCATAATGTCCCCGATCGCCCCAACTGGGCTCCACTACTAATCGTCTGGAAAGGAAACATAGTATCGTCCTGAGTCCTCATCAAACTCCCACTTGAGCTCAATCGCATCTCCTGGAACGGTATCATCGGTCCCTGCATCTGGTTTTGGAAGTAATCTGTGAGTCACGGGGACTCAACAATCTCACACCCTCGCGATCAAGACTATTTAAGCTTTTAGGTAGGGAAAAGGTATGAGGTGGAGCTGCAGCAAGCACTAGCATATATGGTGGCTAACATATGCAAATGAGAGCGAGAAGAGAAGGCAAAGCACGTTCGAGAATCTATGATCAAGAAGTGATCCTAGAAATACTTACCTTCAAGCAAAACACGAGACCGTGTTCTCTTCTTGGACTCCGCCGAAAAGAGACCATCACGGCTACACACGCTGTTGATTCATTTTAAATAAGTTAAGTTTCAGGTTTTCTACAACCGCACATTAACAAATTCCCATATGCCCATAACCACGGGCATGGCTTTCGAAAGTTCAAATCCCTGCAGGGGTGTCCCAACTTAGCCCATCACAAGCTCTCACGGTCAACGAAGGACATTCCTTCTCCCAGGACGACCCGATCAGACTCGGAATCCCGGTTACAAGACACCTCGACAATGGTAAAACTAAACCAGCAAAGCCGCCCGAATGTGCCGACAAATCCTGATAGGAGCTGCACATATCTCGTTCTAAGGGCACACCTGATGAGCACTCCGTACAACTAAAACCAAACCTCGAGTTTCCCCGAGGGGGCGCTGCAAAGGGCTCTAGTCTGGACCAACACTTAGAGGAGCACTGGCCCGGGGGTTTAAAATAAAGATGACCCTTGAGTCCGCGGAACCCAAGGGAAAAAAGGCTAGGTGGCGAATGGGAAAACCAACATTGGGCCTTGCTGGAGGAGTTTTAATATTTTTTTTAAAATATGTTCAAATTTGTTATTTGAAAATATTTATGAATATGAAAAAGGTGGAGTGGAGGGTGCGGTGGGTCATCGGCGACGGTGGAGTGGGGGAGGGTGCGGGCCGGGGGTCGGCGGCGGCGGCCGGTGGAGCGGGGAAGGGTGCGGTTGATCGTCGGCGGCGGTGGAGCGGGGGAGGGTGCGGTTTATCGTCGGCGGCGAGGGGGACGTCGATGTCCCATGAACATGGTTTTCGAAGACCCGGGATCTCTATCTAGCTGGCGATACGTTGTGTCATCCATGCACCTTACGCATCTAGAAAAATCCGTGGACTACCTGCCTCGCGAGATAACCGTAACCGAGATAGTCGTGTAGTAGTGAAAAATATATATATACTAATGGCGCACCGCGTAGTAGTGGGCCATTACTAGTTTAAACTAGTAATGGCGCACTGTGACACAGTGCGCCATTAGTTGTTTTGCAAAAAAAAAGAATAAAAAAATTCAGTAATGGCGCACTTCGGTCGGATGCGCCATTAGTATGTATGTAAAAATGAAAAAAAATTATCACTAGTGGCGCACCTTTTGTCTGGTGCGCCATTAGTGTCTTCCACACTAATGGCGCATCACCAACAGGTGCGCCATTAGTATATAGTAGTGGCGCACTACTTCCCTAGTGCGCCATTAGTGTCAATCCTATCTATAGACCTTCTCCTAGTAGTGGGTGAATTTTCTTTGTTTCAGAATTTTCATGGTCTTCAAAATCCATCCTCTCCCAAGAATAGCGTCTTGCGTGGCATGGGATAAGCTATACTCGAATTGTAAAAGATGAAAATTACACGTTGAAATAGTTGAAGTCATGATTAATTATGAAAATAACACTTGTCGTCGTTGTGTACCGTTTCAACTTCGAAGGTCTCCTCGAGCTTAATGCTGAAGCGCCGATCATCGTCCAGGTGAGGCCTGTCGTACAGACCTCGATCGTCGTGGCACCAGCCGCACTCCCCCGAGAGACTTTCTTCGTCAGATGATGACATTTCCTATGTTCATAATTCAAAACTACATCATCTCTTACGTTGGGTCCAATAAGATAATCCACAGTGTGTTGAAAACACGCCCTTTGAACTGGTTTGAGCTATTGGTGAATGGAGATGGTCTAAGATTTTCAGTATTAAGAAGTGAAGTGGTAATTTTGAGAGCAAATGGTTAGGATGAGTGGTTCCTCTTTCCTATTTAGATTTACAATAGAATATTGCTAGTCATGCACACTTGTGCATTTTGAGCCAGGCCCAGTGGAGTTGCCCTAAAAACATTTGTTTCTTTAAGCCTGCTACATCCATCTAAAGTATTTATGGTCAAGGGTTAGCAGGCCCATCCAAATAGAATATGTGGTATGGGCTTTTTTAGTAGGTCATCCTACCAGATTAGGGTTTATCGATGACGAGCAACTGACATTGGTAATAACTAGGAGTTGATATCACACTTCTATATGTATAACACAAGAGGCAGTTGATCCTACTTAATTAAGTACTAAGATACCCCGGCCCATGCATTAGTCGCAAGTACCCCATATGTCCTATTTTTAGCAAAGTCATGTTAAAATTCACGGAAAATTTCAGCATGACCTTTGCTGAAAATAGGACATTACGGAGTACCCGAATTTGCCGGAACGGAAGTTAATTGACATTCCGGCAAACTCAAGGGCCTCTCGGGGTACCTGCAAAATCATCACGACACGATGGTCGGAGACAAAACCCAGCAAACTAGCAAAGTTACTGACGTGTTTACAGAAATTGTTTTCCGTAAAAGATGATCATCATCTTTACAAGTCTTCCTCAATGTGAGCACAAGTAATTCAGAGCATCACATGGCATTAAAAGATCATATCACTTCACTGTTGTAAGCAGTAAACACTAAACAACACTCGCTCGGAACAGGGGACGTGCAGAGTAATAAAAACAGAATTATCCATAAGCAGAAATGAAAAATAGGTAAACAGTCTACAAACAATTTTATCATCCCAGCAAGAACATGCGAGTACATACTAAGTAGCATCAGGAGAAGATCAAAGGAAATGACAGTCCAAAAGCGGAAAGAAGAAGAGTATGTAAATAAAAAGGAACACATCTCCATTATTGCTTCAGAAAATATACTGTACAACATATAAGCATAAGCACAATATAGTTAGGTTACAAACAGACTTCCAAAGCTATTTCAAGTTCAGTTATTTCAAACCTGAAAAACTGAATTACTGTAGGATACAAACTGAATTTGGTTCAGTTATTTCAAAGGATTTACAATATGCTAAATGAAACAAAAATCAGGAACACAGTAGGCTAGTCAAACAGAAACTCGACTGATTTGGGTTTCCAAGTTCCAAAGTTTCTACTAGTACCAAACTTCTGTGGTATGGTAATCACGGACAGCAGTACAAAACCCAAAAAAATTGGCTTCTTCATCTGTAAAACTAACGCAAATACCAACTATTTCTATTCAACTTCTTCTACAATATGCATTTACAATATGCTCTACGCGAGGGGCCATCATGTAGGCTCTACGCGAGTGGGTGGCGCACGGCCTCGCGAGGGGCGGCCGGCGTGGTGAGCACGAGCCCTCAGGGAAGTGGTTGGCGGCACAAACGGTGACTAAACAAGGGGAAAAGCGGGGGAATCGATGGAGACGCTCACCGCGGAGCTGGGGAAGGAGACGGCGAGGCCAAGGGTGGTCGGGGCAGCGCGGATAGACGCCGAGAAGCAGTGGTCGGTGATGAGGAAGAAGAGGTCGCAGCTCCTGGCGCAGCTCCTAGGCGATGCCGGCATGACGATGGAGCACGGGGCGGTCGGTGGCCGCGGTGATGCACGGCGGCCGCGCTCGGGGAGGGTCTGGAAGGCGACACGTGGGTCGGGGCGGCGGCGTAGTGGGTCGGGGCGGCGACGCAGTGGGTCGGGGGAGGGCTCGTGGATCTGGCAAAGGGAGGGAGAGAGGCCAGAGGAAGAGGGGAGCAAGTGGAGTGGGGACTTTAGTGGGGGGGGGGGGAAGGTTAGCAATGGCGCACCACCCAGGAGTGCGCCATTAGTAATTTTTTTGATAGCAATGGCGCACCTCCTGGCGGTGCGCCATTAGTAATCTTTTTTTGTATAGCAATTGTGCATCACCTAGAGATGCGCCATTAGTAATCTTTTTTTGATAACAATGGCGCACCCCCTAGCAGTGTGCCATTAGTAAAAAAATTAGGATTATTTGTTGCCTAGCGGAGGGCCGGCAGCGGCGTCTTGAACCCTAGGTCTCGCTCGGGGGGGGGGAGAGGGGTGGGTGGTGTGCTCGGCGGAGTCCGTTTGGGGGAACCGAGCGAGGAGACAGGGGAGGGGTGCGGGGGGTCGGCGGCGGCAGTGGAGTGGGGGAGGGTGCGGGGGTGCTCGGCGGCGGTGGAGCGGGGGAGGGTGCGGGGGGTCCTCGGCGGCGAGGGGGATCTGACGAGGGGGGGGGGGGGGGGTAGCGATCGAGATGGAGGGGGATCGAGATCGAGTGTCCTCATGAATATTCAATATTTTCTCATATTGAATATGAAAAAATATCATCAAATTTGAAAAATATTCATGAATTCAAAAAGTGCCCATGAATTAAATTTAAAAATATTCATGAGTTCAAAAAATATTTTTAAAAAATTGATAGTAGTGGCGCACGCTTGAGTGGTGCGCCATTACTGGTTAAAAGTAGTAATGGCGCACTGTGCCCTGGTGCACCATTAGTATTTTCGGAAAAATAAAAAAAATTATGTTAGTAGTAGCGCACCGTGGATGTGGTACGCCACTGCTATATAGTAGTGGTGCACCACATGTCTGGTGCGCCATTAGTGTCCATATTATCTATAGCCCTTTTCTTAGTAGTGTATATCTCTAGTGCATCCATTGCATGACAATCCCTACTCACTCACATTGATATCTATTGATGGACATCTCCATAGCTCATTGATATGCCTAGTTGATGTGAGACTATCTTCTCCTTTTTGTCTTCTCCACAACCACCATTTTATTCCACCTATAGTGCTATGTCCATGGCTCACGCTCATGTATTGTGTGAAGATTGAAAAAGTTTGAGAACATCAAAAGTATTGCTTGGCTTGTCATCGGGATTGTGCATGATTTAAATATTTTGTGTGATGAATATAGAGCATAGCCAGACTATATGATTTTGTAGGGATAACTTTCTTTGGCCATGTTATTTTGAGAAGACATGATTGCTTTATTAGTATGCTTGAAGTATTATTATTTTTATGTCAATATTAAACTTTTGTCTTGAATTTTTCGGATCTGAATAGTAATGCCACAATAAAGAAAATTACATTGAAAATTATGTTAGGTAGCATTCCACATCAAAAGTTCTGTTTTTTATCATTTACCTTCTCGAGGATGAGCAGGAATTAAGCTTGGGGATGCTGATACGTCTCCAACGTATCTATGTATTTTTTTATTGTTCCATGCTATTATATTATCTGTTTTGGATGTTTAATGGGCTTTAATTTGCGCTTTTATATTATTTTTGGGACTAACCTATTAACCGGAGGCCCAATGCCAGTTTTTTTCCTATTTTAGTGTTTTGCACAAAAGGAATATCAAATGGAATCCAAACGAAATGAAACCTTTGCAGGGATCTTTTTTGGAACAAACGCAATCCAGGAGACTTGGAGTGGATGTCAAGGAAGCAACGAGGCGGCCACGAGGTAGGGCGGCGCGCCCAGGGGGCCAGGCGCGGCCCCCACCCTCATGGGCCCCTCATAGCTCCACCGACCTACTTCCTTTGTCTATCTATACTCTTATACCCTGAAAACATCCAGGAGAGCCACGAAACCACTCTTCCACCGCCCCAACCTTCTGTACACGCGAGATACCATCTGGGGACCTTTTCCAGCGATCTGCCGGAGGGGGATTCGATCATGGAGGGCTTCTACATCAACACCATAGCCTCTCCGATGATGTGTGAGTAGTTTACCACAGACCTTCGGGTCCATAGTTATTAGCTAGATGGCTTCTTCTCTCTCTTTGGTTCTCAATACAAAGTTCTCCTCGATGTTCTTGGAGATCTATTCGATGTAATTATTTTTGCCATGTGTTTGCCAAGATCCGATGAATTGTGGGTTTATGATTAAGATTATCTATGAACAATATTTGATTCTTCTCCGAATTCTTATTTGCATGATTTGATATCTTTGCAACTATCTTCGAATTATCAGTTTGGTTTGGCCTACTAGATTGATCTTTCTTGCAATGGGAGAAGTGCTTAACTTTGGGTTCAATCTTGCGGTGTCCTTTCCCGGTGACAGCAGGGGCAGCAAGGCACGTATTGTATTGTTGCCATCGAGAATAAAAAGATGGGGTTTATATCATATTGCTTGAGTTTATCCCTCTACATCATGTCATCTTGCCTAATGTGTTACTCTGTTCTTATGAACTTAATACTCTAGATGCATGCCGGATAGCGGTCGATGTGTGGACTAATAGTAGTAGATGCAGAATCAATTCGGTCTACTTGACACGGACATGATGCCTATGTTTATGATCATGCCTAGATATTCTCATAACTATGTGCTTTTCTATCAATTGCTCGGCAGTAATTTGTTCATCCACCGTAATATATGCGATCTTGAGAGAAGCCACTGGTGAAACCTATGGTCCCTGGGTCTACTTTACATCATATAAGTTTCCTATCTACAATTCTAGTTTACTATTTATTTTGCATTCTTTATTTTCCCATCTATACAACAAAAATAACAAAAATATTTATCTTATTATCTTTATCAGATCTCACTTTTGCAAGTGGCCATGAAGGGAGTGACAACCCATTTATCGCGTTGGTTGCAAGGTTCTTATTTGTTTGTGTAGGTACTGGGCGACTTGCTATAGTCTCCTACTGGATTGATACCTTGGTTCTCAAAAACTAAGGGAAATATTTATGCTACTTTGCTGCATCACCCTTTCCTCTTCAAGTGAAAACCAACACATGCTCAAGAGGTAGCAGAGATGCATAACAACGAGAGGGGAGAGTGTGTCTACATACGCTCGTAGACCGAAAGTGGAAGCATTGAGTAACGCGGTTGATGTAGTCGAACGTCTTCGCGATCCAACCGATCAAGTACCGAGCGCACGTCACCTCCACGATCTGCACACATTCAGCTCGGTGGCGTCCCTCGAACTCTAGATGCAGCTGAATCCGAGGGAGAGTTTCGTCAGCACGACGGCCTGTTGTCGGTGATGATGAAGTTACCGATGCAGGGCTTCTCCTAAGCACTACTGTAACACCCTCGATGCGACTATATCTCCCACGTGTCGAGGCACGACTTAGAGGCATAATCGCATTGAAGGCATATGTCGCAAGTGAGGTAATCTTCACACAACCCATGTAATAATAATAAGGAAAGAGATACATAGTTGGCTTACAATCGCCACTTCACACAATACATGATTAAAGCATTACATCAATCAAATACACTCATGGTCCGACTACGGAACCAAAATAAAAGAAGAACCCCAAATGCGACAAAGGTCCCCGATCGACCCCAACTGGGCCCCACTACTGATCAACTAGGACGAAACAACACAAATGAACAAGGTCTTCAATGAGCTCCTCCTGAGCTGGGTTGCGTCATCTGCACGGACTCAACGGCACCAGCAAGCTGGTTTTGGAAGTATCTGTGAGCCAGGGGGACTCAGCAATCTCGCACCCTCGCGATCAAGACTATTTTAGCTTATGGGTAAGGTAAAGGTATGAGGTGGAGCTGCAGCAAGCGACTAGCATATATGGTGGCTAACATACGCAAAAGAGAGCGAGAAGAGAAGGCAAAGCACGGTAGATAAAATTATGATCAATAAGTGATCCTGGACTACCTACGTCAAGCATAACTCCAACAACCGTGTTCACTTCCCGGACTCCGCCGGAAAGAGACCATCACGGTTACACACGCTGTTGATTCATTTTAATTAAGGTCAACTTTAGGTTTTCTACAACCGGACGTTAACAAATTCCCATCTGCCCATAACCGCGGGCACGGCTTTTGAAAGTTCAAATCCCTGCAGGGTGTCCCAACTTAGCCCATGACAAGCTCTCACGGTCAACGAAGGAATAGACCTCCACCCGAGACGTTCCGATCAGACTCGGTATCCCGGTACAACAAGACATTTCGACAGGGTAAAACTAAACCAGCAACACCGCCCGATGCGCCGACATCCTGATGGGAGATGCACATATCTCGTTCTCAGGGCAACACCGGATTGTCTAAACTTCCGGTAGGCCAGCCCAGAGTTGCCCCTGGTAGCCACCGGCGGCTGACAGTTTGGACCAACACTTAGACAAGCACTGGCCCGGGGGGGTTAAAATAATGATGACCCTCAGGAGCGCGACTCCCAAGGGAAAAGAAAAGGCTAGGTGGCGAATGGTAAAACCAATGTTGGGCATTGCTGGAGAAGCTTTACTTAAGGCGAACTGTCAAGAGGTTCCCATTATAGCCCAACCGCGTAAGAGACGCATAATCCGGGAACATAACACTGATATGACGGAAACTAGGGCGGCAAGAGTGGAACAAAACACAAGGCATAAGGCCGATCCTTCCACCCTTTACCAAGTATATAGATGCGTTAATTAAATAAGATATATTGTGATATCCCAACAAGTAAAACAAAATTCCAACAAGGAACGATCTCCATGTTCCAACAAGTAACAAACTTCAATCTTCACCTGCAACTAACAACGCTATAAGAGGGGCTGAGCAAAGCGGTAACATAGCCAATCAACGGTTTGCTAGGACATTGGTGGGTTAGAGGCTGAACATGGCAATTTGGGAGGCTGACAAGCAAGTGGTAGGCATCGTAGCAATGGCATAGCAAAAGAGCGAGCAAATTAGCATAGAAAAGATAGTGGTGATTTTGAGGGTATGATCATCTTGCCTGAAATCCCGCAAGGAAGAAGAACGAATCCATGAAGAAGACAAACAGACGAAGTTGAACGGATCCTCACAAGCTCGACGTTACTGGAACCAACCCAAAGAAGCAATCACCGGAAAAGAAGCACACAACATAGTAAACAACCAACACATCAACATCACATCAATTAGTTAGTTCTCTCTCGTTTATGTACCCAACAATATTAAATGTTATTAAACATGGCAAGAGTGTGAAGCAAATGAAAACTACCTATCTAGGCAAGTTTAAATGAGGCCGGAAGCAACGAACAACAATTCCGGAAAATCCTCATATGCATAAATTAAGGTCTGGTACTGTTCTGCCCTAAACATAATTTTAGAGTTGTTTAACATGCAAAGTGATGCCACCATGATAAACTAGGCAAAATTCTACCCCATTTACATATAAAGTTTCTTTAATTCGGAGCTACGGTTATTTAGTTATGAATTAAATCATTTTAGCATGGCATAGGAGCAAATTAATGCAAACAACATTTTAAACTTTGCAAACATGCATGAAAGTGGCATATTATGAAAATAGATGAAAAACTAAGCATATTTCATATATAACTTATTTTAAACCGATGTACCATTTGTGAGTTATTAAATGAATGAAGTGCAAGGGTTTTTCTGTAAATTGGCGTTCACAGGAAAATAGGAAAAACGTTCAGGCAGAAAAAAATATAGAGCTGGGCCGAATCTGAAGGCTGGCCCAACACTGCACAGTCCAAGCGCGGGGTGGAAGCTCACATGGGCCAACAGGCCGCCATTGCGTGGTTGGGCCTTGGAGGCCGAGCAGGCCCACTAGGGCGAAGGGTGGCACGGGCTTCGTTCTCCTCTTGCTCCCACACGAGCAGAGTGAGGGGCGCCGGCGATGGCGGCTTGCAGGTATCGGGGCCGCGTGGAGCAGGAGGAAAATGCCGGCGAACGCATGGCGGGACGGATCCGGCCGGATCCCGCCAGATCCGGGCGGTGGGGCAGCGAAATGGGGCCGGCGGCGAGCTCTGAGCTCCTACTCTTGAACATGGCGCGAAGAGAGAGAGAGAGATATGTTAGGAGGAGAAGTATATGGGGAAAGGAGCGCTGGTCGGCGACCTGGGGGGCGGCGGAGAGCGGCGAGACGACGGCGGGATCCTCGGGGAAGAGCGGACGGGCGACGGCGAGCTCTCCATCCCCTCTGGATCGAGCGGGAGGAGCGAGACGGCTGGTTCGGCGCCAGCAGCACGGTGGGTGCGGTCGGGCCCAGGCGGGCCGGCTGCGGGCTGCGCTAGGCCGCGCGGGGTGGGGAGGTGGAGCAGACGAGGTGGCAGCACGGGGTTGGCTGCGGACGACCTCAGATGGAAAAGTGTCGCGCTGGGACTGGTGGAGGGCGGCGGCTGCGGCGGTTGACGGCGGCGCTGGCTCGCCTGGATCCGCCAAGTGGCGGCGCGCGGGAGGACGGGCACAGAATGTGAGGAGGGAGGCAGCTAGAGGTAGGTGGAGATTAGAGGATGCCAATTTTGGAAGGAGGGTGTCCATATATAGGCAGGGACGGCTAGGGTTTGCGTTTCGGGGGGTTTTAGGAGCGTTTGGGAGCCTCCGATCGCGATCTCACGGTACGGAATGGAGGGGGGTTTAGGTGGGCTGCAGGTGGGTTGTGAAAAGATGTTGGGGCTGAGATGAGAGGAGAGGAGTGCAGCCTGGCAACTATTTCCGGAGACCGAAAACGTCCGACGAAAAGACCGTCTATACTGCTGCTATAGTTAAACGTTGCGGCGTCAAACGAACTCCGAACGCGATGAAACTTGGCAGGCGGTCTACTAACAACAAAACAACACCGCACGCCAACTTTCAACCCATTCCGAGAACATTTTCTGGCCACTTATAAAATACTATTTTGGACATGCCGCGGGCGCGTGCAAGTGTACCTGGGCTCAGAACGGACAACGGAAGGAACGAGGAGACCGGGACTGATGCAAGTTTTGAAAACAGGATGATGCAATGCACATGATCATATGACAAGATGCAACACGCAAGGGAATGACAACGCAACAACAGCGAATAACTGGAGGACACCTGGCACATCGGTCTCGGGGCGTTACAACTACGACAATACAACCGAGGTGGAAATCTGTGGAGGGGGGCACCGCACACGGCTAAGAAATCAACTTGTCTGTATATGGGGTGCCCCCTCCCCCGTATATAAAGGAGTGGAGGAGGGAGGCGGCCGCCTCATAGGGCACGCCCCAAGGGGGGAATCCTACTCCTACTAGGAGTAGGTTCCCCCCTTTCCTAGTCCAACTAGGAGGGGAAGGAAAGGGAAGAGGGGAAGAAGGAAAGGGGGCCCGGCCCCCTCCCAAATTCAGATTGGGCTTGGGGGGCGCGCTCCTCCTGTTGGCCGCCTCTTCTCTCTTCCACTAAATCCCATGAAGGCCCATTAACCCCGCGGAGGGTTCCGGTAACCCCCCGGTACTCCGGAAAATGCCCGAACCTATCTGAAACCTTTCCTGTGTCCAAACATAACCTTCCAATATATCAATCTTCATGTATCGACCATTTCGAGACTCCTCATCATGTCTGTGATCACATTCGGGACTCCGAAAAATCTTTAGTACATCAAATCACATAACTCACAATAAATATCGTCATCGAACGTTAAGCGTGCGGACCCTACGGTTCGAGAACTATGTAGACATGACCAAGACTCATCTCCGGTCAATAACCAATAGCGGAACCTGGATGCTCATATTGGTTCCTACATATTCTACGAAGATCTTTATCGGTCAAGCCGCATAACAACATACGTTGTTCCCTTTGTCATCGGTATTTTACTTGCCCGAGATTCGATCGTCGGTATCATCATGCCTAGTTCAATCTCGTTACCGGCAAGTCTATTTACTCGTTCCGTAATGCATTATCCCGCAACTAGCTCATTATTGCTTACAAGGCTTATAGTGATGTGCATTACCAAGAGGGCCCAGAGATACCTCTCCGACAATCGGAGTGACAAATCCTAATCTCGATCTATGCCAACTCAAAAAATACCATCGGAGACAAATGTAGAGCATCTTTATAATCACCTAGTTATGTTGTGATGTTTGATAGCACACTAAGTGTTCCTTCGGTATTCGGGAGTTGCATAATCTCATAGTCATAGGAACATGTATAAGTTATGGAGAAAGCAATAGCAACAAACTAACCGATCATAGTGCTAAGCTAACGGATGGGTCATGTCAATCACACTATTCTCTAATTATGTGATCCCATTTATCAAATGACAACTCATGTCTATGGTTAGTAAACTTAACCATCTTTGATTAACGAGCTAGTCAAGTAGAGGCATACTAGTGACACTTTGTTTGTCTATGTATTCACACATGTACTAAGTTTCCGGTTAATACAATTCGAGCATGAATAATAAACATTTATCATGATATAAGGAAATATAAATAGCAACTTTATTATTGCCTCTAGGGCATATTTTCTTCATCTTTATAATCGCCCAGTTACGTTGTGACGTTTGATAGCACACAAGGTGTTCCTTCGGTATCCGGGAGTTGCATAATCTCATAGTCGAAGGAATATGTATTTTACACGAAGAAAACAATAGCAATAAAACTAAACGATCAATATGCTAAGCTAACGGATGGGTCTTGTCCATCACATCATTATCCTAATGATGTGATCATGTTATCAAATGACAACTCATGTCCATGGTCAGGAAACCTTAACCATCTTTGATCAACGAGCTAATCAAGTAGAGGCTCCCTAGGGACACATTGTTTGTGTATGTATTTACACATGTATTTAAGTTTCCGATCAATACAATTCTAGCATTAATAATAAACCTTTATCATAAATAAGGAAATAAAAAATAACAACTTTATTATTGCCTCTAGGGAATATTTCTTTCAGTTGATTGATTGTCTGCATCCCCTCTAGTCAGCATGTGATGAAACAAAAGGTGTAGGCTGTTTGGTTGCGAAATTGATTTCAAGGAAACACAAGTCAGGTTGTTAGGTTACATGCAACACAATTGTCTAGTAGCCTCCTCGTTGAGGTGGTGAGGTTACTAGAGGCGACGACGTCCCTCCCCCTCCCCCCACCGCTCGAAGTGCCTCCAAGGTCACTCCGACTAGGATAGGTGTTTGTAAGGTAGTTTTACACCAATTCGCAACCCCCTTGTACTAAAAAAGGAGCTTATGAACCCTAGAATCCATCAATGTAGAACCGATAGATTCTAGATTTCATTGGTCATGTTTCCCCAAACCAATCTGCATACATTCTACCACAAATCGTGTCCGAAAATCAAATCTACTGCGAATCGAATGCAGTAAATAGAGAGAGGGGGTAAGGGCTTATCACCCTTGTCGATGCGCTGGTCAGTCTAGTGCTCGCCGCTTTCAATGTGAGCGGGGAAGAGGGGAGAGAGAGAGAAATTAGGGAAGGAAGGTGGGGGTAATTTATGTTGTGGCTTCATGAAACAACTTGATACTTCGAGGTCGCCTCCACGCGTGCAACCACCCAAGCCCACGTGCCTTAGGTTGCTGCGCTCGAGCCTGGCTCTAGGGAACGGCCGAGCCGTTCCCCATGGCCAGGCCCAGAGGTGCTATAATGTTCGTGCGGGGCACCATTTGGATGTGATCAAACCAACCAAACGGCCCAATTTGTTCCTGCGCGGGCCTGGCTGAGGGTAATGCGGGCAACCAAATGTGTCATAAGAAAATACAAGAGGCTAATTCTGTATATAATAGGAAAAATAATTGTACATGAAAAATCATCAATCGACTCGATGGCGACCACCGGATCAAGTAAAATAGCTTTCATTGCAATCTTCTTCATGCTCAAAGAAAGCATCTGGAACTAGTTTAGAATTTGGAGATACAATTTCGAGCAGCTAACAACACTTGCGTGAGCAAACTTGTACACAATTTCAAGGACAAGTATCCCCAGAAAATTTACATTGACCTTTTGAAAGTACCTACATCAAATAATCAAAATCTTGCAAAGCGCCTCTTATCAATGAAGAAAAAGATCCAAACAATCATCAAATTGTAAGATACACAAAATGTAAAAGTTTAGTCCCGTAAAGTTCAAAACCAACTTCAGATGAGCCATGGCTCCTAGTGTAAACGTGTTAGAGACATCAATGATAACTCCAAGTCGTAGAGCTACGAATTCGTAGCTATCTTCTAGAGCTAGGAATTCATAGCTATCTTCACAAGGGGTTAACTAGTGGGGAAATTTCAGGGCCAATGATTGATGAGATAATATGTTATACAAGAGAGTTGACTGTATTAATCAGTTGATATCATGGGCTTTTTGTGCCGCAACTCTCGAGACTCCAAGGTGCTAACTCGCAACTCAAAGCCATAGAGGAGCTTCGCAAATATAGATAACATCTACCAAGGAACCAATGTTTATTTGGTTAGATAACCTTTGCATAGGTAAGCTTAAGGCACCTTTTTAAGTGATTACTTGATGGGACAAAGGTTGTCTCATCTTTTAGTACCAGCTGGTGATGTGACACAAAACTACTTTCAATTGAGTTTATGATTTCGACTAATTAAATAACATGAAACAACTCTACTTTATTACCATATTTTACTCTCTAATTCAATGTTTACTTGATAGTCACGTTGACAGTTTCAGATTTTCACCATACTTAAGCGCCGAAATATCATATCATAGCCTATATATCTTGTAAATAGACATTCATTTTCACCATATTCCCCATTAAGAAATGATCATAACAAACACTATTTAAATGGACTACTCACATCCTTAGATTAATCTGACTACTCACATCATTAGATTAAACTGACTACTCACATCCTTAGATTATATTCCCCATAAAGAAACCAGCTTCTCGAAAGTGACCAATGATTAGTGACTTGTTGACTTGATGTTTAGTACGACCTTAACACATTGTTAGATATATGTTGAAGCGCGCATGCTCCCGGGACATAAAAATGGACTCTTAGGACTTGTCAATATAGCTTTCCAAGAAACAATAGAGAAGTCTTATGTTTTGACATCCACATGATTTGCGAAACATGCACAAAAGATGCAGCTATGGGTTGTACATCGATCCAGCTCAAGAACAAAACCAAAACCAGTTCCCTAACATAATCTTTGTGCAGACCATCAAAGCCATTGATAATATCAGAAAAGTAGCCAGCATTATATCTGCTCTTTGTGATGGGGTGTTTATGTTACTTACTTGCCTTCCCTCTCTAAGGTCACACGAAAGCTTCTGCGTACATGAAAAATAAGGACGAATATGCAAAAAAAATGGAGAAGGTACAGAAAATAGAGTGACAAAGAAACAAAAGTACAATATCGAAATGCTTGAGTTATCAAATGGAAGAAAGAAAAACAAAATAATCATAAGAAGAGCATCACACCTTCCCCCGAGCATTTTGCGCGTTGTGATGAACATGTTTCCTTTTGATGCTCCTTTGGACCTGAGTGAGAAGAACATGATATGCAACATAAACTAAGTGAAATGAGCTATAAAAAGAAGAATGAAAACAACATTTGATGACATACAATCATTTTTATGTCATTTAAGAAAGAGATCTTGTTATCATATTCAGATACACACTACAAGGGGTAAAAATTAGTCTATGAGGAAAGAATACAAGGGATTACAAGGATTATAAGATCAGACCAAAAAATGTTGATATATTCAATGATACCTCTGTTGCTGTTGAACTGATGTTTCTCTTGCATATGACCAATGTTTAGAGAATGATTACCATCTTCATCACTGCCTAATGTGTCATTGTTCCTGTCCATTTGTATCCTTGTATCCAAATAATGAGAAGAAGAAAAAGGCCAGTATGGCGGCAAAACAAATGACAGTGTGCTATGATGACTAAGTTTCAAACAACATGGCGTACATGCCACTTCAGAATCATAATCTTCCCCCAATTCAACAATGAAAAATAAGACCAATACAAGCTACTCTAGGCTCTAAATTGTCCCCTATCACTATATAAAAAACAAACGAAGCCATGTATGTATTATACACGGCAAAGGTCATTTTAACCACAGCAAACTGTAAGCCGAGTGTAAAACAGAATATGAAGTTCATCAACCATATACACAATGACGAACAGAACAAACTGAAGTAAAAGAAAACCCGATCAAACCATGACAAGATCATCCAAATTTACATCCTAATAGAAAATGGAAAGAAAGAAAAAGATCTCTGTAGTGAGTTTTGGGACTCCCGTGCCTGATCAAAACAAAATGATCAGTTAGCTTAGTCTCCGTATGACCTCCAAGCCGTGTGATCCATGATGCTAACATCAGAGTAAGCTATCAATCAGTCGCCTACATACACAACAACGGCTGAACAATCTAAGTCCACAAAGAACCGGATTGACAAAGTCAAATTCACATCTTACACAGAACAAAAAGAACAAAATAATCCCTTTGTCGCTTAATGTATCCATATATCTCTGTTGAACTATGTATTTCCGTTGTGAATATAATGGAAAGGGGCAAATCCCGGTTGGAAAAAAAAGAAAAAACGAAATGATCACAATGAGGATTTTGGACATACGAGCATGTGCCTCATCAAACATGTGGTTCAAACAAAAAAACGGAGCTGCTAAAAATCAGTCGACTGAGACTTCGCGAAGTCTCAGTCGACACCTCAACCTTTGGATCGTTTTTGCTTTAAGATTTGCGCAGTACAGTGTCCTTGACTCAATTCGGCCTATTAAAGCGTGAGTCTGGCCTGTTTTCCTGTTCGTTTCCTTGTTTGGTCTCGACTCCTTTCGTTGGCCTATTAAAGCGTGGCAGGGGCAGGGCCACAGGGGGTTTTATCGTGGGCTGGGCTAGTGTTCGGCACTTCTCTCGTTGTTTGCTTTTTATCCTTTTTCTTTCTTTTGTAAACTTTTACAATTGGAGAGAGAGAAGGGGAAGCTGTCACCATTACTGTCCGTGACTTAGGGAGGGGAAGGGGTCCTGTCACATACACTCCTGTCTTCATACTCCCTTTGTAGTATGGGTGTTTTTCCTTGTGTGCAAGTGGCCATCCTTTTTAATTGAAAAAGTCTGCTTTTTTGTTGTTGCCCAATCTATGTGTTTATTCCACTTCTATTTTTATTTATTTCTTCATAATTTTATGTATCTACTAAAAATATCATCAACAATTGCTTCTTTATTCTTGTTTTTGATTTTAACTTTTCTTTATTGTCTAGTTGCACTATCTTTTTCAAGGTGCAACGTGAGTTAAACAAATTTCCAGTAAGTCATTATTTTCATTTTGTAGTATTTTGTGATGTATTTTTTTTAATATTTTAGCGCACCGGCTGCACATTTCTAGTGACACGATTGCCGCAATTATTTTCCTTTTCCTTTTTGTTTTTTTGATCGTTGTTTTGGGCCCGTTTGAAGGCCGCATTTATTTACATTTACCATGCCAGTCTTCTACTTAATCATTAGTTACTGTGTTAAATATGTATGTGTGGTGTCTGTTATTCAACATGTATGTATGGGAGGAGTTAAAAAACATAAGGTAACTTAGCCGCCTTTTCCCATTTTTTTTCATTTTTTGATCCTTGTGTTTCTTATTAATTTCTGTCACAATACCACCCTCTTTTTATTAACTTTTGTTTGGCGTGTGTTAAAAAAATAGGTTGTGCCATGCAATGGAAGGGATTGTTACATGACGGGAGAAGCAGGGGGAGGCGGTTGCATGTCCAACACTAGGATTTTGCAACTGCAAGTATCGCCCTAGACGGCAATTACACGTCTCCCTCCCGACTGCAGCTCCCTCTCGACTGCAGCCAGCTTGTGTTTTTGTTGGAGGGCGGAGGAAGAGGGAAGGACAGTTGCAAGTCCAACACTAGGCTTGCAATTGCAAGTGTCGCATGGTAATTGCATGCCTACACACCCTACTGCAGCCGACCTTTTGTTTTCTTGGTGGGCGACAGGAAGGGGGTAGTTGCATGTCCAACACTAGGGTTGCAACTACAAGTGTCGCCTAGACTGCAACTGCATGCCTACACACGCAACTGCAACCGACACTTTTTTGGGTCGTTGGGGGACAAGAAAGGAGGGAGGGCAGTTGCATGGCCAACACTAGGCTTGCAATTGCAAGTGTTGTCCTTTGCTGCAATTGCATGCCTACACACCCGATTGCAACTAATCTTTTGCTTTGTCGATGGTCGGTGGGAGATGGGGGAAGTAGCTGCATGTCCTGTCATTAAGCATGCAACTGCAAGTGTCATCTTGTTAGCAATTGCATGTCGACACACCCGACTGCAAGTGATGTTTTGTTCTGTCGGTGGGCAGAGCGAGAGGGGCACGGCTATTGCATGCCCGACACACAACTGAAAGTGTCATCCTTGACTACAATTGCATGTCACCCTCTCGACTGCAATTGGCCTTGTCTTTTTGTCGGAGCCTGGCGGGAGAGTGGGGGCAGTTGCATGCCCGATAGTAGGCTTGCAACTCAAGTGTCGCCCTCGACCGCAATTGCATGTCTCCCTCCCGACTGCAAATGGCCTTCTGTTTTTTTGGAGGACGGAGGGAGAGGGGAGGGAATTTGCAAGTTTGACACTAGGCTTGCAACTATAAGTGTCGCACTCGGGCGGCTGTAACTGCATGCCTACACACCCAATCGCAACTGACCTTGTTGCTTTGTTGGTGGGCGGCGGGAGATATGCTAGTTGCATGTTTGACACTAGGGTTGCAACTGCAAGTGTGGCCCTCGACTGCAATTGCATGGCTACACGCCCAACCGCAACCAACCTTTTTTTGGTCGGTGGGCAGCAGGAAAGGGGGAGGGTAGTTGCATGCCCGACACTAGGCTTGCAACTGCAAGTGTCGCCATCAGCTGCAATTGCATGCCTACACACTTGATTGCAACTGATCTTTTGCTTTGTCGATGGTCGGTGGGACATGCCGGGGGTGGGGGGGGAGGGTGTTGCATGTATGGCACTAAGCATGCAACTACAAGTGTTGCCATGTCTACAATTGCATGTCGACACACCCGACTGCAACTGACGCTTTGTTTTGTCAGTGGCAGTGGGAGAGGGGGGCGGTTGCATGCCCGACAGTAGGCTTGGAACTGCAAGTGTCGTCCTCGACTGCAATTGTATCTCTCCCTCCCGACTGCTACTGCCCTTGTGTTTCTGTTGGAGGCCGATGGTGGAGGAGGGGGCAGTTGCATGCTCGACACTAGGCTTGTAAATGCAAGCGTGGCCCTCGACTGCAACTGCATGCCTCCCTTCCGACTGCAACTATAAGGGGTAAAAATCCCTACACTTTTATTATTTTTGCAAATACACATTAAACATTTATAAATATTTTTTTACATTCTAAAAATATATGGTGGTTTTTAAATCTTATTAAACAATTTTGCAATTACACAATGATTTTTTAATGCATGACGATTTTTTAAATACTGAAACACTTTTTTCTAAAATATCACGACAAATGTAAACAAGTGCTGCCTTGTCTTTTTTAGTGAACATGGAACTCAAAATGGAAAATAAAGAAAAACACAAACAAAAGAAAATGGAAAAACAAACAAAACAAACTAGACGCGAGGAAATCGTACAAAGACATAACGATACACTAATGGCGCGCTTCAAGAAGTAGCACCCAGAAAAATCACAAGACAATAAAAATTCGCTGGCCAAAAGCACTTGTCCTGTACATTTTTGTCTGTATCATGAGCCTGTACTTTTTTGTTCAACACCCTTTTCCCTGTGAGTGTATAAAACAAACAAACAAGGGAATACCCTAGTTCAAATACACAAATAAACAAAATAAACAAACAGGAGGGAGCAAGAAAAGCCCAGAAATCAGGCTGACACAGCCCATCACACGCCAAGTTAAGAAATGGGCCTAATCTACTTTAGATGACATCAGCTGACTTAGACTTCGCGAAGTCTAAGTCGACTGAGACCTAGACACACCCATAAAAAAATACAGTTATGCTAAGTCTCAGTCGACTAAGACTTCATTAAGTCTTAGTCGATGCTATATTCATAAGATTTACATTGAGATCCGTACAAAATTTACTTTTTAGTTTTTTTTCTCTTTTGCATGGTATGTCACTTGACTGTGACTTGGTTAAATCTCAGTCGATTGAGACCTAACCACACCCAAAGAAATAATGTGTGGGATGAGACTAACCGGTCAGATGGATATATTTGCTATTTTCCGTTTCCCATATTTTCCAACAAATATAAGGCCACTACTACGCGTCATCCGGATGATTTTCTATGGAAATCATCCGGCTGGTGTGCCGTTCGATCCTATCCGATCTGACGTCTCTAGTGGGTCGTAGGTAACGAGGTTGATGATTTCCAAAGGCCCAGTGATCAACGCTACCTGCCAGCCTTATTTTACGTGCATGGCCCATGTGCGTAGCTTTTTGGTGCCTCTTTTGACTTTGACTAGACTACTGAGTATGCTTCCTGTATCATTGTACGTAGGCTGCCATGAATGAAAACAAAGCACGAAGGCAAACCTATGTACATTGTGTGAATATAACATGCGGATCAAGTGCTTCCTCCGTAGCAATTAAATCCATGCGACAGTCGTTCGATCTGCGTCAACTGTGTAAGCTGCGATACATCATTTGCAACATAATCGATGTTGCCCTCAGGGGTTTGCAATGTGATACACGTTGCAAATACTCTTCGGTCGTTTAGTTGTGACCAATTGTTTGCAACATGACTTATGTTAAAACTCATGTTGATTGTGACTCATCGTTTGCAACATGCATTCAGGGGTTTGCAACATGATCCATGTTGCGCTTGCTAGCATTGTAAACAATCATCAGTCATTCAGCCGCAACCCAATGTTTGCAACATGACACATGTTGCACTCACATTGCAAACACTACTCAGCTGTGACTCATGTTGCGCTCGTTCGTGTTGCAAACACGCCTCAACCATTCAGCTACGACCAATCGTTTGCAACATGACCCATGTTGCACTCGCATTGCAAACACTCCTCAGGAGCGACCCATCGTTTGCAACATGACTCATCATGTTGTGCTCGCTTGGGAAAACACTCCTCGGCCATTCAGCTATGACCCGTCGTTGCAACATGACCCATGTTACACTTGGGTTGAAACGCTCCTTGGTTGCGACACATCATTTGCAGCATGACTCATGTTGTGCTCGTGTTGCAAACAATTCACGGTTGCGACTTAGCATTTGCAACATGACCCATGTTGTGCTCACATTGCAAACACTCGTCAACTACGACCGATCATTTGCAACATCATAACCCATGTTGTGCTCAAGAGGTTGCAGCAGCCAAAAAAGGATATAGTGGAAAGCTTGTAGCATCGACATACTTCTCGCTTGCGTGTCACGTGTCTCATGCACACTAGTGGCGGCTGGCTTTCGAGCAAAAAGAAGTTTGTGGCTGTTTGCAACATCGATGTGATTCGGCTTGCAGTGACATATGCTCCGCACGCAATAGAGGTGGTCGGCCTTGCAATGTCATGCATCGGCTCTACACACACGACCGTTCGGCTTTTGCAACAGAAAAAAATTGCATCCTACTTGAAAGATTGACATCTAACATGTCAACACAAGTACTATGCAACATGGGAAAAAATATTTTAGTGTGCCTAAAATATTTTGAAGCATCCAGCATGGCATCCTTTGTTGAGTTATTGGCGGTAACAAAGCTGCCACTTTTTTGCAATAAGAGTGAATACTAGCGACTTAGTGTGCCTTGAAACGTCAAGGTACTAGTGTGAACATGGACCAGCAAACAGAAAAAGGCAGACATCCTCGTGTGAACACAATGCTGCGCGCCCCAGGGAAATTGGGGTCAGCGGTCATCGGACGGCCGAGCAGGCGGCTTACGCGCCTGTTAAAATCAGCCGGTTGTTTTCAAACATTTTCCATATAAATAGTATAGTTGAAAAAACAGAATCTAAAGCACGAATCTCCAAGAAACTTGCAACGGTAGATACCTAGGCAGGGTTGGTCCTCCCGGATACGAATCGGAATCGCTCGCTCTATCGTCTTATCTGTATACGCCAATCCATACCAACTTACCAAGTCGGACTCGGTAAGTCGCCGATCAATATAAGCAGCGGAGGAAGCACGGCGTCGATGCACACATCAAGCGCTTCAGCCACGAGGAGCACAGGAGATACGTACGTACCAGCCACCCCATCAGAGAACAACCGCGTATTTGCAGGTGGTATTTTGATCGACCGTCTGCATTGCCATGGCCGTGGACGATGAGATGTCGCGCCGGTTCCTCCCCTGGGGTCTGCCCCTCAGGAGCGGTTCTGGGTACAGGGTAACCCCGAAGCCGGACGAGCCCGTCTATATCACCGGCGCCTACCTGCTCGACTCCGAGAGCGATGTCGGCCAGGGCGCCGTGGACGCGTGCGTCCATATCGACACGCGGAACCTCCTTAGCGCGTTGCTGTCGGCGGAGAACCCCCGCGTGGAGCTACAGACCCCGGTGCGGCTGGAGATGGACAAGGAGTGTTGCTTCCACGTGGTGCCGCATGGAGGCGATTCCGACGCCGAAGCAGACACGTACGCCGATGCTGACACCGGCGGAGACATCGACGCCGACACCGATGATGACGCAGACGCTGACGCGGTTATCGTCATGTTCGAGGGTTTCCTTGTTACTCCGCAACCTCTTGACACGGAGGAGGATGACGACGACGACGTGGAAGAGGAGGAGACTGGCAGCTACGACGAGGACGAGGAGAAGGAGGAGGAGGAAACTGACGGCGGGGTTGACCGTGACGTGGCCAGGGCGAGCAGTGCCGGCGGCAACGCCAAGGAGCTTCGACAGGTTGTAGCTATAACTATGGCATTCTTAGGCATCCTTTTGTCTGTCTCTATGTTAGCATTCCTCGGATTGATAATGTAATCGGGAATTCATCGACGGCTGAACTGCGCGTCACTTGTATTTGATTTGAAGGTACAACCGTCACGAATCATTGGGTCTAATTGAAGAGAAATCGTATGTTCTATTGTGCAATCCCTGCATTCTTTTGTTTTCTGTTTGGTGAATGTGGCTGTGAGGTTTCAGATATGCTAATTTTCACTGTAAAAAGTGTAAGGGCATCTCCAACGCAAACTCTTAGACCGCTCGTCTAGACCAATTTATCTGAACAATGCAAGTCATTCAACACGGATTTATATTTATCCGCGGACCACTCTACACGTCTGTTTTTCTGCAAACAGGAAGCAAACCAATGCTTTGCCTGAGTCCAGACGAGAGTGATTTTTGTTGGAAATATGAGCAAATTACTACGAGATTTAATCCGAATAAACAGAAGATAAATCATGACGGTAATAGCATAGATTAAACTAATCATGCGAACTAGCATAGTAGATGAACAGATCACATCTACGGCACATACTAGAAAACATGAATTCTATCACAATCTCGAACAGGAAAGATAAGTTCACATACAATGCAGCGGGACCAGCACCGCCGGCGTTGACGTTGTCGCCCATGTCATCAAGGATGAGGGTGCCAGTTTCTATCGGGTACTCTCACATCGCACGATCATGATCCGAGATTCGTGCAGTATTCGCTCGGTCAATGAAGTGAACTGTGTGTATTTCGATGGGCAGTTGCTGATCGTTTGGGGGTACGTCTGTATATATAGGAGGAAGAAGTACGCCGGAGGAGCAACGAGGGGCCCATGAGGCAGGGGGGCGCCCCCCACCCTCGTGACCGCCTCTTTTGTTCCTTGGAGCAGGGTCCAAGTCTCCTGGATCACGTTCGGTGAGAAAATCACGTTCCCGAAGATTTTATTCCGTTTGGACTCCGTTCTTCGAAACACTGAAATAGGCAAAAAACAGCAATTCTGGGCTGGGCCTCCAGTTAATAGTTTAGTCCCAAAAATAATGTAAAAATGGAAAATAAAGCCCAATATAGTCCAAAACAGTAGATAATATAGCATGGAGCAATCAAAAATTATAGATACGTTGGAGACGTATCTGCAGTACACAACCTCAAGCCCGAGAAGTTTGTGTGAGCAACCCTCTTTCTTGAGTGATTTGAAATCCACTGATAAAAAAAACCTGAGCCGAAAAATTAGATAGTGTTTTAGTATCTCTCGAATCTAAGCTAGTATGCTCCACTTATTACTCTTGAGAGCTATGAACTCTCCGGACGGTTAGGTGTCAATTTCGAGATCAAGAGTGATCGTGGTTCATGAAGAAGAAGTCTGTAAATGTTCGGAGATCGCTTCAAGTATCTACCACGGATGACTGGTATTGGTTGGCGAACCAATTGTCGAGAAGAATAGAGCGAAGAGAGTTTATCTTCTATGTTAAATCACAACCCCTTCAAGCAGACGTAGTCCTTTTGTAGAATGGCGAACTGGTCTATCAAATACCTTGTCGCCATCGAACACCACTGGTCACCTCTACTTGACTTATTTACATTCGCCCTGTGATGTATGATATGTTTCAATCATGTGATTCCTTTCACTGCATGCTTCTACTTCTCATTCGTTAGTTTGTGTTTGCTCATTGTACTCTGTTTTCTTTCGCTCTGCTGCTGGGTTATGAGAGTTTTGAAGTTTCCAAAAGAAAAATTAAAACTTCTATTCACCCTATCCCTGTCGTAGTCATACTTCGTTACTACATATCTGCAATGCAATTACCAATGCCTCGTATGAAGCTTTGCTCATTAAAAAAGCAAGACATTAAGTATATGGTATCATAGTGACGCGTTTGGTTGCTCGCACCGTTTTTTGCCCCTTTGCATACTTGTCCTAGGTCAGCCCGGCTGAGCTATGCAGGGTAAAAACGGACAACTGCATGTTGATTAGTTGCCTGCAGCCCTTCTAGTCCGCATGTGATGAAACATAAGGCGGACTATTTGCTTGCAGACTTCATTTGGGGGAAACACAAGCCCGATTGTTAATTTGGTTACATGCAACACAATTGTTTGGTAACCTCCTCGTTGAGGCTAGCCCCCCCCACCCCCCGGTGCGCTGCTCAAAGCGCCTCCAAGGTCGCCGAGACTAGGATAGGTGCTTGTAAGGTAGTTTTACCCAATTTCCCAACCCCTTGTACTAAAACAAGGAGCATATGAACCCTAGAATCTGTCGGTGCAGAATTGATGGATTCTAGGGTTCATCGACGTGTTTGTCCCAAACCAATCCACAACCCCTGATGTTTTCTACCGCGAATCATGTCTGTAAATCAAATCTGCCCTGAATCGATTGTAGTACATCAAGAGATAGGATAAGGCCTTACCGCCATTGCCAATGAGCTGGTCAATCGGGTGCTTGCCGCCGCCGATGTGAGTGAGGAAGACGGTAGAGAGAGTAGTGAGGGAAGGAAGGTGAGGATATTTTATGTCGCGGCTTTGGGAAACAATGCGACGCCTCGAGGCCACCTCAACGCGTGCAACCACCCACGCCCACGTGCCTTGGGTTGCAGTGCTCAGGCCTGGCTCTGAAAAAACGGCCGATTCGGCCGTTCCCAAAGCCAGGCCTAGAGGTGCTAAGGTTCACGCGGGCCACCTTTTGGATGTGACCCAACAAACCAAACGGCCCAATTTCTTCCCAAGCAAGCCTGGCTGAGGGTAATGCTACCAACCATACGCGTCGTAAGAAAATACAAGGAGCTAATTTTGTATATCATAGAAAAAAATTGTACACCAAAATTCATCAATCGACTCGACGACGATCACTGGATCAAGTAAAAGAGCTTTCATTCCAATCTTCTTCATGCTCAAAGAAAGCATCTGGACGTAGTTTAGAAATTGGAGGTACAGTTTCGAGTTGCTAACAACACTTGCGTGAGCAAACTTGTACACAATTTCAAGGAAACTATCTCCAGAAATTGGAGATACAGTTTCGAGTTGCCAAGAACACTTGCGAGTTTACATTGACCTTTTGAAAGCACCTACATCATCAAATAATCAAAATCTTGCAAAGCGTCTCTTATCAGTGAAGAAAAAGTCTAATCCATCATCAAATTTTAAAATGCACAAAATTTAAATGTTCAGGCACATAAAGTTCAAAACCAACTTCAGATGAGCCATAGCTCCTAGTGTAAATGTGTTAGAGACATCAATGATAACTCCAAGGCGTAGAGCTAGGAATTCCTAGCTATCTTCGGAAGGGGCTAACTAGTGGGGAAATTTCAGGGCCAATGATTGATGAGATAATTTGTTATATGAGAGAGTGCACTGTATTAATCAACTGGTATCATGGGCTATTTGTGCTTGCAACTCCCGAGACTCCAAGGTGCTAACTCGCAACTTAAAGCCATAGATGAGTTTTGCAAATATAGCTAACATCTGCCAAGGAGCCAATATTACTTTGTTTAGCTAACCTGTGCATAGGTAAGTTTAGGGTACGTTTTAAAGTGGTCTATTAGTACCAGCTGGTTGTGTGACACGAAACTACTCTGAATTGAATTTATGATTTCAACTAATGAAATAACAGAAAATAACTCTATCTTATTACCATATTTTACACTCTAATTCAATGTTTACTTGATGGTCACGTTGACAGTTTCAGACTTTCACCAAAATTAAGCGCCGAAATATCATATCATCACCAATATATCTCGTACTAGACATTCATTGTCACCATATTCCCCATAAAGAAATGATGTTAATAGACACTATTTAAACTGACTACTCACATCCTTAGATTATACTCCCCATAAAGAAACGAGCTTCTCGAAAGTGACCAGTGATTAGTGATATGTTAATTTGATGTTTAGTACGACCACAACACATCCTTAGATATATCTAGAAGCGCGTATATATGCTCTCGAGGCTTGAACAACAGACTCTCAGGACTTACTAGTGAACATCATCAAAAGAGTGTTCTGTTTTGACATCCATGAGATCTGCTAAATATTGCACAAAATATGTAGCTAGGGGTTGTACATCCATCTAGGTCAAGAACAAAACCAAAACCAGTTCCCTAACATAATCTTTGTGCAGACCATGAAAGCCATTGATAATATCAGAAGACTAGCTAGCATTATAGCTGCTCTATTTGATGGGGTGTTTGCAAACGGTCACATATAACCTTCTGCGTACATGAAAAATAAGGAGGAATATACAAAATAAAAAACAAGTGGTGAAGGTACAGAAAATAGCGTGACAAATAAACAAAAGTACAATATCGAAATGCTTGAGTTATCGAATGGAAGAAAGAAAAACAAAATAAGCATAAGAAGAGCATTACACCTTCCACCTAGCATTTTGTGCGTTGTGATGAACACGTTTCCTTTTGATGCTCCTTTGGACCTGAGTGAGAAGAACTTGATGTGTAACATAAACTTAGTGCACAAAATTTAATAGAAAAATGAGCTAGTAAAAGAAGAATGAAAACAACATTTGATGGCATACAATCATTTTTAGGTCATTTAAGAAAGCAATCTTGTTATCGTATTTAGATGCACACTAAATGGGGTGGAAATAGTCTATGAGGAAAGAATACAAGGGATTACAAGGATTATAAGATCGGACCTCCGTGTTGCAGTCGAACTGATGTTTCTCTTTTTCTTCTTTGTTTAGAACGAAGACGCAAGAAGCGTCCGGCTTTAAATTAATGAAGCCCACCAACAGGCAGCATCCAACAGTTGATACAAACTAAACAAAAGGAAGTCTACGGCCGAAGCCCAAGTGAGATACATGCAACCGGCCTTAGCCTGAATAAGATGGAAATAGACGACAACACACAGGCAGCTAACCAAAACGAAGTAGATCCCCATCAACTTAGTGGCGAGCAGCAATCTGGATCAAGCGAATCCGCTCCATGGCCTCCTTCATCCGCTCAGTGTCCCGCCGTTTCCCCAACGGCATCCAAGTCTGGAGGAACAAGTGGCATTTGAAAATAATATCAGCAGGGTGCTACCTCTTGAGCATTGCGTTGGATTTCCCCGAAGAGGAGAGGATGATGCAGCAAAGTAGCGTAAGTATTTCCCTCAGTTTTTTAGAACCAAGGTATCAAACCAGTAGGAGGCTGCGCGCGAGTCCCTCATACCTACACAAAAACAATAGCTCAACGCAACCAACGCGCTTAGTGAGATCTGATAGAGATGATAAATAATATTTTTAGTATTCTTGGTATAGAGATGCAAAGTGAAAAGTAAAAGGCAAAGTAAAAGCAAAGCAATAATAAAGTGATGGAGATTGATATGATGAAAAAGAGACCCGGGGGCCATAGGTTTCACTAGTGGCTTCTCTTAAGAGCATAAGTATTCTATGGTGGGTGAACAAATTACTGTTGAGCAATTGACAGAATTGAGCATAGTTATGAGAATATCTAGGTATGATCATGTATATAGTTATCACGTCCGAGACAAGTAGACGGACTCCTGCCTGCATCTACTACTATTACTCCACTCACCGACCGCTATCCAGCATGCATCTAGAGTATTAAGTTAAAAACAGAGGAACGCCTTAAGCAAGATGACATGATGTAGAGGGATAGTTTCATGCAATATGATAAAAAACCCCATCTTGTTATCCTCGATGGCAACAATACAATACGTACCTTGCTGCCCCTTCTGTCACTGGGAAAGGACACCGCAAGATTGAACCCAAAGCTAAGCACTTCTCCCATGGCAAGAAAAACCAATCTAGTAGGCCAAACCAAACTGATAATTTGAAGAGACTTGCAAAGATAACCAATCATACATAAAAGAATTCAGAGAAGATTCAAATATTATTCATAGATAGACTTGATCATAAACCCACAATTCATCTGTCTCAACAAACACACCGCAAAAAGAAGATTACATCGAATAGATCTCCACGAGAGAGGGGGAGAACATTGTATTGAGATCCAAAAAAAGAGAAGAAGGCATCTAGCTACTAACTATGGACCCGTAGGTCTGAAGTAAACTACTCACACTTCATCGAAGGGGCTTGGATGATGATGTAGAAGCCCTCCGTGATCGATTCCCCTTCCGGCGGAGCTCCAAAACAGGCCCCAAGATGGGATCTCGTGGATACAGAAAGTTGCGGCAGTGGAATTAGGTTTTTGGCTCCGTCCCTGATCGTTTGGGGGTACGTAGGTATATATAGGAGGAAGGAGTACGCCGGTGGAGCTTCGAGGGGCCCACGAGGCAGGGGGCGCCCTAGGGGGGCACCCTCCACCCTCGTGACCGCCTCGTGGCTTCCTTGACGGAGGGTCCAAGTCTCCTGGGTCTTATCTGATGAGAAAATCAAATTCCTGAAGGTTTCATTCCATTTGGACTTCATTTGATATTCTGTTTCTCCGAAACACTGAAATAGGCAAAAAAGAGCAACTCTGGGCTGGGCCTCCGGTTAATAGGTTAGTCCCAAAAATAATATAAAAGTGGAAAATAAAGCCCAATATGGTCCAAAACAGTAGATAATATAGCATGGAGCAATCAAAAATTATAGATACGTTGGAGACGTATCAAACATCCCCAAGCGTAATTCCTGCTCGTCCTCGAGTAGGTAAATGATAAAAAGAGAATTTTTGATGCGGAGTGCTATTTGGCATAATTTTAGTGTAATTCTTCTTAATTGTGGTATGAATATTCAGATCTGAAAGATTCAAGACAAAAGTTCATATTGACATAAAAATGATAATACTTCAAGCATACTAACTAAGCAATTATGTCTTCTCAAAATAACATGGCCAAAGAAAGCTCATCCCTACAAAATCATATAGTTTAGTCATGTTTCATTTTCGTCACACAAGAATGCTCTCATCATGCACAACCCCGATGACAAGCCAAGCAATTTTTTATACTTTAGTAATCTCAAACCTATAAACTTTCACGCAATATATGAGCGCGAGCCATGGACATAGCACTATGGGTGGAATAGAATATAATGAGGGGGGTTATGTGGAGAAGACAAAAAGGAGAAAGTCTCACATCAACGAGGCTAATCAATGGGCTATGGAGATGCCCATCGATTGATGTTAATGCAAGGAGTAGGGATTGCCATGCAACGGATGCACTAGAGCTATAAATGTATGAAAGCTCAACAAAAGAAACTAGTGGGTGTGCATCCAACTTGCTTGCTCACGAAGACCTAGGGAACTTGAGGAGGCCCATTGTTTGAATATACAAGCCAAGTTGTACAATGAAAAATTCCCACTAGTATATGAAAGTGATAACATGAGAGACTCTCTACTATGAAGATCATGGTGCTACTTTGAAGCACAAGTGTGGTAAAAGGATAGTAACATTGTCCCTTCTCTCTTTTTCTCTTATTTTTTTGGGCCTTCTCTTTTTATGGCCTTTCTCTTTTTTTATTCCTCACTTGGGACAATGCTCTAATGATGATGATCATCACACTTCTATTTATTTACAACTCAATGATTACAACTCGATACTAGAACAAAGATGACTCTATATGAATGCCTCCGTCGGTGTACCGGGATATGCAATGAACCAAGAGTGACATGTATGAAAGAATTATGAACGGTGGCTTTGCCACAAATAGTATGTCAACCACGTGATCATGCTAAGCAATATGACAATGATGAATGTGTCATGATGAACGGAATGATGGAAAGTTGCATGGCAATATATCTCGGAATGGCTATGGAAATGCCATAATAGGTAGGTATGGTGGCTGTTTTGAGGAAGATATAAGGAGGTTTATGTGTGAAAGAGCGTATCATATCATGGGGTTTGGATGCACCGGCGAAGTTTGCGCCAACTCTCAATGTGAGAAAGGGCAATGCACGGTACCGAAGAGGCTAGCAAGGATGGAAGGGTGAGAGTGTGTATAATCCATGGACTCAACATTAGTCATAAAGAACTCACATACTTATTGCAAAAATCTACAAGTTATCAAAAACCTCGGTACTACGCGCATGCTCCTAGGGGGATAGATCGGTAGGAAAAGAACATCGCTCGTCCTCGACCACCACTCATAAGGAAGACAATCAAATAACACCTCATGTTTCAAATTTGTTGCATGAAGTTTACCATACGTGCATGCTACGGGACTTGCAAACCTCAACAAAAGTATTTATCAATTTCACAACTACTCAACTGGCATGACTTTGATATTATTACCTCCATATCTCAAAACAATCATCAAGCATCAAACTTTTCTTAGTATTCAACACACTCATAAGAAAGTTTTATTATTAATCTTGCATACCAAGCATATTAGGATTTTAAACAAATTACCATGCTATTAAGACTCTCAAAATAATCTAAGCGAAGCATGAGAGATCAATAGTTTTTATAAAACAAATCCACCACCGTGCTCTAAAAGATATTAGTGAAGCACTAGAGCAAAACTATAAAGCTCAAAAGATATAAGTGAAGCACATAGAGTATTCTATCAAATTCCAAATTATGTATGGCTCTCTCAAAAGGAGTGTACAGAAAGGATGATTGTGGTAGACTAACAAGCAAAGACTCAAATCATAAAAGACGCTCCAAGCAAAACACATATCATGTGGTGAATAAAAATATAGCTCCAAGTAAAGTTACCGATAGAAGTAGACAAAAGAGGGGATGCCTTCCGGGGCATCCCCAAGCTTTGGCTTTTAGGTGTCCTTAGATTATCTTGGGGGTTCCATGAGCATACCCAACCTTGGGCTCTTTCCACTATTTGTTCCATAATCCATCAAATCTTTACCCAAAACTTGAAAACTTCACAACACAAAACTTAAAGTAGAAAATCTCGTGAGCTCCGTTAGCAAAAGAAAACAAAAGACCACTTCAAGGTACTGTAATGAACTCATTTTTTATTTATATTGGTGTTAAACCTACTTTATTCCAACTTCTCTATGGTTTATAAATTATTTTACTAGCCATAGATTCATTAAAATAAGCAAACAACACACGAAAAACAAAATCTATCAAAAACAGAACAGTCTGTAGTAATCGGTAGCTAGCACAAGATTTGGAACCCCAAAAATTCTAAAATAAATTGATGGATGTGAGGAATTTATCTATTAATCATCTGCAAAAATAGTTAACTAAATATCACTTTTCAAATAAAAATGACAGCAGTTCTCGTGAGCACTAAAGTTTCTGTTTTTTACAGCAAGTTCAACAAGACTTTCCCCAAGTCTTCCCAACGGTTCTACTTGGCACAAACACTAATTAAACACAAAAAACACAACCAAAACAGAGGCTAGATAAATTATTTATTAATAAACAGGAGCAAAAAGCAAGGAATAAAAATAAAATTGGGTTGCCTCCCGACAAGCGCTATCGTTTAACGCCCCTAGCTAGGCGTAACAAGCAAGAATAGATCTAGGTATTGCCATAATAGTAAGATAGATTATTAAAAATCATTTCATATTCTCTACGTTTGGCAGCAAGTTTTCTTTGAGGCAAGCAAAATTAATCAAAAGGGCTAAATTTAATGGGACAAAAGTCCCCAAGATCGACCTTGGGAGGTATAGGTTCCTCCTTTGGTCCTTCATAATGCACAACCAATTCATCATTATAAGCATTCTTTTGACAGAACTTTGTGAGCCTATATTCAAGAGAATATCCTAGTTCATTATTTCGAATAGCCAAATCATCATTAAATTCAGAAATTCTATCAACTAAAACATTGGTAGGAACCCTTTTTCTAAGATTTTCATTGAAAGCAACATAGTCTAGAGATTGAAAACGCATTATTTCTTCTTGATCAAAGAGGATAGCCTCTATGGGAGGACGGCAAGCGTCCACCCTATAATGCGCAAAGATTTCTTTGGCTTCTTTTATTATGAATCTAAACTCATGAGCCAAAAAGATAGTAGCGACACGCTTAACAGAAGAATGCTCAATATTAGAAAATTCCAGAAAAATTCTTTGTATGGAAGGATGCATGTGCATGAATTGTCTTTCAAGTTCAACTACAAGCATGGCAATAGCGTCCGCAAGACTACTAGTTCTGTGAAGGATAGAACTACCCATAGAAGGTAGAGCACCGGCACAAGTAAAGAAATCTTGAATAACTTCTTTTCCAATAATATTACCACTACCAACACGGATTTTTTTTGTATGAAAGATGGTAGGTTCTTTAGCAGGAGCATCAGAATTTTTCATGATATTATTATTGTCCATATCAACAATAATTTCCCCAATTTCAGACATAGAGGCAGTAGGTAAAGGACTTGACATAACGACAAGCTAGCAAACTAACACACGAGCAAACAAAAAGCAAACGGGCAAAAAGAGGCAAATAGAGAAAGAGAGGGAGGATAGAGAGAGAGTGCGAATAAAACGGCAAGGGTGAAGTGGGGGAGAGGAAAACGAGAGGCAAATGGCAAATAATGTAATGCGGGAGATAGGGATTGTGATGGGTACTTGGTATGTTGACTTTTGCGCAGACTCCCCGGGAATGGCGCCAGAAATTCTACTTGCTACCTCTTGAGCACTGTGTTGGATTTCCCCAAAGAGGAGAGGATGATGCAGCAAAGTAGCGTAAGTATTTCCCTCAGTTTTTGAGAACCAAGGTATCAATCCAGTAGGAGGCTACGCGCGAGTCCCTCGTACCTACACAAAAACAATAGCTCAATGCAACCAACGTGCTTTAGGGGTTGTCAATCCCTTCACGGTCACTTACGAAAGTGAGATCTGATAGAGCTGATAAATAATATTTTTGGTATTTTTTTGTATAGAGATGCAAAGTGAAAAGTAAAAGGCAAAGTAAAAGCAAAGCAATAATAAAGTGATGGAGATTGATATGATGAAAAAGAGACTCGGGGGCCATAGGTTTCACTAGTGGATTCTCTCAAGAGCATAAGTATTCTATGGTGGGTGAACAAATTACTGTTGAGCAATTGATAGAATTGAGCATAGTTATGAGAATATCTAGGTATGATCATGTATATAGGCATCACGTCCGAGACAAGTAGACCGACTCCTGCCTGCATCTACTACTATTACTCCTGCATGCATCTAGAGTATTAAGTTAAAAATAGAGTAACGCCTTAAGCAAAATGACATGATGTAGAGGGATAGTTTCATTGCAATATGATAAAAACCCCATCTTGTTATCCTCGATGGCAACAATACAATACATGCCTTGCTGTCCCTTCTGTCACTGGGAAAGGACACCGCAAGATTGAACCCAAAGCTAAGCACTTCTCCCATGGCTAGAAAAACCAATCTAGTAGGCCAAACCAAACTGATAATTCGAACAGACTTGCAAAGATAACCAATCATATATAAAAGAATTCGGAGAAGATTCAAATATTATTCATAGATAGACTTGATCATAAACGCACAATTCATCGGTCTCAACAAACACACCGCAAAAATAAGATTACATCAAATAGATCTCCACGAGAGAGGGGGAGAACATTGTATTGAGATCCAAAAAGAGAGAAGAAGCCATCTAGCTACTAACTATGGACCCGTAGGTCTGAAGTAAACTACTCACACTTCATCGGAGGGGCTTGGATGATGATGTAGAAGCCCTCCGTGATCGATTCCCCTTTCGGTGGAGCTCCGGAACAGGCCCCAATATGGGATCTCGTGGATACAGAATGTTGCGGCGGTGGAATTAGGTTTTTGGCTACGTCCCCGATCGTTTGGGTGTACGTAGGTATATATAGGAGGAAGGAGTACGTCGGTGGAGCTTTGAGGGGCCCACGAGGCAGGGGGTGTGCCCTAGGGGGGGGGGCGCCCTCCACCCTCGTGACCGCCTCGTGGCTTTCTTGACGGAGGGTCCAAGTCTCCTGGGTCTTATCTGATGAGAAAATCACGTTCCCGAAGGTTTCATTCCGTTTGGACTCCGTTTGATATTCTATTTCTCCGAAACACTGAAATAGGCAAAAAAAACAGCAATTCTGGGCTGGGCCTCCGGTTAATAGGTTAGTCACAAAAATAATATAAAAGTGGAAAATAAAGCCCAATATGGTCCAAAATAGTAGATAATATAGCATGGAGCAATCAAAAATTATAGATACGTTGGAGACGTATCATAGGGTGAGAAGGAAATTTGTGCTCGATAGTGATTTTGTTTCTTGTAGTCCAAAGAGCCCAGAGGAGCACCCCTACGCATTGCCATAAGACACGTCTAAACCCACCCCTATGGGCCAAGAGAATATCGCGGAGCTCACTAGCCGAGTGCGGGTTCCAATTCTGATCAAATGTGTCCCTAACCGCACTCGAGGAAAAACGTGCAAGGTGGTTGATACGTCTCCAACGTATCTAGAATGTTTGATTATTCCATGCTATTATATTATCAACCATGGATGTTTTATATGCTATTTTATATGATTTTTGGGACTAACCTATTAACCTAGAGCCCAATGCTAGTTTCTGTTTTTTTCCTTGTTTTTGAGTATCGCTGAAAAGTAAAATCAAACGGAGTCCAATTGACCTGAAACTTCACAGAACTTATTTTTGAACCAGAAGAAGGACATGGAGTAAAAGAGTTGGGCTAGAAGAGTCCCGGGCTGCCCAAGAGGGTGGGGGCGCGCCCACCCCCCCTGGGCGCGCCTCCCTACCTCGTGGACATCCTGGAGACCCCCCTAACTTGTTCCCGACTCCAACACCTCTTATATAACCCAAAACTTCCAGAAAGAAACCTAGATCGGGAGCTCCGCCGCCAGAAGCCTCCGTAGCCACTGAAAACCAATCTAGACCCGTTCCGACACCCTGCCGGAGGGGGGAATCCCTCTTCGGTGGCCATCTTCATCATCCCGGCGCTCTCCATGACGTGGAGGGAGTAGTTCTCCCTCGTGGCTGAGGGTATATACCAGTAGCTATGTGTTTGATCTCTCTCTCTCTCGTGTTCTTGATTCGGAACGATCTTGATGTATCGTGAGCATTGCTATTATAGTTGGATCTTATGATGTTTCTCCCCCTCTACTCTCTTATGATGAATTGAGTTTTCCCTTTGAAGTTATCTTATCAGATTGAGTCTTTAAGGATTTGAGAACACTTGATGTATGTCTTGCATGTGCTTATCTGTGGTGACAATGGGATATCACGTGATCCACTTGATGTATATTTTGGTGATCAACTTGCGAGTTCCGTGACCTCGTGAACTTATGCATAGGGAGCACTCTTTGAAGTTATTTGTGTTGGTTGAATAGATGAATCTGAGATTGTGTGATGCATATCGTATAATCATACCCACGGATACTTGAGGTGACATTGGAGTATCTAGGTGACATTAGGGTTTTGGTTGATTTGTTTCTTAAGGTGTTATTCTAGTACGAACTCTATGAAAGATTGAACGGAAATAGTAGCTTCATGTTATTTTACTACGGACTCTTGAATAGATCGATCAGAAAGGATAACTTTGAGGTGGTTTTGTACCCTACAATAATCTCTTCGTTTGTTCTCCGCTATTAGTCACTTTTGAGTGACTCTTTGTTGCATGTTGAGGGATAGTTATATGATCCAATTATGTTATTATTGTTGAGAGGACTTGAGCTAGTGAAAGTATGAACCCTAGGCCTTGTTTCCTAACATTGCAATACCGTTTACGCTCACTTTTACCACTTGCTACCTTGCTGTTTTTATATTTTCAGATTACAAAAACCTATATCTACCATCCATATTGCACTTGTATCACCATCTCTTCGCTGAACTAGTGAACCTATACAATTTACCATGGTATTGGGTGTGTTGGCGACACATAGACTCTTTGTTATTTGGTTGCAGGGTTGCTTGAGAGAGACCATCTTCATCCTACGCCTCCCACGGATTGATAAACCTTAGGTCATCCACTTGAGGAAAATTTGCTACTGTCCTACAAACCTCTGCACTTGGAGGCCCAACAACGTCTACAAGAAGAAGGTTGTGTAGTAGACATCAGTGGCACTTGAATATGTGGTTTGCATCTTCATGTGCACCACACATCGAGCAAGTACCATCGGACGGCCCATTCCATTTAGCGATGTTGTTAGAAGATGGGAGGCGATCCCGAAACATTTGCCAAAGGAAAACTTTTATTTTTAGGGGGGCAGACGCTTTCCATAGCCCTCTAGCTATGTCTAGAGTCGGCCCCTTAGTTAACTTAGCATATAGAGACTTGACCAAGAACTTCCCGGAGCTCGTGAGAGACCAAGAAACCGAATCAGCCTCAGGTCACAACACCACACCAGCTATAGAATTACGTAGCCCATCCCAATAGGCCCATTTAGGATTGAGGAGAGGTCTTTTGAAGGAAATAGCTGGCGGAGAGGTTCTAAGCGCGTCGGCTACGAGAATGTCTATATTAGTAGCTAGTTGATAGATTGCTGAGTGGTTGCGCCACAATGGCTACGACCCGAGCCAATGGTCTAACCAGAATCTAGTGGATTTGCCATCGTTTACGCTAAACTTAGAGCCTAACGCAAAGGCCGGCTTAACGACTTGAATCCCGTTCCAGGAAGTCGACCCCTTCACCTTAGATGTTTCTCTTTCACATGACCAATCTTTTTTATAGAATGATCACCATCTTCATCACTGCCTAATGTGCCATTGTTCCTGCCCATTTGTACCCTTATATCCAAATAATGAGAAGAAGAAAAGGGAAACATGAACTCATAGTGCATGTGTGAGTGAAAAGGCCAGTATGAGGACAAAACAAATGACATTGTCCTACGATGACTAAGTTGCAAACAACATGGTGTACATCCTACTTCAAACTCATAATCTTCCCCCAATTCAACAGGGGAAAATAAGACCAGTACGAGCTACTCTAGGCTCTAAACTATCCCCTTATATCAAACAAGGTGCAAAACTGAATATGAAGCTCATTAATCATATACACAATGACGAACAAAACAAACCAAAGTACAAGAAAACCCGATCAAACCATGACAAGATCATCCAAATTTACATCTAAATAGTAAATAGAAAAAAAATCTCTGTAGTAGTTTTGGGATTCTCATGCCTGATCAAAACAAGATGATAACTTAGCATAGTCCCCATACGACCTCAAGCCGCGTGGTCCTAGTGCCAACATTGGAGTACGCTATCAATCAGTCACCTATATACACAATGATGGCTGATCAATCTAAGTCCACAAAGAACTGGATCAACAAATTCCAATTCACATCTTATGTAGAAAAAAAGAACAGAATGATCCCTTTCTCGCTTCATGTACCCCTATCTTTGTTGAACTGTGTTTTTCCGTTATGGTTATAATGGAAAGGGGCAAATCCTAGCCCGGTTGGAAAAAACGAAAGAACGGAATGTTCACTGTGAGGATTTTGGACATCCGAGCATGTGCATCATCAAACATGTGGTTCAAACAAACGAAATAATATGTAGGATGGACTAACCAGTCAGATATATATATTTCCTACGTATTTTCCAATTTCCAAGAAATCAAAATAGTAGTGCTTAGAATCTAAAGCACGAATCTCCAAGAAACTTATAACGGTAGATACATGCATGGTAGGTAACCATGAGCGTAACAAAAGAAATAAAAAATAATCTTTGTAGTGTCCTTCTGTGTAGTATTCTGATAGAAGAAACACTTGAAAGGAGGAAATTTATTGGTGCAACGTAGTCGAGCAAATTGGTTGAGGAATGGAGATCGAAACACAAGTTTCTTTAACAATTTTGCGACCGCGAGAAGAAGACGAAATTAGATTGGTAAGCTACTCGGTGAGGATGGCATTTGGAAGGAGGACGTCGAATGTATGGGTGCACTAATAGCTGATTACTTCAAAACTTTATTCACCTCAAAAATTGCTGCCCCAAACATGGAAGTTTTAAACAAGGTTTGGACCAGAGTTACAGATTATATGAATGAATCTTTGCTTGCCCCGTATAATGCTGAGGAGGTAAAAAATGCCTTGTTTAGTATTGGTGACATTAAAGCTCCTGGCCCAGATGGGCTACATGCGATATTTTACAAAAAGTTATGGCCACTTGTGGGTGATGATTTGGTAAGGGAAGTCCTTCATGCAGTAAACAGTGGGGTCATCCTAGAAGGGTGGAACACAAAAACAATTGTGCTAATCCCTAAGGTAGACAAGGCAGAGGAAATATCGCAATATAGGCCTATTAGCCTTTGCAATGTCGTATATAAAGTTATCTCTAAACTTTTGGTGGCTAGACTAAAGGTCTTCCTACCTGAGATAATTAGTGAAACTCAGGGTGCTTTTATACCCGGGAGGATAATTACAGATAATGTCATAGTAGCATATGAATGCCTGCATACAATGAAGAAAAGGAATCAAGGGAAACATGGTACTTGTGAAGTGAAATTGATATATGCACAAGGCATATGATCGTGTTGAGTGGGTTTTTCTAGAGGCTATCCTGGCCAAACTTGGGTTTGCAGAGAGATGGATCCAACTTATTATGTCATGTGTTACTTCAGTTGAATATACAGTGAGACTTAATTCACATGAGACACAACTATTCCGACCTACAAGGGGTTTGAGGCAGGGAGATCCTCTGTCCGCGTATCTCTTCCTACTGTGCGCGGAAGGTCTTTCATCTTTAATTGCGCACGAGGAGAGCCAGAGAAGATTGCTGGGTGTACAGGTCTATAGGAATTCCCCAAAAATCTCTCACCTATTATTTGCGGATGACTCTTTTATTTTGGTGAGGGCCGATTCTTCAAATGCCTTGTGCGGCGTTGGGACAAATGGTGAGTGTAGCTAAATCCTCTATTTTTAGCCCAAATGCCCAGGTTGAGGTGAGAGTAGTTGTACGTGAATCCTAGACAATATGACCGAGTCTTTATCTGACAAATATCTGGGGCTACCTTCTATGATTGGAGTAGACCGCACGAATTGCTTTTTGCACCTAATTGAAAGAATCCGGAAAATGATGAATGGTTGGAAGGAAAGAACTCTATCTTTTGGCGGAAAAGAGGTGTTGATAAAAGTGGTGGCCCAAGTCATCCCAACATATGCGATAAGGGTATTTAAATTCCCAAAGAAAATTTGCAAGCGGATCACCGATGCAATGTCGCAATACTGGTGGGGTGATGAGGAAGATCAACGCAAGATGCACAGGTTTGCATGGTGCAAAATGTGTGTACCGAAAGAGAAGGGTGGAATGGGGTTCAGAGATATCCATGCTTTTAATTTAGCTTTGCTTGTCAAACAGTGTTGGAGGTTAATTGAGAATTTTGATTCTTTGTGTGCTCGAGTGCTACGAGGAAAATACTACTCAACAGGAGATATTATTAATGCCACCCAAAAGAAGGGGTCCTCCTTTGTTTGGCAAAGCATATATGCACGGATACAGACTTTCAAGAAGGGGTGCATATGGAGAGTTGGAGATGGTTTGAAAATTAATGTTTGGGACGATTGTTGGATCCCAAATAGTCCCTACAGGAAAATAATAACACCCCATGGTAATTGAGTTTTATCCTATGTCAATGAACTTAATGACCCTGCAACAGGTGAGTGGGATGAGCAATTGATACGGGACAACTTCTGGCAAATTGTTGAGGATCGTAGCATGCAAATCCTACTGACACAAGATGTAATGGAGGACAGTGTTGCTTGGCATTATACCAAGAATAGAGTATTCAGTGTTCGGTCAGCATATTATAGAAAATGGGACGATCATTTCGGGGACAAGATTGCAAGCACGGATGGGCAATCGAGCGCACAGAATCAACCTGTGTGGAGAATGGTTTGGAACTTGAAAATGCCACGGAAGGTGAAATTTTTTATCTAGAGTTGTTTACATAACACTATTCCTTTTCGTTGTACAGTTGCAAAGCGTCATGTGCCTCTCAGCGGCCAATGCCATTTGTGCCAGCAAGGTGTTGAAGATGCTAGCCATGCGCTATTTTAGTGTAACAGGGCAAAGCAGGTATGGGCTGATTTAGGACTATATGAAATCATACGAGAGGCACTGTTGGTTGATCGTTCAGGTGCCAAAGTGATGGAGTCGCTGTTGTGCGACGTCAAATGCCAGCAAAGTTATATGGGCTCAATTGAAATTCTAGAGATAGTCGCATCAACTTATTTGTATTTATGGTGGCAAAGGAGAGAAATTGTCAAAGCAGAACAAGTCCATACTACGGGCCGCATTGCAATGGCTATACAAGCGATGTCATTAAATTTTGTGCGAGCAACAAGCAAGCCAAACCCAGCTCCCTGCCTAAACAGATGGAAGAAGGCACTTTCAGAGTTCCAAGTGGTCAATGTTGATGCTTCATTTTCAGAAGAAAACAATATGGGCTCCTGTGGTATGGTGATCAGAGATCATAACGGGGGATTTATTGCAGCAACAACGGCACAGTTGCTCCATGTAGCGGAGGTGGTATCTGCCGAAGCTGAAGCATTGCGGATATAAATATTATTCGCCCGCAGTTATGGGTGTAATCAGGTATTGATACATTCGGACAGCTTGATCGTCGTGGAAGCACTGAATAAGAGCGAAGGATCTGGATTAGTAGCAGCACCAATTCTGAATGTTTGTCGTAGTTTACTAAAAGAGTTCGGGAAGAGTGTATTGGATGATTATTGTGCGGCGTCGGGACAAATGGTGAGTGCAGCTAACTCCTCTATTTTTTATCCCAAATACCCAGGTTGAGGTGAGAGCAGTTGTATGTGAAATCCTGGACATTATGACCGAGTCTTTATCTAACAAATATCTGGGGATACCTTCTATGATTGGAGTAGACCGCACGGATTGCCTTTTGCACCTAATTGAAAGAATCCGGAAAATGGTGAATGAATGGAAGGAAAGAACTCTATCTTTTGGTGGAAAAGAGGTTTTGATAAAAGCGGTGGCCCAAGCCTTCCCAACATATGTGATAAGTGTATTTAAATTCCCAAAGAAAATTTGCAAGGGGATCACTGATGCAATGTCACAATACTAGTGGGGTGATGAGGAAGATCAACGCAAGATGCATAGGTTTGCATGGTGGAAAATATGTGTACCAAAAGAGAAGGGTGGAATGGGGTTCAGAGTTATCCATGCTTTTAATTTAGCTTTGCTTGCAAAATAGTGTTGGAGGTTAATTGAGAATTTTGATTCTTCGTGTGCTCGAGTGCTACAAGCAAAATACTACTGAACAGGAGATATTCTTAATGCCACACAAAAGAAGGGGTCCTCCTTTGTTTGGCCAAGCATGTATGCAGGGATACAAAATTTCAAGAAGGGGTGCATATGGATAGTTGGAGATGGTCTAAAAATTAATGTTTGGGACGATTGTTGGATCCCAAACGATCAAGACAGGAAAATAATAACACCCCGTGGTAATCGAGTTTTATCCTATGTCAATGAACTTGGTGATCATGCAACAGGTGAGTGGGATGGGCAATTGATACAGGACAACTTCTAGCAAATTGATGAGGATCATAGCATGCAAATCCCACTGACACAAGATGTAATGGAGGACAGTGTTGCTTGGCATTATACCAAGAATGGAGTATTCAGTGTTCGGTCAGCATATTATAGAAAATGGGACGATCAGTTCGGGGACAAGATTGCAAGCACGGATGGGCAGTCTAGCGCACAGAATCACCCTGTGTGGAGAAAGGTTTGGAACTTGAAAATGCCACAGAAGGTGAATTTTTTTATCTGGAGATGTTTACATAACACTATTCCTTTTCATTGTACAGTTGCAAAGCGTCATGTGCCTCTCAGCGGCCAATGCCCTTCGTGCCAGCAAGGTCTTGAAGATGCTAGCCATGCGTTATTTTAGTGTAACAAGGCAAAGCAGGTATGGGCTGATTTAGGACTATATGAAATCATACGAGAGGCACTGTTGGTTGATCTTTCAGGTGCCAAAGTGATGGAGTCTCTGTTGTGCGATGTCAAATTCTAGTGACGTTATATCGACTCAATTGAAATTCTAGAGATAGTCGAATTAACTTGCTGGTATTTATGGTGGCAAAGGAGAGAAATTGTCAAAGGAGAACAAGTCTAGACTACGGGCCGCATTGCAATGGCTATACAAGCAATGTCATTAAATTTTGTGCGCGCAACAAGCAAGCCAAACCCAGCGCCCTGCCTAAACAGATGGAAGAAGCCACTTTCAGAGTTCCAAGTGCTCAATGTTGATGCTTCATATTCAGAAGAAAACAATATGGGCTCCTACGGTATGGTGATCAGAGATCACAACGGGGGATTTATTGCAGCAGCAACGGCACAGTTGCTCCATGTAGCGGATGTGGTATCTGCCGAAGCTGAAGCATTGCGGCTAGGAATATTATTCGCCCGCTGTTATGGATGTAATCAGGTATTGATACATTCGGACAACTTGATCGTCGTGGAAGCACTGAATAAGAACGAAGATATGGATTAGTAGCAGCACCAATTCTGAATGTTTTTCGTAGTTTACTAAAAGAGTTCGGGAAGAGTGTATTGGATGATTATTGTGCGGCGTCGGGACAAATGGTGAGTGTAGCTAAATCCTCTATTTTTAGCCCAAATGCCCAGGTTGAGGTGAGAGAAGGTGTATGTGAAATCCTAGACATTATGACCGAGTCTTTATCTAACAAATATCTGGGGCTACCTTCTATGATTGGAGTAGACCACACAGATTGCTTTTTGCCCCGAATTGAAAGAATATGGAAAATGATGAATGGTTGGAAGGAAAGAACTCTATCTTTTGGCGGAAAAGAGGTGTTGATAAAAGTGATGGCCCAAGCCATCCCAACATATGCGATAAGTGTATTTAAATTCCCAAAGAAAATTTGCAAGGGGATCACTGATGCAATGTCACAATACTAGTGGGGTGATGAGGAAGATCAACGCAAGATGCATAGGTTTGCATGGTGGAAAATATGTGTACCGAAAGAGAAGGGTGGAATGGGGTTCAGAGTTAGCCATGCTTTTAATTTAGCTTTGCTTGCAAAATAGTGTTGGAGGTTAATTGAGAATTTTGATTCTTCGTGTGCTCGAGTGCTACGAGCAAAATACTACTAAACGGGAGATATTCTTAATGCCACACAAAAGAAGGGGTCCTCCTTTGTTTGGCCAAGCATGTATGCAGGGATACAAAATTTCAAGAAGGGGTGCATATGGATAGTTGGAGATGGTCTGAAAATTAATGTTTGGGACGATTGTTGGATCCCAAACGATCAAGCCAGGAAAATAATAACACCCCGTGGTAATCGAGTTTTATCCTATGTCAATGAACTTGGTGATCATGCAACAGGTGAGTGGGATGAGCAATTGATAAGGGACAACTTCTAGCAAATTGATGAGGATCGTAGCATGCAAATCCCACTGGCACAAGATGTAATGGAGGACAGTGTTGCTTGGGATTATACCAAGAACGGAGTATTCAGTGTTCGGTCAGCATATTATAGAAAATGGGACGATCAGTTCGGGGACAAGATTGCAAGCACGGATGGGCAGTCTAGTGCACAGAATCACCCTGTGTGGAGAAAGGTTTGGAACTTGAAAATGCTACAGAAGGTGAATTTTTTTATCTGGAGATGTTTACATAACACTATTCCTTTTCATTGTACAGTTGCAAAGCGTCATGTGCCTCTCAGCGGCCAATGCCCTTTGTGCCAGCAAGGTCTTGAAGATGCTAGCCATGCGTTATTTTAGTGTAACAAGGCAAAGCAGGTATGGGCTGATTTAGGACTATATGAAATCATACGAGAGGCACTGTTGGTTGATCTTTCAGGTGCCAAAGTGATGGAGTCTCTGTTGTGCGACGTCAAATTCCAGTGACGTTATATCGACTCAATTGAAATTCTAGAGATAGTCGAATCAACTTGCTGGTATTTATGGTGGCAAAGGAGAGAAATTGTCAAAGGAGAACAAGTCCAGACTACGGGCCGCATTGCAATGGCTATACAAGCAATGTCATCAAATTTTGTGCGAGCAGCAAGCAAGCCAAACCCAGCGCCCTGCCTAAACCGATGGAAGAAGCCACTTTCAGAGTTCCAAGTGCTTAATGTTGATGCTTCATATTCAGAAGAAAACAATATGGGCTCCTGCGGTATGGTGATCAGAGATCACAATGGGGGATTTATTGCAGCAGCAACGGCACAGTTGCTCCATGTAGCGGATGTGGTATCTGCCGAAGCTGAAGCATTGCGGCTAGGAATATTATTCGCCCGCGGTTATGGATGTAATCAGGTATTGATACATTCGGACAACTTGATCGTCGTGGAAGCACTGGATAAGAACGAAGATATGGATTAGTAGCAGCACCAATTCTGAATGTTTTTTGTAGTTTACTAAAAGAGTTCGGGAAGAGTGTATTGGATGATTATTGTGCGGCGTCGGGACAAATGGTGAGTGTAGCTAAATCCTCTATTTTTAGTCCAAATGCCCAGGTTGAGGTGAGAGAAGTTGTATGTGAAATCCTAGACATTATGACCGAGTCTTTATCTAACAAATATCTGGGGCTACCTTCTATGATTGAAGTAGACCACACAGATTGCTTTTGGCACCTAATTGAAAGAATATGGAAAATGATGAATGGTTGGAAGGAAAGAACTCTATCTTTTGGCGGAAAAGAGGTGTTGATAAAAGTGATGGCCCAAGCCATCCCAACATATGCGATAAGTGTATTTAAATTCCCAAAGAAAATTTGCAAGGGGATCACTGATGCAATGTCACAATACTAGTGGGGTGATGGGGAAGATCAACGCAAGATGCATAGGTTTGCATGGTGGAAAATATGTGTACCGAAAGAGAAGGGTGGAATGGGGTTCAGAGTTATCCATGCTTTTAATTTAGCTTTGCTTGCAAAACAGTGTTGGAGGTTAATTGAGAATTTTGATTCTTCGTGTGCTCGAGTGCTACGAGCAAAATACTACTAAAGAGGAGATATTCTTAATGCCACACAAAAGAAGGGGTCCTCCTTTGTTTGGCCAAGCATGTATGCATGGATACAAAATTTCAAGAAGGGGTGCATATGGATAGTTGGAGATGGTCTGAAAATTAATGTTTGGGATGATTGTTGGATCCCAAACGATCAAGCCAGGAAAATAATAACACCCCGTGGTAATCGAGTTTTATCCTATGTCAATGAACTTGGTGATCATGCAACAGGTGAGTGAGATGAGCAATTGATACGGGACAACTTCTAGCAAATTGATGAGGATCGTAGCATGCAAATCCCACTCACACAAGATGTAACGGAGGACAGTGTTGCTTGGCATTATACCAAGAATGGAGTATACAGTGTTCGGTCAGCATATTATAGAAAATGGGACGATTAGTTCGGGGACAAGATTGCAAGCACGGATGGGTAGTCTAGCGCACAGAATCACCCTGTGTGGACAAAGGTTTGGAACTTGAAAATGCCACAGAAGGTGAGTTTTTTTATCTGGAGATGTTTACATAACACTATTCCTTTTCATTGTATAGTTGCAAAGCGTCATGTGCCTCTCAGCGTCCAATGCCCTTTGTGCCAGCAAGGTCTTGAAGATGCTAGCCATGCGTTATTTTAGTGTAACAAGGCAAAGCAGGTATGGGCTGATTTAGGACTATATGAAATCATACAAGAGGCATTGTTGGTTGATCTTTCAGGTGCCAAAGTGATGGAGTCTCTGTTGTGCGATGTCAAATTCTAGTGACGTTATATCGACTCAATTGAAATTCTAGAGATAGTCGAATCAACTTGATGGTATGTATGGTGCCAAAGGAGAGAAATTGTCAAAGGGAACAAGTCCAGACTACGGGCCGCATTGCAATGGCTATACAAGCGATGTCATTAAATTTTGTGCCTGCAGCAAGCAAGCCAAACCCATCGCCCTGCCTAAACAGATGGAAGAAGCCACTTTCAGAGTTCCAAGTGCTCAATGTTGATGCTTCATTTTCAGAAGAAAACAATATGGGCTCCTATGGTATGGTGATCAGAGATCACAACAGGGGATTTATTGCAGCAGCAATGGCACAGTTGCTCCATGTAGCGGTTGTGGTATCTGCCGAAGCTGAAGCATTGCGGCTAGGAATATTATTCGCCCACGGTTATGGATGTAATCAGGTATTGATACATTCGGACAGCTTGATCGTCGTGGAAGCACTGAATAAGAACGAAGGATATGGATTAGTAGCAGCACCAATTCTGAATGTTTGTCGTAGTTTACTAAAAGAGTTCGGGAAGAGTGTATTGGATGATTATTGTGCGGCGTCGGGACAAATGGTGAGTGTAGCTAAATCCTCTATTTTTAGCCCAAATACCCAGGTTGAGGTGAGAGAAGTTGTATGTGAAATCCTAGACATTATGACCGAGTCTTTATCTAACAAATATCTGGGGCTACCTTCTATGATTGGAGTAGACCACACAGATTGCTTTTTGTACCTAATTGAAAGAATATGGAAAATGATGAATGGTTGGAACGAAAGAGCTCTATATTTTGGCGAAAAAGAGGTGTTGATAAAAGTGATGGCCCAAGCCATCCCAACATATGCGATAAGTGTATTTAAATTCCCATAGAAAATTTGCAAGGGGATCACTGAGGCAATGTCACAATACTAGTGGGGTGATGAGGAAGATCAACGCAAGATGCATAGGTTTGCATGGTGGAAAATATGTTTACCGAAAGACAAGGGTGGAATGGGGTTCAGAGTTATCCATGCTTTTAATTTAGCTTTGCTTGCAAAACAGTGTTGGAGGTTAATTGAGAATTTTGATTCTTCGTGTGCTCGAGTGCTACGAGCAAAATACTACTGAACAGGAGATATTCTTAATGCCACACAAAAGAAGGGGTCCTCCTTTGTTTGGCCAAGCATGTATGCAGGGATACATAATTTCAAGAAGGGGTGCATATGGATAGTTGGAGATGGTCTAAAAATTAATGTTTGGGACGATTGTTGGATCCCAAACGATCAAGCCAGGAAAATAATAACACCCCGTGGTAATCGAGTTTTATCCTATGTCAATGAACTTGGTGACCATGCAATAGGTGAGTGGGATGAGCAATTGATACGGGACAACTTCTAGCAAATTGATGAGGATCGTAGCATGCAAATCCCACTGACACAAGATGTAATGGAGGACAGTGTTGCTTGGCATTATACCAAGAATGGAGTATTCAGTGTTCGGTCAGCATATTATAGAAAATGGGACGATCATTTCGGGGACAAGATTGCAAGCACGGATGGGCAGTCTAGCGCACAGAATCACCCTGTGTGGAGAAAGGTTTGGAACTAGAAAATGCCATGGAAGGTTAAATCTTTTATCTGGAGATGTTTACATAACACTATTCCTTTTCGTTGTACTGTTGCAAAGCGTCATGTGCCTCTCAGCGGCCAATGCGCTATTTTAGTGTAACAGGGCAAAGCAGGTATGGGCTGATTTAGGACTATATGAAATCATACGAGAGGCACTGTTGGTTGATCGTTCAGGTGCCAAAGTGATGGAGTCGCTGTTGTGTGACGTCAAATTCCAGCGAAGTTATATGGACTCAATTGAAATTCCAGAGATCATCGCATCAACTTGCTGGTATTTATGGTGGCAAAGGAGAGAAATTGTCAAAGGAGAACAAGTCCAACCTACGGGCCGCATTGCAATGGCTATACAAGCGATGTCATTAAATTTTGTGCGAGCAGCAAGCAAGCCAAACCCAGCGCCCTGCCTAAACAAATGGAAGAAGCCACTTTCAGAGTTCCAAGTGCTTGATGTTGATGCTTCATTTTCAGAAGAAAACAATATGGGCTCCTATGGTATGGTGATCAGAGATCACAACGGGGGATTTATTGCAGCAGCAACGGCACAGTTGCTCCATGTAGGGGATGTGGTATCTGCCTGTAACATCCCAAATTTTCTATTTGGAATGTTATACACTAGATCATCATGCATATCATATTTTCTTGCATTTTGGCGATCCTAGAAGTTTCACGCAACTCAAGGACCCTCGGAGAGAGTTGGAGATTTCGTCTTTTTCATATTTGAGTTCTTCTCAAATTTTGAAGAAAGGATCATTGGTTTTGTCGAAGTTTCATTTTCCTTTTATTTTGATAGGGAAAAATGCGCGTTTTCAAAAATTGCATTTTAGGCCCGGAGAAAAGTTCATTTTGTTCGACTCATTTTTAGAAGTCGGGGAAAATTTACTTTAGACGTTTTGGAGTTCGTTAGATCTCTTTTCTGTTTTTTTTCTGCGAGCGAAACCGATTTAAAAAAAATCCTCAGCGCCGCTTGGGCCAAAGGCCCAGCCGGCCGGCTCCCAGGCCATCGCCCGCGCGCGCCACGCCAGCTGCCAGGAGGCCGCCGCCGCTGCCCTTTTGGAGTCCTAGTAGGACTTTAGTCCTACTCCGGTTTTTTTCTAGATCTTTCCTTCTCCTACTCTTATTCCTTGTCCCCTACCCCAAGTAAACCCCCCCGTCACAAATATAAACACCCAACACCCCCCCCTCTAAACATCAAATCAAAGCCCCAAGCCCTCCACCATGCCTCACCCGCGTCGCGCCCTTAGCCGCGCCGCCGCCCTTGCTCGCCGCCGCCGGAGACCTCGCCGGAGGTACCGCGCCGCGTTTCTATTCTTTTCCTCGGATCAGTTTTCTTCTAACCGTTCTGATTCTTTTCTTCTCAAAACCGTTCCAGTTTTCTAGATCAGTTTTTCGTTCGGTTTTCTTTTCTTGAAACCCTAGATCGGATCCGTTTCTCTTTTCCGATTTAGTTGCCTAGAGACCGTTCGCCGGACTGTTCGTCCTAACGAACGTGATCACCGGATTCTTCTAGGTTAACGAACGTCCGTTCGTTCAACCGTTCTTCTTTTTCTTTCGTCGGATTTATTCCGCGATCGCGATCTCAGATCCGATCTTCTTTCTAGTCTATCTTCTCGCTCGTTTATCGGAATCAGGTGATTCAAGCGCCTGGAGTTTCGTTTCGAAACCGCCGTTCCGACTAATCAACTTAAACCAGTTTTTGCTACGGTAAAAATTTGACCTAGTTTCAACTTGCTAGAACCGAGTTGTTTTCCGCCGTTTGTTTTCGGTTTCTTTGTTCGGTTCTTTCTTTCTTTGCAACCGGAGTTCTTAAGTTGAACTTTCTGGTTCGATCTCTTGTTCGAGTTTTACCTGTGCATTAGATGAGTTCTTATTGTATGCTTGTTGTTTGTCTGCGATAGATTACCCGGATTGCGCCGCCTGTTACTTCGAATCTTTAGGACTCGCGGATCATCAGCAAGGCAAGTAACACTTTGATCATACCTTTTCTACAACCCAATTTTATTGCATTAGATCCATCCTCACACATTGCATGATTAGGATCTAATTAAATTGTGGGATGGGAAGTAGATGAGGTAGTGCCTATTACCTGTTTATTATGAAACCTTTTGGAGTTACTTCTAAGTTTGCTTATTATGCCATACTATGCTAGTAGACGTGGATTGGGTGAGTGATATCCATGACAGATGTGAGATTGATAATTTTAATGGTTTATCTAAGGTGGCAACTTAAACACACATCTTGGTGGATTGAGGCACCTGATGTCTATCAGGACTTGCCTGTTTTATTTTGGACCGCCATCCAGGCTCAAAGGGATCATAAGATCTTTCATACTAAATACTTACGTGTGCAGCCACAAGCCAATATGGGCTCTGGCATAGTTGACTAAGTCGTGCGAACTCTTATAGGGGTAGACTAGCAGATGTAGGGGATGTAGGTGGTACGGTCTACTCCATCGTAAGGTGCTAGCGCTTCTGAAAGACTATGTCTCGGTCATCCGTTTCTCAAACACCATGTAGTGCGAGAAATCCAACGGAGGCGATCGAGTCTTGTGGGGAAAAGTGCGCAAACCTCTGCAGAGTGTAATAAACTAATCATGATTAGCCGTGTCCCCGGTTATGGACAATCTTGAGTATCTAGTATTTGAATATCATGTGAATCTCAACTTGTTACTTCCAATTAATATTGTTGGGTTTTAATTATTTTTAATTGGGATTGAGAATGCTGTCAACCATTCTCAATGTTTAACAACCACCATGATAGTTAAATAAATTTATTCCTTTGCAGTAGGGAAAAATTGGCTTTACACAAAACAATAACCATAGAGCTTTCCACCAGCCAAATATGCATATAGTATAGCTGTTTCATTCCATCATTCTCTATGTGTTACTTTGCCAGCATATTCCATGTGCTGACCCGTTTCGGGCTGCAACGTTAATGTTGCAGACTTTTCAGACGATGATTGAGGTGCTTTTAGGTCATGGTTCTATACTCAGTGATGCCGTTGGAGTTGATGGACCCATTTATCTTCCAAGTCTTCCGCTGTTATCGATATTAGATGGCCTTAAGCCATATTATTGTAATAAGTTCTCTTCAGAGACATCGATGTAATAAGTGTGTGATTGCCACTTTGCTATAAATCCTTCGATGTACTGTGTGGTGTCAGCATTACTGATCCAGGGATGACACCGGAGCACAGTAGACTTGATCCATTCGGGTCTGGTCGCTACAAACATGGTATCAGAGCACATGCTGACTGTAGGACACGACCACTAAGTTAAAGCCATAGATCACTATTCTCTCCTCATTTTCTAACTCCTCATCTTTTCTATTCTTTAGGATGAAGGACGCGAAGATTAAGTACGCTCAACCGGATGAAGGCACACCTTTTGGATTTCACTTGAAGGAAGTCACCAAGTACCTAAACATTGGATTACCAAGTTTCATGGGAACCTTCAACGCCACTTTGCCTGAAGAGGAGCGCTGGAAGATTCAAGCTCACGTCCCGGGAAGAACATTCGCGCCAATCACGAAGCCCATAGATAGTGTTTTCAATGCACCAACCTGGAGTCTAGGAAGGAGCATGGCAGCCCATATCACAATAGGACGCATTGGAGAAGTTTGTCAAGAAGACCTCAAGGACACTATCTACCAGATCTGCGGACGCCGAGATGAACAATGGGAATTAGTCACCACCAAGAAGGATAGATCCATTGCAGCATTCATCCAGGAGTTAAACCAGCACATTCGACGCCACGAGAACCAGATGTGCAATGATATGATGGAGTTGAAGAATGTGAAGGCTAGGATCATCGAGTTAGAAGGAGAACTGAAGGCTACACGCAAGGACTACATGGACGAGATCGTAGCTCTAGCCAGACACAACTGCGATCTTAAGCAAGAGATTGAAGAACTCAAGAGGGAGTTAGCATCCAGGAAGGAAGACATGTACATCGCATGTCCGGACAATTACATCATCATCGACGACACCGATTCGGACCCAAGTGAACCCGAATTTGAAGACGAAGCTAGAGCGGACATCATGGAGTCTTCCACCGGTTCAAATTTCTAGATGACCACCAAATATTAGTAGTATTCCCCCATGTAAACACTGTAGTTCGAGCACTTTTGCGATAGCTAGATCGATTGTAAGCCCTTGTTTGATTGATTGAAGTGATTTTGTGTGAATTTGCTCATGTGCATTGGGGTAGTGTTTTCTCTTTAGACCTCAGTCTATTCTTATATCTCATATTTTCTAAACCCTCAAATGCCTCTGAGACGTGACCCCGGATTTACCATTAAGGATTGGTAACTATGTTTTTCCCTCAGACCTAATAGTATTGGAATCTCAAGGGTTGGATGTGATATTAGGCATGGATTGGTTATCAAAGTATGAAGGGAATATGGAGTGTGCTAGTAAGTCAATTTTGCTCACAACGCCAGAAGGAAGAAAGATCAAGTATGTATCCCGGCATGTGCCAAATAGGACACAAGTAAATTGCCTAACAGGAGTTGTGCAGGAGGAAGTACCAGTGGTAAAGGATTTTCCTGATGTATTTCCTGAAGAATTGCCAGGCATGCCACCGGATAGAGACATTGAGTTTCTGATTGAGTTGTTGCCAGGTACAGGCCCAATATCAAAGGGACCATACCGGATGCCAGCAAAGGATTTGGTGGAAATTAAGAATCAGATTAAGGAGTTACTGGAGAAAGGTTACATTCGCCCAAGTTCTTCGCCTTGGGGATCACCCGTACTTCTAGTGGAGAAGAAGGATGGATCATTAAGGATGGTTGTTGATTACCGTGGATTGAATGAAGTAACCATCAAGAACAAGTACCCACTGCCAATGATAAATGATCTGTTTGATCGTTTGCAAGGAGCTAAAGTGTTTTCCAAGATCGATTTGCGATCAGGGTACCACCAGTTGAAGATTCGAGAGCAGGACATACCTAAGACAGCATTCACCACAAGATATGGACTGTATGAGTATACCGTTATGTCATTTGGATTGACTAACGCGCCTGCCTATTTTATGAACCTGATGAACAAAGTGTTTATGGAGTTTTTGGATAAGTTCGTCATAGTGTTCATTGATGATATCCTGGTTTATTCGAAGAATGAAGAAGAGCATAAGGAACATTTGCGTTTGGTTTTGGAGAAACTAAGGGAACATCAGTTATATGCCAAATTTAGCAAATGTGAGTTTTGGTTAAAGGAAGTAGGATTCCTCGGATACGTTATATCTGGGGAAGGGATAGAAGTTGACCCCACAAAGGTTGAGACCGTAACCGAATGGGAAGCACCAACGACAGTTGGAGAGATCCGGAGTTTTCTTGGACTCGCAGGATACTACCGGAGATTCATTGAGAACTTTTCAAAGATTGCGAAGCCTATGACGGAGTTGTTGAAGAAGGATACCAAGTTTAATTGGACTGAGGAGTGTGAGGCTAGTTTCCAGGAGTTGAAGAAACGATTGGTTACCTCACCAGTGTTGATTTTGCCAGATCAGACCAAGGATTATGAGGTGTATTGCGACGCTTCACGTCGAGGACTTGGAGCAGTCCTTATGCAGGAAGGGAGAGTTGTTTCGTATGCTTCACGACAACTGAAACCTCATGAATTGAATTACGCCACACATGATTTGGAGTTAGCAGCCGTAGTGCATGCATTGAAGACATGGAGACATTTCCTCATTGGAAATCATTGTGAGGTGTACACGGATCACAAGAGTTTGAAGTACATTTTCACGTAGAAGGAGTTGAATCTCAGACAAAGGAGATGGTTGGAGCTCATCAAGGATTATGTTGTGAGATTGCATTACCATCCCGGAAAAGCTAATGTAGTAGCAGACGCATTGAGCCGCAAGAGCCATGTCAATACGATAATGACGGGAAGTATACCAAAGGAGTTAGCAGAAAACCTTCGTGAGCTATGTTTGGAAATAGTTCCGAGAGGCTATGTAGCAGCATTGGAGATTCAGTCAACATTGATGGATAGAATCAGAGAGGCTCAAAAATCTGACAAGGAGATTGCTGCTATAAAGGAGAAACTAAGCAAAGGAAAAGCAAAGGTATTTCGTGAGGATGAGCACGATACCCTATGGTTTGAGGACCGTGTTTATGTGCCAAATGACCCGGAGATCAGGAAGTTGATTCTACAAGAGGCACATGATTCACCATATTCGATACACCCAGGAAATACCAAGATGTATTTGGATTTAAAGGAAACATTCTGGTGGACCGGAATGAAGAAGGATATTGCCGCTTATGTAGCAGTTTGTGATGTATGTCATAGAGTAAAGGCAGAGCATCAAAAGCCAGCCGGATTGTTGCAACCGTTGCCGATACCCGAATGGAAGTGGGATAAGATAGGCATGGATTTTATCACAGGACTACCCAGGACGAAAGCAGGATATGACTCGATATGGGTAGTAGTTGATCGTTTGACGAAGGTAGCACATTTCATTCCAGTCAAGACCACTTACACCAGTGCTAAGTTGGCAAAGATATACATGACTAGGATCATTTGTTTGCATGGAGTTCCAAGGAGTATTGTATCAGATAGAGGAACCCAATTTACCTCAAAGTTTTGGAATCAGTTGCATGAGACTTTAGGAACCAGGCTAGAGTTCAGCACCGCTTTTCATCTGTAGACAGATGGACAGACTGAGAGAGTCAATCAGATTTTGGAAGATATGCTGAGAGCTTGTGCACTAGATTATGGATCTAGTTGGGACGATAATTTGCCATATGCGGAGTTTTCTTATAACAATAGTTACCAAACCAGTTTGAAGATGGCACCTTTCGAAGCTCTATACGGAAGGAGGTGCAGGACACCGTTGTCATGGGACAAAGTTGGAGACCGTCAATTCTTTGGACCAGATTTGATTTAGGAGTCTGAACGGAAAGTTAAGTTGATTCGCGATAGGCTCAAGGTAGCCCAGTCCAGGCAGAAGAGCTTCGCAGATTCAAAACACAAGGAGACAGTTTACGAAACCGGAGACAGAGTATATCTCCGAGTATCCCCACTTCGAGGAGTTAAGCGCTTTGGAGTTAAGGGAAAATTAGCACCGCGTTTCGTTGGACCATATAAGATCTTGCAACGTACGGGAGAAGTCGCGTATAAGTTGGAATTACCAGAGGGACTGTCAGGAGTTCATGATGTATTCCATGTTTCTCAGCTGAAGAAATGTCACGCCGAGATGGCGGAGGTACCACTAAGAGATACAGTGCCGCTTGAAGCGATTCAGTTGAAGGACGACTTAACGTATGAAGAGAAACCAGTCAAGATTCTCGATTTTTCCAGTAGAGTTACCCGTAGCAAGGTTATCAAATTTTGCAAAGTTCAGTGGAACCACCACTTAGAGGATGAAGCCACCTGGGAGAGAGAAGAAGATTTGCTCAAGGACCACCCTCACCTATTTTCTAGCCAACCCGAATCTCGAGGGCGAGATTCATTTTAAGGGGGGTAGGTTTGTAACATCCAAAATTTTCAATTTGGAATGTTATACACTAGATCATCATGCATATCATATTTTCTTGCATTTTGCCGATCCTAGAAGTTTCACGCAACTCAAGGACCCTCGGAGAGAGTTGGAGATTTCGTCTTTTTCATATTTGAGTTCTTCTCAAATTTTGAAGAAAGGATCATTGGTTTTGTCGGAGTTTCATTTGCCTTTTATTTGGATAGGGAAAAATGCGCGTTTTCAAAAATTGATTTTAGGCCCGGAGAAAAGTTCATTTTGTTCGACTCATTTTTAGAAGTCGGGAAAAATTTACTTTAGACGTTTTGGAGTTCGTTAGATCTCTTTTCTGTTTTTTTTCTGCGAGCGAAACCGATTTTAAAAAAATCCTCAGCGCCGCTTGGGCCAAAGGCCCAGCCGGCCGGCTCCCAGGCCATCGCCCGCGCGTGCCGCGCCAGGCGCCAGGAGGCCGCCGCCGCTGCCCTTTTGGAGTCCTAGTAGGACTTTAGTCCTACTCCGTTTTTTTTCTAGATCTTTCCTTCTCCTACTCTTATTCCTTGTCCCCTACCCCAAGTAAACCCCCCCCCCCTCACCAATATAAATACCCAACACCCCCCCCCCTCTAAACATCAAATCAAAGCCCCAAGCCCTCCACCGTGCCTCACCCGCGCCGCGCCCTTAGCCACGCCGCCGCCCTTGCTTGCCGCCGCCGGAGACCTCGCCGGAGGTACCGCGCCGCATCTCTATTCTTTTCCTCGGATCAGTTTTCTTCTAACCGTTCCGATTCTTTTCTTCTCAAAACCGTTCCGGTTTTCTAGATCGGTTTTTCATTCGGTTTTCTTTTCTCGAAACCCTAGATCGGATCCGTTTCTCTTTTCTGATTTAGTTGCCTAGAGACCGTTCGCCGTACCGTTCATCCTAACGAACGTGATCACCGGATTCTTCTAGGTTAACGAACGTCCGTTTGTTCAACCATTCTTCTTTTTCTTTTGTCGGATTTATTCCGCGATCGCGATCTCAGATCCGATCTTCTTTCTAGTCTATCTTCTCGCTCGTTTATCGGAATCAGGTGATTCAAGCGCCTGGAGTTTCGTTTAGAAACCGTCGTTCCGACTAATCATCTTAAACCAGTTTTTGCTACGGTAAAAATTTGACCTAGTTTCAACTTGCTAGAACCGAGTTGTTTTCCGCCGTTTGTTTTCGCTTTCTTTGTTCGGTTCTTTCTTTCTTTGCAACCGGAGTTCTTAAGTTGAACTTTCTGGTTCGATCTCTTGTTCGAGTTTTACCTGTGCATTAGATAAGTTCTTATTGTATGCTTGTTGTTTGTCTGCGATAGATTACCCGGATTGCGCCGCCTGTTACTTCGAATCTTTAGGACTCGCGGATCATCAGCAAGGAAAGTAACACTTTGATCATACCTTTTCTACAACCCAGTTTTATTGCATTAGATCCATCCTCACACATTGCATGATTAGGATCTAATTAAATTGTGAGATGGGAAGTAGATGAGGTAGTACCTATTACCTGTTTATTATGAAACCTTTGGGAGTTACTTCTACGTTTGCTTATTATGCGATGCTATGCTAGTAGATGTGGATTGGGTGAGTGATATCCATGACAGATGTGAGATTGATAATTTTAATGGTTTATCTAAGGTGGCAACTTAAACACACATCTGGGTGGATTGAGGCACCTGATGTCTATCAGGACTTGCCTGTTTTATTTTGGACCGCCACCCAGGCTCAAAGGGATCATAAGATCTTTCATACTAAATACTTACGTGTGCAGCCACAAGCCAATATGGGCTCTGGCATAGTTGACTAAGTCGTGCGAACTCTTATAGGGGTAGACTAGCAGATGTAGGGGATGTAGGTGGTACGATCTACTCCATCGTAAGGTGCTAGCGCTTCTGAAAGACTATGTCTCGGTCATCCGTTTCTCAAAAACCATGTAGTGCGAGAAATCCAACGGAGGCGATCGAGTCTTGTGGGGAAAAGTGCGCAAACCTCTGCAGAGTGTAATAAACTAATCATGATTAGCCGTGTCCCCGGTTATGGACAATCTTGAGTATCTAGTATTTGAATATCATGTGAATCTAAACATGTTACTTCTAATAATATTGTTGGGTTTTAATTATTTTTAATTGGGATTGAGAATGCTGTCAACCATTCTCAAGGTTTAACAACCACCATGATAGTTAAATAAATTTATTCCTTTGTAGTAGGGAAAAATTGGCTTTACGCAAAACAATAACCATAGAGCTTTCCACCAGCCAAATATGCATGTAGTATAGCTGTTTCATTCCATCATTCTCTATGTGTTACTTTGCCAGCATATTCCATGTGCTGACCCGTTTCGGGCTGCAACGTTAATGTTGCAAACTTTTCAGACGACGATTGAGGTGCTTTTAGGTCGTGGTTCTATACTCAGTGATGCCGTTGGAGTTGATGGACCCATTTATCTTCCAAGTCTTCCGCTGTTGTCGATATTAGATGGCCTTAAGCCATATTATTGTAATAGGTTCTCTTCGGAGACATCGATGTAATAAGTGTGTGATTGCCACTCTGCTATAAATCCTTCGATGTACTGTGTGGTGTCAGCATTACTGATCCAGGGATGACACCGGAGCACAGTAGACTTGATCCATTCGGGTCTGGTCGCTACACTGCCGAAGCTGAAGCATAGCGGCTCGGAATATTATTCGCCCGCGGTTATGGATGTAATCAGGTATTGATACATTCGGACAGCTTGATCATCGTGGAAGCACTGAATAAGAACGAAGGATATGGATTAGTAGCAGCACCAATTCTGAATGTTTGTCGTAGTTTACTAAAAGAGTTCTGGAAGAGTGTATTGGATGATTATTGTGCGGCATCGGGACAAATGGTGAGTGCAGCTAACTCCTCTATTTTTTAGCCCAAATACCCGGGTTGAGGTGACAGCAATTGTATGTGAAATCCTAGACATTATGACCGAGTCTTTATTTAACAAATATCTGGGGCTACCTTCTATGATTGGAGTAGACCGCACGGATTGCTTTTTGCACCTAATTGAAAGAATCCGGAAAATGCTGAATGGTTGGAAGGAAAGAACTCTATCTTTTGGTGGAACAAAGATTTTGATAAAAGCGGTGGCCCAAGCCATCCCAACATATGTGATAAGTGTATTTAAATTCTCAAAGAAAATTTGCAAGGGCATCACTGATGCAATTGCACAATACTAGTGGGGTGATGAGGAAGATCAACGCAAGATGCAAAGGTTTGCATGGCGGAAAATGTGTGTACCGAAAGAGAAGGGTGGAATGGGGTTCAAGGTTATCCATGCTTTTAATTTAGCTTTGCTTGCAATACAGTGTTGGAGGTTAATTGAGAATTTGGATTCTCCGTGTGCTCGAGTGCTATGCGCAAAATACTACTGAATAGGAGATATTCTTAATGCCACACAAAAGAAGGGGTCCTCCTTTGTTTGGCCAAGCATGTATGCAGGGATACAGAATTTCAAGAAGGGGTGCATATGGAGAGTTGGAGTGTAACGCCCCAGATATTACTTTCCCAATTTGTACTCCAACTCTTGCCGTTTCCGGCATTAAGTTATATTTATTTCTCGGGTTCGGGTCTTTGTCTCCGTGTGTTGTTTTTGTTTTCATGCATCTCATATCATGTCATCACGTGCATTGCATTTCCATACATGTTCATCTCATGCATTCGAGCATTTTCCCCGTTGTCCGTTTTGCATTCCGGCGCATCGTTCTCCTCCGGTGGACATTTCTAGCTTTCTTTCGTGTGTGGGGATTAAACATTTCCGGATTGGACCGAGACTTGCCATGCGGCCTTGGTTTACTACCGGTAGACCGCCTGTCAAGTTTCGTACCATTTGGACTTCGTTTGATACTCCAACAGTTAACCGAGGGACCGAAAAGGCCTCGTGTGTGTTGCATCCCAACACTCCTCCAATTTGGCCCAAAACCCACCAAACTCTGCTCCATGTCCTAGAGGGTTCGATCACGATCGCGTGGCCGAAAACCGCACCTCATTTGGACACTCCTAACTCCCTCTACCTCTATAAATACCCCCTCCCGTTTCCGGATCTCTCTCCCTCTCTGAACCCCTAAAATCGCCCCCGCCGTCACCGGACACGTCCGGTTCCAACCGGACGGATCGCCGCCGCCACCCGCCTCCGCTCCGGCCCCCTTGGCCCGGGGAGAACCCCCGCGGGCCCGAGCCGCCACACCTCGCCCCGCCGCCTTCTCCTACCTCGCCACCCGCGCGCCGCCCGGGAGCTCGCCGCCTCCGCCGCCCCACCCTGTAGCCAGCGAGCTCCGCCGCGGCTTGCCCCCTCGCAAATAGCGCCGCCCGAGCCGGCCTCCTCGCCCACGAGCGCCGCCGATGCCGCCCCGCCCAACTCCTGCGAGGATCCGGCGCCCCCGGCCACTCTTGCCTTGGATCCGGTCACCTCCGGCGAAACTCCGGCCGCTACAGTGATTCCGGCCATCCTCGTAACCCGTGCAAACCCTAGATCCAGATCTGGGGAGGTTGACTTTTGCCTCTCTTAGTAATTTTTTTTGCATACTTTGACCTGTGATATCTCCGCATCCGTAGCTCCGATTTGGACATATAGCATATCAAAATCTTCGTCTCGACATGTACATCATTTCATTCCATTGCATCATTTTCATTTGAGTTCATCTTGATGCCCAAAATGCTGTTAGAAGGAGGCTTCGTGAGTTAAGTTGCAGATCCGTTAGTTCATCATAGACTTTTGTCATTTTTGCCATGATTATTGTGTGCATGATATGCCCGTGAGTCTTTGGGATGAATTGTTAAGCATTTTGTCTTCTTTCTAGAGGTGCCAACTATGCATTTTTAGGATGTGTGTGGTGACTTGTGCAAGCTTGCAAAGAGAGGCACCTGAGAATTCTGTTTTTAGGGACTTAGTGGATTTCACTAAGTCTGGGATATTTTAGTTCATGATGCCATATGTTCAGCTGGTTTCCTAGTGATCCGTTCCTCTTTTGAGGATGATCAGTAAGGGAGTTTTGATATTCATGTTATGCTCTATCCATCCATGTCTTTTTTTGCATATGTGGAGTGCTCTAGCTTGAGTCAATCGAGCTCTACTTTTGCTTCGTGGTAAATCTGGGCAGATCGTCAACTTGTTTGCGATTTTGCCGATGCTATTGTTAGTGATCCGTGCATGCTATGCCATTGTTCTTGCCATGTATAGCTAGCATTTTGTGTCTTCTTTATGGATATATGCTTGCCTTGCCATGACTTGCACCGTAGTGAGTGCATCGAGCTCGTTTACATGCCTTCGTGAGTTATAATTTCAGCATGTCTCAGTTTTCACTAAGTCTGAAAACTGATTGTGCGTGAGCTATGTTCGTGTGCTCGTTAGAGTATTTTGTGAACCCTTTTGGCCCCAGGTCACTTTGGGTGTTTTGTTAATCTTGTTGAGTAGCTCCATGCCATGTTCTTACTTGTCATAATCAGGTTGTGTATCATGTTGTTTCGCTGGTCCGAAGAGAGCATCGTGGTCTGAAATATCAGACTAGTGTTAATTTCACTAAGTCTGAAATCTGTTTTGCTTATTCGTTTTTGCCATGCTTGTTTGAACCTCATAATGGATGAATTTGGCCGTGGCTCAGTGCTAGTGTTTTGATAAGCATCTTGTGTACATCCCTGCCATGTCTTCTGTTGTCATGTTTGGTGGCTATAGCATGTTCATTTCGTTGCATTTAGGAGCCTACTTCCTGTAGACCGGTTCATTTCGTAAAACGCTTGCCATTTCCAAACCGTAGCTCCGATTCCTATGATCTTTATATCGTTTTCAAGTGATTTCATCCCCTCTATCCAGTGGCACACTTGGTTTTCCAAGTTGAGGCCAAGTTCATGCATTTCCTGTCACGTCTTGCATTTTGCATCCCGCATCGCATCCCGCATAGCATATCATCATTGCATATTATTGATGGAGTTTGCACGTGGTTGATTGTATCCTTGTTGCTTGTTTGTGTTGTTGGGTAGAGCCGGGAGACGAGTTCTCTAATGAGGAGCCCGTTGAGTTTGCTTTTGAGGATCCAGTCAACTCTGACAACTGTGCAGGCAAGATGATCATACCCTCGAAATCACTACTATCTTTGCTATGCTAGTTTGCTCGCTCTTTTGCTATGCCATTGCTATGATGCCTACCACTTGCTTGTCAGCCTCCAAATTGCCATGTGAGCCTCTAACCCACCATGTCCTAGCAAACCGTTGATTGGCTATGGTACCGCTTTGCTCAGCCCTCTTATAGCATTGTTAGTTGCAGGTGAAGATTGGAGCCGTTCCTTGTTGGGACATTTATTTACTTGTTGGGATATCATTATATTGCCATGTTATCTTAATGCATCTATATACTTGGTAAAGGGTGGAAGGCTCGGCCTCTCGCCTAGTGTTTTGTTCCACTCTTGCCGCCCTAGTTTCCGTCATATCGGTGTTATGTTCCCAGATTGTTGCGTCCCTTACGCGGTTGGGCTATAATGGGAACCCCTTGATAGTTCGCCTTGATTAAAGCTTTTCCAGCAATGCCCAACTTTGGTTTTACCATTTTCCACCTACCCCCTTTTTCCCTTGGGTTTCCAGAGCCCGAGGGTCATCTTTATTTTAGCCCCCCACGGGCCAGTGCTCCTCTGAGTGTTGGTCCGAACTAGAGCCCTGTGCAGCACCACCTCGGGGAAACTCAAGGGCTGGTTTTAGTTGTACGGATTGCTCATCTGAGTGTGCCCTGAGAACGAGATATGTGCAGCTCCTATCGGGATTTGTCGGCACATTCGGGCGGTGTTGCTGGACTTGTTTTAACGTGTCGAATCGTCTTGTTGTACCGAGATACCGAGTCTGATCGGTGTGTCTTGGGTGGAGGTCTATTCCTTCGTTGACCGTGAGAGCTTGTTATGGGCTAAGTTGGGACCCCCCTGCAGGGATGGATCTTTCGAAAGCCGTGCCCACGGTTATGGGCAGATGGGAATTTGTTAATGTCCGGTTGTAGATAACTTGAACCTTAATTAATTAAAATGAATCAACTGAGTGTGTTGCCGTGATGGCCTCTTCTCGGCGGAGTCCGGGAAGCGGACACGGTGTTGGAGTTATGTTTGCGCAGGTTGCTCTCTAGCTTTCTGCTCGTGCTTTTCCCCCTCTTCTCGCTCTCTTTTGCGAATAAGTTAGCCACCATATATGCTAGTCGCTTGCTGCAGCTCCACTTACATTACCCCTTTCCTACCTATTAAGCTTAAATAGTCTTGATCGCGAGGGTGCGAGATTGCTGAGTCCCCGTGGCTCATAGATTACTATTACACCAGATGCAGGGACAGATGATACCGCTCCAGATGGCGCGCTTGAGCTCAAGTGGGAGTATGACGAGGACTCTCAGCGTTACTATGTGTCTTTTCCTGATGATCAGTAGTGGAGCCCAGTTGGGGTGATCGGGACCTATGTCGCTTGTTGGGTTGTCTTTTATTTTGGCGCCGTAGTCGGGCCATGAGTGTTTGGATGATGTATGTTATTTATGTACTTTGATGTGACGTGGCGAGTGTAAGCCAACTATGTACCTCCCCTTTATATTATTTATGTACATGGGATGTGTGATGATTTCCTAACTTGTGACATTGCTTTCAATGAGGTTATGCCTCTAAGTCGTGCCTCGACACGTGGGAGATATAGCCGCATCGAGGGCGTTACAAGTTGGTATTCAGAGCCTTCCCCGACCTTAGGAGCCCCCATTGCTTGATCGTTTTTAGCAGCCGAGTTGTGTCTAGAAAAATGTTTTGAGTCATTTAGGAATTATATATATCGGAGAGCTTAGGAATTCTTTTTATTTCCCAGTCTCCTATCGCTCTGGTAAGGCTTCCTGACGTAGAGTTTTGACTCTTCTCTTCTCAAATTTCACGGAAAAAAATTTAGGATCACGCGAGTATCTTGGATTTGTTCCGATGGCTTATGATGAGAATACTGTCTTGGTGCCTCCTGTCAGGGGTTTAGTGGAAGTGTCCCGGGGAGTTGAGCTCTGAGGTTTTGTCATCATAATTTTATCGTTGCAATTCTGGTATACTTGAGATATGTTCGCGACATCGAAAATCTCCTTTATGCAGTTCGTTGGTGAGATAACCTCGACGCCACCCAGTACTGGGGCGGGAGTTCGGGAGTATCGCCATAACTTGTATAACGAATGCTTTTCGAAGCTCGAGGTAGATGGTTTCCGAAGGTTTCTTGGTTATGTGTTGAAGGATGGATACAGCTGGATGTAGGATTTGCTAGTTTGGGTGAGATATTATGCTTCCCCTGTATCCCCAACACCTGATTGCATAACCAGAAAGTTTCGGGAGTTTCATAGGTGGGAATTCTAGTAGCTCTTAGGATATCCTTCCGACAGATGTATGATATGAAATTGGGGTTCGACATCTAGTGGCTCGCCTATTCACGGTCGATTTTACAGTGGTCTCATTGTGTCTTAAAGAGTCCTTGGCTATGCTGACTCGGGGACGCTTTGTATGTCATGTGCACTGCCTTGTACATGATGGTGTTGTACGATCGAGCCCGTGTAGGTCCCACCACGAAAACTTCGGACGAAATCTCTATCATATGTTTGTTCCGGCTTATTTCGCAAGCCAATCCTTGGTTTTATTTTGAGTTGTGGTATTCGAGTTGCTTCGACGTCATATGTTGATTCCACCCTTTGTTGATTTACCTCTTCTACCTAATTCTACGTGGCTTCGCAATTTAGGAATATGTGACCACTTCAAGAGAAGTGCATTCGTTCATTTTGTTCGGATGTGAAGACTTTATGTTGCAATTTTCATTCCGTCGGATTCACCTTCAATATTTGTCTATCTATGTGCTAATGGTGGTCAACCTCTTCAGGATGGCTCCCCCAACGCGCACGACTCCGAATCCTGATCCGCCACCACCTCCACCTCCTCCGGAGGCTTGGCAAGCTGTGATGGCCGCAACCAATGCAAATACACAGTTGATCATGCAAATCCTCCAAGAGCGCAATCAAGGCAGTCAAGGGAATCAAGGCAACAATCAGAACCATTTTGCTACTCTGAACCAGTTCCTCGCTAATGGTCCAAAGACGTTCAGCAATTGTGTTGAGGCTACCGATGCTGACGATTGGCTAGTGGATCTGGGCAAGCATTTTGAATGCAGCAACGTCAGGCCTGAAGATTTCGTCAAGTTCGCTTCTTTCCAGCTCAAAGATCAGGCTGCAGAGTGGTTCCAGCAGTACAAGGATTCCAGAGGTGGACGCTTGATAACTTGGGATGATTTCCGTCGAGATTTCCGAGCTCATCACATCCCCCAGAGTGTGATTGAAAGCAAACGTGAGGAATTCCGCAATCTGAAGCAAGGCTCTTTGTCTGTCTATGACTACAACAAGTTGTTCCAGAAGCTCGCCCGCTTTGCCAAGCAGGATGTTCCTGATGAGAAGAGCATGATCTATCAGTTCAGGGGTGGTCTCAGAGAAGAAATTCAGCTCGCTCTTGTCCTCTTTGAGCCATTGAGGTACGATGAGTTCTACAACATGGCACTGAAGCAAGAGGTTGCTCAGTTGAGGTGTGATGCTTCCAGGAAGCGAGTCAGAGACACTACGCCTTCTTCCTCTACTCATGTGGCCAAGCAGCAGAAGTATTGGCTTCCTCCTCCTCCGTTCCGTCAGTCGTATCAGCAGAAGAGCAAAGGTGGCAGTGGTTCTTCCCACCCACCCAACCCAGGCTTTCAGAACAAGAGTTCGTCTCAAGCTCCAAGATCGAGTGCTCCGTACCACCGTCCGCTTTCAGAGGTCACGTGCAACAAGTGCCAACAGAAGGGTCACTACGCCAACAAGTGTTTCAACCAGAGGCGTCTTCCTCCTCCTCCTCCCATGAGATCGGCAAGTACAGCTGTGGTCAAGCATAACCCCAAGCACGCCAAGGTCAATATGGTGAATGCAGCTCAGGCAGAGGATTCGTCAGATGTCATCATGGGTAACCTTCCTGTTAACGATATTCCTACAAAAGTTCTTTTTGACATGGGTGCATCGCATTGTTTCATCTCGAGACCTTTTGCTTCCAAGCATGATTTTGTTACTCAAATGTTGCCGAGTCCGTTGTCTATTGACTCTCCGGCCAGTCTGTTGACATCTCGAGTTTGCGTTCCGGAGGTTACAATCACGTTGGGCGATTACAAGTTTCTCTCTTCTCCGGTGGTTCTTGGTAATTCGGATATCGATCTTATTCTCGGGATGGACTGGCTCTCTAAGCATAAAGCTCAGCTTGATTGTGCAGCCAGGCAGATTCAACTGATTCATTCATCTGAGGATGTCATTGTCTTTGCCGCTCGGGATGATACAATCCGGTTGTTTTCTCTCAATGAGAAGGGTGAATTGGATGCTATTTCACAGATCCCAGTCATTTGTGAGTATCAAGACGTCTTCCCAGAAGAGCTCCCAGGAATGCCTCCGCATCGGCCCGTTGAATTTGTTATTGAACTTGAGCCCGGTACGGAACCTGTGTGCAAACGTCCCTACAAGCTCGGCCCTAAAGAGTTGAAGGAGTTGAAGAAACAACTCGATATTCAAGAAATAATGGGTCTCATTCGGCCTAGTACTTCTCCGTGGGGTTGTGGTGTTCTTTTTGTGAAGAAGAAGGATGGAACGGGCCGACTTTGTGTTGATTATCGTCCATTGAACAAGAAGACCATCAAGAACAAATATCCACTTCCCAACATCAATGAGCTGTTCGAACAACTCAAGGGTGCCCAAGTATTCTCCAAGCTTGATCTCCGTATGGGTTATCATCAGATTCGAATCCGTGAGCAAGATATTCCCAAGACGGCTTTCAGGACAAGCTATGGGTCATATGAATACACTGTCATATCTTTTGGCCTCGCCAACGCTCCTCCGACGTTCTCTCGCATGATGAATTTCATCTTCAACCCCTACACCAATGACTTCGTTTTGGTCTATCTCGATGACATTCTGGTTTTCTCCAAGAACAAGGAAGATCATGCCAAGCACTTGCATTTGGTTCTTGACAAGCTCAGGGAACATCAGTTCTACGCCAAGTTCTCCAAGTGTGAATTTTGGCTCGATGAGGTGCTTTATCTTGGTCATGTCATCTCTGCCAAGGGCATTGCCGTGAATCCTGAGAAGGTGTCTGCAATTGTTAATTGGGAACCTCCTCAGAACGTGAAGCAACTCCGTAGCTTCCTTGGTCTCGCTAGCTACTGCCGAAGATTCGTTGAAAACTTTTCTAAGATCGCGAAGCCTCTCTCAAATCTTCTCCAAAAGCACGTCAAGTACGTTTGGTCTCCGGAGTGTGATATTGCTTTCAACACTTTGAAAGAGAAGTTGATCGCTGCTCCAGTTCTGACTCCGCCCGATGAAACCAAGTCGTACGAGGTCTTTTGTGATGCCTCTCTCCAAGGTCTCGGTGCTGTACTGATGCAAGAGAAGAAAGTTGTTGCTTATACCTCTCGCCAGTTGAAGCCTAATGAGAAGAACTACCCCACTCATGATCTCGAGTTGGCGGCAGTTGTGCATGCTTTGTTGACTTGGAGACATCTTCTATTGGGAAGAAAAGTGGACATTTTCACTGATCACAAGAGTCTCAAGTACATCTTCACTCAGCCTAATCTCAACCTCAGGCAGACTCGATGGGTCGAAATGATTCAAGAGTACAATCCGAGTATCGAGTATACTCCAGGCAAGGACAATGTGATTGCTGACGCTTTGAGCAGGAAAGCATATTGCAACAGTCTGATTCTGAAGCCTTATCAACCCGAGCTTTGTGAAGCTTTCCGCAAACTTAATCTACAAATTGTTCCTCAAGGTTTCCTTGCCAACCTCCAAGTCTCTCCTACCTTGGAAGACCAGATTCGCCAAGCCCAGCTTCTTGATGCTATGGTGAAAAAGGTGAAGATTGGGATTGCCAAGAGTCAGTCCAAGTACAAGTGCTACCGCCTTGATGACAAGGACACTCTCTTCTTCGAGGATCAAATTGTGGTACCCAAAGGTGAACTTCGTAAAGTGATCATGAATGAGGCTCACAATTCTCTCCTCTCCATCCACCCTGGGAGCACGAACATGTATCAGGATCTGAAGCAAACTTATTGGTGGACTCGAATGAAGCGTGAGATCGCTCAATTTGTGAATGAATGTGATGTCTGCAGAAGAGTGAAGGCAGAACACCAAAGGCCAGCAGGTCTCCTCCAACCTCTTGCCATTCCAGAATGGAAGTTTGACCACATTGAAATGGACTTCGTGACTAGGTTTCCAAAGTCCAAGCGTGGCAATGATGCTATATTCGTTGTCATCGACAAGCTCACCAAAGTGGCTCACTTTCTGCCTATCAAAGAGTCAATCACTGCAGCTCAATTGGCGGAACTCTATACCTCTCGAATTGTCTCTCTGCATGGTATTCCTCAAGTGATATCTTCAGACCATGGCAGCATCTTTACCTCCAAGTTTTGGGATTCTTTTCAGAAGGCCATGGGCACCAACATCCGCTTCAGCACTGCTTTCCATCCTCAACCAAGCGGTCAAGTCGAGCGTGTCAACCAAATTCTTGAAGATATGCTCAGGGCTTGTGTTATCTCCTTCGGCATGAAGTGGGAGGATTGTCTTCCTTATGCTGAATTCTCATACAACAACAGTTTTCAAGCAAGTTCGGGCAAGGCCCCATTTGAAATTCTGTATGGTAGGAAATGCCGTACCCCTCTCAACTGGTCTGAAACCGGTGAACGTCAGCTGCTGGGTAATGACCTAATCACAGAGGCAGAAGAAATGTGCAAGGTCATTCGTGATAACCTCAAAGCAGCCCAATCCCGCCAGAAGAGCTACTATGATAGTAAGCACCGTGATTTGGCTTTCGAGATCGGAGATCATGTTTACCTCCGCGTCTCTCCTATGAAAGGGACTCGTCGCTTCGGTATCAAAGGGAAGCTTGCCCCTAGATACGTCGGACCTTTCAAGATTGTCAGCAAGAGAGGCGACCTCGCCTATCAACTCGAGCTTCCTTCAAACTTTGCAAATGTTCATGATGTGTTCCATGTCTCCCAACTCCGAAAGTGCTTCAAGATGCCTGAACGCACCGTCAACTTCGAGGACATTGAGCTCCAAGAAGATCTCTCCTATCGTGAGCACCCAGTTGCAATCCTTGAAGAGACTGAACGCAGGACTCGCAACAAGTCAGTCAAATTTCTCAAAGTTAAGTGGTCACACCATTCCGACCGTGAAGCTACCTGTGAATGCGAGGATCACCTCCGTTCTGAGTACCCGGAGTTCTTTCATTCCTAGATCTCGGGACGAGATCTTTTCGTAGTGGTGGAGTGTTGTAACGCCCCAGATATTACTTTCCCAATTTGTACTCCAACTCTTGTCGTTTCCGGCATTAAGTTATATTTATTTCTCGGGTTCGGGTCTTTGTCTCCGTGTGTTGTTTTCATTTTCATGCATCTCATATCATGTCATCACGTGCATTGCATTTGCATACATGTTCATCTCATGCATTCGAGCATTTTCCCCGTTGTCCGTTTTGCATTCCGGCGCTTCGTTCTCCTCCAGTGGCCATTTCTAGCTTTCTTTCGTGTGTGGGGATTAAACATTTCCTGATTGGACCGAGACTTGCCATGCGGCCTTGGTTTACTACCGGTAGACCGCCTGTCAAGTTTCGTACCATTTGGACTTCGTTTGATACTCCAACGGTTAACCGAGGGACCGAAAAGGCCTCATGTGTGTTGCAGCCCAACACCCCTCCAATTTGGCCCAAAACCCACCAAACTCTGCTCCATGTCCTAGAGCGTTCGATCACGATCGCGTGGCCGAAAACCGCACCTCATTTGGACACTCCTAGCTCCCTCTACCTCTATAAATACCCCCTCCCGTTTTCGGATCTCTCTCCCACTCCGAAACCCTAAAATCGCCCACGCTGTCACCGGACACGTCCGGTTCCAACCGGACGGATCGCCGCCGCTGCCCGCAGCCAGTGGCGTGGCGCCACGTGGCGCGCCGCCACCCGGATGCGCTCCGGCCCGCTCGGCCCGGGGAGAGCCCCCGCGGGCCCGAGCCGCCACACCTCGCCCTGCCGCCTTCTCCTACCTCGCCACCCGCGCGCCGCCAGGGAGCTCGCCGCCCCACCCTGTCGCCGGCGAGCTCCGCCGCGGCTTGCCCCCTCGCCGATAGCGCCGCCCGACCCGGCCTCCTCGCCCACGAGCACCGCCGACGCCGCCCCGCCCAACTCCGGCGAGGATCCGGCGCCCCCGGCCACTCTTGCCTCGGATCCGGTCACCTCCGGCGAAACTCCGGCCGCTACAGTGATTCCGGCCGTCCTCGTAACCCGTGCAAACCCTAGATCCAGATCTGGGGAGGTTGACTTTTGCAAGCCATCCCAACATATGTGATAAGTGTATTTAAATTCTCAAAGAAAATTTGCAAGGGCATCACTGATGCAATTGCACAATACTAGTGGGGTGATGAGGAAGATCAACGCAAGATGCAAAGGTTTGCATGGCGGAAAATGTGTGTACCGAAAGAGAAGGGTGGAATGGGGTTCAAGGTTATCCATGCTTTTAATTTAGCTTTGCTTGCAATACAGTGTTGGAGGTTAATTGAGAATTTGGATTCTCCGTGTGCTCGAGTGCTATGCGCAAAATACTACTGAATAGGAGATATTCTTAATGCCACACAAAAGAAGGGGTCCTCCTTTGTTTGGCCAAGCATGTATGCAGGGATACAGAATTTCAAGAAGGGGTGCATATGGAGAGTTGGAGTGTAACGCCCCAGATATTACTTTCCCAATTTGTACTCCAACTCTTGCCGTTTCCGGCATTAAGTTATATTTATTTCTCGGGTTCGGGTCTTTGTCTCCGTGTGTTGTTTTTGTTTTCATGCATCTCATATCATGTCATCACGTGCATTGCATTTCCATACATGTTCATCTCATGCATTCGAGCATTTTCCCCGTTGTCCGTTTTGCATTCCGGCGCTTCGTTCTCCTCCGGTGGCCATTTCTAGCTTTCTTTCGTGTGTGGGGATTAAACATTTCCGGATTGGACCGAGACTTGCCATGCGGCCTTGGTTTACTACCGGTAGACCGCCTGTCAAGTTTCGTACCATTTGGACGTCGTTTGATACTCCAACAGTTAACCGAGGGACCGAAAAGGCCTCGTGTGTGTTGCATCCCAACACCCCTCCAATTTGGCCCAAAACCCACCAAACTCTGCTCCATGTCCTAGAGGGTTCGATCATGATCGCGTGGCCGAAAACCGCACCTCATTTGGACACTCCTAGCTCCCTCTAGCTCTATAAATACCCCCTCCCGTTTCCGGATCTCTCTCCCTCTCTGAACCCCTAAAATCGCCCCCGCCGTCACCGGACACGTCTGGTTCCAACCGGACGGATCGCCGCCGCCACCCGCCTCCGCTCCGGCCCCCTTGGCCCGGGGAGAACCCCCGCGGGCCCGAGCCGCCACACCTCGCCCCGCCGCCTTCTCCTACCTCGCCACCCACGCGCCGCCCGGGAGCTCGCCGCCTCCGCCGCCCCACCCTGTCGCCGGCGAGCTCCGCCGCGGCTTGCCCCCTCGCAGATAGCTCCGCCCGAGCCGGCCTCCTCGCCCACGAGCGCCGCCGATGCCGCCCCGCCCAACTCCTGCGAGGATCCGGCGCCCCCGGCCACTCTTGCCTTGGATCCGGTCACCTCCGGCGAAACTCCGGCCGCTACAGTGATTCCGGCCATCCTCGTAACCCGTGCAAACCCTAGATCCAGATCTGGGGAGGTTGACTTTTGCCTCTCTTAGTAATTTTTTTTGCATACTTTGACCTGTGATATCTCCGCATCCGTAGCTCCGATTTGGACATATAGCATATCAAAATCTTCGTCTCGACATGTACATCATTTCATTCCATTGCATCATTTTCATTTGAGTTCATCTTGATGCCCAAAATGCTGTTAGAAGGAGGCTTCGTGAGTTAAGTTGCAGATCCGTTAGTTCATCATAGACTTTTGTCATTTTTGCCATGATTATTGTGTGCATGATATGCCCGTGAGTCTTTGGGATGAATTGTTAAGCATTTTGTCTTCTTTCTAGAGGTGCCAACTATGCATTTTTAGGATGTGTGTGGTGACTTGTGCAAGCTTGCAAAGAGAGGCACCTGAGAATTCTGTTTTTAGGGACTTAGTGGATTTCACTAAGTCTGGGATATTTTAGTTCATGATGCCATATGTTCAGCTGGTTTCCTAGTGATCCGTTCCTCTTTTGAGGATGATCAGTAAGGGAGTTTTGATATTCATGTTATGCTCTATCCATCCATGTCTTTTTTTGCATATGTGGAGTGCTCTAGCTTGAGTCAATCGAGCTCTACTTTTGCTTCGTGGTAAATCTGGGCAGATCGTCAACTTGTTTGCGATTTTGCCGATGCTATTGTTAGTGATCCGTGCATGCTATGCCATTGTTCTTGCCATGTATAGCTAGCATTTTGTGTCTTCTTTATGGATATATGCTTGCCTTGCCATGACTTGCACCGTAGTGAGTGCATCGAGCTCGTTTACATGCCTTCGTGAGTTATAATTTCAGCATGTCTCAGTTTTCACTAAGTCTGAAAACTGATTGTGCGTGAGCTATGTTCGTGTGCTCGTTAGAGTATTTTGTGAACCCTTTTGGCCCCAGGTCACTTTGGGTGTTTTGTTAATCTTGTTGAGTAGCTCCATGCCATGTTCTTACTTGTCATAATCAGGTTGTGTATCATGTTGTTTCGCTGGTCCGAAGAGAGCATCGTGGTCTGAAATATCAGACTAGTGTTAATTTCACTAAGTCTGAAATCTGTTTTGCTTATTCGTTTTTGCCATGCTTGTTTGAACCTCATAATGGATGAATTTGGCCGTGGCTCAGTGCTAGTGTTTTGATAAGCATCTTGTGTACATCCCTGCCATGTCTTCTGTTGTCATGTTTGGTGGCTATAGCATGTTCATTTCGTTGCATTTAGGAGCCTACTTCCTGTAGACCGGTTCATTTCGTAAAACGCTTGCCATTTCCAAACCGTAGCTCCGATTCCTATGATCTTTATATCGTTTTCAAGTGATTTCATCCCCTCTATCCAGTGGCACACTTGGTTTTCCAAGTTGAGGCCAAGTTCATGCATTTCCTGTCACGTCTTGCATTTTGCATCCCGCATCGCATCCCGCATAGCATATCATCATTGCATATTATTGATGGAGTTTGCACGTGGTTGATTGTATCCTTGTTGCTTGTTTGTGTTGTTGGGTAGAGCCGGGAGACGAGTTCTCTAATGAGGAGCCCGTTGAGTTTGCTTTTGAGGATCCAGTCAACTCTGACAACTGTGCAGGCAAGATGATCATACCCTCGAAATCACTACTATCTTTGCTATGCTAGTTTGCTCGCTCTTTTGCTATGCCATTGCTATGATGCCTACCACTTGCTTGTCAGCCTCCAAATTGCCATGTGAGCCTCTAACCCACCATGTCCTAGCAAACCGTTGATTGGCTATGGTACCGCTTTGCTCAGCCCTCTTATAGCATTGTTAGTTGCAGGTGAAGATTGGAGCCGTTCCTTGTTGGGACATTTATTTACTTGTTGGGATATCATTATATTGCCATGTTATCTTAATGCATCTATATACTTGGTAAAGGGTGGAAGGCTCGGCCTCTCGCCTAGTGTTTTGTTCCACTCTTGCCGCCCTAGTTTCCGTCATATCGGTGTTATGTTCCCGGATTGTTGCGTCCCTTACGCGGTTGGGCTATAATGGGAACCCCTTGATAGTTCGCCTTGATTAAAGCTTTTCCAGCAATGCCCAACTTTGGTTTTACCATTTTCCACCTACCCCCTTTTTCCCTTGGGTTTCCAGAGCCCGAGGGTCATCTTTATTTTAGCCCCCCACGGGCCAGTGCTCCTCTGAGTGTTGGTCTGAACTAGAGCCCTGTGCAGCACCACCTCGGGGAAACTCGAGGGCTGGTTTTAGTTGTACGGATTGCTCATCTGAGTGTGCCCTGAGAACGAGATATGTGCAGCTCCTATCGGGATTTGTCGGCACATTCGGGCGGTGTTGCTGGACTTGTTTTAACGTGTCGAATCGTCTTGTTGTACCGAGATACCGAGTCTGATCGGTGTGTCTTGGGTGGAGGTCTATTCCTTCGTTGACCGTGAGAGCTTGTTATGGGCTAAGTTGGGACCCCCCTGCAGGGATGGATCTTTCGAAAGCCGTGCCCGCGGTTATGGGCAGATGGGAATTTGTTAATGTCCGGTTGTAGATAACTTGAACCTTAATTAATTAAAATGAATCAACTGAGTGTGTTGCCGTGATGGCCTCTTCTCGGCGGAGTCCGGGAAGCGGACACGGTGTTGGAGTTATGTTTGCGCAGGTTGCTCTCTAGCTTTCTGCTCGTGCTTTTCCCCCTCTTCTCGCTCTCTTTTGCGAATAAGTTAGCCACCATATATGCTAGTCGCTTGCTGCAGCTCCACTTACATTACCCCTTTCCTACCTATTAAGCTTAAATAGTCTTGATCGCGAGGGTGCGAGATTGCTGAGTCCCCGTGGCTCATAGATTACTATTACACCAGATGCAGGGACAGATGATACCGCTCCAGATGGCGCGCTTGAGCTCAAGTGGGAGTATGACGAGGACTCTCAGCGTTACTATGTGTCTTTTCCTGATGATCAGTAGTGGAGCCCAGTTGGGGTGATCGGGACCTATGTCGCTTGTTGGGTTGTCTTTTATTTTGGCGCCGTAGTCGGGCCATGAGTGTTTGGATGATGTATGTTATTTATGTACTTTGATGTGACGTGGCGAGTGTAAGCCAACTATGTACCTCCCCTTTATATTATTTATGTACATGGGATGTGTGATGATTTCCTAACTTGTGACATTGCTTTCAATGAGGTTATGCCTCTAAGTCGTGCCTCGACACGTGGGAGATATAGCCGCATCGAGGGCGTTACAAGTTGGTATTCAGAGCCTTCCCCGACCTTAGGAGCCCCCATTGCTTGATCGTTTTTAGCAGCCGAGTTGTGCCTAGAAAAATGTTTTGAGTCATTTAGGAATTATATATATCGGAGAGCTTAGGAATTCTTTTTATTTCCCAGTCTCCTATCGCTCTGGTAAGGCTTCCTGACGTAGAGTTTTGACTCTTCTCTTCTCAAATTTCACGGAAAAAAATTTAGGATCACGCGAGTATCTTGGATTTGTTCCGATGGCTTATGATGAGAATACTGTCTTGGTGCCTCCTGTCAGGGGTTTAGTGGAAGTGTCCCGGGGAGTTGAGCTCTGAGGTGTTGTCATCATAATTTTATCGTTGCAATTCTGGTATACTTGAGATATGTTCGCGACATCGAAAATCTCCTTTATGCAGTTCGTTGGTGAGATAACCTCGACGCCACCCAGTACTGGGGCGGGAGTTCGGGAGTATCGCCATAACTTGTATAACGAATGCTTTTCGAAGCTCGAGGTAGATGGTTTCCGAAGGTTTCTTGGTTATGTGTTGAAGGATGGATACAGCTGGATGTAGGATTTGCTAGTTTGGGTGAGATATTATGCTTCCCCTGTATCCCCAACACCTGATTGCATAACCAGAAAGTTTCGGGAGTTTCATAGGTGGGAATTCTAGTAGCTCTTAGGATATCCTTCCGACAGATGTATGATATGAAATTGGGGTTCGACATCTAGTGGCTCGCCTATTCACGATCGATTTTACAGTGGTCTCATTGTGTCTTAAAGAGTCCTTGGCTATGCTGACTCGGGGACGCTTTGTATGTCATGTGCACTGCCTTGTACATGATGGTGATGTACGATCGAGCCCGTGTAGGTCCCACCACGAAAACTTCGGACGAAATCTCTATCATATGTTTGTTCCGGCTTATTTCGCAAGCCAATCCTTGGTTTTATTTTGAGTTGTGGTATTCGAGTTGCTTCGACGTCATATGTTGATTCCACCCTTTGTTGATTTACCTCTTCTACCTAATTCTACGTGGCTTCGCAATTTAGGAATATGTGACCACTTCAAGAGAAGTGCATTCGTTCATTTTGTTCGGATGTGAAGACTTTATGTTGCAATTTTCATTCCGTCGGATTCACCTTCAATATTTGTCTATCTATGTGCTAATGGTGGTCAACCTCTTCAGGATGGCTCCCCCAACGCGCACGACTCCGAATCCTGATCCGCCACCACCTCCACCTCCTCCGGAGGCTTGGCAAGCTGTGATGGCCGCAACCAATGCAAATACACAGTTGATCATGCAAATCCTCCAAGAGCGCAATCAAGGCAGTCAAGGGAATCAAGGCAACAATCAGAACCATTTTGCTACTCTGAACCAGTTCCTCGCTAATGGTCCAAAGACGTTCAGCAATTGTGTTGAGGCTACCGATGCTGACGATTGGCTAGTGGATCTGGGCAAGCATTTTGAATGCAGCAACGTCAGGCCTGAAGATTTCGTCAAGTTCGCTTCTTTCCAGCTCAAAGATCAGGCTGCAGAGTGGTTCCAGCAGTACAAGGATTCCAGAGGTGGACGCTTGATAACTTGGGATGATTTCCGTCGAGATTTCCGAGCTCATCACATCCCCCAGAGTGTGATTGAAAGCAAACGTGAGGAATTCCGCAATCTGAAGCAAGGCTCTTTGTCTGTCTATGACTACAACAAGTTGTTCCAGAAGCTCGCCCACTTTGCCAAGCAGGATGTTCCTGATGAGAAGAGCATGATCTATCAGTTCAGGGGTGGTCTCAGAGAAGAAATTCAGCTCGCTCTTGTCCTCTTTGAGCCATTGAGGTACGATGAGTTCTACAACATGGCACTGAAGCAAGAGGCTGCTCAGTTGAGGTGTGATGCTTCCAGGAAGCGAGTCAGAGACACTACGCCTTCTTCCTCTACTCATGTGGCCAAGCAGCAGAAGTATTGGCTTCCTCCTCCTCCGTTCCGTCAGTCGTATCAGCAGAAGAGCAAAGGTGGCAGTGGTTCTTCCCACCCACCCAACCCAGGCTTTCAGAACAAGAGTTCGTCTCAAGCTCCAAGATCGAGTGCTCCGTACCACCGTCCGCTTTCAGAGGTCACGTGCAACAAGTGCCAACAGAAGGGTCACTACGCCAACAAGTGTTTCAACCAGAGGCGTCTTCCTCCTCCTCCTCCCATGAGATCGGCAAGTACAGCTGTGGTCAAGCATAACCCCAAGCACGCCAAGGTCAATATGGTGAATGCAGCTCAGGCAGAGGATTCGTCAGATGTCATCATGGGTAACCTTCCTGTTAACGATATTCCTACAAAAGTTCTTTTTGACATGGGTGCATCGCATTGTTTCATCTCGAGACCTTTTGCTTCCAAGCATGATTTTGTTACTCAAATGTTGCCGAGTCCGTTGTCTATTGACTCTCCGGCCAGTCTGTTGACATCTCGAGTTTGCGTTCCGGAGGTTACAATCACGTTGGGCGATTACAAGTTTCTCTCTTCTCCGGTGGTTCTTGGTAATTCGGATATCGATCTTATTCTCGGGATGGACTGGCTCTCTAAGCATAAAGCTCAGCTTGATTGTGCAGCCAGGCAGATTCAACTGATTCATTCATCTGAGGATGTCATTGTCTTTGCCGCTCGGGATGATACAATCCGGTTGTTTTCTCTCAATGAGAAGGGTGAATTGGATGCTATTTCACAGATCCCAGTCGTTTGTGAGTATCAAGACGTCTTCCCAGAAGAGCTCCCAGGAATGCCTCCGCATCGGCTCGTTGAATTTGTTATTGAACTTGAGCCCGGTACGGAACCTGTGTGCAAACGTCCCTACAAGCTCGGCCCTAAAGAGTTGAAGGAGTTGAAGAAACAACTCGATATTCAAGAAAGAATGGGTCTCATTTGGCCTAGTACTTCTCCGTGGGGTTGTGGTGTTCTTTTTGTGAAGAAGAAGGATGGAACGGGCCGACTTTGTGTTGATTATCGTCCATTGAACAAGAAGACCATCAAGAACAAATATCCACTTCCCAACATCAATGAGCTGTTCGAACAACTCAAGGGTGCCCAAGTATTCTCCAAGCTTGATCTCCGTATGGGTTATCATCAGATTCGAATCCGTGAGCAAGATATTCCCAAGACGGCTTTCAGGACAAGCTATGGGTCATATGAATACACTGTCATATCTTTTGGCCGCGCCAACGCTCCTCCGACGTTCTCTCGCGTGATGAACTTCATCTTCAACCCCTACACCAATGACTTCGTTTTGGTCTATCTCGATGACATTCTGGTTTTCTCCAAGAACAAGGAAGATCATGCCAAGCACTTGCGTTTGGTTCTTGACAAGCTCAGGGAACATCAGTTCTACGCCAAGTTCTCCAAGTGTGAATTTTGGCTCGATGAGGTGCTTTATCTTGGTCATGTCATCTCTGCCAAGGGCATTGCCGTGAATCCTGAGAAGGTGTCTGCAATTGTTAATTGGGAACCTCCTCAGAACGTGAAGCAACTCCGTAGCTTCCTTGGTCTCGCAAGCTACTACCGAAGATTCGTTGAAAACTTTTCTAAGATCGCGAAGCCTCTCTCAAATCTTCTCCAAAAGCACGTCAAGTACGTTTGGTCTCCGGAGTGTGATATTGCTTTCAACACTTTGAAAGAGAAGTTCATCACTGCTCCAGTTCTGACTCCTCCCGATGAAACCAAGTCGTACGAGGTCTTTTGTGATGCCTCTCTCCAAGGTCTCGGTGCTGTACTGATGCAAGAGAAGAAAGTTGTTGCTTATACCTCTCGCCAGTTGAAGCCTAATGAGAAGAACTACCCCACTCATGATCTCGAGTTGGCGGCAGTTGTGCATGCTTTGTTGACTTGGAGACATCTTCTATTGGGAAGAAAAGTGGACATTTTCACTGATCACAAGAGTCTCAAGTACATCTTCACTCAGCCTAATCTCAACCTCAGGCAGACTCGATGGGTCGAAATGATTCAAGAGTACAATCCGAGTATCGAGTATACTCCAGGCAAGGACAATGTGATTGCTGACGCTTTGAGCAGGAAAGCATATTGCAACAGTCTGATTCTGAAGCCTTATCAACCCGAGCTTTGTGAAGCTTTCCGCAAACTTAATCTACAAATTGTTCCTCAAGGTTTCCTTGCCAACCTCCAAGTCTCTCCTACCTTGGAAGACCAGATTCGCCAAGCCCAGCTTCTTGATGCTATGGTGAAAAAGGTGAAGATTGGGATTGCCAAGAGTCAGTCCAAGTACAAGTGCTACCGCCTTGATGACAAGGACACTCTCTTCTTCGAGGATCAAATTGTGGTACCCAAAGGTGAACTTCGTAAAGTGATCATGAATGAGGCTCACAATTCTCTCCTCTCCATCCACCCTGGGAGCACGAACATGTATCAGGATCTGAAGCAAACTTATTGGTGGACTCGAATGAAGCGTGAGATCGCTCAATTTGTGAATGAATGTGATGTCTGCAGAAGAGTGAAGGCAGAACACCAAAGGCCAGCAGGTCTCCTCCAACCTCTTGCCATTCCAGAATGGAAGTTTGACCACATTGAAATGGACTTCGTGACTAGGTTTCCAAAGTCCAAGCGTGGCAATGATGCTATATTCGTTGTCATCGACAAGCTCACCAAAGTGGCTCACTTTCTGCCTATCAAAGAGTCAATCACTGCAGCTCAATTGGCGGAACTCTATACCTCTCGAATTGTCTCTCTGCATGGTATTCCTCAAGTGATATCTTCAGACCATGGCAGCATCTTTACCTCCAAGTTTTGGGATTCTTTTCAGAAGGCCATGGGCACCAACATCCGCTTCAGCACTGCTTTCCATCCTCAACCAAGCGGTCAAGTCGAGCGTGTCAACCAAATTCTTGAAGATATGCTCAGGGCTTGTGTTATCTCCTTCGGCATGAAGTGGGAGGATTGTCTTCCTTATGCTGAATTCTCATACAACAACAGTTTTCAAGCAAGTTCGGGCAAGGCCCCATTTGAAATTCTGTATGGTAGGAAATGCCGTACCCCTCTCAACTGGTCTGAAACCGGTGAACGTCAGCTGCTGGGTAATGACCTAATCACAGAGGCAGAAGAAATGTGCAAGGTCATTCGTGATAACCTCAAAGCAGCCCAATCCCGCCAGAAGAGCTACTATGATAGTAAGCACCGTGATTTGGCTTTCGAGATCGGAGATCATGTTTACCTCCGCGTCTCTCCTATGAAAGGGACTCGTCACTTCGGTATCAAAGGGAAGCTTGCCCCTAGATACGTCGGACCTTTCAAGATTGTCAGCAAGAGAGGCGACCTCGCCTATCAAATCGAGCTTCCTTCAAACTTTGCAAATGTTCATGATGTGTTCCATGTCTCCCAACTCCGAAAGTGCTTCAAGATACCTGAACGCACCGTCAACTTCGAGGACATTGAGCTCCAAGAAGATCTCTCCTATCGTGAACACCCAGTTGCAATCCTTGAAGAGACTGAACGCAGGACTCGCAACAAGTCAATCAAATTTCTCAAAGTTAAGTGGTCACACCATTCCGACCGTGAAGCTACCTGTGAATGCGAGGATCACCTCCGTTCTGAGTACCCGGAGTTCTTTCATTCCTAGATCTCGGGACGAGATCTTTTCGTAGTGGTGGAGTGTTGTAACGCCCCAGATATTACTTTCCCAATTTGTACTCCAACTCTTGCCGTTTCCGGCATTAAGTTATATTTATTTCTCAGGTTCGGGTCTTTGTCTCCGTGTGTTGTTTTCATTTTCATGCATCTCATATCATGTCATCACGTGCATTGCATTTGCATACATGTTCATCTCATGCATTCGAGCATTTTCCCCGTTGTCCGTTTTGCATTCCGGCGCTTCGTTCTCCTCCAGTGGCCATTTCTAGCTTTCTTTCATGTGTGGGGATTAAACATTTCCGCATTGGACCGAGACTTGCCATGCGGCCTTGGTTTACTACCGGTAGACCGCCTGTCAAGTTTCGTACCATTTGGACTTCGTTTGATACTCCAACGGTTAACCGAGGGACCGAAAAGGCCTCATGTGTGTTGCAGCCCAACACCCCTCCAATTTGGCCCAGAACCCACCAAACTCTGCTCCATGTCCTAGAGCGTTCGATCACGATCGCGTGGCCGAAAACCGCACCTCATTTGGACACTCCTAGCTCCCTCTACCTCTATAAATACCCCCTCCCGTTTTCGGATCTCTCTCCCTCTCCGAAACCCTAAAATCGCCCCCGCCGTCACCGGACACGTCCGGTTCCAACCGGACGGATCGCCGCCGCCGCCTGCAGCCAGTGGCGTGGCGCCACGTGGCGCGCCGCCACCCGGCTGCGCTCCGGCCCGCTCGGCCCGGGGAGAGCCCCCGCGGGCCCGAGCCGCCACACCTCGCCCTGCCGCCTTCTCCTACCTCGCCACCCGCGCGCCGCCCGGGAGCTCGCCGCCCCACCCTGTCGCCGGCGAGCTCCGCCGCGGCTTGCCCCCTCGCCGATAGCGCCGCCCGACCCGGCCTCCTCGCCCACGAGCGCCGCTGACGCCGCCCCGCCCAACTCCGGCGAGGATCCGGCGCCCCCGGCCACTCTTGCCTCGGATCCGGTCACCTCCTGCGAAACTCCGGCCGCTACAGTGATTCCGGCCGTCCTCGTAACCCGTGCAAACCCTAGATCCAGATCTGGGGAGGTTGACTTTTGCCTCTCTCAGTAAATTTTTTTGCATACTTTGACCTGTGATATCTCCGCATCCGTAGCTCCGATTTGGACATATAGCATATCAAAATCTTCGCCTCGACATGTACATCATTTCATTCCATTGCATCATTTTCATTTGAGTTCATCTTGATGCCCAAAATGCTGTTAGAAGGAGGCTTCATGAGTTAAGTTGCAGATCCGTTAGTTCATCATAGACTTTTGTCATTTTTGCCATGATTATTGTGTGCATGATATGCCTGTGAGTCTTTGGGATGAATTGTTAAGCATTTTGTCTTCTTTCCAGAGGTGCCAACCATGCATTTTTAGGATGTGTGTGGTGACTTGTGCAAGCTTGCAAAGAGAGGCACCTGAGAATTCTGTTTTCAGGGACTTTGTGGATTTCACTAAGTCTGGGATATTTTAGTTCATGATGCCATATGTTCAGCTGGTTTCCTAGTGATCCGTGCCTCTTTTGAGAATGATCAGTAAGGGAGTTTTGATGTTCATGTTATGCTCTATCCATCCATGTCTTTGTTTGCATATGTGGAGTGCTCTAGCTTGAGTCAATCGAGCTCTACTTTTGCTTCGTGGTAAATCTGGGCAGATCGTCAACTTGTTTGCGATTTTGCCGATGCTATTGTTAGTGATCCGTGCATGCTATGCCATTGTTCTTGCCATGTCTAGCTAGCATTTTGTGTCTTCTTTATGGATATATGCTTGCCTTGCCATGACTTGCACCGTAGTGAGTGCACCGAGCTCGTTTACATGCCTTCGTGAGTTATAATTTCAGCATGTCTCAGTTTTCACTAAGTCTGAAAACTGATTGTGCGTGAGCTATGTTCGTGTGCTCGTTAGAGTATTTTGTGAACCCTTTTGGCCCCAGGTCACTTTGGGTGTTTTGTTAAGCTTGTTGAGTAGCTCCATGCCATGTTCTTATTTGTCATAATCAGGTTGTGTATCATGTTGTTTTGCTGCTCCGAAGAGAGCATCGTGGTCGGAAATTTCAGACTAGTGTTAATTTCACTAAGTCTGAAATCTATTTTGCTTATTCGTTTTTGCCATGCTTGTTTGAACCTCATAATGGATGAATTTGGCCGTGGCTCAGCGCTAGTGTTTTGATAAGCATCTTCTGTACATCCCTGCCATGTCTTTTGTTGTCATGTTTGGTGGCTGTAGCATGTTCATTTCGTTGCATTTAGGAGCCTACTTGCTGTAAATCGCAGACCGGTTCATTTCGTAAAACGCTTGCCATTTCCAAACCGTAGCTCCGATTCCTATGATCTTTATATCGTTTTCAAGTGATTTCATCCCCTCTATCCAGTGGCACACTTGGTTTTCCAAGTTGAGGCCAAGTTCATGCATTTCCTGTCACGTCTTGCATTTTGCATCCCGCATCGCATCCCGCATAGCATATCATCATTGCATATTATTGATGGAGTTTGCACGTGGTTGATTGTATCCTTGTTGCTTGTTTGTGTTGTTGGGTAGAGCCGGGAGACGAGTTCGCTAACGACGAGCCCGTTGAGTTTGCTTTTGAGGATCCAGTCAACTCTGACAACTGTGCAGGCAAGATGATCATACCCTCGAAATCACAACTATCTTTGCTATGCTAGTTTGCTCGCTCTTTTGCTATGCCATTGCTATGATGCCTACCACTTGCTTGTCAGCCTCCCAATTGCCATGTGAGCCTCTAACCCACCATGTCCTAGCAAACCGTTGATTGGCTATGTTACCGCTTTGCTCAGCCCTCTTATAGCATTGTTAGTTGCAGGTGAAGATTGGAGCCGTACCTTGTTGGGACATTTATTTACTTGTTGGGATATCATTATATTGCCATGTTATCTTAATGCATCTATATACTTGGTAAAGGGTGGAAGGCTCGGCCTCTCGCCTAGTGTTTTGTTCCACTCTTGCCGCCCTAGTTTCCGTCATGTCGGTGTTATGTTCCCGGATTGTTGCGTCCCTTACGCGGTTGGGCTATAATGGGAACCCCTTGATAGTTCGCCTTGATTAAAGCTTTTCTAGCAATGCCCAACTTTGGTTTTACCATTTGCCACCTACCCCCTTTTTCCCTTGGGTTTCCGGAGCCCGAGGGTCATCTTTATTTTAGCCCCCCACGGGCCAGTGCTCCTCTGAGTGTTGGTCCGAACTAGAGCCCTGTGCAGCGCCACCTCGGGGAAACTCGAGGGCTGGTTTTACTTGTACGGATTTCTCATCTGGGTGTGCCTTGGAACGAGATATGTGCAGCTCCTATCAGGATTTGTCGGCACATTCGGGCGGTGTTGCTAGACTTGTTTTAACCTGTCGAATCGTCTTGTTGTACCGAGATACCGAGTCTGATCGGTGTGTCTTGGGTGGAGGTCTATTCCTTCGTTGACCGTGAGAGCTTGTTATGGGCTAAGTTGGGACCCCCTGCAGGGATTGATCTTTCGAAAGCCGTGCCCGCGGTTATGGGCAGATGGGAATTTGTTAATGTCCGGTTGTAGATAACTTGAACCTTAATTAATTAAAATGAATCAACTGAGTGTGTTGCCGTGATGGCCTCTTCTCGGCGGAGTCCGGGAAGCGGACACGGTGTTGGAGTTATGTTTGCGCAGGTTGCTCTCTAGCTTTCCGCTCGTGCTTTGCCCCCTCTTCTCGCTCTCTTTTGCGAATAAGTTAGCCACCATATATGCTAGTCGCTTGCTGCAGCTCCACTTACATTACCCCTTTCCTACCTATTAAGCTTAAATAGTCTTGATCGCGAGGGTGCGAGATTGCTGAGTCCCCGTGGCTCACAGATTACTATTACACCAGATGCAGGGACAGATGATACCGCTCCAGATGGCGCGCTTGAGCTCAAGTGGGAGTACGACGAGGACTCTCAGCGTTACTATGTATCTTTTCCTGATGATCAGTAGTGGAGCCCAGTTGGGGTGATCGGGACCTATGTCGCTTGTTGGGTTGTCTTTTATTTTGGCGCCGTAGTCGGGCCATGAGTGTTTGGATGATGTATGTTATTTATGTACTTTGATATGACATGGCGAGTGTAAGCCAACTATGTACCTCCCCTTTATATTATTTATGTACATGGGATGTGTGATGATTTCCTAACTTGCGACATTGCTTTCAATGCGGTTATGCCTCTAAGTCGTGCCTCGACACGTGGGAGATATAGCCGCATCGAGGGCGTTACATGGAGATGGTCTGGAAATTAATGTTTGGGACGATTGTTGGATCCCAAACAGTCCCTCCAGGAAAATAATAACACCTCGTGGTAATCGAGTTTTATCCTATGTCAATGAACTTATTGACCCTACAACAGGTGAGTGGGATGACCAAATGATACGGTACAACTTCTAGCAAATTGATGAGAATCGTAGCATGCAAATCCCACTGACACAAGATGTAATGGAGAGAAGTGTTGCTTGGCATTATACCAAGAATGGAGTATTCAGTGTTCGGTCAGCATATTATAGAAAATGGGACGATCAGTTCGGGGACAAGATTGCAAGCACGGATGGGCAGTCTAGCGCACAGAATCACCCTGTGTGGAGAAAGGTTTGGAAGTTGAAAATGCCACGAAAGGTGAAATTTTTTAATCTGGAGATGTTTACATAACACTATTCCTTTTCATTGTACAGTTGCAAAGCATCATGTGCCTCTCAACGGCCAATGCCCTTTGTGCCAGCAAGGTGTTGAAGATGCTAGCCATGCGCTATTTTAGTGTAACAGGGCAAAGCAGGTATGGGCTGATTTATGACTATATGAAATCATACGAGAGGCACTGTTGGTTGATCGTTCAGGTGCCAAAGTGATGGAGTCACTGTTGTGCGACGTCAAATTCCGGCGAAGTTATATGGACTCAATTGAAATTCCAGAGATAGTCGCATCAACTTGCTGGTATTTATGGTGGTAAAGGAGAGAAATTGTCAAAGGAGAACTAGTCCAGACTACAGGCCGCATTGCAATGGCTATTCAAGCGATGTCATTAAATTTTGTGCCTGCAGCAAGCAAGCCAAACCCATCGCCCTGCCTAAACAGATGGAAGAAGCCACTTTCAGAGTTCCAAGTGCTCAATGTTGATGCTTCATTTTCAGAAGAAAATAATATGGGCTCCTATGGTATGGTGATCAGAGATCACAACAGGGGATTTATTGTAGCAGCAACGGCACAGTTGCTCCATGTAGCGGTTGTGGTATCTGCCGAAGCTGAAGCATTGCGGCTAGGAATATTATTCGCCTACGGTTATGGATGTAATCAGGTATTGATACATTCGGACAGCTTGATCATCGTGGAAGCACTGAATAAGAACGAAGGATATGGATTAGTAGCGGCACCAATTCTGAATGTTTGTCGTAGTTTACTAAAAGAGTTCGGGAAGAGTGTATTGGATGATTATTGTGCGGCGTCGGGACAAATGGTGAGTGCAGCTAACTCCTCTATTTTTTATCCCAAATACCCAGGTTGAGGTGAGAGCAGTTGTATGTGAAATCCTAGACATTATGACCGAGTATTTATCTAACAAATATCTGGGGATACCTTCTATGATTGGAGTAGACCGCACGGATTGCTTTTTGCACCTAATTGAAAGAATCCGGAAAATGGTGAATGATTGGAAGGAAAGAACTCTATCTTTTGGTGGAAAAGAGGTTTTGATAAAAGCGGTGGCCCAAGCCTTCCCAACATATGCGATGAGTGTATTTAAATTCTCAAAGAAAATTTGCAAGTGGATCACTGATGCAATGTCACAATACTGGTGGGTTGATGAGGAAGATCAACTCAAGATGCATAGGTTTGCATGCTGGAAAATGTGTGTACCGAAAGAGAAGGGTGGAATGGGGTTCAGAGTTATCCATGCTTTTAATTTAGCTTTGCTTGCAAAACAGTGTTGGAGGTTAATTGAGAATTTTGATTCTTCGTGTGCTCGAGTGCTATGAGCAAAATACTACTGAACAGGAGATATTCTTAATGCCAGACAAAAGAATGGGTCCTCCTTTGTTTGGCCAAGCATGTATGCAGGGATACAAAATTTCAAGAAGGGGTGCATATGGATAGTTGGAGATGGTCTGAAAATTAATGTTTGGGACGATTGTTGGATCCCAAACAATCAAGCCAGGAAAATAATAACACCCCGTGGTAATCGAGTTTTATCCTATGTCAATGAACTTGGTGACCATGCAACAGGTGAGTGGATGAGCAATTGATACAGGACAACTTCTAGCAAATTGATGAGGATCGTAGCATGCAAATCCCACTGACACAAGATGTAATGGAGGACAGAGTTGCTTCGCATTATACCAAGAATGAAGTATTCAGTGTTCGGTCAGCATATTATAGAAAATGGGACGATCATTTCGGGGACAAGATTGCAAGCACGGATGGGCAGTCTAGCGCATAGAATCACCCTGTGTGGAGAAAGGTTTGGAACTGGAAAATGCCACAGAATGTTAAATTTTTTATCTGGAGATGTTTACATAACACTATTCCTTTTCGTTGTACAGTTGCAAAGCGTCATGTGCCTCTCAGCGGCCAATGCCCTTTGTGCCAGCAAGGTGCTGAAGATGCTAGCAATGCGCTATTTTAGTGTAACAGGGCAAAGCAGGTATGGGCTGATTTAGGACTATATGAAATCATACGAGAGGCACTGTTGGTTGATCGTTCAGGTGCCAAAGTGATGGAGTCACTGTTGTGCGACGTCAAATTCCTGCGAAGTTATATGGACTCAATTCAAATTCCAGAGATAGTCGCATCAACTTGCTGGTATTTATGGTGGCAAAGGAGAGAAATTATCAAAGGAGAACAAGTCCAGACTACAGGTCGCATTGCAATGGCTATACAAGCGATGTCATTAAATTTTGTGCGAGCAGCAAGCAAGCCAAACCCAGCGCCCTGCCTAAACAGATGGAAGAAGCCACTTTCAGAGTTCCAAGTGCTCAATGTTGATGCTTCATTTTCAGAAGAAAACAATATGGGCTCCTATGGTATGGTGATCAGAGATCACAACGGGGGATTTATTGCAGCAGCAACAGCACAGTTGCCCCATGTAGCGGTTGTGGTATCTGCTGAAGCTGAAGCATTGCGGCTAGGAATATTATTCGCCCGCGATTATGGATGTAATCAGGTATTGATACATTCAGACAGCTTGATCGTCGTGGAAGCACTGAATAAGAACGAAGGATATGGATTAGTAGCAGCACCAATTCTGAATGTTTGTCGTAGTTTACTAAAAGAGTTCGGGAAGAGTGTACTGGATAATTATTGTCCGGCGTCGGGACAAATGGTGAGTGTAGCTAACCCCTCTATTTTTTATCCCAAATACCTAGGTTGAGGTGAGAGTAGTTGTATGTGAAATCCTAGACATTATGACTGAGTCTTTATGTAACAAATATCTGGGGCTACCTTCTATGATTGGAGTAGACCGCACGGATTGCTTTTTGCACCTAATTGAAAGAATCCGGAAAATGGTGAATGGTTGGAAGGAAAGAACTCTATATTTTGGTGGAAAAGAAGTTTTGATAACAGTGGTGGCCCAAGCCTTCCCAGCATATGCGATAAGTGTATTTAAATTCTCAAAGAAAATTTGTGGATCACTGATGCAATGTCACAATACTGGTGGGGTGATGAGGAAGATCAACGCAAGATGCATAGGTTTGCATGCTGGAAAATGTGTGTACCGAAAGAGAAGGGTGAAATGGGGTTTCGAGTTATCCATGCTTTTAATTTAGCTTTGCTTGCAAAACAGTGTTGGAGGTTAATTGAGAATTTTGATTCTTCGTGTTCTCGAGTGCTATGAGCAAAATACTACTGAACAGGAGATATTCTTAATGCCACACAAAAGAAGGGGTCCTCCTTTGTTTGGCCAAGCATGTATGAAGGGATACAGAATTTTAAGAAGGGGTGCATATGGATAGTTGGAGATGGTCTGAAAATTAATGTTTGGGACGATTGTTGGATCCCAAACAGTCAATCCAGGAAAATAATAACACACCGTGGTAATCGAGTTTTATCCTATGTCATTGAACTTGTTGACCCTGCAACAGGTGAGTGGGATGAGCAATTGATACGAGACAACTTCTAGCAAATTGATGAGGATCGTAGCATGCAAATCCCACTGACACAAGATGTAATGGAGGACAGTGCTGCTTGGCATTATACCAAGAATGGAGTATTCAGTGTTCGGTCAGCATATTATAGAAAATGGGACGATCAGTTCGAGGACAAGATTGCAAGCACGGATGGGCAGTCTAGCGCACAGAATCACCCTGTGTGGAGAAAGGTTTGGAACTTGAAAATGCCACGGAAGGTGAAAAATTTTATCTGAAGATGTTTACATAACACTATTCCTTTTCGTTGTACAGTTGCAAAGCGTCATGTGCCTCTCAGCGGCCAATGCCCTTTGGGCCAGCAAGGTGTTGAAGATGCTAGCCATGCGCTATTTTAGTGTAACAGGGCAAAGCAGGTATGGGCTGATTTATCACTATATGAAATCATACGAGAGGCACTGTTGGTTGATCTTTCAGGTGCCAAAGTGATGGATTCACTGTTGTGCAACGTCAAATTCCAGCGAAGTTATATGGACTCAATTGAAATTCCAGAGATAGTCGCATCAACTTGCTGGTATTTATGGTGGCAAAGGAGAGAAATTGTCAAAGGAGAACAAATCCAGACTACGGGCTGCATTGCAATGGCTATACAAGCGATGTCACTAAATTTTGTGCGGGCAGCAAGCAAGCCAAACCCAGCGCCCTGCCTAAACAGATGGAAGAAGCCACTTTCAGAGTTTCAAGTGCTCAATGTTGATGCTTCATTTTCAGAAGAAAACAATATGGGCTCCTGTGGTACGGTGATCAGAGATTACAACGGGGGATTTATTGCAGCAGCAATGACACAGTTGCTCCATGTAGCGAATGTGGTATCTGCCGAAGTTGAAGCATTGCGGCAAGGAATATTATTCGCCTGCGGTTATGGATGTAATCTGGTATGATACATTCGGACAGCTTGATCGTCGTGGAAGCACTGAATAAGAACGAAGGATATGGATTAGTAGCGGCACCAATTCTGAATGTTTGTCGTAGTTTACTAAAAGAGTTTGGGAAGCGCCCCCCCCCCCCCACCCCCGCGCGTCGCCTCCTATGAGGCGGGGATCTGGCGCCTCCTCCTCGGATTCAGGGTTGCGGGCCCCGGGGCGGCGGCCCTGGTCGGCGGCGCCAATGGGTGATCGTGGGTGGCCTCCCACAGCTGTGTGGGCAGCGTGGAGGTCCCGGTCGATGGTGCAGCGGCAGCCCCTCGCAGTCCGATTCAGGGTTGCGGGCCCCGGGGCGGCGGCCCTGGTCGGCGGCGCCAATGGGTGATCGTGGGTGGCCTCCCACAGCTGTGTGGGCAGCGTGGAGGTCCCGGTCGATGGTGCAGCGGCAGCCCCTCGCAGTCCGCCAGGCTCCATGGTGAAGCTTCGGTGCCGGCCCGATCTGCTCCAATCCGTGCCGGCGCTGGTCTCTGGCGGCGGTGTCCATCGTCGCGTGGTGCCGGATAGCCAGATCTGGCGTTTGGGTATGATTCCGGGGGAAACCCCTGGCTGGCGCGGCGGCCCCCTAAAGTCGACGTCTTTGGCGCCGAGGTAATAATAAGTTTGATTTGAGATGAATAAAAGTAGCCATGAAGGTCTTCTCGTAAAAAAAAAAAAAACTTCCTCCCGGGTACAAATCGGAATCGCTCGCTCTATCGTCTTGTCTGTACCCAATCCATACCAACTTACCAAGTCGGACTCGGTAAGTCCCCGATCAATATAAGCACGGGAGGAATCACGGCGTCGATGCACACAACAAGCGCTTCAGCCACGAGGAGCACAGGAGATACGTACATGCCAGCCACCCCATCAACCGCGTATTTGCAGGTGGTACTTTGATCGAGCGTCTGCATTGCCATGGCCGTGGACGACGACCAGATGCTGCGCCGGTACCTCCGCTGGGGCCTGCCCCTCGAGAGCGGTTTTAGGTACAAGTTAACCCCGAGGCCGGGCGAGCCCATCTATGTCACCGGCGTCTACCTGCTCGACTCGGAGAGCGCTGTCGGCCAGGGCGCCGTGGACGCCCGCGTCCATACTGACGACACGCGGGACCTCGTTAGCGTGTTGCTGTCGGCGGAGAACCCCCGCGTGGAGCTACAGACCCCGGTGCGGCTGGAGATGGGCAAGGAGTGTTGCTTTCACGCGGTGCCGCATGGAGGCGATTCCGACGCCGAAGCAGACACGGACGCCGATGCCGACACCGGCGCAGACGTCGACGCAGATGCCGATGATGATGCCGACGCCGGCCCTGGCGCCGACGCGGTCATCGTTATGTTCGAGGGTTTCCTTGTTACTCCGCGACCTCTTGACATGGAGGAGGGGGACGACGACGAAGAGGAGGAGGACGACGACGAAGAGGAGGAGACTGGCAGCGACGACGACGGCGACGACGACGAGTACGAGGAGAAGGAGAAAGAGGAAACTGACGGCGAGCTTGGCCAAGACGTGGCCAGGGCGAGCAGTGCCGGCGGCAACGCCAAGGAGCTTCGACAGGTTGTAGCTATAACTATGGCATTCTTAGGCATCCTTTTGTTTGTCTCTATGTTAGCATTCCTCGGATTGATAATGTAATCAGGAATTCATCGACGGCTAAACTGCGTCGTCACTTGTATTTGATTTGAAGTATAACCGTGCCGAATCATTGTGTTTAATCGAAGAGGAAAACGTATGTTCTATTGTGCAATTCCTATCCTTTTGTTTTCTGGTTAGTGAATGTGGAGTTGCTAATTTTCACTGTAAAAAGTGTAAGGGTATCTACAGGACCCTTAAACCATCTCGAAATGTTCAGACCGAGTTGTCCGAGCGGTACAAGCCCAACATGGACCCGTATTTATTCACGCATCCGTTTTACTGCAAACCAAAAGCAAACCATAGGCCTTTGACGTGGTCCAGACATCCACCCAATGAACCAAAAGCCACCGCGTATCCTCTATTTGACGCCATGTAGTCCGAATGATGAAAGCCCACTGCTAATTTTCCGCTATTTGACGTAAGCCACTAACATGTACTCCCTCCGTCGGCGAATAGATGTACATCTAATTTTTGTTCTAAGTCAAAGTTTTAATGTTTGAGATAGGATTTTCAGCACTCGGGTGCCCCTACACCCTTTATGAACAGTAAATTCAAAACAAATTCAATAAAATCTGAAACGTTGGGACATCAAACATCATGAAACTTTTGATGATCTTGCAAAGTTTTAGCTAAAACTAACATTCAAAGAGCACTCAAATAAAAAAACAAAATCATGTTTCAAAGTTTATATACATTTTTTAGCAGTGGTTTTTTTTGTGAGGGATCCACGAAGGTTATTTATTGCTAAAACTTTGCAGGAACATCAAACCTTTGATAATCATTGATCCCTGAAAGTTTCAGATTTTTTTGATTTTTTTCAATTTTATATGAATTTACTGTTCATGAGGGTGTAGGGGCACCCAGGAGCTGTTAGACATTTCCCTTAATGTTTTGATCAACTTTATAAGAAGAAGTAGCCGTATTTATGGCACCAAATTAGTTTCACTAGATTCATTTTAAAATGTATCTCTATTCTTAATGTCTCAGTACGTACGTCGTTTTGTTCGTTCATTTACTCCTTCAAGTCGATGGAACGAGGTCTACACCCCACCACCGATTTTTTTCAACGCTACCAAACCTGTCATTTGTCTGTCAGTCTTTGACAGTTCCACTATTTGATTGATCCAGCTCATGGAGCAAAGTTTACATATGCCTTGTCACGAGTTTTCCACATGGTTTCAAAGATATTACGTTTCAGTTTCTAACTATCTATCTGCTTTTACTTAGGTTTGACATTGCTTGTCACGGGTTAGACTTTGGTAGGTTTCATTTTTTTTGGCTTCGTGATGTAGATGGAAGCAGAGGGAAGACTCGAGCGTACAGTAATTTCTTTTACTCGACGATACAAATTGGTAGTTGATGATTAGCGAGAGGTACATAATTTGCTTTATAAGAGGTACTGCTGCTATCCTGGAAGAGATTCCGCCTATTTGACAACTTAGTTTTCAAGGCTGGGTACCATGCCGCCGGCAATATGTGCAGTCTTTGTCAACGTCTACATTGCAGCCGTTCTAGGGTACCACTAATGGGACATCACTGAAATGTCATGTTTGCCGGATCAAAGCATTGTAGGTCTGGTAATCTTACTTTTCCACTACTTTGATGATGTTTGTATAAGTTGCGATTCAGAGAACACTTGGGACAGTACCTAGCCTGGTGGTCACATGCATTAGATAGTGTCTTTCTATAGTTTATAGGGTCCTGTGTTTGCCAGTTCATATTTTTAGGGGAGTTGACTGGAGAAAACAACATACAAACTTAATTACGATCACCCTTCAGCTTTGTTCATTAAGTAGTTTAGCCTGTACGTAACTGGTATGTGCAAATAATAAACCAGATGTGCAGACCTTTTATTAGACAGTATACGTTTTCTTTTCTTTTAACAACTTGTTCAAGTACTTGTGATCGGTTTTGGCAATGTGAGGCAAGGGTTTGCCAGCAGCCTTTTTACTGGCGGGGTGAGGCCACGTCGAAACCGTGATGGCGCCATAGAGTTCAACATGTATTTTTTTTTTACCCAACACCGTAGAACAAAATGTTCTACGGTAAATCAATTAAAGAAAATATAGTACAAATATGTTACAGTTCGCCAAGGGAAAGAAGGAATAAAAGCTAGAATGCTAATCAATGCCTGCTCTAGGAATAAAACCCATGTTTACATATTATGATATATCCACTGGGCAAATCGAGTGACATACTTTTGCTTGATCTTATGTCTAAGGAGATTTAAGTCTTTTTTGAGGTGGAATCTCCAAGACTGAACCGAATGTGGAAGTGCTCTGAAAACTATATTGTTCCTCTGAATCCAAATAGTCCAACAACCTAAAATGATGATTTCAACAGCAAATTGTTTTGGGAGGAGCTGAGTGGCCAAGATGGTGTCCTCATAAACTGATGTGCCTCTACTTCTATTTGGAATCAAAGAATTCCAGCAATCTTGTGCAAAACTGCAGTCCCATAATAAGTGCATAGAAGTCTCTTCTGCTTGCTGATTACAATTTGGGCAATATATATCATCAAGGTGCATGCCTTTTCTTAGGAGAAGAGCCCTGGTGTTGATTCTACAGTGAGCTACCAGCTAGAAGAAATTTTTGTGCTTGAGTCTGCTGGAGCTATCCCAAATGAGGCTGAAAAGGGATGTTCCTCATGCTTTTCCAGAATCAAATTATAAATATGAATTTCAGAAGGTCTGCCTGTAGCCCCAATGATGCTCCATTTATCATTAACATGTGGATTTAAGGTTGGAGCCAAAATGGGAAGCTGGTTGAACTCCTCAAATGCTTCAACAGAGAGAGGTAAGTGGAACTGATCAATCCAATTTTGCTCCTGAAAGAAACTGAGAACAGATTGGTCCTCATGGAGTGCAAAGGAGTGAAGATGTGGGAGCATAGTTTGGAGACTCTGTTCCATCCAACTGTCAGTCCAACAGAGAATAGATTGTCCAGACCCAATGGAGCAGCTGCTTATTTGTTTGAATCTCTCAAGGAGGGCAATATGAGATTTCCACCAGAAGGAACCTTCAACTTTTCCTCTTGGTGGTTCAGAATGATAGTACTCCCTCCGTTTTTATTTACTTCGCATATTAGCTTTGGTCAAAGTCAAGCTTTGTAAACTTTGACAAAGTTTATAGACAAAAATATTAACATATACAATAACAAATCAATACCATTAGATTCATTGTTGAATGTACATCCATATCATATAGATTTGTTATGGTAAATATTTATATTCTTTTCTATAAATTTGGCCAAACTTTACAAAGTTTGACTTCAGTCAACTCTAATATGCGGAATAAATAATAACGGAGGGAGTATTTCTCCCAGATCAAATTAATCCATGGTATATTCTCCTTATTAAGAAATTTAAAGAGGTTTTTCATTAGACGAGCCTTATTGTCACTACAAGAAATATGTCAACTTGTGACCACCACTATTGGTCACTGAAAGGTCATGGTTTTTCATTTGCGACCTTTTTGTGACCAAAAACAGAAGGTCAAAAGCTGGCGGTCATAAACTGACTATAGCGACCTTTCTTCTGGAATGGTCGAAGACGTTTACGACCAAAATACGTCTACTATTTTGTTTTGGTCACTAGCAACCTCCCCAGGCCACGTAGGCATCCAGCGTGGCAATCTGACGTGGCACAAGATTCAGCCCGGTCCAATTCGGTGTTTATATGGGCCGAGCCCATTAATTTAGCCCATTTATATTTTCTGTGATTTTTTTGTCAGCTTCATGGACGAAGCCCAACATTGCAGCCTTTTTATTTTTGGCCCATGGCCTTTTTGTCTCAACAGTTTCATTTTTTTCTTTTTTTATAAATTGGGTTCACTAGTCAGGTGGGTCCCCATTGTCAGGTTCTAGTACTGGGTCCTAGCCATCAGGGCAATATTCTTCATTTTTTTATTTCACGCAAATAAATACCAGGTATTTAAATTGGCACACAGAAAACACACGAAATACTTCAAATATTATCAACCATCAAAGTGCTACATCATATAACACACATACAAATGTGATCGGCATCAAGTTTACAATCAGATAACAAGCTCCACAAGTGTACAATCACATGAGCCAGGTTCTGCTACATCATACACACATACAAATAGGAGCAGCATAAAGGGCTTCATTAATGCAAAACTTGACACTTGACAGCAATATTATAACTATGCTTCCTCCGACTTCTTTGTCCTGATGCTCACGAAGAAACATGAAAGCCCATCTGCATGTTACAGAACAAAATGTTTAGGAACAAAATAGAAGTAAATCTAACAGCATATTTAACAATAAATAACAGAATAATGAAGTTAACAAGACATTTTAAAATCAACTTGACAGTTGACAGCAATGTTTGCATTGGACACATCCAAAACTAAAATTATACATAAATGCCTAAATTCCAATGCCCAATGCCTCAGTTTAGTAAACACTAAGCATGGTACATAGTAAAGATTGGACACAACCAAAACTGAAATCATTTACTCTATCAAGCAACAATGATGCAACACACAAGAAAATAGAGATGCACAACGGAGCAGCATCATATATCACACAATATGGACACTGCCAGCTCACCGAAGAACTTGTGGTCGCCGCCGTACACAGCCACCATAACGTCGGTCACCTCGTTGATCTTTTCCTTGAAGTTCTCTAACTCCAGGTTGTTCCACTGCAGCTCGGTATTTTCTCAACCGTATGTGTACATGCATCATGTCATACATAAAATATTCTAGTCAATATTCTCAGCTAACTTTGATGTAATGAAAATAATTACTTAAGGACTTGGGGTAAAAATTGATATTAGACATCAAAATTAGCAGCGCTCATTTCAACCATGTTCAGATTAACTTGAGGTAAATTAGCAGTAATGATATTAGTTACAAGCTAGGTGTGTAACTGCTGTCAACACCACCACCACCAGAGACACGCAAGATAAGCATCAACACCACCATGATTTTGATATCAGCCACTCCATATCACCAGAGCATCACAGGGGCACATATGTAAAGCAAGTACACATGGGCAGCTACTGACAGACCCTAGAACCACATGAATTTATCACCAGAGAGCTCCAGTAGGAGTTGATGCTTGGTTACAGCATCTAGCAGCAACTAGTACAGCCCCACGTCCAACCCAAATCATGGCCAAGGCCATGCAGGAGCTACATCAGAGAAGAAGGAATGGGCAGGAGCTCACCAGAGGGACATTGTAGCCGTAGCAGAGGCTCAGCCACACCACGGCTGTGGTGTGACCATCACCACATCTAGGAGAGGGTCTGGAAGCCGCCGAAGCACCACCGCGGTGACCAGGGCAAGTGTCAGGCACAGTGGCGCCACCCCAGGGACATCACCGGCCTCGCCCTGTTTCAAGAAATGTTCAGAACAACTTTGTCAGACTCGATCAATTCTGAAGAAACCAACTTCGTCGTCAGACACATACATACATACATACATACATACATACATACAGGAAGCAAAAGAAGAAGAAACAGAGCTCTATATAATGTTTATATCAAATGAGCAAGACACAGGAAGCAAGACACAGAAGAATTTTAGCTCTACATAATGTTTACAAGAATAGGACCCCAATACAGGATTTAACTTGTCCTCAACACTGTTAACAAGGTACTGAAAGTAGCTATGTGCATCAGCCTCACCAAGTCTTATCATGAATTGGTTGCTTTTACAAACTGTAATATATTTCTGGACAGCAACCTAAATAGATGGCTGCTCTCAAACCGTACATCCAAACGAAGCAAAAAAGTACTCTATGGAAACCTTAGAACATGCTTTACAACTCATATGTAGAGGCCAACTTGAAATTATGAGCATAACGAACTCATTTTTTAGTTAGAAGCTCCCTGCCCAAAACAGTCAGGTAGTGCAGTTTTTTAGCTGAACCAAAATCAGTTTACACAGAGGTGAGGAACTACTTCAAAAACAGAGGTAAGTAAGGAACTACTTCAAAAACAGAGGTGCTAACTATGTTTACACAAAAAAAAGAGTATGGTGTCTATTTGCTAAACTTGCAGGAGCTAAGAATTCATTCCCCACGGAGAAAATGAACTGACTGAGACTATGATATGTTTGTCGGCGGCCTACGTTTACGGTATCCTATTAACACACCATAAAGAAAAGAGATCATGTCCCATCGTCATTATATTAAATTTCTACTAGTACACAGTGCTAGAATCATACGACCTAAATCCACACGACCTAAATAAATCCCAATCAAACCAAATCCCGCAACAGAACCAATCATGGCGGGGGCTCACTTGCAGATTATTAACAGTGGTGACTGCCACTTGCAGATTCAGGGAAACAGTGGTGACTGCCACTTGCAGATTATTAATAGGCATAGGCCCATGCTCAGTTTACAGGGCCTATTTATTCAGCTAATTTACAGATCAGTTGTGTATTGTCTACGAAAATAAACATTTTGGTACCCCAAAGTTGCAGATCGTGTATGATTGCCTAGTTTAAGAGCAGAATTCCAATGGAGACAATGCACATGTAGCAGGTACGTAAAAGACATTTTTCAGGAAGTTTATGAATGAGAATATTAGGCTAGTAGTAGCAGCAGCTGTGGAACTACCGCGCTAAGATATTACTCCAGATGGTTGGATGAGGTTCTGGTTTGACAACATCTCTGAAATCAAAGGTGAACAAAACCATAGGGAAGGAGCAATATCCAGCAGCAAACGCTCATTCATTATGTACTAGGAAGCATCGACTGATCTAACCGAGTCAAAATACATGAAAATCGTCATCCATCTGCCAGCCGTGCTCCGGTTGGTGGGCGCATGCGCGTCACAGCCGATGGAGGAGGCGAGAGGGGGAGGAGAGGATGATGCACTTACCCACTCGGGCGGGGCGGCGGAGGAGAAGCGGGTGGTGAGCGAAGCGCACGCCATCGACCTCCTCAACATCGCCGGAGCGGGTGGGGAGCGGAATTGGTGCATCCGCACCTGCCTGACTACCTGCGCGTGGCTGAGACATTAGCGAGGGGAGGGAGGAGGAAGTGGGGGGAGTGCACGAGCAAGGCGGGACTGACCAACGACGCAGCAGCCGCCGCCGATGGTCGTTGGCGGCAGTAGTGGCGCCGCGCCCGTGGGTCTTCCTCCATGGCTCCGCGACACGAAGCAAGCGGAAGGAGAAGCCCGCAGCTGGAACGCGTGCACGCGCTCGGAAGGAGTGGTGGTGGTGGCGGCGCGAGGGAGGGGAAGGAAGAGAGGAGGGCGTCGGGGAGGCCATGGATGGGGGGAGCTCCATCGGAGGGAGGTGGCGGCCGTGATCTGGAAGGGAGGAGGTGGCGGCTGCGATCTAGAAGGGACGAGCGCGGATCCGACCGTGGCTGTGGGAGAGAAGGGGAGGGGTGGGGAATCGCCGCAGCGCTTCCCACCGACGAGATCGAGGGAAGGATCGGTGGAGCTGGCGGGGAGGAAGGGGACGGGATCGAGAGGAGGTAGGGTTTGCGCTGGTGAGGAAGGGGACGGAATCGAGAGGAGCGAGGGAAAGAAAGGAGGCGGGGGTGGATGGAAATTGACCCAGAGGACATAGCTAGGGTTTTAGGGTTGGTGTGGATGGGTCGAGGACAGCCGTTGGATCCCCGAGCATCCGACGGTGTTGGATGCACGATCCGCGTGATATGTCCACGGACCAATCAGAATGCAGTATGATTTTATGACCATCTAAATTGGTCGTAGTTGACTTAAAATAATGTGTTAAAATTATTTAAGCTACTTTATGATCTGAGAAATTCTAAAACAAATGGAAAACCTTCTCATTGTGTCACTAAAATTTGAACAAGTTTTTATAAAAAATAACAACATGGAATAAGATAAATATCTTTAAAAAGGTGTCGTCGGAAATGAGTTTTTTACAAAAAAAACATTTTCCCTTTTTTGAGTGCCCAAAATGAGTTTTTTTGTGAAGGAACTACAATATATTTATTGCAAAATTGCATGAAATCAATTTTATAAACTATTAGGCCATATTTAATGCACAAATGACCAAATAGTTGGGTGTCAAAAGATTTTATCCACCTTCGGTAAAAAAGACAAACTTCCGCTGATCCAGCTGGAAGCGGGTCAAATTTGAATTGTAGCTGCCTCATAGTTTGCTATTTATTTTTTCCAAAAATCATTTCTAGGTACATAAGTATCTATTTAATAAGAGAAACATCAAATGTTTTCCAAGATTCAACCACTAGCTAGGAACGGTAAAGCCCGCTGTTTGACCGCATTTTGAAACGGGCATAAAAAATTCAAAAAAAAATCAAAAAATTGGAAAACCTTCGCATTGTGTCATTATATGTGACCAAGTTTTCAGGAAAAATAATAAACTTCTAATAGGGAAATTATTTTAAAAAAGTGTTCTCAGAAATGAGCTGTCATGCGTGAAGATTCATGGCTTTCAAGCCAAATGATCAATCTTATGGCCACATTCATGGTATAGTTTGTTCAAATGATCTCATATTGTGCACAAGGGTGCATCTTGGAATTCCAAAAATGTTGATTTGGGAGGTTTTCATTTTCTTTGCTCAAAAGAACCATTTTTCATTTTCTGAGTGACCAAAATGTGTTTTTTTGAAGGACCTAGCATATGTTTCTTACAAAATTAGACCAAATCATTTTTCTAAAATACTAGGCTATATTTAATGCACAATTGACCAAATGGTTGGGTGTAAAAAGTTTTGATCCACCTCTGGTAAAAAAGACAAATTTCCGCTGATTCAGCTCGAAGCGGGTCAAATTTGAACTGCAGCTGCCTCATAGTTTGCTATTTATTTTTTCCAAAAATCATTTCTAGGTACATAAGTATCTATTGAATAAGAGAAACATAAAATGTTTTCCAAGATTCAACCACTAGCTAGGAACGGTCAAGCCTGCTGTTTTGACCGCATTTTGAAACGGGCATAAAAATTCAAAAAAAATCAAAAAAATTGGAAAACCTTCGCATTGTGTCATTTTATGTGACCAAATTTCCAGGAAAAATAATAAACTTGTAATACGTAAATTATTTTTAAAAAGTGTTCTCTGAAATGAGCTATCATGCGTGAAGATTCATGGCTTTCAAGCCAAATGATCAATCTTATGGCCACATTCATGGCATGTTCAAATGATCTCATATTGTGCACAGGGGTGCATCTTGGAATTCCAAACAATGTTGATTTGGGAGGTTTTCATTTTCTTTGCTCAAAAGAACCATTTTCCATTTTTCGAGTGCCCAAAAGGAGGTTTTTTTGTGAAGGACCTCCCAAATAATTGTTGCAAAATTGGACCAAATCATTTTTCTAAAATATTAGGCCATATTTAATGCACAATTGACAAAATGGTTGGGGTGTAAAAAGTTTTGATCCACCTCTCGTGAAAAAGACAAATTTCCGCCGATTAAGTTGGAAGCGGGTAAAATTTGAACTGCAACTGCCTCATAGTTTGCTATTTATTTTTTCCAAAAAACATTTCTAGGTACATAAGTATCTATTTAATTATAGAAACACAAAAAAAACCATGATTCAACCACTAGCTAGGAACGGTCATTTCCGTCGTTTTGACCGCATTTTGAAACGGGCATAAAAAATTCAAAAAATGAGAAACCTTCGCATTGTGTCATTATATGTGGCCAAGTTCCTAGGAAAAATAACAAACTTGTAATACGGCAATTATTTTAAAAAAGTGTTCTTAGAAACGAGCTATCACGTGTGGAGATCAATGGCTTTCAAGCCAAATGATCAATCTTATGGCCACATCCATGGCATAGTTTGTTCAAATGATCTCATATTGTGCAAAAGGGTGCATATTGGAATGGCAAACAATGTTGCCTAAGGAAGTTTTCATTTTCTTTGGACCAAAAAACCATTTTCCATTTTTCGAGTGCCCAAAAGGAGTTTTTTTGTGAAGTACCTCCAAAATAATTGTTGCAAAATTGGACCAAATCATTTTTCTAAAATACTAGGACATATTTAATGCACAATTGACAAAATGGTTGGGTGTAAAAAGTTTTGATCCACCTCTCGTGAAAAAGACAAATTTCCGCCGATTCAGCTGGAAGCGGGTCAAATTTGAACTACAGCTGCCTCATAGTTTGCTATTTATTTTTTTCCAAAAATCATTTATAGTTACATAAGCACCTATTTAATTATAAATACATGGTTTGGTGGCGATACGTCGAGGTTTTGACGGTGGCCGAGGGCTCCAACTCTAGAGCGCGTAAACTCGCATGCCCGCCGCGTGGTCACCGCGTAACCGTGGCGTTGCCATGTGTTCTGGGTGGCCTAGGCATGTCTAGTGGGTTGGGCACTCCCTAGGTAGGTGCTAGGAAGAAAATTACAACATAAAATTCTCACGAGGAGACCGATCGATGCTCAAACATGAATTAGTAGCCAAGTGTTTGATTAGCGGTACAGGAAATGTACATGGCTAATGGGCGTGTGTGTTGGCTAAGTATGATCATTTACTAAGAAGACCGTCTTCACAAATTTTCAGCTCAAAAGGAGGAGCCTAGGTGGTACTTGCTTTGCAAACTACCACACTGGACATAAATACGAATGTTGAAGCTCGGCTCAAAATAATGAATGGATTGAGCTGGCATTTGGTGGAGGATGGTTATTTGGGCATAGGAAAGCACTGTAGAAAATGGATACTATTTGGACATGTCAAAGTGGTACTTCCTTCACAAACTATTATTGTGAACAGAATAGGAAAATGAATATTGTTGAATTATTTTTGAACTAGGCAAGGAAGGTTTTTACATATTTGACGAAGATATGACCCAAAGAATTTATGAGATTTTTTGGGGAATTTTGGGAATGACAGAAATATAGGTTGCTTCACAACCTAGGGTAAAAACTGCCACATGGACATGACACATTGGCAAAACTGATGAGGTGGCGCCTAGTCATAGCAACCCACCACAATTTACAAGGCTATGACCATCTATATTGGTCGTTAACAACTAGAAATAAGGCAGCGGACTAGCGTGTTTGCTTTATGACCATTTCCTCTAATGAAATTATGACCTTTCTGACCAAAATGGTCGTTATGGTTTAGGGTTTAGAGCCCCCTAGACAGCTTTTGACCAATTGGTCTAAAATGGTCATAAATTTATGACCAATTCTTCGAGGGTCACTGACAGAAGGTCATAACTTGACATATTTCTTGTAGTGTGTGTAGGGAGATATCTAGGATTCCAAGGCCCCTTGCTTCTTTGGCCTACAAATCTTGGACCAAGTAATAAGTGTTGTTCCTCTGTCCTCCATGCCAAACTTCCTCCAAAGGAAATTCCTCAAGTATTTGGTGACTTGCTGCAAAACTCCTACTGGGAGAGCTAGAGAGCTCATGAAGAAGATTGGCAGTGATGCAAATACAGATTTGATAAGCAGTAGCCTTCCATCATAAGATAACATAGTGGAACAACCAGAAAGCCTTCTTTCAATTCTTTGCATCATTGGGTTGAAATCTTCAATTTTTGGTTTTGATGTGCCAAGAGGAAGACCCAAATAAGTGAAGGGGAAATGACCTTGCTGACAACCCAAAACATGAAGCAAAGAGTTGATTTGTGAGTCAGGGACATTCAGTGGCACCATGAAAGATTTCTCATAATTAACTCTCAGTCTAGTGAAGGCGGAATAATGTAAGATGAGATTCTTGACTTGCTCAATTTGTCTAACATCGGCTGGTAGAACTAGGATTGTATCATTAGCATATTGAATCACAGGAAAGTCAGGGCAAGCTTGGCTTACTATAGGAGGACTAATTAGCTGATTATGCATGGCTTCATTGAGTATGGATTGCAGGAGATCAGCTGTCAGTACAAATAGCAAAGGGGAAACAGGGTCTCCTTGTCTGACCCTTGATTACAATGGAAAAATTTCCCAGGCACTCCATTTAGCAAGACAGAAGAAGTGCCTGAAGAAAGGAGCATGGAGATCCATTTCATCCATCTTTCTCCAAAACTTCTAGCTTGAGGTATTGAAAGAATAGCTTTATGATTAAGAAGATCAAAAGCTTTCTCAAAATCTAGCTTGAGGAGCACAATAGGCTGCTTAGATTGGTGACATTGATGTAAGTACTCATAGGCCCACCCTAAACAGTCATTAATGGTTATGCTCTTAATAAAACCATATTGGTTGATGTGCACCATTTTGAGAATAATAGTCTAAAGTCTATTGGCCAGCAACTTGGTTATGATCTTGATGGAGCAGTTGAGAAGAGAAATTGGCCTGAAGTCATTAGCAATGACAGGATTGTCTTTCAGGAATGAGAGTGATGAAAGAAGCATTTATGCTCTGCAAAGAAATATTTCCATGATAGAAATCATTAATCATCATGTAGAAATCTTCAGCAATGATGCTCCAACAAGCTTTAATGAAGTCACCATTAAAGCCAACTGGTCCAGGTGCTTTATCAGGAGGAAGATTTTTGACCACAGAGTCAATTTCTTGTTTTGAGAAAGGAACTTGTAAATCCTCTAATCCCTCAATTCTGGGAATAAGGTTTGTCAGATTTAGAAGATCTGAAATCTCACTAGTTTGTCCCAATCTCTCCTTGAATGTTGACCAAAGAATTGCAGCCTTTGCATGATGCTCTGTCATTTCAACCCCCTGGTCATTGATAAGTGTCCGAATGAAGTTGTCTCTGTATTTAATTGTAGCCTTTGCCTGAAAGAACTTTGAGTTTTCATCTCCAAATTTCACCCATCTAATTGTTGCTCTTTGCCTCCAATAAATACTCTGAAAAGACGACAACTTGAGTAGATGTTCTTTCAACATATCCCTACCATTTTGTTCCACATCTGAGAGCATTCTGAATTCCTCAAAGTAATCCAACATCAAGATAACACTATTGGTTGCCTGAATGCTAAGAGCCAGATGTGAAATGCTCTTACTCCAATTTTTTAGACCTTTCCTTAGCCTTTTAAACTTGGCAGTGATGAGTTTTGCACTATTACTAGCCTGAATGGGTTGTTGCCAAATGGTCTTTACTACCTCCTGAAAATATGGAAGTTGAAGCCAAATATTCTCAAATCTAAAAACTTGTAATTTAGGAATACTAGTAACAATTTGGACAACAAAGGGGCAGTGATTAGAAATAGGTTTTGCCAAGGGAACAGCCAGGGTATTGGGGTAATGTGAGGACCAATTCTCAGAGGTGAACACCCAATCAAAATTTTTTCCAACAGAGGGGCTTATTGCATGTTGCTCCAAGTAAAACTTCTCCCCTTCAAAGGAATTTCAACCAAAGCTAATTGACTGATTGCAGCATCGAAATTCATCGTATTATTTATATCTCCAGCTCCATCATTTCTATTGGAAGAGTATCTAATGTAATTAAAATCCCCTGTAATGATCAATCAGTGTCAAAAGGCATATGTATGTTTTTGAACCAGACCAGGAAAATTTGTCTCCCTTCAGCATCACATGGATCATAAATGTTTGTCAAGATCCAAGAATCCCCTGTGTGAACTGAACTAAACCTAATTGAAATGGAGAAATCATTTTTAAACAAGCATTCTCCTTGAAACATAGCATCATTCCATGCCACAAGCAAACTCCCAGATGCCCCAACCGAAGGAGTAAAGTCAAATTTATTAATTCTTTTTGGGGCAATTTTTCTCAAATATGAACTATCAAAAGTCTCTCTCTTGGTTTCTTGCAGACAACACTACTAGGAAAAGGGCTAAAGATGAAATTGACACTAATGACGCACCAGAGAAGTGGTGCGCCACTACTATTTACTAATGGCGCACCACGTGAAGATACGCCATTAGTGTGTAAGACACTAATGGCGCACCAGGCACAAGGTGCGCCACTAGTAACAAAATGTTTTTTTTCATTTTTTCAAACATACTAATGGTGCATCCGGGCAAAGTGCGCCATTAGTAGTTAGAACTATTAATGGAGCACCAACCGTTGAGTGCGCCACTACTGTATTCTTTTTTTTACTTTTTTGCAAAATACTAATGGCGCACCGTCGCATAGTGCGCCATTACTAGTTCAAACTAGTAATGGCGCACTGTGCCACGGTGCGCCATTAGTATAAAAATTATTTTTAATACTTTTTTGCAAAACTATTAATGGTGCATGTATGTGTGGTGCACCCTCCCCCGCTCCACCGCCGCCGACGAGCACCCCCCGCACCCGCCCCCGCTCCACCACCGCCGACGAGCACCCCCCGCACCCGCCCCCGCTCCAACGTCGCCGACGAGCACCCCCCCCCCCCCCGCACCATCTCCCCCGCTCCATCGGCCGCCACCGCCGACCCCCGCACCCTTCCCCATTCCACCGCCGCCGACGACCCACTGCACCCTCCCCCGCTCCACCGGCCGCCGCCGCCGACCCCCGGCCCGCACCCTCCCCCACTCCACCGTCGCCGATGACCCACCGCACCCTCTCCCCCGCACCTCGCCAGATCCGGTCCCCCTCGTCGCTGAGCACCCCCCGCACCATCTCCCCCGCTCCACCGGCCGCCGCCGCCGACCCCCCACACCCTCCCCCACTCCACCGCCGTCGACGACCCACCGCACCCTCTTCCCCGCACCCTCCCCGGCCTGCTCCACCGTCACAAATGAATGCAACTAAAATTGCAAAAAAAATAAAGTTGATTATATTTTCAAATAACAAATTTCATGATATTTTAAAATAATAAATTTGATAATATTTTTTCATATTCATAAATATTTTCAAATAACAAATTTGATGATATTTTTAAAAAAAATATTACTTTTTTATAAAAAAATATTACTGTTATGATTTAAACAAGTTTGAACATATTTAAACACAAATAAATATCAAACATCATTTTAAATGCATAAAAACAAAAATTGGGGAGCCTGGGAATCAAACCTAGGACCTCCTAGTGTGTGTGCTGCGTGCTGACCAGTCAGGCTAGTGGGCGTGTTCTGATGGAGATAGGGTTAGGTGGAATATAACCTGACCAGTCGGGCTAGTAATTAAAACAAAATTCTAATGGTGCACCAGGGGGAGGTGCGCCATTAGAATCGTCGTACTTATGGCGCACTAGGGGGAGGTGCGCCATTGCTAACCCTCCCCCACTCCACTGTGTGGCCTCCCTCCCTCGCCAGATCCCCCACTCGACCCCAAACGTACGCCGTCGCCCCCTTGCTCCGCCCCCTCCGTCCGCCGTGCCTGCACGCCGTCGGCGCCGCCGCCGCCGCTGTGGTCTTGCGCTGCCCCGACGCCGCCGCCCCGACCCCCGTGGGACTCCACCCCCGCCGCCCCCGCGCCCCCCGAACGGGATCGGCCAAGCGCGCGCCGCCCGCTCCTCTCCCTTCGACGAGCGAGGGCCTCCTCCGGCCCCTGCAGCAGCCGGCGAGCGCGGCCCCGACGCACCCACCCTGCCTGCCCCTGCCGTCCTCCGCCACCGGCCCCTGCTCTTCTTCGACCACAGCGAGCGAGGACCCGGACGAGCTCGGACCCTGACCCCGACCCCTTCGCCGACCCCGACCCCTCCGGCGACCAGGTACCTCTCCTCCTTCCTCCTTTCTCCCTCTCTCCACCATTCCCCATTCCGTTGATGCCTCCGGCGGCCGCTCGCTGCCTTGCACACCCGCGCACGCACCTAGCCGTGCCGGCCCTGCTTGCTGTCCCGTGCGCGCCCCTGCGTCTGCCTGAGCTGCTTCTGCTTACTGTACTGCTAGCTAGCTTTTCAATTTTTACATTGACTAACCTCCTAGACAGACCCTAATCTGTGGTTAAACAACTGGTAAAATGACTGAATAAAATATGAGTAGGTAGTATATGATCAATAGGCAATACTAGTGGATATTAGGCCTTTTTACAGGCAATAATAGTGGGTGATGTACCTGGATGTCTGTGGGCGATGCTCTGGTGGTATGTATGATGCCTCCGCTTTTTTTGAGATTGCTGCTGCTATCTCACCAGATTATATGTAGTGTGTCATTCTTGCTATGGTCATGTAAGAGAAATGCTTTGCCTTGCTAATTTTACCATGAGATTTGGGGCAATCAGCTAGTTCTGGTCAAAGCAAGTGGTTTTCCTGAGCTATGCCTTGGTTAGAAAATGATGCATGATGGTTTGTTCAGAAGAGGAATAATCCGAGGATAGCACGTATCATGGGGTCAAACCTGGGACCCCTATTGTAATTTGATTTTGATTATTAATTTTTCTGTGAGCAGATGAATTACAGTGCTTGTGTTGTAATGAAACTTGAGCTGAAATAGAACTTGACAGCCTGTACGGTGAATATATACAGTCATTGTAATTTTTGGGAGTAATTTTTGGTGTCAAATCACTCGAGCAGTAACTGAATTTTTAAACTGAACTTGACACAATACTATTCAGTTAATTTGCTTGGACAGTAGTATGTATGCTCATCACTTTATGTATGGTGTTATGCACTGTTATCTCTGTTCAGTTGACTAATGAAGCACTAGGCTCATCCATGGTACAAGTTCACCTGTGAACACTTGAAATTAGTCAGGACATCCCGTACTGATAGATGTAAATTGTGTCCAGTAGGCTTTGAAGCACCGGTTTTTCCTGTTTCTAACTCCGAATCTGATATAAACCATACTGTTGGCATAAGTGGTCTTTTGTATATGTGCTGATGCTTTGTTAATATAAAGCTATAGATGATGTTGTACTTGTGATGATGCTACTTGTGATCTTCTGAAATGACCCATTGGCGACTTCATTACACGGGGATAATGATATTGCAGGTACCCTGAGAGGCCCTTGAGTTTGCCGGAATGTCGATTAACTTCTGTTCCGGCAAATTTGGGTACTCCATATGTCCTATTTTCAGCAAAGGTCATGCTGAAATTTTTCGTGAATTTCAGCATGACTTTGCTAAAAATAGGACATATGGGGTACTTGCGACTAATGTTGATTATCTTCTGCTCAAAATTTATGCTGCTATAATGTTGTAAGGGTACTAATTGGTCTCTTTTGCTGCTTATCAGAGATGGGGGGAAGCAGCCACCGCCGATCTGCCTCGCCGGAGTACGAGTTGGATGCTTTCGAGTTCTTCACTATCATACTTTCTTCTTCAATATCAGCCACGAGGCAGGTATATGAAACGAGAGATCTCCCCTTCACCCATCTTATTATGATAACTCTGTTGTTTGCTACATCACTCCTTGTCCTAAATTGCAGAGGCTGCCTGACGCTTTTATGAAGATGATGGGTGAAGATCCGCCAGATAATGTGAAGCTCCGACAGGCCGGCAGTGGGGTTCGCAGGCTGTGGGACGTGGAGTTGGTGATCGAGGAGGGCCACATGTACCTGTGCCGTGGCTGGGAGAAGTTCTACAGTGCCTACGACCTACGGACCGGGTACTTTCTTCTCTTGAGGAACGACGATGACGCCACAATGCTCATCGTGAAGGTTTTCAACAAGACTATGTGTCGCATGCGCTACGCTGAAGACGAAGATGCCAGTGCGTTCTGCCTCTTCTTATTCCTCCATATTTGGCTTTGTCTCACATCGATTGTTAATGGTCATTGTTGCATTTGCACAGGCAATGGGAGCAGCAGCAGCGATATTGGCTACAGCCAAAGCAGCAACGATTATGGCTGTAGGAAAAGCAACAGCGATTCTGGCCTTAGCGAAAGCAGCAGTGATTCTGGCAGCAACGAAGACAACAAGAAGGATGATCCAGACTGGAGTGGGGGAGAAGAGGAGCAGAGTGGGGATGAGGAGCTGCAGGATGATGATGGGCATCAGGCTGAGGATGACCTAGCGCTGGTGGTGGCTGACCAAGGGCAAGAGATGGTGGTGGCTGACCAGGTGCAAGAGATGGTGGTGGCTGACCATGGGCAAGAGATGGTGGTGGCTGACCATGGGCAAGAGATGGTGGTGGCTGAGGGTGGCCTCGCGATGGTAGTGGTGCCTGACAATTACCACGCACCGGTGGTGGCGCCGGCGATTCCACAGCTGGGCGACATGACCACGCCAATTGTGGTAGAAGAATACATCCCACAGCTGCCTCCACTGCCTCCACCGCCTCGCCGCTCTTGGCGCATCAGGCTGAGGAAGGAGAAGGAGAAGAACAATGAGAACTGAACTATGTCAGGCATGTCAGATCTCCAAAATGATATATATATATATATATATATATATATATATATATATATATACTTAGTTACCTATTTATCTCTAATATGCTTAGTTTCCTATAGGTTAGCTCCAAAATTACTTATGTTAGCACAAAATGATCAAGTTTACATAATAAGCTTATAGTCTTCTTCTTATTCTTCTTCTTATCCAAAGTGGCATATGTTAGCTTCATTTTACCTAAGTTGGCTCTAATATGCTAACTTAGAGCTTATATGCTTAGTTTCCTATAGGTTAGCTCCAAAATTACTTATGTTAGCACAAAATGATCAAGTTTACATAATAAGCTTATAGTCTTCTTCTTATTCTTCTTCTTATCCAAAATGACATATGTTAGCTTCATTTTACCTAAGTTGGCTCTAATATGCTAACTTAGAGCTTATATGCTTAGTTTCCTATAGGTTAGCTCCAAAATTACTTATGTTAGCATAAAATGATCAAGTTTACATAATAAGCTTATAGTCTTCTTCTTATTCTTCTTCTTATCCAAAATGACATAGGTTAGCTTCATTTTACCTAAGTTGGCTCTAATATGCTAACTTAGAGCTTATATGCTTAGTTTCCTATAGGTTAGCTCCAAAATTACTTATGTTAGCACAAAATGATCAAGTTTACATAATAAGCTTATAGTCTTCTTCTTATTTTTCTTCTTATCCAAAATGACATAGGTTAGCTTCATTTTACTTAAGTTGGCTCTAATATGCTAACTTAGAGCTTATATGCTTAGTTTCCTATAGGTTAGCTCCAAAATTACTTATGTTAGCACAAAATGATCAAGTTTACATAATAAGCTTATAGTCTTCTTCTTATTCTTCTTATTCTTCTTATTCTTCTTCTTATTCTTCTTCTAGTATTCTTCTTCTCTTCTTCTTCTTCTTCTTCTAACTTCTTGTTTATCATTTTGCAGATTTGATTTAATTCACGGAAGCTTGCATGGATGGAGTGCTTCTTTTCCATTTGTGTTTTTATTTTGTATCAATGTGAAACTTTTGTGAATTGATGGATAACGGTGTTGAATGAACATTGTGAAACTTTTGTAATATGTAACGATGGAACTATGTGTTGGCTATGTATGTATATATGATGAAACTTGTGTGTTGGATATGATCTAGTGGACGCAGGTAACATCGTTACATATGGCCCCCTGTATGTAAGCTAAGCAGATCTGTGTTGTATGTTATCTCTAATATTTTTTAACCTGTGAAAATATCAGAAATGAAAAAAAATACCTAATATTCATACTAGTGGCGCACCACACAAGACACTAATGGCGCACTGCTATAATCACAATAATGGCGCATCATCCAATAGTGCGCCATTAGTATGCCAAAGCACATGGTTAAATATGTCCTCTGGGAGGCATACTAATGGCGCATGGTGTTCTATACTAATGGCGCACCGGTGGTGCGCCATTAGTAAGAAATACTAGTGGCATGATACTAATGGCGCACCAGCAGTGCGCCATTAGTAGGCAAAACTGGTGCGCCATTAGTAGCCCTTTTCCTAGTAGTGCAAATAGCTGAGCACTGTGATTCCTCAATTTTATTAGATATAGCAAGCCACTTGTCACTTGAGTTTATACCTCTCACATTCCAGTTCAAAATATTCCAGGATCTATTCATTGCAGAACAAACAGATAGAAAGCAAGAACAGAAGCAGAACGGAAACCCTTAAGATAGGACAGACACTCAATCCAGTTACAGTCCCACAATCTGAAGGTTCTCTGAGAAGTCAAGAGAATAGAGAGAGAGTTCATTACAATAAAGTTCAGGTGCATTTCCAGGAGCATGAGACTTAAAAAAGGTGTTATTCAGGACCAAAAGAATGGCAACTACAAAGGTTCCCAATATTGCTATGAAAGACTTCAATCTTTCCATGCTAGTGGCGTTCCTCCTCTTTTGACTTTCTTCTGCAAGAGGTTTTCTTTAGAGCAGATCTTGGGATCCACCTTGCAATAAGAAGAGTTCAGATTCTTAATTATTTTTGAGTTGCAGACAGGAGGTTTAGCAGTACATGCCATACAGCTGCTATCATGACAGGTTTTCTTCCTATAGCCCTTATGTAAATGCTGCAATCTCTCACTTCTTCTTACCTCAGATTCCACTATAGGCACCCTATCTTTTCTTTTGCCCTTGACAGCAACAGGACTGCAGAAGCTGACCTCCTCTGCAACAGGTATAGGCTAAGTTTCCTCCAAACTAGGAGCCTGCAACTGAGAGCAAGAGGGGGCCACTGTTATAGGACAAGTAGGGGTAATGGAGAAAGCAAGATGCTGAGATTTCTGAAACCCTTCACAAATAATAGACCACATAGGAGACAACAAGAACATCTTGGCCCACTCAAATTTATCAGGAGTCAAAAGTGCACAGCAAATAAAATCCACCCAGTCATAAGGTACCTGAACATTTATGTGGCCTTCAGAACCCACAGAGAAATGCTTCTCCCAAGCAGACAAACAAGCCACAACTTGACTGCTAGAATCTGCAACAAAGTCATCATGAGGGTAATTATATAAATATCTCCCTTTGACATTAAACCCTGGTGGTGCTGAAGAATTTGAGGTAGAAGAGCATGTAACAGCCCTACTTGCAGAGTCAGGTTTGGAAGAGGTATCTGAAGAGCAATCTAGGATTTCAATTTCCTCATCAACAAAGGAGCTTTGGTCATCTTCCTTGTTTTGAGCTGCCAAGATTTCATCAGGAGAAGCTAACTGAATTACTGGGTCCTCTCCTTCAACAAGATTCAGGTTAAAAAAAGAGCCATCCTCCTCCTCAATTAACAAGTTACCCTCTACCTGATTAATTTCCAAAGAAGTGATCACCGGAGCTTGATTGTAGGAAGGTGATGGAGGATAGCCATCGATATGCAGGATAGCCAGGACGTCGGGGGTAGCATTGGAAACGGCCTCGTGAAGGGCCTAAACAATAAGCAATTTCCCAAAAATCAATGATTATTACCATTGAAGGGCATAAACAGCAAGCAATTTCCATGTAAACGGCTGGGTACTATGTCCATTTCCCTTCAGGAAAGCAGGCTTCTATGATCATGATTATTACCAGGTATAAAGTTGCACTTTTGTCCCGTAATGTGCCTTGGACACACTTCCAAGCTCCCAACCATCATCAATTGCAGTCTCAAATTAGATTAATAGTTATGCAAATTTATCCGAGAATGTGCAACATAAGCACGCCTTTTGTATTGGTTGACCGTTGAAATCTCAAATTATTTCTTGCGAAAGTAAACAACTTTGTACTAAATCACTTATTTTGGAATGGTGGGAGTAGTATTTTTTGGTAAGGATCATACTACTTGTCGATCTCTGGGATCTGTAATAATATTTATCCTTAATGGTATCGAGGATTGTGTAGATACTAACATTGTATTGAGAGTTCGTGCTAGCTATTTCTATTTGGAAGAAATTCCTTTTATTTTGAAGCTGTAGAAACAAATGGTCTCATACTCAAGTTGGGAGTCACTGTAGACTAAAACAATATGTATACATGTGCCCAGTACCCAGACTATTATAATTTATCGTTTTCGTGCCTTCCAGGTGATGTGCCCAACATGCTTCTACACGAGTATGGCAATGGGAAATGAGCATGATTGTACCTATAAATATATATTTTTCGTCAAGTTATAATTTTTTGGTCAAGATAAAGGACATAGCGGTGTATCAGCTAAATGCCCAACTACAAACATCGTATTTTGTTTCATGGTAATGCATGCCATTCAATTATATGTGATAATGTGGCAACAACTTAAGAGACATCGGATCTGCCTTCTTTGCCCGGGAGCGTCATGGGTGACGCATGCGTACTCCCTCTTGATGGCGGTGGCGAATCAACACAAACACGTTGGGAGGGGATCAGGATGGAAACTGGGGCGGTTGGTGGGGGGATTCCTCATTGGCCATCCGTGGGGAAGTATGATGTGAAAGGGCACCATGGCAAAGATGAGGTGGGCATCATCCGGTTTTAAAAAAGAGAGCTCTAGCGAGAAATGTCCTACTACGGCGTGAAACTGAGTGGGAAGGGGACAGTCCAGAAAAAAGGAAGGTCGAGACAGTTGAATTCAGGGAGCCCGTTGAAGATAACACGAGAACCATATTTCTCCCTACATAATCTAGATTTGTGAGTGCTCGGACGGTCAAGATAGTTGAATTCGATGAGCCTGTCATTTGATGTCCGAACATGCTTGGACGTATAAGGGAAAAATGAGCTTTAACCTTGAAGACCACCTTAATTAGTTGTGTAACTTATTTATATTTATATGCATTACAGCCCGTAGCAACACACGGACATTCTACTAGTTTTCATAACATATCAATTTGATGTCATATATGTTACTATTTTTTTATAAAGTTAGGTTAAAATTTTAAAACTTTGACATAACGTAAAATATAGATGTATATTTATTCATGGATAGAGAATAGGACACGCCGAAGGCTGCTGATTAGCATAGCATTTGGCAAGAGTACCTTTATATTTGGCGGAAGCTCCTAAAGCCGGTGCAGCTTCATTAAGGCGACGGAAGGCTGCGAATCATGTAAGTTGTTTCAGATGTAGCTTTATTAACGTTCTTTATTACTGTATCACACGTTGGCGGAAGGTTACTAATTTGGCACTCGGTAACCCGGCCAACATTAAGGTCACATGCATGCTTATTTTTGTAGTTATTTTCTTTTACTCTTTGTATATTCTATACTGAGTAGCCAATTCGGAACCAGGCTCATTTGCATCTGATGAATAGAAAATTCAAAACAAATACTAGATTTTTTAAAAGAATAAATTTTTTCTGTATAGAAGATTTGTGTGTGTGTGAGGTCATGCCAATTTTTAGCGCATTTGAACATCTGAGTAGCTCTTAGCAAAGATAACAAAATCAGTCTAAATTGTGCACAAACAGTAAAAAAAAATCACATATCCTAAATTTATGTTTCATTATGAGAGCTATTCAGATGTTCAAATGCGCTAAAATTTGGCACGGACATCACGCACTCACGCATCTTTAACCACACAAAAATTGGATTTTTTTTTATTCTTTTTACTATTTTAAACAAATTTATTATCCATTCCTAGGCCGGGAGCCAAAACACCATGTCCGTAATACATCGTAATATAGATGTGTACAGGACACTATCTTTACAAAACGGAAACTACAACGAATGAACATTCCCTCTGTAACTTCTCTGCATGATGTTGTGCAATTGAGCGCATGAATCTCTACACGAAAAACCTGGCCATACGCCGCTTGCAGAAACCATCAACGCAAACGTAGCATCGTGCTGCTGCAGGAAGAAAAAGCCTATCTAGGGATTTGGTGTTTGTTGTTTGCATAAGCCTATCTCTACACGGAAAACCTGGCCATACGCCGCTTGCAGATCACCTTCGTTTCTAATGGGTCAGCCCATCTAGGGATTTGGTGTTTGTTGTTTGCATAAGCCCCCTAACCTGTTTTGGGGAGCTTCTAGAAGCTTCAGACCATTTTTTAAGCTTCTAGAAGCTTCCAAGCGGGTTTTTTTGTTTTATGTGTGTTTTCTACTCGTTGTTTACTCATGTTTTTGACTTTTTTCTTTCCTTTTTCATTTACAAAAATCAAATTTCGCAATTTGTTTTCAAATCCATTGATATTTTTTCAAATTTGTAAAAAAAAAATCAAACCTCTGAATTTTTTTTAAAACCATGATTTTAAAAATTCACAAACATTTTTTTCATATCAGTGCACTTATTTTCAAACCATGAACTTTTTCTTAAATTCCTGAACTTTTTTCAAATCATGAATTTTTTAAAATGATTTTTTTTCAAGTTCAAGAAAATGTTAGAATTCATGAAGTTTTACCAAATCTATCAAATCTTACATTCTTAAAAAGTTGATCCCCACTATAACCAATTCTCTCTACATACACACTATCCACATCAACGGCCCTGTTTGGATACTCTAACTCAGTTAAAGATTAGAGTTAGATTCTAACCCTGAACTAACTCTAGCCAGAGAGGTGTTTGGATGGCAGGGTTAGATGAAGCGCGGATTCGGCGAGACGCCTTCACGGGCAGTGCGAGAGGGAGGGAGAGAGAGGACGAGAAGCTTCGAGGAAGTGGGGAGGGATCTGTTGCGGGAAGAGCGAGAGAAAAATATGTCTTTTGTGGTCCCAAAAAAAACTAACCCAAATAAGCACCTCTTGAATGGGTTAGATTTTTTGGACGGGTTGGATGCATCTAACCCAAACTAACCCTTCTATTTGGATATTTTTGGGTTAGTTGTGTCCAAACTAACCCAAACTAACTCTAACCCATGGATCCAAACAGGGCCAACATGCATGCCACATGTACATCTTTTCATCAATTCTCTCTTTCTCTTTCCGACGTAGTACCTTGCCATCGCATTTACTAGCTAGCATGCAAATGCGAAGCTAAGGGGGTGTTTGGTTGAGAAGTCCTAGGACTTTTTCTAGTCCCAGGGACTAATCAAAAAAGACTCTCTAGTAGAGTCTTTTTTTAGTCCCTGTAGAAAAAGTCCCTCCCGTTTGGTTCCTAAAGACTTTTTAGGGACTTTTTCTAGTCTCTGGGACTAAAAAGTCCTTGAACCAAACACCCCCTAACATGCAACAGACCGCTTATTTTCTTCTATAGTACATGCCAAAGTTTTTCCCATCTCAGCGTCTCTTCTCCTTCCTATCGTCTCCATGGAAACTCCTACCCCACTTCATCTTCTTCAATCCCCATTAACTCACGCCAGTGAAAAGGTCACATCGGCACCTTTGCCTTCTCCTCTACCCTCCCCATCTTCACGCCCAACCCCCTTGCACACCTCCCGCTTCGCCTGTGCCACCCGTGACCCACCCACCCTGATTCGTCCTCTTCTCCTCGACTGCAGGGCGATGGGACGTGGGTCCAGCAGCGGTTCCATTACTGTCAACCCAGATCATCGAGGAGCGCAAGCAAATCAGCCTATGCGCGTCATTGCTCTCCTTCAGGCCCTGCCCACGTCGGCGGCCTCGGACACGCCGAACGCGGCCTCATCCGGAGTTCCGGACAGGGAGTTCGGGTTCCGATGGGAGGATATCGGGAAGGAGCAGCTCACCGGGACGGTGGTCTTGCACGAGCGCCGCGTGTTCCTCTACTGCAAGGGCCCTGAGGAGCGCCGAGTCCGACCACCTCCCCCACCTCCTTGCTGCCGCCATAAATGCCCGCAAGCCCAACCTGAAGAAGAGAGTAAGCATCTCTTCTTATTCTCCCTCTCCCTCAATTTGCTTTTTTGATTGGCTTGATTTGGTATAGTGATATGGTAGATTGGTAGTTGTATACTACAGTACTTCTGAGTGTTATTCCGTTATTTTATCCTCTGAAATGTGAAAACCTGACTAGATCTGGATTATTGTATTTGTATGTATTATTACGTCTACATATGGAGGAGCAGAGCTTTGCATCGGACCTTTGCCTGCTGATATATGGTCGCAACCAGCAGTATCCAAGACAGGTGGCCGCCTTTTGTACCATGTTCACAAGGAATTGGTGCTCTGAAATTCAATACATTTTTGCAGGTTTCCTCTCAGTTGCTCATGTTCACAGCAAGTAACCATATGGTTTTCCATAGGCAATTGCACAGTGACGGATCTACAGGGTGGACAGGGTGGGCCGCGGCCCACCTTGGGATTTTGGTACAACCCATATATATACCATAGTCCATAAGAGATTAGCAAATGGGCCAGAAGAAAAGAAACGAAAAGCCCAACAACCACAACCTCGACTCGTTCGCACAGCCGTGGACCGTGGTAGCCCGCGCACTGGCTCCCCGTCCCCAAATCCCCTCACAGTACCAAATTGTTTCAGTTTAGGTCAGAAAATTGATACATTGTTCTCGTTTTTTGAATCAATAAATGTCATTGTCACATTGAAGAACAGAATGTCAATCATGATCACATGATTACATATACAACCCAATAACGGTGGCGCAATGGGCGCTCGCTGAGCTATGCCACGTCATTTTCCATATCAAAGGTGGAAGAATGAACCCATGCAGGTAGTCTTTGAACTTTTCAAGGTATGCAGGATTCTTTTATGCAAAATTGAGACTTATTTGAGAAAAAAATTGATCAATTTATCTTGTGCTATTGGTAAATTAATTAGTACATTTGCAGTTGTAAAAAAATATTATTAGGTTGGACCACCCTGGTTCAAAATTCTAGATCCGCCACTGCAACTGCACAACATTATTTTCCAGGAAGACAATTAATCAACTTATTTCACATTCAGTACACTACAAACAACTGCTGATACAATGAGGTTCAACCATGCTCTTAGCCACCGGATGTCATAGTTGTTGCCTTGACTGAAAATATAAGGGCGTTTAGATCACTATAGTGATCTAAACACTCTTATATTTCTTTACAAGGGAGTATTTGATAGTTCATAGTTGATAGCACTGAATAAAATATTTCAGAATATTACTTATGTATCTTATCAGTTAAGGCTTTATTCGGTTTGAAGGATTTTCATAGGAAAAACATAGGAATAAGAATTTCGAAGGAAAATGTCCTATATATGCATTCGGTTTGTAGGAAATGTGTACAGGAATTTCGTAGGAATACTACTCATTTCCTGTGTTTTTGGAGAAAACTACACATCCACTCAAAGCTCATTTTACGTGTAGGAACGAGACAAGTCAATTCCTTAGGATGGCAAGTGTCATCCTATCAAATTCCTATACTACTCCTAATTCCTACGTTTTGATTTCCTCCGAACCGAATGAGCCCTTCCTCTTTGTTTTTGCTAGCGTGTATCAGATTGGTTATTGTCGTTTCAATACAGTTTGCGGTTTTAGTATTTTTTATCATACTGAAGCTTTCGTTAGATTTTTTGTGGGAGTTTCAAGAGAAATTTGTTTCTTTGCTTGCAGCCCCTATTTTAGTGTTCAGCCCTGGTATAGTTGAAGAATAATATGGAGAGAAGTCCCCCATCAGCATATCTGAGCTTAGGTACAATTGAACTCTCTTTCTTGATGCCATTTTACTTCATGCTTCACATTTTATTACATGATTCACTTACCCGAACAAATAATGTGGTTAACAATCTTATTTCAGATGATTGAGCTAAATGAATATTATGGAGATGAAACCTTTTATCAGGTTGTTTGAGTTTAAGTTCAAATTCTTCTGTGGTTCAAGGCTTCAAACTGCTCTTTTCTATCAGGTTTGCATGAGCTAAAATAATAAGATATTACGAAGTCTTTCATCACCTGATTTGAGTGATCGTATATTAGTATCACACAATTTCCCAAATATTTTTTTATTAATGTGGCATCTCTTCAGTATTGAAGGACGATACAAGATGTAGCTAAGGAGTTGTCTCTGATGATCAACATGCTATGCTAAAGTGTTTGCTTCATCGTTGGGCTTCCATTTGTCACAATTTTTGCCTTCTTCTTCCCTCTTCATTAATACCAGAGTTTGTTTTGACTAATTGTTTGTTCATGTGTGTTTCGGTGTTACAATGTGATCTCCCGGTGATTCCAATTGCCAGATTATCATCCCAAGTGTTGGTTTGGGCACCATTCTTTTGTTGTATATATTTTAGTCAATTGTCCAATTATTGTTTTGTTTATGAAATCATAGTGCCACTATATTATTAATATTTACAAAATGTAAATCAACTTGATGAACGAGGTACCATGAATTATATGCTCTCTTTTAAGATGCTAGATTGTTTATACAGAGTATTTAGGACTGTTATGTCCGCAGCAACGCGTGGGGCATCATCTAGTAATAATGAATGAGCAAACACAGAAAGAACTAGCAAGAGAAAATAACAATCCGAGCGACCCAAGCAAACTTTTCTTCCGTGGCTGAAGCGAGCTAACTGGCCCGTGGAGAGTTGTACATGAGGGCCAGCGCAGTTTGGCGAGCCTCAAGTGGTTGAGAGGTGGTCTCAGCAAGAAACTGAGTCAATTACACCAATAGTGCTATAACTTGGCATAAACGGTCACTTTAGTGTTAGAACTTGCGGGATACATTAAAGTGGTGCAAAAACTTGGTTTGGACGTGCAAATACGGTGGCTGCATAGTGAAGGATGGTTGTGTAGCATGCTCTTTTTTGCAAAAACACCCTCAGATTTTTATTTTTATTTCTCATGAAAAGGTACATGTTAGGCGCGTGGCATCTGGTGGGTCTCACTTGTCAGTGAAACATCACAAATTTTGTTAGAATGAAAAATATGGCGCAGAGGGATTTGTACCGGTGACCGCGGTCTAACCAGCGTGCGCGGCTACCCACCCGCCCAGAGTTCACTTGCTAATGCATAAGCATACACAAGTTTTACATCTTTGAATCAATGTTGGGGATATCGCTTATCGGAAACTTATCGGCCGACCCATGATAAGGGGTAAATCGGCCAGTTTATCGGCATATCGGCCGATTTATCGTCATATCGGTTGACTTATCGGCCGATATATCTTATCGGTCAAACACTGGTAAGCGATAAATCGGGCGATTTATCGGAATCGGAAGATATCTTGAACAATGCTTTGAATTAAGTAACATAAATCAAGAATTTTAATTCGTAAAAAAAGTTTCGCCCATGGGGTTTCGAACAAGCTACCCATGTAAAACAAGTAGGAGGGCGTGCCACTCCAACTATGGACTTTTAAATGTTTTTTTTAGACAAATGGACTCTGATGTGTAAATATAATTGTTACGGTTCATGTCTATAATAGAACGTGCTCCTGAGCTACAATTTACATGTATATTACTCCCTCTGTTCATTTTTGTAAGTCGTTTAGTACAGCTGAAATTGAACTGTTTTAGATGATGTCTTAAATGTCTAAAAGGTCTTACAAAAGTGAACGGAGGGAGTATTACAATTTACATGTCTATAATAGAATATGTATATTATTTATAATTACAAGTTTAAAAAATTGTAATTATAAATAATATACATATAAATAAATATATGAACCAAAAAATGCTCACCTATTAATTTTAAAATCCATCAATTTAAATTACGAAATATTTTTATATTTTTTGATATGAATTAAAATATCAAAGTAACTTTAGAAAATATTTGTACTTAAATAAATTATCCTATAAGTACAAAAAACTACTTTTTTATAATATAATTATGTTGTATATAAAATTGTCCAAGATTTAATTTGTTTATGTTGTTTTATAAGTGTTCATGCATTTTTATAAATTTTGTGTGTTTTCTATAAATTATATTTGTATTTATAAATTAATTTAAATATATGTATGAAAAAAAGTTAGCCTAGTGTGACTGCAGATTCTGAAATGAATACATATTTACAATACAATTTACATTTTTTTAGGCTAAAAAATGAAAAGAAAAAAAACTAGCATGTTTAAGGCACGAAATGCTAGTCCCACTGTGGCATCTTTTTTTAGATTTATAATTGTAATTTTACATTCCCTGTGATTTTCTTCTTATTCTTATTTTACATTATTTTAGGTCAGGATGTAAAAGGCTTAGTATCATCATATTAACATTAATTGTTATGTGCTGGGTTGGCTAGCTGCGCACTCTGTTTGACCCAAGGGTCACCTGTTCGAGTCATGCGTGGTTTCCATTTTTCATTCTGAAACTAATAAAATTTGTGATGTTTGGCTGATAAGTGGGACCATCCGATGCCACACATGTAATTACTGTATAAACTTAACAGGGGCCTTTATGTAAGAAAAAAACAAAAAATAAGAATTCAAGGTTTTTTTGCAAAAAGAGCATGCCACACACCCGTCTTCCCAATATGGTCACGGACACCGGGCCTTACGCCATGCTGTCATGCCCCGTCAGCGTTGCCGGCGTATAGAAACGAGATTTGCACCGTATTTGCACGTCCGAGCCAAGTTTTTGCACCACTTCGATGTATGCCACAAGTTCTAGCACTAAAATGACCATCTGCACCAAGTTCTAGCACCACCGGTGTAATTGACTCCAAGAAACCGACAAGGCCTCATTTGAGTCCTGTGTATTTGCCAACTTGCGTCTTGTACTATGTTGTTGCATGGGCAGTCTAGGCTGGATTACGGGCTGGCCAGTAGCAAAAACCCAGGGTGGTCTATATACGTCCCTGGCCCACCCGTGTGGCTATGCCACTTTGAGTGAGAAGAACATGACATACTCCCTCTGGCCCCATAATATAAGATGTTTTTGTAAGTTATGTTAGCTTACAAATATACTTAGTGTGTCCCTATAATATAAGAGCATTTTTAACACTACATTAGTATAAAAATGCTTTTATATTATAGGATGGGAGGAGTAGCTTGCAAAAACATTTATATTATGGACGGAGGGTATAACATAAAGTAGGTGCACAAAAATTCATAGAAAAATGAGCTAAAAAGAAGAATGAAAACAACTATATCATGACATACAACCATTTTAGGTCCTTTAAGAAAACAATCCCGTTATCACATTCAGGTGGACGCTGCATAGGGGGAAAATACTCTATCTATACCAATATAAAAAGACCCAAAGAGGCAGATCCAATTAATTTGAGCCATCAAATCATGTCAATCCAACGATCTAGATAGACTGCTTCAATGTCGAGAGGTTAACATGTTTAGCATGCAATTAATTTCATGCCAAATATAGTGCCAATCACATAATAACACGCAAATAATTTCCTACAAATTAGCATGCATTGCACGTACACATTTAAGTAAGGAAAAATACATGGAAGTGAGGAATTAAAAGGATTATAAGATCAGAAAAAATGCTAATATATTGAATGATTGCTCAGTGGTGTTGTCAAACTGATTTATCTTGCACACAAGCAATGTTTTTTAGATAACTCCAGAATCTAAAAATCATCCCTCAACCCATTCGGGAGAATAAGAGCACTCCAACTCGTCCAAAAAAATAAAAATAAAACCACTCCAGGCTCTAAATTGTTCCTAATCAAACAAGGTGCAAATTGAAATATGAAGTTAATCAATCACGTACACAGTGATGACCAGCATGAACTGAAGTACACACAAAAAAATCCAGTTCACAAAAAAAAAATTACACAAAAAAGAAGACCCGATGAAACCACTCAAGGTGGGCATGTGGTATAAACTTAAAATCTGGTTCTATTGTTCAGTTTTTTTTTCTTAAATTTGGTTAGCAAAAAAATACGAAAATAACCATTCAAAATACCTAACCCAAAATTTGGATAACCATTTTTTGGTGCTGTTTTCGGTTAATACCAAATGGACATTGCGTTTTAAAAACTTTGCTCAGAGTATAGCAATAGGTAAAAAATTGTGCCTTATCTCATCAGCGAAGCGAGGTGGGATTAAAAGTTCCCTGGCCAGTTGTTTGCACACTCGCACACAGGCTAAGCTATAGCGCTAGAGGTCGGCCCAATATCCACTTAGGTTATTTTATTGAAGAGCCGAATATCGAAATCACTAATCGAGAAGTATTCATTATAAAAAATCATTCTCACCTTCTTAGGTAATGACTAGTGGCGCGCTGTATGTGCGCCACTTGTCGCAGCCTGTGAGTTTTTCCTTTTTTTCATAGATTTGTTTATTCAAAATGTTTTATCTCTTATACCATGCATTCAAATCTTGAACCGTTTTCACCGTTGGATTTCTCGCATCGAGATCTTCAAAACTAGATCTCATGTTGATAGATTTTAACGAACTTTTTTTCACCAGAAAACGGATGAAAAAACCGAATCGAGAGCATGGGTTTTTTCACTTTTCGAAAAAGGCACGCCCATGTCTCTCGTGAAACCACAACCATGCCTCTCATGGCAGAAAAACCGTGCCGCTTACGGAAGGAAAAAAACAAAAAATGACTTTCTTTTCTTTTCCGAGAAGTATAGTCGTACCTCTCGCGAAAGCACAACCATGCCCCTCATAGAAGCAAAAATGTGCCTCTCACGAAAGACAAAAAAACCAGAAAATACGTTTTTCCGTTTTCGAGACGCACGAACGTGACTCTCGTAAAAGCACAACCATGTCTCTCACGAAAGCAAAACCGTGCCTCTCGTGGAAGAAAAAAAAACAGAAAACATGTTTTTTTTTCGTTTCTGATAGGCACGGCCGTGCCTCTCGCGGAAGCAAAATCATGCCTCTCGCGGAAGAAAAAAAAACAAAAAATGTGTTTTTTCTGTTTTCGAGAGGCACGGCCGTGAGTCTGGCGATAGCAAAACCGTGCCTCTCGCGAAAGCAAAACCGTGCCTCTTGTGAAAGAAAAAGAAAAGAAAACACATTTTTTGTGCAAAAAATAATTCAATTTTTTTATCCAAAAGCTAAGGAAGACCAATGAAAATCCGTCGAAATACGAAAAAAACTGTTTAAAAAGCCGAAAACACGTGCGGAAAAAAGATCCGGAGGGAACGCCCAGAGCTCAACACGTGGCAGACGGCTGAGAGCGCGGCAAGTGACGCTGATCGTTCTGAAGCCCCCGAAGGAGCACTTGTCAACTAATTGCCCCCGCTGAATATGCGCTGAAGTGAGACGTCCTAGTTACACATGGGCCAGTGGACTTTTCGGCTCGTAGCCTTGAGCGTAGTGAGAAAATTGAACAACGTCGTTCATGGGAGCTCCTTTTAGTGGCCTCAGGCGCCAAGGAAGCTCCTTGTGCCCACGCGCCAACACTAGTAGGCTAGCCGCACTCGATCACATTTGATGAAAAAAGAACGAAAAATATCAGAAAGAATGAAAAAAACCATAAATTCAAAAGAGTTCATGAATTTTGAATTTTTTTCATAAAATTGGAAAAAAAAATAAACGCTTTGAAAAGAAGTTCATCGAATTAAAAAAACCATTGAACTTGATAAAAGTTCATCAAATTTGAAAACGTTCATCCATTTATTTAAAAGATAATTCAGTTTTTAAAAAGGTCATCCATTTAGAAAATAGTTTATCGATTTTTAAAATTAGTTTGTCAAATTTCAAAAAAGTTCATTGAATTTTAAAAAATCATCAAATTTGGAACAAAGTTCATAAAAATTTGCAAAAGAGTTTGTCGAATTCAAAAAGGAAATTCATCAAATTTTTAAAATGTTCAATAGATTTCAAAAACAAAGTTCATATAATTTGAAAACGTTCATCAATTTTGAAAAAAGTTCACGATTTGTTTTTTAAAAAACTACGCATGAAACAAAAAAGGACAAGACAAAGAAAAAAAAGGAAAGACCGGACTGAAGAACTAAATAAAAGAACAAAACAGAATTGGTGTGCGTCAGCGGCTTATTGGCCTGGTGGTTGCTGCACTTCCCTTCGATCGATGTGGTTGGGGTTTGGTCCCATGACCAACCATCACCTTTTTGGATGTTTAAACAAAAAAAAAGAAGGGAGATGGGCCGGCCCAGACGAACCGCGGGCGTGCGCCCGTTTGCAGTTTATACTATAACGAGCGCCTGAAGCGCAGAATAGAAAATGTCGTCATTACTTCAACCTAGAGAGAGTTTCACGTCGCTCCATGTGTATTGTGGCCGTGCTGGACGCGGTGGCAACCCAAGTGGCAGCCGCAATCATCTCAGTGAGGGACTTCAGGCGAGCGCCTAGCTCAAGAGCGCTCACGCATGCAGGAGCTTGTTCTCAGTCTGGAAAGGCGTGCACTGGTTCGTGGCTAGGGATGGCATTTTTGCCCATGGATATGGGTAAACGCGGGTATCCTACCTAAATATAATGGGCATGGGCAAGACTTGAAGAGATTTTCTACCCATGGGTAATGGGTATCCATACTCGCAAAATATATGGGTAGGACATGTGTATGAAATTGCGCCCATAGGTAACACGGATACCCCGAAAAGATTAATAAATGAAAATAAGTCCTATGACATGTGGTGTGAACATCCAAATCCCATGGCCCAACCCTAAATCTGGTATTCCCTAAACCAGCTATAGCTCATATGCTCACACACACTTTCTCGCCACTCCCCCTACATCATATGTGTCTCCTCGAAATGATGAAATCTCGAATTATCGTCGTCGAACTCCTTTCCATCTCGACCCAGCGATCCCCGATTCCCATAGCCGCCTCCCACTACATCGAGATTCCACCAACCGTTGCTCATACTCACTTGATTCCTCCAAGAGGCCACCCATCAAAGGAGGTTGCGTCAGTGCTATACTACTCGCTTATCATCACTTGTATTTTAGACTCGTTTCTCTAATATTTAGAAATTTAAATACCATAGATTATACCCATTGGATGCCCATTGGGTATAGGATACCCGATGGGTATGGGCATGGGTTCGATTTATACCCATGGGTATTGTAGTGGGTATGTATAAAAAGTTTCTATATATGAGTAAGGGTTTGGGCAGACGGAGGTTGTACCTGCCCATATCCTACCCATTGTCATCCCTATTCGTGGCCTCTTGTGTTGCCACTTCTATGGCACGGTGTGGTCAATGATATGAGACTTGGAACAGGTGGGACATATGTAGCGATTATCAAGGAAATTATAAACACTACATCACAGTTCCAGAGTTGCTCTTTCATCTCCGAAGGGTGAGACACCAACTTCGAGGCACATAGCCTTACTAGACATGCTTTTGGTCTGGGGAAGGTCGCCAGATGTGGCTTCTAAACCCTCCGGATTTATCTTGATTTCCTATGAACAATAACAATTAAGCAATAAAGTGTGTTTAGACTAAAAAACAAGCAGTGTTACCACCTCTGCCTCCAGCTCGTCCACATGTGACTGCTTGCACACGCGTGACCGCTGCGCGGATGACCGGTTTAACTTATTATGCTTACAATTCATTTCCTCCTCGGTGAATCTAGCCGGTGGCGTCATGGCTGTACACCGAGGCGGGTGACGCGTCTGGTGCATGGGGTTGGTGCCTCGGGCGCCATGAGGGGAGGAGAGGATAATGCCAAGGAGAAGAGATAGGAGCGGAGGTGAAGGAGCAGTCTCCGGGGTCAAGGTCAGGCCGCGCGAGGATCTCACCCCGGGGGGTGGCTGCTGGGGAAACGAAATGAGGGAAAGGAGTATATTAATAATGTGGCTTATTTTTAAGAGAACTAACAGGTGAATCCGGCTTGTCATGTGGGCCAATATAATCCAGTTGACTTTTGTACCACGTCATCCATGACAAGTAGACCAGACATGTTAGAATCGGATCAAATTTGGCTTAATGGGTCATTGCAGTGATCTAGACGCTCTTATACTATTTCTTTGCAGAGGGAGAAGTTCTTTGTAACGAAATACCGTAAAGATGATAGTTTTTTTAGTCCACAAAAAGAACGGGATCTACAAACTCAAACTCACATCTTATAGTCAGAACAGAAAGAACAAAATGATCATGGCCTAGTCTGTGTACCCGATTTCGTACTAGCTAAAAGTATTTTCAATAGGCGCGCAACATGTGGCTTGCTAAAACAATTTTTACAGTGCGGAAATAGTGGTTTTTATGCACGGCAGGGCGCTGGCTCCAGTGGTCGCTGTAAAATATTATGCGTGAGCCGGTACAACAGGCGCTGGAAAAAAAAATGACGCGCGCGAGCAACCAAAATATGTACTACAATATTTGAAACAACATTTTAGATAAAATTCAACTATACAAATAGTATAGTTCAACCAAACAACATAAACTAGTCCGATACAAATAAAATAGATAAAAACTACGGTGCAACTAGACTATGAACTACTCTGAGTCATCCTCATCATTTTCACTGGTGTCGTCTGAGGTATCAAGAAACACGTCTTCCCACCAAGGATCATTATCGTCAAAGTATGACGCCTGTCCCAGGTCGCACTGCAATATTGCCAGTGCCTTCCGTCGACGCATGTCCGCCCGTTTCGCGCGTCGCCTTGCCCTCCTCTCCGGCCAGAAGGCGTTCTCGGCGACATCATGCAGGTAGCGCTGGCGCCACTCCACCATGACTAGCAGCTTGTCCACCTCAGCGATGAGGAGGCGGCACTGCTGCCTACAGTGTCCCTAACGGTCGCTGTCGGTTATTAGCCACGGCGGAGGGGCGACTGTCTGGGCCTACTCGCATGTCCACACGTTGTGGAAATTCATTGCAGGTGTGGCCTTGACAGGCGCCACGCCGCAGCGTCGTACGCGTGGACGGCCCCGTGCGTGGTCTCGAATGTCCCAAGACCGAGACGCGCGTCATCGGAGTGGATCTCTGTGTAGAACGCGTCAGAAAGACGGACGCGGACGCCGCGGTAGCCGGAGCTACTCCAGCAGCGCGGCGTTATGTCAGCAGCAGGGAAGAGCGCGTCGAGAGAATGACGCGGCGACGGCAGCAGGGCGCCAGATACGAGGAAGAAGTAGGCAGCGGGAGAAAGAAGTGGACGCTAGGGCTCGAGTGTGCGGTTGACGGCTTGGGCGCGCGTATTTTATAGAGCGCGCCGGACGCCGCACGCCAAGTCGTTCTTGTGCCCGCACGATTCTTTGCCTCACGCCGGAATTTCCCGTGGCCGCTGGAGCGCGCAACCAGCCGTTTCCCCGCGCGCGATATTTGACGTGTTATTTGAGATGCTCTAAGGATTCGTCCCCGGGTACAAATCGGAATCGCTCGATCTACTGTCCTTCTCCGTCCACCCAAAATTCCATACTAAGGATTCCTCCCCGACTACAGATCAGTATCGGCGAGTCCCCGCTGGCCCGCTCAATATAGGCATCAGAGGAAGCGCCTGCGTGATGCACACAAGCAAGCGATCGCGGTGTCGATCGTTCACGAGGAGCAGAGGAGATACCTACGTATCAGCCACCCGATTGGAGACAAGCGCTCGAGCATGGCCATGGCCGTGGACGAGCAGCCGTCGCACCCGTACCGCCGCTGGGGCCTGCCCCTCGAGAGCGGCACGGGGCACAGGTTAACCCCGAGGGCGAACGAGCCGATCTACGTCACGGATGTCTTCCTCGTCGACGCGGAGAGCGCCGGCGGCCAGGGCGCCGTGGCCGCCTGCGTAGAGATCGGCACGCGGGACCTCCTGCTCGGGCTCGTGTCCGCGGAGAATCCCCACGTGGAGCTGCAGACCCCGGTGATGCTGGACGAGGAGTTTCGCTTTTACGTCATGGGGCCCGGAGACGACGCCAACGTCGATGCTGGCATAGACACTGAAGGCGACGGTGACGCCTACGCCGACGCGGCAGTCGTCATGTTCGAGGGTTTTCTTGTCACTGACACGGAGGAGGAGGAGGAGGCTGCCGACGACAAGGATGAGGAGTATGAGGTGTACGAGGAGAGGGAGGATACCTACGGCGAGGTCGACCGATACGTGGCCAGGGCGAGCAGTGCCGGCGGCATCTCCAAGGACGCTCGACAGGTTGTAGCCATAAGTACAGCATTCTTAGGAATTCTGGTGTCTGTCTCTATGTTAGCATTCCTCGGATTGATAAAGTAATCGTGAATTCATCTATGGGTGAACTGCGTCGTCGCCCATACTGTATTTGTTTTGAAGATGTATCCGTGACTAATCATTGTACTTTATCAAAAAGGGCGAAGTGTTACGCACTTATGCTTCATTGCCTATATTGTTGCTTTTCTTTATTGACTTCTTAAGCTTGCACACTTTTTTCTTTTCCATCTCCTCAACTTGGACACTACGTCCTCTCGAGTCTCACCTCTAGTAAGTACCGCACAAACATCTAGCAAATTTTTCGCTATCAATAGATCAATGGTTCTTCCCAATATCAAAACTTGCGTCCTACTCCCTCCGGTCCCTTTTCACTTCACATATTAGATTTGTATCAAGTACAACTTTTCAAAGTTTGATCAAATTTATATTAAAAAATATCAACATCTACAACACCAAATATATATACTATGAAACAACATTGAATTATTATCTAACAATATTGATTTGGCATTGTGAATGTTGATACTTTCTTCTATGAGTTTGGTTAAAATAGAGATACTTTGACTTCAAAAAAAATGCAGACTAAAAAGGACGGGGGGGGGGGGGGGGGAGTACATACAATTTTGAGCAAACAATGAGTTTCAAATTACGGTGAATCCAAAGAACAACCTTACAAAATGGCACTCACTCAGTCCTTTTCGCACTTGTAGAACACCCATCCGGCATGTTTCGACGTGCTCGAAACAAGGCACGACATCAACCACGGGTAGTGGTCACACTTGATGACCAGCTGTGGCGAGCCGACGAGCTATTGAGCGAGTGCTGAGCCCCGGCTAATGACCAAACGTCGTTGTGCCGGTGGTTGGTCGATGGATGAGATGCAAGCATCGAGTGGAGGATGACATACCAAAAGGGGCGCACAACGGTTGAGGGGTTGCACGGGTTGGTCCCTGTCGAATCCAACCAAAACATGACAGTGCTGGTGGTTGGGATGCGTCGAATCCATCGACTGCGGTGACATCCATAAATCTACCAATTTAGTCGTTGGCCGGCGGCGACGAGAACCGATTAAATCAAAGTGGGGAGGAGAGGGGGAAGGAAAATTATTTTTACTCCATGGATGGACGGCCGAGTAAATATAAGAGTCGGTCGGCCGAGGAGGATAATGTTTACTCCTCTAAAACTTTTAGGGATCCGTTAGATGCAATTTAGTGGAGGAAAAGTAAAATTTACTCCTCTAAAGCTTTTTAGGGGATCGATTAGAGACGGACTTAAAAGTTTTGATTAGGGAGGCAAACAAAATGTTTAACGGGCCCGATCCAAATAACCCTATTCAGGAACAGAGGTGATAAGAAAAAAAAAATCTAATTCTTCCTCATGCTCCCACGGTTGCTCCACTCTGACCTCCTCCCATACTCTGGTGGTGACGGTCGCACCACCGCCTACCTCTGGTGCTGAACGGTCCGCCTCGCCACACCAGCTGCTTGTCGACGCCCCGCTGGGCTCCTTCCCTATCACCAACTCTCTCTACTAGTGAGGCCCGTCTCTCCAAGCACTGCTGATGCATCACCTCCCAAGTGTTGTATAGAGGATTCAATTTGCCAGTCATTTATCAGATATTATGGAATGTATATGAGTCGGTGGTCATCCGACGCTTCGGCTATAAGGCGTAATAACCACTACTCTAGCGTGCATCTTTGTGAAACTTCACATCCATTACTCTTCTTCACACGTTCCCAAACTCTTATTTTCATTTTCTATTTCTTTCCTTTTTATTTTTATTATTTCTCCTTTTCTTTTTTCTAGTTCTTTTTTTGGTTTTATTTTCCTTCTTTTTTGTTTCATTTTTCCTTTTTCAAATTCAGTAATTTATTTTTTCAAATTTGATGAACATTGCTTCAAATTCGATGAATTTTTTTTCAAATTTGGTGAACTATTTTGAAAATCAATCAATTTTTAAAAAATTGATAAATTTTTAAGAAAATTGATGAATTCTTTTTCAAATCCGATGAACTTTTTTAAAAAATCCATGACTTTTTTCCAAATACGGTGACCTATTTTCAAAATCTATGATTTTTTTCAAATTTGAAGGACTTTTTTTAAATCAATGAACTTTTTCATATTCGGTAAACTATTTTGAAAATTGATGAATTTTTTCAAATATAATGAACTTTTCTAAAAAAATTGATGAACAAATTTTCAAATTTGTGATTTTTTTGAATTCGATGAACTTTTTTGAAGTTTGTGAACTGTTTTTCAAAATCAGTGAACATTTTCTAATTCATATTTTTTGTGATTTTCTAATTATTTATTTTATTTTTTCCCAAATTGAACGGTTTGACCAGTCAACCGCGACTGGTTATAGTCGACCGTGGGAGCTGCGGAACCAGGGCGAACACTGCCGCCTTGTTGGGCCGGCCCATAAAAGAGGGCGCGTGAGTGCCAACTACACTCCCTGGCGCTTAAGGCACTGGGGAGGAGCTCTCATGATGCTGGTAGTCTTTTTTTTTGAGAAACACCATATAGCTTTATTTAAGCAATGTTTGTGGGGATACAAGCTATAGGTGGGGGTGAGGTGAGCCAAACATGGCGCCCACTCTCGAGGGAAGTAGTCGCTTTTACATGATTATGTGCTTCTACATTGAATGCTCGATACTCATGACTACTAGACACCTCCGGAAGCAAAGCCTTCTTCGCTAGAATCTCCTAGATGATCACTCCATAGCTATAGGGGTTATCCTCCTCAATATTGCGGACCACCTGAAGACAGTCTGTAGCAATTTGTACCCATGAGAAGTTTAGGTCAAGAGCCAGAGACATTGCCTCACTGCAAGCGATAGCTTCAAGGTATCCGTGGATGTTGGTAGTCAGGCGACCCGGCCAGGCTGGAAGCATAAAGGTATCCGTGGATGTTTTTGTTTCCAGAGTGGATTTTCTACTCCCAGGTGTACTACACCCAAGTTGTCTAAAAAATGAAAAAACGTTATTGAACAACATCCAAAAAATCTCTAACGTTGTGACATCAAACTCTATCAAATATTTGAGGTTCTTATAAAATTTCATCTGAAAATAACATCCGAGGAGCTCCCACACACTACTAGGGAAAACCCTACTAGTAGAATTTGTTTTATAGCTAGTAGTAGCACTGGTACCAGCGCTACCACTAAGGCGCTACAACTAACTAGTAGCAGTAGCGCTGGAAAGGGAGCGTGTAGGACCTTGAAGTATATGTGTCTAGAGGGGGGGGGGTGATTAGACACTTAATGCTAAAGTTGCAGTTTTTAAGCTTTTTCGGTTTAAGTGGAGTTTAGGCACAATTTCAACATTCATAATACATATCAAGCAAGCATGCAAAGAGTATATAGGCAGCGGAAAGTAAAGCATGCAACTTGCAAGAATGTAAAGGGAAGGGTTTGGAGAATTCAAACGCAATTGGAGACACGGATGTTTTTTCCGTGGTTTGGATAGGTGGTGCTATCCTACATCCATGTTGATGGAGACTTCAACCCACGAAGGGTAACGGTTGCGCGAGTCCACGGAGGGCTCCACCCACGAAGGGTCCATGAAGAAGCAACCTTGTCTATCCCACCATGGCCATCGCCCACGAAGGACTTGCCTCACTAGCGGTAGATCTTCACGAAGTAGGCGATCTCCTTGCCCTTACAAACTCCTTGGTTCAACACCACAATCTTGTCGGAGGCTCCCAAGTGACACCTAGCCAATCTAGGAGACATCACTCTCCAAGAAGTAACAAATGGTGTGTTGATGATGAACTCCTTGCTCATGTGCTTCAAATGATAGTCTCCCCAACACTCAACTCTCTCTCACATGATTTGGATTTGGTGGAAAGAAGATTTGAGTGGAAAGCAACTTGGGGAAGGCTAGAGATCAAGATTCATGTGGTAGGAATGGAATATCTTGGCCTCAACACATGAGTAGGTGGTTCTCTCTCAGAACATATGAGTTGGAAGTGTAGATGTGTTCTGATGGCTCTCTCCACGAGTGAAGAGGAGGTGGAGGGGTATATATAGCCTCCACACAAAATCCAACCGTTACACACTATTTACCAATCTCGGTGGGACCGAATCAACAAACTCGGTCGGACCGAAATAGTAAACCTAGTGGCCGTTAGAGATTTTCGGTGGGACTGACATGCAACTCGGTAGGACCGATATGGTTAGGGTTAGGGCATAACGTAATCTCGGTGAGACCGATTACACAAACTCGGTGAGACCGATTTGGTAATAAGCTAACCAGAGGGTTGGCCAGGCAAACTCGGTGGGACCGATTTGCTCTTTCGGTGAGACCGAAAAGTTACAAAAAGGAAACAGAGAGTTTGCATTGCAATCTCGGTAGTACCGATTGCACAAGATCGGTGAGACCGATTTTGGCAATGGACATACACAGTGAGATTACAATCCCATCTCGGTGAGACCGAGATCCCTATCGGTAGAACCGATTTGCTAGGGTTTGGCAATGGCTTTGACAAGTGAAACTCGGTGGCGCCGGATAGAAATAATCGGTAGGTCCGAGTTTGGCTTAGGTTTAGGTCATATGTGGAAGTGGGAAAGTAGCTGAGGATTTTGGAGCATATCATTAAGCACATGAAGCAAGAGGCTCATTAAGCAACACCTCATCCCTCCTTGATAGTATTGGCTTTTCCTATGGACTGAATGTGATCTTGGATCACTAAAATGTAAAATGAAGAGTCTTGAGCTTTAAGCTTTAGCCAATCCTTTGTCCTTAGCATCTTGGAGAATTTCCCACAACCTTTAGTCCATGCCACTCCATTGTTGAACTTATCTGAAACATACTAGATAGAAACGTTAGTCCAACAAGAGATATGTTGTCATTAGTTACCAAAACCACCTAGAGAGCACTTGTGCTTTCAGAGCGCTATTGCTATACCTAGTTAGCAGTAGCGCTTTCCTTTGGACAACGCTACTGCTATTAGTAAGTAGCAGTAGCGCTTGTTCTAAAAAGCGCTGCTGCTAACTTTTCATATATTTTTAAAAATACAACTTATTTCCGTTGTGTGATTTTATATACAGTACTTTCATCATTCAATTTTATGACCATGATTACTTATTATATATAACAATGGGTGAAATGAACGTGGAGTAGATTCAAGTGGAGGCAACATGTGGTGCATGTCGAAAGTACTACTCTAATCCAAACTTGATCTAGTTTGGATTAGTAATACTTTCGATGTGCACCACATGTTGGCTTCATTTGAATCTAATTCATATTCATTTCACCTACTGATATATATAATAACTCATCATGCTCATATAACAACTTAGCATCATGCATCATCGATCATAATAATAAATAACTCATCATTGGTATCATAATAACAAGTCATACTCATCATCATCGATCATACAACTTCTACTCGATACCACATCATCATAGTCATCTAACCAATCCTACTTAGTTGTTTTTAGCACATGATCATGAGTATTATTAACTAGGACCTACTACCTTCTCTTAGGTAAAATAGCATAAAACAAGATAGGCCCTGACTCTCCATTATGGAGAATGGAGATTATCCTGTCTCCAATTCCTGCCTTTCGCACAATGTTGCTTTCAAGTACCTTCTTACGACTGTCCATACATTTTTCCATTCTTTGATTTTCATGTCTTCACTCGTTTTAGAAATCCAATATGGACAGGTATGACTTGTAGGATGACCTGGTTGTATGTTCAAAACATCAAGGCGACCATTCTGATATATCAAATAAGGCACACAATCCAACGGGATTTTCTGTTGAAAAACATAGTAATAACTTCGTAGTTAGAAATGTACTTAAGTGTTAAAAGAATTTATGCAAAAGATGCATGAATGTCATAATAGTAAAAAAATCTTACCATGGCATCTCCATGGATGTTACCGTGGTTCAACACGTGCACTAGTGGCACATATTCACCATATTGTGGAGGAGTTTGATAATAGATATTGTAATTCTCAAGATCAGTACAAAATGCGATCAGATGATTTTTCTCCTGATAAGTTAACTCAGAGCCATTGGTGTAGTAGGTTCTGTCTACCATCTTCCGCACATTGTTTGAAGAATGAAAATAAGCTGTCAATGGAAATAAGATGTCGTGGATTTGTCACGGCAGATGTCCTTAGTGTCAGGACTTAGTCGCGAGGTCAACGCATCTATTTGGTAGCTTGAGAGGGGTTGATCGGAATCGAGAGACGCAACGTAAGACAAGGGTTTAGACAGCTTCGGGCCCCGGGAAATATCATCCGGTAATAGCCCTACATGATGTTTGTGGCTAGATCTCATTATGCTTATGAGAGAGTCGCCGCATAAGCCGGCTCCCCTTTAGTTGTGTCTAGCCCTAGAGATTGTTTCTTGTTTTTCTCTCCCTCTTTGGAGAGCCCTACCCCTCCTTATATGTGTTGAAGGGGCGGGTTACATGTAGAGTCCTATTAGGATTAGGACTAGTCTATTACAAGTGGAGTCCTAGTCTTGCTTCCTATATAAGGGAATATCCCTTATTCCTTTCCTCGTAAACCAGCCCACCATTATCATGAACCGGCCTTCTGGGCCTTGGGCCTTGTCATCCGTCTGACCCGCCCGCCGGGTCATTAGTGAGTCATAATGTTCAGGCGGGTTGCTTGTAAACCGCCAGGTCAGGGCGGGTCGCCAGTGAATCGCCAAGTGTCAGCCGGGTCTCAAGTAAACCGCCAAGTCCAGCCGGGTCATACCGCGGGGTATATCCCCGACATTAGCCCCCAGTTTAATTTGGATTTATCCATGTTAAACTGATCCTGTAAAATAAACACAAGAACAAACTTGATTGGTTGTGCTCCGGGTTAAATATTTTCCTGAACCGGCACCTGATCATCTTTAAGTCCTTGTCATTTCCTCCTGGATGCATACTCAAAGATCTTATAGCAAATCTCTTTTAACAGATATGTCCAAACCTTGCCAATGCAAGAATCCAGGCACTTCGTCTAAAAAATCCGGGTCAATAGGCCCGCTTTATAACCAATTTGCTGACATTAGCTCTTGTAGAGAAACATTATAAGAAATAATCCATTTGAGTCAGCCTTCAATGCTCTGAAAAAATATTGGTCTTGAAATATTCAACTGATATTCCGCCGGCTTAAAGATGTAGATCTTGCCAATTTATGATTGCCAAAATTGCCGGGTTATAAATAAATGATGTCGGGTCATGATTGTTGCAGACACGAGGTTAATCTGAGAATTTGAAGACTTTTTCTCCCTTATATGCATATCACTTGTAGCCCCCAAGTGCCAGGTTGTCATGCTTGCAGCAACCTGGGACTTGTAATTGCCTTATGTTCATAGAAATTTCAACCAGTGTAGCCCCCAAGGGCCAGGTCATTATGCAATAATGAGCAGGGACTTTGTAAATATGATCATGTAAACTTGAGCAGCAACGTGTATCCCCGAAGGGCCGGCTCAGTAAGATATTACTGGACTGGGACTTTGTATATGATTCACTGATAATAACATCATATGATCTAATCTCCACCATGGGGCTTGAACCCACGTCCACAAGGTTAAGAGCTTTGTACTCTACCAACTGAGTAGTGGATCTTTCAGTATAATGGATTAAGGTTTGTGTACCTTGAATTTTCGATAGGAGCAATTGGTAGCCCCCAAGGCCGGCTCATTTAGAATGTGATGAGTCGGGTCTTCAATAAGTTGAGCAAAAAATGACTTTGCATTAGCCCCCAAGTGCCATGGTGCATACTGGCAGTGACATGGTGAAGGAAATATGCCCCAGAGGCAATAATAAAGCTATTATGTATTTCCTTATATCATGATAAATGTTTATTATTCATGCTAGAATTGTATTAACCGGAAACATAATACATGTGTGAATACATAGACAAACAGAGTGTCACTAGTATGCCTCTACTTGACTAGCTCGTTGATCAAAGATGGCTATGTTTCCTAACCATAGACATGAGTTGTCATTTGATTAACGGGATCACATCATTAGGATAATGATGTGATTGACTTGACCCATTCCATTAGCTTAGCACTTGATCGTTTAGTTTGTTGCTATTGCTTTCTTCATAACTTATACATGTTCCTATGACTATGAGAGTATGCAACTCCCGTTTACCGGAGGAACACTTTGTGTGCTACCAAACGTCACAACGTAACTGGGTGATTATAAAGGTGCTCTATAGGTGTCTCCGAAGGTACTTGTTGGGTTGGCGTATTTCGAGATTAGGATTTGTCACTCCGATTGTCGAAGAGGTATCTTTGGGCCCTCTCGGTAATGTGAAGGAAATATGCCCTAGAGGCAATAATAAAGTTATTATTTATTTCCTTATATCATGATAAATGTTTATTATTCATGCTAGAATTGTATTAACCGGAAACATAATACATGTGTGAATACATAGACCAACAGAGTGTCACTAGTATGCCTCTACTTGACTAGCTCGTTAATCAAAGATGGTTATGTTTCCTAACCATGAACAAAGAGTTGTTATTTGATTAACGAGGTCACATCATTAGTAGAATGATCTGATTGACATGACCCATTCCATTAGCTTAGCACCCGATCGTTTAGTATGTTGCTATTGCTTTCTTCATGACTTATACATGTTCCTATAACTATGAGATTATGCAACTCCCGTTTACCGGAGGAACACTTTGGGTACTACCAAACGTCACAACGTAACTGGGTGATTATAAAGGAGTACTACAGGTGTCTCCAATGGTAGATGTTGGGTTGGCGTATTTCGAGATTAGGGTTTGTCACTCCGATTGTCGGAGAGGTATCTCTGGGCCCTCTCGGTAATGCACATCACATAAGCCTTGCAAGCACTGCAACTAATATGTTAGTTGTGAGATGATGTATTACGGAACGAGTAAAGAGACTTGCCGGTAACGAGATTGAACTAGGTATTGGATACCGACGATCGAATCTCGGGCAAGTAACATACCGATGACAAAGGGAACACCGTATGTTGTTATGCGGTCTGACCGATAAAGATCTTCGTAGAATATGTAGGAGCCAATATGGGCATCCAGGTCCCGCTATTGGTTATTGACCGGAGACGTGTCTCGGTCATGTCTACATTGTTCTCGAACCGTAGGGTCCGCACGCTTAACGTTACAATGACAGTTATTATGAGTTTATGCATTTTGATGTACCGAAGGTTGTTCGGAGTCCCGGATGAGATCACGGACATGACGAGGAGTCTCGAAATGGTCGAGACGTAAAGATTGATATATTGGAAGCCTATGTTTGGACATAGGAAGTGTTCCGGGTGAAATCGGGATTTTACCGGAATACCGGGAGGGTTACCGGAACCCCCCGGGAGACTAATGGGCCTATTGGGCCTTAGTGGAAAAGAGAAAAGGGGCAGCCCACAGCTGGCCGCGCGCCCCCCCCTTCCCCAAGTCCTAGTAGGACTAGGAGAAGGGGCCGGCCCCCCTCTCTCTCCTTTCCCCCTTGAGAGTCCTAGTTGGAATAGGATTGGAGGGGGGAGTCCTACTCCCGGCCTCCCTCTCTCTGGCCGGCCGGCCCCCCTCCCTCCAACCTTTATATACGGGGGCAGGGGGCACCCCAAGACACACAAGTTGATCCTTGAGATTGTTCCTTAGCCGTGTGCGGTGCCCCCTGCCACCATATTCCACCTCGATCATACCGTTGTAGTGCTTAGGCGAAGCCCTGCGTCGGTAGTACATCAAGATCGTCATCACGCCATCGTGCTGACGGAACTCTTCCTCGACGCTTTGCTGGATCGGAGCCCGAGGATCGTCATCGAGCCGAACGTGTGCTAAGAACTCGGAGGTGCCGGAGTAACGGTGCTTGGATCGGTCGGATCGCGAAGAAGACGTACGACTACTTCCTCTATGTTGTGTGATCGCTTCCGCAGTCGGTCTGCGTTGGTACGTAGACAACACTCTCCCCTCTCGTTGCTGTGCATCACCATGATCTTGCGTGTGCGTAGGAAAATTTTCGAAATTACTGCGTTCCCCAACAGTGGCATCCGAGCCTAGGTTTTATGTATTATTTGCACGAGTAGAACACAAGTGAGTTGTGGGCGATACAAGTCATACTACCTACCAGCATGTCATACTTTGGTTCGGCGGTATTGTTGGGTGAGACGATCCGGACCAACCTTACGCGTACTCTTACGCGAGACCGGTTCCCTCGACGTGCTTTGCACATAGATGGCTTGCGGAAGACTGTCTCTCCAACTTTAGTTGAACCAAGTGTGACTACGCCCGGTCCTTGAGAAGGTTAAAACGGAGTCTATTTGACGAACTATCGTTGTGGTTTTGATGCGTAGGTGAGATGAGTTCTTACTTAAGCCCGTAGCAGCCACGTAAAACTTGCAACAACAAAGTAGAGGACGTCTAACTTGTTTTTGTAGGGTATGTTGTGATGTGATATGGTCAAGGCATGATGCTGATTTTATTGTATGAGATGATCATGTTTTGTAACCGAGTTATCGGCAACTGGCAGGAGCCTTATGGTTGTCGCTTTATTGTATGCAATGCAATCGCGATGTAATGCTTTACTTTATTACTAAGCGGTAGTGATAGTCGTGGAAGCATAAGATTGGCGAGACGACAACGATGCTACGATGGAGATCAAGGTGTCGCGCCGGTGACGATGGTGATCATGACGGTGCTTCGGAGATGGAGATCACAAGCACAAGATGATGATGGCCATATCATATCACTTATATTGATTGCATGTGATGTTTATCCCTTTTATGCATCTTATCCTGCTTTGATTGACGGTAGCATTATAAGATGATCTCTCACAAAAATTATCAAGAAGTGTTCTCCCTGAGTATGCACCGTCGCCAAAGTTCGTCGTGCCCAGACACCACGTGATGATCTGGTGTGATAAGCTCTACGTCCAAATACAACGGGTGCAAAACAGTTGCACACACAGAATACTCAGGTTATACTTGACAAGCCAAGCATATACAGATATGGCCTCGGAACACGGAGACCGAAAGGTCGAGCGTGAATCATATAGTAGATATGATCAACATAACGATGTTCACCATTGAAAACTACTCCATCTCACGTGATGATCGGTTATGGTTTAGTTGATTTGGATCATGTGATCACTTAGAGGATTAGAGGGATGTCTATCTAAGTTGGAGTTCTTAAGTAATTTGATTAAACTGAACTTAAACTTATCATGAACTTAGTACCTGATAGTATCTTGCTTGTTTATGTTGATTGTAGATAGATGGCTCGTGCTGTTGTTCCGTTGAATTTTAATGCGTTCCTTGAGAAAGCAAAGTTGAAAGATGATGGTAGCAATTACACGGACTGGGTCTGTAACCTGAGGATTATCCTCATTGCTGCACAGAAGAATTACGTCCTGGAAGCACCGCTGGGTGACAGGCCTGCTGCTGGAGCAACGCCAGATGTTATGAACGTCTGGCAGAGCAAAACTGATGACTACTCGATAGTTCAGTGTGCCATGCTTTACAGCTTAGAATCGGGACTTCAACGACGTTTTGAACGTCATGGTGCATATGAGATGTTCCAGGAGTTGAAGTTAATATTTCAAGCAAATGCCTGAATTGAGAGATATGAAGTCTCCAATAAGTTCTATAGCTGCAAGATGGAGGAGAACAGTTCTGTCAGTGAGCATATACTCAAAATGTCTGGGTATAATAATCACTTGATTCAGATGGGAGTTAATCTTCCAGATGACTGCGTCATTGACAGAATTCTCCAATCACTGCCACCAAGCTACAAGAGCTTCGTGATGAACTATAATATGCAAGGGATGAACAAGACTATTCCCGAGCTCTTCGCAATACTGAAAGCTGCGGAGGTAGAAATCAAGAAGGAGCATCAAGTGTTGATGGTTAGCAAAACCACTAGTTTCAAGAAAAAGGGCAAAGGGAAGAAGAAGGGAAACTTCAAGAAGAACAGCAAGCAAGTTGCTGCTCAGGAGAAGAAACCCAAGTCTGGACCTAAGCCTGAAACTGAGTTCTTCTACTGCAAGCAGACTGGTCACTGGAAGCGGAACTGCCCCAAGTATTTGGCGGATAAGAAGGATGGCAAAGTGAACAAAGGTATATGTGATATACATGTTATTGATGTGTACCTTACTAGAGCTCGCAGTAGCACCTGGGTATTTGATACTGGTTCTGTTGCTAATATTTGCAACTCGAAACACGGACTACGGAATAAGCGGACGCTAGCAAAGGACGAGGTGACGATGCGCGTGGGAAACGGTTCCAAAGTCGATGTGATCGCGGTCGGCACGCTACCTCTACATCTACCTTCGGGATTAATATTAGACCTAAATAATTGTTATTTGGTGCCAGCGTTGAGCATGAACATTATATCTGGATCTTGTTTGATGCGAGACGGTTATTCATTTAAATCAGAGAATAATAGTTGTTCTATTTATATGAGTAATATCTTTTATGGTCACGCACCTTTGAAGAGTGGTCTATTCTTGTTGAATCTCGAAGATAGCAATACACATATTCATAATGTAGAAGCCAAAAGATGCAAAGTTAATAATGATAGTGCAACTTATTTGTGGCACTGCCGTTTAGGTCATATCGGTGTAAAGCGCATGAAGAAACTCCATACTGATGGGCTTCTGGAACCACTTGATTATGAATCACTTGGTACTTGCGAACCGTGCCTCATAGGCAAGATGACTAAAACACCGTTCTCCGGTACTATGGAGAGAGCAACAGATTTATTGGAAATCATACATACCGATGTATGCGGTCCGATGAATATTGAGGCTCGTGGCGGATATCGTTATTTTCTCACCTTCACAGATGATTTAAGCAGATATGGGTATATCTACTTAATGAAACATAAGTCTGAAACATTTGAAAAGTTCAAAGAATTTCAGAGTGAGGTTGAAAATCATCGTAACAAGAAAATAAAGTTTCTACGATCTGATCGTGGAGGAGAATATTTGAGTTACGAGTTTGGTATACATTTGAAAAATTGTGGAATAGTTTCGCAACTCACGCCACCCAGAACACCACAGCATAATGGTGTGTCCGAACGTCGTAATCGTACTTTACTAGATATGGTGCGATCTATGATGTCTCTTACTGATTTACCGCTATCGTTTTGGGGTTATGCTTTAGAGACGGCCGCATTCACGTTAAACAGGGCACCATCAAAATCCGTTGAGACGACACCTTATGAACTATGGTTTGGCAAGAAACCAAAGTTGTCGTTTCTTAAAGTTTGGGGCTGTGATGCTTATGTGAAAAAGCATCAACCTGATAAGCTCGAACCCAAATCGGAGAAATGTGTCTTCATAGGATATCCAAAGGAAACTATTGGATACACATTCTATCACAGATCCGAAGGCAAGACTTTTGTTGCTAAATTCGGAAACTTTCTAGAGAAGGAGTTTCTCTCGAAAGAAGTGAGTGGGAGGAAAGTAGAACTTGACGAGGTAACTGTACCTGCTCCCTTATTGGAAAATAGTACATCACAGAAAACTGTTTCTGCGACACCTATACCAATTAGTGAGGAAGCTAATGATGATGATCATGAAGCTTCAGGACAAGATACTACTGAACCACGTAGATCAACCAGAGTGAGATCCGCACCAGAGTGGTACGGTAATCCAGTTCTGGAAGTCATGCTACTAGATCATGATGAACCTACGAACTATGAAGAAGCGATGGTGAGCCCAGATTCCGCAAAGTGGCTTGAGGCCATGAAATCTGAGATGGGATCCATGTATGAGAACAAAGTATGGACTTTGGTTGACTTGCCCGATGATCGGCAAGCAATTGAGAATAAATGGATCTTCAAGAAAAAGACTGACGCTGACGGTAATATTACTGTCAATAAAGCTCGACTTGTCGCAAAAGGTTTTCGACAAGTTCAAGGGGTTGACTACGATGAGACCTTCTCACCCGTAGCGATGCTTAAGTCCGTCATAATTATGTTAGCAATTGCTGCGTTTTATGATTATGAAATATGGCAAATGGATGTCAAAACTGCATTCCTGAATGGATTTCTGGAAGAAGAGTTGTATATGATGCAACCAGAAGGTTTTGTCGATCCGAAGGGAGCTAACAAAGTGTGCAAACTCCAGCGATCCATTTATGGACTGGTGCAAGCATCTCGGAGTTGGAATAAACGCTTTGATAGTGTGATCAAAGCATTTGGCTTTATACAGACTTTTGGAGAAGCCTGTATTTACAAGAAAGTGAGTGGGAGCTCTGTAGCATTTCTGATATTATATGTGGATGACATATTGCTGATTGGAAATGATATAGAATTTCTGGATAGCATAAAGGGATACTTGAATAAAAGTTTTTCAATGAAAGACCTCGGGGAAGCTGCCTACGTATTAGGCATAAAGATCTATAGAGATAGATCAAAACGCTTAATTGGACTTCCACAAAGCACATACCTTGACAAAATTTTGAAAAAGTTCAAAATGGATCAAGCAAAGAAAGGGTTCTTGCCTGTATTACAAGGTGTGAAGTTGAGTCAGACTCAATGCCCGACCACTGCAGAAGATGAGAGAAAACGAAAGATGTTCCCTATGCTTCAGCCATAGGCTCTATCATGTATGCAATGCTGTGTACCAGACCTGATGTGTGCCTTGCTATAAGTTTAGCAGGGAGGTACCAAAGTAATCCAGGAATGGATCACTGGACAGCGGTCAAGAACATCCTGAAATACCTGAAAAGGACTAAGGATATGTTTCTCGTATATGGAGGTGACAAAGAGCTCACCGTAAGAGGTTACGTTGATGCAAGCTTTGACACTGATCCGGACGATTCTAAATCGCAAACCGGATACGTGTTTACTCTAAACGGTGGAGCTGTCAGTTGGTGCAGTTCTAAACAAAGCGTCGTAGCGGGATCTACATGTGAAGCGGAGTACATAGCTGCTTCGGAAGCAGCAAACGAAGGAGTCTGGTTGAAGGAATTCATATCCGATCTAGGTGTCATACCTAGTGCATCGGGTCCAATGAAAATCTTCTGTGACAATACTGGTGCAATTGCTTTGGCAAAGGAATCCAGATTTCACAAAAGGACCAAACACATCAAGAGACGCTTCAACTCCATCCGGGATTTAGTCCAGGTGGGAGACATAGAGATTTGCAAGATACATACGGATCTGAATGTTGCAGACCCGTTGACTAAGCCTCTTCCACGAGCAAAACATGATCAGCACCAAGGCTCCATGGGTGTTAGAATCATTACAGTGTAATCTAGATTATTGACTCTAGTGCAAGTGGGAGACTGAAGGAAATATGCCCTAGAGGCAATAATATAGTTATTATTTATTTCCTTATATCATGATAAATGTTTATTATTCATGCTAGAATTGTATTAACCGGAAACATAATACATGTGTGAATACATAGACCAACAGAGTGTCACTAGTATGCCTCTACTTGACTAGCTCGTTAATCAAAGATGGTTATGTTTCCTAACCATGAACAAAGAGTTGTTATTTGATTAACGAGGTCACATCATTAGTAGAATGATCTGATTGACATGACCCATTCCATTAGCTTAGCACCCGATCGTTTAGTATGTTGCTATTGCTTTCTTCATGACTTATACATGTTCCTATAACTATGAGATTATGCAACTCCCGTTTACCGGAGGAACACTTTGGGTACTACCAAACGTCACAACGTAACTGGGTGATTATAAAGGAGTACTACAGGTGTCTCCAATGGTAGATGTTGGGTTGGCGTATTTCGAGATTAGGGTTTGTCACTCCGATTGTCGGAGAGGTATCTCTGGGCCCTCTCGGTAATGCACATCACATAAGCCTTGCAAGCACTGCAACTAATATGTTAGTTGTGAGATGATGTATTACGGAACGAGTAAAGAGACTTGCCGGTAACGAGATTGAACTAGGTATTGGATACCGACGATCGAATCTCGGGCAAGTAACATACCGATGACAAAGGGAACAACGTATGTTGTTATGCGGTCTGACCGATAAAGATCTTCGTAGAATATGTAGGAGCCAATATGGGCATCCAGGTCCCGCTATTGGTTATTGACCGGAGACGTGTCTCGGTCATGTCTACATTGTTCTCGAACCGTAGGGTCCGCACACTTAACGTTACGATGACAGTTATTATGAGTTTATGCATTTTGATGTACCGAAGGTTGTTCGGAGTCCCGGATGAGATCACGGACATGACGAGGAGTCTCGAAATGGTCGAGACGTAAAGATTGATATATTGGAAGCCTATGTTTGGACATAGGAAGTGTTCCGGGTGAAATCAGGATTTTACCGGAATACCGGGAGGGTTACCGGAACCCCCCGGGAGACTAATGGGCCTATTGGGCCTTAGTGGAAAAGAGAAAAGGGGCAGCCCACAGCTGGCCGCGCCCCCCCCTTCCCCAAGTCCTAGTAGGACTAGGAGAAGGGGCCGGCCCCCCTCTCTCTCCTTTCCCCCTTGAGAGTCCTAGTTGGAATAGGATTGGAGGGGGGAGTCCTACTCCCGGTAGGAGTAGGACTCCCCCTGCGCCTCCCTCTCTCTGGCCGGCCGGCCCCCCTCCCTCCAACCTTTATATACGGGGGCAGGGGGCACCCCAAGACACACAAGTTGATCCTTGAGATTGTTCCTTAGCCGTGTGCGGTGCCCCCTGCCACCATATTCCACCTCGATCATACCGTTGTAGTGCTTAGGCGAAGCCCTGCGTCGGTAGTACATCAAGATCGTCATCACGCCGTCGTGCTGACGGAACTCTTCCTCGACGCTTTGCTGGATCGGAGCCCGAGGATCGTCATCGAGCCGAACGTGTGCTAAGAACTCGGAGGTGCCGGAGTAACGGTGCTTGGATCGGTCGGATCGCGAAGAAGACGTACGACTACTTCCTCTACGTTGTGTGATCGCTTCCGCAGTCGGTCTGCGTTGGTACGTAGACAACACTCTCCCCTCTCGTTGCTGTGCATCACCATGATCTTGCGTGTGCGTAGGAAAATTTTCGAAATTACTGCGTTCCCCAACATAATGCACATCACCTAAAGCCTTGCAAGCATTGCAACTAATGAGTTAGTTGCGATATGATGTATTACGGAACGAGTAAATAGACTTGCCGGTAACGAGATTGAACTAGGCATTGAGATACCGATGATCGAATCTCGGGCAAGTAACATACCGATGACAAAGGGAACAACGTATGTTGTTATGCGGTCTGACCGATAAAGATCTTCGTAGAATATGTGAGAGCCAATATGAGCATCCAGGTTCCGCTATTGGTTATTGACCGGAGACGTGTCTCGGTCATGTCTACATTGTTCTTGAACCCGTAGGGTTCGCACGCTTAAGGTTTCGATGACAGTTATATTATGAGTTTATGAGTTTTGATGTACCGAAGGAGTTAGGAGTCCTGGATGAGATCGGGGACATGACGAGGAGTCTCGAAATGGTCGAGACGTAAAGATCGATATATTGGACGACTATATTCGGACATCGGAAAGGTTCCGAGTGATTCGGAATTTTTTCGGAGTACCGGAGAGTTACAGGAATTCGCCGGGGAGTATATGGGCCTTATTGGGCTTTAGGAGAAAGAGAGAGGAGAGGTTGGGCGCCCCCCAAGGCCTAGTCCGAATTGGACTAGGGGGAGGGGCTGTGCCCCCTCCTTCCTTCTCTTCTCTCTTCCCTTGCCTTGACTCCTACTCCTACTACTTGGAAAGGGGGGAATCCTACTCCCAGTGGGAGTAGGACTCCTCCGGGGCGCGCCATAGGGGCCGGCCCTCTCCCCCCTCATCCACTCCTTTATATACGTGGCCATGGGGCACCCCATAGACACAACAATTGATCCCTTGGATCTCTTAGCCGTGTGCGGTGCCCCCCTCCACCATAATCCACCTCGGTCATATCGTAGCAGCGCTTAGGCGAAGCCCTGCGTCGGTAGAACATCATCATTGAAGGAAATATGCCCTAGAGGCAATAATAAAGTTATTATTTATTTCCTTATATCATGATAAATGTTTATTATTCATGCTAGAATTGTATTAACCGGAAACATAATACATGTGTGAATACATAGACAAACATAGTGTCACTAGTATGCCTCTACTTGACTAGCTCGTTAATCAAAGATGGTTATGTTTCCTAACCATGAACAAAGAGTTGTTATTTGATTAACGAGGTCACATCATTAGTTGAATGATCTGATTGACATGACCCATTCCATTAGCTTAGCATCCGATCGTTTAGTATGTTGCTATTGCTTTCTTCATGACTTATACATGTTCCTATGACTATGAGATTATGCAACTCCCGTTTACCGGAGGAACACTTTGGGTGCTACCAAACGTCACAACGTAACTTGGTGATTATAAAGGAGTACTACAGGTGTTTCCAATGGTAGATGTTGGGTTGGCGTATTTCGAGAATAGGATTTGTCACTCCGATTGTCGGAGAGGTATCTCTGGGCCCTCTCGGTAATGCACATCACATAAGCCTTGCAAGCATTACAACTAATGTGTTAGTTGTGAGATGATGTATTACGGAACGAGTAAAGAGACTTGCCGGTAACGAGATTGAACTAGGTATTGGATACCGACGATCGAATCTCGGGCAAGTAACATACCGATGACAAAGGAAACAACGTATGTTGTTATGCGGTCTGACCGATAAAGATCTTCGTAGAATATGTAGGAGCCAATATGGGCATCCAGGTCCCGCTATTGGTTATTAACCGGAGACGTGTCTCGGTCATGTCTACATTGTTCTCGAACCGTAGGGTACGCACGCTTAAGGTTTCGATGACAGTTATATTATGAGTTTATGAGTTTTGATGTACCGAAGGAGTTCGGAGTCCCGGATGAGATCGGGGACATGACGAGGAGTCTCGAAATGGTCGAGACGTAAAGATCGATATATTGGACGACTATATTCGGACATCGGAAAGGTTCCGAGTGATTCGGGTATTTTCGGAGGTACCGGGGAGTTACGGGAATACGGGGAAGAGTATTGGGCCTTAATGGGCTTTAGTGGGAAGGAGCCAGGAGGTGGCGCGCGCCCCTCCCAAGTCCAGTCCGAATTGGACAAGGGATTTGGGGCGCGGCCCACCTCTCCCTTCCTTCTCCACTTCCCTCCTTTCCCCCCTTCTCCTAGTTGGACTAGGAAAGGAGTCCTACTCCCGGTGGGAGTAGGACTCCCCTTGGCGCGCCAACTCCTAGGCCGGCCGCCCCTCCTCCCTTGCTCCTTTATATACGGGGGCAGGGGGCACCCCATAGACACACAAGTTGATCCACGTGATCGTTCCTTAGCCGTGTGCGGTGCCCCCTGCCACCATATTCCACCTCGATCATATCGTTGTAGTGCTTAGGCGAAGCCCTGCGTCGGTAGAACATCAAGATCGTCATCACGCCGTCGTGCTGACGGAACTCTTCCTCGACGCTTTGCTGGATCGGAGCCCGAGGATCGTCATCGAGCTGAACGTGTGCTAAGAACTCGGAGGTGCCGGAGTAACGGTGCTTGGATCAGTCGGATCGGGAAGACGTACGACTACTTCCTCTACGTTGTGTGATCGCTTCCGCAGTCGGTCTGCGTTGGTACATAGACAACACTCTCCCCTCTCGTTGCTATACATCACCATGATCTTGTGTGCGTAGGAAATTTTTGAAATTACTACGTTCCCAACAGTGGCATCCGAGCCTAGGTTTTATGGTTTGATGTTATTTGCACGAGTAGAACACAAGTGAGTTGTGGGTGATACAAGTCATACTGCCTACCAGCATGTCATACTTTGGTTCGGCGGTATTGTTGGACGAGACGACCCGGACCAACATTACGCGTACGCTTACGCGAGACCGGTTCCCTCGACGTGCTTTGCACATAGATGGCTTGCGGGCGACTGTCTCTCCAACTTTAGTTGAACCAAGTGTGGCTACGCCCGGTCCTTGAGAAGGTTAAAACGGAGTCTATTTGACAAACTATCGTTGTGGTTCTGATGCGTAGGTGAGATGAGTTCTTGCTTAAGCCCGTAGCAGCCATGTAAAACTTGCAACAACAAAGTAGAGGACGTCTATCTTGTTTTTGCAGGGCATGTTGTGATGTGATATGGTCAAGGCATGATGCTAAATTTTATTGTATGAGATGATCATGTTTTGTAACCAAGTTATCGGCAACTGGCAGGAGCCATATGGTTGTCGCTTTATTGTATGCAATGCAATCGCGATGTAATGCTTTACTTTATTACTAAGCGGTAGTGATAGTCATGGAAGCATAAGATTGGCGAGACGACAACGATGTTACGATGGAGATCAAGGTGTCGCGCCGGTGACGATGGTGATCATGACGGTGCTTCGGAGATGGAGATCACAAGCACAAGATGATGATGGCCATATCATATCACTTATATTGATTGCATGTGATGTTTATCTTTTATGCATCTTATCTTGCTTTGATTGACGGTAGCATTATATGATGATCTCTCACTAAATTATCAAGAAGTGTTCTCCCTGAGTATGCACCGTTGCCAAAGTTCGTCGTGCTCAGACACCACGTGATGATCGGGTGTGATAAGCTCTACGTCCATCTACAACGGGTGCAAGCCAGTTTTGCACACGCAGAATACTCAGGTTAAACTTGATGAGCCTAGCATATGCAGATATGGCCCCGGAACACGGAGACCGAAAGGTCGAGCGTGAATCATATAGTAGATATGATCAACATAAACGATGTTCACCATTGAAAACTACTCCATCTCACGTGATGATCGGTTATGGTTTAGTTGATTTGGATCACGTGATCACTTAGATGATTAGAGGGATGTCTATCTAAGTGGGAGTTCTTAAGTAATATGATTAAATTGAACTTAAATTTATCATGAACTTAGTCCTGGTAGTATTTTGCAAATCATGTTGTAGATCAATAGCTCGCGTTGTTGCTTCCCTGTGTTTATTTTGATATGTTCCTAGAGAAAATTGTGTTGAAAGATGTTAGTAGCAATGATGCGGATTGGATCCGTGATCTGAGGTTTATCCTCATTGCTGCACAGAAGAATTATGTCCTTGATGCACCGCTAGGTGACAGACCTATTGCAGGAGCAGATGCGGACGTTATGAACGTTTGGCTAGCTCAATATGATGACTACTTGATAGTTTAGTGCACCATACTTAACAGCTTAGAATCGGGACTTCAAAGACGTTTTGAACGTCATGGACCATATGAGATGTTCCAGGAGTTGAAGTTAATATTTCAAGCAAATACCCGAGTTGAGAGATATGAAGTCTCCAACAAGTTCTATAGCTAAAAGATGGAGGAGAATCGCTCAACTAGTGAGCATGTGCTCAGATTGTCTGGGTACTACAATCGCTTGAATCAAGTGGGAGTTAATCTTCCAGATAAGATAGTGATTGACAGAATTCTCTAGTCATCATCACTAAGTTAGTAGAACTTCGTGATGAACTATAATATGCAAGGGATAACGGAAACAACTCCCAAGCTCTTCGTGATGCTGAAATCAACGAAGGTAGAAATCAAGAAAAACAACAAGTGTTGATGGTTGACAAGACCACTAGTTTCAAGAAAAGGGCAAAGGGAAGAAGGGGAACTTCAAGAAGAACAACAAGCAAGTTGCTGGTCAAGTGAAGAAGCCCAAGTCTGATCCTAAGCCTGAGACTAAGTGCTTCTACTGCAAAGGGACTGGTCACTGGAAGTAGAATTACCCCAAGTGATTGGCGGATAAGAAGGATGGCAGAGTGAACATAAGTATATTTGATATACATGTTATCGATGTGTACTTTACTAGTGTTTATAGCAAACCCTCAGTATTTGATACTAGTTCAGTTGCTAAGATTAGTAACTCGAAACGGGAGTTGCAGAATAAACAGAGACTAGTTAAGGGTGAAGTGACGATGTGTGTTGGAAGTGGTTCCAAGATTGATATGATCATCATCACACACTCCCCATAATTTCGGGATTAGTGTTGAACCTAAATAAGTGTTATTTGGTGTTTGCGTTGAGCATGAATATGATTCGATCATGTTTATTATAATACGGTTATTCATTTAAGTAAGAGAATAAATTGTTGTTCTGTTTACATGAATAAAACCTTATATGGTTACACACCCAATGAAAATAGTTCATTGGATCTCGATCGTAGTGATAAACATAATCATAATATTGAAACCAAAAGATGCAAAGTTAATAATGATAGTGCAACTTATTTGTAGCACTGCCGTTTAGGTCATATTGGTGTAAAGCGCATGAAGAAACTCCATGCTGATGGGCTTTTGGAATCACTTGATTATGAATCAGTTGATGCTTGCGAACCATGCCTCATGGGCAAGATGACTAAGACTCTGTTCTTCGGAACAATGGAGCGAGCAACAGATTTGTTGGAAATCATACATACTGATGTATGTGGTCCGATGAATATTGAGGCTCGCGACAGGTATCATTATTTTCTGATCTTCACAGATGATTTGAGCAGATATGAGTATATCTACTTGATGAAACATAAGTCTGAAACATTTGAAAAGTTCAAAGAATTTCAGAGTGAAGTGAAAAATCATCGTAACAAGAAAATAAAGTTTCTATGATCTGATCGTAGAGAAAAGTATTTGAGTTACGAGTTTGGCCTTCAGTTAAAAACAATGTGAAATAGTTTCACTACTCACGCCACATGGAACACCATAGTGTAATGGTGTGTCCGAACGTCATAACCGTACTTTATTAGATATAGTGCGATCTATGATGTCTCTTACCGATCTACCACTATCGTTTTGGGGCTATGCATTAGAGACAGCTGCATTCATGTTAAAAAGGGGCACCATCTAAGTCCGTTGAGACGACACAATCTGAACTGTGGTTTAGCAAGAAACCAAAGTAGTCGTTTCTTAAAGTTTGGGGTTGTGATGCTTATGTGAAAAAGTTTCATCCTGATAAGCTCAAACCCAAATCGGGGAAATATGTCTTCATAGGATACCCAAAGGAGACTGTTGGGTACACCTTCTATCACAGATCCTAAGGCAAGACATTCATTGCTTATAATGGATCCTTTCTAGAGAAGGAGTTTCTCTTGAAAGAAGTGAGTGGGAGGAAAGTAGAAAACTTGATAAGGTAATTGTACCTTCTACCTTATTGGAAAGTAGTTCATCACAAAAATCTGTTCTTGTGACTACTACACCAATTAGTGAGGAAGCTAATGATGATGATCATGTAACTTCAGATCAAGTTACTACCGAATCTCGTAGGTAAACCAGAGTGAGATCCGCACCAGAGTGGTACGGTAATCCTGTTCTGGAGGTCATGTTACTTGACCATGACGAACCTACGAACTATGAGGAAGCAATGATGAGCCCGGATTCCGCGAAATGGTTTGAGGCCATGAAATCTGAGATATGATCCATGTATGAGAACAAAGTTTGGACTTTGGTTGACTTGCCCGATGATCGGCAAGCAATTGAGAATAAATGGATCTTCAAGAGGAAGACGGACACTGGTAGTAGTGTTACTATCTACAAAGCTAGAATTGTCGCAAAAGGTTTTCGACAAGTTCAAGGTGTTGACTACGATGAGAGCTTCTCACTCGTATCTATGCTTGAGTCTGTCCAAATCATGTTAGTAATTGCCGCATTTTATGAAATCTGGCAAACTGATAAACAAAACTGCATTCCTTAATGGATTTATTAAAGAAGAGTTGTATATGATGCAACCAGAAGGTTTTGTCAATCCGAAAGGTGCTAACAAAATGTGCAAGCTCCAGCGATCCATCTGTGGACTGGTGCAAGCATCTCGGAGTTGGAATATACGCTTTGATAAGTTGATCAAAGCATATAGTTTAATACAGACTTGCGGTGAAGCCTGTATTTACGAGAAAGTGAGTGGGAGCACTACAGCATTTCTGATAAGTATATGTGAATGACATATTATTGATCAGAAATAATGTAGAATTATTCTGTAAAGCATAAAGGAGTGTTTGAAAGGAGTTTTTCAAAGAAAGACTTCGGTGAAGCTGCTTACATATTGAGCTTCAAGATCTATAGAGATAGATCAAGACGCTTGATAAGTTTTTTCAATGAGTACATACCTTGACAAGATTTTGAAGTAGTTCAAAATGGAGCAGTCAAAGAAAGAGTTCTTGCCTGTAGTACAAGGTGTGAAGTTGAGTAAGACTCAAAGCCCGACCACGGCAGAAGATAGAAAGAGAATGAAAGTCATTCCCTATGCCTCAGCCATAGGTTCTATAAAGTATGCCATGCTGTGTACCAGATCTATTGTATACCCTACACTGATTTGGCAAGGGAGTACAATAGTGATCTAGGAGTAGATCACTAGACAGTGGTCAGAATTATCCTTAGTGAAATAAGGATATGTTTCTCGATTATGGACGTGACAAAAGGCTCGTCGTAAAGGGTTACGCCGATGCAAGTTTTGACACTAATCTAGATGACTCTAAGTCTCGGTCTAGATACATATTGAAAGTGGGAGCAATTAGCTAGAGTAGCTCCATGCAGAGCACTGTTGACATAGAAATTTGCAAAATACATGTGGATCTGAATGTGGCAGACCTGTTGACTAAGATTCTCTCACAAGCAAAACATGATCACACCTTAGTACTCTTTGGGTGTTAATCACATAGCGATGTGAACTAGATTACTGAATCTAGTAAACCCTTTGGGTATTGGTCACATGGCGATGTGAAATATGGGTGTTAATAAAATGATGATGTGAACTATCGATGTTAATCACATGGTGATGTGATCTAGATTATTGACTCTAGTGCAAGTGGGAGACTGAAGGAAATATGCCCTAGAGGCAATAATAAAGTTATTATTTATTTCCTTATATCGTGATAAATGTTTATTATTCATGCTAGAATTGTATTAACCGGAAACATAATACATGTGTGAATACATAGACAAACAGAGTGTCACCAGTATGCCTCTACTTGACTAGCTCGTTAATCAAAGATGGTTATGTTTCCTAACCATAGACAAAAGAGTTGTTATTTGATTAACGAGGTCACATCATTAGTTGAATGATCTGATTGACATGACCCATTCCATTAGCTTAGCACCCGATCGTTTAGTATGTTGCTATTGCTTTCTTCATGACTTATACATGTTCCTATGACTATGAGATTATGCAACTCCCGTTTACCGGAGGAACACTTTGGGTACTACCAAACGTCACAACGTAACTGGGTGATTATAAAGGAGTACTACAGGTGTCTCCAAAGGTAGATGTTGGGTTGGCGTATTTCGAGATTAGGATTTGTCACTCCGATTGTTGGAGAGGTATCTCTGGGCCCTCTCGGTAATACACATCACATAAGCCTTGCAAAAATTGTGACTAATGAGTTAGTTGCGAGATGATGTATTACGGAACGAGTAAAGAGACTTGCCGGTAACGAGATTGAACTAGGTATTGGATACCGACGATCGAATCTCGGGCAAGTAACATACCAATGACGAAGGGAACAACGTATGTTGTTATGCGGTCTGACCGATAAAGATCTTCATAGAATATGTAGGAGCCAATATGGGCATCCAGGTCCCGCTATTGGTTATTGACCGGAGACATGTCTCGGTCATGTCTACATTGTTCTCGAACAGTAGGGTCCGCACGCTTAAGGTTTCGATGACAGTTATATTATGAGTTTATGAGTTTTGATGTACCGAAGGAGTTCGGAGTCCCGGATGAGATCGGGGACATGACGAGGAGTCTCGAAATGGTCGAGACGTAAAGATCGATATATTGGACGACTATATTCGGACTTCGGAAAGGTTCCGAGTGATTCAGGTATTTTTCGGAGTACCGGAGAGTTACGGGAATTCGCCGGGGAGTATATGGGCCTTATTGGGCCATACGGGAATAGAGAAGAGGGGCCAAAAGGAAGGAGGCCTGCGCCCCCCCTCTGGTCCGAATTGGACAAGGGGCGCAGCCCCCTTTTCCTTATTCCTCTCCACCTCTTTCCCCTTCTCCTACTCCAACAAGGAAGGAGGGAGTCCTACTCCCGGTGGGAGTAGGACTCCCCTTGGCGCGCCTCCTCCTAGGCCGGCCGGCCCCTCCCCCTTGCTCCTTTATATACGGAGGCAGGGGGACACCCCATGACACACAAGTTGATCCTTGGTGATCGTTCCTTAGCCGTGTGCGGTGCCCCTGCCACCAAATTCCACCTCGATCATATTGTTGCAGTGCTTAGGCGAAGCCCTGTGTCGGTAGTACATCAAGATCGTCACCACGCCGTCGTGCTGACGGAACTCCTCCCTGAAGCTTTGCTAGATTGGAGCCCGGGGATCGTCATCGAGCTGTACGTGTGCTAAGAACTCGGAGGTGCCGGAGTAACGGTGCTTGGATCGGTCGGATCGGGAAGAAGACGTACGACTACTTCCTCTACGTTGTGTGATCGCTTCCGCAGTCGGTCTGCGTTGGTACGTAGACAGCACTCTCCCCTCTCGTTGCTATGCATCACCATGATCTTGCGTGTGCGTAGGAAATTTTTGAAATTACCACGTTACCCAACAGATTAGCATAGGCAAGTAAGATGCGAATGGACTCAAGTCTAGCAACGGGAGCATATGTCTCACCATAGTCCATACCTTCGACTTGTGTGTACCCTTGGGCGACGAGACGTGCTTTGTTGCGAACCACTTGTCCATCTTCATCTTGCTTGTTGCGAAACACCCATTTGGTACCAATGATGTTGTGGTTGTTGTCGGGCTTCTCAACCAATGTCCAAACTTGATTCCTCTCAAAGTTGTGTAGCTCTTCATGCATAGCGTTTATCCAATCCGGATCTTCCAATGCTTCTTCGACCTTCATAGGTTCAATGCTAGAGATGAATGAATAGTTTTCAAAAAAGTTAGCTAAGCGAGTTTTTGAGCGAGTGATTCTCCCGGTTTGTATGTCATTGAAGATTTGCTCGACGGGATGATCTCTGGCGATTCTTGCTCGAACTCGTGAGAGCTTTTGCTTGGGTCTTCGTTGAACATCTTCTTCATCTTGTTCTTCTTCTTGGCCTTCTTCATTGTTGACGTTGTCGTTCTCTTGTCGTGGTGGAGAAGAAGGTTGTTGATGTTCGTCTTGATGCACTTCTTTGTCTTCTTCATCTTGGTGTGTTCCACTTGTGGATGCTTCCGTATCAATTCTTGGTTCACCTTGTTGTGAAGTAGAAGCTTCCACTTGGACGGATGAAGTACTCTCCTTCACCTTCGTTGGACGAACTTTGCCTATGGACAAGTCTTGGATTGCTTCTGAAGGGTCTTTGTCTCCTACATCAATTGGCAATTGCTCTACTTGAGAGTCATTAGATTCATCAAACTTCACATCTACCGTCTCTTCAACCTTTCGAGTGAAATTGTTGTAGACACGGTAAGTGTGAGAGTTTGAGCTATAACCGAGTAGGAAACCTTCATGAGATTTAGGAGCAAACTTTGAACGACAATGCTTATCAGGAATGTAGCACTTTGAGCCGAATACTCGAAAGTATCCAACTTGGGGTTTGTTACCAGTGAGGAGCTCGTATGCCGTCTTGCCGAGTAGCTTGTGAAGGTACAAGCGATTTGTTGCGTGACAAGCTGTCTCAACCGCTTCTGCCCAAAAGTGCTTTGGCGTCCTGTATTCATCAAGCATTGTTCTTGCCATTTCGATGAGCGTCCGGTTCTTCCTCTCAACAACTCCATTTTGTTGAGGTGTGTATGTAGCCGAGAACTCGTGTGAAATCCCTTCGTCAAGAAAGGTGTCCACATTTGCGTTCTTGAACTCCGTTCCGTTGTCACTTCGAACCTTCTTGATCTTCACGTCAAACTGATTTTGGGCCTTCCTAGCGAAGTTTTTGAAGATCTTCTGGACCTGCGACTTGTCATTAAGAAAGAACACCCACGTAAATCTTGAAAAATCATCAACTATAACTAGACCAAAGGAATTTTCACCGAGACTCTTGTAGGCGTTGGGACCAAAGAGATCCATATGAAGTAGCTCGAGTGGCCTCCTTGTAGTCATGATGTTCTTCACGGGATGGCTTCCTCCAACCTGTTTACCTGCTTGACAAGCACTGCAAAGTCTATCCTTATCAAATATGACATCGTTAACTCCAAGGATATGATCTCCTTTAATAAGCTTGTCAAGGTTTCTCATGCCAACATGACCTAGTCGTCTATGCCACAACCAACCTTTTGAGGATTTAGCAATAAAGCAAGTTTTAGGTTGTGCCTTTTTAGAGAAATCAGCAAGTCGGTAAAGACCATTTTATGATTGTCTCGACGAAATACTTGGCAATCTACCTTAGTAAATAGGACATTCAAACCGAAATCAGCAAGTCTAGATACTGAAAGTAAGTTGTAGCCGAGTGATTCAACGAGCATGACATTTTGAATGGAACTATCATGTGAGAACTCTGCTCCATGTCCTAGAGGGTTCGATCACGATCGCGTGGCCGAAAACCGCACCTCATTTGGACACTCCTAGCTCCCTCTACCTCTATAAATACCCCCTCCCGTTTCCGGATCTCTCTCCCTCTCCGAACCCCTAAAATCGCCCCCGCCGTCACCGGACACGTCCGGTTCCAACCGGACGGATCGCCGCCACCACCCGCCTCCGCTCCGGCCCGCTCGGCCCGGGGAGAACCCCCGCGGGCCCGAGCCGCCACACCTCGCCCCGCCGCCTTCTCCTACCTCGCCACCCGCGCGCCGCCCGGGAGCTCGCCGCCTCCGCCGCCCCACCCTGTCGCCGGCGAGCTCCGCCGCGGCTTGCCCCCTCGCAGATAGCGCCGCCCGAGCCGGCCTCCTCGCCCACGAGCGCCGCCGATGCCGCCCCGCCCAACTCCTGCGAGGATCCGGCGCCCCCGGCCACTCTTGCCTTGGATCCGGTCACCTCCGGCGAAACTCCGGCCGCTACAGTGATTCCGGCCATCCTCGTAACCCGTGCAAACCCTAGATCCAGATCTGGGGAGGTTGACTTTTGCCTCTCTCAGTAATTTTTTTTGCATACTTTGACCTGTGATATCTCCGCATCCGTAGCTCCGATTTGGACATATAGCATATCAAAATCTTCGTCTCGACATGTACATCATTTCATTCCATTGCATCATTTTCATTTGAGTTCATCTTGATGCCCAAAATGCTGTTAGAAGGAGGCTTCGTGAGTTAAGTTGCAGATCCGTTAGTTCATCATAGACTTTTGTCATTTTTGCCATGATTATTGTGTGCATGATATGCCTGTGAGTCTTTGGGATGAATTGTTAAGCATTTTGTCTTCTTTCTAGAGGTGCCAACTATGCATTTTTAGGATGTGTGTGGTGACTTGTGCAAGCTTGCAAAGAGAGGCACCTGAGAATTCTTTTTTTAGGGACTTAGTGGATTTCACTAAGTCTGGGATATTTTAGTTCATGATGCCATATGTTCAGCTGGTTTCCTAGTGATCCGTTTCTCTTTTGAGGATGATCAGTAAGGGAGTTTTGATATTCATGTTATGCTCTATCCATCCATGTCTTTTTTTGCATATGTGGAGTGCTCTAGCTTGAGTCAATCGAGCTCTACTTTTGCTTCGTGGTAAATCTGGGCAGATCGTCAACTTGTTTGCGATTTTGCCGATGCTATTGTTAGTGATCCGTGCATGCTATGCCATTGTTCTTGCCATGTATAGCTAGCATTTTGTGTCTTCTTTATGGATATATGCTTGCCTTGCCATGACTTGCACCGTAGTGAGTGCATCGAGCTCGTTTACATGCCTTCGTGAGTTATAATTTCAGCATGTCTCAGTTTTCACTAAGTCTGAAAACTGATTGTGCGTGAGCTATGTTCGTGTGCTCGTTAGAGTATTTTGTGAACCCTTTTGGCCCCAGGTCACTTTGGGTGTTTTGTTAATCTTGTTGAGTAGCTCCATGCCATGTTCTTACTTGTCATAATCAGGTTGTGTATCATGTTGTTTTGCTGGTCCGAAGAGAGCATCGTGGTCTGAAATTTCAGACTAGTGTTAATTTCACTAAGTCTGAAATCTGTTTTGCTTATTCGTTTTTGCCATGCTTGTTTGAACCTCATAATGGATGAATTTGGCCGTGGCTCAGTGCTAGTGTTTTGATAAGCATCTTGTGTACATCCCTGCCATGTCTTCTGTTGTCATGTTTGGTGGCTATAGCATGTTCATTTCGTTGCATTTAGGAGCCTACTTCCTGTAGACCGGTTCATTTCGTAAAACGCTTGCCATTTCCAAACCGTAGCTCCGATTCCTATGATCTTTATATCGTTTTCAAGTGATTTCATCCCCTCTATCCAGTGGCACACTTGGTTTTCCAAGTTGAGGCCAAGTTCATGCATTTCCTGTCACGTCTTGCATTTTGCATCCCGCATCGCATCCCGCATAGCATATCATCATTGCATATTATTGATGGAGTTTGCACGTGGTTGATTGTATCCTTGTTGCTTGTTTGTGTTGTTGGGTAGAGCCGGGAGACGAGTTCTCTAATGAGGAGCCCGTTGAGTTTGCTTTTGAGGATCCAGTCAACTCTGACAACTGTGCAGGCAAGATGATCATACCCTCAAAATCACTACTATCTTTTCTATGCTAGTTTGCTCGCTCTTTTGCTATGCCATTGCTATGATGCCTACCACTTGCTTGTCAGCCTCCAAATTGCCATGTGAGCCTCTAACCCACCATGTCCTAGCAAACCGTTGATTGGCTATGGTACCGCTTTGCTCAGCCCTCTTATAGCATTGTTAGTTGCAGGTGAAGATTGGAGCCGTTCCTTGTTGGGACATTTATTTACTTGTTGGGATATCATTATATTGCCATGTTATCTTAATGCATCTATATACTTGGTAAAGGGTGGAAGGCTCGGCCTCTCGCCTAGTGTTTTGTTCCACTCTTGCCGCCCTAGTTTCCGTCATATCGGTGTTATGTTCCCGGATTGTTGCGTCCCTTACGCGGTTGTGCTATAATGGGAACCCCTTGATAGTTCGCCTTGATTAAAGCTTTTCCAGCAATGCCCAACTTTGGTTTTACCATTTTCCACCTACCCCCTTTTTCCCTTGGGTTTCCGGAGCCCGAGGGTCATCTTTATTTTAGCCCCCCACGGGCCAGTGCTCCTCTGAGTGTTGGTCCGAACTAGAGCCCTGTGCAGCACCACCTCGGGGAAACTCGAGGGCTGGTTTTAGTTGTACGGATTGCTCACCTGAGTGTGCCCTGAGAACGAGATATGTGCAGCTCCTATCGGGATTTGTCGGCACATTCGGGCGGTGTTGCTGGACTTGTTTTAACGTGTCGAATCGTCTTGTTGTACCGAGATACCGAGTCTGATCGGTGTGTCTTGGGTGGAGGTCTATTCCTTCGTTGACCGTGAGAGCTTGTTATGGGCTAAGTTGGGACCCCCCTGCAGGGATGGATCTTTCGAAAGCCGTGCCCGCGGTTATGGGCAGATGGGAATTTGTTAATGTCCGGTTGTAGATAACTTGAACCTTAATTAATTAAAATGAATCAACTGAGTGTGTTGCCGTGATGGCCTCTTCTCGGCGGAGTCCGGGAAGCGGACACGGTGTTGGAGTTATGTTTGCGCAGGTTGCTCTCTAGCTTTCCGCTCATGCTTTGCCCCCTCTTCTCGCTCTCTTTTGCGAATAAGTTAGCCACCATATATGCTAGTCGCTTGCTGCAGCTCCACTTACATTACCCCTTTCCTACCTATTAAGCTTAAATAGTCTTGATCGCGAGGGTGCGAGATTGCTGAGTCCCCGTGGCTCATAGATTACTATTACACCAGATGCAGGGACAGATGATACCGCTCCAGATGGCGCGCTTGAGCTCAAGTGGGAGTATGACGAGGACTCTCAGCGTTACTATGTGTCTTTTCCTGATGATCAGTAGTGGAGCCCAGTTGGGGTGATCGGGACCTATGTCGCTTGTTGGGTTGTCTTTTATTTTGGCGTCGTAGTCGGGCCATGAGTGTTTGGATGATGTATGTTATTTATGTACTTTGATGTGACGTGGCGAGTGTAAGCCAACTATGTACCTCCCCTTTATATTATTTATGTACATGGGATGTGTGATGATTTCCTAACTTGTGACATTGCTTTCAATGAGGTTATGCCTCTAAGTCGTGCCTCGACACGTGGGAGATATAGCCGCATCGAGGGCGTTACATGGAGATGGTCTGGAAATTAATGTTTGGGACGATTGTTGGATCCCAAACAGTCCCTCCAGGAAAATAATAACACCTCGTGGTAATCGAGTTTTATCCTATGTCAATGAACTTATTGACCCTACAACAGGTGAGTGGGATGACCAAATGATACGGTAAAACTTCTAGCAAATTGATGAGAATCGTAGCATGCAAATCCCACTGACACAAGATGTAATGGAGAGAAGTGTTGCTTGGCATTATACCAAGAATGGAGTATTCAGTGTTCGGTCAGCATATTATCGAAAATGGGACGATCAATTCGGGGACAAGATTGCAAGCACGGATGGGCAGTCTAGCGCACAGAATCACCCTGTGTGGAGAAAGGTTTGGAAGTTGAAAATGCCACGGAAGGTGAATTTTTTTAATCTGGAGATGTTTACATAACACTATTCCTTTTCATTGTACAGTTGCAAAGCATCATGTGCCTCTCAACGGCCAATGCCCTTTGTGCCAGCAAGGTGTTGAAGATGCTAGCCATGCGCTATTTTAGTGTAACAGGGCAAAGCAGGTATGGGCTGATTTATGACTATATGAAATCATACGAGAGGCACTGTTGGTTGATCGTTCAGGTGCCAAAGTGATGGAGTCACTGTTGTGCGACGTCAAATTCCGGCGAAGTTATATGGACTCAATTGAAATTCCAGAGATAGTCGCATCAACTTGCTGGTATTTATGGTGGTAAAGGAGAGAAATTGTCAAAGGAGAACTAGTCCAGACTACAGGCCGCATTGCAATGGCTATTCAAGCGATGTCATTAAATTTTGTGCCTGCAGCAAGCAAGCCAAACCCATCGCCCTGCCTAAACAGATGGAAGAAGCCACTTTCAGAGTTCCAAGTGCTCAATGTTGATGCTTCATTTTCAGAAGAAAATAATATGGGCTCCTATGGTATGGTGATCAGAGATCACAACAGGGGATTTATTGTAGCAGCAACGGCACAGTTGCTCCATGTAGCGGTTGTGGTATCTGCCGAAGCTGAAGCATTGCGGCTAGGAATATTATTCGCCCACGGTTATGGATGTAATCAGGTATTGATACATTCGGATAGCTTGATCGTCGTGGAAGCACTGAATAAGAACGAAGGATATGGAATAGTAGCAGCACCAATTCTGAATGTTTGTCGTAGTTTATTAAAAGAGTTCGGGAAGAGTGTATTGGATGATTATTGTGCGGCGTCGGGACAAATGGTGAGTGCAGCTAACTCCTCTATTTTTTATCACAAATACCCAGGTTGAGGTGAGAGCAGTTGTATGTGAAATCCTAGACATTATGACCGAGTATTTATCTAACAAATATCTGGGGATACCTTCTATGATTGGAGTAGACCGCACGGATTGCTTTTTGCACCTAATTGAAAGAATCCAGAAAATGGTGAATGATTGGAAGGAAAGAACTCTATCTTTTGGTGGAAAAGAGGTTTTGATAAAAGCGGTGGCCCAAGCCTTCCCAACATATGCGATAAGTGTATTTAAATTCTCAAAGAAAATTTGCAAGTGGATCACTGATGCAATGTCACAATACTGGTGGGTTGATGAGGAAGATCAACTCAAGATGCATAGGTTTGCATGCTGGAAAATGTGTGTACCGAAAGAGAAGGGTGGAATGGGGTTCAGAGTTATCCATGCTTTTAATTTAGCTTTGCTTGCAAAACAGTGTTGGAGGTTAATTGAGAATTTTGATTCTTCGTGTGCTCGAGTGCTATGAGCAAAATACTACTGAACAGGAGATATTCTTAATGCCAGACAAAAGAATGGGTCCTCCTTTGTTTGGCCAAGCATGTATGCAGGGATACAAAATTTCAAGAAGGGGTGCATATGGATAGTTGGAGATGGTCTGAAAATTAATGTTTGGGACGATTGTTGGATCCCAAACAATCAAGCCAGGAAAATAATAACACCCCGTGGTAATCGAGTTTTATCCTATGTCAATGAACTTGGTGACCATGCAACAGGTGAGTGGATGAGCAATTGATACAGGACAACTTCTAGCAAATTGATGAGGATCGTAGCATGCAAATCCCACTGACACAAGATGTAATGGAGGACAGTGTTGCTTCGCATTATACCAAGAATGAAGTACTCAGTGTTCGGTCAGCATATTATAGAAAATGGGACGATCATTTCGGGGACAAGATTGCAAGCACGGATGGGCAGTCTAGCGCATAGAATCACCCTGTGTGGAGAAAGGTTTGGAACTGGAAAATGCCACGGAATGTTAAATTTTTTATCTGGAGATGTTTACATAACACTATTCCTTTTCGTTGTACAGTTGCAAAGCGTCATGTGCCTCTCAGCGGCCAATGCCCTTTGTGCCAGCAAGGTGCTGAAGATGCTAGCAATGCGCTATTTTAGTGTAACAGGGCAAAGCAGGTATCGGCTGATTTAGGACTATATGAAATCATACGAGAGGCACTGTTGGTTGATCGTTCAGGTGCCAAAGTGATGGAGTCACTGTTGTGCGACGTCAAATTCCTGCGAAGTTATATGGACTCAATTGAAATTCCAGAGATAGTCGCATCAACTTGCTGGTATTTATGGTGGCAAAGGAGAGAAATTATCAAAGGAGAACAAGTCCAGACTACAGGTCGCATTGCAATGGCTATACAAGCGATGTCATTAAATTTTGTGCGAGCAGCAAGCAAGCCAAACCCAGCGCCCTGCCTAAACAGATGGAAGAAGCCACTTTCAGAGTTCCAAGTGCTCAATGTTGATGCTTCATTTTCAGAAGAAAACAATATGGGCTCCTATGGTATGGTGATCAGAGATCACAACGGGGGATTTATTGCAGCAGCAACGGCACAGTTGCCCCATGTAGCGGTTGTGGTATCTGCTGAAGCTGAAGCATTGCGGCTAGGAATATTATTCGCCCGCGATTATGGATGTAATCAGGTATTGATACATTCAGACAGCTTGATCGTCGTGGAAGCACTGAATAAGAACGAAGGATATGGATTAGTAGCAGCAGCAATTCTGAATGTTTGTCGTAGTTTACTAAAAGAGTTCGGGAAGAGTGTACTGGATAATTATTGTCCGGCGTCGGGACAAATGGTGAGTGTAGCTAACCCCTCTATTTTTTATCCCAAATACCTAGGTTGAGGTGAGAGCAGTTGTATGTGAAATCCTAGACATTATGACTGAGTCTTTATGTAACAAATATCTGGGGCTACCTTCTATGATTGGAGTAGACCGCACGGATTGCTTTTTGCACCTAATTGAAAGAATCGGGAAAATGGTGAATGGTTGGAAGGAAAGAACTCTATATTTTGGTGGAAAAGAAGTTTTGATAACAGTGGTGGCCCAAGCCTTCCCAGCATATGCGATAAGTGTATTTAAATTCTCAAAGAAAATTTGTGGATCACTGATGCAATGTCACAATACTGGTGGGGTGATGAGGAAGATCAACGCAAGATGCATAGGTTTGCATGCTGGAAAATGTGTGTACCGAAAGAGAAGGGTGAAATGGGATTTCGAGTTATCCATGCTTTTAATTTAGCTTTGCTTGCAAAACAGTGTTGGAGGTTAATTGAGAATTTTGATTCTTCGTGTGCTCGAGTGCTATGAGCAAAATACTACTGAACAGGAGATATTCTTAATGCCACACAAAAGAAGGGGTCCTCCTTTGTTTGGCCAAGCATGTATGCAGGGATACAGAATTTTAAGAAGGGGTGCATATGGATAGTTGGAGATGGTCTCAAAATTAATGTTTGGGACGATTGTTGGATCCCAAACAGTCAATCCAGGAAAATAATAACACACCGTGGTAATCGAGTTTTATCCTATGTCATTGAACTTGTTGACCCTGCAACAGGTGAGTGGGATGAGCAATTGATACGAGACAACTTCTAGCAAATTGATGAGGATCGTAGCATGCAAATCCCACTGACACAAGATGTAATGGAGGACAGTGCTGCTTGGCATTATACCAAGAATGGAGTATTCAGTGTTCGGTCAGCATATTATAGAAAATGGGACGATCAGTTCGAGGACAAGATTGCAAGCACGGATGGGCAGTCTAGCGCACAGAATCACCCTGTGTCCTGTGTGGAGAAAGGTTTGGAACTTGAAAATGCCACAGAAGGTGAAAAATTTTATCTGAAGATGTTTACATAACACTATTCCTTTTCGTTGTACAGTTGCAAAGCGTCATGTGCCTCTCAGCGGCCAATGCCCTTTGGGCCAGCAAGGTGTTGAAGATGCTAGCCATGCGCTATTTTAGTGTAACAGGGCAAAGCAGGTATGGGCTGATTTATCACTATATGAAATCATACGAGAGGCACTGTTGGTTGATCTTTCAGGTGCCAAAGTGATGGATTCACTGTTGTGCAACGTCAAATTCCAGCGAAGTTATATGGACTCAATTGAAATTCCAGAGATAGTCGCATCAACTTGCTGGTATTTATGGTGGCAAAGGAGAGAAATTGTCAAAGGAGAACAAATCCAGACTACGGGCTGCATTGCAATGGCTATACAAGCGATGTCACTAAATTTTGTGCGAGCAGCAAGCAAGCCAAACCCAGCGCCCTGCCTAAACAGATGGAAGAAGCCACTTTCAGAGTTCCAAGTGCTCAATGTTGATGCTTCATTTTCAGAAGAAAACAATATGGGCTCCTGTGGTACGGTGATCAGAGATTACAACGGGGGATTTATTGCAGCAGCAATGACATAGTTGCTCCATGTAGCGAATGTGGTATCTGCCGAAGTTGAAGCATTGCGGCAAGGAATATTATTCGCCTGCGGTTATGGATGTAATCAGGTATGATACATTCGGACAGCTTGATCGTCGTGGAAGCACTGAATAAGAACGAAGGATATGGATTAGTAGCGGCACCAATTCTGAATGTTTGTCGTAGTTTACTAAAAGAGTTTGGGAAGCGCCCCCCCCCCCACCCCCGCGCGTCGCCTCCTATGAGGCGGGGATCTGGCGCCTCCTCCTCGGATTCAGGGCTGCAGGCCCCGGGGCGGCGGCCCTGGTCGGCGGCGCCAATGGGTGATCGTGGGTGGCCTCCCACAGCTGTGTGGGCAGCGTGGAGGTCCCGGTCGATGGTGCAGCGGCAGCCCCTCGCAGTCCGCCAGGCTCCATGGTGAAGCTTCGGTGCCGGCCCGATCTGCTCCAATCCGTGCCGGCGCTGGTCTCTGGCGGCGGTGTCCATCGTCGCGTGGTGCCGGATAGCCAGATCTGGCGTTTGGGTATGATTCCGGGGGAAACCCCTGGCTGGCGCGGCGGCCCCCTAAAGTCGACGTCTTTGGCGCCGAGGTAATAATAAGTTTGATTTGAGATGAATAAAAGTAGCCATGAAGGTCTTCTCGTAAAAAAAAAAAAACTTCCTCCCGGGTACAAATCGGAATCGCTCGCTCTATCGTCTTGTCTGTACCCAATCCATACCAACTTACCAAGTCGGACTCGGTAAGTCCCCGATCAATATAAGCACGGGAGGAATCACGGCGTCGATGCACACAACAAGCGCTTCAGCCACGAGGAGCACAGGAGATACGTACATGCCAGCCACCCCATCAACCGCGTATTTGCAGGTGGTACTTTGATCGAGCGTCTGCATTGCCATGGCCGTGGACGACGACCAGATGCTGCGCCGGTACCTCCGCTGGGGCCTGCCCCTCGAGAGCGGTTTTAGGTACAAGTTAACCCCGAGGCCGGGCGAGCCCATCTATGTCACCGGCGTCTACCTGCTCGACTCGGAGAGCGCTGTCGGCCAGGGCGCCGTGGACGCCCGCGTCCATACTGACGACACGCGGGACCTCGTTAGCGTGTTGCTGTCGGCGGAGAACCCCCGCGTGGAGCTACAGACCCCGGTGCGGCTGGAGATGGGCAAGGAGTGTTGCTTTCACGCGGTGCCGCATGGAGGCGATTCCGACGCCGAAGCAGACACGGACGCCGATGCCGACACCGGCGCAGACGTCGACGCAGATGCCGATGATGATGCCGACGCCGGCCCTGGCGCCGACGCGGTCATCGTTATGTTCGAGGGTTTCCTTGTTACTCCGCGACCTCTTGACATGGAGGAGGGGGACGACGACGAAGAGGAGGAGGACGACGACGAAGAGGAGGAGACTGGTAGCGACGACGACGGCGACGACGACGAGTACGAGGAGAAGGAGAAAGAGGAAACTGACGGCGAGGTTGGCCAAGACGTGGCCAGGGCGAGCAGTGCCGGCGGCAACGCCAAGGAGCTTCGACAGGTTGTAGCTATAACTATGGCATTCTTAGGCATCCTTTTGTTTGTCTCTATGTTAGCATTCCTCGGATTGATAATGTAATCAGGAATTCATCGACGGCTAAACTGCGTCGTCACTTGTATTTGATTTGAAGTATAACCGTGCCGAATCATTGTGTTTAATCGAAGAGGAAAACGTATGTTCTATTGTGCAATTCCTATCCTTTTGTTTTCTGGTTAGTGAATGTGGAGTTGCTAATTTTCACTGTAAAAAGTGTAAGGGTATCTACAGGACCCTTAAACCATCTCGAAATGTTCAGACCGAGTTGTCCGAGCGGTACAAGCCCAACATGGACCCGTATTTATTCACGCATCCGTTTTACTGCAAACCAAAAGCAAACCATAGGCCTTTGACGTGGTCCAGACATCCACCCAATGAACCAAAAGCCACCGCGTATCCTCTATTTGACGCCATGTAGTCCGAATGATGAAAGCCCACTGCTAATTTTCCGCTATTTGACGTAAGCCACTAACATGTACTCCCTCCGTCGGCGAATAGATGTACATCTAATTTTTGTTCTAAGTCAAAGTTTTAATGTTTGAGATAGGATTTTCAGCACTCGGGTGCCCCTACACCCTTTATGAACAGTAAATTCAAAACAAATTCAATAAAATCTGAAACGTTGGGACATCAAACATCATGAAACTTTTGATGATCTTGCAAAGTTTTAGCTAAAACTAACATTCAAAGAGCACTCAAATAAAAAAACAAAATCATGTTTCAAAGTTTATATACATTTTTTAGCAGTGGTTTTTTTTGTGAGGGATCCACGAAGGTTATTTATTGCTAAAACTTTGCAGGAACATCAAACCTTTGATAATCATTGATCCCTGAAAGTTTCAGATTTTTTTGATTTTTTTCAATTTTATATGAATTTACTGTTCATGAGGGTGTAGGGGCACCCAGGAGCTGTTAGACATTTCCCTTAATGTTTTGATCAACTTTATAAGAAGAAGTAGCCGTATTTATGGCACCAAATTAGTTTCACTAGATTCATTTTGAAATGTATCTCTATTCTTAATGTCTCAGTACGTACGTCGTTTTGTTCGTTCATTTACTCCTTCAAGTCGATGGAGCGAGGTCTACACCCCACCACCGATTTTTTTCAACGCTACCAAACCTGTCATTTGTCTGTCAGTCTTTGACAGTTTCACTATTTGATTGATCCAGCTCATGGAGCAAAGTTTACATATGCCTTGTCACGAGTTTTCCACATGGTTTCAAAGATATTACGTTTCAGTTTCTAACTATCTATCTGCTTTTACTTAGGTTTGACATTGCTTGTCACGGGTTAGACTTTGGTAGGTTTCATTTTTTTTGGCTTCGTGATGTAGATGGAAGCAGAGGGAAGACTCGAGCGTACAGTAATTTCTTTTACTCGACGATACAAATTGGTAGTTGATGATTAGCGAGAGGTACATAATTTGCTTTATAAGAGGTACTGCTGCTATCCTGGAAGAGATTCCGCCTATTTGACAACTTAGTTTTCAAGGCTGGGTACCATGCCGCCGGCAATATGTGCAGTCTTTGTCAACGTCTACATTGCAGCCGTTCTAGGGTACCACTAATGGGACATCACTGAAATGTCATGTTTGCCGGATCAAAGCATTGTAGGTCTGGTAATCTTACTTTTCCACTACTTTGATGATGTTTGTATAAGTTGCGATTCAGAGAACACTTGGGACAGTACCTAGCCTGGTGGTCACATGCATTAGATAGTGTCTTTCTATAGTTTATAGGGTCCTGTGTTTGCCAGTTCATATTTTTAGGGGAGTTGACTGGAGAAAACAACATACAAACTTAATTACGATCACCCTTCAGCTTTGTTCATTAAGTAGTTTAGCCTGTACGTAACTGGTATGTGCAAATAATAAACCAGATGTGCAGACCTTTTATTAGACAGTATACGTTTTCTTTTCTTTTAACAACTTGTTCAAGTACTTGTGATCGGTTTTGGCAATGTGAGGCAAGGGTTTGCCAGCAGCCTTTTTACTGGCGGGGTGAGGCCACGTCGAAACCGTGATGGCGCCATAGAGTTCAACATGTATTTTTTTTTTACCCAACACCGTAGAACAAAATGTTCTACGGTAAATCAATTAAAGAAAATATAGTACAAATATGTTACAGTTCGCCAAGGGAAAGAAGGAATAAAAGCTAGAATGCTAATCAATGCCTGCTCTAGGAATAAAACCCATGTTTACATATTATGATATATCCACTGGGCAAATCGAGTGACATACTTTTGCTTGATCTTATGTCTAAGGAGATTTAAGTCTTTTTTGAGGTGGAATCTCCAAGACTGAACCGAATGTGGAAGTGCTCTGAAAACTATATTGTTCCTCTGAATCCAAATAGTCCAACAACCTAAAATGATGATTTCAACAGCAAATTGTTTTGGGAGGAGCTGAGTGGCCAAGATGGTGTCCTCATAAACTGATGTGCCTCTACTTCTATTTGGAATCAAAGAATTCCAGCAATCTTGTGCAAAACTGCAGTCCCATAATAAGTGCATAGAAGTCTCTTCTGCTTGCTGATTACAATTTGGGCAATATATATCATCAAGGTGCATGCCTTTTCTTAGGAGAAGAGCCCTGGTGTTGATTCTACAGTGAGCTACCAGCTAGAAGAAATTTTTGTGCTTGAGTCTGCTGGAGCTATCCCAAATGAGGCTGAAAAGGGATGTTCCTCGTGCTTTTCCAGAATCAAATTATAAATATGAATTTCAGAAGGTCTGCCTGTAGCCCCAATGATGCTCCATTTATCATTAACATGTGGATTTAAGGTTGGAGCCAAAATGGGAAGCTGGTTGAACTCCTCAAATGCTTCAACAGAGAGAGATAAGTGGAACTGATCAATCCAATTTTGCTCCTGAAAGAAACTGAGAACAGATTGGTCCTCATGGAGTGCAAAGGAGTGAAGATGTGGGAGCATAGTTTGGAGACTCTGTTCCATCCAACTGTCAGTCCAACAGAGAATAGATTGTCCAGACCCAATGGAGCAGCTGCTTATTTGTTTGAATCTCTCAAGGAGGGCAATATGAGATTTCCACCAGAAGGAACCTTCAACTTTTCCTCTTGGTGGTTCAGAATGATAGTACTCCCTCCGTTTTTATTTACTTCGCATATTAGCTTTGGTCAAAGTCAAGCTTTGTAAACTTTGACAAAGTTTATAGACAAAAATATTAACATATACAATAACAAATCAATACCATTAGATTCATTGTTGAATGTACATCCATATCATATAGATTTGTTATGGTAAATATTTATATTCTTTTCTATAAATTTGGCCAAACTTTACAAAGTTTGACTTCAGTCAACTCTAATATGCGGAGTAAATAATAACGGAGGGAGTATTTCTCCCAGATCAAATTAATCCATGGTATATTCTCCTTATTAAGAAATTTAAAGAGGTTTTTCATTAGACGAGCCTTATTGTCACTACAAGAAATATGTCAACTTGTGACCACCACTATTGGTCACTGAAAGGTCATGGTTTTTCATTTGCGACCTTTTTGTGACCAAAAACAGAAGGTCAAAAGCTGGCGGTCATAAACTGACTATAGCGACCTTTCTTCTGGAATGGTCGAAGACGTTTACGACCAAAATACGTCTACTATTTTGTTTTGGTCACTAGCAACCTCCCCAGGCCACGTAGGCATCCAGCGTGGCAATCTGACGTGGCACAAGATTCAGCCCGGTCCAATTCGGTGTTTATATGGGCCGAGCCCATTAATTTAGCCCATTTATATTTTCTGTGATTTTTTTGTCAACTTCATGGACCAAGCCCAACATTGCAGCCTTTTTATTTTTGGCCCATGGCCTTTTTGTCTCAACAGTTTCATTTTTTTCTTTTTTTATAAATTGGGTTCACTAGTCAGGTGGGTCCCCATTGTCAGGTTCTAGTACTGGGTCCTAGCCATCAGGGCAATATTCTTCATTTTTTTTATTTCACGCAAATAAATACCAGGTATTTAAATTGGCACACAGAAAACACACGAAATACTTCAAATATTATCAACCATCAAAGTGCTACATCATATAACACACATACAAATGTGATCGGCATCAAGTTTACAATCAGATAACAAGCTCCACAAGTGTACAATCACATGAGCCAGGTTCTGCTACATCATACACACATACAAATAGGAGCAGCATAAAGGGCTTCATTAATGCAAAACTTGACACTTGACAGCAATATTATAACTATGCTTCCTCCGACTTCTTTGTCCTGATGCTCACGAAGAAACATGAAAGCCCATCTGCATGTTACAGAACAAAATGTTTAGGAACAAAATAGAAGTAAATCTAACAGCATATTTAACAATAAATAACAGAATAATGAAGTTAACGAGACATTTTAAAATCAACTTGACAGTTGACAGCAATGTTTGCATTGGACACATCCAAAACTAAAATTATACATAAATGCCTAAATTCCAATGCCCAATGCCTCAGTTTAGTAAACACTAAGCATGGTACATAGTAAAGATTGGACACAACCAAAACTGAAATCATTTACTCTATCAAGCAACAATGATGCAACACACAAGAAAATAGAGATGCACAACGGAGCAGCATCATATATCACACAATATGGACACTGCCAGCTCACCGAAGAACTTGTGGTCGCCGCCGTACATAGCCACCATCGGTCACCTCGTTGATCTTTTCCTTGAAGTTCTCTAACTCCAGGTTGTTCCACTGCAGCTCGGTATTTTCTCAACCGTATGTGTACATGCATCATGTCATACATAAAATATTCTAGTCAATATTCTCAGCTAACTTTGATGTAATGAAAATAATTACTTAAGGACTTGGGGTAAAAATTGATATTAGACATCAAAATTAGCAGCGCTCATTTCAACCATGTTCAGATTAACTTGAGGTAAATTAGCAGTAATGATATTAGTTACAAGCTAGGTGTGTAACTGCTGTCAACACCACCACCACCAGAGACACGCAAGATAAGCATCAACACCACCATGATTTTGATATCAGCCACTCCATATCACCAGAGCATCACAGGGGCACATATGTAAAGCAAGTACACGTGGTCAGCTACTGACAGACCCTAGAACCACATGAATTTATCACCAGAGAGCTCCAGTAGGAGTTGATGCTTGGTTACAGCATCTAGCAGCAACTAGTACAGCCCCACGTCCAACCCAAATCATGGCCAAGGCCATGCAGGAGCTACATCAGAGAAGAAGGAATGGGTAGGAGTTCACCAGAGGGACATTGTAGCCGTAGCAGAGGCTCAGCCACACCACGGCTGTGGTGTGACCATCACCACATCTAGGAGAGGGTCTGGAAGCCGCCGAAGCACCACCGCGGTGACCAGGGCAAGTGTCAGGCACAGTGGCGCCACCCCAGGGACATCACCGCATGGACATCACCGGCCTCGCCCTGTTTCAAGAAATGTTCAGAACAACTTTGTCAGACTCGATCAATTCTGAAGAAACCAACTTCGTCGTCAGACACATACATACATACATACATACAGGAAGCAAAAGAAGAAGAAACAGAGCTCTATATAATGTTTATATCAAATGAGCAAGACACAGGAAGCAAGACACAGAAGAATTTTAGCTCTACATAATGTTTACAAGAACAGGACCCCAATACAGGATTTAACTTGTCCTCAACACTGTTAACAAGGTACTGAAAGTAGCTATGTGCATCAGCCTCACCAAGTCTTATCATGAATTGGTTGCTTTTACAAACTGTAATATATTTCTGGACAGCAAACTAAATAGATGGCTGCTCTCAAACCATACATCCAAATGAAGCAAAAAAGTACTCTATGGAAACCTTAGAACATGCTTTACAACTCATATGTAGAGGCCAACTTGAAATTATGAGCATAACGAACTCATTTTTTAGTTAGAAGCTCGCTGCCCAAAACAGTCAGGTAGTGCAGTTTTTTAGCTGAACCAAAATCAGTTTACACAGAGGTGAGGAACTACTTCAAAAACAGAGGTAAGTAAGGAACTACTTCAAAAACAGAGGTGCTAATTATGTTTACACAAAAAAAAGAGTATGGTGTCTATTTGCTAAACTTGCAGGAGCTAAGAATTCATTCCCCACGGAGAAAATGAACTGACTGAGACTATGATATGTTTGTCGGCGGCCTACGTTTATGGTATCCTATTAACACACCATAAAGAAAAGAGATCATGTCCCATCGTCATTATATTAAATTTCTACTAGTACACAGTGCTAGAATCATACGACCTAAATCCACATGACCTAAATAAATCCCAATCAAACCAAATCCCGCAACAGAACCAATCATGGCGGGGGCTCACTTGCAGATTATTAACAGTGGTGACTGCCACTTGCAGATTCAGAGAAACAGTGGTGACTGCCACTTGCAGATTATTAACAGGCATAGGCCCATGCTCAGTTTACAGGGCCTATTTATTCAGCTAATTTACAGATCAGTTGTGTATTGTCTACGAAAATAAACATTTTGGTACCCCAAAGTTGCAGATCGTGTATGATTGCCTAGTTTAAGAGCAGAATTCCAATGGAGACAATGCACATGTAGCAGGTACGTAAAAGACATTTTTCAGGAAGTTTATGAATGAGAATATTAGGCTAGTAGTAGCAGCAGCTGTGGAACTACCGCGCTAAGATATTACTCTAGATGGTTGGATGAGGTTCTGGTTTGACAACATCTCTGAAATCAAAGGTGAACAAAACCATAGGGAAGGAGCAATATCCAGCAGCAAACGCTCATTCATTATGTACTAGGAAGCATTGACTGATCTAACCGAGTCAAAATACATGAAAATCGTCATCCATCTGCCAGCCGTGCTCCGGTTGGTGGGCGCATGCGCGTCACAGCCGATGGAGGAGGCGAGAGGGGGAGGAGAGGATGATGCACTTACCCACTCGGGCGGGGCGGCGGAGGAGAAGCGGGTGGTGAGCGAAGCGCACGCCGTCGACCTCCTCAACATCGCCGGAGCGGGTGGGGGAGCGGAATTGGTGCATCCGCACCTGCCTGCCTGCCTGACTACCTACGCGTGGCTGAGACATTAGCGAGGGGAGGGAGGAGGAAGCGGGGGGGGGGGTGCACGAGCAAGGCGGGACTGACCAACGACGCAGCAGCCGCCGCCGATGGTCGTTGGCGGCAGTAGTGGCGCCGCGCCCGTGGGTCTTCCTCCACGGCTCCGCGACACGAAGCAAGCGGAAGGAGAAGCCTGCGGCTGGAACGCGTGCACGCGCTCGGAAGGAGTGGTGGTGGTGGCGGCGCGAGGGAGGGAAAGGAAGACAGGAGGGCGTCGGGGAGGCCATGGATGGGGGGGAGCTCCATCGGAGGGAGGTGGCGGCCGTGATCTGGAAGGGAGGAGGTGGCGGCTGCGATCTAGAAGGGACGAGCGCGGATCCGACCGTGGCCGTGGGAGAGAAGGGGAGGGGTGGGGAATCGCCGCGGCGCTTCCCACCGACGAGATCGAGGGAAGGATCGGTGGAGCTGGCGGGGAGGAAGGGGACGGGATCGAGAGGAGGTAGGGTTTGCGCTGGTGAGGAAGGGGACGGAATCGAGAGGAGCGAGGGAAAGAAAGGAGGCGGGGGTGGATGGAAATTGACCCAGAGGACATAGCTAGGGTTTTAGGGTTGGTGTGGATGGGTCGAGGACAGCCGTTGGATCCCCGAGCATCCGACGGTGTTGGATGCACGATCCGCGTGATATGTCCACGGACCAATCAGAATGCAGTATGATTTTATGACCATCTAAATTGGTCGTAGTTGACTTAAAATAATGTGTTAAAATTATTTAAGCTACTTTATGATCTGAGAAATTCTAAAACAAATGGAAAACCTTCTCATTGTGTCACTAAAATTTGAACAAGTTTTTAGAAAAAATAACAACATGGAATAAGATAAATATCTTTAAAAAGGTGTCGTCGGAAATGAGTTTTTTACAAAAAAAACATTTTCCCTTTTTTGAGTGCCCAAAATGAGTTTTTTTGTGAAGGAACTACAATATATTTATTGCAAAATTGCATGAAATCAATTTTATAAACTATTAGGCCATATTTAATGCACAAATGACCAAATAGTTGGGTGTCAAAAGATTTTATCCACCTCCGGTAAAAAAGACAAATTTCCGCTGATCCAGCTGGAAGCGGGTCAAATTTGAATTGTAGCTGCCTCATAGTTTGCTATTTATTTTTTCCAAAAATCATTTCTAGGTACATAAGCATCTATTTAATAAGAGAAACATCAAATGTTTTCCAAGATTCAACCACTAGCTAGGAACGGTAAAGCCCGCTGTTTGACCGCATTTTGAAACGGGCATAAAAAATTCAAAAAAAAATCAAAAAATTGGAAAACCTTCGCATTGTGTCATTATATGTGACCAAGTTTTCAGGAAAAATAATAAACTTCTAATAGGGAAATTATTTTAAAAAAGTGTTCTCAGAAATGAGCTGTCATGCGTGAAGATTCATGGCTTTCAAGCCAAATGATCAATCTTATGGCCACATTCATGGCATAATTTGTTCAAATGATCTCATATTGTGCACAAGGGTGCATCTTGGAATTCCAAAAATGTTGATTTGGGAGGTTTTCATTTTCTTTGCTCAAAAGAACCATTTTTCATTTTCTGAGTGACCAAAATGTGTTTTTTTGTGAAGGACCTAGCATATGTTTCTTACAAAATTAGACCAAATCATTTTTCTAAAATACTAGGCTATATTTAATGCACAATTGACCAAATGGTTGGGTGTAAAAAGTTTTGATCCACCTCTGGTAAAAAAGACAAATTTCCGCTGATTCAGCTCGAAGCGGGTCAAATTTGAACTGCAGCTGCCTCATAGTTTGCTATTTATTTTTTCCAAAAATCATTTCTAGGTACATAAGTATCTATTGAATAAGAGAAACATAAAATGTTTTCCAAGATTCAACCACTAGCTAGGAACGGTCAAGCCTGCTGTTTTGACCGCATTTTGAAACGGGCATAAAAATTCAAAAAAAATCAAAAAAATTGGAAAACCTTCGCATTGTGTCATTTTATGTGACCAAGTTTCCAGGAAAAATAATAAACTTGTAATACGTAAATTATTTTTAAAAAGTGTTCTCTGAAATGAGCTGTCATGCGTGAAGATTCATGGCTTTCAAGCCAAATGATCAATCTTATGGCCACATTCATGGCATGTTCAAATGATCTCATATTGTGCACAGGGGTGCATCTTGGAATTCCAAACAATGTTGATTTGGGAGGTTTTCATTTTCTTTGCTCAAAAGAACCATTTTCCATTTTTCGAGTGCCCAAAAGGAGGTTTTTTTGTGAAGGACCTCCCAAATAATTGTTGCAAAATTGGACCAAATCATTTTTCTAAAATACTAGGCCATATTTAATGCACAATTGACAAAATGGTTGGGGTGTAAAAAGTTTTGATCCACCTCTCGTGAAAAAGACAAATTTCCGCCGATTAAGTTGGAAGCGGGTAAAATTTGAACTGCAGCTGCCTCATAGTTTGCTATTTATTTTTTCCAAAAAACATTTCTAGGTACATAAGTATCTATTTAATTATAGAAACACAAAAAAAAAATCCAAGATTCAACCACTAGCTAGGAACGGTCATTTCCGCCGTTTTGACCGCATTTTGAAACGGGCATAAAAAATTCAAAAAAATGAGAAACCTTCGCATTGTGTCATTATATGTGGCCAAGTTCCCAGGAAAAATAACAAACTTGTAATACGGCAATTATTTTAAAAAAGTGTTCTCAGAAACGAGCTATCACGTGTGGAGATCAATGGCTTTCAAGCCAAATGATCAATCTTATGGCCACATCCATGGCATAGTTTGTTGAAATGATCTCATATTGTGCAAAAGGGTGCATATTGGAATGGCAAACAATGTTGCCTAAGGAAGTTTTCATTTTCTTTGGACCAAAAAACCATTTTCCATTTTTCGAGTGCCCAAAAGGAGTTTTTTTTGTGAAGTACCTCCAAAATAATTGTTGCAAAATTGGACCAAATCATTTTTCTAAAATACTAGGACATATTTAATGCACAATTGACAAAATGGTTGGGTGTAAAAAGTTTTGATCGACCTCTCGTGAAAAAGACAAATTTCCGCCGATTCAGTTGGAAGCGGGTCAAATTTGAACTACAGCTGCCTCATAGTTTGCTATTTATTTTTTTCCAAAAATCATTTATAGTTACATAAGCACCTATTTAATTATAAATACATGGTTTGGTGGCGATACGTCGAGGTTTTGACGGTGGCCGAGGGCTCCAACTCTAGAGCGCGTAAACTCGCATGCCCGCCGCATGGTCACCGCGTGACCGTGGCGTTGCCATGTGTTCTGGGTGGCCTAGGCATGTCTAGTGGGTTGGGCACTCCCTAGGTAGGTGCTAGGAAGAAAATTACAACATAAAATTCTCACGAGGAGACCGATCGATGCTCAAACATGAATTAGTAGCCAAGTGTTTGATTAGCGGTACAGGAAATGTACATGGCTAATGGGCGTGTGTTTTGGCTGAGTATGATCATTTACTAAGAAGACCGTCTTCACAAATTTTCAGCTCAAAAGGAGGAGCCTAGGTGGTACTTGCTTTGCAAACTACCACACTGGACATAAATACGAATGTTGAAGCTCGGCTCAAAATAATGAATGGATTGAGCTGGCATTTGGTGGAGGATGGTTATTTGGGCATAGGAAAGCACTGTAGAAAATGGATACTATTTGGACATGTCAAAGTGGTACTTCCTTCACAAACTATTGTTGTGAACAGAATAGGAAAATGAATATTGTTGAATTATTTTTGAACTAGGCAAGGAAGGTTTTTACATATTTGACGAAGATATGACCCAAAGAATTTATGAGATTTTTTGGGGAATTTTGGGAATGACAGAAATATAGGTTGCTTCACAACCTAGGGTAAAAACTGCCACATGGACATGACACATTGGCAAAACTGATGAGGTGGCGCCTAGTCATAGCAACCCACCACAATTTACAAGGCTATGACCATCTATATTGGTCGTTAACAACTAGAAATAAGGCAGCGGACTAGCGTTGTTTGCTTTATGACCATTTCCTCTAATGAAATTATGACCTTTCTGACCAAAATGGTTGTTATGGTTTAGGGTTTAGAGCCCCCTAGACAGCTTTTGACCAATTGGTCTAAAATGGTCATAAATTTATGACCAATTCTTCGAGGGTCACTGACAGAAGGTCATAACTTGACATATTTCTTGTAGTGTGTGTAGGGAGATATCCAGGATTCCAAGGCCCCTTGCTTCTTTGGCCTACAAATCTTGGACCAAGTAATAAGTGTTGTTCCTCTGTCCTCCATGCCAAACTTCCTCCAAAGGAAATTCCTCAAGTATTTGGTGACTTGCTGCAAAACTCCTACTGGGAGAGCTAGAGAGCTCATGAAGAAGATTGGCAGTGATGCAAATACAGATTTGATAAGCAGTAGCCTTCCATCATAAGATAACATAGTGGAACAGCCAGAAAGCCTTCTTTCAATTCTTTGCATCATTGGGTTGAAATCTTCAATTTTTGGTTTTGATGTGCCAAGAGGAAGACCCAAATAAGTGAAGGGGAAATGACCTTGCTGACAACCCAAAACATGAAGCAAAGAGTTGATTTGTGAGTCAGGGACATTCAGTGGCACCATGAAAGATTTCTCATAATTAACTCTCAGTCTAGTGAAGGCGGAATAATGTAAGATGAGATTCTTGACTTGCTCAATTTGTCTGACATCGGCTGGCAGAACTAGGATTGTATCATTAGCATATTGAATCACAGGAAAGTCAGGGCAAGCTTGGCTTACTATAGGAGGACTAATTAGCTGATTATGCATGGCTTCATTGAGTATGGATTGCAGGAGATCAGCTGTCAGTACAAATAGCAAAGGGGAAACAGGGTCTCCTTGTCTGACCCTTGATTACAATGGAAAAATTTCCCAGGCACTCCATTTAGCAAGACAGAAGAAGTGCCTGAAGAAAGGAGCATGGAGATCCATTTCATCCATCTTTCTCCAAAACTTCTAGCTTGAGGTATTGAAAGAATAGCTTTATGATTAAGAAGATCAAAAGCTTTCTCAAAATCTAGCTTGAGGAGCACAATAGGCTTCTTAGATTGGTGACATTGATGTAAGTACTCATAGGCCCACCCTAAACAGTCATTAATGGTTATGCTCTTAATAAAACCATATTGGTTGATGTGCACCATTTTGAGAATAATAGTCTAAAGTCTATTGGCCAGCAACTTGGTTATGATCTTGATGGAGCAGTTGAGAAGAGAAATTGGCCTGAAGTCATTAGCAATGACAGGATTGTCTTTCAGGAATGAGAGTGATGAAAGAAGCATTTATGCTCTGCAAAGAAATATTTCCATGATAGAAATCATTAATCATCATGTAGAAATCTTCAGCAATGATGCTCCAACAAGCTTTAATGAAGTCACCATTAAAGCCAACTGGTCCAGGTGCTTTATCAGGGGGAAGATTTTTGACCACAGAGTCAATTTCTTGTTTTGAGAAAGGAACTTGTAAATCCTCTAATCCCTCAATTCTGGGAATAAGGTTTGTCAGATTTAGAAGATCTGAAATCTCACTAGTTTGTCCCAATCTCTCCTTGAATGTTGACCAAAGAATTGCAGCCTTTGCATGATGCTCTGTCATTTCAACCCCCTGGTCATTGATAAGTGTCCGAATGAAGTTGTCTCTGTATTTAATTGTAGCCTTTGCCTGAAAGAACTTTGAGTTTTCATCTCCAAATTTCACCCATCTAATTGTTGCTCTTTGCCTCCAATAAATACTCTGAAAAGACGACAACTTGAGTAGATGTTCTTTCAACATATCCCTACCATTTTGTTCCACATCTGAGAGCATTCTGAATTCCTCAAAGTAATCCAACATCAAGATAACACTATTGGTTGCCTGAATGCTAAGAGCCGGATGTGAAATGCTCTTACTCCAATTTTTTAGACCTTTCCTTAGCCTTTTAAACTTGGCAGTGATGAGTTTTGCACTATTACTAGCCTGAATGGGTTGTTGCCAAATGGTCTTTACTACCTCCTGAAAATCTGGAAGTTGAAGCCAAATATTCTCAAATCTAAAAACTTGTGCTTTAGGAATACTAGTAACAATTTGGACAAGGGGCAGTGATTAGAAATAGGTTTTGCCAAGGGAACAGCCAGGGTATTGGGGTAATGTGAGGACCAATTCTCAGAGGTGAACACCCAATCAAATTTTTTTCCAACAGAGGGGCTTATTGCATGTTGCTCCAAGTAAAACTTCTCCCCTTCAAAGGAATTTCAACCAAAGCTAATTGACTGATTGCAGCATCGAAATTCATCATATTATTTATATCTCCAGCTCCATCATTTCTATTGGAAGGGTATCTAATGTAATTAAAATCCCCTATAATGATCAATCAGTGTCAAAAGGCATATGTATGTTTTTGAACTAGACCAGGAAAATTTGTCTCCCTTCAGCATCACATGGATCATAAATGTTTGTCAAGATCCAAGAATCCCCTGTGTGAACTGAACTAAACCTAATTGAAATGGAGAAATCATTTTTAAACAAGCATTCTCCTTGAAACATAGCATCATTCCATGCCACAAGCAAACCCCCAGATGCCCCAACCGAAGGAGTAAAGTCAAATTTATTAATTCTTTTTGGGGCAATGTTTCTCAAATATGAACTATCAAAAGTCTCTCTCTTGGTTTCTTGCAGACAACACTACTAGGAAAAGGGCTAAAGATGAAATTGACACTAATGACGCACCAGAGAAGTGGTGCGCCACTACTATTTACTAATGGCGCACCAGGCACAAGGTGCGCCACTAGTAACAAAATGTTTTTTTTCATTTTTTCAAACATACTAATGGTGCATCCGGGCAAAGTGCGCCATTAGTAGTTAGAACTATTAATGGAGCACCAACCGTTGAGTGCGCCACTAGTGTATTCTTTTTTTTACTTTTTTGCAAAACTACTAATAGCGCACCGTCGCATAGTGCGCCATTACTAGTTCAAACTAGTAATGGCGCACTGTGCCACGGTGCGCCATTAGTATAAAAATTATTTTTAATACTTTTTTGCAAAACTATTAATGGCGCATGTATGTGTGGTGCACCCTCCCCCGCTCCACCGCCGCCGACGAGCACTCCCCGTACCCGCCCCCGCTCCACCACCGCCGACGAGCACCCCCCGCACCCGCCCCCGCTCCAATGTCGCCGACGAGCACCCCCCCCCCCCCCCGCACCATCTCCCCCGCTCCATCGGCCGCCACCGCCGACCCCCGCACCCTTCCCCATTCCACCGCCGCCGACGACCCACTGCACCCTCCCCCGCTCCACCGGCCGCCGCCGCCGACCCCCGGCCCGCACCCTCCCCCACTCCACCGTCGCCGACGACCCACCGCACCCTCTCCCCCGCACCTCGCCAGATCCGGTCCCCCTCGTCGCTGAGCACCCCCCGCACCATCTCCCCCGCTCCACCGACCGCCGCCGCCGACCCCCCACACCCTCCCCCACTCCACCGCCGTCGACGACCCACCGCACCCTCTTCCCCGCACCCTCCCCGGCCTGCTCCACCGTCACAAATGAATGCAACTAAAATTGCAAAAAAAATAAAGTTGATTATATTTTCAAATAACAAATTTCATGATATTTTAAAATAATAAATTTGATGATATTTTTTCATATTCATAAATATTTTCAAATAACAAATTTGATGATATTTTTTTAAAAATTATTCCTTTTTTGTAAAAAAATATTACTGTTATGATTTAAACAAGTTTGAACATATTTAAACACAAATAAATATCAAACATCATTTTAAATGCATAAAAACAAAAATTGGGGAGCCTGGGAATCAAACCTAGGACCTCCTAGTGTGTGTGCTGCGTGCTGACCAGTCAGGCTAGTGGGCGTGTTTTGATGGAGATAGGGTTAGGTGGAATATAACCTGACCAGTCGGGCTAGTAATTAAAACAAAATTCTAATGGTGCACCAGGGGGAGGTGCGCCATTAGAATCGTCGTACTTATGGCGCACTAGGGGGAGGTGCGCCATTGCTAACCCTCCCCCACTCCACTGTGTGGCCTCCCTCCCTCGCCAGATCCCCCACTCGACCCCAAACGTACGCCGTCGCCCCCTTGCTCCGCCCCCTCCGTCCGCCGTGCCTGCACGCCGTCGGCGCCGCCGCCGCCGCTGTGGTCTTGCGCTGCCCCGACGCCGCCGCCCCGACCCCCGCGGGACTCCACCCCCGCCGCCCCCGCGCCCCCCGAACGGGATCGGTCGAGCGCGTGCCGCCCGCTCCTCTCCCTCCGACGAGCGAGGGCCTCCTCCGGCCCCTGCAGCAGCCGGCGAGCGCGGCCCCGACGCACCCACCCCGCCTGCCCCTGCCGTCCTCCGCCACCGGCCCCTGCTCTTCTTCGACCGCAGCGAGCGAGGACCCGGACGAGCTCGGACCCCGACCCCGACCCCTTCGCCGACCCCACCCCTCCGGCGACCAGGTACCTCTCCTCCTTCCTCCTTTCTCCCTCTCTCCACCATTCCCCATTCCGTTGATGCCTCCGGCGGCCGCTCGCTGCCTTGCACACCCGCGCACGCACCTAGCCGTGCCGGCCCTGCTTGCTGTCCCGTGCGCGCCCCTGCGTCTGCCTGAGCTGCTTCTGCTTACTGTACTGCTAGCTAGCTTTTCAATTTTTACATTGACTAACCTCCTAGATAGACCCTAATCTGTGGTTAAACAACTATAAAATGACTGAATAAAATATGAGTAGGTAGTATATGATCAATAGGCAATACTAGTGGATATTAGGCCTTTTTACAGGCAATAATAGTGGGTGATGTACCTGGATGTCTGTGGGCGATGCTCCGGTGGTATGTATGATGCCTCCGCTTTTTTTGAGATTGCTGCTGCTATCTCACCAGATTATATGTAGTGTGTCATTCTTGCTATGGTCATGTAAGAGAAATGCTTTGCCTTGCTAATTTTACCATGAGATTTGGGGCAATCAGCTAGTTCTGGTCAAAGCAAGTGGTTTTCCTGAGCTATGCCTTGGTTAGAAAATGATGCATGATGGTTTGTTCAGAAGAGGAATAATCCGAGGATAGCACGTATCATGGGGTCAAACCTGGGACCCCTATTGTAATTTGATTTTGATTATTAATTTTTCTGTGAGCAGATGAATTACAGTGCTTGTGTTGTAATGAAACTTGAGCTGAAATAGAACTTGACAGCCTGTACAGTGAATATATACAGTCATTGTAATTTTTGGGAGTAATTTTTGGTGTCAAATCACTCGAGCAGTAACTGAATTTTTAAACTGAACTTGACACAATACTATTCAGTTAATTTGCTTGGACAGTAGTATGTATGCTCATCACTTTATGTATGGTGTTATGCACTGTTATCTCTGTTCAGTTGACTAATGAAGCACTAGGCTCATCCATGGTACAAGTTCACCTGTGAACACTTGAAATTAGTCAGGACATCCCGTACTGATAGATGTAAATTGTGTCCAGTAGGCTTTGAAGCACCGGTTTTTCCTGTTTCTAACTCCGAATCTGATATAAACCATACTGTTGGCATAAGTGGTCTTTTGTATATGTGCTGATGCTTTGTTAATATAAAGCTATAGATGATGTTGTACTTGTGATGATGCTACTTGTGATCTTCTGAAATGACCCATTGGCGACTTCATTACACGGGGATAATGATATTGCAGGTACCCTGAGAGGCCCTTGAGTTTGCCGGAATGTCGATTAACTTCTGTTCCGGGAAATTCGGGTACTCCATATGTCCTATTTTCAGCAAAGGTCATGCTGAAATTTTTCGTGAATTTCAGCATGACTTTGCTAAAAATAGGACATATGGGGTACTTGCGACTAATGTTGATTATCTTCTGCTCAAAATTTATGCTGCTATAATGTTGTAAGGGTACTAATTGGTCTCTTTTGCTGCTTATCAGAGATGGGGGGAAGCAGCCACCGCCGCTCTGCCTCGCCGGAGTACGAGTTGGATCCTTTCGAGTTCTTCACTATCATACTTTCTTCTTCAATATCAGCCACGAGGCAGGTATATGAAACGAGAGATCTCCCCTTCACCCATCTTATTATGATAACTCTGTTGTTTGCTACATCACTCCTTGTCCTAAATTGCAGAGGCTGCCTGACGCTTTTATGAAGATGATGGGTGAAGATCCGCCAGATAATGTGAAGCTCCGACAGGCCGGCAGTGGGGTTCGCAGGCTGTGGGACGTGGAGTTGGTGATCGAGGAGGGCCACATGTACCTGTGCCGTGGCTGGGAGAAGTTCTACAGTGCCTACGACCTGCGGACCGGGTACTTTCTTCTCTTGAGGAACGACGATGACGCCACAATGCTCATCGTGAAGGTTTTCAACAAGACTATGTGTCGCATGCGCTACGCTGAAGACGAAGATGCCAGTGCGTTCTGCCTCTTCTTATTCCTCCATATTTGGCTTTGTCTCACATCGATTGTTAATGGTCATTGTTGCATTTGGACAGGCAATGGGAGCAGCAGCAGCGATATTGGCTACAGCCAAAGCAGCAGCGATTATGGCTGTAGCAAAAGCAACAGCGATTCAAGCCTTAGCGAAAGCAGCAGTGATTCTGGCAGCAACGAAGACAACAATAAGGATGATCCGGACTGGAGTGGGGGAGAAGAGGAGCAGAGTGGGGATGAGGAGCTGCAGGATGACGATGGGCATCAGGCTGAGGATGACCTAGCGCTGGTGGTGGCTGACCAAGGGCAAGAGATGGTGGTGGCTGACCAGGTGCAAGAGATGGTGGTGGCTGACCATGGGCAAGAGATGGTGGTGGCTGACCATGGGCAAGAGATGGTGGTGGCTGAGGATGGCCTCGCGATGGTAGTGGTGCCTGACAATTACCACGCACCGGTGGTGGCGCCGGCGATCCCACAGCTGGGCGACATGACCACGCCAATTGTGGTAGAAGACTACATCCCACAGCTGCCTCCACTGCCTCCACCGCCTCGCCGCTCTTGGCGCATCAGGCTGAGGAAGGAGAAGGAGAAGAACAATGAGAACTAAACTATGTCAGGTATGTCAGATCTCCAAAATGATATATATATATATATATATATATATATATATATATATACTTAGTTACCTATTTATCTCTAATATGCTTAGTTTCCTATAGGTTAGCTCCAAAATTACTTATGTTAGCACAAAATGATCAAGTTTACATAATAAGCTTATAGTCTTCTTCTTATTCTTCTTCTTATCCAAAGTGACATATGTTAGCTTCATTTTACCTAAGTTGGCTCTAATATGCTAACTTAGAGCTTATATGCTTAGTTTCCTATAGGTTAGCTCCAAAATTACTTATGTTAGCACAAAATGATCAAGTTTACATAATAAGCTTATAGTCTTCTTCTTATTCTTCTTCTTATCCAAAATGACATATGTTAGCTTCATTTTACCTAAGTTGGCTCTAATATGCTAACTTAGAGCTTATATGCTTAGTTTCCTATAGGTTAGCTCCAAAATTACTTATGTTAGCATAAAATGATCAAGTTTACATAATAAGCTTATAGTCTTCTTCTTATTCTTCTTCTTATCCAAAATGACATAGGTTAGCTTCATTTTACCTAAGTTGGCTCTAATATGCTAACTTAGAGCTTATATGCTTAGTTTCCTATAGGTTAGCTCCAAAATTACTTATGTTAGCACAAAATGATCAAGTTTACATAATAAGCTTATAGTCTTCTTCTTATTCTTCTTCTTATCCAAAATGACATAGGTTAGCTTCATTTTACTTAAGTTGGCTCTAATATGCTAACTTAGAGCTTATATGCTTAGTTTCCTATAGGTTAGCTCCAAAATTACTTATGTTAGCACAAAATGATCAAGTTTACATAATAAGCTTATAGTCTTCTTCTTATTCTTCTTATTCTTCTTCTTATTCTTCTTCTAGTCTTCTTCTTCTCTTCTTCTTCTTCTTCTTCTTCTAACTTCTTGTTTATCATTTTGCAGATTTGATTTAATTCACGGAAGCTTGCATGGATGGAGTGCTTCTTTTCCATTTGTGTTTTTATTTTGTATCAATGTGAAACTTTTGTGAATTGATGGATAACGGTGTTGAATGAACATTGTGAAACTTTTGTAATATGTAACGATGGAACTATGTGTTGGCTATGTATGTATATATGATGAAACTTGTTTGTTGGATATGATCTAGTGGACGCAGGTAACATCGTTACATATGGCCCCCTGTATGTAAGCTAAGCAGATCTGTGTTGTATGTTATCTCTAATATTTTTTAACCTGTGAAAATATCAGAAATGAAAAAAAATACCTAATATTCATACTAGTGGCGCACCACACAAGACACTAATGGCGCACTGCTATAATCACAATAATGGCGCATCACCCAATAGTGCACCATTAGTATGCCAAAGCACATGGTTAAATATGGCCTCTGGGAGGCATACTAATGGCGCATGGTGTTCTATACTAATGGCGCACTGCTCGGTGCACCATTAGTATACCAGATACTAATGGCGCACCGGTGGTGCGCCATTAGTAAGAAATACTAGTGGCATGATACTAATGGCGCACCAGCAGTGCGCCATTAGTAGGCAAAACTGGTGCGCCATTAGTAGCCCTTTTCCTAGTAGTGCAAATAACTGAGCACTGTGATTCCTCAATTTTATTAGATATAGCAAGCCACTTGTCACTTGAGTTTATACCTCTCACATTCCAGTTCAAAATATTCCAGGATCTATTCATTGCAGAACAAACAGATAGAAAGCAAGAACAGAAGCAGAACGGAAACCCTTAAGATAGGACAGACACTCAATCCAGTTACAGTCCCACAATCTGAAGGTTCTCTGAGAAGTCAAGAGAATAGAGAGAGAGTTCATTACAATAAAGTTCAGGTGCATTTCCAGGAGCATGAGACTTAAAAAAGGTGTTATTCAGGACCAAAAGAATGGCAACTACAAAGGTTCCCAATATTGCTATGAAAGACTTCAATCTTTCCATGCTAGTGGCGTTCCTCCTCTTTTGACTTTCTTCTGCAAGAGGTTTTCTTCAGAGCAGATCTTGGGATCCACCTTGCAATAAGAAGAGTTCAGATTCTTAATTATTTTTGAGTTGCAGACAGGAGGTTTAGCAGTACATGCCATACAGCTGCTATCATGACAGGCTTTCTTCCTATAGCCCTTATGTAAATGCTGCAATCTCTCACTTCTTCTTACCTCAGATTCCACTATAGGCACCCTATCTTTTCTTTTACCCTTGACAGCAACAGGACTGCAGAAGCTGACCTCCTCTGCAACAGGTATAGGCTAAGTTTCCTCCAAACTAGGAGCCTGCAACTGAGAGCAAGAGGGGGCCACTGTTACAGGACAAGTAGGGGTAATGGAGAAAGCAAGATGCTGAGATTTCTGAAACCCTTCACAAATAATAGACCACATAGGAGACAACAAGAACATCTTGGCCCACTCAAATTTATCAGGAGTCAAAAGTGCACAGCAAATAAAATCCACCCAGTCATAAGGTACCTGAACATTTATGTGGCCTTCAGAACCCACAGAGAAATGCTTCTCCCAAGCAGAAAAACAAGCCACAACTTGACTGCTAGAATCTGCAACAAAGTCATCATGAGGGTAATTAGATAAATATCTCCCTTTGACATTAAACCCTGGTGGTGCTGAAGAATTTGAGGTAGAAGAGCATGTAACAGCCCTACTTGCAGAGTCAGGTTTGGAAGAGGTATCTGAAGAGCAATCTAGGATTTCAATTTCCTCATCAACAAAGGAGCTTTGGTCATCTTCCTTGTTTTGAGCTGCCAAGATTTCATCAGGAGAAGCTAACTGAATTACTGGGTCCTCTCCTTCAGCAAGATTCAGGTTAAAAAAAGAGCCATCCTCCTCCTCAATTAACAAGTTACCCTCTACCTGATTAATTTCCAAAGAAGTGATCACCGGAGCTTGATTGTAGGAAGGTGATGGAGGATAGCCATCGATATGCAGGATAGCCAGGACGTCGGGGGTAGCATTGGAAACGGCCTCGTGAAGGGCCTAAACAATAAGCAATTTCCCAAAAATCAATGATTATTACCATTGAAGGGCATAAACAGCAAGCAATTTCCATGTAAACGGCTGGGTACTATGTCCATTTCCCTTCAGGAAAGCAGGCTTCTATGATCATGATTATTACCAGGTATAAAGTTGCACTTTTGTCCCGTAATGTGCCTTGGACACACTTCCAAGCTCCCAACCATCATCAATTGCAGTCTCAAATTAGATTAATAGTTATGCAAATTTATCCGAGAATGTGCAACATAAGCATGCCTTTTGTATTGGTTGACCGTTGAAATCTCAAATTATTTCTTGCGAAAGTAAACAACTTTGTACTAAATCACTTATTTTGGAATGGTGGGAGTAGTTTTTTTTGGTAAGGATCATACTACTTGTCGATCTCTAGGATCTGTAATAATATTTATCCTTAATGGTATCGAGGATTGTGTAGATACTAACATTGTATTGAGAGTTCGTGCTAGCTATTTCTATTTGGAAGAAATTCCTTCTATTTTGAAGTTGTAGAAACAAATGGTCTCATACTCAAGTTGGGAGTCACTGTAGACTAAAACAATATGTATACATGTGCCCAGTACCCAGACTATTATAATTTATCGTTTTCGTGCCTTCCAGGTGATGTGCCCAACATGCTTCTACACGAGTATGGCAATGGGAAATGAGCATGATTGTACATATAAATATATATTTTTCGTCAAGTTATAATTTTTTGGTCAAGATAAAGGACATAGCGGTATATCAGCTAAATGCCCAACTACAAACATCATATTTTGTTTCATGGTAATGCATGCCATTCAATTGTATGTGATAATGTGGCAACAACTTAAGAGACATCGGATCTGCCTTCTTTGCCCGGGAGCGTCATGGGTGACGCATGCGTCCTCCCTCTTGATGGCGGTGGCGAATCAACACAAACACGTGGGGAGGGGATCAGGGTGGAAACTGGGGCGGTTGGTGGGGGTATTCCTCATTGGCCATCCGTGGGGAAGTATGATGTGAAAAGGCACTATGGCAAAGATGAGGTGGGCATCATCCGGTTTTAAAAAAGAGAGCTCTAGCGAGAAATGTCCTACTACGGCGTGAAACTGAGTGGGAAGGGGACAGTCCAGAAAAAAGGAAGGTCGAGACAGTTGAATTCAGGGAGCCCGTTGAAGATAACACGAGAACCATATTTCTCCCTACATAATCTAGATTTGTGAGTGCTCGGACGGTCAAGATAGTTGAATTCGATGAGCCTGTCATTTGATGTCCGAACATGCTTGGACGTATAAGGGAAAAATGAGCTTTAACCTTGAAGACCACCTTAATTAGTTGTGTAACTTATTTATATTTATATGCATTACAGCCCGTAGCAACACACGGACATTCTACTAGTTTTCATAACATATCAATTTGATGTCATATATGTTACTATTTTTCTATAAAGTTAGGTTAAAATTTTAAAACTTTGACATAACGTAAAATATAGATGTATATTTATTCATGGATAGAGAATAGGACACGCCGAAGGCTGCTGATTAGCATAGCATTTGGCAAGAGTACCTTTATATTTGGCGGAAGCTCCTAAAGCCGGTGCAGCTTCATTAAGGCGACGGAAGGCTGCGAATCATGTAAGTTGTTTCAGATGTAGCTTTATTAACGTTCTTTATTACTGTATCACACGTTGGCGGAAGGTTACTAATTTGGCACTCGGTAACCCGGCCAACATTAAGGTCACATGCATGCTTATTTTTGTAGTTATTTTCTTTTACTCTTTGTATATTCTATACTGAGTAGCCAATTCGGAACCAGGCTCATTTGCATCTGATGAATAGAAAATTCAAAACAAATACTAGATTTTTTAAAAGAATAAATTTTTTCTGTATAGAAGATTTGTGTGTGTGTGAGGTCATGCCAATTTTTAGCGCATTTGAACATCTGAGTAGCTCTTAGCAAAGATAACAAAATCAGTCTAAATTGTGCACAAACAGTAAAAAAAAATCACATATCCTAAATTTATGTTTCATTATGAGAGCTATTCAGATGTTCAAATGCGTTAAAATTTGGCACGGACATCACGCACTCACGCATCTTTAACCACACAAAAATTGGATTTTTTTTATTCTTTTTACTATTTTAAACAAATTTATTATCCATTCCTAGGCCGGGAGCCAAAACACCATGTCCGTAATACATCGTAATATAGATGTGTACAGGACACTATCTTTACAAAACGGAAACTACAACGAATGAACATTCCCTCTGTAACTTCTCTGCATGATGTTGTGCAATTGAGCGCATGAATCTCTACACGAAAAACCTGGCCATACGCCGCTTGCAGAAACCATCAACGCAAACGTAGCATCGTGCTGCTGCAGGAAGAAAAAGCCTATCTAGGGATTTGGTGTTTGTTGTTTGCATAAGCCTATCTCTACACGGAAAACCTGGCCATACGCCGCTTGCAGATCACCTTCGTTTCTAATGGGTCAGCCCATCTAGGGATTTGGTGTTTGTTGTTTGCATAAGCCTCCTAACCTGTTTTGGGGAGCTTCTAGAAGCTTCAGACCATTTTTTAAGCTTCTAGAAGCTTCCAAGCGGGTTTTTTTGTTTTATGTGTGTTTTCTACTCGTTGTTTACTCATGTTTTTGACTTTTTTCTTTCCTTTTTCATTTACAAAAATCAAATTTCGAAATTTGTTTTCAAATCCATTGATATTTTTTCAAATTTGTAAAAAAAAATCAAACCTCTGAATTTTTTTTAAAACCATGATTTTAAAAATTCACAAACATTTTTTTCATATCAGTGCACTTATTTTCAAACCATGAACTTTTTCTTAAATTCCTGAACTTTTTTCAAATCATGAATTTTTTAAAATGATTTTTTTTCAAGTTCAAGAAAATGTTAGAATTCATGAAGTTTTACCAAATCTATCAAATCTTACATTCTTAAAAAGTTGATCCCCACTATAACCAATTCTCTCTACATACACACTATCCACATCAACGGCCCTGTTTGGATACTCTAACTCAGTTAAAGATTAGAGTTAGATTCTAACCCTGAACTAACTCTAGCCAGAGAGGTGTTTGGATGGCAGGGTTAGATGAAGCGCGGATTCGGCGAGACGCCTTCACGGGCAGTGCGAGAGGGAGGGAGAGAGAGGACGAGAAGCTTCGAGGAAGTGGGGAGGGATCTGTTGCGGGAAGAGCGAGAGAAAAATATGTCTTTTGTGGTCCCAAAAAGAACTAACCCAAATAAGCACCTCTTGAATGGGTTAGATTTTTTGGATGGGTTAGATGCATCTAACCCAAACTAACCCTTCTATTTGGATATTTTTGGGTTAGTTGTGTCCAAACTAACCCAAACTAACTCTAACCCATGGATCCAAACAGGGCCAACATGCATGCCACATGTACATCTTTTCATCAATTCTCTCTCTCTCTTCCGACGTAGTACCTTGCCATCGCATTTACTAGCTAGCATGCAAATGCGAAGCTAAGGGGGTGTTTGGTTGAGAAGTCCTAGGACTTTTTCTAGTCCCAGGGACTAATCAAAAAAGACTCTCTAGTAGAGTCTTTTTTTAGTCCCTGTAGAAAAAGTCCCTCCCGTTTGGTTCCTAAAGACTTTTTAGGGACTTTTTCTAGTCTCTGGGACTAAAAAGTCCCTGAACCAAACACCCCCTAACATGCAACAGACCGCTTATTTTCTTCTACAGTACATGCCAAAGTTTTTCCCATCTCAGCGTCTCTTCTCCTTCCTATCATCTCCATGGAAACTCCTACCCCACTTCATCTTCTTCAATCCCCATGAACTCACGCCAGTGAAAAGGTCACATCGGCACCTTTGCCTTCTCCTCTACCCTCCCCATCTTCACGCCCGACCCCCTTGCACACCTCCCGCTTCGCCCGTGCCACCCGTGACCCGCCCACCCTGATTCGTCCTCTTCTCCTCGACTGCAGGGCGATGGGACGTGGGTCCAGCAGCGGTTCCATTACTGTCAACCCAGATCGTCGAGGAGCGCAAGCAAATCAGCCTATGCGCGTCATTGCTCTCCTTCAGGCCCTGCCCACGTCGGCGGCCTCGGACACGCCGAACGCGGCCTCATCCGGAGTTCCGGACAGGGAGTTCGGGTTCCGATGGGAGGATATCAGGAAGGAGCAGCTCACCGGGACGGTGGTCTTGCACGAGCGCCGCGTGCTCCTCTACTGCAAGGGCCCTGAGGAGCGCCGAGTCCGACCACCTCCCCACCTCCTTGCTGCCGCCATAAATGCCCGCAAGCCCAACCTGAAGAAGAGAGTAAGCATCTCTTCTTATTCTCCCTCTCCCTCAATTTGCTTTTTTGATTGGCTTGATTTGGTATAGTGATATGGTAGATTGGTAGTTGTATACTACAGTACTTCTGAGTGTTATTCCGTTATTTTATCCTCTGAAATGTGAAAACCTGACTAGATCTGGATTATTGTATTTGTATGTATTATTACGTCTACATATGGAGGAGCAGAGCTTTGCATCGGACCTTTGCCTGCTGATATATGGTCGCAACCAGCAGTATCCAAGACAGGTGGCCGCCTTTTGTACCATGTTCACAAGGAATTGGTGCTCTGAAATTCAATACATTTTTGCAGGTTTCCTCTCAGTTGCTCATGTTCACAGCAAGTAACCATATGGTTTTCCATAGGCAATTGCACAGTGACGGATCTACAGGGTGGACAGGGTGGGCCGCGGCCCACCCTGGGATTTTGGTACAACCCATATATATACCATAGTCCATAAGAGATTAGCAGATGGGCCAGAAGAAAAGAAACGAAAAGCCCAACAACCACAACCTCGACTCGTTCGCACAGCCGTGGACCGTGGTAGCCCGCGCACTGGCTCCCCGTCCCCAAATCCCCTCACAGTACCAAATTGTTTCAGTTTAGGTCAGAAAATTGATACATTGTTCTCGTTTTTTGAATCAATAAATGTCATTGTCACATTGAAGAACAGAATGTCAATCATGATCACATGATTACATATACAACCCAATAACGGTGGCGCAATGGGCGCTCGCTGAGCTATGCCACGTCATTTTCCATATCAAAGGTGGAAGAATGAACCCATGCAGGTAGTCTTTGAACTTTTCAAGGTATGCAGGATTCTTTTATGCAAAATTGAGACTTATTTGAGAAAAAAAATTGATCAATTTATCTTGTGCTATTGGTAAATTAATTAGTACATTTGCAGTTGTAAAAAAATATTATTAGGTTGGACCACCCTGGTTCAAAATCCTAGATCCGCCACTGCAACTGCACAACATTATTTTCCAGGAGGACAATTAATCAACTTATTTCACATTCAGTACACTACAAACAACTGCTGATACAATGAGGTTCAACCATGCTCTTAGCCACCGGATGTCATAGTTGTTGCCTTGACTGAAAATATAAGGGCGTTTAGATCACTATAGTGATCTAAACACTCTTATATTTCTTTACAAGGGAGTATTTGATAGTTCATAGTTGATAGCACTGAATAAAATATTCCAGAATATTACTTATGTATCTTATCAGTTAAGGCTTCATTCGGTTTGAAGGATTTTCATAGGAAAAACATAGGAATAAGAATTTCGAAGGAAAATGTCCTATATATGCATTCGGTTTGTAGGAAATGTGTACAGGAATTTCGTAGGAATACTACTCATTTCCTATGTTTTTGGAGAAAACTACACATCCACCCAAAGCTCATTTTACGTGTAGGAACGAGACAAGTCAATTCCTTAGGATGGCAAGTGTCATCCTATCAAATTCCTATACTACTCCTAATTCCTACGTTTTGATTTCCTCCGAACCGAATGAGCCCTTCCTCTTTGTTTTTGCTAGCGTGTATCAGATTGGTTATTGTCGTTTCAATACAGTTTGTGGTTTTAGTATTTTTTATCATACTGAAGCTTTCGTTAGATTTTTTGTGGGAGTTTCAAGAGAAATTTGTTTCTTTGCTTGCAGCCCCTATTTTAGTGTTCAGCCCTGGTATAGTTGAAGAATAATATGGAGAGAAGTCCCCCATCAGCATATCTGAGCTTAGGTACAATTGAACTCTCTTTCTTGATGCCATTTTACTTCATGCTTCACATTTTATTACATGATTCACTTACCCGAACAAATAATGTGGTTAACAATCTTATTTCAGATGATTGAGCTAAATGAATATTATGGAGATGAAACCTTTTATCAGGTTGTTTGAGTTTAAGTTCAAATTCTTCTGTGGTTCAAGGCTTCAAACTGCTCTTTTCTATCAGGTTTGCATGAGCTAAAATAATAAGATATTACGAAGTCTTTCATCACCTGATTTGAGTGATCGTATATTAGTATCACACAATTTCCCAAATATTTTTTTTATTAATGTGGCATCTTGTAACGCCCCACATGTAACCTTCCCCAAATGTACTCCGACTCTTGCCGTTTCCGGCATTAAGTTATATTTAATTCTCGGGTTCGGGTCTTTGTCTCCGTGTGTTGTTTTTGTTTTCGTGCATCTCATATCATGGCATCACGTGCATTGCATTTGCATACATGCTCATCTCATGCATTCGAGCATTTTTCCCGTTGTCCGTTTTGCATTCCGGCGCTTCGTTCTCCTCCGGTGGCCATTTCTAGCTTTCTTTCGTGTGTGGGGATTAAACATTTCCGGATTGGGCCGAGACTTGCCATGCGGCCTTGGTTTACTACCGGTAGACCGCCTGTCAAGTTTCGGGTCATTTGGACTTCGTTTGATACTCCAACGGTTAACCGAGGGACCGAAAAGGCCTCGTGTGTGTGAAGCCCAACACCCCTCCATTTTGGCCCAAAACCCACCAAACTCAGCTCCATCGTCTCGGTCGTTCGATCATGATCGTGTGGGCGAAAACCGCACCTCATTTGGACTCTCCTAGCTCCACTTATGTCTATAAATACCCCCTCCATTTTCGGATCCCGTCTCCCACCTCGAAACCCTAAAAAAAAAAGAGATCCAGCGCGCCGGCCGGACACGTCCGAGTCCGACCGGACAAATCGCGCCGCCGCCTCCGCACCAGTGGGGAGCCGCCACGTGGCGCCCCAGATCCGCCGCCGCCGCCGGCCCGGGAGGCCCGAGCCGGGCCCCCGCGAGCCCGTAGCCGCGCCGCCCGTCCCCCGTCGCCTCTCCACACTCCGGTGGCCGGAGCTCCACCGCGCCGCCGCGGAGCGCCTCGCCGGAGCCCGCGCCGGCCGACCCCGCCGCCACACCACGCCGGCTCGCCGCCGCCGCCTCGACCACGCCGCCCCGGCGACCACCGGATCCGGCCGGCCCCGCCGCTCTCCCTCCTCGCCGACGAGCTCCGGCTCCCTCCTCTCCACTCCGGTCGCCGCCCCGACGAACTCCGGCGGGATCCGCCGCCGCGCCATCGCCGGCGCCCCCTGCTACAGTGTTTGCGCCCCGATCTAGATCTGGCGTGAACAGTAAACCCTAACCCCGTTTTTTTTTCTCTAAGTCCCAGGAATTTTACTCCATATGCCCATGTTTGACCTGCCATAACTTTGCATCCATAGCTCCGATTTGAGCGTATAATATGTCAAATTCTTCGTCTCGACGAGTACATCATTTCATTCCATTGCATCATTTGCATTTGAGGTCATCTGGTTGCCAAAAATACTGTTGGAAGGAGGCATGTTGAGTTAAATTGCAGATCCGTTAGTCCAACATGCACTTTTGTCATTTTTGCCATATTTAATCCGTGCATGATATGCCTGTGCCCCTTTGGGATGAATTGTTAATCATGTTACCTTCTTTCCAGAGGTGTCTTCCATGTATTTTTAGGAGGTGTGTGTTGTCTTGTGCAAGCTTGCGAAGAGGGCTACCTGAGATTTCAGATTTCAGGGACTTAGTGATTTTCACTAAGTCTGAGCCGTTTTAGTTCACGATGCTATATGTCCGGCTTGTTTCCTAGCGATCCGTGCCTATTTTGAGGATGATTAGTAAGAGTGAATTGTTATGCTTGTTGTGCTTAATCCATCCATGTCTTTACTTGTTATGTTGGAGCACCCTAGGTTGACTCAATCGAGCTCAACTTTTGGATAGTTGCTGTTTTGGGCAGATCGTCAACTCTTTTGCGATTTTGCCGGAGTGATTGCTAGTGATCCATGCATGCTATGCCATTGTTCTTGCCATGTCTAGCTAGAATTTTGTGCCTTCTTAATGGATATATGCTTGCCTTGCCATGACTTGCACCGTAGTGAGAGCATCGTGCTCGTTTATATGCCTCCGTGAGTTATTATTTCAGCATGTCCCAGTTTTCACTAAGTCTGAAAACTGATTGTGTTTCATCGATGTTCGTGTGCTCGGTAGAGTATTTTGTGAACCCTTTTGGCCCCAGGTCATGTTGGGTGTTTTGTTAAGCTTGTTGAGTAGCTCCATGCCATGCTCTTACTTGCCATGTTCAGGTTTTCCTTCATGTTGTTTTGCTGCTCCGAAGAGAGCATCATGGTCTGAAATTCCAGACTAGCGTTAATTTCGCTAAGTCTGAAATCTGTTTTGCTTATTCAGTTTTGCCATGCTTGTTTGAAGCCCTTAGTGGATGAATTTGCCTATGCCTCAGTCATGATGATTTGTTAAGCTTGATGAGTACATCACTGCCATGTAATTTGTTTTCATGTTGGGTGGCTGTAGCATGTTCATTTTGTTGCATTTAGGAGGCATGTTGCTGTAAATCGCAGATCGGTTCGTTTAGTAAAACGCTTGCCATTTCTTAACCGTAGCTCCGATTGCCATGATCTTTATATCGTTTTCAGGGGATTTCTTCCCCTCTATCCAGTGGCACTCTTGGATTTCCAAGTTGAGGCCAGGTTCATGCATTTCCTGTTACTTGTTGCATTCTTGCATCCCGCATCGCATCCCGCATAGCATATCATCTTTGCATCGTATTGGTTGCCCTTGCACGTGGTTGATTGTATCCTTGTTGCTTGTTTGTGTTGTTGGGTAGAGCCGGGAGATGAGTTCGCTAACGAGGAGCCCGTTGAGTTTGCTTTTGAGGATCCAGTCAATTCTGACAACTGTGCAGGCAAGATGATCACACCCTTGAAATCACTACTATCTTTGCTATGCTAGTTTGCTCGCTCTTTTGCCTTGCCAATGCTACGATGCCTACCACTTGCTTGTCAGCCTCCCAATTGCCATGATTGAGCCTCTAACCCACCTTTGTCCTAGCAAACTATTGATTGGCTATGTTACCGCTTTGCTCAGCCCTTCTTATAGCGTTGTTAGTTGCAGGTGAAGATTGGAGCCGTTCCTTGTTGGAACATTTATTTACTTGTTGGGATATCATTATATTGCTATGTTATCTTTACTCATCTATATACTTGGTAAAGGGTGGAAGGCTCGGCCTCTCGCCTAGTGTTTTGTTCCACTCTTGCCGCCCTAGTTTCCGTCATATCGGTGTTATGTTCCCGGTTTGTTGCATCCCTTACGCGGTTGGGCTATAATGGGAACCCCTTGATAGTTCGTCTCGATTAAAGCTTTTCCAGCAATGCCCAACATTGGTTTTACCATTTGCCACCTACCCGTTTCTTTCCCTTGGGTTTCCGGAGCCCGAGGGTCATCTTATTTTAAACCCCCCCCCCCCCCCCCCGGGCCAGTGCTCCTCTGAGTGTTGGTCCAACTGTCAGCTGCCGGTGGCCACCAGGGGCAACTCTGGGCTGGCCTACCCGTACCTAAGACAATCTGAGTGTGCCCTGAGAAAGAGATATGTGCAGCTCCTATCGGGATTTGTCGGCGCATTCGGGCGGTGTTGCTGGACTAGTTTTGACCTGTCGAATCATCTTGTTGTACCGGGATACCGAGTCTGATCGGTGGGTCCTGGGTGGAGGTCTATTCCTTCGTTGACCATGAGAGCTTGTTATGGGCTAAGTTGGGACCCCCCTGCAGGGATTGATCTTTCGAAAGCCGTGCCCGCGGTTATGGGCAGATGGGAATTTGTTAATGTCCGGTTGTAGATAACTTGAACTTAATTAATTAAAATGGATCAACTGCGTGTGTTGTCGTGATGGCCTCTTCTCGGCGGAGTCCGGGAAGTGGACACGGCGTTGGAGTTATGCTTGCGTAGTCTGCTCTACTTAGTTACCGCTCGTGCTTTGCCTTCTCTTCTCGCTCTCTTTTGCGAATAAGTTAGCCACCATACATGCTAGTCGCTTGCTGCAGCTCCACTCACATTACCCCTTCCTTACCTATTAAGCTTAAATAGTCTTGATCGCGAGGGTGCGAGATTGCTGAGTCCTTGTGGCTCACAGATTACTATTATACCAGATGCAGGGACCGATGACACTCCTCCGGATGGCGCGTTCGAGCTGAAGTGGGAGTACGACGAGGACTCTCAGCGATATTATGTTTCTTTTCCTGATGATCAGTAGTGGTGCCTGCTCGGGGTTCGATCCAGGGTTTAGTCGCATGTTGGGGGGTCTTTTCTATTTTGGCGCCGTAGTCGGGCCATGAGTGTTTGTATGATGTATGCTATTTATGTACCTTGATGTGACGTGGCGAGTGTAAGCCGACTATTATTATTATTCCCCCTTTATATTTATATGTACATGGGTTGTGTGAAGATTGCCTCACTTGCGACATATGCCTTCAATGCGATTATGCCTCTAAGTTGTGCCTCGACACGTGGGAGATATAGTCGCATCGAGGGTGTTACAAGTTGGTAATCAGAGCCTTCCCCGACCTTAGGAGCCCCATTCCTTGATCGTTTCTAGCAGCCGAGTTGTGTCTAGAAAAATGTTTTGAGTCCTTAGGAATTATATATCGGAGAGCTTAGGAATTCTTTTTACTTCCCAGTCTCCTCATCGCTCTGGTAAGGCATCCTGACGTAGAATTTTGTCTCTTCTTTTCTCAAATTTCACTAAAAAAAATTTTAGGATCACGCGAGTATCTTGGTTTTGTTCCGATGGCTTATGATGAGAATACTGTCTTGGTGCCTCCTGTCAGGGGTTTAGTGGAAGTGTCCCGGGGAGTTGAGCTCTGAGGTGTTGTCATCATAATTCTATCGTTGCAATTCTGGTATACTTGAGATATGTGCGCGACATCGAAAATCTCCTTTATGCAGTTCGTTGGTGAGATAACCTCGACGCCACCCAGTACTGGGGCGGGAGTTCGGGAGTATCGCCATAACTTGTATAACGGATGCTTTTCGAAGGTTGAGATAGATGGTTTCCGAAGGTTTCTTGGTTATGTGTTGAAGGATGGATGCAGCTGGATGTAGGATTTGCTAGCTTGGGTGAGATATTATGCTTCCCCTGTATCCTCAACACCTGATTGCATAACCGGAAAGTTTCGGGAATTTCATAGGTGGGAATTCAAGTAGCCTTAGGATATCTTTCCAACAGATGTGTGATATGAAATTGGGATTCGACGTCTAGTGGTTCGCCTATTCACGGTCGATTTTACAGTGGCCTCGTTGTGTCTTAAAGAGTCCTTGGCTATGCTGACTCGGGGACGCTTCGTATGTCATGTGCACTGCCTTGTACATGATGGTGCTGTACGGTTGAGCCCGTGTAGGTCCTACCACGAACACTTCGGACGAAATTTCTATCATGTGTTTGTTCCGGCTTATTCCGCAAACCAACCCTTGGTTTTATTTCTAGTTGTGGTATTCGTTCTTCTCCGACGTCATATGTTGATTCCATCCCTCGTTGATGTACCTCTTCTACATGATTCTTCGTGGCTTCGCAATTTAGGAATATGTGACCACTTCAAGAGAAGTGCATTCGTTCATTTTGTTCTTATGTGAAGACTTATGTTGCATTTTTCATTCCGTTGGATTCACCTTCTATATTTCTCTATTTGTGTGCTAATGGTGGTCAACCTCTTCAGGATGGCTCCTCCAACGCGCACGACTCCGAACCCAGATCCTCCGCCACCTCCGCCTCCTCCGGAAGCATGGCAGGCTGTGATGGCTGCTACTAATGCAAATACTCAGCTGATCATGCAAATCATCCAAGAGCGGAATCAAAGTAGTCAAGCGAACCAAGGCAGCAACCAGAACCAGTTTGCAACTCTGCATCAGTTCCTCGCTAATGGTCCCAAAACGTTCAGTAACTGCGTTGAGGCTACCGATGCTGATGATTGGTTAATCGATCTGGGCAAGCATTTTGAATGTAGCAACGTCAGACCTGAAGATTTCGTCAAGTTCGCGTCTTTCCAGCTCAAGGATCAGGCCGCAGAGTGGTTTCAGCAGTACCGGGATTCCAGAGGTGGACGTTTGATCACTTGGGATGATTTCCGTCGTGATTTCCGCGCTCATCACATTCCTCAAAGTGTGACTGAAAGCAAACGTGAAGAATTCCGCAATCTGAAGCAAGGCTCTTTGTCTGTCTATGACTACAACAAGTTGTTCCAGAAGCTCGCCCGTTTTGCCAAGCAGGATGTTCCTGATGAGAAGAGCATGATCTATCAGTTCAGGGGTGGTCTTCGTGAAGAGATTCAGCTCGCTCTTGTCCTCTTTGAGCCGCTGAGATACGATGAGTTCTACAACATGGCACTGAAGCAAGAGGCTGATCAGCTCAGATGTGATGCTTCCAGGAAGCGAGTCAGAGACACTTCGTCTTCGTCCTCTACTCAAGTGACCAAGCAGCAGAAGTATTGGCTTCCTCCTCCTCCGTTTCGTCAGCCGTATCAGCAGAAGAGCAAAGGTGGCAGTGGTTCGTCCCACCCACCCAACTCAGGCTTTCAGAACAAGACTTCGTCTCAAGCTCCAAGATCGAGTGCTCCGTATCACCGTCCGCTCTCAGAGGTCACGTGCAACAAGTGCCAACAGAAGGGTCACTACGCTAACAAGTGTTTCAACCAGAGGCGTCTTCCTCCTCCTCCTCCTGTCAGATCGGCAAGTACAGCTGTGGTCAAGCATAATTCCAAGTCCGCCAAGGTCAACTTGATGAACGCAGCTCAAGCAGAGGATTCGTCAGATGTGATCATGGGTAACCTTCCTGTTAATGGTATTCCTGCAAAAGTACTTTTTGACACAGGTGCATCGCATTGTTTCATTTCAAGGCCTTTTACATCTAGGCATGGTTTGGCTCAGCAAATTCTGCCTAGTCCATTAGCAGTCGTCTCTCCTGGTAAACGCATGCAGGCTAACTCCATTGCTCCGGATATTTCTATCGTGTTGGGTGACTTCAAGTTCTTGGCTTCTCCAACGGTTCTTGGCAATTCCGATATCGACCTCATTCTTGGGATGGACTGGCTCTCTAAACATAAAGCTCAGCTGGATTGCGCAGCCAAGCAGATTCAACTGACTCATTCGTCTGAGGAAGTGATTGTCTTTGCTGCTCGGGATAATACCATCCGGTTATTCTCTCTCAATGAGAAGGGTGAATTGGATGCTATTTCGCAGATTCCGGTTGTTTGTGAGTATCAAGATGTCTTCCCTGAAGAACTCCCAGGCATGCCTCCAAACCGGCCTATTGAATTCGTTATTGAACTTGAGCCCGGTACGGAACCGGTGTGCAAACGGCCTTACAAGCTCGGCCCCGAAGAGTTGAAGGAGTTGAAGAAACAGCTCGATAAGCAAGAAAGTATGGGTCTCATTCGGCCTAGTACTTCTCCGTGGGGTTGTGGTGTTCTTTTTGTGAAGAAGAAGGATGGAACGGACCGACTTTGTGTTGATTATCGTCCATTGAACAAGAAGACCATCAAGAACAAATACCCACTTCCCAACATTAATGAGCTATTCGAACAACTCAAGGGTGCCCAAGTATTCTCCAAGCTTGATCTCCGTATGGGTTATCATCAAATTCGCATTCGTGAACAAGATATTCCGAAGACGGCGTTCAGAACAAGCTATGGGTCATATGAATACACAGTTATGTCTTTTGGCCTCGCTAATGCTCCTCCGACGTTTTCTCGCATGATGAACTTCATCTTCAACCCCTACACCAACGACTTTGTTTTGGTCTATCTCGATGACATCCTGGTTTTCTCGAAGAACAAGGAAGATCATGCCAAACACTTGCGTTTGGTTCTTAACAAGCTAAGGGAACATCAATTCTATGCCAAGTTCTCTAAGTGTGAGTTTTGGCTCGATGAGGTTCTTTATCTTGGTCATATTATCTCCGCCAAGGGCATTTCCGTGGATCCTGAGAAGGTGTCTGCAATCGTTAATTGGGAACCTCCTCAGAATGTGAAGCAACTCCGTAGCTTCCTCGGTCTTGCAAGTTATTGCCGAAGATTCGTTGAAAACTTCTCCAAGATCGCGAAGCCTCTCTCAAATCTTCTTCAGAAGCACGTCAAGTACGTTTGGTCTCCGGAGTGTGATGTTGCTTTCAACGCTTTGAAAGAGAAATTGATCACTGCTCCAGTTCTAACTCCGCCTGATGAAACCAAGCCGTACGAGGTCTTTTGTGATGCCTCTCTCCAAGGTCTCGGTGCAGTACTGATGCAAGAGAAGAAAGTTGTTGCTTATACCTCTCGCCAGTTGAAGCCAAATGAGAAGAACTACCCCACTCATGATCTCGAGTTGGCGGCAGTTGTGCACGCATTGTTGACTTGGAGACATCTTCTCTTGGGAAGGAAAGTGGACATTTTCACTGATCACAAGAGTCTCAAGTACATCTTCACTCAGCCTAACCTCAACCTCAGGCAGACTCGATGGGTCGAAATGATTCAAGAGTACAATCCGAGTATCGAGTATACTCCAGGCAAGGCTAATGTGATTGCTGACGCTTTGAGCAGAAAAGCATATTGCAACAGTCTGATTCTCAAGCCTTATCAACCCGAGCTTTGTGAAGCCTTCCGCAAACTTAATCTGCAAGTTGTTCCTCAAGGTTTCCTTGCCAACCTTCAAGTTTCTCCTACCTTGGAAGACCAGATTCGCCAAGCCCAGCTTCTTGATGCTATGGTGAAAAAGGTGAAGATCGGTATTGCAAAGAGTCAGTCCAAGTACAAGTGCTACCGACTTGATGACAAGGACATTCTCTTCTTCGAGGATCGAATTGTTGTGCCCAAAGGAGAACTTCGTAAAGTGATCATGAATGAGGCTCACAACTCTCTCCTCTCCATCCACCCTGGGAGCACGAAGATGTATCAAGACCTGAAGCAAACTTATTGGTGGACTCGAATGAAGCGCGAGATCGCTCAATTCGTGAATGAATGTGATGTCTGCAGAAGAGTGAAAGCAGAACACCAAAGGCCAGCAGGTCTCCTCCAACCTCTCGCCATTCCAGAATGGAAGTTTGACCACATTGAAATGGACTTCGTGACTGGGTTTCCTAAGTCCAAGCGTGGCAATGATGCTATATTCGTTGTCATCGACAAGCTGACCAAAGTGGCTCATTTCTTGCCTATCAAAGAGTCAATCACTGCAGCTCAATTGGCGGAGCTCTACACCTCTCGCATTGTCTCTCTGCACGGTATTCCTCAAGTGATGTCTTCAGACCGTGGCAGCATCTTTACCTCCAAGTTCTGGGATTCTTTTCAGAAGGCCATGGGCACCAGCATTCGCTTCAGCACTGCTTTCCACCCTCAAACAAGCGGTCAAGTCGAGCGTGTCAACCAAATTCTTGAAGATATGCTCAGAGCTTGTGTTATCTCCTTCGGCATGAAGTGGGAGGATTGCCTTCCTTATGCTGAATTCTCGTACAACAACAGTTTCCAAGCAAGTTCCGGCAAGGCCCCGTTTGAAATTCTGTATGGTAGGAAGTGCCGTACACCTCTCAACTGGTCTGAAACCGGTGAACGTCAGCTGCTGGGTAATGACCTGATCACAGAAGCAGAAGAAATGTGCAAGGTCATTCGTGATAACCTCAAAGCAGCCCAGTCTCGTCAGAAGAGCTATTACGACAGCAAGCACCGTGATTTGGCCTTCGAGATCGGAGACCATGTCTACCTCCGCGTCTCTCCAATGAAAGGGACTCGTCGCTTCGGTATCAAAGGGAAGCTTGCCCCAAGATACGTCGGGCCTTTTAAGATAGTCAGCAAGAGAGGCGACCTCGCCTATCAACTCGAGCTTCCGGCAACCTTTGCCAATGTTCATGATGTGTTTCACGTCTCGCAACTCCGTAAGTGCTTCAAGACGCCTGAGCGCACCGTCAACTTCGAGGACATTGAGCTCCAAGAAGATCTCTCCTACCGTGAGCACCCAGTTGCAATCCTTGAAGAGACTGAACGCAAAACTCGCAACAAGTCAATCAAGTTTCTCAAAGTCAAGTGGTCACACCATTCCGACCGTGAAGCTACCTGGGAACGCGAGGATCATCTCCGTTCCGAGTACCCGGAGTTCTTTCAGCCCTAGATCTCGGGACGAGATCTTTTCGTAGTGGTGGAGTGTTGTAACGCCCCACATGTAACCTTCCCCAAATGTACTCCGACTCTTGCCGTTTCCGGCATTAAGTTATATTTAATTCTCGGGTTCGGGTCTTTGTCTCCGTGTGTTGTTTTTGTTTTCGTGCATCTCATATCATGGCATCACGTGCATTGCATTTGCATACATGCTCATCTCATGCATTCGAGCATTTTTCCCGTTGTCCGTTTTGCATTCCGGCGCTTCGTTCTCCTCCGGTGGCCATTTCTAGCTTTCTTTCGTGTGTGGGGATTAAACATTTCCGGATTGGGCCGAGACTTTCCATGCGGCCTTGGTTTACTACCGGTAGACCGCCTGTCAAGTTTCGGGTCATTTGGACTTCGTTTGATACTCCAACGGTTAACCGAGGGACCGAAAAGGCCTCGTGTGTGTGAAGCCCAACACCCCTCCATTTTGGCCCAAAACCCACCAAACTCAGCTCCATCGTCTCGGTCGTTCGATCACGATCGTGTGGGCGAAAACCGCACCTCATTTGGACTCTCCTAGCTCCACTTATGTCTATAAATACCCCCTCCATTTTCGGATCCCGTCTCCCACCTCGAAACCCTAAAAAAAAAAGAGATCCAGCGCGTCGGCCGGACACGTCCGAGTCCGACCGGACAAATCGCGCCGCCGCCTCCGCACCAGTGGGGAGCCGCCACGTGGCGCCCCAGATCCGCCGCCGCCGCCGGCCCGGGAGGCCCGAGCCGGGCCCCCGCGAGCCCGTAGCCGCGCCGCCCGTCCCCCGTCGCCTCTCCACACTCCGGTGGCCGGAGCTCCACCGCGCCGCCGCGGAGCGCCTCGCCGGAGCCCGCGCCGGCCGACCCCGCCGCCACACCACGCCGGCTCGCTGCCGCCGCCTCGACCACGCCGCCCCGGCGACCACCGGATCCGGCCGGCCCCGCCGCTCTCCCTCCTCGCCGACGAGCTCCGGCTCCCTCCTCTCCACTCCGGTCGCCGCCCCGACGAACTCCGGCGGGATCCGCCGCCGCGCCATTGCCGGCGCCCCCTGCTACAGTGTTTGCGCCCCGATCTAGATCTGGCGTGAACAGTAAACCCTAACCCCGTTTTTTTTTCTCCAAGTCCCAGGAATTTTACTCCATATGCCCATGTTTGACCTGCCATAACTTTGCATCCGTAGCTCCGATTTGGGCGTATAATATGTCAAATTCTTCGTCTCGACGAGTACATCATTTCATTCCATTGCATCATTTGCATTTGGGGTCATCTGGTTGCCAAAAATACTGTTGGAAGGAGGCATGTTGAGTTAAATTGCAGATCCGTTAGTCCAACATGCACTTTTGTCATTTTTGCCATATTTAATCCGTGCATGATATGCCTGTGCCCCTTTGGGATGAATTGTTAAGCATGTTACCTTCTTTCCAGAGGTGTCTTCCATGTATTTTTAGGAGGTGTGTGTTGTCTTGTGCAAGCTTGCGAAGAGGGCTACCTGAGATTTCAGATTTCAGGGACTTAGTGATTTTCACTAAGTCTGAGCCGTTTTAGTTCACGATGCTATATGTCCGGCTTGTTTCCTAGCGATCCGTGCCTATTTTGAGGATGATTAGTAAGAGTGAATTGTTATGCTTGTTGTGCTTAATCCATCCATGTCTTTACTTGTTATGTTGGAGCACCCTAGGTTGACTCAATCGAGCTCAACTTTTGGATAGTTGCTGTTTTGGGCAGATCGTCAACTCTTTTGCGATTTTGCCGGAGTGATTGCTAGTGATCCATGCATGCTATGCCATTGTTCTTGCCATGTCTAGCTAGCATTTTGTGCCTTCTTAATGGATATATGCTTGCCTTGCCATGACTTGCACCGTAGTGAGAGCATCGAGCTCGTTTATATGCCTCCGTGAGTTATTATTTCAGCATGTCCCAGTTTTCACTAAGTCTGAAAACTGATTGTGTTTCATCGATGTTCGTGTGCTCGGTAGAGTATTTTGTGAACCCTTTTGGCCCTAGGTCATGTTGGGTGTTTTGTTAAGCTTGTTGAGTAGCTCCATGCCATGCTCTTACTTGCCATGTTCAGGTTTTCCTTCATGTTGTTTTGCTGCTCCGAAGAGAGCATCATGGTCTGAAATTCCAGACTAGCGTTAATTTCGCTAAGTCTGAAATCTGTTTTGCTTATTCAGTTTTGCCATGCTTGTTTGAAGCCCTTAGTGGATGAATTTGCCTATGCCTCAGTCATGATGATTTGTTAAGCTTGATGAGTACATCACTGCCATGTAATTTGTTTTCATGTTGGGTGGCTGTAGCATGTTCATTTTGTTGCATTTAGGAGGCATGTTGCTGTAAATCGCAGATCGGTTCGTTTAGTAAAACGCTTGCCATTTCTTAACCGTAGCTCCGATTGCCATGATCTTTATATCGTTTTCAGGGGATTTCTTCCCCTCTATCCAGTGGCACTCTTGGATTTCCAAGTTGAGGCCAGGTTCATGCATTTCCTGTTACTTGTTGCATTCTTGCATCCCGCATCGCATCCCGCATAGCATATCATCTTTGCATCGTATTGGTTGCCCTTGCACGTGGTTGATTGTATCCTTGTTGCTTGTTTGTGTTGTTGGGTAGAGCCAGGAGATGAGTTCGCTAACGAGGAGCCCGTTGAGTTTGCTTTTGAGGATCCAGTCAATTCTGACAACTGTGCAGGCAAGATGATCACACCCTTGAAATCACTACTATCTTTGCTATGCTAGTTTGCTCGCTCTTTTGCCTTGCCAATGCTACGATGCCTACCACTTGCTTGTCAGCCTCCCAATTGCCATGATTGAGCCTCTAACCCACCTTTGTCCTAGCAAACTATTGATTGGCTATGTTACCGCTTTGCTCAGCCCTTCTTATAGCGTTGTTAGTTGCAGGTGAAGATTGGAGCCGTTCCTTGTTGGAACATTTATTTACTTGTTGGGATATCATTATATTGCTATGTTATCTTTACTCATCTATATACTTGGTAAAGGGTGGAAGGCTCGGCCTCTCGCCTAGTGTTTTGTTCCACTCTTGCCGCCCTAGTTTCCGTCATATCGGTGTTATGTTCCCGGTTTGTTGCGTCCCTTACGCGGTTGGGCTATAATGGGAACCCCTTGATAGTTCGTCTTGATTAAAGCTTTTCCAGCAATGCCCAACATTGGTTTTACCATTTGCCACCTACCCGTTTCTTTCCCTTGGGTTTCCGGAGCCCGAGGGTCATCTTATTTTAAACCCCCCCGGGCCAGTGCTCCTCTGAGTGTTGGTCCAACTGTCAGCTGCCGGTGGCCACCAGGGGCAACTCTGGGCTGGCCTACCCGTACCTAAGACAATCTGAGTGTGCCCTGAAAAAGAGATATGTGCAGCTCCTATCGGGATTTGTCGGCGCATTCGGGCGGTGTTGCTGGACTAGTTTTGACCTGTCGAATCATCTTGTTGTACCGGGATACCGAGTCTGATCGGTGGGTCCTGGGTGGAGGTCTATTCCTTCGTTGACCGTGAGAGCTTGTTATGGGCTAAGTTGGGACCCCCCTGCAGGGATTGATCTTTCGAAAGCCGTGCCCGCGGTTATGGGCAGATGGGAATTTGTTAATGTCCGGTTGTAGATAACTTGAACTTAATTAATTAAAATGGATCAACTGCGTGTGTTGTCGTGATGGCCTCTTCTCGGCGGAGTCCGGGAAGTGGACACGGCGTTGGAGTTATGCTTGCGTAGTCTGCTCTACTTAGTTACCGCTCGTGCTTTGCCTTCTCTTCTCGCTCTCTTTTGCGAATAAGTTAGCCACCATACATGCTAGTCGCTTGCTGCAGCTCCACTCACATTACCCCTTCCTTACCTATTAAGCTTAAATAGTCTTGATCGCGAGGGTGCGAGATTGCTGAGTCCTTGTGGCTCACAGATTACTATTATACCAGATGCAGGGACCGATGACACTCCTCCGGATGGCGCGTTCGAGCTGAAGTGGGAGTACGACGAGGACTCTCAGCGATATTATGTTTCTTTTCCTGATGATCAGTAGTGGTGCCTGCTCGGGGTTCGATCCAGGGTTTAGTCGCATGTTGGGGGGTCTTTTCTATTTTGGCGCCGTAGTCGGGCCATGAGTGTTTGTATGATGTATGCTATTTATGTACCTTGATGTGACGTGGCGAGTGTAAGCCGACTATTATTATTATTCCCCCTTTATATTTATATGTACATGGGTTGTGTGAAGATTGCCTCACTTGCGACATATGCCTTCAATGCGATTATGCCTCTAAGTCGTGCCTCGACACGTGGGAGATATAGTCGCATCGAGGGTGTTACACATCTCTTCAGTATTGAAGGACGATACAAGATGTAGCTAAGGAGTTGTCTCTGATGATCAACATGCTATGCTAAAGTGTTTGCTTCATCGTTGGGCTTCCATTTGTCACAATTTTTGCCTTCTTCTTCCCTCTTCATTAATACCAGAGTTTGTTTTGACTAATTGTTTGTTCATGTGTGTTTCGGTGTTACAATGTGATCTCCCGGTGATTCCAATTGCCAGATTATCATCCCAAGTGTTGGTTTGGGCACCATTTTTTTGTTGTATATATTTTAGTCAATTGTCCAATTATTGTTTTGTTTATGAAATCATAGTGCCACTATATTATTAATATTTACAAAATGTAAATCAACTTGATGAACGAGGTACCATGAATTATATGCTCTCTTTTAAGATGCTAGATTGTTTATACAGAGTATTTAGGACTGTTATGTCCGCAGCAACGCGTGGGGCATCATCTAGTAATAATGAATGAGCAAACACAGAAAGAACTAGCAAGAAAAAATAACAATCCGAGCGACCCAAGCAAACTTTTCTTCCGTGGCTGAAGCGAGCTAACTGGCCCGTGGAGAGTTGTACATGAGGGCCAGCGCAGTTTGGCGAGCTTCAAGTGGTTGAGAGGTGGTCTCAGCAAGAAACTGAGTCAATTACACCAATAGTGCTATAACTTGGCATAAACGGTCACTTTAGTGCTAGAACTTGCGGGATACATTAAAGTGGTGCAAAAACTTGGTTTGGACGTGCAAATACGGTGGCTGCATAGTGAAGGCTGGTTGTGTAGCATGCTCTTTTTTGCAAAAACACCCTCAGATTTTTATTTTTATTTCTCATGAAAAGGTACATGTTAGGCGCGTGGCATCTGGTGGGTCTCACTTGTCACTGAAACATCACAAATTTTGTTAGAATGAAAAATATGGCGCAGAGGGATTCGTACCGGTGACCGCGGTCTAACCAGCGTGCGCGGCTACCCACCCGCCCAGAGTTCACTTGCTAATGCATAAGCAAACACAAGTTTTACATCTTTCAATCAATGTTGGGGATATCGCTTATCGGAAACTTATCGGCCGACCCATGATAAGGGGTAAATCGGCCAGTTTATCGGCATATCGGCCGATTTATCGTCATATCGGTTGACTTATCGGCCGATATATCTTATCGGTCAAACACTGGTAAGCGATAAATCGGGCGATTTATCGGAATATCGGAAGATATCTTGAACAATGCTTTGAATTAAGTAACATAAATCAAGAATTTTAATTCGTAAAAAAAGTTTCGCCCATGGGGTTTTGAACAAGCTACCCATGTAAAACAAGTAGGAGGGCGTGCCACTCCAACTATGGACTTTTAAATGTTTGTTTTAGACAAATGGACTCTGATGTGTAAATATAATTGTTACGGTTCATGTCTATAATAGAACGTGCTCCTGAGCTACAATTTACATGTATATTACTCCCTTTGTTCATTTTTGTAAGTCGTTTAGTACAGCTGAAATTGAACTGTTTTAGATGATGTCTTAAATGTCTAAAAGGTCTTACAAAAGTGAACGGACGGAGTATTACAATTTACATGTCTATAATAGAATATGTATATTATTTATAATTACAAGTTTAAAAAATTGTAATTATAAATAATATACATATAAATAAATATATGAACCAAAAAATGCTCACCTATTAAATTTAAAATCCATCAATTTAAATTACGAAATATTTTTATATTTTTTGATATGAATTAAAATATCAAAGTAACTTTAGAAAATATTTGTACTTAAATAAATTATCCTATAAGTACAAAAAACTACTTTTTTATAATATAATTATGTTGTATATAAAATTGTCCAAGATTTAATTTGTTTATGTTGTTTTATAAGTGTTCATGCATTTTTATAAATTTTGTGTGTTTTCTATAAATTATATTTGTATTTATAAATTAATTTAAATATATGTATGAAAAAAAGTTAGCCTAGTGTGACTGCAGATTCTGAAATGAATACATATTTACAATACAATTTACATTTTTTTAGGCTAAAAAATGAAAAGAAAAAAAACTAGCATGTTTAAGGCACGAAATGCTAGTCTCACTGTGGCATCTTTTTTTAGATTTATAATTGTAATTTTACATTCCCTGTGATTTTCTTCTTATTCTTATTTTACATTATTTTAGGTCAGGATGTAAAAGGCTTAGTATCATTATATTAACATTAATTGTTATGTGCTGGGTTGGCTAGCTGCGCACTCTGTTTGACCCAAGGGTCACCTGTTCGAGTCATGCGTGGTTTCCATTTTTCATTCTGAAACTAATAAAATTTGTGATGTTTGGCTGATAAGTGGGACCATCCGATGCCACACATGTAATTACTGTATAAACTTAACAGGGGCCTTTATGTAAGAAAAAAACAAAAAAATAAGAATTCAAGGTTTTTTTGCAAAAAGAGCATGCCACACACCCGTCTTCCCAATATGGTCACGGACACCGGGCCTTACGCCATGCTGTCATGCCCCGTCAGCGTTGCCGGCGTATAGAAACGAGATTTGCACCGTATTTGCACGTTCGAGTCAAGTTTTTGCACCACTTCGATGTATGCCACAAGTTCTAGCACTAAAGTGACCATCTGCACCAAGTTCTAGCACCACCGATGTAATTGACTCCAAGAAACCGACAAGGCCTCATTTGAGTCCTGTGTATTTGCCAACTTGCGTCTTGTACTATGTTGTTGCATGGGCAGTCTAGGCTGGATTACGGGCTGGCCAGTAGCAAAAACCCAGGGTGGTCTATATACGTCTCTGGCCCACCCGTGTGGCTATGCCACTTTGAGTGAGAAGAACATGACATACTCCCTCTGGTCCCATAATATAAGACGTTTTTATAAGTTATGTTAGCTTACAAATATACTTAGTGTGTCCCTATAATATAAGAGCATTTTTAACACTACATTAGTATAAAAATGTTTTTATATTATAGGACGGGAGGAGTAGCTTGCAAAAACATTTATATTATGGACGGAGGGTATAACATAAAGTAGGTGCACAAAAATTCATAGAAAAATGAGCTAAAAAGAAGAATGAAAACAACTATATCATGACATACAACCATTTTAGGTCCTTTAAGAAAACAATCCCGTTATCACATTCAGGTGGACGCTGCATAGGGGGAAAATACTCTATCTATACCAATATAAAAAGACCTAAAGAGGCAGATCCAATTAATCTGAGCCATCAAATCATGTCAATCCAACGATCTAGATAGACGGCTTCAATGTCGAGAGGTTAACATGTTTAGCATGCAGTTAATTTCATGCCAAATATAGTGCCAATCACATAATAACACGCAAATAATTTCCTACAAATTAGCATGCATTGCACGTACACATTTAAGTAAGGAAAAATACATGGAAGTGAGGAATTAAAAGGATTATAAGATCAGAAAAAATGCTAATATATTGAATGATTGCTCAGTGGTGTTGTCAAACTGATTTATCTTGCACACAAGCAATGTTTTTTAGATAACTCCAGAATCTAAAAATCATCCCTCAACCCATTCGGGAGAATAAGAGCACTCCAACTCGTCCAAAAAAATAAAAATAAAACCACTCCAGGCTCTAAATTGTTCCTAATCAAACAAGGTGCAAATTGAAATATGAAGTTAATCAATCACGTACACAGTGATGACCAGCATGAACTGAAGTACACACAAAAAAATCCAGTTCACAAAAAAAAAATTACACAAAAAAGAAGACCCGATGAAACCACTCAAGGTGGGCATGTGGTATAAACTTAAAATCTGGTTCTATTGTTCAGTTTTTTTTTCTTAAATTTGGTTAGCAAAAAAATACGAAAATAACCATTCAAAATACCTAACCCAAAATTTGGATAACCATTTTTTGGTGCTGTTTTCGGTTAATACCAAATGGACATTGCGTTTTAAAAACTTTGCTCAGAGTATAGCAATAGGTAAAAAATTGTGCCTTATCTCATCAGCGAAGCGAGGTGGGATTAAAAGTTCCCTGGCCAGTTGTTTGCACACTCGCACACAGGCTAAGCTATAGCGCTAGAGGTCGGCCCAATATCCACTTAGGTTATTTTATTGAAGAGCCGAATATCGAAATCACTAATCGAGAAGTATTCATTATAAAAAATCATTCTCACCTTCTTAGGTAATGACTAGTGGCGCGCTGTATGTGCGCCACTTGTCGCAGCCTGTGAGTTTTTCCTTTTTTTCATAGATTTGTTTATTCAAAATGTTTTATCTCTTATACCATGCATTCAAATCTTGAACCGTTTTCACCGTTGGATTTCTCGCATCGAGATCTTCAAAACTAGATCTCATGTTGATAGATTTTAACGAACTTTTTTTCACCAGAAAACGGATGAAAAAACCGAATCGAGAGCATGGGTTTTTTCACTTTTCGAAAAAGGCACGCCCATGTCTCTCGTGAAACCACAACCATGCCTCTCATGGCAGAAAAACCGTGCCGCTTACGGAAGGAAAAAAACAAAAAATGACTTTCTTTTCTTTTCCGAGAAGTATAGTCGTACCTCTCGCGAAAGCACAACCATGCCCCTCATAGAAGCAAAAATGTGCCTCTCACGAAAGACAAAAAAACCAGAAAATACGTTTTTCCGTTTTCGAGACGCACGAACGTGACTCTCGTAAAAGCACAACCATGTCTCTCACGAAAGCAAAACCGTGCCTCTCGTGGAAGAAAAAAAAACAGAAAACATGTTTTTTTTTCGTTTCTGATAGGCACGGCCGTGCCTCTCGCGGAAGCAAAATCATGCCTCTCGCGGAAGAAAAAAAAACAAAAAATGTGTTTTTTCTGTTTTCGAGAGGCACGGCCGTGAGTCTGGCGATAGCAAAACCGTGCCTCTCGCGAAAGCAAAACCGTGCCTCTTGTGAAAGAAAAAGAAAAGAAAACACATTTTTTGTGCAAAAAATAATTCAATTTTTTTATCCAAAAGCTAAGGAAGACCAATGAAAATCCGTCGAAATACGAAAAAAACTGTTTAAAAAGCCGAAAACACGTGCGGAAAAAAGATCCGGAGGGAACGCCCAGAGCTCAACACGTGGCAGACGGCTGAGAGCGCGGCAAGTGACGCTGATCGTTCTGAAGCCCCCGAAGGAGCACTTGTCAACTAATTGCCCCCGCTGAATATGCGCTGAAGTGAGACGTCCTAGTTACACATGGGCCAGTGGACTTTTCGGCTCGTAGCCTTGAGCGTAGTGAGAAAATTGAACAACGTCGTTCATGGGAGCTCCTTTTAGTGGCCTCAGGCGCCAAGGAAGCTCCTTGTGCCCACGCGCCAACACTAGTAGGCTAGCCGCACTCGATCACATTTGATGAAAAAAGAACGAAAAATATCAGAAAGAATGAAAAAAACCATAAATTCAAAAGAGTTCATGAATTTTGAATTTTTTTCATAAAATTGGAAAAAAAAATAAACGCTTTGAAAAGAAGTTCATCGAATTAAAAAAACCATTGAACTTGATAAAAGTTCATCAAATTTGAAAACGTTCATCCATTTATTTAAAAGATAATTCAGTTTTTAAAAAGGTCATCCATTTAGAAAATAGTTTATCGATTTTTAAAATTAGTTTGTCAAATTTCAAAAAAGTTCATTGAATTTTAAAAAATCATCAAATTTGGAACAAAGTTCATAAAAATTTGCAAAAGAGTTTGTCGAATTCAAAAAGGAAATTCATCAAATTTTTAAAATGTTCAATAGATTTCAAAAACAAAGTTCATATAATTTGAAAACGTTCATCAATTTTGAAAAAAGTTCACGATTTGTTTTTTAAAAAACTACGCATGAAACAAAAAAGGACAAGACAAAGAAAAAAAAGGAAAGACCGGACTGAAGAACTAAATAAAAGAACAAAACAGAATTGGTGTGCGTCAGCGGCTTATTGGCCTGGTGGTTGCTGCACTTCCCTTCGATCGATGTGGTTGGGGTTTGGTCCCATGACCAACCATCACCTTTTTGGATGTTTAAACAAAAAAAAAGAAGGGAGATGGGCCGGCCCAGACGAACCGCGGGCGTGCGCCCGTTTGCAGTTTATACTATAACGAGCGCCTGAAGCGCAGAATAGAAAATGTCGTCATTACTTCAACCTAGAGAGAGTTTCACGTCGCTCCATGTGTATTGTGGCCGTGCTGGACGCGGTGGCAACCCAAGTGGCAGCCGCAATCATCTCAGTGAGGGACTTCAGGCGAGCGCCTAGCTCAAGAGCGCTCACGCATGCAGGAGCTTGTTCTCAGTCTGGAAAGGCGTGCACTGGTTCGTGGCTAGGGATGGCATTTTTGCCCATGGATATGGGTAAACGCGGGTATCCTACCTAAATATAATGGGCATGGGCAAGACTTGAAGAGATTTTCTACCCATGGGTAATGGGTATCCATACTCGCAAAATATATGGGTAGGACATGTGTATGAAATTGCGCCCATAGGTAACACGGATACCCCGAAAAGATTAATAAATGAAAATAAGTCCTATGACATGTGGTGTGAACATCCAAATCCCATGGCCCAACCCTAAATCTGGTATTCCCTAAACCAGCTATAGCTCATATGCTCACACACACTTTCTCGCCACTCCCCCTACATCATATGTGTCTCCTCGAAATGATGAAATCTCGAATTATCGTCGTCGAACTCCTTTCCATCTCGACCCAGCGATCCCCGATTCCCATAGCCGCCTCCCACTACATCGAGATTCCACCAACCGTTGCTCATACTCACTTGATTCCTCCAAGAGGCCACCCATCAAAGGAGGTTGCGTCAGTGCTATACTACTCGCTTATCATCACTTGTATTTTAGACTCGTTTCTCTAATATTTAGAAATTTAAATACCATAGATTATACCCATTGGATGCCCATTGGGTATAGGATACCCGATGGGTATGGGCATGGGTTCGATTTATACCCATGGGTATTGTAGTGGGTATGTATAAAAAGTTTCTATATATGAGTAAGGGTTTGGGCAGACGGAGGTTGTACCTGCCCATATCCTACCCATTGTCATCCCTATTCGTGGCCTCTTGTGTTGCCACTTCTATGGCACGGTGTGGTCAATGATATGAGACTTGGAACAGGTGGGACATATGTAGCGATTATCAAGGAAATTATAAACACTACATCACAGTTCCAGAGTTGCTCTTTCATCTCCGAAGGGTGAGACACCAACTTCGAGGCACATAGCCTTACTAGACATGCTTTTGGTCTGGGGAAGGTCGCCAGATGTGGCTTCTAAACCCTCCGGATTTATCTTGATTTCCTATGAACAATAACAATTAAGCAATAAAGTGTGTTTAGACTAAAAAACAAGCAGTGTTACCACCTCTGCCTCCAGCTCGTCCACATGTGACTGCTTGCACACGCGTGACCGCTGCGCGGATGACCGGTTTAACTTATTATGCTTACAATTCATTTCCTCCTCGGTGAATCTAGCCGGTGGCGTCATGGCTGTACACCGAGGCGGGTGACGCGTCTGGTGCATGGGGTTGGTGCCTCGGGCGCCATGAGGGGAGGAGAGGATAATGCCAAGGAGAAGAGATAGGAGCGGAGGTGAAGGAGCAGTCTCCGGGGTCAAGGTCAGGCCGCGCGAGGATCTCACCCCGGGGGGTGGCTGCTGGGGAAACGAAATGAGGGAAAGGAGTATATTAATAATGTGGCTTATTTTTAAGAGAACTAACAGGTGAATCCGGCTTGTCATGTGGGCCAATATAATCCAGTTGACTTTTGTACCACGTCATCCATGACAAGTAGACCAGACATGTTAGAATCGGATCAAATTTGGCTTAATGGGTCATTGCAGTGATCTAGACGCTCTTATACTATTTCTTTGCAGAGGGAGAAGTTCTTTGTAACGAAATACCGTAAAGATGATAGTTTTTTTAGTCCACAAAAAGAACGGGATCTACAAACTCAAACTCACATCTTATAGTCAGAACAGAAAGAACAAAATGATCATGGCCTAGTCTGTGTACCCGATTTCGTACTAGCTAAAAGTATTTTCAATAGGCGCGCAACATGTGGCTTGCTAAAACAATTTTTACAGTGCGGAAATAGTGGTTTTTATGCACGGCAGGGCGCTGGCTCCAGTGGTCGCTGTAAAATATTATGCGTGAGCCGGTACAACAGGCGCTGGAAAAAAAAATGACGCGCGCGAGCAACCAAAATATGTACTACAATATTTGAAACAACATTTTAGATAAAATTCAACTATACAAATAGTATAGTTCAACCAAACAACATAAACTAGTCCGATACAAATAAAATAGATAAAAACTACGGTGCAACTAGACTATGAACTACTCTGAGTCATCCTCATCATTTTCACTGGTGTCGTCTGAGGTATCAAGAAACACGTCTTCCCACCAAGGATCATTATCGTCAAAGTATGACGCCTGTCCCAGGTCGCACTGCAATATTGCCAGTGCCTTCCGTCGACGCATGTCCGCCCGTTTCGCGCGTCGCCTTGCCCTCCTCTCCGGCCAGAAGGCGTTCTCGGCGACATCATGCAGGTAGCGCTGGCGCCACTCCACCATGACTAGCAGCTTGTCCACCTCAGCGATGAGGAGGCGGCACTGCTGCCTACAGTGTCCCTAACGGTCGCTGTCGGTTATTAGCCACGGCGGAGGGGCGACTGTCTGGGCCTACTCGCATGTCCACACGTTGTGGAAATTCATTGCAGGTGTGGCCTTGACAGGCGCCACGCCGCAGCGTCGTACGCGTGGACGGCCCCGTGCGTGGTCTCGAATGTCCCAAGACCGAGACGCGCGTCATCGGAGTGGATCTCTGTGTAGAACGCGTCAGAAAGACGGACGCGGACGCCGCGGTAGCCGGAGCTACTCCAGCAGCGCGGCGTTATGTCAGCAGCAGGGAAGAGCGCGTCGAGAGAATGACGCGGCGACGGCAGCAGGGCGCCAGATACGAGGAAGAAGTAGGCAGCGGGAGAAAGAAGTGGACGCTAGGGCTCGAGTGTGCGGTTGACGGCTTGGGCGCGCGTATTTTATAGAGCGCGCCGGACGCCGCACGCCAAGTCGTTCTTGTGCCCGCACGATTCTTTGCCTCACGCCGGAATTTCCCGTGGCCGCTGGAGCGCGCAACCAGCCGTTTCCCCGCGCGCGATATTTGACGTGTTATTTGAGATGCTCTAAGGATTCGTCCCCGGGTACAAATCGGAATCGCTCGATCTACTGTCCTTCTCCGTCCACCCAAAATTCCATACTAAGGATTCCTCCCCGACTACAGATCAGTATCGGCGAGTCCCCGCTGGCCCGCTCAATATAGGCATCAGAGGAAGCGCCTGCGTGATGCACACAAGCAAGCGATCGCGGTGTCGATCGTTCACGAGGAGCAGAGGAGATACCTACGTATCAGCCACCCGATTGGAGACAAGCGCTCGAGCATGGCCATGGCCGTGGACGAGCAGCCGTCGCACCCGTACCGCCGCTGGGGCCTGCCCCTCGAGAGCGGCACGGGGCACAGGTTAACCCCGAGGGCGAACGAGCCGATCTACGTCACGGATGTCTTCCTCGTCGACGCGGAGAGCGCCGGCGGCCAGGGCGCCGTGGCCGCCTGCGTAGAGATCGGCACGCGGGACCTCCTGCTCGGGCTCGTGTCCGCGGAGAATCCCCACGTGGAGCTGCAGACCCCGGTGATGCTGGACGAGGAGTTTCGCTTTTACGTCATGGGGCCCGGAGACGACGCCAACGTCGATGCTGGCATAGACACTGAAGGCGACGGTGACGCCTACGCCGACGCGGCAGTCGTCATGTTCGAGGGTTTTCTTGTCACTGACACGGAGGAGGAGGAGGAGGCTGCCGACGACAAGGATGAGGAGTATGAGGTGTACGAGGAGAGGGAGGATACCTACGGCGAGGTCGACCGATACGTGGCCAGGGCGAGCAGTGCCGGCGGCATCTCCAAGGACGCTCGACAGGTTGTAGCCATAAGTACAGCATTCTTAGGAATTCTGGTGTCTGTCTCTATGTTAGCATTCCTCGGATTGATAAAGTAATCGTGAATTCATCTATGGGTGAACTGCGTCGTCGCCCATACTGTATTTGTTTTGAAGATGTATCCGTGACTAATCATTGTACTTTATCAAAAAGGGCGAAGTGTTACGCACTTATGCTTCATTGCCTATATTGTTGCTTTTCTTTATTGACTTCTTAAGCTTGCACACTTTTTTCTTTTCCATCTCCTCAACTTGGACACTACGTCCTCTCGAGTCTCACCTCTAGTAAGTACCGCACAAACATCTAGCAAATTTTTCGCTATCAATAGATCAATGGTTCTTCCCAATATCAAAACTTGCGTCCTACTCCCTCCGGTCCCTTTTCACTTCACATATTAGATTTGTATCAAGTACAACTTTTCAAAGTTTGATCAAATTTATATTAAAAAATATCAACATCTACAACACCAAATATATATACTATGAAACAACATTGAATTATTATCTAACAATATTGATTTGGCATTGTGAATGTTGATACTTTCTTCTATGAGTTTGGTTAAAATAGAGATACTTTGACTTCAAAAAAAATGCAGACTAAAAAGGACGGGGGGGGGGGGGGGAGTACATACAATTTTGAGCAAACAATGAGTTTCAAATTACGGTGAATCCAAAGAACAACCTTACAAAATGGCACTCACTCAGTCCTTTTCGCACTTGTAGAACACCCATCCGGCATGTTTCGACGTGCTCGAAACAAGGCACGACATCAACCACGGGTAGTGGTCACACTTGATGACCAGCTGTGGCGAGCCGACGAGCTATTGAGCGAGTGCTGAGCCCCGGCTAATGACCAAACGTCGTTGTGCCGGTGGTTGGTCGATGGATGAGATGCAAGCATCGAGTGGAGGATGACATACCAAAAGGGGCGCACAACGGTTGAGGGGTTGCACGGGTTGGTCCCTGTCGAATCCAACCAAAACATGACAGTGCTGGTGGTTGGGATGCGTCGAATCCATCGACTGCGGTGACATCCATAAATCTACCAATTTAGTCGTTGGCCGGCGGCGACGAGAACCGATTAAATCAAAGTGGGGAGGAGAGGGGGAAGGAAAATTATTTTTACTCCATGGATGGACGGCCGAGTAAATATAAGAGTCGGTCGGCCGAGGAGGATAATGTTTACTCCTCTAAAACTTTTAGGGATCCGTTAGATGCAATTTAGTGGAGGAAAAGTAAAATTTACTCCTCTAAAGCTTTTTAGGGGATCGATTAGAGACGGACTTAAAAGTTTTGATTAGGGAGGCAAACAAAATGTTTAACGGGCCCGATCCAAATAACCCTATTCAGGAACAGAGGTGATAAGAAAAAAAAAATCTAATTCTTCCTCATGCTCCCACGGTTGCTCCACTCTGACCTCCTCCCATACTCTGGTGGTGACGGTCGCACCACCGCCTACCTCTGGTGCTGAACGGTCCGCCTCGCCACACCAGCTGCTTGTCGACGCCCCGCTGGGCTCCTTCCCTATCACCAACTCTCTCTACTAGTGAGGCCCGTCTCTCCAAGCACTGCTGATGCATCACCTCCCAAGTGTTGTATAGAGGATTCAATTTGCCAGTCATTTATCAGATATTATGGAATGTATATGAGTCGGTGGTCATCCGACGCTTCGGCTATAAGGCGTAATAACCACTACTCTAGCGTGCATCTTTGTGAAACTTCACATCCATTACTCTTCTTCACACGTTCCCAAACTCTTATTTTCATTTTCTATTTCTTTCCTTTTTATTTTTATTATTTCTCCTTTTCTTTTTTCTAGTTCTTTTTTTGGTTTTATTTTCCTTCTTTTTTGTTTCATTTTTCCTTTTTCAAATTCAGTAATTTATTTTTTCAAATTTGATGAACATTGCTTCAAATTCGATGAATTTTTTTTCAAATTTGGTGAACTATTTTGAAAATCAATCAATTTTTAAAAAATTGATAAATTTTTAAGAAAATTGATGAATTCTTTTTCAAATCCGATGAACTTTTTTAAAAAATCCATGACTTTTTTCCAAATACGGTGACCTATTTTCAAAATCTATGATTTTTTTCAAATTTGAAGGACTTTTTTTAAATCAATGAACTTTTTCATATTCGGTAAACTATTTTGAAAATTGATGAATTTTTTCAAATATAATGAACTTTTCTAAAAAAATTGATGAACAAATTTTCAAATTTGTGATTTTTTTGAATTCGATGAACTTTTTTGAAGTTTGTGAACTGTTTTTCAAAATCAGTGAACATTTTCTAATTCATATTTTTTGTGATTTTCTAATTATTTATTTTATTTTTTCCCAAATTGAACGGTTTGACCAGTCAACCGCGACTGGTTATAGTCGACCGTGGGAGCTGCGGAACCAGGGCGAACACTGCCGCCTTGTTGGGCCGGCCCATAAAAGAGGGCGCGTGAGTGCCAACTACACTCCCTGGCGCTTAAGGCACTGGGGAGGAGCTCTCATGATGCTGGTAGTCTTTTTTTTTGAGAAACACCATATAGCTTTATTTAAGCAATGTTTGTGGGGATACAAGCTATAGGTGGGGGTGAGGTGAGCCAAACATGGCGCCCACTCTCGAGGGAAGTAGTCGCTTTTACATGATTATGTGCTTCTACATTGAATGCTCGATACTCATGACTACTAGACACCTCCGGAAGCAAAGCCTTCTTCGCTAGAATCTCCTAGATGATCACTCCATAGCTATAGGGGTTATCCTCCTCAATATTGCGGACCACCTGAAGACAGTCTGTAGCAATTTGTACCCATGAGAAGTTTAGGTCAAGAGCCAGAGACATTGCCTCACTGCAAGCGATAGCTTCAAGGTATCCGTGGATGTTGGTAGTCAGGCGACCCGGCCAGGCTGGAAGCATAAAGGTATCCGTGGATGTTTTTGTTTCCAGAGTGGATTTTCTACTCCCAGGTGTACTACACCCAAGTTGTCTAAAAAATGAAAAAACGTTATTGAACAACATCCAAAAAATCTCTAACGTTGTGACATCAAACTCTATCAAATATTTGAGGTTCTTATAAAATTTCATCTGAAAATAACATCCGAGGAGCTCCCACACACTACTAGGGAAAACCCTACTAGTAGAATTTGTTTTATAGCTAGTAGTAGCACTGGTACCAGCGCTACCACTAAGGCGCTACAACTAACTAGTAGCAGTAGCGCTGGAAAGGGAGCGTGTAGGACCTTGAAGTATATGTGTCTAGAGGGGGGGGGGGGTGATTAGACACTTAATGCTAAAGTTGCAGTTTTTAAGCTTTTTCGGTTTAAGTGGAGTTTAGGCACAATTTCAACATTCATAATACATATCAAGCAAGCATGCAAAGAGTATATAGGCAGCGGAAAGTAAAGCATGCAACTTGCAAGAATGTAAAGGGAAGGGTTTGGAGAATTCAAACGCAATTGGAGACACGGATGTTTTTTCCGTGGTTTGGATAGGTGGTGCTATCCTACATCCATGTTGATGGAGACTTCAACCCACGAAGGGTAACGGTTGCGCGAGTCCACGGAGGGCTCCACCCACGAAGGGTCCATGAAGAAGCAACCTTGTCTATCCCACCATGGCCATCGCCCACGAAGGACTTGCCTCACTAGCGGTAGATCTTCACGAAGTAGGCGATCTCCTTGCCCTTACAAACTCCTTGGTTCAACACCACAATCTTGTCGGAGGCTCCCAAGTGACACCTAGCCAATCTAGGAGACATCACTCTCCAAGAAGTAACAAATGGTGTGTTGATGATGAACTCCTTGCTCATGTGCTTCAAATGATAGTCTCCCCAACACTCAACTCTCTCTCACATGATTTGGATTTGGTGGAAAGAAGATTTGAGTGGAAAGCAACTTGGGGAAGGCTAGAGATCAAGATTCATGTGGTAGGAATGGAATATCTTGGCCTCAACACATGAGTAGGTGGTTCTCTCTCAGAACATATGAGTTGGAAGTGTAGATGTGTTCTGATGGCTCTCTCCACGAGTGAAGAGGAGGTGGAGGGGTATATATAGCCTCCACACAAAATCCAACCGTTACACACTATTTACCAATCTCGGTGGGACCGAATCAACAAACTCGGTCGGACCGAAATAGTAAACCTAGTGGCCGTTAGAGATTTTCGGTGGGACTGACATGCAACTCGGTAGGACCGATATGGTTAGGGTTAGGGCATAACGTAATCTCGGTGAGACCGATTACACAAACTCGGTGAGACCGATTTGGTAATAAGCTAACCAGAGGGTTGGCCAGGCAAACTCGGTGGGACCGATTTGCTCTTTCGGTGAGACCGAAAAGTTACAAAAAGGAAACAGAGAGTTTGCATTGCAATCTCGGTAGTACCGATTGCACAAGATCGGTGAGACCGATTTTGGCAATGGACATACACAGTGAGATTACAATCCCATCTCGGTGAGACCGAGATCCCTATCGGTAGAACCGATTTGCTAGGGTTTGGCAATGGCTTTGACAAGTGAAACTCGGTGGCGCCGGATAGAAATAATCGGTAGGTCCGAGTTTGGCTTAGGTTTAGGTCATATGTGGAAGTGGGAAAGTAGCTGAGGATTTTGGAGCATATCATTAAGCACATGAAGCAAGAGGCTCATTAAGCAACACCTCATCCCTCCTTGATAGTATTGGCTTTTCCTATGGACTGAATGTGATCTTGGATCACTAAAATGTAAAATGAAGAGTCTTGAGCTTTAAGCTTTAGCCAATCCTTTGTCCTTAGCATCTTGGAGAATTTCCCACAACCTTTAGTCCATGCCACTCCATTGTTGAACTTATCTGAAACATACTAGATAGAAACGTTAGTCCAACAAGAGATATGTTGTCATTAGTTACCAAAACCACCTAGAGAGCACTTGTGCTTTCAGAGCGCTATTGCTATACCTAGTTAGCAGTAGCGCTTTCCTTTGGACAACGCTACTGCTATTAGTAAGTAGCAGTAGCGCTTGTTCTAAAAAGCGCTGCTGCTAACTTTTCATATATTTTTAAAAATACAACTTATTTCCGTTGTGTGATTTTATATACAGTACTTTCATCATTCAATTTTATGACCATGATTACTTATTATATATAACAATGGGTGAAATGAACGTGGAGTAGATTCAAGTGGAGGCAACATGTGGTGCATGTCGAAAGTACTACTCTAATCCAAACTTGATCTAGTTTGGATTAGTAATACTTTCGATGTGCACCACATGTTGGCTTCATTTGAATCTAATTCATATTCATTTCACCTACTGATATATATAATAACTCATCATGCTCATATAACAACTTAGCATCATGCATCATCGATCATAATAATAAATAACTCATCATTGGTATCATAATAACAAGTCATACTCATCATCATCGATCATACAACTTCTACTCGATACCACATCATCATAGTCATCTAACCAATCCTACTTAGTTGTTTTTAGCACATGATCATGAGTATTATTAACTAGGACCTACTACCTTCTCTTAGGTAAAATAGCATAAAACAAGATAGGCCCTGACTCTCCATTATGGAGAATGGAGATTATCCTGTCTCCAATTCCTGCCTTTCGCACAATGTTGCTTTCAAGTACCTTCTTACGACTGTCCATACATTTTTCCATTCTTTGATTTTCATGTCTTCACTCGTTTTAGAAATCCAATATGGACAGGTATGACTTGTAGGATGACCTGGTTGTATGTTCAAAACATCAAGGCGACCATTCTGATATATCAAATAAGGCACACAATCCAACGGGATTTTCTGTTGAAAAACATAGTAATAACTTCGTAGTTAGAAATGTACTTAAGTGTTAAAAGAATTTATGCAAAAGATGCATGAATGTCATAATAGTAAAAAAATCTTACCATGGCATCTCCATGGATGTTACCGTGGTTCAACACGTGCACTAGTGGCACATATTCACCATATTGTGGAGGAGTTTGATAATAGATATTGTAATTCTCAAGATCAGTACAAAATGCGATCAGATGATTTTTCTCCTGATAAGTTAACTCAGAGCCATTGGTGTAGTAGGTTCTGTCTACCATCTTCCGCACATTGTTTGAAGAATGAAAATAAGCTGTCAATGGAAATAAGATGTCGTGGATTTGTCACGGCAGATGTCCTTAGTGTCAGGACTTAGTCGCGAGGTCAACGCATCTATTTGGTAGCTTGAGAGGGGTTGATCGGAATCGAGAGACGCAACGTAAGACAAGGGTTTAGACAGCTTCGGGCCCCGGGAAATATCATCCGGTAATAGCCCTACATGATGTTTGTGGCTAGATCTCATTATGCTTATGAGAGAGTCGCCGCATAAGCCGGCTCCCCTTTAGTTGTGTCTAGCCCTAGAGATTGTTTCTTGTTTTTCTCTCCCTCTTTGGAGAGCCCTACCCCTCCTTATATGTGTTGAAGGGGCGGGTTACATGTAGAGTCCTATTAGGATTAGGACTAGTCTATTACAAGTGGAGTCCTAGTCTTGCTTCCTATATAAGGGAATATCCCTTATTCCTTTCCTCGTAAACCAGCCCACCATTATCATGAACCGGCCTTCTGGGCCTTGGGCCTTGTCATCCGTCTGACCCGCCCGCCGGGTCATTAGTGAGTCATAATGTTCAGGCGGGTTGCTTGTAAACCGCCAGGTCAGGGCGGGTCGCCAGTGAATCGCCAAGTGTCAGCCGGGTCTCAAGTAAACCGCCAAGTCCAGCCGGGTCATACCGCGGGGTATATCCCCGACATTAGCCCCCAGTTTAATTTGGATTTATCCATGTTAAACTGATCCTGTAAAATAAACACAAGAACAAACTTGATTGGTTGTGCTCCGGGTTAAATATTTTCCTGAACCGGCACCTGATCATCTTTAAGTCCTTGTCATTTCCTCCTGGATGCATACTCAAAGATCTTATAGCAAATCTCTTTTAACAGATATGTCCAAACCTTGCCAATGCAAGAATCCAGGCACTTCGTCTAAAAAATCCGGGTCAATAGGCCCGCTTTATAACCAATTTGCTGACATTAGCTCTTGTAGAGAAACATTATAAGAAATAATCCATTTGAGTCAGCCTTCAATGCTCTGAAAAAATATTGGTCTTGAAATATTCAACTGATATTCAGCCGGCTTAAAGATGTAGATCTTGCCAATTTATGATTGCCAAAATTGCCGGGTTATAAATAAATGATGTCGGGTCATGATTGTTGCAGACACGAGGTTAATCTGAGAATTTGAAGACTTTTTCTCCCTTATATGCATATCACTTGTAGCCCCCAAGTGCCAGGTTGTCATGCTTGCAGCAACCTGGGACTTGTAATTGCCTTATGTTCATAGAAATTTCAACCAGTGTAGCCCCCAAGGGCCAGGTCATTATGCAATAATGAGCAGGGACTTTGTAAATATGATCATGTAAACTTGAGCAGCAACGTGTATCCCCGAAGGGCCGGCTCAGTAAGATATTACTGGACTGGGACTTTGTATATGATTCACTGATAATAACATCATATGATCTAATCTCCACCATGGGGCTTGAACCCACGTCCACAAGGTTAAGAGCTTTGTACTCTACCAACTGAGTAGTGGATCTTTCAGTATAATGGATTAAGGTTTGTGTACCTTGAATTTTCGATAGGAGCAATTGGTAGCCCCCAAGGCCGGCTCATTTAGAATGTGATGAGTCGGGTCTTCAATAAGTTGAGCAAAAAATGACTTTGCATTAGCCCCCAAGTGCCATGGTGCATACTGGCAGTGACATGGTGAAGGAAATATGCCCCAGAGGCAATAATAAAGCTATTATGTATTTCCTTATATCATGATAAATGTTTATTATTCATGCTAGAATTGTATTAACCGGAAACATAATACATGTGTGAATACATAGACAAACAGAGTGTCACTAGTATGCCTCTACTTGACTAGCTCGTTGATCAAAGATGGCTATGTTTCCTAACCATAGACATGAGTTGTCATTTGATTAACGGGATCACATCATTAGGATAATGATGTGATTGACTTGACCCATTCCATTAGCTTAGCACTTGATCGTTTAGTTTGTTGCTATTGCTTTCTTCATAACTTATACATGTTCCTATGACTATGAGAGTATGCAACTCCCGTTTACCGGAGGAACACTTTGTGTGCTACCAAACGTCACAACGTAACTGGGTGATTATAAAGGTGCTCTATAGGTGTCTCCGAAGGTACTTGTTGGGTTGGCGTATTTCGAGATTAGGATTTGTCACTCCGATTGTCGAAGAGGTATCTTTGGGCCCTCTCGGTAATGTGAAGGAAATATGCCCTAGAGGCAATAATAAAGTTATTATTTATTTCCTTATATCATGATAAATGTTTATTATTCATGCTAGAATTGTATTAACCGGAAACATAATACATGTGTGAATACATAGACCAACAGAGTGTCACTAGTATGCCTCTACTTGACTAGCTCGTTAATCAAAGATGGTTATGTTTCCTAACCATGAACAAAGAGTTGTTATTTGATTAACGAGGTCACATCATTAGTAGAATGATCTGATTGACATGACCCATTCCATTAGCTTAGCACCCGATCGTTTAGTATGTTGCTATTGCTTTCTTCATGACTTATACATGTTCCTATAACTATGAGATTATGCAACTCCCGTTTACCGGAGGAACACTTTGGGTACTACCAAACGTCACAACGTAACTGGGTGATTATAAAGGAGTACTACAGGTGTCTCCAATGGTAGATGTTGGGTTGGCGTATTTCGAGATTAGGGTTTGTCACTCCGATTGTCGGAGAGGTATCTCTGGGCCCTCTCGGTAATGCACATCACATAAGCCTTGCAAGCACTGCAACTAATATGTTAGTTGTGAGATGATGTATTACGGAACGAGTAAAGAGACTTGCCGGTAACGAGATTGAACTAGGTATTGGATACCGACGATCGAATCTCGGGCAAGTAACATACCGATGACAAAGGGAACACCGTATGTTGTTATGCGGTCTGACCGATAAAGATCTTCGTAGAATATGTAGGAGCCAATATGGGCATCCAGGTCCCGCTATTGGTTATTGACCGGAGACGTGTCTCGGTCATGTCTACATTGTTCTCGAACCGTAGGGTCCGCACGCTTAACGTTACAATGACAGTTATTATGAGTTTATGCATTTTGATGTACCGAAGGTTGTTCGGAGTCCCGGATGAGATCACGGACATGACGAGGAGTCTCGAAATGGTCGAGACGTAAAGATTGATATATTGGAAGCCTATGTTTGGACATAGGAAGTGTTCCGGGTGAAATCGGGATTTTACCGGAATACCGGGAGGGTTACCGGAACCCCCCGGGAGACTAATGGGCCTATTGGGCCTTAGTGGAAAAGAGAAAAGGGGCAGCCCACAGCTGGCCGCGCGCCCCCCCCTTCCCCAAGTCCTAGTAGGACTAGGAGAAGGGGCCGGCCCCCCTCTCTCTCCTTTCCCCCTTGAGAGTCCTAGTTGGAATAGGATTGGAGGGGGGAGTCCTACTCCCGGCCTCCCTCTCTCTGGCCGGCCGGCCCCCCTCCCTCCAACCTTTATATACGGGGGCAGGGGGCACCCCAAGACACACAAGTTGATCCTTGAGATTGTTCCTTAGCCGTGTGCGGTGCCCCCTGCCACCATATTCCACCTCGATCATACCGTTGTAGTGCTTAGGCGAAGCCCTGCGTCGGTAGTACATCAAGATCGTCATCACGCCATCGTGCTGACGGAACTCTTCCTCGACGCTTTGCTGGATCGGAGCCCGAGGATCGTCATCGAGCCGAACGTGTGCTAAGAACTCGGAGGTGCCGGAGTAACGGTGCTTGGATCGGTCGGATCGCGAAGAAGACGTACGACTACTTCCTCTACGTTGTGTGATCGCTTCCGCAGTCGGTCTGCGTTGGTACGTAGACAACACTCTCCCCTCTCGTTGCTGTGCATCACCATGATCTTGCGTGTGCGTAGGAAAATTTTCGAAATTACTGCGTTCCCCAACAGTGGCATCCGAGCCTAGGTTTTATGTATTATTTGCACGAGTAGAACACAAGTGAGTTGTGGGCGATACAAGTCATACTACCTACCAGCATGTCATACTTTGGTTCGGCGGTATTGTTGGGTGAGACGATCCGGACCAACCTTACGCGTACTCTTACGCGAGACCGGTTCCCTCGACGTGCTTTGCACATAGATGGCTTGCGGAAGACTGTCTCTCCAACTTTAGTTGAACCAAGTGTGACTACGCCCGGTCCTTGAGAAGGTTAAAACGGAGTCTATTTGACGAACTATCGTTGTGGTTTTGATGCGTAGGTGAGATGAGTTCTTACTTAAGCCCGTAGCAGCCACGTAAAACTTGCAACAACAAAGTAGAGGACGTCTAACTTGTTTTTGTAGGGTATGTTGTGATGTGATATGGTCAAGGCATGATGCTGATTTTATTGTATGAGATGATCATGTTTTGTAACCGAGTTATCGGCAACTGGCAGGAGCCTTATGGTTGTCGCTTTATTGTATGCAATGCAATCGCGATGTAATGCTTTACTTTATTACTAAGCGGTAGTGATAGTCGTGGAAGCATAAGATTGGCGAGACGACAACGATGCTACGATGGAGATCAAGGTGTCGCGCCGGTGACGATGGTGATCATGACGATGCTTCGGAGATGGAGATCACAAGCACAAGATGATGATGGCCATATCATATCACTTATATTGATTGCATGTGATGTTTATCCCTTTTATGCATCTTATCCTGCTTTGATTGACGGTAGCATTATAAGATGATCTCTCACAAAAATTATCAAGAAGTGTTCTCCCTGAGTATGCACCGTCGCCAAAGTTCGTCGTGCCCAGACACCACGTGATGATCTGGTGTGATAAGCTCTACGTCCAAATACAACGGGTGCAAAACAGTTGCACACACAGAATACTCAGGTTATACTTGACAAGCCAAGCATATACAGATATGGCCTCGGAACACGGAGACCGAAAGGTCGAGCGTGAATCATATAGTAGATATGATCAACATAACGATGTTCACCATTGAAAACTACTCCATCTCACGTGATGATCGGTTATGGTTTAGTTGATTTGGATCATGTGATCACTTAGAGGATTAGAGGGATGTCTATCTAAGTGGGAGTTCTTAAGTAATTTGATTAAACTGAACTTAAACTTATCATGAACTTAGTACCTGATAGTATCTTGCTTGTTTATGTTGATTGTAGATAGATGGCTCGTGCTGTTGTTCCGTTGAATTTTAATGCGTTCCTTGAGAAAGCAAAGTTGAAAGATGATGGTAGCAATTACACGGACTGGGTCTGTAACCTGAGGATTATCCTCATTGCTGCACAGAAGAATTACGTCCTGGAAGCACCGCTGGGTGACAGGCCTGCTGCTGGAGCAACGCCAGATGTTATGAACGTCTGGCAGAGCAAAACTGATGACTACTCGATAGTTCAGTGTGCCATGCTTTACAGCTTAGAATCGGGACTTCAACGACGTTTTGAACGTCATGGTGCATATGAGATGTTCCAGGAGTTGAAGTTAATATTTCAAGCAAATGCCTGAATTGAGAGATATGAAGTCTCCAATAAGTTCTATAGCTGCAAGATGGAGGAGAACAGTTCTGTCAGTGAGCATATACTCAAAATGTCTGGGTATAATAATCACTTGATTCAGATGGGAGTTAATCTTCCAGATGACTGCGTCATTGACAGAATTCTCCAATCACTGCCACCAAGCTACAAGAGCTTCGTGATGAACTATAATATGCAAGGGATGAACAAGACTATTCCCGAGCTCTTCGCAATACTGAAAGCTGCGGAGGTAGAAATCAAGAAGGAGCATCAAGTGTTGATGGTTAGCAAAACCACTAGTTTCAAGAAAAAGGGCAAAGGGAAGAAGAAGGGAAACTTCAAGAAGAACAGCAAGCAAGTTGCTGCTCAGGAGAAGAAACCCAAGTCTGGACCTAAGCCTGAAACTGAGTTCTTCTACTGCAAGCAGACTGGTCACTGGAAGCGGAACTGCCCCAAGTATTTGGCGGATAAGAAGGATGGCAAAGTGAACAAAGGTATATGTGATATACATGTTATTGATGTGTACCTTACTAGAGCTCGCAGTAGCACCTGGGTATTTGATACTGGTTCTGTTGCTAATATTTGCAACTCGAAACACGGACTACGGAATAAGCGGACGCTAGCAAAGGACGAGGTGACGATGCGCGTGGGAAACGGTTCCAAAGTCGATGTGATCGCGGTCGGCACGCTACCTCTACATCTACCTTCGGGATTAATATTAGACCTAAATAATTGTTATTTGGTGCCAGCGTTGAGCATGAACATTATATCTGGATCTTGTTTGATGCGAGACGGTTATTCATTTAAATCAGAGAATAATAGTTGTTCTATTTATATGAGTAATATCTTTTATGGTCACGCACCTTTGAAGAGTGGTCTATTCTTGTTGAATCTCGAAGATAGCAATACACATATTCATAATGTAGAAGCCAAAAGATGCAAAGTTAATAATGATAGTGCAACTTATTTGTGGCACTGCCGTTTAGGTCATATCGGTGTAAAGCGCATGAAGAAACTCCATACTGATGGGCTTCTGGAACCACTTGATTATGAATCACTTGGTACTTGCGAACCGTGCCTCATAGGCAAGATGACTAAAACACCGTTCTCCGGTACTATGGAGAGAGCAACAGATTTATTGGAAATCATACATACCGATGTATGCGGTCCGATGAATATTGAGGCTCGTGGCGGATATCGTTATTTTCTCACCTTCACAGATGATTTAAGCAGATATGGGTATATCTACTTAATGAAACATAAGTCTGAAACATTTGAAAAGTTCAAAGAATTTCAGAGTGAGGTTGAAAATCATCGTAACAAGAAAATAAAGTTTCTACGATCTGATCGTGGAGGAGAATATTTGAGTTACGAGTTTGGTATACATTTGAAAAATTGTGGAATAGTTTCGCAACTCACGCCACCCAGAACACCACAGCATAATGGTGTGTCCGAACGTCGTAATCGTACTTTACTAGATATGGTGCGATCTATGATGTCTCTTACTGATTTACCGCTATCGTTTTGGGGTTATGCTTTAGAGACGGCCGCATTCACGTTAAACAGGGCACCATCAAAATCCGTTGAGACGACACCTTATGAACTATGGTTTGGCAAGAAACCAAAGTTGTCGTTTCTTAAAGTTTGGGGCTGCGATGCTTATGTGAAAAAGCATCAACCTGATAAGCTCGAACCCAAATCGGAGAAATGTGTCTTCATAGGATATCCAAAGGAAACTATTGGATACACATTCTATCACAGATCCGAAGGCAAGACTTTTGTTGCTAAATTCGGAAACTTTCTAGAGAAGGAGTTTCTCTCGAAAGAAGTGAGTGGGAGGAAAGTAGAACTTGACGAGGTAACTGTACCTGCTCCCTTATTGGAAAATAGTACATCACAGAAAACTGTTTCTGCGACACCTATACCAATTAGTGAGGAAGCTAATGATGATGATCATGAAGCTTCAGGACAAGATACTACTGAACCACGTAGATCAACCAGAGTGAGATCCGCACCAGAGTGGTACGGTAATCCAGTTCTGGAAGTCATGCTACTAGATCATGATGAACCTACGAACTATGAAGAAGCGATGGTGAGCCCAGATTCCGCAAAGTGGCTTGAGGCCATGAAATCTGAGATGGGATCCATGTATGAGAACAAAGTATGGACTTTGGTTGACTTGCCCGATGATCGGCAAGCAATTGAGAATAAATGGATCTTCAAGAAAAAGACTGACGCTGACGGTAATATTACTGTCAATAAAGCTCGACTTGTCGCAAAAGGTTTTCGACAAGTTCAAGGGGTTGACTACGATGAGACCTTCTCACCCGTAGCGATGCTTAAGTCCGTCATAATTATGTTAGCAATTGCTGCGTTTTATGATTATGAAATATGGCAAATGGATGTCAAAACTGCATTCCTGAATGGATTTCTGGAAGAAGAGTTGTATATGATGCAACCAGAAGGTTTTGTCGATCCGAAGGGAGCTAACAAAGTGTGCAAACTCCAGCGATCCATTTATGGACTGGTGCAAGCATCTCGGAGTTGGAATAAACGCTTTGATAGTGTGATCAAAGCATTTGGCTTTATACAGACTTTTGGAGAAGCCTGTATTTACAAGAAAGTGAGTGGGAGCTCTGTAGCATTTCTGATATTATATGTGGATGACATATTGCTGATTGGAAATGATATAGAATTTCTGGATAGCATAAAGGGATACTTGAATAAAAGTTTTTCAATGAAAGACCTCGGGGAAGCTGCCTACGTATTAGGCATAAAGATCTATAGAGATAGATCAAAACGCTTAATTGGACTTCCACAAAGCACATACCTTGACAAAATTTTGAAAAAGTTCAAAATGGATCAAGCAAAGAAAGGGTTCTTGCCTGTATTACAAGGTGTGAAGTTGAGTCAGACTCAATGCCCGACCACTGCAGAAGATGAGAGAAAACGAAAGATGTTCCCTATGCTTCAGCCATAGGCTCTATCATGTATGCAATGCTGTGTACCAGACCTGATGTGTGCCTTGCTATAAGTTTAGCAGGGAGGTACCAAAGTAATCCAGGAATGGATCACTGGACAGCGGTCAAGAACATCCTGAAATACCTGAAAAGGACTAAGGATATGTTTCTCGTATATGGAGGTGACAAAGAGCTCACCGTAAGAGGTTACGTTGATGCAAGCTTTGACACTGATCCGGACGATTCTAAATCGCAAACCGGATACGTGTTTACTCTAAACGGTGGAGCTGTCAGTTGGTGCAGTTCTAAACAAAGCGTCGTAGCGGGATCTACATGTGAAGCGGAGTACATAGCTGCTTCGGAAGCAGCAAACGAAGGAGTCTGGTTGAAGGAATTCATATCCGATCTAGGTGTCATACCTAGTGCATCGGGTCCAATGAAAATCTTCTGTGACAATACTGGTGCAATTGCTTTGGCAAAGGAATCCAGATTTCACAAAAGGACCAAACACATCAAGAGACGCTTCAACTCCATCCGGGATTTAGTCCAGGTGGGAGACATAGAGATTTGCAAGATACATACGGATCTGAATGTTGCAGACCCGTTGACTAAGCCTCTTCCACGAGCAAAACATGATCAGCACCAAGGCTCCATGGGTGTTAGAATCATTACAGTGTAATCTAGATTATTGACTCTAGTGCAAGTGGGAGACTGAAGGAAATATGCCCTAGAGGCAATAATATAGTTATTATTTATTTCCTTATATCATGATAAATGTTTATTATTCATGCTAGAATTGTATTAACCGGAAACATAATACATGTGTGAATACATAGACCAACAGAGTGTCACTAGTATGCCTCTACTTGACTAGCTCGTTAATCAAAGATGGTTATGTTTCCTAACCATGAACAAAGAGTTGTTATTTGATTAACGAGGTCACATCATTAGTAGAATGATCTGATTGACATGACCCATTCCATTAGCTTAGCACCCGATCGTTTAGTATGTTGCTATTGCTTTCTTCATGACTTATACATGTTCCTATAACTATGAGATTATGCAACTCCCGTTTACCGGAGGAACACTTTGGGTACTACCAAACGTCACAACGTAACTGGGTGATTATAAAGGAGTACTACAGGTGTCTCCAATGGTAGATGTTGGGTTGGCGTATTTCGAGATTAGGGTTTGTCACTCCGATTGTCGGAGAGGTATCTCTGGGCCCTCTCGGTAATGCACATCACATAAGCCTTGCAAGCACTGCAACTAATATGTTAGTTGTGAGATGATGTATTACGGAACGAGTAAAGAGACTTGCCGGTAACGAGATTGAACTAGGTATTGGATACCGACGATCGAATCTCGGGCAAGTAACATACCGATGACAAAGGGAACAACGTATGTTGTTATGCGGTCTGACCGATAAAGATCTTCGTAGAATATGTAGGAGCCAATATGGGCATCCAGGTCCCGCTATTGGTTATTGACCGGAGACGTGTCTCGGTCATGTCTACATTGTTCTCGAACCGTAGGGTCCGCACACTTAACGTTACGATGACAGTTATTATGAGTTTATGCATTTTGATGTACCGAAGGTTGTTCGGAGTCCCGGATGAGATCACGGACATGACGAGGAGTCTCGAAATGGTCGAGACGTAAAGATTGATATATTGGAAGCCTATGTTTGGACATAGGAAGTGTTCCGGGTGAAATCAGGATTTTACCGGAATACCGGGAGGGTTACCGGAACCCCCCGGGAGACTAATGGGCCTATTGGGCCTTAGTGGAAAAGAGAAAAGGGGCAGCCCACAGCTGGCCGCGCCCCCCCCTTCCCCAAGTCCTAGTAGGACTAGGAGAAGGGGCCGGCCCCCCTCTCTCTCCTTTCCCCCTTGAGAGTCCTAGTTGGAATAGGATTGGAGGGGGGAGTCCTACTCCCGGTAGGAGTAGGACTCCCCCTGCGCCTCCCTCTCTCTGGCCGGCCGGCCCCCCTCCCTCCAACCTTTATATACGGGGGCAGGGGGCACCCCAAGACACACAAGTTGATCCTTGAGATTGTTCCTTAGCCGTGTGCGGTGCCCCCTGCCACCATATTCCACCTCGATCATACCGTTGTAGTGCTTAGGCGAAGCCCTGCGTCGGTAGTACATCAAGATCGTCATCACGCCGTCGTGCTGACGGAACTCTTCCTCGACGCTTTGCTGGATCGGAGCCCGAGGATCGTCATCGAGCCGAACGTGTGCTAAGAACTCGGAGGTGCCGGAGTAACGGTGCTTGGATCGGTCGGATCGCGAAGAAGACGTACGACTACTTCCTCTACGTTGTGTGATCGCTTCCGCAGTCGGTCTGCGTTGGTACGTAGACAACACTCTCCCCTCTCGTTGCTGTGCATCACCATGATCTTGCGTGTGCGTAGGAAAATTTTCGAAATTACTGCGTTCCCCAACATAATGCACATCACCTAAAGCCTTGCAAGCATTGCAACTAATGAGTTAGTTGCGATATGATGTATTACGGAACGAGTAAATAGACTTGCCGGTAACGAGATTGAACTAGGCATTGAGATACCGATGATCGAATCTCGGGCAAGTAACATACCGATGACAAAGGGAACAACGTATGTTGTTATGCGGTCTGACCGATAAAGATCTTCGTAGAATATGTGAGAGCCAATATGAGCATCCAGGTTCCGCTATTGGTTATTGACCGGAGACGTGTCTCGGTCATGTCTACATTGTTCTTGAACCCGTAGGGTTCGCACGCTTAAGGTTTCGATGACAGTTATATTATGAGTTTATGAGTTTTGATGTACCGAAGGAGTTAGGAGTCCTGGATGAGATCGGGGACATGACGAGGAGTCTCGAAATGGTCGAGACGTAAAGATCGATATATTGGACGACTATATTCGGACATCGGAAAGGTTCCGAGTGATTCGGAATTTTTTCGGAGTACCGGAGAGTTACAGGAATTCGCCGGGGAGTATATGGGCCTTATTGGGCTTTAGGAGAAAGAGAGAGGAGAGGTTGGGCGCCCCCCAAGGCCTAGTCCGAATTGGACTAGGGGGAGGGGCTGTGCCCCCTCCTTCCTTCTCTTCTCTCTTCCCTTGCCTTGACTCCTACTCCTACTACTTGGAAAGGGGGGAATCCTACTCCCAGTGGGAGTAGGACTCCTCCGGGGCGCGCCATAGGGGCCGGCCCTCTCCCCCCTCATCCACTCCTTTATATACGTGGCCATGGGGCACCCCATAGACACAACAATTGATCCCTTGGATCTCTTAGCCGTGTGCGGTGCCCCCCTCCACCATAATCCACCTCGGTCATATCGTAGCAGCGCTTAGGCGAAGCCCTGCGTCGGTAGAACATCATCATTGAAGGAAATATGCCCTAGAGGCAATAATAAAGTTATTATTTATTTCCTTATATCATGATAAATGTTTATTATTCATGCTAGAATTGTATTAACCGGAAACATAATACATGTGTGAATACATAGACAAACATAGTGTCACTAGTATGCCTCTACTTGACTAGCTCGTTAATCAAAGATGGTTATGTTTCCTAACCATGAACAAAGAGTTGTTATTTGATTAACGAGGTCACATCATTAGTTGAATGATCTGATTGACATGACCCATTCCATTAGCTTAGCATCCGATCGTTTAGTATGTTGCTATTGCTTTCTTCATGACTTATACATGTTCCTATGACTATGAGATTATGCAACTCCCGTTTACCGGAGGAACACTTTGGGTGCTACCAAACGTCACAACGTAACTTGGTGATTATAAAGGAGTACTACAGGTGTTTCCAATGGTAGATGTTGGGTTGGCGTATTTCGAGAATAGGATTTGTCACTCCGATTGTCGGAGAGGTATCTCTGGGCCCTCTCGGTAATGCACATCACATAAGCCTTGCAAGCATTACAACTAATGTGTTAGTTGTGAGATGATGTATTACGGAACGAGTAAAGAGACTTGCCGGTAACGAGATTGAACTAGGTATTGGATACCGACGATCGAATCTCGGGCAAGTAACATACCGATGACAAAGGAAACAACGTATGTTGTTATGCGGTCTGACCGATAAAGATCTTCGTAGAATATGTAGGAGCCAATATGGGCATCCAGGTCCCGCTATTGGTTATTAACCGGAGACGTGTCTCGGTCATGTCTACATTGTTCTCGAACCGTAGGGTACGCACGCTTAAGGTTTCGATGACAGTTATATTATGAGTTTATGAGTTTTGATGTACCGAAGGAGTTCGGAGTCCCGGATGAGATCGGGGACATGACGAGGAGTCTCGAAATGGTCGAGACGTAAAGATCGATATATTGGACGACTATATTCGGACATCGGAAAGGTTCCGAGTGATTCGGGTATTTTCGGAGGTACCGGGGAGTTACGGGAATACGGGGAAGAGTATTGGGCCTTAATGGGCTTTAGTGGGAAGGAGCCAGGAGGTGGCGCGCGCCCCTCCCAAGTCCAGTCCGAATTGGACAAGGGATTTGGGGCGCGGCCCACCTCTCCCTTCCTTCTCCACTTCCCTCCTTTCCCCCCTTCTCCTAGTTGGACTAGGAAAGGAGTCCTACTCCCGGTGGGAGTAGGACTCCCCTTGGCGCGCCAACTCCTAGGCCGGCCGCCCCTCCTCCCTTGCTCCTTTATATACGGGGGCAGGGGGCACCCCATAGACACACAAGTTGATCCACGTGATCGTTCCTTAGCCGTGTGCGGTGCCCCCTGCCACCATATTCCACCTCGATCATATCGTTGTAGTGCTTAGGCGAAGCCCTGCGTCGGTAGAACATCAAGATCGTCATCACGCCGTCGTGCTGACGGAACTCTTCCTCGACGCTTTGCTGGATCGGAGCCCGAGGATCGTCATCGAGCTGAACGTGTGCTAAGAACTCGGAGGTGCCGGAGTAACGGTGCTTGGATCAGTCGGATCGGGAAGACGTACGACTACTTCCTCTACGTTGTGTGATCGCTTCCGCAGTCGGTCTGCGTTGGTACATAGACAACACTCTCCCCTCTCGTTGCTATACATCACCATGATCTTGTGTGCGTAGGAAATTTTTGAAATTACTACGTTCCCAACAGTGGCATCCGAGCCTAGGTTTTATGGTTTGATGTTATTTGCACGAGTAGAACACAAGTGAGTTGTGGGTGATACAAGTCATACTGCCTACCAGCATGTCATACTTTGGTTCGGCGGTATTGTTGGACGAGACGACCCGGACCAACATTACGCGTACGCTTACGCGAGACCGGTTCCCTCGACGTGCTTTGCACATAGATGGCTTGCGGGCGACTGTCTCTCCAACTTTAGTTGAACCAAGTGTGGCTACGCCCGGTCCTTGAGAAGGTTAAAACGGAGTCTATTTGACAAACTATCGTTGTGGTTCTGATGCGTAGGTGAGATGAGTTCTTGCTTAAGCCCGTAGCAGCCATGTAAAACTTGCAACAACAAAGTAGAGGACGTCTATCTTGTTTTTGCAGGGCATGTTGTGATGTGATATGGTCAAGGCATGATGCTAAATTTTATTGTATGAGATGATCATGTTTTGTAACCAAGTTATCGGCAACTGGCAGGAGCCATATGGTTGTCGCTTTATTGTATGCAATGCAATCGCGATGTAATGCTTTACTTTATTACTAAGCGGTAGTGATAGTCATGGAAGCATAAGATTGGCGAGACGACAACGATGTTACGATGGAGATCAAGGTGTCGCGCCGGTGACGATGGTGATCATGACGGTGCTTCGGAGATGGAGATCACAAGCACAAGATGATGATGGCCATATCATATCACTTATATTGATTGCATGTGATGTTTATCTTTTATGCATCTTATCTTGCTTTGATTGACGGTAGCATTATATGATGATCTCTCACTAAATTATCAAGAAGTGTTCTCCCTGAGTATGCACCGTTGCCAAAGTTCGTCGTGCTCAGACACCACGTGATGATCGGGTGTGATAAGCTCTACGTCCATCTACAACGGGTGCAAGCCAGTTTTGCACACGCAGAATACTCAGGTTAAACTTGATGAGCCTAGCATATGCAGATATGGCCCCGGAACACGGAGACCGAAAGGTCGAGCGTGAATCATATAGTAGATATGATCAACATAAACGATGTTCACCATTGAAAACTACTCCATCTCACGTGATGATCGGTTATGGTTTAGTTGATTTGGATCACGTGATCACTTAGATGATTAGAGGGATGTCTATCTAAGTGGGAGTTCTTAAGTAATATGATTAAATTGAACTTAAATTTATCATGAACTTAGTCCTGGTAGTATTTTGCAAATCATGTTGTAGATCAATAGCTCGCGTTGTTGCTTCCCTGTGTTTATTTTGATATGTTCCTAGAGAAAATTGTGTTGAAAGATGTTAGTAGCAATGATGCGGATTGGATCCGTGATCTGAGGTTTATCCTCATTGCTGCACAGAAGAATTATGTCCTTGATGCACCGCTAGGTGACAGACCTATTGCAGGAGCAGATGCGGACGTTATGAACGTTTGGCTAGCTCAATATGATGACTACTTGATAGTTTAGTGCACCATACTTAACAGCTTAGAATCGGGACTTCAAAGACGTTTTGAACGTCATGGACCATATGAGATGTTCCAGGAGTTGAAGTTAATATTTCAAGCAAATACCCGAGTTGAGAGATATGAAGTCTCCAACAAGTTCTATAGCTAAAAGATGGAGGAGAATCGCTCAACTAGTGAGCATGTGCTCAGATTGTCTGGGTACTACAATCGCTTGAATCAAGTGGGAGTTAATCTTCCAGATAAGATAGTGATTGACAGAATTCTCTAGTCATCATCACTAAGTTAGTAGAACTTCGTGATGAACTATAATATGCAAGGGATAACGGAAACAACTCCCAAGCTCTTCGTGATGCTGAAATCAACGAAGGTAGAAATCAAGAAAAACAACAAGTGTTGATGGTTGACAAGACCACTAGTTTCAAGAAAAGGGCAAAGGGAAGAAGGGGAACTTCAAGAAGAACAACAAGCAAGTTGCTGGTCAAGTGAAGAAGCCCAAGTCTGATCCTAAGCCTGAGACTAAGTGCTTCTACTGCAAAGGGACTGGTCACTGGAAGTAGAATTACCCCAAGTGATTGGCGGATAAGAAGGATGGCAGAGTGAACATAAGTATATTTGATATACATGTTATCGATGTGTACTTTACTAGTGTTTATAGCAAACCCTCAGTATTTGATACTAGTTCAGTTGCTAAGATTAGTAACTCGAAACGGGAGTTGCAGAATAAACAGAGACTAGTTAAGGGTGAAGTGACGATGTGTGTTGGAAGTGGTTCCAAGATTGATATGATCATCATCACACACTCCCCATAATTTCGGGATTAGTGTTGAACCTAAATAAGTGTTATTTGGTGTTTGCGTTGAGCATGAATATGATTCGATCATGTTTATTATAATACGGTTATTCATTTAAGTAAGAGAATAAATTGTTGTTCTGTTTACATGAATAAAACCTTATATGGTTACACACCCAATGAAAATAGTTCATTGGATCTCGATCGTAGTGATAAACATAATCATAATATTGAAACCAAAAGATGCAAAGTTAATAATGATAGTGCAACTTATTTGTAGCACTGCCGTTTAGGTCATATTGGTGTAAAGCGCATGAAGAAACTCCATGCTGATGGGCTTTTGGAATCACTTGATTATGAATCAGTTGATGCTTGCGAACCATGCCTCATGGGCAAGATGACTAAGACTCTGTTCTTCGGAACAATGGAGCGAGCAACAGATTTGTTGGAAATCATACATACTGATGTATGTGGTCCGATGAATATTGAGGCTCGCGACAGGTATCATTATTTTCTGATCTTCACAGATGATTTGAGCAGATATGAGTATATCTACTTGATGAAACATAAGTCTGAAACATTTGAAAAGTTCAAAGAATTTCAGAGTGAAGTGAAAAATCATCGTAACAAGAAAATAAAGTTTCTATGATCTGATCGTAGAGAAAAGTATTTGAGTTACGAGTTTGGCCTTCAGTTAAAAACAATGTGAAATAGTTTCACTACTCACGCCACATGGAACACCATAGTGTAATGGTGTGTCCGAACGTCATAACCGTACTTTATTAGATATAGTGCGATCTATGATGTCTCTTACCGATCTACCACTATCGTTTTGGGGCTATGCATTAGAGACAGCTGCATTCATGTTAAAAAGGGGCACCATCTAAGTCCGTTGAGACGACACAATCTGAACTGTGGTTTAGCAAGAAACCAAAGTAGTCGTTTCTTAAAGTTTGGGGTTGTGATGCTTATGTGAAAAAGTTTCATCCTGATAAGCTCAAACCCAAATCGGGGAAATATGTCTTCATAGGATACCCAAAGGAGACTGTTGGGTACACCTTCTATCACAGATCCTAAGGCAAGACATTCGTTGCTTATAATGGATCCTTTCTAGAGAAGGAGTTTCTCTTGAAAGAAGTGAGTGGGAGGAAAGTAGAAAACTTGATAAGGTAATTGTACCTTCTACCTTATTGGAAAGTAGTTCATCACAAAAATCTGTTCTTGTGACTACTACACCAATTAGTGAGGAAGCTAATGATGATGATCATGTAACTTCAGATCAAGTTACTACCGAATCTCGTAGGTAAACCAGAGTGAGATCCGCACCAGAGTGGTACGGTAATCCTGTTCTGGAGGTCATGTTACTTGACCATGACGAACCTACGAACTATGAGGAAGCAATGATGAGCCCGGATTCCGCGAAATGGTTTGAGGCCATGAAATCTGAGATATGATCCATGTATGAGAACAAAGTTTGGACTTTGGTTGACTTGCCCGATGATCGGCAAGCAATTGAGAATAAATGGATCTTCAAGAGGAAGACGGACACTGGTAGTAGTGTTACTATCTACAAAGCTAGAATTGTCGCAAAAGGTTTTCGACAAGTTCAAGGTGTTGACTACGATGAGAGCTTCTCACTCGTATCTATGCTTGAGTCTGTCCAAATCATGTTAGTAATTGCCGCATTTTATGAAATCTGGCAAACTGATAAACAAAACTGCATTCCTTAATGGATTTATTAAAGAAGAGTTGTATATGATGCAACCAGAAGGTTTTGTCAATCCGAAAGGTGCTAACAAAATGTGCAAGCTCCAGCGATCCATCTGTGGACTGGTGCAAGCATCTCGGAGTTGGAATATACGCTTTGATAAGTTGATCAAAGCATATAGTTTAATACAGACTTGCGGTGAAGCCTGTATTTACGAGAAAGTGAGTGGGAGCACTACAGCATTTCTGATAAGTATATGTGAATGACATATTATTGATCAGAAATAATGTAGAATTATTCTGTAAAGCATAAAGGAGTGTTTGAAAGGAGTTTTTCAAAGAAAGACTTCGGTGAAGCTGCTTACATATTGAGCTTCAAGATCTATAGAGATAGATCAAGACGCTTGATAAGTTTTTTCAATGAGTACATACCTTGACAAGATTTTGAAGTAGTTCAAAATGGAGCAGTCAAAGAAAGAGTTCTTGCCTGTAGTACAAGGTGTGAAGTTGAGTAAGACTCAAAGCCCGACCACGGCAGAAGATAGAAAGAGAATGAAAGTCATTCCCTATGCCTCAGCCATAGGTTCTATAAAGTATGCCATGCTGTGTACCAGATCTATTGTATACCCTACACTGATTTGGCAAGGGAGTACAATAGTGATCTAGGAGTAGATCACTAGACAGTGGTCAGAATTATCCTTAGTGAAATAAGGATATGTTTCTCGATTATGGACGTGACAAAAGGCTCGTCGTAAAGGGTTACGCCGATGCAAGTTTTGACACTAATCTAGATGACTCTAAGTCTCGGTCTAGATACATATTGAAAGTGGGAGCAATTAGCTAGAGTAGCTCCATGCAGAGCACTGTTGACATAGAAATTTGCAAAATACATGTGGATCTGAATGTGGCAGACCTGTTGACTAAGATTCTCTCACAAGCAAAACATGATCACACCTTAGTACTCTTTGGGTGTTAATCACATAGCGATGTGAACTAGATTACTGAATCTAGTAAACCCTTTGGGTATTGGTCACATGGCGATGTGAAATATGGGTGTTAATAAAATGATGATGTGAACTATCGATGTTAATCACATGGTGATGTGATCTAGATTATTGACTCTAGTGCAAGTGGGAGACTGAAGGAAATATGCCCTAGAGGCAATAATAAAGTTATTATTTATTTCCTTATATCGTGATAAATGTTTATTATTCATGCTAGAATTGTATTAACCGGAAACATAATACATGTGTGAATACATAGACAAACAGAGTGTCACCAGTATGCCTCTACTTGACTAGCTCGTTAATCAAAGATGGTTATGTTTCCTAACCATAGACAAAAGAGTTGTTATTTGATTAACGAGGTCACATCATTAGTTGAATGATCTGATTGACATGACCCATTCCATTAGCTTAGCACCCGATCGTTTAGTATGTTGCTATTGCTTTCTTCATGACTTATACATGTTCCTATGACTATGAGATTATGCAACTCCCGTTTACCGGAGGAACACTTTGGGTACTACCAAACGTCACAACGTAACTGGGTGATTATAAAGGAGTACTACAGGTGTCTCCAAAGGTAGATGTTGGGTTGGCGTATTTCGAGATTAGGATTTGTCACTCCGATTGTTGGAGAGGTATCTCTGGGCCCTCTCGGTAATACACATCACATAAGCCTTGCAAAAATTGTGACTAATGAGTTAGTTGCGAGATGATGTATTACGGAACGAGTAAAGAGACTTGCCGGTAACGAGATTGAACTAGGTATTGGATACCGACGATCGAATCTCGGGCAAGTAACATACCAATGACGAAGGGAACAACGTATGTTGTTATGCGGTCTGACCGATAAAGATCTTCATAGAATATGTAGGAGCCAATATGGGCATCCAGGTCCCGCTATTGGTTATTGACCGGAGACATGTCTCGGTCATGTCTACATTGTTCTCGAACAGTAGGGTCCGCACGCTTAAGGTTTCGATGACAGTTATATTATGAGTTTATGAGTTTTGATGTACCGAAGGAGTTCGGAGTCCCGGATGAGATCGGGGACATGACGAGGAGTCTCGAAATGGTCGAGACGTAAAGATCGATATATTGGACGACTATATTCGGACTTCGGAAAGGTTCCGAGTGATTCAGGTATTTTTCGGAGTACCGGAGAGTTACGGGAATTCGCCGGGGAGTATATGGGCCTTATTGGGCCATACGGGAATAGAGAAGAGGGGCCAAAAGGAAGGAGGCCTGCGCCCCCCCTCTGGTCCGAATTGGACAAGGGGCGCAGCCCCCTTTTCCTTATTCCTCTCCACCTCTTTCCCCTTCTCCTACTCCAACAAGGAAGGAGGGAGTCCTACTCCCGGTGGGAGTAGGACTCCCCTTGGCGCGCCTCCTCCTAGGCCGGCCGGCCCCTCCCCCTTGCTCCTTTATATACGGAGGCAGGGGGACACCCCATGACACACAAGTTGATCCTTGGTGATCGTTCCTTAGCCGTGTGCGGTGCCCCTGCCACCAAATTCCACCTCGATCATATTGTTGCAGTGCTTAGGCGAAGCCCTGTGTCGGTAGTACATCAAGATCGTCACCACGCCGTCGTGCTGACGGAACTCCTCCCTGAAGCTTTGCTAGATTGGAGCCCGGGGATCGTCATCGAGCTGTACGTGTGCTAAGAACTCGGAGGTGCCGGAGTAACGGTGCTTGGATCGGTCGGATCGGGAAGAAGACGTACGACTACTTCCTCTACGTTGTGTGATCGCTTCCGCAGTCGGTCTGCGTTGGTACGTAGACAGCACTCTCCCCTCTCGTTGCTATGCATCACCATGATCTTGCGTGTGCGTAGGAAATTTTTGAAATTACCACGTTACCCAACAGATTAGCATAGGCAAGTAAGATGCGAATGGACTCAAGTCTAGCAACGGGAGCATATGTCTCACCATAGTCCATACCTTCGACTTGTGTGTACCCTTGGGCGACGAGACGTGCTTTGTTGCGAACCACTTGTCCATCTTCATCTTGCTTGTTGCGAAACACCCATTTGGTACCAATGATGTTGTGGTTGTTGTCGGGCTTCTCAACCAATGTCCAAACTTGATTCCTCTCAAAGTTGTGTAGCTCTTCATGCATAGCGTTTATCCAATCCGGATCTTCCAATGCTTCTTCGACCTTCATAGGTTCAATGCTAGAGATGAATGAATAGTTTTCAAAAAAGTTAGCTAAGCGAGTTTTTGAGCGAGTGATTCTCCCGGTTTGTATGTCATTGAAGATTTGCTCGACGGGATGATCTCTGGCGATTCTTGCTCGAACTCGTGAGAGCTTTTGCTTGGGTCTTCGTTGAACATCTTCTTCATCTTGTTCTTCTTCTTGGCCTTCTTCATTGTTGACGTTGTCGTTCTCTTGTCGTGGTGGAGAAGAAGGTTGTTGATGTTCGTCTTGATGCACTTCTTTGTCTTCTTCATCTTGGTGTGTTCCACTTGTGGATGCTTCCGTATCAATTCTTGGTTCACCTTGTTGTGAAGTAGAAGCTTCCACTTGGACGGATGAAGTACTCTCCTTCACCTTCGTTGGACGAACTTTGCCTATGGACAAGTCTTGGATTGCTTCTGAAGGGTCTTTGTCTCCTACATCAATTGGCAATTGCTCTACTTGAGAGTCATTAGATTCATCAAACTTCACATCTACCGTCTCTTCAACCTTTCGAGTGAAATTGTTGTAGACACGGTAAGTGTGAGAGTTTGAGCTATAACCGAGTAGGAAACCTTCATGAGATTTAGGAGCAAACTTTGAACGACAATGCTTATCAGGAATGTAGCACTTTGAGCCGAATACTCGAAAGTATCCAACTTGGGGTTTGTTACCAGTGAGGAGCTCGTATGCCGTCTTGCCGAGTAGCTTGTGAAGGTACAAGCGATTTGTTGCGTGACAAGCTGTCTCAACCGCTTCTGCCCAAAAGTGCTTTGGCGTCCTGTATTCATCAAGCATTGTTCTTGCCATTTCGATGAGCGTCCGGTTCTTCCTCTCAACAACTCCATTTTGTTGAGGTGTGTACGTAGCCGAGAACTCGTGTGAAATCCCTTCGTCAAGAAAGGTGTCCACATTTGCGTTCTTGAACTCCGTTCCGTTGTCACTTCGAACCTTCTTGATCTTCACGTCAAACTGATTTTGGGCCTTCCTAGCGAAGTTTTTGAAGATCTTCTGGACCTGCGACTTGTCATTAAGAAAGAACACCCACGTAAATCTTGAAAAATCATCAACTATAACTAGACCAAAGGAATTTTCACCGAGACTCTTGTAGGCGTTGGGACCAAAGAGATCCATATGAAGTAGCTCGAGTGGCCTCCTTGTAGTCATGATGTTCTTCACGGGATGGCTTCCTCCAACCTGTTTACCTGCTTGACAAGCACTGCAAAGTCTATCCTTATCAAATATGACATCGTTAACTCCAAGGATATGATCTCCTTTAATAAGCTTGTCAAGGTTTCTCATGCCAACATGACCTAGTCGTCTATGCCACAACCAACCTTTTGAGGATTTAGCAATAAAGCAAGTTTTAGGTTGTGCCTTTTTAGAGAAATCAGCAAGTCGGTAAAGACCATTTTATGATTGTCTCGACGAAATACTTGGCAATCTACCTTAGTAAATAGGACATTCAAACCGAAATCAGCAAGTCTAGATACTGAAAGTAAGTTGTAGCCGAGTGATTCAACGAGCATGACATTTTGAATGGAACTATCATGTGAGAACTCTGCTCCATGTCCTAGAGGGTTCGATCACGATCGCGTGGCCGAAAACCGCACCTCATTTGGACACTCCTAGCTCCCTCTACCTCTATAAATACCCCCTCCCGTTTCCGGATCTCTCTCCCTCTCCGAACCCCTAAAATCGCCCCCGCCGTCACCGGACACGTCCGGTTCCAACCGGACGGATCGCCGCCACCACCCGCCTCCGCTCCGGCCCGCTCGGCCCGGGGAGAACCCCCGCGGGCCCGAGCCGCCACACCTCGCCCCGCCGCCTTCTCCTACCTCGCCACCCGCGCGCCGCCCGGGAGCTCGCCGCCTCCGCCGCCCCACCCTGTCGCCGGCGAGCTCCGCCGCGGCTTGCCCCCTCGCAGATAGCGCCGCCCGAGCCGGCCTCCTCGCCCACGAGCGCCGCCGATGCCGCCCCGCCCAACTCCTGCGAGGATCCGGCGCCCCCGGCCACTCTTGCCTTGGATCCGGTCACCTCCGGCGAAACTCCGGCCGCTACAGTGATTCCGGCCATCCTCGTAACCCGTGCAAACCCTAGATCCAGATCTGGGGAGGTTGACTTTTGCCTCTCTCAGTAATTTTTTTTGCATACTTTGACCTGTGATATCTCCGCATCCGTAGCTCCGATTTGGACATATAGCATATCAAAATCTTCGTCTCGACATGTACATCATTTCATTCCATTGCATCATTTTCATTTGAGTTCATCTTGATGCCCAAAATGCTGTTAGAAGGAGGCTTCGTGAGTTAAGTTGCAGATCCGTTAGTTCATCATAGACTTTTGTCATTTTTGCCATGATTATTGTGTGCATGATATGCCTGTGAGTCTTTGGGATGAATTGTTAAGCATTTTGTCTTCTTTCTAGAGGTGCCAACTATGCATTTTTAGGATGTGTGTGGTGACTTGTGCAAGCTTGCAAAGAGAGGCACCTGAGAATTCTTTTTTTAGGGACTTAGTGGATTTCACTAAGTCTGGGATATTTTAGTTCATGATGCCATATGTTCAGCTGGTTTCCTAGTGATCCGTTTCTCTTTTGAGGATGATCAGTAAGGGAGTTTTGATATTCATGTTATGCTCTATCCATCCATGTCTTTTTTTGCATATGTGGAGTGCTCTAGCTTGAGTCAATCGAGCTCTACTTTTGCTTCGTGGTAAATCTGGGCAGATCGTCAACTTGTTTGCGATTTTGCCGATGCTATTGTTAGTGATCCGTGCATGCTATGCCATTGTTCTTGCCATGTATAGCTAGCATTTTGTGTCTTCTTTATGGATATATGCTTGCCTTGCCATGACTTGCACCGTAGTGAGTGCATCGAGCTCGTTTACATGCCTTCGTGAGTTATAATTTCAGCATGTCTCAGTTTTCACTAAGTCTGAAAACTGATTGTGCGTGAGCTATGTTCGTGTGCTCGTTAGAGTATTTTGTGAACCCTTTTGGCCCCAGGTCACTTTGGGTGTTTTGTTAATCTTGTTGAGTAGCTCCATGCCATGTTCTTACTTGTCATAATCAGGTTGTGTATCATGTTGTTTTGCTGGTCCGAAGAGAGCATCGTGGTCTGAAATTTCAGACTAGTGTTAATTTCACTAAGTCTGAAATCTGTTTTGCTTATTCGTTTTTGCCATGCTTGTTTGAACCTCATAATGGATGAATTTGGCCGTGGCTCAGTGCTAGTGTTTTGATAAGCATCTTGTGTACATCCCTGCCATGTCTTCTGTTGTCATGTTTGGTGGCTATAGCATGTTCATTTCGTTGCATTTAGGAGCCTACTTCCTGTAGACCGGTTCATTTCGTAAAACGCTTGCCATTTCCAAACCGTAGCTCCGATTCCTATGATCTTTATATCGTTTTCAAGTGATTTCATCCCCTCTATCCAGTGGCACACTTGGTTTTCCAAGTTGAGGCCAAGTTCATGCATTTCCTGTCACGTCTTGCATTTTGCATCCCGCATCGCATCCCGCATAGCATATCATCATTGCATATTATTGATGGAGTTTGCACGTGGTTGATTGTATCCTTGTTGCTTGTTTGTGTTGTTGGGTAGAGCCGGGAGACGAGTTCTCTAATGAGGAGCCCGTTGAGTTTGCTTTTGAGGATCCAGTCAACTCTGACAACTGTGCAGGCAAGATGATCATACCCTCAAAATCACTACTATCTTTTCTATGCTAGTTTGCTCGCTCTTTTGCTATGCCATTGCTATGATGCCTACCACTTGCTTGTCAGCCTCCAAATTGCCATGTGAGCCTCTAACCCACCATGTCCTAGCAAACCGTTGATTGGCTATGGTACCGCTTTGCTCAGCCCTCTTATAGCATTGTTAGTTGCAGGTGAAGATTGGAGCCGTTCCTTGTTGGGACATTTATTTACTTGTTGGGATATCATTATATTGCCATGTTATCTTAATGCATCTATATACTTGGTAAAGGGTGGAAGGCTCGGCCTCTCGCCTAGTGTTTTGTTCCACTCTTGCCGCCCTAGTTTCCGTCATATCGGTGTTATGTTCCCGGATTGTTGCGTCCCTTACGCGGTTGTGCTATAATGGGAACCCCTTGATAGTTCGCCTTGATTAAAGCTTTTCCAGCAATGCCCAACTTTGGTTTTACCATTTTCCACCTACCCCCTTTTTCCCTTGGGTTTCCGGAGCCCGAGGGTCATCTTTATTTTAGCCCCCCACGGGCCAGTGCTCCTCTGAGTGTTGGTCCGAACTAGAGCCCTGTGCAGCACCACCTCGGGGAAACTCGAGGGCTGGTTTTAGTTGTACGGATTGCTCACCTGAGTGTGCCCTGAGAACGAGATATGTGCAGCTCCTATCGGGATTTGTCGGCACATTCGGGCGGTGTTGCTGGACTTGTTTTAACGTGTCGAATCGTCTTGTTGTACCGAGATACCGAGTCTGATCGGTGTGTCTTGGGTGGAGGTCTATTCCTTCGTTGACCGTGAGAGCTTGTTATGGGCTAAGTTGGGACCCCCCTGCAGGGATGGATCTTTCGAAAGCCGTGCCCGCGGTTATGGGCAGATGGGAATTTGTTAATGTCCGGTTGTAGATAACTTGAACCTTAATTAATTAAAATGAATCAACTGAGTGTGTTGCCGTGATGGCCTCTTCTCGGCGGAGTCCGGGAAGCGGACACGGTGTTGGAGTTATGTTTGCGCAGGTTGCTCTCTAGCTTTCCGCTCATGCTTTGCCCCCTCTTCTCGCTCTCTTTTGCGAATAAGTTAGCCACCATATATGCTAGTCGCTTGCTGCAGCTCCACTTACATTACCCCTTTCCTACCTATTAAGCTTAAATAGTCTTGATCGCGAGGGTGCGAGATTGCTGAGTCCCCGTGGCTCATAGATTACTATTACACCAGATGCAGGGACAGATGATACCGCTCCAGATGGCGCGCTTGAGCTCAAGTGGGAGTATGACGAGGACTCTCAGCGTTACTATGTGTCTTTTCCTGATGATCAGTAGTGGAGCCCAGTTGGGGTGATCGGGACCTATGTCGCTTGTTGGGTTGTCTTTTATTTTGGCGTCGTAGTCGGGCCATGAGTGTTTGGATGATGTATGTTATTTATGTACTTTGATGTGACGTGGCGAGTGTAAGCCAACTATGTACCTCCCCTTTATATTATTTATGTACATGGGATGTGTGATGATTTCCTAACTTGTGACATTGCTTTCAATGAGGTTATGCCTCTAAGTCGTGCCTCGACACGTGGGAGATATAGCCGCATCGAGGGCGTTACATGGAGATGGTCTGGAAATTAATGTTTGGGACGATTGTTGGATCCCAAACAGTCCCTCCAGGAAAATAATAACACCTCGTGGTAATCGAGTTTTATCCTATGTCAATGAACTTATTGACCCTACAACAGGTGAGTGGGATGACCAAATGATACGGTAAAACTTCTAGCAAATTGATGAGAATCGTAGCATGCAAATCCCACTGACACAAGATGTAATGGAGAGAAGTGTTGCTTGGCATTATACCAAGAATGGAGTATTCAGTGTTCGGTCAGCATATTATCGAAAATGGGACGATCAATTCGGGGACAAGATTGCAAGCACGGATGGGCAGTCTAGCGCACAGAATCACCCTGTGTGGAGAAAGGTTTGGAAGTTGAAAATGCCACGGAAGGTGAATTTTTTTAATCTGGAGATGTTTACATAACACTATTCCTTTTCATTGTACAGTTGCAAAGCATCATGTGCCTCTCAACGGCCAATGCCCTTTGTGCCAGCAAGGTGTTGAAGATGCTAGCCATGCGCTATTTTAGTGTAACAGGGCAAAGCAGGTATGGGCTGATTTATGACTATATGAAATCATACGAGAGGCACTGTTGGTTGATCGTTCAGGTGCCAAAGTGATGGAGTCACTGTTGTGCGACGTCAAATTCCGGCGAAGTTATATGGACTCAATTGAAATTCCAGAGATAGTCGCATCAACTTGCTGGTATTTATGGTGGTAAAGGAGAGAAATTGTCAAAGGAGAACTAGTCCAGACTACAGGCCGCATTGCAATGGCTATTCAAGCGATGTCATTAAATTTTGTGCCTGCAGCAAGCAAGCCAAACCCATCGCCCTGCCTAAACAGATGGAAGAAGCCACTTTCAGAGTTCCAAGTGCTCAATGTTGATGCTTCATTTTCAGAAGAAAATAATATGGGCTCCTATGGTATGGTGATCAGAGATCACAACAGGGGATTTATTGTAGCAGCAACGGCACAGTTGCTCCATGTAGCGGTTGTGGTATCTGCCGAAGCTGAAGCATTGCGGCTAGGAATATTATTCGCCCACGGTTATGGATGTAATCAGGTATTGATACATTCGGATAGCTTGATCGTCGTGGAAGCACTGAATAAGAACGAAGGATATGGAATAGTAGCAGCACCAATTCTGAATGTTTGTCGTAGTTTATTAAAAGAGTTCGGGAAGAGTGTATTGGATGATTATTGTGCGGCGTCGGGACAAATGGTGAGTGCAGCTAACTCCTCTATTTTTTATCACAAATACCCAGGTTGAGGTGAGAGCAGTTGTATGTGAAATCCTAGACATTATGACCGAGTATTTATCTAACAAATATCTGGGGATACCTTCTATGATTGGAGTAGACCGCACGGATTGCTTTTTGCACCTAATTGAAAGAATCCAGAAAATGGTGAATGATTGGAAGGAAAGAACTCTATCTTTTGGTGGAAAAGAGGTTTTGATAAAAGCGGTGGCCCAAGCCTTCCCAACATATGCGATAAGTGTATTTAAATTCTCAAAGAAAATTTGCAAGTGGATCACTGATGCAATGTCACAATACTGGTGGGTTGATGAGGAAGATCAACTCAAGATGCATAGGTTTGCATGCTGGAAAATGTGTGTACCGAAAGAGAAGGGTGGAATGGGGTTCAGAGTTATCCATGCTTTTAATTTAGCTTTGCTTGCAAAACAGTGTTGGAGGTTAATTGAGAATTTTGATTCTTCGTGTGCTCGAGTGCTATGAGCAAAATACTACTGAACAGGAGATATTCTTAATGCCAGACAAAAGAATGGGTCCTCCTTTGTTTGGCCAAGCATGTATGCAGGGATACAAAATTTCAAGAAGGGGTGCATATGGATAGTTGGAGATGGTCTGAAAATTAATGTTTGGGACGATTGTTGGATCCCAAACAATCAAGCCAGGAAAATAATAACACCCCGTGGTAATCGAGTTTTATCCTATGTCAATGAACTTGGTGACCATGCAACAGGTGAGTGGATGAGCAATTGATACAGGACAACTTCTAGCAAATTGATGAGGATCGTAGCATGCAAATCCCACTGACACAAGATGTAATGGAGGACAGTGTTGCTTCGCATTATACCAAGAATGAAGTACTCAGTGTTCGGTCAGCATATTATAGAAAATGGGACGATCATTTCGGGGACAAGATTGCAAGCACGGATGGGCAGTCTAGCGCATAGAATCACCCTGTGTGGAGAAAGGTTTGGAACTGGAAAATGCCACGGAATGTTAAATTTTTTATCTGGAGATGTTTACATAACACTATTCCTTTTCGTTGTACAGTTGCAAAGCGTCATGTGCCTCTCAGCGGCCAATGCCCTTTGTGCCAGCAAGGTGCTGAAGATGCTAGCAATGCGCTATTTTAGTGTAACAGGGCAAAGCAGGTATCGGCTGATTTAGGACTATATGAAATCATACGAGAGGCACTGTTGGTTGATCGTTCAGGTGCCAAAGTGATGGAGTCACTGTTGTGCGACGTCAAATTCCTGCGAAGTTATATGGACTCAATTGAAATTCCTGAGATAGTCGCATCAACTTGCTGGTATTTATGGTGGCAAAGGAGAGAAATTATCAAAGGAGAACAAGTCCAGACTACAGGTCGCATTGCAATGGCTATACAAGCGATGTCATTAAATTTTGTGCGAGCAGCAAGCAAGCCAAACCCAGCGCCCTGCCTAAACAGATGGAAGAAGCCACTTTCAGAGTTCCAAGTGCTCAATGTTGATGCTTCATTTTCAGAAGAAAACAATATGGGCTCCTATGGTATGGTGATCAGAGATCACAACGGGGGATTTATTGCAGCAGCAACGGCACAGTTGCCCCATGTAGCGGTTGTGGTATCTGCTGAAGCTGAAGCATTGCGGCTAGGAATATTATTCGCCCGCGATTATGGATGTAATCAGGTATTGATACATTCAGACAGCTTGATCGTCGTGGAAGCACTGAATAAGAACGAAGGATATGGATTAGTAGCAGCAGCAATTCTGAATGTTTGTCGTAGTTTACTAAAAGAGTTCGGGAAGAGTGTACTGGATAATTATTGTCCGGCGTCGGGACAAATGGTGAGTGTAGCTAACCCCTCTATTTTTTATCCCAAATACCTAGGTTGAGGTGAGAGCAGTTGTATGTGAAATCCTAGACATTATGACTGAGTCTTTATGTAACAAATATCTGGGGCTACCTTCTATGATTGGAGTAGACCGCACGGATTGCTTTTTGCACCTAATTGAAAGAATCGGGAAAATGGTGAATGGTTGGAAGGAAAGAACTCTATATTTTGGTGGAAAAGAAGTTTTGATAACAGTGGTGGCCCAAGCCTTCCCAGCATATGCGATAAGTGTATTTAAATTCTCAAAGAAAATTTGTGGATCACTGATGCAATGTCACAATACTGGTGGGGTGATGAGGAAGATCAACGCAAGATGCATAGGTTTGCATGCTGGAAAATGTGTGTACCGAAAGAGAAGGGTGAAATGGGATTTCGAGTTATCCATGCTTTTAATTTAGCTTTGCTTGCAAAACAGTGTTGGAGGTTAATTGAGAATTTTGATTCTTCGTGTGCTCGAGTGCTATGAGCAAAATACTACTGAACAGGAGATATTCTTAATGCCACACAAAAGAAGGGGTCCTCCTTTGTTTGGCCAAGCATGTATGCAGGGATACAGAATTTTAAGAAGGGGTGCATATGGATAGTTGGAGATGGTCTCAAAATTAATGTTTGGGACGATTGTTGGATCCCAAACAGTCAATCCAGGAAAATAATAACACACCGTGGTAATCGAGTTTTATCCTATGTCATTGAACTTGTTGACCCTGCAACAGGTGAGTGGGATGAGCAATTGATACGAGACAACTTCTAGCAAATTGATGAGGATCGTAGCATGCAAATCCCACTGACACAAGATGTAATGGAGGACAGTGCTGCTTGGCATTATACCAAGAATGGAGTATTCAGTGTTCGGTCAGCATATTATAGAAAATGAGACGATCAGTTCGAGGACAAGATTGCAAGCACGGATGGGCAGTCTAGCGCACAGAATCACCCTGTGTCCTGTGTGGAGAAAGGTTTGGAACTTGAAAATGCCACAGAAGGTGAAAAATTTTATCTGAAGATGTTTACATAACACTATTCCTTTTCGTTGTACAGTTGCAAAGCGTCATGTGCCTCTCAGCGGCCAATGCCCTTTGGGCCAGCAAGGTGTTGAAGATGCTAGCCATGCGCTATTTTAGTGTAACAGGGCAAAGCAGGTATGGGCTGATTTATCACTATATGAAATCATACGAGAGGCACTGTTGGTTGATCTTTCAGGTGCCAAAGTGATGGATTCACTGTTGTGCAACGTCAAATTCCAGCGAAGTTATATGGACTCAATTGAAATTCCAGAGATAGTCGCATCAACTTGCTGGTATTTATGGTGGCAAAGGAGAGAAATTGTCAAAGGAGAACAAATCCAGACTACGGGCTGCATTGCAATGGCTATACAAGCGATGTCACTAAATTTTGTGCGAGCAGCAAGCAAGCCAAACCCAGCGCCCTGCCTAAACAGATGGAAGAAGCCACTTTCAGAGTTCCAAGTGCTCAATGTTGATGCTTCATTTTCAGAAGAAAACAATATGGGCTCCTGTGGTACGGTGATCAGAGATTACAACGGGGGATTTATTGCAGCAGCAATGACATAGTTGCTCCATGTAGCGAATGTGGTATCTGCCGAAGTTGAAGCATTGCGGCAAGGAATATTATTCGCCTGCGGTTATGGATGTAATCAGGTATGATACATTCGGACAGCTTGATCGTCGTGGAAGCACTGAATAAGAACGAAGGATATGGATTAGTAGCGGCACCAATTCTGAATGTTTGTCGTAGTTTACTAAAAGAGTTTGGGAAGCGCCCCCCCCCCCACCCCCGCGCGTCGCCTCCTATGAGGCGGGGATCTGGCGCCTCCTCCTCGGATTCAGGGCTGCAGGCCCCGGGGCGGCGGCCCTGGTCGGCGGCGCCAATGGGTGATCGTGGGTGGCCTCCCACAGCTGTGTGGGCAGCGTGGAGGTCCCGGTCGATGGTGCAGCGGCAGCCCCTCGCAGTCCGCCAGGCTCCATGGTGAAGCTTCGGTGCCGGCCCGATCTGCTCCAATCCGTGCCGGCGCTGGTCTCTGGCGGCGGTGTCCATCGTCGCGTGGTGCCGGATAGCCAGATCTGGCGTTTGGGTATGATTCCGGGGGAAACCCCTGGCTGGCGCGGCGGCCCCCTAAAGTCGACGTCTTTGGCGCCGAGGTAATAATAAGTTTGATTTGAGATGAATAAAAGTAGCCATGAAGGTCTTCTCGTAAAAAAAAAAAAACTTCCTCCCGGGTACAAATCGGAATCGCTCGCTCTATCGTCTTGTCTGTACCCAATCCATACCAACTTACCAAGTCGGACTCGGTAAGTCCCCGATCAATATAAGCACGGGAGGAATCACGGCGTCGATGCACACAACAAGCGCTTCAGCCACGAGGAGCACAGGAGATACGTACATGCCAGCCACCCCATCAACCGCGTATTTGCAGGTGGTACTTTGATCGAGCGTCTGCATTGCCATGGCCGTGGACGACGACCAGATGCTGCGCCGGTACCTCCGCTGGGGCCTGCCCCTCGAGAGCGGTTTTAGGTACAAGTTAACCCCGAGGCCGGGCGAGCCCATCTATGTCACCGGCGTCTACCTGCTCGACTCGGAGAGCGCTGTCGGCCAGGGCGCCGTGGACGCCCGCGTCCATACTGACGACACGCGGGACCTCGTTAGCGTGTTGCTGTCGGCGGAGAACCCCCGCGTGGAGCTACAGACCCCGGTGCGGCTGGAGATGGGCAAGGAGTGTTGCTTTCACGCGGTGCCGCATGGAGGCGATTCCGACGCCGAAGCAGACACGGACGCCGATGCCGACACCGGCGCAGACGTCGACGCAGATGCCGATGATGATGCCGACGCCGGCCCTGGCGCCGACGCGGTCATCGTTATGTTCGAGGGTTTCCTTGTTACTCCGCGACCTCTTGACATGGAGGAGGGGGACGACGACGAAGAGGAGGAGGACGACGACGAAGAGGAGGAGACTGGTAGCGACGACGACGGCGACGACGACGAGTACGAGGAGAAGGAGAAAGAGGAAACTGACGGCGAGGTTGGCCAAGACGTGGCCAGGGCGAGCAGTGCCGGCGGCAACGCCAAGGAGCTTCGACAGGTTGTAGCTATAACTATGGCATTCTTAGGCATCCTTTTGTTTGTCTCTATGTTAGCATTCCTCGGATTGATAATGTAATCAGGAATTCATCGACGGCTAAACTGCGTCGTCACTTGTATTTGATTTGAAGTATAACCGTGCCGAATCATTGTGTTTAATCGAAGAGGAAAACGTATGTTCTATTGTGCAATTCCTATCCTTTTGTTTTCTGGTTAGTGAATGTGGAGTTGCTAATTTTCACTGTAAAAAGTGTAAGGGTATCTACAGGACCCTTAAACCATCTCGAAATGTTCAGACCGAGTTGTCCGAGCGGTACAAGCCCAACATGGACCCGTATTTATTCACGCATCCGTTTTACTGCAAACCAAAAGCAAACCATAGGCCTTTGACGTGGTCCAGACATCCACCCAATGAACCAAAAGCCACCGCGTATCCTCTATTTGACGCCATGTAGTCCGAATGATGAAAGCCCACTGCTAATTTTCCGCTATTTGACGTAAGCCACTAACATGTACTCCCTCCGTCGGCGAATAGATGTACATCTAATTTTTGTTCTAAGTCAAAGTTTTAATGTTTGAGATAGGATTTTCAGCACTCGGGTGCCCCTACACCCTTTATGAACAGTAAATTCAAAACAAATTCAATAAAATCTGAAACGTTGGGACATCAAACATCATGAAACTTTTGATGATCTTGCAAAGTTTTAGCTAAAACTAACATTCAAAGAGCACTCAAATAAAAAAACAAAATCATGTTTCAAAGTTTATATACATTTTTTAGCAGTGGTTTTTTTTGTGAGGGATCCACGAAGGTTATTTATTGCTAAAACTTTGCAGGAACATCAAACCTTTGATAATCATTGATCCCTGAAAGTTTCAGATTTTTTTGATTTTTTTTCAATTTTATATGAATTTACTGTTCATGAGGGTGTAGGGGCACCCAGGAGCTGTTAGACATTTCCCTTAATGTTTTGATCAACTTTATAAGAAGAAGTAGCCGTATTTATGGCACCAAATTAGTTTCACTAGATTCATTTTGAAATGTATCTCTATTCTTAATGTCTCAGTACGTACGTCGTTTTGTTCGTTCATTTACTCCTTCAAGTCGATGGAGCGAGGTCTACACCCCACCACCGATTTTTTTCAACGCTACCAAACCTGTCATTTGTCTGTCAGTCTTTGACAGTTCCACTATTTGATTGATCCAGCTCATGGAGCAAAGTTTACATATGCCTTGTCACGAGTTTTCCACATGGTTTCAAAGATATTACGTTTCAGTTTCTAACTATCTATCTGCTTTTACTTAGGTTTGACATTGCTTGTCACGGGTTAGACTTTGGTAGGTTTCATTTTTTTTGGCTTCGTGATGTAGATGGAAGCAGAGGGAAGACTCGAGCGTACAGTAATTTCTTTTACTCGACGATACAAATTGGTAGTTGATGATTAGCGAGAGGTACATAATTTGCTTTATAAGAGGTACTGCTGCTATCCTGGAAGAGATTCCGCCTATTTGACAACTTAGTTTTCAAGGCTGGGTACCATGCCGCCGGCAATATGTGCAGTCTTTGTCAACGTCTACATTGCAGCCGTTCTAGGGTACCACTAATGGGACATCACTGAAATGTCATGTTTGCCGGATCAAAGCATTGTAGGTCTGGTAATCTTACTTTTCCACTACTTTGATGATGTTTGTATAAGTTGCGATTCAGAGAACACTTGGGACAGTACCTAGCCTGGTGGTCACATGCATTAGATAGTGTCTTTCTATAGTTTATAGGGTCCTGTGTTTGCCAGTTCATATTTTTAGGGGAGTTGACTGGAGAAAACAACATACAAACTTAATTACGATCACCCTTCAGCTTTGTTCATTAAGTAGTTTAGCCTGTACGTAACTGGTATGTGCAAATAATAAACCAGATGTGCAGACCTTTTATTAGACAGTATACGTTTTCTTTTCTTTTAACAACTTGTTCAAGTACTTGTGATCGGTTTTGGCAATGTGAGGCAAGGGTTTGCCAGCAGCCTTTTTACTGGCGGGGTGAGGCCACGTCGAAACCGTGATGGCGCCATAGAGTTCAACATGTATTTTTTTTTTACCCAACACCGTAGAACAAAATGTTCTACGGTAAATCAATTAAAGAAAATATAGTACAAATATGTTACAGTTCGCCAAGGGAAAGAAGGAATAAAAGCTAGAATGCTAATCAATGCCTGCTCTAGGAATAAAACCCATGTTTACATATTATGATATATCCACTGGGCAAATCGAGTGACATACTTTTGCTTGATCTTATGTCTAAGGAGATTTAAGTCTTTTTTGAGGTGGAATCTCCAAGACTGAACCGAATGTGGAAGTGCTCTGAAAACTATATTGTTCCTCTGAATCCAAATAGTCCAACAACCTAAAATGATGATTTCAACAGCAAATTGTTTTGGGAGGAGCTGAGTGGCCAAGATGGTGTCCTCATAAACTGATGTGCCTCTACTTCTATTTGGAATCAAAGAATTCCAGCAATCTTGTGCAAAACTGCAGTCCCATAATAAGTGCATAGAAGTCTCTTCTGCTTGCTGATTACAATTTGGGCAATATATATCATCAAGGTGCATGCCTTTTCTTAGGAGAAGAGCCCTGGTGTTGATTCTACAGTGAGCTACCAGCTAGAAGAAATTTTTGTGCTTGAGTCTGCTGGAGCTATCCCAAATGAGGCTGAAAAGGGATGTTCCTCGTGCTTTTCCAGAATCAAATTATAAATATGAATTTCAGAAGGTCTGCCTGTAGCCCCAATGATGCTCCATTTATCATTAACATGTGGATTTAAGGTTGGAGCCAAAATGGGAAGCTGGTTGAACTCCTCAAATGCTTCAACAGAGAGAGATAAGTGGAACTGATCAATCCAATTTTGCTCCTGAAAGAAACTGAGAACAGATTGGTCCTCATGGAGTGCAAAGGAGTGAAGATGTGGGAGCATAGTTTGGAGACTCTGTTCCATCCAACTGTCAGTCCAACAGAGAATAGATTGTCCAGACCCAATGGAGCAGCTGCTTATTTGTTTGAATCTCTCAAGGAGGGCAATATGAGATTTCCACCAGAAGGAACCTTCAACTTTTCCTCTTGGTGGTTCAGAATGATAGTACTCCCTCCGTTTTTATTTACTTCGCATATTAGCTTTGGTCAAAGTCAAGCTTTGTAAACTTTGACAAAGTTTATAGACAAAAATATTAACATATACAATAACAAATCAATACCATTAGATTCATTGTTGAATGTACATCCATATCATATAGATTTGTTATGGTAAATATTTATATTCTTTTCTATAAATTTGGCCAAACTTTACAAAGTTTGACTTCAGTCAACTCTAATATGCGGAGTAAATAATAACGGAGGGAGTATTTCTCCCAGATCAAATTAATCCATGGTATATTCTCCTTATTAAGAAATTTAAAGAGGTTTTTCATTAGACGAGCCTTATTGTCACTACAAGAAATATGTCAACTTGTGACCACCACTATTGGTCACTGAAAGGTCATGGTTTTTCATTTGCGACCTTTTTGTGACCAAAAACAGAAGGTCAAAAGCTGGCGGTCATAAACTGACTATAGCGACCTTTCTTCTGGAATGGTCGAAGACGTTTACGACCAAAATACGTCTACTATTTTGTTTTGGTCACTAGCAACCTCCCCAGGCCACGTAGGCATCCAGCGTGGCAATCTGACGTGGCACAAGATTCAGCCCGGTCCAATTCGGTGTTTATATGGGCCGAGCCCATTAATTTAGCCCATTTATATTTTCTGTGATTTTTTTGTCAACTTCATGGACCAAGCCCAACATTGCAGCCTTTTTATTTTTGGCCCATGGCCTTTTTGTCTCAACAGTTTCATTTTTTTCTTTTTTTATAAATTGGGTTCACTAGTCAGGTGGGTCCCCATTGTCAGGTTCTAGTACTGGGTCCTAGCCATCAGGGCAATATTCTTCATTTTTTTTATTTCACGCAAATAAATACCAGGTATTTAAATTGGCACACAGAAAACACACGAAATACTTCAAATATTATCAACCATCAAAGTGCTACATCATATAACACACATACAAATGTGATCGGCATCAAGTTTACAATCAGATAACAAGCTCCACAAGTGTACAATCACATGAGCCAGGTTCTGCTACATCATACACACATACAAATAGGAGCAGCATAAAGGGCTTCATTAATGCAAAACTTGACACTTGACAGCAATATTATAACTATGCTTCCTCCGACTTCTTTGTCCTGATGCTCACGAAGAAACATGAAAGCCCATCTGCATGTTACAGAACAAAATGTTTAGGAACAAAATAGAAGTAAATCTAACAGCATATTTAACAATAAATAACAGAATAATGAAGTTAACGAGACATTTTAAAATCAACTTGACAGTTGACAGCAATGTTTGCATTGGACACATCCAAAACTAAAATTATACATAAATGCCTAAATTCCAATGCCCAATGCCTCAGTTTAGTAAACACTAAGCATGGTACATAGTAAAGATTGGACACAACCAAAACTGAAATCATTTACTCTATCAAGCAACAATGATGCAACACACAAGAAAATAGAGATGCACAACGGAGCAGCATCATATATCACACAATATGGACACTGCCAGCTCACCGAAGAACTTGTGGTCGCCGCCGTACATAGCCACCATCGGTCACCTCGTTGATCTTTTCCTTGAAGTTCTCTAACTCCAGGTTGTTCCACTGCAGCTCGGTATTTTCTCAACCGTATGTGTACATGCATCATGTCATACATAAAATATTCTAGTCAATATTCTCAGCTAACTTTGATGTAATGAAAATAATTACTTAAGGACTTGGGGTAAAAATTGATATTAGACATCAAAATTAGCAGCGCTCATTTCAACCATGTTCAGATTAACTTGAGGTAAATTAGCAGTAATGATATTAGTTACAAGCTAGGTGTGTAACTGCTGTCAACACCACCACCACCAGAGACACGCAAGATAAGCATCAACACCACCATGATTTTGATATCAGCCACTCCATATCACCAGAGCATCACAGGGGCACATATGTAAAGCAAGTACACGTGGTCAGCTACTGACAGACCCTAGAACCACATGAATTTATCACCAGAGAGCTCCAGTAGGAGTTGATGCTTGGTTACAGCATCTAGCAGCAACTAGTACAGCCCCACGTCCAACCCAAATCATGGCCAAGGCCATGCAGGAGCTACATCAGAGAAGAAGGAATGGGTAGGAGTTCACCAGAGGGACATTGTAGCCGTAGCAGAGGCTCAGCCACACCACGGCTGTGGTGTGACCATCACCACATCTAGGAGAGGGTCTGGAAGCCGCCGAAGCACCACCGCGGTGACCAGGGCAAGTGTCAGGCACAGTGGCGCCACCCCAGGGACATCACCGCATGGACATCACCGGCCTCGCCCTGTTTCAAGAAATGTTCAGAACAACTTTGTCAGACTCGATCAATTCTGAAGAAACCAACTTCGTCGTCAGACACATACATACATACATACATACAGGAAGCAAAAGAAGAAGAAACAGAGCTCTATATAATGTTTATATCAAATGAGCAAGACACAGGAAGCAAGACACAGAAGAATTTTAGCTCTACATAATGTTTACAAGAACAGGACCCCAATACAGGATTTAACTTGTCCTCAACACTGTTAACAAGGTACTGAAAGTAGCTATGTGCATCAGCCTCACCAAGTCTTATCATGAATTGGTTGCTTTTACAAACTGTAATATATTTCTGGACAGCAAACTAAATAGATGGCTGCTCTCAAACCATACATCCAAATGAAGCAAAAAAGTACTCTATGGAAACCTTAGAACATGCTTTACAACTCATATGTAGAGGCCAACTTGAAATTATGAGCATAACGAACTCATTTTTTAGTTAGAAGCTCGCTGCCCAAAACAGTCAGGTAGTGCAGTTTTTTAGCTGAACCAAAATCAGTTTACACAGAGGTGAGGAACTACTTCAAAAACAGAGGTAAGTAAGGAACTACTTCAAAAACAGAGGTGCTAATTATGTTTACACAAAAAAAAGAGTATGGTGTCTATTTGCTAAACTTGCAGGAGCTAAGAATTCATTCCCCACGGAGAAAATGAACTGACTGAGACTATGATATGTTTGTCGGCGGCCTACGTTTATGGTATCCTATTAACACACCATAAAGAAAAGAGATCATGTCCCATCGTCATTATATTAAATTTCTACTAGTACACAGTGCTAGAATCATACGACCTAAATCCACATGACCTAAATAAATCCCAATCAAACCAAATCCCGCAACAGAACCAATCATGGCGGGGGCTCACTTGCAGATTATTAACAGTGGTGACTGCCACTTGCAGATTCAGAGAAACAGTGGTGACTGCCACTTGCAGATTATTAACAGGCATAGGCCCATGCTCAGTTTACAGGGCCTATTTATTCAGCTAATTTACAGATCAGTTGTGTATTGTCTACGAAAATAAACATTTTGGTACCCCAAAGTTGCAGATCGTGTATGATTGCCTAGTTTAAGAGCAGAATTCCAATGGAGACAATGCACATGTAGCAGGTACGTAAAAGACATTTTTCAGGAAGTTTATGAATGAGAATATTAGGCTAGTAGTAGCAGCAGCTGTGGAACTACCGCGCTAAGATATTACTCTAGATGGTTGGATGAGGTTCTGGTTTGACAACATCTCTGAAATCAAAGGTGAACAAAACCATAGGGAAGGAGCAATATCCAGCAGCAAACGCTCATTCATTATGTACTAGGAAGCATTGACTGATCTAACCGAGTCAAAATACATGAAAATCGTCATCCATCTGCCAGCCGTGCTCCGGTTGGTGGGCGCATGCGCGTCACAGCCGATGGAGGAGGCGAGAGGGGGAGGAGAGGATGATGCACTTACCCACTCGGGCGGGGCGGCGGAGGAGAAGCGGGTGGTGAGCGAAGCGCACGCCGTCGACCTCCTCAACATCGCCGGAGCGGGTGGGGGAGCGGAATTGGTGCATCCGCACCTGCCTGCCTGCCTGACTACCTACGCGTGGCTGAGACATTAGCGAGGGGAGGGAGGAGGAAGCGGGGGGGGGGGGGGGGGTGCACGAGCAAGGCGGGACTGACCAACGACGCAGCAGCCGCCGCCGATGGTCGTTGGCGGCAGTAGTGGCGCCGCGCCCGTGGGTCTTCCTCCACGGCTCCGCGACACGAAGCAAGCGGAAGGAGAAGCCTGCGGCTGGAACGCGTGCACGCGCTCGGAAGGAGTGGTGGTGGTGGCGGCGCGAGGGAGGGAAAGGAAGACAGGAGGGCGTCGGGGAGGCCATGGATGGGGGGGAGCTCCATCGGAGGGAGGTGGCGGCCGTGATCTGGAAGGGAGGAGGTGGCGGCTGCGATCTAGAAGGGACGAGCGCGGATCCGACCGTGGCCGTGGGAGAGAAGGGGAGGGGTGGGGAATCGCCGCGGCGCTTCCCACCGACGAGATCGAGGGAAGGATCGGTGGAGCTGGCGGGGAGGAAGGGGACGGGATCGAGAGGAGGTAGGGTTTGCGCTGGTGAGGAAGGGGACGGAATCGAGAGGAGCGAGGGAAAGAAAGGAGGCGGGGGTGGATGGAAATTGACCCAGAGGACATAGCTAGGGTTTTAGGGTTGGTGTGGATGGGTCGAGGACAGCCGTTGGATCCCCGAGCATCCGACGGTGTTGGATGCACGATCCGCGTGATATGTCCACGGACCAATCAGAATGCAGTATGATTTTATGACCATCTAAATTGGTCGTAGTTGACTTAAAATAATGTGTTAAAATTATTTAAGCTACTTTATGATCTGAGAAATTCTAAAACAAATGGAAAACCTTCTCATTGTGTCACTAAAATTTGAACAAGTTTTTAGAAAAAATAACAACATGGAATAAGATAAATATCTTTAAAAAGGTGTCGTCGGAAATGAGTTTTTTACAAAAAAAACATTTTCCCTTTTTTGAGTGCCCAAAATGAGTTTTTTTGTGAAGGAACTACAATATATTTATTGCAAAATTGCATGAAATCAATTTTATAAACTATTAGGCCATATTTAATGCACAAATGACCAAATAGTTGGGTGTCAAAAGATTTTATCCACCTCCGGTAAAAAAGACAAATTTCCGCTGATCCAGCTGGAAGCGGGTCAAATTTGAATTGTAGCTGCCTCATAGTTTGCTATTTATTTTTTCCAAAAATCATTTCTAGGTACATAAGCATCTATTTAATAAGAGAAACATCAAATGTTTTCCAAGATTCAACCACTAGCTAGGAACGGTAAAGCCCGCTGTTTGACCGCATTTTGAAACGGGCATAAAAAATTCAAAAAAAAATCAAAAAATTGGAAAACCTTCGCATTGTGTCATTATATGTGACCAAGTTTTCAGGAAAAATAATAAACTTCTAATAGGGAAATTATTTTAAAAAAGTGTTCTCAGAAATGAGCTGTCATGCGTGAAGATTCATGGCTTTCAAGCCAAATGATCAATCTTATGGCCACATTCATGGCATAATTTGTTCAAATGATCTCATATTGTGCACAAGGGTGCATCTTGGAATTCCAAAAATGTTGATTTGGGAGGTTTTCATTTTCTTTGCTCAAAAGAACCATTTTTCATTTTCTGAGTGACCAAAATGTGTTTTTTTGTGAAGGACCTAGCATATGTTTCTTACAAAATTAGACCAAATCATTTTTCTAAAATACTAGGCTATATTTAATGCACAATTGACCAAATGGTTGGGTGTAAAAAGTTTTGATCCACCTCTGGTAAAAAAGACAAATTTCCGCTGATTCAGCTCGAAGCGGGTCAAATTTGAACTGCAGCTGCCTCATAGTTTGCTATTTATTTTTTCCAAAAATCATTTCTAGGTACATAAGTATCTATTGAATAAGAGAAACATAAAATGTTTTCCAAGATTCAACCACTAGCTAGGAACGGTCAAGCCTGCTGTTTTGACCGCATTTTGAAACGGGCATAAAAATTCAAAAAAAATCAAAAAAATTGGAAAACCTTCGCATTGTGTCATTTTATGTGACCAAGTTTCCAGGAAAAATAATAAACTTGTAATACGTAAATTATTTTTAAAAAGTGTTCTCTGAAATGAGCTGTCATGCGTGAAGATTCATGGCTTTCAAGCCAAATGATCAATCTTATGGCCACATTCATGGCATGTTCAAATGATCTCATATTGTGCACAGGGGTGCATCTTGGAATTCCAAACAATGTTGATTTGGGAGGTTTTCATTTTCTTTGCTCAAAAGAACCATTTTCCATTTTTCGAGTGCCCAAAAGGAGGTTTTTTTGTGAAGGACCTCCCAAATAATTGTTGCAAAATTGGACCAAATCATTTTTCTAAAATACTAGGCCATATTTAATGCACAATTGACAAAATGGTTGGGGTGTAAAAAGTTTTGATCCACCTCTCGTGAAAAAGACAAATTTCCGCCGATTAAGTTGGAAGCGGGTAAAATTTGAACTGCAGCTGCCTCATAGTTTGCTATTTATTTTTTCCAAAAAACATTTCTAGGTACATAAGTATCTATTTAATTATAGAAACACAAAAAAAAAATCCAAGATTCAACCACTAGCTAGGAACGGTCATTTCCGCCGTTTTGACCGCATTTTGAAACGGGCATAAAAAATTCAAAAAAATGAGAAACCTTCGCATTGTGTCATTATATGTGGACAAGTTCCCAGGAAAAATAACAAACTTGTAATACGGCAATTATTTTAAAAAAGTGTTCTCAGAAACGAGCTATCACGTGTGGAGATCAATGGCTTTCAAGCCAAATGATCAATCTTATGGCCACATCCATGGCATAGTTTGTTCAAATGATCTCATATTGTGCAAAAGGGTGCATATTGGAATGGCAAACAATGTTGCCTAAGGAAGTTTTCATTTTCTTTGGACCAAAAAACCATTTTCCATTTTTCGAGTGCCCAAAAGGAGTTTTTTTTGTGAAGTACCTCCAAAATAATTGTTGCAAAATTGGACCAAATCATTTTTCTAAAATACTAGGACATATTTAATGCACAATTGACAAAATGGTTGGGTGTAAAAAGTTTTGATCGACCTCTCGTGAAAAAGACAAATTTCCGCCGATTCAGTTGGAAGCGGGTCAAATTTGAACTACAGCTGCCTCATAGTTTGCTATTTATTTTTTTCCAAAAATCATTTATAGTTACATAAGCACCTATTTAATTATAAATACATGGTTTGGTGGCGATACGTCGAGGTTTTGACGGTGGCCGAGGGCTCCAACTCTAGAGCGCGTAAACTCGCATGCCCGCCGCATGGTCACCGCGTGACCGTGGCGTTGCCATGTGTTCTGGGTGGCCTAGGCATGTCTAGTGGGTTGGGCACTCCCTAGGTAGGTGCTAGGAAGAAAATTACAACATAAAATTCTCACGAGGAGACCGATCGATGCTCAAACATGAATTAGTAGCCAAGTGTTTGATTAGCGGTACAGGAAATGTACATGGCTAATGGGCGTGTGTTTTGGCTGAGTATGATCATTTACTAAGAAGACCGTCTTCACAAATTTTCAGCTCAAAAGGAGGAGCCTAGGTGGTACTTGCTTTGCAAACTACCACACTGGACATAAATACGAATGTTGAAGCTCGGCTCAAAATAATGAATGGATTGAGCTGGCATTTGGTGGAGGATGGTTATTTGGGCATAGGAAAGCACTGTAGAAAATGGATACTATTTGGACATGTCAAAGTGGTACTTCCTTCACAAACTATTGTTGTGAACAGAATAGGAAAATGAATATTGTTGAATTATTTTTGAACTAGGCAAGGAAGGTTTTTACATATTTGACGAAGATATGACCCAAAGAATTTATGAGATTTTTTGGGGAATTTTGGGAATGACAGAAATATAGGTTGCTTCACAACCTAGGGTAAAAACTGCCACATGGACATGACACATTGGCAAAACTGATGAGGTGGCGCCTAGTCATAGCAACCCACCACAATTTACAAGGCTATGACCATCTATATTGGTCGTTAACAACTAGAAATAAGGCAGCGGACTAGCGTTGTTTGCTTTATGACCATTTCCTCTAATGAAATTATGACCTTTCTGACCAAAATGGTTGTTATGGTTTAGGGTTTAGAGCCCCCTAGACAGCTTTTGACCAATTGGTCTAAAATGGTCATAAATTTATGACCAATTCTTCGAGGGTCACTGACAGAAGGTCATAACTTGACATATTTCTTGTAGTGTGTGTAGGGAGATATCCAGGATTCCAAGGCCCCTTGCTTCTTTGGCCTACAAATCTTGGACCAAGTAATAAGTGTTGTTCCTCTGTCCTCCATGCCAAACTTCCTCCAAAGGAAATTCCTCAAGTATTTGGTGACTTGCTGCAAAACTCCTACTGGGAGAGCTAGAGAGCTCATGAAGAAGATTGGCAGTGATGCAAATACAGATTTGATAAGCAGTAGCCTTCCATCATAAGATAACATAGTGGAACAGCCAGAAAGCCTTCTTTCAATTCTTTGCATCATTGGGTTGAAATCTTCAATTTTTGGTTTTGATGTGCCAAGAGGAAGACCCAAATAAGTGAAGGGGAAATGACCTTGCTGACAACCCAAAACATGAAGCAAAGAGTTGATTTGTGAGTCAGGGACATTCAGTGGCACCATGAAAGATTTCTCATAATTAACTCTCAGTCTAGTGAAGGCGGAATAATGTAAGATGAGATTCTTGACTTGCTCAATTTGTCTGACATCGGCTGGCAGAACTAGGATTGTATCATTAGCATATTGAATCACAGGAAAGTCAGGGCAAGCTTGGCTTACTATAGGAGGACTAATTAGCTGATTATGCATGGCTTCATTGAGTATGGATTGCAGGAGATCAGCTGTCAGTACAAATAGCAAAGGGGAAACAGGGTCTCCTTGTCTGACCCTTGATTACAATGGAAAAATTTCCCAGGCACTCCATTTAGCAAGACAGAAGAAGTGCCTGAAGAAAGGAGCATGGAGATCCATTTCATCCATCTTTCTCCAAAACTTCTAGCTTGAGGTATTGAAAGAATAGCTTTATGATTAAGAAGATCAAAAGCTTTCTCAAAATCTAGCTTGAGGAGCACAATAGGCTTCTTAGATTGGTGACATTGATGTAAGTACTCATAGGCCCACCCTAAACAGTCATTAATGGTTATGCTCTTAATAAAACCATATTGGTTGATGTGCACCATTTTGAGAATAATAGTCTAAAGTCTATTGGCCAGCAACTTGGTTATGATCTTGATGGAGCAGTTGAGAAGAGAAATTGGCCTGAAGTCATTAGCAATGACAGGATTGTCTTTCAGGAATGAGAGTGATGAAAGAAGCATTTATGCTCTGCAAAGAAATATTTCCATGATAGAAATCATTAATCATCATGTAGAAATCTTCAGCAATGATGCTCCAACAAGCTTTAATGAAGTCACCATTAAAGCCAACTGGTCCAGGTGCTTTATCAGGGGGAAGATTTTTGACCACAGAGTCAATTTCTTGTTTTGAGAAAGGAACTTGTAAATCCTCTAATCCCTCAATTCTGGGAATAAGGTTTGTCAGATTTAGAAGATCTGAAATCTCACTAGTTTGTCCCAATCTCTCCTTGAATGTTGACCAAAGAATTGCAGCCTTTGCATGATGCTCTGTCATTTCAACCCCCTGGTCATTGATAAGTGTCCGAATGAAGTTGTCTCTGTATTTAATTGTAGCCTTTGCCTGAAAGAACTTTGAGTTTTCATCTCCAAATTTCACCCATCTAATTGTTGCTCTTTGCCTCCAATAAATACTCTGAAAAGACGACAACTTGAGTAGATGTTCTTTCAACATATCCCTACCATTTTGTTCCACATCTGAGAGCATTCTGAATTCCTCAAAGTAATCCAACATCAAGATAACACTATTGGTTGCCTGAATGCTAAGAGCCGGATGTGAAATGCTCTTACTCCAATTTTTTAGACCTTTCCTTAGCCTTTTAAACTTGGCAGTGATGAGTTTTGCACTATTACTAGCCTGAATGGGTTGTTGCCAAATGGTCTTTACTACCTCCTGAAAATCTGGAAGTTGAAGCCAAATATTCTCAAATCTAAAAACTTGTGCTTTAGGAATACTAGTAACAATTTGGACAAGGGGCAGTGATTAGAAATAGGTTTTGCCAAGGGAACAGCCAGGGTATTGGGGTAATGTGAGGACCAATTCTCAGAGGTGAACACCCAATCAAATTTTTTTCCAACAGAGGGGCTTATTGCATGTTGCTCCAAGTAAAACTTCTCCCCTTCAAAGGAATTTCAACCAAAGCTAATTGACTGATTGCAGCATCGAAATTCATCATATTATTTATATCTCCAGCTCCATCATTTCTATTGGAAGGGTATCTAATGTAATTAAAATCCCCTATAATGATCAATCAGTGTCAAAAGGCATATGTATGTTTTTGAACTAGACCAGGAAAATTTGTCTCCCTTCAGCATCACATGGATCATAAATGTTTGTCAAGATCCAAGAATCCCCTGTGTGAACTGAACTAAACCTAATTGAAATGGAGAAATCATTTTTAAACAAGCATTCTCCTTGAAACATAGCATCATTCCATGCCACAAGCAAACCCCCAGATGCCCCAACCGAAGGAGTAAAGTCAAATTTATTAATTCTTTTTGGGGCAATGTTTCTCAAATATGAACTATCAAAAGTCTCTCTCTTGGTTTCTTGCAGACAACACTACTAGGAAAAGGGCTAAAGATGAAATTGACACTAATGACGCACCAGAGAAGTGGTGCGCCACTACTATTTACTAATGGCGCACCAGGCACAAGGTGCGCCACTAGTAACAAAATGTTTTTTTTCATTTTTTCAAACATACTAATGGTGCATCCGGGCAAAGTGCGCCATTAGTAGTTAGAACTATTAATGGAGCACCAACCGTTGAGTGCGCCACTAGTGTATTCTTTTTTTTTACTTTTTTGCAAAACTACTAATAGCGCACCGTCGCATAGTGCGCCATTACTAGTTCAAACTAGTAATGGCGCACTGTGCCACGGTGCGCCATTAGTATAAAAATTATTTTTAATACTTTTTTGCAAAACTATTAATGGCGCATGTATGTGTGGTGCACCCTCCCCCGCTCCACCGCCGCCGACGAGCACTCCCCGCACCCGCCCCCGCTCCACCACCGCCGACGAGCACCCCCCGCACCCGCCCCCGCTCCAATGTCGCCGACGAGCACCCCCCCCCCCCCCCCCGCACCATCTCCCCCGCTCCATCGGCCGCCACCGCCGACCCCCGCACCCTTCCCCATTCCACCGCCGCCGACGACCCACTGCACCCTCCCCCGCTCCACCGGCCGCCGCCGCCGACCCCCGGCCCGCACCCTCCCCCACTCCACCGTCGCCGACGACCCACCGCACCCTCTCCCCCGCACCTCGCCAGATCCGGTCCCCCTCGTCGCTGAGCACCCCCCGCACCATCTCCCCCGCTCCACCGACCGCCGCCGCCGACCCCCCACACCCTCCCCCACTCCACCGCCGTCGACGACCCACCGCACCCTCTTCCCCGCACCCTCCCCGGCCTGCTCCACCGTCACAAATGAATGCAACTAAAATTGCAAAAAAAATAAAGTTGATTATATTTTCAAATAACAAATTTCATGATATTTTAAAATAATAAATTTGATGATATTTTTTCATATTCATAAATATTTTCAAATAACAAATTTGATGATATTTTTTTAAAAATTATTCCTTTTTTGTAAAAAAATATTACTGTTATGATTTAAACAAGTTTGAACATATTTAAACACAAATAAATATCAAACATCATTTTAAATGCATAAAAACAAAAATTGGGGAGCCTGGGAATCAAACCTAGGACCTCCTAGTGTGTGTGCTGCGTGCTGACCAGTCAGGCTAGTGGGCGTGTTTTGATGGAGATAGGGTTAGGTGGAATATAACCTGACCAGTCGGGCTAGTAATTAAAACAAAATTCTAATGGTGCACCAGGGGGAGGTGCGCCATTAGAATCGTCGTACTTATGGCGCACTAGGGGGAGGTGCGCCATTGCTAACCCTCCCCCACTCCACTGTGTGGCCTCCCTCCCTCGCCAGATCCCCCACTCGACCCCAAACGTACGCCGTCGCCCCCTTGCTCCGCCCCCTCCGTCCGCCGTGCCTGCACGCCGTCGGCGCCGCCGCCGCCGCTGTGGTCTTGCGCTGCCCCGACGCCGCCGCCCCGACCCCCGCGGGACTCCACCCCCGCCGCCCCCGCGCCCCCCGAACGGGATCGGTCGAGCGCGTGCCGCCCGCTCCTCTCCCTCCGACGAGCGAGGGCCTCCTCCGGCCCCTGCAGCAGCCGGCGAGCGCGGCCCCGACGCACCCACCCCGCCTGCCCCTGCCGTCCTCCGCCACCGGCCCCTGCTCTTCTTCGACCGCAGCGAGCGAGGACCCGGACGAGCTCGGACCCCGACCCCGACCCCTTCGCCGACCCCACCCCTCCGGCGACCAGGTACCTCTCCTCCTTCCTCCTTTCTCCCTCTCTCCACCATTCCCCATTCCGTTGATGCCTCCGGCGGCCGCTCGCTGCCTTGCACACCCGCGCACGCACCTAGCCGTGCCGGCCCTGCTTGCTGTCCCGTGCGCGCCCCTGCGTCTGCCTGAGCTGCTTCTGCTTACTGTACTGCTAGCTAGCTTTTCAATTTTTACATTGACTAACCTCCTAGATAGACCCTAATCTGTGGTTAAACAACTATAAAATGACTGAATAAAATATGAGTAGGTAGTATATGATCAATAGGCAATACTAGTGGATATTAGGCCTTTTTACAGGCAATAATAGTGGGTGATGTACCTGGATGTCTGTGGGCGATGCTCCGGTGGTATGTATGATGCCTCCGCTTTTTTTGAGATTGCTGCTGCTATCTCACCAGATTATATGTAGTGTGTCATTCTTGCTATGGTCATGTAAGAGAAATGCTTTGCCTTGCTAATTTTACCATGAGATTTGGGGCAATCAGCTAGTTCTGGTCAAAGCAAGTGGTTTTCCTGAGCTATGCCTTGGTTAGAAAATGATGCATGATGGTTTGTTCAGAAGAGGAATAATCCGAGGATAGCACGTATCATGGGGTCAAACCTGGGACCCCTATTGTAATTTGATTTTGATTATTAATTTTTCTGTGAGCAGATGAATTACAGTGCTTGTGTTGTAATGAAACTTGAGCTGAAATAGAACTTGACAGCCTGTACAGTGAATATATACAGTCATTGTAATTTTTGGGAGTAATTTTTGGTGTCAAATCACTCGAGCAGTAACTGAATTTTTAAACTGAACTTGACACAATACTATTCAGTTAATTTGCTTGGACAGTAGTATGTATGCTCATCACTTTATGTATGGTGTTATGCACTGTTATCTCTGTTCAGTTGACTAATGAAGCACTAGGCTCATCCATGGTACAAGTTCACCTGTGAACACTTGAAATTAGTCAGGACATCCCGTACTGATAGATGTAAATTGTGTCCAGTAGGCTTTGAAGCACCGGTTTTTCCTGTTTCTAACTCCGAATCTGATATAAACCATACTGTTGGCATAAGTGGTCTTTTGTATATGTGCTGATGCTTTGTTAATATAAAGCTATAGATGATGTTGTACTTGTGATGATGCTACTTGTGATCTTCTGAAATGACCCATTGGCGACTTCATTACACGGGGATAATGATATTGCAGGTACCCTGAGAGGCCCTTGAGTTTGCCGGAATGTCGATTAACTTCTGTTCCGGGAAATTCGGGTACTCCATATGTCCTATTTTCAGCAAAGGTCATGCTGAAATTTTTCGTGAATTTCAGCATGACTTTGCTAAAAATAGGACATATGGGGTACTTGCGACTAATGTTGATTATCTTCTGCTCAAAATTTATGCTGCTATAATGTTGTAAGGGTACTAATTGGTCTCTTTTGCTGCTTATCAGAGATGGGGGGAAGCAGCCACCGCCGCTCTGCCTCGCCGGAGTACGAGTTGGATCCTTTCGAGTTCTTCACTATCATACTTTCTTCTTCAATATCAGCCACGAGGCAGGTATATGAAACGAGAGATCTCCCCTTCACCCATCTTATTATGATAACTCTGTTGTTTGCTACATCACTCCTTGTCCTAAATTGCAGAGGCTGCCTGACGCTTTTATGAAGATGATGGGTGAAGATCCGCCAGATAATGTGAAGCTCCGACAGGCCGGCAGTGGGGTTCGCAGGCTGTGGGACGTGGAGTTGGTGATCGAGGAGGGCCACATGTACCTGTGCCGTGGCTGGGAGAAGTTCTACAGTGCCTACGACCTGCGGACCGGGTACTTTCTTCTCTTGAGGAACGACGATGACGCCACAATGCTCATCGTGAAGGTTTTCAACAAGACTATGTGTCGCATGCGCTACGCTGAAGACGAAGATGCCAGTGCGTTCTGCCTCTTCTTATTCCTCCATATTTGGCTTTGTCTCACATCGATTGTTAATGGTCATTGTTGCATTTGGACAGGCAATGGGAGCAGCAGCAGCGATATTGGCTACAGCCAAAGCAGCAGCGATTATGGCTGTAGCAAAAGCAACAGCGATTCAAGCCTTAGCGAAAGCAGCAGTGATTCTGGCAGCAACGAAGACAACAATAAGGATGATCCGGACTGGAGTGGGGGAGAAGAGGAGCAGAGTGGGGATGAGGAGCTGCAGGATGACGATGGGCATCAGGCTGAGGATGACCTAGCGCTGGTGGTGGCTGACCAAGGGCAAGAGATGGTGGTGGCTGACCAGGTGCAAGAGATGGTGGTGGCTGACCATGGGCAAGAGATGGTGGTGGCTGACCATGGGCAAGAGATGGTGGTGGCTGAGGATGGCCTCGCGATGGTAGTGGTGCCTGACAATTACCACGCACCGGTGGTGGCGCCGGCGATCCCACAGCTGGGCGACATGACCACGCCAATTGTGGTAGAAGACTACATCCCACAGCTGCCTCCACTGCCTCCACCGCCTCGCCGCTCTTGGCGCATCAGGCTGAGGAAGGAGAAGGAGAAGAACAATGAGAACTAAACTATGTCAGGTATGTCAGATCTCCAAAATGATATATATATATATATATATATATATATATATACTTAGTTACCTATTTATCTCTAATATGCTTAGTTTCCTATAGGTTAGCTCCAAAATTACTTATGTTAGCACAAAATGATCAAGTTTACATAATAAGCTTATAGTCTTCTTCTTATTCTTCTTCTTATCCAAAGTGACATATGTTAGCTTCATTTTACCTAAGTTGGCTCTAATATGCTAACTTAGAGCTTATATGCTTAGTTTCCTATAGGTTAGCTCCAAAATTACTTATGTTAGCACAAAATGATCAAGTTTACATAATAAGCTTATAGTCTTCTTCTTATTCTTCTTCTTATCCAAAATGACATATGTTAGCTTCATTTTACCTAAGTTGGCTCTAATATGCTAACTTAGAGCTTATATGCTTAGTTTCCTATAGGTTAGCTCCAAAATTACTTATGTTAGCATAAAATGATCAAGTTTACATAATAAGCTTATAGTCTTCTTCTTATTCTTCTTCTTATCCAAAATGACATAGGTTAGCTTCATTTTACCTAAGTTGGCTCTAATATGCTAACTTAGAGCTTATATGCTTAGTTTCCTATAGGTTAGCTCCAAAATTACTTATGTTAGCACAAAATGATCAAGTTTACATAATAAGCTTATAGTCTTCTTCTTATTCTTCTTCTTATCCAAAATGACATAGGTTAGCTTCATTTTACTTAAGTTGGCTCTAATATGCTAACTTAGAGCTTATATGCTTAGTTTCCTATAGGTTAGCTCCAAAATTACTTATGTTAGCACAAAATGATCAAGTTTACATAATAAGCTTATAGTCTTCTTCTTATTCTTCTTATTCTTCTTCTTATTCTTCTTCTAGTCTTCTTCTTCTCTTCTTCTTCTTCTTCTTCTTCTAACTTCTTGTTTATCATTTTGCAGATTTGATTTAATTCACGGAAGCTTGCATGGATGGAGTGCTTCTTTTCCATTTGTGTTTTTATTTTGTATCAATGTGAAACTTTTGTGAATTGATGGATAACGGTGTTGAATGAACATTGTGAAACTTTTGTAATATGTAACGATGGAACTATGTGTTGGCTATGTATGTATATATGATGAAACTTGTTTGTTGGATATGATCTAGTGGACGCAGGTAACATCGTTACATATGGCCCCCTGTATGTAAGCTAAGCAGATCTGTGTTGTATGTTATCTCTAATATTTTTTAACCTGTGAAAATATCAGAAATGAAAAAAAATACCTAATATTCATACTAGTGGCGCACCACACAAGACACTAATGGCGCACTGCTATAATCACAATAATGGCGCATCACCCAATAGTGCACCATTAGTATGCCAAAGCACATGGTTAAATATGGCCTCTGGGAGGCATACTAATGGCGCATGGTGTTCTATACTAATGGCGCACTGCTCGGTGCACCATTAGTATACCAGATACTAATGGCGCACCGGTGGTGCGCCATTAGTAAGAAATACTAGTGGCATGATACTAATGGCGCACCAGCAGTGCGCCATTAGTAGGCAAAACTGGTGCGCCATTAGTAGCCCTTTTCCTAGTAGTGCAAATAACTGAGCACTGTGATTCCTCAATTTTATTAGATATAGCAAGCCACTTGTCACTTGAGTTTATACCTCTCACATTCCAGTTCAAAATATTCCAGGATCTATTCATTGCAGAACAAACAGATAGAAAGCAAGAACAGAAGCAGAACGGAAACCCTTAAGATAGGACAGACACTCAATCCAGTTACAGTCCCACAATCTGAAGGTTCTCTGAGAAGTCAAGAGAATAGAGAGAGAGTTCATTACAATAAAGTTCAGGTGCATTTCCAGGAGCATGAGACTTAAAAAAGGTGTTATTCAGGACCAAAAGAATGGCAACTACAAAGGTTCCCAATATTGCTATGAAAGACTTCAATCTTTCCATGCTAGTGGCGTTCCTCCTCTTTTGACTTTCTTCTGCAAGAGGTTTTCTTCAGAGCAGATCTTGGGATCCACCTTGCAATAAGAAGAGTTCAGATTCTTAATTATTTTTGAGTTGCAGACAGGAGGTTTAGCAGTACATGCCATACAGCTGCTATCATGACAGGCTTTCTTCCTATAGCCCTTATGTAAATGCTGCAATCTCTCACTTCTTCTTACCTCAGATTCCACTATAGGCACCCTATCTTTTCTTTTACCCTTGACAGCAACAGGACTGCAGAAGCTGACCTCCTCTGCAACAGGTATAGGCTAAGTTTCCTCCAAACTAGGAGCCTGCAACTGAGAGCAAGAGGGGGCCACTGTTACAGGACAAGTAGGGGTAATGGAGAAAGCAAGATGCTGAGATTTCTGAAACCCTTCACAAATAATAGACCACATAGGAGACAACAAGAACATCTTGGCCCACTCAAATTTATCAGGAGTCAAAAGTGCACAGCAAATAAAATCCACCCAGTCATAAGGTACCTGAACATTTATGTGGCCTTCAGAACCCACAGAGAAATGCTTCTCCCAAGCAGAAAAACAAGCCACAACTTGACTGCTAGAATCTGCAACAAAGTCATCATGAGGGTAATTAGATAAATATCTCCCTTTGACATTAAACCCTGGTGGTGCTGAAGAATTTGAGGTAGAAGAGCATGTAACAGCCCTACTTGCAGAGTCAGGTTTGGAAGAGGTATCTGAAGAGCAATCTAGGATTTCAATTTCCTCATCAACAAAGGAGCTTTGGTCATCTTCCTTGTTTTGAGCTGCCAAGATTTCATCAGGAGAAGCTAACTGAATTACTGGGTCCTCTCCTTCAGCAAGATTCAGGTTAAAAAAAGAGCCATCCTCCTCCTCAATTAACAAGTTACCCTCTACCTGATTAATTTCCAAAGAAGTGATCACCGGAGCTTGATTGTAGGAAGGTGATGGAGGATAGCCATCGATATGCAGGATAGCCAGGACGTCGGGGGTAGCATTGGAAACGGCCTCGTGAAGGGCCTAAACAATAAGCAATTTCCCAAAAATCAATGATTATTACCATTGAAGGGCATAAACAGCAAGCAATTTCCATGTAAACGGCTGGGTACTATGTCCATTTCCCTTCAGGAAAGCAGGCTTCTATGATCATGATTATTACCAGGTATAAAGTTGCACTTTTGTCCCGTAATGTGCCTTGGACACACTTCCAAGCTCCCAACCATCATCAATTGCAGTCTCAAATTAGATTAATAGTTATGCAAATTTATCCGAGAATGTGCAACATAAGCATGCCTTTTGTATTGGTTGACCGTTGAAATCTCAAATTATTTCTTGCGAAAGTAAACAACTTTGTACTAAATCACTTATTTTGGAATGGTGGGAGTAGTTTTTTTTGGTAAGGATCATACTACTTGTCGATCTCTAGGATCTGTAATAATATTTATCCTTAATGGTATCGAGGATTGTGTAGATACTAACATTGTATTGAGAGTTCGTGCTAGCTATTTCTATTTGGAAGAAATTCCTTCTATTTTGAAGTTGTAGAAACAAATGGTCTCATACTCAAGTTGGGAGTCACTGTAGACTAAAACAATATGTATACATGTGCCCAGTACCCAGACTATTATAATTTATCGTTTTCGTGCCTTCCAGGTGATGTGCCCAACATGCTTCTACACGAGTATGGCAATGGGAAATGAGCATGATTGTACATATAAATATATATTTTTCGTCAAGTTATAATTTTTTGGTCAAGATAAAGGACATAGCGGTATATCAGCTAAATGCCCAACTACAAACATCATATTTTGTTTCATGGTAATGCATGCCATTCAATTGTATGTGATAATGTGGCAACAACTTAAGAGACATCGGATCTGCCTTCTTTGCCCGGGAGCGTCATGGGTGACGCATGCGTCCTCCCTCTTGATGGCGGTGGCGAATCAACACAAACACGTGGGGAGGGGATCAGGGTGGAAACTGGGGCGGTTGGTGGGGGTATTCCTCATTGGCCATCCGTGGGGAAGTATGATGTGAAAAGGCACTATGGCAAAGATGAGGTGGGCATCATCCGGTTTTAAAAAAGAGAGCTCTAGCGAGAAATGTCCTACTACGGCGTGAAACTGAGTGGGAAGGGGACAGTCCAGAAAAAAGGAAGGTCGAGACAGTTGAATTCAGGGAGCCCGTTGAAGATAACACGAGAACCATATTTCTCCCTACATAATCTAGATTTGTGAGTGCTCGGACGGTCAAGATAGTTGAATTCGATGAGCCTGTCATTTGATGTCCGAACATGCTTGGACGTATAAGGGAAAAATGAGCTTTAACCTTGAAGACCACCTTAATTAGTTGTGTAACTTATTTATATTTATATGCATTACAGCCCGTAGCAACACACGGACATTCTACTAGTTTTCATAACATATCAATTTGATGTCATATATGTTACTATTTTTCTATAAAGTTAGGTTAAAATTTTAAAACTTTGACATAACGTAAAATATAGATGTATATTTATTCATGGATAGAGAATAGGACACGCCGAAGGCTGCTGATTAGCATAGCATTTGGCAAGAGTACCTTTATATTTGGCGGAAGCTCCTAAAGCCGGTGCAGCTTCATTAAGGCGACGGAAGGCTGCGAATCATGTAAGTTGTTTCAGATGTAGCTTTATTAACGTTCTTTATTACTGTATCACACGTTGGCGGAAGGTTACTAATTTGGCACTCGGTAACCCGGCCAACATTAAGGTCACATGCATGCTTATTTTTGTAGTTATTTTCTTTTACTCTTTGTATATTCTATACTGAGTAGCCAATTCGGAACCAGGCTCATTTGCATCTGATGAATAGAAAATTCAAAACAAATACTAGATTTTTTAAAAGAATAAATTTTTTCTGTATAGAAGATTTGTGTGTGTGTGAGGTCATGCCAATTTTTAGCGCATTTGAACATCTGAGTAGCTCTTAGCAAAGATAACAAAATCAGTCTAAATTGTGCACAAACAGTAAAAAAAAAATCACATATCCTAAATTTATGTTTCATTATGAGAGCTATTCAGATGTTCAAATGCGTTAAAATTTGGCACGGACATCACGCACTCACGCATCTTTAACCACACAAAAATTGGATTTTTTTTATTCTTTTTACTATTTTAAACAAATTTATTATCCATTCCTAGGCCGGGAGCCAAAACACCATGTCCGTAATACATCGTAATATAGATGTGTACAGGACACTATCTTTACAAAACGGAAACTACAACGAATGAACATTCCCTCTGTAACTTCTCTGCATGATGTTGTGCAATTGAGCGCATGAATCTCTACACGAAAAACCTGGCCATACCCCGCTTGCAGAAACCATCAACGCAAACGTAGCATCGTGCTGCTGCAGGAAGAAAAAGCCTATCTAGGGATTTGGTGTTTGTTGTTTGCATAAGCCTATCTCTACACGGAAAACCTGGCCATACGCCGCTTGCAGATCACCTTCGTTTCTAATGGGTCAGCCCATCTAGGGATTTGGTGTTTGTTGTTTGCATAAGCCTCCTAACCTGTTTTGGGGAGCTTCTAGAAGCTTCAGACCATTTTTTAAGCTTCTAGAAGCTTCCAAGCGGGTTTTTTTGTTTTATGTGTGTTTTCTACTCGTTGTTTACTCATGTTTTTGACTTTTTTCTTTCCTTTTTCATTTACAAAAATCAAATTTCGAAATTTGTTTTCAAATCCATTGATATTTTTTCAAATTTGTAAAAAAAAATCAAACCTCTGAATTTTTTTTAAAACCATGATTTTAAAAATTCACAAACATTTTTTTCATATCAGTGCACTTATTTTCAAACCATGAACTTTTTCTTAAATTCCTGAACTTTTTTCAAATCATGAATTTTTTAAAATGATTTTTTTTCAAGTTCAAGAAAATGTTAGAATTCATGAAGTTTTACCAAATCTATCAAATCTTACATTCTTAAAAAGTTGATCCCCACTATAACCAATTCTCTCTACATACACACTATCCACATCAACGGCCCTGTTTGGATACTCTAACTCAGTTAAAGATTAGAGTTAGATTCTAACCCTGAACTAACTCTAGCCAGAGAGGTGTTTGGATGGCAGGGTTAGATGAAGCGCGGATTCGGCGAGACGCCTTCACGGGCAGTGCGAGAGGGAGGGAGAGAGAGGACGAGAAGCTTCGAGGAAGTGGGGAGGGATCTGTTGCGGGAAGAGCGAGAGAAAAATATGTCTTTTGTGGTCCCAAAAAGAACTAACCCAAATAAGCACCTCTTGAATGGGTTAGATTTTTTGGATGGGTTAGATGCATCTAACCCAAACTAACCCTTCTATTTGGATATTTTTGGGTTAGTTGTGTCCAAACTAACCCAAACTAACTCTAACCCATGGATCCAAACAGGGCCAACATGCATGCCACATGTACATCTTTTCATCAATTCTCTCTCTCTCTTCCGACGTAGTACCTTGCCATCGCATTTACTAGCTAGCATGCAAATGCGAAGCTAAGGGGGTGTTTGGTTGAGAAGTCCTAGGACTTTTTCTAGTCCCAGGGACTAATCAAAAAAGACTCTCTAGTAGAGTCTTTTTTTAGTCCCTGTAGAAAAAGTCCCTCCCGTTTGGTTCCTAAAGACTTTTTAGGGACTTTTTCTAGTCTCTGGGACTAAAAAGTCCCTGAACCAAACACCCCCTAACATGCAACAGACCGCTTATTTTCTTCTACAGTACATGCCAAAGTTTTTCCCATCTCAGCGTCTCTTCTCCTTCCTATCATCTCCATGGAAACTCCTACCCCACTTCATCTTCTTCAATCCCCATGAACTCACGCCAGTGAAAAGGTCACATCGGCACCTTTGCCTTCTCCTCTACCCTCCCCATCTTCACGCCCGACCCCCTTGCACACCTCCCGCTTCGCCCGTGCCACCCGTGACCCGCCCACCCTGATTCGTCCTCTTCTCCTCGACTGCAGGGCGATGGGACGTGGGTCCAGCAGCGGTTCCATTACTGTCAACCCAGATCGTCGAGGAGCGCAAGCAAATCAGCCTATGCGCGTCATTGCTCTCCTTCAGGCCCTGCCCACGTCGGCGGCCTCGGACACGCCGAACGCGGCCTCATCCGGAGTTCCGGACAGGGAGTTCGGGTTCCGATGGGAGGATATCAGGAAGGAGCAGCTCACCGGGACGGTGGTCTTGCACGAGCGCCGCGTGCTCCTCTACTGCAAGGGCCCTGAGGAGCGCCGAGTCCGACCACCTCCCCACCTCCTTGCTGCCGCCATAAATGCCCGCAAGCCCAACCTGAAGAAGAGAGTAAGCATCTCTTCTTATTCTCCCTCTCCCTCAATTTGCTTTTTTGATTGGCTTGATTTGGTATAGTGATATGGTAGATTGGTAGTTGTATACTACAGTACTTCTGAGTGTTATTCCGTTATTTTATCCTCTGAAATGTGAAAACCTGACTAGATCTGGATTATTGTATTTGTATGTATTATTACGTCTACATATGGAGGAGCAGAGCTTTGCATCGGACCTTTGCCTGCTGATATATGGTCGCAACCAGCAGTATCCAAGACAGGTGGCCGCCTTTTGTACCATGTTCACAAGGAATTGGTGCTCTGAAATTCAATACATTTTTGCAGGTTTCCTCTCAGTTGCTCATGTTCACAGCAAGTAACCATATGGTTTTCCATAGGCAATTGCACAGTGACGGATCTACAGGGTGGACAGGGTGGGCCGCGGCCCACCCTGGGATTTTGGTACAACCCATATATATACCATAGTCCATAAGAGATTAGCAGATGGGCCAGAAGAAAAGAAACGAAAAGCCCAACAACCACAACCTCGACTCGTTCGCACAGCCGTGGACCGTGGTAGCCCGCGCACTGGCTCCCCGTCCCCAAATCCCCTCACAGTACCAAATTGTTTCAGTTTAGGTCAGAAAATTGATACATTGTTCTCGTTTTTTGAATCAATAAATGTCATTGTCACATTGAAGAACAGAATGTCAATCATGATCACATGATTACATATACAACCCAATAACGGTGGCGCAATGGGCGCTCGCTGAGCTATGCCACGTCATTTTCCATATCAAAGGTGGAAGAATGAACCCATGCAGGTAGTCTTTGAACTTTTCAAGGTATGCAGGATTCTTTTATGCAAAATTGAGACTTATTTGAGAAAAAAAATTGATCAATTTATCTTGTGCTATTGGTAAATTAATTAGTACATTTGCAGTTGTAAAAAAATATTATTAGGTTGGACCACCCTGGTTCAAAATCCTAGATCCGCCACTGCAACTGCACAACATTATTTTCCAGGAGGACAATTAATCAACTTATTTCACATTCAGTACACTACAAACAACTGCTGATACAATGAGGTTCAACCATGCTCTTAGCCACCGGATGTCATAGTTGTTGCCTTGACTGAAAATATAAGGGCGTTTAGATCACTATAGTGATCTAAACACTCTTATATTTCTTTACAAGGGAGTATTTGATAGTTCATAGTTGATAGCACTGAATAAAATATTCCAGAATATTACTTATGTATCTTATCAGTTAAGGCTTCATTCGGTTTGAAGGATTTTCATAGGAAAAACATAGGAATAAGAATTTCGAAGGAAAATGTCCTATATATGCATTCGGTTTGTAGGAAATGTGTACAGGAATTTCGTAGGAATACTACTCATTTCCTATGTTTTTGGAGAAAACTACACATCCACCCAAAGCTCATTTTACGTGTAGGAACGAGACAAGTCAATTCCTTAGGATGGCAAGTGTCATCCTATCAAATTCCTATACTACTCCTAATTCCTACGTTTTGATTTCCTCCGAACCGAATGAGCCCTTCCTCTTTGTTTTTGCTAGCGTGTATCAGATTGGTTATTGTCGTTTCAATACAGTTTGTGGTTTTAGTATTTTTTATCATACTGAAGCTTTCGTTAGATTTTTTGTGGGAGTTTCAAGAGAAATTTGTTTCTTTGCTTGCAGCCCCTATTTTAGTGTTCAGCCCTGGTATAGTTGAAGAATAATATGGAGAGAAGTCCCCCATCAGCATATCTGAGCTTAGGTACAATTGAACTCTCTTTCTTGATGCCATTTTACTTCATGCTTCACATTTTATTACATGATTCACTTACCCGAACAAATAATGTGGTTAACAATCTTATTTCAGATGATTGAGCTAAATGAATATTATGGAGATGAAACCTTTTATCAGGTTGTTTGAGTTTAAGTTCAAATTCTTCTGTGGTTCAAGGCTTCAAACTGCTCTTTTCTATCAGGTTTGCATGAGCTAAAATAATAAGATATTACGAAGTCTTTCATCACCTGATTTGAGTGATCGTATATTAGTATCACACAATTTCCCAAATATTTTTTTTATTAATGTGGCATCTTGTAACGCCCCACATGTAACCTTCCCCAAATGTACTCCGACTCTTGCCGTTTCCGGCATTAAGTTATATTTAATTCTCGGGTTCGGGTCTTTGTCTCCGTGTGTTGTTTTTGTTTTCGTGCATCTCATATCATGGCATCACGTGCATTGCATTTGCATACATGCTCATCTCATGCATTCGAGCATTTTTCCCGTTGTCCGTTTTGCATTCCGGCGCTTCGTTCTCCTCCGGTGGCCATTTCTAGCTTTCTTTCGTGTGTGGGGATTAAACATTTCCGGATTGGGCCGAGACTTGCCATGCGGCCTTGGTTTACTACCGGTAGACCGCCTGTCAAGTTTCGGGTCATTTGGACTTCGTTTGATACTCCAACGGTTAACCGAGGGACCGAAAAGGCCTCGTGTGTGTGAAGCCCAACACCCCTCCATTTTGGCCCAAAACCCACCAAACTCAGCTCCATCGTCTCGGTCGTTCGATCATGATCGTGTGGGCGAAAACCGCACCTCATTTGGACTCTCCTAGCTCCACTTATGTCTATAAATACCCCCTCCATTTTCGGATCCCGTCTCCCACCTCGAAACCCTAAAAAAAAAAGAGATCCAGCGCGCCGGCCGGACACGTCCGAGTCCGACCGGACAAATCGCGCCGCCGCCTCCGCACCAGTGGGGAGCCGCCACGTGGCGCCCCAGATCCGCCGCCGCCGCCGGCCCGGGAGGCCCGAGCCGGGCCCCCGCGAGCCCGTAGCCGCGCCGCCCGTCCCCCGTCGCCTCTCCACACTCCGGTGGCCGGAGCTCCACCGCGCCGCCGCGGAGCGCCTCGCCGGAGCCCGCGCCGGCCGACCCCGCCGCCACACCACGCCGGCTCGCCGCCGCCGCCTCGACCACGCCGCCCCGGCGACCACCGGATCCGGCCGGCCCCGCCGCTCTCCCTCCTCGCCGACGAGCTCCGGCTCCCTCCTCTCCACTCCGGTCGCCGCCCCGACGAACTCCGGCGGGATCCGCCGCCGCGCCATCGCCGGCGCCCCCTGCTACAGTGTTTGCGCCCCGATCTAGATCTGGCGTGAACAGTAAACCCTAACCCCGTTTTTTTTTCTCTAAGTCCCAGGAATTTTACTCCATATGCCCATGTTTGACCTGCCATAACTTTGCATCCATAGCTCCGATTTGGGCGTATAATATGTCAAATTCTTCGTCTCGACGAGTACATCATTTCATTCCATTGCATCATTTGCATTTGAGGTCATCTGGTTGCCAAAAATACTGTTGGAAGGAGGCATGTTGAGTTAAATTGCAGATCCGTTAGTCCAACATGCACTTTTGTCATTTTTGCCATATTTAATCCGTGCATGATATGCCTGTGCCCCTTTGGGATGAATTGTTAATCATGTTACCTTCTTTCCAGAGGTGTCTTCCATGTATTTTTAGGAGGTGTGTGTTGTCTTGTGCAAGCTTGCGAAGAGGGCTACCTGAGATTTCAGATTTCAGGGACTTAGTGATTTTCACTAAGTCTGAGCCGTTTTAGTTCACGATGCTATATGTCCGGCTTGTTTCCTAGCGATCCGTGCCTATTTTGAGGATGATTAGTAAGAGTGAATTGTTATGCTTGTTGTGCTTAATCCATCCATGTCTTTACTTGTTATGTTGGAGCACCCTAGGTTGACTCAATCGAGCTCAACTTTTGGATAGTTGCTGTTTTGGGCAGATCGTCAACTCTTTTGCGATTTTGCCGGAGTGATTGCTAGTGATCCATGCATGCTATGCCATTGTTCTTGCCATGTCTAGCTAGAATTTTGTGCCTTCTTAATGGATATATGCTTGCCTTGCCATGACTTGCACCGTAGTGAGAGCATCGTGCTCGTTTATATGCCTCCGTGAGTTATTATTTCAGCATGTCCCAGTTTTCACTAAGTCTGAAAACTGATTGTGTTTCATCGATGTTCGTGTGCTCGGTAGAGTATTTTGTGAACCCTTTTGGCCCCAGGTCATGTTGGGTGTTTTGTTAAGCTTGTTGAGTAGCTCCATGCCATGCTCTTACTTGCCATGTTCAGGTTTTCCTTCATGTTGTTTTGCTGCTCCGAAGAGAGCATCATGGTCTGAAATTCCAGACTAGCGTTAATTTCGCTAAGTCTGAAATCTGTTTTGCTTATTCAGTTTTGCCATGCTTGTTTGAAGCCCTTAGTGGATGAATTTGCCTATGCCTCAGTCATGATGATTTGTTAAGCTTGATGAGTACATCACTGCCATGTAATTTGTTTTCATGTTGGGTGGCTGTAGCATGTTCATTTTGTTGCATTTAGGAGGCATGTTGCTGTAAATCGCAGATCGGTTCGTTTAGTAAAACGCTTGCCATTTCTTAACCGTAGCTCCGATTGCCATGATCTTTATATCGTTTTCAGGGGATTTCTTCCCCTCTATCCAGTGGCACTCTTGGATTTCCAAGTTGAGGCCAGGTTCATGCATTTCCTGTTACTTGTTGCATTCTTGCATCCCGCATCGCATCCCGCATAGCATATCATCTTTGCATCGTATTGGTTGCCCTTGCACGTGGTTGATTGTATCCTTGTTGCTTGTTTGTGTTGTTGGGTAGAGCCGGGAGATGAGTTCGCTAACGAGGAGCCCGTTGAGTTTGCTTTTGAGGATCCAGTCAATTCTGACAACTGTGCAGGCAAGATGATCACACCCTTGAAATCACTACTATCTTTGCTATGCTAGTTTGCTCGCTCTTTTGCCTTGCCAATGCTACGATGCCTACCACTTGCTTGTCAGCCTCCCAATTGCCATGATTGAGCCTCTAACCCACCTTTGTCCTAGCAAACTATTGATTGGCTATGTTACCGCTTTGCTCAGCCCTTCTTATAGCGTTGTTAGTTGCAGGTGAAGATTGGAGCCGTTCCTTGTTGGAACATTTATTTACTTGTTGGGATATCATTATATTGCTATGTTATCTTTACTCATCTATATACTTGGTAAAGGGTGGAAGGCTCGGCCTCTCGCCTAGTGTTTTGTTCCACTCTTGCCGCCCTAGTTTCCGTCATATCGGTGTTATGTTCCCGGTTTGTTGCGTCCCTTACGCGGTTGGGCTATAATGGGAACCCCTTGATAGTTCGTCTCGATTAAAGCTTTTCCAGCAATGCCCAACATTGGTTTTACCATTTGCCACCTACCCGTTTCTTTCCCTTGGGTTTCCGGAGCCCGAGGGTCATCTTATTTTAAACCCCCCCCCCCCCCCCCCCGGGCCAGTGCTCCTCTGAGTGTTGGTCCAACTGTCAGCTGCCGGTGGCCACCAGGGGCAACTCTGGGCTGGCCTACCCGTACCTAAGACAATCTGAGTGTGCCCTGAGAAAGAGATATGTGCAGCTCCTATCGGGATTTGTCGGCGCATTCGGGCGGTGTTGCTGGACTAGTTTTGACCTGTCGAATCATCTTGTTGTACCGGGATACCGAGTCTGATCGGTGGGTCCTGGGTGGAGGTCTATTCCTTCGTTGACCATGAGAGCTTGTTATGGGCTAAGTTGGGACCCCCCTGCAGGGATTGATCTTTCGAAAGCCGTGCCCGCGGTTATGGGCAGATGGGAATTTGTTAATGTCCGGTTGTAGATAACTTGAACTTAATTAATTAAAATGGATCAACTGCGTGTGTTGTCGTGATGGCCTCTTCTCGGCGGAGTCCGGGAAGTGGACACGGCGTTGGAGTTATGCTTGCGTAGTCTGCTCTACTTAGTTACCGCTCGTGCTTTGCCTTCTCTTCTCGCTCTCTTTTGCGAATAAGTTAGCCACCATACATGCTAGTCGCTTGCTGCAGCTCCACTCACATTACCCCTTCCTTACCTATTAAGCTTAAATAGTCTTGATCGCGAGGGTGCGAGATTGCTGAGTCCTTGTGGCTCACAGATTACTATTATACCAGATGCAGGGACCGATGACACTCCTCCGGATGGCGCGTTCGAGCTGAAGTGGGAGTACGACGAGGACTCTCAGCGATATTATGTTTCTTTTCCTGATGATCAGTAGTGGTGCCTGCTCGGGGTTCGATCCAGGGTTTAGTCGCATGTTGGGGGGTCTTTTCTATTTTGGCGCCGTAGTCGGGCCATGAGTGTTTGTATGATGTATGCTATTTATGTACCTTGATGTGACGTGGCGAGTGTAAGCCGACTATTATTATTATTCCCCCTTTATATTTATATGTACATGGGTTGTGTGAAGATTGCCTCACTTGCGACATATGCCTTCAATGCGATTATGCCTCTAAGTCGTGCCTCGACACGTGGGAGATATAGTCGCATCGAGGGTGTTACAAGTTGGTAATCAGAGCCTTCCCCGACCTTAGGAGCCCCATTCCTTGATCGTTTCTAGCAGCCGAGTTGTGTCTAGAAAAATGTTTTGAGTCCTTAGGAATTATATATCGGAGAGCTTAGGAATTCTTTTTACTTCCCAGTCTCCTCATCGCTCTGGTAAGGCATCCTGACGTAGAATTTTGTCTCTTCTTTTCTCAAATTTCACTAAAAAAAATTTTAGGATCACGCGAGTATCTTGGTTTTGTTCCGATGGCTTATGATGAGAATACTGTCTTGGTGCCTCCTGTCAGGGGTTTAGTGGAAGTGTCCCGGGGAGTTGAGCTCTGAGGTGTTGTCATCATAATTCTATCGTTGCAATTCTGGTATACTTGAGATATGTGCGCGACATCGAAAATCTCCTTTATGCAGTTCGTTGGTGAGATAACCTCGACGCCACCCAGTACTGGGGCGGGAGTTCGGGAGTATCGCCATAACTTGTATAACGGATGCTTTTCGAAGGTTGAGATAGATGGTTTCCGAAGGTTTCTTGGTTATGTGTTGAAGGATGGATGCAGCTGGATGTAGGATTTGCTAGCTTGGGTGAGATATTATGCTTCCCCTGTATCCTCAACACCTGATTGCATAACCGGAAAGTTTCGGGAATTTCATAGGTGGGAATTCAAGTAGCCTTAGGATATCTTTCCAACAGATGTGTGATATGAAATTGGGATTCGACGTCTAGTGGTTCGCCTATTCACGGTCGATTTTACAGTGGCCTCGTTGTGTCTTAAAGAGTCCTTGGCTATGCTGACTCGGGGACGCTTCGTATGTCATGTGCACTGCCTTGTACATGATGGTGCTGTACGGTTGAGCCCGTGTAGGTCCTACCACGAACACTTCGGACGAAATTTCTATCATGTGTTTGTTCCGGCTTATTCCGCAAACCAACCCTTGGTTTTATTTCTAGTTGTGGTATTCGTTCTTCTCCGACGTCATATGTTGATTCCATCCCTCGTTGATGTACCTCTTCTACATGATTCTTCGTGGCTTCGCAATTTAGGAATATGTGACCACTTCAAGAGAAGTGCATTCGTTCATTTTGTTCTTATGTGAAGACTTATGTTGCATTTTTCATTCCGTTGGATTCACCTTCTATATTTCTCTATTTGTGTGCTAATGGTGGTCAACCTCTTCAGGATGGCTCCTCCAACGCGCACGACTCCGAACCCAGATCCTCCGCCACCTCCGCCTCCTCCGGAAGCATGGCAGGCTGTGATGGCTGCTACTAATGCAAATACTCAGCTGATCATGCAAATCATCCAAGAGCGGAATCAAAGTAGTCAAGCGAACCAAGGCAGCAACCAGAACCAGTTTGCAACTCTGCATCAGTTCCTCGCTAATGGTCCCAAAACGTTCAGTAACTGCGTTGAGGCTACCGATGCTGATGATTGGTTAATCGATCTGGGCAAGCATTTTGAATGTAGCAACGTCAGACCTGAAGATTTCGTCAAGTTCGCGTCTTTCCAGCTCAAGGATCAGGCCGCAGAGTGGTTTCAGCAGTACCGGGATTCCAGAGGTGGACGTTTGATCACTTGGGATGATTTCCGTCGTGATTTCCGCGCTCATCACATTCCTCAAAGTGTGACTGAAAGCAAACGTGAAGAATTCCGCAATCTGAAGCAAGGCTCTTTGTCTGTCTATGACTACAACAAGTTGTTCCAGAAGCTCGCCCGTTTTGCCAAGCAGGATGTTCCTGATGAGAAGAGCATGATCTATCAGTTCAGGGGTGGTCTTCGTGAAGAGATTCAGCTCGCTCTTGTCCTCTTTGAGCCGCTGAGATACGATGAGTTCTACAACATGGCACTGAAGCAAGAGGCTGATCAGCTCAGATGTGATGCTTCCAGGAAGCGAGTCAGAGACACTTCGTCTTCGTCCTCTACTCAAGTGACCAAGCAGCAGAAGTATTGGCTTCCTCCTCCTCCGTTTCGTCAGCCGTATCAGCAGAAGAGCAAAGGTGGCAGTGGTTCGTCCCACCCACCCAACTCAGGCTTTCAGAACAAGACTTCGTCTCAAGCTCCAAGATCGAGTGCTCCGTATCACCGTCCGCTCTCAGAGGTCACGTGCAACAAGTGCCAACAGAAGGGTCACTACGCTAACAAGTGTTTCAACCAGAGGCGTCTTCCTCCTCCTCCTCCTGTCAGATCGGCAAGTACAGCTGTGGTCAAGCATAATTCCAAGTCCGCCAAGGTCAACTTGATGAACGCAGCTCAAGCAGAGGATTCGTCAGATGTGATCATGGGTAACCTTCCTGTTAATGGTATTCCTGCAAAAGTACTTTTTGACACAGGTGCATCGCATTGTTTCATTTCAAGGCCTTTTACATCTAGGCATGGTTTGGCTCAGCAAATTCTGCCTAGTCCATTAGCAGTCGTCTCTCCTGGTAAACGCATGCAGGCTAACTCCATTGCTCCGGATATTTCTATCGTGTTGGGTGACTTCAAGTTCTTGGCTTCTCCAACGGTTCTTGGCAATTCCGATATCGACCTCATTCTTGGGATGGACTGGCTCTCTAAACATAAAGCTCAGCTGGATTGCGCAGCCAAGCAGATTCAACTGACTCATTCGTCTGAGGAAGTGATTGTCTTTGCTGCTCGGGATAATACCATCCGGTTATTCTCTCTCAATGAGAAGGGTGAATTGGATGCTATTTCGCAGATTCCGGTTGTTTGTGAGTATCAAGATGTCTTCCCTGAAGAACTCCCAGGCATGCCTCCAAACCGGCCTATTGAATTCGTTATTGAACTTGAGCCCGGTACGGAACCGGTGTGCAAACGGCCTTACAAGCTCGGCCCCGAAGAGTTGAAGGAGTTGAAGAAACAGCTCGATAAGCAAGAAAGTATGGGTCTCATTCGGCCTAGTACTTCTCCGTGGGGTTGTGGTGTTCTTTTTGTGAAGAAGAAGGATGGAACGGACCGACTTTGTGTTGATTATCGTCCATTGAACAAGAAGACCATCAAGAACAAATACCCACTTCCCAACATTAATGAGCTATTCGAACAACTCAAGGGTGCCCAAGTATTCTCCAAGCTTGATCTCCGTATGGGTTATCATCAAATTCGCATTCGTGAACAAGATATTCCGAAGACGGCGTTCAGAACAAGCTATGGGTCATATGAATACACAGTTATGTCTTTTGGCCTCGCTAATGCTCCTCCGACGTTTTCTCGCATGATGAACTTCATCTTCAACCCCTACACCAACGACTTTGTTTTGGTCTATCTCGATGACATCCTGGTTTTCTCGAAGAACAAGGAAGATCATGCCAAACACTTGCGTTTGGTTCTTAACAAGCTAAGGGAACATCAATTCTATGCCAAGTTCTCTAAGTGTGAGTTTTGGCTCGATGAGGTTCTTTATCTTGGTCATATTATCTCCGCCAAGGGCATTTCCGTGGATCCTGAGAAGGTGTCTGCAATCGTTAATTGGGAACCTCCTCAGAATGTGAAGCAACTCCGTAGCTTCCTCGGTCTTGCAAGTTATTGCCGAAGATTCGTTGAAAACTTCTCCAAGATCGCGAAGCCTCTCTCAAATCTTCTTCAGAAGCACGTCAAGTACGTTTGGTCTCCGGAGTGTGATGTTGCTTTCAACGCTTTGAAAGAGAAATTGATCACTGCTCCAGTTCTAACTCCGCCTGATGAAACCAAGCCGTACGAGGTCTTTTGTGATGCCTCTCTCCAAGGTCTCGGTGCAGTACTGATGCAAGAGAAGAAAGTTGTTGCTTATACCTCTCGCCAGTTGAAGCCAAATGAGAAGAACTACCCCACTCATGATCTCGAGTTGGCGGCAGTTGTGCACGCATTGTTGACTTGGAGACATCTTCTCTTGGGAAGGAAAGTGGACATTTTCACTGATCACAAGAGTCTCAAGTACATCTTCACTCAGCCTAACCTCAACCTCAGGCAGACTCGATGGGTCGAAATGATTCAAGAGTACAATCCGAGTATCGAGTATACTCCAGGCAAGGCTAATGTGATTGCTGACGCTTTGAGCAGAAAAGCATATTGCAACAGTCTGATTCTCAAGCCTTATCAACCCGAGCTTTGTGAAGCCTTCCGCAAACTTAATCTGCAAGTTGTTCCTCAAGGTTTCCTTGCCAACCTTCAAGTTTCTCCTACCTTGGAAGACCAGATTCGCCAAGCCCAGCTTCTTGATGCTATGGTGAAAAAGGTGAAGATCGGTATTGCAAAGAGTCAGTCCAAGTACAAGTGCTACCGACTTGATGACAAGGACATTCTCTTCTTCGAGGATCGAATTGTTGTGCCCAAAGGAGAACTTCGTAAAGTGATCATGAATGAGGCTCACAACTCTCTCCTCTCCATCCACCCTGGGAGCACGAAGATGTATCAAGACCTGAAGCAAACTTATTGGTGGACTCGAATGAAGCGCGAGATCGCTCAATTCGTGAATGAATGTGATGTCTGCAGAAGAGTGAAAGCAGAACACCAAAGGCCAGCAGGTCTCCTCCAACCTCTCGCCATTCCAGAATGGAAGTTTGACCACATTGAAATGGACTTCGTGACTGGGTTTCCTAAGTCCAAGCGTGGCAATGATGCTATATTCGTTGTCATCGACAAGCTGACCAAAGTGGCTCATTTCTTGCCTATCAAAGAGTCAATCACTGCAGCTCAATTGGCGGAGCTCTACACCTCTCGCATTGTCTCTCTGCACGGTATTCCTCAAGTGATGTCTTCAGACCGTGGCAGCATCTTTACCTCCAAGTTCTGGGATTCTTTTCAGAAGGCCATGGGCACCAGCATTCGCTTCAGCACTGCTTTCCACCCTCAAACAAGCGGTCAAGTCGAGCGTGTCAACCAAATTCTTGAAGATATGCTCAGAGCTTGTGTTATCTCCTTCGGCATGAAGTGGGAGGATTGCCTTCCTTATGCTGAATTCTCGTACAACAACAGTTTCCAAGCAAGTTCCGGCAAGGCCCCGTTTGAAATTCTGTATGGTAGGAAGTGCCGTACACCTCTCAACTGGTCTGAAACCGGTGAACGTCAGCTGCTGGGTAATGACCTGATCACAGAAGCAGAAGAAATGTGCAAGGTCATTCGTGATAACCTCAAAGCAGCCCAGTCTCGTCAGAAGAGCTATTACGACAGCAAGCACCGTGATTTGGCCTTCGAGATCGGAGACCATGTCTACCTCCGCGTCTCTCCAATGAAAGGGACTCGTCGCTTCGGTATCAAAGGGAAGCTTGCCCCAAGATACGTCGGGCCTTTTAAGATAGTCAGCAAGAGAGGCGACCTCGCCTATCAACTCGAGCTTCCGGCAACCTTTGCCAATGTTCATGATGTGTTTCACGTCTCGCAACTCCGTAAGTGCTTCAAGACGCCTGAGCGCACCGTCAACTTCGAGGACATTGAGCTCCAAGAAGATCTCTCCTACCGTGAGCACCCAGTTGCAATCCTTGAAGAGACTGAACGCAAAACTCGCAACAAGTCAATCAAGTTTCTCAAAGTCAAGTGGTCACACCATTCCGACCGTGAAGCTACCTGGGAACGCGAGGATCATCTCCGTTCCGAGTACCCGGAGTTCTTTCAGCCCTAGATCTCGGGACGAGATCTTTTCGTAGTGGTGGAGTGTTGTAACGCCCCACATGTAACCTTCCCCAAATGTACTCCGACTCTTGCCGTTTCCGGCATTAAGTTATATTTAATTCTCGGGTTCGGGTCTTTGTCTCCGTGTGTTGTTTTTGTTTTCGTGCATCTCATATCATGGCATCACGTGCATTGCATTTGCATACATGCTCATCTCATGCATTCGAGCATTTTTCCCGTTGTCCGTTTTGCATTCCGGCGCTTCGTTCTCCTCCGGTGGCCATTTCTAGCTTTCTTTCGTGTGTGGGGATTAAACATTTCCGGATTGGGCCGAGACTTTCCATGCGGCCTTGGTTTACTACCGGTAGACCGCCTGTCAAGTTTCGGGTCATTTGGACTTCGTTTGATACTCCAACGGTTAACCGAGGGACCGAAAAGGCCTCGTGTGTGTGAAGCCCAACACCCCTCCATTTTGGCCCAAAACCCACCAAACTCAGCTCCATCGTCTCGGTCGTTCGATCACGATCGTGTGGGCGAAAACCGCACCTCATTTGGACTCTCCTAGCTCCACTTATGTCTATAAATACCCCCTCCATTTTCGGATCCCGTCTCCCACCTCGAAACCCTAAAAAAAAAAGAGATCCAGCGCGTCGGCCGGACACGTCCGAGTCCGACCGGACAAATCGCGCCGCCGCCTCCGCACCAGTGGGGAGCCGCCACGTGGCGCCCCAGATCCGCCGCCGCCGCCGGCCCGGGAGGCCCGAGCCGGGCCCCCGCGAGCCCGTAGCCGCGCCGCCCGTCCCCCGTCGCCTCTCCACACTCCGGTGGCCGGAGCTCCACCGCGCCGCCGCGGAGCGCCTCGCCGGAGCCCGCGCCGGCCGACCCCGCCGCCACACCACGCCGGCTCGCTGCCGCCGCCTCGACCACGCCGCCCCGGCGACCACCGGATCCGGCCGGCCCCGCCGCTCTCCCTCCTCGCCGACGAGCTCCGGCTCCCTCCTCTCCACTCCGGTCGCCGCCCCGACGAACTCCGGCGGGATCCGCCGCCGCGCCATTGCCGGCGCCCCCTGCTACAGTGTTTGCGCCCCGATCTAGATCTGGCGTGAACAGTAAACCCTAACCCCGTTTTTTTTTCTCCAAGTCCCAGGAATTTTACTCCATATGCCCATGTTTGACCTGCCATAACTTTGCATCCGTAGCTCCGATTTGGGCGTATAATATGTCAAATTCTTCGTCTCGACGAGTACATCATTTCATTCCATTGCATCATTTGCATTTGGGGTCATCTGGTTGCCAAAAATACTGTTGTAAGGAGGCATGTTGAGTTAAATTGCAGATCCGTTAGTCCAACATGCACTTTTGTCATTTTTGCCATATTTAATCCGTGCATGATATGCCTGTGCCCCTTTGGGATGAATTGTTAAGCATGTTACCTTCTTTCCAGAGGTGTCTTCCATGTATTTTTAGGAGGTGTGTGTTGTCTTGTGCAAGCTTGCGAAGAGGGCTACCTGAGATTTCAGATTTCAGGGACTTAGTGATTTTCACTAAGTCTGAGCCGTTTTAGTTCACGATGCTATATGTCCGGCTTGTTTCCTAGCGATCCGTGCCTATTTTGAGGATGATTAGTAAGAGTGAATTGTTATGCTTGTTGTGCTTAATCCATCCATGTCTTTACTTGTTATGTTGGAGCACCCTAGGTTGACTCAATCGAGCTCAACTTTTGGATAGTTGCTGTTTTGGGCAGATCGTCAACTCTTTTGCGATTTTGCCGGAGTGATTGCTAGTGATCCATGCATGCTATGCCATTGTTCTTGCCATGTCTAGCTAGCATTTTGTGCCTTCTTAATGGATATATGCTTGCCTTGCCATGACTTGCACCGTAGTGAGAGCATCGAGCTCGTTTATATGCCTCCGTGAGTTATTATTTCAGCATGTCCCAGTTTTCACTAAGTCTGAAAACTGATTGTGTTTCATCGATGTTCGTGTGCTCGGTAGAGTATTTTGTGAACCCTTTTGGCCCTAGGTCATGTTGGGTGTTTTGTTAAGCTTGTTGAGTAGCTCCATGCCATGCTCTTACTTGCCATGTTCAGGTTTTCCTTCATGTTGTTTTGCTGCTCCGAAGAGAGCATCATGGTCTGAAATTCCAGACTAGCGTTAATTTCGCTAAGTCTGAAATCTGTTTTGCTTATTCAGTTTTGCCATGCTTGTTTGAAGCCCTTAGTGGATGAATTTGCCTATGCCTCAGTCATGATGATTTGTTAAGCTTGATGAGTACATCACTGCCATGTAATTTGTTTTCATGTTGGGTGGCTGTAGCATGTTCATTTTGTTGCATTTAGGAGGCATGTTGCTGTAAATCGCAGATCGGTTCGTTTAGTAAAACGCTTGCCATTTCTTAACCGTAGCTCCGATTGCCATGATCTTTATATCGTTTTCAGGGGATTTCTTCCCCTCTATCCAGTGGCACTCTTGGATTTCCAAGTTGAGGCCAGGTTCATGCATTTCCTGTTACTTGTTGCATTCTTGCATCCCGCATCGCATCCCGCATAGCATATCATCTTTGCATCGTATTGGTTGCCCTTGCACGTGGTTGATTGTATCCTTGTTGCTTGTTTGTGTTGTTGGGTAGAGCCAGGAGATGAGTTCGCTAACGAGGAGCCCGTTGAGTTTGCTTTTGAGGATCCAGTCAATTCTGACAACTGTGCAGGCAAGATGATCACACCCTTGAAATCACTACTATCTTTGCTATGCTAGTTTGCTCGCTCTTTTGCCTTGCCAATGCTACGATGCCTACCACTTGCTTGTCAGCCTCCCAATTGCCATGATTGAGCCTCTAACCCACCTTTGTCCTAGCAAACTATTGATTGGCTATGTTACCGCTTTGCTCAGCCCTTCTTATAGCGTTGTTAGTTGCAGGTGAAGATTGGAGCCGTTCCTTGTTGGAACATTTATTTACTTGTTGGGATATCATTATATTGCTATGTTATCTTTACTCATCTATATACTTGGTAAAGGGTGGAAGGCTCGGCCTCTCGCCTAGTGTTTTGTTCCACTCTTGCCGCCCTAGTTTCCGTCATATCGGTGTTATGTTCCCGGTTTGTTGCGTCCCTTACGCGGTTGGGCTATAATGGGAACCCCTTGATAGTTCGTCTTGATTAAAGCTTTTCCAGCAATGCCCAACATTGGTTTTACCATTTGCCACCTACCCGTTTCTTTCCCTTGGGTTTCCGGAGCCCGAGGGTCATCTTATTTTAAACCCCCCCGGGCCAGTGCTCCTCTGAGTGTTGGTCCAACTGTCAGCTGCCGGTGGCCACCAGGGGCAACTCTGGGCTGGCCTACCCGTACCTAAGACAATCTGAGTGTGCCCTGAAAAAGAGATATGTGCAGCTCCTATCGGGATTTGTCGGCGCATTCGGGCGGTGTTGCTGGACTAGTTTTGACCTGTCGAATCATCTTGTTGTACCGGGATACCGAGTCTGATCGGTGGGTCCTGGGTGGAGGTCTATTCCTTCGTTGACCGTGAGAGCTTGTTATGGGCTAAGTTGGGACCCCCCTGCAGGGATTGATCTTTCGAAAGCCGTGCCCGCGGTTATGGGCAGATGGGAATTTGTTAATGTCCGGTTGTAGATAACTTGAACTTAATTAATTAAAATGGATCAACTGCGTGTGTTGTCGTGATGGCCTCTTCTCGGCGGAGTCCGGGAAGTGGACACGGCGTTGGAGTTATGCTTGCGTAGTCTGCTCTACTTAGTTACCGCTCGTGCTTTGCCTTCTCTTCTCGCTCTCTTTTGCGAATAAGTTAGCCACCATACATGCTAGTCGCTTGCTGCAGCTCCACTCACATTACCCCTTCCTTACCTATTAAGCTTAAATAGTCTTGATCGCGAGGGTGCGAGATTGCTGAGTCCTTGTGGCTCACAGATTACTATTATACCAGATGCAGGGACCGATGACACTCCTCCGGATGGCGCGTTCGAGCTGAAGTGGGAGTACGACGAGGACTCTCAGCGATATTATGTTTCTTTTCCTGATGATCAGTAGTGGTGCCTGCTCGGGGTTCGATCCAGGGTTTAGTCGCATGTTGGGGGGTCTTTTCTATTTTGGCGCCGTAGTCGGGCCATGAGTGTTTGTATGATGTATGCTATTTATGTACCTTGATGTGACGTGGCGAGTGTAAGCCGACTATTATTATTATTCCCCCTTTATATTTATATGTACATGGGTTGTGTGAAGATTGCCTCACTTGCGACATATGCCTTCAATGCGATTATGCCTCTAAGTCGTGCCTCGACACGTGGGAGATATAGTCGCATCGAGGGTGTTACACATCTCTTCAGTATTGAAGGACGATACAAGATGTAGCTAAGGAGTTGTCTCTGATGATCAACATGCTATGCTAAAGTGTTTGCTTCATCGTGGGGCTTCCATTTGTCACAATTTTTGCCTTCTTCTTCCCTCTTCATTAATACCAGAGTTTGTTTTGACTAATTGTTTGTTCATGTGTGTTTCGGTGTTACAATGTGATCTCCCGGTGATTCCAATTGCCAGATTATCATCCCAAGTGTTGGTTTGGGCACCATTTTTTTGTTGTATATATTTTAGTCAATTGTCCAATTATTGTTTTGTTTATGAAATCATAGTGCCACTATATTATTAATATTTACAAAATGTAAATCAACTTGATGAACGAGGTACCATGAATTATATGCTCTCTTTTAAGATGCTAGATTGTTTATACAGAGTATTTAGGACTGTTATGTCCGCAGCAACGCGTGGGGCATCATCTAGTAATAATGAATGAGCAAACACAGAAAGAACTAGCAAGAAAAAATAACAATCCGAGCGACCCAAGCAAACTTTTCTTCCGTGGCTGAAGCGAGCTAACTGGCCCGTGGAGAGTTGTACATGAGGGCCAGCGCAGTTTGGCGAGCTTCAAGTGGTTGAGAGGTGGTCTCAGCAAGAAACTGAGTCAATTACACCAATAGTGCTATAACTTGGCATAAACGGTCACTTTAGTGCTAGAACTTGCGGGATACATTAAAGTGGTGCAAAAACTTGGTTTGGACGTGCAAATACGGTGGCTGCATAGTGAAGGCTGGTTGTGTAGCATGCTCTTTTTTGCAAAAACACCCTCAGATTTTTATTTTTATTTCTCATGAAAAGGTACATGTTAGGCGCGTGGCATCTGGTGGGTCTCACTTGTCACTGAAACATCACAAATTTTGTTAGAATGAAAAATATGGCGCAGAGGGATTCGTACCGGTGACCGCGGTCTAACCAGCGTGCGCGGCTACCCACCCGCCCAGAGTTCACTTGCTAATGCATAAGCAAACACAAGTTTTACATCTTTCAATCAATGTTGGGGATATCGCTTATCGGAAACTTATCGGCCGACCCATGATAAGGGGTAAATCGGCCAGTTTATCGGCATATCGGCCGATTTATCGTCATATCGGTTGACTTATCGGCCGATATATCTTATCGGTCAAACACTGGTAAGCGATAAATCGGGCGATTTATCGGAATATCGGAAGATATCTTGAACAATGCTTTGAATTAAGTAACATAAATCAAGAATTTTAATTCGTAAAAAAAGTTTCGCCCATGGGGTTTTGAACAAGCTACCCATGTAAAACAAGTAGGAGGGCGTGCCACTCCAACTATGGACTTTTAAATGTTTGTTTTAGACAAATGGACTCTGATGTGTAAATATAATTGTTACGGTTCATGTCTATAATAGAACGTGCTCCTGAGCTACAATTTACATGTATATTACTCCCTTTGTTCATTTTTGTAAGTCGTTTAGTACAGCTGAAATTGAACTGTTTTAGATGATGTCTTAAATGTCTAAAAGGTCTTACAAAAGTGAACGGACGGAGTATTACAATTTACATGTCTATAATAGAATATGTATATTATTTATAATTACAAGTTTAAAAAATTGTAATTATAAATAATATACATATAAATAAATATATGAACCAAAAAATGCTCACCTATTAAATTTAAAATCCATCAATTTAAATTACGAAATATTTTTATATTTTTTGATATGAATTAAAATATCAAAGTAACTTTAGAAAATATTTGTACTTAAATAAATTATCCTATAAGTACAAAAAACTACTTTTTTATAATATAATTATGTTGTATATAAAATTGTCCAAGATTTAATTTGTTTATGTTGTTTTATAAGTGTTCATGCATTTTTATAAATTTTGTGTGTTTTCTATAAATTATATTTGTATTTATAAATTAATTTAAATATATGTATGAAAAAAAGTTAGCCTAGTGTGACTGCAGATTCTGAAATGAATACATATTTACAATACAATTTACATTTTTTTAGGCTAAAAAATGAAAAGAAAAAAAACTAGCATGTTTAAGGCACGAAATGCTAGTCTCACTGTGGCATCTTTTTTTAGATTTATAATTGTAATTTTACATTCCCTGTGATTTTCTTCTTATTCTTATTTTACATTATTTTAGGTCAGGATGTAAAAGGCTTAGTATCATTATATTAACATTAATTGTTATGTGCTGGGTTGGCTAGCTGCGCACTCTGTTTGACCCAAGGGTCACCTGTTCGAGTCATGCGTGGTTTCCATTTTTCATTCTGAAACTAATAAAATTTGTGATGTTTGGCTGATAAGTGGGACCATCCGATGCCACACATGTAATTACTGTATAAACTTAACAGGGGCCTTTATGTAAGAAAAAAACAAAAAAATAAGAATTCAAGGTTTTTTTGCAAAAAGAGCATGCCACACACCCGTCTTCCCAATATGGTCACGGACACCGGGCCTTACGCCATGCTGTCATGCCCCGTCAGCGTTGCCGGCGTATAGAAACGAGATTTGCACCGTATTTGCACGTTCGAGTCAAGTTTTTGCACCACTTCGATGTATGCCACAAGTTCTAGCACTAAAGTGACCATCTGCACCAAGTTCTAGCACCACCGATGTAATTGACTCCAAGAAACCGACAAGGCCTCATTTGAGTCCTGTGTATTTGCCAACTTGCGTCTTGTACTATGTTGTTGCATGGGCAGTCTAGGCTGGATTACGGGCTGGCCAGTAGCAAAAACCCAGGGTGGTCTATATACGTCTCTGGCCCACCCGTGTGGCTATGCCACTTTGAGTGAGAAGAACATGACATACTCCCTCTGGTCCCATAATATAAGACGTTTTTATAAGTTATGTTAGCTTACAAATATACTTAGTGTGTCCCTATAATATAAGAGCATTTTTAACACTACATTAGTATAAAAATGTTTTTATATTATAGGACGGGAGGAGTAGCTTGCAAAAACATTTATATTATGGACGGAGGGTATAACATAAAGTAGGTGCACAAAAATTCATAGAAAAATGAGCTAAAAAGAAGAATGAAAACAACTATATCATGACATACAACCATTTTAGGTCCTTTAAGAAAACAATCCCGTTATCACATTCAGGTGGACGCTGCATAGGGGGAAAATACTCTATCTATACCAATATAAAAAGACCCAAAGAGGCAGATCCAATTAATCTGAGCCATCAAATCATGTCAATCCAACGATCTAGATAGACGGCTTCAATGTCGAGAGGTTAACATGTTTAGCATGCAGTTAATTTCATGCCAAATATAGTGCCAATCACATAATAACACGCAAATAATTTCCTACAAATTAGCATGCATTGCACGTACACATTTAAGTAAGGAAAAATACATGGAAGTGAGGAATTAAAAGGATTATAAGATCAGAAAAAATGCTAATATATTGAATGATTGCTCAGTGGTGTTGTCAAACTGATTTATCTTGCACACAAGCAATGTTTTTTAGATAACTCCAGAATCTAAAAATCATCCCTCAACCCATTCGGGAGAATAAGAGCACTCCAACTCGTCCAAAAAAATAAAAATAAAACCACTCCAGGCTCTAAATTGTTCCTAATCAAACAAGGTGCAAATTGAAATATGAAGTTAATCAATCACGTACACAGTGATGACCAGCATGAACTGAAGTACACACAAAAAAATCCAGTTCACAAAAAAAAAATTACACAAAAAAGAAGACCCGATGAAACCACTCAAGGTGGGCATGTGGTATAAACTTAAAATCTGGTTCTATTGTTCAGTTTTTTTTTCTTAAATTTGGTTAGCAAAAAAATACGAAAATAACCATTCAAAATACCTAACCCAAAATTTGGATAACCATTTTTTGGTGCTGTTTTCGGTTAATACCAAATGGACATTGCGTTTTAAAAACTTTGCTCAGAGTATAGCAATAGGTAAAAAATTGTGCCTTATCTCATCAGCGAAGCGAGGTGGGATTAAAAGTTCCCTGGCCAGTTGTTTGCACACTCGCACACAGGCTAAGCTATAGCGCTAGAGGTCGGCCCAATATCCACTTAGGTTATTTTATTGAAGAGCCGAATATCGAAATCACTAATCGAGAAGTATTCATTATAAAAAATCATTCTCACCTTCTTAGGTAATGACTAGTGGCGCGCTGTATGTGCGCCACTTGTCGCAGCCTGTGAGTTTTTCCTTTTTTTCATAGATTTGTTTATTCAAAATGTTTTATCTCTTATACCATGCATTCAAATCTTGAACCGTTTTCACCGTTGGATTTCTCGCATCGAGATCTTCAAAACTAGATCTCATGTTGATAGATTTTAACGAACTTTTTTTCACCAGAAAACGGATGAAAAAACCGAATCGAGAGCATGGGTTTTTTCACTTTTCGAAAAAGGCACGCCCATGTCTCTCGTGAAACCACAACCATGCCTCTCATGGCAGAAAAACCGTGCCGCTTACGGAAGGAAAAAAACAAAAAATGACTTTCTTTTCTTTTCCGAGAAGTATAGTCGTACCTCTCGCGAAAGCACAACCATGCCCCTCATAGAAGCAAAAATGTGCCTCTCACGAAAGACAAAAAAACCAGAAAATACGTTTTTCCGTTTTCGAGACGCACGAACGTGACTCTCGTAAAAGCACAACCATGTCTCTCACGAAAGCAAAACCGTGCCTCTCGTGGAAGAAAAAAAAACAGAAAACATGTTTTTTTTTCGTTTCTGATAGGCACGGCCGTGCCTCTCGCGGAAGCAAAATCATGCCTCTCGCGGAAGAAAAAAAAACAAAAAATGTGTTTTTTCTGTTTTCGAGAGGCACGGCCGTGAGTCTGGCGATAGCAAAACCGTGCCTCTCGCGAAAGCAAAACCGTGCCTCTTGTGAAAGAAAAAGAAAAGAAAACACATTTTTTGTGCAAAAAATAATTCAATTTTTTTATCCAAAAGCTAAGGAAGACCAATGAAAATCCGTCGAAATACGAAAAAAACTGTTTAAAAAGCCGAAAACACGTGCGGAAAAAAGATCCGGAGGGAACGCCCAGAGCTCAACACGTGGCAGACGGCTGAGAGCGCGGCAAGTGACGCTGATCGTTCTGAAGCCCCCGAAGGAGCACTTGTCAACTAATTGCCCCCGCTGAATATGCGCTGAAGTGAGACGTCCTAGTTACACATGGGCCAGTGGACTTTTCGGCTCGTAGCCTTGAGCGTAGTGAGAAAATTGAACAACGTCGTTCATGGGAGCTCCTTTTAGTGGCCTCAGGCGCCAAGGAAGCTCCTTGTGCCCACGCGCCAACACTAGTAGGCTAGCCGCACTCGATCACATTTGATGAAAAAAGAACGAAAAATATCAGAAAGAATGAAAAAAACCATAAATTCAAAAGAGTTCATGAATTTTGAATTTTTTTCATAAAATTGGAAAAAAAAATAAACGCTTTGAAAAGAAGTTCATCGAATTAAAAAAACCATTGAACTTGATAAAAGTTCATCAAATTTGAAAACGTTCATCCATTTATTTAAAAGATAATTCAGTTTTTAAAAAGGTCATCCATTTAGAAAATAGTTTATCGATTTTTAAAATTAGTTTGTCAAATTTCAAAAAAGTTCATTGAATTTTAAAAAATCATCAAATTTGGAACAAAGTTCATAAAAATTTGCAAAAGAGTTTGTCGAATTCAAAAAGGAAATTCATCAAATTTTTAAAATGTTCAATAGATTTCAAAAACAAAGTTCATATAATTTGAAAACGTTCATCAATTTTGAAAAAAGTTCACGATTTGTTTTTTAAAAAACTACGCATGAAACAAAAAAGGACAAGACAAAGAAAAAAAAGGAAAGACCGGACTGAAGAACTAAATAAAAGAACAAAACAGAATTGGTGTGCGTCAGCGGCTTATTGGCCTGGTGGTTGCTGCACTTCCCTTCGATCGATGTGGTTGGGGTTTGGTCCCATGACCAACCATCACCTTTTTGGATGTTTAAACAAAAAAAAAGAAGGGAGATGGGCCGGCCCAGACGAACCGCGGGCGTGCGCCCGTTTGCAGTTTATACTATAACGAGCGCCTGAAGCGCAGAATAGAAAATGTCGTCATTACTTCAACCTAGAGAGAGTTTCACGTCGCTCCATGTGTATTGTGGCCGTGCTGGACGCGGTGGCAACCCAAGTGGCAGCCGCAATCATCTCAGTGAGGGACTTCAGGCGAGCGCCTAGCTCAAGAGCGCTCACGCATGCAGGAGCTTGTTCTCAGTCTGGAAAGGCGTGCACTGGTTCGTGGCTAGGGATGGCATTTTTGCCCATGGATATGGGTAAACGCGGGTATCCTACCTAAATATAATGGGCATGGGCAAGACTTGAAGAGATTTTCTACCCATGGGTAATGGGTATCCATACTCGCAAAATATATGGGTAGGACATGTGTATGAAATTGCGCCCATAGGTAACACGGATACCCCGAAAAGATTAATAAATGAAAATAAGTCCTATGACATGTGGTGTGAACATCCAAATCCCATGGCCCAACCCTAAATCTGGTATTCCCTAAACCAGCTATAGCTCATATGCTCACACACACTTTCTCGCCACTCCCCCTACATCATATGTGTCTCCTCGAAATGATGAAATCTCGAATTATCGTCGTCGAACTCCTTTCCATCTCGACCCAGCGATCCCCGATTCCCATAGCCGCCTCCCACTACATCGAGATTCCACCAACCGTTGCTCATACTCACTTGATTCCTCCAAGAGGCCACCCATCAAAGGAGGTTGCGTCAGTGCTATACTACTCGCTTATCATCACTTGTATTTTAGACTCGTTTCTCTAATATTTAGAAATTTAAATACCATAGATTATACCCATTGGATGCCCATTGGGTATAGGATACCCGATGGGTATGGGCATGGGTTCGATTTATACCCATGGGTATTGTAGTGGGTATGTATAAAAAGTTTCTATATATGAGTAAGGGTTTGGGCAGACGGAGGTTGTACCTGCCCATATCCTACCCATTGTCATCCCTATTCGTGGCCTCTTGTGTTGCCACTTCTATGGCACGGTGTGGTCAATGATATGAGACTTGGAACAGGTGGGACATATGTAGCGATTATCAAGGAAATTATAAACACTACATCACAGTTCCAGAGTTGCTCTTTCATCTCCGAAGGGTGAGACACCAACTTCGAGGCACATAGCCTTACTAGACATGCTTTTGGTCTGGGGAAGGTCGCCAGATGTGGCTTCTAAACCCTCCGGATTTATCTTGATTTCCTATGAACAATAACAATTAAGCAATAAAGTGTGTTTAGACTAAAAAACAAGCAGTGTTACCACCTCTGCCTCCAGCTCGTCCACATGTGACTGCTTGCACACGCGTGACCGCTGCGCGGATGACCGGTTTAACTTATTATGCTTACAATTCATTTCCTCCTCGGTGAATCTAGCCGGTGGCGTCATGGCTGTACACCGAGGCGGGTGACGCGTCTGGTGCATGGGGTTGGTGCCTCGGGCGCCATGAGGGGAGGAGAGGATAATGCCAAGGAGAAGAGATAGGAGCGGAGGTGAAGGAGCAGTCTCCGGGGTCAAGGTCAGGCCGCGCGAGGATCTCACCCCGGGGGGTGGCTGCTGGGGAAACGAAATGAGGGAAAGGAGTATATTAATAATGTGGCTTATTTTTAAGAGAACTAACAGGTGAATCCGGCTTGTCATGTGGGCCAATATAATCCAGTTGACTTTTGTACCACGTCATCCATGACAAGTAGACCAGACATGTTAGAATCGGATCAAATTTGGCTTAATGGGTCATTGCAGTGATCTAGACGCTCTTATACTATTTCTTTGCAGAGGGAGAAGTTCTTTGTAACGAAATACCGTAAAGATGATAGTTTTTTTAGTCCACAAAAAGAACGGGATCTACAAACTCAAACTCACATCTTATAGTCAGAACAGAAAGAACAAAATGATCATGGCCTAGTCTGTGTACCCGATTTCGTACTAGCTAAAAGTATTTTCAATAGGCGCGCAACATGTGGCTTGCTAAAACAATTTTTACAGTGCGGAAATAGTGGTTTTTATGCACGGCAGGGCGCTGGCTCCAGTGGTCGCTGTAAAATATTATGCGTGAGCCGGTACAACAGGCGCTGGAAAAAAAAATGACGCGCGCGAGCAACCAAAATATGTACTACAATATTTGAAACAACATTTTAGATAAAATTCAACTATACAAATAGTATAGTTCAACCAAACAACATAAACTAGTCCGATACAAATAAAATAGATAAAAACTACGGTGCAACTAGACTATGAACTACTCTGAGTCATCCTCATCATTTTCACTGGTGTCGTCTGAGGTATCAAGAAACACGTCTTCCCACCAAGGATCATTATCGTCAAAGTATGACGCCTGTCCCAGGTCGCACTGCAATATTGCCAGTGCCTTCCGTCGACGCATGTCCGCCCGTTTCGCGCGTCGCCTTGCCCTCCTCTCCGGCCAGAAGGCGTTCTCGGCGACATCATGCAGGTAGCGCTGGCGCCACTCCACCATGACTAGCAGCTTGTCCACCTCAGCGATGAGGAGGCGGCACTGCTGCCTACAGTGTCCCTAACGGTCGCTGTCGGTTATTAGCCACGGCGGAGGGGCGACTGTCTGGGCCTACTCGCATGTCCACACGTTGTGGAAATTCATTGCAGGTGTGGCCTTGACAGGCGCCACGCCGCAGCGTCGTACGCGTGGACGGCCCCGTGCGTGGTCTCGAATGTCCCAAGACCGAGACGCGCGTCATCGGAGTGGATCTCTGTGTAGAACGCGTCAGAAAGACGGACGCGGACGCCGCGGTAGCCGGAGCTACTCCAGCAGCGCGGCGTTATGTCAGCAGCAGGGAAGAGCGCGTCGAGAGAATGACGCGGCGACGGCAGCAGGGCGCCAGATACGAGGAAGAAGTAGGCAGCGGGAGAAAGAAGTGGACGCTAGGGCTCGAGTGTGCGGTTGACGGCTTGGGCGCGCGTATTTTATAGAGCGCGCCGGACGCCGCACGCCAAGTCGTTCTTGTGCCCGCACGATTCTTTGCCTCACGCCGGAATTTCCCGTGGCCGCTGGAGCGCGCAACCAGCCGTTTCCCCGCGCGCGATATTTGACGTGTTATTTGAGATGCTCTAAGGATTCGTCCCCGGGTACAAATCGGAATCGCTCGATCTACTGTCCTTCTCCGTCCACCCAAAATTCCATACTAAGGATTCCTCCCCGACTACAGATCAGTATCGGCGAGTCCCCGCTGGCCCGCTCAATATAGGCATCAGAGGAAGCGCCTGCGTGATGCACACAAGCAAGCGATCGCGGTGTCGATCGTTCACGAGGAGCAGAGGAGATACCTACGTATCAGCCACCCGATTGGAGACAAGCGCTCGAGCATGGCCATGGCCGTGGACGAGCAGCCGTCGCACCCGTACCGCCGCTGGGGCCTGCCCCTCGAGAGCGGCACGGGGCACAGGTTAACCCCGAGGGCGAACGAGCCGATCTACGTCACGGATGTCTTCCTCGTCGACGCGGAGAGCGCCGGCGGCCAGGGCGCCGTGGCCGCCTGCGTAGAGATCGGCACGCGGGACCTCCTGCTCGGGCTCGTGTCCGCGGAGAATCCCCACGTGGAGCTGCAGACCCCGGTGATGCTGGACGAGGAGTTTCGCTTTTACGTCATGGGGCCCGGAGACGACGCCAACGTCGATGCTGGCATAGACACTGAAGGCGACGGTGACGCCTACGCCGACGCGGCAGTCGTCATGTTCGAGGGTTTTCTTGTCACTGACACGGAGGAGGAGGAGGAGGCTGCCGACGACAAGGATGAGGAGTATGAGGTGTACGAGGAGAGGGAGGATACCTACGGCGAGGTCGACCGATACGTGGCCAGGGCGAGCAGTGCCGGCGGCATCTCCAAGGACGCTCGACAGGTTGTAGCCATAAGTACAGCATTCTTAGGAATTCTGGTGTCTGTCTCTATGTTAGCATTCCTCGGATTGATAAAGTAATCGTGAATTCATCTATGGGTGAACTGCGTCGTCGCCCATACTGTATTTGTTTTGAAGATGTATCCGTGACTAATCATTGTACTTTATCAAAAAGGGCGAAGTGTTACGCACTTATGCTTCATTGCCTATATTGTTGCTTTTCTTTATTGACTTCTTAAGCTTGCACACTTTTTTCTTTTCCATCTCCTCAACTTGGACACTACGTCCTCTCGAGTCTCACCTCTAGTAAGTACCGCACAAACATCTAGCAAATTTTTCGCTATCAATAGATCAATGGTTCTTCCCAATATCAAAACTTGCGTCCTACTCCCTCCGGTCCCTTTTCACTTCACATATTAGATTTGTATCAAGTACAACTTTTCAAAGTTTGATCAAATTTATATTAAAAAATATCAACATCTACAACACCAAATATATATACTATGAAACAACATTGAATTATTATCTAACAATATTGATTTGGCATTGTGAATGTTGATACTTTCTTCTATGAGTTTGGTTAAAATAGAGATACTTTGACTTCAAAAAAAATGCAGACTAAAAAGGACGGGGGGGGGGGGGGGGGAGTACATACAATTTTGAGCAAACAATGAGTTTCAAATTACGGTGAATCCAAAGAACAACCTTACAAAATGGCACTCACTCAGTCCTTTTCGCACTTGTAGAACACCCATCCGGCATGTTTCGACGTGCTCGAAACAAGGCACGACATCAACCACGGGTAGTGGTCACACTTGATGACCAGCTGTGGCGAGCCGACGAGCTATTGAGCGAGTGCTGAGCCCCGGCTAATGACCAAACGTCGTTGTGCCGGTGGTTGGTCGATGGATGAGATGCAAGCATCGAGTGGAGGATGACATACCAAAAGGGGCGCACAACGGTTGAGGGGTTGCACGGGTTGGTCCCTGTCGAATCCAACCAAAACATGACAGTGCTGGTGGTTGGGATGCGTCGAATCCATCGACTGCGGTGACATCCATAAATCTACCAATTTAGTCGTTGGCCGGCGGCGACGAGAACCGATTAAATCAAAGTGGGGAGGAGAGGGGGAAGGAAAATTATTTTTACTCCATGGATGGACGGCCGAGTAAATATAAGAGTCGGTCGGCCGAGGAGGATAATGTTTACTCCTCTAAAACTTTTAGGGATCCGTTAGATGCAATTTAGTGGAGGAAAAGTAAAATTTACTCCTCTAAAGCTTTTTAGGGGATCGATTAGAGACGGACTTAAAAGTTTTGATTAGGGAGGCAAACAAAATGTTTAACGGGCCCGATCCAAATAACCCTATTCAGGAACAGAGGTGATAAGAAAAAAAAAATCTAATTCTTCCTCATGCTCCCACGGTTGCTCCACTCTGACCTCCTCCCATACTCTGGTGGTGACGGTCGCACCACCGCCTACCTCTGGTGCTGAACGGTCCGCCTCGCCACACCAGCTGCTTGTCGACGCCCCGCTGGGCTCCTTCCCTATCACCAACTCTCTCTACTAGTGAGGCCCGTCTCTCCAAGCACTGCTGATGCATCACCTCCCAAGTGTTGTATAGAGGATTCAATTTGCCAGTCATTTATCAGATATTATGGAATGTATATGAGTCGGTGGTCATCCGACGCTTCGGCTATAAGGCGTAATAACCACTACTCTAGCGTGCATCTTTGTGAAACTTCACATCCATTACTCTTCTTCACACGTTCCCAAACTCTTATTTTCATTTTCTATTTCTTTCCTTTTTATTTTTATTATTTCTCCTTTTCTTTTTTCTAGTTCTTTTTTTGGTTTTATTTTCCTTCTTTTTTGTTTCATTTTTCCTTTTTCAAATTCAGTAATTTATTTTTTCAAATTTGATGAACATTGCTTCAAATTCGATGAATTTTTTTTCAAATTTGGTGAACTATTTTGAAAATCAATCAATTTTTAAAAAATTGATAAATTTTTAAGAAAATTGATGAATTCTTTTTCAAATCCGATGAACTTTTTTAAAAAATCCATGACTTTTTTCCAAATACGGTGACCTATTTTCAAAATCTATGATTTTTTTCAAATTTGAAGGACTTTTTTTAAATCAATGAACTTTTTCATATTCGGTAAACTATTTTGAAAATTGATGAATTTTTTCAAATATAATGAACTTTTCTAAAAAAATTGATGAACAAATTTTCAAATTTGTGATTTTTTTGAATTCGATGAACTTTTTTGAAGTTTGTGAACTGTTTTTCAAAATCAGTGAACATTTTCTAATTCATATTTTTTGTGATTTTCTAATTATTTATTTTATTTTTTCCCAAATTGAACGGTTTGACCAGTCAACCGCGACTGGTTATAGTCGACCGTGGGAGCTGCGGAACCAGGGCGAACACTGCCGCCTTGTTGGGCCGGCCCATAAAAGAGGGCGCGTGAGTGCCAACTACACTCCCTGGCGCTTAAGGCACTGGGGAGGAGCTCTCATGATGCTGGTAGTCTTTTTTTTTGAGAAACACCATATAGCTTTATTTAAGCAATGTTTGTGGGGATACAAGCTATAGGTGGGGGTGAGGTGAGCCAAACATGGCGCCCACTCTCGAGGGAAGTAGTCGCTTTTACATGATTATGTGCTTCTACATTGAATGCTCGATACTCATGACTACTAGACACCTCCGGAAGCAAAGCCTTCTTCGCTAGAATCTCCTAGATGATCACTCCATAGCTATAGGGGTTATCCTCCTCAATATTGCGGACCACCTGAAGACAGTCTGTAGCAATTTGTACCCATGAGAAGTTTAGGTCAAGAGCCAGAGACATTGCCTCACTGCAAGCGATAGCTTCAAGGTATCCGTGGATGTTGGTAGTCAGGCGACCCGGCCAGGCTGGAAGCATAAAGGTATCCGTGGATGTTTTTGTTTCCAGAGTGGATTTTCTACTCCCAGGTGTACTACACCCAAGTTGTCTAAAAAATGAAAAAACGTTATTGAACAACATCCAAAAAATCTCTAACGTTGTGACATCAAACTCTATCAAATATTTGAGGTTCTTATAAAATTTCATCTGAAAATAACATCCGAGGAGCTCCCACACACTACTAGGGAAAACCCTACTAGTAGAATTTGTTTTATAGCTAGTAGTAGCACTGGTACCAGCGCTACCACTAAGGCGCTACAACTAACTAGTAGCAGTAGCGCTGGAAAGGGAGCGTGTAGGACCTTGAAGTATATGTGTCTAGAGGGGGGGGGGTGTGATTAGACACTTAATGCTAAAGTTGCAGTTTTTAAGCTTTTTCGGTTTAAGTGGAGTTTAGGCACAATTTCAACATTCATAATACATATCAAGCAAGCATGCAAAGAGTATATAGGCAGCGGAAAGTAAAGCATGCAACTTGCAAGAATGTAAAGGGAAGGGTTTGGAGAATTCAAACGCAATTGGAGACACGGATGTTTTTTCCGTGGTTTGGATAGGTGGTGCTATCCTACATCCATGTTGATGGAGACTTCAACCCACGAAGGGTAACGGTTGCGCGAGTCCACGGAGGGCTCCACCCACGAAGGGTCCATGAAGAAGCAACCTTGTCTATCCCACCATGGCCATCGCCCACGAAGGACTTGCCTCACTAGCGGTAGATCTTCACGAAGTAGGCGATCTCCTTGCCCTTACAAACTCCTTGGTTCAACACCACAATCTTGTCGGAGGCTCCCAAGTGACACCTAGCCAATCTAGGAGACATCACTCTCCAAGAAGTAACAAATGGTGTGTTGATGATGAACTCCTTGCTCATGTGCTTCAAATGATAGTCTCCCCAACACTCAACTCTCTCTCACATGATTTGGATTTGGTGGAAAGAAGATTTGAGTGGAAAGCAACTTGGGGAAGGCTAGAGATCAAGATTCATGTGGTAGGAATGGAATATCTTGGCCTCAACACATGAGTAGGTGGTTCTCTCTCAGAACATATGAGTTGGAAGTGTAGATGTGTTCTGATGGCTCTCTCCACGAGTGAAGAGGAGGTGGAGGGGTATATATAGCCTCCACACAAAATCCAACCGTTACACACTATTTACCAATCTCGGTGGGACCGAATCAACAAACTCGGTCGGACCGAAATAGTAAACCTAGTGGCCGTTAGAGATTTTCGGTGGGACTGACATGCAACTCGGTAGGACCGATATGGTTAGGGTTAGGGCATAACGTAATCTCGGTGAGACCGATTACACAAACTCGGTGAGACCGATTTGGTAATAAGCTAACCAGAGGGTTGGCCAGGCAAACTCGGTGGGACCGATTTGCTCTTTCGGTGAGACCGAAAAGTTACAAAAAGGAAACAGAGAGTTTGCATTGCAATCTCGGTAGTACCGATTGCACAAGATCGGTGAGACCGATTTTGGCAATGGACATACACAGTGAGATTACAATCCCATCTCGGTGAGACCGAGATCCCTATCGGTAGAACCGATTTGCTAGGGTTTGGCAATGGCTTTGACAAGTGAAACTCGGTGGCGCCGGATAGAAATAATCGGTAGGTCCGAGTTTGGCTTAGGTTTAGGTCATATGTGGAAGTGGGAAAGTAGCTGAGGATTTTGGAGCATATCATTAAGCACATGAAGCAAGAGGCTCATTAAGCAACACCTCATCCCTCCTTGATAGTATTGGCTTTTCCTATGGACTGAATGTGATCTTGGATCACTAAAATGTAAAATGAAGAGTCTTGAGCTTTAAGCTTTAGCCAATCCTTTGTCCTTAGCATCTTGGAGAATTTCCCACAACCTTTAGTCCATGCCACTCCATTGTTGAACTTATCTGAAACATACTAGATAGAAACGTTAGTCCAACAAGAGATATGTTGTCATTAGTTACCAAAACCACCTAGAGAGCACTTGTGCTTTCAGAGCGCTATTGCTATACCTAGTTAGCAGTAGCGCTTTCCTTTGGACAACGCTACTGCTATTAGTAAGTAGCAGTAGCGCTTGTTCTAAAAAGCGCTGCTGCTAACTTTTCATATATTTTTAAAAATACAACTTATTTCCGTTGTGTGATTTTATATACAGTACTTTCATCATTCAATTTTATGACCATGATTACTTATTATATATAACAATGGGTGAAATGAACGTGGAGTAGATTCAAGTGGAGGCAACATGTGGTGCATGTCGAAAGTACTACTCTAATCCAAACTTGATCTAGTTTGGATTAGTAATACTTTCGATGTGCACCACATGTTGGCTTCATTTGAATCTAATTCATATTCATTTCACCTACTGATATATATAATAACTCATCATGCTCATATAACAACTTAGCATCATGCATCATCGATCATAATAATAAATAACTCATCATTGGTATCATAATAACAAGTCATACTCATCATCATCGATCATACAACTTCTACTCGATACCACATCATCATAGTCATCTAACCAATCCTACTTAGTTGTTTTTAGCACATGATCATGAGTATTATTAACTAGGACCTACTACCTTCTCTTAGGTAAAATAGCATAAAACAAGATAGGCCCTGACTCTCCATTATGGAGAATGGAGATTATCCTGTCTCCAATTCCTGCCTTTCGCACAATGTTGCTTTCAAGTACCTTCTTACGACTGTCCATACATTTTTCCATTCTTTGATTTTCATGTCTTCACTCGTTTTAGAAATCCAATATGGACAGGTATGACTTGTAGGATGACCTGGTTGTATGTTCAAAACATCAAGGCGACCATTCTGATATATCAAATAAGGCACACAATCCAACGGGATTTTCTGTTGAAAAACATAGTAATAACTTCGTAGTTAGAAATGTACTTAAGTGTTAAAAGAATTTATGCAAAAGATGCATGAATGTCATAATAGTAAAAAAATCTTACCATGGCATCTCCATGGATGTTACCGTGGTTCAACACGTGCACTAGTGGCACATATTCACCATATTGTGGAGGAGTTTGATAATAGATATTGTAATTCTCAAGATCAGTACAAAATGCGATCAGATGATTTTTCTCCTGATAAGTTAACTCAGAGCCATTGGTGTAGTAGGTTCTGTCTACCATCTTCCGCACATTGTTTGAAGAATGAAAATAAGCTGTCAATGGAAATAAGATGTCGTGGATTTGTCACGGCAGATGTCCTTAGTGTCAGGACTTAGTCGCGAGGTCAACGCATCTATTTGGTAGCTTGAGAGGGGTTGATCGGAATCGAGAGACGCAACGTAAGACAAGGGTTTAGACAGCTTCGGGCCCCGGGAAATATCATCCGGTAATAGCCCTACATGATGTTTGTGGCTAGATCTCATTATGCTTATGAGAGAGTCGCCGCATAAGCCGGCTCCCCTTTAGTTGTGTCTAGCCCTAGAGATTGTTTCTTGTTTTTCTCTCCCTCTTTGGAGAGCCCTACCCCTCCTTATATGTGTTGAAGGGGCGGGTTACATGTAGAGTCCTATTAGGATTAGGACTAGTCTATTACAAGTGGAGTCCTAGTCTTGCTTCCTATATAAGGGAATATCCCTTATTCCTTTCCTCGTAAACCAGCCCACCATTATCATGAACCGGCCTTCTGGGCCTTGGGCCTTGTCATCCGTCTGACCCGCCCGCCGGGTCATTAGTGAGTCATAATGTTCAGGCGGGTTGCTTGTAAACCGCCAGGTCAGGGCGGGTCGCCAGTGAATCGCCAAGTGTCAGCCGGGTCTCAAGTAAACCGCCAACTCCAGCCGGGTCATACCGCGGGGTATATCCCCGACATTAGCCCCCAGTTTAATTTGGATTTATCCATGTTAAACTGATCCTGTAAAATAAACACAAGAACAAACTTGATTGGTTGTGCTCCGGGTTAAATATTTTCCTGAACCGGCACCTGATCATCTTTAAGTCCTTGTCATTTCCTCCTGGATGCATACTCAAAGATCTTATAGCAAATCTCTTTTAACAGATATGTCCAAACCTTGCCAATGCAAGAATCCAGGCACTTCGTCTAAAAAATCCGGGTCAATAGGCCCGCTTTATAACCAATTTGCTGACATTAGCTCTTGTAGAGAAACATTATAAGAAATAATCCATTTGAGTCAGCCTTCAATGCTCTGAAAAAATATTGGTCTTGAAATATTCAACTGATATTCAGCCGGCTTAAAGATGTAGATCTTGCCAATTTATGATTGCCAAAATTGCCGGGTTATAAATAAATGATGTCGGGTCATGATTGTTGCAGACACGAGGTTAATCTGAGAATTTGAAGACTTTTTCTCCCTTATATGCATATCACTTGTAGCCCCCAAGTGCCAGGTTGTCATGCTTGCAGCAACCTGGGACTTGTAATTGCCTTATGTTCATAGAAATTTCAACCAGTGTAGCCCCCAAGGGCCAGGTCATTATGCAATAATGAGCAGGGACTTTGTAAATATGATCATGTAAACTTGAGCAGCAACGTGTATCCCCGAAGGGCCGGCTCAGTAAGATATTACTGGACTGGGACTTTGTATATGATTCACTGATAATAACATCATATGATCTAATCTCCACCATGGGGCTTGAACCCACGTCCACAAGGTTAAGAGCTTTGTACTCTACCAACTGAGTAGTGGATCTTTCAGTATAATGGATTAAGGTTTGTGTACCTTGAATTTTCGATAGGAGCAATTGGTAGCCCCCAAGGCCGGCTCATTTAGAATGTGATGAGTCGGGTCTTCAATAAGTTGAGCAAAAAATGACTTTGCATTAGCCCCCAAGTGCCATGGTGCATACTGGCAGTGACATGGTGAAGGAAATATGCCCCAGAGGCAATAATAAAGCTATTATTTATTTCCTTATATCATGATAAATGTTTATTATTCATGCTAGAATTGTATTAACCGGAAACATAATACATGTGTGAATACATAGACAAACAGAGTGTCACTAGTATGCCTCTACTTGACTAGCTCGTTGATCAAAGATGGCTATGTTTCCTAACCATAGACATGAGTTGTCATTTGATTAACGGGATCACATCATTAGGATAATGATGTGATTGACTTGACCCATTCCATTAGCTTAGCACTTGATCGTTTAGTTTGTTGCTATTGCTTTCTTCATAACTTATACATGTTCCTATGACTATGAGAGTATGCAACTCCCGTTTACCGGAGGAACACTTTGTGTGCTACCAAACGTCACAACGTAACTGGGTGATTATAAAGGTGCTCTATAGGTGTCTCCGAAGGTACTTGTTGGGTTGGCGTATTTCGAGATTAGGATTTGTCACTCCGATTGTCGAAGAGGTATCTTTGGGCCCTCTCGGTAATGTGAAGGAAATATGCCCTAGAGGCAATAATAAAGTTATTATTTATTTCCTTATATCATGATAAATGTTTATTATTCATGCTAGAATTGTATTAACCGGAAACATAATACATGTGTGAATACATAGACCAACAGAGTGTCACTAGTATGCCTCTACTTGACTAGCTCGTTAATCAAAGATGGTTATGTTTCCTAACCATGAACAAAGAGTTGTTATTTGATTAACGAGGTCACATCATTAGTAGAATGATCTGATTGACATGACCCATTCCATTAGCTTAGCACCCGATCGTTTAGTATGTTGCTATTGCTTTCTTCATGACTTATACATGTTCCTATAACTATGAGATTATGCAACTCCCGTTTACCGGAGGAACACTTTGGGTACTACCAAACGTCACAACGTAACTGGGTGATTATAAAGGAGTACTACAGGTGTCTCCAATGGTAGATGTTGGGTTGGCGTATTTCGAGATTAGGGTTTGTCACTCCGATTGTCGGAGAGGTATCTCTGGGCCCTCTCGGTAATGCACATCACATAAGCCTTGCAAGCACTGCAACTAATATGTTAGTTGTGAGATGATGTATTACGGAACGAGTAAAGAGACTTGCTGGTAACGAGATTGAACTAGGTATTGGATACCGACGATCGAATCTCGGGCAAGTAACATACCGATGACAAAGGGAACACCGTATGTTGTTATGCGGTCTGACCGATAAAGATCTTCGTAGAATATGTAGGAGCCAATATGGGCATCCAGGTCCCGCTATTGGTTATTGACCGGAGACGTGTCTCGGTCATGTCTACATTGTTCTCGAACCGTAGGGTCCGCACGCTTAACGTTACAATGACGGTTATTATGAGTTTATGCATTTTGATGTACCGAAGGTTGTTCGGAGTCCCGGATGAGATCACGGACATGACGAGGAGTCTCGAAATGGTCGAGACGTAAAGATTGATATATTGGAAGCCTATGTTTGGACATAGGAAGTGTTCCGGGTGAAATCGGGATTTTACCGGAATACCGGGAGGGTTACCGGAACCCCCCGGGAGACTAATGGGCCTATTGGGCCTTAGTGGAAAAGAGAAAAGGGGCAGCCCACAGCTGGCCGCGCGCCCCCCCTTCCCCAAGTCCTAGTAGGACTAGGAGAAGGGGCCGGCCCCCCTCTCTCTCCTTTCCCCCTTGAGAGTCCTAGTTGGAATAGGATTGGAGGGGGGAGTCCTACTCCCGGCCTCCCTCTCTCTGGCCGGCCGGCCCCCCTCCCTCCAACCTTTATATACGGGGGCAGGGGGCACCCCAAGACACACAAGTTGATCCTTGAGATTGTTCCTTAGCCGTGTGCGGTGCCCCCTGCCACCATATTCCACCTCGATCATACCGTTGTAGTGCTTAGGCGAAGCCCTGCGTCGGTAGTACATCAAGATCGTCATCACGCCATCGTGCTGACGGAACTCTTCCTCGACGCTTTGCTGGATCGGAGCCCGAGGATCGTCATCGAGCCGAACGTGTGCTAAGAACTCGGAGGTGCCGGAGTAACGGTGCTTGGATCGGTCGGATCGCGAAGAAGACGTACGACTACTTCCTCTACGTTGTGTGATCGCTTCCGCAGTCGGTCTGCGTTGGTACGTAGACAACACTCTCCCCTCTCGTTGCTGTGCATCACCATGATCTTGCGTGTGCGTAGGAAAATTTTCGAAATTACTGCGTTCCCCAACAGTGGCATCCGAGCCTAGGTTTTATGTATTATTTGCACGAGTAGAACACAAGTGAGTTGTGGGCGATACAAGTCATACTACCTACCAGCATGTCATACTTTGGTTCGGCGGTATTGTTGGGTGAGACGATCCGGACCAACCTTACGCGTACTCTTACGCGAGACCGGTTCCCTCGACGTGCTTTGCACATAGATGGCTTGCGGAAGACTGTCTCTCCAACTTTAGTTGAACCAAGTGTGACTACGCCCGGTCCTTGAGAAGGTTAAAACGGAGTCTATTTGACGAACTATCGTTGTGGTTTTGATGCGTAGGTGAGATGAGTTCTTACTTAAGCCCGTAGCAGCCACGTAAAACTTGCAACAACAAAGTAGAGGACGTCTAACTTGTTTTTGTAGGGTATGTTGTGATGTGATATGGTCAAGGCATGATGCTGATTTTATTGTATGAGATGATCATGTTTTGTAACCGAGTTATCGGCAACTGGCAGGAGCCTTATGGTTGTCGCTTTATTGTATGCAATGCAATCGCGATGTAATGCTTTACTTTATTACTAAGCGGTAGTGATAGTCGTGGAAGCATAAGATTGGCGAGACGACAACGATGCTACGATGGAGATCAAGGTGTCGCGCCGGTGACGATGGTGATCATGACGGTGCTTCGGAGATGGAGATCACAAGCACAAGATGATGATGGCCATATCATATCACTTATATTGATTGCATGTGATGTTTATCCCTTTTATGCATCTTATCCTGCTTTGATTGACGGTAGCATTATAAGATGATCTCTCACAAAAATTATCAAGAAGTGTTCTCCCTGAGTATGCACCGTCGCCAAAGTTCGTCGTGCCCAGACACCACGTGATGATCGGGTGTGATAAGCTCTATGTCCAAATACAACGGGTGCAAAACAGTTGCACACGCAGAATACTCAGGTTATACTTGACAAGCCAAGCATATACAGATATGGCCTCGGAACACGGAGACCGAAAGGTCGAGCGTGAATCATATAGTAGATATGATCAACATAACGATGTTCACCATTGAAAACTACTCCATCTCACGTGATGATCGGTTATGGTTTAGTTGATTTGGATCACGTGATCACTTAGAGGATTAGAGGGATGTCTATCTAAGTGGGAGTTCTTAAGTAATTTGATTAAACTGAACTTAAACTTATCATGAACTTAGTACCTGATAGTATCTTGCTTGTTTATGTTGATTGTAGATAGATGGCTCGTGCTGTTGTTCCGTTGAATTTTAATGCGTTCCTTGAGAAAGCAAAGTTGAAAGATGATGGTAGCAATTACACGGACTGGGTCTGTAACCTGAGGATTATCCTCATTGCTGCACAGAAGAATTACGTCCTGGAAGCACCGCTGGGTGACAGGCCTGCTGCTGGAGCAACGCCAGATGTTATGAACGTCTGGCAGAGCAAAACTGATGACTACTCGATAGTTCAGTGTGCCATGCTTTACAGCTTAGAATCGGGACTTCAACGACGTTTTGAACGTCATGGTGCATATGAGATGTTCCAGGAGTTGAAGTTAATATTTCAAGCAAATGCCTGAATTGAGAGATATGAAGTCTCCAATAAGTTCTATAGCTGCAAGATGGAGGAGAACAGTTCTCTCAGTGAGCATATACTCAAAATGTCTGGGTATAATAATCACTTGATTCAGATGGGAGTTAATCTTCCAGATGACTGCGTCATTGACAGAATTCTCCAATCACTGCCACCAAGCTACAAGAGCTTCGTGATGAACTATAATATGCAAGGGATGAACAAGACTATTCCCGAGCTCTTCGCAATACTGAAAGCTGCGGAGGTAGAAATCAAGAAGGAGCATCAAGTGTTGATGGTTAGCAAAACCACTAGTTTCAAGAAAAAGGGCAAAGGGAAGAAGAAGGGAAACTTCAAGAAGAACAGCAAGCAAGTTGCTGCTCAGGAGAAGAAACCCAAGTCTGGACCTAAGCCTGAAACTGAGTTCTTCTACTGCAAGCAGACTGGTCACTGGAAGCGGAACTGCCCCAAGTATTTGGCGGATAAGAAGGATGGCAAAGTGAACAAAGGTATATGTGATATACATGTTATTGATGTGTACCTTACTAGAGCTCGCAGTAGCACCTGGGTATTTGATACTGGTTCTGTTGCTAATATTTGCAACTCGAAACACGGACTACGGAATAAGCGGACGCTAGCAAAGGACGAGGTGACGATGCGCGTGGGAAACGGTTCCAAAGTCGATGTGATCGCGGTCGGCACGCTACCTCTACATCTACCTTCGGGATTAATATTAGACCTAAATAATTGTTATTTGGTGCCAGCGTTGAGCATGAACATTATATCTGGATCTTGTTTGATGCGAGACGGTTATTCATTTAAATCAGAGAATAATAGTTGTTCTATTTATATGAGTAATATCTTTTATGGTCACGCACCTTTGAAGAGTGGTCTATTCTTGTTGAATCTCGAAGATAGCAATACACATATTCATAATGTAGAAGCCAAAAGATGCAAAGTTAATAATGATAGTGCAACTTATTTGTGGCACTGCCGTTTAGGTCATACCGGTGTAAAGCGCATGAAGAAACTCCATACTGATGGGCTTCTAGAACCACTTGATTATGAATCACTTGGTACTTGCGAACCGTGCCTCATAGGCAAGATGACTAAAACACCGTTCTCCGGTACTATGGAGAGAGCAACATATTTATTGGAAATCATACATACCGATGTATGCGGTCCGATGAATATTGAGGCTCGTGGCGGATATCGTTATTTTCTCACCTTCACAGATGATTTAAGCAGATATGGGTATATCTACTTAATGAAACATAAGTCTGAAACATTTGAAAAGTTCAAAGAATTTCAGAGTGAGGTTGAAAATCATCGTAACAAGAAAATAAAGTTTCTACGATCTGATCGTGGAGGAGAATATTTGAGTTACGAGTTTGGTATACATTTGAAAAATTGTGGAATAGTTTCGCAACTCACGCCACCCAGAACACCACAGCATAATGGTGTGTCCGAACGTCGTAATCGTACTTTACTAGATATGGTGCGATCTATGATGTCTCTTACTGATTTACCGCTATCGTTTTGGGGTTATGCTTTAGAGACGGCCGCATTCACGTTAAACAGGGCACCATCAAAATCCGTTGAGACGACACCTTATGAACTATGGTTTGGCAAGAAACCGAAGTTGTCGTTTCTTAAAGTTTGGGGCTGCGATGCTTATGTGAAAAAGCATCAACCTGATAAGCTCGAACCCAAATCGGAGAAATGTGTCTTCATAGGATATCCAAAGGAAACTATTGGATACACATTCTATCACAGATCCGAAGGCAAGACTTTTGTTGCTAAATTCGGAAACTTTCTAGAGAAGGAGTTTCTCTCGAAAGAAGTGAGTGGGAGGAAAGTAGAACTTGACGAGGTAACTGTACCTGCTCCCTTATTGGAAAATAGTACATCACAGAAAACTGTTTCTGCGACACCTATACCAATTAGTGAGGAAGCTAATGATGATGATCATGAAGCTTCAGGACAAGATACTACTGAACCACGTAGATCAACCAGAGTGAGATCCGCACCAGAGTGGTACGGTAATCCAGTTCTGGAAGTCATGCTACTAGATCATGATGAACCTACGAACTATGAAGAAGCGATGGTGAGCCCAGATTCCGCAAAGTGGCTTGAGGCCATGAAATCTGAGATGGGATCCATGTATGAGAACAAAGTATGGACTTTGGTTGACTTGCCCGATGATCGGCAAGCAATTGAGAATAAATGGATCTTCAAGAAAAAGACTGACGCTGACGGTAATATTACTGTCAATAAAGCTCGACTTGTCGCAAAAGGTTTTCGACAAGTTCAAGGGGTTGACTACGATGAGACCTTCTCACCCGTAGCGATGCTTAAGTCCGTCATAATTATGTTAGCAATTGCTGCGTTTTATGATTATGAAATATGGCAAATGGATGTCAAAACTGCATTCCTGAATGGATTTCTGGAAGAAGAGTTGTATATGATGCAACCAGAAGGTTTTGTCGATCCGAAGGGAGCTAACAAAGTGTGCAAACTCCAGCGATCCATTTATGGACTGGTGCAAGCATCTCGGAGTTGGAATAAACGCTTTGATAGTGTGATCAAAGCATTTGGCTTTATACAGACTTTTGGAGAAGCCTGTATTTACAAGAAAGTGAGTGGGAGCTCTGTAGCATTTCTGATATTATATGTGGATGACATATTGCTGATTGGAAATGATATAGAATTTCTGGATAGCATAAAGGGATACTTGAATAAAAGTTTTTCAATGAAAGACCTCGGGGAAGCTGCCTACGTATTAGGCATAAAGATCTATAGAGATAGATCAAAACGCTTAATTGGACTTCCACAAAGCACATACCTTGACAAAATTTTGAAAAAGTTCAAAATGGATCAAGCAAAGAAAGGGTTCTTGCCTGTATTACAAGGTGTGAAGTTGAGTCAGACTCAATGCCCGACCACTGCAGAAGATGAGAGAAAACGAAAGATGTTCCCTATGCTTCAGCCATAGGCTCTATCATGTATGCAATGCTGTGTACCAGACCTGATGTGTGCCTTGCTATAAGTTTAGCAGGGAGGTACCAAAGTAATCCAGGAATGGATCACTGGACAGCGGTCAAGAACATCCTGAAATACCTGAAAAGGACTAAGGATATGTTTCTCGTATATGGAGGTGACAAAGAGCTCACCGTAAGAGGTTACGTTGATGCAAGCTTTGACACTGATCCGGACGATTCTAAATCGCAAACCGGATACGTGTTTACTCTAAACGGTGGAGCTGTCAGTTGGTGCAGTTCTAAACAAAGCGTCGTAGCGGGATCTACATGTGAAGCGGAGTACATAGCTGCTTCGGAAGCAGCAAACGAAGGAGTCTGGTTGAAGGAATTCATATCCGATCTAGGTGTCATACCTAGTGCATCGGGTCCAATGAAAATCTTCTGTGACAATACTGGTGCAATTGCTTTGGCAAAGGAATCCAGATTTCACAAAAGGACCAAACACATCAAGAGACGCTTCAACTCCATCCGGGATTTAGTCCAGGTGGGAGACATAGAGATTTGCAAGATACATACGGATCTGAATGTTGCAGACCCGTTGACTAAGCCTCTTCCACGAGCAAAACATGATCAGCACCAAGGCTCCATGGGTGTTAGAATCATTACAGTGTAATCTAGATTATTGACTCTAGTGCAAGTGGGAGACTGAAGGAAATATGCCCTAGAGGCAATAATATAGTTATTATTTATTTCCTTATATCATGATAAATGTTTATTATTCATGCTAGAATTGTATTAACCGGAAACATAATACATGTGTGAATACATAGACCAACAGAGTGTCACTAGTATGCCTCTACTTGACTAGCTCGTTAATCAAAGATGGTTATGTTTCCTAACCATGAACAAAGAGTTGTTATTTGATTAACGAGGTCACATCATTAGTAGAATGATCTGATTGACATGACCCATTCCATTAGCTTAGCACCCGATCGTTTAGTATGTTGCTATTGCTTTCTTCATGACTTATACATGTTCCTATAACTATGAGATTATGCAACTCCCGTTTACCGGAGGAACACTTTGGGTACTACCAAACGTCACAACGTAACTGGGTGATTATAAAGGAGTACTACAGGTGTCTCCAATGGTAGATGTTGGGTTGGCGTATTTCGAGATTAGGGTTTGTCACTCCGATTGTCGGAGAGGTATCTCTGGGCCCTCTCGGTAATGCACATCACATAAGCCTTGCAAGCACTGCAACTAATATGTTAGTTGTGAGATGATGTATTACGGAACGAGTAAAGAGACTTGCCGGTAACGAGATTGAACTAGGTATTGGATACCGACGATCGAATCTCGGGCAAGTAACATACCGATGACAAAGGGAACAACGTATGTTGTTATGCGGTCTGACCGATAAAGATCTTCGTAGAATATGTAGGAGCCAATATGGGCATCCAGGTCCCGCTATAGGTTATTGACCGGAGACGTGTCTCGGTCATGTCTACATTGTTCTCGAACCGTAGGGTCCGCACGCTTAACGTTACGATGACAGTTATTATGAGTTTATGCATTTTGATGTACCGAAGGTTGTTCGGAGTCCCGGATGAGATCACGGACATGACGAGGAGTCTCGAAATGGTCGAGACGTAAAGATTGATATATTGGAAGCCTATGTTTGGACATAGGAAGTGTTCCGGGTGAAATCAGGATTTTACCGGAATACCGGGAGGGTTACCGGAACCCCCCGGGAGACTAATGGGCCTATTGGGCCTTAGTGGAAAAGAGAAAAGGGGCAGCCCACAGCTGGCCGCGCCCCCCCCTTCCCCAAGTCCTAGTAGGACTAGGAGAAGGGGCCGGCCCCCCTCTCTCTCCTTTCCCCCTTGAGAGTCCTAGTTGGAATAGGATTGGAGGGGGGAGTCCTACTCCCGGTAGGAGTAGGACTCCCCCTGCGCCTCCCTCTCTCTGGCCGGCCGGCCCCCCTCCCTCCAACCTTTATATACGGGGGCAGGGGGCACCCCAAGACACACAAGTTGATCCTTGAGATTGTTCCTTAGCCGTGTGCGGTGCCCCCTGCCACCATATTCCACCTCGATCATACCGTTGTAGTGCTTAGGCGAAGCCCTGCGTCGGTAGTACATCAAGATCGTCATCACGCCGTCGTGCTGACGGAACTCTTCCTCGACGCTTTGCTGGATCGGAGCCCGAGGATCGTCATCGAGCCGAACGTGTGCTAAGAACTCGGAGGTGCCGGAGTAACGGTGCTTGGATCGGTCGGATCGCGAAGAAGACGTACGACTACTTCCTCTACGTTGTGTGATCGCTTCCGCAGTCGGTCTGCGTTGGTACGTAGACAACACTCTCCCCTCTCGTTGCTGTGCATCACCATGATCTTGCGTGTGCGTAGGAAAATTTTCGAAATTACTGCGTTCCCCAACATAATGCACATCACCTAAAGCCTTGCAAGCATTGCAACTAATGAGTTAGTTGCGATATGATGTATTACGGAACGAGTAAATAGACTTGCCGGTAACGAGATTGAACTAGGCATTGAGATACCGATGATCGAATCTCGGGCAAGTAACATACCGATGACAAAGGGAACAACGTATGTTGTTATGCGGTCTGACCGATAAAGATCTTCGTAGAATATGTGAGAGCCAATATGAGCATCCAGGTTCCGCTATTGGTTATTGACCGGAGACGTGTCTCGGTCATGTCTACATTGTTCTTGAACCCGTAGGGTTCGCACGCTTAAGGTTTCGATGACAGTTATATTATGAGTTTATGAGTTTTGATGTACCGAAGGAGTTAGGAGTCCCGGATGAGATCGGGGACATGACGAGGAGTCTCGAAATGGTCGAGACGTAAAGATCGATATATTGGACGACTATATTCGGACATCGGAAAGGTTCCGAGTGATTCGGAATTTTTTCGGAGTACCGGAGAGTTACAGGAATTCGCCGGGGAGTATATGGGCCTTATTGGGCTTTAGGAGAAAGAGAGAGGAGAGGTTGGGCGCCCCCCAAGGCCTAGTCCGAATTGGACTAGGGGGAGGGGCTGTGCCCCCTCCTTCCTTCTCTTCTCTCTTCCCTTGCCTTGACTCCTACTCCTACTACTTGGAAAGGGGGGAATCCTACTCCCAGTGGGAGTAGGACTCCTCCGGGGCGCGCCATAGGGGCCGGCCCTCTCCCCCCTCATCCACTCCTTTATATACGTGGCCATGGGGCACCCCATAGACACAACAATTGATCCCTTGGATCTCTTAGCCGTGTGCGGTGCCCCCCTCCACCATAATCCACCTCGGTCATATCGTAGCAGCGCTTAGGCGAAGCCCTGCGTCGGTAGAACATCATCATTGAAGGAAATATGCCCTAGAGGCAATAATAAAGTTATTATTTATTTCCTTATATCATGATAAATGTTTATTATTCATGCTAGAATTGTATTAACCGGAAACATAATACATGTGTGAATACATAGACAAACATAGTGTCACTAGTATGCCTCTACTTGACTAGCTCGTTAATCAAAGATGGCTATGTTTCCTAACCATGAACAAAGAGTTGTTATTTGATTAACGAGGTCACATCATTAGTTGAATGATCTGATTGACATGACCCATTCCATTAGCTTAGCATCCGATCGTTTAGTATGTTGCTATTGCTTTCTTCATGACTTATACATGTTCCTATGACTATGAGATTATGCAACTCCCGTTTACCGGAGGAACACTTTGGGTGCTACCAAACGTCACAACGTAACTTGGTGATTATAAAGGAGTACTACAGGTGTTTCCAATGGTAGATGTTGGGTTGGCGTATTTCGAGAATAGGATTTGTCACTCCGATTGTCGGAGAGGTATCTCTGGGCCCTCTCGGTAATGCACATCACATAAGCCTTGCAAGCATTACAACTAATGTGTTAGTTGTGAGATGATGTATTACGGAACGAGTAAAGAGACTTGCCGGTAACGAGATTGAACTAGGTATTGGATACCGACGATCGAATCTCGGGCAAGTAACATACCGATGACAAAGGAAACAACGTATGTTGTTATGCGGTCTGACCGATAAAGATCTTCGTAGAATATGTAGGAGCCAATATGGGCATCCAGGTCCCGCTATTGGTTATTAACCGGAGACGTGTCTCGGTCATGTCTACATTGTTCTCGAACCGTAGGGTCCGCACGCTTAAGGTTTCGATGACAGTTATATTATGAGTTTATGAGTTTTGATGTACCGAAGGAGTTCGGAGTCCCGGATGAGATCGGGGACATGACGAGGAGTCTCGAAATGGTCGAGACGTAAAGATCGATATATTGGACGACTATATTCGGACATCGGAAAGGTTCCGAGTGATTCGGATATTTTCGGAGGTACCGGGGAGTTACGGGAATACGGGGAAGAGTATTGGGCCTTAATGGGCTTTAGTGGGAAGGAGCCAGGAGGTGGCGCGCGCCCCTCCCAAGTCCAGTCCGAATTGGACAAGGGATTTGGGGCGCGGCCCACCTCTCCCTTCCTTCTCCACTTCCCTCCTTTCCCCCCTTCTCCTAGTTGGACTAGGAAAGGAGTCCTACTCCCGGTGGGAGTAGGACTCCCCTTGGCGCGCCAACTCCTAGGCCGGCCGCCCCTCCTCCCTTGCTCCTTTATATACGGGGGCAGGGGGCACCCCATAGACACACAAGTTGATCCACGTGATCGTTCCTTAGCCGTGTGCGGTGCCCCCTGCCACCATATTCCACCTCGATCATATCGTTGTAGTGCTTAGGCGAAGCCCTGCGTCGGTAGAACATCAAGATCGTCATCACGCCGTCGTGCTGACGGAACTCTTCCTCGACGCTTTGCTGGATCGGAGCCCGAGGATCGTCATCGAGCTGAACGTGTGCTAAGAACTCGGAGGTGCCGGAGTAACGGTGCTTGGATCAGTCGGATCGGGAAGACGTACGACTACTTCCTCTACGTTGTGTGATCGCTTCCGCAGTCGGTCTGCGTTGGTACATAGACAACACTCTCCCCTCTCGTTGCTATACATCACCATGATCTTGTGTGCGTAGGAAATTTTTGAAATTACTACGTTCCCAACAGTGGCATCCGAGCCTAGGTTTTATGGTTTGATGTTATTTGCACGAGTAGAACACAAGTGAGTTGTGGGTGATACAAGTCATACTGCCTACCGGCATGTCATACTTTGGTTCGGCGGTATTGTTGGACGAGACGACCCGGACCAACATTACGCGTACGCTTACGCGAGACCGGTTCCCTCGACGTGCTTTGCACATAGATGGCTTGCGGGCGACTGTCTCTCCAACTTTAGTTGAACCAAGTGTGGCTACGCCCGGTCCTTGAGAAGGTTAAAACGGAGTCTATTTGACAAACTATCGTTGTGGTTCTGATGCGTAGGTGAGATGAGTTCTTGCTTAAGCCCGTAGCAGCCATGTAAAACTTGCAACAACAAAGTAGAGGACGTCTATCTTGTTTTTGCAGGGCATGTTGTGATGTGATATGGTCAAGGCATGATGCTAAATTTTATTGTATGAGATGATCATGTTTTGTAACCAAGTTATCGGCAACTGGCAGGAGCCATATGGTTGTCGCTTTATTGTATGCAATGCAATCGCGATGTAATGCTTTACTTTATTACTAAGCGGTAGTGATAGTCATGGAAGCATAAGATTGGCGAGACGACAACGATGTTACGATGGAGATCAAGGTGTCGCGCCGGTGACGATGGTGATCATGACGGTGCTTCGGAGATGGAGATCACAAGCACAAGATGATGATGGCCATATCATATCACTTATATTGATTGCATGTGATGTTTATCTTTTATGCATCTTATCTTGCTTTGATTGACGGTAGCATTATATGATGATCTCTCACTAAATTATCAAGAAGTGTTCTCCCTGAGTATGCACCGTTGCCAAAGTTCGTCGTGCTCAGACACCACGTGATGATCGGGTGTGATAAGCTCTACGTCCATCTACAACGGGTGCAAGCCAGTTTTGCACACGCAGAATACTCAGGTTAAACTTGATGAGCCTAGCATATGCAGATATGGCCCCGGAACACGGAGACCGAAAGGTCGAGCGTGAATCATATAGTAGATATGATCAACATAAACGATGTTCACCATTGAAAACTACTCCATCTCACGTGATGATCGGTTATGGTTTAGTTGATTTGGATCACGTGATCACTTAGATGATTAGAGGGATGTCTATCTAAGTGGGAGTTCTTAAGTAATATGATTAAATTGAACTTAAATTTATCATGAACTTAGTCCTGGTAGTATTTTGCAAATCATGTTGTAGATCAATAGCTCGCGTTGTTGCTTCCCTGTGTTTATTTTGATATGTTCCTAGAGAAAATTGTGTTGAAAGATGTTAGTAGCAATGATGCGGATTGGATCCGTGATCTGAGGTTTATCCTCATTGCTGCACAGAAGAATTATGTCCTTGATGCACCGCTAGGTGACAGACCTATTGCAGGAGCAGATGCGGACGTTATGAACGTTTGGCTAGCTCAGTATGATGACTACTTGATAGTTTAGTGCACCATACTTAACAGCTTAGAATCGGGACTTCAAAGACGTTTTGAACGTCATGGACCATATGAGATGTTCCAGGAGTTGAAGTTAATATTTCAAGCAAATACCCGAGTTGAGAGATATGAAGTCTCCAACAAGTTCTATAGCTAAAAGATGGAGGAGAATCGCTCAACTAGTGAGCATGTGCTCAGATTGTCTGGGTACTACAATCGCTTGAATCAAGTGGGAGTTAATCTTCCAGATAAGATAGTGATTGACAGAATTCTCTAGTCATCATCACTAAGTTAGTAGAACTTCGTGATGAACTATAATATGCAAGGGATAACGGAAACAACTCCCAAGCTCTTCGTGATGCTGAAATCAACGAAGGTAGAAATCAAGAAAAACAACAAGTGTTGATGGTTGACAAGACCACTAGTTTCAAGAAAAGGGCAAAGGGAAGAAGGGGAACTTCAAGAAGAACAACAAGCAAGTTGCTGGTCAAGTGAAGAAGCCCAAGTCTGATCCTAAGCCTGAGACTAAGTGCTTCTACTGCAAAGGGACTGGTCACTGGAAGTAGAATTACCCCAAGTGATTGGCGGATAAGAAGGATGGCAGAGTGAACATAAGTATATTTGATATACATGTTATCGATGTGTACTTTACTAGTGTTTATAGCAAACCCTCAGTATTTGATACTAGTTCAGTTGCTAAGATTAGTAACTCGAAACGGGAGTTGCAGAATAAACAGAGACTAGTTAAGGGTGAAGTGACGATGTGTGTTGGAAGTGGTTCCAAGATTGATATGATCATCATCACACACTCCCCATAATTTCGGGATTAGTGTTGAACCTAAATAAGTGTTATTTGGTGTTTGCGTTGAGCATGAATATGATTCGATCATGTTTATTATAATACGGTTATTCATTTAAGTAAGAGAATAAATTGTTGTTCTGTTTACATGAATAAAACCTTATATGGTTACACACCCAATGAAAATAGTTCATTGGATCTCGATCGTAGTGATAAACATAATCATAATATTGAAACCAAAAGATGCAAAGTTAATAATGATAGTGCAACTTATTTGTAGCACTGCCGTTTAGGTCATATTGGTGTAAAGCGCATGAAGAAACTCCATGCTGATGGGCTTTTGGAATCACTTGATTATGAATCAGTTGATGCTTGCGAACCATGCCTCATGGGCAAGATGACTAAGACTCTGTTCTTCGAAACAATGGAGCGAGCAACAGATTTGTTGGAAATCATACATACTGATGTATGTGGTCCGATGAATATTGAGGCTCGCGACAGGTATCATTATTTTCTGATCTTCACAGATGATTTGAGCAGATATGAGTATATCTACTTGATGAAACATAAGTCTGAAACATTTGAAAAGTTCAAAGAATTTCAGAGTGAAGTGAAAAATCATCGTAACAAGAAAATAAAGTTTCTATGATCTGATCGTAGAGAAAAGTATTTGAGTTACGAGTTTGGCCTTCAGTTAAAAACAATGTGAAATAGTTTCACTACTCACGCCACATGGAACACCATAGTGTAATGGTGTGTCCGAACGTCATAACCGTACTTTATTAGATATAGTGCGATCTATGATGTCTCTTACCGATCTACCACTATCGTTTTGGGGCTATGCATTAGAGACAGCTGCATTCATGTTAAAAAGGGGCACCATCTAAGTCCGTTGAGACGACACAATCTGAACTGTGGTTTAGCAAGAAACCAAAGTAGTCGTTTCTTAAAGTTTGGGGTTGTGATGCTTATGTGAAAAAGTTTCATCCTGATAAGCTCAAACCCAAATCGGGGAAATATGTCTTCATAGGATACCCAAAGGAGACTGTTGGGTACACCTTCTATCACAGATCCTAAGGCAAGACATTCGTTGCTTATAATGGATCCTTTCTAGAGAAGGAGTTTCTCTTGAAAGAAGTGAGTGGGAGGAAAGTAGAAAACTTGATAAGGTAATTGTACCTTCTACCTTATTGGAAAGTAGTTCATCACAAAAATCTGTTCTTGTGACTACTACACCAATTAGTGAGGAAGCTAATGATGATGATCATGTAACTTCAGATCAAGTTACTACCGAATCTCGTAGGTAAACCAGAGTGAGATCCGCACCAGAGTGGTACGGTAATCCTGTTCTGGAGGTCATGTTACTTGACCATGACGAACCTACGAACTATGAGGAAGCAATGATGAGCCCGGATTCCGCGAAATGGTTTGAGGCCATGAAATCTGAGATATGATCCATGTATGAGAACAAAGTTTGGACTTTGGTTGACTTGCCCGATGATCGGCAAGCAATTGAGAATAAATGGATCTTCAAGAGGAAGACGGACACTGGTAGTAGTGTTACTATCTACAAAGCTAGAATTGTCGCAAAAGGTTTTCGACAAGTTCAAGGTGTTGACTACGATGAGAGCTTCTCACTCGTATCTATGCTTGAGTCTGTCCAAATCATGTTAGTAATTGCCGCATTTTATGAAATCTGGCAAACTGATAAACAAAACTGCATTCCTTAATGGATTTATTAAAGAAGAGTTGTATATGATGCAACCAGAAGGTTTTGTCAATCCGAAAGGTGCTAACAAAATGTGCAAGCTCCAGCGATCCATCTGTGGACTGGTGCAAGCATCTCGGAGTTGGAATATACGCTTTGATAAGTTGATCAAAGCATATAGTTTAATACAGACTTGCGGTGAAGCCTGTATTTACGAGAAAGTGAGTGGGAGCACTACAGCATTTCTGATAAGTATATGTGAATGACATATTATTGATCAGAAATAATGTAGAATTATTCTGTAAAGCATAAAGGAGTGTTTGAAAGGAGTTTTTCAAAGAAAGACTTCGGTGAAGCTGCTTACATATTGAGCTTCAAGATCTATAGAGATAGATCAAGACGCTTGATAAGTTTTTTCAATGAGTACATACCTTGACAAGATTTTGAAGTAGTTCAAAATGGAGCAGTCAAAGAAAGAGTTCTTGCCTGTAGTACAAGGTGTGAAGTTGAGTAAGACTCAAAGCCCGATCACGGCAGAAGATAGAAAGAGAATGAAAGTCATTCCCTATGCCTCAGCCATAGGTTCTATAAAGTATGCCATGCTGTGTACCAGATCTATTGTATACCCTACACTGATTTGGCAAGGGAGTACAATAGTGATCTAGGAGTAGATCACTAGACAGTGGTCAGAATTATCCTTAGTGAAATAAGGATATGTTTCTCGATTATGGACGTGACAAAAGGCTCGTCGTAAAGGGTTACGCCGATGCAAGTTTTGACACTAATCTAGATGACTCTAAGTCTCGGTCTAGATACATATTGAAAGTGGGAGCAATTAGCTAGAGTAGCTCCATGCAGAGCATTGTTGACATAGAAATTTGCAAAATACATGTGGATCTGAATGTGGCAGACCTGTTGACTAAGATTCTCTCACAAGCAAAACATGATCACACCTTAGTACTCTTTGGGTGTTAATCACATAGCGATGTGAACTAGATTACTGAATCTAGTAAACCCTTTGGGTATTGGTCACATGGCGATGTGAAATATGGGTGTTAATAAAATGATGATGTGAACTATCGATGTTAATCACATGGTGATGTGATCTAGATTATTGACTCTAGTGCAAGTGGGAGACTGAAGGAAATATGCCCTAGAGGCAATAATAAAGTTATTATTTATTTCCTTATATCGTGATAAATGTTTATTATTCATGCTAGAATTGTATTAACCGGAAACATAATACATGTGTGAATACATAGACAAACAGAGTGTCACCAGTATGCCTCTACTTGACTAGCTCGTTAATCAAAGATGGTTATGTTTCCTAACCATAGACAAAAGAGTTGTTATTTGATTAACGAGGTCACATCATTAGTTGAATGATCTGATTGACATGACCCATTCCATTAGCTTAGCACCCGATCGTTTAGTATGTTGCTATTGCTTTCTTCATGACTTATACATGTTCCTATGACTATGAGATTATGCAACTCCCGTTTACCGGAGGAACACTTTGGGTACTACCAAACGTCACAACGTAACTGGGTGATTATAAAGGAGTACTACAGGTGTCTCCAAAGGTAGATGTTGGGTTGGCGTATTTCGAGATTAGGATTTGTCACTCCGATTGTTGGAGAGGTATCTCTGGGCCCTCTCGGTAATACACATCACATAAGCCTTGCAAAAATTGTGACTAATGAGTTAGTTGCGAGATGATGTATTACGGAACGAGTAAAGAGACTTGCCGGTAACGAGATTGAACTAGGTATTGGATACCGACGATCGAATCTCGGGCAAGTAACATACCGATGACGAAGGGAACAACGTATGTTGTTATGCGGTCTGACCGATAAAGATCTTCATAGAATATGTAGGAGCCAATATGGGCATCCAGGTCCCGCTATTGGTTATTGACCGGAGACGTGTCTCGGTCATGTCTACATTGTTCTCGAACAGTAGGGTCCGCACGCTTAAGGTTTCGATGACAGTTATATTATGAGTTTATGAGTTTTGATGTACCGAAGGAGTTCGGAGTCCCGGATGAGATCGGGGACATGACGAGGAGTCTCGAAATGGTCGAGACGTAAAGATCGATATATTGGACGACTATATTCGGACTTCGGAAAGGTTCCGAGTGATTCAGGTATTTTTCGGAGTACCGGAGAGTTACGGGAATTCGCCGGGGAGTATATGGGCCTTATTGGGCCATACGGGAATAGAGAAGAGGGGCCAAAAGGAAGGAGGCCTGCGCCCCCCCTCTGGTCCGAATTGGACAAGGGGCGCAGCCCCCTTTTCCTTATTCCTCTCCACCTCTTTCCCCTTCTCCTACTCCAACAAGGAAGGAGGGAGTCCTACTCCCGGTGGGAGTAGGACTCCCCTTGGCGCGCCTCCTCCTAGGCCGGCCGGCCCCTCCCCCTTGCTCCTTTATATACGGAGGCAGGGGGACACCCCATGACACACAAGTTGATCCTTGGTGATCGTTCCTTAGCCGTGTGCGGTGCCCCTGCCACCAAATTCCACCTCGATCATATTGTTGCAGTGCTTAGGCGAAGCCCTGTGTCGGTAGTACATCAAGATCGTCACCACGCCGTCGTGCTGACGGAACTCCTCCCTGAAGCTTTGCTAGATTGGAGCCCGGGGATCGTCATCGAGCTGTACGTGTGCTAAGAACTCGGAGGTGCCGGAGTAACGGTGCTTGGATCGGTCGGATCGGGAAGAAGACGTACGACTACTTCCTCTACGTTGTGTGATCGCTTCCGCAGTCGGTCTGCGTTGGTACGTAGACAGCACTCTCCCCTCTCGTTGCTATGCATCACCATGATCTTGCGTGTGCGTAGGAAATTTTTGAAATTACCACGTTACCCAACAGATTAGCATAGGCAAGTAAGATGCGAATGGACTCAAGTCTAGCAACGGGAGCATATGTCTCACCATAGTCCATACCTTCGACTTGTGTGTACCCTTGGGCGACGAGACGTGCTTTGTTGCGAACCACTTGTCCATCTTCATCTTGCTTGTTGCGAAACACCCATTTGGTACCAATGATGTTGTGGTTGTTGTCGGGCTTCTCAACCAATGTCCAAACTTGATTCCTCTCAAAGTTGTGTAGCTCTTCATGCATAGCGTTTATCCAATCCGGATCTTCCAATGCTTCTTCGACCTTCATAGGTTCAATGCTAGAGATGAATGAATAGTTTTCAAAAAAGTTAGCTAAGCGAGTTTTTGAGCGAGTGATTCTCCCGGTTTGTATGTCATTGAAGATTTGCTCGACGGGATGATCTCTGGCGATTCTTGCTCGAACTCGTGAGAGCTTTTGCTTGGGTCTTCGTTGAACATCTTCTTCATCTTGTTCTTCTTCTTGGCCTTCTTCATTGTTGACGTTGTCGTTCTCTTGTCGTGGTGGAGAAGAAGGTTGTTGATGTTCGTCTTGATGCACTTCTTTGTCTTCTTCATCTTGGTGTGTTCCACTTGTGGATGCTTCCGTATCAATTCTTGGTTCACCTTGTTGTGAAGTAGAAGCTTCCACTTGGACGGATGAAGTACTCTCCTTCACCTTCGTTGGACGAACTTTGCCTATGGACAAGTCTTGGATTGCTTCTGAAGGGTCTTTGTCTCCTACATCAATTGGCAATTGCTCTACTTGAGAGTCATTAGATTCATCAAACTTCACATCTACCGTCTCTTCAACCTTTCGAGTGAAATTGTTGTAGACACGGTAAGTGTGAGAGTTTGAGCTATAACCGAGTAGGAAACCTTCATGAGATTTAGGAGCAAACTTTGAACGACAATGCTTATCAGGAATGTAGCACTTTGAGCCGAATACTCGAAAGTATCCAACTTGGGGTTTGTTACCAGTGAGGAGCTCGTATGCCGTCTTGCCGAGTAGCTTGTGAAGGTACAAGCGATTTGTTGCGTGACAAGCTGTCTCAACCGCTTCTGCCCAAAAGTGCTTTGGCGTCCTGTATTCATCAAGCATTGTTCTTGCCATTTCGATGAGCGTCCGGTTCTTCCTCTCAACAACTCCATTTTGTTGAGGTGTGTACGTAGCCGAGAACTCGTGTGAAATCCCTTCGTCAAGAAAGGTGTCCACATTTGCGTTCTTGAACTCCGTTCCGTTGTCACTTCGAACCTTCTTGATCTTCACGTCAAACTGATTTTGGGCCTTCCTAGCGAAGTTTTTGAAGATCTTCTGGACCTGCGACTTGTCATTAAGAAAGAACACCCACGTAAATCTTGAAAAATCATCAACTATAACTAGACCAAAGGAATTTTCACCGAGACTCTTGTAGGCGTTGGGACCAAAGAGATCCATATGAAGTAGCTCGAGTGGCCTCCTTGTAGTCATGATGTTCTTCACGGGATGGCTTCCTCCAACCTGTTTACCTGCTTGACAAGCACTGCAAAGTCTATCCTTATCAAATATGACATCGTTAACTCCAAGGATATGATCTCCTTTAATAAGCTTGTCAAGGTTTCTCATGCCAACATGACCTAGTCGTCTATGCCACAACCAACCTTTTGAGGATTTAGCAATAAAGCAAGTTTTAGGTTGTGCCTTTTTAGAGAAATCAGCAAGTCGGTAAAGACCATTTTATGATTGTCTCGACGAAATACTTGGCAATCTACCTTAGTAAATAGGACATTCAAACCGAAATCAGCAAGTCTAGATACTGAAAGTAAGTTGTAGCCGAGTGATTCAATGAGCATGACATTTTGAATGGAACTATCATGTGAGAACTCTGCTCCATGTCCTAGAGGGTTCGATCACGATCGCGTGGCCGAAAACCGCACCTCATTTGGACACTCCTAGCTCCCTCTACCTCTATAAATACCCCCTCCCGTTTCCGGATCTCTCTCCCTCTCCGAACCCCTAAAATCGCCCCCGCCGTCACCGGACACGTCCGGTTCCAACCGGACGGATCGCCGCCACCACCCGCCTCCGCTCCGGCCCGCTCGGCCCGGGGAGAACCCCCGCGGGCCCGAGCCGCCACACCTCGCCCCGCCGCCTTCTCCTACCTCGCCACCTGCGCGCCGCCCGGGAGCTCGCCGCCTCCGCCGCCCCACCCTGTCGCCGGCGAGCTCCGCCGCGGCTTGCCCCCTCGCAGATAGCGCCGCCCGAGCCGGCCTCCTCGCCCACGAGCGCCGCCGATGCCGCCCCGCCCAACTCCTGCGAGGATCCGGCGCCCCCGGCCACTCTTGCCTTGGATCCGGTCACCTCCGGCGAAACTCCGGCCGCTACAGTGATTCCGGCCATCCTCGTAACCCGTGCAAACCCTAGATCCAGATCTGGGGAGGTTGACTTTTGCCTCTCTCAGTAATTTTTTTTGCATACTTTGACCTGTGATATCTCCGCATCCGTAGCTCCGATTTGGACATATAGCATATCAAAATCTTCGTCTCGACATGTACATCATTTCATTCCATTGCATCATTTTCATTTGAGTTCATCTTGATGCCCAAAATGCTGTTAGAAGGAGGCTTCGTGAGTTAAGTTGCAGATCCGTTAGTTCATCATAGACTTTTGTCATTTTTGCCATGATTATTGTGTGCATGATATGCCTGTGAGTCTTTGGGATGAATTGTTAAGCATTTTGTCTTCTTTCTAGAGGTGCCAACTATGCATTTTTAGGATGTGTGTGGTGACTTGTGCAAGCTTGCAAAGAGAGGCACCTGAGAATTCTTTTTTTAGGGACTTAGTGGATTTCACTAAGTCTGGGATATTTTAGTTCATGATGCCATATGTTCAGCTGGTTTCCTAGTGATCCGTTCCTCTTTTGAGGATGATCAGTAAGGGAGTTTTGATATTCATGTTATGCTCTATCCATCCATGTCTTTTTTTGCATATGTGGAGTGCTCTAGCTTGAGTCAATCGAGCTCTACTTTTGCTTCGTGGTAAATCTGGGCAGATCGTCAACTTGTTTGCGATTTTGCCGATGCTATTGTTAGTGATCCGTGCATGCTATGCCATTGTTCTTGCCATGTATAGCTAGCATTTTGTGTCTTCTTTATGGATATATGCTTGCCTTGCCATGACTTGCACCGTAGTGAGTGCATCGAGCTCGTTTACATGCCTTCGTGAGTTATAATTTCAGCATGTCTCAGTTTTCACTAAGTCTGAAAACTGATTGTGCGTGAGCTATGTTCGTGTGCTCGTTAGAGTATTTTGTGAACCCTTTTGGCCCCAGGTCACTTTGGGTGTTTTGTTAATCTTGTTGAGTAGCTCCATGCCATGTTCTTACTTGTCATAATCAGGTTGTGTATCATGTTGTTTTGCTGGTCCGAAGAGAGCATCGTGGTCTGAAATTTCAGACTAGTGTTAATTTCACTAAGTCTGAAATCTGTTTTGCTTATTCGTTTTTGCCATGCTTGTTTGAACCTCATAATGGATGAATTTGGCCGTGGCTCAGTGCTAGTGTTTTGATAAGCATCTTGTGTACATCCCTGCCATGTCTTCTGTTGTCATGTTTGGTGGCTATAGCATGTTCATTTCGTTGCATTTAGGAGCCTACTTCCTGTAGACCGGTTCATTTCGTAAAACGCTTGCCATTTCCAAACCGTAGCTCCGATTCCTATGATCTTTATATCGTTTTCAAGTGATTTCATCCCCTCTATCCAGTGGCACACTTGGTTTTCCAAGTTGAGGCCAAGTTCATGCATTTCCTGTCACGTCTTGCATTTTGCATCCCGCATCGCATCCCGCATAGCATATCATCATTGCATATTATTGATGGAGTTTGCACGTGGTTGATTGTATCCTTGTTGCTTGTTTGTGTTGTTGGGTAGAGCCGGGAGACGAGTTCTCTAATGAGGAGCCCGTTGAGTTTGCTTTTGAGGATCCAGTCAACTCTGACAACTGTGCAGGCAAGATGATCATACCCTCAAAATCACTACTATCTTTTCTATGCTAGTTTGCTCGCTCTTTTGCTATGCCATTGCTATGATGCCTACCACTTGCTTGTCAGCCTCCAAATTGCCATGTGAGCCTCTAACCCACCATGTCCTAGCAAACCGTTGATTGGCTATGGTACCGCTTTGCTCAGCCCTCTTATAGCATTGTTAGTTGCAGGTGAAGATTGGAGCCGTTCCTTGTTGGGACATTTATTTACTTGTTGGGATATCATTATATTGCCATGTTATCTTAATGCATCTATATACTTGGTAAAGGGTGGAAGGCTCGGCCTCTCGCCTAGTGTTTTGTTCCACTCTTGCCGCCCTAGTTTCCGTCATATCGGTGTTATGTTCCCGGATTGTTGCGTCCCTTACGCGGTTGTGCTATAATGGGAACCCCTTGATAGTTCGCCTTGATTAAAGCTTTTCCAGCAATGCCCAACTTTGGTTTTACCATTTTCCACCTACCCCCTTTTTCCCTTGGGTTTCCGGAGCCCGAGGGTCATCTTTATTTTAGCCCCCCACGGGCCAGTGCTCCTCTGAGTGTTGGTCCGAACTAGAGCCCTGTGCAGCACCACCTCGGGGAAACTCGAGGGCTGGTTTTAGTTGTACGGATTGCTCACCTGAGTGTGCCCTGAGAACGAGATATGTGCAGCTCCTATCGGGATTTGTCGGCACATTCGGGCGGTGTTGCTGGACTTGTTTTAACGTGTCGAATCGTCTTGTTGTACCGAGATACCGAGTCTGATCGGTGTGTCTTGGGTGGAGGTCTATTCCTTCGTTGACCGTGAGAGCTTGTTATGGGCTAAGTTGGGACCCCCCTGCAGGGATGGATCTTTCGAAAGCCGTGCCCGCGGTTATGGGCAGATGGGAATTTGTTAATGTCCGGTTGTAGATAACTTGAACCTTAATTAATTAAAATGAATCAACTGAGTGTGTTGCCGTGATGGCCTCTTCTCGGCGGAGTCCGGGAAGCGGACACGGTGTTGGAGTTATGTTTGCGCAGGTTGCTCTCTAGCTTTCCGCTCATGCTTTGCCCCCTCTTCTCGCTCTCTTTTGCGAATAAGTTAGCCACCATATATGCTAGTCGCTTGCTGCAGCTCCACTTACATTACCCCTTTCCTACCTATTAAGCTTAAATAGTCTTGATCGCGAGGGTGCGAGATTGCTGAGTCCCCGTGGCTCATAGATTACTATTACACCAGATGCAGGGACAGATGATACCGCTCCAGATGGCGCGCTTGAGCTCAAGTGGGAGTATGACGAGGACTCTCAGCGTTACTATGTGTCTTTTCCTGATGATCAGTAGTGGAGCCCAGTTGGGGTGATCGGGACCTATGTCGCTTGTTGGGTTGTCTTTTATTTTGGCGTCGTAGTCGGGCCATGAGTGTTTGGATGATGTATGTTATTTATGTACTTTGATGTGACGTGGCGAGTGTAAGCCAACTATGTACCTCCCCTTTATATTATTTATGTACATGGGATGTGTGATGATTTCCTAACTTGTGACATTGCTTTCAATGAGGTTATGCCTCTAAGTCGTGCCTCGACACGTGGGAGATATAGCCGCATCGAGGGCGTTACATGGAGATGGTCTGGAAATTAATGTTTGGGACGATTGTTGGATCCCAAACAGTCCCTCCAGGAAAATAATAACACCTCGTGGTAATCGAGTTTTATCCTATGTCAATGAACTTATTGACCCTACAACAGGTGAGTGGGATGACCAAATGATACGGTAAAACTTCTAGCAAATTGATGAGAATCGTAGCATGCAAATCCCACTGACACAAGATGTAATGGAGAGAAGTGTTGCTTGGCATTATACCAAGAATGGAGTATTCAGTGTTCGGTCAGCATATTATCGAAAATGGGACGATCAATTCGGGGACAAGATTGCAAGCACGGATGGGCAGTCTAGCGCACAGAATCACCCTGTGTGGAGAAAGGTTTGGAAGTTGAAAATGCCACGGAAGGTGAAATTTTTTAATCTGGAGATGTTTACATAACACTATTCCTTTTCATTGTACAGTTGCAAAGCATCATGTGCCTCTCAACGGCCAATGCCCTTTGTGCCAGCAAGGTGTTGAAGATGCTAGCCATGCGCTATTTTAGTGTAACAGGGCAAAGCAGGTATGGGCTGATTTATGACTATATGAAATCATACGAGAGGCACTGTTGGTTGATCGTTCAGGTGCCAAAGTGATGGAGTCACTGTTGTGCGACGTCAAATTCCGGCGAAGTTATATGGACTCAATTGAAATTCCAGAGATAGTCGCATCAACTTGCTGGTATTTATGGTGGTAAAGGAGAGAAATTGTCAAAGGAGAACTAGTCCAGACTACAGGCCGCATTGCAATGGCTATTCAAGCGATGTCATTAAATTTTGTGCCTGCAGCAAGCAAGCCAAACCCATCGCCCTGCCTAAACAGATGGAAGAAGCCACTTTCAGAGTTCCAAGTGCTCAATGTTGATGCTTCATTTTCAGAAGAAAATAATATGGGCTCCTATGGTATGGTGATCAGAGATCACAACAGGGGATTTATTGTAGCAGCAACGGCACAGTTGCTCCATGTAGCGGTTGTGGTATCTGCCGAAGCTGAAGCATTGCGGCTAGGAATATTATTCGCCCACGGTTATGGATGTAATCAGGTATTGATACATTCGGATAGCTTGATCGTCGTGGAAGCACTGAATAAGAACGAAGGATATGGAATAGTAGCAGCACCAATTCTGAATGTTTGTCGTAGTTTATTAAAAGAGTTCGGGAAGAGTGTATTGGATGATTATTGTGCGGCGTCGGGACAAATGGTGAGTGCAGCTAACTCCTCTATTTTTTATCACAAATACCCAGGTTGAGGTGAGAGCAGTTGTATGTGAAATCCTAGACATTATGACCGAGTATTTATCTAACAAATATCTGGGGATACCTTCTATGATTGGAGTAGACCGCACGGATTGCTTTTTGCACCTAATTGAAAGAATCCAGAAAATGGTGAATGATTGGAAGGAAAGAACTCTATCTTTTGGTGGAAAAGAGGTTTTGATAAAAGCGGTGGCCCAAGCCTTCCCAACATATGCGATAAGTGTATTTAAATTCTCAAAGAAAATTTGCAAGTGGATCACTGATGCAATGTCACAATACTGGTGGGTTGATGAGGAAGATCAACTCAAGATGCATAGGTTTGCATGCTGGAAAATGTGTGTACCGAAAGAGAAGGGTGGAATGGGGTTCAGAGTTATCCATGCTTTTAATTTAGCTTTGCTTGCAAAACAGTGTTGGAGGTTAATTGAGAATTTTGATTCTTCGTGTGCTCGAGTGCTATGAGCAAAATACTACTGAACAGGAGATATTCTTAATGCCAGACAAAAGAATGGGTCCTCCTTTGTTTGGCCAAGCATGTATGCAGGGATACAAAATTTCAAGAAGGGGTGCATATGGATAGTTGGAGATGGTCTGAAAATTAATGTTTGGGACGATTGTTGGATCCCAAACAATCAAGCCAGGAAAATAATAACACCCCGTGGTAATCGAGTTTTATCCTATGTCAATGAACTTGGTGACCATGCAACAGGTGAGTGGATGAGCAATTGATACAGGACAACTTCTAGCAAATTGATGAGGATCGTAGCATGCAAATCCCACTGACACAAGATGTAATGGAGGACAGTGTTGCTTCGCATTATACCAAGAATGAAGTACTCAGTGTTCGGTCAGCATATTATAGAAAATGGGACGATCATTTCGGGGACAAGATTGCAAGCACGGATGGGCAGTCTAGCGCATAGAATCACCCTGTGTGGAGAAAGGTTTGGAACTGGAAAATGCCACGGAATGTTAAATTTTTTATCTGGAGATGTTTACATAACACTATTCCTTTTCGTTGTACAGTTGCAAAGCGTCATGTGCCTCTCAGCGGCCAATGCCCTTTGTGCCAGCAAGGTGCTGAAGATGCTAGCAATGCGCTATTTTAGTGTAACAGGGCAAAGCAGGTATCGGCTGATTTAGGACTATATGAAATCATACGAGAGGCACTGTTGGTTGATCGTTCAGGTGCCAAAGTGATGGAGTCACTGTTGTGCGACGTCAAATTCCTGCGAAGTTATATGGACTCAATTGAAATTCCAGAGATAGTCGCATCAACTTGCTGGTATTTATGGTGGCAAAGGAGAGAAATTATCAAAGGAGAACAAGTCCAGACTACAGGTCGCATTGCAATGGCTATACAAGCGATGTCATTAAATTTTGTGCGAGCAGCAAGCAAGCCAAACCCAGCGCCCTGCCTAAACAGATGGAAGAAGCCACTTTCAGAGTTCCAAGTGCTCAATGTTGATGCTTCATTTTCAGAAGAAAACAATATGGGCTCCTATGGTATGGTGATCAGAGATCACAACGGGGGATTTATTGCAGCAGCAACGGCACAGTTGCCCCATGTAGCGGTTGTGGTATCTGCTGAAGCTGAAGCATTGCGGCTAGGAATATTATTCGCCCGCGATTATGGATGTAATCAGGTATTGATACATTCAGACAGCTTGATCGTCGTGGAAGCACTGAATAAGAACGAAGGATATGGATTAGTAGCAGCAGCAATTCTGAATGTTTGTCGTAGTTTACTAAAAGAGTTCGGGAAGAGTGTACTGGATAATTATTGTCCGGCGTCGGGACAAATGGTGAGTGTAGCTAACCCCTCTATTTTTTATCCCAAATACCTAGGTTGAGGTGAGAGCAGTTGTATGTGAAATCCTAGACATTATGACTGAGTCTTTATGTAACAAATATCTGGGGCTACCTTCTATGATTGGAGTAGACCGCACGGATTGCTTTTTGCACCTAATTGAAAGAATCGGGAAAATGGTGAATGGTTGGAAGGAAAGAACTCTATATTTTGGTGGAAAAGAAGTTTTGATAACAGTGGTGGCCCAAGCCTTCCCAGCATATGCGATAAGTGTATTTAAATTCTCAAAGAAAATTTGTGGATCACTGATGCAATGTCACAATACTGGTGGGGTGATGAGGAAGATCAACGCAAGATGCATAGGTTTGCATGCTGGAAAATGTGTGTACCGAAAGAGAAGGGTGAAATGGGGTTTCGAGTTATCCATGCTTTTAATTTAGCTTTGCTTGCAAAACAGTGTTGGAGGTTAATTGAGAATTTTGATTCTTCGTGTGCTCGAGTGCTATGAGCAAAATACTACTGAACAGGAGATATTCTTAATGCCACACAAAAGAAGGGGTCCTCCTTTGTTTGGCCAAGCATGTATGCAGGGATACAGAATTTTAAGAAGGGGTGCATATGGATAGTTGGAGATGGTCTCAAAATTAATGTTTGGGACGATTGTTGGATCCCAAACAGTCAATCCAGGAAAATAATAACACACCGTGGTAATCGAGTTTTATCCTATGTCATTGAACTTGTTGACCCTGCAACAGGTGAGTGGGATGAGCAATTGATACGAGACAACTTCTAGCAAATTGATGAGGATCGTAGCATGCAAATCCCACTGACACAAGATGTAATGGAGGACAGTGCTGCTTGGCATTATACCAAGAATGGAGTATTCAGTGTTCGGTCAGCATATTATAGAAAATGGGACGATCAGTTCGAGGACAAGATTGCAAGCACGGATGGGCAGTCTAGCGCACAGAATCACCCTGTGTCCTGTGTGGAGAAAGGTTTGGAACTTGAAAATGCCACAGAAGGTGAAAAATTTTATCTGAAGATGTTTACATAACACTATTCCTTTTCGTTGTACAGTTGCAAAGCGTCATGTGCCTCTCAGCGGCCAATGCCCTTTGGGCCAGCAAGGTGTTGAAGATGCTAGCCATGCGCTATTTTAGTGTAACAGGGCAAAGCAGGTATGGGCTGATTTATCACTATATGAAATCATACGAGAGGCACTGTTGGTTGATCTTTCAGGTGCCAAAGTGATGGATTCACTGTTGTGCAACGTCAAATTCCAGCGAAGTTATATGGACTCAATTGAAATTCCAGAGATAGTCGCATCAACTTGCTGGTATTTATGGTGGCAAAGGAGAGAAATTGTCAAAGGAGAACAAATCCAGACTACGGGCTGCATTGCAATGGCTATACAAGCGATGTCACTAAATTTTGTGCGAGCAGCAAGCAAGCCAAACCCAGCGCCCTGCCTAAACAGATGGAAGAAGCCACTTTCAGAGTTCCAAGTGCTCAATGTTGATGCTTCATTTTCAGAAGAAAACAATATGGGCTCCTGTGGTACGGTGATCAGAGATTACAACGGGGGATTTATTGCAGCAGCAATGACATAGTTGCTCCATGTAGCGAATGTGGTATCTGCCGAAGTTGAAGCATTGCGGCAAGGAATATTATTCGCCTGCGGTTATGGATGTAATCAGGTATGATACATTCGGACAGCTTGATCGTCGTGGAAGCACTGAATAAGAACGAAGGATATGGATTAGTAGCGGCACCAATTCTGAATGTTTGTCGTAGTTTACTAAAAGAGTTTGGGAAGCGCCCCCCCCCCCCCCCACCCCCGCGCGTCGCCTCCTATGAGGCGGGGATCTGGCGCCTCCTCCTCGGATTCAGGGCTGCAGGCCCCGGGGCGGCGGCCCTGGTCGGCGGCGCCAATGGGTGATCGTGGGTGGCCTCCCACAGCTATGTGGGCAGCGTGGAGGTCCCGGTCGATGGTGCAGCGGCAGCCCCTCGCAGTCCGCCAGGCTCCATGGTGAAGCTTCGGTGCCGGCCCGATCTGCTCCAATCCGTGCCGGCGCTGGTCTCTGGCGGCGGTGTCCATCGTCGCGTGGTGCCGGATAGCCAGATCTGGCGTTTGGGTATGATTCCGGGGGAAACCCCTGGCTGGCGCGGCGGCCCCCTAAAGTCGACGTCTTTGGCGCCGAGGTAATAATAAGTTTGATTTGAGATGAATAAAAGTAGCCATGAAGGTCTTCTCGTAAAAAAAAAAAAACTTCCTCCCGGGTACAAATCGGAATCGCTCGCTCTATCGTCTTGTCTGTACCCAATCCATACCAACTTACCAAGTCGGACTCGGTAAGTCCCCGATCAATATAAGCACGGGAGGAATCACGGCGTCGATGCACACAACAAGCGCTTCAGCCACGAGGAGCACAGGAGATACGTACATGCCAGCCACCCCATCAACCGCGTATTTGCAGGTGGTACTTTGATCGAGCGTCTGCATTGCCATGGCCGTGGACGACGACCAGATGCTGCGCCGGTACCTCCGCTGGGGCCTGCCCCTCGAGAGCGGTTTTAGGTACAAGTTAACCCCGAGGCCGGGCGAGCCCATCTATGTCACCGGCGTCTACCTGCTCGACTCGGAGAGCGCTGTCGGCCAGGGCGCCGTGGACGCCCGCGTCCATACTGACGACACGCGGGACCTCGTTAGCGTGTTGCTGTCGGCGGAGAACCCCCGCGTGGAGCTACAGACCCCGGTGCGGCTGGAGATGGGCAAGGAGTGTTGCTTTCACGCGGTGCCGCATGGAGGCGATTCCGACGCCGAAGCAGACACGGACGCCGATGCCGACACCGGCGCAGACGTCGACGCAGATGCCGATGATGATGCCGACGCCGGCCCTGGCGCCGACGCGGTCATCGTTATGTTCGAGGGTTTCCTTGTTACTCCGCGACCTCTTGACATGGAGGAGGGGGACGACGACGAAGAGGAGGAGGACGACGACGAAGAGGAGGAGACTGGTAGCGACGACGACGGCGACGACGACGAGTACGAGGAGAAGGAGAAAGAGGAAACTGACGGCGAGGTTGGCCAAGACGTGGCCAGGGCGAGCAGTGCCGGCGGCAACGCCAAGGAGCTTCGACAGGTTGTAGCTATAACTATGGCATTCTTAGGCATCCTTTTGTTTGTCTCTATGTTAGCATTCCTCGGATTGATAATGTAATCAGGAATTCATCGACGGCTAAACTGCGTCGTCACTTGTATTTGATTTGAAGTATAACCGTGCCGAATCATTGTGTTTAATCGAAGAGGAAAACGTATGTTCTATTGTGCAATTCCTATCCTTTTGTTTTCTGGTTAGTGAATGTGGAGTTGCTAATTTTCACTGTAAAAAGTGTAAGGGTATCTACAGGACCCTTAAACCATCTCGAAATGTTCAGACCGAGTTGTCCGAGCGGTACAAGCCCAACATGGACCCGTATTTATTCACGCATCCGTTTTACTGCAAACCAAAAGCAAACCATAGGCCTTTGACGTGGTCCAGACATCCACCCAATGAACCAAAAGCCACCGCGTATCCTCTATTTGACGCCATGTAGTCCGAATGATGAAAGCCCACTGCTAATTTTCCGCTATTTGACGTAAGCCACTAACATGTACTCCCTCCGTCGGCGAATAGATGTACATCTAATTTTTGTTCTAAGTCAAAGTTTTAATGTTTGAGATAGGATTTTCAGCACTCGGGTGCCCCTACACCCTTTATGAACAGTAAATTCAAAACAAATTCAATAAAATCTGAAACGTTGGGACATCAAACATCATGAAACTTTTGATGATCTTGCAAAGTTTTAGCTAAAACTAACATTCAAAGAGCACTCAAATAAAAAAACAAAATCATGTTTCAAAGTTTATATACATTTTTTAGCAGTGGTTTTTTTTGTGAGGGATCCACGAAGGTTATTTATTGCTAAAACTTTGCAGGAACATCAAACCTTTGATAATCATTGATCCCTGAAAGTTTCAGATTTTTTTGATTTTTTTTCAATTTTATATGAATTTACTGTTCATGAGGGTGTAGGGGCACCCAGGAGCTGTTAGACATTTCCCTTAATGTTTTGATCAACTTTATAAGAAGAAGTAGCCGTATTTATGGCACCAAATTAGTTTCACTAGATTCATTTTGAAATGTATCTCTATTCTTAATGTCTCAGTACGTACGTCGTTTTGTTCGTTCATTTACTCCTTCAAGTCGATGGAGCGAGGTCTACACCCCACCACCGATTTTTTTCAACGCTACCAAACCTGTCATTTGTCTGTCAGTCTTTGACAGTTCCACTATTTGATTGATCCAGCTCATGGAGCAAAGTTTACATATGCCTTGTCACGAGTTTTCCACATGGTTTCAAAGATATTACGTTTCAGTTTCTAACTATCTATCTGCTTTTACTTAGGTTTGACATTGCTTGTCACGGGTTAGACTTTGGTAGGTTTCATTTTTTTTGGCTTCGTGATGTAGATGGAAGCAGAGGGAAGACTCGAGCGTACAGTAATTTCTTTTACTCGACGATACAAATTGGTAGTTGATGATTAGCGAGAGGTACATAATTTGCTTTATAAGAGGTACTGCTGCTATCCTGGAAGAGATTCCGCCTATTTGACAACTTAGTTTTCAAGGCTGGGTACCATGCCGCCGGCAATATGTGCAGTCTTTGTCAACGTCTACATTGCAGCCGTTCTAGGGTACCACTAATGGGACATCACTGAAATGTCATGTTTGCCGGATCAAAGCATTGTAGGTCTGGTAATCTTACTTTTCCACTACTTTGATGATGTTTGTATAAGTTGCGATTCAGAGAACACTTGGGACAGTACCTAGCCTGGTGGTCACATGCATTAGATAGTGTCTTTCTATAGTTTATAGGGTCCTGTGTTTGCCAGTTCATATTTTTAGGGGAGTTGACTGGAGAAAACAACATACAAACTTAATTACGATCACCCTTCAGCTTTGTTCATTAAGTAGTTTAGCCTGTACGTAACTGGTATGTGCAAATAATAAACCAGATGTGCAGACCTTTTATTAGACAGTATACGTTTTCTTTTCTTTTAACAACTTGTTCAAGTACTTGTGATCGGTTTTGGCAATGTGAGGCAAGGGTTTGCCAGCAGCCTTTTTACTGGCGGGGTGAGGCCACGTCGAAACCGTGATGGCGCCATAGAGTTCAACATGTATTTTTTTTTTACCCAACACCGTAGAACAAAATGTTCTACGGTAAATCAATTAAAGAAAATATAGTACAAATATGTTACAGTTCGCCAAGGGAAAGAAGGAATAAAAGCTAGAATGCTAATCAATGCCTGCTCTAGGAATAAAACCCATGTTTACATATTATGATATATCCACTGGGCAAATCGAGTGACATACTTTTGCTTGATCTTATGTCTAAGGAGATTTAAGTCTTTTTTGAGGTGGAATCTCCAAGACTGAACCGAATGTGGAAGTGCTCTGAAAACTATATTGTTCCTCTGAATCCAAATAGTCCAACAACCTAAAATGATGATTTCAACAGCAAATTGTTTTGGGAGGAGCTGAGTGGCCAAGATGGTGTCCTCATAAACTGATGTGCCTCTACTTCTATTTGGAATCAAAGAATTCCAGCAATCTTGTGCAAAACTGCAGTCCCATAATAAGTGCATAGAAGTCTCTTCTGCTTGCTGATTACAATTTGGGCAATATATATCATCAAGGTGCATGCCTTTTCTTAGGAGAAGAGCCCTGGTGTTGATTCTACAGTGAGCTACCAGCTAGAAGAAATTTTTGTGCTTGAGTCTGCTGGAGCTATCCCAAATGAGGCTGAAAAGGGATGTTCCTCGTGCTTTTCCAGAATCAAATTATAAATATGAATTTCAGAAGGTCTGCCTGTAGCCCCAATGATGCTCCATTTATCATTAACATGTGGATTTAAGGTTGGAGCCAAAATGGGAAGCTGGTTGAACTCCTCAAATGCTTCAACAGAGAGAGATAAGTGGAACTGATCAATCCAATTTTGCTCCTGAAAGAAACTGAGAACAGATTGGTCCTCATGGAGTGCAAAGGAGTGAAGATGTGGGAGCATAGTTTGGAGACTCTGTTCCATCCAACTGTCAGTCCAACAGAGAATAGATTGTCGAGACCCAATGGAGCAGCTGCTTATTTGTTTGAATCTCTCAAGGAGGGCAATATGAGATTTCCACCAGAAGGAACCTTCAACTTTTCCTCTTGGTGGTTCAGAATGATAGTACTCCCTCCGTTTTTATTTACTTCGCATATTAGCTTTGGTCAAAGTCAAGCTTTGTAAACTTTGACAAAGTTTATAGACAAAAATATTAACATATACAATAACAAATCAATACCATTAGATTCATTGTTGAATGTACATCCATATCATATAGATTTGTTATGGTAAATATTTATATTCTTTTCTATAAATTTGGCCAAACTTTACAAAGTTTGACTTCAGTCAACTCTAATATGCGGAGTAAATAATAACGGAGGGAGTATTTCTCCCAGATCAAATTAATCCATGGTATATTCTCCTTATTAAGAAATTTAAAGAGGTTTTTCATTAGACGAGCCTTATTGTCACTACAAGAAATATGTCAACTTGTGACCACCACTATTGGTCACTGAAAGGTCATGGTTTTTCATTTGCGACCTTTTTGTGACCAAAAACAGAAGGTCAAAAGCTGGCGGTCATAAACTGACTATAGCGACCTTTCTTCTGGAATGGTCGAAGACGTTTACGACCAAAATACGTCTACTATTTTGTTTTGGTCACTAGCAACCTCCCCAGGCCACGTAGGCATCCAGCGTGGCAATCTGACGTGGCACAAGATTCAGCCCGGTCCAATTCGGTGTTTATATGGGCCGAGCCCATTAATTTAGCCCATTTATATTTTCTGTGATTTTTTTGTCAACTTCATGGACCAAGCCCAACATTGCAGCCTTTTTATTTTTGGCCCATGGCCTTTTTGTCTCAACAGTTTCATTTTTTTCTTTTTTTATAAATTGGGTTCACTAGTCAGGTGGGTCCCCATTCTCAGGTTCTAGTACTGGGTCCTAGCCATCAGGGCAATATTCTTCATTTTTTTTATTTCACGCAAATAAATACCAGGTATTTAAATTGGCACACAGAAAACACACGAAATACTTCAAATATTATCAACCATCAAAGTGCTACATCATATAACACACATACAAATGTGATCGGCATCAAGTTTACAATCAGATAACAAGCTCCACAAGTGTACAATCACATGAGCCAGGTTCTGCTACATCATACACACATACAAATAGGAGCAGCATAAAGGGCTTCATTAATGCAAAACTTGACACTTGACAGCAATATTATAACTATGCTTCCTCCGACTTCTTTGTCCTGATGCTCACGAAGAAACATGAAAGCCCATCTGCATGTTACAGAACAAAATGTTTAGGAACAAAATAGAAGTAAATCTAACAGCATATTTAACAATAAATAACAGAATAATGAAGTTAACGAGACATTTTAAAATCAACTTGACAGTTGACAGCAATGTTTGCATTGGACACATCCAAAACTAAAATTATACATAAATGCCTAAATTCCAATGCCCAATGCCTCAGTTTAGTAAACACTAAGCATGGTACATAGTAAAGATTGGACACAACCAAAACTGAAATCATTTACTCTATCAAGCAACAATGATGCAACACACAAGAAAATAGAGATGCACAACGGAGCAGCATCATATATCACACAATATGGACACTGCCAGCTCACCGAAGAACTTGTGGTCGCCGCCGTACATAGCCACCATCGGTCACCTCGTTGATCTTTTCCTTGAAGTTCTCTAACTCCAGGTTGTTCCACTGCAGCTCGGTATTTTCTCAACCGTATGTGTACATGCATCATGTCATACATAAAATATTCTAGTCAATATTCTCAGCTAACTTTGATGTAATGAAAATAATTACTTAAGGACTTGGGGTAAAAATTGATATTAGACATCAAAATTAGCAGCGCTCATTTCAACCATGTTCAGATTAACTTGAGGTAAATTAGCAGTAATGATATTAGTTACAAGCTAGGTGTGTAACTGCTGTCAACACCACCACCACCAGAGACACGCAAGATAAGCATCAACACCACCATGATTTTGATATCAGCCACTCCATATCACCAGAGCATCACAGGGGCACATATGTAAAGCAAGTACACGTGGTCAGCTACTGACAGACCCTAGAACCACATGAATTTATCACCAGAGAGCTCCAGTAGGAGTTGATGCTTGGTTACAGCATCTAGCAGCAACTAGTACAGCCCCACGTCCAACCCAAATCATGGCCAAGGCCATGCAGGAGCTACATCAGAGAAGAAGGAATGGGTAGGAGTTCACCAGAGGGACATTGTAGCCGTAGCAGAGGCTCAGCCACACCACGGCTGTGGTGTGACCATCACCACATCTAGGAGAGGGTCTGGAAGCCGCCGAAGCACCACCGCGGTGACCAGGGCAAGTGTCAGGCACAGTGGCGCCACCCCAGGGACATCACCGCATGGACATCACCGGCCTCGCCCTGTTTCAAGAAATGTTCAGAACAACTTTGTCAGACTCGATCAATTCTGAAGAAACCAACTTCGTCGTCAGACACATACATACATACATACATACATACAGGAAGCAAAAGAAGAAGAAACAGAGCTCTATATAATGTTTATATCAAATGAGCAAGACACAGGAAGCAAGACACAGAAGAATTTTAGCTCTACATAATGTTTACAAGAACAGGACCCCAATACAGGATTTAACTTGTCCTCAACACTGTTAACAAGGTACTGAAAGTAGCTATGTGCATCAGCCTCACCAAGTCTTATCATGAATTGGTTGCTTTTACAAACTGTAATATATTTCTGGACAGCAAACTAAATAGATGGCTGCTCTCAAACCATACATCCAAATGAAGCAAAAAAGTACTCTATGGAAACCTTAGAACATGCTTTACAACTCATATGTAGAGGCCAACTTGAAATTATGAGCATAACGAACTCATTTTTTAGTTAGAAGCTCGCTGCCCAAAACAGTCAGGTAGTGCAGTTTTTTAGCTGAACCAAAATCAGTTTACACAGAGGTGAGGAACTACTTCAAAAACAGAGGTAAGTAAGGAACTACTTCAAAAACAGAGGTGCTAATTATGTTTACACAAAAAAAAGAGTATGGTGTCTATTTGCTAAACTTGCAGGAGCTAAGAATTCATTCCCCACGGAGAAAATGAACTGACTGAGACTATGATATGTTTGTCGGCGGCCTACGTTTACGGTATCCTATTAACACACCATAAAGAAAAGAGATCATGTCCCATCGTCATTATATTAAATTTCTACTAGTACACAGTGCTAGAATCATACGACCTAAATCCACATGACCTAAATAAATCCCAATCAAACCAAATCCCGCAACAGAACCAATCATGGCGGGGGCTCACTTGCAGATTATTAACAGTGGTGACTGCCACTTGCAGATTCAGAGAAACAGTGGTGACTGCCACTTGCAGATTATTAACAGGCATAGGCCCATGCTCAGTTTACAGGGCCTATTTATTCAGCTAATTTACAGATCAGTTGTGTATTGTCTACGAAAATAAACATTTTGGTACCCCAAAGTTGCAGATCGTGTATGATTGCCTAGTTTAAGAGCAGAATTCCAATGGAGACAATGCACATGTAGCAGGTACGTAAAAGACATTTTTCAGGAAGTTTATGAATGAGAATATTAGGCTAGTAGTAGCAGCAGCTGTGGAACTACCGCGCTAAGATATTACTCTAGATGGTTGGATGAGGTTCTGGTTTGACAACATCTCTGAAATCAAAGGTGAACAAAACCATAGGGAAGGAGCAATATCCAGCAGCAAACGCTCATTCATTATGTACTAGGAAGCATTGACTGATCTAACCGAGTCAAAATACATGAAAATCGTCATCCATCTGCCAGCCGTGCTCCGGTTGGTGGGCGCATGCGCGTCACAGCCGATGGAGGAGGCGAGAGGGGGAGGAGAGGATGATGCACTTACCCACTCGGGCGGGGCGGCGGAGGAGAAGCGGGTGGTGAGCGAAGCGCACGCCGTCGACCTCCTCAACATCGCCGGAGCGGGTGGGGGAGCGGAATTGGTGCATCCGCACCTGCCTGCCTGCCTGACTACCTACGCGTGGCTGAGACATTAGCGAGGGGAGGGAGGAGGAAGCGGGGGGGGGGGGGGGGGGTGCACGAGCAAGGCGGGACTGACCAACGACGCAGCAGCCGCCGCCGATGGTCGTTGGCGGCAGTAGTGGCGCCGCGCCCGTGGGTCTTCCTCCACGGCTCCGCGACACGAAGCAAGCGGAAGGAGAAGCCTGCGGCTGGAACGCGTGCACGTGCTCGGAAGGAGTGGTGGTGGTGGCGGCGCGAGGGAGGGAAAGGAAGACAGGAGGGCGTCGGGGAGGCCATGGATGGGGGGGAGCTCCATCGGAGGGAGGTGGCGGCCGTGATCTGGAAGGGAGGAGGTGGCGGCTGCGATCTAGAAGGGACGAGCGCGGATCCGACCGTGGCCGTGGGAGAGAAGGGGAGGGGTGGGGAATCGCCGCGGCGCTTCCCACCGACGAGATCGAGGGAAGGATCGGTGGAGCTGGCGGGGAGGAAGGGGACGGGATCGAGAGGAGGTAGGGTTTGCGCTGGTGAGGAAGGGGACGGAATCGAGAGGAGCGAGGGAAAGAAAGGAGGCGGGGGTGGATGGAAATTGACCCAGAGGACATAGCTAGGGTTTTAGGGTTGGTGTGGATGGGTCGAGGACAGCCGTTGGATCCCCGAGCATCCGACGGTGTTGGATGCACGATCCGCGTGATATGTCCACGGACCAATCAGAATGCAGTATGATTTTATGACCATCTAAATTGGTCGTAGTTGACTTAAAATAATGTGTTAAAATTATTTAAGCTACTTTATGATCTGAGAAATTCTAAAACAAATGGAAAACCTTCTCATTGTGTCACTAAAATTTGAACAAGTTTTTAGAAAAAATAACAACATGGAATAAGATAAATATCTTTAAAAAGGTGTCGTCGGAAATGAGTTTTTTACAAAAAAAACATTTTCCCTTTTTTGAGTGCCCAAAATGAGTTTTTTTGTGAAGGAACTACAATATATTTATTGCAAAATTGCATGAAATCAATTTTATAAACTATTAGGCCATATTTAATGCACAAATGACCAAATAGTTGGGTGTCAAAAGATTTTATCCACCTCCGGTAAAAAAGACAAATTTCCGCTGATCCAGCTGGAAGCGGGTCAAATTTGAATTGTAGCTGCCTCATAGTTTGCTATTTATTTTTTCCAAAAATCATTTCTAGGTACATAAGCATCTATTTAATAAGAGAAACATCAAATGTTTTCCAAGATTCAACCACTAGCTAGGAACGGTAAAGCCCGCTGTTTGACCGCATTTTGAAACGGGCATAAAAAATTCAAAAAAAAATCAAAAAATTGGAAAACCTTCGCATTGTGTCATTATATGTGACCAAGTTTTCAGGAAAAATAATAAACTTCTAATAGGGAAATTATTTTAAAAAAGTGTTCTCAGAAATGAGCTGTCATGCGTGAAGATTCATGGCTTTCAAGCCAAATGATCAATCTTATGGCCACATTCATGGCATAATTTGTTCAAATGATCTCATATTGTGCACAAGGGTGCATCTTGGAATTCCAAAAATGTTGATTTGGGAGGTTTTCATTTTCTTTGCTCAAAAGAACCATTTTTCATTTTCTGAGTGACCAAAATGTGTTTTTTTGTGAAGGACCTAGCATATGTTTCTTACAAAATTAGACCAAATCATTTTTCTAAAATACTAGGCTATATTTAATGCACAATTGACCAAATGGTTGGGTGTAAAAAGTTTTGATCCACCTCTGGTAAAAAAGACAAATTTCCGCTGATTCAGCTCGAAGCGGGTCAAATTTGAACTGCAGCTGCCTCATAGTTTGCTATTTATTTTTTCCAAAAATCATTTCTAGGTACATAAGTATCTATTGAATAAGAGAAACATAAAATGTTTTCCAAGATTCAACCACTAGCTAGGAACGGTCAAGCCTGCTGTTTTGACCGCATTTTGAAACGGGCATAAAAATTCAAAAAAAATCAAAAAAATTGGAAAACCTTCGCATTGTGTCATTTTATGTGACCAAGTTTCCAGGAAAAATAATAAACTTGTAATACGTAAATTATTTTTAAAAAGTGTTCTCTGAAATGAGCTGTCATGCGTGAAGATTCATGGCTTTCAAGCCAAATGATCAATCTTATGGCCACATTCATGGCATGTTCAAATGATCTCATATTGTGCACAGGGGTGCATCTTGGAATTCCAAACAATGTTGATTTGGGAGGTTTTCATTTTCTTTGCTCAAAAGAACCATTTTCCATTTTTCGAGTGCCCAAAAGGAGGTTTTTTTGTGAAGGACCTCCCAAATAATTGTTGCAAAATTGGACCAAATCATTTTTCTAAAATACTAGGCCATATTTAATGCACAATTGACAAAATGGTTGGGGTGTAAAAAGTTTTGATCCACCTCTCGTGAAAAAGACAAATTTCCGCCGATTAAGTTGGAAGCGGGTAAAATTTGAACTGCAGCTGCCTCATAGTTTGCTATTTATTTTTTCCAAAAAACATTTCTAGGTACATAAGTATCTATTTAATTATAGAAACACAAAAAAAAAATCCAAGATTCAACCACTAGCTAGGAACGGTCATTTCCGCCGTTTTGACCGCATTTTGAAACGGGCATAAAAAATTCAAAAAAATGAGAAACCTTCGCATTGTGTCATTATATGTGGCCAAGTTCCCAGGAAAAATAACAAACTTGTAATACGGCAATTATTTTAAAAAAGTGTTCTCAGAAACGAGCTATCACGTGTGGAGATCAATGGCTTTCAAGCCAAATGATCAATCTTATGGCCACATCCATGGCATAGTTTGTTCAAATGATCTCATATTGTGCAAAAGGGTGCATATTGGAATGGCAAACAATGTTGCCTAAGGAAGTTTTCATTTTCTTTGGACCAAAAAACCATTTTCCATTTTTCGAGTGCCCAAAAGGAGTTTTTTTTGTGAAGTACCTCCAAAATAATTGTTGCAAAATTGGACCAAATCATTTTTCTAAAATACTAGGACATATTTAATGCACAATTGACAAAATGGTTGGGTGTAAAAAGTTTTGATCGACCTCTCGTGAAAAAGACAAATTTCCGCCGATTCAGTTGGAAGCGGGTCAAATTTGAACTACAGCTGCCTCATAGTTTGCTATTTATTTTTTTCCAAAAATCATTTATAGTTACATAAGCACCTATTTAATTATAAATACATGGTTTGGTGGCGATACGTCGAGGTTTTGACGGTGGCCGAGGGCTCCAACTCTAGAGCGCGTAAACTCGCATGCCCGCCGCATGGTCACCGCGTGACCGTGGCGTTGCCATGTGTTCTGGGTGGCCTAGGCATGTCTAGTGGGTTGGGCACTCCCTAGGTAGGTGCTAGGAAGAAAATTACAACATAAAATTCTCACGAGGAGACCGATCGATGCTCAAACATGAATTAGTAGCCAAGTGTTTGATTAGCGGTACAGGAAATGTACATGGCTAATGGGCGTGTGTTTTGGCTGAGTATGATCATTTACTAAGAAGACCGTCTTCACAAATTTTCAGCTCAAAAGGAGGAGCCTAGGTGGTACTTGCTTTGCAAACTACCACACTGGACATAAATACGAATGTTGAAGCTCGGCTCAAAATAATGAATGGATTGAGCTGGCATTTGGTGGAGGATGGTTATTTGGGCATAGGAAAGCACTGTAGAAAATGGATACTATTTGGACATGTCAAAGTGGTACTTCCTTCACAAACTATTGTTGTGAACAGAATAGGAAAATGAATATTGTTGAATTATTTTTGAACTAGGCAAGGAAGGTTTTTACATATTTGACGAAGATATGACCCAAAGAATTTATGAGATTTTTTGGGGAATTTTGGGAATGACAGAAATATAGGTTGCTTCACAACCTAGGGTAAAAACTGCCACATGGACATGACACATTGGCAAAACTGATGAGGTGGCGCCTCGTCATAGCAACCCACCACAATTTACAAGGCTATGACCATCTATATTGGTCGTTAACAACTAGAAATAAGGCAGCGGACTAGCGTTGTTTGCTTTATGACCATTTCCTCTAATGAAATTATGACCTTTCTGACCAAAATGGTTGTTATGGTTTAGGGTTTAGAGCCCCCTAGACAGCTTTTGACCAATTGGTCTAAAATGGTCATAAATTTATGACCAATTCTTCGAGGGTCACTGACAGAAGGTCATAACTTGACATATTTCTTGTAGTGTGTGTAGGGAGATATCCAGGATTCCAAGGCCCCTTGCTTCTTTGGCCTACAAATCTTGGACCAAGTAATAAGTGTTGTTCCTCTGTCCTCCATGCCAAACTTCCTCCAAAGGAAATTCCTCAAGTATTTGGTGACTTGCTGCAAAACTCCTACTGGGAGAGCTAGAGAGCTCATGAAGAAGATTGGCAGTGATGCAAATACAGATTTGATAAGCAGTAGCCTTCCATCATAAGATAACATAGTGGAACAGCCAGAAAGCCTTCTTTCAATTCTTTGCATCATTGGGTTGAAATCTTCAATTTTTGGTTTTGATGTGCCAAGAGGAAGACCCAAATAAGTGAAGGGGAAATGACCTTGCTGACAACCCAAAACATGAAGCAAAGAGTTGATTTGTGAGTCAGGGACATTCAGTGGCACCATGAAAGATTTCTCATAATTAACTCTCAGTCTAGTGAAGGCGGAATAATGTAAGATGAGATTCTTGACTTGCTCAATTTGTCTGACATCGGCTGGCAGAACTAGGATTGTATCATTAGCATATTGAATCACAGGAAAGTCAGGGCAAGCTTGGCTTACTATAGGAGGACTAATTAGCTGATTATGCATGGCTTCATTGAGTATGGATTGCAGGAGATCAGCTGTCAGTACAAATAGCAAAGGGGAAACAGGGTCTCCTTGTCTGACCCTTGATTACAATGGAAAAATTTCCCAGGCACTCCATTTAGCAAGACAGAAGAAGTGCCTGAAGAAAGGAGCATGGCGATCCATTTCATCCATCTTTCTCCAAAACTTCTAGCTTGAGGTATTGAAAGAATAGCTTTATGATTAAGAAGATCAAAAGCTTTCTCAAAATCTAGCTTGAGGAGCACAATAGGCTTCTTAGATTGGTGACATTGATGTAAGTACTCATAGGCCCACCCTAAACAGTCATTAATGGTTATGCTCTTAATAAAACCATATTGGTTGATGTGCACCATTTTGAGAATAATAGTCTAAAGTCTATTGGCCAGCAACTTGGTTATGATCTTGATGGAGCAGTTGAGAAGAGAAATTGGCCTGAAGTCATTAGCAATGACAGGATTGTCTTTCAGGAATGAGAGTGATGAAAGAAGCATTTATGCTCTGCAAAGAAATATTTCCATGATAGAAATCATTAATCATCATGTAGAAATCTTCAGCAATGATGCTCCAACAAGCTTTAATGAAGTCACCATTAAAGCCAACTGGTCCAGGTGCTTTATCAGGGGGAAGATTTTTGACCACAGAGTCAATTTCTTGTTTTGAGAAAGGAACTTGTAAATCCTCTAATCCCTCAATTCTGGGAATAAGGTTTGTCAGATTTAGAAGATCTGAAATCTCACTAGTTTGTCCCAATCTCTCCTTGAATGTTGACCAAAGAATTGCAGCCTTTGCATGATGCTCTGTCATTTCAACCCCCTGGTCATTGATAAGTGTCCGAATGAAGTTGTCTCTGTATTTAATTGTAGCCTTTGCCTGAAAGAACTTTGAGTTTTCATCTCCAAATTTCACCCATCTAATTGTTGCTCTTTGCCTCCAATAAATACTCTGAAAAGACGACAACTTGAGTAGATGTTCTTTCAACATATCCCTACCATTTTGTTCCACATCTGAGAGCATTCTGAATTCCTCAAAGTAATCCAACATCAAGATAACACTATTGGTTGCCTGAATGCTAAGAGCCGGATGTGAAATGCTCTTACTCCAATTTTTTAGACCTTTCCTTAGCCTTTTAAACTTGGGAGTGATGAGTTTTGCACTATTACTAGCCTGAATGGGTTGTTGCCAAATGGTCTTTACTACCTCCTGAAAATCTGGAAGTTGAAGCCAAATATTCTCAAATCTAAAAACTTGTGCTTTAGGAATACTAGTAACAATTTGGACAAGGGGCAGTGATTAGAAATAGGTTTTGCCAAGGGAACAGCCAGGGTATTGGGGTAATGTGAGGACCAATTCTCAGAGGTGAACACCCAATCAAATTTTTTTCCAACAGAGGGGCTTATTGCATGTTGCTCCAAGTAAAACTTCTCCCCTTCAAAGGAATTTCAACCAAAGCTAATTGACTGATTGCAGCATCGAAATTCATCATATTATTTATATCTCCAGCTCCATCATTTCTATTGGAAGGGTATCTAATGTAATTAAAATCCCCTATAATGATCAATCAGTGTCAAAAGGCATATGTATGTTTTTGAACTAGACCAGGAAAATTTGTCTCCCTTCAGCATCACATGGATCATAAATGTTTGTCAAGATCCAAGAATCCCCTGTGTGAACTGAACTAAACCTAATTGAAATGGAGAAATCATTTTTAAACAAGCATTCTCCTTGAAACATAGCATCATTCCATGCCACAAGCAAACCCCCAGATGCCCCAACCGAAGGAGTAAAGTCAAATTTATTAATTCTTTTTGGGGCAATGTTTCTCAAATATGAACTATCAAAAGTCTCTCTCTTGGTTTCTTGCAGACAACACTACTAGGAAAAGGGCTAAAGATGAAATTGACACTAATGACGCACCAGAGAAGTGGTGCGCCACTACTATTTACTAATGGCGCACCAGGCACAAGGTGCGCCACTAGTAACAAAATGTTTTTTTTCATTTTTTCAAACATACTAATGGTGCATCCGGGCAAAGTGCGCCATTAGTAGTTAGAACTATTAATGGAGCACCAACCGTTGAGTGCGCCACTAGTGTATTCTTTTTTTTACTTTTTTGCAAAACTACTAATAGCGCACCGTCGCATAGTGCGCCATTACTAGTTCAAACTAGTAATGGCGCACTGTGCCACGGTGCGCCATTAGTATAAAAATTATTTTTAATACTTTTTTGCAAAACTATTAATGGCGCATGTATGTGTGGTGCACCCTCCCCCGCTCCACCGCCGCCGACGAGCACTCCCCGCACCCGCCCCCGCTCCACCACCGCCGACGAGCACCCCCCGCACCCGCCCCCGCTCCAATGTCGCCGACGAGCACCCCCCCCCCCCCCCGCACCATCTCCCCCGCTCCATCGGCCGCCACCGCCGACCCCCGCACCCTTCCCCATTCCACCGCCGCCGATGACCCACTGCACCCTCCCCCGCTCCACCGGCCGCCGCCGCCGACCCCCGGCCCGCACCCTCCCCCACTCCACCGTCGCCGACGACCCACCGCACCCTCTCCCCCGCACCTCGCCAGATCCGGTCCCCCTCGTCGCTGAGCACCCCCCGCACCATCTCCCCCGCTCCACCGACCGCCGCCGCCGACCCCCCACACCCTCCCCCACTCCACCGCCGTCGACGACCCACCGCACCCTCTTCCCCGCACCCTCCCCGGCCTGCTCCACCGTCACAAATGAATGCAACTAAAATTGCAAAAAAAATAAAGTTGATTATATTTTCAAATAACAAATTTCATGATATTTTAAAATAATAAATTTGATGATATTTTTTCATATTCATAAATATTTTCAAATAACAAATTTGATGATATTTTTTTAAAAATTATTACTTTTTTATAAAAAAATATTACTGTTATGATTTAAACAAGTTTGAACATATTTAAACACAAATAAATATCAAACATCATTTTAAATGCATAAAAACAAAAATTGGGGAGCCTGGGAATCAAACCTAGGACCTCCTAGTGTGTGTGCTGCGTGCTGACCAGTCAGGCTAGTGGGCGTGTTTTGATGGAGATAGGGTTAGGTGGAATATAACCTGACCAGTCGGGCTAGTAATTAAAACAAAATTCTAATGGTGCACCAGGGGGAGGTGCGCCATTAGAATCGTCGTACTTATGGCGCACTAGGGGGAGGTGCGCCATTGCTAACCCTCCCCCACTCCACTGTGTGGCCTCCCTCCCTCGCCAGATCCCCCACTCGACCCCAAACGTACGCCGTCGCCCCCTTGCTCCGCCCCCTCCGTCCGCCGTGCCTGCACGCCGTCGGCGCCGCCGCCGCCGCTGTGGTCTTGCGCTGCCCCGACGCCGCCGCCCCGACCCCCGCGGGACTCCACCCCCGCCGCCCCCGCGCCCCCCGAACGGGATCGGCCGAGCGCGTGCCGCCCGCTCCTCTCCCTCCGACGAGCGAGGGCCTCCTCCGGCCCCTGCAGCAGCCGGCGAGCGCGGCCCCGACGCACCCACCCCGCCTGCCCCTGCCGTCCTCCGCCACCGGCCCCTGCTCTTCTTCGACCGCAGCGAGCGAGGACCCGGACGAGCTCGGACCCCGACCCCGACCCCTTCGCCGACCCCACCCCTCCGGCGACCAGGTACCTCTCCTCCTTCCTCCTTTCTCCCTCTCTCCACCATTCCCCATTCCGTTGATGCCTCCGGCGGCCGCTCGCTGCCTTGCACACCCGCGCACGCACCTAGCCGTGCCGGCCCTGCTTGCTGTCCCGTGCGCGCCCCTGCGTCTGCCTGAGCTGCTTCTGCTTACTGTACTGCTAGCTAGCTTTTCAATTTTTACATTGACTAACCTCCTAGATAGACCCTAATCTGTGGTTAAACAACTATAAAATGACTGAATAAAATATGAGTAGGTAGTATATGATCAATAGGCAATACTAGTGGATATTAGGCCTTTTTACAGGCAATAATAGTGGGTGATGTACCTGGATGTCTGTGGGCGATGCTCCGGTGGTATGTATGATGCCTCCGCTTTTTTTGAGATTGCTGCTGCTATCTCACCAGATTATATGTAGTGTGTCATTCTTGCTATGGTCATGTAAGAGAAATGCTTTGCCTTGCTAATTTTACCATGAGATTTGGGGCAATCAGCTAGTTCTGGTCAAAGCAAGTGGTTTTCCTGAGCTATGCCTTGGTTAGAAAATGATGCATGATGGTTTGTTCAGAAGAGGAATAATCCGAGGATAGCACGTATCATGGGGTCAAACCTGGGACCCCTATTGTAATTTGATTTTGATTATTAATTTTTCTGTGAGCAGATGAATTACAGTGCTTGTGTTGTAATGAAACTTGAGCTGAAATAGAACTTGACAGCCTGTACAGTGAATATATACAGTCATTGTAATTTTTGGGAGTAATTTTTGGTGTCAAATCACTCGAGCAGTAACTGAATTTTTAAACTGAACTTGACACAATACTATTCAGTTAATTTGCTTGGACAGTAGTATGTATGCTCATCACTTTATGTATGGTGTTATGCACTGTTATCTCTGTTCAGTTGACTAATGAAGCACTAGGCTCATCCATGGTACAAGTTCACCTGTGAACACTTGAAATTAGTCAGGACATCCCGTACTGATAGATGTAAATTGTGTCCAGTAGGCTTTGAAGCACCGGTTTTTCCTGTTTCTAACTCCGAATCTGATATAAACCATACTGTTGGCATAAGTGGTCTTTTGTATATGTGCTGATGCTTTGTTAATATAAAGCTATAGATGATGTTGTACTTGTGATGATGCTACTTGTGATCTTCTGAAATGACCCATTGGCGACTTCATTACACGGGGATAATGATATTGCAGGTACCCTGAGAGGCCCTTGAGTTTGCCGGAATGTCGATTAACTTCTGTTCCGGGAAATTCGGGTACTCCATATGTCCTATTTTCAGCAAAGGTCATGCTGAAATTTTTCATGAATTTCAGCATGACTTTGCTAAAAATAGGACATATGGGGTACTTGCGACTAATGTTGATTATCTTCTGCTCAAAATTTATGCTGCTATAATGTTGTAAGGGTACTAATTGGTCTCTTTTGCTGCTTATCAGAGATGGGGGGAAGCAGCCACCGCCGCTCTGCCTCGCCGGAGTACGAGTTGGATCCTTTCGAGTTCTTCACTATCATACTTTCTTCTTCAATATCAGCCACGAGGCAGGTATATGAAACGAGAGATCTCCCCTTCACCCATCTTATTATGATAACTCTGTTGTTTGCTACATCACTCCTTGTCCTAAATTGCAGAGGCTGCCTGACGCTTTTATGAAGATGATGGGTGAAGATCCGCCAGATAATGTGAAGCTCCGACAGGCCGGCAGTGGGGTTCGCAGGCTGTGGGACGTGGAGTTGGTGATCGAGGAGGGCCACATGTACCTGTGCCGTGGCTGGGAGAAGTTCTACAGTGCCTACGACCTGCGGACCGGGTACTTTCTTCTCTTGAGGAACGACGATGACGCCACAATGCTCATCGTGAAGGTTTTCAACAAGACTATGTGTCGCATGCGCTACGCTGAAGACGAAGATGCCAGTGCGTTCTGCCTCTTCTTATTCCTCCATATTTGGCTTTGTCTCACATCGATTGTTAATGGTCATTGCTGCATTTGGACAGGCAATGGGAGCAGCAGCAGCGATATTGGCTACAGCCAAAGCAGCAGCGATTATGGCTGTAGCAAAAGCAACAGCGATTCAAGCCTTAGCGAAAGCAGTAGTGATTCTGGCAGCAACGAAGACAACAATAAGGATGATCCGGACTGGAGTGGGGGAGAAGAGGAGCAGAGTGGGGATGAGGAGCTGCAGGATGACGATGGGCATCAGGCTGAGGATGACCTAGCGCTGGTGGTGGCTGACCAAGGGCAAGAGATGGTGGTGGCTGACCAGGTGCAAGAGATGGTGGTGGCTGACCATGGGCAAGAGATGGTGGTGGCTGACCATGGGCAAGAGATGGTGGTGGCTGAGGATGGCCTCGCGATGGTAGTGGTGCCTGACAATTACCACGCACCGGTGGTGGCGCCGGCGATCCCACAGCTGGGCGACATGACCACGCCAATTGTGGTAGAAGACTACATCCCACAGCTGCCTCCACTGCCTCCACCGCCTCGCCGCTCTTGGCGCATCAGGCTGAGGAAGGAGAAGGAGAAGAACAATGAGAACTGAACTATGTCAGGTATGTCAGATCTCCAAAATGATATATATATATATATATATATATATATACTTAGTTACCTATTTATCTCTAATATGCTTAGTTTCCTATAGGTTAGCTCCAAAATTACTTATGTTAGCACAAAATGATCAAGTTTACATAATAAGCTTATAGTCTTCTTCTTATTCTTCTTCTTATCCAAAGTGACATATGTTAGCTTCATTTTACCTAAGTTGGCTCTAATATGCTAACTTAGAGCTTATATGCTTAGTTTCCTATAGGTTAGCTCCAAAATTACTTATGTTAGCACAAAATGATCAAGTTTACATAATAAGCTTATAGTCTTCTTCTTATTCTTCTTCTTATCCAAAATGACATATGTTAGCTTCATTTTACCTAAGTTGGCTCTAATATGCTAACTTAGAGCTTATATGCTTAGTTTCCTATAGGTTAGCTCCAAAATTACTTATGTTAGCATAAAATGATCAAGTTTACATAATAAGCTTATAGTCTTCTTCTTATTCTTCTTCTTATCCAAAATGACATAGGTTAGCTTCATTTTACCTAAGTTGGCTCTAATATGCTAACTTAGAGCTTATATGCTTAGTTTCCTATAGGTTAGCTCCAAAATTACTTATGTTAGCACAAAATGATCAAGTTTACATAATAAGCTTATAGTCTTCTTCTTATTCTTCTTCTTATCCAAAATGACATAGGTTAGCTTCATTTTACTTAAGTTGGCTCTAATATGCTAACTTAGAGCTTATATGCTTAGTTTCCTATAGGTTAGCTCCAAAATTACTTATGTTAGCACAAAATGATCAAGTTTACATAATAAGCTTATAGTCTTCTTCTTATTCTTCTTATTCTTCTTCTTATTCTTCTTCTAGTCTTCTTCTTCTCTTCTTCTTCTTCTTCTTCTTCTAACTTCTTGTTTATCATTTTGCAGATTTGATTTAATTCACGGAAGCTTGCATGGATGGAGTGCTTCTTTTCCATTTGTGTTTTTATTTTGTATCAATATGAAACTTTTGTGAATTGATGGATAACGGTGTTGAATGAACATTGTGAAACTTTTGTAATATGTAACGATGGAACTATGTGTTGGCTATGTATGTATATATGATGAAACTTGTTTGTTGGATATGATCTAGTGGACGCAGGTAACATCGTTACATATGGCCCCCTGTATGTAAGCTAAGCAGATCTGTGTTGTATGTTATCTCTAATATTTTTTAACCTGTGAAAATATCAGAAATGAAAAAAAATACCTAATATTCATACTAGTGGCGCACCACACAAGACACTAATGGCGCACTGCTATAATCACAATAATGGCGCATCACCCAATAGTGCACCATTAGTATGCCAAAGCACATGGTTAAATATGGCCTCTGGGAGGCATACTAATGGCGCATGGTGTTCTATACTAATGGCGCACTGCTCGGTGCGCCATTAGTATACCAGATACTAATGGCGCACCGGTGGTGCGCCATTAGTAAGAAATACTAGTGGCATGATACTAATGGCGCACCAGCAGTGCGCCATTAGTAGGCAAAACTGGTGCGCCATTAGTAGCCCTTTTCCTAGTAGTGCAAATAACTGAGCACTGTGATTCCTCAATTTTATTAGATATAGCAAGCCACTTGTCACTTGAGTTTATACCTCTCACATTCCAGTTCAAAATATTCCAGGATCTATTCATTGCAGAACAAACAGATAGAAAGCAAGAACAGAAGCAGAACGGAAACCCTTAAGATAGGACAGACACTCAATCCAGTTACAGTCCCACAATCTGAAGGTTCTCTGAGAAGTCAAGAGAATAGAGAGAGAGTTCATTACAATAAAGTTCAGGTGCATTTCCAGGAGCATGAGACTTAAAAAAGGTGTTATTCAGGACCAAAAGAATGGCAACTACAAAGGTTCCCAATATTGCTATGAAAGACTTCAATCTTTCCATGCTAGTGGCGTTCCTCCTCTTTTGACTTTCTTCTGCAAGAGGTTTTCTTCAGAGCAGATCTTGGGATCCACCTTGCAATAAGAAGAGTTCAGATTCTTAATTATTTTTGAGTTGCAGACAGGAGGTTTAGCAGTACATGCCATACAGCTGCTATCATGACAGGCTTTCTTCCTATAGCCCTTATGTAAATGCTGCAATCTCTCACTTCTTCTTACCTCAGATTCCACTATAGGCACCCTATCTTTTCTTTTACCCTTGACAGCAACAGGACTGCAGAAGCTGACCTCCTCTGCAACAGGTATAGGCTAAGTTTCCTCCAAACTAGGAGCCTGCAACTGAGAGCAAGAGGGGGCCACTGTTACAGGACAAGTAGGGGTAATGGAGAAAGCAAGATGCTGAGATTTCTGAAACCCTTCACAAATAATAGACCACATAGGAGACAACAAGAACATCTTGGCCCACTCAAATTTATCAGGAGTCAAAAGTGCACAGCAAATAAAATCCACCCAGTCATAAGGTACCTGAACATTTATGTGGCCTTCAGAACCCACAGAGAAATGCTTCTCCCAAGCAGAAAAACAAGCCACAACTTGACTGCTAGAATCTGCAACAAAGTCATCATGAGGGTAATTAGATAAATATCTCCCTTTGACATTAAACCCTGGTGGTGCTGAAGAATTTGAGGTAGAAGAGCATGTAACAGCCCTACTTGCAGAGTCAGGTTTGGAAGAGGTATCTGAAGAGCAATCTAGGATTTCAATTTCCTCATCAACAAAGGAGCTTTGGTCATCTTCCTTGTTTTGAGCTGCCAAGATTTCATCAGGAGAAGCTAACTGAATTACTGGGTCCTCTCCTTCAGCAAGATTCAGGTTAAAAAAAGAGCCATCCTCCTCCTCAATTAACAAGTTACCCTCTACCTGATTAATTTCCAAAGAAGTGATCACCGGAGCTTGATTGTAGGAAGGTGATGGAGGATAGCCATCGATATGCAGGATAGCCAGGACGTCGGGGGTAGCATTGGAAACGGCCTCGTGAAGGGCCTAAACAATAAGCAATTTCCCAAAAATCAATGATTATTACCATTGAAGGGCATAAACAGCAAGCAATTTCCATGTAAACGGCTGGGTACTATGTCCATTTCCCTTCAGGAAAGCAGGCTTCTATGATCATGATTATTACCAGGTATAAAGTTGCACTTTTGTCCCGTAATGTGCCTTGGACACACTTCCAAGCTCCCAACCATCATCAATTGCAGTCTCAAATTAGATTAATAGTTATGCAAATTTATCCGAGAATGTGCAACATAAGCATGCCTTTTGTATTGGTTGACCGTTGAAATCTCAAATTATTTCTTGCGAAAGTAAACAACTTTGTACTAAATCACTTATTTTGGAATGGTGGGAGTAGTTTTTTTTGGTAAGGATCATACTACTTGTCGATCTCTAGGATCTGTAATAATATTTATCCTTAATGGTATCGAGGATTGTGTAGATACTAACATTGTATTGAGAGTTCGTGCTAGCTATTTCTATTTGGAAGAAATTCCTTCTATTTTGAAGTTGTAGAAACAAATGGTCTCATACTCAAGTTGGGAGTCACTGTAGACTAAAACAATATGTATACATGTGCCCAGTACCCAGACTATTATAATTTATCGTTTTCGTGCCTTCCAGGTGATGTGCCCAACATGCTTCTACACGAGTATGGCAATGGGAAATGAGCATGATTGTACATATAAATATATATTTTTCGTCAAGTTATAATTTTTTGGTCAAGATAAAGGACATAGCGGTATATCAGCTAAATGCCCAACTACAAACATCATATTTTGTTTCATGGTAATGCATGCCATTCAATTGTATGTGATAATGTGGCAACAACTTAAGAGACATCGGATCTGCCTTCTTTGCCCGGGAGCGTCATGGGTGACGCATGCGTCCTCCCTCTTGATGGCGGTGGCGAATCAACACAAACACGTGGGGAGGGGATCAGGGTGGAAACTGGGGCGGTTGGTGGGGGTATTCCTCATTGGCCATCCGTGGGGAAGTATGATGTGAAAAGGCACTATGGCAAAGATGAGGTGGGCATCATCCGGTTTTAAAAAAGAGAGCTCTAGCGAGAAATGTCCTACTACGGCGTGAAACTGAGTGGGAAGGGGACAGTCCAGAAAAAAGGAAGGTCGAGACAGTTGAATTCAGGGAGCCCGTTGAAGATAACACGAGAACCATATTTCTCCCTACATAATCTAGATTTGTGAGTGCTCGGACGGTCAAGATAGTTGAATTCGATGAGCCTGTCATTTGATGTCCGAACATGCTTGGACGTATAAGGGAAAAATGAGCTTTAACCTTGAAGACCACCTTAATTAGTTGTGTAACTTATTTATATTTATATGCATTACAGCCCGTAGCAACACACGGACATTCTACTAGTTTTCATAACATATCAATTTGATGTCATATATGTTACTATTTTTCTATAAAGTTAGGTTAAAATTTTAAAACTTTGACATAACGTAAAATATAGATGTATATTTATTCATGGATAGAGAATAGGACACGCCGAAGGCTGCTGATTAGCATAGCATTTGGCAAGAGTACCTTTATATTTGGCGGAAGCTCCTAAAGCCGGTGCAGCTTCATTAAGGCGACGGAAGGCTGCGAATCATGTAAGTTGTTTCAGATGTAGCTTTATTAACGTTCTTTATTACTGTATCACACGTTGGCGGAAGGTTACTAATTTGGCACTCGGTAACCCGGCCAACATTAAGGTCACATGCATGCTTATTTTTGTAGTTATTTTCTTTTACTCTTTGTATATTCTATACTGAGTAGCCAATTCGGAACCAGGCTCATTTGCATCTGATGAATAGAAAATTCAAAACAAATACTAGATTTTTTAAAAGAATAAATTTTTTCTGTATAGAAGATTTGTGTGTGTGTGAGGTCATGCCAATTTTTAGCGCATTTGAACATCTGAGTAGCTCTTAGCAAAGATAACAAAATCAGTCTAAATTGTGCACAAACAGTAAAAAAAAAATCACATATCCTAAATTTATGTTTCATTATGAGAGCTATTCAGATGTTCAAATGCGTTAAAATTTGGCACGGACATCACGCACTCACGCATCTTTAACCACACAAAAATTGGATTTTTTTTATTCTTTTTACTATTTTAAACAAATTTATTATCCATTCCTAGGCCGGGAGCCAAAACACCATGTCCGTAATACATCGTAATATAGATGTGTACAGGACACTATCTTTACAAAACGGAAACTACAACGAATGAACATTCCCTCTGTAACTTCTCTGCATGATGTTGTGCAATTGAGCGCATGAATCTCTACACGAAAAACCTGGCCATACGCCGCTTGCAGAAACCATCAACGCAAACGTAGCATCGTGCTGCTGCAGGAAGAAAAAGCCTATCTAGGGATTTGGTGTTTGTTGTTTGCATAAGCCTATCTCTACACGGAAAACCTGGCCATACGCCGCTTGCAGATCACCTTCGTTTCTAATGGGTCAGCCCATCTAGGGATTTGGTGTTTGTTGTTTGCATAAGCCTCCTAACCTGTTTTGGGGAGCTTCTAGAAGCTTCAGACCATTTTTTAAGCTTCTAGAAGCTTCCAAGCGGGTTTTTTTTTGTTTTATGTGTGTTTTCTACTCGTTGTTTACTCATGTTTTTGACTTTTTTCTTTCCTTTTTCATTTACAAAAATCAAATTTCGAAATTTGTTTTCAAATCCATTGATATTTTTTCAAATTTGTAAAAAAAAAATCAAACCTCTGAATTTTTTTTAAAACCATGATTTTAAAAATTCACAAACATTTTTTTCATATCAGTGCACTTATTTTCAAACCATGAACTTTTTCTTAAATTCCTGAACTTTTTTCAAATCATGAATTTTTTAAAATGATTTTTTTTCAAGTTCAAGAAAATGTTAGAATTCATGAAGTTTTACCAAATCTATCAAATCTTACATTCTTAAAAAGTTGATCCCCACTATAACCAATTCTCTCTACATACACACTATCCACATCAACGGCCCTGTTTGGATACTCTAACTCAGTTAAAGATTAGAGTTAGATTCTAACCCTGAACTAACTCTAGCCAGAGAGGTGTTTGGATGGCAGGGTTAGATGAAGCGCGGATTCGGCGAGACGCCTTCACGGGCAGTGCGAGAGGGAGGGAGAGAGAGGACGAGAAGCTTCGAGGAAGTGGGGAGGGATCTGTTGCGGGAAGAGCGAGAGAAAAATATGTCTTTTGTGGTCCCAAAAAGAACTAACCCAAATAAGCACCTCTTGAATGGGTTAGATTTTTTGGATGGGTTAGATGCATCTAACCCAAACTAACCCTTCTATTTGGATATTTTTGGGTTAGTTGTGTCCAAACTAACCCAAACTAACTCTAACCCATGGATCCAAACAGGGCCAACATGCATGCCACATGTACATCTTTTCATCAATTCTCTCTCTCTCTTCCGACGTAGTACCTTGCCATCGCATTTACTAGCTAGCATGCAAATGCGAAGCTAAGGGGGTGTTTGGTTGAGAAGTCCTAGGACTTTTTCTAGTCCCAGGGACTAATCAAAAAAGACTCTCTAGTAGAGTCTTTTTTTAGTCCCTGTAGAAAAAGTCCCTCCCGTTTGGTTCCTAAAGACTTTTTAGGGACTTTTTCTAGTCTCTGGGACTAAAAAGTCCCTGAACCAAACACCCCCTAACATGCAACAGACCGCTTATTTTCTTCTACAGTACATGCCAAAGTTTTTCCCATCTCAGCGTCTCTTCTCCTTCCTATCATCTCCATGGAAACTCCTACCCCACTTCATCTTCTTCAATCCCCATGAACTCACGCCAGTGAAAAGGTCACATCGGCACCTTTGCCTTCTCCTCTACCCTCCCCATCTTCACGCCCAACCCCCTTGCACACCTCCCGCTTCACCCGTGCCACCCGTGACCCGCCCACCCTGATTCGTCCTCTTCTCCTCGACTGCAGGGCGATGGGACGTGGGTCCAGCAGCGGTTCCATTACTGTCAACCCAGATCGTCGAGGAGCGCAAGCAAATCAGCCTATGCGCGTCATTGCTCTCCTTCAGGCCCTGCCCACGTCGGCGGCCTCGGACACGCCGAACGCGGCCTCATCCGGAGTTCCGGACAGGGAGTTCGGGTTCCGATGGGAGGATATCAGGAAGGAGCAGCTCACCGGGACGGTGGTCTTGCACGAGCGCCGCGTGTTCCTCTACTGCAAGGGCCCTGAGGAGCGCCGAGTCCGACCACCTCCCCACCTCCTTGCTGCCGCCATAAATGCCCGCAAGCCCAACCTGAAGAAGAGAGTAAGCATCTCTTCTTATTCTCCCTCTCCCTCAATTTGCTTTTTTGATTGGCTTGATTTGGTATAGTGATATGGTAGATTGGTAGTTGTATACTACAGTACTTCTGAGTGTTATTCCGTTATTTTATCCTCTGAAATGTGAAAACCTGACTAGATCTGGATTATTGTATTTGTATGTATTATTACGTCTACATATGGAGGAGCAGAGCTTTGCATCGGACCTTTGCCTGCTGATATATGGTCGCAACCAGCAGTATCCAAGACAGGTGGCCGCCTTTTGTACCATGTTCACAAGGAATTGGTGCTCTGAAATTCAATACATTTTTGCAGGTTTCCTCTCAGTTGCTCATGTTCACAGCAAGTAACCATATGGTTTTCCATAGGCAATTGCACAGTGACGGATCTACAGGGTGGACAGGGTGGGCCGCGGCCCACCCTGGGATTTTGGTACAACCCATATATATACCATAGTCCATAAGAGATTAGCAGATGGGCCAGAAGAAAAGAAACGAAAAGCCCAACAACCACAACCTCGACTCGTTCGCACAGCCGTGGACCGTGGTAGCCCGCGCACTGGCTCCCCGTCCCCAAATCCCCTCACAGTACCAAATTGTTTCAGTTTAGGTCAGAAAATTGATACATTGTTCTCGTTTTTTGAATCAATAAATGTCATTGTCACATTGAAGAACAGAATGTCAATCATGATCACATGATTACATATACAACCCAATAACGGTGGCGCAATGGGCGCTCGCTGAGCTATGCCACGTCATTTTCCATATCAAAGGTGGAAGAATGAACCCATGCAGGTAGTCTTTGAACTTTTCAAGGTATGCAGGATTCTTTTATGCAAAATTGAGACTTATTTGAGAAAAAAAATTGATCAATTTATCTTGTGCTATTGGTAAATTAATTAGTACATTTGCAGTTGTAAAAAAATATTATTAGGTTGGACCACCCTGGTTCAAAATCCTAGATCCGCCACTGCAACTGCACAACATTATTTTCCAGGAGGACAATTAATCAACTTATTTCACATTCAGTACACTACAAACAACTGCTGATACAATGAGGTTCAACCATGCTCTTAGCCACCGGATGTCATAGTTGTTGCCTTGACTGAAAATATAAGGGCGTTTAGATCACTATAGTGATCTAAACACTCTTATATTTCTTTACAAGGGAGTATTTGATAGTTCATAGTTGATAGCACTGAATAAAATATTCCAGAATATTACTTATGTATCTTATCAGTTAAGGCTTCATTCGGTTTGAAGGATTTTCATAGGAAAAACATAGGAATAAGAATTTCGAAGGAAAATGTCCTATATATGCATTCGGTTTGTAGGAAATGTGTACAGGAATTTCGTAGGAATACTACTCATTTCCTATGTTTTTGGAGAAAACTACACATCCACCCAAAGCTCATTTTACGTGTAGGAACGAGACAAGTCAATTCCTTAGGATGGCAAGTGTCATCCTATCAAATTCCTATACTACTCCTAATTCCTACGTTTTGATTTCCTCCGAACCGAATGAGCCCTTCCTCTTTGTTTTTGCTAGCGTGTATCAGATTGGTTATTGTCGTTTCAATACAGTTTGTGGTTTTAGTATTTTTTATCATACTGAAGCTTTCGTTAGATTTTTTGTGGGAGTTTCAAGAGAAATTTGTTTCTTTGCTTGCAGCCCCTATTTTAGTGTTCAGCCCTGGTATAGTTGAAGAATAATATGGAGAGAAGTCCCCCATCAGCATATCTGAGCTTAGGTACAATTGAACTCTCTTTCTTGATGCCATTTTACTTCATGCTTCACATTTTATTACATGATTCACTTACCCGAACAAATAATGTGGTTAACAATCTTATTTCAGATGATTGAGCTAAATGAATATTATGGAGATGAAACCTTTTATCAGGTTGTTTGAGTTTAAGTTCAAATTCTTCTGTGGTTCAAGGCTTCAAACTGCTCTTTTCTATCAGGTTTGCATGAGCTAAAATAATAAGATATTACGAAGTCTTTCATCACCTGATTTGAGTGATCGTATATTAGTATCACACAATTTCCCAAATATTTTTTTTATTAATGTGGCATCTTGTAACGCCCCACATGTAACCTTCCCCAAATGTACTCCGACTCTTGCCGTTTCCGGCATTAAGTTATATTTAATTCTCGGGTTCGGGTCTTTGTCTCCGTGTGTTGTTTTTGTTTTCGTGCATCTCATATCATGGCATCACGTGCATTGCATTTGCATACATGCTCATCTCATGCATTCGAGCATTTTTCCCGTTGTCCGTTTTGCATTCCGGCGCTTCGTTCTCCTCCGGTGGCCATTTCTAGCTTTCTTTCGTGTGTGGGGATTAAACATTTCCGGATTGGGCCGAGACTTGCCATGCGGCCTTGGTTTACTACCGGTAGACCGCCTGTCAAGTTTCGGGTCATTTGGACTTCGTTTGATACTCCAACGGTTAACCGAGGGACCGAAAAGGCCTCGTGTGTGTGAAGCCCAACACCCCTCCATTTTGGCCCAAAACCCACCAAACTCAGCTCCATCGTCTCGGTCGTTCGATCATGATCGTGTGGGCGAAAACCGCACCTCATTTGGACTCTCCTAGCTCCACTTATGTCTATAAATACCCCCTCCATTTTCGGATCCCGTCTCCCACCTCGAAACCCTAAAAAAAAAGAGATCCAGCGCGCCGGCCGGACACGTCCGAGTCCGACCGGACAAATCGCGCCGCCGCCTCCGCACCAGTGGGGAGCCGCCACGTGGCGCCCCAGATCCGCCGCCGCCGCCGGCCCGGGAGGCCCGAGCCGGGCCCCCGCGAGCCCGTAGCCGCGCCGCCCGTCCCCCGTCGCCTCTCCACACTCCGGTGGCCGGAGCTCCACCGCGCCGCCGCGGAGCGCCTCGCCGGAGCCCGCGCCGGCCGACCCCGCCGCCACACCACGCCGGCTCGCCGCCGCCGCCTCGACCACGCCGCCCCGGCGACCACCGGATCCGGCCGGCCCCGCCGCTCTCCCTCCTCGCCGACGAGCTCCGGCTCCCTCCTCTCCACTCCGGTCGCCGCCCCGACGAACTCCGGCGGGATCCGCCGCCGCGCCATCGCCGGCGCCCCCTGCTACAGTGTTTGCGCCCCGATCTAGATCTGGCGTGAACAGTAAACCCTAACCCCGTTTTTTTTCTCTAAGTCCCAGGAATTTTACTCCATATGCCCATGTTTGACCTGCCATAACTTTGCATCCATAGCTCCGATTTGGGCGTATAATATGTCAAATTCTTCGTCTCGACGAGTACATCATTTCATTCCATTGCATCATTTGCATTTGAGGTCATCTGGTTGCCAACAATACTGTTGGAAGGAGGCATGTTGAGTTAAATTGCAGATCCGTTAGTCCAACATGCACTTTTGTCATTTTTGCCATATTTAATCCGTGCATGATATGCCTGTGCCCCTTTGGGATGAATTGTTAATCATGTTACCTTCTTTCCAGAGGTGTCTTCCATGTATTTTTAGGAGGTGTGTGTTGTCTTGTGCAAGCTTGCGAAGAGGGCTACCTGAGATTTCAGATTTCAGGGACTTAGTGATTTTCACTAAGTCTGAGCCGTTTTAGTTCACGATGCTATATGTCCGGCTTGTTTCCTAGCGATCCGTGCCTATTTTGAGGATGATTAGTAAGAGTGAATTGTTATGCTTGTTGTGCTTAATCCATCCATGTCTTTACTTGTTATGTTGGAGCACCCTAGGTTGACTCAATCGAGCTCAACTTTTGGATAGTTGCTGTTTTGGGCAGATCGTCAACTCTTTTGCGATTTTGCCGGAGTGATTGCTAGTGATCCATGCATGCTATGCCATTGTTCTTGCCATGTCTAGCTAGCATTTTGTGCCTTCTTAATGGATATATGCTTGCCTTGCCATGACTTGCACCGTAGTGAGAGCATCGAGCTCGTTTATATGCCTCCGTGAGTTATTATTTCAGCATGTCCCAGTTTTCACTAAGTCTGAAAACTGATTGTGTTTCATCGATGTTCGTGTGCTCGGTAGAGTATTTTGTGAACCCTTTTGGCCCCAGGTCATGTTGGGTGTTTTGTTAAGCTTGTTGAGTAGCTCCATGCCATGCTCTTACTTGCCATGTTCAGGTTTTCCTTCATGTTGTTTTGCTGCTCCGAAGAGAGCATCATGGTCTGAAATTCCAGACTAGCGTTAATTTCGCTAAGTCTGAAATCTGTTTTGCTTATTCAGTTTTGCCATGCTTGTTTGAAGCCCTTAGTGGATGAATTTGCCTATGCCTCAGTCATGATGATTTGTTAAGCTTGATGAGTACATCACTGCCATGTAATTTGTTTTCATGTTGGGTGGCTGTAGCATGTTCATTTTGTTGCATTTAGGAGGCATGTTGCTGTAAATCGCAGATCGGTTCGTTTAGTAAAACGCTTGCCATTTCTTAACCGTAGCTCCGATTGCCATGATCTTTATATCGTTTTCAGGGGATTTCTTCCCCTCTATCCAGTGGCACTCTTGGATTTCCAAGTTGAGGCCAGGTTCATGCATTTCCTGTTACTTGTTGCATTCTTGCATCCCGCATCGCATCCCGCATAGCATATCATCTTTGCATCGTATTGGTTGCCCTTGCACGTGGTTGATTGTATCCTTGTTGCTTGTTTGTGTTGTTGGGTAGAGCCGGGAGATGAGTTCGCTAACGAGGAGCCCGTTGAGTTTGCTTTTGAGGATCCAGTCAATTCTGACAACTGTGCAGGCAAGATGATCACACCCTTGAAATCACTACTATCTTTGCTATGCTAGTTTGCTCGCTCTTTTGCCTTGCCAATGCTACGATGCCTACCACTTGCTTGTCAGCCTCCCAATTGCCATGATTGAGCCTCTAACCCACCTTTGTCCTAGCAAACTATTGATTGGCTATGTTACCGCTTTGCTCAGCCCTTCTTATAGCGTTGTTAGTTGCAGGTGAAGATTGGAGCCGTTCCTTGTTGGAACATTTATTTACTTGTTGGGATATCATTATATTGCTATGTTATCTTTACTCATCTATATACTTGGTAAAGGGTGGAAGGCTCGGCCTCTCGCCTAGTGTTTTGTTCCACTCTTGCCGCCCTAGTTTCCGTCATATCGGTGTTATGTTCCCGGTTTGTTGCGTCCCTTACGCGGTTGGGCTATAATGGGAACCCCTTGATAGTTCGTCTCGATTAAAGCTTTTCCAGCAATGCCCAACATTGGTTTTACCATTTGCCACCTACCCGTTTCTTTCCCTTGGGTTTCCGGAGCCCGAGGGTCATCTTATTTTAAACCCCCCCCCCCCCCCCGGGCCAGTGCTCCTCTGAGTGTTGGTCCAACTGTCAGCTGCCGGTGGCCACCAGGGGCAACTCTGGGCTGGCCTACCCGTACCTAAGACAATCTGAGTGTGCCCTGAGAAAGAGATATGTGCAGCTCCTATCGGGATTTGTCGGCGCATTCGGGCGGTGTTGCTGGACTAGTTTTGACCTGTCGAATCATCTTGTTGTACCGGGATACCGAGTCTGATCGGTGGGTCCTGGGTGGAGGTCTATTCCTTCGTTGACCATGAGAGCTTGTTATGGGCTAAGTTGGGACCCCCCTGCAGGGATTGATCTTTCGAAAGCCGTGCCCGCGGTTATGGGCAGATGGGAATTTGTTAATGTCCGGTTGTAGATAACTTGAACTTAATTAATTAAAATAGATCAACTGCGTGTGTTGTCGTGATGGCCTCTTCTCGGCGGAGTCCGGGAAGTGGACACGGCGTTGGAGTTATGCTTGCGTAGTCTGCTCTACTTAGTTACCGCTCGTGCTTTGCCTTCTCTTCTCGCTCTCTTTTGCGAATAAGTTAGCCACCATACATGCTAGTCGCTTGCTGCAGCTCCACTCACATTACCCCTTCCTTACCTATTAAGCTTAAATAGTCTTGATCGCGAGGGTGCGAGATTGCTGAGTCCTTGTGGCTCACAGATTACTATTATACCAGATGCAGGGACCGATGACACTCCTCCGGATGGCGCGTTCGAGCTGAAGTGGGAGTACGACGAGGACTCTCAGCGATATTATGTTTATTTTCCTGATGATCAGTAGTGGTGCCTGCTCGGGGTTCAATCCAGGGTTTAGTCGCATGTTGGGGGGTCTTTTCTATTTTGGCGCCGTAGTCGGGCCATGAGTGTTTGTATGATGTATGCTATTTATGTACCTTGATGTGACGTGGCGAGTGTAAGCCGACTATTATTATTATTCCCCCTTTATATTTATATGTACATGGGTTGTGTGAAGATTGCCTCACTTGCGACATATGCCTTCAATGCGATTATGCCTCTAAGTCGTGCCTCGACACGTGGGAGATATAGTCGCATCGAGGGTGTTACAAGTTGGTAATCAGAGCCTTCCCCGACCTTAGGAGCCCCATTCCTTGATCGTTTCTAGCAGCCGAGTTGTGTCTAGAAAAATGTTTTGAGTCCTTAGGAATTATATATCGGAGAGCTTAGGAATTCTTTTTACTTCCCAGTCTCCTCATCGCTCTGGTAAGGCATCCTGACGTAGAATTTTGTCTCTTCTTTTCTCAAATTTCACTAAAAAAAATTTTAGGATCACGCGAGTATCTTGGTTTTGTTCCGATGGCTTATGATGAGAATACTGTCTTGGTGCCTCCTGTCAGGGGTTTAGTGGAAGTGTCCCGGGGAGTTGAGCTCTGAGGTGTTGTCATCATAATTCTATCGTTGCAATTCTGGTATACTTGAGATATGTGCGCGACATCGAAAATCTCCTTTATGCAGTTCGTTGGTGAGATAACCTCGACGCCACCCAGTACTGGGGCGGGAGTTCGGGAGTATCGCCATAACTTGTATAACGGATGCTTTTCGAAGGTTGAGATAAATGGTTTCCGAAGGTTTCTTGGTTATGTGTTGAAGGATGGATGCAGCTGGATGTAGGATTTGCTAGCTTGGGTGAGATATTATGCTTCCCCTGTATCCTCAACACCTGATTGCATAACCGGAAAGTTTCGGGAATTTCATAGGTGGGAATTCAAGTAGCCTTAGGATATCTTTCCAACAGATGTGTGATATGAAATTGGGATTCGACGTCTAGTGGTTCGCCTATTCACGGTCGATTTTACAGTGGCCTCGTTGTGTCTTAAAGAGTCCTTGGCTATGCTGACTCGGGGACGCTTCGTATGTCATGTGCACTGCCTTGTACATGATGGTGCTGTACGGTTGAGCCCGTGTAGGTCCTACCACGAACACTTCGGACGAAATTTCTATCATGTGTTTGTTCCGGCTTATTCCGCAAACCAACCCTTGGTTTTATTTCTAGTTGTGGTATTCGTTCTTCTCCGACGTCATATGTTGATTCCATCCCTCGTTGATGTACCTCTTCTACATGATTCTTCGTGGCTTCGCAATTTAGGAATATGTGACCACTTCAAGAGAAGTGCATTCGTTCATTTTGTTCTTATGTGAAGACTTATGTTGCATTTTTCATTCCGTTGGATTCACCTTCTATATTTCTCTATTTGTGTGCTAATGGTGGTCAACCTCTTCAGGATGGCTCCTCCAACGCGCACGACTCCGAACCCAGATCCTCCGCCACCTCCGCCTCCTCCGGAAGCATGGCAGGCTGTGATGGCTGCTACTAATGCAAATACTCAGCTGATCATGCAAATCATCCAAGAGCGGAATCAAAGTAGTCAAGCGAACCAAGGCAGCAACCAGAACCAGTTTGCAACTCTGCATCAGTTCCTCGCTAATGGTCCCAAAACGTTCAGTAACTGCGTTGAGGCTACCGATGCTGATGATTGGTTAATCGATCTGGGCAAGCATTTTGAATGTAGCAACGTCAGACCTGAAGATTTCGTCAAGTTCGCGTCTTTCCAGCTCAAGGATCAGGCCGCAGAGTGGTTTCAGCAGTACCGGGATTCCAGAGGTGGACGTTTGATCACTTGGGATGATTTCCGTCGTGATTTCCGCGCTCATCACATTCCTCAAAGTGTGACTGAAAGCAAACGTGAAGAATTCCGCAATCTGAAGCAAGGCTCTTTGTCTGTCTATGACTACAACAAGTTGTTCCAGAAGCTCGCCCGTTTTGCCAAGCAGGATGTTCCTGATGAGAAGAGCATGATCTATCAGTTCAGGGGTGGTCTTCGTGAAGAGATTCAGCTCGCTCTTGTCCTCTTCGAGCCGCTGAGATACGATGAGTTCTACAACATGGCACTGAAGCAAGAGGCTGATCAGCTCAGATGTGATGCTTCCAGGAAGCGAGTCAGAGACACTTCGTCTTCGTCCTCTACTCAAGTGACCAAGCAGCAGAAGTATTGGCTTCCTCCTCCTCCGTTTCGTCAGCCGTATCAGCAGAAGAGCAAAGGTGGCAGTGGTTCGTCCCACCCACCCAACTCAGGCTTTCAGAACAAGACTTCGTCTCAAGCTCCAAGATCGAGTGCTCCGTATCACCGTCCGCTCTCAGAGGTCACGTGCAACAAGTGCCAACAGAAGGGTCACTACGCTAACAAGTGTTTCAACCAGAGGCGTCTTCCTCCTCCTCCTCCTGTCAGATCGGCAAGTACAGCTGTGGTCAAGCATAATTCCATGTCCGCCAAGGTCAACTTGATGAACGCAGCTCAAGTAGAGGATTCGTCAGATGTGATCATGGGTAACCTTCCTGTTAATGGTATTCCTGCAAAAGTACTTTTTGACACAGGTGCATCGCATTGTTTCATTTCAAGGCCTTTTACATCTAGGCATGGTTTGGCTCAGCAAATTCTGCCTAGTCCATTAGCAGTCGTCTCTCCTGGTAAACGCATGCAGGCTAACTCCATTGCTCCGGATATTTCTATCATGTTGGGTGACTTCAAGTTCTTGGCTTCTCCAACGGTTCTTGGCAATTCCGATATCGACCTCATTCTTGGGATGGACTGGCTCTCTAAACATAAAGCTCAGCTGGATTGCGCAGCCAAGCAGATTCAACTGACTCATTCGTCTGAGGAAGTGATTGTCTTTGCTGCTCGGGATAATACCATCCGGTTATTCTCTCTCAATGAGAAGGGTGAATTGGATGCTATTTCGCAGATTCCGGTTGTTTGTGAGTATCAAGATGTCTTCCTTGAAGAACTCCCAGGCATGCCTCCAAACCGGCCTGTTGAATTCGTTATTGAACTTGAGCCCGGTACGGAACCGGTGTGCAAACGGCCTTACAAGCTCGGCCCCGAAGAGTTGAAGGAGTTGAAGAAACAGCTCGATAAGCAAGAAAGTATGGGTCTCATTCGGCCTAGTACTTCTCCGTGGGGTTGTGGTGTTCTTTTTGTGAAGAAGAAGGATGGAACGGACCGACTTTGTGTTGATTATCGTCCATTGAACAAGAAGACCATCAAGAACAAATACCCACTTCCCAACATTAATGAGCTATTCGAACAACTCAAGGGTGCCCAAGTATTCTCCAAGCTTGATCTCCGTATGGGTTATCATCAAATTCGCATTCGTGAACAAGATATTCCGAAGACGGCGTTCAGAACAAGCTATGGGTCATATGAATACACAGTTATGTCTTTTGGCCTCGCTAATGCTCCTCCGACGTTTTCTCGCATGATGAACTTCATCTTCAACCCCTACACCAACGACTTTGTTTTGGTCTATCTCGATGACATCCTGGTTTTCTCGAAGAACAAGGAAGATCATGCCAAACACTTGCGTTTGGTTCTTGACAAGCTAAGGGAACATCAATTCTATGCCAAGTTCTCTAAGTGTGAGTTTTGGCTCGATGAGGTTCTTTATCTTGGTCATATTATCTCCGCCAAGGGCATTTCCGTGGATCCTGAGAAGGTGTCTGCAATCGTTAATTGGGAACCTCCTCAGAATGTGAAGCAACTCCGTAGCTTCCTCGGTCTTGCAAGTTATTGCCGAAGATTCGTTGAAAACTTCTCCAAGATCGCGAAGCCTCTCTCAAATCTTCTTCAGAAGCACGTCAAGTACGTTTGGTCTCCGGAGTGTGATGTTGCTTTCAACGCTTTGAAAGAGAAATTGATCACTGCTCCAGTTCTAACTCCGCCTGATGAAACCAAGCCGTACGAGGTCTTTTGTGATGCCTCTCTCCAAGGTCTCGGTGCAGTACTGATGCAAGAGAAGAAAGTTGTTGCTTATACCTCTCGCCAGTTGAAGCCAAATGAGAAGAACTACCCCACTCATGATCTCGAGTTGGCGGCAGTTGTGCACGCATTGTTGACTTGGAGACATCTTCTCTTGGGAAGGAAAGTGGACATTTTCACTGATCACAAGAGTCTCAAGTACATCTTCACTCAGCCTAACCTCAACCTTAGGCAGACTCGATGGGTCGAAATGATTCAAGAGTACAATCCGAGTATCGAGTATACTCCAGGCAAGGCTAATGTGATTGCTGACGCTTTGAGCAGAAAAGCATATTGCAACAGTCTGATTCTCAAGCCTTATCAACCCGAGCTTTGTGAAGCCTTCCGCAAACTTAATCTGCAAGTTGTTCCTCAAGGTTTCCTTGCCAACCTTCAAGTTTCTCCTACCTTGGAAGACCAGATTCGCCAAGCCCAGCTTCTTGATGCTATGGTGAAAAAGGTGAAGATCGGTATTGCAAAGAGTCAGTCCAAGTACAAGTGCTACCGACTTGATGACAAGGACATTCTCTTCTTCGAGGATCGAATTGTTGTGCCCAAAGGAGAACTTCGTAAAGTGATCATGAATGAGGCTCACAACTCTCTCCTCTCCATCCACCCTGGGAGCACGAAGATGTATCAAGACCTGAAGCAAACTTATTGGTGGACTCGAATGAAGCGCGAGATCGCTCAATTCGTGAATGAATGTGATGTCTGCAGAAGAGTGAAAGCAGAACACCAAAGGCCAGCAGGTCTCCTCCAACCTCTCGCCATTCCAGAATGGAAGTTTGACCACATTGAAATGGACTTCGTGACTGGGTTTCCTAAGTCCAAGCGTGGCAATGATGCTATATTCGTTGTCATCGACAAGCTGACCAAAGTGGCTCATTTCTTGCCTATCAAAGAGTCAATCACTGCAGCTCAATTGGCGGAGCTCTACACCTCTCGCATTGTCTCTCTGCACGGTATTCCTCAAGTGATGTCTTCAGACCGTGGCAGCATCTTTACCTCCAAGTTCTGGGATTCTTTTCAGAAGGCCATGGGCACCAGCATTCGCTTCAGCACTGCTTTCCACCCTCAAACAAGCGGTCAAGTCGAGCGTGTCAACCAAATTCTTGAAGATATGCTCAGAGCTTGTGTTATCTCCTTCGGCATGAAGTGGGAGGATTGCCTTCCTTATGCTGAATTCTCGTACAACAACAGTTTCCAAGCAAGTTCCGGCAAGGCCCCGTTTGAAATTCTGTATGGTAGGAAGTGCCGTACACCTCTCAACTGGTCTGAAACCGGTGAACGTCAGCTGCTGGGTAATGACCTGATCACAGAAGCAGAAGAAATGTGCAAGGTCATTCGTGATAACCTCAAAGCAGCCCAGTCTCGTCAGAAGAGCTATTACGACAGCAAGCACCGTGATTTGGCCTTCGAGATCGGAGACCATGTCTACCTCCGCGTCTCTCCAATGAAAGGGACTCGTCGCTTCGGTATCAAAGGGAAGCTTGCCCCAAGATACGTCGGGCCTTTTAAGATAGTCAGCAAGAGAGGCGACCTCGCCTATCAACTCGAGCTTCCGGCAACCTTTGCCAATGTTCATGATGTGTTTCACGTCTCGCAACTCCGTAAGTGCTTCAAGACGCCTGAGCGCACCGTCAACTTCGAGGACATTGAGCTCCAAGAAGATCTCTCCTACCGTGAGCACCCAGTTGCAATCCTTGAAGAGACTGAACGCAAAACTCGCAACAAGTCAATCAAGTTTCTCAAAGTCAAGTGGTCACACCATTCCGACCGTGAAGCTACCTGGGAACGCGAGGATCATCTCCGTTCCGAGTACCCGGAGTTCTTTCAGCCCTAGATCTCGGGACGAGATCTTTTCGTAGTGGTGGAGTGTTGTAACGCCCCACATGTAACCTTCCCCAAATGTACTCCGACTCTTGCCGTTTCCGGCATTAAGTTATATTTAATTCTCGGGTTCGGGTCTTTGTCTCCGTGTGTTGTTTTTGTTTTCGTGCATCTCATATCATGGCATCACGTGCATTGCATTTGCATACATGCTCATCTCATGCATTCGAGCATTTTTCCCGTTGTCCGTTTTGCATTCCGGCGCTTCGTTCTCCTCCGGTGGCCATTTCTAGCTTTCTTTCGTGTGTGGGGATTAAACATTTCCGGATTGGGCCGAGACTTTCCATGCGGCCTTGGTTTACTACCGGTAGACCGCCTGTCAAGTTTCGGGTCATTTGGACTTCGTTTGATACTCCAACGGTTAACCGAGGGACCGAAAAGGCCTCGTGTGTGTGAAGCCCAACACCCCTCCATTTTGGCCCAAAACCCACCAAACTCAGCTCCATCGTCTCGGTCGTTCGATCACGATCGTGTGGGCGAAAACCGCACCTCATTTGGACTCTCCTAGCTCCACTTATGTCTATAAATACCCCCTCCATTTTCGGATCCCGTCTCCCACCTCGAAACCCTAAAAAAAAAGAGATCCAGCGCGTCGGCCGGACACGTCCGAGTCCGACCGGACAAATCGCGCCGCCGCCTCCGCACCAGTGGGGAGCCGCCACGTGGCGCCCCAGATCCGCCGCCGCCGCCGGCCCGGGAGGCCCGAGCCGGGCCCCCGCGAGCCCGTAGCCGCGCCGCCCGTCCCCCGTCGCCTCTCCACACTCCGGTGGCCGGAGCTCCACCGCGCCGCCGCGGAGCGCCTCGCCGGAGCCCGCGCCGGCCGACCCCGCCGCCACACCACGCCGGCTAGCCGCCGCCGCCTCGACCACGCCGCCCCGGCGACCACCGGATCCGGCCGGCCCCGCCGCTCTCCCTCCTCGCCGACGAGCTCCGGCTCCCTCCTCTCCACTCCGGTCGCCGCCCCGACGAACTTCGGCGGGATCCGCCGCCGCGCCATTGCCGGCGCCCCCTGCTACAGTGTTTGCGCCCCGATCTAGATCTGGCGTGAACAGTAAACCCTAACCCCGTTTTTTTTTCTCCAAGTCCCAGGAATTTTACTCCATATGCCCATGTTTGACCTGCCATAACTTTGCATCCGTAGCTCCGATTTGGGCGTATAATATGTCAAATTCTTCGTCTCGACGAGTACATCATTTCATTCCATTGCATCATTTGCATTTGAGGTCATCTGGTTGCCAAAAATACTGTTGGAAGGAGGCATGTTGAGTTAAATTGCAGATCCGTTAGTCCAACATGCACTTTTGTCATTTTTGCCATATTTAATCCGTGCATGATATGCCTGTGCCCCTTTGGGATGAATTGTTAAGCATGTTACCTTCTTTCCAGAGGTGTCTTCCATGTATTTTTAGGAGGTGTGTGTTGTCTTGTGCAAGCTTGCGAAGAGGGCTACCTGAGATTTCAGATTTCAGGGACTTAGTGATTTTCACTAAGTCTGAGCCGTTTTAGTTCACGATGCTATATGTCCGGCTTGTTTCCTAGCGATCCGTGCCTATTTTGAGGATGATTAGTAAGAGTGAATTGTTATGCTTGTTGTGCTTAATCCATCCATGTCTTTACTTGTTATGTTGGAGCACCCTAGGTTGACTCAATCGAGCTCAACTTTTGGATAGTTGCTGTTTTGGGCAGATCGTCAACTCTTTTGCGATTTTGCCGGAGTGATTGCTAGTGATCCATGCATGCTATGCCATTGTTCTTGCCATGTCTAGCTAGCATTTTGTGCCTTCTTAATGGATATATGCTTGCCTTGCCATGACTTGCACCGTAGTGAGAGCATCGAGCTCGTTTATATGCCTCCGTGAGTTATTATTTCAGCATGTCCCAGTTTTCACTAAGTCTGAAAACTGATTGTGTTTCATCGATGTTCGTGTGCTCGGTAGAGTATTTTGTGAACCCTTTTGGCCCCAGGTCATGTTGGGTGTTTTGTTAAGCTTGTTGAGTAGCTCCATGCCATGCTCTTACTTGCCATGTTCAGGTTTTCCTTCATGTTGTTTTGCTGCTCCGAAGAGAGTATCATGGTCTGAAATTCCAGACTAGCGTTAATTTCGCTAAGTCTGAAATCTGTTTTGCTTATTCAGTTTTGCCATGCTTGTTTGAAGCCCTTAGTGGATGAATTTGCCTATGCCTCAGTCATGATGATTTGTTAAGCTTGATGAGTACATCACTGCCATGTAATTTGTTTTCATGTTGGGTGGCTGTAGCATGTTCATTTTGTTGCATTTAGTAGGCATGTTGCTGTAAATCGCAGATCGGTTCGTTTAGTAAAACGCTTGCCATTTCTTAACCGTAGCTCCGATTGCCATGATCTTTATATCGTTTTCAGGGGATTTCTTCCCCTCTATCCAGTGGCACTCTTGGATTTCCAAGTTGAGGCCAGGTTCATGCATTTCCTGTTACTTGTTGCATTCTTGCATCCCGCATCGCATCCCGCATAGCATATCATCTTTGCATCGTATTGGTTGCCCTTGCACGTGGTTGATTGTATCCTTGTTGCTTGTTTGTGTTGTTGGGTAGAGCCAGGAGATGAGTTCGCTAACGAGGAGCCCGTTGAGTTTGCTTTTGAGGATCCAGTCAATTCTGACAACTGTGCAGGCAAGATGATCACACCCTTGAAATCACTACTATCTTTGCTATGCTAGTTTGCTCGCTCTTTTGCCTTGCCAATGCTACGATGCCTACCACTTGCTTGTCAGCCTCCCAATTGCCATGATTGAGCCTCTAACCCACCTTTGTCCTAGCAAACTATTGATTGGCTATGTTACCGCTTTGCTCAGCCCTTCTTATAGCGTTGTTAGTTGCAGGTGAAGATTGGAGCCGTTCCTTGTTGGAACATTTATTTACTTGTTGGGATATCATTATATTGCTATGTTATCTTTACTCATCTATATACTTGGTAAAGGGTGGAAGGCTCGGCCTCTCGCCTAGTGTTTTGTTCCACTCTTGCCGCCCTAGTTTCCGTCATATCGGTGTTATGTTCCCGGTTTGTTGCGTCCCTTACGCGGTTGGGCTATAATGGGAACCCCTTGATAGTTCGTCTTGATTAAAGCTTTTCCAGCAATGCCCAACATTGGTTTTACCATTTGCCACCTACCCGTTTCTTTCCCTTGGGTTTCCGGAGCCCGAGGGTCATCTTATTTTAAACCCCCCCGGGCCAGTGCTCCTCTGAGTGTTGGTCCAACTGTCAGCTGCCGGTGGCCACCAGGGGCAACTCTGGGCTGGCCTACCCGTACCTAAGACAATCTGAGTGTGCCCTGAAAAAGAGATATGTGCAGCTCCTATCGGGATTTGTCGGCGCATTCGGGCGGTGTTGCTGGACTAGTTTTGACCTGTCGAATCATCTTGTTGTACCGGGATACCGAGTCTGATCGGTGGGTCCTGGGTGGAGGTCTATTCCTTCGTTGACCGTGAGAGCTTGTTATGGGCTAAGTTGGGACCCCCCTGCAGGGATTGATCTTTCGAAAGCCGTGCCCGCGGTTATGGGCAGATGGGAATTTGTTAATGTCCGGTTGTAGATAACTTGAACTTAATTAATTAAAATGGATCAACTGCGTGTGTTGTCGTGATGGCCTCTTCTCGGCGGAGTCCGGGAAGTGGACACGGCGTTGGAGTTATGCTTGCGTAGTCTGCTCTACTTAGTTACCGCTCGTGCTTTGCCTTCTCTTCTCGCTCTCTTTTGCGAATAAGTTAGCCACCATACATGCTAGTCGCTTGCTGCAGCTCCACTCACATTACCCCTTCCTTACCTATTAAGCTTAAATAGTCTTGATCGCGAGGGTGCGAGATTGCTGAGTCCTTGTGGCTCACAGATTACTATTATACCAGATGCAGGGACCGATGACACTCCTCCGGATGGCGCGTTCGAGCTGAAGTGGGAGTACGACGAGGACTCTCAGCGATATTATGTTTCTTTTCCTGATGATCAGTAGTGGTGCCTGCTCGGGGTTCGATCCAGGGTTTAGTCGCATGTTGGGGGGTCTTTTCTATTTTGGCGCCGTAGTCGGGCCATGAGTGTTTGTATGATGTATGCTATTTATGTACCTTGATGTGACGTGGCGAGTGTAAGCCGACTATTATTATTATTCCCCCTTTATATTTATATGTACATGGGTTGTGTGAAGATTGCCTCACTTGCGACATATGCCTTCAATGCGATTATGCCTCTAAGTCGTGCCTCGACACGTGGGAGATATAGTCGCATCGAGGGTGTTACACATCTCTTCAGTATTGAAGGACGATACAAGATGTAGCTAAGGAGTTGTCTCTGATGATCAACATGCTATGCTAAAGTGTTTGCTTCATCGTTGGGCTTCCATTTGTCACAATTTTTGCCTTCTTCTTCCCTCTTCATTAATACCAGAGTTTGTTTTGACTAATTGTTTGTTCATGTGTGTTTCGGTGTTACAATGTGATCTCCCGGTGATTCCAATTGCCAGATTATCATCCCAAGTGTTGGTTTGGGCACCATTTTTTTGTTGTATATATTTTAGTCAATTGTCCAATTATTGTTTTGTTTATGAAATCATAGTGCCACTATATTATTAATATTTACAAAATGTAAATCAACTTGATGAACGAGGTACCATGAATTATATGCTCTCTTTTAAGATGCTAGATTGTTTATACAGAGTATTTAGGACTGTTATGTCCGCAGCAACGCGTGGGGCATCATCTAGTAATAATGAATGAGCAAACACAGAAAGAACTAGCAAGAAAAAATAACAATCCGAGCGACCCAAGCAAACTTTTCTTCCGTGGCTGAAGCGAGCTAACTGGCCCGTGGAGAGTTGTACATGAGGGCCAGCGCAGTTTGGCGAGCTTCAAGTGGTTGAGAGGTGGTCTCAGCAAGAAACTGAGTCAATTACACCAATAGTGCTATAACTTGGCATAAACGGTCACTTTAGTGCTAGAACTTGCGGGATACATTAAAGTGGTGCAAAAACTTGGTTTGGACGTGCAAATACGGTGGCTGCATAGTGAAGGTTGGTTGTGTAGCATGCTCTTTTTTGCAAAAACACCCTCAGATTTTTATTTTTATTTCTCATGAAAAGGTACATGTTAGGCGCGTGGCATCTGGTGGGTCTCACTTGTCACTGAAACATCACAAATTTTGTTAGAATGAAAAATATGGCGCAGAGGGATTCGTACCGGTGACCGCGGTCTAACCAGCGTGCGCGGCTACCCACCCGCCCAGAGTTCACTTGCTAATGCATAAGCAAACACAAGTTTTACATCTTTCAATCAATGTTGGGGATATCGCTTATCGGAAACTTATCGGCCGACCCATGATAAGGGGTAAATCGGCCAGTTTATCGGCATATCGGCCGATTTATCGTCATATCGGTTGACTTATCGGCCGATATATCTTATCGGTCAAACACTGGTAAGCGATAAATCGGGCGATTTATCGGAATATCGGAAGATATCTTGAACAATGCTTTGAATTAAGTAACATAAATCAAGAATTTTAATTCGTAAAAAAAGTTTCGCCCATGGGGTTTTGAACAAGCTACCCATGTAAAACAAGTAGGAGGGCGTGCCACTCCAACTATGGACTTTTAAATGTTTGTTTTAGACAAATGGACTCTGATGTGTAAATATAATTGTTACGGTTCATGTCTATAATAAAACGTGCTCCTGAGCTACAATTTACATGTATATTACTCCCTTTGTTCATTTTTGTAAGTCGTTTAGTACAGCTGAAATTGAACTGTTTTAGATGATGTCTTAAATGTCTAAAAGGTCTTACAAAAGTGAACGGACGGAGTATTACAATTTACATGTCTATAATAGAATATGTATATTATTTATAATTACAAGTTTAAAAAATTGTAATTATAAATAATATACATATAAATAAATATATGAACCAAAAAATGCTCACCTATTAAATTTAAAATCCATCAATTTAAATTACGAAATATTTTTATATTTTTTGATATGAATTAAAATATCAAAGTAACTTTAGAAAATATTTGTACTTAAATAAATTATCCTATAAGTACAAAAAACTACTTTTTTATAATATAATTATGTTGTATATAAAATTGTCCAAGATTTAATTTGTTTATGTTGTTTTATAAGTGTTCATGCATTTTTATAAATTTTGTGTGTTTTCTATAAATTATATTTGTATTTATAAATTAATTTAAATATATGTATGAAAAAAAGTTAGCCTAGTGTGACTGCAGATTCTGAAATGAATACATATTTACAATACAATTTACATTTTTTTAGGCTAAAAAATGAAAAGAAAAAAAACTAGCATGTTTAAGGCACGAAATGCTAGTCTCACTGTGGCATCTTTTTTTAGATTTATAATTGTAATTTTACATTCCCTGTGATTTTCTTCTTATTCTTATTTTACATTATTTTAGGTCAGGATGTAAAAGGCTTAGTATCATTATATTAACATTAATTGTTATGTGCTGGGTTGGCTAGCTGCGCACTCTGTTTGACCCAAGGGTCACCTGTTCGAGTCATGCGTGGTTTCCATTTTTCATTCTGAAACTAATAAAATTTGTGATGTTTGGCTGATAAGTGGGACCATCCGATGCCACACATGTAATTACTGTATAAACTTAACAGGGGCCTTTATGTAAGAAAAAAACAAAAAAATAAGAATTCAAGGTTTTTTTGCAAAAAGAGCATGCCACACACCCGTCTTCCCAATATGGTCACGGACACCGGGCCTTACGCCATGCTGTCATGCCCCGTCAGCGTTGCCGGCGTATAGAAACGAGATTTGCACCGTATTTGCACGTTCGAGTCAAGTTTTTGCACCACTTCGATGTATGCCACAAGTTCTAGCACTAAAGTGACCATCTGCACCAAGTTCTAGCACCACCGATGTAATTGACTCCAAGAAACCGACAAGGCCTCATTTGAGTCCTGTGTATTTGCCAACTTGCGTCTTGTACTATGTTGTTGCATGGGCAGTCTAGGCTGGATTACGGGCTGGCCAGTAGCAAAAACCCAGGGTGGTCTATATACGTCTCTGGCCCACCCGTGTGGCTATGCCACTTTGAGTGAGAAGAACATGACATACTCCCTCTGGCCCCATAATATAAGACGTTTTTATAAGTTATGTTAGCTTACAAATATACTTAGTGTGTCCCTATAATATAAGAGCATTTTTAACACTACATTAGTATAAAAATGTTTTTATATTATAGGACGGGAGGAGTAGCTTGCAAAAACATTTATATTATGGACGGAGGGTATAACATAAAGTAGGTGCACAAAAATTCATAGAAAAATGAGCTAAAAAGAAGAATGAAAACAACTATATCATGACATACAACCATTTTAGGTCCTTTAAGAAAACAATCCCGTTATCACATTCAGGTGGACGCTGCATAGGGGGAAAATACTCTATCTATACCAATATAAAAAGACCCAAAGAGGCAGATCCAATTAATCTGAGCCATCAAATCATGTCAATCCAACGATCTAGATAGACTGCTTCAATGTCGAGAGGTTAACATGTTTAGCATGCAGTTAATTTCATGCCAAATATAGTGCCAATCACATAATAACACGCAAATAATTTCCTACAAATTAGCATGCATTGCACGTACACATTTAAGTAAGGAAAAATACATGGAAGTGAGGAATTAAAAGGATTATAAGATCAGAAAAAATGCTAATATATTGAATGATTGCTCAGTGGTGTTGTCAAACTGATTTATCTTGCACACAAGCAATGTTTTTTAGATAACTCCAGAATCTAAAAATCATCCCTCAACCCATTCGGGAGAATAAGAGCACTCCAACTCGTCCAAAAAAATAAAAATAAAACCACTCCAGGCTCTAAATTGTTCCTAATCAAACAAGGTGCAAATTGAAATATGAAGTTAATCAATCACGTACACAGTGATGACCAGCATGAACTGAAGTACACACAAAAAAATCCAGTTCACAAAAAAAAAATTACACAAAAAAGAAGACCCGATGAAACCACTCAAGGTGGGCATGTGGTATAAACTTAAAATCTGGTTCTATTGTTCAGTTTTTTTTTCTTAAATTTGGTTAGCAAAAAAATACGAAAATAACCATTCAAAATACCTAACCCAAAATTTGGATAACCATTTTTTGGTGCTGTTTTCGGTTAATACCAAATGGACATTGCGTTTTAAAAACTTTGCTCAGAGTATAGCAATAGGTAAAAAATTGTGCCTTATCTCATCAGCGAAGCGAGGTGGGATTAAAAGTTCCCTGGCCAGTTGTTTGCACACTCGCACACAGGCTAAGCTATAGCGCTAGAGGTCGGCCCAATATCCACTTAGGTTATTTTATTGAAGAGCCGAATATCGAAATCACTAATCGAGAAGTATTCATTATAAAAAATCATTCTCACCTTCTTAGGTAATGACTAGTGGCGCGCTGTATGTGCGCCACTTGTCGCAGCCTGTGAGTTTTTCCTTTTTTTCATAGATTTGTTTATTCAAAATGTTTTATCTCTTATACCATGCATTCAAATCTTGAACCGTTTTCACCGTTGGATTTCTCGCATCGAGATCTTCAAAACTAGATCTCATGTTGATAGATTTTAACGAACTTTTTTTCACCAGAAAACGGATGAAAAAACCGAATCGAGAGCATGGGTTTTTTCACTTTTCGAAAAAGGCACGCCCATGTCTCTCGTGAAACCACAACCATGCCTCTCATGGCAGAAAAACCGTGCCGCTTACGGAAGGAAAAAAACAAAAAATGACTTTCTTTTCTTTTCCGAGAAGTATAGTCGTACCTCTCGCGAAAGCACAACCATGCCCCTCATAGAAGCAAAAATGTGCCTCTCACGAAAGACAAAAAAACCAGAAAATACGTTTTTCCGTTTTCGAGACGCACGAACGTGACTCTCGTAAAAGCACAACCATGTCTCTCACGAAAGCAAAACCGTGCCTCTCGTGGAAGAAAAAAAAACAGAAAACATGTTTTTTTTTCGTTTCTGATAGGCACGGCCGTGCCTCTCGCGGAAGCAAAATCATGCCTCTCGCGGAAGAAAAAAAAACAAAAAATGTGTTTTTTCTGTTTTCGAGAGGCACGGCCGTGAGTCTGGCGATAGCAAAACCGTGCCTCTCGCGAAAGCAAAACCGTGCCTCTTGTGAAAGAAAAAGAAAAGAAAACACATTTTTTGTGCAAAAAATAATTCAATTTTTTTATCCAAAAGCTAAGGAAGACCAATGAAAATCCGTCGAAATACGAAAAAAACTGTTTAAAAAGCCGAAAACACGTGCGGAAAAAAGATCCGGAGGGAACGCCCAGAGCTCAACACGTGGCAGACGGCTGAGAGCGCGGCAAGTGACGCTGATCGTTCTGAAGCCCCCGAAGGAGCACTTGTCAACTAATTGCCCCCGCTGAATATGCGCTGAAGTGAGACGTCCTAGTTACACATGGGCCAGTGGACTTTTCGGCTCGTAGCCTTGAGCGTAGTGAGAAAATTGAACAACGTCGTTCATGGGAGCTCCTTTTAGTGGCCTCAGGCGCCAAGGAAGCTCCTTGTGCCCACGCGCCAACACTAGTAGGCTAGCCGCACTCGATCACATTTGATGAAAAAAGAACGAAAAATATCAGAAAGAATGAAAAAAACCATAAATTCAAAAGAGTTCATGAATTTTGAATTTTTTTCATAAAATTGGAAAAAAAAATAAACGCTTTGAAAAGAAGTTCATCGAATTAAAAAAACCATTGAACTTGATAAAAGTTCATCAAATTTGAAAACGTTCATCCATTTATTTAAAAGATAATTCAGTTTTTAAAAAGGTCATCCATTTAGAAAATAGTTTATCGATTTTTAAAATTAGTTTGTCAAATTTCAAAAAAGTTCATTGAATTTTAAAAAATCATCAAATTTGGAACAAAGTTCATAAAAATTTGCAAAAGAGTTTGTCGAATTCAAAAAGGAAATTCATCAAATTTTTAAAATGTTCAATAGATTTCAAAAACAAAGTTCATATAATTTGAAAACGTTCATCAATTTTGAAAAAAGTTCACGATTTGTTTTTTAAAAAACTACGCATGAAACAAAAAAGGACAAGACAAAGAAAAAAAAGGAAAGACCGGACTGAAGAACTAAATAAAAGAACAAAACAGAATTGGTGTGCGTCAGCGGCTTATTGGCCTGGTGGTTGCTGCACTTCCCTTCGATCGATGTGGTTGGGGTTTGGTCCCATGACCAACCATCACCTTTTTGGATGTTTAAACAAAAAAAAAAAGAAGGGAGATGGGCCGGCCCAGACGAACCGCGGGCGTGCGCCCGTTTGCAGTTTATACTATAACGAGCGCCTGAAGCGCAGAATAGAAAATGTCGTCATTACTTCAACCTAGAGAGAGTTTCACGTCGCTCCATGTGTATTGTGGCCGTGCTGGACGCGGTGGCAACCCAAGTGGCAGCCGCAATCATCTCAGTGAGGGACTTCAGGCGAGCGCCTAGCTCAAGAGCGCTCACGCATGCAGGAGCTTGTTCTCAGTCTGGAAAGGCGTGCACTGGTTCGTGGCTAGGGATGGCATTTTTGCCCATGGATATGGGTAAACGCGGGTATCCTACCTAAATATAATGGGCATGGGCAAGACTTGAAGAGATTTTCTACCCATGGGTAATGGGTATCCATACTCGCAAAATATATGGGTAGGACATGTGTATGAAATTGCGCCCATAGGTAACACGGATACCCCGAAAAGATTAATAAATGAAAATAAGTCCTATGACATGTGGTGTGAACATCCAAATCCCATGGCCCAACCCTAAATCTGGTATTCCCTAAACCAGCTATAGCTCATATGCTCACACACACTTTCTCGCCACTCCCCCTACATCATATGTGTCTCCTCGAAATGATGAAATCTCGAATTATCGTCGTCGAACTCCTTTCCATCTCGACCCAGCGATCCCCGATTCCCATAGCCGCCTCCCACTACATCGAGATTCCACCAACCGTTGCTCATACTCACTTGATTCCTCCAAGAGGCCACCCATCAAAGGAGGTTGCGTCAGTGCTATACTACTCGCTTATCATCACTTGTATTTTAGACTCGTTTCTCTAATATTTAGAAATTTAAATACCATAGATTATACCCATTGGATACCCATTGGGTATAGGATACCCGATGGGTATGGGCATGGGTTCGATTTATACCCATGGGTATTGTAGTGGGTATGTATAAAAAGTTTCTATATATGAGTAAGGGTTTGGGCAGACGGAGGTTGTACCTGCCCATATCCTACCCATTGTCATCCCTATTCGTGGCCTCTTGTGTTGCCACTTCTATGGCACGGTGTGGTCAATGATATGAGACTTGGAACAAGTGGGACATATGCAGCGATTATCAAGGAAATTATAAACACTACATCACAGTTCCAGAGTTGCTCTTTCATCTCCGAAGGGTGAGACACCAACTTCGAGGCACATAGCCTTACTAGACATGCTTTTGGTCTGGGGAAGGTCGCCAGATGTGGCTTCTAAACCCTCCGGATTTATCTTGATTTCCTATGAACAATAACAATTAAGCAATAAAGTGTGTTTAGACTAAAAAACAAGCAGTGTTACCACCTCTGCCTCCAGCTCGTCCACATGTGACTGCTTGCACACGCGTGACCGCTGCGCGGATGACCGGTTTAACTTATTATGCTTACAATTCATTTCCTCCTCGGTGAATCTAGCCGGTGGCATCATGGCTGTACACCGAGGCGGGTGACGCGTCTGGTGCATGGGGTTGGTGCCTCGGGCGCCATGAGGGGAGGAGAGGATAATGCCAAGGAGAAGAGATAGGAGCGGAGGTGAAGGAGCAGTCTCCGGGGTCAAGGTCAGGCCGCGCGAGGATCTCACCCCGGGGGGTGGCTGCTGGGGAAACGAAATGAGGGAGAGGAGTATATTAATAATGTGGCTTATTTTTAAGAGAACTAACAGGTGAATCCGGCTTGTCATGTGGGCCAATATAATCCAGTTGACTTTTGTACCACGTCATCCATGACAAGTAGACCAGACATGTTAGAATCGGATCAAATTTGGCTTAATGGGTCATTGCAGTGATCTAGACGCTCTTATACTATTTCTTTGCAGAGGGAGAAGTTCTTTGTAACGAAATACCGTAAAGATGATAGTTTTTTTAGTCCACAAAAAGAACGGGATCTACAAACTCAAACTCACATCTTATAGTCAGAACAGAAAGAACAAAATGATCATGGCCTAGTCTGTGTACCCGATTTCGTACTAGCTAAAAGTATTTTCAATAGGCGCGCAACATGTGGCTTGCTAAAACAATTTTTACAGTGCGGAAATAGTGGTTTTTATGCACGGCAGGGCGCTGGCTCCAGTGGTCGCTGTAAAATATTATGCGTGAGCCGGTACAACAGGCGCTGGAAAAAAAAATGACGTGCGCGAGCAACCAAAATATGTACTACAATATTTGAAACAACATTTTAGATAAAATTCAACTATACAAATAGTATAGTTCAACCAAACAACATAAACTAGTCCGATACAAATAAAATAGATAAAAACTACGGTGCAACTAGACTATGAACTACTCTGAGTCATCCTCATCATTTTCACTGGTGTCGTCTGAGGTATCAAGAAACACGTCTTCCCACCAAGGATCATTATCGTCAAAGTATGACGCCTGTCCCAGGTCGCACTGCAATATTGCCAGTGCCTTCCGTCGACGCATGTCCGCCCGTTTCGCGCGTCGCCTTGCCCTCCTCTCCGGCCAGAAGGCGTTCTCGGCGACATCATGCAGGTAGCGCTGGCGCCACTCCACCATGACTAGCAGCTTGTCCACCTCAGCGATGAGGAGGCGGCACTGCTGCCTACAGTGTCCCTAACGGTCGCTGTCGGTTATTAGCCACGGCGGAGGGGCGACTGTCTGGGCCTACTCGCATGTCCACACGTTGTGGAAATTCATTGCAGGTGTGGCCTTGACAGGCGCCACGCCGCAGCGTCGTACGCGTGGATGGCCCCGTGCGTGGTCTCGAATGTCCCAAGACCGAGACGCGCGCCATCGGAGTGGATCTCTGTGTAGAACGCGTCAGAAAGACGGACGCGGACGCCGCGGTAGCCGGAGCTACTCCAGCAGCGCGGCGTTATGTCAGCAGCAGGGAAGAGCGCGTCGAGAGAATGACGCGGCGACGGCAGCAGGGCGCCAGATACGAGGAAGAAGTAGGCAGCGGGAGAAAGAAGTGGACGCTAGGGCTCGAGTGTGCGGTTGACGGCTTGGGCGCGCGTATTTTATAGAGCGCGCCGGACGCCGCACGCCAAGTCGTTCTTGTGCCCGCACGATTCTTTGCCTCACGCCGGAATTTCCCGTGGCCGCTGGAGCGCGCAACCAGCCGTTTCCCCGCGCGCGATATTTGACGTGTTATTTGAGATGCTCTAAGGATTCGTCCCCGGGTACAAATCGGAATCGCTCGATCTACTGTCCTTCTCCGTCCACCCAAAATTCCATACTAAGGATTCCTCCCCGACTACAGATCAGTATCGGCGAGTCCCCGCTGGCCCGCTCAATATAGGCATCAGAGGAAGCGCCTGCGTGATGCACACAAGCAAGCGATCGCGGTGTCGATCGTTCACGAGGAGCAGAGGAGATACCTACGTATCAGCCACCCGATTGGAGACAAGCGCTCGAGCATGGCCATGGCCGTGGACGAGCAGCCGTCGCACCCGTACCGCCGCTGGGGCCTGCCCCTCGAGAGCGGCACGGGGCACAGGTTAACCCCGAGGGCGAACGAGCCGATCTACGTCACGGATGTCTTCCTCGTCGACGCGGAGAGCGCCGGCGGCCAGGGCGCCGTGGCCGCCTGCGTAGAGATCGGCACGCGGGACCTCCTGCTCGGGCTCGTGTCCGCGGAGAATCCCCACGTGGAGCTGCAGACCCCGGTGATGCTGGACGAGGAGTTTCGCTTTTACGTCATGGGGCCCGGAGACGACGCCAACGTCGATGCTGGCATAGACACTGAAGGCGACGGTGACGCCTACGCCGACGCGGCAGTCGTCATGTTCGAGGGTTTTCTTGTCACTGACACGGAGGAGGAGGAGGAGGCTGCCGACGACAAGGATGAGGAGTATGAGGTGTACGAGGAGAGGGAGGATACCTACGGCGAGGTCGACCGATACGTGGCCAGGGCGAGCAGTGCCGGCGGCATCTCCAAGGACGCTCGACAGGTTGTAGCCATAAGTACAGCATTCTTAGGAATTCTGGTGTCTGTCTCTATGTTAGCATTCCTCGGATTGATAAAGTAATCGTGAATTCATCTATGGGTGAACTGCGTCGTCGCCCATACTGTATTTGTTTTGAAGATGTATCCGTGACTAATCATTGTACTTTATCAAAAAGGGCGAAGTGTTACGCACTTATGCTTCATTGCCTATATTGTTGCTTTTCTTTATTGACTTCTTAAGCTTGCACACTTTTTTCTTTTCCATCTCCTCAACTTGGACACTACGTCCTCTCGAGTCTCACCTCTAGTAAGTACCGCACAAACATCTAGCAAATTTTTCGCTATCAATAGATCAATGGTTCTTCCCAATATCAAAACTTGCGTCCTACTCCCTCCGGTCCCTTTTCACTTCACATATTAGATTTGTATCAAGTACAACTTTTCAAAGTTTGATCAAATTTATATTAAAAAATATCAACATCTACAACACCAAATATATATACTATGAAACAACATTGAATTATTATCTAACAATATTGATTTGGCATTGTGAATGTTGATACTTTCTTCTATGAGTTTGGTTAAAATAGAGATACTTTGACTTCAAAAAAAATGCAGACTAAAAAGGACGGGGGGGGGGGGGGGGGGGGGAGTACATACAATTTTGAGCAAACAATGAGTTTCAAATTACGGTGAATCCAAAGAACAACCTTACAAAATGGCACTCACTCAGTCCTTTTCGCACTTGTAGAACACCCATCCGGCATGTTTCGACGTGCTCGAAACAAGGCACGACATCAACCACGGGTAGTGGTCACACTTGATGACCAGCTGTGGCGAGCCGACGAGCTATTGAGCGAGTGCTGAGCCCCGGCTAATGACCAAACGTCGTTGTGCCGGTGGTTGGTCGATGGATGAGATGCAAGCATCGAGTGGAGGATGACATACCAAAAGGGGCGCACAACGGTTGAGGGGTTGCACGGGTTGGTCCCTGTCGAATCCAACCAAAACATGACAGTGCTGGTGGTTGGGATGCGTCGAATCCATCGACTGCGGTGACATCCATAAATCTACCAATTTAGTCGTTGGCCGGCGGCGACGAGAACCGATTAAATCAAAGTGGGGAGGAGAGGGGGAAGGAAAATTATTTTTACTCCATGGATGGACGGCCGAGTAAATATAAGAGTCGGTCGGCCGAGGAGGATAATGTTTACTCCTCTAAAACTTTTAGGGATCCGTTAGATGCAATTTAGGGTCCGCCTACCTCTGGTGCTGAACGGTCCGCCTCGCCACACCAGCTGCTTGTCGACGCCCCGCTGGGCTCCTTCCCTATCACCAACTCTCTCTACTAGTGAGGCCCGTCTCTCCAAGCACTGCTGATGCATCACCTCCCAAGTGTTGTATAGAGGATTCAATTTGCCAGTCATTTATCAGATATTATGGAATGTATATGAGTCGGTGGTCATCCGACGCTTCGGCTAGAAGGCGTAATAACCACTACTCTAGCGTGCATCTTTGTGAAACTTCACATCCATTACTCTTCTTCACACGTTCCCAAACTCTTATTTTCATTTTCTATTTCTTTCCTTTTTATTTTTATTATTTCTCCTTTTCTTTTTTCTAGTTCTTTTTGTTTTTTGGTTTTATATTCCTTCTTTTTTGTTTCATTTTTCCTTTTTCAAATTCAGTAATTTATTTTTTCAAATTTGATGAACATTGCTTCAAATTCGATGATTTTTTTTTCAAATTTGGTGAACTATTTTGAAAATCAATCAATTTTTAAAAAAATGATAAATTTTTAAGAAAATTGATGAATTATTTTTCAAATCCGATGAACTTTTTAAAAAAATCCATGACTTTTTTTCAAATACGGTGACCTATTTTCAAAATCTATGATTTTTTTCAAATTTGAAGGACTTTTTTTTAAATCAATGAACTTTTTCAAATTCGGTAAACTATTTTGAAAATTGATGAATTTTTTCAAATATAATGAACTTTTCTAAAAAAATCGATGAACAAATTTTCAAATTTGTGATTTTTTTGAATTCGATGAACTTTTTTGAAGTTTGTGAACTGTTTTTCAAAATCAGTGAACATTTTCTAATTCATATTTTTTTGTGATTTTCTAATTATTTATTTTATTTTTTCCCAAATTGAACGGTTTGACCAGTCAACCGCGACTGGTTATAGTCGACCGTGGGAGCTACGGAACCAGGGCGAACACTACCGCCTTGTTGGGCCGGCTCATAAAGGAGGGCGCGTGAGTGCCAACTACACTCCCTGGCGCTTAAGGCGCTGGGGAGGAGCTCTCATGATGCTGGTAGTCTTTTTTTTTTGAGAAACACCATATAGCTTTATTTAAGCAATGTTTGTGGGGATACAAGCTATAGGTGGGGGTGAGGTGAGCCAAACATGGCGCCCACTCTCGAGGGAAGTAGTCGCTTTTACATGATTATGTGCTTCTACATTGAATGCTCGATACTCATAACTACTAGACACCTCCGGAAGCAAAGCCTTCTTCGCTAGAATCTCCTAGATGATCACTCCATAGCTATAGGGGTTATCCTCCTCAATATTGCGGACCACCTAAAGACAGTCTGTAGCAATTTGTACCCATGAGAAGTTTAGGTCAAGAGCCAGAGACATTGCCTCACTGCAAGCGATAGCTTCAAGGTATCCGTGGATGTTGGTAGTCAGGCGACCCGGCCAGGCTGGAAGCATAAAGGTATCCGTGGATGTTTTTGTTTCCAGAGTGGATTTTCTACTCCCAGGTGTACTACACCCAAGTTGTCTAAAAATTGAAAAAACGTTATTAAACAACATCCAAAAAATCTGAAACGTTGTGACATCAAACTCTATCAAATATTTGAGGTTCTTATAAAATTTCATCTGAAAAATAACATCCGAGGAGCTCCCACACACTACTAGGGAAAACCCTACTAGTAGAATTTGTTTTATAGCTAGTAGTAGCACTGGTACCAGCGCTACCACTAAGGCGCTACAACTAACTAGTAGCAGTAGCGCTGGAAAGGGAGCGTGTAGGACCTTGAAGTAGATGTGTCTAGAGGGGGGGGGGGGGTGATTAGACACTTAATGCTAAAGTTGCAGTTTTTAAGCTTTTTCGGTTTAAGTGGAGTTTAGGCACAATTTCAACATTCATAATACATATCAAGCCAGCATGCAAAGAGTATATAGGCAGCGGAAAGTAAAACATGCAACTTGCAAGAATGTAAAGGGAAGGGTTTGGAGAATTCAAACGCAATTGGAGACACGGATGTTTTTTCCGTGGTTTGGATAGGTGGTGCTATCCTACATCCATGTTGATGGAGACTTCAACCCACGAAGGGTAACGGTTGCGCGAGTCCACGGAGGGCTCCACCCACGAAGGGTCCACGAAGAAGCAACCTTGTCTATCCCACCATGGCCATCGCCCATGAAGGACTTGCCTCACTAGCGGTAGATATTCACGAAGTAGGCGATCTCCTTGCCCTTACAAACTCCTTGGTTCAACTCCACAATCTTGTCGGAGGCTCCCAAGTGACACCTAGCCAATCTAGGAGACACCACTCTCCAAGAAGTAACAAATGGTGTGTTGATGATGAACTCCTTGCTCTTGTGCTTCAAACGATAGTCTCCCCAACACTCAGCTCTCTCTCACAGGATTTGGATTTGGTGGAAAGAAGATTTGACTGGAAAGCAACTTGGGGAAGGCTAGAGATCAAGATTCATGTGGTAGGAATGGAATATCTTGGCCTCAACACATGAGTAGGTGGTTCTCTCTCAGAACATATGAGTTGGAAGTGTAGATGTATTCTGATGGCTCTCTCCACGAGTGAAGAGGAGGTGGAGGGGTATATATAGCCTCCACACAAAATCCAACCGTTACACACAATTTACCAATCTCGGTGGGACCGAATCAACAAACTCGGTCAGACCGAAATAGTAAACCTAGTGACCGTTAGAGATTTTCGGTGGGACTGACATGCAACTCGATAGGACCGATATGGTTAGGGTTAGGGCATAACGTAATCTCGGTGAGACCGATTACGGAAACTCGGTGAGACCGATTTGGTAATAAGCTAACCAGAGGGTTGGTCAGGCAAACTCGGTGGGACCGATTTGCTCTTTCGGTGAGACCGAAAAGTTACAAAAAGGAAACAGAGAGTTTGCATTGCAATCTCGGTAGTACCAATTGCACAAGATCGGTGAGACCGATTTTGGCAATGGACATACACAGTGAGATTACAATCCCATCTCGGTGTGACCGAGATCCCTATCAGTAGAACCGATTTGCTAGGGTTTGGCAATGGCCATGACAAGTGAAACTCGGTGGCGCCGGATAGAAATAATCGGTAGGTCCGAGTTTGGCTTAGGTTTAGGTCATATGTGGAAGTGGGAAAGTAGCTGAGGATTTTGGAGCATATCATTAAGCACATGAAGCAAGAGGCTCATTAAGCAACACCTCATCCCTCCTTGATAGTATTGGCTTTTCCTATGGACTCAATGTGATCTTGGATCACTAAAATGTAAAATGAAGAGTCTTGAGCTTTAAGCTTTAGCCAATCCTTTGTCCTTAGCATCTTGGAGAATTTTCCACAACCTTTAGTCCATGCCACTCCATTGTTGAACTTATCTGAAACATACTAGATAGAAACGTTAGTCCAACAAGAGATATGTTGTCATTAATTACCAAAACCACCTAGGGAGCACTTGTGCTTTCAATCTCCCCCTTTTTGGTTATTGATGGCAACATACATCAAAGCTTTAGATAAAGATATAAAGAGCAGCAAGTAAAGCTTTGGAAGGACATGTAACAAGCATAGGCTCCCCCTACATGTATGCACTCATGTAAATGTGAAATATAGAGACATGTGAGAGCATAACCATGACAGAGTAGGCAATGTGTTACATGTATCTTGGCCATATGCATCAGAGCGAAAGATTATCAAGGAAAATACCTTCATGCTCATGAGTCCTTCTTGCAAACAGTATGTACATAAGCAAGAATTCCTCATACTCATGATTTTGATGCATACACTTACCTTGTAGTCTTTAGCTGGCTTAGGATGGAATGAACCTGCACAAACAAGGTTAGATAACACAGGTACCTCCACTAGCCAGAGCAAACCAAAGAAGCCACAAGAGTACCAAGACTGGGATGACATGTAGAGAGTGAGTACAAGGTACCACAATGGATTCAACATGTCCCCAACAGTAAAGATATGCAATGAATTTGATTGATTTCTTTCCCTTAGGTGTCTTGCTCCCCCTGAATCTTACATGGGATATTGGGAGAAGATAGGGAACAGAAAATCGGAGCTGAAAGATACAAATGGATAGAACTTAATGCAAATAAGCACATATGAACATGTCTTTCCCCCAAAAAGACATGTGACATCTCTCCTCTTGAACATCAAGCATCTGGGATCCTTGAGTATTCTCTCCCCCTGGAAATCTCTTTCTCCCCCTTAATACTTTCTCCCTTGTAGGTGATAAGCTTTGATGTGATCTCTCTCCCCCCTTTGACATCAATTTCCAAGAAGGGCTTTCTGGAATCCGTCGTATAGGTTTGGTCCTTGAGACTCAGCACAAAGCAATGGATAAAACTGTGATGCTTGTAGAGGACAAGATTCATTGAGTAGAGCTGGATCAAAAGAAATATAGAACAAGTGGCAAACTGTTTTTCCTGTTGTGAAGTCGGTGGCACCGAGTGGCATGTTTCGGTGGTACCGAAAAGATTCGGTTGGACCGAAAACTACAAGTCGGTGAAACCGAGTTCAACACAGAAAAAAACACTTGTCACCTCAGCTCACTAAACATGTAGGATCTCACAAAGATTTGCAATGAATTATATGAAGGATTTGCAAGGAATTGAATGCAGAAAATGCAGAACAAAAACAAAAAGAAAAGAGAAGAAACTGAAAGATCTAGATGAAGTTTTTTTTGAAAAAGAGAAAGAAAATAAATATGCATGAGGCAAATGCAATAACACAGAAAAGAACACAAGAGAACTTCATCTAGAGTTGAGCGGTGACATAGTCACCTATGTTAGAGTATATTGACTTAGGAGTCAAGTGAGAACACTTGATCATAGGTCATACTCATCGTTTAAGCTCAAAATGGGGTTACCATTTTTCGTTTAAGCATCTTGATGTATTCACATCTTGTTGAGTTGCTTTGACTCATGTCTTGGAGTAAAGCTTCTCTAAGATGGAATAACATACCTTGGGTGGTGGTGTGGTTCTTGCTCATGTAGTTGAACTTGTGTGGGTGCTCAAGGTTGATGTAGCTCATCAAGAGTTGGGAGCACCACTTGGAGTTTGAGTTCATCTACCTACATGGGTTAGTTCTTGCAAGGAAGAGCACTTGTGTATCCAAAAATGACAATCATGAAGCTCAACATAGAATTTGTCAAAGGATATGTTTGAATGGTTTTGTGCTTCCTTGTCTTCAACCACCATTGTGTAGAGACTTGTTGATGTAGAGATTGCTCAAGATGTGAGTGAGTCGCAAACTCATGGAATTAGATTCAACCAAGCACCTACATGGGTTAGACAACATGCAAGGTACAAATATATCCAAGACATAAGATAGTCATCATAAGAGATATATCATGGATTAGTCATAAGCTCATGTCTTGCATGTATCCAATGGAGTTCCTGCTCCAAGTTCGAAGCATCAATAATGTTCAATTCACCTCTCAACCTGCAAAATACTTTCTCATCAAGAGGGTTAGTAAATATATCCGCTAATTGCTTATCGGTGCGAACATGCTTAAGATCAATGTCACCCTTAGCAACATGGTCTCGAATGAAATGATGACGAACTTCAATATGCTTAGTTCGAGAATGTTGTACAGGATTATGACCAATTTTGATAGCACTTTCATTGTCACAAAGCAGTGGAACATGTTTCACATAGATCCCATAATCTTTAAGAGTTTGGGTCATCCAATGTAATTGAGCACAACATGAACCAGCGGCAATGTATTCCGCTTCGGCGGTGGATAAGGAAACCGAGTTTTGTTTCTTAGAAGACCAAGACACAAGAGATCTACCAAGAAATTGACAAGTACCCGAAGTGGACTTTCTATCAACCTTGTCTCCGGCATAATCCGAGTCGGAATAGCCAACAAGATCAAAAGAGGACCTCTTAGGATACCAAATGCCAAAGTTTGGTGTATGAATTAAGTATCTCACTATCCTTTTCACGGCCTTAAGATGACATTCTTTAGGAGCAGCTTGATAACGTGCACACATGCACACACTTAGCATAATGCCGGGACGTGAAGCACATAGGTATAACAAAGAACCAATCATAGAGCGATAAACCTTTTGATCAACCGGTTCACCATCTTTGGTCAAATCAAGATGTCCACTAGTAGGCATGGGTGTAGGCATACCTTTGCATTCTTGCATATTGAACTTCTTGAATAAGTCCTTGGTGTACTTCGTTTGAGAGACAAATGTACCTTCCTTAGTTTGCTTGATTTGCAAACCGAGAAAGAATTTGAGTTCACTCATCATAGACATCTCAAACTTCTCTGACATTAGCTTTCCAAACTTTTCACTAAAGAGAGGGTTAGTTGAACCAAATATGATATCATCAACATAAATTTGGCATACAAATAGTTCTCCATTAACCCTTTTATTAAAAAGAGTAGAATCAATTTTACCAATTTCAAAACCACTTGCAATAAGGAACTTGGTCAAGCATTTATACCATGCTCTAGGAGCTTGTTTAAGACCATAAAGAGCTTTGTGAAGTTTGTAAACATGATTTGGTTTCTTAGGATTGATAAAGCCAGGAGGTTGTTTGACATAAACTTCCTCCTCTATTTCACCATTTAGAAAAGCACTTTTAATGTCCATTTGGTACAAGGTGATATTATGGTGATTAGCATAGGCAAGTAAGATGCGAATGGACTCAAGTCTAGCAACGGGAGCATATGTCTCACCATAGTCCATACCTTCGACTTGTGTGTACCCTTGGGCGACGAGACGTGCTTTGTTGCGAACCACTTGTCCATCTTCATCTTGCTTGTTGAGAAACACCCATTTGGTACCAATGATGTTGTGGTTGTTGTCGGGCTTCTCAACCAATGTCCAAACTTGGTTTCTCTCAAAGTTGTGTAGCTCTTCATGCATAGCGTTTATCCAATCCGGATCTTCCAATGCTTCTTCGACCTTCATAGGTTCAATGCTAGAGATGAATGAATAGTTTTCACAAAAGTTAGCTAAACGAGTTTTTGAGCGAGTGATTCTCCCGGTTTGAATATCATTGTAGATTTGCTCGACGGGATGATCTTTGACAATTCTTTCTCGAACTCGTGAGAGCTTTTGCTTGGGTCTTCGTTGAACATCTTCTTCATCTTGTTCTTCTTCTTGGCCTTCTTCATTGTTGACGTTGTCGTTCTCTTGTCGTGGTGGAGAAGGAGGTTGTTGATGTTCGTCTTGATGCATTTCCTCGTCTTCTTCATCTTGGTGTGTCCCACTTGTGGATGCTTCCGTATCAATTCTTGGTTCACCTTGTCGTGAAGTAGAAGCTTCCACTTGGACGGATGAGGTACTCTCCTTCACCTCCGTTGGACGAATTTTGCCAATAGACAAGTCTTGGATTGCTTCTGAAGGGTCTTTGTCTCCGGTGAGGAGCTCGTATGCCGTCTTGCCGAGTAGCTTGTGAAGATACAAGTGATTTGTTGCATGACAAGCTGTCTCAACCGCTTCTGCCCAAAAGTGCTTCGGCGTCTTGTACTCATCAAGCATCGTTCTCGCCATTTCGATGAGCGTCCAGTTCTTCCTCTCAACAACTCCATTTTGTTGAGGTGTGTACGTAGCCGAGAACTCATGTGAAATCCCTTCTTCGTCAAGAAAGGTGTCCACATTTGCGTTCTTGAACTCCGTTCCGTTGTCACTCCGAACCTTCTTGATCTTCACGTCAAACTGATTTTGGGCCTTCCTAGCGAAGTTTTTGACAATCTTCTGGACCTGCGACTTGTCATCAAGAACGAACACCCACGTAAATCTTGAAAAATCATCAACTATACCTAGACCAAAAGAATTTCCACCGAGACTCTTGTAGGCGTTGGGACCAAAAAGATCCATATGAAGTAGCTCGAGTGGCCTCCTTGTGGTCATGGTGTTCTTCACGGGATGCCTTCCTCCAACCTGTTTACCTGCTTGACAAGCACTGCAAAGTCTACCCTTATCAAATATGACATCGTTAACTCCAAGGATATGATTTCCTTTAATAAGCTTGTCAAGGTTTCTCATGCCAACGTGACCTAGTCGTCTATGCCACAACCAACCTTTTGAGGATTTAGCAATAAAGCAATTTTTAGGTTGTGCCTTTTTAGAGAAATCGACAATGTAAAGATCACCTCTACGTATACCGGTAAAGACCATTTTATGATTGTCTCGACGAAACACTTGGCAATCTACCTCAATAAATAGGACATTCAAACCGAAATTAGCAATTCTAGATACTGAAAGTAAGTTGTAGCCGAGAGATTCAATGAGCATGACATTTTGAATGGAACTATCATGTGAGATGGCCACCTTACCAAGGCCAACCACTTTACCCTTTGAATTATCACCAAAGGTGACATATTTTCGAGGGCCGTCATTTTCAGCAAGCTCACGAAACATCTCTTCATCTCCGGTCATGATCAGTACATCCACTATCAAGAACCCATTCCTTTCCTCCTGACACATATCCCCGAAGATTTGCCATAAGACCAAGATGTCTCATTGCATCATCAAGATCGAAGTCACTATCATCATCATCATAGTATCCATGTTCACCATGATCTTGTGACTCATCATTTCCTAGAGAGGGTAATTCATTAGATAAATGATCATCAAAGTGGTCACCTTTATGAATTCTTATAGCTTCGGATATAATGATTCCAACATCTCCTTTAGCACGCTTGAGATTGGTAAGCTCAAATAGTCAATCACCAAAACTAGGATCACTAGAGTTCATCTTACTCAAGGCAATAGATTTATGGAGAATTTCATCCAAATTTTTCAAGGAATAATCGGGAAATCGTTCCTCAAGAAATTTCCATATAGTATAGGCACAATTAAGAGTAGGCAAACTAGCAATCAAATTTTTGGGCAATCCTCTAATGATGAGCTCAATAGTTCTAAGATTGCGAATTATGTCGATATCTTCATCTAGGGTAGGATGCAAAGGATCAATATGAGGTGCACAAGGGCTAGCAATATACTTGTTCAAATGATATTGATTGAAAATTACAAGCATCTCATTTTTCCACTCATGAAAATACTCTCCAACAAGAATAGGCACTCTATGTCTAAGACTCCCTAAAGTAGACACATCCATCTTCCTCCAATGATGATTAAACCAAGACAATGGAGACCAAGGCTCTAATACCACTTGTAGGACCTTGAAGTAGATGTGTCTAGAGGGGGGGTGATTAGACACTTAATGCTAAAGTTGCAATTTTTAAGCTTTTTCGGTTTAAGTGGAGTTTAGGCACAATTTCAACATTCATAATACATATCAAGCAAGCATGCAAAGAGTATATAGGCAGCGGAAAGTAAAGCATGCAACTTGCAAGAATGTAAAGGGAAGGGTTTGGAGAATTCAAACGCAATTGGAGACATGGATGTTTTTCCCGTGGTTTGGATAGGTGGTGCTATCCTACATCCATGTTGATGGAGACTTCAACCCACGAAGGGTAACAGTTGCGCGAGTCCACGGAGGGCTCCACCCACGAAGGGTCCACGAAGAAGCAACCTTGTCTATCCAACCATGGCCATCGCCCACGAAGGACTTGCCTCACTAGTGGTATATCTTCACGAAGTAGGTGATCTCCTTGCCCTTACAAACTCCTTGGTTCAACTCCACAATCTTGTCGTAGGCTCCCAAGTGACACCTAGCCAATCTAGGAGACACCACTCTCCAAGAAGTAACAAATGGTGTGTTGAGGGTGAACTCCTTGCTCTTGTGCTTCAAATGATAGTCTCCCCAACAATCAACTCTCTCTCACAGGATTTGGATTTGGTGGAAAGAAGATTTGAGTGGAAAGTAACTTGGGGAAGGCTAGAGATTAAGATTCATGTGGTAGGAATGGAATATCTTGGCCTCAACACATGAGTAGGTGGTTCTCTCTCAGAACATATGAGTTGGAATTGTAGATGTGTTCTGATGGCTCTCTCCACGAGTGAAGAGGAGGTGGAGGGGTATATATAGCCTCCACACAAAATCCAACCATTACACACAATTTACCAATCTCGGTGGGACCAAATCAACAAACTCGGTCGGACCGAAATAGTAAACCTAGTGACCGTTAGAGATTTTCGGTGGGACTGACATGCAACTCGGTAGGACCGATATGGTTAGGGTTAGGGCATAACGTAATCTCGTTGAGACTGATTACACAAACTCGGTGAGACCGATTTGGTAATAAGCTAACCAGAGGGTTGGTCAGGCAAACTCGGTGGGTCCGATTTGCTCTTTCGGTGAGACCGAAAAGTTACAAAAAGGAAACAGAGAGTTTGCATTGCAATCTCGGTAGTACCGATTGCACAAGATCGGTGAGACTGATTTTGGCAATGGACATACACAGTGAGATTACAACCCCATCTCGGTGAGACCGAGATCCCTATCGGTAGAACCGATTTGCTAGGGTTTGGCAATGGCTATGACAAGTGAAACTCGGTGGCGCCGGATAGAAATAATCGGTAGGTCCGAGTTTGGCTTAGGTTTAGGTCATATGTGGAAGTGGGAAAGTAGCTGAGGATTTTGGAGCATATCATTAAGCACATGAAGCAAGAGGCTCATTAAGCAACACCTCATCCCTCCTTGATAGTATTGGATTTTCCTATGGACTCAATGTGATCTTGGATCACTAAAATGTAAAATGAAGAGTCTTGAGCTTTAAGCTTTAGCCAATCCTTTGTCCTTAGCATCTTGGAGAATTTCCCACAACCTTTAGTCCATGCCACTCCATTGTTGAACTTATCTGAAACATACTAGATAGAAACGTTAGTCCAACAAGAGATATGTTGTCATTAATTACCAAAACCACCTAGGGAGCACTTGTGCTTTCAGAGCGCTACTGCTATACCTAGTTAGCAGTAGCGCTTTCCTTTGGACAATGCTACTGCTATTAGTAAGTAGCAGTAGCGCTTGTTTTAAAAGGGCTGCTGCTAACTTTTCCTATATTTTTAAAAATACAACTTATTTTCGTTGTGTGATTTTATATACAGTACTTTCATCATTCAATTTTATGACCATGATTACTTATTATATATAACAACGGGTGAAATGAACATGGAGTAGATTCAAGTGGAGGCAACATGTGGTGCATGTCGAAAGTACTACTCTAATACAAACTTGATCTAGTTTGGATTAGTAGTACTTTCGATGTGTACCACATGTTGGCTTCATTTGAATCTAATTCATATTCATTTCACCTACTGATATATATATATATATATATATATATATATATATATATATATATATATATAATAACTCATCATGCTCATATAACAACTTAGCATCATGCATCATCGATCATAATAATAAATAACTCATCATTGGTATCATAATAACAAGTCATACTCATCATCATCGATCATACAACTTCTACTCGATACCACATCATCATAGTCATCTAACCAATCCTACTTAGTTGTTTTTAGCACATGATCATGAGTATTATTAACTAGGACCTACTACCTTCTCTTAGGTAAAATTGTATAAAACAAGATAGGCCCTGACTCTCCATTATGGAGAATGGAGATTATCCTGTCTCCAATTCCTGCCTTTCGCACAATCTTGCTTTCAAGTACCTCCTTACGACGGTCCATACATTTTTTCCATCCTTTGATTTTCATGTCTTCACTCGTTTTAGAAATCCAATATGGACAGGTATGACTTGTAGGATGACCTGGTTGTATGTTCAAAACATCAAGGCGACCATTCTAATATATCAGATAAGGCACACAATCCAACGGGATTTTCTGTTGAGAAACATAGTAATAACTTCGTAGTTAGAAATGTACTTAAGTGTTAAAAGAATTTATGAAAAAGATGCATGAATGTCATAATACTAAAAAATCTTACCATTGCATCTCCATGGATGTTACCTGGTTCAACACGTGCACTAGTGGCACGTATTCACCATATTGTGGAGGAGTTTGATAATAGATATTGTAATTCTCAAGATCAGTACAAAATGCGATCAGACGATTTTTCTCTTGATAAGTTAACTCAGAACCATTGGTGTAGTAGGTTCTGTCTACCATCTTCCGCACATTGTTTGAAGAATGAAAATAAGCTGTCAATGGAAATAAGATGTCGTGGATTTGTCACGGCAGATGTCCTTAGTGTCAGGACTTAGTCGCGAGGTCAACGCATCTATTTGGTAGCTTGAGAGGGGTTGATTGGAATCGAGAGACGCAACGTAAGACAAGGGTTTAGACAGCTTCGGGCCCCGGGAAATATCATCCGGTAATAGCCCTACATGATGTTTGTGGCTAGATCTCATTATGCTTATGAGAGAGTCGCCGCATAAGCCGGCTCCCCTTTAGTTGTGTCTAGCCCTAGAGATTGTTTCTTGTTTTTCTCTCCCTCTTTGGAGAGCCCTACCCCTCCTTATATGTGTTGGAGGGGCGGGTTACATGTAGAGTCCTATTAGGATTAGGACTAGTCTATTACAAGTGGAGTCCTAGTCTTGCTTCCTATATAAGGGAATATCCCTTATTCCTTTCCTCATAAACCGGCCCACCATTATCATGAACCGGGCTTCTGGGCCTTGGGCCTTGTCATCCGTCTGACCCGCCCGCCGGGTCATCAATGAGTCATAATGTTCAGGTGGGTTGCTTGTAAACCGCCAGGCCAGGGCGGGTCGCCAGTGAATCGCCAAGTGTCAGCCGGGTCTCAAGTAAACCGCCAAGTCCGGCCGGGTCATACCGCGGGGTATATCCCCGACATTAGCCCCCAGTTTAATTTGGATTTATCCATGTTAAACTGATCCTGTAAAATAAACACAAGAACAAACTTGATAGGTTGTGCTCCGGGTTAAATATTTTCCTGAACCGGCACCTGATCATCTTTAAGTCCTTGTCATTTCCTCCTGGATGCATACTCAAAGATCTTATAGCAAATCTCTTTTAACAGATATGTCCAAACCTTGCCAATGCAAAAATCCAGGCACTTCGTCTAAAAAATCCGGGTCAATAGGCCAGCTTTATAACCAATTTGCTGACATTAGCTCTTGTAGAGAAACATTATAAGAAATAATCCATTTGAGTCAGCCTTCAGTGCTTTGAAAAAATATTGGTCTTGAAATATTCAACTGATATTCAGCCGGCTTAAAGATGTAGATCTTGCCAATTTATGATTGCCAAAATTGCCGGGTTATAAATAAATGATGTCGGGTCATGATTGTTGCAGACACGAGGTTAATCTGAGAATTTGAATACTTTTTCTCCCTTATATGCATATCACTTGTATCCCCCAAGTGCCGGGTTGTCATGCTTGCAGCAACCTGGGACTTGTAATTGCCTTATGTTCATAGAAATTTCAACCAGTGTAGCCCCCAAGGGCCGGATCATTATGCAATAATGAGCAGGGACTTTGTAAATATGATCATGTAAACTTGAGCAGCAACGTGTATCCCCCAAGGGCCGGCTCAGTAAGATATTACTGGATTGGGACTTTGTATATGATTCATTGATAATAACATCATATGATCTAATCTCCACCATGGGGCTTGAACCCACGTCCACAAGGTTAAGAGCTTTGTACTCTACCAACTGAGTAGTGGATCTTTCAATATAATGGATTAAGGCTTGTGTACCTTGAATTTTCGACAGGAGCAATTGGTAGCCCCCAAGGGCCGGCTCATTTAGAATGTGATGAGTCGGGTCTTCAATAAGTTGAGCAAAAAATGACTTTGCATTAGCCCCCAAGTGCCATGGTGCATACTGGCAGTGACATGGTGAAGGAAATATGCCCTAGAGGCAATAATAAAGCTATTATTTATTTCCTTATATCATGATAAATGTTTATTATTCATGCTAGAATTGTATTAACCGGAAACATAATACATGGGTGAATACATAGACAAACAGATTGTCACTAGTATGCCTCTACTTGACTAGCTCGTTGATCAAAGATGGCTATGTTTCCTAACCATAGGCATGAGTTGTCATTTGATTAACGGGATCACATCATTAGGAGAATGATGTGATTGACTTGAACCATTCCATTAGCTTAGCACTTGATCGTTTAGTTTGTTGCTATTGCTTTCTTCATAACTTATACATGTTCCTATGACTATGAGATTATGCAACTCCCGTTTACTGGAGGAACACTTTGTGTGCTACCAAACGTCACAACATAACTGGGTGATTATAAAGGTGCTCTACAGGTGTCTCCGAAGGTACTTGTTGGGTTGGCGTATTTTGAGATTAGGATTTGTCACTCCGATTGTCGGAGAGGTATCTTTGGGCCCTCTCGGTAATGCACATCACCTAAAGCCTTGCAAGCATTGCAACTAATGAGTTAGTTGCGATATGATGTATTACAGAACGAGTAAAGAGACTTGCCGGTAACGAGATTGAACTAGGTATTGAGATACAGATGATCAAATCTCGGGCAAGTAACATACCGATGACAAAGGGAACAACATATGTTGTTATGCGGTCTCACCGATAAAGATCTTCGTAGAATATGTGAGAGCCAATATGAGCATCCAGGTTCCGCTATTGGTTATTGACCGGAGACGTGTCTCGGTCATGTCTACATTGTTCTTGAACCCGTAGGGTCCGCACGCTTAAGGTTTCGATGACAGTTATATTATGAGTTTATGAGTTTTGATGTACCAAAGGAGTTTGGAGTCCCGGATGAGATCGGGGACATGACGAGGAGTCTCGAAATGGTCGAGACGTAAAGATCGATATATTGGACGACTATATTCGGACATCGGAAAGGTTCCGAGTGATTCGGAAATTTTTCAGAGTACCGGAGAGTTACGTGAATTCGCCGGGGAGTATATGGGCCTTATTGGGCTTTAGGGGAAAGAGAGAGGAGAGGTTGGGCGCCCCCCAAGGCCTAGTCCGAATTGTACTAGGGGGAGGGGCTGCGCCCCCTCCTTCCTTCTCTTCTCTCTTCCCTTGCCTTGACTCCTACTCCTACTACTTGGAAAGGGGGGAATCCTACTCCCAGTGGGAGTAGGACTCCTCCAGGGCGCGCCATAGGGGCCGGCCCTCTCCCCCTCCTCCACTCCTTTATATACGTGGCCAGGGGGCACCCCATAGACACAACAATTGATCCCTTGGATCTCTTAGCCGTGTGCGGTGCCCCCCTCCACCATAATCCACCTCGGTCATATCGTAGCAGCGCTTAGGCGAAGCCCTGCGTCGGTAGAACATCATCATCGTCACCATGCCGTCGTGCTAACGGAACTCTCCCTCAAATCTCGGCTGGATCGGAGTTCAAGGGACGTCATCGAGTTGAACGTGTGCAGAACTCGGAGGTGCCGTGCGTTCGGTACTTGATCGGTCGGATCGTGAAGACGTACGACTACATCAACCGCGTTGTGCTAACGCTTCCGCTTCCGGTCTACGAGGGTACATAGACAACACTCTCACCTCTTATTGCTATGCATCACCATGATCTTGCGTGTGCGTAGGAATTTTTTGAAATTACTGTGTTCCCCAACAGTGGCATCCGAGCCTAGGTTTTATGCGTAGATGTCATATGCATGAGTAGAACACAAGTGAGTTGCAGGCAATATAAGTCATACTGCTTACCAGCATGTCACACTTTGGTTCGGCGGTATTGTTGGATGAAGCGGCCTGGACCGACATTACGCGTACGCTTACGCGAGACTGGTTTTACCGCTGTGCTATGCACACAGGTGACTAGCGGGTGTCAGTTTCTCCAACTTTAGTTGAACCGAGTGTGGCTACGCCCGGTCCTTGAGAAGGTTAAAACAACACCAACTTGACAAACTATCGTTGTGGTTTTTGATGCGTAGGTAAGAACGGTTCTTGTTAAGCCCGTAGCAGCCACGTAAAACTTGCAACAACAAAGTAGAGGATGTCTAACTTGTTTTTGCAGGGCATGTTGTGATGTGATATGGTCAAGACGTGATGAGATATAAGTTTTTGTATGAGATGATCATGTTTTGTTGAAGTTATCGGCAACTGGCAAGAGCCTTATGGTTATCTCTCTATTGCATAAGATGCAAGAGCCAAATAATTGCTTTACTTTATCGCTATACGATAGCAATAGTTGCAAAATCAATAGTTGGCGAGACGACCATGTGACGACACATTGATATAGATCAAGATGATGGAGATCATGGTGTCATGCCGGTGACGATGGAGATCATGACGATGCTTTGGAGATGGAGATCAAAGGCACAAGATGATGATGGCCATATCATGTCACGTATTTTGATTGCATGAGATGTTTATCTTTTATACATCTTATTTTGCTTAGTTCGATGGTAGCTTTATAAGATGATCTCTCACTAATTATCAAGGTACAAGTGTTCTCCCTGAGTATACACCGTTGCGAAAGTTCTTCGTGCTGAGACACCACGTGATGATCGGGTGTGGTAGGCTCTACGTTCAAATACAACGGGTGCAAAACAGTTGCACACACGGAATACTCAGGTTAAACTTGACGAGCCTAGCATATAACAGATATGGCCTCGGAACACTGAGACCGAAAGGTCGAGCGTGAATCATATAGTAGATATGATCAACATAGTGATGTTCACCATTGAAACTACTCCATCTCACGTGATGATCGGACATGGTTTAGTTGATATGGATCACGTGATCACTTAAAAGATTAGAGGGATGTCTGTCTAAGTGGGAGTTCTTAAGTAATATGATTAATTGAACTTTAATTTATCATGAACTTAGTCCTGGTAGTATTAGAATATCTATGTTGTAGATCAATAGCTCGCGATGTTGCTCCCAGTTTATTGTGTTCCTAGAGAAAAATTATGCTGGAAAATGTTAGTAGCAATGATGCGGATTGGATCCGTGATCTGAGGATTATCCTCATTGCTGCACAGAAGAATTATGTCTTTAATGCACCGCTAGGTGACAGACCTATTGCAGGAGTAGAGGCAGACGTTATGAACGTTTGGCTAGCTCAATATGATGACTACTTGATAGTTTAGTGCACCATGCTTAACAGCTTAGAATCGGGACTCCAAAGACATTTTGAATGTCATGGACCATATGAGATATTCCAGGAGTTGAAGCTAATATTTTAAGCAAATACCCGAGTTGAGAGACATGAAGTCTCCAACAAGTTCTACGGCTAAAAATATGGAGGAGAATAGCTCAAGCAGTGAGCATGTGCTCAGATTGTCTGGCTACTACAATCGCTTGAATCAAGTGGGAGTTAATCTTCCAGATAAAATAGTGATTGACAGAATTCTCTAGTCACCATCACCAAGTTAGTAGAACTTCGTGATGAACTATAATATGCAAAGGATAACAGAAACGATTCCCAAGTTCTTCGTGATGCTGAAATCAACGAAGGTAGAAATCAAGTGTTGATGGTTGACAAGACCACTAGTTTCAAGAAAAGGGCAAAGGGAAGAAGGGGAACTTCAAGAAGAACGGCAAACAAGTTGCTGCTCAAGTGAAGAAACCCAAGTCTGGACCTAAGCCTGAGACTAAGTGCTTCTACTGCAAAGGGACTGGACACTAGAAGCGGAACTACCCCAAGTATTTGGTGGATAAGAAGGATGGCAAAGTGAACAAAGGTATATTTGATATACAGATTATTGATGTGTATTTTACTAGTGTTCGTAGCAACCCCTCGGTATTTGATACTGGTTCAGTTGCTAAGAGTAGTAACTCGAAACGGGAGTTGCAGAATGAACAGAGACTAGTTAAGGGTGAAGTGACGATGTGTGTTGGAAGTGGTTCCAAGATTGATATGATCATCATCGCACACTCCCTATACTTTCGGGATTAGTGTTGAACCTAAATAAGTGTTATTTGATGTTTGTGTTGAGCATGAATATGATTTGATCATGTTTATTGCAATACGGTTATTCATTTAAGTAAGAGAATAAATGGTTGTTCTGTTTACATGAATAAAACCTTATATGGTTACACACCCAATGAAAATAGTTCGTTGGATCTCGATCGTAGTGATACACATATTCATAATATTGAAACCAAAAGATGCAAAGTTAATAATGATGGTGCAACTTATTTGTGACACTGTCGTTTAGGTCATATTGGTGTAAAGCGCATGAAGAAAATCCATGCTGATGGGCTTTTGGAATCACTTGATTATGAATCAGTTGATGCTTGCGAACCATGCCTCATGGGAAAGATGACTAAGACTCCGTTCTCCGGAACAATGGAGCGAGCAACAGATTTGTTGGAAATCATACATATTGATGTATGTGGTGAAGGAAATATGCCCTAGAGGCAATAATAAAGTTATTATTTATTTCCTTATATCATGATAAATGTTTATTATTCATGCTAGAATTGTATTAACCGGAAACATAACACATGTGTGAATACATAGACAAACAGAGTGTCACTAGTATGCCTCTACTTGACTAGCTCGTTAATCAAAGATGGTTATGTTTCCTAACCATGAACAAGGAGTTGTTATTTGACTAACGAGGTCACATCATTAGTAGAATGATCTGATTGACATGACCCATTCCATTAGCTTAGCACCCGATCGTTTAGTATGTTGCTATTGCTTTCTTCATGACTTATACATGTTCCTATAACTATGAGATTATGCAACTCCCGTTTACCGGAGGAACACTTTGGGTACTACCAAACGTCACAACGTAACTGGGTGATTATAAAGGAGTACTACAGGTGTCTCCATTGGTAGATGTTGGGTTGGCGTATTTCGAGATTAGGGTTTGTCACTCCGATTGTCGGAGAGGTATCTCTGGGCCCTCTCGGTAATGCACATCACATAAGCCTTGCAAGCACTGCAACTAATAAGTTAGTTGTGAGATGATGTATTACGGAACGAGTAAAGAGACTTGCCGGTAACGAGATTGAACTAGGTATTGGAATACCGACGATCGAATCTCGGGCAAGTAACATACCGATGACAAAGGGAACAACGTATGTTGTTATGCAGTCTGACCGATAAAGATCTTCGTAGAATATGTAGGAGCCAATATGGGCATCCAGGTCCCGCTATTGGTTATTGACCGGAGACGTGTCTCGGTCATGTCTACATTGTTCTTGAACCGTAGGGTCCGCACGCTTAACGTTACGATGACAGTTATTATGAGTTTATGCATTTTGATGTACCGAAGGTTGTTCGGAGTCCCGGATGAGATCACGGACATGACGAGGAGTCTCGAAATGGTCGAGACGTAAAGATTGATATATTGGAAGCCTATGTTTGGGCACCGGAAGTGTTCCGGGTGAAATCGGGATTTTACCGGATTACCGGGAGGGTTACCGGAACCCCCCGGGAGGCAAATGGGCCTATTGGGCCTTAGTGGAAAAGAGAGAAGGGGCAGCCCACAGGCTAGCCGGCCGAACCCCCCTTCCCTAGTCCTATTAGGACTAGGAGAAGGGGCCGGCCCCCCTCTCTTCTCTTTCTCCCGAAGAGTCCTATTAGGAATAGGATTTGGGGGAAGGAGTCCTACTCCCGGTAGGAGTGGGACTCCTCCCCGCGCCTCCCTCCTAGCCGGCCGACCCCCTTGCCCCTGGCCTTTATATACGGGGGCAGGGGGCACCCCATAGACACACAAGTTGATCCTTGAGATCGTTCCTTAGCCGTGTGCGGTGCCCCCTGCCACCAAATTCCACCTCGGTCATATCGTTGTAGAGCTTAGGCGAAGCCCTGCGTCAGTAGAACATCAAGATCGTCACCACGCCGTTGTGCTGACGGAACTCTTCCTCGACGCTTTGCTGGATTGGAGCCCGAGGATCATCATCGAGCTGAACGTGTGCTAAGAACTCGGAGGTGCCGGAGTAACGGTACTTGGATCGGTCGGATCGGGAAGAAGACGAACGACTACTTCCTCTACGTTGTGAGATCGCTTCCGCAGTCGGTCTGCGTTGGTACGTAGACAATACTCTCCCCCTCGTTGCTATGCATCACCATGATCTTGCGTGTGCGTAGGAAAATTTTCGAAATTACTACGTTCCCCAACAGTGGCATCCGAGCCTAGGTTTTATGGTTTGATGTTATTTGCACGAGTAGAACACAAGTGAGTTGTGGGCGATACAAGTCATACTGCCTACCAGCATGTCATACTTTGGTTCGGCGGTATTGTTGGACGAGACGATCCGGACCAACCTTACGCGTACTCTTACGCGAGACCGGTTCCCTCGACGTGCTTTGCACATAGATGGCTTGCGGAAGACTGTCTCTCCAACTTTAGTTGAACCAAGTGTGACTACGCCCGGTCCTTGAGAAGGTTAAAACGGAGTCTATTTGACGAACTATCGTTGTGGTTTTGATGCGTAGGTGAGATGAGTTCTTACTTAAGCCCGTAGCAGCCACGTAAAACTTGCAACAACAAAGTAGAGGACGTCTATCTTGTTTTTGCAGGGCATGTTGTGATGTGATATGGTCAAGGCATGATGCTAATTTTATTGTATGAGATGATCATGTTTTGTAACCGAGTTATCGGCAACTGGTAGGAGCCATATGGTTGTCGCTTTATTGTATGCAATGCAATCGCGATGTAATGCTTTACTTTATTACTAAGCGGTAGTGATAGTCGTGGAAGCATAAGATTGGCGAGACGACAACGATGCTACGATGGAGATCAAGGTGTCGCGCCGGTGACGATGGTGATCATGACAGTGCTTCGGAGATGGAGATCACAAGCACAAGATGATGATGGCCATATCATATCACTTATATTGATTGCATGTGATGTTTATCCTTTTATGCATCTTATCTTGCTTTGATTGACGGTAGCATTATAAGATGATCTCTCACTAAATTATCAAGAAGTGTTCTCCCTGAGTATGCACCGTTGCCAAAGTTCGTCGTGCCCAGACACCACGTGATGATCGGGTGTGATAAGCTCTACGTCCATCTACAATGGGTGCAAGCCAGTTTTGCACACGCAGAATACTCAGGTTAAACATGACGAGCCTAGCATATGCATATATGGCCTCGGAACACAGAGACCGAAAGGTCGAGCGTGAATCATATAGTAGATATGATCAACATGACGATGTTCACCATTGAAAACTACTCCATCTCACGTGATGATCGGTTATGGTTTAGTTGATTTGGATCACGTGATCACTTAGAGGATTAGAGGGATGTCTATCTAAGTGGGAGTTCTTAAGTAATATGATTAAATTGAACTTAAATTTATCATGAACTTAGTCCTGGTAGTATTTTGCAAATTATGTTGTAGATCAATAGCTCGCGTTGTTGCTTCCCTGTGTTTATTTTTGATATGTTCCTAGAGAAAATTGTGTTGAAAGATGTTAGTAGCAATGATGCGGATTGGATCCGTGATCTGAGGTTTATCCTCATTGCTGCACAGAAGAATTATGTCCTTGATGCACCGCTAGGTGACAGACCTATTACAGGAGCAGATACAGACGTTATGAACGTTTGGCTAGCTCAATATGATGACTACTTGATAGTTTAGTGCACCATGCTTAATGGCTTAGAATCGGGACTTCAAAGACGTTTTGAACGTCATGGACCATATGAGATGTTCCAGGAGTTGAAGTTAATATTTCAAGCAAATACCCGAGTTGAGAGATATGAAGTCTCCAACAAGTTCTATAGCTAAAAGATGGAGGAGAATCGCTCAACCAGTGAGCATGTGCTCAGATTGTCTGGGTACTACAATCGCTTGAATCAAGTGGGAGTTAATCTTCCAGATAAGATAGTGATTGACAGAATTCTCTAGTCACCATCACCAAGTTAGTAGAACTTCCTGATGAGCTATAATATGCAAGGGATAACAGAAACAACTCCCAAGCTCTTCGTGATGCTGAAATCAACGAAGGTAGAAATCAAGAAAAACATCAAGTGTTGATGGTTGACAAGACCACTAGTTTCAAGAAAAGGGCAAAGGGAAGAAGGGGAACTTCAAGAAGAAACGGCAAGCAAGTTGCTGCTCAAGTGAAGAAGCCCAAGTCTGATCCTAAGCCTGAGACTAAGTGCTTCTACTGCAAAGGGACTAGTCACTGGAAGCGGAACTGCCCCAAGTATTTGGCGGATAAGAAGGATGGCAAAGTGAACAAAAGTATATTTGATATACATGTTATTGATGTGTGCTTTACTAGTGTTTATAGCAACCCTTCGGTATTTGATATTGGTTCAGTTGCTAAGAGTAGTAACTCGAAACAGGAGTTGCAGAATAAACAGAGACTAGTTAAGGGTGAAGTGACGATGGGTGTTGGAAGTAGTTCCAAGATTGATATGATAATCATCGCACACTCCCCTATACTTTCGGGATTAGTGTTGAACTTAAATAAGTGTTATTTGGTTTTTGCGTTGAGCATGAATATGATTTGATCATGTTTATTGCAATACGGTTATTCATTAAAGTCAGAGAATAATTGTTGTTCTGTTTACATGAATAAAACCTTCGATGGTCATACACCCAATGAAACAAGTTCGTTGCATCTCGATCCTAGTGATACACATATTCATAATATTGAAACCAAAAGATGCAAAGTTAATAATGATAGTGCAACTTATTTGTGGCACTGCAGTTTAGGTCATATTGGTGTAAAGCGCATGAAGAAACTCCGTGCTGATGGGCTTTTGGAATCACTTGATTATGAATCAGTTGATGCTTGCGAACCATGCCTCATGGGCAAGATGACTAAGACTCTGTTCTTCGGAACAATGGAGCGAGCAACAGATTTGTTGGAAATCATACATACTGATGTATGTGGTCCGATGAATATTGAGGCTCGCGACAGGTATCATTATTTTCTGATCTTCACAGATGATTTGAGCAGATATGAGTATATCTACTTGATGAAACATAAGTCTGAAACATTTGAAAAGTTCAAAGAATTTCAGAGTGAAGTGAAAAATCATCGTAACAAGAAAATAAAGTTTCTACGATATGATCGCAGAGGTAAAATATTTGAGTTACGAGTTTGGTCTTCAGTTAAAACAATGTGAAATAGTTTCACTACGCACGCCACCTGGAACACCACAGCATAATGGTTTGTCCGAACGTCATAACCGTACTTTATTGGATATAGTACAATCTATGATGTATCTTACCGATCTACCACTATCGTTTTGGGGTTATGCATTAGAGACAGCTGCATTCACGTTAAAAAAGGGGCACCATCTAAGTCCGTGGAGACGACACAATCTGAACTGTGGTTTAGCAAGAAATCAAAGTAGTCGTTTCTTAAAGTTTGGGGTTGTGATGCTTATGTGAAAAAGTTTCATCCTGATAAGCTCAAACCCAAATCAGAGAAATATGTCTTCATAGGATACCCAAAGGAGACTGTTGGGTACACCTTCTATCACAGATCCTAAGGCAAGACATTCGTTGCTTATAATGGATCCTTTCTAGAGAAGGAGTTTCTCTTGAAAGAAGTGAGTGGGAGGAAAGTAGAAAACTTGATAAGGTAATTGTACCTTCTACCTTATTGGAAAGTAGTTCATCACAAAAATCTGTTCTTGTGACTACTACACCAATTAGTGAGGAAGCTAATGATGATGATCATGTAACTTCAGATCAAGTTACTACCGAATCTCGTAGGTAAACCAGAGTGAGATCCGCACCAGAGTGGTACGGTAATCCTCTTCTGGAGGTCATGTTACTTGACCATGACGAACCTACGAACTATGAGGAAGCGATGATGAGCCCGGATTCCGCAAAATGGTTTGAGGCCATGAAATCTGAGATATGATCCATGTATGAAAACAAAGTTTGGACTTTGATTGACTTGCCCGATGATCGGCAAGCGATTGAGAATAAATGGATCTTCAAGAGGAAGATGGACGCTGGTAGTTGTGTTACTATCTACAAAGCTAGAATTGTCGCAAAAGGTTTTCGACAAGTTCAAGGTGTTGACTACGATGAGAGCTTCTCACTCGTATCTATGCTTGAGTCTGTCCGAATCATGTTAGTAATTGCCGCATTTTATGAAATATGGCAAACGGATAAACAAAACTGCATTCCTTAATGGATTTATTAAAGAAGAGTTGTATATGATGCAACAGAAGGTTTTGTCAATCCGAAAGGTGCTAACAAAATGTGAAAGCTCCAGCGATCCATCTGTGGACTGGTGCAAGCATCTCGGAGTTGGAATATACGCTTTGATGAGTTGATCAAAGCATATAGTTTTATACAGACTTGCGGTGAAGCCTGTATTTACAAGAAAGTGAGTGGGAGCACTACAGCATTTCTGATAAGTATATGTGAATGACATATTGTTGATCGGAAATAATGTAGAATTATTCTGTAAAGCATAAAGGAGTGTTTGAAAGGAGTTTTTCAAAGAAAGACTTCGATAAAGCTGCTTACATATTGAGCTTCAAGATCTATAGAGATAGATCAAGACGCTTGATAAGTTTTTCAATAAGTACATACCTTGACAAGATTTTGAAGTAGTTCAAAATGGAACAGTCAAAGAAAAAATTTCTTGCCTGTGTTACAAGGTGTGAAGTTGAGTAAAGACTCAAAGCCCGACCACGGCAGAAGATAGAAAGAGAATGAGAGTCATTCCCTATGCCTCATTCATAGGTTCTATAAAGTATGCCATGCTGTGTACCAGATCTATTGTATACCCTGCACTGATTTGGCAAGGGAGTACAATAGTGATCTAGGAGTAGATCACTGGACAGCGGTCAGAATTATCCTTAGTGAAATAAGGATATGTTTCTCGATTATGGACGTGACAAAAAGGTTCGTCGTAAAGGGTTACGTCGATGCAAGTTTTTGACACTGATCCAGATGAATCTAAAGTCTCAATCTGGATACATATTGAAAGTGGGAGCAATTAGCTAGAGTAGCTCCGTGTAGAGCATTGTATACATAGCAAAATACTTACGGATCTGAATGTGACAGACCCGTTGACTAAAATTATCTCACAAGCAAAACATGATCACACCTTGGTACTTTTTGGGTGTTAATCACATAGAGATGTGAACTAGATTACTGACTCTAGTAAACCCTTTGAGTGTTGGTCACATGACGATGTGAACTATGGGTGTTAATCACATGGTGATGTGAACTATTGCTGTTAAATCACATGGCGATGTGAACTAGATTATTGACTCTAGTGCAAGTGGGAGACTGAAGGAAATATGCCCTAGAGGCAATAATAAAGTTATTATTTATTTCCTTATATCATGATAAATGTTTATTATTCATGCTAGAATTGTATTAACCGGAAACATAATACATGTGTGAATACATAGACAAACAGAGTGTCACTAGTATGCCTCTAGTTGACTAGCTCGTTAATCAAAGATGGTTATGTTTCCTAACCATGAACAAGGAGTTGTTATTTGACTAACGAGGTCACATCATTAGTAGAATGATCTGATTGACATGACCCATTCCATTAGCTTAGCACCCGATCGTTTAGTATGTTGCTATTGCTTTCTTCATGACTTATACATGTTCCTATAACTATGAGATTATGCAACTCCCGTTTACCGGAGGAACACTTTGGGTACTACCAAACGTCACAACGTAACTGGGTGATTATAAAGGAGTACTACAGGTGTCTCCAATGGTAGATGTTGGGTTGGCGTATTTCGAGATTAGGGTTTGTCACTCCGATTGTCGGAGAGGTATCTCTGGGCCCTCTCGGTAATGCACATCACATAAGCCTTGCAAGCACTGCAACTAATAAGTTAGTTGTGAGATGATGTATTACGGAACGAGTAAAGAGACTTGCCGGTAACGAGATTGAACTAGGTATTGGAATACCAACGATCGAATCTCGGGCAAGTAACATACCGATGACAAAGGGAACAACGTATGTTGTTATGCGGTCTGACCGATAAAGATCTTCGTAGAATATGTAGGAGCCAATATGGGCATCCAGGTCCCGCTATTGGTTATTGACCGGAGACGTGTCTCGGTCATGTCTACATTGTTCTCGAACCGTAGGGTCCGCACGCTTAACGTTACGATGACAGTTATTATGAGTTTATGCATTTTGATGTACCGAAGGTTGTTCGGAGTCCCGGATGAGATCACGGACATGATGAGGAGTCTCGAAATGGTCGAGACGTAAAGATTGATATATTGGAAGCCTATGTTTGGGCACCGGAAGTGTTCCGGGTGAAATCGGGATTTTACCGGATTACCGGGAGGGTTACCGGAACCCCCCGGGAGGCAAATGGGCCTATTGGGCCTTAGTGGAAAAGAGAGAAGGGGCAGCCCACAGGCTAGCCGGCCGAACCCCCCTTCCCTAGTCCTATTAGGACTAGGAGAAGGGGCCGGCCCCCCTCTCTTCTCTTTCTCCCGAAGAGTCCTATTAGGAATAGGATTTGGGGGAAGGAGTCCTACTCCCGGTAGGAGTGGGACTCCTCCCTGCGCCTTCCTCCTAGCCGGCCGACCCCCTTGCCCCTGGCCTTTATATACGGGGGCAGGGGGCACCCCATAGACACACAAGTTGATCCTTGAGATCGTTCCTTAGCCGTGTGCGGTGCCCCCTGCCACCAAATTCCACCTCGGTCATATCGTTGTAGAGCTTAGGCGAAGCCCTGCGTCGGTAGAACATCAAGATCGTCACCACGCCGTTGTGCTGACGGAACTCTTCCTCGATGCTTTGCTGGATCGGAGCCCGAGGATCGTCATCGAGCTGAACGTGTGCTAAGAACTCGGAGGTGCCGGAGTAACGGTACTTGGATCAGTCGGATCGGGAAGAAGACGAACGACTACTTCCTCTACGTTGTGAGATCGCTTCCGCAGTCGGTCTGCGTTGGTACATAGACAATACTCTCCCCCTCGTTGCTATGCATCACCATGATCTTGCGTGTGCGTAGGAAATTTTTCGAAATTACTACGTTCCCCAACATGTGGTCCGATGAATATTGAGGCTCGTGGTAGGTATCATTATTTTCTGATCTTCACTGATGATTTGAGCAGATATGAGTATATCTACTTGATGAAACACAAGTCTGAAACATTTGAAAAGTTCAAAGAATTTCAGAGTGAAGTGGAGAACCATCATAAAAAAAAGTTTCTATGATATGATCGCAAAAGTAAAATATTTGAGTTACGAGTTTAGCCTTCAGTTAAAAACAATGTGAAATAGTTTCACTACTCACGCCACCTGGAACACCACAACATAATGGTGTGTCCGAACGTCATAATCGTACTTTATTAGATATGGTGCGATCTATGATGTCTCTTACCGATCTACCACTATCGTTTTGGGGTTATGCATTAGAGACAGCTGCGTTCATGTTAAATAGGGCACCATCTAAATCCGTTGAGACGACACCGTATGAACTATGGTTTGGCAAGAAACCTAAGCTTTCGTTTCTTAAAGTTTGAGGTTGCAATGCTTATGTGAAAAAGTTTCAACCTGATAAGATCTAACCCAAATCAGAGAGGTGTGTCTTCATAGGATACCCAAAAGAAAATGTTGGGTACACCTTCTATCACAGCTCCGAAGGCAATATATTTGTTGCTTTGAATGGATCCTTTCTAGAAAAGGAGTTTCTCTCGAAAGAAGTGAGTGGGAGGAAAGTAGAACTTGATGAGGTAACTGTACCTGCTCCCTTACTGGAAAGTAGTTCATCACAGAAATATGTTCCTGTGACTACTACACCAATTAGTGAGGAAGCTAATGATGATGATCATGCAACTTCAGATGAAGTTGCTACCAAACCTCGTAGGTAAACCAGAATGGGTTCCGCACCAGAGTGGTACGGTAATCCTGTTCTGGAGTTCATGTTACTTGACCATGATGAACCTACGAACTATGAGGAAGCGATGTTGAGCCCAGATTCCGCGAAATGGCTTGAGGCCATGAAATCTGAGATGGGATCCATGTATGAGAACAAAGTGTGGACTTTGGTTGACTTGCCCGTTGATCGGCAAGCAGTTGAGATTAAATGGATCTTCAAGAGGAAGACGGACGCTGATAGTAGTGTTACTATCTACAAAGCTAGAATTGTCGCAAAAGGTTTTCGAAAAGTTCAAGGTGTTGACTACGATGAGAGTTTCTCACTCGTATCTATGCTTAAGTCTGTCCGAATCATGTTAGCAATTGCCGCATTTTATGAAATCTGGCAAATGGATAAACAAAACTGCATTCTTTAATGGATTTATTAAAAAAGAGTTGTATATGATGCAACCAGAAGGTTTTGTCAATCCTAAAGGTACTAAAAAATATGCAAGCTCCAGCGATCCATCTATGGACTGGTGCAAGCATCTCGGAGTTGGAATATACACTTTGATAAGTTGATCAAAGCATATAGTTTTATGCAGACTTGCGGTGAAGCCTGTATTTACAAGAAAGTGAGTGGGAGCACTACAACATTTCTGATAATTATATGTGAATGACATATTGTTGATCGGAGATAATGTAGAATTATTCTGCAAAGCATAAAGGAATGTTTGAAAAGAGTTTTTCAAAGAAAGACCTCGGTGAAGCTACTTACATATTGAGCATCAAGATCTATAGAGATAGATCAAGATGCTTGATAAGTTTTTCAATGAGTACATACCTTGACAAGATTTTGAAGTAGTTCAAAATGGAACAGTCAAAGAAGAAGTTCTTGCCTGTGTTACAAGGTGTGAAACTGAGTAAGACTCAAAACCCGACCACGGCAGAAGATAGAGAGAGAATGAAAGTTATTCCCTATGCCTCAGCGATAGGTTCTATAAAGTATGCCATGCCGTGTACCAGACCTATTGTATACCCTGCCCTATGTTTGGCAAGGGAGTACAATAGTGATCTAGGAGTAGATCACTGGACATTGGTCAAAATTATCCTTAGTGGAATAAGGATATGTTTCTCGATTATGAAGGTGACAAAAGGTTCGTCATAAAGGGTTACATCGATGCAAGTTTTGACATTGATTCAGATGACTCAAAGTCTCAATCTGGATACATATTGAAAGTGGGAGCAATTAGCTAGAATAGCTCCATGCAGAGCATTGTTGACATAGAAATTTGCAAAATACTTACGGATCTGAATGTGGCAGACCCGTTGACTAAACTTCTCTCACAAACAAAACATGATCACACCTCAGTACTCTTTCGGTGTTAATCACATAGCGATGTGAACTAGATTATTGACTCTAGTAAACCCTTTGGGTGTTGGTCACATGTCGATGTGAACTATGGGTGTTAATCACATGGTGATGTGAACTATTGATGTTAAATCACATGGCGATGTGAACTAAATTATTGACTCTAGTACAAGTGGGAGACTGAAGGAAATATGCCCTAGAGGCAATAATAAAGCTATTATTTATTTCCTTATATCATGATAAATGTTTATTATTCATGCTAGAATTGTATTAACCAGAAACATAATACATGTGTGAATACATAGACAAACATAGTGTCACTAGTATGCCTCTACACTACTAGGAAAAGGGCTATAGATAGGATTGACACTAATGGCGCACCAGGGAAGTAGTGCGCCACTAGTATATACTAATGGCGCACCAGTTGGTGATGCGCCATTAGTGTGGACACTAATGGCGCACCAGAAAATAGGTGCTTTACTAGTGATAATTTTTTTATTTTTACATACATACTAATGGCGCATCCTACCGAAGTGCGCCATTACTAGTTCTAACTAGTTATGGCGCACCAGACATGGAGTGTGCCAGTATTGATTTTTTTATTCTTTTTTGCAAAACTACTAATGGCGCACCGCCTCACAGTGCGCCATTACTAGTTTAAACTACTAATGACGCACCCTGTAGAAGTGCGCCATTAGTATATATTTTGATATCATGAATATTTTTAAATTTCATGGGCACTTTTTGATATCATGAATATTTTTAAATTTCATGGGAACTTTTTGAGTTCATGAATATTTTTTCAAATTTGATGATATTTTTTCATATTCAGTATGATAAAATATTGAATATTCATGAGGACACTCGATCTCGATCCCCCTCCATCTCGATCTCGATTCCCCCTCCATCTCGATCTCGATCCCACCCAGGCCTCCTCTCCCCTCTTCATTTAAAAAAAAATAATAATAATAAAGTTCACCGCTCCACCGCCGCCGCCGACCCACCGCACCCTCCCCCGCTCCACCGCCGCCGACGACCCACCGCACCCTCCCCTTCTCCACAGCCGCCGACGACCCACCGCACCCTCCCCCGCTCCACCGCCGTCGCCGACACCCCGCACCTTCCCCCGACCCGCTCCACCGCGTCGCCGCCGACACCCGCACCCTCCCCCACTTTTTGAAGATATTTTTAAATAACAAATTTGATGATATTTTTAAATAAGAAATTTGATGATATCTTCAAATAACAAATTTGATGATATTTTCAATTAAAAATAAAAAAACAAATTTGATGATATTTTCAAAAAAAAATGATGATATTTGATGATATCTTCTATTCTAGTCCTCATGAAAATAACAAATTTGATAAAAAACAAATTATTAGATGCAACAAGAAATAATGAAAAAAATGTTACTAATGGCGCACCAGAGGAGGGTGCGCCATTGCTATCAGAAAAAAGAAGTTACTAATGGCGCACCAGAGGAGGGTGCGCCATTGCTATGAGAAAAAAAACTACTAATGGCTCACCAGAGGGTGGTGCGCCATTGCTATAGTGTCTAGCTGGATACCCCTTCGCCCGATCCCCCTTCCCTCTCCCTCGCCAGATCCCCCTTCCCTCCCCTGCCGCGCCCGCTCCGACGACCCCTGGCCCGCTCCAACGACCCCCGCGCCCGCTCCACACCCGCGCCCGCTCCCCCGCCTGCCGCCACGACTGCCAGCCCGACACCACGGCGCACCCAGTCGTCCGAAGCCTCCGCTGCCCCGCAGCCGGCACAGGAGCCCAGCAGCGCCTCCCTCCGTCGCCCCTACTGCGCCGCCGCCCGTCCTCCTCCGCCCATAAGCCCCCCTCCTCCTCCGCCCGTCCTCCTCCGCCCGTAAGCCCCCCTCCACTCCAAACCCCTGACCCCTTGTCTCGTCTCTACAGGTAGACCGCGCCGGCAAGCGACCAGGACGACCCAAGGTGAAGGTGCCCCCAACTCCCCTCCTTGTTTCATTTGATCTAGCAGCCATGGATTTGGGTTCCTCAAGGCTGCCTAATTACTCTACCATGTGTTCCTACTACTAGCTCTAGCCATGGATTAGGGGCTAGTGTAGATGCAAAATAAGGTCAAATCCCTCTCGAATTTAGGTCAAATTAGGTTCAAATCCCTCTGAAATTAGTATGTAAAGCTCACTGTTCTGAAGTTCTGATCAGTTCAGTACCTTAGTAAGCAATAACACAAGCTTGCGGCTAGTTCAGTACCTTTTGCTGCTAGTTCCTCAAGGAGTTCTGCTCAAAATTAGCTCAACAAGTTGCATCTGGCTTTTAGAAAGTTGTTTTGGCTTAAGAGGATAAGTTGTTGTATATACTGTCATAAAGTTCAGCAAGAACAGGGCATCAACAGTGCTACTCTAGTATCTAGTCGGGGAGGGACAAAATGGACAGGGCATCACTGTAGCTGTACTGCACAACAAACTATTAGTCTTAGGATTAACACTCCTCATATGAGATGAGAGGATTTTTTAAATGGCTTTTCCCTCTAGCTAGCTTTAAATGGCATCACTGTAGCTGCCAATTCAGATAAACCTGAATTGACTTTTCCAGTGTTGTATTTGTCCCCTCGGATTATTGTAAATTATATGTAGTGAAGCATGCAAATTGGATTTGCTATATTCAAGCTATTAATATTTGTCAGTTTTGAAAATTCAGTTTATTCGGTTACTGAAAATACAGTTAATTCAGTTAGGCACACAAATTTTAGAACTTTTGTGTGCCCTAGTACTTGGTGTTTGTAGAAAATTCAGTTAATCCATCGAGGTGAGCACTGATGCTACAAAAAGAGAAGACATGTATGAGTTTGGAGAAAGTGCCAATTTGATTTTCAGTTGCTAGCTAGCTATGATTTATTGTTTCAATTTGGATTCCAGAAATGTTACTGTGTGTTACTATGACCCAACTTTATATGTACCATAGCATGCTACTATCAGTTATTTTTGAACATCAAATTCAGTCTGTATCTTGCGTTCTGCTTGAGTATCAACAATAATTGTTTCTTTCTGCTTGAATGAATGGAGTACAATACAAGTTCAGGAACAAGGGACATTTTTTGCAATTGTGAACTCTCAATGCTCAAGTCTGGAAGTGTTTACAAATTCAAAGAGTTCACATGACTACTGGTTAAATACTCTAGTGTATTTAGTGTAAATCTAGTCTGAAACTAGTAGAGCTCTTGTTGATTTGCAAATTCAGTTTAAATAAAAATTTGGTACATGACTACTAATCATGTATGAAAGATGTTGCTACTGGATGAGCACAAGAACTAATTAGTAGATTTTGATTTTGAATGATTTTGAATTTTTATGACTAGTGATCAGGTTTCAAATGGTTTTGAATTTTTATGATTTTTATGCACATAGGTGAAGCCACTGACTACACTTCAGGTTCTACTCCTGGAACACTTCAGGAATTTTACTTCATAACTGGAGTATTTTGATGATATTGGGGGGTTTTGTCTCCGACCATCGTGTCGTGATGATATTGTGGGGTGTTGTGGGGTTGTAGCTGGGTGGGGGTGGGGTAATGAATTTGCAGGTACCCCGAGAGGCCCTTGAGTTTGCCGGAATGTCGATTAACTTCCGTTCCGACAAATTCGGGTACTCCATATGTCCTATTTTCAGCAAAGGTCATGCTGAAATTTTCCGTGAATTTTAGCATGACTTTGCTAAAAAATAGGACATATGGGGTACTTGTGACTAATGCATGGGTCGGGGTATCTTAGTACTTAGTTAAGTAGGATCAACTGCCCCGCCATTCTTGCTGCATTAAACCATAGGTGGCAATAGAGCCAAGTGATTAGGCCCAACTTAGAATTCTCATTAGCATCAATAAACCCTAGATGATAAACCCAACATAGGTGGCAATAGAGCCAAGTGATTAGTGCCAAGTGATTAGGCCCAACCTAGGGTGCCTCGGCATCGATAAACCCTAAATGATGAAAACTTAACTTCGCTTCTATAGGGTGCCTCGGTGTCGATGAGAACCTAAATGATGTACGCTTAGGCTTTTAGGGTGCCTCGGCGTCGACAAAACCTAAATGATGAAAGCTTAGGCTTTTAGGGTGCCTCGACGTTGATAAAACCTTGGCTTTTAGGGTGCCTCGGTGTCGATAAGAACCTAAATGATGAAAGCTTAGGCTTTTAGGGTGCCTCAGTGTCAACAAACCCTAAATGATAAAAGCTTAGCTTTTAGGATGCCTCGGTGTCGACAAACCCTAAATGATGTAGTTTTGAATTATGAACGTAGGATATGTCATCATCATCATCAGAAGACGAAAGTCTCCCGACGGAGTACGACTGGTGCCACGACGATCGAGGTATGTGCGACATGCCTCACCTGGACGATGATCGGCGCTTCAGCATTAAGCTCGAGGAGACCTTTGATGTTGAAACGGTACACAATGACGACAAGTGTTATTTTCATAATTAAGCATGACTTCAACTATTTCAACGTGTAATTTTCATCTTTTACAATTCGAGTATAGCTTATCCCATGCCATGCAAGACGCTATGTCTTGGAGAGGATGGATTTTGAAGACCATGAAATTTCTGAAATAAAGAAAATTCACCTAAGGACTCATCACGATGTGGACTTTGAAGTAAATCTATATAATTCTAAGAGCGTAACCCATCTTGGTTGCAAAAATTGGGAAGCATTTTACAAGATGTATGGTTTTGATGAGGGTATGCTTATCACCATGGATCTTGGTAATCCTGACATCAACCAAGACAATATGGACATTTGGGTCCTTGTTGATACGCCTCCAGTTCTACCGCTATGTGAGTTTCTCAAACATAGTTATTAGCTAATTTATATTGTTTATTTCAAAATAGTTGACAGCTTATTTTTATTGTTCAAAGAATGTGCGGGAGATGGTAGACAAAACCCACTACACCGATGGCTCCGAATTAACAACTTACAAGGAGAAAAATCATCTGGTCGGATTTTGTACTGACATTGAGAATTACATTATCCACAAACAAACTCCTCAACATTATGGTAAATACGTGCCACTAGTGCATGTGTTCAACTACGGTAACTACCATGGAGATACCCTGGTAAGATTTTTACTATTACGACATCCGTGCATCTTTTGCATACTTCTAAAACTAGTACATCGTTGCTAACTATGAAGTTATTACTATGTTTTTCAACAGATAATCCCAGAGAACTGTGTGCCTCATATGATGTATCAGAAAGGTAGTGTTAATGTTTTGAACATACAGCCAGGTTGTCCTACAAATCTCAACTGTCCATACAAGATTTCTAAAAAAAAGTGCAGACATGAAAATCAAAGGATGGAAAAAATGCATGGACAGTCGTAAGGAGCTTTTTGGAAGCAAAAGGAAGCGAAGCGTAAGAATTGGAGACATGATGTTCTCCATTCTCCATAATGGAGAGTCAGGGTCTATATTGTTTTATGCTATTTTTAGCTTAAATAGGGTATTTAGGTCCTGCCTAATACTGATGATCATGTGCTAAGAACAATTAAGTAGGGTTGGTTCGATGACTATCAAGATGATGATCGTATGACTTGTTATGAATAATGAGTAGAAGTTGTATGATGATGATTAGTAGGACTTGTTAGGATTAGTATTACTTCCGACAAACTCGATACTCACGGTCTCGAGACTTGTAATGTTTTATCTTTGTTCGGTCTTTTGAATTCAGAGACTAATATGATGAATTATATTCGGAGACTAATATTCTATTGTATTCGATGAATCTGTTGTTGCTGTGTGCTACTGTCTATATTCTGTCAAATAATATATTTTGTAACATGTGCAAAAATCAGAAAAGTAAAAAAAACCTAATATTCATACTAATGACGCATCACTACAGAGTGCGCCATTAGTATGCCAAGTATACTAATGGCGCATCTATCCGCAGTGCACCATTAGTGTGCCAAAGCACATGGTTAAATATGGCCCCTGGGAGGCACACTAATGGCGCATGGTGTTATATACTAATGGCGCACTGGATGGTGCGCCATTGGTATACCAGATACTAATGACGCACCAGTGGTGCGCCATTAGTAAAAATTACTAGTGGCGTGCTACTAATGGCGCACCAGTGATGCGCCATTAGTAGGCAAAACTAGTGCGCCATTAGTAGGCCTTTTCCTAGTAGTGCTACTTGACTAGCTCGTTGATCAAAGATGTTTATGTTTCCTAACCATAGACATGAGTTGTCATTTGATTAACGGGATCACATCATTAGGAGAATGATGTGATTGACTTGACCCATTCCATTAGCTTAGCACTTGATCGTTTAGTTTGTTGCTATTGCTTTCTTCATAACTTATACATGTTCCTATGACTATGAGATTATGCAACTCCCGCTTATCGGAGGAACACTTTGTGTGCTACCAAACGTCACAACGCAACTGGGTGATTATAAAGGTGCTCTACAGGTGTCTCCGAAGGTACTTGTTGGGTTGGCGTATTTCGAGATTAGGATTTGTCACTCCGATTGTCGGAGAGGTATCTCTGGGCCCTCGTAATGCACATCACCTAAAGCCTTGCAACCATTGCAACTAATGAGTTAGTTGCGAGATGATGTATTACGGAACGAGTAAAGAGACTTGCCGGTAACGAGATTGAACAAGGTACTGAGATACCGACGATCGAATCTCGGGCAAGTAACATACCGATGACAAAGGGAACAACGTATGTTGTTATGAGGTCTGACCGATAAAGATCTTCGTAGAATATGTGGGAGCCAATATGAGCATCCAGGTTCCGCTATTGGTTATTGACCGGAGACGTGTCTCAGTCATGTCTACATTGTTCTCGAACCCGTAGGGTCCGCACGCTTAAGGTTTCGATGATATTTATATTATGAGTTTATGAGTTTTGATGTACCGAAGGAGTTCGGAGTCCTGGATGAGATCAGGGACATGACGAGGAGTCTCAAAATGGTCGAGACGTAAAGATCGATATATTGGACGACTATATTCGGACATCGGAAAGGTTCTGAGTGATTCAGAAATTTTTCGAAGTACCGGAGAGTTACGGGAATTCGCCGGGGAGTATATGGGCCTTATTGGGCTTTAGGGGAAAGAGAGAGGAGAGGTTGGGTGCCCCCCAAGGCCTAGTCCGAATTGGACTAGGGGGAGGGGCTGCGCCCCCTCCTTCCTTCTCTTCTCTCTTCCCTTGCCTTGATTCCTACTCCTACTACATGGAAAGGGGGGAATCCTACTCCCGGTGGGAGTAGGACTCCTCCAGGGCGCGCCACAGGGGCCGGCCCTCTCCCCCTCCTCCACTCCTTTATATACATGGCCAGGGGGCACCCCATAGACACAACAATTGATCCCTGGGATCTCTTAGCCGTGTGCGGTGCCCCCCTCCACCATAATTCACCTCGGTCATATCGTAGCAGCGCTTAGGCGAAGCCCTGCGTCGGTAGAACATCATCATCGTCACCATGTCGTCGTGCTGACGGAACTCTCCCTCAAAGCTCGGCTGGATCGGAGTTCGAGGGACGTCATCGAGTTGAACGTGTGCAGAACTCGGAGGTGCCGTGCATTCGGTACTTTATCGGTCGGATCGTGAAGACGTACGACTACATCAACCGCGTTGTGCTAACGCTTCCGCTTCCGGTCTACGAGGGTACGTAGACAACACTCTCCCCTCTCGTTGCTATGCATCACCATGATCTTGTGTGTGCGTAGGAATTTTTTGAAATTACTACGTTCCCAACACATGGGACATGCATATTCGATGTAATCTCAATTTAAATAATGTAGCCCCCAAGTGCCGGGTCGCAAGCCTGTAGCGACTCGGGACTATTCCTTTCATTGTATAATAAATCATATTCATTGATAAAATAATAGCCATTGCGCTGAAGCGACTTTGAAAGCCTTAATCATAATATTAGTTACTGATAACCATAATAAAAATCCAACCATGCTGGCTATTAAAGATTTGAATAACCCGGTTTGAAAACCTCAATCATTCAATATCATAATGAAAATCCAGCCAAGTTTGGCTATTTAAAGATTCAAATACCTTATCTGTTGACAAGTAAACCCGGAGTTTTAAATACCCAACGCCTCTTAGCCGATGGCGATTTAGTACGCCTCCATTGTAAGCCAGAATTTCTATAACCCGGCGGCTTATAGCCTTTGAGAAAATTGAGAACGGATAATCATTTTGAAGCATCAATTTTAATGAGGAGCTTGGACTTAAGCATTTATATAAGTCACAGTCCTGCAAATCCCATGGAATTGGCTCATACCGCCGGCTTATATCGCCGTATCCAATAAGGGCAATAATCCAATGATTGATATGCGCATGATTCCAATGGCACAATTCAAAATATACCTGCGGCTTAAAATCCATAGCCAGGGCTGGTTTAAACATAATCATATATAAACAATATCATACCTGTGATATTGAACCGTACTGCCGGCTTATGATACATGTGCAGTAAGGGTGATAACCCAAAACGTAGAAGCCAAACCTTCCCAGTATTAATATTGTCATATGTTGGCGACTTGTCGTCAAAAGCCAGGCCGGGTTAATAGAACCACATATATATGCTTCAGATATGAGCAAAAAGGTCTCAAGACAAAACCAAAGATTGTTTGCAAAAACTTAAACCAAATAAAAATCGAGGTTTCTGATTCGAATACGATCAGTAAACCGTTCCAAAGGGGTTAAGCTAGAATTCGAATACGATCATGTAGCCCCCAGTGGCTCTGGCGTTGCGCCGATCAAGAGGGTACCGACAGCTATGTTCTCTTTGGTTCGAATACGACCTATGTTTGAACAGGAAGCCCCCAACTGACCTTGAGAGGTTTTTAACGACCCTGATTCGAATACGATCCAAGTCGAACCCAAAAGGGGTTAAGCTATGATTCGAATACGATCAAGAAGCCCCCTAGTGAGTTTGAAGTGTGTCGATCAAGAGGATACCGACAGCTATGTTCTCTTTGGTTCGAATACGATCTATGTTTAAACAGGAAGCCCCCAAATGACATGTAACTGTGGCTATGAGCCGGATCAAAGGGTAATCATAGCTTAGCTCAATAAGCCGGAAGCCCCCAAGTGATATATTTCTGAGCTGTGCTCACCGGGTGCCTATGTTTGAGTTGTGCTGTGCAACAAACTCTCTGTGGTCCCTGTAATTTTTTCTGAAAACTCGAACTTGCGAGAGATGAATTCTTTTTAAACCGGAATTTCATACCGGATATTGAGAGCTTCAAAGCTTTGTGGGAGATAGGTTTACCTTGAGCCGGATTTTAAACCAGCATTCTTCATTTTGAACCGGAAATTTTCTGACGGCCTTTAAATTCTTATCAATATAGCAGTAGTCTCCGGGGCCGGGTTATTTTTCCCTCCAATGACCCGGAGTTCTTGATTCACTGATACAGGCCAATTTTGCCGAGTCATGTCATTGTAGCCCCCGAGTCTTAAGACGACTCGATGAGTTGTCTTGAGATTCTTCATATTTTACCGTGATATAAACCGGCATAAGTTATTCAACAGCTCAGTAATATAATAGTCCCTCTTGCAGTAGACACCTTGTCCACGGACGAGTCGGCCGCAGGATTAGACACATGAGTCGGTCGCGGCGTTGTAATCCGATGCGGACGGGCGAGTTAACCTCCTCGGTGTAAGCTGGCGTGGATGCGTGAACCGGCCGCGATAGCCGATGGGCAAGTCGTCCGTGGCGTTGTAAGCCGGTGCAGTCACGAGAGACGGCCACGGCGTTGTAAGCCGGTGCAGTCGCGAGAGTCGGCCACAGCGTTGTAAGCCGGTGTGGGAGTCCGTTGAGTAAGGACGACCCCTGTGTCGAATGACGTTGGTGCGCCTCCATCTCCGCGGTATAATGGCATAAACAATTGCCATATGTAAAAATGTTACAGAGCAGAATAATTGTTCTTTGACCGAAAACAATAAGTGTTTAATAAGATAAATTTAGATAGATATCACCTGATATTTGTGAATGACCGATGATCTATACGCCGCGTCAGAGGCGGCTCAAGATAATCTCGGCGGTTCAGGCAGACCGGTGACTCTCTGCGACTCAACACAGTAAAGGCAGCTCAACATGGCCCCGACGGTTTAACGCGGCGGCGACGGCGATGTTGGGATGAAGCCTTTTCAAAATTGTTTTGTACTGACACCTTTTTTGTTCGAGGAGTAGCCAACTTGCCGTACCACCAACAATGATTAGTCTTAGACCCTTTTTAATTAAAATAGCACAAGTATCATCGCTGGTCTTGAGCCTTTGGAACTTGGCATTCAACTTGTGCAGCACCTTGCTAGGAGACCCCTCGGAAATTTGTGCAAACTAGAGTAACGCGGTAGTGAGGAGCGCTGCGGCGGCTCGACGAGACAGCATCAGTGGGCGGCTCATGGTGGCGACTCAAAGCCTGGTCGGCGCGGCGACTTTGCAGTGGCTTATGGCAGCGGCTGTGGACTCAGCAGGGACCGGGTCTTCGTGCAACCATGGCAGCAATTTTAGATAGCTCGATGGCATGCGACAACGACGATCGAGCAAGGAAAGGTCAACAGAGATGCAGTAAGGCGTGGCAGAAGCAACGCTCGCAGGCGGCAGAGACAAAACCAAGCAGGGGCAACTCGAGGCGTGGTAGTCTAGAGGCGAGGCCAGGGACGAAGCTTGAAAAAATGGGCACTGGTGTCAACCGCTGCCCACGCTAAGCCTCTGGCAGAAATTATAGTGGTGCAACAACATAGATAATGGCCGAGAGTGATATAAAGAGCAACAATATGCAACGAGCTGGTGATATTATTATTATATAAAAAAAAATTCATACCGAGTAGCAAGTATTGGCTGAACGAAGTCATAAAGTAACACTTCTTTACATATCCCGGAAATAATAGGCAAAAAGATGACTTTGGAACGTTTCATTTGTAACTTTCTGGAAAGGATGAACAAAAAAACATATTATATTCACAAGAATAGTAAGAAACAAATAAAGCAGAAAATAAGTATCATTAAGGAAAAAAGTAAAGTGATCCGAGACTCACATTTTATAACTTCCCTTCTTGATCTTCCATCTTCTTAAATAGATCAATCACATCAACATTTGTTATTGTAGAAAATATGTCTTTCTCCACATAGCAAATCAGGCAATCACTTGTGAACTCATCACCCATTTTGTTCTGCAAAACACTCTTGACGATATTCATTGCTGAAAAGCATCTCTCCACTGACGCTGTGGCAACTGGCAAAATTAGCACCAACTTGAGAAGTTGATACACCAAAGGAAAAGCAAGATGCTTTTTAGTTTCCAACAACACTTTGGCAAGATCTGCAATGCCATCCAAATTGGCAAATCTTTGGTCCGCTCGGACATTGTCTATGAAAATCTGAAGTTCCTGACCAAGATTCATCAACTGTGTTGAATTGAAATCATCAGGATAAAACTCATCTTGCTTCTTAGGATTCTTTGTGTACTGCCGTATTCTTTTTCGATCAGCTGGATCATGAGGAAGTGCATCTTTTTTTTAGAAAAGGAGGAATCACCCCCGGCCTCTGCATCTGAGTGATGCATGCCGCCATATTATTTATTATTCACAAAGACCTTACAAGGTAATACAGCAGTAAGCCCGAGGCCACCATCTAGACGACACCTGTCGCTACTCCCATCCCCTTGATGAAGGTGTGCCGAATGTCCGGGCCAAATACCAAACAGACATCGCACGAAAGCCTAACATCTAACGCCGGATGCCCCATGCAAGCCACATAGGCGGGACTGGGTAACACTCCGGTCCGGCGCACTCTCAGTGAGTACCACACGCACACGCTGCAAAGGGCCGTCACCTCCGTCTTCCCTCGATCCATCCTCAAAGCATGTACTGACGCATCGACCTTGCCAGGCCACTCTGTCATCGACGCCACCACGACGCCAGACAACGTTGACCTCCTGCGCGTGTCCCTCGCCACACATCTGACGCCAAGCCTCCACTGCTCCATGCCGTCGAGAACCGCCACCATGAATATGTAGAAAGAAACACCGCTCCACCGCAGATGCCATCCGCTGGTCTCTCGAGCCCGAGTGCATCTCCAAGAATGCCGCCCCCAAGGGGGTAACGACACATGAATGTCGCCATCATTCGATCAACTGATCTAAGGTTTCCCCCGGAGGTATTGGGTGGGGTTGGGAACTTCACCTCGATGATGCCTTCATGAAGGAAACAATGATAAGAGCATCGTCATCACCGGCTCCGGCCAATGACCGAAGACCAAGTTTTCACCCGGATCCGTTCCAAGAAATCCACCCGACAACCTGTGCACTGTCTCGACCGCCTTCAAAGCCCCAGATCTAGCCGCCTAGATCCGGCGACCAACCACAACAGCAGTGCGACCGTAGGAGCCCTGGCGCACTAGCCACTGCCTGAATGCGCCACCACTAGAGCCTGGGAGGAGGGCTCCCACCCCACCTCTCCAAACCGCGAGAGCCGCCGGGATGGATCCCGCACACTCATCACCGTCTCTGATCTGAACCAATGCAGATCCGCCTTGGATATGGACTGCACCACGCCATGCCGCCGCGGGAAGCCTGAGCTTCACCAGCCGCCACCTTCCAGGGCCGCCGCCCCGGGATCCAGCCGCCGCCGACAGGACGCGCCGCCCACATGCAGCAGGCCGGAGGAGCCCCCGATCCAGATCTGGACCGAGAAGCTCACCACGGTCGCCCCGTGCCGGCATGCCCCGCCTGGCCACGGATCTGCAGCCACCCGCGCCTCCACGCCAGAGAGCCGCCATCCGGCCGTCCCGGACGCATCCGCGCCGCGCCGCCCTGCATGGCTGCGCGCATCCGCGCGAGGGCACTGTCCCGCGCCAGCACCACACCGCACCGAAGGGGGGAGGGGCCGCCGCCGCCGACGCCGGCCGGGCTTTGCCCGGCGGCGCGAGCCGGCGGCGGCGGGGAGGGGGAGGAGACGGGGAGGGGTTGGAGGCGGCGGCGCGTGAGATCGCCCCCCCCCCCCCCCCCCCCCCCCCCCCCCCCCCCGCTCGTGGGCTGGGCGAAACGGTTCGTCCGAAGTGCATCTAAGTTAATTTCTGCCGGAGGCGGAGGAGTAGTACCAATATTTGATGCAAGATCTTGTTTTGGGTCTAACGGGCCTTGAAGTCTGGCACATTACTATCTGGTGCTGGTCGTTTCCCTCTCAACAAAAATTTATCCATATCCTCCTGGTCCTTGGCAAATCAAAGAAAACAAATTACTTAGCCAATAGCCATCATGAAATCAAAGCACAAGTAGAATTGTAGAGAGTCTAGAGACCGAGAGAGAAGGTGCATATTACCTGGGATGAGAAGAACCAACACTTGCAAATTAAAGATTATGCACTGGCAGATGGTCGGCCGGTATCAATATTCACCCGATGAAACGGCGTCGAGTTCGCCGTCGTTCGTCGCCGATTCGCTGCGGCGGCTGCGGAATTAGGGATCGAGATGAGGAGGGGAAGAGACGAGGGCGTCCGTCTGTTCGCGTACAGGTACAGGCGTACAGCAGATCGATTAATTGATACATAAAGAGTGCGTACGCATTGGGCCTGGCCTGGCCTTGTGTCATTGTTTGCTGCCGCATGCTCTTGATTTTTTTAGAACTTAATGGATCTTATGGGCTAAGGCTTTAGGGATTAGCTGCTCTGCTGCTGGACTGAGGTCAATGGAATTTTTGGGTTGGGGTCAAACGCATTTTTGCTAATACTTATTAGCTGAAAGGCCAGAAGCCATTGGTGTCAATTGACACCAGTGGCTACATGGGAGCTCCGTCCCGAGGCAGCAGGCGACGGCAACTCGTAGCGGACACCAAGACGGAGGTCGTTGAACAGGCGAGCCGGCTGGCGGCGACCGCGAAGCAGGGCCACGGCTGCGGAGGCTTTCGAGCCGGACCCTGCACGTTGGCGTACGTATCCAGACTCTGCAGCTCGTGTCTTTTCATGCAGCCTGCTTTCTTGTGTGTACGTATATCCATCAGTAATACCAATTCAAAAACCGATCTAGCACTCAAACCTCGTGAGAACTACAAATCCTCTTAGAATTACGAGCGGAATGTTCACACATATTGATGAACGGATTCGAAGTAAGGTCCGCGGCTGGTCAGTAAGGAACCTAGCATGCGCTGGCCGAGAGGTGTTGCTGAAATCAGTAGTTCAATCAATTCCCACGTATGGTATGAGTTGTTTTCAGCTAACAAAAAAAGTCATCTCCTCATGCATGGCAAAGTACTGATGGGCTAGTTCCATTGATAAGCGGTCTTTACACTGGTTGTCTTGGGACAAACTGACGGCACCAAAAATCAAAGGTGGGATGGGCTTCAAAGATCTCCCACTCTTCAACCTTGCGATGCTCGGCAAACAAGGATGGAGGCTTCTGACACACCCAAACTTCCTTTGTGCTCGGATGTTGAAGGGTAAATATTATCCTGATACGGATTTTTTTCATGCTACTATCCCGGTGAGGGCGTCGGCAACATGGAAAGCCATTGTGGCGGGCAGACAAGCATTGGAGATGGGCCTGATTCGTAGGATTGGCGATGGCACAAGTATTTCAACATGGACTGATCCATGGATCCCTAATACTACTACTCTGAAACCCATGGGGTGCTTGGGTACTGCACCATTGCCATATGTTTCAGATTTGATAAACCCCTACACAGGGAACTGGAATATTGAGTTGGTTAGACAAAATTTCCTACATCCAGATGCGGTGGCTATCCTTAACATTCCTTTGAGTGCATCTGGGGGCGATGACAGCCTAGCCTGGGCTCTCGAAAAATCGGGCAACTACACTGTTAAATCGGCGTATCGATCTCTCGTGACTCGCAACGAGCTTCGGACTCTAGAGGAAGGGATGGTTACAGAAACTTCATCGGCAAACAAACAGTTGTGGGCAGCCCTATGAAGGCTACATGTGGTACCTAAAGTGAGGGTATTTTGGTGGAGAGTACTTCGCGGCATTCTCCCGGACTCTATGACCTTGAAGTACAGACATATCAAACCAATTGGCATCTGCGGTGTATGCCAAGCTATGGAGGAGAATTTGATGCATGCATTGGTCGGATGCATTCATGCAAAAAAATTCTGGATGGCGGCCAAAGACAGGTTCGACCTTCACTTGCCACGACTTCATCCAGAAAAATGGGCTCGCGACATCTTGTTGGATCCAATGTTTTCAGAGGATGCAAGATGCAGGATCATCACCATTATGCATGCCATATGGTCTTCGCGAAATAGATGGACACACGACCGGGACGGTTACGATCTGGTTCAGGCCATCAAGTGGGTTCATGAAACTCTCTCCATCCTCGAGACCCCGAAGAGCTGTAAGGCACAGGGCGCTCAGTGCTGGAGACCGCCTGAGGCAGGTTGGATCACCATCAATACGGACAGCTCAGTCTTTGCTGATTCCATGGCGGGTGGAGCTGGTGGTGTGGCTCGGTCTCATCTAGCGTTCCTTGGAGCATGGAGTAAGCCTCTACCAGGAGTGTCTGATCCTTTTGTTGCTGAGCTTCTAGCTCTTCGCGAAGGGGTGATTTTTGCTCAACTACGTGGGTACTCACATGTGATAATGGAGGTTGACTGTTTGGAGCTTGTCAACCTATGAAATTCGCGCTGCATCTCTCGTTCGATAGCAGCGCCTATCTTAAATGAAGTGGAGGATATTGTGCCAAGCTTTACGTCCTTTTTGGTTCGTCATATTGGAAGGGAGCAAAATTTTCCGGCTCATTTATGTGCCCAGCATGCTTGTACGCTAGAGGGTACTGATAGTTGGATTGATCATAGTCCAGACTTTCGCTTTGGTAGCCTTCAAGCAGATTGTAACCGAACCATTATCTCTTAATTGAGTTCCCCTTTCGATGCAAAAAAAAAGTACAAATCCTCTTGTCCTTTTGTGTGATGACGTGGAGGAGGAGTAGTATGATCCGGAAGTAGTACTAGTAACAAAACGCCTCGGGACTTGGCGCACCGGTGAAACGTGCGGCAACAGGAAAACGCGGTCTCGGCGACTTCGGATTTGACTGCTCCCCAATCGTACAACACACTGCAAAAAGTTTCCTATCGGTTCCTGCGACATAATCTTTGCACCATCGGTCTTCAACCTGCAGCAGCGGCGGCGCACCTGACGGCATCTTAACTTTCTTGAACTTGAACCTCCGTCTGTCAATTGTGAGCTTCTTGATCCTTAAAAGAGATCACTCCAAAAACTTATCATCACCGTGTGCAATCTTTACGGTGAGCGTTAACTGTCGTGGATTTGTCACGGCAGATGTGCTTAGTGTCAGGACTTAGTCGCGAGGTCAACGCATCTATTTGGTAGTTTGAGAAGGGTTGATCGAAATCGAGAGACGCAACGTAAGACAAAGATTTAGATAGTTTCGGGCCCCGGAAAATATCATCCGGTAATAACCCTACATGTTGTTTGTGGCTAGATCTTATTATGCTCATGAGAGAGTCGCCGCATAAGCCGGCTCCCCTTTAGTTGTGTCTAGCCCTAGAGATTGTTTCTTGTTTTTCTCTCCCTCTTTGGAGAGCTCTGCCCCTCTTTATATATGTTGAAGGGGTGGGTTACATGTAGAGTCCTATTAGGATTAGGACTAGTCTATTACAAGTGGAGTCCTAGTCTTGCTTTCTATATAAGGAAATATCCCTTATTCCTTTCATCATAAACCGGCCCACCATTAACATGAACCGGCCTTCTGGGCCTTGGGCCTTGTTATCCGTCTGACCCGCTTGCCGGGTCATCAATGAGTCATAATGTTCAGGCGGGTTGCTTGTAAACCGCCAGGTCAGGGCGGGTCGCCAGTGAATCGCCAAGCACTACTAGGGAAAAGCTTATAGGAAGACGCTTACTAGTAGCGAGGGTTTATACCCCTCGCTACTACTACTTACTAGTAGCGCGGGTTTTAACCCCTCGCTACTACTAAGTTGATAGTAGTAGCGCGGGTTTTTAACCCTCGCTACTACTAAGCGGTTTCTACCGTGCCCCCCGAGACAATGCCATAGTAGTAGAAAGGGGTATAAACCCATGCTACTACTAAGTTGATAGTAGTAGCGCGGTTTTATACCCCTCGCTACTACTAAGTATGAGGTAGGTGAAGTCGCCATATCCTCGGCCGAGTCCCCATCTCCTCCCCCAAATCCCTCCCCTCTTCCGCCACTCTCTCCTCTCACTTTCCATACAATCTCACATGGATCTCTTGCCCATGCGCCCCTCCTCCTCCGTGGCGCCGAAAGAGGCCGCCGCCTCGCGCCACCGGCGTCTAGGAGCTCGCCTGTCTTCCACGGACGTCTAGGAGGCCGCTGCCCCGCGCCACCACACCGGAGCACCTCACCACCGGTGGCTAGCTCCGCTGCTCCCTCCATCACCTTCCTCTCTCCCTCGGTTTTCCTTTTCTCTCTCTCCCTCTGATTTGACTCACCCTCCCATGTCCATGCCCGTGCAGGTCGTCGCCATGGACAACCCGGAGCTCTCTGGCATGGTCGGGAAGAGGAGCCCCACGCCGCGGCCTGGCTGTTCCATAGAAACGGGCCCTCTCCAACAGCCACCGCCCGATCTGGTCTGCCATTGTCCGTTCATGCCTCCGGCAACGCCAACCTTCGCTAGATCGAACGAATGCTGCCATTGACAACACACACACGGGATCGAGATTTTTTTTTGTTTTTAAAAGTAATAGCTGTAGCGTGGGGTATAAGACCAGCTACAGATAATTAGCAGTAGCGCTGTCTGCAATGCACGCTACAGATAACCATGTATAGCAGTAGCGTGTGCCAACACGCGCTACTGCTACAAGTTAGCTGTGGCGCCATATCAGTAGCGCGGGCGGGTACCCGCGCTACTGATACATCTAAAACCCGCGCTGCTGCTAGGCTTTTCCCTAGTAGTGAAGTGTCAGCCGGGTCTCAAGTAAACTGCCAAGTCCGGCCGGGTCATACCGTGGGGTATATCCCCGACATAAGCTGTCAACTATTTTGAAATGAATAATATAAATTAGTTAATAACTATGTTTGAGAAACTCACATAGTGGTAGAATTGGAAGCGTATCAATAAGGACCCAAATGTCCATATTTTCTTGGTCGATGTCAGGATCACCAAGATCCATGATGACAAGCATACCCTCATCAAAACAATACATCCTGCAAAGTGTTTCCTAATTTTTGCAACCAAAATGGGTTACGCTCTCAGAATTATACAGATTTATTTCAAAATCCATACTATGATGGGTCCTTAGGTGAATTTTCTTTATTTCAAAATTTTCATGGTCTTCAAAATCCATCCTCTCCAAGACATAGCGTCTTGCATGGCATGGGATAAGCTACTCGAATTGTAAAAGATAAAAATTACACATTGAAATAGTTGAAGTCATGCTTAATTACGAAAAAACACTTGTCATCGTTGCGTACCGTTTCAACATCGAAGGTCTCCTGGAGCTTAATGTTGAAGCGCCGATCTTTGTCCAGGTGAAGCCTGTCGCACAGACCTCGATCGTCGTTGCACCAGCTGCACTGCCCTGAGAGACTTTCGTCGTCCGATGATGACATTTCCTACGTTCATAATTCAAAGATTAAACTTGTACAATTCAATATATGTACAACAAAAATTAAATTAGATCATTATTATTCATCACGGGTTGACTATCGGTCTGTCGAGTCTTTTTCTTGAAAACTCTCATCTCGCATGGTGTATACATTCGACCATTGGTGATGGTCGCTCCTCCTTTCGTTCCCGAGTGCATTACATCAAAATGTCTAGCACACGGGAACGAAGGAGAAGCGACCCCCACGACAACAGTCGGGATTTTGTGTCCTCTCATATGTGGTGGAGACTCTCACTCACTGATTCCTCTCTGACATTTGCGACCGTCGGTGATGGTCATTATTCCTCCTTCCGCTAGTGCATAACAAAGGTCTAGCACCCGGAGAAGAAGGAGAAACGACCCCCACGACAACAGTCGTCAGGCTTCTTCGTCCTCTCTCATATATGGTGGATACACTCCCTCACTGATTTTTCGACCTTCGGTGATGGAGCCTCGACAGACTTAAAGTCAACCTGAAATGTCGTCTAATTATTTTTCTAGAAAATCCAGGCCACTCGATATTTCCTACATATTCTAGCACAAGTCATGCCAGAATTCACGAAAAAAATCCGGCATGACCTTTGCTAAAAAAGGACATATCGAGCGCCTGAAATTTGCCGAAACGGAAATTAATCAACACTCTGGCAAAACATAGGCCTCTATAGGAGGTGTAACCTGCAAACATGGCTGACCACTTAGGCAAGCACATATCCTATTTGAGCAACACAACATATACATGTTTATATCTACATCATATGAGCATTCAAACTTGATGGAGTAGTTTTTCAATTTGAGCATTCAATAAGCAAAACCAAATTGTAAAATGAATTAGTATTCAAATTAGCATTCATTTAATAAGCAAAACTAAATCATCTCTTTTGTCCGTACATCATCGAATATTATCACTAATAGATCTCAAATAGTACCATACATATAACATCACTAATACAGCTAAAAACGTAGCGAACGATGGGTATCGGCATGGGCGGTGGACATCCAAAGAAAAGGAACCATCACAGGATCATAGCTTCATTGAGACCCCTGAAGAACCTGCCCTCCAACGCAACCATGTAGCGACGGACGTGCTCGTCCTCCTCGCTGACACGGTGACGTACCACCTCCGCGGGGTCCTCAAGGCTCCGCACCATCACTAGCCCACGCGACCGCCACCAAAGAAGGTTCGGGTCAACGACGAGCTGGCTCCTCACCAAGCTGCGCCCCCCAGAAGGTAGCACCTCCCAGTACCAGCCCGGCGGAGCCCAGTGCCGGACATGGCTCCTCACCAAGCCCAGGCCTCCTCCGCCAAGTCGACGACGAGGATGCGGGATAGGCATCGTCGACGTGGATGCCGGAATAATTGCTTTAACTAAAAAAATAACAACAAATGTGAAACCTAAAACACCTAAATTCTATTAACTACACCTAATTAAAAACCTACATTTCAAACATGATTTGATCATAACTAGGGTTCATACTACATTATTCTAAGATTAAACACCTAAAATACCTAAATTAAATTAACAACATGGGGTGGCTACTCTCACCTCGACCGATGTCGCAGGGGGTCGGTGACGGGGACGACCGTGGTGATGATGCAGGGGCTCCTTGATTTCTGCAAAAACAAAATATAAACAAAAACATTATTATCGTCATCTTAGGACTTAGTGAAACTCCATAAGCTACATTAAATTATACTATTCAAATTGACTTAGTCAAAATTTCTAAAAATTTCCTATTCTATTCAAAAGACCTACATTTACTTTTTTTCAATTTCATATTTTATTCTATTCAAATTTACTTATTCAAAATTTCTAAAAATTTCCTATTATATTCAAAAGACCTACATTTACTTATTCTTTTCAAATTACTTATTCAAATTTTCTAAAAACAAAATATACTAAAAACCTACATTTACTAAAAACAAAAACCTACATTTAACAAAAACAAAAACCTATTTACATAAAGGGGGAGGAGGAGGTGGGAGGAGGCCAGGAGGAGGAAGGAGGAGGAGGAGGGCGGAGGAGGGGAAGGAGGAGGGAGGAGGAGGAGAGAGCAGGAGGAGGAGGGGGCCGTCGGCGCCGGAGAGGGAGGAGGAGGAGGGGAGGAGGAGGAGGGAGGGATCGACCTTGGGGTGGTGGAGAAGGACGGCCACGGCGGCGACGGAGGCGACAAAGACGATCGATGAGAGTCTGAGGGGGAGAGTGAGAGGACGCGCGCGGGTAGGTTTGGATAAGGGCTTTTAGTGGTAGCGCTGGTCCGTAAAAAGCATTGTTGTCGGTGTCAAAACCGGCGGATCTCGGGTAGGGGGTCCCGAACTGTGCGTCAAGGCCGGATGGTAACAGGAGACAAGGGACACGATGTTTTTACCCAGGTTCGGGCCCTCTCGATGGAGGTAATACCCTACTCCTGCTTAATTAATATTGATGATATGGGTAGTACAAGAGTAGATCTACCACGAGATCAAGGAGGCTAAACCCTAGAACTAGCCTATGGTATGATTTTTGTATATGGAGTTGATGTCCTACGGACTACAACCCTCCGGTTTATATAGACACCGGTTAGGGTTAGGGTTACACAGAGTCGGTTACAATGGTAGGAGATCTTGAATATCCGCATCGCCAAGCTTGCCTTCCACGCCAAGGAAAGTCCCATCCGGACACGGGACGAAGTCTTCAATCTTGTATCTTCATAGTCCAGGAGTCCGGCTGAAGGTATAGTCCGGCTACCCGAACACCCCCTAATTCAGGACTCCCTCAGTAGCCCCTGAACCAGGCTTCAATAACGACGAGTCCGGCGCGCAGATTGTCTTCGGCATTGCAAGGCGGGTTCCTCCTCCAAGTCCTTCATAGAAGATTGTAAACACCAAGAGTAGTGTCCAGCTCCGCAAAATAAGTTTCCACATATTGCCATAGAGAGAATAATATTAACACAAATCAAATCTGCTAACGTATTCCGCAGTGTGTCATCACACTACGGCCAAGTCCTTTACTCGAATCGTTTTTACCTTTCCACCTTAGCACGTTTTGCGAGGCGGTTTCCTTGGCACGTCTTGTCAAAGCAGAGATCGTGTACCCCCTTTTACGGGATTCTCATCAATACAGACGTGGGTGACCCAACCGCGCCCTTTAGCACATTTCCTCGATTAAAGACGAGTCCCGAACGGTTACGAGGAGGGCTCTTGGTATTCAACCTCTTATAAAGAGACCAAGGCCTTACTCCTTTTTTCAATCTCAAGCGAGTTCGCCCATCGCCTCGAGTTCCAACACCCTAGGCTCCAGATTCCAGGCGCTTCGGACCTTCGACAATGTCCGGTTCTGATCTTCAAGGCCGATGGATGCCCTCCTCCATCACGGAGGAGGACGTACTAAAGTTGAGGGAGGCTAAGTTCCTGACCAGCGACATTTCGCATAGGTTGCCTGCTCAAGGGCAGGTCATTCCCAGTCCCAGCCCGGTGAGAGCGTGGTGTTCATGTCTCACTTCCTTCGGGGGTTGGGCTTCCCAATGGATCCCTTTGTGAGGGAACTGCTGTTTTATTACGGGTTGGCATTCCATGACTTAGCTCCAGAGTCCATCCTCCATATCTCCTCGTTTATTGTCGTGTGTGAAGCGTTCCTCCGTGTTACCCCTCACTTCGGATTATGGCTCAAGACCTTCAAAGTGGAGCCGAAGATGATCAAGGGACGGCACGCAGAGTGCGGAGGCGCTGTTATAAGCAAAAATGCTGATGCTCCATGGCCCGAGGGTTATTTTCAAGAGGAGCTAGGCTTGTGGCAATGAGAGTGGTTTTATATCACCGCTCCCCGGAGCACCAAGTGGGTGGCGCCCCCTGCCTTTCGCTCGGGTCCCCCACCACGGCTAGCGTCATGGGTCAACAGAGGGTTAGATTGGGGTTTGCCCAAAGACGTGCCCTTGTTGCAGGGCCGCATTAAGGACTCTTGGAAGGAGACCTCAGCCTGGTCAAGGTGACGCAGGTCATGCTGATTCGCCGAATATTGCCCGGCAAACGTCGCGCCCTTCGCCTGTGGGAGTTTAATCCAGAGGGACCGCGAGCTCTCCAGAATTTCATGGGCGCAATGCCCGCCGAGATGTATAAACTGTTCTTCGGATCACAAGAGATGTGTCTGGATTTAATCGAGGACGCAGGCCTAAGCTGCAATCGCCCGGATACTCAAGTAAGCAACCTTGTGCCCGGACCTTCTATCCGTATAATTGTCATAAACTTGCCCCTAAAAGAGCCACCCTTTTAAACAGGAGTGGATAGCGAAGGCAAAGCTGATCAGGTGTCCGGCTCCCCTTCCCGAAACCAGGCCGGATCCTGTGCTGGTCAGGATGCTGGAGATAATGCCTTTGGAGGGAAGCAAGGGGGAGGACAAGGAAACTATGGCCTCCTCGAAGGAGGCTGCTCCGAAGGGAGGAACCGACAATTCCTCTCCTAAGGGGAAGAAAAGAGCCGCCTCTGACGACCCAGAAACCATGGCCTCAAAGCGGGGGGGGGGGGGAATCCTCGTCAGAGGGTCCGACGCCGGGGAGTTCCTCGGCCGGACTACGCCCTCAAGGGGATCAGCCCTCCAGCGAGCCGTAAGTAGAGAAAGATTTTCCTTTTGAGGGATGAGGGAAATCCTTGATTTATATCTGAGAAGATTAACTGAATTTTTACCTTGTAGCTCGGACCTCCGCCCTTCTCAGCAGAGCTCGTCTTCGGGGGATCTCCTTCCGGAGATGATGGAGAGCGGGATGCCACCCCCTGCCATGCCGCCTAGCGAGGCGGGCGACCCTGAGGTGTCATTGCGGAGGGTTTCTCTGAATTCGGCAGGGGCGGAAGATAGTTATCTGGCCCCCCGAGGTTCTCCGCGCCCGGCCTTCGAAAGAGGTCGTGGGATAAGTCCGGCACCGTCTGGTGCTCAGCCGGAGGAGCTAAAGATTCTGCTGGGGTGAGCTTCTATCTCGGAGGAGCACCGTGTATTGATGGGCACGGTGATTGAAAGGATCTCATCCACAGAGAGCGGATTGCATGAGGCCGTCAAAAGTTTACTGACGGGTTTTGAGGTACATTAGATAATGTACACTTTTGTCAGTTGCGCCTGAATAAGATGCGCCCTATGTAGATAGTAGCCCCTGAGACTCTGCGCGTCGTCAAGAAATGACGGCACGCGGAGGATCATAATCCCAGGTCTAAGATGTCGCCTTTGAATGTAGGCGGCAGGGTGTCCGGAATCGAGCCGAACTGATGATTTTGCCGAACTAAAGCGGCAACTGGACGTGGCAGATGCCGACATCGCGCTTGTCAACAAGCGGCTTGATGAGGCTCAAGGTATGTAATTCCTCGGGCGACATCAGGTAAGAAGAGTTTTATGCCAATGTCTTACGATGTGTGTGCTTGACGCAGATGGTGCGGCCGCCGTGGAGTCTTAGGGCATAACTTGCCCGAGCTAAAGAACAAGCCATAGAAAGTGATACGGCTGCCAAGAAAGCCCTTGAAGAGCTGAGAGCCGAACAGGCTGCTCATTGCCGAAGCAAGGAAGAGATGGCCGAAAAGTTAAAGAGCGCTGCAGACCGTTGCAGACTTCTTGAGAAAGAAGACCAGGCGAAATAGACGGACTTAGAGAAGGCCGTTGCCAATGCCAAGGACGCGCGCTCTGCGATGAGAGCTGCGAAGGAGGAGCTGTGTCAGGCCGAACAGATTGCGGCTGGAAAGCCCTTTATGCTGCGAAGGAAATTTTGCGATCCGAAGTTTGCTCCGTTGGACCGGATGTGGAGTGTGGAGGATACCTGTCTGGATTTGGCAGCGAGTGCTGCTGATGCGATCGAACACTTTCGAGATCAAAAAGATCGCGAAGTGGAAAAGCTTTTCTGTTCGCAGTTTCACAATCCAGAGCGTCCACTGGCAGTGGACGATCGTTTGGCTCAATGGGCCGAACTGAATAGGTTGTCCGGACTTGCCATGAAGTACATCATGGGTCATCTGTGGCCGGGGAGATCGGAGCCGAAGAGTTATTTCAGCTTGGTGCAGTAATTCCTTGACGCGGTGCCGCATATTAATGCAATGAAGAGGTCAGCATGCATAGAGGGTGCAAGGATGGCTCTTGCTCGTGTCAAGACATACTGGGCAAAGATGGAGACCACCGGTGTTGCGTCCCGAGATTCGGACAAAAGCCGAGTACCCTTCGAGCACTATTTTCAGGAAGTCCTTGAAGGCGCTCGTGTAATAGAGACGCAGTGCTCGAAAGATGCTATGTTATGATAGCATATGTAATTATAAAGTAATATTTTGATAAACTGTAGTGGCCTTTTTTATACTTGTGCCTTCAAGTATTGGGAACACCTCCCGTGCGGCCGTTTTAAGATATATATATATATATATATATATATATATATATATATATATATATATATATATATATATATACAAAATCTGAAAGATGGCAGTCGTTGGCTTCAGCCCCCACGCACATAGTGCGGGGGTGCTCGCAGAAGACGCATTTTCACACTTAACCCAACGTCTTGGTCCTACAAAGAAGGTGATAGCGCAGCAGGCCAGGCAACCGGACTATAATGCTTTAACACTTTCACTTAGCCATAGGAGCTTGACAGTGAGACTATTTAGGTAGCCCCTTGGTGGCGACTGCGCTCGCCCAAGTTCGGGGCGCGTATGTGCCTGACCGGGAAGCGGCCCTTCGTTAAAGCGGAGGAATCCAATAGATTCCGATAGGTCATCGAGTGGCTGACCAGTCTCACTCTACATCATGACAGTCAGTTTTCGGCTTTCTCTACTGAGGTGCTCGCCCGGCCGAACCGGGGCACAATCGCAGTAGTTCTCCTGGTGCTACCTTAGCCGATAGAGCGGAACGTAAGGTAGCCGAACTCAGGAGCCGGGCAACCCAATATTTGACCAAAGACATGATTCGGAGCTGATGCATATAATGCCAAAACTCACGACGCCGAACACTCCCTAAGGTGTTCGGTCTTTATGATTGCGGGCGAAACAACACTCTTTATAGAAAAAGCCCCTAGTGTCCAGGTACGGGCAAAAATTCTGATGTGGCCACATGCCAAGACGCCAGCCTCCTCCTTGGTTATATCAGAAAAAACTAGGGGATGTGTAGCAACAAGAGACAGTAAAAAAGGTTTACGCATGGTCTTAATCTAAAAAGAATCCTTTAGGACGGGTCCCTACCGCACGTCTACGCCTGTGTCTCTGTTGTGCCGTATCCTGGACGGGCGCCGCACGATGTTCATCTGTAAAAGAGAGGAACTGAGTTGAAAACGGGTCGTGCCGAACAAAAGTTTTAAAATAAACAAAGTATAAAGTATAATATATAAAATTGAGCTTTATTGTCTCTTATTGTATATGCATGGAGCCCCTAGTGCGGGGGTATATGGCCACTAAGCCTGCATCAATAATGATTTTGTACCGAACTCGTCTATCTGCGTTCGTGGTCTTTAATGACCTATTTCGAAGTTTTTTGGCCGGTGAGGCCATTTTACTGTGGGGCTGTCAAAGCGGCCGCATAGTCCTCCGCTTGGGGAGGTGCACTTTAGTGCGTCCCCTTCAAAGAGATGATGCCTCGTGGACCGGGCATCTTAAGCGTGAGAGATGCATGATGCGGTATTGCGTTAAAGCGAGCAAAAGCTTCGCGTCCCAGTAGTGCTTGATAGCGACTTGAGAACGGGACGATATGGAAGGTCAGCTTTTCACGGCGGAAGTTATCGGCAGAGCCGAATATAACTTTGAGCCGGAGAAAACCCATACAATGGGTGTCCGGACCAGGTGTTACCCCTTGAAAGGAGGTTTTGCTGCGGCGGATTCTTGCTGGGTTTATCCCCATGTGATGGATTGTATCCTGATATATCAGGTTTAGTCCACTGCCGCCGTCCATAAGGACATTTGAGAACTGGAGTCCGCCAATTATTGGATCGAGTATCAAGGCAGTCCAGCCTGCATTCTTGATATTTCTAGAATAATCTAGCTGATCGAAGATGATTGGTTTTGACAACCAGTGGCGGGACCCTTTGGGGATAGGTCGTGTGGTGCGTACCTTTATGGGAGCCGCACGTTTTGTTGTGTGAAGTAAGTTCACTGTTTTTACTTCTTGTGGGATGTTCTTTTGTTTCCTAGTGCTCTGCTTTTGGGGTTCGTCCTCGTCTTCGCTTGGTGTGTCGAGCCCCTTGTGTTCGGCATTGAGTCTGCCGGATTGTTTGAAAACCCAACAATCTTTGTGGGTATGGTTAGCAGGCTTCCCGGGAGTACTGTGTATCTGACATATCCTGTCCAGGATTTTATTTAAGTTGGATGGATCGTCCCTGTTATCCTGGAGGGGCGGTTTTGTCTGATTTTGTCGTGAGCCTTTGAATCCGGCATTGACTGCCGTGCTCTTCGGACTTTTTTCCTTAGTCCGGCGACGGTCCTTGTTGTGTCGCGGTTTTCCGTTTCCATCCCTAGTTTCGGATGTACTTGGGTCGCTGGGGCTGCACCTTGCCAACCAGCTGTCCTCTCCTGCATTAAAGCGGGTCATGAGGCTTGTTAGTGCGGCCGTTGTTCTTGGCTTTTCTTGGCCGAGGTGTCTGGCGAGCCATTCGTCCCGGACGTTATGCCTGAAAGCTGCTAAGGCTTCGTCGTCGGGACAGTCGACTATCTGATTCTTTTTAGTGAGGAATCTATTCCAGAACTACCGAGCTGATTCTCCGGGCTGTTGAGTTATGTGACTAAGATCGTCTGCATCCGGAGGGCGGACATAAGTCCCTTGAAAATTTGCTCAGAAAGCATCCTCGAGCTCTTCCCAACTTCCAATTGTGTTTTCAGGAAGGCTTTTAAGCCAATGCCGGGCTGGCCCTTTAAGCTTAAGGGGTAAATATTTTATGGCGTGGAGATCATCTCCTCTAGCCATGTGTATGTGGAGGATATAATCCTCGATCCAGACTCCAGGGTCTGTTGTTCCATCATATGCCTCTATGTTTACGGGTTTGAATTCTTCTAGAAATTCATAGTCCAGGACCTCATCGGTGAAACATAGGGGGTGTGTGGCGCCCCCGTATTTGGGTGTGCCGGATTCTGATGATGGCTTTATTGCATTGCTTACGAGAGTTTGCTTTCTTCGCCCATAAATGGACCTAACTGGGCCATGATGCGAATCCTTAGGTGGGTGGCATGCCGATTTAAGTGCGGCGCTGCTTGCCGCTTTATGGGGTCGTCTATCCGACCGTGTGGCTTTCTTATTTTTTTGAATGCGAGGGCTCTAGGGCCTCTTCGTCGAATTCAGGCAGTAGCATTCTTTTCGGATAGCTTTTAGTGCGGCGACCGTCGCCGTATTTATCTGCGGTATTGATTACTTTGCTCCATCTAATCCGGAGTGCATCTTCCACTATTTTTAGCTTCCGCTTCTGCTTTTTCAGGCTGCGTGCAGTTGCAACGAGCCTCTTGTGGAGATTCTTCTGCTCCATTACTTTATCCGGCGTGAGGTCGTCTGGAGTGCTGTTTTCGCCGGAGGAGGGATGTTCGGTTTCTCTATCCGTGTTTCCCTATTCGAACGGTTGCTCTAAGGCCTGCTCGTCGTCTACCGGCTCGTCCTGCTCTATGGCTGGGTTTTTATCGAGGCGGGGCTTGGATCGTTGTTTACGCCGACGCTTTGATTGCTGTTCGGGGGGTCGATCTCCCGTTCCATCCCCTTTCTCCTCGTTGTCGCTTCCTTTAGGGGTATCCACCATGTACACATCGTGAGATGAGGTGGCTGTCCAATACTCTATGGGCATTGGTTCATCGATATCTCCTGCATCGTCATCCATGCTATCGATGTCTCCGAAGTCAAAGTTGAGCACGTCGTTTAAATTGTCGACAGTGGCTACCAAGTGGATGGTGGGTGGGCTTTGAATTTCTTCATCGTCCGTATCCCATCCTTGCTGACCGTAGTTCGGCCAGGTCTCTCCTGATAAAGAGAGAGACTTGAGAGAATTCAGGATATCGCCAAAAGGCGAGTGCTGAAAGATGTCCGCGACGGTGAACTCCATTATTGGCGCCCAATCGGATTCGATCGGCAGGGGCGCGGGGGTTCGGAGTCCGGATCCTCGGAGTCGTGAGTCACGCGGAGTGTGGGGCCGGCGTTCGGCTCGATCGCCTTTGAGATCGCAGCCCCCGAGGTGACGTGCAACCGCTCATCCTCGATTGACACTGCTAGCTCCGAATTAAGGGTCAGAGCTGGTGCGTTTGCGGCCTCCGGGATACTGTTCGGTGACAGAGCTAGATCATGCCCCGCGAGATAGTGCGGCGCGCTTGGTTGTGGCTCGAATCCGTCGAAGATCAAATCTCCGCGGATGTCTGCCATGTAGTTTAGGCTTCCAAACCTGACTTGGTGGCCAGGGGCGTAGCTTTCGATCTGCTCCAGGTGGCCAAGCGAATTGGCCCGCAGTGCGAAGCCGCCGAAGGCGAAGATCTGTCCGGGGAGAAAAGTCTCACCCTGGACCACATCGTTGTTGATGATCAAAGGAGCCATCAGGCCTAAAGGCGACGACACAGAGGAACTCTCGATGAAAGCACCAATGTCAGTGTCAAAACCGGCGGATCTCGGGTAGGGGGTCCCGAACTGTGCGTCAAGGCCGGATGGTAACAGGACACAAAGGACACGATGTTTTTAACCAGGTTCGGGCCCTCTCGATGGAGGTAATACCCTACTCCTTCTTGATTAATATTGATGATATGGGTAGTACAAGAGTAGATCTACCACGAGATCAAGGAGGCTAAACCCTAGAAGCTAGCCTATGGTATAATTGTTGTATATGGAGTTGATGTCCTACGGACTACAACCCTCCGGTTTATATAGACACCGGATAGGGTTAGGGTTACACAGAGTTGGTTACAATGGTAGGAGATCTTGAATATCCGCATCGCCAAGCTTGCCTTTCACGCCAAGGAAAGTCCCATCCGGACACGGGACGAAGTCTTCAATCTTGTATCTTCATAGTCCAGGAGTCCGGCTGAAGGTATAGTCCGGCTACCCGAACACCCCCTAATCCAGGACTCCCTTAGTTGTTGCTAAAATAAGTAGTAGTAGCGCTTTCTTCCAATGAGCGCTACTAGTACCCCTAGCATACCCTGAAACGGTCTGTCAGTTTTAGTAGTAGCGCGTTTTACAGCTTCAGTGCTACTGCTATGCTCATATTAGCAGCGCCTGTACAGCCCAAGCGTTACTGCTAAGTAGCAGCAACGCTTCTTTTGTAAAAGCGCTACTGGTAAACTCCTGTGTATAAGCATTTTCCTAGTAGTGACAAAAAAATCACTGCTCAAATAATGCACAAAACTTTGAGCAGCGATTTTGTTTTTTTGTTCTATGAGAGATCAATGGATGCTATTTTTAGATGAAATTTTGCAAGAACCTCAAAATTTTGGTAGAGTTTGTTGTTGGAAAATTTCATCTTTTTTGGATGTTGTTAGATAACATTTTTTTTCAATTTTTGGACAAACTCGGGTGTAGTACACCCGAGAATAGACACTATTTTCTGTTATGTTTAGTTATATTTTCTTTGGTATTTGTGTATGTTGGTGGAGTCAGTTGTATTCTCTTTGTATAGGTCAGTGTTTATACTCATCTTTGTACTTTTTCTTTACACCGTAGCATAGATGTCCCGGGAGAAAAGGCATAGATGTGTACGCTAGGACGAATTTCCCCAAAAAATATTGATTGCTCGATAATGTAACGTGCTGCATGCTGCTGCTCCGGGACCGAATCCTAATTTGAACAGGTTCGGCGGGGCTGGAGTAAACTGACGGCTAGTCGGAATCGGCAAATCCCCGGTCAATATAAGCAGAGGCGTCAATGCACAAAGGGACAAAGCAATCGGAGGACTCTTGTTCACGATCACGAAGCTAGTACGTGCAGTGCAACTCTGCCGATGGATCCATCAAGCATGGACAAAGACACGGAGGAGCAGCGGTCACAACTACGCCCCTTGTTTTCGCGGCTCAAGTGCGGCGAGGAGGAGATGCTAGCACCTAGGAGCGCCGACGAGCGCCTCTTCGTCACCGACGTCTTCCTCGTCCACCCGGAGAGAGAAGCCGGCGGCCAGAGCGTCGTGGCCGCCTGCGTCGAGATCGGCACGCGGAACCTCATGCTCGGAAGGCTGTCGGCGGAGAACCCCTGCGTGAAGCTGCAGACGCCGGTGGAGCTGGACATGGAGTTTTGCTTTTACGTGGTGCGCCTAGAAGACGTCTACGCCGCCGACGATGACGGAAACACCGACGCTGAAGCCGATGCAGCAGTCGTTGAGTTCCAGGGTTTCGCTCTTGCTCCACCGTCTCTGGACACGAAGGAGGAGGAGGACGTAGAGTTCCGGGGTTTATCTCTCACTCCGCATTCTCTGGACGTGAAGGAGGAAGACGACCATGAGGAGGAGAAGAAGGAGACTGACGAGGTTGACCAAGTAGTGGGTCACGTGACCAGGGTGAGCAGTGCCGGCGGGAACACCAGGAATGTTGGGCAGGTTGTAGCTAGAACACTCTTAGGAATTCTTTTGTTTGTCTCTATATTAGCATTCCTCGGATTGATAATGTAATCGAGAATTCATCCATGGATGAACTACGTCTTTTTGGCCTGGTTTTTTTTAAGAGAGTACGCCAAAGGTATTACCATATTTTTATAAAAGGCAGAAATATTTACAAGAAGTATCGAGTGATGCGGGCATCACACAAAAGAAAGAAGAAACCACCTACACCCACACCTATGAAGCAAAGCCTACTCTCTCAGGAAACTATGTAAACATCCAGCACCTAATCCGGCATCCTTCCACTCCTTGATCTCGTCCAGGATGTGTTGGTGTAGTTCATCGACCGTTTTCTGTTGATTTATCCGGTTGAACACCCTCGCATTTCTTTGCTTCCAAAGCGACCATGCCACGGCAACCACCAGCGTGTCAAAAGCTTTCTTGCTAGCCCTAGTGAAGTTGCTTCTGGCTAGCAGCCACCATGTAACACCCACGAAGCGGCTATAGCTCCCACGTGCCGAGGCACGACTTAGAGACATAACCACATTGAAAGCAATGTCGCAAGTTAGGCAATCTTCACAACATCCCATATAATATAGATAATAAAAGGGGAGATACATAGTTGGCTTACACTCGCCACCTCAATCAAAGGTACATAAATAGCATTACAACATTCAAACACTCATGGCCAGACTACGGCGCCAAAATAAAAGATAACCCAACATGCGACACGTCCCGATCGCCCCAACTGGGCACCACTACTGATCATCAGGGAAAGACACGTAGTATCGGCGTGAGTCCTCATCGAACTCCCACTTGAGCTCGAGCGCGTCATCTGGAACGGAGTCATCAGGCTCTGCATCTGTTTTGGAAGTAATCTGTGAGCCACATGGACTCAGCAATCTCATACCCTCGCGATCAAGACTATTCAAACTTATAGGTAAAGGCAAGTATGTGGAGCTGCAGCAAGCGACTAGCATATATGGTGGCTAACCTGTTCGCAAAAAAGAGTGAGAAGAGAGGGCAAAGCGCGAACGAGTAACTAGGGAGCATCCTGCGGCAAGCATTACTCCAACACCGTGTTCATTTCCCGGACTCCGCCGAGAAGAGACCATCATGGTAACTCACACTGTTGATTCCTTTTAATTAAGTTAAGGTTCAAGTTATCTAAAACCGGACATTAACAAATTCCCATCTGCCCATAACCGCGGGCACGGCTTTTGAAAGTTCAAATCCCTGCAGGGGAGTCGCAACTTAGCCCATGACAAGCTCTCACGGTCAATGAAGGAATAGACCTCCTCCCGAGACATTCCGATCAGACTCGGTATCCCGGTTCTGTAAGACACTTTGACAAGTTAAAACAAATCCAGCAACACCGCCCGAATGTGCCGACAAATCCCGATAGGAGCTGCACATATCTCGTTCTCAGGGCACACTCAGATGAGCCAGACGTCGGGTAGGCCAGCCCAGAGTTGCCTCTGGTAGCCCCGTACATTGCTCGGTTGAACCAACACTCAGAGGAGCACTAGCCCGGGGGGGTTTAAATAAGATGACCCTCGGCTCCGGAAACCCAAGGGAAAAAGAGCTAGGTGGCAAATGGTAAAAACCAAGGTTGGGCATTGCTGGAAAAGCTTTAATCAAGGTGAACTATCAAGGGGTTCCCACTATAACCCAACCGCGTAAGGAACGCAAAATCCGGGAACGTAACACCGATATGACGGAAACTAGGGCGGCAAGAGTGGAACAAAACATTAGGCGAGAGGCCGAGCCTTCCACCCTTTACCAAGTATATAGATGCACTAAGATAACAAGATAACGTAATGATATCCCAACAAGTAAATAATGTTCCAACAAGGAACGGTCTCCAATCTTCACCTGCAACTAGCAACGCTATAAGAGGGGCTGAGCAAAGCGGTAACATAGCCAATCAACGGTTTGCTAGAACATGGTGGGTTAGAGGTTGGACATGGCAATTTGGCAGGCATGATAAGCAAGTGGTAGGCATCGTAGCATAGGCATAGCAAAAGAGTGAGCATCTAGCAAAGCAAAGATAGTAGTGATTTCGAGGTTATGATCATCTTGCCTGCAAAGTTGTCAGAGTTGACTAGATCCTCGAAAGCAAACTCAACGGGCTCCTCGTTAGCGAACTCGTCTCCCGACTCTACCCAAACAAGACAAACAAGCAACAAGGACACAATCAACCACGTGCAAAGCTCAAACAATATGATGCAAAGATGGTATACTATGCGGGATGCAATATATGATAAATATGCAAGATTTGACAAGGAATGAATGAACCTGGCCTCAAGTTGGAAATCCAAGTATGCCACTGCAAAGATGAGATGAAATCGCTTGAAAACGGTATAAAGAACGCCGGAATCGGAGTCACGGTTTGGAAATGGCAAGCAATTCAAATATGACACCGGTCTGCGATATACAGCAAGTAGTCATCTAAATGCAACAAGATGAACATGCTACAACACTCAAACATGGCAACAAAATACATGGCAGGGATCCATTCATGATTCTTAACAAAAGATGAACACTGGGCTACGGCCAATTCATCCATTAACAGGTTCGAACAAGTATGGCAAAAATGCATTTGGTAAACAGATTTCAGACTTAGTGAAATTAACACTTGTCTGGAATTTCAGATCAGATAGCACACTTTGGAGCATGAAAACTATATGCTACAGGACCTGAACATGGCAAAGTAAAGCATGGCATGAAGCTACTCAAGGATCTTAACAAAAGTCCCATAGTGACGTTGAGCCAAAAGAGATCAGAAAATACAATTGCAAGCATGTGAACATGGCAAAAACATAATCAGATCACAGACTTAGTGAAAAACTGGAGCATGTAGATCAGGTATTAAGTAGGCATGTTTATGAGCTCGATGCACTCACTACAGAGCAAGTCATGACAATCTAAGCATACACCCATCAAGAATACACATAATACAAGCTAGACATGGCAGGAACACTAACAAAGCATGCACGGATCAACTACAACATCCTCGGCAAAATCGCTAATAAGTAGACAATCTGCCCAGATTCACGAAATAGCAAAAGTAGAGCTCGATTGACTCAAGCTAGTGTGCTCCATAATTGCAAACAAAGACATGGATGTATAGATCACTACAAGATTAACAAATCATCCTTACTGATCATCCTCAAAAGAGGCACGGATCACTAGGAAACAACATGAACATATGGCATATTGAAATAAAGAGATCAAGGACTTAGTGGAAATGCTAAGTCCCTGAAATCAGCATTAACGAATGCACCACTTTGCAAGCTTATGCTAGTCACCACACACATCACAAAAATACATGGGTTGCACCTCTGGAAAGATGAAAAGGCATATAACAAAACATATGTAGAGCTCAGGGGCATATCATGCACACAATAATCATGGCAAAAATGACAAATATCTAATTGGAGCAGCAGATCTGACAATTATCTCAAATAGCATTCTTCTATCAGCATTTCGGGCATCAAGATGAACTCAAATGAAAAATGATGCAATGAGATGAAATGATGTGCTCTCTGAGACGAACATTTTGATATGCTATATACCCAAGACAGAGCTACGGATGCGGAGTTATAGCATGCTGAAAATAGCAAAATAATTAGGGTTAGGGATGGAAAGTCAACCCCGAGATTCAAATCTCAGATCCAGATCCGGGCTGCATGGAAAACGAGGTTCACCGGACTTGGAGCTCGAGTTCGCCGGAGTTCGTCGGGGAAGGAGGCCGGGGCGCCGGATCCAGGCGGTGAGGGGCCGGAGCGGCGCGGGAACGAGGTCGGCGGAGGTGGCCCTCGCCTTGGGACGCGCGGGCGGCAGAGGAAGGACGCGGCGGCCGGATTTGGAGCTCTCATCCGGCCGGCAATGGCGTGGCGGCGGAGGTCCGGCAAGAGGAGGCGGGGAGGCGGCGCGGCGAAGGAGAAGGAGGGCGGCGGGCGGCGCGCCTCTTCGGGCCGGGAGGGCCGGACGCGGGCCCTGCGGCCCGGCGGGATCGGCGGCGAAGTGGGCACCAGGCGCGACGAGTAGGACGGTGACACGTGGCGGCGGACGGGCGGAGTGGACGTGTCCGGCCGTCCGGATTTTTGTCCGGCGGCTGGAGGAGGAGGGGGCTAGGGTTTCGTCCGTGATTTCGAAAGCATGGTCTATATATAGGCATAGAGGGAGCTAGGAGTGTCCAAATAAGGTGCGGTTTTCGGCCACGCGATCGTGATCGAACGCTCTAGATGATGGAGAGGCTTTAGGTGGGTTTTGGGCCAAATTGGAGGGGTGTTGGGCTGCAACACACACGAGGCCTTTTCGGTCCCTCGGTTAACCGTTGGAGTATCAAACAAAGTCCAAATGGTACGAAACTTGACAGGCGGTCTACCGGTAGTAAACCAAGGCCACTTGGCAAGTCTCGGTCCAATCCGGAAATGTTTAATCCCCACACATGAAAGAAAGGTAGAAATGACCACCGGAGGAGAACGGAGCGCCGGAATGCAAAACGGACAACGGGGAAAATGCTCGAATGCATGAGATGAACATGTATGCGAATGCAATGCACATGATGACATGCTATGAGATGCATGACATGACAACAACACACGGAGACAAAAACCCGAACCCGAGAAAATAAAATAACTTAACGCCGGAAACGGCAAGAGTTGGATTACATATTGGGAAAATCATATCCGGGGTGTTACAACACTCCACCACTATGAAAGGATCTCGTCCCGAGATCTAGGACTGGAAGAACGCCGGGTACTCAGAACGGAGGTGATCCTCGCGTTCCTAGGTAGCTTCACGGTCGGAATGGTGTGACCACTTGACTTTGAGGAATTTGATTGACTTGTTGCGAGTCTTGCATTCAGTCTCTTCAAGAATAGCAACGGGGTGCTCACGATAAGAGAGATCTTCTTGGAGCACAATGTCCTCGAAGTTGACGGTGCGGTCAGGAGTCTTGAAGTACTTTCGGAGCTGAGAGACATGGAACACGTCATGAACATTTGCAAAGTTTGAAGGAAGCTCGAGCTGATAGGCGAGATCGCCTCTCTTGCTGACGATCTTGAAAGGTCCCATGTATCTGGGGGCAAGCTTCCCTTTGATACCGAAGCGGCGAGTACCTTTCATAGGAGAGACGCAGAGGTAAACATGATCTCCGATCTCGAAAGCCAAATCACAGTGCTTACTATCATAGTAGCTCTTTTGGCGGGATTGGGCTGCTTTGAGGTTATCTCGAATGACTTTGCACATTTCCTCTGCCTCTGTGATTAGGTCATTACCCAGAAGCTGACGTTCGCCGGTTTCAGACCAGTTGAGAGGGGTACAGCACTTCCTGCCATACAGAATTTCGAATGGGGCCTTGCCCGAATTTGCTTGAAAACTGTTGTTGTAGGAGAATTCAGCATAAGGAAGACAATCCTCCCACTTCATGCCGAAGGAGATCACACAAGCCCTGAGCATATCTTCAAGAATCTGGTTGACACGCTCGACTTGACCGCTAGTTTGAGGATGGGAAGCTGTGCTGAAGCGGATGTTGGTGCCCATGGCCTTCTGAAAAGAATCCCAAAACTTGGAGGTAAAGATGCTGCCACGGTCTAAAGAGATCACTTGTGGAATACCGTGCAGAGAGACAATCCGAGAGGTATAGAGTTCTGCCAATTGAGCTGCAGTGATTGACTCTTTGATAGGCAGAAAGTGAGCCACTTTGGTGAGTTTGTCGATGACAACGAATATAGCATCATTGCCACGTTTGGACTTTGGAAACCTAGTAACGAAGTCCATCTCAATGTGGTCAAACTTCCATTCTGGAATGGCAAGAGGTTGGAGGAGACCAGCTGGCCTTTGGTGTTCTGCCTTCACTCTTTTGCAGACATCACATTCATTCACGAACTGAGCAATCTCGCGCTTCATTCGAGTCCACCAATAAGCCTGCTTGAGGTCCTGATACATCTTCGTGCTCCCAGGGTGAATGGAGAGGAGAGAATTGTGAGCCTCGTTCATGATCACTTTACGAAGGTCACCTTTGGGCACAACAATACGATCCTCGAAGAAGAGAGTATCCTTGTCATCAAGGCGGTAGCACTTGTACTTGGGTTGACTCTTTGCAATCCCAATCTTCACCTTTTTCACCATAGCATCAAGAAGATGGGCTTGGCGAATCTAGTCTTCCAAGGTAGGAGAGACTTGAAGGTTGGCGAGGAAACCTTGAGGAACAACTTGCAGATTAATTTTGCGGAAAGCTTCACAAAGCTCGGGTTGATAAGGCTTGAGAATAAGACTATTGCAATAAGCCTTCCTGCTCAATGCATCAGCAATCACATTGGCCTTGCCTGGAGTATACTCGATACTCGGATTATACTCTTGAATCACTTCGACCCATCGAGTCTGCCTGAGGTTGAGATTAGGCTGAGTGAAGATGTACTTGAGACTCTTGTGGTCAGTGAAAATGTCCACTTTTCTTCCCAATAAGAGATGTCTCCAAGTCAAAAGAGCATGCACTACTGCCGCCAACTCGAGGTCATGAGTGGGGTAGTTCTCCTCATTGGGCTTCAACTGGCGAGAGGTATAAGCCACAAGTTTATTCTCTTGCATCAACACTGCGCCAAGACCTTGGAGAGAGGCATCGCAAAAGACCTCGTACGGCTTGGATTCATCAGGAGGAGTCAGAACTGGAGCAGTGACCAATTTCTCTTTCAAAGTGTTGAAAGCGATGTCACATTCCGGAGACCAAACATACTTAACGTGCTTCTGGAGAAGATTTGAGAGAGGCTTCGCGATCTTAGAAAATTTTTCAACGAATCTTCGACAGTAGCTTGCGAGACCGAGGAAGCTACGGAGTTGCTTCACGTTCTGAGGTGGTTCCCAATTCACAATTGCAGACACCTTCTCAGGATTCACCGCAATGCCCTTGGCAGAGATGATATGACCAAGATAAAGAACCTCATCGAGCCAAAATTCGCACTTGGAGAACTTGGCATAGAACTTGTGTTCCCTGAGCTTATCGAGTACCAAACGCAAGTGCTTGGCATGATCTTCATTGTTCTTCGAAAAGACCAGAATGTCGTCGAAATAGACCAAAACGAAGTCATTTGTGTAGGCGTTGAAGATGAAGTTCATCATGCGAGAGAAAGTCAGAGGAGCGTTGAGGAGGCCAAAAGACATGACAGTGTATTCATATGAACCAAAGCTTGTCCTGAAAGCCGTCTTGGGAATATCTTGCTCACGGATTCGAATCTTATGATAACCCATACGGAGATCAAGCTTGAGAATACTTGGGCACCTTTGAGTTGTTCGAACAGCTCGTTGATGTTGGGAAGTGGGTATTTGTTCTTGTTGGTCTTCTTGTTTAATGGACGATAATCAACACAAAGTCGGTCCACTCCATCCTTCTTCTTCACAAAAAGAACACCACAACCCCACGGAGAAGTACTAGGTCGGATGAGACCCATTCTCTCTTGAATATCGAGTTGCTTCTTCAGCTCCTTCAACTCTTCTGGTCCGAGCTTGTAAGGACGCTTGCACACAGGTTCCGTACCAGGCTCAAGATCGATGACGAATTCAACTGGCCGGTGCAGAGGCATTCCTGGAAGCTCTTCTGGAAAGACGTCTTGATATTCGCAAATGACTAGAATTTGCGAGGTGGCATCCAGTTCACCCTTCTCATTGAGAGAAAATAGACGGATGGTATCATCACGAGCGGCAAAGACAATTACATCCTCGGACGAATGAGTCAATTGAATCTGCCTGGCTGCACAATCAAGCTGAGCCTTGTGCTTAGAAAGCCAATCCATTCCGAGAATAAGATCAATATCCGAGTTACCAAGAACCACCGGAGAAGAAAGGAACTTGTAGTCGCCCAACGTGATAGTAACATCCGGGGCCATATCGCTTGCATTCATGAATTTACCCGGAGAAACAACAGATAACTGTCTAGGCAATTCTTGTAAAGGAAACTCATGCTTAGAAATAAATGGTCTCAAGATGAAACAATGTGATGCACCAGTGTTCAAAAAGAACTTTTGCAGGAATATCATTAACAGGAAGGTTACCCATGATGATATCTGACGAGTCCTCTGCCTGATCTGCATTCAGCAAGTTGACCTTGGCGAACTTGGTGTAATGCTTGACCATAGCTGTACTTGCCGATCTTACAGGAGGAGGAGGAGGAAGACGCCTCTGGTTGAAGCATTTGTTGGCATAGTGACCCTTCTGTTGGCACTTGTTGCACGTGACCTCTGAAAGCGGACGGTGATATGGAGCACTTGATCTTGGAGCTTGAGACTAAGTCTTGTTCTGAAAGCCAGGGTTGGGTGGGTGGGAAGATCCACTGCCACCTTTGCTCTTCTGCTGATACGGCTGACGGAACGGAGGAGGAGGAAGCCAATACTTCAGCTGCTTGGCCACTTGAGTAGAGGAAGAAGGAGTAGTGTCTCTGACTCGCTTCTTGGAAGCATCACACCTCAGTTGAGCAGCCTCTTGCTTCAATGCCATGTTGTATAACTCATCGTACCTCAAGGGATCAAAGAGAACAAGAGCTAGCTGGATTTCTTCTCTGAGACCACCCCTGAACTGGTATATCATGCTCTTCTCATCAGGGACGTCCTGCTTAGCAAAGCGGGCGAGCTTCTGGAACAACTTGTTGTCGTCGTAGACAGACAAAGCGCCTTGCTTCAGGTTGCGGAATTCCTCACGCTTTCTTTCAACCACGCTCTGAGGGATATGATGAGCTTTGAAATCTTGACGGAATTCATCCCAAGTAATCACACGGCCTCCTCTGGAATCCTTGTACTGCTGGAACCATTCTGCAGCTTGGTCTTTGAGTTGGAAGGAAGCGAACTTGACAAAGTCCTCAGGCCTAACGTTACTGCACTCGAAATGCTTGCATAGATCCACGAGCCAATTGTTAGCATCAGTTGCCTCAACACAATTGCTGAAAGTCTTTGGCCCGTTAGCAAGGAACTGGTTGAGTGTAGCAAAGTGATTCTGATTGTTGCCTTGGTTGCCTTGGTTCGCTTGATTGCGCTCTTGAAGAATTTGCATGATCAACTGCGTGTTTGCATTGGTTGCGGCCATCACAGCTTGCCATAGCTCCGGAGGAGGTGGAGGTGGTGGCGGATCCTGATTCTAATTTTGATTGGTGCTCTTAGCGGGAGCCATCCTGAAGAGGGTGACATCCGTTAGCACATTGATAGACAAATATTGAAGCTGAATCCAACGGAATGAAAATTGCAACATATAGTCTTCACATCTGAGCAAAATGAACGAATGCATTCCACTTGAAATGGTCACATATCCATAAATTGAGAAGCCACTTAGAGTTTAGATAGAGAAATAAATCAGCAAGGTACGGATCAAGAACGAATACTCGGTAAGAAATCCCAATCTCAAACCAAATATCCATGGAAGAAGGACTAGAGCTACAAGAATTCCCACCTATGAAACTCCCGAACCTTTCCGGTTATGCAATCAGGTGTTGGGGATACAGGGGAAGCATAATATCTCAGCCAAATCTAGCAAATCCTACATCCAGCTGTATCCATCCTTCAACACATAACCGACAAAAACTTCGGAAACCATCTACCTCAACCTTCGAAAAGCATCCGTTATACAAGTTATGGCGATACTCCCGAACTCCCGCCCCAGTACTGGGTGGCGTCGAGGTTATCTCACCAACGAACTGCATAAAAGAGATTTTCGATGTCGGCGTACTAAACTCAGGTATTCCAGAACTGCAACGATAAAATTGTGATGACAACACCTCAGAGCTCAACTCACCGGGACACTGCCACAACCCCTAAAGACAGGAGGCACCAAGAACAATGTTCTCGTCACAAAACCATCGAAACGACTCCAAGATACCCGCGTGATCCTAAATTTTTTTTAGTGAAATTTGAGAAGAGAATAGTCAAAACTCTACGTCAGGATGCCTTACCAGAGCGATGAGGAGACTGGGGAGTAAAAAGAATTCCTAAACTCTCCGATATATAATTCCTAAATGACTCAAAACATTTTTTCTAGACTCAACAACGGCTTCTAAAAACGATCAAGAAATGGGGGCTCCTAAGGTCGGGGAAGGCTCTGATACCAACTTGTAACGCCCTCGATGCGGCTATAGCTCCCACGTGTCGAGGCATGACTTAGAGACATAACCGCATTGAAAGCAATGTCGCAAGTTAGGCAATCTTCACAACATCCCATGTAATATAGATAATAAAAGGGGAGATACATAGTTAGCTTACACTCGCCATGTCAATCAAAGGTACATAAATAGCATTACAACATTCAAACACTCATGGCCTGACTACGGCGCCAAAATAAAAGATAACCCAACATGCGACACGGTCCCTATCACCCCAACTGGGCACCACTACTGATCATCAGGGAAAGACACGTAGTATCAGCGTGAGTCCTCGTCGAACTCCCACTTGAGCTCAAGAGCATCATCTGGAACGGAGTCATCAGGCCCTGCATCTGTTTTGGAAGTAATCTGTGAGCCACAGGGACTCAGCAATCTCGCACCCTCGCGATCAAGACTATTCAAGCTTATAGGTAAAGGCAAGGTAGAGTATGTGGAGCTGCAGCAAGCGACTAGCATATATGGTGGCTAACATATTCGCAAAAGAGAGCGAGAAGAGAGGGCAAAGCGAGAACGAGTAACTAGGGAGCATCCTGCGGCAAGCATTACTCCAACACCGTGTTCACTTCCCGGACTCCGCCGAGAAGAGACCATCACGGTAACTCACACTATTGATTCCTTTTAATTAAGTTAAGTTTCAAGTTATCTACAACCGGACATTAACAAATTCCCATCTGCCCATAACCGCGGGCACGGCTTTCGAAAGTTCAAATCCCTACAGGGGAGTCCCAACTTAGCCCATGACAAGCTCTCACGGTCAACAAAGGAATAGACCTCCTCACGAGACATTCTGATCAGACTCGGTATCCCGGTTCTACAAGACACTTCGACAAGTTAAAACAAATCCAGCAACACCGCCCGAATGTGCCGACAAATCCCGATAGGAGCTGCACATATCTCGTTCTCAGGGCACACTCAGATGAGCTAGACGTCGGCTAGGCCAGCCCAGAGTTGCCCCTGGTAGCCCTGGACATCGCTCGGTTGGACCAACACTCAGAGGAGCACTGGCCCGGGGGGTGGGGGGGTTTAAATAAGATGACCCTCGGGCTCCGGAAACCCAAGGGAAAAAGAGGCTAGGTGGCAAATGGTAAAACCAAGGTTGGGCATTGCTGGAAAATCTTTAATCAAGGCGAACTATCAAGGGGTTCCCATTATAACCCAACCGCGTAAGGAACGCAAAATCCGGGAACATAACACCGATATGACGGAAACTAGGGCGGCAAGAGTGGAACAAAACTCTAGGCAAGAGGCCGAGCCTTCCACCCTTTACCAAGTATATAGATGCATTAAGATAACAAGATAACATAATGATATCCCAACAATTAAATAATGTTCCAACAAGGAACGGTCTCCAATCTTCACCTGCAACTAGCAACGCTATAAGAGGGGCTGAGCAAAGCGGTAACATGGCCAATCAACGGTTTGCTAGGACATGGTGGGTTAGAGGTTGGACATGGCAATTTGGGAGGCATGATAAGCAAGTGGTAGGCATCGTAGCATAGGCATAGCAAAAGAGCGAGTATCTAGCAAAGCAAAGATAGTAGTGATTTCGAGGGTATGATCATCTTGCCTGCAAAGTTGTTAGAGTTGACTGGATCCTCGAAAGCAAACTCTACGGGATCCTCGTTAGCGAACTCATCTCCCGGCTCTATCCAAACAAGACAAACAAGCAACAAGGACACAATCAACCACGTGCAAAGCTCAAACAATATGATGCAAAGATGGTATGCTATGCGGGATGCGATATATGATGCATATACAAGATTTGACAAGGAATGATTGAACCTTGCCTCAACTTGGAAATCCAAGCGTGCCACTGGAAAGGTGAGATGAAATCTCTTGAAAACAATATAAAGAACACCGGAATCGGAGTCACAGTTTGGATATGGCAAGCAATTCAAATATGACACCGGTCTGCGATATACAGCAAGTAGTCATCTAAATGCAACAAGATGAACATGCTACAGCACTCAAACATGGCAACAAAATACATGGCAGGGATCCATTCATGATGCTTAATAAAAGATGAACACTGAGCTACGGTCAATTCATCCATTAACAGGTTCAAACAAGCATGGCAAAAATGCATTTGGTAAACAGATTTCAGACTTTGTGAAATTAACACCTGTCTGGAATTTCAGATCGGATAGCACACTTTGGAGCATGAAAACTATATGCTACAGGTCCTGAACATGGCAAAGTAAAGCATGGCATGGAGCTACTCAAAGATCTTAACAAAAGTCCCTTAGTGACCTTGAGCCAAAAGGGATCAGAAAATACAATTGCAAGCATGTGAACATGGCAAAAACATAATTAGATCACAGACTTAGTGAAAAACTGGAGCATGTAAATCAGGTATCAAGTAGGCATGTTTACGAGCTCGATGCACTCACTACAGAGCAAGTCATGACAATCTAAGCATACACCCATCAAGAATACACATAATACAAGCTAGACATGGCAAGAACACTAACAAAGCATGCACGAATCAACTACAACATCCTCGGCAAAATCGCTAACAAGTTGACAATCTGCCCAGATTCACGAAATAGCAAAAGTAGAGGTCGATTGACTCAAGCTAGGGTGCTCCACAATTGCAAACAAAGACATGGATGGATAGAGCACTACAAGATTAACAAATCATCCTTACTGATCATCCTCAAAAGAGGCACGGATCACTAGGAAACAACATGAACATATGGCATATTGAAATAAACAGATCAAGGACTTAGTGGAAATGCCAAAGTCCCTGAAATCAGCATTAACGAATGCACCACTTTGCAAACTTGTGCTAGTCACCACACACATCACAAAAATACATGGGTTGCACCTCTAAAAGATGAAAAAGCATATAACAAAACATATGTAGAGCTCAGGGGCATATCATGCACACAATAATCATGGCAAAAATGACATATTTAATTGGAGCAGCAGATCTGACAATTATCTCAAATAGCATTCTTCTAATAGCATTTCGGGCATCAAGATGAACTCAAATGAAAATGAAGCAATGAGATGAAATGATGTGCTCTCTGATATGAACATTTTGATATGCTATATGCCCAAAACGGAGCTACGGATGCGGAGTTATAGCATCATGAAAATAGCAAAATAATTAGGGTTAGGGATGGAAAGTCAACCCCGAGATTCAAATCTCAGATCCAAATCCAGGCTGCGCGGAAAATGAGGTTCGCCGGACTTGGAGCTCAAGCTCGCCGGAGCTCGTCGAGGAAGGAGGCCGGGGCGCCGGATCCGGGCGGTGAGGGGCCGGAGCGGCGCGGGAACGAGGTCGGCGGAGGTGGCCGGCGCCTTGGGACGCGCGGGCGGCGGAGGAAGGACGCGGCGGCCGGAGTTGGAGCTCTCCTCCGGCCGGCAATGGCGCGGCGGCGGAGGTCCGCCAAGAGGAGGCGGGGAGGCGGCACGGCGAAGGAGAAGGAGGGCGGCGGGTGGCGCGCCTCTTCGGGCCGGGAGGGCCGGACGCGGGCCCCGCGGCTCGGCGGGATTGGCAGCGAAGTGGGCACCAGGCGCGATGAGTAGGATGGCGACACGTGGCGGCAGACGGGCGGAGTGGACGTGTCCGGCCGTCCGGATTTTTGTCCGGCGGCTGGAGGAGGAGGGTGCTAGGGTTTCGTCCGTGATTTCGAAAGCGGGTCTATATATAGGCATAGAGGGAGCTAGGACTGTCCAAATGAGGTGCGGTTTTCGGCCACGCGATCGTGGTCAAACGCTCTAGAAGATGGAGAGGGTTTAGGTGGGTTCTGGGCCAAATTGGAGGGGTGTTGGGCTGCAACACACACGTGGCATTTTCGGTCCCTCGGTTAACCGTTGGAGTATCAAACGAAGTCCAAATGGTACGAAACTTGACAGGCGGTCTACCGGTAGTAAACCAAGGCCGCTTGGCAAGTCTCGGTCCAGTCCGGAAATGTTTAATCCCCACTCACAAAAGAAAGGTAGAAATGACCACCGGAGGAGAACTGAGCGCTGGAATGCAAAACGGACAACGGGGAAAATGCTCGAATGCATGAGATGAACACGTATGCAAATGCAATGCACATGATGACATGCTATGAGATGCATGACACGATAACAACACACAGAGACAAAACCCAAACCCGAGAAAATAAAACAACTTAATGCCGGAAACGACAAGAGTTGGATTACATATTCGGAAAATCATATCTGGGGTGTTACACACCACTCCAAGAAATTGTCCCGCTCATGCAGCCGGGGTACTACCAAATTCAATGTAGTGAAGCATTGATGCCACACCTGTCTCGCGTAGGGACATTGGATGTGTATGTGCTCCGCATTGTCTTCCTCTTGCAAACACGTGTAGCAGGTTGATGGGTGGTCTTGCAGCCCATGTCGAGCTCGCCGATCTGACGTCCAAATCCGATGCTGGTTAGCAAGCCAGGCATAGATTTTACATTTAAGCGGTGCCCCACTCCTCCATATGCAATCAGCGTAAGGCACCCTCTCGAGACCCTGGCATAGCCTGTTCTAGACCGAACGAGCCGTGTATTCCCCCGAAACATCCGCTGGCCATGTGAATTTTTCTGGGGTGTGAGTGTCTCGTGGGATAGTGGCTATGGCCTGGGAAAGGTTTAAAAATTGGATGTGGCTAGTAAAGTTGAGCTCTCCCCTCAAGTCTTGGGTCCAACTATTATTGTCCAAAGCTTGCTGAACCATTCGATGATTCCTTCTTCTTGAGTCCACCATGCCATATATCAAGGGAGCAATATCCAGAATGCATGCTCCATGTAGCCAGCGGTCCCGCCAGAAGAGAGTTTTAGCTCCATCTCCCACCATAATGCAGACCAAACTATCAAAAACTTGTCTAGCTTCCAAGTAAACTATCAAGCGCATATCCTGCCATGGCCTGCTCGGATCGGTTCTTCGTAGCCATTCCCATCTGACTCGAAGTGCCAATGCTTGTAACTGCAGATTTTTGACTCCCAGCCCGCCGAAGCAAACTGGCCTGCAAATCGCGTCCCAAGCAACTAGACACTTCCCCCCATTCACTTTCTCCCCCGCCGTCTAGAAGAAAGCTCTCATCCACTTGTCCAATTCCTCGAAAACCCACTTCGGGGCATCCATCACCATGAAGTGGTGCACCGGCCTCGCAGACATTACTGACTTAATAATGATGAGACGACCTGGGCGCTGAATGAGTCCCCGCTGCGAAGCCGGGACTATCTTCTTAGCCTTGTCCATGATCGGCTGCCACTCCGCACGCGTGAGTTGCCGAATCGCCAACTGCAGCCCGAGGTACTTGCAAGGAAACTCCCCAATATTGCATTGCAACATCGCCTCGACGCGTGCTTGATCCATCTCAGAGCCACGAATGAGGATGGCCGAAGACTTCTGGTAGTGTACGCGTAGGCCCGAAGCTTTTCCAAATGCATGAAGCGCGCTGCTGACGAAGCTCAAGTCCCCTTCCGAGGGCCTGACGAAAAGGGCAACATCATCCGCATAAATGGACACCCTCTGCATGGGCATGATTCCACGAAACGAGCTCGAAACTCCCTGTTCCACACCCTTGTTGAATATCTTCGTGAGAACGTCCATGGCGATCACAAACAACAAAGGAGACACCGGGTCTCCTTGTCTAAGACCACACGCATGAGCAATACTTCTCTGTGACGCCTGGGTAATTAAGCTACAGTAAACCCCTGCTAATGAAGCCATGTCACCTCGGTTACTATTGTTAATCTTGTGTTAGTTCAAAATGGTCCAAATTCAATTTTAAATTTAATGGCAAACAACAAAGGTTATCAAAAGAAAAAACTAAAATGTTCGAGAGGTGACATATAATGCATGGGTAATTATGGTGATGAAACCACATTTTTATAAAATGTTTAAATGCTCAAAGGTAAATAAAACAGCAGCTAAAACAAATATTTAAATGCCTTTTAAATAATAAAAATATGCAAAGTATTCTATTATTGCACCAAACTTTTTGTGACAGTGTACCTAATTGAAATTCTATCTTAGGACATGGATTCATAATAATAGAACTAAAGTAAAATAAAAACAAATCAAAGAATAATTAAAAGGAAAAGAACAAAACAGGAAATAAGAAGAAAAAAAAGAAAAGGAAATCACCCCCTTCCCCACCATTGGGCCAACCGGCCCAGCCGGCCAACCAACTGACCAGGCCGGCCCATGTCTCTGGTCTACATAGGCCTCTCCCACTCCCCCCAAACCCTAACTGCACTCTCCCCCACTCCCCATGACCGCACCCACTCCCCCCCACTCCCTCGTCTCTCCCTCTCGCCCGATGCTATCGGGATCGGGCGCCCATCGCCGACGCCTGGAGTGCCCCGCCTCCCGATGTCACCGGCGACCGCCAGTAGGACGCCGCCCTGCCGCACGCCCCTACCGCCAACGCCGCACGGAGCCCGCGTCGCTCGCGTCCTTGCCGGAGCTGGCCTACCGACCTCGACCTCGCCGTGGCCTCGCCTCGTCCCCTCCCCGTGTCGCTACCTCATGCCTCGCCGACCCCCTGAACCCCTGCAACGCTGTGAGCCGCCCCCTCCTCTTTTCCCGCGTGCACCACGCCGCTCGCCGTACCCCCTGCGCTGCACACGCGCGTTGCCATGGGCCGCGCCCGCACGCCGTCCGGCCGGCCCCCGCGAGTGATCCACCGTCGTCCGCAGCCACCTCTGCCCGCCCGTGACCTCGTCTCCCCGCGCGGGCGTCTACGCGTGGCCTTGGCCGCCCACGAACAGTGCTGCTGCTGCCGCCGGCCTCTCCCTGGCTGTGCCATCCCGCGCCGCTGCCCCCATGCTCAGGCTTCCCTCGCTGCTCTCCGCGCCGCCCCCTTGCAACTGCTGCCGATGCGCCACCTCGCCGGCGCTGCTGCTACCTCGTCGCCCCCGCCTCTGCTCCTACGCCCCGGCGCCGCCACTGCCACCTCCGGCAGCCAGCCTTGCCGTGCCCATAGCTGGCGCCCCCTCCCGTCGACCTGGGTATGTGCCCGCACGGCGCCACCGCCCGTTAACCCCTACCTAGGCGCCCTGTTAACCGCCTCGTTAACATCCCGGGACTATGACATATGGGGCCCACACCCAGAATTAAAACAAAAAAAGAAGATTCATTAAATAATAATTGTTAATTAATTAAATAATAAGATAATTAGTTAACTTAATTAACCTGCTTAATAACCTAATCAGCCAGTTTAGTTAATTGAATGTTGTTTAGCAAAACATGTATCAATGACATGCGGGTCCCATGGCCCCTTTTGACCAGTCAACGGTCCAGTCAAACGCTGACTGGACATTTGACCAGGTACCCACCTGTCAGCCCCTTAGGCACACTCTGGGTACACTTCCTGTGTACCCATAGCATTTAAATACAAATTTAATTTCGAATTAAATTAAATCCAGAAATTAGAAAATCTTTTAAATCTTCGAAAAATCATAGTAAATAATTCGTAGCTCAGATGAAAATACTTTATAAATGAAAGTTGCTCAGAACGACGAGATGAATCCGGATACACAGCCCATTCGTCCACCACGCATCCCTAGCATAGCAAACACGCAAATTTCCCCCGTCGGTTCATCTGTCCGAAAACGCAAAACACCGGGAATACTTTCCCGGATGTTTTCCCCCTTCACTGGTACCACCTCGTACCGCGTTAGGGCACACCTAGCATCACGCTTTGTCATGTCATGCATTGTCATGCATTTGTTTGCATTATATTTATTGTTTCTTCCCCCTCTTCTCTCGCCAGACACCGAGACCGACGCCGCTGCTACCCAGTATGACTACGGTGTTGACGAACCCTCTCTCTTGCCAGAGCAACCAGGCAAGCCCCCCCCCCCCTTGATCACCAGATATCGCCTACTCTCCTCTATACTGCTTGCATTAGAGTAGTGTAGCATGTTACTGCTTTCAGTTAATCCTATACTACTGCATAGCCTGTCCTTGCTACTACTGTTGTTACCTTTACCTGCTATCCTACTGCTTAGTATAGGATGCTAGATTATCATCAGTGGCCCTACACTCTTGTCCGTCTGCCATGCTATACTACTGGGCCGTGATCACTACGGGAGGTGATCACGGGCATATAATGTATACTTTACACTGTTACATTACCGGAGAAACTGTTTGGAGATGGGGGCTGAAGCGGAAGGTGGCTCCATCCAGGTAGTGGTGGGCCTGGGTTCCCAACGGCCCCCGACTGTTACTTGACGCGGAGCGACAGGGCAGGTTGATACCACCTAGGAGAGAGGTGGGCCTGGCCCTGGTCGGCATTCGCGGATACATAACACGCTTAACGAGATCTTGGTATTTGATCTGAGTTTGGCCACTGGCTTATACGCACTAACCATCTATGCGGGGACAGTTATGGGCACTCGACGTCGTGGTATCAGCCGAAGCCTTCGTGACCTCAGCGACTGAGCGGCGCGCGCCGGGTTGGACCGCGTAACGCAACTTCCTTTGTAATGGAGGTTGCTAGGTCTGCTCACCGGCTGCGTTCGCAACATGCAAGTGTGCAATGGGCGATGGGCCCAGACCCATGCGCCATAGGATTTAGACCGACGTGCTGACCTCTCTGTTGTGCCTAGGTAGGGCTGTGATGTGTTGATCTTCCAAGGCTGGGCATGACCCAGAAAAGTGTGTCCGGCCAAATGGGATCGAGCGTGTTGGGTTAGGTGGTGCACCCCTGCAGGGAAGTTAATCTATTTGAATAGACGTGATCTTCGGTAACAGGACGACTTGGAGTTGTACCTTGACCTTATGACAACTAGAACTGGATACTTAATAAAACACATCCTTCCAAGTGCCAGATACAACCAGTGATCGCTCTCTCACAGGGCAACGAGGGGAGGATCATCGGTTAGGATTATGCTATGCGATGCTACTTGGAGGACTTCAGTCTACTCTCTTCTACATGCTGCAAGACGGAGGCTGCCAGAAGCGTAGTCTTCAACAGGACTAGCTATCCCCCTCTTATTCCGGCATTCTGCAGTTCAGTCCACATATGATAGCCTTATTTCAGTTGATACCAATGCATACATATGTAGTGTAGCTCCTTGCTTGCGAGTACTTTGGATGAGTACTCACGGTTGCTTTCTCCCTCTTTTCCCCTTTCCCTTCTACCCGATTGTTGCGACCAGACGTTGGAGTCCAGGAGCCAGACGCCACCGTCGACGACTACTACTACTACTCGGGAGATGCCTACTACTACGTGCAGCCCGCTGACGACGACCAGGAGTAGTTTAGGAGGATCCCAGGCAGGAGGCCTGCGCCTCTTTCGATCTGTATCCTAGTTTGTGCTAGCCTTCTTAAGGCAAACTTGTTTGACTTATGTCTGTACTCATATATTGTTACTTCCATTGACTCGTCTATGATCGAGCTCTTGTATTCGAGCCCTCGAGGCCCCTGTCTTGTAATATGATGCTTGTATGACTTACTTTATTTGTAGAATTGTGTTATGATATCTTCCCGTGAGTCCCTGATCTTGATCGTACACGTTTGCGTGTATGATTAGTGTACGGTCAAATCGGGGGCGTCACAAGTTGGTATCAGAGCTGACTGCCTGTAGGAATCCCCCTTTCACACTCCTTGGCCGAAGTTGAGTCTAGACATTTCAAAAACTTTTACTAACATGGCTGTGTGCCTTACGGGCCCACGTCGTCATCTGGGTGGTATTAGGATCTTTTACTCCTCGATCCTTACTCTGGGACTCTAAACTCTCTTCTATTCGGGTTAAATGAATTTTGCTAAATCTAACATTAGGATCTCATTATCACTTTCACCCGGAGAGCCCCTTACTACTGATGACCGTCTGCTGTACGTGAAGACCCTGAAGATACTCTCCGTTGTTAACCCGAGAACTTGTGTTCATCGCATTTGCAATTCCCCTTCCACCGTCAACCCTTATGGATAACTACTTGCAGTTATTATTCTTACATTCATCCCCAGTTGGTCTTGTTATTACAAGATACCCCGAACTACTTGACGTTGTTTCGATAATCCTTTGAGCTTACTGCCTTGCTGTTCTTTGTCACCTGAATACCCCTATGGATAATTCTCGCACTTATCGAGTATCCGCTCACCCCCCAGTTGTTCATGTGTTTCACAATGGTCTTCGAAATACTATTTGATCCTCCATGAATCCTTAGTAGCTTATTGCTCTTCAATACTTGTCTGCTTGCATTATGGATGCTTTCCATATGTCTGGCAATATTCATTAGTATCCTTAGACACTGTAAATTTTGATCCTATTGATTCAACATGAGTGCGAATGCACGCTATTATCAGTTGATCCTTTTAAATTATCTTTCTGGCTCAGACGTCATTTTTGAACATGAGCTTGTTCTCGACCAATCTGTTGCCGTCAATTGTACCCTTAGGTCTATTGAACTTATCCACCCTTGATCAGAGCGTCTGCTTCTGATCCTTCTATTTGGGAATCATAATTTCTTTGATAACTAAGCATCGAATCATTCAGGTGTTCTATAATCTGATGCCCTTGCATCCTTTCTTCAACTGATTGTGCGCTGATGCTCACATCAACTCCGCTATGGACCGTCAGATCCTTTATTGGATTATTATTCGATAGTGTCCTCCTTATTCAATAACCTTGTGAGCCTTTCCTCGGATATGTAATGCTTTTGGTGAATTGTATCCTCTGTTTTTCTCCACCATGGTCTGTTTTCGAGCTGGTGGTATTTACGAATGAAGCTTGTGGTATATGAGTCCACGATACCCTGACGGGTTGAACCTATGCTTTTCTTAATCTGTGTGAACCCGAAAGTTTTCACGGGTCATACTCCTCTGGTAATTCATCAAGTAGGTTTTGACACTGAAATCATTTTTATCTAGAGCAGTGAATGAAAGGTTATGCATTGAAGAAGTGGGAGTCGACCTTGAACTTTGTGTTCATGCCCATGGACACGATGTAGATCTTATCATTAAAGCTTCTCTTAAATTAAAATTTTCCCTTGGTATAAGTTCTTATATCTGGGATCCGGCCTTTTGCAATCGTGGTTTCGACCATATGTTCTTCTTTGACCCCATTTCACGGACAAGTTTAAGCACTTGTCTTCTGTGGATCAATACACCAGTCCAACCTGTACTTTAATCTTCCGTCGAGTATTACACCATGGTACCTCGATAATATCAAGTACTACATAACCACTTATGAGTTCTTCATCAAGTTCTACATTTTCACTGATTCCAATTTTTCATGGGCTCTGAGTTATTAAACACTCAAAGACCGATAACTGAACCGAGTCCACACTACGGTTCAACAACTATTATGAATCTTCTTTGCTTATGAGGTTGTACCTGATCATGTCCTTCCTACCCTATTTGGCTATATCATTATTGTGATGATTTTCACTGTCCTACCTGGTCCTTATTCCCGAAGCACAACTTTCGACGATGAGCTAAGCTTACGTCGATCTTCCTCATCATACCATTTTGCCTTAAACAACGAGCTTGGTTTCGTGTTTGTGTCATACCTTGGGTTCAATAACCTTTCGCTTCATCATTCCTTTGGCTTGATGTCACCGCCGACCGATTACATCTTCATGAAATCTCTCAACAATTGTGTCGTGATCATCATCGGCATTCTGAGCTCTTCCAGGATGTCAATTGAGTTCATTACGAGAAATACCATCCTTGCCCTCCATGAATTGTCTTATCTTTGACCACTTTATTGCCTTCCATTCAACACAAACTTGTTCGTGTTTTGTGTTATACCTTGAGATCCCTGCTAACCAGCATTTGTTCTTCTTTACCTTGGAGTATTACCAACTTTTAATATCAAGGATGTTGTGAGAACTGCTCCACCTCTTAATGGAATTCTTGGTATTGTGATGCTTCTTGCCATCACCATTCTTTTCTTGGCCCCCGTGTTGAGTGAACTCTCTTGTGAGAATTTGACATCTCTAGCAACCCTATTGCTTCAAAGTTAATGGAAAATAATTCCAATTTGGTGTACTAGTTGCTAAATCGCCATTCTGATGTTGGTCGTGCAACCCAACCCATATTTCGGGTGCACCTTCCAACCCATGTTTAATTGTGTATGTTTTCCTCGAACATACATCATTATATTGTACTGTTCGATCTGACAAATGTTATCTCCTTGTTCATATAGTTGTGGAAATCCATCTTTTGTTAATCTCGATGAATTGTCACTGATTCCATCAGCCACCTCCTCATCCTCTTGTTGGTTTACTAATGAACTCTTGTTTCGGAACTCACTTCCATAGTTCAATTCCCGAGAATCTTACAATGTCACCTCGACAATTTGTGTTGCACCTTTCTTCTCAGTCATCCCGTGTCTGAGTTATCTTGACACCAATCAGATCTGAATCTCGGTCAGATATGATGGTTGGAACATATTTCAAGAGTTATAACTTTGATCCTCATATGACCCAGTAAGATGATATCATGCCTAGAACACTTGATCGGAGGACCTATTATTATAGTATCCTCTCTAACAAGGTTACCCATTCTTTTGTGAGGAAATTGCAAGACTTATACTATAAGTTGTTCCTGATGAATCCCTTTGTGTATCCAGAGTCTGGCCTTTGCTTAAAGACCATGTCAATGCTATCTCGAAGCATGTCTAGGGTACTCTTATCATCGATATGAACATTTGAAGCACAATGCTAACTTTCTATATCATTTATCCTAACACCGTAGCATGGGCAATGTCATGAAATTACTCTGTTTTCTACTTTCTATCCTGTCATGGATATCATGCTCTGCTTGTCTTTGGAAGGGTATACCCCTGAAATGTGTGTTTAAACACATTTTCCTTTCCATTGTTCTGTTAATCTGATAATCACATTTTCCTTTCCATTGTTTTGTTTAACCTTCTTGAGGTTTATATGATCTAAGCTGTAATAAGTCACTGTTTTTGTAAGCACCTCGGTGTACAACTCTGTCAGTAAGAACCTATTACTATTGTTGATGACATTCCGGTATCCACCCATGGACGAGAACTTTGCCTAATGGTCCGCCTCGTTCAACGAGCAGGAAAATGGTTCTCTTCGTCCCTCGCCCTTGGTACCGAGGTTGTTGCCGACATAACTAACAGTCTATCCTCTGACATGCCATGCTTACATGATCGTGCAAGACGTCACCGCCCTTCCTACTTTTAACCCACATCATGGGCCCATAACCCACAGTTCCACAGCATCGAAACCTGACTCTCCTGTACACCTTGTTGACAAAGTTATCCTTTGCTCTTGGTTTTATAGATAATTCGCGAGCCACCCTCCTAGTGCTCCATTCTGGTATTAGACGCAATACTTACTCTCGCCGCTCTCAACCCCTTTCTCACTATGGTTCAGACTTTGAGCAGCTATCTATCCACTTGGACCCTCTCATTGTACCTTCGCACCTTACTCTCAATGTATTTTATATGTTCAACTCGAGAGATAATCTTATGCTCACTCATGGGTTAACCCCAGATTGTTTCCCTCATAAGCATTCTGTCGTAGCCAAGCTACCCCTTACCTATTCGTAAGTACGTTGGAGTTCCCGAAGAAAATGATGACTTCACCATGATGACCTGAAGTAGAGAAATGAAGACGTCAATGTAAGGGATCGACCTCTTCAAGAAGAGAATCCAAGACCTAGAAGATTCGTTAGAATTTCGTAGCCACGTCTTTCCCTTACTCCCCTCCTAAATCTCGGGACGAGATTTCTTGTAGTGGAAGAGAATTGTGACGCCCGGGTAATTAAGCTACAGTAAACCCCTGCTAATGAAGCCATGTCACCTCGGTTACTGTTGTTAATCTAGTGTTAGTTCAAAATGGTCCAAATTCAAATTTAAATTTAAAGGCAAACAACAAAGGTTTTCAAAAGTTAAAACTAAAATGTTCGAGAGGTGACATATAATGCATAGGTAATTATGGTGATGAAACCACATTTTTATAAAATATTTAAATGCTCAAAGGAAAATAAAACAGCAACTAAAACAAATATTTAAATGCCTTTTAAATAATAAAAATATGCAAAGTATTCTATTATTGCACCAAACCTTTTGTGACAGTGTACCTAATTGAAATTCTATCTTAGGACATGGATTCATAATAATAGAACTAAAGTAAAATAAAAACAAATCAAAAAATAATTAAAAGGAAAAGAACTAAACAGGAAATAAGAAAAAAAGGAAACCACCCCTTCCCCCCCATTGGGCCAACCGGCCCAGCCGGCCAACCAACTGACCAGGCCGGCCCATGCCTCTGGCCTACCACTACAAGAAATATGTCAACTTGTGCCCACCACTATTGGTCACTGAATGGTCACAAATTTCCATTTGTGACCTTTTTGTGACCAAAAACATAAGGTCAAAAGCTGGCCGTCATAAACTGACTATAGCGACCTTTCTTCTGGAATGGTCGCAAACGTTTATGACCAAAATAAGCCTATTGTTCTGTTTTGGTCACTAGCAACCTCCCCAGTCCACGTAGGCATCCAGCATGGCAAGCTGATGTGGCACAAGATTCAGCCCGGTCCAATTCAGTTTTCTACATGGGCCTAGCCCAACAATTCGGCCTTTTGAATGTATTTTTTCTATAAATTTTTGATCGGCTTCATGGGCCAAGCCCAACATTGTAGCCTTTTTATTTTCTAGGCCTTCGGCCTTTTTGCTTCCATTTCTTATTTGGGCCTTTTTACAATCCATTTTGGACCAGGTCTGTTTTCTTTTGTTTTCTTCTACTCATCCAATTAGGTCCCACTTGTCAGTTTTCTTTTGTTTCTTTCCACTAGTGAAATGGGACCAGGTATGTTGTTTAGGTGCCACACGTCAGTTCTCTATTTGTGCAACAACCAATAACTTGATTCAAACAGAGCCAATAACACATAAATTTTCAAACAACAGCCAAATAATGGCAGGTAGTTTACAATCATGGAAGTACAAATCAGGTATTGAAATATAGAATATAGCTAAATATTAACATGTCCAGCTCCAGAGAGCTAAAAAACATTGTCGGATGCGAGTTCTCTTTAGGATTCTACTCCTGTAGTTCCTTGTACAGCAACTTTTGACGAATTAAGGCCAAAATCTGCGAGTTATAAATAAGAAAAGTTAGGAATATAATCAAGTGAAGCCATGCATATAACATTCTTCTAACAATGAAAAATAGCTGCAGAATTTGAGATCTAATAAGAAACCATGCATATAGCATTCTCGTAACAGCAAGACTGAGATATATTTGGGAAGGGAAAATGACAAGTATCAACCCAGTGAAAGATAACACAGCAACTATGTCAAAGTTATTCAAATTTCCTGATGTGTGTGTCACATTATACATGCATCAAGCATCAGGTGACCAAGCAAACTATTCTAGAATAGATACAAAACAAGCATGTATTGACCATCCTACTGGTAGCAAGTACATAAAGGTAATTACTTAACAAGCAGCGCAAACATGAATGAGTCACATAACTAAGTGCAATCCAATATCCCAGCTGAGAGCGAACATGCATTTGGCATTTCAGGATTTCAATACATGCACGACAGAGAGTGGCGCTATGTTCTTACCATGGCACAAGCGAGAGATGTCCCCGACGATGCCCTGCTTCTCCAGTTCGCACTAAGGCTCAACCAGCTCCGCGGTGTGGATGATGCCCCCTCCTTGCTCCATCCAGAAGGCAGGCCGCGGACTAGGAAGCCCTGCATATTACAATTTGCACAAGTTGGGAGAAATACAAGGAACTGGTATCAAGCAGAGCACAAGTTGAGAGAAAGTTACGGTCCAGGAGCCGACCTTCCAAGGGAGTAGCATGATGCATCGTCGCGGTGCCTTCATCTGGAGTTGCAGGCCGGAGTTGTGAGCTGCTGCTTTGCTTCCCCACATAGCACGCCTAGGTTCTCTTAACATACCAACCCAAAAGACAAAAACATGATTAGGGAGCTGGTACATCAGAAAAGGAATCAATGCACGAATGACATACACACCTAAAAAAATAAAATCAGTATTTCACATATTATCAGAATTGCATATTAGATGTCTGTAAGATAAGTGTTGCTTCATATAAGATGTTTAGTGATTTAACAATCAGTATGCTGCAGGAAATTTTGTTTGCCATGTCACCCAATGTTTACTATCAAATAGAAATTATTCACTGTTAATGCATTTGAGCTATAAGACAATCAACTAATGTTCTGTCCCATTGAGATGATTTTAGCCCTTCACATGATGGTTCATTGTTATCCATGTTAGCACATCAGGCTTGGAGCTTACGTATATAACAAGAAAAGTAGATTAAGCAATGCATCCAGATAACACAAGGAGGCAAGCACTAGTAAATCTTGACTCTCGTGCCACTACATGTACATAACAAGTATTTGACACATTCCTGGAAGCATGCAAATACAGGAAATATTATTTGTCTAATGAAATACATGACATATTCTCCTCGCGTATTCTCCAATTAAACACTTGACAGTGGCTAGAGCGAAACAAACAAAGGGAGAGACAAGTCTTCACCTTGCAACAAGGGGACTCATACCCAGCCAAATCGGAACAAATTGAACCCGCTGCAACAACTTCTATATAAAACATTTGCTCAAAATGATGCTCAAGAGGAAGACACACTTTCTCAACATTGCATTCTAATCATATAGACCAAATTGCAAAAATAAGAACAATGGATAAAATCATAGTCTAGATCACGCCGCAAAGAAACATCAAAATCATAGAACACATAGGTTCCATCATGATTTTAAGAAACATTGCGCTAGAGAAGTTGGCTTGCAATGCAAACTTTCTGCAAATGGTAGCAAAACAAACCACCAACAATCGGAAGAATGAGCATGTTAGTTAGACTGTATGTGCCTACACACACAAAATTCAAAACTATAACTAAGGCGAGAGGGGAAAGATATGGGGGCAGTAAGTGTCAACGAAGGACTCGACCATCTCCCTCTGCTCCTGCTTAGTCTTCCTCACCATGGCTTATTCTCCCGGGCCTGCACGCAACACTGCCCCATTCCTTCAGACAACCAGACAAGATGTGCACAATTGATGTATTGCTGTTCAAGGCATCGACCTGGGGGTGCTTGGCCAGGTTGTAGTCCTTCTTGGCATACAAGACTCCCTCTGCACATGCATCACAATAGATTCATCAGTAAAATCATTCAGTCCGTCCAAAGGAGTGGCATTCTTGCACACATAAAAAGTTGAAATTAGCACCAAGGAATTCAGTTAAGATGCTCAGACTACTGTAATAGTCAGTAGAATTCTTCCAGATTACAGCTTGACATGAATAAGATTCTACAGTCAGGAAGTTAGTGGTGTCCAAACTGTCTATGCTCGAACCTTGCAGCAACCGCGCATAAGAGCGAACTCGCTGCGGTCAATGTGTGCCAAGAACACTGACGGGGCAACATGGTTAAAATCCTACGCAACACATGGATCGAACCCTACAGAAGAAGACTAACGAGATGGCATCTGAATCCTGGCCACGGCCGGCACGGTGCGTAAAATGGGCGGGGGAGGGGGGAGGAGCTCACCCTGGAAGAGGTACTTGCAAATCTCGCGGCGGTTCTTCTTGGAGATGATCTATGGAGGGAGACAAGGGTGGTCAGATTAGGCGGTTCTACGACCGGGGCAACCAACGGGGAGAGCGGACTCGGCTGGGGATGCTTACCATGGTGACGGGCGCCGAGGGAGGAGGCGTGGGCGGAGACGGCGGCGCCGCGGCATGCAGGGGAACGCCCTAGCCTCCTCCGGCCCCCTCGCGACGCCATCGCTCGCCCGCCACTTGGCCAAGCCCTGCGGGTCGAGGCCCGCGCGCTCGCCCACGTCGTCGGGGAGCAGCGCGAGGGGCGCGACCCCGTAGGCGGAGAGTAGCAGGGGCGCGAGCGGGCGGAGGGATCCGGAGGCGGGTGGCGCACAGCCGTGACGTCGTGGCTGCGGCGGGAGAGGGAACTCCGGCAACGGAGGATGGGTGGCGGCGGAGGATGGGACTCTTGGGATAGATCTGGATCGGGGAGAAGTGCGGAGCGGATTTTCAGATCGCCGATGGGTGGGTGAGAGCGCCGGCGGAGCCCGGGAGCGAGGTTTGCCGGTGGGTGGGTAGGGGCGAGGGGGGGACAGCACCGGTGGTGGGAGAGAAGGGGCGGCGGCGATGGATCTAGGGAGAAGAGGGCAGCGGCGATGGAGTGGGAGGCGATAGGGTTTGGGTGGTTGGGCTGCCCGGGGTGGGAGGGGATAGGGTTCTTTTTCTTTCTCTCTATTTTTTTCTTTAGATAAATGGGATGGGTGGATGGATGGATGGATGGATGCCATGTCATCAATCCATGGCACAAACATTTCAACCAATGAGAACAAAGCATACGTAATTGTGTTTTTCTATGTGTTTCTATTATATTTTTTGCACAAGGGTGCATTTTGGAATGGCATAATTTGTTCAAATTATATCATACTTTGCACAAAGGTGCATCTTGGAATGGCAAACAATGTTGCCTAAAAAATACATTTTTTGGACGAAAAATTCATTTTCCATTTTTTGAGTGCCCAAATAAGTTTTTTTTTGTGAAGGACCTACCATATATTTGTTACAAAAGCGGACCGAATTATTTTTCTAAAATACTAGGACATACATAGGCCTCTCCCACTCCCCCCAAACCCTAACTGCACTCCCCCCCCCACTCCCCACGACCGCACCCACTCCCTCGTCTCTCCCTCTCGCCCGATCCAATCGGGATTGGGCGCCCATCGCCGCCGCCTGGAGTGCCCCGCCTCCCGATGTCACCGGCGACCGCCAGTAGGACGCCGCCCCTGCTGCACGCCCCTACCGCCAATGCCGCACGGAGCCCGCGTCGCTCGTGTCCTTGCCGGAGCTGGCCTGCCGACCTTGACCTCGCCGTGGCCTCCTCGTCCCCTTCCCGTGTCGCTACCTCACGCCTCGTCGACCCACTGAACCCCTGCAACGCTGTGAGCCGCCCCCTCCTCTTTTCCCGCGTTCACCACGCCGCTCGCCGTACCCCCTACGCTGCACACGCGCGTCGCCACGGGCCGCGCCCACACGCCGTCCGGCCGGCCCCTGCGAGTGCTCCACCATCGTCCGCAGCCACCTCTGCCCGCCCGTGACCTCGCCTCCCCGCGCGGCCGTCTACGCGTGGCCTTGGCCGCCCACGAACAGCGCTGCTGCTGCTGCCGGCCTCTCCCTGGCCGTGCCATCCCGCGCCGCTGCCCCCGTGCTCAGGCTTCCCTCGCTGCTCTCCGCTCCGCCCCCTTGCTACTGCTGCCGATGCGCCGCCTCGCCGGTGCTGCTGCTACCTCATCGCCCCCGCCTCTACTCCTACGCCCTAGCGCCGCCACTGCCACCTCCGGCGGCCAGCCTTGCCGCGCCCATAGCTGGCGCCCCCTCCCGTCGATCTGGGTATGTGCCCGCACGGCGCCACCGCCCGTTAACCCCTGCCTAGGCGCCCAGTTAACCGCCCCGTTAACCTCCCGGGACTATGACATATGGGGCCCACGCCCAGAATTAAAACAAAAAAGAAGATTAATTAAATAATAATTGTTAATTAATTAAATAGTAAGATAATTAGTTAACTTAATTAAACTACTTAATAACCTAATCAGCCAGTTTATTTAATCGAATGTTGTTTAGCAAAACATGTATCAATGACATGCGGGTCCCATGGCCCCTTTTGACCAGTCAACGGTCCAGTCAAACGCTGACTGGACATTTGACCAGGTCCCCACCTGTCAGCCCCTTAGGCACACTCTGGGTACACTTCCTGTGTACCCATAGCATTTAAATACAAATTTAATTTCGAATTAAATTAAATCCAGAAATTAGAAAATCTTTTAAATCTTCGAAAAATCATAGTAAATAATTCGTAGCTCGGATGAAAATACTTTATAAATGAAAGTTGCTCAGAACGATGAGACGAATCTGGATACGCAGCCCGTTCGTCCACCACACATCCCTAGCATAGCAAACACGCAACTTTCCCCCGCCGGTTCATCTGTCCGAAAACGCAAAACACCGGGAATACTTTCCTGGATGTTTTCCCCCTTCACTGGTACCACCTCGTACCGCGTTAGGGCACACCTAGCATCACGCTTTGTCATGTCATGCATCGTCATGCATTTGTTTGCATTATATTTATTGTTTCTTACCCCTCTTCTCTTGCTAGACACCGAGACCGACGCCGCTGCTACCCAGTATGACTGCGGTGTTGACGAACCCTCTCTCTTGCCAGAGCAACCAGGCAAGCCCCCCCTTGATCACCAGATATCGCCTACTCTCCTCTATACTGCTTGCATTAGAGTAGTGTAGCATGTTACTGCTTTCAGTTAATCCTATACTACTGCATAGCCTGTCCTTGCTACTACTGTTGTTACCTTTACCTGCTATCCTACTGCTTAGTATAGGATGCTAGATTATCATTAGTGGCCCTACACTCTTGTCCGTCTGCCATGCTATACTACTGGGCCGTGATCACTACGGGAGGTGATCACGGGCATATACTGTATACTTTACACTGTTACATTACCGGAGAAACTGTTTGGAGATGGGGGCTGAAGCGGAAGGTGGCTCCATCCAGGTAGTGGTGGGCTTGGGTTCCCAACGGCCCCCAACTGTTACTTGACGCGGAGCGACAGGGCAGGTTGATACCACCTAGGAGAGAGGTGGGCCTGGCCCTGGTCGGCATTCACGGATACATAACACGCTTAACGAGATCTTGGTATTTGATCTGAGTCTGGCCACTAGCTTATACGCACTAACCATCTATGCGGGGACAGTTATGGGCACTCGACGTCGTGGTATCAGCCGAAGCCTTCGTGACCTCAGCGACGGAGCGGCGCGCGCCGGGTTGGACCGCGTAACGCAACTTCCTTTGTAATGGAGGTTGCTAGGTCTGCTCACCGGCTGCGTTCGCAACATGCAAGTGTGCAATGGGCGATGGGCCCAGACCCCTGCGCCATAGGATTTAGACTGGCGTGCTGACCTCTCTGTTGTGCCTAGGTAGGGCTGCGATGTGTTGATCTTCCAAGGCTGGGCATGACCCAGAAAAGTGTGTCCGGCCAAATGGGATCGAGCGTGTTGGGTTATGTGGTGCACCCCTGCAGGGAAGTTAATCTATTTGAATAGACGTGATCTTCGGTAACAGGACGACTTGGAGTTGTACCTTGACCTTATGACAACTAGAACTGGATACTTAATAAAACACATCCTTCCAAGTGCCAGATACAACCAGTGATCGCTCTCTCACAGGGCAACGAGGGGAGGATCATCGGTTAGGATTATGCTATGCGATGCTACTTGGAGGACTTCAGTCTACTCTCTTCTACATGCTGCAAGACGGAGGCTGCCAGAAGCGTAGTCTTCAACAGGACTAGCTATCCCCCTCTTATTCCGGCATTCTGCAGTTCAGTCCACATATGATAGCCTTATTTCAGTTGATACCAATGCATACATATGTAGTGTAGCTCCTTGCTTGCGAGTACTTTGGATGAGTACTCACGGTTGCTTTCTCCCTCTTTTCCCCTTTCCCTTCTACCCGATTGCTGCGACCAGACGTTGGAGTCCAGGAGCCAGACGTCACCGTCGACGACTACTACTACTACTCGGGAGATGCCTACTACTACGTGCAGCCCGCTGACGACGACCAGGAGTAGTTTAGGAGGATCCCAGGCAGGAGGCCTGCGCCTCTTTTGATCTGTATCCCAGTTTGTGCTAGCCTTCTTAAGGCAAACTTGTATGACTTATGTCTGTACTCAGATATTGTTACTTCCGCTGACTCGTCTATGATCGAGCTCTTGTATTTGAGCCCTCGAGGCCCCTGGCTTGTAATATGATGCTTGTATGACTTATTTTATTTGTAGAGTTGTGTTGTGATATCTTCCCGTGAGTCCCTGATCTTGATCGTACACGTTTGCGTGTATGATTAGTGTACGGTCAAATCGGGGGCGTCACATTCTCCCAGGAATGCCATTCACTACCACCTTTGTTGAAGCAGTTCTGAGCAGTATCGAGATCCATCCAATCCACTTAGCACCAAAACCTTTCTTTCTCAAAACCTCAAAGAGAAAAGGCCACGACAAGGAGTCGAAGGCGCGTGAGATATCAAGCTTAAGAAACACCCCAGGTTCTCTTTGTTCATGGATTTTCGTGGCCACTTGCCTTACCAGCTAGAAATTGTCATGCAGATTCCGTCCTTGTATAAAAGCCGATTGGTTCGCAGCAATGACCTCTTTCATTCTCTTCCTAGCCCTGAGTGCGAGTATTTTAGCAAACAACTTAGCTGCACTGTGAGTTAGACTTATGGGTCGGTAGTCACCAACAAGTTCCACGTCCGGCTTTTTAGGGATAAACACAATGTGCGCTCGATTAAGCTTGCCAAACCCTCTGCCATCTCCCACGTATAACTTCATCATTACTGCCATCACGTCATGCTTAATGATGGGCCAGGCCTTTGGTATAAAGCCCTGATGAAACCATCCGTACCGGGGGCGCGATCCGGTGACAGCTCTCTCATGGTGTTCCAAACTTCCTCTTCCGTAAACATGCCCTCGAGCTCATGGAGGTCGCATTCCTCTATGTCCAGGTAATCCAGGTCGAGGCTCTCCTCCCTAGCATTCCCCCTCCCAACAACTCCTCATAGGCTTCCGTGAAAATCTCACCCTTGCGCTCCTGATCGGTGGCAATCTCCTCTCCTTTTTTAACTTTGAGGATATGGTTTTTAGCTCTTCTCCCATTTGCCACAATCTGAAAAAGTTTAGTGTTGGCATCCCCTTCTTTCAACCATCTGATCCTCGATCTCTGCCGAGCTATCGTTCTCTCCAAGGATGCCAGGCCCAGCACCGCAAGCTTAAGGGAACGCCGGAGCCATAATTCCTCGAGGGTAAGCAGTCTAGACTCCTAGGCTCTCTCCAGTCGAAGGATAACATAGTTAGCCACAGCCATTTGAAGTTTGATGTTTCCAACTTTGCGCTGTCCCCAAGCTTGCAGAAACGCTTCCATGAAGCCATCGAGCTTAGCCAGAAAATCTTGAACCAGAATCTCTTTTTAGGGCAGAATTGTGCACTAGTAGATAAGTGCAGTGGCGCGTGATCCAAGACATTGGTGGACATAGCTTGCAGCAAGCTGTCCGCGAAGTGGAGCTCCCAATCAACCGACACCAGGACTCTATCAATTTTAGTCATGACCGGTGCATCCCTTTCGTTACTCCAGGTGAAATTTCGACCATGCATGTATAGCTCTTTTAGCTCATGCTCGTCCACAAAGTCCCTAAACTTTCTCATCATCGAGCGACTGAGATTGGTGTTGTTTTTCTCTGAGGCACGTAGGATCATGTTGAAATCACCAAGAATCATCCACGGGCCCTGACAAGCCACCCTTCTATTCTTAAGTTCATCCAGAAATTGAGTTTTAAGATTGTCTCCTTGGGGGCCATAGACCACTATAAGCCACCAATTCACTCCCTCCTTAGTGTGCACAAGACCATTACCGTCTTGTCCCATGCCAAGAGGATGCCACCACGTGTTTCACGCGTCGGTAGATAAGCAAAACCATCCAAAGATGGTCCAATACATTGCATTACAATGAAGGGGTCGATTACATCAAGCTTCGTCTCTTGTAGACATACTAGGTTTACTTTCACCGACGACACGAATTCTCTAACGGCCTTTTTCCTAGCCGAGCTGTTAAGGCCCCTAACATTCCAACACAAAATGTGAGGGTTTAGATCCATAAAGAAGAAGAATCAGCCAGCACCGAGTACACCATCTAGTGTGCAGCAACCGACAGTCCAGGCTCATTGCGCAGCTCCATCCCAGATGGAACCTCCTTTCCAAACAACGCAGCAATCACCCTAACATGCTGTGCGCGAAGGGGGGAGTCAAATAGCTGCTGTAGCTCATCCACAATAGCCTCGTCCACCTCCAGGTCTTGCGGCGCCAATCCCAACGCATTCATGAGAACATTCTCGGTCGGGGAGGCCTTGCCTTGTTTGCTGTGGTGTGCCCTCTTCGTAGCACGTGTAGTGCGCCGCGGTGTGAAAGGTTCCGCCTCGGGCCTAAGTCCAAATGCATGAACTTCCTTGACAGGAGCAGAACCACTTTAGCTTATCGAAGGCAACTACCTCCTGTGGCCTCATTCCTCCCTGTTCTGATGATTGCATGGGCTGCATGTCACTCGCAACGTCCAAGTTCCTCGCCATGATATGCATGTCTTGTACTACCGATGTGGCTGCCGGGTCACTCAACTCCCCTACTGGCAGAGCGGTCTGGTCTTTCTGGGCAGTCGTGTTCGCATCCGGGGGAGGGTTTGCATCTGAAACCACAGAGATCGCCGTCTCCAAAGCACCCGAACCACGAGAATCATGTCCCGATGCATGACTCCCATCAGGGGTCCCACCAATATCCGGCGCACAGGCCAGAGCTAGCGCATCTTCCTTGGGATCCATGCATGTCTCCAGTTGGCGTGGCAAGTCGCTTTCCTCAGGGGCCCCTCCCGTGGCATCTGCATCCCCCGACTGGGGCGCCTTGTCGCTGTCTCCATGGGGGACACCCACAGCAGCCACAACCACCTCCTTGGGGTCTACATCAATCAGGGGCTGCCCCCCCCCACCCGACCCAGAGTCTGGGGTCCAGCTGTCGGGGACACCGTGATTGCCTCAACAGAGCCGTTGCCCCCTAGTCCAAGCAACGCAACAACCGTTGCGGCATCAGCGGCCGCCGTGGTTGGCGGGGCATCCGAGCCCGTTGATGCTTCCAGAACCTTTTCCGGGCCCGCCACGTGTAGTGGCTCTCTCACCACAATCGAGTTGGAGGGTGCAATGATTCCACTCGCAGGATCAACCCCCACTTGATTCGCGCCCATCCCGTTTGAAATGATTGGAGACCTCCCGCCAATCGTGGCACGGCTGCTGGTCTGGTCGTGGAGCCGGTCAAAAGCCGACTACCTGGTCGTCATCCTGTCCCACACCCGTCCAGCTGGCTCCCTTCGCGTGATGTGTGTGGGGTCCATCGGTGGTAGACGCCAATCTGGACGAGACCGCACCGAACTGCCCTGCCCACCGCCGCCGCCGGCGGCATGGCCACCACCACTACCATTGCCACCACCGCGCGAGTCGCGAACTCCGAACTGCCATGCGCGGCTGTGCGGCCTGGCAATGCTGCTATCGCCACCACCGAAACCATCATGCGAATCAGGGATCCCGCTCTGCCCACTGTCTGAGGAATCAACTAAAAACACCAGCTCCCCTGCGTCTCTGAAATCAGCCACCGCGTCGACATGAATTAGCACCTTTTATTGAAGCAGTGGCGGCGGCCTTTCCGAGCCCGACTCCGGCACCGCAAGCCAGTGAAGCGTGGGGATTTCCTCCGGGTCTGCCGTCCAAGTAGTGAGCTTGAATGACGACAAGTCCTCCCGAGAGCCCATCTCCGGCACCATGGCCTCCACCTTGCACGACGAACCAAGCAACTCTTCAGCAGTCTCCCTCTCCTAGGCGTGCGGCGGGATTCCTTCTATCTCAATCCAAACCTTAATTCCCAACACTGAATGAACTGCCTGCGACTGCCGGTTCCATGGCCGGAAGAATAGCCGGTCACCCTAATACTCCACTGACGGGCACGCCGCCACCATGTTCCGAACCTCTGCTGAAGCAAACACCACCAAGAAATCCTTTTGTCGGTACGGGTGAACAAAGAGCTGATCCGCATCGATGCCCAGCCGACTTGCCAGGATCTCGTACACCCAATGGACCGGCAGCCGGCGCCGAGCCCCACCCACATATGCCACCATCGTGAAGCGCAACCGGCACTCCAAATCCTCCGTGGATTGCGAGCGCCGGACTATGTAGAGCTCGGAAGCCCCCTCCTCCGGGTCAACAACCACCTGCAGCCGAGGCGGGGCGAGCTGGGGCCACACCGCTGGCCGTAGGGCAGGGCAGGGGGCGGAGGCGGCGGAGGGAGCTGAGCCCACTGAGGGAGACGGTCGGGGCTGGAACGTGGGGAGGATCTGCGGGCCACCTTAGCGATGGCCTCCTGCCGCAGCTCATCCGGTGACGAGGGGCTCCGAGGACGATTGCAGTCGCGGGAGCCATGGCCAGGCATCCCACACCGGATGCACACCTCCAGATTGGTGCAGTCGCGCCTGTAGTGGCCCTTCTCGAGGCAGCGGAAGCACTTGTCTTCATCTCCGGGATCACTTCCGGCCTAGGCGGAGGTGATGAACGCGCGGCTGCTGAAGGAAATATGCCCTAGAGGCAATAATAACATTATTATTTATTTCCTTATATCATGATAAAAGTTTATTATTCATGCTAGAATTGTATTAACCGGAAACATAATACATGTGTGAATACATAGACAAACAAAGTGTCACTAGTATGCCTCTACTTGACTAGCTCGTTAATCAAAGATGGTTATGTTTCCTAACCATGGACAAAGAGTTTTCATTTGATTAAACGGGATCACATCATTAGTTGAATGATCTGATTGACATGACCCATTCCATTAACTTAGCACCCGATCGTTTAGTATGTTGCTATTGCTTTCTTCATGACTTATACATGTTCCTATGACTATGAGATTATGTAACTCCCGTGTGCCGGAGGACACTTTGTGTGCTACCAAACGTCACAACATAACTGGGTAATTATAAAGGTGCTCTACAGGTGTCTCCAAAGGTACATGTTGGGTTGACGTATTTCGAGATTAGGATTTGTCACTCCGATCGTCGGAGAGGTATCTCTGGGCCCTCTCGGTAATGCACATCACTTAAGCCTTGCAAGCAATGCAACTAATGAGTTAGTTGCGAGATGATGTATTACGGAACGAGTAAAGAGACTTGCCAGTAACGTGATTGAACTAGGTATTGGATACCGACGATCGAATCTCGGGCAAGTAACATACCGATGACAAAGGGAACAACGTATGTTGTTATGTGGTCTGACCGATAAAGATCTTCGTAGAATATGTAGGAGCCAATATGGGCATCCAGGTCCCGCTATTGGTTATTGACCGGAGACATGTCTCGGTCATGTCTACATTGTTCTCGAACCCGTAGGGTCCGCACACCTAAGGTTTCGATGACAGTTATATTATGAGTTTATACGTTTTGATGTACCGAAGGTTGTTCGGAGTCCCGGATGTGATCACGAACATGACGAGGAGTCTCGAAATGGTCGAGACATAAAGATTGATATATTGGAAGCCTATGTTTGGATATCGGAAGTGTTCCGGGTGAAATCGGGATTTTACCGGAGTACCGGGAGGTTACCGGAACCCCCCAGGAGCTATATGGGCCTTAGTGGGCCTTAGTGGAAGAAGAGGAGAGGCGGCCAGGGCTGGGCCGCGCGCCCCTCCCCCCTAGTCCGAATAGGACAAGGAGAGAGGGGGCCGGCGCCCCCTCCTTCTCTCTCCCTCTTTTCCCACCTCGCGAATCCTATTCCAACTAGGATTGGGGGAGAAGTCCTACTCCCGGAGGGAGTAGGACTCCTCCTGGAGTGCCCTATGATGGCCGGCCGGCCTCCCCCTCTTGAACCTTTATATACGGAGGCAGGGGCACCCCAGAGAGACAAGTTGATCCACGTGATCATATTCTTACCCATGTGCGGCGCCCCCTGCCACCATAGTCCTCGATAATATTGTAGCAGTGCTTAGGCGAAGCCCTGCAACAATGGTACATCAAGATCATCACCACGCCATCGTGCTGATGGAACTCTTCCCCGACACTTTGCTGGATCGGAGTTCGGGGATCATCATCGAGCTGAACGTGTGCTAGAACTCGGAGGTGTCGTAGTTTCGGTGCTTGATCGGTCGGGCCGTGGAGACGTATGACTACATCAACCAAACGCTTCCGTTGTCGATCTACAAGGGTACGTAGATCACAATCTCCCCTCTCGTTGCTATGCATCACCATGATCTTGCGTGTGCGTAGGAAAATTTTGAAATTACTACGTTACCCAACAGTGGTATCAGAGGCTAGGTTTTATGTGTTGATGTTATATGCACGAGTAGAACATAAGTGAGTTGTAGGCGATATAAGTCATACTGCTTACCAGCATGTCATACTTTGGTTCGGCGGTATTGTTGGACGAAGCGGCCCAAACCGACATTACGCGTACGCTTACGCGAGACCGGTTCTCCCGACGTGCTTTGCACATAGGTGGCTTGCGGGTGACAGTTTCTCCAACTTTAGTTGAACTGAGTGTGGCTACGCCCGGTCCTTGCGAAGGTTAAAACAGCACCAACTTGGCAAACTATCGTTGTGGTTTTGATGCGTAGGTAAGATTGGTTCTTGCTTAAGCCCGTAGCAGCCACGTAAAACTTGCAACAACAAAGTAGAAGACGTCTAACTTGTTTTTGCAGGGCATGTTGTGATGTGATATGGTCAAGACAAGATGCTGAATTTTATTGTATGAGATGATCATGTTTTGTAACCGAGTTATCGGCAACTAGCAGGAGCCATATGGTTGTCGCTTTATTGTATGCAATGCAATCCCGCTGTAATGCTTTACTTTATCACTAAGCGGTAGCGATAGTCGTGGAAGCATAAGATTGGCGAGACGACAACGATGCTACGATGGAGATCAAGGTGTCGTGCCGTTGACGATGGTGATCATGGCGGTGCTTCGGAGATGGAGCTCACAAGCACAAGATGATGATGGCCATATCATATCACTTATATTGATTACATGTGATATTTATCTTTTATGCATCTTATCTTGCTTTGATTGACAGTAGCATTATAAAAGGATCTCTCACTAAATTATCAAGATAAAAGTGTTCTCCCTGAGTATGCACCATTGCCAAAGTTCGTCGTGCCCAGACACCACGTGATGATCGGGTGTGATAAGCTCTACGTCCATCCACAACGGGTGCAAGCCAGTTTTGCACACGCAGAATACTCAGGTTAAACTTGACGAGCCTAGCATATGCAGATATGGCCTCGGAACACTGAGATCAAAAGATCGAGCGTGAGTCATATAGTAGATATGATCAACATAGTGATGTTAACCATTGAAAACTACTCCATTTCACGTGATGATCGGTTATGGTTTAGTTGATTTGGATCACGTGATCACTTAGAAGATTAGAGGGATGTCTATCTAAGTGGGAGTTCTTAAGTAATATGATTAATTGAACTTAAATTTATCATGAACTTAGTACCTGATAGTATCTTGCTTATGTATGTTTGATTGTAGATAGATGGCCCGTGCTGTTGTTCCGTTGAATTTTAATGCGTTCCTTGAGAAAGCAAAGTTGAAAGATGATGGTAGCAATTACACGGACTGGGTCCGTAACTTGAGGATTATCCTCATTGCTGCACAGAAGAATTACGTCCTGGAAGCACCGCTGGGTGCCAGGCCTGCTGATGGAGCAACACCAGATGTTATGAACGTCTGGCAGAGCAAAGCTGGTGACTACTCGATAGTTCAGTGTGCCATGCTTTACGGCTTAGAATCGGGACTTCAACGACGTTTTGAACGTCATGGAGCATATGAGATGTTCCAGGAGTTGAAGTTAGTATTTCAAGAAAATGCCTGGATTGAGAGATATGAAGTCTCCAATAAGTTCTATAGCTGCAAGATGGGGGAGAACAGTTCTGTCAGTGAGCATATACTCAAAATGTCTGGGTATAATAATCACTTGATTCAGATGGGAGTTAATCTTCCAGATGATTGCGTCATTGACAGAATTCTCCAATCACTACCACCAAGCTACAAGAGCTTCGTGATGAACTATAATATGCAAGGGATGAATAAGACTATTGCCAAGCTCTTCGCAATGCTGAAAGCTGCGGAGGTAGAAATCAAAAAGGAGCATCAAGTGTTGATGGTCAACAAGACCACTAGTTTCAAGAAAAAGGGCAAAGGGAAGAAGAAGGGGAACTTCAAGAAGAACAGCAAGCAAGTTGCTGCTCAAGAGAAGAAACCCAAGTCTGGACTTAAGCCTGAAACTGAGTGCTTCTACTGCAAGCAGACTGGTCACTGGAAGCGGAACTGCCCCAAGTATTTGGCGGATAAGAAGGATGGCAAGGTGAACAAAGGTATATGTGATATACATGTTATTGATGTGTACCTTACTAGAGCTCGCAGTAGCACCTGGGTATTTGATACTGGTTCTGTTACTAATATTTGCAACTCAAAACAGGGGCTACCGATTAAGCGAACACTGGCAAAGGACGAGGTGACGATGCGCGTGGGAAACGGTTCCAAAGTCGATGTGATCGCGGTCGGCACGCTACCTCTACATCTACCTTCAGGATTAATATTAGACCTAAATAATTGTTATTTGGTGCCAGCGTTGAGCATGAACATTATATCTGGATCTTGTTTAATGCGAGACGATTATTCATTTAAATCAGAGAATAATGGTTGTTCTATTTATATGAGTAATATCTTTTATGGTCATGCACCTTTGAAGAGTGGTCTATTTTTGATGAATCTCGATAGTAGTAACACACATATTCATAATGTTGAAGACAAAAGATGCAGAGTTGATAATGATAGTGCAACTTATTTGTGGCACTGTCGTTTAGGTCATATCGGTGTAAAGCGCATGAAGAAACTCCATACTTATGGACTTTTGGAACCACTTGATTATGAATCACTTGGTACTTGCGAACCGTGATTCATGGGCAAGATGACCAAAACACCGTTCTCCGGTACTATGGAGAGAGCAACAGATTTGTTGGAAATCATACATACAGATGTATGTGGACCGATGAATATTGAGGCTCGTGGCGGATATCGTTATTTTGTCACCTTCACAGATGACTTAAGTAGATATGGGTATATCTACTTAATGAAACATAAGTCTGAAACATTTGAAAAGTTCAAAGAATTTCAGAGTGAAGTTGAAAATCATCGTAACAAGAAAATAAAGTTTCTACGATCTGATCGTGGAGGAGAATATTTGAGTTACGAGTTTGGTATACATTTGAAACAATGCAGAATAGTTTCGCAACTCACGCCACCCGGAACACCATAGCGTAATGGTGTGTCCGAACGTCGTAATCGTACTTTACTAGATATGGTGCGATCTATGATGTCTCTTACTGATTTACCGCTATCGTTTTGGGGTTATGCTTTAGAGACGGCCGCATTCACGTTAAATAGGGCACCATCAAAATCCGTTGATACGACACCTTATGAACTATGGTTTGGCAAGAAACCAAAGTTGTCGTTTCTTAAAGTTTGGGGCTGCGATGCTTATGTGAAAAAGCTTCAACCTGATAAGCTCGAACCCAAATCGGAGAAATGTGTCTTCATAGGATACCCAAAGGAGACTGTTGGGTACACCTTCTATCACAGATCCGAAGGGAAGACATTCATTGCTAAGAATGGATCCTTTCTAGAGAAGGAGTTTCTCTCGAAAGAAGTGAGTGGGAGGAAAGTAGAACTTGACGAGGTAACTGTACCTGCTCCCTTATTGGAAAATAGTACATCATAGAAACTGTTTCTGCGACACCTACACCAATTAGTGAGGAAGCTAATGATAATGATCATGAAACTTCAGGACAAGATACTACTGAAACTCGTAGATCAACCAGAGTAAGATCCACGCCAGAGTGGTACGGTAATCCTGTTCTGGAAATCATGCTACTAGATCATGATGAACCTACGAACTATGAAGAAGCGATGGTGAGCTCAGATTCCGCAAAATGGCTTGAAGCCATGAAATCTGAGATGGGATCCATGTATGAGAACAAAGTATGGACTTTGGTTGACTTGCCCGATGATCGGCAAGCAATTGAGAATAAATGGATCTTCAAGAAGAAGACTGACGCTGACGGTACGTAATATTACTGTCTACAAAGCTCGACTTGTCGCAAAAGGTTTTCGACAAGTTCAAGGGGTTGACTACGATGAGACCTTCTCACCCGTAGCGATGCTTAAGTCTGTCAGAATCATGTTAGCAATTGCCGCATTTTATGATTATGAAATTTGGCAGATGGATGTCAAAACTGCATTCCTGAATGGATTTCTGGAAGAAGAGTTGTATATGATGCAACCGGAAGGTTTTGTCGATCCAAAGGGAGCTAACAAAGTGAGCAAGCTCCAGCGATCCATTTATGGACTGGTGCAAGCCTCTCGAAGTTGGAATAAACGCTTTGATAGTGTGATCAAAGCATTTGGTTTTATACATACTTTCGGAGAAGCCTGTATTTACAAGAAAGTGAGTGGGAGCTCTATAGCATTTCTGATATTATATGTGGATGACATATTACTGATTGGAAATGATATAGAATTTCTGGATAGCATAAAGGGATACTTGAATAAGAGTTTTTCAATGAAAGACCTCGGTGAAGCTGCTTACATATTAGGCATAAAGATCTATAGAGATAGATCAAGACGCTTAATTGGACTTTCACAAAGCACATACCTTGACAAGATTTTGAAGAAGTTCAAAATGGATCAAGCAAAGAAAGGGTTCTTGCCTGTATTACAAGGTGTGAAGTTGAGTCAGACTCAATGCCCGACCACTTCAGAAGATAGAGAGAAAATGAAAGATGTTCCCTATGCTTCAGCCATAGGCTCTATCATGTATGCAATGCTGTGTACCAGACCTGATGTGTGCCTTGCTATAAGTCTAGCAGGGAGGTACCAAAGTAATCCAGGAGTGGATCACTCGACAGCGGTCAAGAACATCCTGAAATACCTAAAAAGGACTAAGGATATGTTTCTCGTATATGGAGGTGACAAAGAGCTCATCATAAACGGTTACGTTGATGCAAGCTTTGACACTGATCCGGACGATTCTAAATCGCAAACCGGATACATATTTACATTAAACCGTGGAGCTGTCAGTTGGTGCAGTTCTAAACAAAGCGTCGTGGCGGGATCTCATGTGAAGCGGAGTACATAGCTGCTTCGGAAGCAGCAAACGAAGGAGTCTGGATGAAGGAGTTCATATCCGATCTAGGTGTCATACCTAGTGCATCGGGTCCAATGAAAATCTTTTGTGACAATACTGGTGCAATTGCCTTGGCAAAGGAATCCAGATTTCACAAGAGGACCAAACACATCAAGAGACGCTTCAATTCCATCCGGGATCTAGTCCAGGTGGGAGACATAGAGATTTGCAAGATACATACGGAGCTGAATGTAGCAGATCCATTGACTAAGCCTCTTCCACGAGCAAAACATGATCAGCACCAAAGCTCCATGTGTGTTAGAATCATTACTGTGTAATCTAGATTATTGATGTGGGATCGAAAGTATGTCTAGAGGGGGGGTGATTAGACTACTTGACCAAATAAAAACTTAACCTTTTCCCAATTTTAGTTCTTGGCAGATTTTAGCTATTTTAGGACAAGTCAAGCAATCATCACACAATTCAAGCAAGCATGCAAAGAGTATATTAGCAGCGGAAAGTAAAGCATGCAACTTGCAAGAATGTAAAGGGAAGGGTTTGGAGAATTCAAACGCAATTGGAGACACGGATGTTTTTCCCGTGGTTCGGATAGGTGGTGCTATCCTACATCCACATTGATGGAGACTTCAACCCACGAAGGGTAACGGTTGCGCGAGTCCACCGAGGGCTCCACCGACGAAGGGTCCACGAAGTAGCAACCTTGTCTATCCCACCATGGCCATCGCCCACGAAGGACTTGCCTCACTAGCGGTAGATCTTCACGAAGTAGGCGATCTCCTTGCCCTTACAAACTCCTTGGTTCAACTCCACAATCTTGTCGGAGGCTCCCAAGTGACACCTAGCCAATCTAGGAGACACCACTCTCCAAGAAGTAACAAATGGTGTGTTGATGATGAACTCCTTGCTCTTGTGCTTCAAATGATAGTCTCCCCAACACTCAACTCTCTCTCATAGGATTTGGATCTGGTGGAAAGAAGGTTTGAGTGGAAAGCAACTTGGGGAAGGCTAGAGATCAAGATTCATATGGTAGGAATGGAATATCTTGGTCTCAACACATGAGTAGGTGATTCTCTCTCAGAACATATGAGTTGGAAGTGTATATGTGTTCTGATGGCTCTCTTCATGAATGAAGAGGAGGTGGAGGGGTATATATAGCCTCCACACAAAATCCAACCGTTACACACAATTTACCAATCTCGGTGGGACCGAATCAACAAACTCAGTCAGACCGAAAAGGTAAACCTAGTGACCGTTAGAGATTTTCGGTGGGACTGACATGCAACTCGGTAGGACCGATATGGTTAGGGTTTGAGCATAACGTAATCTTGCTGAGACCGATTACACAAACTCGGTGAGACCGATTTTGGTAATTAGCTAACCAGAGAGTTGGTCACGCAAACTCGGTGGGACCGATTTGCTCTTTCGGTGAGGCCGCAAAGTTACAAAAGGGAAACAGAGAGTTTACATTGCAATCTCGGTGGGACCGATCCGCTCTTTCAGAGAGGCCGAAAAGTTACGAAAGGGAAACAGAGAGTTTGCAATCCCATCTCGGTGAGACCGAGATCCCTATCGGTAGAACCGAATTGCTAGGGTTTGGCAGTGGCTTATGACAAGTGAAAGTCGGTGGCGCCGGATAGAAAGAATCGGTAGGACCGAGTTTGGCTTAGGGTTTAGGTCAAATGTGGATATGGGAAAGTAGTTGAGGGTTTTTGGAGCATATCACTAAGCAAATGAAGCAAGAGGCTCATTAAGCAACACCTCATCCCTCCTTGATAGTATTGGCTTTTCCTAAAGACTCAATGTGATCTTGGATCACTAAAATATAAAATGAAGAGTCTTGAGCTCTTGAGCTTGAGCCAATCCTTTGTCCTTAGCATTTTGAGGGTTCCACTTTCACATCCATGCCATGCCAATCATTGAGCTTTCCTGAAATAATCATCTTGGAATAGCATTAGCTCAATGAGCTATATGTTGTTATGAATTACCAAAACCACCTAGGGATAGTTGCACTTTCAATTGACTCTAGTGCAAGTGGGAGACTGAAGGAAATATGCCCTAGAGGCAATAATAAAGTTATTGTTTATTTCCTTATATCATGATAAAAGTTTATTATTCATGCTAGAATTGTATTAACCGGAAACATAATACATGTGTGAATACATAGACAAACAAAGTGTCACTAGTATGCCTCTACTTGACTAGCTCGTTAATCAAAGATGGTTATGTTTCCTAACCAAGGACAAAGAGTTGTCATTTGATTAAACGGGATCACATCATTAGTTGAATGATCTGATTGACATGACCCATTCCATTAGCTTAGCACCCGATCGTTTAGTATGTTGCTATTGCTTTCTTCATGACTTATAGATGTTCCTATGACTATGAGATTATGTAACTCCCATGTGCCGGAGGAACACTTTGTGTGCTACCAAACGTCACAACGTAACTGGGTGATTATAAAGGTGCTCTACAGGTGTCTCCAAAGGTACATGTTGGGTTGACGTATTTCGAGATTAGGATTTGTCACTCCGATCGTCGGAGAGGTATCTCTGGGCCCTCTCGGTAATGCACATCACTTAAGCCTTGCAAGCAATGCAACTAATGAGTTAGTTGCGAGATGATGTATTACGGAACGAGTAAAGAGACTTGCCAGTAACGAGATTGAACTAGGTATTGGATACCGACGATCGAATCTCGGGCAAGTAACATACCGATGACAAAGGGAACAACGTATGTTGTTATGCGGTCTGACCAATAAAGATCTTCGTAGAATATGTAGGAGCCAATATGGGCATCCAGGTCCCGCTATTGGTTATTGACCGGAGACATGTCTCGGTCATGTCTACATTGTTCTTGAACCCGTAGGGTCCGCACGCTTAAGGTTTCGATGATAGTTATATTATGAGTTTATACATTTTGATGTACCTAAGGTTGTTCGGAGTCCCGGATGTGATCACGGACATGACGAGGAGTCTCGAAATGGTCGAGACATAAAGATTGATATATTGGAAGCCTATGTTTGGATATCGGAAGTGTTCCGGGTGAAATCGGGATTTTACTGAAGTACCGGGAGGTTACTGGAACCCCCCGGGAGCTATATGGGCCTTAGTGGGCCTTAATGGAAGAAGAGGAGAGGCGGCCAGGGCTGGGCCGCGCGCCCCTCCCCCCTAGTCCGAATAGGACAAGAAGAGAGGGGGTCGACGCCCCTCCTTCTCTCTCCCTCTTTTCCCACCTCGCGAATCCTATTCCAACTAGGATTGGGGGAGAAGTCCTACTCCCGGAGGGAGTAGGACTCCTCCTGGCGCGCCCTATGATGGCTGGCCGGCCTCCCCCTCTTGAACCTTTATATACGAAGGCAGGGACACCCCAGAGAGACAAGTTGATCATGTGATCATATTCTTAGCCGTGTGCGGCGCCCCCTGCCACCATAGTCCTCGATAATATTGTAGCAGTGCTTAGGCGAAGCCCTGCGACAATAGTACATCAAGATCGTCACCACGCCGTCGTGCTGACGGAACTCTTCCCGGACACTTTGTTGGATCGGGGTCCGGGATCGTCATCGAGCTGAACGTGTGCTAGAACTCGGAGGTGCCGTAGTTTCGGTGCTCGATCGGCGGGGCGTGGAGACATACGACTACATCAACCAACCGCTTCCGTTGTCGATCTACAAGGGTACGTAAATCACACTCTCCCCTCTCGTTGCTATGCATCACCATGATCTTGCGTGTGCGTAGGAAAATTTTGAAATTACTACGTTACCCAACAGCCGCCGCACCAGAGCCACCTTCTTGGTCCACCAAGCCATGGCAGATGCGCCAAAGCTCCTTCTTTGATGGGGGCCGATGCACCCAGCCCTCCGCGGCCGCAGGCTCCGGCCGCTCTGCCGAGTCGACCGCCGGCAGCTCACGCGCCTCCGAGCCCTCCGAGCTCCCGACAGCCCAAGACCCGAGACCACAGGGCGCTCACCCTCCGGACGCAACAAGGAGGAAACAGATCTGGGACTTGACCCCATGGCCGCTATCACCCCCTGAGGAGATGGGAGCGAGGAAGACAAGGGAAGGTGGACGCCGGCGCCGGAGTAGCGCACGGCGGGGGACGGTGGACGCCTGCGCCGGAGTAGCGCACAGCGTGGGAAGGGGAAGGGGTAGCAGCTGGCTTTTTCAAGCTCACATGCTTCGCCTTGTGATGTTTTTGGCCTAGTTTCTTTCACAAACAACGGGTTCAACTTGTTTAGCTTTTGAATCCGGTTTTCCTTGTAAACTGGATCAATATTTTCTTTGAAAAGATCAAATATAGGTGGGGATTTCTCCCTTGGGTGACTGTTAAAAAAACTATGTCTCTGTCATCATTTTAAACCGTCCGTGAAATCGCCATGGTCGCGTTACTATTGTTGCTGGAGTGTCTCGGCGCTAAGAGCATCTCCAGCCGCACCTCCATAAAGGCCTCCCCATGCGTTTTTTCGCGCCGGCGCTGAAAAATCGGCCCAGTCGCGCCCCCAGGAGCCCGATTTTCGCCGGTCTGGGCCGAATTTAGCGCCGGCGGACCCAGGCCGAATCCGGTGCGCTAGGGGGCGCTCGGGAGCGTCGGGGCGAGTGGTTTTGGCGCGAAAGAGCTGCGGGCCCGCTGTGTCAGCGACACCGCGCGTCATCTTCCTCGAATGCCTCGGTTTCCCGCGGGGAATCAATGGCAAGGCTGCCGCCGGTCAGCCTTACCAGTGATTCCTCATGGGCGGCACGTTCACGGGACGGTGCATCGACGCCTCCCCTCCCTCGCACGCGTACACACGGGGCGGCGCCGGTATATAAGCCAGTGGCCTCCCTCGCCTCTGGCTATACCAGCCACACCCACCCTAGCCCGCCCTCTACCTCTCCCGAGCATCGCCGCCGAGCCCTCCCTCTCCCTCCCTCCCTCCCTCTCCCGATGGCCGAGCGGTTCCCCGACGATGAGGACGCGGCCAACGGCTTCGGCCGCCGATCGCTCCGCAAACAGGAGTCTTGGCTCCTGTTCCAGGCGAACATCCAGGCGCCGCCGAACATGCGCGCTGGGCCGACGGGCTGGAAGCTCAGCAACGGGGGAGTGCCCATTCCCCCGTTGCCCGACGCCGTGGCCAAACCCGGGTACTTTGCCAAGGAGGTCGACGTCGTGCGCGCCTCCCTCACCGCCGCCCAACACTCCCTCCCCCAGTACGCCGCCGACAACCATGCGGCTTGGGCGGCGTACTTCGAGCGCCGTCAGCAGCAGCGGCTGGCGTCCACCAATGGCGCGGCGGTCGTCGGCGGCATGAAGAACAGCGAGGGGCGCCGCCTGTGGTGGGGCGTCCCCGGCCGCACATTCGAGGGCGTGCTGACGCACCTCGAGGGCGGCAACAACCCGCCGTTGGCGTACCCCCCGGCGAGGGCGGCCGCCACGGCTATGGCTCACCGCTGACGCGACGGGCAATGGTTGCCCAGGAGGTTCGACGCCTCCTCTTCTTCCTCATCATCACGCTCTTCTTCGCACTCCTCCGGCTCTCCGGCATTGCTCGGTGTCAAGGCCGAGCCCGCGGCGGAGACGCCGCTCGGACGGCGCACTCACAGCGCCGGCATCGTCATCAACCAGGGCGACCGGCGCGCCTCCTCGTCGGCTCCTCCTCCGCGCTTCGTCAGGCCCAAAACGGAGCCGGGGCTCGCGTCGGTGAAGACGGAGCCGGGGCTCGCGTCGGTGAAGACGGAGCCGGGCCTCCTCCCTGCGGTGAAGACGGAGCACGGCGACGACGTCGAGCTCGACGACGACGCGGCCCTGGAATGGGCGCGCGCAGACTCCGTGAAGATGGCGAGGGAGCGCCAGTGCGCCGCCCTGCAGCGCTTCGCGCAGCGCCGCCGGGGCCGCGACGAAGGAGGCGTCATCGTCATCGAGGACAGCAACAACGACGACGCGCTGCCGCCACCAGCCCGCGTTGGCGACGCCGGTCAGGGGTCCACCAGGGAGGCCGCGTCAAGGAGGAGAAGCCCGACGACGGCGGCGACGATGGCGGCGACGACGGCGACTACTCGGCGTTCAGCCAGTTTCTTTTTTAGATTAGTTATCTATTTTGCTATGTAATGAAAATCCGCGAACATGTCTAATATATGCCCAAGTTTGCCAAAATTTAGTCATGTTTAGCCAAACTTCACCGAACTTTGCCGAAATTTGTAATACTTTTTTTTAATCGCGCATGGGGGCGGCCCTGGGCCGGCGGCTGGGGACCAACTCGCCCCCAGGCCCATTTTTTGCACCGCCTCACCCCCAGGCGGCGATTTTAGGTGTCCCCTGGGGGGCCAACGGCTGGAGATGCTCTAAGCTATGGAACCCTGATTGGAAAAATCCTAGAAATCCGGTTGAATGCGCCAAATTCTGAAGAAACCTCCTTAAATTCACTATCTCGACTGGAAACTTGTCCACTATCGGCACTATTGTCCGCTATAGCTCCTGAGTGAGGTTACCACGAAATTGTTTCTCCTGTGATTTGAAATATATTTGGGTCGCCGTTAAAGTTCGATTGTGCAATTTTGGTATTTTTTATCTTTTGGTTGGTGGGTATGGTAGTTGAATCTTCAGATATGTTGCATTTTCACTGTAAAAAGTGTTATTACTGGGCATACGGCTCGCAAATATGAGTCGCCGTGAATTCCCACAAATGTTGGCATGCATGTCCATTGTCTATGGCATCCATGCCATGTGTGGTTGACTAAAGTGAACTCGATTAGAGCATCCAGGGGCCTATTTAAATCCTTTTAGGCCTTGTTCGGTTGTTATGGTTTTGTTCCCCACATGGAATTGATCTCGAGGGGATTTGAGTGGAACCCCCATATCCCTGTTGGGTTCAAACCCTATCCCAATGTAATCCCCTCCGAGGCAATTGATTGTTCAGTTATAAAAAGGTTTGCTGCGGTTTGTACAAAAGAGTACATTGGACAATAAAAATATCAAAAAAATTATTAACGACAAACACATAATTTGGATAACACAACGATGGAATTCAGAAAATGACAAAGCTAACTTCCAAATGTTCGGAATTCTGCAAGAGATCCGAACGATTGATTCGCCTTTCGATTCCTATCTCGTTGAGCGTGCTCGCCTCCCTCTTTCCTGGTTTTTAGGATCTTTTTTCCTATTTTCTCGTGTAACCCTCTCTCCTATTTTTAATGAGAACGCGGTTTTTGCGGGATACTAATTTAGGCATTTAGTGACGATCTAATTTACACGTGGACATGGAGCAGGTGAGCGTTAATCATGATTTTTTCCCATGACGCTAGCAGTTTCCATACTTGTAATTTTATAGCCTAAAAATCGTGCTAAAGCTGGGAATTGAACTTAAGAATTTAATAGGATTAATAGGAAAAAATTCAAAACAAACCTTAAACTTGTAGGCGAAAGCTAAATCGAAACCTAAACTTGTAATCCCGAAAATAAGTACACCAAACTCTTCGATCCCAGTCTATTTTAAACCTTGAGGGGGTTTAGCCGGGATTTACTAATGTGGCAAGCATCGTTGACTCGCTGGACATTAGGATGAATTGGGCCAGCCCATTAGCGCAGTCGCTTGCTCGCTCTACTCGTTTTTTATTTTAGTAAGGATAATAAATTATATTACATTTTTGTAATGATAATACACATTTGTTAAACTACACATACCCACTTGTCTTCTATTAGGAGCAACAAAAATACCAGCAGCCGCAAAAGAATAAGTGCCCAGAGGACTCGAACTAGCAGAGGATGCACCTAGCAAATCGCCCTGCGGGCTATTGATTTTTTTTTTTTGAGACAATCTCGCGAAGCTTTTATTCAACCCGTCACAATGTTTACATAGACGAAAGAAAGACCTTTCAGATGGCGCGTCCTATATAAAAACATCAAAAATGGATTTCAACACAAGTGCTTAACATTCCTGAATTTTTTTGAAACATTTCTTAAAGTAATATATGAACAATTTACAAATAACGATTATATTTTTAAACGCAAATAATTTACATAATTCTAAAAACATTTATCGAAAAAGTGACATGGTAACATTTTGCCAAATACACATTTTAAATTTTCGTAATGACAATAAACGGTTAATAAAAAATACAAACACGTTTTACACTGTTTAAGAACAAAAATTGTTCAGGTTTAGAAAAAGTTGACGTCTCAAATAGTGTTCACTTTTTTAAAACTGATTGTTTTTTAAAAAAATTGTTCGCTTTTTATAAAATTATTCAGAATTTTCAACAAGTATTTTCACTTTAAAAAAGGATATTTTAAAAATTGTTCAGGCCTGCACGTTCTTAATATATGTTTGCCCTTCAATGCCTCAAATCTCGACACTGCTCTAGCTGGTTTAATTGCTCGGCCTCTAAATACAGAGGCAATAAACAGTCAATGGTTCTAGTGGTTAGTCGGAGTAATTCAACAGTATGAGATCGCAAGTTCGAATCCTTGTTTTATATTGTATTTTTACTTTCGTATTTTATGAAAAAAAATCTCGCTTCACGTCTGTTGGGTTGGCCCAACCGCACCTCTTCGGTATTTTCACGTCACGTTTTATAAAAAAAAACTCATTTTGTGTCTGTTGGGCCGGCCCAGTCGTAACCGCAAACAACAAACTTGGGATTCCAAGTGCCGCGTCGGTGATCCCTGTTTGGGAACGCTCTAAAGGTTCAAAATAGACCGGGATTGAATTGTTTAGTGTGCTAATTTCCAGAATTACAAGTTCAGGGTTCGATTTAGCTTTCCCCGACAACTTTAAGGTTTGTTTTGGACTTTCGTATTTTATATTGTATTTTTACTTTCGTATTTTATGAAAAAAAAAATCTCGCTTCACGTCTGTTGGGTTGGCCCAACCGCACCTCTTCGGTATTTTCACGTCACGTTTTATAAAAAAAACTCATTTTGTGTCTGTTGGGCCGGCCCAGTCGTAACCGCAGACAACAAACTTGGGATTCCAAGTGCCACGTCGGTGATCTCTGTTTGGGAACGCTCTAAAGGTTCAAAATAGACCGGGATTAAATTGTTTGGTGTGCTAATTTCCGGAATTACAAGTTCAGGGTTCGATTTAGCTTTCCCCGACAACTTTAAGGTTTGTTTTGGACTTTCGTATTTTATGAAAAAAATCTCGCTTCACGTTTGTTGGGTTGGCCCAACCGCACCTCTTCGGTATTTTCACGTCACATTTTATTAAAAAAAACTCATTTTGTGTCTGTTGGGCCGGCCCAGTCATAACCGCAGACAACAAACTTGGGATTCCAAGTGCCACGTCGGTGATCCCTGTTTGGGAACGCTCTAAAGGTTCAAAATAGACCGGGATTGAATTGTTTAGTGTGCTAATTTCCGGAATTACAAGTTTAGGCTTCGATTTAGCTTTCCGTGACAACTTTAAGGTTTGTTTTGGACTTTTTCCAATTTAATATTGAGATCTTAACACACTAGCCAACTCACCCCTTGGCCCGTGATAAGTTCAAATAAAATACCACCTTTTGACCATCCGATGAGAAAAGTTGTTGAAATACACCCCGGTAACTTCTGTGTAAATAAGATGATAACTTATGTAATGCTGACCTGATAACTTATGTATAAACATATTGATAAATTTTGAGCACGGGAGCGAAAAGTTGTAGAAATATAGTCTCATAACTTTTTATGCAAATAACATGGTAATTTAGACCACAGACAAAATAAATTACGTACAAACACCATGTTAACTTTCATCCCAGGAAGAAGAAAAATTGTTGAAACACCTCCCGGTAACTTTCTGTGTTAATACCCTGGTATTTTATGCATTGTAGACATGATAACATACATATAAACAAATTAATAAGTTTTTTATCCGGGGACAAAAAGTTGTTGAAACATACCCCGGGTAAGTTATCTGTAGATAAGATGATACTTTACCCACCAAGACCTGATAACTTGTATATAAACACACTGATAATTTTTCATCATACCCTATAACTTTTGTTTAAATAAGACTAGCAAACATGCCCGTGCGTTGCAACGCGAGAAAAAAAAATCGCATGCCAAACATCTCCCCCATGCCGCACACCCACCTCATACACAAGGATCCATGTTTCAAGAAATTGCCTTCCACCTTCTTGCCTGTGGCTCCATCGTCACTATGTCAGGCTCGGCCATCACTCATATATATATACTTCCATGGACAAATCTTACGGGCACCATGCATCTTGTTCATATAGGTCTAGACATGTATGCTGCATATGTCAGGAATAAAGTCAGTATCTTTGAGTATGTACAATACTCAAATATACCCTCTAGAGGAAACATAATATTTGGAATCAGTCAGGATTCATGTAAACGAAATTATACAACGTAGGAAGTTCATTAATCTTGGCTAAATTTTTGAAATTAATAAAGAATGTTATAATGAACAAACCAAATTCTTTCAGGCCTCTATTCCTAGTAAAATTTTGGGCCAAGTCGAGTATCTCCTTTGCAAACATAAACCAAATAGAAACAAAATATGATAATCCATCATGAAATTTAATTTCATACATTTGGGTCCTTGATTAATATAGGTGTTATTATTCTTATATTGATCATCAATTTTATGTTCTGTAACTTCTTGAACTGAAACATCATCAAGTAAAATATAAAGACAATCCCCATTTATCAAACAGGAACGAATGTAGTGAACTAAAAGAATAAAACTGGATTCATATATAACATGGATTTATTCATAATACAACAAGAATAACTTATCAGGTCGTGGATACAAAATATTTGTGGCAAAGTGCACGACACATGGGTGATTGAGACCTACCTTTAGTATTTTTGAGGAATGGTAGTTCTGATAACAAAATTGCTTGCTCCAATTGTGGCAAATTTTTATTTTGACAAACAATTAGCTGCAATTTTTGAAGAAAGTCAAGTTCATAGCAGCAAACATAAACACTCAAGAATAATCATTTTCCAGTTGAATTGATATTTTCTAATCCACATTGAAATCATGTTACCTGGTCCGTTCTTAACCACAGCCCTTCAGGCATATCAGCAGAAATGTTGTTGTTCTTAAAGGAGGAGGCAAGACAGTAGCTCAAAATCTTATAGACAATCCACCACATGATTGAGTCACAAGCCTCAGCTTTGAGTGGTCTTGTCTGCAACTTGACCATATGTGAAGTTGTTGTTTTTCTAGAACATTCGTCATGCTCCTAATGGAGGAAAAATAGTAGAGCAGGAACATGATGGTGAAGCCAAACTGCATAAAACTATCAGTCAGCAGCGAGAGGCTATCAAGTTCACAAGGCCATGCAGCTAGCTTGCAAGATCAAACTGAGCTTCTTCTCGCTGTTGATCATCGTGTGAATGTCTTCTGCTTTCAACCGATAGGGTAGTTATTAGAGAGATGCAATCACAATGAAATTAACTCGATAAAATCTTTTCGATGACAACCAATGGAACAACAGACAGATTAGATCGATCTCAAATAAAGCGGATAGAATTATTCACATAGGAAAAGAAATCGGAAGGGCCTCCTTACAAAGGAAGAGGTGCGCTTCGGTACAACCCCCCCCCCCCCCCCCCCCCCCCTCCCCCCAAAAACGTATAAAGGGCAGGGGGTCATTTCACACGGCGTATTAGAATACGCACTCGCCGTACGCCCGCCCGCGTCGCCGTACGGGCCAGTCGCGTACGCTCGCCCGCCCTCCCGGTGTATGCCTAAACGTCTGCCCGCCTACTGTTAGAGAATAACGAGAAATAAACGAGATAAAGAGACATGGATTTTTACATGGAAACCCTTGCGGGAGAAAACCACGGACGCACGAAGGCGCAATCACTATGAGAAGAATGTTGGAATAATCCAAACATATGATAGACAAAGGGTGATGAACATTGCCGGTTGATTAGCTTAGGAAAGTCCAGGTTTAGTCGGTTAGTACTTTCCACGTGCTAGTGGTGTACTAGTCTGGTTTGATGTATAGACAACGAGTCCAAATAGTAGACGGTACTAGTTTGGTAGCTGAAAGTGAGTCCGGTTAGGATTTGTAGGTGGACGTGGCAGTTTGTATTAAGAGAGTCCTAGTCGGTTTGTAGAGCCGGTTGAGTCAGGTCCTGTGCGTGTATATATATACATGTATAGGGTTGCAGATTTGTAACACCGTGTGAGAAAATCAGAAAGATAAATAAAGAGGAAAAAGGGCACGACAAGGGTCCTTGGCAAAAGTTTTTATGCGCGTGTGTTCGTTGTGATTTGATGTGATCGATCATATGGAAGAATTTCCAACAATTGATATCAGAGCAAGGTGTGAAGGCTTCGTCGTCAAGTTGCGTCACGACGGAGTTAAAGGATTCTTCGTCCCCGTCAAGTTGTGTCACGGAGGACGGAAAATCGAAGAGGATCATGTCGACTTCGAAGGCGAGTGGTGGTGGTGTGACCATCCAGTACCCCATGCTTGAAGGCGACAATTATGGGGTGTGGGCTGCGAAGATGAAGATCTTCATGCATGCACGTGGAGTTTGGGCAGCGGTGGAAGGTGACGGCACGGTCGAAGAGATAAAGGACCAAGAGGCTTTCGCCGCCATAGCCCAAGCTGTGCCTGATGCCGTTTTCATGACCATATCAGAGAAAGAGACGACAAAGGAAGCTTGGGAAGCTCTCAAGGAGATGCATGCTGGAGATGATCGTGTGAAGAAGGCTCGTGTTCAAGCTCTAAGGAGGGAGTTTGAGAAGATGAACATGAAAGAATCAGAAGGGGTCGGTGAATTTGCGTTGAAGCTAACCTCCCTGGTTAATGAGATGCGGGCTCTCGGATCAAAGATGGAGGACATCACGGTTGTGGAGAAATTACTACGAGCCATTCCCGACAAGTTTTTACCGATCGTTGGCACCATAGAGCAGTGGGGCGATGTGACGAAGATGTCGGTGATGGAGGTGATCGGGCGGCTGAAGACCTATGAGTTGACGTTGAAGGGGCGTGAACGCGACCAAGAAGAAGAGCAGTTGATGTTCTCACGTAGTAGGGAGAAAGATAATCAGAAGTACCGGAAGTTCGACAAATCTAAAGTCCGTTGCTACAATTGTCAGGACTATGGACACTATTCTCGAGAGTGTCCTAATCCGCGGAAGGAGGCAAAGAAGGAGCACGGGACTCTACAACTAGCTGAAGTGGGCATGGATGATGACCCGAGGTTGCTTTAAGGAAGAAGCGGCAATTAAAAAAACAAAAAAAGAGTCGTGTCTTTAGTTTTGTTTGTGTCTGAGTCATCAGTGTGTCTCGGCGAGAAGACGAAGGCCAGCATGAAGATGGATGCGCACCGGTTAAGTTAAGTTCCTACATGAGAGGCTATGTGTTTAGTCTACATGTAGCACGCTAAGATGTGACGGCGTGGACTGGTAATCCAGGTGATGTGTCGGTTCTAAGTCTGCGAGTCGAATGTTTGAATTAGGGGGTGATTGTTGGATAATCCAAACAATCTCAGTAGCGTACGTGTGCAAGTAGTAGAATAGGAATTCTATTTTGAGTCGGTTTGTAGTTTCCTAGTGTTAGTACGTGTACGTGTGTGTCAGGTCTGTGTTGATTAGGAATCTGTAGTAGTTGTGTCCGTGTTGGTTTACAGGTATACGTACGAGTAGGTCTAAGTTGGGTCGTGCTGCACTTATATATATGTGCAGGGTGCGTGAGTTTTGTACCAAAAAACGAAAAGCAATAAAGAGATTATTACGAGGCATGACACGTGCCTCTGGCCAACTTTGAGTTGCTGCGTTCGTGTGCGTGTGTTCTGGTTCTGGTGTTTGTGTGAGCGCCGGCGAACTATCGAGTGCTGTAGCTAGTTCATGTACGTCGAGACGAGTTGCGCGTACACGACCCGTCGAGCTGCAGTTTGATCGTGTGTTCAATCCTTAGGAATTTCCAACAATTCTTTGCCTCCTTCCTTGAGTATTACAAGCACGAGACGACAGGCCGTCTGAGGTGCGACTACATGGGGTATATAAGAGGGGCAACACATAGAAGTCCTTGTAGGACAAGTAAACGAGTTGTACTCGTACGCGTCGACGTCAATGCAAAGGCCCACACCGGTTGTACTACGTCTAGTCCAACACAGTATAATTTGGATCACAATTTAACAATCTCCACCTTGATCCAAATTTCCCTTCAGTAGTCGAAGAAAGTAGATAACTCCATCCAAATCAGTATAAACACCTTGTGCGTCAAAGTCCATAGGACTAGTGAGAAATACTAACTAAGCCTGAGCAAAGCTCAAACTTATTGGTTGGAAGTGGCTTTGTCATCATATCAGCAGGATTATCATGAGTACTTATCTTGCATACCTTCAAACGCCTTCAGCAACAACATCTCGAATATAATGAAATCTGACATCAATGTGCTTTGTCCTCTCATGATACATTGGATTCTTTGTAAGATATATAGCACTTTGACTGTCAGAAAATATGGTAGGGCAAGATGAATCTCCACAAAGCTCAGTGTACAAACCTCTCAACCAGATAGCTTCTTTGCATGACTCAGAAATAGCCATATACTCGGCATCAGTAGTGGAACAAGCCACAATAGACTGCAAAGTTGCTCTCCAACTCACAGCACAACCACCAATGGTGAAAACATAACCTGTGAGTGATCTTCTCTTATCCAAATCACCAGCAAAATCAGAATCAACAAAACCAACAAGTCCATCTCTAAATTTCCCAAACTGTAAATAAGCATTAGAAGTACCACGCAGGTATCTGAAAATCCACTAAACTGCTCTCCAATGCTCTTTTCCAGGATTAGCCATGTATCTACTGACAACACTCAATGCATATGATAAATCCGGACAAGAACAAACCATGGCATACATAAGTGAACCAACTGCACTTGAATAGGGAACTCTAGACATGTACTCAATATCGGCATCTGACTTAGGACATAAAGCTGATGATAATTTGAAGTGTGCAGCTAACAGAGTACTTACTGGCTTGGCATTATGCATATTAAAACGGTGAAGAACTTTATCAATATATCCCTTCTGACTGAGATACACTTTTCCAGATGGTCTATCTCTGGATATTTCCATGCCAAGTATTTTCTTTGTTGCACCCAAATCCTTCATCTCAAATTCATTACTCAATTGCTTCTTTAGTTCATTAATCTCTCACATACTCTTTGCAGCAATTAGCATATCATCAACATAAAGGAGCAAATAAATAGTTGAACCTTTGACAGTTTTCAAATAAACACAACTATCATAATTAGACCTTTTGAAACCTTGAGAGAGCATAAAGGTGTCAAATCTCTTGTACCACTGTCTAGGGGATTGCTTCAATCCATAAAGAGATTTCTTTAACTTACAGACAAGCTTTTCTTTTCCAGGAATAACAAAACCTTCAGGTTGTTCCATATAAATATCCTCTTCTAATTCTCCATGTAAAAATGCAGTTTTAACATCCAACTGTTCAAGCTCAAGATCATGCATGGCAACAATACTGAGTAAAGTGCGAATAGAGCTATGCTTCACAACAGGAGAAAAGACTTCGTTATAGTCAATACCTGGAATCTGATTGTAATCTTTAGCAACTAACCTTGCAATATATCTTGTATCATCATTAGGAGAAACACCTTCTTTCCTCTTAAAAACCCACTTGCAACGAATAGGTTTCTTCTCTCTAGGTAATCTTACTAAATCCCAAGTGCCATTCTTTTCAAGTGATTCCATCTCATCATGCATAGCAGTCATCCACTTATTACTATCACCAGAAATAATAGCCTTGGAATATGAAGAAGGTTCAGCATTACCTTCAATTTCTTCTGCAACAGATAAAGCAAAAGAAACAATATTGCACTCTTCAATTAATCTGTCAGGTTTGTTAGTACCCCGCCTAACTCTGTCACGTGCAAGATTCCAACTGGGTGGAACAATAGGATGATTTGGAGTGGGAGTGACATTATCATCATTAACGACGGGTTCATCATGTGCATCAACAATTTCATTACCAAATGTATCACCTGAATCAATAACATGCTCCACCTGAACAGTAGGCTCCTGAACAATAGGTTGATGTTCACTCTCAACGGGGACATTAGTAGATGAAACATCATGTAACATAGCAGATTCATTAAAGATAACATTTCTGCTAATAACAACCTTTTGGGTTTCAGGATTCCATAATTTAAAACCTTTAACACCAGACTTATAACCAAGAAAGATGCACTTAACAGCCCTAGGCTCCAACTTTCCATTATCAACATGAGCATAAGAAGTGCAACCAAAAACTCTCAACTGTGAATAATCGGCAGGTGAACCAGACCATACCTCAATTGGAGTTTTCTTATTAATAGCAATAGATGGTGAACGGTTAATGAGATAACAAGCAGTGGAAGCGGCCTCAGCCCAAAAACGCCTATGCAAACCTGCATTGGACAACATGCAACAGGCTCTGGAAATAATGGTCCTGTTCATACGCTCAGCAACACCATTTTGTTGAGGAGTATAAGGAACGGTGTAATGTCTGACAATGCCTTCAGACTTTCAATAATTCTTAAATTGCTTAGAACAGAATTCCATACCATTATCTGTGCGAAGTATCTTTACCTTCTTTTCAGTTTGTCTTTCAATCATAATCTTCCACTCCTTAAATGCTGAGAATGCTTCATATTTATGCTTCAAGAAATAAGGTCAAACTTTTCTCGAATAATCATCAATAATAGTCAGCATGTAACTAGCACCACCTAGTGACTTTCTGCGAGATGGTCTCCATAAATCAGAATGCACGTAATCAAGAATACCTTCGGTTGTATGAGTCGAAGTGTTGAACTTCACCCTCTTGTGCTTGCCGAAGATACAATGCTCACAAAATTTCAATTTACTAGGTTCATATCCATCAAGAAGACCTCTCTTATTTAACTTTGCCAAACCAAGTTCACTCATATGTCCAAGACGCATATGCCAAAGGTTAGCAGCATCACAATCAGAATTCTTTGAAACAACTGGAGTAGCGTTACCTGAAACTGTAGAACCTCGAAGGTAATAAAGACCATTGGTCGAACTTAAATCACCTTTCATTACAACAAGGGAACCTTTGGTGACTTTCAAAACACTATCTCCACCTGAATACTTGTATCCCTTTGCATCAAGGGCACTCATAGAAATAAGATTTCTCTTCATCTTCGGAATATACCGAACATCTGTCAAAGTTCTGATTATGCCATCAAACATCTTGATTCGAATAGAACCTATGCCTTCAATCTTGCATGGTGAATTATCAAAACCCAAAACGGAACCAGCAGACATAGTGGAATCAAAAGTATTAAACCAATCTCTATGTGGACACATATGAAAAGTACATGCAGTATCAAGTACCCACTCATCATTGGTCTTAGCACATCCAGCAATAACGACAAGAGCATCATCAGAACTATCATCACGAGCAACGTTAGCAGAACTTTCACCTTGTTTGTTACCTTTCCTCTTTTCTTTATTTTGCAACTTGAAACACTCTGAGATGTCATGCCCGTCTCTCTTGCAATACCTGCAATATTTCTTGTCTCTGGATTGCAACCGGCCCCTGTAGCCGTTTTTACTTTTGCCTCTGTTTCCATTATTGGAGTTCTTCTCATTTGTCCTGCCACGAACAGATAATCCCTCTGCTTGGGATGAACTTGAACCATCATGAGGCACCATTAATTTCATCTTCTCCTTAGAGTTCAAAGCTTCATAAACTTCATTAAGCGTGAGAGTATCATGACTGTATAATATGGTGTCTCTAAAATTGGTATAAGAACTTGGCAGTGAACAAAGTAACATTAAAGCAGTATCTTCCTCTTCATACTTAACCTCCATTGCAGCTAGATCGGATATAATCTCCTTAAATTCTGAAATATGATTCAAAACATTACCTCCCTCGGGTAACCTGTGCAGGAATAATTTTTGCTTCAGATGCATTTTGCTGGTGAGATCTTTAGTCATGCAAATCCCTTCCAGCTTTAACCATAGAGCGGCGGCAGTTTTCTCGCTCAAAACTTCCTGCAAAATATTATTATGCAAATGGAGTTGAATTTGTGACAAAGCCTTACAATCAATTCTTTTCTCCTCAGCAGTCCAGTTCTCAATTCAGTTCTTCCCAAAACTATCCAATGCTACATCATAGTCGGCCTGTACCAACAACGCCCGCATCTTGACTTGCCATAAGGTAAACCTTGTGTCACGATCCAGCAGCGGAAAATCGTACTTCATGGATGCCATGAGTCGAACAAATCTGTGCACAAAGTAGTACAAGTCGGAGTAGAATAATTCTTAACAGAATTTAATATGCGAAGCAAACGGAGCAAGGAACAGTAGCACCTGGTGGCTTGTTCGGTGGATGTAGCAGCCGGATGTCAGTACTTGATGGATCAAAACGTGTGCTGATTAGAGCTCATGTACTAGAAGTAGTACTAACGATGGATTGGTCTTCACATGCACAGCAAGATGACTGGATGGATTTGACTTGTGTGGGGTTGCGTCTTTGCTTCTGTCGCCTTGGGTTGATGCGCGTGTTGGCTCTCGTGGATGACACGGATCGCGTACGGCAGCTGCAGACAAACGCAACAGATGGACACGCCCGCCGTCTGTCGGTCTCGACGGATTAAAAACTGCAGCGGAAATCGATCTCGCCTCGGACTCGGCGGATCGCCCTAACTCTCCTCAAATCTCGTCTTTGAACCTCAGCTCTGTATACCACTTGTTAGAGAATAACGAGAAATAAACGAGATAAAGAGACACGGATATTTACGTGGAAACCCTTGCGGGAGAAAACCACGGACGCACGAAGGCGCAATCACTATGAGGAGGAGTATTACAAGCACGAGACGACAGGCCGTCTGAGGTGCGACTACATGGGGTATATAAGAGGGGCAACACATAGGAGTCCTTGTAGGACAAGTAAACGAGTTGTACTCGTACGCGTCGACGTCAACGCAAAGGCTCACACCGGTTGTACTAAGTCTAGTCCAACACAGTATAATTTGGATCACAATTTAACACCCGTTGTGTACACCTGTGTCGTTCGGAAAAAAACAAGACGCCCGATCACCGAACTCTATTTTCCCCTCGCCTCAGCTGCTGCCGCTGCCATCTGCGGTGGTACCTGGCCGATGGGGAAATATAGTTGCTGCCAGCCGGCGGGAACCCAGTAATCTCGACGCGTTGTGCGCATAGTCGACACCCACAACCACCGAGGTCGGGCTGACGCCGCCGCTGCCGTCTACTCCGCGTGGTGTTCGCCCTCACGCCTTCGTCATGCTTTTGTCATGTCTGACGATGGCAACGAGGTATGCGAGACCTTGTCATAGTGATTTAAAAACGGATTTTAGTTGTGACGATGTTACATGGTGTTTGAATGGATCTGAGATTATATATAAACGTGCATAGATGGAGGCGGAAATCGGATATGACGGTGATGATGGCGGTAGTGAGGACAGATCAGTGTCATTGGATGTAGACGAACATGGCGCGGAAAATTATATGAGTTTGAATGAGTCTTACAGTGGCAATGTAAGTGGTCTGCATGTTGTCAAGCATATTAAATACAAGCAACCGCGATGACACTAACATGTACTTTTTTGACTTTGCACAGGTAGGAGGGGATGATGACAATGAGGATATGGATGTAGATGATTCATATGCTGAAAGCGGTAGCCATATAAGTTTAAAATTATGCAGGTTAGTTTAAAGTGACATGCCAAACGTATCAAATCTTACATATCATATTTAAAATTTGCGCAGATTGATGTGGAAGGGTACTATGAGTGGAATATCTTCGATGATGTGAATGACCAAAACAATGTTGATGCATCTTATAATGACAGCTCGAGCAAAGTAAGTGCTGCAAAGTGAATATATATGATAGTCCTCATACAACAACTTACTGACATATAAGGTTGTTTGTATTTTTTTCAGGGAGACGTTGGTGGCCCATGCGGAAACAATGAGGATGCCAATGGTGACGAGTGTAATTTTGACATTGGCTAAGATGAATACCAGCAAGACTCATTGGACATGCATTGGATGGTGATGGCCAGGACGTTCAGGTCAGAAGTGGAGGCATATGTTTTGTATAACGACTATGTGAAAAAGCGTGGATTCAGCGTTAGGAGGGACAACTTGAAATACGCAAAGGGTGTCGACGCACCCAAGTGGTTGAGGAGGTTTTCTGTTTGAGGGCTGCGAAATGACAGACCAATTTTTGTACCATGGAAGGGAGGAAGCGTAGGCTGAGACCGGAGAGTCGGTGTTATCGCGAGGCTCATCTAACTGTGAAGCTTGATAGAGAGCGCTCCATTTGGTATGTCAGCAGTTTCAGCGATGATCATAATCACAGTCTTGCTAGGCTGGACGAAGTTAAATATCTCCGGTCTCATAATCAGATAAAGGAATATCATAAACTCGAGATCTTAGCAATGGCAAGTGCTGGGATCAGAAAACATATGATTCTTGACAACTTCGTTAGTAGGTATGGATCATATGCGAAGGCTGGTTTCGGGAGGAGGAAGCTTTATAACATGTGCTATAGGGAGGAAATGAAGTTGCTAGCAAAGGGTAATGCAAACACTGCGATTGGGATCATGATGACCAGAAAGGCGAGGGATCCAGACTTTTTCTTTGAGCACACTGTTGACGCAGAAGGCAAGCTTAAGAACCTGTTCTGGTGTGATTCTCAGTCACGTCGGGATTACCTTGACTTCGGTGATGTAACCGTATTCGACAACACGTATAAGACAAATAGGTACGGAATGCCATTCATACCTTTTGTTGGTCTAAACAATCATCGTTGCACCATTGTGTTCGGTTGTGCTGTTGTGTTAGATGATACCGAAGATACGTATGCTTGGGTGCTGCAGACCTTCTTGAGAGCTCATTGTTAGAAGAAGCCGTCTGTAATTACTGATGGAGACGCAACCATGATAAGGGCCATCGGGAAGGTCCTTACGGACGTGTGGCATCGACTTTGTTCTTGGCATATAGAGAAGAACATGCAGAAACACCTTCACTACAAGTCCCTTAAGGAGTTCAGCTCTCTTTATTTACTATGCTACTACACATGATGAGTTTGAGGCGAGATGGGCAGCTTTTAAAGCTAAATGGGAGTCGGAGAAAACTGAAACATGGTTGCGTAGGATGTACAGGAAGAAAAGGCTTTGGGCTGCGTCATATCGCACCCGTGGGTTCTTCCATAGTATGCAGATTAACCAGAGGAGCGCGAGTATGAACTTTTGCCTTCATATGCATCTTGACTCTGGCATGCCAATTGTTGATATGGTTGTGCATTATGAGAAGTGCATTTTTCGGCTCCGTGAAAACGAGTCGTACGGCGACTATATGGCCACACAAACACTCCCGGTAGCAGTACTCAACGCGTTCAAATACATTGAGAAAGCCGATGCCCGTTGATACGTCTCCAACGTATCTATAATTTTTTATTGTTCAATGATTTTATATAATCATTCCTCGATGTTTTACAATCATTTTATAGAAACTTTATATCATTTTTGGAACTAACCTATTGACAAAGTGCCCAGTGCCAGTTGTTGTTTTTTGCTTGTTTTTTACTTCACAGAAAATCAATACCAAACGGAGTTCAAATGCAGCGAAACTTTTTTGGAGAATTTTTCTAGGCTAGAAGACACAAGATGGGCCGAAGAAGTACCAGAGGGGTGCCCCGAGGGGGGCACAACCCACCTGGGCGCGCCTGGGGGCCTAGGTGCCCACTGGTGGGTTGTGCCCATCTTGGTGGCCTCCCTGAAGGAAATATGCCCTAGAGGCAATAATAAAGTTGTTATTTTTGAAGTAAATATGCCCTAGAGGCAATAATAAAGTTATTATTTATTTCCTTATATCATGATAAATGTTTATTATTCATGCTAGAATTGTATTAACCGGAAACATAATACATGTGTGAATACATAGACAAACAGAGTGTCACTAGTATGCCTCTACTTGACTAGCTCGTTAATCAAAGATGGTTTTGTTTCCTAACCATGAACAAAGAGTTGTTATTTGATTAACGAGGTCACATCATTAGTTGAATGATCTGATTGACATGACCCATTCCATTAGCTTAGCACCCGATCGTTTAGTATGTTGCTATTGCTTTCTTCATGACTTATACATGTTCCTATAACTATGAGATTATGCAACTCCCGTTTACCGGAGGAACACTTTGGGTACTACCAAACGTCACAACGTAACTGGGTGATTATAAAGGAGTACTACAGGTGTCTCCAATGGTAGATGTTGGGTTGGCGTATTTCGAGATTAGGGTTTGTCACTCCGAGTGTCGGAGAGGTATCTCTGGGCCCTCTCGGTAATACACATCACATAAGCCTTGCAAGCATTATAACTAAGATGTTAGTTGTGAGATGATGTATTACGGAACGAGTAAAGAGACTTGCCAGTAACGATATTGAACTAGGTATTGGATACCGATGATCGAATCTCGGGCAAGTAACATACCGATGACAAAGGGAACAACGTATGTTGTTATGCGGTCTGACCGATAAAGATCTTCGTAGAATATGTAGGAGCCAATATGGGCATCCAGGTCCCGCTATTGGTTATTGACCGGAGACGTGTCTCGGTCATGTCTACATTGTTCTCGAACCGTAGGGTCCGCACGCTTAACGTTACGATGACAGTTATTATGAGTTTATGCATTTTGATGTACCGAAGGTTGTTCGGAGTCCCGGATGTGATCACGGACATGACGAGGAGTCTCGAAATGGTCGAGACATAAAGATTGATATATTGGAAGCCTATGTTTGGACACCGGAAGTGTTCCGGGTGAAATCGGGATTTTACCGGAATACCGGGAGGGTTACCGGAACCCCCCGGGAGCCAACATGGGCCTTAGTGGAAAGGTGAGAGGGCAGCCCACATAGGGCTGCGCCTCCCCCCCTCTCCCTAGTCCTATTAGGACTAGGAGAGGGGCCGGCCACCTCTCTCTTTCTCTTCCCCTTTGGGGAATCCTATTAGGAATAGGATTGGGGGGGAGTCCTACTCCCGGTAGGAGTAGGACTCCTCCTGCGGCTCCTAGCTTGGCCGGCCAGCCTCCCCCCCTTCATCCTTTATATACGGGGGCAGGGGGCACATCTAGACACACAAGTTGATCCTTGAGATCGTTCCTTAGCCGTGTGCGGTGCCCCCTGCCACCAAATTCCACCTCGATCATACCGTTGTAGTGCTTAGGCGAAGCCCTGCGTCGGTAGTACATCAAGATCGTCACCACGCCGTCGTGTTGACGGAACTCTTCCTCGACGCTTTGCTGGATCGGAGCCCGAGGATCGTCATCGAGATGAACGTGTGCTAAGAACTCGGAGGTGCCGGAGTAACGGTGCTTGGATCGGTCGGATCGGGAAGACGTACGACTACTTCCTCTACGTTGTGTGATCGCTTCCGCAGTCGGTCTGCGTTGGTACGTAGACAACACTCTCCCCTCTCGTTGCTATGCATCACCATGATCTTGCGTGTGCGTAGGAATTTTTTTGAAATTACTACGTTCCCCAACAATTTTATATTTCCTTATATCATGATAATTGTTTATTATTCATGCTAGAATTATATTAACCGAAAACTTGATACATGTGTGGATACATAGACAAAACACCATGTCCCTAGTAATTAAGCTTCTACTAGATTAGCTCGTTAATCAAAGATGGTTAAGTTTCATAACCATAGACATGTGTTGTCATTTGATGAACGTGATCACATCATTAGTAGAATGATGTGATGGACAAGACCCATCCGTTAGCTTAGCATAATGATCATTAAGTTTTATTGCTATTGCTTTCTTCATGTCAAATACATATTCCTTCGACTATGAGATTATGCAACTCCCAGATACCGGAGGAATACCTTGTGTGCTATCAAACAAAACAACGTAAATGGGTGATTATAAAGATGCTCTACAGGTATCTCCGAAGGTGTTTGTTGGGTTGGCATAGATCGAGATTAGGATTTGTCACTCCGAGTATCGGAGAGGTATCTCTGGGCCCTCTCGGTAATGCATATCATGATAAGCCTCGCAAGCAATGTGACTAATGAGTTAGTTGCGGGATGATGCATTACGGAATGAGTAAAGAGACTTGTCGGTAACGAGATTGAACTAGGTATGAAGATACCGACGATCGAATCTCGGGCAAGTAACATACCGATGACAAAGGGAATAACATATGTTTTCATTACGGTACGACCGATAAAGATCTTCATAGAATATGTGGGAACCAATATGGGCATCCAGATTCCGTTGTTGGTTATTGACTGGAGAGGTGTCTCGGTCATGTCTACATAGTTCTTGAACCCGTAGGGTCCGCATGCTTAACATTCGATGATGATTTTGTATTACATGAGTTATGTGATTTGGTGACCGGATGTTATTAGGAGTCCCGGATGAGATCATGGAAATGACGAGGAGTCTCAAAATGGCCGAGAGGTAAATATTCATATATAGGACGACGATATTCGGACACCAGAAGTGTTCTAGGGGTACCGGGTATGTATCGGGTCACCGGAAGGGGTTCCAGGCAACCCCCGACAAGCTATATGGGCTTAATGGGCCTAGGGAGGGACAGACTAGCCCACAGGGGGCTGGTGCGCCCCTCCACCAGTTCGGCCAGCCCTAGGGAAGGCAAGGAAGGATGGCTAGCCCCTCTTTCCTTCCCCTTCTCAAGGGATAAAGGAAGGGGGGGGGGGGCGCCACCTCCTCCTTCCTTGTCCTAGTGCCAAAACAAGGAAGAGGGGGGGGGGCGAATTGGGGTGGCACCCCAAATAGGATTCATCCTACTTGGGCGCCCCTGGCTGCCTCTTCCCCCTCCAACCCATATATATATATATATATATATATATATATATATATATATATAGGTGTTGGGGAACGTAGTAATTTCAAAAAATTTCCTACGCACACGCAAGATCATGGTGATGCATAGCAACGAGGGGGAGAGTCTGATCTACGTACCCTTGTAGATCACAATGGAAGCGTTGACACAACATAGAGGAAGTAGTCGTACGTCTTCTTCCTGATCCGACCGATCCAAGCACCGTTACTCCAGCACCTCCGAGTTCTTGGCACACGTTCAGCTCGATGACGATCCTCGGGCTCCGATCCAGCAAAGCATCGAGGAATAGTTCCGTCAGCACGACGGCGTGGTGACGATCTTGATGTTCTACCGACGCAGGGCTTCGCCTAAGCACTACAACGGTATGATCGAGGTGGAATTTGGTGGCAGGGGGCACCGCACACGGCTAAGGAACGATCTCAAGGATCAACTTGTGTGTCATGGGGTGCCCCCTGCCTCCGTATATAAAGGAGCAAGGGGGAGGGGCCGGCCGGCCTAGGAGGAGGCGCGCCAAGGGGAGTCCTACTCCCACCGGGAGTAGGACTCCCTCCTTCCTTGTTGGAGTAGGAGAAGGGGAAAGAGGTGGAGAGGAATAAGGAAAAGGGGGCTGCGCCCCTTGTCCAATTCGGACCAGAGGGGGGGTGCAGGCCTCCTTCCTTTTGGCCTCTCTCCTCTATTCCCGTATGGCCCAATAAGGCCCATATACTCCCCGGCGAATTCCCGTAACTCTCCGGTACTCCGAAAAATACCCGAATCACTCGGAACCTTTCCAAAGTCCGAATATAGTCGTCCAATATATCGATCTTTACGTATCGACCATTTCGAGACTCCTCGTCATGTCCCCGATGTCATCCGGGACTCCAAACTCCATTGGTATATCAAAACTCATAAACTCATAATATAACTGTCATCGAAACCTTAAGCGTGCGGACCCTACGGTTCGAGAACAATGTAGACATGACCGAGACACGTCTCCGGTCAATAACCAATAGCGGGACCTGGATGCCCATATTGGCTCCTACATATTCTACGAAGATCTTTATCGGTCAGACCGCATAACAACATACGTTGTTCCCTTTGTCATCGGTATGTTACTTGCCCGAGATTCGATCGTCGGTATCTCAATACCTAGTTCAATCTCGTTACCGGCAAGTCTCTTTACTCGTTCCGTAATACATCATCTCGCAACTAACTCATTAGTCACAATGCTTGCAAGGCTTATGTGATGTGTATTACCGAGAGGGCCCAGAGATACCTCTCCGACAATCGGAGTGACAAATCCTAATCTCGAAATACGCCAACCCAACATCTACCTTTGGAGACACCTGTAGTACTCCTTTATAATCACCCAGTTACGTTGTGACGTTTGGTAGTACCCAAAGTGTTCCTCCGGTAAACGGGAGTTGCATAATCTCATAGTCATAGGAACATGTATAAGTCATGAAGAAAGCAATAGCAACATACTAAACGATCGGGTGCTAAGCTAATGGAATGGGTCATGTCAATCAGATCATTCAACTAATGATGTGACCTCGTTAATCAAATAACAACTCTTTTGTCCATGGTTAGGAAACATAACCATCTTTGATTAACGAGCTAGTCAAGTAGAGGCATACTAGTGACACTCTGTTTGTCTATGTATTCACACATGTATTATGTTTCCAGTTAATACAATTTTAGCATGAATAATAAACATTTATCATGATATAAGGAAATAAATAATAACTTTATTATTGCCTCTAGGGCATATTTCCTTCAGAGGGGGGCGCCTAGAGTATAGAGAAACATCTGTTAGCCGTGTGCGGCGCCCCCCTCCACAATTTACCCCTCTGATCATATTGCCATACTGCTTAGGCGAGGCCCTCCGCGGATCACTTCACCATCACCATCACCACACCGTCGTGCTGATGAAACTCTCCCTCGACATTTTGCTGGATCAAGAGTTTGAGGGATATCATCGAGCTAAACGTGTGCAGAAATCGGAGATGTCGTATGTTCGGTGCTTGATCGGTCGGAACAAGAAGAAGTTCGACTACATCAACCGTGTTGTCAATTGCTTCCGCTTTCGGTCTATGAGGGTACGTGGACACACTCTCCCCCTCACGTTGCTATGCATCTCCTAGATAGATCTTGCGTGAGCGTAGGATTTTTTTGAAATTGCATGCTACGTTTCCCAATAGTGGCATCTGAGCCAGGTCTATGCGTAGATGATATGCATGAGTAGAACACAAAGAGTTGTGTGTGGTGATCGTCATACTGCTTACCACCAATGTCTTATTTTGATTCGGCGGTATTGTTGGATGAAGCAGCCCGGACCAACCTTACATGACCACGTTCATGAGACCGGTTCCATCGACAAACATGCAACTAGTTTTGCATAAAGGTGATTGGCGGGTGTCTGTTTCTCCAACTTTAGTTGAATCGAATTTGACTGCGGCCGGTCCTTGTTGAAGGTTAAAACAGCAAACTTGAGAAATCACCTTTGTGGTTTTCATGCGTAGGTAAGAACGGTTCTTACTAGAATTACGTAGCAGCCACATAAAACTTGCAACAACAAAGTAGAGGACGTCTAACTTGTTTTTGCAGGGCATGTTGTGATGTGATATGGTCAAGACATGATATGATATACGCTATTGTATGAGATGATCATGTTTTGTAAAAGTTATCGGCAACTGGCAGGAGCCTTATGGTTGTCGCTTTATTCTATGAAATGCAAACGCCATGTAATTGCTTTACTTTATCACTATGCGTTAGCGATAGTTGTAGAAGCACTAGTTGGCGAGACAACAACGATGCTACAATGGAGATCAAGGTGTCAAGCCGGCGACGATGGAGATCATGAAGTGCTTTGGAGATGGAGATCAAAGGCACAAGATGATGATGGCCATATCATGTCACATATTTTGATTGCATGTGATGTTTATCTTTTATGCATCTTATTTTGCTTAGTACGGCGGTAGCATTATAAGATGACTTACTAAAATTTCAAGGTATGAGTGTTTTCCCTGAGTATGCACTGTTGCGACAGTTCATCGTGCTGAGACACCACATGATGATCGGGTGTGATAAGCTCTACGCTCACATACAATGGGTGCAAGACAGTTTTGCACATGCAGAATACTCGGGTTAAACTTGATGAGCCTAGCATGTACATACATGGCCTCGGAACACTGGAGACCGAAAGGTCGAACATGAATCATATAGTAGATATGATCAAGATAGAGATGTTCACCATTGAAGACTACTCCATCTCACGTGATGATCAGACATGGTTTAGTTGCTCATGATGTGGAAAATCTCAAGATGAATTTTTTTTGTACCTAAAGTAGATAAATCAATTAAATCTCTTTATGTTTCCATGGGTGAATGTAAGAAAAGAACCGCAATTCTTAGAGCTAAAAGAGAATTCTTAGAAAAAGCTTTTACTAGTAATTTCTTTCACAAAAGTGATGAAGATCTTAAAATGATTGGTGTTAATTCTATTGATTCTTTGTTTAGTAAAGTTAAGATTGATGAAAAAGGGACTGGAGAAGAGTCAACTTTAGGTAGAAGGCATCCCAATATTTCGGAGGGTGAAAATCTTGTTGAGAAAATTGATGAAAGTGGGTTTGAAGAGGTCAAAATTTTAGCTAGTGATGTACCCACTCTTTTGGATTACAAAGACTTTAATTATGATAGTTGTTCTTTGATTGATTGTATTTCTTTGTTGCAATCCATGATAAATTCACCCCCATTCTTATGAACAAAATAAAGCTTTTACTAAATATATTGTTGATGCCATGATGAAAGATTTAGAAGATAAGTTGGAATTAGAAGTTTCATTTCCTAGAAAATTGCATGATGAATGGGAACCTACTATCAAAGTCAAGATTAAAAATTATGAGTGTTTTGCTTTGTGTGACTTGGGTGCTAGTGTCTCTACAATTCCGAAATCTTTTTGTGATGTGCTTGGTCTTACCCATATTGAATCATGTTCTTTGAATTTGCACTTGACGGATTCTAATATTAAAAAGCCTATGGAAAGAATCAATGATGTCCTTATTCTTCCAAATATAAATTATGTGCCCATAGATTTTATTATTCTTGATATTGATTGCAATCTGTCTTGCCCAATTATTCTTGGTAGACTGTTTTTACGCATTATCGGTGCCATGATTAATATGAAAGAAGGCAATATTAAGTTCCAATTTCCTTTTGGGATGGGTATGGAACATTTTCCTAGAACTAGAGTTAAGCCACCCTATGAATCAATCATGAGGGCATCTTATGAATCTCAAACCAAAGATGACAATATTTAGATCCTTGTTTTATGCCTAGCTAAGGGCGTAAAACTATAGCGCTTGTTGGGAGGCAACCCAATGAATCCAATTTATTTTTGATTTTTGCTTCCTGTTTTTGAATGTTAACAAAATTATAGTACTGTTATGATTGTGTTTTTATGTTTTAATTAGTGTTTGTGCCAAGTAAAGCCTTTAGGATCTTCTTGGGCAATAGTTGTTTGATCTTGCTGAAAAAACAAAAACTTTTATGCTCACGAAATTAATTTTTGTTTTTTTACCAGAGAGTTATAAAATACCCATTCCAATTGCAGTAGATAAATATAGAAATTTCTCAGGACTTCCTATTTTTTTAGAATTTTTGGAGTTACAGAATTATTCGAAATAGTCAGATTGCTACAGACTGTTCTGTTTTGATAGATTCTATTTTCTTTGTGTTGTGTGCTTATTTTCATGCCTCTATGGTTTTCTTTGATGAGTTTTTGCCATAGAAAAGTTGAATACATTATATATAATACAAAAACAAAATATGAATTGGTTTGATACAGAACTTATAGTAGTGGTTTTGTGACGCCCTCGATTTGACCGTACACTAATCATACACGTAAATGTGTACGATCAAGATCAAGGACTCATTGGAAGATATCACAACACAACTCTAGACACAAATTGAAATAATACAAGCTTTATATTACAAGCTAGGGACCTCAAGGACTCGAATACATAAGTTTGAATACACAAGAGTCAGCGGTAGCAATAATATCTGAGTACAGACATAAGTTAAACAAGTTTGCTTTAAGAAGGCTAGCACAAAAGTAGCAACGATCGAAAAGGCAAGGACTCCTGCCTGGGACCTCCTAACTACTCCTCGAAGCCGAACTCCACGTAGAAACATCCTCGGGATCCTCTGGCTCCTGGACTCCATCATCTGGTTGCGACATCCGAGAAAAATGGAAAAGAGGGAAAAAGAGAGAGCAAAGCAACCGTGAGTACTCATCCAAAGTACTCGCAAGCATGGATCTACACTACAAATGCATCAGTATCAATGAAATGGGTAGTATCCGTGGACTGAACTATAGAATGTCAAAATAAGAGGGGGATAGCTAGCCCTATCGAAGACTACGCTTCTGGCAGCCTCCATCTTGAAGCATGTGAAAGAGAGTAGCAAGTGCAGCATCAAGTAACATCGCATAGCATAATCCTACCCGGCGATCCTCTCCTCGTCGCCCTGTGAGACAACGATCACCAGGTTGTATCTGGCACTTGAAAGGGTGTGTTTTATTAAGTATCCGGTTCTAGTTATCATAAGGTCGGAATACAACTCTGGGCCGTCCTTTTACCAAGGGACATGGCTATTCGAATAGATAAACTTCCCTGCAGGGGTGCACAACCTACCCAACACGCTCGATCCCCTCTGGCCAGACACACTTTCCTAGTTCAAACCCGGTCTTGGAAGATCAACACGTCGCAGCCCTACCTAGGCGCAACAAAGAGGTCAGTACGCCGGTCTAAATCCTATGCGCGCAGGGGTTTGGGACCATCGCCCATTGCACACCTACACGTTGCGAACGCGGCCGGTAATCAGACCTAGCCTCCCTAATACAAGAGCAGGCATTCCAGTCCAATCCGGCACGCGCCGCTCAGTCATTGACGTCAAGAAGGCTTCGGCTGATACCACGACTTCGAGTGCCCATAACTGTTCCCGCGTATTTGGTTAGTGCGTATAGGCCAGTGGCCAGACTCGGATCAAATACCAAGATCTCGTTACGCGTGTTATTTTGAAGTAACCGCGAACGCCGACCAGGGCCAGGGCCACCTCTCACCTAGGTGGTCTCAACCTGCCCTGTTGCTCCGCCACAAAGTAACAGTCGGGGGACGCCAGGAACCCAGGCCCACCACTACCGGGATGGAACCACATGTCCTTTCAGCCCCCACATCGGAATCACTTGCGGGCACTCTACGAGCCGAGCCAACTTTAGTCACCACCATGTATCATGTATAATAGTGTAGTATGTATATACCCGTGATCACCTCCCGAAGTGACCACGGCCCGATAATATAGCATAGTAGACGGACAAGAATATAGGGCCACTGATGGAATACTACCATCCTATACTATAAGCATTTAGGATTGCAGGTAAAGGTAACAACAGTAGTAGCAAAGACATACTATGCATCAAAATAGGATTAACAGAAAGTATTAACATGTTACACTATTTTAATGCAAGTAGTAGAGAGAAGAATAGGTGATATCGGGTTGATCAAAAGGGGGGCTTGCCTAGTTGCTCTGGCAAGAAGGAGGGGTCATCGTTGATGTAGTCGGTAACGGGGGTATCGACGGCGGTCTCGAGGTCTACCAACAAGAAGTAACGGAGGGGGAACACAAATAAATAATAGAGCAATCAAAGCAACACAAAGTATAACATGGCAATACACAGTGCTAGGGGTGGCCTAACGCAGTGCTAGGCGATATAGGTGAAAGGGAAAAACATCCGGGAATGTTTTCCCCAAGTTTGTCATTTTTGGATAGATGAACCGGAGGTGGATTGTGGCATGTTCGCTATGCTAGGGACGTGTGGTGAACAAACGGACTAAGCAACTTTCATGTACAAAGCATTTTCATTCAAGTTACGAATTATTTTATATTAATTTTCAAAGTTTTAAATCATTTTCTAAATTTCTGGAATTTATTTAATTTCAAAAAATAAAAGGAGAAAGGCTAGGTGCACCCAGCAATGCACCAGAGGCTGACAGCGGGCCCCGTTGACCGCCCAGTCAGCAGTCAAAGTTGACCGGTTGACTAGTCAAACTAACAAGGGGGACCAAGGTGTCATTGGAAGTTGGTTATTAAATCAATTCAATTTGTTAATTTAGCTAACGGGAACCACCAGTAGTGACACCGCTTATTTAGCAGATTGTAATTAGAGCAAAACTAATTGCTACAGCGCAAGGGCCCAACATGTAAGTTTCTCGGGGGTATTTAACTTAACCCGGATTTATATAACCTAATGGACTTAGGCCCACGCGTCAGTGGCACACACAGGGTTAGGTAGGTGCTAACCACATGCCACATCAGCCGATTAACGACGTGACGACCGCGTTCTCGGTTCCTGCAATGGTTTTCCATGTGGCTGGGGCTATAGGTGCGTCGTGAGGAGGTGCGCCGTATGGTGGCTGCGAGGTGGCCAGCGGCAGGAGGCCGAGACGCTAGGCCTGCGCGTCGCGGGCGACGGCGGAGGTAGGCGGGCGAGGGGCAGGGGCTGCGCGTGTGCAGCAGCGGCTGGAGCAGCGGGCGAGCGGGCCACGCAGGTACGAGACAGACACTACTAGAAAAAGGGCTATAGATGGGATTGACAGTAATGACGCATCTGACAAAGGGTGCGCTATTAGTATATACTAATGGCGCACCACCATTTAGTGCGCCATTAGAGTTGAAACTACTAATGGCGCACCCGGCCCAGGGTGCGCCATTAGTATCAATTTTTTTTAGAACTAGTGCGCCTGTCCAAACATACTAATGGCGCATCCAGACAAAGTGCGCAATTACTAGTTGTAACTAGTAATGGCGCACCTGTCGGAAAGTGCGCCACTAATATTTTTTATTATTATATTTTTTTCCTTTTTTGCAAAACTACTAATGGCGCACTGTCACACCGTGCGCCATTACTAGTTCAAACTAGTAATGGCGCACTGGGGGACAATGCGCCATTAGTAATTTTTTTTGCCATCCACATTCCCTCCCCGGCCGGCCCCTCCCTATCCCCTCTCTCTCCCTCGCCCTCGCCCTCGATCCCCTTCCCCTCTCTTCTCCCGACGCAGCTGCCCTGCCGCCTCGACGCTGCCCCGCCGCCCCGACGCCGCCTCGACGCTGCCCCGCCGCCCCGACGCCGCCTCGACCCCGCCCCGACGCCGCTGCCCCGCCACCTCGACGCTGCCCCGCCGCCTCGACGCGACCCCGCCGCCCGGACGCCGCCCCGTCCACACCACCGTCGCCGGAGCACCACCACCACCCGGACCTCGTCCCCGACATCCTCCCCGCGCCCCACTCCCCGACCCCCGTGAGCTCCCCCTCCTCCTCTCCCCCTCTCCCCCTCTCCCCCTCTAGCAGCTACTTGTTGTACCTATTTTGTTTCATGCAGTACTGAATTTGTATGCCTATGCTTGATAATTTTGTTTCATATAGCTTTCTAGCTCCTTAGGGGGGTTGTTCCTCTTTACAGGTGTGTTAAACAGGGCTTTGTGTGGTCATATGGAGTTTATTAGGTAGAGAAAGTACCTTGTGATTTCTCTAATTTTGGACATATATCAAGTCTCACCAAGACATCTTCATTACAACACTCAGCTTATCCAAGACATCTTCATTACATTCTAGACAGGATAGAAGCCTACTTTATTTAGAAACAGAGTCAGAATTTGAAAAGGAAAACCCTTAAGCCAAACATACAACAAGCATTGATAATATAAGTGGAGACACTAATTTTCTCTGACTTGTGGAGGCTCTAATCCTCAGGGATCATGGCTAAAATAATTTTCCATGCCTGATTAGTGATTATCTTAATTAGTTTGTAAACTGTAGAGGTGGTTAGGCTCTGGTTAAAAATAAAAACAATAACAGAAGTTTTGTATTTTCTAAGTAAAAAATCCCAGTCAAGGACAAACTGTAGAGGTGGTTAGGCTCTGCATTAGTTGTTTTGTGCTTCAAGTGTCCCAGTCAAGGACAAACTGAGTGGTTGCAAAATAATATTATGTGGTCAATGTGGATTTACTATTTTCTGGTGATAGTTCTGAACTGGTAAATAAGTTAACATGCGTAAGTGAGACTTGGCATTTTAAAGCTTAGGGTCTTCAACTTCAACCATTAATTGGGATGATAATGTTATTTTGCCTTCTTAACAGAATGGTGTCATAATCAGAACAAAGCTGCTGCAAATGCATACCTTTTTTTACAAGTGCATCTGCACCTTCTGATCCATTTAGAGTTATCATAAATATATTTCCAAGGTTTTTTTCATTTCACTGTAGAGTCTTTGCTTCTGGACTCAGTGCACATTCATCAGTCATAAGAGATAAATACTAGTAAGTCAAGGGCACCAGAATTTGATAATGCCTCTTTTGAGAAGTATGTCTATTGATTCAAAATTGATGATCATCTTGGTCTATGTCGGCGAGCTTGTGTTATGCACTTCTGCGTTTGACAAGTAATGACTTGCAAAGATGATGATCATCTTGCTAGTTTGCTGGGTTTTGTCTCCGACCATTGTGTCGTGATGAATTTGCAGGTACCCCGAGAGGCCCTTGAGTTTGCCGGAATGTCGATTAACTTCCGTTCCGGCAAATTCGGGTACTCCATGTGTCCTATTTTCAGCAAATGTCATGCTGAAATTTTCCATGAATTTTAGCATGACTTTGCTAAAAATAGGACATATGGGGTACTTGCGACTAATGCATGGGCCGGGGTATCTTAGTACTTAATTAAGTAGGATCAACTGCCCCTTTATTCTTGCTGCATTACCATAGGTTTTAGGGTGCCTCGGTGTCGATAAGAACCTAAATGATGAAAGCTTAGGCTTTTAGGGTGCCTCGGCGTCGACAAACCCTAAATGATAAAACCTTGGCTTTTAGGGTGCCTCGGTGTCGATAAGAACCTAAATGATGAAAGCTTAGGCTTTTAGGGTGCCTCGGCGTCGACAAACCCTAAATGATAAAAGCTTAGGCTTTTAGGATGCCTCAGTGTCGACAAACCCTAAATGATGTAGTTTCGAATTATGAACGTAGGATATGTCGTCATCGGACGACGAAAGTCTCCCGGCGGAGTGCGACTGGTGCCACGACGATCGAGGTCTGTGCGACATGCCTCACCTGGACGATGATCGGCGCTTCAGCATGAAGCTCGAGGAGACCTTCGAAGTTGAAACGGTACACAACGACGACAAGTGTTATTTTCATAATTAAGCATGACTTCAACTATTTCAATGTGTAATTTTCATCTTTTACAATTCGAGTATAGCTTATCCCATGCCATGCAAGACGCTATGTCTTGGAGAGGATGGATTTTGAAGACCATGAAATTTCTGAAACAAAGAAAATTCACCTAAGGACTCATCACGATGTGGACTTTGAAGTAAATCTATATAATTCTGAGAGCGTAACCCATTTTGGTTGCAAAAATTGGGAAGCATTTTGCAAGATGTATGGTTTTGATGAGGGTATGCTTATCACCATGGATCGTGGTAATCCTGACATCAACCAAGACAATATGGACATTTGGGTCCTTGTTGATACGCCTCCAGTTCTACCGCTATGTGAGTTTCTCAAACATAGTTATTAGCTAATTTATATTGTTTATTTCAAAATAGTTGACAGCTTATTTCCATTGACAGCTTATTTTTATTGTTTAAAGAATGTGCGGGAGATGGTAGACAAAACCCACTACACCGATGGCTCCGAATTAACAACTTACAAGGAGAAAAATCATCTGGTCGGATTTTGTACTGACATTGAAAATTACATTATCCACAAACAAATTCCTCAACATTATGGTAAATACGTGCCACTAGTGCATGTGTTCAACTACGGTAACTACCATGGAGATACCCTGGTAAGATTTTTACTATTACGACATCCGTGCATCTTTTGCATACTTCTAAAACTAGTACATCATTGCTAACTATGAAGTTATTACTATGTTTTTCAATAGATAATCCCGGAGAATTGTGTGCCTCATATGATGTATCTGAAAGGTAGTGTTAATGTTTTGAACATACAGCCAGGTCATCCTATGAATCTCAACTGTCCATACCAGATTTCTAAAAGAAGTGGAGACATGAAAATCAAAGGATGGAAAAAATGTATGGACAGTCGTAAGGAGCTTCTTGGAAGCAAAAGGAAGCGAAGCGCAAGAATTGGAGACAGGATGTTCTCCATTCTCCATAATGGAGAGTTAGGGTCTATATTGTTTTATGCTATTTTAGCTTAAATAGGGTATTTAGGTCCTGCCTAATACTGATGATCATGTGCTGATGAATAATTAAGTAGGGTTGGTTCGAAGACTATCAAGATGATGATCGTATGACTTGTTATGAATAACGAGTAGAAGTTGTATGATGATGATTAGTAGGACTTGTTAGGATTAGTATTACTTCCGACAAACTCGATACTCGCGGTCTTGAGACTTGTAATGTTTTATCTTTGTTCGGTCTTTTCAATTCGGAGACTAATATGATGAATTGTATTCGGAGACTAATATGATGAATTGTATTCAGAGACTAATCTTCTATTGTATTCGATGAATCTGTTGTTGATGTGTGCTGTCTATATTTTGTTCAATTATACATTTTGTAACCTGTGCAAAAAACAGAAAATAAAAAAAATAAAAAAAACCTAATATTGATACTAATGGCGCATCACATCACAGTGCGCCATTAGTATGCCGAAGTTACTAATGGCGCATACTGCTGTTGTGCGCCATTAGTATGCCAAAGCACCTGGGTATACATGGCCCCTGGGAGGCATACTAATGGCGCACCGTGGGCTATACTAATGGCGCACCGCGTGGTGCGCCATTAGTATACCAGATACTAATGGCGCACCAGTGGTGCGCCATTAGTAAAATATACTAATGGCGTGCTACTAATGGCGCACCACTAATGCGCCATTAATGGCCAAATTAGGTGCGCCATTAGTAGGCCTTTTTCTAGTAGTGAGAAGCGGGGCGCGTCCGGACCGCGGTCTGCGGTGAACGGGTGCGGCCACAACGCTTGGGGCTTGCGGGTGACAACGTTGTGACGGAGAGGGAAGCGAAGGGGCAGACAGGAAGCTCACTGCGAGGGTGTTCGGGGAGGCGCTCGGGGAGGCCGGGGTGGAGCAGCAGCTTGCGGCCCGAGGGTGAGGTCCCTGGCCATGAGGCACCGGCGAGCGGAGGTGTACGTCAGAGGTGCTGTAGGTGCGGCGCTCGGGGCCGGCCATGGCAAGGAGGTGGCGCTGGCCTCCTGATGGAAGAGGGCGCGAGAGGTGCTGCGGAGCGGAGGCGCGGTCGTCAGGCGCGGGCACGGGCGCGTCGGGAGGAGGGGGATCGAACAGAGGCGCCCCTCCCCCGTGCGTCCTGTGTGTGTGGCGGCGGCCATTGGGAGAGGACGAGAATGGATGTCTGATCGAGAGAGAGAGAGAGAGAGAGATTGCATCGGGCTAGGGTTAGGTGGGTTGTGGCCATATAGGCCAATGGGTGGTCGGCTGGGTAGTTTGGCTGGGCCGCTTGGCCATTTGGGCCAGGGGGGGGGGAGGGTTCATCCCTTTTCTTTAGTTTTGTTGTTTTCTGTTTTGTCTTTCTTTTTATTATTTTTCAATTTCTTTTAGCTACCAAATGTTTTTTGTAAAAAGTGTCGCTAGTCAAAATAAATACTAGGCATTATACAATACTGCCACAAAAAGTTTGGGGTCAAGATGATTCCATTTGCATTTACTTAATTACAAATGTATTAAAAAGGGCTGCTTTGGGCACTATTAAAATGGGGTAGGAGCAAATTAATATTTCATATAATATTGGTTCCTTCATGACAATTAGTTAGTGAATTTTTGCAACCCAGTGAAATTTTTTGTTTTACCGTTTGAAGAAATAATAATTTGACTTTTTTTTTGAATTTGAAATCGACTTGGATCAAAGTGGAGTTTTTGAAAGTTAATTGCGATGACATGTCATCATTAGTAGAGGGTTACTGTAGCTTAATTATCCGGGTGTCACAATTTTCCTCCACTACAAGAAATCGCGTCCCGAGATTTAAGGGAGGGAGTAAGAGGGAAAGGTCTGGTTACGAAATTCTATCGAGTCTTCTCGGTCTTGGTTGCTCTTCTCGAAGAAGTCGATCCATCACATTGATATCTTCATTTCTTTGCATCGATGCCTCATGATGAAGTTGCCGTCCTTTCTTCAGGATCTCCATCGTACTTACGGAAAAGATAAGGGGGGAAGACTCGAGAAGGACGGAGCTCCACACACGTTAGGTACGTACTTGGGGGCTATCTTAGTGAATATCTCTCGAGTTGAAATTCAAAAAAGTCACTGAGAGCAAGGTAAAAAGGCGCAATTAGAAATTTCAAGAGAATAGGCAATCGTTCGTTGCCTAAAGCAAAGTGTGAAAGGGTTTAGAGAAACATGAATAGTTATTATGTCTGATACCAGAATTGATGATCTCTTGGAAGGTGGCTCGATAATTACATACGAAGCCAAACGTGAGGAATAACTTTTAGAAACTAAGGCGTACAGGAGAGTCAGGTTTCGATCCTGTGGAACTGTGGGTTATAGGCCCACCATGTGGGTTAAAAGTAGGAAGGACGATGACGTCTTGCACGGTCATGTAAGCAAGGCATGTCAGGGGATAGCCTGTTAGTTATGTCGACAAAAACATCGGTACCAAGGGCGAGGGACGAAGAGAAAAAATTTCCTGCTCGTTGAACGAGGCAGACCAATAGGAAAAGTTCTCGTCCATCGGTGGTCACTGGAATGTCATCAACAATAGTAATAGGGTCTTACTGACACAATTGTACAACGAGGTGTTTACATAAGTAGGAGAATATTACTGCTTAGATCATATAGATCACAAGAAAGGTTAAACCAAACAATGGAAAGGAAAATATGATTATTAGATTAAACAGAACAATGGAAAGGAAAATGTGTTAAAACACATATTTCGGGGGGTATATCCTTCTCAAGGACAAGCAGAGAAGAAATATCCATGACGGGATATAAAGAAGAAAACCCTTTAGGTAAGGGGAGAGAAATTTCATGAAATTACCCATACAATGGTGTTTGGATATTTGAGAAAGAAAATTTTTGCATTGCGCTTCCAATATTCTTGTTGATGAACGGAGTGCCACAGACATGCTTTGAGATAGCATTGACCTGGTCTCACATAAAGGACATACTTTGGATACACAATGGGTCCATCAAGGACAACCTATAGAATAACTCTTACAATTTCCTCATGGAAGAATGGCTAACTTTGCTAAAAGGAAACTATAACAATATGTCATGTGGCTAGGTGCACTAGGCATGACATCACCTTACCGGGTCATATAAAGAACAATGTTATAACTTTTGGAAATATGTCCCAATCATCACATCTGACCGATATTTAGATAAGATATGATTAGTGCCAGGATACCTCAGACTCAGGGTGCCTGAGAAGAAAAGGTGCAACACAAACTGACGAGATGATATTGTAAGATTCTCAGGATATGACTATGGAAGCAAGTTCCGAAACAAGAATTCATCATTTAAACCAAGGAGAGGATGAGGGGGTAGTTGATGGACTCAGTAGCAATTCATCGAGGTTTCCAAAAAGATGGATTTCCACAATTAAGTGAATGAGGTGATAGCATCGGACACACCGAAGTATATAATGAGGTAGGTCCGATGAGAACATCCACAATTAAATATTGAATGGAAATGCACCTGGAAATATAGACCAAGTATGACGATCAAAGTTAGAATTGTGATTCAATAACGAAACTATCGGCCATTCACTTTGAAACAATAGGGTTGCTAGATATATTCCATTCTCATAACAGAGGTCACTCTCGCCCCTCCCATGCCATGGAGGCCAAGGACCAGAGGGGAAACCCTTCTCCCATCTAGGGAGGAGGTCAAGGAAGAAGAGGAAGAAGGGGGCCCCTCTCCCCCTCTCCTCCGGTGGCGCCGGAACGCCGCCGTGGCCATCATCATTGAGGGAGTCCTGGATTAGGGGGTCTCCGGACAGCCGGACTATATCCTTTGGCCGAACTGTTAGACTATGAAGATACAAGATTGAAGACTTCGTCTCGTGTCCGGATGGGACTCTACTTGGCGTGGAAGGCAAGCTGGGCAATACGGATATGGATATCTCCTCCTTTGTAACCGACCTTGTGTAACCCTAACCCTCTCCGGTGTCTATATAAACCGAAGGGTTTTAGTCTGTAGGACAACAATCACAACATACAATCATACCATAGGCTAGCTTCTAGGGTTTAGCCTCTCTGATCTCGTGGTAGATCTACTCTTGTACTACCCATATCATCAATATTAATCAAGTAGGACGTAGGGTTTTACCTCCATCAAGAGGGCCCGAACTTGGGTAAAACATCGTGTCCCCTGCCTCCTGTTACCATCCGGCCTAGACACACAGTTCGGGACCCCCTACCCGAGATCCGCCGGTTTTGACACCGACATTGGTGCTTTCATTGAGAGTTCCTTTGTGTCGTCATTGTTAGGCTTGATGGCTCCTACTATCATCGATAGCGATGCGGTCCAGGGTGAGACTTTTCTCCCCGGACAGATCTTCGTATTCGGCGGCTTTGCATTGCGGGCTAATTCGCTTGGCCATCTGGAGCAGATTGAAAGCTACGCCCCCTGGCCATCAGGTCAGATCTGGAAGTTTGAACTACACGAACGACATCCGCGGAGACTTGATCTTCGACGGATTCGAGCCACAGCCGGGCGCGCCACATTGTCACGATGGGTATGACCTAGCTCTGCCGCCGAACATTACCCTAGAGGCCGTGCCGGCATTAGCTCCGACCCTTAGCTCGGAGCCAACTGCGCCAATCGAGGATGGGTGGCTAGACACCGCCTCAGGGGCTGCAGTCTCAACGGCGATCGAGGCGAACACCAGCCTAACCCTCTGCGCAGCCCGTGACTCCAAGGTGCCGGACTCTTTTCCAGACTTCGAACCATCCGCGCCCCTGCCAATCGAATCCGATTGGGCGCCGATCATGGAATTCACCGCCGTGGATATCTTTCAGCACTCGCCCTTCGGCGACATTCTGAATTCACTAAGGTCTCTCTCTTTGTCATGAGAGCCCTGGCCGGACTATGGCCAACATGATTGGGATGCGGACGACAAAGAAATTCGACGTCCACCCACCACCCACTTCGTAGCCACTGTCGATGATTTAACCGACATGCTCGACTTCGACTCCGAAGACATCGACGGTATGGACGACGATGTAGGAGACGAACATGAACCAGCGCCTATAGGGCACTGGAAAGCCACCTCGTCATATGACATATACATGGTGGATACAACCAACGAAGGCAATGGCGACGAGATAGCGGAGGATGACCCCTCCAAGAAGCAACCCAAGCGCCGACGTCAGCGGTGCTGCTCTAAGTCCCGCCAAAGCAAAAGTGGTGATACCGGCACAGGAGATAATAACACTCTGGATAGTGCCGAAGACAACAACAATTCCCTCCAGCAAGATTTAGAGCAGGAGGATGAAGGAGCCAGCTCTCCTAAGAGAGCGGCAGACGGAGAGGAGGAGGATGACAATTACATGCCCCCCTCCGAAGACGAGGCAAGCCTTAGCGACAGTGAATTCATCATACCAGAGGATCCCGTCGAACAAGAGCGCTTCAAGCACCGGCTTATAGCCACGGCAAATAGCCTGAAGAAAAAGCAGCAGCAGGTTCAAGCTGATCAAGATCTGCTAGCTGACAGATGGAGCGAAGTCCTCATGGCCGAGGAATATAAACTCGAGCGCCCCTCGAAGATTTACCCAAAGTGCAGGTTACTACCCCGACAGGAGGAAGAAGCATATGATATGGCTGATCGGCCACCTCGTGGCCGCGATAGAGAGGCATTCCAGCCAAAAGCTTAGCCTACGCCCCGACGCCATTCAAATAAAAAGGCATGGGGAGATACGCCAGACCTGTGAGACATATTGGAGGACAAAGCAAAGCATGCAAGATCGATCTACGGATCACGACGGCGCACCACTTTGCGAGACGATAAACGTCACGCCGGATACAGTAAAAGCAAAACCGGCCAGGCCGAACACAGCGGGCAAGACCCATTCGACTGCGTCGTGATATAGCCCAATACAGAGGCGCCACACACCCCTTATGCTTCACAGACAAAGTAATGGAACATCAATTCCCAGAAGGTTTCAAACCTGTAAATATTGAACCATACAACGGCACAACAGATCCCGCAGTATGGATTGAGGATTTCCTCCTCCACATCCACATGGCCCGCGGTGATGACTTACACGCCATCAAAAACCTCCCACTAAAGCTCAAAGGATCAGCGGGGCACTGGCTTAACAGCTTGCCAGCGGACTCCATTAGCTGTTGGGAAGATTTGGAAGCCGGATTCCTCGACAACTTTCAGGGCACTTATGTGCGTCCACCAGACGCCGATGACTTGAGCGACATAATTCAGCAGCCAAAAGAGTCGGCCAGGCAATTCTGGACTCGGTTCCTTACAAAGAAAAATCAAATCGTCAACTGTCCGGATGCGGAGGCCTTAGCGGCTTTCAAACATAACATCCGAGATGAGTGGCTAGCCTGACACCTTGGTCAGGAAAAGCCGAAATCTATAGCAGCTCTCACGACGCTCATGACCCGCTTTTGTGCGGGAGAAGACAGCTGGCTGGCTCGCAGTAATAACATATCAAAGAACCATGGTACCTGAGATACCAAGGACGGCAATAGCAGGTCACGTTGCAACAAACATAAGTGCCGCATTAACAACGAAAATACAGAGGATACGGCAGTCAATGCCGGATTCAAAGGCTCTAAACCCGGTCAGCAGAAAAAGCCATTCAAACAAAGTACCCCGGGTCCGTCCAGCTTGGACCGTATACTCGATCGCTCGTGTCAAATACACGGCACCCCATACAAGCCAGCCAATCACACCAACAGGGACTGTTGGGTGTTCAAGCAGGCCGGCAAGTTAATTGCCGAAAACAAGGACAAGGGGCCACATAGAGATGACGAGGAAGAGCCCCGGCAGCCACACACTGGAGGACAGAAGAGGTTTCGCCCGCAAGTGTGGACGGTGAACATGATATACGCAACTCACATCCCCAAGAGGGAGCGGAAGCGTGCGCTCAGGGACGTATATGCGTTGGAGCCAGTCGCCCCAAAATTCAACCCTTGGTCCTCCTGTCCGATCACCTTCGATCGCAGGGACTATCCCACCAGTATCTGTCATGGCAGATTTGGCGCACTGGTCCTAGACCCAATCATTGACGGATTCCACCTCACTCGAGTCCTTATGGATGGCGGCATCAGCCTGAACCTGCTTTATCAGGACACAGTGCGCAAAATGGGTATAGACCCCTCAATGATCAAACCCACAAAAACGAACTTTAAAGGTGTCATTCCAGGTGTGGAGGCCCAATGCATAGGCTCAGTTACACTGGAAGTGGTCTTCGGATCCCCGGATAATTTACGAAGCGAAGGGTTAATCTTCGATATAGTCCTGTTCCGCAGTGGTTATCACGCGCTGCTCGGGCGAACCGCATTCGCTAGATTCAATGCGGTACCACATTATGCATACCTCAAGCTCAAGATGCCAGGACCTCGCGGAGTTATTACAGTCAATGGAAACAGAGAGCGCTCTCTCCGAACAGAGGAGCACACCGCGGCCCTCGCAGCAGAAGCGCAAAGCCGCCTCTCAAGCCAATCAACCAGTTCGGCGCTTCAAAGCCTGGATACCTTCAAGCGCGCTCGGGGCAATCGGCAAATAGACCTCCTGGCGCGATTTGAGCTCGCGTAGCAATACGGTGGCCCTCACCCCTAATCCCAGCCCAACGGCGAAACTCGTGTCGCGCGTACATAATTACGCATTAAAAATACCATGGGCACAGGTGGGGAGGGGGGCACAACCGTGGCATGCCCCAAGACGCGGCTTAAACCGCACTAGGGGCTTCCCGTTTGGCTATTTTTTCTTTTTTTCAGGACCTTAATCTCTGGAAACACAGTTCGGCAGCACTATTGCCGAACACATGATGCAGCAACCAAGGAGGCAGACAGCCACGTCATACCACGGAATTCCCAGGTTGATTACAGTAACGAGCGAAATATTCGATTTCATATCATTCCTCAGCTTGCCCTCGGAAGGGACATAGTCCTACTCTTTGCTTATTGCACTATCTGTATCATTCTGCTTTAACACACCTTTTTGAATAAACAATCCATAACATCACTACTATTATTGCATTCCTGTTATGTATATATATATATATATATATATATATATATATATATATATATATATCTGTGTGTGTGTGTGTGTGTGTGTGTGTTCATTAACGACACCTTGCAACCGTACACTTTGGTACGGCCAATACACCAGGGGCTTGCGTACCCCACAATAAGGTGTGAAAAGTCTGAACACTTTCACAAGTGCGGCACCCCGAACTTATAGCATTATATGCATCAGTTCCGAATCATGTCTTTGGTCAAATGTTGGGTTTTCCCGGCTCCTATGTTTTGGTACCTTACGTTCCACTCTATCGGCTAAGGTAGCGTTAGGAGAACTACTGCGATTGTGCCCCGGTTCTGCCAGGCTGAGCACCTCAGTAGACAAAGCTAAAACTGACTGTCATGATAAGGCGAGAGACTGGTCGCTGTTCGGTGAGGTTTTCGAGTCCCTAAATACTTATGCCACTTAGGGCGAGGGGCCGGCCCTGTCCGTCTTAAAGGCATGTATCACGCCCCGAATTCGGCCTTCCGAATATCAGGGGCTTCGCCGAAATTTAAAATTATAGAATTCTATGGCTAAGTGAGAGTGATAAAGCATTATTAGTCCGGTTGCCTTGTTCGCCGTGCTGAGCACCTCCTTCGAAGGACCCAAACATGGGAACAAGAGTGCCCGGGTTTATCCCGAACACCCCAGCGCTCGTGGCATGGGGGCGGAAGCCGAGGACTAGCCATCTCTCAGATTGGAAAACAGCCAAACATAAGGTAATATTTTAAATTCGCACAAGCGTTGCATAGCGCATATGAAACAAGTTTTCATCATACAGGATCACACGAGCAAGTTTACTCAAATATTACATCCCTTGAACATTCGTCCGCTACAAGACGGGCACCCTTCAGGACACCCTCATAATAAATTTCGGGGGTGCGATGCTCCTTGCCCTGCGGCGGCCATTCCTTGATCAGCTTCACAGCGTCTAGCTTGGACCACTGCACGTTCACACGGGCGAAAGCCTGGCGTGCACCTTCGATGCAGACGGACCGCTTGATGACCTCCAGCAGTGGGCAGGCATCCACAAGCCACCTCACTAGGCCGAAGTAGCTGTTCGGAAGGACGTCGCCAGGCCACAGCCGGACTATAAGGCCATTCATGGCCTGTTCGGCCCCTTGTGCAGCTCGACCAGCTGCTTTAGCTGGTCGCTCAGAGGCATTGGGTGTTCGGTCCTAGTATACTGAGACCAGAACAGCTTCTCCATTTAGCTCCCCTCCTCGGCCTGGTAAAACTGCACGGCAGCTGCGGGGCAAATTTGCGAATGCTCCTCGAGAGCTCCGGATTCGGGTAAGTAATCGGTAATTTACTTTTGCATGCTTGCTCTACATATAGAATGCCTTACCCGCCACTATCTTCTTCATTGCATCGATCTCCTGGAGGGCCTTTTGGGATTCGGCCTTGGCACTTTTTGCGCCCTCGAGGGCCGCGACAAGCTCAGACTCTCGCGTCTTCGAGTCAAGCTCCAACGCCTCGTGCTTCGTCACGAGAGCCTGGAGCTCTTGCTGCACCTCGCCCACCTGAGCCTCTTGTCTTTCCCGCTCGGTGCGCTCCTTGGCCGCTTTATCTTCGGCCTTGGTTAGCGCTTGCTTCAGGGTCGCCACCTTGGTCGTGGCCCCTAGCAAACATACAATGATCCTGTCATTTTACAATCGCGTCCTCTCTCCTCGAGCTGCCTCTTGGCAAGGCCGAGATCTTTCCTGGACCCCTCGAGGTCCTGCTTCAGTACGGCGACCTCCGCAGTCAGTGCGGCAGACGCTAGTAGCGAAGCCTTCATATGCATATTGACACACTTATATTAGACTCTTGCGATATTATTTGATCCTTTGTTCGGCTTTTCTTTGTGAACACCGAACAAAGCATCAGGGGCTACTGTCTATGCGGTAATATTTCTACTACATTTAAGAAAAAACACTTACCTCGAAGCCTGTTAGAAGGCTGGCACAGGCTTCAGTCAATCCGCTCTTGGCGGACTGAACCTTCTGGATCACCGCACTCATGATAGTGCGGTGCTCCTCATCGATGGAAGCGCTGCGAAGCGCTTCCAGCAGACTGTCCGGCGCCTCTGGATGGGCAGAGGTCACCGGCACAGGCGTCTTGCCCCTCTTAGAAGGAGGCCGCCTGCCCGAGCCCGGAACCGCTGGAGGGTCCGGCGCGGTGTTTGGCTGAGGGCCGAACTCGGAGCTCTCAGGAGCCCCATCCCCTCGGATCCCGGAGTCCGGAAGGTCACCTTGAGGCGCCTCTAGTACTGTCTCCCCTCGATCCGGTGCCTCTCGAGACAACACCTCGGCGTCGTCGGCAGGATGAGGGGAGGTGGCGGTCAGGACTCGATCGCTATCCATGTCCGACAAGCCCAAGGAGCCGTCCGATGATACCTCGATATTGGCTTGTGGCGGCCTGCATAATTATGTTCGGCGATTAGGGAAAACAGTGCGACAAGGGAATTCCAAGAGTTACTCTGGTATCCGAATACTTATGATCTCCCTGTTGGGGAACGTAGTAATTTCAAAATTTTCCTACGCACACGCAAGATCATGGTGATGCATAGCAATGAGGGGAGAGTGTGATCTACGTACCCTAGTAGATCGACAACGGAAGCGTTTGGTTGATGTAGTCGTACGTCTTCACGACCCGACCGATCAAGCACCAAAACTACGGCACCTCCGAGTTTTAGCACACGTTCAGCTCGATGACGATCCCCGGACTCCGATCCAGCAAAGTGTCGGGGAAGAGTTCCGTCAGCACGACGGCGTGGTGACGATCTTGATGAACTACTGTCGCAGTTCTTTGCCTAAGCACCGCTACAATATTATCGAGGACTATGGTGGCAGGGGGCGCCGCACACGGCTAAGAATAAGATCACGTGGATCAACTTGTGTCTCTAGGGTGCCCCTTGCCTCAGTATATAAAGGATGGAGGAGGAGGAGGCCGGCCAAGGCAATTGGTGCGGCCAGGATGTGGAGTCCTACTAGGACTCCAAGTCCTAGTAGGAGTCCACCAAGAGGGGAGGAAGGGAGAAGGAAGTAGAGGAGAAGGAAAGGTGGCCGGCCCCCTTTTCCCTAGTCCAATTTGGACCAGAGGGGAGGGGGCGCAGCAGCCCCTTGGCCCTTTCTCCTCTTCCCACTAAAGCCCATCAAGGCCCATTGCTTCTCCCGTAACTACCCGGTACTCCGAAAAATACCCGAATCACTCAGAACCTTTCCGATGTCCGAATATAGTCGTCCAATATATCGATCTTTATGTATCGACCATTTCGAGACTCCTCGTCATGTCCCCGATCTCATCCGGGACTCTGAACTCCTTCGGTACATCAAAACTCATAAACTCATAATATAACTATCATCGAAACCTTAAGCATGCGGACCCTACGGGTTTGAGAACAATGTAGACATGACCGAGACACGTCTCCGGTCAATAACCAATAACGTGACCTGGATGCCCATATTGGCTCCTACATATTCTACGAAGATATTTATCGGTCAGACCGCATAACAACATACATTGTTCCCTTTGTCATCGGTATGTTACTTGCCCGAGATTCGATCGTTGGTATCCAATACCTAGTTCAATCTCGTTACTGGCAAGTCTCTTTACTCGTTCCATAATACATCATCTCGCAACTAACTTATTAGTTGCATAGCTTGCAAGGCTTAAGTGATGTGCATTACCGTGAGGGCCCAGAGATACCTCTTCGACAATCGGAGTGACAAATCCTAATCTCGAAATACGCCATCCCAACATGTACCTTTGGAGACACCTGTAGAGCTCCTTTATAATCACCCAGTTACGTTGTGACGTTTGGTAGCACACAAAGTGTTCCTCCGGCAAACGGGAGTTGCATAATCTCATAGTCATAGGAACATGTATAAGTCATGAAGAAAGCAATAGCAACATACTAAACGATCGGGTGCTAAGCTAATGGAATGGGTCATGTCAATCAGATCATTCATCTAATGATGTGATCCCGTTAATCAAATAACAACTCTTTGTCCATGGTTGGGAAACATAACCATCTTTGATTAACGAGCTAGTCAAGTAGAGGCATACTAGTGACACTCTGTTTGTCTATGTATTCACACATGTATTATGTTTCCGGTTAATACAATTCTAGCATGAATAATAAACATTTATCATGAAATAAGGAAATAAATAATAACTTTATTATTGCCTCTAGGGCATATTTACTTCAGTCTCCCACTTGCACTAGAGTCAATAATCTAGTTCACATCGTCATGTGATTTAATAGCAATAGTTCACATCACCATGTGATTAACACCCATAATTCACATCGCCATGTGACCAACACCCAAAGGGTTTACTGGATTCAGTAATCTAGTTCACATCGCTATGTGATTAACACCCAAAGAGTACTAAGGTGTGATCATGTTTTGCTTGTGAGAGAATCTTAGTCAATGGGTCTGCCACATTCAGATCCGCATGTATTTTGCAAATTTCTATGTCAACAATGCTCTGCATGGAGTTACTCTAGCTAATTGCTCCCACTTTCAATATGTATCTAGACCGAGATTTAGAGTCATCTAGATTAGTGTCAAAACTTGCATCGGCGTAACCCTTTACGACGAACCTTTTTTTCACTTCCATAATCGAGAAACATATCCTTATTCCACTAAGGATAATTTTGACCGCTGTCCAGTGATCTACTCCTAGATCACTATTGTACTCCCTTGCCAAACTCAGTGGTAGGGTATATAATAGATCTGGTACACAACATGGCATACTTTATAGAACCTATGACCAAGGCATAGGGAATGACATTCATTCTTTTTCTATCTTCTGCCGTGGTCGGGCTTTGAGTCTTACTCAATTTCGCACCTTGTAATATAGGCAAGAAACTCTTTCTTTGACTGTTCCATTTTGAACTACTTCAAAATCTTGTCAAGGTATGTATTTATTGAAAAAACTTATCAAGCGTCTTGATCTATCTCTATAGATCTTGATGCTCAATATGTAAGCAGCTTCACCAAAGTCTTTCTTTGAAAAACTCCTTTCAAACACTCCTTTATGCTTTACAGAATAATTCTACATTATTTCCGATCAACAATATGTCGTTCACATATACTTATCAGAAATGTTGTAGTGCTCCCACTCACTTCCTTGTAAATACAGGCTTTACTGCAAGTCTGTATAAAACTGTATGCTTTCATCAACTTATCAAAGCGTGTATTCCAACTCTGAGATGCTTGCCCCAGTCCATAGATGAATCGCTGGAGCTTGCATATTTTGTTAGCACCTTTAGGATTGACAAAACCTACTGGTTGCATCATATACAACTCTTCTTTAAGAAATCCATTAAGGAATGCAGTTTTGTTTATCCATTTGCCAGATTTCATAAAATGCGGCAATTGCTAACATGATTCGGACAGACTTAAGCATAGATACGAGTGAGAAACTCTCATCGTAGTCAACACTTTGAACTTGTCGAGAACCTATTGCGACAATTCTAGCTTTGTAGATAGTAACACTACTATCAACGTCCGTCTTCCTCTTGAAGATCCATTTATTTTCTATGGCTTGCCGATCATCGGGCAAGTAAACCAGAGTCCATACTTTGTTTTCATACATGAATCCCATCTCAGATTTCATGGCCTCAAGCCATTTTGCGGAATCTGGGCTCATCATCGCTTCCTCATAGTTCGCAAGTTCGTCATGGTCTAGTAACATGACTTCCAGAACAGGATTACTGTACCACTCTGGTGCGGATCTCACTCTGGTTTACCTATGAGATTCGGTAGTAACTTGATCTGAAGTTTTATGATCATCATCATTAGCTTCCTCACTAATTGGTGTAGTAGTCACAGGAACAGATTTCTGTGATGAACTACTTTCCAATAAGGGAGAAGGTACAATTACCTTATCAAGTTCTACTTTCCTCCCACTCACTTCTTTCGAGAGAAACTCCTTCTCTAGAAAGGATCCATTATAAGCAACGAATGTCTTGCCTTAGGATCTGTGATAGAAGGTGTACCCAACAGTCTCCTTTTGGGTATCCTATGAAGACATATTTCTCCGATTTGGTTTTGAGCTTATCAGGATGAAACTTTTTCACATAAGCATCACAACCCCAAACTTTAAGAAACGACAACTTTGGTTTCTTGCTAAACCACAGTTCAGATTGTGTCGTCTCAGCGGACTTAGATGGTGCCCCCTTTTTTTTAACGTGAATGCAGCTGTCTTTAATGCATAACCTCAAAAACGATATTGGTAAATCGGTAAGAAACATCATAGATTTGCACTATATCTAATAAAGTACGGCTATGACGTTCGGACACACCATTATGCTGTGGTGTTCCGGGTGGCACGAATTTGTGAAACTATTCCACATTGTTTTAATTGAAGACCAAACTCATAACTCAAATATTTGTCTCCGCGATCAGATCGTAGAAGCCTTATTTTCTTGTTACGATGATTCTCTACTTCACTCTGAAATTCTTTGAACTTTTCAAATGTTTCAGACTTATGTTTCATCAAGTAGATATACTCATATCTTCTCAAATCATCTGTGAAGATCAGAAAATAATGATACCTATCGCGAGCCTCAATATTCATCGGACCACATACATTAGTATGTATGATTTCCAATAAATCTGTTGCTCGCTCCATTGTTCCGAAGAACAGAGTCTTAGTCATCTTGCCCATGAGGCATGGTTCGCAAGCATCAACTGATTCATAATCAAGTGATTCTAAAAGCCCATCAGCATGGAGTTTCTTCATGCGCTTTACACCAATATGACCTAAACGGCAGTGCTACAAATAAGTTGCACTATCATTATTAACGTTGCATCTTTTGGTTTCAATATTATGATTATGTGTATCACTATGATCGAGATCCAACGAACTATTTTCATTGGGTGTGTAACCATATAAGGTTTTATTCATGTAAACAGAACAACAATTTATTCTCTTACTTAAATGAATAACCGTATTACAATAAACATGATCAAATCATATTCATGCTCAACGTAAACACCAAATAACACTTATTTAGGTTCAACACTAATCCCGAATTTATAGGGAGTGTGCGATGATGATCATATCAATCTTGGAACCACTTCCAACACACATCGTCACTTCACCCTTAACTAGTATCTGTTTATTCTGCAACTCCCGTTTCGAGTAACTAATCTTAGCAACTGAACTAGTATCAAATACTGAGGGGTTGCTATAAACACTAGTAAAGTACACATCAATTACATGTATATCAAATATACTTATGTTCACCTTGCCATCCTTCTTATCTGTCAATCACTTGGGGTAGTTCCGCTTCCAGTGGCCAGTCCCTTTGTAGTAGAAGCACTCAGTCTACGGCTTAGGTCCAGACTTGGGCTTCTTCACTTGAGCAGCAACTTGCTTGCTGTTCTTTTTGAAGTTCCCCTTCTTCCCTCTGCCCTTTTCTTGAAACTAGTGGTCTTGTCTACCATTAACACTTGATGTTTTTCTTGATTTCTACCTTCATCGATTTCATCATCATGAAAAGCTCGGGAGTCGTTTCCGTCATCCCTTGCATACTATAGTTCATCACGAAGTTCTACTAACTTGGTCATGGTGACTAGAGAATTCTGTCAATCACTATCTTATCTGGAAGATTAACTCCCACTTGATTCAAGCGATTGTAGTACCCAGACAATCTGAGCACATGCTCACTAGTTGAGCGATTCTCCTCCATCTTTTAGATATAGAACTTGTTGGAGACTTCATATCTCTCAACTCGGGTATTTGCTTGAAATATTAACTTCAACTCCTGGAACATCTCATGTGGTCCATGACGTTCAAAACGTCTTTGAAGTCCCGATTCTAAGCTGTTAAGCATGGTGCACTAAACTATCAAGTAGTCATCATATTGAGCTAGCCAAACGTTCATAACATCTGCATTTGCTCCTGCAATAGGTCTGTCACCTAGCGGTGCATCAAGGACATAATTTTTCTGTGCAGCAATGAGGATAAACCTCATATCACGGATCCAATCCGCATCATTGCTACTAACATCTTTCAACATAGTTTTTCTCTAGGAACATATCAAAATAAACACAGGGAAGCAACAACGCGAGCTATTGATCTACAACATGATTTGCAAAATACTACCAGGACTAAGTTCATGATAAATTCAAGTTCAATTAATCATATTACTTAAGAACTCCCACTTAGATAGACATCCCTCTAATCCTCTAAGTGATCACGTGATCCAAATCAACTAAACCATGTCCGCTCATCACATGAGATGGAGTAGTTTCATTGGTGAACATCACTATGTTGATCATATCTACTATATGATTCACGCTCGACCTTTCGGTCTCCGTGTTCCGAGGCCATATCTGTATATGCTTGGCTCGTCAAGTATAACCTGAGTATTCTACGTGTGCAACTGTTTTGCACCCGTTGTATTTGAACATAGAGCCTATCACACCCGATCATCACGTGGTGTCTCAGCACGAAGAACTTTTGCAACGGTGCATACTCAGGGAGAACACTTCTTGATAATTTAGTGAGAGATCATCTTATAATGCTACCATCAATCAAAGCAAGATAAGATGCATAAAAGATAAACATCACATGCAATCAATATAAGTGATATGATATGGCCATCATCATCTTGTGCCTGTGATTTCCATCTCCGAAGCACCGTCATGATCATCATCGTCATCGGCGCGACACCTTGATCTCCATCGCAGCATCGTTGTCGTCTCGCCACTTTTAAGCTTCCACGACTATCGCTACCGCTTAGTGTAAAGTAAAGCATTACAGCGCGATTGTATTGCATACAATAAAGCGACAACTATATGGCTCCTGCCAGTTAGCAATAACTCGGTTACAAAACATGATCATCTGATACAATAAAATTTAGCATCATGTCTTGACCATATCACATCACAACATGTCCTGCAAAAACAAGTTAGACGTCCTCTACTTTGTTTGTTGCAAGTTTTACGTGGCTGCTACGAGCTTAAGCAAGAACCAATCTTACCTACGCATCAAAACCACAACGATAGTTTGTCAAGTTGATGCCGTTTTAACCTTCGCAAGGACCGGGCGTAGCCACACTCGGTTCAACTAAAGTTGGAGAAACTGTCACCCGCAAGCCACCTATGTGCAAAGCATGTCGGTCCGGGCCGCTTCGTCCAACAATACCGCCGAACCAAAGTATGACATGCTGGTAGGCAGTATGACTTGTATCACCCACAACTCACTTGTGTTCTACTCGTGCACATAACATCAAACCATAAAACCTAGGCTCGGATGCCACTGTTGGGGAACGTAGTAATTTCAAAATTTTCCTACGCACACGCAAGATCATGGTGACGCCTAGCAACGAGGGGAGAGTGTGATCTACGTACCCTAGTAGATCGACAAAGGAAGCGTTTGGTTGATGTAGTCGTACGTCTTCACGGCCCGACCGATCAAGCACCGAAACTACGGCACCTCCGAGTTTTAGCACACGTTCAGCTCGATGACGATCCCCGGACTCCGATCCAGCAAAGTGTCGGGGAAGAGTTCCGTCAGCACGACGGCGTGGTGACGATCTTGATGAACTACTGTCGCAGTTCTTTGCCTAAGCACCGCTACAATATTATCGAGGACTATGGTGGCAGGGGGCGCCGCACACGGCTAAGAATAAGATCACGTGGATCAACTTGTGTCTCTAGGGTGCCCCTTGCCTCAGTATATAAAGGATGGAGGAGGAGGAGGCCGGCCAAGGCAATTGGTGCGGCCAGGATGTGGAGTCCTACTAGGACTCCAAGTCCTAGTAGGAGTCCACCAAGAGGGGAGGAAGGGAGAAGGAAGTAGAGGAGAAGGAAAGGTGGCCGGCCCCCTTTTCCCTAGTCCAATTTGGACCAGAGGGGAGGGGGGCGCAGCAGCCCCTTGGCCCTTTCTCCTCTTCCCACTAAAGCCCATCAAGGCCCATTGCTTCTCCCGTAACTACCCGGTACTCCGAAAAATACCCGAATCACTCAGAACCTTTCCGATGTCCGAATATAGTCGTCCAATATATCGATCTTTATGTATCGACCATTTCGAGACTCCTCGTCATGTCCCCGATCTCATCCGGGACTCTGAACTCCTTCGGTACATCAAAACTCATAAACTCATAATATAACTATCATCGAAACCTTAAGCATGCGGACCCTACGGGTTCGAGAACAATGTAGACATGACCGAGACACGTCTCCGGTCAATAACCAATAGCGTGACCTGGATGCCCATATTGGCTCCTACATATTCTACGAAGATATTTATCGGTCAGACCGCATAACAACATACATTGTTCCCTTTGTCATCGGTATGTTACTTGCCCGAGATTCGATCGTTGGTATCCAATACCTAGTTCAATCTCATTACTGGCAAGTCTCTTTACTCGTTCTATAATACATCATCTCGCAACTAACTTATTAGTTGCATTGCTTGCAAGGCTTAAGTGATGTGCATTACCGAGAGGGCCTAGAGATACCTCTCCGACAATCGGAGTGAGAAATCCTAATCTCGAAATACGCCAACCCAACATGTACCTTTGGAGACACCTTAGAGCTCCTTTATAATCACCCAGTTATGTTGTGACGTTTGGTAGCACACAAAGTGTTCCTCCGGCAAACGGGAGTTGCACAATCTCATAGTCATAGGAACATGTATAAGTCATGAAGAAAGCAATAGCAACATACTAAACGATCGGGTGCTAAGCTAATGGAATGGGTCATGTCAATCAGATCATTCATCTAATGATGTGATCCCGTTAATCAAATAACAACTCTTCGTCCATGGTTGGGAAACATAACCATCTTTGATTAACGAGCTAGTCAAGTAGAGGCATACTAGTGACACTCTGTTTGTCTATGTATTCACACATGTATTATGTTTCCGGTTAATACAATTCTAGCATGAATAATAAACATTTATCATGAAATAAGGAAATAAATAATAACTTTATTATTGCCTCTAGGGCATATTTCCTCCAGTCTCCCACTTGCACTAGAGTCAATAATCTAGTTCACATCGTCATGTGATTTAGCAATAATAGTTCACATCACCATGTGATTAACACCCATAGTTCACATCGCCATGTGACCAACACCCAAAGGGTTTTCTGGATTCAGTAATCTAGTTCACATCACTATGTGATTAACACCCAAAGAGTACTAAGGTGTGATCATGTTTTGCTTGTGAGAGAATCTTAGTCAACGGGTCTGCCACATTCAGATCCGCATGTATTTTGCAAATTTCTATGTCAACAATGATCTGCATGGAGCTACTCTAGCTAATTGCTCCCACTTTCAATATGTATCTAGATCGAGATTTAGAGTCATCTAGATTAGTGTCAAAACTTGCATCGGCGTAACCCTTTACGACGAACCTTTTTTTCACTTCCATAATCGAGAAACATATCCTTATTCCACTAAGGATAATTTTGACCGTTGTCTAGTGATCTACTCCTAGATCACTATTGTACTCCCTTGCCAAACTCAGTGGTAGGGTATACAATAGATCTGGTACACAGCATGGCATACTTTATAGAACCTATGACCAAGGCATATGGAATGACATTCATTCTTTTTCTATCTTCTGCCGTGGTCGGGCTTTGAGTCTTACTCAATTTCACACCTTGTAACATAGGCAAGAAACTCTTTCTTTGACTGTTCCATTTTGAACTACTTCAAAATCTTGTCAAGGTATGTATTTATTGAAAAAACTTATCAAGCGTCTTGATCTATCTCTATAGATCTTGATGCTCAATATGTAAGCAGCTTCACCGAAGTCTTTCTTTGAAAAACTCCTTTCAAACACTCCTTTATGCTTTACAGAATAATTCTACATTATTTCCGATCAACAATATGTCATTCACATATACTTATCAGAAATGCTGTAGTGCTCCCACTCACTTTCTTGTAAATACAGGCTTTACTGCACCAGTCACTGGGGGAGCATCTTCTTCTTCTTCTTCCTCGTCTTCGGGGGAAGAGTGCGCCACAGAGTCATCGGACGGTGAGTCCGACGACACCTGGCATCGGGAACTCTTTCGGGTTCCCTTGCCCTTCTTGGTCTTCTCCGGCACCGTATAGGGGGCCGGAGTCAACATCTTCACCAGAAGAGCGTCTGCGGGGCCTTCGAGCAAAGGAGCCGGGCAGTCGATCTGTTCGGCCATCTTCTGCCAGTCCTGTCAAAGGTACGGGAGTTTAGATCCCGCATAGAGTCAATCTATAAAAAAATGAGTATCCTGTGAAGTGTAAAGTAGCTTACCGCACTGGCTTGGCGCTTCACGCTGAATCCGCAATCCTCAGTAATAGGAGGGGGGACCTCGGCACTTTTGAACAGCACCCTCCAAGCATCTTCATGAGTCGTGTCGAAGAGCCTGTTCAGAATTCGGTGCTGTGTCGGGTCAAACTCCCACAAGCTGAACTCCCGTTGTTGGCACGGGAGGATCCGGCAGATGAGCATAACTTGGACTATGTTGACAAGCTTGAGCTTCTTGTTCACCATGTTTTGAATACATGTTTGGAGTCCGGTCAGCTCTTCCGAACAACCCCAGGACAGGCCCTTCTCTTTCCAGGAGGTGAGCCGCATGGGGATGCCAGATCGGAACTCGGGGGCCGCTGCCCATATAGGGTCGCGCGGCTCGGTGATGTGGAACCACCCCGATTGCCACCCCTTTATGGTTTCCACAAAGGAGCCCTCGAGCCATGTTACATTGGGCATCTTTCCCACCATGGCTCCTCCGCACTCCGCCTGGCGGCCGCCCACCACCTTCGGCTTGACATTGAAGGTCTTCAGCCATAAGCCGAAGTGGGGATTGATGCGGAGGAAGGCCTCGCACACGACGATAAACACCGAGATGTTGAGGACGAAGTTCGGGGCCAGATCGTGGAAATCCAGGCTGTAATAGAACATGAGCCCCCGGACGAATGAATGGAGAGGGAATCCCAGTCCGCGGATGAAACGGGTGAGGAATACTACCCTCTCATGGGGCCTGGGGGTGGGGATGAGCTGCCCCTCATCTGGGAGCCGGTGCGCGATGTCATCGGGAAGGTATCTGGCTCTCCTCGGTTTCTTGATGTCTCCCTCTGTGATGGAGGAGACCATCCACCTGCCTCCCGCTCCGGACATGGTTGGAGAAGATTAAGGTGGGATGTGTGGACTTGGGCGCTAGAGCTCGAGTGTGCGAAAACGGATGAGCAAAGGAGGAAGAAGGCGTTGATAGAAAGGTGAATCCTTATCCCTTTATGTGGGCGGACGAAGCTAAGCGTCCCCACTTGCCTGGTAAAACTCGCTTATCCCCCAAGCGCCATAATTGGTGGCGCGGTTGTGTTACCCATGCCTGTATTGATGAGAATCCCGTAATAAGGGGACACGATCTCTGCTTTGACAAGACGTGTCAAAAAACTACCTCGCGTTATGTGCGGGGCTGGTTAAAGGAAACGGTTCGAATAATCACCAGGCCATGACATAACGTCATGCTGCCAAAACAAGTCCGCAAATTAGATCTGCAAAAATATTATTCTCTCTACGATGGAATGTGGAACTTATTTTGCAGGGTCAGACACTATCCTCGTATTCAAATTCTTCTGTGATGTATTCAGAGAAGGAACCTGCCTTGCAATGCCGAAGACAATACTGCACGCCGAACTCATCGTCATTGAAGCCTGGTTCAGGGGCTACTGAGGGAGTCCTGGATTAGGGGGTCTACGGACAGCCGGACTATATCCTTTGGCCGGACTATTAGACTATGAAGATACAAGATTGAAGACTTCGTCTCATGTCGGGATGGGACTCTACTTGGCATGGAAGGCAAGCTAGGCAATATAGATATGGATATATCCTCCTTTGTAACCGACCTTGTGTAACCCTAACCCTCTCCGGTGTCTATATAAACCGAAGGGTTTTAGTCCGTAGGACAACAATCACAACATACAATCATACCATAGGCTAGCTTCTAGGGTTTAGCCTCTCTAATGTCGTGGTAGATCTACTCTTGTACTACACATATCATCAATATTAATCAAGCAGGACGTAGGGTTTTACCTCCATCAAGAGGGCCCAAACCTGGGTAAAACATCGTGTCCCATGCCTCCTATTACCATCCGGCCTAGACGCACAGTTCGGGACCCCTTACCCGAGATCCGCCGGTTTTGACACCGACAATCATCATCACCGCGATCTTCACCAACACCTCCGCCATCTTCACCAATGTCGGCGTTCAGGGAATGGGGGTCCCCAGACTTGCCTGCCTGCGGCCTGCGGCGTGGCTCAAAGGAGGCCCAGCATGGCCCATCTTCATCAACACAAGCCTCAAGACCCTCGCGAGGGGCCAAGCCTCGCAGGGCGGACGACACGGCGCATCCCCAGGCGCAGCCTCCTCAGGCTGGCTCGCGAGGAGGCGGAGGAATCAAGGCGGGGTACCTCGCGAGGTGCCCATGACGCAAGCCATGACGATCGAGGGTGCCAGGCGGGCGCCAGCGCGCGCAGCGTCCTTCTTTCCTCTTTGGTGCAAAGGGGGCAAGCGCAGCCGCGGAGTACCGAGGCATCAGGCAAAGGTTGCCATTTCGGTGCAATGAGACCAGGACCAAGCGAATTACGAGACGGAGGTCACCATGGAGCCCAGCACGGCGTCACCGCAGGGTCTTTCGCAGGCGAAGACCAACTTTAGTCAGGATAAGTGTACTAGATGTTCCCCTTCGAATTGGCCAATTGTTGGCGCCCTTCCCACTCAATATTTGGGAAGAGGCCCAGGGCCGTTGCCTATAAATAGGACCGGCCACCCACGTAGCAAGGGGGTCAGTTCGCGGAGTTGGTTCGTCCGGTTCGCAAGTAGAGAGAGAGAGAGAGGGAGAGAGAGAAGGGTGACTGAACTCCTCCTAGCAGTTCATCCCCCCCAGCCAAGAACAGACCCTCGCGAGGCTGTTCTTCCTTGTATCGTTCATCATCATCAGCCCCAAGAGGCAATCCACCCACCACACACTTGAGTAGGGTATTACACCACAACGGTGGCCCAAACCAGTATAAATCTTGTGTCTCTCATGCAGTTCCTTTGGTAGTTTAGATCTTTGCGAGACGGGGAGGTAGAAGGCGTGATTTCCGTGCGCACCCCACTGTTCGAACCTTTTGTAGTTTAGACATTTTGGCGTGCCAGATAGGGGTGCGCTGGAATCTGTCTTCCACCACTCCGTTCTCCTCCGACCGTCGCATCCATGTCCGACGCTCGTCGGGCCCGCGCCAAGCGCCGGGCCGCCATCGCTTCTCGCGTCGCCCAGACGGCCCCCATCGGTGGGCGTCCTCGTCGTTCCCCATCGCCCGCTATCAACGCCGCCACCGGCCCAGCGGGGGGCGAGCAGCAAGCGTCGTCTCAGCATCCGCCCGTGCGTCAAGACGGCCGCGCCGCTACTCCATCACTCGCACCAGCGGTTCTTCATCCCGCGCGCTCCGCACACCCTTGGAGGCTCGAGGTGTGCTCCTCGCGGCAAACGGGCTCCTGCGCTACCGCCCCGTCGACGACGTCTACGAAGAGTGGCTCAACCGCGTCGCCGAGCTTGTCCGCGCCGCAGGGGGCTCTTTCGCGCCGTCCGTTCCTCTGCGCCACACCCCGCCCCGCGCGGGCAACGAAGCTCCAGAGGCGCACCAGCCGCCTCCTCTCCAAGAAGATGTCATGGCTCCAAGGCGCTTGGCCCCTGGGCGGAACCCGCTCCGTCAGGCGCCAGCGCAACAAGAACGGAGCTGCCAAGAAGTCCCTCGCCTGCAAGGAGCTGCCATGGCGCTCCCTGCTCCGGCACGCCGCGACCCTGCTCCAGCTCCGGCGCGCCAAGGCCCCGCTCTGCTCCTAGCTGCAGCGCGTGGGGACCCTCAAGACCAAGCTCTCCATCAGCCGAAGCCTTTCGTGGCCACCGCAGGCTGCCGTGCCTACACCACTAAGCTGCGCAGCGTCGCGTGGCCCGGCAAGTTCAAGCCAGACCTGCCTCCTCGCTACGACGGCACAACTGATCCCGCAGAGTTCCTCCAGCTCTATGAGCTGGGCATCGAGGCTGCCAGCGGGGATGAAAAGGTCATGGCGAACTGGTTCCCCATGGCGCTCAAGGAAGGAGCTCGAACCTGGCTCCTGAATCTGGCTCCAGGCACGATCTCCTCCTGGGACCAGATGCGCACCCACTTCATCGCCAACTTCCAAGGTACTCGCGACCGGCCACCCGCCGTGAGTGACATGCGCCGCATCAAGCAACAACCCGGAGAGACCCTGCAAAAGTACATCCAGTGCTTCAACAGCGCGCGCCTCAAGATCCCCAAGGTGTCTGAGGAAGCCATCATCTCGGCCTTCTCTGATGGCGTGCACGACGTCAAGATGAAGGAGGAGCTGGCGATGCACGAAGACCTCTGCACCTCCTTGGAGCTGTTCAACTTGGCGACCAAGTGCGCCAGGGCTGAGGAGGGACGTCTCTCCCTCCTCGAGCTGCCTGCCGCGGACCCAGAAGAGAAGAAGCCCAAGGCCAAGGATGTGAAGCGCAAGGGGGCTGCCGTACTCGCCGCAGAACCAGACACCAAGCGGGGCAAGGATCTGCACGAATCCTCAAGGGGCAGACGGTACTGTGTGTACCACGACCTCCACACCCACAACACCAACGAATGCCAAGAACTCCGCACCGTGCGAGAAGGAAGGATCAGCCGTCGCCCTGACCGTGCTGACCGGAGCTACGGCCGAGGAGGAGGAAGAAACCCAGGACGCTGGGAAGATCGTGGCCCGCGCCAGGGGTGGCGCGACCAACCTCGCGAGGATCGCTGGCGGGACCTGCCTCGCGAGGGAGACTGGAGGTATCAGCCTCGTGAGGATCGCCCTCATGGCAACGCAGGCCTACCTCCGCTGCCGCCTCAGCCAAGGAGGAACGAAGACCGCCATCAAGACGAGGGGGCTGGGGGCTTCCAAGAGCCGCGTGCAATCGCCTGCATCCTAGGCGGAGCTCAAGCCCCAGCCTCTCAACGTATCTTCAAGAAGTTTGCCCGCGAGTGAATGCAGTTCTCCCCAAGCTCGAAGCAACGCGCCCCCTCAGGTGGTCGGCCTGCTCCATCACGTTCAGCTCAGTAGACCAGCTCAAGTGCGCGGCCACAGCAGGAGTCCTCCCGATGCTTTGCTCCCCAGTCATCAGCAACGTGCTGGTCACCAAGACCCTCATCGATGGAGGGGCAGGGCTCAACGTCCTGTTCGTGGAAACATTCAACAATCTCCATGTACCCTATGACCAGCTTCAGCCAACCAAGCCTTTCTCTGGAATCACCGGTGGTTCCACAGTCCCGATCGGGCAGGTCCGCCTCCTTGTCACCTTCGGGGCTCGCAGCAACTACCGCACCGAGCTCATCGACTTCGACGTCGCCCACATCCGCCTGCCGTACAACGCCATCCTCGGGTACCCAGCGCTGGCCAAGTTCATGGCCATGACTCACCATGGCTACAACGTCCTCAAGATGCCAGGAAGTGGCGGCATCATCACGGTGCCCTGTGAAGAGAAGGATGCAGCATGTTCCTTGGAGCGGGCCTATCAGGCCGCGTCGCTAGAAGACCCAGATCGCGGAAGCAGGAGGCTTCCTGAGACCACCCCCAAGAAGAAGAGGACATCGTCAGGCTCAGCCCCTCAGGAGGCAGGCCCCTCAGGGCCCGTGTCTTCCCAGGGGGACCCCCCATCCATCGCATAGGAAAGTGCGCCCGGCGCCCTCCTCAGGCAGGGCTCGGTGGCTCTCACCTGGAGGGCCACTGACCTAGCCAGGGTCACGAGGGAGGCGCTTGGGCACCATGTGGAGGCGTGCTTCGAAGCACGTTTCCCCCGAGAAGGAGCCAGGCAAGGAAGATCAGACCAGCAGGAGTTCGTCAACAAGGCCATTCAAGAACTACAGGAGTCAAGGATCATGAGAGGTTGCCGCCACCTACCAGCTGTGGCCCCACATCCAGGCGAGGATAGTGGGCTGCGCGTCTGCGTCGACGTACCAGGGCTCAATCAGATCGCCATGACGGAGCGTCTCTAGCCCTCGCAAGTGGGGCGCTGCGGGGGCCCGCCCCACAGCTATGTTCGCATGCCTTATGACCTGCCGAGCATGGCTGCGGCGTACCAGCGCCTCATGAGGGGCATCGTGGAGGCTCAGGAAGACAGGCGTTCCGCGGCCTTGGCGGAGATGAAGACATCTCGCGAGGAGTCACCAGCACCTCCGGAGCCTCCCGAGGCCCCGGGGCCTGGGGGCTCGTGAGGATCAGCTTTCGCAGCCCACCGAGTCTGCTGCACCAACGCCACTTCGCCGACGACATCCTCAGGTGACATCTTTCAAGCTTCATTCCTAGCTAGGAGCGCCCTCCCAGGGTTGCATCACTCCCAGGCCGCGTGGGTCCGTCCCTGCGACATATATCCCCTTTATTTTCCGGTCGTTAGTTTGCCTTGATGGTGGCGCCCCTCGGGCTGCATCATCCCCGAGCCGCTCAGGCTAGGCCCAGCGGCGTGTATCTCCCTCGCGTTTATTTCCAACTATGCATTACCTATCACGCTTGATTGCTTGATGCCTGCCCGCGGCATCCTTTCTTCTCCATGTCGGCCACTTGCACGTTAAAGGGGGGATGCCTGAGCATCGCGACTCAGGGCTCTTACTGGCTCTCCAGCCCTCACCTTCTGGCCTTGTCCACGGCATCGCGACCTGGCATACCAGCGACGGCTGAGACAAGCTCGAGGGCCGGGACTCAAGGACGTAGAGTACCGACATCTAACCGAATTTTGCAGGGACACATCTCAAGATACGGCCCAGTGCCAGGCACAACCCGCCTAGAGGTAGGGCCTCGTGAGTCCCGCGCTGGCTCACGGGTGCCCAGATACACCTCACCTAGCCCTACCGCGCCGGCCACGTGTCAGGGCGGGGCTGTACACGCCCCGGGGGCTCCTCCCGGAGGGGAGCCCCCTCCCACGTACCAGTGGAAACACCATGCTTCGCGCTGGCTGACGACACTGCCGAGGAGCGGCTATGCCCGTACACATACGAAAGCGCTATGCTCCGCGCTGGTGATAAACAACTGGGGTGGCCTCCGGGCCGCATTAACCTTAGGGAGCCTAGAGCTCAGTGGCTAGCCTCATCGCAACGCCTCCCCTCGGGAGTGCCGCGCGAGGGGGCTAGGCACGGGGGCTACGACTGGGTCACGCCCAGACGTACGCCGCCCAACCAGGCCCCTCGGTCCTGGTTCGTCGCGCGTCTCTCCCCGAGCGGAGCCAAGGTATGAAGGCCGTTTGCGCGTCAAGGGGGACCCCTGAGCATCGCGACTCAGGGGCCTAACTGGTCCCATAGCCCCTCACTCCTTAGTTCCGAAAGGCTATGCTGGGTGAGGTACGTGCGGGGCCGGGCTCTGCAGACGTAGAACGGTAGCCCTGCTTACATTGCACCTCATCGCCCGCTGTTTGCGCGTAAAGGGGGGCTCCTGAGCATCACGACTCAGGAGCCTAACTGGTCCCGTAGCCCCTCACTCCTTAGTTCCGAAAGGCTATGCTAGGTGAGGTACGCGCGGGGCCGGGCTCTGCAGACGTAGAACAGAAGATACACCTACATCGCGCCTCCCTACTTATTGTTCGCACGCCAAGGGGGACTCCTGAGCATCGCGACTCAGGAGCCTAACTTGTCACGTAGCCCCTCACTCCTTTGGTCCCGTCCTGGTTTCCGGTCGGGGCTAATGCTGGGTGAGGCACGCGCGGGGCCGGGCTCTGCCGGTGCAGAACACAAGCAAGTAGGGAAGAAAAGCATAAAATTCAAGGAACTTAGAAGCAAATATTACAGTCCATACTGTCGTCTCAATACCAAACGCAAGTTTAAATGCCTCCCCGAGGTGTGATGCATGTGCAGGAATTGAAAGAAGAACAGGGGCGGAGCGGAGTCACTTGTCGGCGGTGAAGCTACGCGGAGTGGCTTCGCCTCATGGAGCAGCAGGGCCGGCAGCGCCTTGCTTTGGCTTGGTGCTGAAGGCCCGGAACTGAAGGAAATATGCCCTAGAGGCAATAATAAAGTTATTATTTATTTCCTTATATCATGATAAATGTTTATTATTCATGCTAGAATTGTATTAACCGGAAACATAATACATGTGTGAATACATAGACAAACAGAGTGTCACTAGTATGCCTCTACTTGACTAGCTCGTTAATCAAAGATGGTTATGTTTCCTAGCCATGAACAAAGAGTTGTTATTTGATTAACGAGGTCACATCATTAGTTGAATGATCTGATTGACATGACCCATTCCATTAGCTTAGCACCCGATCGTTTAGTATGTTGCTATTGCTTTCTTCATGACTTATACATGTTCCTATAACTATGAGATTATGCAACTCCCTTTTATCGGAGGAACACTTTGGGTACTACCAAATGTCACAACGTAACTGGGTGATTATAAAGGAGTACTACAGGTGTCTCCAATGGTAGATGTTGGGTTGGCGTATTTCGAGATTAGGGTTTGTCACTCCGAGTGTCGGAGAGGTATCTCTGGGCCCTCTCGGTAATACACATCACATAAGCCTTGCAAGCATTATAACTAAGATGTTAGTTGTGAGATGATGTATTACGGAACGAGTAAAGAGACTTGCCAGTAACGAGATTGAACTAGGTATTGGATACCGACGATCGAATCTCGGGCAAGTAACATACCGATGACAAAGGGAACAACGTATGTTGTTATGCGGTCTGACCGATAAAGATCTTCGTAGAATATGTAGGAGCCAATATGGGCATCCAGGTCCCGCTATTGGTTATTGACCGGAGACGTGTCTCGGTCATGTCTACATTGTTCTCGAACCGCAGGGTCCGCACGCTTAACGTTACGATGACAGTTACTATGAGTTTATGCATTTTGATGTACCGAAGGTTGTTCGGAGTCCCGGATGTGATCACGGACATGACAAGGAGTCTCGAAATGGTCGAGACATAAAGATTGATATATTGGAAGCCTATGTTTGGACATCGGAAGTGTTCCGGGTGAAATCGGGATTTTACCGGATTACCGGGAGGGTTACCGGAACCCCCCGGGAGCCAAATGGGCCTACATGGGCCTTAGTGGAAAGGTGAGAGGGCTGCCCACAAGGGCTGCGCACCTCCCCCCTCCTCCTAGTCGTATTAGTACTAGGAGAAGGGGCCGGCCACCCTCTCTCTCTCTCCCCTTTAAGGAATCCTAGTTGGAATAGGATTGGAGGGGGGAGTCCTACTCCCGGTGGGAGTAGGACTCCTCCTGCGCCTCCAAGCTCGGCCGGCCAGCCCTCCCCCTCTCATCCTTTATATACGGGGGCACGGGGCACCTCTAGACACACAAGTTGATCCTTGAGATTGTTCCTTAGCCGTGTGCGGTGCCCCCTGCCACCAAATTCCACCTCGATCATACCGTTGTAGTGCTTAGGCGAAGCCCTGTGTCGGTAGTACATCAAGATCGTCACCACGCCGTTGTGCTGACGGAACTCTTCCTCGACGCTTTGCTGGATCGGAGCCAGAGGATCGTCATCGAGCTGAACGTGTGCTAAGAACTCGGAGGTGCCGGAGTAACGGTGCTTGGATCGGTCGGATCGGGAAGACGTACGACTACTTCCTCTACGTTGTGTGATCGCTTCCGCAGTCGGTCTGCGTTGGTACGTAGACAACACTCTCCCCTCTCGTTGCTATGCATCACCATGATCTTGCGTGTGCGTAGGAAATTTTTTGAAATTACTACGTTCCCCAACAGGAACTTCCCCAGCAGCGCCTCCGCGCGCCCCTTCACGGCTTCGACAGCGGCGGCAGCACCCTCGCCGCTCATCGGTTCCAGCAGGCCGTCGAGGTCGGCGTTGGGATCACAAATGTAGATTTGGGCGAAGACCTGCGTCAGCGCAGCAGAAGACAGGACGCGCGCCTCGGCCTCGGCCGTGGGGCCGATGCCAAGGGCGACGTCCCCAAGGGCCTTAACCAGGAAAGGAAGCAGCTTGGCGGGGCCGTCACCATCACCGGCTAGCGGGCTGTCCAGGCCACTCTCGTAGAGCGTCTTCAGCGAAGCACGGGCGTCTTTCTCCATGTCCGCGAAGGCCACGCGATCTTTGGCAAGAACCTTGGCCTTGCTGTCCAGCTCGGCCCTCGTCTCCTCCAGCTCGTCCCCCAGCGCACTTAGGCGGTCGCGGCGCTTCTTGAGCTTGGCCTCCTGGCCCTCGATGGCTGCCTCGCGAGCCTTCATGCTTTCCTCTTGTTCCTGGCGAAGACGAACCTCCTTCACGAGCTGGTCCCGCAAGCCTTGCAGCTCGTCCTCTAGCGCCTTGCAACGACCGCAGACTTCAACCACCTCTCCCAGGGCCGCGTCTCGGGCAGCCTTCGCATCGAGGGTGGCCTCCTTCTCTCCATCACAAGCCATTGAGGCCTGAACCAACGCCGCCCGAATCGAAGCATCAGAACGAATCCACCCCGAAGCCAGTTCCAGGCGCCCGGCCACCAGGCGAGGGTCGGCGCCGAGAAGATCCTGCCGCAGCCAGTCCAGTTCAGCAACGACACGCTCCAAGATGGAAGAAGGAGGCGGAGAAATATCGGTGCGCCCCAAGACCACAGGAGGAGATGGGGAAGCAACGGTCAGAGGAATGGGAGGAAAAAGTAGCGGCGGCGAGGCCGCAGTGTCCCGAGGCGGAGTCCGTTGTGCCTCCACAGCCATAGCAACGGCGCCAGACGAGGGCGCCTCGGGAGTTGTTTGAGCCATGGGGGCTGGGCTCGCCCCAGCCAGCTCGCAAGGATGAGCGGGCAGGAGTGGCCCGCGCGTCACGATCTCCCTCCCCTGCAGGCGAAGGCGTCGCCGCAGGTGGGGCCTCGGGAGCTCCCTTCGGCTTCTTCGCCGCTGGCGCCAGCCTATTCAAGAGAAGCAGTCATCAAGCCTCGTTGGCAGAATGAGAAACAAAAAATCAAGCACTTACGGGTCATCGCCGGTGAGCTTGGGCAGCCTCCGGCCCAACTCGAAGCCTGACAGCCGGCTGGAAGGGTCGACCTCAGAAGCAGAAGGCGCGTCCATGGTTCGCCCCGGAGTCAGGACGGACCCGCGGGAGATCAGCCCGGTCCTGTCCTTCTTCGGGATCGTGGGCGAGCTCCCGCTACCCAGTACGTCATCGTCATCATCATCAGCATCGCTCGGCGAAAGGCGGAGAGTGCGGGACCCGCGCTGGGAGAGGGGAGCCCTCGACTCTCCATCAGTCGCCCCAGAGTCGGGCCCCTCTCCCCGCTCCTCTTCCTCCTCCTCATCGATGGAGTCGCCGGAGGGCACATCCACCGGTCCTTCAGAAGCCGCCGCGGGCATGAGCCCGTCCCCGTTAAAAACAGGCATGGACTTCAACACCCGCTTCCAGTCGCCGCGAAGGAACAAGGGCTTGGGAGCGCCCTTCAACCTTGCCACCTCGCCCCCGACCAGAGATTGGAGAACCGCGGTCACATCCTCTTCATCCATAGCCTCGGGGCTCGGATGAGGCCTCCACATTCGAGGAGAGTACTGCCGGAGTGGAGCCAGCTGGTGCTCCAGGAACTCCTTCAGCAGCGACGCACCGGTCAACTTCGCCGCCGCCATGTTGGCCGGCCTCAGGTCCGCGTCCATCTTCTCCAACACCAGTTTCGTGCGGGGGTCCGTGAGCTCCGCTCGGCACCAGTCGCTGGAGCTCACGGGTTGCTCCACGGGCAAGATCAGCTGAGGGTGGATGCGCCCGGCATCTGCCGAGACCCACTTGCTCCTGAAGCCCTCAATCCTCTTCTCGGGATTCGAGATGGCAATGGTGCCGCCATAGGCGACGAAGCCCACGCACGTAGAAAGAGAGCTGCCGGAGACCCGGAGGGAGAAGTAGTGGCGCAGCAAGGCCACCGAAGGCTACACCCCTATGTGGGCCTCGCGGTAGTAAGCGAAGATCGCCCGAAGAAGGACAGAGTTGGGGTGGAGATGCAGAGCCTGCAAGTCATAATGGCGGAGGACGGAGAAGAAGAACTCGGAGAAGGGAGCCACCAGGCCCGTAGCAATGGAGCTTACAAAGAGAGGATAAAAGGTGCTCCCTCGGCCCTCAGGGGTGGCGGAGCCGGTCTTGAACACCTCCGTCCCGTTGAGGCCCTGCGCCATCGCCATCCGGCGCAGCCGGGCAAGGCTCGCCTTGGACACATTCGGCAAGTCCAGAGCAGGAGAATACCAAGCTTTGACCAGAGGCTGGCGAGGTGCCATGGCTTCCTAGGTCGCGCAGCCGGAGTAGATCTGGAAGTTTGGAGGAAGAAAGGGAAGGCGCAAGAAAGGGGATCTGAGCAGCGACCGGAGAGAGCAAAAGGCCAAGTCTGGGCAGATGCCGCTCCTTTACCAACCTGCGCGGTTGCTGAAGCACCCACGTCCCATCAACCTCCACGCGGCGCCCACGACCGCAAGCTGTTAGGGCCCGCGGCGCTTCGCCCTTGCCCTTTCGCCTCTCGGCACGGCCAAGCCCATGCGCGCCTTGGGCCCGGGGGCTACTGTCGGCGTTCTGGGACCGGGGGCCCCCACACTTGCCTACCTGCGGCCTGTGGCGTGGTTCAAAGGAGGCCCAGCATGGCCCATCTTCATCAACACAAGACTCAAGACCCTCGCGAGGGGCCAAGCCTCGCGGGGCGGACGACACGGCGCATCCCCAGGCGCAGCCTCCTCAGGCTGGCTCGTGAGGAGGCGGAGGAATCAAGGCGAGGTACCTCGCGAGGTGCCCATGACGCAAGCCATGACGATCGAGGGTGCCAGCCGGGCGCCAGCACGCGCAGCGTCCTTCTTTCCTCTTTGGTGCAAAGGGGGCAAGCGCAGCCGTGGAGTACCGAGGCATCAGGCAAAGGTTGCCATTTCGGTGCAACGAGACCAGGACCAAGCGGACTACGAGACAGAGGTCACCATGGAGCCCAGCACAGCGTCACCGCAGGGTCTTTCGCAGGCGAAGACCAACTTTAGTCAGGATAAGTGTACTAGATGTTCCCCTTTGAATTGGCCAATTGTTGGCGCCCTTCCTGCTCAATATTTGGGAAGAGGCCCCGGGCCTTTGCCTATAAATAGGACCGGCCACCCACGTAGCAAGGGGGTCGGTTTGCGGAGTTGGTTCGTCCGGTTCGCAAGTAGAGAGAGAGAGAGAAGGGTGACTGAACTCCTCTTAGCAGTTCATCCCCCCAGCCAAGAACAGACCCTCGCGAGGCTGTTCTTCCTTGTATCGATCATCATCATCAGCCCCAAGAGGCAATCCACCCACCACACACTGGAGTAGGGTATTACACCACAACGGTGGCCCGAACCAGTATAAATCTTGTGTCTCTCATGCAGTTCCTTTGGTAGTTTAGATCTTTGCGAGATGGGGAGGTAGAAGGCGTGATTTCCGCGCGCACCCCAGTGTTCGAACCTTAAGGGTCTGCCGGAACCCGTGAATCCGACAACCAACATCTCCATCACCTTCCCCCCTCTATCTACAGCGGTCCACTCTCCCGCAACCCGCTGTACCCTCTACTTGAACATGGTGCTTTATGCTTCATATTATTATCCAATGATGTGTTGCCATCCAATGATGTCTAAGTAGATTTTCGTTGTGCTATTGGTGGTTGATGAATTACTATGATTGATTTAATTTGCTTGTGGTTATGTTGCTGTCCTTTGGTGCCCATCATATGAGCGCGCGCGTGGATCACACCATAGGGTTAGTTGTATATGTTGATAGGAGTATGTATTGGAGGGCAAGAGTGACAGAAGCTTCAACCTAGCATAGAAACTGATGCATACGGGATTGAAGGGGGACCAATATATCTTAATGCTATGGTTGGGTTTTACCTTAATGAACATTAGTAGTTGCGGATGCTTGCTAATAGTTCCAATCATAAGTGCATAGAATTCCAAGTAAGGGATGACATGCTAGCAGTGGCCTCTCCCACATAATACTTGCTATCGGTCTAGTAAAGTAGTCAATTGCTTAAGGGACAATTTCGCAACTCCTACCACCACTTTTCCACACTCGCTATATTTACTTTATTGTTTCTTAATCTAAACAGCCCCTACTTTTTACTTACGTAATCTTTATTATCTTGCAAACCTACCCAACAACACCTACAAAGTACTTCTAGTTTAATAGTTGCTCTAGGTAAAGTGAACGTCAAGCGTGCGTAGAGTTGTATCAGTGGTCGATAGAACTTGAGGGAATATTTGTTCTACCTTTAGCTCCTCGTTGGGTTCGACACTCTTACTTATCGAAAGAGGCTACAATTGATCCCCTATACTCGTTGCCGGGGAGCAATAGCGTGGGGTGAATATTCTCATGTGTGCTTGTTTGCTTTATCACTAAGTAATTTTTATTTGCTGTTCTTAGTTGTTTCCTATCTTCAGTTATGGGTAGGAAATGAAAAATACCAAAAAAAAATTAGTTGTACCTACTGAACCAATGGTTGAAGAACCAATCAAAATCTATCACACTGCTGAAGCTTATTACTTGGATCATCTTCGATCCCTATGTGCTCGTGCTGAAACCCCAACTAGCTTAGTTGAGGGCAAATCTTTAGATGAGCATGCTTGTTATGTGCGACACCGTATATCTGAAAAAGGGAAACTATTATGGGGTCAAATTCAACGTTTGCAATGCTATGCTTGGAATTTATGTGAAATATATGATTTTACTTGTTGTTCTGAAAACCCTAAGAAACACCTTCCCTATCAATGTGAGTTTAGTGATAATGGACTTGTATCTTCGTATGCTAAGGGTGTTTATAATTACTATGATGTTCAACAAATTGAAGAATTTGATGCTTTTAAGGGTGCTTTTGAAATTGCTTCTTTGATTAAAAGTATGATGCTACTCTTCACAAATCAGAAAATTTTGCCATATTTAAATATTGCTATGATAATTATGCTTCTAATGCTTATGTTAAACTATATATTAAGGAATACTCCGCTGTCCAAGAAGAGACTAATATTTTACAGGAGTCTATGGAAGAAGAAATTGATGAAACTGTGAGATCATTGGATGAAAAAGATGAGGAGGAGAGCGAAGAACAAAAGGAGGAAGAGCGGATTGATCACCCGTGCCCACCTTCTAATGAGAGTAACTCTTCAACTCATACATTGTTTAATTCCCCTTCATGCTTACCGAAGGATGATTGCTATGATGACTGTTATGATCCCTATGATTCTTTTGAAATATCCCTTTTTGATGATGCTTGCTATGCTTATGGCCAAGATGCCAATATGAATTATGCTTATGGGGATGAACTTGCTATAGTTCCTTATGTTAAACATGAAATTGTTGCTATTGCACCCACGCATGATAGTCCTATTATCTTTTTGAATTCTCCCGATTATACTATATTGGAGAAGTTTGCACTTATTAAGGATTATATTGATGGGTTGCCTTTTACCATTGCACATGATGATTTCGATAAATATAATATGCATGTGCTTGCTGCTCCTACTTGCAATTATTATGAGAGAGGAACTATATCTCCATCTCTCTATGTTTCCAACATGATAAAATTGCAAGAAACTGTTTATACTATGCATTGGCCTTTACTAGGTGTGCATGAATTGTTCTTTTATGACATGCCGATGCATAGGAAGAGAGTTAGACTTCATCATTGCTTAATATATGTTGCTTTGTGCTCACTACTAAATTATAAATCATTGTTAATTAAAATTGGCTTTGATATACCTTGGGATCCGGGTGGATTCACTACTTGAGCACTATATGCCTAGCTTAATAGCTTTAAAGAAAGCGCTGCCAGGGAGACAACCCGGAAGTTTTAGAGAGTCATTTATCTCTGTTGAGTGCTTTCATATAGTTTAAAAACAACAAAAGTAAAGAGGGGAACCCAAAACTTTTCAAAAAGGAAAGTGAAAGTGAGAAAGACAAGCACTGTTGAAGTGGGAGAGCTCCTTGAACTTTGTTCATGCTCATGGCGACTTCGTGAATCTTGATTACATAAACTTTTCAACAAAAATCATTATCCCCTTGTACAATTCCATTGTATTATAAAAATAATGTGCCAAGGTTTGCCTTTAGGATGTTTTCATTTGCTTGATGGTTTGTACGGTGCAGGACAGAAACTTTGGCTGTAGTGCGCGATTTTACATTTTTTGATGGAACGTCAAATGGTTCTGATTCTTCTTGCCATGTCTTACTATAATTTTTTTTTATTTTTCCTAATTTTGGGAGAATTTTTCAAGTATCATAAGTATGGTGAATGTTCAGATTATTACAGACTGTTCTGTTTTAGACAGATTCTGTTTTTGATGCATAGTTTGCTTGTTTTGATGAAACTATCAATTTATATCAGTGGATTAAGCCATGAAAAAGTTATATTACAGTAGACACAATGCAAAAACAAAGTATGAATTTGTTTGCAACAGTACTTAGTGTGGTGATTTGCTTTATTATACTAACGGATCTTACCGAGTTTTATGTTGAAGTTTTGTGTGGATGAAGTGTTCGATGATTGAGAAGGTTTCGATGTGAGAAGAAGGAAGAGACACAAAAGCTCAATCTTGGGGATGCCCGAGGCACCCCAAGTAAATATTCAAGGAGACTCAAGCATCTAAGCTTGGGGATGCTGGGGAGGCATCCCCTCTTTCTTCAACAAATATCGGTATGTTTTCGGATTCGTTTCGTTCATGCGATATGTGCAAGTCTTGGAGCGTCTTTTGCATTTAGGTTTTTATTTTTCTTTTTATGCACCATGCTGGTATGAGATAGTCTTTGGTTTATTTATAGAATGCTCATTGCACTTCACTTATATCTTTTGAGTATGGCTTTATAGAATGCTTCATGTGCTTCACTTATATCATTTGAAGTTTGGATTGCCTGTTTCACTTCACTTAGACAACCGCCATTTGTAGAATGCTCTTTTGCTTCACTTATATTTGTTAGAGCGTGGGCATATCTTTTGTAGAAAGAATTAAACTCTCTTGCTTCACTTACATCTATTTAGAGAGATGACAGGAACTCGTCATTCACATGGTTAGTCATAAAATCCTACATAAAACTTGTAGATCACTGAATATGATATGTTTGATTCCTTGCAATATTTTTGCGACATAAAGATGGTGATATTAGAGTCATGCTAGTCGAGTAATTGTGAAATTGAGAAATACTTGTGTTGAGGTTTGCAAGTCCCGTAGCATGCATGTATGGTGAACCGTTATGTAACGAAGTCGGAGCATGAGGTGTTTATTGATTGTCTTCCTTATGAGTGGCGGTCGGGGACGAGCGATGGTCTTTTCCTACCAATCTATCCCCCTAGGAGCATGCGCGTAGTACTTTGTTTCGATGACTAATAGATTTTTGCAATAAGTATGTGAGTTATTTATGACTAATGTTGAGTCCATGGATTATACGCACTCTCACCCTTCCATCATTGCTAGCCTCACTAGTACCGCGCAACTTTCTCCGGTACCATAAACCCACCATATACCTTCCTCAAAACAGCCACCATACCTACCTATCATGGCATTTCCATAGCCATTCCGAGATATATTGCCATGCAACTTTCATCATCATCATATACATGACTTGAGCATTCATTGTCATATTGCTTTGCATGATCGTAAGATAGCTAGCATGATGTTTTCATGGCTTGTCCGTTTTTTGATGTCATTGGTACGCTGGATCATTGCACATCCCGGTACACCGCCGGAGGCATTCATATAGAGTCATATCTTTGTTCTAGATATCGAGTTGTAATATTGAGTTGTAAGTAAATAAAAGTGTGATGATCATCATTATTAAGACATTGCCCCAGTGATGAAAGGATGATGGAGACTATGATTCCCCCACAAATCGGGATGAGACTCCGGACAAAAAAAATAAAAAAAATATAAAAAAAGAGAAAGGCCAAAAAAAGATAAGGCCCAAAAAAACAAAAAAATGAGAGAAAAAGAGAGAAGGGGCAATGTTACTATCCTTTTACCACGCTTGTGCTTCAAAGTAGCACCATGTTCTTCATATAGAGAGTCTCTTGAGTTATCACTTTCATATACTAGTAGGAATTTTCATTATAGAACTTGGCTTGTATATTCCAACAATGGGCTTCCTCAAATGCCCTAGGTCTTCATGAGCAAGCAAGTTGGATGCACACCCACTTAGTTTCAGTTTGAGCTTTCGTATACTTATAGCTCTAGTGCATCCATTGCATGGAAATCCCTACTCCTCACATTGATATCTATTAATGGGCATCTCCATAGCCCGTTGATACGCCTAGTTGATGTGAGACTTTCTCCTTTTTTGTCTTCTCCACATAACCCCCACCATCATATTCTATTCCAACTATAGTGCTATGTCCATCGCTCACGCTCACGTATTGCGTGAAAGTTGAAAAGGTTTGAGAAACGTCAAAGTATGAAACAATTGCTTGGCTTGTCATCGGGGTTGTGCATGATGTGAATGCTTTGCGTGGTGAAGATGGAGCATAGCCAGACTATATGATTTTGTAGGGAGAACTTTCTTTGGCCATGTTATTTTGAAAAGACATGATTGCTTTATTAGTAGGCTTGAAGTATTATTGTTTTTATGTCAAATGATAGACTATTGCTATTAATCACTCGTATCTTAATATTCATGCCATGATTAGATATGTGATCAAGATTATGCTAGGTAGCATTCCACATCAAAAATTATCTTTTTTTATCATTTACCTACTCGAGGACGAGCAGGAATTAAGCTTGGGGATGCTGATACGTCTCCTTCGTATGTATAATTTTTTATTGTTCCATGCCAATATTATTCAACTTTCATATACTTTTTGGCAACTTTTTATATTATTTTTGGGACTAACATATTGATCCAGTGCCCAGTGCCACTTCCTGTCTGTTGCATGTTTTTGGTTTCGCAGAATATCCATATCAAACAGAGTCCAAACGGGATAAAAAAGGACGGAGCTTATTTTTGGAAAATATGGAAAATTCGGAAGGAAAATCAATGCGAACCAGTGCCCAAGGTGGTCACGAGGCAGGGGAGCACCCCCCCCTAGGGCGCCCCCCTACCCTCGTGAGCCCACTGTAAGGCGGTTGACGCTCTTCTTTTGCCGCAAGAAAGCTAATATTCAGAAAAAAAAAATCACGGCGAAGGTTTCAGGCCAATCGGAGTTACGGATCTCCATATATATACGAAACGGTGAAACAGAGCCAGAACAGAACGCAGAACCAGAGAGAAACAGAGAGATAGATCCAATCTCGGAGGGGCTCTCGCCCCTCCCATGCCATGGAGGCCAAGGACCAGAGAGGAAACCCTTCTCCCATCTAGGGAGGAGGTCAAGGAAGAAGAGGAAGAAGGGGGCCCCTCTCCCCCTCTCCTCCGGTGGCGCCGGAACGCCGCCATGGCCATCATCATCATCACTGCGATCTTCACCAACACCTCCGCCATCTTCACCAACATCTCCATCACCTTCCCCCCTCTATCTACAGCGGTCCACTCTCCCGCAACCCGCTGTACCCTCTACTTGAACATGGTGCTTTATGCTTCATATTATTATCCAATGATGTGTTGCCATCCTATCATGTCTGAGTAGATTTTCGTTGTCCTATCGGTGGTTGATGAATTACTATGATTTATTTAATTTGCTTGTGGTTATGTTGTTGTCCTTTGGTTCCCATCACATGAGCGCGCGCGTGGATCACACCTTAGGGTTAGTTGTATGTTGATAGGACTATGTATTGGAGGGCAAGAGTGATAGAAGCTTCAACCTAGCATAGAAATTGATGCATACGGGATTGAAGGGGGACCAATATATCTTAATGTTATGGTTGGGTTTTACCTTAATGAACATTAGTAGTTGCGGATGCTTGCTAATAGTTCCAATCATAAGCGCAGAGAATTCCAAGTAAGGGATGACATGCTAGCAGTGGCCTCTCCCACATAATACGTGCCATCGGTCTAGTAAAGTACTCAGTTGCTTAAGGGACAATTTCGCAACTCCTACCACCACTTTTCCACACTCGCTATATTTACTTTATTGTTTCTTAATCTAAAAAGCCCCTATTTTTTATTTACGTAATCTTTATTATCTTGCAAACCTATCCAACAACACCTACAAAGTACTTCTAGTTTCATACTTGTTCTAGGTAAAGCGAACGTCAAGCGTGCGTAGAGTTGTATCGGTGGTCGATAGAACTTGAGGGAATATTTGTTCTACCTTTAGCTCCTTGTTGGGTTCGACACTCTTACTTATCGAAAGAGGCTACAATTGATCCCCTATACTTGTGGGTTATCATGCCATCTCTAATTTTCAAAACAAACTTTTCTTTTGTGTGTTTGTTTCGCTCGCGGAGCAGTGAGGGGTGGCTAATATTTTCCATGCTAGATGTTTTATTCTCAAGATGTGTGTTTATTCACTTGTCATTGCATGAGAGTAAGGCAAAGGTATTAGGGATGCCCAGTCCCGAAATGCAAAAACAAATGAATTTATTTTATATTGTCAAATAATAAATTCCTTGGAAAGGGTTGGTATGGAGGGCACCCGTGGATATGATTAGCCATGGAAAGTGAAAGTTATGGTGGAAAAGGAATAAACTTTATTTTCTGTTTGGGAACTGCCTATGATATATCTATGCATGGAAAGTATTGGGAACTCTTAAGCCGTTTTCGTTGGTGGGATGGATACACCTCCCAAAATGTTTTTATCTCAAATTTTTCGCTTTGGGCTCTGGCAGCTCTACAAATCCCTACTTCCCTCTACGAAGGGCATTTCTTTTACTTTGTGCAATTTTTATTTTGAGTCTCCATCTTCTCTTATAAAAGCACCAACTAGGAGGCAATATGATCGTGCTTAAGTATTGGGTGTAGTTAATATTCGAGTGTGTTTCATGAATGGATCAATGTTTGAGCATGATGGGCTAGGGATAGCTTATTTTAGTGTTGATATTATGAAAGACATGGTTGCTTGTTGATATGCTCGAGTATATAAATTATTATGTCAAAATTAGACTATTGCTTTGAATCACATAAAATTCCAAATGTCCATGCTATAAAGAAAATAATATGATATGACATGATGAACATCACTCCTTGTCAATTTTTTGATGGACCAGATGGAAGATATTGGGCCCTGGTTGCACCTGGGGGGAGTCCCGAGGAGGGGACAACCCATCAGGGCGCGCCGGGAGGCCCAGGCGCGCCCTGGTGGGTTGTGCCCACCTCGGGTGCCCCCCGGACCACCTCTTTGCTATATAAATACCCCAATATTCCTGAAACCCTAGGGGAGTCGACAAAATATTCATCCAGCCGTCGCGGAGTCCAGAACCACTAGATCCAATCTAGACACCATCACAGAGGGTTTCACCACTTCCATTGGTGCCTCTCCGATGATGCATGAGTAGTTCTTTGTAGACCTTCAGGTCCGTGGTTAGTAGCTGGATGGCTTCATCTCTCTCTCTCTCTCGATTCTCAATACAATGGTCTCTTGGAGATCCATATGATGTAACTCTTTTGCGGTGTGTTTGTTAGGATCGATGAACTTTGAGTTTATGATCAGATCTATCTTTTTATATCCATGAAAGTATTTGAGTTTCTTTGATCTCTTTTATGCATGATCTCTTATAGCCTCGTATTTCTTCTGCGATGTTTGGGTTTTTTTTTGGCCAACTTGATCTATTTATCTTGCAATGGGAAGAGGTGCCCGGTAGTGGGTTTGATCTTACGGTGCTCGATCCCAGTGACAGAAAGGGAACCGACACGTATGTATCGTTGCTACTAAGGATAAAAATACGAGATCTATATCTACCGCCATATAGATAAACGGATCTTGTCTACATCATGTCATCGTTCTTACTGCATTACTCAGTTTTTCCATGAACTTAATACACTAGATGCATGCTGGATAGCGGTCGATGTGTGGAGTTATAGTAGTAGATGCAGGCAGGAGTCGGTCTACTAATCTTGTATGTGATGCCTATGTAATGATCATTTCCTGGATATCATCATAATTATTTGAGGTTCTATCAATTCCCCAACAGTAACTTGTTCACCCACCATTTCCTATTTTTCTCGAGAGAAGCCACTAGTGAAACCTACGGCCCCGGGTCTTCTTTCGCATATATTTGCCTTCGTGATCTATTTTATTTGCCTTTTATTTTCAGATCTATTAAACCAAAACTACAAAAATACCTTGCTGCAATTTATTTTATTTGGCATTCGATCTATCAATATTAACAGCTTTCTCCCGTCCACACGTCATTTTTGGCGCCATTACCCGGAAGGGATTGACAACCCCTTTAACACGTTGGGTTGCGAGGTGTTGTTATTTGTGTGCAGGGGCTGTTTACGTTGTGATGCTTGGTTGTCCTACTGGTTCGATAACCTTGGTTTCATTTCTGAGGGAAATACCTACCGCCGCTGTGCTGCATCATCCCTTCCTCTTTGGGGAAAAAACCGACGTAGCTTCAAGCGACATCAAGTGGCGAAACTATAAGTCCCTATCTTTCTATATGTTTGGTTGGAACTTTTTGCTCATGTGTATGCGGTGAGTGTTAGCAATCATAGAAGACCATATGATGGTTGAGTATGTGGACTTGCCAAAAGGCGTCGATACGTGACCCTTCCTGAAAAGATGATGAATTTCAAGGAAATATGCCCTAGAGGCAATAATAAAGTTGTTATTTTATATTTCCTTATTCATGATAAAGGTTTTGTTATTCATGCTAGAATTGTATTGATTGGAAACCTAAATACATGTGTGAATACATAAACAAATACAGTGTCCCTAGTAAGCCTCTACTAGACTAGCTCGTTGATCAAAGATGGTTTAGCTTTCCTAACCATAGACATGTATGTGTTGTCATTTGATAACAAGATTGAAGGAAATATGCCCTAGAGGCAATAATAAATTTATTATTTATTTCCTTATTTCATGATAAATGTTTATTATTCATGCTAGAATTGTATTAACCGGAAACATAATACATGTGTGAATACATAGACAAACAGAGTGTCACTAGTATGCCTCTACTTGACTAGCTCGTTAATCAAAGATGGTTATGTTTCCTAACCATAGACAAAGAGTTGTCATTTGATTAATGGGATCACATCATTAGTTGAATGATCTGATTGACATGACCCATTTCATTAGCTTAGCACCCGATCGTTTAGTATGTTGCTATTGCTTTCTTCATGACTTATACATGTTCCTATGACTATGAGATTATGCAACTCCCGTGTGCCAGAGGAACACTTTGTGTGCTACCAAACGTCACAACGTAACTGGGTGATCATAAAGATGCTCTGCAGGTGTCTCCAAAGGTACATGTTGGGTTGGCGTATTTCGAGATTATGATTTGTCACTCCGATCATCGGAGAGGTATCTCTGGGCCCTCTTGGTAATGCACATCACTTAAGCCTTGCAAGCATTGCAACTAATGAGTTAGTTGCGGGATGATGTATTACGGAACGAGTAAAGAGACTTGCCGGTAACGAGATTGAACTAGGTATTGGATACCGACGATCGAATCTCAGGCAAGTAACATACCGATGACAAAGGGAACAACGTATGTTGTTATGCGGTCTGACCGATAAAGATCTTCGTAGAATATGTAGGAGCCAATATGGGCATCTAGGTCCCGCTATTGGTTATTGACCGGAGACGTGTCTCGGTCATGTCTACATTGTTCTCGAACCCATAGGGTCCGCACGCATAAGGTTTCGATGACAGTTATATTATGAGTTTATACGTTTTGATGTACCGAAGGTTGTTCGGAGTCCCGGATGTGATCACGGACATGACGAGGAGTCTCAAAATGGTCGAGACATAAAGATTGATATATTTGAAGCCTATGTTTGGATATCGGAAGTGTTCCGGGTGAAATCGGGATTTTACCGGAGTACCGGGAGGTTACCGGAAACCCCCGGGAGCTATATGGGCCTTAGTGGGCCTTAGTGGAAAATAGAAGGGGCAGCCCAAGATGGGCCGCGCGCCCCTCCCCTCCCTTGGTCCGAATAGGACAAGGAGAGGGGGCCGGCCCCCCTCTCTCTTTTCCCCCCTCTGCGAATCCTATTCCAACTAGGATTGGGGGGGGGGATCCTACTCCCAGAGGGAGTAGGACTCCTCCTGGTGCGCCTCTCCTAGACCGGCCGCACCCGCCCCCTTGATCCTTTATATACAGAGGCAGGGGAACCCCAGAGACACACAAGTTGATCCACGTGATCTTATTCTTAGCCGTGTGCGGCGCCCCCTGCCACCATAGTCCTCGATAATATTGTAGCGGTGCTTAGGCGAAGCCCTGTGACAGTAGTACATCAAGATCGTCACCACGCCGTCGTGCTGACGGAACTCTTCCCCGACAGTTTGCTGGATCGAAGTCCGGGGATCATCATCGAGCTGAACATGTGCTAAAACTCGGAGGTGCCGTAGTTTCAGTGCTTGATCGGTCGGGCCGTGAAGACGTACGACTACATCAACCAAATGCTTCCGTTGTCGATCTACAAGGGTACGTAGATCACACTCTTCCGTCGTTGCTATGCATCACCATGATCTTGCGTGTGCGTAGGAAAATTTTGAAATTACTACGTTCCCCAGCAGTGGCATCAGAGCCTAGGTTTTATGTGTTGATGTTATATGCACGAGTAGAACACAAGTGAGTTGTGGGCGATATAAGTCATACTGCTTACCAGCATGTCATACTTTGGTTCGGCGGTATTGTTGGACGAAGCGGCCCGGACCGACATTACGCGTACGCTTACGCGAGACCGGTTCTCGCAACGTGCTTTGCACATAGGTGGCTTGCGGGTGACAGTTTCTCCAACTTTAGTTGAACCGAGTGTGGCTACGCCCGGTCCTTGCGAAGGTTAAAACAACACCAACTTGACAAACTATCGTTTTGGTTTTAATGCGTAGGTAAGATTGGTTCTTGCTTAAAGCCCGTAGCAGCCACGTAAAACTTGCAACAATAAAGTAGAGGATGTCTAACTTGTTTTTGCAGGGCATGTTGTGATGTGATATGGTCAAGACATGATGATAAATTTTATTGTATGAGATGATCATGTTTTGTAACCGAGTTATCGGCAACTGGCAGGAGCCATATGGTTGTCGCTTTATTGTATGCAATGTAATCGCGCTGTAATGCTTTACTTTATCACTAAGCGGTAGCGATAGTCGTGGAAGCATAAGATTGGCGAGACGACAACGATGCTACGATGGAGATCAAGGTGTCGCGCCGGTGACGATGGTGATCACGACGGTGCTTCGGAGATGGAGATCACAAGCACGAGATGATGATGGCCATATCATATCACTTATATTGATTGCATGTGATGTTTATCTTTTATGCACCTTATCTTGCTTTGATTGACGGTAGCATTTTAAGATGATCTCTCACTAATTATCAAGAAGTGTTCTCCCTGAGTATGCACCGTTGCGAAAGTTCTTCGTGCTGAGACACCACGTGATGATCGGGTGTGATAGGCTCTACATTCAGATACAACGGGTGCAAAACAGTTGCACACGCGGAATACTCAGGTTATACTAGATGAGCCAAGCATATACAGATATGGCCTCGGAACACGAAGACCGAAAGGACGAGCGTGAATCATATAGTAGATATGATCAACATAGTGATGTTCACCAATGAAACTGCTCCATCTCACGTGATGATCGGACATGGTTTAGTTGATTTGGATCACGTGATCACTTAGAGGATTAGAGGGATGTCTATCTAAGTGGGAGTTCTTAAGTAATATGATTAACTGAACTTAAATTTATCATGAACTTAGTCCTGGTAGTATTTTGCAAATTATGTTGTAGATCAATAGCTCGCGTTGTTGCTTCCTTGTGTTTATTTTGATATGTTCCTAGAGAAAATTGTGTTGAAAGATATTAGTACTAATGATGCGGATTGGATCCGTGATCTGAGGTTTATCCTCATTGCTGCACAGAAGAATTATGTCCTTGATGCACCGCTAGGTGACAGACCTATTGCAGGAGCAGATGCAGACGTTATGAATGTTTGGCTAAACTCAATAGGATGACTACTTGATTGTTTAGTGCACCATGCTTAACGGCTTAGAATCGGGACTTCAAAGACGTTTTGAACGTCATGGACCATATGAGATGTTCCAGGAGTTGAAGTTAATATTTCAAGCAAATACCCGAGTTGTGAGATATGAAGTCTCCAACAAGTTCTATAGCTAAAAAGATGGAGGAGAATCGCTCAATAAGTGAGCATGTGCTCAGATTGTCTGGGTACTACAATCGCTTGAATCAAGTGGGAATTAATCTTCCAAATAAGATAGTGATTGACAGAATTCTCTAGTCACCATCACCAAGTTAGTAGAACTTCGTGATGAACTATAATATGCAAGGGATAACGGAAACGATTCCCAAGCTCTTCGTGATGCTAAAATCGACGAAGGTAGAAATCAAGAAAAACATCAAGTGTTGATGGTAGACAAGACCACTAGTTTCAAGAAAAGAGCAAAAGGAAGAAGGAGAACTTCAAGAAAAACGACAAGCAAGTTGCTGCTCAAGTGAAGAAGCCCAAGTTTGGTCCTAAGCATGGGACTAAGTGCTTCTACTGCAAAGGGACTGGTCACTGGAAGCGGAACTACCCCAAGTGATTGGCGGATAAGAAGGATGGCAAAGTGAACAAAGGTATATTTGATATACAGATTATTGATGTTTATTTTACTAGTGTTCATAGCAACCCCTCGATATTTGATACTGGTTCAGTTGCTAAGAGTAGTAACTCAAAACGGGAGTTGCAGAATGAACAGAAAAAAGTTAAGGGTGAAATAACGATGTGTGTTGGAAGTAGTTCCAAGATTGATATGATCATCATCGCACACTCCCTCTACTTTCGGGATTAGTCTTGAAACTAAATAAGTGTTATTTGGTGTTTGCGTTGAGCATGAATATGATTTGATCATGTTTATTGCAATACGGTTATTCATTAAAGTCAGAGAATAATTGTTGTTCTGTTTACATGAATAAAACCTTCGATGGTCATACACCCAATGAAAATAGTTCATTGGATCTCGATCGTAGTGTTACACATATTCATAATATTGAAGCCAAAAGATGCAAAGTTAATAATGATAGTGCAACTTATTTGTGGCACTGCCGTTTAGGTCATATCGGTGTAAAGCGCATGAAGAAACTCCATACTGATGGACTTTTGGAACCACTTGATTATGAATCACTTGGTACTTGCGAACCATGCCTCATGGGCAAGATGACTAAGACTCCGTTCTACGGAACAATGGAGCGAGCAACAAACTTGATTGGAAATAATACATACTAATGTATGCAGTCCAATGAGTGTTGAGGCTCGCGGCGGGTATCATTATTTTCTGACCTTCATAGATGATTTGAGCAGATATGAGTATATCTACTTGATGAAACATAAGTCTGAAACATTTGAAAAGTTCAAATAAATTCAGGGTGAAGTGGAAAATCATCGTGACAAGAAAATAAGGTTTCTACGATCTGATCGCGGAGACAAATATTTGAGTTACGAGTTTGGTCTTCAATTAAAACATTGTGGAATAGTTTCACAAACTCATGCCACCTAGAACACCACAGCATAATGGTGTGTCCGATCGTCATAACCGTACTTTATTGGATATAGTGCAATCTATGATGTTTCTTACCGATTTACCAATATCGTTTTGGGATCATGCATTAGAGACAGCTGCATTCACATTAAAAAGGGGCACCATCTAAGTCCGTTGAGACGACACACTCTGAACTGTGGTTTGGCAAGAAACCAAAGTTGTCGTTTCTTAAAGTTTGGGGTTGTGATACTTATATGAAAAAGTTTCATCCTAATAAGCTCAAACCCAAATCGGAGAAATATGTCTTCATAGGATACCCAAAGGAGACTTTTGGGTACACCTTCTATCACAAATCCGAAGGCAAGACTTTTGTTGCTGAATTCGGAGTTTTTCTAGAGAAGGAGTTTCTCTCGAAAGAAGTCAGTGGGAGGAAAGTATAAAACTTGATAAGGTAATTGTACCTTCTCCCTTATTGGAAAGTAGTTCATCACAGAAATCTGTTCTTGTGACTACTACACCAATTAGTGAGGAAGCTAATGATGATGATCATGTAACTTCAGATCAAGTTACTACCGAATCTCGTAGTTAACCAGAGTGAGATTCGCACCAGAGTGGTACGGTAATCCTGTTCTGGAAGTCATGTTACTAGACCATGACGAACTTGCGAACTATGAGGAAGCGATGATGAGCCCAGGTTCCGCGAAATGGTTTGAGGCCATGAAATCCGAGATATGATCCATGTATGAGAACAAAGTTTGGACTTTGGTTGACTTGCCCGATGATCGGCAAGCAATTGAGAATAAATGGATCTATAAGAGGAAGACAGACGCTGATAGTAGTGTTACTATCTAAAAGCTAGAATTGTCGCAAAAGGTTTTCGACAAGTTCAAGGTGTTGACTACGATGAGAGTTTCTCACTCGTATCTATGCTTGAGTCTGTCCGAATCATGTTAGTAATTTCCGCATTTTATGAAATCTGGCAAATGGATAAACAAAACTGCATTTCCTTAATGGATTTATTAAAGAAGAGTTGTATATGATGCAACCAGAAGGTTTTGTCAATCCGAAAGGTGCTAACAAAATGTGCAAGCTCCAGCGATCCATCTGTGGACTGGTGCAAGCATCTCGGAGTTGGAATATACGCTTTGATGAGTTGATCAAAGCATATAGTTTTATACAGACTTGCGGTGAAGCCTGTATTTACAAGAAAGTGAGTGGGAGCACTAAAGCATTTCTGATAAGTATATGTGAATGACATATTGTTGATCGGAAATAATGTAGAATTATTCTGTAAAGCATAAAGGAGTGTTTGAAAGGAGTTTTTCAAAGAAAGACTTCGGTGAAGCTGCTTACATATTGAGCTTCAAGATCTATAGAGATAGATCAAGATGCTTGATAAGTTTTTTCAATGAGTACATACCTTGACAAGATTTTGAAATAGTTCAAAATGGATCAAGCAAAGAAAGAGTTTCTTGCCTATGTTACATGGTGTGAAATTGAGTAAGACTCAAAGCCCGACCATGACAGAAGATAGAAAGAGAATGAAAGTCATTCCCTATGCCTTGGCCATGGGTTCTATAAAGTATGTCATGTTGTGTACCAGATCTATTGTATACCCTACACTGATTTCGGCAAGGGGGTACAATAGTGATCTAGGAGTAGATCACTGGACAGCGGTCAAAATTATCCTTAGTGGAATAAGGATATGTTTCTCAATTATGGACGTGACAAAAAGGGTTCGTCGTAAAGGGTTACGTCGATGCAAATTTTGAAACTGATCTAGATGACTCTAAGTCTCAATCTGGATACATATTGAAAGTGGGAGCAATTAGCTAAGAGTAGCTCCATGCAGAGCATTGTTGACATAGAAATTTGCAAGATACATACGGATCTAAATATGGCAGACCCGTTGACTAAACTTCTCTCACAAGCAAAACATGATCACACCTTAGTACTCTTTGGGTGTTAATCACATAGCAATGTGAACTAGATTACTGAATCTAGTAAACCCTTTGGGTGTTGGTCACATGGCGATGTGAACTATAGGTGTTAATCACATGATGATGTGAACTATCGATGTTAATCACATGGTGATGTGATCTAGATTATTGACTCTAGTGCAAGTGGGAGACTGAAGGAAATATGCCCTAGAGGCAATAATAAAGTTATTATTTATTTCCTTATTTCATGATAAATGTTTATTATTCATGCTAGAATTGTATTAACCAGAAACATAATACATGTGTGAATACATAGACAAACAGAGTGTCACTACTATACCTCTACTTTACTAGCTCGTTAATAAAAGATGGTTATGTTTCCTAACCATAGACAAAGAGTTGTCATTTTATTAACGGGATCACATCATTAGTTGAATGATCTGATTGACATGACCCATTTCATTAGCTTGGCACCCGATCATTTAGTATGTTGCTATTGCTTTCTTCATGACTTATACATGTTCCTATGACTATGAGATTATGCAACTCCCGTGTGCCAGAGGAACACTTTGTGTGCTACCAAATGTCACAACGTAACTGGGTGATCATAAAGGTGCTCTACAGGTGTCTCCAAAGGTACATGTTGGGTTGGCGTATTTCGAGATTAGGATTTGTCACTCCGATCGTCGGAGAGGTATCTCTGGGCCCTCTCGGTAATGCACATCACTTAAGCCTTGCAAGCATTACAACTAATGAGTTAGTTGCGGGATGATGTATTATGGAACGAGTAAAGAGACTTTCCGGTAACGAGATTGAACTAGGTATTGGATACCGACGATCGAATCTCAGGCAAGTAACATACCGATGACAAAGGGAACAACATATGTTGTTATGCGGTCTAACCCATAAAGATCTTCGTAGAATATGTAGGAGCCAATATGGCCATCCAGGTCCTGCTATTGGTTATTGACCGGAGACGTGTCTCGGTCATGTCTACATTGTTCTCGAACCCGTAGGGTCCGCACGCTTAAGGTTTCGATGACAGTTATATTATGAGTTTATACGTTTTGATGTACCGAAGGTTGTTCGGAGTCCCGGATGTGATCACAGACATGACGAGGAGTCTCGAAATGGTCGATACATAAAGATTGATATATTGGAAGCCTATGTTTGGATATCGGAAGTGTTCCGGGTGAAATCGGGATTTTACCGGAGTACCGGGAGGTTACCGGAAACCCCCGGGAGCTATATGGGCCTTAGTGGGCCTTAGTGGAAAATAGAAGGGGCAGCCCAAGATGGGCCATGCGCCCCTCCCCTCCCTTGGTCCGAATAGGACAAGGAGAGGGGGCCGCCCCCCCCCTCTCTCTTTTTCCCCCTCCGCGAATCCTATTCCAACTAGGATTGGGGGGGGGGGAATCCTACTCCCAGAGGGAGTAGGACTCCTCCTGGCGCGCCTCTCCTAGGCCGGCCGCACCCGCCCCCTTGATCCTTTATATACAGAGGCAGGGGAACCCTAGAGACACACAAGTTGATCCACGCGATCTTATTCTTAGCCGTGTGCGGCGCCCCCTGCCACCATAGTCCTCGATAATATTGTAGTGGTGCTTAGGCGAAGCCCTGTGACAGTAGTACATAAAGATCGTCACCACGCCATCGTGCTGACGGAACTCTTCCCCGACACTTTGCTGGATCGGAGTCCGGGGATCGTCATCGAGCTGAACGTGTGCTAAAACCCAGAGGTGCCCTAGTTTCGGTGCTTGATCGGTCGGGCCGTGAAGACGTACGACTACATCAACCAAACGCTTCGGTTGTCGATCTACAAGGGTACGTAGATCACACTCTCCCCTCGTTGCTATGCATCACCATGATCTTGCGTGTGCATAGGAAAATTTTGAAATTACTACGTTCCCCAACAAGGATCACATCATTAGGAGAATGATGTGATGGAAAAGACCCATCTGTTAGCTTAGCATATTGAGCCTTCAGTTTATCGCTATTGCTTTCTTCATGACAAATACATATTCCTTCGACTATGAAATTATGCAACTCCCGGATACCGGAGGAATGCCTTGTGTGCTATCAAACATCACAATGTAACATGGTGATCATAAATATGCTCTACAGGTATCTCCAAAGGTGTTTGTTGGGTTGGTACAGATCGAGATTACGATTTGTCAATCTGAGTATCTGAGAGGTATCTTTGGGCCCTCTTGGTAATACACATCATAAGATTGCAAGAAAATGACTAAGGAGTTGGTCACTAGGTGATGTATCACGGAACGAGTAAAGAGACTTGCTGGTAATGAGAATGAACTAGGTATGAAGATACCCACGATCGAATCTCGGGCAAGTAACATACCGATGGACAAAGGGAATGACGTATGTTGTCATAACGGTTCGAATGATAAATATTTGTGTAGAATATGTAGGAGCCAATATGGGCATCCAGGTTCCGCTATTGGTTATTGACCGGAGAGGTGTTCTGGTCATTCTAAATAGTTCTCGAACCTGTAGGGTCCGCACGCTTAATGTTCCGTGACGATATAGTATTATATGAGTTACGTGATTAGGTGACCGAATGTTGTTCGGAGTCCCAGATGAGATCATGGACATGATGATTCTTGAAATGGTTGAGAGGTAAAGATTGATATATATATAGGACAATGGTATTCGGACAACAGAAGTGTTTCGGAGGGTACCGGGTACTTATCGGGTCATCGGAAGGGGTTCCGGGCGCCCCCAGCAAAAGATATGGGCCTTATGGGCCAAGAGGGGAAACACACCAGCCACAAGGGGCTGGTGCGCCCACCATATGGGCCGGCGTAGGAGGAGAATGAAAGAGGGCAAGGGAAAGGAAAGTGTGGATTAGGATTGCCACTTCCTTTCCTTTCCCCCATGTTTCCTCCCCCTCGGTTATATATGGCAGGTGGCGCCTTGGGAGGGACTCCAAGTAGGATTCCTCCTACTTGGGCACCTCTGATGGATGCTCCTCCCTCCCTCCCACCTATGTATATGTTGTAGGGGGCGCCTAGCACACACCAAATCAATTGGTAGCCGTGTGCGGCACCCCCCTCCACCGTTTACACCCCGGTCATATTTTCATAGTGCTTAGGTGAAGCCATGCGGAAATTACTTCACCATCACCATCACCACACCTTTGTGCTAGTGGAACTCATCTACTACCTTGACGTCTTGCAGGATCAAGAAGGCGAGGGACGTCACCGAGCTGAACGTGTGTAGAACATGAAGGTGCTGTGCGTTTGATACTTAATCGGTTGACGTGAGAAGAAGCCCGACTACATCAACCGTGCTGTGAAACACTTCCGCTTATGGTCTACGAGGGTACGTAGACACACTCTCCCCCTCGTTGCTATGCATTTCCATGGATAGATCGTCGCGTGTGTGTAGAATTTTTTTTGTTTTCCATGCAATTATTCCCAATAGTAGCATCATGAGCCAGGTCTATGTGTAGATGATATGCATGAGTATAAAACAAAGAGTTGTGGGCAGTGATACTCTCATGTGGCTTGAACTACGTCTGTATTTCCCCAAAGAGGAAGGGATGGTGCATCACAGCGACGGTAGGTATTTCCCTCAGTGATGAGACCAAGGTTATCGAACCAGTAGGAGAACCACGCAACACTACATAAACGTTACATGCACACAAAGAACAAATATTTGCAACCGGATGTGTTAAAGGGCCGAGGTTGTCAATCCCTTTCAGGTAACGGTGCCAAAAATTGTTGAGTTGACGGGATAAAAATATGATAGATTGGATAAATAGATCATGAATAAATGCAAAACAAAATAAAGTGCAGCAAGGTATTTTTGGGTTTTTGGATAAATAGATCTGAAAATAAAAGCGAATAAAAGTAGATCTCAAAGGCAAATATAATGAAGAAGAGACCCGAGGGCCGTAGATTTCACAAGTGGCTTCTCTCGACAAAATAGCATACGATGGGTAAACAAATTATTGTTGGGCAATTGATAAAACTTCAAATAATCATGATGATATCCAGGCAATGATCATTATATAAGCATCACGTCCAAGATTAGTAGACCGACTCCTGCCTGCATCTACTACTATTACTCCACACATCGACCGCTATCCAGCATGCATCTAGTGTATTAAGTTCATGGAGAAACGAAGCAATGCAACAAGAACGATGACACAATGTAGACAAGATCTATTTATGTAGAAATAGACCCCATCTTGTTATCCTTAATAGCAACGATACATACGTGTCGGTTCCCCTTCTATCACTGGGATCAAGCACCGTAAGATCGAACCCATCACAAAGCACCTCTTCCCATGACATGAAAATTTGATCTAGTTGGCCTAACTAAACCAAAGATTCAAAGAAGAAATACAAGGCTATAAGTAATCATGCATATAAGAGATCGAAAGACTCAAATAACTTTCATGGATAAAAACATGGATCTGATCATAAACTCAAAGTTCATCGGATCCCAACAAACACACCATAAAAAGAGTTATATCAAATAGATCTCAAAGAGACCATTGTATTGAGAATCAAGAGAGAGAGAGAGAGAGAGAGAGAGAGTAAGCCATCTAGCTACAGCCTACGGACCTGTAGTTCTACAATGAACTACTCACGCATCATCGAAGAGGCACCAATGAGCATTATCAACCCCTCTATGATGGTGTCTATATTGGATCTGTGGTTTCTGGAACTTGCGGCGGTTGGAATTGATTTTCGTCAACTCCCCTAGGGTTTGTGGAATATTGGGGTATTTATAGAGCAAAGAGGCGGTGTGGGAGGCCACCGAAGTGCGCATAACCCACCTGGGCGCGCCTGGGCCCCCAGGCGTGCCCTGGTGGCCTGTGCCCCCTCGGGGCACCCCTATGGTACTTCTTCGGCCCATCTTGTGTCTTTTGGTCCAGAAAAAATCTCCAAAAATTTTCACTGCGTTTGGACTCCGTTTGGTATTGATTTTCTACGAAGTAAAAAACAACAACTGGCACTGGGCACTGTGTCAATAGGTTAGTCCAAAAAATGATATAAAGTTGCTATAAAATTATTGTAAAACATCCAAGAATCATAATATAACAGCATGGAACAATCAAAAATTATAGATACGTTGGAGACGTATCAGCATCCCCAAGCTTAATTTCTGCTGGTCCTCGAGTAGGTAAATGATAAAAACAGATTTTTTTGATGTGGAATGCTGCCTAACATGTTCATCACATATTATTTTCTTTGTTGTATGGACATTTGGACTTTTATATGATTCAAGGCATTAGTCTAGTTTGACATGAAGATTTCAATACTCAAGCATATCAACAAGCAACCATGTCTTTCAAAATATGAACACTAAAGCAAGTTATCCCAAGCCCATTATGCTCAATCATTGATCCATTCATGAAACACACTCGCATATTGGCTACACCCAATGCTCAAGTACGATCATAGTGCCCCTTAGTTGGTGCTTTATTAGAGAAGATGGAGACTCAAATAAAAATAAAAATTGCATAAAGTAAAAGAGAGGCCCTTCGTAGAGGGAAGTAGGAATTTGTAGAGGTGTCAGAGCTGAAAGAAAAAAAGATAGAGATAAATACATTTTGGGTGGCATGCTTTTCCTGTCAGCGAAAACGATAGAGTATTTCCCAATACTTTCAATGTTAGATATTTCATAGGCGGTTCCTAAACAGAAAATAAAGTTTATTCCTTTTTTCCACCATACTTTCACTTTCCATGGCTAGTCGTATCCACGGGTGCCTTCCATACCAACACTTTCCAAGGAATTTATTATTTAACAACATAAAGTAAATTAATTTTCCATTTCGGGACTGGGCATCCCCAATACCTTTGTCGTACTCTTGTGCAATAACAAGTGAATAAACACTCATCTTGAGAATAACACATCTAGCATGGAAATATATCAGCCACCCCCTGTCATTTCATGAGCGGTATGAGCACACAAAAGAGAAATTTATTTTGAAAATTAGAGATGGCACATACAAATTTGCTTAGAACGGCAAAATAATACCGCATATAGGTAGGTATAGTGGACTCGTTTGGCAAAACTAGGTTTAAGGATTTTGCATGCAAAAGTAGTGATCATACTCAGTGCAAATGAAGGCTAGCAAAACATTGAGAAGCATCCAACCAAGGAATGAAAAATCTCATAAGTGAGCATTAATCATAACTAACACCGAATAATGCACCACAAGTAGGATGTACTTTCATTGCATTACTATTGACTTTCGTGCATGCATAGGGAATCACAAACCTTAACACCAATATTCTTATTAGAGCATAATTACTCATCAGCATCACTCACATATTATATCAACACATCACAAAACTATTACAGGGAATCAAGTTTATTTTGTCTAATGATCATCATGAAAGTTTTTATTATATCCCTCTTGAATACCTATCACTTCGGACTAATTTAATATGTTGCTTTTGATAGCTCAAACAAATCTAAGTCAAGAACATGAGCATAAAACGATTCTTCTCTCAAAATAATTTAAGTGAAGCAAGATAGAATTTCTTAAATTTTTTACTAACTCTAAAATAAATCTAAGTGAAGCATGAGAGCATTTCTTCAAAAATACTAAAGCACATTGTGCTCAAAAGGATATAAGTGAAGTACTAGAGCAATTCCATAGCTCAAAAAGATTTAAGTGAAGCATAGAGAACAATTCTAACAAGTCATAGCAATTTTTGGCTCTCTCAAATAGGTGTGTCCAGCAAGGATAGATGACTTAAAATAAAATGCAAAATAAGAAAATACTCATATCATACAAGACGCTCCAAGCAAAACTCATGATATGTGACGAATAAAAATATAGCTCCAAGTAAAATACCGATGGTTGTTAGAAGAAAGAGGGGATGCCACTCGGGCATCCCCAAGCTTAGTGATAAACGTTATTGTATGAGATGATCATGTTTTGTAAGTTATCGGCAACCGACAGGAGCCTTATGGTTGTCTTTTTATTGTATGAAATGCTAACGCCATGTAATTGATTTACTTTATCGCTATGAGTTAGGAATAGTTCCATTTTAATATGTTTTTAAAACCAAATAAAACAATTCAAACAAAATTGCATGCACTCAAATATTTGTTACATTTTATTTTTGAAAGTAAAAAAACAAAAGTTACCATTGGGTGGCAGAAAATGCCCGCTTTCAGCCCATCTGGACGGCCGAGACAGGCGTCCAAATGGCGCCTATGTAACCGAAATCTAACTTTAGTCCCACCTCACCTAGCAGAGCTTGCCCTCACATGCTTAAATAGCAGGCGCCGCCCAATCCGCCATACACCTATTAATAAAAGGCCCCCTCGCCTACTCTCTCATCGCCGCCAAGTTGGGCTTGTGGGTCTTGGGGGGTCGAAAATCCTTCCCTTTCGCCCTTGGCCTGGTCAGGATCGGCCTACTACGCCTCACTAGGCACCGGGCCGACGATCTTTTATTTATGTCTTTTATTTTTTTCCAATTTTATTTATTTATTTATTTGGTTTTGCTTCTTTATTTACTTTTATAATTTTCAACTTTTATTTTTATGCAATCTTTAATGTCTTTTTGTGGGTTTTTCACATTTTTCCATTTAAAATTTAAATTTTTTATTTTAATTTGAAAATTTAAACAATTATTGAACAACATCCATTCAAACAAGCGATATTTCATTCTAGTTAATAGAAATATTTTACATAATACTAGAACTTAAACTTAACTAAACGACATTACGAAAATAATTTAACTTAACTAACGACATTACGAAAATGAAAAAACCCCAAAACTACTCGTCCTTGACGCAATCGAAGTCCTCCTCGTTGAACAGTAGCTCGTCCCTGTCGTCGTCGTTGCCGCCGCTGTTGTCGACGGGCACCACGGGCGCCACCATCGAGTCCGCCACCGCGGCACGGTACCCGGGGAAATCCGGCGGGTCCTCTGGGTGCCTGGCAGCCGGGGCGAGCTGCATGTACTCCTGCAACAGGGGTGGCGGCACAAGCGTGTTCTCTGATGTACGTCCCCGTTGTATCTACTTTTCCAAACACTTTTGCCCTTATTTTGGACTCTAACTTGCATGATTTGAATGGAACTAACCCGGAGTGATGCTATTTTCAGCAGAATTGCCATGGTGTTATTTTTGTGAAGAAATGAAAGTTCTCGGAATGACCTGAAAAATCAACGGAGAATTATTTTGAAATATATAAAAAATACTGGAAAAAAGATCCATGTCAGGGGGCCCACTACCTGTCCCCTGACGCTCCACCGACCTCAACCTTGATTCCATATATTCACTTTCGGGGAGAGAAAAAATCAGGGAGAATGATTCATTGCGTTTTACGATATGGAGCCGCCGCCAAGCCCTAAACTCTTTCGGGAAGGCTGATCTGGAGTCTGTTCGGAGCTCCGGAGAGGGGAATCCGTCGCCATCGTCATCATCAACCTTTATCCATCACCAATTTCATGATGCTCACCGTCGTGCGTGAGTAATTCCATTGTAGGCTTGCTGGACGGTGATGGGTTGGATGGGATTTATCATGTAATCGAGTTAGTTTTGTTAGGGTTTGATCCCTAGTATCCACTATGTTCTGAGATTGATGTTGCTATGACTTTGCTATGCTTAATGCTTGTCACTAGGCCCGAGTGCCATGATTTCAGATCTCAACCTATTATGTTTTCATGAATATATGGGAGTTCTTGATCCTATCTTGCAAGCCTATAGTCACCTACTATGTGTTATGATCCGGCAACCGTGAAGTGACAATAATCGGGACCACTCCTGGTGAGGACCGTAGTTTGAGGAGTCCATGTATTCACTATGTGTTAATGCTTTGGTCCGGTACTCTATTAAAAGGAGGCCTTAATATCTCTTAGTTTCCAATAGGACCCCGCTGCCACGGGAGGGTAGGACAAAAGATGTCATGCAAGTTCTTTTTCATAAGCACATATGAATATATTCGGAATACATGCCTACATTACATTGATGAACTGGAGCTAGTTCTGTGTCAACCTAGGTTATGACTATTACATGATCGATCGCATCCGGTATAATTCTCCATCACCAATCCAATGCCTACGAGCTTTTCCATATATTGTTCTTCGCTTATTTACTTTTCCGTTGCTATTGTTACAATCACTACACTACTAGAAAAAGGGTCAAACGTGAAGCACATTAGTGCCGGTTTGTATTTGAGCCGGCACTAATGTGTTCGTGGCGGCGATCAATAGTACCGGTTCGTGGCGAACCTTTAGTACCGGTTCGTGGCATGAACCGGTACTAAAGAGGCTGTGTCATCCTGCGGTCAGGCTATGGCCCCACCATCACCATTTAGTGCCGGTTCGTACCACGAACCGGTACTAATGAGCGGTGCCGGTTACGGCAAGCTATTTTTAGTCCCACCTCGCCAAGAGAGAGGCAATATGAGCGGTTTATAAGCCGTGAGTGCACAGACAATGACGAAGAGTTGCAATGCTCACCTACATGTTGATTTGCTTCAAGCCTTGCGGAATAGTATAGATTGCACTGAGCTATGTGCAGTGGCTTAGTGCAATCTACACTATTCCGAATGGCTTGAAGCAAATTAACCAGCATTGCACCTCTTTTTTTTATTTTTAATAACTTATTTAAACTCTGGACTTCTTTTGTGTTCAGTATGCAGCATTTAAAGCTTGTTATGCCTCAAGGTTGTTGTGGTTTGGAAATTATGGATTTGACAACCATGAATCATAGCTTTTTGTGTAAGTGACTTGGGAAACTCAAGTTTGGCAAACTCTATTGACTAGTAAAAAAAGGTCAAATGTGAAGCACATTATAGTGCCGGTTTGAATTTGAGCCGACACGAATGTGACCATTAGTGCCGATTCCAACGGCTAGGCGGGCTGCTACCATTAGTACCCGTTCATTGCCAATCTTTAGCACCGGTTCGTGGCACGAACCGATACTAATGTGCATCCCACCAATCAGGAAGAATCACACGGATCGTGTGTTTCTTTCTAGCTCTTGCGAGTCGTTGGATCAAGGGTGTGTTTCTTCCTAGCTCATGTGAGTCGTTCGATCGAAACTATCACAATCACTTTGTGAGCCAGACGACCCTATATATAGCCCATCTCTCGCCTTCGTCCCTGCATAAGTCTTTCAGTTCATCGACTACATACATCTACCAGTTCATCGACTGCATACATCTACCAGTTCATCGACTGAATACAAATCATTCGGATTCGCCATCATATGCCCAACTGTACATTCGATATGCATATATATGCATCACGAGCCACGGTAGGGCTGTATGATGGCGATACCGATTGGTTTGTTCTAGATCCGACATAAAAGGTTTGATACAACTTCTTTTTTGTGACATAAGATCTAACATTGTTGCTTCTAGTAGTTCTCTTGATTCCACTAACGATTCTCTTAGCCAAGTTACACTTGAGCAAGAAAATAGCTTATTGAAGGGAAGAATCAAGGTGTTGGTTTTGAACGAAAGTTTAATGCCAATGGAGTTGAGTGGGAAGAAGATCAATACCCCAAAGACAAAGTTTGTTCCTCAACAAGAGAAGTATCCTACTTCCTTCAAGGGGACACAAGCTCAAGATGATCTTCTACATGTTGATTAGATTCAAGCCTTGCGGAATAACATAGATTGCACTGAGCTATGTGCAGTGCAGTCTACACTATTCCGAATGGCTTGAAGCAAATTAACCAGCATTGCACCTCTTTTTTATTTTTAATAACTTATTTAAACTCCGGACTTCTTTTGTGTTCAGTATGCAGCATTTAAAGCTTGTTATGCCTCAAGGTTGTTGTGGTTTGGAAATTATGGATTTGACAACCATGAATCATAGCTTTTTGTGTAAGTGACTTGGGAAACTCAAGTTTGGCAAACTCTATTGACTAGTAGAAAAACGGTCAAATGTGAACTCTGTTACATGGCCACACTTCAATGTTTTTTAAACTTATTTGAACTCCGGACTTCTTTTGTGTTCAGTATGCAGCATTTAAAGCGACGTCATCAATATCCAACATGTTCTGACATCATTTGTTGTTTTTCGGTCATTTACCTAGCTAATTGTTTAGAGAGCTAAATGACCGTAAAATTGAAAATCACTACAAAATGAATCCTGAAAATGTTGAAACTTGGCATGGTATCATCATATCACCCGCATAGCATGCGCGAAAGAGTAGAGAGGGTCACGGCAAAAACTGGACGCACTTCGTGTACAAACTGGACCTACTCTTTCCGAGTATCAGGGTTTCGGACGAGAACTCATCTGTTACATGGCCACTTCAATGTTTTTTAAACTTATTTGAACTCCGGACTTCTTTTGTGTTCAGTATGCAGCATTTAAAGCGACGTCATCAATTTTCAGCATGTTCTGACATCATTTGTTGTTTTTCGGTCATTTACCTAATTGTTTAGAGAGCTAAATGACCGTGAAATTGAAAATCACTACAAAATGAATCCTGAAAATGTTGAAACTTGGCATGGTATCATCGTATCACCCGCATAGCATGCGCGAAAGAGTAGAGAGGGTCACGGCAAAAACTGGACGCACTTCGTGCACAAACTGAACAAACTCTTTCCGAGTATCAGGGTTTCGGACTATGCAAAAATAAGTAATGCAGAAAATAAAAAAACTATACAAAAAATTACTCAAAAATAAATAGAAAAAAATAAATAATGCAGAAAAAACTATATAAAAAACTACTCAAAAATAAATAAATAAAAATAAGTAATGCAGAAAAGAAAAAACTATATAGCAAATTTGTTGGCGCACTGTCCTATGGGTCTACCAGACCTAGGGTGTGCAAATGCAGGCCCAGAAGGTCCAGCAGACTCACAGGGCAGCGCACCCTAATTAATTAGGCCTAGAAGCCTGCTATATAGAGGAGTTCGAAGAGGTAGCCGCGGCTTGGTTTATAAACCAGTGCGGCTGCCCTTCGCCGGGCGAGGTGGGACTAAATTTTGGGGTGGCAGCGCAAACTCTAAATACAGCAAAAACAACTAAAAATAAATAAAACAAAATAAATAAAGCAGAAAAGAAAAAACTAAATGAAAAAAGCCCACCTACTGGGCCACAACGGCCTGCATACGACTAGAAACCCAACCTGTTGTTGGGCCAGGATGCAGGCCCGTAAGCCCAATAGGCCCCACAGGGCAGAGTAGCAGAGGTAGGCCCAGAAGGCCTGCTTTAGAGAGGAGCTCGAGACAGCAGCGGCGGCGGGGCTTATAAGCAGGTGCAAGTGCCCCTCAGCTAGCGAGGTGGGACTAAACTTTTGTGCATCGCGGGTGGCAGCGCACCCCCTTTAGTACCGGTTCGTGGCTCCAACCGGTACTAAAGGGGGGGTCTTTAGTACCGGTTCGTGGCACAAACCGGTACTAAAGGGGTCGTTTCCCGCCGCTTGGCCTGGGGAAAATAGGCCTTTAGTACCGGTTGGAGTCATGAACTGGTACTAAAGGCCAATCCTATATATACAGCACTTACGAAAATTTCAGTTTCAACTCCACTTCGTCTCCAACGTCCGCCGCGCGCGCCGCTCGATCCCGTCATCGCCGTCCGTCGTCATCGTCGCTGTCCCCGCCGCCGCCCGTCGTCGTCGTCGTCTCGCGCTGCCGCGCGCCCCGAACGCCGCCGCCGTCCGTCGTCATCGCCGCGGCCGTACGTCTCTCTCTCGCTCCCGCACACACATACACACACATATACACACACATACACACACACACACCGGCGCCCCCGCCCCGTACGCCGGCGCCCCCGCTCGTACGTACGGGGCGGCGGCATATGGGGCCGCACACACACACACACATATACCACACATGCACACACACACGCATACACACACATACACACATACGTACACACATATGTATACGTATATATACACACACATGCATACACACACACAATTTTTTTTTACTTATTTTCTGTTTTTTAGAAAAGTTAATTAGATGATCGAATGTTAGATTAATGTCGAATGTTAGATGAATTAGCTAGCTAGATAGAAAAATTGTCGAACTAGAGATTAGAACTAGTTGAATAATTAATATAACTAGTTTATTTTTAATAAGAAAATTTAGGTATATGAGATTAGAACTAGTTGAATAATTAATATAACTAGTTTATTTTTAATAAGGAAATTTAGGTATATGAGATTAGAACTAGTTGAATAATTAATATAACTAGTTTATTCTTAGTAAGAAAATTTAGGTATATGAGATTAGAACTAGTTGAATAATTAATATAACTAGTTTATTTTTAGTAAGAACATTTAGGTATATGAGATTAGAACTAGTTGAATAATTAATATAACTAGTTTATTTTTAGTAAGAACATTTAGGTATATGAGATTAGAACTAGTTGAATAATTAGTATAACTAGTTTATTTTTAGTAAGAAAATTTAGGTATATGAGATTAGAACTAGTTGAATAATTAATATAACTAGTTTATTTTTAGTAAGAAAATTTAGGTATATGAGATTAGAACTAGTTGAATAATTAATATAACTAGTTTATTTTTAGTAAGAAAATTTAGGTATATGAGATTTGATGATCTAATTAAAATATTATTTGTAATGAATTAGATAGAAAAGTTAAATATATAGTAATGTCAATTGAATATATAGTTAGATATATTAATGTCAAATGTTGGATGAATATATATTTGGCTAGATATAGGTGTTTAATGTTTCACCTATATGAACATAGGAAATGTCATCTGACGACGAAAAAGATTTTATTATGTGCGAACACTGTGAAGACCAGCGCGGCCTGTGCGACCAAAATTTCCTTGTTGATGGTAGGCGCTTCAGCATCAAGCTGGATGAGACATTCGAAGTTGATACAGTAAGTCACTTTGTCAATTATTATTTGAATGCAAAACTTATGCTTCATTTGCTTCAACTTATAATTTTAAATTTTCACTATTCTACTAGCGCATCCCCTGCCATGCAAGAATTTTTATCTTGGATAAGATAGGTTTCAGTGCTATAGATGATATGGAAGTAAAGAGAGTTTACTTGAAGACGCAGCATGGGTATACTTCAACGTCAAATTATATAATGGAGACACATACACCCATTTTGAATGCAAAACTTGGCAAGCACTATGCAAGGCTTATGCATTTGAGCCTGATATGGTTATCACCTTTGATATTCGTCCGGAAGATGATATTGAAGGTAATATAGACATCTGGGTCGATGTGGAAACGCCTCCAGTTCTACCATTTGGTGAGTTTTTCTCAGCCATGCATGCATATGTTTATGTCTTTTGTACAGTTTATTCAAAAATAGTTGACAACTATTTTGTATTGTCAGCTTATTTCGGTTCAAGCAAACATGTCCGGCGCTTGGTAGACAAGACCTACTACTGCCCCGGGGCTCAACTAAACTGCGAGGAGATAAGTCATTATGTTTCATGGCTTGAGGATCTTAATACTGTCAAGACAAATTTTTTCCCTACACTTAGAAATGTTAGTACTCAAAACGTGCGACCAATGGTGATCGTATTGAACTACGGTCACATCTATAATCAAAAGATGGTAAGATTTTAAATATTTGTCCTTAATTAGTGCATCTTTTGCATACATTATTTTTGAAGCTAAACTTTCATTGCTTAGTATATTAATTACTATACGATGTTGTTCAACAGGGACTTCCGATGACAGTTGTGCCCCAGTGGATCGAGACAAAAGGTCGCATGTCAATGGTTAGCTTACGACCAAGATTTCCTACATTGCACATGAGTGCATTCAGGATTTGTAAAAGCGAAGAATGCTTAATAGTGAAAGATTGGAGCAAAATTGTTAACGATCGCAGAGAAGTACTAGGGGACAGTAAGGAGAAGCGCAACCCAAGATTAGGAGACAGATTCATCTGCATGCTCCAGTATGATGAATCAGGAGAGCTATACATGTTCTATGCTATTCTACCTGAGAGGGAGCAGCAGGATCAGTAGCTACTCTTCATGCTCTTAATTAGTACTTGTCTCATGGATCCGTGTCCTGAACTTCGATGTTGGTGATGATTATGTTGAACTTGATGATATCTCTTTGCTTCTGTTACAAAGTGAATGTTTCCTCTTTAAGCTAGCCAACGTTGATGATGAATTACATAGCTAGCGGTAATGACTATGATGATTAAATAGTGGTAATTAAACGACCACGATGATTTTTAGCTAGCTAGAGTTTATTTATTTATTAATATGCGATGATGATGATGATGATGATGACGACTACAACTCATTATAACGTAAAACAATCCTAAATTAAATTGATAACACAAATTTAATTGAAAAATACAAAATAAAACAAAAACCCACAACCATTTAGTACCGGTTGGTTTTACCAACCGGTACTAAAGGGCTCCCGGCCCCCGGAGCTGGCTCGTGCCACGTGGTACCCCTTTAGCACCGGTTCGTGCTGAACCGGTACTAAAGGGGGGGGGGCTTTAGTGCCGAAATAATAGTGCCGGTTCCATAACCGGCACTAAAGGCCCTTATGAACCGGTGCTATTGCCCGGTTTTCTACTAGTGCTACAAAACCCCAAAATATTACTTTTGATACCGTTACCTTTTGCTATCGTTACCACTACTATCATATTACTTTGCTACTAAACACTTTGCTGCAAATATTAAGTTATCCAGGTGTGGTTAAATTGACAACTCAACTGCTAATACTTGAGAATATTATTTGGCTCCCCTTGTGTCGAACCAATAAATTTGGGTTGAATACTCTACCCTCGTAAACTGTTGCGAACCCCTATACTTGTAGGTTATCATCCGACACACGGATCGCCGTCAGGTACCCCAGCATGTCATTCGGGTCGCTGGCCTCCGCCGCCAGACGCCTGTACTCCACCACCAGAGGCGGTTATGGCTCCTACTCTGGCTTGGGTGGAGGGGCACGGCTGGACCCTGGGCCGTCCCACGCTCCTCCTGCCGCCACAGAATAGCGATAGCAACTACCGAGGTGGACAGAGCCGCCGCCGCCGCGGTCACCGCCTGTGCCAGCACGGTGAGCACGCGCGGCGAGGACCACGCGGGTGGACCGCACCTCACCGCGGCGGAACAACCCGTAGCCGGCGCTCGTCGGGGCGGGGAGGGTGCCGGCGGCCGCCTGTGCGCGGTACGGGGTGATGACCTCCTCGAAAATGCGCCCATCCGAAAGCTGGGGCCGCCGAGTACGGTTGAGCTTGATGGGCGGCTGCGGGCCGGCGTAGGCGTGGAGGCGCTGCTCGCCGTCGTCGGTGAGCCGATCCGCCCAGCTGGGGTTATTGGGGGCGTAGTGGGGGTTCTCGAGCTCCTCCGGCGACTGCCGCACGCGATAGAGGCCGACGGCGCACGCGAAAAGGTGGATGCCGACCTCAGGAACTGGCACCCCGACGGCAGCCGCACGTCGGGCGCGGCCGGGATGGTGAAGTGGGCAAGCTCCTCCGCCTCCTCCAGCGTCAAGTTGGGGCGCGCCATCGCCGGCGAGAGAGGGAGAGGGAGGCGTGAGCTAGAGGAGCGACGAAGGCGAGGGGGGAGGTAAGGGTGCTGCGAGTGACGGCGCCCTGGTCGGCTTTTATAGCGACCTCGACAGGGCGGGGCGGGTCGCGGCGATTAATGGCGCCCCCGGTGGCGTGCACAAGCTAGAGGTCGGTGTACGCAGGCGGTCAAAGTGCGTGAATCGACGTCGCACGCGGATCTATGCGCCCAGGTACGGCGGTCGATGCGACTCCTCGCTGCGCCACGCCCAGCTTGAGCGGTGATGCGACTCGTCGCTGCGCCACGCCCAGCTATGGCGTTTCGATGTGACTCCTCGCTGCGGCGGCGTCATGGCTTCTCCGTAGTCCGCGCCCAAGTAATTAGGGCGGCGGGCGGCGATTAGGGTTAAGTGCGCGCGGGGGCCACCCACCGTTTTGACAAGGCGTACCGGGGCACGTACGGGCGTACAATGCATCGTACCACCACACGGCCACGTACGGCGCGATACGCCGCGCGCACTGGATTTTCCATCCCGCCCTTCTTTACAAAGGGGTATCTTCTAATCTGGGCAGTTGAAGTGTATAAGGGGTTGTGCCGAAGATGAAATGAAATTCATTAGCTTTTCAGGTCCAGGTCAAACATCTATTTTTGCCTGGTGCAGAGACGAGGTCACAAACCAAACACACTCATAATCTGCGTACGGCCATTTAACCCCTCCGAAAGTGAGAAGTTTGTAGAAGTATGCCGTTGTTGCATCTGTACCATAGATAGATATAACCCTGTGGTCAGCACCATTTTCATCTAGCTCAACCTCTTGCAGCCATTACATAAGGGATTGATGCTCGTGTGTAGCCATGGTGGAAAGGTTTGGATAAAGTTGGATGCTCCACCCATGTTCGGCACTAAACTGGGAGGCGACGGTGCATTCTTTGTTCTTTGCAAAGGTCAACAGGTAAGGAAACAGTGAAGGAATCTGCCCTTACCAGGCCAGTCATTATACCAGAAGCTATTAGTCGTCCCCTTGCCGGTTCAGCAATTGGTGGCCTATGTGATATTACACTTTTGATGCATCTCCTGATTTCAGTGCACGTTGTATATAGGTCAGCATATATATTGTAGGGTGTAAGAACGTACAAAAAAGAGTAAAATAGATGTGTACGCCGGGACGTACGTACGCGGCTGCTGCTGCTCCGAGTACGAATCCCAGTTTGATTTGGTTTGGTGGGGCCGGAGTATGCTGACGGGCAACCGGAATCGAAGTCCCATGTATATTAGCAGAGGCTTCGATGCACAGAGGCACAAAGCCACGATCAGGAAAGCTAGTACGCAACTCTGCCGATGGATCGATCAAGGCTGGACATGGACACGGAGGGGCAGCGGTTGCAACGACATCCCTTGTTTTCGCGGCTCAAGTGCGGCGAGGAGGAGACGCTAGCACCTAGGAGCACCGACCAGCGCCTCTTCGTCACCGACGTTGTCCTCGTCCGCCCGGGGAGAGCAGCGGGCGGCCAGAGCGTCGTGGCCGCCTGCGTCGAGATCGGCACGCGGAACCTCATGCTCGGGACGCTGTCGGCGGAGAACCCCTGCGTGAAGCTGCAGACGCCGGTGGAGCTGGACAAGGAATTTTGCTTTTACGTGGTACGTATGGAAGACGGCTACGCCGCCCACGATGACGCCGACACCGACGTGGACGTCGATGCGGCAGTCGTCGAGTTCCAGGGTTTCGCTCTCTCTCCGCCGTCTCTCCACACGGAGGAGAAAGTCAATAACGACCACAAGGAGGGGCAGAAGACTGACGGCGAGATTGACTCAGACGTGGCCAGGGCGAGCAGTGCCGGCGGCAACGGCAACGACGTTCGACAGGTTGTAGCTAGAGGAATCTTTGGAATTCTTACGCTTGTTGTTTCTATGCTGGCAATGGCATCAATTATGTAATCTTGAATTCTTCTATGGATGAATTGCATAGTACGTGTATAATTAAACGGATTAGTTATGGAGCAAGTACAAGGATTTGGGAGGACCCATGGATCCCATCTAAGTTCTAACCATGGGCTTAAGCCAATTGTTAGGATAGCTAATGCTACTGTATAAGGGTGGAAGAACTACTGGATCATGTAACAGGAGGTTGGAATGAAGAGGTTCTGGAAGCAAATTTTGTTCCCATTGATGCTCAGGCTATTATGAAAATTCCAAAAGGAAGGCTAGCTGAGGATATTTGGGCGTGGAACCTGGAGAGGCATTCTAATTTCTCTGTACGATCAGCTTACAGGGCCCTCCTAGCAGCGAACTCGACAGTTAATCATTTTTGTTAGACTGTACTGCTCTTGTATATCGCATGTGTATACGTATAGCCAATGGCATACAGTGTAAAGCGTGCGTGTGATCATGGCGCCCTCCTGCAGTGTTAGTGGCGCACGATCTCTAGTAGTGGAGCACCCATGATCTCCCTGGGCTGCCGTCCTGTAAGTGTATATATGGCACTGCCTAGAGCATAATCGACAGCGGTGATCTGTTTTCTCTAATCTTCTCAGTTTACATGGTATCAGACTCCCCCGACCAGCTCAATTCTCTTGCGCCGGTCGCCGGTCTTGCTTCCGCCACCATGGACGACAACCCTGTCGTCTCTCCTCGCTCCTCTCAGCACGGCGTCGACAGCGTCCTTCACGCCGCTTCCCTAGCCGATGCACCACCACCACCTCCCGCCGACGCTACTGTCGTTGCTGCGGTTCCTGCCGCCCCGGTGCTTCCCGCTCCGGTGCGCCCTACTTCTGCGCCCTCCGTCCCGCCCTCCGTCCCGTCCTCCATCTTGCAGACGGTTGACATTCGTCGCCATGTTCCCATCATTCTCGACCTCCTCGCCGGCAACTACACACAGTGGCGCCGCCACTTCGACACCATCGTCGGCATGTTCGGCCTCCGCGACCACGTCGACTCCACGTCCGTCCACCGTCACGGCGATCCAGAGTGGGACATGGCGGACCACGTCGTGGTGCACTGGCTCTACACCACCATTTCGCTAGAGCTCCTCGACACCGTCATGCAGCCGGACGACACCGCGCTCACCGTCTGGGCGGCCGTCGACGGGATCTTCCATGACAACCAGCTTGCTCGCGCCGTCAACCTCGACGCCGAGTACCACGCCGTTGTTCAGGGCGACATGACGGTCATGGCGTACTGCACCGAACTCAAGCAGTTCACCGACCAGCTTCGGGACCTCGGCCAGCCGGTGACCGAGCCGCAGCAGGTCTTCAACCTCCTCCGCGGCCTGAACCGGCAGTACCACTCCGCCATCCCGCACACCACCTCACAGGTCCCGCTCCCTTCTTTCCTGCAGGTGCGCTCCTTCCTCCTGCTTGAAGAGCACCGCGCCGAGCAGTCCGCTCGCCAGCAGTCCGTGCACGCTCTCGTAGCGGGCCGCGGCAGTTCCTCAACGCCACCTGCGCCACCGCCCAGCAACACCAACCAGGGGCGCGGACGCCAGCGTCGCCGTGGACGTCGCAACGGCGGCGGCGGGGCTCCTCCACCACCTCCTTCGGCTCCCCGTCCTCCGACGTACCCCGCGCCGGCGCCCGGTGCCAACTCGTGGACTGGCCTAGTTCAGGCCTGGCCGAAGGCCTGGCGCGCGCCCGGCGCTGGCGTGCTCGGCCCACGCCCTGGCACACCGCACCAGCAGGCCATGTTCGCGGCTCCGTCGCCACCGCCCCCGTCGTACGGCTACGGGGCCCCTCCTCCTGGGTGCGCTGTTGCCCCTCATGGCTTCGGCAGCCCCAGAGCGAGCTCGTCCACGCCTCCTCAACAAGCCTGGGACATGGCGTCGCTGTAGGCCGCCCTCCACAGCGCCTCGGCCGGCCCTTCGTCCTCTGGGAGTGCACCAGAGTGGTACCTCGACTCCGGCGCTGCGTCCCACATGACATCCTCGCCCGGTAATCTTCTCTCTGCTCGCCCCTCCTCTACTGATGCATGCATCCTCGTCGGCAGCGGCGAGCGCCTGCCCATCACCCATGTTGGCACTAGCTCGCTAATTACCAGCACATCCCCTATTCCTCTTCGCAATATCCTCGTTTCTCCTTCTCTTGTCAAGAATCTACTTTCAGTTCGCCAGCTTTGCCGTGATTTTCCCCTCTCTGTTGAATTTGACACGCGTGGCTTTTCTGTAAAGGACCTTCGAACCAGGGTGGTGATTCTCCGATGTGATTCCGACGGCGACCTCTACCCTGTTGTGCGGCCCAAACTCCCCTCCTCGTGCATCTTCGTCGGCGTCGCTGAGACCGACCTGTGGCACCAACGCCTTGGGCATCCCGGTGCTACCTCACTTCGCGCCCTCGCTGATGATCTGCACCTGGAGTTCAGCCGCGAGCCGCCCTTCTGTCATGCATGTCGTTTCTCCTTTCCACTAGGAGGACGGGGAGCCGAAGGAGGTGGTGGAGGACGGCAAGCACACTAGACTTCCGTTTCAGTCATCCAGCACCACTAGCTTTTTTCCTTTCCAGCTTTTACATCTTGATGTATGGACATCTTCCGTTGTAAGCATCTCAGGCTATCAATTTTACTTAATTGTGCTCGATGATTTCAGTCACCACGTCTGGACGTTCCCTCTGAAACATAAGTCTGAAACTCTCTCTGTCCTTACTGATTTCTTCGCTTATGTTCAGACCCAGTTCCAGCTTCCTGTTCTTGCGCTTCAGACGGACAACGGGCGCGAGTTCGACAGCGCCGCCGTGCGCGCCTTGCTTGCACCCATGGCACTCATTTCCGCCTCACCTGTCCGTACACGAGCCAGCTGAACGGCAAGGCTGAACGTATCCTTCGCACGCTCAACGACGGGGTGCGCTCGCTCCTCCGTCATGCGTCGATGCCGCCGCGATTCTGGGCCGAGGCCCTGAATGCCTCCACATGCATGACCCGCGAGAGTGCCATCTCGCGCTTGTCAAGCGCGTGGTCCGGTACGTGCGCGGCTCGTGTGCACTCGGCCTTCATCTCCGCGCCTCGAGCACTCTGGATCTCCGCGCATTCACCGACGCGGACTGGGCCGGCTGCCCCGACACGCGTTGCTCCACGTCCGGCTTCTATGTTTACCTCGGCCATGCACTCATCTCCTGGTCCTCCAAGCGCCAAGCAACCGTCTCGCGATCCAGCGCCGAGGCCAAATACCGCGGCGTCGCCAACGCCGTTGCTGAGTGCATTTGGCTCCGTTAGCTCCTCGGCGAGCTCTTCGCTCCGGTGACCAAGGTGACGCTGGTGTACTGCGACAACGTGTCTGCTGTCTACTTGTCGGCCAACCCCGTGCATCATCGACGGACCAGGCACGTGGAGCTCGACATCCTCTTCGTCCGCGAGCGCGTCGCCCTCGGCCAGTTTTGTGTTCTTCACATCCCCACGCGTCAACAACTCGCCGACATCATGACCAAAGGCCTGCCGTCGGACGTTTTCTCGGAGTTCCGATCCAGTCTTTGCGTCGCCGGCGACGATGTCACGACTGCGGGGGGTGTTAGACTGTACTGCTCTTGTATATCGCATGTGTATACGTATAGCCGATGGCATACAGTGTAGAGCGTGCGTGTGATCATGGCGCCCTCCTGCAGTGTTACTGGCGCACGATCTCTAGTAGTGGAGCACCCATGATCTCCCTGGGCTGCCGTCCTGTAAGTGTATATATGGCACTGCCTAGAGCATAATCGACAGCGGTGATCAGTTTTCCCTAATCTTCTCAGTTTACAATTTTATTGGTTCAAGAGGAGCTGAACAATCCTTCTGGAAGAAACTATGGAGAATGAATGTGCCTCCTAAGGTTCGTCATTTTTCGTGGCGTGTGATAAAAGGTTTTATTCCCTGCCGTGCTAGACTGAAGGAAAGACATATTGAGAGGATCTCGTTCTACCATCATGCATCCATTATTTGAATGCACCTGGGCGCATCTTTTTTGTCAAGAACTGAAGGCAGCTACTTCAGTTAAGATTCCAGAGCTTCATTAGAATTCTTGGGCAATGGATATTATAGACAGTGAGAAAGTTTCTTCACATGATGCAGCGATCATATTGTGTGGTGCGTGGGCAGTGTTGTCCGAACAGTGACACAGTCGGTGAAATGGACAACTGATATTGTGAATGATCTTGTTGTGGTGAGTGGTAAAAATATTAGACATGATGTCAAGAAACCGGACAAATGGCAACCACCTCCAGTGGGAAGGCTGAAACTGAAAGTGGATGCATGTCTTCTAGAGACGTCAGGTGAGCGAGCGGGTCTGACATTGCGGAGTAAATGGCACTGGCGGTCCGAGAACTTGCGCTGCGGGTGCACTTAAGTCACGGTACTTGTAAAGTAGAAAAACCCGTCATAGAACTTGCATTGCGGGTGCAGATAGGTCACATATGCCATCTGAACCGGCCAGCTGTCCTATTTTTGAGAAAAACCCGTCATATAACTTGCGTTGCGGGTGCAGATAGGTCACATTTCAAATTTTTCGTTCCTGGACATTTTTTTAAAGTCACGAATCACAAATATTTTTAATAAATATTTTTAATTTATTTTTCAAATTTATCATTCACGAACATTTTTTAAAGTCGTGAACAAATATTTTTCAAATTAATCGTTCATGAACATTTTCAAATTTATTGTTCGCAAACATTTTCAAAATTTTCAATCGTGGACATTTATTAAAAGTCACGAATCACAAAAAAATTTAATAAATATTTTTAACTTAACGTTCGTGAACTTTTTTAAAGTCGCGAATCACAAATAATTTTTTAAATGTTCACAACCTAAAAAAAATGTTCGTGAATCACAAATATTTTTCAAATTTATCATTCTCAAAATTTTTTAAAGTCATGGACAAATAGTTTTCAAATTAATCATTCACCACATTTTCAAATTTATCATTTGCAAGCATTTTCAATTTTTTTTCGTGGACATTTTTTAAAAGTCACGAATCATAAAATATTTTTTAATTTATCGTTTGCGAACTTTTTTTAAAGTCGTGAATCACAATTTTTTTAGTGTTCACAACTTTAAAAAAATGTTCACAAATCAAAAATATTTTTCAAATTTATCATTCTCGACCTTTTTTTAATGCCATGAATAAATAGTTTTCAAATTAATCATTCACAAACATTTTTAAATTTATCATTGAAAAACATTTTCAAATTTTTCGTTCCTGGACATTTTTTTAAAGTCACTAATCACAAATATTTTTAATTTATCGTTCGCGAACATTTTTTTTTAAGTCGTGGATCACGAATATATTTTTTGAAACGTTCGCGAACATTTTTTTAAAGTTGCGAACAAATAGTTTTCAAATTTATCGTTCATGAACATTTTTTTAAAGTCACAAATCACATATATTTTTAAAGTCGTGAACAAATTTATCGCGCTTGACCGTTAGAGGGAGAAAACCGGGCAGCTTGCCGGTTCAGATGACCTGTGTGACCTATCTGCACCCGTAATGCAAGTTCTATGACGGATTTTTTCGGTTTGCAAGTACCGTGACTTAAGTGCACCCGCGGCACAAGTTCTCGGACCGCTGGTGTCATTTACTCGATATTGCGTAACCACGCTGGCGTTTTAATCAGAGGATAAACTGGTTGGTATGCTCAAGCTGCTAATGCTTTGATCATGGAGGCTCTTGCTGTTAATAAGAATGGATTAAAGCTAGTGTCTGAACTTGGTCTCAGGAATGTCATGGTGGAAACTGATGCAAGTGAAGTAGTCAAGCTTTGGAGGAATCGGGACGTTCGGAAATAGCAATGATTCGCCAGGAGATTGAGGAGCTCACCGGCAATTTGGACCTCTTTGAATTGAACTTCATTGGTCGGGAGGCTAATGAAGGGGCACATCTTTGTGCCAAGCAGGCGTGAGCAAATAGAAGGAGGTGTCTTTGATCAATTTTGTACCTACTTTTATAGTTTCCTGTCTGCAGAAAGATTGTAAGCCCGCTGATTAATTAATGAAAGCTCTTGATTCGCTAAAAAAAGTCATGCTTCTTCAACGCCGGACCCTCAAAATGCACGCAATTTATTGGTCCAAACTATCCGGACACAATTTGTCATTAACACGGTCTAGTATTTGTCCGCGACCACATCTGCCTCTCCGTTTCCTAGCAAATCGGTAGCAAATGAAGGTGGCATTGCGGGAGTCCGGACCTCCGGCCGTGCATTGTTGTAAGCGATCCGTATTGTTTCCGCGCTAAAACCCGCGCTTCCCCACCCTCTCCGCTCCAATTATTTCTGCGCCAAAAGTTGAAGCGGAAAGGGGCGCCAGTCAAGATAACGGTGAGGTCTGAGAACATCTTGGCGAAGGAGGCATAAGCCAAGCGCTATGATGTGTAGGAAGAAAAGAATGTGGAGAGGTTTAACATGTTGATGACGGCGACCGAGAAGAAGATCAACCTCGAAGAGGAGAAGACCAAATTTGAAGAGAAAAAGGTTGAGCTCGCGACCGCTTCAGAGGATGTTGACGATGAGGAGTTGACGACTTGGATCTCGATGCGGCGATGATCGTGTGCTTTGTCCATGTTAAAATGTTGAAGCTTTTGGCAGCCGCGAGGTAGACGTCCCAGAAAGTGGTGGATTGTGAGGAGGAAGCGGTGGCAGAGTCAGTGAAGAGGGTCAGACAGCAGGTCTAGGCAGGCAAAAATATCATTTTTTGCATGGACTGTCAGGTTCTTTTGTGATCGGGTGTATGTAGAAACTGTAAGCATCCACCTTTTTTTACTTGTGATTGGGTGCTATGAATACCGCACTATTGCTCATATTGCTATGCATTTAAAATGAACGATAGTCAGACTTGGGCAGCTTTTAGAGGATGTGATTGGATCATCAGCTTCCGTATCCATCTTTGTGGACTGATACGGATAAATTCATAAGACAAATAATATGTCAATGTTAGGAACGCGTTGGAGATGCCATTACCACTTTTTTTTAAACGAGGCAAAAGATTTACTATTTTTATTAATTAAAAAGAGAGATTTGCCAGGTTAATTAGACGAAAACCAAGCGAAAACCCATAAACAACCCCACAAGGGGGCACATAGCCGACCTGGCCACAAACAAATGCCAAACAGTTGACCGAAGCGTCAATGACAAGGCAGCTCTGATTTTGTTGAAGAGCTACATAAGAGAAAGTTGCAGCGTCACACCGATCTAATCCAGCGCACCGTCCGCTCAAAACCGCCCTCATGGAGTCATAGTTGCTGCAGAGACATCACACGCAGCTTAGACTTCTCTGTCATGGCCAGAAACCAGCATAGGCACACCCATTGGCGCACTGGACCTCGACATCAGAAGGACAAGCCGCGAGCCAGCTTTGCATGCCAACATCATTGTTGCCACACAAGTCACAACCCCATCCACTCACATCACTGGTTGCCCACCAGCCAACCATGATTCCGCGCAGGTCCAACCTGCAGGAAGTACAAAAGAGGCCAAGATCTTCGAAGACAGTACACCAAAGAGGGAAAACGACGTCGAAGATGACACCACCGCCCGATCCTTCACACGATCGTGACTTTCGCTCGCAAATCTTGACCAAAGAGCGTTGGAAGCGCAAAACTCCGCGACAGCGCCTCCAAGAAAGATAGCGACACCCATGGGCGCCGCCGCCGCCGGCCGGCAGTTGCCGGTTAGGCTTTCGCCTGGAGCAGCACGACCAACACTCCCACACAACACTCCATTGGCCCGCACACCTCTGACGCAACGAACATGACACGGCCGCACCAGAGCCACCTTCGCCCTCGCCATCTATCTGCCAAAACAGACGAGCCAGATCCAACATTTGGCACCCACCACCACCGCACGAGCACCCCTACGCCGGAGAATGGAGCTCCCAGCTACGGCAGAAGCTCCACGGACGCAAACAACCAGAACCAGCCAAAGCCGGCCAGATCCGGCGAGCTGGCACTCCATCGATGAGATCCCACGCGGGGACGAGCTCGCACAGGCAGGACCAGGGGGCCGCCACCGCGCCTAGACTAGAAGGAAAAGAACCATCGGGCGACGCGAGGAGTCCGCGACTGCGTCAGAGTTGCCAGGCCGAAGAAGAAAATGCCACGCAGAAAGGGGGCTGAGCTACCTCCACCGCGAGCAGACGGCGTGGCAGCAGCACCACGCCCAGGCCCGACCACCACGCCGCCCAAGCCGCCGCAACACCCGTCGTCGCCACGAAGACCGAGGCCGTCGTCCCGGGGCCTCCGACTTGCCCTTCACTATGACCGAAGGTCCCCCCTCCACTTAGATGAACGGGGCCGGCGGCAGTGGCGGCAAGGGAGGAGCAGGAGACTGGACCTGGACACGCTAGTGGGGGCGCCTGGGCTGCTTCCGAGGAGACGACGCGAGGGAGAGTACCTTACACCATCATACAAACTACATAAACCACGGTCTAAGATCACACGACTTACAGCAACTCCATAGCGTCCCTACTAATAAAAAGACTACCGAAGTAGAGGCAAAAATGCAGCGCGGGAGCAGCGTGTAAGTTAGATGAAAAGCGCAGGAAAAAGGATGTCCGAACCATCGAGCGGACGGATACAGGACCACATCGGATGTCCAAACTCGTCCAGACGGGGTCCATGTTGGAGATGCCCTTAGTACGTATAGGTATAGATATAAGATATACTCCCTCCATCCGCGAATAAGTGTACTTTTATCATTTGTTCTAAGTCAAAGTTTTATAATTTTGACTAACTTTTTAGAAAAAAGTAGTGATATATATGACATCAAATTGGTATATTATATGGAAATACATTTCAAACCGAATCTACTGATACTAATTTAGTGCCATAAATGCTGCTACCTTTTTTTAAAAATTTGGTCAAAGTTTTAAAAGTTTGACTTAGGACAAAAACTAGACGTACATTTATTCGCGGACAGAGGGAGTATTTCTTAATTGTATTTATAATTTTATTACTGTACAGTGTAAGAAGAACGTATACTTCCTATAAAAAAAGAGTAAAAAATAGATGTGTAACTGGGACGTAACGTAGGCGGCTGCTCCGAGTCGGAATTTCAATTTGAATTGGTTTGGCGGGATCGGGCATGCTAACCACCAATCGGAAACGAAGTCCCGTGTATATAAGCAGAGGCGTCGATGCACAAAGGCACAAAGCAAGCTGAGGTCTCGTCCACGATCAGGAAGCTGTACGTGCAACTCTGCCGATGGATCGAACAAGGATGGACATGGACACGGAGGGGCAGCGGTTGCAACGACATCCCTTGTTTTCGCGGATCAAGTGCGGTGAGGAGGAGACGCTAGCACCTAGGAGCACCGACCAGCGCCTCTACGTCACCGACGTCGTCCTCGTTCGTCCGGGGAGAGCAGCCGGCGGAGAGAGCGTCGACGTGGCCGCCTGCGTTGAGATCGGCACCCGGAACCTCTTGCTCGGGAGGCTGTCGGCGGAGAACCCCTGCGTGAAGCTGCAAGCGCCGGTGGAGCTGGACAAGGAGTTCTGCTTTTACGTGGTACGTCTGGAAGACGGCTACGCCGCCGACGATGATGCCGACACCAACGTGGACCCCGATGCGGCAGTCGTCGAGTTTCAGGGTTTTGCTCTCGCTCCGCCGTCTCTCCACACAGAGGAGAAAGACGATGACAACCACAAGGAGGGGCAGGAGAACGGCGAGATTGACTCAGACGTGGTCAGGGCAAGCAGTGCCGGCGGCAACGGCAACGACGTTCGACAGGTTGTGGCTAGAGGAATCTTTGGGATTCTTACGCTTGTTGTTTCTATGCTGGCAATGGCATCGATGATGTAATCTTGAATTCGTCTATGGATGAACTGCATACTATGTTTTATTTGACTATAGTCAATCATCTTCAACATGGACCGTCAAAATGCACGCAATTTTCTGAACCAAACCGTCCCGACGCAATTGTCATTAACACGGTCCTGTATTTGTCTGCCAACATATCTGGCTGCCTATTTTCCTGTAAATCAGAAGCAAACTAGGGGGCATTGCGGGAGTCTGGACCTCCGCCGTGCCGTGCCACGCCAAAACCCGTACTTCCGCACCCTCGCTGGTCCGATCATTTCCGGGCCAAGTTGAAGCGAAAAAAGGGACCGGTCAAGATGATGGAGATGTTCGAGGATATCTTGGTGAAGAGGGAGGCATATGTCAAGCGCTATGGTGCGTAGGAAGAAAGAAATGTAGAGAGGTTCACTGTCTTGATGACCGCAACCGAGAAGAAGATCAACCTCGAAGAGGAGAAGACCAAACTCGTAGAGAAGAAGGTTGAGCTCGCGGCTACTTCAGAGGATACCAAGATGATCTTGACAATGAGAAGTGGACGAGTTGGATCTTGATATGACAATGATCGTGCACTTCGTCCATGTTAGATGTTGAAGCATTTGGCGGCCGCGATGGAGACGTCCCAGAAGGAGACGGATAGTAAGGTGGCAGATGGTGAGGAGGCGAATGATGAGTAGGAAGCGGTGCAGAGTGAGCGAAGAGGTTCAGACAACATATCTAGGAGGGAAATAATGTCATCTTTTGCAAGGACCGCCGGACAGGTTCTTTTGTGATCAGGCGCATGTAAAAACTATAAGCATCCGTCTCTTTTTGGTTGTGATTGGGGTACTATGAATACCACATTATTGCTCATATTGCTATTGTTGGGGAATGTAGCAATAATTCAAAAAATTTCCTACGTGTTACCAAGATCAATCTAGGAGATACTAGCAACGAGAGAGAGGGAGTGCATCTTCATACCCTTGAAGATCTCTAAGCGGGAGCGTTACAAGAACGCAGTTGGTGGAGTCGTACATGCAGCGATTCAGATCGCGGTCGATTCCGATCTATGCGCCGAACAACGGCGCCTCCACGTTCAACACACGTACAACCCGGGGACGTCTCCTCCTTCTTGATCCAGCAAGGGGAGAGGAGAAGTTGAGGGAGAATTCCGACAGCACGACGGCATGGTGGTGATGGAGCTCGTGGTACTCCGGCAGGGCCTCGCCAAGCGCTACGGAGGAGGAGGAGGTGTAGGAGAAGGGAAGGGGCTGCGCCAGGGGATGTGTCTAGGTAGTCTGGCAGCACTCCCACCTCGACTATTTATAGGAGAAGGGGAGAGGGGGCCGGCCCCTTCAGATCCCATCTAGGGGAGGGGCGGCGGCTAGGGAGGGAACCCTAGATGGGTTTTGGGCGCCCACTACTAGGAAAAACACTACCAGTAGTGTGGGTTTTTTGCATACCAGTAGCATGGGTTCCCGCGCTACTGCTATGACGCTACAGCTAATTTTTAGCAGTAGCACATTTTTTACCCCATGCTACAGCTAAAAAGTTAGTAGTAGCGACTACTAACCTAAAACCCACGCTACTACTAACCTAACTACTAGTAGCCCTCACTTTTGACCCACGCTAGTACTAACAATTTAAGAATTAAAAAAATAAAAATTAGATGTAGTACTCATGAATGGTAATACGTCCATTGCAAACCAAACCAACTCACAGAACTATCTCAAGATTCTATTTAACATCAGATACACACAACCATCACACAACCATCATCATAAGGTGGGTACCTTCCCTTGTGGCCACCAACTTAAACAGACCACCTCTCTAGATGTATCTACAAGGCTAGGAGTTCAGACGCTGCTGGACACGAATCCTCCCTCTCGCGGACGGTGGCGTCGAGGTCCTCCACATTGGCGACTTCTGGCGTCGAAATCACCTGCACGATCATCTGTGCGACGTGGCCACCGGGCTTCACGGCGAAGTCCGCCTCTGAGTAGTTGAAGAGCGCAGTGCCACCGAGCCCCGCTTGTCAGCGTCGATCACCTCTGCGCCCACGTCGGGAAAGTGAAAACTTGTTAGTACGCAAATTGCATCAATTCAATGAAATAGTACTATTAACAGTGTGCTGCAAGAATAAGAAAGCTAACATTAACAGTCAAACATCACTTTGGTTGTTAAAAATATCATTCATTCATCATATAACATTATTTTTTGTTGTCAAATCCACTACACCAAATTCACATTCACAAGAAGTCAACTTCTCATTTCTAAATGGCTGAAAAGTGATCTATTTGGTAACAACAAATGCCAGCAGTCAAATTCATATTGGCAGAGATCAGACCATAAAAATCTAAGACAAACATACAAGCACTAAAGTATATGGGGCGTCGTTCAAAAGTTCAGTCAACCCTTCATATGAATCTGACCAAATCTAATAACATAAAAGGTTTTGAGTAGAGAAGGCACCTTTGGGAATGATAACTTTGGTGGAGCTTCGACAACTTCACCAAATTTAACTTTTTCACGTCCAGGGAATTCAAGATGAGTCTCGACCTTACCACCCTTGCACTTCTTTTTCTTCTCGTCCAGATGTCTGAAACCAATGATACAACATACTTTATTATCATACATTGCCATGAGTGAATGTGGAAGTTCTCTTAGAATATTTTGTCCCAGTTCAAAAATAAAAGCTCAAGCAAGATACATGGTTTATTCTTTACACGAGGCAACATTGGATCCAAATGAATTGATGCAAAAGCTAAACAATTAGAGTCAAGCAAACCAAGACAGATCAAATGGTTAGACAACTTACTTCTTCACTTTCTGCTTCTTCGAAACCAAGACATTCGCCTCGAGTTCTTTGAAAAATATTCTCAATAGGATTTCAAAAACCGCCGTCGAATACACCAAGATACTCTATAACAGAATTACTAATAACAGCTATAGAATCGTACAATATATTATATATACAAAATAGACACTCCAAGATACCATGTCAAAAAAATGGCAGGGTCAAAGTTCCATGACATATAGAACATCCACAAAGTACATTTTCAGTTTCCACAAAGTCCTACTCTAAGGGGAAGATATTATATTGAACACAAAAATAGAAGTGTGTGCAGTGCAAGCCTGAAAGGTATTACTCCACTACTTACTAGAGTGCGGACAACATGGTGAACTGATTGTATTTCCTCCTGAAAGGCACTTAGATCTCCATGTATAACTGTAACTTGTGAAATACGTATTATTTTTGCATCCGCATCTTTTAAAATACACTAAATCCTGGAAACAATAAATATGCGGACAACATGGAAACCGGGAGAGAGGGAGAGGGAGGAGACCTTGAGATGATCCATCCATGGAGGCGGCGGTGGGGTCGGAGCTCCATGGAGGGGGCACTAGTAGAAAACAGATCATTAGTACCGGTTTGTAAGGGCCTTTAGTGCCGGTTATGGAACCGGCACTAAAATTTCGGCACTAAAGGCCCCCCCCCTTTAGTACCGGTTTGGCACGAACCGGCGCTAAAGTGCCACCACGTGGCGTGAGCTTGCGCCCTGGTACAGGAGACCTTTAGTACCGGTTGGTGTTACCAACCGGTACTAAAGTTTTTTTTTGAAAATTTTGGAAAAAAAATTTGATTTCTTTTATTTTTAATTTTTCTGAATTATTTGATGATTTAGTCTCCAATCACCTCTCTTAACTGCTCAAGTGTGGATCACTCATTCCAAATCATCTAACTTCCTGACCGGTCACCCATCCCTCTCACTACTCCAGCACGAGCATGCTTAACTTTTAGATTCTATTCTCCTTCATTTCCGAGTCTGCACTTGTTATTTTCCTGACAATAGTAAGATGTCAATCCTATTAACCCTCAGGAGTTTAGCTTGAGCATGAAGTCGCACATTTCACCGTTTGAGTTTGAAACTATTATTCTAAAAAAATAGTAATTATTTAGTAACGCTAATATTTTTTGAATAAGTTTGACCATAGTTTGACCACAGTTTGACCAGATTTGACCAAAATTCAAAAAATTGAAATAATTATTTAGTAACACTAATATTTCTTAAATAATTAGTTTGACCATTGTTTGACCACAGTTTGACCAGATTTGACCAAAATTGAAATAACTAAAATAATTATTTAGTAACACTAATATTCTAGAATAACTAGTTTGACCATTGTTTGACCACAGTTTGCCCACAGTTTGAATATTTTTCAATTTTTTCCACTCTAGATCTTAAAAGCCCCGTAACTTTTTTTTCTACTAGGTTTTTGAGGATTTTGCAAATGTTTAACGGGGTTCCCTCAGTTAAATTTGGATGTAACTTTTCGAGTAGATGATTTTTCATATAAAAAACTTTTTCATCCGAGTTAGTATGCAAAAGTTATGCCCATTTTTACAAATTTCAGAGAGATTTTGCAAATAAAGTCAAAATTCACATTTGCAAATTTTCCCAACAACTACACCACATATCACATGGGAAACTTATTTTCTTTTATTTTTTTGACATTTCCATCATTTTCGTTTATTTTTTTAAACTGAAAAGGCGATCCAAGGGAGGGGGGGGGGGTAGAGTTTGAAAATTCGTTCTTCAAAAGAGCTAGATAAATTCGGTTTTCCTAATTCTCCTGAGATTAACAAGTCTACTCATGGTGATGTTCTTGAGGATTCTATGATCATGCCTAATAATTCGGGCATTTCTCTGTCACAGCCCAATATTATTTTTGGTAAATTTCATTCACGAGCTGTCAGTGATCTGGCCTTAGTCAGTGGCATTCGTTTTGGTAAATTTGAATCAGTCATTACTACCACACTAGTAGAAAAAGGGGCTATGGTCCAGGCCACCTCAGCCCATTAGTCCCGGTTCAGTCTTGAACCGGGACCAATGTGGGCATTGGTCCCGGTTCGTGAGCCCAGGGGGCCGGCCGGGCCACGTGGGCCATTGGTCCCGGTTCGTCTGGACCTTTTGGTCCCGGTTGGTGGGACGAACCGGGACCAATGGGCCTCGCTCCTGGCCCACCACCATTGGTCCCGGTTGGTGGCATGAACCGGGACCAAAGGCTCCCCTTTAGTCCCGGTTCATGCCACGAACCGGGACCAATGAATTGCCTATATATACCCCCTCGCGCAAGAGCAGAGCACAGTGCTCTGTTTTTTCTGGCCGAGGGGGAGAGGCCTTTGTGGTGCTCTAGCTCACCTCCTATGCACATGAGGTGTTCGATGGAATGCCCGAGCCACACTACTTAAGCTTTCTCCTCTCGAAGCTCGACCTCCAAGCTCCATTTTCCTCGAGATTTGTCTAGATTTAGCGGTCCGTCACGCCCCGTCCCCGTCTTCACCGCCGTCGATCACCCGCGCGGATCTCATCACCGACACCACCGTGGTGAGCCTCTTATTCTTATCTTCTTTCTGAAAGGAAAAATATTCTTACTTGTATGTTTAGATAGATACTTGTATCATTTTCTTACATTTATTATTGCATCTTATATAGTGCGATGGTTTTGGTATCCGCCCCCGCCGGCCCTCGTCCTGTCTATGATTCGGATTTGGTATGTATATTATCTTTATAACTATTGGTTCATTTATTGTTTATGAAAATTATGCCGACCAACGTGACATAGATTTTATTTATCTAGGATGTATGTGAATCGGAAATGCCAACCGACCTTGTCGAGAGGTTAAATTTAGTTGAAGAAGAAAACAATTTGTTGAAGGAAAAAATAAAAAAAATTGAGGAGGAGAAGATGATATTGGAGTTGCATGTCGCGGATGTCATCGATGATCACAAGATCAAGATGGATGCAATGCGCTTGAAGATTAGAAAGATTAGAAAATATGCCATTCATACCGAGGCTTGGTATCATTATGCCGTTGGATCAATTGTTACCTTGGTTGCGATTATGATCGCATTTGTTTTCGCATTGAAATGTTTTACATAGTTTCAATGTATGGTTTAATTAATTAGATGCTCTGGAGAGCTATATGTTGTTAGATGAGAACTATGTATGTACTTTGGTTTTAATGTGATGATGAACTTCTATTAATTTGGACACTTAATTATATATAATGCACGCAGATGAACCGGCAATGGATGTACGGTGACAGACACACCCGCGAGTACATTAAGGGCGTGCATGAGTTTCTCGATGCGGCTGAGGCAAACAAGTAGAATGGTTTTATGTGTTGTCCATGCACTGAATGTGGGAATACGAGTTCTTACTCTAACCGGAAAATCCTTCACTCCCACCTGCTTTACAAGGGTTTCATGCCACACTATAATGTTTGGACGAGGCACGGAGAAATAGGGGTTATGATGGAAGACGGCGAAGAAGAAGAGTACGATGACAACTATGTGCCCCCTGAATACGGTGATGCTGCAACGGGGGGAGCTGGTGAAGATCAAGAGGAACCAGACGATGTGCCCAATGATGCTGCCACGGGTGAAGCTGCTGAAGATCAAGAGGAACCAGACGATGTGCCCGATGATGATGATCTCCGCCGGGTCATTGTCGATGCAAGGACGCAATGCATTAGTCAAAAGGAGAAGCTGAAGTTCGATCGCATGTTAGAGGATCACAAAAAAGGGTTATACCCCAATTGCGAAGATGGCAACACAAAGCTCGGTACCGTACTGGAATTGCTGCAGTGGAAGGCAGAGAATGCTGTGGCTGACAAAGGATTTGAGAAGCTACTGAAAATATTGAAGAAGAAGCTTCCAAAGGATAATGAATTGCCCGACAGTACATACACAGCAAAGAAGGTCGTATGCCCTCTAGGATTGGAGGTGGAGAAGATACATGCATGCCCTAATGACTGCATCCTCTACCGCGGTGCATACAAGGATCTGAACGCATGCCCGGTATGCGGTGCGCTGCAGTATAAGATCAGACGAGATGACCCCGGTGATGTTGACGGCGAGCCCCTCAGGAAGAGGGTCCCTGCAAAGGTGATGTGGTATGCTCCTATAATACCACGGTTGAAACGTCTGTTCAGAAACGAAGAGCATGCCAAGTTGATGCGATGGCACAGTGAGAACCGAAAGAAAGATGGGAAGTTGAGAGCACCCGCTGACGGGTCGCAGTGGAGAAAAATCGAGAGAAAGTACTGGGATGAGTTTGCAAAGGACCCAAGGAATGTATGGTTTGCTTTAAGCGCGGATGGCATTAATCCTTTCGGGGAGCAGAGCAGTAATCACAGCACCTGGCCCGTGACTCTATGTATGTATAACCTTCCTCCTTGGATGTGCATGAAGCGGAAGTTCATTATGATGCCAGTTCTCATCCAAGGCCCTAAGCAACCCGGCAACGAAATTGATGTGTACCTAAGGCCATTAGTTGAAGAACTTTTACAGCTGTGGAATGGAGACGGTGTACGTACGTGGGATGAGCACAGACAGGAGGAATTTAACCTTAAGGCGTTGCTGTTCGTGACCATCAACGATTGGCCCGCTCTCAGTAACCTTTCAGGACAGACAAACAAAGGATACCACGCATGCACGCACTGTTTAGATGACACTGAAAGTATATACCTGGACAAATGCAGGAAGAATGTGTACCTGGGCCATCGTCGATTTCTTCCGACCAACCATCAATGTCGAAAGAAAGGCAAGCATTTCAAAGGCGAGGCAGATCACCGGAAGAAGCCTGCCATGCGCACCAGTGATCACGTGCTTGCTATGGTCAATGATTTACCCTACGTCATCTTTGGAAAGGGTCCCGGTGGACTAGCTGTTCCAAATGACGCTGAGGGACACGCACCCATGTGGAAGAAGAAATCTATATTTTGGGACCTACCCTACTGGAAAGACCTAGAGGTCCACTCCTCAATCGACGTGATGCACGTGACGAAGAACCTTTGCGTGAACCTGCTAGGCTTCTTGGGCGTGTATGGGAAGACAAAAGATACGCCGGAGTCACGGGAGGACCTGCAACGTTTGCACGAAAAAGACGACATGCCTCCGAAGCAGTATAAAGGTCCTGCCAGCTACGCTCTTACGAAAGAAGAGAAAGAAATCTTCTTTGAATGCCTGCTTAGTATGAAGGTCACGACTGGCTTCTCATCGAATATAAAGGGAATAATAAATATGCCAGAGAAAAAGTTTCAGAACCTAAAGTCTCATGACTGCCATGTGATTATGACGCAACTGCTTAAGGTTGCATTGAGGGGGCTTTTACCGGAAAACGTCCGATTAGCCATTGTGAAGCTATGTGCATTCCTCAATGCAATCTCTCAGAAGGTGATCGATCCAGAAATGGTACCAAGGCTAAGGAGTGATGTGGCGCAATGTCTTGTCAGTTTCGAGCTGGTGTTCCCACCATCCTTCTTCAATATCATGACGCACGTCCTAGTTCATCTAGTCGACGAGATTGTCATCCTGGGGCCCGTATTTCTACACAATATGTTCCCCTTTGAGAGGTTCATGGGAGTCCTAAAGAAATATGTCCGTAACCGCGCTAGGCCAGAAGGAAGCATCTCCATGGGCCATCAAACAGAGGATGTTATCGGGTTTTGTGTTGACTTCATTCCTGGCCTTAACAAGATAGGTCTCCCTAAATCGCGGTATGAGGGGAGACTGACTGGAAAAGGCACTCTTGGAAGAGACTCAATAATATGCAGGGACGGATATTCTTAGTCTCAAGCACACTACACAGTTCTACAGAACTCTACCTTGGTGACCCCGTATGTCGATGAACACAAGAACAGTCTGCGCTCCAAACACCCGGAGCAATGCGACGACTGGATTACATGTGAACACATCAGGACTTTCAGCAGTTGGTTGGAAACACGTCTCAGAGGTGACAACACTGTTTGTGATGAGTTGTACTTGTTGTCCAGGGGACCATCTTTGACTGTATTGACTTACAAAGGATACGACATAAATGGGAATACATTTTACACGATCGCCCAAGATCAAAAGAGCACCAACCAAAACAGCGGTGTCCGCTTTGATGCAGCAACCGAGAGCGGAAAGGACACATATTATGGTTACATAGTGGACATATGGGAACTTGACTACGGACCTGATTTTAAGGTCCCTTTGTTTAAGTGCAAATGGGTCATTCTGTTTGGCGGCGGCGTACAGGTAGACCCACAGTATGGAATGACAACAGTGGATCTGAAAAATCTTGGGTACACTGACGAACCGTTCATCCTAGCCAATGATGTGGCACAGGTTATCTATGTGAAGGACATGTCTACCAAACCGAGAAAAAGAAAAGATAAGGAAGCGAATACATCATACGATGAGCCAAAGCGCCACATAGTTCTTTCAGGAAAAAGGGACATCCTGGGAGTGGACGGCAAGACAGACATGTCTGAAGATTATGAAAAGTTTCATGAAATTCCTCCCTTCAATGTCAAGGCTGACCCAAGCATCCTGATAAACAATGAAGATTATCCATGGTTACGGCGCAAGCAAATGACACAAGCGAAGAAAAAGTGAAGACCTTCTCCCACAACTATTATGATGATACCATGCCAACTTTGTAACAGATGATCTTTCGTCCGAAACTCTAATACTTCGAAAGAGATTGTTCGTTTTGTACACGAAGTGCATCTAGTTTTTTCCGTAACCATCTCAACTTTGTTGCACATGCTATGTGGGTGAAATGATGATACCATGCCAACTTTCAACCTTTTCGGAGTTTATTTGAAATGCTTTTCAATTTCAGGGTCTTATAGCTCAAAAAAACAATAAATCCATGAAAAATAACAAATGAAGTCAGAAAGGGTTGAAAATTGATGATGTGTCTTCGAATGGTGCATTTTGAACATAGAAAAAATATGGAGTTCAAATAAGTTCAAGAAAATGAAATCCCTTTGTAACAAATGATCTTTCGTCCGAAACCCTGATACTTCGAAAGAGATTGTCCGTTTTGTACACGAAGTGCATCCAGTTTTTGCCGTAACCATCTCAACTTTGTTGCACATGCTATGTGGGTGAAATGATAATACCATGCCAACTTTCAACCTTTTCGGAGTCCATTTGAAATGCTTTTTAATTTCAGGGTCTTGTAGCTCAAAAAAATCAATAAATCCATGAAAAATAACAAATGAAGTCAGAAAGGGTTGAAAATTGATGATGTGTCTTTGAATGGTGCATTTTGAACACAGAAAAAATATGGAGTTCAAATAAGTTCAAGAAAATGAAATCCCTTTGTAACAAATGATCTTTCGTCCGAAACCCTGATACTTCGAAAGAGATTGTCCGTTTTGTACACGAAGTGCATCCAGTTTTTGCCGTAACCATCTCAACTTTGTTGCACATGCTATATGGGTGAAATGATAATACCATGCCAACTTTCAACCTTTTCGGAGTCCATTTGAAATGCTTTTTAATTTCAGGGTCTTGTAGCTCAAAAAAATCAATAAATCCATGAAAAATAACAGATGAAGTCAGAAAGGGTTGAAAATTGATGATGTGTCTTTGAATGGTGCATTTTGAACACAAAAAAATATGAAGTTCAAATAAGTTCAAGAAAATGAAATCCCTTTGTAACAGATGATCTTTCGTCCGAAACCCTGATACTTCGAAAGAGATTGTCCGTTTTGTACACGAAGTGCATCCAGTTTTTGCGGTAACCATCTCAACTTTGTTGCACATGCTATGTGGGTGAAATGATGATACCATGCCAACTTTCAACCTTTTCGGAGTTCATTTGAAATGCTTTTCAATTTCAGGGTCTTATAGCTCAAAAAAATCAATAAATGCATGAAAAATAACAAATGAAGTCAGAAAGGGTTGAAAATTGATGATGTGTCTTTGAATGGTGCATTTTGAACACAGAAAAAATATGGAGTTCAAATAAGTTCAAGAAAATGAAATCCCTTTGTAACAGATGATCTAACTTCATAGTAAAAAAATATGGTGCATTTTAAAACTATAAGTATTTAGTACAAATAAAAAAAATTAAATTATAAGTAAAATAAAACTATAAGTATCACTAAAAAACTGTAAGTAATTAAACTAAAATAAAACTATAATATTCTTCAAATTTTTAAAAATTCAAATTTAAACTATTTAAAATTTAAAACTAATGGCACTAACAGAAAGTTTATAATTTTTGTGACCTAAAAGCAAAAAGAAATCACTAAAAAACTGTAAGTATTTAGTGTTAAGTAGAAATAAAAAATAAATAGAAAAAAAATTCTAATTTTGTAGTAAAGTTATTCATAAACTAGTGATTCACACAAATTTTTAAAAATTCAAATTTAAACTATTTAAAATTTAAAACTAATGGCACTAATAGAAAGTTTATAATTTTTGTGACCTAAAAGCAAAAAATAAAAAACCAAAAAAATGTAGAAATAAAAAAGAAAAAACAAAAAAAAAATGCCACCTACTGGACCTCCATGGCCTGAATACGACTAGAAACCCTACATGGGCCAGGATTCAGGCCCGCAGAAGGCCCAATAGGCCCACAGGAAAAGCAGTGTCAAATTAGGCCCATAGGCCTTCAGTTTGGAGGAGTTCAGGAGGTAGGAGGCAGCAGACCTTATAAACTGGTCTCGGGCGCTCTCAACTAGCGATGTGGGACTAAACTTTTGGACCCGGGGCGCACAAGGGCATTGGTCCCGGTTGGTGGCACCAACCGGGACCAAAGGCCGCCGCTTCTCGCCCTTTGGGCTGCCGAAAATTGGCCTTTGGTCCCGGTTCGTGGCACCAACCGGGACCAAAGAGGGGCATTAGTCCCGGTTGGTTGCATGAACCGGGACCATTGCTCTGGCTATATAAGCCAACCCTTGCGATATTTTCGCCAACTGCTCCATTCCCCATCGCCGACGCCGCCAGGCTGCTCGTCCTCCTCGTCGCCGTCGCCGTCGCCGAGCCCTGCCCCTCATCGTCGCCTCCGCCACCGCCGAGCCCTGCCCCGACGCCGTCAGGCTGCTCCACTTCGCCGTCCTCGCTGCCGCCGTCGAGCCCTACCCCGACGCCTTCCCGGCCCGGCCGCTCCCACTGTGAGCCGCCGTGCCGTTCCCCTCCTCTCCTCCTCTCCCCCCGCCACACCCGGCCACCACCGCCAGCCGCGCCCCGACGCCGTTGCCCGCCGTGCTCTTGCCGCGCCCCGACGCCGCTGCCCGCCGTGCTCTGCCCGCCGTGCTCTGCCCGCCGTGCTCTGCCCGCCGTGCTCTACCCGTACGTGCTCCGCTTGCCGCGCCGCCGCTGGTTCGCCGCCGCCGCCCGTCGTGTTCTGCCTCGACGCCGCCGCCTGGCCGCGCTCCGCTTGCCGCGCCGCCTGGCCGCGCTCCGCTTGCCGCGCCGCCGCCCGCCTCTGTTAATTTTTTTGAGATATACGTATGCATGTGTGTAGTGTATATATATGTGTATGTATGTGTATGTGTGTGCAGTGTATATGTGTGTGCATGCAGATATGTATATGTATGTGTATGTATGTGTATGTATGTGTATGTATGCATGTGTGTAGTGTATATGTGTATGTATGTATATGTGTGTACCAGATAACTTCGACAAGCTAGGTCGGGAACTAGCTAGGGTAGAGGGTCGAGGGTCGCCAAGTGTTCGAGGGGGCGAGGGTCGGGAAGAAGAGGAGAAAAAAAGAAGAGGAAAAAGGAGAAGAAGAGGAGAGGAAGAAAAGGAGGAGGAGAAGAAGAAAGGAATAGAGGAGAAGAAGAAAAATAGAGAAAGGAATAGAGGAGAAGAAGAAAAAATAGAAAAAATTCTATTTTTCTTCTTCTCCTCTATTCCTTTCTTCTTCTCTTTTTTTTCTTCTTTTTTTCTTCGATCTTCTCCCCTTCCCGATAGGAAAGTTTTATATAGAAAGTTACAATTTTAGAAAATTTTTATATATGCAAAAGTTACAATTTTAGAAAAAGAAGGATAGGAAAGAAGAAAATAAGAAGAGGAAAGAAAGAAGAAGAGGAGAGGAAAAGAAGAGGAGAAATAAATAAGAAGAAGAAAAAAGAAGAAAAAGAAGAGGAGAAGAAGAAAGGAATAGTGGAGAAGAAGAGAAAATAGAATATATTCTATTTTCTCTTTTCTCCACTATTCCTTTCTTCTTCTCCTCTTTTTTTTCTTCGACACGTGGGGGGGGGTCGAGAATGCGGGACATTCATGAGAGAGGCGAGGAAGAAGGGGAAGAAGAGGGAGAAGTAGAGGAGAGGAAGAAGAGGAAGTCTTCTCCTCTATTCTTTCTTCTCTTCTTTTTTCTTCTTCTTCTTCCTCTTTATTTTATCGGGAACGAGGGTCGTCGAGAGGGCCGCCGAGTGGTAGAGGAGAAACCCTAAATAGAAAGTATCGTCGGTGTGAGATACATGTACCGTTGGTGTCGGACACTAAATCCACATCCCACAAGTGGCGCGGGTTTCGACGCCCACGTCACTTGTGGGACGTGGATGTAGTGTCCGACACCGAAGGCCACATGTATCTCACACCCACGATACTTGCTAGCTATTTAGGGTTTCCTCTACCGAAAAGAAGAGGAGAAATAAATAAGAAGAAGAAAACAGAAGAAAAAGAAGAGGGGAAGAAGAAAGGAATAGTTTTCTCTTCTTCTCCACTATTCCTTTCTTCTTCTCCTCTTTTGTTTTCCTAGTGTCAAAGTATTGAAGAAATCCATGCCTTCATCATTAGCCGGAAGTAACCAGGGAATGTTGGTACGAAGTTCTGCAAAGTTGTTCTGGAATGGAGTCCCGGATAGAATAAGCCGCCTTTTGGTACGAATTCAGCAAAGGCCTTCGAAATAGCGATATTCGGAAGGCTCTTGCTGAACTTTGTACCAAAAGGCGGATTATCCTATCCGGGACTCCGTTCCAGAACAACTTTGAAGAGCTTCCTACCATCATGCACATGTTACTTTCGCCTAATGATGAAGACATGGTTTTGTTGAATCCTTTGACACTAGGCAACCTCCCGACCCCAAGGCGATCCTCTCGAACATGAGAGGAAGAAGAGGATAAAAAAAGAAAAGGAAGAAGAAGAAAAAAGAGGAGAAGAAAGAATAGAGGAGTTCTTCTCCTCTATTCTTTCTTCTCCTCTTTTTTTCTTCTTCTTCCTCTTTTTTTATCGGGAACGAGGGTCATCGAGGGACATATATAGATGTAGTGTCGTCGTTGTCGATATATACCCCCTCCCGATAGCTTACTATGATTAGGTAGCTAGTTCTACGTTTGGCACTAATATATCCATCTGTCATGTTTGAATAATAATTGCCATGTTGTAAATATTTGTAGAAACTATGGACACCGCCCTAGACGAAGCAAGAAAAGAAGCGTTGTTGAGGGAGATAATCGCAGAAGGAAGTGATGCCGTCTCGTACTATCTCAACGATATCATCGATGGTCCGGAAGGAGAGGGTGAACAAGCTGGCTACGGTGACCTAATGCCGGTGCAAGAGGAAGAACATGAGGACGGCGCCGGTGACCCAATGCCGGTGCAAGAAGGAGAAAGTGATGACGGCTCCGGTGACCGAACCGAGTCCGGCCAGGTATATATATTAGTTAAGCCTATGCTGACTAGCTGATTGATGCATTCATTGTTTTGGTATGTACACATATTAATTAAGTCTTTGTTCTTTTTTCTAGCCCTCCGGATCGAGCACAACTTCGGTAAAGAGACGAGGCCCGAAGAAAAAGTTGAGCTCGGATGAAAAGCTTGAGATCACAGCAATCGCGCCCGACGGCCAACCTATTGAACCCCTCCGGACAAAGAGGGCATTTGTTGCTCAGTGCAGGGTTCTGGTTAGGGACAAGATCCCGATAAGCATCCAGCAATGGTTTAAGCCGGCTAAAGAAGACCCTGAGGTGTCTTATGTCAATGATATGCAGAAAAATGATCTTTGGACTGAGCTGAAGTCAAATTTCACCCTACCGCCAGAGGATAATCCAGAGAACCCAATTAAAGAGAAATTAATCAAGTCTTTTGCTCTGAAGAGGATGGCAGATCTATTCAGGAGGTGGAAGAAAGAGCTCAATAGGTTTGTCGATAAAAAAGAGACACCAGAATTTAAGGGCAGATATGAGAAGATCTGAGATCACTGGCCCGCATTTGTGGCCTACAAGACATCGGAAAAGAGTAAGAAGATGTCGGCGACAAACAAGCAGAATGCCGCGAAGAAGAAGCTTCACCATCGCACGGGGTCAGGTGGCTACCTCGTAGCCCGGCCTAAGTGGTCCAAGGTTGAGAATGATCTGCTTCATAAAGAGATCAGACCAGAGACATATAACTGGCCAGACCGTTGCCGGACTTGGTTCTTCAGGGCTGGCGGAACCTTGGACCCTGAAACAGGGGGATGCATTTGGACGAACGAACAAATGGACATACCAGTCAGTAGGCTTAAGCACTATATCGACGCAGCGCAGGAAGGGACGTTCTTTCCAGACAGAGAGCACGACGAGCTCACAATGGCCCTCGGGAATCCTGAGCACCCTGGACGGACACGAGGCACGCCAGGCTCCGTTCCATGGAATGTTGGGTTTCCGGACGCAGGCGGTTACAAATCCCATGAGAGGAGGAAAAAAGTGCAGCAGACCGAACTGCAGGCGCTGCACACAAGGGTACAAGCGATAGAGGAACGAGAAGCAAATCGCAGCAAACGTACTGCCGAAGCCTCCCCCGAAGCTACCCCGCCATCTCAGCGCAGAAGCAGCGTGGCTTCCACCGAGCAGCTTCAGCTGCAGCATGCCTTGACGGCTCCTGCCAGCTATCCTGTGGATGCTATAACGGAGTCTCAAAATTGCCACCTTATGACGCAATGGATGAATTTGAAGGTCAAGGCGGCTGTTGGCTCTGTTTATCCTACTGAACCCGGCGCAACTTTTCACTGCATGCCGATTCCAGAAGGATATGCTAGGGTGATGGTGGATGAGATAACGGAGGGATTTGAGGACCTCCAGCTTGACCACCCTACCGGTGAAGGGGAGACTCGGCTGGGGTCTGCTCTGAAGACTCCATGCCTATGGCGGAAGGACCTCATCAACCTTCCGAACTGGACGCCTCCGCCTCCTCCTCCTCCTCCTCCGGCGAGTCAGGGCACTCCTCCTCCTCCACCGCCTCCTCCTCCGGCGAGTGACGATCAGGGCCCTCGGCCGGCTCCTTCTCCGGCGCGTGGCGGCACTCTGCCTCCGTCTCCGCCTGCACCGACGCGCCCGAGCAGCCAACCTCCTCCTTCTCCGCCTCGTCAGCAAGGGCAGAAGAGACCTGCCGCCGCTCCAGCTGCTCCGGCGGGTCGTAGTCCTTCTCCTCCGCCTCTTAAGCAAGTAAAGAAGACAACGGCTTCGTCTGCTCCATCGGCGTCTAGCAGTACAACCAGAGGCGGGAGGACATATAGATTCGGTCCTTCTCTGAAGACTCCAGAGAAGTTACCATACGAGAGGACCCAGGAGGAGAACGCCGAGATCGCGCGAGAAGAAGTGAGGAAATTCTTTGAAGGGGTGAAAGCAAAGCAACATCCACCTCCGGAGGAGAAGGTAGATGGGGTGAAAGTGAAGCGCACTCTGGCTGCCCTGACAAAACCACCAAAGTCTGATCCGCCGAAAGGAAACTATGACCGCATTATTGGAAAGGAATTTGCCGAAGCGGAGCGGTCGGGAACTACTGTCAGTGATGAAAGGCTGAAAAAACGACGAGCTGGGAAACAAATTGCCCAGCTCGGCAAACAAGCGAAGCAATCATGCCCCCCGCTCAAGGTGCCTAGCCACAACGTCGCTAATGACCCGAGGATGGTGCCCGGTTATAATAATCTTGCAGATTACCTGCCCGACGAAGTACATTATGAACCCATGGACATGCGGATGCAAAGATACGAGTACGGGAAGCCTCTCGTCAAAGATGAAAGATCTCTATCAACGATGATGCGAAGATTGCATGATTGGTACTTGAAAATCTGCAGAGACTCTGGGGGGAGGAGTACTTTGTATGTGAGAGTTAAAAAGGAGCATGACCTCGTTGGAATTGATCTGTTGCCTGTTCCATTTGAGGAGTTCTATCAGTTTTTCAATCAATTGGCCCTCGATAAAACAACGATCGCCTGCTACTGTCTGTAAGTAGTACTACTTCTGTCATTAAGTTTCTCTATATAGCTTAGCTCTTTCATTGCATGTATTTATAATCATCCTCACTATATTATGCAGATTGAAGATCGTCGAATTGAAGAAAAGACAAGTCGGTGATATTGGGTTCATTAACACATATCTCATAGATGCAACTGAGGTTAAACTTCATGCCGCAGCTACCGAGGCCAACATGCTAGAATCGTTCGTAATAAATCAAAACAAAGATATAATACTCTTTCCTTACAACTTCAAGTGAGTGTTACTGTCTTGTGCGTATTCGGTTTCCCTTATATATTAGTCAAGGTTATAGTAATGTAATTCATGAGTTATGCATGCGTGTGCAGTTTCCACTATATTCTCCTAGAGATTAAGCTTGAGCAGGGACTAGTAACTGTCTTAGACTCAAGACGAAAAGATCCCCAGGACTATGCAGACATGACTGAAATCCTCAAGAAGTAAGTTAAATCGATCATTATCCACCATATCAGCAACTTTGTTCATTTCCTGATATCAAGTAATTGTTTTCTTTGTCCGGCAGGGTTTGGAGAAAATTCACCAAAAAAGTTCCGGGACTGCCGAAGGAGCTGGAATTTAGACACCCGAAAGTAAGTACTATAGTAGCATGTTCCGCACATCTCCTAGTGATTCAAGCGCTAGTTTCATCAATACCATTTAGCATTCTTGCTTATCAGTTTGATTGACCTCTATTTCTTGTAAAGTGGTTGTGGCAGGAACAAGGGAATGATTTCTGTGGATACTACATCTGCGAGTCCATCCGCCACATGACGTGTGAGCGGGGCGGGTACTCTAACGAACAATATGAAGTACGTAAATAACAATATTCACAATTTTATTTTATTACCATCATTTGTGTTGAGTTTCATTCATTCATATATATATATATATATATATATATATATATGTATTGACCCCCTTCTTCAAATTAGATGTTTCGGAAGCGGGATGAACTCCTAGCACCAGCTCGCATGCGAGCAATTCAAGAGGAATTGGCAGCATTCTTTCTTGACCACGTGATCCCTGAAGACGGAGAATTCTATGTTAAACCTGAGTCCGTATGATTATATTTGTAAGAGATAATTACTGTATATATGTAGCCGGTACTGTCAGATAGATATACGAGAACTTGTTGTTCGACCAATCTCTCGGAGAAGGAGAGGTGGTCGATATCACTTCTCTCTGTATGCATATATGTTCATGACGATCTTCTGTTTCCTTCGTTTGCTTTACTAGCTAGCCAGCGTGTCTAGTCCTCTCTATACGTATGTATAGTACGTAGCGTCGACCAAGCACGGACATAAGAGAGGACGATCTCTATATTAATTATAGCTAGCTAACACAATATATGAAACACCTAAATTAACCCCCCAAAACCCCCAACCCCCCCCCTTTCAAAAACAAAACAAAAACCCTAGCCACAGAAATGCTGACGCGTGGATGCCTATTGGTCCCGGTTGGTGCCACCAACCGGGACCAAAGAGTCTCCTGACTGGGCTCTGCACACTGCCCACGTGGAGGGGCTTTAGTCCCCGTTCTGTATTGAACCGGGACTAAAGGTGGGAGGTATTAGTACCGACACTTTAGTCCCGGTTCAGGAACCGGGACTAAAGGCCCTTACGAACCGGGACTATAGGCCCTTTTTCTACCAGTGCCAACAAGCCGTGCAAGGAAACAAGATTTATTGGTAATAAATACCGAAATGAATGCTGGAATTCTATCCCATATTTTATTCTGCTACATATCCTGGACTATAGATAGGCTGGCTATAATGACTTGGATATTGCCAAAACGTGGGATATTGGCTCGGTCCCACCATCAACCTTTATCTACAACAAATTGAATATTTGCTCAAAGTGCAAGTCTATGGGCCATCTGGCTATCAGGACCCCGATTCTAAGTATCACTTTGCGGCCTCACGCACGGTAATCCCACGGGTGTCGCCGTACCATGGCCCGGGACCGTTTGCGCCTTTTGGCTCACGTATATGATAGTGTCGCTAGCATCCATATGATAGAGAACCCGGGCTGACATGACTAGTCATGAACCCAAAGTGGCACTAACTTACGGGGTCAGGCATACATGAATCAACATCGAGCATGTCGGTCAGCATCGCGCGAATCCGGGCTGTAGCACTGGCTAACAGGACTCCGGTGAACCGGGCTGTAGCAGGCTAGGCAGGACTCCGGATTGTTGGAAATATGCCCTAGAGGCAATAATAAAAGCATTATTATTATATTTCCTTGTTCATGGTAATTGTCTTTATTCATGCTATAATTGTGTTATCCGGAAATTGTAATACATGTGTGAATAACAGACACCAACATGTCCCGAGTAAGCCTCTAGTTGACTAGCTCGTTAATCAACAGATAGTCATGGTTTCCTGGCTATGGACATAAGATGTCATTGATAACGAGATCACATCATTAGGAGAATGATGTGATGGACAAGACCCAATCCTAAACATAGCATAACGATCGTATAGTTCGTTTGCTAGAGTTTTGCAATGTCAAGTATCTTTTCCTTAGACCATGAGATCGTGTAACTTCCGGATACCGTAGGAGTGCTTTGGGTGTACCAAACGTCACAACGTAACTGGGCGACTATAAAGGTACACTACGGGTATCTCCGAAAGTGTCTGTTGGGTTGACACGGATCAAGACTGGGATTTGTCACTCCGTATGACGGAGAGGTATCACTGGGCCCACTCGGTAATGCATCATCATAATGAGCTCAAAGTGACCAAGTGTCTGGTCACGGGATCATGCATTACGGTACGAGTAAAGTGACTTGCCGGTAACGAGATTGAACGAGGTATTGGGATGCCGACGATCGAATCTCGGGCAAGTAATATATCGATTGACAAAGGGAATTGCATACGGGGTTGATTGAATCCTCGACATCGTGGTTCATCCGATGAGATCATCGTGGAGCATGAGGGAGCCAACATGGGTATCCAGATCCCGCTGTTGGTTATTGACCGGAGAGTCGTCTCGGTCATGTCTGCTTGTCTCCCGAACCCGTAGGGTCTACACACTTAAGGTTCGGTGACGCTAGGGTTGTGAAGATAAGTATATGCAGTAACCCGAATGTTGTTCGGGGTCCCGGATGAGATCCAGGACGTCACGAGGAGTTCTGGAATGGTCCGGAGCTAAAGAATTATATATAGGATGTGCAGTTTCGGCCATCGGGACAAGTTTCGGGGTACCCGGTATTGTACCGGGACCACCGGAAGGGTCCCGGGGGTCCACCGGGTGGGGCCACCTATCCTGGAGGGCCCCATGGGCTGAAATAGGAGGGAACCCAGCCCATAGTGGGCTGGGGCGCCAGCCCCTAGGGGGCCCATGCGGCTAGGGCTAAGGGGAAACCCTAGAGGGGGCGCCCCCCTTGCCTTGGGGAGCAAGCCCCACCCTAGGCCGCCGCCCCCCTAGTAGATTCCATCTACTAGGGCCGGCGCCCCCCCATGGCACCCCTATATATAGTGGGGGAGAGGAGGGACTTCACACACCAGCCCCTGGCGCCTCCCTCTCTCCCCGTTACGTCTCTCTTCCTCGTAGTATAGGCGAAGCCCTGGTGCTGCGACGCCCTGCATCCACCACCACGCCGTCGTGCTGCTGGATCTTCGTCAACCTCTCCTTCCCCCTTGCTGGATCAAGAAGGAGGAGACGTCTCCCGTCCCGTACGTGTGTTGAACGTGGAGGTGCCGTCCGTTCGGCGTTGGTCATCGGTGATTTGGATCACGTTGTGTACGACTACATCATCCCCGTTCGTTGAACGCTTCCGCACGCGATCTACAAAGGTATGTAGATGCATCTCGTGACTCGTTGCTAGATGAACTCCTAGATGATCTTGGTGAAACGAGTAGGAATTTTTTTTGTTTTCTGCAACGTTCTCCAATAGTGGTATCAGAGCTAGGTCTATGTGTAGTTCTTTTGCGCGAGTAGAACACAATTTGTTGTGGGCGTGGATTTGTCAACTTTCTTGCCGCTACTAGTCTTTTCTTGCTTCAGCGGTATTGTGGGATGAAGCGGCCCGGACCAACCTTACACGTACTCTTACGTGAGACCGGTTCCACCGACTAACATGCACTAGTTGCATAAGGTGGATGGCGTGTGTCTGTCTCTCCCACTTTAGTTGGAGCGGATTCGATGAACAGGGTCCTTATGAAGGGTAAATAGAAGTTGACAAATCACGTTGTGTCTTTCACGTAGGTAAGAAAACGTTCTTGCTAGAACCCTAATTCAGCCACGTAAAACTTGCAACAACAATTAGAGGACGTCTAACTTGTTTTTGCAGCAAGTGGTTTGTGATATGATATGGCCAAAGTTGTGATGAATGATGAATGATCTATATGTGATGTATGAGATGTTCATGCTATTGTAATAGGAATCACGACTTGCATGTCGATGAGTATGGCAACCGGCAGGAGCCATAGGAGTTGTCTTTATTCTTTTATATGACCTGCGTGTCATTGAGAAACGCCATGTAAATTACTTTACTTTATTGCTAAACGCGTTAGCCATAGTAGTAGAAGTAATAGTTGGCGAGCAACTTCATGGAGACACGATGATGCAGATCATGATGATGGAGATCATGGTGTCAAGCCGGTGACAAGATGATCATGGAGCCCCAAGATGGAGATCAAAGGAGCTATGTGATATTGGCCATATCATGTCACGTTTATTATTTGATTGCATGTGATGTTTATCATGTTTTGCATCTTGTTTACTTAGAACGACGGTAGTAAATAAGATGATCCCTCATAATAATTTCAAGAAGTGTTCCCCCTAACTGTGCACCGTTGCGACAGTTCGTTGTTTCGAAGCACCACGTGATGATCGGGTGTGATAGATTCTAACGTTCACATACAACGGGTGTAAGACAGATTTACACATGCAAACACTTAGGTTGACTTGACGAGCCTAGCATGTACAGACATGGCCTCGGAACACAGAAGACCGAAAGGTCGAGCATGAGTCGTATAGAAGATACGATCAACATGAAGATGTTCACCGACGTTGACTAGTCCGTCTCACGTGATGATCGGACACGGCCTAGTTGACTCGGATCATGTTATACTTAGATGACTAGAAGAGGGATGTCTATCTAAGTGGGAGTTCATAAATAATTTGATTTGATGAACTTAATTATCATGAACTTAGTCTAAAATATTTACAATATGTCTTGTAGATCAAATGGCCAACGTAGTCCTCAACTTCAACGCGTTCCTAGAGAAAACCAAGCTGAAAGACGATGGCAGCAACTACACGGACTGGGTCCGGAACCTGAGGATCATCCTCATAGCTGCCAAGAAAGATTATGTCCTACAAGCACCGCTGGGTGACACACCTGTCCTTCCTGCTGAACAAGACGTTATGAACGCTTGGCAGGCACGTACCGATGACTACTCCCTCGTTCAGTGCGGCATGCTTTACAGTTTAGAACCGGGGCTCCAAAAGTGTTTTGAGAGACATCGAGCATATGAGATGTTCGAAGAGCTGAGAATGGTTTTCCAAGGTCATGCCCGGGTCGAGAGATATGAGGTCTCCGACAAGTTCTTCAGCTGTAAGATGGAGGAAAACAGTTCTGTCAGTGAGCACATACTCACGATGTCTGGATTACATAACCGCTTGACTCAGCTAGGAGTTAATCTCCCGGATGATGCGGTCATTGACAGAATCCTCCAGTCGCTTCCACCGAGCTACAAGAGCTTTGTGATGAACTTCAATATGCAGGGGATGGAAAAGACCATTCCTGAAGTATTTGCTATGCTGAAATCAGCAGAGGTAGAAGTCAAGAAGGAACATCAGGTGTTGATGGTCAATAAAACCACTAAGTTCAAGAAGGGCAAGGGTAAGAAAGCCTTCAAGAAGGACGGCAAGGAAGTTGCCGCGCCCGGCAAGGAAGCTGCCGGGAAGAAGCCAAAGAATGGACCCAAGCCCGAGACTGAGTGTTTTTATTGCAAGGGAAGTGGTCACTGGAAGCGGAATTGCCCCAAATACTTAACGGACAAGAAGGCCGGCAAAACAAAAGGTATATGTGATATACATGTAATTGATGTGTACCTAACCAGTACTCGTAGTAGCTCTTGGGTATTTGATACCGGTGCAGTTGCTCACATTTGTAACTCAAAGCAGGAGCTGCGGAATAAACGGAGACTGGCGAAGGACGAGGTGACGATGCGCGTCGGGAATGGTTCCAAGGTCGATGTGATCGCCGTCGGCACGCTGCCTCTTCATTTACCTACGGGATTAGTTTTAAACCTCAATAATTGTTATTTAGTGCCAGCTTTGAGCATGAACATTGTATCGGGATCTCGTTTAATTCGAGATGGCTACTCATTTAAATCCGAGAATAATGGTTGTTCCATTCATATGAGAGATATGTTTTATGGTCATGCTCCTATGGTGAATGGTTTATTCTTAATGAATCTCGAGCGTAATGCTACACATGTTCATAGTGTGAATACCAAAAGATGTAAGGTTGATAATGATAGTCCCACATACTTGTGGCACTGCCGCCTTGGTCACATAGGTGTCAAACGCATGAAGAAGCTCCATGCAGATGGACTTTTAGAGTCTCTTGATTATGAATCATTTGACACGTGCGAACCATGCCTCATGGGTAAAATGACCAAGACTCCGTTCTCAGGAACAATGGAGCGAGCAACCAACTTATTGGAAATCATACATACTGATGTGTGCGGTCCAATGAGTGTTGAGGCTCGCGGTGGCTATCGTTATGTTCTCACTCTCACTGATGACTTGAGTAGATATGGGTATGTCTACTTAATGAAACACAAGTCTGAAACCTTTGAAAAGTTTAAGGAATTTCAGAGTGAGGTTGAGAATCAACGTGACAGGAAAATCAAGTTTCTACGATCAGATCGTGGAGGAGAATACTTGAGTCACGAATTTGGCACACACTTAAGAAAATGTGGAATAGTTTCACAACTAACGCCGCCTGGAACACCTCAGCGTAACGGTGTGTCCGAACGTCGTAATCGCACTCTATTAGATATGGTGCGGTCTATGATGTCTCTTACCGATTTACCGCTATCTTTTTGGGGCTATGCTTTAGAGACTGCCGCATTCACTTTAAATAGGGCTCCGTCGAAATCCGTTGAGACGACACCGTATGAATTATGGATTGGGAAGAAACCTAAGCTGTCGTTTCTAAAAGTTTGGGGATGCGATGCTTATGTCAAGAAACTTCAACCTGAAAAGCTCGAACCCAAGTCGGAAAAATGCGTCTTCATAGGATACCCTAAAGAAACTATTGGGTATACCTTCTACCTCAGATCCGAAGGCAAGGTCTTTGTTGCCAAGAATGGATCCTTTCTAGAGAAGGAGTTTCTCTCGAAAGAAGTAAGTGGGAGGAAAGTAGAACTAGATGAAGTATTGCCTCTTGAACCGGAAAATGGCGCAACTCAAGAAAATGTTCCTGAGGTGCCAGCACCGACTAGAGAGGATGTTAATGATAATGATCAAGATACTTCTAATCTAGCTCCTACTGAAATTCGAAGGTCCACAAGGACACGTTCCGCACCAGAGTGGTACGGCAACCCTGTCTTGGAAATCATGTTGTTAGACAACGGTGAACCTTCGAACTATGAAGAAGCGATGGCGGGCCCGGATTCCGACAAATGGCTAGAAGCCATGAAATCCGAGATAGGATCCATGTATGAAAACGAAGTGTGGACTTTGACTGACTTGCCTGTTGAACGGCGAGCCATAGAAAATAAATGGATCTTTAAGAAGAAGATAGACGCGGATGGTAATGTGACCATCTATAAGGCTCGGCTTGTCGCTAAGGGTTACCGACAAGTTCAAGGGGTTGACTACGATGAGACTTTCTCACCGGTAGCGAAGCTGAAGTCCGTCCGAATCATGTTAGCAATTGCCGCGTTTTACGACTATGAAATATGGAAAATGGACGTCAAAACGGCATTCCTTAATGGTTTCCTTAAGGAAGAATTGTATATGATGCAGCCAGAAGGTTTTGTCGATCCTAAGAATGCTGACAAGGTATGCAAGCTCCAACGCTCGATTTATGGGCTGGTGCAAGCATCTCGGAGTTGGAACATTCGCTTTGATGAGATGATCAAAGCGTTTGGGTTTACGCAGACTTATGGAGAAGCCTGTGTTTACAAGAAAGTGAGTGGGAGCTCTGTAGCATTTCTCATATTATATGTAGATGACATACTTTTGATGGGAAATGATATAGAACTCTTGGACAGCATCAAGGCCTACTTGAATAAGAGTTTTTCAATGAAGGACCTTGGAGAAGCTGCTTATATATTAGGCATCAAGATCTATAGAGATAGATCAAGACGCCTCATAGGTCTTTCACAAAGCACATACCTTGATAAGATATTGAAGAAGTTCAATATGGATCAGTGTAAGAAGGGGTTCTTGCCTGTACTGCAAGGTATGAAATTGAGCTCGGCTCAAAGTCCGACCACGGCAGAAGAAATAGAAGAGATGAGTGTCATCCCCTATGCCTCAGCCATAGGTTCTATTATGTATGCCATGCTGTGTACCAGACCTGATGTAAATCTTGCCGTAAGTTTGGTAGGAAGATACCAAAGTAATCCCGGCAAGGAACACTGGACAGCGGTCAAGAATATCCTAAAGTACCTGAAAAGGACTAAGGAGATGTTTCTCGTTTATGGAGGTGATGAAGAGCTCGTCGTAAAGGGTTACGTCGATGCTAGCTTCGACACAGATCTGGATGACTCAAAGTCACAAACCGGATACGTGTATATTTTGAATGGTGGGGCAGTAAGCTGGTGCAGTTGCAAGCAGAGCGTCGTGGCGGGATCTACATGTGAAGCGGAGTACATGGCAGCCTCGGAGGCAGCACATGAAGCAATTTGGGTGAAGGAGTTCATCACCGACCTCGGAGTCATACCCAATGCGTCGGGGCCGATCAAGCTCTTCTGTGACAACACTGGAGCTATTGCACTTGCCAAGGAGCCCAGGTTTCACAAGAAGACAAGGCATATCAAGCGTCGCTTCAACTCCATTCGTGAAAATGTTCAGGATGGAGACATAGATATTTGTAAAGTACATACGGACCTGAATGTAGCAGATCCGTTGACTAAACCTCTCCCTAGGGCAAAACATGATCAACACCAGAATTCCATGGGTGTTCGATTCATCACAATGTAACTAGATTATTGACTCTAGTGCAAGTGGGAGACTGTTGGAAATATGCCCTAGAGGCAATAATAAAAGCATTATTATTATATTTCCTTGTTCATGGTAATTGTCTTCATTCATGCTATAATTGTGTTATCCGGAAATTGTAATACATGTGTGAATAACAGACACCAACATGTCCCTAGTAAGCCTCTAGTTGACTAGCTCGTTAATCAACAGATAGTCATGGTTTCCTGGCTATGGACATAAGATGTCATTGATAATGAGATCACATCATTAGGAGAATGATGTGATGGACAAGACCCAATCCTAAACATAGCATAAAGATCGTATAGTTCGTTTGCTAGAGTTTTGCAATGTCAAGTATCTTTTCCTTAGACCATGAGATCGTGTAACTCCCGGATACCGTAGGAGTGCTTTGGGTGTACCAAACGTCACAACGTAACTGGGTGACTATAAAGGTACACTACGGGTATCTCCGAAAGTGTCTGTTGGGTTGACACGGATCAAGACTGGGATTTGTCACTCCGTATGACGGAGAGGTATCACTGGGCCCACTCGGTAATGCATCATCATAATGAGCTCAAAGTGACCAAGTGTCTGGTCACGGGATCATGCATTACGGTACGAGTAAAGTGACTTGCCGGTAACGAGATTGAACAAGGTATTGGGATGCCGACGATCGAATCTCGGGCAAGTAATATATCGATTGACAAAGGGAATTGCATACGGGGTTGATTGAATCCTCGACATCATGGTTCATCCGATGAGATCATCATGGAGCATGTGGGAGCCAACATGGGTATCCAGATCCCGCTGTTGGTTATTGACCGGAGAGTCGTCTCGGTCATGTCTGCTTGTCTCCCGAACCCGTAGGGTCTACACACTTAAGGTTCGGTGATGCTAGGGTTGTGAAGATAAGTATATGCAGTAACCCGAATGTTGTTCGGGGTCCCGGATGAGATCCAGGACGTCACGAGGAGTTCTGGAATGGTCCGGAGGTAAATAATTATATATAGGATGTGCAGTTTCGGCCATCGGGACAAGTTTCGGGGGACCCGGTATTGTACCGGGACCACCGGAAGGGTCCCGGGGGTCCACCGGGTGGGGCCACCTATCCCGGAGGGCCCCATGGGCTGAAATAGGAGGGAACCCAGCCCATAGTGGGCTGGGGCGCCAGCCCCTAGGGGGCCCATGCGGCTAGGGCTAAGGGGAAACCCTAGAGGGGGCGCCCCCCTTGCCTTGGGGAGCAAGCCTCACCCTAGGCCGCCGCCCCCCCTAGTAGATTCCATCTACTAGGGCCGGCGCCCCCCCATGGCACCCCTATATATAGTGGGGGAGAGGAGGGACTTGACACACCAGCCCCTGGCGCCTCCCTTTCTCCCCGTTACGTCTCTCTTCCTCGTAGTATAGGCGAAGCCCTGCTGCTGCGACGCCCTGCATCCACCACCACGCCGTCGTGCTGCTGGATCTTCGTCAACCTCTCCTTCCCCCTTGCTGGATCAAGAAGGAGGAGACGTCTCCCGTCCCGTACGTGTGTTGAACGTGGAGGTGCCGTCCGTTCGGCGCTGGTCATCAGTGATTTGGATCACGTTGTGTACGACTACATCATCCCCGTTCGTTGAACGCTTCCGAACGCGATCTACAAAGGTATGTAGATGCATCTCGTGACTCGTTGCTAGATGAACTCCTAGATGATCTTGGTGAAACGAGTAGGAATTTTTTTTTGTTTTCTGCAACGTTCTCCAACACGGATGTCACCGCGTGACATTTCCTCGAAGGGACAGACACAGGAACGAAGTGAATCACATGCTGGCCAGTCAAGTGTTCCGGAGCAGTAGTGCTGGGCTAGCAGGACTCCGGTGAACCAGGCTGTAGCGGACTACTATGGCTCATGGAAGCACAAGACTACATTTCCCCATAAGAGAGGCTACCAAGGATAAACAACTAGGTTGTTGGATCCCACACATACCAAGCATTTCAATCATACACTCAATATGTGCAATACAACATGGCATCACAACAAAACTCTACGACTCATAGTATTTATTCATTAGGCTCCGAGGAGCCAAGCATTACAAACATGGGTCTCATGACCCCAACATACAGAGCATACAAGCAACAAGCACATGCGGAAGCTTAACTTGTCTGAGTACAGACAACTACAAATGAAGAAGGCTGAGAAGCCTGACTATCTACAAGACCCTGCCGAGGGCTCAAGATCGTAGCTGAGGTATCAAGCTAAACGTCGAAGTATGCGGAACTACTAGTGAGACTGAAATCTCTCTGCAAAAACATAAAATAAGCAAACGTGAGTACAAATGTACCCAGCAAGACTTACATCAGAACTAGCTACATATGCATCGGTATCATCAAAGGGGTGGTGGAGTTTAACTGCAGCAAGCCAGCTTTTAATCAGTGGCTAAACTGAACTACGACTAGAAGCAACTCTTTTGAGGTGGCGCACACGAGTCCACATATTCACCATACCAATACACCACTATGGATCCGCTCCCATCTCCCTGCGAGAACGCCATCCATAGCACTCACACTTATCTTGCGCATTTCAGAGTATCCACTTTCACTTGTCTATGAACTATGCAAGGGGTCCAAGTTTCCATATCCGAGGAATCCGGCTATTCGAATAGATAATGATAACCCTGCAGGGGTGTACTTCTTCACACACGCTCTCGCCACTTACCACCATGTACACATCGTGTATCTCGGCAACCTTCAAGCGGAAGCCTAGCGAGGGAGTCGGCCACGACCTGACTAACCGACAAGTCTCTAGTCCAGGTTTATTGCCTATTCAGGTTCCATCCGCAAGGAGATCCGGCCAGGGTGTCGCTCACGGCCCCAAACGATGTGAGCAGGGTTCCCAAGCCCACCATCCGAGTGCCACTTGGTACACCATGCCACTATGCCTAGTATGTCCCAAGCCCACCTGTACCGGGTGCCACTTGGTAGACTACTAACACTACCTACAAACACCAGAAACTAGTTGCAACTCCTGGACAGAGATCAGGTTGATTAATAAGTCGAGAGAGCTTGGAGCGCCCGGAGCCCAATGTGTGGTAGTAACTGTTGATGGATCACAAACACAGAACTCCGTTCCTGAGGACGACTGCAATGCGACAACCCACCATGTACTCCTACATGGCCTCTCACCGCTACCTTTACCAAATCGTGTTCACACACTTAGCTCACACACAGTAGGACATGTTCATCACCATTCCAATTCATTACCGATGAATCAGACCTGACTCAACTCTAAGCAATAGCAGGCATGACAAACAAGCATGAATGAGTAGGCACACCAGGGCTCAAACAACTCCTGCTCATGCTAGTGGGTTTCATCTATTTATTGTGGCAATGATAGGTCATGCAAAGGAAAGGGGTTCATCTACCGCAGCATGTAACCGTTGAATCGTTGTGTCTTAATGTAGTAAAAGAGAGCAGGAGCGAGAGAGTGGGATTGTATCGGAATGAACAAGGGAGTTTTGCTTTCCTGACACTTCTGAAGATAGTATAGTTCTTCATTGGTGTCATCGGTCTCATCATCGGAATGTCGTCTACTAAGAGGGGACAATTACCGGCAAACAAGGAATAACACAATCAATGCGATGCAACAATATGATGCATAATCATGACATGGCAATATGCTGTTGATTGAGCTAATGCAACTAGCAACAAGGTAAATGGAGTTGGTTTGAACACTAGGTTCAAATTCAAACTCCATATGTGCTTTCTTAAATGCCATTAATTCAAATTGTCATATACAGTGGCTGTAAGTTGTTCAAACATGCATGAGAACGGTACAGATGGATATATTGAATTTTTCTAATCATTTTTCATATATAAAATATTTCATTTGGAGCTACGGTTGATTTTCTATGCATTTTTGAAGTTTATACTAATTTCTAGAATTTTCTGAATTATTTTAAAACCCAAAAGTCAATTACTCCATCATCACTATGTCATGCCTGCGTCAGCAGGTCAACAGCGCAGACCCAGGTCAACCTTGACCAGTGGGTCCCGCATGTCAGTGTAACAGCGTCAGCAGTAGAGGCTGACCAGTGGGGTCAGTCAACGCTGAGGTGGCAAGGTCAAACAGACCGGTGGGGCCACGGACATTAGCTTAAATTAAACAGGTGTCGGTGTCAAAACCGGCGGATCTCGGGTAGGGGGTCCCGAACTGTGCGTCTAGGCCGGATGGTAACAAGAGGTAGAGGACACGATGTTTTACCCAGGTTCGGGCACTCTTGATGGAGGTAAAACCCTACGTCCTGCTTGATTGATATTGATGATATGGGTAGTACAAGAGTAGATCTACCACAAGATCAGAGAGGCTAAACCCTAGAAGCTAGCCTTTGGTATGATTGTTCGTCCTATGGACTAAAACCCTCCGGTTTATATAGACACCGGAGAGGGCTAGGGTTACACCGAGTCGGTTACAATGGTAGGAGATCTACATATCCGTATCGCCAAGCTTGCCTTCCACGCCAAGGAAAGTCCCTTACGGACACGGGACAAAGTCTTCAATCTTGTTTCTTCATAGTCCAGGAGTCTGGCCGAAGGTATAGTCAGGCTATCCGGACACCCCCTAATCCAGGACTCCCTCAGTAGCCCCTGGACCAGGCTTCAATGACGATGAGGCCGGCGCGGAGATTGTCTTTGGCAATGCAAGGCGGGTTCCTCCTCCAAATACTTCATAGAAGATTTTGAACACAAAGGTAGTGTCCAGCTCTGCAAAATAAGTTTCCACATATTGCCATAGAGAGAATAATATTTACACAAATCTAATCTGCTGACGTATTCCATAGCGTGACATCACACCACGGCCAAGTCTTTATTCGAATCGTTTTACTGTCCCACCTTAGCGCATTTAGCGAGGCGGTTTCCTTGGCACGTCTTGTTAAAGCAGAGATCGTGTCCCCTTATTCCGGGATTCTCATCAATACGGGTGTGGGTAACCCAACCGCGCCATTGACTATGGCGCTTGGGAGATAAGCGAGTTTTACCAGGCTGGTGGGGGCGCATAGTCGCGTCCGCCCATATAAGGGGATAAGGATCCACCTTTTCATCCACGCCTTCTTCCTCCTTTGCCTATCCATTTCCACGCACTCGAGCTCCAGCGCCCAAGTCCGCACACCCCACCTCAACCTTCTCCAGCCATGTCCGGAGCGGGAGGCAAGTGGATGGTCTCCTCCGTCACGGAGGGACACATCAAAAGACTAAGGAAGGCCGTATACTTGTCTAACGACATTGCGCACCGGCTTCCTGAAGTGGGGCAGCTTATCCCCACCCCTAGGCCCCATGAGAGGGTGGTGTTCCTCCCCCATTTCCTCCGCGGACTGGGCTTCCCTCTCCACCCATTTGTACGGGGGCTCATGTTCTACTATGGCCTGGATTTCCACGATCTGGTCCCGAACTTTGTCCTCAACATCTCGGCGTTTATCGTCGTGTGTGAGGCTTTCTTCCGCATCCGCCCCCATTTTGGCCTATGGCTCAAGACTTTCAATGTCAAGCCGAAGGTGGTGCACGGCACCCAAGCGGAGTGTGGAGGCGCCATGGTGGGCAAGATGCCCAACGTCCTATGGTTCGAGGGCTCCTTCGTGGAATCCCTAAAGGGGTGGCAGTCAGGGTGGTTTTACATCACCGAGCCACGTGACCCTGAATGGGTCGCAGCCCCCGAGTTCCGATCCGGACCCCCTACACGGCACGCCTCCTGGAAAAAGACGGGCCTGTCGTGGGGTAAAAAAGGAGAGCTGACCGGACTCCAAACATGCGTCCAAACCCTGGTGGACAGGAAGCTCAAACTTGTCAACGTAGTCCAGGTTATGCTCATCCGCCGGATCCTCCCGTGTCGACAATGGGCTTTCAACCTGTGGGAGTTAGACCCCGCACGGCACCAAACTCTGAGCAGGCTCTTTGACACGACGTACGAAGATGCTTGGAAGGTGCTTTTCAAGGGCGCCGAGGCCCCCGCATCCGCTACCGAGGATCGCGGATTCAGCACGCAGCATCACGCTCGTGCGGTAAGCTGTTTTTACCTTTTACAGGGTATTAGTTCTTCATAGTTTGACTCCATGCAGGATCTAAGCTCCCTTACCTTTGACAGGATTGGCAGGAGACATCCGGACAGATCAACTGCCCGGCTCCTTTGCCCGAAGGCCAAGCGGACGCTCGCTTGGCGAAGCTGCTGGTTCTGGCACCCTACGTGGTGCCGGAGAAGAAGGCCAAGAAGAAGGCCACGGGGACTCGAAAGAGTGCCCAGCGCCAGGAGGTGTCGGATTCATCATCCGATGATTCCAAGGCGCACTCCTCCCACGAATACGAGGAGGAGGAAGAAGAGACCTCTCCCCCTCCAGCGGGGGGAGGGAAGAAAAGGAAGGCCGCCCCAACCGGGGAGGCCGAAGGGTCCAAGAGGGGGAAGACCCCTCCTCCGGACTACTCCACCAACGCCGATGACGGCGAAGAGGAGTGGCCGCACAGGGCCAAGCCCCTAGCGATATCGTAAGTATCCGGATACCAGAGTGACTCATAGTATTCCCCCATTGCACAGCTTTTCCTTACGTCGAACATGATTGTGTAGTCCGCCCAAGGCCGGGCTCGACGAGTCGTCGAGCGGCTCCCTGGATTAGTCAGATGTGAATTCGCTTCCGACGGCTTCCTCCCCCCACCCTACGGACGGCGCCGAGGTGGCGTCCCAACAGGTTCCAAGCCAGGAGGAGGTGGTCCTGGAGGCGCCGCAAGGCAACCTCCCGGACTCCAGGCGTAAAGGGGATAGAACCCCCAAGGGCTCCAAGTCCGGCCTTGAGCCGAACACCACACCGGAACCTTCAATGGCTCCGGACTCCAGTAGGCAGCCTCCTTCCAAGAGGAGGGATCCTACCGAGTCGGTGACCTCCGTCCAACCGGAGGCACCGGACAATTTGCTGGAGACGCTTAACGGCGCCTCCATCGACGAGGAGCACCGCACTATTATGAAGCCCGTGCCAGCCTTCTAACAGGCTTTGAGGTAAGTAAAGAATATGTAAAAATATTACCGCATAGACAGTAGCCCCTGATGCTCTGTTCAGCATTCGGAAAGAAAAGCCGAATAGAGGATCTAATAACATTCGCAGGAGTCTAACATAATCAAGTCAATATGCGTATGCAGGCTTCGCTGCTGGCCTCTGCCGCACTGACTGCGGAGGTGGATACGCTGAAGCAGAACCTCGAGCGGTCCGAGCAAGAGCTCGGCCTAGCCAAGCAACAACTCGAGGAAAAGGAAGGTAAGAAATACCTTATTGAAATATGTGAAAGGTGCAATTGAAAAAAGTGACAGGATTAACACGGCTATTGTAGGGGCCACAACTGAGGTGGCGACCCTTAAGCAAGCGCTGTCCGAGGCCGAAAAGAGGGCGGCCATGGAGCGCACCGAGCGGGAGAAGCATGAGACGCAGGTTGGCGAGGTGCGGCAAGAGCTCCAGGCTCTCATGAAAAAACATGAGAGTTTAGAGCTTGACTCGAAGACGCGAGAGTCTAAGCTCGCGTCGGCCATTGAAGATGCCAAGTCTGCCAAGGCCGAAGCCCAGAAGGCCCTCCAGGAGGTTGAGGCGATAAAAAAGATAGCGGTGGGTAAGGCATTCTTTATGCAAAAGCAAGTACGTAAAAGTGAATTACTTGTCACTTACCCGAATCCGGAGCTCTCCAGGAGCATTCGTAGACTTGCCCCGTAGCGTGTCGGATGCCGCCGCCTTCTACCGAGCTGAGGAGGGAAGCTCGACGGAGAAGGTGTTCTGGTCTCAGTATGCTGAGGCCGAATACCCGGTGCCCTTAAGCGACCAGCTGAAACAGCTGGTCGAGCTCCATAAGGTGGCCGAACAAGCCATGAAGGGCCTCATAGTCCGGCTGTGGCCTGGAGAGGCCATGCCTGGGAGCTACCTCGGGCTGGTGAGGCGGCTGGTGGAGGCCTATCCAAGGCTCGAAGTCATCAAGCGCTCCGTATGCATCGAGGGTGCCCGTAGGGCGCTTGCCCGTGCGAAGGTGCACTGGGGCAAGCTAGATGCTGAGAAGCTTGTGAAGGACGGGCCACCGCTGGGCACGGAGCATCGCAAGCCCGAGATGTATTATGAGGGCGTTCTAAAGGGTGCCTGCCTTGTGGCGGATGAATGTTCCATGAATGTAATTTTTTAGTGAACTCGCTCGTTTTATCCTGTGCGCTGAAAACTTGTTCATGTGCGCTAAGCAATGCTTTTTGAATTTAAAATATTACCTTCTGTGCAGCCGTTTATCAAATTTGAGAGATGGCGAGTCGTCGGCTTCTGCTCCCATGGCATGAGTGCTGGGGTGTTCGGGATAAACATGAGCGCTCTTTTTCCCATTCTTGGGTCCTTCGAGGGAGGCACTCAACACAACGAACAAGGCAATCAGACTATAATGCTTGAAGACTCTCACTTAGCCATAGAATTCTATAATTTTAAATTTTGGCGAAGCCCCTAGTGTTCGGAACACCGAGTTCGGGGCGCTATCCACGCCTAGGCCGGACAAAGCCGACTCCTCGCTCTAAGCGGCATAAGTCTTTAGGGACTCGAAAACCTCTCGAACAGCGACCAGCTCTCGCCTCATCATGACGGTCAGTTTTAGCTTTCTCTACTGAGGTGCTTAGCCCAGCTCAACTGGGGCACAATCACAGTAGTTCTCCTAGTGCTACCTTAGCCGATATAACGGAACGTAAGGTACCAAAACATAGGAGCCGGGCAAACCCAACTATTGACCCAAGACATGATTCGGAGCCAATGCATATAATGCTATAAGTTCGGGGTGCCGCACTTGTGAAAGTGTTCGAACTTCTCACACCATGTTGTGGGGTACTTAAGCCCTTGGCGTATTGGCCGTACCAAAGTGTACGGGTGCAACATGTCATTAATGAACATATATTCGTAAAAAAGAGGTAATGCAATAATAGACAGAAGCTATGCATTGTTTATTTAAAAAAGTTGCGATCAAAGCAGAACGATACAAATAGTGCGATAAGCAAAAGATGGGACTATCAAATATGTCCTTTCCAGGGGGGAGCTGCGGAATGTTATGCGAAACAGGTACACTGCTCCTTATAGAGACAACCTTAGAGTTCCGTAGTGCGGCGTAGCTTTCTGCTTCCCTAGTTGTATCGTTTGTGCGGCAATTGTACTGCCGTACAAGCCTTCCGAAGAATGGAGTCCTGAAAATAAGAGAAAATTAAGAAATCAGCAGCCCCTAGTGCGGTTTAAGCCGTGTGTCGGGCGTGCCGTGATGGTGCCCCTCCCCCTGTGCCCATGGTATTTCCAGAGCATAGTTATGTACGCGCAACACTGGTTTCGCAAGCTCGCGAGGGCTGGGGTTGGGGCCGCATTGTTACGCTTGCTCTGAACATGCCGGGCGGTCTTGGTGTTGGTTACTCCGGGCGCGCTTGACGGTGTCCACACCTTTAATGGTCGGACTAGAGAATTGCCTTGAGAGGCTGCTTTGTACTTCCGCTGTGATAGCCGCCGTATGCTCCTCTGTTCGGAGAGAGCATTCGGTGTTTCCATTGACCGTGATGACGCCTCGAGGGCCTGGCATCTTGAGCTTGAGATATGCGTAGTGCGGCACCGCATTGAACTTGGCAAATGCGGTTCGCCTGAGCAGTGCGTGATAGCCACTACGGAACGGGACTATGTCGAAGATTAACTCCTCGCTTCGGAAATTATCCGGAGATCCGAAGACCACTTCAACTATAACTGAGCCTGTACAGTTGGCTTCTACACCTGGTATGATGCCTTTAAAGGTCGTTCTGGTGGGTTTAATCCTCGAGGGATCGATGCCCATTTTCCGCACTGTATCCTGATAAAGCAGGTTCAGGCTGCTGCCGCCATCCATAAGGACTCTAGTGAGGTGAAATCCGTCAATAATTGGGTCTAGAACCAATGTGGTGAATCTACCATGACGGATGCTAGTGGGGAGGTCCCTTCGATCAAAAGTGATCGGGCAGGAAGACCATGGGTTGAACTTTGGGGCGACTGGCTCCATCGAGTATACGTCCCTTAGCACACGCTTCCGCTCCCTCTTGGGGACGTGGGTTGCGTATATCATATTCACCGTCCACACTTGTGGGGGAAAACCTTTCTGTCCACTGTTGTTCGGCGGCCGGGGCTCCTCCTCGTCATCGCTATGCAGCCCCTTGTCCTTGCTTTCGGCATTGAACTTGCCTGCCTGCTTGAACACTCAACAATCCCTTTTGGTGTGATTGGCTGGTTTTTCGGGGGTGCCATGTATCTGGCATGAGCGGTCGAGTATTCGGTCCAAACTGGACGGGCCCAGAGTATTTCTTTTGAATTGTTTTTTCCGCTGACCGGGTTTAGAGCCTCTGAATCCGGCATTAACTGCCGTATCCTCAGCGTTGTCGCTGTTAATGCGGCGCTTTTGCTTGTTGCGATGCGACCTGCCACTGCTGTCCTTGGTATCCAAATTACCAGGGCTCTTGGTCATGTTATTGCTGTGAGCTAGCCAGCTGTCTTCTCCCGCGCAAAAGCGGGTCATAAGTGTCGTGAGGGCTGCCATAAATTTCGGCTTTTCCTGTCCTAGGTGCCGTGCAAGCCACTTGTTGCGGATGTTATGCTTGAAGGATGCTAGGGCCTCTGCATCCAGACAGTCGACAATTTGATTTTACTTGGTTAGGAACCGTGTCCAGAATTGTCTGGCCGATTCCTCTGGCTGCTGAATTATGTGGCTTAGGTCATTGGCGTCTGGTGGTCGCACATAAGTGCCCTGGAAATTGTCGAGGAATGCGGCTTCTAGGTCCTCCCAACAACCAATTGATTCGGCTGGCAAGCTGTTAAGCCAATGCCAAGCTGGTCCTTTAAGCTTGAGTGGGAGGTATTTGATGGCGTGTAGGTCATCACCGCGGGCCATGTGGATATGAAGGATATAGTCCTCGATCCATACCGCAGGATCTGTTGTGCCATCGTATGTTTCAATGTTCACGGGTTTGAAACCCTCGGGGATTTGATGATCCATTACTTCATCTGTGAAGCATAGTGGGTGTGCGGCGCCTCTGTATTGGGCTACATCATGATACGTCTCTAATGTATCTATAATTTTTGATTGCTCCATGCTACTTTATCTACTGTTTTGGACTATATAGGGCTTTATTTTCCACTTTTATATTATTTTTGGGACTAACCTATTAACCGGAGGCCCAGCCCAGAATTGCTGTTTTTTTGCCTATTTCAGTATTTCGAGGAAACAGAATATCAAACGGAGTCCAAACGGAATGAAACCTTCGGGAACATGATCTTCTCACCGAACGTGATCCAGGAGACTTGGACCCTAGTTCAAGAAGTTTCCGGGGAGGTCACGAGGGTGGAGGGCGCGCCCCTACCTCGTGGGCCCCTCGGAGCTCCACCGACGTGCTCCTTCCTCCTATATATACCTACGTACCCCCATTAGACCAAAGAAGGAGCCAAAAACCTAATTCCACCGCCGCAACTTCCTGTATCCACGAGATCCCATCCTGGGGCCTGTTCCGGAGCTCCGCCGCAGAGGGCATCCATCATGGAGGGCTTCTACATCAACACCATAGTGAAGTAAATATGCCCTAGAGGCAATAATAAAGTTATTATTTATTTCCTTACATCATGATAAATGTTTATTTTTCATGCTAGAATTGTATTAACCAGAAACATAATACATGTGTGAATACATAGACAAACAGAGTGTCACTAGTATGCCTCTACTTGACTAGCTCATTAATCAAAGATGGTTATGTTTCCTAACCATAGACAAAGAGTTGTTATTTGATTAACGGGATCACATCATTAGGAGAATGATGTGATTGACATGACCCATTCCGTTAGCTTAGCACTCAATCGTTTAGTATGTTGCTATTGCTTTCTTCATGACTTATACATGTTCCTATGACTATGAGATTACGCAACTCCCGTTTACCGGAGGAACACTTTGTGTGCTACCAAACGTCACAACGTAACTGGGTGATTATAAAGGAGCTCTACAGGTGTCTCCAAAGGTACATGTTGGGTTGGCGTATTTTGAGATTAGGATTTGTCACTCTGATTGTCGGAGAGGTATCTCTGGGCCTTCTCGGTAATGCACATCACATAAGCCTTGCAAGCATTGCAACTAATGAGTTAGTTGCGAGATGATGTATTACGGAACGAGTAAAGAGACTTGCCGGTAACGAGATTGAACTAGGTATTGAGATACCGACGATCGAATCTCGGGCAAGTAACATACCGATGACAAAGGGAACAACGTATGTTGTTGTGCGGTCTGACCGATAAAGATCTTCGTAGAATATGTAGGAGCCAATATGGGCATCCAGGTCCCGCTATTGGTTATTGACCGGAGACATGTCTCAGTCATGTCTACATTGTTCTCGAACCCGTAGGGTCCGCATGCTTAAGGTTTCGATGACAGTTATATTATGAGTTTATACGTTTTGATGTACTGAAGGTTGTTCGGAGTCCCGGATGTGATCACGCACATGACGAGGAGTCTCGAAATGGTCGAGACATAAAGATTGATATATTGGAAGCCTATGTTTGGATATCGGAAGTGATCCAGGTGAAAACGGGATTTTACCAGAGTACCGGGAGGTTACCGGAACCCCCCGGGAACTATATGGGCCTTAGTGGGCCTTAGTGGAAAAGAGAAGAGGCAGCTTGAGATGGGCCGCGTGCCCCTCCCCTCCCTTGGTCCGAATAGGACAAGGAGAGGGGGTCGGCCCCCCTTTCTCTTCCCCCCCTCTGCGAATCCTATTCCAACTAGGATTGGGGGGGGGGGGGAATCCTACTCCCAGAGGGAGTAGGACTCCTCCTCGCGCGCCACCTCTAGGCCGGCCGCACCCCCCTTGAACCTTTATATACGGAGGCAGGGGCACCCCAGAGACACACAAGTTGATCCACGTGATCATATTCTTAGCCGTGTGCGGTGCCCCCTTAATCCTCGATAATATTGTAACGGTGCTTAGGCGAAGCGCGGCGACGGTAGTACATCAAGATCGTCACCATGCCGTCGTGCTGACGGAACTCTTCCCCGACACTTTGCTGGATCGGAGTCCGGGGATCGTCATCGAGCTGAACGTGTGCTAAAATTCGGTGGTGCCGTAGTTTCGGTGCTTGATCGGTCGGGCCGTGAAGACGTATGACTACATCAACTGCGTTGTGCTAACGCTTCCGTTGTCGGTCTACAAGGGTATGTAGATCACACTCTCCCCTCGTTGCTATGCATCACCATGATCTTGCGTGTGCGTAGGAAATTTTTGAAATTACTACGTTCCCCAACAGTGGCATCCGAGCCTAGGTTTTATGCGTTGATGTAATATGCACGAGTAGAACACACGTGAGTTGTGGGCGATATAAGTCATACTGCTTACCAGCATGTCACACTTTGGTTCGGCGGTATTGTTGGATGAAGCGGCCCGGACCGACATTACGCGTACGCTTACGCGAGACTGGTTCTACCGACGTGATTTGCACACAGGTGGCTGGCGGGTGTCAGTTTCTCCAACTTTAGTTGAACCGAGTGTGGCTACGCCCGGTCCTTGCGAAGGTTAAAACAGCACCAACTTGACAAACTATCGTTTTGGTTTTTGATGTGTAGGTAAGAACGGTTCTTGCTAAGCCCGTAGAAGCCACGTAAAACATGCAACAACAAAGTAGAGGATGTCTAACTTGTTTTTGCAGGGCATGTTGTGATGTGATATGGTCAAGACGTGATGAGATATAAGTTGTTGTATGAGATGATCATGTTTTGTTGAAGTTATCAGCAACTGGCAAAATCCTTATGGTTGTCTCTCTATTGCATAAGATGCAAGCGTCCAATAATTGCTTTACTTTATCGCTATGCGATAGCAATAGTTGCAAGAGCAATTGTTGGCGAGACGACCACGTGACGACACATTGATATAGATCAAGATGATGGAGATCATGGTGTCATGCCGGTGACGATATAGATCATGACAGTACTTTGGAGATGGAGAGCAAAGAAGCAAGATGATGATGGCCATATCATGTCACATATTTTGATTGCATATGATGTTTATCTTTTATACATCTTATTTTTGCTTAGTTTGACGGTAGCATTTTAAGATGATCTCTCACTAATTATCAAGAAGTGTTCTCCCTGAGTATGCACCATTGCGAAAGTTCTTCGTGCTGAGACACCACGTGATGATCGGGTGTGATAGGCTCTACGTTCAAATACAACGGGTACAAAACAGTTGCACACACGGAATACTCAGCTTATACTTGACGAGCCAAGCATATACAGATATGGCCTCGGAACACGGAGACCGAAAGGTCGAGCGTGAATCATATAGTAGATATGATCAACATAGTGATGTTCACCAATGAAAGTGCTCCATCTCATGTGATGATCGGACATGGTTTAGTTGATTTGGATCACGTGATCACTTAGAGGATTAGAGGGATGTCTATCTAAGTGGGAGTTCTTAAGTAATATGATTAATTGAACGTAAATTTATCATGAACTTAGTCCTGGTAGTATTTTGCAAATTATGTTGTAGATCAATAGCTCGCGTTGTTGCTTCCCTGTGTTTATTTTGATATGTTCCTAGAGAAAATTGTGTTGAAAGATGTTAGTAGCAATGATGCGGATTGGATCCGTGATCTGAGGTTTATCCTCATTGCTGCACAGAGGAATTATGTCCTTGATGCGCCGCTAGGTCATAGACCTATTGCAGGAGCAGATGCTGATGTTATGAACGTTTGGCTAGCTAAATATGATGACTACTTGATAGTTTAGTGCACCATGCTTAACGGCTCAGAATCGGGACTTCAAAGACATTTTGAATGTCATGGACCATATGAGATGTTCCAGGAGTTGAAGTTAATATTTCAAGAAAATACCTGAGTTGAGAGATATGAAGTCTCCAACAAGTTCTATAGCTAAAAGATGGAGGAGAATTGCTCAACTAGTGAGCATGTGCTCAGATTGTCTGGGTACTACAATCGCTTGATTCAAGTGGGAGTTAATCTTCCAGATAAGATAGTGATTGACAGAATTCTCTAGTCACCATGACCAAGTTAGTAGAACTTCGTGATGAACTATAGTATGCAAGGGATGACGAAAACGAATCCCGAGTTTTTCATGATGATGAAATCGATGAAGGTAGAAATCAAGAAAGAGCATCAAGTGTTGATGGTTGACAAGATCACCAGTTTCAAGAAAAGGGCAAAGGGAAAAAGGGGAACTTCAAGAAAAATAGCAACCAAGTTGCTGCTCATGTGAAGAAGCCCAAGTCTGGTCCTAAGCCTGAGACTAAGTGCTTCTACTGCAAATGGACTGGTCACTAGAAGCGGAACTACCCCAAGTGATTGGTGGATAAGAAGGATGGCAAAGTGAACATAAGTATATTTGATATACATGTTATTGATGTGTACTTTACTAGTGTTTATAGCAACCCCTCAGTATTTGATGCTAGTTCAGTTGCTAAGAGTAGTAACTCGAAATGGGAGTTGCAAAATGAACAGAGACTAGTTAAGGGTGAAGTGACGATGTGTGTTGGAAGTGGTTCCAAGATTGATATGATCTTCATCGCACACTCCCTATACTTTCGGGATTAGTGTTGAACCTAAATAAGTGTTATTTGGTGTTTGCGTTGAGCATGGATATGATTTGATCATGTTTATTGTAATACGGTTATTCATTTAAGTAAAAGAATAAATTGTTGTTCTGTTTACATGAATAAAACCTTATATGGTTACACACCCAATGAAAATAGTTCATTGGATCTCGATCGTAGTGATACACATATTCATAATATTGAAACCAAAAGATGCGAAGTTAATAATGATAGTGCAACTTATTTGTGGCACTGCCGTTTAGGTCATATTGGTGTAAAGCGCATGAAGGAACTCCATGCTGATGGGATTTTGGAATCACTTGATTATGAATCACTTGGTGCTTGCGAACCATGCCTTATGGGCAAGATGACTAAAGACTCCGTTCTCCGGAACAATGGAGCGAGCAACTGACTTATTGGAAATAATACATACTGATGTATGCGATCCGATGAGTGTTGAAGCTCGCGGCGGGAATCGTTATTTTCTGACCTTCACATATGATTTGAGCAGATATGGGTATATCTGCTTGATGAAACATAACTCTGAAACATTTGAAAAGTTCAAAGAATTTCAGAGTGAAGTGGAAAATCATCATAACAAGAAAAATAAGGTTTCTATGATCTGATCGCGGAGACAAATATTTGAGTTACGAGTTTGGTCTTCAATTAAAACTATGTGGAATAGTTTCACAAATTCATGCCACCTGGAACACCACAGCATAATAAGTGTGTTTGAACATCATAACCATACTTTATTGGATATAGTGCAATCTATGATGTTTCTTACCGATTTACCACTATAGTTTTGGGGTTATGCATTAGAGATAGCTGCATTCACAAAAAAGGGCACCATCTAAATCCGTTGAGACGACACTGTATGAACTATGGTTTGACAAGAAACCTAAGCTGTCGTTTCTTAAAGTTTGAGGTTGCAATGCTTATGTGAAAACGTTTCAACCTGATAAGCTCAAACCCAAATCGGAGAAGTGCGTCTTCATAGGATACCCAAAAGAAAAATGTTGGGTACACCTTCTATCATAGATCCGAAGGCAAGATGTTCGTTGCTGAGAATGGATCCTTTCTAGAGAATGAGTTTCTCTCGAAAGAAGTGAGTGGGAGGAAAGTAGAACTTGATAAGGTAATTGTACCTTCTCCCTTATTTAAAAGTAGTTCATCACAGAAATCTGTTCCTGTGACTACTACAACAATTAGTGAGGAAGCTAATGATAATGATCATGTAACTTTAGATCAAGTTACTACCGAATCTCGTAGGTTAACCAGAGTGAGATCCGCACCAGAGTGGTACGGTAATCCTGTTCTGGAAGTCATGTTACTAGACCATGACGAACTTGCGAACTATGAGGAAGCGATGATGAGCCCAGATTCCGCAAAATGGTTTGAGGCCATGAAATCTGAAACAGGACCCATGTATGAGAACAAAGTGTGGACTTTGGTGGACTTGCCCGAGGATCGGCAAGCCATTGATAATAAATGGATCCTCAAGAGGAAGACGGACACGGATAGTAGTGTTACTATCTACAAAGCTAGAATTGTCGCAAAAGGTTTTCGACAAGTTCAAGGTGTTGACTACGATGAGAGTTTCTCACTCGTATCGATGCTTAAGTCTGTCCAAATCATGTTAGCAATTGCCGCAATTTTATGAAATCTGGCAAATGGATAAACAAAACTACATTCCTTAATGGATTTAAAGAAGAGTTGTATATGATACAACCAGAAGGTTTTGTCAATCCTAAAGGTGCTAACAAAATATGCAAGCTCCAGCGATCCATCTATGGACTGGTGCAAGCATCTTGGAGTTGGAATATACGCTTTGATAATTTGATCAAAGCATATAGTTTTATACAGACTTGCGGTGAAGCCTGTATTTACAAGAAAGTGAGTGGGAGCACTACAACATTTCTGATAAGTATATGTGTATGACATATTGTTGATCGGAAATAATGCAGAATTATTCTGCAAAGCATAAAGGAGTGTTTGAAAGGATCTTTTCAAAGAAAACCTCGGTGAAGCTGCTTACATATTGAGCATCAAGATCTATAGAGATAGATCAAGACGCTTGATAAGTTTTTTCAATGAGTACATACCTTGACAAGATTTTGAAGTAGTTCAAAATGGAACCGTCAAAGAAAGAATTCTTGCCTGTGTTACAAGGTGTGAAGTTGAGTAAGACTCAAAGCCCGACCATGGCAGAAAATAGAATGAGAATGAAAGTCATTCCCTATGCCTTGGCCATAGGTTCTATACAGTATGCCATGCTGTGTACCAGACCTATTATATACCCTACACTAATTTTGGCAAGGGAGTACAATCGTGATCTAGGAGTAGATCACTGGACAGCGGTCAAAATTATCCTTAGTAGAATAAGGATATGTTTCTCGATTATGGAGGTAACAAAAGGATCGTCGTAAAGGGTTACGTCGATGCAAGTTTTGACACTGATCCAGATGACTCTAAGTCTCAATCTGGATACATATTGAAAGTGGGAGCAATTAGCTAGAGTAGCTCCATGCAGAGCATTGTTGACATAGAAATTTGCAAAATACACGCGGATCTGAATGTGGCAGACCTGTTGACTAAACTTCTCTCACAAGAAAAACATAATCACTTTTTGGGTCTTAATCACATAGCGATGTGAACTAGATTACTGAATCTAGTAAACCCTTTGGGTGTTAGTCACATGGAGATGTGAACCAATCACATAAAGATGTGAACTATTGATGTTAAATCACATGGCGATGTGATCTAGATTATTGACTCTAGTGCAAGTGGGAGACTGAAGGAAATATGCCCTAGAGGCAATAATAAAGTTATTATTTATTTCCTTATATCATGATAAATGTTTATTATTCATGCTAGAATTGTATTAACCGGAAACATAATACATGTGTGAATACATAGACAAACAGAGTGTCACTAGTATGCCTCTACTTGACTAGCTCGTTAATCAAAGATGGTTATGTTTCCTAACCATAGACAAAGAGTTGTTATTTGATTAACGGGATCACATCATTAGGAGAATGATGTGATTGACTTGACCCATTCCGTTAGCTTAGCACTCAATCGTTTAGTATGTTGCTATTTCTTTCTTCATGACTTATACATGTTCCTATGACTATGAGATTATGCAACTCCCGTTTACCGAAGGAACACTTTGTGTGCTACCAAACGTCACAACGTAACTGGGTGATTATAAAGGAGCTCTACAGGTGTCTCCAAAGGTACATGTTGGGTTGGCGTATTTCGAGATTAGGATTTGTCACTCCGATTGTCGGAGAGGTATCTCTGGGCCTTCTCAGTAATGCACATCACATAAGCCTTGCAAGCATTGCAACTAATGAGTTAGTTGCGAGATGATGTATTACGGAACGAGTAAAGAGACTTGCCGGTAACGAGATTGAACTAGGTATTGACATACCGACGATCGTATCTCGGGCAAGTAACATACCGATGACAAAGGGAACAACGTATGTTGTTATGCGGTCTGACCGGTAAAGATCTTCATAGAATATGTAGGAGCCAAAATGGGCATCCAGGTCCCGCTATTGGTTATTGACCGGAGACATGTCTCGGTCATGTCTACATTGTTCTCGAACCCGTGGGGTCTGCACGCTTAAGGTTTTGATGACAATTATATTATGAGTTTATACGTTTTGATGTACCGAAGGTTGTTCGGAGTCCCGGATGTGTTCACGGACATGACGAGGAGTCTCGAAATGGTCGAGACATAAAGATTGATATATTGGAAGCCTATGTTTGGATATCGGAAGTGTTCCGGGTGAAATCGGGATTTTACCGGAGTACCGGGAGGTTACCAGAACCCCCCGGGAGCTATATGGGCCTTAGTGGGCCTTAGTGGAAAAGAGAAGAGGCAGCCTAAGATGGGCCGCGCGCCCCTCCCCTCCCTTGGTCCGAATAGGACAAGGAGAGGGGGCCGGCCCCCCTTTCTCTTTTCCCCCCCTCCGCGAATCCTATTCCAACTAGGATTGGGGGGGGGGGGGGAATCCTACTCCCAGAGGGAGTAGGACTCCTCCTGGTGCGCCACCTCTAGGCCGGCCGCACCCCCCCTTGAACCTTTATATACGGAGGCAGGGGCACCCCAGAGACACACAAGTTGATCCACGTGATCATATTCTTAGCCGTGTGCGGTGCCCCCTTCCACCATAATCCTCGATAATATTGTAACGGTGCTTAGGCGAAGCCCTGCGATGGTAGTACATCAAGATCGTCACCACGCCGTCGTGCTGACGGAACTCTTCCCCGACACTTTGCTGGATCGGAGTCCGAGGATCGTCATCGAGCTGAACGTGTGCTAAAACTCGGAGGTGCCTTAGTTTCAGTGCTTGATCGGTCGGGCCGTGAAGATATACGACTACATCAACTGCGTTGTGCTAACGCTTCCGCTGTCGGTCTACAAGGGTACGTAGATCACACTCTCCCCTCGTTGCTATGCATCACCATGATCTTGCGTGTGCGTAGGAAATTTTTTAAATTACTATGTTCCCCAACACATAGCCCTTCCGATGAAGTGTGTAGTTTACTTCAGACCTTCGGGTCCATAGCTAGTAGCTAGATGGCTTCTTCTCTCTTTTTGGATCTCAATACAATGTTCTCCCCTTCTCTCGTGGAGATCTATTCGATGTAATCTTCTTTTTGCGGTGTGTTTGTTGAGACCGATGAATTGTGGGTTTATGATCCAACTTATCTATGAATAATATTTGAATCTTCTCTGAATTCTTTTATTGATGATTGAGTTATCTTTGCAAGTCTCTTCGAATTATCCATTTGGTTTGGCCAACTAGATTGGTAGTTCTTGCAATGGGAGAAGTGCTTAGCTTTGGGTTCAATCTTGCGGTGTCCTTACTCAGTGACAGAAAGAGTTGCAAGGCATGTATTGTATTGTTGCTATCGAGGATAACAAGATGGGGTATTTATCATATTGCATGAATTTATTCCTCTACATCATGTCATCTTGCTTAAGGCGTTACTCTATTTTTAACTTAATACTCTAGATGCATGCTGGATAGCGGTCGATGAGTGGAGTAACAGTAGTAGATGCAGGCAGGAGTCGGTCTACTTGTCACGGACGTGATGCCTATATACATGATCATACTTAGATAACCTCATAACTATGCTCAATTCTATTAATTGCTCAACAGTAATTTGTTCACCCACTGTAGAATATCTATGCTCTTGAGAGAAGCCACTAGTGAAACCTATGGCCCCCGGGTCTATTCTCATCATATCAATCTCCATTACTTTATTTTACTTGTTTTTCTTTTACTTTTCACTTTGCATCTTTATACCAAAAATACCAAAAATATTATCTCTATCAGATCTCACTCTCGTAAGTGACCGTGAAGGGATTGACAACCCCTAAGCGTTGGTTGCCAGTTGCTACCATTTTGTGCAGGTATGAGGGACTTGCGCGTGACCTCCTACTGGATTGATACCTTGGTTCTCAAAAACTGAGGGAAATACTTACGCTACTGTATTGCATCACCCCCTCCTCTTCGGGGAAAACCAACGCTAGCTCGAGACGTAGCAAGAAGGATTTCTGGCGCCGTTGCCCGGGAGGCCTACACCAAGTCAAGTCAAGATTTACTCTCCCATCAACGAGCCATTTCTGGCACCGTTGCCGGGGAAGCCTACGCAAAAGTCAACATACCAAGTACCCATCACAATCTCTATCTCTCGCATTACATTATTTGCCATTTGCCTCTCGTTTTCCTCTCCCCCACTTCACCCTTGCCGTTTTATTCGCCCTCTCTTTCCCTTTGCCTTTTGTTTGCTCGTGTGTTAGTTTGCTTGCTTGTTCGTCATGATGGCCTTACCTAATTTTGGTCATCTTCACCTTAAAAGGCTAGAAGATATCAAAAACGATGTCAGGAAGTTTATGGTCTTGCAATTTGAGCATAATAATTTCTTTAGAAACGAGCTTAAGGAACAAAAGAGTTTTATGAGTTATATGAATAAAGAGCTCGATGATATGTCCAAAGAATTTGATGGTGTAAGATCCCAAATTGCTCATCTTGAAAAAATGACCGCTGAAATTTCGGATATGCAAGCCACCTTAGTCAATAAGATGGCCGTTAAACCGAATAACTATGAGAATCAAGATGAAGATCTGAAAGTTATTGATGTGTCCCCTATTAAATCTTTGTTTTGCAATATGAATCTTGATGAACCTGATTATGATCTTCCATTACATAGAAGGCGTTCTAAGAATTCTGAGTTTTTAGATCCTGATGATGAAATTGATAAAAAAGGGATTGAAAGAAATAAAAATCTAGATATTGCTAAACCCACTATTTTCGATCTCAAGGAATTTAACTATGAAAATTGCTCTTTAATTGATTGTATTTCCTTGTTGCAATCCGTGTTAAATTCTCCTCATGCTTATAATCGAAATAAGGCCTTTACCGAACACATTGTTGACGCCTTAATGCAATCTTATGAAGAAAAGCTTGAGTTGAAAGTTTCTATCCCTAGAAAACTCCATGATGAGTGGGAACCTACAATTAAGATTAAAATTAAAAATTATGATTTTTATGCTTTGTGTGATTTGGGTGCTAGTGTCTCTACTATCCCCAAAGCTTTGTGTGATTTGCTAGATTTCCGTGACTTTGATGATTGCTCTCTAAACTTGCATCTTGCGGATTCCATTATTGAAAAGCCTATGGGAAGAATTAATGATGTTCTTATTGTTGCAAATAGGAATTATGTGCCCGTAGATTTTATCGTTCTTGATATAGATTGCAATCCTTCATGTCCTATTATTCTTGGTAGACCTTTCCTTAGAACGATTGTTGCAATTATTGATATGAAGGAAGGGAATATTAAATTCCAATTTCCCTTAAAGAAGGGCATGGAACACTTTCCTAGAAAGAAAATAAAATTACCATATGAATCTATCATGAGAGCCACTTATGGATTGCCTACCAAATATGGCAATACCTAGATCTATCCTTGCTTTTATGCCTAGCTAGGGGCGTTAAACAATAGCGCTTGTTGGGAGGCAACCCAATTTTATTTTGTGTTTTTTATTTTTGGTTTTGTTTTGGAATAAATAATCCATCTAGATTCTGTTTAGATGTGGTTTTATCTTTTAATTAGTGTTTGTGCCAAGTTAAACCTATTAGATCTTCTTGGAAGATAGTTATTTGATCTTGCTGTAATTTCCAGAATCTTTGCGCTCAGTGCCTGAATTGTCAAAAATCACCAGAACGTGATAAAATAGTGATTCTAATTGCTGCGGATCGATAAACAAATTGCCCAGGTCATCTAATTTTGGTAGAATTTTTTGGGTTCCAGAAGTTTGCGTTAGTAACAGATTACTACATACTGTTCTGTTTTTGACAGATTCTGTTTTGCATGTGTTGTTTGCTTATTTTGATGAATCTATGGCTAGTAAAATAGTTTATAAACCATAGAGAAGTTGGAATACAGTAGGTTTAACACCAATACAAATAAAGAACAAGTTCACTACACCAATAAGCGTTGGTTGCGAGTTGCTACCGTTTTGTGCAGGTACGAGGGACTTGCGCGTGACCTCCTACTGGATTGATACCTTCGTTCTCAAAAACTGAGGGAAATACTTACGCTACTGTGCTGCATCACCCCCTCCTCTTCAGGGAAAACCAACGCTAGCTCGAGACGTAGCACATCACGACACAACTCCAATGAGCTTTGTCTACTGTGTTCGGCCCGGCCGGATTTACTGTATCTGGCGTGACGAGTACTGTCTCATGTCGTGGGGTGCCCACGTGATCCGTAGATCGATCTTGTTTGCCTTGCCTTGTCCTCCAATATAGCTCGCAGGTCTGGCGCATTTTCCCATGCCTTTGTATTTTTTGAGCGGCGCCGGGGTGCGCCTTGAGTGGAGGGCCGAGAGGCCTCTCTGTCGCGGCCACGGGGTGGCCGGTCGGCCGTATCATGCGCTGGTGATGTAGGTTTAGGTGCTTCCTCCTCTAATTGGGGTAGCAACATGCGCTTTGGGTAGCTCTTGGAGGGGCGTTCGAGTTCATACTCTTCGGCCGCGAGGACTTCAGTCCATCTGTTGGCTAGCAAATCTTGATCAGCTCTAAGTTGTTGCTTTTTTTTCTTGAGGCTACTTGTCGTGGCCATAAGCATGCGTTTGAAACGCTCTTGTTCGACGGGATCCTCCGGCACGACAAATTCGTCGTCGTCGAGGCTTGCCTCGTCTTCGGAGGGAGGCATATAATTATCGTCCTCAACCTCTCTGTCTGCCGCTCTCTCATGAGGGCTGGCTTCTCTACCCTCCTGTGCTAAATCTTGCTGGAGGTGGTTGTCTTCCGCACTGTCCGGGGTGTTATTATCTCCCGTGCCGGAATCACCGTTTTTGTTTTGGCGGGATTTAGAGCGGCGCCGCTGGCGCCGGCGCTTAGGCTGCTTCTTGGAGGGGTCATCCTCCGTTGTTCCATCGCCATTGCCTTCTTTTAGGTTGTCCACCATGTATATATCATACGACGAGGTGGCTTTCCAGTGCCCTATAGGCACTGGTTCTTGATCGTCTCCTGCGTCGGCGTCCATCCCGTCGATGTCTTCGGAGTCGTAGTCGAGCATGTCGGTTAAATCATCGACAGTGGCTACGAAGTGGGTGGTGGGTGGGCTTTGAATTTCTTCATCATCCGCATCCCAACCTTGCTGACCATAGTCCGGCCAGGGCTCTCCTGAAAAAGATAGAGACTTTAGTGAATTCAGAATATCGCCGAAGGGCGAGTGCTGAAAGATGTCCGCGGCGGTGAACTCCATGATCGGCGCCCAATCGGGTTCGATCGGTCTGGGCGCGGAGGACTCGGAGTCTGGAGAGGAGTCCGGCTCCTCGGAGTCATGGACTTCACCGAGAATAGGGCTGATGTTCGGCTCGATCGTCGTAGAGATTGCAGCCCCCAGGCGGTGTTTAACCACCCATCCTCGGTTGGTGTGATCGGCTCCGAGCTAGGGGTCGGAGCGAACACAAGTGCGGCCTCCAGGGCACTGTTTGGCAGCAGAGCTAAATCACGCCCATCGTGACAGTGCGGCGCGCTCCGCTGTAGATTGAATCCGTCGAAGATCAAGTCTCCGTGGATGTCGGCCGTGTAGTTCAAACTTCCAAATCTGACCTGATGGCCAGGGGCGTAGCTTTCGATCTGCTCCAGACGACCAAGCGAATTGGCCCGCAGTGCAAAGCTGCCGAATACGAAGCTCTGTCCGGGGAGAAAAGTCTCACCCTGGATCGCATCGCTGTTGATGATCGGAGAAGCCATCGGGCCTAAAAGTGACGACACAAAGGAAGTCTCAATGAAAGCACCAATGTCGGTGTCAAAACCGGCGGATCTCGGGTAGGGGGTCCCGAACTGTGCGTCTAGGCCGGATGGTAACAGGAGGCAGGGGACACGATGTTTTACCCAGGTTTGGGCCCTCTTGATGGAGGTAAAACCCTACGTCCTGCTTGATTGATATTGATGATATGGGTAGTACAAGAGTAGATCTACCATGATATCGGAGAGGCTAAACCCTAGAAGCTAGCCTATGGTATGATTGTTCGTCCTATGGACTAAAACCCTCTGGTTTATATAGACACCGGAGAGGGCTAGGGTTACACCGAGTCGATTACAATGGTAGGAGATCTACATATCCGTATCGCCAAGAGTGCCTTCCACGCCAAGGAAAGTCCCTTCCGTACATGGGACGATGTCTTCAATCTTGTATCTTCATAGTCCAGGAGTCCGTCCGAAGGTATAGTCCGGCTATCCGGACACCCCCTAATCCAGGACTCCCTCAACAGGGAATAACCCTGTGGTTAATTAATGGGTGGGGCCCGTCTATCAATGACGCTAGGGGTTAACTAATCGGTGGTTAGTGCTAATTAAGCCTGGGCCACATCATCTAATCCGGTGACTAATCGCCGGCGGTAAGCAGACGCGGCGGCGCTCCTCGTCCGACCATCTCCGGCGTCGGATGGACGAGCGGCTGGGCGTGCTAGAAAGCCCGCGATGTGGCGCATCTAGTGGTGGCCGCGGTGTGTGCTGGGGCAGCGTGTAGCGGCGGCGGCGGCGAGTCAGGCGGCGGCCGGAGCTCGGGTGCTCGCGGGTTTAGCGCTAGCGCGCAGTTAGAGCGCGGGGAGTGATGGGGAAGACGGAGGAGCTCACTGGGATTCCAACGGAGGACTTAACGGGCTCGGGGAGGCGGCATGGACGACGGATGGGCGCCGGCGATCTTCGGCGGCAGAGGAGGAAGAAGACGAGGTAGCCAGCGATGCGGGGCGTCCGGCATCGCGTGGCTCCTCGTAGATGATGAAGACCACCCTGCGGTTCTCCTGGGCGGATCGGCGCGGCGAGGGGAGCTCGGCGGGCACGGCTATGGCAAGCGGCGGCGATGGCGGCGCTCGGGGAAGAGAGGGGGAGGGAGCCAGAGGAGGGGATGAGCATGGGGAGAGTGAGAGAGCGCCGAGGGGGCCCCGTGGCATCTCCAGGGGGTCGAGGAAGCGAGCAGGGAGGTAGAAGGAGGTGGAAGAAGGAGGTGGCCATGGGGAAGACGACGCGCGAGGAGGTGGCCTGGGCTGGCCAACCAGGCCGGCCAGGTGGGCTTTGATGGGCGCCAGCTAAGTTCCATGTGAGCCTCTATTCTTTTCCTATTTTTATTTCTCTTTTCTATTTTCTGTAGTTGTGTTTGGCTTTATTAAAAATACTTAGGCACACTCAAAAATCACCAAACTGCTCATGGCCAGTGTTTGAATATATCCAACATGGAACATTTTAGTTTAGGATTATTTGGACATTTTAAATATTTTATATTATTTAAGTGCCCAAATTCAAATAGAGTATGATTTAATTCAGAGCCCAAATCTATCATGGAAAAATGTGCATCACCTATGGCTACTCCTCACAGTATTTTCCATAAATGATGAACATTTTTGAAAGCCATTTGGACTTACTGAAAATATTTTAGGTGAACCTAGTGAATTCCTTTAATGCTAGGGTTTAGGCAATCCCCATTTCAACTTTAATTGAAAAATTAACATGATGCACACAGGAAGGGCTAGCCTAGTGCATACTAGAACTAGGGATGTGACAACTCACCCCTACTAAACAAGAATCTCGTCCTGAGATTCAAGTCGTGAGGTAAGAAGACAAAGGGACACAAGCTAACACAATCTTTATGATCCAGATGTCTTCTCGAGGATGTTGATTCATTGCATCACCTTGATCTCAACGTCTTGCTTTGAGAACTACATCCAACATGACAACGAGTAGAAAGGGAGAATTTAAGAAGAATCGATCTTCCTGAGGTTCGAGCAACTTAGGATCATCTTAATGATCACAAGATCAACTCATGGAATGAGACATAGAAACATCTCTGGAGCTGAGAGGCAAAACATGCATCAGGAGGGATGGAAGAAACAATTTGACGAGGGTTTCAAAGTAGCGAGGAAAATTGCCATGATTCCATAACGGGGCACCTCAGGAAACGTGACTCATGGAATTATTCCTTTAAGTGTCAAAAAGAATTACTTTTGATACAAAGATCATTGAAACTCTTTATACCAGCCTGAGGTAATCACAATCGATCATTGGAAGGGGTTCGAAAGAATGGCACACTCCGGCTAGGATGGATGATGTGGACTACCTTGTTGAAGACAACGTAATGGATGCTTTTTCTTATCATCGGAGATGGAAGCGACCATGGCAGACTGACACAATGACGGGTGCAAGCTGGGAGAAAAATGCAAATACTAGGAATGACCCAACCATCATATCTGCCTAAAATTCAGATCTGGTTGGTAACGTGTCAGGACCCCGATTCCAAGTCACATTGATCTAGCCGGTAACACCTCATATCACTTTGCGGCCTCAGGAACGGTATTTCCACGGGTGTCGCCTTACCATGGCCCGGGACCGTTTGTGCCTTTTGGCTCACGTATATGATAGTGTCGCTAGCATCCATATGACAGAGAACCCGAGCCGACATGGCTAGTCGTGAACCCAAAGCGGCACTAACCTATGGGGACAGGCATACATGAATCAACTTCGAGCATGTCGGTCAGCAGCGTGTGAATCCAGGCTGTAGCACTGGGCTAACAGGACTCCGGTGAACCGAGCTGTAGCAGGCTAGGCAGGACTCCGGATGTCACCGCGTGACATTTCCCCGAAGGGACAGACACAGGAGCGAAGTGAAACACATGCCGGCCAGTCAAGTGTCCTGAGCAGTAGTGCTGGGCTAGCAGGACTCCGGTGAACCAGGCTGTAGCGGACTACTATGGCTCAAGGAGGCACTAGTCTACATTTCCCCACAAGAGAGGCTGCCAAGGATAAACAACTAGATTGTTGGATCCCACACATAGCAAGCTTTTCAATCATACACACAATATGCTCGATATGTGTAAATACAACATGGCATCACAACATAACACTATGACTCCAGTATTTATTCATCAGGCTCCGAGGAGTGAGATATTACAAACATGGGTCTCATGACCCAACAATCATAGCAAACAAATCAAAGCACATGCGGAAGCTTAACATGTCTGAGTACAGACATCTACAAATGAAAAAGGTTGAGAAGCGTGACTATCTACTAGATCTGCCGTGGGCACAAGATCGTGGCTGAGGTATCAAGCTAAACGTCAAAGTCCACGCGAAACTACTAGCGAGACTGAAGTCTCTCTGCAAAACATAAATTAAGCAAACATGAGTACAAAAGTACTCAGCAAGACTTACATCAGAAGTAGCTACATATGCATCGGTATCAACAGGGGGGTGGTGGAGTTTAACTGCAGCAAGCCAGCTTTGACTCGGTGGCTATCTTAAACTTCGACTGCAAGTAACTCTTTTGAGGTGGCGCACACGAGTCCACATATTCACCATATCAATACACCACTATGGATCCGCTCCCGTCTCCCTACGAGAACGCCATCCATAGCACTCACGCTTATCTTGCGAGTTTTAGAGTATCCACTTCAGGTTATCTATGAACTGTTATAGGCAACCCAGAAGTCCTTTACCGCGAACGCGGCTATTCAAATAGTTTTATACCCTGCAGGGGTGTACTTCGTCACACATGTTTCCACCACTTAGCGTCTGCACACGACATATTCTCGGCAGACTTCAAGCAAAAGCCGACGTGGGTGTAGACCACGACCTGACTAACCGCACAAGTCTCTAGACCAGGTTTATCGCCTATTCGGGTTCCATCCGCGAGGAGATCCGGCTGGAGTTTCGCTCACAGCCCCAAACGATGTGTGCAGGGTTCTCGAGACACCAAACGGGTGCCGGGTACACCGTGCCACGGTGTATCTACCATATCATAGCCCACCCCTAGGGTCAGCGCTATGCACGGCCGCCAACACATATCCTATAAACACCAGAAACTAGTTGCAACTCCTAGACAGAGGACGAGAGGGGTCAGTAAGTCGAGCGGGGTCATATTTCAGGGCCCAATGTGTGGTAGTAGATGTTTCATGGATCACAAACACAGAACTCAGTTCCTAAGGACGGCTTCAATGAAACAACCCACCATGTACTCCTACATGGCCTCTCATCAATACCTTTACCAAAACATGTTCACACACTTAGCTCTCAACAGTAGGACATGTTCACACACCTTCGATTCATCCCCGATGAATCAGACCTGACACAATTCTATGCAATAGCAGGCATGACAAACAAGCATGAATGAGTAGGCACATTAGGGCTCAAACAACTCCTACTCATGCTAGTGGGTTTCATCTATTTACTGTGGCAATGACAGGTCATGCAGAGGATAAGGTGTTCAACTACCGCAGCAAGTAACAGATGAATCGTTGTTGTCCTAATGCAGTAAAAGAGAGCATGAGCGAGAGAGTGGGATTGTATCGGAATGAGCAAGGGGGTTTTGCTTGCCTAGCACTACTGAAGATGATATAGCTCTTCATCGGTGTCATCGAACACGTCGTCGAAACATACATCTACCGGGGGGACAAATACCAGCAACAGAGAAGGGGAGCACAATGAATGCAATGCACAATATGATGCATGATCATGACATGTCAATATGCTGTGTTTTGAGCTAATGCCACTAGCAACATGTTAAACGGAGTTGGTTTGAACCCTAGGTTCAATTCAAACTCCATATGTGAGGGTTTGAATGCCATTTATATGATTTGGCCTAAACAGCAGCCATAAGTTGTTCTAACATGCATCAAAATGGTACAGATGGATAGATTGGATTTTTCTGATCATTTTTCATATATAAATTATTTCATTTGGAGTTATGGTTGAATTTCTATGATTTTTAGAAGTTTTTGGTATTTTCTAAAAATAAATAAATCATTTCTGACTTATTTAAAATCCCAGAAGCATATACCGCGTCAGCATGACGTCGGGGTGACGTCATCAGGTCAAATGCGTCGACCAGGTCAAACCTGACCAGTGCGACCCACTGGTCAGTGACCCAGTCAACTAACTAAGTTAGTTAGCCCTAACTAACTGGGCTGGGCCCACTGGTCAGCGACTAACCTAACTAACCTTAATAGGATTAGCCCTAACTAACTTAGTTAGCCGGGCGGGGCCCGCATGTCAGTAGCTAAGCTAAATTAGCTAGGTTTAGTTAATCCTAATCTAGGTTAGTTAGCAGGGCGGCCCCACCTGTCATTGAGCAAGGGGAGGTCAAACCCCTTGGTCAACTGGGGCTAATGCAGCGGCGTTTAGCCGCCGGCAGCAGCAGACGCGGCGGAGGGCGCGGTATTTGCACTCCGGCGACCAGAATGACGGCAGAGGCCATCTACGTGAAGTTGGGGAGCTGCCGCATCCAGTGGTGAAAGTTGCTGGACACGGGGACGTCGTAAACGACGCCGGCGAGCTCGACAGCGGTGGCCGGAGTTCGCTGTGCACGGGAAAGTGGCTGCAGCGAGCAAACACGCGAACTAAAGCGCGGGCAAGGCACTACGCGATGCGGCGACGTCGTTTGGCACGTTGGCGCGACCAAATGGGCATCGGAGCGGCGCTGGTGACGAGCCCGACGGCGCTGAGCTCGGTCAGCAAGGAGTCGCGGTTTGAGATTGAAATAAAGGCGGGGAGGAGGGGGATTCGGAGCAGGAGCTCACTGGGGTCACGTAGAGCAGCTCGGTGGGCTCGGGGACGGGTTGGTGATGGTGTGCGGTCGCCGGCGATCTCGGTGGACCGAGGTTGAAGGAGACATCATGGCCAGCGTTTTAGGGCTTCCGGCGTCACGCGGCTCGGTGAGGAGGAAGAAAGGGTCGAGGCGGAGCACGGGGACACGTCGGAGAGGCGTGGGGAGGCGGTGGCTGCGTCTACGGCGAGCGGCGGCGACGGGCGTACTCGGGTGCATGCGAGAGAGAGAACACAGGAGGGGGATGAGCTCGAGGGAGTGAGCGAGAGGGGCCAGGGGGTGCGTGGCGATGCCCTGGGCGTCGGGGCAGCGACGGGAAGCAGGACGTGGCCAGGCGCGTGGGCGGGCTCGTCGGTCACACGCCCTCCTGCCTACTGGCAGGAGGTTGAAGACGGTGGCGGTTGTGGTGGTGCGCTGGGCTGAATTTGCCCAGCTGGGCTGCTACAGTGGTGGGCCGGCCTCTCTGGTGGGCTACACAGGTGAGGCCAGGTCAGCTCTCTCTGTCTTTCTATTTCTCTTACTGTTTTCTATTTTTATTCCTCTGTTTTGATTTAGTTTCTAAACCAAATCATTTTTGTAGCTTCTGAAAATTATCATGTGGCCTGATACAACATATTCAGAGCCACTCACAAGTTTTCAGAATTATTGGAGTTATAAAAGTATTTATAGGAATTTATATCTCCAATTCAAATAAGTATTGACTTAATTCAAAGACCCAAATAAATATTTCTGTGATTCCAAAAATATTGGTTTGAATTTTACCTCTTGCCAATATTTTCAGAAATGATCAGGAACATTTTCTTGGGTTTATTTGAAGCAATTTTTTAATGTTGATCATTTCTAGAAATGATTTCTGAGGCTTTCCACTTTCCCCAATTCAACTTTCATAATTTTAAACATGATGCAAGAAAATTGATGCAAGGACAAGGAGTGACTAGCTAGGGATGTGACATAACGGGATATTTCAGATAGCATGTCTGGAGAGGAAAGTTTGCAACACAGACCGACGAGATGACGTTGCGAGATTCTTGGGAAATGAACTATGATAGCAAGCTCCAAAACATGAGCTGGTTCTGCTACATACAGGTGAACACACTGTCCCAGACAAACATGATCACATAGTACTCTTATAATAAAACAGTATCGAGTTCAGGCGGGGAACCATCTTCAAGGATATTGGAATTTTGTGCATGAACTAGTATTCGCACAACAACTCCTTTTCCTCGAACAAACCAGTCAGTGGCTTGGTGTGCTAGGAACACATATGGAGTGGAGGCGGCCAACCTATCAAACCATAGAGCACCTTGCACGTGCATGACTAACTTGGGATGGTTCCAGAGGAGATGTCGTTGCCGGGTTGCTTAGGGCCTTGGATGAGCACTGGCATCATAATGAACTTCCGCTTCATGCACAACCAAGGAGGAAGGTTATACAAACATAGAGTCACATGCCAGGTGCTATGGTTGTTGCTCTGCTCCCCAAAAGGATTAATGCCATCTGCGCTTAGACCAAACCATACGTTCCTTGCGTCATCTGCAAACTCCTTCCCGTACTTTCTTTCGATTTTTCTCCACTGTGACCCGTCAGCGTGTACTCTCAAATTTCCGTCTTTCTTACGGTCTTCTCTGTGCCATCACATCGCCTTGGCATGCTCTTTGTTCTGTAACAAACGTTTCAACCGTTGTATTATAGGAGCATTCCACATCACCTTGGCAGGAATCTTCTTCCTGGGGCGCTCGCCCTCGACATCACCAGGGTCATCGCGGCTGATCTTATAGCGCAATGCACCGCATACCGGGCAAGCGTTCAAATCATCGTACTCATCGTGGTAGAGGATGCAATCATTAGGGCATGCATGTATCTTCTGCACCTCTAACCCTAGAGGGCAGACAACCTTCTTTGCTTCGTACGTACTCTCGGGCAATTCATTGTCCTTTGGAAGCATATTCGTTATCATTACCAGCAACTTTCCAAATCCCTTGTCAGATACACCATTCTCTGCCTTCCATTGCAGCAATTTCAGTGTGGTGCCCAGCTTTTTCTTGTCACCTACGCAATTCGGGTACAACAATTTTGTGTGATCCTCTAACATGCGCTGCAACTTATTCTTCTCCAAATCACTTGCGCAGTTTCTCTTTGCATCAGCAATGGCCCGACCTAGATCATCAACGGGCTCATCCGATGCCTCTTCTTCAGCTTCTTCCCGCATTGCCGGCTCAGCTTCTTCCCTCATTGTTGTATCATCGTATTCAGGGAACCCATGGCCAGGATAGCTGTCGTTGTCCTCTTCTTCTTCATTGTCTTCCATCATAACCCCTCACTTCTCCGTGCTTCGTGCAAACATTACAGTGGGGCATGAAACCATAGTCAAACAGGTGGACGTGAATGGTTCTTGACGTACAGTAATTGTGACCATTCTTATAGCCAACACATGGACAAGGCATAAAACCATCCGCCCGCTTGTTTGCCTTAGCCGCAAGAAGAAAAGTATGCACGCCATTAATGAACTCGGGAGAGCATCGGTCATCGTACATCCATTGCCGGCCCATCTTCAATACATAGCACCGAAAACACCAAATTAATACAATACATAAAGTTCATACATAAAGTTCATAGAACACTTAAATGCAACAAACAAATAACACTCTTGCTAAAGAATTTAAATGCAACAACAAATGCGATCAAGATCGCAACTAAGGTAACAATAGATCCAACAACATAATGATACCAAGCCTCACTATGAATGGCATACTTTCTAATCTTTCTAATCTTCAAGCGCATTTTCTCCATCTTAATCTTGTGATCATCGACGACATCGGCAACATGCAACTCCAATTCCATCTTCTCCCCCTCAATTCTTTTCAATTTTTCTTTCAAATCCTCGTTTTCTCTTTCAACTAAATTTAACCTCTCGACAATAGGGTCGGTAGGAATTTCCGCTTCAACTACCTCCTACATACAAATATCTATGTCAGCTTGATGGGCATAATTTGTCATAAACATGAAATGCAACAAATAGTTTTAAAAGAGAATGTACCACATCTGAATCATAACAAGGACGAGGGCCGACGGGGACGGATATCAAAACCATGGCACTATGTATAACAAACAACGTACGGGTAAGATAATTATACGAGTAACTATATATCCAAATCACACAAACATCAATTTTTTATATAAAATTTCATAAACAAGAGGCTCACCACAAGGTGGTGCCGACGACGGGACGGTGCGGACGATCGACGGTGGTTACGACGGAGATTTAGAAGGCACTAAGTAAACCACACCTACATATGCAAACTAAGTGTTATTTTGACCTCAATTTGCATATAAATCAAATACTACCACATATAATTCGTCCCAAATTAGTAAAACCCACAATTAATCACTATATAAACCAATGCAAGAGCTAATCTAGCAATGAGAGATGAAAGGACAAAGTTGCTAACCTTTGTGATCATTTGAATGGATGGGGGCCTGCAAATCTTGACAAATTTGGGGCAAATTTTGTGATGAACTCGAGAGGAAGAAGGGAAGAACAGAGGAGAGGGAGAGGGGAAAGGGGGAAGAACAGAGTGCTGGTGGACGAAGGGTTTATATAGGACGACCTTTAGTACCGGTTCGTGGCACAAACCGGTACTAAAGGTGCTGGAGGGGCCCCACTCTGACAACATCATGCTACCACTCTCATTAGTACCGGTTCGTGGCACGAACCGGTGCTAAAGGTTCGCCACGAACCGGTACTAAAGATCTCCTCCCGCCTAGCCGTTGGAACTGGCACTAATGGACACATTAGTGTCGTTTCTGTTACAAACCGGGACTAATGTGTCTCACATTTGACCCTTTTTCTACTAGTGATGGTGTGGCTGCCCGCAAGGCTGCATCCACAGAATGCAACCTCTGCAGCCACAAGATGAAGCGGGAGGACCTCATCGACCAAAGCGTGCCACCAACTAGGTGTTTCTCGTCCAACCATTAGAGCAGCCTCCCCAAAGCGTGCCGCCAATTGGTTTAATCCACCCTACTAGTTTGCCTCCCCAAAGCTCCAGCGGAAGAAATTGCCGCAACAGTATGCATCCACCTTCACTTTCAGCCATCAGGTGGCGTCATCATCGACCTCAACACTGACTATGGCTTCACAAATTCACGGTCTCCTTGCTAGCAGTAAAGATTATTCCTTTTGTATCTTAAGTAATGGTTATTCCCATAGAAGAAACCTTTATATGCTTTAAACTATCAGTACAATTCAAGGGCTAATGAGTTTTATGAAAGATTGGATTTTCATCTACTGCAACTTTCTGTGGATAGCGCCATGTGTTTGTGTTTGCGACTAGGACCCGTGGACTTTTTTTCCTACCGTCTGAATTCTTGTTCATGTTGTCATTTACTGACAAAGACATGGCTACTAGTTCTGGAACCCATTTATAATGAACTTTGAATAAAATGAGCATTTGTGATTCTAACAAGAATCCATCTGAACATACTACTCATTTTTTATCGAAGTTGTCTTGTTCTCCAGAGGATATCTTCCTCTTTGAGGAATCAAATTTTCCTGGTTTGCTCACACCTTGTTGCATTGTTCGTGTTCGTGCTGCAAGGAGACCCCTCGATCTAGGAGGTGTTGGAGATGCACTATCGAAATCTTGGGCTCCAGGCCCACAAGGAGGTTAGGATTTCTTTCTATATATGATTCACTTTTATGCAGCTGGTTGTGTTGGCAGTAAACTGCTAGCCCTGTAGGTACCACTAGTTGAATGTTTCCAAGCAAATAAGTAGAATGTGTTCTGGTGCCTACATAGGCGAAGTATCAGGTGAAATAGGTTTTCGGTGAAAATTTGAAAATTCTCACGTGGTCCATCAGATCTATAACGAAGGGTGATCAAAGGTGCGATCTCTAATTATCCACTTAAACACAATTAGCAGGAACCCCCTGACTTGTCCACCATCAAGGAGGAAAAATCCTGAGCGAGCCTATGATAGGTTCACGTTTCAATCGTATATGTCGCCATGGAGGATCACGTTTCGGCATACATCAGCCCTTGCCTTCCGACGACAATGATGGCCCCTCCATGGCAGCAACAGGCCCTCCGTTTGCTATGGCTCATCCTCTGCCGGTGGTGACTCGAGCCAAGCCCTTCCATCCGATTGCAGCGATGGGCCATCCGATGGCAACGACGGGCCCACCATACTCTACGGCTCATACTTTGCCGGTGGCAACTCGAGCCATGCTCCTCCCTCAGTCGTTCGTGACAGGGCTTTCAATGGCTGCTCAGCTTCGTCGGTTGTGTCTCGATCTTCAGAGTACTCAACACCGTCGCTCATGATTGCCACCCCTATGTCCCCTGACATACCTCGGCTTCTTCCTAGCCATGTAGAGGTAAGATGCTACATGAGCATAAACCATAGATCAATCACTAGGCAACGTTCATCATCTCGTACTCTCATGCTATGGCGCATTAGGTAAAATAGGTTGATGCTTTCCAGTAAAGCATCAGGCTACTTTTCCTAATGCGCCATAACTTTTGGCAGTTGACCATGAGGAGTTGACAAGTTGGATCTCGATGTGGCCATGATCGTGTGCTTTGTCCATGTTAAAATGTTGAAGCTTTTGGCAGCCGCGATGGAGACGTCCCAAAAGGAGGCGGATAGTGAGGATGTGGATGGTGAGGAGGAGGAAGCCGTGGCATAGTGAGCGAAGAGGCTTGGACAACAGGTCTGGGAGGGCATAAATTCATTTTTTGCATGGACTACTAGAGTGGTTCTTTTGTGACCAGAGGCATCCGCCTCTTTTTGGTTGTGATTGCGTGCTATAAATATCGTATTATTGCTCATATTGATATGCATTTAAAATAAAGGATAGTCTGACCTGGGTGGCTTTTAGGGGATGTGATTGGATGGCCATCTTCCGTTTCCATGTTTGTGGACTGATTCGGATAAGTTCATAGGACAAATAATATGTCCATTTTAGAAATGGAGTTGGAGATGCCCTTACCACTTACCATCATAGAAACTATAGAAATCACAGTTTAAAATCACAAGACTTAGAGCAACTCCAATAGATCCTATTCAAAAAAAAGACTACCATTCACGAGAAGCAGAGGCAAAAATGCAGTGCGTAAGTTGGAAGGAAAGCGCAATAGAGGCGGGAGTATTTTTTTTGGTGGGCTAGGATTGTCGAATGCGTGAGTCACATCGGTACCGACGCTCGTAACCCATGGACATTTGAACCACCGAGCGGATGGACAGAGAACCACGTCGGATGTCCAAACTCGTCCAAACGAGTCTCCATGTTGGAGATGTCCTTAGTACGTACAGGTATAGATATATAGATATATTTCTTAATTGTATTTATAATTTTACTGTACAGTGTAAGAAGAACGTATACTTCCTATAAAAAAAAAAGAGTAAAAATAGATGTGTACGCTGGGACGTAACATAGGCGGCTGCTCCGAGTCGGAATTTCAATTTGAATTGGTTTGGCGGGACCGGGGCATGCTAACCGCCAATCGGAAACGAAGTCCCGTGTATATAAGCAGAGGCGTCGATGCACAAAGGCACAAGCAAGCTGAGGTCTCGTCCACGATCAGGAAGCTGTACGTGCAACTCTGCCGATGGATCGAACAAGGATGGACATGGACACGGAGGGGCAGCGGTTGCAACGACATCCCTTGTTTTCGCGGATCAAATGCGGCGAGGAGGAGACGCTAGCACCTAGGAGCACCGACCAGCGTCTCTACGTCACCGACGTCGTCCTCGTTCGTCCGGGGAGGGCAGCCGGCGGAGAGAGCGTCGAGGTGGCCGCCTGCGTCGAGATCGGCACCCGGAATCTCTTGCTCGGGAGGCTGTCGGCGGAGAACCCCTGCATGAAGATGCAGGCGCCGGTGGAGCTGGACAAGGAGTTCTGCTTTTACGTGGTACGTCTGGAAGACAGCTACGCCGCCGACGATGATGCCGACACCAACGTGGACCCCGATGCGGCAGTCGTCGAGTTTCAGGGTTTTGCTCTCGCTCCGCCGTCTCTCCACACAGAGGACAAAGACGATGACAACCACCAGGAGGGGCAGGATAACGGCGAGATTGACTCAGACGTGGCCAGGGCGAGCAGTGCCGGCAGCAACGGCAACGACGTTCGACAGGTTGTAGCTAGAGGAATCTTTGGGATTCTTACGCTGGTTGTTTCTATGCTGGCAATGGCATCGATGATGTAATCTTGAATTCGTCTATGGATGAACTGCATACTATGTTTTATTTGACTAGTCAATCATCTTCAACATGGACCGACAAAACGCACGCAATTTTCTGAACCAAACCGTCCCGACGCAATTGTCATTAACACGGTTCTGTATTTGTCTGCGAACGTATCTGGCTGCCTGTTTTCGTGTAAATCAGAAGCAAACCAGGGGGCATTGCGGGAATCTGGACCTCCGCCGCGCCGCGCCACGCCAAAACCCGTATTTCCGCTCCCTCTCCGCTCCGATCATTTCCGGGCCAAGTTGAAGCGAAAAGAGGCGCCGGTCAAGATGATGGAGATGTTCGAGGATATCTTGGCGAAGAAGGAGGCATATGTCAAGCGCTATGGTGCGTAGGGAGAAAGAAATGTAGAGAGGTTCACCATCTTGATGACGGCAACCGAGAAGAAGATCAACCTCGAAGAGGAGAAGACCAAACTCGTAGAGAAGAAGGTTGAGCTCGCGGCCACTTCAGAGGATACCAAGATGATGTCGACCATGAGAAGTGGACGAGTTGGATCTTGATGTGACAATGATCGTGCAGTTCGTCCATGTTAGATGTTGAAGCATTTGGCGGCCGTGATGAAGACGTCCCAGAAGGAGGCGGATAGTAAGGTGGCAGATGGTGAGGAGGCGAATGATGAGGAGGAAGCGGTGCAGAGTGAGCGAAGAGGTTCAGACAGCATATCTGGGAGGGAAATAATGCCATCTTTTGCATGGACTGCCGGACAGGTTCTTTTGTGATCGGGCGCATGTAAAAACTATAAGCATCCGTCTCTTTTTCGTTGTGATTGGGGTACTATAAATACCATATTATTGCTCATATTGCTATGCATTTAAAATAAAGCATAGTACAGCGTTTAGGGGATGTGATTGGATGACCAGCTTCCGTATTTATGTTCGTGGACTGATCCGAACAAGTCCACAGGACAAATAGTGTGCCCATTTAGGAACGGCGTTGAAGATGCCATTACTATTTACCACCATACAAACTATAGAAATCATAGTTTAAAATCAAAAGACTCAGAGCAACTCCAATAGCTTCCGTATTCATAAGAAAATATCATTTACGGGAAATACAGGCAAAAATAGCCCTCAAACAGCTCCCGTCAGCCCAGAAGTTTCCCAAAAGTTTTTTTTACAGACAGATGGCCATCTCCTATAATTCTGGTAGCCTGAGACCGTTTGAACTTTATGGCTCGGATACCCTCGTGCCACCACGACAGTCCCGCGCCACCACTCCATGGGCAACACCGCTGACCACCGTCGCCACGCCATCACCATTAGTGCCTCGAGTTTCATGTTGCTAAGACGGGAGAGGAGCTCACAAGTGAGGCGCTTCATGCGCCGCACCCCGGCCAAGCATTTGGATCCCGTTTTGGTGATTTTACCGGGTCTGGACGAAACGGGCGAAATTTATTTTTTGGATTTTTTTGAAAAGTTTCGGTCGAAAAATTACAATCCAAAATTTAAATTTTGAATGAAATTTGTCCAAAATTTATCCAAAACTATGAAATAAATCAGAACAGAAGTGTACAGTAGATCCTTTATTTGGCCAGTAGAAGTCATACAATAAAATCCTAGTTTATCCTATAGTTCCTAATAATCATGACAAGGTAGAAATAAATCCTAGTCTATCATATAGTTCCTAATAATCACGACATTCCACATCCCCCGTAGTCACAACGGTAACGACAGAGATAGTGAGACTGGAGAAGAATCCGAAGATAAGCCGAAGGACACCCAACCCCCCCCCCCCCCCTCCCCCACCCCTAGCCGAACGGTCCATGCATCGCGCAAGTCATGACTGGAGTGGAAACCAACGAGGTTGCTCAAGCAAGGCGGTAGCCCTTTGTGCTGATGTTGAGGTAGCCGAAAGCAGAGGGTGGTGTAGCCGTGGTCGAGGTAGTCGTGCGAGGGACGTCGTGGTCGATGTCGAGTCGGGGTGCCTGGTGTCTAGTTAGTTATCATGGACCGGGAAGAAGAGCAGCAACAACGGCCAAAGGAGGCAGCGTCGACGGCTAGGTTAGGAGCACGACGGCGTTGCTCGAAGTAGGCGAGGAAGAACCCGACAGCATGACGAAGACCGCGCGGCGGCAAGGCGCATACCACACAGAAGTCGACGCGTGTGCACGGCAAAGTGGACCGTGTGTCGCGGCACTATGGCTCGAAGGTGCGACGCAGTGGCAGCGCGCGGCTCGGCGCGACGGCGGGGAGGACCCCAGGGACGCAGCAAGGACCACATTTCACACTCGCTACGCCCAAATGGGGCGACGCAGCGGCAACGCAAGGGTCAGTGCAGCCACATGGACGGCCTGGAGCGGACAGCCTCAAGCCGGCGGTGGACCGCAGGTCGCGGCACTACGGTCTGATGGGTCGACGCAGCGGCATCGCGCGAGTCGGTGCAACAATGGGAATGGACTCGGTACTGATTTTCTGGAAAACCAAAAACAAGCAGAAAACATCAACTGGCACTAGGCACTGGGTTAATAGGTTGGTCCCCAAAAATGAAATAAGATAGCATAAAACTACAAATAAAGCATCCAAGATTAATAATATAATAGCATGAAACAATAAAAAGTTTATAGACACGTTGGAGACGTATCAATCGACCGCCTTGGGGGAGGCATGGTGCGAAAGTGGCGGCGGCTAGGGTTTCGATCAGGGCTAGGCTGATACCATGTAGAAGGATAGAGGGGAATTGGTGGAATTCTTTGATGTATTGCTCGAGCTTCGTGGATGTATATATAGGAGTACATGACCATCGTGGAGTACAAGACAAAGTAGAAATAAATCCTAGTTTGTCATATACTTCCTAATAATCACGATACTCAACACTTCCCACCACCGCGCTTCCTCCACCTCTAGCTGCCGAAATGCCACCACTAGCAACACCAACCACTGCCACTACATCACGTTACATCGGCTTGCCAACCCGTGCCACAAGTGCTCACCTCACTGGAGTCAATGCCGCGACGGCGGAGGTCTCGGGTTCCGGTGAAGTCGGGGTAGCATGGGGCTAGGGGTTTCTGTGAAGTTGTATGGGAGGTTCATCATGGTGCAGGGAGTCAAATGGTGGCAAGCATTAGTCTCGGGGGCAACTGTGCTGTCGGAATTTCACCAGCGGCGAGCAAGGGTGATATGTCCATTTTGCATCATGCTTTTATATCGATATTTATTGCATTATGGGCTGTCATTACACGTTATATCACAATACGTATGCCTATTCTCTATTATTTTACAAGGTTTACGTGAAGAGGGAGAATGCCGGCAGCTCGAATTCTAGGCTGGAAAAGGAGCAAATATTAGAGATCTATTCTGCACAGCTCCAAAAGTCCTGAAACTTCACGGAAGTTACTTTTGGAATTAATAAAAAATACTGGCGAAAGAATCCACTAGAGGGGGCCCACACCCTGGCCACGAGGGTGGGGGTGTGCCCTACCCCCCTGGGCGCGCCCCCCTACCTCGTGGGCCCCCTGGCAGGCCTCCGGTGCCCATCTTCTGCTATATGAAGTCTTTTGTCCGAGGAAAAATCAAAAACAAGCTTTCGGGAAGAAACTCCGCCGCCATGAGGCGGAACCTTGGCGGAACAAATCTAGGGCTCCGCCAGAGCTGTTTTGCCGGGGAAACTTCCCTCCGGGAGGGGGAAATCATCACCATCGTCATCACCAACGATCCTCTCATCGGGAGGGGGTCAATCTCCATCAACATCTTCACCAGCACCATATCATCTCAAATCCTAGTTCATCTCTTGTATCCAATCTTTGTATCCAAACCTCAGATTGGTACCCGTGGGTTGCTAGTAGTGTTGATTACTCCTTGTAGTTGATGCTAGTTGGTTTACTTGGTGGAAGATCATATGTTCAGATCCATTATGCATACTAATAACCCTCTGATTATGAACATGAATATGCTTTGTGAGTAGTTACGTTTGTTCCTGAGGACATGGGAGAAGTCTTGCTATAAGTAGTCATGTGAATTTGGTATTTGTTCGATATTTTGATAAGATGTATGTTGTCATCCCTCTAGTGGTGTCATGTGAACATCGACTACATGACACTTCACCATTTTTTGGGCCTAGAGGGATGCATTGGGAAGTAATAAGTAGATGATGGGTTGCTAGAGTGACAGAAGCTTAAACCCTAGTTTATGCGTTGCTTCGTAAGGGGCTGATTTGGATCCATATGTTTCATGCTATGGTTAGGTTTACCTTAATACTTCTGTTGTAGTTGCGGATGCTTGCAATGGGGGTTAATCATAAGTGGCATGCTTGTCCAAGTAAGGACACTACCCAAGTACCGGTCCACCCACATATCAAATTATCAAAGTACCGAACGCGAATCATATGAACGTGATGAAAACTAGCTTGACGATAATTCCCATGTGTCCTCGGGAGCGCTTTCCTTCATATAAGAGTTTTTCCAGGCTTGTCCTTTGCTACAAAAAGGATTGGGCCATCTTGCTGCACCTTATTTACTTTTATTACTTGCTACTCGTTACAAATTACCTTATCACAAAACTATCTGTTACCGATAATTTCAGTGCTTGTAGAGAATACCTTACTGAAAACTGCTTATCATTTCCTTCTATTCCTCGTTGAGTTCGACACTCTTACTTATTGAAAAGGCGACGATAGATCCCCTACACTTGTAGGTCATCAAGACTCTTTTCTAGCGCCGTTGCCGGGGAGTGAAGCGCCTTTGCTAGGTGGAATTTGGTAAGGAAAAATGTATATAGTGTGCTGAAATTTACTGTCACTTGTTACTATGGAACATAATCCTTTGAGGGGCTTGTTCGGGGTATCTTCACCCCGACCAGTAGAGCAAAGTGTTGCTCCTTAACCTACTGAAGCTACTTAAAATGTTTACTTTGAAATTCCTTCGGGTATGATAGAGAAACTGGTAGCTAATCCTTTTGCAGGAGATGGAACATTGCATCCCAATTTACACTTAATCTATGTGGATGAAGTTTGTGGATTATTTAAGCTTGCAGGTATGCCCAGTGATGTTATCAAAAAGAAGGTCTTCCCTTTATCTTTGAAGGGAGAGGCATTTACATGGTATAGGCTATGTGATGATATGGGATCATGGAACTACAAACGATTGACATTGGAATTTCATCAGAAGTTTTATCGTATGCATCTTGTTCATCGTGATCGTAATTATATATATAATTTTTGGCCTCGCGAAGGAGAAAGCATCGCTCAAGCTTGGGGGAGGCTTAAGTCAATGTTATATTCATGCCCCAATCATGAGCTCTCAAGAGACATGATTATTCAAAAAATTTATGCTCGACTTTCTCTCAATAATCGCTCCATGCTTGATACTTCTTACACAATCAAAATTTTATGCTTGACATTCTCTCAATAATCGCTCCATGGGATTTGTCGTGGTTTTGTCACGGCAGATGTCCTAGAAAAAGGACTAAGTCCTGGAGCCATCGCGACGGGTTAGTTTGAAGGGGTTAAAGCGGACACAAGGACGCAAGAGAGTTTTTATACTAGTTCGGCCCCTTCGATGAAGGTAAAAGCCTACGTCTAGTTGTGATGGAATTGATGGGGTTTCGATGACTAGGGAGCAAACAAGCTTCGCCTATGTCTCGAGTTGTTGTTTCTGTCCCTGAACTGCCGCTGGGTCGTCCCCTTATATACATGGGTGACACCCATCAGTTCACAGAGTCCCAACACCGGTCGATATTCGTATCCGGGTTGGTCTCTCTTTATTCCTAACTTAAAATACAAGTTTATATACAAATTCCGGTTTACCGCTACAAGTGTTGAACCGGCTATGGGCCTTAGGCCCTCATCTGCCCTCTTGGGCTCTATCACTTCTTGTGCTACTGATGAAGTTGACCCGGCCCAGATAGGCCAGTTTACACCCAGCAGTAATATCTCCAACATTAGGCCCCAGATTGATTTGAACGGGTTCATGTGAATCCTTTAACAAAAAGCTTCATCTTCAATGTCTTCTCATAAATTGGTAAACCGCCATGATGTCATCTTCTCTGATTAATGTAAACCGGAGTGACGTCACCTGTCATGACGAAGATATCCATTGCGCTTCTTTATCTAGTATATCTGCGGAAATCGAGGCGACAGCTCCGTTTCGTGGCTCCTTGATTGTCGCGCCTGACGCACGTCTTTTTGCCGTATAAATAGGACCGAAGGGTCATTTCCTTTCTTCTTTACCTTCTTCCCCTTCTGCTTCGTCTTCCTCGCAACGCCTGACTTTAGAGCTCCGCCGCCATCGTCGACCTCTGCCTCAACCTCGGCCGCTGCATCAACCTGGGCGCACCAAAGCATCGCGGCCATCTTCCGCGTCTTCCGCAGCTCTGGTAAGCCTTCTATCCTTTCCCCCGCGGATCTGTTTAGGGTTTCACAGTTCTTCCATGTTCATCGTCTGTTTCTTGCTCCTGCGACAGATCTGTTAGATGAATCCGCCAACCTTTATTCTGTACAATGATAGTTGTTTGACCTTCGCCTTCACTTATGCATCTCAAAGTTGTAGATCTATATGAATGCTTTGCTTATAGGTTCGATACTGCTCCTTTTGAACTTCTAAGTATTTATCCCCTTTTCTGAACTTGCTTCAGATCCAATACCGTAAAGAAATTCTGTAAAACCTGTTTCTGCGTACTTGTCCATCTGCAATCTTAGCTTTCCAATGCTTAGATCAGGCGGTTTAACCTTATAAGAAGAATTTTCCAAACCGGTATACGCCATTAGTCCCCTTGTTGAACCGCCAGATGTTGGTTGCCTCATAAAACTCCGGTTCAGATAATTCTGTCTCCGGTTTAACAGTGCATGTACCAACGTACCTTGATCAGATACATTTTTTGAACCGGGACCTTCTACCTTGTAGATTCCATCATGGCCAATCAAGTATATGAGTGCAATTGGGTTCCTTCTCACGTCACAGAGGCTGAACTGGACGGTTTAGTCCTGATTGGCGCTTTAGGTAGCAAAGATACCATCCATTGGAGGGCTCCTGGCAAAGAATGCCCTCCCACACCTCGAGAAGGAGAAGTTGTTGTGTTCGTAGATCACTTAGCCCGGGGCTTTAAACCGCCCGGTTCTAAATTTTACTGGGATGTTTTAGCCGATTTCCAACTCCATCCACAAGATACTGGCCCCAACTCTGTTACAAATATGTGTCACTTTCAAGTGCTCTGTGAGGTGTTCTTTCAAGAGGAGCCCACAGTGGAATTATTCAGAGACCTTTTCCATTTAAACCGCCGTACTGAATTTATTGATGGCTCTAACACGGAGTTGGGCGGTGTGGCGATTCAGAAAAGGAAAGAGGTCACATACCCTCATGCCAAGCTGCACAGCCACCCTAAAGAATGGAATCAGACATGGTTCTATTGCAAAGATACCCCCCTGCTGGTGAGAATCCCTTGTCTGGCTTTCGTCCGGAGCGGCTCAGCAATACACACCCTTTTCCTCAAAGATTGTCTGCCCAGGAGAGAAGCAAATATGCTCCCCAACTGTCAAATCTCAAAGCCTTTATGGCCAACAGTTTAACAGGGGTTGACCTTGCTCGTTGTTTGATATCATGGAGCATACTGCCCCTTAGTCTGCGCTCCGATTTGATGTGCGAGTATACTGACAGTGTTGATGACCCGCTGCAACATTCAAAAATCTAGCTCTCTGATGAAGAAATCACAGAGGCTGTGAATAAGATGTTGAATGAACCGGAACATGTCTGTGCTAAAAACGGCCTGCTTCCCTTCTGCGCCACCAATAAACCGCCAGCCATAAGACTTTGATTTTTCTCTTTGTTGAGTCTGCTTATTGATATGTCTGGTCATTGTTTAATATCAGTGTCTGTGTAATCAGGGCAATGATCCATTTCGGAGAAAAAAAACTTCCGCAGGAGAAACCAGAAAAACCAGCCAAACCGGAAAGAACAACTCGGCAAAAGACTAAAGCTGTGAAGAAGACTACCTCCAAGAAAAGAACCACGGCATCTTCTAATCCGGCCCCTGACAATGATGTGGATAATCCGGAGGTAGATCTTGACTCACTTGGTTTATTTTTCATACATCTTATTGATGATGATATTTGTCAGGATGATGCCGAAGCCAGCCACGCGGATGTTGCAGAGGTAATTATTCTCTCTTCCGATTCAGAAACCTTGCCTTCACAAAAAATCCGTCAGGCAAACCGGAAAGTTAAATTTTCTCATCCTCTTGCTTATTTGGATCCTAAATTTCTTATGAAGACCCAACAACACGAAGCCCGTTGCACAACCCGGCACAGCGGCCAGGTAGTTACCTCCGCCGGTTTACCGAACAGTCCGGTTCGGAAACGCCATTCAGAGGTCTCTAATTTGCTTGTCAGTGCTTGTCCTGAAGCGGGCTGCTTTCGTCAACCTCTTAATCCATCTAACTCCGATTACGAGGTTACTTCCCACTCATCTTCTGGCGAGTCATCGGCGACTCAGCTCCCACCGCTCAAAACGGTGCTTGGGTAAGCTATACTTATTGTGATATTTGCAGTATATCACCTTAGAGCCTATGCTGTATTTGATTTTGTTATTCTACTTAGGGCCAAACCTCGGCCAAGCAAGAAAGCCCACCTGGATAAAGCGGCCGAAGAAGATGTCATTCTTGAATCAGGCAAAACACCTAATGTTGAAGCGGCTGATCCTGAGGATGCGCCCAATGACCCACCGCAACAAGACGACAATCTTATTGTTGAAGAGAGACCTACTGATGCCTCAGGTCCTATCAGTCAGCCCACAGGTTCCATCCGGATTGAAAGCTCCACCGGTCCAGCCAAACCTGCTGATAAGCCAACAGCCCAGTGCAAACCGGCGGTACCCAAGATGATGATGTTGTCATTACTGGCACTGGCCATACTGAACCAAGCAATCCCGTCGCTTTGTCCAAACATTCTGCCAAGGAAGAATTTGCTGGCTTTGGCAAAAGCAAGTGGAATGCTGACCTGACAACTTATGCTGCTCTGAACGCCCAAGATATCCATTCCGGTTATTTGAACCGGTTGTATACCAGTCGCGACTATGAAGCCGGTCTGGTAAATATGATGAAAGAAAAATATGAGGTAACTTCCATATGCTCCTTCCTGCTTATATGCTTCCATTCTTGCTGACTCTCCTAGCCCCTAAGGGACGGTTTGTAATATTCTTTCAAACCGAGACTTTCTAATATAAATCTTGATGCTTTGAAATTCGCTGAGGTAGCCCCCGAGGGTCGGTTCAACTTGGCGTAGTTAAACCGGCACTTTAAGTAATTGAGATTGCCGCTTTAGAATATATATGAGCAAATAGCCATTAGCCCCCAAGTGCCAAGTTGAATACTTGTATTGATCTTGGGACTTTGTAAGAAATTGAAAGATGAAGATCGAATATGCATTAGCCCCCAAGTATCAAGTGCATAACTTGTTATGTGGTTGGTACTTCAATCCTAGTACCGTTTTATTGAAGCATCTAATTGTCTGTATGCAGGCTGAGCTGAAGACAAAAGAAAACCAAATCGCCGACCTCCAAGAAAACCTGAAAACCCAACAGGCTGAAACCTCCAAAGCAAAAGATGAATTGGCCAGCGCTTTGAGCGGCATGGAACAACTTAAGGAGAACTTCAAGAAGAAACGGGCAGATTGTGCCACTGAAAAATCCGCTTTGATCAAACGAGCAGAGGATGCCGAGGTTGCATTAAAACCAGTGACGGATGAACTGACCAGCATAAAGCGGCACGTGCATGCCATGACCACTGGTATCTTTGGTAAGCCAGCTTGCTTTCTGAATTGGCTCTGTCGTCTTATAGAGTCGCCGGTTTATTAACCCTTTATGGTATTTCAGGAACATGCATTGGTCACTTGGGGTCTGATGTGCGGAAGAAATTAAAAGCCGCTTACACATTGGTTGAACAATTGTATACTAGTGCCTCGCGGATCATCTGTACCGCATCGCATAACAAACCAGCGCCCACCTTGATTCAAGATACTCTGATGAAACTGTCAGTGCTTCCTGCCCGGGTTGAGGAGCTGAAGAAATCTGCTGCCCGAATCGGCGCAATCAATGCTTTAATCCGGGCAAAAGCCTGGGTGCCAGATTTTGATCCTATTGAAGCGGCTCAGGGCTATCCCAGCTTGAAGGAAGATGGGTCAGAATTTGGTGAAGCGGATCTGCGAGCTATAAACCAGGAGGTACGTCCGCTAGCTTGTGAGTTGGCTGAGGAAGCAGATTTGTCCCATTACCAAGCACAATATGACAGCCAGAACAAGCGAATAGCTGCACCAATTCATGAATCGGAAAATCTGATCCCTCCAATCCGTAAGCATACTTACGCTCCTGATATTGATCCGTCATTGCTGATCCATGATGAAGCTATTTTTCAAGCATTAATGGGAATCGACTGGACAACTGTGGATTTCCAGCCACTTGGTAGAGAACCAGAAGCTGAAGGGGCGCAGGATGACCCGCAACCATCAGGCCAGGCTGGTGACCAAGCTTGAACCGGAAGCCGGCTTTAAAACTGCCTCTCCTTTGTGAAAAACAATTATATTATTATGGGCACCATGTTGCCTTGTAATAGGCTAGCTGCTACCTTTGATGTTGATATGCCTTCGTGCATAATTTGCTCTTCCTGTGGTAACGAACTTTCCAAAGCGTTTTTCTACAATAAAAACTCTTGAAGTACCACTGCGGTTGTACCGTCTGGCGATATATGATGTCTGCATATATGAAGCCAAAACATCAAAAAATTGTTAAGTATATGATCGAATTTTTGCGATACATAATACCTGTCTTTGTTGAGCATGAAGTTGGCTTGGCCTATCTTGAAGTGGAGTTTTGCAAACCCACACTGTTGGAGGAGATAACAGCTCCTGTATATATATGACGCCGGTTTATTAGGTGAACCATGACGGGTTATAATAAACTCTGTATTACTCCATAAGAGGATGTTAACCACCGGGCAAATAGTCTCCGGATTGACGTGAACTGTGTTCCGTCAATCCATTGGTTAAAAAACTTTGTTGGTTTAAAAATGTAACAAAAAAGCAAATACCCCCCTTCAAAGAAAAGTATAAAGAAAATGCAAAAAAGGTTTATTTAAACTGATCAGATGGTGTTACCATGGCCGAACACGACCAAGCTCCCGTTAGGTGTAACTATGGTTCTAGTCAGCCAGGTCCCCAAATGAAACTGTGGCACTTATGCCGATCAAGTGGCATGGTCATGGTTCGGGTTCGACCAAGCCACCAAGTGATTCTGTGGCCTTAGGCCGACCAAGAGGCATGACTGGTTCAGACGTGACCAAGTCCCCAAGTGATCTGGTGGCTTTCGCCTATCAAGAGGCATGGTATTGGTTCGGACACAACCAATCCTCCAAGAGATATGATGCTTTTGTAAAGCTAACTCAAGGAGTAAACCGGAGGCCGCTTTAGAGCAACTCCGTGTAACCTCTCATGATGTAAAAGAATAGATACCCCGCTTTAGCTGAGGCTCCGGTTTATTATATTTAATCATAATATATACATTGTCGTACTATGTACATAAGTATAGCCAATGGCTCAAGTATAGTAAGGCCGAAGATGAGCTATGTTCCACGGCCTATTGGTCTCCTCCTCTGATGTGCGTGAGTCTTTATGCTCTCGAATATCGATCAAATAGTACGACCCGTTGTGCAGATTCTTGCTGACCACGAAAGGCCCCTCCCAAGGTGGGGATAGCTTATGCATATCGGTCTGGTCTTGGATGAGCCGAAGCACCAAATCTCCTTCCTGAAAGGTTCTGGTTCTGACTCGGCGACTGTGATGACGACGAAGATCCTGCTGGTAAATCACCGATCGGGCGGCTGCGCCGTCACGCTCTTCGTCCAACCGGTCCAAAGCATCTTGCCGTGCTGTCTCGTTGTCCGCTTCAACATAAGCCGCCACACGAGGTGAATCATGACGGATATCACTGGGGAGAACCGCCTCTGCTGCATAAACCATGAAGAACGGTGTGTATCCTGTTGATCTGTTGGGTGTTGTATTGATGCTCCATAACACAGATGGTAATTCTTCTACCCAACAACCCGGCGTTCTCTGCAAAGGAACCATGAGCCAGGGCTTAATACCTCTCAAGATCTCTTGATTAGCTCTTTTCGCTTGGCCATTGGACTGTGGATGCGCCACTGATGAAACATCGAGCCGGATGTGCTCTCGTTCGCAGAACTCTTTCATAGCACCTTTGGATAAATTGGTACCATTATCTGTGATAATACTATGCGGAAAGCCAAACCGGAAAATCACCTTTTTGATGAACTGAACTGCCGTGGCCGCATCACACTTGCTAACAGGCTCTGCCTCCACCCATTTTGTAAACTTGTCAACCGCCACCAGGAGGTGGGTTTTCTTATCTTTGGACCTTTTGAAAGGCCCAACCATATCCAGCCCCCAAGTCGCAAACGGCCAAGTAATTGGAATCATTCTCAATTCTTGAGCCGGTACATGAGCACGTCTTGAAAACCTTTGGCAACCATCACATCATCTGACCAGATCCTCCGCATCAGCATGAGCAGTTAACCAATAGAAGCCATGGCGAAACGCTTTAGCCAACAGAGACTTTGAACCGGCGTGGTGACCACAATCTCCTTCATGGATCTCACGTAAAATTTCGCGGCCTTCTTCAGGAGACACGCAGCATTGAAAAGCTCCTGACACACTGCAATGATGTAACTCACCGTTGATAATAGTCATGGACTTGGATCGCCGGATTATCTGCCGGGCCAGAATCTCATCCTCTGGCAGCTCGCCCCGGTTCTTGTACGCCAGGTAAGGAAGCATCCAATCCGGAATAAAATGAATAGCTGCCACCAATTGAGCCTCCGGATCAGGAATAGCCAAATCCTCTTCACCTGGGACCTTGACCGATGGGTTGTGCAGCACATCCAGAAAAACATTGGGCGGGACCGGTTTGTGCTGGGAGCCCAGCCGGCTAAAGCGTCCGCCACTTCATTTTTTCGCCGGTCCACGTGATCCACCTGATAGCCTTTGAAATAACCTGCCACAACATTCACTTCACGACGATATGCTGCCATAAGTGGGTCCTTGGAGTCCCAAGTGCCAGACACTTGCTGAGCCACAAGGTCCGAGTCACCGAAGCACTTAACTCGACTTAGATTCATCTCCTTAGCCATCCGGAGACCATGGAGCAAGGCTTCATACTCAGCTGCATTGTTAGTACAAGGGAACATTAAGCGGAGAACATAACAAAACTGATCACCTCGTGGGGAAGTTAATACGACTCCAGCCCCCGAGCCTTCCAACTGCCTGGATCCGTCAAAATGGATGGTCCAATACGTGTGATCCGGCTTTTCTTCAGGTGCTTGCATTTCTGTCCAATCATTGATGAAATCAACAAGTGCTTGAGATTTAACAGCTGTCCGAGGCACATACTTCAAACCATACGGCCCCAGCTCTATGGCCCACTTTGCAATCCGGCCAGTAGCTTCCTGGTTCTAGATGATATCTCCCAAAGGAGCAGAACTGACTACCGTAATTGGGTGCCCTTGGAAGTATTGTTTAAGCTTCCGGCTTGCCATAAAGACTCCATACACCAGCTTCTGCCAATGCGGATACCTTTGCTTGGACTCGATTAGTACCTCACTGATATAATAGGCCGAACGTTGAACCGGATGCTCCTTACCTGCCTCCTTCCGTTCTACTACAATAGCCACGCTGACCGCCCGAACATTGGCAGCAACATACAGCAGCAACGGCTCCTTGTCAATGGGAGCGGCAAGCACCGGCGGATTGGCCAGTTGTCGCTTTAAATCCTCAAACGCTTCATCAATAGCAGAACTCCAGACAAACTGATTCGTCTTTTTCAACATCTGATACAAAGGAATTGCCTTCTCACCAAGACGGCTGATAAACCGGCTTAATGCCGCAATCCGGCCGGCCAGTCGTTGAACATCATTGATACACTTCGGTTTAGCCAGGGAGGTGATGGCCGTGATCTTCTCCGGATTAGCCTCAATTCCCCTGTTGGACACCAGAAAACCCAGTAACTTGCCCGCCGGTACACCAAAGACACATTTGTCTGGATTAAGCATCATCTTGTATGTCCTCAGGTTATCAAAGGTGTCCCTCAAATCATCAATCAGAGTCTCCTTCTCCCTGGACTTAACCACGATATCATCCACGTAAGCATGTACATTACGGCCAATCTTCTTGTGAAGACAATTTTGTACACACCGCTGATAAGTTGCCTGGGCACTCTTGAGCCCAAATGGCATAGACACATAGCAGAAGGCTCCAAAGGGAGTTATAAATGCCGTCTTTTCCTGGTCCTTAACTGCCATTTTGATCTGATGATAGCCAGAATATGCATCCAAAAAACTTAAATGCTCACAACCCGCCGTAGCATCAATAATTTGATCAATACGGAGGAGGGCAAAAGGATCTGCTGGACAAGCCTTATTAAGCTCTGTGTAATCCACACACATGCGCCAGGTGCCGTTTTTCTTAAGGACCAGCACCGGATTGGCAAGCCACTCAGGGTGAAAAACTTCAACAATAAAGCCAGCCGCTAAGAGCCTGGCTACCTCTTCTCCAATCGCCTTGCGTCTTTCTTTGTTAAACCGGTGGAGGAACTGTTTCACCGGTTTGTATTTAGGATCCACATTAAGGGTGTGCTCAGCGAGTTGCCTCGGTACACCTGGCATGTCAGAGGGCTTCCATGAAAAAATGTCCCGATTCTCACGGATGAACTCGATGAGCGCGCTTTCCTATTTCGGATCCAAGTTGGCACTAATGCTGAACTGTTTGGATGAATCGCCAGGGACGAAGTCAACAAGCTTAGTTTCTACTGTCGATTTGAACTTCAAGGCCGGATCATGCTCCATAGTTGGCTTTTTCAACGGAGTCATGTCCGCCGGATCAACATTGTCGTTATAGTATTTTAACTCCTCGGTGGCACAAACCGACTCGGCATAAGCCGCATCTCCTTCCTCACACTCCAAAGCAATTTTGCGGCTTCCGTGAACCGTTATGGTCCCCCCTGTGACCCGGCATCTTGAGCTGCAAATACACATAACAAGGCCGTGCCATAAACTTGGCGTAAGCCGGTCGCCCAAACAGAGCGTGATATGGACTCTGGATTTTCACCACTTCAAACGTCAATGTCTCTGACCTGGAATCATGGTCATCCCCAAAGGCCACTTCTAGAGCTATCTTACCAACGGGATACGCTGATCTGCCGGGTACAACACCGTGGAATACTGTATTAGACGGTTTGAGATTCTTATCTGTTAGTCCCATACGGCGAAAGGTCTCATAGTACAGGATGTTAATGCTGCTTCCTCCATCCATGAGCACCTTGGTGAACTTATAACCTCCCACCTGAGGCGCCACCACCAGAGCCAACTGACCCGGATTATCGACCTGGGGAGGATGATCTTCTCTACTCCATATGATGGGCTGCTCAGACCAACGTAGATAACGGGGTATGGCCGGTTCAACAGAGTTGACCGCCCGCCTCTGAACCTTCCAGTCTCGCTTGTCCAAGCTAGTGGTGAAAACATGGTACTGCCCACTACTCAGATGCTTTGGGTTGCTCTAGTAACCTGACTGTTGTTGCTGTTGGTTGTAACCACCTTGGTTGTTCTGACTATTTTGACCATTATGTCCGGCTGGATTACCATTGAACCCTGAACCGGAACTTCCTCCACCGTAACCCGGCCTGGATCCTGAGCCACCGCTAGATTCGTGATCATACCGGAAATTATTAGAATTCTTGAACTCCTGCATAATAAAGCAATCTTTCCAAAGGTGGTTGGCTGGCACCTCCTTCGTCCCATGATTTGGATATGGCTAGTTTAATAGGTAGTTCAGGCGGTTTGGGTTAGGGTTGGGCGCTCCATTACGATTCTTCGGTCTACCCTTGCGTCGCTGGCCATTATCCTGTGCGTTGGTATTAGCCACAAAGTCCATGTTACCATCCACTTTACGCTTGCCTCCTCCACCATTGCCTGTCCAGTGATGCTGCTGACCTTTGGAACTGCTGTTCTTCTTCCCCTTCCCTGTCTTGTCATCATCAGATTCGGGATCCTTGGTACTATCAGAATCAGCATATTTCACCAAAGCGGCCATGAGGGTCCCCATGTCGGTGCAATGACGCTTCATCCGCCCCAACTTTAGCTTCAGGGGCCCAAACCGGCAGTTGCCTTCTAGGGTTAATACTGCGGTGTCAGCGTTGATGCGATCTGAGGAATGCAACACTTGTGAGACCCGGCGCACCCAGTGAGTCGTTGATTCTCCTTCCTCCTAGACGCATGCAGCTAAGTCTACTATCGACATAGGCTGTTTACAGGTATCCTTGAAGTTGCTGATAAACCGGGCTCGTAACTGGGACCATGAACTGATAGAGTTAGCCGGCAAGCTTTTTAACCAAGTACGGGCCGTTCCTTCCAGCATCATGGTGAAGTACTTCGCACATGCCGCGTCATCCACATCAAGCATCTCCATGACCATCTCATAGCTCTCCACCCATGTCTCCGGAGGCTGATCCGCCGTGTAATTCGGTACCTTGAGCGGGCCTTTGAAATCCTTGGGCAGGCGCATGTTGCGCAAAGCGGGGATAAGGCAAGGCACCCCCAAGGAACTGGAGGTAACCCCAGGTTCAGTTAATGTGGTTGGACGAACCAGCGTGAGCTGCCGAGCCTAATGTTGTGCGGCTAACTCGGCCTCCCTGCGCGCGCTGGCCCGGTTCACTACTCCCTGAGCGTTATCAGCACCACCTGCCGGGTCGTTGTCACGGGGTGTTCCCCGTCGTTCATTACTCGACACTGCCGGTTCATCCATATGTCTGCTATAGCTCCGGCTTGGACGAGGGGTCGAGTGGATCCGGTCGCGGCTGTACGAGTATGCTTCCTGTTGGGCCAAAGTTGTCCTCAAAAGCTCCTTGGCCCGTCGCGTCTCTACTGCCTGCGGCGAGTCACCTTCAATTGGAATGGCCTCCAGTCGTGTAGCAGCGGCAACGAGATTGTCCATTGGGTTGGAGTAGTGACCCGGAGGTGTTAAAGGGGCCTGAGGTATGACTGTGTTTTGACGAGGCGGGTCCATCTGACGAGGCTGAACTGGTGCACCGGTCCCAGGGGCTTCTGGCCGGTTTCCCTCCAGTGGATTGCCGGCTCTTGGTCCAGGAGTGTTGAAAAGGTCTCTAGCCTCGAAAACCGGAGGTAAACGGGAATGGTGCTTCCTCCTCATGACTTCATGCGACGCGCTGTGGTCCAACATGAGCCGGTAAGCCTGGGCGTCTAAAGGGGCCCGCTCTACGGCCATCCTGGCGTCCTCAGCTACCAGATCTGTCTTGGCTTGGGTGATCTGTTCCTTCACCTTTGCAATCTCCGCATTGTGAACATCCTAATCCGGCGGATTAACATCCGCCACAAGCACAGCCAATGCATCAAATAGTTCTGATAGAACCTGAGCCGGCGAGCGCACAGGGCCTACTGCCCCGGCAGCCATCGCTGCTGCTGAACCAGAAATCGTTGCCGCAGCTGTCGAAGAATGAAGCGCTGCCTGTGTTCCGGCCATGAATACTCCAACCCGGTTGGGCAGATCAGCGGAGTCCGAATACTGTCGCCATCGGAACAGCTCCCAATCCGGCCATCTTGTAGCTGATAAAGAGATTCAGTTTCTCCGGTCGAAGACTCGTCATCAGAACGACCGACGGTCGCGCCGTGAAATTCCGATCCGTCCTCATAACTCCCTCCATGGATGACTCCCACTAAGGCACGCTTCACGGCCGGTTTAACCTGGGCGGATCGCGCATGCTGAGCTGTCTCAACGAGGTCGGTGCAGATCTCCGGCTCAGGGCCCGGTTCACCGATCTTGCCATTGAAAACGTGAATGCCACCAAAGGGGACCCGGTATCCGTACTCAATTGAGCCGGCCTCGGGGCCCCAGCCTGCATCATCGATGTAGAGCTTGCCGCGACGACTCTTAGTCATCCAGCCTACGGCGTAGCCCTCGAGTCCTTCAAAGCGGCCCTCCAAGAGCCGGAAACCATCGTGTGATAGCCCCACGGTGGGCGCCAACTATCGTGGTTTTGTCACGGCAGATGTGCTAGAAAAAGGACTAAGTCGTGGAGCCATCGCGACGGGTTAGCTTGAAGGGGTTAAAGCGGACACAAGGACGCAAGAGAGTTTTTATACTAGTTCGGCCCCTTCGATGAAGGTAAAAGCCTACGTCTAGTTGTGATGGAATTGATGGGGTTTCGATGACTAGGGAGCAAACAAGCTTCGCCTATGTCTCGAGTTGTTGTTTCTGTCCCTGAACCGCCGCTGGGTCGTCCCCTTATATACATGGGTGACACCCGTCGGTTCACAGAGTCCCAACACCGGTCGATATTCGTATCCGGGTTGGTCTCTCTTTATTCCTAACTTACAATACAAGTTTATATACAAATTCCGGTTTACCGCTACAAGTGTTGAACCGGCTACGGGCCTTAGGCCCTCATCTGCCCTCTTGGGCTCTATCACTTCTGGTGCTACTGATGAAGTTGACCCAGCCCAGATAGGCCGGTTTACGCCCAGCAGTAATATCTCCAACAGGATTTATATGAATGAATTAAACACAACTCTGAAGATTGGGACCTCGACGAAGGTAAGGAGTCGGGTATAACACCTAAGTTTGACTGTGTTAAATCTTTTATGGATATCGATGTTTTCCGTGAATTTAGCACTAAATATGTACTTGACTCTGAGATAGTAGCTTCTTTCTGTGAATCCCTTGCTACTCATGTTGATCTCCCAAAGGAGAAGTGGTTTAAATATAATCCTCCCACTAAGGTAAAAGTAGTTGCTCCTATTAAAGTTGAAGAAAAGACTATCACTTATGATGATCCTGTTGTTCCTGCTGCTTATATTGAGAGGCCACCTTTCCCTGTTGGAATAAAGGATCATGCTAAATCTTCAACTGTAGTCAACAAAAGTAATATTAGGACACACAAACCCCCTCAACAAGTTAAAGTTGAACCTAAAATTTCTATGGTTAAAGATCTCTTGGCCGATAATATTGATGGGCATGTTATTTACTTCTGTAATGAAGCTGCTAGAATTGCTAGACCTGATGCTAAAAATAAACATAGACCTATTCTGAAACACAACTTGCCTGTTGAAATCCTAGGGGATCCTCCTCCACCCAAGGGTGATCCCGTGTTTGAGCTTAAACCATTGCCCGATACTCTTAAATATGCTTATCTTGATGAAAAGAAGATATATCATGTTATTATTAGTGCTAACCTTTCAGAGCATGACGAAGAGAAATTATTGAAAACTTTGAAGAAGCACCGTGCTGCTATTGGATATACTCTTGATGATCTTAAGGGCATTAGTCCCACTCTATGTCAACACAAAATAAATTTGGAGAAATACGCCAAACCAGTTATTGATCCCCAATGACGGCTAAATCCTAAGATGAAAGAAGTGGTAAGAAAAGAAATATTAAAGCTCCTTGAAGCAGGTATAATTTATCCCATTGCTGATAGTCAGTGGGTAAGCCCTGTCCATTGTGTCCCTGAGAAGGGAGGTATTACTATCATTCCTAATGATAAAGATGAATTGACTCCGCAAAGAATTATTACAGGTTATAGGATGGTGATTGATTTCCACAAATTAAATAAAGCTACTAAAAAAGATCATTACCCTTTGCCTTCCATTGATCAAATGCTAGAAAGATTATCCAAACATACACATTTTTGCTTTCTAGATGGTTACTCTGGTTTCTCTCAAATATATGTGTCAGCTGATGATCAAGAAAAGACTACTTTTACTTGCCCTTTCGGTACCTTTGCTAATAGATGTATGCCTTTTGGTTTATGTAATGCACCTGCTACCTTTGAAAGATGCATGATGGCTATCTTCTCTGACTTTTGTGAAAAGATTTTTGAAGTTTTCATGGATGATTTCTCTGTTTATGGATCCTCTTTTGATGATTGCTTGAGCAACCTTGATCGAGTTTTGCAGAGATGTGCAGAAACTAACCTTGTCTGGAATTGAGAGAAGTGCCACTTTATGGTTAATGAAGCTATTGTCTTGGGGCATAAAATTTCTGAGAAAGGTATTGAAGTTGACAAAGCTAAAGTTGATGCTATTGAAAAGATGTCGTGTCCCAAGGACATCAAAGGTATAAGAAGTTTCCTTGGTCATGCCCGTTTTTATAGGAGGTTCATTAAGGACTTCTCAAAAAAATTCCGGCCTCTGACTAACCTATTACAAAAAGATATTCCTTTTGTCGTTGATGATGATTGTGTGGAAGCATTTGAAATACTTAGGAAAGCCTTGATTTCTGCACCTATTGTTCAGCCACTTGATTGGAATTTACCCTTTGAAATCATGTGTGATTCTAGTGACTATGATGTAGGTGCTGTTCTAGGACCACTAGAACATGACCTCACCTATAGCAACGATTTTTTTCGTATCTAAAAGTCCATATATCCGTCGCTAGTGTCTTTACCAACGGTTTGGGATGTGTTGCCTTATCCAGTGTTGCTAGCGCATAATGCAACGCATATACTACCGTTGGTAAAAGGGATCGTTGCAAGAGTACAACACATAAAATAGACTTATACAACACTTCTATCCGTTGGTGCTCAATATATCGGAATCCAAATCTCATTGTTTGGCAATAGATAATTTGCCAAGCTTTAGGTGTTTGTACATATATAGTGTGAATAATAATATTATTATTATATATGTATATAACAACAATTGAATTAATGCTCCACATAATGGTGATAATTATGTATATCAAGCTAGGAAAAGACAAGAAAATATACTCACCAGAGGAAGAAATCGTATATTGGATAAAATTGTTGGATTACAGTAGTGGATATTATAGGAGGAAGAGCATCCAAATGTGATGAAAATCTAAATATTTTCTCGACAAAGAAACTTAAACTAAAAGCATCCATCAACATCCTTGATACTTCACAAAACATAACCGAGGAACATCATCGAATAGGAACAACATCCCTACAACTAAACTAAAACTGAAAGCATCCATCATCATCATCATGAACTGGAACATCATCATCCTCATCATCATCACATCGAAGTGTACTTGCCATGCACCCATATAATCATCCATGTATCTTTTGAATCTACAAAGAAAATAACAAAATGAACCGTTAAGGCCCTTCCCAGTGCTCCACGGTGTACAGGTGCTAAGGGTGCCACATAGGTAGAAATATGATGTGGCAAAGCATTTAAAGAGGAGAGAGAGCATTATGGTGACCCCAATAAGAACCAATGCTAAGAACGTGGACCTAGGAAAAAAGACTACCAACCAATACATGAAGGGGTTTTATTGCTAAACAATTAAATAGAGGAGGCTTAGCTACAAAACCTAAGCACCAATGCATTGGGGACATTAGTTGCTAAGCATTTTAATGCACTTAGCACTCCACTTTAGCACCAATGCATTGGGAGAGGTCTAACACACAGTGCATTAAGAAGAACCACTTTGCGCACACTTACTACTCATCAACACCTTTTTTGGTCTGGACAGCTAATAGCAAATAAGAAGAAACAAATAAACAAGAGAGCACTACAATTTGAACACAAATTCGTATGTGATTATGAGAAGATACCAGCATGAGTGTTAGTTGTCGTTGATGACTAATCCATAGGCCACAATATACGACACAACCTATAGAAAACATGGCTAAGTAAAATTATATGGACATTAGCCTAAGTGCTGATGTGCATAGGACAATGTGATTGACAGTACCACTTCTCTTTTCTTCTCCACTTGGTTAGCAAACTGGACCAAAATGGTTTGTCATCTGAAACTGAACCAAAACATCTAGTTCTAGTTGGTTTCAGTCATCCAACAGGAAATAGGGAAACCTATAAGTGCTCACCACGCTTTGAAACAAACCCACAACCCCAAATCCACTGAAATGAATTTACATGGTCATCACCAGCCTAAAGATCCATTGCTAATTCTTTACATCTACAGTAAAACTGTTTTCTGTGAACTAATAGATCTATTTATTTCTAAATAAATCCACTGAAACCTACATCCCCAAATCTTATGAATGTGCGTCGACAGCAGCACACAGAACCTAGCACAGCTCAATGGCCATTGACAAAACGAGCAGTAGCACGGTAAGGAGAGGGAGAGAGTTTACCTTCGATGGCATCGTCCATGACTTGCTCCACGAAGTCGACTTTCTCCATGGCGCCCACCTGCATCGTGTTGGAATACCTAGTTGATTTTACTTATACTAAGATTCTTTCATGTGAAACTTAATAGGGGAATTAATACATGCAGCACACAATATAGGCCCGCAGTTTCTGAAACCCAACCAAGAAAAAGAAGTATGTTGTCTACCAGGCCATGCCTTGTACCTCCAGTTCGGTTTCCACTCTGGTATGATGTCCCGTGAGAGGAACAAAAATACAACAAAGTCAAATATTGTCATTGGTAGGACCTTACCTGCCAATTCAAAAAAGATAATGCTAACTTATCATGGGATCATCATCAAGAACATGCACACTATTGTTCAAATTCTTACTATGGCAGTCATTACGTTATTGTTCAACGATGAGTAAATATTTTTTGGGACAATGAACAAAAAGAGATGGTTCAAACTCTAGACCCGGAAATGGATGGTTGATAATCGATACGATGTATACTGTTCTAGGTACATAATAATGGGCAAAATACACTAATTTGTATTGAAATTGCTGAAAGAGTAACTAATTTGTAGTGGAATGGCCAAAAGAGTACCTTCTATAGGGACAACTTGTAGGTGATTATTTCCTTGTAGTGTATTTCATGAGTACAAGATGATAGGATTAAAAAATAATAGTTCATCAAGGTTATCCTTGTATCTAGTTTGTTCTTTCCCTTTCTGTATAGAATTTGCAGAACTAAACCATTAGTTCTTTCCAGGTTTTAAACATGTAATAGGAAGAATAGAAGTCGTTCCTGACTTTTAGTGGAGAATAGTATCCGAAGAAATACATCTATAGAAGCACTGTGTCCTGAACTCATGTTAACCACAATAACAATATCCTTTTTAGTTGAAAAGGCAAACTTCTAATATTTAAATATTATTCATGATTTTTGAAGGATACATCGAGATACCATGTTGACAAAAAGATAATACAACTATGATTATTTTGACTAGAAGTGCATATGAATACAGAACATAATTTATATTGGACACTGTACTGAGATAACACTACATCAGCTCCGAGCTGTAACAGAAGTACCTATATTATTTTCGGAAAGCAAGGGAAAGCATCTAACTTACCGCCAAATAGTGGTTCAAATATTGATCACTTGGTAATAATTAAAAACACCTTGCTGATGCTATAGTCGTACATAATAATCATATGTGTGACTAAGAAAACTTGAAGATCAACCTTTATTTCGGAAGGGAAACAAGAGCAGAATCTTCAAAATATAAATCAATAACTAACCATATACATATCGTGGCTGTAGCATGTGCACAGCAAGCCATCGTATACTAAGTTAAGATGTACAACAGAAATAGTATATTTATGCTTCATTTGTTCAAATTACATGGGAGAACATTATAAGATGAAGAAATTCCACAAAGCAGCACTATTTTTTAGTGTAGAAAATAAAAAATCTAATGGTTAAATTGATAAGAGGATTTTACACATATATATGTTTATTTTTCTTCAATGGGGACATGAGCATCTTACCTGATCTAACGGGGCCAAACCTGAAGACAGGAACTGAGTCGCGCCATGACTGGACAATGGAGGACTTGGTTACTTCCATCATGTCACCCATGTCGTGGGCAGCACCTATGGTTAGGATTGGTTTTCACTTGGGATTGGTTTTCCCTCTAGAGAAGGGATATACAGCCAGTTGGTTGCACATCTACAGGAGAAGAAAAGAGCAGAGGTTAGAGAAAGAGGGAGATAAATGATGAAACCAGGGGACGGGGTGCACTCACCGAACAAGAGGAGGACGACATGGCCACCGGCGCCGGAGCCGACGCACGAACCCTAGCTATGGGGGAGGGTCGCAGGTAGGATTTGGTGGCTGCGAGGGACGGATCTAGCCGGATGGGAGGGCAACGCAATGCGAGGGGACCTGGGGCTGTGCTTCGCGGTGGCGATATTCGTCGGACATCGCTTGAATCAGCCGCAGGTTGAGCAGCGAGGAGCCGCGTGAAGAGAGAGATGGGTGGCGAGAGTGATGGGTGGGTAGGGATGATGTGGATCCGGCATCCTCCGGGGCTGCGGGGTAGGAGGAGGGGAGGGGGAGGGCCGGCGGTCAGGTGGATCGGAGGAGGAAGACAAAGTGTTGGCGGCGGCGGTTTGGGAGAGATAAGGGCGGGGGCTCTATTTCTCGCGCTTCTCTTTCTCTCTCTCCTTTCCTCAGTTTTTTCTCAATTGTACCACGATAATGAGCTGCAACTATTTTTTTTGTGGGGATGTGAGCTGCAACTCTACATTGCATATGCTGCATCGCTTATATGCGTATCTATGAATTTTTTTACAACGTATAGTCAAAACGTTGTAGAATTTGTGTTGCTTTACAGAGAGTATCCTTGTAGTGGACAAAGAGTTGATAAAAAATTAAATGTTATTCAATATGCTTGTAATACTCAAGACAATGCCCAGAGAAATTATGCTACTACTGAAAAAGGAATTCTTAGCAGTTGCATTTTCCTGTGATAAGTTCAGACCATATATTGTTGATTCTAAAGTAACTGTTCACACTGGTCATGCTGCTATTAAATATCTTATGGAAAAGGAAGATCCTAAACCTAGACTTATTATATGGGTCCTCTTGCTACAAGAATTTGATTTGCATATTATTGATAGAAAGAGAGCTGAGAACCCCGTTGCAGACAACTTGTCTAGGTTAGAGAATATTCTTGATGAACCACTACCTATTGATGATAGCTTTCCTGATGAACAACTAGCTGTCATGAATGCTTCTCGTACTACTTCATGGTATGCTGATTATGCTAATTACATTGTTGGTAAATTTATACCACCTAGCTTCACATACCAGCAAAAGAAAAAGTTCTTCTATGATTTCTGGGATGACCCATATCTTTACAAAGAAGGAGTAGATGGTGTTATTAGACGTTGTGTACCTGAGCATGAACAGGAACATATCCTACGTAGGTGTCACTTAGAGACTTATGGAGGACACCATGCTGGAGATAGAACTGCACACAAGGTATTGCAATCCAGTTTTTATTGGCCTACTCTCTTCAAGGATGCCCGTAAGTTTGTTTTGTCCTGTGATGAATGTCAAAGAATTGGTAATATTAGTAGACGTCAGGAAATGCCTATGAATTATTCACTTGTTATTGAACCATTTGATGTTTGGGGCTTTGATTATATGGGACTGTTTCCTTCCTCTAATGGATACACACATATTTTAGTTGCTGTTGATTACGTTACTAAGTGGGTTGAAGCTATTCCAACTAGTACTGCTGATCATAACACCTCTATTAAGATGCTTAAACAAGTTATTTTTCCGAGGTTTGGAGTCCCTAGATATTTAATGACGGATGGTGGTTCACATTTTATTCATGGTGCCTTTCGTAAAATGCTTGCTAAGTATGATGTTAATCATAGAATTGCATGTCCATATCATCCGTGGTCTAGTGGTCAAGTAAAATTGAGTAATAGAGAGCTCAAATTAATTTTGCAAAAGACTGTTAATAGATCTAGAAAGAATTGGTCCATGAAACTTGATGATGCATTATGGGCTTATAGAACTGCATATAAAAATCATATGGGTATGTCTCCATATAAAAATGGTTTATGGAAAAGCATGTCACTTACCTCTAGAATTAAAACATAAGGCATATTGGGCCATCAAAGAGCTCAATTATGATTTCAAACTTGCCGGTGAGAAGAGGTTATTTGACATTAGCTCACTTGATGAAGGGAAAACCCAGGCCTATGAGAATGCCAATCTGTTTAAAGAAAAAGTTAAAAGATGGCATGACAAAAGGATACAAAAGCGTGAGTTTAATGTAGGTGATTTGTGTTGCTATTCAACTCTCGTTTAAGATTTTTTGCAGGAAAACTTATCTCTAAATGGGAAGGTCCTTACGTTATTGAGGAGGTCTATCGTTCCGGTGCCATAAAAATCAACAACTTCGAAGGCACAAATCCGAAGGTGGTGAACGGTCAAAGAATCAAACATTATATCTCAGGTAATCCCATAAATGTTGAAACTAATATTATTGAAACCGTAACCCAGGAGGAATACATAAGGGACACTTTCCGGAACATTGCAGACTCCGAAAAGGAATAGGTACGTGGTACGGCAAGTAAACCGACTCCAAAACAGTTCTATTGGCAATTTCTCTCTGTTTTGAAATATTTAAGAAAATAGGAAAATAAGAAGCAGTCCGGAAAGGACATGAGGCTTCCACGAGGGTGGAGGACGCGCCCCCTGCCTCGTGGGCACCTCGTGCGCTCTCCAGACTCCGTTTTCTTGCACTATACTTCTTTTGGTCGATAAAAATTCATTATGTAATCTCTCGAAGGTTTTGACCAACGTATCACGCAAAAATCCTCTGTTTTTGTTTTGAGTTGTTTCTGCTGCAGATTAGAGCAATATGTCATCCCAAGATTCGGAGGGAGAAAGCTATGTGGCTGATTACCTTGCAGATCATAAGGTCTATGGGGACTTGGAGCATTGTGGTTGGACCACAGAGGAAGAAGAAGACTATGAGCCTAAGGGAAAGGAGGAGACGAGCTCAGATGAAGATGAAGTCCCAGTACCTCAACCTGGGGACATGCATGTGGGGTTCAAAAAGTCAAGCCTCCCTAATAGAGCAAAGAAACCTAAGATCGAGTTTATCCCTTTTCGTCTCTTGCAGGAGTGTCGGTGGGAAATGACACCTATGGGATCACAAGAATCCCTACTACGGTTGCCGGGGTGCGGGGTCATGAGAAGAGCAGGATTAGCAGTCAGCACGAGGATCGTTTACCCAGGTTCGGGCTGCGAGGATGCGTAAAACCCTAGTCCTGCTTTGGTGGACGTATTAAGTGTTCTTGGGCTCTCAAACTAGCTACGGTGGATGTGTCGCTCAAAAGAGCCGAATCTGAAGGAAATATACCCTAGAGGCAATAATAAAGTTATTATTTATTTCCTTATATCATGATAAATGTTTATTATTCATGCTAGAATTGTATTAACCGGAAACATAATACATGTGTGAGCACATAGACAAACTTAATGTCACTAGTATGCCTCTACTTGACTAGCTCGTTAATCAAAGATGGTTATGTTTCCTAACCATGAACAAGGTGTTGTTATTTGATTAACGAGATCACATCATTAGTTGAATGATCTGATTGACATGACCCATTTCATTAGCTTAGCACCCGATCGTTTAGTATGTTGCTATTGCTTTCTTCATGACTTATACATGTTCCTATGACTATGAGATTATGCAACTCCCGTTTACCGGAGGAACACTTTGTGTGCTACCAAACGTCACAACGTAACTGGGTGATTATAAAGGAGCTCTACAGGTGTCTCCAAAGGTAGATGTTGGGTTGGCATATTTCGAGATTAGGATTTGTCACTCCGATTGTCGGAGAGGTATCTCTGGGCCCTCTCGGTAATGCACATCACATAAGCCTTGCAAGCATTGCGACTAATGAGTTAGTTGCGAGATGATGTATTACGGAACAAGTAAAGAGACTTGCCGGTAACGAGATTGAACTAGGTATTGGATACCGATGATCGAATCTCGAGCAAGTAACATACCGATGACAAAGGGAACAACGTATGTTGTTATGCGGTCTGACCGATAAAGATCTTCGTAGAATATGTAGGAGCCAATATGGGCATCCAGGTCCTGCTATTGGTTTTTGACTGGAGATGTGTCTCAGTCATGTCTACATTGTTCTCGAACCGTAGGGTCCGCACGCTTAACATTACGATGACAGTTATTATGAGTTTATGCATTTTGATGTACCGAAGTTAGTTCGGAGTCCCGGATGTGATCACGGACATGACGAGGAGTCTCGAAATGGTCGAGACATAAAGATTGCTATATTAATGGGCTTTAGTGGAAAGGAGAAAGGGGCAGGCCAAGGTGGCCGCGCGCCTCCCCCCTCCCCTAGTCCTATTAGGACTAGGAGAGGTGGCCGGCCCCCCTCTCTCTCTTTCCCCTCAGGGAATCCTAGTCCAACTAGGATTGGGGGGGAGTCCTACTCCCGGTAGGAGTAGGACTCCTCCTGCGCCCTCCTCCTGGCCGGCGGCCCCCTTCCCCTTGGCTCCTTTATATACGGAAGCAGGGGGCACCTCTAGACACACAAGTTGATCATTGAGATCGTTCCTTAGCCGTGTGCGGTGCCCCCTGCCACCATATTCCACCTCGATCATATTGTAGCGGTGCTTAGGCGAAGCCCTGCGACGGTAGAACATCAAGATCGTCACCACGCCATCGTGCTGACGGAACTCCTCCCCGACGCTTTGCTACATTCCCCAACAGTGGCATCCGAGCCTAGGTTTTATGGTTTGATGTTATATGCACGAGTAGAACACAAGTGAGTTGTGGGCGATATAAGTCATACTACGTACCAGCATGTCATACTTTGGTTCGGCGGTATTGTTGGACGAGACGACCCAGACCAGCATTACGCGTACGCTTACGCGAGACCAGTTCCCCCGGCGTGCTTTGCACATAGGTGGCTTGCGGGCAACTGTCTCTCCAACTTTAGTTGAACCGAGTGTGGCTACGCCCGGTCCTTGCGAAGGTTAAAACGGAGTCTATTTGACAAACTATCGTTGTGGTTTTGATGCGTAGGTGAGATTGGTTCTTGCTTAAGCCCGTAGCAGCCATGTAAAACTTGCAACAACAAAGTAGAGGACGTCTAACTTGTTTTTGCAGGGCATGTTGTGATGTGATATGGTCAAGGCATGATGATGAATTTTATTGTATGAGATGATCATGTTTTGTAACCGAGTTATCGGCAACTGGCAGGAGCCATATGGTTGTCGCTTTATTGTATGCAATGCAATCGCGATGTAATGCTTTACTTTATCACTAAGCGGTAGCGATAGTCGTGGAAGCATAAGATTGGCGAGACGACAACGATGCTACGATGGAGATCAAGGTGTCGCGCCGGTGACGATGGTGATCATGACGGTGCTTCAGAGATGAAGATCACAAGCACAAGATGATGATGGCCATATCATATCACTTATATTGATTGCATGTGATGTTTATCTTTTATGCATCTTATCTTGCTTTGATTGATGGTAGCATTATAAGATGATCTCTCACTATATTATCAAGAAGTGTGATCCCTAGAAGGAAGAGTTTTGGGCTTACGGTATAATTGCTCTATTGCGGCTACCCTGGCTATGTCATCCGATGTTATTCACAAAGCGGCTCTTACTATAGACCCGGCTATCTCCGAGTTGAAATCGAACCCAGCCCCGGGTTTCCGTCCATCAATTCGGAGCTCAAGACAACCGCGATACTTAAATCGCTCAAATAGCCATCTTAGACGGACACAGCCATTAGAAGAAGAAACTAGTGTACAGTTCTACCATGGTGGAGCATCTCAAGTTGCTAGAGGAAGTGTTCCGGCAGCCTTGATGTGGTATTCACACAATGGGGCCGAAGTGCAAAGCCCCGTAGCCTATCCGCGGTCGGGAAGGTCTTTTGCAGAGGTGTGTGTTGCGCCACGCATACAAATCGTTGTTTTAGCCAAAGGGTGACTTTACCACTTGCTTCTGGTTCCAAGAAGTGTTCTCCCTGAGTATGCACCGTTGCGAAAGTTCTTCGTGCTGAGACACCACGTGATGATCGGGTGTGATAGGCTCTACGTTCAAATACAACGGGTGCAAAACAGTTGCACACGCGGAATACTCAGGTTATACTTGACGAGCCAAGCATATACAGATATGGCCTTGGAACATGGAGACCGAAATGTCGAGCGTGAATCATATAGTAGATATGATCAACATAGTGATGTTCACCAAAGAAACTACTCCATCTCACGTGATGATCGGACATGGTTTAGTTGATTTGGATCACGTGTTCACTTAGAGGATTAGAGGGATGTCTATCTAAGTGGGAGTTCTTTAAGTAATTTGATTAATTGAACTTAAATTTATCATCAACTTAGTCCTGGTAGTATTTTGCAAATTATCTTGTAGATCAATAGCTCGCGTTGTTGCTTCCCTGTGTTTATTTTGATATGTTCCTAGAGAAAATTGTGTTGAAAGATGTTAGTAGCAATGATGCGGATTGGATCCATGATCTGAGGTTTATCCTCATTGCTGCACAGAAGAATTATGTCCTTGATGCACCGCTAGGTGACAGACCTATTGCAGGAGCATATGCAAACGTTAGGAACGTTTGGCTAGCTCAATATGATGACTACTTGATAGTTTAGTGCACCATGCTTAACGGCTTAGAATCGGGACTTCAAAGACGTTTTGAATGTCATGGACCATATGAGATGTTCCAGGAGTTGAAGTTAATATTTCAAGCAAATACCCGAGTTGAGAGATATGAAGTCTCCAACAAGTTCTATAGCTAAAAGATGGAGGAGAATCGCTCAACTAGTGAGCATGTGCTCAGATTGTCTGGGTACTACAATCGCTTGAATATAGTGGGAGTTAATCTTCCAGATAAGATAGTGATTGACAGAATTCTCTAGTCACCATCACCAAGTTAGGAGAACTTCGTGATGAACTATAAAATGCAAGGGATAACGGAAACAAACCCCAAGCTCTTCGTGATGCTGAAATCAACAAAGGTAGAAATCAAGAAAAACATCATGTGTTGATGGTTGACAAGACCACTAGTTTCAAGAAAAAGGCAAAGGGAAGAAGGGGAACTTCAAGAAGAACGGCAAGCAAGTTGCTACTCAAGTGAAGAAGCCCAAGTCTGATCCTAAGCCTGAGACTAAGTGCTTCTACTGCAAAGGGACTGGTCACTGGAAGCGGAACTACCCCAAGTGATTGGCGGATAAGAAGGATGGCAAAGTGAACATAAGTATATTTGTTATACATGTTATTGATGTGTACTTTACTAGTGTTTATAGCAACCCCTCAGTATTTGATGCTCGTTCAGTTGCTAAGAGTAGTAACTCGAAACGGGAGTTGCAGAATGAACAAAGACTAGTTAAGGGTGAAGTGACGATGTGTGTTGGGAGTAGTTCCAAGATTGATATGATCATCATCGCACACTCCCTATACTTTCGGGATTAGTGTTGAACCTAAATAAGTGTTATTTGGTGTTTGCGTTGAGCATTAATATGATTTGATCATGCTTATTGTAATACAGTTATTCATTTAAGTAAGAGAATAAATTGTTGTTCTGTTTACATGAATAAAACCTTATATGGTTACACACCCAATGAAAATAGTTCGTTGGATCTCGATCGTAGTGATACACATAATCATAATATTGAAACCAAAAGATGCAAAGTTAATAATGATAGTGCAACCTATTTGTGGCACTGCCGTTTAGGTCATATTGGTGTAAAGCGCATGAAGAAACTCCATGCTGATGGGATTTTCGAATCACTTGATTATGAATCACTTGATGCTTGCGAACCATGCCTCATGGGCGAGATGACTAAGACTCCGTTCTCCGGAGCGAGCAACTGACTTATTGGAAATAATACATACTGATGTATGCGGTCCGATGAGTGTCAAGGCTCATGGCAAGTATTGTTATTTTCTAAACTTCACAGATGATTTGAGCAGATATGGGTATATCTACTTGATGAAACATAAGTCTGAAACATTTGAAAAGTTCAAAGAATTTCAGAGTGAAGTGGAAAATCATCATGACAAGAAAATAAAGTTTCTACGATCTGATCGCGGAGACAAATATTTGAGCTACGAATTTGGTCTTCAATTAAAACAATGTGGAATAGTTTCACATACTCACGCCACCTGGAACACCATAGTGTAATGGTGTGTCCGAACATCATAACCGTACTTTATCAGATATAGTGCGATCTATGATGTCTCTTACCGATCTACCACTATCGTTTTGGGGTTATGCATTAGAGACAGCTGCATTCACGTTAAATAGGGCACCATCTAAATCCGTTGAGACGACATCGTGTGAACTATGGTTTGGCAAGAAACCTAAGCTGTCGTTTCTTAAAGTTTGGAGTTGCGATGCTTATGTGAAAAAGTTTCATCTCGATGAGCTCAAACTCAAATCGGAGAAATATGTCTTCATAGGATACCCAAAGGAGACAGTTGGGTACACCTTCTATCACAGATCTGAAGGCAAGACATTCGTTGCTTATAATGGATCCTTTCCAGAGAAGGAGTTTCTCTCAAAAGAAGTGAGTGGGAGGAAAGTAGAACTTGATAAGGTAATTGTACCTTCTCCCTTATTAGAAAGTAGTTCATCACAGAAATCTGTTCCTGTGACTACTACACCAATTAGTGAGGAAGCTAATGATGATGATCATGTAACTTCAGATCAAGTTACTACCGAATCTCGTAGGTAAACCAGAGTGAGATCCGCACCAGAGTGGTACGGTAATCCTGTTCTGGAAGTCATGTTACTAGACCATGACGAACTTGCGAACTATGAGGAAGCGATGATGAGCCCAGATTCCGCAAAATGGCTTGAGGCCATGAAATTTGAGATGGGATCCATGTATGAGAACAAAGTATGGACTTTGATGGATTTGCCCGATGATCGGCAAGCCATAGAAAATAAATGGATCTTCAATAGGAAGACAGACGCTAGTAGTGTTACTATCTACAAAGCTAGAATTGTCACAAAAGGTTTTCGACAAGTTCAAGGTGTTGACTACGATGAGAGTTTCTCACTCGTATCTATGCTTAAGCCTGTCCGAATCATGTTAGCAACTGCCGCATTTTATGAAAACCGGCAAATGGATAAAACAAAACTGCATTCCTTAATGGATTTATTAAAGAAGAGTTGTATACGATGCAACTAGAAGGTTTTGTCAATCCGAAAGGTGCTAACAAAATGTGCAAGCTCCAGCGATCCATCTATGGACTGGTGCAAGCATCTCGGAGTTGGAATATACGCTTTGATGAGTTGATCAAAGCATATAGTTTTATACAGACTTGCGGTGAAGCCTGTATTTACAAGAAAGTGAGTGGGAGCACTACAACATTTCTGATAAGTATATGTGAATGACATACTGTTGATCGGAAATAATGTAGAATTATTCTGTAAAGCATAAAGGAGTGTTTGAAAGGAGTTTTTCAAAGAAAGACTTCGGTGAAGCTGCTTACATATTGAGCATCAAGATCTATAGAGATAGATCAAGACGCTTGATCAGTTTTTTCAATAAATACATACCTTGACAAGATTTTGAAGTAGTTCAAAATGGAACAGTCAAAGAAAGAGTTTCTTGCCTATGTTACAAGGTGTGAAATTGAGTAAGACTCAAAGCCCGACCACGGCAGAAGATAGAAAGAGAATGAATGTCATTCCCTATGCCTTGGTCATAGGTTCTATAAAGTATGCCATGCTGTGTACCAGATCTATTGTATACCCTACCACTGAGTTTGGCAAGGGAGTACAATAGTGATCTAGGAGTAGATCACTGGACAGCGGTCAAAATTATCCTTAGTGGAATAAGGATATGTTTCTCGATTATGGAAGTGAAAAAAAGGTTCGTCGTAAAGGGTTACGCTGATGCAAGTTTTGACACTAATCTAGATGACTCTAAGTCTCGTTCTAGATACATATTGAAAGTGGGAGCAATTAGCTAGAGTAGCTCCATGTAGAGCATTGTTGACATAGAAATTTGCAAAATACATGCGGATCTGAATGTGGCAGACCCGTTGACTAAGATTCTCTCACAAGCAAAACATGATCACACCTTAGTACTCTTTGGGTGTTAATCACATAGCGATGTGAACTAGATTACTGAATCTAGTAAACCCTTTGGGTATTGGTCACATGGCGATGTGAACTATGGGTGTTAATCACATGATGATGTGAACTATCGATGTTAATCACATGGTGATGTGATCTAGATTATTGACTCTAGTGCAAGTGGGAGACTGAAGGAAATATGCCCTAGAGGCAATAATAAAGTTATTATTTATTTCCTTATATCATGATAAATGTTTATTATTCATGCTAGAATTGTATTAACCGGAAACATAATACATGTGTGAATACATAGACAAACTTAGTGTCACTAGTATGCCTCTACTTGACTAGCTCGTTAATCAAAGATGGTTATGTTTCCTAACCATGAACAAGGTGTTGTTATTTGATTAACGAGGTCACATCATTAGTTGAATGATCTGATTGACATGACCCATTTTATTAGCTTAGCACCCGATCGTTTAGTATGTTGCTATTGCTTTCTTCATGACTTATACATGTTCCTATGACTATGAGATTATGCAACTCCCGTTTACCGGAGGAACACTTTGTGTGCTACCAAACGTCACAACGTAACTGGGTGATTATAAAGGAGCTCTACAGGTGTCTCCAAAGGTAGATCTTGGGTTGGCGTATTTCGAGATTAGGATTTGTCACTCCGATTAGCGGAGAGGTATCTCTGGGCCCTCTCGGTAATGCACATCACATAAGCCTTGCAAGCATTGCGACTAATGAGTTAGTTGTGAGATGATGTATTACGGAACGAGTAAAGAGACTTGCCGGTAACGAGATTGAACTAGGTATTGGATACCGACGATCGAATCTCGGGCAAGTAACATACCGATGACAAAGGGAACAACGTATGTTGTTATGCGGTCTGACCAATAAAGATCTTCGTAGAATATGTAGGAGCCAATATGGGCATCCAGGTCCCGCTATTGGTTATTGACCGGAGATGTGTCTCAGTCATGTCTACATTGTTCTCGAACCGTAGGGTCCGCACGCTTAACGTTACGATGACAGTTATTATGAGTTTATGCATTTTGATGTACCGAAGTTAGTTTGGAGTCACGGATGTGATCACGGACATGACGAGGAATCTCGAAATGGTTGAGACATAAAGATTGATATATTGGAAGCCTATATTTGGATATCGGAAGTATTCCGGGTGAAATCGGGATTTTACCGGAGTACCGGGAGGTTACCGGAACCCCCCGGGAGCCATATGGGCCTTAATGGGCTTTAGTGGAAAGGAGAAAGGGGCAGCCCAAGGTGGCCGTGCGCCTCCCCCCTCCCCTAGTCCTCTTAGGACTAGGAGAGGTGGCCGGCCCCCCTCTCTCTCTTTCCCCTCGGGGAATCCTAGTCCAACTAGGATTGGGGGGGAGTCCTACTCCCGGTAGGAGTAGGACTCCTCCTGCGCCCTCCTCCTGGCCGGCGGCCCCCTTCCCCTTGGCTCCTTTATATACGGAAGCAGGGGGCACCTCTAGACACACAAGTTGATCATTGAGATCGTTCCTTAGCCGTGTGCGGTGCCCCCTGCCACCATATTCCACCTCGATCATATTGTAGCGGTGCTTAGGCGAAGCCCTGCGACGGTAGAACATCAAGATCGTCACCACGCCGTCGTGCTGACAGAACTCCTCCCCGACGCTTTGCTGGATCGGAGCCCAGGGATCGTCATCGAGCTGTACGTGTGCTAAGAACTCGGAAGTGCCGGAGTAACGGTGCTTGGATCGATCGGATCGGGAAGACGTACGACTACTTCCTCTACGTTGTGTCAACGCTTCCGCAGTCGGTCTGCGTGGGTACGTAGACAACACTCTCCCCTCTCGTTGCTGTGCATCACCATGATCTTGCGTGTGCGTAGGAAATTTTTTGAAATTACTATGTTCCCCAACAGAATCCCCCTGCAGTACATCGTAGGCCTCCTTTTATAGTCGAAAGGGGCTGCCACAGTGGAACACAGGAGGTGGAAAGGCCTACAGTGATGTGAGCTTATCGCTCATATTACAAGACAAGACGCATTTAATGCATCGCTTAGGTGTCCCTTAGCTTTATCGGGGACGGGAACGAGGCCCGTCCCGTCCGTCGCTGCTCCTCCTTGCTTCGACACGCGCCCAGGCTAGCGATGCATGCAGTGCCATGTAGACAGGTAGGCAGCTGAGGTGGTGCGGTGGTAGGACCTTCATGAAGAGGTTCGCATGCCGCCACGCAGGTACCTGCTAATTTGGCCTGGAAGTCGCATGTTGCCACGCAGGTGCCTGCCTAGCTGGTTGGGCTGGCAGCTGCATGTGAACGGCAGTGGTAGTCTTGGCTGGAACGGGTCTGGCAGTGGCCCTGCTGATGCCCTCGGCAAGGGTCTTGCCGGGGGCCTGACAAGGGTCTCTGTCGTGGTGTTGCCGTCATCTCCGGCAAGGGTCTCGCCCGGGGCCTTGTTTTCACCCCCGGCAAGGGTCTTGCCGGGGGCCTTGTGGACTCCCTTGGCTAGGATCCCGCCGAGGGTCGCCGTATTCTGGTCCTCATCTGATCTTGAGTATTCTCTGTCTTCACAAAGATCTGCATGCCACCATGGAGGCGCCTCCCGAGCCCTGGCCCAACGTGGTTGATGGTGTTGGAGACCGTGGGCTCAAGGGTGGTGTGCTCCGCTGGTGTTGGGATGCTGCCCCGGCAAGGGTCTTGTCGGGGCCACTGAGGCTGCCCGGCTAGGGTCTTGCCAGGGGAACCTGCTTCGTCCCTCTGCTCTTTGTGCTCTCGGCCTTGGCATTGTCTTGTTTGCCTTGGTGCTTCGGCTTCTCTCCGGCTTCCATCCTCTGCCCTGCTAAGTGTGGCCGCAGCGTGTGGCTCTGACCGCCCGCACACAAGTAAAGGGGTCAAAAGGAGAGCCACTACTTTTGTACACCGACAGGAGCCCCCGGGCCTGGGCCATACATAAGCTCGACGGGTTGTTGGGGTAGGCCCAGAATGGTGCGCGGGCAGGTGGGCGGATTTTACTACAGTAACTTCTCATCCGCCGCGCTTCCCCATGATCCGCGTTGAATGCGCGACGTGGAGGGTCGTGCGTGATGTGCGGATCGTGCGTGGGGCGGTTTCCGCACGCATGCGTCACATCGTGGTAAAGAGGCGGCCCGCGCCTTCCCCGTAAAAGGAGGGAGGCATAGAGGCACGTCCCATTTACTCGGGTGGACTCGGGTCGTGGCCTTTAAGGCGCCAGCACCCCATGATCACGGGGTGGGGAGCGGCCGCTTCGCCTTTCCCTTCAATGCTGCCCGCTCGCCATGTGTCCCTCATGCAGGTGGCAGGAGGTGGAGGCGGGAAACCGGGCCGTCGCTGATTGGGGCAGCGGGCCGTTCCTGATTCCCTGCGCCCCTGATGACCAGATTGGTCGAATGGGGTGGCCGAGCCCCGACTCCGCCGCTTTATAAGGGTCAAGGGGGCGGCATTCCACATTCTTCCATCATCCGTCTCCTCCCACCTCCGCTTCTTCCTTCCATATGCCACGACGAGAGGAAGCGCTGGTCCTTCGACGGTGGCGACGAGGGTCGCTGCTCGCCAGCGCGTTCCTCCTTCCCAAGAGCTCGTGGCGGCGGAACCAGCCGCAAGAGGAAGGGGGAGGGGGCGAGGTCGAGGTCGTCATGGCGCTCGGGGGAGAGGAGGACGGGGCGGCGCATCAGCCTCGCCTCCGCCAGCGATGCCTCCCCCGACAGAGCACCACGTCGGGGACCAGCCCTGCGAGTTCTTCATCAGGCTGCGCTGGCCACCGTGTTGCCGCCTCCGTCTCCCTACTACCTTTGCTCGGGAGATGGAGCTCGATCCACCCCAGACCCGCTGGTTGCACATGAAGGGCTGCGGGAACGGCGGCACGCGGGTCGATGTCGACTTCCCTGCCCCTCATGTCATGTACCTCCGCCGTGGATGGAAGACGTTCACATGCAACCACAGCCTAACGGCGGGGCTTGTCCTCTATTTCAAGTTAACGGAGGGCATCCTGCTCTCCGTCAAGGTCTTCGGAGATCCCGGAACTCGCCCGAAGTGCTGCATGGTGAGCTCCCCCGATGATGAAGATTCCTCCTCAAGCGGGAGTAACAAGGAGGACAGCGACAACGACGGCGAGGGAGTCGAACAGTAGGATACCGACTCCGACTTCGACTGACCGCGCCGCCCCTCCCTCCGCCGCGTGCTTTACCGAGGGCCATCCTCGCCAAGCCCTCCATCAGGGTGCTCCCCGTCGTCTCCTTAGGCGGCTGGTTGATACGTCCATTTTGCATCATGCTTTTATATCGATATTTATTGCATTATGGGCTGTTATTTCACATTATGTCACAATACTTATGGCTGTTCTCTCTTATTTTACAAGGTTTACATAAGGAGGGAGAATGTCGGCAGCTGGAATTCTGGGCTAGAAAAGGAGAAAATATTAGAGACCTATTCTGCACAACTCCAAAAGTCCTGAAACTCCACGGAATACCTTATAATAAATAATGAAAAATCCTCGCCAAAGATGAAGACCAGGGGGGCCCACACCTAGTCCACGAGGGTGGGGGCCGCCCCTCCCCCCTAGGGCGCGCCCCCTACCTCGTGGGCCCCCTGGTGGCTCTCCGATGACCATCTTCTGCTATATGAAGTCTTTCATCGAGAAAAAAACAGAAGCAACCTTTCGGGACAAAACTCCGCCGCCATGAGGCGGAACCAATCTCGGGCTCCGGCAGAGCTGTTCTGTCAGGGAAACTTCTCTCCCGGAGGGGGAAATCATCGCCATCGTCATCACCAACGCTCCTCTCATCGGGAGAGGGCAATCTCCATCAACATCTTCATCAGCACCATCTCATCTCAAAACCCTAGTTCATCTCTTGTATCCAATTCTTGTCTCCAAGTCCGGGATTGGTGCTAGTAGGTTGCTAGTAGTGTTAATTACTCCTTGTAGTTGATGCTAGTTGGTTTAATTGGTGGAAGATCATATGTTCAGATCCTTTATGCATATTATTACCCCTCTGATTATGAACATGAATATGCTTTGTGAGTATTTACGTTTGTTCCTGGAGACAATGGAGAAGTCTTGCTATTAGTAGTCATGTGAATTTGGTATTCATTCGATATTTTGATGAGATGTATGTTGTCTAGCCTCTAGTGCTGTTATGTGAACGTCAACTACCACTAGTAGAAAAAGGGTCAAACGTGAAGCACATTAGTGCCGGTTTGTATTTGAGGCGGCACTAATGTGTACATTAGCGTCGGTTCGTGGCGGCGATCAATAGTACCGGTTCGTGGCGAACCTTTAGTACCGGTTCATGCCACGAACCGGTACTAAAGAGGCCGTTACATCCTGCGGTCAGGCTATGGCCCCACCATCACCATTTAGTGCCGGTTCGTACCACGAACCGGTACTAATGAGGTTATGGCAAGCTGTTTTTAGTCCCACCTCGCCAAGAGAGAGGCAGTATGAGCGGTTTATAAGCCGTGAGTGCACAGACAATGACGAAGAGTTGCAATGCTCACCTACATGTTGATTAGCTTCAAGCCTTGCGGAATAGCATAGATTGCACTGAGCTATGTGCAGTGGCTTAGTGCAATTTACACTATTCCGAATGGCTTGAAGCAAATTAACCAGCATTGCACCTCTTTTTTATTTTTAATAACTTATTTAAACTCCGGACTTCTTTTGTGTTCAGTATGCAGCATTTAAAGCTTGTTATGCCTCAAGGTTGTTGTGGTTTGGAAATTATGGATTTGACAACCATGAATCATAGCTTTTTGTGTAAGTGACTTGGGAAACTCAAGTTTGGCAAACTCTATTGACTAGTAGAAAAACGGTCAAATGTGAAGCACATTATAGTGCCGGTTTGAATTTGAGCCGGCACGAATGTGACCATTAGTGCCGATTCCAACGGCTAGGCGGGCTGCTACCATTAGTACCGGTTCGTTGCCAATCTTTAACACCAGTTCGTGGCACGAACCGATACTAATGTGCATCCCACCAATCAGGAAGAATCACACGGATCGTGTGTTTCTGTCTAGCTCTTGCGAGTCGTTGGATCAAGGGTGTGTTTCTTCCTAGCTCAATTGAGTCGTTGGATCGAAACTACCACAATCACTTTGTGAGCCAGACGACCCTATATTTAGCCCATCTCTCACCTTCCCTGCATAAGTCTTTCAGTTCATCGACTACATACATCTACCAGTTCATCGACTGCATACATCTACCAGTTCATCGACTGAATAGAAATCATTCGGATTCGCCATCATACGCCCAACCGTACATTTGATATGCATATATATGCATCACGAGCCACGGTAGGGCTGTATATGTTGGGGAACGTAGTAATTTCGAAAATTTTCCTACGCACACGCAAGATCATGGTGATGCATAGCAACGAGGGGAGAGTATTGTCTACGTACCAACGCAGACCGACTGCGGAAGCGATCTCACAACGTAGAGGAAGTAGTCGTACGTCTTCTTCCCGATCCGACCGATCCAAGCACCGTTACTCCGGCACCTCCGAGTTCTTAGCACACGTTCAGCTCGATGACGATCCTCGGGCTCCGATCCAGCAAAGCGTCGAGGAAGATTTCCGTCAGCACAACGGCGTGGTGACAATCTTGATGTACTACCGACGCAGGGCTTCGCCTAAGCTCTACAACGATATGACCGAGGTGGAATTTGGTGGCAGGGGGCACCGCACACGGCTAAGGAACGATCAACAATGATCAACTTGTGTGTCTATGGGGTGCCCCCTGCCCCCGTATATAAAGGAGCAGGGGGAGGGGTTCGGCCGGCTAGGAGAGTGGCGCAGGGGGAGTCCCACTCCTACCGGGAGTAGGACTCCCCCCCCCCCCCCCCCCCAATCCTATTCCTAATAGGACTCTTCAAGGAGAAGAGAGAAGAGAGGGGGGCCGGCCCCTTCTCCTAGTCCTAATAGGACTAGGGAAGGGGGGAGGCGCGCAGACCTTGTGGGCAGCCCCTTTTCACTTTTCCACTAAGGCCCAATAGGCCCATTTGCCTCCCGGGGGGTTCCGGTAACCCTCCCGGTATTCCGGTAAAATCCCGATTTCACCCGGAACACTTCCGGTGTCCAAACATAGGCTTCCAATATATCAATCTTTACGTCTCAACCATTTCGAGACTCCTCGTCATGTCCGTGATCACATCCGGGACTCCGAACAACCTTCGGTACATCAAAATGCATAAACTCATAATAACTGTCATCGTAACGTTAAGCGTGCGGACCCTACGGTTTGAGAACAATGTAGACATGACCGAGACACGTCTCCGGTCAATAACCAATAGCGGGACCTGGATGCCCATATTGGCTCCTACGTATTCTACGAAGATCTTTATTGGTCAGACCACATAACAACATATGTTGTTCCCTTTGTCATCGGTATGTTACTTGCCCGAGATTCGATCGTCGGTATCCAATACCTAGTTCAATCTCGTTACTGGCAAGTCTCTTTACTCGTTCCGTAATACATCATCTCACAACTAACATATTAGTTGCAGTGCTTGCAAGGCTTATGTGATGTGCATTACCGAGAGGGCCCAGAGATACCTCTCCGACACTCGGAGTGACAAACCCTAATCTCGAAATACGCCAACCCAACATCTACCATTGGAGACACCTATAGTACTCCTTTATAATCACCCAGTTACGTTGTGACGTTTGGTAGTACCCAAAGTATTCCTCCGGTAAACGGGAGTTGCATAATCTCATAGTTATAGGAACATGTATAAGTCATGAAGAAAGCAATAGCAACATACTAAACGATCGGGTGCTAAGCTAATGGAATGGGTCATGTCAATCAGATCATTCAACTAATGATGTGACCCCGTTAATCAAATAACAACTCTTTGTTCATGGTTAGGAAACATAACCATCTTTGATTAACGAGCTAGTCAAGTAGAGGCATACTAGTGACACTCTGTTGGTCTATGTATTCACACATGTATTATGTTTCCGGTTAATACAATTCTAGCATGAATAATAAACATTTATCATGATATAAGGAAATAAATAATAACTTTATTATTGCCTCTAGGGCATATTTCCTTCAGTCTCCCACTTGCACTAGAGTCAATAATCTAGATTACACAGTAATGATTCTAACACCCATGGAGCCTTGGTGCTGATCATGTTTTGCTCGTGGAAGAGGCTTAGTCAACGGGTCTGCAACATTCAGATCCGTATGTATCTTGCAAATCTCTATGTCTCCCACCTGGACTAAATCCCGGATGGAGTTGAAGCGTCTCTTGATGTGTTTGGTCCTTTTGTGAAATCTGGATTCCTTTGCCAAAGCAATTGCACCAGTATTGTCACAAAAGATTTTCATTGGACCCGATGCACTAGGTATGACACCTAGATCGGATATGAACTCCTTCATCCAGACTCCTTCGTTTGCTGCTTCCGAAGCAGCTATGTACTCCGCTTCACATGTAGATCCCGCTACGACGCTTTGTTTAGAACTGCACCAACTGACAGCTCCACCGTTTAAAGTAAACACGTATCCGGTTTGCGATTTAGAATCGTCCGGATCAGTGTCAAAGCTTGCATCAACGTAACCTCTTACGGTGAGCTCTTTGTCACCTCCATATATGAGAAACATATCCTTAGTACTTTTCAGGTATTTCAGGATGTTCTTGACCGCTGTCCAGTGATCCACTCCTGGATTACTTTGGTACCTCCCTGCTAAACTTATAGCAAGGCACACATCAGGTCTGGTACACAGCATTGCATACATGATAGAGCCTATGGCTGAAGCATAGGGAACATCTTTCATTTTCTCTCTATCTTCTGCAGTGGTCGGGCATTGAGTCTGACTCAACTTCACACCTTGTAACACAGGCAAGAACCCTTTCTTTGCTTGATCCATTTTGAACTTCTTCAAAATCTTGTCAAGGTATGTGCTTTGTGAAAGTCCAATTAAGCGTTTTGATCTATCTCTATAGATCTTTATGCCTAATATGTAAGCAGCTTCCCCGAGGTCTTTCATCGAAAAACTTTTATTCAAGTATCCCTTTATGCTATCCAGAAATTCTATATCATTTCCAATCAGCAATATGTCATCCACATATAATATCAGAAATGCTACAGAGCTCCCACTCACTTTCTTGTAAATACAGGCTTCTCTGAAAGTCTGTATAAAGCCAAATGCTTTGATCACACTATCAAAGCGTTTATTCCAACTCCGAGATGCTTGCACCAGTCCATAAATGGATCGCTAGAGTTTGCACACTTTGTTAGCTCCCTTTGGATCGACAAAACCTTCTGGTTGCATCATATACAACTCTTCTTCCAGAAATCCATTCAGGAATGCAATTTTGACATCTATTTGCCATATTTCATAATCATAAAATGCGGCAATTGCTAACACGATTCTGACGGATTTAAGCATCGCTACGGGTGAGAAGGTCTCATCGTAGTCAACCCCTTGAACTTGTCAAAAACCTTTTGCGACAAGTCGAGCTTTATAGACAGTAATATTACCATCAGCGTCAGTCTTTTTCTTGAAGATCCATTTATTCTCAATTGCTTGCCGATCATCGGGCAAGTCAACCAAAGTCCATACTTTGTTTTCATACATGGATCCCATCTCAGATTTCATGGCCTCAAGCCACTTTGCGGAATCTGGGCTCACCATCGCTTCTTCATAGTTCGTAGGTTCATCATGATCTAGTAGCATGACTTCCAGAACTGGATTACCGTACCACTCTGGTGCGGATCTCACTCTGGTTGATCTACGTGGTTCAGTAGTATCTTGTCCTGAAGTTTCATGATCATCATCATTAGCTTCCTCACTAATTGGTATAGGTGTCGCAGAAACAGTTTTCTGTGATGTACTATTTTCCAATAAGGGAGCAGGTACAGTTACCTCGTCAAGTTCTACTTTCCTCCCACTCACTTCTTTCGAGAGAAACTCCTTCTCTAGAAATGATCCATTCTTAGCAACGAATGTCTTGCCTTCGGATCTGTGATAGAAGGTATACCCAACAGTTTCCTTTGGGTATCCTATGAAGACACTTTTCTCCGCTTTGGGTTCGAGCTTCTCAGGTTGAAGCTTTTTCACATAAGCATCGCAGCCCCAAACTTTAAGAAACGACAACTTTGGTTTCTTGCCAAACCATAGTTCATAAGGCGTCGTCTCAACGGATTTTGATGGTGCCCTATTTAACATGAATGCGGCCGTCTCTAAAGCATAACCCCAAAACGATAGCGGTAAATCAGTAAGAGACATCATAGATCGCACCATATCTAGTAAAGTACGATTACGACGTTCGGACACACCATTACGCTGTGGTGTTCCGGGTGGCGTGAGTTGCGAAACTATTCCACAATTTTTCAAATGTATACCAAACTCGTAACTCAAATATTCTCCTCCACGATCAGATCGTAGAAACTTTATTTTCTTGTTACGATGATTTTCAACTTCACTCTGAAATTCCTTGAACTTTTCAAATGTTTCAGACTTATGTTTCATTAAGTAGATATACCCATATGTGCTTAAATCATCTGTGAAGGTGAGAAAATAACGATATCCGCCACGAGCCTCAATATTCATCGGACCACATACATCGGTATGTATGATTTCCAATAAATCTGTTGCTCTCTCCATAGTACCGGAGAACGGTGTTTTAGTCATCTTGCCTATGAGGCACGGTTCGCAAGTACCAAGTGATTCATAATCAAGTGGTTCCAAAAACCCATCAGTATGGAGTTTCTTCATGCGCTTTACACCGATATGACCTAAACGGTAGTGCCACAAATAAGTTGCACTATCATTATCAACTCTGCATTTTTTGGCTTCTACATTATGAATATGTGTATCACTACTATCGAGATTCAATAAGAATAGACCACTCTTCAAGGGTGCATGACCATAAAAGATATTACTCATATAAATAGAACAACCATTATTCTCTGATTTAAATGAATAACCGTATCGCATCAAACAAGATCCAGATATAATGTTCATGCTCAACGCTAGCACCAAATAACAATTATTTAGGTCTAATATTAATCCCGAAGGTAGATGTAGAGGTAGCGTGCCGACTGCGATCACATCGACTTTGGAACCGTTTCCCACGCGCATCGTCACCTCGTCCTTTGCTAGCGTCCGCTTATTCCGTAGTCCCTGTTTCGAGTTGCAAATATTAGCAACAGAACCAGTATCAAATACCCAGGTGCTACTGCGAGCTCTAGTAAGGTACACATCAATAACATGTATATCACATATACCTTTGTTCACCTTGCCATCCTTCTTATCCGCCAAATACTTGGGGCAGTTCCGCTTCCAGTGACCAGTTTGCTTGCAGTAGAAGCACTCAGTTTCAGGCTTAGGTCCAGACTTGGGTTTCTTGTCCTGAGCAGCAACTTTCTTGCTTTTCTTCTTGAAGTTTCCCTTCTTCTTCCCTTTGCCCTTTTTCTTGAAACTAGTGGTTTTTCTAACCATCAACACTTGATGCTCCTTCTTGATTTCTACCTCCGCAGCTTTCAGCATTGCGAAGAGCTCGGGAATAGTCTTGTTCATCCCTTGCATATTATAGTTCATCACGAAGCTCTTGTAGCTTGGTGGCAGTGATTGGAGAATTCTGTCAATGACGCAATCATCTGGAAGATTAACTCCCATCTGAATCAAGTGATTATTATACCCAGACATTTTGAGTATATGCTCACTGATAGAACTGTTCTCCTCCATCTTGCAGCTATAGAACTTATTGGAGACTTCATATCTCTCAATTCGGGCATTTGCTTGAAATATTAACTTCAACTCCTGGAACATCTCATATGCTCCATGACGTTCAAAACGTCGTTGAAGTCCCGATTCTAAGCCGTAAAGCATGGCACACTGAACTATCGAGTAGTCATCAGCTTTGCTCTGCCAGACGTTCATAACATCTGGTGTTGCTCCAGCAGCAGGCCTGGCACCCAGCGGTGCTTCCAGGACGTAATTCTTCTGTGCAGCAGTGAGGATAATCCTCAGGTTACGGACCCAGTCCGTGTAATTGCTACCATCATCTTTCAACTTTGCTTTCTCAAGGAACGCATTAAAATTCAACGGAACAACAGCACGAGCTATCTATCTACAATCAACATAAACAAGCAAGATACTATCAGGTACTAAGTTCATGATAAGTTTAAGTTCAGTTAATCAAATTACTTAGGAACTCCCACTTAGATAGACATCCCTCTAATCCTCTAAGTGATCACGTGATCCAAATCAACTAAACCATAACCGATCATCACGTGAGATGGAGTAGTTTTCAATGGTGAACATCGTCATGTTGATCATATCTACTATATGATTCACGCTCGACCTTTTGGTCTCTGTGTTCCGAGGCCATATCTGCATATGCTAGGCTCGTCAAGTTTAACCTGAGTATTCTGCGTGTGCAAAACTGGCTTGCACCCGTTGTAGATGGATGTAGAGCTTATCACACCCGATCATCATGTGGTGTCTGGGCACGACGAACTTTGGCAACGGTGCATACTCAGGGAGAACACTTCTTGATAATTTAGTGAGAGATCATCTTATAATGCTACCGTCAATCAAAGCAAGATAAGATGCATAAAAGGATAAACATCACATGCAATCAATATAAGTGATATGATATGGCCATCATCATCTTATGCTTGTGATCTCCATCTCCGAAGCACCGTCATGATCACCATCGTCACCGGCGCGACACCTTGATCTTCATCGTAGCATCATTGTCGTCTCGCCAATATTATGCTTCCACGACTATCACTACCGCTTAGTAATAAAGTAAAGCATTACATCGCGATTTCATTGCATACAATAAAGCGACAACCATATAGCTCCTGCCAGTTGCCGATAACTGGGTTACAAAACATGATCATCTCATACAATAAAATCAGCATCATGCCTTGACCATATCACATCACAACATGCCCTGCAAAAACAAGTTAGACGTCCTCTACTTTGTTGTTGCAAGTTTTACGTGGCTGCTACGGGCTTAAGTAAGAACTCATCTCACCTACGCATCAAAACCACAACGATAGTTCGTCAAATAGACTCCGTTTTAACCTTCTCAAGGACCGGGCGTAGTCACACTTGGTTCAACTAAAGTTGGAGAGACAGTCTTCCGCAAGCCATCTATGTGCAAAGCACGTCGAGGGAACCGGTCTCGCGTAAGAGTACGCGTAAGGTTGGTCCGGATCGTCTCACCCAACAATACCACCGAACCAAAGTATGACATGCTGGTAGGCAGTATGACTTGTATCGCCCACAACTCACTTGTGTTCTACTCGTGCAAATAACATCAAACCATAAAACCTAGGCTCGGATGCCACTGTTGGGGAACGTAGTAATTTCGAAAATTTTCCTACGCACACGCAAGATCATGGTGATGCATAGCAACGAGGGGAGAGTATTGTCTACGTACCAACGCAGACCGACTGCGGAAGCGATCTCACAACGTAGAGGAAGTAGTCATACGTCTTCTTCCCGATCCGACCGATCCAAGCACCGTTACTCCGGCATCTCCGAGTTCTTAGCACACGTTCAGCTCGATGACGATCCTCGGGCTCCGATCCAGCAAAGCGTCGAGGAAGAGTTCCGTCAGCACAACGGCGTCGTGACGATCTTGATGTACTACCGACGCAGGGCTTCGCCTAAGCTCTACAACGATATGACCGAGGTGGAATTTGGTGGCAGGGGGCACCGCACACGGCTAAGGAACGATCAACAATGATCAACTTGTGTGTCTATGGGGTGCCCCCTGCCCCCGTATATAAAGGAGCAGGGGGAGGGGTTCGGCCGGCTAGGAGAGAGGCGCAGGGGGAGTCCCACTCCTACCGGGAGTAGGACTCCCCCCCCAATCCTATTCCTAATAGGACTCTTCAAGGAGAAGAGAGAAGAGAGGGGGGCCGGCCCCTTCTCCTAGTCCTAATAGGACTAGGAAAGGGGGGGAGGCGCGCAGCCCTTGTGGGCAGCCCCTTTTCACTTTTCCACTAAGGCCCAATAGGCCCATTTGCCTCCCGGGGGGTTCCGGTAACCCTCCCGGTATTCCGGTAAAATCCCGATTTCACCCGGAACACTTCCGGTGTCCAAACATAGGCTTCCAATATATCAATCTTTACGTCTCGACCATTTCGAGACTCCTCGTCATGTCGGTGATCACATCCGGGACTCCAAACAACCTTCGGTACATCAAAATGCATAAACTCATAATAACTGTCATCGTAACGTTAAGCATGCGGACCCTACGGTTCGAGAACAATGTAGACATGACCGAGACACGTCTCCGGTCAATAACCAATAGCGGGACCTGGATGCCCATATTGGCTCCTACATATTCTACGAAGATCTTTATTGGTCAGACCGCATAACAACATACGTTGTTCCCTTTGTCATCGGTATGTTACTTGCCCGAGATTCGATCGTCGGTATCCAATACCTAGTTCAATCTCGTTACTGGCAAGTCTCTTTACTCGTTCCGTAATACATCATCTCACAACTAACATATTAGTTGCAGTGCTTGCAAGGCTTATGTGATGTGCATTACCGAGAGGGCCCAGAGATACCTCTCCGACACTCGGAGTGACAAACCCTAATCTCGAAATACGCCAACCCAACATCTACCATTGGAGACACCTGTAGTACTCCTTTATAATCACCCAGTTACGTTGTGACGTTTGGTAGTACCCAAAGTATTCCTCCGGTAAACGGGAGTTGCATAATCTCATAGTTATAGGAACATGTATAAGTCATGAAGAAAGCAATAGCAACATACTAAACGATCGGGTGCTAAGCTAATGGAATGGGTCATGTCAATCAGATCATTCAACTAATGATGTGACCCCGTTAATCAAATAAAAACTCTTTGTTCATGGTTAGGAAACATAACCATCTTTGATTAACGAGCTAGTCAAGTAGAGGCATACTAGTGACACTCTGTTGGTCTATGTATTCACACATGTATTATGTTTCCGGTTAATACAATTCTAGCATGAATAATAAACATTTATCATGATATAAGGAAATAAATAATAACTTTATTATTGCCTCTAGGGCATATTTCCTTCAGTATGATGGCGATACCGATTGGTTTGTTCTAGATCCGACATAAAAGGTTTGATACAACTTCTTTTTTGTGACATAAGATCTAACATTGTTGCTTCTAGTAGTTCTCTTGATTCTACTAATGATTCTCTTAGCCAAGTTACACTTGAGCAAGAAAATAGCTTATTGAAGGGAATTATAGAGAAAGGAGTGTACAAAAGCCTTGCCGGGAGTAAGCAATTCGAGGAAATTGTGCGCAAGCAAGGAAGGCACCGGAAGAATCAAGGTGTTGGTTTTGAATGAAAGTTCAATGCCAATGGAGTTGAGTGGGAAGAAGATCAATACCCCAAGACCAAGTTTGTTCCTCAACAAGAGAAGTATCCTACTTCCTTCAAGGGGACACAAGCTCAAGATGATCTTCCACCACAAGACTACAAGCAAAAAGGCAAGGACAAGCTTCAAGAGGAAATTGATGAGGTTATGGCAAGTTGTTTTTAGTCCCACCTCGCCAAGAGAGAGGCAGTATGAGCGGTTTATAAGCCGTGAGTGCATAGACAATGACGAAGAGTTGCAATGCTCATTTACATGTTGATTAGCTTCAAGCCTTGCGGAATAGCATAGATTGCACTGAGCTATGTGCAGTGCAGTCTACACTATTCCGAATGGCTTGAAGCAAATTAACCAGCGTTGCACCTCTGTTACATGGCCACTTCAATGTTTTTTAAACTTATTTGAACTTCGGACTTCTTTCGTGTTCAGTATGCAGCATTTAAAGCGACGTCATCAATTTCCAACATGTTCTGACATCATTTGTTGTTTTTCGGTCATTTACCTAATTGTTTAGAGAGCTAAATGACCGTGAAATTGAAAATCACTACAAAATGAATCCTGAAAATGTTGAAACTTGGCATGGTATCATCGTATCACCCGCATAGCATGCGCGAAAGAGTAGAGAGGGTCACGGCAAAAACTGGACGCACCTCGTGTACAAACTGGACAAACTCTTTCCGAGTATCAGGGTTTCGGACGAGAACTCATCTGTTACATGGCCACTTCAATGTTTTTTAAACTTATTTGAACTCCGGACTTCTTTTGTGTTCAGTATGCAGCATTTAAAGCGGCGTCATCAATTTTCAACATGTTCTGACATCATTTGTTGTTTTTCGGTCATTTACCTAATTGTTTAGAGAGCTAAATGACCGTGAACTTGAAAATCACTACAAAATGAATCCTGAAAATGTTGAAACTTGGCATGGTATCATGGTATCACCCGCATAGCATGCGCGAAAGAGTAGAGAGGGTCACGGCAAAAACTGGATGCACTTCGTGTACAAACTGAACAAACTCTTTCCGAGTATCAGGGTTTCGGACTATGCAAAAATAAGTGATGCAGAAAATAAAAGAACTATACAAAAAAATTACTCAAAAATAAATAGAAGAAAATAAATAATGCAGAAAAGAAAAAACTATATAAAAAACTACTCAAAAATAAATAAATAAAAATAAGTAATGCAGAAAAGAAAAAAACTATATAAAAAATTTGTTGGCGCACTGCCCTGTGGGTCTACCAGACCTAGGGTGTGCAAATGCAGGCCCAGAAGGGCCAGCAGACTCACAGGGCAGCGCGCCCTAATTAATTAGGCCTAGAAGCCTGCTATATAGAGGAGTTCGAAGAGGTAGCCGCGGCTGGGTTTATAAACCAGTGCGGCTGCCCTTCGCCGGGCGAGGTGGGACTAAATTTTGGGGTGGCAGCGCAAACTCTAAATACAGCAAAAAACAACTAAAAATAAATAAAACAAAATAAATAAAGCAGAAAAGAAAAAACTAAATGAAAAAAGCCCACCTACTGGGCCACAGCGGCCTGCATACGACTAGAAACCCAACCTGTTGTTCGGCCAGGATGCAGGCCCGCAAGCCCAATAGGCCCCACAGGGCAGAGTAGCAGAGGTAGGCCCAGAAGGCCTGCTTTAGAGAGGAGCTCGAGACAGCAGCGGCGGCGGGGCTTATAAGCAGGTGTGTGCGCCCTTCAGCTAGCGAGGTGGGACTAAACTTCTGCGCCCCTCGCCTGGCAGCGCACACCCTTTAGTACCGGTTGGTGGCTCCAACCGGTACTAAAGGGGGGTCTTTAGTACTGGTTCGTGGCACGAACCGGTACTAAAGGGGTCGTTTCCCGCCGCTTGGCCTGGGGAAAATAGGCCTTTAGTACCGGTTGGAGCCACGAACCGGTACTAAAGGCCAATCCTATGTATATAGCACTTACGAAAATTTCAGTTTCAACTCCGCACTTCGTCTCCAACCTCCGCTGCGCGCGTCGCTCGATCCCGTCGTCGCCGCCCGTCGCCCGTACCGTCGTCCGTCGTCATCGGCGCTGTCCCCGCCGCCGCCCGTCGTCGTCGTCGTCTCGCGCTGCCGCCCGGCCCGAACGCCGCCGCCGTCCGTCGTCATCGCTGCGGCCGTACGTCGTCTCTCTCTCGCTCCCGCACACACATACACACACATACACACACACACCGGCGCCCCCGCCCCCTACGCCGGCGCCCCCGCTCGTACGTACGGGGCGGCGGCATATGGGGCCGCACACGCACACACACACATACACACATACGTACACACATATACGTGTATATACACACACATGCATCCACACACATACACACACACAATTTTTTTTACTTATTTTCTGTTTTTTAGAAAAGTTAATTAGATGATCGAATGTTAGATTAATGTCAAATGATAGATGAATTAGCTAGATAGATAGAAAAATTGTCGAACTAGAGATTAGAACTAGTTGAATAATTAATATAACTAGTTTATTTTTAATAAGAAAATTTAGGTATATGAGATTAGAACTAGTTGAATAATTAATATAACTAGTTTATTTTTAATAAGGAAATTTAGGTATATGAGATTAGAACTAGTTGAATAATTAATATAACAAGTTTATTCTAAGTAAGAAAATTTAGGTATATGAGATTAGAACTAGTTGAATAATTAATATAACTAGTTTATTTTTAGTAAGAAAATTTAGGTATATGAGATTAGAACTAGTTGAATAATTAATATAACTAGTTTATTTTTAGTAAGAAAATTTAGGTATATGAGATTTGATGATCTAATTAAAATATTATTTGTTAATGAGTTTTTCTGTTTATTTAATTTTTTACATATTTTGAGTTTATATAAATGTTAGATTAATGTCGAATGTTAGATGAATTAGATAGAAAAGTTAAATATATAGTAATGTCAATTGAATATATAGTTAGATATATTAATGTCAAATGTTGGATGAATATATATTTGGCTAGATATAGGTGTTTAATGTTTCACCTATATGAACATAGGAAATATCATCTGACGACGAAAAAGATTTTATTATGTGTGAACACTGTGAAGACCAGCGCAGCCTGTGCGACCAAAATTTCCTTATTGATGGTAGGCGCTTCAGCATCAAGCTGGATGAGACATTCGAAGTTGATACAGTAAGTCACTTTGTCAATTATTATTTTAATGCAAAACTTATGCTTCATTTGCTTCAACTTATAATTTTAAATTTTCACTATTCTACTAGCGCATCCCCTCCCATGCAAGAATTTTTGTCTTGGATAAGATAGGTTTCAGTGCTATAGATGATATGGAGGTAAAGAGAGTTTACTTGAAGACGCAGCATGGGTATACTTTCAACGTCAAATTATATAATGGAGACACATACACCCATTTTGAATGCAAAACTTGGCAAGCACTATGCAAGGCTTATGCATTTGAGCCTGATATGGTTATCACCTTTGATATTCGTCCGGAAGATGATATTGAAGGTAATATAGACATCTGGGTCGATGTGCAAACGCCTCCAGTTCTACCATTTGGTGAGTTTTTCTCAACCATGCATGCATATGTTTATGTCTTTCATACAGTTTATTCAAAAATAGTTGACAACTATTTTGTATTGTCAGCTTATTTCGGTTCAAGCAAACATGTCCGGCGCTTGGTAGACAGGACCTACTACTGCCCCGGGGCTCAACTAAACTGCGAGGAGATAAGTCATTATGTTTCATGGCTTGAGGATCTTAATACTGTCAAGACAAATTTTTTCCCTACACTTAGAAATGTTAGTACTCAAAACGTGCGACCAATGGTGATCGTATTGAACTACAGTCACATCTATAATCAAAAGATGGTAAGATTTTAAATATTGGTCCTTAATTAGTGCATCTTTTGCATACATTATTTTTGAAGCTAAACTTTCATTGCTTAGTATATTAATTACTATACGATGTTGTTCAACAGGGACTTCCGATGACAGTTGTGCCTCAGTGGATCGAGACAAAAGGTCGCATGTCAATGGTTAGCTTACGACCAAGATTTCCTACATTGCACATGAGTGCATTCAGGATTTCTCAAAGCGAAGAATGCTTAATAGTGAAAGATTGGAGCAAAATTGTTAACGATCGCAGAGAAGTACTAGGGGCCAGTAAGGAGAAGCACAACCTAAGATTAGGAGACAGATTCATCTGCATGCTCCAGTATGATGAATCAGGAGAGCTATACATGTTCTATGCTATTCAACCTGAGAGGGAGCAGTAGGATCAGTAGCTACTCTTCATGCTCTTAATTAGTACTTGTCTCATGGATCCGTGTCCTGAACTTCGATGTTGGTGATGATTATGTTGAACTTGATGATATCTCTTTGCTTCTGTTACAAAGTGAATGTTTCCTCTTTAAGCTAGCCAACGTTGATGATGAATTACATAGCTAGCGGTAATGACTATGATGATTAAATAGTGGTAATTAGACGACCACGATGATTTTTAGCTAGCTAGAGTTTATTTATTTATTAATATGCGATGATGATGATGATGATGATGATGATGATGATGATGATGATGACGACTACAACTCATTATAACGTAAAACAATCCTAAATTAAATTGATAACACAAATTTAATTGAAAAATACAAAATAAAACAAAAACCCACAACCATTTAGTACCGGTTGGTTTTACCAACCGGTACTAAAGGGCTCCCGGCCCCCGGAGCTGGCTCGTGCCACGTGGTACCCCTTTAGCACCGGTTCGTGCTGAACCGGTACTAAAGGGGGGGGGGGCTTTAGTGCCGAAATAATAGTGTCGGTTCCTAAACCGGCACTAAAGGGCCTTACGAACCGGTGCTATTGCCCGGTTTTCTACTAGTGTACATAACACTTCACCATTATTTGGGCCTAGAGGAAGGCATTGGGAAGTAATAATTAGATGATGGTTGCTAGAGTGACGGAATCTTAAACCCTAGTTTATGCGTTGCTTCGTAAGGGGATGATTCGGATCCATATGTTTCATGCTATGGTTAGGTTTACCTTAATACTTTTTTTGTAGTTGCGGATGCTTGCAATAGAGTTTAATCATAAGTGGGATGCTTGTTCAAGTAAGAACAGAACCCAAGCACCGGTCCACCCACATGTCAAATTATCAAAGTACTGAACGTGAATCATATGAACATGATGAAAACTAGCTTGACGATATTCCCATGTGTCCTCGGGAGCGCTTTTCCTTATATAATAGTTTGTCCAGGCTTGTCCTTTGCTACAAAAAGGATTGGGCCACCTTGCTGCACTTTATTTACTTTTGTTACTTGTTGCTCGTTACAAATTACCTTATCACAAAACTATCTGTTACCAGTTATTTCAGTACTTGCAGAGAATACCTTGCTAAAAACCACTTATCATTTCCTTCTGCTCCTCGTTGGGTTCGACACTCTTACTTATCGAAAGGACTATGATAGATCTCCTATACTTGTGGGTCATCAAGACTCTTTTCTGGCGCCGTTGCTGGGGAGTGAAGCGCCTTTGGTAGGTGGAATTTGATAAGGAAAATTTATATAGTGTGCTGAAATTTACTGTCACTTGTTACTATGGAAAGTAATCCTCTGAGGGGCTTGTTCGGGGTATCTTCACCCCGACCAGTAGAGCAAAGAGTTGCTCCTCAACCTACTGAACCTATTGAAAATGAAATTCCTTATGAGTATCCTTCGGGTATGATAGAAAAACTGCTAGCTAATCCTTTTACAGGAGATGGAACAAAGCATCCTGATGAACATCTAATATATGTGGATGAAGTTTGCGGATTATTTAAGCTTGCAGGTATACCCGATGATGTTGCTAAGAAGAAGGTCTTCCCTTCATCTTTGAAGGGAGACGCATTGACATGGTATAGGCTATGTGATGATACGAGATCATGGAACTATAGAAGATTGAAATTGGAATTTCATCAAAAGTATTACCCTATGCATCTTGTTCAACGTGACCGCAATTATATATATAATTTTTGGCCTCACGAAGGATAAAGCATCGCTCAATCTTGGGGGAGGCTTAAATCAATGTTATATTCATGCCCCAATCATGAGCTCCCAAGAGAAACAATTGTTCAAAAAATTTATGCTCAGCTTTCTGAAAATAATCGCACCATGCTCGATACTTCTTGTGTTGGCTCTTTTATGATGAAGACTATTAGATTTAGATGGGATTTATTGGATAGAATTAAACACAACTCTGGAGATTGGGATCTCGACGAAGGTACGAAGTCAGGTATGACACCTAAGTTTGATTGTGTTAAATCTTTTATGGATACCGATATTTTCCGTAAGTTTAGCACTAAATATGGACTGGATTCTGAGATAGAAGCTTCTTTCTGTGAATCTTTTGCTACTTATGTTGATCTCCCTAAGGAGAGGTGGTTTAAATATCATCCTCCCATAGAAGTAAAAGTAGCTGCACCTATTAAAGTTGAAGAAAAGACTGTCACTTATAATGATCCTATTGTTCCTACTTGTTATGTTGAGAAACCACCTTTCCCTGTTAGGATAAAGGATCATGCTAAAGCTTCAACTATGGTTCGCAAATGCAATATTAAAACATATACACCTCCTGAGAAAGTTAAAGTTGAACCTAATATTGCTATTGTTAAAGATCTCTTGTCTGATAATATAGATGGGCATGTTATTTACTTCTGTAATGAAACTGCTAGAATTGCTAAACCCCGTGATACAGATAAACCTAGACTTATACAGATAAACCCCAGTTATTTCTGTTAAAATAGGAGATCATTGTTATCATGGCTTATGTGATATGGGTGCTAGTGCTAGTGCAATACCTACTGACTATTACAAAGAAATTAAACATGACATTGCACTTGTTGAGTTAGAAGAAATTGATGTCACTATTAAACTTGCTAATAGAGCTAACATTTCACCAATGGGAATTGTTAGAGATGTTGAAGTCTTGTGTGGGAAAACTAAATATCCTGCTGATTTTCTTGTTCTTGGTTCCCCACAAGATAGCTTTTGTCCCATTATATTTGGTAGACCCTTCTTAAATACTGTTAATGCTACCATAGATTGCACAAGGGATGTTGTTACTATCGGCTTAGATGATATGACTCATGAGTTTAATTTCTCTAAATTTAGTAAACAACACCGTGAATAAGAATTGCCTAGTAAGGATGAAATTATTGGTCTTGCTTCTATTGTCGTACCTCCTAGTGATCCTTTAGAACAATATTTGCTAGACCATGAGAATGATATGTTTATGAATGAAAGAAGGGAAATAGATGAAGTATTCTTTAAACAGGAACCTATTCTGAAACAAAATTTGCCTCTTGAAATCCTAGGGGATCCCCCTCCACCTAAGGGTGATCCCGTGTTTGAGCTTAAGCCGTTGCCTGATAATCTTAAATATGATTATCTTGATGAAAAGTAGATAAATCCTGTTATTATTAGTGCTAACCTTTCAGAGCATGAAGAAGAAAGATTATTGAAAACTCTGAAGAAGCACCATGCTGCTATTGGATATACTCTTGATGATCTTAAGGGCATAAGTCCCACTCTATGTCAACATAAAATAAATTTGGAAGCAGATGCCAAACCAGTTCGTGATCCTCAACGACGTCTGAATCCTAAAATGAAAGAAGTGGTAAGAAAAGAAATACTAAAGCTTCTGGAGGCAGCTATAATTTATCCCGTTGCTGATAGTTAGTGGGTAAGTCTTGTTCATTGTGTCCCTAAGAAGGGAGGTATTACTGTTGTTCCTATTGATAGAGATGAATTGATTCCACAAAGAATTATTAAAGGTCATAGGATGGTAATTGATTTCCGCAAATTAAATAAGGCTACTAACAAAGATCATTACCCCTTACCTTTTATCAATCAAATGCTGGAAAGATTATGGAAACATACACATTACTACTTTCTAGATGGTTATTCTGGTTTCTCTCAAATACTTGTGTCGGCTAAAGATCAATCAAAGACTACTTTTACACGCCCTTCTGGTACTCTTGCTTATAGATGTATGCCTTTTGGTTTATGTAATGCACCTGCTACCTTTCAAAGATGCATGATGGCTATATTCTCTGACTTCCGTGAAAAGATTTGTGAGGTTTTCATGGACGACTTTTCCGTCTATGGATCTTCTTTTGATGATTGCTTGAGCAATCTTGATCGAGTTTTGCAGAGATGTGAAGAAACTAATCTTGTATTCAATTGGGAAAAGTGCCACTTTATGGTTAATGAGGGTATTGTCTTGGGGCATAAAGTTTCTGAAAGAGGTATTGAAGTTGTTAAAGCCAAGGTTGATGCTATTGAAAAGATGCCATGTCCCAAGGACATCAAAGGTATAAGAAGTTTCCTTGGTCACGCCGGATTTTATAGCAGGTTCATTAAGGACTTCTCAAAAATTTCTCAGCCTCTCACTAATTTATTACAAAAAGATATACCATTTGTCTTTGATGATGATTGTGTAGAAGCATTTGAAATACTTAGGAAAGCATTAGTCTCTGCACCTATTGTTCAGCCACCTGATTGGAATTTACCCTTTGAAATTATGTGTGATGCTAGCGATTATGTTGTAGGTGCTGTTCTAGGGCAAAGAGTTGATAAGAAATTAAATGTTATCGATTATGCTAGTAAGACTCTAGACAATGCTCAAAGAAATTATGCTACTAGTGAAAAAGAACTTTTAGCAGTTGTATTTTCTTGTGATAATTTCAGACCTTATATTGTTGATTCTAAAGTAACTATCCACACTGATCATGCTGCTATTAAATATATTATGGAGAAGAAAGATGCTAAACCTAGACTTATTAGATGGGTTCTCTTGCTACAAGAATTTGATTTACATATTGTTGATAGAAGAGGAGCTGAGAACCCCGTTGCTGACAACTTATCTAGGTTAGAGAATGTTCTTGATGACCCACTACCTATTGATGATAGCTTTCCTGATGAACAATTAAATGTCATAAGTACTTCTCGTAGTACCCCTTGGTATGCTGATTATGCTAATTACATAGTTGCTTAATTTATACCACCTAGCTTCACATACCAACAAAAGAAAAAGTTCTTCTATGATTTGAGACATTACTTTTGGGATGACCCACATCTTTATAAAGAAGTAGTAGATGGTGTTATTAGACGTTGTGTACCTGAGCATGAACAGGAACAGATCCTATGCAAGTGCCACTCCGAAACTTATGGAGGACACCACGCGGGAGATAGAACTGCACATAAGGTATTGCAATCCGGTTTTTATTGGCCTACTCTCTTCAAGGATGCCCGTAAGTTTGTCCTATCTTGTGATGAATGTCAAAGAATTGGTAATATTAGTAGACGTCAAGAAATTCCTATGAATTATTCACTGGTTATTGAACCGTTTGAAGTTTGGGGCTTTGATTATATGGGACCTTTTCCTGCCTCTAATGGATATACACATATTTTAGTTGCTGTTCATTACGTTACTAAGTGGGTAGAAGCTATTCCAACTAGTAGTGCTGATCATAGCACTTCTATTAAAATGCTTAAAGAAGTTATTTTTCCGAGGTTTGGAGTTCCTAGATATTTAATGACTGATGGTGGTTCACATTTTATTCATGGTGCTTTCCATAAAATGCTTGCTAAATATGACGTCAATCATAGAATTGCATCTCCGTATCACCCACAGTCTAGTGGTCAAGTAGAATTGAGTAATAGAGAACTCAAATTAATTTTGCAAAAGACTGTCAATAGGTCTAGAAAGAATTGGTCCAAGAAACTTGATGATGCATTATGGGCCTATAGAATTGCATATAAAAATCCTATGGGTATGTCTCCGTATAAATGGTATATGGAAAAGCATGTCACTTACCTCTCGAACTAGAACATAAGGCATATTGGGCTATTAAAGACCTCAACTATGATTTCAAACTTGTCGGTGAAAAGAGGTTATTTGATATTAGCTCACTTGATGAATGGAGAACCCAAGCTTATGAAAATGCCAAGTTGTTTAAAGAGAAGGTTAAAAGATGGCATGACAAAAGGATACAAAAGCGTGAGTTTAATGTAGGTGATTATGTATTGCTATACAACTCTCGTTTAAGATTTTTTGCAGGGAAACTTCTCTCTAAATGGGAAGGCCCCTATGTTATCGAGGAGGTCTATTGTTCCGGTGCCATAAAAATCAACAACTTTGAAGGCACAAATCCGAAGGTGGTAAACGGTCAGAGAATTAAACTTTATATCTCAGGTAATCCCATAAATATTGAAACCAATATTATTGAAACTGTAACCCCGGAGGAATACATAAGGGACACTTTCCAGAATGTTTCACACTCCGAAAAGGAATAGGTATGTGGTACGGTAAGTAAACCAACTCCAAAACAATTTTTAAGGCAATATTTCTCCGTTTTGGAATATTTAGAAAAATAGAAAATTAAGTAGCAGTCCGGGAAGGACACGAGGGCCCCACGAGGGTGGAGGGCGCGCCCCCTACCGCATGAGCTCCTCGTGTGCCTTCCGGACTCCGTTTTCTTGCACGATACGTATTTTGGTCGGTAAAAATTCACTATATATTCTCCCGAAGGTTTTGACTCCCGTATCACGCAAATATCCTCTGTTCTTGTTTTGGGCCGTTCTCTGTCAGGGTTGTCAAGGCTAGGCATCATGTCGTCCCCATCCTCCAACAACGGTGACAAACATGCCTGGCTAATGAAGATAGAGCTGAAGAGGGAAGAACCCATGGAGATCAACAAGGATGAAGGGATCAAGAAGGCCACGGAGAACCAAGCTCCGGCAACAGAAGACATCCTTCAACTTGATCACAACCTTCTTATGCCAACTAAGATCGAAGCTTTCCAGATGATTGAGTTAACTCGTATTCAAAACAAGTATCTCACAAGTGAAAATATTTTGTTGAAGGAGCATATCTTTGCACTCAAGGGTATTAATCGCAAGCTAGAGGACCTCTTACGCTCGATGTGCGACTATCCATCACCTCCATCTTCACCAACCAAGGAGATATAATAACATGGGTATGGGCGCTCCCCTTGGCAACCGCCAAGCTTGGGGGAGGTGCCTCGGTATCGTATCACAATCACAACTCCTATCTTTACCGTTTTCCTTAGTTCGATCCTATTAGTAGTATTTTGATCTAGTAGAATAAAGTTTATGGCATGATCTAGTTTTGAGTTTTGCCTTATGATCTTTCTATGTAATCAAGTCCGTGAGCTATATAATAAAGATGAGTGTTGAGTCAAGGGATTGATTTTCTTGCTATTATCTTGGGTGAATAAAATAAAAGAGAAAAAGAATAAGAAGAAACAAAAGTTCATATTGATCTTATTGATAGTAATGACTTCACATAGAAAGAGTGTGATGATTAAAAGTTGTTGGGAGTTGGCAGACATAGCTTTGGTCATCATTGCAATTAATAGGAAGTAATAAGGAAAGAGAGGTTTCACATATAAATATACTATTATTGACATCTTTTATGATTGAGAGCACTCATCAAAATATGACATGCTAAAGAGTTGATGTTGGACAAGGAAGACAATGTAATGGGTTATGTTTTCTTATATCTGAGATAAACTATCTTGTCATGGATCATCCAACATGTTGAGATTGCCTTTCCCCCTCATGCTAGCCAAATTCTCAGCACCAAGTAGAGATACTACTTGTGCTTCCAAATACCCTTAAACCAGTTTTGCCATGAGAGTCCACCATATCTACCTATGGATTGAGTAAGATCCTTCAAGTAAGTTGTCATTGGTGCAAAGCAATAAAAATTGCTCTAAATATGTACGATTACTGTGGGAGAAATAAGCTTTATACGATCTTGTGATGTGGAAGTAATAAAAGCGACGGACTGCATAATAAAGGTTCATATCACAAGGGGCAATATAAAGTGACGTTCTTTCGCATTAAGATTTTGTGCATCCAACCACAAAAGTGCATGGCAACCTCTGCTTCCCTCTGCGAAGGGCCTATCTTTTATTATTACCTTCTACCTTATGCAAGAGTCATGGTGATCTTCACCTTTCCTTTTTCATTTTATCCTTTGGCAAGCCCAGCATGTTGGAAAGAACCTGATATATATATATATATATATATATATATATATATATATAATTGGATGTAGGGGGCATGAGTTATTATTGTTGACATTACACTCGAGGTAAAAGGTTGTGGGGCGAAACTATAAGCCCCTATCTTTCTCTATGTCCGATTAAAACTCTGTAACCACAAGTATTGCGTGAGTGTTAGAAACTATGAAGGACTAGATGATAGTTGAGTATGTGGACTTGCTTTTTAGCTCTGACATAGACTCTTTCTGATGTTATGATAAATTGCAATTGCTTCAATGACTGAGGTTATAGCTTGTTGGTTCTTAGTAAGGTTTCTGATTCATACTTTTGCATTGTGAATAGATCATCACTTGAACATAAGTAATCATATGACAATATCTATGTATGTTGCTGTTATGAGAATAATCATGATGCCCTCATGTCCGTATTTTATTTTTATCGACGCCTCTACCTCTAAACATGGGGACATATTTATTATTATCGGCTTTCGCTTGAGGACAAGTGAGGTCTAAGCTTGGGGGAGTTGATACGTCCATTTTGCATCATGCTTTTATATCGATATTTATTGCATTATGGGCTCTTATTTCACATTATGTCACAATACTTATGGCTTTTCTCTCTTATTTTACAAGGTTTACATAAGGAGGGAGAATGCCGGCAGCTGGAATTCTCGGCTGGAAAAGGAGCAAATATTAGAGACCTATTCCGCACAACTCCAAAAGTCTTGAAACTCCACAGAATACCTTATAATAAATAATGAAAAATCCTTGACAAAGATGTAGACCAGGGGGCCCACACCCTATCCACGAGGGTGGGGGCGCCCCCCCCCCCAAGGGCGCGCCCCCTAACTCGTGGGCCCCTTGGTGGCTCTCCGATGACCATCTTCTGCTATATGAAGTCTTCTGTCGAGAAAAAAACCAGAAGCAACCTTTCGGGATGAAACTCCGCCGCCACGAGGCGGAACCTTGGCGGAACCAATCTAGGGCTCTGGTTGAGCTGTTCTGCCGGGGAAACTTCTCTCCTGGAGGGGGAAATCACCGCCATCGTCATCATCAACGCTCCTCTCATAGGGAGAGGGCAATCTCCATCAACATCTTCATCAGGACCATCTCATCTCAAAACCCTAGTTCATCTCTTGTATCCAATTCTTGTCTCCAAGTCTAGGATTGGTGCTAGTTGGTTCCTAGTAGTGTTAATTACTCCTTGTAGTTTATGCTAGTTGGTTTAATTGGTGGAAGATCATATGTTCAGATCCTTTATGCATATTATTACCCCTCTGATTATGAACATGAATATGCTTTGTGAGTACTTACGTTTGTTCCTGAGGACAAGGGGGAAGTCCTGCTATTAGTAGTCATGTGAACTTGGTATTCGTTCGATATTTTGATGAGATGTATGTTGTCTAGCCTCTAGTGGTGTTATGTGAACGTCAACTACATAACACTTCACCATTATTTGGGCCTAGAGGAAGGCATTGGGCAGTAATAATTAGATGATGGATTGCTAGAGTGACAGAAGCTTAAACCCTACTTTATGCGTTGCTTCGTAAGGGGCTGATTTGGATCCATATGTTTCATGATATGGTTAGGTTTACCTTAATGCTTTTGTTGTAGTTGCGGATGCTTGCAATAGAGGTTAATCATAAGTGGGATGCTTGTTCAAGTAAGAGCAACACCCAAGCACCGGTCCACCCACATGTCAAATTATCAAAGTACTGAACGCGAATCATATGAATGTGATGAAAACTAGCTTGACGATATTCCCATGTGTCCTCAGGAGCGCTTTTCCTTATATAAGAGTTTGTCCAGGCTTTGTCGGTGTACTAGAGTAGGGGTACCCTAGTATCCGGAACTTGTGCACGGGCAGTCGCAGCATCCCGCGGCAAGGCTGGCCGGGTGACTGCCAAGGTCCTCCGTGGTTCCTTTGGAGCCATTCAAGAACAAAGTATCCAAGCCAAGGAGACAAGACCCCGGCAAGAGGAGCTTGCCGGGAAGGCCAACCAAGGCATCTCAAGGAACTTGCCGCGACGCGCCACGCGTCCCGGCAAGGCCCGGTGAGCGACAAGATCCCGGATGCGACAAGACAACGACCGCGGCAAGGCGCTTGCCACGGCAAGGCGCTTGCCGCGGCAAGCCTCCACTCTGTACCTGTGCTCCAGCACATCTACCAACGTGTCGCTCTGGGACCCTTCTAGGCGTATGTGGCGGGAGGCTGTGCAGCCAGCGGTACACGGTGGCAAGCGGCGCTGACAAGATTGCCATCGTGGCGAGCGGTGGCGTCCCTGGCGATCCCTTTTGCACTATTTGGGCGACGCAGACGGGCATTTAATGCCCTTGTCCCCTGCCGTTAGGGCTAGGTATGATACACTATAGTAAGCGGCTGTACCAACCGCAACATCTTTCCATTTTTACCCTTGTCTACGTTGCCACCTGTCGGTGACCCCTTGAGCATATAAAAGGTGGCCCATGCGCAACGTAGAGAGGGGGTCGGCCAAAGAGAACACTCACGCTTGGCCTCGTTAGCTGCTGGTGTGTACTGTAGCATTCAGCGCTCCCGAGCAAGAACTCAATACAAATCACAAAGCAGGAGTAGGGTTTTACGCATCCGTGCGGCCCAAACCTGGGTAAACTGCTTGTGTGCTTCACCTCGATCTACTCTTCGTGCGATCTCCGCCCCCTGCCGAAGCAAAAGGGGCTCGGTCCGCCGGTCCCATAGGTGTTCGTGGATTAGCACCCCCGACATCTTTGGCGCGCCAGGTAGGGGGAGCGTCGAGGTTGTGTGAACCTGATCCGGCGTTCGCACGAGCTAAATCTTCATCGTCTTCATCGACATGCCGCCGAAGAAGAAGGCTTCGGAGGCGGCTGCTCCTCCGCGCCGAACCTACCATCGCCGGAGGAAACGGCTGGTTGGGTAGACACCGGCGGAAGAACGGGCGTCGACGAGGGAGCTCATGGTGCTGCCAGGTCCAAGGACAAGGCTACGCTGCCCATCGGCGGCGCAGTCGGCTCCCACAACGACCGGGCGCACTCCAAGACCTCGGCGTCCGTACATGCACCGCGCCCATCCCAGGAGGCGCGGGACCGGCAGCATCATGATACTCACGGTACCATACGCTTACTGGACCAAGATCGAGCTGGTGGATCTCGGAGTGCTCAAGACCAGCATGCACGCCAACATGCTGGCGCGAGCGGGGCACGGTCGCCTGGACGAGATACTGCTCCTTCTAACATGGTTAGAAGTCCGAGCATATCCCGCTCCTCACACCGTTCGCCGCTGCCACCCGCCACTTCAGCAGAAGCTTTGGCGCGAGCTCAACTGCTCCTAGACTACCCTCCAGCGGCAGACAAGATCGACGACTGGAGGGCCACCATTCAGAGTCTCATCGGCTTCGCCAACGGCGACATCCCACGGCAGCCGAGTTCTTCGCAGCCGCGGCAAGTCAGCCAGGCATGAGCCGGTGGCGACAAGACCGGTGGGGGTGCAACCACCGTGCACTCTCCGCCCGAAGGCCAAGATCGCCGACTCACCGGATCCACCACGACAGCGACTCCACCGCGTCATCAGATCCACGAGCTCGTCGCGATCAACGCCAAGTTCTTCACGAACGACAGCAAGAAGACGCTCGTACTCGCATCGAGCGCCGAAGAGAAGCGCGGCGTCAATCAGACCAGCGCGCTGGTCCCTCTGTCGACATGCATGCGCCAGGGGAACCAGGCGACTTGCCGTACGCGGTAGGTTGCCCTGCATTTGCTCGTGAGCTGCGGCAAGTCCAGTGGCCCAGCAAGAAGAATTTCAAGCCAGACATACCAGAGAAGTACGACGGCAAGTCGCATCCGTCGGAGTTCCTCGCGGTGCAAGCTGCCGGGGGGCGGGACGACAAGATCCTTGCCAACTACTTCCCGCTGGTGCTCAAGCCCAACGTCAGGTCCTGGCTCATGCATTTGCCGGAAAACTCCATATCCTCCTGGGCAGACCTATGCCATCAGTTTGTCGGCGCCTTTACAGGCGGCCACAAACCTCATGGCCAAGAGAGTGACCTTCACCTGCTCGCCCAGAAGGAAGGAGAGCCCCTGCGCAAGTACATTCAAAGATTCAGCCGTGTACAGCACAACATCCCAGATGTCCACCCTGCCACGGTCATCAGCGCGTTCCATCAGAACGTGCGTAACCGCAGGATGCGGGAGGAGATGGCGATGTGCAAGATCAGAAACGTCAATGAGCTGTATGCCCTGGCCGACAAGTGTGCACGTGCTGAGGAAGGGAGGAAACTCCCCGGAGAAAATACAGGAGCAGGAGGATCTGACAGCGAGGATGCTGCCCCGGCAAAGAAAAACCGGCGGCGGAACAACAGGAAGAAGAAAGGCAAAGATGTGCTAGTCATTGAGCAGTCCGGCAACGAAGGTGGCGCCAAGAAAGCCAAGGCTGGTAGCTCCGGCAAGGAGATTGTCGCATGCACCAACTGCCAGGCTGTGGCGGTCGCCGACAAGCAGGACGGCACCGACAAGCAGTACTGCAAGATCCACCGCACCAAGGGCCATGACCTCCAGAGCTGCAAGAAGGTCGAGCAGCTTGTCCAGCAGCAAAAGGCTGAATACGAGCGATGCTACAAGGAAAGGGCCCAAGGAGGCGCTGGAGAATCCAGCAAGAAGCGCGCCGGCCGGGGAGGACGCCGAGGCAAGGCCAAGCAGCGGCAAGGAGACAGACCTCCCCGCGGCCGCGACAAGGATGAAGATGACGACGACGACGAAGACATGGATGATGTCGAGACCAGTGAGCAGGAGTTCCAGAAAGCCAGAGAGGTCTTCTACGTTGACGGTGGTGCTTCTCTGCATACTTCGCACCACCAACTCAAGCAGTGGGTGCGGGAAGTCAATGCGGCGGAACCACCTGTCGAGTCACGCAAGCTTCTGAAATGGTCCAGCACGCCTATCATCTTTGATATTGAGGACCACCCTGATCGCACAACTGCGGTCGGGTGCTTGCCGATGTTGGTTTCACCAACTATCCGCAACCTCAAAGTCACTAAGATGCTAGTTGACGGTGGGGCCGGCTTGAACCTGATCTCCTCCGCTGTACTCCAGAAACTCGAGATCCCTGACAGCGTGCTCGAAGAGACCGGCACATTCCAAGGAATCAACCCGGGAAGGAGCAAGCCGAAATGGAAGGTCACATTGCCGGTAACATTTGGCAGCGAGTTGAACTTCAGGACTGAGAGGGTCACTTTTGACGTTGGCGATTTTTCGTTGCCTTACAATGGGATACTCGGCCGTCCAGCACTCGCCAAGTTCATGGCAGCCTCTCACTACGCATACAACATGCTGAAGATGCCAGGCCCGATAAGCGTCATCTCTGTCCCTGGCGACAAGAAGGATGCTCTTATCTGCACCGACAAGATCTACCGGGAAGCGGCAGCCGCAACGGATCGCAAGTCACTTACCGTTGAAGCTCCCGGGGGGAAGAAGAAGACCAAGTCCGGCAAGAGTTCTGATGCCCACTCCGGCAAGCGCACCTCTTCGGAGTGCTGCGCTACTGTCGAGGCCGCACCATCGAGCTCCACCGGCAAGTGTAAGAAGGCAATGGCGGCTCCGCCAGAGACCAAGAAAGTGTCCGCCAAGGAGGACGGCACTGGTGGTACCTTCACCATCAGTGCCACTCTTGACCCTAAATAGGAAAGCGCGCTCATTGCTTTCCTGTGGGCGAACGTCGACATGTTTGCGAGGCAACCGTCTGACATCCCCGGTGTTCCCAGGAAAGTAATTAAGCACCATCTTGCCGTTTGTCCTCATGCACGGCCCGTCAAGCAGAAGGTCAGGAAGCAAGCAGTGGAGCGCCAAGAATTCATCGCAGAAGAGATCAAGAAATTGGAAGCAGCAGGCCTTGTCAGAGGAGTGCTCCATCCTACGTGGTTGGCCAATCCTGTAGTCGTGCACAAGGCAAACGGGAAATGGAGGCTTTGTATCGACTTTACCGATGTTAATAAAGCTTGTCCCAAAGACCCATTTCCCTTGCCGCGCATTGACCAGATTGTTGACTCCATGGCCGGATGTGACTTGCTTTCATTTCTTGACGCATACTCAGGATACCATCAAATCTTCATGGCAGAAGAGGATGAGGAGAAAAGCGCATTCATCACTCCATGTGGCACGTACTGTTTCATACGGATGCCTTTCGGTTTAAAGAATGCTGGTTCAACATTTGCAAGGGTAGTCCATGTCGCTCTTGAGCCACAAATACACAGAAATGTGGAAGCCTACATGGATGACATAGTGGTCAAGAGCAAGGACAAGGCGACCCTCATTCAAGATTTAGACGAGACCTTTGCAAATCTGCGCAAGATCAACCTCAAGCTCAACCCCGATAAGTGTGTGTTTGGAGTCCCCTCCGGCAAGCTTCTCGGGTTCTTCGTGTCTCAGCGAGGAATTGAAGCCAATCCCGACAAGATCAAGGCCATTGAGCAGATCGAAGCACCAAAGCGCGTCAAGGATGTACGAAGACTTGCTGGTTGCGTGGCTGCTCTCAGCAGGTTTATCTCTAGGTCTGCTAAGCACGCCCTGCCGTTTTTCAAAATATTGAAAAAGGCAGGTCCAATGAAATGGACTCCGGAAGCGGAGGCTGCGCTGCAGGACTTGAAGAGATACCTGTCCTCCACTCCAACACTTGTCGCACCTAAGCCACAAGAGAATTTGTTGCTGTATATAGCGGCAACCAATCAAGTGGTCAGTGTTGCGTTAGTAGTGGAGAGGGAGGCAGATGACGAGCCGGCAACCATGGCAGGCACATCCAGCGACAAGCAGGGGGCTTCCCCGACAAGCTCTGGTCCCGACAAGGATGGATCTGCGCAGGTGCGCGAAGAGATACAGAAGAGAATGGTGCAGCGCCCAGTTTACTTTGTCAGTTCCCTTCTGCAGGGGGCTAGGTCAAGGTATTCTGGTGTGCAGAAATTGCTTTTCGGCCTTCTCATGGCCTCGAGAAAGCTGCGCCATTATTTCCAAGCACATGAGATCACAGTTGTCACTCGCTTTCCGCTGAAGAGGATACTACAGAATCCAGAAGCAACAGGCAGGATTGTTGAGTGGGCACTGGAACTGTCAAGCTTTGGCCTCAAGTTTGAGAGTACTTCAACTATCCAAAGCAGAGCATTGGCAGAATTCATAGCAGAGTGGATGCCAACACCAGATGAAGAAATTCTAGAAACGAGCATCCCCGTCGAGGAAGCGAGCAAAGAGTGGCTGATGTACTTTGATGGTGCCTTCTCGCTGCAAGGCGCCGGCGCTGGCGTGCTGCTTGTCGCACCCACCGGAGAGCACCTCAAGTACGTAGTCCAGATGCACTTTCCCAAGGAGCAAGCAACAAACAATACTTCAGAGTATGAAGGCTTGCTTGCCGGTCTCAGGATCGCGGCAGACCTTGGGATCAAGAAGCTCATTGTCAGGGGTGACTCGCAGCTTGTCGTCCGCCAAGTGAACAAGAGTTATCAGAGCCCGTTGAAGGAATCCTACGTTGACGAAGTGAGAAAGCTAGAAGAGCACTTTGACGGCCTACAGATGGAGCATGTCCCAAGAGCTCAGAACGACATTGCCGATGGCCTGTCAAAGTGCGCCGCACTTAAGTTACCTGTGGAACCAGGGATCTTTGTGCTCAAGCTGACTCAACTGTCCGTAACGCCATCGACTACACAGAGCAAGAAGAGGATGTTGGTTTTTGGTGACTATTTTCCGGCAGAGCTTCCCGAAGTCGCCGCCAAGAAGGTCCCCAAGATCAACACCAAGAGTGTTGAGGAGCAGTCTGCTCCGGCAAGCCCTAGGGTTTGTTCCGTTGAAGCAGAGGCTCCCGACAAGTTTTGCTCCGGCAAGCTTGCCGGGGAACGTCAAGCACCGGCTGAGCCGCAGGTTCTCGCCGTAGAAGCGGATGTTCCCGCAACAGCAGATGTGCCTTTAGTCCTTGTTGTCGAGCCACAAGCTCCAGCATGGGCACAGCAGATTGTCCGTTTCCTTCAGACAGGAGAACTTCCTGAAGAGCAAGAAGAAGCGGAAAGAGTAGCCCGACAGTCAAGTATGTACCAGTTTGTCGACAACACACTGTACAGAAGAAGACTCAATGGTGTGAAATTGAAGTGTATTCGCCGGGAAGATGGACAAAAGCTGTTGGCAGAGATACATGGAGGCCTATGCGGTCACCACATTGGCGCAAGAGCACTTGCCGGCAAAGCATTCCGGCAAGGTTTCTTCTGGCCGACAGCCCTCCAGGATGCAACTGCACAAGTAACCAAGTGTGAAGCATGCCAGTTCCATTCCAAGCAGATACACCAGCCAGCTCAAGCTCTCCAGACGATCCCTTTATCCTGGCCATTTTTCGGTCTAGGGGCTCGACATCCTCGGCCCCTTTCCCCGAGCAGTCGGGGGCTTTGAGTACTTGTACGTTGCAATTGATAAGTTCACAAAGTGGCCGGAAGTGGAAGCAGTGAGGAAGGTGACAGCACAGTCAGCAGTCAAGTTCTTTCAGGTTGATTGTTTCCCGCTTCGGGATCCCTAACAGGATAATCACCGACAACAGTACGCAATTCACGAGCCGCACCTTCATGCAGTACGTCCAAGATCTTTGCGCCAAGGCCTGCTTCACTTCTGTTGCTCACCCGAGAAGCAACGGTCAAGCGGAGAGGGCAAATGCTGAAGTGCTGCGTGGGCTCAAGACCAGGACTTTCGACAGGCTGCACAAGTGCGGAAGAAACTGGATTGAGGAGCTGCTGGTGGTTCTTTGGTCGATCAGGACGACGCCAAATCGAACCACTGGCCAGACACCTTTCACTCTAGTCTATGGAGTAGAGGCAGTTCTCCCCATGGAACTCGTATACGGGTCACCTCGAGTGCTCGCTTATGATGAGCTTGAGCAAGAGCAGCTGCGACAAGATGACGCGCTGCGCCTTGAAGAGGACCGTCTTCAGGCTGCTGTACGAGCTGCTCGCTACCAGCAAGCTTTGCGCCGCTACCATAGCCGCAAAGTTAACGCCAGAAGTCTCGAGGAAGGCGACCTTGTTCTTCGGCGTGTTCAGTCCACCAAGAATTCCAACAAGTTGACGCCGAAGTGGGAAGGCCCTTACCGGGTGAAACGAGTCACTAGGCCTGGCGCTGTCCGCCTTGAGACCGAAGATGGCATTCCAGTGAGAAACTCCTGGAACATTGAGCATCTTCATAAGTTTTACTCGTAGGCAACCACCTTTTGTACAAGTCTTGCCGCTGTTGCATGTAATCCTTTGTACAAAGCCGGGCGCAGACCCCGTGCATAAAGCTCATGTGCTCCGCACATCTTGTCAGTTTCATGCTTTATATATTTTGCGTCTCTTATCTGACACTTTGTGCAGCACTTACCCCCTGTAAGCAACAATGAGCCATAAGGCTCCATATCTTTTCTCCTCTTTCTTTTTTCTCAAGGAAAGGAAGGTTCCCTCGCCCACAAGTTTGCCGAGGGGAAAGGAGAAGATAATGGTATGGACCAGGCGTCGTTCAAGAAAGTTTCGCCTTGCCGGGAAGCAAACGACAGAAAAGCTAAGTTGCCAAAGTTTGAGCAATCAGATTTTTTTAAAATTTTTAAGTTATCTTCCTTGAACGACCGTACTTTGTATGGAAAACCTGTGCGCGGAGGAACCAACTCGTAGCTAGTTGCGCCCTTACTTTGTTTCGAGTCCGCTCAACAACTTAAGTGAGCTGCGACTAGTTGCGACAAGGTTTCTTGTCGGTAGCGGCACCGCCAGCAGGCTGCTGACGTCCCGCACCCAGCGCTCGCGGCCAAGGTGCCTGCGCCGGCAAGTTCCCTAAAAGCGTAGGGCAAAAACATACAAAGGAAGGAATCAAGTAAAGGAAATAACATTGCAATCATTACCCGAAATAGAGTTCTATTACAAAGTAGCTTCTCGCGGCTCTAACAGATTGTTCTCATAACATGACCAGCGGCGACAAGAAAAGAAGAAAACGGGTGGCTTAGTCTACGTGATCGCCCTCAACCCTCTTGATCCCGCTCACCTTGTCCACAATGGGTGCGACAAGGGTCTTGAGCGCCTCCAGATCGGCATCCGGCGGCAAGGTCCTGAGGACGTTGGTGAGGTTGAGGCCCGGGTTGCGGAAGGCCACCTTCACCAACACCTTTTGAAGAGCTCCCGCGCAGATCTTGCGCGACTCGTCGGCCAGCTGCTTTGGGATCATCTCCCGGAGTCGCTGGAGGGCCGTCGCCACGCCTTTGAAGAACAAGGTGAGCTTGCCGCTGGGTTGGAGGTTCTCGTCGGAGGGATACCTGAGATCCTCCATTCCCAGCTGAGCCAGCTCCTTGTCAATGTCTGCGGCAACATTCACAAGACCCTCCGTCCAGTGCTCCACAGTCTCCCTAAAAGCGTTCTGGGCGGCAGCAGCACTCGCCAGCAGCGCCTTGCCGGCCTTGACCTCCTCCTTCAAGGTCGTCTCCTGCTCCCTGCCGCCGTCCAGCGTCTTGGTCAAAGTGGTTAGCTTCAACTCAAGATCTGCATTGGAGTCCTTGGCAGCGCTGAGCTCCTTGCCCTTCTCGGCGAGACGGGCCTGCAGCTCTGAGTGGCTGTAGGCGTCCTTCTCCCGCTCACGCTTGAGCGCGGCAAGCTCTTCACCGCTCGCCTTGAGATCGGCCTCCAGCTGCGCCACCCTCGTCTCCAGCTCCTTCTTGGCGGCCTCGGCAGCTGCGGCAGCATCCTCTGCTTGCTTGAGGGCTCCGCCGAAGTTTCGCTCACGCGCGGCAAGCTCCTCCTCGTGGCTGTCAAGGTTGACCTTCCGCTGCACCAGTTCGCCCTCCTGCACATACAGCTTTGCAGCGGCAAGCCGCTGTTGCTCTTCGACTTCAGCCTTCTCGAGGAGGAAGGCCTTCTGCTCCTCGGCAAGTTGCGCCCGCTCCACTGCCAGGGACCGGAGAGCTTCCTGATTGAGACCCCGGAGCTCCTCCGCGCGCTTCTCGATGTCTACTCCCGCCTTCCCGACAAGCGCCTCGCGGGATTCCAGCTTGGCTTGCCAGGCGCGGTAGAGCGACACCAGCTTCCGCAGCAGCCGCTCCTCCTCAGGCTCGCCGCTGCTGCTGCTTGGCGCGTCAACCAGCGCCAGCCCGGCGAAGGCGAGCACCTGTCTGTCGAAGCTCTCTCCTTCGACTGGCGCCCTGGAGCTTGACGCCCAGGGGAGGTTGATGAAGATGTCATCGCCGGCCTTCAAGTAGACGCCTGGCAGGGGCTCTTCGGAGCCCGACGCTGCGGCAGCGGCGGAGGGATTGGCGGTCGACGTAGCGCCTGGCGCTCCTGCGGCCTCAGGGCCGTCAGTGCGATCGCCAGATCCCCCTCCTACTTCTGCGGCGGCAGCCTTGGCGGCCTCTGCGCCGGCGGGATCGTCAGCGCCGGCTCCTTCCTCGGTAGCAACCCCGGTCTCCATCGGCTCCGCAGCAGATGGATCTGACAGCCGAAAAAGGGAGAAGAGTCAAGCGAATATCCAAAAAAGAAGATCAAAATAAGAAGAACCCAAGGGAAGTTATGAAGCGAGAGGATTACCTGTGCCGGGTCCCGGAGAACTCTCCCTTGCCAGAGATTTCTCCCTTGACGGAGAACTCTCCCTTGCCGGAGACCTCTCCCTTGCCGGAGGACTTTCCCTTGGCGTTTCGGGGGCGGCCTCCAGGTGCTCCTGGTGGGGTTGCTCTGCTCCTACACAAACCAACAGTCAGATGTCAATGAAGAAAGAGTATCCATGCGCGGCTAACAGCCGAAAGCGAACCATATACTTACGCTGGGGGCTGCTCTGGAGAACAGTTGCCGGGTCCGGCAAGGTTGTCTCGGACGCATCCCCTGCTGTCGCGGTGGGTTCGTCCTCGATGATAATCACCGGGGCCTTGGCTCTCTTCGCTGCTCTCTGGGCCAGAGTCCTAAAAAGGAATAGGTTCAGAGTGAAGCAAATGAGATACAAGACAAAACAACAAGGATTGAAGCACTACAAGTACAACAAGAGAATCTTACTCTTCTTCTTCCTCGTCGGAGCTGAACGCGGAGAAGTCAAAGTCCGGCTCACGTCCGGCGTGAGAAGGCGGAGGAGTAGGTTCCCTTGGCCGCTTGGCGGGAACGGTGGTGGTGGTCTGAGACGACCCCGCTCCGGCTGCCGCCGCGGCATGAGAAGCGGCAGGAGCAGAAGCGGTGGTCCAGGTGGAGCCCGCTCCAGTTGCCGCAGCAGCGTGAGGTGCTCCCGCGGCAACAGTGCTTGCCGCGGTGGAGCGTGTCGCGCGGCGCGGCGACTGTCGACTCACCCGCCACATCGCTACGTCCCCGGCCTTGCGGAGACGCCTTCTTGGTGGAGATGGGGGCTCTGCTTGCGGTGAGCTGTCTGAGGATGAAGAGGAAGAGGAGTTGATCTCCAACGAGCCGCTCGTATCCTCGGCGGGCTCGCTCGACTCGACGTCACGCCCGGCAAGCTCTTTCTTGCCGGCAAGCTCCTCTCGCTCGGCACGGCTTGCCGCCTCTGCTGCCTCTGCCTCCTCCACGGTGAATCCAAACTCGCCCGCAGCTGCGGCTGCCGCCGCCTCTTCCAGCCTGGTGGCGATGCGTTTCAACTCCGCGTCGGTGGTGTCGCGAGTGAGGCCATTCTTTTCATCAGAGCGGACCGGCACTCCTACCAAGCCGTCGAAGAACTCCTGCACGACGCCGTCTGCAGGCTCTTGCCAAGTTGGGACAATTCCATGTGAATCGCACAGCGGCATCATTGCACGGATGCGGTCGAGCGCGGAGTTGTTGCACAGCGGAACGACACCCTGCGGCAACCTGAACACCTCGGGATGCTCAAGGTCGTACTTGAACAGCTCCTGGAGCATCGCATTAAGCTCCAGAACAGTGAAGTTGTAGTTGAGGCCCCGACACAGCCTCATGATATCCGCCGCATTCTTGAACTCCCAGGCGGGCCTCCTCCGTTCCTGCAGGGGGGCGATGCGGTGGCGAAGAAAATCTGCGCCAACAGCACCTACAGTGAGCCCGGCAAGCCTGAGGCGTTGGATCCTGGTGACGGCAATCTTCAGCCTATCGTCTTCCGGGGCCACGTTGCTCCAATCGCTGCTGCATGCTGCTGGGGCTTGGCGCCGGGCGGTAAACGGCTGCGGGTTCTCCTCGACAATCCAGCACCAGTCTGCTCTCCATTCCTCCCACTTGCCACGGAACTCTCCCTCCAGATAAGAATCCTTCTTGCCGGCCCTCGAGATCCAGGCGATTCCGCCGGATAAAGGCTCTCCTCTCTCTACTCGGGGCATAAAGAAGTGGCGGAAGAGGGCTACATTTGGATGGACTCCGACAAAGTTTTCGCAGAGATGTGCGAAAACTGCCATGGTCAGAACGGCATTGGGGGTGAAATCAAGGAGGCAGAACCCGTAGGTGTTCATGATATCGCAGAAAAACTCAGAGAAGGGCGGGCAGAGCCCGCAGTAGAAGAACACGGTGAAGAAGGGATATCCATTTGGAGCCATTTTCCAAGCAGAGGCTGGAAGTACCTTCGTGCACGGATGCGCTCGCGTCTCCGCCGACCAGAAGAGGTAGTAGTACTCCCTCAGCTCCTTCACGGCGAACTTGGGGGGGGGGAGATTGCCCGCTCCTTTCGCAGCGCCGCAAGACGCTGCGCCTCGGTCGACTTCACAGCCTTCCCCTTGTCGGCTTTCGGAGCCATGGCAGAAGTGGTGGAGGAGGTCGACGGCGTTGGTGGTGCTGGTGGCGATGGGGGGCAGGGCGCTGCTCTCTTTCAGCTTTGAGAAGACGGAGGAGCGGCGGAGGTTTCCGAGATTGGAATGTAAAGGGGCGAATGGACGCACTACCCCTGTTTCCCCTGCTTATAAAGAGGGAGGGGGCGGATGTTCCGCCATTCCGAATAAAGAAACCACCCATGATCTCTCCCACGACGCCGCATTCGACGCGTGCCGTTCGGAGAGGGTGCGGTGGATACAGGGAGAGATACGGCGTAACCCAGGCCGCGCGTGCCCGTGCCCTGTTTTGGCCTGGCCCAACAGCGCTCAGCACCGTGTATGGCCCAGGCCCGGGGGCTCCTGTCGGTGTACTAGAGTAGGGGTACCCTAGTATCCTGAACTTGTGCACGGGCAGTCGCAGCATCCCGCGGCAAGGCTTGCCGGGTGACCGCCAAGGTCCTCCGTGGTTCCTTTGGAGCCATTCAAGAACAAAGTATCCAAGCCAAGGAGACAAGACCCCGGCAAGAGGAGCTTGCCGGGAAGGCCAACCAAGGCATCTCAAGGAACTTGCCGCGACGCGCCACGCGTCCCGGCAAGGCCCGATGAGCGACAAGATCCCGGACGCGACAAGACAACGACTGCCGCAAGGCGCTTGCCGCGGCAAGCCTCCACTCTGTACCTGCGCTCCAGCACATCTACCAACGTGCCGCTCTGGGACCCTTCCAGGCGTACGTGGCGGGAGGCTGTGCAGCCAGCGGTACACGGTGGCAAGCGGCGCTGACAAGATTGCCATTGTGGCGAGCGGTGGCGTCCCTGGCGATCCCTTTTGCACTATTTGGGCGACGCAGACGGGCATTTAATGCCCTTGTCCCCTGCCATCAGGGTTAGGTATGATACACTATAGTAAGCGGCTGTACCAACCGCAACATCTTTCCATTTTTACCCTTGTCTACGTTGCCACCTGTCGGTGACCCCTTGAGCATATAAAAGGAGGCCCATGCGCAACGTAGAGAGGGGGTCGGCCAAAGAGAACACTCACGCTCGGCCTCGTTAGCTGCCGGTGTGTACTGTAGCATTCAGCGCTCCCGAGCAAGAACTCAATACAAATCACAAAGCAGGAGTAGAGTTTTACGCATCCGTGCGGCCCGAACCGGGGTAAACTGCTCGTGTGCTTCGCCTCGATCTGCTCTTCGTGCGATCTCCGCCCCCCTGCCGAACCAAAAGGGGCTGGGTCCGCCGGTCCCATAGGTGTTTGTGGATTAGCACCCCCGACAGGCTTGTCCTTTGCTACAAAAAGGATTGGGCCACCATGCTGCACTTTATTTACTTTTGTTACTTGTTGCTGGTTACAAGTTACCTTATCACAAAACTATCTGTTACCACTTATTTTAGTACTTGCGATTAATACCTTGCTGAAAACCGCTTATCATTTCCTTCTGCTCCTCGTTGGGTTCGACACTCTTACTTATCGAAAGGACTACGATGGATCCCTTATACTTCTGGGTCATCACTTGCATAGGAGGGCCAGAGAGGGCGAAGAAGGTGGGTGGCGGCCGTCAAGTCGGAGTACGCGGGCACCGATGCCTTCGTCTCGTATTGCTGGCCTGCTGCCTCATCTTCCAACTTCCCTCCCGGCACCGGGACATTCTCTTGGCGTCTTCTGCTCCTCGCATCTCACCTAGGCGCTCTTTTCGCCCTTCGGCCCTCTTGTTCCACCTTCTAAGGAGAGGGAAAAGAAAGGGATTACGGGCATCTTATCTTTTTTTGTGAGCCTGCGGGCAGTTGTTAATTTTAAGACTTGTTATCCCCTTGCTCATGATTTTAATTCCGTATGAACTGTACCTGTATGGGACGTTTTTAATGAAAAAGGGTGCTTTTCGGGTTCTTTATGCGTGAGCGAGGCCCATGCCAAGGATGAATCCTTGTTATTTTTAATATAAACATGTCGCCCGGCAACAGGTCTTGCCGTCTCCCCACTTCGGTCGACCATTCTCGCGCTCTTGGCGGAGGCAGGAGCGAAGTAGAGTTAGGCCCCTCGTCCATCTCCTCGCCACCGTGTCTACTACCAAATTCCGACCCAGGAGCTAACTCTTGGGTACAAGAAAGGGGGAGCACGGTGGTTTCAAGGACATAAACGAGGTTTCACATGTCCCAGTTCTATACGGAAACGCATAACAAGGGGATGAAAGACTTATCTCAATCCGCAGCCCCCGGCAACCTTGTCTTTCCGTGGTTGGATCCTTGCATCTTCAGCCCCTGGTAGTCTTGGCTTGCCGGGGCCAGAGCGTCGGTTCGTTCTACTTTTCCCAAGCGGCTCAGCAGAAGTGTCTGTGTGCCCTGTGAACCAAAGAGAACAGAAAGACGCACACTCGACCTCTAGGCTAGGGGCTAGTCACCGCTAAGCACTATCAACCCTAACCGAGGAAAGACTTGACCTAGCATGCATGCTATAACTTAGGGCACCAGCGCTTCGTTTATTTATGCAGAGAGTTACATGCCTTGCCGACAAGGCTCGCACAAAAGGTGGTTCGCCGGGAGTCCCGGCCACCGCGCCTTATGGGTAAAACCTGCGAAGATGTTTGACGTTCCAGGAATTGCTTACTAGGATAGCATCTTTGGTCTCCAGGTGGACTGCGCCGGGCCTGGTGAATCGTATTACCCGATAAGGGCCTTCCCACTTTGGCGTCAACTTGTTGGAATTCTTGGCCGACTGAACGCGCTGAAGAACAAGGTCGCCTTCCTCAAGGCTTCGGGCATGGACCTTGCAGTTATGGTAGCGGCACAAGGCTTGCTGGTAGCGTGCTGCTCTCACAGCCGCCCGAAGACGATCTTCTTCAACGAGCGTTGCGTCTTCTTGCTACAATCTCTCTTGCTCAAGCTCGTCATAAGCGAGCACTCGAGGTGACCCGTATATGAGCTCCGTGGGGAGAACTGCTTCTGCCCCGTATACCAGGGCAAAGGGTGTCTGGTTGGTGGCTCGATTTGGCATCATTCTGATCGACCAAAGAACCGCCAACAACTCATCAATCCAACGCCTTCCGCTTTTGTGCAGCTTGTCAAAGGTCTTTGTTCTCAGGCCTCGCAGTACCTCAGCATTTTCCCTCTCCGCTTGGCCATTGCTCCGTGGGTGTGCCACGGAAGCAAAACTGACCTTGCTGCCGAGGTCTTGCGTGTACTGCATGAAGGCGTGGCTTGTTAACTGCGTGCCGTTTTTAGTGATGACTCTGTTTGGCACACCAAAATGGCAGACTAGTCCCTTGAAGAACTTGACGGCCGACTGTGTTGTCACCTTCCTTACTGCTTCAACTTCTGGCCACTTTGTGAACTTGTCGATTGCAATGTACAAGTAATCAAAGCCCCCGATAGCACGGGGGAAGGGGCCCAATATGTTGAGCCCCCAGACCGAAAACGGTCAGGAGAGAGGAATTGTTTGAAGGGCTTGAGCTGGTTGATGAAGCTTCTTTGAATGGAACTGGCACACTTCACACCTGGTTACTAGTGTCGTTGCATCCTGAAGGGCGGTTGGCCAGAAGAAGCCTTGCCGGAATTCTTTGCCAGCAAGGGCCCTCGACCCTATGTGGGAGCCACATATGCCTCCATGTATCTCTGCCAATAGCTCCAGTCCTTCCTCCCGGGGGATGCACTTCAATTTCACACTATTCGGTCTTTTTCTGTACAGGACGTCATCGACGAACTGGTACAAGGCAGACCGACGGGCTACTTTTTCCGCTTCTTCCTGCTCTTCAGGAAGTTCCCCTGTCTAGAGGCAACGGACGGTATGTTGTGCCCATGCCAGAGCCTGGGGCACGGCGGCAAGGACCAAAGGCATTACTTCCGCCATGGGGGCGGCCGACTCTACGCCCAGGGCTTGGCGCCCTGCCGGAGCCAGCTGCCCCTTGGCAGGCTCGGAAGCCACGGCAACACTCTTGTCGGTGGCCCCTGGGGGCTCGGCGGGAAAGTACTTGTCGATGCCCGATTTCCCTCCGCTTGTTCCGCTCTGTTGACGGCTTGACGGATGGTTGAGTTAGCCGAAGCAAAAAGGTACCTGGTTCCACAGGTAGTTTGAATGTAGCGCGCTTTGACAGGTAGTCAGCGATGTTGTTCTCCACTCGGGGAACGTGTTGTGCTTGAATACCGTCAAAGCGCTACCCTAGATTCCTCACCTCATCTACATAGGCCTCCATCAATGGACTCTGGTAATCTTTGTTGATCTGTCTGACGACAAGCTGCGAATCATCCCTGACAATGAGCTTCTTCACCCCGAGGTCCGCCGCGATCCTGAGACCGGCGAGCAGCCCCTTGTACTCAGCAGTGTTGTTTGTGGACATCTCCCTAGGAAAGTGCATCTGGATCACATACTTGAGGTGCTCTTCGGTGGGTGCGACAAGTAGCACATCGGCACCCGCGCCTTGCAACGAGAAAGCCCCATCAAAGTACATGATGTTGGGGAACGTAGCAATAATTCAAAATTTTCCTACATGTCACCAAGATCAATCTAGGAGATACTAGCAACGAGAGAGAGGGGGTGTATCTTCATACCCTTGAAGATCCCTAAGGGGAAGCGTTACAAGAACGCGGTTGGTGGAGTCGTACACGCAGCAATTCAGATTGCGGTCGATTCCGATCTAAGCGCCGAACAACGGCGCCTCCGCGTTCAACACACATATAGCCAGGGGACGTCTCCTCCTTCTTGAATCAGCAAGGGGAGAAGAGAAGTTGAGGGAAAGCTCCGACAGCACGACGGCGTGGTGGTGATGGAGCTCGTGATTCTCCGGCAGGGCTTCGCCAAGCGCTACGGAGGAGGAGGAAGAGTTGGAGGAGGGAGGGGCTGCGCCAGGGAAGGGGTCAAGGACTTCTGGCAGCCCTCCGACCCCTACTATTTATAGGAGAAGGGGAGAGGGGCCTGGCCCCTTCAGATCCCATCTAGTGGAGGGGCGGCAGCCAAGGAGGGAACCCTAGATGGGTTTTGGGCGCCCCCACCCCTAGGAGACTTGCCCCACAAGCCAGGAGGGGAGGCTGCCCTAGGGGAGGCTCCCCCACCTATCCTGGTTATGTGAGATGGTGCGGGAGGGGCGTACAGCCCCTTAGTGGGCTGTTGTGACCCTTCCCTTTGGCCCATAAGGCCCCCCAACACTTGTCGGGGCCTCCGAGACCCCTTTCGGACACGCTGGTCATCACCCGGTACCCCCGGAACAATTCCGGACTCCAATACCCTTCGTCCAATATATCGATCTTCACCTCCGGACCATTCCGGAACTCCTCGTCACATCCAGGATCTCATCCGAGACTCCAAACAACCTTTTGTAACCACATACTATTTCCCATAACAACTCTAGCGTCACCGAACCTTAAGTGTGTAGACCCTACGGGTTCGGGAACCATGCAGACATCACCGAGACATCTCTCTGGCCAATAACCAATAGCGGGATCTGGATACCCATATTAGCTCCCACATGTTCCATGATGATCTCATCGGATGAACCACGATGTCGGGGATTCAATCAATCCCGTATACAATTCCCTTTGTCAATCGGTATGTTACTTGCCCGAGATTCGATTGTCGGTATCCCAATACCTCGTTCAATCTCTTTACCCGCAAGTCACTTTACTCGTTTCGTAATGCATGATCCCGTGGCTAACTCATTAGTCACATTGAGCTCATTATGATGATGCATTACCGAGTGGGCCCAGAGACACCTCTCCGCCATACGGAGTGACAAATCCCAGTCTCGATTCGTGCCAACCCAACAGACACTTTCGGAGATACCTGTAGTGCACCTTTATAGACACCCAGTTACATTGTGATGTTTGGTACACCCAAAGCATTCCTACGGTATCCGGGAGTTGCACAATCTCATGGTCTAAGGAAATGATACTTGAGATTAGAAAAGCTCTTAGCAAATGAACTACATGATCTGGTGCTATGCTTAGCATTGGGTCTTGTCCATCACATCATTCTCCTAATGATGTGATCCTGTTATCAATGACATCCAATGTCCGTGGTCAGGATACCATAACCATCTATTGATCAACGAGCTAGTCAACTAGAGGCTTACTAGGGACATGTTGTGGTCTATATATTCACACATGTATTACGGTTTCCATTTAATACAATTATAGCATGAACAATAATAAACAATTATCATGAACAAGGAAATACAATAATAACCATTTTTTTATTGCCTCTAGAGCATATTTCCAACAGTCTCCCACTTGCACTAGAGTCAATAATCTAGTTCACATCACTATGCGATTGTAATGAATCCAATACCCATGGGGTTTGTTCATATCTCGCTTGTGAGAGACGTTTATTAGTCAATAGGTCTGAACCTTTTAGATCCATGTGTGTTTTACAAATCTCTATGTCATCTTGTAGATGCAGCTACCACGCGTTACTTGGAGCTATTCCCAATAACTGCTCTACTATACGAATCTGGTTTAACTCTCAGAGTGATCCGGATTAGTGTCAAAGTTTGCATCGATGTAACCCTTTACGATGAACTCTTTTACCATCTCCATAATCGAGAACATTCCTTAGTCCACTAGTTACTAAGGATAAGTTCAACCGCTGTCATGTGATTCATTCTTGGATCACTCTTGTACCCCTTGACTGACTCATGGCAAGGCACACTTCAGGTGCGGTACACAACATAGCATACTATAGAGTCTACGTCTAAAGCATAGGGGACGACCTTCGTCCTTTCTCTCTCTTCTGCCGTGGTCAGGTCTTGAGTCTTACTCAATACTCATACCTTGTAACACAGCCAGGAACTCCTTTGCTGATCTATTTTGAACTCCTTCAAAATCTTGTCAAAGTATGTATTCATTTGAAAGTACTATTAAGCATTTTTTATCTATCCTTATAGATCTTTATGCTCAATGTTCAAGTAGCTTAATCCAGGTTTTCCATTGAAAAACACTTTTCAAATAACCCTGTATGCTTTCCAGAAATTCTACATCATTTCTGATCAACAATATGTTAACAGCATATACTCATCAAAAATTCTATAGTGCTCCCACTCACTTCTTTGGAATACAAGTTTCTCATTAACTTTGTATAAACCCAAAATCTTTGATCATCTCATCAAAGCATACATTCCAACTCCGAGATGCTTACTCCAGTCCTTAGAAGGATTGCTGGAGCTTTGCATACTTGTTAGCATCTTTCAGGATTGACAAAACCTTCTGGTTGTATCACATACAACCTTTCCTCAAGAAAATCATCGAGGAAACAATGTTTTGACATCCTATCTGCAAGATTTCATAAATAATGCAATAACTGCTAACATAATTCCAACAGACTCTTAGCATCGCTACGAGTGAGAAAGTCTCATTGTAGTCAACTCCCTGAACTTGTCGGGAAACATCTTAACGACAAGTCGAGCTTTCTTAATGGTGACACTTACCATCATTCTTTGTCTTCCTTTTAAAATCCTTCTGCACCCAACAGCCTTACGATCATCAAGTAGTTCTTCCAAAGTCTATACTTTGTTTGTATACATGGATCCTCTCTCGGATTTTATGGCCTCGAGCCATTCGTCGGAATCCGGGCCCACCATCGCATCAACATAGCTCGTAGGTTCATTGTTGTCTAGCAACATGACTTCCAAGACAGGATTACGTACCACTCTGAAGTAGTATGCATCCTTGTCGACCTATGAGGTTTGGTAGTGACATGATCCGACGTTTCATGATCACTATCATAAGCTTCCACTTCAATTGGTGTAGGTGTCATAGCAACGACTTCCTATGCCCTGCTACACACTAGTTGAAGTGACGGTTCAATAACCTCACCAAGTCTCCATCATCCTCCCACTCAATTCTTTTGAGAGAAACTTTTCCTCAAGAAAGGACCCGTTTCTAGAAACAATCACTTTTGCTTCCGGATCTAAAATAGGAGGTATACCCAACTGTTTTGGGTATTCTATGAAGATGCATTTATCCTCTTTGGGTTCGAGCTTATCAGCCTGAAACTTTTTCACATAAGCGTCGCAGCCCCAAACTTTTAAGAAATGACAGCTTAGGTTTTTCCAAACCATAATTCATATGGTGTCGTCTCAACGGAATTGCGTGGTGCCCTATTTAAAGTGAATGTGGTTGTTTCTAATGTCTAACCCATAAACGATAGTGGTAATTCGATAAGAGACATCATGGTATGCACCATATCCAATAGGGTGCAGTTATGATATTCGGACACGCCATCACACTATGGTGTTCCAGGCAGTATTAGTTGTGAAACAATTTCCACAATGTCTTAATTGTGTGCCAAACTCGTAAATCAGATATTCATCTCTATGATCATATCATGGACATTTTATCCTCTTGTCACGACGATCTTCAACTTCACTCTGAAATTACATAAACCTTTCAATAATTCAGACTTGTGTTTCATCAAGTAAATATACTCAGCATCTACTCAAATCATTTGTGAAGTAAGAACATAATGATATACACTGCGTGCCTCAGCACTCATTTGAGTGCACACAACAAAATGTATTACTTCCAACAAGTTGCTTTCTTGTTCCATCTTACTGAAAACGAGGTCTTTCAGTCATCTTGCCCATGTGGTATGATTTGCATGTGTCAAGTGATTCAAAATCAAGTGAGTCCAAATGATCCATCTGTATGGAGTTTCTTCATGCATATCTACCAATAAACATGGTTCGCATGTCTCAATCTTTTCAAAAACGAGTGAGTCCAAAGATCCATCAACATGGAGCTTCTTCATGCGTTTTATACCAACATGACTCAAATGGCAATGCCACAAGTATGTGGTACTATCATTACCATCTTATCTCTTTTGGCATGAACATGTGTATCACTACGATCAAGATTCAATAAACCATTCATTTTAGGTGCAAGACCATTGAGGTATCATTCAAATAAACATAGTAACCATTATTCTCCTTAATTGAATAACCGTATGGTGATAAACATAATCCAGTCATGTCTATGCTCCACGCAAACACCAAATAACAATTATTTCGGTTTAACACCAATCCCGATGGTAGAGGGAGCGTGTGATGTTTGATCACATCAACCTTGGAAACACTTCCAACACATATCGTCATCTCACCTTTAGCTAGTCTCCGCGGCCTTTTATTTCGAGTTACTAACACCTAGAAACCGAACCAGTATTTATTACCCTGGTGCTACTGGGAGTACTAGTAAAGTACACAATAATATAACGTATATTCAAAATACTTCTGTCGACCTTGCCAGCCTTCTCATCTACCAAGTATCTAGGGTAGTTCTGCTTCAGTGACCGTTCCCCTCATTACAGAAGCACTTAGTCTCGGGTTTGGTTTCAACCTTGGGTTTCTTCACTAGAGCAGCAACTGATTTTCCGTTTCATGAAGTATCCCTTCTTTTCCTTGCCCTTCTTGAAACTAGTGGTTTAACCATCAACAATTGATGCTCCTACTTGATTTCTACTTTCGCGGTGTCAAACATCGCGAGTTTCTCAAGGATCATCATGTCTATCCCTGATATGTTGTAGTTCATCACGAAGCTCTAATAGCTTGGTGGCAGTGACTATGGAGAACCATCACTATCTCATATGGAAGATTAACTCCCACTCGATTCAAGCGATTGTAGTACTCAGACAATCCGAGCACATGCTCAACGATTGAGATTTTCTCCCTTAGTTTGCAGGCTTAAGAAACTTGTCAGAGGTATCATACCTCTTGACGTGGGCACTAGCCTGAAATCCCAATTTCAGTCCTTGGAACATCTCATATGTTCTGCGATGTTTCAAAAACGCCTTGGTGCCTCAATTCTAAACCATTTAGCATTACGCACTGAACTACCATGTAGTCATCAAAACATGTATGTCAGATGTTCGTAACATCCACAATCGACGCTCGAGGTGCAGCACACTGAGCGGTTCATTAAGGACATAATCCTTCTGCGCAGCAATGAGGACAATCGTCAGTTTACGAACCCATTCCGCATAATTGCTACTGTCAACTATCAACTAAATTTTCTCTAGGAACATATCTAAAATAGTAGAACCAAAGCGTGAGCTACGACATAATTTGCGAAGACCTTTTGACTATGTTCATGATAATTAAGTTCATCCAATCAAATTATTCAATTAACTCCCACTCAGATAGACATCCCTCTAGTCATCTAAGTAATACATTATCCGAATCGACTAGGCCATGTCTGATCATCACATGGGACGGACTAGTCATCATCGGTGAACATCTTCATGTTGATCGTATCTTCTATATGACTCATGTTCGACCTTTCGGTCTTCCGTGTTCCGAGGCCATGTCTGTACATGCTAGGCTTGTCAAGTCAACCTAAGTGTTTTGCATGTGTAAATCTGGCTTACACCCGTTGTATTCGAACGTTAGAATCTATCACACCCGGTCATCACGTGGTGCTTCGAAACAACGAACTTTCGCAACGGTGCACAGTTAGGGGAAACACTTCCTTGAAATTTTAGTGAGGGATCATCTTATTTATGCTACCGTCGTTCTAAGAAAATAAGACGTAAACATGACAAACATCACATGCAAATCATAAAGTGACATGATATGGCCAATATCATCTTGCGCCTTTGATCTCCATCTTCGAGGCGCGTCATGAACACCATAGTCACCGGCATGACACCATGATCTCCATCATCATGATCTCCATCATCGTATCTTCATGAATTTGCCTCGCCAACTATTACTTCTACTACTATGGCTAACGGTTAGCAATAAAGTAAAGTAATTACATGGCGTTTTCATTGACACGCAGGTCATAAATAAATTAAGACAACTCCTATGGCTCCTACCGATTGTCATAGTCATCGACATGCAAGTCGTGATTCCTATTACAAGAACATGATCAATCTCATACGTCACATATATCATTCATCACATCCTTTTGGCCATATCACATCACATAGCATACCCTGCAAAACAAGTTAGATGTCCTCTAATTGTTGTTGCATGTTTTACGTGGCTGCTATGGGTTTCTAGCAAGAACGTTTCTTACCTACGCAAAACCACAACAGTGATATGCCAATTGCTATTTACCCTTCATAAGGACCCTTTTCATCGAATCCGATCCGACTAAAATGGGAGAGACAGACACCCGCTAGCCACCTTATGCATCAAGTGCATGTTAGTCAGTGGAACCTGTCTCACGTAAGAGTACGTGTAAGGTCGGTCCGGGCCGCTTCATCCCACAATGCCGCCGAATCAAGATAATACTAGTAACGGTAAGAAAATTGAACAAATCATCGCCCACAACTGCTTTGTGTTCTACTCGTGCATAGAATCTATGCATAGACCTAGCTCATGATGCCACTGTTGGGGAACGTAGCAATAATTCAAAATTTTCCTACGTGTCACCAAGATCAATCTAGGAGATCCTAGAAACGAGAGAGAGGGAGTGTATCTTCATACCCTTGAAGATCGCTAAGCGGAAGCGTTACAAGAACGCGGTTGGTGGAGTCGTACACGCAGCGATTCAGATCGCGGTCGATTCCGATCTAAGCGCCGAACAACGGCGCCTCCGCGTTCAAAAGGCGTATAGCCCAGGGATGTCTCCTCCTACTTGATCCAGCAAGGGGAGAGGAGAAGTTGAGGGAGAACTCCGATAGCACGACGGCGTGGTGGTGATGGAGCTCGTGGTTCTTCGGCAGGGCTTCGCCAAGCGCTACGGATGAGTAGGAAGAATTGGAGGAGGGAGGGGCTGCGCCAGGGACGGGGTCAAGGACTTTTGGCAGCCCTCCCACCCCTACTATTTATAGGAGAAGGGGAGAGGGGCCCGGCCCCTTCAGATCCCATCTAGTGGAGGGGCGGCGGCTAAGGAGGGAACCCTAGATGGGTTTTGGGCGCCCCCACCCCTAGGAGACTTGCCCCGCAAGCCAGGAGGGGAGGCTGCCCTAGGGGAGGCACCCCCACCTATCCTGGTTACGTGAGATGGGGTGGGAGGGGCGCATAGCCCCTTAGTGGGCTGGTGTGCCCCTTCCCCTTGGCCCATAAGGCCCCCCAACACTTGTCGGGGCCTCCGAGACCCCTTTCGGACACGCTGGTCGTCACCCGGTACCCCCGGAACAATTTCGGACTCCAATACCCTTCGTCCAATATATCAATCTTCACCTCCGGACCATTCTGGAACTCCTCGTCACATCCAGGATCTCATCCGGGACTCTGAAAAACCGTCGGTAACCACATACTATTTCCCATAACAGCTCTAGCGTCACCGAACCTTAAGTGTGTAGACCCTACGGGTTCGGGAACCATGTAGACATGACCGAGACATCTCTCTGGCCAATAACCAATAGCGGGATCTGGATAACCATATTGGCTCCCACATGTTCCACGATGATCTCATCGGATGAACCATGATGTCGGGGATTCAATCAATCCCGTATAAAATTCCCTTTATCAATCGGTATGTTACTTGCCCGAGATTCGATCGTCGGTATCCCAATACCTCGTTCAATCTTGTTACCGGCAAGTCACTTTACTCGTTCCGTAACGCATGATCCCGTGGCTAACTCATTAGTCACATTGAGCTCATTATGATGATGCATTACCGAGTGGGCCCAGAGATATCTCTGTCATACGGAGTGACAAATCCCAGTCTCGATTCGTGCCAACCCAACAGACATTTCGGAGATACCTGTAGTGCACCTTTATAGCCACCCAGTTATGTTGTGGCGTTTGGTACACCCAAGCATTCCTACGGTATCCGGGAGTTGCACAATCTCATGGTCTAAGGAAATGATACTTGACATTAGAAAAGCTCTTAGCAAATGAACTACACAATCTTGTGTTATGCTTAGGATTGGGTCTTATCCATCACATCATTCTCCTAATGATGTGATCCCATTATCAATGGCATCCAATGTCCATGGTTAGGAAACCATAACCATCTATTGATCAACGATCTAGTCAACTAGAGGCTTACTAGGGACATGTAGTGGTCTATGTATTCACACATGTATTATGGTTTCCAGTTAATACGATTATAGCATGAACAATAGACAATTATCATGAACAAGGAAATACAATAATAACCATTTGATTATTGCCTCTAGGGCATATTTCCAACACATGATCTAGTCGCGACTTGCCTCCTTGACGGGGAGAGCGGTCTCCTCGATTTCCTCGTCGGGCGTTGAGGTCCATTCTGCAATGAACTCCGCCAAGACCCTGCTCTGGATTGTCAAAGTACTTTCAAACTTCAACCCAAAGCATGACAACTCCCAGGCCCACTCCACAATCCTTCTGGTTGCATCTGGGTTGTGCAGTATCCGTTGCAACAGGAGGCGGGTGACGACAGTAATCTCGTGGGCTTGAAGGTAATGACGCAGCTTCCTCGAGGCCATAAGAAGGCCGAAGAGCAATTTCTGCACACCGGAGTACCTTGACCTGGCCCCCTGCAAGAGGGAGCTGACAAAGTAAACTGGGTGCTGCATCATCTTCTTCTGCACCACTTCACTTGGCTGTGCAGGCCCTGCCCTGGCGGTGTCAGATTCTGCCGGGGGGGCTTGCCTTGCCGGCACCAGGCCCTGCCAGGGGAATCTCTGACTTGCCATCCGCCGGTCCTGCCGCTGCCACTCCCTCTTTGTCGACCTCTGTCTGTGCCACTAGTGCGGCGCTGACCACTTGATTCGTTGCCGCTAGATACAGCAGCAATGGCTCTTATGGTTTAGGCGCAACTAGTATTGGCGTAGAGGAAAGGTATTTCTTCAGATCCTGCAATGCCGCCTCGGCCTCTAGGGTCCATTCCATGGGGCCTGCCTTCTTCAAGATTTTGAAAAAGGGAAGGGCATGTTCAACGGACTTGGAGATGAACCTGCTCATGGCGGCAACGCAGCCAGAGAGCCGGCGCACATCCTTGATCCGCTTGGGCGCCTCAATTTGCTCAATGGCCTTGATCTTTTCCAAGTTTGCCTCGATCCCATGCTGCGACACAAAGAACCCGAGAAGTTTTCCTGATGGGACGCCAAAGACACACTTCTCAGGGTTCAGCTTGAGGTTGATCTTGTGTAGGTTGGCAAACGTCTCTCCTAGGTCTTGTATGAGGGTCGCCTTGTTATTGGTTTTGACCACTATGTCATCCATATATGCTTCCATATTTCTATGTAACTGGGGATCAAAACCAATCTGGACCGCCCTTGCGAATGTCGAGCCAGCACTCTTCAACCCGAAAGGCATCCGTAAAAAGCAATACGTATCACATGGGGTGATAAAGGTTATCTTCTCTTCATCTTCTCTTGCCATGAAGATCTGGTGGTAGCCCGAGTAGGCGTCGAGGAATGATAACAGATCACACCCGGCCGTGGAGTCAACAATCTGGTTGATGCGCGGCAATGAGAAGGGATCCTTAGGACAAGCCTTATTGACATCCGTGTAGTCAATACACAGCCTCCACTTCCCATTTGCCTTGCGCACCACCACCGGATTGGCCAACCACGTCGGATGGAGCACTCCTCTCACCAAACCTACCGCTTCCAATTTCCTGATCTCATCTGTGATCAACTCCTGTCATTCCAAAGCCTTCTTCTTGACCTTCTGTGATGAACTGCTAGACCAGATTCCCACAACTGCGCCCCCTACCTGGCGCGCCAAAGATGTCGGTGGGAAACGACACCTATGGGATCACAAGAATCCCTACTATGGTTGCTGGGGCGCGGGGTCGTGAGAAGAGCAGGATTAGCAGTCAGCACGAGGATCGTTTACCCAGGTTCGGGCCGCAAGGATGCGTAAAACCCTAGTCCTGCTTTGGTGGATGTATTGAGTGTTCTTGGGCTCTCGAACTAGCTACGGTGGCTGTGCCGTTCAAAAGAGCCGAATCCCCCTCCAGTACGCCGTAGGCCTCCTTTTATAGTTGAAAGGGGCTGCCACAGTGGCACAGAGGAGGTGGAAAGGCCTACAATGCTGCGAGCTTATCGCTTGTATTACAGGACAAGACACATTTAATGCATCGCTTAGGTGTCCCTTAGCTTTATCGAGGACGGGAATGAGGCCCGTCCCGTCCGTCGCCACTCCTCCTCGCTTCGACACGCGCCCAGGCTAGCGATGCATGCAGTGCCATGTAGACAAGTAGGCAGCTGAGGTGGTGCGGTGGTAGGGCCTTCATGAAGGTCCGCACGCCGCCACGCAGGTACCTGCTGATTTGGCCTGGAAGTCGCATGTTGCCACGCAGGTGCCTGCCCAGCTGGTTGGGCTAGCAGCTGCATGTGAACGATGGTGGTAGTCTTGGCTAGAACGGGTCTGGCAGTGGCCCTACTGATGCCCTCGGTAAGGGTCTTGCCGGGGGGCCGGCAAGGGTCTCTGCCTTGGCATTGCCATCATCCCCGGCAAGGGTCTTGCCGTGGGCCTTGCTGTCATCCCTCGCAAGGGTCTTGCCGGGCGCCTTGTGGACTCCCTCGGCTGGGATCCCGCCGAGGGTCGCCGTCTTTTGGTCCTCATCTGATCTTGAGTATTCTCTGTCTTCACAAAGATCTGCATTCCACCATGGAGGTGCCTCTCGAGCCCTGGCCCAACATGGTTGATGGTGTTGGAGACCGTGGGCTCAAGGGTGGTGTGCCCGCTGGTGTTGGGCGAACTGCCCCGGCAAGGGTCTTGTCGGGGCCGATGAGGCTGCCCCGGCAAGGGTCTTGCCGAGGGAACCTGCTTCGTCCCTCTGCTCTTTGTGCTCTCAGCCTTGGCATTGTCTTGTTTGCCTTGCTGCTTCGGCTTCTCTCTGGCTTCCCTCCTCTGCCCTGCTAAGTGTGGCCACGACGCGTGGCTCTGACCGCCTGCGCAGAAGTAATGGGGTCAAAAGGATAGCCCCTCTTTTGTACACCGACAAGGAGAACAAACAAGAACTACGCACAAAGGTACTAAGCCTTGAGCGGGAGATCGAAGACCTAAAGGAGCAGAATTCTGTCCTCAAGCGCAAATTAAGGAAGAAGCGCACACCATCAACAACTCCTTTGTCACCATCTCCGATGAAAGAAACATAAACACATGGGTATGGGCACTCCCCTTGGAAACTACCAAGCTTGGGGGAATGCCCCGGTATCATATCACCATCACTTTTATCTTTACCGTTTTTCTTAGTTCGATTCTTTTGATAATATCTTGATCTAGTAGAATAAAGTTTTAGTATGATCTAGTTGTGAGTTTTGCTTTATGATCTTCCTATGTAATCGAGTCCGTGAGCTATATATAATAAAGATTTGTGTTGAGTCAAGGGCTTGATTATTTTGCTATGATCTTGAGGGAATAAAATAAAAGAGAAAAAACAAAAATAAATAGAGAGATCATATGGATCTTATGGAGAGTAATGAGCTCACATATAAAGAGTATGATGAATAAAAGTTGTTGAGAGTTGACAAACATAGTTTTTGGTCATTGTTGTAATTAATAGGAAGTAATAAAGAAAGGGAGGTTTTCACATATAAATATACTATCTTGGACATCTTTTATAATTGTGAGCACTCACTAAAGTATGATATTCTAAAGAGTTGACGTTGGACAAGGAAGACAACGTAATGGGTTATGTTTTCTTACATCTGAGATAAATTATACTGTCATGGATCATCCAACATGTTGAGCTTGCCTTTCCCTCTCTTGCTAGCCAATTTCTTTGCACCAAGTAGAGATACTACTTGTGCTTCCAAATATCCCTAAACCCAGTTTTGCCATGAGAGTCCACCATATCTACCTATGGATTGAGTAAGATCCATCAAGTAAGTTGTCATCGTTGCAAGCAATAAGAATTTCCCTCTAAATATGTATGACTTATTAGTGTGGAGAAAATAAGCTTTATACGATCTTGTGATGTGGAAGAAATAAAAGCGACGGACTGCATAATAAAGGTCCATATCAAAAGTGGCAATATAAAGTGACATTCTTTTGCATTAAGATTTCGTGCATCCAACCATAAAAGCACATGACAACCACTGCTTCCCTCTGCGAAGGGCCAATATTTTATTCTTGTCTTATACTTCATGCAAAGAGTCATGGTCATATTCACCTTTCCTTTTTACATTTTACCCTTTCGCAAGCACAATGTGTTGGAAGGATCCTAATATATATGGCTAATTGGATGTGGGTTTCAATGAACTATTATTGTTGACATTACCCTTGAGGTAAAACATTGGGAGGCAAAACTATAAGCCCCAGTCTTTCTCTGTGTCTGATTAAAACTTCATAACCATAAATATCGCGTGAGTGTTAGCAATTGTGAAACACTAAAAGATGGTTGAGTATGTGGACTTGCTGAGAAGCTCTTATATTGACTCTTTCCTGTGTTATGATAAATTGCAATTGATTCAATGACTGAGATTATAGTTTGTTATCTTTCAATGAAGTTTCTGATTCATACTTGAGTATGTGGATGAATTGTTACTTTAGCATGGGAGATCATATGACAATATATATATATATATATAGAGTAGCACTATTCTAATCCTGAGATCAGAATAACTATTTGGATCACAACACCCCTATATAGACGCGCGCAGGTCCTCCCGAACTCCAGAACCCGTGAGAAAAAAAAGAACACGCACCGCCTCCCCTCGATCCCCAACTTCCCCAGATCCCATCCCCGCCGAGCTCCCTCTCCGCCATAGCCTCTTCCCCGGTTCCCCCTCGCCGGATCCCGCCTACTCCCGCGGCCACGCGCCGCCCCACCCATAGCGGCGCCCCCATCGGTGCGCCCCGCCCCTGCCGGCAAGCACCGCGCCCCCCGGCCCGAAGCTCGCGGTCTACTCACCAGAGATATCACAGGCCGCCGCCGCTGCCGGTCATCTGGATTGGATGCCTCCGGGGCCATCTTTGCCATTGACGCGCCCTACACCACCAGCATGCGCCATGGATGGCCCTCGCACGATCTTGAGAAGTGTCGCCATTGCAATTACAGGGCGCCGGTGCTCTCGGGTCACCGACTGACCACCATCGCGCCCCCAAGTAGAAGCCGCCGGTGTGCCATCTGCACCATCCACAAGCTTCTGCCCCTCCATTCTGTGCGGGCAGTCCAGCGCCTCGCTGGCGAGAAGTCCTAGCGGGCAGCCATCTCTCCCTGTTGTTCCTTTTCTCATTGTGTTCTTTGTCGGTCCATCTACATCGAGGCCATTCTACCATATTGGCTGCATTTGAGGACAGCTATTTCCTCAGCAAGGTTTCCGATCAAGCCAACCATGCTTGTGCTCCATCTTGCATGACGAAGTAGCAGGTCGGACTCTGAAGAAAAAGCAGGCCGAACTCTGAAGAAGTAGCAGGTCAAGAGATTCAGCGTTCTCCAGTAGGGGTGCAGGCCACGGACTGATGGAGCGCGGGATGTACAAGGCCGAGGACCACGCCGCTGGTGCCCAGGTCACCAAATCCCCCCGAGTTGGTCTGAACGTTGTCGGCCGGGTGCCTGAACCCGAAGTGAAAATGGTCTTCTCTTAACTAGTACGGCCACGAGACAAAGTTACTTCGGTGATCTCAGGGTCCAAGTGCGGCTAGTATTTCAGCTCAGGAAGATTTGGTATAGATAAATTTTGTCTGGGTTAGTTGTGCATGGATCATTTGTCTACCAGATTTGGAATAGATACTTTGCTCATGTATATATGTGAATGAACCTTCTCTGTATCAAAAACAGTGTTGTGTTGTTTATCATATGGTATGTACCTAAAATATTCTTTTGGACCTTGGTTGATATCTACAGAAGTTTTCTTAGACCAAAAGATGACCTTCTTTCTGCTCGGCTGCTGACTTCTTCCTTCTGCTGCACCCTCCTCCCCTTCAGGATGAAAAAACTTCATTACACAGTGGTGTAGAACTGCTGGAATTACTCGTCGTATTTTCCGTCGCTCTTTCTATCTTGAAAAAAGTTAAAATAAATATATGGGAGAAGGTCATGTACGTGTACTAGGAAAAAGTTTGCGTAAAAATGTAGACGACAATATTATCGATGTGCTCATTTATAAAAAACACATAGAGAGTTAAGAGCATAAACAATCCTTTAAAAAAAGATGAGGGGTCCATTTCGACAAACAACGGGTATTCGTGAAAAAAGCTTCAACAAAAAGAGAAAAAAGATTTAACAAAACTCACAAGAGGTTCACGAGTCAAAAAAACAAGAACAGTTAAAGTTCAAAATACGAAAATACTTGACAATAAAGAAGAAAAATAACATTCAAACAAATCAAAAAACTTCAGTGAGGTCAACAAGCAGATTTCATTCACTCTGTCACTTCAAAACACATGAGAAAAACCATGTAAAAATTACGCGAGAAGTTCATCATTAAAAAAGACGAAGTTCAAACGAGAACAAAAGGAAGAAAGTATCACTAGTGAGCACGCCTTCGTGCCGGTCATTGCATAACCCTGCATGATAAAGATGGTCGTGTGACCCTCTTTTCCAAATGGATTTTCCCCATTTTAAAAAATAACATATAGGTTGAAATTCAACTAACGGATAAGTATGTTGTTTATTTCCAAAACCAAGAAGTTCAATTATAAAAAAATGAGAAGTTCAAAAAATACAAATGTAGAAGCTCAAAAATAATAATGGAGGAAGAAGTTCGAAAAAATCAACTTAAAAAAGCCTTTCAAAAAATAATATATAAATGATTTTCCCCATTTAAAAACTAGAAGTTCAAATTGAAATAATGGAGTGGTTCGATCGTTATAAAAAAATAAAAATTTCCCGTTACTAACCAAAAACTGAGAAGTTCAAATTTTAAAAATGGCGAAGTTCAATGCCTATAAAAAAATCAGAATTTTCTCGTTATTAAAAGAATAAAACTCAGAAGTTCAAATTTTAGAACATCTTGATGGTTAGATGTGTGTTAAAACCATGTGAGTGTGTGTGTAGGTGCGTGGCAACACAAAAGTTCGGATGAGGAAAAGGTAATAAAATGAAACCTAAATTTTTTCATTGCAACAAGTTCCCTAAAAAAGGAAAACAACATCGAAATATCCACAAAATGGAAGGTCAAATTAAAATAACAAAAAAAATCAAAAAATGTAATTAGAAAAATGGATTTCCGTGTTTCCAAACAGATCTAGAAGTTCAAATTAAATTAACAGACCGGTTCAATGTTTACTAAAAACTCAGATTCTAAACGAGAATAGAAAATCAAACCAAGGAGAAGTTCAAATTAAAATAACATAGAAGTTCAGATTATATTAAAACATAGGATTTACATGTTAGAAAACAAAAAACAAAAGGCTAATTTATCATTTTTTAAACAACTCATGAAACGAAAACCTAGGATTTCTAACGGTTATTTCAATCAGTGTTTTATAAGTTCAAATGAAGACAACCAACGGTCCAACTACTACATAGAACGCGTTTCATATAAAGAAAGAGAATAAAAAGACAAAGTCTAAAAGGACTTTTGCTAGAAGTTTACGTGGCCAGCCCAGGAAGTTCAGAAGTTATTGTAAAGGAGGTTTCATCGTGTATTTGCTAGAAGTCCAAATTAAAGTATGAAGTTCAATTTTAAAAAAGTTCATGTACTACATGGTGTGTGTTTAATATGAGAAAAATGAATTAAAAGGCAATGCTCAATTTTTTGTGTTATAAGTTCAAGTCCTTGATCGGAAAAAATTAAAAAATTTATTGTGAGAGTGGTTTGTACAAAAGAAATATCATTTGTGTAACACTGACGAATGGATGAGAAAATTACAAACAAAAATACATCACGGAAGTTCAACGTAAAACGACAGGAAGTTCAACTACTACACTGAATGAATTTCAGTTGAAAAACTTTTAAAACCGTCGCGAGTATGAAAAAATGATCAACACGGAAAAATTGCATGTTTATGGTAGCTTTCCACTGGTATATCACTTGCTCAATTCCGGTGAGTGGATGGAGAGTTACGAGCAGTGGATGGAGACCTACGAGCAAAAAAATCACGTGAAAAACAGAGTGAACTTCACGTACACGCGCCGAGAAGTTCAGGTTCTTCACACGGTGCATTTTTGAAGAATCTGTTTTGCGATAAAGGCAAAACGAATGATCTCGTCATTTTCAAAATTACTTGAAAATGGTCAGGACTCAGAGAAAACCATCAACATGAAAAAGTTTCGCATTTTCCGTAGCTTTTTAGCGGTATATTATTTTCCCCATTCCAATAATGTTTGTAGAAATTACGACAAAAATATGTTTTTAACCATTTTCAAAACTGACATAAAACCGTAACGAATTAGGAGAAACAATATATACAAAAAAGTTTCGCATTTCTTCAAGATTTCCAACGCCATATCATTTGCTGCATTTGGACGTACGGTTAAAAAATTAGCTCGAAAATACGAACTCAGTTGAACTTGTACCGTTTTCTAAATTACTTTTAAACCATTCAAACTTAGAAAAAACTTTTAACATAAAAAAGTAGCGCATTTTCATAAGCTTTCCAACGCCATATTATTTGCCTCAATTGGATTAGCCGTTTAGAAATGGCGTCGAAAATACGAACTCGGGTGTTCGGTTTGCGAAATTTTACGATTTTCTGAATTACTCTTTAACCGTAGGGAATTAGGGAAAATTTTCAACATGTGGAAGGAGCGGTTTTGCAGCAGCTTTCCAACGCCATATTATTTGCCTCATTCCAATAAACGGTTTAGAAATGCGATCGAAAATACGATTCACGTTTTTTATATTAAGAAAAAACGGTTTTCAAAACTGCTCTAAACCGCTTACATTTTGCCAAAAATTTAACTTGGGTCATGATACTGATGTCCATAGCTATTCAACGGTATATAGCAAGCCCCATTTGGACACCTTTTAGCTGAAGTTCAACCTAGCACACGAGGAAGGTCAGGTGCGTTACTCGGGAAGTTCATGTTCTGATCAGAATATATATACATAAACACTATTCTGATCACGAGATCAGAATAATATTCTGATCAAAACCTGACCTGCCCCGCTAGTAGTACGTTGAACTTCCGTGTGAACTGGGTTGAACTTCCGCCAACATTGCCCAAATGGGGCTTGCGATATACCGTTGGAAAGCTATGGACACCAGTATCATGACCCAACTTAAATTTTTGGCAAAATATAAGCGGTTTAAGAGCAGTTTCGAAAACCGTTTTTTCTTCACACAAAAAATGTGAATTGTATTTTCGATCGCATTTTTAAACCGTTTATCGGAATGAGGCATATAATATGGCATTGGAAAGCTGCTGCAAAACTGCTCCTTCCACATCTTGAAAGTTTTCTGTAATTCCTTATGGTTAAAGAGTAATTTGAAAAAACATAAAATTTTGTAAACCGAACAGCTGAGTTCGTATTTTCGATGTCATTTGTAAATGCTTAATCCAATTGAGGCGGATGATATGGCGTTGGAAAGCTTATGAAAATGCGCTACTTTTTCATGTTAAAAGGTTTTTCTAATTTTGAACGGTTTAAAAGTAATTTAGAAAACGATACAAGTTCCACCAAGTTTGTATTTTCGAGCTAATTTTTGAACCGTGCGTCCGAATGCAGCAAATGATATGGCGTTGGAAAGCTTGAACAAGTGCGAAAAAAAATTGTATGTATTGTTTCTCCCAATTCCTTACGGTTTTAAGTCAGTTTTGAAAATGGATAAAAAGGTATTTTCCCCGTAATTTATACAAACTTTAACGGAAAGGCGCAAATAATACACCGTTGAAAAGCTACGAAAAATGCGAAACTTTTTCATGTTGATGGTTTTCTCTCATTCCTAACCGTTTTTAAGTAATTACAAAAATGGCGAGATCATTCGTTCTGCCTTTATCGCGAAATTGATTCTTCGAAAATGCACCGCGTGAAGAACCTGAACTTCTCAGCACGTGTACCTGAAATTCACTCTGTTTTTTCACGTGTTGTTCTTGCTCGTAGCTCTTCATCCACTGCTCGTAGCTCTCCATCCACTCACTGGAATTGAGCAAGTGATATGCTGATGGAAAGCTATTGTAAACACTCAACTTTCCCGTGTTGATCATTTTTTCATACTCGCGACGATTTTAAAAGTTTTTCATCTCTAATTCATTCACTATAGTAGTTGAACTTCCTATTGTTTTCACGTTGAACTTCTGTGATGTATTTCTGTTTGTAATTTTCTCATCCATTCGTTAGTGTTACACAAATGGTATTCTTTTTGTACAAACCACTTTCACAATAATTTTTTTAACTTTCTCCGACGAAGGACTTGAACTTATAGCAATAGAACTTTTAGTCTTTGCTTTTTTATTCCTTTTTAATACAATATGCACATCGTGTAGTACGTGAACTTCTGGTAGTTATCAGTCTGAACTTCTCTCGGTTACATGAAAACATCTGAGTTTTTTTATGAAGATTAATCTGAATTTCTTAATCCTTTTTATGAAATTTTGAAGCGCTCTATTATTAAAAGTTGAACTTCCTGTTATTAAATTTTTGAACTTCTTTTTTCCATTCTTTAATAACGAGGACAATCTGAGTTTTCTATAATCATTGAACTTCTCCATCTTTTTAATATGGACTTCCTGGTTTTATTTCTTAATCTTTTTTTATGAAATTTTGAAGTGCTCTATTTTTAAAAGGTGAACTTCTTGTTATTCAATTTTTGAACTTCTTGTTTCCATTCTTCAATAACAAGGAGAATATGAGTTTTCTTTAAAAATTTGGACCTTGCCTTTTTATTCATTTTTCTCATATTAAACACACGCCATGTAGCACATGAACTTTTTCCATTTTTATAATTTGAATTTTTGTTCTTATTTTTGAAATCCAATTGCTCCAAAATAATAAACTGAACTTCTTCGTGGATTGAGATAATTATTTTAAAACAAAAAAATTGTGTTTTCGAACATGGAAATACAAGGTGAATCTCTTCCGCAAGAATTTTTAAAATCCCCGGACGGAGCACTTGAACTTCTAGCAACATCTTTTTTAGACTTTATCTTTTTATTCTTTTTTTCTCATAGGAAATGCACACCATGCAGTACGTGAACTTCCGGCAGTTATCGTCTTTGTTTGGCTTTACTAACGGAAAAAAAAATCGAGTTTATATGGACATCGAACCGCTCTAACTTTTTTTAGTTTTTCCTTTTTATTTAATTTTACACTTCTTCATTTTATTCTTTATAATGAGAAAACATGTGAGCTTTTTTAACCTTTGACTTCTCTCTTGTTTTACTTTAAACTTCTTAGAGAAAAATATGGTTTTAAATAAGCAAACAATTTTCTAGGTTTTTAAATTTGAACTTCAAGGTATTTTGACCTTCTCGGTTATTTCAAATTGAACTTCTGGTGTTTTCAAATTTGAACTTCTAGGTTTTTTTTAACTGAACTCCTCTGTTATTATGAGTTGACCTTCTTGGTTTTGTAAGAAAAATTGAACTTCTCTATTATTTAAATTTGAACCTCTATGGGTATTTTAGAAACGAGGAAAATCCAAGTTTTTTAAATTTTGAATTACTCTATTTTTTCAGTTTTGAACTTCTTGGTTTATTCTTTTGAAATGGGGAAAATACAATTTTTATAATAAACATCGAAACAATCTTTGTTATTTTAATTTGAACTTCTCATATTCTTTTTAATATCTTTTCTACATTTATACATTATAATTTTGTAGTTTTCCTAGTGCAAGTTTTTTGTAGGAAGTTCTAGTGGAATTAGAGTTGGAAAATATAGGCTTTTATAGTTGATCGTGACCACTAGGTAAAAAACATCACTCCAAACTTTCAAAAATAACAATCGCTCCATTATTTAAATTTGAACTTTTAGTGTTTTTTAAATGAGGGGAAATTCATTTTTAACTCTTTTCGAACTACTCCGTTTTTTATTCGACCTTCTTGAGTTTTCTAGAAACGTACAAAATATATTTTTTTATACAACCATCGAATAACTATGTTAATTTAATTTGAACCTTTTGTTTTTTTAAACAGGGGGAAATCCTTGTACAAATATGTGTCTTTTTTCTCAATTTTTTCAAACTTTAAAATTTATTCAAATCTGAACTTTCAGAGTTACCATTTTTTAGGTTTTCTTCTAGCTACATAAACATCGAACGTCTCTATTAACTTAACTGACTTTCTTTTGGGAGTTATTTCTTTTTTCCATGTGTGTTTCAGTGTTATCCTTTTTCTTGAGCATTTCCTCAACACTCATGCATGAACTTCTCAGTTCGTCACCCCTGACCTTCCGAATTTCCTTTTTTCATATGCATTAACTTTCCTAGGAAGATCGTTTAACATTTGTTTTATTTCTCTTACTAAAAGACACATGCATTTTTGTCTTGTGTTTGCACAAAAGAAGCTATTACTTGTGTCCCAATTAAAAGTGCTAGTGTATTTCTCCATCACACACATGTTTTTCTAAACCTCACCACACATTTTCTGATCGTCAACCTCACCACCACACACACGCATACATGGTCCTTCTCCATTATATTTCTGACATTTATGTGCACAAATCTACACAAACAACAACATGCTTTTGTTTGATCACGAAAAGAGCATAACAAAGTTGCAGTGTGCAGCGACATCGACTGAAGCGGTTGTCCAGGCCGAACTTCTGAGTATACATATGGCTTTTTCGAAAAATTGACTGAATGGAGCTTGTCTTCCATATGATGTTCTTCCGTGCATCAATTCTGTACGTGTACAGTAAGATGAATACTAAAGAAAAACATGACTTCTGTACATGTATCGGAAGATAAGTACTACAAGGAGTAACAACCAAAATTTCTATATAATGCACACAGGTTCACATTAGTATCTCTATAGTCTGCTTTTATTTTGTTGATGTTCGATTTGGTTAATACCAAGATGGTGCGTGTGTGAACCAATACGGTTGCTTCAGAATTTCAGATTCTTCAAACTGAAGAATAAAGGCATTCTCCACATACAGAGGGTGTGACTGGGTGATCAGCGGAGCATGGACACAGACCGCCTTCTATTGACGGACAACCGGTTCCAGGTGTGGCGACGAGGGTTACCATCGGTAGTAGAAGTGGTGGCGGCGAGGACTAGTTCAGGAGACAAGATTCAAAATTCAGAATATGATACATCTGCACTGCCTGCTGCATCTGCACAAAAAAAAAACACATGGATAGAGAGGACTCAGACCACATCGCTCCACTGGCAATAAAATCTCCTCAGATACGAGGAAGAAGGCGTAGGGGTGGTGCAGTTCAAATAAGTTGCGTGGTGAAGAATTCCATTGATAGAGGCGAATCCTGGCCCTCTCACTTCCTGCAGCCCGTCTCTTTCGTACGTGCTTGATGGAGACCACGAGCAGTGCAAGAGGAGGCGAGTGTGGCCACCCGACCAGCACCGCCGTGGTCTTATCCGTCGGAGAGCTGCGGAACGGGCCCTGACTTAGCTCCTCTAGCCGCTCCCAGTCCCGTGCTCTGGCTTACCTTGCTCCAGCCGCCGGAGTGCCGCACACACGCACATTCTACCCCGATGAACACTTCCGAAAGACTGAGCCGACATATTCATCTTGAGATTTACAAAGTTACCATAGGCGCCTCGTCGTCGACGGGAACGTCTTCTCCCACTGGAAGCGCATCGCCGGAAATTCTGAAATAAATCCAGAAATAATGCGAGCACCAGAATTTGAACCCTGTTGGGTTGGGCATATCACTGTCCACCTAACCAACTCAACCATATGTTGATTTGCAACTAGTGTTATTCTCTCTCTATATATATAAGACAACATTATTTTAATCTTAAGATTAGAGTAACTATTTGGATCACAGTCAGCCTTATAAGGGCCCGATCCCATGTTCCCAAGATCCAGAAAACCCAAAAAAGAAACCTGGCCGGTCCATCAAACCACTCAGATCGGCCCACTCCCCACCTCATGACCTTCCCAACCACCCCCATCTCCCGCATCACTCTGCACAAATCCTCCCGCTGCCGGCAGCACCCGCCGCCGCCCACCGCCGGCACGAGCACGCCACCCGCCGCCGCCCACCGCCGGCCCCAGCGCGCCACCCGCCGCCGCCCACCGCCGGCCCCGGCGTGCCACCCACCGCCGCCCACACCAGGGCCCAGCGTGCCACCCGCCGCCACACAGCCCCCCTCCCGCCACGACGCACCTCTCGCCGTCGCCCAGTCCCCCTCCCAGCCCGACGCGCCTCCCGCCGGCCCCTGGCCCCATCCACTGCTGGCCACCAGAGACGCCGCCCCTCCGCCGATGAGACGGACGCACGTCCTTCCCTGGATGCGCTTGCCCATGTGCCATGCTGCTGGATCCACCTGCCGCTTGTGGGGAACCACGGTCTCCGGTGCCAAAGTTGCACGGATTCCAATCCCCCATCGTCGTCACCACCAAGTGCGGCCAACCGTCGCCCCAACCCCGGCATCAGGCGTCCTTCTTCCCCTGCTTCCACGGGCGTGCCCTCCTCCTCCCCAGCATCCCGCTTCGGTGTCGTCGCCCCTACCAATCCTAGGCTTCAACTCCTGACTGTGTTGATGGTGGCAGATGCTCCAGCGGCGTGCTCACCCTTCACGTGGTGATTGAACTGCAGTGCTCATGTAAAATGCTCCATAGTGACCTCTGCCAATACTTGTTTCTGCTACGCCGACCTGCTCCCTTTCCAACCCATGAACTGTGCAAACTTTTTGTGATGTGTGTTAGTTCTTTTATCTTAGGTATGTGAACAAAGGTCTGTGAGTTAGTAACATGAATTCTTTTGATTATTTGGTTGTGCCGGAGGACCAGGTTCATCAAGACCATGGATTTGTACTGTTAATTACTCCCTCCGTTCCAGAATATAAGGTGTATTGATTTCCGTGCAAACCAACCATTTGAAAGTTTGACCAAGATTATAGAACAAAATAGAAACATCTGCAATACCTAATAGATAAAATATGAAACTACCTTTCATGATGGATCAAATGATATAAATTTTATATTATGAATATTGATACATTTTTTAAAAAACTTGGTCAAACTTGCACTCGTTTGACTTTTGAAAAAACAAATACACCTTATATAAAGGAACGGAAGGAGTACTAAACAAGTTCAGAAAAAAATTGATGTCGCAAAAAAAGAGTACAGAGTATAAGTTGTTATTTATAGAAGGCAATCATGTTGTCTCATTAAATTTTTTCGTGATGAAAAGGAAGGGATCCTACTCAACTACATAGCATCTGCATAGTCATTTCTTCATGTTAGTTGTTCTTGCTCCATTTTGTAACCCATGTTGATTTTGCATGTCGGGTGTACATCGTGAAATCCGTTTTCTGCTTTAGAAAAGCCAATTAATTAAAATAACAAAGCGGACCAATATTTAATGCAAAGATGTGTATTTTCCGTTACGCATGAGTGATTTTCTTTTTCTTTTTGTGTATATAAGAGAAAGGGAAATAAGTTCAAATATAAAAATGAAAAGTTCGTAATATGTTACACGATAAAAAATTCACGTACGAAATTCATGTGTAGAAATAAAATGTAAATTTAGAATGAAGTTCATATATAAAAAAGGTTGAAGTTCGCATAGAGAGAAAAGGTGCATTTGTTAAAAAGATCTACTAAAAAGTGCATATTCTCTCATTCTTGATGCTTATATGGTCGTCCCCGAGGATTAAAAACGCAGAGCTCACACTTAACATAATGATAATTAAAAAAATGTTGAAGTTTTGTCCTCCAGAAAAGTTCATGCATATAATAAACCAAAATCGGGAGATTTGAGAAATCAAACCCGCCAAATAAAAAAATATACCAAAAAGGTGAAAATGTACCTAAAAAGGTTTTAAAAACGTAGAGGTTCAAATTTAAAAATATGGAGTGGTTTAATGTTTATTAAAAAAAATAGAATTTTTCCATTACGAAAAGAAATAAAACCTAGAAGTCCAAATAAAATAAGAGGGTCAGGTCGAAGATTAAAAAAAATCAGATTTCCTCTTTATTAAAAAATGGAAACAAGAAGATAAAAAAATAACACATTGGTTCGATGTATAAATGTCAAAAAATCCAAATCCGCTGACAAGAAGATCATAGGAAGTTCAAACAAAAATAACAGAGCAGTTCAAAAATAAAAGAGCACTTAGAAAGCAAATATTTCATCATTTCTAAAAATAAAAAACAAGAAGTTTTAATTTAAAATTGGGAAATTCAAAAATCATATAAAAGTACATTCATCATTTCTAAAATTGAAAAAGTGTAGAAGTTCAAATTTTAAATAACAAACGTTCCAACATTTATTAAAAAACTAGGATATTTCCGTTACTAAAAAAATAATCAAGAAGTCCAAATTACAAAAATAGAGAAGTTCGATATTTATAAAAAAACTCAAACTTTCTTTGTTACTAAAAAATATGAAGAAGTTAAAATTTAGAAAAAGGAGTAGTTCGATGTATACGGAAACATAAATTCTTTCTGTTTCTCGGAAAGATAAAAATTATGAAGTTCAATTTTTAAAGAAATGTTTGGTGCTTATTTAAAAACATTTTTTCTAAAAAAAATGAAGAAGTTCAATTAGAAAAAGCATACCAGTTTGATATTTATTTAAAAACTCGGATTTTTCTGGTTACTCAAGAATAAAACCAATAAGTTCAATTGAAAATAATGAAGAAGTTTGATGTTACTAACGAAACTCCAATTTTCATATTTCTAATAAAAATACACGAAGAAGTTCAAATATAAAAGTTAGAGAGGTTTGATGTCTATAACAAACTCACACTTTTTCCGTTACTAAACTGAAATAGAGATAAGTTCAAATTGATAATAGCTAGAAGTTCATGTACTGCATGGTGTGCGTTTCATATGAGAAAAAAGATTTAAAAGGCAAAGTCCAAAAATTTTGCTGCTCGAATTTCAAGTGCTCGGCCCGAGAGAATTCAAAAATTCTCATGAGAGAGGTTTAACTAAAATACGTGACAAAAGTTCAAACTGAAAATAATGGGAAGTTCAACTACTAAACGAAATGTGTTTCAGATAAGAATAAAATGAATAGAAAACTAAAAGCTTAAAAGTTTTGTTGCAAGAAGTTCACATGCACCTCCGTGCATGGTTCATAATTTATATTGCGGGACATCCGACCTCCAATTAAATGTTTTAAAAATGCCAAAAAAATGACGTCCGACCTTCAGTTGCGTGTAATTCGACGTATACACAAAAATGCGATAGAAGTTCATAGTGAAAACAACGAGAAGTTCAAGTACTGCAAGGAATGCATTTCAGGTGAGAAGAAAAGTATAGAAAAATAAAAGCTTAATAGGTTTGTTGAAAGAAGTTCAAGTGCTCTGTCCTGGGAAGTTCAAAAATTCTTACGAGAGAGGCTCATCTTGTATTTCCATGTTCAATTTTTTCCGTATAAAAATTGAATACAATTCTTTACTCAGAATATAAAAAGGTGAAGTTCAAAATTGAAATAACATAGAAGTTCGGAGTTTATTAAAACCTAGGATTTACCTTTTCAAAAAAAATAAAAAGCACAAAGCCATTTTTTGCACTTTTGAAAAAAATCTCATAAATGAAAAAAAATGGTTGCTAGAGGTTCAAGTGCTCGGCGAGGAAAAGTTCAAAAAAAATTGTGAGAGAGGTTCACCGTGTGTTTAGATGTCCAAAATATATAAAAAGATGTTGTTTGTTGTGTTTTAAAATAATTCACTCAAACCAGAGAGAAGTTCAAAGTGATAACATCCAGACGTTCACGTACTGCATGTTGTGTCGTATAAGAAAAATACAATATGAGTGAAACAACGTGAAGTTCAAACAGACATGCCCCAGAAGTTCAACTACTTCACAGAGTGCAAAAAACAACAAAACAGAGTGAGGTTCAAAAAAGACATGTCCGTGAAGTTCAACTACTTCACCCGGTGCATTTCCATTCGCGATGAAGGCAGAAATCATGATCTTGTCATTTTCTAATTGAGTTCAAAACGACAGGAATATCATTTGTGTAAGTTCAAGTCCCCGGCCGGAGGAAGTTAAAAAAATTATTGTGAGAAGGGTTTGTACAAAAGGAAAATCATTTGTGTAACACTGACAAATGGATGAGGAAATTACAAACGAAAATACGTCACAGAAGTTAAACGTGAAAACAATAGGAAGTTCAACTACTACACTGAATGAATTTCACATGAAAATATTTTAAAACCCATCGCGAGTATGAAAAAATGATCAATACGGGAAAGTTGCGTGTTTACAGCAGCTTTCCATCGGTATATCACTCGTTGAGTTCCGGGGAGTGGATGGAGAGCTACAAGTAGTGGATGGAGATCTGCGAGCAAAAAAAGCACGTCGAAAACAGAGTGAAGTTCAGGTACACGCGACGAGAAGTTCAGGTTCTTCAAACGGTGCATTTTCGAAGAATCTGTTTCGCGATAAAGGCAGAATGAATGATCTCGCCATTTTCGAAATTACTTGAAAACGGTCAGGATTTAGGGAAAACCATCAACATGAAAAATTTCGCATTTTCCGTAGCTTTTCAGCGGTATATTATTTGCCCCATTCCGATAAAGTTTGTAGAAATTACGGCAAAAAATACGTTTTTAACCATGTTCAAAATTGACATAAAACCGTAATGAATTAGGAGAAACAATATATACAAAAAAGTTTCGCATTTCTTCAAGCTTTCCAGCGCCATATCATTTGTTGCATTTGGACGTACGGTTAAAAAATTAGCTCGAAAATACGAACTCGGTGGAACTTGTACCGTTTTCTAAATTACTTTTAAACCATTCAAAATTAGAAAACACTTTTAACATAAAAAAGTAGCGCATTTTCATAAGCTTTCCAACGCCATATTATTTGCCTCAATTGGATTAGCCGTTTAGAAATGGCATCGAAAATACGAACTCAGGTGTTCGGTTTACGAAATTTTGTGATTATCTGAATTACTCTTTAACCGTAGGGTACTAGAGTAAACTTTCAACATGTGGAAGGAGAGGTTTCGCAGCAGCTTTCCAACGCCATATTATTTGCCTCATTCCGATAAACGGTTAAAAATGCGATCGAAAATACGATTCACATTTTTTATATGAAGAAAAAATGGTTTTCAAAACTGCTCTTAAACCGCTAACATTTTGCCAAAAATTTAACTTGGGTCATGATACTGATGTGCATAGCTATCCAACAGTATATCGCAAGCCCCATTTGGACACCTTTTAGCTGAAGTTCAACCTAGTACTCGGGGACGGTCAGGCGCGTTACTCGAGAAGTTCATGTTGTGATCAGAATATATATATGATCAGAATAATATTTTGATCACAACCGGACCTGCCCCGCTAGTAGTACGTTGAACTTCCCTGTGAACTAGGTTGAACTTCCGCCAACATTGTCCAAATGGGGCTTGCGATATACCGTTGGAAAGCTATGAACACCAATATCATGACCCAACTTAAATTTTTGGCAAAATATAAGCGGTTTAAGAGCAGTTTTGAAAACCGTTTTTTCTTCGCACAAAAAACATGAATCGTATTTTCGATCGCATTTCTAAACCGTTTATCGAAATGAGGCATATAATATGGCGTTGGAAAGCTGCTGCAAAACCGCTCCTTCGACATGTTGAAAGTTTTCTCTAATTCCCTATGGTTAAAGAGTAATTTGAAAAAAATGTAAAATTTCGTAAACTGAATATCTGAGTTCGTTTTTTCGATGTCATTTCTAAACGGCTAATCCAATGGAGGCATATGATACGGCATTGGAAAGCTTATGAAAATGCGCTACTTTTTCAACTTGAAAGTTTTTTTTTAATTTTGAATAGTTTATGAGTAATTTAGAAAATGGTCCAAGTCCTACCGAGTTCGTATTTTCGAGCTAAGTTTTTAACCGTGCGCCCGAATGCAGCAAATGATATGGCATTGAAAAACTTGAACAAAAGCGAAACGTTTTGGTATGTATTGTTTCTCCCAATTATTTACGGTTTTAAGTCAGTTTCGAAAATGTTGAAAAACGTATTTTTGTCGTAATTTCTACAAATTTTATTGGAATGGGGCAAATAATATACCGCTGAAAAGCTACGGAAAATGCGAAACTTTTTCATGTTGATGGTTTTCTGTGATTCCTAGCCGTTTTCAAGTAATTTCGAAAACGGCGGGATCATTCATTCTGCCTTCATCGCGAAACAGATTCTTCGAAAATGCATCGCGTGAAGAACCTGAACTTCTCGGCGCGTGTACCTGAATCTCACTCTGTTTTTCCTGTGATTTTTTTGTTCGTAGGTCTCCATCCACTGCTCGTAACTCTCCATCCACTCACCGGAATTGAGCAAGTGATATACCGGTGGAAAGCTGCTGTAAGCACACAACTTTTCCGTGTTGATCGTTTTTTCATACTCGCGACGATTTTAAAAGTTTTTCATCTGAAATTCATTCACTGTAGTAATTGAACTTCCTACTGTTTTCACGTTGAACTTCTGTGACGTATTTTCGTTTTTATTTTTCTCATCCATTCGTTAGTGTTACACAAATGATATTTCTTTTGTACAAACCACTCTCGCAATAATTTGTTTTAACTTTCTCCGACGGAGGACATGAACTTATAACAAAAAATTAGCCTTTGTTTTTTTATTCTTTTTAATACAAATGCACACCGTGTAGTACGAGATCTTCTAGCAGTTATCAATCTGAACTTCTCTCGGTTACGTCAAAATATCTGAGTTTTTTTTTGAATTTTTAATCTGATTTTGTTAATCTTTTTTTATGAATTTTGAAGCGCTCTATTTTTTAAAGTTGAACTTCTTTTTTTTTTTGAACTTCTTGTTTCCATTCTTTAATAATGAGGAAAATCTGAGCTTTCTATAATTATCGAACTTCTCCATCTTTTTAATATGGACTCCCTGGGCTATTTCTTAATCCTTTTTATGAAATTTTAAAGCGCTTTATTTTTAAAAGTTGAACTTCTTGTTTTTTTATTTTTGAACTTCATGTTTCCATTCTTTAATAACGAGGAAAATCTGAGTTTTCTATAATCATGGAACTTCTCCAACTTTTTAATATGGACTTCCGTGTTTTTCTTAATCTTTTTTATGACATTTTGAAGCGCTCTATTTTAAAAAATGTTGAACTTCTTGTTATTTAATTTTTGAACTTCTTGTTTTTCATTCTTTAATAACGAGGGAAATCTGAGTTTTCTATAATCACCGAACTTCTCCATCTTTCTAATTTGGACTTCCTGGTTTTATTTCTTTTAGTAACGGAAAAAACCTACTTTTTGATAGACATCGAGCCGCTTCATTAAATTTGAAATTCTAGGTTTATTTGAATAGAACTTCTTCATTATTTCGAATAGAACTTATTGATCTTATTCTTTAGTAACCGAAAAAATTGAGTTTTCAAAAAAATATCAAACTGCTCTGCTTTTAAAGAATTGAACTTCTTGGTTTTATTATTTAGTAGCAAGAAAAAACCGAGTTTTTAATATGCATTGAACTACTTTATTTTTTAAATTTGAACTTGTTGGTTTTTATCTCTAGTATTGGAAAAAATGCCAAAAATGCCATTGTTTTTTGTTTTTGTTTTTGTTTTTTGAACTTCTAAATCTAGGTTTTGATATACTTTGAACTTCTCAGTTATTTTAATTTGAACTTCACATTTTTTTTATTTGAGTAAACAATTGTGTTCGATTTAAAAATAAACATCGAATTTGTCTTTTTCTACTTTTGAACTTCATGGTTTAATCTTTAGTATCGGATAAAATCCTAGTTTTCTAAAAAGTAGGGATTTTTTTTAAATTTTTTAGTTGTTCCCTTATTTTAATTCAAATTTATTAGTTTCTATACAATACCCAACAGTTGCTCAAAGTCAGTTTTTTTGCTCAGACTTTAACTTTTTTTGCACCCACATGTACAACTAAACTTCACACAAGAAGTTATTTAGAAACACTACATAAGTGGACATAGTACAGCAGCACAGAAGCAAATTTTTTGCTACCGGGGCAAATTCAAAGCAGCTGCGATCTAACTTAGTTGGGTTCACAACATTAACTTCATAGAAATCTATACAACATACATCACATCACACAAGCAGCACACCCAGAAATTAGCTCATGGACGTAGAAGGACAAAAAATTGGAATTTTATTGCAAATACATCAAATCCGCAGACACACAGGTCTTGTACCAGTGGAACGTGTAAAGAATAGTTGCTATATATCTTTCCATCAGCAGGTTTAGGCTCCATTCAGCACACCATCTCTGTCATTCACTTTTGCTTGTGATTAGCTTTATTTCTCACTCAACCAAGCCTCATTTGACTCGACCGACTGTTGCTATATATCTTTGATGGCACTTCACATGCGAGCATTCACACTAATCATGCACATGTTACCTGAAGTTCAATCAATCGAGACAGTTAAGTTCAGTGCAGAAACATGAGAAGAAAATGCAACATCATCTTCTGCAGGGAATGAGATGTTCGTGGCTGGTGGGTGGTGTCCAACCAAAGTCCTGCAACCTAGAAGATGATGCAAGACATGCGAGCGTGCCTCCACTCCTGCGCACTCCACCCAGACTCCATGTCAAACTGCTACGTCGCGTCTCTCTCTTGACGTCGGGGATTGAGAAGGCCATGACAGCAGGTGGAGATGGCCATGACGGGCTAGGTGTTGCGACGATCTGGATGGTCTAGGGGTGCTAGCCGGAGGTACAGAGAGAGAAGAGGAAGGCAGAGGGAGGGAGGTGGCTCACCACAGAGAAGGGTTGCTGGGTTGACCGCTCCTGTGGCGGCAGCAAGTTGGGGACTGCGGTGGAAGGCGGCCCAGGACTGCAGTGGCGGTTGCAGTTGGGGCTCAGAGCGAGCGCGACCATGGCGGAAGTGCGGCGGCGGTATCCGGTGGCGCGCAGAAAGATGTTTGGAGCGGCGGTGTGTGATGTGGGGCGGCGGCGCGTTCTGCCGAGGGGGGGAGGTGGGTGTGGTGGCTCGTCCACCGGGAGGGAGGTGGGGGTGGCGGCGCGTCCGCCATGGAGGAAGGTGGGGGCGGCGGCGCATCTGACGGGGTGGAAGGTGGGGACGGCGGTGCGTCTGCCATTGAGGAAGGTGGGGGCAGCGGCCGGGGGTGGCGTTGAGGAGGCGTGCGGAGGCGCGCGGTAGGTGGCGTTTGGCAGGGATGGCGGGGAAGGTGGGGCGGCGCGGTAGCTCCGGGGGTTGGTGGGTGGGGGCGCCGATGGGCCGGTGGGTGGAAGTTGGGGATCGAGGGAGTGCGGGAGGTGGGGATCGAGGGAGTGCGGGAGGTACGGGACGATTGTTTTTTTGTTCCGGCGGGCTTCGGGAGTTCGGGAACATCTGAATCGGGCCCTATATAGGGCCGCCGTGATCCAAATAACTATTCTGATCCCGGGATTCACGGAATATATATATATATATATATATATATATATATATATATATATATATATATATTGCTGTTCTAAGAATGATCATGATGCCCTATTTTATTTTATCGGCTTTTGCTTGAGGACAAGCGAGGTCTAAGCTTGGGGGAGTTGATACGTCCATTTTGCATCATGCTTTTATATCGATATTTATTGCATTATGGGCTGTAATTACACGTTATGTCACAATAATTATGCCTATTCTCTCTTATTTTACAAGGTTTACATGAAGAGGGAGAATGCCGGCAGCGGGAATTCTCCGCTGGAAAAGGAGCAAATATTAGAGACCTATTATGCACACCTCCAAAAGTCCTGAAACTTCACGGAAGTTATTTTTGGAAGTAATAAAAAATATTGGCGAAAGAATCCACCAGAGAGGGCCCACACCCTAGCCACGAGGGTGGGGGGAGCGCCCTACCCCCTAGGCGAACCAATCTAGGGCTCCGGCAGAGCTGTTCTGCCGAGGAAACTTCCCTCCGGGAGGGGGAAATCATCACCATCGTCATCACCAACGATCCTCTCATCGGGAGGGGGTCAATCTCCATCAACATCTTCACCAGCACCATCTCATCTCAAACCCTAGTTCATCTCTTGTATCCAATCTTTGTATCCAAACCTCAGATTGGTACCCGTGGGTTGCTAGTAGTGTTGATCACTCCTTGTAGTTGATGCTAGTTGGTTTACTTGGTGGAAGATCATATGTTCAGATCCATTATGCATATTAATACCCCTATGATTATGAACATGAATATGCTTTGTGAGTAGTTACGTTTGTTCCTGAGGACATGTGAGAAGTCTTGCTATAAGTAGTCATGTGAATTTGGTATTCGTTCGATATTTTGATAAAATGTATGTTGTCATCCCTCTAGTGGTGTCATGTGAAAGTCGACTACATGACACTTCACCATTGTTTGGAACTAGAGGGAGGCATTGGGAAGTAATAAGTAGATGATGGGTTGCTAGAGTGATAGAAGCTTAAATCCTAGTTTATGTGTTGCTTCGTAAGGGGCTGATTTGGATCCATATGTTTCATGCTATGGTTAGATTTACCTTAATACTTCTGTTGTAGTTGCGGATGCTTGCAATGGGGGTAAATCATAAGTGGGATGCTTGTCCAAGTAAGGATAGTACCCAAGCACCGATCCACCCACATATAAAATTATCAAAGTACCGAACGCGAATCATATGAACGTGATGAAAACTAGCTTGACGATAATTCCCATGTGTCCGCGGGAGCGCTTTCCTTCATATAAGAGTTTGTCCAGGCTTGTCCTTTGCTACAAAAAGGATTGAGCCTTCTTGCTGCACCTTATTTACTTTTATTATTTGCTACTCGTTACAAATTACCTTATCAAAAAACTATCTGTTACCGATAATTTCAGTGCTTGCAGAGAATACCTTACTAAAAACTGCGTATCATTTCCTTCTGCTCCTCGTTGGGTTCGACACTCTTACTTATCGAAAAGGCTATGATAGACCACCGACACTTGTGGGTCATCAAAGAGCAGTGCGGCAATGGCGAGCTCGCGGCGGACCAGCCTTGCGGTGATGGACGTCATGAGGTTGGGGGTTTTGCAGACAGCGTGGCCGGAGAGTGCGCGAGTGGACATCGTGTGCATGGGAATGCACGACATGGGCATCGTGGATGGTTGCCGCGAGGTGGGGGATGAAGGAGTTGACATGCAGGACCCGCATGTCTATGGGTGAGAGAGAGAGAGAGAGAGAGGCGGGCTGGGCGCTATCCTGGTTGGCTGGGCTTTTCCTTTTTCTTTTATTTTTCTATTTTTTGTTTTCTCTTTTCTTCTTTTTCTGTTTCCATCTATAAATTCAGAGACTTTGAATTTAATTTTTCTTCCAATAGTGAATCATTTCTAAATCCCAAATGGTATATTTGTGGTGGGAATTTTGGGCAAATAATTTTTCCTACTTGCATTTTCCATTTGAATTTGGTTTCAAAACCAAATGTATTTCAAATCCATTTCAGAAAATTGACATAGGCTCAAGGTAATTATTTTGACTTATGAAATTCATCTTCGTGCAAAATAATGGAAATCCATTTTAAAATAATTCCCTTTGACATTTGAATTGATTTCAAAGCAAATCCAATACAATTCTTGGAAAAATTTGGCTTGAATATTACTTTGGACTTATTATGTATAGCCTTATGCCCAATAAATATTTTTAAATGGTTTTGTTTCTACCAGAGCGAGCTAGGTTTCAACTAGTTGCGTTGGGATTTTATCCCTCCTAGGAAATTAATCAAGCAAAACAAAGTCAATCACCGTCAAATCTAGGAAATCCATGGGTATTTCCTACCAAAATTTTTAGTTCCCTGTGAATTTTTTGAACACTCCGGATTTGGGAAAAAATCTAGGATGTGACAGCTAGATCCCATCTACCTATCCCTCTTGCTTGCTAGATCAAGGAGAAGGAGACGTCACTGAGTCATACGTGTACATATCTTGAAGGTGTCATTCGTGCGGTGCTTGATTGGATTAGATCGCGAAGAAAGTATGACTACACCAACCACGTTCTTTAGAACATTTCCGCTCTCGGTCTACAAGGCTGTGTAGACTCTTTCCCACTCGTTTTTAGCATCTAGTAGATTAGATCTTGGATGAACTGCACCATACATTTTATTCGACTCTTCCACGTGGACCCTCAAAGTTCATGCAAATTATTAGATCAAATTGTCCAGACACAATTTATCATTAACGCGGTCTAGTATTTGTCTGCGAATGCATCTGATTTCCCTGCAAATCATAAACAAACAAAGGTGGCACTACAGAAGTTCGAGCTTCCGCCCGTGCATTGTGAGCCAAAACCAACGCTTTCCCACACTCTCCTCTCCAATCATTTCCGCGCCTATTTGAAACGAGAAGGGGTGCCGATCAAGATGACAGAGAGGTTTGAGAACATCTTGGCGAAGAAGGAGGCATATGTCAAGCACTATGATATGTAGGGTGAAAAGAAATCGGAGAGGTTCAACATCTTGATGGCGGCAACCGAGAAGAAGATCAACCTCGAAGAGGAGAAGCGGAAACACGAAGAGTAGAAGGTTGAGCTCACGGCCACTTCAGAGTGTACCAAGTTGCGATGATGATGGTGCGCTTCATTCATATGTTATAATGTGCTGAATCGTTTGGCGGCCGCAATGAAGATGTTCCAGAAAGAGACGGATAGTGAGGAGGTGGATGAGGAGGAGGAAGCGGTGGCAGAGTGAGCGAAGAGGCTCGGAGAGCATGTCTGGGAGGGCAAAAATGTCATTTTTTCTCATGGACTCCCGGACAGATTTTTTGTGATCGTGCGCAGTAAAACTATAAGCATCCTCCTCTTTTTGATTGTGATTGGATGTTATGAATACCACACTATTGCTCATATTGCTATGCATTTAAAATGAAGGATAGTTGCGGCTTTTAGGGGATGTCATTGGATTGCCGGATTCTGTATTAATGTCTGCGGACTGATCCGGACAATCTGTAGGACAAATAGTGTGTCCATTTTAGGAATGACGTTGGAGATGCCCTTACCACTTACCACCATACAAACTACAGAAATCACAGTTTAAAATCACAAGACTTAGAGCCACTCCAATAGCTTTCATGTTCGTAAAAAAATGTCGTTTACGGGAACAGAGGCAAAAATAGCCTTCAAACAGCTCCTGTAAACCCAGAAGTTTCCTAAAAGTTTTTTTTACGGAAAAGTGACCTTCTCATATAATTTGCTAGCCTAAAACCGCCTGAACCTTATGTCTCAGATACCCTCATACCACCGCCATGGTCCCGCGCCGCGACTCCACCAGCAGTACCGCCAACCACCGTAGTTGCGCCACCATCATCACCGCCTGGAATTTCATGTCATGACGTCGGGACAAGCTCACACGTGAGGTGCCTCATGCACCGTACAACCCGTACCTTGGCCATGCCAACCACCGCAGATGGCGCCGGCCATTGTCAAGCCTCCCCACCATTGCGCCTTCTCATGCTACTCTGGCTTCCGAAATGGCACCAGCAACATCGTCGACCACAACCACTACAGCGAGTTACATCAGCTTGCCGACCCGTGCCACCGTGCCGCAACTGTCATTGATTGGCGGGTCATAGGCTACTTCTAATATAAAATAGAAAAAAATAGGGGAGACATTTACAGGAACTCAAAAAAGTAGTTGTAAGTCAGTTTTCCCTAAATTATATGGTCATCCCATAACACAACTTTTACGAAAAGTTTTTTAGGGGAACTACTGGAGTGGCTCTTAGGCCACCTTCACAATAGAAGAATAACAACAGAATTTGAGAAATATTCATCAGCGCCTGACTGATCGCCACATCCGGTCGGTTGCCTTCCACTTGCGCCATGTGCTCGATCTGGTCCACGTGTTGCAGCTGCCTTGCTTAAGGAAGAGTGTCACCAAAATGGAGGCAAACCAAAATCACGTCTAATATTCTTATCTGTCATCCTTATCTACATGGCATCCATCCATGATCCCAGACACACATCCAAGGTTCTGGCTGCGAACCTTTGATTTGTGGTTGGAAGCCTTCATTGGACCCCCACAATCAAATAGAGGTGAGAACAAAATCCAATCTCACATGAAACTCCCATACTTGTCCTATCCTGACCCTTTCCCTCTCTCCCTCTGTTCGTGGCGATTATGTCGTTGTCCACCTCCACTGCCGAGCAACCGATGCCTCACCTCACTAGTCGCCCCTCGTCCCCCGTCACCATCTGCCCCCACTATCACTACTAGGGAAAAGCCTAGCAGTAGCGCGGGTATCCGCACTACTGATAAGGCGCTACAGCTAACATTTAGCAGTAGCACGCGTTGACACGCGCTACTTCTATACCTACTTAGCAGTAGCGCTTCCCATACCAGTGCTACTGCTAGGTGCTTTAGTAGTAGCGTTTTTCTGTCCAGCGCTAAAGAGCGCTACTACATATTTTTCTCATATCTTTTTTTTCTTCATATTTGTGATGTTTTTGTATAGGTTTTATACAGTATTCTAATCATATCATAAACATGCAATATGCTCATCATATCATACATATAATCATCTCATCATATCTTCCAACACAAATCATGTCGTCACATCATAATCACGATATAGCTATACAAGTTGCATGACATGTCTCATCATACATAATGTATTACTTCTTGAGGCATCGGTTCGTATCCTTCTCTCGCACTAGCGTGAACCTAAACTAACTACTTGTTGTCGCTCTGAAACCGAAAACCGGTACACCTAGGCCTGACACGCCTGTCACTCGTCGTATACTCCTGGCGTAGCACTTCTTCGTCATCGATGATCTATGCACATGAATCATCACACGAGTCGATGATACACAACATATATAGTTGAGCAACAGAAAAGAGACAAACTTGGAAAAAATATAAGCAACATATCATAAGCATAAATAAAGAAGTTCATCATACCCAAAATGCCCTAACTAGAGTGATATTCGCTAGTTGAGGAGGACGGTTTAATTACATCACAAATAAAGTTTCATCGTGCATAAATCAAAGTTTCATCATTCAGAAAGTATGTACTAAACGGACACACTGTCATATATCCACAATCACTCCAACATGTCGTGATATCCATCCAAGTTAGGGAGACAGTCCCCGAGCTTAGTGAAAGGCTTCAGGTTGAGACGCTGAGCGGCTACATGTGTTCTGACGTCTTCCCGCGACATTTGCCCTTCCTCGTAGAACACCCCTGTTTTTTCAAGGACCTCCTTCATGATGATTTGGACAAGTTCACGCTGGATGTGCTAGAACTCAGCTCGAAGTCGATGATCTGGGATATCTCCTACATTCTTTGCCCATTGCAGAATATGGGCATCCCCGGATGTAGGTGACATGCGAAGGTTATGCTGATCCCGTCTGTACTCCATCATTTGGTGTAGGACATAGAATCCATCACTAAGATTATCACTCGGTTGCTGGATGCAGCAGAAGCCAGTCTTATGGCCGAAGGTGGGCCTGCTGTTCCTTGTCTTCCTGGTCTTGATCTCTCCACCCCATACGTCGTAGAAGAAGATAGCACTATCGAGAACAAACTTGATGTGGGTGTAATATTTTTTGTTCATGTTCTTCAATGAGTCCAAGTAAAGAGCCTAGGAGAATCGGGGGTAAAGGATGATGAGGACGGCGCGCCCGTGGCTGCGCAAAATAAGTACACCTCAAATTAATTAGCCTCCACCATGCAAATGAATGATTGAAATCGAAGGAAGGATATCGGCACAGATTACTTACATGGGATGATAAGGCATGAGAATTGTCTCCTTGTCGTTATTGGCGACCATGAAATCGACGATGTAGTCCCTCGCATATTCACGGTGCTCTACACAAACTGCCAAGAAACCCTCGTGCATGAAGTATGGGTCCGCGACACATTTATAAGGTATCTGCTCAATCCCGATGATGTAGTATGTACAAGGTAAAAAGGTGGACAAATGTAAAATCCATCTGTTTCAAGTGAAACATTTCGAAGATGTAATCGAATCGAAGGAAGAACTTCTTTGTGGGGAATGTGTCGACGTGCAACCTTTGCCGCGACATGTGAACCATGTAGAGTGGGTATCCTGGATTTTCCGAGGTGACTATTATTTTCTCTCCCTGCAGCACATCGTCATGAAGTCTCCTTAGATCGCTGTGTATGGCCTCTACCGCTGCCTTAGGTAGGATTGGTTCACCGGGGATATGGTATTTCGCCGCACCGGGGACAGGTATACGGTCTTTAGCCCGAGGCTGCGAAAGCGGCTAGATCATAGCAGCATCTTTATTGTTGCCTTTCCTCGCTCTCTTCCTATGCTTCTTTGGTACTGGAAGGTCGTCTATAATACGTTCAGCCTCCGGAGGCGGCAATTCAGGCACCGACTCATGACGCTCAAACCGTGAGTACTCACATTGCTGAGCCATCAATCGTTCATCGACATAGGTGCCAGTATTGAGATAATGTAGAGTGTCATCGTCATCCTCATCCTCATCTATGGCATCGATATCTTGCATTACTTCTTCGACATCGGTGACATCATCAGCGACTAATGGAGCCTCTTCCTCACCACATCCGCTATCACCTGGCACGATAGGCCACGCTAATTGGGTAGGTGGGGTATTGATGTTCATACCTTGATGAGGCTACATGGTCGTGGGTGTGCTCCCAGCCGCCTCCAGATGCAGCAGACTCTTTGGCCACAATAGGACCCACCTCTTGCAATCGCCAAGCTGCCACGGGGTCTCGTCGTCATCTCCCCCTAGTAGTACCGGAGGAGCCAAATTCTCGGGGCCCGGTTTGACACTGGCCACGGAAACCTTGAAGACGTTAGGGGGGATCGGCCGGCTGTGGAACAATTGTTCCTTCGCCTTCATTATCATCTCCTTCCCCACGTCCACCTTCTGGCCGCTGATGGTGTACAATATGGTGCATGGGGTTACGTCGGCCTGCAAAGGCATGTCTGCGACATGAGACATCCGAAAGGCAATGGAAACGGGAGATTATACATTTATTGAAGAGGGTCGGTGTGACAGGTACCGTGAGGGCGTCGAGCTTAGCCAAAGACGAAGCACTGCCAAGAACATCCGAGACGGAGGATGGGCTGCTATGAGTAGGTGCGTGAGCCGTGATAACCCACAAGTATAGGGGATCGCAACAGTTTTCGAGGGTAGAGTATTCAACCCAAATTTATAGATTCGACACAAGGGGAGCCAAAGAATATTTGAAGGTATTTGCAGTTGAGTTGTCAATTCAACCACACCTGGAGATTAATTATCTGCAGCAACGTGATCAGTAGCAAAGTAATATGATAGTTTTGATAATAGTGACAGCAGTAACAACAATGGTAACAGTGATAGTGTTAGTTTTGTAGTAAGTGTAACAGTTACAGTAGCAGTAGTAACTTAGCAAGAACAATACAAGATAAATTTGTAGGCATTCGATCAGTGACTTGTTGGATGATATTCATCATGAGACAGTTATAACCTAGGGCGCTACGGGACTAGCTCTAGTTCATCAATATAATGTAGGCATGTATTCTGTAAATAGTCATACGTGTTTATGGAAAGAACTTGGATGACATCTTTTGTCCTACCCTCCCATGGCAGCGGGGTCCATACTAAAAACTAAGGGATATTAAGGCCTCCTTTTAATACAGAAGCGAAACAAAGCATTAACACACGGTGAATACATGAAATCCTCAAACTACGGTCATCATCGGGAGTGGTCCCGACTATTGTCACTCCGGGGTTGCCGGATCAAAACACGTAGTAGGTGACTATAACTTGCAAGATCGGATCTAGAACATAGATATAATGGTGATAACATAAACGGTTCAGATCTGAAATCATGGGACCCGGGCCCAAAGTGACAAGCATTAACCATGGCAAAGTCATAACAACATCAACCTTAGAACATAGTGGATACTAGGGATCAAGACCTGACAAAACTAACTCGATTACACGATGAATCTCATCCAACTCCTCCGCGACCAGCGAGCCTACAAAGGAATTACTCACTCCCAATGGGGAACATCATGGAATTGGCGATGCAGAAGGGTTGGTGATGACGAAGAACAAAGATCCCCCTCCCCGGAGCCCCAAACGGACACCAGATCTGCCCCCCGATGAAGATCAGGAGGTGACGGCGGCTCCTTCTCGTGCATCATGATAATTCTTTCTCCTAGATTTTTTTTCTAAAAAATAGGTATTTATGGAGTTGGAATCACGGTCTGCGGGGCCACCAGGTGGGGACAACCCACCTTGGCGTGCCGGGAGGGGGGCGCGCCCTGATGGGTTGTGCCCACCCAGGTGCCCCCTCCGATGGATCTTGGCTCCGGAAATTCTTTTTATTTATATAAAAATTCCTCGCAAAGTTTTGTTCCATTATGAGAACTTTTATTTCTGCACAAAAACAACACCATGGTAGTTCTGCTAAAAACAGCGTCAGTCCAGAATAAGTTTCATTCAAATTGTGCAAATTAGAGTCCAAAACAAGAGGAGAAGCATTAGGAAAAGTAGATACGTTGGAGACGTATCAACTCCCCCAAGCTTAAACCTTTGCTTGTCCTCATGCAATTCAGCTGATAAACTGAAAGTGAAAAACAGAAACTTCTACGAGCTCTTTTTCCCTTAGTTGCATATAAGCTTAAACATCACCCAGGTTTTCAGCCAACATTATAACTAACCATGCCGACTCTTAAAAATTATATTAACTCATATCAAATGACATAATCAGCTAGCGAGCAATAATATGACAATAGTGGTATCTCGCTAGCCCTTTCATAGACCGCAAAACATAAACGCAGAGCACCTCCAAAGTTCAACCAACGACTAAATATTGTAATTCATGGTAGAGAAGATCCAATCATGATACACCCAACATTAGCTACACACAATGCATAAGCATGACAGCAGTGCTCTTAGGTTCTGGCGCTTATTTTAGAAGATGATGACAGAACATAAAAGTAAATAGATAGTTTCTTCGCAGAGGGAAGCAGTGATTTGCAGAGGTGCCAAAGCTCAATTTTTGAAACAGAGGTAAATGATATTTTGAGACATGCACCCTTCTAATTTACTTCACGACCATCAATTATCAATATCTTCCATGCTAATCACGCTAGTGGCGGTTCCCAAGCGATAAAAGTAAAGGTTTTGACTCCATTGGGAGTTTTTGTTTGATTATTTGTAAGATTTTTTCGTTTGCAGTTTAGCACTCGGCATCCCTATTACCACCCTTTTCTCCTGCAATGGCGAATGAATAAACACTCGACCTGAGAATAACCCGCTTAGCATGGAAGATACCGACCACCTCCTGTCGTTCCATGATCTATCCAGGCACACAAAAAGGATGTTTATTAGAAGTTTTTAGAGGTGGTACATGCAAATTTACTTAGGACGGCAGGGTAATACCGCATATAGGTAGGTATGGTGGACTCATATTGAATAACTTGGGTTCAAGGTTTTTGATGTACAAGCAGAATTCCCACTTATTACACGCGAAGGCTAGAAATTAGATTGAGAAGCGGCCAGCTAGAGAGCAACAACGGTCATGAACATGCATTATGCATAAGTAACATTGGACACTAGCATGAGTAGGATATGAACACCATGAACATAAATATCATAGAGGCTATGTTGGTTTTGATTCAACTACATGCATGAACATGTGCCAAGTCAAGCCACTCAAACATTCAGAGGAGGATACCATATGATCATACTACATCACAATCATTTTAACGCAATGTTGATATCCAAGATAAATCATTATCCACTCCCAGCTACTTATGCATGGCATGAGAAACTATAATCTCTAATTGTCATTGCAAACATGTTTAATCATAACGGGTTGAATCATGGATACTAGGTTAAACATATTTACACAAACAAAACAAGTCGAGTTCATACCCGTTTCTCTCTGCCACGGCCAGTTCATCGAATATTTTCATTATCGCCTTTCACTTGCACGACCAAACGATATGAAAATAATAATAGTGCAAGAGTGTCGTAGACTAATCTAGAATCTGCAAACATTTTATCCAACAGGAGAAGATAAGGTAAAATGGGTTCTTTATTAGATCGACAATTATTCATATGATAGCCACTCAACATTTTCATTGTGGTCTTCTCCTTGGTAAGACTCGAATAAAAGGAAAAGAAATTCAGAGAAACACACTGAAATATTTTTGGAGTTTTTGGTTTTCTTGAACAAGCAAATAAAAAGGGAAAGCAAAAACGAGAAAAAAAATTTACATGGGAAAGCTCCGAACAAACAAAAAGAAGAACAAGGAAATCTGTTTGGGTTTTCTTTTTAGTGCTACAGCTAAGCATGCATAGAAAGTAAATTAACTACATTTTTTTGGTTTTTCTAAGGTTTTATTTTTTTTCAAACACACAAGAAGAAAGCAAGAAAATAAAGTTAAGCACGGATGATATAATGAAAAAGTGTAAACACCGACAACTGGAATGAGATGTGTGAACATGAATGTAATGTCGGTGAGTGATGTCTACTACACAACCTTCTTCTTGTAGACATTGTTGGGCCTCCAAGTGTAGAGGTTTGTAGGACAGTAGCAACTTTCCCTCAAGTGGATGACCTAAGGTTTATCAATCTGTAGGAGGCATAGGATGAAGATGGTCTCTCTCTCTAGCAACCCTGCAACCAAATAACAAAGAGTCTCTTGTGTCCCCAACACATCCAATACAATGGTAAATTGTATAGGTGCACTAGTTTGGCGAAGAGATGGTGATACAAGTACAATATGGATAGTAGATAATAGTTTTTGTAATCTGAAAATATAAAAACAGCAAGGTATCTAATGATAAAAGTGAGCGTAAATGGTATTGCAATGCGTTGAAACAAGGCCTAGGGTTCATACTTTCGCTAGTGTAAGTTCCCTCAACAATACTAACATAATTGGATCATAAAACTATCCCTCAACATGAAACAAAGAGTCACTCCAAAGTCACTAATAGCGGAGAACGAACAAAGAGATTATGGTAGGGTACGAAACCACCTCAAAGTTATTCTTTCCAATCAATCCTTTGGGCTATTCCTATAAGTGTCACAAACAGCCCTAGAGTTCGTATTAGAATAACACCTTAAGACACAAATCAACCAAAATCCTAATGTTACCTAGATACTCCAATGTCACCTCAAGTATCCGTGGGTATGATTATACGATATGCATCACACAATCTCAGATTCATCTATTCAACCAACACATAGAACCTCAAAGAGTGCCCCAAAGTTTCTACCGCAGAATCACAACGAAAACGTGTGCCAACCCCTATGCATAGGGCGGAACCCGCAAGTTGATCACCAAAACATACATCAAGTGAATCACGTGATATCCCATTGTCACCACAGATACGCACGGCAAGACATACATCAAGTGTTCTCAAATCTTTAAAGACTCAATCCGATAAGATAACTTCAAAGGGGAAAACTCAATCCATTACAAGAGAGTGGAGGGGTAGAAGAAACATAAGATCCAACTATAATAGCAAAGCTCGCGATACATCAAGATCGTGCTAAATCAAGAACACGAGAGAGAGAGAGAGAGAGATCAAACACATAGCTACTGGTACATACCCTCAGCCCCGAGGGAGAACTACTCCCTCCTCGTCATGGAGAGCACCGGGATGATGAAGATGGCCGCCGGAGAGGCATTGCCCCCTCCGGCAGGGTGCCAGAATGGGTCTAGATTGGCTTTCGGTGGCTACGGAGGCTTCTGCCGGCGGAACTCCCGATCCATTGTGCGTTCTGGAAGTTTTAGGATACGTGGGTATATATGGGTGAAAGGAGTACGTCGGTGGACCGAAGGGGGGGCCACAAGGCAGGGGGGCGTGCCCCCTACCCTCGTGAGCTCCTCCTTCATCTTCTGATGTAGGGTCCAAGTCTATCCAGTAGGTTTCCTTCCAAAAATAAATTCTGTAGTTGATTTTGTTCCGTTTCGACTCCGTTTGATATTCCTTTTCTTCGAAACACTGAAATAGGCATAAAACAGCAAATCTGGGCTGGGCCTCCGGTTAATAGGTTAGTCCCAAGAATAATATAAAAGTGGAAAATAAAGCCCAATATTGCCCAAAACAGTAGATAATATAGCATGGAGCAATCAAAAATTATAGATACGTTGGAGACATATCAAGCATCCCCAAGCTTAATTCCTGCTCGTCCTCGAGTAGGTAAATGATAAAAAGATAATTTTTGATGTGGAATGCTAGTTGGTATAATTTCAATGTAATTCTTCTTACTTGTGATATGAATATTCAGATCCGAAAGATTCAAGACAAAAGTTCATATTGACATAAAAATAATAATACTTCAAGCATATTAATAAAGCAATTATGTCTTCTCAAAATATCATGGCCAAAGAAAGCTATCCCTACAAAATCATATAGTCTGGCTATGCTCTATCTTCACCACACAAAGTATTTAAATCATGCACAACCCCGATGACAAGCCAAGCAATTGTTTCATACTTTTGATGTTCTCAAACTTTTTCAATCTTCACGCAATACATGAGCGTGAGCCATGGACATAGCACTATAGGTGGAATAGAGTGGTGGTTGTGGAGAAGACAAAAAGGAGAAGATAGTCTCACATCAACTAGGCGTATCAATGGGCTATGGAGATTCCCATCAATAGATATCAATGTGAGTGAGTAGGGATTGCCATGCAACGGATGCACAAGAGCTATAAATGTATGAAAGCTCAACAAAAGAAACTAGTGGGTGTGCATCCAACTCGCTTGCTCGCGAAGACCTAGGGCATTTTGAGGAAGCCCATCATTGGAATATACAAGCCAAGTTCTATAATGAAAGATTCCCACTAGTATAAGAAAGTGACAAGATAGGAGACTCTCTATCATGAAGATCATGGTGCTACTTTGAAGCACAAGTGTGGTAAAAGGATAGTAGCATTGTCCCTTCTCTCTTTTTCTCTCATTTTTTTATTTGGGCATTTTATCTTTTTTATGGCATCTTTTCTATTTTTTTATTTGGGCTTCTTTGTCCTCTTTTATTTATTTATTTTCGTCCGGAGTCTCATCCCGACTTGTGGGGGAATCATAGTCTCCATCATCCTTTCCTCACTGGGACAATGCTCTAATAATGATGATCATCACACTTTTATTTACTTACAACTCAAGAATTACAACTCGATACTTAGAACAAGATATGACTCTATATGAATGTCTCCGGCGGTGTACCGGGATGTGCAATGACTCATGAGTGACATGTATGAAAGAATTATGAATGGTGGCTTTGCCACAAATACGATGTCAACTACATGATCATGCTAAGCAATATGGCAATGATGGAGTGTGTCATAATAAACGAAACGGTGGAAAGTTGCATGGCAATATATCTCGTAATGGCTATGGAAATGCCATAATAGGTAGGTATGGTGGCAGTTTTGAGGAAGGTATATGGTGGGTTTATGGTACCGGCGAAAGTTGCATGGTACTAGAGAGGCTAGCAATGGTGGAAGGGTGAGAGTGCGTATAATCCATGGACTCAACATTAGTCATAAAGAACTCATATACTTATTGCAAAAATCTACAAGTTATCAAAGCAAAGTATTACGCGCATGCTCCTAGGGGGATAGATTGGTAGGAAAAGACCATCGCTCGTCCCCGACCGCCACTCATAAGGAAGACAATCAATAAATAAATCATGCTCCGACTTCATCACATAACGGTTCACCATACGTGCATGCTACGGGAGTCACAAACTTCAACACAAGTATTTCTCAAATTCACAACTACTCAACTAGCATGACTCTAATATCACCATCTCATATCTCAAAACAATCATCAATTATCAAACTTCTCTTAGTATTCAACACACTCATAAGAGAATTTTATTATTCTTGAATACCTAGCATATGAGGATTTTAAGAAAATTACCATGCTATTAAGACTCTCAAAATAATCTAAGTGAAGCATGAGAGTTTATCTATTTATTCAAAATAAAACTACCACCATGCTCTAAAAGATATAAGTGAAGCACTAGAGCAAACGACAAACTACTCCGAAAGATATAAGTAAAGATCAATGAGTAGTCGAATAATTATGCAACTATGTGAAGACTCTCTAACATTTAATAATTTCAGATCTTGGTATTCTATTCAAACAGCAAGCAAAGCAAAATAAAATGACATTCTAGGAATGGCAAACATCATGTGAAGAAGCAAAAACTTAGGATGAACCGAAACTAACCGATAATTGTTGAAGAAGAAAGGTGGGATGCCAACCGGGGCATCCCCAAGATTAGACGCTTGAGACTTGTTGAAATATTATCTTGGGGTGCCTTGGGCATCCCCAAGCTTGAGCTTTTGTGTCTCCTTAATTCCTCTCATATCACGGTCTCCCTAAATCTCAAAAGCTTCATCCACACAAAACTCAACAAGGACTCATGAGATAAGTTAGTATAAACCATTGCCAAAACCTTATCATACTCTACTGTAGCAACTCACTAAAATTATTATTCAACATTTCATACTAATACTATTCTCTAGCTTGAAACATATTGAGGCAACCACCTAGATAATGTAAATCATGTACAATCTATCTTTTTCAATTACAAATATTGGGGTAGCATTAAATGTTATATTTTTTGTTCTCCAAAGAAAACCTACAATTATTCAACTGTTGGTACTTAAAGGTTGTCAAGGTAGATGAATATGTAGCCATCCAGTGTGCACTAAACTACTCCAATTTCCATCTTATGGTAGAATTTTGAGCTAGACTCCTGCTATCTGCAGATTTTGTCTTCCAGGTTATGGATATCACAATGCATGTATTCACCATTGTGGTGTAGCCTAAGGATACTTTCTAACTATATATACATCATTGGTAGTTCATATCTTCAGTTGAGCAATATTTTACACACAACATGTCCTTTTATTGCAGGAATAACCCAACATATCTTGGCGAAGATGGAAAGAGGATAATTTCTTCATTTCGTATAGGCGATGATTTGATGTTTCTGATGATTGACTTGACTCCTTCCTTCTAGCGAAGAACCTCAAATAATTCTCACGTATGTGTGTGGGATGAACGAGAAGGAGTTGATCGATCCGGAGAGAACCTAGCGAGAGGCTTGGGGATCGAGGTAGGGTTATATGTAGCAGGCTGGACCTAGAGGGAGGGCTGGCCTGGTTAGTTTCGGTGGAGAGGGAAAATGGCCAGAAGAAGGCCTGCTCGGCTGAAAAAAATAAAGATTTAGAGAAAGAAAGAGAGGGCTAGGAGGAGAGTTTGGACATGGGGTTATTTTCCTTGGTCTTATAAAAAAATGAGACTGATCCAGGAAAATAGAAATAGTCAATGTGTGGAAATTTTGATCCAACTCATGTGAATTTAATTCAAATCGGCTTGAAATAGGAAGTGGGTGTTTGGAAGGTGTAAATGTTGAGATTTTGGTAAGGCTTCGATACATGCACAAAGATTTATTGGCAAGGTTTTGATTCGTTTCTCCTGTTACAACACACAAGCATATTTACTATATGAATAACTGGAAATGTAAATTATAAAACTGAAATTATGGTAATGAACTTACGAAATGAGCTTGCATCGAGGTCCAAACTTCAAGTGAGTCTGCACGAGCTCCTGTTGTATCTCAGGGTAATAGCTAACCGCCCCCGCACGGAATGTTGTTCGGCTGGGAACAACGACATGGAGCAGCTACCACAGCTTAGGCTATAGCTTAGGTGCACCAGACGCAAGCAATGCTACCCGCAATAGCTCTTGCCTTGCTGCTGGTGGCGGCGACGACCTCGAATGGCAGACCACATCCCACCTTGTGTAAATCATCTACACGGGCGGCGGCGGCGCACAAGGGAGTACCGGGGAATGGGAAAAGATAAGGAAGTGCTCTCATGACGACGCACAAAGGGAGTACTATATTTTTAGTAGAACACAATGGAGTACTAGAGCAGGTGTAGGAAGATGAGTTCCTGGGTCCTTTTGTATACGTTAACTATTTTGTTTGGGCCAAGCCGAAATAGTTAAAAAAAATTCCCAACCAAACAATCAAATATCTGTAAAAATTACCAAAAACAATGCCCAAAAATTTAACACATAAAAATAGTTTAAAACCTTTCAAAAATATATGTTTATACTTTTAAAAACACTTAATAATTCCTCCCAAAATCATTTGTTTTACTAAAAAGACCATTTCTAAATGTACAATAGAAAAACATTCTTTTCAAAAAAACACCTGATAAAAAATATTAATTTATAGAGAAATGTTTCAATTTTCATAAAAATGCTAACTATTCTTCAAAAGGTGTTACATTTTTAATGAAAACATTAACTTTTTTAAAAATAAGGAAAAATTTCCACGTTCAACATTACTGTCGACGTTTATTGAAATTGGATATAAAAAATGATGTAAAATGGCACATGAAGCAGGTTGTGCCCCTTTTGTCGCCCGGTGCAACGCACGAGCATTTGTACTAGTCAGAAGCAAACCAAGGGGCATTGCGGGAGTCTGGACCTCTGCCCGCGCCGCGCCACGCCAAAACCCGTGCTTCCGCACCCTCTCTGCTCCGATCATTTCCGCGCCAAGTTGAAGCGAAAAGAGGCGCCGGTCAAGATGATGGAGATGTTCGAGGATATCTTGGCGAAGAAGGAGGCATATGTCAAGCGCTATGGTGCATAGGGAGAAAGAAATGTAGAGAGGTTCACCATCTTGATGACGGCAACCGAGAAGAAGATCAACCTCGAAGTGGAGAAGACCAAACTCGAAAAGAAGAAGGTTGAGCTCGCGGCCACTTCAAAGGATACCAAGATGATGTTGACCATGAGAAGTGGACGAGTTGGATCTTGATGTGACAATGATCGTGCACTTCGTCCATGTTAGATGTTGAAGCATTTGGCGGCCACGATGGAGACGTCCCACAAGGAGACGCATAGTAAGGTGGCAGATGGTGAGGAAGCGAATGATGAGGAGGAAGCGGTGCAGAGTTAGTGAAGAGGCTCAGACAGCATGTCTGGGAGGGAAAAATGTGATCTTTTGCATGGACTGCCGGACAGGTTCTTTTGTGATCGGGCGCATGTAAAAAACTATAAACATCCGACACTTTTTGGTTGTGATTGGAGTGCTATGAATACCACACTATTGCTCATATTGCTATGCATTTAAAATAAAGGATAGTGCGGCATTTAGGGGATGTGATTGGATGACTAGCTCCCGTATTTATGTTCGTGGACCGATCCGAACAAGTCCGCAGGACAAATAGTGTGCCCATTTTAGGAACAGCGTTGAAGATGCCCTTACTATTTACCACCATACAAACTACATAAATCATAGTTTAAAATCAATAGACTCATAGCAACTCCAATAGCTTCCTTATTCATAAGAAAATATCATTTACGGGGAGTACAGGCAAAAATAGCCCTCAAACAGCTCCTGTAAACCCAGAAGTTTTCCAAAAGTTTTTTTTACCGAAAGCTGGCCATCTCGTATAATTATGGTAGCCTAAGACCGCTTGAACTTTATGGCTCGGATACCCTCGTGCCACCACGACAGAACCGCGCCACCACTCCATGGGCAACACCGCTGACCACCGTCGCCACGCCATCACCATTACCGCCTCGAGTTTCACGTCGCTAAGACGGGAGAGGAGCTCACAAGTGAGGCGCCTCATGCGCCGCACCCCGGCCAAGCATTTGGATTTCGTTTTGGGGATTTTACCGGGTCTGGACGAAACGGGCGAAATTCATTTTTTGGAATTTTTTTTGAAAAGTTTTGGTCAAAAATTATGATCCAAAATTTAAATTTTGAATGAAATTTGACCAAAATTTATCCAAAACTATGAAATAAACCAGAACATAAGTGTACAGTAGATCGTTTATTTAGCCAGTAGAAGTCATACAATAAAATCAAAGTTTATCCCATACTACCTAATAATCACGACAAGGTAGAAATAAATCCTAGTCTATCATATACTTTCTAATAATCACGACATTCCGCATCCCCGGCAGTCACAACGGTAACGACAGAGATAGTGAGACTGGAGAAGAATTCGAAGATAAGCCGAAGGACAATCCCCCCCCCCCCCCCACACACACACACACACATACACAGTCGAACGGTCAATGCATCACGCAAGTCATGACTGGAGTGGAAACCATCGAGGTTGCTGAAGCAAGGCGGTAGCCCTTTGTGCTGATGTCGAGGTAGCCGAGAGCATAGGATGGTGTAGCCGTGGTCGAGGTAGTCGTGCGAGGGACGTCGTGGTTGATGTTGAGTCGGGGTGGCCAGTGTCGAGTAAGTCATCATGGACCGGGAAGAAGAGCAGCGGCGTCGGCCAAAGGAGGCAGCGTCGATGGCTAGGTTAGGAGCACGACGGCGGTGCTCGAAGTAGGCGAGGAAGAACCCGACAGCATGACGAAGACTGGCGCGGATGGTGGTGTTCCCGCGTCTAGGAAGGCGGCAAGGCGCATACCACACAGAAGTCGACGCGTGTGCACGACGAAGTGGACCGTGTGTCGCGGCACTACGGTCCGAAGGGGCGACGTAGTGACGGCATGTGGCTCGGGGCGACGGTGGGGAAGACCTCAGGAACGCCGCAAGGACCGCATTCCACACTCTCTACGCCCAGATGGGGCGACGCAGCGGCAACGCAAGGGTCAGTGCAGCCACATGACCGGCTTGGAGCGGACAGCCTCAAGGCGGCGGTGGACTGCAGGTCGCGGAACTACGGTCTGATGGGTCGACGTACCGGTATCGCGCGAGTCGGTGCAACAATGGGAATGGACTCGGTACTGATTTTCTGAAAAACCAAAAACAAGTAGAAAACATCAACTGGCAATAGGCACTGGGTTAATAGGTTGGTCCAAAAAATGAAATAAAATAGGATAAAACTGCAAATAAAGTATCCAAGATTAATAATATAATAGCATGAAATAATAAAAAAAATTATAGATATGTTGGAAACATATCAATCGACCTCCTTGGGGGAGGCATGGTGCGAAAGCGGTGGCGGCTAGGGTTTGGATCAGGGTTAGGCTAATACCATGTAGAAGGGTAGAGGGAATTGTTTAATATATTGCTGGAACTATGTGGACGTATATATAAGAGTACATGACCATCTTGGAGTACCAACAAAGTAGAAATAAATCGTAATATAGCATATACTTCCTAATAATCAGATACTCAACACTTCCCACCATCGCGTTTGCTCCACCTCTAGCTGCCTAAATGCCACCACTAGCACCGCCAACCACTGCCAATACAGCAAGTTACATCGGCTTGCCAACCCGTGCCGCAAGTGCTCACCTCACTGGAGTCAATGGCGCGATGGCGGAGGACTCAGGTTTCGGTGAAGTCGGGATTGCATGGGGCTAGGGGTTTCTGTGAAGTTGTCTGGGAGGTTCGTCGTGTGCGGGGAGTCAAATGGTGGCAAGCGTTAGTCTCGGGGGGCAACTGTGCTGTTGGAATTTCACCGGCGACGAGCAAGGGCAGTGCGGCAATGGCGAGCTCGCGGCGGAGTAGCCTTGCGGCAATGGGCGTCATGAGGTTGGGGGTTTTGCAGAGGCAGTTGGGGGCTTCTTACAGGCAGGGTGGCGAGGCTCAGTGTGGCCGGAGAGCACGCGAGTGGCATTGTGTGCGCGGGCATGCACGACATGGGCGTCGTGGGTGGTTGGTGCATGGTGGGGGGCGAAGGAGCTGATATGTGGGGCCCGCATGTCTATGGGTGAGAGAGAGATAGGTGGGCTGGGGCGCTATCCTGGTTGGCTGGGCCTTTTCGTTTTTCTTTTATTTTTCTGTTTTTTGTTTTTTCTTTTCTTCCTTTTCTATTTCCTTCTATAAATTCAGATAGACTTTGAATTTAATTTTTCTTCCAATAGTGAATCATTTCTAAATTCCAAATGGTATATTTGTGGTGGGAATTTTGGACAAATAATTTCTGCAACTTGCATTTTCCATTTGAATTTGGTTTCAAAACCAAATGTTTTTCAAATCCATTTCAAAAAATTGACAAAGGGTCGAGGTAATTATTTTTACATATGAAATTCATCTTCGTGCAAAATAATGGAAAGCCATTTTAAAATAATTCCCTTTGACGTTTGAATTGATTTCAAAACAAATCTAATACAATTCTTCGAAAATTTTGGCTTGAATATTACTTCAGACTTATTATGGATAGCCTTATACCCAATAAATATTTTAAAATGGTTTGGTTTCTACCAGAGGCAGCTAGGTTTCAACTAGTTGCACTCGGATTTTATCCCTCCTAGGAAATTAATCAAGCAAAGCAAAGTCAATCACCATCAAATCTAGGCAATCCATGGGTATTTCCTACCAAAATTTTTAGTTCCCTGTGAATTTTCCAACACTCCGGATTTGGGGAAAAAAACTAGGATATGACACCTAGATCCCATCTACCTATCCCTCTTGCTTGCTAGATCAAGGAGAAGGAGACGTCACTGAGCCGTACACGTACATATCTTGAAGGTGCCATTCGTGCGGTGCTTGATCGGATTAGATCGCAAAGAAAGTATGACTACACCAACCACGTTCATTAGAACGTTTCCGCTCTCGGTCTACAAGGTTATGTAGACTCTTTCCCACTCGTTGTTAGCATGTAGTAGATTAGATCTTGGATGAACTGCACCGTACGTTTTATTTGACTCTTCCACGCGGACCCTCAAAGCGCATGCAATTTATTAGATCAAATTGTCCAGACACAATTTATCATTAACGCGGTCTAGAGTTTGTCTGCGAACGCATATGATTTTCCTGCAAATCGTTAACAAACCAAGGTGGCACTACAGAAGTTCGAACCTCTGCCCGCGCATTGTGAGCCAAAACCAACGCTTTCCCACCCTCTCCTCTCCAATCATTTCCCCGTAAAGTTGAAGCGAGAAGGGGCGCCGATCAAGATGACGGAGAGGTTCGAGAACATCTTGGCGAAGAAGGGGGCATATGTCAAGCACTATTCGGAGAGGTTCAACATCTTGATGGTGGCAACTGAGAAGAAGATCAACCTCGAAGAGGAGAAGACCAAACTCGAAGAGTAGAAGATTGAGATCACGGCCACTTCAGAGGGTACCAAGTCGCGATGATGATGGTGCGCTTCATCCATATGTTATGATGCGCTGAACCGTTTGGCCGCCGCAATGAAGATGTTCCAGAAGGAGACGGATAGTGAGGAGGTGGATGAGGAGGAGGAAGCAGTGGCAGAGTGAGCAAAGAGGCTCGGAGAGCATGTCTAGGAGGGCAAAAATGTCATTTTTTTCATGGACTCCCGGACATATTTTTTTTGTGATCGCGCGTAGTGAAACTATAAGCATCCGCCTCTTTTTGATTGTGATTGGATGTTATGAATATCACACTATTGCTCATATTGCTATGCATTTAAAATGAAGGATAGCTGCGGCTTTTAGGGGATGTGATTGGATGGCCGGATTCTGTATTCATGTTCGTGGACTGATCCGGACAAGTCTGCAGGACAAATAGTGTGTCCATTTTAGGAATGACGTTGGAGATGTCCTTACCACTTACCACCATCAAACTACAGAAATCACAGTTTAAAATCACAAGACTTAGAGCCACTCCAATAGCTTTCCTATTCGTAAAAAAATATCATTTACGGGAAACAGAGGCAAAAATAGCCTTCAAATAGCTTTTGTAAACCCAGAAACTCCCTAAAAGTTTTTTTTACGGAAAAGTGACCTTCTCATATAATTTTGGTAGCCTGAAACCACTTGAACTTTATGTATCAGATACCCTCATACCACCACCATGGTCCCACGCCACGACTCCACCAGCAGTGCCGCCGACCACCATAGTTGCGCCACCGTCATCACCACCTGGAGTTTCATGTCATGACGTCGGGACAAGCTCACAAGTGAGGTGCCTCATGCGCCGTACGGCCCGTACCCCGGCCATGCCGACCACCGCAGATGGCGCCGCCCATTGTCAAGCCTCCCCACCGCTGCGCCTCCTCCTGCTCCTCTGGCTTCCGAAATGGCACCAGCAACACCGTCGACCACCGCCACTACAGCGAGTTACGTCGGCTTGCTGACCCGTGCCACCGTGCCACAACTGTCACTGATTGGCGGGTCGTAGGCTACTTCTAATACAAAATAGAAAAAAATAGGGGAGCCATTTATGGGAACTCAAAAAAGTAGTTGTAAGTCAATTTTCCCTAAATTATATGGTCATCCCATAAAACAACTTTTACGGAATGTTTTTTAGGGGATCTACTGGAGTGGCTCTTAGGCCACCTTCACAATAGAAGAGTAACAACAAAATTTGAGAAATATTCATCAGCGCTTGACTGATCGCCACATTCGATCGGTTGCCTTCCACTTGCGCCATGTGCTCGATCTGGTCCACATGTTGCGGCTACCTTGCTTAAGGAAGAGTGTCACCAAAATGGAGGCAAACCAAAAACACGTCTAATATTCTTATCTTTCATCCTTATCTACACGGCATCCATCCAGGTTCCCAGACACACATCCAAGGTTCTGGCTGGGAACCTTGGATGTGTGGTTGGAAGCCTTCATTGAACCCCTACAATCAAATAGAGGTGAGAACAAAATCCAATCTCACATGAAGCTCCCACACTTGTCCTATCCTGACCCTTTCCCTCTCCCCTCTAATCGTGGCGATTACGTCATTGTCCACCTCCACTGCCGAGCAACCGATGCCTCGCCTCACTAGTCACCCCTCGTCCCCCGTCACCATCTGCCCCCACTATCACTACTAGGGAAAAGCCTAGCAGTAGCGCGGGTACCTGCTCTACTGATAAGGCGCTACAACTAACATTTAGCAGTAGTGCGTGTTGACACGCGCTACTTCTATACCTACTTAGCAGTAGTGCTTCCCATACCAGCGCTACTGCTAGGTGCTTTAGCAGTAGCGTTTTCCTGTCCAGCACTAATGAGCGCTACTACTATATTTTCTCATATCTTTCTTTTACTACGTATTTGTGATGTTTTTTTATAGGTTTTATACAGTATTCTAATCATATCATAAACATGCAATATGCTCATCATATCATACATATAATAGTCTCATCATATCTTCCAACACAAATCATGTCGTCACATCATAATCACGATATAGCTATACAAGTTACATGACATATCTCATCATACATAATGTAGTACTTCTGGAGGCGTCAGTTCGTATCCCTCTCTCGCACTAGCGTGAACATAAACTAACTATTGGCTGTCGCTCTGAAACCGGAAACCGGTACACCCGGGCATGACACTCCGGTCACTCGTCGTATACTGCTGGCGTAGCACTTCTTTGTCATCGATGATCTATGCACCTGCATCGTCACATGAGTCGATGATATGCAACATATATAGTTGAGCAACAGAAAGAGACAGTCTTGGCAAAAATAGAGGAAACATATCATAAGCATAAATAAAAAAGTTTATCGTACCCAAAATGCCCTAACTAGAGTGATCTTCGCTAGTTTAGGAGGACGGTATAATTACATCACAAATAAAGTTTCATCGTGTATGACTCAAGTTTCGTCATTCAGAAAGTATGTACTAAAGGGACACGTTGTCATATATCGACAATCACTCCAACATGTCGTGACATCCATCCAAGTCAGGGATATAGTCCCCGAGCTTAGTGAAAGGCTTCAGGTTGAGACGCTGAGTGGCTACGCGTGTTCTGGCGTCTTCCTGAGACATTTGCCCTTCCATGTAGAACATCCCTGTTTTTTCGAGGACCTCCTTCATGATGATTTGGACAAGTTCACGCTGGATGTGATGGAACTCAGCTCGAAGTCGATGATCCGGGATATCTCCTACGTTCTTTGCCCATTGCAGAATATGGGCATCGCCGGATGTAGGTGACCTGCGAAGGTTCTGCTGATCCCGTCTCTACTCCATCATTTGGTGTAGGACATAGAAACCATCACTAAGATTATCACTTGGTTGCTGGATGCAGCAGAAGTCGGTCTTATGGCCTAAGGCGGGCCTGTCGTTCCTTGTCTTCCTGGTCTTGATCTCTCCACCCCGTATGTCATAGAAGAAGATAGCATTGTCGAGAACAGACTTGATGTGGGTGTAATCCTTTTTGTTCATGTTCTTTGATGAGTCCAAGTAAAGAGCGTGGGAGAATCAGGGGTAAAGGAGGATGAGGACGGCGCGCCCGTGGCTGCGCAAAATAAGGACACCTCAAATTAATTAGCCTCCATCGTGCAAATGAATGATTGAAATCGAAGGAAGGATATCCGCGTGGATTACTTACATGGGATGATAAGGCATGAGAATTGTCTCCTTGTCCTTATTGGCGACCATGAAATCGACGATGTAGTCCCTCGCGTATTCACGGTGCTTTGTGCAGACTGCCAAGAAACCCTCGTGCAGGAAGTATGGGTCAGCAACACATTTATAAGGTATCTGCTCAATAACGATGATGTAGTTCATGTACAAGGCAAAAAGGCGGACAAACGTAAAATCTAGCTTTTTCAAGTGAAACATGTCGAAGATGTAATCGAATTGAAGGAAGAACTTCTCCGCAGGGAATGTGTCGACGTACAACCTTTGCCACGGCATGTTAACCACGTAGAGTGGGTATCCTGGATTTTCCAAGGCGACTAGGCTTTTCTCTCTCCGCAGCACATCGTCATGAACTCTCCTTAGATCGTTGTGTATGGCCTCTACCGCTGCCTTAGGTAGGATTGGTTCACCGGGGATATGGTATTTCGCCGCACTGGGGACATGTATACGGTCTTGAACCCGATGTTGCGAAAGCGGCTGGATCATAGCAGCATCTTTATTGTTGCCTTTCCTCGCTCTCTTCCTATGCTTCTTTGGTACTGGAAGGTCGTCTATAATACGTTCAGCCTTCGAAGGCGACAATTCAGTGACTGGCTCATGATGCTCAAACCCTGAGTACTCATACTGCTGAGACATCAATCCTTCATCATCATAGGTGCCCGTATTGAGATATTGTAGAGTGTCATCGTCATCCTCATCCTCATCTATGGCATCGATATCATGCATTGCTTCTTCGATGACGGCAACGTCATCAGCGACTAATGGAGCCTCCTCCTCATCCCGTCCTCTATAACCCGGCATGACAGGCGACGCTAATTGGGTAGGTGGGGTGTTGATGTTCGTAACTTGCTGAGGACACGTGGTTGTGGGTGTGCTCCCGGCCGCCTCCAAACGAAGCAGACTCTTTGGTCACAATAGGACCCACCTCTTGCAATCGCCAAGCCGCCGCGGGGTCTCGTCGTCATCTCCCCCTAGTAGTACCGGAGGAGCCAAATTCTCATGTCCCGGTTTGACACTAGCCACGGAAACCTTGAAGACGTCAGGTTTGACACTGGCTATGGAACAATTATTCCTTTGGCTTCATTATCATCTCCTTCCCCGCGTCCACCTTCTAGTCGCTGATGGTGTACAATATGGTGCATGGGGTTACGTCGGCCTGGAAAGACATGTCTGCGACGTGAGACATCCAAAAGGCAACGGAAACGGGAGATTATACATTTATTGAAGAGGGTCGGTGTGATAGGTACCGTGAGGGCTTCGAGCTCTGCCAAAGATTAAGCACCGCCGAGCACGTCCGAGACGGAGGACGGGCTGCTATGAGCATGTGCGGGAGCCATGATAACCCACAAGTATAGGGGATCGCAACCGTTTTCGAGGGTAGAGTATTCAACCCAAATTTATAGATTCGACACAAGGGGAGCCAAAGAATATTTGAAGGTATTAGCAGCTGAGTTGTCAATTCAGTCACACCTAGAGATTAATTATCTACAACAACGTGATCAGTAGCAAAGTAATATGATAGTTTTGATAATAGTGACAGCAGTAACAACAATGGTAGCAGTGATAGCGGTAGTTTTGTAGTAAGCGCAACAGTAACAGTAGCAGTAGTAACTTAGCAAGAACAATATAAGATAAATTCATAGGCATTGGATCAGTGACTTGTTGGATGATATTCATCATGAGACAGTTATAACCTAGGGCGATACAGCACTAGCTCCAGTTCATCAATATAATGTAGGCATGTATTCCGTAAATAGTCATACGTGTTTATGGAAAGAACTTGCATGACATCTTTTGTCCTACCCTCCACTACTAGGGAAAAGCCTAGCAGTAGCGTGGGTTTTGGGTGTATCAGTAGTGCGGGCGCCTGCGCTACTGGTACGGCGCCACAACTAACTTGTAGTAGTAGCGCGTGTTGACACGCGCTACTGCTATACATGGTTAGCTGTAGCGTGTGTTGCAGTACAACGCTACTGCTAATTATCTGTAGCGGGTCTTATACCCCGCTCTACTACTATTACTTTCAAAAGCAAAAAAAATATCTTGATCCCGTGCGTGTTGTCAATGGCAGCAGTTGTTCGATCCAGCGATGGTTGGGGTCACCGGAGGCATGAATGAGCAGCGGCAGACCAGATCCGACGGTGGCTGTTGGAGGAGGGCCTGTTTCCATGGAAGAGCAAGGCAGCGCCGTGGGGCTCCTCTTCCCGACCATGCCAGATATGGTCCTCCATGGCGACTACCTGCACGGGCATGGACATGGGATTGTGAGTCAAACCAGAGGGAGAGAGAGAGAGAGAAAAAGAAAACCGAGGGAGAGAGGAAGGAGATGGAGGGAGTAGCAGGGCTGGTCACCGGTGGTTAGGTCTCCGGCGTGGTGGCGCGAGGCGGCGGCCTCCTAGACGCTGGTGGAAGACCGGCGAGCTCCTAGACGCCGGTGGCGCGAGGAGGCGCCCTCTTTCGGTACCATGGAGGAGGATGGGCGCATGGGCAAGAGGTCAATGTGAGAACGTATGGAGAGAGAAAGAGGAGGGAGTGGCGGAAGAGAGGAGGGATTTGTGGGAGGGGGAGGACGGTGGGGAAAAGGTGGTGGGTGCCGATTAGCAGTAGCGCGGTATGTAAAACATGCTGCTGCTAAGAAAGTAGCAGCAGCGCGCTTTCGGTACAAGCGCTACTGCTAACCGGGACCAAAAGTGTGCCTGATTTTAAAATTAGCAGCAACGACCTCAGAAAAACCGCGCTACTGCTACAGCTATAACAGTAGCACGGCTCGCGGGACCACGCTGCTGCTAAATGGAGTAGGGTGGGCACTGTCGGTCGATATTTGTAGCAGCGCGGGTTACGCCGAGCGCGCTACTGCTAAGCACTTGTCAGTAGCGGGTTTTCCACACCCACGCTACTGCTAATTAGCAGTAGCGCTCCTTTTTGAGCCGCGCTGCTGCTAAGATTCTGTGTATAGGGTTCTCCCTAGTAGTGCTCCCGTGGCAGCGGGGTCCATATTTAAAACTAAGGGATATTAAGGTCTTCTTTTAATAAAGAACTAGAACAAAGCATTAACACACGGCGAATACATGAACTCCTCAAACTACAGTCATCGCCGGGAGTGGTCCCGACTATTGAACTTCTGGGTTGCCGGATCATAACACGTAGTAGGTGACTATAACTTGCAAGATAGGATCTAGAACATAGATATAATGGTGATAACATAAACGGTTCAGATCTGAAATCATGGCACCCGGGCCCAAAGTGACAAGCATTAAGCATGGCAAAGTCATACCAACATCAATCTTAGAACATAGTGGATACTAGGGATCAAGCCCTAACAAAACTAACTCGATTACATGATGAATCTCATCCAACTCCTCCCCGACAAGCGAGCCTACGAAGGAATTACTCACTCCCAGTGGGGACCATCATGAAATTGGCGATGGAGAAGGGTTGGTGATGATGAAGAACGAAGATCCCCTCCCGAAGCCCCAAACGGACTCCAGATCTGGCCTCCCGATGAAGAACAGGAGGTGACGGCGGCTCCATCTTGTGCATCGCGATAATTCTTTCTCCTACATTTTTTTTCTAAAAAATAGGTATTGATGGAGTTGAAATCACGGTCTGGGGGGGCCACCAGGTGGGGAACACCCACCTGGGCGTGCCAGGAGGCGGGTCGCGCCTGGTGGGTTGTGCCAACCCAGATGCCCCCTCCGGCGGATCTTGGCTCCAGACATTCTCTTTATTTATATAAAAATTCCTCACAAAGTTCTGTTCCATTCCAAGAACTTTTATTTCTGCACAAAAAAAACACCATGGTAGTTCTGCTGAAAACAGCGTCAGTCTGGGATTAGTTTCATTCAAATTGTGCAAATTAGAGTCCAAAACAAGAGGAAAAGCATTTGGAAAAGTAGATACGTTGGAGACGTATCAATTTCCCCAAGCTTAAACCTTTGCTTGTCCTCAAGCAATTCAGCTGATAAACTAAAAGTGAAAAAGAAAAACTTTTACATGCTCTTTTGCTCTTGTTTGTATAAATAAGCTTAAATAGCACCCAGGTTTTTAGCCAACATTATAATTAACCATGCCGACAATAACTCTTAAAAATTATATTAACTCATATCAAATGACATAATCAGCTAGCCAGCAATAATACGACAATAGTGGTATCTCGCTTGCCCTTTACGAGACCGCAAAACATAATTGCAGAGCACCTCCAAAGTTCATCCAACGACTAAAAATTGTAATTCATGGTAGAGAAGATCTAGTCATGATGCACCCAACATTAGCTACACACAATGCATAAGCATAACAGCAGTGCTCTGAGGTTCTCGCGCTTATTTTAGAAGGTGATGACACAGCATAAAAGTAAATAGATAGTCCCTTCGTAGAGGGAAGAAGTGATTTGCAGAGGTGCCAGAGCTCAAGTTTTAAAACAGAGGTAAATGATATTTTGAGACATGCACCCTTCTAATTTACTTCACGACCATCAGTTATCAATATCTTCCATGCTAAGCACGCTAGTGGCGGTTCCCAAGAGATAAAAGTAAAGGTTTTGACTCCATTGGGAGTTTTTGTTTGATTATTTGTAAGATTTTTCTGTTTGCAGTTTGGGACTATGCATCCCTATTACCGCCCTTTTCTCGTGTGATGGCGAATGAATAACCACTCGACCTGAGAATAACCCGCTTAGCATGGAAGATACCGACCACCTCCTGTCATTCCATGAACTATCCAGGCACACAAAAGGATATTTATTAGAGGTTTCTAGAGGTGGCACATGCAAATTTACTTATGACGACAGGGCAATACCGCATATAGGTAGGTATGGTGGACTCATCTAGAATAACTTGGGTTCAAGGTTTTTGATGTACTAGCGGAATTTCCACTTAGTACAGGTGAAGGCTAGCAATTAGATTGAGAAGCGGCCAGCTAGAGAGGAACAATGGTCATAAACATGCATTATGCATTAGTAACATTGGGCACTAGCATGAGTAGGATATGAACACCATGAACATAAATATCATAGAGGCTATGTTGGTTTTGATTCAACTACATGCATGAACATGTGCCAAGTCAAGCCACTCGAACATTCAGAGGAGGATACCATATCATCATACTATATCACAATCATTTTAATGCAATATTGATATCCAAGATAAATCAATATCCACTCCCAACTACTTATGCATGGCATGAGAAACTATAATCTCTAATTGTCATTGCAAACATGTTTAATCATAATGGGCTGAATCATGGATACTTGGTTAAACATATTTACACAAATAGAACAAGTCGAGTTCATACCCGTTTCTCTCTGCCACGTCCAGTTCATCGAATATTGTCATTATTGCCTTTCACTTGCACGACCGAACGATATGAAAATAATAATACTGCAAGAGTGCCATAGAATGGGTTCTTTATTCAACAGGAGAAGATAATGTAAAATGGGTTCTTTATTAGATTGACAATTATTCATATGATAGCCACTCAACATTTTCATTGTGATCTTCTCCTTGGTAAGACTCTAATAAAAGGAAAAGAAATTCAGAGAAACACACTGAAATATTTTTGGAGTTTTTGGTTTTCTTGAACAAGAAAATAAAAAGCAAAAGCAAAAACAAGAAAAGATACTTACAAGGGAAAGCTGCCAACAAACAAAAAGAAGAACAAGGAAATCCGTTTAGGTTTTCTTTTTAGTGCTACAACTTAGCATGCATAGAAAGTAAATTAACTACATTTTTTGGTTTTTCTAAGGTTTTATTTTTTTCAAACACACAAGAAGAAAGCAAGAAAATAAAATTAAGCATGGATGATACAATGAAAAAGTGTAAACACCGACAACTGGAATGAGATGTGTGAACATGAATGTAATGTCGGTGACAAACACGTAATCCCCCTAGCTTAGGCTTTTGGCCTAGCTTGGTAATCGATTAGTAGCCTGGATAGTAGTCGGGGTGTTGAGGAGCGGGCATCCATGAATCCCACTGCTGAGGCTCCTCCTCTGCAGCAGTCTGATCGTTTCGGTAGGCGATGATGTCCGCAGGCATAATCCTTTATCCGCCCCTGGCAACAGGATCAAACAAAGCAGAAGCACGCAATGGAATAATATCATGAGTCTTCAAACTAAAAACCAGGTTATATGGAGAATCGGTATTAGTAAAATGGTGGTGATCCATGGCTGCACGATCTAGGTAAACCTTAGTCAGAGGGTAATCATGAAGGCGTATCTCAACATTAAAGTGAGTCGCCAAACGAGTAGCGAAAATCCCACCATGTATTTTACCCTTGGACTTATTAACATGGAGGCGACGTGCCACAATAGCTCCCAAGCTATAAGTGATGTCGCCCTCTAGTGCACGACGTAAAACGGCAAAGTTTGGTGTGCTGAGCGCACCCACTTTTTCTCTAGCAAGCAAACACTTAGCGATAAATAAAGCAAAATAATGCACGGCAGGAAAGTGAATGCTAGTGGCAGTGACGGCCGACACCCCTCTCTCATCTCCCACTGTCAAAGTATGATAAAAGGTCTCAAACTCTTTCGGCCTAGGCTCAACTAAACTCCATTCAAAAGTGTTCACACATATGTTACAAAATTCAGTAAGTGGTATCTTACGGGTTTCAGCATATAAATTAAACCGCACTTCAGGAGGATTATTCCTAGCAAGGAAAGTAAAGCTTTGAACAAAGGTGCTTGTGAGGAGATGATACTGTTTGCATTCAGTTGTGATGAAAACGGTGAGGCCAGCATTAGCAGCATATTGTGGGAACTCCTGAAGGATTCCAGCCTCTTCCATAAACTGGGTGTGCGGCCATTCGCATGGCCGTACTTCCGCCAACCTCCGGGGGTGGAGATCACTGTCAGACGACTCCCCAATAACTCCCTTGGAGTTCTTCTTGGAGCCAAACTTCCTAAAGATATTCATGTATTTCCTATGAACAAAAATTCTGAAATTTTTAGTCCACAAAATTTTCTCAACAAAACTTCACAAAATTGATACCAACTACTCATAGGGATACATAGAGGCCATAGCAAGCATTCAAACTACGTAGAACTCTAAGAATTCAGCATGCAAGCCCATCTACAACAGCACCAAGAGTAGCTAATTATTCAAAATATAAACCACTAAAACAAAAGCTAATTGGACAATGGTGGAGTCACATACACTACTGTAGGATGCTACTAACGCGACACTACGATCAGAGACCCTTCGAGAAACTGTGTGCGATGCAATAATCGCAAACGGTGGTGTATAAAACCGTCAAAAATGTATAAAACGTTTGCGATGACGGATGCATCAAACACGATTCAGATTTTAGTTGCGTGTGCGATGAAGGGCATACGGTTCAGTTCAATTAACTGTTTGCGATGAGGAGGAACAAAAGAAACGGGTAGCCAGATGAAGACGTGTGCGATACACAGCATACGATTCACTCAGATGAATTGTTTGTAATGAGGAGGAGCAAAAGAAATGGGCAGCCAGATGAAGGTTTGTGCGATATACAGCATACGGTTCACTCAGATGAAGTGTTTGTGATTAGGCAACATGAAAGAAATGGTCAGTCAGATCAAGGTGTGTGCGATATACGCATGCGGTTCACTCGGCCCTTGTCATCAATGCGTGACCTTTGTGGCAACCGTTCGCTCCCTAGGCGCCTCTTCGTGTACCGTGGCAACCGTCCATCGACTCTTCACCTTTCCCTCTCGATTTGGAACTGCTGCCGCACACTAGCTCTTCCTCCCTCCTCCATTTGCCTTCACCCTTCTTTTTGCCGTTGTTCGATTGTCTTCTCCATGGAGGGAACAGGCCAGAACGACCCCATTATTCTTGCCCCGATCTGAATGATGACGCGATGGAGGAACTCATTGATCAGTGCGACGTCATCACCTCGGCTAGCATGGCAGGTTCGTTCAAGATCATTATCGACTCAACTAATAACATCATTACAAGGAACCCAAGGGTCCAGGAGTGGTTTTATCTCCCCTATATTCTTCGTAGTGACCCTACTGACTGGCGCGGGGACGAGGGAAGCCTCGCCTTGTGTAAGTTGATGCCACTTGATAATGATACATTTGATGTTAAGATGCCATCGCTTGAGGACAAGGCTTGGGCAGGCGCAAATGGAGATTGGGTTGTTTATATTGGATACAACTGCGAGTGGGAAGTTGTGAATGTGTACACTCATCACCGGGTTCCACTTCCAAAAATCTCAGATGACTGCCAGAGGTTGAGTACACTGGTATTCTACGTGAGTTCAAATATGATCATGCTGATTGTCGTCTATGAAATATAGCAATTTTTCGAGTTCCCAACCGCTCTTGGGATTACATGAACTATGAAGTTGTTGCTATCTTCGACAAGCTTGTTGTCGTCCTAACTTCCACTCCTTGATGGATATTGCTCAAAAATCAGTTTCTGTACACGGATGAGTAATGTGATGCAATTCAATACGAGGGTCTTGTGTTTGCTGCCACCACTCATGGCACTGTTTTTGCATGCAATCCTGATGCTTCCGGTACGTTTGTCTTCCACCGTAATTATAATTGTTTCATCCACATGCATGCGGGTTAGCTAGTTTCCCTTTACTAATTAACCTTCTTATGTTTCCAAGGTCCTATGAACATTCCACCATCTATACTTGAAAAAAATTACGAGCATGAGGACGAGCAAGACCCATATACTCAGTGGCGCCCGGCAACTTATTCCGATGGATCACCTCTTCTTGTCTGTATACAAGGCACTGCTAATGTTACTAAGGAAGCAATTGTTGTCTCGCATGGTCGCACTCTCTGGACATATGCCAACATCTGTTGCAAGGTATTCGGGATGGATACTAGTGTACTAGCGCCAACACCTTCTCCCTGGTTCAGTATTGAAAGTCTAGGAGGAAACTCGCTCTTCCTTGGACAAAACTATCCAATGATGGTGGAAGGCGATCCAGGTGTTGTTGACACAAAATTATTTCTACCATTTATGAGAAGCAATTGTATCTATACCTCGGACATTACTATGCTTCCATACCGTCCCAATATGGTTCCTGACATAGGCCGCTTCAACCTCGATGATCAGTCATGCGTTGGTCTCGAGATTGATAGTAGCTGGCCCTTCCCAGAGAGTAACTTTTGGTTCAAAGCAAGTGTTTCCAACGCCGACGAGTGGTTGAGCTGAAGTTCATTTCATCGCTCTATTATTTGTTGTGTGATAAAAACTTCACTAGAATGTTTTGTTGGAAATGATCTATAATCCAACGTGTATCCTCATTGTCGTTGCGGGTTGATGACTTGTTGTATGTAATCAATGGTACATTTGCATATGCGCCCATCAACTCATGCATGCTAGTGGTGTCCATATGAACAGTGCTAGTGATTTTAGTTGCAAAAATTAGACTATGCTAGTGATTTGTAGCTGCATATTTTGACAAATCGCAGTGTTACAAGGTTGACAAATGGCAATGTTACTAGATAAACAAATGTTAATCTTTCCAGTTTGACAAATGGCAACATACCAAAAATGACAGATATGCAAATCGTACCCAATTGTTTGTACGTGCTTGCACACGGGTCGTGCAAAACAACCGTTTGCGTTGAAGGGATGCAGAAATACTGCTCGACACATTTTCCCTCGGCTTCCTGGGGAAGCTGTCGGTTTGCATACGGGTGTTTTAACAGAAACGTTTGCGATGAGTTTTTTATATTTAAAAACCATTTACATTTTTTTCAAAAGAAAATCATTTGATAAGTATGTACATTAAGAGAGAAAAACGCAAGTTCGTTCAAACCATATCTTTCATTCAGTCACACTGCGAATTTATATTCATATGATCAAGAATTTGAGATACAGTATTAAACCCCAAAAGCTATTTCCGGGGGAGGTGAGGGCGGCGTGCCGCGCCGTTGTTGTCATCCTCCGGGACGCCATTGTTGAAGTCTTCAAGGCAGCACAAAATGTTCTTCACTTGTAAATCAAACATCATGTCGTCGCGCGATCGACGGGCAAGTCGCGGGAGGACGGCAACTGGCGCCGCTGAGAGGTAGCGGTCGACGGTAGTGTCCCATGCCGCTGAGGGGGGCACACACATGGGCACGGGCACGGGCGCAGCGGGTGTAGCCAAACGCACGGGGACCGGCGCCGCGGTGGGTGGAGGGGCACATGCGCGGCGGGTGCAGCCAAACGCACGGGGGCCGGTGCCACAATGGGTGGAGGGGCACGACAACGGGCACTGGCGCTGGCATGTACACGAGCTCGCGCAGGTCCGCGGAGACCTCGCTGACGCCAGCGGCTTCCAGCTCTGCGATAGTGCTCGGCGACCAGCCCGACAATGCTACAGGGATGGTCGCTGGCGTGGGCGCGGGGATGGGATCTAGGACGGGAGCGGGGGCAGCAACCGCCGCGGGCAACTCATTCTGGGCCATGTCCATGAGTCCCCATTCCTCCTTATTTTCAATCTCCTCCGGCTCGGAGTCGACTTCACCAAACTTCAAGACTGGTGGCAAATGATCATTCTGCCACATGGCATTGGTGGAGGTCTGCGGCAGGGAGGGGATTGGGAGGTGAAAGTAAGGCCGGCCGTATTAAACAGCGGCTCAGGCGCCATTAATGGAGAGAAAGGCGAGTGGCCATGGAAGTCAAAGGGCCCCCTTTCCTAGTGAGCCTGCACAGTCAAGGTCAACTTACATGCCTCTCGGTCAGCCTGCGCACCGGAATGCGCTCGCATGCCTCCCGTTCAGTCAAGGTCAGGCAGTTGTCCGCACGGCACCTCCTGCAGCCATTAAAACCAAGACACATGGCGTCATGTGAATGGTTAATAGAACACACACGGTTTGAATTATACAAACGTTTGAGATATTAAAGTGGCAGCTATTTTTTCAAAATGCCTTTGCTGGTTGTCATTATTCGAGTGCGCCTTCTCCGAAAATGGACACGAAAAATGCCACAACATGTCGGGTGCCATTCCATGATAGCATGCCAATTTTCATGAATTTCAGACGAAATTTGGATTTACTAGAATTTAAAAAACCAGGCATCTCAATGTTTTGCCGGCAATCAATGGTGCCCTGGTGTTTGAAATTCATTCTCATTTCTTGCATGGGACCTAAGCATGCACCCAAGGACACATATTTGATTTTTCAACCAATTTATATGCACTGGAGCATGTGCATGTAGTTCAAATTTGAATTATGCACATAAATGCATTGAAAACTCAGTTAATGCATAAAAATGTCCAAATGAACCTCGAAAAATCCCAAAAATTGACACAACACTCCTGTTGTTCTATGTTGACACGAGAAATTTTTTGAAAGCAATAAGAGGCAATGGATATCATTTCGTCCCCAAAGGTGGGAAGTTCCCTACCAAAACCATCATGCTTGTTGTGAGAAGCTCTGGTTTGTGAGAAGCATAGACAGGAACCTGCTCCAAATGGGACAAATTTTTTAACACAACATGTTGGTGCCGCTCCATGATAGCGTGCCAAGTTTCATGAATTTTAGACGAGTTTTGGATTCACTAGAATTTAAAAACAAGGCATCTCAATGTTTTGCCAGCAATCAATCGTGCCCTAGTGTTTGAATTTCATTCCCATCTCTTACATGGGACCTAGAAATTCACCCAAGGACACATATTAGATTTTTCGACCAACCTTAGTGCATTGGAGCATGTGCTTGTAGTTCAAATTTGAATTATGCAGATAAAATGCCTAGAAAACCTAGTTAATGCCTAAAACTGTCCAAACGAATCTCGAAAAATCAAAAAAATTAACACAACACTCTTATTGTTCTATGTTGACATTAGAAAATTTTTGAAAGCAATAAGAGGCAATGGATATCGTTTCGTCCCCAAAGGTGGGTCGTTCCCTATCGAAACCATCATGCTTGTTGTGAGAAGCTCTAGTTTGTGAGAAGCTTATACCCGAACCTGCCCTAAATGGGATAATTTTTTTACCACGGCATGTTGATGCCGCTCCATGATAGCATGCCATGTTTAATGAATGTCAGACGAGTTTTGGATTTACTAGAATTTAAAAAACCAGACATCTCAACGTTTTGCCGGCAATTAACAATGCCCTGGTGTTTGAATTACATTCCCATATCTTGCATGGGACATACAAAATTCACCCAAGGACACACATGTGATTTTTCAACTAACTTTAGTGCATTGGAGCATGTGCTTGTAGTTCAAATTTGAACTATGCACATAAAATGCATAGAAAACCCAGTTGATGTATAAAAAAGGCCAAACGAACCCCAAAAAATTTCAAGATTAAACACAACACTCCTGTTGTTTGATACGTCCATTTTGCATCATACTTTTATATCGATATTTATGGCCTATCTATTATATACTTAAAACGATAGAAAAGTAATGGTCCAGATTAAGTAATAGTTAGCGAACGGCCCAGATTACCTAGAGTCTTTTTTTGGCTTAGATTACCTAGAGTTGTACGTGCCAAAAGGATGCAAATTTTTGTTTTGGAAAAAGAAGACCGAAGACATGTACAGGCGTGTATGTTTAGGACAAATACACGGAGACTTCAGATTTCCGAGAGTTATTCTCTAAAAAAAGGATGCAGCGATTTGGAAAGTGAGACTGAAGACATGTACTGTGTACTGCATGTCTTTAGGGGGAAGGAAAAGATGCATCCATGCATTGAAGTGGTCCCTTTCCCATGTTGTGATAACATGCATGCACACAACAGTGATATATCTCAAGCGACAAGTCTAGGAAGTATGCAGTTACAAATAAAGTATAGCAGTGCACAGTGCACATGACCGAGATTTCACGCAACATGAAGGAAGAAAAAAAACTAATCATCATGGGAAATATAGGATTTTTTACCGTTGCAGACTTTGCCGCTCCAGTGATTTTTTAAGCTAATATAAAAAGGATAAAATAAAGAATACATACTACTAATCTAGCCAAGTTGTATCTTCTATTTTGAATCCAAAAAGATAAAATATCGCATGAGTATGTGAGTCAGGGACATGTCAGATTAGTACACGCTCTATATTTTGAGTGAAAAAGGACTACGGGAGTAGAGCACATAAGCAGGTTCTACCCACAAGCAAAAAGTTACTCCCTCCGATTTAAAATAAGTGTCGTACTTACAATAAATATGCAACCTGTATGTAAATATGTGGCTCATACACTTCTAAGCAGAGATCTCTTTCATTGGTCCAAATGGGATTTAAATTATCTACTCGCATGCTTTTATAACCAGGATATTTGTTCGATCTACAATGAGATTTTTTTTTACAAATGCATTGTAGATAGAACACTTAACTATTTTATAGATAAAAGAAGGCAACTAATTTCAGAGTAATAACAAAATATGATTAGTGTTTTGTATCCCGTACGAACACTATATGAAGATCATAAATAGGAGTAACCAAATTGGATTTGTGGAAGAAATTCAACTTAAAATCAAATATAGAATATAAATTAAAATGTAATTAACACATATAGATCCATTTAATAATATGTATCAAAAGACGCTGACAGGGGCTCGATGTCAACATGTCATGCCAGTGTATCAACATGCATATAGTTCTTAGATATATCAACATGCACAAGTCTGGTAATTTAAAATAAATGGCAAACCTAATGCAAACTGGAGCTATAGTACACTCGAAAGAAAAATATATTTGCATGTATCTGAACTGTTGACAAGGCATGCATATCATCATGCCAGAACAATCTGCGTTCGATGCAAACCTGCTACCGATGAGTAAAATAGTGTCTAACATGCGAGTTAAGGAGGCAAAACTGCATTTTGACATATGATCTGAACTATGTAGCAAGTTGTTTCACATACAATAAAAACATATAAATCAATCACCGTAAAAACATGTGCATGACAATAAAGGAAAAATTATGATGATAATAAGTGAGAGTTGTGGTTTCTTGCAAGTTTCTTGGGTATGCAACTAAGGCAATTTGACTAAGACATCATTCCTTGAAGCATCTAGAAGTAATGGTGCAGTTAGGAATATATAACATAAAGTATACTATAACCTGTTTTTAAAATTTGTGCAATCCAAACCAAATTAACATTAAGATTTAATTACAAGGAAAGTTCCTCTGAAAATTATATCAGCGAACATAGATGGAAAGGATGAGGAGTAAAATAGAAAAGGTCAAAGATTATTATAAAATATTTGGTTTTGAATGAATGGATGCGGGTCCCAATGCCATCAGTCTACCATTATTGTTGTTAGACAAAAAATAGCATTGTCAAAAACGTAATGCATACTCCATCAAATACCCAAGAATGCATTGGTTTTTACAATCACTTTTTATATTCTGAACTATTTTGATGCTAATACAACATTGAAATATAAATCAAATGACAGTTTGGAATATAAATCTAGCCGCGCAAATGTGCGGGTCACCCTGCTAGTTCTCTCTTATTTTACAAGGTTTACATAAAGAGGGAGAATGCCCACAGCTGGGATTCTGGGCTGGAAAAGGAGCAAATATTAGAGACCTGTTCCGGCCACACCCTGCCCACGATGGTGGGGGGCGCGCCCTACCCCTCTGAGCGCGCCCCCTACCTCGTGGGCCCCCTCGTGGCCCTCCGATGGCCATCTTCTGCTATATGGAGACTTTTGATGGGAAAAAAAATCATAAGCCATCTTCTCAGACGAAACTCCGCCGCCACAAGGCGGTCTTGGCGGAACCAATCTAGGGCTCTGGCGGAGCTGTTCTGCCGGGGAAACTTCCCTCCTGGAGGGGGAAATCATCGCCATCGTCATCACCAACGCTCCTCTCATCGGTAGAGGGCAATCTCCATCAACATCTTCATCAGCACCATCTCATGTCACAACCTTAGTTCATCTCTTGTATCCAAATCTTGTCTCCAAGTCCGGGAATGGTGCTAGTAGGTTGCTAGTAGTGTTAATTACTCCTTGTAGTTGATGCTAGTGGGTTTAATTGGTGGAAGATCATATGTTCAGATCCTATATGCATATTAATACCCCTCTGATTATGAACATGTTTATGCTTTGTGAGTAGTTACTTTTGTTCCTGAGGACATGGGAGAAGTTTTGTGATACGTCTTCGTCGTATCTACTTTTTCAAACACTTTTGCCCTTGTTTTAGACTCTAACTTGTGTGATTTGAATGGAACTAAGCCGGACTAACGTTGTTTTCAGCAGAATTGCCATGGTGTTGTTTTATGTGCAGAAAACAAATATTCTCGGAATGACCTGAAACTCCACGGAACATCTTAGAAAAAATAATAAAAAATCCTCGCCAAAGATGAAGACCAGGGGGCCCACACCCTTCTCACGAGGGTGGGGGGTGCGCCCCCTACCTCGTGGGCCCCCTGGAAACCCTCCGACGCCAACTCCAACTCTATATATTTGCTTTCGGAGAGAAAAAATCAGAGAGAAGAAATCATCGTGCTTTACGATACGGAGCCACCGCCAAGCCCTAAAACCTCTCGGGAGGGCTGATCTGGAGTCCGTTCGGGGCTCCGGAGAGGGGGATTCGTCGCCGTCGTCATCATCCTCCATCACCAATTTCATGATGCTCACCGCCGTGCGTGAGTAATTCCATCGTAGGCTTGCTGGACGGTGATGGGTTGGATGAGATTTATCATGTAATCGAGTTAGTTTTGTTAGGGTTTGATCCCTAGTATCCATTATGTTCTAAGATTGATGTTGCTATGACTTTGCTATGCTTAATGCTTGTCACTAGGGCCCGAGTGCCATGATTTTAGATCTGAACCTATTATGTTTTCATGAATATATGTGAGTTCTTGATCCTATCTTGCAAGTCTATAGTCACCTACTATGTGTATGATCCGGCAACCCCGAAGTGACAATAATCAGGACCACTCCCGGTGATGACCATAGTTTGAGGAGTTCATGTATTCACTATGTGCTAATGCTTTGTTCCGGTTCTCTATTAAAAGGAGGCCTTAATATCCCTTAGTTTCCAATAGGACCCCGCTGCCACGGGAGGGTAGGACAAAAGATGTCATGCAAGTTCTTTTCCATAAGCACGTATGACTATATACGGAATACATGCCTACATTACATTGATGAATTGGAGCTAGTTCTGTGTCACCCTATGTTATGACTGTTACATGATGAACCGCATCCGGCATAATTATCCATCACTGATCCGGTGCCTACGAGTTTTCCATATACTGGTTCTCGCTTATTTCCTTTTCCGCTGCTACTGTTACAATCACTACAAAATACCAAAAACATTACTTTTGCTGTCTTTACTTTTGTTGCCGCTACCGCCACTATCATATTATTTTCCTACTAAACACTTTGTTGCAGATACTAAGTTTCCAGGTGTGGTTGAATTGACAACTCAGCTGCTAATACTTGAGAATATTCTTTGGCTCCCCTTATGTCGAATCAATAAATTTGGGTTGAATACTCTACCCTCGAAAGCTGTTGCGATCCCCTATACTTGTGGGTTATCAAGACTAATTTCTGGCACCGTTTCCGGGGAGCATAGCTCTATTCTTTGAGTCACTTGGGATTTATATCTGCTGGACACTATGAAGAACTTGAGAGATCCAAATAGCAAGATCTATCCCTCAACTACGAGGGGAGGTAAGGAACTGCCATCTAGCTCTGCACTTGATCCACCTTCTGTTATGAGTAAGTTTACGACACCTACACCTGCTTCTGCTATTCGTTCTGATATGTCGCATGTTATTGATGATGCCACTTCTGCTATGTATGATACTTATGATGAAACTGCTTCTATGCATGATACTACTGTGCCCCTTAGTGAATTTCTTGATGAAAAAATTGCTAGGGCTAGAGAAAAAGAAATTATTGAATCTGAATACGATGATGATAGTGATGATGAAAATATGCCTGTTATTCCTAAGGGATATCTTTTTGATATGGAATCTTCTTCCGCTATTTTAGCCTGCAGAGATAGATATGAGCTTAAGAGGTTATTAATTAAATGGAACAAAGAATCACTTAGAGATAAAATGAAACCCGACCCTGCTTTTGCTACTTCACCTATTTGTGTTCCTGAGAAGGGTTATGAATTCTCTGTTGATCCTGATATAATTACTTTGTTTGAATCTGATCGATTTTATGGCTATGAATCTGAAACTGTTGTGGCACATCTTACTAAGTTAAATGATATAGCTACCTTGTTTACTAATGATGAGAGATCGCGTTACTTTTATATACTCAAAATATTTCCGTTCTCATTAAAGGGTGATGCTAAGATATGGTTTAATTCTCTTGATCCTGGTTGTGTGCGTAGTCCCCAGGATATGATTTATTACTTCTCTGCTAAATATTTCCCTGCTCATAAGAAACAAGCTGCTTTGAGGGAAATATACAACTTTGTGCAAATTAAAGAAGAGAGTCTCCCACAAGCTTGGGGGAGGCTTCTTAAGTTACTTAATGCTTTGCCTGATCATCCTCTTAAGAAACATGAAATACTTGATATCATTTATAATGGACTAACCGATGCTTCCATAGATTACCTGGATAGTTGTGCTGGTTCTCTTTTCAGGGAAAGAACACCGGATGAAGCTGAAATTCTATTGAATAATATGTTGAGAAATGAAAATAATTGGGCACCTCCTGAGCCACCTCCTGAGCCAGCTCCTGCTCCAATTACTGAGCCTATTCTTAAACCAACTCCGAAGAAGAGAGGTGTTCTATTTCTCAGTCCCGATGATATGCAAGAGGCAAAGAAATCTATGAAAGAAAAAGGTATTAAAGCTGAAGACGTTAAGAATTTACGTCCTATTGAAGAAATACATGGTCTTAATATACCGCCTGTTGAAGAAACATATGATCTTAATTATTTATTTACTGAAGAACCTCCTGATCCCGATATCCCGACACAGGTAGTAAAGGTATATTCTATCTATAGATTTGATGAAGGTGATATCCCTCACTATAAGCCTGTGAGGCAATGCTTTGATGAGTTTGATAATTTTATTGTCAAACAAGAAAACTTCAATGCTTATTTTGGTAGACAATTAAAAGAAAAATGCTTATATGGTTAGACGCTTGGGTGATTATATGGCTGATATTAAAGGTGAACTTAAACTTGTTAGCAAACATGCTTCTATGGTTACCACTCAAGTAGAACAAGTACTTAAGGCTCAAAAAGAGGTGCTTGATGAAATGAATAGTATGAAAAATGATTATGCTGTTAGAGTGGCTACTAGAACTGGTAGAATGACTCAGGAACCTTTGTACCCTGAAGGCCACCCTAAGAGAATCGAGCAAGATTCTCAAAGAAATAATATTGATGTTCCTAGTTCTTTTAAAAAGAAGAAGAAGAAAAATGATAGAATTGTGCAAACTTCTAGTGAACCTATTGCTGAACCACCTGATAATCCAAATGATATTTCTCTGTCTGATGCTGAAACATAATCTGGTAATGAACATGAACCTAGTAAAAATATTAATGATGATGTTCATGATGATGCTCAACCTAGTAATGATAATGATGTAGAAATTGAACCTGCTGTTGATCTTGATAACCCACAATCAAAGAATCAACGTTATGATAAAAGAGACTTTGTTGCTAGGAAACATGGTAAAGAAAGGGAACCTTGGGTTCAGAAACCCATGCCCTTTCCTCCGAAACCATCCAAGAAAAAAGATGATGAGGATTTTGAGAGCTTTGCTGAAATGATTAGGCCTATCTTTTTGCTTATGAGATTAACTGATGTGCTTAAAACAAATCCTTATGCTAAATATATGAAGGATATCATTACTAATAAAAGAAAGATACCGGAAGTTGAAATTTCCACCATGCTTGCTAATTATACTTTTAAGGGTGGAATACCAAAGAAACTTGGAGACCCCAGAGTACCTACTATACCTTGCTCCATTAAAAGAAATTATATTAAAACTGCTTTATGTGATATTGGAGGCGGTGTTAGTGTTATGCCTCTCTCTTCATATCGTATACTTAACTTGAATAAGCTAACACCTACTAAAATATCTTTTGCAAATGGCTGATAAATCAACTGCTATACCTGTCGGTATTTGTGAGGATGTGCCTGTTGTGGTTGCAAACGTTGCTATTTTAACGGACTTTGTTGTACTTGATATTCCTGAGGATGATAGTATGTCTATTATTCTTGGAAGACCTTTTCTTAATACTGCATGGGCTGTTATTGATTGCAACAAAGCCAATGTCACTTTTCATGTTAATGTTAATGAGCATACGGTACACTTTCCGAGGAAACAACCTCAAGTTCACAGTATCAACTCTATTGGAAAAATTCCATCGATTATATTTGGAGGTCTTGAATTTCCTCTTCCTATTGTTAAGAAGAAATATGATATTCTTATTATTGGGGATGTGCATATCCCCGTTGAGGTAACTTAGTGTTATTTGAAATTTCTCCGGTTTCATGATTATCGGAATGAGTTTGTTAACAAGACTTCATCAACCTTATTAGTGGATTCTTTTTGATGAGCATGAGATGGATGAAACTAGAAGCACAACCTTATGTACCCTCTCTATACTTTCTGTTATTTATATTAAATAAAGTAAAAATAGTATTTTTCTGTCTGTTTCCTAACTTATCCGTGCAATATAAAAATATCCCGAAAATAAAAGTCCTCAGAATGCCATGCAAATTTAATATGATTTTTTCGGGAATATTTGAGGATTTACTATGCAAAAATTACCGCGGGAGGAGCTGCCGCCTGGCCACGAGGGTGGTGGGCGCACCCCCGTAGGGCGCGCCCCTGCCTTGTAGGCCCACGATGGCCCTCCTCCACTTATCCCAGCACCCATCTTCTTCCTCTGTCTCGCACAAACCCGAAAAGCCAACTCAAGCACAAGTTCCAACCACTTTTGCTGCGATTTTCGATCTCCTTGCTCAAAGCACCTCTCGCAAAACTGCTTGGGGAGATTGTTCCTTGGTATGTGACTCCTCCATTGGTCCAATTAGTTTTTGTTCCAGTGCTTTATTCTTTGCAAATTTGTGCTGCATAGGTTACCATGTTCTTGAGCTTGCATGTCAAATTTATATGGTTCTAAGTAGTTCTAATGCTTGATATAGGCTCTAGGCACTTGTAGGAGTAGTTGCTATCAGTTTTATTGAAGTTGGTACATTTTTGTTTGAAGTTACTAAGAATTTCAGATTATTTTAGAAAAATAATGAGGAGATTTGAGGAGCTCATCGAGCCAAAGCTCGAAGGAAAAGGCACCGAAGCCTAAATATAATTTGCCGCGCACCGCGGAGATTCGGGCGTGTGAATGGCCCTCTGAAGATTTCTTAACAGCAGCCAGTATCTATGAAGATTTTCATGAATTGGCTCACAATGCAGGCCTCACCGCTTTCCTCCACGACCAATGCAATCAGTATCTCTTACTCACAAATACTTTTGTGCAAAACTTTCATTTTCATTCTAGGAACTCACCACCTACGGTGGAGTTTCATTTATATGATGAGCATAAGGAGATGTCACGTTATGATTTCTGTCGGATTTGTTTAATCCCTTTTGAGGGCAAGACAGAAGAACCACATCATGATGATGTGGCTGGGTTCATTGATACTATCACTGTAGGAGAAACTAGAAAGGTTTCCGATGCACGAATCACTAGCATACATTTTCCTGTTTTACGTTACTTTGCATTATTTGCTAGTCATTGTTTAATTGGATGTGGAAACAGTGGAAACCTTAGTATCCCTGATATAATTATTTTGCACCACGGTTTATACAGTGATAACACTTTTAGTATGGGCGGTATTATTGCTAGACGGTTAAGTATGAACCGTACTAAGGGTCCCATCTTTGGAGGCGTCTATGCCACATGCCTAGCTGCACATTTTAACATACCTATTAGGCATGCTGAGAAGGAAGAAAAGGTTCTGCCCCGTGTTTATGTAGATCATAAAAGTATGGTGGCACATGATTTTGTTGTTAAGAATAGGGCAGGAGAGCTTAAATATCAATTGTTCTTTAACAAACATCATCCTGCCTGCTCCTTCTCTGTTTAATTTTGTAGGACCCTACCTCGTTACGTGGGCTGCCGTCCAAGCTTACAAGAATCCTGCATCAGCCCCGGAACAGGAACCACAAGATGAGCGTCCACGACAATGTGTTTATTCTTGGGATCCAGAGATGACTATCAGCCAGTGGTAGTCAGAGTCTTCTTCCTCATCACAGTACGACCCCAACAACTATTATTATGGATATCCGCCAGGGCAGCCGTGGCCATAGACCAACTTAGGACAAAAGCCTAAGCTTGGGGGAGTACGTATTTCTCACCGACATTACATTTATGTTCACACACACACATTGCTAGATATCGGTGCTCATACTTTTTCACTGTAATATCCATGCTAGTTTATTTTCTTTTTCCTGTTTTCTTCTTGTGTGTTTGTTAAACCTTAAGAAAAACCAAAAAATTAGTAGTAGTTTATTTTTCTGCTGTAGTAGCAATAATTAAAAAGAAAACCCAAAAATATTTCCCGTTCTTCTTTTGCTTGTTGGGAGCTTTCCCGTGTAAATAGTTTTATTTCTTTTCTTTTCTTTGGGGTTCAGTAGGAGAAGACCATAATTAAATTGTTGAAGTGGCTCTTATATGCATTATTGTTGATTTAACCAAGAGCCCATATTGCCTTGTCTTCTCCTGTTTATTGAAGGCTCGCAGATTCCAGCTTAGTCCAATGCACGTGCACTCTTATTATTATTCACACCGTTCGGTCGTGCAAGTGAAAGGCAATTATGATGATATATGATGGACTGACTGAGATGAGAAAAGCTGGTATGAACTCGACCTCTTTTGTTTTTGTAAATATGATGAGTCCCTCGTTCTTGATTCAGTTTATTATGAATAAACATGTTTGCAATGACAATTAGAGATCATAGTTGCTTGTGCCATGCTTGATTAGCTATGAGTTATAATGATTTACCGTGTATTCCAACATGCTATTGAGATGATTATGATGTGGTATGATGGGGTGGTATCCTCCTTTGAATGATTTAAGTGACTTGACTTGGTACATGTTCACGCATGTAGTTGAAACAAAATCAACATAGCCTTCACCATATTTATGTTCATGGTGGATTATATCCTACTCATGCTTGCATCCAATATTTATTAATTTTAATGCATGTACATGGCTGTTGTCGCTCTCTAGTTGGTCGGTTGCCAGTCTTTTGCTAGCCTTCACTTGTACTAAGCGGGAATACTGCTTGTGCATCCAATCCCTTAAACCCCAAAGTTATTCCAGATGAGTCCACCATACCTTCCTATGTGCGGTATCTACCTGCCGTTCCAAGTAAATTTGTATGTGCCAAACTCTAAACCTTCAAATAAACATTATGTTTTGTATGCTCGAATAGCTCATGTATCAACAAAGGCTGTCCTTATCTTCTGTGTTAGGCGGGTTATTCTCAAGAGGAGTGGACTTCGCTCCTCACTTACGAGAAAATGGCTGGTCACCGGGATGCCCAGTCCCATGCTTTATGCAAACTAAATCAAAATTAATTGCAAACAAAACTCCCCCTGGGACTTGATGTATGTTGGAGGCACTCGTTGTTTCGAGCAAGCCATGGATTGATGCTTGTTGGTGGAGGGGGAGTATAAACTTTACCATTCTGTTTGGCAACCGCCTATAATGTGTTTAGCATGGAAGATATCGCCATCTCTTAGTTGTTACGTTGACAATGAAAGTATACCGCTCAAAATACAATTTATCTCTATTTCAAAACCGAGCTATGGCACCTCTACAAATCCCCTCTTCCCTCTGTGAAGAGCATATCCATTTACTTTTATGTTGAGTCATCACCCTCTTATCAAAAAGCACTAGCTGGAGAGCGCAGCTGTCATTTGCATTCATCATTGTTAATTTATATTGGGTATGACTATGATTGGATCTCTTTTACCATGAATTACAATGTCTAGTCAGTCCTTGATCTTTAAAGGTGCTGTGCACTTATGTTTTGCGGTCTCAGAAAGGGCTAGCGGGATACCATCTTGTTATATCATATTATGATTGTTTTGAGAAAGTGTTGTCATCCGAGATTTATTATTATGACTTGCTAGTTGATTATGCTATTGATATGAGTAATGATGAGACCTGAGAATTATTGCAAGTGTGGTTAGTTATGATCTATGCTGAAAACTTGAATGCTGGCTTGACATAGTGAAAGCACAAGTGCTCCCTAGGTGGTTTTGGTAATTAATGACAACATATCTCTTGTTGGACTAACGTTTCTATCTAGTATGTTTCAGATAAGTTCAACAATGGAGTGGCATGGACTAAAGGTTGTGGGAAGTTCTCCAAGATGCTAAGGACAAAGGATTGGCTAAAGCTTAAAGCTCAAGACTCTTCATTTTACATTTTAGTGATCCAAGATCACATTGAGTCCATAGGAAAAGCCAATACTATCAAGGAGGGATGAGGTGTTGCTTAATGAGCCTCTTGCTCAAGTGCTTAATGATATGCTCCAAAATCCTCAGCTACTTTCCCACTTCCACATATGATCTAAACCCAAAGCCAAACTCAGACCTACCGATTATTTCTATCCGGCGCCACCGAGTTTCACTTGTCATAGCCACTGCCAAAAACCCTAATCAGTTTGGTCTCACCGATGGGATCTCGGTCTCACCGAGATGGGCTTGCAAACTCTCTGTTACCCATTGCACTACTTTCGGTCCCACCGAGATATGCAATCGGCCCCACCGAGTTTGCTTGGTCAACTCTCTGTTTCACTTATTACCCAAATCGGTCCCACCAAGTTTGAGTAATTGGTCAAACCGAGTTTTGAATTTACCCTAACCCTAGCACATCGGTCCCACCGAGTTGATCCAGTCGGTCCCACCGAAAATCTCTAACGGTCACTAGGTTTACCTTTTCGGTCCGACCGAGTTTGTTGATTCGGTCCCACCGAGATTGGAAAACTGTGTGTAACGGTTGGATTTTGTGTGGAGGCTATATATACCCCTCCACCTCCTCTTCATTCGTGGAGAGAGCTATCAGAACAGATCTACACTTCCAACTCATATGTTCTGAGATAGAACCACCTACTCATGTGTTGAGACCAAGATATTCCATTCCTACCATATGAACCTTGATTTCTAGCCTTTCCCAAGTTGCTTTCCACTCAAATCTTCTTTCCACCAGATCCAAATCCTATGAGAGAGAGTTGAGTGTTTGGGAGACTATCATTTGAAGCACAAGAGCAAGGAGTTCATCATCAACACACCATTTGTTACTTCTTGGAGAGTGGTGTCTCCTAGATTGGCTAGGTGTCACTTGGGAGCCTCCGACAAGATTGTGGAGTTGAACCAAGGAGTTTGTAAGGGCAAGGAGATCGCCTACTTCGTGAAGATCTACCGCTAGTGAGGCAAGTCCTTCGTGGGCGATGGCCATGGTGGGATAGACAAGGTTGCTTCTTCGTGGACCCTTCGTGGGTGGAGCCCTCCGTGGACTCGCGCGACCGTTACCCTTCGTGGGTTGAAGTCTCCATCAACGTGGATGTAGGATAGCACCACCTATCCGAACCACGGGAAAACATCCGTGTCTCCAATTGCGTTTGAATTCTCCAAACCCTTCCCTTTACATTCTTGCAAGTTGCATGCTTTACTTTCCGCCACCTATTCACTCTTTGCATGCTTGCTTGATATGTATTGTGAATGCTGAAATTATGCCTAAACTACACTTAAACCGAAAAAGCTTAAAAATTGCAACTTTAGCATTAAGTGTCTAATCACCCCCCTCTAGACACATCTACTTCAAGGTCCTACACATAGTTACAACAACAAGAGCAAACAGAGTTTGTAGAAGTTTTTCTTTCTTTCTTTCAGTTTGTCAACTAAATTGCTTGAGGACAAGCAAGGGTTTAAGCTTGGGGGAGTTGATACATCTCCGTCATATCTACTTTTCCAAACACTTTTGCCCTTGTTTTGGAATCTAACTTGTATGATTTGAATGGAACTAACCCGGACTAATGCTGTTTTCAGCAGAATTGCCATGGTGTTGTTTTATGTGCAGAAAACAAATATTCTCGGAATGACCTGAAACTCCACGGAACATCTTAGAAAAAATAATAAAAAATCCTTGCCAAAGATGAAGACCAGGGGCCCCACACCCTTCTCATGAGGGTGGGGGCGCGCCCCCCTAGGGGGCGCCCCCTACCTCGTGGGCCCCCTGGAACCCTCCGACGCCAACTCCAACTCTCTATATTTGCTTTCGGAGATAAAAAATCAGAGAGAAGAAATCATCGCGTTTTACGATGTAGAGCCGCCGCCAAGCCCTAAAACCTCTCGGGGGGGCTGATCTGGAGTCCGTTCGGGGCTCCGTAGAGGGGGATTCGTCGCTGTCGTCATCATCAACCATCCTCCATCACCAATTTCATGATGCTCACCGCCGTGCATGAGTAATTCCATGGTAGCTTGCTGGACGGTGATGGGTTGGAGGAGATTTATCATGTAATCGAGTTAGTTTTGTTAGGGTTTGATCCCTAGTATCCATTATGTTCTGAGATTGATGTTGCTATGACTTTGCTATGCTTAATGCTTGTCACTAGGGCCCGAGTGCCATGATTTCAGATCTGAACCTATTATGTTTTCATGAATATATGTGAGTTCTTGATCCTATCATGCAAGTCTATAGTCACCTACTATGTGTTATGATCCGGCAACCCCGAAGTGACAATAATCGGGACCACTCCCGGTGATGACCATAATTTGAGGAGTTCATGTATTCACTATGTGCTAATGCTTTGTTCCGGTTCTCTATTAAAAGGAGGCCTTAATATCCCTTAGTTTCCAATAGGACCCCGCTGCCATGGGAGGGTAGGACAAAAGATGTCATGCAAGTTCTTTTCCATAAGCACGTATGACTATATACGGAATACATGCCTACATTACATTGATGAATTGGAGCTAGTTCTGTGTCACCCTATGTTATGACTATTACATGATGAACTGCATCCGGCATAATTATCCATCACTGATCCGGTGAGTTTTCCATATACTGGTTCTCGCTTATTTACTTTTCCGCCGCTACTGTTACAATCACTACAAAATACCAAAAACATTACTTTTGCTGTCTTTACTTTTGTTACTGCTACCGCCACTATCATATTATTTTCCTACTAAACACTTTGCTGCAGATACTAAGTTTCCAGGTGTGGTTGCATTGACAACTCAGCTGCTAATACTTGAGAATATTCTTTGACTCCCCTTGTGTCGAATCAATAAATTTGGGTTGAATACTCTACCCTCGAAAGCTGTTGCGATCCCCTATACTTGTGGGTTATCATCTTGCTATTAGTAGTCATGTGAATTTGGTATTCGTTCGATATTTTGATGAGATGTATGTTGTCTCTCCTCTAGTGGTGTTATGTGAACGTCGAGTACATGACACTTCACCATCATTTGGGCCTAGAGGAAGGCATTGGGAGGTAATAAGTAGATGATGGGTTGCTAGAGTGACAGAAGCTTAAACCCTAGTTTATGCGTTGTTTCATAAGGGGCTGATTTGGTTCCATATGTTTCATGCTATGGTTAGTTTTACCTTAATACTTTTGTTGTAGTTGCGGATGCTTGCAATAGAGGTTAATCATAAGTGGGATGCATGTCCAAGTAAGGGCAGCACCCAAGCACCGGTCCACCCACATACCAAATTATCAAAGTACCGAACGCGAATCATATGAGCGTGATGAAAACTAGCTTGACGATATTCGCATGTGTCCTCGGGAGTGCTTTACATCTTATAAGAGTTTGTCCAGGCTTGTCCTTTGCTACAAAAAGGATTGGGCCATCTTGCTGCACCTTATTTACTTTTTTACTTGTTGCTCGTTACAAATTATCTTATCACAAAACTATCTGTTACCACTTATTTCAGTACTTGCAAAGAATACCTTGCTGGAAACCGCTTATCATTTCCTTCGGCTCCTCGTTGGGTTCGACACTCTTACTTATCAAAAGGACTACGATAGATCCCCTATACTTGTGGGTCATCATTGTTCTATGTTGACACTAGAAATTTTTTGAAAGCAATAAGAGGCAAATAATATCGTTCTGTCCCCAAAGGTTGTACGTTCCCTATCGAAACCATGATGCTTGTTGTGAGAAGCTCTGGTTTGTGAGAAGCTTATACCCGAACCTGCCCCAAATGGGACAAATTTTTTACCACGGCATGTTGATGCCGTTCCATGATAGCATGCCAAGTTTAATGAATTTCAGATGAGTTTGGGATTTACTAGAATTTAAAAACCAGGCATCTCAATGTTTTTCCGGCAATCAATAGTGCCATGGTGTTTGAATTTCATTCCCATCTCTTGCATGGGACCTAGAAATTCACCCAAGGACACACATGTGATTTTTCAACCAATGTTGGTGCATTGGAGCATGTGCTTGTAGTTCAAATTTGAATTTTGCATATAAAATGCCTAGAAATCCCAGTTAATGTATAAAAAAGGCAAAACGAACCCTGAAAAATTCCAAGATGAAACACAACACTCCTGTTGTTCTATGTTGACACTAGAAAATTTTTGAAAGCAATAGGAGGCAACGGATATCACCCCGTCCCAAAAGGTGGTATGTTCCCTATCGAAACCATCATGCTTGTTGTGAGAAGCTTATACCCAAACCTACCCAAATGGGACAAATTTTTTACCACGGCATGTTGATGCCACTCCATGATAGCATGCCAAGTTTCATGAATTTCAAACGTGTTTTGGATTTACTAGAATTTAAAAACCAGGCATCTCAACGTTTTGCCGGCAATCAACAGTGCCATGGTATTTGAATTTCATTCCCATCTCTTGCATGGGACCTAGAAATTCACCCAAGGACACACATGTGATTTTTGAACCAACTTTGGTGCATTGGAGCATGTGCTTGTAGTTCAAATTTGGATTATGCACATAAAATGCATAGAAAACCCTGTTAATGTATAAAAAGGCCAAACGAACGCCGAAAAATTCCAAGATTAAACACAACACTCCTGTTGTTCTATGTTGACACTAGAAATTTTTTGAAAGTAATAAGAGGCAACGGATATCGTCCCGTCCCCAAAGGTGGTACATTCCCTATCAAAACCATCATGCTTGTTGTGAGAAGCTTATACCCAAACCTGCCCCAAATGGGACAAAATTTTCACAACGGCATGTTGATGCCGCTCCATGACACTAGTAGAAAATGGGCCGTTTGTCCCTGTTCGTAAGGCCCATCTGTCCCGGTGTAGGAACCGGGACTAAACGGTCGTTAATAAAGCCCTAGGCCTTTAGTCCTGGTTCTTATACGAAGTGGGACAGATGGGCCTCCACGTGGCCGCTGCGGCGAGCCCAGGCAGTTGGGCCTTTGGTCCCGGTTGGTGGCACCAACCGGGACCAAAAGGCATCCACGCGTCAGCTTTTTAGGGGCTAGGGTTTTTGTTTTTTTTATGAAAGGGGGGATTTGGGGGTTTTGTATGGTTAATTATGGTGTTTCATATATTGTGTTAGATAACTAATTAATTAATAGAGAGAAGTGTCCTCTCTTATCTCCGTGCTTGGTTGACGCTACGTAATATATGTATAGAGAGGCCCTCGACACGCTAGCTAGTAAGAAAATGAAGGAAACCATTAAGTACAGAAGTTCGTCATGCATATCGAGAGAAGTGATATCGACCTCTCCTTCTCCGGGAGATTGCGCGAACAACAAGTTTTCGTATATCTATCCAATGCTACTGGCTACATATATACAATATTAAGATCTCTTACAATATAATCTCCCCTAATTATATAATAACTCAGCTTCAACATGGTATTCTCCAGCTTTATTGATGACGTGGTCAAAAAAGAATCCCTCCAATTCCTCTTGAATTGCTTTCATGTGATCTTCTGGTATGAGTTCATTTCGCATCTGCCAAGTCTAATTTGAAGAAGGGGGTTAATACATATATATGAATGAAACTAAACAGAAATGATGGTGTAATAAAATGAAATTGTGAATATTATTGCTTACGCACATCAAATTGTCTTTGAGAGTAGCCCCACTTATTTTTGCAAGTCGCATTGTAGATGAACTCGCACACGTAGTATCCACAGTAATCATTCCCTTGTTCCAGCCACAAGCACTTTACGAGAAATAGAGGTCAATCAAACTGATAATGAAGCATTATAAATGGCATTGATGAAAGTAGCTAGAATCAACAGGAGATGCACGAAAGTAACTAGCTAGTAGTACTTACTTTCGGGTATGTATATCGGAGCTCCCTCGGCAGTCCCGGAGCCTCTACAGTGAACTCTTTCCAAACCCCGATTACTTGAGATATCAGGAAATGAACAAAAAGTTGCCGATATGGTGCGATAATGATCGATTGAACTTACTTGTTGAGAATTTTAGTCATGTCCGCATAGGTCTCGGGATCTTTTCCTCTCGAGTCTAAGACGATTACTAGTCCCTTCTCAAGCTTAATCTCCAGGAGAATATAGTGGAAGCTGCGCACGCATGCATAACTCATCAATTAATTACATTACTATAACCCCGATTACTAAGGGAAACCGAATATGCACAAGACAGTAACACTCACATGAAGTTCTAAGGAAAGAGTACTTTATCTTTATTTTGATTTATTACCAACGATTTGAGCAAGTTGGCCTCAGCTTGTTTGGCATTCTTTTTAACAATATATTCATCTATGAGATTTGTGTTAATGAACCCAATATCTTATATTTCTGCTTTTCTGCACTCGATGATCTTCAATCTGCATAATATAGTGAGGATAATTATAAATACATGCAATGAAAGAGCTGAGCTATATATAGAGACTTGATGACAGAAGTAGTACTTACAGACAGTAGCAAGTGACCGTTAATTTATCGAGGGCCTTTTGATGGAAAAAAATGGAAGAACTCCTCAAATGGAATAGACAATAGATCAATTCCAACGAGGTCGTGCTCCTCTTTAACTCTCAGCGTCAAAGTATTCGTCCCCCCAGACTCTCTACAGGTTTTCATGTACCAATCTTGCAATCTTCGCATAATCATTCTTAGAGATTTTTCATCTTTGACGAGAGGCTTCCCCGTAATGGTATTTGTGTTCGTCCACCTCCAAGAATTCATAATGTACATCGTCGGGCAGGTAATCTTCAAGATTGGTATAACCGGGCACCATCCTCTGATCATTAGCGACGATATCGCTAGACACCTTGAGCGGGGAGCACGATTGGTTCGCTTGTTCGCCGAGCTGGGCAATCGTCGTTCTGCTAACCTTCGATCACTGATAGTACTTCCGGACCGCTCCGCTTCGATATATACCTTTTCAGTAATGCGCTCATAGTTTGTTTTTGGCAGAGACTTTGGTGGTTTCCTCAGGGCATCGATAGTGCGCTTTAATTTCACCGGATCTATCTTCTCCTCCGGAGGTGGATGTTTCTTGGCTTTCACCCCATCAAAGAAGTCCTTCACTTTGGTTTCCACGATCTTCGCGGTTTCCTCCGCGGTCCTCTCATATGGTAACTTCTCTAGAGGCTTGAGAGATGGACCGAATCTGTATTGCCTCCCGCCTCTGGCTACACTACTAGACGCCGGAGCAGACGGGGCGGCTGTGGCTGTCTTCTTTCATTGCTTATGAGGCGGAGGAGAAGGACTACGATGCGCCGGAGCAGCCGGAGCGGCGGCGGGTCTCTTCCTCCCTTGCTGGCGAAGCGGAGAAGGAGGAGGCTGGCTGCTCGGGCGCTCCGGCGCAGGCAGAGAAGGAGGCGGAGTGCCGCCATGCGCCGGAGAAGGAGGCTGAGTGCCCTGATCACTTGCCGGAGGAGGAGGAGGCAGAGTGTACTGACTCGCCGGAGGAGGAGGAGGAGGCAGAGGCGTCCAGTTCAGAAGGTTGATGAGCTCCTTCCGCCACAGGTATGGAGTCTTCAGAGAAGAACCCAGCCGAGTCTCCCCTTCACCCGTAGGGTAGTCAAGCTCGAGGTCCTCAAACCCGTTAGTTATTTCATCCATCATCACCCTAGCATATCCTTCTAGAATCAGCTGATAGTGAAAAGTTGTGCCAAGGTTCAGGAGGTGCAACAGATCCAACAACCGCCTTGACTTTGAATTTCATCCATTGCGTCATAAGGTGGCAATGTTGAGACTCCGTGATAGCATCCACGGGGTAGCTAGCAGGAGCTGTGAAGACAGGCTCCAGCTGAAGCAGCTCAGCGGAAGCCACGATGCTTCTCCGCTGAGATGGCAGGGTAGCTTTGGGGGAAGCTTCGGCAGGTCGCTTGCTGCAATCTGCTTCTCGTTCCTCTATCGCTTGTGCCCTTGCGTGCACCGCCTGCAGTTGGGTCTGCTCCACTTTCTTCCTCCTCTCCTAGCATTTGTAACCGCCTGCGTCCGGAAACCCAGCCTTCCACTGAACGGAGCCTGGCATGCCTCGTGTCTGTCCAGGGTGCTCAGGATTCCCGAGGGCCATTGTGAGCTTGTCATTCTCTCTGTCTGGAACAAACGTCCCTTGCTGTGCTGCATGGATATACTGCCGAAGCTTCATGACTGGTATTCGCAGTTGCTCATTCGTCCAACGGCACGTCCCTGATACAGGGTCCAAGGTTCCGCCTACTCCATAGAACCAAGTACGGCAACAGTCTCGCCAGTTCAATGTCTCTGGTTCAACCCCTTTATCAACCAGGTCATTCTCATCCTTGGCCCAAAACGGCTGGGCTTTGAGGTAGCCACCTGACCCCGTGCGGTGGTGAAGCTTCTTCTTCACAGCATTTATCTTGTTTGTCGCTGACAACTTCTTACTCTTGTCCGATATCTTGTGGGCCACAAATTCGTCCCACTGATCTCTGATCTTCTCATACCGACCGGTGAATTCTGGTGTCTCTTCTTTGTTGACAAACGTTGTTTTCAGCTCATTCTTCCACCTCCTGAATAATTCTGCCATCTTCTTAAGAGCATGAGACTTGATCAATTGCTCTTTCACTAGCTTCTCCGGATCCTCCAATGGCGGTAGGGTGAAATTTGCCTTCAACGCGGTCCAAAGATCATCTTTCTGCATATCGTTGACATAAGACACCTCAGGGTCTTCTTTAGCTGGCTTATACCATTGGTGGATTTTGATCGGGATCTTGTCCTTAACAAGAACCTCGCAGTGAGCAGCAAATGCTTCCTTTGTCCAGATGGGTTCAATCGGTTGGCCATCGCGCGCGATTGCTGTGATCTCAAACCTTTCATCCGAGCGCAACTTTTTATTCGGGCCTCGTCTCTTTACCGAAGTTGTGCTCGATCCGAAGGGCTAGAAAAAAGAAGAAATACGAGAGTTATTAATTAATATGTGTACATACCAAAAACAAATAATGCATAAATATGTCGACCACCCCTCATGTCGAAGTTATCCGGGAGGGGGTTATATCGACAACGACGACATACATACATGGGAAAATAATGTTACCGAGGAGGGGGTATACCGACCCCCCCTCATGTTGAAGTTATCGGGAGGGGGTATATCGACAACGACATACCCGATAAAAAATAAGAAGACGAAGAAGAAATAAAAAGAGGAAAAGAAGAAAGGAATAGAGGAGAAAATCGAAGAAAAAAAGAATGGAGAAGAAGAAAGGAATAGAGGAGAAGAAGAATAAATAGAAAAATTCTATTTATTCTTCTTCTCCTCTATTCCTTTCTTCTTCTCCTCTTCTTTTTCGTCTTTTTTCCTCTAATTATTTATTTCTTCTCTTCTTCCTCTCCTCTTCTTCTCCTTTCTTCCTCTTCTTATTTTCCTTTTCCTCTCCTTCTTTTTCTTCTTCTTGCTTTGCTAGCTAGATATATAAAACTTTTCTCAAAATGTAACTTTTGCATATATAAAACTTTTTCTTCTTCTTCATTCTTCCTTCTTCCTAAATATATAAAACTTTTCTAAAAATGAAACTAACCTAAAATGTACTAAATCAGAGAACATATATAGATAATTTTTTTCTAAAAATCTAACGTTTGCATATATGTATTTTTAAAACATCATGCATATTACAATTGAAAAAATATATACATACATACAAAAAACATGTAGAAAATACATACATACATATATGAACATACATCAAAAAATACATATATCTAAAAAATACATACATACATATATGAAAATCTAAAAACATGTAAAAACATCTAATCTAGAAACATGTAAAAATTTAGCAAATATATCTAAAAAGCATGGCGGCGGCGGGGCCGGCAGGGGCGCAGTGCTCACACAGGGACGCGACGGGGCAGGAGCAGGCGGCACGGCGGGCGGCGTCGGGGCGGGCAGGGGCGGGCGGCGTCGGGGCGAGCAGGGGCGCGGGGAGTGGCTGCGACGGCGTCGGGGCGACGCGGGGCGGCGACGGCGTCGGGGCGACGCGGGGCAGCGACGGCGTCGGGGCGGCGCGGGAAGGTGACGGCGACGGCTCAGGGTGGTGCACGGCGACGGCGTCGGGGCGACGCGGGGCGCGGACGGAGACGACGGGCGCAGGCGACGGCAACGAGGAGCAGGGCGTCGGGGTAGAGGGCGGCGTCGGCATCGGGGAGAAACTGCTGAAATTTTCCAAAGTGTTGGCTTATATACCCAGAGCATTGGTCCCAGTTCATAGCACCAACCGGGACCAATGCACCCCTTTAGTCCCGGTTGGTGCCACCAACCGAGACCAAAGGTCTCTTTTTAGCAGCCCAAAGGGCGGGAAGCAGAGGCATTTGGTCCCGGTTGGTGGCACCAACCGGGACTAAAGGGGGGGGGGCATTAGTTCTAGTTGGTGCGATGAACTGGTACCAGTGCACCCCTTTAGTACTGGTTGGTGGCACCAACCGGGACCAAAGGCCTCTTGCTGCCCGCGTCGCGGCCAAAAGTTTAGTCCCACCTCACTAGTTGAGAGGGCTCGAGAGTGGTTTATAAGCGCGGCTGCGCCCACCCTCTTGAGCTTCTCTCAACTGCAGGCTTTCGGGCCTAATCTGCGACTATGTGTCTGTGGGCCTACTGGGGCTCCTGCGGGCCTGAATGCTGACCCATGGTTGGCTTTCTAGTCGTATTCGGGCCGTGGTGGCCCAGTAGGTGGCACTTTTTTATTTTCTTTGTTGCTTTATTTATTTTATTTTCTTTCTACTTACAACAAAATACTTACCGTTGCTATTTTTATTTATTTTATCAAAGTTTATTTATTTAACTTTATTAAAGTTTATTTTGTTTCTACTTATTTATTTTATTAAAGAGTTTTTTATTTTCTTTGTTGCTTTATTTATTTTATTTTGTTTCTACTTACAACAAAATACTTATTGCTGCTATATTTACTTCTTTTATTAAAGTTTATTTATTTTACTTTATTAATGTTTATTTTGTTTCTATTTATTTATTTTATTAAAGAGTTTTTTATTTAATTTTATTTTGTTTCTACTTATTTATTTCATTTAATTTTAATTTAATTTATTTTGTTTCTACTTATTTATTAAAGTTTATTTTGTTTCTTTCTGCTTTTAATGTTTTGAAAAGAAAATACTTTGATAATTTTAGTTGCGTAAATTTTATACAATTTTAGTTAAAAAATACTTGAGGTTTATAAAAGCTTTTTAGTTGATTCCTTTTGCTATTAGAGTTTTATAAAAGTTTTTTAGTTGATTTTCTTTTTGCTGGTAAAGAATATTATAGTTTTGTTTTAGTTGATCACAACAGATTATTTTAATTGATTTTTTTGAGTATAAGATCTTGAAATTCAAAAGCATTTCAAATGAACTTTGAAAAGGTTGAAAATTGGCATGGTATCATCTTTTCACCCACATAGCATGTGCTAAAAAGTAGAGAGGGTTACGACAAATACTACATGCACTTCGTGTACAAAATAGACAATCTCTTTCGAAGTATCAGGGTTTCGGACGAACACTCATATGTTACAAAAGCGATTTCATTTTTTTGAACTTATTTGAACTCCAGACTTTTTGTGTGTTCAAAATGCACCATTCAAAGCCACATCATCAATTTTCAACCCTTTCTGACTTCATTTGTTATTTTTCATGCAACCATTCTGCTTGTTTGTCTCAGCCACTTCGAGAAACATAATTATGTGTGTCTGCACCATACATCCATTGCCAGTTCATCTGCATGCATTATATATAATTATGTGTGTCAAAAACCATTATAGATTCACATGGATAGATAAGTGACCAAATTAGTAGTAGTTCATCATCACATTAAAACCAAAGTACATACATAGTTCAAATTGAATAACATATAGCTCTCCAAATCATCTACTTAAACCATACATTGAAACTATGTAAAACCTTTCAATGCAACAACAAATGCGATCATAATCACAACCAAGGTAACAATTGATCCAATGGCATAATGATACCAAGCCTAGGTACGGATAGCATATTTTCTAATCTTTCTCATCTTCAACCGCATTGCATCCATCTTGATCTTGTGATCATCAACGATATCCGCAACATGTAACTCCAATATCATCTTCTCCTCCTCAATTTTTTTATTTTTTCCTTAAAGTAATTGTTTTCTTCTTCAAGTGAATTTAACCTCTCGACAATAGGGTTGGTTGGAATTTCCGGTTCAACTACCTCCTACATAAATAAAATCTATGTCACATTGATTGGCATAATTGTCATAAATAATAAATGAACCAAACAGTTATAAAAAGATAATATATACCACATCCAAATCATAGCCAGGACGAGGCAAACAGGGGCGGATACCAAAACCATCGCACTATATAATAACAAGCAATAATAAAAGTAATAAAATTAGACAAGTATCTATCTAAAGTAAGAATATTTTTTCTTTCAGAAAGAAGATAAGAACAAGAGACTCACCACGGTGGTGTCGGCGAAGAGATCGGCGCAGGCGATCGACGGCGGTGAAGACGGGGACGGGATGTGACAGAGCGCTAAACCTATGCAAATCTCGGGGAAAATGGAGCTTGGAGGTCAAGCTTCGAGAGGAGAAAGCTTAACTAGTGTGGCTCGGGCATTTCATCGAACACCTCATGTGCATAGGAGGTGAGCTAGAGCACCCAAATGCCCTCCCCTCGCCAGCTGGAAAAAACAGAGCACTGTGGAGTGCTCTGCTGCGGCGATGGGGTATATATAGGCAGCTCATTTGTCCCGGTTTGTGGATGGAACCAGGATTAAAGCTCCACCTTCTGTCCCGGTTCGAGCCACAAACCGGGACCAATGTATGTAGTTCAAATTTGAATTATGCACATAAAATGCCTAGAAAACCCTGTTAATGTATAAAAAAGGCCAAACGAACCCTGAAAAATTCATTCCCATTTCATGCATGGGACCTAAGCATGCACTGAAGGACACATATTTGATTTTTCAACCAATTTGTATGCATGTAGTTTAATTTTGAATTGTGCACCTGAAATGGCTAGAAAACCAGTTTAATGTATAAAATGTCCAAACGAACCCTGAATAATTCCAATTCTTTTACGAGACACATATAGTTGCATGTTCACTACAGATAAAGGGTCTAGCAATTCAAACAGCGTCCATTGCCGCTGTGACCCCATTTTGTAATTCAAATCAAGTAGACCCCACACAGTTTATTATCACCAACCGTCTGAGATGTAGTACAAAATATCTTGGAGCACCGTCGGTGTATATAGTATGCCTATGGCTTACGCGAGAAGGTGCATCGGCTATAGTCCACAGCCGGCGTGTCAAGCACACTAGCTCGCTCCCCAAAAACTCCCGCCTCTGCATCCCTCGCAATCTCGAAAATATCTACCGCCTGGAAGGTTTTAATGTTTGATAGGACACGATTAGTATGTGCAGACTGTGTGGGATGTCTATTACTCCCGCTCTGCTTCAGTCCCTTGATTCAAATTTTCAGTAGCCCCGGCATTTTACTCCCGCCTCTGCATCCCTCGCAATCTCAAAAATATCTGCTCCCCCTTGCTCCAAATTCTCAATAGCCCCGCCTTGTTACTCCCGCCTAGTAAAATTTTTAGTTGCCACAGTATTTCCTCAAACACAACCACTAGTAGAAAAAGGCCCATTAGTCCTGGTTCTAGAGGGCCTTTAGTCCCGGTTCTGGAACCGGGACTAAAGGGTCGATACTAAAGGCCCCCCCTCTAGTCCCGGTTCTTATATGAACCGGGACTATACGCCCTGCACGTGGACGCTGTCTGGAACTCCACCTTTAGTCCCGGTTGGTAGCAACCGGGACTAAAGGTAATTTTACAAAAAAAAAATGTAAAAAAAAACGATTTTCAAATTTGTAAATTATTTTACAATTTAATCTCTAATCACCCCTCATCACTACTCAAGTTGACCGCTAACCTCTAATCACCCCACAGCATTCCAAATCATCTAACTTCGCGCCCGGTCACCCATCCTCTCACTACTCCAACTTCAGCACGCTTAACTTCCGGGTTCTATTCCCCCTCGATTCCAAGTCTCCACTTGTTGTTTTCCTAGCAATAGTAAGATGTCAATCCTATTAACCCTCAGGAGTTTTGCTTGACATGAAGTCACACGTTTCACTTCTTGAGTTTGAAACTATTATTCTAAAAAACAGTAATTACTTACTAACACTAATATTTCTTGAATAAGTAATTTTACCATTGTTTGACCACAGTTTGACCAGCTTTGACCAAAATTCAAAAAAAAAACTGAAATAATTATTTAGTAACACTAATATTCTTGAATAATTATTTAGTAACACTAATACATCTTGAATAAGTAGTTTGACCATTGTTTGACCATAGTTTGACCAGATTTGACCAAAATTCAAAAAAACTAAAATTTGAGCATATCTTTTTTTCCTTCAAGAATTTGAGGATTCTAAAAATTTGCAAACAGGCCGTAGGCGGTCGAAATCGGATGCAGATTTTTGTGCTGAACATTTTGATATATTATACATTTTTTCTCACATCATATGCAAAAGTTATAGCCGTTTTACTTTTTCCCGACACATTTTGCAAAACATGTCCAAATTTAAATTTTTTAATTTTCCTAACTAGTAGATGTAGTAATATAACTACATCTCGAAGGATTTTATTTTTTGAAGTTCTTATCATTTTCTTTTGTATTTTTGAAAACTAAAATGTCGATACACAAAGGGGGTAGAGTTTGAGACACGAACCCCTTTAGTCCCGGTTTGAGACACGAACCGGGACTAAAGGGCATCGCACCCTTTAGTCCCGATTCGTGTCTCAAACCGGGACTAAAGGTCTCATTTGAACCGGGACGAATGCGTTTAGCCGCTTGAACCGGGACTAATGCTCACATTAGTCCCAGTTCGTAATGCAACCGGGACTAATGTGTATACTGAGCTATGACCAAAGCCCGGTTTTCTACTAGTGAACCTCCGCTCACACAAACACACACAACCCTCAAAACCATTGGTAGGTCGCCGCCATCGCCGGCGCCTCTATCCTCAACCTCTGCCTATGTGCCGGGGAGCTCCATGAGTAAATGGCCAAAAAGAGGTTTATTGTGGCCTTTTCACCCAACGCCGGTGAGGTGGCCACCGAGGTGTCCCCGTCGTCCTCCGCGGGCCCGATCCGTCGTCGCCGGTCCGCCAATCCACCCACCGCCGCGCCCATACGCCGGTTCAAGGACTTCCCCGTCCTCCCCCGGACCCGGCAGCCGACGAAGTCCTACCTCGGGGTCCGGCAGCGGCGGTGGGGGACATGGGTCGTCGAGATTACAGATCGAGAGACCCACACCCACCAGTGGCTCGGTAGCTTCCACACGGCCGAGCTCGCGGCCATGGAGTACGACCGCTGGCAGGTCCACTACCACGGAGTGACGGCGAGGCTCAATTTCCCCTTCGGCACACGTCCGGTCGACCTTGTTCCGCCGGAGCCAGGGGTGGTGGGCTCAGCTATGGCGCGGGAGGACCGTGAGGCGTGGGAGCGCCTCGAGGCCGAGGCCGCCGACGAGGCCTACATGCAAGAGCTCCGCTGGCAACACCCAGAGCTTGTGGAGGCGGAGTGGGCGATCTTTGTCAGCGCGGAGGGCGGCGAGGTTATTTCTCTCTCCTCCGATGACGAGGTCGAAGGCGGCGAGTGCGGCGGCGCGGAGGGCGGCGAGGTTATCGCGCTCTCCTCTGATGACAAGGTCGAAGGCGGCGACGACGGCGGCGCGGAGGGCGTCGAGGTGGGCCCCGAGGACGAGGAGATCGACGTCGATGAGTGGAGGAGTGCCTTACCTGACGACCTCGACGATGGTACTGGCCCGAACCCGGCTCGCAGCACACCGTACATGATGAGGAAGGATTGGCTCGACCTCTAATTCGACCGAAAGTAGTACAACTTAGTTTAAATTTATGTTTTATTTTCGGTTATGCAAAACTATCTATGTTTATGTTTGAATACATGCTACTTTCAGTTGAACCTGCTTTGAACTTGATCAAATTGAAGTTTACAACCTTAAGTTTAGGCGATCGACTAGAAAAGGGTTTTAGTCCTTTAACTTTGTAAGGATCGCCTAGAGATGTCCTTATGACTTGTTTATTCCAGTTCTTCACAATGTGATGTTCTATATGTGCAAATATTTGTCGTGCAGTTCAATTTCATCAATAACAGTTTCAACAATACCACTGTGAATTACGATATTTGGTTGTTGTTAAGGATATTGCAGTTAACATGCCTTTTCGTTTTTCAGTTATTGTTTAGAAACATGCATTGTACTGAATGACTAAATATGCAATCCCAGGCTACATAGCACCAAGGAAGAGTGTTACCTTAATGTTCTGATGATGTCTAGACATACATGTAATAAAATCTTATATAATGGGATGGGTGGAGTGTTGTACTACATCACTTTTTAATTGTTTTTTAGCTTCTAATATTAAATTGGTGCTTTAAGTACATATATCATTGCCAAAGATCCACAATTCGACCCTTTCTGCATATGGGGCAATGAGATATTCATGAACCAGCATCAAGTGAGGAAAATGATAAAGATTGTTATTAAAATGGGTCAAAAGATGTCAATCGAACTATTTGTTTACACTTTATGCAAGACAACAGTGAACTGCAGGATGGTAAGTAAGAACCCTGTAGCCTTCTTTTTACTACAAGTAATGAGTTGTGTTAGATGACAATATCTAAAGCTTTTTTCTTTTGTAGTGGATCCTGAAGCAGTTTACTCAAGATTACCTCTCAAACTACACTATTGGCGGCCGGCCATCACAAGGGGTTGGACTAGAGTCCTGCATGCCTTCTGCATCCAGGAGAGCACAATAGGGCCATTCCGCTTCACCTTGTTAAGCAACTGGAATGTCTGTCGCATTTTTCTTTACCATCTGTAATAGTTCAAGTATAGAACCCTGGTACATCATTCTTTATTTGGTGCTTATGTAATTCTTAAACATATGTACCTGTGAATTGAATAATGCATTGGTTTTTTGAACCTGATGCATATGAATAAAGCTATAGCCTACTTTCAAGTTTAAATTAGGTACAATTTTAAATAGCAGCAATTAAATTAGGGAGAAATTACATTGTGCAGGTCATTACGGCACACATGGTTGGTAAAACACAAATATTTGCGATATACACCATAAGCCGAGATGGTTCACAGAGAGGAAACATGTGCAAGCATGCACACAATTTCCGTTTGCAAAGCATGTGTGATGCCAGACACTATCACATACGGTGCGGGAAAACTAAATGTGTGTGATTGTCTACCTATCATACATGGTTTATAATCATGAACTGTTTGTGATGTGCCAGGCATTGTAAAACTCCCGTGCCAAGAATCTACCTGGAAAACTCCCGTGCTTGGAATCTTCTTGGTCTTAGACAGAACCACAAAACTTCGACTGTGATGGCAATGTGAGCACAAACGAGTTGCAAGGATGAAGCGTTTGGGATATTTGAGATATCGAAAATGGTTGTATAGGGACAACTGTATGCATGAAGGCTCGCTATCCTCGACGGTTTCTAGGTCGTGTGGGAAGGACCCCCCTATCGCCCACACTCACTTGGCGACGGTTCCAAATGTCGTCGCGTAAAGGGGCTAAAAACCGTTTGTTTAGGACCGACGCGCACCAAGGATACCAAGCAACAATCCCCCGAAACATTTTCGGACACAGAGCTTCGAGCAAAGAGATCGAAATCCGCGGGTTTGAGAGCAAGAACATGAGAGAGAGAGAGAGAGAGAGAGCAATGGAGTATTTTTTCTGGAGGTAAGTGATGACGTGGTGTGAAGGGATAAGTGAGGGGGTCTGTCTGTGTCAAAACCGGCGGATCTCGGGTAGGGGGTCCCGAACTGTGCGTCTAAGGCGGATGGTAACAGGAGGCAGGGGACACGATGTTTTACCCAGGTTCGGGCCCTCTTGATGGAGGTAAAACCCTACGTCCTGCTTGATTTATTCTTGATGATATGAGTATTACAAGATTTGATCTACCATGAGATCGGAGAGGCTAAACCCTAGAAGCTAGACTATGGTATGATTGTATGTTGTCCTACGGACTAAAACCATCTGGTTTATATAGACACCAGAGGGGGCTAGGGTTACACAAGGTCGGTTACAAAGGAGGAGATATACATATCCGTATTGCCTAGCTTGCCTTCCACGCCAAGTAGAGTCCCATCCGGACACGAGACGAAGTCTTCAATCTTTTATCTTCATAGTCCAACAGTACGGCCAAAGGATATAGTACGGCTGTCCGGAACCCCCCTAATCCAGGACTCCCTCAGCAGCCCCTGAACCAGGCTTCAATGACAATGAGTCCGGCGCACAGTGTTGTCTTCGGTATTCCAAGGCGGGTTCCTCCTCCGAATACACCATGGAAGAATCTGAATACAAGGATAGTGTCCGACCCTGCAAAATAAGTTCCACATACCACCGTAGAGAGAATAATATTTCCACAAATCTAATCTGCTGACATGTTTCGGCAATCATGACATCATGCCATGGCCCGATGATTATTCGAACCGATTCTTTTAACTAGCCCCGCACATAACGCGAGGCAGTTTCTTGACACGTCTTGTCAAAGCAGAGATAGTGTTCCCCTTATCACGGGATTCTCATCAATACAGGTGTGGGTAACCCAACCACGCCATCAATTATGATGCTTGGGGGTTAAGCGAGTTTTACCAGGCTAGTAGGGGCGCATAGTTTCGGCCGCCCTTATAAGGGGGTAAGGTTTAACCTTTTTCTACCCACGCCTTCTTCCTCCTTGCTTATCCATTCTTGCACACTCGAGCTCTAATGCCCAAGTCCACATCCTTCTCCTCAACCTTCCCCAAACATGTCCGGAGCGGGAGGCAAATGGATGGCTTCCTCCGTTACGGAGGGACACATCAAGAAGCCACGCGGAGCCGGATACTTAGCTGCGAATATTGAGAATCGGCTGCCCGCTACGGGGCAGATCATTCGTACCCCTGAACTTCACGAGAGGGTAGTTTTCCTCCACCATTTCCTCCGCGGACTAGGGTTTCCCCTCCATTCATTCACCCGCGGTCGCATGTTCTACTACGGGCTGGACTTCCATGATCTGGCCCCGAACTTGATCCTCAACATTTCGGCGTTCATCGTCGTGTGTGAGGCTTTCCTCCGCATCCGGCCCCACTTCGGCCTGTGGTTAAAGACCTTCAATACCAAGCCGAAGGTGGTGGGATACCAACAAGCGGAATGCAGTGGAGCCATGGTGGGCAAGATGCCCAATGTTATATGGCTTGAAGGCTCCTTTATGGAGACCATAAAGAATGGCAATCGGCGTGGTTCTACATCACCGAGCCACGTGACACCAACTGGGTGGTGGCCCCCGAGTTTTGATCCCGAACCCCCACGCGGCTCACCTCCTCCAAAGAGAAGGGCCTATCCTGGGGCTCGTCGGTGGAGCTGGACGGACTCGAGAAATGTATCCGGAATATGGCAAGCAAGAAGCTCAAGCTTGTCAACATAGTCCAGGTCATGCTCATCCGCCGGATCCTCCCATGTCAACAACGGGATTTCAACTTGTGGGAGTTCGACCCGGCCCAGCACCAGACTCTGAGCGACCTCTTCGACATGACGCACAAGGACATCTGGAGGGTGTTGTTCAAGGGCACCGAGGTCCCTCCCTCTCTCACCGAGGACCGCAGGCTAAGCGCGAAGCGCCTAGCGCATTCAGTGAGTTCTATACATTCGGTAGGATATTTATTTGCCCTAGCTTAACCATGTGCGGGGTCTGAGCTCCATGCCTTTGACAGGACTGGGTGGAGACGTCGGGGCAGATTAACTATCCGACCCATCTGCCCAAGGACACTGCGGACGCTCTCCTGACGGAGATGCTGATTCCGGCTCCTTACAAGGTGCCGCAGAAGATCAAGAAGGCCAAGGGATCCTGAAAGAGTTCCTGACGCCAGGTGTTATCGCACTCATCGTCCGATAACTCTGCGACGCACTCCACCCCCAAAGACGAGGAAGAAGATGAAGATGCTCCCCCTCCAGTCGGGGGAGGCAAGAAAAGGAAGGCTGCCCCAACCGAGGGGGGGGGGGGCGAAGGGTCCAAGAAGGGAAGGACTCTCCTTCCGGACAACTCCACCACCACCGCCGAAGGCGAAGACGAGTGGCTGCTCAGGGCCAAGCCCCCTGGCGAAGTCGTAAGTATTCGGATACCAGAGTAACTCATAGCATACCCTTGTCGCACTACTTCTCCTAATGCCGAATTATGATCATGTAGACCGCCCCAAGCCCGTATCGACGTATCCTCGTCGGACGGCTCCCTGGACTCGTCGGATATGGATAGCGATCCACTTCCTACCGCCACCTTCCCGTGCCCTACGGACAATGCCGAGGTATTGTCTCAAGAGGCACCGGGTCAAGGGGAGACAATCCCGGAGGCGCCTCAACGCGACCTTCCGGACTCCAGGAGCAGAGGGAGTAAGGCTCGCGAGGGCTCTGAGTTCGGCCATCAGCCGAACACCACGCCAGAACCCCCAGTGGTTCCGGACTCGGGCAGGCGGCCTCCTTCCAAAAGGGGCAAGACGCCTGTGCCAGTGACCTCTGCCCATCCCGGGGCACCGGACAATCTACTGGGAGCGCTTCGCAGCGCTTCCATTGACGAAGAGCACCGCACTATTATGAGTGCGGTGATCCGGAAGGTTCAGTCCGCCAAGAGCGGACTGACTGAAGCATGTGCCAGCCTTCTAACAGGCTTTGAGGTAAGTATTTGAAATATAGGAAAAATATTACCGCATAGACAGTAGCCCCTGATGGTCTGTTCGGTGTTCACAAAGAAAAGCCGAATAGAGGATCAAACAATATCGCAGGAGTCTAATATAAGTATGTCTATATGCGTATGCAGGCTTCGCTGCTGACCTCTACCGCACTGACTACGGAGGTCGCCGCACTGAAGCAGGACCTCAAAGGGTCCAAGGAAGAGCTCGGCCTTGCCAAGAGGCAGCTCGAGGAGAACAAAGGTAAGTAGTACCTAGTCTATGGATATATATAAAAAGAATGCGATTGCAAAATGATAGGATCATCGTAAATTTGCCAGGCACCATGACCGAGGTGGCGACCCAGAAGCAAGCGCTATCCGAGGCCGAAAACAAAAAGGCCAAGGAGCGCACCGAGCAAGAAAGGCAGGAGGCACGGGTGGGCGAGGTGCAGCAAGAGCTCCACGCTCTTGTGACGAAGCACGAGGCGTTGGAGCTTGACTTGAAGACGCGAGAGTCCGAGCTTGCCGCGGCCCTCGAGAGCGCAAAGAATGGCAAGGACGAAGCCCAAAAGGCCCTCCAGGAGATTGATGCGATGAAGAAGATAGCCGCGGGTAAGGCATTCTATATGCAAAGCAAGCATGTGAAAGTAAATTACTTGTTACTTACCCGAATCCGGAGCTCTCCAGGAGCATTCGCAGATTTGCCCCGCGGCGTGTCGGATGCCGCACAGTTTTACCAGGCCAAGGAGGGAAGCTCAACGGAGAAGCTGTTCTGGTCTCAGTATACTTAGGCCGAACACCCGATGCCTCTGAGCGACCAGCTGAAGCAACTAGTCGAGCTACACAAGGTGGCCGAACAGGCCATGAAGGGCTTTATAGTCCAGATGTGGCCTGGTGACTCCCTTCCCAACAGCTACTTCGGCCTGGTGAGGCGGCTTGTGGATGCCTGCCGACGGTTGGAAGTCATCAAGCGGTCCGTCTGCATCGAAGGTGGACGCCGTGAAGCTGGTGAAGGAAGGGCCGCCGCAGGGCAAGGAGCATCGCCACCCCAAGATGTTATTATGAGTGTGTCCTGAAGGGTGCCCGTCTTGTAGCGGACGAGTGTGCGAAAGATGTAATATTTGAATAAACTTGCTCGTGTAATCCTGTATTATGAAAACTTGTTCATATGCGCTATGCAACGCTTGTCTGAATTTGAAATATTACCTTTTGTTCGGCTGTTTATCAAATCTGAGAGATGGCTAGTCGTCGGCTTCTGCCCCCACGCCACGAGTGCTGGGGTGTTCGGGATAAACCTGAGCAATCTTGTTCCCATTTTTGGGTCCTTCAAGGGAGGTGCTCAGCACAACGAACAACGCAATCGGACTATAATGCGTTATCACTCTCACTTAGCCATAGAATTCTATAATTTTAAATTTCGGCGAAGCCCCTAGTATTCGGAAGGCCGAATTCGGGGCGCAATACACGCGTTAAGCCGGACAGGGTCGACTCCTCGCTCTAAGCGGCATAAGTCTTTAGGGACTTGAAACCTCTCGAACAGCGACCAGTCTCTCGCCTTATCATGACAGTCAGTTTTAGCTTTCTCTATTGAGGTGCTTAGCCCGGCAGAACCCGAGCACAATCGCAGTAGTTCTCCCAGTGCTACCTTAGCCGATATAGTGGAACGTAAGGTACCAAAACATGGTGAAAGGAAATATGCCCTAGAGGCAATAATAAAGTTATTATTTATTTCCTTATATCATGATAAATGTTTATTATTCATGCTAGAATTGTATTAACCGGAAACATAATACATGTGTGAATACATAGACAAACAGAGTGTCACTAGTATGCCTCTACTTGACTAGCTCGTTGATCAAAGATGGTTATGTTTCCTAACCATGAACAAAGAGTTGTTATTTGATTAACGAGGTCACATCATTAGTTGAATGATCTGATTGACATGACCCATTTCATTAGCTTAGCACCCGATCGTTTAGTATGTTGCTGTTGCTATTCTTCATGACTTATACATGTTCCTATGACTATGAGATTATGCAACTCCCGTTTACCGGAGGAACACTTTGGGTGCTACCAAACGTCACAACGTAACTGGGTTATTATAAAGGAGTACTACAGGTGTCTCCAAAGGTAGATGTTGGGTTGGCGTATTTCGAGAATGGGATTTGTCACTCCGAATGTCGGAGAGGTATCTCTGGGCCCTCTCGGTAATGCACATCACATAAGCCTTGCAAGCACTGCAACTAATATGTTAGTTGTGAGATGATGTATTACGGAACGAGTAAAGAGACTTGCCGGTAACGAGATTGAACTAGGTATTGGATACCGACGATCGAATCTCGGACAAGTAACATACCGATGACAAAGGGAACAACGTATGTTGTTATGCGGTCTGACCGATAAAGATCTTCGTAGAATATGTAGGAGCCAATATGGGCATCCAGGTCCCGCTATTGGTTATTGACCGGAGACGTGTCTCGGTCATGTCTACATTGTTCTCGAACCGTAGGGTCCGCACGCTTAACGTTACGATGACAGTTATTATGAGTTTATGCATTTTGTTGTACCGAAGGTTGTTCGGAGTCCCGGATGAGATCACGGACATGACGAGGAGTCTCGAAATGGTCGAGACGTAAAGATTGATATATTGGAAGCCTATGTTTGGACATCGGAAGTGTTCCGGGTGAAATCGGGATTTTACCGGATTACCGGGAGGGTTACCGGAACCCCCCGGGAGCCAAATGGGCCAACATGGGCCTTAGTGGAAAGGTGAGAGGGCAGCCCACATAGGGCTGCGCCTCCCCCCCTCTCCCTAGTCCTATTAGGACTAGGAGAGGGGCCGGCCACCTCTCTCTCTCTCCCCTTTAAAGGATTCCTAGTTGGACTAGGATTGGAGGGGGGAGTCCTACTCCCGGTAGGAGTAGGACTCCTCCTGCGCCTCCCACTCTTTGGCCGGCCAGCCCCCCTCCCTCCAACCTTTATATACGGGGGCAGGGGACACCCCAAGACACACAAGTTGATCCTTGAGATCGTTCCTTAGCCGTGTGTGGTGCCCCCTGCCACCAAATTCCACCTCGATCATACCGTTGCAGTGCTTAGGCGAAGCCCTGCGTCGGCAGTACATCAAGATCGTCACCACGCCGTCGTGCTGACGGAACTCTTCCTCGACGCTTTGCTGGATCGGAGCCCGAGGATCGTCATCGAGATGAACGTGTGCTAAGAACTCGGAGGTGCCGGAGTAACGGTGCTTGGATCGGTCGGATTGAGAAGAAGACGTACGACGACTTCCTCTATGTTGTGTGATCGCTTCCGCAGTCGGTCTGCGTTGGTACGTAGACAACACTCTCCCCTCTCGTTGCTATGCATCACCATGATCTTGCGTGTGCGTAGGAAAATTTTCGAAATTACTACGTTCCCCAACAGTGGCATCCGAGCCTAGGTTTTTATGGTTTGATGTTATATGCACGAGTAGAACACAAGTGAGTTGTGGGCGATACAAGTCATACTGCCTACCAGCATGTCATACTTTGGTTCGGCGGTATTGTTGGACGAGACGATCCGGACCAACCTTACGCGTACTCTTACGCGAGACCGGTTCCCTCGACGTGCTTTGCACATAGATGGCTTGCAGAAGACTGTCTCTCCAACTTTAGTTGAACCAAGTGTGGCTACGCCCGGTCCTTGAGAAGGTTAAAACGGAGTCTATTTGACGAACTATCGTTGTGGTTTTGATGCGTAGGTGAGATGAGTTCTTACTTAAGCCCGTAGCAGCCACGTAAAACTTGCAACAACAAAGTAGAGGACGTCTAACTTGTTTTTGCAGGGCATGTTGTGATGTGATATGGTCAAGGCATGATGCTGATTTTATTGTATGAGATGATCATGTTTTGTAACCGAGTTATCGGCAACTGGCAGGAGCCATATGGTTGTCGCTTTATTGTATGCAATGCAATCGCGATGTAATGCTTTACTTTATTACTAAGCGGTAGTGATAGTCGTGGAAGCATAAGATTGGCGAGACGACAACGATGCTACGATGGAGATCAAGGTGTCGCGCCGGTGACGATGGTGATCATGACGGTGCTTCAGAGATGGAGATCACAAGCACAAGATGATGATGGCCATATCATATCACTTATATTGATTGCATATGATGTTTATCCTTTTATGCATCTTATCTTGCTTTGATTGACGGTAGCATTATAAGATGATCTCTCACTAAATTATCAAGAAGTGTTCTCCCTGAGTATGCACCGTTGCAAAAGTTCTTCGTGCTGAGACACCACGTGATGATCGGGTGTGATAGGCTCTACGTTCAAATACAACGGGTGCAAAACAGTTGCACACGCGGAATACTCAGGTTATACTTGACGAGCCAAGCATATACAGATATGGCCTCGGAACACGGAGACCGAAAGGTCGAGCGTGAATCATATAGTAGATATGATCAACATAACGATGTTCACCATTGAAAACTACTCCATCTCACGTGATGATCGGTTATGGTTTAGTTGATTTGGATCACGTGATCACTTAGAGGATTAGAGGGATGTCCATCTAAGTGGGAGTTCTTAAATAATATGATTAAATTGAACTTAAATTTATCATGAACTTAGTCCTAGTAGTATTTTGCAAATTATGTTATAGATCAATAGCTCGCGTTGTTGCTTCCCTGTGTTTATTTTGATATGTTCCTAGAGAAAATTATGTTGAAAGATGTTAGTAGCAATGATGCGGATTGGATCCGTGATCTGAGGTTTATCCTCATTGCTGCACAGAAAAAATATGTCCTTGATGCACCGCTAGGTGACAGACCTATTGCAGGAGCAGATGCAGACGTTATGAACGTTTGGCTAGCTCAATATGATGACTACTTGATCGTTTAGTGCACCGTGCTTAATGCCTTAGAATCGGGACTTCAAAGACGTTTTGAACGTCATGGACCATATGAGATGTTCCAGGAGTTGAAGATAATATTTCAAGCAAATACCCGAGTTGAGAGATATGAAGTCTCCAATAAGTTCTATAGCTAAAAGATGGAGGAGAATCGCTCAACTAGTGAGCATGTGCTCAGATTGTCTGGGTACTACAATCGCTTGAATCAAGTGGGAGTTAATCTTCCAGATAAGATAGTGATTGACAGAATTCTCTAGTCACCATGACCAAGTTAGTAGAACTTCGTGATGAACTATAATATGCAAGGGATGACAAAAGTAATTCCTAAGCTCTTCGTGATGCTGAAATCAACGAAGGTAGAAATCAAGAAAAACATCAAGTGTTGATGGTTGACAAGACCACTAGTTTCAAGAAAAGGGCAAAGGGAAGAAGGGGAACTTCAAGAAGAACGGCAAGCAAGTTTCTGCTCAAGTGAAGAAGCCCAAGTCTGATCCTAAGCCTGAGACTAAGTGCTTCTACTGCAAAGGGACTGGTCACTGGAAGTGGAATTACCCCAAGTGATTGGTGGATAAGAAGGATGGCAGAGTGAACATAAGTATATTTGATATACATGTTATCGATGTGTACTTTACTAGTGTTTATAGCAAACCCTCAGTATTTGATACTAGTTCAGTTGCTAAGATTAGTAACTCGAAACGGGAGTTGCAGAATAAACAGAGACTAGTTAAGGGTAAAGTGACGATGTGTGTTGGAAGTGGTTCCAAGATTGATATGATCATCATCGCACACTCCCCATAATTTTGGGATTAGTGTTGAACCTAAATAAGTGTTATTTGGCGTTTGCGTTGTGCATGAATATGATTTGATCATGTTTATTGTAATACGGTTATTCATTTAAGTAAGAGAATAAATTGTTGTTCTGTTTACATGAATAAAACCTTATATGGTTACACACCCAATGAAAATAGTTCGTTGGATCTCGATCGTAGTGATAGACATAATCATAATATTGAAACCAAAAGATGCAAAGTTAATAATGATAGTGCAACTTATTAGTAGCACTGCCGTTTAGGTCATATTGGTGTAAAGCGCATGAAGAAACTCCATGCTGATGGGCTTTTGGAATCACTTGATTATGAATCAGTTGATGCTTGCGAACCATGCCTCATGGGCAAGATGACTAAGACTCTGTTCTTCGGAACAATGGAGCGAGCAACAGATTTGTTGGAAATCATACATACTGATGTATGTGGTCCGATGAATATTGAGGCTCGCGACAGGTATCATTATTTTCTGATCTTCACAGATGATTTGAGCAGATATGAGTATATCTACTTGATGAAACATAAGTCTGAAACATTTGAAAAGTTCAAAGAATTTCAGAGTGAAGTGAAAAATCATCGTAACAAGAAAATAAAGTTTCTATGATCTGATCATAGAGAAAAGTATTTGAGTTACGAGTTTGCACTTCAGTTAAAAACAATGTGAAATAGTTTCACTACTCACGCCACCTGGAACACCACAGCATAATGGTGTGTCCGAACGTCATAACCGTACTTTATTGGATATAGTGCAATCTATGATGTCTCTTACCGATTTACCACTATTGTTTTTGGGGTCATGCATTAGAGACAGCTGCATTCACGTTAAAAAAGGGGCACCATCTATATCCGTCGAGACGACGCCTTATGAACTATGGTTTGGCAAGAAACCAAAGTTGTCGTTTCTTAAAGTTTGGGGTTGCGATGCTTATATGAAAAAGTTTCATCCCGATAAGCTCAAAACTCAAATCGGAGAAGTGCATCTTCATAGGATATCCAAAGGAAACTATTGGATACACCTTCTATCACAGATCCGAAGGCAAGACTTTTGTTGCTAAATTCGGAAACTTTCTGGAGAAGGAGTTTCTCTCGAAAGAAGTGAGTGGGAAGAAAGTAGAACTTGATAAGGTAATTGTACCTTCTCCCTTATTGGAAAGTAGTTCATCACAGAAATCTGTTCCTGTGACTACTACACCAATTAGTGAGGAAGCTAATGATGATGATCATGTAACTTCAGATCAAGTTACTACCGAATCTCGTAGGTAAACCAGAGTGAGAACCGCACCAGAGTGGTACGGTAATCCTGTTCTGGAGGTCATGTTACTTGACCATGACGAGCCTACGAACTATGAAGAAGCGATGGTGAGCCCAGATTCCGCAAAGTGGCTTGAAGCCATGAAATCTGAGATGGGATCCATGTATGAGAACAAAGTTTGGACTTTGGTTGACTTGCCCGTTGATCGGCAAGCCATAGAAAATAAATGGATCTTCAAGAGGAAGACGGACGCTGATAGTAGTGTTACTATCTACAAAGCTAGAATTGTCGCAAAAGGTTTTCGACAAGTTCAAGGTGTTGACTACGATGAGATTTTCTCACTCGTATCTATGCTTAAGTCTGTCCGAATCATGTTAGCAATTGCCGCATTTTATGAAATCTGGCAAAGGGATAAACAAAACTGCATTCCTTAATGGATTTGCTAAAGAAGAGTTGTATACGATGCAACTAGAAGGTTTTGTCGATCCTAAAGGTGTTAACTAAATATGCAAGCTCCAGCGATCTATCTGTGGACTGGTGCAAACATCTCGGAGTTGGAATATACGCTTTGATGAGTTGATCAAAGCATATAGTTTTATACAGACTTGCGGTGAAGCCTGTATTTACGAGAAAGTGAGTGGGAGCACTACAGCATTTCTGATAAGTATATGTGAATGACATATTGTTGATCGGAAATAATGTAGAATTATTCTGTAAAGCATAAAAGGAGTGTTTGAAAGGAGTTTTTCAAAGAAAGACTTCGGTAAAGCTGCTTACATATTGAGCTTCAAGATCTATAGAGATAGATCAAGACGCTTGATAAGTTTTTCAACAAGTACATACCTTGACAAGATTTTGAAGTAGTTCAAAATGGAACAGTCAAAGAAAAAGTTTCTTGCCTGTGTTACAAGGTGTGAAGTTGAGTAAAGACTCAAAGCCCGACCACGGCAGAAGATAGAAAGAGAATGAAAGTCATTCCCTATGCCTCATTCTTAGGTTCTATAAAGTATGCCATGGTGTGTACCAGATTTATTGTATACCCTGCACTGATTTGGCAAGGGAGTACAATAGTGATCTAGGAGTAGATCACTGGACAGTGGTCAGAATTATCCTTAGTGAAATAAAGGATATGTTTCTCGATTATGGACGTGACAAAAAGGTTCGTCGTAAAGGGTTACGTCGATGCAAGTTTTTGACATTGATCCAGATGAATCTAAAGTCTCAATCTGGATACATATTGAAAGTGGGAGCAATTAGCTAGAGTAGCTCCATGCAGAGCATTATAGACATAGAATTTTGCAAAATACTTACGGATCTGAATGTGACAGACCCGTTGACTAAAATTATCTCACAAGCAAAACATGATCACACCTTAGTACTCTTTGGGTGTTAATCACATAGAGATGTGAACTAGATTACTGACTCTAGTAAACTTTGAGTGTTGGTCACATGACGATGTGAACTATGGGTGTTAATCACATGGTGATGTGAACTATTGCTGCTAAATCACATGGCGATGTGAACTAGATTATTGACTCTAGTGCAAGTGGGAGACTGAAAGGAAATATGCCCTAGTGGCAATAATAAAGTTATTATTTATTTCCTTATATCATGATAAATGTTTATTATTCATGCTAGAATTGTATTAACCGGAAACATAATACATGTGTGAATACATAGACAAACAGAGTGTCACTAGTATGCCTCTACTTGACTAGCTCGTTGATCAAAGATGGTTATGTTTCCTAACCATGAACAAAGAGTTGTTATTTGATTAACGAGGTCACATCATTAGTTGAATGATCTGATTGACATGACCCATTTCATTAGCTTAGCACCCGATCGTTTAGTATGTTGCTGTTGCTATTCTTCATGACTTATACATGTTCCTATGACTATGAGATTATGCAACTCCCGTTTACCGGAGGAACACTTTGGGTGCTACCAAACGTCACAACGTAACTGGGTGATTATAAAGGAGTACTACAGGTGTCTCCAAAGGTAGATGTTGGGTTGGCGTATTTCGAGATTGGGATTTGTCACTCCGAATGTCGGAGAGGTATCTCTGGGCCCTCTCGGTAATGCACATCACATAAGCCTTGCAAGCACTGCAACTAATATGTTAGTTGTGAGATGATGTATTACGGAACGAGTAAAGAGACTTGCCGGTAACGAGATTGAACTAGGTATTGGATACCGACGATCGAATCTCGGACAAGTAACATACCGATGACAAAGGGAACAACGTATGTTGTTATGCGGTCTGGCCGATAAAGATCCTCGTAGAATATGTAGGAGCCAATATGGGCATCCAGGTCCCTCTATTGGTTATTGACCGGAGACGTGTCTCGGTCATGTCTACATTGTTCTCGAACCGTAGGGTCCGCACGCTTAACGTTACGATGACAGTTATTATGAGTTTATGCATTTTGATGTACCGAAGGTTGTTCGGAGTCCCGGATGAGATCACGGACATGAAGAGGAGTCTCAAAATGGTCGAGACGTAAAGATTGATATATTGGAAGCCTATGTTTGGACATCGGAAGTGTTCCGGGTGAAATCGGGATTTTACCGGATTACCGGGAGGGTTACCGGAACCCCCCGGGAGCCAAATGGGCCAACATGGGCCTTAGTGGAAAGGTGAGAGGGCAGCCCACATAGGGCTGCGCCTCCCCCCCTCTCCCTAGTCCTATTAGGACTAGGAGAGGGGCCGGCCACCTCTCTCTCTCTCTCCCCTTTAAAGGATTCCTAGTTGGACTAGGATTGGAGGAGGGAGTCCTACTCCCGGTAGGAGTAGGACTCCTCCTGCGCCTCCCCCTCTTTGGCCGGCCAGCCCCCCTCCCTCCAACCTTTATATACGGGGGCAGGGGACACCCCAAGACACACAAGTTGATCCTTGAGATCGTTCCTTAGCCGTGTGCGGTGCCCCCTGCCACCAAATTCCACCTCGATCATACCGTTGCAGTGCTTAGGCGAAGCCCTGCATCGGCAGTACATCAAGATTGTCACCACGCCGTCGTGCTGACGGAACTCTTCCTCGACGCTTTGCTGGATCGGAGCCCGAGGATCGTCATCGAGCTGAACGTGTGATAAGAACTCGGAGGTGCCGGAGTAACGGTGCTTGGATCGGTCGGATTGAGAAGAAGACGTACGACGACTTCCTCTACGTTGTGTGATCGCTTCCGCAGTCGGTTTGCGTTGGTACGTAGACAACACTCTCCCCTCTCGTTGCTATGCATCACCATGATCTTGCGTGTGCGTAGGAAAATTTTCGAAATTACTACGTTCCCCAACACATGGGAGCCGGGCAAACCCAACTATTGACCCAAGACATGATTCGGAGCTGATGCATATAATGCTATAAGTTCGGGGTGCCGCACTGTCGAAAGTGTTCGGACTTCTCACGCCGTATTATGGGGTATGCTTAAGCCCCTAGCGTATTGGCCGTACTAGAGTGTACGGGTGCTAGATGTCATGAACATATATATATATATATATATATATATATATATATATAGAAAGGAAGAATGCAATAGTAGTCTTAATGCTATGCATTGTTTATTCAAAATGGTGCGTTAAAGCAGAATGATACAAGTAGTGCGATAAGCAAAAAGTAGGACTGTTTGACATGTCCCTTCCAAGGGCAAGCTGAGGAATAGTATTAAAGCAAATATTTCACTCGTTATCGTAATCCACCTAGGAGTTCCGTGGTGTGATGTAGCTTTCTGCCTGCTTGGTTGCTGCATCATGTGTTCGGCAATCATGCTGCCGGACAGGGTTTCCAGAGATTGAAGTCCTGAAAGAGAAAAATAACAAGGCAGGAAGCCTCTAGTGCGGTTTAAGCCGTGACTTGGAGCGTGCCGCAGTCGTGCCCCCCTCCCCGCCTGTGCCCATGGTATTTTTAATGCGTAATTATGTACGCGTGGCACGGATTTCGCCGTTTGGCTGGGACCGGGGTGGGGGCCGCATTGCTATGCGAGCTCGGAACATGCCAAGTGGTCCTGTTGCCGATTACTCCGGGCGCGCTTGAAGTTGTCCGGGTCCTTAATCGCCGAACTAGTGGATTGCCTTAAGAGACTGCTTTGCACTTCTGCTGCGAGGGCCGCATTGTGCTCCTCCGTGCGGAGAGAGCGCTATGTGTTTCCATTGACTGTGATGACCCCCCGAGGTCCTGGCATCTTGAGCTTGAGATACGCATAATGCGGTACCGCATTGAATCTCACAAACGCGGTTCGCCCGAGCAGTGCATGGTAGCCACTTCCAGTGTTACTAAGCCTGTGCAATGAGCCTCTACACCTGGTATGACACCTTTAAAGGTCTTTCTTGTGGGTTTGATCCTTGAGGGGTCTATACCCATTTTGCGCATTGTGTCCTGATAAAGCAGGTTCAGGCGGCTATCGCCGTTCATTAGGACTTGAGTGAGGTTAAATCCGTCAATGATTGGGTCTAGGACTTGTGCGGCGAATCTGCTATGACGGATACTAGTGGGGTGGTCCCTGCGATCGAAGGTGATCGGACAGGAGGACCATGGGTTGAACTTTGGGGCGACTGGCTCCAACGCATATACGTTCCTGAGCGCACGCTTCCGCTCCCTCTTGGGGATGTGGGTTGAGTATATCATGTTCACCGTCCGCACTTGTGGGGGGAACCTCTTCTGTCCTCTAGTGTTTGGCTGCCGGGACTCCTCCACGTCATTGCTATGTGACCCCTTATCTTTGTTTTCAACATTTAACTTGTCGGCCTGCTTGAACACCCAACAATCCCTGTTGGTGTGGTTGGCTGGCTTGTCGGGGGTGCCGTGTATTTGGCACGATCGATCGAGTATACAGTCCAAACTGGACGGGCCCGGAGTGCTTCTTTTGAATGGCTTTTTTCGCTGACCGGTTTTAGAGCCTTTGAATCCGGCATTGACTGCCGTATCCTCGGTATTGTCGCTGTTAATGTGGCGCTTATGTTTGTTGCGACGTGACCTGCCATTGCCATCCTTGGTCTCCGAAGTACCATGGTTCTTTGATATGTTATTGTTGCGAGCCAGCCTACTATCTTCTCTCGCACAAAAGCGGGTCATGAGTGTCGTGAGGGCTGCTATAGATTTCGGCTTTTCCAGGCCAAGGTGCCGGGTGAGCCACTCGTCACGGATGTTGTGCTTAAAAGCTGCTAGGGCCTCTGCATCCGGACAGTCGACGATTTGATTTTTCTTTGTTAGGAACCGTGTCCAGAATTGCCTAGCCGATTCCTTTGGCTGCTGAATTATGTGGCTCAAGTCATCGGCATCTGGGGGTCGCACGTAAGTGCCCTGGAAGTTGTCGAGGAATGCGGCTTCCAGATCCTCCCAACAGCTAATGGACTCTGCTCGCAAGCTATTGAGCCAATGCCGAGCTGGTCCTTTGAGCTTGAGTGGGAGGTATTTAATGGCGTGTAGATCATCACCGCGGGCCATGTGGATATGCAGGAGGAAATCCTTGATCCATACCGTAGGATCTATTGTGCCGTCGTATGATTCTATATTTACGGGTTTGAAACACTCTGGGATTTGATGATCCATTACTTCGTCTGTGAAGCATAGGGGGTGTGCGGTGCCTCTATACTGGGCTATGTCGCGACGCAGCTCGAATGAGTCTTGCCCGCTATGTTCGGCCCGGCCGGACTTACTTTTACTGTATCCGGCGTGACGATTATCGTCTTGCATAGTGGCGCGCCCTCGTGATCTGTAGATTGATCTTGCATGTTTTTCTTTGTCCTCCAATACGTCTCGCAGGTCTGGCGTATTTCCCCATGCCTTTTTATTTGAATGGTGTCGGGGTGCGGGCTGAGCTTTTGGTTGGAATGCCTCCCTGTCGCAGCCACGAGGTGGCCGATCAACCGCGTCATAAGCCGGGGATGTTGGTTTTGGTGGTTCCTCCTCCAGTCTGGGTAGCAACCTGCACTTTGGGTAACTCTTGGAGGGGCGTTCGAGTTTATATTCCTCGGCTTCCAGGACTTCAGTCCATCTGTCAGCTAGCAAATCTTGATCAGCTTGAAGCTGCTGCTGCTTTTTCTTAAGGCTATTTGTCGTGGCTATAAGCCGGCACTTGAAGCGCTCTTTTTCGACGGGATCCTCTGGCACGACGAATTCGTCATCATCGAGGCTTGCCTCGTCTTTGGAGGGAGGCGTGTAATTATCATCCTCTGCCTCTCCATCTGCCGCTCTCACAGGAGGGATGGCTCCTCCATCCTCCAGCTCTAAATCTTGCTGGAGGGGATTGTTGTTGTCTTCGGCACTGTCCGGAGTGCTATTATCTCTAGTGCCAGTATCACCACTTTTGCCTTGGCGGGACTTAGAGCGGCGCCGCTGACGCCGGCGCTTGGGTTGCTTTTTGGAGGGGTCAACCTCCGTTGTCTCGTCACCATTGCCTTCTTTGGGTGTGTCCACCATGTATATATCGTATGATGAGGTGGCTGTCTAGTGCCCTGTGGGTAGTGGTTCCTCTTCATCTCCCGCATCGTCGTCCATACCATCGATGTCTTCGGAGTCGAAGTCGAGCATGTCGGTTAAGTCATCGATAGTGGTTACTAAGTGGGTGGTGGGTGGGCGGCGAATTTCTTCGTCATCCGCGTCCCAATCCTGCCGGACATAGTTCGGCCAGGATCCTCCTGACAAGGAGAGAGACCTTAATGAGTTCAGTATGTCGGGCGAGTGCTGAAAAATATCCGCGGAGGTAAACTCCATGATCGGTGCCCAATTGGATTCGATAGGAATGGGCGCAGGCAGTTTGGAGTCCGTGGCCGGAGAAGGATCCGACAGTTTGGCAACATGGCTCTCATGAAAGGTAAGGTCGATATTCGGCTCGATCGCCGCTGAGGATACGACCTCCGTGACGGGGTCTATCCACCCGTCTGTGGACGGCGCAACTAGCTCCGAATTGAGGCCCGGAGTGGCTGCCGGTGCGATCTTCTGAACACTGTCCGATGGTAGAGCTAAATCGTACTCATCGTGACTGCATGGCGCACAAGGCAGGGGCTCGAATTCGTCGAAGATCAAGTCTCCGCGGATATCGGCCGTGTAGTTTAAGCTTCCAAACCTGACCTGGTGGCCAGGGGCGTAACTTTCGATCTGCTCCAGATGGCCAAGCGACTTGGCCCGCAGTGCGAAGCCGCCGAACACAAAGATCTGTTTGGGGAGAAAAGCCTCACCCTGGACTGCATCGCGATCGATGATCGTAGGAGCCATCAAGCCTAACAGCGACGACACAGAGGAACTCTCAATGAAAGCATCAATGTCGGTGTCAAAACCGGCGGATCTCGGGTAGGGGGTCCCGAACTATGCGTCTAAGGCGGATGGTAACAGGAGGCAGGGGACATGATGTTTTACCCAGGTTCGGGCCCTCTAGATGTAGGCAAAACCCTACGTCCTGCTTGATTTATTCTTGATGATATGAGTATTACAAGAGTTGATCTACCATGAGATCGGAGAGGCAAAACCCTAGAAGCTAGCCTATGGTATGATTGTATGTTGTCCTATGGACTAAAACCCTCCGGTTTATATAGACACCAGAGGGGGCTAGGGTTACACAAGGTCGGTTACAAAGGAGGAGATATACATATCCATTTGCGTAGCTTGCCTTCCACGCCAAGTAGAGTCCCATCCGAACACGAGACGAAGTCTTTAATCTTGTATCTTCATAGTCCAACAGTTCGGCCAAAGGATATAGTCCGGCTGTCCGGAGACCCCCTAATACAGGACTCCCTCAGGGCCAATGTGGGGACCACAACCCACCAGGGCGCCCCTGTGGGTCCTGGCGCGCCCACGTGGGTTATGCCCACCTGGTGCTCGTCTCTCTGATGTTATTTGCACCAAAAAATCTTAAATATTCAGAAAAAATCATATTAAAATTTTAGGGCATTCTAAGAACTTTTATTTTTGGGTCATTTTTTATTGCACGAAAAATTCAGAAAACAGACAAAACATGTCATTTTGTTTTACTTAACTAATAAAAACAGGAAGCAAAGAGTAGGGACAGAAGGTAGTTCTTACTAAATTCGTCAACTTCATGCCTCTCAAAAATGATCAATTAATAAGGTTAATCAGGTCTTATTAACAACCACTTTCGATTAGCATCAAACTGAAGAACTTTCATAAATCACTAAGTTACCTCAACAGGGGTATGAATGTCCCCAACAATAAGAATTTCATATTTCTTTTTGGCAGTAGGTAGAGGCATTTGAAAACTTCCAATAGTGATTGTCGGAGATTTTTCAATAACATTAATACCATTCACTTGGAATTGTTTCTTTGGAAGGCGCACCATATGCTCATTACCATTGATATGAAATGTGACCTTGCTTTTATTGCAATCAATAACAGCCCCTGCAGTATCCAAGCAGGGTCTACCAAGGATAATCGACATGTTGTCGTCCTCGGGCATCTCAAGTATAACAAAGTCAGTCAAAATAGTAACATTAGCAACAACAATGGGCACATCCTCACAAATACCAATAGGTATGGCAGTTGACCTGTCAGCCATTTGCAAAGATATTTCAATAGGTGTGAGTTTATTCAAATCAAGTCTTTTATATAAAGAGAAAGGCATAACACTAACACCAGCTCCTAAATCACATAAAGCAGTTTTCACATAATTCTTTTTGATTGTGCAAGGTATAGTTGGTATTCCCGGATCTCCAAGTTTTTTAGGTACTCAATCCTTGAAAGTATAATTAGCAAGCATGGTGGAGATTTCAGCTTTCGGTATTTTTTCTCTTATTGGTGATGATGTCTTTCATATACTTTGCATAAGGAGGCATTTTAAGGATATCAGTCAAGTGAGTACGCAAAAAGACTGGCCTCAGCATTTTAGTAAATCGTTCTTTTTTGAACCCACGGTTCTCTTTCTTTACCGTGTTTTCTAGCAACAAAGTCTCTTTTATCATATCTTTTATTTTTCGGTTGTGGGTTATCAAGATCAACTGGTGGTTCTATCTCAACATCATTGTCTGGTTCTTCATTATTTGGTTGACTATCTTCATGAACCTCATCATTAACTTTTTCATTATCATAAGGTGAGTGTTCACTACCAGGTTGAGTCTCAGCATCAGAGATAGAAACTTCATTATCATTATCAGGAGGTTTCTCTACTTCAGGTTCACTACAAGAATGGAAAGTCCTATCATTTTTCTTCTTTCCTTTTCTTTCTAGAAGGACTAGCTGTAGTGGTGTTGTTCCTTTGGGAATCATGTTCAATTCTTTTTGGGTGTCCCTCAGGATAAAGTGGTTCCTGAGTCATTTTACCTCCTCTAGTTGCAACTCTAATAGCAAAGTCATGTATATTATTATTCATTTCATCTAGCAACTCTCTTTGATATTTAGCAACTTGTACTAACTGGGTTTGTACCATAGAAGCATGCTTTCCAACACCTCTAACAACATTTGAGATTCTAAATAACAAGTCACTCAAGTGAGCAATCATATCAGAATTTTATTTCAATTGTTTCATAACAGTTGCATTGAAGTGATCTTGTTTTCTAATATAGTTTTCAAACTCATAAAGGCATTGGCTAGGGTGCATATTGTGAGGATTGTCATTTTCATTGAACTTCATTAGAGAATTTACCTCTACCACCCTAGGAAGTGATGGTGTATTAAGCCCATATATTTCTTCAATAGGAGGTAAATTTTTAACATCCTCAACTTTAATACCTTTTTCCTTCATGGATTTCTTTGCCTCTTGCATATATTTAGGACTGAGATATTATATACCCCTCTTCTTCGGAGTGGGTTTAGGAAGATTACAATCATCATAATTTTTCAATATGTTATTCAATAATTCTTCAGCTTGACCAACAGTCTGTTCCCTGAAAACACAACCAGCACAGCCATCTAGGAAATCCCTAGAAACATCGGTTAGTCCATTATATAAGATATCAAGTATTTTATTTTTCTTAAGAGGATGATCAGGCAAAGCATTAAGTAATTGGCAAAGCCTCCCCCAAGGTTGTGGGAGACTCTCTTCTTAATTTGCACAAAGTTAAATATTTCCTACAAGGCATCTTGTTTCTTATGAGCAGGAAAATATTTTTCAGAGAAGTAACAAATCATATCCTAGGGACTACACACACAACCAGGAGCGAGAGTATTGTACCAAGCTTTAGCATTACTCTTTAATGAGAACGAAAATAATTTGAGAATAAAGTAATAATGAGTCTTCTCATCATGAGTAAAAAGGGTGGCTATGTCATTCAACTTAGTAAGATCTGCCACAACAGTTTCAGATTCATGGCCATGGAAAGGATAAGATTCAACCAAAGTAATTAACTCTGGGTCGACAGGGAATTCATAATCCTTATCATCAATAAAGATAGGTGAAGTAGCAAACTGAGGATCATATTGCATTCTAGCATTTAGAGATTTTTCTTTATACTTGTTAGTCTTAGCATCCTTCAGATTCTTCATAGTGATAAATTGATAATAATCCCAAGTGACTCAACAAATATAGCTATGCTCCCTGGCAACGGCACCAGAAAAAGATCTTGATAACCCACAAGTATAGGGGATCGCAACAGTTTTCGAGGGTAGAGTATTCAACCCAAATTTAAAGATTCTACACAAGGAGAGACAAAGAATATTTGAAGGTATTAGCAGCTGAGTTGCCAATTCAACCACACCTGAAGAATAATCTTCTATCTATCTATTATATAATTAAAATAGAAGTCAAATAAGCCACCATGTTCATCCACATAGATTAAACTATGTCAACCATTAATCTAAGAGATTAACAGCTAAGATTTAAAGATGTCAACGTTACGTAAAAATATTGTCAACTATAAACAGATGAACGTGTCATGTACAATAGTTTTTTTAACTGTCACGTACAATAGATTAAAGGCACGAGGCATCAGTGTCCGATCCAGTTCTTATGGGGATATACAAAAGTCAGGGAGGTTTACGGTAAAAACCAAGCACGTACAGGGAAAATACAGGAGGCGTACACTCCTAGGACATGCATTCCTTGAGGCTGCTGAACCACACGTTTGCATGCATGTTAATCAATATTTTCCATGTGCAAAACGGATGCAAGCATGAAGCTATGGTGCTAAACCACAAGTTTGCATTCACATCAATATTATACACGGATTTACCATGGCCTATTAAGATTTTGAGCTGCAGAAGATGGTTCAAATTAAACTATAGCAAAAGTTATGACGAAAAGAAGAAAATCTAGGAGTAACATTAATCAAACCGTGCATGAAAATCCATGGGGTCTGGGAGATTCATTATTACTCAACGTGGATTGATGGACTAGGAAGTTTATCTATTTATTAGAACCATAGAAAACCAGAGATTAAGCACTCTATAGTTAAAGATGTTCAAACAACATAGACTGACTAGCATGTTGGCAACAATCTACATGCTTGAGGCAATTGGAGACGTATGCCAAGTTCGTTCCGTATACTCCAAGGCAATATGTTAGATTTTTTTTATTTAGAAAAAGGGGCAATGTTAGAGATTAAACACCACATTCTGCACGTCTTCGTGTAAAAGTAGGAAACATCACCGGTTGTTGTTTGGTCTGCACTTAACCGTGTATAAATACATGTATATCCCCGTAATCTACTACACATGTGTCTTTCGCCATCGATTGTTTTCGTATGCCCGTCTGTGGCTAGAAGATCGATTCCAGGCATGAAGCTATGGTGCTAAACCACAAGTTTGCATTCATGTCAATATTATACACGGATTTACCATGACCTATTAAGATTTTGAGCTGCAGAAGATGGTTCAGATTAAAATATAGCAAAAGTTATGACGAAAAGAAGAAAATCTAGGAGTAACATTAATCAAACCGTGCATGAAAATCCATGCGGTCTGGGAGATTCATTATTACTCAACGTGGATTGATGGACTAGGAAGTTTATCTATTATGTTATTAGAACCATAGAAAACCAACGGCGGAGATTAAGCACTCTATAGTTAAAGATGTTCAAACAACATAGATTGACTAGCATGTTGGCAACAATCTACATGCTTGAGGCAATTGGAGACGTATGCCAAATTGGTTCCGTATACTCCAAGGCAATATGTTAGATTTTTTCTTTTAGAAAAAGGGGCAATGTTAGAGATTAAACACCGCATTCTGCACGTCTTCGTGTAAAAGTAGGAAACGTCACCAGTTGTTGTTTGGTCTGCACTTAACCGTGTATAAATACATGTACATCCCCGTAATCTACTACACATGTGTCTTTCGCCATCGATTGTTTTTGTATGCGCGTCTGTGGCTAGAAGATCGATTCCATCTAGCGAGCTAGCTTTGTACAGCTTCCATAATTAGTACAAAGCGAGTCTATTGGTTTACATTGCTTCATAATGAAGCACAGAAGATACGTCGTGTCGGCCGGCGACAATAAGGCCAACTCCACCGCGCGACCCTATCCTGTCCGGCCCCGTCTATTTAGGGTAAAACGGATAAACGAGGCGGCCCAGCGCGCGACGGCCCGGACCCATCTTGTCCGTTTTGTGTCCGGGCCGACCCATTTCGAGCGCAAACTTGCGCTAGGTTTGGGTCACGGCGGACACCAAATGAACGCGCGCCTCGTCCGTGTCGGGGCCGCGTGGCAGGCGGCCACCTACCTCCCACCCGTCCACATCAATGCCCACGAGCGGGCGGCCCCATCTGTCATCCGCACATCGAAAGGTCGTCGTCCTTCTTTAAGTGGAAAGCGTTGACGGGTCATCGTCCACACTGTCCCATGCCACCCCGCGGCCTCCTCGAAACCTGACAGCGCCGAACCCAAACCCTAGCCAAGAACTCGCCGGCCGGCCGCTCGCAGCCATGGGCCTCTGGAACTACGGACGCAGAGGCAAGCACGACCGCGAGGTTGGTTCCTCACCGGGACGCCGCCACGGCTAGGTGAAGGAGGAGCCGCGTCGCCATCGCCACCACGTCGGGCGCCCGTGCCGCCCACGTTCTCCATCGCGCCCACGTCCGCCGGCGAGGGCGACCGGTACTACATCGAGGCGGCCGTCTACCGCCCTTATTGGGAGACGAGGACGCCACTGCCCTGGAGCGACGTCCACCTCCCCAATAACTGGCACCTGTCGGCCGATCGCGTGCCGGTCCCGCCCGTCCCGCAGAGCGGCCGTGCGCGCCACCAGGAGATCGAGCGCCGCCGCCGCCTCCTCCCGGACGACCTCTACTACGACGAAAGGTACGCCCCGGACTCGACATTGTGGGACACGTGGCTCCGCGATGAGCATGACGTGTGGCGGGCGTCGTTCTTTGCCGGCACGTCGACGGGGCCGCGGCGGCCACGTGAGCCCCGAGCGGCTCCCCAGGCACGCGGGCGTACGCGGGTGCGCGGCCTGACGCCCACGCCGTCGCCGTCGCCATCTCCATCACCACCCCCACCTCCTCGCATGACGGCGGAGGAGGAGGCCCGGCTCATGGAGCGTGTGCTGGAGGACTCCATGCACACGCACGACGAGCGTCAATGGGCGGACCTTGAGGCGACGATGGCCCTCTCCACGGCCGGCTATGTTGCCATCCCCGAGCAGGAGATGGCGCCCCGGGAGGAGGTGGTGGAGGAGCCGCCGGTGGCCGCGTTCCACCCTGACCTGGTGGGCCAGGGGTGGAGCTGGTCGTGCTCCGCTGAGAAGATGGCGGCCGCGCTGGGGGCCGTGAAATGGTTCCCCACGCCGTCGCGGTCGCCGGAGCGGGAGGCCTCGCCTCGGGAGAAAGTGGTGCAGGCACCACCGGCCACCTTGCAGCCCGTCGCCCCCGCGCACCACGGACCGCCGGCCCACCTGTGGACGCCACCGGAATACGTCGACCTCGTCAGCGACGATGATGACACCGGCGGCCAATGAAGACGGTGACAGCCACGGCATCAACGGGCACGGCAGGAGCACGCAGGAGGGTTTTTTATTTTGGTTTTATGTTAATTATGAACTGGGCCGTTTAAGTGGATTAACAAACTGGACCATTTTGTGGCCGTAACCCCTATATATATGTTTTTATGTTTTTTCACTGCATTTATTTACTTTTTTAGTCATTTCATTCAAGTTTTTTTAAAAAATTTATTCAAGTCCATCCTGGACAGGTTTTTGGGTGCGGCCACGCGTTGGGCGCACCCACGATCCATCGGACAAACGCGGACATGGGCGAACCTATCGACGCCCCAAAGGGACAAAATCTGGCCAAACCGGACGTCCGTTTGAGGTCACGCGGTGAAGATGGCCTAACGCTAGCAACTGCCAAGCAGAGAAGCACCGTGAAGCGGATCTTTAGATGCCAGGGTTCCGCACGACGGGAGTCATTTTTTTTGGGGGGGGGGGGGGGGGGGGGGGGGGACCACGAGAGGAGGCTTCTAACGAGTACAGCAAATTATTTGAGTCTACGTCTGTATGATGAGGTCTACCACAAGCTCCACCACGATCATGATAAAACTTCTTCTGCTTTGACAGCAAACACCGCTGCAGTCATCAATCTCAGCTATCACGTTTCCTAATAAATCACATGCGCCAACTTAAAGTTTATAGTTCAGTGCCACAAAAAAGTTTTTCAAACTAGCGCACAATAACCCATCAAATAGATTCAAATATATTATGTCACCTCCCATTTGATGAAGCCATGCATGTGAAATATGTTGTAGATGCAGTGGACGAAGACATAGTAATTAGTTTGCAGTAAGAAGCCATCCCATAAGATGATTTAAATGATTGGTGCACCATGTTAGAATGTATGGATCTCTGAATCTGTAACAATAGTAAAACTCTGGAACCCTACAAAACATAGCAAAATGGTTTGACAACAAAAATTAAAATACACACCCAGCATGGTACATTTCGAGGTTAAAGAAAGAAAGAAACGTTCATAATTAAGGACCCATCATACAACCTCAAGCCATAATCAAATATGTGAATCAAATCATCAGTTGATTTTTTAGGCGAATATATATGTTAGTTCTTATAGTAAAGCAATATTAGGTTGAAATATATATCTATAGTATATGAATTGTCAAGGCTCTCAATAGAAACTATTACTGTGGCGATAAATCTGTTCTTTAAATTTCACATTAACGCCACAGAATATAAGTCACTACAATTCATCGACACAGAATGATATATTTGCACTGATGATTGATTACAATGGAGTAGAACCGTAGATTAGCCAATATGTTACGGAAAGTCCATAGCATATACAACTATATAGGATAATAAACTGTGCAATAGAACTTAACAAAATGAAATTCAGATGAAGAACCTAAGCATAATTTCTGTATGAAACTTGGATTCATAATTAAAACCAAAATGGAGTTTGCAAATACTATTTTCATTCTTTGAATTTCATATAAAGAAACATCTAAACATATTTGTTGTGTATAATTAGCTTTACGTGACTCATATAATTAACGAAAATATTAAGATACAAGATAATACAAAACAACATGTGCATGATCATCATGAATATACGTTTTCAAGTGGACAACTCATATGTGGGTATGCAACAGTAATCAACAAAGGTAACTAAGAATGCGACAGGAGAATTTTACACACATGTCTTTCATGTTTAGATTTAATTCTTTGGTAGGGAATTACTCAAAAACCAATTGAGCAATGATACAAATTGAGGGGCAAGGAACATGGAATCAAAGAGGAAAAACCACCAAGATTGGCGAGAAATCCCATATATGGTTTTGCATCAGTCTTCCAATCTCACATGCCAAGGAATTTTTTGTAACAACTTAATGTACTTGCATGTTTCATTGGGATTTTGCATTTTTTTTCTATAATGACATACAGTTGAAGGAAAATTTAATCAAGAATGGTTGAGTGAGAGGCCATATAGTTAGGAGAGGAAACAAATCCTAAGGGGTTATTCTAGCCACGCAAATGCGCGGGTAACCCGGCTAAGTATCTACAGCGACATGATCAATAGCAAAGTAATATGACAACTTTGATAATAGTGACAGCAGTAATAGTAATGGTAATAGTGATAGCGGTATTTTTGTAGTAAGTGCAACAGTAACAGTAGCAGTAGTAACTTAGCAAGAACAATATAAGATAAATTTGTAGGCATTGGATCAGTGACTTGTTGGATGATATTCATGATGCGACAGTTATAACCTAGGGCGATACGGTACTAGCTCTAGTTCATCAATATAATGTAGGCATGTATTCCGTAAATAGCCATACGTGCTTATGGAAAGAAGTTGCATGACATTTTTTGTCCTATAATCCCGTTGTAGCACTACTAGGGAAAACCTTATACACAGAATCTTAGCAGCAGCGCGGCATAAAAACAGGCGCTGCTGCTAAGTAGTAGCAACGCGGCTACGGAAAGCTCGCTACTGGTGCAAACTTAGCAGTAGTGCGTGACGCTTAAACCGCGTTGCTACAAAAATCCACCGACAGTACACAACGGCATAAGTTTACCAGTAGCGCGGCGCCAGGGAGCCCGTTGCTGCTAATGCCATAGTAGCAGCGCGCTTTTTTGTCACCTCGCTGCTGCTAATTTTGAAATTGTGCACAGGGTTGGCCTGTTTAGCAGTAGCGCGTGACAGGAAAGCGCGCTGTTGCTACGCTCTTAGCAGCATCGCGCTTTCTCTCCCACGCTACTGCTAAGACGCAGCACCCACCACCTTTTCCACCTCCCCCTCCCCATCTCCTCTCCTCCCTTTCCCCTACCTCCCACATCCTCCCTCTCTCACTCTTCTTCTTCCTCAATACTTCTCCCCCCATTACTCTCCCTCTTCTACCTACCTTTCTCTCTCTTCATTACTCCTAGCTATAACTACACCACCTCCATTAATTCATCTCCTTTTTCTTTTTCCTCCCCCTCCACTAGTTGAAGTTGTCTCCTCCCAAATTAGCTAGCTAGGTAGATGTAGCATTTAGTTAAGTGACCTATTTGCTCCCTAACTAGATCTTTCGTTGTCAAGAAGAGCTTTGTGCACTTTTGACCTCCCTACATCATCATCTCCACCGTGTGCTCAATCTCGAGATAGAGGTGTGATTAATATTTCATGCTTTTGCAAAATGGAAATATGTTTATGCATGTGTGTGTGATATTTTTATGGAAATTGTGTGTGTGGCATGAGTTGACGCCAAATTGTGCATTTGAGTTGCCTATGTTTTGCCGAAATGTCGATTTATTTCTGTTTCGGCAAATTCCGGGCAAACTCTAGATCTATATATGTCCTATTTTTAAGGAAGGTCATGCTGAATTTTTGTATGACTTTGATGAATGCGCACATTTTTATAATCAATTTGTTTATTATTACCGTGCAGAGTTGACGATGGTCAGTGGAACGATGGTGGACAGGTGGTTGCGGTCGGCGGTGCAAGACATGAAGGAAAATAACCTGACAGAGGTTGCGGTCAGCGGTGATGACGATGATGATGATATGTGTCGGTTGAACTTGTATACTATTTGTAGCGATGCAACTTTGTGATCTCCACGATCCCTGCCGAACTTGCGTAACGCTACTTTGTTAGTTTGCGTACGATGACCTGCGTACCTCTAGTTAATTAATTTGCGTACTGTATGTTGCATCTAGTTGCTAACCCTTTCTTTTTCGGTGTTCTCTAGTATATTTTGTTGCATATATATGATTGTACATCCTCTTCATGAACATGCATCTCTAACAGGTACCTAGTTTCTCGATGGCGAGATGGAACTGCTATGTCGTGTACAAAGGGAAGGTTCCAGGGGTGTACAACGAGTGGCATGAGTGTCAGGCGCAAGTGAATGGGTTCTCGGACGCCAGCCATAAAGGCTTCAAAAGCAGACAAGAAGGAGAAGCTAGTTACTTGAGGTTCACGCTAGCGCGAGAGAGGACTCGTAACCGCCATCTCATGTATTGCATAGTTCCGCTCTCACTCATAGTGATAGCTCTTCTCGCGTATACCTTTGTTTAGATGGATGACGTTGTAGTTGCAAGTATTCGAGACTTGCATGTATTGCTATTTTCGAGATGATGACAAGATACCACTTTGTGTTGGATGATGATTATGACGATACTATTTGTATGTATATGCTATGATTACATTTGTGGTCTCTCAGGCATTTGTATGTGTATCATGATGACATTTGTATGTGCTAAAGATTCTTCTATAAAGCCTGTTCAAATACAAAACAAATATGCCGAAAAAACAAAAAACTACTAAAATTAGCAGTAGCGAGTGGAGAAAAGTTAGCGGCAGCGCGGTTGTAGCAGTAGCGCGCACAGGGGAAGCGCGCTATAGCTATTAGCAGCAGCGAGGTTCCTTTAAGCGCGATGCTGCAACACTTGTGTAGCAGTAGCACAGGTGGACCAGCGCTACTGCTATACGTTAGCTGTAGCGCCTTATTAGTAGCGCCGGCCCCCACGCTACTAAAAGGCCGAAAACCCGCACTGCTGCTAGGCTTTTCCCTAGTAGTGTAGCGGGGTCCATATTGGAAACTAAGGGATATTAAGGCCTCCTTTTAATAGAGAGCCAAAACAAAGCATTAACACATGGTGAATACATGAACTCCTCAAACTACAGTCATCACCGGTAGTGGTCCCGACTATTGTCACTTGGGGTTGCCGGATCATAACACATAGTAGGTGACTATAACTTGCAAGATCGGATGTAGAACACATATATAATGGTGATAACATAAACGGTTCAGATTAGAAACCATGGCACCCGGGCCTAAAGTCACAAGTATTAAGCATGGCAAAGTCATAGCAACATCAATCTTAGAACATAGTGGATACTAGGGATCAAGCCCTAACAAAACTAACTCGATTACATGATGAATATCATCCAACTCCTCATCGACCAGTGAGCCTACGAAGCAATTACTCACTCCCGATGGGGAGCATCATGGAATTGGCGATGGAGAAGGGTTGGTGATGACTACGAACGAATATCCCCCTCTCCGGAGCCCCAAACAGACTCCAGATCTAGCCTCTCGATGAAGAATAGGAGGTGACGGCGGCTCCATCTCATGGATCGCGCTAATATTTTCTCCTAGATTCTTTTCTAGAAAAATAGGTATTTATGGAGTTGGAATCAGGGTCTGCGGGGCCACCAGGTGGGGACAACCGACCTGGGCACACTAGAAGGGGGGCACACCCTGGTGGGTTGTGCCCACCCAGGTGCCCCCCCCCCCTTCGGTGGATTTTGGCTCCAGAAATTCTCTTTATTTATATAAAAATTCCTCGCTAAGTTTTGTTCCATCCCGAGAACTTTTATTTCTGCACAAAAACAACACCATGGTAGTTCTGTTGAAAACAACGTTAGTCCGGGGTTAGTTTCACTCAAATCATGCAAATTAGAGTCCAAAACAAGAGGAAAAGTATTAGGAAAAGTAGATACGTTGGATACATATCAAGCCAGTGTAGGAGCTGGTGCGGGAGCAGGTTCTTGGAGTAGGGGCTGGTGCAACGCTAGTCGAGATGCTCCCGGAGAAGTCGGCAACGGGAAGTCCGTTGCATCATTATTTGGATTTTTCCTGCTCCAACTGACGATAGCTAGAATGAAGACACCACACGTAGCTGCCATACTCGTTTTGCGACAGCTACCGTTGCTTTGACTGTCTCACCTGATTTCTTCTCAACCGCAATCTTGAACGTCTTGTTGATGTTTTCTTCAGTTAACCTCTGTATTTCCTTTCTCTCCTCTGTGGTCTCACGGTAGTACTTCTTCCATGTGTTGCCGTCTCCGACGTCGTGCACGTGTCCATATGGCGGCCGAGTGTCCACTGGGAGTCGTTTCAATATGTTCAAGGCCCGGTTGAATGGGGTGTCCCACTTGGGCCTCGCCAATGTCTCAGATGGCGAGTCGCTTTCGGCCGCAATCCTGTGCTGCTCTCTCTGCAAAAGGAACAAGGACCGTTTACAAATATGACTAAATGTGCAGTCAAATTGATCAGAAACTAAAATTACCAGCAGTCTCATGAACTCCATCATGACCGCGTCCGTCTCGAAAACCTTCTTCACTGGGTCCCAACGGTACCGGGCCCTGAGGACGTCATGCTCCTGTGGAACGGTGAACTCCGCCAAGGGGTCTAGGATGCTCAGACTTTCATGTTCCGCGTCCTCCTTGCCCCATATGGACCTCTTCCCCGCATAACCACGGCTTCCAAGGTGGTGGCACCCCATGTTCCTCTCTTGAAGCCCCTTCATATACGTCGACTTTTCTTTGGTAGCTTCGGCATCGCAAGCCACCTTGAATATTTCAAACTGCTCTTCCGTAATTGTCGGATTATCCTTTACAATCTCGGAGTAGGGTTCTTTTTTGTCGATGATCCTTTCTTTCACCCTTACTTTCCAGGCGGACAACGCGTCGCTAAACTTGCTCATGGCGCATTTGTTTATCTTCTTCATTGTCGGGTCTTTATTTGGATCAGTACATTTCTTTTCATCCCTGCGTGGGAACAAGAATACCTGGTGCAGCTTCATTAGGAGGGAGGGCCTCATATTTTATTTCTTCCCTAGTTTCTCATCACTGATGGTGGTGGTTGTTCGTACAATGCATTATATTTGATTGCCGTAGCACGCTCACGCTTCCGAGGGCTCTTTTGGCTCAAAATTGTCGTCATCCACTTCTGTGACCACCACTCAAGTAGTGTTGAGCTGGTTTGGGCGTCGATGTCTCCTCTTCGGTTTTGGTTCTATACCGGCTTCGCCAGTCTCGGTGCCGGTCTTGGTCTCAACGCAAGTCTCGGCGCCGGTCTCGATGTCGGTCTCGAATGTGACAGTTGGGCCCAGCAACAACAACCATTGATTGTCACAAGGTTCAAAAATTCATCTGCCGCCAGGTAGAATCGTCACAATCACCAGAACCCTGTCCTTCATTGTTGCTAGCCATGTTTCCTACGATTAAATCTAGTCAATTAATTCTAGACCTAATAAAATGAATAATGACATAAAAAAGGCCTATGTTTTGCAGGAACGTTGATTCCTTCCCGGTGCGGCAAATCTCGGGCACTCGATATGTCCTAGTTTATAGCACAAGTCATGTCGAAATTCACGGAAAATTTCGGCATGGCCTTTACTAAAAAGTGGACAAATTGAGCACCTGTAATTTGCTGGAACAGAAATGAATCAACATTCTGGCAAAACATAGGCCACTCGGATTCATTCCCTAGAAACAACAAAAGGCCACTTGGGCATGATCGAACCACTTCAATGAAAAGATATGACATGACCACTTCAATGAAAAGATATAATCAACAATAATGGAATATGCAAATGAACATCAATGACATATATCATATAACATCAATTCTATCTTTTGTTTATAGCTAAATGCCATAGCTACTGTTTTTTATTTTTAGCTAAATGCTTTTGTTTTTTGTTTAAATCTAAAAGTCTAGGAAGGGATCATCTTTAAAATAAAACTTGCCTAAATTCTTTTCCTTGAAAAATAGTTGTCTTTTCAAAAATCAAAAACCTTTGCAAAATGACCTCACTAAACACTTCTCTGCCTAGGACAGAACCCAAATTCTGTTCTAGCTATTCCTCTCTCTCTCACACACACACACACATTATTTCCTCTAACCCCTTCTCTGCCTAGGACAGAACCCAATTAAATTGCAAAGGAACTCCATTTTCTCTAACCCTTCTGAACTAATGGTCTAAAATAAATTTTTGCTCTAACCTAGCGAACCTAGTTAACCTAGCTTGTTAACCTAACGAACCTAATTAACCTAGCTTGTTAACCGAGTTAGTTAACCTAGCTAGTTAACCTAGTTGACCTAGATAATTAACCTAATTAAACTAGTTAACCTAGCTAGGTCTCTATCAAATCCCTTACTAAATTTTTGCACTAACCTAGATAATTAACCTAATTTAACTAGTTAACCTAACTAGCACTAGTAGAAAAAGGCCCATTTGTCCCAGTTCATAAGGCCCATTTGTCCCAGTTCGGCAACCGACACTAAAGGGTCGGTACTAAAGCCCAATACCTTTAGTCTCGGTTCTTATACCAACCGGGACAGATGGGCCTCCACGTGGGCTCTGTGGCTTGCCCGACCAGGGGGGCCTTTTGTCCCGGTTGGTAGCACCAACCAGGACCAATAAGCGTCCACGCGTTAGCAGTTCAGGGGCTAGGGTTTTTGTTTTTTCTGAAAGGGGGGGGGGGGGTTGGGGGTTTTGTAGGGTTAATTTAGGATTTTCATATATTGTGTTAGCTAGCTAATAGAGAGAGTGTCCTCTCTTATCTCCGTGCTTGGTCGACGCTACGTACTATACGTATAGAGAGGGCTCGACACGCTAGCTAGTAAGCAAATGAAGGAAACCATTAAGTACAGAAGATCGTCATGAACATATACAGAGAGAAGTGATCGACCTCTCCTTCTACAAGAGATTGGTCAAACAACAAGTTTTCGTATATCTATCCGACGCTATGTAAGACCTCTTACAATCCCCTAGCATCTGAACTCAAGTTCCACATGGTATTCTCCGGCTTTATTGATGACGTCGTCAAGAAAGAATCCCGCCAATTCCTCTTGAATTGCTTTCATGCGATCCTGTGGTAGGAGTTCATCCCGCATCTGCCACATCTAATTTGAAGAAGGGGGTCAATACATATATATGAATGAAACTCAACACAAATGATGGTAATAAAATGTAATTGTGAATATTATTGCTTACGCACTTCAAATTGTCTTTTAGAGTAGCGCCGGAAGTTTTTGCAAGTCGCATTGCAGATGAACTCGCAAACGTAGTATCCACAGTAATGATTCCCGAGTTCCTACCACAAACACTTTACGAGAAATAGAGGTCAATTAAACTGATAATGAAGCATTATAAATGGCATTTATGAAAGTAGCTAGAATCAACGGGAGATGCGCGGAACTAGCTAGCTAGTACTACTTGCTTTCGGGTATGTCCATCGCAGCTCCCCCGACAGTCCCGGAGCTTGTGCGGTGAATACTTTCCAAACCCTGCGAGACAAAGAAAACAATTACTTGATATCAGGAAATGAACAAAGTTGCCGATATGGTGCGATAATGATCAATTGAACTTACTTCTCGAGCATTTTAGTCATGTCCGCATAGTCCTCGGGAGATTTTCGTCTCGAGTCTAAGACGGTTACTAGTCCCTGCTCAAGCTTAATCTCTAGGAGAATATAGTGGAACCTGAGCACACATGCATAACTCATCAATTACATTGCTATAACCTCGAGTATTAAGGGAAACCGAATATGCACAAGACAGTAACACTCACTTGAAGTTGTAAGGAAAGAGTATTTTATCTTTGTTTTGATTTATTACCAATGATCGTAGCAAGTTGGTCTCAGTTTCTTTGGCATGAAACGTAACCGTATATTCATCTATGAGATTTGTGTTAATGAACCCAATATCATAGATTTTGCCTTTCTGCATTCAACGATCTTCAATCTGCATAATATAGTGAGGATAATTATATATACATGCAATGAAAGAGCTAAGCTATATATAGAGACTTAATGATAGAAGTAGTACTTACAGACAGTAGCAAGTGACCGTTCATTTATCGAGGGCCTTTTGATTGAAAAACTGGAAGAACTCACTGGTGCGCGTCGGTCCTAAACAAACGGATTAAAACCCCTATCCACGACGGCATTTGGAACCGTCGCCAAGTGAGTGTGGGCGATAGGGGGTCCTTCCCACACGACCCAGAAACCGTCGGGGATAGGGCCCCTATAGTACTCCTAATCGTTTCTGCTTGCATTGCCATCGCAGTCGGTATTCTGTGGTGCTTCATTTACGATGCGCGGCCCATCACAAACGGTTCACCGTTAAGAATATTAGCTAATCATCATACGAGTGTCGGACAGGATTATGAAACGTCGGACCATCGTAACATCGTTGTACATGACAACTATCGCACACGCTATTCTGTGGTGCAATGTTTACGATGCATACTTCATCAAAAACAGTTCATGGTTGCGAATCGTGTACGATTAGGCAACTAACACAAACGTTTAGTTTGCCTGCATTGTTTGTGATATTGTATGACATCACACACGCTTTCCAAACGGCAACTGTGTGCATGCTTGCTTACGTTTCCTCTCTGCGAACCGTCTCAGATTATGGTTAATATCGCAAACGTTTGTGTTTTACCAACCATGTGTGACGTAACAACCTGGAGAGCATAATTCCACCGTAATTTAATTCTTGCTTTTCCAAATTGTACCAGATTTGGATTTGAATTTGAATGTCTGCTACAGCTTTATTCATATCCATCAGGTTCAAACAACCAATGAATTATTCGATTCATAGGTACGTATGTTCAAGAATTACATAAGAACCAAATAAAGAATGACGAACCACAGTTGTATACTTGTACTATTAAAGACGGTAAAGAAAGAGGCGAAATATATTCTGGTTGCTGAACAAGGTGAAGCGGAATGCCCATATTGTGCCCTCCTCCATGCAGAAGGCACACACGACTCTAGTCCAACCCCTTGTGATGGTCGACCGCCCATCCTTTACGGTCTTCATGAAAACATCTAGATAATCATCGTGTTCTGGTAGAAATACTTTAACCTTTGCATGGCCACCAATCATGTAGTTTGAGAGGTGATCTTGAGTAAACTGCTTTGGCAACCACTGCAAAGGAATAAGATTTCAGACATTGTCATCTAACACAACTCATTATGAGTAGTAAAAAGAAGTCTGCAGAGTTCTTACTTACCATCCTGCAGTTCACTGTTGTCTTGGATAAAGTGTAAACAAATAGTTTAATTGCCATCGTTGGACCCATTTTACTAACAATCTTTATCAGCTTCCTCACTTGATGCTGGTTCATCGATAACTCATTGCCCCATACGCAGAAAGGGTCGAAACGCGGATCTTTACCAATGAAATATGTACCTAAAAGCACCAAGTTAATATTAGAAGCTAAACAGCAATGGCACAACGATGTAGTACAACACTCTTTTATAATATGTCTATATACATCTGTATGTGGTAGTCCATTTGAAATCTCTAAATAGAACAAATATTTAGGAATGGAGGGGGTATCTTATAACATCCAATATACTCACATATTAGATGAATTAACATCTTATATTATGGGCCGAAAGGAGTTTAGTTCGTTCTTAAAAATTATCTGCTGCTGTATCCACGGGCTACAGTTAGTTTGAGCTAGTTCGGGCTCGAATAGCCCTAAAGTATGTCTAAACATGAGGGCTAGTTTGAGCTAGTTCGGGCTCGAATAGCCCTAAAGTATATCTAAACATGAGGGCTAGTTTGAGCTAGTTGCATCTATAACCCACCGAAAAAACTAGTATCCAACCCAAGAGGTGCTAATTGGAGCTACTTCTCCTGGTGCATTTATTGTCAATCTAACCCTGCCATCCAAACAACTCTTTGGATGGAGTTAGTTCAGGGTTAGTAATGAGCTAGAAACTAACTCTAACCTCTCGCTAAGTTGAGTATCCAAACATGGCTGTGTGGTTGCTATTGCTGCTGCTGCTGCTGCTCTACTACGTATATCTAGACATCATTAGAACATTAATGTAACACTCTTCCTTGTTACTATGTAGCCTAGGATTGCATATTTAGACATTAAGTACAGTGCATGTTGCTATGTAGCCTCAGATATATTACATATGGCCCTAGTTAACCTAAGGAAAAATGGGGCAGATATATTCAGTTAAAAGTCCGATGCACCGATTAGTCCCTTGTCAGCCGCCGGCCTATATGGTACCAGCTACGGATATCCTGAACAGTGAGCAGATATAAGCCATAGGATGAAACTAACCTCGACGGAAAACAGCAGTCATTCCCAAATTGTCCTGTATAGGTACATCAAGAAGCATGTTAAGCACAACAGGCTAACATCAACAAAAATTACACATGGCAGACAAAATAATCTCCGAAAGATAGCTTCGCTGTGCAGGTTTAAGCACACTAGTAAAGCAAAACAAGTGGAAAGGTGTGTTAACTACAACAGGCCTAACATTTAACAACAAGCGAACATGGTCATTCAAACTAGTATTGTGTCGATCTAAGTACACTAGTTATGGTTAAATAAAAATGGAAAGGCGTGTTAACTACAAGATGCAGCAACCTAATGTAGTCATTCATAGTTGTATGGTTGAAACTGGTACCGATGAAATTGAACTCCACAGTTCATAGTTGCACATCTAGAACATCACATTGTGAATAACTGGAATAAACAAGGCGTACTACGAACAACCAAAGATAGCATTTGACACTGAACATATGCTCACTACAAACAACAAAACAATCAAAAATCTTTAAAAGAGGCATATGCTAGCTATAACAGGCTTAATAGCAAGCAAATATATGCATTCCTATTGGTATGTTTAAAACTGGATTGATGAAATGTACTGCACAGTAAATAATTTCACATATAGAGAATCACATTGTAACAACTGAAATAAATAAATCATGGGTTTCCTCACTTGTCACAGATGGGCTCATTCCCGTGGGAAGAGCACGGACCCTGGGTGTGCTCCATGTTGTCGCAGATGGGCTCCTTCCCCTTGGAAGAGCACGGCTGTAGGGTGCCCTCCCTAATGTCGCAGACAGGTGCTTTCCCCTTGGAAGAGCAGATGGGCTCTATCCCCTTGGAAGAGCCAGAGAGGGTGCCTCCTTGTGGTCGCCGTCGATGAGGTCTGACTTCGAAGATGTGGATCCCAAGCCAGCGTCGCAGAACATGTCCTTCATAAATGACAAAAGGGGCTCGATGGCGATGTAGAATGGCAAATTGTTGACAGCGAGCCACAGGAGATCAGCGGTGGGTCCATGCTTGAGATCGACGGCGGTTGAACCCGAGGGGTTGGGGGTGGGCCACTTAACCTGTGACACAGCTCGCCTTAGGGCATCGCCATCGATGACCTCGATGTCATAGCCGGCGGACGAGAAATGCCCGCACACTCAAGTGTCTGCCGCCAATAATGGTCGTCAGCTTCCTCAGCGACGTCGGGCGAAGAGACCGCTATACACCTTTGTTGGGCCATTCGCTCCTCGAGCTCCACAGGAAGCATAGCCGGGCTTAGGTTGCGACGCTCTGGAGTGGGGGATGGGGATGAGGATGGGGATCTGTGGGAACAGGGTCGTTTGGTAGGCGTCATCTAAGAAACTCAGGGCGGCCTGGGTATGGAGATCCGTGGTTAAGCTGCACGGGCAAACCGGAAGATGTGGACAATGGAGGCCTTGCGGCAGCGGCGGCGGTGGGGACTTTGCTAGGGTTTCGAGGGAGGGAGGGGTGTGTGTGTGTGTGCGCGCACGCACACTCGAGGAGGTTTTGGTGTATGTGTGTGTGTGGAGGGGGGCGCGGGGTGTTAGAGGAAATGACGTGGGTGCTGAAAATTTTACTACGCGGGAGTGAAATGTCGGGCTATTGAAAATTTTGATGATAGTGCATCACACACGGTCCGGAGATAACAATCGTGTGTTATGAAAAAAAACCTCGAGGCGGGTAGATATTTTTGATGCAGGTGGGATTGGGAACAAGAAACATCGCAAACGGTCCGGAGATAACAACCGTCTGTTATGAAACAGAAAAACCCTTCAAGCTGGCAGATATTTTTGAGAGGGGGAGCCTCGTGGAGCCCAATATACTATGCGGATGTGTGTGTGACAGGTGCACCAGCGTGGCACATGGTTAGTTTGAGTGAACCGTGTCTGTTGCGTCATCCGACTTGTCTAATGTTCATAAATTTGGCGAAAAATGACGCGGGAGAGGGTCAGAACACGAACACACTTGCATGTGGACCAAATTTATGTATCAAAAGGGTGGTTTGATTTTCAAATACCAAATGCAACTTTGATGTGGCACCTCTCTGGAAAAGTGCACGGTATTGCTTGCTCCCACCCTCTCGTGTCGGCACGAAGGGAATCCTAAGCTATGAATACATGCTCCCTCCCCCTCAACTGAGGTTCACCTACCAAAGTGCGAAGTAGCTAGCAGCCCCCCTCCTCCCTCATGTCGGCAGGAAGGGAATCCAAAGCTATATATGAATGCATGCCCCCTCCCCCTCAACCAAGGTTTGAATTCACCTAGAAAAGTGCGAAGTAGCTAGCAGCCCCCCTCCTCCCTCGTGTCGGCATGAAGGGAATCCTAAGCTATATATGAATGCATGCCCCCCCAACCGAGGTTCATCGTAGCAAAGTGCGAAGTAGCTAGCAGCCCCCTCCCTCATGTCGGCACGAAGGGAATCCTAAGCTATGAATGCATGCCCCCCAGCCGAGGTTCACCTAGAAAAGTGTGAAGTAGAGCTAGCAGCCCCCCCAACCGAGGTTTACCCTAGCAAAGTGCGAAGTAGCTAGCAGCCACCCCTACTTCGTCTCAGCGCGAAGGGAATCCTAAGCTATGAATGCACATGCCACCCGCCCCAACCGAGGTTCACCTAGCAAAGTGCGAAGTAGCTAGCAGCCCCCCCCACTCGTGTCGGCATGAAGGGAATCCTAAGCTATGAGCATGCCCCCTCCCCTCCCGCCCCAACCGAGGTTCACCTAGCAAATGCGATGTAGCTAGCAGCCCCCACCCCTCTCGTGTCGCCACGAAGGGAATCCTAATTAAGCTATGAATGCATGCCCCCCCCCCCAACCGAGGTTCACCTAGCAAAGTGCGATGTAGCAACCCCCCCCCCCCACACACACACAAACACACACACACACACACACTTTCAGTCGGCGGGCCTGAGAGGCATATATCTCACCAAGATGGATCATAAAACGGACCAAGGATAATCCACCTTGGACGTACAACCTCTCTCTTGTTGTTGGTCGAAGTGATGGCCATCCATGCGACCCTGGAGATGGGCTAGCTCGCTAATAATCACGCAAGTAGCTAGTCCCCGAAGACAACCCCTACATGCGTGTGGCCCAAACATATGTATGGAGAGGTGTGTTTTTGAGTAATAATGAACAACTTTGTTGTGGGACCGTGATTTCGAACTAGAAATCCCCACACTGAGTGAGGGTTAGCTTGACGATGCATATGTATGTTACACCGCACTTCTAGCTAATGACGGGGATTCATATATGCATGCATTCATGCATAGTACTATATGCGCTCAAACTTAATTATGTCTGAATCTCACCATGACCTATACTACGATAACACTAACCAAATGAAGAATCCACCATGGTAACCTATCTTGTTGTTGGTCAAGGTGATCATGGATGTCCACGCGGGCCCACAAATATATAAGCTTGTCGCCGATAACAACGCGAGGGAGTGTCTTGTTCGAAGGCAACTACTACATGCATATGTATGGAGGTCATGCGTGCATGCATGTTTGAATACACAACATTGATATGGCGCATGTGTAAAAAATCGTACACTAGCTCCCCACACAGAGCGAGATCGGTTCATGATGGTGTCGTTGTACTAGCCACTTCGACTCAGTGGGAGGGATTCATGTGTACACATGCATATGTGTGTGCTCAAAGTGTATCATGCATGTCATACCAGAGCAAAACTAATAATCCCCTCCTAAGTCAAATTAACCTCTCTTGTTGTCAGGAAAAAAGAAGTGATGGACCAAGCGGACCCACAGATTGAAAGCATCGATATCGCTGATAACCGCTTAAGTGGGTGCGAGAGGACAACCACCACCGCTTTGCATGTGGGCCAAATATATATATATGTTGAATACCCAAAATGCACAACTTTGATGTGCCACATGCCTCAAAAACCGTAAACCATGCACCCACATAGAGCGAGGTTCATATCAAGCGTACTACATATGATGGTCCCCTTCCCCCTCTTCACCGCATACTATATGCTCATGTCGTAATATATGTACAACCCAAAAGAATCATCATCGATGGTGAAATTAATTAACCTCTCCTGATGTAGGTCAAAGTGATGCATGCATGCATGCATCGATGATGGCCTCGTGGGCCCACAGATGGAAGCGTCACACGTGAGTGTCCTGGCTAGGATATATATGCATGTAGCCTAAAAAGGTGGTGTCTGATGTTTGAATAACCAATTTCACAATTTTGATGTGGCACGTGCCTCGGTAACCAAAAAGTCCCGACACTGAGTGAGGTGTACTTGTTCACGGACGCATACGTATAGTATATATGCTAGTCCCCTCCCACCTCTTCGACGCGTACTATATACCACCATAACACAAACAAAAAAGATTATACCTTGATGGTTAAATTAACCTCACTGCCGGCTGTTCGTCAAAGTGATGCACGACAACCTCGCGGGCCAACAGAAACTGTCACACGCGAGTATCGAGGGTCGTGTAGGATGTAACACCCTGGATTTTTGCCCTTTTCTTTTTCCTTTGATTTTCTTGGATTTACTGTTTTGTTTTTCTTTTCCGTGGCTATGTAGTTCTGAAACTTGGGAAGATCATGTCTTCCTAGGTTTTATAGTGGCTTGTCACCCTCATCCTCATACCAAGATCATGTAATTCCATCCTTGACCTAACCCAAACTTCTTGTAACGCCCGGATAATCTTGCTACAGTAATTCCATGCTAATCATGCCACGTCACCTCGATTACTGTTGCTAAACTTCCGTTAGTTCAAACCGCGTCAAATTCAAATTTAAGTTAATGTAAACAACAAAAGTTTTCAAAAGGTGTAACAAAAATGTTCGGGCGGTGCTGAATATTACAAGGGTAATTATAGTAAAGAAAACACAATTTTATAAAATCCTTAAATGCGCTAAAATTAATTAAAACGGAAAAGGAAAAGAAATAAAAGAAAAAGAAAATACAAAAGAGAAAACAAAACAAAACAAAAACAAGAATAAAAGAACCCCTTGGCCCACCTGGGCCTCGGCCCAACCGGCCGGCCCACTCGGACCGAGCCACCCCACTACCGAACCACCTCTCCCCTCGTGACCTAGCCCACTCCCCACTCGCTCGCCCCCACCCCCTCGCTCTGGATCTGGATCGCGAGGAGCCCCGATCCCCTTCTCCCTCGCTGCGCGCCCGACGCCACCGCCCGTCGCCGGCGCTCCCTCGCCGGCCTGCCCCTCTTCGCGCGCAACGTTACCGGCCTCCTCCCCAAGCAACGCTTCCCTAGAACCCCTACGCTACCCCTACGCTACCCCTCTCCTCGTCCGGTCACCTCGCGCCCGTGCACGCGCCGTGGCTGCGCCCTCTTCCCCGCTTCGGCTCACCTAGGGCACCCCCCTGCGGCTCCTCCCACCCCTCCCGTGGCCGCGCCCGCGCCTCCCTCCGCTCCCCTGCTCACCGCGCCCTGCACCCGCTCCCGCCCCTCGCGCGCGCGCCCCGCGCCATCTCGCACGCGTGCCGCGCACGCCGCTCGCGCACCGCGCACACCCCGTGCTCGCCCGCGACGCGCGCTCGTGGCCTCGTCTCCGCCTACCACCGCTCACCCAGCGCTATCCATCGCCGGCCGCACCCTCCGCTACCCAACGCCGCGCTCCGCCCCTCCGCCGCGGTCATGTGCCCGATCCAGCCATGGCCAGCGCGTCGCCCTGCTCCCTCGCCGCCCTCGACTGTGCAGGCCTCATCGTGCCGCCGCTGCTCGCCGCCCCACCGTCAATGTGCCGCCGCGCGCCTTGTCTTCGCCCGCATGGCCCCGCTCGCTGCCGTCCATGACGCGCCCGCGTCTCCCAACTTCTGCCCGCCGGAGTTCACCACCGCTGCGGTCTGCCAGGTTCTGTCGGAGCCCAACGCCGGCGACCCCGCAGCCGGATGGCCACGGCCTCGCCCCGCAACCGGGTGGGCTACGACCTTAGCCCGGCACCCACGGCCTCGCCCCGCAACCGGGTGGGCTACGACCTTAGCCTGGCACCCACACTCGTTGCCCGCACCCGCTAGGCCTCTGGGCCACTGACTGCTGGGGCCTAGCCCAGTATGAACGAAAATGAAAAAAATAAATTAATTGAAAAAATAATTAAAAATAAATGGATAAATAATAAATGAATAAATAGTAAATAATAATTAATTAATTAATTGACTTAATCAATTTTGTTTGAATAAACTAAACAATTTATTAAACTAACTAATCATAATTAGATTAATCTAATAACTAACTAAAACTAATTAAATTGTTAGTTAAATAATTAAATAGTCAATGACAGGGGGGTCCCACCCCTGTTGACCAGTCAAACGTTGACTGGTCAACTGGGTCCCTCTGGCCCACCAGTCAGCCACTAGGTACACTTTTGTGTACACTGTGCTGGGTGCGCCTAGCAATTTAGCAATTATTTTCGAATTAAAAATAATTCCAGAAATCAATAAAATCTTTAGAAAATCATATCTTTAATCTGTAACTCGGATTAAATTATTTTCAACATGAAAGTTGCTCAGAACGACGAGACGAATCTGGATACGCAGCCCCTTCGTCCGCCACGCATCCCTAGCATAGCGAACACGCAACTTTCCCCCTCCGATTCATCTGTCCGAAAACGCGAAACACCGGGAATACTTTCCTGGATGTTTCCTCCCTTCCCCGGTATCATCTCTTACCACGTTAGGGCACCCCTAGCACCGATACTTGTCATGTCATGCATCGCTATGCATTTGTTTGCTTAATATTTATTGTTTCTTTCCCCTCCTCTCTCGCTAGACACCGAGACCGACGCCGCTACTATCCAATACGACTCTGGTGTTGACGACCCCTCTCTCTTGCCAGAGCAACCAGGTAAGCCCCCCCCCTTGATCACCAGATATCGCCTACTCTACTCTCTATACTGCTTGCATTAGAGTAGTGTAGCATGTTACTACTTTCCGTTAATCCTATCCTGATGCATAGCCTGTCCTTGCTACTACTGTTGTTACCTTTACCGGCAATCCTAATGCTTAGTATAGGATGCTAGTTTATCATCAGTGGCCATACATTCTTGTCCGTCTGCCATGCTATACTATCGGGCGGTGATCACTCGGGAGGTGATCACGGGTATATACTTATACATAATATATGATACTTGTGATGACTAAAGATGGGTCGGCTCGTAGGAGTACCCGCGAGAGGAACTTTGTGGCGAAGCGACAGGGCAGGTTGAGACCACCTAGGAGAGAGGTGGGCCTGGCCCTGGTCGGTGTTCGCGGTTATTTCAAGATAACACGTTTAACGAGATCTTGGTATTTGATCTGAGTCTGGCCACTGGCCTATACGCACTAACCATCTACACGGGGACAGTTATGGGCACTCGACGTCCTGGTATCAGCCAAAGCCTTCGTGACGTTAGCGACTGAGTGGCGCGCGCCGGATTGGACCGCAAGCCTGCTCTTGTATTAAGGGGGCTTGTTCTGCTTCCGGCCGCGTTCGAAACGTGCAGGTGTGCAAAGGGCGATGGGCCCAGACCCCTGTGCCATAGGATTTAGACCGGCGTGCTGACCTCTCTGTTGTGCCAAGGTAGGGCTGCGACATGTTGATCTTCCGAGGCCGGGCATGAACCAGAAAAGTGTGTCCGGGCAAATGGGATCGAGCGTGTTGGGTTATGTGGTGCACCCCTGCAGGGAAGTTAATCTATTCGAATAGCCGTGATCTTCGGTAACATGACGACTTGGAGTTGTACCTTGACCTTATGACAACTAGAACCGGATAATTAATAAAACACACCTTTCCAAGTGCCAGATACAACCCGGTGGTCGCTCTCTAACAGGGCGACGAGGAGAGGATCATCGGTTAGGATTATGCTATGCGATGCTACTTGGTGAACTTAGCATGTACTCTCTTCTCCTGCTGCAAGATGGAAGTTACCAGAAGCATAGTCTTCGAAAGGACTAGTTATCCCCCTATTATTCTGGCATTATGCAGTTTAGTCCACATATGATAGCCTTTTCCATTTGATAGCAATGCATACATATGTAGTGTAGCTCCTTGCTTGCGAGTACTTTGGATGAGTACTCACGGTTGCCTTGCTCTCCCTTTTCCCCCTTTCTATACTCGATTGCTGCGACCAGACGTTGGAGCCCTGGAGCCAGACGCCATCGTCGATGACGACTACTACTACTCGGGAGGTGCCTACTACTACGTGCAGCCCACTGACGGCGACCAGGAGTAGTTTAGGTGGATCCCAGGCAGGAGGCCTGCGCCTCTTTCGATCTGTATCCCAGTTTGTGCTAGCCTTCTTAAGGCAAACTTGTTTAACTTATGTCTGTACTCAGATATTGTTGCTTTCGCTGACTCATCTATGATCGAGCTCTTGTATTCGAGCCTTCGAGGCCCCTGTCTTGTAATATGATGCTTGTATTACTTATTTTATTTGTAGAGTTGTGTTGTGATATCTTCCCGTGAGTCCCTGATCTTGATCGTACACATTTGTGTGTATCATTAGTGTATGATTGAATCGGGGGCGTCACAAGTTGGTATTAGAGCCGACTGCCTGTAGGAATATAATCCCCCTTCCACTCTCCTTGGCCGAAGTTGAGTCTAGTTATTGGAAAACTTTTTACTAACATGGCTGTGTGGCCTATGGGCCCACATCGCCATTGGGTGGTATTAGGATCTTTTACTCCTCAATCCTTACTCTGGGACTCTGAACTCTCTCCTACTCGGGTTAAGATCCTGTGACCACGTTCACCCCAAAGTTGGATAAGCCCTAGCTATTCATTAGAGTAGTATATTGAACATTATCCACACTGTCAGTTGACTCCTTTGAAACATCTTTGTTTTCAGATGGAACCAACGAGACAGGTCGTGCGCCACACGACGGCCATTGGTGCTTCAGGATCACCTGCTGTGTTGGTTGAGATGATGACCTATCTAGGTTATTGCTGGCACCCTGAGTACACCGTCTATGAGGAGTATCAGGACTTCAACCAGGAGCAGTACCGTGCCATCGTCCACCTCTACTCTCGGGAGTATGACTCCAGTACCGTGCTGCACACTGCTCATGGTGTTGGAGTGACTATCGACATGACGGTCCACGATGCTGCTTATGCTGCTCTGACACGTCTTCATGGATAGTATCAGGAGTTGGACACCTCCCCCTTCAGGCACATTGCTATCGCATCCGATGTTGGTGCGGAGGGATACTAAACTGCTGCCTACTCCACTGTCACCCGAGAGCCCTTCTACCATCAGAACCTAGTTCTGCATGCTGATGGGCTGGATAGAGCTAACCGAGCTCTTCGCCACGAGTTATACACCACCCGTCAGCACCTGTATTGTGCTGTGACGCTGTTGCGCCCCTCTGTCCGGTCTGGTGATCTGTCGCGTTCTGCGATCTACCGTGCCAGGACCATGACGCCCCAGGGCGTCGGTTGGCCAGATGTGGGAGGCTACTCTCCTGCACTTGGTCCTCTCCTGCCACCTGCACATCGGGTTCCGCACCAGAGTATCCACGGACCCCAGGCTACTCGTGTGGAGGTCTTACCTTCACGTCACTACCAGCTGTCAGGCTACACCTACCTCCACAGTTCCTCCTGGGACTGATGTAGGCTTGCTTGTTAGTGTTAGGTGCATTCGCCGCGAGCCTGCGTGCCGCCTATGATGTTCTTAGTCTGTGTACCGAACTCTATGCATGATCACTTTTGTAAGATGTGCCAACTACTATGTAGTATCTATCGTGTTCCTTTCATTATGCATGTTTCATCATGAATGATACTTGTCCTCAGAATTTCTCAATGCTGAACTACCCCTGTTATATAATAGCAGGATGGTGAGATCGGGTGGTCGTGGTGGCAACGCCCCACCACCGCCTGAGTACATGGCTGGGATGATGCAACAGTTTGAGCTGAATCATCAGTTCATGGAGAATATTATGGCTCAGTTTCCTCGCCACAATATGAACCAGCAGCCAACCCAAGTGACTCTGCAGGATTTCATGTGCCTCAACCCAACCGTGTACCGCAGCTCAACTGAGCCTCTCGATGCTGATGACTGGCTCCATGACATCACCTATGAGATGGAGTCTGCTGATGTAGCCCCTGCCAGCTACCTCACCTTTGCTTCCGTCTTCCTGAAGGGACCCGCAGCTCAATGGTGGGACAGCCACAGGCGTACTCTGCCGGTTGGAACAATCATCACCTGGCCAGACTTCCAAGCTGCTTTCTGTGCTTGCTTCATTCCTCAGGGAGTCATGGACCGTAAGAAGCGTGAGTTCCGCAACCTCACCAAAGGCAACAAAACTGTTGAAGCTTATCAGCGGGAGTTTCTGGACTTGTCCCGCTATGCTGAGGAGGACATTGCAACTGATGCACCCAGACAAGAGAAGTTCCGTGATGGCCTTCAAGCTGATATCAAGCTCGCACTTCTAGCACATGACTTCGCTGATTTCGCCACCCTGGTGAACAAGGCCATCAATGTCGAAACTGGTCTGCAGGAATACCAGAGCACTCATAGGTGCAGCCGTGACACGGGCTCATCCTCGGGCCCGTCTTCGCAGAAGCATAAGATATGGATTCCCAACAATATGTACGAGCCAACTGCACCTGCCCCAAGGTAGTCCTATGCTGCACCTCGTCTGCCTGCTCCTCCAACTAGGCAGCCAAGGCTTCTAGAGCTCCACCACCCCAAGCTCCTGTTCCCACTCCCAATAATGGTCTCTACTACAAGTGTGGTCAGCCAGGTCACCGTGCCAGAGACTGCAATCAGAATCAGAATCAACTGGCCCTTCCCACAGCTGGCCGTGGAAGCAACCAGCCTCGCAACAAGAGTGCCTAATCTTATGGTCGTGTTCATGCCAACCATGTTGATCTCAATGAAGTTCTAGAACAGCCTGCTGCCGTGATGGGTACACTCCTCGTAAATTCAGTACCAGCATCTGTTTTATTTGATACGGGAGCATCGCATTCATTCATATCAGCTGAGTTTGCATTCATGCATGGCATTAAATACGAAGAGATGAACACTGCGATTGTGGTACACACTCATGCGGGCCAGTGTCAAACCTCTATGGTTAGTCACAATGTTCCCGTTGAAATTGAAGGACTAGAATTCCTTGCCTCTCCCATCGTACTGAAATTCTTTAGCATCGACCTCATTCTGGGAATGGATTGGTTGAAAGCGCATACTGCTTCTATAGTTTGCGCCACTAAGGTCGTCCATCTGCTACACCCTTCTCATGAAATAAATGCTTACCAAGCTCATCTAGTTCAGAACGCCGAGGCACGTCTTTATGCCTTGAATGCGTTGAACGCTGCACCACTCGAGGGCATTGAAAACATTCCCATCGTTCATGAGTTCCAAGACATCTTCTTAGAAGAACTTCCAGGGATTCCCCCTGCTAGAGCTGTCGAATTCATCATCGACTTGAAACCCGGCACCACCCCTATAGCTAAACGAACCTACAAGATGCCGCCGCATGAACTCATTGAACTTAAGGAGGAAATCGACAAATCTCTTGTCAAAGGTTTCATTCGCCCAAGTTGCTCTCCTTGGGGAGCACCTTCTCTCTTTGTTAAGAAGAAGGATGGGACAAATCGATTAGTTCAAGACTACCGTCCTATAAACCAAGCTACCATTCAGAATAAATATCCTCTTCCTCGGATCAATGATCTTTATGATGTACTGGCTAGCTCATCAGTGTTCTCCAAACTCGATTTGAGGTTGGGTTACCACCAGATCTGTGTTCGTGAAGAGGATATCCGAAAGACCGCCTTCGTGACCCGGTATGGGTCTTACGAGTACACCGTCATGTCATTCGGCTTAACGAATGCTCCAGCCACCTTCTCTCGTCTGATGAACTATATATTCATGGATTACCTCAACAAGTTCGTCGTGGTTTATCTGGACGATATCCTTGTATTTTCCAAGAACGAGGAAGAACATGCTGAACATCTTCGTCTTGTGCTGGAAAAGCTTCGAGAGCATCAACTGTATGCTAATTATTCCAAGTGTGAATTCTGGCTCCCCGAAGTAACCTATCTTGGGCATGTCATCTCCAAGGATGGTATTGCCGTCAACCCTGAACGAGTTCAGGCTATTCTCGATTGGACTCCTCCGAAGAATGTCAAGCAAGTCCGAAGTTTTCTTGGTCTCGCCAGCTATTGCCATCGATTCGTCGAGAACTTCTCCAAGATTGCCAGGCCTCTGACTAATCTGTTGCATAAGGGTGTCAAGTTCGACTGGACAGACAAGTGTCAGGAAAGTTTCCAGGCGCTCAAAGAGAGGTTGACTTCTTCCCCAGTGCTTGCACCACCTGATACTAAGAAGGACTTCGTCATTTACTATGACGCTTCCCGTCAAGGATTAGGCTGTGTCCTAATGCAAGAGCGCAGAGTGATTGCTTATGCCTCTCGTCAACTGCGCCCTCATGAAGAAAACTACCCAGTTCACGACCTCGAGCTTGCTGCTGTCATTCATGGACTGAAGCAGTGGCGACATTACCTTCTCGGTAATCGTTGCGAGATCTTCACCGACCACCAAAGTCTGAAGTATCTGTTTACTCAGCCAGACCTGAACCTCCGTCAGCAGAGATGGATGGAGACTGTTGCAGATTTTTACGTGGGTATATCCTATACCCCCGGCAAGGCTAATGTAAAGGCTGATGCCTTGAGCCGCAAGTCTTACTTCAATCACCTCCAGGTTCACAAGGTTCAGCCCTCGCTTGTCGAAGAATTTAAGAAGCTGAACCTTCATATTGTTCCTCCTGGAGCACTCGCCCCCCCTCCCCCAGAGTTTCAGAAGATGAATCTTCGTGTTGATACTAAGGGTTCTCTAAATACCCTAGCTATCGTACCAGATCTCGTAGCTGGTATAAAGACTATTCAAGGTTGTGACTCTGAAGTCCATAAGATTAAATGTCATCTAGCAGAAGGAAAGCCCTCCTTCTTCTCTATCGCCGATGATGACGCCTTGTACTTCAAAGGCCGCCTAGTGGTACCACATTCGAGGAAAAACCTGGATCAGACTAAAGGTGTTATGAAATAAGCTCAGGATACGCCTTTGTCTATTCATCCTGGTAGTACAAAGATGTACCAAGACATCCGTCAAAGATTCTGGTGGTCTAATATGAAGCAGCATATTGCTCGTTATGTTGCTGAGTGTGACATTTGTCGCCGTATCAAAGCAGAGCATCAAAGGCCTGCTGGAACTCTGCAACCTATCTCTATTCCTGAATGGAAATGGGACCATGTTGAGATGGACTTCGTCACTGGATTTCCCAAATCGCAGAAAGGTAATGATGCTATTCTTGTCATCATTGACCGGCTTTCTAAAGTTGCACATTTTCTGGTGGTCAAAGAGACAATCACTGCTAGTCAGCTTGCTACTCTCTACATGGCCAGAATTGTTTCACTTCACGGTATTCCACTGGTTATCAGTTCAGACCGTGGCAGCTTATTCACTTCAAGGTTTTGGGCGAGTTTCCAAGAAGCTATGGGAACGCACCTGTTGTTCAGTAAAGCGTTTCATCCTCAGTCGCAAGGACAGGTTGAACGTGTCAACCAAGTTCTCGAAGACATGCTTCGAGCTTGTGTAATTTCCTTTGGCAAGAAATGGGAGGAATCTCTTCCATATGCCGAGTTCTCTTATAATAATAGCTATCAAACTAGTCTAAAGATGTCCCCCTTCGAAGTGCTATATGGACGAAAGTGTCGGACCCCTCTGAACTGGTCAGAAACTGGGGAACGTCCACTCTTCGATCCGGATATTATCCAACAGGCCGAAGAACAAGTTCGCATTATTCGCAAGAATCTCAAGACTGCTCAGTCACGTCAGAAAAGTCAGTATAACCGTCATCACCAAGACATGGTCTATCAACCTGACGAAAAAGCTTATCTTTGAGTTACACCAATGAAGGGTGCTCATCGCTTCGGGATCAAGGGCAAGCTGGCTCCTCGCTATATCGGTCCCTTCACTATTCTCGAAAGGCGTGGAAAAGTGGCATATCAACTGGAGCTTCCGTCGAACCTTTCTCAGGTTCACGATGTGTTCCACGTGTCACAGCTCCGCCGTTGCTTCAAGGATCCAATCCGAGTAGTGGAACATGAAGTGCTCGAATTGCAACAGGACCTCTCCTATAAAGAGCATCCGGTCCCCATTCTCGACCAAGCTGAACGCCGCACACGTCAGAAGGCGATCAAGTTCCTCAAAGTCCAGTGGTCGAATCACTCTGAAGACGAAGCCACATGGGAACACGAGGACCGCCTGCCTGATGAATACCCCGCACTGTTTCCTTCTACCTCCTAAATCTCGGGACGAGATTTCTTGTAGTGGAGGAGATTTGTAACGCCCGAATAATCTTGCTACAGTAATTCCACGCTAATCATGCCACATCACCTCGATTACTGTTGCTAAACTTCCGTTAGTTCAAACCGTGTCAAATTCAAAATTAAATTAATGTAAACAACAAAAATTACAAGGGTAATTATAGTAAAGAAAACACAATTTTATAAAATCCTTAAATGCGCTAAAATTAATTAAAATAGAAAAGGAAAAGAAATAAATGAAAAAGAAAATACAAAAGAGAAAACAAAACAAAATAAAAAAGAATAAAAGGCCCCCTTGGCCCACCTGGGCCTCGACCCAACTGGCCATCCCACTCGGACCGAGCCACCCCACTACCTAACCCCCTCTCCCCCCGTGACCTAGCCCACTCCCCACTCACTCGCCCCCACCCCCTCGCTCTGGATCTGGATCGGGAGGAGCCCCGATCCCCTTCTCCCTCGATGCGCGCCCGACGCCGCCGCCCGTCGCCGGCGCTTCCTCGCCGGCCTGCCCCTCTTTGCACGCAACATCCCCGGCCTCCTCCCCAAGCAACGCTGCCCTCGAACCCCTACGCTACCCCGTGATCTCCCCCTCTCCTCGTCCGGTCACCTCGCGCCCGCGCCGTCCCACGCCCTTGCACGCGCCGTGGCCGCGCCCGCTTCCCCGCTTCGGCTCACCTAGGGCACCCCCTGCGGCTCCCCCCCACGGCCGCGCCCATCCCCGCGTCACGCCCTCGCCTCCCTCCGCTCCCCTGCTCACCGCACCCCGCACCGGCTCCCGCCCCTCGCGCGCGCCCCGCGCCATCTCGCACGCGCACCGCGCACGCCGCCCGCGCACCCCCGTGCTCGCCCACGACGTGCGCTCGTGGCCTCGTCTCCGCCTACCGCCGCTCACCCTCCGCTACCCAATGCCATGCTCGGCCCCTCCGCCGCGGTCATGTGCCCGATCCGGCCATGGCCAGCGCGCCGCCCTGCTCCCTCTCCGCCCTCGCCCGTAAAGACCTCGTCGTGCCGCCACTGCTCGCTGCCCCACCGTCTCTTGTGCCACCGCGCGCCCCATCTTCGCCCGCATGGCCCCGCTCGTCGCTGTCCGTGCCACGCCCGCGGCGCCCAACTGCTGCCCGCCGGAGTTCATCACCGCTACGGTCTGCCTGGTTCCGTCGGAGCCCCACGCCGGCGACCCCGCAGTCGGATGGCCACGGCCTCGCCCCGCAACCGGGTGGGCTTCGACCTTAGCCCGGCACCCACACTCGTTGCCCGCACCCGCTAGGCCTCTGGGCCACTGACTGCTGGGGCCCAGCCCCTGTATGAACGAAAATGAAAAAAAATTAAATTAATTAAAAAAATAATTAAAAATAAATGGATAAATAATAAATGAATAAATAGTAAATAATAATTAATTAATTAACTTAATTAATTTTGTTTGAATAAACTAAACAATTAATTAAACTAACTAATCATAATTAGATTAATCTAATAACTAACTAAAACTAATTAAATTGTTAGTTAAATAATTAAATAGTCAATGATAGGGGTTCCCACCCCTGTTGACCAGTCAAACATTGACTGGTCAACTGGGTCCCTCTGGCCCACCTGTCAGCCACTGGGTACACTTTTGTGTACACTGTGCTGGGTGCACCTAGCAATTTAGCAATTATTTTCGAATTAAAAATAATTCCAGAAATCAATAAAATCTTTAGAAAATCATATCTTTTAATCCGTAACTCGGATTAAATTATTTTCAACATGAAAGTTGCTCAGAACGACGAGACGAATCCGGATACGTAGCCCGTTCGTCCGCCACACATCCCTAGCATAGCGAACAAGCAACTTTCCCCCTCCGGTTAATCCGTCCGAAAATGCGAAACACCGGGAATTCTTTCCCGGATGTTTCCCCCCTTCCCCGGAATCATGTCTTACCGCGTTAGGGCACCCCTAACACCGATACTTATCATGTCATGCATCACTATGCATCTGTTTGCTTAATATTTATTGTTTCTTCCCCTCCTCTCTCGCTAGACACCGAGACCGATGCCGCTGCTATCCAGTACGACTACGGTGTTGACGACCCCTCTCTCTTGCCAGAGCAACCAGGCAAGCCCCCCCCCCCCTTGATCACCAGATATCGCCTACTCTACTCTCTATACTGCTTGCATTAGAGTAGTGTAGCATGTTACTGCTTTCCTTTAATCCTATCCTGATGCATAGCATGTCCTTGCTACTATTGTTGTTACCTTGACCTGCAATCCTAATGCTTAGTATAGGATGCTAGTTTATCATCAGTGGCCATACATTCTTGTCCGTCTGCCATGCTATACTACCGGGCCGTGATCACTCGGGAGGTGATCACGGGTATATACTTATACATAATATATGATACTTGTGATGACTAAAGACGGGTCGGCTCATAGGAGTACCCGCGAGTGGATCTTTGTGGCAAAGCGACAGGAAAGGTTGGGACCACCTAGGAGAGAGGTGGGCCTGGCCCTGGTCGGCGTTCGCGGTTATTTCAAGATAACACATTTAACGAGATCTTGGTATTTGATCTGAGTCTGGCCACTGGCCAATACGCACTAACCATCTACGCGGGGACAGTTATGGGCACTCGACGTCGTGGTATCAGCCGAAGCCTTCGTGATGTCAGCGACTGAGTGGTGCACGCCGGATTGGACCGTAAGCCTGCTCTTGTATTAAGGGGGCTAGTTCTGCTTCCGGCCGCATTCGCAACGTGCAGGTGTGCAAAGGTCGATGGGCCCAGACCCCTGCGCCATAGGATTTAGACCGGCGTGCTGACCTCTCTATTGTGCCTAGGTAGGGCTGCAACGTGTTGATCTTCCGAGGCCGGGCATGACCCAGAAAAGTGTGTCCGGCCAAATGGGATCGAGCGTGTTGGGTTATGTGGTGCACCCCTGCAGGGAAGTTAATCTATTCGAATAGCCATGATCTTCGGTAACATGACGACTTGGAGTTGTACCTTGACCTTATGACAACCAGAAACGGATACTTAATAAAACACACCTTTGCAAGTGCCAGATACAACCCGGTGGTCGCTCTCTAATAGGGCGAGAAGGAGAGGATCATCGGTTAGGATTATGCTATGCGATGCTACTTGGTGAACTTTCCATCTACTCTCTTCTCCTGCTGCAAGATGGAGGTTACCAGAAGCGTTGTCTTCGAAAGGACTAGTTATCCCCCGCTTCTTCCGGCATTCTGTAGTTCAGTCCACATATGATAGCCTTTTCCATTTGATACCAATGCATACATATGTAGTGTAGCTCCTTGCTTGCGAGTACTTTGGATGAGTACTCATGGTTGCCTTGCTCTCCCTTTCCCCCTTTCTATACTCGATTGCTGTGACCAGACGTTGGAGCCCTGGAGCCAGACGCCACCGTCGATGACGACTACTACTACTCGGGAGGTTCCTACTACTACGTGCAGCCCGCTGACGGCGAGCAGGAGTAGTTTAGGAGGATCCCAGGCAGGAGGCCTGCGCCTCTTTCGATCTATATCCTAGTTTGTGCTAGCCTTCTTAAGGCAAACTTGTTTAACTTATGTCTATACTCAGATATTGTTGCTTCCGCTGACTCGTCTATGATCGAGCTCTTGTATTCGAGCCTTCGAGGCCCCTGGCTTGTAATATGATGCTTGTATGACTTATTTTATTTGTAGAGTTGTGTTGTGATATCTTCCCTGAGTCCCTGATCTTGATCGTACACATTTGCGTGTATGATTAGTGTACGATTGAATCGGGGGCGTCACACTTCTTTTGTTGGGAATATTCCTTTTTCTGATAAAGGAATAACCCTTAAAACCCTAGGTTGTGAAGCAACCTATATTTCTATCACTCCTAAAATTCCCAAATAATTCTCATAAGTTGTTTGGGTAATATCTTCCTCAATATGGCAAAATATATCATTGGCCATGTTTCCCATCATGCTCAATAAATTCATTTCCCATTCTGTCCTAAATGGCACATTGTGAAGCAAGTGATATTTATCTTTGCCTAATTCAACCCAAACTTCTTGGACATCTTTTCCTGTCCAACTAATTGCCTCATGCCAAAATACAACTCAATTTGCCTAGTAAATATTCCTGAGCAATTTTTCAAAGTTCCTGTCTGAGGGAAGTGATTGTGAAGGAAGTATCAGCTAGGCATATCCAAATGAGTTGAAATTTTGCATGGTCCTTTATATGATCAAATCATGACTCTCCACAAACTCCCTCCACCAAGTTTTACCTCAATTGGTTAATCCGATTGCCATGTGTAAGTTTTCCAAGTTTCTGTCCAGAATGAAGCTTTGTGAAGCAAGTGCCACTTTGGTATTTCCAAATGGCATGAAACTTTTACAACAGCTTCATATCATCATATAACCCCTCTATGCCAAATTTCAGCTCACAGAAATCAAGTATGTGAGTGTATCATCCAAATCCCTATTTCTAGCCAGTTTAGCACTTTCTATAGCAACCCTCATCTAAACTCCTCTTATTAGTCTGATTTTTGGTGATCAACATCACCTTAGTGTGTGATCATCAGCAGATAAACTCTTTACCATGTTACCAAGCTGGTTTAACCACAAAGAATTACAAACACCTTCTTACTGACTTACTTTGGAGCTAAGTGCAAATCTCTTCTTTGCCCCTAGACCGATTTATTTCCTCATTTTGACTAAGGGCACGACGGTCTATCTACCGGACATGGTCGGCCATGCCAAAGAGCGCCGCTTGCGCTAGTGCGCGTGGTGATCACGCTTGCATCATGGCTGAACGCGTACTCTGGCTTGTTCCGGCCACTGCTGTCATCTCCTCCCTCCTCGTCTCGACCTCCATTCATGTCCTAGAGCTCGCCCGTGCTCGACTACATCGCCCTGCATCGGTGCCTCATCGTGGTTCGCCATAAATGCGCCGCTAGAACAGTGCCCGACCTCTGACCTCCATTAGAGCACTGCTCAAGCTTGCTTGAGCTCCAAAGCCTTCGTCGAGCCTATATATAGGACCCCCGAGTCCCTCCACACCTCAACCATCTCTCGCTCGCCACATTTGCTCTCTGGAATCGCCCCATCTCGCCGGAGTTCGCCTCTGTCCACCATGGCCGCCTCGGCCTCGCCTTGGTTCCGACCAACCCGAGCCTCCTCTCCTCCTCCTACCATGTCGACCGACTCCCCCTCGTCCCACTGAGCCGCCCCACCACCTCGCCCCTTGTCGGAGTGCACGGTGGTCGTGGCCTCCATGTTCGGCTGCCGCCTACTCCTCTTGGCCTCCACCTCAAACGAGCCATCCGAGCTCTCCCTCTCCCTCCAGACCACGCCAACAGCATCACCGGAGTCCTGCGCACCCTCCCCCACCCTTCATTCATCGCCGGAGGACCGGGGCCCCTAGCCCCCAAGCTCAGCCGCCGCCGACCGCTCCTCTCGGGTGCCCCTCACCGCGGTCACCCTAGCCCTCCCTAGCGCCGTCCTTCGCCGGGAACGGGCGCGTCTTGGCTCTACCATCTCGCCGGGGCCCTCAGCCGGGCGGGAGACGGCCGGAGCAGCCCACCCCATCGCCAGCAGCTGGCCCCTCCCCTGCCTCCTCTGTCCCGCATGGGGGAGCAGCGAGGAGGAAGAAGACACGAGCATTGGCCCCTCCCCAGCTCCCTGGGCCCCACGCGCCAGTGTCTCACCCCTCCATCCCACGTGGCAAGTGGAAGTGCATTTCACAAAGTACGTTTTCTTCTCTCTGAAAGTGTATTCTATTTCTACTTCGGCCTGAAGTACGTTTTCTAAGTCAGAAAGCGTATTTCCTTAAATCTGTTTCTGCCTTATCCACTCAGGGACCCGTTGGTGATAAATTCTTCACAGATTAGTCCCTGATCTTCTACACCTCATAACTCCGCAACCGTTACTCCGATTGAGGTGAAACAAGCGCTCACTTCTTCGTCTCATCGAGATATATCTTTTGGTAACATTTTCATCAGGTGGTTTCACAGTGAAAATGATCATTTTGCCCTTGCCTCTAATCAGCCCCCTCCAAGAAAGAACTGTCCGATATTTCATTCCGCGGCTTCATCGCACTTCTTCCTGGAGTCTACGTCACCCCAGGCAAGCCACAATACCCACTTGCATGATAGTCATGCAGTAGCCATGGTTTTCAACTTGAATATTTATTAGATGTTTGCTTGTTTAAACTATGGTTATCTATGTTTCGGTAATGCTTCTGGATTAGTGTTTACTTTCTTGCTATGTTGTTATGCACCTGATTATCATGCCCTGCTAGTTGCTAGTATTCTTTTCATATGCTTATGCTTCCCAGGAGTACATGTTGATGTGGGTAATGGTCTTCTGTGCATAACTGCCATCTGTCCCGAGTCCCGTTGTTATGCATGTTCCATTGCATCCAGTTGGTTAAATGCTTGCATGATGGCATTGTGGATCTGTTCTTGCATGATATTTGTTGTTGATGCTAGTGGTCATGCTATGAGTACTGTTGTACTTGTAATATTCATACTCATCATTATTCCATGCTCAGTTGGAGATGATTCATTGTTGATATGGTGGATAGATATGTGGTTCTCTCATGATTATGTCGATATCATGCTCATGCATTGTAATTGCATCATGTATTTTATCATGGCTCGGCATATTTGCATTCAAGTTTAACCAGATTAAATTGAAATTGAACAACTGTTGGATGAGTCATGGTGCCACGCTTGCCTGTATGGGAAGGTCCTAACTGGGTCTATTGCCGTGCCTCTCGTCGGTGCCTCTAACTAGGGAAGGTTATAGGTGTGCGGTACCCTGGCCTGGTAAGCAGATGTAACCTTGTGTGCCCGTTGTTGTTGTTATGGATCCGGGTCCCTGTTTGGGACCGTTTGGCCATGACGGTGGTCGCTGTGTCTTTGGTAGACACGGGGCCACCCAGGACTAGCCTAGTGGGGAGTGAGTCGGAGTGACCGGGAGAGTGTCATGATAGTAGATCAGTTTTGTCGGAACGTCGTTGGTCCACCCGAATGGGAGTGCGAGGCCATGGGTTCCGTAGTGTGGGTATAGTGTACTAACCTCTGCAGAGTGTATATTAAATCTATCGATAGCCACACCCATGGATAAGGGCCCAGTTTGTAGTTGGTCACACTATGAGTCAACAGTAATAATAATAATGTGCTTAATAACAACCCCGGTTCGATGATGAGATAAGTTGGTTGTGATCGCTGGAAAGATCACCGTTTGAGACCAAGTGTTGGTCATGGTTGTGACCTCCGGAATGATCACCATGGTATCGAGGATACCGAGCTGTTGGATATTCGTGATGTTGTGCGAGAATCGAGGGTAAGGATCAAGCTCCTTGTGGTCATTTGATGATTACTACGGTATTGTTTATACCAAGCTTGATTTGATCCTGAGATCATCATGTAATGTCCGAGGTTGGTAAGTGTTGCATGTTATGGTTACGAGGTAACCCAAGCAGAATAAAATGGTGCATGTAGTGTCATCATGTTGCATGCTAGTATCATCAGATTTATATGTTCAGGCCATTATCATATTGTTCTAGCGATATTATGTTCAAGTTGTTCATGCCATGTTACCCTGATGATCCAATGATAATTCCTGCTTAACCTGTAATTGCCATGCTGTTGTTTGTCTTGAATGCTTCTGGTTATTGTGAGCTTGCAAGTACATTCAATGTACTGACCTGGCGTGTCATGCCAGTTTGCAGGTCGTGCCTGGATTGCTTGCTTGGTTGGTGTTGTTCCCATGTTCGTGAGCTAGGATAAACGTTCCAGCCAGAGTCCCTATAGATTGGAGTCCATCATCGATGTTCGTTGTTCCGCTGCCAGTAGTTGTTCCGCTGCTTCGAGTTGTTATGCTGCCTGTATAGAGCAACCGTGGTTGGCGTAGTGTCATCATGCCAATGTTATTCATTGTAATATCGGAGACCTTCTATTCATGTTCGTGTTGTAATAGAGAGCTGGTTTGTTCTATACTAAGCAGTGCCGTATTCCAGAAGACTTCACCTTGACCTCTGGGCTGGAATACGGGGCGTTCCAGTTTTCTCTGAGCTGGGGTGCCACATAGGACAACTATCGACTGCATGTGGCCAAAACATTTATGTATCAAAGGGTTATGTAATGTTTTAAATAATGATTTCACGACTCAGATGTGGCACCAGCCTGCCTACCAAAACAGCGAACCCACACGGTGGCTCACAACTCGTAGTGTACTGCGAGCCACCCGCCACCCCAGACGCACACACCCGCACACACACCGTGAATCCACCGCAACTACGATGCATGTTAAATTAATTATCCCGCGGTGAACCTACATGTTACCAAAGGAGGGACGTTTTAATTTCAAAAAAATTCACAAAGATCATTAAGACGTTTTAGTACATTGATTGATTGATTTTCTATGGGTATAATGTGCAAAAATCAAATTTGAGCTACATGCACAGGTGACAGTGCACCTAAATGGATTGCAAAAACACATGTGTCTCACTGGGTGCATGTTTACTCCCCGTGCAACAAATTTCAAGCATTGATAATCTTGATTTTTAAATTCTAGTACATCCAAAACTTATTTGAAGTTCATTAAACTTATCATGTAGTCATATGGACACCAATACAAAGTGGCACTGTAAATTTTTTGGGTCAAATTTGAGACCAGTTTTGATGTAATCTTTATCTAATTACAGACAGGAGATTATTAATAATTGGGAACCAATATCCCAAACGGATTATTTATTCGAACCGTGAGCGTTAGACCAACAATGGATACGTGCCATGCTTCGGTTAAGCAATAAAGCGGCAGCATTAATCATCCAAAAAGAAAAACAATATACGTGCTGCCGCGTGACCCGTGTGGCGTGTGAGCAGGCGTGAGTTGACAGGATGCATGCGAGCAGTCGCCACGCATGCAGACGGGGAGGCGTATGTGCAGGTGTGTGAATTGACGGAGGCATGCTCGCTGCGCAGTGTCATCGGGAGGTGTGCGAGTAGTTGTGTGAAACTTTGGTAGGCATGCCAGCAGTCCGGTGCACAGGCTCACCAGGAGGCGAGCCATCGGTTTGACCGCCGCCCGCCTCTCTCCCACACCTCCCACTACTCCATACTAATGGTGTGCCCGAGCGGCCGCACCACCCATCCTCGCTACACACACACACAATCCTCTCTCTCTGCTTGCAACCTCGACGCCGCTCTCAGTCCTCAAAGCCGTTAGTGTATGAGGACGCTGCCGAACCGCCCCATCGGAGGGAGTGGCGACGCCTGGGCTGCTAAAGTAGCGGAGCACGGCGTGGAGATTGAGACAGAGGTTGCTGTCACCGCCAGTGAGTTATCGCTGCACCCTGACATCGTCGACGGCATCGGGATTCCACAGCCAGAGGCGGAGTTCCACACCGACTCGACGACCACTCCGGCGACAACTCCTACGACCACTCCGCCGATGACTCCGACGACAACGGACAGCTAGTTAGTCATCTATACCCATTTATGTGTCAAATAGATCATCGGGTTTCTTTGGTTACTCCTGCCTCCCCCTTTTTGGAATAGAAATCATGTGGTTATGTTCTCCCAATCCATGAAATCTGAGTAAGTTTTGTTAGATCCGTGTAGTGTATTGATTTTTTGAATGGTACAGGTGATAAGTGATTAGTTGTTTCATCTGTGCAAATGATTTCTGCTAGTAATCCGACTAGGGTTAGCGTTCGCGCTAATAATACCTAGCCAGGACTTGATAATTGATTTTGAATGACCTACCTATGTTTGTGCCATTATTTTCTTCAATATTGGTCTATACATAGACGACTGTGCTTAAAAATCGAACCATAATCTCTAGATATGTATAAATAAATAGCCATAAATTCCTAATCCAACTTCACGCCATGTAATCAGTGATTTGTTGCCAAATTTGTTTTACTATTTGTATAGGTGCTTGTCGGTGTCAAAACCAGCGGATCTTGGGTAGGGGGTCCCGAACTGTGCATCTAAGGTGGATGGTAATAGGAGGTGGGGGACACGATGTTTAGCCAGGTTCGGGCCCTCTCGATGGAGGTAATACCCTACTTCCTGCTTGATTGATCTTGATGATATGAGTATTACAAGAGTTGATCTACCACAAGATCGTAGTGGCTAAACCCTAGAAGCTAGCCTATGGTATGATTGTTGTTGTCCTGTGGAATAAACCCTCTGGTTTATATAGACACCGGAGGGGGCTAGGGTTACATAGAGTCAGTTACAAGGGAGGAGGTCTGCATATCCGTATTGCCAGGCTTGCCTTCCACGCCAAGGAAAGTCCCATCCGGACACGGGATGAAGTCTTCAATCTTGTATCTTCATAGTCCAACAGTCTGGCCAAAGGATATAGTCTGGCTGTCCGGAGACCCCCTAATCCAGGACTCCCTTAGTAGCCCCTGAACCAGGCTTCAATGATGATGAGTCTGGCGCGCAGATTTGTCTTCGGCATTGCAAGGCGGGTTCTTCCTCAGAATACTCCATAGAAGATTTTGAACACAAGGATAGTGTCCGGCTTTGCAAACCAAGTTCCACATACCACCATAGAGAGAATAATATTTCCACAAATCTAATATGCTGACATGTTTCGCAACATGACATCATGCCATGGCCCGGTCATTATTCAAACCATTTTTCTCAACCATCACTCCACATATTGCGAGGCGGTTTTCTTGACATGTCTTGTCGAAGCAGAGATCGTGTCCCCCTTATTACAAGATTCTCATCAATGCGGACATGGGTAACCCAATCGTGCCCGTTGGTATGACTCCTCGATTTTAGGCAAGTCCCAAACAGCCACGAGGAGGCCGCTTGATATTCACCCTCTTTATGAAGAGGCCAAGGCCTGTCCTTTTTTCCCTCTCGTACTCAATCGAATCCTTCCCCCGCCTCGAGTTCCAACACCCAAGGCTTAGGTCAGGCACTTCGGACCTTCAACCATGTCCGGTTCCAACCTCCAAGGTCGGTGGATGCCTTCCTCTGTCACAGAGGAAGACATCAAGAAGCTAAGAGAGGCCATGTATTTGACCAGCGAAATCTCGCACAGGCTGCCTGCTCGAGGGCAGGTCATTCCCACTCCCAAACCCAGCGAGAGCATTGTATTCATCTCTCACTTCCTCCGAGGGCTAGGCCTCGCTCTGGATCCCTTTGTTAGAGAGCTCATGTTCTATTATGGGCTGGATTTCCATGACCTGGCCCCGGATTCCCTCCTTCACATCTCGTCGTTCATCATCGTGTGTGATTCCTTCCTCCGCATTACCCCACACTTCGGCATTTGGCCCAAGACTTTCAATGTGAAGCCGAAGATGATCGAGGGGAGACACATAGAGTGCGGAGGTGCCCCAATAAGCAAAAGCGCTGATGTTCCGTGGCCAGAGGGTTCCTTCCCAGAGGCGTCCGGTTTATGGCAACGGGAGTGGTTTTATATCACAGCTCCCTGGAGTACCAAGTGGGTAGCTGCCCCTGCCTTTTGCTCAGGCCCCCACCACAACTAACGTCATGGATCAACAAGGGGCTGGACTGGGGGCCAGTAAATGATGTGCCGATATTGCAGAGTCGTATCCGAGATCTCCTCGAGGGAGATGTCAGCCTGGCCACGGTAATGCATGTCATGCTAGTTCGTCGAGTCACACTTTGCCAATGCCGACCCCTCCGTATGTGGGAGTTCACCTCGGAAGGACCGCGAACTATCCTGCACTTCCTCGGCATGACACTTACAAATTGTTCTTCGGACCACGAATAAGGTGTCCGGACACCACCGAGGATGCGGGTCTGAGCTGCAATCGTCCAGATACCCAAGTAAGTAATCCTGTGGCCGAACACGTTGTTTTTTTTATGTATCACAACATCATTCTGAAAGGTCACTCTTTGACCAGGACTGGGTAACAAAGGCAAAGATGATCAGGTGTTCGGCCCCCCTTCCCAAAGGCTCACCAGATCCAGTGCTGGCCAGAATGCTCGAGCCGGTGCCATATCAGGTGCCCTCAGGGGAAGATAAAGGGGGGAATAAAGAGGCTGAAAGCAGTCCTTACTCATTATTCATCCAAACCATGGGAATTAGCGCATCCGGGAAGGAGGATTACTAGGGAGAAGAATCTGAAATTCCGTCTCCCCAAGGAAGGAAGAGGACAACCTCTGAAGACCCAGAAACAATGGTTTCCAAACGGGGGAAGAAATCTTCACCAGAGGGTCCTGCCTCGTAGGGTACTCTTGCCGCACAGTGCATGCAAGGGGATCAGCCCTCTACCGAGCTGTAAGTAAACAAAAAGTACTTAATAGTAAAAATATCCTACATTACTTCTGAAGACAATAACCAAAGCATGTATCTTGTAGTTCGGATCGTAGCCCTTCTTGACAGAGTTCGTCTTTGGGGGATCTTCCAGAGATGATGGAGAGCGAAACACCTCCCCATGCCACCCCGCCTCATGAGGCGGGCGATCCTGAAGTGTCGTCGCGTAGGGTTTCTCTAGATCCGCCAAGGCCAAAGGGTAATCCTTCGGCCACCCGAAGTCCTCAGTATTTGACTCCTAAAGAGAGCAACAGAAATAGTCCGGAACCTTCCAGTGTGCAATCGAACGCACTAAAGGATGTTCTGGAGCAAGCGGCCATCTCAGAAGCGCATCGTACTCTAATGGGTACGGTAATTGAGAGGATTTCATCCGCCGAAAGCGGGTTGCATGAAGCTTTTATGAGTCTGCTGAAAGGCTTTAAGGTGCATGAAATATTGTATGTTTTTGATAGTACTGCACACGTTTGGTGTGCCCTATGCAGATAGTAGCCCCTGAGACTCTGGTTGCCGTTGAGAACAGCGACAAACAGAGGATCATAGTCCCAGGTAATAATCAGGCCGCCTTCATGTGCAGGTGGCTGAAAGTCCGGTGGCTAGTCAGACTGGTGAGTTTGCCGAGCTGAAGCGGCAACTTGATGCGGCAGATGTCGACATCATGCTTGTCAACAAGCGGCTCGACGAGGCACAGGGTATGTGATTTCTCCGGTGATCAACACATAGTAAGAGGAACATGATGCTTGTATCTTTAATATGTTGTGACTGCAGATGGAGCTGCCACCGTGGAGACCCTTCGGGCGGAACTTGCCCGAGCCAAGGAACAAGCCAGGAATGGTGATGCGGCCGCTCTAAAGGCGGTCGAAGAGCTGAGGCCGAACAGGCTACGCATGGCCAAAGCAAGGAAAAAATAGTCAAGATGGCCATTGAGTTGAAAGATGCCGCCGACCGTTACCAGCTTCTTGAAAAAGAAAGCCGAGCGAAGGTGGCGGACCTGGAGAAGGCCATGGTAGCAGCCAAGGAAGCCCGCTCTAAAATCAGAGCGGCGAAGGAGGAGCTGCGTCAAGTTGGAGATATCGCGGCTGGGAAGCCCTTTATGTTGCGGACGAAGTTCGGAGATCCGAAGTATGCCCTCTTGATCAACTATGGAGTTCTGCAGATGCATAAGTGGATTTGGCAGCCAATGTTGCTGATGCGGACGAGTACTTGAAGGATCAAAAAGATCATGAAGTGGAAAGGCTATTCTGGTCACAGTTCCATGTTCCAGTGCGTCCGCTGCTGTTGAATGAGCGAATGGCCGAGTGGGCCGAGCTCCATAGGTTGTCCGGGCTTGCCATGAGGTATGTTGTGGATCATCTGTGGCCAGAAGGGCCAAGGCCGAATAGTTATTTTAGTTTAGCGCCAAAGTTCCTTGGTGTTGTGCCGCACATCGACGCTATGAAGAGGTCGGCATGCATAGAGGGTGCACGTATGGCACTTGCCCGTGTCAAGACATACTGGGCAGAGATGGAGGCCACCGCTATTGCAACCCAGAGTTCGGTCGTAGGCCGAGTATCTGCCGAGCACTACTTTGAAGAAGTCCTTGAAGGCGCTCGTTCAATAGAGGCTCAGTGCTCGAAGAATATTATGTTCTAGTGACATGTATTCCCATTGTAAAAACAATGTTTTATTGAATTATAAAGGCCATGTTTATACTTTTTCCTGAAAGTATTATGATGCCTCCTGTGTGCCTGTTTATGTATATATGTATATAACCTGAAAGTTTGCAGTCATCGGCTTCAGCCCCCACGCATATAATGCGGGGGTGTTCGCAAAAAATGTGTATTCATACTTGACCCAATGTCTTGGTCCATTAAGGTGGTGGTAGCGCAGCGAACGAGGCAACCAGGCTATATTTCTTTAACACTTTCACTTAGCCATAGGAGTTTGACGGTGGGACTACTATATAGCCCCTGGTACCTCCGCGCTCGTCCGGATACGGTGCACGTACATACATGACCGGGAAACGGCCCTTTGTTAATGCGGAGGAATCCCGGAGATTTCGCTAAGTCATCGAGTAGTTGACCAGTCTCGCGCTTTGTCATGACAGTCAGTTTTCGGTTTTCTCTACTGAGGTGCTCATCCGGATGAACCAGGGCACAATCGCAGTAGTTCTCCTTGTGCGGCCTTAGCCGATAGAGCGGAACATAAGGTAGCAAAACACGAGAGCCGGAGTCGGGCGCAGATGAAAGCCAAAGAACTTCTGCCTTAATGGTTCGTGGTATTTGGAAGAAGGAAATACCACGGACCTCGAGGACTATCACAAGGTTACTAATATCTTAAGGGAACTAGCAAATACTAAAACCATGAAGTAGGGTGAATCTCGGGTTCAAAACCTAGGAGTAGAATACCTACTACTAAATGGCATCACGGGATGCTTTCAAGAATGATGGCCAGAATCATCACACTAGGGATACGGAAGCATTGCTAAATTCTCGAGGACACCTAGGGTCATAATACTAACTCCAACATACACGTCAAGGCAACGGAGTACCTCAACACATCGATTAGTGTGCTTAATCTGGCACAAAAATACAACGGGAACATGGAGGAAAGATTTGCAAGTGCATCAGACTATTTAGAAACCTAGGATGACTTGGATATCATAACGGCTGTTAATGCTCAAAATGATTTGAGACATCCTGCAGAATGGTGGCATAACCACTCAACATCACAATATCAAGGTTCTGAGGCCAGCTATGAACATATGGAAGTGGTAGGAACTGAACTGAGGCTTGAACTCAATAATCCTAGGCAACTACGGTTTAGTAACACGTCATCCTGAGAGATAGAAGAGAAGCCTAGTTCTTAATCCCCGTAGAAAAGAAGAGGATGACTCAGATCAGAAGGGCATAAGGTAAAGGAGTAAAAAGATCCTTACGTTCCCATCCACAATCAATTCCCTTATATAACTAAAGCATTTCTAGACTCAACTTCGACCAGTTTGGCTTGGTAATCCTACATGCAGTTAGGCTCTGATACCAATGCTGTCAGGACCTCGATTCCAAGTCACATCGATCTAGCCGGTAACACCTCATATCACTTTGCGGCCTCACGCACGGTATTCCCACGGGTGTCGCCTTACCATGGCCCGGGACTGTTTGCGCCTTTTGGCTCACGTATATGATAGTCTCGCTAGCATCCATATGACAGAGAACCCGGGCCGACATGACTAGTCGTGAACCGAAAGTGGCACTAACTTATGGGGACAGGCATACATGAATCAACATCGAGCATGTCGGTCAGCAGCGTGCGAATCCGGGCTGTAGCACTGGGCTAACAGGACTCCGGTGAACCGGGCTGTAGCAGGCTTGGCAGGACTCTGGATGTCACCACGTGACATTTCCCCGAAGGGACAGACACAGGACCAAAGTGAATCACATGCCGGCCAGTCAAGTGTTTCGGAGCAGTAGTGCTGGGCTAGCAGGACTCTGGTGAACTGGGCTGTAGCGGACTACTATGGCTCATAGCAGCACAAGACTACATTTCCCCATAAGAGAGGCTACCAAGGATAAACAACTAGGTTGTCGGATCCCACACATACCAAGCATTTCAATCATACACACAATATGCTCGATATGTGTAAATACAACATGGCTTCACAACAAAACTCTACGACTCAAAGTATTTATTCATTAAGCTCCGAGGAGCGAGATATTACAAACATGGGTCTCATGACCCAACATTCAGAGCATACAAGTCAAGGCACATGCGGAAGCTTAACATGTCTGGGTACAGACATCTACAAATGAAAAAGGCTGAGAAGCCCGACTATCTACCAGATCCTGCCGAGGACACAAGATCGTAGCTGAGGTATCAAGCTAAACGTCGAAGTCCACATGGAACTACTAGCAAGACTGAAGTCTCTCTGCAAAACATAAATTAAGCAAACGTGAGTACAAATGTACCCAACAAGACTTACATCAGAACTAACTAGATATGCATCGGTATCAACAAAGGGGTAGTGGAGTTTAACTGCAGCAAGCTAGCTTTGACTCAGTGTCTAACCTGAACTACGACTGCAAGCAACTCTTTCAGGTGGTGCACATGAGTCCACATATTCACCATATCAATACACCACTATGGATCCGATCCCGTCTCCTTACGAGAATGCCATCCATAGCACTCATGCTTATCTTGCGCATTTTAGAGTATCCACTTTCACTTGTTTATGAAATATGCAAGGGGTCCAAGTTTCCATATCCGAGCAATCCGACTATTCGAATAGATAATGGTAACCCTGCAGGGATGTACTTCTTCACACATGCCCCCACCACTTATCACCATATACATGTCATGTATCTCGGCAACCTTCAAGCGGAAGCCTGGCGAGGGTGTCGGCCACGACCTGACTAACCACACACGTCTCTAGTCCAGGTTTATCGCCTATTCGGGTTCCAACCGCGAGGAGATCCGGCCGAAGTTTCGCTCATAGCCACAAACGATGTGTGCACGGTTCCCGAGACACCAAACGGGCGCCCGGTACACCGTGCCACGGTGTATCTACCGCATCATAGCCCACCCCTAGGGTCAGCGCTACGCATGTCCGCCAACGCATATCCTATAAACACCAGAAACTAGTTGCAACTCCTGGACAGAGGACTAGGGCAGTTAATAAGTCGAGAGGGTCAATTAAGGATCCCAATGAGTGGTAGTAGCTGTTCATGGATCACAAACACAGAACTCAGTTCCTGAGGACAGTTTCGATGAGACAACTCACCATGTAGTCCTACATGGCCTCTCACCACTACCTTGACCAAATCATGTTCACACACTTAGCTCACACACAGCAGGACATGTTTATCGCCATTCCAGTTCATCCCCGATGAATCAGACCCGACTCAACTCTAAGCAGTAGCAGGCATGATAAACAAGCATGCATGAATGAGTAGGCACATCAAGGCTCAAACAACTCCTGCTCATGCTAGTGGGTTTCATCTATTTACCGTGGCAATGACAGGTCAATGAGAGGAAAGGGGTTCAACTACCGCAGCATGTAACATTTGAATCGTTTTTGTCCTAACATAGTAAAGGAGAGCAGGAGCGAGAGAGTGGGATTGTATCAGATTGAACAAAGGGGGTTTTGCTTGCCTGGCACTTCTTAAGATACTATAGCTCTTCATCGGTGTCATCGAACTCATCGTCGGAACACGTCTATCGAGAGGGGACAACCACCAGCAAACACAGAAAGAACACAATAAATGCAATGCACAATATGATGCATGATCATGACATGTCAATATGCTGTGTTTTCAGCTAATGCAACTAGCAACATGTTAAATTGAGTTGGTTTGAACCCTAAGTTCAAATTCAAACGCCATATGTGATTTCTTAAATGCCATTTAATTGGATTGTCCTAAAAAGCAACTTTAACTTGTTCCAACATGCATGAAAATGCCGGATTCAGATTCTTTGGATTTTTCTGATCATTTTTCATATATAAATCTTTTCAATCCGAGCTATAGTTTATTTTCTATGATTTTTAGAAGTTTTAACTATTTTCTGGAATTTCTTGAATTAGTTTAAATATAGAAAATCCTTTACTGCGTCAGCATGACGTCGGTGTGACCTCAGTAAGTCAACAGGGCCGGCCTAGGTCAAACCTGACCTGTAGGGCCCGCTGGTCAGTGACAGAGGGGCTAATTCCGTGTTGACTCACGCTTTGACTCGCTGTGGGGCCCACTGTTAGCGTCTGAGGGAGGTTTTGCTGGTGGGGATTAGCGCTAATGATCGCGCCACGTCGTCTCTCGCCGAAGTTCCGCCGGGGAGCACCAAACCTGACAACGGAGACGTCGCGGGAAGGCGCTACAGGAGACGTTTTCGGACGTGGTTTGCGGCGCATCCAGAGGTGGCGGCGGCTGGAGTAGGGGTGGCCGGAGATTGCCGGAACGGAGCTCGTGGCGGTGGCCGGAGTCGGTGCACGGGAGGGTCAACGGGTAGCACCTAAGGTTTCAACGGGCTCTCACAAAGCTAACGGGCATAAGAACGGGACCGATGGTCCACCGAAGCCTCGTCGGTGACGAGCTCATGCGGCGGCGTGCTTCGGGCGTCATGGAGACGACGGCTAAAGTGAACGCTCAGCCGTGGGGTTAGGGGGGGGGAATGACGGCGAGCTCACAGTGATCACGAAGAGGGTCTCGGCTTGCTCGGGAATGTCCTGTGGCCGGCGGATCGATGATGGCGTTGGTCAGCTCCCGTGGTGGAAGACGATGGCGATGGCGTCGTTGCAGGGGGCCCGGCATCGCGTAGCTCGGTGTAAAGGACGAGGAAGTAGTAGCGGTGCTTCTGGACTCATCGGCAAGGCGAGGGGTGGTCGATGGCCACGGGGGCTGCTAATGGCGGCGACGGCGCGCTCGGCCGTGAGAGAGAGGGAGATCCAGGGGAGGGGGTGAGAGCGAGGGAGAGTGTGAGAGCCGGGGTGCGTCGTGGTGGCGTCCAGAGAGGCTGGAGCGTTGAGGGGGAGGGCAGGCAGGTGGCGTGGCGCCCATGCGCTCAAGCGGCGAGCGCATGCCTCTCATCCTCATGGCGTCAGGAGGACGATGACTGGCGTCGGCTGTGGGCTGGGCCGACAGCTGGGCCGTCTGCTGGGCTCTGGCCGAGGAGGTAAGTCCAGGTTAGTTCCTTTTTTTTGTTTCTTTCTGTTTTCTATTTGTTTTGCTCTGTTTTGATTTAGTACTAATACTAAACCAATTTTTTTGCTTCTGAAATTATTTGTGGATGCAAATATGGACTAACCAAAAGCCCCACAATATTTTCAGAATGATTGGAGTTATAAAAGTATTTATAAGAATTTATAACCCCAACTCAATTACAATATGATTTAATTCAAAGACCATAAACGCCTTGAAAAATGTGTGTGACCTCTGGTTATGGTTTTAACCTCTTTCCATAAATAATGAACATTTTTGGAAGGGCATTTTGGGTTCATTGAGAACATTTGAATTTGAACCTTGTTGAATTCATTTGGTGCTGGAGTTTGTTCATCCCCATTCCAGGTTTAAATAAAATTTAAACATGATGCAACATGCAGATCCAACCCAAGTGCATTACTGAACTAGGGCTGCGACAAAGCTGATGCATATAAGGCCAAACTCGCGACCCTGAACACTCCCTAAGGTATTCGGTCTTTATAACATACTCTGGGCTGAACAATGCCCTTAATAATAAACCCCTAGTGTCTAGGTACATGCAATATTCTGACGTGGTGAAATGCCAATAACGCCAGCATCCTTCTCGGTTGTATTGAGTATCCGGAGGGTGTGAACAACAAGAGACCGTAAAAAAGGTTTACGCAGGGTCTTAATCTGAAAAGAAACCTTTGAGCGGATCCCTGCTGCACGTCTGCGCTTGTGTCTCCATTGTGCCATGTCCAGGATAGGTGTAGCACGATTGTCATCTGTAAAGGAGAAGAACTTAGGTGAAAGTTGTCGTGCCAAAAAAATTGGTTATTCTCGATAAACCATTAAAATTCAAGATAGGTCAAGTTGAGCCGAACTAGCCCTGATTACACGCGGGAAGCCCCTGGTACCGTCTATGAGGGTTTAACCATCAAACCAATCTCAGGTATATCTAGTGATGCGCCAAACTCGTCTAACCGTGTCCGCGGTCTTGACGACCTGTCATTTATTCTGGTTGGTGAGGTCGTCTAGTGCTCGGCTGTTAAAGCCACCGCACGTTCTTCCGCGCATAGAGAACACTCAATATTTCCACTAACTGTGATGGTGCCATGTGGACCAGGCATCTTAAGCTTAGGAGAAGTGTAATGTGGCACCGCATTAAAACGAGCGAAAGCTGTTCTTCCGAGTAGTGCTTGATAGCCGCTTCGGAATGGAGCAATGTCGAAGTCTAACTTCTCACTTCTATAGTTGTCGGATGAATCGAATACAACCTCTAGTATTAGAGAGCTTGTGGAGCGGGCCTCTGGGCCTGGTATTACTCCCTTGAAGGTAGTATTACTCTGGCTGATATTTGTCGGGTCTATCCCCATTTTGCAGACTTTGTCTTGATATATCAGATTTAGACCACCGCCGCCATCCATAAGGACTCATGTGACATGGTATCCGTTTATTATTGGGTCTAACACCAAGGCAGCCAATCCTTCATGTCGGATGCTAGTCGGGTGATCCCTGCGATCAAAAGTGATCGGGTAGGCCAACCAGGGGTTGAACTTAGGGGTGACGGGTTGTACGGCGCATATGTCTCGGAGTGCATGTTTGCTTCTCCTCTTCGTCACGTGAATCATGTTTACTGTTTTATCCTTTGGTGGGAATTTTTCCTCTCCTCCAGTGCTTTGCTGGCGAGGTTCGTCCTCGTCTTTGCTTGGTGTCTCCCTCCCCTTATGCTCGGCGTTTAGCGCACCGGCCTGCTTGAAGACCCAGCATTCTCTGTGGGTGTGGTTTGTAGGTTTATCGGGGGTGCCATGAATCTGACATAGTTTGTCTAGAATCTTGTTTAGGCTAGACGGTCCATCTATGCTGCCTCTGAAAGGCTTTTTCTGCTGACCTGGTCGAGAGCCCCTGAATCCGGCGTTTACCACCATATTATCTGGTCTGTCTTCTTTATTTCAATGCTTGCTTTTACTGCATCGTGGTTTTCCATTCCCATCCCTGTCTTCGAATGTGCTTGGGTCACCGGTGCTACTGCAGGCTTACCAGCTATCTTCACCGGCGCAAAAGCGGGTCATGAGGCTTGTCAAGGTTGCCATTCGTCTCGGACGCTGTGCTTAAAATCTGCTAAGGCTTCCGCGTTCGCGCCGTCGATGATTTGGTTCTTCTTAGTGAGAAACCTGTTCCAAAGCTTTCGAGCTGACTCTCCGGGCTGTTGAATTATATGACCTAAATCGTCTGCATCCTCGAGCCCCTCCCAACTTCCAATTAAGTTTTCGGGTAGGCTTTTCAGCCAGTGCCGAGCTGGTCCTTTAAGCTTGAGGGGCAGGTACTTGATGGCGTGCAAATCGTCTCTGCGAGCCATATGGATATGGAGGATAAAGTCCTCAATCCAGACCCCAGGGTATGTGGTCCCGTCATATGCCTCTATGTTCACTGGCTTGAATCCTTCTGGAAATTCGTGGTCCAACACCTCATCGGTGAAACATAGGGGGTGTGCGGCACCCCTGTATTTGGATCTATCACGGCGTTCAGACGGTTGTAGTATTTGGTTTTGATTTTGTGCCGGAGCGCGCTTCCTAGATACATAGATGGATCTGGTCATACTGGATTTTTGGCGCAAGTCCTCACGTAGATCATGTGTGGACTTATGTGCGGCCTTGTTATCCGCTCTATCGCGGCCACAAGGTGGTTGATCCGGCTGGTTGGCCGTTTTATTTTTCGGCTGTGTGGGCTCTAAGGCCTCATCGTCGAATTCAGGTAATAGCTTTGTGCTTCGGATAGCTCTTTGTGTGGTAACTTCCACCATACTTTTCTTCATTGTCGAGCAGTTTGTTCCACCTGCTATTGAGCGTATTTTGTGCGGCCTTAAGGCTTTGCTTCTCCTTCTTCAGACTCCTCGTTGTGGCAATAAGCCCTCTGTGGAGGTTCTCTTGTTCCAAGTGCCTTTCCGAGATGATGTGTGCATCTTCGTCCGGACTGTTTTCCTCCCCAGAGGGGGGTGATGAGGTTTATCCTCGGCGTCGCCGTGTTCGGACATCGGATCCGTACTATGTTTGCCGTTTGCAGTTTCATCATGCTCTGTCGCTGGGTCAATGTGGTCGTCGTTTCCTCTGGAGTCGACTGGGGTGTTATTTTCTCTTGCACTGTTATCGTTGTTTTTACCGAGGCGGGATTTTGAGCGGCACCTATACCGAATCTTTGCTTGCTTCTCGAGGGAGCTATTCTTCGCTGCATCCTGTCGTTCTTCGTCATTGTTTTCTTTGGGTGTATCCACCATGTATATGTCATGTGGTCAAGTGGTTGTCCAGCGCCCTGTGGGCACTGGTTCCTATTCCTCTCCTGCATCGTCGTCCATGCCGTCGATGTCTTCGGAGTCAAAATCGAGCATGTCGGTTAAATCATCGACAGAGGCTACTAATTGGGTGGTGGGTGGGCAGCGAATTTCTTCGTCGTCCGCATCCCATTCGAGTTGGACATAGTTCGGCCAAGGATCTCCTGACAAGGAGAGAGACCTCAATGAATTTAGCACGTCGCTGAAAGGTGAGTGCTGAAAGGTATCCGCGGAGGTGAACTCCATGATCGGCACCCAACCGGATTTGATAGGCACGGACGCAGGCGGCTCAGAGTCCTGGCCAGAGATGAATCCAGTGGTTCGGCAACATGGCTCTCGTAAGGAGTGAAGTCAGTATCCGGCTCTATCGCCACTGAGCGTGCGGCCTCCATGGCGGGGTCTATCCACCCGTCCTCGGATGGCGCAATTTGCTTCGGATTGAAGGCCGGAGTAGTTGTAGGTGTGATCTCACGAACACTGTCCGACGATACAGCTAAATCATGCTCATCGTGATCATGCGGCGCACCTGACATGGGCTCGATTCCGTCAAAGATCAAGTCTCCGTGGATGTCGGCAGTGTAGTTTAAGTTTCCGAACCTGACCTGATGGCCAGGGGTGTAGCTCTCGATCTGCTCCAGATGGCCAGGCGAGTTGGCGCGCAGTGCAAAGCCGCCGAATACGAAGATCTGTCCGGCGGGGAAAACCTCACCCTGGACCGCATCGTTACCGATGATCGAAGGAGCCACCAAGCCTTACGGTGACGGCACAGTGGAACTCTCAATGAAACCACCAATGTCGGTGTCAAAACCGGCGGATCTCGGGTAGGGGGTCCCGAACTGTGCGCCTAAGGAGGATGGTAATAGGATGCGGGGGACACGATGTTTAACCAGGTTCGGGCCCTCTCGATGGAGGTAATACCCTACTTTCTGCTTGATTGATCTTGATGATATGACTATTACAAGAGTTGATCTACCACGAGATCGTAGAGGCTAAACCCTAGAAGCTAGCCTATGGTATGATTGTTGTTATCCTATGGACTAAACCCTCCAGTTTATAAAGACATCGGAGGGGGCTAGGGTTACACAGAGTCGGTTACAAGGGAGGACATCTGCATATCCGTATTGCCAAGCTTGCCTTCCACGCCAAGGAAAGTCCCATCCGGACACGGGACGAAGTCTTGAATCTTGTATCTTCATAGTCCAACAGTCCGGCTAAAGGCTATAGTCCGGCTGTCCGGAGACCCCCTAATCCAGGACTCCCTCAGTGCTGTCTGACGATGTAGACAGCGAGGATGAAGATGTCCAGAGGAGGTACAACAGGCAAATCCCGAGGGAGCTTTATGAGGGAATACATAACAGGCGTATTAGGACCTGGAACGACGGCTATGGATGCCCATTTTGCAACTAGAAGCTTCATGACGTGTATCTAGTGTTCTAGCACATGCAAGAGGACGGGCCGTTGGCTCCTTCACACAGAAGTATTCTCTCAGGGTGGCGCACGACACATATGCCGAGTACCTGGATAAGCTTCAGGATCGTGTCGGCCTGTGAGATGAGATGTGGGATGGATGAAACTATATATGTACGCTTGAGTATGCTTAATACTATTGAACTATGTACTACTTATGGTTGAACTATGCTAATCTATGTGTACGCTAATTATCTATGTCTGAGTATGTTAATTATTTTGCCAAATTTTGGTAAAAATTACCATGGGGGACCAATAAATCAGGATGAAGGTAGTACGTCAATCACACATGGTTCCCAAAATTGGAACCATGTGCAATGACTTTCATTTTGCCTGCTACATCCATCACACATGGTTCTCTCTAGCGAACCGTCACCCCCAAAATTCTTTGTGGGACAGAAAACCCTCACCACCCTATTCAAAAAAGAAAAAAGAAAACCCTCACCATCCCCACGTCACAAAAACCCTCACCCTGCCCGCCACCCACCTCGGCCGCTCAGTACGTTCCCCATTCACACATGCACAAGCTCCTCCGCGTCTATGCCATGGCACCACCTATTGCGGCGGTAAACACTTAGCTTGATGCATGCCGCCGCTGCCAGGCTGCTGGCAAAGCCCACCGCATTTCGCCACTTCCACTTGCCGCCGCCTATCGCCATCAACTTTCTCGACGCTGCTCGCGGTCGACCCAGCTCCGCTCGGTTGGGGAATCTGCCGTACTGAGGGTTCTTTCTCATGGATGACAAGGTAACTAATTTAAAGAGATGTTATCTCATCTCTTATCCTAGTTCATCTGCCTCCTTTAATCACCCGACGGAAATTGCCATGAATTCGTTTTTATCCGAGCTGATTTGATGGTTTTCTTTCATTCATAGAATGTACAGTGCGCCGATACTTTAGGACTTGGCGACCACTGCCAGAGATTCCATCTCATCGTACCAGATAACTTGAGGACGCACGTGGTATGTTCAATCTCACCCTAAATCAGTTGGCACGGCCTACTTTCCTAAACATATTCTAAATATTGCTACATTCGGATAAAAGGTGCCACATGCACCATATACGTCAAAGGGGATTTTTCCCCTCTTCTTTCTATATTAGGAAAATTAATGATGTATTGTTCTTTCGATTACTCTCATATTTCCATGACATCATGTTTACACTATCTATTTAATTATAGATTTTTGTCCTTCGATTTCAACTGTTGTACAGTTCTTTCAATTTGGGCCCATATTTGCATGTCACCATATTTTCTTTAACAACCCTACCATTTTCTGCAGGACATCCCTCGCTATGCAACAGATTATGTAGTGCACAATTTTCCCTTTACATACATCAAGGCTCTACGAATGTCATACTGCGCACAAACCATGGATTTACAATCGTTGCTACTGTAAGACTTGATGAACGTGGTGACTCCTATATTGGCACCGCCTTTTGGAATGAAATTGCAAAGTTTTATGTACAGAAAGCTGGCACTAAAATTGCACTGCACATAGAAGGGTCTGGTCATGAGATATATGCTAACTTCCCCGACAAAATCATCCGTCCCGACTTTGTTCGAAGTAAGTTTTCTTTTCAACTATATGCATATGTTGACTTACCCAGCAATGCCAAATGAATTGTGTAGTATTTAAGCAACCAATTGCTATTCCCTTATCTTACTATATTACTACCTATAACTTGTAGTTACCAATACACTTTTCTATTGCCCTGTTTTAACTAAATATTCCCGGTACTCCCATTTCTATCAGAAAGCGCTGCTGACAAGGAGACTCCGGAGGTGGAGAACGGGGCTGCCAACAAGCGGAGGCGGGGCAAGCTAGAACCGCAAGTGACTCCAACAGGCCTAGACTTAATCAGCAGCCTCCCCGGTGATATGTTGAGAGTCATCATCATCCTCCTCCCAATCAAATATGGGGCGCGGACAACCCTCCTTTCTCAGCGGTGGCGCCCCCTATGGAACTCCAGCCCTCTCGACCTCATCGACACCCACGACCTCTGACATGGCTATCGCAAAAGCTTGGATGCGTTCTCCAAGATCCTCGGCAGTCACCTTGGCCCAACCAAAGGCCTTAGAATGGGAAAGTTCCGTTCCAATGGAAAGGACCGAGTCAAGCTTGATGACTAGTTCCGATCCCCCGCCCTAGATCAGCTCGAGGAGCTCACTTTTGATGATGGGCATATGCGATCGCTGCCAACGTTTGCACTCCGTCTCGCACCCACACTGCGCGTCGCCAAGTTCACGGACTGCCATTTCCCGCCCCTTAATGACGTGCCCGCTCTTATTCTACCACGACTGAAGCACCTCGAGCTCGTCGTCGTCTGCCTCTCAAAGGGTGACATGGAGCGCCTGCTCCGTGGCTGTACTGCACTCGAGTTCCTTCGTATTCAGGCGATCAATGGGTTGAGTACCTTCCACATCACCTCCATGACTCTCCGGACTATTTATGTGTGTTGCTGGTGCTGGTACGTCATGGTCATCCTGGACACACCTGCACTTGAGAGATTACTTGTAGTTGATCAAGAAGGTCCAACAAGAATCAATGTCATTTCTGCACCGAAATTGACAGTGGTGGGCTACTCATCTGACAAATACTCAAACTTGTTATTGGATCCACACCCGTTCAGGTACAACAGCCGCCTTCTACCTCTCCTTCTACAAATTAACATTATTTCTAATTTTGAAGATGTTTGTGCATCTGCGATTCAGACAATGATTCCGACAAGCTTGACCCCGAAACTGCGCATAGTGAAGGTCTTAGCACTAGAATCTATCGGGCCCAACCTGGAGCAAGTTGTCAGTTTCCTAAGATGCTTTCCGTGCCTGGAGAAGCTATATATCAAGGTGATGTTCCTTTCCTATTAAATGTTAACCATAAGGGAGTTCAATTTGTGACACCTTTTTCCAAGTTTACAATGACAATGTACTATGAATTATGAAGGTTCTTTTGGAGGATTTCAATACATACATGCCCCCCCCCCCATATTGGTTGCTTGATCCATATGGTTACAATCAATAAGAATTTCTCCTGTGGATTCATCTGTACTAGTTTTCTTAGGGAACTTTTCATCCACTCCAATCTCTTGTGAAGAAGGTTACATTTTTCTAGAATGTAATCAAATGCCCATGTTAATCATGTCAGATCGAAGATGGCATGTTAGTGCATTTTACAAATCCTGCAAACCAAATAGCTAGGCCTGTAGTAATGTTCAAAACTGCATGTAGGCACTAACACGCTTTCTTCTTTTGCAGATAAGATTAGGCCCCGTGGTGGATAATGTGATACAATATAACAATCACGTCGAATGCCTAGATCTGCATCTCTTAGAAATTACTTTGAACTCCTACCGAGGGACCTTACCGGTGATTATATTCGCTAGGTACTTTGTTCTCAAAACAAGGGTGCTGAGGGAAATGAGGTTTAACCTACATTTATTTAGAAAAAATGAATGGTCTGTTGATCAGCGCCGGCGCCTGTGGCAGAATGGAGTAGGCTCCAAAAATGCTGAATTTCATTTTGGAACTTCAGATGACAGAGTAATCAGAAGTCATCGGGTCAACCCCATACATGACTTCTTAGTGGCTGACCCCTTTGCAAAAATTGTGAGGTTTCAAAGCCAGACTTAGAAGCAGTGATATTAGTTTGAACCTCTCTGATATCCATGTTCAGCGCATTAGCGCGAGCGTTTGCAGTTGATGGGCTAAATTTCATTTCTAGTATCAGTTTGAACCTTGTAATCTTCGAATTTGAGCCATATAACTCTGGAATTTGAACCTTGTAACATTTCGAGCTTTTGTGGTACAATTGTTGAAATGGCATCGTACGAGACTCGTATATCAGTAGCACTATTTTGACCTTAATATGCAATGGTCTTAGATTTTATTAACCATTCTCGAATCAGTGTACCTTGTTGATCTCACAGCACACAATCTGTATAGCTAACTCGACTGTGATCTTCGACATTATTGCACATAGTTGGTTTCTTCCACCCTGTGCACTGTAGAGCGCAGAATTAATTATCGCACTCGAGTGTCCATCATCACCCTTCTGTGTAACTTTGACCTCATCACCCAAAGGTAGACTTATGACCGAAGTCATTCCACACACTTCGTTTTTACAAAGCTTTTTGCCAATAAACGCCCACGATTTGCCCCTCTTCTAGCCGATGCGTGGCCAAACTAGCCGGGCGGGAAGCTTGCACGGTAAACAGCATGGTAGCACTGGAACAGGCTCTTCGAGCCCATGCCTGGGGTGCGGTGTCGTTAAGCATGCACTGGATTCTAGAATCCTCCGCTATGAACGCCATGACAAGACATGGCGATTACACGTCGGCTAGCCCCCATTTATTACAACGGCCATTTAACCTACCCTTGTGTCTCTTCAACCTTTCGATAGCGCCCCACCATTGCAAGAAGCACACCCACCACGAGAAATTCTTAGAGGGTATCCCGCGCGGCTCCAATGGCGCTCCGAGCGGCTACCGACAACGAGGAGCAGTTCACCATGCGTGCCATGGTGGACACCCACAGAAGGTTCATGGACCTCTCGATGGTGTACACCAATGACCCCGTCTGGGCGGAGCACTCCATCCACATCATGGAGCTGATGCTAGCCGAGGAGAAGTACAAGGTGGTCGGGTTCGACCTCGAGTACACCCGCGCTCGTGCCGAGTCTTGTCCCAAGGTCACTATCACCGAGATGTGCGTGCGTCACCACCTCCTTGTCTACCACTACTGCCTGGCCACAAGGCCTTGTGAATGTTTCGCCAGGTTTGTCAACAGCCACCACTACATGTTCGCTACGGTGGACATCACCAATGATGTAACGGCGCTCGAGAAATCGGCATCGCCTGCCAGAATCTTGTCGACATCCAGGGCCAATAAAAGATCAGGGGCAGCAAGGAGCATGAGAAGGACTCACTGGTTTACCTCGCCGAGGCCATCATCGACCCCTACTACAAAGACATGAAGGATTCGTGCAACAAGGACAAGCGTGCCTAGCACTCGGCCTTGATGGAGAAACTCGACAAAGCTCACGTCGTGTATGTGTCCAAGGAGGCGTACACGAGCTATGACATGTACAGGAAAATCGTTGACATGAGGAAGTCCCTCCTTCCCCCAAAACGGCCAGGGATCCAGCCGGAAGCAGACCAGTGGTAAGCGTCGTTGCAATAAAAAGTAGATGATTAGATCCTCGTTTCTCCTACTTTAGTATGCATGTAATTGCTTTCTTTGGTGTGTGGAAATGTTATGTGTGTAGTGACTTGTGTAATTGTATGCTTAATTTGGTTATGCAATGCTGTCTTTGTAAGTATATATGTTGATGTTGTAGACAGAGCGTAGATGGTGTGCAGACAAAGAAAATCACATCGCACATGGACTAAACAATGGAACCCGTCAGTGATGTTTTCATCAATCACTCACAATTGTATACCAGCAATCATTTGCTCACAACACACACGGCTTGTTAGCAGTAATCGTCTGTGTTGTTATCGGTCTTCACACACGTCTCCGATTACAGACCTGTTTGCCTCGTATCACACACATCTTGTTCATTTGAACCGTTTATGTTCTCATGTCTCAACGCAAACAGTTCATCCAACCGAACCGCATGCCGTATATTGCACACACACCTTTGATCTGGCTGACCGTTTCTTTTGTGTTGCCTAATCACAAATAGTTCATTCGAGTGAACCGTATGCTGTGTATCGCAAACGCCTCCATTTGGCTACCCGTTTCTTTTGTTCCCCCTCATCGCAAATAGTTCATTGAACTAAACCGTATGCCCTTCATCGCACATGCAACTAAAACCGGAACCGTGTTTGATGCATCCGTCATTGCAAACATTTTACACATTTCTGACGGTTTTCATACAGCACCGTTTGCGATTATGGCTTCGCAAACAGTTTCTCGAAGGGTCTCTGATCGTAGTGTCGTGTTAGCAGCCTCTTGCAGTAATGACTCCTCAAATGGAACAGACAACAGATCAATTCCAATGAGGTCCTGCTCCTCTTTAACTCTCAGCGTCAAAGTATCCTTCCCAAACTCTCTGCAGGTTTTCGTGTACCAATCATGGAATCTTCGCATCATCGTTGTTAGAGGAGGACTTCCATCTTTGACGAGAGGCTTCCCGTACTGTTGCAAATATGCCCTTGAGGCAATAATAAAATGGTTATTATTATATTTCCTTGTTCATGATAATTGTCTATTGTTCATGCTATAATTGTGTTATCCGGAAATCGTAATACATGTGTGAATACATAGACCACAACACGTCCCTAGTGAGCCTCTAGTTGACTAGCTCGTTGATCAAAAGATAGTCATGGTTTCCTGACTATGGACATTAGATGTCATTGATAACGGGATCACATCATTAGGAGAATGATGTGATGGACAAGACCCAAACCTAAGCATAGCTTAAAGAGCGTGTAGTTCGTTTGCTATAGCTTTTCCGAATGTCAAGTATCATTTCCTTAGACCATGAGATTGTGTAACTCACGGATACCGTAGGAGTGCTTTGGGTGTGCCAAACGTCACAACGTAACTGGGTGACTATAAAGGTGTACTACGTGTATCTCCGAAAATGTCTGTTGGGTTGGCACGAATCGAGACTGGGATTTTTCACTCCGTATGATGGAGAGGTATCTCTGGGCCCACTCGGTAATGCATCATCATAATGAGCTCAATGTGACCAAGTGGTTGATAACGGGATCATGCATTGCGGTATGAGTAAAGTGACTTGCCGGTAACAAGATTGAACGAGGTATTGGGATACCGACGATCGAGTCTCGCGCGAGTAATGTACCGATTTACAAAAGGAATTGTATACGGGATTGATTGAATCCTCGATATCGTGGTTCATCCGATGAGATCATCGAGGAGCATGTGGGAGCCAACATGGGTATATAAATCCCGCAGTTGGTTATTGACCGGTGAGTCGTCTCGGTCATGTCTGCATGTCTCCCGAACCCGTAGGGTCTACAGACTTAAGGTTCGGTGATGCTAGGGTTGTTGAGATATTAGTATGCGGTAACCCGAAAGTTGTTCGGAGTCCCGGATGAGATCCCGGACGTCACGAGGAGTTTCGGAATGGTCCGGAGGTGAAGAATTGTATATCAGAAGTCTAGTTTTGGCCACCAGGAAAGTTTCGGTGGTCACCGGTATTGTACCGGGACCACCGGAAGGGTCCCGGGAGTCCACCTGGTGGGGCCACCTATCCCGAAGGGCCCTATGGGCTGAAGTGGGGAAGGGAACCAGCCCCTGCTGGGCTGGTGCACCCCCTTGGGCCTCCCCCTAAGCCTAGGGTTGGAAACCCTAGGGGTGGGGGGCGCCCCACTTGGCTTGGGGGGCAAGCCACCCCCTTGGCCGCCACCCCCCTTGGAGATTGGATCTCCTAGGGCCGGCGCCCCCCTAGGGGTCCTATATATAGTGGGGGGAGGGAGGGCAGCCGCACCCTAGCCCCTGGCGCCTCCCTCTCCCTCCCGTGACACCACTCCCTCTCGCTGAGCTTGGCGAAGCCCTGCCGAGATCGCCGTTACTTCCACCACCACGCCTCAAGATGGCAACGGGGATGGAACCCATCGGGTTTTTCCTTCCCAAACCAATCCCCATGAGAAAATCGTAAACCCGTCCCCATCCCCGTGATCGTGCGCGGGGCTAATTTTTTGCCCGTCCCCTAAACCCATCGGGTTTTCTAAACCCACGGGGAACCCGCGGGGAAATCGACGTATATAAGGAAACATAGAATCAAAGAATAATATTTCAACAACAAACCGATACCACATTTCAGCAACATAGATAATCAAATTTTAGCAACAAACATGAGCATATTTCAGCCATACATGGTTAAACAAGATGTCCAATCACACAAGTTCTAAAATATAATTCTTGGTTCAAAAATCAAAAGCACAAATGAGACGAAATAGTCCAATACATAAGTTTTGAAATAGAATTCATAGTTCACAAATCACTTCAAAGGAGGAATCATCATAGCATCTTTCACATCTCCGAGCCTCCAAAAGACTATCTTCAAAGCTTTCAAAGCCAAATCAAAGTGCCAAGTCCTAGAGAAGATCAAAATACGCTCAAGCTTGGTAAAAAATGTATTTTGCCGGGTTTGCCGGGTTTCGGGTTCGGGGACTACCGAAATGGGTGCAAACCCATGAAACGTGTCGGGTTGTATAATGTGCCCAACAACAGCCCCGCGGGGATGAAAAGACGCCCATCCCCGTCCCCTGGTAGAGTAAAAACCCGCGGGGACGCGGGTTTCGGGGCCCCATTGCCATCTTGAATCACGCCGTCATGCTGCTGGATCTGCATCAACCTCTCCTTCCCCCTTGTTGGATCAAGAAGGAGGAGACGTCTTCCCAACTGTACGTGTGTTGAACACGGAGGTGCCGTCCGTTCGGCGCTAGGTCATCGGTGATTTGGATCACGACGAGTACGACTCCATCAACCCCGTTCTCTTGAACGCTTCCGCTCGCGATCTACAAGGGTATGTAGATCCACTCCCCTTTCCATCGTTGCTAGATAAGTCCATAGATTGATCTTGGTGATGCGTAGAAAATTTTAAATTCTGCTACGTTCCCCAACACGTACTGGTATCTGAATTCATCCACCTCCATTATATCATAATGTGCATCGTTGTCGTGCATGTAATCTGCAGGATTGGTACCGGGCAAGATCCCCGGATGATTAGCGGCGATATCGCTAGACATCTTGAGCGGGGCACGATTGGTTCGCTTGTTCGTCGAGTGATACGTCTCCAACGTATCTATTATTTTTGATTGCTCCATGCTATATTATCTACTGTTTTGGACATTATTGGGCTTTATTATCCACTTTTATATTATTTTTGGGACTAACCTATTAACCGGAGGCCCAACCCAGAATTGCTGTTTTTGCCTATTTTAGGGTTTCAAAGAAAAGGAATACCAAATGGAGTCCAAATGGAATGAAACATTCGGGAACATGATTTTCTCAATGAACAAGAGCTAGGAGACTTGGACCCTTCGTCAAGACACAAAAGAGGAGGCCACGAGGTAGCGGCGCGCCTACGCCCCCTCCACCAGGCGCACCCTCCACCCTCATGGGCCCCCTGTTGCTCCACCGACATACTCCTTCCTCCTATATATACCTGCGTACCCCCAAACGATCAGACACGGAGCCAAAACCCTAATTCCACCTCTGCAACTTTCTGTATCCACGAGATCCAATCTTGGGGTGTTCCGGAGCTCCGCTGGAGGGGGTATCCATCACGGAGGGCTTCTACATCAACACCATAGCCTCTCCAATGAAGTGTGAGTAGTTCACCTCAGACCTACGGGTCCATAGTTAGTAGCTAGATGGCTTCTTCTCCCTTTGTGGATCTCAATACAATGTTCTCCCCCTCTCTTGTGGAGACCTATTCGATGTAATCTTCTTTTTGCGGTGTGTTTGTTGAGATCGATGAATTGTGGGTTTATGATCAAGTCTATCTATGAACAATACTTGAATATTCTCTGAATTCTTTTATGTATGATTGGTTATCTTTGCAAGTCTCTTCGAATTATCAGTTTGGTTTGGCCTACTAGATTGATCTTTCTTGCAATGGGAGAAGTGCTTAGCTTTGGGTTCAATCTTGCAGTGCCCTTTACCAGTGACAGTAGGGGCATCAAGGCACGTATTGTATTATTGCCATCGAGGATAACAAGATGGGGTTTTCATCATATTGCATGAGTATATCCCTCTACATCATGTCATCTTCACTACAAAAAAAAGACACATCCGTGACATTTTGGGCCGAATGAATTTTTTTCTGTCATACATATGACACTTCTATGACGATAATTGTGACAAAACCTGGTATCATCATAGATGTGGTGGGCTCCTACTTCTATGATAAAAAATCATGACAAAAAATTGGCTTTTCGTCCTGGGCGGGCCAGAGAAGCAGCTGCATGACATTCTTTGGGCCGTCCATGACGGAAAAAACCATGGTAGAAGCGAGGGGAAGGAAAATTTCAAGGAGTTCCCGGTTACGGTGGGAGGTCGGGGCCGAGCGATGCGCGTTTCTCTCGTACACGTACGTGCGTGAATGTGAGGAGTTGGCTCTAACTGAACCCGAGAGAGGCGTTGGGCTCTAAATGAACCCGAGCGATTGCACTGCAGGCTACGTGTTACTAAACCCGAGCGATCGATCGATGGTTGTTAACTGAACTCGATCGAGCAATTCCTTCGCTACTGCTGCTAACTGAAGCCGGTCGATGTTGCCTCTGGATAAACAGAGAGCGTTGCGGGGTGGGGGGTGTGGGGGTTGGATGAACAGTTCTTAGTGGGGGTGGATGAACAGGACCCCGATCGATCGAGCCGGTTGGGGCTGGATGAACAGGACCCCGTGGGAGTGCTGGATGAAGAGGACAACCCCGTGGAGGGCAGGATGAACAGTACACAGTGGAGGGCAGAATGAACAGTAGGACGTGGAGGGTTGGTTGAACAGGAGCCCGTGGAGAGGGCTGGTTGAGCAGTAGCCGGTGGAGTAGCGCGCGGTGGAGGCTGGATGAAGAGGAGCCCGTGGATGAACAGTCCCAGGTGGAGGCTGGAGGAATTCGACGGTGGATGAACAGTAGCTCATGGAGGCTGGAGGGGGTCGACGGTGGAGATGAACAGTATCCCGTGGAGTCCTGTTTTGCAGTACATCACACCCCTCTCGATGAACAGAACCCCTGTTTCGACCGTAGCGCTCCAACACGAGTCCGTTTCGTCCGTTTTGCGGTACACCACACCCCTCCCGATCAACAGGACCCCCGTTTCGACCGTAGGAGGTCCGTTTCCTCCGTTTTGCGGTACGCCAAACCCCTCCCGATCAACAGGATCCCGTTTCGAACGTGGCCGGTCGAACACAAGGCTGTGTTCTCCGTTCTATGGTACGCCAGGTCTCGTTTCCATCGCCTGTTCCGTCCAAGCCCTCCCGAGGAACACGACGCATTCCGTTGCCTCCCCATGAACACGACGACGACGCTGTTTCTCCATTCCGACCTAGCCATGTACACGAGCCCAGGCCATACGTATGCGCGAGTAGGCGTTCGAGACCCCGCCCGTATGTAAACATACGTGGCTGTATTCTCTTTCTTGCACCCTAACCGTTGTACGTATGTGTACATGCTACGTGCGCGCCTCTACTACGACACGTGTGTGCCTCTACATCGACCATTATATATGTACGTACACATTCACGACCAGAATGACAACGCTATGTACGCTTCGACCAGGTGGGTCCCGACTATTAGGCACTTCCTTGCGTGCGAAGATGTAGCTGGTGGGTCCCAGTAGTCGGGGGGGGGGGGCAAATCATCTTGTTTTTTTGCCCGGACGCACTTCCTTGCCTGCGAAGGTGTAGCTGGTGGGTCCCAGCAGTCAGGGGGAAACGTTTTTTTCGCGAAATACGGTGGCCCATCCGATGGGTCCCCGGTGTCAGGTGGAGGAATAATTATTTTGCACGTAATAAGGAGGCACTTCCTTGCTGTGGCCGTGGACCCAGCTGTCAGCCTCTCCATGTACAATCCACGTCCGATAGAAGTCGTTCCTTGACCACATTAACCACGCCGCGCCAAGAGCACCAGGGCGGTGGAGGGCGGCGAGGCCCGGGAAGGGGATGACAGGGAGCCGGGGAAGGCGCGGCAGTGGAAGCCCGCGCGGAGAGGAGTACGAGGGTTCACTAGTTTGGCTGCGGTGTGAGGCTGCCTTCGCCGCAGGGCCTAGCCAGCGGTGGGAATTGTAGGTGCTATTTTATCTTGAATCTTTTGGATCTGAATATTCATACCACAATTAAGAAGAATTACATTAAAATTATGCCAAGTAGCACTCCGCATCAAAAATTCTATTTTTATCATTTACCTACTTGAGGACGAGCAGGAATTAAGCTAGGGGATGCTTGATACGTCTCCAACGTATCTATAATTTTTGATTGCTCGATGCTATATTATCTACTGTTTTGGACATTATTGGGCTTTACTATCCACTTTTATATTATTTTTGGGACTAACCTATTAACCGGAGGCCCAGCCCAGAATTGCTGTTTTTTATCTGTTTTAGGGTTTCAAAGAAAAGGAATACCAAATGGAGTCCAAACGGAATGAAACATTCGGGAACATGATTTTCTCAATGAACAAGACCCAGGAGACTTGGACCCTACGTCAAGACACAAAAGAGGAGGCCACGAGGTAGGGGCGCGCCTACCCCCCCCCCCCCCCCCCAGGCGCGCCCTCCACCCTCATGGGCCCCCTGTTGCTCCACCGACGTACTCCTTCCTCCTATATATACCTACGTACCCCCAAACGATTAGACACCGAGCCAAAACCCTAATTCCACCTCCGCAACTTTTTGTATCCACGAGATCCCATCTTGGGGTGTTCCGGAGCTCCACCGGAGGGGGTATCCATCAGGGAGGGCTTCTACATCAACACCATAGCCTCTCCAATGAAGTTTGAGTAGTTCACCTCAGACCTATGGGTCCATAGTTAGTAGCTAGATGGCTTCTTCTCTCTTTTTGGATCTCAATACAATGTTCTCCCCCTCTCTTGTGGAGACCTATTCGATGTAATCTTCTTTTTGCGGTGTGTTTCTTGAGACCGATGAATTGTGGGTTTATGATCAAGTCTATCTATGAACAATATTTGAATCTTCTCTGAATTCTTTTATGTATGATTGGTTATCTTTGCAAGTCTCTTCGAATTATCAGTTTGGTTTGGCCTACTAGATTGATCTTTCTTGCAATGGGAGAAGTGCTTAGCTTTGGGTTCAGTCTTGCGGTGCCCTTTCCCAGGGACAGTAGGGGCATCAAGGCACGTATTGTATTGTTGCCATCGAGGATAACAAGATGGGGTTTTCATCATATTGCATGAGTTTATCCCTCTACATCATGTCATCTTCACTACCAAAAAAAGACACATCCGTGACATTTTGGGCCGAACGAATTTTTTTTCTGTCATACATATGACACTTCTATGACGATAATTGTGACAAAACCTGGTATCATCATAGATGTGGTGGGCTCCTACTTCTATGACAAAAAATCATGACAGAAAATTAGCTTTTCGTCCTGGGCGGGCCAGAGACGCAGCTGCATGACATTCTTTGGGCCGTCCATGACGGAAAAAACCGTGGTAGAAGCAAGGGGGAGGAAAATTTCAAGGAGTTCCCGGTTACGGTGGGATGTCGGGGGCCGAGCGATGCGCGGTTCTCTCATACACGTACGCGCATGAGTGTGAGGAGTTGGCTCTAACTGAACCCGAGCGATTGCACTGCAGGTTACGTGTTACTGAACCCGAGTGATCGATCGATGGCTGTTAACTGAACCCGATCGAGTGATTCCTTCGCTACTGCTGCTAACTGAAGCCGATCGATGTTGCCTCTGGATGAACAGTGAGCGTTGCGGGGGGGGGGGGGGGGGTTGGATGAACGGTTCTTAGTGTGGGGTGGGTGAACAGGACCCCGTGGTGTTGCCTCTGGATGAATAGGACACTGATCGATCGAGCCGGTTGGGGCTGGATGAACAGGACCCCATGGGGGGGCTGGATGAATAGCACAACCCCGTGGAGGGCAGGATGAACAGTAGACGGTGGAGGGCAGAATGAACAGTAGCACGTGGAGGGGTGGTTGAACAGGAGCCCGTGGAGAGGGCTGGTTGAACAGTAGCCGGTGGAGTAGCGCGCGGTGGAGGCTGGATGAAGAGGAGCCCATGGATGAACAGTCCCAGGTGGAGGCTGGAGGAATTCGACGGTGGATGAGCAGTAGCTCGTGGAGGCTGGAGGGGGTCGACGGTGGAGATGAACAGTATCCCGTGGAGTCCCGTTTTGCGGTACGCCACACCCCTCCCGATGAACAGGACCCCCGTTTCGACCGTAGCGCTCCAACACAAGTCCGTTTCGTCTGTTTTGTGGTACGCCACACCCGCCCTGATCAACAGGACCCCCGTTTCGACCATAGGAGGCCCGTTTCCTCCGTTTTGCGGTACGCCAAACCCCTCCCGATCAACAGGATCCCGTTTCGAACGTGGCCGGTCGAACACAAGGCCATGTTCTCCGTTCTGCGGTACTCCAGGCCTCGTTTGCATCGCCTATTCCGTCCAAGCCCTCCTAAGGAACACGACGCATTCCGTTGCCTCCCGATGAACACGACGCATTCCGTTGCCTCCCCATGAACACGACGACGATCTTGTTTCTCCATTCCGACCTTGCCATGTACACGAGCCCACGTCGTACGTATGCGCGAGTAGGCGTTCGAGACCCCGCCCGTATGTACACATACGTGGCCGTATTTTCTTTCTTGCACCCTGACCGTTGTACGTACGTGTACATGCTATGTGCGCGCCTCTACTACGACACGTGCGCGCCTATACATCGACCAGTATATATGTACGTACACGTTCGCGACCAGAATGACAACGCTACGTACGCTTCGACCAGGTGGGTCCCGACTATCAGGCACTTCCTTGCGTGCGAAGATGTAGCTGGTGGGTCCCAGCAGTCGGGGGGGGGGGGGGTGAATCATTTTGTTTTTTTGCTCTGACACACTTCCTCGCGTGCGAAGGTGTAGCTGGTGGGTCCCAGCAGTCAGGGGGAAACATTTTTTTCGCGAAATAAGGTGGGTCCCCACTATCAGGTGGAGGAATAATTATTTTGCACGTAATAAGGAGGCACTTCCTTGCTGCAGCCGTGGACCCAGCTGTCAGCCTCTCCACGTACAATCCACATCCGATGGAAGTCGTTCCTTGACCAAATTGACCATGCCGCGCCGAGAGCACCAGGGCGGTGGACGATGGCGAGGCCTAGGAAGGGGATGACAGGGAGCCGGGGAAGGCGCGGCAGTGGAAGCCCGCGCAGAGAGGAGTACGCGGGTTCACTAGTTTGCCTACGGTGTGAGGCTGCCTTCGCCACAGGGCCTAGCCAGCGGTGCGAATAGTAGGGGCAGTGAGGCCTCCGCGGCAGCACAGCCGGCCATGGGAGGCAGGAGCATGTGGCACGACCGGCGCTGCTTTGGGCGGCTGGAGCAAGAAGACCAGAGGTTGAAGAAGCACTACGGCCGTTGGATGGACATCATACGGTCACTGGAGTTAGAATCGTTCATATTGACTAAATTTGACAAAGGCCCCCGTCCCAGTCAACTTAGTAGGCCCACAAGTCAGCCTCCCACCATGGTGGGTCCCAGCTAGCAGGGGGTATTCATTTTTGTGTGCGTAATAAGGAGGCACTTCTGGTGGGTCCGAGCTGACAGCGGGGGGAACGTTTTTTCGCGAAATACGCTAGCCCGTCCGATGGGTCCGAGCAGTCAAGGGGGAAACTTTTTTCGCGAAATAAGGTGGGCCGTCCCATCGGTCCTTGCTGTAAGGTGGAGGAATAATTATTTTGCGCGTAATAAGGAGGCACTTCCTTGCGGCCGCCTGGACCCAGCTGTCAGCCTCTCCACGTACAGTACCCTTCCAATGGAAGTCAGTCGTTGACCATGTTGACCACGCTGCGCCGAGAGCACCAGGGCGGTGGTCTGGACGATGGTGAGGCCTAGGAAGGGGACGACGTGGAGCCGGGGAAGACACAGCAGTGGAAGCCCGCGCAGAGAGGAGTACGAGGGTTCACTGGTTCGGATGCGGTGTGAGGCTCTCGTCACCGCAGAATAACAGGGGGTGTGGGTGAATGGAGGGATGGCCTGGCCAGCGGCGGGAGTAGTATGGGGGCGGTAAAGCCTCCGCGGCAGCACAACCGGCCACGGAGGCAGGAGCAGGAGGCATGACCGGCGCTGCTTTGGGTGGCTGGACCAAGAAGACCAGAGGTTGAAGAAGCACTATGGTCGTTGGATGGACATCGTACGATCACTGAAGCTAGAAACGTTTATTATTGACTAAGTTGACAAAGCCCTTGGTACGCTCCAACTTAATAGGCCCACAGGTCAGCCTCCGAAACGGTGCGCCCGAGATGTCAGTGGGAGGAATCATTTTTTGGGCGGCCGAAGCTAAGAATATCTGAGATTGAAGAAGAAGCACGACATCCGTTGGATAGACATCCAATAGCCACTGCTGCTAGAACCGTGTGTTGACTATAATAAGTTGGCAAAGCCTTGCATACACGTCAACTTATTTTCTTAGGGGATGCGTCACTTAGTAGGCCCACAAGTGTGTGGCAGAGAACTTATATCCCATTTGCGTTTTGTAAAAATGTACAACGCATTTTGGAATTCTAATGGAATTTGCAACAACCCATTTACAGTTTGTTAAATGTACAGCCCATTTTCTAGCTAGGACAATGATTAATAATTTCAACCAACCGTTGAAGACAAAATTCAATAAAATTTCCCACATTTTGATGGGCTCCGAAATATTTTTATCCCGAAATTTCTAGTCAGATTAAATATAAATTTGTATTACGTAAAAATCCAACGAAACATTGCGCGCGCAACAATGAAAATTTAAGATTTTCAAAATCCATAAATAATATTTTATAAACTAATTTCGTGTTTGGTGCATTTTTTTATAGTTACTGCCCAGTTTTTATAATTACATCCCGTTTATTATTTTTAAAGCCCATTTTCCTATTAAGCCTAATGCATCCCTCCTAGGAAAGATTTGCAGCCCAGCGGGGCAGAGAATAACAAGTTGACCTTGCCTGGGTATTCCTCAAAAAGACGTATAGCTGGGATAGCCATTTTCATCTTGAAAAAATTAGTATCTGGGCTGGATATCTGGCCTGGGCTAGACGGGCCACAGCCCGCCTAGTTGATACCCTGCTCTCCTTTGAACAACAACGAAATCATCGCCAAGAAAAACTCTGCAGTGCTCACACCTCAAAAACACAAATACTGCTCGAGCTACTTGGTCCCAGCTGTCGGCCGCACCTTGTGCAATTCTCTCGTTTATATTGACTACATAGGTTGACAATGGTGTGGGACCGTGATGTCACGAAACCAAGAGAAAGCAAAAAAAATAGTTGTACATAATAAGGAGGCACTTGCGTATGTACGGCTATGGCCCTAGTGGGTCCCTAGTGTCATCTAGTCAAAATAAAGTCATCTCCTGAATCCTCATGTTCATTGACGATGTTAACAATGCTCGGTGCCACAGTAAGCGCAACAACTCGAAGGACAACGGAGAGGGCCTCGCGGGCCCTACGGATGGTCTGATACAGCGCCCACTACTCATTCAGGAAGCCAGGATCATCGGACACCTATGAGCACCTTCGAGAAACTGAGACGGCATGAAACGGTAAGGCCGTTCTTGGGATCTCTGGTTTATTTCAAACCTGTATTAACATACAAGTGTAATTTACTCATCATCGAAAACAATGTGTAAAATACAGGCGTAATGAAACCGAGGGCCCGAGGTCTGTAAGTAAAACCGACGGGTTACGCGTGTAATTTGATTAAACTTTGACAAGCTTTTCCCATTCAAAATATGTAATGCCTATGATCGTGGAGTCCTGTCGTAGCTTTGATACTTGTTTGGGCACCTTTTGCCTAGGGCACTCCACGTATTGTTAAATTTCCAATGGTCTCTGCAGACTAGTCATGTCACCGGTGTCTAATAATACTCTGTAAAGCTTCTCAGTCATTCCTTCTGTAATGTAGCGCAAACAGTGACTGCTTCTTTCTGCAAAGTGGAACGACCAACTAGACCAAGTAATGCAGCAGTTTGCCTTACACATTGGCTCCTTTTGTGCAGTTCAACTAAAATCGAAGTCAGAATAAAACCGAGCTTTAATTTTGATATCCCTGTAAGCAACAATAGGTATAAGGGAAACAATTACTAAGAAATAACGGTTGATGACTTGTACTCCCAGAAGAAAAGCATCTACTAATCTACTTTATCTTAATGGGAAACAAAGCAGGAGAGTAGCATTTCTCCATCAGTGTGATTCATTCATATTAACTGAGACATTATCTTAACAATGCCTTGTTTCAACATGTATAAAGGGGGTGATGCTGAATTTGTTATAACAAAGCAACAAGCATCATGTCTGGGTTGGTCCCAGTTTTGTTCACTACTTAATGGGAAAAGACAACAATACAATAACTTCAATTCATCATTTATTTAAAATAGTACCAATACAAGTAGCACAGCATCTCAAAACACACTGCACGATCATGTGGATGAAGGGAAGTACCAACCTGTCATGGCGCACACAAGATCACGTACGAATCTGCCAACACTAATAGGAAATCCAATCTCGTTTTGTGCAGTTGCATTGAAATCAAACAAATTGTTTCGCGTAGAAAAGAAAAATGTCACAATAGCAACAAGTTGAATAGATATCCATGTATAAACAAAAGCAAAAAAGGAATCAATTACTGGCTAATAAAGGAGGATGAAACATGCGTCCACAAAAATGGTAATCCCTCCAATCCCTAACAACTGTTGCAGTTTTGAAATAAGATTCAGTAGTTAATTCTGAGAGTGGCATCAATTACTGGCTTATAAAGGGGGTGATGCTAAATTTGTTGTAACAAAGCAACAAGCATCATGTCTGGGTTGGTCCCATTTTTGTTCGCTAGTTAATGGGAAAAGACAGCAATACAATAGCTTCAATTCATCATTTATTTAAAATAGTACCAATACAAGTAGCACAGCATCTCAAAGCACACTGCACAATCATGTGGATGAAGGCCTGTACTGACCTTTCATGAGACGACCAACATAAAATACGAATCTACCAACACGAATAGGAAATCCAATCAAGTTTTGTGCAGTTGCACTGAAATCAAGCAAAGTTGCCAGTGTGACATTTAAGTTTTCTATAGCAACAAGTTGAATAGATATCCCTGTTTCAAGAGGCAAAAAAGAAAACAATTACTGCCCAATAAAGGAGGACGAAACATGCGGCCACAAAAAGAAGCATCTACCTTATCTTGATGAAAAACAAAGTATAGGATAGTAGCATTTATAAAACGGTTGCATTGATTCATATTAATAGAGAAATTCTTTTAAAACAGATCAGTAGTTAATTCTGAGATCAACAACAGCAAAATAGCTGCATGGGACATGCAAGCACCATGTGCGTCCACACGTATAAATGAGTGATGCAGAGTATATAGCCAAGCAGCATATATGCCCTGGTCCCATATTTGTTCTCTTTGAACCTTCTTCCTATGTGAGGGCAGCAAATCTAGTCATGCACAAACTACCCGACCCCCCAGTTTCTTTCCCTTTTCAAGAAAGAGATCGGTTCCTTACAGATGTGTCTACTAGGTTGCCCCTTTTTCCCTTTTCGACCTACAAGCGGCCAGATAGCCAGTATATACTACTTTCCGCCCCTCCTTTCCTTATTGAACGACGTCCTAGATTCTTGCTCCAGTCCACCGCACCCTTCATTCCTCTTTGAACCAAGACCTAGATTCGACTACAGATCGAAAAAGATCCACATGCAGCTAGTGCAACGATGGTTTCAACGAAACTTATACCATAGGGTCGTCGGGATTCTTGCCAGCGAGGAAGAAGGGGTCGGTGGCCCTCCCGCACAGACGCTGGGCGAAAGAGAACAGCGCAGCCGACAGTGGGTTGCCTCCCTCGCCGAAGGTGATAGAGTGAACCTTGCACCTCCTCCCCTTCCCGGTGCGACAGGATACGGACGCCTCCTTCACCAACTGTGAGGGGGGAGAGAGAGACAAGAGGCCAACGCAGTCTTGTTTAGATCTGGTGAAGAGAGGGTGAGAGACTGTGAATATAGCAAACCCTAGCAAATGTATCTAGAATCATTTTAGTGCTAGATACCTCCGTATCTAGACAAATCTAGGACAAGTAATTCAGAACGGAGGGAGTAACATATATGTAGTGCGGCGAGCGTGTGGAGAGTGCAAACCCTAGCGAACAAGCGCTGAGGCTCCCGCTTATATATATACTACTGTAGTACGGACTAAGCTCTGGTGCCTTCATTGCACCTGCTTTTGGTTGTATGACAGGTGAGCCAACCACATTTTGGGCCCACCTGTCGTAAAACCCTAGCGAAAATTGCACCAACGTGAAAGACGAATGCGTCTCCAACGCAACCAAGGTGAACTGACGAAGGGTATCATCTTTGTGCATAACAAGCAAAGAGCACTGATTGAAGACAGCTTGTTTTTCGTTGAAAATCGATCAGCTTCACTAGCCGACGCAACCATGAGGCGCAACCATGAGCATCGATAGGTCATCATGGTGATGCATCATCCATTTGGCATCAAGTTTGGGTGAGGCACCTAAGAAGTTCGACAAATCCTCATTGTGGTCTGTTTCTTCTAAGTAATCAAGCTCGAGGAAGGAAGAACCACGTGGCAGAGGACAGTGAGGCAGAACAACAATGGCCATCCAATTTTGTGCAGTTCCACTACAATTGAGGAAGACATGCCCGGGTATGGAGACACGCATCGCTGTTCCCAAAAATATAAAAAAGGGTTAGCAACGACATCTCAATTGTTAATAAGAATTAATGAAAAGTACACCAACAAACAGAAGCATCATAATTATCTTGATGGGAACTAAACCAGGATACCCGAGAAAAAAGCATTTCTTCATTTAACCAGTGATAGTACTACCACCATATGGACAATGACCGCACAACCACCATGTACTTTTTGTCAAAACAACATGTATACCTCCACCGAGGCATAAATCAGGACAACTTTTTGAGTGGCATTTCCTCTATAATAGTACTAGTAGGTGATGTTGGACCAGCCGACAAACCCTAGCTACTATGCATGGGGAGCTGGGGAGTAGTCGCATAGAAGAAAACCCGCACACAGCGACCTGGGGAGCTGGACTAGTACAAGAAGTTATACCTCAGGTGGGCGAGATGTCGTTTAGGCGGGCGGGCGGGATCTGCCCACACGACGGCAGCGAAAAAGGGTGCGGAGGATCTTCGTCCGTGCTAGCGCCGGCTCCGAGAGGACGGTGCGCATCGGCTTCCTCCGTCGCTGACGGCGACAACATCAACGCTGCATCTCCCATAGCAGACGGGATTCAGCCAGATCTGTGACCACCGGTGAGGAGAGAGATGGAGTGGACACTGTCATCTTGTTTTGATATGGAGAGGGTGAGAGAGTGAGACGCGAGAAACTCTATCAAACAAGAGGCTATAATGGAGTAAAAAATATCGCCATAGCAGTGGTTTTAAATAGAATACGCGCATCCCCGGAAAAAAGAAACGAAAACTGGCGGACAATTTTTTAAGGGTCTGTCTAGGACACATCTAGATGTGACATAGTTATGTCACATATAAGTTGATGTCCACTCTGTTTGTGGTCTTTTCCTAGTTTTTTTTGTTTCTTGTTGCTACATTATATACTTTTGGGAGCTTAGATGTGATATCCTTAAATAACATCTAGACGTGAATTAGACAAACTGATTTTCTAACGTACCAAGAAAGAAAACTCGATCAAAAACACGCCCCCGCTTCCAGGTCGCGAGAGTCATCGCGCACACACACATTGACATAGACATGCATATCTGTGTTTACATAAAATTCCATTTCCATCTCCATCTCCAATCATATATGTCCAACTGGCACATTATTTACGTTGTTAATTATATATGCAGCAATATTAACATACAACATCTCTTGTTTGCGCATGTCCGGACCGCTGCCACGGCCGGTACTGACCAACCCGAACCCTCTTCATCACCCGCGCGTGCTTCCCGCCCGAAACGGTCAGTGCCGCATTCATGCCCGGCCAGAGCGGACGCGACCTCTCACTGGCACCGACATTGATTGTGGCATGCCGGCCGAGAGAGCGTCGCCCGCACCGCTTCCGGGTGCACGTGGCTGCTCCGCATTCAAAGGTTGCAATAGCCGGCTACAACATGCGCGATCTCTTCCAGTAGTAAGTTCTTGGGAGTCCGTGCTACAGCTAGCTGTCCTCCCCCAACTCGTCAATCTCTTCCAGTAGTGCTAGTACTCCATGGCACGATCCATCGACAAGAAGGCGGGAAAGTTATGGTATACTACTCGGTTTGCGGTGAGTGGCATGCCGAGTGACCGTGTGGGGTCGAGCCGTGGAGGAGGGTGAGACACGAACACGACAGACGTGATTTAAATGTTGGTTTTGCTCGATGGCGCGATCGAACGAAACAAAACATTGGTTTCTCTCTGTTTCCATTTTTTCTCCGGAAAAATGGTAACTTTTCCACTACATTTTCATTCCTATTCCAAGGTTCCCCCGTTACAACATTCCATCAAATACAAAGGAAAACTAACACGCATGCTGATGCATCTCAATGATTCACAGATCATAGCCAATATTTACTTCACAACTAAAGAAAAAGTTGTGAGAGCGTGTACGATAAAAAAACTACTGATGGGATAACTACGACTTAAACCCTAAACCCTAAACATGATTTAATTTCCTGGCCAGGTAGAACCTGTCGAAGGAATGTGCTAGAGGGAGATTCTTTAGTGAGAATGTCAACAACAATAGAAGCAGCACTCTTTGGTTCACCACCTTTTGGTACCTCTTGTTCCATAGCACTTTCAATGTTGGGAAGGAAAGACGGCTGGCACCCTCGGATCATATGATGCTTTTGTCCAGTTCCACTAAAATCAACCTGAGCATCCCTGATGGCAAAGATATTGAAGAAGTGTGATTAGAATAATAGTACTGGCACTAGTTCATGAGACATAAACTCATCACAAATAGAAGCCGGTAGAAGTAGAGAAAGATCAACATGGAGATGGAGCTACGGCAGTGGAGCAAGCCGGCTCCAAAAGGAAGATGTTCTACCTGGGACGTCGGGCTATAGCTAGAAGGGCGGTTGGGACGTGGTATCGGCCGATACCGCGGTGACCCCCGATTGGGACGCACCGACTGTGGGTTTTCTCCCTCGCCGATGTCGACCGCGTCTACGCAGAACATTGTTCCCTTCCCCCAGCTGCGGGATCAGGCCCGTCGTTCTATGATTGTCAAGAGAGCAACCTAAGCAAGTAGGCTTGTAGCTTAGGCTCCAGCTAGTGTATATATAGTGGTTTTCTTTTTCTCTCCATATCAACCATTTTATATTGCGTACGTGTCATTCAAGAGTGAAATGATGGTTGCTTCTTCCGACTAACTTACTGTGTGATTTGACTGCTCCTTAGTGGCCCCTCCACGTACTCCCCCTACGTGTATGCAACAGTCACACGTACACATGGACGCAAAAACACGTGCGATGCCCTAATGCATGCATGTCCGAGCACACGACGGAACACACACGGTCACGCTCAAGTGCTCAACCTACACGTGCATGCACACACATACTCAGTTAGGGTGACCTAGTGACCGTATGAACACCGAAAAATATATATATTGAGCGCAATGAGCGTATTAAGAAGTCCACTGACCGTATTTTTACAAATATACAGTGACAGACAGTGTATTTATCTCGTTTGAAATTAAGCCATATTATCCGGAGAGGAGGCAGCATGGACTAGTATTACTTTGATGTGTCCTGTCAACTTGCCGAACAAGGAGAAGATTGCGCACGGTGGCTCGTAGGACAAGGAGAAAGTTATGACTAATGCAAGCTCTCCCTCGCTCAGGCGGTGGATGTGCAACAGTTAATTCGGTGTCAGATTGCCAGAAGCATACACTATACTACTAGTGCTATTATTGTTCGACTTCCCGAACAGCCAAGCGCAAAGTTTACTAGTACTGCTACTATAGTCCATAAAGGTACGTACTATACTAGTACTAGGAACCGGATGGAGGAGCGTCTGCACTCTTATTATAATTTTAAAATGTGATAGAGTAATCTTCAACACATTTGGTTCTCTTCGAGGGTTCTCGCATGTGATAATGGAAGTTGATTGCATGGAACACTCGCCACAATTCTCGCTTAATTCTGGCTCATATCTTGTTACCAATAGTAGCACTCAGTAATATTTCCTCTTTTTTTGTTATTCAGCATGTAAACAGGTCAGCAAACCTTGCGGCGCATCTTCGTGCGAACCATGCTTGCTGCACTTTGAATGTGGCCGAGAGCTGGCTTGATGAAACACCTCGCTTCCTACTTCTTTTTTGCGGGGTACCTCGCTTCCTAGTGACCGGTGTCTTGGCTGATCGTCCTAAAATGCTTATATATGAATAAAGCTCTCTCATTTACCCGCAAAAAAGATTAAGCCATATTAACCGGAAAGGAGGGAGTATGGACTACCACTACTTTTTGGTGTGTCCCATCAACTCTTAGAACGAGGAGAAGCTTGCAGGACAAGGTGAAGCTCGCTTACACCTTTTGAGTAATGCAACCTACCCTCGATGGACATGCATCAGTCCATTCGGTGTCAGATTGTCAGAGGCATACACTGTAGTACCCAACATGCGGAGTACCATCATTGTTCGACTTCACGAAGGGCCGAAGAGCCAAGCACAGTATTACGCGTACTTGGTTTTGCACCTTCATACTACTCCACCCTCCGTCACAGTTTACAGGGCGGCTTCATTATGATGCATTTCTCTCAATGCATTTCCACCACCAGAGAGACTTTAGACGCGTTTGGTATAATGCTCAATTAATTAGAGCGTGGTAACCGCAATCAAGTCCACTATTTTCTCTCCATGTACTGTACTACTACGGAGTGCATGCATGTGTGTACCCGGGGTGGAAGCACTGCATGCATGTGTGTACGCATTATTCCCTCTAGTAATATAACTACCAATGCTATTTTCAGGCGGATCTCTAGTCGCCTTGGTCCCACGGATTTTTTTCTTTTTTTTGAAGCGCGCTGTATAAACAGTGACGGATGGAGTAGTATGAGCGGATTCGAAGAAGAGCATATTGATGGTTGCTTCTTTAGAGCAACTTACAGTGGGAAAGGTGGGGCTTATGATTTGACTACTCATTACTCACTATTAATGAGACGCAACGACTGGGCTGAGTCTCCCATGCGGTTGTGCACTACCCCGTCGGTTCTTAAATATACTCCGGAGTATTTGTCTTTCTAGAGATTTCAACGAGTGACTACTATCTCTCTCTCAAATATTTGTCTTTTTAGAGATTTCAAATGGACTGGCACATACGGATGTATATAGACATATTTTAGAGTGTCGATTCACTCATTTTGCTCCGTATGTAGTCACTTGTTGATGTCTCTATTAAGCCGAATAGAATATTTAGGAGCGGAGGGAGTACACATACGAAGCAAAATGAGTGAATCTACACTCTAAAATATGCCCGTTTGATATTTGTAAAAAGAAAAATATTTAGGAACGAAGGAGTATAATTTTGTGCATGGCACATGGACTCAGATGATGAAGAGGCTTCGGGCAATGCTATCAAGCTTCCATCATTTGTTTACATAATTGACGTACTATACAAATAATTTTCTAGCGACATGAAATTGTACAATGGTGTGAGCTTTCAGCTTTTGTTTTGCGTGTCTTGCCATCGATGCTCTTTCGGAAACAATAAAAAACTAACTTCCTTGGTAATGCATGTCAATTATTAGCAGATCAGAGCTAATAAGTACATCACAACTGAAGACAAAGTTGTGAGAAGTTGTTAAATTAAAATTGATCCATGCTTTCATTGGCAGCAACGTCCCCCCAGCTCTGTCTAAATCAACAAGGCATGTTGGGAAAAAGTAGCTGTCTGGAGCATGCAACATTCCAATCATTTTGTGCAGTTCCACTAAAATAGAGTTGAGCGTCCCTGTTCCAAAGTTATCAAGTGTGATTACGATAACAGAGGACTGCTGATGAAACAATAAACACACAAATAGAAGCCGGTCACCTTTGCAGTCTCTCTTAAGACTAACTAGTTGGAGAAGATTAGGCTCGGAGTTGGATGAGGAGGATAGAGCAAAACCAATCTCCCTTTGTGCAGTCGCACTGAAATGTAGAGACGTTGTCCGTGTGACATTTTAGTACAACTGCACAAAACACTGTTAAGAAAAAAGTGATTAGTGCAGTTCGCCGAAAGGTCTCAATAGCAACAACGTGAAATGGATAGCCCTGTTTGCAAAAAAGAGGTAGAAAGGAAACAATTACTGGCCAATACACAGTTGATGACACATGCGAGGACAAAAAGAAGCATATTCCTTGTCCTAAGGGAAGATAACAACATGGTTGTGTTTTTCTAAAACAGTGTGAGGACGAGAATGCAATATGGAAAGTACACCGGACGAGCGACGTTTTGGGCAAAGAACTATGGAAGATCCAGATGCAGCGACGTGGGAAAATGGGCAGTGGAGCAAGGCCGGAGGGGATACCTGGAGGTCGTTGGGATGTAACTAGGTGAGCGGCGGCGGGCGAAATCTGCAAGCAGGTGGCGTAGGCCCTGCCACGCTGGAGCTTGGTCATAGAGAACGGCGTGTACCGCAGATCGGGACGTGCTGCCTCGGCACCGTCGAACAGAGAAACGATGCACTTCCTCCCTTTCCCCCGGCGGACGGGATGCGACCGGATCAGTGACCAACGGTGATAGAGAAAGAGGTCATCGCACTCCCTTTCCCCCGGCGGACGGGTTGCGGCTGGATCTGTGACCAACGGTGAGAGAGAGAGAGAGGCCACCGCACTCCCTTTCCCCCGGTGGACGGGATGCGGCCGGATAAGTGACCAACGGTGAGAGAGAGAGAGAGGCCACCGCACTCCCTTTCCCCGGCGGACGGGATGCGGCCGGATCAGTGACCAACGGTGAGAGAGAGAGGCCACCGGAGCCTTATGTGAGATACTCCGAAGAGCGGACTACCTTTTCCTCCATAAAAGTCGTTTTATATTCTGTGTACGTGCCATTGAGCGCTATAACTTTATTTAAAAATAACGCGGCAACGCGTCAAGTCGAACTTTGTTTCGTGCACGTGTGCTACACGACCTCCCTAGGTGAACAACCGCTACAGGCGTTCAAATTAGCACGTGGGCTGCCATTTCGTAAAGAAATGAGCTCCACCGTGTACCCGCGCGGGTGTGGCTGGGCACGAAGCATGAGTACGTGCACGGTGCACCTATTCTCTTCTTGTATACGTACACCACCTTTGTGGGGTTGTGTGAGAGAGATACAAACCTAGAGAGATATAGTGTGTGGGTTCTTGACAGTTTTTTTTGTGGGGGGGAGTCAATCAAAAAATTTAACATATGCAATGTGTGTGAAATAGAGTCCTGGATATAACATATATATAGAGGGGGAGATCCACGAGAAGAGAGTGGAGGTATCATTGGATTGAGGTGTCCATAGAATCGAAGAGAGGGATGATGTGTGTGTGTGTGTGTGCGCGCGCGATTAATAAAGAGTGCCATCGAATTTTTGTGTGGCCACGTCAAAGATATAGAGTGGTTGGCCTACTGGAACGTGAGATGGGACATGTGCAGTTTGTATCTGTGGCATGGATACCTACCTGCGGAGCTCGACTATCGGTGTGTGGTGGGGGAAGAGGGAGGCCCAATTAACTATAGAGGTACAATGGCTGGTATATGTGTGGAGGAGGAGAGAGGCCTACCTCATGTATTAAGGAGATCAATTTGCCTCATGTATTAAGGGAGATCGATCGACATCCATGCATATGTGTAGGATATGAATAAGGTTGGGATAGAGATAGAGCTAGAGTGTTGGAGGTGGTGGTGGTGGTAGTGGAGTTTCTTCTAACAAATGGTGGGATAGGCTTGCTAGACAAACGGAGGGCACGCCCGCAATATCAATAAGAGAGGAGATGGCTGCTTGTTGTCTGTGCACGTGCGTGTGAGACACGTGTTAGGAGGCATGCACAAATGATGAGGGGGGACGATGTGGCTGTGGTAAGCAGACGTAACTACGTAGGAAGATCAATCGCCCTTTGTAAGAGAAAGGAGAGACATAACTTGTGAGGTACGTCGATCGATGGGGGGTAGTCAAAGTCGATCTAGGTATATGTTGGGAGATCGATCGGTATACATGCATGTGTGTGTTAGAAGCAAATGAGGCACGAGGAGAAGGATAGAGAGAGGGATGCATGTAGGAGGTGGTATGAGAGGCATACTATATCGAGGGGGAGGAGTGTGCGAGTACGAGAACGATGAAAAGAGTGGTGGGAGTGAGGCATGGACGGTGACAAGAGAAGAGGGGAAGCTTGTGTTTGTGCTAGGCACACCTTGCTAGAGAGGCATATTGATCGATGTGTGCCGTAAAGAAGGAGCTGGATGGGCCTACACACACCATGGGTGAACGACCTAAAGTGAAAAGACGAATTTGCGTGATGGAGCTAGAGAATGCGGATGGAGGGTGAGAGGGATGCGGGTGTGTGCATGCACAAGGGAAAGTTAGCTCTAGCTACAGAGATAAGAGGGTTGTGTAGGTGTAAAAGACAAATAGAGATCATATATACTTCATTATAAAAAGCAAACTCGGATATTTGAAGAATTTATCATAGTGTTTCAAACCGACGGATGTGTGAATATATATAACGGTGATACACATGGTGTGGTTATGAACATGGTATACTACATTTAATATGTTTTATCCCTACTCTTATAAAAAACGAAGTTGTTGATGATGGTGTGCCTGCCATCCTGCATTATAGGGCGTCTGATTTATATCTGGCGGATAGCAAGGAAACTATGATGGTTGAAGTTGGCAACAATCATGATTGTAGATTCTTATTGAAATAGAGAAACGAATTGAAATTTAGTTCGAATTGCAGTGGTAGTATAGACATTTGGAATGCACTAAAATGTTGGTATGAGTAGGTTACATGCATTATACAGCAAGCGAAAAAATTTAATCAGACATAACATGGATTCATACTCCCTCCTTCCATCTATATAGGGCGTAATGAGATTTTTAAGACCGCCTTTGACTATTGACAAGATTAATAGTACATGACATGCACAATGTGAAAATTATATCATTGAAAGAACCTTTCACAGAAGAATTTAACAGTGTGCTTTGTGTAAGTTGCATGTCATATATCATTGCTCTAGTAGTTGGTCAAAGTTAGCATCAAAAAACGAATTAGGCCCTATATAAATGGAAGGAGGGAGTAGCTTTGAATAACATTTGTATAGTAAAATGGGGCAAGACTCTCTCTTTGTGTGGTGTGAATAGTTTTATTTTTTTCATTTTCTTTTTGGTTGAGGGAAGTGCGAATTGATTTGGTACCTACAAGTACAATATTACTACATGTTAGGCTTATCCCTAAAATTCAACCCGCGTCTTGTTATATCCCGAAAATTCAGATATCGTGCTCCCAAAACTGGCGCCTTCACAACCCGCGCCTTGCTATCCCGAAATTACAACGCGCGCGGAAACTCCCTCCAGCTGCCAAATCCCGACACGCGAAATCCCCCTTCTAACCCTGAGCCGAAAGTGCCGCTAGTTCAAGTCGGTGGGGGATACTTTTGTAACACACACTACATTTTGGACAAGCGCGTTCCTAAGTCATGCTTCACCTGCTCCCATCACCCCCTTTTCGCCATTCGAAATCCCATGCCGCCATAACCTGTCCGCTCCAGCCGCGAAATCCCACCCTCCTCCGTCTGCCACGTCACCACTGCCCCGTCGGAGCCTCTTCCTCGACGACGTCATCCAGCGCAATAGCTCGACGTCCCTCGTCCACCTCCCCGGATGAGGATCCGTCGTCCATCTCGCCGTCCCACCGGTTTAGCCGCCCCGTCCTCCACCTCCAAGGAGCTGCTCCGATGATCACCTCGTCTATCACGGCTGCTCCATCCCCACAGCGCCGCCTTAACCTGCTCCACCGGAACTGCAGCATCCTCACCGACTCCTCGGACGAAGCCGAGGCCTACTCGGCGCTACCAAAGATGTGTACACTCATCGCATCGCACCTTCTCCTTAACTCGACCTCCCAGCGCCAACGGTGCTCCATCCCGCACCCCCATGGAGCGGCTACCTTGAAGCCGGCACCACGGGCGACATCTCCACGACGGCTCTCCCCCGGTGCGAGGCCCCTTCGGCGGCGGTGTCCATACCAGCCGGATCTGCTGCTGCTGCTCGGGCTCTCACTTCATCGCTCGCTCGCCCAGCTGCTGCTGCTGCTCTCCCCCTCGCTCGTGCTGCTGCTCTGCTCCGATTAAGCCACACTTCAGTCGACTGAATCGACTTTTGGGTTAGTCGATTTTTAGGGGTTGGGGGGCTCACCGGAGTTAAGGAAGAACCACCCGCAGTGGGGACGGGGGCTCGCCGGAGAGGTACCCCACTATCTATTTTAGGGTTCAGGGTGGGGGCGGGAGGCCTAGAGGGCTGGCTGGGGCGGTGGTGGCGAGTTGTTTTGGGGCGGCGAGGCGGCGCTGGGGCCGGCGGCGAGGCCGGTGGTGGGTGGCGGCTCAGGGGGATGCAGGTTGAAGATGAACTGCAGGCCCTCCCTAAACTACATGTCAAGTGCCTCTCTGCTACCAATGCGTTCAGTTTCGACAGTAGCATTCAGATTCCACAGTAAATTTCAGTTTCGACAGTTAAGTTTAGAGTCAACAGTTTTTACCTCATCTCTTGTAGTTAGGTGGTTTTTGGTGATGTTAATTTTACATCCATTTTACATCATCTATTGGAGATGCTATTAGAATCCCACTTGAGATGGACGATGTCTGTCTTGTGCTGCTTCAGCCTTGACGTCTTATGGCTCACCAGAGCTGCTGCAACGAAAGAACGATCTGTTACAACAGAGCAGTGCCCTGGACGCCGCCTACAGATTTCTTAGATCTTCCTCCACACCTCCGACAGCCACCTCTGCCTCAACTGCTTCAACGACCAACCCAATGATGCTGAGGTCGACACGGCTATGGCAAAGAGGTTGTACACTTGTTGCATCACTTATTACTATACATTCACGTCGATCCATTAGGGCTATTTTGGTTCAACGGAAAAACATCGATCCACTGGTTGTTACCATCACTCTAAATTTCCGCATGCTCTCCTTACATAATCTCACCATATTTTTTTCGTATGCATGTCAGATATTATACATAGTCATGCTGAACATGTAGAGAAAAAGAGAAGAGTTTTGCGCGGCAATACAATGTCATGAAGACATCGCTCCATGGTGGGTTCAATGGCAAACCCTCCCCACCCCTCTCCAGATTGTAATCCAGAGGAAGATATCTGTTCTGAGGCGGATTCAGACGCCGCTGACCACTCCTATTTACCCCCCAAGGTGTTTGCTCTACCTTGGCATGATGATGTTAGTCATATCATGCATATGTTGCCTTGTAGTGCCTACTTTTGACATCATATATGTCATCTGCTTAGTTTAGAAATGTTTTGTAATGCCACCTGTTTAGTTTCTATATCATATATGGGAATTATGCAGTCTCATGTCTTTTAGCCAGCCATAATATATGTGAAATGTGCAATGCCATCCTGTTTAACCAGGCATCATATATTTGAATGATATCTTGCCCATCCTTTTCTTCATTACATTTCCATTTGTCGACAATGTTTATACATTAAACTACTCTTCCTGTGAATCAGCCATTTGGGTGGGAGATGGAAAAATCTGGAGTGAAAACAAGGCCTTCAGAGCAGACAGTGCTACTTGTCGAAGCAGATCTCTTGTTGGGTCCCGATAGCTCCTGAGAGATGGATTCAGAGACAGATGACCAGTCCTATTCCCCCACTGAGGTGTATGCTCTTACTTGGCACGGTTATACTGCTCATATCATGCATACGGTGTCTTGCATTGCATAGTTTAGACATCATGTACACAATATTCAACACCATGTTCTTAGTTCAGACATCATATCGAATGCCCTCTGTTTAGCATATAAATCACATATGTGAATTAAATGATGCGATCCTGATTACTTAGATAGCATGTAGGTCAATTATGTCATGCGATCATGTTTAGTTATTCATCATATCTTTGAATTATGTTATGCTATGCTATCCAGTTTACATAGACATCATATATGTGAAATTATGTCATGCTATTGTCACATCCATAGTTCTGGTATAACCTAGGCTAGCCTTCTTGTGAGCATCATGTTTAAATTTCATTTAAATTTGAAATGGGGATTTGTGAAACCCTCAGGAATCATTTCTGGAAATAACCCAGATAAAAATTGCTCCAAAAAGGTCAAAGAAAATGATCATGTTGCTCTCTGAAAATATTGGTTAGAGGTAAAATTCAAACAAATATTTTCAGGAGCTGATAAATATTTATTTTGGCTATTTGGAATTAATGCAATAATTATTTGCATTGGATATATATATGATATATTTATCTATATATGTCCAATAATTCTGATTTTTATGTGAAGGGCTCTGGAATATTTCAACTAGCTCCTACAACAAATTTCAGAAGAAAATAAATTGATTTAGTATTTTACTAAATCAGAAAAGAAATTACACAAATAGAAAAAAATATGAAAAGGAAAAAAAGCTTACCTATGCTTACCTTCGGCCTGGCACTGTGCAGCCCAGGAGCTGGCCCAGCCCACCACCGCTGCCAGTCATCCACCTCCTCTTGCCAGAAGGTAGAGGAGAAGCAGAGCATGCCCCAGCGCGAGCGCGCCACGCCGGTAGCAGCCTGCCTGCCTGGCTCCCCCTCGACGCACCTAGACAACGCCACGGAGACGCCCCGAGACCCCTCTCTCCTCTCCCTCACTCGCTACTCTCTCTCCCCTTTCCTGTCTTGCTCTCTTCCCACCACCGCACACGTCCGTCGCCACCACTTGCAGTTGTCACACTCACCGCCTCCCCCTCGCCCTGTCGTCGTGCCCAAGAGCTTCGCCCCGCCGCCTGCTACCTCTCCGTCGAGCCACGCGATGCGGGAAGCTCTGGAACACGACCACCACCGTCGTCTTCAGCCTCCAGCGCCCGAGATCGCCTGCAACGCCACGTCGCCGTCCGGCCTCCCCCGATCTCGCTGACGCCTCCAAACGACGCGGGGTGAGCCCCTCTTCGTTTCGCCCTAACCCTGTCGCCCCGCACATCCTCCAAGTGCTAGCGCTGCCGTGCCCGAAGCTCGCCGCCGCACAGCCATGTCGCCGCTGTTGTTTCAGATGCTGTAGCCTGCGGGCGAGCACATCAACATGCTCAGCATACTTCCACGAGCCCGTAGCCACCAACGGCTTCCCCTCCTGAGCTCCGTAGCGCCGAACCCGCCGTTCCTGTAGCTCCGGCCACCACCATGGTTGCCGTGGCCATCGTCTCCGGCCACCCCATGGCCTCTCGCGTGTCCCACTGGATGCGCGCGAGCCTGGGCATCGCGTAGGTGGTCTCCGTCGCGCGTTTGGTCATCAGAAGGCGAAACTCATGCCCCTCCGCCGCGTTCCGCCTCGCCGGCGGCTAAACGCCGGCGGGTTGACTAGGTTTGACCCCCCCCCCAGTTGACCAGATTTAACCCGTATGGGTCAATGACATGTGGGGCCCGGCCGTGTTAATTTTAGTTTAGGATTAGTTTAATAACTAACTAACCATGTTAACTAACTGTGACACTGACGTGTGGACCCCACACATCAGGTTTGACCTGGTCAGCCTCGTTGACTCGCTTACGTCATGCTGATGTAGTGCTGACGCAATATATTGTTTTCTGGTTTATAAATAAATCAGGAAAATCCAGAAAATGATATAATCTTCTAAAATTCATAGAAATTCTACCGTAGCTCAGATTGAAATAACTTATATATGAAAAATTATCAGAAAAATTCAATCTATCCATATGTAACAGTTTCATACATGTTAAACCAACTTATACTTGCTGTATAGGTGAAAACATATAAATGGCATTTATAAAGACTTAGCTTGGAGTTGCATTCGAATTCTTGGTTCAAATGGACTTCATCCAAATGAATGCTAGCTGCATTAGCTCAAACAACATCACATCTACCTGCCATGTTCATGCATCATATTGTTGCATATGATTGTGTTTTGATTTGTCGACATCGTTCCTTCTCGATAGGTCCTGCTCTGCAGACTGATCCAGAGTACCTGTCAGTGGAGCAGTGCCCCCTCTGTTGATCTACCAGGCAAGCAAACCCCCTTGTTCATTCTGATACAATCCTACTCTCTCGCTCCTGCTCTCATTTATTGCATTAGGACAACAACGATTCAATTGCTACTTTATGCTGCGGTAGTTGAATCCATTCCTCTGCATAACCTTTCATTGCCACATTAAATAGCTAAAACCCACTAGCATGTGTAGGAGTTGATTGAGCCATGTTGTATTACTACCATGCATTGCCTGCTATTGCTTAGAGTATGTCAGGTATGATTCATCGGGAATGAATTGGAGTGTTACAATATGTTCTGGTGTTGAGAGTTAAGCGTGTGAACACGATTTGGTAAAGTTAGCGGTGAGAGGCTATGTAGGAGTACATGGTGGGTTGTCTCACTGGAACCGTCCTTAAGCAGTGAGTTCCGTGTATGTTGTCCAATGACTAGCTACTACCACACATTGGAATGCTTAAGTGCCCCTCTCGACTTATTAGCCAACTTGATCTCTATCCAGGAGTTGCAAATAGTTTCTGGTGTTTGTAGGTAGTGTTAGTAGTCTACCAAGTGGCACACAGCCAGGTGGGCTTGGGACAGACTAGGCACAAGTGGCACGGTGTACCAAGCATAGATCCATCCGGTGAGGTGGGCTTGGGTACCCTACACACATCGTTTGGGGCCGTGAGCGACACCCCGGCCGGATCTCCTTGCGGATGGAACCCGAATAAGCGATAAACCTGGACTAGAGTCTTGTGTGGTTAGTCAGGTCGTGGGCGACTCCCTCGCGAGGCTTCCGCTTGAAGGTTGCCGAGATACATGACGTGTACATGGCGGTAAGTGGCGAAAGCATGTGTGAAGAAGTACACCCCTGCAGGGTTATCATGATCTATTCGAATAGCCGGGTCCATCGTTATGGACTTCTTGGATGCTTACGTGGTACATAGACAACTTAAAGTGGATACCCTAAAATGCTCAAGACAAGTGTGAGTGCTAGGGATGGCCTTCTCGTAGAGAGACGGGGATGAATCGATAGTAGTGTATTGATGTGGTGATTAGTGGACTCGTGTGCGCTGCATCACCTCAAAGAAGTTTCTCGTTGTCGTAGAACAGGATAGCCACTGAGCCAAAGCTGGCTTGCTGCAACTAAACCCCACATTACCTTCTTGATACAAATGCATGTATGATAGGATCTGATGTAAGTCTTGCTGAGTACCTTTGTACTCACGTTTGCTTTATTTTTGTTTTGAAGGTGAGACATCTGTCTCACTAGTAGTACCACTTGGACTTCGACGAGTAGCTTGTTACCTCAGCTACGATCTTGTCCCCTTGGGAGGGACTTGTAGATAGTCAGGCTTCTGAGCCTTTTTCTTTTGTAGTTGTCTGTACTCAGACATGTAATGCTTCCATTGCTTGTATGCTCTGAATGATGGGTCATGTGACCCCTGTTTGTATTTAATGCTATGTGGCTCTTCTGGGCCTTATTCTATATGAGTTTGCGTTATGTTGTGATGCCATGTTGTACAGGATATACTTGCATGTTATGCGTACGTGTGATGTGTATTGCTATGTGTGGGATCCGACAACCTAGTTGTTTATCCTTGGTAGCCTCTCTTATGGGGAAATGTTGTCTAGTGCTTCCACTGAGCCATGGTAGTCTGCTACAGCTCGGTTCACCGGAGTCCTGCTAGCACAGCACTACTGCTCCGGAATACTTAGACTGGTCGGCATGTGATTCACTTCATTCCTGTGTCTGTCCCTTCGGGGAAATGTCACACGGTGACTTCCGGAGTCCTGCTAGCCTGCTACACCTCGGATTCCCGGAGTCCTGTTAGACCAGTTGCTACAGCCCAGATTCAGATGCTGATGACCGACATGCTCGATGTTGTTTCATGTATGCCTGTCCCTGTAAGTCAGTGCCACTTTGGGTTCACGACTAGTCATGTCGGCCCGGGTTCTCTGTCATATGGATGCTAGTGATACTATCATATACGTGAGCCAAAAGGCGCAAACGGTCCTAGGCCAGGGTAAGGCGACACCCGTGGGAATACCGTGCATGAGCCGCAAAGTGATATGAGATATTACATGCTAGATCGGTGTGACTTAGAATCGGGGTCCTGACAGCTATCCATTTTAGTTAAACAATATACATGTCAACTATTTCATGCCCTCTTTTTTCCACACTATCTATTGCACCTGTCTCTCATACAATGTCTGTACATTCAACTATGTTTCCTGTTTATCAGCCATTTGAATTGGAGCGGGTGATGCAAGTATCTAGCGGACTAAAAACACGGTCTTCAAATAAAACAGTGCTACCTCTTGGTGGAGATAGCACCCCGGTTGTACATGCACAAGAACCAGCCCCACCACACATAACCCAAACTCTCGCAGATTGTACCCCTACTACGATGGACAGAGAACCAGCTTCACCCAATCTAACCCCAACCCCAGCCGACAGTAACCCAGTTCCTGTTGACACAGCACCATCTCCACCACAGAGCTCCCAAACAAGAGCAGTTAGTAAGGCAGCTCCAGTGCCCATAGGGCCAGTACTATCACGGCGAACCCCAACTCCACCAGTTAGTACGCCTATTCATGTGGAGGAAGCACAACCAGCTAGTCGCAGTTTAGCATCTATCGCATTTGATGTTGTTAAATCGTATGTGCGTATCTTCCCATCTTGGAAATATTATACTGAAGATGAAGGACAATGCCAGTTGCAGGTGTTTGTCCAGGAGTTATGTGTAAGTAATGTTATTCATGGCAATTACTTTGCTTCGTCCCATACATCCTACCTCCATGATGGTTATAATACAGCAAATTTTCCCATTTTTCTCTATAGAGAAGGACCGATTTGGAAACTCAGGATGAGGTAACCTATGCTAATACCTCTGCTATCTTCAAGAATGCTTGGTGGCAGTATCGGAATTACCTGAAGAAAATGTACTTCACTGGCAAAGAAACTCATCAAATTCCCTTACATTCTCCTGAGACACATTTACTGGACGATGACTGGGAGCGCCTTGTTCTGTACGGGTCCCGAACCAAGAATGTGGTAAGGTCTATGAGCTCATTTTCTATTTTTAAGTATTATATTCTTGCGTCTTACTGTACTCTGTTCATGTAGAATAAGTGCCTAAACCAGAAGAACAACTGTTCTAATTTAAGATTCCATTGCTACCATAGGACATAGATATATGTTTGTTTCATGCTTTTATTATGTACTAGTACTTGGAAATAGAAGACTTGGTAGTTTAATCCTATCCACCTTACTAATGAACTGGTTCACCGAAATGAGTTTCATATACTAGTACATGCTAAACTTGTTATGTGTCTGCTTGTTTCTTATTTTAGAATGCTGACAGAATATTGGGGAAGAGTGCCTTATTAAGCAACGGTAAAGGAAGTAATGCAGATAAGGTTCAGGATAGTGACACATCCTGTCTTAGTTTAGTGTTGGAGTTTCTGGCCACTACCGCTTGCACAAGCTCTTCAAACTCACTGTCTGAATCAGTTCGGTTTCTTGAGTCTCAACTACAAGCTGAAATACATCGATCAGCTGTGCCGCGACAAGAAGTGGAAGGACTGCGGAAGTCCCTGGAGCATTCAGATGGATACTTTCTGGTGCAACAGCAAGCATTGGCGGATTTTAGCGCCAAACAGGGCAAAGCTAATCAGCTTGCTAAGCTTATTGCCAACATGGTGGATACCTAGGATAATGTTTCTTCAGCTCTTCTGAAGTTGTTTCAGTTATGCTCTTGTTTTGCTGCCGCGTTTATTTGCACTGGTGGCCAATTTTGATGGCCGGTGTATATGATATGCTGCTTTGTTCCCTATATTTGCACTGGTGGCGAACTTTGATGCCCAGTGGATGTAATATGTGTAATAGTCGTGATACCCTAGCATTAGTTGCTTTCCTATTTATTTCCTTGTTGTCTTGTTTATTTGTTTGCTTGCAGTCATTGCAGTTATTTTTCCGCGGTTAACTAGTGGCTGCAATAACCTATTTTTTAAAACTAGGCCACAATAACCATGGGCTAATATTTACTTTAGTGACACCGGGCCTCCTACGGGCCGTAGAAACAGTGGGCCTTCTACGGGCTGTAGAAACAGTAGGCCTTCTACGGGTCGTAGAAAAAATGGGCCTTCTACGGGTCGTATCATCAATGGGCCTTATACGGGCCGTATGATCGATTGGCCAAACATGGGCCAATAATAGGCCGCATTATGGCCGTAAACGGGCTAGAGTTGGAATCGTCCGTTCATGGGACGACCGTAACGGGCCATTGTTAATAGGCCATATTTGATGACGCTATGAAAACGGTCCAACGTATTAACGGACCGCAAACGGGCCGACTGTAACCACGTGCTGAATTTGGCCCACAAGCAGAAAATGACAGTAACGGGCCGTAAGTAAACGAATGCTGGAAATGAGCCCAAGAATAAATGGGCTCTGAGAAGGCCGAAAGATAACATGGGCTGGAAACGGCCCAATGGAATAACGGGCCGTTAATGGGTATAAAGTGATACACTATTCATTAAGGGCCAGTTTCACCACGGGCCATTAATGGGTGTAAAGTGATACACTGATCATTACGGGCCAGTTTCACCACGGGCCGTTAATAGGCCAAGAGTTACATAGGGCCTCATATGGGCCGAAAGACGTCATGGGCCATACATGGCCTAGAAGTGAAAATGGGCTGGAATCATATTGGATGGCCCAAATGACGCTACTGGGCCTAATTCGGATTGGGCATAATGGGCCTTGGGTTAGCGGGCTGTAAATGGGCTATATGCGAACATGTCGTTAACAGGCTTTCCATGGACCGGCCCGCCACCTTTTGACCAAGTCAAACGGGCTGTCCTTTTCAGAGGAATGGGCCTCTGTTGGGCCGTGCCACGTGTCGACGTATCATAGGCGCCTTCCGTCCAATGAGTGGTTGACATCTGTCCCAACGATGAGCCGACACGTGTTCCCTCCAGCCAATGATGATTTTACACGTGGAAAATGCCCATTGGTCGAGGCTGTTAACGGGTTATCGAATCCAAAACCCGACCCAATAACTTAACGGCGTTCCATTACGGTGGATGCCACGTGTCGGTCACCCTTAACGAAAGCACTTCTATGACGCGTGATATATCGTCATGGAAGTGGACACTTCCGTGATGATAATTTTGGTAATGTCATGGAACACTTCTACGATAGCACAGGTATGACTATCTTGATTCTGTCATAAATTTGTCATGGTTGTACATGCATGACAAAAAAAGCGACCTACTGTGACAAACACGTATCATCACGGAAGTGTATTTTTTTGTAGTGCTTGCTTAAGGCGTTACTCTGTTTTCATTAACTTAATACTCTAGATGCATGCTGGATAGCGGTCGATGAGTGGAGTAATAGTAGTAGATGCAGGCAGGAGTCGGTCTACTTGTCTCGGACATTATGCCTATATACATGATCATACCTAGATATTCTCATAACTATGCTCAATTCTGTCAATTGCTCAACAGTAATTTGTTCACCCACCGTAGAGTACTTATGCTCTCGAGAGAAGCCACTAGTGAAACCTATGGCCCCCGGGTCTATCTTCATCATATTAATCCCCTACTACTTAGTTATTTCCTTTGATTTTTACTTTGCCTTTATTTTACTTTGCATCTTTATCACAAAAATACCAAAAATATTATCTTATCATATCTATCAGATCTCACTCTCGTAAGTGGCCGTGTAGGGATTGACAACCCCCTATCGCGTTGGATGGGAGGATTTATTTGTTCTGTGCAGGTACGAGGGACTCGCGCGTAGCCTACTACTGGATCGATACCTTGGTTCTCAAAAACTGAGGGAAATACTTACGCTACTTTGCTGCATCATCCCTTCCTCTTCTGGGAAAACCAACGCAGTGCTCAAGAGGTAACACCGAGTTGGGGAATTTTTTCCCACTTCTTCGTTGTGCTAACCTTCGATCACTGCAAGTACTTCCCGACCGCTCTGCTTCAATATATGACCTTTCAATAATGCACTCATAATTGGTTTTCGGCGGAGATGGTGGTAGTTTCTTCAGGGCATCGATAGTGCGCTTGGCTTTCACCGGATCTATCTTCTCCTCTGGAGGTGGATGTTTCTTAGCTCTTTGCGTTTCAAAGAACTCCCTCACTTGGGCTAGATAATCTCTGCGTTTTCCTTCTCAGTCGTCTCATATGGTAACTTCTCTAGAGGCTTTAGAGATGGACCGAATCTGTATTGCCTCCCGCCTCCGGCTGTACTGCTAGACGCCGCAGCAAACGGAGTAGCTGCGGCTGTCTTATTTCCTTGCTTACGAGGCGGAGAAGAAGGACTACGACGCGTCGGAGCGGCGGTGGCTCTCTTACGCCCTTGCTGATGAGGCGGACGAGGAGGCGGGCAGCTCGGGTGCGCCGGCGCACGCTGAGAAGGAGGCGGGGTGCAGCCACGCACCGGAGGAGGCAGAGTGCCCTGATCACTCGCCGGAGGAGGAGGCGGAGTGCCCTGACTCACCGCAGGAGGAGGAGGAGGCGGAGGCATCCAGTTCGGAAGGTTGATCTGCTCCTTCCGCCATAGACATGGAGTCTTCAGAGCACAACCCAACCGAGTCTCCACTTCACCGGTCGGGTGGTCAAGCTCGAGCTCCTCCAATCCCTCCGTTATGTCGTCCACCATCATAGCAGCATATCCTTCTGGAATTGGCTGGCAGTGAAAAGTTGCATTGGGTTCAGGAGGTGCAACAGAGCCGACAACCGCCTTGACTTTGAAGTTCTGCCATTCGTCATAAGGTGGCAATGTTGAGACTCCATGATAGCATCCATGGGGTATCTAGCAGGAGCCATGAAGATAGGCTCCTGAAGTAGCTCGGTGGAAGCCACGCTGCTTCTCCGCTAAGATGGCGGGGTAGCTTTCGGGGTAGCTTCGGCGGGTCGCTCGCTGTGAACTGCTTCTCGTTCCTCTAGCGCTTGTACTCTTGCGTGCAGCTTCTGCAGTTCGGTCTGCTCCACCTTCCTCTTCCTCTCCCGGCCTTTGTAACCGCCTACCTCGAGAAACCTAGCCTTCCACGAAACGGAGCTTGGCGTGCCTCGTGTCCGTCCAGGGTGCACAGGATTCCCGAGGGCCACTGTGAGCTCATCGTTCTCTCTGTCGGGAACAAACGTCCCTTGCTGTGCTGCGGCGATATACTCCTGAAGCTTCATGGCAGGTATATTCAGTTGCTGGTTTGTCCAATGGCACTTCCCTATTTCAGGGTCCAAAGTTCCACCAACCCCGAAGGACCAAGTCCTTGAACGGTCTGGCCAGTGCAATGTCTCTGGTTTAACCCCTTTATCAAGCAGGTCATCTCAGCCTTGTCCCACAACGGTCGGGCTTTGAGGTAGCCACCTGACCCCGTGCGATGGTGAAGCTCCTTCTTTGCAGCATTTTGCTTGCTTGTCGCTGACATCTTCTTGCTCTTATCCGATGTCTTGTGGGCCACAAATGCGTCTCGGTGATCTCTTATCTTCTCAAATCGGCTGGTGAATTCTAGAGTCTTTTCTTTGTCAACAAACGTTGTTTTCAACTCATTCTTCCACCTCTTGAACAGATCTGCCATCTTCTTAAGAGCATGAGCCTTGACCAATGGCTCTATAGCTAGCTTCTCTAGATCCTCCTCTGGCGGTAGGGTGAAATTTGCCTTCGGCGCAATCCAAAGATCATCTTTATGCCTACCATTCACATAAGACACCTCAGGGTCTTCGTTCTTAGGCTTATACCATTGGTGGATGCTGATCGGGATCATGTCCCTAACAAGAACACCGCACTAAGCAGAAAATTTGTCCTTGGTCCGGATGGGTTCAATCGGTTGGCCATCACGCGCGATTGATGTGATCATTAATCTTTTATCCTAGCGCAACTTCTTCTATGGGCCTCGTCTCGTTACCGAAGTTTTGCTCGACCCGGAGGGCAAGAAAAGAAGAAAGAAGAGAGTTAATATGTGTACATACCAAAACAATTAATGCATCAATTAGCTATAGTCAACATAGGCTTAATTAATATATGGGACTCTGTTCACTCACCGGAGACATCATCACGGTCTCCTTCTTCCACCGGCATTTCGTCACCGGAGCCATCATAATCATGTCCTTCCTCCTCCATTCTTCGATAACCGTAGCCTACTTCACCCTCTCCTTCCAGACCATCGGTGTCGTTGAGATAGTATGAGACATCACCTCCGGCTGTGATTATGTTCCCCAACACCTGTTCTGCTTCGAAGTCTCGGTGCTCCATAGTTTCTGCAAATATTACAACATGGCAATTTGTCGGGAGACTAACCCACGAACACCTATGGGACCGGCGGACCGAGCCCCTTTCGGTTCGCCAGGGGGGCGGAGATCGCAGGAAGAGCAGATCGAGGCGAAGCACATGAGCAGTTTAGCCAGGTTCGGGCCGCACGGATGTGTAAAACCCTACTCCTGCTTTGTGGTTTGTATTGAGTTCTTGCTCGGGAGCGCCGAGTGCTACAGTACACACCAGCAGCTAACGAGACCGAGCGTGAGTGTTTTTTTTCTCTCCCCCTTTCTACGTTGCGCATGGGCCTCCTTTTATATGCTCAAGGGGTCACCGACAGGTGGCAACGTAGACAAGGGTAAAAATGGAAAGGCGTTGCGGTTGGTACTGCCGCCTGCTATAGTGTATCATACCTAACCCTGACGGCAGGGGACAAGGGCTTTAAATGCCCGTCTGCATCGCCCAAATAGTGCAAAAGGGACCGCCAGGGACGCCACCGCTCGCCACGATGGCAATCTTGTCAGCGCCGCTTGCCACCGTGTACCGTTGGCTGCACAGCTTCCCGCCACGTACGCATGGAAGGGTCCCAGAGCGACACATTGGTGGGTGTGCTGGAGCGCAGGTAAAGAGTGGAGGCTTGCCGCGGCAAGCGCCTTGCCGCGGTCGTTGTCTTGTCGCGTCTGGGAGCTTGTCGCTCACCGGTCCTTGCCGGGACACGTGACGCGTCGCGGCAAGTTCCTTGAGATGCCTTGGTTGGCCTTGCCGGCAAGCTCCTCTTGCCGGGGTCTTGTCTCCTTGGCTTGGATACTTTGTTCTTGAATGCCTCCAAAGGAACCACGGAGGATCTTGGCGGTCACCCGGTAAGCCTTGCCGCGGGATGCTGCGACTGCCCGAGCACAAGTTCGGGATACTAGGGTACCCCTACTCTAGTACACCGACAGGAGCCCCCGGGCCTGGGCCATACACGGTGCCGAGCGCTGTTGGGCTAGGCCCAAAACAGGGCACGGGCACGCGCGGCCTGGGTTACGCCGCATCTCTCTCCGTATCCACCGCGCCCTCCCCGAACGGCACGCGTCGAATGCGGCGTCGTGGGAGAGATCGTGGGTGGTTTCTTTATTCGGAAAGGCGGAACGTCCGCCCCCTCCCTCTTTATAAGCAGGGGAAACAGGGGTAGTGCGCCCAGTCGCCCCTTTCCATTCCAATCTCGGAAACCTCCGCCGCTCCTCCGTCTTCCCAAAGCTGAAAGAGAGCAGCGCCCTGCCCCCCATCACCACCAGCACCACCAACGCCCTCGACCTCCCCCACCACTTCTGCCATAGCTCCGAAAGCCAACAAGGGGAAGGCTGTGAAGTCGACCGAGGCGCAGCGGCTTGCGGCGCTGCAAAAGGAGCGGGCAATCTTCCCCCCAAGCTCGCCGCGAAGGAGCTGAGGGAGTATTACTACCTCTTCTGGTCGACGGAGACGCAAGCGCATCCGTGCACGAAGGTACTTCCAGCCTCTGCTTGGAAAATGGCTCCAAATGGAAATCCCTTCTTCGCCGTGTTCTTCTACTGCGGGCTCTGCCCGCCTTTCTCAGAGTTTTTCTGCGATATCATGAATACCTACGGGTTCTGCCTCCTTGATTTCACCCCCAAAGCCGTTCTGACCATGGGATTTTTCGCACATCTCTGCGAAACCTTTGTCGGAGTCCATCCAAATTTAGCCCTTTTCCGCCACTTCTTTATGCCCCGAGTAGAGAGAGGAGAGCCTTTATCCGGTGGAATCGCGTGGATCTCGAGGGCCAGCGAGAAGAACGCTTATCTGGAGGGAGAGTTCCGCGGCAAGTGGGAGGAATGGAGAGCAGACTGGTGCTGGATTGTCGAGGAGAACCCACAGCCGTTTACCGCCCGGTGCCAAACCCCAGCCACACGCGGCAGCGATTGGAGCGACGTGGCCCCGGAAGACGATAGGCTGAAGATTGCCATCACCCGGATCCAACGCCTCAGGCTTGCCGGGCTTACTGTAGGCGCTGTTGGCGCAGATTTTCTTCGCCGCCGCATCGCCCCCTTGCAGGAACGGAGGAGGCCCGCCTGGGAATTCAAGAATGCAGCGGATATCATGAGGCTGCGTCCGGGCCTCAGCTACAATTTCACTGTTCTGGAGCTCAACGCGATGCTATAGGAGCTGTTCAAGTATGACCCTGAGCATCCCGAAGTGTTCAGGTTGCCGCAGGGTGTCGTTCCACTATGCAACAACTCCGCGCTCGACCGCATCCGGGCAATGATGCCGCTGTGCGACTCGCATGGAATTGTCCCAACTTGGCAAGAGCCTGCAGACGATGTCGTGCAGGAGTTTTTTGACGGCCTGGTAGAAGTGCCGGTCCGCCCCGACGAGAAGAATGGCCTCAGTCGCGACACCACCGATGCGGAGTTGAAACGCATGGCCACCAGGCTGGAAGAGGCGGCGGCAGCCGCAGCTGCGGGCGAGTTTGGATTCACCGTGGAGGAGGCAGAGGAAACAGAGGCGGCAAGCCGTGCCGAGCGAGAGGAGCTTGCCGGCAAGAAAGAGCTTGTCGGCAAGAAAGAGTTCACCGGGCGTGACGTTGTGTCGAGCGAGCCCGCCGAGGATACGAGCGGCTCGTTGGAGATCAACTCCTCTTCCTCTTCATCATCAGGCAGCTCGCCGCAAGCAGAGCCCCCGACTCCACCAAGAAGGCGTCTCCGCAAGGCCAGGGATGTAGCGGGGCGGCGGGCGAGTCGACAGTCGCCGCGCCGCGCGACACACTCTACCGCGGCAAGCACGGTTGCCGCGGGAGCGCCTCACGCTGCTGCGGCAACTGGAGCGGGGTCCACCCGGACCACCGCTTCTGCTCCTGCCGCTTCTCGCGCCGCGGCGGCAGCCGGGGCGGGGTCGTCTCAGACCACCACCACAGTTCCCGCCAAGCGGCCAAGGGAATCTACTCCTCCACCTTCTCGCGCCGGCGTGAGCCGGACTTCGACTTCTCCGCGTTCAGCTCCGACGAGGAAGAACAAGAAGAGTAAGATTCTCTTGTTGTACTTGCAGTTCTTCAATTCTTGCTGTTTTGTCTTGTATCTCACTTGCTTTACTCTGAACTTATTGCTTTTTAGGACTCTTGCCCAGAGAGCAGCGAAGAGAGCCAAGGCCCCGGTGATTATCATCGAGGACGAACCCACCGCGACAGCAGGGGATGCGTCCGAGGCAACCTTGCCGGACCCGGCAACTGTTCTCCAGAGCAGCCCCCAGCGTAAGTATATGGTTCGCTCTCCGCTGTTGGGCGCGCATGGAGATGCTTGCTTTGCTGATATTTGATTGTTGGTTTGTGTAGGAGCAGAGCAGCCCCACCAGGAGTGCCCGGAGGCCGCCCCCCGAAATGCCAAGGGAGAGTCCTCCGGCAAGGGAGAGGTCCCCGGCAAGGGAGAGCTCTCCGGCAAGGGAGAAGTCTCCGGCAAGGGAGGGTTCTCCGGCAAGGGACAGCACCAGCGGCCCCCCAGCGGTCGAGACCATGACTGTAGAACCTGGCACAGGTAATCTTCTCGCTTCAAAACTTCCCTTGGGTTCTTCTTCTTTTGATCTTCTTTTTTGGATATTTGCTTGACTCTTCTCCCTTTTTCGGCTGTCAGATCCATCTGCTGCGGAGCCGATGGAGACCGAGGTTGCCGCCGACGACGCTGCTGCCGCTGAGGAAGCAGCCGGCGCTGACGATCCCGCCGGCGCAGAGGCCGCCAATGCTGCCGCCGCAGAAGCAGGCGGGGGATCTGGCGAATGTACTGACGGCCCTAAGGCCGCAGGAGCGCCAGGCGCTACACCGACCGCCGATCCCTCCGTCGCTGCCGCAGCGTCAGGCTCCGGAGAGCCCCAGCCAGGCGTCTACTTGAAGGACGGCGATGGCCTCTTCATCAACCTCCCCTGGGCGTCAAGCTCCAGGGCGCCGGTCGAAGGAGAGAGCTTTGACGGAGAGGTGCTCGCCTCCACTGGGCTGGCGCTGGTTGACGCGCCGAGCAGCAGCAGCAGCGAGCCTGAGGAGGAGCGACTGCTGCGGAAGCTGGTGTCACTCTACCGCGCCCGGCAAGCCAAGCTGGAATCCCGCGAGGCGCTTGTAGCGAAGGCGGGAGTGGACATCGAAAAGCGCACGGAGGAGCTCCGGGGTCACAACTAGGAAGCTCTCTGGTCCCTGGCAGAAGAGCGGGCGCTACTTGCCGAGGAGCAGAAGGCTTTCCTCCTCGAGCAGGCCGAAGTCGAAGAGCAACAGCGGCTTGCCGCTGAAAAGCTGTCTACGCAGGAGGGCGAGCTGGTGCAGCGGAAGGTCAATCTTGACAGCCACAAGGAGGAGCTTGCCGCGCGCGAGCAAACATTTAGCGGAGCCCTGAAGCAAGCAGAGGATGCTGCCGCAGCTGCCGAGGCCGCCAAGAAGGAGCTGGAGACGAAGGTGGCACAGCTGGAGGCCAATCTCAAGGCGAGCGTTGAAGAGCTTGCCGCGCTCAAGCGTGAGCGGGAGAAGGACGCCCACTGCTACTCGGAGCTGCAGGCCCGTCTCGCCGAGAAGGGCCAGCAGCTTAGCACCGCCAAGGACTCCAACGCAGATCTTGAGTTGAAGCTGACCACTTTGCCCAAGACGCTGGACGGCGCCAAGGAGCAGGAGACAGCCCTGAAGGAGGAGGCGAAGGCCGGCAAGGCGCTGCTGGCGAGTGCTGATGCCGCCCAGAATGCTTTTAGGGAGAATGTGGAGCACTGGACGGAGGGTCTTGTAAATGTTGCCGCAGACATTGACAGGGAGCTCGCGCACCTGGGAATGGAGGATCTCGGGTATCCCTCCGACGAGAACCTCCAACCCAGCGGCAAGCTCACCTTGTTCTTCAAAGGCGTGGCGATGGCCCTCCAGCGACTCCGGGAGAGGATCCCAAAGAAGCTGGTCGACGAGTCGCGCAAGATCTGCGCGGGAGCTCTTCAAAAGGTGTTGGTGAAGGTGGCCTTCCGCAACCCGGGCCTCAACCTCACCAATGTCCTCAGGACCTTGCCACTGGATGCCGATCTGGAGGCGCTCAAGACCCTTGTCGCACCCATTGTGGACAAGGTGAGCGGGATCAAGAGGGTTGAGGGCGATCGCGTAGACTAGGCCGCCCGTTTTCTTCTTTTCTTGTTGCTGTTGGTCATGTTATGAGAACAATCTGTTAGAGCCGCGACAAGCTATCTTGTAATATAACTCTATTTCGGGTACTGATTGCAACGTTATTTCCTTTACTTGATTCCTTCCTTTGTATGTTTTTGCCCTACGCTTTTAGGGAACTTGCTAGCGCAGGCACCTTAGCCGCGAGCGCTGAGTGCGAAACGTCAGCAGCCTGCTGGCGGCGCCGCTACCGACAAGAAACCATGTCGCAGCTAGTCGCAGCTCACTTAAGTTGTTGAGCAGACTCAAGACAAAGTAAGGGCGCAACTAGCTACAAGTTGGTTCCTCCGCGCAGAGGTTTTCCATACAAAGCACGGTCGTTCAAGGAAGATAACTTAAAAATTTAAAATAAAATCTGATTGCTCAAACTTTGGCAACTTAGCTTTTTTGTCGCTTGTTTCCCGGCAAGGCGAAACTTTCTTGAACGACGCCTGGTCCATACCATTATCTTCTCCTTTCCCCCCGGCAAACTTGTGGGCGAGGGAACCTTCCTTTCCTTGAGAAAAAAAGAAAGAGGAGAAAATAAAGATAGTGAGCCTTATGGCTCGTTGTTGGTTACCGGGGGTAAGTGCTGCACAAAGTGTCAGATAACACATGCAGAAAATAAAAAGCATGGAATTGACAAAATGCGCGGAGCACATAAGCTTTATGCACGGGGTTTGCGCCCGGCTTTGTACAAAGGATTACATGCAACAGCGGCAAGACTTGTACAAAAGGTGGTTGCCGGAACGGGTCCCGGCAACCGCGCCTTACGGGTAAAACTTACGAAGATGCTCAATGTTCCAGGAGATGCTCACTGGAATGCCATCTTCGGTCTCAAGGCGGAAAGCGCCAGGCCTAGTGACTCGTTTCACCCGGTAAGGGCCTTCCCACTTCGGCGTCAACTTGTTGGAATTCTTGGCGGACTGAACACGCCGAAGAACAAGGTCGCCTTCCTCGAGACTTCTGGCGTTAACTTTGCGGCTATGGTAGCGGCGCAAAGCTTGTTGGTAGCGAGCAGCTCGTACAGCAGCCTGAAGACGGTCTTCCTCAAGGAGCAGCGCGTCATCTTGTCGCAGCTGCTCTTGCTCGAGCTCATCATAAGCGAGCACTCGAGGTGACCCATATACGAGTTCTGTGGGGAGAACTGCCTCTGCTCCATAGACTATAGCGAAAGGTGTCTGGCCAGTGGCTCGATTTGGCGTCGTCCTGATCGACCAAAGAACCACCGGCAGCTCCTCGATCCAGCTTCTTCCGCACTTGTGCAGCCTGTCGAAAGTCCTGGTCTTGAGCCCACGCAGCACTTCAGCATTTGCCCTCTCTGCTTGACCATTGCTTCTCGGGTGAGCAACAGAAGCGAAGCAGACCTTGGCGCCAAGATCTTGGACGTACTGCATGAAGGTGCGGCTCGTAAATTTCGTACCGTTGTCGGTGATTATCCTGTTAGGGATCCCGAAGCGGCAAACAATCGACCTGAAGAACTTGACTGCTGACTGTGCTGTCACCTTCCTCACTACTTCCACTTCCGGCCATTTCGTGAACTTATCGATTGCGACGTACAAGTACTCAAAGCCCCCGACTTCTCGGGGAAAAGGGCCGAGGATATCGATCCTCCAGACCGAAAATGGCCAGGATAAAGGGATCGTCTGGAGAACTTGAGCTGGCTGGTGTATCTGCTTGGAATGGAACTAGCACGCTTCACACTTGGTTACTTGTGCAGTTGCATCCTGGAGGGCTGTCGGCCAAAAGAAACCTTGCCGGAATGCTTTGCCGGCAAGTGCTCTTGTGCCAATGTGGTGACCACATATGCCTCCATGTATCTCTGCCAACAGCTTTTGTCCATCTTCCCGATGAATACACTTTAATTTCACCCATTGAGTCTTCTTCTGTACAGTGTGTTGTCGACAAACTGGTACATACTTGACTGCCGGGCTACTCTTTCCGCTTCTTCTTGCTCTTCGGGAAGTTCTGTCTGAAGGAAACTGACGATCTGCTGTGCCCATGCTGGAGCTTGTGGCTCGACAACAAGGACTAAAGGCATATCTGCTGCTGCGGGAACATCCGCTTCTACGACAAGAACCTGCGGCTCTGCCGGAGCTTGACGTTCCCCGGCAAGCTTGCCGGAGCAAAACTTGTCGGGAGCCTCTGCTTCAACGGAACAAACCCTCGGGCTTGCCAGAGCAGACTGCTCCCCAGCACTCTTGGTGTTGATCTTGGGGACCTTCTTGGCGGCGGCTTCGGGAAGCTCTGCCGGAAAATAGTCACCAGAAATCAACTTCCTCTTCTTGCCCTGTCCAGTTGATGGCGTTACGGACGGTGAGTCAGCTTGAGCACAAAGATCCCTAGTTCCACAGGTAACTTAAGTGCGGCGCACTTTGACAGGCCATCGGCAATGTCGTTCTGAGCTCTTGGAACATGCTCCATCTGTAGGCCGTCAAAGTGCTCTTCTAGCTTTCTCACTTCGTCAACGTAGGCTTCCATCAATGGACTCTAATAATTCTTGTTCACTTGGTGGATGACAAGCTGCGAGTCACCCCTGACAATGAGTTTCTTGATCCCAAGGTCTGCCGCGATCCTGAGACCGGCAAGCAAGCCTTCATACTCTGCAGTATTGTTTGTTGCTTGCTCCTTGGGAAAGTGCATCTGGACTACGTACTTGAGGTGCTCTCCGGTGGGCGCGACAAGCAGCACGCCAGCGCCGGCGCCTTGCAGCGAGAAGGCACCGTCAAAGTACATGAGCCACTCTTTGCTTGCCTCCTTGACGGGGATGCTCGTTTCTGGAATTTCTTCATCTGGTGTTGGCGTCCACTCTGCTATGAATTCTGCCAATGCTCTGCTTTGGATAGTTGAAGTACTCTCAAACTTGAGGCCAAAGCTTGACAGTTCCAGTGCCCACTCAACAATCCTACCTGTCGCTTCTGGATTCTGTACAATCCTTTTCAGCAGAAAGCGAGTGACAACTGTGATCTCATGTGCTTGGAAGTAATGGCACAGCTTTCTCGAGGCCATGAGAAGGCCGAAAAGCAATTTCTGCACACCAGAGTACCTTGACCTAGCCCCCTGCAGAAGGGAACTGAAAAAGTAAACTGGGCGCTGCACCATTCTCTTCTGTATCTCCTCGCGCACCTGCGCAGATCCATCTTTGTCAGGACCAGAGCTTGTCGGGGAAGCCCCCTGCTTGTCGCTGGATGCGCCTGCCATGGTTGCTGGCTCGTCATCTGCCTCCCTCTCTGCCACTAACGCAGCACTAACCAGTTGATTGGTTGCCGCTATATACAACAGCAACTTCTCTTGTGGCTTAGGTGCGACAAGAGTTGGAGTGGAGGACAGGTATCTCTTCAAGTCCTGCAGCGCAGCCTCCGCTTCCGGAGTCCATTTCATTGGACCCGCCTTTTTCAAAATTTTGAAAAACGGCAGGGCGCGCTTGGCAGACCTAGAGATAAACCTGCTGAGAGCAGCCACGCAACCGGCAAGTCTTCGTACATCCTTGACGTGCTTTGGTGCTTCAATCTGCTCAATGGCCTTGATCTTGTCGGGATTGGCTTCAATTCCCCGCTGAGACACGAAGAACCCGAGAAGCTTGCCGGAGGGGACTCCAAACACACACTTCTCGGGGTTGAGTTTGAGGTTGATCTTGCGCAGATTTGCAAAGGTCTCGTCTAAATCTTGAATTAGGGTTGCCTTGTCCTTGCTCTTGACCACTATGTCATCCATGTAGGCTCCCACATTTCTGTGTATTTGTGGCTCAAGAGGGACATGGACTACCCTTGCAAATGTTGAACCAGCATTCTTTAAACCGAAAGGCATCCGTATGAAACAGTACGTGCCACATGGAGTGATGAATGCGGTCTTCTCCTCATCTTCTTCTGCCATGAAGATTTGATGGTATCCTGAGTATGCGTCAAGAAATGAAAGCAAGTCACATCCGGCCGTGGAGTCAACAATCTGGTCAATGCGCGGCAAGGGAAATGGGTCTTTGGGACAAGCTTTATTAACATCGGTAAAGTCGATACAAAGCCTCCATTTCCCATTTGCCTTGCGCATGACTACAGGATTGGCCAACCACGTAGGATGGAGCACTCCTCTGACAAGGCCTGCTGCTTCCAATTTCTTGATCTCTTCTATGATGAATTCTTGGCGGTCCACTGCTTGCTTCCTGACCTTCTGCTTGACGGGCCGCGCATGAGGACAAACGGCAAGATGGTGCTCAATTACTTTCCTGGGAACACCGGGGATGTCAGACGGTTGCCACGCAAACACGTCGACGTTCGCCCGCAGGAAAGCAATGAGCGCGCTTTCCTATTTAGGGTCAAGAGTGGCACTGATGGTGAAGGTACCACCAATGTCGTCCTCCTTGGCAGACACCTTCTTGGTCTTTGGTGGAGCTGCCATTGCCTTCTTACACTTGCCGGTGGAGCTCGATGGTGCGTCCTCGACGGTAGCGCAGCACTCCGAAGAGGTGCGCTTGCTGGAGTGGGCATCAGAACTCTTGCCGGAGTTGGTCTTCTTCTTCCCCCCGGGAGCTTCAACGGCAAGTGACTTGCGATCTGTTGCGGCTGCCGCTTCCCGGTAGATCTTGTCGGCGCAGATAAGAGCATCCTTCTTGTCGCCAGGGACAGAGATGACACTTATCGGGCCTGGCATCTTCACCATGTTGTATGCGTAGTGAGAGGCTGCCATGAACTTGGCGAGTGCTGGACGACCGAGTATCCCATTGTAAGGCAATGGAAAATCGGCAATGTCAAAAGTGACCCTCTCAGTCCTGAAGTTCAACTCGCTGCCAAATGTTACTGGCAACATGACATTCCCCTTCGGCTGGCTCCTTCCCGGGTTGATTCCTTGGAATGTGCCGGTCTCTTTAAGCTCGCTGTCAGGGATCTGGAGCTTCTGGAGTACAGCGGAGGAGATCAGGTTCAAGCCGGCCCCGCCGTCAACTAGCATCTTAGTTACCTTGAGGTTGCGGATAGTTAGTGAAACCAACATCGGCAAGCACCCGACCGCAGTTGTGCGATCAGGGTGGTCCTCAATATCAAAGATGATAGGCATGCTGGACCATTTCAGAAGCTTGCGTGACTCGACAGGTGGTTCTGCCGCATTGACTTCCCGCACCCACTGCTTGAGTTGGCGGTGCGAAGTATGCAGAGAAGCACCACCGTCAACGCACAAGACCTCTGTGGCTTTCTGGAACTCCTGCTCACTGGTCTCGACATCATCCATGTCTTCGTCGTCGTCGTCATCTTCATCCTTGTCGCGGCCGCGGGGAGGTCTATCTCCTTGCCGCTGCTTGGCTTTGTCGCGGCGTCCTCCCCGGCCGACGCGCTTCTTGCCGGATTCCCCAGCGCCTCCTTGGGCCCTCTCCTTGTCGCGTCGCTCGTATTCAGCCTTTTGCTGCTGGACAAGCTGTTCGACTTTCTTGCAGCTCTGGAGGTCATGGCCCTTGGTGCGGTGGATCTTGCAATACTGCTTGTCGGTGCCGTCCTGCTTGTCAGCAACCGCCACAGCCTGGCAGTTGGTGCATGCGGCAATCTCCTTGCCGGAGCTACCAGCTTTGGCTTTCTTGGCGCCACCTTCGTTGTCGGACTGCTCGACGACTAGCGCATCATTGCGTTTCTTCTTCCTGTTGTTCCGCCGCCGGTTTTTCTTTGCCGCGGCAGCATCCTCGCTGTCAGATCCTCCTGCTCCTGTATTCTCTCCGGAGAGTTTCCTCCCTTCCTCAGCACGTGCACACTTGTCGGCCAGGGCATACAGCTCACTGACGTCTCTGATCTTGCACATCGCCATCTCCTCCTGCATCCTGCGGTTACGCATGTTCTGATGGAACACGCTGATGACCACGGTAGGGTGGACATCTGGGAGGTTGTGTTGTACACGGCTGAATCTCTGAATGTACTTGCGCAGGGGCTCTCCTTCCTTTTGGCCAAGCAGGTGAAGGTCACTCTCTTGGCCATGAGGTTTGTGGCCGCCTGTAAAGGCGCCGACAAACTGATGGCACAGGTCTGCCCAGGAGGATATGGATTCGTCCGGCAAATGCATGAGCCAGGACCTGACGTTGGGCTTGAGCACCAGCGGGAAGTAGTTGGCAAGGATCTTGTCGTCTCGCCCCCCGGCAGCTTGCACTGCGATGGTGTAGATGCTGAGGAACTCCGAGGGATGCGACTTGCCGTCGTACTTCTCTGGTACATCTGGCTTGAAATTCTTCTTGCTGGGCCACTGGACTTGCCCCAGCTCACGAGTAAACGCAGGGCAACCTACCATGTATGGCAAGTCGCCTGGTTCCCCTGGTGCATGCATGTCGACAGAGGGCCCAGCGCGCTGGTCTGATTGACGCCGCGCTTCTCTTCGGCGCTCGATGCGAGTACAAGCGTCTTCTTGTTGCCGTTCGTGAAGAACTTGGCGCTGATCGCGACGAGCTCGTGGATCTGATGATGCGGTGGAGTCGCTGTCGAGGTGGATCCGGTGAGTCGGCGATCTTGGCCTTCGGGGCGGAGAGTGCACCGTGGTTGCACCTCCACCGATCTGGTCGCCACCAGCTCGTGCCTGGCTGACTTGCCGCGGCTGCGAGGTACTCGGCTGCCATGGATCGTCGCCGTTGGCGAAGCCGATGAGACTCTGAATGGTGGCCCTCCAGTCGTCGATCTTGTCTGCCGCTGGAGGGTAGTCTAGGAGCAGTTGAGCTCGCGCCAAAGCTTCTGCTGAAGTGGCGGGCGGCGGCGGCGAACGGTGCGAGGAGCGGGATATGCTCGGACTTCTAACTATGTTAGAAAGAGCAGTATCCCGTCCAGGCGACCGTGCCCCGCTCGCGCCAGCATGTTGGCGTGCATGCTGGTCTTGAGCACTCCGAGATCCACCAGCTCGATCTTGGTCCAGCAAACGTATGGTATCGTGAGTATCATGACGATGCCAGTCCCGTGCCTCCTGGGATGGGCGCGGTGCATGTACGGACGCCGAGGTCTTGGAGTGCGCCTGGTCGTTGTGGGAGCCGACTGCGCCGCTGATGGGCAGCGCAGCCCTGTCCTTGGACATGGCAGCACCGTGAGCTCCCTCGTCGACGCCCGTTCTTCCGCCGGTGTCTACCCCACCAGCCGTTCGCTCCGGCGATGGTGGGTTCAGCGTGGACGGAGCAGCCGCCTCCGAAGCCTTCTTCTTCGGCGGCATGTCGATGAAGACGATGAAGATTTAGCTCGTGCGAACGCCGGATCAGGTTCACACAACCTCGACGTACCCCCTGCCTGGCGCGCCAAAGATGTCGGGAGACTAACCCACGAACACCTATGGGACCGGCGGACCGAGCCCCTTTCGGTTCGGCAGGGGGGCGGAGATCGCACGAAGAGCAGATCGAGGCGAAGCACACGAGCAGTTTACCCAGGTTCGGGCCGCACGGATGCGTAAAACCCTACTCCTTCTTTATGGTTTGTATTGAGTTCTTGCTCGGGAGCGCCGAGTGCTACAGTACACACCAGCAGCTAACGAGACCGAGCGTGAGTGTTTTTTTCTCTCCCCCTTTCTACGTTGCGCATGGGCCTCCTTTTATATGCTCAAGGGGTCACCGAGAGGTGGCAACGTAGACAAGGGTAAAAATGGAAAGGCATTGCGGTTCCTACCGCTGCCTGCTACAGTGTATCATACCTAACCCTGACGGTAGGGGACAAGGGCATTAAATGCCCGTCTGCGTCACCCAAATAGTGCAAAAGGGACTGCCAGGGATGCCACCGCTCGCCATGATGGAAATCTTGTCAGCGCCGCTTGCCACCGTGTACCACTGGCTGCACAGCTTCCCGCCACGTACGCCTGGAAGGGTCCCAGAGCGACACGTTGGTGGGTGTGCTGGAGCGCAGGTAAAGAGTGGAGGCTTGCCGCGGCAAGCGCCTTGCCGCGGTCGTTGTCTTGTCGCGTCCGGGAGCTTGTCGCTCACCAGGCCCTGCCGGGATGCGTGGCGCGTCGTGGCAAGTTCCTTGAGATGCCTTGGTTGGCCTTCCCGCCAAGCTCCTCTTGCCGGGGTCTTGTCTCCTTGGCTTGGATACTTTGTTCTTGAATGGCTCCAAAGGAACCATGGAGGATCTTGGCGGTCACCCGGCAAGCCTTGCCGCGGGATGCTGCGACTGCCCGTGCACAAGTTCGGGATACTAGGGTACCCCTACTCTAGTACACCGACACAATTATTATACAAAGCATGACAGATGGATATATTAGTGGCAAACGTAGACCTAGATAGCTAATCACAACAAGGAATCATATTAGTGGCCTCGACGCTTCTCTAGGGTTTGGGGTGGCCTCGCCAACTCTTCTAGGGTTCGGGGTGGCCTAGACGACAACACTCTTTTAACTTGGTAAATTTGGGTGGCCTCGGCAACGCTTCTAGGTTTCGGGGTGGCCCCTTCTATATGTCACGTTTGCCTAGTGTCAAAGGATTCAACATAACCATGTCTTCATCATTAGGCGAAAGTAACAGACGCATGATGGTACGAAGTTCTCCCAAGTTGTTCTGGAACGGAGTCCCGGATAGGATAATTCGTCTTTTTGTATGAATTTCAGCAAAGGCCTTCCAAATATCGCTATTTGGAAGGCCTTTGCTAAAATTCGTACAAAAAGGTGAATTATCCTATCCGGGACTACATTCCAGAACAACTTTGGAGACCTTCGTACCATCATGCCCCGGTTACTTCCGGCTAATGATGAAGCAATGGATTTCTTCAATACTTTGACACAAGGCAACCTGTTGACCCCTTGGCGACCCTCGACCCCTCGGCGATCCACGACTTTCGACCCCTCCGCGACCCTCGACCGCTCGGTGATCCATGACCCTCTACCCTAGTTCCTGACCCTTGACCCCCTAAAGTCACGTTTGTATAGTGTCAAAGGATTCAACAAAACCATGTCTTCATCATTAGGCAAAAGTAACAGCCGCATGATGGTACGAAGCTCTCCAAAGTTATTTTGGAACGGAGTCCCAGATAGGATAATTCGCTTTTTGGCACAAAGTTCAGCAAGAGCCTTCCGAATATCGCTATTTGGATGGCCTTTGCTGAAATTCATACCAAAAGACCAATTATCCTATCCGGGACTCCATTCCATAATAACTTTAGAGAACTTTGTACCATCATGCCCTGGTTACTTCCAGCTAATGACGAAGCCATGGATTTCTTCAATACTTTGACACTACGCAACCTCTCGACCCCTCGGCGATCCTCAACCCTCGACCCTCGAACCCTAGGCCCCTCGACGACCCTCGAACCCTGGGCGACCCTCGACCCGTCGGTGACCCTCAACCCTCTACCCTAGTTCCCGACCCTCGCCCCTCGAACCCTCGGCGATCCCCCCCCCCCCTCATGTCGAAGTTATCGGGAAGGGGGTATATCGACCCTCCCTCATGTGGAAGTTATCGAGGAGGGGGTATATCGACAACGACATAACCGATAAAAAAATAAGAAGAGGAGGAAGAAGAAAGGAATAAAGGAGAAGATCGAAGAAAAAAAGAAGAAAAAGAGGACAAGAAGAAAGGAATAGAGGAGAAGAAGAGAGAAGAAAACTTTTAATATATTATTCTATTTTTCTTCTTCTCCTCTTTTTTTCTTCTTTTTTCCTCTTCTTCTTCTCCTTCTTCTTCTCCTTCTTCCTCTTCCTATTTTCCTTTTTCCTCTCTTTCTTTTTCTTCTTCTTCCTTCTTCCTTCTTCCTACATAAAACTTCTCTAAAAATGTAACTTTTGCATATGTAAAAGTTTTTCTTCTTCCTTCTTCCTTCTTCCTAGCTAGATATATAAAACATTTCTAAAAATGTAAGTTTTGCATATATAAAACTTTTTCTTCTTCTTCCTTCTTCTTTCTATTCCTTCTTCCTAAATATATAAAACTTTTCTAAAATGAAACTAACCTAAAATGCACTAAATCAGAGAACATACATAGATAAAACTTTTCTAAAAATCTAACTTTTGCATAAATGAACATATATACATAGAGAACATACATACATATATACATTTTTATAAAAATGCAAAAAAAACATAAATAAATATGAACACATAAATTGACAAAAAATATGCACAAAAACATATACATAAATTTTCCTATTCATACACATTTTTTTAAAAATATGCACATATCTATGAACATATACATAAATAGACAAAAAATACATTTATGAAAAAAAAGCTATGAACATGTACACATATATACACATACACACATATACACACACAAAATACCTTTATGAAAACAATGCAGGGCGGGTGCAGCGGGCTGGCGGGCGGCGCCATCGCAGGGCAGGGGCGGTGGCGGCCAGTACAACACTACTGGGAAAAGGCATGCTAGTGGCGCACCTGTTTTGGCTACTAATGGCGCACTACAGGTGCGCCACTAGCATCACGCCATTAGTAATTAATACTAATGGCGCACCCCTGGTGCGCCATTGGTATACCAGATACTAATGGCGCACCAGGGAGTGCGCCATTACTAACCCTTAGGTGCTCCACTGATATTCCCTTTAGGTGCGCCACTAATAGCCTTATAGGTGCGCCACTAGTAATAAAGGAAGGTGCGCCACTAATAAGGGCTAAAATGCGCTACTAGTAATGTATTTGGAAAACAAAAAAATCCAAATTTACAAAAAACAACCTATAAGGAAAAATAATTTAAAACAAAAAATGAAATAGAATAATAATTTTTTTTATAGTGAGAATATTACAATGTCTTTACAAGTATCAAATAAAAGAAAAATTACAAAGAAATAAAAGGAAATTCTAAAACTCATCTTCGAGTAGTCTTTTCTTCTTTTTCTTTACTTTATCCCTCTAAAGAATGATAGAAATATGTGAGAATGAACATTGCAGAGAAGTGAAATTGAGCAATTATTTGCATCCGACATCGAAGATCTAAGATACCTTGAATCATAGACATGGTTCATTTTATGAAGCCAAGAGTCTATGCCATTCAGGATGCACAGTTCCTTGTCAGAAGAACTTAATTATTCAGTAAACACAGTCCTAAGCTTTTTACATGAGACAAAACATAAGGTACATGCTTGACCTAAGCTAAGGCCATGCTAATCCTGCTAACAACACTCATGCAACTAGCTAATCAAGATTACTACTAACATAATTCACCGAAAAGAGTAACAGGTGATGCATCAAAAGGAATCTGGCCAGATCCGATCACATTAGACAAGCCTAGGTGTGTGGATCCAAAACAAAGTATGCTGATCTTTGATAAATGAAAGTTAAGGTTAATAATCTAAACTTTAATATTCTGAACTTTGTTACAGTTTAGCCCAAGGAGAGATGCTCTATTCCTAAGAAATTAACTATTTAGTGACATAAATGTTGTGATTGATGTGACGATGAAGGAGTTTAAGTTCTGTACCTCATGCATTGTGTCACCGTCCAGTGCGGCTCGCTGTGACGTAGGGTCCTCATCTCGACAGTGTGTGCGTTTTGAAATGAGAATGTGTTCTATTCTAGAACCATAACTGAATTCTTCAGCTCCAACGGTTTGATTAAAGCAAGTATAAGCTCCCTCCCTGCACAAAACAAATGAAGGAAGCATACGGTACATCGTTAGCATGTGATTATCATGAAGTATACTATAGTTGTAATAATCCTATATAACTATAAATTTAATCCCCACTGAAAATTTTTCCTGTCCTCACAGCCTACCACATCAGCAAATTACTAACTTCTTTTAGTTGTTCAAAGATGGAAACCAACACTAATATGCGTGCAAAGTTCTGAGGACATTGTTTAACCAATAGTAAAATATGTACTTACATTGTTGGTTCTGAGGACATGGAGTAATAAGCTATAACAAAGTTGCAAAATTATGAGAAGAATAAGAGTAGCAAGTAAAAAACGGGAGCCGCGATACCTTTCAGGGTATTTTGATCTGAAAGCATCCAATAAGGGACCTCCATGTTCTCTCAACATGTATCTCAGCCACTCACGAAACCTTAAATCAGAAGTAAAATTCAGTAAAACACCTACACATGTTCTACTGCAACTAGGACATCCTAAGAGTACATAGATTTAGTAAAATTCAGTAGAAGTGTAGAACTACAAGCTTCAGGTTCAATATTATTCAAGGAAGTGCTTTAAAGTGTTACAGAATAAAAATAATTGCTTAGCATTAGCTTTATGAAAGCAAAGAAATATCATCCCAACACGAACGCCTCCACCAGCACTATTGTTGTGCAGCAACTACTTCCATAAACTTTGCCTCCCAACTCCTAAGATATAACTATTTACTGTTTAAATGGAGCAGTAGTGTGCCTCTCTTCTGATGGATGAAGCTGGTATCTCACGAGCCTGTACATCGTGAGTAATAAGTACTACACACATCGTGAGCTCTGTTTCTCATTATCTCAGTTTCCTTCCGACAAGTACAAACTAGTAATGGGATGTACTACATATCAACTAGAACCACTGGTCATCAGGGGAACACGAGGTCCCTATTTGCTTCGAGAACTAATTATCAACAAAGGTTTCAGACGTTCAGCCCGTCATCTCCTAGTATAGTAGTAGTAGGCAAATTAATTAATTCACTAGCAGTTTTTGAGCATGGTCCTATGATCCTCCTGATGAAAGATAGATTGATACACTAATGAGCAAACCAAATTCGGGAGGGAGTGGAAGAAAACTCACAGCCAGGTAGATTCCTCACCGCCCACCTCACAGTCACACCTCGCCGCCGGCAAGATTCCCCATGGTCGCCGCCCCCATGCTCTCACCCTTCCCCTCCACCTCCCCGTGCGCAACCGCACTGATGTGTCGTTTCCCAAGCAGAACAACCACGTATAGGGAGCCATCCTCTCCTCTCCCGGCGGGGTGCAGTGCTGCAACCGTCGATCTGGGAGCCGCCTGGCCGTGGCTGCGGGGATCTCTGCCCAATGGAGGATGGGGACAAGAGCTGGAGATGGGGGAGAAGGAGATGTGGAGAGGGAAGGGGAGGGCCGGCTGGCCACTTGGTGGGTGGAGAACGGCGGCGGAGGAGGACGAAGACGACCACTAGGTGGGCGGAGAATGGCGGCGTCGGCAGAAGAAGAGAATAGACACGGACACCTCCACCAGCACGGACAGAGTATCCAGATGCGAGGTCCCGGCTAGCCTAGGGTTTCGTGGCGGCGCTTGAGGCTTGATTGGAGGCATGTCCACGAGGGAATCTGTAGGGGGGCGTCGGCGCTTCCCCTGACGGTGGCGAGGTTCGGGAGGGCTGGTAGGATGCGGGGCGGAGGTGGGGCGAGGCTGGGTCTCACGCGAGCTCAGGGACAAAGGGGGATTCAGGAGAGGACTGGGAGGCGGATGGGGTAGGAGAGGTCTAGGGCCGGCAGTGGAAGGAGGGCTGCGGTGGCCGGCCGGCGGCGCGGGTGAGGGGACGTGGTGGCCGGCGGTTGTTGGTGGAGGTGAGAAATCGTGAGAGGGAACTCGAGCTATGCGGTGGATAGGTGAGAGGGGAAAAGAAAAGAAAAAGGCGGGCCGATCGGTGCAGCACGTAGCAGTGGCGCATCATGGGTGGTGCACCATTGCTAGCCAAAAATGCCCACCTCCCCAGGCTTACCAATGGCGCAGCTTTGCTAGGTGCGCCATTGCTATTTTAGCAATGGCGCACCTGGCAAAGGTGCGCCATTGATAAGCCTGTGGAAGGGGGTGGACCCGGGAAAAAAATAGCAATGGCGCATTGGACTAAAGGTGCGCCACTCCTAAAAAAATAACAATGGTGCACCTTCTTCTGGTGCGCCACGGCTATATAGCAGTGGCGCACCACCACCATGATGCGCCACTAATAGGGATATTGGCTATAGCCATTTTCCTAGTAGTGCAGGGAGGAGGAGGAGGGGATCAGGGCGGCACTCATAGTGAGGAGACGTCGGCAACGAGGAGCGGGCTCAAGGGTGGCGGACGGCGACGGCATGCTCGGGGGCGGGGGCAGGGGCGCGTGGGCTCGGGGACGACGTTGGCGATGGCGACGGAGACGGCGACGACGAGGCACGGGCGATAGCGGACGGCGACGGCTGGGGCGGCGGACGGCGTCGGGGCAACCTAGCGGCATCGAGGAGGTCGGCGTCGTCGGGGTCAAGTGGTGATGAAAACCAAAATTTTCACAAGTGTTTCTTATATAGCAAACTCTTTGGTCCCGGTTCGTGGCATCAACCAGGACCAATGCCCCCCTTTAGTCCCGGTTGGTGCCACCAACCGGGACCAAAGGCCTCTCCTTCCCGCGTCAAAAGTTTAGTCCCACCTCGCTAGCTGAGAGAGCTCGAGAGTGGTTTATAAGCGTTGTTGCACCCACCCTCTCGAGCTCCTCTCAACGGCAGGCTTTCGGGCCTAATCTGTCACTATGTTCCAGCGGGCCTATTGGGCCTATTGCGAGCCTGAATCTTGGTCCATTTTTGGGTTTCTAGTCGTATTTCGGCCGTGGTGGCCCAATAGGTGACACTTTTTTTGTTTTCTTTGTTGCTTTATTTATTTTATTTTGTTTCTACTTACAAAAAAAATACTTACTATTGCTATTTTTATTTATTTTATTAAAGTTTGTTTATTTTTCATTATTAAAGTTTATTTTGTTTATATTTACTTATTTTATTAAAGTTTATTTTATTTTATTTTATTTTGTTTCTAATTATTTATTTTATTAAAGTTTATTTTATTTTGTTTTGTTTCTACTTATCTATTTTATTAAAGTTTATTTTATTTTATTTTGTTTCTACTTATTTATTAAAGTTTATTTTGTTTCTACTTATTTATTTTATTTTTTCTTATAATGTTTTGAACAGAAAATACTTTGATAATTTTAATTGCATACATTTTATATAATTTTAGTTTCAATAATACTAGAGGTTTATAAAAGCTTTTTAGGTGATTCCTTTTGCCATTAGGGCTTCATTAAATTTTTTTCTAGTTCATTCTTTTTTCTATTAGAGTTTCATTAAAGTTTCTAGTTCATTCTTTTTTCTATTAGAGTTTCATTAAAGTTTCTAGTTCATTCTTTTAGTTTATTATTTTTTCTATTAGTGTTTCATAAAAGTTTTCTAGATCATTCTTTTTTATATTAGTTCATTCTTTTAGCTAAATGACCCTGAAATTGAAAAGCACTTCAGATGAACTCTGAAGAGGTTGAAAATTCGCATGGTATCATCATTTTACCCACATAGCATGTGGCTAAAAAGTTGAGAGGGTTATGGCAAAAACTGGATGCACTTCGTGTACAAAACGGACAATCTCTTTTGAAGTGTCACGGTTTCGGACGAAAACTCATATGTTACAAAGGGATTCATTTTTTGAACATATTTGAACTCCACACTTTTTGTGTATTCAAAATGCACCATTCAAAGCCACATCATCAATTTTCAACCCTTTCTGAATTCATTTATTATTTTTCATGCATTTACTGATTTTTTGAGCTATATGACCCTGAATATGAAAAGCACTACAAATGAACTCTGAAAAGGTTGAAAGTTGGCATGGTATCATCATTTCATCCAAATAGCATGTGCTAAAAATTTGAGAGGGTTACGGCAAAAACTGGATGCACTTCATGTACAAAACGGACAATCTCTTTCGAAGTATCAGGGTTTCGGACGAAAACTCATCTGTTAAAAAGGGATTTCATTTTTTTTAACTTATTTGAACTCCGGACTTTTTGTGTGTTCAAAATGCACAATTCAAAGCCACATCATCAATTTTCAACCCTTTCTGACTTCATTTGTTATTTTTCATGCATTTACTGAATTTTTAGCTATATGACACTGAAAATGAAAAGCACTACAAATGAACTCTAAAAAGGTTGAAAGTTGGCATGGTATCATCATTTCACCCAAATAGCATGTGCTAAAAAGTTGAGAGGGTTACGGCAAAAACTGGATGCACTTCCTATACAAAACGGACAATCTCTTTTGAAGTATCAGGGTTTCATACAAAAACCTGTCTGTTACAAAGGGATTTCATTTTTTTGAACTTATTTGAACTCCAGACCTTTTGTGTGTTCAAAATGCACCATTCAAAGCGACATCATCAATTTTCAACCCTTTCTGACATCATTTTGTTATTTTTCATGTAGTTAATGATTTTTTTGAGCTTCTGTCCTTTGCCTATTACGCCCGTAACAATGGATAATCTTCGTCGTTTAGCAGGGTGCTTGGGTCAGCCTTGACATAGAATGGAGGAATTTCAAGAAACTTTTCATAATCTTCGGACATGTCTGTCTTGCCCTCCACTCCCACGATGTCTCTTTTTCCTTAAAGAACTATGTGGCCCTTTGGCTCATCATATGATGTGTTCGCTTCCTTATCTTTTATTTTTGTCGGTTTGGTAGACATGTTCTTCACATAGAAAACCTGCGCCACATCATTGGCTACGACGAATGATTCGTCTATGTACCCAAGATTGTTCAGATCCACTGTTGTCATTCCGTACTATGGGTCTACCTGTACCCCGCCTCCTGACAGATTGACCCATTTGCACTTAAACAAAGGGACCTTAAAATCATGTCCGTAGTCAAGTTCCCATATGCCCAATATGTAACCATAATATGTGTCCTTCCCCCTCTTGGTTGCTGCATCAAAGCGGACACCACTGTTTTGGTTTGTGCTCTTTTGATCTTGGGCGATCGTCTAAAATGTATTCCCATTTATCTTGTATCATTTGTAAGTCAATACAGTCGAAGATGGTCCCCTGGACAACGAGTACAGCTCATCAGAAATAGTGTTGACACCTCTGAGACGTGTTTCCAACCAACTGCCGAAAGTCCTGATGTGTTCACATGTAATCCAGTCGTCACACTACTTCGGGTGTTTGGAGCGTAGACTGTTGTGTTCATCAACATACGGGGTCACCAAGGTAGAGTTCTGTAGAACTGTGTAGTGTGATTGAGACCAAGAATGCCCATCCCTGCATATTATTGAGTCCCCTCCTAGCGTGCCTTTTCCAGGCAGTCTCTGTCAGGACCCCGATTCCAAGTCACATCGATCTAGCCGGTAACACCTCATATCACTTTGCGGCCTCACGCATGGTATTCCCACGGGTGTCGCCTTACCATGGCCCGGGACCGTTTGCGCCTTTTGGCTCACGTATATGATAGTGTCGCTAGCATCCATATGACAGAGAACCCGGGCCGACATCACTAGTCGTGAACCCAAAGTGGCACTAACTTACGGGGACATGTCGTGACCACACCCGCACTACTGCTAATTAGCAGCAGCGCTCCTTTTTGAGCCGCGCTGCTGCTAAGATTCTGTGTATAGGGTTTTCCCTAGTAGTGACAGGCATACATGAATGAACATCGAGCATGTCGGTCAGCAGCATGCCAATCCAGGCTGTAGCACTTGGACTAGCAGGACTCCGGGAACCCGGGCTGTAGCAGGCTAGGCAGGACTCCCGATGTCATCGCGTGACATTTCCCGAAGGGACAGACACAGGAATGAAGTGAATCACATGCCGGCCAGTCAAGTGTTCCGAAGTAGTAGTGTTGGGCTAGTAGGACTCCGGTGAACCAGGCTGTAGCGGACTACTATGGCTCATGGAAGCACAAGACTACATTTCCCCATAAGAGAGGCTACCAAGGATAAACAACTAGGTTGTCGGATCCCGCACATACCAAGCATTTCAATCATACACACAATATGCTCGATATGTGTAAATACAACATGGCATCACAACATAACTCTACGACTTAAGTATCTATTCATTAGGCTCTAAGGAGCCAAGCATTACAAACATGGGTCTCATGACCCCAACATACCGAGCATACAAACAACAAGCACATGCGGAAGCTTAACTTGTCTGAGTATAGACAACTACAAATGTAGAAGGCTGAGAAGCCTGACTATCTACAAGACCATGCCGAGGGCACAAGATCGTAGCTGAGGCAACAAGCTGAACGTCGAAGTCCACACAGAACTACTAGTGAGACTGACGTCTCTCTGCAAAAACATAAAATAGGCAAACGTGAGTACAAATGTACCCAGCAAGACTTACATTAGAACTAACTACATATGCATCGGTATCAACAAAGGGGATAGTGGGGTTTAACTGCAGCAAGCCAGCTTTGACTCAGTGGCTAACCTGAACTACGACTATAAGCAACTCTTTTGAGGTGGCGCACATGAGTCCACATATTCACCAATCAATACACCACTATGAATCTGCTTCCGTCTCCCTACGAGAAGGCCATCCATAGCACTCACGCTTATCTTGCGAGTTTTAGAGTATCCACTTTCACTTGTCTATGAACTATTATAGGAAACCCAGAAGTCCTTTACTACGGACACGGCTATTCGAATAGGTCATTTATAACCTTGCAGGGGTGTACTTCTTCACACATGTTTCCACCACTTAGCGTCTCCACACGACATGTGCTCGGCAAACTTCAAGCGAGAGCCGACGTGGGTGTAGACCACGGCCTACCTAAACACTCAAGTCTCTAGTCTAGGTTTATCGCCTATCCAGGTTCCATCCGCAGGGAGGCCGGCCGAGGTTTCCACATACGGCGCCGAACAATGTGTACAGGGTTCTGCGACACCAAACGGGCGCCCGGCATACCCGGCCACGTGCCTACCGCATCACAGCCCACCCCTCGGGTCAGCGCTGCGCACGGCCTCCGGCATACTACAAACACCTGAAACTACTTGCACCTCCTGGACATAGGACAAGGGTGGTTAAGAAGTCGAGCGGGCTCATATTTCAGGGCCCAATGTGTGGTAGTAGTTGTACATGGATCACAAACACAGAACGCAATTCCTAAGGACGGCTTCAATGAGACAACCCACCATGTACTCCTACATGGCCTCTCACCGCTACCTTTACCAAATCGTGTTCACACACGGTAAGACATGTTCATCACCATTCCAATTCATCCCTGATGAGTCAGACCTGACTCAACTCTAAGCAGTAGCAGGCATGGCAAACAATCATGAATGAGTAGGCACATCCGGGCTCAAACAACTCCTACTCATGCTAGTGGGTTTCATCTATTTACTGTGGCAATGACAGGTCATGTAGAGGAAAGGGGTTCAACTACCGCATCATGTAACAGTTGAATCGTTGTTGTCCTAATGCAGTAAAAGAGAGCAGGAGCGAGAGAGTGGGATTATAACAGAATGAACAAGGGGGTTTTGCTTGCCTGATGGAGTGCTAGTAGGATACTGCCCTTCAGTCGGATAATCGAGGGTATCCTCGGAGGGAGAATCTACCACGAAAGATACATCGAACACAATCAACGCATGACGATATGCAACAATATGATGCATGCTATGACATGGAAATATGAATGTGTTTTGGGCTAGTGCAAGCTAGAACAGATTGAAATGAGTCCATTTGAACCAAAGATTCAAATGCAAACCCATTTTATGAAGTCATATTAGTGCATTAACTTGTTTCACCTAAACAGCAAGGTTAAAGTGTTCTAACATGCATGAAACTAGTACAGATGGAAAGATTGGATTTTTTCTGATCATTTTTCATATATAAATTATTTGATTTGGAGCTACGGTTGAATTACTATGATTTTTAGGAGTTTAGGCAATTTTCTGGATTTCCTAATTATTTAGAAATAAACTAATTCCAGAAAATGCATTAATGCGTCAGCACTACGTCAGCAGTCAACGGGGATGGTCCACGTCAAACCTGACCTATTGGACCCACGTGTCAGTGTCATAACTAACTTAACAGAGTTAGTTAGTGTTAGGTTAAGCACTAATCTAGGTTAATTAGCGCTAAACTAACCTAACTAATAATTAACAGGGGCGGCCCACATGTCAGTGGGTCAGGGGGGAAGTCAAACCCCGGTCAAGCGGGGTCAAACCCGCCGGACTTGGTCCACGGCTCGTCGCCGGTGAAGCCCGAGACGGCGGAGGGGCTCGGAATTTGCCCATGGTCGACCAAATCGACCACGGTTTGGTCCTACGCGTAGTTGGGGCTCACGCGCATCTGGTAGGCCTAGCGGGAGGAGCTGGGGTGGTCTGAGTCGATGGCGGCGAGCACGAATGCGGCAGCCGGAGTTCGGGTCTCGGCGGTTTTGGTGTTGCAAAGCACGACATGAGCAGCTGGAGGGGGTTTTGGGCTTGTGGCGTTGCGTTGAGCACGGCTATGTGCTCGGTTGCAGCTCTATGTGACAGTGGCCACGGCGGCGACATGGTCGGCGGAGCCGAGCTCTCGGCCACGATGGGCAACGGTGTTAGCGGGAGGAAAAGAGCCAGGAGAGAGGGGGGATCGACGCAGAAGCTCACAGCGGATCGAGCGGATGGGTTAGCGAGCTCGGGAACATGCTGGAGCGAGTGGGCGGCGAGGGAGATATACAGCGGCCGACAACGAAGATGAAGATGATGGAGTCGCTTCGAGCGTCTCGCGGGCATGTGGTTCGTCTTGGAGCTCCGTGGCGTCGAGGTGGAGCCTTCGGGCATGGCGGAAGGGTGAGGGGGTGGCTCTGGGCGCGGTGGCAGCGAACGGCGGCGGCGGTCGCTATCGGGTGAGCTCGGGGAAGGGGCTAGAGGGGAAGGGAGAGAGCAGAGAGTGAGGGGAGAGGCAGAGGGGGCTGCGGGGCGTCTCCAGACGCGTCGGGGCACCTCGGTGGCAAGCAAGAGGTGGATCTCAGGCGCACGCGCTGTCGACACGCCTCTGCCTACTGGCACAGGTTGAAGACAACCGCTTCACACCAGTGGGCTGGGCCGCCAGTGGGCCTGCCAGTTGGGTTGCGAGGTGAGTTTCCCTCTCTCTCAGTTTTCTGTTATTGTTTTTCTATTTTTCTGCAACTTCTGAGCTTTATTAAAAATACCAAAACATTTTCAAAAATCCTGAAGATAATTGTGGGATCTGCTTGGATTATTCCTAACAGCCCTCACTTAAGTTCAGAATTAATTGAGCACTTAAAATAATGTATAGCATTTAAATGCCCAATTGCAAATAGCATATGATTTAATTCGGTGACCTTATGTGTCCTAGAAAATTGTGCACCATTTTTGTCAGAGGTTCTGGACCAAGGCAAAGATGATGAACATTTTAGAAGGGCATTTCAGGTTCATTGAGAAAATTATTTAGTAACCCTAGTTGGTTTAGGTGGTGCTGGGGGTTTTGTATCATCCCCATTTCAAGTTTCTTTCAAGATTAAACATGATGCACACCTGAGGCTAGCCTAGTCAATTACCAGAAGCTAGCGATGTGAAAACTCACCCCCACTAAACAAGAATCTCATCCCGAGATTCAAGCATCGGGTCAAATGAAGGGGGAACACAACTAACACAATCTTCATGATCCAGGTTGCACTTTGTAAGAACATTGATTCGTCACCATCTTTGTCTCGACGTCTTGCTTCGGAAACTTCAACCAACATGACAATGAGAAAAAAAACTCTTGAAGAATCGATCTTCTTGAAGATCGAACAACTCAGGATCAACTCATGGAGTGAGACATTGAAAACATCTCTCGAGCTGAGACACGAAGCATACACTTAAGACGGCGGTGAACGGTTGTCAACGTAGCGATGAGTTGAGTAGCCATGATACCATAACGAGACATCTTAGAGGAGGTGACTTGTAGAATTATTCCCTTAAGTGGAAAAAGAATTACTTTTGATACAGAGATCATTGGAACTCTTCTTACCAGCCTAAGGCAATTTACAAACATTCGTTTGAAGGAGTTCGAAGGAATGACATACTCGGACTAGGATGGATGATGTGGACTACCTTATTAAAGACAACATAATGGATGATTTTCTTATCATCGGAGATGGATGGGACCCATGGTAAGTCCACTTTTGAATATGATCCTGAACAACAACTACTGAGGTGCAACTCGGAACAAAATGCAAATGCTGGGAATGATTCTGGTAACTGGGGAAAAACTCAACAGTCGAGAGTGTTTCCAACATTCCAATGGTTATAGAATCATCGAAGAAACTGAGAGCATAGGGATCCCTAAGGAACAACTTCAAGAATAAGTCATGCGAAATCCTCATGGGAGGTGACCAAACGGCTTAATCAAGATACTACAACAATAGTGCTTCCAGCTAGGTGCGTCCACTTCACTGGAACCTATATCATAGTTCTCGGAAGAAGTTCCAACCATCATACCTGCCTGAGATTCAAATCTGGTTGGCAACAGGATAATTAAGACAATGTGTCTGGAAAAGAAAGTTGCAACACAAACCGATGAGATGACGCTGCGAGATTCTCGGGATATGAACTACAGTACCAAGCTCCAAAACATGAGCTGGTTCTACTACATACATGTGAGCATGTTGTCCAAGACAAAAATGACCACATAGTAGTCTTATAATAAAACACTATCGAGTTCTGGTCGGGAACCATCATCAAGGATTTCGAAGTCTTTATGCAAGTCCATGGATTAGATCCCAAGCATAGACTTCTTTTCCTTGAACAAGTCAATCAGTGGCTTGGTGTGCTAGGGAATACATATGGAGTGGAGATAATTAATCTACCAAACCATAGAATACATTCGCACATGCATAACTGACTTGGTATGGTACTAGAGGAAACAAAAGAAATCTTTCTCGAACTCACGGCGGCAGCTTGCACCAAATGCACATCAATTCAAGGAAGTCACTTCTTCCATCCAAGCATAAGCTTCATGAACGGAACACGAAGGCATTGCTTACAAAGCTTCCAACACTAGGTTGATGTTCAACATGAATCATGGAGGAGACAAAATGTTGTTGATGGGCTCAACAGCAACTCATCGGAATTTCCATATCGCTGGAATTCCACAATCATGTGAACAAGGTGATAGCTTTGGTCAGAACCAAAAGATATAATGGTGTATGCTCGAAGAAACAACCATGAGTAAGACAACATTACGAATATCGCTGGTTCTGATTTGATTTGAGGATATCCCATACTCGAATCAAAGATTGGATAATATGGTACGTCCATTAACTGATCACGAGGGTCAATCGATGAAAACACCATCTTTCTTTAACACACATACAAGATATCCCTTAAAATGAACTAAGTCGGACAAGCTTTTATCTTCCAACTCTCCAAGTTGTTGTTTAGCTTAACCAACTAGCTCAGGGGTATCCAACACAGATTCTTGGAGAAGGGGTGGTTTATAAGAAACCAACTTGATCACGAGCTCAACATAGAGGTTAGGTGACAACCTGGTTACACTTCCGAGAAGATATACGGAAAATCACGAACCACCGATATGTCACTAAGCTTGAGAGCAATCTTGCTTTTCAGGGAAAGACAATATGATCAAATAAGCAAGGATTGACACTATCCTAGCTCATTGATCGAAAAGTGCACCGGAAATAAGGACTAGGTAGCACGATAAACCTTAGGGTGATGATTCAATAATCAACACGCTGAGGATAATATTGTTGTCCATTAACTACCAAGCAACACAGTTGCTAGGAGTATTGATTTCAAACATCACGATTCACTTGTAGGCATTCCTGTTGCGACAACACGACACCTAGGAATGAATAATGATGGTGAGAACTATCACTACGTCAAGAATTCATAAGGGAAGGTGCAATTCTCATGACATTCCTGACACAAAGTGGGTAATACTTTAGGGTAGAACAGACTAAAAACTTGATTACATTTGATCTGCGGAATACAACTGCTTTGACCCAATCCTAGATATGGATGAGCTACTGGAGTTTGTTTCTCCTAGTCATTCTAAACTAGAATGGCTTGACGGACCACAAGAATGATAGGCACCGATGAACGAATGCACGCATACTCTTGACTATCAATTGATAGACGGAGGTCAGAAGACAACTAAAGAGGGACAACTCAAAGGAACATATGTTTTCTGAGTTGTGGATGCATGGATTAGTATGCTGAACAAATTCAACATATTTCTTCCGGATAACCCATGCGGAGAGGTAGGATTGGCAGAGTCACAATACAGAATGGGGAACTCATCAAGAGCACTCCTGTTGTGATCTTTTGATCCAACAAACTTCTGTCATAAGTGGTTCATAGTATTTGGAAGAAGGAAATACCACGGACCTCGAGGACTAATGCAAGGTTACTAATATACTAAATGTACGAGCAACACTATAAACACGAGGTAAGTAGGGTGAATCTTGGGCTTAAGAACCTAGAAATAGAAGGCCTACTAACTAAAGGGCATCACATGATGCTTTCGAGAATGGGGGCCAGAATCATCACACTGGGAACACAAAACATTGCTAGATTACTGAGTGGTTCTAAAAGACACCTAGGGTCATAATACTAACTCCAACATATATGTTAAGGCAATGGAGTACCTCAACAGACCGAATAGTGTGCTTAATCTGGCCAAAAGGAACATCGAAAACGGGAAGAAGGAATTTACAAATGCATCAGATTGTTTAGAAACCTGGGATGACCCGGACAACATAACGGTTGTAAATGCTCAAAAAGATTTGAGACATCCTGCAAAATTTGTGGCATAACCACTCAACATCACAATATCAAGGTTCCAAGTCCAACTAACAACACACTGGAGTAGTAGAAACTGAACTAGGGCTTGAGACCAACAATCCTAAGAGTCTAAGGTTTAGCAACACGTGATCCTGATAGAAAGACGAGGAAGCCTAGTTTATTAATCCCCATAGAAGACAAGAGGATGACTCAGATCAGAAGGCCATAGGGTAAAGGAGTAAGAAGAGCCTTACGTTCCATCCCACAATCAATTCCCCTACATATAACTAAAGCATTTCTAGACTCAACTTCGACCAGTTTGGCTTGATAATCCTACAGGCAGTCAGGCTCTGATACCAACACTGTCAGGACCCCGATTCTTTCCAAGTCACATCGAACTAGCCGGTAACACCTCATATCACTTTGCGGCCTCACGCACGATATTCCCACGGGTGTTGCCTTACCATGGCCTAGGACCGTTTGTGCCTATTGGCTCACGTATATGATAGTGTCGCTAGCATCCATATGACTGAGAACCCGGGCTGACATGACTAGTCGTGAACCCAAAGTGGTACTAACTTACGGGGACAGGCATACATGAATCGACATCGAGCATGTCGGTCAGCAGCGTGCGAATCCGGGCTATAGCACTGGGCTAGCAGGACTCCGGGAACCCGGGCTATAGCAGGCTAGGAAGGACTCCGGATGTCACCGCGTGACATTTCCCCGAAGGGATAGACACAGGAACAAAGTGAATCACATGTCGACCAGTCAAGTGTTCCGGAGCAGTAGTGCTGGGCTAGCAGGACTCCGGTGAACCGGGCTGTAGCGGACTACTATGGCTCATGGAAGCACAAGACTACATTTCCCCATAAGAGAGGCTACCAAGGATAAACAACTAGGTTGTCGGATCCTGCACATACCAAGCATTTCAATCATACACACAATATGCTCGATATGTGTAAATACAATATGGCATCACAAGATAACTCTACGACTCAAGTATTTATTCATTAGGCTCCGACGAGCCAAGCATTACAAACATGGGTCTCATGACCCCAACATACAGAGCATACAAAACAACAAGCACATGCGGAAGCTTAACTTGTCTGAGTAAAGACAACTACAAATGAAGAAGGCTGAGAAGCCTGACTATCTATAAGACCATGCCGAGGACACAAGATCGTAGATGAGGTAACAAGCTAAACGTTGAAGTGCACGCAGAACTACTAGCGAGACTAACGTCTCTCTACAAAAACATAAAACAGGCAAACATGAGTACAAATGTACCAAGGAAGACTTACATCAGAACTAACTACATATGCATCGGTATCAACAAAGGGGGTAGTGGAGTTTAACTGCAGCAAGCCAGCTTTGACTCAGTGCTATCCTGAACTACGACTGCAAGCAACTCTTTTGAGGTGGCGCACACGAGTCCACATATTCACCAATCAATACACCACTATGGATCCGCTTCCGTCTCCCTACGAGAAGGCCATCCATAGCACTCACGCTTATCTTGCGAGTTAAAGAGTATCCACTTTCACTTGTCTATGAACTGTTATAGGCAACCCAGAAGTCCTTTACCGTGGACACGGCTATTCGAATAGATCATTTAAAACCCTGCAGGGGTGTACTTCTTCACACATGTTTCCACCACTTAGCGTCTGCACACGACATGTGCTCGGCAGACTTCAAGCGAAAGCCGACATGGGTGTAGACCATGACCTACCTAAACACTCAAGTCTCTAGTTCAGGTTTATCGCCTATGCAGGTTCCATCCGCAGGGAGTCCGGCCGAGGTTTCCGCATACAGCCCCGAACGATGTGTACAGGGTTCCGTGACACCAAACGGGCACCTGGCATACCCGGCCACGTGCCTACCGTATCACACCCCACCCCTCGGGTCAGCGCTGTGCATGGCCTCCAGCATACTACAAACACCAGAAACTACTTGCAACTCCTGGACAGAGGACAAGGGTGGTTAAGAAGTCGAGCGGGGTCATATTTCAGGGCCCAATGTGTGGTAGTAGCTGTTCATGGATCACAAACACAGAACTCAGTTCCTAAGGACGGCTCCAATGAGGCAACCCACCATGTACTCCTACATGGCCTCTCACCTCTACCTTTACCAAATCATGTTCACACACTTAGATTGCACATAGTAGGACATGTTCATCACCATTCCAATTCATCCTTGATTAATCAGACCTGACTCAACTCTAAGCAGTAGCAGGCATGACAAACAAGCATGAATGAGTAGGCACATTAGGGCTCAAACAACTCCTACTCATGCTAGTGGGTTTCATCTATTTACTGTGGCAATGGTAGGTCATGCAGAGGAAAGGGGTTCAACTACCGCAGCATGTAAAAGATGAATCGTTGTTGTCCTAATGCAGTAAAAGAGAGCAGGAGCAAGAGAGTGGGATTGTATCAGAATGAACAAGGGGGTTTTTCTTGCCTGATGGAGTGGTAGTAGGATACTGCCCTTTAATCGTATAATCGAGGGTATCCTCGGAGGAAGAACCTACCAAGAAAGATACATCGATGACACAATCAACACATGACGATATGCAACAATATGATGCATGCTATTACATGGAAATATGAATGTGTTTTGGGCTAGTGCAAGCAGAACATATTGAAATGAGTCCATTTGAACCAAAGATTCAAATGCAAACCCATTTTATGAAGTCATATTAGTGCATTAACTTGTTTCACCTAAACAGCAAGGTTGAAGTGTTCTAACATGCATGAAACCAGTACAGATGGAAAGATTGGATTTTTCTGATCATTTTTCATATATAAATTATTTGATTTGGAGCTACGATTGAATTACTATGATTTTTAGAAGTTTAGGCAATTTTCTGGATTTCCTAACTATTTAGAAATAAACTAATTCCAGAAAATGCATTACTGCGTCAGCACTACGTCAGCAGTCAACGGGGACGGTCCAGGTTAATTAGTGCTAAACTAACCTAACTAATAATCTAGGTTAATTAGTGCTAAACTAACCTAACTAATAATTAACAGGGGCAGCCCACACGGTAGTGGGTCAGGGGGGAAGTCAAACCCCGGTCAAGCGGGGTCAAACCCGCCGGGCTTGGTCCACGGATCATCACCAGTGAAGCCCGAGACGGCTGAGGGGCTCGGAATTTGCCCATGGTCGACCAAATCGACCGCGGTTTGGTCCTACACATAGCTGGGGCTCGCGCGCATCTGGTAGGCCAAGCGGGAGGAGCTGCGGTGGTCTGAGTCGACGGCGACGAGCACGAATGCGGCGGCCGGAGTTTGGGTCTCGACGGTTTCGGTGTTGTGAAGCACGTCTGGAGCAGCTGGAGGGGGTTTTGGGCTTCTGGCGTTGCGCTGAGCACGGCTATGTGCTCGGGTGCAGCTCTATGTGACAGTGGCCACGGCGGCGACATGGCCGGCGGAGCCGAGCTCTCGGCCGCGATGGGCAACAGTGTTAGCAGGAGGAAAACAACCAGGAGAGAGGGGGGTCGACGCAGATGCTCACAGCGGATCGAATGGAGGGGTTGGCGAGCTCGGGAAGAGGCTGGAGCGAGTGGGGCGGCGAGGGAGATCTCCGACGGCCGACGGCGAAGATGAAGATGATGGAGTCGCTTCGGGCATCCCGCGGGCGCATGGTTCGTCTTGGAGCTCCGTGGCGTCGAGGCAGAGCCTTTGGGCATGGCGGAAGGGTGAGGGGTGGCTCCGGGCACGGTGGCAGCGAATGGCGGCGGCGATCGCTCTCGGGTAAGCTCGAGGAAGGGGCTAGAGGGCAAGGGAGAGAGCAGAGAGTGAGGGGAGAGGCAGAGGGGGCTGTGGGGTGTCTCCAGACGCGTCGGGGCGCCTCGATGGCAAGCAGGAGGTGGAGCTCGGGCGCGCGCGCTGTCGACACGCCTCTCCCTTCTGGCAGAGGTTTAAGACAACCGCTTCAGGCCAGTGGGCTGGGCCGCCAGTGGGCCTGCCAGGTGGGTTCCCAGGTGAGTTTCCCTCTCTCTCAGTTTTCTATTTTTGTTTTTCTATTTTTCTGCAACTTCTGAGTGTTATTAAAAATACCAAAACGTTTTTCAAAAATCCTGAAGATAATTGTGGGCTCTGTTTGGATTATTCCTAACAGCCCTCACCTAAGTTCAGAATTAATTGGGCACTTAAAATAATATATAGCATTTAAATGCCCAATTGCAAATAGCATATGATTTAATTCAGTGACCTTATGTGTCCTAGAAAATTGTGCACCATTTTTGTCAGAGGTTCTGCACCAAGGCAAAGATGATGAACATTTTAGAAGGGCATTTTAGGTTCATTGAGAAAATTATTTAGTAACCCTAGTTGGTTTAGGTGGTGCTGGGGGTTTTGAATCATCCCCATTTCAACTTTCTTTCAAGATTAAACGTGATGCACACCTGAGGCTATAGCCTAGTGCATTACCAGAAGCTAGGGATGTGACAGTCTCCCCTCATACGGCGATTTAGGGAGACCAATCTTCTTAATGCCAGGAATGAAGTCAACACAAAACCCAATGACATCCTCTGTTTGATGGCCCATGGAGATGCTTCCCTTTGGCCTAGCGCGGTTATAGACATATTTCTTTAGTTCTCCCGTGAACCTCTCAAAGTGGAACATATTGTGTAGAAATACGGGGCCTAGAACGACAATCTCGTCGACTAGATGAACTAGGACGTGTGTCATGATATTGAAGAAGGAGGGTGGGAACACTAGCCCGAAACTGACATGACATTGCGCCACATCACTCCTTAGCCTTGGTATGATTTCTGGATCGATCACCTTCTAAGAGATTGAATTGAGGAATGCACATAGCTTCACAATGGCTAATCGGACATTTTCCGGTAGAAGCCCCCTCAATGCAACCGGAAGCAGTTGCGTCATAATCACGTGGCAGTCATGAGACTTTAGGTTCTGAAACTTTTTCTCGGCCATATTTATTATTCCCTTTATATTCGATGAAAAGCCAGACGGGACCTTCATACTGAGCAGGCATTCAAAGAAGATTTCCTTCTCTTCTTTGGTAAGAGCATAGCTGGCAGGACCTTCGTACTGCTTTGGAGGCATGTTGTCTTTTTCGTGCAAATGTTGCAGGTCCTCCCGTGCCTCTGGTGTATCTTTTGTCTTCCCATACACGCCCAAGAAGCCTAGCAGGTTCACGCAAAGGTTCTTCGTCATGTGCATCATGTCGATTGAAGAGAGGACCTCTAGGTCTTTCCAGTAGGGTAGCCCCAACATATAGATTTGTTCTTCCACATCGGTGCGCGTCCCTCAGCGTCATTCAGAACAGATAGTCCGCCGGGACCCTTTCCAAATATTACGTGTAAATCATTGACTATAGCAAGTACGTGATCACCGGTACGCATGGCGGGCTTCTTTTGGTGATCTGCTTTGCCTTTGAAATGCTTGCCTTTCTTTCGACATTGATGGTTGGTCGGAAGAAATCGGTGATGGCCGAGGTGCACATTCTTCTTGCATTTGTACAGGTATATACTTTCGGTGTCAGCTAAACAGTGTGTGCCTGTGTGGTATCCCTTGTTTGTCTGTCCTGAAAGGTTACTAAGAGCGGGCCAATCATTGATGGTTCAAACAGCAACACGTGCAGGTTAAATTCCTCCTGTTTGTGCTCAACCCACACACGTACACCATTTCCATTCCACCACTATAAAAGTTCTTCAACTAATGGCCTTAGGTACAAATCAATGTTGTTGCCGGGTTGCTTAGGGCCTTGGATGAGAACTGGCATCATAATGAATTTCCGCTTCATGCACATCCAAGGAGGAAGGTTATACATACATAGAGTCACGGGCCAGGTGCTGTGATTGCTGCTCTGCTCCCTGAAAGGATTAATGTCATCCGCGCTTAAACCAAAGCACATTTTCCTTGAGTCACCTGCAAACTCAGCCCGATACTTTCTCTCAATTTTTCTCCACTGCGACCCGTCAGCGGGTGCTCTCAACTTCCTGCCTTTCTTACGGTCCTCTTTGTGCCATCGCATCAACTTGGCATGCTCTTCGTTTGCAACCGTGGTATTATAGGAGCATACTACATCACCTTGGCAGGAACCCTCTTCCTGGGGGCCTCGCCGTCAATATCACCAGGGTCATCTCGTCTCATCTTATACCGCAATGCACCGGATACCAGGCATGCGTTCAAATCCTTGTACGCTCCGCGGTTGTCACATCCCTAGCTTTTGGTGTTGCCTAGTGTTTGCATCTTGCTTGCATCATGTTTAAATTTCTGAAACTTGAATTGAGGATTGTTGAAACCTCAGAAGTCTGATTAAAAGAAGGGCAAGCACCCTTTTAAATAGCATTCTGTGAATCCAAAATGCCCTAAAAATAGTTTTGTAAATTTTGGCAAGAGTTATATATCAAACCAAAATTCTGGAACATTTTTAAGGAATTACTTTTGGGACTCTGAATTTAAATCAATAAGTATTTGACTTTTGGATTATATTCAATTTATATAGAATATATTTTAAAAGGCCCTGAAATTATTTATGTGCCTTTGGAATAGTCCATAATGGCAACATACAAATATTCAAAAGGTTTTGCCCTGCTTTGATTTACTTGTGAATTTGAATCAGTGGCAAAATGATTAAATAAAAGGAAACAACACACATAATAAAACAGAGCAGTTTTTACCTGGCCTCACCTGTGAAGCCCACCAGAGAGGCCAACCCACCTACGCGGCCCGCTACTGTACCGGCCCAGCCCACCTCCACCTCCCCGTCGTCTTCCTCCCCTCGCCCCGAAGCAGCTGCGTGCCAGCAGCAGCGCACATAGGAGCTCCACCTCCTGCTTGCCACGGAGGCGCCCCCGAGCCCATCCGACGCGCCTGGAGAAGCCCCGCGGACCTCCTCCCTCACTCCCCCATATCTCTGGTCTCTCCCGCACCCCTAGCTCCCTCCCGAGCTCCATCCGAGAGCAACCGCCGGCCGCCGTCTCGCGTAAGCGCAGCCACAGCCGTCCCCTCGCCTCTCCGAGCTGTCCACGAGCTCCGCCTCGTTCCTCTCCTCCTCCTCACCGAGCCTCCCGACGCCGGAATCCCCAAAAACTTCGCCGGCCTCGTTGTGTTCACCGTCGGGCACCGGAGATCGTCGCCGCCGATTCGTCGTCCACATGGCTTCCCCGAGCACGCTGGCCATCCCTACGGCACCGCTGTGAGCCCCCGAGCATTTTCCCCCTCTCCCCGCGGTCAATCCCATCCTCTAGCCCGTCTAGCCACCGGAGCCGAGAGCTCCGTGCCAGAGCCCGAACCAGCCGCCCCCCGCATGCGTCATCGTTATCCCCGCCTTTGCAGGAGCCCGTAGCTTCCACCAACTCTTCTTCCCGCACACCACAACACCGCCCCGGCCAACCCCGTGTGGGCGCCGCCGCGGATGTGCTCCCCGCCGTTGTTCTGGTTCATCCCGGCTCGAGCTAACCGCACCGTTGGACGCGGACGAGTCGCAGCTGCACGTAGAGCCCCTCCGCCGCCCATTTGGTCACCGGAGGGCAAAGCCCGAGCAACGCCGCCGTCTCTGGACGTCGCCGGCGACTAACCGCCGACCTAACCTGGCTGTTAGGGGCTAATTACCCCACTAACTACCACCTAAGTCAATGATAGACGGGCCCCACTGCCTAACTAACCAGCTAACAAAAATAGTTAAGTTTAATCTAAACACAATGGCCCCACAAGCCAGAGTTGACCCCGCTGATGTGGCAGTTGACCGGACCCACCTGTCTGTGGCACTAAGTGTCTCAGGGTCACTGACCAGTGGGTCCCACTGGTCAGGTTTGACCTGGACCGCGCCCTGTTGACTTGCTGACGTCACATCGATGTCATGCTGATGTAGTAAATGCTTTTCTGGTTTTTCTTATTTAGAAATGATTTAGAAATTCCAGAAAATAGTTAAAACTTCTAAAAATCATAGAAATTCAACCGTAACTCCAAATGAAATAATTTATATATGAAAAATTATCAGAAAAATTCAAGGAATCCATCTGTACCATTTTCATGCATGTTTGAGCAAGTTAACCTCACTGTTTAGGATGAAACATGTTTAGGGCAAATTTCATAATAGGGTTGGAGTTGGAATTTGATATAGTCTTGAATTCCACTTCAATTAAAATGACTTTCTGTTGCATTAGCCCAAATCACAACATATTGCCATGTCATGATCATGCATCATATTGTTGCATTAGATTGATTGTATTCTTCCTTATTTGCCGGTAATTGCCCCCTCTCAGTAGACGTTGTTTCCGGCGACGAGATCGATGACACCGATGAAGAGCTATACTATCTTCAGAAGTGCCAGGCAAGCAAAACCCCCTTGTTCATTCTGATACAATCCCACTCTCTCGCTCCTGCTCTCTTTTACTGCATTAGGACAACACCGTTTCAACTGTTACATGCTGCGGTAGTTGAACCCTTTCCTCCGCATGACCTGTCATTGCCACAGTAAATAGATGAAACCCACTAGCATGAGTAGGAGTTGTTTGAGCCCTGTTGTGCCTACTCATTCATGCTTGTTTGTCATGCCTGCTACTACTTACAGTTGAGTCAGGTCTGATTCATCGGGGATGAATTGGAATGTGGTGAACATGTCCTACCGTTGAGAGCTAAGTGTGTGAACACGATTTGGTAAAGGTAGCGGTGAGAGGCCATGTAGGAGTACATGGTGGGTTGTCTCATTGCAGCCGTCCTCAGGAACTGAGTCCTGTGTTTGTGATCCATGAACAGTTACTACCACACATTGGGTTCCAGTAACTCGGCCCCTCTCGGCTTATTAATCAACTCGATCTCTGTCCAGGAGTTGCAACTAGTTTCTGGTGTTTGTAGGTAGTGTTAGTAGTCTACCAAGTGGCACCCGGTACAGGTGGGCTTGGGACAGACTAGGCACCGTGGCACGGTGTACCAAGTGGCACCCGGATGGTGGGCTTGGGAACCCTGCACACATCGTTTGGGGCCGTGAGCGACACCCCGGCCGGATCTCCTTGCGGATGGAACCCGAATAGGCGATAAACCTGGACGAGAGACTTGTTGGTTAGTCAGGTCGTGGCCGACTCCCTCGCCCGGCTTCCGCTTGAAGGTTGCCGAGGTACATGACGTGTACAGGGCTATAAGTGGCGAGAGCGTGTGTGAAGTAGTACACCCCTGCAAGGTTATCATTATCTATTCGAATAGCCGGATTCCTCGGATATGGAAACTTGGACCCCTTGCATAGTTCATAGACAAGTGAAAGTGGATACTCTAAAACTCGCAAGATAAGTGTGAGTGCTATGGATGGCGTTCTCGTAGGGAGACGGGAGCGGATCCACAGTGGTGTATTGATATGGTGAAATTGTGGACTCGTGTGCGCCACCTCACAAGAGGTACTTGCAGTCGTAGTTCAGGTTAAGCACTGAGTCAAAGCTGGCTTGCTGCAGTTAAACTCCACCACCCCCTTTATTGATTCCGATGCATATGTAGATAGTTCTGATGTAAGTCTTGCTGGGTACATTTGTACTCACGTTTGCTTATTTTATGTTTTGCAGAGAGACGTCAGTCTCGCTAGTAGTTCCACGTGGACTTCGATGTTTATCTTGTTACCTCAGCTACGATCTTGTGCCCTCGGCAGGATCTGGTAGATAGTCAGGCTACTCAGCCTTCTTCATTTGTAGTTGTCTGTACTCAGACAAGTTAAGCTTCCGCGTGTGCTTTGACTTGTATGCTCTGTATGTTGGGTCATGAGACCCATGTTTGTAATATCTCGCTCTTCGGAGCCTAATGAATAAATACTTGAGTCGTAGAGTCTTGTTGTGATGCCATGTTGTATGTACTCATATCGGGCATATTGTGTGTATGATTGAAATGCTTGGTATGGGTGGGATCCGACAATCTAGTTGTTTATCCTTGGCAGCCTATCATATGGGGAAATGTAGTCTAGTGCTTTCCGAGCGATAGTAGTCCGCTACAGCCCGGTTCACCGGAGTCCTGCTAGCCCAGCACTACTGCTCAGGACACTTGACTGGCCGGCATGTGTTTCTCTTCGTTCCTGTGTCTGTCCCTTCGGGGAAATGTCACGCGGTGACATCCGGAGTCCTGCCTAGCCTGCTACAGCCCGGGTTACCGGAGTCCTGTTAGCCTAGTGCTACAGCCCGGATTCACACGCTGTTGACCCACATGCTCGAGGTTGATTCATGTATGCCTGTCCCCATGGGTTAGTGCCGCTTTGGGTTCATGACTAGCCATGTCGGCCCGGGTTCTTTGTCATATGGATGCTAGCGACACTATCATATACGTGAGCCAAAAGGCGCAAACGGTCCCGGGCCAGGTAAGGTGGCACCCATGGGAATACCGTGCGTGAGGCCACAAAGTGATATGATGTGTTACATGCTAGATCGGTGTGACCTAGGATCGGGGTCCTGACAGCTTTGGTATCAGAGCTTGGCTGCCTGTAGGATTACCAAGCCAAACTGGTCGAAGTCGAGTCTAGAAATGCTTTAGTTATATAAGGGAATTGATTGTGGAAGGGAACGTAAGGCTCTTTTTACTCCTTATACCTCATGGCCTTCTGATCTGAGTCAACCTCTTCTCTTCTACGGGGATTAAGAACTAGGCCTTCTCATCTATCTATTAGGATGACGAGTTACTATGTTAGAGACTTATAGGATTGATCGATTTAAGCCCCAGTTCAGTTCCTACTACTTCCGTGTGTTCATAGTTTGTTTCAGAATCTTGATATTGTGCTTCTGAGTGGTTATGCCACCATTTTGTAGGATGTCTCAAATATTTTTGAGCATTTACAGCCGTTATGCTGTCCGAGTCATCCCAAGTTTCTAAATAGTCTGATGCAATTGTAAATCCCTTCTTCCCGTTCTCGATGTTCTTTTGGGCCAGATTAAGCTCACTACACGGTCTGTGAGGTACTGCGTTGTCTCGGTGTATATGTTGGAGCTACTATTATGACCATCGGTGTCTTATGAAACCATCTAGTAATCTGTCCATGTTTTGTGTTCCCAGTGTGATGAATCTGGCCACCATTCTCGAAAGCATACCGTGATGCCACTTAGTAGTAGGCATTCTACTCCTGGGTTTTGAACCCAAGATTCACCCTACTTACCTCATGTTGTTAGTATTTGCTAGTTCCTTTAGGATATTAGTAACCTTTGCGATAGTCCTCGAGGTCCGTGGTATTTCCTTCTTCCAAATACCATGAACCATTAAGGCAGAAGTTCTTTGAACCAAAAGCTCACAATCAGAGTACTCTTGAGGAGTTCTCCATCCATAATTGTGAATCTGCCAGTCCTTCTTCTTCTGCATGGCTTATCTGGAAGAAACCTGTCAAACTTGGTTCGACATATTAATCTATGCATCCACAACTCAGAAAGATATATGTCCCCTTGAGTTGTCCCTCTTCAGTTATACTTCGATCTTCATCTATCAATTGATAGTCAAGAGTATGTGTGCGATCGTGTTCATCGATGCCTATTATTCTTGTGGTCCGTCAAGCCGTTCTATTTCAGGAATGGCTAGGAGAAAGAAACTCCAGTACCTCATCCATATCCAGGATTGGGTCAAAGTAGTTGTACTCTGCAGATCAAATTGCAATTCCAGCTTTGCTCTGTTCTACCTTGGAGTGCTACCATCTTTACGTCAAGAGTGTCATGAGAATTGCACCACCTCTTATGGATTCTTAACACAGTAATACTTCTTGCCATCATTGTTCATTCCATGGTTCCCGTGTTATTGTAACCGGAATGCTGACAAGGGTACTGTGATGTGCGAAATCAATACTCCTAGCAACTCCGTTGCCTGGCAGTTAATGGACAATACTCTCATTCTTAGCATGCTGGTTATTGAATTATCATTCTAAGACTGATCGTGCTACCTAGTCCTTATTTCTACTGCACTCCTCGATCAATGAGTTAGGATTGTGTCAATTCCTCACTCTTTTGATCATATCATCTTGCCCTGAAAAGCAAGGTTGTTCTCGAGCTTCATAACATATCGGTGGTTCGTGATTTTCTGAATATCTTCTCGGAAGTATTACCAGGTTGTCCCCTAACTGATATGTTGAGCTCGTGATCAAGTTGGTTTCTTGTAACCACCCCATCTCCAAGAATCTGTGTTGGATACCCTGAGCTAGTTGGTTAAGCTAAACAACAACTTGGACAGTTGGAAGATAAAAGCTTTTCTGACTTAGTTCATGTTAAGGGATATCTTTTTACTGTGTGTGTGTGTGCGTTGAAGAAAGATGATATCTCCATCGATTGGTCCTCGTGATCAGTTGTTGGATCTATTGCCTTGTCAAAACTTAGACTTGAGTATGGGCTATCGTCAAGTCAAATCAGAACCAACGATGTTCGTAATGTTGTCTTACTCGTGGTTGATCCCTCGAGCATACACCATTATATCTTTTGGTCTGACCAATGCTATCACCGTGTCCACTTAATTATGGAATTCCATTTATATGGAAACCTGGATGAATTGTTGTTGAGCCCATCGACAACATCCATGTCCTCTCCATGATTTTGTCGAACATTAAGCGAGTGTTGGAAACTTTTTAAAGCATCTCTTCATGCTAGCTCATGAAGCATATGTTGGATGAAAGAAGTGACTTCCCCTGATTCACGTGCATTGGGTGCAAGCTGCCGCCGTGAGTTCGAGAAAGTTAGTTTTGCTTCCTCTGGAATCATCCCAAGCCAGTCATGCACGTGCGAAGTATTCCATGGTCTGATAGACTGATCATCTTCATTCCATATGAATTCCATAGCACACTAAGCCACTGATTGACCTATTCCAGGAAAAGGAGTTGTTGGCTATCCTAGGTCATGCACAAGATTTCGATATCCTCAATGATGGTTCCCCACCAGAACTAGGTAGTGTTTTATTATAAGACTACCATGTGGTCATATTTGTCTGGGACAATGTGTTCACATGTTGTAGCAGAACCAGCTCATGTTTTGGAGCTTGCTATCGCCGTTCATTCCCCGAGAATCTTGCAACGTCGTCTCGTTGCTTTGTGTTGCAAACTTTCATTTTCTTTCTAGACTCGATGAGTCTGGAGTATCCTGACACCAACCAGATCTGAATCTCAGGCAGATATGATGGTGGGAGCATTTTCCAAGAACTATAATATTGGTCTCCCGATAACCGGTAAAGTGGATGTCGTGGCCAACACATCCAGCCGGAAGACCTATTGTTGTAGTATCTCGATTGAATAAAGTTGACCACCTCCCCATAAGGATTTCGTAGGATTATTCCAATAGTTGTTCCTTATGGATTTTTGTGTTTCCGAAGTCCGACCCTTTTACTTGATGTCCTAGATATCAAACCATATCTATGATTGGATTACGCTAGCACATCAAGGAGAACATTAGAAGCGGAGTGCTAAATGTCTCGATCGATCATCTAGATTTTGTTTCCTTGGCCTCGCTAAGGTGAAATCTGAAAAAGTGTTATCTTCCTTTGCATCTGCATCATCCATCACCATTCATCATGGCGGTATGTTGGGTTGCCAGGATCCTTGACACGGATACTGGTAAAACCTTAATGAAAATGGAGATGCTCAAGTTCTTGAGAGCACGCGCAAGCACTAGGTTTTACCATTGGCGTTAACTAGGTTTTGCTTCCAGTTTCCTCGGTTATGTTATAACCTCTTCAAACAGTGGACTCACTCTCGACTATTGAGTTCTTCCCCAGTTACCAGAATCATTCCCAACATTTGCATTTTGTTTCCAGCTTGCACCTCAGTAGTTGTTGTTCATGATCATCTTCAAAAGTGGACTTACCATAGGTCCCATCCATTTCCGATGATAAGCAAAAATCATCCATTGTGTGGTATTCAACAAGGTAGTCCACATCATCCATTCTAGTCCGAGTATGTCATTCTTTCAAACTCCTTCAAAAGATCGATTGTGATTGCCTTAGGCTGGTATAAAGAGTTTCAATGATCTATGGGTCAAAAGTAATTCTTTTTGCCACTTAAGGGAATAGCTCTACGAGTCACCTTCACTAAGGTGCCTCGTTATGGTATTATGGGCAACATAACTTCTCGCTACTTTGTAACCCCCTCACCATCTATTTAGGCATGGAATTGTTGCCCGCCAAATCAAACCCCGTCGTTGTTCTTCCATCCCTCTCGATGTGTTTTGTATCTCAACTTGAGATGTTTCAACATCTCATTCCGCGAGTTGATATTGTTTATCTCGATCTTCGAGAAGATCAATCCTAGTTGAGTTTCTTTCTGTCGTCATCGCATGGATGAAGATCTCCAAAGCGAGGATGTCAAGATCGACATGATGCAATGAATCAACATCCTCGAGAAAGACTTCTGCATCGTGAAGATTGTGTTAGCTTGTGTCCCTCTGTCTTCTTACCTCACGACTTGAATCTCGGGACGAGATTCTTGTTTAGTAGGGGTGAGCTGTCACATCCCTAGCTTTTGGTGTTGCCTAGTGTTTGCATCTTGCTTGCATCATGTTTAAATTTCTGAAACTTGAATTGAGGATTGTTGAAAGCTCAGAAATCTGATTAAAAGAAGGGCAAGCACCCTTTTAAATAGCATTCTGTGAATCCAAAATGCCCTAAAAATAGTTTTGTGAATTTTGGCAAGAGTTATATATCAAACCAAAATTCTGGAACATTTTTAAGGAATTACTTTTGGGACTCTGAATTTAAATCTATAAGTATTTGACTTTTGGATTATATTCAATTTATATAGAATATATTTTAAAAGGCCCTGAAATTATTTATGTGCCTTTGGAATAGTCCATAATGGCAACATACAAATATTCAGAAGGTTTTGCCCTGCTTTGATTTACTTGTGAATTTGAATCAGTGGCAAAATGATTAAATAAAAGGAAACAACACACATAATAAAACAGAGCAGTTTTTACCTGGCCTCACCTGTGAAGCCCACCAGAGAGGCCAACGCACCTACGCGGCCCGCTACTGTACCGGCCCAGCCCACCTCCACCTCCCCGTCGTCTTCCTCCCCTCGCCCAGAAGCAGCTGCGTGCCAGCAGCAGCGCACACAGGAGCTCCACCTCCTACTTGCCACGGAGGCGCCCCCGAGCCCATCCGACGTGCCTGGAGAAGCCCCGCGAACCTCCTCCCTCACTCCCTCATCTCTCTGGTCTCACCCGCACCCCTAGCTCCCTCCCGAGCTCCATCCGAGAGCAACCGCCGGCCGCCGTCTCGCGTACGCGCAGCCACAGCCGTCCCCTCGCCTCTCCGAGCTATCCACGAGCTCCGCCTCGTTCCTCTCCTCCTCCTCACCGAGCCTCCCGACGCCGGAATCCCCAAAAATGTCGCCGGCCTCGTCGTGTTCACCGTCGGGCACCGGAGATCGTCGCCGCCGATTCGTCGTCCACATGGCTTCCCCGAGCACGCTGGCCATCCCTACGGCACCGCTGTGAGCCCCCGAGCATTTTCCCCCTCTCCCCGCGGTCAATCCCATCCTCTAGCCCGTCTAGCCACCGGAGCCGAGAGCTCCGTGCCGCCGGCCATGGCGCCGCCGTGGCCAGAGCCCGAACCAGCCGCCCCCGCACGCGTCATCGTTATCCCCGCCTCTGCAGGAGCCCGTAGCTTCCACCAACTCTTCTTCCCGCACACCACAACGCCGCCCCGGCCAACCCCGTGCGGGCGCCACCGCGGATGTGCTCCCCACCGTCGTTCTGGTTCACCCCGGCTCGAGCTAACCGCACCGTTGGACGCGGACGAGTCGCAGCTGCACGTAGAGCCCTCCGCCGCCCATTTGGTCACCGGAAGGCAAAGCCCAAGCAACGCCGCCGTCTCTGGACGTCGCCATCGACTAACCGCCGACCTAACCCGGCTGTTAGGGGCTAATTACCCCACTAACTACCACCTGAGTCAATGACAGACGGGCCCCATTACCTAACTAACCAGCTAACAAAAATAGTTAAGTTTAATATAAACACAGTGGCCCCATAAGCCAGAGTTGACCCCGCTGATGTGGTAGTTAACCGGACCCACCGGTCTGTGGCACTAAGTGTCTCAGGGTCACTGACCAGTGGGTCCCACTGGTCAGGTTTGACCTGGAACGCGCCCTGTTGACTTGCTGACGTCACATCGATGTCATGCTGATGTAGTAAATGCTTTTCTGGTTTTTCATATTTAGAAATGATTTAGAAATTCCAGAAAATAGTTTAAACTTCTAAAAATCATAGAAATTCAACCGTAACTCCAAATGAAATAATTTATATATGAAAAATTATCAGAAAAATTCAAGGAATCCATCTGTACCATTTTCATGCATGTTTGAGCAAGTTAACCTCACTGTTTAGGATGAAACATGTTTAGGGCAAATTTCATAATAGGGTTGGAGTTGGAATTTGATATAGTCTTGAATTCCACTTCAATTAAAATGACTTTCTGTTGCATTAGCCCAAATCACAACATATTGCCATGGCATGATCATGCATCATATTGTTGCATTAGATTGATTGTATTCTTCCTTGTTTGCCGGTAATTGCCCCCTCCCAGTAGACGTTGTTTCCGACGACGAGATCGATGACACCGATGAAGAGCTATACTATCTTCAGAAGTGCCAGGCAAGCAAAACTCCCTTGTTCATTCCGATACAATCCCACTCTCTCGCTCCTGCTCTCTTTTACTGCATTAGGACAACACCGTTTCAACTGTTACATGTTGCGGTAGTTGAACCCTTTCCTCTGCATGACCTGTCATTGCCACAGTAAATAGATGAAACCCACTAGCATGAGTAGGAGTTGTTTGAGCCCTGTTGTGCCTACTCATTCATGCTTGTTTGTCATGCCTGCTACTGCTTAGAGTTGAGTCGGGTCTGATTCATCTGGGATGAATTGGAATGTGGTGAACATGTCCTACCGTTGAGAGCTAAGCGTGTGAACACGATTTGGTAAAGGTAGCGGTGAGAGGCCATGTAGGAGTACATGGTGGGTTGTCTCATTGAGGCCGTCCTCAGGAACTGAGTCCTGTGTTTGTGATCCATGAACAGTTACTACCACACATTGGGTTCCGGTAACTCGGCCCCTCTCGGCTTATTAATCAACTCAATCTCTGTCCAGTAGTTGCAACTAGTTTCTGGTGTTTGTAGGTAGTGTTAGTAGTCTACCAAGTGGCACACGGTACAGGTGGGCTTGGGACAGACTAGGCACCGTGGCACGGTGTACCAAGTGGCACCCGGATGGTGGGCTTGGGAACCCTGCACACATCGTTTGGGGCCGTGAGCGACACCCCGGCCGGATCTCCTTGCGGATGGAACCCGAATAGGCGATAAACTTGGATGAGAGACTTGTTGGTTAGTCAGGTCGTGGCCGACTCCCTCGCCCGGCTTCCGCTTGAAGGTTGCCGAGGTACATGACGTGTACAGGGCTATAAGTGGCGAGAGCGTGTGTGAATAAGTACACCCCTGCATGGTTATCATTATCTATTCGAATAGCCGTATTCCTCGGATATGGAAACTTGGACCCCTTGCATAGTTCATAGACAAGTGAAAGTGGATACTCTAAAACTCGCAAGATAAGTGTGAGTGCTATGGATAGCGTTCTCGTAGGGAGACGGGAGCGGATCCACAGTGGTGTATTGATATGGTGAAATTGTGGACTCGTGTGCGCCACCTCACAAGAGTTACTTGCAGTCGTAGTTCAGGTTAGCCACTGAGTCAAAGCTGGCTTGCTGCAGTTAAACTCCACCACCCCCTTTATTGATTCAGATGCATATGTAGATAGTTCTGATGTAAGTCTTGCTGGGTACATTTGTACTCACGTTTGCTTATTTTATGTTTTGCAGAGAGACGTCAGTCTCGCTAGTAGTTCCATGTGGACTTCGACGTTTAGCTTGTTACCTCAGCTACGATCTTGTGCCCTCGGCAGGATCTAGTAGATAGTCAGGCTTCTCAGCCTTCTTCATTTGTAGTCGTCTGTACTCAGACAAGTTAAGCTTCCGCGTGTGCTTTGACTTGTATGCTCTGTATGTTGGGTCATGAGACCCATGTTTGTAATATCTCGCTCTTCGGAGCCTAATGAATAAATACTTGAGTCGTAGAGTCTTGTTGTGATGCCATGTTGTATGTACTCATATCGGGCATATTGTGTGTATGATTGAAATGCTTGGTATGAGTGGGATCCGACAATCTAGTTGTTTATCCTTGGCAGCCTATCATATGGGAAAATGTAGTCTAGTGCTTTCCGAGCGATAGTAGTCCGCTACAGCCCGGTTCACCGGAGTCCTGCTAGCCCAGCACTACTGCTCAGGACACTTGACTGGCCGGCATGTGTTTCTCTTTGTTCCTGTGTCTGTCCCTTCGGGGAAATGTCACGCGGTGACATCCGGAGTCCTGCTTAGCCTGCTACAGCCTGGGTTACCGGAGTCCTGTTAGCCTAGTGCTACAACCCGGATTCACACGCTGTTGACCGACATGCTCGAGGTTTATTCATGTATGCCTGTCCCCATGGGTTAGTGCCGCTTTGGGTTCACGACTAGCCATGTTGGCCCGGGTTCTTTGTCATATGGATGCTAGCGACACTATCATATACGTGAGCCAAAAGGCGCAAACGGTCCTGGGCCAGGTAAGGTGGCACCCGTGGGAATACCGTGCGTGAGGCCACAAAGTGATATGATGTGTTACATGCTAGATCGGTGTGACCTAGGATCGGGGTCCTGACAGCGGTAGAGGATGTAGTCATTAGGGCATGCATGTATCTTCAGCACCTCCAATCCTAGAGGGCATACGACCTTCTTTCTTGCGTACGTACTGTCGGGCAATTCGTTATCCTTTGGAAGCATCTTCTTTAATATTTTTAGTAGCTTCTCAAATCCTTTGTCAGGCACAGCATTCTCTGCCTTCCACTGCAGCAATTCCAGTACGGTACCGAGCTTTGTGTTGCCATCTTCGCAATTAGGGTACAACCCTTTTTCGTGATCCTCTAACATGTGATCAAACTTCAGCTTCTCCTTTTGACTTTTGCACTCTCTCCTTGCGTCAACAATGACCCGGCGGAGATCATCATTGGGCACATCGTCTGGTTCCTCTTGATCTTCATCAGCTTCCACCGTTGCAGCATCACCGTATTCAGGGAGCACATAGTTGTCATCGTCCTCTTCTTCTTCGTTGTCTTTGATTACCCACAAGTATAGGGGATCTATCATAGTCCTTTCGATAAGTAAGAGTGTCGAACCCAACGAGGAGCAAAAGGAAATGATAAGCGGTTTTCAGCAAGGTATTCTCTGCAAGTACTGAAATAAGTGGTAACAGATAGTTTTGTGATATGATAAATTGTAACGAGCAGCAAGTAACAAAAGTAAATAAAGTGCAGCAAGGTGGCCCAATCCTTTTGTAGCAAAGGACGAGCCAGAACAAACTCTTATAATAGGAAAAGCGCTCCCGAGGACACATGGGAATATCGTCAAGCTAGTTTTCATCACGTTCATATGATTCGCGTTCGATACTTTGATAATTTGATATGTGGGTGGACCGGTGCTTGGGTACTGTTATTACTTGAACAAGAATCCCACTTATGATTAACCTCTATTGCAAGCATCCGCAACTACAACAAAAGTATTAAGGTAAACCTAACCATAGCATGAAACATATGGATCCAAATCAGCCCCTTACGAAGCAACGCATAAACTAGTGTTTAAGCTTCTGTCACTCTAGGAACCCATCATCTACTTATTACTTCCCAATGCCTTCCTCTAGGCCCAAATAATGGTGAAGTGTTATGTAGTCAACGTTCACATAACACCACTAGAGGCTAGACAACATACATCTTATCAAAATATCTAACGAATACCAAATTCACATGACTACTCATAGCAAGACTTCTCCCTTGTCCTCAGGAACGAACGTAATTACTCACAAAGCATATTCATGTTCATAATCAGAGGGGTAATAATATGCATATAGGATCTGAACATATGATCTTCCACCAATTAAACCAACTAGCATCAACTACAAGGAGTAATCAACACTACTAGCAACCTACTAGCACCAATCCCGGACTTTGAGACAACAATTGGATACAAGAGATGAACTAGGGTTTGGAGATGAGATGGTGCCGGTGAAGATGTTGATGGAGATTGCCCTCTCCTGATGAGAGGAGCGTTGGTGATGACGATGGTGATGATTTCCCCCTCCGGGAAGGAAGTATCCCTGGCAGAACAGCTCTACCGGAGCTCTAGATTGGATCCGCAAAGGTTCCGCCTCGTGGCGGCGGAGTCTCGTCCCGAAAAGTTCCTCCCTATTTTTTTCTCATCGAAAGACCTCATATAGGAGAAGATGGGCACCAGGGGGGCCGCGAGATAGGGGGGCACGACCCACCCTCGTTAGCAGGGTGTGGGCCCCCTAGCCTTCATCTTTGGCGTCGATTTTTCTTTATTTCTTTTAAGACGTTCCGTGGAGTTTCAAGACTTTTGGAGTTGCACAGAATAGGTCTCTAATATTTGCTCCTTTTCCAAACCAGAATTCCAGCTGTCGGCATTCTCCCTCTTTATGTAAACCTTGTAAAATAAGAGAGAATAGCCATAAGTATTGTGACATAAAGTGAAATAACAGTCCATAATGCAATAAATATTGATATAAAAGCATGATGCAAAATGGACGTATCAACTCCCCCAATCTTAGACCTCGCTTATCCTCAAGCGAAAAGCCGATAACAATAAATATGTCCTCATGTTTAGAGGTAGAGGCATCGATAAAAATAAAATACAGACATGAAGGCATCATGATTATTCTTATAACAGCAACATATATAGGTTTTGTCATATGATTACTTATGTTCAAGTGATGATGTATTCACAATGCAAACGTATAAATCATAAACCGTATTGGACTCCGACAAGCTATAATCTCAATCATTGAAGCAATTGCAATTTATCATAACATCGGAAAGAGTCTATGTCAGAGCTGAAAAGCAAGTCCACATACTCAACTATCATTTAGTCGTCCATAATTGCTAACACTCACGCGATACTTGTGGTTACAGAGTTTTAATCGGACACAGAGAAAGATAGGGGCTTATAGTTTTGCCCCACAACCTTTTACCTCAAGGGTAATGTCAACAATAATGGTTCATGCTCCCCTACATCCAATTAGATATATATATATCATGTTCTTTCCAACATGATGAGCTTTACAAAAGATAAAATAAAAAAGAAAAGGTGAAGATCACCATGACTCTTGCATAAGGTAGAAGATAATAATAAAGTATAGGCCCTTCGCAGAGGGAAGCAGAGGTTGCCATGCGCTTTTATGGTTGGATGTATAAAATCTCAATGTGAAATAACGTCACTTTATATTTCCCCTTGTGATACGAACCTTTATTATGCAGTCCATCGCTTTTATTACTTCCACATCACAAGATCGTATAAAGCTTATTTCTCCCAAACCAATCAATCATACATATTTAGAGCAATTTTTATTGCTTTGCACTGATGACAACTTACTTGAAGGATCTTACTCAATCCATAGGTAGATATGGTGGACTCTCATGGCAAAAATGATTTAGGGATATTTGGAAGCACAAGTAGCATTTCTACTTGGTGCTGAGAATTTGGCTAGCATGAGGGGGAAAGGCAAGCTCAACAAGTTAGAGGAACCATGACAACATACTTTATCTCAGACATAAGAAAGACATAACTCATTACGTTTTCTTCCTTCTCCAACATCAACTCTTTAGCATGTCATATTTTAATGAGTGCTCCCAATCGTAAAAGATGTCAATGATAATATATCTATATGTGAAACCTCTCTTTCCTTATTACTTCCTATTAATTGCAACAATGACCAAAGCTATGTCTGCCAACTCCCAACAACTTTTAATCATCATACTCTTTCTATGTGAAGTCATTACTCTCAATAAGATCAATATGAACTTTTTGTTTCTTTTATTCACCCAAGATCATGGAAAAATAATCAAGCCCTTGACTCAACACTAATCTTTATTATATATAACTCACGGACTCGATTACATAGAGGGATCATAAAGCAAAACTCAAAAGTAGATCATGCCATAAACTTTATTCTACTAGATCAAGATACTACTAATAGGATCAAACTAAGAAAACGGTAAAGATAGGAGTTGTGATAGTGATACGATATCGGGGCACCTCCCCCAAGCTTGGCAGTTGCCAAGGGGGGTGCCCATACCCATGTGATTATGTCTCCTTCTTTGTTGGTGAAGAAGGTGGCGGTGACGGATAATCGCACATCGAGAGTAAGAGGTCCTCCAACTTGCGAATAATGCCCTTGAGTGCAACAAAATGCTCCTTCAACAAAATATTTTCTTGTGTGAGATACTTGTTTTGAACCCGAGCAAACTCAATCATCTTGAAAGCTTCGATCTCAGTTGGGGTAATAAGGTTATGATCAATTTGAAGGGTGTCTTTTGCTGCTGGAGCTTGATCCTCCGTGGCCTTCTTGATCCTTTCACCCTTGTTGACCCTCGTGGGTTCTTCCCTCTTCAAATCTATCTTCATTAGCCAAGCATCATTGTCACCATTATTGGAGGAGGGAGACGACATGATGCCTAGCCTGAGAGACCCTGACAGAAAATAGCTCAAAACAAGAATAGAGGAGGTTTACGTGATACGGGAGTCAAAACCTTCGGGAGAATATATAATGAATTTTTACCGACCAAAATACGTATCGTGCAAGAAAACGGAGTCCGGAGGGCACATGAGGCGCTCACGAGGTAGGGAGCGCGCCCAGGGGGTAGGGCGCGCCCACCACCCTCGTGGGGCCCTCCTGTCCTTCCCGGATTGCTACTTATTTTTCTATGTTTCTAAATATTCCAAAACGGAGAAATATTGCCTTAAAAATTGTTTTGGAGTCGGTTTACTTACCGTACCACATACCTATTCCTTTTCGGAGTCTGAAACATTCCAGAAAGTGTCCCTTATGTATTCCTCCAGGGTTATGGTTTCAATAATATTGGTTTCAACATTTATGGGGTTACCTGAAATATAATGTTTAATTCTTTGACCGTTTACCACCTTTGGATTTGTGCCCTCAAAGTTGTTGATTTTTATGGCACCGGAACGATAGACCTCTTCGATGACGTAGGGGCCTTCCCATTTAGAGAGAAGTTTTCCTGCAAAAAATCTTAAACAAGAGTTGTATGGCAATACGTAATCACCTACATTAAACTCACACTTTTGTATCCTTTTGTCATGCCATCTTTTAACTTTTTCTTTAAACAACTTGGCATTTTCATAAGCTTGGGTTCTCCATTCATCAAGTGAGCTAATATCAAATAACCTCTTCTCACCGGCAAGTTTAAAATCATAGTTGAGTTCTTTGATAGCCCAGTATGCCTTATGTTCTAGTTCGAGAGGTAAGTGACATGCTTTTCCATAGACCATTTTATACGGGGACATACCCATAGGATTTTTATATGCAGTTCTATAAGCCCATAATGCACCATCATGTTTCTTAGACCAATTCTTTCTAGACCTATTAACAGTCTTTTGCAAAATTAATTTGAGCTCTCTATTTCTCAACTCTACATGACCACTAGACTGTGGATGATAAGGGGATGCAATTCTACGATTAACATCATATTTAGCAAGCATTTTACGGAAAGCACCATGAATAAAGTGTGAACCACCATCAGTCATTAAATATCTAGGGGATTCCAAACCTCGGAAAAATAACTTCCTTAAGCATTTTAATAGAAGTGTTATGATCAGCACTACTAGTTGGAATAACTTCTACCCACTTAGTAACGTAATCACAGCAACTAAAATATGTGTGTATCCATTAGAGGCAGGAAAAGGTCCCATATAATCAAAGCCCCAAACATCAAACGGTTCAATAACAAGTGAATAATTCATAGGCATTTCTTGACGTCTACTAATATTACCAATTCTTTGACATTCATCACAAGACAAGACAAACTTACGGGCATCCTTGAAGAGGGTAGGCCAATAAAAACCAGATTGCAATACCTTATGTGCAGTTCTATCTCCAGCGTGGTGTCCTCCATAAGACTCGGAATGACACTTGCGTGGGATATGTTCCTGTTCATGCTCAGGTACACAACGCCTAATAACACAATCTACTCCTTCTTTATAAAGATGTGGGTCATCCCAAAAGTAATGTCTCAAATCATAGAATAACTTTTTCTTTTGTTGGTATGTGAAGCTAGGTGGTATAAACTTAGCAACAATATAATTAGCATAATCAGCATACCATGGAGTACTACGAGAATTACTTATAACATTTAATTGCTCATCAGGAAAGTCGTCATTAATAGGTAGTGGGTCATCAAGAATATTTTCTAACCTATACAAGTTGTCTGCAACGGGGTTCTCAGCTCCCTTTCTATCAACAATATGCAAATCAAATTCTTGTAGCAAGAGAACCCATCTAATAAGTCTAGGTTTAGCATCTTTCTTTTCCATAAGATATTTAATAGCAGCATGATCTGTTAGAATAGTTACTTTAGAATCAACAATATAATATCTGAACTTATCACAAGCAAATACAACATCTAAAAGTTCTTTTTCAGTAGTAGCATAATTTCTTTGAGCATTGTCTAGAGTCTTACTAGCATAATGAATAACATTTAATTTCTTATCGACTCTTTGCCCTAGAACAGCACCTACAGCATAGTCACTGGCATCACACATAATTTCAAAGGGTAAATTCCAGTCAGGTGGCTGAACAATAGGTGCAGAGACTAATGCTTTCTTAAGTATTTCAAATGCTTCTACACAATCATCACCAAAGACAAATGGTATATCTTTTTGCAATAAATTAGTCAGAGGCCGAGAAATTTTTGAGAAGTCCTTAATGAACCTCCTATAAAACTCGGCATGACCAAGGAAACTTCTTATACCTTTGATGTCCTTGGGACATGGCATCTTTTCAATAGCATCAACCTTGGCTTTATGAACTTCAATACCTCTTTCAGAAACTTTGTGCCCCAAAACAATACCTTCATTAACCATAAAATGGCACATTTCCCAATTCAAGACAAGATTAGTTTCTTCACATCTCTGCAAAACTCGATCAAGATTGCTCAAGCAATCGTCAAAAGAGGAACCATAGACAGAAAAGTCATCCATGAAAACCTCACAAATCTTTTCACAAAAGTCAGAGAATATAGCCATCATGCATCTTTGAAAGGTAGCAGGTGCATTACATAAACCAAAAGGCATACATCTATAAGCAAAAGTACCAAAAGGGCATGTAAAAGTAGTCTTTGATTGATCTTTAGCCGACACAGGTATTTGAGAGAAACCAGAATAACCATATAGAAAGCAATAGTGTGTGTGTGTTTGCATAATCTTTCTAGCATTTGATCAATAAAAGGTAAGGGGTAATGATCTTTCTTAGTAGCATTATTTAATTTGCGGAAATCAATTACCATCCTATAACCTGTGATAATTCTTTGTGGAATCAATTCATCTTTATCATTAGGAACAACAGTAATACCTCCCTTCTTAGGAACACAATGGACAGGACTTACCCACTAAGTATCAGCAACGGGGTAGATTATACCTGCCTCCAGAAGCTTTAGTATTTCTTTTCTTACCACTTCTTTCATTTTAGGATTAAGACGTCGTTGAGGATCACGAGCTGGTTTGGCATCTGCTTCCAAATTTATTTTATGTTGGCATAGAGTGGGACTAATGCCCTTAAGATAATCAAGAGTATATCCAATAGCAGCACGATGCTTCTTCAGAGTTTTCAATAATCTTTCTTCTTCATGCTCTGAAAGGTTAGCACTAATAATAACAGGATATATCTTCTTTTCATCAAGATAAGCATATTTAAGATTACCAGGCAAAGGTTTAAGCTCGAACACGGGATCACCCTTGGGTGGAGGAGGATCCCCTAAAATTTCAACAGGCAAGTTGTGTTTCAGAATAGGTTCCTCTTTAAAGAATACTTCATCTATTTCCCTTTTTTCATTCATGAACATATCATTTTCATGGTCTAGCAAATAGTGTTCTAAAGGATCACTAGGAGGTACTGCAATAGAAGCAAGACCAATAATTTCATCCTTACTAGGTAATTCTTCCTCACGATATTGTTTACTAAATTTAGAGAAATTAAACTCATGAACCATATCATCCAAGCCAGCAGTAACAACATTCTTTGTGCAATCTATGGTAGCATTGACAGTATTTAAGAAGGGTCTACCAAATATAATGGGACAAAAACTATCTTGTGGGGAACCAAGAACAAGAAAATCAGCAGGATATTTAGTTTTCCCACACAAGACTTGAACATCTCTGACATTTCCCATTGCTGAAATAGTATCTCTATTGGCAAGTTTAATTGTGACATCAATATCTTCTAACTCAGCAGGTGCAATTTCATTCTTAATTCTTCATATAAAGTATGCGGTATAACACTAGCACTAGCACCCATATCACATAAGCCATGATAAAAATGATCCCCTATTTTAACAGAAATAACAGGCACGCCTACCACGGGTCTATGTTTATCTTTAGCATAAGGTTTAGCAATTCTAGCAGTTTCACCTTTGAACTGAATAACATGCCCATCAATATTATTAGACAAGAGATCTTTAACAATAGCAATATTAGGTTCTACTTTAACTTGTTCAGGAGGTGTATAAGTTCTAATATTGCTTTTACGAACAACAGTTGAAGCTTTAGCATGATCCTTTATTCTAACAGGGAAAGGTGGTTTCTCAATATAAGAAGTAGGAACAACAGGATCATTATAAGTGACAGTATTTTATTCAACTTTAATAGGTGCAGCTACTTTTACTTCTATGGGAGGATGATATTTAAACCACTTCTCCCTAGGGAGATCAACATAAGTAGCAAAAGATTCACAGAAAGAAGCTACTATCTCAGAGTCAAGTCCATATTTAGTGCTAAACTTACGGAAAATATCGGTATCCATGAAAGATTTAACACAATCAAACTTAGGTGTCATACCTGACTCCTTACCTTCGTCGAGGTCCCAATCTTCAGAGTTGCGTTTAATTCTATCCAATAAATTCCATCTGAATTCAATAGTCTTCATCATAAAAGAGCCAGCACAAGAAGTATCGAGCATGTTGCGATTGTTTTCAGAAAGCCGAGCATAAAAACTTTGCATAATTATTTCTCTCGGGAGCTCATGATTGGGGCATGAATACACCATTGATTTAAGCCTCCCCCAAGCTTGAGCGATGCTTTCTCCTTCGCGAGGCCAGAAATTATATATCTAATTGCGATCACGATGAACAAGATGCATAGGGTAATACTTTTGATGAAATTCCAACTCCAATCTTTTATAGTCCTAGAATCTCATATCATCACATAGCCTATACCATATCAATGCGTCTCCCTTCAAAGATAAAGGGAAGACCTTCTTCTTAGTAACATCATCGGGTGTACCTGCAAGCTTAAATAATCCACAGACTTCATCCACATATATTAAGTGCTCATCGGGATGCTTTGTTCCATCTCCTGTAAAAGGGTTAGCTAGCAGTTTTTCCATCATAGCCGCAGGAAATTCAAAAGGAGTTTCATTTTCAATAGGTTCAGTAGGTTGAGGAGCAACTCTTTGCTCAACTGGACAGGGCGAAGATACCCCGAACAAGCCCTTCAGAGAATTACTTTCCATAGTAACAAGTAACAATAAATTTCAGCACACTATATAAATTTTTCCTTACCAAATTCCACCTACCAAAGGCGCTACACTCCCCGGCAACGGCGCCAAAAAAGAGTCTTGATGACCCACAAGTATAGGGGATCTATCGTAGTCCTTTCGATAAGTAAGAGTGTCGAACCCAACGAGGAGCGGAAGGAAATGATAAGCGGTTTTCAGCAAGGTATTCTCTGCAAGTACTGAAATAAGTGGTAATAGATAGTTTTGTGATATGATAAATTTTAACGAGCAACAAGTAACAAAAGTAAATAAAGTGCAGCAAGGTGGCCCAATCCTTTTGTAGCAAAAGACAAGCCAGAACAAACTCTTAGAATAGGAAAAGCACTCCCGAGGACACATGGGAATATCGTCAAGCTAGTTTTCATCATGTTCATATGATTCGCGTTCGATACTTTGATAATTTAATATGTGGGTGGACTGGTTCTTGGGTACTGTTCTTACTTGAACAAGCATCCCACTTATGATTAACCTCTATTGCAAGCATCCGCAACTACAACAAAAGTATTAAGGTAAACCTAACCATAGCATGAAACATATGGATCCAAATCAGCCCCTTACGAAGCAACGCATAAACTAGGGTTTAAGCTTCTGTCACTCTAGCAACCCATCATCTACTTATTACTTCCCAATGCCTTCCTCTCGGCCCAAATAATGGTGAAGTGTTATGTAGTCGACGTTCACATAACACCACTAGAGGCTAGACAACATACATCTTATCAAAATATCAAACGAATACCAAATTCACATGACTACTCATAGCAAGACTGCTCCCTTGTCCTCAGGAACGAACGTAATTACTCACAGAGCATATTCATGTTCATAATCAGAGGGGTAATAATATGCATATAGGATCTGAACATATGATCTTCCACCAATTAAACCAACTAGCATCAACTACAAGGAGTAATCAGCACTACTAGCAACCTACTAGCACCAATCCCGGACTTTGAGGCAAGAATTGGATACAAGATATGAACTAGGGTTTGGAGATGAGATGGTGATGGTGAAGATGTTGATGGAGATTGCCCTCTCCTGATGAGAGCTGCGTTGGTGATGATGATGGTGATGATTTCCCCCTCCGGGAAGGAAGTATCCCCGGCAGAACAGCTCTGTCGGAGCTCTAGATTGGATCCACCAAGGTTCCGCCTCGTGGCCGCGGAGTCTCGTCCCGAAAAGTTCCTCCCTCTTTTTTTCTCATCGAAAGACCTCATATAGGAGAATATGGGCATCGGAGAGCCACCAGGGGGCCCATGAGATAGGGGTCGCGGCGTGCCCTAGGGGGGCGCCCCCCACCCTCGTGAGCGGGGTGTGGGCCCTGGCCTTCATCTTTGGCGTGGATTTTTCTTTATTTCTTTTAAGACGTTTCGTGGAGTTTTGGGACTTTTGGAGTTGCGCAGAATAGGTCTTTAATATTTTCTCCTTTTCCAGACCAGAATTCCAGCTGCCGGCATTCTCCCTCTTTATGTAAACCTTGTAAAATAAGAGAGAATAGCCATAAGTATTGTGACATAAAGTGAAATAACAGTCCATAATGCAATAAATATCGATATAAAAGCATGATGCAAAATGGACGTATCAGTCTTCCATCATAACCCCTATTTCTTCGTGCTTGGTCCAAACGCTATAGTGTGGCATGAAACCCTTATAAAGCAGGTGGGTGTGAAGGATTTTCCGTTCAGAGTAAGACTTCGTATTCCCACATATAGGGCATGGGCAACACATAAAACCATTCTACTTGTTTTCCTTAGCCACTTCGAGAAAAGTATGCACGCCCTTAATGTACTCGGAGGTGTGTCTATCACCGTACATCCATTGTCGGTTCATCTGCGTGCATTATATATAACTAAGTGTGTCAAAAACCATTACAGATTCACATGGATAGATAAGTGACCAAATTAATAGAAGTTCATCATCACATTAAAACCAAAGTACATACATAGTTCTCATTGAACAACATATAGCTCTCCAGAGCATCTAATTAAACCATACATTGAAACTATGTAAAACCTTTCAATGCAACAACAAATGCGATCATAATCGCAACCAAGGTAACAATTGATCCAACGACATAATGATACCAAGCCTCGGTATGAATGACATATTTTCTAATCTTTCTAATCTTCAACCGCATTGCATCCATCTTGATCTTGTGATTATCGACGACATCCGCAACATGCAACTCCAATATCATCTTCTCCTCCTCAATTTTTTTATTTTTCCTTCAAGTAATTGTTTTCTTCTTCAACTAAATTTAACCTCTTGACAATAGGTTCGGTTGGAATTTCCGGTTCACATACCTCCTAGATAAATAAAATCTATGTCACGTTGGTCGACATAATTGTCATAAACAATAAATGAACCAAATAGTTATAAAAGATAATATATACCACATTTGAATCATAGACAGGACGAGGGCCGACGGGGGTAGATACCAAAACCATCGCACTATATAATAGCAAGCAATAATAAAAGTAAGAAAATTAGACAAGTATCTATCTAATCATACAAGTAAGAATTTTTTTCTTTCAGAAAGAAGATAAGAACAAGAGCCTCACCACGGTGGTGCTAGTGACGAGATCGACGCGGGCGATCGACGGCGGTGAAGACGAGGACGGGACTTGACGGACCGCTAAACCTAGAAAAATCTCGAGGAAAATGGAGCTTGGAGGTCGAGCTTCGAGAGGAGAAAGCTTAACTAGTGTGGCTCGAGCATTTCATCGAACACCTCATGTGCAGAGGAGGTGAGCTAGAGCACCACAAAGTTCTCCCCTCGCCGGCCAGAAGAATGGAGCAGTGTGGAGTGCTCTGTTCGCGGGTGAGGGGTATATATAGCCACCTCATTGGTCCCGGTTCGTGGCTGGAACCGGGACTAAAGGCCCCCCTTCTGTCCCGGTTCCAGCCATGAACGAGACCAATGGATGTGGGCCAGGAGCGAGGACCATTGGTCCCAGTTCGTGCCTGGAACCGGGACAAATGGGTCTAGACAAACCGGGACCAATGCCCCACGAATCCCGCCTGGCCCCCTGGACTCACGAACCGGGACGTATGCCCCCGTTGGTCCCGGTTCATGGCTGAACCGGGACTAATGGGCTGGCCAGGCCTCAACCAAAGCCCTATTTTCTACTAGTGTAGTTCTTTGTCAAAGCCCTAACTAAAATTTTGCACTAACCTAAATTAACCTAATTAAACTAGTTAACGTAGCTAGCTAGTTCTCTGTCCAATGTTTGTGCTATGAATGAGAGAGAGAGATGAGGGTGGGGGCTTACAGAGGATGGCTCCGGTGGTGGTGAGGGAGGCAGTAGTGGTAAGGGAGGCAGGGGCGTCTCCGGTGATGGCGAGGGAGGGGCAATTTTCCGAAGACCGCTACTACTATTCATAGCCTATCGGCTTAGTAGTGGGAATCTTAGTAGTAGCGCTTTTCCCAGAAGAAGCGCTACTGCTACACTCGTATCTATAGTGTGGTTCATGTGCACGCGCTACTGCTACACCCGTATCTATAGTGCGGTTCATGTGCATGCGCTACTGCTATGTAGCACCAGCGCATCATTTTAACCAGTGCTACTGCTAAAGTTCTGTGTATAAGGTTTTCCCTAGTAGTGTATCGTGGCACATCTCTCCTTGCCCTCCTCCTGGCCGATGTTGAAGCGCCACGTCCCCAACATGCGGAGGGTTCAACATGCCAGTCCTTCATTCGGTCAAATGGATTGTACAACAATCGTTGGTCACCCTAAGCTTCAATTTTGTGCGGTGGTAGCAGTGGTCCTTCAATTAAGCTCGTGAATGGCAGTTTATGGCTTGTACTGGTGTGCAACGAGTAGGTCTGGATGTCTTCTTCAATGACGTTCGCCGGTGGCCGCAGATATAGGCATAAGACTGGCCACAGGGGGAGTAACTTCAAGATTAACATTGGATCCAACTCAGGAAATTTTCCTACGTGGGAATGGAGTTGAATGCGTGTGTGGCGACTAGGGTTGGAAATTATTTGATTATAAAGCCACACCAATTCCCCCTATACCATTGAACTTGATCCACTTGTGGGGGACGCAGTAATTTCAAAAATTTCCTACGCACACGCAATATCATGGTGATGCATAGCAATGAGAGGGGAGAGTATCATCTATGTACCCTCATAGACCATAAGCGGAAGTGTTATAAGAACGCGGTTGATGTAGTCGTACGTCTTCACGATCCGACCGATCCAAGTACCGAACGCACAGCACCTCCGAGTTCAGCACACGTTCAGCTCGGTGACGTCCCATGAACTCCGATCCAGCAGAGCTTTGAGGGAGAGTTTCGTCAGCACAACGGCGTGATGACGGTGATGATGATGCTGCCGACGCAGGGCTCGCCTAAGCAGCGCTATGATATGACTGAGGTGGATTATGGTGGAGGGGGGCACCGCATTCGGCTAAAATATCAACTGATCAACTTGTGTGTCTATGGGGTGCCCCCTGGCCACGTATATAAAGGACTGGAGCAGGGGGAGAGGCTGGCCCTCCTAGGCGCGCCCCAAGGGGAGTCCTACTCCTACCGGGAGTAGGATCCCCCTTCCATGTAGTAGGAGTAGGAGAGAAGAAATGAGGGGGCGCCGCCCCTCCCCTAGTCCAATTAGGACTAAGCCTTGGGGGGCGCGCAGCCTCCCCTCTCTCTTTCCCCTAAAGCCCAATAAGGCCCATATACTCCCGGGCGAATTCCCGTAACTCTCTGGTACTCCGAAAAATACCCGAATCACTCAGAACCTTTCCGATGTCCGAATATAGTCGTCCAATATATCAATCTTTACGTCTCGACCATTTCGAGACTCCTCATCATGTCCCCGATCTCGTTCGGGACTCCGAACTACCTTTGGTACATCAAAACTCATAAACTCATATTACCGAACGTTAAGCATGCGGATCCTACGGGTTCGAGAACTATGTAGACATGACCGAGACACATCTCCGGTCAATAACCAATAGCGGAACCTGGATGCTCATATTGGCTCCGACATATTCTACGAAGATCTTTTATCGGTCAAACCACATAAACATACGTTGTTCCCTTTGTCATCAGTATGTCACTTGCCCGAGATTCGATCATCGGTATCTCAATACCTAATTCAATATCGTTACCAGCAAGTCTCTTTACTCGTTCGGTAATGCATCATCCCGCAACTAACTCATTAGTCACATTGCTTGCAAGGCTTATAGTGATGTGCATTACCGAGAGGGTCCAGAGATACCTCTCTGACAATCGGAGTGACGAATCCTAATCTTGATCTATGCCAACTCAACATGTACCATCGGAGACACCTGTAGAGCACCTTTATAATCACCCAGTTATGTTGTGACATTTGGTAGCACACAAAGTCTTCCTCCGGTATTTGGGAGTTGCATAATCTCATAGTCATAGGAACATGTATAAGTCATGAAGAAAGCAATAGCAACAAACTAAATGATCATCGTGCTAAGCTAACAGAATGGGTCAACAAGTCAATCACATCATTCTCTAATGATGTGATCGCATTAATCAAATGACAACTCATGTATATGCTTAGGAAACTTAACCATCTTTGATTCAATGAGCTAGTCAAGTAGAGGCATACTAGTGATTCTCTGTTTGTCTATGTATTCACACATGTACTAAGTTTCCGGTTAATAAAATTTTAGCATGAATAATAAACAATTATCATTATATAAGGAAATAAATAATAACTTTAATATTGCCTCTAGGGCATATTTCCTTCAGTATCCCACTTGCACTAGAGTCAATAATCTAGTTCACATCTTTATGTGAGTAGTTCACATCTCCATGTGACTAATACCCAAAGGGTTTACTATAGTCAATAATCTAGTTCACATCACTATGTGATTAACACCCAAAGAGTGATCATGTTTTGCTTGTGAGAGAAGTTTAGCCTATGGGTCTGCAACATTCAGATCCGTATGTATTTCGCAAATTTCTATGTCTACAATGCTCTGCATGGAGCTACTCTAGATAATTGTTCCCACTTTCAATATGTATCCAGATCAAGACTTAGAGTCATCTAGATCAATGTAAAAAGCTTGCATCGACGTAACTCTTTACGACGAACTCTTTTATCACCTCCATAACCGAGAAATATTTCCTTAGTCCTCTAAGGATAATTTTGACCGATGTCCAGTGATCTACTCCTAGATCACTATTGTACTCCCTTGTCAGAATCATGCTAAGGTATACAATAGGACTGGTAAATAGCATAGCATATTTTATAAAACCTATGACTGAGGCATAGGGAATGACTTTTCATTCTCTTTCTATTTTCTGCTGTGATCGGGTTTTGAGTCTTTACTCAACTTAACACCTTGCAACACACGCAAGAACTCCTTCTTTAACTGTTCCATTTTGAACTACTTCAAAATCTTGTCAAGGTATGTACTCATTCAAAAAACTTATCAAATGTCTTGATCTATCTCTATAGATCTTGATGCTCAATGTGTAAGCAGCTTCATTGGGGTCTTTCTTTGAAAAACTCTTTTCAAACACTCATTTATACTTTCCAGAAAATTCTACATTATTTCTGATCAACAATATGTCATTCACATATACTTATCAGAAATGTTGTAGTGCTCCCACTCACTTTGTTGTAAATACAGGCTTCACTGCAAGTCTGTATAAAACCATATGCTTTGATCACCTTATCAAAGCATATATTCGAACTCCGAGATGCTTGCACCAGTCCATAGATGGATCGCTGGAGCTTGCTCACTTTGTTAGCACCTTTAGGATCGACAAAACCTTATGGTTGCATCATATACAACTATTCTTTAAGAAATCCATTAAGGAATACAGTTTTGACATCCATTTGCCAGATTTCATAAATGTGGCAACTACTAACATGATTCAGACAGACTTTTAATCATTGATACGAGTGACAAACTCTCATTATAGTGAACACCTTGAACTTGTCGAAAACATTTTGCGACAATTCAAGCTTTGTAGATAGCAACACTACTATCAGTGTTCGTCTTCCTCTTGAAGACCCATTTATTCTTAATGACTCACCGATCATTGGGCAAGTCAATCAAAGTCCATACTTTGTTCTCATACATGGATCCCATCTCAGATTTCATGGCCCCAAGCCATTTCGCGGAATCTGGGCTCATCATTGCTTCCTCATAGTTAGTAGGTTCGTCATGGTCTAGTAACATGACTTCCAGAAAGGATTATCGTACCGCTTTGGTGCGGACCATACTCTGGTTGTCCTACGAGGTTCGGTAGTAACTTGATCTGAAGTTTCATGATCATCATCATTAGCTTCCTCACTAATTAGTGTAGAGATCACTAGAACTGATTTCTGTGATGAACTACTTTCCAATTTGGGTGAAGGTACAATTACGTCATCAAGTTCTACATTCCTCCCTCTCACTTCTTTCGAGAGAAACTCCTTCTCTATAAAGGATCCACTTTTAGCAACAAAGATCTTGCCTTTGGATCTGTAATAGAAGGTGTACCCAACAGTTTCCTTTGGGTATTCTATGAATACACATTTCTCCGATTTGGGTTCGAGCTTATCAGGTTGAAAATTTTTCACATAAGCATCGCAGCCCCAAACTTTAAGAAACGACAGCTTAGGTTTCTAGCCAAACCAAAGTTCATATGGTGTCGTCTCAACAGATTTAGATGGTGCCCTATTTAATGTGAATGCAGTTGTATATAATACATAACCCCAGCATGATAGTGATAAATCGGTAAGAGACATCATAGATCGCACCATATCTAATAAAGTACGGTTATGACGTTCGAACACACCATTACGCTGTGTGTTCTAGGTGGCGTGAGTTGCCAAACTATTCTGCATTGTTTCAAATGAAGACCAAACTCTTAACTCAAATATTCTCCTCCACGATCAGATCGCAGAAACTTTATTTTCTTGTTACGACGATTTTCCACTTCACTCTGAAATTCTTTGAACTTTTCAAATGTTTTAGACTTATGTTTCATCAAGTAGATATACCCATATCTGCTCAAATCATCTGTGAAGGTCAGAAAATAACGATACCCGCCGCGAGCCTCAACACTCATCGGACCGCATACATAAGTATGTATTATTTCCAATAAGTCAGTTACTCGCTCGATTATTCCGGAGAATGGAGTCTTAGTCATCTTGCCCATGAGGCATGGTTCGCAAGCATCAAATGATTCATAATCAAGTGATTCCAAAAACCGATCAGCATGGAGCACTACAAAAAAAATACACTTCCATGATGATACGTGTTTGTCACAGTAGGTCGCGTTTTTTGTCATGCATGTACATCCATGATGATTTTATGATAGAATCAAGATAGTCATACCTGTGTTGTCGTAGAAGTATTCCATGACATTACCAAAATTATCATCACGGAAGTGTCCACTTCCATGACGATAAATCGCGCGTCACAGAAGTGCTTTCATCAAGGGTGACCGACACATCGCATCCACCATAACGGAACACCGTTAAGCTATCGGGTCGGATTTTGGATCCGATAACCCATTAACAGCCCTGACCAATGGGAAATTTCCACATGTAAAATTCTGATTGGCCGAAGGAAACACGTGTTGCCTCACCATTGGGACAGATGTCATCCACTCATTGGATAGGAGGCGCCTATAATAGGTCGACACATGGCACAGCCCAACAGTGGCCCATTCCGGTGAAAAAGGTCGGCCCACTAAAAATTAGCAGGCCGGCCCATATAAGGCCTACTTGTGTCAGGTCCATTTAAGCCCACGGCCCATACGAGATGTGCCAATTCGGCCCGTCAACGGCTCGTTAAAAATTTGACACCATTGCAGCCCATCGTCAGTTCGAGCCCGTTAACAGCCTGCTATATATTTGGGCTCAATATCGGCCCGGTGATATTTCGGCCTGTTAACGACCGCTTTAATGGATGGGCCAATTTTCAGGATGTACATCTTTCGGCCTTTTAGCGACCCATTTAAATGTTGGGATAATTTTCGACCCGGTGTGTCTTTCAGCCTATTGACGGCCCATAAATCTGATGGGCCATTTGTAGTCGGACCTGAGTTTCGGCCTTTTAGCGGCCCATTTAAGTGTTGGGCCAATTTCTGGCCCGGTGTCACTTTCAGCCTGTTGACGGCCCATAAATCAGTTGGGCCATTTGTAGTCGTACCTGATTTTTGGCCTTTTAGCGACCCATTTAAGTGTTGGGCCAATCCCGGCCCTGTGTGCCTTTCGGCCTGTTAATAGACCATAAATGAGTTGGGCCATTTGTAGTCGGACCTTAGTTTTGGCCTTTTAACGGCCCATACCCTTCATGCTCCAATACCAGCCCGGTTTCTCTTTCGGCCTGCTAAAGGCCCACAACACAGTTGGGCCTTTGAGGGAGTCCTGGATTAGGGGGTCTCCGGACAGCCGGATTATATCCTTTGGCCGGACTGTTGGACTATGAAGATGCAAGATTGAAGACTTTGTCTCGTGTCCGGATGGGACTCTACTTGGCGTGGAAGGCAAGCTAGGCAATACGGAAATGTATATCTCCTCCTTTATAACCGACCTTGTGTAACCCTAGCCCTCTCCGGTGTCTATATAAATCGGAGGGTTTAGTCCGTAGGACAATATACAATCATACCATAGGCTCGCTTCTAGGGTTTAGCCTCTCTGATCTTGTGGTAGATCTACTCTTTTACTACCCATATCATCAATATTAATCAAGCAGGGCGTAGGGTTTTACCTCCATCAAGAGGGCCCGAACCTGGGTAAAACATCGTGTTCCATGCCTCCTGTTACCATCCGCCTTAGACGCACAGTTCGGGACCCCCTACCCGAGATCTGCCGGTTTTGACACCAACATTGGTGCTTTCATTGAGAGTTCCTCTATGCCTTCGCCAGAAGGAAGGATGTCTCGCCTCGTCTTTAAAGATGGTACTACTATCGAGGGAGCTTTGGCTGTCGGCCAAACTCTCCGGCTAGGCGGTTTCATCATGACTGCCTGTTCGGCCGCCGCGCCGACGATGACTTCTCGGGTCATCGAAAAGAGCATGCACGTCAAATCGGCACTCACCGAACAGATGGATCCAATAGAGCTCGCCTCCTTAAACGAGCTCTTATATCGCATCGCCGCCCTAGGAGTCGCTATGGACTATGATCGGATTGGGCTTAAACCCGATCAAAGGGAGATTAACTCTCCGCCGGTCACCCATCATATTGCAGTGGTGGAGGAACAATGCGGCAACCTTTCCTCCATCTTGAGGACCAACTATGTCCGGATTCCCGAGCTCTCTGAGGCGGATGCCTGTTCGCGGGAGGACAACACCCAATCCCTGAACTTAGAGTCAGGCAGCGGGCCAGGGTTATCAGGTCAGACCCCGGAACCGGAACTTTCAAAATTGGAAATTCCTCGACCCTTGGATCCCAGATCAGGTGAGGGTTCGGATTCAATTCCACCCACCCACCCAAACATAAGTGATCTTTCCCACATCAGGCAAGAGCCCCAGGAAACAGTACATTACTACTGGGCCAGATTCCTCCTTACGATGAACAAGGTTAAGGGTTGTCGCGAGTTAGACGCAATCTTATTTTTCGGCAATAATTGCATGGACAAGGGAATCCTTAGCGCCATAAATCGCCGTGAGATAACACGCTTCGCTGACTTGGCGTCCATAGTACGAAAGTACTGTGCGATGGAAAGTGCCTGGAAAACCGAAACAAACTTTTGGGATAATCCGGCCCTGAACACAAACCCAGTCCGAAATAAAAGGGTGCATTATCACAATACACCCGGGTTAACTACCAAAAAGCAAAAGCCCCCTGCGGGGCAAGGAACCGTACTAGAGGGATGGCTCAACGGACCCTACAAAATTCATAGTACAACGGATGCAATACCAACGCACAGCCTTAGAGCATGTTGGATACTCCGGCAGGTGGCCAAAAGTGGTGAGGATATACTCCTCCCAAATACCACAGAACACCATCCCGTGGACAACAATACTGTGTTAACGGTCCTTGAGACCTTCGCATCAAATAATAGACGCAAGCGAACACTCCGCAGCATGGCCAAAATCTGCCACGTAGCAGCAATAAATCCTTGGAGTGACACGGCTATTACCTTCAATGCCAGTGACGAACCTAAATTCCAAACAGCCCGAGCACCAGCCGCACTGGTCCTCAGTCCAATCATGGACGGCTTTCGACTCACCGAGGTACTCATGGACGGCGGCAGCGGATTATACCTCATCTATGAGGAAACTCTTCAAAAAATGGAACTAGACTGGAGCCGCATTGAGCAAAGTAGCACAACCTTTAGAGGAATCATCCCCAGTCGGGAAGCACGCTGTGCTGGGAAAATCAAACTAGATGTGGTATTCGGCACACCGGATAATTACAGGTCTGAATAAATTACATTCCAAGTGGCCCCATTCAGCAGTGGTTATCACGCTCTTTTAGGACGGGAGGCATTCACAATCTTCCAAGCCGTACCACATTATGGGTACATGAAGCTCAAAATGCCCGGGCCCAACGGAATCATCACTCTCACCAGCGATCCGGACACAGCACTCCACACCGAAAACAAAACAGCCGCATTGGCCCTCGAGGCATTATCCGAAGCCCTCTCGACCAAGGAATTAACTACGCTACGCTCCACAGTGGATAGGAACGACGTGATACTCGACAAGAGATCCATGTCCACCTCTTTTAAACCAGCGGATGAAATAGTCAAATTCCAAGCCCACCGAATAGACCCTACAAAAACAGCCTCCATCGGGGCACAGCTAAGCCCCGCTATGGACGCCGCACTATGGGAGTTCCTGCGTGAGAACTGGGACATATTCGCCTGGCATCCCTCAGACATACCAGGAATCGCATGCAGGCTGGCCAAGCATAGCCTCAATATCCTAAAGGGATTCAAGCTGGTCAAACAAGCTCTTCGGCATTTCTCTGAACCTAAGAGACAGGCCATGGGAGAGGAACTAGCCAAGTTATTGGAGGCTGGATTCATCAAAGAAATAAAACACCCGGACTGGCTAGCAAACCTGGTGATGGTACCAAAGAAGGAAAAATCCTGGCGCCTTTGTGTCGACTTCAAAGATCTCAATAAAGCTTGCCCAAAGGATCCCTTCCCCCTGCCACGCATCGATCAAATCATTGATGCTACTGCAGGACACGAGTCATTGTGTTTCCTCGACGCATACTCCGGTTACCACCAAATCAAGATGGCGGAGTCTGACCAAGCCGCAACGGCATTCATCACGCCATACGGTCCCTTCTGTTTTTACACAATGCCTTTTGGGCTCAAAAATGCCGGCGCAACATATCAGCGCATGATTCACACATGTCTGGAGAAACAAATTGGCAAAACAGTAGAGGCATATGTAGACGATGTGGTCGTCAAAACCAAACACGTCGACTCTTTGATAGACGACTTGAGGCTCACATTCGACAACCTCCGAACATATGACATCAAGCTCAATCCAGAAAAATGCGTTTTCGGCGTACCAGCCGGAAAGCTCCTGGGATTCATTGTCTCCGGTAGAGGTATTGAAGCTAATCCGGCCAAAATCTGAGCGTTGTCACAGTTGGCTACCCCAACAGACCTCAAACAAATCCAGAAGCTAACTGGATGCGTGGGGGCTCTAAGCTGCTTTATCTCCCGCTTGGGAGAAAAGGCTTTACCCCTTTATCGCCTCCTTCAGCGCATCGAACACTTCGAGTGGACGGACGTGACCACGGGCGGATTGGAAGAAATAAAGGCCATTCTGGCAACCAACCTGATCCTGGCCGCACCAAACATCGGCGAACCAATGATGTTGTATATTGCGGCAACTCATCAAGTTGTAAGCGTGGTGCTCGTTGTCGAACGGGAAGCGGACGGCCACAAATTCCCTCTTCAAAAGCCGGTATACTATGTATCCACTGTCCTCACTCCATGCAAATCACGGTACCGGCATTACCAAAAAATAGCATATGTGGTATTCATGGCATCACGGAAACTACGACACTACTTTCAAGAGTGTTCGATTACAGTAGCCTCGGAAATGCCACTTCATGATATTATCAACAACCGCGACGCTACGGGCCGGATTGCCAAATTGGCCATTGAGCTCCTCCCATTCGACATAACATACAACCCTTGCCGAGCCATTAAATTGCAAGTACTGGTCGACTTCGTCGCCGAATGGACGGAGGCCGAACTCCCTAAAGAGTACGGTGCATACACCAATTGGATCATGCACTTTGACGGTTCTAAAATGCTGGCCGGTCTAGGGGCTGGCGTCGTCCTGACGTCCCCAACCGGAGATACCGTCTGGTACATACTACAAATATTGTATACAGATTCCAACAATGCAGCCGAATATGAAGCTCTGTTGCATGGTCTTTGGATGGCAGTCTCCATGGGCATTCAACGCCTGGAGGTGCGTGGGGATTCAAACCTCACAATATCCCAAATAAACGGAGATTTTGATGCCAAGGATCCGAAAATGGCGGCCTATCAAAATGCCATCCTAAAAATGTCAGCTCAGTTCGAGGGACTCGAATTTCACCATGTGGCTCGAGAAAACAATCAGGTGGCGGATATCCTCGCCCGCATCGGTGCAAAACGCGACGCGGTCGCTCCCAACATTTTCCTGGAAAGGCTCTTCAAGCCATTCGTAACATGGGAAGGGGACACCGATAACAACAGTCCGGACCCGTCCAAAATACCCGATACCGAACTCTCTAACACAATCGGAGGCTCCGCCGCCGAAATAACACCTTCAGCCCACGAAATAATGGCCATTATTGCCCCGTGGACAGAACCATTCCTGGCCTACCTAACTAGACAGGAACTTCCGGAGGACCAAAATGAGGCATGCTGCATAGTGCGGCGATCCAAGGCCTCCAGGGTCCATGAGGGAGAATTGTACAAGAAAAGCACTATCGGAGTCCTTCAAAGGTGCATCTCCGAAGAGGAAGGGCGGAATCTTTTGGCAGAAATTCACGCCGGACTCGGCAGTCATCACGCGGCAGCCCGGGCTCTTGTAAGCAAGGCCTTCCATACAGGATTCTATTGGCCAACGGCCCGGGAAGATGCACAGGACTTGGTCCAACGTTGCGCCAGTTGCCAGCTCTTTGCAAATCAAAGCCATATGCCACCCACCGCCCTCCAAACAATCCCCATTACATGGCCCTTCGCGGTCTGGGGTCTTGACATGGTTGGACCCCTTAAAGGGGGAACCCACAAGAAAAAATACTTATTGGTCATGGTGGATAAATTCACCAAATTGATAGAGGCTAAACCGGTTAATACAACCAAATCCGGACCGGTGATAGATTTCAGATCCGGGGTTGTACACCGCTACGGCGTCCCCCACAACATCATCATTGATAACGACACGAACTTCACGGCTGACAAGGTAAAACTCTGGTGCAGCAAAATGGGCATCAAGCTCGATTATGCTTCAGTCTATCACCCACAAACCAACGGTCAAGTCGAACGAGCAAACGGTCTTATAATGAGCAGCATTAAACCCAGATTAGTGCGTTCCTTAACGGAGTCTGACACGCATTGGGTAGAGGAGCTCGACTCCTTAGTTTGGGGGCTGCGGACCACGTTGAATCGTAGTACCGGATATACACCGTTTTTTATGGTGTACGGCGCAGAGGAAGTCTTGCCCTGTGACATAATTCATGACTCACCTTGAGTGCGCATGTACGAAGAAAGAGAAGCCGAGCTCGATCGGCAGGACAGTCTGGACACCTTGGAGGAAGAGTGCGACGTAGCCAAAGCCCGTTCCGCATTTTACTAGCAACAGGCTCGCAGATACCAAAGCAGAGAAGTACGGGCCAAAACTTATAACGTTGGCGAACTAGTTCTACGCCTGCCGGATAAGAAAAAGAACAAGCTCGAGCCCAAATGGAAGGTCCCTTCATTATCGACCAAGTTCTGACCTGTGGAGCATACCGACTGCGGGATGCATCGACTAGTCGACTCGAGCCGAACCCATGGAACGTAGCCAAGCTCCGAAGATTCTACGCCTAGCACCGGACTCTATGTTAGTCCCCTCCCTTTGTCCATTTTCTGCGTGTGCATCATCTGTCTTGTTTCCCTTTCTTTCTTTTTCTTATTATTTCTCTAGGCAGTCAAGGGTCACCTTGTGCCTCAATTGTACATTACAGATGTGCTAGCTGCACTCTCCATACCTGGGGGCTTCTTTAACAGAAGCTTACATTATTTACCTGGGCCTCACGCCCAACACATGTGTTATACTTCCGCATGTACCTTTTTTCACCATTATATGCATTGATAAGACTTAAGTTTTGGCCAAGCTTGGTTGCCTCGCTCTTGTATTTATGCCCTACGTTCATGTTAATTCGGCTAGGGCATAAGGGGAGCACCTCTGCAATTATTACTGTCGGGTCAGCCGGATGTGTACCTCAGACTGGGTGAAGCTGAAAGCTAGCGTTCTTAAGGGAATATTCGGTCGGTGAACAAAAGATGACTTTTTATTTATTATCCATATTTGCCCCCAGATGCTTTTTTGCATTTCTTAACGCAGTCCAGACATGCACTTTAGGGCATGCTTACCCAGGAAAGGAACCCTTAACGGAACTATTCTCCCTGGAAGATGTTTCTTACTACCCATGTAATATAACATAACTAGTTGGGCACTTGTCTGATAAAGCACTAATGACCCCTACGCCTGGTCTCCACACATACCCCGGTTCTTATATAACTGAGCGGGTATTTGGATTCACTCCGGACTATCGGGCCTAGTGGTTGAAGCGAAAAGGTCCGCAACGACAAATGATCTACAATCCGTCTAGAAGGCATTATACATGTCACTTTAATTACATAGTCATGCAGACTGACTAAACTCCCCTTCTATACCGTCCAACAGGCGGTCTAGCTTACAATCCTGTTGGGAATACTTTGCAGCTAATTCTACTTGCCCATAAACTAAGCTAACGGGGATCTCTTTTCCGTCGGGCCCCACAGGTCCGACCTCGGCCATGTGATTTGGGTCTGCCTTGGTATACCGAGTCTTCACCATGGCCCAGGCCTCTCTAGCACCCTTTCGGCAGGCCGATATCTTCCATAATCGGAGGCGTCGCCGTGCTCCCTTGAGCTTCTCCGTAAGCTCTGCAACACCCTCGAGCAAGGAGACAGATGGCCACAAAGCCTGGGCAACACCTTGCATCACCTGCCGAACTTGTTCGTGCAAATGTGACAGCTCGGACAGAAGATCACCTGCAGACCCGGGCATTTCCTCCGCGGGACGACCCGTCAGCACACCTACAGACATAACGCTGTTAATCGACTTCTTCGCCGAACACCTTTAGTAGGATTCGTTCAAGTACTTACTAAAAATGTCGCACCGAAGCCGCTTATTCTCCTTCTCGGAGTCCGCAAGCTGGCCCCGAACATCTTTTAGTTCAATGTTCAGCTTAACATTGGCATCTTGAAGACTGTTTTTCTCCAGCATAACCTTACTCAGCACGCGTTTGCCAGCCACTAGCTGTCGCATAACATGCTAGTCCCCCGGACTTTCTCCGGACTCATCTGCAAAATCAATTGTTAGATTTGCAGACACGCCGCACACTATATGGTAATCGCCATTCTTTAAAATAAATGTACCAGCGGGAGGCTTTTTCTGTTCCTGCAATGCGGCAAGAGCGGCCCCCAGTTGGGTCTTGCATTCCTCCAGCTCCTAGGACAGCCTAGCATTCTTCTCTGTAAGAACCTGCACATTATAAATGATGCTTAAATCAGTTTTGCTAACTGTTTCAAGTCTCAGGGGCCACTAATACATATAAATCGTCAGATTTACTCACCTGTACATCCTTTACATACTGATCCGTGGCTCTGGCTAGACCATCCTGAGTAGCACGGACGTACGCCTCTCCAAAATTGAAGGCGTCGAACGCCTCTGGTGAGAAACAAGCGTCGCGGAGTACGGCCCGGCGGCGCCTATGATTCATGGCGCTTTCCACTTTTGAGTTTGTAGCCGACAATCTATCTGCATCCTCTGTCGGGGGATTAACCGGCGCCTGCCCCATATCGCCTTCCGCCTCTATGTCCGGTCCTGGCGCCCGACTGGTGGAAGCTTGGTTGGCAGCATCGCCGGACATATTCCGGTGAGCGTTCTCTCTGTTAAAGAAATGCGGGCGTCATTACATTTCGAAAAAGATGACAACCGCGGAGCAGGGTTTTTCCTATACCTTTGGCCGGCGTCTCCGTTCTGACCGCCTTCCTTTTTTGCCTACCCGGCCTCGGCACCTCTTGTTGGCGAGTTGCTGTGGGTTCAGCAGGGCGTCCCGAATGCCTTCCCTGTAAAAGATGCCATGTGTATATGGTGGGTGAAGTGCCTAAAAGGAGATCCTAGTTTTGGAGTTAGGAATTTTTGATTTTTCTTACCTGCGATGCAGGAAGCAGTCCGGGATAGTCGGCCGTAATGGCCACCAGGGCATCGTCGCAGCCTAACTGATAGAACTGCTAGTCTATCAGTTCCACGGAGATAACCGGATCTTCTTCGAGTCCGGAATCGATGGCCCGGTCAAGGTCCTCTGGTTGTGGAGAAGGGTTGCTGACCTCCTTTATGGATTTTCGCAGTTCCTTCCGCAAGGTGGCAAGGCGAATACTTATGACTAAGAATGCGGGAAAAATGGGAGCAAGGAAATATAGCTTACCCAGCTTGGAGGATTGTACATAGAGAATCCATCCCGTGGCTTGATGCGGGTGAACTCCTCTTCCTCGCCCTTGAACAGTTCGGACAGAATCTTCGCTAGAGCGGCAGCATTGTCCGGACCCTTACGCCCGCAGTGGGTGGCGTCATCCCCCCCGTTATAACACCACAAGGGGTGCCCATGATATTGGAGTGGCTGCACTCCCCGCATTATGCAAATTGACATAACTTCGATTATTGTCAATCCGGATCGAGCTAGTGCTTCGATCCAGTTCATCAGATAGAGGACTTCTCCATTGTCTTCCGCCTGAGGGCTCCGTGGGTGCCAACTTCGGTGCTTCTTTAGAGGAGCATTGTTGAACTCGGGCAGACCCTGCCGAACAGGGTCCGGAAGGGGAACGTCCTCCATATAAAACCATTCTGAAGGCCAGTCTTCGGACGGCTTCTTTGGGGTACCGGACAAATATCCAGTATCAGTGATGCGCCATACTTCGGCTCCGCCCACTTGATAAAGTGATTCCTCTGTGTGCGAGGGACAAGGCAAAATAACCTTTTCCATAGCTCGAAGTGAGCCTCGCAGCCCAGGAACAACTCGCAGAGAGCAACATAGCCGGCGATGTGTAGGATGGAGGCAGGGGTGAGATTGTGTAGTTGGAGGCCGTAGAACTCTAGGAGCCCGCGGAGGAACGGATGAATTGGAAATCCGAGTCCCCTTAGTAAGTAAGGAACAAGGAAAACCCGCTCCCTCATGGAGGGACAGGGAAAGTTCTCCGCTTGCTCCCCGCCATTGTAAGTGGCGAGCCCGGCTCGAACAGGCACCATGTACGCCAGAGGGATAAATCCCTTAGTCTGCAGCTCAACTAATCGACTGTGCGGGACTGAACACCTCTCCCAATCACCGGGCTTAGGGCTACGGGGGCGGGAGGAGGAGCTGCGGAGGTCGGCCATGCTGGAATGGATCTTTCCGAAGCACGCTCTGATGAATTCTCGCTGGGGGAGGATGATATGGATTGGATCTAAGAATCCCCATCCCTTTAATAGACGATTTATTTATCTGGCTAGGGTGGGCGAATGTAAAAATGCCCTGGCACCTCGTATTCATTCGACGCGTGGGAGATAGCCCTTATTGGGCACAGAAGCCACGAGACGAGGTCCATTTAAGCCCACGGCCCATACGAGATGTGCCAATTCGGCCCGTCAACGGCTCGTTAAAAATTTGACACCATTGCAGCCCATCGTCAGTTCGAGCCCGTTAACAGCCTGCTATATATTTGGGCTCAATATCGGCCCGGTGATATTTCGGCCTGTTAACGACCCCTTTAATGGATGGGCCAATTTTCAGGATGTACATCTTTCGGCCTTTTAGCGACCCATTTAAATGTTGGGATAATTTTGGACCCGGTGTGTCTTTCAGCCTATTGACGGCCCATAAATCTGATGGGCCATTTGTAGTCGGACCTGAGTTTCGGCCTTTTAGCGGCCCATTTAAGTGTTGGGCCAATTTCTGGCCCGGTGTCACTTTCAGCCTGTTGACGGCCCATAAATCAGTTGGGCCATTTGTAGTCGTACCTGATTTTTGGCCTTTTAGCGACCCATTTAAGTGTTGGGCCAATCCCGGCCCTATGTGCCTTTCGGCCTGTTAATAGACCATAAATGAGTTGGGCCATTTGTAGTCGGACCTTAGTTTTGGCCTTTTAACGGCCCATGCCCTTCATGCTCCAATACCAGCCCGGTTTCTCTTTCGGCCTGCTAAAGGCCCACAACACAGTTGGGCCTTTGAGGGAGTCCTGGATTAGGGGGTCTCCGGACAGCCGGATTATATCCTTTGGTCGGACTGTTGGACTATGAATACGCAAGATCGAAGACTTCGTCTCGTGTCCAGATGGGACTCTACTTGGCGTGGAAAGCAAGCTAGGCAATACGGATATGTATATCTCATTTGTAACTGACCTTGTGTAACCCTAGCCCTCTCCGGTGCCTATATAAACCGGACGTTTTAGTCCGTAGGACAATATACAATCATACCATAGGCTAGCTTCTAGGGTTTAGCCTCTCTGATATCGTGGTAGATCTACTCTTGTACTACCCACATCATCAATATTAATCAAGCAGGACGTAGGGTTTTACCTCCATCAAGAGGGCTTGAACCTGGGTAAAACATCGTGTTCCCTGCCTCCTGTTACCATCCGCCTTAGACGCACAGTTCGGGACCCCCTACCCGAGATCCGCCGGTTTTGACACCGACAGCCGTTTACAATACGACCTGACTTTCGGCCTCTTACCGGCCCATGCTCTTCATGGTCCAGTACAAGCCTGTTGTCCCTTTCGGCCTGCTAAAGGCCTAAAGTATAGTTGGGCCATATGTAGCCCAAACTTAGTAACAGCCTGTTAACGGCCCGTGAAATAAATTGGGGCCACCTGTTGCCTGCTTCGATGTCGGCCTGTTAACGACCCGGGAGGTAAGAGGGCCGACCATTAACTTTCGGCCTAGTAACGGCCCATTAACTTAATGGGCCCACTAAAGTTCGTGCATGTCTTTAGGCCAAATTAGATAATTTGGGCCCATTACGACGAGCAATTATGCACATGACCAAAACCGATCAAGCAAAGGTACGGCATACAGGGAATAACGTTGCACATCCAGCATATATTACAGAAAATTGCATCCATTGGGCAATCAAAGATTGATGCTAGTGCAAATAAATGAGCATAACCTAACCATCTACAACGTCACAATCTGCAACCTCAGCACAGATGACGCCCATAAGCATGTGGGCAAGTTCTTGTTGTTTTTCTACACTGTCTCTGAAAACATTGATCAGTTGTTGTGTCGCACGACTCTGCACCTCTGATTCATCCACCATTTCCATCATTGCTTCAGCCATTAATTGGTTCACAAACATACATTTATTCAGTTGCATTCGAGATAGAGGATACTAAACAGATTCAGATGGCGATTTTGGCAGGCTTGTATTATTGATAGTGGAGAGTGTCTCGACCACTGCATCATAACATAAATTAGGACGGGAACCAAACATATTAATCATTAGTTACTGCCATATTACCTGGCCTAGATTTACTGGAAAGAAACGATGGGGTTGCCTTGCTATTTTCAGAGTTTGTCTTCTTATCTTCAGCAGCCTGCACACAATTAACACACTAGCATTGCTATCATTGGCCAAGTCAGATAATAGGAAAGCAATATTGACACAACGAACGTTTGGGCAACTAGCCTACACCAAATTAACACAATATGGCATAGCTATCATCAGCCAGGTAAGGTAATACGAAAGCAACATTGACACAATGAATGACTGGGCAACCAGAGAAGCACTACAATTCAGTAATGTGCGTGATATGAGATAGTACATTCATGCAGCTCAGTATGTAAAACTACCAGGCAGTTTTCCTTACAAAAATCAACATTAGCGCCTTTAACATTTTGCTACAACTAATTTTAGATCAGATAAAGGTTAGATTCACGCCGATTAACAAAATACATGCTGATGTAAAAATATAGTGATATACAACAGGTACTTACATCAGCATTGGAGCATAGAGAATTCCCGCAAGATATTTTCCTCGAATACGTTCCAAATGGAGGAAGTCTTGTATCATTTAACCTTCTTTTCTAAAAGAGAGATGGGTAATAAACATGTAGAAAATATGATCAGAATGCTATAAAATTTCATGATGCGAGGATACGCACACACTTCTTAGAATGGAGTTGACATTCTTTTGCTAGACTGGAGCGCACTAGTTCTTTGGCCACTAGAATCTGCTTATTATCAGTGGGAGTTGGGTTTCTCTGTGCTGGAGCAGTATCTATGAAAAATGGAGTTGGTTTATTATCTCCTGGCGTTTGGATCTTTTGCAAAGACCTGGTTTGTAACCGTTCAGATTCTAACATAGCTGTCTTCCCCTTGCATGCCTTATATAGAAGAATGGTGATTCAGTTATAAAACATGCTACAGCAGAGATGGAATAGGTACTAAAGAATAGAAAGGCATGACATATTGACATGTATTCCCTCCATCCGAAAATAAATGGATGGGTCTAGGCGCATTTCAGTTCTAGATACATCCAGTTTTATCCATTTCTGCGACATTTAATCTGGGCGGAGGGAGTATGATGTAAGAGCTAGGGATACGACAGGACAACATAGTAAAAAAAACACTGAAAAACCCACTGCAGAACCAAAGTATTCAAACCCACTGATATGAGATAGTACACTCATGCAGCTCAGGATGCAAAACTACCAGGCAGTTTTCCTTGCAAAAATCAACATTGTGGCCTTTAATCATACATTTTGCTACAACTAAATTTAGATCAGATAAAGGTTGGATTCGCGCCAATTAACAAAATACATGCTGATGTAAAAATATAGTGATATACAACAGGTACTGACATCTACATTGGAGCACAGAGAATTCCTGCAAGAATCTTTCCTCATAAACGATGCAGAAATTCTTCTATCTGTTAAGCTTATTTTCTAAAAGATAGATGGGTAAGAAACATGTAGAAAATATGATCAGCATGCTATAAAATTTCATGATGCAAGGATACGCACACGCTTCTTAGAATTGAGTTGAAATATTTTTGCTGGACTGGAGCGGACTAGTTCTTTGGCCACTGGAATCCACTTATTATCAGTAGGAGTTGGGTTTGTCTGTGCTGGAGCAGTATATATAAAAACTGGAATTGGTTTATTATCTCCTGGCGTTTGGATCTTTTGCAAAGGCCTTGTTTGTAACCCTTCATATTCTAACATAGTCGTCTTCCCCTTGCATGCCTTGTATAGAAGAATGGTGCTTTAATTATAAAACATGCGACAACAGAGAGATGGAATAGGTACTGAAGAATAGAAAGGCATGACATATTGACATGTATTCCCTCCATCCGGAAAAAAATGGATGGGTCTAGGCGTATTTCAGTTCTAGATACATGCTTTTTTATCCATTTCGGCAACATGTAATCCGGACGGAGGGAGTATGGTGTAAGAGCTAGGGATACGACAGGACAACACAGCAAAAAAACACTAGTTGAATGTAAAACTGTATGCTAACGGAATACGTACAAAAATAACTAAGGCAACATACACGTGTATGATTGGGAAAATAAGATGGCATTGCAACAGAGCACTAGAACAGCACTTCAATGTAAAAAAACATGGTATGGTAGACAGATGAAGTACATACTGATGAATAACAATGCATAAGATATTCAGAAGCATGATGTCCAAATTAAGCAGATGGCATTGCGATAGAGTAGAATGACAGTACTTGAATTCGAAAACATGTTATCATGAATGGAATAGGTACTGAAAAACAGGAAGGCATGACATATTTACATGCATGATCAGCATGCTAAGCACATGGCATTGCAACAGAGTAGATACACTCCAGGACATTATATGCATGTTGTACCCATATCACAGGCCAAGTTAGAGCAAGGACCTTGTGGGGTGAAGAGGATTCATCATCTTTCTGCAAGTCTTCTGAAGAATTGCCTTTACAAGTTCCATCATATTGGGTATCATTGACATCAAGTTTATTGGCCTTTACATTGCTTCGTGAGGTTCTTGTGGATAGATCAGTGTGTGCAATTATATCTGACATGCATGGAAAACAACTAGTAGTTAGATTTATGTAATGAGTGCCTGCAGGAGATGACATAAATAGTAGGACTGGGGTTAACTAGCACTACAACAAGAACCCCCCTACAGCAATGCATCATTGCGTTGCCAAAGGTCCATATAAGCGTTGGTAAGGTCTACACCAACGGATTTGTATGCGTTGCTGTTGGTGGCGTTGGAAAGTTCTACAACAACGTATATGCATCCGTTGGTAAATGGCATGGAAAAGTGTTGTAAGATAGCAACGGATAAAGTCAAAGCACAACAACGCTTCACATACGTTGGTGGATTATAAATGAGTATTGCAATGCCTAGTGCATTGCATGAAAAATGCACGATATTTTTTATATCACCATCCAGAATTATTAGGTCAATGCCAATATTGCGCAGGGACACAATATAATAAATAGAAATTTCTCATATATTAAATCAACTTGGTTGCATTACAAAGGACACGATACAAACATTACAAGATGTGAAGCTAGTAGTAATCCTACTGTTGACCTTGCAACCAACGTCTCAGCCATTCCGAAACATTGACACCGAAAATATCAGAAACAAAAGGATTGAAACATTGGCACTGTACATGAAATTCTAAGACACAATATGAAACTATCTAGCTAAAGCACTCCTATTCTTGACCAATATCTGAGCCATGCATCATCGAATATAGCAATCTACAACAAAGAAACGAAATAGGTTAATAGGGCAAAAAAATTGAAAGGAGGAGCAACATGGAAAGGTTGAAGGCAATGTGATAGTTAATCTTGCTGCATGACTAATAATTTTGACTCTTTTTGGTAGTTATAAAAACATGTAAGATTTTGCTAATGTATCATCAACGCGCAATACGAAGAATTCATTACCAAGTTTAACATCATCAACTTTAGATTTATATTCGGGGTCGATACTTTGGATTAAAGTAAGAGGAGTGTTGTTGTTCGGATGTGTCCAGTATAATATTTGTAGCTAAGAATAATCAAATTAGCTTACAGTAAACTAACTCAGCCTGTTTCATTAGTAAGTTTCACCATGTTAATTAATAGAAACATAGTGTTTTATAGGGGTGGGAAAATGTAAGGCAGACATAAAGTAGTTGATGAATTGTTTTACCTAATCTAACCAAAATGAGTCTTATCTCACAGAAGGAGTGTTCTCTTGTACAAATTAGGTGGGGAAAAAAAGAAGCATGTGTAAGATAATAAAATGTAGTCAAGTAATGCTATTAATTCTCCAAACTTTCCATTCGATCTGGTGAAGAATCATTCACGCAATATAGAACTACTATCAGAAAATACCTCCTAGTAAATCCAGCTTGGCATTAATATTGGTCTATGTTTTAGCGCCAGCAACATCGACCTGGAACAATCTAGTCTCTGTAACCTGCTGATTTGGCATATGCATTAGTAAACTATGTTCAGTTGTGCTCACATAATCGACGGCATCAAAGTAGCTGAACACGTGTGCATGAAAAAACTTTAGCGTACTCTTTATTCTTTTAGATCAAAACTCTTACGTAAGCTTTTTTTACAGAAAAACTCTTGCACGACCTGGTTCCACTACAAGAAATATGTCAACTTATGACCTTCTGTCAGTGACCCTTGAAGAATTGGTCATAAATTTATGACCATTTCATACCAATTGGTCAAAAGCTGTTCGGGGGGCTCCAAACCCTAAACCATTGCGACCATTTTGGTCAGAAAGGTCGTAATTTCCTCACACGAAAAGGTCATAAAGCAAACAGCGCTAGTCCGCTGCCTTATTTCTAGTTGTTAACGACCAATATAGATGGTCATAGCCTTATAAATTGTGGTGGGTTGCTATGACTAGGCGCCACCTCATCAGTTTTGCCTATGTGTCATGTCCATGTGGCAGTTTTTGCCCTAGGTTGTGAAGCAACCTATATTTTTGTCATTCCCAAAATTCCCAAAAAAATCTCATAAATTCTTTGGGTCATATCTTCGTCAAATATGTAAAAACCTTCCTTGCCTAGTTCAAAAATAATTCAAAAATATTCATTTTCCTATTCTGTTCAGAACAACAGTTTGTGAAGGAAGTACCACTTTGGCATGTCCAAATAGTATCCATTTTCTACAGTGCTTTCCTATGCCCAAATAAACATCCTCCACCAAATGCCAGCTCAATCTATTCATTATCTTGAGCCGAGCTTCAACATACGTATTTATGTCCAGTGTGGTAGTTTGCAAAGCAAGTACCACCTAGGCTCCTCCTTTTGAGCTGAAAATTTGTGAAGACGGTCTTCTTAGTAACTGATCATCCTTAGCCAAAACTCACGCCCATTAGCCATGTACATTTCCTGTACCGCTAATCAAACACTTGGCTGCTAATTCATGTTTGAGCACCGATCGGTCTCCTCGTGAGAATCTTATGTTGTAATTTTCTTCCTAGCACCTACCTGGGGAATGCCCAACCCACTAGACATGTCTAGGCCACCCAGAACACATGGCAAAGCCACGGTCACGTGGTGACCACGCGGCGGGCATGCGAGTTTACGCGCTCTAGAGATGGGGCCCTCGGCCGCCGCTCAAACCTCGAAGTATCGCCACCAAACAATGTATTTATGATTAAATAGGTACTTATGTAACTAGAAATGATTTTTGGAAAAAATAAATAGCAAACTATGAGGCAGCTGCAGTTCAAATTTGACCCGCTTCCAACTGAATCGGTGGAAATTTGTCTTTTTCACGAGAGGTGGATCAAAACTTTTTACACCCAACCATTTTGTCAATTGTGCATTAAATATGTCCTAGTATTTTAGAAAATTGATTTGGTCCAATTTTGCAACAATTATTTGGTAGTTCCTTCACAAAAAAACCTCCTTTTGGGCGCTCAAAAAATGAAAAATGGTTTTTTCGTCCAAAGAAAATGAAAACTTCCTTAGGCAACATTGTTTGCCATTCCAATATGCACCCTTGTGCACAATATGAGATCATTTGAACAAACTATGCCACGAATGTGGCCATAAGATTGATCATTTGGCTTGAAAGCCATGAATCTTCAGAGATGATATCTCATTTCTGAGAACACTTTTTTAAAATAATTGCCATATTACAAGTTTGTTATTTTTCCTGGGAACTTGGCCACATATAATGACACAATGCGAAGGTTTCCCAATTTTTTTTTATTTTTTTTGAATTTTTTATGCCCGTTTCAAAATGCGGTCAAAACGGCAGGCTTGACCGTTCCTAGCTAGTGGTTGAATCTTGGAAAACTTTTGGTGTTTCTCTGATTAAATAGATACTTATGTACCTATAAATGATTTTTGGAAAAAATAAATAGCAAACTATGAGGCAGCTGCAGTTCAAATTTGACCCGCTTCTAGCTGAATTGGCGGAAATTTGTCTTTTTCACGAGAGGTGGATCAAAACTTTTTACACCCAACCATTTTGTCAATTGTGCATTAAATATGTCCTAGTATTTTAGAAAATTGATTTGGTCCAATTTTGCAACAATTATTTGGTAGTTCCTTCACAAAAAAACCTCCTTTCGGGCGCTCAGAAAATGAAAAATGGTTTTTTCGTCCAAAGAAAATGAAAACTTCCTTAGGCAACATTGTTTGCCATTCCAATATGCACCCTTGTGCACAATATGAGATCATTTGAACAAACTATGCCACGAATGTGGCCATAAGATTGATCATTTGGCTTGAAAGCCATGAATCTTCAGAGATGATATCTCATTTCTGAGAACACTTTTTTAAAATAATTGCCATATTACAAGTTTGTTATTTTTCCTGGGAACTTGGCCACATATAATGACACAATGCGAAGGTTTCCCAATTTGTTTTTATTTTTTTTGAATTTTTTATGCCCGTTTCAAAATGCGGTCAAAACGGCAGGCTTGACCGTTCCTAGCTAGTGGTTGAATCTTGGAAAACTTTTGGTGTTTCTCTGATTAAATAGATACTTATGTACCTATAAATGATTTTTGGAAAAAATAAATAGCAAACTATGAGGCAGTTGCAGTTCAAATTTGACCCGCTTCTAGCTGAATCGGCGGAAATTTGTCTTTTTCACGAGAGGTGGATCAAAACTTTTTACACGCAACCATTTGGTCAATTGTGCATTAAATATGTCCTAGTATTTTAGAAAATTGATTTGGTCCATTTTTGCAATAATTATTTGGTAGTTCCTTCACAAAAAAACCTCCTTTCGGGCACTCGGAAAATGAAAAATGGTTTTTTCGTCCAAAGAAAATGAAAACTTCCTTAGGCAACATTGTTTGCCATTCCAATATGCACCCTTGTGCACAATATGAGATCATTTGAACAAACTATGCCACAAATGTGGCCATAAGATTGATCATTTGGCTTGAAAGCCGTGAATCTTCAAAGATGGTAGCTCATTTCTAAGAACACTTTTTTAAAATAATTGCCGTATTACAAGTTTGTTATTTTTCCTGTGAACTTGGCCACATATAATGACACAATGCGAAGGTTTCCCAATTTTTTGATTTTTTTTGAATTTTTTATGCCCGTTTCAAGATGCGGTCAAAACGGCGGGAATGACCGTTCCTAGCTAGTGGTTGAATCTTAAATTTTTTTGGTGTTTCTCTGATAAAATAGATACTTATGTACCTAGAAATGATTTTTGGAAAAAATAAAGAGCAAACTGGAAGGCAGCTACAGTTCAAATTTGACCCGCTTCCAACTGAACCGGCGAAAATTTGTCTTTTTCACGAGAGGTGGATCAAAACTTTTTACAGCCGACCATTTGGTCAATTGTGCATGAAATATGGCCTAGTATTTTAGAAAAATGATTCGGTCCAATTCTGCAACAAATATATTATAGGTTCTTCACAAAAAAACCTCCTTTTGGCACTCAAAAAATGGAAAATGGTTTTTTCGTCCAAAGAAAATGAAAACTCCCTTTGTCAATATTGTTTGCCATTCCAAGATGCAAACTTGTGTGAAATATGGAATCATTTAAACAAATATTTGATAGGACTTTCACAAAAATACTCATTTTGAGCACTGAAAAATGGAATGAATTTTTTTATCTTGAATCGATCACGACCAATTTATATTGGTTATAAGGTCATCAAATGGTTTGATGCGTTCTGATTGGACCATGAGCATATCACGCGGATCACGCGTCAACCACCGCCGGATGCTTCCGGATCCAACGGCCCAAACCCACCCGAGCCGAAACCCTAGGTCTGTCCTCATGGACATTTTCCACCCACCCCCCCCCCCCCCCCCGCCTCCATTCTTTCTTTCTTTCTCTCCCTCCCCCCTCAGATCCTCTCCCCTCTGCCCCGTGCAGCGAACCCTAGCCCCTCTCTCCCCTGCACACCACTCCTCCTCCCTTCTAGATCACACCCGCCACCTCCTCCTTCCAGATCACAGCGAACCCTAGACCTCCCTCCGAACGAGCTCCCCGCCGTCCATGGCCTCCCCCATGCCCTTCTCCCGCGCGAGCCCTCTCTCTCTCCCTCGCGCGACTCCTCTACTCCACTTGATTCCGGCAAGTTGAGGCGGCTCTCGCCGGCACGCAGCACACCCCGGGCTTCAGGTAAGCAAGTTTTTTGCTCGGCGCCGGTGCGGATCGAGACTGACGGATGGGTTTGGTTCCTTCCTTGCTACAGGCGGTGTTGTGCGCGGCGGTGGCGTTGGCGCTATGCGCGGGCGGCATTGGCGCGACGCCTGCGGCGAGGGGCGCGGGGTGCGGGAAGCACATGCGGAGGGTCACGAAGTACGGGGCGGTGGGGGACGGCAAGACGCTCAACACGGTGGCGTTCGCCAGGGCGGTGGCGGACCTGGGCAGGCGCGCGGGCGACCGCGGCGCGGCGCTGGTGGTGCCGGCGAGGCGGTGGCTCACGGGGCCCTTCAACCTCACCAGCCACTTCACCCTCTTCCTCCACCGCGGCGCTGAGATCCTCGCATCCCAGGTGCGCCCCTCTTCTCCAGTTACCCGTGGGATTATTAGCAGCAGTAATTGCTATGTACGTACTTACTGTGGCACGATGCGGGGTGGGGGGCTACTGGTGACGGACGGGACGGCACGGGGCCGGTGCTAAAGTCACTTCCGCTTGCGTAGGGAGGTTCGTCCAGGAACGGAGTGGGCAGCGGCTACTGGTTTGGGGGTCCCCTGCCATGCATCGCCATGACCATTGTCGCTTCCTTCCTTTTCAAGCATGGAGTCAGGGAGTCATCATCTGTAGTCTCCGTGCTCCTGATGGGGTTTTGATTCCTACTTACTCTAAATAGAACTCGTAATTATTATTACTAGCCAAAATTGCATGATTCAATCACGGCACGGGTCATGGTAGGAAATCGTACATTTCTGTGCTTAAATATACTCAATCCTGCAATTTCTGTTACTGATTTTCAGCTTGATCCACTATTTTGGTCAGTGATTTGCATTACCCTCGCCGCTGCTCTGCTCTGTACATACATAACCTAGGACTCTTATCAGGTCCAGATTTCATGCTACTATATTTACGGAGTAGTTAAGGATGTTTAGGTTGATGGTCAGATTAGCCCCTTTCAAATTTCATATATTAATCAATGGAGCACTAGCAGCCAACCTTGGAGATGGGCGTGCAAGTGTCTGACCTCCAACCCTGAATGTGTTCTTTGTAGCCAACCTTTGCAGTTTCGTTCGACTTATCCTTTGGTTTCAACTATACATCAGAGTGTACCATTGAGTGTATTATTTTCCTGTTGAGTAGCTTTATCTGTCGTATCTAGCTCAACTAGCAGTGTCCCAACAAAGAAAAAATTTCATTACCAGAGATGAATGGTTGATTAGTTTTAGCTTCAAGCCATTTATTATATTTCTTTGTACCCGTGGCTTGTGGCTAAAACTAGTTTACTTTTAAGTTCACCCGTGATGGCCCATAGCTATGAGATATGAGGGATGCGGACCGTTCGAGCCATGCAGCCTATTTCAGCTTTGGTGAACCTCGTTTGAGGCTTAGTGTAATTGATGTACTAGTGCACTACTTGGCGTAAAATTATTGCAGTACACATAGATATGCAATGAATGCTTCTAGTATCTTACACATGTATATTTGACATGAATGTGTACTACTTGGTCTTCCTTTGCTGACATTATTTTTACTTTTCAGCGAGGAACAGGATTGTCAACACTGTTGACAACATCATCTCTTTCTCGAATAACATCTGCAGCAGAGCAGGCGGAGTATCTGAAGCATTTCAGGGCAGATAACATAGTTAAGGACGTAGAGTTTATTCGTCGGCATCTTGACCAGATGCCAAGCCTTGGACAATTCTGGGACAGTAATAGCTGACCCATGGCTTTTAGTAGACATGTTTCTTAATTTTGGGATAGTGATACATGGACTTCAATTAAGATTTCAGATTAGTATTATGCTGCTGCTGATGTGCTATTTATAGCTACAGTTTGACACTATTAATTAGGCTTGCTGGACATGTCATGGTACACGCCTTTGTCTTTTTTTGGCATCAACAAATGTTTATCTACTGTAAAGTACTATTAATTAGGTTTGCTTCCTTCTATTATTGTTGACAATGCTGTGTAAATAGAATACCTGATTGTCTTCTGCAACTTAATTTCCTTGCATTTTCAACTCTGATTTTGAACGATTAAGGTTACTCCCACAAACAATTTTGCTAAACATCTATCACATTTTAAGTGAACCATAATTCATATTTTGTTTACCTTTTTAGATCTGTTCTACCGCTTACATTTAGTGTTTCCATTGAAGTTGTTTGGTTCTGGCCTCAGCAGTAGTACACTCTAATGGTAGCTTTATGTTCACTCTTTTACAACAAACCTTTTTAGCTCTTTCTCATGATCCTTCTGGGCATTTATTTTAGTCCATGGAGCTGTTGCTCTAGCAGATGTTGCTCTGCTTGACATCTCACAGTCCACTGGATCGGCTGTGACATCTCATAGTCTGTAGTTTATAATCAGGTTTCTGTTTGACAGCTTCACAGTCAACAGTTACATGATAATTCTATAATGCTGAAGCTATATTCCTATCTGCTCAACAGTTACATGATAATTCTATAATGTTGAAGCTATATTCCTGTCTGCTCAATAGTTACATGATAATTTCGTAATGCTGAAGCTATATTTGCTGCGTGTGTCTTAATTTTTTTATTCTATAATGATGATATGAAATGTCACGCAGGTCATTATTGGTGCTGTTGCTGTGGTTGTCGGAGCTGTTGCTGCTGCATCTCCCTTGATGGCAACGATGAGATCGTCCTTGATGGCAACGACATCGAGCTCGTCTCCCGCTCAGCCGCCCTCATCAACTAGGTGAATCAAACAGGACCCAGAATCTTTCTTTGTTCATGTGCATATTGTGCTCCCTGAATAATTTGGTTGATGTGATGCAATTGATATGGTATCATGATTGCTTATGCTCTTTGCGGAAACTAGTATGCTAGATGTGCTTAGAAATCATTGTAATGTCTTCAGATGTTGGATGTCGAGTGTTCTTTCTTTGCGATGCATATATGGCTGCTTGTGCTGGTCAACATGATGCAAATAGGGATACTTCTCTCGTTGTGATGTTGTTGTTGTTGTTGTTGTTGTTGTTGTTGTTGTTGTTGTTGTTGTTGTTGTTGTTGTTGTTGTTGTTGTTGTTGTTGTTTGTGGTTTGTCCAGTTTTGGCCTGGATAGTTGCATCTTTCTCTTCATGTATTATTATGTTCTCCGTAATGATTTGGTTTTGCTACCATATGATCTGCTTCTACATTCTGTTCCTGTGTAATCTGATCTGCAATGATTCAGTTTTTGGTTCCATATAGTTAATCCACTTCCATGCTCTATTCTTGGATAATTCTCTTGTTGTTCTTGTTGTTATATGTGTTCGCCTACCAGGGACAACATATATATGCTCAATACACTCTACTTGTTTTCCTGTGTAGTTTTCTTACTTGTTTTCCTTTATGCGTTCACTCTTTTTCAGGAGCTCCAAGCCTAATTTTTTTTCCTTTATGTTCACTCTTTTACAGGAACTCCAGTCCTAATTTTTCTGAGTGTGAAGCCATGAAGCCAAGTGCGAAGCAGTGAAGCCGTACTTTGCAAAGAGTTCTCTTGGCTCTGTAGTAGACTGTAAAGTGTAATATTGTAACGGATTGTAAAAGGCTATGTAGTGTTATTTGATGAACTATGTTTGTTCTGTCCTGTTTGAAATAGCAGTTATGTATGTTGAGAAGATATGGAAACTTCACCAGTGGGACCCACTTATGAATATAATCTGAGCAATTTTGAAATTTCTGACATGTGGGACTCATGTATGGCATTATCACTTGTGGGACCCTTCTGACTAGTGGGACCAGCTCCAAAATATAATTATTGAAAATAGAAAATCAATTGATTGTAAGAAGGCCAAGGCCCAAAAACAAAGAAGCTGAAATACTAGGCTTGGCCCAAGTAGCCCACAAGAATTGACAGAAAAAATAATATAAAAGGCTGAATTGTTGGGCTCGGCCCATGTAAAGCGTCGAATTGGACCGGGCTGAATCTTGTGCCACATCAGCTTGCCACGCTGGATGCCTACGTGGCCTGGGGAGGTTGCTAGTGACCAAAACGCCACAGTAGGAATATTTTGGTCATAAACGTCTTCGACCATTCCAGAAGAAAGGTCGCTTTAGTCAGTTTACGACCGCCAGCTTTTAACCTTCTGTTTTTGGTCACAAAAAGGTCGTAAATGGAAATTTGTGACCTTTCAGTGACCAATAGTGGTGGTCACAAGTTGACATATTTCTTGTAGTGTTCCATGATATGACCTGCTACATGGCAAAACCAATCCAAACCTACACTGACCTAATAACATCTAGAACAACTCAGACTGCAGCGCCCTTTTACTAGACTAGTAAGGCATGCTGAGTCCAAGACATGCTAGTACAGCATGTAGGCTACTAGCTATGCAAACTCATTGAATCATATATGGACTACAGAACACAAATGCTTACGACATGCAAATGAGACATGTTGGAAAACTAACTAACCAACCTATCAAAATTAGACTCAAACTTGGCTAGTTAAACTAGCATGGACTCCTACCAAACTACTTAAAATTATTCTAACAATTTAGAAGACCACAACATTAATGCAGTGCCAGTGTATCAGTATATGCCAACATTTATTAAATAGGTTTTGCTTTCTTAGTTCACTTGTTTACCGAGAATATGGAAACTTAGAGCAGTTCCAGTATGCTCGTCTTTGTCACCATGGTTGCCAGATGCTCAAACTGTTGGCCTGAATAGGTAGAGGAGAAGGTTCTAAGTATTACAGAGAAGAGGAGATCCTAGTAAGATCCAATAGTTTGGGATCAGTGAATTCGACGTACCTGACACACTTGCACAGTCGCCGTATCTGATCGCTTAGGTGTTTGTTTATGGTTGTTAGTAACATTCCACCACCATAGTGTGACTGTATGTCAGGAAAGCAGAGTGCACAAGAGGAATAAGTTTGACAGTTTAAGGAGAATATGTTACAAACAAGATAAGATGTGAGAAGCACCTGGCCAAGACTTTGTGTGCTTACCAATCATGCATCATTCTATACGTCTGTGGCTCCCCACAGAATATAAATTAGTACAGAGATTGCAGGAATTCAGAAGTACCTATATTTCCAAAAAAATGCACTAAACTTGATTAAAAGGTGAGATTTCAATAATATGTGTCAAATACATATGACGAGAATATCAAGGTATGATGTTCTTGTAACTCACGTTCAACTTTTATCAATTATTTAACACTTTATATTGGATAACATGAGTGTAAGAATTATTTCCATCTGAGCTTTTGCATAAAGTTAGAGATTGAGGTCTGAACATTTTTACTGAATAAGAAGCTGAAACTAATATAACTTTTTGTAGGGGAAAACAAATATTACATCAACCGAAAAATAGAATAAGATACAAATTCACGTTTTCCTTACTGTAACATGAACTAGCGAAACAATCCTGACCGTGCTATACACAAATGACTAAAATAATTCTCAAGGCTTCTTTTGCATATTCACGGATTCTCCGGATTGCAATGCGTAAGTGTTGTAGATCTAAGAAACAGCAGAAGCACACACATAGTAAAAGACAATGTCAGAACCTGTGAGTGTAGATGGAATAAATGATTATAGAATAAAGACAAATATTGGGACGAACGGATGCAAGTAGGACTTATTTATTTAATATATTGTACATTTAACACCAAATAAATAATGATTCAGTGTATTGAGAAGGGGATTCTCAATTTGAAATAATTATGCTAGTATCATGGACCCATAATTGCACTTACATTTGGAAAGAATAATAATGATGTGTGTATGTTGATGGGGGCGCTAAAACACATGGAGATCGACCAATTAAAGGTTTCTCCTAAGTGTTCAAGCCCCCTGTCGTACCCTGAAACTGAGAAGGTAGAATCGGCGGCCACATATGATGGTCCACTTCTCTCCCACTTGGTTGGTGCGGTAACTGAGGTTGGATTAGATGATGCATGACTAGGGTCCATGTTTTGTGACTTCACTACGTCTTCGCGTAAGTCTATATCTCATTCCTCAAAAAAGAAATAAAAATCGTCCAAAAAGGGCGAAGATATCCAACCCAAACCAAGTTTCCACATGAGAGGCATGTTTTGGAATAGCAGAGGTCTTCCAGGCTTGGCTAAACATAAACACGTCAGTGATTGTGTGCGAGAGCATGGGTTGGATTTTGTATCAATTTCCAAGGCAGGTAAATGTGACTTCCGTGCACATGTCTTTGACCACCTATCTAGTGGTTTTGACTACACATGGCATTGTTTACCACCATGTGGAAGGTCCGGAGGAATCTTACTTGGGATACAGACAACAACCATGGAATTGTTATCTTTTTCGGTTGGTGAATTTCACATCAAATTCCATCTCCGAAACAGAGCTGATAATTTTACATGGAGTCTGGTCGCGGTCTATGGGTCTGCCCAAGATGAGAATAAATCCGCTTTCCAGCGGGAATTAGTGAACCTGGCTAAGGATAATCCACACCCAATGCTTATTGGAGGCGACTTTAATATCCTTCGGTACCAGGAAGAGAAAAATAACGATCGCTTTGACACTCACTCGCCTTTCTTATTCAACGCTGTGATTGACATTTTGAATCTTCGGGAAGCCAGTATGTCGGGGCGATAATTCACTTGGGCCAATAATCGTCTGGTGCCGACATATGAGAAACTCGATCAGGTACTCATGGATACCGAATGGGAACTAAAATTCCCTCTGGCAACAGTGGGTGCCCTAGAGCATATTGAGACACTTTCGGACCATGCATCCATCATTCTTGAGTCTAACTCTGCTAGTCCTCCCAATGCTCGCCGCCCATTCAAATTCGAATTGGAATGGTTACAACATGATGGCTTTGCAAATATGGTTAAGAATGTATGGGAGAGGCCCGCCATTGGTCGCACACCAATTCAGAGATGGAACTTCAAAATTCGAGCCGCAAGGCAGTTCCTAACTGCATGCGCGAAACACACCAGTGGCATATATAAAAAAGAAAAGCAGCGTCTTTCCACTATTATAGATGACCTCGACAAAATCGCAGAGACTCGCACTTTATCTCAACATGAGATTGACATAAAAAATCAATCCAATGAGCAAATGGCACATCTATTGCGAGAAGAGGAACTCAAGTGGTATCGAAGATCCAGACCCAATTCATTCTCGAGGGAGATAGCAATACACGTTATTTCCAATTAGTTGCCAATGGGCGACACCGGAAAAAGTGTATTTTTAGCCTCGGACGGGATGAGGGACGGATCGAAGGCCAGGAAGAGCTTAAGCGTTATATAACAAAATACTACAAGTCTCTATTTGGGGCTGCAGATGAAGGGAACTTCAGTCTCGATGAGATCCGAATAGATGATATTCCACAAGTCACGACTGAAGAGAATGATATCCTGACGGCACCTTTCTCTGAAGAGGAGGTGAGAGCTGCGGTGTTTCAAATGGAACACAATAAAGCTCCAGGACCTGATGGCTTCCCCGCAGAGTTCTATCAGAAGTTTTGGGATGGCATCAAGACTGACCTAATGGAGTTGTTCAATTATCTTCATGCCTGCCAACTTGACCTATCAAGGCTAAATTTTGAAGAGATTGTTTTGTTGCCCAAGACAAAGGAGGCTGTACGGATCCAACAATACAAACGGATATGCCTCCTTAATGTCAGCTTCAAAATATTCACCAAAGTAGCGACTAATAGGCTCAATGTGGTTGCTGACCATGTTGTTCGGCCATCCCAAACGGCTTTCATGCAAGGAAGAAATATACTCGTTGGAGTAGTTATCCTTCACGAGACCGTTCACGAGATGCACCGGAAGAACATGAGTGGGGTAGTATTGAAAATTGACTTTGGAAAGGCATATGATAAATTCAAATGGTCATTTCTACAACAGACCCTGAGAATGAAAGGTTTCTCTGATAAATGGTGTGAGTGGATCCAAAATTTCGTTACTGGAGGCAGTGTGGCTATCAAAGTCAATGATGACGTAGGCCATTACTTCCAGGCGAAAAAAGGATTACGTCAAGGTGACTCACTGTCTCCAATGTTATTTAACATTGTCGCTGACATGCTGGCTACTTTGATTGAACGCGCCAAACAGGATGGTCAAATTGCAGGAGTAGTGCCACATCTTGTTGATCGAGGACTCTCTATCTTGCAATATGCCGATGATATGATTCTTTTTATGGAACATGACCTTGATAAGGCGAGAAATTTGAAACTTCTGCTTTCAGCTTTTGAGCAAATGTCAGGCTTGAAAATCAACTTCCATAAAAGTGAATTGTTCTGTTTTGGAGAAGCCAAGGAGACGGCTGCACTATATGCTGACTTGTTTGGATGTACACAAGGCCAATTCCCAATTAAATATTTAGGAATTCCGATTCATTATCGGCGTCTCACTAATGCGGAGTGGAAACATGTTGAAGAATGATTGGAGAAACGGTTGAGCAGTTGCAAAGGAAAATTGCTCTCTGTTGGAGGACGACTAGTTTTGATCAATTCTGTTCTCACCAACATGGTTCTCTACAAGCTCTCATTTTTCCAACTACCCAAAGGGGTTCTGCAAAGACTGGATTACTTCAGATCCCGATTTTTTGGCAAGGAGACTGTGAAAAGAAAAAGTATAGACTAACCAAATGGAGCATCATTTGCCGACCGAAAGACCAAGGAGTCTTAGGTGTTCAGGACCTCCAGGTCAAGAATGATGCCTTACTCAGTAAATGGTTGTTCAAGCTTCTTACTGAGGATGGTGTTTGGCAAACTATGCTACGCAACAAGTATTTAGGACAAAAGGCGTTATCCCAGGCTTTTGGAAGCCCGGTGACTCGCAGTTTTGGGCTGGTCTAATGGAGGTAAAGAAACATCTTTTCCGTTTCGAATCCTTTGCAATAAAGGACGGCTCGGAGATACGCTTCTGGGAGGACAAGTGGCTAGGAATACCACTCTCTGAGAACAGTACCCAGCCTTGTACCGCATTGTACGTGATAAGAACGATACTCTTGCACACATGATGACCACTTCTCTGTCAGATACATCATTTCGGAGGGATTTGGTTGGGACCCGTCTTCTGTCATGGCAACATCTTCTATCCCGTTTGGATTCGATTAACTTGACACAAGGCCGGGATGTCTTTCGCTGGAATCCTACTACATCTGGGTCCTTCACAGTTGACTCTATGTATCGTGCACTATCGCACACAGAGATTCCAGTGGCCAATAATAAACAAATATGGAAATCGAAGATGCTACTAAATGTTAAGATTTTCATGTGGTATCTTCAGAGAGGAGTTGTGCTAACTAAAGACAACCTCGCTCGACGCAACTGGAAAGGAAGCAAGAAATGTAGTTTTTGTACTCATGATGAGACAATCAAACATCTCTTCTTTCAATGCAAGTTTGCGTGTTCTACATGGTCAGTTATCCAAATGGCGTCAAATTTGTATCCACCAACAAGTGTTACCAATATATATGGTCACTGGCTTGATGGAATACCAAATACTTTTAGTACGCTAATACGGGTGGGAGCGTCTGCCTTACTATGGTCGCTTTGGCTATGTAGAAATGATTGTGTTTTTAATGACAAAATCTCTTCTCCTATGCAGGTTATTTACCTTTGTACGCACTGGCTTCGTATGTGGTCTACTCTGCACCGAACGGAGTACCAATCATTGTTCAAGGCGGTGTGTATGCGGTTGGAGCGGGTGGCCAGGGAGGTTTTTACCCAACATGGGTGGCAGCATAATCTCCGAATCGATCCACCTTTCTCCGTCGACATAGGCATAGTTTCGGCCCCATATGGATTTACTATTGCCACTTTGTCGTTTTTATATTTTTTTTGTCAGACTGTTTGTTTGATGGCTATGTGCATCTTAGCTATGAAGAGGTCGGGTATCGCTCTTTATGTTTTGTATCCGCCTGATGCTATATTTTGAGTTAATAAAAGCACCCTTTATCGAAAAAATAATTGCACTTACATGTTGATTTTTGTAGCAATGTTCTTGAGTGACATACATGGTCGCATATGGTATATCGCTGATACACTATATCACTCTAATTTGAACTAAGTTGATTTTTTTAATAAGAAGACACTGCGTTGATCTTATTGAACACGTCATGATCATTGCTAGTATCTACTACTAATCCAAGAACACATATCATATGAACAATAAAGTCTAACCACTACCCATCCAGAATTAGTACAGATTGACTGGTGAATCAGATCTAATAAAAAACACCAGTACCAGACATGTCAACTTCGGAGGTAGAAGAGGCGGAGTACCATGTCAAGCCCAAGCCGGCTGCCGCGCGTGAGGTGATGCAGGGGTACTCGGCGATAAACCGGAGCCCCGGGAGCCATGCCGGCGACGCGTGGCAGCTAGGCTTGTTGCGGGGCGCGCGTGCAGGGGCGCGGTGGACAGGGCGAAGGATCTAAGAAGAACATAGAGGGAGTGGGGCAGGCTGGTGAGCAGTGGGTTGGGAGTCCGCCGGAGCTTCCCGGAATTGGAGTTGGGGGCAACAACTCTGTGGTATGACAGCGACAGATAGGAATCAGGGGAGAGAGGTGGTTGGGAGGGGGGAATGGTTTTTTCGGCTGTGTGATATTTAGACGGAGGGGACGCACATAAGGTGGAGGTGGGTACGGGGAGGTTGCCCTTCGTGGGGGTGGATCCCAAACAACACAAATCCTAACTTCGTTGCTTGATATGCGTTGGTGTATGAGGGTGTTTGTTGTAGTGTAGCAGCAATATGTCTCATAAACTAAAGGGAGAACATAGATGAAAGCTACAGAATATGTATCGTTTGTAGTCGAGATTAACTAGATGGCACACAAAAGTATTAAAGAACAACATATGTAATATTAGAAGTGGTATAATACTATAATCACCAGCCTGTGGGATAGCATTGGCTGATGGATGATAACTATGGAATAGCGTTACCTAAAGAACAAGTATCTTAGCTGAACTATGGAAAAGTGTTAACTCCTGAACAAGACCCGTAAGAGATCAGCATGAATATACAGTGAAATGTGATGATCTATTTTCCATGCTTAGATGAATAACAAAGCCATAAATGTTGCACACAAGTAAGATGAGGGTACAACCTATCTGGCTGCCATCTATAGGAGTGAGCATCATGTGCTGACTTGTCGATGGCCCTGCAGTTGTTGTGGTTGTCCATGTGGGGCACGCGCATTCGATGCAGGGAACTGTTGAGTGGGGACTATAGCTCCCTTCTGGTGTATGCTTCCCTTGTTGGAGCAGCTGCGGTGAGTCAGAAGACGGTGTGTCTGAAGATGCAGATAACGCATAATGTTAAGAACGACATATCTCTTTGATCTGAAGAAATACACTAAGAGATCAACAGCAAGGTACAAGAGTGGTCACACGTCTGTTGACTGAAGACTAAATTGGGGTCACACGATTTTATTTTATTTTGGTACTGTCTGATCTATGCCGGATGGCTGGCCGTCTTGTGCCTCCCGGCTGACACTGTTTGGAATCTTCCCCGAAGAGCTAGCGACCAATGGCAAAGCAGCCTGCCTCCGCCGTCTGTGGCCCCGGCCAAAACCCCGCCCCACGGCACTACCGTGGTTGCTCCGCCCCCGGGCCAATCCACAAAGACTCCCCGTCATCCAGATCCGGCGGTGGCAGTACCTTCAACCCACGCAACTCTAAAAGATAGCCATCTAAGCGCTGCTTCCACGGCGAACTTGCGGCCCCGCACCCTTACGTTAGACACCAGCCAACCGGTAGCCTAGGAGCTCTGCCGCCTCGAGGGGTGCTGCTTCCCATTGGGAATCGATTGGCCCAAAATAAAAATTCAGACAACTGACGCCTAAATAAAGTGATTTGAGATGAGGGTGCGACCTATCTAGCGGCATGGTGAAGTAGGCAGGTCCAGCTGCCGAGCCGGTGAGGCCGGCATGGTTGCGGTGGCGACCAGCGGCAGGGAAAGAGTGATGTCGCGACTATCGACGGCTACACGGAAGCAGCGCCAGGACTCTGGACGGATCCGAAGTTGGAGCTGCTCCGGCGCCGTGAACAATGGCGAGGGTGAATCGGCTCCGGTACGGTTCACGTGGCCGTCGTCGAGGCAGCACCAGCAGCACGGAGTAAGAGGCACATGGCCCAGTGCACGACGGCAAATGGACAGCGTCTCCGGCATTAGGGAGGAGGGCGGCTGTGAAATTGGTGCGGTGGGGGCTCCATGGAGGTGGGGTTGAGGTTTCGCGGCTGGGGAGAAGGGGGCTTACCGGGGAGAAGGTGATTTGGCGCCCACGAGGTATGAATGGGGGCGGGCGGGGGGGGGGGGGGGATTGGTAGGGGAGTGGAACCATGTCTTACGGACGCATTTGTCTGAAATGTGAGGGGGAGTTACAGTTCTACCCTTGCCTATAGGCTTCTCGGCTTGGGTCTGTGTACTGAGGGTCGGGGATAGTAGAGTAACTTTGCTTCTCCCCGGGAGCGATTTTGTGACACCCCAAAATTTTGACCTTGTTTTAATGAATTAAAATTTTGCCAGGAATTAAAACTTTGAATTTCTGAGCTCCCTTTTGATTTTGTTTACTCATTTTCTTCCCTGTTGTGATGAGTTTTTCCCAAAGTGAAAATCTTTCAAATATGTTGTTGGACTTATTTAATCTCTCAAGAGAAACTTTTCCTTATTTAATATAACTAATTAAATAATTAAGTTGCTTGATCTTTACTTTCTTGAAAATGGTTTTTCAAGGTTAAGTAGCCATATTTGAACTACAACCATTTGATAAATTCACTTAAAATTCCCACAAAAATTTGGAGAAGTCATGTGATGTTATTAAATAACTTTTGTGCAATAACATCTTTATTTCCTGAAATATTTTGGGTTCTACAACAAATTCTTCTTCTCTGGTCCAGTGGGCATTTTGCACTACAACTCATTTAAATATTTTCTTCTAGCCTCCACCAAAATTTTGGGATGTCAATAGTACCATATGATTCAACTTTATGCAAAAACCCAGTGATGTTATTTGCCAATTTTGAGTGAACCAACCTCATTTTCATTCTGGACCAACTTGATGGTTTGTGCAGCAACCATATTTTTGTTTGCTCTTTAACCCTTGATTCTTTCTCCTACTTGTAGTCCTCCATGTTAAACCCTTAAGTCTAGGAGCATGCACCCTTTGGATCATTTTTGGTTCATGAAATAATGCCATTTATCTTCTGTCCAGAATTGAAGTTTTGCAAAACTTGCACTAACAAGTTTCTGCTTTTGGCCAAATAACCTCACCACCTTCTCATTCATCTAAGGAGACCCTGATCTGGAGAGTTTGGCAACTCCAAGAAAAGCCTAGGTGCCTATGGCATTTTATCAAACACCCTGTGTGCATGGCCAGATTTGGCATGGATTCAAGTTTGCATTGTAAACTTGGCCACCTGACGTAACCACCATGCCCATTTCCCCTCTATCTAACCCTAACCTAGCCCTGTTTCTTCCCAGCCTCAACCGCGACCTCTAGCGTGCTCAGGCATTGTGTCGGGCACATCCCGTGCGTGCCCAGAGCGCGAGCAGAGCGTGTGTTTGGCACGCGTTTTGCACATGCCGCGCCCGAGCCGACACGCTGGCCCCCCTGGCTTTGGCCCACTCGGCAGCACCTCGCCACGCACGTCCCTCCTCACCGCTATGCGCCAAGCCACCGCTCACCACGCCCGACAGGCCAGGAGCTAGCCGCCACGGCCGCCGACAGCCCCTGCTCCGTTCAGCGCCGCCGAGCCTCCCCCGCTCGCCACCTGCCTACTGGAGTAGTGCGTGCTCATCCGCAAGCTTGTCCCCTAGCGCTCGTCGCCGCCACGTCGCCCTGCCGCTACAGAGAGGCGGTTCGCCGGCATCCTCATCCGCCGCCGCGGAACCGACCTCGACGAGCTATAAAAGGAGGTCCCCGAGCTTCCCCGAGCACGCAGGCAACCTCATGCCACCCCATTGGCGCTCCCCTAGCTCGCATTCGACCCGGGGAGGCCTCCTTCCTCATCTCCGGCAACTCCTGCCGCCGCCACCGCCCCGGCCAATCCGGCACCTCCAGTACCTCCCCCTCTCCGTTCTCTTCACCAGGAGCCTTCTCTCCCGCCTGTGAATCTTTTCCACTACTCGATTTCGATCGGGGCTCACTGCGGAAGAATTTTCACTCCGCCCCGAAGCCTCCTCCGCCGCGAAGCTCGCCGCCGGCAGCTCCGTCCATCCCCGAGACCATATCGACCACCAGAGTGACCGTCTTGATCCCCTGAGCACGCCGATGGCCTCCGTTCCCCGAACGGTGCCGTCATTCGCCGGTGAGCCTCGCCGGAGCCCCGCCCCGCTCGGGCAGAGGAGGGAGAAGACGCGGGCGACTGGTCAAACCTGACCAGTGGGCCAGGCGGGCCCACCGTCAGTGACCCAGCGCCGGTCCATGTGGGCTAAGTGAAAGCGCAAAACCTCCAGTACGTTTTCCCCGCTTCGAAAGCGTATTACCCTCTGAAACGTTTTCTTTTCTGTTTTATTTTAAATAACAGATTTTGACCAAATCTTTGACTGGCTATAACTTTTTAAATATAACTCCAAATGAGTTGATTCTTTTTCCTACCTTCCTCAAATTTGGTCTAGTTTATTTTAAGATTTTTTTGAAAAAATTTCCATACAAATTTTTGTACTGTTTTTGAAACGTGTGTTGATTCAAATATATTTTAAAATAGGATTTTGGAGAGAGAGAAGAAACTTTCAAAAGTTTTGGAGAGCACCTCACCCCTCCACAACTTAAAGGCAAGCATTCTGAACCCTGGTATAATGTTTTTGGTGTGTTATTTGACACGTTTATAACACCACCTTATTTCGGAGGACTTGTTATTTTATGTGATATGATCATATGCATGGAAGCATATCAGTGATTTCCTTACTGTTGGAAATGAATATTTTTGTGATCGTAATCATCCTCATGTGCCTTGCATGCATGCCAGAAAGGAATCCGAGAAAGCCTCGGCCTTGGGTAGGCGTGAGCTTGTCACCGGTCCCCGTCGGGACGGTTATGTCCGGTATGGCATGGTAAGGTATATTGAGTGGTGATTTCGTCGGTTGTAATATATTTGATATACATGTCATGCAGGGAACTTATAAACCTCCTGAGTCGACCGCAGATCGAGTCTTGTTCCAGTAACCCCCATACTTGCCTCGTACTACCACTCGTCCCTGCCGCAGGTAGGGTACGGTTCAGTAAGTCGTCAACCCCTTTCCAGCACACACCGTACAAAGAGGCCATGGCGGAAGATATCGGTTGTAGCCGGTAGGCAGGCCACCTGGTCCGGGGGCATGGGTGTTTCCGATTGGGACCGAGAGGGGAGGCCACCCCTTAGAGCGCGCGATATAAATTTGATCCCATGCTACGCGAGGTTGTAGCCTCCCCACTTAGAGTTTGCTTAACAAGTGTCGTGGGTGATTCCAGACACCGATGAGTTAAGCTGGTGTGTGCAAGTTAGGCGTGTTTTCAACTAAAAGACCGTAGACGGAATTAGCCCCGATGGACTAAAGGAATCCGTTACTCATGGGTAAAGAGTACACCCTCTGCAGAGATTAAACCTATTCGAATAGCCGTGTCCATGGTTAAGGATTACAGTCTGGGATGGGTCAAGTGTTGGTCTCAGTGTCGGTCTTCGGAGGTGAAATTGTTAAACTAAACTTGGATACTGACCGGTGACTTGTGAGGACCATGATTATTATTTTGTGATGGACTAACCTGTTGTATTATTTGTATTATCAAGTATCCCTGGGATGGTTCTACCCCCTGGATATTCATGGTGATTATTTATTTCTAAGCCCGGTTAAATGTTTATTCCTGTGGATGGACTAACCCGTTTATTATCATGAATTGAATATTTATTATGAGTATTAAATTACTTGTGGATAAAAGCCCTTTCTGTGATGTCGCTCAGACGTCCGACTGTGGCATTTCATTTAAAGCCCTTTCTGTGATGTCGCTCAGACGTCCGACTGTGGCATTTCTTTTAAAGCCCTTTTTGTGATGTCGCTCAGACATCTGACTGTGGCATTTCTTTTAAAGCCCTTTCTGTGATGTCGCTCAGACGTCCGACTGTGGCATTTCATTTAAAGCCCTTTCTGTGATGTCGCTCAGACGTCCAACTGTGGCATTTCTTTTAAAGCCCTTTCTGTGATGTCGCTCAGACGTCCGACTATGGCATTTCTTTTAAAGCCCTTTCTGTGATGTCGCTCAGACATCCGACTGTGGCATTTCATTTAAAGCCCTTTCTGTGATGTCGCTCAGACGTCCGACTGTGGCATTTCTTTTAAAGCCCTTTCTGTGATGTCGCTCAGACGTCCGACTGTGGCATTTCTTTTAAAGCCCTTTCTGTGATGTCGCTCAGACGTCCGACTGTGGCATTTCTTTTAAAGCCCTTTCTGTGATGTCGCTTAGACGTCCGACTATGGCATTTTCTTTAAGGCCCTTTTTGTGGTGTCGCTAACACAGGCATTTTATTTCCACTCCATTATTGCTTATTCATGTTGCATATTAATAACCCGTTTGCATGCTTAAAAGATATTTCATTTATGACTGACGATATGATCATAGAATATTTAAGTGCATAATTATCAATTATATTATTCCAGTGTTCTTAATGTTTGTGAGTACATTCAAAGTACTCACTGGCTTGTCCCTGGCTATTGTCTTGGCCAGATATTTGCATGGAAAAGAACGTTGCGGTGACAGCCCCGAAAACTAAGCAACGGTGATAGCAGCCTCGCGATGATAGGAGTTAACGTGGTTAGCTGTTCCCGTGGGAAATGGAGTCCCATAGACACTGATGATTCACAAACCGCTTCCGCCATCGACCACTAGAAAACCATTTGATGTACTCACAGGCCACAATGGTCTTGTACTACACATTTTGTACTTTTGCTTGGAATTTCTGTAACAAGTTGGTGCCTCATCAGCTAACAGTAATCCTGGGGCTGGTGAGCACAACAGCCATTTTCTGGAAATTTATGTCCGGAAAACCGGTCGTGACAGATTTCGGGCGAGGAGGGCGTGTTTTGAACTATAGTGGGCGCAAGCGATTTCGGGAGAGGAGAGCATGTTTTGCAATAGTGGGCGCGAGCTATTTCGGGCGAGGAGAGCGTGTTTTGCCGATCATGGTTTATGAATTATTAGGCACATGTCATTTCGGCCGAGGAGAAGGTGTGCTTGGTTGAAGTTACGAACCTACCCTCGATGTACAACGGGCCAATTGATGTGTGTCCCACATAGGAAGGTAATTTTGCGTCTCCCATTTATTTGCTCGGGCAAATTCCACCGAGCAAAGAGGATGTTTAACGGTTCGTTCAAATTTTGGGAGAACGAGCATCCACGTCTACCTTACCAAGTCGATTCGGATCAAATTTTGAAATATTAGCTTGCCACTTCTTTTTTAGATGGAGAGATGATGCTCGGGAGTAATGTGTTTTTACATGCTCGTTGCTAGCGATTTACTATATGACAAATAGTTGACCCACTCAAAAACGCGAATCAAACCCAAAATGAAATATCTCGATTCAATGAAATAGCTCGTTCGGTAGGTAAAAATAGTGAACTAAATCCAAAATTGAACACCTCAATCGAGTAGCATGTTGTACAGTATTATAGTACTCCATGAACATGTTGAAAGTCAAATTAATGAACTTGTTTGATATACGCATATATCCGTTCATGTGTGGATTGCAGACAACATGTTCTCCAATTTAAATATTTGAATGCAAGTTTATATCGAAACATGGTTTATATCAGTCTTTGATGCATAAAACGCGACCTCCCCCTCTCCCGGACTCCTGTTCTCTCTCTCTCGCCGACAATCTTCAATTCTGTCGCACGCATCCGACACAAAAACCTTGTTGGTCCCTCTCACTTTCTCTCCATCTCTCTCTCTCTCTCTCTCTCTCTCTTTGTGTGTGTGTGGGGGGGGTCTTTCTAGTTCGCATGCATATATACATCATCTATAGGTCTCTCTCGCACACTATGTATGATACTCTAGCTAGTCCAAGCTAGATATCTTGGGTGCACTCATCGTACGCACACAAATTCCTTGGCTCTTTGCCCGTAACTCTCTCACGCACCACTATGTCATCTCGGAGCTCTTCCCCCCTCTCTCAAACTCTCCATCCACCTGGGTCATACATACACATGCATATCTCACTCGCACTCCATAGGCCCATCTAAAACTCTATCTCTCCCCCTCGTTCTCTCTCCATCTCACACGCGTACACACACAATCTCATGCCCAGCTAGCCAAGTATGATGGTCTCTCACTCAATTGCAGGCACACACAGTCCACCTATATGTATATGACTAGCTAATCTTAGTCTCCATCACAAACATGTGCATGGTCTATCTTGATTTCTCTCGGGGCATCTTTCTATCATGCACACACTCCCTCGATCTCCCACCCATATAGTCCCCTCACAATCTTGACGGGATCACTCTATCACAAACACACCCTCTCTCCCTCCCCATGCGTCCATGCCATCCATGTGTCCCTCTCGACCTTTGTTCCTTGTTGGCCAGACCTCTATTGGACATGTGCTACAGGGGTGTCTCTCTCCGTTGCAAACAATCACGCACTAGCTATCTTCATGTATCTCCTCGCCTCGCTTTTCCATCTCGGAGATGCATGCGTGATATGTTCGCATAAGAAACGAAAAAACACACTCTCTCTCTAATTTATCGTTTATTGTCACTTTCTCTTTCACACACATACTCTTTTTGCACACTTACTCATTCTCCTTCACACGCACTTGATCTGTCTGGACTGAGGCACTCTCCTCGGTCCATAGCATATAGATTTATTGAAAAGTCAAACATCACAAAGTTTGACCATGTACGTGGAGAAGAAGAATTACATCTAGTACGGCAAACATATACCATTCAGATTCACCATGAGATGTAGTTTTGTATGATGTATCTTTGGTATTGTAGATATAAATAACATTTGCGCAAACCTGATCAAAGTTTCCAAAGTTTGACTTCTAAAAAATTTACATGCACTGCATTATCGAGCGGATGGAATATCTCTTTCCCCCTCTCAGCTATCTGACGCACCACTCAGCCTTACCGGGGCTCCTCAATCTCTCTCAAACTTTATTGGTCAGTTTGGTTTGTGACCTGACCCTCATGCCTTGATGGCCAGTACTGCCTGGTGTGGACGTGAGATGTAAAATATTTCTGCCTGGCCAGGCTTGTGTGGTGCTGAAGCGTTTGGTTCATGCCTGGGCTAGGCAAAGCATCAACGTCCCATCAATCAATACATGCATCAATTATTTAATGCTAATATCCATCCATATTGCTGTTAGCCTCGTGGCCACACAACCAGGCACGGCCAGGCATTCGAAATCGGTCGCCTGGGCCAGGCTACTTGCAGTGCCTAGAGTTCAGCCAGGCTAATTAAAGTGCAAGGGAACCCAGGCCAGGTGGGCTTTCTTTTTCACATGGTAGCAACCAAACAAGCGTGCATGAAATCCAGCCACAACCCCAGGCCAGGCAAAATATGCTCAGGACGCAAGCCAAACGGGCCTTATATCTCCCTGGTTCACACATACACATGCCTCGCTCGCTCTATACATATAGACCCATCCAACACTCTCTGCCCTTGTTCTCTCTCCATGTGACACGCACCCCCCCCCCCCCCTAAGTACCATAATCCCTCACTCCATCATAGGCGCAAGCACTCCCCCCTCCTAAGTATGATTATCTCTTACTAGCCATCAGGAACACACGTATTGTCTCCTTCCATCCATACGTCTATCTCAATATCTCTCGGGGCATCTTCTATCACACACACACCTTGTCACTCGATCTCCCACCCATGCAGTCCCATCACGATCTCCAGGGGATCTCTCTATGAAAAACATACACTCTCTCCTCCCCATGTCTGCATTTTCTCCGTATGTCTCTCTCGACCTCTCTCCCTTGTTTGTCACACCCCTCTTGGCCACGTGCTAGGGGTCTTGCTCTCTCAGTTCCAAACAACCACACACTATCTCCTCACCTTGCCTCCGTTGTCGAAGATGCATGTGTGATATGTTTGCATAAGACAGGCACGCTTTTTCTCTACTTTTATCGTGTGTTGTCCATGTCTCTTTCACATACGCACACACACTTTTTTCACTCTCTCTCTCTCTCTCTCTCTCTCTCTCTCTAGTTAGGGACTCTGTCATGTCCATAAGCATATGGATGTTTTGAAAAGTCAAACCTCAGAAAAGTTTGACCAGGTATATGTGGAGAAAAACATTTACATATGAAATGATCATTAGATTCATCACAACATGTACTTACTTCATACTATCATTTATCTTTGGTATTGTAGATATAAGTAATTTCTTTATGAACTTGGTCAAAGTTTCAAAAGTTTGACTTAAAAAAATGTTGGAACTACATTATCGAACGGAGGGAGTAGCTCTTTCTCTCTCTCTCTGCTATCTCTCACGGGCCTCCCCTCTCACTCGAACTCTCTATACCGACGGATTATACGCTCATTGTGTCAGTGTATAGCTCCATATATTGTTTAGTTAACCGGTCAACCAATCCACATGCTGCCTTGTCAGCTCGTGTTCTGTATCTTCGTGTGCTAGCCCATGTGGCCATGGGTGAAAATAAGTAAACTAGAAGCCCATCTGACACGCGGTGAAGTAAACAAAGTTGAAACCACTCGGGGTAGCACCCCGCATGCTAGTAAATTGAGGGCGCATTGAGGACAAACTTCTTGTGCGTGAAGGACGCACTCGCGCACAATTCACCACTGCGCGGCGGCATGCACAGAAGGACGCACTCGCGCACACCCAGCACACAACACACACTAGCACATGTGTACACCGGCGTCGCCACCGATTGAGATGGACGGTGAGGCAGCCAACAAGTGGAGGCGGCTTGAGCCAAAACCGCATCCAGCGAGCCTGGACTTCATCAGCAGCCTCCCCAACGACATGCTTCTCGTCATCATCGGCCTCATCCCCACAAAATCTGCCGTGCGGACCGCCCAGCTCTCCCGGCGGTGGCGCCCCCTCTGGCGCTGCGTCCCCCTCAACCTCACCGTCGATAGCTGCCTCTGCGACGGGGATTGCAAACGCATGGCCGCAGTCTCCAAGATCCTTTCATCGCACCCTGGGCCAGCCAGACGCCTTGACATCCGCATGTTCAGTACCAACTGCAAGGTCCAACCCAAGTTCGATGAGTGGTTCTTATCCCCCGCCCTAGATCTGCTCGATGAGCTCAGCTTTGAAGCTGGATGATGTCGCTCTCTGCCACCGTCCGCGCTCCGCCTCACGCCAACGCTGTGCCGCGCCAGCTTCAGCTCCTGCTATCTTCCCCAGATTAATGTCGTGCCCGCCCTTCTTCTCCCTCAACTCAAGCAGCTCAACCTCTTCGACATTGTCATCTCGAAGAAGGCTATGGAGCACCTGCTTCGCAGCTGTACTATGCTCGAGTACCTTCGTCTTGAGCAGATCCACGGGTTCATTAGGCTCCACATCGCCTTGATGAATCTCCGATGGATTTATGTGTCTTGCTGGCCCCGCAACAAGACATCAATTGGGAAGAGGTCACTCCGGCTATTCCATGTTATGGTCATTAAGAATGCGCCTTTCCTTGAGAGATTGCTTGTATCGGATCTAGAAGGTCCAACATAAATCAGGGTCATTGACGCGCCGAAATTGACAGCGTTGGTGTACTCATCTACCAAATTCTCCGAACTCTTTATTGGATCAGTAATCGTTCAGGTACAGCACTCATCTTCTTCTCCGTCTTCTTGAAATTCACATTTTTAAATTTCTTCTTGATGTATTTACGACCGTCTTCCAGAAAATGATTCCCACAAGCTTGACCCAGTCCATGCGCATAGTGAAGATCTTAGCACTAAAATCTATCGGCCCCAATCTGGATCAAGTTGTTGGGTTCCTTACATGCTTTCCGTGCACGGAGAAGCTACTCATCAAGGTGAAACTTGTTTCCTATAAGTAAACGGTAATCACAACGTAGCTCAATTTTTTCGTAATTTTCCCAAATTACGATGACAAGTGTAGTGTTCAAAACTGCATCTACGCACTGCTCCGAAAGAAACATTTTTAGTATTTTTTCTCACGTGATCACCTACATCGTTTTTATGTTGTGCTACTATAGTAGCCTAGGCTAGTAATAGTGGAAAGTAACTTAGACTACTCCAGTAACTCTATGGTTACCCTAAGAGCAAGTACTACCTCCGTCCTAGTTTACTCTTCCAATTTTGTAGTATCAAAATTTGACCATAGATTTAACTCACAAAATGCTAATGCATGTCACTAAGAACTATATCGTTGGATTCGTATTTGAACATAATTTCAAATGGTGTAATTTTTAGTGACATGCATTGGCATTTTCTTAGGTAAATCTATGGTCAAAATTTTATACTAAATACGAGGTAGTATTCCCTCCGTCCCAAAATTCTTGTCTTACATTTGTTTAGATACGGATGTATCTAACACTAAAATGTAACTAGATACATCTGTATTTAGAAAAATTGAAGACAAGAATTTTGGGACGGAGGGAGTACAAAAGTGGGCTATGTAGGCCAAAACATGTGCCAAATTCACTTGTGATGCATTTGCCATCGATGCCCCTCCATTGCTCACATGGTGCCCCAATGTGGATCACCTACTTTTCTCCGGTGCCAAATTAACTCACGTAATGAAAAAACACAGCGTGGGAGAGAGAGAGGACTGAGGCAATAAAAAACACTTGTTTGGGAGAGTGAGAGGTTGGTGTAGTTGGTTTGATTGATTTGTTTATACATGTGGGTCTGTGTGCACAGTGGTGCCAACTCTCTCACATCGCGAGAGCGGTGCCAAAATCTTTTGATTTGACATCGATGCATATTATGTGGCATACTTTTGTGAAATATGGCATCAGCCACATAGTGGAAGGCAAAAAATGCCCAAGCTCTTCACATGCTCCTAGTTAAATGAGAGGAAACAGAAAGAGAGAGAGAGTGAGTGAAAAACTATCACTAGCCAGCCAACCCTATCGTATGAGCGAATGATATTGGTACCTCTTGATGACACGGCAATCTTATGCAGCGAGCTGCTCTAATATGTTCTCTTCTTTTGCAGATAAAAAAATACCCAAGAGTGAAAAATGTGTTGCACTTTAATAATCTCATCGAATGCCTTGATCTCCATCTTATAGAAATTGATTTGATCGACTACCGAGGCAGCACATCTGAGATTAAATTGGCCAGGTTCTTTGTTCTGGAGGCAAGTGTGCTCAAGGTAATGAGGTTTGGCGTTCTCTGGCGCAACAATGAATGGCGTGCTGATCACCGCAAGTGTCTAAGCCTAAATGACGAAGTCTCTGCAGAAGCTGAATTTGTTTTTGAAACATCAAGTGGTCAGAGACTCGAAAACTTATTTGCCCATTTGTGACTTGTCAGGGCGGTGGATTTTAGTTTGTACGATAATGCTGCATCCACCTAAAGTAACGAAAGTTCTTACGTAAACTTCCTAGTAATTTCCTCTTCGTAGGTGCAGCATTACTCCTAACATTTGTAATATCAGTTTGAAACTTGTAATATTGCCGTGTCCTATTCCTGCATTTTCAAAATCCTGCGAATCAAACAGGTCCTGAGTTGGTGATGATGTTGTGCCTCCCATCTTTCACCAATAGCCGTCGGATCTAGATCTGACGCATACAAACCAAGCTTCTCCATTTTTTTCAAAAAGATGCCCGCACTTGTTCCCTATTTACAAACAACTCCTTGTCTCTCACAATCAACCTTATCTCCTCCCCACCACATCTAGAAGGTCGTGGAAAAATCTGGTGGGATGGCTGCTGCCGGAGCCGTCCACCCCCAATCTTAGTTTTCCATGCAATGCACGGGCATCTATGCATGGGAAATTATGTCGAACAGGGCTAGTTGTAAGCAGGCTAGCTCTACAGCCATGATGATAGTGACTGCAGACGGTGAGGCTAACTATGGTATGCCGAACACGGCGCCTATACTCAGGTGTCATCTCCGGTGCAGGGTCTTGTCACTTCACTGTGAGGAGCAGCACGTAATAATTTGACCAACTGGTAGTACAGTGCTTGTACTCCTACTACTACATTGGTAGTACTACTACTAGTACTAGTAGCACCACCGTCTGGATTTAGGAGTACTACCACGTCCATATGGATTTTAGTATTTGACTAGCAATATCTAGTAATGCATGTCACAAAAAATGTATTACTCCTTCTGTAAATAAATACATGGTGTTTTATTCCTATCGGCAAGAGAACTTAATGTTTTTTGCTAGCTAGAGTACTAATAGGATTACATGCAATGAACTAAACACTGCATGTCATGTTTGGTAGTCTCAAGTCATTGAAAGCATGCACGGCCCACATCTCTCATTGGTTGATATGTCAAGAAATAAGAAACGAGGGAGTTAATACACCGTGCCTAAGTATTTTGGGATTATTTGGTTTTCGTAAGGTGACTTACACAACATTTTTGTTTACATGCATTAACATTTTATTAGTTAAATCAAAGGTCAAAACTTGGCGCAAAATGCAAAGGGGGCCAATAAACCAGTAAACATCAAACTTCTCTCTTTTGGCCCCAACTAGAGGTCCGGGGAGATGACTATACTGCACCGGCGCGGAGGGGGACGCAGCTCCATTGACTTATGGCAACTGCCTTTGGGTGAATGACACGTGGGCCCAGGGGGTGGCTGGCCCACCTTTCATACAGCCAAATACAGGTGCAGTGGAGCGTTGGGGAGTAGTACAAAATCCTACGCACCTATGCATGCTAACCAAGGGCAAGAGTGATCACTCGAATCGCAAGATCAGTTGACTAGAAGCTAAGCTAGACCCATGGAGGCGATGAGCGCGAGCATCAGCCGGCTGTGCCAGATGGTCCACGACGCCGGCCTGCGGCCCGGCACCGAGGAACGTCTCCAGGTAGTATTGCTTGAGGCCGCTAGGCCGAGGGGCCGCTTGGATGATAGCTTCGTCTCCTTGTTCGACGAGGTCCTCGTCGGTTTCCTCGACAAGTTCACCGTCGTCAAGAAGCTTGCGGACGACTTTGACATACTCCAGCCGACGCGCCCAGGCTCTGCGATGCCCACCACCCTCAACGGCCACTATGGTGACAACCTCTTCGACGCACTGGTGGCCCTGCGACTGCCCGCCGTCGCGCCGGAGAATGTCCACCTCAAGGTCGCGCTCGCCGCGCAGCGCCTGATGCAGCAAGACACCATCAACATAATCACCCACGTCTACGCGCAAATCATCCACAAGGACTACTACATGCAATAGGAGGATGATAGGACACTGGCCTTCAAGGACCCCAGGGCAACCTTGGACGGCACTGTTCAGAAGCACGTTGAGCTCGCCGCCAATGCCACTGCTCCTCACACGTCGGTTGGTGACCCGGTGCACTAGGGCGTGAGGATGTCGTTGATGAATTCGTATGTATTTTTATCTTTCTGTCAAATCCATGTAGTAGTATATGATACTACAATAATTATCTTACCTTTCACATCAACTCTATAATTTTCGTGCGTACTCCATGCATGAACGGCGCCAGAACCAAACTTCTCATTACTCTAGGCAAAATCATTATTTTCTATCTATCGGTCGCGCCATGGAGCAGAACCAAATTTTACTAGTTACGATTTCAAAAGGAAAAGCATGCCGTGTTTGCGTCGCACCCCCACACGGTTGGTCTGGCACGCCGCTCAAGCGGGAATGCATGCGGTGTTGTATTTTCACTTACAAGTGGGACCGCAGTTGAGCAAACCGACTATCGGCAAACCCCCACCCCGCCCACCACGCGATGGATGAGAAAACAGGAGGGAGAAGAGATGGCTATAGCACGGACTCCAGGAAAATTGGTGTCGGATGGGACTCGTGTGGGTGGCATGTGCCGTACTGCTAGACGTGAATGCTAGTTATGGCCCATGCCACCCCACTATATCAAGCCTATATCGAGGTACGTAGAACAAATTTCCTGCAGTTCGTGCTCAGCCCTCCTCTATCTCTCTTCTCAGCCAGCCAGCGGATGTGCAGAGCCCATCGTCTATTTGCTCACATGCGGCCCCACATGTCAGTGAAAATGCAAGAGGACCCACTGAACCTGCACATCTTTCACCTCGACGTCCTGGTGATGAAAAACAAATCCAATAAAGATCTTCGGTGGCCGCTTTTGGAGTTACTCAAGAGTAGTAAGATTCTATTTACAGTATAACCCAAGATGCACATCTCGTGGCTTCAACTACCACTCTATTTTCTTTCATGACACGACCTGGATGCTGGATGTCCCACGTGTCGGCAAAAGGAGGAAGAACCCGACCAAATCTTCAGTTGTGCTCTCGGATTAGACTAGTTGTGCTAACTTAAAAAAATTATTGTGTACTCCCTCCGTTCCAAAATACTTGACTTCCATTTGTCCAAAAATGGATGTACCTATATACTAAAACATGTCTAGATACATATATATTTTGACAAATAGAAGGCGTGTATTGTGCAACGAAGGGAGTAGAATGGATGCAAGTTTTTGTATTGGGAAGAAGAGTACATCCATATATTGATAGAGCGCAATTTAGTAGATGTTCTATCACTTTTAGCTAGCACAGAGGCTAGAGATGAGATTAGTGCACTTGTTGATACTCCTACTAGAATAGAGGCTAGACATGAGACTTGATGCGAGGAAGCAACGTCTACTTCTTTACACTCGAAGAAGAAAGAAGCACGCAAGATCAAGCCTCCGCAGATCAACAATGAATGCATCGAGAAGGCACTAATCCAACTTATAGGAGTAGTAAAATGTATTCTTGTGGTTCTTGTTTTCTGTGGTCTTGCTTTTCTAGTCAAACTTATCGTTGGAGTTCGTGCAAAACGAAGGTCCGTTTGGGGTCGTGCGTTGGAGTTGGCCTTACAAGTGGGACCGCAGTTAAGGAAACTGACTATCGGCAAACCCCCACCTCACCCGCCACGCGATGGCTGAAGTTAGAGAAACGACGAAGTTGAAGAGATTGCTCTAGCATGGACTCAATATGGTGTCAGATGGATGTCGTGGTGGTGGCGTGTGCCATACTCCTGGACGTGAATGCATGTTCTGGCCCATGCCACCCAACTACTCCTACTATATAGTACTAGTATCGAGGATTCAAGGTGCTGGTTACGTACAGCGAACACATTAACATATGGCTACAGTAAAAACACCCGCCCGACGCGCGGAGCGTGTAAAGCTAGTACAAATAGTGTACTACTATTGTTGATTGGCCTCATCCGATAACCTGTTGCAATGCACGTACAATTATGTATTCGGAAAATATTTTTTTGCCTCATCACACCACTCACTTAGAGAAGCGACTCGAAAGCCATTCATAAATTTAGTAAGTTTATCACAGGCATATCATTTTATTACATACAACAGGTCATCAACCCATATCGACAACGAGGATACATTATAAATACTAAAGTTTTCACCACACAACAAATAACAAGCAATGAAATGAACTTCAACTCAACCATTCCTCGGTGTTGGAAACGCTTGCTTTGAACCATAAGTGATTCTCTGGGACGGGCCATCGATTGTAGATCTGGAAACCAACGCTGGACTGATCATATAGGCTGAAGCGGCCTACTATATCAGTACCAGGGTAGGGAACCACCCAAATGTCCGAGGTATAGACACAGTTGCTTCTTATAAATGGTACTAGTAACGTTGTGTCAACAGCAGTTGGATTGCCTTTCACCATCATCGGATAGTTTTGTCCAAGGAAGAGTGAGTTTTCTCCAAGACTATCAATTCTGTACCAGGGAGAAGGAGTTGGCGCTAGCACACTAGTATACATCCCGAATACCATGCAACGGGTGGTGGAATAGGTCCAGAGAGTGCGACCATGGGAGACTGCACCTGCTTCCTTAGCAGTAACATCATCAGTGGGATGTATACACACAAGAAGAGGTGATCCATCGGAATTAGTTTCCAGGCGCCACAGAGTATATGGGTGTTGCTCGTCCTCATGCTCATGATCATCACCATCGTCATCTCCCCCATGGTTATAAAAATTTTCAAGTATAGGTGGTGGGATGTTCACAGGACCTTGGAAACACAAGAAGAAGGTTAATTAGTAAAGGGAAACTTGCTAACCCGCATGCATGTGGATGAAACAATTATAATTACGGTGCAAGACAAACATACCGAAACTACGAGGATCCCATGCAAAAACAGTACCACGAGTGGTGGTAGCAAACACAAGGCCCTCGTATTGAATTGCATCACAGTACTCATCCGTGTACATAAACTGATTTTTGAGAAATATCCATTGAGTCAAACCACCAAGGACGACAACAAGCTTGTCGAAGATAGCAACAACTTGATAGTTGTTGTAATTCCAAGAGCGGTTCGGAACTCGATCGACAAATTGCTATCTTCCGTAGAAGACAGTCACCATGATCGTATTTGAACGTGCGTACAATACCGGTGTGCTCAACCTCTGGGCAGTCTGCTAAGTTTTTGGAAGTGGAACCCGGTCACGAGTGTACACATTCACAAGTTCCCACCCGCAGTTGGACCCAATGTAAACAACCCAATCTCCATGTGCGCCCGCCCAAGCCTTGCCCTCAAGCGATGGCATCTTAACATCATACGTATCATTATCAAGCGGCATCAACTTGCACAGGGTGAGGCCTCCATTGTGCCGGCACCAGTCACCAGGGTCATGGAGAAGAAGATAGGAGAGATCAAACCGCTCCTTGACTCTTGGGTTCCTTGTAATGATGTTATTAGTTGAGTCGAGAATGGGCTTGAATGAACCTGCCATGCTAGCCGAGGTGATGACGTCACACCGATCAATGAGTTCCTCCACCACGTCATCTTTCAGATCGGGGCAAGAATAACGGGGTCGTTTCTGGCCTGTTCCCTCCATGGAGAAGACGATCGAACAATGGCAGAAGAAAGGGTGAAGGGCTGAAGGAAAATGGAGGAGGGAGAGGAAGAGCGTGCGACAGCAGTTCCAAATTGAGAGGGAAAGGTGAAGAGTCGATGGACGATTGCGAGTTTGCCACGGTTCACGAAGAGGCGCCCCGGCCTACACGTCCGTTCGGAAATACTCCTACTACTCGTCGTTGTCTCACTGATATGTTGGAACGGGACCACATGTCAACGAAACATGCTCTGTAATTTCTTGTGCAAAATGCGATCTGGCCACGTTGGCCCGAGGTGCCGCATTAGTTATTGACCTTTATTTTTTTAATGGCGTGTCGATCAGTTTTGAAGCACGACTAACTGGTACTGTACGCAGAGAAAATATAAACTACTCTACCACTACTCCACCTCCAGTACTAGTAGTATAAAAAGATATATAGGCTGGAGCTTCAGTGCTTTCTTGCTAAGGGCTGCCCACTTGCTTCTCACACTACCACCCTCTCTCCAGATCTAAAAAAGATGGCCCCTCTCTCCCTCCTCACCGGTGGTCACAGATCCGCCGGGGAAGAAAGGGCGTGCAGCGTTGACGCACTCGTCGTCGACGAGCGAGGTCACACACTGACGACAAGGCCGTCCTCTCAGACCTAGCGCCCGCGCGGGATGGCCTCCGTCCCCAAGCTCGTTGTCATAGTGTGTGCGGAGGACGACGACCACGAGCGAAGCCACTTCCCGCCGACCCTCGGGTATGCTACCTCTTTTCAAACCATAACCTTGTTCTATTGCCCCATCTGCCATGTCGTTCCATGTGGATCTTTTTCCACTCCACCATCTTCCCAATTTGCTATCCTCTGCTCTACTGGCCACGCAGACGAAAACCATAATTTGCACTATTAAAGGAAACCCTTCTTCATGCAGACTAATCCATGTCTGGGTTGAATAAGGAAAGGAAGGGAGACTGTATGGTCCAAGAGAGTAGGCATCGAACCTGCATCTAGGTTGAAAAGGGGAAAATCAGTAGCTAAGGAACGAGTCTCGTGTCTCTTTGTTGAAGAAGGGTAGAAAGGCATGACAACGCAATAGAGAATGACCAGGTCGATCGGTTTGTTGTCCTCGCATAGGAAAAAGTAGCTAAAGAGAACAAAAATGGGACGTAATCCACATATCCTGTCTGGATATTTGTTGCTCTGGGCAACCATACCTCCCTCACCACTCTGCGTCCGTGGAGGTACATTGTACTGGTGCACCCACTGTCCGAATGGGCCTCCCATGCTCTTATTGCCACTTTTTTTGCTATTAGTATAACGCCAGCAGTCAAGTCAAGCAATGCTACTGCTAAAGTGATGCCACATTTAACTAATGCCGCTCTCAGTCCAATGCCACCGATAAATTTAAGCAATGCCATTTAATGTTACTGGATTATTTCAGGGTTAGCTATTGATTGTGGATGTATTAAAGATTTGTTTAGCTAAGGCATTATAATGCTGTTGCACAGCCAGTATACCAATGATGAAACTTGTTACTACCTTCAGATTTTTGCATTGTTAATGCTTATAGATTACATACCTCACTTTCATGAGATAAGTTAATTTTTTGTACAGTGTCACCAAAATGCCAAGGCGCTAATGTCATTTTATTTTGGTTAAACTGCATAGACAATTATGAAGACAAAAGGAAATGTCAAGAGTGGGCACCTCCTCCTCCGGCTGTTCTCTTGATTCGTTCGATCAAGTTTTTATGTTTGATCGATTATCAAGATTGGGATGGCAATTTTTAAGGTCCACCCCCCGAGTTTGAAATGATATTTACCTTGGAGGTACATGGTTTCAATTTTTTTATACTATCATTAGTTAATAATGCTAGTTACCTTCAGACTTTTGTATTTGGTTTAATGCTCATGCACAGCTAGTATACCAATGCTGAAACTTGTTACCTTTACATTTTGTATTGTTAATTCTTATAGAAACTTTCCAGTGCTAGAGTTTATTAAAATCTGTTCAGTAAAACCATTGTACTGTACCCTGTAATAAACTAACTACTCTATTGTTGCACTAGCCACTGGATTAGTGTATATTTGTAGTATTAGAATGGTGTTGCATTAGCGTATGGACATAAATAAAGTGTGGCAAGCTTTCCCAGATATCTGCTCAAGAAAACTACTACCTATTTTTCTAAATACTGGACGTTTGGGTACTTTAAATTGAACCACGAAAACGTCTTATATTAAGGAACAAAGGGTGTAGAGTTCACTCAAATTATCCCGGAAAAGCTAGTCACACCTTTGTTAAAATTAATCTTCACTATGTTATCGGAGGAGGTCTGTATGTTTGTCTCTAATGCCTGTCGACTACATACCTGACATCATGATGTAATGTTAAGTCATTTCCTTTTGTATAGTGTCACTGAATTGTCAAGGCGGTGATGGCATTTCATTTTAGTAGAACTGCACAAAATTTGCTTAACAAAAGAGGAAAGATCAGGAATGGCTCAGTTTTCAGAAAAAACTATGTATGCCTTCCTGACATCAGTCATTGTTGCTTTATTTATTCCTTCAAACAGGTGGTTAGAAACAGTCTTGCTACCTTTTCCCATTAAGAAATTGGAATGCTTATATTTGTGAGTCTATGCTTCAAGTAGTGCCACTTTTAGAGTAATCACACTTTCAATATCTATGCAAACAGGGATGCTCGATTTTAGTGGAACTGCACAAAAAGTCCAACTGGTTCAACATTAGGAGCATGTTTTTTTCCAAACCTTTATATCCAATTGGTGGCACTATGAGCTGTTCATTACGAAGGTACATGGTTTTCTACTATCTTGCTACTCTTTTTGTACTGTCATTAGATAGTAATACTAGTGGTTTGCATGTGAATTTATTGGCAGGGTGGACCTACATTGGAGGTGCGGGACAGGATTCAATGATTGGATGCTCAATTTCGGTTGTATCGATTTCACCTCTTCCATCACTGCGAACATGGATATCCTTGGTCTGATGAAGAATAGGCGCTATATTTCTGCTATGAACCAGCAAATCAATTCAATATGAAATTGTCCAGGGCAAAACATAACTGTATCAGATTGTCCAGTGCAGAACATGGCAGATGCTAAGCGGAAGAGACATGTTTAAACCGAAAATACAATGTCTGGTATATGTTTACTAGCTGCTTGATATTTGTGCAGAGTCTGCCCGTTGCTATTTGGCAAACAAACAAAGTGTCCGCAATTTTGGTTGAACTACACAAGAGAATAGTATAGTCACTGCATGCAGTGCCATTTGAAAATAGACACAGAAAGATTGGATAGTCACTTCATGGACTGCAGAAAAGTAGTATTGTAGTATTTATTGGCCAACAATAGGTGCTTCATTGCTTTGGTGTGATTATACAATGGGCATCATTTTTCCTAAGTTAAAATTTGTATTCCGAAAATAGTCTCGCGGTGTGATCGAGAGAAGACCAAATCATATTGCAGTGGATGTTCCTCCATCATGTGTGGTTCATTCTCATGGTTCCAGCTTTTGGTGAAACCACTTACGTTTGCAAGAGGAATTGTAGACTTCACAAACAAATTTGTCTTTCAGTCTGTACTGAATGTTGGCCAAGAGAAGCATCCATGTTAGTAGGAAGAATAGATGTTTTTTCTAGATCTTTGCTTTTGGGGCTACATATTTGTATATGATCTGTGAATCATTGAGATGCATTAACATGTTGGTCTTATGTATGGGAATCGTACTAGTTAGTTTTAGTTGTGACGCAAGATCCGAAGTGGCTGATCTTTGCTTTTGGAGCTACATATTTGTATATGATCTGTGAATCATTGAGATGCATTAACAGTTACTTATTTCCGTTCGCTCAGTGTTTACAAGTTACTGATCGATCACTAGCTAGCCTATAAATGCGCTCCTGGCAGTTTTATTTGGGATGCAAGATGCGAAGTGGCAGTTTTTTGAATAAAAATGCCTACCTCTGAAGAAACTGACAAGCTACACTATCGATCCTACACAGATAAAAATGCCTACCTCTGAAGAAACTGACAAGCTACACTATCGATCCTACACGGATAAATAGCGGATCATGCACGTACTACCTCCTTTCCGGTTTGCAGGGCTCAATTCAAGAAATGACCTACTCGATCCTACACGAATAAATAGGGGATCACGCACGTACTAGTACCTCCTTTCCGGTTTGCAGGGCTTAATTCAAACCTCTCACCAACCAAGGTACTCCCTCCGTCCGGGTTTATTAGTCCCGTGAGCAAAGCAGCAAGACCAAGGCATGGTAATAATTAACGGCATGCAGAAGTTTAAGCCTAATTAATTCCAATGATTTAAGTGGCTACATGCGTGCCCTCGGCTGTGACTCGTTGCATGCTGCTTCGCGTACTGCCTACGAGCGATTCTGAGTCCCTGCATGCAGCCGGCCGTAATTAAGGCAGCTAGCTGATGCGAAAAAAGATACGCTTTAGTTGTTGCGGGCTTTTTAAATTCGTGGAATCATTATTGACAAGGAGGGATATGATTCGAGTGCACTCGTTTGACCGCCATGCCGGCGTGCGACCCAGACAGGACGGGACAGCACAGTCATAATTTCAGTTTCTCTAGTTTTCCACGGCAAGCTGGCGCGCTAAGCCATTATGCATTGAATTATGATGACCGTCGCGCTACCTTCCGCCTATAAGTAATGTTTCCCGGCCTTCTCCGGTGCCACCGTGACCCAACTCGCCATATCCTCATAAGCCCCCACCAGCCCGACGTCTCTCGCCACGTCCGCCATGCCCCCGCCTATCCACGGTAGGCGACACCGGATGCGGTCACCGCCGGAACTAGTGTTCGAGTTTTCACCACAAGGCAGACGGAGGGAGGAGGCATTCTATCTGTCTTTAGATGGCAATGCAGAGATCGAGGAGTTGTTGGAGCGCGACCGCATGGCGGAGGAGCAGGAGTTGTTGGAGCGCGACCGCCTGGCGGAGGAGCAGCGTATCGCTGATTTGCGCCGCCAGCGGGACATGGAGCAGTAGTGCACCGACGCTCTGAGTCGCGAGCAGAGCGCCCGCAACTGGGCCGACTACATGGAGGCCGGCACCCGGCAAATAGCCTTGGAGGCTGTCGGGCACGCACGCATTCGCGACGCCGATTTTTACTACCAGCTTGTCAAGTGGGTTTCCCGCTTGGAAGCCGAAGCTTCGGTGGACCACGCCGGCATGGAAAGGGCCAACACGTGTGAGCAATGCGCCCTATCGCACCTCTTGCAAGTCCAAGGCGAGGCGCAAGACGCCGGTGCCGGTGTTTAGCGTGTACCACAAATGGCGGCCGGCATCGTCTAGTTAGCTAAGAGTAAGTTAGTACTTGTACGCTACTAGACTATTAGTGGGAGTAGATAGTTAACTTGGCTATGATGGTTGTCAACATGGAAGTTCAGTACTCTATATGTGGATCAGACCTGTTACTTTGCTCTGAATGTTGAACTTTCCGTTTGAACGTATGGAATGGGCTGTTATTTTTTTAAATGGGTTGTATTTGTCCTCCATGGGTTTAGAGGCTGACTTGTGGGCCTAGCAAGTTGACGCGTACACAATCAGAAGATGATTGTACATGGAGAGGATGACAGCAGGGACCCGCCAAGGTCATGGCAGTACGCAAGCAAGTGCCTCCTTATTTCGATCCAATAAAAAAATGGCTCCTCCTAGTGGATTTCTGACATCTGGGTCCCATGCCATTGTCAACATAGTCAATAAACGAGAGAATTGCACAATGAGCGGCTGACACCAGGGACCCAGCAGCTCGCCTAGTTATTTTTGTTTTGGGTTAATTTGATAAATGCCACTCCAGATCTGGTGTATCCGAGAAATGCCACTACAATTTCCAAACTTTGAAAAATTCCATTTCATGTCATTTCTAGTGGCATTTTTCGAAGTCTGGAGTGGCATTTTTCAAAGTTTGCAAACTGCAGTGGCGTTTTTCAAAGTTTGCAAAAATTGCGGTGGCATTTTTCAAAGTTTTGAAATTGCAGTGACATTTTTATGAATCATCATAATTGGAGTGGCATTTATCTAATTTGTTTTTGAGACGGAAGCAGGGTGTCAACTGGGCTGTGCGGGACACTCTGGCCTGTCTAGACAGCCTTTTCTTTTATGTTTACCACAGACCAGCCCAGTAGTTTTTTTTCTTTCTGAAAATGGCTAGCCCAGTTTTTTTGTGATTTGTCAACTAAGTCGCTTTATCAGGCATGTTGGGCTACAAATCATTCAAGACAAGGAGAGCTTCATTCGGCTGGCCGAGAAAATGGCCTATTAGTAGTGAGAAATGGGATGTACATTTTTAAAACACATCAAACCGGCAATTAGTTTCAAATATCTTTTTTTCATTTCGAGATTTTAAATTGCATTGATTTTTATGCATGGACAATTTATTCGATTTTATATTGATATACATTTATTTTTAAAATCAGTCTGAATGTGACTCGAAATTTTGGGATTAAAAATAGTTCAGACCGCACTGACATATGCAAAATTTCGTATAATTTTTTAACCGTGGCCGCAATATGGGCTGTAATGCTAACAAAAAGAATATGGGCTCCAAAAAACCCATAAAAATTAGCAAATGGGCTGTAAATTATTTAAAATAATGGCAGATGGGTTGTATGCTGTTTTCCACAGATTTGAGGCTTTCCACAGATGGCCTGTATATTGTTGGATGTCCATCCATCGGCCGTCATGCTTCTTCAATCTCTGCTCTTCCTGCTCCAGCCGCTCAAACAAGCGCCGGCGGGATTGCCTGCTCCCTCCTCCCCGCGGCCGGCTGTGCTGCCGCGTAGACCTCACCGCCCCACCGTACTCCCATCGCTGGCCTAGCCATCCCTCTACTCACCCACACCTGCTGTTATTCTCCGACGATGGCAGACGAACCAGTAAACCCTCGTACAGTCGTACTCCCCTCCACGTGGGAAACAAAAACAACTGCCGAGTCTTCCCTGCCTCCGTGTCGTTCCCTTCCTAGGCCTCGCCGTCGTCCACCGCCCTCGTGCTCTCAGTGTGGCGTGATCAACATGGTCAACGACCGACATGCATCTGAAGTGGACTGTACGTGGAGAAGCTGACAGCTGGGTCCATGGCCGCACGTAAGGAAATGCCTCCTTATTACGCGCAAAATAATGATTCCTCCACCTGACATCTGGGACCCACCGAAAGGGCCTCTGTATTTCGCAAAAAAAAACGTTACCGCCACTGACAGCTCGGACCCACCAGCTATATCTTCGCACGCAAGGAAGTGCCTCCTTATTACGCATAAAAAAATGAATACTCCCCCTGCTAGCTGGGACCTAGTATAGTGGCCCTACTAAGTTGACGGGGACGAAGGGCTTTGTCAACTTAGTCAATATGCATGATTCTAGCTCGGCTGACCGTACGATGTCCATCCAACGGCTGTAGTGCTTCTTCAACCTCTGGACTTCTTGCTCCAGCCGCCCAAAGCAGCGCCGGTAATGTCGCCTGCTCCTGCCTCCCGTGGCCGGCCGTGCTGCCGCGGAGGCCTCACAGCCCCCATACTACTCCCACCGCTGGCCAGGCCATCCCTCCACTCCACTCACCCACACCCCCTGTTATTCTGCGGCGACGGTTGCGCAGCCGAACCAGTGAACCCTTGTACTCCTCTCCGCGTGGGCATCCACTGCCGCGTCTTCCCCGGCTCCGCATCGTCCCCTTCCTAGGCCTCGCCCTCGTCCACCACCGTGGTTCTCTCGGCGCGGCGTGGTCAATGTGGTCAATGACCGAATTCCGTCGGAAGAATACTGTACGTGGAGAGGCTGACAGCTGGGTCCACGGCAGCCGCAAGGAAGTGCCTCCTTATTACGTGGAAAATAATTATTCCTCCACCTGACAGCAGGGACCCACCGGACGCCCACCAGTATTTCGTGAAAAAAAATGTTTGCCCCTGACTGCTGGGACCCACCCAACGGGCCACCGTATTTCACGAAAAAAAATGTTCCCCCTGCTATCAGCTCGGACCCACCGGAAGTGCCTCCTTATTACGCACAAAAAAATGAATACCCCCTGCTAGCTGGGACCCACCTTGGTGGGAGGCTGACTTGTGGGCCTACTAAGTTGACGGGGACGGAGGGCTTTGTCAACTTAGTCAATATAAACGATTCTAGCTCCAGTGACCGTACGATGTCCATCCAACGGCCGTAGTTCTTCAACCTCTGGTCTTCTTGCTCCAGCCGCCCAAAGCAGCACCGGTCGTGTCGCATGCTCTTGCCTCCCGTGGCCGGATGTGCTATCGCGGAGGCCTCACCGCCCCCTACTATTCCCACCGCTGGACAAGCCCTGCGACGACGGCAGCCTCACACTGCAGCCGAACCAGTGAACCCCCGTAATCCTCTCCGCGCGGGCTTCCACTACCGCGTCTTCCCTGGCTCCGCGTCATCCCCTTCCTAGGCCTCGCCGTCATCCACCGCCCTGATGCTCTCGGCGCGGCGTGGTCAACATGGTCAAGGAACGACTTCCATCGGACGTGGACTATACGTGGAGAGGCTGACAGCTGTATCCACGGCCGCAGCAAGGAAGTGCCTCCTTATTACGCAGAAAATAATGATTCCTCCACCTGACAGCTGGGACCCACCGGACGGGCCACTATATTTCGCGAAAAAAATGTTTCCCCCTGACTGCTGGGACCCACCAGCTACATCTTCGCATGCAAGGAAGTGCGTCCGAGCAAAATAAACGATTCGCCCCCCTAACTACTGGGACCCACCAGCTACATCTTCACCTGGTCGAAGCGTATGTAGCATTGTCATTCTGGTCGCGAAGGTGTACGTACATATATACTGGTGGATGTAGAGGCACACACGTGTCGTAGTAGAGGCGCGCACGTAGCATGTACACGTACGTACAGCGGCCAGGGTGCAAGAAAGAAAATACGGCCACATATGTGTACATACGGGCGGGGTCTCGAACGCCTACTCGCGCTTATGTACGGCGAGGGCTCGTGTACATGGCTGGGTCGGAACGGAGAAACAGCGTCATCGTCGTTGAGGGAGTCCTGGATTAGGGGGTGTTCGGGTAGCCGGACTATACCTTCAGCCGGACTCCAGGACTATGAAGATACAAGATTGAAGACTTCGTCCCATGTCCGGATGGGACTTTCCTTGGCGTGGAAGGCAAGCTTGGCGATGCGGATATTCAAGATCTCCTACCATTGTAACCGACTCTGTGTAACCCTAACCCTGTCCGGTGTCTATATAAACCGAAGGGTTGTAGTCCGTAGGACATCAACTCCATATACAACAAGCATACCATAGGCTAGCTTCTAGGGTTTAGCCTCCTTGATCTCGTGGTAGATCTACTCTTGTACTACCCATATCATCAATATTAATCAAGCAGGAGTAGGGTATTACCTCCATCGAGAGGGCTCGAACCTGGGTAAAAACATCGTGTCCCTTGTCTCCTGTTACCATCCGGCCTTGACGCACAGTTCGGGACCCCCTACCCGAGATCCGCCGGTTTTGACACCGACATTGGTGCTTTCATTGACAGTTCCTCTGTGTCGTCGCCTTTAGGCCCGATGGCTCCTTTGATCATCAACAACGATGCGGTCCAGGGTGAGACTTTTCTCCCCGGACAGATCTTTGTCTTCGGCGGCTTCGCACTGCCGGCCAATTCGCTTGGCCACCTGGAGCAGATCGAAAGCTACGCCCCTGGCCATCAAGTCAGGTTTTGAAGCCTAAACTACATGGCAGACATCCGCGGAGATTTGATTTTCTACGGATTCAAGCCACAACCAAGCGCGCCGCACTGTCTCGCGGGGCATGATCTAGCTTTGTCACCGAACAGTATCCCGAAGGCCGCAAATGCACCAGCTCTGACCCTTAATTCAGAGCCAGTTGTGTCAATCGAGGATGAGCGGTTGCACGTCACCTCGAGGGCTGCGATCTCAAAGGTGATCGAGCCAAACGCCGGCCCCACACTCCGCGTGACTCACGACTCCGAGGATCTGGACTCCTCTCCGAACTCCGAACCCCCCGCGCCCCTGCCGATCGAATCCGATTGGGCGCCAATAATGGAGTTCACCGCCGCGGACATCTTTTAGCACTCGCCTTTTGGCGATATCCTGAATTCTCTCAAGTCTCTCTCTTTATCAGGAGAGCCCTGGCCGAACTGCGGTCAGCGAGGATGGGATACGGACGATGAAGAAATTCAAAGCCCACCCACCACCCACTTGGTAGCCACTGTCGACAGTTTAAACGACGTGCTCAACTTCGACTCCGGAGACATCGACAGCATGGATGACGATGCAGGAGATACCGATGAACCAACGCCCATAAGGCATTGGACAGCCACCTCATCTCACGATGTGTACATGGTGGACACCCCTAAAGGAAGCGACAACGAGGAAAAGGGGGATGGAACGGGAGATCGACCCCCCGAAAAGCAATCAAAGCGTCGGCGTAAACGCCGACCCAAGCCCCGCCTCGATAAAAACCCAGCCATAGAGCAGGACGAGCCGGTAGACGACGAGCAGGCCTTAGAGCACCTGTCCGAACAGGGCAACACGGATAGAGAAACCGAACATCCCTCCTCCGGCGAAAACGGCATTCCGGATGACCTCACGCCAGATAAACCCATGGAGCAGAAGAATCTCCACGAGAGGCTCGTTGCAACTGCACGCAGCCTGAAAAAGCAGAAGCGGAAGCTAAAAACAGCGGAAGATGCACTCCGGATTAGATGGAGCAAAGTAATCAATACCGCAGATAAATACGACGACGGTCGCCACACTAAAATCTATCCGAAAAGAAAGCTACTGCCTGAATTCGACGAAGAGGGCCTAGAGCCCTCGCATTCAAAAAATAAGAAAGCCACATGGTCGGATAAACGACCCCATAAAGCGGCAAGCGGCGCCGCACTTAAATCGGCATGCGACCCACCTAAGGGTTCGCATCATGGCCCAGTTAGGTCCATTTATGGGCCAAGAAAGCAAGCTCTCATAAGCAATGCAATAAAGCCATCATCAGAATCCGACACACCCAAATACAGGGGCGCCGCACACCCCCTATGTTTCACCGATGAGGTCCTGGACTATGAATTTCCAGAGGGATTCAAACCCGTAAACATAGAGGCATATGATGGAATAACAGACCGTGGAGTCTGGATCGAGGATTATATCCTCCACATACACATGGCTAGAGGAGATGATCTCCACGCCATAAAATATTTACCCCTTAAGCTTAAAGGGCCAGCCCGGCATTGGCTTAAAAGCCTTCCTAAAAACACAATTGGAAGTTGGGAAGAGCTCGAGGATGCTTTCCGAGCAAATTTTCAAGGGACCTATGTCCGCCCTCCGGATGTAGACGATCTTAGTCACATAACTCAACAGCCCGGAGAATCAGCTCGGCAGTTCTGTAATAGATTCCTCACTAAAAAGAATCAGATAGTCGACTGTCCGGACGCCGAAGCCTTAGCAGCTTTCAGGCATAACGTCCGAGACGAATGGCTCGCCAGACACCTCGGCCAAGAAAAGCCAAGAACAATGGCCGCACTAACAAGCCTCATGACCCGCTTTTGTGCAGGAGAGGACAGCTGGTTGGCAAGGTGCAGCCCCAGTGACCCAAGTACATCCGAAACTAGGGATGGAAACGGAAAACCGCTACACAACAAGGACCGTCGCCGGACTAAGGAAAAAAGTCCGAAGAGCACGGCAGTCAATGCCAGATTCAAAGGCTCACGACAAAATCAGACAAAACCGCCCCTCCAGGATAACAGGGACGATCCATCCAACTTAAATAAAATCCTGGATAGGATATGTCAGATACACAGTACTCCCGGGAAGCCTGCTAACCATACCCACAGAGATTGTTGGGTTTTCAAACAATCCGGCAGACTCAATGCCGAACACAAGGGGCTCGACACACCAAGCGAAGACGGGGACGAACCCCAAAAGCAGAGCACCAGGAAACAAGAGAACTTCCCACAAGAAGTAAAAACAGTGAACTTACTTCACATAATAAAACGTGCGGCGCCCATAAAGGTACGCACCACACGACCTATCCCGAAAGGGTCCCGCCACTGGTTGTCAAAACCAATCATCTTTGATCAGCTAGATTATTCTAGAAATATCAAGAATGCAGGCTGGACTGCCTTGATACTCGATCCAATAATTTGCGGACTCCGGTTTTCAAATGTCCTTATGGACGGCGGCAGTGGACTAAACCTGATATATCAGGATACAATCCATCACATGGGGATAAACCCAGCAAGAATCCGCCACAGCAAAACCTCCTTTCAAGGGGTAACACCTGGTCCGGACACCCATTGTATGGGTTTTCTCCAGCTCAAAGTTATATTCGGCTTTGCCGATAACTTCCGCCGCGAAAAGCTAACCTTCCATACCGTCCCGTTCTCAACTCGCTATCAAGCACTACTGGGACGCGAAGCTTTCGCTTGCTTTAACGCAATACCGCATTATGCATCTCTCACGCTTAAGATGCCCGGTCCACGAGGCATCATCTCTTTGAAGGGGAAGCACTAAAGTGCACCTCCCCAAGCGGAGGACTGTGCAGCCGCTTTGACAGCCCCACAGTAAAACGGCCTCACCGGCCAAAAAACTTCGAAATAGGTCATTAAAGACCACGAACGCGGATAGACGAGTTCGGTACAAAATCATCATTGATGCAGGCTTAGTGGCCATATACCCCCGCACTAGGGGCTCCATGCATATACAATAAGAGACAATAAAGCTCAATTTTATATATTTTACTTTATACTTTGTTTATTTTAAACTTTTGTTCGGCACGACCCGTTTTCAACTCAGTTCCTCTCTTTTACAGATGAACGTCGTGTGGCGCCTGTCCAGGATACGGCACAACGGAGACACAGGCGCAGACGTGCAGTAGGGACCCGTCCTAAAGGATTCTTTTTAGATTAAGACCCTGCGTAAACCTTTTTTACTATCTCTTGTTGCTACACATCACCTGGTTTTTCCTGATATAACCAAGGAGGAGGCTGGCATCTTGGCATGTGGCCACGTCAGAATTTTTGCACGTACCTGGACACTAGGGGCTTTTTTAATAAAGAGTGTTATTTCGCCCGCACTCATAAAGACCGAACACCTTAGGGAGTGTTCGGCGTCGTGAGTTTTGGCATTATATGCATCAGCTCTGAATCATGTCTTTGGTCAAATGTTGGGTTGCCCGGCTCCTGAGTTCGGCTACCTTACGTTCCGCTCTATCGGCTAAGGTAGCACCAGGAGAACTACTGCGATTGTGCCCCGGTTCGGCCGGGCGAGCACCTCAGTAGATAAAGCCGAAAACTGACTGTCATGATGTAGCGTGAGACTGGTCAGCCACTCGATGACCTATTGGAATCTATCGGATTCCTCCGCTTTAACGAAGGGTCGCTTCCCGGTCAGGCACATACGCGCCCCAAACTCGGGCGAGTGCAGTCGCCACCAAGGGGCTACCTAAATAGTCTCACTGTCAAGCTCCTATGGCTAAGTGAAAGTGTTAAAGCATTATAGTTCGGTTGCTTGGCCCGCTGCGCTATCACCTCCTTTGTAGGACCAAGACGTTGGATTAAGTGTGAAAATGCATCTTCTGCGAGCACCCCCGCACTATGTGCGTGGGGGCTGAAGCCAACGACTGCCATCTTTCAGATTTTGTATATATATATATATATATATATATATATATATATATATATCTTAAAATAGCCGCACAGGAGGTGCTCCCAATACTTGAAGGCACAAGTATAAAAAGGCCACTACAGTTTATCAAAATATTACTTTATAATTACATATGCTATCATAACATAGCATCTTTCGGGCACTGCGTCTCTATTACACGAGCGCCTTCAAGGACTTCCTGAAAATAGTGCTCGGAGGGTACTTGGCTTTTGTCCGAATCTCGGAACGGAACAACGGTGGTCTCCATCTCTGCCCAGTATGTCTTGACGCGGGCAAGAGCCATCCTTGCGCCCTCTATGCATGTTGACCTCTTCATTGCATTAATACGCGGCACCGCGTCAAGGTATTGTTGCACCAAGCTGAAATAACTCTTCGGCTCCGGTCTCCCCGGCCACAGATGACCCATGACGTACTTCATGGCGAGTCCGGACAACCTATTCAGGTCGGCCCATTGAGCCAGATGATCGTCCATTGCCAGTGGACGCTCTGGATTGTGAAACTGCGACTAGAAAAGCTTTTCCACTTCGTGATCTTTCTGATCTCGAAAGTGTTCGGTCGCATCAGCAGCACTCGCTGCCAAATCCAGATAGGTATCCTCCACACTCCACATCCGGTCCAACGGAGCAAACTTCGGATCGCAAAATTTCCTTCGCAGCATAAAGGGCTTTGCAGCCGCAATCTGTTCGGCCTGACGCAGCTCCTCCTTCACAGCTCTCATCGCAGAGCGTGCGTCCTTGGCATTGGCAACGGCCTTCTCTAAGTCCGTCTGTTTCGCCTGGTCTTCTTTCTCAAGAAGTCTGCAACGGTCTGCAGCGCTCTTTAACTTTTCGGCCATCTCGGCCATCTCTTCCTTGCTTCGGCAATGAGCAGCCTGTTCGGCTCTCAGCTCTTCAAGGGCTTTCTTGGCAGCCGCATCACTTTCTCTGGCTTGTTCTTTAGCTCGGGCAAGTTCTGCCCTAAGACTCTCCACGGCGGCCGCACCATCTGCGTCAAGCACACACATCGTAAGACACTGGCATAAAACTCTTCTTACCTGATGCCGCCCAAGGAATTACATACCTTGAGCCTCATCAAGCCGCTTGTGGACAAGCGCGATGTCGGCATCTGCCACGTCCAGTTGCCGCTTTAGTTCGGCAAAATCATCAGTTCGGCTCGATTCCGGACACCCTGCTGCCTACATTCAAAGGCGACATCTTAGACCTGGGATTATGATCCTCCGCGTGCCGTCATTTCTTAACGATGCGCAGAGTCTCAGGGGCTACTATCTACACAGGGCGCATCTTATTCATGCGCAACTGACAACAGTGTACATTATCCAATGTACCTCAAAACCCGTCAGTAAACTTTTGACGGCCTCATGCAATCCGCTCTTTGTGGATGAGATCCTTTCAATCACCGTGCCCATCAATGCACGGTGCTCCTCCGAGATAGAAGCTCGCCCCAGCAGAATCTTTAGCTCCTCCGTCCAAGCACCAGACGGTGCCGGACTTGTCCCATGACCTCTTTCGAAGGCCGGACGCGGAGAACCTCGGGGGGCCACATAGCTATCTTCCGCCACTGCCGGATTCGGAGAAACCCTCTGCGATGACACGTCAGGGCCGCTCGCCTTGCTAGGCGGCACGGTAGGGGGAGGCGTCTCGCTCTCCATCATCTCCGGAAGGAGATCCCCCGAAGACGAGCTCTGCTGAGAAGGGCTGAGGTCCGAGCTACAAGGTAAAAATTCGGTTAATCTTCTCAGATATAAATCAAGGATTTCCCTCATCCCTCAAAAGGAAAATCTTTCTCTACTTACGGCTCGCTGGAGGGCTGATCCCCTTGAGGGTGTAGTCGGGCCGAGGAACTCCCCAGCGTCGGACCCTCTAACGAGGATTTTTTCCCCCGCTTCGAGGCCATGGTTTCCGGGTCGTCAGAGGCGGCTCTCTTCTTCCCCTTAGGATAGGAATTGTCTGTTCCTCCCTTCGGAGCAGCCTCCTTCGAGGAGGCCATAGTTTCCTTGTCCTCCCCCTTGCTTCCCTCCAAAGGAATTATCTCCAGCATCCTGACCAGCACGGGATCCGGCCTGGTTTCGGGAAGGGGAGCCGGACACCTGATCAGCTTTGCCTTCGCTATCCACTCCTATTTAAAAGGATGACTCTTTTAGGGGCAAGTTTATGACAATTATACGGATAGAAGGTCCGGGCACAAGGTTGCTTACTTGAGTATCCGGGCGATTGCAGCTTAGGCCTGCGTCCTCGGTTAAATCCGGACTCATCTCTTGTGATCCGAAGAAAAGTTTATACATCTCCGCGGGCATTGCGCCCATGAAATTCTGGAGAGCTCGCAGTCCCTCTGGATTAAACTCCCACATGCGAAGGGAGCGACGTTTGCCGGGCAATATTCGGCGAATCAGCATGACCTGCGTCACCTTGACGAGGCTGAGGTCTCCTTCCAAGAGATCCTTAATGCGGCCCTGCAACAAGGGCACGTCTTTGGGCAAACCCCAATCTAACCCTCTGTTGACCCATGACGCTAGCCGTGGTGGGGGACCCGAGCGAAAGGCAGGAGGCGCCACCCACTTGGTGCCCCGGGGAGCGGTGATATAAAACCACTCTCGTTGCCACAAGCCTAGCTCCTCTTGAAAAGAGCCCTCGGGCCATGGAGCATCAGCATTTTTGCTTATAACAGCGCCTCCGCACTCTGCGTGCCGTCCCTTGATCATCTTCGGCTCCACTTTGAAGGTCTTGAGCCATAATCCGAAGTGAGGGGTAACACGGAGGAACGCTTCACACACGACAATAAACGAGGAGATATGGAGGATGCACTCCGGAGCTAAGTCATGGAATTCCAGCTCATAATAAAACAGTAGTCCCCTCACAAAGGGATCCATTGGGAAGCCCAACCCCCGAAGGAAGTGAGACATGAACACCACGCTCTCACCAGGCTAGGGACTGGGAATGACCTGCCCTTGAGCAGGCAACCTATGCGAAATTTCTCCGGTCAGGAACTTAGCCTCCCTCAACTTTAGTACGTCCTCCTCCGTGACGGAGGAGGGCGTCCATCGGCCTTGAAGGTCAGAACCGGACATTGTCGAAGGTCCGAAGCGCCTGGAATCTGGAGCCTAGGGTGTTGGAACTCGAGGCGATGGGCGAACTCATTTGAGATTGAAAAAAGGAGTAAGGCCTTGGTCTCTTTATAAGAGGTTGAATACCAAGAGCCCTCCCCATAACCGTTCAGGACTCGTCTGTAATCGAGTAAACGTGCTAACAGGCGTGGTTGGGTTACCCACGTACGTATTGATGAGAATCCTGTAAAAGGGGGTACACAATCTCTGCTTTGATAAGACGTGCCAAGGAAACCGCCTCGCAAAATGTGCTGAGGTGGAAAAGTAAAAACGATTCGAGTAAAGGACTTGGCCGTAGTGTGATGACGCACTGCGAAATACGTCAACAGATTTGATTTGTGTTAATATTATTCTCTCTATGGCAATATGTGGAAACTTATTTTGCAGAGCCGGACACTACTCTTGGTGTTTACAATCTTCTATGAAGGACTTGGAGGAGGAACCCGCCTTGCAATGCCGAAGACAATCTGCGTGCCGGACTCGTCGTCATTGAAGCCTGGTTCAGGGGCTACTGAGGGAGTCCCGGATTAGGGGGTGTTCGGGTAGCCGGACTATACCTTCAGCCGGACTCCAGGACTATGAAGATACAAGATTGAAGACTTTGTCCCGTGTCCGGATGGGACTTTCCTTGGCGTGGAAGGCAAGCTTGGCGATGCGGATATTCAAGATCTCCTACCATTGTAACCGACTCTGTGTAACCCTAACCCTATCCGGTGTCTATATAAACCGGAGGGTTGTAGTCTGTAGGACATCAACTCCATATACAACAATCATACCATAGGCTAGCTTCTAGGGTTTAGCCTCCTTGATCTCGTGGTAGATCTACTCTTGTACTACCCATATCATCAATATTAATCAAGCAGGAGTAGGGTATTACCTCCATCGAGAGGGCCCGAATCTGGGTAAAAACATCGTGTCCCTTGTCTCCTGTTACCATCCGGCCTTGATGCACAGTTCGGGACCCCCTACCCGAGATCTGCCGGTTTTGACACCGACAGTCGTGTTCATGGGGAGGCAACAGAATGTGTCGTGTTCATGGGGAGGCAACGGAATGCGTCGTGTTCATCGGGAGGCAACGGAATGCGTCGTGTTCATCGGGAGGCAACGGAACGCGTGGGAGCCAACCGGCTGGGTCGAAACAGAATGCGTGGTCGTGTTCATCGGGAGGGCTTGGACGGAACAGGCGATGGAAATGAGGCCTGGCGTATCGCAAAACGAAGGAAACGGACCTCCTATGGTCGAAACGGGGGTCCTGTTGATCAGGAGGGGTGTGGCATACCACAAAACGGAGGAAACGGACCTCCTACGGTCGAAACGGGGATCCTATTGATCAGGAGGGGTGTGGCGTACCGCAAAACGGACGAAACGGACCTCTTACGGTCGAAATGGGGGTCCTGTTCATCGGGAGGGGTGTGGCGTACCGCAAAACGGGACTCCACGGGATACTGTTAATCTCCACCGTCGACCTCCTCCAGCCTCCACGGGCTCCTGTTCATCCAGCCTCCACCACGCGCTATTCCATCGGCTACTGTTCAACCACCCCTCCACCGTCTACTGTTCATCCAGCCCTCCACACCACGGGGTCCTGTTCAACCACCCCTCCACGAGCACCCCTCCACCGTCTACTGTTCATCCAGCCCTCCACCACACCACGGGGTCCTGTTCATCCAGAGGCAACGCCACTGCTCACTATTCATCCAAGCCCCCCCCCCCCCCGCAACGCTCACTGTTCATCCAATCAATCGGCTTCAGTTAGCAGCAGTAGCGAAGGAATCGCTTGATCGGGTTCAGTTAACAGCCATCGATCGATCGCTCGGGTTCAGTAATGCGTAGCCTGCAATGCAATCGCTCGGGTTCAGTTAGAGCCCAACGCCTCGCTCGGGTTCAGTTAGAGCCAACGCCTCGCACACACGCGCGTACGTGTACGAGAGAAACACGCATCGCTCGGCCCCCGACCTCCCACCGTAACAGGGAACTCCCCGAAATTTTCCTCCCCCTCGCTTCTACCACGGTTTTTTCCGTCATGGACGGCCCAAAGAATGTCATGCAGCTGCATCTCAGGCCCGCCTAGGACAAAAGGCCCATTTTCTGTTATGATTTTTTGTCATAGAAGTAGGAGCCCACCACATCTATGATGATACCGGGTTTTGTCACAATTATCGTCATAGAAGTGTCATATGTATGATAGAAAAAAATTGTTCGGCCCAAAATGTCACGGATGTGTCTTTTTTTGTAGTGGAGTTTCTTCATGCGCTTTACACCAATATGACGTAAACGAAAGTGCCATAAATAAGTTGCACTATCATTATTAACATTGCATCTTTTGGCTTCAATATTATGAATATGCGTATCACTACGATCGAGATTCAAAAAACCATTTATATTGAGTGTATGACCATAGAAGGTTTTATTCATGTAAATAGAACAACAATTATTCTTTGACTTTAAATGAATAACCTTATTGCAATAAACATGATCAAATCATATTCATGCTTAACGCAAACACCAAATAACATTTATTTAGGTTCAACACTAATCCCGAAAGTATAGGTAGTGTGCGATGATAATCATATCAATCTTGTAACCAATTCCAACACACACCGTCACTTCACCCCTAACTAGTCTTTGCTCATTCTGCAATTCCCATTTCGAGTTACTAATCTTAGCAACTGAAGTAGTATCAAATACCGAGGGGTTGCTATAAACACTAGTGAAGTACACATCAATAACATGTATATCAAATATACCTTTGTTCACTCTGCCATTCGGCCTTCTTATCCACCAAATACTTTGGGCAGTTATGCTTCCAGTGACTAGTCCCTTTGCAGTAGAAGCACTTAGTCTCAGGCTTAGGTCCAGACTTGGGTTTCTTCACTTGAGCAGCAACTTGCTTGTCGTTCTTCTTGAAGTTCCCATTCTTCCCTTTGCCCTTTGAAAGTGTGTTATATCGACTAGAGGGGGTGAATAGGCGATTTTTATGGAAGTCTTCAAAACATGGAAGTTTCGAAGACAAACGATAGAAATAAACCTATTACCATGCAGCGGAAGGTAGACTACACTAGGCAAACCATAGTCAAGTATTCAATGAAGTGAAAGCACGGTGACTAATAGCAGCTAGGTAGTAAGGATCAGGTAGGAAGATATTATGAAGCCAAACAGAACATGCAGTCACTCAGTGAAGACAAAAGATAGTGCAATCATACAATGACTTCACAAGGACCAACAGTAAGTAAAGGGAAGAGAAGGATGAAACCAGTGACTCGTTGAAGACAATGATTTGTTCAACCAGTTCCAGTTGCTGTGACAACGGTACGTCTAGTTAGGGCGGCTAGGTATTTAAACTTGAGGACACACAGTCCCGGACACCTAGTCCTGAACACGCAGCTCAGGACACCTAGTCCTCACCGTATTCCCCTTGAGCTAAGGTCACACAGACCTCGCCCAATCACATTGGTAAGTCTTCAAGGTAGACTCCCAAACCTTCACAGACTTCGTTCACCGGCGATCCACAATGTCTCTTGGATGCTCAGAACGTGACGCCTAAGTGGCTGGAGGATTCACAGTCCTCAAGTGTAATAAGTCTTCAGATCACACAGACAAGAAGACTTGAGTGATGCCTAACTCTCTTTGGCTCTGGGTGGTTAGGGCTTTATCCTCGCAAGGAATTCTCCCTCAAAGGCTTCGAGGTGGGTTGCTCTCAAACGACAAAAGCCATACACTAACTCTGAGCAGCCAACCATTTATGGTTGTAGGGGGTGGGCTATTTATAGCCACTAGGCAACCCGACCTGATTTGTCCGAAATGACCCTGGGTCACTAAGGAACTGACACGCGTTCCAACGGTCAGATTTCAAACTCACACGGCAACTTTACTTGGGCTACAAGCAAAGCTGACTTGTCCGACTCTGGACAAGATTCGCTCTCATAGTCTTCACTCGAAGACATAGGTGTTGGTTAAGCATCACTTCAGTCATTCTAACTGGTTCTCTTGGACCCCACTTATCAGTACGGTGGTTCCTATGACTCAACAAAGAAGAAAAAGAACTATGAAAGATCTAAGTCTTCGAGCTCCATAGGCTTCATGCGATGTCTTCTCTTGTCATAGTCTTCGATGTGAATATCTTCATATACCACCTTTAACATCAATGTCTTCATATATTTTTAGGGGTCATCTCTTGTAGGAAAACCGAATCAATGACAGACTTCTACCTGTGTTGTCCCGCAATTCTCACAAACACATTAGTCCCTCAACTAGGTTTGTCGTCAATACTCCAAAACCAACTAGGGGTGGCACTAGATGCACATACAATCTCCCCCTTTTTGGTGATTGATGACAAACTAGTTGAAGTTTTCAACGGGGAATATAATATGTGAAATTGCAAAAGTATAAAGAATTGTCTTCATAAGCTGCAAGGGCTCCCCCTGAAGATGTGCATATAAGTAATTTGCTTTTAGAATGCAAATGCACATGGCAGGTTGTACTCGTGGAGATCCGCTTCAACTTATGATGACAATTCATTATGCATGAGAAGGTATGTGAAGATAATGATATGCATAATGGAAAATGGACGTCTGCAAAATGATCTAAGTGCGGAATTTATCGTCGCACATGCGGAATTTATCATCGCATCACAAAGTGGCAAATAAGTAGCAGCCGACCATCGAGTTTAAGTGTTACAACTCAAAGAACCAAATGTATCAAAACGAGAGTTGTAAACACGAAGCAAAATATAAAGCAACCGCCCATATGGACCCGCTTGAAGACTATCAAACTCATATGCTTCTCCCCCTTTTTGTCAGTAAGGACCAAAAAGGTTTGAAGACATAGAGCATCTACTCGTTCCCATGAAGAGTAGGTGAAGCAGCAGGGTCATCGGTGGTGTTCGGCGGTGCAGAAGAACTTGGAGCAGTGTCGAAGCATGCTGAAGGAGGTGGCGGTGAAGTAGCATCGTCTTCGTCCTCGATCACTCTGGCATTCACACTTGCAGCAGAGGAAGAGAACTCAGAGTCTTCAAGAGATGGAGTTCGTCGCAGCACTGCTCTTCGAGGAGGTATGGAGTCAAACTTGAAGCGTTCGGAGAAGCCATCCTCTTGAAGATCATCTTCAGAGCCCATCAGCGTCAGCCCTTTCCATGTGCGTCGAGAGGTTTCATGGGCAACAAAGGCATTCTTGGTGGCAAGATTGCGAATGCGGTTGACATCCACCAAGAGGCTTTGCATTTGGCGCTTCAGCCAGTCATGATGCCTATCCTATTTCTGATGAAGAGCCACCAGAAGCTCTCGGTCATTGAGAACACGAGTGCGCTTCTTGGGTCGTTGGGCAATTGTGCTATCGGTGGCTTCAGTAAGGGCAGGATGTGCTGCATGTGTAGTTCCAGCCAAAGGATACACACGAGTGACAGCTTCAACTCCTTCAATGTTCTGAGAAAAACTTTGATGCTCCGCATTCTGAAGACTTAGAGGTTCCTTGGCAGGCTCAGGATAAATGGCATCAACAGACATATCCACATCAGGCAAAAAGATCCGATGATTGCAAGCATATGGCTGATATGAGATAGCGGGGTGAAGTTTAATCAACTGCATTATCCATGGAGCATAGAACTTCAAGCCAAAAAGATCAGAGCCTGATGCAGCAAGTTGGCGGATGAAGAAGTCCTGTGCATTGAAGCATTTGCCATGAAGAATATAGAAGACCAAAGTCTTCATTGCACCTTCCAGCTTGGCATGTGGAGAATGTCCTTTGATGGGCCAGAGAGTTCGCCTTATGATGTGATAAATAGTCCTGGGCAGATACTCAAGGTCTTCAACGAAGAAATCCTTGGGATATGCAGCATCTTGGGGCAATGGCTTCATCATACTGAGCATCTGACTCATGTTAGGTTCTGTAAGTGCATCTAGTGCCACCCCTAGTTGGTTTTGGAGTATTGACGACAAACCTAGTTGAGGGACTAATGTGTTTGTGAGAATTGCAGGATAACACAGGTAGAAGTCCGTCATTGATTCGGTTTTATTACCAGAGATGACCCCTAAAAATGTACGAAGACATTGAGGTCAATGGTGGTATATGAAGATATTCACATTGAAGACTATGACAAGAGAACACACCACGTGAAGCCTATGGAACTCGAAGACTTAGATCTTTCGTAGTTCTCTTTCATTTGTGTTGAGTCATAGGAACCACCGTACTGTTAAGTGGGGTCCAAGAGAACCAGTCAGAACGACTGAAGTGATGCCTAATTCAAAACCTATATCTTCGAGTGAAGACTATGAGAGCAAATCTTGTCCAGAGTCAGACAAGTCAGCTTTGCTTGTAGCCCAAGTAAAGTTGCCGTGTGAGTTTGAAATCTGACCGTTGGTACACGTGTCAGTTCCTTAGTGACCCAGGGTCATTTCGGACAAATCAGGCCGGGTTGCCCAGTGGCTATAAATAGTCCACCCCCTACAACCATAAACGGTTGGCTGCTCAGATTTCAGTGCACGGCTTTTGTCGTTTGAGAGCAACCCACCTTGAAGCCTTTGAGAGAAAATTCCTAGCAAGGAGAAAAGCCCTAACCACCCAGAGCTAGAGAGAATTGGGCATCACTTAAGTCTTCTTGTCTGAGTGATCTAAAGACTTATTACACTTGAGGACTGTGCATCCTCCAGCCGGTTAGGCGTCGCGTTCTGAGCATCCAAGAGACATTGTGGATTGCCGGTGAACGAAGTCTGTGAAGGTTTGGGAGTCTACCTTGAAGACTTACCAGAGTGATTGGGTGAGGTCTGTGTGACCTTAGCTCAAGGAGAATACGGTGAGGACTGGGTGTCCTGAGCCGCGGTTCAGGACTGGGTGTCCGGGACTATGTCTCCTAAGGTTTAAATACCTAGCCGCTCCAACCAGACGTACAGTTGTCACAGCAACTAGAACTGGTCCAGCAAATCATTGTCTTCAACGAGTCACTGGTTTCATCTTCACTTCCTTTTACTTACTGTTACTCATTGTGAAGCCATTGCATGCTTGCTCTATCTTTTGTCTTCACAACGTAACTGTATGATTTGTTTGGCTTCATAACTTCTTCCTACCTGATCCTTATTACACTGCAGCTACTTGTCATTGTGCTTTCACTCTATTGAATACATGACCATGGCTTGCCTAGTGTAATCTAACTTCCGCTGCTTAGTGATAGGCATATCTCTACTGTTTGTCTTCACAACTTTCACGTTTTGAAGACTTTCATAAAAATCGCCTATTCACCCCCCCCCCCTCTAGTCGATATAACGCACTTTCAATTGGTATCAGAGCAAGGTGCTCCCTTGTTCTGTGTGATTCGGTTTAACCACCTGGAGTTTTAGCTATGTCAACTGCAGGGATAATCAAAGTCTCCGCTGCGTGCCCCGTCTTCGATGGAACTGAATATCCCTACTGGAAGAATAAGATGCGCATGCATCTTGAAGCCATTGACGTCGAGCTATGGTATGTCGTCGAGAACGGCGTTCCCAAGGCTGGAGAAGGTGTCACTGCTGCTGATGTCAAGAAGTTCACTCAACTGGACTCTACTGCCAAGAATATCATCTGTGGTCATCTGACCAAAGGACAGTATGACCGTGTGAGTGCCTTGAAGACATCCAAGCTGGTCTGGGACTGGCTCTCCAAGGTCAATGAAGGCATCTCAACCCAGAGAGATCAGAGAATCAGTGTTCTTCGCAACCTCTTCAACCGCTTCAAGCGAAATGACAATGAGAATGTCCATCACACATTTGACCGACTTACTGACATCACAAATGAGCTTCAAGCCCTCGGCGCCACTGAGATCACCAAACATGAAATCGTCAAGACGCTGCTGAGATCACTTGATAGTTCGTTTGACATCCTAGCCCTGATGATTCAAGAACGTCCTGATTTCAAGACACTCGATCCGTCCGACATACTCGAGAGGCTCAACACACATGAGTTTCAGCTTTCTGAGAAAAGAGATATCTACGGTCCAAACTACGGGCGAACTCGTGCCCTGAAGGCAAAAGCTGTTTCCTCATCTGAAGAAGAATCTGACAGCTGTTCTGATGATCCTTAAGACATTGGAAGGGAACTTGCAATGCTAGTGAAGAAGTTCCAAAAATTCACCAAGAAGAAAGGCTTCAGAAAGTCTTCACGATCAAGCTCAAGGAATGATGAAGCTTCTGCTCATGACTACAAGAAGAAAACATGCCACAAGTGCAAGAAAACTGGACACTTCATCTCTGAGTGTCCATAGTGGGACAATGAGAACAGAAAGAAGAAGAAGAAGAGCAAGGAATATGATTCTGACGACAAGAAGAAGAAGAAATACTCAAAGTCTTCTTCCAAGTCTTCTTCCAAGTCTTCCTCAAAGTCTTCATCACACAAGAAGAGCTCATCTGCCAAGGCACGTGCGTTTGTTGGCAAGGAAATGGATTCAGAGGAGGAGTCCGCTTCTAAGGAGGCAGAGGTGGAGTCTGAGGAAGAGTCTGATTCTGGCATTGCAAGTCAGGCTACAGCATATGTTGCCAAGTCCATCTTCAACACTGAAGACAATGACTCCATCACCGACACCGATGCAAATGACAAGGACTACTCCGATCCTACCTACTGCTTCATGGCACGCGGTGCCAAGGTAAACTCACGCACTACTCACTATCAAACATCTAGTGACGATGACTCTGATTGTGATTCAAAACCCAGCTACAAAACTCTTGCTAAAATTGCTACTGAACAACAGAAAGCCATGGAACATATTCAAAAACTGTTAGACAGAAGCGATGATCTGTTGGGTGCTGAAATGACTCGATCTGAATCCTTAATTGAAGACATAAAAAATCTTCACGTTAAGTATCAGGAACTTGAAGATCGTCATGATACTCTCTCAACAACTCATGAAAAGCTTTCCTATGATTATCTTCAAAGGAAGCAAGATCTTGAGAAATTGAGAGCGGCTCATGAAGATCTTCAAAAAGAAATTGAATCACTTCACACCGAACAGATCAGTTCCGCTCAGGAAGGATTTGAACCACCATGTCTTAAATGCATTGAGCGTGATAATGCTGCTTCTGTTGCTGAATGTTCTACTGCTACTGTTGTTGCAATATCTTCAACTGTTGATGTGGTAACTAACCCCTCTGCTGAGGATACCACTGCTATTGCTGATGAGAATGCTAGGTTGAAGACATTGCTTGAAACAGGGATGTACAAAAGTCTTAAACGGCATCAGACATTATGTGATGTCCTCAAGAAGCAGATTCTGAACCGAAACCCAAGGAAAGAGGGTGTTGGGTTCGCAAGGAAAATAAATGCAGATGGCTCTTACTGGAAACCTGAGCAGTACCCCAAAACCACATGGGTTGCTGCAAAGGAATCTTCAGCAGATCCATCCAATCTACCTGGCTTCACTTGTGCTAACCCCATTATCATTGATGAATCCTTTGATGCAAACTATAAACTGTTTAAAAATCAGAATGGTGAAGTGTTTGCCAGATACATTGGTACTAACTGCAGGAATGGACCACCTATGAAGAAGATCTGGGTTCCAAAAACATGTCTGGAGAATCTTCCTGTGAATGTCTTCATGGCACCTCACATGAAGAAGACAAATCTCAGACCAAAGGCTTCATACGGTCCAAAGGCTCCATACACACAGAGGACTCACCTGAGTCGCACTAACGCAAATGCTTTGCAGGGAAACCATACTCAGGCATATGAATATGAGAGCCGTTCATCAAACCGTCATGTTCATATGACCAAGAACTATTCTGCCTATTCTTATGAGTACTATTGTCCACCTGCTAGACTGTTTGCTAGGGCTCCAAAGCCAAAATTCTCAGATGCTGCACTTAGACTTATTGCTTCTAAGCCACCCTTGAAGATGTGGGTGGTTAAGAAAGCTTAACTCTCTTTTGCAGGGAAAGGTCTCCAGCAGAAAACCAAAATCTTCTAACGCTATTGCTGGGGACCTTAAAAATCTTGCAGGGCGCAAGATCAAATGCCCGAATGGCATCACTATGTACTTCGTTCTTGAATCGCATGCTACTCTCCCTGTTAGTCCTAATCTGGATCTAAGTTTTCATAACCCACTGGTTCGTCAAATGTTTTTGCTTCACAATTCTCTTCGTGAATCCTATCCCCCTAAATGCACTGTAGGGTACGACACCAGCGTCTTCAGAATGGATTATTGACAGTGGGTGTGCAAATCACATGACTGGCAAAAGAAGCCTTCTTATGGACTCAACCTTACGTCCATCCGACAAGAGCCACATCACATTTGCTGACACTGGTAAAAGTAAGGTATTGGGTCTAGGTAGAGTTGCAATCTCAAAGTATCAACACATGGATAAAGTCATGCTTGTTGAATCCCTTGGCTTCAACTTAAAGTCTATCTCAATGCTTTGCGATTTGAACATGGTCGTAATATTTGGAAAATATCGTTGCCTAGTACTAATGGAATCTGACAAGTCTCTAGTGTTTGAAGGGTATCGGAAAGATGGTTTGTATGTGGTAGATTTCTCAGCAGGGCCACAGCGTGCAGTATGCCTTCTGGCAAAGGCTTCAGAATGCTGGCTTTGGCATCGGAGGCTTGGACATGCTGGCATGAGGAACCTCCACACCCTTGCAAAGAAGAAGCATGTCATAGGCATCGAGGGTGTCAAGTTCAAGAAAGATCACTTATGCGGTGCCTGTGAAGCAGGGAAGATGACGAGGGCAAAACATCCCTCGAAGACAATCATGACCACCACTCGACCCTTCGAACTGCTTCACATGGATCTTTTTGGTCCCACTCACTACTCAACTTTCTCGACTATTGCTTGCCTCTATGGCTTTGTCATTGTTGATGATTACTCTAGATATACTTGGGTGCACATAATCCTTTACAAGACTGAAGTGCAAGATGTCTTCAGACGCTTCGCCAATCGAGCTATGAACAATTATGGCGCCAAGATAAAGCACATCAGAAGTGACAATGGCACTGAATTCAAGAACACTGGCCTTGATACATATCTTGATACTTTGGGCATCACACATGAATTCTTAGCTCCGTACACGCCACAGCAGAATGGCGTCGTCGAACGCAAGAACAGAACACTCATTGAGATGGCCAGAACGATGCTAGATGAATACAAGACTGCAAGAAAATTCTGGCCTGAAGCCATTGACACTGCATGCCATACAATCAACTGCGTTTATCTTCACAAGCTTCTAAACAAGACATCTTATGAACTCCTAACTGGCAAGAAGCCAAATGTTAGTTACTTCAGAGTATTTGGCGCAAGATGCTGGATCAAGGACCCACACCAAACCTCAAAGTTTGCACCAAAAGCACATGAGGGTTTTATGCTTGGATATGGAAAGGATTCGCACTCCTACAGAGTCTTCAATCTCTTTCACTACAAAGTGGTTGAAACAGTGGATGTGCGGTTCGATGAGACCAATGGTTCACAAAGAGAGCAACTGCCAAATGTGCTAGATGAAGTTCCAGCTAGTGAATCAATCAAGCTTATGGGAACTGGAGAAATTATACCTTCTGAAGCTCATCCTGAAGAAGAACTTATCATCTCAACACCTAATCCACATGAAGACAATGCTCAGCCTGAAGACATTCCTCCCAACAACAACTCAGATCAGCAAGAGCAAAGTCTTCGCCCTGTACATCCTCGTGTTGCAAATGAAGTGCAGATTGACAGAATAATTGACAGCATCAATGCACCTGGTCCACTGACTCGTTCAAGGGCAACTCAACTGGCAAATTTCTGTGGGCACTTCGCATTCGTCTCAATCATAGAACCAAGAAAGTTGAAGAAGCCTTCCTGGAACCTGAATGGATTCAAGCTATGCAAGAAGAGCTTCAATAGTTTGAGCTGAATAATGTATGGGAACTAGTTAAGCGTCCTGATCCACGGAAGCACAATATAATAGGCACCAAATGGATATACCGCAACAAGCAAGATGAGCATGGTCAAATCGTCAGAAACAAAGCTCGCCTGGTTGCTCAAGGATACACTCAAGTGGAAGGCATTGACTTTGATGAAACATTTGCTCCTGTGGCTAGACTTGAAGCCATACGTATACTGCTGGCCTATGCAAATCATCATAACATACTTTTATATCAAATGGATGTGAAGAGTGCCTTTCTCAATGGCAAGATTGAAGAAGAAGTGTATGTTGCACAACCACCTGGGTTTGAAGATCCGAAACATCCTAACATGGTATACAAACTCAATAAGGCACTGTATGGCCTCAAACAAGCCCCTCGGGCCTGGTATGACACACTCAAATACTTCCTGAAGAGCAAAGGCTTCATACCTGGTTCCCTAGATCCCACTCTCTTCACGAAGACATATGATGGTGAACTGTTTGTGTGCCAAATATATGTGGATGACATTATCTTCGGTTGCACCAATCAGAAGTACAGTGAGGAGTTTGGATATATGATGCAAGAGCAATATCAGATGTCTATGATGGGGGAGCTGAAGTTCTTCCTCGGTCTTCAAATACGGCAACAACGCAATGTCATCTTCATATCTCAAGAGAAGTATCTCAAAGATTGCTTGAAGAAGTTCGGTATGCAAGACTGCAAAGGCTTCACAACACCAATGCCAGCCAAACATCATCTGGGTCCTGACGACAATGGTAAAGAGTTCGATCAAAAGGTATACCGCTCCATGATTGGTTCTTTGCTTTATTTATGTGCATCTAGGCCAGATATTATGCTTAGTGTTTGCATGTGTGCTCGATTTCAAGCGGCACCAAAGGAGTCGCATCACTTAGCTGTGAAGCGAATTCTTCGATATTTGGCTCACACCCCAACTCTAGGGTTATGGTATCCAAAGGCTCAGAGTTTGATCTGGTTGGACTCTCGGATGCTGATTATGCTGGTGACAAGGTTGATCGGAAGTCTACATCAGGCACATGTCACTTTCTGGGACGATCACTTGTATGTTGGTCTTCAAAGAAGCAGAACTGTGTATCCCTCTCCACTGCTGAATCTGAATACATTGTTGCTAGATCTTGCTGCGCTCAGCTTCTGTGGATGAAGCAAACTCTCAAGGACTATGGCATTCATCTGAAACAAGTGCCACTTTACTGCGACAACGAAAGCGCCATCAAGATTGCCAACAACCCAGTTCAGCACTCGAAGACAAAGCACATTGAAATTCGTCATCACTTTCTCAGAGATCATGTTGTGAAGGAAGATATTGATATCATACACGTCAACACTGAAGAGCAATTGGCAGATATCTTCACCAAGCCCTTGGATGAGAAGAGATTTTGCAAGTTACGGTGTGAGCTAAATATCTTGGAATCCTCAAATGTCCTGTGATCAGGCACACATCCTAACACTTATGCATATTGATGACTTAGATGTGCAACACATGAAGTAACGTATATCTTCAATCAATGAAGACATACATTCTAAGTGTGAATACATTAATGTGGAAATTGACTTCAGAGCGCCACGATAATTGTGCGCCGTGTCTGGGTCTAATACTTCCTATACGGTGGGTAACGCCACCACCAAACGTTCTATTTTGAAGTGTTTCACTCATGGCGTTACCTTGCAATGTCTTCACATTTGGTTTGGCTTCAATATCAACATGTCTTCATGATTATCTTCACTACGTGGATTATATGGATATATATGTATATACTAGTGTTCTGTCCTCTACAGCATTCACTTATAGCTATGTCTTCTTGTTTTGAATCTTTTGAACTAAGTGAATGTGATCGGACCCTAATCTCTCTATGCTTTCTATCTCAAATACTATCTCTCCAAGTCATATGCATTCTATTGAAACTGTCGAAAGTCTTCTCTGCGTACTTGTCAGCAGAAAACACAGAGACAACCTTTAAAGCCGTTTTCAATGCTCATTCATCCACAAGAAATCCGGAGAAGTAGGAACGACCACCTGACAATCCAGGCGTGCGTGGGATGTGGAACTGCCCCCGAGATTCCGCATGATGGCCATGTGTTGTTCAGATGTGAATCGCTAGGGGCACCTGTGTAATAGCGCAGTGCCACCCCTGTTACTATAAATACACCCTCACCGCGGTCATTATCTCCTTCTTCCTCCCTCGCATGAACCCTAGCGCCACCGCTAGCCCTCGACGACGCCGGTGACGAAGCGCTTCGCTACCGCAACCTCTCCGACGCTGTCTTCACGCCGATTGCGGACATCGTCCTCTCCGCCGTTGCCGTAGGTGTCTTCCGTCGCCAAGCTAGGGCACGGAAGATTGAACTGCTCGGCCTCATCTCCCACTCCGTCTAGCAGTTCCAAGTGTGGTAAATAAAACTTCTTTTTACAGCCTCTTTTGATCCTATGGTTCTGTCACTTTCTACCATAAGAAGTTTCTATTCACACAAGTTAGATCTCTCTCAATCTGCATCTCATAACATGCCTAGTATATTCACTTGTGCTTCATGAAGTAGTTAGATTCCTCACTTGTACTGATCTGTGGGTTCGTACAAATCTGGAACCAACTTCTTATCTATGAGTGAATGTCTTCGCACGATGAGGTCAATGTCTTCTAAACTGATTAATCTTCAAAATCTTCTGAGAATGCATATGACCTCTTCCCCTTCCCTCGCACCTTAATGCTGTCACAGGTACATGTCCATGGGAGAATCCTTTGGTTCTCATAGTCTGCATTCATTTGCAGAATTCTTACAGCATCACATAAATTCTCCTGAAGCCAGTTCCTGTTGGTCCAGCAAAAGAAAGCCTTTGAAGCCTTTGAACGTCTTGAAGCCTTCCAAGTTAAGGTTTATGGCTTCAGAGACAGCAGCAAGGAAAGGGGGCAGACAGCGTCGTGGCGGAACCTCCAAAGATCTGCCTGATGAACTGGCAGAAATGTATAAAATAGATCCTGAAGAGAATTATGGTCAGCGCATGACCCGAATCCAATGGATTCGACGCTATTGGGCAGAACAATGGTTCCAATACCGCTTCGTCACCCAGAAGTATGCTGAGAAAAACGCCATCAAGAGACCGTGGGGGACATCCTATACAAAAACCTCATACCCAGGACCAGAGATGAAGCCATTGCTCAAGGCTTCTACCCATGCATGGTCCGAGGACCATAGCCTGCTGATACACATCCGTCGTCACTCCTCTGGTGTCGTGACGACAATCTGTTCAAGCGCAACTTCCAGTTTGCCCAAAACTCTGCGAAGCAGAACAAGAAGAAATTTGGGTTAGACTTCAACCCTGGTCCCTCCGCACCAAGGGCAGATGGCACATGCGAGGCAGAACCCAATGTCATCGGTCCTTACGCCAATCTTGAAGGCCTCGTCACCCGCATCTTGGTTCAAGGGACTGCAGTGAATGAGCCACCAGCTGACTCTGAATCAGAAGAAGCACCTGCTGTACCGAAGCCAAAGCAGTTGAAGAAGCCAAAAGCTTCAAAGCCAGCAGCCCCTTCACCAAAAATCTCAAGGGCGAAGCCATTGGCAACTGCACTTCCTGAAGTCAGTGTGCAGTCTGAAGATGTATCCCGCATCTCCAAGCCCCAGAAGAGCAAGATGCCTCAGCCACACAGTGGCCAAGAGCTCACAGCTGCTGCTATTCTGCGCAACGACGCCATTGATCTGTCAAGCGATGAAGACCTTGCAGATGACGCTCTTGAGCAACTCATCAAGAGCAAAGAGGAGGCAGAAATCTTCAATAATCTGGCTCTCTTTGATGTCGCCCTCATCCACAACTTCATTGACGAGTGGTTTGACATGCCAAACATCAGCTTTGACGATCTGCAGCTACCCATTGGCCTCAGTGTTACCTTCCAAGGAGCAATTGCTTCAGAACTAGCCATCGCCCAGCGCGTTGTTGAGCTGAAGCAGAAGATTGACTATGAAAAGGCTCTGTTCAAGAAGCATATGGCTAAGCTCAGCATGCAAGAAGTGAAGAACTTCAAGATCATGATGCACGAGCTCAAGGAAAACTTCCTGAAGAAACGCGTCGAAGCTCAAGGTTCACGCGAGCGCATGAAGACTCTGGCCGACAGATGTGTGCAAGCCTATAATGAGGCTAAGAAGCGCAAGGCACTTGGGCGTCCTGGCATCGACCCCAGGATGGCTGCGAAGAAAAAGAAGAAGCCTACTACGGCTGAACCCGATGCACCACGGCAGGAAGCAGCTCTGATTGTCTTCCCAACTGCAACGACTGGCTCGAAGCCAAAGAGCCGGTCAACCGCTTCAGAGCTCAAGAAGACCAGGACTGCTGAGGCTGAAGCAAGGAAAAGGAAATATCCTGAAGCCTCCCCTACTGCCCCCTCTAAGAAGAAGAGGAAGACCAAGAGAGATCGGGCTGCTCCCACAGAGCCCTTGATGGTTGAACCCCTTTCTGTGGTCTATCCTGACGCGGAACGACAACTGACAGTTCATGAGCCTGCTTCCATAGAGGCTCCTGTAGCTGAAGCCATTCCAGCAGCCGACCCCATCGCTGCTGAAAATGATGCAGTCCTTCCTCAGCAAGACCACAGCGAACTCATCAGCATTGGTCGTCCTCTGACGCCAATTGCACAGGATGCGTCATGGGCGGATCACCCACAAGTGGAAGAAGAATCTGAGGTCCAGCCCACTCCAACTCCACATGCGTCGTCTGCATTTCGCAGGCTTCGCAAAGGTCCAAGGCCTCAAGACTCTGCTCACGACATTCCGGCTGCATCAGCCGAAGAAGATGAAGAAGCACCACAAGATCCCACTCCCCTGGTCCACCGAGAAGCAGTTCTCCAGGAGAATGTGCCTGTGCCTGACCCTCCAGCTAGTCAAGTGGAGGCTGACAATATTGAGGCTGCCACAACTAACATTGAAGCTAATGTGGAGCCCTCCCCACCGAAAGCATCAGAAGACAGTGAAGCCACTGACCCTGATACTTCTGTTCCTAAGACTGCTGCTGGTCCCCAATTTGATTACCATGTTGAGCACAGGCCTCAGGTCCATAAGCCAGTCCTAAGACTGCCAAGGTTCCCAGGTCCTGCATCAGCTCCTGGCTCCTTTAACATCACTAGCTTCAGGGCAGATAATGCGTTCTTCAATAGCTCCAAGAACCCCTATTCAAGGGAAAGGATTTCATCAGATAGGTTCTGGAGCTATCCTCAGCGCAGCTACTATTCCTGCATCCTGTACAACCAAGGTCGCATCTTCCCGCAGAAGCGCCTTGATGTTGAAGCTATTGCTGGTCTGCCCTGTCTGGAGGAAACGTTGGATTGCTTCAAGCAAGTGGGTCTGCTGCAGTTTGTGACTGATGAAGAGCACTGGAATGAAGAGCTTCTGCTACAATTCTATGCCACCCTCCACATCAAAGGATACAACAGAGATCCGAAGACTTGGGTCCTGGAGTTGATGACTGGCAATGTTCATCATGAAGCCAATGCATTTGATATCATTGAGCTCACTGGCTTGCCCACTCCTGGCGATCTCTTCGAGCAAGGCTATCAGTTGCATGATGAAGCTATTGAGAGCATCTTTCAGCGACTAGAACCTGATATGAGTCAAATGCTCTCCATGATGAAGCCATTGCCTCAAGATGCTCCTTATCCTACAGAGTTCTTTGTTGAAGACCTTGAGTACCTGCCCAGAACCATCTATCACATCATCAGGCGGACTCTCTGGCCTATCAAACTCTCCCAATGCCAAGATCGAGGGTGCAATGAAGACTCTGCTATTTTATATCCTTCATGGCAAATGCTTCAATGCACAGGACTTCTTCATACGCCAACTTGCTGCATCAGGCTCAGATTTGTTTGGCTTGAAGTTCTATGCCCCTTGGGTAATGAGGCTGATCAAACTTCACTCTGCAATCTTGTATCAGCCCTCAGCCCGCAACCATCGGATCTTCTTGCCAGATGTGGATACCTCTGCTGAAGCCATATATCCTGAGCCTGCCAAGCAACCTTTGAGTCTTCAGAATGCAGAACACCAGAGCTTCACTCAAAATGTTGAAGGTGTTGAAGCTATCTCTCGGGTGTATCCGCTGGCTGGCACTACACGTGCACCACACCCTGCTTCCACTGAAGCCACTGACAGCACAGCTGCTCCAAGACCCAAGAAGCGAGCTCGTGCTCTTACTGATCGAGAGCTTCTTGTGGCCCTTCATCAAAATCAGGATATGCATCATGACTGGCTGAAAAGACAGATGAAAAGCCTCTTGGTGGATGTAAATTGCATCCAAAATCTTGCCACCAAGAATGCATTCGTTGCACATGAAACCTGTCACCGCACCTAGAAAGGACTCACAATGATGTGTTCTGAAGCTGATCTTCAAGAGGATGGCTTCAAAGAGCGATTCAAGTTTGACTCCACACCTCCCAGAAGGGCTGTGCTGCGAGGAACTCCATCACTTGAAGACTCAGAGTTCTCTTCATCTGCTGCCACAGTGACTGCAAGGATTATCGAGGAAGAAGACGATGCTACATCACCGCCACATCCTTCAGCACGCGTCGATACTGCACCAAGCACTTCAGCACCGCCAAACACCACCGACGACCCTGCCGCTCATGGGAACGAGTAGAAACTCTATGTCTTCGAACCTTTTTGGTCCTCACTGACAAAAGGGGGAGAAGCATATGAGGTTGATAGTCTTCAAGCGGGTCATTATGGGCGGGTGCTTTATATTTTGCTTCGTGCTTACAACTCTCGTTTTGCTACATTCGGTTCTTTGAGTTGTAACACTTAAACTTGATGGTCGTCTGCTACTTGTTTGCCACCGTGTTTTTTTGCGAAGATAAATTCCGCATGTGCGACGACAAATCCCGCACTTAAATCATTCTGCAGACGTCCATTTTCCATTATGCATGTCATTATCTTCATATACCTTTACATGCATAGTGGATTGTCATCATAAGTTGAAGTGGATCTCCACAAGTACAACCTGCCATGTGCATTTGCATTCCAAAAGCAAATTACTTATATGCACATCTTTAGGGGGAGCCCTTGCAACTTATGAAGACAATTCCTTATCCTTTAAAATTTCACAGACTATATTCCCCGTTGAAAACTTCAACTAGTTTGTCATCAATCACCAAAAAGGGGGAGATTGTAAGTGCATCTAGTGCCACCCCTAGTTGGTTTTGGAGTATTGACGACAAACCTAGTTGAGGGACTAATGTGTTTGTGAGAATTGCAGGATAACACAGGTAGAAGTCCCTCATTGACTCAGTTTTATTACCAGAGATGACCCCTAAAAATGTACGAAGACATTGAAGTCAATGGTGGTATATGAAGATATTCACATTGAAGACTATGACAAGAGAAGACACCACGTGAAGCCTATGGAACTCGAAGACTTAGATCTTTCGTAGTTCTATTTCATTTGTGTTGAGTCATAGGAACCACCGTACTGTTAAGTGGGGTCCAAGAGAACCAGTCAGAACGACTGAAGTGATGCCTAATTCAAAACCTATATCTTCGAGTGAAGACTATGAGAGCAAATCTTGTCCAGAGTCGGACAAGTCAGCTTTGCTTGTAGCCCAAGTAAAGTTGTCGTGTGAGTTTGAAATCTAACCGTTGGTACACGTGTCAGTTCCTTAGTGACCCAGGGTCATTTCAGACAAATCAGGTCGGGTTGCCCAGTGGCTATAAATAGTCCACCCCCTACAACCATAAACGGTTGGCTGCTCAGATTTCAGTGCACGGCTTTTGTCATTTGAGAGCAACCCACCTCGAAGCCTTTGAGAGAAAATTCCTAGCGAGGAGAAAAGCCATAACCACCCAGAGCCAGAGAGAATTGGGCATCACTTAAGTCTTCTTGTCTGAGTGATCTGAAGACTTATTACACTTGAGGATTGTGCATCCTCCAGCCGGTTAGGCGTCGCGTTCTGAGCATCCAAGAGACATTGTGGATTGCCGGTAAATGAAGTCTGTGAAGGTTTGGGAGTCTACCTTGAAGACTTACCAGAGTGATTGGGCGAGGTCTGTGTGACCTTAGCTCAAGGAGAATACGATGAGGACTGGGTGTCCTGAGCTGCGGTTCAGGACTGGGTGTCCGGGACTGTGTGTCCTAAGGTTTAAATACCTAGCCGCTCCAACCAGACGAACAGTTGTCACACCAACTGGAACTGGTCCAACAAATCATTGTCTTCAACGAGTCACTAGTTTCATCTTCACTTCCTTTTACTTACTGTTACTCATTGTGAAGCCATTGCATGCTTGCTCTATCTTTTGTCTTCACAACGTAAATGTATGATTTGTTTGGCTTCATAACTTCTTCCTACCTGATCCTTATTACACTGCAGCTACTTGTCATTGTGCTTTCACTCTATTGAATACTTGACCATGGCTTGCCTAGTGTAATCTAACTTCCGCTACTTAGTGATAGGCATATCTCTACTGTTTGTCTTCACAACTTTCACGTTTTGAAGACTTTCATAAAAATCGCCTATTCACCCCCCCCCTCTAGTCGATATAACGCACTTTCAGGTTCAGGCTTCTGAAAGATGCTCTCCACAGCTTCACTGTGAAGCTGACAGCCATGTTCGTAGAGATCGCCAGGAGTGGGCAGACCAATGAGCTCAATGATATCAAAGGCTTTGGCTTCATTATGAACATTTCCTGTCATCCACTCCAGGACCCAAGTCTTCGGATCTCTGTTGTACCCACGGATGTGAAGTGTGGCATAGAACTGGAGCAGAAACTCTTCATTCCAGTGCTCTTGGTCGGTGACAAACGGCAGCAATCCAACTTCTTTGAAGCAATCCAGAGCTTCTTCCAGATAGGGCAGACCAGCTATTGCTTCAATGTCAAGACGCTTATGTGGGAAGATGCGACCTTGATTGTATAGAATGCAGGAGTAATAGCTTTGCTGTGGATAGCTCCAGAACCGATCAGAAGATATTCTTTCCCTTGAGTAGGGGTTCCTGGAGCTATTGAAGAAAGTTTTGTCTGCTTTGAAGCCATTGACATTGAAGGATCCAGGTGCTGATGCAGGACCTGGAAACCTTGGCAATCTTGGGATTGGCTTCTGTACCTGAGGCCTGTGCTCAACATGATAGTCAAACTGAGGACCAGCAGCAGGCGCATGAACAGAAGCGGTAGCATCATTGGCTTCGCTGACTTCTGGTGCTTTTGTTGGTGTAGGCTCCACATTGGCTTCAGTCATGACAGCAGCAGTGGCGTCAGTGGCAGCCTCAAGATTCTCAACCTCCACTTGATGAGCTGGAGGGTTGGTCACTGTCACGTTCTCCTCGAGAATAGCTTCTTGGTGGGACGGGGGAGTAGCAGCTTTTGGGGTTTCTTCTTCTTCTTCGGCTAATGCAGCCAGAATGTCTTCAGCAGTATTAGCTTCAGACTCAGAGACTGGAGGCCTTGGTCCTTTGCAAAGCCTGCGTAACGCTGGCGACGCCTGTGGAGTTGGAGTTGGCTGGGCCTCAAAGTCTTCCTCCTCTTGCGCTTGTGGGTGATCAGCCCATGATGCATCCTGAGCAATTGGTGTTAGAGGACGACCAATGCTGATGAGCTCGCTGTGCGTTAGCACAGGCGATGAAACCTGTTGGTGCTCGAGCTGAGGAAGAACTGCATCATCTTCAACATGGTCATGGTGACCAATGTCTTCAGCAGTGATGGGATCAGCTACTGGAAAGTCTTCAGCTTCATGAGCCCCTATGAAAGCAGGCTCATGGACCGTCAGTTGGCACTCTTGAGGTTCAGCGTCAGGGCGAACCATGGAGATGGGCTCAACAATCAAGGGCTCTGTGGGAGCAGCCCGTTCCTTCTTGGTCTTCCGCTTCTTCTTGGAGGGGGGGCAGTAGCAGAGGCTTCAGGATGTTTCCTCTTCCTTATTTCAGCCTCAGCAGTCCTCGTCTTCTTCAGCTCTGAAGCAGTTGACTGGGCCTTTGGCTTCGAACCAGTCATGCTAGTTGGGAAGACAATGGGATCTGCTTCTTGCCTTGGTGCGTTGGGTTCGGCCACAGTGGGCTTCTTCTTCTGCTTGGCAGCCATCCTGGGATCAATGCCCGGACGCCCAAGGGCCTTGCGCTTCTCAGCCTCGTTGTAGCCTTGCATACACTTGTCAGCCAGGATCTTCATGCGCTCACGAGAACCCTGAGCTTCTGCGCGTTTCTTGAGAAAGGCTTCTTTGAGCTCGTGCAACATAATCTTGAAGTTTTTCACCTCTTGCACGCTGAGCTTGGCCATATGCTTCTTGAACTGAGCTTTCTCAAAGTCAATCTTTTGCTTTAGTTCAACAATGCGCTAGGCGATAGCTAATTCTGAAGCAATGGCGCCATGGAAGGCGACACTGAGGCCAATGGGTAGTTGCAGATCTTCAAAGCTGATGTTGGGCGTGTCAAACCACTCATCAATGAAGTTGTGGATGATTGTCACGTCAAAGAGAGGCATATCATTGAAGATTTCTGCTTCTTCTTTGCTCCTGATGAGTTGCTCAAGAGCGTCATCTGCAAGATCTTCATCACTGGACACATCAATGGCATCGTTTCGCAGAATGGCAGCAGCAGTCAGTTCTTGGCCAGTGTGTGGCAGAGGCATCTTGACCTTCTGGGGCTTGGAGATGCGTGACTAATCTTCAGACTGCACACTATCTTCAGGAGGTGCAATGGCCAGTGGCTTCGCCCATGAGATTTTTAGTGCAGAGGCAGGCTTTGAAGCTCTAGGCTGCTTCAACTTCTTTGGCTTCGGCACTGCAGGCGCTTCATCTGATTTAGCGTCATCTGCAGGCTCATTCACGGCTGTCCCTTGAACCACGATGTGAGTGATGAGACCTTCCAAGTTGTAGAAGGGCCCAAGAAGATTGGGTTCAGCTTCACGAGTTCCATCGGCACGGGGAGCAGAGGGACCAGGGTTGAAGTCTAATCCCAAAGACTTCTTGTTCTGCTTCGCTGAGTTCTGGGCAAACCGGAAGTTGCGCTTAAACAGATTGTCGTCACGACACCATAGCAGTGACGATGGGTCAACATCCGCAGGCTGTGGTCCACGGACCATGCAGGGATAGAAGCCTTGTTCAATGGCTTCATCTCTGGTCCTGGGTTGAAGATTTTTGTAGAGGATGTCTCCCCATGGTCGCTTGATGGCATTCTTTTCAGCATATTCCTTTGTCACAAATCTGTACTTGAACCACTGTTCTGCCCAATAGCGTCGAATCCATTGGATTCGTGTCTTGTGCTGATTGTAATCCTCTTCAGGATCTGTCTTGTACAGCTCTGAGAGGTCATCGGGTAGATCTCTTGATGTTTCTCCTCGATGCTCTCTGCCACCCTTCCTTGTTGATTTCTCTGAAGCCATGAACTTTAAACTGAATGGCTTCAATACGTTCAAAGGCTTCAAAGGCTTTCGCTTGCTGGACAGACAAGAACTGGCTTCGGGAGAATTTATGTGATACTGTAAGAATTATGCAAATGAATGCAGACTATGAGAACCAAGGGATTCTCCCACGGACATGTACCTGTGACAGCATTAAGGTGCAAGGGAAGGGGAAGAGGTCATATGCATTCTCAGAAGATTTTGAAGATAAATCAGTTTAGAAGACATTGACCTCATCGTGCGAAGACATTCACTCATAGATAAGGAGTTGGTTCCAGATTTGTACGAATCCATGGATCAGTACAAGTGAGGAATCTAACTACTTTGTGAAGCATAAGTGAATATACTAGGCATATTATGAGATGCAGTTTGAAGTGGATCCAACATGTGTGAACAAAAACCACTTGTGGTAGAAAGTGACGAATCTACAGGATCAAAGGGGCCATAAAAAGGAAGTTTTATTTACCACACGTAGAACTGCTAGACGGAGTGGTAGAGGAGGCCGAGCAGTTCGACCGTCCGTGCCCTAACTTGGCGACGGAGGACACCTACGGCGACGGCGGAGAGGACGATGTCCGCAGTCGGTGTGAAGACGGCGTCGGAGAGGTTGCGGCAGCGAAGCGCTTCGTCGCCGGCGTCGTCAAGGGCTAGCGGTGGTGCTAGGGTTCGTGCGAGAGTGGAAGAAGAGATAATGACTGTGGTGAGGCGTGTATTTATAGGGACAGGGGCGGCTCAGTGTTATTACACAGGTGCCCCTGGCGATTCACATCTAAGGAACACGTGGCCATCATGCAGCATATCGGGGGCCGTTCCACGTCCCACGCACCCCTGGATTGTCAGGTGGTCGTTCCCACTTCTTCGGGTTTGAGGTGAAGGAATGAGCATTGAAAACGGACTTAATGTTTGTCTCTGTATCTTCTGCTGACAAGGACGCAGAGAAGACATTCGACAGTTTCAATAGAATGCATATGATTTGGAGAGATAGAGTTTGAGATAGAAAGCATAGAAAGGTTAGGTCCGATCACATTCACTTAGTTCAAAAGATTCAGCAAGAAGACATAGCTATAAGTGAATGTTGTAGAGGACAGAACACTAGTATATATATATATATATATATATATATATATATAATCAACATAGTGAAGATAATCATGAAGACATGTCGAGATTGAAGCCAACCCAAATGTGAAGACATAGCAAATGTAACGCCATGAGTGAAACACTTCAAACAGAACATTTGGTGGTGGCGTTACCCACCGTATAGGAAGTATTAGACCCAGACACGGCGCACAATTATCGTGGCGCTCTGAAGTCAAATTCCACATTAATGTATTCACACTTAGAATGTATGTCTTCATTGATTGAAGATATACTTCACTTCGTGTGTTGCACATCTAAGTCATCAATATGCATAAGTGTTAGGATGTGTGCCTGATCACAGGACATTTGAGGATTCCAAGATATTTAGCTCACACCGTAACTTGCAAAATCTCTTCTCATCCAAGGGCTTGGTGAAGATATCTGCCAATTGCTCTTCAGTGTTGACGTGTATGATATCAATATCTTCCTTCACAACATGGTCTCTGAGAAAGTGATGACGAATTTCAATGTGCGTTGTCTTCGAGTGCTGAACTGGGTTGTTGGCAATCTTGATGGCGCTTTCGTTGTCGCAGTAGAGTGGCACTTGCTTCAGATGAATGCCATAGTCCTTGAGTGTTTGCTTCATCCACAGAAGCTGAGCGTAGCAAGATCCAACAGCAATGTATTCAGATTCAGCAGTGGAGGGAGACACACAGTTCTGCTTCTTTAAAGACCAACATACAAGTGATTGTCCCAGAAAGTGACATGTGCCTGATGTAGACTTGCGATCCACCTTGTCACCAGCATAATCAGCATCCGAGAATCCAACCAGAACAAACTCTGAGCCCTTTGGATACCATAATCCTAGAGTTGGGGTGTGAGCCAAATATCGAAGAATCCGCTTCACAGCTAAGTGATGCGACTCCTTTGGTGCCGCTTGGAATTGAGCACACATGCAAACACTAAGCATAATATCTGGCCTAGATGCACATAGATAAAGTAAAGAACCAATCATGGAGCGGTATACCTTTTGATCGAACTCTTTACCATTGTCGTCAGGACCCAGATGATGTTTGGCTGGCATTGGCGTCATGAAGCCTTTACAGTCTTGCATACCGAACTTCTTCAGGCAATCTTTGAGATACTTCTCTTGAGATATGAAGATGTCGTTGCGTTGCTGTCGTATTTGAAGACCGAGGAAGAACTTTAGCTCTCCCATCATGGACATCTGATATTGCTCTTGCATCATATATCCAAACTCTTTACTGTACTTCTGATTGGTGCAGCCAAAGATAATGTCATCCACATATATTTGGCACACAAACAGTTCACCATCATATGTCTTCGTGAAGAGAGTGGGGTCAAGGGAACCAGGTATGAAGCCTTTGCTCTTCAGGAAGTATTTGAGTGTGTCGTACCAAGCCCGAGGGGCTTGTTTGAGACCATACAGTGCCTTGTTGAGCTTGTATACCATGTCAGGATGTTTTGGATCTTCAAGGCCAGGCGGTTGTGCAACATACACTTCTTCAATCTTGCCATTGAGAAAAGCGCTCTTCACATCCATTTGATATAGAAGTATGTTATGATGATTTGCATAGGCCAACAGTATGCGTATGGCTTCAAGTCGAGCCACGGGAGCAAATGTTTCATCAAAGTCAATGCCTTCCACTTGAGTATATCCTTGAGCAACGAGACGAGCTTTGTTTCTGACAACTTGACCATGCTCATCTTGCTTGTTGCGGTATATCCAATTGGTGCCTATTATATTGTGCTTCCAAGGGTCAGGACGCTTAACCAGTTCCCATACATTATTCAGCTCAAACTGTTGAAGCTCTTCTTGCATAGCTTGAATCCATTCAGGTTCCATGAAGGCTTCTTCAACTTTCTTGGGTTCTGTTATTGAGACGAATGCGAAGTGCCCACAGAAATTTGCTAGCTGAGTTGCCCTTGAACGAGTGAGCGGACCGGGTGCATTGATGCTATCAATTATTCTCTCAATCTGCACTTCATTGGCAACACGAGGATGTACAGGGCGAAGATTTTGCTCTTGCTGATCATTGTCATTGTTAGAGGGATTGTCTTCAGGCTGAGCATTGTCTTCAGGTTGATCAGGTGCGGATATGATAAGTTCCTCTTCAGGTTGATCTTCAGAGGGTATGATTTCTCCAGTTCCCATTAGTTTGATTGATTCACTGGATGGAACTTCATCTAGCACGTTTGGCAGGTGCTCTCTTTATGAACCGTTAGTCTCATCGAACCACACATCCACTGTTTCGACCACTTTATAATGAAAGAGATTGAAGACTCTATACGAGTGCGAATCCTTTCCATATCCAAGCATAAAACCCTCATGTGCTTTTGGTGCAAATTTTGAAGTGTGATGTGGATCCTTGATCCAGCACCTGGCACCAAATACTCTGAAGTAACTGACATTTGGCTTCTTGCCAGTAAGGAGCTCATAAGATGTCTTGTTCAGAAGCTTGTGAAGATAAACAAGATTGATTGTATGGCATGCAATATCAATGGCTTCATGCCAGAATTTTCTTGGAGTCTTGTATTCATCAAGCATCGGTCGGGCCATCTCAATGAGTGTTCTGTTCTTGCGTTCGACAACGCCATTCTGCTGTGGCGTGTACGGGGCTGAGAATTCATGTGTGATGCCCAAAGTATCAAGATATGTATCAAGGCCACTGTTCTTGAATTCAGTGCCATTGTCACTTCTGATGTGCCTTATCTTGGCGCCATAGTTGTTCATTGCTCGATTGGCGAAGCGTCTGAAGACATCCTCCACTTCAGTTTTGTAGAGGATTATGTGCACCCAAGTATATCTAGAATAATCATCAACAATGACAAAGCCATAGAGACAAGCAGTAGTAGTAAGAGTTGAGTAATGAGTGGGACCGAAAAGATCCATGTGGAGCAGTTCGAAGGGTCGAGTAGTTGTCATGATTGTCTTCGAGGGATGTTTGGCCCTCGTCATCTTTCCTGCTTCACAGGCACCACATAAGTGATCTTTCTTGAACTTGACGCCCTCGATGCCTATGACATGCTTCTTCTTTGCAAGGGTGTGGAGGTTCCTCATGCCAGCATGCCCTAGCCTCCGATGCCAGAGCCAGCATTCTGAAGCTTTTGCTAGAAGACATGCGGCAAGCTGTGGTCCTGCTGAGAAATCTACCACGTACAAATCATCTTTCCGATACCCTTCAAACACTAGAGATTTGTCAGATTCCATTAGAACAAGGCAACGATATTTTCCAAATATTACGATCATGTTCAAATCACAAAGCATTGAGACAGACATTAAGTTGAAGCCAAGGGATTCAACAAGCATGACTTTATCCATGTGTTGATCCTTTGAGATTGCAACTCTACCTAGACCCAATACCTTACTTTTACCAGTGTCGGCAAATGTGATGTGACTCTTGTCGGATGGACGTAAGGTTGAGTCCATAAGAAGGCTTCTTTTGCCAGTCATGTGATTGGTACACCCACTATCAATAATCCATTATGAAGATGTTGGTGTCGTACCCTACAGTGCAGTTAGGGGGATAGGCTTCACGAAGAGAATTGTGAAGCAAAAACATTTGACGAACCAGTGGGTTATGAAAGCTTAGATCCAGATTAGGACTGATAGGGAGAGTAGCAAGCGATTCAGGAACGAAGTACATAGTAAGACCATTCGGGCATTTGATCTTGCGCCCTACAAGATGTTTAAGGTCCCCAGCAATAGCGCCAGACGATTTTGGTTTTCTGCTGGAGACCTTTCCCTGCAAAAGAGAGTTAAGCTTTCTTAGCCACCCACATCTTCGAGGGTGGCTTAGAAGTAATAAGTCTAAGTGCAGCATCTGAGAACTTTGGCTTTGGAGCCCTAGCAAAAAGTCTTGCAGGCGGACAATAGTACTCATAAGAATAAGCAGAATAGTTCTTGGTCTTATGAACATGGCGGTTCGATGAACCGCGCTCATATTCATAGGCCTGAGTATAGTTTCCCTGCAAAACATTTGCGTTAGTGCGACTCAGGTGAGTCCTCTGTCTGTATGAAGCCTTTGGACCGTATGAAGCCTGTGGCCTGGGGTTTGTCTTCTTCACCTGTGGTGTCATGATGACATTCACAGGAAGATTTTCCAAACACTTTTTCGGCACCCAGATCTTCTTCATAGGAGTCCCATTCCTGCAGTTAGTACCAATATACCTGGCAAACACTTCACCATTCTGATTCTTAAACAGTTTATAGTTTGCATCAAAGGATTCATCAATGACAATGGGGTTAGCGCAAGTGAGGCCAGATAGATTGGATGGATCTGCTGAAGGTTCCTTTGCAGCAACCCATGTGGTTTTGGGGTATTGCTCAGGTTTCCAGTAAGAGCCATCAGCATTCATTTTCCTTACGAAACCAACACCCTCTTTCCTCGGGTTTCGGTTCAGAATCTGCCTTTTGAGGACATCACATAGTGTCTGATGCCCTTTAAGACTTTTGTACATCCCTGTTTCAAGCAATGTCTTCAACCTAGCATTCTCATCAGCAATAGCAGTGGTATCCTCAGCAGAGGGGTTAGTTACCACATCAACAGTTGAAGATATTGCAACAGTAGCAACAGTAGAACATTCAGCAACAGAAGTAGCATTATCACGCTTAATGCATTTAAAACATGGTGGTTCAAATACTTCCTGAGCGGAACTGATCTGTTCGGCACAAAGGGACTCATTTTCCTTTTGAAGATCTTCATGAGCCGCTCTCAATTTCTCAAGATCTTGCTTCCTTTGAAGATAATCATAGGAAAGCTTTTCATGAGTTGTTGAGATCGTTTCATGACGACTTTCAAGTTCCTCATACTTAACGTGAAGATTTTTTATGTCTTCAATTAAGGACTCAAATCGAGTCATTTTAGCGCCTAACAGATCATCGCTTTTGTCTAACAGTTTTTGAATATGTTCCATAGCTTTCTGTTGTTTAGTTGCAATTTTAGCAAGTGTTTTGTAGCTGGGTCTTGAACCACAATCAGATTCATCTTCACTAGATGTTTGTAGTGAGTAGTGCGTGTGTTTACCTTGGCACCGCGTGCCATGAAGCAGTAGGTAGGAGCGGAGTAGTCCTTGTCATTTGCATCGGTGTCAGTGATGAAGTCATTGTCTTCAGTGTTGAAGATGGACTTGGCAACGTATGCTGTAGCCAGACTTGCAACGCCAGAATCGCACTCCTCCTCAGACTCCACCTCCGCCTCCTCAGAAGCGGACTCCTCCTCTGAATCCATTTCCTTGCCAACAAACGCACGCGCCTTGCCAGATGAGCTCTTCTTGTGTGATGAAGACTTTGAGGAAGACTTGGAAGAAGACTTTGAGTATTTCTTCTTCTTCTTGTCGTTAGAGTCATATTCCTTGCTCTTCTTCTTCTTTTTGTTCTCATTGTCCCACTACGGACACTCAGAGATGAAGTGGCCCATTTTCTTGCACTTGTGGCATGTTTTCTTCTTGTAGTCATGAGCAGAAGCTTCATCATTCCTTGAGCTTGATCGTGAAGACTTTCTGAAGCCTTTCTTCTTGGTGAATTTTTGGAACTTCTTCACAAGCATAGAAAGTTCCTTTCCAATGTCTTCAGGGTCATCAGAACTGCTGTCAGATTCTTCTTCAGATGAGGAGACAGCTTTTGCCTTCAAGGCACGAGTTCGCCCATAGATTGGACCGTAGATATCTCTTTTCTCAGAAAGCTGAAACTCATGTGTGTTGAGCCTCTCAAGTATGTCAGATGGATCGAGTGTCTTGAAATCAGGACGTTCTTGAATCATCAGGGCTAGGGTGTCAAACGAATTGTCAAGTGATCTCAGGAGTGTCTTGACGACTTCATGCTTGGTGATCTCAGTAGCGCCGAGGGCTTGAAGCTCATTTGTGATGTCAGTGAGTTGATCAAATGTGAGCTGGACATTCTCATTGTCATTTCTCTTGAAGCGGTTGAAGAGGTTGCGAAGGACACTGATTCTCTGATCTCTCTGGGTTGAGACGCCTTCGTTGACCTTGGAGAGCCAGTCCCAGACTAGCTTAGATGTTTCCAAAGCACTTACGCGGCCATACTGTCCTTTGGTCAGATGACCACAGATGATATTCTTGGCAGTAGAGTCCAGTTGAACGAACTTCTTGACGTCAGCAGCAGTGACACCTTCTCCAGCCTTGTGAACGCCGTTCTTGACGACATACCATAGGTCGACGTCAATGGCTTCAAGATGCATGCGCATCTTATTCTTCCAGTAGGGATATTCAGTTCCATCGAAGACGGGGCACGCAGCGGAGACTTTAATTATCCCTGCAGTCGACATAGCTAAAACTCCAGGTGGTTAAACCGAATCACACAGAACAAGGGAGTACCTTGCTCTGATACCAATTGAAAGTGCGTTATATCGACTAGATGGGGGTGAATAGGCGATTTTTATGAAAGTCTTCAAAACGTGGAAGTTTCAAAGACAAACGATAGAAATAAACCTATTACCATGCAGCGGAAGGTAGACTACACTAGGCAAACCATAGTCAAGTATTCAATGAAGTGAAAGCACAATGACTAATAGCAGCTAGATAGTAAGGATCACGTAGGAAGATATTATGAAGCCAGATAGAACATGCAACCACTTAGTGAAGACAAAAGATAGTGCAATCATACAATGACTTCACAAGGACCAAAGTAAGTAAAGGGAAGAGAAGGATGAAACCAGTGTCTCGTTGAAGACAATGATTTGTTGGACCAGTTCCAGTTGCTGTGACAACTGTACGTCTGGTTAGGGCGGCTAGGTATTTAAACCTGAGAAGACACAGTCCCGGACACCCAGTCCTGAACACGCAGCTCGGGACACCCAGTCCTCACCGTATTCCCCTTGAGCTAAGGTCACACAGACCTCGCCCAATCACTCTGGTAAGTCTTCAAGGTAGACTCCCAAACCTTCACAGACTTCCTTAACCGGCGATCCACAATGTCTCTTGGATGCTCAGAACGCGACGCCTAACTGGCTGGAGGATTCACAGTCCTCAAGTGTAATAAGTCTTCAGATCACACAGACAAGAAGACTTGAGTGATGCCTAACTCTCTTTGGCTCTGGGTGGTTAGGGCTTTATCCTCGCAAGGAATTCTCTCTCAAAGGCTTCGAGGTGGGTTGCTCTCAAACGACAAAAGCCGTACACTAACTCTGAGAAGCCAACCATTTATGGTTGTAGGGGGTGGGCTATTTATAGCCACTAGGCAACCCGACCTGATTTGTCCGAAATGACCCTGGGTCACTAAGGAACTGACACGTGTTCCAACGGTCAGATTTCGAACTCACACGGCAACTTTACTTGGGCTACAAGCAAAGCTGACTTGTCTGACTCTGGACAAGATTCGCTCTCATAGTCTTCACTCGAAGACATAGGTTTTGGTTAAGCATCACTTCAGTCATTCTGACTGGTTCTCTTGGACCCCACTTATCAGTACGGTGGTTCCTATGACTCAACAAAGAAGAAAAAGAACTACGAAAGATCTAAGTCTTCGAGTTCCATAGGCTTCATGCGATGTCTTCTCTTGTCATAGTCTTCGATGTGAATATCTTCATATACCACCTTTGACATCAATGTCTTCATATATTTTTAGGGGTCATCTTTGGTAGGAAAACCGAATCAATGAGGGACTTCTACCTGTGTTGTCCTGCAATTCTCACAAACACATTAGTCCCTCAACTAGGTTTGTCGTCAATACTCCAAAACCAACTAGGGGTGGCACTAGATGCACTTACACCCTTTTCTTGAAACTAGTGGTCTTGTCAACCATCAACACTTGATGCTTTTCTTGATTTCTACCTTCGTCGATTTCCGTATAACGAATAGCTTGGGAATCGTTTCCGTTATCCCTTGCATATTATAGTTCATCACGAAGTTCTAGTAACTTGGTGATAGTGACTAGAGAATTCTGTCAATCACTATCTTATCTGGAAGATTAACTCCCACTTGATTCAAGTGATTGTAGCACTCAGACATTCCGAGCACATGCTCACTAGCTGAGCTATTCTCCTCCATTTTGTAGGCAAAGTATTTGTCAAAGGTCTCATACCTTTCAACATGGGCATGAGTTTGAAATACTAATTTCAACTCTTGGAACATCTTATATGCTCCGTGGCGTTCAAAACATTTTGAAGTCCTGGTTCTAAGCCTTAAAGCATGGTGCACTAAACTATCAAGTAGTCATCATACCGAGCTTTGCCAAATGTTCATAACGTCTGCATCTTCTCCTACAATCGGTATGTCACCTAGCGATGCATCAAGGACATAATTCTTCTGTGTAGTAATGAGGATAATCCTCAGATCACGGATCCAATCCGCATCATTGCTACTAACATCTTTCAATTTAGTTTTTCTCTAGGAACATATCAAAATAAACCGGGAGCTACATCGCGAGCTATTGATCTACAACATAGTTATGCAAATACTATCAGGACTAAGTTCATGATAAATTAAAGTTCAATTAATCATATTACTTAAGAACTCCCACTTAGATAGACATCCCTCTAGTCATCTAAATGATCACGTGATCCAAATCAACTAAACCATGTCCGATCATCTCGTGAGATGGGGTAGTTTTCAATGGTGAACATCATTCTGTTGATCATATCTACTATATAATTCACGCTCGACCTTTCGGTCTCCAGTGTTCCGAGGCCATATCCGCATATGCTAGGCTCGTCAAGTTTAACCCGAGTATTCTACGTGTGCAAAACTGGCTTGCGCCCGTTGTATAAGAACGTTGAGCTTATCACACCCGATCATCACGTGGTGTCTCGGCACGACGAACTTTGGCAACGGTGCATACTCAGGGAGAACACTTGTACCTTGAAATTTATAGTAAGGGATCATCTTATAAAGCTACCGCCGAACAAAGCAAAATAAGATGTATAAAAGATAAACATCACATGCAATCAAAAATATGTGACATGATATGGCCATCATCATCTTGTGCCTTTGATCTCTCCAAAGTACTGTCATGATCTCCATTGTTACCGGCATGACACCATGATCTCCATCATCTTGATCTTTTATCAACGTGTCGTCACATGGTCGTCTCGCCAACTATTGCTCTTGCAACTATTGCTATCGCATAGCGATAAATTAAAGCAATTGTTTGGCGCTTGCATCTTATGCAATAAAGAGACAACCATAAGGCTTCTGCCAGTTGTCGATAACTTCAACAAAACATGATCATCTCATACAACAACTTATATCTCATCACGTCTTGACCATATCACATCACAACATGCCCTGCAAAAATAAGTTAGAAGTCCTCTACTTTGTTGTTGCAAGTTTTATGTGACTGCTACGGGCTGAGCAAGAACTGTTCTTACCTACGCATCAAAACCACAATGATATTTTGTCAAGTTAGTGCCGTTTTAACCTTGAACAAGGACCGGACGTAGTCACACTCGGTTCAACTAAAGTTGGAGAAACTGACACCCGCCAGCCACATGTATGCAAAGCATGTCGGTAGAACTAGTCTCGCGTAAGCGTACGCGTAATGTCGGTCCGGGCTGCTTCATCCAACAATACCGCCGAACCGAAGTATGACATGCTGGTAAGCAGTATGACTTGTATCGCCCACAACTCACTTGTGTTCTACTCGTGCATATAACATCTACGCATAAACCTGGCTCGGATGCCACTGTAGGGGAACGCAGTAATTTCAAAAATTTCCTACGCACACGCAAGATCATGGTGATGCATAGCAACGAGAGGGGAGAGTATCGTCTACGTACCCTTGTAGACCGTAAGAGGAAGCGTTATGAGAACGCGGTTGATGTAGTCGTACGTCTTCACGATCCGACCGATCCAAGTACCGAACGCACGGCACCTCCGAGTTCAGCACACGTTCAGCTCGGTGACGTCCCACGAACTCCGATCCAGCAGAGCTTCGAGGGAGAGTTCCATCAGCACAACGGCGTGACGATGATGATACCGGCGTAGGGCTTCGCCTAAACACTGCTACGATATGACCGAGGTGGATTATGGTGGAGGGGGGCACCGCACACGGCTAAAAGATCAACTGATCAACTTGTGTGTCTATGGGGTGCCCCATGGCCATGTATATAAAGGAGTGGAGGAGGGGGAGAGGCCGACCCTCCTAGGCGCGCCCCAAGGGGAGTCCTACTCCTATCGGGAGTAGGATCCCCCCTTCCATGTAGTAGGAGTAGGAGAGAAGGAAAGGGAAAAGAGAAGAGAAGGAAGGAGGGGGCGCCGCCCCTCCCCCTAGTCTAATTTGGACTAAGCCTTGGGGGCGTGCAGCCTCCCCTCTCTCTTGCCCCTAAAACCCAATAAGGCCCATATACTCCCCGATGAATTCCCGTAACTCTCCGGTACTCCGAAAAATACCCGAATCACTTGGAACCTTTCTGATGTCTGAATATAGTCATCCAATATATCGATCTTTACATCTCAACCATTTTGAGACTCCTCGTCATGTCCCCGATCTCATCCGGGACTTCAAACTACCTTCGGCACATCAAAACACATAAACTCATACTACCGATCGTCACCGAACATTAAGCGTGCGGACCCTACGGGTTCGAGAACTATGTAGACATGACCGAGACACGTCTCCGGTCAATAACCAATAGCGGAACCTGGATGCTCATATTGGATCCTACATATTCTACGAAGATCTTTTATCGGTCAAACCGCATAACAACATATGTTGTTCCCTTTGTCATCGGTATGTTACTTGCCCGAGATTCGATCGTCGGTATCTCAATACCTAGTTCAATCTCGTTACCAGCAAGTCTCTTTACTTGTTCCATAATGCATCATCCCACAACTAACTCATTAGTCACATTGCTTGCAAGGTTTACAGTGATGTGCAGTACCGAGAGGGTCCAGAGATACCTCTCCGACAATCGGAGTGACAAATCCTAATCTCGATCTATCCCAACTCAACAAGTACCATCGGAGACACCTGTAGAGCACCTTTATAATCACCCAGTTACGTTGTGGCGTTTGGTAGGACACAATGTGTTCCTCCGGTATTCGGGAGTTGCATAATCTCATAGTCATAGGAACATGTATAAGTCATGAAGAAAGCAATAGCAACAAACTAAACGATCATCGTGCTAAGCTAACAGAATGTGTCAAGTCAATCACATCATTCTCTAATGATGTGATCCCGTTAATCAAATGACAACTCATGTCTATGGCTAGGAAACTTAACCATCTTTGATTCAACGAGCTAGTCAAGTAGAGGCATACTACTGACACTATGTTTGTCTATGTATTCACACATGTACTAAGTTTCCAGTTAATACAATTCTAGCATGAATAATAAACATTTATCATGATATAAGGAAATAAATAATAACTTTATTATTGCCTCTAGGGCATATTTCCTTCACCACACTCTCACCCCAATGTGGATGAGATGCCCTTCCAACATTCCATTTCTTCCACATCATAAAAGGAAATAAGTGGCACGAGAAATGAAGATCAGGTGGGAAAGATTGTGTCAGACGACACGTGTCACTGCTTGTTCGAGTTGAAGAAGGGGCCACAACAGTTGTTTATGCTTAATTATGTTTAATTCTACACTATGTTGTTAATGTTTACGTATTTTAAGTATTATGTTGATGATGTTGGAGTTTATATGATGTTTCCGTAAGTATGTTTAATTAAGTTTAAGTAGGTTGGTATAGAGATTCTATGCCGAGGCTTCATCAACTACGTCCATATGGATAAACTGAAGATGGACTGAAGGAGGATTGCAGCCCAAAAGACAAACTCAAAGAAGAAGCGCTGCCATCCACCCGAGTGTTGCACTTGTGAGGGTTAAAAAATCCTAAACTAAACTACTGGCCGGAGCGAAGGCATCGGAATTCCCCTCCCTGCCACCGGCTGCCGGAGCGGCAGACAGAGAGGAGACGAATCCACGGGCTCACCGATGAAGCCTAGAGGTAAGCGTTTGCCCTAGCCGCCGAGGCATAGATTCCTTCTGTCTCTTTGGAACGACGAGTTTGGGTTTCTTGTTGTGCACGCGACAACGAGATTTGGTGTTAGTTTCTTCGAATATATTCAAGGGTTCAACAACCACGACCATGAATCGGGTGCTGTTCCTAGGGGCACATTCTCGAAGACTTTCCATCTGCCATCGACAAGCTCAAGACAACTCCGGTAGGGGAGCGACGACAACAACGCGTTGACGGCTCGTTCTGACAATAATAGTTATCGTTCGGTGGTCTAGAGACCTCAATGTAATTTTTTGTATGTTTAACATGTTTCGTACTTCGTACCAAGCCCCAAGGGATAGGTCTCTCATACCCAGCCGATGCTAGGGTTTCTTCTGCCTCCCGTCGATGCCGACACTGGTACCTCGTCTCATGTGGCCTTAGGGCCATGGAGGCTTGGTGGATCTTGGATCTTGCTAGCAGGAGGGCTTCGTTTTGGGATGCTTTTCTGAGATACGAGGCGGGGGCGGATCTCTGAAGATGAAATAAAGTTCTCCACGCCCAGTCCTTGTCTCGGTGGTGCTTCTAGCATCATCGGAGGGTGTGTGGAGATTTGTCTCCGACGGATCTTGCAGGATTCTGTCAGCGTTTGTCTTCGGTGGATCCACATGGATCCGGTCGTGTGTGTTCGTGTGTCTATATGTTGAATCCTTCCAATCTGAACTTCTCTTTAATGGTGACGGTTGCTGTCCTATCGTGTTGGTCCTATAGGGCCTTAGCACGACGAATTCCTGATTGTCTACTACAACAAGTTTTGCCCGGCTTCAGTGAGGGAGGGTCGATGGCGGCGGCACGTCTTCGGCTCGTTTCTGTGCTTGTAGTCATCGTTAGGTGGTCTACGGATTTGGATGTATTTTTTTTATTATTTTTGCTATTTGTTGTACTATCATGGTAGATTGGAAGTTTTTATTAACAAAAGTGTTTTGTACTTCCTCCGTAAAAACCACCGTTATATTATGGGGCGAAGGGAGTACTTCTGATTAATTAATTTTTATATTGGATGCGAATCCTTTCCCAGAAAAAGGTTGGTATAGAGATTTAGTCGTCCGATGAAGGGTCAGAGACAGAGATGTTCTTACCTCGCGAGATCCACCAGCAGCGCACACTCGCATCGCAGTCGCAGGCTCGCAGCCAGCTTTCATGTCGCGATGGCGTCGCGGCCGCCCGTCGCTGCTCCTGCTCCGTCGAGCCTTCCTCCTCGCAGCCGTCTCTGCCGCCGCCCTCTTCCTCCTCCTCAGCCATCAGGGCCCTGACCCCCGCAAACCCTCCTCTTCGTCTCCCGACTCGGCCTTCTCGGAAGAGCTCTCCGTTGACCCGCCTCCCCACTTCGTCTTCTTGGAAGAGCTCTCCGTGGACCCGCCTCCCGCCTCGGCCTTGCCGGAAGAGCTCTCCGTTGAGCCGCCTCCCGCTTCGGCCTCCTCGGACGAGCTCCATGTCGTGCCGCCTGACGCGGCGGCTGGTTCGGAGGGAGGGCCCGGCGGGTCAACGTGCGCGACGGTGGAGGAGATGGGGGAGGAGGCCGTCGGCGCGGGGTCGACGGAGGCGGCCAGCCTCCGCGTCCGCGAGCTGATTCGGCGCCACTTCCTGCTCCACGGTGCGTAATGCCCACATTCGATTCAGTGCTTCGATCTGGGATGCCCTTGCATTGTGTTGGTTGATTTGGTTCATTCTCTTACTGTAGCTTGTAGTGTCCAATCCCGTCTCCCATGGAGCTGGTCTTAATCTCACTGATGAAAACAGAGCATTACTTTACCCTGAATGTAGCTCCCGTTTCGTTGTCGAAGCAAACCTATTCTAAAATGTACTTGCCGTCGCGTTGTTTTCATCTGCATAAACAATCAGACTATAACTCTGTAGCCAGGCTAATCTTGAATAGAAAGACTTGCAGTTCCTAGGTTAGTTCAACCGCCCCGATGCTCACTTCTCCGGTTAACTTGTCAGGCGCTGCGAGAGTTAGGTCGCTCCCTGCAGCTGAGTTCTGCAAACAAGGTTTTGTGTTGGGGAAAGCATCTGAAGCTGGGTTTGGCAATGAGATGTACAAGATATTAACGGCATCAGCTCTGAGTGTTATGTTAAACCGCTCCCTGATCATCGGCCAAACCAGGCATATGCATCCACCCAGTTACTTTCCTTCGTACTTATGTCTTTACGAAGCAAAACAAAATTTAGTAATCGGTTCATTTTTTGTACTTAGATGACATAATCACTGTGAATCCGTGTGATAGTTTGGCGCAAATGATTTAAATGTAGCACAGAAATGGTGGTGATAGATGTCCACTTCACTATCCTCTTACCCTTTGTCTTTTGTTTGCAGGGGATTATATCCGTTTGGACAGTACATTTCTTATACTGACCACTCATTTACTATTGGAGAAATCAAGCATTTATGGAGGAAAAACCGATGTGCCCAAACATATGGTAGAGATCTGAATGTGAGGGTAGACGATTTTGAGAATCCCTCGGAGACAAATGTTCTTTGTAGTGACTGGAGTAGATGGAAAGATCCAATAATCTGGTTAGCACTGCACTTGCAACTTGGTACAATCAGTTATACTTTTTTACAGCTATTTTTCTTCGCCTCAAGACCTGATCAGATTTCGAGCTTTCAGTATGTTTTGCAAAGAACTTTTGACGCAATTCATTTAAAAGGGTATGTTAGGTAGAAAACACAAAGTTGTTAGCTAATCCCTATTTCGTGGACAAGTTTGTTCAACTATGTCGCCTTACATTGCCATGTGCGTGTGCACTTGTAGTCAGAGAACTGAAAAGAAAAACTAAATTAGATGAGGTTTATATGTTGTGAAATTTATACACAATTATGTTTACCTCTAGAGACACATAATGACATAAGGTTTCTTTCACAAGAATGAACTGGAGAAAACAACCGTGTAGTGGGATACTGAGACAAGTTAACATAGAACCCTGATACATAAGCTACTAAGCATTTCATTTCCTCGTTGATAGGAAGTTCCTACAATTTTGAATTCAGAAGCAAGTTCTGTATTGTCATTTTTTCTTTAGAGCTCCTGTCTCGTATATTGGAATGGGATACCTTTGCAATTACTTATGAAGCCGTTAACGTTTGTGATTTTGCTTTTGTGATTCCATTTACCGTTTTGTACATAATAGCACACTTTTACAATGTTTTGTATATAGAAATCCAGGCAATTAGGCATGATGTGTTGTGAACTTGTGACTTCTATCCCTTTTCTGATCTTTTTTTTCCATTTTGGGTACATAAAGAATCAGTACTCCCTCTAGCACAACAAGGATCTGAGCAGACATGAATGTATAAGCACCATGATATTACTTGCTTTTCGCATTATCCTTTTGGAAAATATTTGGAGATTGTTAGGAACAGGATGCATGAGACCAAAGGTTAATGAAATATCTAGGAGATTGTACTCCTTAGCCATGGAACTGTTTGGTGACGTGAGTTTAAAGTTTGTTTGGTTTCCATCTATATTAAGATACATGATGACTGATGTCTCCCCTGCACCGACCTAGCAGTTGTATCTGGATGAAACCGAATTGGCCAGCCCTGATCTAATTACCATGTCTTGGTTTGGCTATTTTTATGTTTTTATACATTTCTTCCATGTTTATTCATAAATTATTTTGCACTAATGGCTGCTGTTTTCCTTCCTCGTTCTTAAGCATCTGCTCATCACCGAAGTAGCTTATTTTTCAATTTGTATTTTCTTGTTATCTTTGCTTAGATGAATTTTGTTTCTGTTGATTATTAATGTTTTTGAGAAACCTAAGTGTAAGGAACAAGTGTGCTGACAGGTGTTACTTTTTCACGACGTTAGGTTTGATGGCACAACAGATGCAGTTGGAGTCCAGTTTTTTCTGAAGAATGTCCACCCTGAAATGAAAACTGCTGCTTCAACAATTTTTGGATCCCTAGGCATGTCACATGCCAGGCCTAATACATTTGGAGAACTTATGCGAGTGATCATATCTCCCTCCCAGATAGTCCAGAAAGCCGTTCAGTGGGCATCGAACGGTTCCAGTCCAGATATTGTTCTGCACATGCGAATGATGGCCAATAGGTATGACACACTATAGGGCTTAAATGGAAGAAACCTGTCATAATTGTTCACCAATAATTATAGTGATATTAACATTATGTTCACATGTCCAGAAGTAGCATTGAAATATGCTGCTTCTTACCTGAAAATTGTGGATCGGAACTTAAGTCAACCCTTTTCTCTGGTTATTTCTTCCTGATGTGTAAGTTAGTTTTAGTCCTCTCCAATCTGGTGACAAATGCTGCAAAGTATGCCATCTCATGCTCAGCGTTTGCAACAAAGAGGATAGATAGTTAGAAATTATTTCAGAAGTTTGATAGTAAAGATTTCTGAATACCTGAGAAACTATAAAAATTAATGTGGATGGTAATGGCGTTCAAAGTCTTTGCACCTCATGCAGATTATCTTTATTTGCAACTCTTTTAGCTTTAGAATGTCAGCAACCTACATCATGCAGATATCTTTATTTGCAACTCTTTTAGCTTTAGAATGTCAGCAACCTACATCATGCAGATTATCTTTATTTGCGACTCGTCCTCGTCATATTATTTCAGAAGCTGAAGACAACTGATTTTCTGACCAGGCCAGTACGAGCGAAAACTGCTGCGGTTGGTTGTATTCAGAGGGCTATACAGAATTCTGGTTTGAAGGGTACACCTCGGGTGGCATTGATCTCAGACACACCATCATTTGTCAAGGAGATGAAGCCAGAGATCAGTGAGTTCGCAGAGGTTAGTTGCTTTCAGTTGAATACTGATGAGATGGACTTCTTACTTTTCCTTGAGCATTGTGGACCATGGTTAGAATTCATGTGTTCATAGTTATTTAGTTGTAATCTGTCAGAAAATGTTATGACTATTCTATACGTTCTGGGCAGGTAACTTACTTTGATTACAAATCGTTTGCCAAGAGTTTTGAACTAGAGATGAATGGAAACGACAAGGTATGTCACACTCTTACCTGAAAGATTTTTGCTGCATTTTCTGCATCATCTAATATGTGATACTAGCTGAAAGCTTGAAACCTTTAGTATTTCATGGGTATTAAGTTTTTATATCACGGACCGTATACTCTAGATCCGACACAACAAACTGACATATCTATCACGAATGTACTGCATCGATTTTGCAAAATCTCATTTCGCTTATTCTATTGTGTATAGCCCTTGGAATTCCGTTCACGAGACTGGGGATCGGCTCCACGGTGGGCGGCCTTCGTCGATTTCTTCCTGGCCTCAAGCGCCAGGCACACGGTCATCACCGGAGCGCATCGACGCGTGGGAACGACCTACGCGCAGCTCATCGCAGCGCTGGCTGCAGCAAACAGACACGGTACATATACATTTCATCACCACGCTCCGGCCATCCCTCAAAACATTTGTATAGTCCGTCGAGTCTCAGAGTCACCAAAACTGATATATTTTCACGATTCTGGTGTGCGTTTCAGGTCACGAGCCCTCGGGCGTGAACTTCAAGTTCCTGAGCAGCATCCACAGCAACCTGCTGGTGGACGGGCTGTCGACGCAGGCCGGCTGGGGCCACGCCTGGAGCAGGTACGCGGGGCCCCTGAGCTGCCCGCGCCAGGCGCACCAGTGCGCGCTGACCCCGCTCCTCCCGCACGCGTGGTGGGACGGCCGGTGGCGGAGCCCCACCGGCAGGGACGTCAGGAGGCTGCTGGGCTATGGCGTCTCGTTGTCGGACACGGGGGAGGTGGACGAGGAGCGGCTCGCGTCGCACTGTCGGTCGAGGGAAGATCATGTCAAGAGGTTCCATCTTCTCCCGCCGTACAAGAGTTGAGCAATGATGTAGGAAGTACGTAGGATGGAGGAGGTGTGGGTGAGGCAGGCGGATCATGCCATGCTTTCAGAGAGAACCGCTGAGACACTCAGTTTGAGTTCGCTTACGCCAAGGAGCTAATGTACTATAGTATAGTAGGCCAGAACGTTCAGGGATTTTGATGCTAAATTTGTGGTGCACATCTGATGGTTACAGTTTTGGTAGGCTGGTGTATCTGTCGTGCTGGTGGTATACCAAAAAGGGTGGTCATGTAAGGGGTTACTGGGGAAAAACGGTGAGGCTTTGTTCCAATCCATTTGGAGCATCCCATATCTGTCTGCTCCAATCATTTTCCACCATCCAGATCACCCTCTTCCTCACAGTTCAAGAACTAAAAACCATACTAATCTCTTGATTCGGACGCAAAAAATCTTGCTAGTGAACTACAAGGGATTTTTACAGCCGTACATCAGCACAAGCCGACCTAGCTCAGTGGTAGAGCGCGTGGCTTTTAACCACGTGGCCGTGGGTTCGATCCCCACGGTCGGCGATCCTGTCGTAGCATACATTTTTTCCCCGCGAAACGAAGGATTATTTTTACCACTATAAAGGCCTCTTTTTTTTGCGAATCATTAAGCTATAATGCTTTCCTTTTTCTTTGAAATGCGAAGGATTGGTTCGTACTACCTCTGTTTCTAAATATTTGTCTTTTTAGAGATTTAACCAGTGACTACATACGGAGCAAAATGAATGAATCTACACTCTAAAAAATGTCTATATGCATCTGTACGTGCTAGTCCATTTGAAATCCCTAAAAAGACAAATATTTAGAAACGGAGGGAATACAAAACAAAGGCTTCAAACAAAAAAAAACACTGCAAATTCTATCCCATAGAATTTCTAAAATATCCTATTCCATTCGTTCCTAAATATAAGTCTTCTTAGATATTCCAATATAGACTACTCTATAATATGTTTATATACATCCTTATACGTAGTTCCCCGCAAAACAAAGCATTATTACCTATGAAAATCACAGGAAGTGAGATGACATATATGATAGAATTTTTTTTCATTGAGTCTAAGGTAATACTTTTTTTTCTCTGAAACGAAGGATTATTTTTACCACTATAAAGGCCTCTTTTTTTTGCGAATCATTAAGCTATAATGCTTTCCTTTTTCTTTGAAATGCGAAGGATTGGTTCGTACTACCTCTGTTTCTAAATATTTGTCTTTTTAGAGATTTAACCAGTGACTACATACGGAGCAAAATGAATGAATCTACACTCTAAAAAATGTCTATATGCATCTGTACGTGCTAGTCCATTTGAAATCCCTAAAAAGACAAATATTTAGAAACGGAGGGAATACAAAACAAAGGCTTCAAACAAAAAAAAACACTGCAAATTCTATCCCATAGAATTTCTAAAATATCCTATTCCATTCGTTCCTAAATATAAGTCTTCTTAGATATTCCAATATAGACTACTCTATAATATGTTTATATACATCCTTATACGTAGTTCCCCGCAAAACAAAGCATTATTACCTATGAAAATCACAGGAAGTGAGATGACATATATGATAGAATTTTTTTTCATTGAGTCTAAGGTAATACTTTTTTTTCTCTGAAATGTGAAGGATTGGTTCCTACAAAACAAAGGCTTCAAAGAAAAAACATCACTGCAAATTCTATCCCATAGAATTTCTAAAAATCCTATTCCCTTCATTCCTAAATATATGTCTTTTCTTAGATATTCCAATATAGACTACTCTATAATATGTTTATATACAACCTTATACGTAGTTCCCCGCAAAACAAAGCATTATTACCACTAAAATCATTATTACCTATAAAAATCATAGGAAGTGAGATGACATATAGGATAGAATTTTTTTTCATTGAGTCTAAGGTAATACTTTTTTCGATTGAAATGTGAAGGATTGGTTCCTACAAAACAAAAGCTTCAAAGGAAAAAATCCACTGCAAATTCTATCCCATAGAATTTCTAAAAAATCATATTCCCTTCGTTCCTAAATATAAGTCTTCTTAGATATTCCAATATAGACTACACTCTATAATATGTTTATTATACACCCTTATACGTAGTTCCCCGCAAAACAAAGCATTATTACCTATAAAAATCATAGGAAGTGAGGTGGCATATAGGATAGCAATTTTTTCATTGAGTCTAAGCCAATATATTTTTTCTTTAAAATATGAAGGATTGGTTCCTATTGTCCGTTATACGCACTTAACAACAGCATGCGTAAGGATTGTTTTCTAACAACAACACACAATCTCTAAAAAGCCTTATATTTAAAAACCGAGGGAGTATAAATAAAGAAAGCCTAAGAAAAATACACCATGCGTTTTGTCATCTTGGAAATCTTCGTTACACGCACTTAACAACAACACAATAAGGAATGGGAATTCCTCTCCTGTACATTCTTTAGTATAGTTCTTAATCCTTTAGTATAGTTCTTAATCCGATCTGCGAGTCTGATTTCATGTGTTCACCCCATCAGATAAATGTCCATGAAAATTATTACTGGTTTTATTCTAATACTAGCACATATGCCCGTACGTTGCAACGGGAGGAAAAATAGTGTGCACTTAATGTATTGAGAATTATATGTGCAAGAAAAACCCTGTGTGCATGTCAAGAAGGAATATTTTGGTTCTGGGTTTCGCCGCGTGTGAAGTAATCAATCCGCTATTTTTTCATTCATTGATCGAGTGGATTTAAGAGTTTTATTAGGTCATCGCACGCCAGAGAAGGTCCGTGAATTATTCAATCTATTTTTCCATTTATTTGAGGGGATTTTAAGGCATGATGTTCAATAATATGGAAATGAGGCGGGTCTACTCTTTTCGAGTCAATGGCAGCACCTGCTAACCAATGGACAACGTAAATATTCAAGAACATACCGCAACGTCAGATTTGAAAGATTCTATGATTACTCTTTTTACTTCTTAAAAAATAATAATTATTATTATGAATTGCCGAATATTCTTGGAAACATGAACAAATTTTGAAATCCCAAACAATTTTCAAAACTTCAATTTGTTTTTTTGGAAGTTTCATACATTTTCAGAAATACGTAAACAAAATTTAAAATGGGAACATTTTCTAAAATCACAAACATTTTTCGAAAACACGAATCTTTTATAAGAACACGAGCATTTTTTGAATTTTTGAACAAGTTTAACAAATGGGAACATGTTTACCTTTCAGAACAATTTTAGAAAATGTGTAATTTTTCACATGAATATTATTTGAATTTGTGAGCATTCCTCTAAAGCAAGAATATTTTTCAAATTTGGAGCATTTTTTAAAATGTAATTTTTTTAAGAATCTTGAACAATTTTGGAAAATGCAATTTCTTTTGAAAAAATTGGAACATTACTTTTCATTTAAAAATTCCAATGTCCTTTTCCAGCTAGCTCACATGCCAATACATCCATCCTTTGTCTGGAATAATAGATCCATACTTCATACATCTTATTACTACATGAAGTTTCACACACGTTTATAAATTGATATGACCGTATGTAAAGACCAATACAGGGCTATTTAAAATATTTTTATGTTGAATTCGTGAACATTTCACTACAATAAGATATTTTTTTTCGAATTGGGAACATTTTTTAAAATACAATATTTTTTTGAAAATCTGAAACAATTTTGTAAAACAGAAACATTTTTTCCGTTTACAACAAATTTCAGAATGACAATTGTTTTAATATCTGAACATTTTTAAAATGGGAATGAAATTTTGGAATTCTGAACATTCTTCAAAATTTTGAACGAAATTGAAATTCTAAACATTTCATAAATAAATTAATTGATAACAAACATAAAAATAAACAAAAATAAGATTAGAAATGAAAAAGGGAAAAAGAAAGAGGAAAGAAAAAGAGAAAGGAACCTAAAATGTTAAATAGAAAATGAAAAAAGAAAATGTAAACGGGCCGGCCCAATCTATATGCGAAGCTCCCACTATCTGTCGCCAGGAGCGGCAAATAGGAGTTACCCAGCTGCGTGGGCAGGGAAATAAGTGGGCTGGCTTTACTGGGCTTTAGCGCGTGGCCCATGTACGAAATTCTAGATAAACCATATTTCTTTTTCTAGCACATGGATGCACAAAAAATTAGTACCACCTCGGATAGTAAAAAAATCTATTCGCTGGTGAACGGATGAAAAATTTGGAGAAACACACCTTGCTTTATTAGTAGGTATAGATTCTACATCTGCATGCTCGAAATCCTGTAAACTGGCATCAAATCAGAGGAGGTTTGCAGGTGTTCGAACTCAAGCCACGTATGAGTCCAACAAAGCGGAGCCACCCAAAAACCTTTCCCATGTGTGCGCTCAAACTCTACTTCCGCTCTGGGCATCACATCATGCTGGTCCAGAGTGCCGACGTCACATTAATGACAGTCCAAGTGCCAACATGACAGGCCACTACAGCATACAATCGGCCCGGCGGCCAAGAGCTTGGCCCGTAATGCATTCACTCGCTCTTTGTGTCACGTTCATGTCAGCCCAAATTCTAGGCTAATCCTTTTTTTTCTTTGAAATGTGAAGGCTTGGTTTCTATCCTACATAGGAATAGAGATCTATTACTGCAAATCAAAGGACTCGGAAAAGAAAATTCATTGAACATCCTGCCCTATAGAATTTCTATCAAAATCCTACAAAGCAAAGGAGACCTAAGTCCTCGTTACATGCATTTAGCAGAAGCACAATGAGAAAGAGGCACTAGTAGAAAAAGGCCCATTTGTCCCGGTTCATAAGGCCCAATTGTCTCAGTTCGGCAACCGGGACTAAAGGGTCGGTACTAAAACCCAATACCTTTAGTTCCGGTTCTTACACCAACCGGGGCAGATGTGCCTCCACGTGGCCCGCTGCAGCTTGTCCAGGTAGGGGGGGCCTTCTGTCCTGGTTGGTAGCACCAACCGAGACCAATAAGCTTCCACGCATCAGTAGTTCAGGGGCTAGGGTTTTTTCTGAAGCAGGGGCGGGGGGGGGGGGGGGTTGGGGGTTTTTTTGGGGGGGGGGGTGTAGGGTTAATTTAGGGGTTTCATATATTGTGTTAGCTAGCTAATAGAGAGAAGTGTCCTCTCTTATCTCCATGCTTGGTCGACGCTACGTACTATACGCATAGAGAGGACTCGACACGCTAGCTAGTAAGGAAATGAAGGAAAAAATTAAGTACAAAAGATCGTCATGAACATATACAGAGAGAAGTGATCGACCTCTCCTTCTCCGAGAGATTGGTCGAACAACAAGTTTTCGTATATCTATCCGACGCTACTGGCTACATATATATATATATATATATATATATATATATATATATATATATATATATATATATATATATATATATATATATATAGACACACACACACACAATGTAAGATCTCTTACAATCCCCTAGCATCTGAACTCAAGTTCCACATGGTATCCTCCGGCTTTATTGATGACGTGGTCAACAAAGGATCTCACCAATTCCTCTTAAATTGCTTTGATGCGATCTTATGGTAGGAGTTCATCCCTCATATTCCACATATAATTTGAAGAAGGGGGCCAATACATATATATGAATGAAACTTAACACAAATGATGGAAATAAAATGAAATTGTGAATATTATTGCTTACGCACATCAAATTGTCTGTTAGAGTAGCCCGGGTTTTTTTGCAAGTCGCGTTGTAGATGAACTCACAAACGTAGTATCCACAATAATCATTCCCGGGTTCCTGCCACAAGCACTTTACGAGAAATAGAGGTCAATCAAACCGATAATGAAGCATTATAAATGGTATTGATGAAAGTAGCTAGAATCAACGGGATCGAGATGCGCGGAACTAGCTAGCTAGTACTACTTACTTTCGGGTATGTCCATCGCAGCTCCCCCGGCAGTCCCGGAGCTTGTGCGATGAATACTTTCCAAACCCTGTGAGACAAAGAAAACAATTACTTGATATCAGGAAATAAACAAAGTTTTCGATATGGTGCGATAATGATCGATTGAACTTACTTCTCGAGAATTTTAGTCATGTCCGCATAGTCCTCAGGAGATTTTCGTCTCGAGTCTAAGACGGTTAGTCCCTGCTCAAGCTTAATCTCTAGGAGAATATAGTGGAACCTTCGCACGCATGCATAACTCATCAATTACATTACTATAACCTTGAGTAATAAGGGAAACTGAATATGCACAAGACAGCAACACTCACTTGAAGTTGTAAGCAAAGAGTATTTTATCTTTGTTTTGATTATGAAGCAACTATCGTAGCATGTTGGCCTCGGTTTCTTTGGCATCAAATTAACCATATATCCATCTATGAGATTTGTGTTAATGAACCCAATATCATAGATTTCTGCTTTTCTGCATTCGACGATCTTCAATCTGCATAATATAGTGAGGATAATTATATATACATGCAATGAAAGAGCTGAGCTATATATAGAGAGACTTAATAGCAGAAGTAGTACTTATAAACAGTAGCAAGTGACCGTTAATTTATCGAAGGCCTTTTGATTGAACCACTGGAAGAACTCCTCAAAATGGAACATACAACAGTTCAATTCCAACGAGGTCATGCTCCTCTTTAACTCTCAGCGTCAAAGTATCCTTTCCCCTAGACTATCTGCATGTTTTCATGTACCAATCATGGAACCTTCGCATCATCGTTGTCAGAGTAGTTCCATCTTTGACGAGAGGCTTACCGTACTGGTATTTGTGTTCGTCCACCTACATTATATCATAATGTGCATCGTCGGGCAGGTAATCTCCAAGATTGGTACCGGGCAAAATCACCGGATGATTAGCGACGATATCACTAAACACCTTGAGCGGGGGGCACGATTGGTTTGCTTGTTCGCTGAGTTAGGCAATTTTTTTCCCAGCTCGTCGTTCTGATAACCTTCGATCACTGATCGTACTTCCCGACCACTCCGCTTTGATAAATGACTTTCCAATAATGCGCTCATAGTTGGTTTTCGGCGGAGACGGTGGTGGTTTCTTCAGGGCATCGAGTGTGCGCTTTGCTTTCACCGGATCTATCTTCTCCTCCAGAGGTGGATGTTTCTTTGCATTCACCTTTCAAAGAACTCCCTCACTTCGGCTTCCACGATCTTTGCGTTTTCCTCCATGGTTCTCTCGTATGGTAACTTCTCTAGAGGCTTTAGAGATGGACCGAATCTGAATTGCCTCCTGCCTCTGGATGTACTGCTGGACGCCGGAGCAGACGGAGCAGCTACAACTGTCTTCTTTCCTTGCTTACGAGGCGGAGCAGCCGGAGCGGCGGCGGGTCTCTTCCGCCCTTGCTGACGAGGCGGAGAAGGAGGAGGCTGACTGCTCGGACGCGCCGGCATAGACGGAGAAGGAGGCGGAGTGCCGCCACGCGCCGGACAAGGAGGCAGAGTGCCCTGATCACTCACCGGAGGAGGAGGTGGAGTGCCCTGACTCGCCAGAGGAGGAGGAGGAGGAGGCGGAGGCATCCAGTTCGAAAGGTTGATGAGCTCCTTCCGCCATAGGCATGGAGTCTTCAGAGCAGAACCCAGCCGAGTCTCCCCTTCACCTATAGGGTGGTCAAGCTCGAGCTCCTCAAATCCCTCCGTTATTTCGTCCACCATCACCCTACCATATCCTTCTGAAATTGGACGGTAGTGAAAAGTTGCGCCGGGTTCAGGAGGTCGAACAGAGCCGACAGTCGCCTCAACTTTCAAGTTCTGCCATTGTGTCATAAGGTGGCAATGTTGAGACTCCGTGATAGCATTCACGGGGTAGCTAGCAGGAGCCGTGAACACAGGCTCCAGCTGAAGCAGCTCGGTGGAAGTCATGCTGCTTCTCCGCTGAGATGGCGGGGTAGCTTCGGGGGTAGCTTCGGCAGGTCTCTTGCTGTGAACTGCTTCTTGTTCCTCTAGCGCTTTTACCCTTGTGTGCAGCACCTGCAGTTGGGTCTGCTCCACTGCCCTCCTCCTCTCCTGGCATTTGTAACCGCCTGCATCCGGAAACCCAGCCTTCCACGGAACGGAGCCTGGCGTGCCTTGTGTCCATCCAGGGTGCTCAGGATTCCCGAGGGCCATTTTGAGCTCATCGTTCTCTTTGTCTAGAACGAACATCCCTTGTTGCGCTGCGGCGATATAGTCCTGAAGCTTCATGACGGGTATTCACAGTTGCTCCTTCGTCCAAACGCACTTCCCTGTTACAGGGTCCAAGGTTCCGCCAACCCCGAAGAACCAAGTTCAGCAACGGTCTGGCCAGTTCAATGTCTCTGGTTCGACCCCTTTATCAAGCAGGTCATTCTCAGCCTTGGCCTACAACGACCGGGATTTGAGGTAGCCACCTGACCACGTGCGATGGTGATGCTCCTTCTTCGCAGCATTTATCTTGTTTGTCGTTGACATCTTCTTACTCTTGTCCGATGTCTTGTGGGCCACAAATGTGTCCCAGTATTCTCTGATCTTCTCATACCGGCCGGTGAATTCTGGTGTCTTTTCTTTGTCGACAAACGTTGTTTTCAGCTCATTCTTCCATCTCCTGAATAGATCTGCCATCTTCTTAAGAGCATGAGACTTGATCAATGACTCTTTAACTGGCTTCTCCGGATCCTCCTCTGGCGGTAGGGTGAAATTTGCCTTCAGTGCGTCCCAAAGATCATCTTTTTGCCTATCGTTGATATAAGACACCTCAGGGTCTTCCTTATTAGGCTTATTCCATTGTTGGATGCTGATCGGGATCATGTCCCTAACAAGAACCCCGCACTTAGCAGAAAATTCTTCCTTGGTCCGGATGGGTTCAATCGGTTGGCCATCGCGCGCGATTTCTATGATCGTGAACCTTTCATTCGAGCGCACTTTTTCTTCGGGCCTCGTCTCTTTACCGAAGTTGTGCTTGATCCGGAGGGCTAGAAAAAAGAAGAAAGACGAGAGTTAATATGTGTACATACCAAAACAATGAACGCAACTTTTTCTATTTTTTCTTCTTCTCCTCTATTCCTGTCTTCTTCTTCTCTTTTTTTCTTCTTTTTTTCTCTTCTTATTTTTTTCTCCTCTTCTTCCAATCCTCTTCTTCTCCTTTCTTCTTCTCCTTCTTCCTCTTCTTATTTTCCTTCTTCCTCTCCTTGTTTTTCTTCTTCTTCTTCTTCTTCTTCATTCTTCCTTCTTCCTCTTTTCTTCTTTTTCCTTATTTTATTTTTTCCTCTACACTAACCTAAAATCAATATCTACTAATTAACAACCTAAATAAAAAAATTAATACATATATGAAAAAAACATCATATGGAAAAAACATCATATGCACAAAAAACATCATATGCACAAAAAACATCATATGAACATCATATGCACAAAAAAATCATATGAACATCATATGATCAGAAAAGGCCGCCGGGCCGTGGGGCGACATGACGACGGCGTCAGGGAAGGGGTGGTGCGGGGCGGAGACGGCGTCAGGGCGGCGCGGGGCGGTGATGGTGTCGGGGCGGCGACGGTGTCGGGACGGCGCGGGGCCGGGAGGTGATGGCGACGGCGCGGGTCACGGGCGGTGACGGGGCAGGGCGCGGAGACGGGGGCAGCGTTAGCGACGAGGAGCGGGCGACGATGGAACTGAAAAATTTCACAAGTGTTCCTTATATAGACAGAGCATTAGTCCCGGTTCGTGGCACCAACCGGGACCAATGCCCCCCTTTAGTCCCGGTTGGTGCCACCAACCGGGACCAAAGGTCTCTTTTCAGTAGCCCAAAGGGTGAGAAGCAGAGGCCTTTGGTCCCGGTCGGTGGCACCAACCGGGACTAGGTTGGTGCCATCAACCGGGACAAAAGGCCTTATGCTGCCCCGCGTCAAAAGTTTAGTCCCATCTCGCTAGTTGAGAAAGCTCGAGAGTGGTTTATAAGCGCTGCTGCGCCAACCCTCTCGAGCTCCTCTCAACTGCAGGCTTTCAGGCCTAATCTGTCACTTGTGCATGTGGGCGTACTGGGCCTGTTGCGGGCCTGAAACTTGGCCCGTGTTTGGGTTTCTAGTCATATTCAGGCCGTGCTGGCCCAGTAGGTGGCACTTTTTTTGTTTTCTTTCTTTCTTTATTTATTTTGTTTTGTTTCTACCTAGAACAAAATACTTACTGTTGATATTTTTATTTATTTTGTTTAAAATTCATTTATTTTTATTTATTAAAGTTTATTTTGTTTCTACTTATTTATTTTATTTTGTTTCTATTATTTAGTTTATTTTATTTTGTTTCTACTTATTTATTTTAGTGGTGCACCAGTTTTGCCTACTAATGGCGCACTACTGGTGCGCCACTAGCATCACGCCATTAGAATTAAATTCTAATGGCGCACCACTGGTGCGCCATTAGTATCTGGTGTTCTAATGGCGCACAACATAGTGCACCATTAGTATAGCCCGAAGTGCGCCATTAGAATGCCTCCCAGGGGGCCATATGTACCCATGTGCTTTGGCATACTAATGGCGCACCAGTGGGTGATGCGCCATTAGTGTGATTATCACAGTGCGCCATTAGTGTCTTGTGTGGTGCGCCACTAGTATGAATATTAGGGATATTTTTTTCATTTATGATATTTTCACATGTTACAAAATATATTATTGTACAGAATTTAGACAACAGCACACCACAACAACAGATTCATCAAATACAATAGAAGATTAGTCTCTGAATACAATTCATCATATTAGTCTCCGAATTCAAAAGGCCGAACAAAGATAGAACATTCCAAGTCTCGAGACCGCGAGTAGCGAGTTTGTCTTCACATTACAAGTCAATATCGATCATCTAAACTACCATCACATAGAAGAGAGCTGCGGTCATCACGATGAGCATCATCGCGATGAAACTGGTCTTCATCCGGTTCCTCCAATGCTCCCTCCTCTCTCCCGCTAGATAGCGGGCGTATCTAGATTTCGCCTCCGCCCTAGTGGTGTACCCTTTGTAACTGTTACCGCTGAAACGGTGAACCTGTCTCCGACACTCCTCCCAGTCGTCGTAGACTCCGGGAACCTTACCCTTGTACACGACATACGACGGCATCTCTATGCACAAGCCAAACAACAGACAATACACAAGCAATATATAAGTATGCAACAAAAGGATCGGAAGAGAAAAGCAAGACATTAATAGCACGATTCATGGTCCTACTAATAAATAGCATCGGTTACATCTAAGTTGAACGACTGTCCAAACCAAAGAGACATACAAGTTCATTAAAGTTTAATTACAACATGAGCCAATCAATGTTTCAGAACTACACATAGCATCACTACTGTCGACTCGACTCATGGGACCGGAGCATGGATGAAGCTGTCGTCTGTCGTGATGGTCATGAAATCGTGGTCGTTGTCAGCCTGCATTTGTAGCGTTACGTCTATCTCACTGTTGGACGGTTGATATCTGAAGTAGAACTGCCCCGAGGTATGAAGGACATCTTGATGGATGATGTCCGCAAACTCTGACTGGATGCGAAAGAATTCTTGTATGATGTCTGCGTCCTGGATTGCCGACAAGCTCGCGGCCCAATCTTTGAGATTATCTGGTAGCAGAAGGTGATGATGGTCCCTTACGATCGCCCGCATGTGATGGAGGGCATAGTAGGCATCCTTCTGACTGCCAGGCGGCTGCTTGACGCAGCAGAACATCGTATTGTGGGCGAACACGTGCTTGTCGTACTTACGAACTGCCCTAGTGAAGGTGCCTCCAGATTTGGCGTAGCCGGGGAGAACATCATCAAGAACTTTGTTGATATTTGTGTAGTCTATCTTGGAGTCACGGTTCGGGTCGAGATACGTGGCCATGGAATATTTTGGGCTTAAGAGGATGAGTGTGCAATGTGTGTCACTGTATAGAACACAAAATGTTAGAAAAAAAGAACGATCGAAATCTAAGAAATCATATGTTACGGGGCGGTTAAGGGATGACTTACTCGGGAAAGTAAGCCATGAGGAAGTTATCCTTATCTGGGTTTGCCAGAATGACGCCTTCGAGGTGTGAACTCGCGACTTGGCGGTCCCCAGTGCTGCCCAAGAGCTTGGTACGCATGTAGAAGGGGTCGACTATCACGATGTCTAGGGTCTTGTCTCTAATGATCCGCATCTCCATACTCAGCGAAAACAGCCGAACGAAGGTGTAGTGCAGCGGATGAAGGTTAAACATAGCAAAGATGTCATAAAACCGTAGGATGATCATACCCCTGATGGCGCCATCCACAAAGCCCTTGCCCTCTGGCACCTTGGCCATGAAAACTGGGTATGCCACATCATTCTCTCTGAGACGCCGCTTCTCCAAATAAAGAACACTGTCATGCAGACTCCGCATAGCACCGGTTGTAGCATTGAGCATATTTGTCAGTAGCATCGCCCTACCCGCCACATGCACCCTCCTCGAGATATCCTTAGGTGAAGGTGGCCCGTCCTGAGCACGGATTGTACTCGGTGCCGGCTGGCTCGCACCCTTGTTACTCTTTATTTTCTGTCCCTTCTTCTTCTGTTGTAATGGGACCGAGTTCTGCTCACAGACCGCCTTCTTGAGTGTGTTGGGGCTGATAATATTTGGCACCTCGGCTATCTGAGGCTTGGTGAAGTCGGCAGCTGGAGGCGTCTCCTGAGAACTGAACGCCAGACGGCGCTTGTTGCAACTGGGTTTCTTTGCCGTACCAGCTAGACCGCGGTCGTCTTGGTTGGGTTCTTGAGAAAGAGGCCCGCAGAATTCATCATCGTACCCATGTTCGGCAAAGTACATATCGACGTTGCTAAATGTACGGCCGTTGTCGTTGTCGTCATCGTCCAGATCCTGTGCCATATGCATGTTCGGATCCTGTGCCATAGGGATGCCTGGCATGTCCGGTAGCGTTGCGGCGGTCTTGCCATGGCTTGGCGCTAGCACAACTGGCGGTGTTGTCTTTGGGGTGGTGTCCCCCTCCCCAAACGAATTTGGCTCTTCGGCCAAAGCAGGGGCCAGCTTAGGCAGGCGCTAAGGGTCATCAGATCATCTTCGTCGGCCCCGGTGGGTTGAATCGGAGGTAACAACTCATCATAGCCTGGCAGCACCCGAACCAGTTGAACCCTATACACGGTGGGTGGCATCGGTTTACCGTGGAACACGGGGTTGCCCGGTTGAACGATTTTTCCCTTGGCGACATCGACCAACTCGTCGTTCACGAAGTGCAGGAGAGTGCACGAAACGTCGGTGGCGCCCTGCGAAAACATGTAGGGCGTCAGGGATGCCCAGTCAAAGGCAAGGAGAAGAAGTCCTTGGCCGAGAGGCTTAATTAGTTACCGTGATGATGGCGTCAAGCTCAGCTAATGTCGAGGCACCGCCAACGACGGGCGTGCAACTAATGGAGGGGCCGCGTGCTGGCGAGGTGCCGGCCGGCGCACACCCGGGTGCATTAAGCTCCAATGCCGGCCGTGCCGGCGTCGGAGACACCAATGGCGCCGCCTGCATGTTGTGCGAGTTGCTGGCCGTGAAGCTAGGAATCAGGGGTGGCCCCTGTTGGCCACTCGCAATCCACGTCGTTATCCCATGAATCAAGGTAGGCATAATGCCGGTGAGCGTCGATCCCAGTTGTTGTTGCACTTGCTCTTGGAAAATCTCCGGAATCCACACCACTTGTGCCTTGAGTGCTTCAACCTCACGCGACTAGCTTTCCGAGCTGGTCTTTTTCTCCTTTCGCCCACCAGCGGTATAGTATGACGACCATTTTGTGGACAAGCCTTTGCCGGACACACGACCAGCTGACGACGGCTTAGTGAGCTTGTCCTTGTTTTTCATTACGTTCAACGCCCTATTTAGAGTGTTGTCCCAAGTAGGGGTGCTCTGAGACGACCCCGCGCTACTGCTTTCAGTCTCCTTCGCCAGAACAAGCTCAAGCGCCCTGGTCTTTGGATCCGTGGTAAGCTCCTTTGTTATCGGGTCCTCCTTGTACCGGGCCCTGACATAGTTCCTGGTCTGCTTGTCACTACTGTATTTCTCGAAGCGGGGCGGTAGGCCTTGCTCGGCACGCTCCGCGTCCTCCTTGTCCCATATAGGCTCCGCCACTCTGTAACCGCCGGGACCGAGTTTGTGTTCCCCTAAGTTCAACTCCCGCATTTCTTTCCCCCACTGACTTGATTCAGAGGTTGCACTGCTCTCGCACTTGATCTTGAACTCCTTGTAGTCCTCTTCGCTGATCAAAGGATTTTTCGCCTTGATCTTCTCATAACTATCACCTTTCTCAATCATTCTCTTCACATCGCTTCTCCAAGTAGACAGGGTCGTGCTCATCCTCGTGAGGGCGGCACTGTTCACTTTATTCCCTAAGAGGCGTGTGTTTTCAAATTCAGCGGGGAACTTGTATTGTTCATGCAACTTTGTGAAGAGGAGGTTGCGCAAATTCCCTCGGTCCTTATGCCTAAGGTTCTCGGTGTTGATCGAGACGGTGCTCCGGAGAATGCACCCGAGCTGAACCGAGTACCCCTTGACTATATGTTTGGGCTCCGTTAGATGCTCGTCGGAGTCCACTTGAGTAAATTCCCACTTGACGGTGTGGAGCGCGTTCGGGCGCCGGTCCTTCCATTGCTTCTTCGGTTGGCTGCCATCTGTGCGTGCGCCGCCATCATCAGTGGTGGCATCCTCGGAGGCACCATCAGTGGTGTCATCCCCGATGCCACTAGGGGTTGTGTAGTCAGGATTGGTGTCTTCCGTGATGTCCTCATAGCGGTGAGGTTGTTCCTCCATCTCCTGGGACAGCTCCCAGAATTGCTTGCCGCCCGAACCGCCGGCCTCATCGTTGTGGGCCATGTTTCGCTCTAAATAGGAAAAAAAGTTTGGTCAAAAAGTTGGTTATTGTCAAGGAACAAGATCATGGTCTCATCATTTAGGGTTTGTCAACACCGAGGCATCCTAAAAGCTAAGCTTTTATCATTTAGGGTTTGTCGACGCCGAGGCACCCTAAAAACCTAAACGTACATCATTTAGGTTCTCATCGACACCGAGGCACCCTATAGAAGCCAAGGTTTCATCATTTAGGGTTTGTCGACGCCGAGGCACCCTAAATGCTAAGTTAAGTTTTCATCATTTAGGGTTTATTGATGCCGAGGCACCCTAGGTTGGGCCTAATCACTTGGCACTAATCACTTGGCTCTATTGCCACCTATGCAGCAAGAATGGCGGGGCAGTTGATCCTACTTAACTAAGTACTAAGATACCCTGGCCCATGCATTAGTCGCAAGTACCCCATATGTCCTATTTTTAGCAAAGTCATGCTAAAATTCACGGAAAATTTCAGCATGACCTTTGCTGAAAATAGGACATATGGAGTACCCGAATTTGCCGGAACGGAAGTTAATCGACATTCCGGCAAACTCAAGGGCCTCTCGGGGTACCTGCAATATCATTATCCCCGTGTAATGAAGTCGCCAATGGGTCATTTCAGAAGATCACAAGTAGCATCATCACAAGTACAACATCATCCATAGCTTTATATTAACAAAGCATTAGCACATATACAAAAGACCACTTATGCCAACAGTATGGTTTATATCAGATTCAGAGTTAGAAACAGGAAAAACCGATGCTTCAAAGCCTACTGGACACAATTTACATCTATCCGTACGGGATGTCCTGACTAATTTCAAGTGTTCACAGGTGAACTTGTACCATGGATGAGCCTAGTGCTTCATTAGTCAACTGAATAGAGATAACAGGGCATAACACCATACATAAAGTGATGAGCATACATACTACTATCCAAGAAAATTAACTGAATAGTATTGTGTCAAGTTCAGTTTGAAAATTTAGTTACTTCTTGAGTGATTTGACACCAAAAATTACTCCCAAAAATTACAATGACTGTATATATCCACTGTACAGGCTGTCAAGTTCTATTTCAGCTCAAGTTTCATTACAACACAAACACTGTAATTCATCTGCTCATAGAAAAATTAATAATCAAAATCAAATTACAATAGGGGTCCCAGGTTTGGCCCCATGATACATGCTATCCTGGGATTATTCCTCTTCTGAACAAACCATCATGCATCATTTTCTAACCAAGGCATAACTCAGGAAAACCACTTGCTTTGACCAGAACTAGCTGATTACCCCAAATCTCATGGTAAAATTAGCAAGGCAGAGCATTTCTCTTACATGACCATAGCAAGAATGACACACTACATATAATCTGGTGAGATAGCAGCAACAATCTCAAAAAAAGCGGAGACATCATACATACCACCTGAGCATCGCCCACAGACATCCAGGTACATCACCCACTATTATTGCCTGTAAAAAGGCCTAATATCCACTAGTATTGCCTATTGATCATATTTGTCACTAAAACAAACACTGCCACGGTCGAGGGGAGGGAGGGAGGGAATGGGGAATGGTGGAGAGAGGGAGGAAGGAGGAAGGAGGAGAGGTACCTGGTCGCCGGAGGGGTCAGGGTCGGGGTCGGCGAAGGGGTCGGGGTCCGAGCTCGCCGCGGTCGAAGGAGAGCAGGGGCCGGTGGCGGAGGACGGCAGGGACAGGCGGGGTGGGTGCATCAGGGCCGCGCTTGCCGGCTGCTGCAGGGGCCGAAGGAGGCCCTCGCTCGTCGGAGGGAGGAGGAGAGGAGAGGAGCGGGCGGCGCGCGCTCGGCTGATCCCGTTCGGGGGGGGGGAGGGGCGGGGGCGGCGAGGGTGGAGTCCCGCGGGGGTCGGGGCGGCGGCGTCGGGGCAGCGCAAGACCACAGCGGTGGTGGCGTCGCCGACGGTGTGCAGGCGCGGCGGACGGAGGGGGCGGAGCAAGGGGGCGGCGGCGTACGGTTGGGCTCGAGTGGGGGGAGGGTTAGCTATGGCGCACCTCCCCCAAGTGCGCCATAAGTACGACAATTCTAATGGCGCACCTCCCCCTGGTGCGCCATTCGAATTTTGTTTTAATTACTAGCCCGACTGGTCAGGTTATATTCCACCGAACCCTATCTCCATTAGAACACGCCCACTAGCCCGACTGGTCAGCACGTAGCACACACACTAGGAGGTTTGGGTTCGATTCCCAGGCTCCCCAATTTTTGTTTTTATGCATTTAAAATGTTGTTTGATATTTATTTGTGTTTAAATATGTTCAAACTTGTTTAAATCATAATAGTAATATTTTTTATAAAAACAGTAATAATTTTTTTTAAATATCATCAAATTTGTTATTTGAAAATATTTATGAATATGAAAAAATATCATCAAATTTATTATTTAAAAATATCATCAAATTTATTATTTGAAAATATAATCAAATTTTTTTCGGCGGCGGCGGGGGTCGTCGGCGGCGGTGGAGTGGGGGAGGGTGCGGGCCGGGGGTCGACGGCGGCGGCCGATGGAGCGGGGGAGGGTGCGGTGGGTCGTCGACGACGGTGGAGTGGGGGAGGGTACGGGGGGTCGGTGGCGGCGGCCGGTGGTGCGGGGGAGATGGTGCGGAGGGTGCTCGGCGGCGAGGGGGACCAGATCTGGCGAGGTGGGATAGCGATCGAGATGGAGGGGGATCGAGATCGAGTGTCCATGAAACTTAAAAACATTCACGAGTTCAAAAAGTGCCCATGAAATACAATCGAGAAATGAAGGCTACGATTTAAATACAATCGATCTTAGCTAGCTATCTGTTCACAATCTTCTTGCCCTTCTTTTTCGCAAATGGAGTTCTTCTATGGAACGGACGTCCTTTAGGTAGGGTGGTCCTGCTTCTTCTTGTGGTGTATGTTGCTACTTCATCGTCGTCGTCATGTTCAATCTTCGGGTCGCCGTACTTGTCGAAGTCTTGCTCATTGGCTACTCCATCCATTCCGATGATCTTCCTTTTGCCTCTCCTCACGACAACACGACTGGGCTTTGACGGGTCGGTAATGAAAAAGCATCGGTCCACTTGGGAAGCCAGTACCCATGGCTCATTTTTCGCGGTGACGTTTGCGCCCGCGGTCTTAGATTTGGCTTCGGGTATAACCATGGTGGTGAAATACCGGTCTTCTTTTAGGACGCTCTTGGCCCATCTGACACGGAACATCGGGACCTTCTCTTCAGCGTAGCTCAGCTTCCAGATCTCCTTGATCCTTCCGTAGTATCTGTCCTTGTCGTTACCGGTGTAGGATTCCATCGTTACCCCGGAGTTCTGATAACCATCGCTCTTTATGTCCTTGTCCTCGCTGTAGAATGTGTAGCCGTTGATATCGTACGCCTCATAGGTCATCAGGTTGTGCTCGGCGCCCTGTGACAAGGCGAATATGAGTTGTTCTTCCGCGGAAGAATCCTCATGTAAAGGGTACGACAGAAGCTTCTTCTTGAACCAACGTGTGAAACATGAGTTGTGCTCTTTGATTATATCTCTATCCGTCCTCTGTTGGCCTCGGTCATTGTACGTCTTCTCAATAAAGGTTTTGTGCTCTACCACCCAAGGATCGACCACGTCTATGTGTTGTAGCGCGACTAGGTTTTCTCTTTCAAAGTCGGCGAGTCGACCCTCGAAGTCGACATGCATTTCGCGGCGACCCTCATGGTGACCCCATCCAGCGAGCCTGCCGAGGTGCCAGTTGACGGGCAGACCAACGGGGTCCTCGATGCCTAGATAATTCGTGCAGTAGGAGATGCACTCTTCAGTCAGAAAGCCCCTGGCTTTGCTTCCCTCTAGACGTGACATGTTGCGAACGTATCCTTTGATGACACCATTCATCCTTTCGAACGGCATCACGCTGTGGAGGAACGTCGGCCCGAGTTGATATCACGACATGGACCAGCAGATGCACCATAACGTCGAAGAATGCAGGCGGGAAGTACATCTCAAGCTCGCATAGTATCACCATGATCTCTTCCTGTAGCCTTCTGAGTTGCCTCATGCCAACCGACTTCCGAGAGATGACGTCGAAAAAGTTGCATAGGCCAAATAGCATTTCACGGACATGCGCGTCCATGATCCCACGGATTGCAACTGGAAGTATCTGCGTCATCAGCATGTGACAGTCGTGAGACTTCATCCCGCTGAACTTCTGCTTCACTGGGTCTAGGTATCTGCTTATCTTCCCCGTGTAACCCTAAGGAAGTTTTACTCCTACGAGGCAGGTGAAAAACTGCTCGATCTCCTCCTGACTTAGAGTGAAGCACGCGGAAGGGTAGTCATTTCCGGTCTTCTTGGCTTTTTTGCCTTTGCGACGACTTTCCATGTCCTGCTTTGCCTCATCATCATCATCATCATTAGCGTGAAGCTCCTCCCTGATGCCCATTGATTTCAAGTCTGCCCTTGCTTTCGGCCCATCTTTGGTCCTCTCAGGCATGTTGAGCAGGGTACCAAGCAGACTCTCGCACACGTTCTTCGTGATATGCATGACATCAAGGCTGTGAGGCACACGGTGGATCTTCCAGTACGGCAAGTCCCAGAAAACAGACCTCGTTTTCCATACCTTCAGCAGCGGCTCTGGCGCCTTTCGCTTCTTTCCCGGCTCTGGCGCCCTTTGCTTCTTTCCCGGCAGTGGGCAATCTTTCCAATTTTTCAATAGCTGGTCTATTTCCTCGCCGCTCCTCGTACGCGGGCGTCTTCGGGGTTCGGTTTCACCATCGAACAGATCCTTGCGTTTCCTCCACGGGTCATCGTCGCGAAGCCACCTTCGATGTCCCATGAACACGGTTTTTGAAGACCCGGGATCTCTATCTAGCTGGCGATACGTTGTGTCATCCATGCACCTGACGCATCCAGAAAATCCGTGGACCACCTGCCCGTGAGATATCCATAACCGAGATAGTCGTGCACCGTCGTGAGCAGTGCGGCTCTCATAGGGAAATATTCTTTCTCTACGGCGTCCCACGTATTGGCTGGCATTTTCCACAGCGTGTCTAGCTCCTCTTTCAGTAGCCCCAGATACAGATTGATGTCGTTCCCTAGTTGTTTCGGCCCTTCAATTAGCATACTCATGTGAATGTACTTCCTCTTCATGCACAACCAGGGGGAAAGGTTGTACATCCACACAAACACAGGCCAGGTGCTATGTGTGCTTCTCTGGCTGCTAAACGGATTGACTCCATCGGTGCTCGCGCCCAGCACGATGTTCCTTGGATCCTTCCCAAATTCTGGGTGTTCGAAGTTCAACGCTTGCCACTGGCTCGCATCCTTTGGGTGACTCAGCATCTTGTCTTTTTTATTTATATCCGGATCATTTGCGTCATCTTCTTGCTTCTTCTCCTCCCTATCCGCGTGCCAACGCAGGAACTTTGCTACCTTGGGGTCCGCGAAGTACCGCTGCAGACGAGGAGTGATCGGAAAGTACCACACCACTTTTCGAGGAGCTTTCTTCCTCTTCTTGTATCGAGTGACGCCGCAAATCGGACATATGGTAGACTCCGCGTGCTCGTCCCGATAAATGATGCAATTGTGCATGCACACATGGTATTTAATGCTCGGTAAATCCAGAGGACACACAATTTTCTTCGCCTCCTCGAAACTGGTCGGGCACTTGTTCCCCTTGGGAAGACGTTTGTGCCAGAATGGCATGTTCTCATCGAAGCATGCGTCGGTCATTTTGTGCTTTACCGTCATCTCCAGAGCCATGAGCGTTACTTTCAGGCGGGTATCCTCGGGCCTGCATCCTTCATACAATGGAGTAACCGCGTCTATCTCCAGTTGATCCAGCTTGGCTTTCTCTCGGGCGGCAGCTCTTGCATTATCCGTCTGCTTGAGAAGCAGCTCTTGAATACGAGGGTCCTGCACCCAGCCCATCGATGGTCCATCGTCGTCTGCTCCGCCGGCATCTTCATCTTCATGATCATGCCCTTCGCCTGCTCTGGCATCTTCCTCATCATCATGTCCGGCATCTTCTACATGATGACTGTGTACAGCATCACCGTCGTGATCATGTCCTGGAGATTCTTCGTCTTCTCGCCCACCCGAGTCGCGGTGGTTGTCTTGTTGCCCTTCCTCATTTCTTGCCCGCCCCCCATGGACGACTTCATAGTCATCTTCATCACCTTGCCACCGATAGCCATCCATGAAACCACGCAAGAGCAGGTGGTCCCGCACCTGCCCGGAATTCGGGTCCGCAATAAGGCTCTTCAGCTTGCATCTTCGACACGGACATCTTATCTCCATCTCGTTCTTTTGAAGCATCTCGGCCTTCGCGGAGCTCAAAAACCTATTCATGATGCCTTCGGTCATCGTGCGGACCATGGTCGCCTGCGGGGTAGAGCAAAACGATATTTTAGAACCAAGAAAAAATTTGGGATGACTTTCCCTAAAAATAGGACCAAAACAATGCATAGTGCCAAAATTCTCGACGAAACGGAAATGAATCAACATTCCGGCAAAATATTGGCAACTATCGCATTTCAAATACCGGTACCTGCAAACACAAACATATATGCAACACCACAAACATATGCAACACCACGAACATACATAGATCTAGCTAGGCCACAAAAACTGCATGTGCACGTTGTTGGAGAGGGAGAACAACATAAAGATAGCTTCCCCCCTTACTTACCTATCAAAAAAGGTAATTTAACCACTTAATTTGGATGAATCTATGGTGCAAATGAGGTGAGGAGGAGGAGGTAGCTGAGACAAGCTTGGAGGAGGAGGTGGAGAATGAAGTGGGGAAAGTGAGTGGGTAGGTGGGCTGTCCAAAATATCTTGTTGGTCCCAGGTTACCAATGGCGCACCACCTGCAAATGCGCCATTAGTAACCCTGGTTACTAATGGCGCACCTGCTGCTGATGCGCCATTAGAAGTTTTGCAAATTTTTTTAAAAAAATCTAATGGCGCACTATGCTACGGACTAGTAATGGCGCACTGTGCCACGGTGCACCATTAGTAGTTTTGCAAAAAAAGAATAAAAAAACAACAGTATTGGCGCACCGTGCAGTGATGCGCCATTAGTATGTTTGGAAAAAAAATTGTTACTAGTGGCGCACCATGTGCCGGGTGCGCCATTAGTGTGGAAATGGCGCACCAGCACATGGTGCGCCACTGCTATATAGTAGTGGCGCACCACATGACAGGTGCGCCATTAGTGTCCATTCCATCTATAGCCCTTTTCCTAGTAGTGTTATTTTGTTTCTATTTATTTATTTTATTTTGTTTCTACTTATTTATTTTATTTTATTTTTGCTTATAATGTTTTGAGCAGAAAATACTTTGATAATTTTAGTTGCATAAATGTTATATAATTTTAGTTTCAATAATACTAGAGGTTTATAAAACTTTTTAGTTGATTCCTTTTGCTATTAGAGTTTCATTAAAGTTTTATAGTTCATTCTTTTAGTTTATTATTTTTCCTATTAGAGTTTCATAAAAGTTTTTTAGATCATTTTTTATATTACTTCATACTTTGAGCTAAATGACCCTGAAATTGAAAAGCACTTCAGATGAACTCTGAAGAGGTTCAAAATTGGCATGGTATCATCATTTCACCCACATAGTATGTGCTAAAAAGTTGAGAGGGTTACGGAAAAAACTAGATGCACTTCATGTACAAAATGAACAATCTCTTTCGAAGTATCAGGGTTTCACACGAAAGCCATCTGTTACAAAGGGATTTAAATTTTTTGAACCTATTTGAACTTCAGACTTTTTGTGTGTTCAAAATGCACCATTCAAAGCCACATCATCAATTTTCAACCCTTTCTGACTTCATTTGTTATTTTTCATGCATTTACTGATTTTTTTGAGCTACATGACCCTGAAAATGAAAAGCACTACAAATGAACTCTGAAAAAGTTGAAAGTTTGCATGGTATCATCATTTCACCCACATAGCATGTGCTAAAAAATTGAGAGGGTTACGGAAAAAACTGGATGCACTTCGTGTACAAAATGGACAATCTCTTTCGAAGTATCAGGGTTTCATAAGGAAACTCGTATGTTGCATGGATATTCTAGATTAAAGGCATCATCTTTATAATTGTGGAGAGAAAAGTCTTCACTTTTTCTTCGCTTGTGTCCTTTGCTTATTGCGCCGTAACCATGGATAATCTTCATCGTTTATCAGCGTGCTTGGGTCAACCTTGACTTTGAAGGGAGGAATTTCATGAAACTTTTCATAATCTTCGGACATGTCTGTCTTGCCCTCCACTCCCATGATGTCTCTTTTTCTTGAAAGAACTATGTGGCGCTTTGGCTCATCGTATGATGTGTTCGCTTCCTTATCTTTTCTTTTTCTCGGTTTGGTAGACATGCCCTTCACATAGAAAACCTATGCCACATCATTGGCTAGGACGAATGGTTCGTCTGTGTACCCAAGATTGTTCAGATCCATTGTTGCCATTCCGTACTGTGGGTCTACCTGTACCCCGCCTCCTCACAGATTGACCCATTTGCACTTAAACAAAGGGACCTTAAAATCATGTCTGTAGTCAAGCTCCCATATGTCCACTATGTAATCATAATATGTGTCCTTTCCACACTTGGTTGTTGCATCAAAGCGGACACCGTTATTTTGGTTGGTGCTCTTTTGATCTTGGGCGATCGTGTAAAATGTATTCCCATTTATCTCGTATCCTTTGTAAGTCAACATAGTCAAAGATGGTTCCCTGGACAACGAGTACAACTCGTCACAAATAGTGTGTCACCTCTGAGACGTGTTTCCAACCAACTGCCGAAAGTCCTGATGTGTTCGCATGTAATCCAGTCATCACACTGCTCCGGGTGTTTGGAGCGCAGACTGTTCTTGTGTTCATCGACATACGAGGTCACCAAGGTAGAGTTCTGTAGAACTGTGTAGTGTGCTTGAGACTAAGAATGCCCGTCCCTGCATATTATTGAGTCCCCTCCAAGCGTGCCTTTTCCAGTTAGTCTCCCCTCATACCACGATTTAGGGAGACCTATCTTCTTAAGGCCAGGAATGAACTCAACACAAAACCCAATGACATCCTTGATACGTCTCCAACGTATCTATAATTTTTGATTGTTCCATGCTATTATATTATCTGTTTTGGATGTTAATGGGCTTTATTATACACTTTTATATTATTTTTTGGAACCTATTAACTGGAGGCCCGGCCCAAATTGCTGTTTTGTTGCCTATTTCAGTGTTTCATAGAAAAGGAATATCAAACGGAGTCCAAATGGAATGAAACCTTCGGGAGCATTATTTTTGGAACAAACGTGATCCAGGGGACTTAGAGTGGACGTCAAGAAACAATCGAGGAGGCCACGAGGCAGGGGGCGCGCCCACCCCCCTGGGCGCGCCCTCCACCCTCGTGGCCCCTCATTGCTCCACCGACCAACTTCTTCCTCCTATATATATCCATATACCCCTAGAACATCCAGGAAAACCATGAAACCCTATTTCCACCGCCGCGACCTTTTGTACCCAAGAGATCCCATCTTGGGGCCTTTTCCGGAGTTCCGCCGGAGGGGGCATTGATCACGGAGGGCCTCTACATCAACTCCAGGCCCCTCAGATGATGTGTGAGTAGTTTACTTCAGACCTTCGGGTCTATAGCTAGTAGCTAGATGGCTTCTTCTCTCTCTTTGGATCTCAATACAAACTTCTCCTCGATTCTCTTGGAGATGTATTCGAGGTAATCTTCTTTTGCGGTGTGTTTGTCGAGATCCGATGAATTGTGGGTTTATGATCAAGTTTATCTATGAACAATATTTAAATCTTCTCTGAATTCTTTTATGTATGATTGGTTTATCTTTGCAAGTCTCTTCGAATTACCAGTTTGGTTTGGCCTACTAGATTGATCTTTCTTGCAATGGGAGAAGTGCTTAGCTTTGGGTTCAATCTTGTGGTGTCGATCCCAGTGACAGAAAGGGAAACGACACGTATTGTATTGTTGCCATCGAGGATAAAAAGATGGGGTTTATATCATATTGCATGAGTTTATCCCTCTACATCAGGTCATCTTGCTTAAGGCGTTACTCTGTTCTTGTGAACTTAATACTCTAGATGCATGCTGGATAGCGGTCGATGTGTGGAGTAATAGTAGTAGATGCAGAATCGTTTCGGTCTACTTGTCTCGGACGTGATGCCTATATACATGATCATACCTAGATATTCTCATAATTATTTGCTTTTCTATCAATTGCTCAACAGTAATTTGTTCACCCACCGTAATACTTATGCTTTCTTGAGAGAAGCCACTAGTGAAACCTATGGCCCTCGGGTCTATTCTCCATCATACAAGTTTCCAATCTATTTTATTTTTCAATCTTTACTTTCAATCTATATCATAAAAATACCAAAAATATTTATCTTATTATTATCATCTCTATTAGATCTCACTCTTGCAGGTGGCCATGAAGGGATTGACAACCCCTTTATCACGTTGGTTGCGAGGTTCTTATTTGTTTGTGTAGGTATGAGGTGACTCACACGTGGTCTCCTACTGGATTGATACCTTGGTTCTCAAAAACCGAGGCAAATACTTACGCTGCTTTACTGCATCACCCTTTCCTCTTCAAGGGAAAACCAACGTAGTGCTCAAGAGGTAGCAAGAAGGATTTCTGGCACCGTTGCTGGGGAGATCTACGCCAAGTCAAGACATACCAAGTACCCATCACAACTCCTATCCTTCGCATTACATTATTTGCCATTTGCCTCTCATTTTCCTCTCCCCCACTTCACCCTTGCTGTTTTATTCGCCCTCTTTTCCTTTTGCCCTCTCTTTCTGTTCGCCCCTTTTCCGCTTGCTTCATCATTATGGCTAGTCCTTTATCTACTCCTTTATCTCCCGAGAATGAGGTCCTTAATTTTAAACAAAGGGAGGGAGAAAATCTAAAAGATACTTGGTACAAAATTTGCAATGCGCAAAATAGATCTACTAGGCAGCAATCTACTTCCGTTCTTCTTCGCAATTTTTATGTAGGCATCATTCCTTGGAATAGATATATTCTTGATACCATTACCGGAGGAAATTTCTTCGGTAGCCATACTTTTGATTCTTATAATGCTATGATAGATTTGTTTGGGCCACCACCTCTTTTGGTTAATGGAACTATCTTAAGTTTGGAACATGTTATGCAACGGCTTGAAATTATTGAAAATAAAGTTGCCACCATAGAGTTAATTGAAAATTTGGATAGAAAGATCCATAACCAACTTACCCAATACGGTTCCAAGGTAGGAGTTGCTCTTAATTTTTTTAAAGAAAAGGGACCTATGGTTAATGAAAAGATAGATCAAGATTCCACTAGAATTGATAAAATTGAGGATATTATTACCAACCTTGGGTCTGCCTTAGCTTCCATGAATAACACTCCTCCTAATGCTAAGATTGCCAAATTAATGTATGTTCCTAAAAATAAGGGTGAGACTTCTAGTAAGGATAATGCGGACCTCAAATCCATAAGTGTTCACCCCAACTTTCTCACTATCCTTAAGGAACCTTTTGCTACAAATGATTTTCTTGATTTAGTGCCTAGGAGTTTGATAATTAATAAAAAGAAAGAAACTCCTAATAGTTATAGGTGTCTTATTGAAGAATTGCCTACCAAAGATGGCAATACCTAGATCTATCTTCGCTTTTATGCCTAGCTAGGGGCGTTAAACGATAGCGCTTGTTGGGAGGCAACCCAATTTTATTTTTATTCCTTGATTTTTGCTCCTATTTAGTAATAAAAAATTTATCTAGCCTCTGTTTTGTTTGTGTTTTTTGTGTTTAATTAGTGTTTGTGCTAAGTAGAACCGTTGGGAAGACTTGGGGAAAGTCTTTTTGATCTTGCTATAAAAAACAGAAACTTTAGCGCCCACCAGAATTGCTGCCATTTTTATTGGAGAGTGCTATTTAGTTAATTATTTTTGAAGATTATTAAATAAATTCCTCACGTCCAGCAATTTATTTTAGAATTTTTGGGGTTCCAGAAGTTTGCGTTAGTTACAGATTACTACAGACTGTTCTGTTTTTGACAGATTCTGTTTTTCGTGCGTTGTTTGCTTATTTTGAGGAATCTATGGCTAGTAAAAGAGTTTATAAACCATAGAGAAGTTGGAATACAGTAGGTTTAACACCAATATAAATAAACAATGAGTAGTGCTGTTTTGTTTTCTTTCACTAACGGAGCTCACGAGATTTTCTGTTAAGTTTTGTGTTGTGAAGTTTTCAAGTTTTGGGTAAAGATTTGATGGATTATGGAACAAAGAGTGGCAAGAGCATAAGCTTGGGGATGCCCAAGACACCCCAAGGTAAATCTAAGGACACCAAAAAGCCTATGCTTGGGGATGCCCCGGAAGGCATCCCCTCTTTTGTCTTCGTCTATCAGTAACTTTACTTGGAGCTATATTTTTATTCACCACATGATATGTGTTTTTCTTGGAGAGTCTTGTATGATTTGAGTGTTCGCTTTTTAGTTTACCACAATCATCCTTGTTGTACACACCTTTTGAGAGAGACACACATGAATTGGAATTTATTAGAATACTCTATGTGCTTCACTTATAACTTTTGAGCTATATAGTTTTTGCTCTAGTGCTTCACTTATATCTTTTAGAGCATGATAGTGGTTTTATTTTATAAAAATAATTGATCTCTCATGCTTCACTTATATTATTTTGAGAGTCATTTAGAACAACATGAAAATTTGCTTTTAGGCATAATAAAAAGCTTTCATATAAGTGCATTGAATACTATGAGAAGTTTGATACTTGATAATTGTTTTGAGATATGGAGATGGTGATATTAGAGTCATGGTAGTTGAGTAGTTGTGAATTTGAGAAATACTTGTGTTGAAGTTTGTGATTCCCGTAGCATGCACGTATGGTGAACCGTTATGTGATGAAGTCGGAGCATGATTTATTTATTGATTGCCTTCCTTATGAGCGGCGGTCGGGGACGAGCGATGGTCTTTTCCTACCAATCTATCCCCCTAGGAGCATGCGCTTAGTACTTTGTTTTGATAACTAATAGATTTTTGCAATAATTATGTGAGTTCTTTATGACTAATGTTGAGTCCATGGATTATACGCACCCTCACCCTTCCACATTTGCTAGACTCTCTAGTACCACATAACTTTCGCCAGTACCATGAACCCACCATATACCTTCCTCAAAACAGCCACCATACCTACCTATTATGGCATTTCCATAGCCATTCCAAGATATATTGCCATGCAACTTTCCACCGTTCCGTTTGTTATGACACGCTTCACCATTGTCATATTGCCATGCAAGATCATGTAGTTGACATCGTATTTGTGGCAAAGCCACCGTTCATAAATTTTTCATACATGTCACTCTTAATTCATTGCATATCCCGGTACACCGTGATACGTCTCCAATGTATCTATAATTTTTGATTGCTCCATGCTATATTATCTACTGTTTTGCACTATATTGGGCTTTATTTTCCACTTTTATATTATTTTTGGGACTAACCTATTAACTGGAGGCCCAGCCCAGAATTGTTGTTTTTTTTGCCTATTTTAGTGTTTCGGATAAACAGAATATCAAACGGAGTCCAAACGGAATAAAATCTTCGGGAACGTGATTTTCTCACCGAACGTGATCGAGGAGACTTGGACCCTACTGCAAGGGATCAAAGAGGATGTCATGAGGGTGGGGGCACGCCCCCCTAGGGTGCACCCCTGCCTCGTGGGCCCCTCGGTGCTCCACCGACACACTCCTTCCTCCTATATATACACACGTACCCCCAAACGATCAGAACAGGAGCCAAAAACCTAATTCCACCGCCGCAACTTTCTGTATCCACGAGATCCCATCTTGGGGCCTGTTCCAGAGCTTTGCCGGAAGAGGGCCGTCATCACGGAGGGCTTCTACATCATCCTAGCCCCTCCGATGAAGTGTGAGTAGTTTACCTCAGACCTTCGGGTCCATAGTTAGTAGCTAGATGGCTTCTTCTCTCTCTTTGAATCTCAATACAAAGTTCTCCCCCTCTCTTGTGGAGATCTATTCGATGTAATCTTCTTTTTGCGGTGTGTTTGTTGAGACCGATGAATTGTGGGTTTATGATCAAGTGTATCTATGAATAATATTTGAATCTTTTTTGAATGCTTTTATGTATGATTGGTTATATTTGAAAGTCTCTTCGAATTATCCGTTTGGTTTGGCTAACTAGATTGGTAGTTCTTGCCATGGGAGAAGTGCTTAGCTTTGGGTTCAATCTTGCGGTGTCCTTACCCAGTGACAGAAGGGGCAGCAAGGCACGTATTGTATTGTTGCCATCGAGGATAACAAGATGGGGTTTATTTCATATTGCATGAATTTATCTCTCTACATCATGTCATCTTGCTTAAGGCGTTACTCTGTTTTTAACTTAATACTCTAGATGCATGCTGGATATCGGTCGATGAGTGGAGTAATAGTAGTAGATGGAAAATCGTTTCGATATACTTGTAACGGACGTGATGCCTATATACATGATCATGCCTAGATATTCTCATAACTATGCTCAATTCTATCAATTGCTCAACAGTAATTTGTTCACCCATCGTAGAATACTTATGCTCTTGAGAGAAGCCACTAGTGAAACCTATGGCCCCCGGGTCTATTCTCATCATATCAATCTCCATTACTTTAATATTGTTTTGGTTTTTTTACTTTGCCTTTACTTTTTTACTTTGCATCTTTATACCAAAAATACCAAAAATATTATATCTATCAGATCTCACTGTCATAAGTGACCGTGAAGGGCTTGACAACCCCTAATCGTGTTGGTTGCGAGTAGCTATCGCTTTGTGCAGGTACGAGGGACTTGAGCGCGGGCTCCTACTGGATTGATACCTTGGTTCTCAAAAACCGAGGGAAATACTTACGCTACTCTGCTGCATCATCCCTTCCTCTTCGGGGAAAACCAACGCAAGCTCAAGACATAGCAAGAAGGATTTCTGGAGCCGTTGCCGGGGAGTCTACGCAAAAAGTCAACATACCAAGTACCCATCACAATCCCTATCTCTCGCATTACATTATTTTCCATTTGCCTCTCGTTTTCCTCTTCCCCCAATTCACCCTTGCCGTTTTATTCGCCCTCTCTCTCTCTATCCTCCCTCTCTATTTGCCTCTTTTTGCCTGGTTGCCTTTTTGTTTGCTCGTATGGTTGGAATAGTCATTTATTTATTACTAAGCAGAGAAGCTAAGATCTATGGATCCTCATCCACTTTCCAATCTTTTTAAGAGATCCAATTATGATGAACCAATTCCTAGTGATTTGGATGCACTAGATTATCTTTATAAGGTTTTGCCTGAAATCCGTAAAGTGACTCACGATAGATCTTTGAATAAAAAGCATGATTGCAATGATTCTATTATAAATTCTTTTGATGTCAGTTGTGCTAATAAGATGCAAAACCCTAAGCTTGGGGATGCTAGTTTTGCTATGTCTACTACTTGTTGCAATGATCATGATTGGGGTGATTCTTCTTATGATCTTCAAAATTTATTTAAGCCCCATGATGAATATGAGATTGATAATATTGTTTGCAATATTATTGAAAGTGGGTTTGGAAGAATGTCAACTTTAGATCCCACATATTTAGAGAATGTTCAATCTTATGAAGTTTTTGATAAAAGTGCGTTTGGGAAGGTCATGACTTTAGGTAATGTTAATCCCACTATTTCGGAAAAGTGCCAACTTTGCATGCATGTGGATCATGTTGAGAATATTTTATGTGATAGCTATATTGTTGAATTTTCTTATGATCCTACATGTAATTACTATTAGAGAGGAAAATATGGTGGTAGAAATTTTCATGTTACTAAATTACCTCTCGTTATGTTGAGATTGCTATTGTTTCTTTCCTCTTCCTTGCATATGCTAGTTTTTGCTTGCCTTGATAATTTGTTTGCCTATAAGATGCCTATTCATAGGAAGTATGTTAGACTTAGATGTGTTTGTCACATGCTTTATGATGCTCCTTTTGTGCTTCAATTCTTGTCTTTCATGTGAGCATCATTAAAATTATCAATGCCTAGCTATAAGGCTTTAAAGAAAAGCGCTTCTTGGGAGACATACCAATATTTTTCCTTGCTGTTATTTAATAAATAAATTATTTAGACTCTGTTATTGTTGTGTTTTTTGTGTTTAATTAGTGTTTGTGCCAAGTAGAACCGTTGGGAAGACTTGGGGAAAGTCTTGTTGAACTTGCTGTAAAAAACAGAAACTTTAGCGCTCACGAGAACTGCTGTAATTTTTATTTGAAGAGTGATATTTAGTTAATTCTTGTTGCAGATGATTAATAGATAAATTCCTCACGTCCAACATTTTATTTTAGAATTTTTGGAGTTCTAGATCTTGCTCTAGCTACAGATTACTACAGACTGTTCTGTTTTTGACAGATTCTGTTTTTCGTGTGTTGTTTGCTTATTTTGATGAATCAATGGTTAGTAAAATAGTTTATAATCCATAGAGAAGTTGGAATAAAGTATGTTTAACACAAATATAAATAAATAATGAGTTCATTACAGTACCTTGAAGTGGTCTTTTGTTTTCTTTCACTAACGGAGCTCACGAGTTTTCTATTTTGAGTTTTGTGTTGTGAAGTTTTCAAGTTTTGGGTGAATTCTTTTGATGGATCATGGAACAAGGAGTGGCAAGAGCCTAAGCTTGGGTATTCCCATGGCACCCCCAAGATAATCCAAGGACACCAAAAAGTCAAAGCTTGGGGATGCCCCGGAAGGCATCCCCTCTTTTCGTCCACTCCATCGGTAATTTACTTGGAGCTATATTTTTATTCACCAACATGATATGTGTTTTGCTTGGAGCGTCTTGTATTATTTGTGTCTTTGTGTCTTAGTATGCCAAAATCATACTTGCTGCACACACCTTTTGAGAGAGCCATACATGAATTAAAATTTGATAGAATACTCTATGTGCTTCACTTATATCTTTTGAGCTAAGTAGTTTTGCTCTATGTGCTTCACTTATATCTTTTGAGCTAGATAGTTTTGCTCTATGTGCTTCACTTATATCTTTTGAGCTAGATAATTTTGCTCTATGAGCTTCACTTATATCTTTTGAGCTAAGTAGTTTTTCTCTATGTGCTTCACTTATATCTTTTGAGCTAGATAATTTTGCTCTATGTGCTTCACTTATATCTTTTAGAGCACGGTGGTGGATTCGTTTTAAAGAAACTATTGATCTCTCATGCTTCACTTAAATTAATTTATGATTCTCTTAATAGCATGGTAATTTGCCTAATAATAATATGCTTGGTCTTCAAGATTTGTCAAACTTTCTTTTGAGTGTGTTGAATACTAAGAAAAGATTGAAGCATGATAATTGTTTTGAGATATGGAGGTGATAATATTCAAGTCATGCTAGTTGAGTAGTTGTGAATTTAAAGAATACTTGTGTTGAAGTTTGTGATTCCCGTAGCATGCACGTATGGTGAACCGTTATGTGATGAAGTCGGAGCATGATTTTTTATTGATTGTCTTCCTTATGAGTGGCGGTCGGGGACGAGCGATGGTCTTTTCCTACCAATCTATCCCCCTAGGAGCATGCGCGTAATACTTTGCTTTGATAACTTCTAGATTTTTGCAATAAGTATATGAGTTCTTTATGACTAATGTTGAGTCCATGGATCATACGCACTCCCACCCTTCCACCCTTGCTAGCCTCTCTAATACCGCACAACTTTCGCCGGTGTCATACACCTACCATATACCTTCCTCAAAACAGCCACCATACCTACCTATTATGGCATTTCCATAGCCATTCCGAGATATATTGCCATGCAACTTTCCACCATCTAGTTCGTCATGACACATCCATCATTGTCATATTGCTTAGCATGATCATGTAGTTGACATAGTATTTGTGGCAAAGCCACCATTCATAATTCTTTCATACTTGTCACTCTTGATTCATTGCATATCCCGGTACACCGCCGGAGGCATTCATATAGAGTCATACTTTGTTTTAGTATCGAGTTGTAATCATTGAGTTGTAAATAAGTAGAAGTGTGATGATTATCATTCAATAGAGCATTGTCCCCAAAAAAAAGAAAGGACAAAGAAAAAAAAAGAAGGCCCCAAAAAATAAAAAAATAAAAAAGGGACAATGCTACTATCCTTTTTTCCACACTTGTGCTTCAAAGTAGCACCATGATATAGCGAGTCTCATATATTGTGCTTCAAAGTAGCACCATGTTCTTCATATAGAGAGTCTCATATGTTGTCACTTTCATATACTAGTGGGAATTTTACGTTATAGTAGTTGGCTTGTATATTCCAATGTTGGGCTTCCTCAAATTGCCCTAGGTCTTCGTGAGCAAGCAAGTTGGATGCACACCCACTAGTTTCTTTTGTTGAGCTTTCATACATTTATAGCTCTAGTGCATCCGTTGCATGGCAATCCCTACTCACTCACATTGATATCTATTGATGGGCTTCTCCATAGCCCATTCATACGCCTAGTTGATGTGAGACTATCTTCTCCTTTTTGTCTTCTCCACAACCACCATTCTATTCCACCTATAGTGCTATATCCATGGCTCACGCTCATGTATTGCGTGAAGATTGAAAAAGTTTTGAAAAATTTAGAGTATGAAACAATTGCTTGGCTTGCCATCGGGGTTGTGCATGATTTAAATACTTTGTGTGGGGAAGATGGAGCATAGCCAGACTATATGATTTTGCAGGGATAACTTTCTTTGGCCATGCTATTTTGAGAAGACATAATTGCTTTATTAGTATGCTTGAAGTATTATTATTTTCTATGTCAATATAAACTTTTGTCTTGAATCTTTCTAATCTGAATATTCATACCACAATTAAGAAGATTTGCATTGAAATTATGCCAAGTAGCACTCCGCATCAAAATTTCTCTTTTTATCATTTACCTACTCGAGGACGAGCAGGAATTAAGCTTGGGGATGCCTGATACGTCTCCAACGTATCTATAATTTTTGATTGCTCCATGCTATATTATCTACTGTTTTGGACTATATTGGGCTTTATTTTCCACTTTTATATTATTTTTGGGACTAACCTATTAACCGGAGGCCCAGCCCAGAATTGTTGCTTTTTTGCCTATTTCAGTGTTTCGGATAAACAGAATATCAAACGGAGTCCAAATGGAATAAAATCTTCGGGAACATGATTTTCTCACCGAACGTGATCCAGGAGACTTGGACCCTACTACAAGGTATCAAAGAGGAGGTCACGAGGGTGGGGACGCCCCCCTAGGGCGCGCCCCCTGCCTCGTGGGCCCCTCGGTGCTCCACCGACGTACTCCTTCCTCCTATATATACACACGTACCCCCAAACAATCAGAACATGAGCCAAAAACCTAATTCCACCACCGCAACTTTCTGTATCCACGAGATCCCATCTTGGGGCCTGTTTCGGAGCTCCGCCAGAAGAGGGCCGTCATCACGGAGGGCTTCTACATCATCCTAGCCCCTCCAATGAAGTATGAGTAGTTTACCTCAGACCTTTGGGGTCCATAGTTAGTAGCTATATGGCTTCTTCTCTCTCTTTGAATCTCAATACAAAGTTCTCCCCCTCTCTTATGGAGATCTATTCGATGTAATCTTCTTTTTGCGGTGTGTTTCTTGAGACTGATGAATTGTGGGTTTATGATCAAGTCTATCTATGAATAATATTTGAATCTTTTCTGAATTCTTTTATGTATGATTGGTTATATTTGCAAGTCTCTTCGAATTATCCGTTTGGTTTGGCCAACTAGATTGGTAGTTCTTGCCATGGGAGAAGTGCTTAGCTTTGGGTTCGATCTTGCGGTGTCCTTACCCAGTGAAAGAAGGGGCAGCAAGGCACGTATTGTATCGTTGCCATCGAGGATAACAAGATGGGGTTTATTTCATATTGCATGAATTTATCTCTCTACATCATGTCATCTTGCTTAAGGCGTTACTCTATTTTTAACTTAATACATTAGATGCATGCTGGATAGCGGTCGATGAGTGGAGTAATAGTAGTAGATGTAGAATCTTTTCGATCTACTTGTCACGGACGTGATGCCTATATACATGATCATGCCTAGATATTCTCATAACTATGCTCAATTCTGTCAATTGCTCAACAGTAATTTTTCACCCACCGTGGAATACTTATGCTCTTGAGAGAAGCCACTAGTGAAACCTATGGCCCCCGGGTCTATTATCATCATATCAATCTCCATTACTTTAATATTGTTTTGCTTTTTTTACTTTGCCTTTACTTTTTACTTTGCATCTTTATACCAAAAATACCAAAAGTATTATATCTATCAGATCTCACTCTCATAAGTGATCGTGAAGGGCTTGACAACCCCTAATCGCGTTGGTTGCGAGTAGCTATCGCTTTGGGCAGGTACGAGGGACTTGAGCATGGGCTCCTACTGGATTGATACCTTGGTTCTCAAAAACTGAGGGAAATACTTACGCTACTCTACTGCATCATCCCTTCCTCTTCGGGGAAAACCAACGCAAGCTCAAGACGTAGCACACCGCCGGAGGCATTCACATAGAGTCATATTTTGTTCTAAGTATTGAGTTGTAATTCTTTAGTTGCAAGTAAAAAGAAGTGTGATGATCATCATTATTAGAGCATTTTCCCAGTGTGGAAAGGATGATGGAGACTATGATTCCCCCAAAAGTCGGGATGAGACTCCAGACGAAAAATAAAAAATAAAAAAAGAGGTCAAAAAAATAAAAATAAAAGAAAGAAGGCCCAAATAAAAAAGAGAAAAAGAGAGAAGGTACAATGTTACAATCCTTTTTCCACACTTGTGCTTCAAAGTAGCACCATGATCTTCATGATAGAGAGTCTCCTATATTGTCACTTTCATAAACTAGTGGGAATTTTACATTATAGAACTTGGCTTGTATATTCCAATGATGGGCTTCCTCAAATTTCCCAAGGTCTTCGTGAGAAAGCAAGTTGGATGCACACCCACTTAGTTTCTTTTGTTGAGCTTTCATACACTTATAGCTCTAGTGCATCCGTTGCATGGCAATCCCTACTCACTCACATTGATATCTATTGATGGGCATCTCCATAGCCCATTGATATGCCTAGTTGATGTGAGACTATCTTCTCCTTTTTGTCTTCTCCACAAATACCATTCTATTCCACCTATAGTGCTATATCCATGGCTCACGCTCATATATTGCGTGAAGATTGAAAAAGTTTGAGAACATCAAAAGTATGAAACAATTGCTTGGCTTGTCATCGGGGTTATGCATGATTTAATATTTTGTGTGATGAATATAGAGCATAGCCAGACTATATGATTTTGTAGGGATAACTTTCTTTAGCCATGTTATTTTGAGAAGACATGATTGGTTAGTTAGTATGCTTGAAGTATTATTATTTCTATGTCCATATTAAACTTTTATCTTGAATCTTTCGGATCTGAACATTCATGCCACAATAAAGAAAAATTACATTGAGAAATATGTTAGGAAGCATTCCACATCAAAAAATTTGTTTTTATCATTTACCTGCTCGAGGACGTGCAGGAATTAAGCTTGGGGATGCTTGATACGTCTCTAACATATCTATAATTTTTTATTGTTCCATGCTATTATATTATCTGTTTTGGATGTTAATGGGCTTTATTATACACTTTTATATTATTTTGGGACTAACTTATTAACCGGAGGCCCGGCCCAAATTGCTGTTTTTTTGCCTATTTCAGTGTTTTGTAGAAAAGGAATATCAAACGGAGTCCAAACGGAATGAAAACTTTGGGAGTGTTATTTTTGGAACAAATGTGATCTAGGGGACTTGGAGCGGATGTCAAGAAATAATCGAGGAGGCCACGAGGTAGGGGGGTGATGACCCACAAGTATAGGGGATCTATCGTAGTCCTTTCGATAAGTAAGAGTGTCGAACCCAATGAGGAGCAGAAGGCAATGATAAGCGGTTTTCAGCAAGGTATTCTCTGCAAGCACTGAAATTATAGGTAACAAATAGTTTTGTGATAAGATAATTTGTAACGAGCAACAAGTAACAAAAGTAAATAAAGTGCAGCAAGGTGGCCCAATCCTTTTTGTAGCAAAGGACAAGCCTGGACAAATTATTATATAGAGAAAAGCAATCCCGAGGACACATGGGAATTATCGTCAAGCTAGGTTTCATCACGATCATATGATTCGCGTTCGGTACTTTGATAATTTGGTATGTGGGTGGACCGGTGCTTGGGTACTGTCCTTACTTGGACAAGCATCCCACTTATGATTAACCTCTATTGCAAGCATCCGCAACTACAACAAAAGTATTAAGGTAAACCTAACCATAGCATGAAACATATGGATCCAAATCAGCCCCTTACGAAGCAACGCATAAACTAGGGTTTAAGCTTCAGTCACTCTAGCAACCCATCATCTACTTATTACTTCCCAATGCCTTCCTCTAGGCCCAAATAATGGTGAAGTGTCATGTAGTCGACGTTCACATAACACCACTAGAGGAGAGACAACATACATCTCATCAAAATATCGAACGAATACCAAATTCACATGACTACTAATAGCAAGACTTCTCCCATCTCCTCAGGAACAAACGTAACTACTCACAAAGCATATTCATGTTCATAATCAGAGGGGTATTAATCTGCATATAGGATCTGAACATATGATATTCCACCAAATAAACCAACTAGCATCAACTACGAGGAGAAGTCAACACTACTAGCAACCCACAGGTACGAATCCCAGAATTAGAGACAAGAATTGGATACAAGAGATGAACTAGGGTTTGAGAGGAGATGGTGCTGGTGAAGATGTTGATAGAGATTGATCCCCTCCCGATGAGAGGATCGTTGGTGATGACGATGGCGATGATTTTCCCCTCCCGGAGGGAAGTGTCCCCGGCAGAACAGCTCCGCCGGAGCCCTAGATTGGTTCCACCAAGGTTCCGCCTCATGGCGGCGGAGTCTCGTCCTGAAAGCTTGCTTATGATTTTTTTCCTCAATGAAAGACTCCATATAGCAGAAGATGGGCATCGGAGGGCCATGAGAACCCACAAGTATAGGGGATCGCAATAGTTTTCGATAAGTAAGAATGTCGAACCCAACGAGGAGCTAAAGGTAGAACAAATATTCCCTCAAGTTCTATCAACCACCGATACAACAATACGCACGCTTGACGTTCGCTCTACCTAGAACAAGTATGGAACTAGAAGTACTTTGTAGGTGTTGTTGGATAGGTTTGCAAGGTAATAAAGAGCATGAAAATAAAAAGTAGGGGCTATTTAGATAAGGACACAACTAAGTAAGTTTTATAAAGAGCTTTTTCTTACGAGAAAGTTATTTGTCCCTAGGCAATCGATAACTAGACCGGTAATCATTATTGCAATTTTATATGAGGGAGAAGCATAAGCTAACGTACTTTCTCTACTTGGATCATATGCACTTATGATTGGAACTCTAGCAAGCATCTGCAACTACTAAAGATCATTAAGGTAAAACCCAACCATAGCATTAAAGCATCAAGTCCTCTTTATTCCATACGCAACAACCTACTTACTCGGGTTTGTGTTTCAGTCACTCACGCAACCCACTATAAGTGAATCATGAACGTATTGCAACACCCTACAGCGGGGATCCCTCACGCTTGCGCGACACGGAGAGCACCATAGGACAGCAACAACAATAAAACATGCAACTCAAACCAATCTTGATCATCAAATAGCCCATAGGACAAAACGGATCTACTCAAACATCATAGGATAGCCATACATCATTGGGAAATAATATATAGTGTTGAGCACCATGTTTAAGTACATATTGTTGGGGAACGTAGTAATTTCGAAAATTTTCCTACGCACACGCAAGATCATGGTGATGCATAGCAACGAGGGGGAGAGTCTGATCTATGTACCCTTGTAGATCGCAACGGAAGCGTTGACACAACGTAGAGGAAGTAGTCGTACGTCTTCTTCCCGATCCAACCGATCCAAGCACCGTTACTCCGGCACCTCCGAGTTCTTAGCACACGTTCAGCTCGATGATGATCCTCGGGCTCCGATCCAGCAAAGCGTCGAGGAAGAGTTCCGTCAGCACGACGGCGTGGTGACGATCTTGATGTACTACCGACGCAGGGCTTCGCCTAAGCTCTACAACGATATGACCGAGGTGGAATTTGGTGGCAGGGGGCACCACACACGGCTAAGGAACGATCAACAATGATCAACTTGTGTGTCTATGGGGTGCCCCCTGCCCCCGTATATAAAGGAGCAGGGAGAGGGGTTCGGCCGGCCAGGGAGAGGGCCGCAGGAGGAGTCCTACTCCTACCGGGAGTAGGACTCCCCCCCCCAATCCTATTCCTAATAGGAATCCTCAAGGGGGAAAGAGAGAAGGGGTGGCCGGCCACCTTCCCTAGTCCTATTAGGACTAGGAAAGGGGGGAGGTGCGCAGCCCTCTATGGCAGCCCCTTTCACTTTTCCACTAAGGCCCAATAGGCCCATTTGCCTCCCGGGGGGTTCCGGTAACCCTCCCGGTATTCCGGCAAAATCCCGATTTCACCCGGAACACTTCCGATGTCCAAACATAGCCTTCCAATATATCAATCTTTACGTCTCGACCATTTCAAGACTCCTTATCATATCCGTGATCATATCCGGGTCTCCGAACAACCTTCGGTACATCAAAATGCATAAACTCATAATAACTGTCATCGTAACGTTAAGCGTGCGGACCCTACGGTTCGAGAACAATGTAGGCATGACCGAGACATGTCTCCGGTCAATAACCAATAGCGGGACCTGGATGCCCATATTGGCTCCTACATATTCTATGAAGATCTTTATCGGTCAGACCGCATAACAACATACGTTGTTCCCTTTGTCATCGGTATGTTACTTGCCCGAGATTCGATCGTCGGTATCCAATACCTAGTTCAATCTCGTTACTGGCAAGTCTCTTTACTCGTTCCGTAATACATCATCTCATAACTAACATCTTAGTTATTATGCTTGCAAGGCTTTATGTGATGTGTATTACCGAGAGGGCCCAGAGATACCTCCCCGACAATCGGAGTGACAAACCCTAATCTCGAAATACGCCAACCCAACATCTACCATTTGAGACACCTGTAGTACTCCTTTATAATCACCCAGTTACGTTGTGACGTTTGGTAGTACCCAAAGTGTTCCTCCGGTAAACGGGAGTTGCATAATCTCATAGTTATAGGAACATGTATAAGTCATGAAGAAAGCAATAGCAACATACTAAACGATCGGGTGCTAAGCTAATGGAATGGGTCATGTCAATCAGATCATTCAACTAATGATGTGACCTCGTTAATCAAATAACAACTCTTTGTTCATGGTTAGGAAACATAACCATCTTTGATTAACGAGCTAGTCAAGTAGAGGCATACTAGTGACACTTTGTTGGTCTATGTATTCACACATGTATTATGTTTCCGGTTAATACAATTCTAGCATGAATAATAAACATTTATCATGATATAAATAAATAATAACTTTATTATTGCCTCTAGGGCATATTTCCTTCAGTCTCCCACTTGCACTAGAGTCAATAATCTAGATTACACAGTAATGATTCTAACACCCATGGAGCTTTGGTGCTGATCATGTTTTGCTCGTGGAAGAGGCTTAGTCAACGGGTCTGCAACATTCAGATCCGTATGTATCTTGCAAATCTCTATGTCTCCCACCTGGACTAAATCCCGGATGGAGTTGAAGCGTCTCTTGATGTGTTTGGTCCTTTTGTGAAATCTGGATTCCTTTGCCAAAGCAATTGCACTAGTATTGTCACAAAAGATTTTCATTGGACCCGATGCACTAGGTATGACACCTAGATCAGATATGAACTCCTTCATCCAGACTCCTTCGTTTGCTGCTTTCGAAGCAGCTATGTACTCCGCTTCACATGTAGATCCCGCTACAACGCTTTGTTTAGAACTGCACCAACTGACAGCTCCACCGTTTAAAGTAAACACGTATCCGGTTTGCGATTTAGAATCGTCCGGATCAGTGTCAAAGCTTGCATCAACGTAACCTCTTACGGTGAGCTCTTTGTCACCTCCATATACGAGAAACATATCCCTAGTCCTTTTCAGGTATTTCAGGATGTTCTTGACCGCTGTCCAGTGATCCACTCCTGGATTACTTTGGTACCTCCCTGCTAAACTTATAGCAAGGCACACATCAGGTCTGGTACACAGCATTGCATACATGATAGAGCCTATGGCTGAAGCATAGGGAACATCTTTCATTTTCTCTCTATCTTCTGCAGTGGTCGGGCATTGAGTCTGACTCAACTTCACACCTTGTAACACAGGCAAGAACCCTTTCTTTGCTTGATCCATTTTGAAATTCTTCAAAATCTTGTCAAGGTATGTGCTTTGTGAAAGTCCAATTAAGCATCTTGATCTATCTCTATAGATCTTTATGCCTAATATGTAAGCAGCTTCCCCGAGGTCTTTCATCGAAAAACTTTTATTCAAGTATCCCTTTATGCTATCCAGAAATTCTATATCATTTCCAATCAGCAATATGTCATCCACATATAGTATCAGAAATGCTACAGAGCTCCCACTCACTTTCTTGTAAATACAGGCTTCTCCAAAAGTCTGTATAAAGCCAAATGCTTTGATCACACTATCAAAGCGTTTATTCCAACTCCGAGATGCTTGCACCAGTCCATAAATGGATCGCTGGAGTTTGCATACTTTGTTAGCTCACTTTGGATCGACAAAACCTTCTGGTTGCATCATATACAACTCTTCTTCCAGAAATCCATTCAGGAATGCAGTTTTGACATCCATCTGCCATATTTCATAATCATAAAATGCGGCAATTGCTAACATGATTCTGACGGATTTAAGCATCGCTACGGGTGAGAAGGTCTCATCGTAGTCAACCCCTTGAACTTGTCGAAAACCTTTTGCGACAAGTCGAGCTTTATAGACAGTAACATTACCGTCGGCGTCAGTCTTTTTCTTGAAGATCCATTTATTCTCAATTGCTTGCTGATCATCGGGCAAGTCAACCAAAGTCCATACTTTGTTCTCATACATGGATCCCATCTCAGATTTCATGGCCTCAAGCCACTTTGCGGAATCTGGGCTCACCATCGCTTCTTCATAGTTCGCAGGTTCATCATGATCTAGTAGCATGACTTCCAGAACTGGATTACCGTACCACTCTGGTGCGGATCTCACTCTGGTTGATCTACGTGGTTCAGTAGTATCTTGTCCTGAAGTTTCATGATCATCATCATTAGCTTCCTCACTAATTGGTATAGGTGTCGCAGAAACAGTTTTCTGTGATGTACTATTTTCCAGTAAGGGAGCAGGTACAGTTACCTCGTCAAGTTCTACTTTCCTCCCACTCACTTCTTTCGAGAGAAACTCCTTCTCTAGAAATTATCCATTCTTAGCAACGAATGTCTTGCCTTCGGATCTGTGATAGAAGGTATACCCAACAGTTTTCTTTGGGTATCCTATGAAGACACATTTCTCCGCTTTGGGTTCGAGCTTATCAGGTTGAAGCTTTTTCACATAAGCATCGCAGCCCCAAACTTTAAGAAACGACAACTTTGGTTTCTTGCCAAACCATAGTTCATAAGGCGTCGTCTCAACGGATTTTGATGGTGCCCTATTTAACGTGAATGCGGCCGTCTCTAAACCATAACCCCAAAACGATAGCGGTAAATCAGTAAGAGACATCATAGATCGCACCATATCTAGTAAAGTACGATTACGACGTTCGGACACACCATTACGCTGTGGTGTTCCGGGTGGCGTGAGTTGCGAAACTATTCCACAATTTTTCAAATGTACACCAAACTCGTAACTCAAATATTCTCCTCCACGATCAGATTGTAGAAACTTTATTTCTTGTTATGATGATTTTCAACTTCACTCTGAAATTCCTTGAACTTTTCAAATGTTTCAAACTTATGTTTCATTAAGTAGATATACCCATATCTGCTTAAATCATCTGTGAAGGTGAGAAAATAACGATATCCGCCACAAGCCTCAATATTCATTGGACCACATACATCGGTATGTATGATTTCCAATAAATCTGTTGCCCTCTCCATAGTACCGGAGAACGGTGTTTTAGTCATCTTGCCTATGAGGCATGGTTCGCAAGTACCAAGTGATTCATAATCAAGTGGTTCCAAAAGCCCATCAGTATGGAGTTTCTTCATGCGCTTTACACCGATATGACCTAAACGGCAGTGCCACAAATAAGTTGCACTATCATTATCAACTCTGCATCTTTTGGCTTCTACATTATGAATATGTGTATCACTACTATCGAGATTCAACAAGAATAGACCACTCTTCAAAGGTGCATGACCATAAAAGATATTACTCATATAAATAGAACAACCATTATTCTCTGATTTAAATGAATAACCGTCTCGCATTAAACAAGATCCAGATATAATGTTCATGCTCAACGCTAGCACCAAATAACAATTATTTAGTTCTAATATTAATCCCGAAGGTAGATGTAGAGGTAGCGTGCCGACCGCGATCACATCGACTTTGGAACCGTTTCCCACGCGCATCGTCACCTCGTCCTTTGCTAGCGTCCGCTTATTCCGTAGTCCCTGTTTCGAGTTGCAAATATTAGCAACAGAACCAGTATCAAATACCCAGGTGCTACTGCGAGCTCTAGTAAGGTACACATCAATAACATGTATATCACATATACCTTTGTTCACCTTGCCATCCTTCTTATCCGCCAAATACTTGGGGCAGTTCCGCTTCCAGTGACCAGTCTGCTTGCAGTAGAAGCACTCAGTTTCAGGCTTAGGTCCAGACTTGGGTTTCTTCTCCTGAGCAGCAACTTGCTTGTTGTTCTTCTTGAAGTTCCCCTTCTTCTTCCCTTTGCCCTTTTTCTTGAAACTAGTGGTTTTGTTAACCATCAACACTTGATGCTCCTTCTTGATTTCTACCTCCGCAGCTTTCAGCATTGCGAAGAGCTCGGGAATAGTCTTGTTCATCCCTTGCATATTATAGTTCATCAAGAAGCTCTTGTAGCTTGGTGGCAGTGATTGGAGAATTCTTTCAATGACGCAATCATCTGGAAGATTAACTCCCATCTGAATCAAGTGATTATTATACCCAGATATTTTGAGTATATGCTCACTGACAGAACTATTCTCCTCCATCTTGCAGCTATAGAACTTATTGGAGACTTCATATCTCTCAATTCAGGCATTTGCTTGAAATATTAACTTCAACTCCTGGAACATCTCATATGCTCCATGACGTTCAAAACGTCGTTGAAGTCCCGATTCTAAGCCGTAAAGCATGGCACACTGAAATATCGAGTAGTCATCAGCTTTGCTCTGCCAGACGTTCATAACATCTGGTGTTGCTCCAGCAGCAGGCCTGGCACCTAGCGGTGCTTCCAGGACGTAATTCTTCTGTGCAACAATGAGGATAATCCTCAGGTTACGGACCCAGTCCGTGTAATTGCTACCATCATCTTTCAACTTTGCTTTCTCAAGGAACGCATTAAAATTCAACGGAACAACAGCACGAGCCATCTATCTACAATCAACATAAACAAGCAAGATACTATCAGGTACTAAGTTCATGATAAGTTTAAGTTCAGTTAATCAAATTACTTAGGAACTCCCACTTAGATAGACATCCCTCTAATCCTCTAAGTGATCACGTGATCCAAATCAACTAAACCATAACCGATCATCACGTGAGATGGAGTAGTTTTCAATGGTGAACATCGTCATGTTGATCATATCTACTATATGATTCACGCTCGACCTTTCGGTCTCTGTGTTCCGAGGACATATCTGCATATGCTAGGCTCGTCAAGTTTAACCTGAGTATTCTGCGTGTGCAAAACTGGCTTGCACCCGTTGTAGATGGACGTAGAGCTTATCACACCCGATCATCACGTGGTGTCTCGGCACGACGAACTTTAGCAACGGTGCATACTCAGGGAGAACACTTCTTGATATTTTAGTGAGAGATCATCTTATAATGCTACCGTCGATCAAAGCAAGATAAGATGCATAAAAGGATAAACATCACATGCAATCAATATAAGTGATATGATATGGCCATCATCATCTTGTGCTTGTGATCTCCATCTCCGAAGCACCGTCTTGATCACCATCGTCACCGGCGCGACACCTTGATCTCCATCGTAGCATCGTTGTCGTCTCGCTAATCTTATGCTTCCACGACTATCACTACCGCTTACTAATAAAGTAAAGCATTACATCGCGATTTCATTGCATACAATAAAGCGACAACCATATGGCTCCTGCCAGTTGCCGATAACTTGGTTACAAAACATGATCATCTCATACAATAAAATCAGCATCATGCCTTGACCATATCACATCACAACATGCCCTGCAAAAACAAGTTAGACGTCCTCTACTTTGTTGTTGCAAGTTTTACGTGGCTGCTACGGGCTTAAGTAAGAACTCATCTCACCTATGCATCAAAACCACAACGATAGTTTGTCAAATAGACTCCGTTTTAACCTTCTCAAGGACCGGGCGTAGCCACACTTGGTTCAACTAAAGTTGGAGAGACAGTCTTCCGCAAGCCATCTGTGTGCATAGCACGTCGAGGGAACCGGTCTCGCGTAAGAGTACACGTAAGGTTGGTCCAGATCGTCTCGTCCAACAATACCGCCGAACCAAAGTATGACATGCTGGTAGGCAGTATGACTTGTATCGCCCACAACTCACTTGTGTTCTACTCGTGCAAATAACATCAAACCATAAAACCTAGGCTCGGATGCCACTGTTGGGGAACGTAGTAATTTCGAAAATTTTCCTACGCACACGCAAGATCATGGTGATGCATAGCAATGAGGGGGAGAGTCTGATCTATGTACCCTTGTAGATCGCAACGGAAGCGTTGACACAACGTAGAGGAAGTAGTCGTACGTCTTCTTCCCGATCCAACCGATCCAAGCACTGTTACTCCGGCACCTCCGAGTTCTTAGCACACGTTCAGCTCGATGACGATCCTCGGGCTCCGATCCAGCAAAGCGTCGAGGAAGAGTTCCGTCAGCACGACGGCGTGGTGATGATCTTGATGTACTACCGACGCAGGGCTTCGCCTAAGCTCTACAACGATATGACCGAGGTGGAATTTGGTGGCAGGGGGCACCGCACACGGCTAAGGAACGATCAACAATGATCAACTTGTGTTTCTATGGGGTGCCCCCTGCCCCCGTATATAAAGGAGCAGGGAGAGGGGTTTGGCCGGCCAGGGAGAGGGGCGCAGGAGGAGTCCTACTCCTACCGGGAGTAGGACTCCCCCCCCCCCCAATCCTATTCCTAATAGGAATCCTCAAGGGGGAAAGAGAGAAGGGGTGGCCGGCCACCTTCCCTAGTCCTATTAGGACTAGGAAAGGGGGGAGGTGCACAGCCCTCTATGGCAGCCCCTTTCACTTTTCCACTAAGGCCCAATAGGCCCATTTGCCTCCCGGGGGGTTCCGGTAACCCTCCCGGTATTCCGGTAAAATCCCGATTTCACCCGGAACACTTTCGATGTCCAAACATAGCCTTCCAATATATCAATCTTTACGTCTCGACCATTTCGAGACTCCTCGTCATGTCCGTGATCACATCCGGGACTCCGAACAACCTTCTGTACATCAAAATGCATAAACTCATAATAACTGTCATCGTAACGTTAAGCGTGCGGACCCTACGGTTCGAGAACAATGTAGACATGACCGAGACATGTCTCCGGTCAATAACCAATAGCGGGACCTGGATGCCCATATTGGCTCCTACATATTCTACGAAGATCTTTATCGGTCAGACCGCATAACAACATACGTTGTTCCCTTTGTCATCGGTATGTTACTTGCCCGAGATTCGATCGTCGGTATCCAATACCTAGTTCAATCTCGTTACTGGCAAGTCTCTTTACTCGTTCCGTAATACATCATCTCATAACTAACATCTTAGTTATTATGCTTGCAAGGCTTTATGTGATGTGTATTACCGAGAGGGCCCAGAGATACCTCTCCGACAATCGGAGTGACAAACCCTAATCTCGAAATACGCCAACCCAACATCTACCATTGGAGACACCTGTAGTACTCCTTTATAATCACCCAGTTACGTTGTGACGTTTGGTAGTACCCAAAGTGTTCCTCCGGTAAACGGGAGTTGCATAATCTCATAGTTATAGGAACATGTATAAGTCATGAAGAAAGCAATAGCAACATACTAAACAATCGGGTGCTAAGCTAATGGAATGGGTCATGTCAATCAGATCATTCAACTAATGATGTGACCTCGTTAATCAAATAACAACTCTTTGTTCATGGTTAGGAAACATAACCATCTTTGATTAACGAGCTAGTCAAGTAGAGGCATACTAGTGACACTTTGTTGGTCTATGTATTCACACATGTATTATGTTTCCGGTTAATACAATTCTAGCATGAATAATAAACATTTATCATGATATAAATAAATAATAACTTTATTATTGCCTCTAGGGCATATTTCCTTCACATGTTACAGTGGGTAAGAGAGGGATTACACCGCTGCATAGAGGGGGGACGAGTTGGTGATGATGGCGGTGAAGTCGTTGGTGAAGATTGCGGTGATGATGACGGCCACGGCAGCGTTCCGACGCCACCGGAAGAGAAGGGGAGAGGGGGGCTCCTTCGTCTTCTTCTTCCTTGACCTCCTCCCTAGATGGGAGAAGGGTTTTCCCTCTGGTCCATGGCCTCCATGGCGTGGGAGGGGCGAGAGCCCCTCCGAGATTGGATTTGTCTCTCTGTCTCTCTCCGTTTCTACGTTCTGTTCTGCTGCCCTTTCACCGTTTCTTTTATATCTGGAGACCCGTAACGCCGATTGGGTTGAAACCTTCGCCTAGATCTTTTTCCAAAAATTAGCTTTCTTGCGGCCAAAGTAGAGCATCAACCGCCTTACGAGTGGCCCACGAGGGTGGGGGCGCGCCTGCCTGTAGTGGTCGTGGCCCCACCCTCGTGGCCACCTCGGGCACCGTCTCGCGTTGATTTTCTTCTCAAAAATCACAAATATTCCAAAATAATTCTCCCTCCGTTTTTATCCCGTTTGGATTCCGTTTGATATGGATATCCTGCGAAACCAAAAACATGCAACAGACAGGAACTGGCACTCGGCACTGGATCAATATGTTAGTCCCAAAAATAGTATAAAAAGTTGCCAAAAAGTATATGGAAGTTGTAGAATATTGGCATGGAACAATAAAAAATTATAGATACAACGGAGACGTATCAGCATCCCCAAGCTTACTTCCTGCTTGTCCTCGAGTAGGTAAATGATAAAAATGATAATTTTTGATGTGGAATGCTACCTAGCATAATCTTGATCATATGTCTAATCATGGCATGAATATTAAGACACGGGTGATTCAAAGCAATAGTCTATCCTTTGACATAAAAACAATAATACTTCAAGCATACCAACCAAGCAATTATGTCTTATTGAAATAACATAGCCAAAGAAAGCTCATCCCTACAAAATCATATAGTTTGTCTATGCTCCATCTTCACCACACAAAATATTCACATCATGCACAACCCCGATGACAAGCCAAGCAATTGTTTCATACTTTTGAAGTTTCTCAAACCTTTTCAACTTTCACGCAATACATGAGCGTGAACCATGGACATAGTACTATAGGTGGAATAGAATATGATGATGGGGGTTATGTGGAGAAGACAAAAAAGGAGAAAGTCTCACATTGACGCGGCTAATCAACGAGCTATGGAGATGTCCATCAATTGATGTCAATGTGAGGAGTAGGGATTGCCATGCAACAGATGCACTAGAGCTATAAGTGTATGAAAGCTCAAACTGAAACTAAGTGGGTGTGCATCCAACTTGCTTGCTCATGAAGACCTAGGGCATTTGAGGAAGCCCAACGTTGGAATATACAAGCCAAGTTCTATAATGAAAATTCCCACTAGTATATGAAAGTGATAACTCAAGAGACTCTCTATATGAAGAACATGGTGCTACTTTGAAGCACAAGTGTGGTAAAAGGATAGTAACATTGCCCCTTCTCTCCTTTTCTCTCATTTTTTGTGTTCTTTTTTTCTCTTTTTTGGGCCTTCTTTTTTTGGGCCTTTCTCTCTTTCTTTTTCGTCTAGAGTCTCATCCTGACTTGTGGGGAATCATAGTCTCCATCATCCTTTCCTCACTGGGGCAATGCTCTAATAATGATGATCATCACACTTTTATTTACTTACAACTTGATATCTAGAACAAAGATATGACTCTATATGAATTCCTCCGGTGGTGTACCGGGATGTGCAATGATCTAGCATAGCAATGACATCAAAAAACAGACAAGCCATGAAAACATCACGCTAGCTATCTTACGATCATGCAAAGCAATATGACAATAAATGCTCAACTCATGTATATGCTGATGATGGAAGTTGCATGGCAATATACTCGGAATGGCTATGGAAATGCCATAATAGGTAGGTATGGTGGCTGTTTTGAGGAAGATATAAGGAGGTTTATGTGTGATAGAGCGTATCATATCACGGGGTTTGGATGCACCGGCGAAGTTTGCACCAACTCTCGAGGTGAGAAAGGGCAATGCACGGTCCCGAAGAGGCTAGCAATGATGGAAGGGTGAGAGTGCGTATAATCCATGGACTCAACATTAGTCATAAAGAACTCACATACTTATTGCAAAAGTCTATTAGCTATCGAAACAAAGTACTACGCGCCTGCTCCTAGGGGGATAGATTGGTAGGAAAAGACCGTCGCTCGTCCCCGACCGCCACTCATAAGGAAGACAATCAATAAATACCTCATGCTCCAACTTCGTTACATAACAGTTCACCATACATGCATGCTACGGGACTTGCAAACCTCAACACAAGTATTTCTCAATTTCACAATTACTCAACTAGCACGACTCTAATATCACCACCTTTATATGGCAAAACCATTGCAAGGAATCAAACATATCGTATTCAGTGATCTACAAGTTTTATGTAGGGTTTTATGACTAACCATGTGAATGACCAGTTCCTGTCATCTCTCTAAATAGATATAAGTGAAGCACGGGAGTTTAATTCTTTCTACAAAAGATATGCCCACGCTCTAACAAATATAAGTGAAGCAAAAGAGCATTCTACAAATGGCAGTTTTCTATGTAAAGAGAAATAGGCAATCCAAACTTCAAATGATATAAGTGAAGCACATGAAGCATTCTATAAAGCCATACTCAAAAGATATAAGTGAAGTGCAATGAGAATTCTATAAATCAACCAAGGACTATCTCATACCAACATGGTGCATAAAAGAAAAATGAAAACTAAATGCAAAAGACGCTCCACGATTGCACATATCGCATGAACGAAACAAATCCGAAAACATACCGATAATTGTTGAAGAAAGAGGGGACGCCTTCCGGGACATCCCCAAGCTTAGACGCTTGAGTATCCTTGAATATTTACTTGGGGTGCCTCTGGCATCCCCAAGCTTGAGCTCTTTCCTCTCTTCCTTCTTCTCACATCGAGACCTTCTCGATCATCGAACACTTCATCCACACAAAACTTCAACAGAAAACTCGGTAAGACCCGTTAGTATAATAAAGAAAATCACTACTCGGAGTACTGTTGCAAACCAATTCATAATTTTTTTTGCATTATGCCTACTGTAATATACGTTTCCATGGCTTAATCCACCGATATAAATTGATAGTTTCATTAAAACAAGCAAACTATGCATCAAAAACAGTACAGTCTGTAACAATCTGAACATTCACCATACTTGTGATACTTGAACTTTTTTTCCAAAATTAGGAAAAATAAACAATTTGCATAGAAAGATAGTGCAAAAAGAATCAGAACCATTTGACGTTCCAGCTAAAAATGTAAAATAGCGCACTACAGCCAAAGTTTCTGTCCTGCACCGTACAAACCATCAAGCAAATGTAAACATCCTAAAGGCAAACATTGGCACATTATTTTTATAATACAATGGAATTGTACAAGGGGATAATTGTTTTTGTTGAAAAGTTTCTATAATCAAGATTCACAAAGTTGTCGTGAGCATCAACAAAGTTCAAGGAGCTCTCCCACTTCAACAATGCTTGTCTTTCTCACTTTCACTTTCCTTTTTGAAAATGTTTTGGGTTCCCCTCTTTATTTTTGTTGTTTTTAAACTATATAAAAGCACTCAACAGAAATAAATAACTCTAAAACTTTCGGGTTGTCTCCCTGGCAGCGCTTTCTTTAAAGCCATTAAGCTAGGCATATAATGCTCAAGTAATGGATCCACCCAGATCCCAAGGTATATCAAAGCCAATTTTAATTAACAATGATTTGTAATTTAGTAGTGAGAACAAAGTAACATATATCATGCAACAACGAAGTCTAACTCTCTTCCTATGCATCGGCATGTCATAAAAGAACAATTCATGCACAGATAGTAAAGGCCAATGCATAGTATAAACAGTTTCTTGCAATTTTATCATATTGGAAACATAGAGTGGTGGAGATATAGTTCCTCTCTATTAATAATTGCAAGTAGGAGCAGGAAGCACATGCATATTATATTCATCAAAATCATCATGTGCAACGGTATAAGGCAACCCATCAATATAATCCTTAATAAGGGTAAACTTCTCGGATATATTGTAGTTGGGAGAATTCAAAAAGATAATAGGAATATCATGCGTGGGTGCAATAGCAACAATTTCATGTTTAACATAAGGAACTATAGCAAGTTCATCTCCATAATCATAATTCATATTGGCATCTTGGCCACAAGCATAGCAAGCATCATCAAAAAGGGATATTTCAAAAGAATCAACGGGATCATAGCAATTATCATAGCATTCATCCTTCGATAAGCACGAAGGTTAATTAAACAATGTATGAGTTGAAGAGTTACTCTCATTAGAAGGTGGGCACGGGTAGCTAATCCGCTCTTCCTCCTTTTGTTCTTCGCTCTCCTCCTCATCTTTTTCATCCAATGAGCTCACAGTTTCATCAATTTCTTCCTCCTTAGGCTCCTGCAAAATATTAGTCTCTTCTTGGACAGCGGGGTAGTCCTCAATATATAGTTCAACATAAGCATTAGAAGCATAATTATCATAGCAATATTTAAGTATGTCAAATTTTTCAGATTTGTAAAGAGTAGCATCATACGTTTCAATCAAAGAAGCAATTTCATAAGCACCCTTAGAAGCAACAAATTCTTCAATTTGTTGAACATCATAGTAACTATAAACACCCTTAGCATACAAAGATACGATTCCATTATCACTAAACTCACATTGATAGGGAAGTTGTTTCTTAGGGTTTTCAGAACAACAAGTAATATCATATATTTCGCATAAATTCCAAGCATAGCATTGCAAACAATGAATTTGACCCAGTAAAATTTTCCTTTTTTCAGATATTCGGTGTCGCACATAACAAGCATGCTCATCTAAAGATTTTCCCTCAACTAAGCTAGTTGGGGTTTCAACACGATCATATAGGGATCGAAGATGATACAAGTAATAAGCTTCAGTAGTGTGATAGATTTTGAGTGGTTCTTCAACCATTGGTTTAGTAGGTACAACTAATTTTTTGGTATTTTGCGTTTCCTACCCATAACTAAAGATAGAAAACAACTAAGAACAGCAAATAAAAATTACTTAATGATAAAGCAAACAAGCACACACGAGAATATTCACCCCCACGCTATTGCTCCCCGGCAATGGCGCCAGAAAAAGGTATTGATAACCCACAAGTATAGGGGATCACAACAGTTTTCGATAAGTAAGAGTGTCGAATGCAACGAGGAGCTAAAGGTAGAAAAAATATTCCCTCAAGTTCTATCAACCACCAATACAACTCTACGCACGCTTGACATTCGCTTTACCTAGAATAAGTATGAAACTAGAAGTACTTTGCAGGTGTTGTCGGATAGGTTTGCAATGTAATAAAGAGCATGAAAATAAAAAGTAGGGGCTGTTTAGATAAGGACACAACTAAGTTAGTTTTAGTAAAGAGTATTTGTTACGAGAAAGTTATTTGTCCCTAGGCAATCGATGACTAGACTGGTAATCATTATTGCAATTTTATATGAGGGAGAGGCATAAGCTAACATACTTTCTCTACTTGGACCATATGCACTTATGATTGGAACTCTAGCAAGCATCTGCAACTACTAAAGATCATGCAGGTAAAACCCAACCATAGCATTAAAGCATCAAGTCCTCTTTATCCCATACGCAACAACCTACTTACTCGGGTTTGTGTTTCAGTCACTCACGCAACCCACTATAAGCGAATCATGAACGTATTGCAACACCCTATAGTGGGGATCCCTCACGCTTGCACGACACGGAGGGCACCATAGGACAGCACCAATAATAAAACATGCAACTCAAACCAATCTTGATCATCAAATAGCCCATAGGACAAAACAGATCTACTCAAACATCATAGGATAGCCATACATCATTGGGAAATAATATATAGCATTGAGCACCATGTTTAAGTAGAGATTACAGCGGGTAAGAGAGAGATTACACCACTGCATAGAGGGGGGAAGAGTTGGTGATGATGGCGGTGAAGTCGTTGGTGAATATTGCGGTGATGATGATGGCCACGACAACGTTCCGGCGCCATTGAAAGAGAAGGGGAGAGGGGGACCCTTCGTCTTCTTCTTCCTTGACCTCCTCCCTAGATGGGAGAAGGGTTTTCCCTCTGGTCCTTGGCCTCCATGGCATGGGAGGGGCGAGAGTCCCTCCGAGATTGGATCTGTCTCTCTGTCTCTCTCTATTTCTGCGTTCTGTTCTGCTGCCCTTTCACCGTTTCTTTTATATCCGGAGATCCGTAACTCCGATTGGGTTGGAACCTTCGCCCAGATCTTTTTCCAAAAATTAGCTTTCTTGCGGCCAAAGTAGAGCATCAACCGCCTTACGAGGGGCCCACGAGGGTGGGGGCGCGCCTGCCTGTAGTGGTTGTGGGGCCCACCCTCGTGGCCACCTCGGGCATCGTCTCATGCTGATTTTCTTCCCAAAAATCACAAATATTCCAAAATAATTATCTGTCCATTTTTATTCCGTTTGGATTCCGTTTGATATGGATATTCTGCAAAACGAAAAACATGCAACAGACAGGAACTGGCACTGGGCACTGGATCAATATGTTAGTCCCAAAAATAGTATAAAAAGTTGCCAAAAAGTATATGGAAGTTGTAGAATATTGGCATGGAAAAATCAAAAATTATAGATACGACGGAGACGTATCAGGCCACCAGGGGGCCCACGAGGCAGGGGGCGCGCCCAGGGGGGTAGGGCGCGCCCCCACCCTCGTCGTCAGGGTGTGGCCCCCCTCTGGAACTTCTTGCGCTCAGTATTTTTTATATATTCTGAAAAGACTTCCGTGAAGTTTCAGGACTTTTGGAGCTGGGCAGAATAGGTCTCTAATATTTGCTCCTTTTCCAGCCTAGAATCCCAGTTGCTGGCATTCTCCCTCTTTATGTAAACCTTGTAAAATAAGAGAGAGTAGGCATATGTATTGTGACATAATGTGTAATAACATCCCATAATGCAATAAATATCGATATAAAAGCATGATGCAAAATGGACGTATCAACTCCCACAAGCTTAGACCTCGTTTGTCCTCAAGCGAAAGCCGAAATCGGAAAATATGTCCACATGTTTAGAGATAGAGGTGTCGATAAAAATAAAATACGGACATGAGGGCATCATGATCATTCTTAGAACAGCAACTTATATAATTCTTGTCATATGATCTCTTATGCTAGAGTAACAATTCAATCACAGTTTCAAGTATGAATCATAAACTTCATTGAAAACTAACAAACTATAATCTTAGTCATTGGAGCAATTGCAATTTATCATAACATAGGAAAGAGTCAATATAAGAGCTTTTCAGCAAGTCCACATACTCAACTATCATATAGTCATTCACAATTGCTAACACTCACGCAATACTTATGTGTATGGAGTTTTAATCGGACACAGAGAAAGATAGGGGCTTATAGTTTTGCCTCCCAACGTGTTACCTCAAGGGTAATGTCAACAATAATAGTTCATGAAAACTCACATCCAATTAGCCATATATACCAGGATCTTTCCAACATGTTGTGCTTGCCAAAATATAAAATGTAAAAAGAAAGGGTGAAGATCACCATGACTCTTATGTAAGGTAGGAGATAAAAGTAAAAGATAGGCCCTTCGCAGAGGGAAGGAGAGGTTGTCATGCGCTTTTATGTTTGGATGCACAAAATCTTAACGCGAAAGAACGTCACTTTATATTGCCACTTGTGATATGGACCTTTTGTAACGCCCCAGATATAACTTTCCCAATTTGTACTCCAACTCTTGTCGTTTCCGGCGTTAAGTTATATTTATTTCTCGGGTTCGGGTCTTTGTCTCCATGTGTTGTTTTCATTTTCATGAATCTCATATCATGTCTTCACATGCATTTCATTTGCATACATGTTCATCTCATGCATTCGAGCATTTTCCCCGTTGTTCGTTTTGCATTCCGGCGCTTCGTTCTCCTCCGGTGGCCATTTCTAGCCTTCTTTCGTGTGTGGGGACTAAACATTTCCGGATTGGACCGAGACTTGTCATGCGGCCTTGGTTTACTACCGGTAGACCGCCTGTCAAGTTTCGGGTCATTTGGACTTCGTTTGATACTCCAACGGTTAACCAAGGGACCGAAAAGGCCTCATGTGTGTTGCAGCCCAACACCCCTCCAATTTGGCCCAAAACCCACCAAACTCTACTCCATGTCCTAGAGCGTTCGATCACGATCGCGTGGCCGTCGCACCTCATTTGGACACTCCTAGCTCCCTCTACCTCTATAAATAGGTCCCCCGTTTTTCGGATCTCTTCTCCCCCGCGAAACCCTAATTTCCCCTCACGCCGGCCGGACACGTCCGCCCTGGCCAGACGAAATCGCCGTCGCCGCCCTGCGCCAATCGGAGCCCGCCACGTGGCGCCAACCGCCGCCGGCCGGCGGGAGCCCGCGCCCGGCCCCCGCACCGCCCGAGCGGGCCATTTTCCCCGCCGCCGCTTCGCTTCTCCTTCCCCGACGCCGACCGTCGCCGCGCGCCCCCGCCGCCGCGCCGGACTTCTCCATCGCCGGCCGCCACCTCGCCTCGGGGCCCGGCCGCCCATCGCCGCCCGGCGCCCTGCCACCCTTTGCCGGCGACCACCGCCCCCGCCGCCCCGTCCTAGCGCCACCCCGGTCCCGGATCCGGTGACATCCGGCCGGCCACGAACTCCGGCGAGCTCAGCCCCTCTCCGGCGATCCTCGGGCCGCGCGCCACTACAGTGCCGCGGGATCCCGATCCAGATCTGAACAGTAACCCTAGACGGTTGACTTTCTTTCCTCTCCCCCTTAATTTTTGTGCTAACTTTGACCAGTGATATCTCCGCATCCGTAGCTCCGTTTTGGGCATATTATATATCAAAATCTTCGTCTCGACATGTACATCATTTCATTCCATTGCATCATTTTCATTTGAGTTCATCTTGATGCCCAAAATGCTGCTAGAAGGAGGCTTCGTGAGTTAAGTTGCAGATCCGTTAGTTCATCATAGACTTTTGTCATTTTTGCCATGATTATTGTGTGCATGATATGCCTGTGAGTCTTTGGGATGAATTGTTAAGAATTTTGTCTTCTTTCCAGAGGTGCCACCCATGCATTTTTAGGATGTGTTTGGTGACTTGTGCAAGCTTGCAAAGAGAGGCACCTGAGAATTCTGTTTTCAGGGACTTAGTGGATTTCACTAAGTCTGGGATATTTTAGTTCATGATGCCATATGTTCAGCTTGTTTCCTAGTGATCCGTGCCTCTTTTAAGGATGATCAGTAAGGGAGTTTTGTTAATCATGTTATGCTCTATCCATCCATGTCTTTGTTTGCATATGTGGAGTACTCTAGCTTGAGTCAATCGAGCTCTACTTTTGCTTCGTGGTAAATCTGGGCAGATCGTCAACTTGTTTGCGATTTTGCCGATGCTATTGTTAGTGATCCATGCATGCTATGCCATTGTTCTTGCCATGTCTAGCTAGCATTTTGTGCCTTGTTTATGGATATATGCTTGCCTTGCCATGACTTGCACCATAGTGAGTGCATCGAGCTCGTTTACATGCCTTCGTGAGTTATAATTCCAGCATGTCTCAGTTTTCACTAAGTCTGAAAAACTGATTGTGCGTGAGCTATGTTCGTGTGCTAGTTAGAGTATTTTGTGAACCCTTTTGGCCCCAGGTCACTTTGGGTGTTTTGTTAAGCTTGTTGAGTAGCTCCATGCCATGTTATCACTTGTCATGTTCAGGTTATGTATCATGTTGTTTTGCTGCTCCGAAGAGAGCATCGTGGTCTAAAATTTCAGACTAGTGTTAATTTCACTAAGTCTGAAATCTGTTTTGCGTTTGCGTTTTTGCCATGCTTGTTTGAACCTCTTAATGGATGAATTTGGCCGTGGCTCAGTGCTAGTGTTTTGATAAGCATCTTGTGTACATCCCTGCCATGTATTTTGTTGTCATGTTTGGTGGCTGTAGCATGTTCATTTCGTTGCATTTCGGTGCCTACTTGCTGTAAATCGCAGACCGGTTCATTTCGTAAAACGCTTGCCATTTCCAAACTGTAGCTCCGATTCCAATGATCTTTATATCGTTTTCAGGTGATTTCATCCCCTCTATCCAGTGGCAAACTTGGTTTTCCATGTTAGGGCCAGGTTCATGCATTTCCTGTCACGTCTTGCATTTTGCATCCCGCATCGCATCCCGCATAGCATACCATCTTTGCATCTTATTGTTTGTCCTTGCACGTGGTTGATTGTATCCTTGTTGCTTGTTTGTGTTGTTGGGTAGAGCCGGGAGACGAGTTCACTAACGAGGAGCCCGTTGAGTTTGCTTTTGAGGATCCAGTCAACTCTGACAACTGTGCAGGCAAGATGATCATACCCTCGAAATCACTACTATCTTTGCTATGCTAGTTTGCTCGCTCTTTTGCTATGCCATTTCTACGATGCCTACCACTTGCTTGTCAGCCTCCCAATTGCCATGTTGAGCCTCTAACCCACCATTGTCCTAGCAAACCGTTGATTGGCTATGTTACCACTTTGCTCAGCCCCTCTTATAGCGTTGCTAGTTGCAGGTGAAGATTGGAGCCGTTCCTTGTTGGAACATTTATTTACTTGTTGGGATATCATTATATTGTCATGTTATCTTAATGCATCTATATACTTGGTAAAGGGTGGAAGGCTCGGCCTCTCGCCTAGTGTTTTGTTCCACTCTTGCCGCCCTAGTTTCCGTCATATCGGTGTTATGTTCCCGGATTGTTGCGTCCCTTACGCGGTTGGGCTATAATGGGAACCCCTTGATAGTTCGCCTTGATTAAAGCTTTTCCAGCAATGCCCAACATTGGTTTTACCATTTTCCACCTAGCCTCTTTTTCCCTTGGGTTTCCGGAGCCCAAGGGTCATCTTATTTTAACCCCCCCCCCCAGGCCAGTGCTCCTCTGAGTGTTGGTCCAAACCGTCAGCCGCCGGTGGCTACCAGGGGCAACTCTAGGCTGGCCTACCGGAAGTTTAGACAATCTGAGTGTGCCCTGAGAAAGAGATATGTGCAGCTCCTATCGGGATTTGTCGGCACATTCGGGCGGTGTTGCTGGACTTGTTTTAACCTATCGAATCATCTTGTTGTACCGAGATACCAAGTCTGATCGGTGTGTCTTAGGTGGAGGTCTATTCCTTCGTTGACCATGAGAGCTTGTTATGGGCTAAGTTGGGACCCCCCTTGCAGGGATTGATCTTTCGAAAGTCATGCCCGCAGTTATGGGCAGATGGGAATTTGTTAATGTCCGGTTGTAGATAACTTGAACCTTAATTAATTAAAATGAATCAACTGAGTGTGTTGCCGTGATGGACTCTTCTCGGCGGAGTCCGGGAAGTGGACACGGTGTTGGAGTTATGTTTGCGCAGGTTGCTCTCTAGTTTTCCGTTTGTGCTTTGCCCCCTCTTCTCGCTCTCTTTTGCGAATAAGTTAGCCACCATACATGCTAGTCGCTTGCTGCAGCTCCACTTACATTACCCCCCTTCCTACCTATTAAGCTTAAATAGTCTTGATCGCGAGGGTGCGAGATTGCTGAGTCCCTGTGGCTCACAGATTACTATTACACCAGATGCAGGGACAGATGATACAGCTCCAGATGGCGCACTTGAGCTCAAGTGGGAGTACGACGAGGACTCTCAGCGTTACTATGTGTCTTTTCCTGATGATCAGTAGTGGTGCCCAGTTGGGGTGATCGGGACCTATGTCGCTTGTTGGGTTGTCTTTTATTTTGGCGCCGTAGTCGGGCCATGAGTGTTTGGATGATGTATGTTATTTATGCACTTTGATGTGACGTGGCAAGTGTAAGCCAACTATGTACCTCCCCTTTATATTATTTATGTACATGGGGTGTGTGATGATTTCCTAACTTGCGACATTGCTTTCAATGCGGTTATGCCTCTAAGTCGTGCCTCGACACGTGGGAGATATAGCCGCATCGAGGGCGTTACACCTTTATTATGCAGTCCATCACTTTTATTTCTTCCATATCACAAGATCGTGTAAAGCTTATTTTCTCCCACACTAATAAGTCATACATATTTAGAGAGAAATTTTTATTGCTTGCACCGATGACAACGACTTGAGGGATCTTACTCAATCCATAGGTAGGTATGGTGGACTCTCATGGCAAAACTGGTTTAAGGGTGTTTGGAAGCACAACTAGTATCTCTACTTGGTGCAAAGAATTTGGCTAGCATGAGGGGGAAAGGCAAGCTCAATCATGTTGGATGATCCATGACAATATAATTTATCTCAGATGTAAGAAAACATAACCCGTTACGCTGTCTTCCTTGTCCAACGTCAACTCTTTAGCATGTCATATTTTAATAAGTACTCACAATCATAAAAGATGTCCAAGATAGTGTATTTATATGTGAATACCTCTCTTTATTTATTACTTCCTATTAATTGCAACGATGACCAAAACATGTTTGTCAACTCACAACAACTTTTATTCATCATACTCTTTCTATGTGAGCTCATTACTCTCCATAAGATCCATATAATCTTTTTTTTCTTTTTGTTCTTTCTCTTTTCTTTTATTCACTCAAGATTACGGCAAAATAATCAAGCCCTTGACTCAACACTAAGCTTTATTATGTGTAGCTCACGGACTCGATTACATAGGAAGATCATAAAGCAAAACTCACAACTAGATCATACTAAAAACTTTATTCTACTAGATCAAGATATTATCAAAAGGATCAAACTAAGAGAAACGGTAAAGATAAAAGTGGTGGTGATACGACACCAGGGCACCTCCCCCAAGCTTGGCAGTTGCCAAGGGGAGTGCCCGTACCCATGTGATTATATCTCTTTTGCCGGTGAAGGAGTTGGAGTTGTTGATGATGAAGGCTTGTCGTCCCTCTTCCAAGGCATAGGCTCACCATCATAGAAGGATGATCGAGTCTCCTGAGTCCCCAAATCTGCAGACAAACTCATCCATTTGAATCTATACTCATGCTCATAGTTTTGATTTTGCAGGTCATAGTTCTGGGCTTGGAGGTGCTCGATTTTCTCATGAAGCTTGAAGATGGCCTCCCCAATGTCCTTGACGTCCAGCTTATGGTTGTTGGTGAACTCCGTGATCATAATGTGATTGGAGTCGAGTCCACGCTCCACCATCTCCTTACACTTGAAAACTTGTTGCTTCAATGCCTCGAGCCTTGCCTCCGTGCTTCCGGTCTTCCTTGGTCCCTCAACATCGCGGATGTGCAACAACCCCTCATGCATCTCAATGGTTTGAGGGTGTTGCAGCACCTCAGCGAGGTAGGGGTTGATGACCTTCTTGAAGAACTTGTCGTTGGGGGCACTTGAAGACGACATGACGACCTAGATCTATCAGAAAAATAGCTCGAAACAAAGACGAGAGATGTTTGCGTGATACAGGAGTTAAAATCTCGAGGAGATTATATAATGAATTTTTACCGACCAAAATACGTAACGTGCAAGAAAATGGAGTCCGGAGAGTGCACGAGGTGCCCACGAGGTAGGGGGCGCGCCTAGGGGGTAGGGCGCGCCCTCCACCCTCGTGGAGCCATCGTGTCCTTCCCGGGCTGCTTCTTCCTTTTCTATTTTTGTAAATATTCCAAAACAGAGAAAAATTGCCATTAGAACTGTTTTGGAGTCGGTTTACTTACCGTACCACGTACCTATTCCTTTTAGGAGTCTAAAACGTTTGCCATTAGAACTGTTTTGGAGTCGGTTTGCTTATTGTACCATGTACCCATTCCTTTTCGGAGTGTGAATAGTTACTTTAGAATCAACAATATAAGGTCTGAACTTATCACAAGCAAATACAAATGCTAAAAATTCTTTTTCAGTGGTAGCATAATTTCTCTGGGCATTGTCTAGAGTTTTACTAGCATATTGAATAACATTTAATTTCTTATCAACTCTTTGCCCTAGAACAACACCTACAGCATAATCACAAGCATCACACATAATTTCAAAGGGTAAATTCCGATCATGTGGCTGAACAATAGGTGCAGAAATCAATGCTTTCTTAAGTATTTCAAATGCTTCTACGCAATCATCATCAAAGACAAAAGGAATATCTTTTTGTAATAGATTAGTCAGAGGCCGAGAAATTTTTGAGAAGTCCTTAATGAACCTCCTATAAAAATCGGCATGACCAACGAAGCTTCTTATATCCTTAATGTCCTTGGGGCATGGCATGTTTTCAATAGCATCAACTTTAGCTTTATCAACTTCAATACCTCTTTCAGAAATTTTGTGCCCCAAGGCAATACCTTCATTAACCATAAAGTGGCATTTCTCCCAATTCAAGACAAGGTTAGTTTCTTCACATCTCTGCAAAACTCGATCAAGGTTGCTTAAGCAATCATCAAAAGATGATCCATGAATGGAGAAATCATCCATGAGTACCTCACATATCTTTTCGCAAAAATCAGAAAATATAGCCATCATGCATCTTTGAAAGGTAGCAGGTGCATTACATAAACCAAAAGGCATACGTCTATAAGCAAAAGTACCGAAAGGGCAAGTAAAAGTGGTCTTAGATTGATCATCGGCTGACACAGGTATTTGGGAGAAACCAGAATAACCATCTAGAAAGCAAAAATGAGTATGTTTGGATAATCTTTCTAGCATTTGATCAATAAAAGGTAAGGGGTAATGATCTTTTTAGTAGCCTTATTTAATTTGCGGAAATCAATTACCATCCTATAACCTGTAATAATTCTTTGCGGTATCAATTCATCTTTATCATTAGGAACGACAGTAATACCTCCCTTCTTAGGAACACAATGGACAAGACTTACCCACTGACTATCAGCAACGGGATAAATTATACCTGCCTCAAGGAGCTTTAGTATTTCTTTTCTTACCACTTCTTTCATCTTAGGATTCAGCCATCGTTGGTGATCAATAACCGGTTTGGCATCTTTTTCCAAATTTATTTTGTGTTGACATGGAGTGGGACTAATGCCCTTAAGATCATCAAGAGTATATCCAATAGCAGCACGATGTTTCTTCAGAGTTTTCAATAATTTTTCTTCCTCCTTCTCTAAAAGGTTAGCACTAATAATAATAGGATATATCTTCTTTTCATCAAGATAAGCATATTTAAGAGTATCAGGCAATGGTTTAAGCTCAAACACGGGATCACTCTTGGGTGGAGGAGGATCCCCTAAGATTTCAACTGGCAAGTTGTGTTTCGGAATAGGTCCCTGTTTAAAGAACACCTCATCTATTTCCCTTCTTTCATTCATATACATATCATTTTCATGGTCTAGCAAATATTGTTCTAAAGGATCACTAGGAGATACGGCAATAGAAGCAAGACCAACAATTTCATCTTTACTAGGCAGCTCTTCTTCACGTTGTTGTCTATGAAATTTAGAAAAGTTGAACTCAAGAGACATATCACCTAAACCAATAGTAATAACATCCTTTTTGCAATCTATCCTAGCATTAACAGTGTTTAAGAAGGGTCTACCAAATATAATGGGACAAAAGCTATCTTGTGGGGAACCAAGAACAAGAAAATCAGCAGGATATTTAGTTTTCCCACACAAGACTTCAACATCTCTAACAATCCCCATTGGTGAGATATTATCTCTATTGGAAAGTTTAATTGTGACATCAATATCTTCTAACTCGGCAGGTGCAATATCATGCATAATTTCTTTGTATAAGTCAATAGGTATTGCACTAGCACTAGCACCCATATCACACAAGCCATGATAACAATGATCTCCTATTTTAATAGAAATAACAGGCATGCCTACCACAGGTCTATGTTTATCTTTAGCATAAGGTTTAGCAATTCTAGCAGTTTCATCACAGAAATAAATAACATGCCCATCAATATTATCAGCCAAGAGATCCTTAACAATAGCAATATTAGGTTCAACTTTAACTTGCTCAGGAGGTGTATAGGTTCTAATATTGCTTTTACGAACCACAGTTGAAGCTTTAGCATGATCTTTTATCCTAACAGGAAAAGGTGGTTTCTCAACATAAGCAGTAGGAATAATAGGATCATTATAAGTGATAGTCTTTTCTTCAACTTTAATAGGTGCATCTACTTTTACTTCAATGGGGGATGATATTTAAACCACTTCTCCTTAGGGAGATCAACATGAGTAGCAAAAGATTCACAGAAAGAAGCTACTATCTAAGAGTCAAGTCCATATTTAGTGCTAAATTTATGGAAAACATCGGTATCCATAAAAGATTTAACACAATCAAACTTAGTTGTCATACCTGACTCCTTACCTTTGTCGAGATCCCAATCTTCAGAGTTGCGTTTAATTATTTCCAATAAATCCCATTTGAATTCAATAGTTTTCATCATAAAAGAGCCAACACAAGAAGTATCGAGCATGGTGCGGTTGTTATCAGAAAGCCGAGCATAAATTTTTTGAATAATCATTTCTCTTGAGAGCTCATGATTGGGGAATGAATATAACATTGACTTAAGCCTCCCCCAAGCTTGAGAGATGCTTTCTCCTTCGCGAGGCCAAAAATTATATATATAATTACGATCACGATGAACAAGATGCATAGGATAAAACTTTTGATGAAATTCCAATTTCAATCGTTTGTAGTTCCATGATCCCATATCATCACATAGCCTATACCATGTCAATGTGTCTCCCTCCAAAGATAAAGGGAAGACCTTCTTCTTGATAACATCATCGAGCATACTGATAATCCCCAAGTGCAGGGAATCATCATAGCAATTTCTAAAGGTGGAAGTGATAAGTATGGAGTGTCGAACCCACAAGGAGCTAAAGGTAAGATCAATATTCTCTCAAGCCCTATCTGCCACTGATACGACTCTACGTACACCGAATGTTTGCTTCCAACTAGCAACGACAAATAAAACTATGTTGTGGGTATGAAGAGGATAACTTTGTAAGATATCAGAGAGATAAAATATAAAAGTAGGTGCCGTTATCATAAAGTTAGAATATATTACTAAATATTATAAATAGCGAGTGTGTAATAATGGTGGATTGGTGTGCGGAATTGTCCTAGGCAATCGTTAACAAGACCGATAATCACTATTGCAGTTTCATATGAGGGAGACGCATAAGCTAACATACTTTCTCTACTTGGATCATATGCACTTATGATTGGAACTCTAGCAAGCATCCACAACTACTAAAGATCATTAAGGTAAAACCCAACCATATCATTAAAGCATCAAGTCATCTTTATCCCATACGCAATAACCCCCTTACTCGGGTTTGTGTTTCAGTCACTCACGCAACCCACTATAAGCGAATCGTAAACATATTGCAACACCCTATAGCGGGAATCCCTCATCACTAGTGCAGAACCGGGCAATAGCACCGGTTCGTAAGGCCCTTTAGTGCCGGTTAGGTAACCGACACTAAAATTTCGGCACTAAAGGCCCCCCCCCCTTTAGTACCAGTTCAGCACGAACCGGTGCTAAAGGGCAACCACGTGGCACGAGCCAGCTCCGGGGGCTGGGAGCCCTTTAGTACCGGTTGGTAACACCAACCGGTACTAAAATGTTGGGGGGTTTTTGGTTTTATGATTTCTTTTTCATTTAATTTTGTGTATTCCATTTTAATTCTTTTTCGTTTGCTGGTATTTTACGGTACTACACATTGTACACGTTATGCATATATATATATATATATATATATATATATATATATATATATATATAGAATTTCTAGTAGAACCAATCATATATATATCATCAATCATGTCTCACAAACCACCATATTAATTCACACATACACACATGTATAGCTATATGCAATTTCTCCTACATATGCATGTTGCCTTCGGAGCCAGTGGCATTAGCCTGATTGGTGCCTTCGGAGCATGATGACAATTGGAAGTGGTTCATGTCTTTTTCGATGGGGGCGGTAGCGGGTAATAGTATTCTCCCTTCGGATTTATGACATGGTCGAGCAAAAATCCCGCTATTTCCTCTTGAAGTGCTTCTACGTGCTCCGTTGGTAGGAGCTTGTCCCGCACCTCTTTGAACTGTTAAGAAGGAGATCAATATGCATGTGTATTAGTTGTGTGACTAGATACCGATAATGGTGTAAAAATTGTGAATAGTGTTCTGACAAGCGTACCCATTCCTGTCTTTGAGATCTGCTCCTTTCGGACGCCATCATGCGAATGTTCTAGCAAACGCAGAATGCACACAGATCAGTCCCCTACGCCTGCTTCAGGGCCTTTATTATGAGAATGGAATTTAATTTGATCAGATAATAATTAATCAAGTATGATAATTAAAGAGATGGCAGCTAGCTAGCTAGCTAGTACTACTTAATTACTTACCTTGGCTCGAAACCATTTCAGCTTTGGTTTCCATTCGCCTTCCGTGACGCTGATGAACCTTGCCCAAGCCCTGCCCGCCGATAAAGAAAATGAATAAAGGGGTTATTAAATAGTTCATATCATGAAATGACGAACTAAATAGGCCGAGATATATAGTTAATAATGATTGAAATTACCTGTTGACTATCCCAAACAAGATGTTATAGTCACCACTTGCTTTGAGTAGCGAGTCCAGTATTTCAACTGTTCCAGCATCAACTTTAATGATACACAAGATCCAGTGATATCTGCATGCACACACGTTTGCATGTCTTAATTAAGCGGGCATATGTAAGCAAAAACATGTAGCTAGCTAGTAGGCAAAAACAGAGAATTTGTAGTACAAGAAAGTGTGACTCACTGGAAGTTGTAAGGAAGTAGTATATCTTCATTGTATTTGAGGCGCTTCAAGAACTCGAACATGCTGTCCTCTACCTCTTTTTTATAATATGCATCTAATTTCCATGTGTATTCATTAACGGTGTTTGGGTCAATGAACCCAATGCCGTAGCGTCCACCTTTTCTCATTTCATACATCTTCATCCTGCATAATACCATAGAAAAGAATATAGTGACGATAATTACACGTAATGATTGATCAAAAGGATCACTACAGCTAGCTTGAGACTTAAATTATAGAAAGAAATCACTTGCAGACAATAGCAACTGACGATAGATTTGTCGATTGCGTCTTGATTGTATAACTGAAATAGTTCAGAATACTCAACGGCCATAGCTTTCTCATAGTAGTAATCATCCTTCTTGACATACACCATGAGGGACTCTCGATCGGATCTCTTGATAATGTCCATGTACCATTGATGCAATTCATACATTCTCATTGGGAGCTTGTTGACATCTTCTGGCTTGACCAAAGGTTGGCCCCGGACAAATTTCCGTTTTATTTCCTCCTCTGTAATCAGAGGCATGTCCTCGATCTCGAGGAGTTGTCCAACAGTGATCTTGAGTTCTTCAGCCTGCATTATATGCTCCTGGGTTATTACCACATCGCCCACCTCGTGAACGTAAACCGTTTGGCCACAATAATATTGGGCGCGCATACTGTCACGTGTTGTTGGCGGCACAACAAGCGGGGGGATCGATTGCGCCGCCTGTTTTCCTAGCTGGGCAACGGTTTTCCCGCATTTTTTGACAGCTGCTTGCTGTTTGCTCGAGCTCGAGCTCGCCTCCTTCTGTAGACGTTGTCGATGTAACTTCCTGATGTGGCGCTCATAGTCTGAGTCAACAGGCTTAGGAGCTGGTGGTTGAGCCATACGAATGAAGTGGTCAACTACTTCCACAGGCACTTTCTCCCTTGGCGGCGGTGGCGGTTTCGGTCCAAAATGGGCGTCGACTTCTGCCCGCACTATGGCATTGGTTTGCTCCTCGGTCCTGTCGTAAGCCCTCATAGGAAGAGGAGTACTGAGGTTTGGACCATATTTATATCGCTTGCCTCCATCTGTACTTCCTGTACTATCACCTCGACTCATACCGCTACGCACCATAGCTGCGGGGTGTCTCTTCTGCGATTGCTGAGGCGGCGGAGACGGCTGACGGGGCTGAGTTGGATGAGGAGGAGTGGCCTGAAGCTGTGCCGCACTTGGAGGAGGAGTGGCCTGAGGTTGTGCCGGACTTGGAGGAGGAGTGGACGTCTGACGCTGTGTCGGACTTGGAGGAGGAGTGGCCTGACACTTTGCCGGACTTGGAGGAGGTGGAGTGGCCTCACGCGTTGGTGGACTTGGAGGAGCGGGAGTCTGCTGACTCGGTGGCGGACTTCGACAAGGAGTCGGATGACGCGGTGTCGGTGGCCTTCGAAAGATGATGCAATCCTTTCTCCATAGGATGACACGATGTATGGCCTCTCCCAATGTGTGCTCGTCGTCACCTCCAGGAATGTCAAGCTGTAGCTCCGAATATGGGTCCACCACCTCATCAACCAAGACACGAGCATAGCCCGCTGGAATCGGGTTGCAATGGAAGGTTGCCTCGGGGGAATTTGAAAAAGCAACGGCGTCCGCCACCTTCATGGATATGTTCTTCACTTTGAAGTGTAGCTCGCAGTTCGTGTTCTCCGTGATGTCATCCACGGGGTATCTATCCAGCACTACTGCGTCGCCCGGGGCGGAACCCACGCTGCTTCTCGGCATGGATGGGGCGGTGGTATCCAATGCTGGATCATCCACTAGCTGTTGCAGCTGCTGAGACCCCCTTTGCTGGCTAAGTGAGTCGATCTGCTCCTGCTGCCGCTGGAATTTAGCTGCCAATTCCGCTTGACTTGCTTCTAGGCCTTGAAGGCGTTCATAGTCCCGCTTCCTCTGCTCCTCCTCCATCTTCCTCTTCTTCTCCTCCACAATCTTCTTTCTCGCATGGGTTCTGTAGTCGGCGTTCCAGTCCGAAAACCCCTCATACCACGGAATAGCGCCCTTGCCTCGTGTTCTTCCCGGGTGTTTAGGATTTCCCAGGGCACGCGTAAGCTCGTCGTTCTCTCTGTTGGGCTGGAACACCCCCGATCGAGCCTCTTCTATTGCAACAAGTAGTGCATCGTCGGCTCCGTTCAGACATGCCTTCGTCGAAACATTGCCTGTCTTCGGGTCCAACTCCCCCCATGCGCATAGAACCAAGTCCTGCACCTGGGGGGCCATCTCTTAGTAACCGGAGTGACACTTGCATCCTCCATCTCTTTCTCAGACTTATCCCACTTAGGCATTGCCACCGCGTAGCCACCTGGCCCCAGCTTATGGAACTTATCCTTTTTTCGGCATTCTTCTTGTTTATTCTCGACCGTTCCTTAGCTAATTCTAAATCCTTGAATTTCACGAAATCGTCCCAATAAGCACTTTGATTCTCTAGTATCCCCTCGAATACTGGAGTCTTCCTTCCTCCCTTGACGTACTTCTCCCACGTCATTCTCTTGTGGTTCTTGAATGCAACCACCATCTTCCTAAAAGCAGCGTTCTTGACTTTCCGCACATCTGCTTCTGTGAAATGATTTGGTAGGGTGAAATGTTCCATGAGAGTATCCCAAAGCAGATTTTTTTGATGCTCGTCGACAAAAGTAACATCTGGACGTGGATTTGCTGGCTTTCTCCATTCTTGAAGGGAGATCGGGAGTTGGTCCTTCACAAGAACTCCGCACTGACGAACGAACTTGTCCGCAATCTTCTTAGGCGCTAATGGTTCGCCATTAGGTTTGAATGCCTCGATATTGTACTTTACGCCCTCCTTCAACTTTTTGTTCGGGCCTCGTTTCGTCCTTTTGCCTGAAGATTTGCTCGATCCGGATGGCTGAAAGAAGAAAGATCGATTTGTTAATATATCTTCAACTCATTTAAAACATGCGATGATCACCAGATTCCTGCTTATATAAATATATATACCTCGCCAGTGTTTGTTGTTTCAGGATCAACATGTTCTTCGTCGTAGTTCATGACTTCATCTTCTCAGTCGTCGCGATCGAATATCATATCACCCTCTCCGGTGTTGTTTAGAAATTCGGAGCCATCAAAATCTTCTTCATTCTGATCATCATCTGGCCCGCGTATGATATCGAACATGGTCTGTTCTCTCTCTCTCTGTCGGTATTATCCGCCATAGCTTTTATTTAACTATGCCAAAAGAAATATAAAACAATTTAGTATAATCTTGAATAATAGATATAATCTCGAATACATCGTCTCGAATAATAGATATAATCTTGAATACATCGTCTCGAATAATAGATTTAATCTCGAATACGTCGTCTCGAATAATAGATATAATCTCGAATACATCGTCTCAAATAATATATATAATCTCAAATAAATCATCTCGAATATTATATATCGAATACATCACTAGCTAGCTAGCTAGCTAATAAAGATCGAATACTAGAGAGTAATCTAGGCGGTGGACAACCAAAGTGAAGGAACCATCACTGGATCATAGCTCGGGTGATCTCCCCAAAGAACCTGCCAGGTATTGGAGAACCTGACGTCCATAGCAGCCATGTAGCGATGGACGTGCTCGTCCTCCTCCCTGACACGACGACGTACCACCTTCGGCGGGGCCGGCTCCCTCCGCACCGAAAGTGGCCCACGCGAATGCCACCAAAGGAGATGAGGGTCGACGACGGGACCCGGGGCCGGGTTCCTCAGCAAGCGTCGCGCCCCTGAAGGTAGCACCTCCCAGTGCCAGCCCGGCGGAGCCCAGTCCCGGACATGGGTCCTCTGAAGCAGGACGTCGTCGCGGACGGGTCGACGGCGAGGATGCGGGCCGGGCATCGTCGACAACAAATACTATATGCAAATGTAACACTAATTATGCTATCATTGCATATGTCAAAATTCTATATGCTATTTCATACTAATTAAGCATCTAACACTAAAAACAGAAAAAACAACTTCTATACATCCATTAAAAACAGAAAAACAACATTATATAAAAAATCCATACTAATTAAACACTAATTATATCCATCTAACATGCATTCATACATATATACTAGTGAAAAAATAATAATATGAAAAATCTAAACTAATTAAACATACAAAATACATATATACTAATTAACTTAATTAAGGAAATGTGCGTGTGTGTGTGTGTGTTCATGCTTGTGTGTGTATGGGCTCGGGGAGGGGCGGCGGCCACCAGGGGCGAGGGATCGGAGAGGGGTTAGAAGGGGAGAGCTCACAGCGGGGCGACGGCGACGGCGAGGCGACGACCCGGGGCGTGACGGGGCGGCGACGCGGGGACGGCGCGGCGGGGACGGGGACGGGCCCGGGGCTACGATGGAGACGAGGGCGGCGACGGCGACGGGGGCGGCGACGGGGACGAGGGCGGCGACGAGGATGGGGGCGGCGACGGCAACGGCGCGCGACGGGGGCGGCGTAGGACGGGGGCGGCGTCGATCGATCGGGAAGAAACAGAGGGGGAGAATGAAATTTTTCGAAGTGTTGTATATATAGAAGGCACCTTTAGTACCGGTTGGAGCCACCAACCGGTACTAAAGGTCTGTTTTGGCTAGCCCAAGCGGCGGGAAGCGACCCCCTTTAGTACCGGGTGGTGGCTCCAACCGGTACTAAAGCCCCCCCCCCTTTAGTACCGGTTGGTGCCACGACCCGGTACTAAAGGGTGTGCGCTGCCAGGCGAGGGGCGCAGAAGTTTAGTCCCACCTCGCTAGCCGAAGGGCGCTCACACCTGCTTATAAGCCCCGCCGCCGCTGCTGTCTCGAGCTCCTCTCTAAAGCAGGCCTTCTGGGCCTACCTCTGCTACTCTGCCCTCTGGGGCCTATTGGGCTCGCGGGCCTGCATCCTGGCCCAACAACAGGTTGGGTTTCTAGTCGTATGCAGGCCGCTGTGGCCGGGTAGGTGGGCTTTTTTCATTTAGTTTTTTCTTTTCTGCTTTATTTATTTTGTTTTATTTATTTTTAGTTGTTTTTTGCTGTATTTAGAGTTTCTTTGTGAATATTTTTGATAGTTTTTAGAAACTTTCAGTTAGTGCCGGTAGTTTTTAAATTTGAATAGTTTAAATTTTGAATTATTTGAAATTTGTGTGAATCACTAGTTTGTGAATAACTTAACTTTAAAAATACATTTTCCAGTGATTCTTTTTTCTTATGTTTAATATTAGTGTGTTTTATCATTATATTCAATTTGGTAATGCTTAAGTTATTTAAAAAATGAAATGCCTTTGTAACGGATGAGTTTTCGTCCAAAACCCTGATACTTCGAAACAGATTGTCCATTTTGTACACGAAGTGCATCCAGTTTTTGCGGTAACCCTCTCTACTTTTTTGCACATGCTATGTGGGTGAAATTATGATACCATGCCAACTATCATCCTTTTCTGAGTTCATTTGAAATGCTTTTCAATTTCAGGGTCATTTAGCTGAAAAAATCAGTAAATGCATGAAAGAATTTGCTTGCACATAAAATTTCTTCGCGTTTCAAATGCCAAAACACATAACTAGCTACCCTAACTATTACAGAGATTCCCTCCTGGGTGTGAAACACAGAAGAAAGTGATGATAGTTAAGCCGATCACATCCCAGATCTTTGGGTGTGAAACTTTTTCTTCACGTGTGTCCCTTTGCGTCATAGCCATGGAAAATCTTCATCATTTAACGGGATGCTCGGGTCAATATTCACTGTGAATGGAGCAATTTCATCAAACTTTTCATAATCTTCTGACTTGTCTGTCTTGTCATCCACTCCCACGATGTTTCTCTTCCCAGAAAGAACTATGTGCCGCTTTGGCTCATCGTACGATGCATTCACTTCCTTACCTTTTCTTTTTCTTGGCTTGGTAGACATGTCCTTCACATAGAAAACCTGTGCCACATCATTGGCTAGGACGAATGGTTCATCTGCATACGCAAGATTGTTGAGATCCACTGTTGTCATTCCGTACTGCGGGTCTTGCATTACCCCGCCTCGTGTCATATTGACCCATTTGCACCGAAACAAAGGGACCTTCAAACCACGTCGATAGTCAAGTTCCCATATGTCCTGTATATAACCATAATATGTTTCCTTTCCCGTCTTGGTTTCTGCATCAAAGCGGACACCACTGTTTTGGTTGGTGCTCTTCTTATCTTGGGCGATCGTGTAAAATGTATTACCATTTATCTCGTACCCTTTGAAAGTCATTATATTCGAAGATGGTAACTGGGACAGCAAGTACAGGTCATCTTCAATAGATGTGTCATGCATGGTACGTGCTTGCAACCAGCTGGCGAAACTCCTGGTTTGTTCATGTGTAATCCAGTCATCAGACCGCTCCGGGTGTTTGGAGCATAGCAAATTCTTGTGTTCATCCATATACGGAGCCACCAAGGCGGAATTCTGTAGAACTGTGTAGTGTGCTTCAGTGAGAGAATGTTCGTCCATACATATTATTTGTTCCCCTCCTAGCGTGCCTTTTCCATCCAGTCTGCCCTTATGCCGCGATTCAGGAACACCAATCGGCTTAAGGTCAGGAATAAAGTCAATACAAAACTCAATGACCTCCTCATTTTGACGGCCCTTGGAGATGCTTCCTTCTGGCCTAGCACGGTTATGAACATATTTCTTTAAGACTCCCATGAACCTCTCAAAGGGGAACATATTGTGTAGAAATACAGGACCCAAAACGTTAATCTCTTCGCATAGGTGAACTAGGACGTGCGTCATGATGTTGAAGAAGGATGGTGGGAACACCAACTCGAAACTGACAAGACATTGCACCAAATCATTCTGTAACCTTGGTATGATTTCTGGATCGATTACCTTCTGAGAGATTGCATTGAGAAATGCACATAGCTTCACAATGGCTAATCGAACATTTTCCGGTAGAAGCCCCCTCAATGCAACCGGAAGCAGTTGCGTCATAATCACGTGGCAGTCATGAGACTTTAGGTTCTGGAACTATTTCTCTGCCATGTTTATTATTCCCTTTATATTCGACGAGAAGCCAGACGGTACCTTAATACTGAGCAGGCATTCAAAGAAGATTTCCTTCTCTTCTTTGGTAAGAGCGTAGCTTGCATGACCCTGATGTATGCCGTCTTTTCCGTGCATACGTTGCTGGTCCTCCCATGCCTCAGGTGTATCTTTTTTCTTCCCATACACGCCCAAGAAGCCAAGCAGGGTCACACAAAGATTCTTCGTCATGTGCATCACGTCGATTGCGGAGCGGACCTCGAGGTCTTTCCAATAGGGCAGGTCCCAAAATATAGATTTCTTCCTCCACATGGGTGCGTGTCCGTCAGCGTCATTCGGAACAGGTTGTCCACCAGGACCCTTTCCAAAGACCACCTTCAAATCCTTGACCATATCATGTACATCAGCACCAGTACGGTGGCGAGGCTTCGTCCGGTGATCCGCCTCACCTTTGAAATGCTTGCCTTTCTTTCTTACGGGATGCCTGCTCGGAAGAAATCGACGATGTCCCAGGTACACATTCTTATTAGCCAAATATATACTGTCGGTATCGTCCAAACAGTGTGTGCATGTGCGGTATCCCTTGTTTTTCTGTCCTGAAAAGTTACTGAGAGCAGGCCAATCATTGATGGTCACGAACAGCAACGCCTTTAGGTCAAATTCTTCCCCCATGTGCTCATCCCATGCACGTACACCTGTTCCATTCCACAGTTGTAAGAGTTCTTCAACTAATGGCCTTAGGCACATCAATGTCGTTGCCGGGTTGCTTAGGGCCTTGGATGAGCACTGGCATCATAATGAACTTCCGCTTCATGCACAACCAAGGAGGAAGGTTATACAAACATAGAGTCACAGGCCAGGTGATATGGTTGCTGCTCTGCTCCCCAAAAGGATTAATGCCATCTGCGCTTAGACCAAACTATACCCTCCTTGCGTCATCTGCAAACTCCTTCCCGTACTTTCTTTCGATTTTTCTCCACTGCGACCCGTCAGCGAGTACTCTCAACTTTCCGTCTTTCTTACGGTCTTCTCTGTGCCATCGCATCGCCTTGGCATGCTCTTTGTTTTGGAACAAACGTTTCAACCGTGGTATTATATGAGCATACCACATCACCTTGGTAGGAATCTTCTTCCTGGGGCGCCGGCCCTCGACATCACCAGGGTCATCGCGGCTGATCTTATAGCGCAATGCACCACATACCGGGCAAGTGTTCAAATCCTCGTACTCACCGCGGTAGAGGATGCAATCATTAGGGCATGCATGTATCTTCTGCACCTCTAACCCTAGAGGGCAGACAGCCTTCTTTGCTTCGTACATACTCTCGGGCAATTCGTTGTCCTTTGGAAGCATATCCTTTATCATTACCAGCAACTTTCCAAATCCCTTGTCAGATACACCATTCTCTGCCTTCCATTGCAACAATTCCAGTGTGGTACCCAGCTTTTTCTTGTCACCTACGCAATTCGGGTACAACAATTTTTTGTGATCCTCTAACATGCGCTGCGACTTCTTCTCCAAATCACTTGCGTGGTTTCTCTTTGCATCGGCAATGGCCCGACCTAGATCATCAACGGGCTCATCTGATGCTTCTTCTTCAGCTTCTTCCCGCATTACCGGCTCAGCTTCTTCCCCCATTGTTGTATCATCGTATTCAGGGAACCCATGGCCAGGATAGCTGTCGTCGTCCTCTTCTTCTTCATTGTCTTCCATCATAACCCCTCTTTCTCCGTGCTTGGTCCAAACATTATAATGGGGCATGAAACCGGACTTAAACAGGTGGACGTGAATGGTTCTTGACGTAGAGTAATTGTTACCATTCTTACAGCGAGCACATGGACAAGGCATAAAACCATCCGCCTGCTTGTTTGCCTCAGCCGCAAGCAGAAAAGTATGCACGCCCTCAACGAACTGGGGAGAGCATCGGTCATCGTACATCCATTGCCGGCTCATCTTCATTACACAACACCGAATAGACCAAATTAATACAAGTTCATACATAAAGTTCATACAACACTTAAATGCAACAAACAAATAACTCTCTAGCTAAAGCATTTAAATGCAACAACAAATACGATCAAGATCGCAACTAAGGTAACAATGGATCCAACAGCATAATGATACCAAGCCTCACTATCAATGGCATATTTTCTAATCTTTCTAATCTTCAAGCGCATTTTCTCCATCTTGATCTTGTGATCATCGACGACATCGGCAACATGCAACTCCAATTCCATCTTCTCCCCCTCAATTCTTTTCAACTTTTCTTTCAAGTACTCGTTTTCTCTTTCAACTAAATTTAACCTCTCGGCAATAGGGTCGGTTGGAATTTCCGGTTCACATACCTCCAAGAAAAATTTCTATGTCAACTTGATGGGCATAATTTGTCATAAACACAAAATGCAACTAGTTTTAAAAGAGAATATACATACCACATCCGAATCATAAAAAGGACTAGGGCCGACGGGGACGGATATCAAAACCATGGCACTATATGTATAACAAACAACGTACGGGTAAGATAATTATACGAGTAACTATATATACAAATCACACAAACATCAATTTTTATATAAAATTTCATGAACAAGAGGCTCACCACAAGGTGGTGCCAGCGACGGGACGGTGCGGGCGATCGACGGTGGCTATGATGGAGATTTAGAAGGCACTAAGTAAACCACACCTACATATGCAAACTAAGTGTTATTTTTGACCTCAAATTGCATATAAATCAAATACTAGCACACACACACACACACACACACACACACATATATATATATATATATATATATATATATATATCCTCCCAAATTACTAAACTCATAGATTAATCACTATATAAAGCATTGCAAGAGCTAATCTAGCAATGAGAGATGAAAGGACAAAGTTGCTAACCTTTGTGATCAATTGAATGGATGGGGGCCTTCAAATCTTGAAAAAATTTGGGCAAAATGTGTGATGAGCTCGAGAGGAAGAGGGGAAGAACAAAGAGGAGAGGGGAAAGGGGAAGAACAAAGCGAGCTCGGGTGGACGAAGGGTTTATGTAGGACGACCTTTAGTACCGGTTCGTGCCAAGAACCGGTACTAAAGGGGCTGGAGGGGCCCCATTCTGACAACATCCTGCCACCACTCTCATTAGTACCGGTTCGTGGCACGAACCGGTGCTAAAGGTTCGCCACAAACCGGTACTAATGAAAGTGGCCCGGCTAGCCGTTGGAACCGGCACTAATGTATACATTAGTGCCGGCTCAAATACAAACCGGCACTAATGTGCTTCACGTTTAACCCTTTTTCTACTAGTGCATGCTTGCGTGACACAGAGCGCACCATAGTACAGCACCAAAGTAAAACAGCTCATACCAATCTAGATCATCAATCAATCCAAAGACAAAACATATCTACTCAAAACATCATAGGATGGCAACACATCATTGGATCATAATATGTGGCATAAAGCACCATGTTCAAGTAAGGATTACAGCGGGGTGCGGGAGAGTGGACCGCGTAAACTAGACGAGGATGGTGACGTTGATGAAGACGATCACCGTGGTGATGATTCCCCTCTCGATGGCACTCCGGTGCCACCAAGAGAGAGGAGGAGAGGTTCTCCCCCTTGTGCTTCCTCCTCCATGGCCTCCCCTGGATGGGGAGAGGTTCCCCCTCTGGTCCTTGGCCTTCGTGGTGATGATGGCCCCTCCAGGATCCTCCTCCATGCCCTCCGGTGATGATGGCCCCCTCCGGCAGGGTGCCAGAGAGGGCCTAGATTGGTTTTCGGTGGCTACGGAGGCTTCTGGCGGCAGAACTCCCGATCTAGGTTAATTTTCCGAGGCTTCTGTATTTATAGGAATTTTTGGCGTCGGTCTCACGTCAAGGAGGTGCCCGAGGCATCCATGAGGCAGGGGCCCACGCCAGGGGGGTGGGCGCGCCCCCCACCCTCGTGGACAGCCCGGGACTCTTCTGGCCCAACTCTTTTACTCCGGAGTCTTCTTTTGGTCCATAAAAAATCGTCAAAAATTGGCATGTCAATTGGACTCCGTTTGATATTCCTTTTCTTTAAAACTCAAAAACAAGGAAAAAACAGAAACTGGCACTGGGCTCTAGGTTAATAGGTTAGTCCCAAAAACCATATAAAATAGCATATAAATGCATATAAAACATCCAAGGTTGATAATATAATAGCATGAATACTTCATAAATTATAGATACGTTGGAGACGTATCAGCATCCCCAAGCTTAATTCCTGCTCGTCCTCGAGTAGGTAAATGATAAAACAAATAATTTATGAAGTGTGAATGCTAGCAAGTGCATAAGTTTCATCAATGATAGTTCCAATCACTTTTTCTAGCATCATTATATATCATAACAGTAGCTCATTTTCATAAAACTTTTCATGATCAAGTAACAAGCTATTCACATGTTAAAGTATATACCATTAACTCTCTTGAAACTAACAAACTATATTCTCAGTCATACAAACAATTGCAATTCATCTTACTTTCAGGAAGGGTCTATGTCAGAGCTTTGATTTAGCAAACTCCACATACTCAAATCATTTAGTCTTTCACAATTTCTGACACTCACGTGATATTTACGGGTTCAAAGTTTTAATCGGACACAGAGAAAGATAGGGGCTTATAGTTTTGCCTCCCAACGTTTTACCTCAAGGGTAATGTCAACAACAATAGTTCATGAAAACTTACATCCAATTGGATATATATATATATATATATATATATCAGGATCTTTCCAACACAATGTGCTTGCCAAAGGATAAAATGTAAAAAGGAAAGGTGATGATCACCATGACTATTGCATAATGGTAGAAGATAAAAGTAAAAGATAGGCCCTTCGCAGAGGGAAGCATAGGTTGTCATGCGCTTTTATGGTTGGATGCACAAAATCTTAATGCAAAAGAACGTCACTTTATATTGCCACTTTTGATATGGACCTTTATTATGTAGTCCATCGCTTTTATTTCTTCCACATCACACGATCGTATAAAGCTTATTTTCTCCACATTAATAGATCATACATATTTAGAAGGCAATTTTTATTGCATGGACCGATGACAACTTACTTGAAGGATCTTACTCAATCCATAGGTAGGTATGGTGGACTCTCATGGCAAAACTAGTTTAAGGAATGTTTGGAAGCACAAGTAGTATCTCTACTTGGTGCAAAGAATTTTGGCTAGCATGAGGGGGAAAAGCAAGCTCAACATGTTGGATGATCCAAGACAATATACTTTATTTCGGATATAACAAAACATAACACATTACGTTGTCTTCCTTGTCCGACATCAACCTTTTAGCATGTCATATTTTAATGAGTGCTCACAATTACAAAAGATGTCCAAGATAGTATATTTATATGTGAAATCTCTCTTCCTTCAATATTCTTTCATGAATTGTTCAAGTGACCAATTCTACGTTTGCTAACTTTCAATAAGTTTACTACCTATACTTATTCTATGTGAAGACATTACTCCCCATGGTATAAGCATATGAAACATATATAAATTCAGATTTATGATGTTCAATTATTCAACCATTTACTCATAGGATATACGTGAATCACGGGAGTAAATGACAAACTACTCCAAAAGATAATAGTGAAGGACACTGAGTAGTCAAATAATTAACTAGCCATGGGAGGATTCTTTTTCATTTAATAATTCAGATCCAATGATTTTATTCAAACAACAAGTAAAATTGAAAATACGCTCCAAGCAAAACACATATCATGTGACGAATAAAAATATAGCTCCGAGTAAGGTATACCGATAGTTTTGAAGACGAAAGAGGGGATGCCTTCCGGGGCATCCCCAAGCATATGCGCTTGAGTCTTCCTTAAATATTACCTTGGGGTGCCTCGGTAATCCCCAAGCTTAGGGTATTTCCACTCCTTATTCTCCTCATATTGATATCTCACCCAAACCTTGAAAACTTCAATCACACAAAACTTAACGGAACTTCGTGAGATAGGTTAGTATGATAGAGAGTAAATCATTCACTTTGGTACTGTCAAAGACAAGGTTCATAGTTGTTCTCACACAATTCCTACTGTACCATATCATTTCTACAATTTATATTGAGAAATATAAGTCATAGGAACTAGAAAACAAGCAAACTATGCAATGGGAACAGAATCTGTCAGAGATAGAACAGTTTGTAATGATCTGAACACTAACCATACTTCTGCTACTCAAAAAATTATGAAATAAATTGTTGGACGTGAGGAATTTCTCTATTAATCTTTTTAAAAAATAATGATCACCAAAGCACTCTTCTGTAAAAATGGCAGCTAATCTCGAGAGCGCAGAGTTTCTGTTTTTTACAGCAAGATCACATTAACTTTCACCCAAGTCTTCCCAAAGGTCTTACTTGGCACTTTATTGAAACAAAAGCTATAAAAATGATTACTACAGTATCTTAACCATGATAACACACAAAAACAGTAAGGGTAAATATTGGGTTGTCTCCCAACAAGCGCTTTTCTTTAATGCCTTTTAGCTAGGCATGATGATTTCAATGATGCTCAGATAAAAGATAAGAACTAAAACATAAAGGGAGCATCATGAAAAATATGACTAGCATATTTAAGTCTAACCCACTTCCTATGCCTATGGATTTTGTGAGTACATAATTTATAGGAGCAAGAATCAACTAGCATAGGAAGGCAAAACAAGTATAACTTCAAAGCTTTAAGCATATAGAGAGGAAACTTGATATTATTGCAACTCCTACAAGCATATATTCCTCCCTCATAATAATTTTCAGTAGAATCATGAATGACTTAAACAATATAACCATCTCATAAAGCATTCTTTTCAAGATCTACAAGCATAGAAATTTTTCTACTCTCCACATAAGCAAAATTCTTCTCATTCGGAATAGCGGGATCACTAGTTCCTAAAGTTGACACTCTTCCAAACCCGCTTTAGATGGTAGTATTATTCATACTCCAAAATATATAAGTGAAGTTCATGGAGTGTTCTACAATTAACATAGACTAACCAATATCCAAGCTCAAAATGTATAAGTGAAGCACATGAAGCATTATATGAAACCATACTCAAAAGATTTAAGTGAAGCTCAAAGAGCAATTCTATAAGATCATACTTAAAAGATATAAGTGAAGCACATGAATAATTATATAAACCAATGAAGAGATATCTCATACTAGCATGGTTCTTAAAGAAAAATAAAATAAAAACACAAAGGACACAAATCATGTGAACAAAACAAAAACCGAGGTATACCGATAATTGTTGAAGAAGAAAGATGGGATGCCAACCGGGGCATCCCCAAGCTTAGATGCTTGAGTATCCTTATAATATTTACTTGGGGTGCCTTGGGCATACCCAAGCTTGAGCTCTTGCCTCTGTTTATTCTTCTCACATTGGTAACTCCTCGTTCTTCGAACACTTCATCCACACAAAACTTTAACAAAAACTTTGTGAGATCTGTTAGTATAATAAAGCAAATCACTACCTTTAGGTACTGTTGTGAACTCATTATAAATTCATATTGGTGTAATATATACTGTATTCCAACTCATACATGGTTCATACCCTCCGATACTAGCCATAGATTCATCAAAATAAGCAAACAACACACGGAAAACAGAATCTGTCTAAAACAGGACAGTCTGTAGTAATATGGAAGTTTAGTAAACTTCTGTAACTCAAATAATTATGAAATAAATTTGAAAATTTTGTACAGAAGTAATGTGCAAAAAGTTTCAGACCCATTTGACTTTCCAGTAAAAAATGTAAATTCACGCGCTACAGCCAAAGTTTCTGTTTTTGTTCTGCACATAGTAAACAAGCAATCTAATCATCCTAAAACCAAAGCTTGGCACATTATTTTTATAATACAATGGATATATACAAGCGGATAATTATTTACAGAGAAACTTCCATGAAAAATTCTACATTGTTTCCGTGAGCATGAACACAAGTGCTCAAGGTCGGCCCTCACTTCTTCAATGCATAACTTTCCAATCACTTCTCTTTTTGAAAAACTTTTTAGGCATGAGAGGCAAGTAATAATTTTTTTGTATTTTCATTCTTTAAATTTTTTTGTATGTTTGACCCACAAATAAACAGAAACAAAAAAAGTAAAAACAAAATCTACTTAGTGAAGAAAGCAAACAAGCACACATGAGAATATCAACCCCGCGCTATTGCTCCCCGGCAACGGCGCCAGAAAAGAGCTTGATAATCCCCAAGTGCAGGGAATCATCGTAGCAATTTCCAAAGGTGGAAGTGATAAGTATGGAGTGTCGAACCCACAAGGAGTTAAAGGTAAGATCAATTTTCTCTTAAGCCCTATCTGCCACTGATACGACTCTATGTACACCGCACGTTTGCTTCCAACTAGCAACGAGAAATAAAACTATGTTGTGGGTATGAAGAGGATAACTTTATATGATATTGGAGAGATAAAATATAAAAGTAGGTGATTTTATCATAAATTTATAATATATTACTAAATATTATAAATAGCGAGTGTGTAATAATGGTGGATCGGTGTGCGGAATTGTCCTAGGCAATCGTTAACAAGACCGGTAATCACTATTGCAGTTTCATATGAGGGAGAAGCATAAGCTAACATACTTTCTCTACTTGGATCATATGCACTTATGATTGGAACTCTAGCAAGCATCTTCAACTACTAAAGATCATTAAGGTAAAACCCAACCATAGCATTAAAGCATCAAGTCCTCTTTATCCCATATGCAATAACCCCCTTACTCGGGTTTGTGTTTTAGTCACTCACGCAACCCACTATAAGCGAATCATAAACATATTGCAACACCCTACAATGGGAATCCCTTACGCTTGCGCGACACGGAGGGCACCATAGGACATCACCAAAGTAAAACATACAACTCATACCAATCTAGATCATCAATCAACCCAAAGACAAAAGATATCTACTCAAAACATCATAGGATGGCAACACATCATTGGATCATAATATGTGGCATAAAGCACCATGTTCAAGTAGGGATTACAGCGGGGTGCAGGAGAGTGGACCGCGTAAACTAGACGAGGATGGTGACGTTGATGAAGACGATCACCGTGGTGATGATTCCCCTCTCGATGGCACTCCGGTGCCGCCAAGAGAGAGGAGGAGAGGTTCTCCCCCTTATGCTTCCTCCTCCATGGCCTCCCCCTGGATGGGGAGAGGTTCCCCCTCTGGTCCTTGGCCTTCATGGTGATGATGGCCCCTCCGGGATCCTCCTCCATGCCCTCCGGTGATGATGGCCCCCTCCGGCAGGGTGCCAGAGAGGGCCTAGATTGGTTTTTGGTGGCTACGGAGGATTATGGCGGTGGAACTCCCGATCTAGGTTAATTTTCCTAGGTTTCTGTATTTATAGGAATTGTTGGCGTCGGTCTCACGTCAAGGAGGTGCCCGAGGCGTCCACGAGGCAGGGGCCCACGCCCAGGGGGTGGGCGCGCCCCCCACCCTCGTGCACAGCCTGGGACTCTTCTGGCCCAACTCTTTTACTCCGGGGTCTTCTTTTGGTCCATAAAAAATCGTCAAAAATTGGCACATCAATTGGACTCCGTTTGATATTCCTTTTCTGTAAAACTCAAAAACAAGGAAAAACAGAAACTGGCACTGGGCTCTAGGTTAATAGGTTAGTCCCAAAAACCATATAAATGCATATAAAACATCCAAGGTTGATAATATAATAGCATTAATACTTCATAAATTATAGATACGTTGGAGACGTATCACATACCTGCAAGCTTAAATAATCCACAAACTTCATCCATATATATTAGGTGCTCATCGGGATATAATGTTCCATCTCCTGCAAAAGGATTAGCTAGCAGTTTTTCTATCAAACCCAAAGGAATTTCAAAGCAGACATTTTCATTTTCAGTAGGTTCAGTAGGTTCAGTGGGTTGAAGAGCAACTCTATACTCTACTGGTCGGGGTGAAGATACCCCGAACAAGCCCCTCAAAGGATTACTTTCCATAGTAACAAGTGACAGTAAATTTCAGCACACTATATAAAATTTTCCTTACCAAATTCCACCTACCAAAGGCGCTTCACTCCCCAGCAACGGCGCCAGAAAAGAGTCTTGATGACCCACAAGTACAGGGGATCTATCATAGTCCTTTAGATAAGTAAGAGTGTCGAACCCAACGAGGAGCAGAATGAAATGATAAGTGGTTTTCAGCAAGGTATTCTCTGCAAGCACTGAAATTATAGGTAACAGATAGTTTTGTGATAAGATAATTTGTAACGAGCAACAAGTAACAAAAGTAAATAAAGTGCAGCAAGGTGGCCCAATCCTTTTTGTAGCAAAGGACAAGCCTGGACAAATTCTTATATCGAGAAAAACACTCCCGAGGACATATGAAATTATCGTCAAGCTAGGTTTCATCATGATCATATGATTCACGTTCGGTACTTTGATAATTTGGTATGTGGGTGGACCAGTGCTTGGGTACTGTCCTTACTTGGACAAGCATCCCACTTATGATTAACCTCTATTGCAAGCATCCGCAACTACAACAAAAGTATTAAGGTAAACCTAACCATAGCATGAAACATATGGATCCAAATCATCCCCTTACGAAGCAACGCATAAACTAGGGTTTAAGCTTCAGTCACTCTAGCAACCCATCATCTACTTATTACTTCCCAATGCCTTCCTCTAGGCCCAAATAATGGTGAAGTGTCATGTAGTCGATGTTCACATAACACCACTAGAGGAGAGACAACATACATCTCATCAAAATATCAAACGAATACCAAATTCACATGACTACTAATAGCAAGACTTCTCCCATGTCCTCGGGAACAAACGTAACTACTCACAAAGCATATTCATGTTCATAATCAGAGGGGTATTAATCTACATATAGGATCTAAACATATGATCTTCCACCAAATAAACCAACTAGCATCAACTATAAGGAGTAATCAACACTACTAGGAACCCACAGGTACCAATCCCAGACTTAGAGACAAGAATTGGATACAAGAGATGAACTAGGGTTTGAGAGGAGATGGTGCTGGTGAAGATGTTGATGGAGATTGACCCCCTCCCGATGAGAGGATCGTTGGTGATGACGATGGCGATGATTTTCCCCACCCGGAGGGAAGTGTCCCCGGCAGAACAGCTCCGCCGGAGCCCTAGATTGGTTCCGCCAAGGTTCCGCCTCGTGGCGGCGAAGTCTCATCCTGAAAGCTTGCTTATGATTTTTTTTCCTCAATGAAAGACTCCATATAGCAGAAGATGGGCATCAGAGGGCCACCAGGGGGCCCACGAGGCAGGGGGCGTGCCCAGGGGGTAGGGCGCGCCCCCACCCTCGTGGTCAGGGTGGGCCCCCCTCTGGAACTTCTTGCGCTCAGTATTTTCTATTTATTCTGAAAATGACTTCCGTGAAGTTTCAGGACTTTTGGAGCTGTGCAGAATAGGTCTCTAATATTTGCTCCTTTTCCAGCCCAGAATCCCAGCTGCCGGCATTCTCCCTCTTTATGTAAACCTTGTAAAATAAGAGAGAATAGGCATAAGTATTGTGACATAATGTGTAATAACAGCCCATAATGCAATAAATATCGATATAAAATCATGATGCAAAATGGACGTATCAACTCCCCCAAGCTTAGACCTCGCTTGTCCTCAAGCGAAAGCCGAAATCGAAAAATATGTCCACATGTTTAGAGATAGAGGTGTCGATAAAAATAAAATACGGACATGAGGGCATCATGATCATTCTTAGAACAACAACTTATATAATTCTTGTCATATGATCTCTTATGCTAGAGTAACAATTCAATCACAATTTCAAGTATGAATCATAAACTTCATTGAAAACTAACAAACTATAATCTCAGTCATTGGAGCAATTGCAATTTATCATAACATAGGAAAGAGTCAATATACGAGCTTTTCAGCAAGTCCACATACTCAACTATCATATAGCCTTTCACAATTGCTAACACTCATGCAATACTTATGGGTATGGAGTTTTAATCGGACACAGAGAAAGATAGGGGCTTATAGTTTTGCCTCCCAATGTTTTACCTCAAGGGTAATGTCAACAATAATAGTTCATGAAAACTCACATCCAATTAGCCATATATACTAGGATCTTTCCAACATGTTGTGCTTGCCAAAAGATAAAATGTAAAAAGGAAGGGTGAAGATCACCATGACTCTTATGTAAAGTAGGAGATGAAAGTAAAAGATAGGCCCTTCACAGAGGGAAGCAGAGGTTGTCATGCACTTTTATGGTTGGATGCACAAAATCTTAATGCGAAAGAACGTCACTTTATATTGCCACTTGTGATATGGACCTTTATTATGCAGTCCGTCACTTTTATTTCTTCCATATCACAAGATCGTGTAAAGCTTATTTTCTCCCACACTAATAAGTCATACATATTTAGAGAGCAATTTTTATTGATTGCACCGATGACAACTTACTTGAGGGATCTTACTCAATCCATAGGTAGGTATGGTGGACTCTCATGGAAAAACTGGTTTAAGGGTGTTTGGAAGCACAAGTAGTATCTCTATTTGGTGCAAAGAATTTGGCTAGCATAAGGGGGAAGGCATGCTCAATCATGTTGGATGATCCATGACAATATAATTTATCTCAGATGTAAGAAAACATAACCCATTACGTTTTCTTCCTTGTCCAACGTCAACTCTTTAGCATGTCATATTTTAATGAGTGCTCACAATCATAAAAGATGTCCAAGATAGTGTATTTATATGTGAAGACCTCTCTTTCTTTATTACTTCCTATTAATTGCAACAATGACCAAAACTATGTTTGTCAACACTCAACAACTTTTATTCATCATACTCTTTCTAAGTGAGCTCATTACTCTCCATAAGATCCATACGATATTTTTGTCTCTTTTTATTCTTTCTCTTTTCTTTTATTCACTCAAGATTATGGCAAAATAATCAAGCCCTTCACTCAACACTAATCTTTATTATATATAGCTCATGGACTCGATTACATAGGAAGATCATAAAGCAAAACTCACAACTAGATCATACTAAAAACTTTATTCTACTAGATCGAGATATTATCAAAAGGATCAAACTAAGAAAAACGGTAAAGATAAAAGTGATGGTGATACGATACCGGGGCACCTCCCCCAAGCTTGGCAGTTGCCAAGGGGAGTGCCCGTACCCATGTGATTATATCACTTTTGCCGGTGAAGGAGTTGGAGTTGTTGATGATGAAGGCTTGTCGTCCCTCTTCCAAGGCATAGGCTCACCATCATAGAAGGATGATCGAGTCTCCTGAGTCCTCAAATCTGCAGCCAAACTCATCCTTTTGAATATATACTCATACTCACAGTTTTGATTTTGCAGGTCATATATCTAGGCTTGGAGGTGCTCAATTTTCTCATGAAGCTTGAAGATGGCCTCCCAATGTCCTTGACGTCCAGCTTGTTGTTGTTGGTGAACTCCGTGATCATAATGTGATTGGAGTCGAGTCCACGCTCCACCATCTCCTGACACTTGAAAACTTGTTGCTCCAATGCCTCGAGCCTTGCCTCCATGCTTCCGGTCTTCCTTGGTCCCTCAACATCGCGGATGTGCAACAACCCCTCACGCATCTCAATGGTTTGAGGGTGTTGCAGCACCTCCGTGGGGTAGGGGTTGATGACCTTCTCGAAGAACTTGTCCTTAGGGGCACTTGAAGATGACATGACGACCTAGATTTGTCAGAAAAATAGCTTGAAATAAAGACGAGAGATATTTGCGTGATACATGAGTTAAAATCTTCGGGAGATTATATAATGAATTTTTACCAACCAAAATACGTAATGTGCAAGAAAACGGAGTCCGGAGAGCGCACGAGGTGCCCACGAGGTAGGGGGCACGCCTAGGGGTGTAGGGCGTGCTCTCCACCCTCTTGGAGCCCTCGTGTCCTTCCCGGACTGCTTCTTATTTTTCTATTTTTTTAAATATTCCAAAACGGAGAAAAATTGCCATTAGAACTGTTTTGGAGTCGGTTTACTTATCGTACCAAGTATCTATTCCTTTTCGGAGTCTAAAACGTTTCGGAAAGTTTATCTATGAACAATATTTGAATCTTCTCTGAATTCTTTTATGTATGATTGGTTTATCTTTGCAAGTCTCTTCGAATTATCAGTTTAGTTTGGCCTACTAGATTGATCTTTCTTGCAATGGGAGAAGTGCTTAGCTTTGGGTTCAATCTTGTGGTGCTCGATCCCAGTGACAGAAAGGGAAACGACACGTATTATATTGTTGCCATCGAGGATAAAAAGATGGGGTTTATAGCATATTGCATGAGTGTATCCCTCTACATTGTGTCATCTTGCTTAAGGCGTTACTCTGTTCTTATGAACTTAATATTCTAGATGCATGCTGGATAGCGGTCGATGTGTGGAGTAATAGTACTAGATGCAGAATCGTTTCGGTCTACTTGTCTCGGACATGATGCCTATATACATGATCATACCTAGATATTATCATAATTATTCGATATTTCTCGACAGTAATTTGTTCACCCACCGTAATACTTATGCTTTCTTGAGAGAAGCCACTAGTGAAACCTATGGCCCCCGGGTCTATTCTCCATCAGACAAGTTTCCAATCTATTTTATTTGCAATCGTTACTTTCAATCTATATCATAAAAATACCAAAAATATTTATCTTATTATTATCATCTCTATCAGATCTCACTCTTGCAAGTGGCCGTGAAGGGATTGACAACCCCTTTATCGCGTTGGTTGCGAGGTTCTTATTTGTTTGTGTAGGTACCAGGTGACTCGCGCGTGGTCTCCTACTGGATTGATACCTTGGTTCTCAAAAACTGAGGGAAATACTTACGCTGCTTTACTGCATCACCCTTTCCTCTTCAAGGGAAAACTAACGCAGTGCTCAAGAGGTAGCAATCCTCTGTTTGATGGCCCATGGAGATGCTTCCTTCTAGCCTAGCGCGGTTACGAACATATTTCTTTAGGACTCCCATGCTCTCAAACGGGAACATATTGTGTAGAAATACGGGGGGCCAGAATGACAATCTCGTCGACTAGATAAACTAGGACGTGCGTCATGATATTGAAGAAGGATGGTGGGAACACCAGCTCGAAACTGACAAGACATTGCGCCACATCACTCCTTAGCCTTGGTCTGATTTCTGGATCGATCACCTTCTGAGAGATTGCATTGAGGAATGCACATAGCTTCACAATGGCTAATCGGACGTTTTCCGGTAGAAGCCCCCTCAATGCAACCGGAAGCAGTTGCGTCATAATCACGTGGCAGTCATGAGACATTAGGTTCTAGAACTTTTTCTCTGGCATATTTATTATTCCCTTTATATTCGACGAGAAGCCAGACGGGACCTTCATACTGAGCAGGCATTCAAAGAAGATTTCCTTCTCTTCTTTGGTAAGAGCGTAGCTGGCAGGACCTTCATACTGCTTTGGAGGCATGCCGTCTTTTTTGGGCAAACGTTGCAGGTCCTCCCGTGCCTCCGGTGTATCTTTTGTCTTCCAATACACGCCCAAGAATCCTAGTAGGTTCACACAAAGGTTCTTTGTCACGTGCATCACGTCGATTGAAGAGCGGACCTCTAGCTCTTTCCAGTAGGGTAGGTCCCAAAATATAGATTTCTTCTTCCACATGGGTGCGCGTCCCTCAGCGTCATTCAGAACAGATAGTCCACCGGGACCCTTTCCAAAGATTATGTGTAAATCATTGACCATAGCAAGTACGTGATCACCGGTGCGCATGGCGGGCTTCTTCCGGTGATCTGCCTCGTCTTTGAAATGCTTGCCTTTCTTTCACATTGATGGTTGGTTGGAAGAAATCGACGATGGCCCTGGTACACATTCTTCCTGCATTTGTCCAGGTATATACTTTCGGTGTCAGCTAAACAGTGTGTGCATGCGTGGTATCCCTTGTTTTTCTGTTCTGAAAGGTTACTGAGAGAGGGTCAATCGTTGATGGTTACAAACAGCAATGCGTGCAGGTTAAATTCCTCCTGCTTGTGCTCATCCCACACACGTACACCGTTTCTATTCCACAGCTATAAAAGTTCTTCAACTAATGGCCTAAGGTACACATCAATGTCGTTGCCGTGTTGCTTAGGGCCTTGGATGAGAACTGGCATCATAATGAACTTCTGCTTCATGCACATCCAAGGAGGAAGGTTATACATACATAGAGTCACGAGCCAGGTGTTGTGATTGCTGCTCTGCTCCCCAAAAGGATTAATGCCATCCACACTTAAACCAAACCATTTGTTCCTTGGGTCACCTGCAAACTCATCCCAGTACTTTCTCTCAATTTTCTCCACTGGGACCCATCAGCGGGTGCTCTCAACTTTCCGTCTTTCTTACGGTCCTTTCTGTGCCATCGCATCAACTTGGCATGCTCTTCGTTTCTGAACATACATTTCAACCGTGGTATTATAGGAACATACCACATCAGCTTAGCAGGAACCCTCTTCCTGGGGGGCTCGCTGTCAACATCACCAGGGTCATCTTGTCTGATCTTATACCGCAATGCATCACATACCGGACATGCATTCAAATCCTCGTACGCACCGCGGTAGAGGATGCAGTCATTAGGGCATGCATGTATCTTCTGCACCTCCAATCCTAGAGGGCATGCGACCTTCTTTGCTGCGTACGTACTGTCGGGCAATTTGTTATCATTTTGAAGCTTCTTCTTCAATATTTTCAGTAGCTTCTCAAATCCTTTGTCAGACACATCATTCTCTGCCTTCCACTGCAGCAATTCCAATACGGTACCGAGCTTTGTGTTGCCATCTTTGCAATTGGGGTACAACCCTTTTTGTTATCCTCTAACATGCGATCGAACTTCAGCTTCTCCTTTTGACTTTCGCATTGTGTCCTTGCATCAACAATGACCCGGCGGAGATCATCATCATCAGGCACATTGTCTGGTTCCTCTTGATCTTCAGCAGCTTCCCCCGTTGTAGCATCACCGTATTCAGGGGGCACATAGTTGTCATCGTCCTCTTCTTCTTCGTTGTCTTCCATCATAATCCCTATTTCTCCGTGCTTCGTCCAAACATTATAGTGTGGCATGAAACCCTTATAAAGAAGGTGGGTGTGAAGGATTTTTCGGTCAGAGTAAGACCTCGTATTCCCACAATTAGGGCATGGACAACACATAAAACCATTCTGCTTGTTTGCCTCAGCCACTTCGAGAAAATTATGCATGCCCTTAATGTACTTGGAGGTGTGTCTGTCACCGTACATCCATTGTCAGTTCATCTGCGTGCATTATATATAATTATGTGTGTCAAAACCATTACAGATTCACATGGATAGATAAGTGACCAAATTAATAGAAGTTCATCATCACATTAAAACCAAAGTACATACATAGTTCTCATTGAACAACATATAGCTCTCCAGAGCATCTAGTTAAACCATACATTGAAACTATGTAAAATATTTCAATGCAACAACAAATGCGATCATAATCACAGCCAAGGTAACAATTGATCCAATGACATAATGATACCAAGCCTTTGTATGAATGGCATATTTTCTAATCTTTTTAATCTTCAACCGCATTGCATCCATCTTGATCTTGTGATCATCGACAACATCCACAACATGCAACTCCAATATCATCTTCTCCTCCTCAATTTTTTTATATTTTTTCCTTCAAATAATTGTTGTCTTCTTCAACTAAATTTAACCTCTCGATAATAGGGTCGGTTGGAATTTCCGGTTCAACTACCTCCTAGATAAATAAAATATATGTCAACTTGATGGGCATAATTGTCATAAACAATAAATAAACCAAATCGTTATAAAAGATAATATATACCACATCTGAATCATAGCCAGGACGAGGCCCGACGGGGGCGGATACCAAAACCATCGCACTATATAATAACAAGCAATAATAAAAGTAAGAAAATTAGACAAGTATCTATCTAAAGTAAGAATTTTTTTTCTTTTAGAAGAAGATAAGAACAAGAGGCTCATCACGGTGGTGCAGGCGACGAGATCGGCGCGGGCGATCGACGACGGTGAAGACGGGGATGTGACGTGAGGGACCACTAAACCTAGACAAATCTCAGTGAAAATGGAGCTTGGAGGTCGAGGTTCGAGAGGAGAAAGCTTAACTAGTGTGGCTCGGACATTTCATTAAACACCTCATGTGCATAAGAGGTGAGCTAGAGCACCACAAAGCTCTCCCGTCGCCGGCCAGAAAAAATAGAGCAGTGTGGAGTGCTCTACTCGCGGGCGAGGGGTATATATAGCCACCTCATTGGTTCAGGTTCGTGGCTGGAACCGGGACTAAAGGCCGCCTTCTATCCCGGTTCTAGGCACGAACTGGGACCAATTGGCCCACAGCCATTGGTCCCGGTTTGTGCCTAGAACCGGGACAAATGGGTCCACATAAACCGGGACAAATGCCTCCCAAGGCCTGGCCGGGCCCCTGGGCGCACGAACCGGGACGTATGCCCCCATGGGTCCCAGTTCTTGACTGAACCAGGATTAGTGGGCTTGGCAGGCTCCAATCAAAGCCCTGTTTTCTACTAGTGATGAATCCCTCTTCTGTACATTATTTAGTATAGTTCTTAATCCGCCCACAACTCCAAGTTCATGTCGTCACCCCATCACACAACTGTCAACGAGCACTATTCATTGGCTTTATTCTAATACTACATCCGTGTGTTAGAAATCATGTAAACTGGCACCAAATCAGGGGAAGTTTGTAGACATCCAAACTCATGCCACATATGAATATGAGAAAACGATGCTACCCAAAAACCTCACCCATGCGTGCATACGAACTCTGCCTTCACTCTGGGCGCCACATTCATGCCAGTCTAGAGTGGGGACATGACAGGCCACTGCAGCATGCCATGCGAAAGGCTAGGCATTCAATCGGCGCGGCGGCCAAGAGCGCGACCCACTGTGCGTTCGCTCACTTTCCGTGTTATGCTCATGCCGGGTATTGAAGTCGATTGCTCGTATATCCGCCTGCCCGGCATTGAACAGGACTGGCGGGCGAGAAACCCATTCCAGGAACTTGCATTCAAATCATCGCTTGGCCTTGCGGGCGCCCTCTATATAAACATGATCGTCGAGGACACAAACCGCACCACGTCCGCTTCGCTTACTCCTCCATCCATGACCGTCTATGCACCTCCGCTTTCCTTCCTCCTTCCTCCACGACAACAACCGATGCAATGACTGCGAGCAACATGCCATGATGGAAGTCCCTCTCATCGTGGCGCTGACACGAGATCACGGACATCATGAAGAACTGGTAGGCCCGGTGCGCGGATCACATAGAAGCCGGTCTACCCCCGAGCTCGCCGAAAAAGAGCTCGGAGGATGACAACGGGAAGACAGAGGAGGCGTCTAACGACGAGCCCGTGCCCTCGCCGGTAGGCCCGTTTACCATGGTGCTTGCGTTGCCGCACTTTGACCTTGTCATGCTGGAGGCGCCACTGGAGCAGCGGGCAACGTCACTGGTCTCCATGTTTCGGATGTTGCGGGAGGAGCAACGCTACACCCTGCAGCTCCTCGATCCAGCAGCATCGACTCAAGAAGGGCCAGATCGAGTAGGCGAACGAGAAAGTCGTCATGGTCGCGGAGAATCCGACATTGTAGATGAGTAGCGGACGTCGTACGAGTGCTGACAAATAACTCAACAACAACAACAACAACAACAACAACAACAACAACAACAACAACAACAACAACAACAACAACAACAACAACAACAACAACAACAACAACAACAACAACAACAACAACAGTCAAACACCAACATCTCATGCACAGAGGCTAGCTCGTACCACACGTCTAGCCGTTAGGAGGATTCTAGTGGACCGCTCTCTGAAGATCTTATCAGTGTGTCTCATGGGACCTAACAGGTGCTGTCAAACAAGAGGTTCACTCATCTCAAATAGAGTACTCCCTTTGTATCGAAATACTTGTAGTTAGGAAAATTAGTACAAATTCCCCCAACTACAAATATTTCGATACATAGGGAGTAGAAAGAAAGACATTTGAATGTAGACTCCTCGTCGAGGTCGAAGCCGAATCGGTTGCCAAAGAAGGAGCTTGGTGTAGATGAAATCTCGTAGTCGCCTGCCTCGTCCATGGATTTGATGATCAGGATGCGCCCTTTTCCCTCGCAAAAAAAAGGATGCGCCCTTTTCTCTCGGGCCTCCCTTCACTAATTGTGGGCCGTAGGGGTGCATGTATGTCTCGTGATGGTAAGTCCTATATGCCGCTTTCTGCGACAGATAGTCCCCATTATGCACAAACGGGTCTTTGATGGGCCGAGGCCAATTTAACGTTACCTCGTTTCCTCGTTGTTTTATTTTTCGACAGCATCTGCCTTTTTGTCCCGGTTTCCTATGCTGGTTTTCGGTTTGTTACTTTTCCCGTTTTGGCTGTGATGTTTTCTTGGGATTCTTCGGGTCTCTACGGTTTTCGCTAGGTTTTCTTTCGGATTTTATTTTTAGTGGTTTTCTTCTTGTTTCCCCTTTCTTATCTGTTTTTTCATCTTCTTATTTTATTTTATTTTTTCATTTCCCCTTCTGGAAACCACATCAGGGCTGGCTTTTTAACTACTTCTATAAAATTGGAGAATCAAATTCATTTTATCCATACATATGCTCTAACTATACGGTTCACAACGCTTACATGCTTAGCATTCTAATTACCCATCATTGACGTTAGTTATAAACACATTGAGCCACGCTATATAATTTTTTGGCGCAAATAACATCTTACTAAATATTACTCCCTCCGTCTCATAATATAAGACGTTTTTTGACTCTAGTATAGTATTAAAAAACGTCTTACATTATAGGACGGAGGAGTAACATTCAACTAATATTGTACCTAATATTAACCAGCATCCAATATTCTACAAATACCAACGTGCAAATAATATCCTATCTAATGCCAACGTGCATTCCTCGCAAAAAGAACGCGCATTACATTTACACAATTACTAGTAAGAAAATAAAGCTCGGTTATTCATGAAAAAGAAATGTGATGCAGTATTAATCTTCCAGCTTTTGACTACCTAAAGACCAATGAGACCCAACACTGACGATAGTAACTTGGTCGTCTTAATTCGGTCATTTTGCATGGTGGCAAGGAGAAGTTAGCCGAGTAACAATACTACTACCTCTCTGTCAGTTTACAGGGCATGCGTGTATCCCTAGGTCGTCAATTTGACCAACCTAATACAAGTCATATATTACAAAACATATATCAATATAAACTTCAGATGTTCTATTTTCAGACGGTATAATTTTTGTATTATATAGTTTATATTAGGGGGATAAAACTAGCAACCTAGTAATACGCGTAGGACTTGTAAACTAAACGGAGGTAGTAGTACAACTCACGAGTCACAACCATGCAGGGTACTCTCCATCTGATGAGCGGATACAATGTACTACCCGAAGGAGTATAGTTTTTCGTCTAAAAGCAAAGCTAATGTCTTAGTGTTTTTTTTACCAAATCCTTTTTATAGAAGTACCATCATACGGATAATTCAAGTGTTAACATCATATACCACAGTTTTAAGTGTTAACATCATATATCTCACTTTATAGTCTCTGATAATTTAAGAAGCAAGACAAAATTCATCGTTCTTCATACGGCTTTACGGTGAAACAACCTTGTTGCTACACCATTTACGATCTCATCACATTATTCAGTTGAACATGTCATCCAATCGTAGCTAATTAGTTTCCATTTTTGGGAGGAATGTATGTGCACTGCTGGCACTTGCACGCCCCCGCAACACACTCGCCATATCCGCCGACCCACACACGGTCGATGCATGCCTGGTTGCAGCTATTGTTATCACATGGCTTTGGTGACGGGATGATGCTTGTCATACAAGGGATTCCTCCAACACCCGCTGACGCCCTCGTTACCACATCTGCAAAATCTCACCATGAGGAAAAGGGAAGATCAGAACATGGCCATTCTTTGTTTGGACGGAATTTTGAAGGAACGTAGTACAAGAACAAATGGGTACCTGATGCTAGGACAAGGAAGGCGATCGCCAAGAGCAACATCTGGCTAGTCCTCATCTTAGATAGTTGTTGTATTGAAGGAAAGACTTGGCGATCGTTGCTTTGCTCTGCGAGTTCTGAAGGAAAACATCACGGACATGCCATTTTATACTGGATTTATGGTACAAGATTGGTTATGATTAAATGTCATGATTATTAGTCTCCAAATATTGTTGCCCTGTAATAATTACCATCCAATATTACTACTCTGTGTATATCTTCTTTTTGTTTGGTTGTAATATTCGTTTCGTTTTTTGTTCTGACAGTACAGTATAGATATGTCACGGCTCAAGGTGTCCACTGATTTCGACTAAGCCCTGGCAAATCTCGTATTATTGTTCCAGTCATCTTCTATTTTTAGCTCTTGCGGAGAGAGATAAAAATTATGGAAAAGAAGATGCATATGACATGAGGTCCCGTGCAGTCAGTGAGAGTAGAGAGTGATCCCGACCGGGATCATTATTTTCCTAGCGTGACAAACCAGTCAAGACCGGTTTTGGGTTGAGATAGACCAGGATCAAAGACTGCATAGTGTCGATTTCAGGGCATTGAAGGTTCGTGTTTGATTCTGACGAGGGTTTAAAACAGACTTTACTCGATAAACAATTACAAAGGGTGTAGGAAGGAAATGAAAAGGAAAACCTATGGAACAGGCATGGTCACAAAAATAAGACTACTCTATAATATGTTTATATACATCCTTATACGTAGTTCCCCGCAAAACAAAGCATTATTACCACTAAAAGCATTATTACCTATGAAAATCATAGGAAGTGAGATGACATATAGGATAGAATTTTTTTTTCATTGAGTCTAAGGTAATACTTGTTTTTCTTTGAAATGTGAAGGATTGGTTCCTACAAAACGAAGGCTTCAAAGGAAAAAAAAATCACTGCAAATTCTATCCCATAGAATTTCTAAAAATCCTATTCCCTTCATTCCTAAATATATGTCTTCTTAGATATTCCAATATAGACTACTCTATAATATGTTTATATACATCCTTATACGTAGTTCCCCGCAAAATAAAGCATTATTACCACTAAAAGCATTATTACCTATGAAAATCATAGGAAGAGAGATGACATATAGGATATAATTTTTTTTCATCGAGTCTAAGGTAATACTTTTTTTTCTTTGAAATGTGAAGGATTGGTTCCTACAAAACAAAAGCTTCAAAGGATTAAAATCCACTGCAAATTCTATCCCATAGAATTTCTAAAAAATTATATTCCCTTCGTTCCTAAATATAAGTCTTCTTAGATATTGCAATATAGACTACACTCTCTATAATATGTTTATATACAACATTCAAGAAAAATATAATATGTTTATATACACCCTTATAAGTAGTTCCCCGCAAAACAAAGCATTATTACCTATGAAAATCATAGGAAGTGAGGTGGCATATAGGATAGCAATTTTTTCATTGAGTCTAAGCCAATACTTTTTTCTTTAAAATGTGAAGGATTGGTTCCTATCGTATGTTACACGCACTTAACAACAGCATGCGTAAGGATTGGTTTCTAACAACAACACGCAATCTCTAAAAAGCCTCATATTTAGAAACCGAGTGAGTATAAATAAAGAAAGCCTAAGAAAAACACACCATGTGTTTTGTTATCTTGAAAATCTTCGTTACACGCACTTAACAACAGCACAATAAGGAATGGGAATTCCTCTGCTGTACATTCTTTAGTATAGTTCTTAATCCGATCCGCGAGTCTGATTTCATGAGTTCACCCCATCAGTTAAATGTCCATGAAAATTATTACTCGTTTTATTCTAATATACTACATCTGCATGCTCGAAATCCCGTAAACTGGCATCAAATCAGAGGAGGTTTGCAGGCGTTCGAACTCAAGCTACGTATGAGTCCAACAAAGCGGAGCCACCCAAAAACCTTTTCCATGCGTGCGCTCAAACTCTACTTCCGCTCTGGGCATCACATTCATGCTGGTCCAGAGTGCCGACGTCACATTAATGCTAGTCCAAGTGCCGACATGACACGCCACTACAACATACAATCAGCCCGGCGGCCAAGAGCTCGGCCCGTAATGCGTTCGCTCGCTCTTCGTGTCGCGTTCATGTCGGCCCAAAGTCTAGGCTAATGCTTTTTTTTTCTTTGAAATGTGAAGGCGCAGTTTCTATCCTACGTAGGAATAGAGATCTATTACTGCGAACCAAAGGGCTCAAAAAAGAAAATTCCATTGAACATTCTGCTCTATAGAATTTCTACCAAGATCCTACAAAGCAAAGGAGACCTAAGTCCTCGTTACATGCATTTAGCAGAAGCACAATGAGAAAGAGGAATCCCTCTCCTGTACATTCTTTAGTATAGTTCTTAATCCGTCCTCGACTCCAAGTTCATGTCGTCACCCCATCACACAAATGTCAACGAAAACTATTCACTGGCTTTATTCTAATACTACATCCGCATGATAGAAATCATGTAAACTTGCACCAAATTAGGGGAAGTTTGCAGACATCCAAACTCATGCCACGTGTTTGCAGACATCCAAACTCGTGCCACGTATGAGTCTGAGAAAACAATGCCACCCAAAAACCTCACCCATGTGTGCGTACGAACTCTGCCTCCACTCTAGGCGCCACATTCATGCCGGTTCAGAGCATGGACATGGCAGGCCACTGCAGCATGCCATGCGAAAGGCTAGGCACTCAATTGGCGCGGAGGCCAAGAGCGCGACCCACTATGCATTCAATCGCTTTCCGTGTTACGCTCATGCCCGATATTGAAGTCGGCTGCTAGTATATCCGCATGCTCGGCATTGAACAGGCCCGGCGGGCAAGAAACCCATTCCAGACACTTGCATTCAAATCATCGCTTGGCCTTGCGGGCGCCCGATATATAAACACGGTCGTCGACGACACAAACCGCACCACGTCCGCTTCGCTTACTCCTCCATCCATGACCATCTGTGCACCTCCGCTTTCCTTCCTCCTTCCTCCACGACAACAACCGACGCAATGACCGCGAGCAACATGCCAGATGGAAGTGCCTCTCATCGTGGCGCCGACACGAGATCACGGACATCATGAACAACTGGTAGGCCCGGTGCACGGATCACATAGAAGCGGGTATACCCCCGAGCTCGCCGCAAAAGAGCTCTGAGGATGACAACAGGAAGACAGAGGAGGCATCTAACGACGAGCGCGTGCCCTCGCTGGTAGGCCGGTTTACCATGGTGCTTGCGTTGGCGCACTTTGACCTTGTCATGCTGGAGGCGCCACCGGAGCAGCGGGCAACGTCACTGGTCTCCGCGTTTCGGATGCTGCAGGAGGAGCAACGCTACACCCTGCAGCTCCTCGATCTAGCAGCACCGACTCGAGAAGGGCCAGATGGAGCAAGCGAACGAGAAAGTCGTCATGGTTGCAGAGAATCCGACATTGTAGATGAGCAAAGGACGTTGTACGAGTGCTGACAAATAACTCATCACCACCTATAGCAACAATAACAGTCAAACACCAACATCTCATGCACAGAGACTAGCTCATACCACACGTCTAGCCGTTAGAGGATTCCAGTGGACCGCTCTTCGAAGATCTTATCGGGGTGTCTCATGGAACCTAACAGGTGCTGTGAAACGAGAGGTTCACTCATCTCAAATAGAGTATTCCCTTTGTATCGAAATACTTGTAGTTGGGAAAACTAGTACAAGTTCCCCCAACTACAAATATTTCGGTACATAGGAAATAGAAAGAAAAACATTTGAACGTAGACTCCTCGTCAAGGTCGAAGCCGGATCGGTTGCCGAAAAAGGAGCTTGGTGTATATGAAATCTCGTAGTCGCCTGCCTCGTCCATGGATTCGACGATCAGGATGTGCCCTTTTCCCTCGCAAAAAAAAGGATGCGCCCTTTTCTCCCGGGCCTCCCTTCACTAATTGTAGGCCATAGGGTTGCACGTATGTGTCGTGATGATAAGTCCTATATGCCGCTTGTTGCGACAGATAGTCCACGTTACGCATAGACGGGTCTTTGATGGGCCGAGGCCAATTTAACGTTACCTCGTTTTCTCTTCCTTTTATTTTTCGACAGCATCTGCCTTTTCTGTCCTGGTTTCCTATACTGGTTTTCGGTTTGTTGCTTTTCCCGTTTTGGTTGTGATGTTTTCTTGGGATTCTTCCGGTCTCTAATTTTCGCTAGGTTTTCTTTTCGATTTTTATTTTTAGTGGTTTTCTGCTTGTTTTCCCTTTCTTATCTGTTTTTTCATCTTCTTATTTTATTTTATTTTTTCATTTCCCCTTCTGGAAACCACATCAGGGCTGGCTTTTTAACTACTTCTATAAAATTGGAGAATCAAATTCATTTTATCCATACATATGCTCTAACTATACGGTTCACAACGCTTACATGCTTAGCGTTCTAATTACCCATCATTGATGTTAGTTATAAACACATTGAGCCACGCTATATAATTTTTTGGCGCAAATAACATCTTACTAAATATTACTCCCTCCGTCTCATAATATAAGACGTTTTTTGACTCTAGTGTAGTATTAAAAAACGTCTTACATTATGGGACGGAGGAGTAACATTCAACTAATATTGTACCTAATATTAACCAGCATCCAATATTCTACAAATACCAACGTGCAAATAATATCCTATCTAATTCCAACGTGCATTCCTCGCAAAAAGAACGCGCATTACATTTACACAATTACTAGTAAGAAAATAAAGCTTGGTTATTCATGAAAAAGAAATGTGATGCAGTATTAATCTTCCAGCTTTTGACTACCTAAAGACCAATGAGACCCAACACTGACGATAGTAACTTGGTCGTCTTAATTCGGTCATTTTGCATGGTGGCAAGGAGAAGTTAGCCGAGTAACAGTACTACTACCTCTCTGTCAGTTTACAGGGCATGCGTGTATCCCTAGGTCGTCAATTTGACCAACCTAATACAAGTCATATATTACAAAACATATATCAATATAAACTTCAGATGTTCTATTTTCAGACGGTATAATTTTTGTATTATATAGTTTATATTAGGGGGATAAAACTAGCAACCTAGTAATACGCGTAGGACTTGTAAACTAAACGGAGGTAGTAGTACAACTCACGAGTCACAACCATGCAGGGTACTCTCCATCTGATGAGCGGATACAATGTACTCCCGAAGGAGTATAGTTTTTCGTCTAAAAGCAAAGCTAATGTCTTAGTGTTTTTTTTACCAAATCCTTTTTCTAGTAGTACCATCATACGGATAATTCAAGTGTTAACATCATATACCACAGTTTTAAGTGTTAACATCATATATCTCACTTTATAGTCTCTGATAATTTAAGAAGCAAGACAAAATTCATCGTTCTTCATACGGCTTTACGGTGAAACAACCTTGTTGCTACACCATTTACGATCTCATCACATTATTCAGTTGAACATGTCATCCAATCATAGCTAATTAGTTTCCATTTTTGGGAGGAATGTATGTGCACTGCTGGCACTTGCACGCCCCCGCAACACACTCGCCATATCCGCCGACCCACACACGGTCGATGCATGCCTGATTGCAGCTATTGTTATCACATGGCTTTGGTGACGGGATAATGCTTGTCGTACAAGGGATTCCTCCAACGCCCGCTGACGCCCTCGTTACCACATCTGCAAAATCTCACCATGAGGAAAAGGGAAGATCAGAACATGGCCATTCTTTGTTTGGACAAAATTTTGAAGGAACGTAGTACAAGAACAAATGGGTACCTGATGCTAGGACAAGGAAGGCGATCGCCAAGAGCAACATCTGGCTAGTCCTCATCTTAGATAGTTGTTGTATTGAAGGAAAGACTTGGCGATCGTTGCTTTGCTCTGCGAGTTCTGAAGGAAAACATCACGGACATGCCATTTTATACTGGATTTATGGTACAAGATTGGTTATGATTAAATGTCATGATTATTAGTCTCCAAATATTGTTGCCCTGTAATAATTACCATCCAATATTACTAGTCTGTGTATATCTTCTTTTTGTTTGGTTGTAATATTCGTTTCGTTTTTTGTTCTGACAGTACAGTATAGATATGTCACGGCTCAGGGTGTCCACTGATTTCGACTAAGCCCTGGCAAATCTCGTATTATTGTTCCAGTCATCTTCTATTTTTAGCTCTTGCGGAGAGAGATAAAAATTATGGAAAAGAAGATGCATATGACATGAGGTCCCGTGCAGTCAGTGAGAGTAGAGAGTGATCCCGACCGGGATCATTATTTTCCTAGCGTGACAAACCAGTCAAGACCGGTTTTGGGTTGAGATAGACCAGGATCAAAGACTGCATAGTGTCGATTTCAGGGCATTGAAGGTTCGTGTTTGATTCTGACGAGGGTTTAAAACAGACTTTACTCGATAAACAATTACAAAGGGTGTAGGAAGGAAATGAAAAGGAAAACCTATGGAACAGGCATGGTCAGAAAAATAAGACTACTCTATAATATGTTTATATACATCCTTATACGTAGTTCCCCGCAAAACAAAGCATTATTACCACTGAAAGCATTATTACCTATGAAAATCATAGGAAGTGAGATGACAGATAGGATAGAATTTTTTTTTTCATTGAGTCTAAGGTAATACTTGTTTTTCTTTGAAATGTGAAGGATTGGTTCCTACAAAACGAAGGCTTCAAAGGAAAAAAAATCATTGCAAATTCTATCCCATAGAATTTCTAAAAATCCTATTCCCTTCATTCCTAAATATATGTCTTCTTAGATATTCCAATATAGACTACTCTATAATATGTTTATATACATCCTTATACGTAGTTCCCCGTAAAATAAAGCATTATTACCACTAAAAGCATTATTACCTATGAAAATCATAGGAAGAGAGATGACATATAGGATATAATTTTTTTTCATCGAGTCTAAGGTAATACTTTTTTTTCTTTGAAATGTGAAGGATTGGTTCCTACAAAACAAAAGCTTCAAAGGATTAAAATCCACTGCAAATTCTATCCCATAGAATTTCTAAAAAATTATATTCCCTTCGTTCCTAAATATAAGTCTTCTTAGATATTGCAATATAGACTACACTCTCTATAATATGTTTATATACAACATTCAAGAAAAATATAATATGTTTATATACACCCTTATAAGTAGTTCCCCGCAAAACAAAGCATTATTACCTATGAAAATCATAGGAAGTGAGGTGGCATATAGGATAGCAATTTTTTCATTGAGTCTAAGCCAATACTTTTTTCTTTAAAATGTGAAGGATTGGTTCCTATCGTATGTTACACGCACTTAACAACAGCATGCGTAAGGATTGGTTTCTAACAACAACACGCAATCTCTAAAAAGCCTCATATTTAGAAACCGAGTGAGTATAAATAAAGAAAGCCCTAAACTGCGGCAACCCTCAGAAGTCATCGGCGGCAGCCCTAAACTGCGGCAATGTAGATCTCATAGACGTCCTTCAAAATTTCGGCGGCACCAGAGTCGGTTTCCCGATCAGATATTTAGGCCTCCCGCTATGCATCGGCAGGCTTCGGCTCGTGCACATTTAGTACCTCCTTGATCGCATCCGCGCAAGGTTGGCAGCTTGGAAAGGCCGACTCATGCCGATCGCTGGCCGCCGCGTACTTGTCAGGTGCGTCCTTTCTGCGCTGCCAGCTTCTGCCATGGCTGTGCTACGTATCCCCAAGAGATTCTACAAAGATGTAGACAAAGCGCGACGTCGGTTCTTGTGGGCTCAAGATGAGGAGGTCACCGGAGGTAGATGCAAAGTCAACTGGCAACTTGTCACATCCCCGATCGAGCATGGCGGCCTCGGCATCCCCAACATGGAGCGGTTCGCGCGCGCCTTGCGCATCCGTTGGCTTTGGCTGGCGTGGATGGACCCGGCCCGGCCATGGACGCACCTGGAGCTGCCCTGCGACGACAAGGATAGAACACTCTTCGCCTCGGCAACGACGGTGACAGTGGGCAACGGCAACAGAGCGCTCTTTTGGCACTGTTGCTGGCTCGGCGGACAACCGCTACGGCATGACTACCCCGACCTATTCAGGAGCTCAACCAGGAAGAACCGCACTGTCGCGGAGGCGTTACGCGATGATAGATGGATCATGGACCTCGGGCGCGGCAACAGCCTGGAAATCATCCCCCAGGTTGTGCTGCTGCAGCGTCGCATCAGAGAAGCCAACCTGGCGCTGCATGAAGGGACCGAGGACAAGATCACCTGGAAAGCCGGTGAAGTCTACACGGCGAGGTCAGCATACCACTCACAGTTCCCCCCGCAACCAGCCTCGGCCATGAAAAGCTTGGTATGGAAGATCTGGGCACCCGGAAAGATCAAGTTTTTTTTCTCTGGTTACTCCACCAAAATCGGCTCTGGTGCAACGATCGCCTACAGCGTAGGGGCTGGGAAAATCCCTACTTCTGCCAGCTCTGCTACCGAAATCTTGAGTCCTCCTTCCATCTAATTTGGAAATGCAACATATCGAAAGAGGTTTGGGTTAAAGCAGCCACCTGGACGGGCTGTGCGACGCTCTCCCCAGCCTCCTGGAGTGCATGCAACACCACAACAGATGCTGTCACCGCAATCCTCAAAGCCGCGGCGCCAAGGGAAAGAAGAGGAGTCAAGACTATGGTGGCATTGATCGCCTGGCAAATCTGGCTTGAGAGAAACAGATGCACATTCAGAGGAAAGACACCAAGTGCACTCAGTATAACAGAGGCCTGCCGGAGAGACATCGAGCAATGGAGGCTCGCTGGAGCACATGCCATAGCGCCCCGCTCGGGGATACACCGCGAGGAATAGATTAGTTCCTTTTTTTGATAGGCAACGGAGAGGGAAAGGGCCATACTGCTCCCCCCTCCTACGCCTCTGTAACTCATTTTTCTCTTCTCTGATCAGTTGATCGCAGTTTTTGTAACTCTCCCCTGCTAAGCCAATGAAAAGCCAGCAAGTCTGGATCTTTCAAAAAAAAAAAGCCTAAGAAAAACACACCATGTGTTTTGTTATCTTGAAAATCTTCGTTACACGCACTTAACAACAGCACAATAAGGAATGGGAATTCCTCTGCTGTACATTCTTTAGTATAGTTCTTAATCCGATCCGCGAGTCTGATTTCATAAGTTCACCCCATCAGTTAAATGTCCATGAAAATTATTACTGGTTTTATTCTAATATACTACATCTGCATGCTCGAAATCCCGTAAACTGGCATCAAATCAGAGGAGGTTTGCAGGCGTTCGAACTCAAGCTACGTATGAGTCCAACAAAGCGGAGCCACCCAAAAACCTTTTCCATGCGTGCGCTCAAACTCTACTTCCGCTCTGGGCATCACATTCATGCTGGTCCAGAGTGCCGACGTCACATTAATGCTAGTCCAAGTGCCGACATGACACGCCACTACAACATACAATCAGCCCGGCGGCCAAGAGCTCGGCCCGTAATGCGTTCGCTCGCTCTTCGTGTCGCGTTCATGTCGGCCCAAAGTCTAGGCTAATGCTTTTTTTTTCTTTGAAATGTGAAGGCGCAGTTTCTGTCCTACGTAGGAATAGAGATCTATTATTGCGAACCAAAGGGCTCAAAAAAGAAAATTCCATTGAACATTCTGCTCTATAGAATTTCTACCAAGATCCTACAAAGCAAAGGAGACCTAAGTCCTCGTTACATGCATTTAGCAGAAGCACAATGAGAAAGAGGAATCCCTCTCCTGTACATTCTTTAGTATAGTTCTTAATCCGTCCTCGACTCCAAGTTCATGTCGTCACCCCATCACACAAATGTCAACGAAAACTATTCACTGGCTTTATTCTAATACTACATCCGCATGATAGAAATCATGTAAACTTGCACCAAATTAGGGGAAGTTTGCAGACATCCAAACTCATGCCACGTGTTTGCAGACATCCAAACTCGTGCCAAGTATGAGTCTAAGAAAACAATGCCACCCAAAAACCTCACCCATGTGTGCGTACGAACTCTGCCTCCACTCTAGGCGTCACATTCATGCCGGTTCAGAGCATGGACATGGCAGGCCACTGCAGCATGCCATGCGAAAGGCTAGGCACTCAATCGGCGCGGAGGCCAAGAGCGCGACCCACTATGCATTCAATCGCTTTCCGTGTTACGCTCATGCCCGATATTGAAGTCGGCTGCTAGCATATCCGCATGCTCGGCATTGAACAGGCCCAGCGGGCAAGAAACCCATTCCAGACACTTGCATTCAAATCATCGCTTGGCCTTGTGGGCGCCCGATATATAAACACGGTCGTCGACGACACAAACCGCACCACGTCCGCTTCGCTTACTCCTCCATCCATGACCATCTGTGCACCTCCGCTTTCCTTCCTCCTTCCTCCACGACAACAACCGACGCAATGACTGCGAGCAACATGCCAGATGGAAGTGCCTCTCATCGTGGCGCCGACACGAGATCACGGACATCATGAACAACTGGTAGGCCCGGTGCACGGATCACATAGAAGCGGGTATACCCCCGAGCTCGCCGCAAAAGAGCTCTGAGGATGACAACAGGAAGACAGAGGAGGCATCTAACGACGAGCCCGTGCCCTCGCTGGTAGGCCGGTTTACCATGGTGCTTGCGTTGGCGCACTTTGACCTTGTCATGCTGGAGGCGCCACCGGAGCAGCGGGCAACGTCACTGGTCTCCGCGTTTCGGATGCTGCAGGAGGAGCAACGCTACACCCTGCAGCTCCTCGATCTAGCAGCACCGACTCGAGAAGGGCCAGATGGAGCAAGCGAACGAGAAAGTCGTCATGGTTGCAGAGAATCCGACATTGTAGATGAGCAAAGGACGTTGTACGAGTGCTGACAAATAACTCATCACCACCTATAGCACAACAACAGTCAAACACCAACATCTCATGCACAGAGACTAGCTCGTACCACACGTCTAGCCGTTAGGAGGATTCCAGTGGACCGCTCTTCAAAGATCTTATCGGGGTGTCTCATGGAACCTAACAGGTGCTGTCAAACGAGAAGTTCACTCATCTCAAATAGAGTATTCCCTTTGTATCAAAATATTTGTAGTTGGGAAAACTAGTACAAGTTCCCCCAACTACAAATATTTCGGTACATAGGGAATAGAAAGAAAAACATTTGAACGTAGACTCCTCGTCGAGGTCGAAACCGAATCGGTTGCCGAAGAAGGAGCTTGGTGTATATGAAATCTCGTAGTCGCCTGCCTCGTCCATGGATTCGACGATCAGGATGTGCCCTTTTCCCTCGCAAAAAAAAGGATGCGCCCTTTTCTCCCGGGCCTCCCTTCACTAATTGTAGGCCATAGGGGTGCACGTATGTGTCGTGATGATAAGTCCTATATGCCGCTTGTTGCGACAGATAGTCCACGTTACGCACAGACGGGTCTTTGATGGGCCGAGGCCAATTTAACGTTACCTCGTTTTCTCTTCCTTTTATTTTTCGACAGCATCTGCCTTTTCTGTCCTGGTTTCCTATACTGGTTTTCGGTTTGTTGCTTTTCCCGTTTTGGTTGTGATGTTTTCTTGGGATTCTTCCGGTCTCTACGGTTTTCGCTAGGTTTTCTTTTCGATTTTTATTTTTAGTGGTTTTCTGCTTGTTTTCCCTTTCTTATCTGTTTTTTCATCTTCTTATTTTATTTTATTTTTTCATTTCCCCTTCTAGAAACCACATCAGGGCTGGCTTTTTAACTACTTCTATAAAATTGGAGAATCAAATTCATTTTATCCGTACATATGCTCTAACTATACGGTTCACAACACTTACATGCTTAGCGTTCTAATTACCCATCACTGACGTTAGTTATAAACACATTGAGCCACGCCATATGATTTTTTGGCGCAAATAACATCTTACTAAATATTACTGTAACATTCAACTAATATTGTACCTAATATTAACCTGCATCCAATATTCTACAAATACCAACGTGCAAATAATATCCTATCTAATGCCAACGTGCATTCCTCGCAAAAAGAACATGCATTACATTTACACAATTACTAGTAAGAAAATAAAGCTCGGTTATTCATGAAAAAGAAATGTGATGCAGTATTAATCTTCCAGCTTTTGACTACCTGAAGGCCAATGAGACCCAACACTGACGATAGTAACTTGGTCGTCTTAATTCGGTCATTTTGCATGGTGGCAAGGAGAAGTTAGCCGAGTAACAGTAGTACAACTCACGAGTCACAACCATGCAGGGTACTCTCCATCTGATGGGCGGATACAATGTACTACCCGGAGGAGTATAGTTTTTCGTCTAAAAGCAAAGCTAATATCTTGGTGTGTTTTTTTACCAAATCCTTTTTCTAGTAGTACTACCGTACGGATAATTCAAGTGTTAACATCATATACCACAGTTTTAAGTGTTAACATCATATATCTCACTTTATAGTCTCTGATAATTTAAGAAGCAAGACAAAATTCATCGTTCTTCATACGGCGTAACGGTGAAACAACCTTGTTGCTACACCATTTACGATCTCATCACATTATTCAGTTGAACATGTCATCCAATCGTAGCTAGTTAGTTTCCATTTTTGGGAGGAATGTATGTGCACTGCTGGCACTTGCACGCCCCCGCAACACACTCGCCATATCCGCCGACCCACACACGGTCGATGCATGCCTGGTTGCAGCTATTGTTATCACATGGCTTTGGCGACGGGATAACGCTTGTCGTACAAGGGATTCCTCCAACGCCCGCTGACGCCCTCGTTACCGCATCTGCAAAATCTCACCATGAGGAAAAGGGAAGATCAGAACTTGGCCATTCTTTGTTTGGACAAAATTTTGAAGCAACGCAATACATGAACAAATGGGTACCTGATGCTAGGGCAAGGAAGGCGATCGCATGCGGAAATTATGGGAAAGAAGATGAATATGACATGCGGACCCATGTAGTCAGCGAGAGTAGAGAGTGATCCCGGCCGGGATCATTATTTTCCTAGCGTGACAAATCAGTCAGGACCGGTTTAGGGTTGAGATAGACCAGGATCAAAGACTGCATAGTGTCGATTTCAGGGCATTGAAGGTTCGCGTTTGAGTATAACGAGGGTTTAAAATAGACTTTACTCGATAAACAATTACAAAGGGTGTAGGAAGGAAATGAAAAAGGAAACCTATGGAACATGCATCGTCACAAAAATAAGACGATTGGACGCCTTCCTAGCCACTTGTCCGCGAGACTACATTCCTTGGGACTGGCGCGCATGTTGCTCTGATGCGTAAGTGGGACTCACTGGCACGGTAGTGGTAAAAAAGGACTCCCTGGCATAGTTGCAATTTCATGAAATGTTTAATAGCAATTTTTTGTTCAAATTTGCTAATTCTGTAGACGAGTTAGTGATGTCTCATCTAAATTGTCGTCCACATGATCTAGGGTGTTGAGATTCGTGCAAAACAAATTGTCGTGCGTCGCTATGCCACCCACGTCATTGTTTGTCGGGCCCTTTTCTTGTTTTGGGTCGCATCGACGTTTGTCCGTGTGTCTTCATCAGCCTCTATTTGTGTTATGTGGCCGTCATCGTCATCCCTCTCTCACGGGAGCAGGGCCTAACTTATTATTGTACACAATCATGATCTCATCGTGCTAAGGCCTCACAGCACCACCACCAAAATAATAACCGTCGCCAATAAAGAGAAGTATAGATCGAAAAGATCGAACATGTAGACAAGTAAACAAAGTCTGGATCCAAATGATCCACAGAAGAGCAGTTCCGCCCGAATTTTGCGAGATCAGCCGAAGACACAATTCCATATGTCGTCCGACTGTGATAGACGCATCACCAGAACAAGGGATGGGCGGAGAGAACCTTACTCCATCTTCAGGTAGTCATCACCACCTCGTCTTTCTGAGTAGGACACAAACCATAGACCAACATACAAAAACACCTAAAAACCAGCTATGCTACACTTACGAGGGGTTACTGGGTAATGACGTTATGTGATGATGTGGCAGCCTTTAACTCGAGATAAATGGGGTGGGGGCCCACCCTAAAATTCAAGGGGAGGGGGGTTGACTAGTGGACAAGGAGGATTTTATATGATACATAAAATAATTTTGTAGGTGTAGCATTTTGCCTAAAAATGGAGGAAGATCCCTTTCATTGGCAATGGTCAGAGTCCACCGTGCTTCTCAATTAGACGGGAGAAGACATTTTTTTCCTAAAACTAATATATGCACTCTATTTGAAATGGAGAAAGTATCGTAGAATCTGCAGTTTAGCCCCTACCGGAATAATGTACCCACAAATAGTACACGACCAATTCTTTCTTCTCATGGAAGAAAGAGGACCCTTTGGCTAGGGTTTCTCGTGGCTCCCGCCGGTGCTGCCATCGGTCTACCTCGTCTCCTCTGGTCTTAGGGCCATGAAGGTGTGGTGGATCTCGGCCCTTGCCGGCGGAAGGGCTCCGTTTTTATGCTCTTTTGAGTTTTGTTAGGGTTTGTTATCTGTTTAGAGAGGCGAGGCGGCAGCGGTTCTCTTGAGATGGAATAAGGCTCTCCCCGCCTAGTCCCCGTCCTGGTGGTGTTTCTAGCATTATATTATCGAAGGGTGTGTGAAGATTTGTCTTCGGTGGATCTCGTGGGATTCGGTCGGTGTTTGTCTTCGGTGGACCCACGTGGATCATGTCTTCGTTCGCCTGCGTTTGTGGGTCTACATGTTGGATCCTTCCAATCTACTCTTTTTTTATTGGCGACGGTTGTTATTCTGGTGCGTTGGTCATAGGGCCTTAGCATGACAACTTTTTGATTGTCTACTACAACAATGTTTGTCCGACTCCAACAAGGAAGGGACGAAGAAGGTGGCGCGCCCTCGGCTCACTTCAGTGCTAGTAGTCGTCGCTAGGTGGTCTACAGACGTAGATGTATTTTTTTACTTTTGGTGTTCTTTGTACTACCTTGACCGTTGATGAATAGATTGTAAGTTATCCATGCAAAAAAAATAGTTAACCTCACAAAAAAAGAAAAAAAAAAGTACACCACTATAAACCAAATTTCACATGGACATCACTAGTTCACAACATATGTACAGCAAAGTAGTAGTACCGCAGAGTGGCAGATGTACAAGCCGCAGCATCCTCATCCTCATTCTTTTTTACGGAACGCAGCATCCTCATCCTCATTCCTTTTTTTTTTTTTTTGAAAATTACTCATCCTCATTCTTTTTTACGGGACGCAGCATCCTCACGTTAGCCGCTGGACGAAACGTGTTCCATACAAAGGCGTTTTGCACAGGAAGACATTGCACTGCACGTTTCCTACACTAGTAGACATCAATATACATTGTCCCGTTCCAAACACTGGCTAGTACACGGTTGGAAGAGCGTCTTCTTTGGTTTGAAGGAATTTTATAAAAATTCTTTTTTTAACACAATTTCGTAGGAATTCTATTGTACATGTATCTTATAGGAACGTTTTTTTAGAGCCTTTTGATTCATAAAAATACATTTCTATCTTTACATAATATTGATTCTTATCCTTCACATTTTTTAAAAAAAATAACATAACCTAGACTCAATGAAAAATTTCATATATAAAACCAAATGATATTTTTTTTTGGAGTACCTAGAACTCATCTAGATGAAACGTAATTTGGTCTCATTCACCTGAAAAACAAGAACGGATACAACCCATGTCAACACACAAGCATCTTATAGCACCACATTCAATGGTTATAAAAGGTGAATGAGACCAAATTAAATCTCATCTAGATGAGTTCTAGCAAAACTGCTTTTTTTCCTACACGCATAGAATTTAGGATACATGTCATCTCTATGATATTCTTATCCGATCTTATGAACCAAAGGAAGCCTTATTAAAAGATTAACGTACAGTTTTCAGAATAATTAGGCAAATCTGATCGATCTAGTCGAGGCCCTAACCGCCGCCACACGATCGACGGGCGTCAACGATGTCCGTCTGATCGCAGATCGATCGGGTTGGAATCCTCCCCGAATACGCATGATATGGGAATCGGCGAGTCCCCCAGTCAATATATGCAGGAAGTCACAAATTAACCGTGGCCAGGCCTCGTTCACGATCAATACCCTGTTTAAGCCCTGCGGATAGATCGATCGACAGAGCATGGCCATGGATCAGCAGCGGTCGAGGCAGCGCCACTGGTCCTTGTGGGTCGAGGGTGACAAGGAGCAGACGGTGGCACCGGGGGCCAACGAGCGCCTCTACGTCACCGGCGCCTTCCTCGTCGGCGGCCAGGGCGCAGCGGACGTCTGCGCCGTCATCAACAGTTCGTGTGGGGCGGACTGCGTCCCGCTCGCGTCGCTGTCGGCGGCGAACCCGTGCGTGCAGACATCGGTGGTGGTGTACCAGGGGGAGGAGTGCTCCTTGTTCGTGATGCCGCAGGGCGGCCCGGCCGTCGTCCGGTTTGACGGATACGTTGTCGCTCTGCCGCCGGCGGCGGAGAAGGTGGGAGAGGCGGCGACTCCCGTGGACAACGTAGGGGACTGGTACGTGCGGCTCGAGAGCGGTGACAAAGAGAGGTCTACCCCGAGGGCCGACGCGCCCATCTGCGTCACCGCCGTCTTCCTCCCGGACCCGGCTGACGCCGACAGAGGCGCTGTGGACGCCTACGTCGTGATGGGCACCGGGCAGCCCCTCCTACTCGCGTCGCTGTCGGAGAAGACGCCCCGCGTGGAGCTCCAGCCCCCGGTGGTGCTGGACCAGAAGTTCTCCTTTTCCGCGACCGGCCCCTGCAGGCCCCCGGGCATTGTCCAGTTCGAGGGTCACGTTCTTGCTCCGCCGGCTCCGCTGGAGGAGGAAGAGAACCACGACGAAAAGGCGGGGAGGTCCGAGATCGACCATGACAGCAGGGACGACGGCGAGGTCGAAGGGCTAGCGGCAGTCAGCGCGAGTGACGAAGAGGAGAAGGAAGAAGAGACGTCGAGCTCCGAGGATGACGAGGTGGAGGAAGAAGAGGCGTCGAGTTCAGAGGATCACGAAGGGTATCAGGAGGAGGAGGAGGAGAGCGACGGCGATGTCGGCGGACACGCGGCCACGGAGAGCAGCGCCGGCGGCGGCAACACGCTGCTGCGCCGCAGGTGCAGGAATTTCGTCCCCGAGGCCCTCGGGCGGCCCCTTGGTGTGCTGGCGCAGCGGTTCGCCTTCGACAGGGAGCTCGTTCGACAGGTTGCGGTTGGCGTGCTCATCGGATTCTGTGTGTTCGTGTATCTGGTTGGCTTCTTCAAAGTGATGATCTCGATTCATCTCTCCACCTGAGTTATACTGAAGATATTACCGTGACAAATGTTTGTGATGACCTAGCATAAATTCGAGTTCGTCCACCATCCGGCGCACTAGTAGCTTTGGTTCTCGGTGTGGCATGTCAGGTGTTCGACAACATGTCACCAGACAGGATGAACAAATAGGATGGGCATGGGATGAAACCGGGGTCAATTGGGTCGGGAGCGAAACTTGTCTGGTTTGAGAAGTTAAGGTGCAAATTGTGTTTTCTTTCACTAAAACAAATATGCACTCTATTTGAAATAATTTTAGCTACTTGTAAGTCACCTGAACATAATATTTGAGTAAGTCGATTTCGCGTGAAGGAAGCAACTGCCGGAGGGAAGGAAGGAGCAGCCGCCGGAGATGCCCTCTGGGTCTATATTAGAGCAGCAGGCGACCTCGGTGTCTCTAGAGTGATAGGTGTTCAAGTTAAAGGGATGGCCGGGGGCAGCGTCGGCATGGCGGTGGACGGCGATGGAGGGAAGGGTGGGGCGGCGAGATGCAAAACAAGCGGTCAAGTTCCTTCTTCAACCTCCGGCGCCCCATGTTCGTTTGCTTCTTCATCCACCCCACGTACGAAAATACCATCCGCCGAACCGTCAGCCATCACCGCCCATGGCTTAAACAAATCAACTGGCCCATACTGAATTTTCAGACGACTTATCCCTAGTCAGTCCCATTTGAAATAGAGAAAGTATTGTGCATAAAGACGTGCAGTTTAGCCCCTGACAGGACCACCATAAACCAGATGTCATACCATCACCATTTCACAACACACGCGCAACAAGTACAGTCGAGTCCTTGCTACGTGCAGAGGGCAGCATATGTACACGACGCAGAATCCTACTGACACCACACCTTCCCCTACCGCTGCCGGCGCGCGACACGCAGCGGCATCGTCGATCACCCGGAGCAGCAGAACCACCGTCCCCCGACGCCGCGCTGGCCGTCGTGCAGGACCATCCCGGCTGGATGGTTGGGCCGCACCTTCACCAGTCTCTCGGCTGCCGACAAACACACGTATGAGTCAGTACAAGCAGAGCAAGCAGGCCATCGACGGTCACAGCAAGAGATGAAGCAGATCGAGAAGCAGCAGCTGGGTTTGTAGATGCTTGCCTAGCTCGTAGAAGAGCTCGCCGACGTTCTGCGCCGTCTTGGCCGACGTCTCCAGGAAGAAGAGGCCGTTCCGCTCCGCATACTCCATCGCCTCCTGCCCGCATTCATTCAGACAAAAACAGAGACGGTGATGTGTTTGACTGACAGATGAAGCACTGAGGTTCTGAAATTTTTGTCTGCAAATATGTCGTAAGTATGTATATACCTGTGTGCCAACCTTCCTCTTTTTTTCCAGATCGACCTTGTTGCCCACTAACGCCATCACCAGATGTGGGTTCCCTGTTTGGATCAATGTGCAGAGAAACCTAAGCACTGACACGCATATTGAGTAGTTCCAGCGACGAGATGGAAGTACAAAGACGTGTTCAGTTATACCATACCTTGTCTCTGAAGCTCGTCCACCCACCTCTTTGCCCGGATGTAAGAGTCCTGACGCCCACGCAGCGAAAAATCGAACAGATTAACGGTCGAACATCAAGCAGGGCAGAGCGATTAGTTTCAGTTTCCATCATCAGACAAGACGCGATCGACTCATTCAGCACGTATTCAGAGAAGGTCGCTACTAAACGAAGTTTCCGAGGAGAAGAGAAATCTCTCTCAGTCTCACCGTGCTGGTGATGTCGTAGACGACAACGGCGGCGGCGGCCCCGCGGTAGTACATGGGGGCGAGGCTGTGGTAGCGCTCCTGGCCGGCGGTGTCCCAGATGTCGAACCTGACGGTGGCGTCCTCGCCGCCGCCGCTGACGGGCAGCGCCTGCGAGAAGAAGGCCGCGCCGATGGTGGACTCCTGGCACTCGTAGTAGAGCCCCTTGGCGAACCGGACGACGATGCTCGTCTTCCCGGCGCCCAGGTCCCCCAGCAGCACCTGCACATGCACGCACGCACGGACGCAAAAACCCGATCACTCTCGCCATGAAAAGCAGCATGCTAGATCGATCATTGATTACAAGCAAAAGTCATGGTGGAGAGACAAGGTGGTAGGTGGTGATCGGACGGAGAAACGGAAACTGCATGCCTGGGCGACGTACCCACCAGCTTGGCCTGGATGACGCTGCTCGGAGTCGGAGCCATCATCGATCTTGCCGGCCGGGGTCGAGGTGAGGATGGCGGCGGTTCGGGTTGTTCACGTGTTGGCGCCGGTGAGCGGGAAGACGCATGTGGTTTTGCACGCAAAGTTGCCGTGCGTGCTCACGGCGAAGACCGGTGGTTGTAGGCTTGTGTGGCTCCGGCCTCCGGCAAAGCGAGCTGCTGGTAGGTTCAGGTAGACTGTTCGGTGGAGGTCTCTGCTGCGTGCGTTCCCTACGGGCCGGGCGAGTTTGTGTGCTGTTTTCCGGGCCGGACAAGTTCATGGGCCGTCAGTGACATTGGACTTTGGCACTCCGCTTCATTTCTGGCAATCACGACGCACGGCCCACGTTTACCAAAACCACCATGAAAAACCCTTTGGTGAGGAAGAGTTTCAATCATAAGAAGAAAAAAAGCATTGCTTTGGATAGCCTAAATGATTAGCCCCCAAGTGATCCGTGATGTCTTCGACGATCAGAGCCCATACACACCTGCCCATTGTGCAGTTCAATAATGTCTACTGCTCTAGTCTAAGTTATGGCTTCGAGGCCACTATGGCGACAATGGCTAGGGCCACCTGATGATTACCATCAAGATGAATGTAGATGGCATTGTAGCACACACAGGTGCTAGCCGGTGTAGTGAGCTTGGTATGCCGAGATGTTGTAGGCAAATTCTTTTGCCTTGATTTCTCTTGTAAACAAAGCGGCAGCGGTGATCAGAAGAATGTTGGAGCAATGGCTACTCGCCAGGGTGGATCCTATTCCCCACGTAACGTGGGGAATACCAGGCAAACACGACCCTCCTGGCGAGAGCGCCATGCTATATGTGTTGGTCCATTCCCAGTTCTGGAATGTTAACCTTACATGAACTGGTTTTTTCTTCTTCTTTTTGTTTTTCCTTTTCGGTTTCTCGGTTTCTTACTTTCTTTTTCCTTTTTTATTTTTAAATTTCATGAAATTCTTTCAAATCAGTGATCATTTTTTAAAATTTGAGAACACATTTTTGGAAAATCTGAGAATATTATTCAAAGTTCTGAACATTTCTAAATGATGAGAAAAAACCAAATTCAACAACGTTTTTCAAATCTGGGAACTATTTTCAAATTCTTGAACATTTTCTTGAATACAGGGACATTTTTAAAATTCATGGATCTTTTTTGAAATCTGGGAACATGTTTTCAAATTCGTATTTTTTAAAATCTCAAACAATTATTCAGATTTTGAACATTTTTAAAAACTTCATGAATTTTTTTTTGAATTTAAAAAAAGAAGAAAACAAGAAACAAAAGAGTGGTGCCCTAGCTCGCACATGGGTCAGCCCAAAACCTTGCGACAGGGTGCGAATTTGCTCGCCCATGCCGCCCTATGCTGCGGGAAATAGGAGGTCTCCCTTGTGGTGTCGGTTGTTTGGAGCCCCGTTTCGGGGACTTGTTGTGAGATATAGGCCCACCTTTCCTCTCGTCTTTTTATTTTTCTTCTCTGCCTTTGGGTGCCTCTTCTCTCTTTATCCTTGGTCTTTTTGGTCGGTTGTAGATTACTGCTCCCTGCTACCAATATGAAAACCCAACAATTTTTGGATCTTTAAAAAAAATCCTTTAGGCTCGGCTCCTCAAAGCTCTTTGCATGCATCAAAACTCTTTCTTTGGCGAAAGATTTACTTGTTAAGAATGTAGGTATTTGTGAGTGATTCTTTGGCAGTCATCAACAATCTTGAGAGCGGAGCTTTCTGCTCATATTTTATGGTGGTAAAAGGATGGATTTAGAGAGTCAAATTTCAAGGCACATAACCTTGCAAAGCCCAACCTATCACGTGGTCGGGATGTTTGGCTCCTATCACCCCTCCTCCTCTTAGATTGTGTGTATTTTGTATCTATTTTGGAACAATAATGCAGTTCGGTAGCTAAAAAGCATGCTACGATTTCGAGCCCTTTTATTTGATTGTGTTGTCTTACTGCAATGTTGGGGAAATCGAATCTTTTTCAAAGAAAAAATAAAATCTTTTGTTGTCTAAAAAAGGTCGAACTAGTTCCCGCGGGTCATGGAGCCAACAACGGCGTCTTCTAAAAATATTAGAGAGAATGTATCATTTGCTTTCACCACGAGGTTTTTGTGCTTTGTTTTAGTTTCATTTGTTTGCATGTACTTTGTTGGGTTAAAAACAATAGAATTGGATTTCTTGGTCAACTTGGACGTTAGTTATTTCATAGTGCTTAGGTCAATGTTTGTTTCTTAGCGTCAACTTTGATATAGTTCTTGTCAGATGCCTAGAAACAACATTGGGCATTGTATGAAGCGGCCAGCGACCACACCATTGTTACTGTAGCCACAGAAGATGGTTCTTTTTTTTTTTGCTTCAGAAAATTGGTGTTTGTCGCATTAGTTTCTCACTTCCAACCAAAATCGCAGACAACTTTCAACAAAGTAATGAAAAATAAATATTGAAAAGCAGAAGTATCTTCCTATGCGTTCATACATATTTCAGCCAAAACAACCCGACTTTTTCACTTTAGTGATTCAAGCTTGAAACTTTTAGCCCAGCAACACTAACGGATGTTCAGAAATTAGTACCCCCACTGCTCACAAATATAAAATGTTTTGGATATCTTCAATATGAATTGCGTATGGACTGAAAGTAATGGACAAACACACTAAAACCGTATATACATCCAATTTGTAATAAAAGTTAGAGCATCTTATATTTGTGGACTGAGGGAGTAATTTTTTTGGCCAATTTCATTCATTGCTTGATGCTACAGAAGAATACGGAGTATGATCAATCATGCGTACTAGTAATATCATTCATGTGAAAAATAATAATCTATACATATCATGGCAACAATGTAAGGATGGCACACACAGCTAGACATCCAAATCCAAGCCGGCAAACGGGAGGCGTGCAGACTGCAAGGCGTCCGGTGCCAAATGGCAACGGAATCGGGAGTACGTACGCAATGCAATGCGCCGCACAGGGGTGAGGGAAGGGTGCCACCACGCAGGCAGCGCCCATGATTTCGACTTTTTTGGTCATCTTTTCACCGCCCGCACGCGCCACCGTCGCGGCATCATCATCAACATCATCATCATCGCTGCTCGCTACACGCCCAGCAGGCAGCAGCTCCTACCCGTTGCCCGCGCGCTCGATGCCTCCCTCCACACCGTGCGATCGACCCCATCCCGCAGCCGCAGGCGCACACGCACTGCTGGTGCAGCAGGGGCAGGGGTTTGCCCGTCCCGACCGTTGGGAAGCTATGCGGCTGCGCCTCCTCCTCCACGGTTGTCGCTGTCCAGAAGAACCAGACGCCGTGTGCCTCCAACTGTCGATGCGATGCACGTAGCACGTACTACAGTCGTGGGAGGTCTCGCTCGCCGTTTTTGTCGGTCGCTCCTCGTCCGCGCTGACTGATTCTTCGGATCTCACAGGAGAGCTCCTTTTATCAAATCGGATGCAAATTTAGCCCTGACACTGGGGTCATGATGTCGACAAAATGCACAGGTTTCTCGCTTACCTGTCAACGGCGCTTTTGCGAGGGCAAGCAAAGCAAATCAAGCTTGCCATTTGCCAACGGCCGAGCACGTTCCCAAAGGCCAACGCCAATTTGGTTTCGGCCGGCTTCCGCCGGCACCGGGCAGCGAGCATGCGCTGTGCGTACGTATATATGCATACACGAAAACAGAGTGAAAAACAATTCACTCACGCCGCCTCAGTGCCAAATGTCGGGGACAGGCCGTGGAGGGAGGAAAAGCGAGCTGCCCGTGAGCATTTTGTTCCATGGCGCCGGTCGAGCCTTCATTTCATCACCCAAATGGACACGCAGCACATGATCCGACGACGCCCGGGTGATGATCATGAACGAAACGGACGAACGCCTGGCGGGCGGGCCCTGGCCGGCAATGGATGCACCCCCACCTCGTGATGCCCACTCGTGCTAATCACTCCGTCATCCCACGCGCAAGTGCCCCTCTCAAGCGTACCGCAAGTCAAAACTTTTTTTATGGTGATTTAAAAAACAATTTTATGGTTGTTTTTTTAGTAGGAGTAGTCCGCTAGTCCTAACTGGAACACACATTCTGTTGTGCAGAGGAAACATGTTGGAATGTCGGTCAGTTGACCTACACTTTTTTTTTGGCGGGGAGTTGACCTACACTTATTTGTGGAGAATTATCAGAATTGCCTGCCACGTGTCCGGAGGAAGACATAATGCTCAGGACGGGTGAGGCTACACGTCAGTCGGCTGACTTTTTCATCTCTAGTCAGTCGATTTTCCAGCCGTTGGATACGAAATCAAGGATCTGCAGTTCATCTTCAACCTCCACCCCCCTGAGCCGCCAGCCATCACCGGTCGTGGGCAGGCGGCGCTCCCGCGCCGCTTCGCCGCCCCGGCCATCCCTCTAGCCCCCCCCCCCCTCCCCGCGCCGAGCTTTTTCTCCGGCGATCCCCACGCCACCGCGCACGAGAATAGATAATTTGGATGATTCTATTGTTTTTTTTCTTGAGTTGATTTTTCCATTATGTAGGAATATGCTTTTACATAACTTATATGGTTTGTGGCACTGCGCACACATGACTTTCTCATATGATCAATGTTGTGTGCAACTTCAAAAGAGAGAACTTGCATTCAATACAACTTCATTGAAATTTCCTTTTGAACGACAACTATAGCATGCACCCAGTCCTTTTTTTTTAAAAAAAAATGGTTATCTTTGTGGCAAAACCAAACGTCATGCACTATACATGTAGAGTGCTACAATCATCATCTTGACCTGAATCTTCGAATAGTTGTGCCACCCATGACTCCCCCTAACTCATCGTGGTGTACTTCAGAGCTAGCCCATGGCGTGCGACCCCCAGTACTATAGTCAAGTGTGACATCCATCAAGGCCGAGTCTGGAATGGAGCAACCGTTCTAACCATCTCCGAAGGGGATGAGCCTTGCCAACGGGGGTATCAAAGCGAAACCTGATAGATGTCTATATGAAGAGATTATATGATGCATTAAAATTTGCTCTAAGAATATATTATTTTATAAGAAGTTTGCAAGTAATAATGCTCAGATATTAGAAGGACCGTCCATATCATAGCTGTCTATAACTTTTGGTAAAGACTAGTCATTTTTTATCGAACATAAGATCCTTATGCAACGTCTCTTCACGTACATACACCATCACGTGCATGGACCACGTGGATGTGCCCTCCTCAACATATTGATGCAAACATTATCTTTTCGTCATATCAAAATTAGTGTTTTCTGACTTCATGGAATGTTATATCTCCATACAATGTTCTTGTCTGGTTTTTGGCGATACAAGATGGGAGCATGTACATACAGCATCGCACACAAGCACTTTGCGGACCTCCCCCCCTCCCCCCAACCTTCACTTTTTTTAACACCCATAACCCTTCAGTTAACGTTAATGAGATGATGTGTAACTATCATTTTTATACTATTTCAGAATTAATGCTCTCTAACCATTCTTTGTGGAACATTATATCATCAAGCAACGTTTCTTTTTGTTTCTGCAACTACAAAACGCAAACCCAGGCATACACCTTCACACGCGCCGCGCACGCAAAATGCAACCCCGTCAACAGGGGGTGCAAATTTTATCCTTTAAATCACACCGAATTAATAATTTCTAACCATACCGCAGAAAGAACAAGCTAAATTAATACAAATTATTACTAAACTAGTAAATATCATGAAAATACAACGTATATCAAAATCACACATCTACATATTTCTTTGCTATGCTTGAAATTCTTTAACCTGAAATTTAATAATATATGAAAAACAATAAGTGACATTTGATATAGGGAACAAAGATCAACTAGTAATACCCCGCAAAAAAAAAAGATCAACTAGTAATACTCTGCAACGGGCCGATGATGCTCTGCCAGGGGCTTCCCAAAATTCAAAACCCAGTCTGTTTCTACTTTTCGTTGGCCGCGAGCTTTATCCCGCAGGTTAGTTACGATCCTCCGCCTCGCACCCGATCCCCGCCGTCCATTTCCGATCGCGCGGCCCGCGACGGGCGGAAACCCCGGGCCGCCACCTGGCCGCCCCTCCCTTCTCCCGCAAGGCTGACACACGCCTGCGACGCAACAGCCTTTTCTGCACCGAGTTTCCGTTCCCTTCTTCTGTCATCTGTGCAGCCCACCACCGCCACCACCTCCACCTCCACCTCCCCCAACCGCCTCCCTCTCGCCGCCTCGCGCGGCAGCTTCTTCCCTCCCCTCCGCCGACCCCGTGATGCTTTGACGCCGCCGTCGGGAGCTCCGCCCGCTGGTCGAAGAGGCGGAAGGGAGGCGACTCAGGCGAGAGGAGGAGGGGACAGGGCCGGGAGAGGGGAGGCGCAGCGGCGGAGGAGGAAGATGTTCGACGGCCTCATCAACTCCAAGTTCTACAACCGATGGTACGGGATGGGATTCGCTGCTGGCTAGTTTCGCTTGGGTTCGCCGGGTTCCGGCGAGCTCGTCGGAGTCCTCGGGGCGGGGTTGCTGCTCAGATGGGCGTTTCCTTCGTATTTTCTAGTCCAATCCGGTGTCTCCAGATGCTGCTTGGTTCCTGGGTTGCGCGACCCCGATCGGCGCGGCGTGATGTTCGGGATTTTGTTCCGCTTCGTGCTTCCGAACTCGTCGGGTTCGTGGCCGGTTTCCTCCGCATTTGGAGGCTGTTTTCCCCGGCCGATTCTCTGCTTTGTTTTACTAGAAGGAAAAATATCCTGTGCCGCGCCGAATTTGGGTCCATCTCCAGTAGCATTTCCCTGCGAGTCGGTTGCGTTAATTTCGCTCCGTTTGGTGTGGTGTTGGATTAATTTGGCCAACTGACTGCTTGGTTGCTGAACAATGTGTGCAGCAAGCACGCCTTCAAATGCATCCGGACGCGGCTCGTCGTCATACGGCGGAAGAAGCAGGCCATGATCGGCTTCCTCAAGAAGGACGTCGCCGACCTCCTCACCAACGGCCTCGACATCCATGCCTTCGGACGGGTAAGATGTTTTTTTTCCATTTAGTTCTCTCCTGCACAGCATTTCACTGCTGAAGTACATTGCTCAGGATTGGTACGAATTGTTCTGGCTGAGGCCGAATTAGAGGATGTTTTTGGCTCCCTTTCCCCAGAGGAAAAGTTGCCAAAAGTTGTAGTTCTAGTCATTTACTAGAGGAGAATTGTGACTGTGATGACTGAATTTCTAGTTCTGTTTCCTGTCTCTGCTTCCAGATGGATGCGCTGATAATGGAGATGAACCATGCTTCGTGCTACGACATGATTGAACAGTACTGCGATTTCCTTGGAAAACAACTCAACAGCCTGCAGAAACAGAGGTATATATATCTGGTCAACTCAACTCTGCACCCTAAAGTTTGTATTCCTTGGGTCAAAACAGTAGGGAAGGATGTCCCACTATTTCTGTGGTCAACGGGAAGCGAAGTTTGTTAATGGCCAAGAGAGTTATGCATCCCAACTAAACTCTCTTAGTGGGACCCCTGTGTGGCATTTTGTTAAGGAATCGATTTAGCAGGGCTGTCGCATCCACGGTATAGGATTCTTCTGATGGTCTAGCTTTTCTTGGATAATGGAAGACCGTAGCCTCTGCATGAAGTGAAGCACACATCCAGATGATGGTCTAGTTTAGTCTATACAAAAACCTTTCTGTTTGGACCTTCAGTTGGTGAATATAAAATAGTAAAGGCCAATTGACCTATTTTTTTCTTTTCAAGAAAGGCCAATTAACCATTATTAGTATGCATGTGATCGGAATGACTGTGCACACGACACTTTTCTGCCCCATGGTGCACACGACACTCTAAGCAATGGTTGTCAGCCGCATGGATGGCTACTACAGCTCATCGTTCAACCAGAGGGCAAAAAACGTCATGCACCAAGCAGTGCTTGCCTGTGATTGCTTTAGGATAAAATCACTGTGGCAACAGAGTTTTAAGTCTTTTTTGGCAATGAAACAGAGTTGTAATCCATGATACATATCTCTTTGATTCTTTTTATGCTCTGGTTTTAGTGTTATCACAAGGATTTTATTCTGGAGCTTCAGTTAATGAATATAACCGTTAACAGTATCTTACGGGTGCAAGCAAACAGGTACTCCCTCTGTTCATTTTTGTAAGACGTTTAAGATAGCTGAAATTGAACTATTTTGGGTGTTGTCCTAAGTGTCTAAAACGTCTTACAAAAGTGAACGGATGGAGTAGTTTAATTATCTTCATGGTGCAATTCATCATTACACTCGTTCATTTTTGCATCAACAGGGATTGCCCCCAGGAAGCCATGGAGGCCGTGTCAACTCTAATTTTTGCTACTGCTCGGTTCCCAGACTTGCCTGAACTGTGCGACTTAAGGCATATATTCACAGAAAGATATGGCGGTTCCCTTGAGCCTTTTGTTAGCCTCGAGGTGCGGGAGAATGCTTCAATAATTTATTGTCGTTAAACTGCTTCACAGGGTTCTACTTAACATCATTAATGTTTCTTGTACCTGCAGTTTATCCGGAAACTTGAATCTGAATTATTTACAAATGAGGAAAAGTTTCAAGTAATGCAAAGTATTGCTGAAGAATCCTCAGTTGGTTTTGACATGAGGGCATTGGAAATCAAGTTATGGGCTGCACGGGAGTCTGAAGATGTATGTTTACATGAACTTGCGTAAATGAATTTACTACTCAAACAATGACATGTGTCGTTAACTTGGCATCCTGGATTTTGTATTTCAGGATCTTCTCGAAAAGGATTCAATGAAAAAGGGTGAACTGGCAGTGCCTTTGCCCATCAAGCAGAAGGATGATGGTCAGTTAAATGATAAAACTGGAAGTAAGAACTCTAATAAATCTCATGGTAAGGAACAATTGGAGAAATCAGTTTCTCCTTTGGACTTGAAAAGAGAGAACACTCAAAAAGATGATAATACCAGAAGGCGGCATGCTGACAAAGCTGATGGTAAGGAACATTTGGAGAAATCAGTATCTCCTCTGCAAACGGAAAGAGAGGAGGCTCAAAAGCGAGTTCAGAAACTGAAGAAAAAGGATGTCCGCCCTTCCGAGAAGGAGCTGATGGAAGCTGTGGAGCTAGATATCAACGGCCTGCCGAAACAAGGATCTGGTTCGGTGAAATTTCCTGAGGCAGAAAGCAACAGAATAGTTCCACCAATTGGGAAGCCAAAAGAATCAAAGAAAGAACATGGTGTTGAAAAAGAGAATAACAGGGGGCTTGGCTATCACCACCGATCACCCATACCTGGCCGTCCTGATTATACAAGAAGACATGCAAACTTAGGGTGCAAAGCTCTTGGCCTGCAGAATCAAGGACCTACTTCACTGAGTCCTACAAGTGGTAAAACTACAAACAGGCCCTCTCCTGTTTCCAATCCGAATGGAGCGAAGGGAAGGAATTGTGATGAAAAAGAAGAGGGCAACAGTTGCTTGCGTGGCAGACCACAACACTTGGAAGATCTTGGACACACGGTGCAAAATGGACAGCGAGCGCCACACAGGGTGGCTAATGTGCAGCCTCCTTATGTCAAACCTAAACTTGGCATGCAGCCTGTGAAGGATGATCCTGCAAAACCAATTGACAGCAACTGCAATATGAGTGAAAGGACAGATCGCTTGGTTGACAAAGATGTGCTTCGGCCTGTTTCTGTTAGAAGGAGGCCAGCAGCACCTGCTTTTGATGAGGCACCCAACGGTGAAAAGGTCACAAGCCAAAAGGGCAACAGTCACAGGATACAACCAAGCAAACACAAGGGTGCTACCGATGGCTATGACCGGAAGGGCAATGGTGTTGGTAATGGCAGGAATGATGAGAGAACTCCTAGTGGTCGACCAAGTCACTCAGGCATGAGAAACGGGGTTCTGTATGACGATGACTACGATGGATCCATGCAGCAGCCTAAAGCAGGTGAAGCTGAGGCTATTGACTTTGGTAATCTGTTGCCTCGGGCTGCAAACGGTCATCATCGACTCAATAGCAGGAACACTGATGTGCACGGTGGAGATCCTGATGAGGAAGAGAGGATGATGGACAAGCTTTTGATGCATTATAGCAAGAAAGGTTCAGGTACAGATGAAACCAAAACAACAGTAGAAACCAGCAGAACTGCTAACTGTCATGGAAGAGCAGTCTCGCTACCTCATGAATCCGTCAGCCCGGGTGAAGCTGCCAAGGTTCCTGCTCGGTCCACCTCAATGCGGTCAGACTGTCCTGGGGGTGTGCGCGTGCACCCAAAGATGCCGGACTTTGAGGAACTGGCTGCCCGGGTCATGGCCCTGAGGAATGCTTGAGGAGGCACAAAGATTGAATATATTTTGCCTGTGTATACTTTCAGAATTGGAGCTTTCTGACAGTTTCTTCGCCGTGAGTCAGAGCTCACACCCTTTCTGAATTCTGAGACTGAATGGATGTTATGTGCATGTGTTTTCGCCTTCTTCTTTTTTCCAACATTGGTGTATTTTTTCCAGCTTGAGTCATCGCTGCTGGAGTGGGTGGTGCTTGTCTAGATAGGGGGAATTGGTACAGGGGTCAAGATGATACAGGTGATAGGATTTTGGTTTCGTTCTTTTGGTTCAGTCGATAGCACATTGGTTTTTGATGCATACAGATACACTGCAGACTGCAGTTCCAGATTTTTTTCATTGCTGCATCATGTACTAGTACTTCAGAATTTTTTGATATATGTGTAAATTTTGATTATGAAGCCACAAAGATATTCTTTTTAAATGAGGCCTTCTTTGGTTTGTAGGATTTTTGTAGGAATTCTATAGGATAGAATTTGCAAAGAAAAAATTTCTTTGAAGCTCTTTGGTTTGTAGGAATGGATTCCTATTCCTATGCAGCATAGGAATCAATCCTTCACATTTTAGAGGAAAAAAAACATTAGTCTAGACTCAATGAAAAAAATCCTATCCTATGCATCAAATGACATCTCTTTCTTTATAGGAATTGACATGCATGTCATCTTACTTCCTATGATTTTCCTATTCCTATAAAATTCCTATCTTATGAACCAAAAAAGACCTGAGTCTGTATCATGCTTTTTAAATGCCGATCATGGGAACAGAACATTCTCGAAATTCCGAACTTTCGGTTTTCAATCCGGCCAAATAACTGAATTTCAACTCAGTCCTACTCAGACCATCGACTTGAAATCGACCCTACTTTGATCAGCTCGGCGGCGCGCACGCATACACGGCACGCTGAGAACCTACGAACTGGGGGTGGAGAGCGGAACGCCACCGGGCCCAGATCACAGTGTGGGGGCGATCTAGCAGAGGCAGCTCACCACGCTGACGACGAGACGCGCGATGCAGTCCTCGGCGCCGCCGTCGTCCCTGACGAGCCGCCGCAGCGCCCGGTTCCTCGGGAGCACGCCGGCGCGGTGCAGCACCGTGGCCGCCGCCTCCGCCGGCCGGCCCGCCAGGAACGGCCCCAGGAACCGCGCCGCCGGCCTCAGGAACAGCGGCAGCAGAGACTGTAAAACATGAAAAGAACTGTATGTAACCCACGGCCACGCAACGAGCAGCATGCATTGATCGAACGAGGCACAGACAGACAGAAGATGAGTGCGTGCTGGCCTGACGCGGTGACGTACCATTGGGCTATCAGGACGGCGCGGCGCGGCGCCTGGCCGGCTTTGGTTGCTCGCTGCGACGGCCGCCGGCGTCAGCTGGCAGCAGCAATCGGCAATGGCGATGACTGGCGCGGGAGCAGGTGCTCTGGTTGCCCGGGCGTGCGTGCGTTGCGACCTTGGAGGGAGAGGCAGGAGCCTTTTGGGACGTGTGATCGATGGGCAGGTGTGCAAGCAGGCGCGCGTGCATGAGGCATGGGGATTCAGACCGGGCGACGACGAAAACAGTTGGCGCGCGGCGGCACCTGCCGTGCGCCCATCGTTTGGCCGCCACCCGCCGTGGAAATCCCAACGCCGCCGTCCGCATGGGCCTATCTCGGCCGCATGAGCCAGCAGTGCCTCTGTTGCTTCTGCTCCGCGTGGCGCTCTCTGCAGTGCCTTTCCTTTTTGATGGAGCACTGCGCCTGTTGAGAGAGACACCTGTACGTGTGCTTGGCTTCTTGCAATCTTGCCGTCTCCAAAGCTACCAAGAGAGTTGGGTTGGGACACATGATCAGTGCTCAGATTAGCGGTATGTTCGCCCTGGGTCGATTGATTGTTGCCGTCGACAAGCAAATCCTCGCGTGCGTCTGCGTGCATGCAGCGTGTTGTTTGAAGTGGTGAACGGTTTAGTGACCAGCGCCGGCAAGCAAGGGATAAATAGAAGCGGAAATCCTCGAAAGAACACAACAGAAATGAAAATATTTTGTTTATTAAAGAAAATAAATGAAAATCTGTGTACGCACATCATCGAGCGAGCATGTTTGCATGCCAGGGATACGCACTATCACGAGCACGCAAGGACCAAAATTCAAACTTTTTTTGCTATCTCTACTCGTAATTTCTCAATTGGTAGAATAGTCTTCACGGTTTTCTTTTGTCTGGTTAATTTTCGTCTTACCTTCCACTACCTCTCCCACGTTATTTTTTTCTTCTTCACACTTAAAACCGAATCGCGTCTGATACTCCTTCCATTTATTCGTGCTTGCTTTGGTAGATGTCGATTCAATTCAACCATGTAAATATTTGATAATTCAGAATTCAAAAATAATACCATATGCATGAAGTCACCTTCCAAACAGATCACTTCTCTCTCCGATTTATTTCTCGCACAGATCCCCTTTCATACTTAGCTCCACTAGGAAAAAATACGCAACCGTCGAAGCCACGCCCTCACGTAATCACGTATCACAATGAGAAAATTCCTTATATTGTTCCCCTATTTAAATGTTGTTTTCCTATTTTAACAAAAATCAGCCATCAAGGCTCCCCTCGACTCCCTTCTATCTATTTCCTCGTTCGATCGCCAAGATGCCAAGCCGCCATAGCGGAGCCCTTGGCCGACGCCGAGATCCGAGGGGATCCGCCGCCGCCGAGGACCGTAATCGCTGATGTCGAGATCCGAGAGGATCCTACGCAGCCTTCAATCCTGGCCTGGACGTCTGCGTCAAACCCCATGGCAGGGCTGGGATGAGCGGCGCTAGGTATGGCGGTTCAAACCCCAGGGCTCTAGCGGGCCACGCACGCCGCCTGCTCTCCAAGCGTCGTCGCTGTCCCACGTGTGGTCTGCCTCTCCACACCTCCACACATCACCGCCGCCCACGCACGCCATTTGCCCTTGCACACCTCCACGTACCGCCGATAAGAGCAACTCCAACGGGAAGACCCAAACGGACGCAGATTTTGTCCGCTTTTTGTCCGTTTGGGTCGGCCAAACGGACATCCGTGTCCGCTTTTGTATTTGGGTCAGCTGATGTGCCCAACGGGGTGCGGACCCATTTTAAACATGTACGTCCCGACATTTCAACAAACACCTGATGGGCGCCGCGCTCGCCGTGCTCGCCGCCATGCCCGTCGCCCCGCCCGCATCCTGCCTTGCCCGTATCCGCCGCCCGCGCACCCCGCGCTGACCTGCTACCACGCCGTGCCTGCGCCTGCGTCCTGCTGCGCGCGCCGCCGCGCCCGCGTCCTACCTCGTCCGCGTCCAACCGCCTGCACGCCTGCTTCCATGTCCTGCCGCACCCGTCGCCGTGCCCGCGAGCTCGCCGTACCCGCGGTTTGGATGTGCGCGGGGGGTCCCGGAGCTGCACCACGGCCACCACGCGGTGCGAGTGCGGCGGTGCATGGCGAGCGGGGCTACCGGGGCGCGTGCGGCAGCGGTGCGGGGCGCGTGCGGCGGCGCGGGGCGCGTGCGGGGGCGGGGGGCGCGTGCGGCGGCGACGCAGGGCGAGCGCAGGGGCGCGCGGCGCGTGCAGCGGCAGTGCAGGGAAAGGCCTGGGCAGAGTAGCTCCGGCAGGGGACGGGGGACGGGCGCCGGCGAGGAGTAGCTGCGGGCGCCTGCGAGGAGTAGTTCCGGGCGCCGGCGAGGAGCACAATGTGGGACGAGATGTGGTGCGTGGGTGGTGGGCCAGTACAGAAAAAAGAAGGACAGAGAAGTGAGCCTGTGACAGATAGGCCATACCTCGCATGCAGCGGACAGAGCGGACGAGGAGCACGCACAAAGCGTCCGCTTTGAGTCCGCGGCGGACACAAAGCGGATGCAAAATGAAAATGGGCCCGCGCGTTGGGCAGTCGTTTTTGTCCGCGCGGACCCAAACGAACATGGACGGACGAAATGGGTCGCCCGATTGAAGTTGCTCTAAGGTCGTCATTGCCGATGGGATCACCACAAGGAAGATTGTGAATACTTGCTTCTGTAACTGGAGGGAGTAAACATAGCAGGTTTAGACATTGCAAATTCTTGTTTCTTTTGAGACTGTTACACGACCTGATGCTAGCTTATTCTTAATGAAATTTATTCAGGGAGCGAACGAGTTCAGGAGTAACCATGAGGGATGGGAGTTGTACACACAAATATCTGATCATGGACAGTAACTGAGTACAAAAATGTGATGGCCTAATCCACAATGCAATGGGAATTTGGAGAAGAGTCCATGATCTCCGTGTAGGACCAGTTCACATCGCTCTTGTGATTAGATGATTGATAGTACCTCCTAACATAATGGCGTCTCTCCCGGCCTGAGAGTCCCGTATTATTTACAGAAAGATAAAAATATGTAGTACTGATACAACTGCATAACTGCCAATGCAATACAAAATGGGTTTTGTATGATTATGCGAGTTATAGCATCACTGGTGCACAAGTAGTACTGTAGTAGCATAGGTATACAATATAGTTGTTTAATTTCCATTTGAAAATACGTTAAACTTTTCTTATAACTTATTTGACAGTTGACTGATTGTATATCATTGCTCTTTTTATATACATTGTCGAATTACATATAGAATTTGAGTAACGAGTTACATAATTATTATTTGGACAGGGTGCTATGGCGGTCTTTCACCTTCCTAAGCTATATGCATTATATTTATATGCACAAAGAAACAAAAGCCCATGGCAATGCACGGGCGTTTTACTAGTTTTATTTGTTCTCTTCTTCTTTCTGAACGCATATATCCATCACATGCATATATTCATCCTTAGGGCAACCCTAATTGATTCCTAATAACCAGTTAGAGCATCTACAACCACGTCCAGCTAATTCGGTCCCTCGAACGCGCCTGTTTTGACTCACATTTTCTCTCTCCAAAACAACCGGAGCCCTCATTTTCAGCCCTCACTTTCTTTCTCCCTGCATGCAGCATTTTATCGAACAGGTTGTGTGCATGTTCATCGGCGAGTAGGCGGCGCGCCGAAGCCAACGGCTGGTAAGCCGGCGGCCAGAACGCAGGCCAGCGCGGCGGCTAGTACGCAACCACACAGGCACGAGCGCGGCGGCTGCAGCGGCCACTACACACGCACGCGAGCACACACGAGGCGGCTAGCAGCCAAAGCAAGCACGCACGCTTTGGCCTCAGGGTGCATGCATGCGGCTGCCTGCGCATGAACGCGGCGGCTAGCACGCTGGGCACCCACTCGACAGCTAGCACGTCGGGCATGCACGCGTGCGGCAGCCAGCCCTCGAGGTCCGGGCACGCACGCGGCTCCGGCTGCGCATGCAAGCGAGCTCTGAGCACGCAACGGGCCATGCGAAACGCGAGACCTCTTCTTCGGCGCCTTATGCGCCGGTTGGCGCAACTGGCGCGCAGCAGCTTGCGACTGGGCCGGCCCATGAACAGCAGGGCAGTGCAAAAATGTATTCATGTCAGAAAAAAACAAACGCAAATGAAGCTGTGGTGAGGATTCGAACCCGCACCATCACGCTCCTGCGCATGGTTGGCGAACCACTACACCAACACAGCCCTTCCGAAAAGTTTGCAACGCGAAATATCTAACAACTATATTTTAGCCGCGCTCTTTAGAAAAATGGGATTTCTTTTGAAAAGAAACCTGAACAAATTTTGAATGCCCACAGATTTTAAAAAACTTCACGAATTAGAAAAAAAATCATGTATTCAAAAAACATTGACGAATTCAAAAAGTTCATAAAAATTGGAAAAAGTTCATCGATTTTCAAAAAATTCCACAAATTTTGAAAAAGTTCATCGATTTTGAAAAAACATTCATCGACTTTTGAAAAAGTTCATCGTTTTTGAAAAAAAGTTCATCGACTTTGAAAAAAGTTCATCAAATTTTAAAAAAAGTTCATCAAACTTGAAAAAAAGTTCACCAATTTTGCGAAAACTTCATTGATTTTGAAAAAAGGTCACCGAATTTCAATAAAAGTTCATGGAATTTGAAAAGGTTCTTCAAAATTTGAATAAAAATCATCAAAATAGTTCACCGAATTTGGAAAAAAGTATTGAATTTGAAAAAAGTTCATCGAAATTGGAAAAAGTTCATAGAATTTCAAAAAAGTTCATCAAAATTTGAAAAACAGTTCACCGAATTTGACAAGCCAACTCATTGAATTTGAAAAAGTTCATCAAAAATTGAAAACCGTTCATCAATTTTGCAGAAAAAAAACCATGAAGAAAGAAAGTTTTTCGAATTAGAAAAAGAAAGGAAAAAGAACAGAAAGAAGAAAAAAAGAAGCAAAACATGCACATAATCACAACATGTGAAGTTGTCTGGTGGTTGTCGCGACTTACACAAGCCAGCTTGTCGCGGGTTCGAATCCCAGATATCGCGCTCTTTTTTTCTTCTTAGAAACAGAAAAATGGGCCGGCCCAGACGTGACGAGGGGTGTGCGCCCGTTAGTAGAATGAACAGTATCGGGCGCAAAAGGCGCCGAATAGGATTTGGCGCGAAACGCTGGTGCGCGAGCTCCGGCCCCGGTGTTGCACAAGCGCGGCTGCGGCGACCGGCCCGTGCGCCCCCGCGGCTTCGGCCAGCTTGCCCGCGAGGCTGCGGCAAGCACTCGGCCAACACGCCCTCGGCGCCCGCGTGGCTGCGGCAAGCACTCCCGTGGCGCCCGCGCGACTGCGGCCGCCGGCCAACACGCCCGCGAGGCTGCGGCAAGCATTTCCGTGGCGCCCGGGTGGCTGCAGCGTCCGGCCAGCACGCCCGCGCGGCTGCGGCGGCCGGTCAGCATGCCTGCGCGCAGCGGCTGCGTACAGGGCTGCGCGTATGCGGTGGGCAGCACGACTGCAACCAGACACTGACGAGAGCAGCCTCGACCTTTGCTCGAGCTCCGCGGGCGGCATGGACGATGGCAAGCACATGCGGCGAGACGAGCGACGAAGGAGCTTTGGGTCACTGCAGCTGGGACCGTTGTGACGTGGAGCAGGTGCCCGGGCGTGCTGACCGGGCAGCCTCAAATCGTCCTCAGATTTGAAATGGGTTTGAGGGATGCCGGTGAGTTTGTGCGTTTAGTGAGCAAATAAAAGATCCGGTTAGGTCACTCTTTTTTGACCGGACACTGACCGGACAGACGTTTCGGACCGGGACCTATCCGATCCCCAATCGGCGCGATGCCTTGCCGACCTGGTTGCTCGCAGTCACCGTGAACGCCGCCGCCCGCCGTTGTCAATTGCCGATGGCAATGGCTGGTGTTGGAGGGAGCGAGCAGTTTGTTACCTGTGCGTGTGTTGCAGCCTTGGGACGAAGGGTGGCGCAGGAGCCTTGTGGGGAAAATAATCCTATAAGACCTGGGTCGTACGTGCTCAAGGTGAGACCCTCCTTCCCGTGCGACACCTGGCAAACCGAATCTCAAAGCACCAGTTCCTTTCGTTCCCCATTACCAAATCTTGTTCAGCTACCCGACGCTCCCAAACTCCAGCGCAGTGTGATCCGCCCCGGCTGCTCGCTATCGACGCCGCCGCTGGTGCGCTCCTCAGCCGCCAGTGTGTGGCTGCTCGCCGTCACTGCCGTCGCCGGTGTGCTCCTTGGCTGCTCGCCGTCGCTTTCGCATCCTTGTTTGTTGGCGCCCCAGCTCCCTTGCGACGTTCGTTGGCTGCCCAGCTCTTGGCACGGCTGCAGCTGCTTGTCCCCGTCGGCGTGAAGGAGCTTTGGACAGTGGAGGTTCTGGTGGAGAGGCTGTTGTGTTGTGTATGTCCTAGATCCAGTGCCTCGCGGTGGTCGTCCCGCTGCATCACCTTGATGCGCGCCTGCGCCGTCGACAGCGAGGTGGAGAACTAGAGATGGTGCTCTGCTCGTGAGAATCAGGGTGGTTTGGAAGTTGGGAACGAAGCTTTGAGATTTGGTTTGCCAGGTGTCGCACAGGGAAGAGGGTCTCTAGCTTGAGCACGTACGACCCGGGTCTTATAGGATTATTTGCCGCCTTGCGGGGCGTGTGATCGATGGGCAGGTGTGCAAGCAAGCAAGCGCGCGTGCATGATCCATGAGGCGCGACGACGAAAAAAGTTGGTGCGCCGCGGAACCTGCCGCGCGCCCGCCCGCGAAAAAAGTTTGCATGCAGTATCACAAAAAAATCAGATTTTTTTTATCTTACTACTTCCTTCGTTTCTAAATACTCCCTTCATCCCAAAAAACTTGTCTCAAACTTGTCTCTCAAATGGATGTATCTAGCACTAATTTGATGCTAGATACATTTATTTAAGGGACAAGCTTTTTCACACGGAGGGAGTACAAGTCTTTGTAGAGATTTTACTCTGAACTACATACAAATATATATAGATGCATTTTAACTGTGGATTCATTCATTCTATTCTGTATGTAATTCATCTAGTAAAATCTCTACAAAGACTTACATTTAAGAACGGAGACAGTAGTCATGAGGGAGCATGGGATCAAAAGAGCACTCTCCGCCTGTGTGCTTTGCTTCTTGGAATCTTGCCGTCACGAAAGCTACGAAAAGATCGAGTTGAGATGAGTACAGAGGGGCCACATGATCAATGCTCAGATTAGCGGTACTAGTATGTAAAAGTATGTTCGCCTCGGATCGATTGATGTTGCCGCCAACAAGCAAAATCTCGCGTGCGTCCGCGTGCAGCGTGTTGTTTTAACTTTTAAGTAAGTGTAGCGAGTGAACAGTTCAATGACCAGCGCAAGCAAGCAAGGGATACGTACAAGGTGAAAAAGCAGTCGCTCAAGGGACGCCGGGAATCCTCCAAAGAACACAAAAGAAATGAAGATGTGCGTACCAACATCACCGAGCATGCATGTGTTGCACCAGGGATGCCATGCCATCACGAGGACGCAAGGAACAAAAACCTTTTTATTATCTTATATTTACTTCTCCTTCTTCTTCTTTTTCTTCTTCTTCTTCTTCTTAAGCCCATGCATGCATCTCTCTTATAGACCGCCGGGGGACGGGAGAAGACAAGGTGAACAACATTGCATTCATACGTACACCGTCGCCAATAAGGAGAGGGGAGGAGGGCGGCCGGTCGGCCGAGGATGGGTCTATCAGCATCAGGCGCCATGCAGTGGTGGGATGAGTGGCAGCTGCGCGTACTCGTGCTGGGCAGCCTCTTCGTCCAGTACCTGCTCTTCTTCTCCTCTGTGGTGCGTAGGCGTGCCCTCCCGTCTTGGTTCAGGCTGTTATTCTGGCTCGCCTACCTAGGCGGCGACGCTCTCGCGATATACGCCCTGGCCACCCTCTTCAACCGCCACAAGCAGCAGGAGCAGCTCGCCGCCGGCTTGGAGGTGTTGTGGGCGCCCGTCCTCCTCATCCACCTCGGGGGGCAGCACCTGATGACCGCCTACAGCATCGAAGACAACGAGCTATGGAGGCGACAAGCCGTCACCATGGTGTCGCACGCATGGTTTCTCACTACTTCCGGTGTTATCCCGTCCAAATTTTGAAACCTTCATTAATTTCGGTACACATTAAAATAATGGACGCCGATATTCATCACACGTATGGTATATTCGACATGCGCCCACACACGATGTGTGGTGTGAGCAGGAGGCAGTCCACAGGCTGTGTGTGGGCGGACATTAGAATTGCCCACACATGTGGGCGCGCCTACTTCGTGCCACACGTCCAATAAATACTACTCATCTCCACCCCGCGTGTGTGGCACGAAGTAAAAAATACTCACACGTCATGGCGCAGCTACGTTAGGTACCCCGCGACATGACGATTTAGTTGCCATCCTGATTGGCAGATGTAGTTATCCGGGATCGCAAGTGTAGTTGTAAAAGCATGGCAACTATATCTGTTTTGGTTAACTATAGTTGCAATGTCTAATTTATGGTAGTTGCCGCCTGTAATAAAACCGTAGTTGCCGTGTGTGATTAACTACTTGCCACATATGGTCAAACAGCAGTTGCCATGTGTGTTTACCTAGTTGTCGCATGTGGTCCAACCATAGTTGTCATGTATTGTTAATCACAGTTGCCATGCGTATTTATCTGGTTGTCACGTACGCGCAATTGCAGTTGCCGTCTAGCAAAGAATCATAGTTGCCATGTGTGTGTACCGAGTTGTCACGTTCGCGTAACTGCAGTTGCCATCCACAATGTAAGAGTGTCATGTGGGCGAAAAACAGTTCGTCCACACGTGCATGACCTAGGTGGTGACTGTGTGGACAAAAACTAGTTCGCCCACACAGCGCAGTTGGCGAACAGCGTGGTGCGGCCGTGTGGGCAAACTCTCAAACGCCCACACACCAACCCCGTCCTACGTGGCACACCAAATTCACCTTTTTGTATTAAGATTCGTGTAAAAAATAGTGAACGACGATTCAGACGTATGGGCGAGTTGGGGAACGCCCACACATGTGGACGTTAGTCTTTTCGAAAATAATTGCCTTTAGATCAAAACATTTTAGCCATTTCGGTAGTACACCGAACTAAAGCAGTTTTCTAATCTAATAAAATCAAAATAATTGATTGGATCTAGTCAAACTCGATTGAAAATTTCAGTCTTTTGACCGAAGAGAAAACCAAAAGTTACCGAATTTCAGTGAAAGTGAGAACCAAGCCTGTGACTAAAGTGGCAACCGACTGAAATATTTCTAAAACGATGGTCACAGGTCGTGGTCGCCCTCTACGTCTTCTGCAAGTCATGGCCTGGCGGGCCAAAGAGGTTGCTGCAGGCCGCAATCTTGTTGTTCGTCGTCGGGATTTTTAGATCCATCCAGAAGCCATTGGCTATGAAGAACGCCAGTATCAGTAACATAGTGGCTTCTTTGTCACTATCCCGGAGTGAGCAGAACGAGCTCGCGTTGTTCTGCGGAACAATATGCTATTGCTCAATGGGCCCGCAGAAGTTATACATAACTACAGAAGGAGAAAGAGCCGAACAGAAGGACATCTCGCTTGAAGAATTTGTACAAAAAGCAACCAGTTTGCCAGAGTTGGCCAGTGATCAAGGCAAAGCTGAAGGCATGGCATCACGTGATTCGTGGGAGGTAAATGTGTACCGGCCGCTGGTAGACATATCAGCTCTATACTCTGACCGGATAAAAAACCTACAGCTCTTTATGGCCCTTGATTACCAACATGCCAATAGTATGTCGAGAGAACAGCTTACCAAGTTGTTTTCGTTCCTCTACACAAAACTAGCTAACATAGTCTGTTGCTTCTTCTGCTGTCATTTTTGGCTTCCATTCTTGATCTTAGCTTCTGCCATCCTCTTCTCCACATACCACAAATATCATGACTACAACGCAACAGATGTCAAGGTAACTTACATCTTGTTCTGGTCGACCGCGTTGCTGGATTTTCTATTCCTCTTTGTCAGCGTTTCCATCATGGAGACAGAAACAGATATGGTTTCACAACATAACCTCTTGTCGTTCTATGCTCGTAAGAAGCGACCCACTCTTCTTATGAAGCTTGCCACACTTGCATGCTGCAAAGGCTATGTTAACATGCATTGTTATATAGAACATGCACCAGCAACATCCTCACTCCAAGTTGTGGAGTTGGTTCATGGATATGTTATGGATGGTTGGAGAAGGTACATCAAAGACGCTGCTAGCTACAAGAGATTCAATCTCCACAGGGGGCAGTGGGCTCTAAGGCGTCAACGTCATCTTGGCTGGAGCTTGAATATGTCATTTGACAGAAGTGTCCTTCTCTGGCACATCGCCACAGACATATGCTTTCACCACCAGAGCACAACCCCTCGCGGCCAAGAGTGCGCCGCTCGAAGCAGGGTTATATCCAACTACATGGCGTACCTGCTCTCCATTCGTTCAGAAATGCTTATACCCGGGTCCAGGATCGGCATCTTCACCATTGCATGTGAAGATCGAGCGCATGCTAGGTGACAATTCTGCACTGCACGACGAAAAAGGACTTGCGCAAGGAATTATTTCCAGGGCGCAACAACCTCCCTTGGTTGATAACACCAGCATAACAGGAACAGCATGCAGGCTTGCTAAAATGTTGATGGAGCTAGAAGATGAAGTGGAGAGGTGGGAGATGGTCCAGGGGGTATGGGTGGAGATGTTGTGCTACTCTGCCAGCAGGTGCAGAGCATACTTGCACGCCAAGAACATGAGTGAAGTTACAGAGCTTCTCACTCGTGTATGGTTCCTCTTAATATCCATGGGGATGGAGACATTGGCTGATAGGTTTCAGAAGTCGGAGTATCTTGAAATCAAAGAAGAAAAAGCTGAAGAAAACAATGACGATGGTGAAGACATAGTCATCGAGCACAAGATTAATATGCCCATCTAAGTTATTTTTCCAAATATTTATGTTGTGTCGTTGTTGATGCTTGGATGCTAGACTTTCCTCCTAGTTGTAATGCGTGCATTATGATCGCCATTCTGTTTCAATAATATTTTACGGCTTTCTTTTTGATTTTTAGTCTTTTCAATTGACCACTCTATCTCTGTTTATGAATGAAAGTAATGCAAAACCGAGCATGCTGATACAAATGGTTCGACGTACGAGAGTCATTTTGCAAACAAACTATGATTAATCGGCTATATATTATACTTTTTTTGTAAACATAGACATTTCAGAAAAAGTAGTTCAAATCTTGTCACGTCAATAAAATCCGGCTGTTTCCCATTTGGCCATTGCACTCACCCACTCGCCCACTCACCCATTCCGCTCCCTTTCACCGCACTCGCTCACCAACTCTCCAAATCCCTAGCTCTCCTACACGGCGACGATGCGCCTCCCTCTTGACCGTTTCGGCCCTGCTCTTCTCCTCTCGTCGTCCTCTCTCTCTCTCTCTCTCTCTCTCTCTCTCTCTCCCCCTCCCGTGTCACCTATCCTTCTCGCTCACATCGTCGTCGAGCCAAAGTTAGCTTTTTTAGTGATGTCGAGGAGGAGCGTGTTCCGTGTCAAGGAAGAAGCGGGCGGAGGGCATGGCCGAACGCTGTCGCCGCCACCCTCAACGAGCTCCATGCTCCGCTCCGTCGTACTCCAAGATTAGCAAGGTAAAAAGCAACTATCCTTTTCATTTTTACCACACCAGAGGGAGCAATAAACCGCATCAAAATCTTGAGAGTATATCAAGTTGAGTGTGTGTTCTTGGCCCATCAAAATCTTGGGAGTAAATCAACCGCATCAAGATTGAGCCCCGTGGATAGTCCTAAAGTAAGGGCGGATCGTATTTTTATTTGTTTATGTGAAATTTTGTTGGTTGAGCCACACAGATTCTCTTCTTTCTGGTTTCTCCAGATTGTGATGAGTTTGTATCATGGTTTCAAATTTTCGATCATGTGAACATTTTGGCCACCACTGATAGTTCTGAAATCTTGGTTTCCTGTTCGTCCAAAAAACCGAATTTCACTTCAGTTCTACCCACATCAGACCTACAGTACTTTGATCAGCTTGACGGCGCGCACGCACACTGAGAACCTACGAACCGGGGGTGGAGAGCGGAGCACCGCCGGGCTGGCGGTCTAGTAGAGGCAGCTCACCACGCTGACGACGAGACGCGCGATGCAGTCCTCGGCGCCGCCGTCGTCCCTGACGAGCCTCCGCAGCGCCCGGTTCCTCGGGAGCACGCCTGCGCGGTGCAGCACCGTGGCCGCCGCCTCCGCCGGCCGGCCCGCCAGGAACGGCCCTAGGAACCGCGCCGCCGGCCTCAGGAACAGCGGCAGCAGAGACTGCAAAACATGTCAAGAATTGTATGTAATCCATGGCCACGCCAGGCAAATTTTCATGCTTTGACCCTTTTTTAAAACCTATTTGAAATTTGACTCTAGTTTAAATTTTTTTTGAGATCTGATCCTTTTGCTACCGTCAGAGTTGATGGCGGTATCGCTACGCTAACCGGGCTGGCGGTAGCCTGCACAACCCTACCGCCAAGGTGCTTGGCGGTAGGCACGAGCATACACTATGTTCAATACTTAAGAGGTTTTTGACGATAGGGCATGCAACCCTACCGTCAGGGACCTTGACGGTAGGCTGTTATACCCTACCGTCATAGTCCGTGACGGTAGCAAAAAAAAATCAGATCTTAAAAAAATTTCAAACTATGATCAAATCTTGAATAGGTTTCGGAAAATGATCAAAACACGAAATTTAGCCGCCACGCGATGAGCAGCATGCATCGGACGAGGCACATACAGACAGAAGATGAGCGCGTGCTGGCCTGACCACTACCGGACTCGCGGTCTATGCCTACGGCCAGGGGCCGTCGGCATAGGTCATTTGCCGTCGGCATAGATCTATGCCTACGGCTGCTGTCGGCATAGACCCGTCGGCGTAGATATCGTCAGCGTAGTCTTGTCAGACCGTCGGCGTAGTATAGCCGTCGGCATAGGGACCTATGCCGACGGCCGGGGTCAGCCGTCGGCATAGTTTAGCCGTCGGCAGTGTTTTCCCGTCTGACGGCAACGGACGGCGCCGTCAAAAGCGCTGACGAGTCATGGGACGCCACATGGCAGAGGTACGCCGACGGCTTGGCTGTCGGCATAGGTAGAAATCTATGCCGACGGCCTAGCCGTCAGCGTACCTCTGCCACGTGGCGTCCCGTGGTGCTCCTGGTGGCAGTGCTATGCCTATGGCAAAGCCGTAGGCATAGTCCTGCCACGTGTCTTTCCCTGGTTTCTCCTGGCGTCAGGGCTATGCCTACGGCATTGCCGTATGCATAGATCTGCCACGTGGCAAGCCCTGGTAACTCCTCGGCTTATATATGCCGACGGCTTTGTCGTAGGCATAGTTTTTTTAGTTTTTTTATTTTCCCTGTTTTCTCTTTTTCAATTCATTTGACAGCATTTCAAAGCAGAATAATATGGAATTATGCAGAAATATGACAGTTCATCATCTAAACATACTCAAGTTCATCATCATCATCTAAACATAGTCAAGTTCATCATCATCATCATCTAAAGATCATCACCGGTGGAAGTTCATGAACATAAAAGTAGTGCAAGACATGGAACATGATAAAAGTAGCAACATGAAAGGCATGGCACGACAGCCACATGCACGGAATCATCATCGACATCAAGCAAGACCACCTTCGCCAAAACCACCACCAAGACCACCTCCGCCAAAACCACCACCACCAAGACCACCTCCGCCAAAACCGCCACCGCGACCACCATCACTCTGCCAGATCGGAGTGACTGGGGTCGAAGGAGCAGTAATCGAGCCACCGGTCCCCTACATGTTTCAAAAAAGATTCTAACGGTAAATATGATATGATAGTGTTGAATGAACGAGAACTAGTTTGCCAGTAGTTAGGCAAATGTACTAACCAGACCATCACTGCCTAGTGCCACCCATTCATCGAACGTGGGCACGTGTGGGGGTTCTCCCGCAGGTGGTGGTGGGGGTCCCATTTGTGGTGGATCCATGCGGTTAATCCAAGACGCCAACATAGCCTGGATGTTAGTTAAACAAGCAAACTAGAAGGTCAGAAGGAATGAAAGTGCAAAAATTTAGCTTGGTTCTAAGAGGGCAAAACTAACCGCCATCATCTGACGGTTGTAATCATCATTTGCCTTCACTCGTTGCAAGTACTCTCGCACCTCGAGATTCCTATGCTCGACAAAGGTCTTATATGCCTACATAATTTAGGTTGTTTCTAAGTGAGCAATGCTGAAAATGAACTGAGAATGCTAGAGAGAAAAAGATAAAGGGGAAGTACTTACAGCATGCTGGCGGGCTAAGGGAGTCTGTGAACGCCCCGTACTCTCTAACTGGCTCGGGTTGGTAGACCGAAGCCATGTGTACGAGATCGAAGGAGTTATCAAGCCATCGAAACACGGATACCGGCCATGTGACTTCCCCTGGATGGCCACCACCGCCGTGTCGTCGATCTGAGACTGGGCGACCTCAGGAACAGGAACATCCGGATGCAACTTCTGATAGTGCTGAGTGTAAGACTCCAGGTGCTCCTCGGTCTTGCCGTAGTACTGGCTCTCGCCCTCCTTGGGATGACTCCGCTCGCGGGCCAGCTTCCACGACTCAATGTCTGAGAGTGGCCTCTTCAACTTGTCCCCCTGCAACGTCAAACAGAAGTTAGCCATACATAAGAACATGACGGTAAAGAAGAACAAAAATGCATCATGCATATAGATATACCTGCATGGCCTTGAAGCCCCAGTGGTTCCTGTTTCCTTGGCCGTGTGTCCCGTCTTTTCCACGGTTAGCCCGGGCCTTGATGCTCTTGGCAGCAAACTCTGCATCGTCGCCGAGCCACCTATCCACCAAACTCGCCCATCCGTCATGCCTTCCATAGCACCAACGAGGAACAACCTATGCAAATTTTGGAATCATGACATGTGAGCATGAAACATATAGTTGACTGCTTGAAACAATGATAAGTTAGTAATAGTTACCATCATGAACTGCTCCCTGTTCAAGGTAAGTCGTTGCCTCTGCGCTTGAGTTTTGGTCATCTTTTGTTGCAGGTAGATGTGGTAGTACTGCGAGACGGCAACCCAGCGCACCTCGTACTGCAACTGACGAGCTTTCTTCTTCGCAGCCGCAAGCAAGACCACGTCGGCTCTGGCCTTGTGCTCGTCAAGAACTCTATAGAGTTGCTGCAATCATGCATAAACCAGAAGCAAACAAGGCATGAGTTGAGTGATTCAATGATAAACTATGAACGAAACTGAAGACAAGTGATTCAGAAGAGAACTTACCCAAAATTTGGTGATCACGGCCTTAGCGGCCGTCCCGTACTCCGCGTTGCTGCAAGCCTCGTAGTGGGCCCAGCTCGTGGCCAAAACCCGCAGCTGCGGGTCCCTGTCTGGCCGCGGGCGGAATAGGCCAGGCCAAAACTCCTTCAACAGGACAGTGATAAGACCGTTCGGTTTACGGCCCTTTCCGCGAAGGATCCAGTTTCTGCAAAAGAATCAAATGATTGCCATGTGTACAATAAGAAAATGTTGTCATGTGTTGAAAATATGATTGAGAGGCACTTACTCTGTCCCCACAGGTTCAATGAGCCACTTGTGCTCCTCGATAGAAGGTGGTGTAGGTAGTCCGGCATTACCACGCAGCCACCCCTGAGGAGCACCCGGTGGCAAGTCACCCCACAACTCGGGATCAACATCCCCTCCACCCTCCTCACCCTCCTCCTCGCCCTCCTCCTCCTCGCCCTCCTCCTCCTCACCCTCCTCCTCCTCGCCATCAGGAACATACTCCTCCTCCTCAGACTCAGAAGGTGCCTCTGTATAGGAGGGCATCAAAGAAGACCCTCCTATTTCGGACACGGCCCGGAGTTTTTTGCCCCGGCTGCCTCTCCCCCACCTCCTCCTCCTCTAGGGGCTCTCCCCCCACTGCCTCCTCCTCTAGGGTCTCCTCCCCCGACCCCTCCACCTCCCTGTGAGGTGTCATCCTCGCGTAGTCGGGAGGGAACCTTGTGGGCTCGTCCACTCCGAGTAAGTCCTTTGAATTTACTGAGGAAACTGGCGCCGCTGGACTTGCCCATGATTAGCAAACCTGCATTGAGAAGAGAATAAACAATTAGTAAGGATATCAATTAAACAAGCATACAGGAAAAACATTAATACCAGAAGAGCACATTAAGCATACTATTGTAATGATCATTAAAAGAACTTACATTTTCTAGAACCCATATGAATCATCACTATTGTAATCTATTTGTGGACCGGTCTCATCATCATTATCACACATATCATCTTCGTTGTCTGACGGAGGTGGAGGCTCTTCCTCATCGTCAGCGTCTTCATTTAACTTTTCAAGCATAATTATGTCTCTTTGATTCACAACCGCCTCACCATCAATCTGTGCGTCGTCGTCGTTTGGGTCCAGGTCAACATAACCCAAGTTATCATCCTCGTTGTTTCGGACCACGTCATCATGTTCCTCTTGATAGAACACTCCCTCGTATGTCATGGGGTTTATGTTGTAGTAATCATCATCGTTCGGGTCCGGTAGCTTACCATGCGGCGACACCTTGAACACAACTTCCCAACCCTTTAGGTACTCTTTCTGGCATGGGTAAGGCAGATAATATACTTGTGTGGCCTGGGTAGCGGCGATAAAGAGATCAGCTCCGGCATAGACGGTTGATGGTTTAACTTCAACTAAACAAACAGAAGGCGTATGTCTCAGACCCTTTTTGGGGTCGAACCATCGGCATTTGAACACAGTGAGACTTAGGTGTTCGCGGCCACATTTGAATGTAAGCTCGTATATTTTTCCTACCCTTCCATAGTAATCTACTTTATTATCCCCTTCAGTGAAGACTCCAGTATTTATGGTTTTGGGATCAGGCCGACTGTTCTGGTGCTCCTCTGTATGGAAGCGATACCCATTCACATCATACTTTTGGCATGTCATGATGACAGGGTCAAAACCCATGGAAACCCATCTCAATTCTTCATCCATTGATTCGGTCGGATCATTTCCCTACAAGTTTAATTGAAATTATAGGGTGCATGAGTTTAATTGAAATTATAGGGTGCATGAGTTTAATTGAAATAAGTAATAGGGAAGTGTGAAAAATTACTTTCTCCATGAACCACGCAACGAAATTTTTCCTTCCATCAGCACCCTTTCGAAGAAGAGCAAGTGCCTCCGCTTCAGTAGGAGGCAGCATTCCCGTCCATTCTTCTTCAACGAATCGACTACAATAAGAACAACGATATAAGAACTAGGCAAAGTGAACATAACGAATTGACTAAAAGAATGGTGCAAAGGTATTACCTCATCCACTCATCCTCAACTTCCTTGATGTTGTGCAAGATATAGAACATGACATCCTCCCACTCATCTCGTGGCATGAGATAAGATTTCGAGCATCCAGCCCTACCACGTTGCTCGATGAATAGAGGCAACTTGGGTTTATACTTGGGTTCTTCTGTATTGTATCGAGACACCTTATTGTGCAACGTGGGAACATGGTCCGGATAGTAGGCTGTCCTGAGGTCTGCCACCTCCTCTAGGATAACTGCCTCAGCTATGGAAGCTTCAATCTTAGCTTTGTTTCCACATTTCTGTCTCAGATGCTTGTTCTGTCTCTCAAGGCCGTACTTCCAACGATTCTGCACAGGCCCCCCCAACAATACCTCGTTCGGGAGGTGCAAAATGAGATGTGTCATTGGAGTAAAGAAGCCTGGCGGGAAGATCTTCTCTAGCTTGCATATCAACTCCGGCGCCTTCTTATGCATTTCTTTTATCTTCTCAGGACATACTTCTTTAGCACAAAGCGTGCAGAAGAAATGGCTTAACTCCGCAAGCACACGCCAGACACGCTCGGGAACATAGCCCCGAACCATCACCGGCATAATCCGCTCAATCCATACATGATAGTCATGACTCTTGAGCCCGGTCACTCTGCCCGTTGAAAGATTGACCCCCTTACTTATATTCGACGCATAACCATCAGTGAACTTCACGATGTGTTTCAGCCACTTGAATGCCTCCATCTTATGATCCTTTTTAAGCACGAAGTCAGCATCTGGCTTGAACCAAGATTTTCGACTGCCTGTGGGAGGCTGCATGTGTAGACGTGGTCTATCACAAATATTCTGTTGATCAACTCTAGCATTAACATTATCCTTTGTCTTATTAGGAATGTTGAGGATCGTGTGAAAAAGGGACTCTGCGACATTCTTTTCGGTGTGCATCACGTCTATGTTGTATGGAAGTTTGAGGTCCTTAAAATAGGGAAGCTGCGTGAAGGGGGTAATGTGAGTCCAGTTGTGCGTCTCACCATATCCTTCAAATTTTTTTCCCTTTACCTTTTCCTTTGCCCTCGCCCTCGTCTTCGCCTATGGCTTTGCCTTTGCCTTTGCCTTTCCCTTCACCGGCAGGCTTAAGAGCTTTCAGCTGAGCAAGCACATCCGCACCAGAAAATGTTGGAATCTCGTTTACTTCATGGACAACTTTGCCTTTTGTGAAGTTCTTCTTGTCTTCCCTATCAGGATGGTCTGGAGGGAGGAACTGTCGATGCAGGTCAAATGCAACATACTTGCCACCCTTCTTCAGCCAAATGAAAATTAAGGCCTGCATGTACACTAGGCAAGGCTTCTTTCCACTTGTACACCATCCGCAGAACAGGGCATAACCGGGAAAGTCATGCATGCAATATTGTAGCCAAACTTTCATCAAGAAATTTTTCTGCAGATGTCGGTCGTATGTCAACCTCGGGAAGTACCAAGAATGGTGCAAATCATCCACCAATGGCTGCATAAACACACTCAAATTCTTACCCGGATATTCAGGCCCCAGAATTATAAGCGACAGGAACATGGTCTTGCGTTGCATCATGGCGCAGGGAGGGAGATTGAGCGGAATAGCAAATACGGGCCAACAGCTGTATGGATTAGACGACATACGATATGGATTGAACCCATCACCTGTTATAGCAATTCTGACATTCCCAGCCTCGACTGCTTCCTCCGGGTACTCTATATCGAATGACTTCCATGCTTCACCTCCTGATGGATGTACAATTTTTTTTGGATTGTACCTTTTCCCTTCCTTGTGCCACTTCATCATTTTGGCAGACTCCTCGGTGATGAAAAGGTGCTGCAGTCTTTCTATAAAATCAAGATACCGAAGAACCTTCATAGGGATTTTTAGCCGCTGCTTCTGACCATGCTTATCGACCACCTCAATATACCGAGAGGAACCGCACTTCCTACAGTACTTGTCATCCGCATACTCATGCCTAAACAAAAGGCAATTCTTTGGACAAACATGTATTTTCTCATAGTCCATGGAGAGCGCCTTCATGATTTTCTTCGTAGCGTACATGGTTTTCGGCAGTTCATGGCCCTCTGGCAGGCTGTTAGCCCATACTCCCAGAAATGTTTCGAAGCAACCTCGGCTATAGCCATACTCAGCCTTGACTACCATCAGTTGCGAGATGGCATCCAGCACAGACAGCTTGGCACCCTCATAGAGAGGTTTCTTTGACGAGGCCAAGATTTCCAGGAAGGCCTTTGCGGTTTCCTCCGGTTCCTTCGATTCATTCGTTGAATGTGACAGAGGTGTCAGCTGTGCAGCAAAGACATCATCTAGCATGTCTCTAACCCCATCATCCTCATAACCAGCGACGCGTTGTCGTATCACATCCTCTCTACCACGGTCATGCTGGGCAAAGTTTATCGGCATATTAAAGTTGGGCATAAATCCATGCGTGCGAAGGTGCTTAGTCATCTCACTCTTATCTCTGCGGATACGTCTCTTACATCTTGCACACGGGCATTCTGGCACCATCCTCATTGGACTACGGAATATCTCTTTCAAAAACACATCAGTTTTCTCGACCCACTCTGTTGTTACTTGATTCCGACGGAAAAACCCACTATACATCCACTGATTATCTGCATCCTCTGCTTTATTGGAAGCCACACAACAAAATTAAGGATTCATTTAAATTACTCACATCAATATTTTATTTTTTACAAGGTTGACGAGAAACGACATTTAATCCACCTACATCTCTAATAGGTAAAGATGGGTCCTAATCCCACCCGAGAATGTGTAGATTGAGTACGTTGTCCATGCTCTACCCCATTCCGAGACAAAATTTCGGCAGCACCTCCCCGCTGTTCTCCAAATACACGTCTCAGCAAAATGCCGAGAGAATGTGCATCCGGAGAACAACAGGGAGGCGCCGCCGAAATCCTGTCTCGGAACGGGGTAGAGCATGAACAACATACCCAATCTACACATCCTCGGGCTGTCCGTGGAAAGCGCTGGACAATACGAAAGAGCTGCGGTGATAAATATTCAACTGAATGCATATTTATCGATGCAACCCTTTCGGACGGGAGACCTAGGTTACGCGACTTGATGTGAAAATTTAATCTAGTGACATGATTAAAAGAACGTATGAGGTGGTGGATTTGTAGCTCACCCTCGGATGTAGATGATGTAGTCGATCAGCGAAGGGACAATCAAAGACCAAGAGCTCCAACGTCAATGATCACTCCACCGGAGGCAACACCAGAAATCCTCTAAATTCCACCAAATGAAAAAAATTAGGTCATCACATCACATATAAAGCATCATCACACATCACATCATATCACAAACTTGTTTTAGCAAGACCAACTTGATGAAGTAACCACTCATCATATCCAAATTTTAACTTTCGTCTATCTATCTTCACAAAAAAATTACTCTTCCCTCTCATCTCATCTTCACAATACATATATCTATAATATTGAGTATGTATCTAAAAACATAGTAAAACTACACAAATATCCATTCATCTCATCTATCTATCTCACATTGTGCACTTAATTTTTTTCTCATTTATACTCTCTTTCATTTCATTCATCTATCTAACATCCATCTATCTAATAATCTATTACTATACATATATATGCATTCATCTACAACATTACTACACAAAAAAGGTAAAAAAATCTTACCTACGGATGAGGGGGCGATCACCGGAGCAGGGGGCGGCCGGTCGGGGCAGGGGACGACCACCGGAGCGGCAGGGGGCGGTCGCCGGAGGGGCCGGCCGGTCGGACAAGCAGGGGGCCGTCCAGGCTAGGCCGTGGGCCGGTCGGGGCGGCGTCCACGTAGGGAGGGCCGGGGTCGAGGAGGGAGGGGCGGGGCGGCTGGAGCGAGGGAGGGGCGGGGGCGGCTGGAGCGGGGGCGGCTGGAGCAAGGCCGGCGCCGGCTGGAGCGAGGGAGGAGCGGCGGCAGGCGACGCGGGTGCGGTGGGATGGGGCGGCGGCGATGCGGGTGGGGCGGCAGGGGGCACGAGCGAGGCAGGGGGCGAGTGCGGCGGCGGCAGGGGGCGAGTGCGGCGACGGCAGCAGGGGGCGGGGTCGCGGGGAGTGGGAGAGCGATTGAGTGGATGAGGGTCGACGCGAGGGGATAAGGCAAACTATGCCGACGGCTGCCGTCGGCATAGATGCCATGTCACTGATCCCCGTGACACGTCCCCTATGGCCGCATCTATTCCGACGGCTTTGCCGTTGGCATAGTTATATTTTTCATTTTTAAATGTTTTTAGTAGTTCATATTTTTCATTTTTTAAATATTTTTAGTAGTTCATATTTTTCCTTCTTTATGTTTTTTATTGCATATAGATTTTTTAATGTTTTTTATAGTTATATTTGTTCTTTTTATGTTTTTTATGTATTATTATTTCATATGGATTTTTAATGTTTTTTTAACCGCTCGGCCCTCTCCTCTCCCGGAACCACACAGAGGGGAGGGGAGGCGCCGAACTCGAGTAGCTTCGTCCGCCGAGGCCGTGGCCTGGTCGCGGGTCTGGGAGCGCATGGCCGCCGACTCGCCGTCCGTGAGGGGGGTGGCCATGCCCCGGAGACGCGTGCCGCCTCTTCGGACATGCCACCACACCACCCGCATGTATTAGGGCCCGGTGCGACGCTCTGGTGGCATTGCTACCCCCCAGGGCCCCCGTCCTGCCTAGCCCTGTAGCGTTTGACCACGGGATCTACCCCTTTGACTTTGCACGGACGGGCTTTGACCAGCGGACCTTCCCGCCCGGTTGTGTTAGGTCAGCCCATAGGAACACTTTGGAGCAACAACCGGGCCAGACCCACAGCAAGATCCCCTCCGTGTAGACCTGACGCGTCCGTTTCCCCCCTCCAGGTGCCGACGGTAGCACCGTCCGTGAGGGGGGGGGGGGGCACACCCCGGACACGCGTGCCGGGCGTTTGCAACCGTCACAACACTTCCAGACTTGTGAGAGGCCGCCTACGCAAGATTTGGCGGCATGCTAGCCCCCGTAGCCGCCGGCCACAGCCGTAGACGCGTGAAGGGCAATCCGCACAGAGGGAATTTTTCGGATACTTCTCCATCACCAAAAATTATGAAAAATACCATCGTTCCTATAGCACATGTGCCCACGTCGTGCAAAAAAACTCATGATTTTATCGCGCTCCGAGTATTTAATAATATTCACGCCGCATCGTTACCGCAGAACGTCTACTACCGTGTCATCGCCGTCCGGGAGGGGGGGCCACGCCCCGGAGACGCGTGCTGCCTCTTCGAACATGCCACCACACCACCCCGCATGTATGAGGGCCCGGGGCGATGCTCCGGTGGCATTGCTAGTCCCCAAGGGCTCCGTCCCGCCTAACCCTGTAGCGTTTGACCACGGGATCTAGCCCTTTGACTTTGCACGGACGGGCTTTGACCAGCGGACCTCCCCGCCCGGTTGTGTTAGGTCAGCCCATAGGAACACTTTGGAGCAACAACCGGGCCAGACCCACAGCAAGATTCCCTCCGTGTAGACCCGACGCGTTCGTTTCCTCCCTCTAGGTGCCGGCGGCGGCGCCGTCCGCGAGGGGGGGGGGGCACACCCCGGACACGCGTGCCGGGCGTTTGCAACCGCCACAACACTTCCAGACTTGTGAGAGGCCGCCTACGCAAGATTTGGCGGCATGCTAGCCCCCGTAGGCTGCCGGCCACACCCGTAGACGCGCGAAGGGCAATCCGCATAGAGGGAATTTTTCGGATACTTCTCCATCACCAAAAATTATGAAAAAATACCATCGTTCCTATAGCACATGTGCCCATGTCGTGCAAAAAAACTCATGATTTTATCGCGCTCTGAGTATTTAATAATATTCACGCTGCATCGTTACCGCAGAACATCTACTACGGTGTCATCGCCGTCCGTGAGGGGGGGGGGGCACGCCCCGGAGACGCGTGCCGCCTCTTCGGACATGCCACCACACCACCCCGCATGTATGAGGGCCCGGTGCGACGCTAGCTCCGGTGGCATTGCTACCCCCAGGCCCCCCGTCCCGCCTAACCCTGTAGCGTTTGACCACGGGATCTAGCCCTTTGACTTTGCACGGACGGGCTTTGACCAGCGGACCTCCCCGCCCGGTTGTGTTAGGTCAGCCCATAGGAACACTTTGGAGCAACAACCGGGCTAGACCCACAGCAAGATCCCCTCCGTGTAGACCCGGCGCGTCCGTTTCCCCACTCCAGGTGCCGGCGGCGGCGCCGTCCGCGAGGAGGGGGGCACACCCCGGACATGCGTGCCGGGTGTTTGCAACCGTCACAACACTTCCAGACTTGTGAGAGGCCGCCTACGCAAGATTTGGCGGCATGCTAGCCCCCGTAGGCCGCCGGCCACAACCGTAGACGCGCGAAGGGCAATCCGCGTAGAGGGAATTTTTCGGATACTTCTCCATCACCAAAAATTATGAAAAAACACCATCGTTCCTATAGCACATGTACCCACGTCGTGCAAAAAAACTCATGATTTTATCGCGCTCCGAGTATTTAATAATATTCACGCCGCATCGTTACCGCAGAACGTCTACTACCGTGTCATCGCCGTCCGTGAGGGGGGGCCATGCCCCGGAGACGCGTGCCGCCTCTTCAGACATGCCACCACACCACCACGCATGTATGAGGGCCCGGTGCGACGCTCCAGTGGCATTGCTACCCCCCCCCCCCCCCCCAGGGCCCTCGTCCCGCCTAACCCTGTAGCGTTTGACCACGCACTACAAGAATCCTGTTAATACATGACAGATCTAGTCCATCACTGATCGATGAAAAACTGTCATGGGTGGCCTTCCATGATGGATTTGAAATCTGTCATGTATATCACGTCATAATTTGACATGGCAGCTTCCATGACAGTTCTTGGCCGTCATGGATCTGCGCCAGGCCCGCCCAAGCCCAATCTTCTGTGACGGAACAAGCCGTCATGGACATATGCCATGTTGGATTTTTTGCTTGACCAATTGGAATGACGTGGCATCCTACGTGGACGCTACTGGACAATTGTGTTTGCGTTTTCCTTCTTAACCCATATCAGGTGGAGATAACAGTTAGATATTTTTGTTATCTATAAATTTCACGCCTAATATTCAAACAAAGCCATACATAAAATTTAATTTTCACATAACAGCCCAAACTTATTACAATCATGGCAATGTTCAGATACCAAAATACATATTTACATATATAGCTCATCAAGTATTTACAAACATTATTACTACATCACTTTGCATTTTCTTGGAACAGATCTGAAAAAGGAGCCTCTAAACAAAAATTACTACATAACTCTGCATTTTCTTGGAACCGATCCGAAAAAGGAGCCCCTGATTTCTCCATGTATTTCTCTGTGTATCCTATTTGAAAAAGGAGCCTCTGATTTCTTGGAACCTGCACTAAACAAAGGCATAAAAAACCTATTAACCAGCATGTGGACAAATCTGGATAAGTGAAAAGAATTATCAGCTAGGTACAAGTGTAGATACAAACTATGACTGAACTATTTTAAGATGACTAAGCTTCAGGAAGTATAGATATCTAACCCTACACCAGTTTCTAATAAGTAAAACAAAGTACAATGCTGAAAAAGTTTTCTTTTTACAACGTATCTAGATGTAGGCCTTTGGTGTAGATTCAGGAAACAAAAAATTATTGGGATAGTAGATCTAGTATAACTTCATGGCAAAAGAATTGCAAGCATAAATTGCTACACTTTCTTTTATTTAAGTTGGCAATAAAAGATCAAAACTACATCAGGAAAACTAAATGCAACAATTGAAGTTTCGAAAATTAAACACTACATAGCACTTGGCTCACAAGATGCTTCTGAATAGTCTGAAGTGGAACCACATGGACAAGCAATAGAGAAACTTTACATATTTTGGATCTGTAATAAATATCAAGAAACTTACACAAGACCTATGCCTGAAATATCAAATTCCAGATGAATACAAGAGCTATTCGAAGCTGGTTCCTGGAGTTGCTTCCGGACAACAACATTAGCCCTTGACAATAAACAGCAAGACATGTTTTATTGTAAATATTTAATTAAACTTAATAGAAGGAACGTGCATGTTGAGATTTTGATATATGAATAGCTGCAAGGGCGTTGGGCATCAAAAATACTATTGCCATTGGCAAGTGTCTGTTCTAAGTTCAAAATTCTAATAAAGTAACAAATATGTCCTATATATCACGATTTATCCTCGAAATGCAAATCTGGTATATCGATAAATACAACTCTGTATTCAGGCATTGACCAACCAATATCACAACAAAACATATGATGGCTACTTTCATGAAGCAAGAAAAAATATAGAACTACGGAATACAGGAAAGTCTGAACAAAACAAGTATGAACTGCATCATCCTTGACGCTAAAATAAATTACAGTCTTGTCTACTAAAGTATGCAATACATGTTGGAACATCACACCCCACTATTTGCCACAAATGTAACTTGGACAAAATGGTCAGCTAAGTAGACCCCATAGAGATAAATCAAGAGTCATGAGATTTGAATGTTCAGTGGAAGGATAAGATATGATATTACTCTTCTACTCAGCGAAAAGGCAGATAACATCATCACCTGCCCCGCTGGCAATTACATCCTTGCTGCATGCACAGAGTAGCAAGGAACCAACAGGAGCATCTCATGGGCGTTCACTTGCTAAAATAAACTAGTAGTTGCTTAACTAACTAGCAGATCTCATGATTTCTACACTGCTAGTGCTCGCACGCTGAGAAAAGAAGATGGAAATAGCCACATGTGCTACTCTGTCGTTGGATGTAACATGCGAGTATGAGGAAAGGAAGTGGCCACGTTTTCTGCATCAGGTTCAGTCCAAGAAAATTTGAGAGCAATCACTTGGAAAGAAAAGAAAAACAGAGCGAGAGGGTCGACCTTCTTCTATGGGGAATCATGGTGGTCGAACTCGTCCAGCTCGTCGGGCTCGAGCGTGGGGTCCCAGTCGTCCCTCAAGGAACTGGAGAGGCGGAGAGCTCCTGTTGATCTGAATCAAATCAAAAAAATAATTGATTGGGGATGGGAGAAAGAAGGAATGAAGGAGAGGAGACGAGTGGGAAGTAGGGACGGACCTTGTGCGGGGCCTCGTCGTCGCCGACGTGGTCAAGCTCGGCCTCCCACAAGTCATGGTCGTCGTCCTGTCCTTGTCCGACGCTTGATGCTCCGAACCTCCGGATGGAGAGGCAGTTGTGCGGCCTGGGAGATAGAGGAGGGAGGCCCCTGGTCAGATCCATGGCCGGCGCGCCGCATAGGCTAGGTTTGGCCGCCGCTTCGATGGGGCCGCTGCAACCGTCGTCGCCATGGATCTTGGGCCGCCGTCATCAGTTGGAGGCAGGGAGGTGGGGGAGGAGGGCGGGGACAAGCAGAGGCGTGGCGGCTTAGGACGAGGACGAAGAGAGGCAAGGTGTGGCGGCGGAGGACGGGGACGAGGAGAGGCCAGGTGTGGCGGCGGCGGAAGGGGAAGAGACTGGGGACAGGGAAGTGTGTTAGGGTTAAGTTTTATACGGGTAAAAGTTTAGGGCTTTAGTCGGGCTTTTGACAGGCCTGCGGGGCTGTACGATGCTGTTCATGACGGTTTTCAAAACTGTCAGGGGAAATCCGTCATGCATTAACAAGTTTCTTGTAGTGACGGAATCTAGCCCTTTGACTTTGCACGGACGGGCTTTGACCAGCGAACCTCCCTGCCCGGTTGTGTTAGGTCAGCCCATAGGAACACTTTGGAGCAACAACCGGGCCAGACCCACAGCAAGATCCCCTCCGTGTAGACCCGACGCGTCCGTTTCCCCCCTCCAGGTGCCGGCGGCGGCGCCGTCTGTGAGGGGGGGCACACCCCGGACACGCGTGCCGGGCATTTGCAACCGTCACAACACTTCCAGACTTGTGAGAGGCCGCCTACGCAAGATTTGGCGGCATGCTAGCCCCCGTAGGCCGCCGGCCACAACCGTAGACGCGCGAAGGGCAATCCACGTAGAGGGAATTTTTCGGATACTTCTCCATCACCAGAAATTATGAAAAAAATACCATCGTTCCTATAGCACATGTGCCCACGTCGTGCAAAAAAAAAACTCATGATTTTATCGCACTCCGAGTATTTAATAATATTCACGCCGCATCGTTACCGCAGAACGTCTACTACCGTGTCATCGCCGTCCGTGAGGGGGGGGGGCACGCCCTGGAGACGCGTGCCGCCTCTTCGAACATGCCACCACAACACCCCGCATGTATGAGGGCCCGGTGCGACGCTCCGGTGGCATTGCTACCCCCCAGGGCTCCCGTCCCGCCTAACCCTGTAGCGTTTGACCACGGGATCTAGCCATTTGACTTTGCACGGACGGGCTTTGACCAGCGGACCTCCCCGCCCGGTTGTGTTAGGTCAGCCCATAGGAACACTTTGGAGCAACAACCAGGCCAGACCCACAGCAAGATCCCCTCCGTGTAGACCCGATGTGTCCGTTTCCCCCCTCCAGGTGCCGGCGGCGGCGCCATCCGCGAGGAGGGGGGCATACCCCGGACACGCGTGCCGGGCGTTTGCAACCGTCACAACACTTCTAGACTTGTGAGAGGCCGCATACGCAGGATTTGGCGGCATGCTAGCCCCCGTAGGCCACCGGCCACAGCCTTAGACGCGCGAAGGGCAATCCGCGTAGAGGGAATTTTTCGAATACTTCTCCATCACCAAAAATTATGAAAAATACCATCGTTCCTATAGCACATGTGCCCACGTCGTGCAAAAAAACTCATGATTTTATCGCGCTCCGAGTATTTAATAATATTCACGCCGCATCGTTACTGCAGAACGTCTACTACCGTGTCATCGCCGTCCGTGAGGGGGGGCCATGCCCCGGAGACGTGTGCCGCCTCTTCGGACATGCCACCACACCACCCCGCATGTATGAGGGCCCGGTGCGACGCTCCAGTGGCATTGCTACCCCCCCAGGGCCCCCGTCCCGCCTAACCCTGTAGCGTTTGACCACGGGATTTAGCCCTTTGACTTTGCACGGACGGGCTTTGACCAGCGGACCTCCCCGCCCGGTTGTGTTAGGTCAGCCCATAGGAACACTTTGGAGCAACAACCAGGCCAGACCCACAGCAAGATCCCCTCCGTGTAGACCCGACGCGTTCGTTTCCCCCCTCCGGGTGCCGGCGGCGGCGCCGTCCGCGAGGGGGGGGGGCACACCCCGGACACACGTGCCGGGCGTTTGCAACCATCACAACACTTCCAGACTTGTGAGAGGCCGCCTACAAAAGATTTGGCGGCATGCTAGCCCCCGTAGGCCGCCGGCCACAGCCGTAGATCCGCGAAGGGCAATCCGCGTAGAGGGAATTTTTCGGATACTTCTCCATCACCAAAAATTATGAAAAAATACCATTGTTCCTATAGCACATGTGCCCACGTCGTGCAAAAAACTCATGATTTTATCGCGCTCCGAGTATTTAATAATATTCACGCCGCATCGTTACCGCAGAACGTCTACTACCGTGTCATCGCCGTCCGTGAGAGGGGGGGGGGCACGCCCCCGAGACGCGTGCCGCCTCTTCGAACATGCCACCGCACCACCCCACATGTATGAGGGCCCGGTGCGACGCTCCAGTGGCATTGCTACCCCCAGGGCCCCCGTCCCGCCTAACCCTGTAGCGTTTGACCAAGAGATCTAGCCCTTTGACTTTGCACGGACGGGCTTTGACCAGCGGACCTCCCTGCCCGGTTGTGTTAGGTCAGCCCATAGGAACACTTTGGAGCAACAACCGGGCCAGACCCACAGCAAGTGAAGGAAATATGCCCTAGAGGCAATAATAAAGTTATTATTTATTTCCTTATATCATGATAAATGTTTATTATTCATGCTAGAATTGTATTAACCGGAAACATAATACATGTGTGAATACATAGACCAACAGAGTGTCACTAGTATGCCTCTACTTGACTAGCTCGTTAATCAAAGATGGTTATGTTTCCTAACCATGAACAAGGAGTTGTTATTTGATTAACGAGGTCACATCATTAGTAGAATGATCTGATTGACATGACCCATTCCATTAGCTTAGCACCCGATCGTTTAGTATGTTGCTATTGCTTTCTTCATGACTTATACATGTTCCTATAACTATGAGATTATGCAGCTCCCATTTACCAGAGGAACACTTTGGGTACTACCAAACGTCACAACGTAACTGGGTGATTATAAAGGAGTACTACAGGTGTCTCCAATGGTAGATGTTGGGTTGGCGTATTTCGAGATTAGGGTTTGTCACTCCGATTGTCGGAGAGGTATCTCTGGGCCCTCTCGGTAATGCACATCACATAAGCCTTGCAAGCACTGCAACTAATATGTTAGTTGTGAGATGATGTATTACGGAACGAGTAAAGAGACTTGCCGGTAACGAGATTGAACTAGGTATTGGATACCGACGATCGAATCTCGGGCAAGTAACATACCGATGACAAAGGGAACAACGTATGTTGTTATGCGGTCTGACCGATAAAGATCTTCGTAGAATATGTAGGAGCCAATATGGGCATCCAGGTCCCGCTATTGGTTATTGACCGGAGACGTGTCTCGGTCATGTCTACATTGTTCTCGAACCGTAGGGTCCGCACGCTTAACGTTACGATGACAGTTATTATGAGTTTATGCATTTTGATGTACCGAAGGTTGTTCGGAGTCCCGGATGAGATCACGGACATGACGAGGAGTCTCGAAATGGTCGAGACGTAAAGATTGATATATTGGAAGCCTATGTTTGGACATCGGAAGTGTTCCGGGTGAAATCGGGATTTTACCGGAATACCGGGAGGGTTACCGGAACCCCCCGGGAGACTAATGGGCCTATTGGGCCTTAGTGGAAAAGAGAAAAAAGGGAAAGCCCGCAAGCTGGCCGGCGCCCCCCTTCCCCAAGTCCTAGTAGGACTAGGATAGGGGCCGGCCCCCCTTCTGTCTCCTTTTCCCCCTGGGAGTCCTAATAGGATTAGGATTGGGGGGAGGAGTCCTACTCCCGGTGGGAGTAGGACTCCCCTGCGCCTCCTCTCCCTGGCCGGCCGGCTCCCCCTCCTCCAACCTTTATATACGGGGGCAGGGGGCACCCCAAGACACACAAGTTGATCCTTGAGATCGTTCCTTAGCCGTGTGCGGTGCCCCCTGCCACCAAATTCCACCTCGGTCATATCGTTGTAGAGCTTAGGCGAAGCCCTGCGCCGGTAGTACATCAAGATCGTCACCACGCCGTCGTGCTGACGGAACTCTTCCTCGACGCTTTGCTGGATCGGAGCCCGAGGAATGTCATCGAGCTGAACGTGTGCTAAGAACTCGGAGGTGCCGGAGTAACGGTGCTTGGATCGGTCGGATCGGGAAGAAGACGTACGACTACTTCCTCTACGTTGTGTGATCGCTTCCGCAGTCGGTCTGCGTTGGTACGTAGACAACACTCTCCCCTCTCGTTGCTATGCATCACCATGATCTTGCGTGTGCGTAGGAAAATTTTCGAAATTACTACGTTCCCCAACAGTGGCATCCGAGCCTAGGTTTTATGGTTTGATGTTATTTGCACGAGTAGAACACAAGTGAGTTGTGGGCGATACAAGTCATACTGCCTACCAGCATGTCATACTTTGGTTCGGCGGTATTGTTGGGTGAGACGATCCGGACCAACCTTACGCGTACTCTTACGCGAGACCGGTTCCCTCGACGTGCTTTGCACATAGATGGCTTGCGGAAGACTGTCTCTCCAACTTTAGTTGAACCAAGTGTGACTACGCCCGGTCCTTGAGAAGGTTAAAACGGAGTCTATTTGACGAACTATCGTTGTGGTTTTGATGCGTAGGTGAGATGAGTTCTTACTTAAGCCCGTAGCAGCCACGTAAAACTTGCAACAAACAAAGTAGAGGACGCCTAACTTGTTTTTGCAGGGTATGTTGTGATGTGATATGGTCAAGACATGATGCTGATTTTATTGTATGAGATGATCATGTTTTGTAACCGAGTTATCGGCAACTGGCAGGAGCCATATGGTTGTCGCTTTATTGTATGCAATGCAATCGCGATGTAATGCTTTACTTTATTACTAAACGGTAGTGATAGTCGTGGAAGCATAAGATTGGCGAGACGACAACGATGCTACGATGGAGATCAAGGTGGCACGCCGGTGACGATGGTGATCATGACGGTGCTTCGGAGATGGAGATCACAAGCACAAGATGATGATGGCCATATCATATCACTTATATTGATTGCATGTGATGTTTATCCTTTTATGCATCTTATCTTGCTTTGATTGACGGTAGCATTATAAGATGATCTCTCACTAAATTATCAAGAAGTGTTCTCCCTGAGTATGCACCGTTGCCAAAGTTCGTCGTGCCCAGACACCACGTGATGATCGGGTGTGATAAGCTCTACGTCCATCTACAACGGGTGCAAGCCAGTTTTGCACACGCAGAATACTCAGGTTAAACTTGACGAGCCTAGCATATGCAGATATGGCCTCGGAACACAGAGACCGAAAGGTCGAGCGTGAATCATATAGTAGATATGATCAACATGACGATGTTCACCATTGAAAACTACTCCATCTCACGTGATGATCGGTTATGGTTTAGTTGATTTGGATCACGTGATCACTTAGAAGATTAGAGGGATGTCTATCTAAGTGGGAGTTCCTAAGTAATTTGATTAACTGAACTTAAACTTATCATGAACTTAGTACCTGATAGTATCTTGCTTGTTTATGTTGATTGTAGATAGATGGCTCGTGCTGTTGTTCCGTTGAATTTTAATGCGTTCCTTGAGAAAGCGAAGTTGAAAGATGATGGTAGCAATTACACGGACTGGGTCCGTAACCTGAGGATTATCCTCATTGCAGCAGAGAAGAATTACGTCCTGGAAGCACCGCTGGGTGCCAGGCCTGCTGCTGGAGCAACGCCAGATGTTATGAACGTCTGGCAGAGCAAAGCTGATGACTACTCGATAGTTCAGTGTGCCATGCTTTACGGCTTAGAATCGGGACTTCAACGACGTTTTGAACGTCATGGAGCATATGAGATGTTCCAGGAGTTGAAGTTAATATTTCAAGCAAATGCCCGAATTGAGAGATATGAAGTCTCCAATAAGTTCTATAGCTGCAAGATGGAGGAGAACAGTTCTGTCAGTGAGCATATACTCAAAATGTCTAGGTATAATAATCACTTGATTCAGATGGGAGTTAATCTTCCAGATGATTGCGTCATTGACAGAATTCTCCAATCACTGCCACCAAGCTACAAGATGGGTCCTAATAGGTAAAGATGGGTCCTAATCCCACCCGAGAATGTGTAGATTGAGTACGTTGTCCATGCTCTACCCCATTCCGAGACAAAATTTCGGCAGCACCTCCCCGCTGTTCTCCAAATACACGTCTCAGCAAAATGCCGAGAGAATGTGCATCCGGAGAACAACAGGGAGGCGCCGCCGAAATCCTGTCTCGGAACGGGGTAGAGCATGAACAACATACCCAATCTACACATCCTCGGGCTGTCCGTGGAAAGCGCTGGACAATACGAAAGAGCTGCGGTGATAAATATTCAACTGAATGCATATTTATCGATGCAACCCTTTCGGACGGGAGACCTAGGTTACGCGACTTGATGTGAAAATTTAATCTAGTGACATGATTAAAAGAACGTATGAGGTGGTGGATTTGTAGCTCACCCTCGGATGTAGATGATGTAGTCGATCAGCGAAGGGACAATCAAAGACCAAGAGCTCCAACGTCAATGATCACTCCACCGGAGGCAACACCAGAAATCCTCTAAATTCCACCAAATGAAAAAAATTAGGTCATCACATCACATATAAAGCATCATCACACATCACATCATATCACAAACTTGTTTTAGCAAGACCAACTTGATGAAGTAACCACTCATCATATCCAAATTTTAACTTTCGTCTATCTATCTTCACAAAAAAATTACTCTTCCCTCTCATCTCATCTTCACAATACATATATCTATAATATTGAGTATGTATCTAAAAACATAGTAAAACTACACAAATATCCATTCATCTCATCTATCTATCTCACATTGTGCACTTAATTTTTTTCTCATTTATACTCTCTTTCATTTCATTCATCTATCTAACATCCATCTATCTAATAATCTATTACTATACATATATATGCATTCATCTACAACATTACTACACAAAAAAGGTAAAAAAATCTTACCTACGGATGAGGGGGCGATCACCGGAGCAGGGGGCGGCCGGTCGGGGCAGGGGACGACCACCGAAGCGGCAGGGGGCGGTCGCCGGAGGGGCCGGCCGGTCGGACAAGCAGGGGGCCGTCCAGGCTAGGCCGTGGGCCGGTCGGGGCGGCGTCCACGCAGGGAGGGCCGGGGTCGAGGAGGGAGGGGCGGGGCGGCTGGAGCGAGGGAGGGGCGGGGGCGGCTGGAGCAAGGCCGGCGCCGGCTGGAGCGAGGGAGGAGCGGCGGCAGGCGACGCGTGTGCGGTGGGATGGGGCGGCGGCGATGCGGGTGGGGCGGCAGGGGGCACGAGCGAGGCAGGGGGCGAGTGCGGCGGCGGCAGGGGGCGAGTGCGGCGACGGCAGCAGGGGGCGGGGTCGCGGGGAGTGGGAGAGCGATTGAGTGGATGAGGGTCGACGCGAGGGGATAAGGCAAACTATGCCGACGGCTGCCGTCGGCATAGATGCCATGTCACTGATCCCCGTGACACGTCCCCTATGGCCGCATCTATTTCGACGGCTTTGCCGTTGGCATAGTTATATTTTTCATTTTTAAATGTTTTTAGTAGTTCATATTTTTCATTTTTTAAATATTTTTAGTAGTTCATATTTTTCCTTCTTTATGTTTTTTATTGCATATAGATTTTTAATGTTTTTTATAGTTATATTTGTTCTTTTTATGTTTTTTATGTATTATTATTTCATATGGATTTTTAATGTTTTTTTAACCGCTCGGCCCTCTCCTCTCCCGGAACCACACAGAGGGGAGGGGAGGCGCCAAACTCGAGTAGCTTCGTCCGCCGAGGCCGTGGCCTGGTCGCGGGTCTGGGAGCGCATGGCCGCCGACTCGCCGTCCGTGAGGGGGGTGGCCATGCCCCGGAGACGCGTGCCGCCTCTTCGGACATGCCACCACACCACCCGCATGTATTAGGGCCCGGTGCGACGCTCTGGTGGCATTGCTACCCCCCAGGGCCCCCGTCCTGCCTAGCCCTGTAGCGTTTGACCACGGGATCTACCCCTTTGACTTTGCACGGACGGGCTTTGACCAGCGGACCTCCCCGCCCGGTTGTGTTAGGTCAGCCCATAGGAACACTTTGGAGCAACAACCGGGCCAGACCCACAGCAAGATCCCCTCCGTGTAGACCTGACGCGTCCGTTTCCCCCCTCCAGGTGCCGACGGTAGCACCGTCCGTGAGGGGGGGGGGGGCACACCCCGGACACGCGTGCCGGGCGTTTGCAACCGTCACAACACTTCCAGACTTGTGAGAGGCCGCCTACGCAAGATTTGGCGGCATGCTAGCCCCCGTAGCCGCCGGCCACAGCCGTAGACGCGTGAAGGACAATCCGCACAGAGGGAATTTTTCGGATACTTCTCCATCACCAAAAATTATGAAAAATACCATCGTTCGTATAGCACATGTGCCCACGTCGTGCAAAAAAACTCATGATTTTATCGCGCTCCGAGTATTTAATAATATTCACGCCGCATCGTTACCGCAGAACGTCTACTACCGTGTCATCGCCGTCCGTGAGGGGGGGCCACGCCCCGGAGACGCGTGCTGCCTCTTCGAACATGCCACCACACCACCCCGCATGTATGAGGGCCCGGGGCGATGCTCCGGTGGCATTGCTAGCCCCCAAGGGCTCCGTCCCGCCTAACCCTGTAGCGTTTGACCACGGGATCTAGCCCTTTGACTTTGCACGGACGGGCTTTGACCAGCGGACCTCCCCGCCCGGTTGTGTTACGTCAGCCCATAGGAACACTTTGGAGCAACAACCGGGCCAGACCCACAGCAAGATTCCCTCCGTGTAGACCCGACGCGTTCGTTTCCTCCCTCTAGGTGCCGGCGGCGGCGCCGTCCGCGAGGGGGGGGGGGGCACACCCCGGACACGCGTGCCGGGCGTTTGCAACCGCCACAACACTTCCAGACTTGTGAGAGGCCGCCTACGCAAGATTTGGCGGCATGCTAGCCCCCGTAGGCTGCCGGCCACACCCGTAGACGCGCGAAGGGCAATCCGCATAGAGGGAATTTTTCGGATACTTCTCCATCACCAAAAATTATGAAAAAATACCATCGTTCCTATAGCACATGTGCCCATGTCGTGCAAAAAAACTCATGATTTTATCGCGCTCTGAGTATTTAATAATATTCACGCTGCATCGTTACCGCAGAACATCTACTACGGTGTCATCGCCGTCCGTGAGGGGGGGGGGCACGCCCCGGAGACGCGTGCCGCCTCTTCGGACATGCCACCACACCACCCCGCATGTATGAGGGCCCGGTGCGACGCTAGCTCCGGTGGCATTGCTACCCCCAGGCCCCCCGTCCCGCCTAACCCTGTAGCGTTTGACCACGGGATCTAGCCCTTTGACTTTGCACGGACGGGCTTTGACCAGCGGACCTCCCCGCCCGGTTGTGTTAGGTCAGCCCATAGGAACACTTTGGAGCAACAACCGGGCTAGACCCACAGCAAGATCCCCTCCGTGTAGACCCGGCGCGTCCGTTTCCCCACTCCAGGTGCCGGCGGCGGCGCCGTCCGCGAGGAGGGGGGCACACCCCGGACATGCGTGCCGGGCGTTTGCAACCGTCACAACACTTCTAGACTTGTGAGAGGCCGCCTACGCAAGATTTGGCGGCATGCTAGCCCCCGTAGGCCGCCGGCCACAACCGTAGACGCGCGAAGGGCAATCCGCGTAGAGGGAATTTTTCGGATACTTCTCCATCACCAAAAATTATGAAAAAACACCATCGTTCCTATAGCACATGTACCCACGTTGTGCAAAAAAACTCATGATTTTATCGCGCTCCGAGTATTTAATAATATTCACGCCGCATCGTTACCGCAGAACGTCTACTACCGTGTCATCGCCGTCCGTGAGGGGGGGCCATGCCCCGGAGACGCGTGCCGCCTCTTCAGACATGCCACCACACCACCACGCATGTATGAGGGCCCGGTGCGACGCTCCAGTGGCATTGCTACCCCCCCCCCCCAGGGCCCTCGTCCCGCCTAACCCTGTAGCGTTTGACCACGCACTACAAGAATCCTGTTAATACATGACAGATCTAGTCCATCACTGATCGATGAAAAACTGTCATGGGTGGCCTTCCATGATGGATTTGAAATCCGTCATGTATATCACGTCATAATTTGACATGGCAGCTTCCATGACAGTTCTTGGCCGTCATGGATCTGCGCCAGGCCCGCCCAAGCCCAATCTTCTGTGACGGAACAAGCCGTCATGGACATATGCCATGTTGGATTTTTTGCTTGACCAATTGGAATGACGTGGCATCCTACGTGGACGCTACTGGACAATTGTGTTTGCGTTTTCCTTCTTAACCCATATCAGGTGGAGATAACAGTTAGATATTTTTGTTATCTATAAATTTCACGCCTAATATTCAAACAAAGCCATACATAAAATTTAATTTTCACATAACAGCCCAAACTTATTACAATCATGGCAATGTTCAGATACCAAAATACATATTTACATAGATAGCTCATCAAGTATTTACAAACATTATTACTACATCACTTTGCATTTTCTTGGAACAGATCTGAAAAAGGAGCCTCTAAACAAAAATTACTACATAACTCTGCATTTTCTTGGAACCGATCCGAAAAAGGAGCCCCTGATTTCTCCATGTATTTCTCTGTGTATCCTATTTGAAAAAGGAGCCTCTGATTTCTTGGAACCTGCACTAAACAAAGGCATAAAAAACCTATTAACCAGCATGTGGACAAATCTGGATAAGTGAAAAGAATTATCAGCTAGGTACAAGTGTAGATACAAACTATGACTGAACTATTTTAAGATGACTAAGCTTCAGGAAGTATAGATATCTAACCCTACACCAGTTTCTAATAAGTAAAACAAAGTACAATGCTGAAAAAGTTTTCTTTTTACAACGTATCTAGATGTAGGCCTTTGGTGTAGATTCAGGAAACAAAAAATTATTGGGATAGTAGATCTAGTATAACTTCATGGCAAAAGAATTGCAAGCATAAATTGCTACACTTTCTTTTATTTAAGTTGGCAATAAAAGATCAAAACTACATCAGGAAAACTAAATGCAACAATTGAAGTTTCGAAAATTAAACACTACATAGCACTTGGCTCACAAGATGCTTCTGAATAGTCTGAAGTGGAACCACATGGACAAGCAATAGAGAAACTTTACATATTTTGGATCTGTAATAAATATCAAGAAACTTACACAAGACCTATGCCTGAAATATCAAATTCCAGATGAATACAAGAGCTATTCGAAGCTGGTTCCTGGAGTTGCTTCCGGACAACAACATTAGCCCTTGACAATAAACAGCAAGACATGTTTTATTGTAAATATTTAATTAAACTTAATAGAAGGAACGTGCATGTTGAGATTTTGATATATGAATAGCTGCAAGGGCGTTGGGCATCAAAAATACTATTGCCATTGGCAAGTGTCTGTTCTAAGTTCAAAATTCTAATAAAGTAAAAAATATGTCCTATATATCACGATTTATCCTCGAAATGCAAATCTGGTATATCGATAAATACAACTCTGTATTCAGGCATTGACCAACCAATATCACAACAAAACATATGATGGCTACTTTCATGAAGCAAGAAAAAATATAGAACTACGGAATACAGGAAAGTCTGAACAAAACAAGTATGAACTGCATCATCCTTGACGCTAAAATAAATTACAGTCTTGTCTACTAAAGTATGCAATACATGTTGGAACATCACACCCCACTATTTGCCACAAATGTAACTTGGACAAAATGGTCAGCTAAGTAGACCCCATAGAGATAAATCAAGAGTCATGAGATTTGAATGTTCAGTGGAAGGATAAGATATGATATTACTCTTCTACTCAGCGAAAAGGCAGATAACATCATCACCTGCCCCGCTGGCAATTACATCCTTGCTGCATGCACAGAGTAGCAAGGAACCAACAGGAGCATCTCATGGGCGTTCACTTGCTAAAATAAACTAGTAGTTGCTTAACTAACTAGCAGATCTCACGATTTCTACACTGCTAGTGCTCGCACGCTGAGAAAAGAAGATGGAAATAGCCACATGTGCTACTCTGTCGTTGGATGTAACATGCGAGTATGAGGAAAGGAAGTGGCCACGTTTTCTGCATCAGGTTCAGTCCAAGAAAATTTGAGAGCAATCACTTGGAAAGAAAAGAAAAACAGAGCGAGAGGGTCGACCTTCTTCTATGGGGAATCATGGTGGTCGAACTCGTCCAGCTCGTCGGGCTCGAGCGTGGGGTCCCAATCGTCCCTCAAGGAACTGGAGAGGCGGAGAGCTCCTGTTGATCTGAATCAAATCAAAAAAATAATTGATTGGGGATGGGAGAAAGAAGGAATGAAGGAGAGGAGACGAGTGGGAAGTAGGGACGGACCTTTTGCGGGGCCTTGTCGTCGCCGGCGTGGTCAAGCTCGGCCTCCCGCAAGTCATGGTCGTCGTCCTGTCCTTGTCCGACGCTTGATGCTCCGAACCTCCGGATGGAGAGGCAGTTGTGCGGCCTGGGAGATAGAGGAGGGAGGCCCCTGGTCAGATCCATGGCCGGCGCGCCGCATAGGCTAGGTTTGGCCGCCGCTTCGATGGGGCCGCTGCAACCATCGTCGCCATGGATCTTGGGCCGCCGTCATCAGTTGGAGGCAGGGAGGTGGGGGAGGAGGGCGGGGACAAGCAGAGGCGTGGCGGCTTAGGACGAGGACGAAGAGAGGCAAGGTGTGGCGGCGGAGGACGGGGACGAGGAGAGGCCAGGTGTGGCGGCGGCGGAAGGGGAAGAGACTGGGGACGGGGAAGTGTGTTAGGGTTAAGTTTTATACGGGTAAAAGTTTAGGGCTTTAGGCGGGCTTTTGACAGGCCTGCGGGGCTGTACGATGCTGTTCATGACGGTTTTCAAAACTGTCAGGGGAAATCCGTCATGCATTAACAAGTTTCTTGTAGTGACGGAATCTAGCCCTTTGACTTTGCACGGACGGGCTTTGACCAGCGAACCTCCCTGCCCGGTTGTGTTAGGTCAGCCCATAGGAACACTTTGGAGCAACAACCGGGCCAGACCCACAGCAAGATCCCCTCCGTGTAGACCCGACGCGTCCGTTTCCCCCCTCCAGGTGCCGGCGGCGGCGCCGTCTGTGAGGGGGGGCACACCCCGGACACGCGTGCCGGGCATTTGCAACCGTCACAACACTTCCAGACTTGTGAGAGGCCGCCTACGCAAGATTTGGCGGCATGCTAGCCCCCGTAGGCCGCCGGCCACAACCGTAGACGCGCGAAGGGCAATCCACGTAGAGGGAATTTTTCGGATACTTCTCCATCACCAGAAATTATGAAAAAATACCATCGTTCCTATAGCACATGTGCCCACGTCGTGCAAAAAAAAACTCATGATTTTATCGCACTCCGAGTATTTAATAATATCCACGCCGCATCGTTAGTACCTGATAGTATCTTGCTTGTTTATGTTTGAGGGATGTCTATCTAAGTGGGAGTTCCTAAGTAATTTGATTAACTAAACTTAAACTTATCATGAACTTAGTACCTGATAGTATCTTGCTTGTTTATGTTGATTGTAGATAGATGGCTCGTGCTGTTGTTCCGTTGAATTTTAATGCGTTCCTTGAGAAAGCAAAGTTGAAAGATGATGGTAGCAATTACACGGACTGGGTCCGTAACCTGAGGATTATCCTCATTGCCGCAGAGAATAATTACGTCCTGGAAGCACCGCTGGGTGCCAGGCCTGCTGCTGGAGCAACGCCAGATGTTATGAACGTCTGGCAGAGCAAAGCTGATGACTACTCGATAGTTCAGTGTGCCATGCTTTACGGCTTAGAATCGGGACTTCAACGACGTTTTGAACGTCATGGAGCATATGAGATGTTCCAGGAGTTGAAGTTAATATTTCAAGCAAATGCCCGAATTGAGAGATATGAAGTCTCCAATAAGTTCTATAGCTGCAAGATGGAGGAGAACAGTTCTGTCAGTGAGCATATACTCAAAATGTCTAGGTATAATAATCACTTGATTCAGATGGGAGTTAATCTTCCAGATGATTGCGTCATTGACAGAATTCTCCAATCACTGCCACCAAGCTACAAGAGCTTCGTGATGAACTATAATATGCAAGGGATGAACAAGACTATTCCCGAGCTCTTCGCAATGCTGAAAGCTGCGGAGGTAGAAATCAAGAAGGAGCATCAAGTGTTGATGGTTAACAAAACCACTAGTTTCAAGAAAAAGGGCAAAGGAAAGAAGAAGGGGAACTTCAAGAAGAACAGCAAGCAAGTTGCTGCTCAGGAGAAGAAACCCAAGTCTGGACCTAAGCCTGAAACTGAGTGCTTCTACTGCAAGCAGACTGGTCACTGGAAGCGGAACTGCCCCAAGTATTTGGCGGATAAGAAGGATGGCAAAGTGAGCAAAGGTATATGTGATATACATGTTATTGATGTGTACCTTACTAGAGCTCGCAGTAGCACCTGGGTATTTGATACTGGTTCTGTTGCTAATATTTGCAACTCGAAACAGGGACTACGGAATAAGCGGACGCTAGCAAAGGACGAGGTGACGATGCGCGTGGGAAACGGTTCCAAAGTCGATGTGATCGCGGTCGGCACGCTACCTCTACATCTACCTTCGGGATTAATATTAGACCTAAATAATTGTTATTTGGTGCCAGCGTTGAGCATGAACATTATATCTGGATCTTGTTTAATGCGAGACGGTTATTCATTTAAATCAGAGAATAATGGTTGTTCTATTTATATGAATAATATCTTTTATGGTCATGCACCCTTGAAGAGTGGTCTATTCTTGTTGAATCTCGAAGATAGTGATACACATATTCATAATGTAGAAGCCAAAAGATGCAGAGTTGATAATGATAGTGCAACTTATTTGTGGCACTGCCGTTTAGGTCATATCGGTGTAAAGCGCATGAAGAAACTCCATACTGATGGGCTTTTGGAACCACTTGATTATGAATCACTTGGTACTTGCGAACCGTGCCTCATAGGCAAGATGACTAAAACACCGTTCTCCGGTACTATGGAGAGAGCAACAGATTTGTTGGAAATCATACATACCGATGTATGTGGTCCGATGAATATTGAGGCTCGCGGCGGATATCGTTATTTTCTCACCTTCACGGATGATTTAAGCAGATATGGGTATATCTACTTAATGAAACATAAGTCTGAAACATTTGAAAAGTTCAAGGAATTTCAGAGTGAAGTTGAAAATCATCGTAACAAGAAAATAAAATTTCTACGATCTGATCGTGGAGGAGAATATTTGAGTTACGAGTTTGGTATACATTTGAAAAATTGTGGAATAGTTTCGCAACTCACGCCACCCGGAACACCACAGCGTAATGGTGTGTCCGAACGTCGTAATCGTACTTTACTAGATATGGTGCGATCTATGATGTCTCTTACTGATTTACCGCTATCGTTTTGGGGTTATGCTTTAGAGACGGCCGCATTCACGTTAAATAGGGCACCATCAAAATCCGTTGAGACGACGCCTTATGAACTATGGTTTGGCAAGAAACCAAAGTTGTCGTTTCTTAAAGTTTGGGGCTGCGATGCTTATGTGAAAAAGCTTCAACCTGATAAGCTCGAACCCAAAGCGGAGAAATGTGTCTTCATAGGATACCCAAAGGAAACTGTTGGGTATACCTTCTATCACAGATCCGAAGGCAAGACATTCGTTGCTAAGAATGGATCATTTCTAGAGAAGGAGTTTCTCTCGAAAGAAGTGAGTGGGAGGAAAGTAGAACTTGACGAGGTAACTGTACCTTCTCCCTTATTGGAAAATAGTACATCACAGAAAACTGTTTCTGCGACACCTATACCAATTAGTGAGGAAGCTAATGATGATGATCATGAAACTTCAGGGCAAGATGCTACTGAACCACGTAGATCAACCAGAGTGAGATCCGCACCAGAGTGGTACGGTAATCCAGTTCTGGAAGTCATGCTACTAGATCATGATGAACCTACAAACTATGAAGAAGCGATGGTGAGCCCAGATTCCGCAAAGTGGCTTGAGGCCATGAAATCTAAGATGGGATCCATGTATGAGAACAAAGTATGGACTTTGGTTGACTTGCCCGATGATCGGCAAGCAATTGAGAATAAATGGATCTTCAAGAAAAAGACTGACGCTGACGGTAATGTTACTGTCTATAAAGCTCGACTTGTCGCAAAAGGTTTTCGACAAGTTCAAGGGGTTGACTACGATGAGACTTTCTCACCCATAGCGATGCTTAAGTCCGTCAGAATTATGTTAGCGATTGCCGCATTTTATGATTATGAAATATGGTAGATGGATGTCAAAACTGCATTCCTGAATGGATTTCTGGAAGAAGAGTTGTATATGGTACAACCAGAAGGTTTTGTCGATCCAAAAGGAGCTAACAAAGTATGCAAACTCCAGCGATCCATTTATGGACTGGTGCAAGCATCTCGGAGTTGGAATAAACGCTTTGATAGTGTGATCAAAGCATTTGGCTTTATACAGACTTTTGGAGAAGCCTGTATTTACAAGAAAGTGAGTGGGAGCTCTGTAGCATTTCTGATATTATATGTGGATGACATATTGCTGATTGGAAATGATATAGAATTTCTGGATAGCATAAAGGGATACTTGAATAAAAGTTTTTCGATGAAAGACCTCGGGGAAACTGCTTACATATTAGGCATAAAGATCTATAGAGATAGATCAAAACGCTTAATTGGACTTTCACAGAGCACATACCTTGACAAGATTTTGAAGAAGTTCAAAATGGATCAAGCAAAGAAAGGGTTCTTGCCTGTGTTACAAGGTGTGAAGTTGAGTCAGACTCAATGCCCGACCACTGCAGAAGATAGAGAGAAAATGAAAGATGTTCCCTATGTTCAGCCATAGGCTCTATCATGTATGCAATGCTGTGTACCAGACCTGATGTGTGCCTTGCTATAAGTTTAGCAGGGAGGTACCAAAGTAATCCAGGAGTGGATCACTGGACAGCGGTCAAGAACATCCTGAAATACCTGAAAAGGACTAAGGATATGTTTCTCGTATATGGAGGTGACAAAGAGCTCACCGTAAGAGGTTACGTTGATGCAAGCTTTGACACTGATCCGGACGATTCTAAATCTCAAACCGGATACGTGTTTACTTTAAACGGTGGAGCTGTCAGTTGGTGCAGTTCTAAACAAAGCGTCGTAGCGGGATCTACATGTGAAGCGGAGTACATAGCTGCTTCGGAAGCAGCGAACGAAGGAGTCTGGATGAAGGAGTTCATATCCGATCTAGGTGTCATACCTAGTGCATCGGGTCCAATGAAAATCTTCTGTGACAATACTGGTGCAATTGCCTTGGCAAAGGAATCCAGATTTCACAAAAGAACCAAACACATCAAGAGACGCTTCAACTCCATCCGGGATCTAGTCCAGGTGGGAGACATAGAGATTTGCAAGATACATACGGATCTGAATGTTGCAGACCCGTTGACTAAGCCTCTTCCACGAGCAAAACATGATCAGCACCAAGGCTCCATGGGTGTTAGAATCATTACTGTGTAATCTAGATTATTGACTCTAGTGCAAGTGGGAGACTGAAGGAAATATGCCCTAGAGGCAATAATAAAGTTATTATTTATTTCCTTATATCATGATAAATGTTTATTATTCATGCTAGAATTGTATTAACCGGAAACATAATACATGTGTGAATACATAGACCAACAGAGTGTCACTAGTATGCCTCTACTTGACTAGCTCGTTAATCAAAGATGGTTATGTTTCCTAACCATGAACAAGGAGTTGTTATTTGATTAACGAGGTCACATCATTAGTAGAATGATCTGATTGACATGACCCATTCCATTAGCTTAGCACCCGATCGTTTAGTATGTTGCTATTGCTTTCTTCATGACTTATACATGTTCCTATAACTATGAGATTATGCAGCTCCCGTTTACCGGAGGAACACTTTGGGTACTACCAAACGTCACAACGTAACTGGGTGATTATAAAGAGTACTACAGGTGTCTCCAATGGTAGATGTTGGGTTGGCGTATTTCGAGATTAGGGTTTGTCACTCCGATTGTCGGAGAGGTATCTCCGGGCCCTCTCGGTAATGCACATCACATAAGCCTTGCAAGCACTGCAACTAATATGTTAGTTGTGAGATGATGTATTACGGAACGAGTAAAGAGACTTGCCGGTAACGAGATTGAACTAGGTATTGGATACCGACGATCGAATCTCGGGCAAGTAACATACCGATGACAAAGGGAACAACGTATGTTGTTATGCGGTCTGACCGATAAAGATCTTCGTAGAATATGTAGGAGCCAATATGGGCATCCAGGTCCCGCTATTGGTTATTGACCGGAGACGTGTCTCGGTCATGTCTACATTGTTCTCGAACCGTAGGGTCCGCATGCTTAACGTTACGATGACAGTTATTATGAGTTTATGCATTTTGATGTACCGAAGGTTGTTCGGAGTCCCGGATGAGATCACGGACATGACGAGGAGTCTCGAAATGGTCGAGACGTAAAGATTGATATATTGGAAGCCTATGTTTGGACATCGGAAGTGTTCCGGGTGAAATCGGGATTTTACCGGAATACCGGGAGGGTTACCGGAACCCCCCGGGAGACTAATGGGCCTATTGGGCCTTAGTGGAAAAAGAGAAAAAAGGGAAAGCCCACAAGCTGGCCGGCGCCCCCCTTCCCCAAGTCCTAGTAGGACTAGGATAGGGGCCGGCCCCCCTTCTCTCTCCTTTTCCCGCCGGGAGTCCTAATAGGATTAGGATTGGGGGGGGGAGTCCTACTCCCGGTGGGAGTAGGACTCCCCTGCGCCTCCTCTCCCTGGCCGGCCGGCTCCCCCTCCTCCAACCTTTATATACGGGGGCAGGGGGCACCCCAAGACACACAAGTTGATCCTTGAGATCGTTCCTTAGCCGTGTGCGGTGCCCCCTGCCACCAAATTCCACCTCGGTCATATCGTTGTAGAGCTTAGGCGAAGCCCTGCGTCGGTAGTACATCAAGATCATCACCACGCCGTCGTGCTGATGGAACTCTTCCTCGACGCTTTGCTGGATCGGAGCCCGAGGAACGTCATCGAGCTGAACGTGTGCTAAGAACTCGGAGGTGCCGGAGTAACGGTGCTTGGATCGGTCGGATCGGGAAGAAGACGTACGACTACTTCCTCTACGTTGTGTGATCGCTTCCGCAGTCGGTCTGCGTTGGTACGTAGACAACACTCTCCCCTCTCGTTGCTATGCATCACCATGATCTTGCGTGTGCGTAGGAAATTTTTCGAAATTATTACGTTCCCCAACAGCAAGATCCCCTCCGTGTAGACCCGACGCGTCCGTTTCCCCCCTCCAGGTGACGGCGGTAGCGCCGTCCGTGAGGGGGGGGGGGCACACCCCGGACACGCGTGCTAGGAGTTTGCAACCGTCACAACACTTCCAGACTTGTGAGAGGCCGCCTACGCAAGATTTGGCGGCATGCTAGCCCCCGTAGGCCGCCGGCCACAGCCGTAGACGCGCAAAGGGCAATCTGCGTAGAGGGAATTTTTCGGATACTTCTCCATCACCAAAAATTATGAAAAAATACCATCGTTCCTATAGCACATGTGTCCACGTCGTGCAAAAAAACTCATGATTTTATCGCGCTCCGAGTATTTAATAATATTCACGCCGCATCGTTACCGTAGAACGTCTACTACCGTGTCATCGTCGTCCGTGAGGGGGGCCACGCCCCGGAGACGCGTGTCACCTCTTCGGACATGCCACCACACCACCCCGCATGTATGAGGGCCCGGTGCGACGCTCCGGTGGCATTGCTACCCCCAGGGCCCCCGTCCCGCCTAACCCTGTAGCGTTTGACCACGGGATCTAGCCCTTTGACTTTGCACGGACGGGCTTTGACCAGCGGACCTCCCCGCCCGGTTGTGTTAGGTCAGCCCATAGGAACACTTTGGAGCAACAACCGGGCCAGACCCACAGCAAGATCCCCTCCGTGTAGACCCGACGCGTCCGTTTCCCCACTCCAGGTGCCGGAGGCGGCGCCGTCCGTAGAGGGATTTTTTTAGATACTTCTCCATCACCAAAAATTATGAAAAAATACCATCGTTCCTATAGCACATGTGCCCACGTCGTGCAAAAAAACTCATGATTTTATCGCGCTCAGAGTATTTAATAATATTCACGCCGCATCGTTACCGCAGAACGTTTACTACCGTGTCATCGCCGTCCGTGAAGGGGGGGGGGGGGGGGGCACGCCCCCGAGACGCGTGCCGCCTCTTCGGACATGCCACCACACCACCCCGCATGTATGAGGGCCCGGTGCGACACTCCAGTGGTATTGCTACCCCCCAGGGCCCCCGTCCTGCCTAACCCTGTAGCGTTTGACCACGGGATCTAGCCCTTTGACTTTGCACGGACGGGCTTTGACCAGCGGATCTCCCCGCCCGGTTGTGTTAGGTCAGCCCATAGTATCACTTTGGAGCAACAACCGGGCCAGACCCATAGCAAGATCCCCTCCGTGTAGACCCGACGCGTCCGTTTCCCCACTCCAGGTGCCGGCGGCGGCGCCGTCCGTGAGGGGGGGGGGGCACACCCCGGACACGCGTGCCGGGCGTTTGCAAACGCCAGAACACTTCCAGACTTGTGAGAGGCTGCCTACGCAAGATTTGGCGGCATGCTAGCCCCCGTAGGCCGCCGGCCACAGCCGTAGACGCGCGAAGGGCAATCCGCGTAGAGGGATTTTTTTGGATACTTGTCCATCACCAAAAATTATGAAAAAATACCAGCGTTCCTATAGCACATGTGCCCACGTCGTGCAAAAAAACTCATGATTTTATCGCGCTCCGAGTATTTAATAATATTCACGCCACATCGTTACCGCAGAACGTCTACTATCGTCTCATCGCCGTCCGTGAGGGGGGGGGCACGCCCCCGAGACGCTTGCCGCCTCTTCGGACATGCTACCACACCACCCCGCATGTATGAGGGCCCGGTGCGACGCTCCAGTGGCATTGCTAGCCCCCAGGCCCCCCGTCCCGCCTAACCCTGTAGCGTTTGACCATGAGATCTAGCCCTTTGACTTTGCACGGACGGGCTTTGAACAGCGGACCTCCCCACCCGGTTGTGTTAGGTCAGCCCATGGGAACACTTTGGAGCAACAACCGGGCCAGACCCACAGCAAGATCCCCTCCGTGTAGACCCGACGCGTCCGTTTCCCCACTCCAGGTGCTGGCGGTGGCGCCGTCCGTGAGGGGGGCCAAACCCCGAAGATGCGTGCCGCCTCTTCGGACATGCCACCACACCACCCCGCAGGTATGAGGGGCCAGTGCGACGCTCCGGTGGCATTGCTACCCCCTCAGGGCCCCCGTCCCGCCTAACCCTGGAGCGGTTGACCACGAGATCTAGCCCTTTGACTTTTCACGGACGGGCTTTGAACAGTGGACCTCTCCACCCGGTTGTGTAAGGTCAGCTCAGAGGGACACCTGGGAGCAACATCCGGGCCAAACCGACAGCTACATCCCCTCCGTGTAGACCCGATGCGTCCGTTTTCCCCCTCCAGGTGCCGGCGACGCCGCCCTCTGTTAGGGGGGGCCACGCCTCGGAGATGCGTGCCGCCTCTTCGAACATGCCACAACACCACCCGGTTGTGGTAGGTCATCCCATAGAAACACTTGAGAGCAACGTCCCCTCCGTATAGACCCGATGCGGCTGTTTCCGCCCTCCAAATGCTGGCGGCGGCGCCGTCCGTGAGGGGGCACACCGCGGACGTGAGGGGGTCACACTCGGGAGACGGGTGCCGGGCGTTTGCAACCGCCACTCAACTTCTATTGCATAGCTGTTTTTGATTTTAATAAAATTTAAGGACCTATATTCAAAAGAACATGACAGCATATTATTAATGTGCTCGAAAAAAATACAAACTATATATATATTCATAATCTATGAAAAAAATTACAAACTACATACATATTCATATAATACATAAAAAAGCATGAACACATATTTTTTAAAAAGCATAAAAACATATGCAAAAAAACGTATGTAAAAAAAGCATTAAAACATATGGAAAAAAAGTATGTAAAAAAATAGCTATAGATACGACAGAGTTCTGATGGGCGCCATGCCGCGGATCAGTGACGTGGCAGATATGCCGACGGCTGCCGTCGGCATACCTTCGCCGCGGATCGGTGACGTGACATGCGGAGATATGCCGACGGCCGCCCGTCCAGACCGTCGGCATAGATTTGACGGCGTTAGCCACTAGCCACCGGCGGGGTCGCCGGGCCCACAGTTATACCGACGGCCTATCTATGCCGACGGCTGCTGTCGGCATGTCTGCGGCTAGGTCGACGGCCGTTCTTTGCCGACGGCGGCCGTCGGCATAGGTCCATGTAACCCGACGGCCAGTTTAAGCCGACGGCCAGGACTGGGCTGTCGGCATATCTCAAACTAGGCCGACGACAGCCGTAGGCATAGCTTTGGCCGTCGGCGTATGCCCGTTTTCCGGTAGTGGACGCGGCGACGTACCATTGTGCCTATCAAGACGTCGCGGCGCGGCGCCTGGCCGGCTTGGTTGGTCGATGCGATGGCCGCCGGCGTCAAGTCAACTGGCAGTACCAATCCGCAACGGCGATGACCGGTGCGGGAGTGAGAGGCAGGAGCCTTTTGGGACGTGTGATCGATGGGCAGGTGCCAGGTGTGCAAGCATGCATGAGGCATGGGATTCAGACCGGGCGACGACGAAAACAGTTGGCGCGCGGCGGCACCTGCCATGCGCCCATCGTTTCGCCGCCTGGCAGTAGGCGCCACCCGCCGTGGAAATCCCAACGCCGCCGTCCGCATGGGCCTATCTCGGCCGCATGAGCCAGTCGTGCCTCTGTTGCTTCTGCTCCGCGTGGCGCTCTCCGCGGTGCCAGCACCGCACCTGCTGAGACACCTGTACGTGTGCTTTGCTTCTTGCAATCTTGCCGTCACCAAAGCTACCAAGAAGAGTCGGAAGTACTCTGCACACGACAGTGCATGGACGAGATCCGGACGATGTCCATCTTAAACGGTGCTGATTTGCTAAAAGATGCCATCCAACGATGATTTGATCCATCGTCTAGCTTTCGGCTGGAGATGTGTCGTCCCTGTAGCACTGCTCCAAGAGAGTTGGGACACATGATCAGTGCTCGGATTAGCAGTATGTTTGCCCTGGGTCGATTGATTGTTGCCGTCAACAAGCAAAGTCTCGCGCGCATGCAGCGTGTTGTTTCAAGTGTTGAACAATTTAGTGACTAGCGCCGACAATTAAGGTTGTAAAAGTGCATGCTTTAACCAATGCAATCAAAATACCAATCTAAAAGACTATGTAGCACATTATACATCAACAAAGGTAAAAAGGCAATCGCTCAGAGGTACGCACTATCATGGAAAAAAAATTCTATGCATACCGGTTGCAAACTCCATCTCTTGCATACCCTCTCCCAGATGCTCCCACGATGCTCCCACGTGTCCCACCTCCTCATCTGACCATAGCTGCTCCTCTGCTCTGTTCGTGGCTTCTCTCGGCTCCGAAACGAAAGCTCGGCTCCAAACTACGGGGCTGTTTGGTTCTAAGACTAGTATTGCCACACTTTGCTACATATTTTTGCCAAGCTTGTCTAAGATTTATTCATCAAAATGAGAACCACAAGTTGGAAGCCTAAGGGAATCTTGCCACACTTTTTGTGTGTATGCCACGTGGGCCCAAATATGGCTTGCCTAAGGTGTGGCTTCAACCAAACGATCACCTAAATTGGTCAAACTTGCCTAATCTTAATTATGACAATCTTTGACTAAGTTAATCACAAACCAAACAGCCCCTACATGTGACCCCGGCTCCTCCTTCACCATACGAGGCCAGCGGAGGTGGAGGCCCACGCAGCCGAGTCGGCGGCATCCCTTTCCTTTCTCTGCCAGTCGCCGGCTCCGAGGTCCGCCGCCGGAGTCCCCTGCCCCGCCGCCTCGTGCGCCACGATGGAGGACAGGACGCGCCGCTTGCCCCCTCCTCCGCCTCAGGCGGCGGCCTCTCCCTCCACCACGGGCACCTGCTGCATCTCGCCCAAAACTGGTAATCCCCCTCCCTAAGCACCCCAATTGACAACAAATCTTATAAAAAAATGGTCTTATTTAAGTATATGTGCTGTTCCAAGGTTGGTACGGTTGTTAGAAGTGAATTGTGGTTTCCAAACTGCCGATTCCATTGGTGGTTCTCTACATAACATGGGCAGATATCGTTTGGTGCGATGTCCTGATTCATTATGGCACTCAACACTGAAATTTGTCCTTCAATTGCTTATCCGGTGGTGACTCCTGCTGCGCTTGCATTGTTACTGAAATTAGCAATTCAGAGTGTATAAGACAGCCATTGATAGAGTAATTTTTTTCTTGAGCAGAGCCTTAATTAGATAGCAGTTGATTCAGGAAATCATGCATAGTGATTCACCAATGCAGAACACCAAATTACAACACTGAATCTGGACCACGCTGCCACAGTGTCGTTCATTGTCCAATGAAAGTTTTTTCTTATCTAAAAGACAACCTTAAAATTTACTCGGATTTTGAACGAAACAAATAGACAACAATCCGAATGATTCAGTTATCTTGTATGAGATGTGCTCCGTATTTATTTGTTGGGCAGTGTGTAACACCCCGGATGTAATTTACCTTATTTGTATTCCAACTTTTGCCGTTTCCGGCACTAAGTTATATTATTTCCTCGTTGTTGGATTTTTGTCTCCGTGTGTTTTGTTCTTTGTCATGCATCTCATATCATATCATCATGTGCATTGCATTTGCATACGTGTTCGTCTCATGCATCCGAGCATTTTCCCCATTCTCCGTTTTGCATTCCAGCCCTCCTATGTCCTTCGGTGGTCCTTTGTACCTCCTTTCGTGTGTGGGGGTTAAACGTTTTCGGATTGCACGGAGACTTGTCATGCGGACTTGTTTTACTACCGGTAGGCCGCCTGTCAAGTTTCATACCATTTGAACTTCGTTTGATACTTCAACGGTTAACCGAGGGACCGAAAAAGCCTCGTGTGTGTTGCAGCCCAACACCCCTCCAAAGTGGCCCAAAACCCTCCTAAACCTCTCTCATCATCTAGAGCGTTCGATCACGATCGCGTGGCCACAAACCGCACCTCATTTGGAGCTTCCTAGCTCCCTCTACCTCTATAAATAGGTCCCCCTCGAAAATCCCGGGTCTCTTCTTCCCCTAACCCTAAATTTCCGCTCCGCCGCCGGACACGTCCGTCGGCACCGGACACTTTTCCCGCCGCCGACCGCAATCACTGAGAGGCCGCCACGTGTCCTGGCCGGTCTCCCCACCACCGCGGCCCGTGAGGCCCAGGGAGAGCCCTCCTTGGCCCGAGTCTTCGCCGACCGACGCCTGCGTCCTGCGCCCGATCTCCGCCGCCACCCTCTTCGTCGCTGGCGCGCCTGCTCCGCCGCCCGACCCCGCGCCGGCGAGCACCGCACCTCGCCAGAGTTTCGCCTCCTCGCCGCCAGGAGAGCCTCGCGGCTCCGCGCGCCTCCAGGACCACCCACGGTGGCCGGCGCCGCCGCCCGCCGTCGGATCCGGACGGAGAAAGACCGGATTCGGCCTCCCCGCCGCCTCTTCTTCCTCGCCGGAGCCGCTGCGACCACGCCGGAGCTCCTCGCATTGCGTGCCCGCGGAGGAACCCTAGATCTGAGACAAACCTCGGTTGACTTTTTCCCTCGTTGCCCTAGTTTTTTTGCATACTTTGACATGACATAACTTCCTCATCGTAGCTCCGATTCGTGCGTGTAGCATATCAAAATGTTCATCTCGGCGAGTACATCATTTCATCTCATTGCATCATATTCATTTGAGCTCATCTTGGTGCCCGAAATGCTCTTGGAAGAGGGCTATGTGATGATTATTTCAGATATGTTTCAACAAATGCACTTTTGTCAGTTTTGCCATGATTAATGTGTGCATGCTATGATCCTGAGCTCTACATGTGTTTTGAAGAATGCCATGCCATCTTTACAGGGGTGTATGCCATGTATTTTTGTGATCCTTGTGGTGACTAGCACAAGCATGCAAAGTAGCTTACTCAATGATGCTGATTTCAGGGACTTAGAATTTCACTAAGTCCTTGTCCTGATATTGTTTTTATGTCATATGTTCATGTTGTTTCCTAATGATCCGTGCCTCTTTTAAGGATGATAAGTAAGGATGTTTTGTTAATATTATGGTGATCTATCCAACCATATCTTTGTTTGCATTTATGGAGCACCCTAGCTTGAGTCAATCGAGCTCTACTTTTGCTATAAAATGTTCCTGGCAGATTGTTAACATGTTTAGTGATTTTGCCGAGGTTGTTGCTACTGATCCGTGCATGCTATGTTGTTGTTCCTGCCATGTCTAGCTTCCATGCCATGTCTTCGTGATGGGTGTATGCTTAGTTTGTCATGCCATGCTCTGTAGTGAGTGCATCGAGCTCATAAACATGCCTACTTGTTAACTGTTTTGCATGCTCCAGTTTTTCACTAATTCTGAATCTGGTTATCTTTTTGCTATGTTCACACGCTTGCAATTGTATTTTCCGATCCCTTTTGGCTCAAGGTCACTAAGGGACTTTTGTTATATGCTTTGAGTAGCTTCATGCCATGCCTGGCTTTGTCATGATATGTTCCTGTAGCATGTAGTTATCATGCTCTAAACATGGCTTCCTGATGATAAATTCCTGACATGGTGTTAATTTCACTAAGTCTGAAACCTGTTATCTTTTGCACTTTTGCCATGCTTGTTTGAACCTGTTAATGGATGAATTAGCCGTAGCTCAGTTTTCATGTTTTGTCAAGCATCATGAGTGGATCACTGCCATGTATTTTGTTGCCATGTTTGAGTGCAGTAGCTTAATTATCTTGATGCATTTAGATGGTCTCGTGTTGATTATCGCAGGCCGGTGCCATATTTGTTTTGCTTGCCATTTCCAAACCATGCATTCGATTCCGATGATCTTTATATCAATTTCAACCGAAATCAACTCACCTTTACAGTGGCACTCTTGGTTTTCCAATATGAGGCCAGGTTCAATCATTCCTTTCCAAATCTTGCATATGCATCACATATCGCATCCCGCGTATCATACCATGTTTGCACCATGTTGCTTGAGCATTGCACGTGGTTGATTGTGTTCCCTTTTGCTTGTTGTTCTTGTTTGGGTAGAGTCGAGAGACGAGTACGTGAATGAGGAACCCGTTGAGTACGCCTACGAGGATCAAGGCAACTCTGAGAACTTTGCAGGTAAGATGACCATACCCTCGAAATCACTTCTATCTTTGCTTGAGAACTTTGCAGGTAAGATGACCATACCCTCGAAATCACTTCTATCTTTGCTTGGTAGATGCTCGCTCTTTTGCTATGCCTATGCTACGATACCTACCACATGCTTATCATGCCTTTCATATTGCCATGTCAAACCTCTAACCCATCATGTCCTAGCAAACCGTTGTTTGGCTATGTTACCGCTTTGCTCAGCCCCTCTTATTGCGTTGCTAGTTGCAGGTGAAGATTGGAGATCGTTCCTTGTTGGAACTTGTTTATTGTTGGGATATCACCATATTACCTTGTTTATCTTAATGCACCTATATACTTGGTAAAGGGTGGAAGGCTCGGCCTTATGCCTAGTGTTTTGTTCCACTCTTGTCGCCCTAGTTTCCGTCATATCGGTGTTATGTTCCCGGATTCTGCGTTCCTTACACGGTTGGGTTATAATGGGAACCCCTTGACAGTTCGCCTTAAATAAAACTCCTCCAGCAATGCCCAATATTGGTTTTACCATTCGCCACCTAGCCTCTTTTTCCCTTGGGTTTCCGGAGCCCAAGGGTCATCTTTATTAAACCCCCCCCCCCAGGCCAGTGCTCCTCTGAGTGTTGGTCCAAAACAGAGCCACCTGCAGCGCCACCTCGGGGAAACTTGAGGGTTGGTTTTAGTTGTACGTAGTGTTCATCTGAGTGTGCCCTGAGAACGAGATATGTGCAGCTCCTATCGGGATTTGTCGGCACATTCGGGCGGTGTTGCTAGACTTGTTTTACCATTGTCGAGGATGTCTTGTAACCGGGATGCCGAGTCTGATCGGATTGTCTTGGGAGAAGGAATATCCTTCATTGACCATGAGAGCTTGTGATGGGCTAAGTTGGGACTCCCCTGCAGGAATTTGAACTTTCGAAAGCCGTGCCCGCGGATATGGGCAGATGGGAATTTGTTAATGTCCGGTTGTGGAAAACCTGAAACTTAACTTAATTAAAATGCACCAACCGCGTGTGTAACCGTGATGGTCTCTTCTCGGTGGAGCCCGGGAAGTGAACACGGTGTTGGAGTAATGCTTGACGTAGGTTGTTCTAGGATCACTTCTTGATCATAGTTGTTCGACCGTGCTTTTGCCTTCTCTTATCGCTCTCTTTTGCGAATATGTTAGCCACCATATATGCTAGTCGCTTGCTGCAGCTCCACCTCATATCTTTGCCTTACCTATAAGATTAAATAGTCTTGATCGCGAGGGTGTGAGATTGCTGAGTCCCCGTGACTCACAAATTAGTTCCAAAACCAGATGCAGGGACCGATGATACCGTTCCAGATGATATGACCGAGCTCAAGTGGGAGTTTGATGAAGACTCTCATTGTTACTACATGTCTTTCCCAGATGATCAGTAGTGGTGCCCAGTTGGGGCGATCGAGGACTATGTTGAATTTGGGGTTTATCTTCATTTTGGTTCCGTAGTCGGACCTTGAGTGTATTTGGATGAATGTAATGACTTATTTATGTATTTGTGTGACGTGGCGAGTGTAAGCCAACTATGTACCTTTCCCTTTATTTATTTACATGGGTTGTTGTGAAGATTACCTCACTTGCGACATTGCTTTCAATGCGGTTATGCCTCTAAGTCGTGCTTCGACACGTGGGAGATATAGCCGCATCGAGGGTGTTACAAGTTGGTAATCAGAGCCTTCCCCGACCTTAGGAGCCCCCTGCTTGATCGAATCATTGTCGTTGTTGAGTCTAGAAAAATGTTTTTGAGTCATTTAGGAATTATATATTGGAGACTTAGAAATTCTTTTTACTCCTCAGTCCCTTCGTCGCTCTGGTGAGGCATCCTGACTAGAGTTTTGACTCTTCTCTTCTCAAATTTCACTAAATTTTTTTTAGGATCACGCGGGTATCTTGAAATCGTTCCGATGGTTTTGTGACGAGAACATTGTTCTTGGTGCCTCCTGACATTTAGGGGTTGTGGCAGTGTCCCGGGGAGTTGAGCTCCGAGGTGTTGTCGTCACAATTGTATCGTTGAGATTTTGGAATACCTGAGTTTCGCTGACATCGAAAATCTGTTTTATGCAGTTCTTGGTGAGATAACCTCGACGCCACCCAGTACTTGGGCGGGAGTTCGGGAGTATTGCCATAACTCGCATAACGGATGCTTTTCGAAGGTTGAGGTAAATGATTTCCGAAGGTTTCTTGGTTATGTGTTGAAGGATGGATACAGCTGGATGTAGGATTTGCTAGCTTTGGGTGAGATATTATGCTTCCCCTGTATTCCCAACACTTGATTGCATAACCGGAAAGGTTCGGGAGTTTCATAGGTGGGAATTCTTGTAGTTCCAGTTCTTCTTCCGCGGATATTTGGCTTGGGATTGGGTAATCCTCACCAAGTATTTGTTCTTGTCCGCACCTTGTTGTTTTATTCCTCTACCTCTATCTAAGTGGCTTCTCAATTTATGGAAATGTGACCATTTCGTTTGGAATGCATTCGTTCATTTTGTTCGGATGTGAAGACTATATGTTGCAATTTCTATTCGTTGGATTCAACTTCAATATATGTCTGTCAAGATGCTAACGGTTGTCACCCTCTTCAGGATGGCTCCCGCTAAGGGTCAGAATCAGAATCAGGATCCGCCACCACCACCTCCACCTCCGGAGGCATGGCAAGTTGTGATGGCCGCTACCAATGCAAACACGCGGCTGATCATGCAAATTCTGCAAGAGCGCAACCAAGGCCATGACAACAATCAGAATCAATTTGCTACACTCAACCAGTTCCTTGCTAACCAGCCAAAGACCTTCAGCAACTGTGTCGAGGCATCAGACGCTGATGATTGGCTCGTGGACATATGCAAGAATTTCGAGTGCAGTAACGTCAGGCCTGAGGACTTTGTCAAGTTTGCCTCCTTCCAACTCAAAGACCAAGCTGCAGAATGGTTTCAGCAATACAGAGATTCCAGAGGAGGCCGTGTGATTACCTGGGATGAATTCCATCAAGACTTCAGAGCCGATCACATTCCTCAGAGTGTTGTTGAAAGCAAGCGTGAGGAATTCCGCAACCTGAAGCAAGGCAGCTTGTTTGTTTACCAGTATAACATTCTGTTTCAGAGGCTCGCTCGTTTCGCCAAGCAGGACGTCCCTGATGAGAAGAGCATGATATATCAGTTTAGGGGTGGTCTCAGAGAAGAACTCCAACTAGCTCTCGTCCTCTTTGAGCCCAAGAAGTACGATGAGTTTTACAACATGGCAATGAAGCAAGAGGCTGCCCAACTGAAGTGCGATGCTTCCAAGAAGCGAGTCAGAGATGTGACCTCTTCTTCCTCAACTCAAGTGGTTTCTAAGCAGCAAAAGTATTGGCTGCCTCCTCCTACGTTCCGTCAGCCTTATCAGCAGAAGAGCAAAGGTGGCAATGGATCTTCCCACCCATCCAACCGTGGCTTTCAGAACAAGACTTCGTCTCAAGCTCCAAGATCAAGTGCTCCGTATCACCGTCCGCTCTCGGAGGTCACGTGCAACAAGTGTCAGCAGAAGGGTCACTATGCCAACAAATGCTTCAATCAGAGGTGTCTTCCTCCCCTCCTCCTGTGAGATCTGCCAGTACCGCAGTGGTCAAGCATAACCCCAAGCACGCCAAGGTCAACTTGTTGAACGCAGCTCAGGCAGAGGACTCGCCATATGTGGTTATGGGTAACCTTCCTGTTAACGATATTCCTGCAAAAGTTCTCTTTGACACTGGTGCATCGCTTTCTTTTATTTCAAGACCATTTGTTGCCAAGCATGAATTTGTGACTGAAAGGATTCCTTTCCCGTTGAAGATTGTGTCCCCAGGCAAGCAAATGACATCTAACAATTGCGTCCCGGATGTTACTATCATGTTGGGTGACTATAAGTTTCTATCCTCTCCAGTGGTCCTTGGTAACTCGGATATTGATCTTATTCTCGGAATGGATTGGCTTTCTAAGCACAAGGCTCACCTTGATTGTGCTGCTAGACAGATTCAATTGACTCATTCGTCTGAGGATGTAATTGTCTTTGCCGCTCGTGACGATACCATCCGTCTGTTTTCTCTCAATGAGAAGGGCGAGCTGGATGCCATCTCTCAAATTCTAGTCGTTTGCAAATATCAAGACATCTTTCCAGAAGAGCTTCCACGAATGCCTCCGCACCGGCCAGTTGAATTCGTCATCGATCTTGAGCCTGGCACAGAACCTGTTTGCAAACGTCCTTACAAGCTTGGACCTGAAGAGTTGAAGGAGCTGAAGAAGCAACTCGATATTCAAGAGCGAATGGGTCTCATCCGACCTAGTTCTTCTCCGTGGGGTTGTGGAGTTCTTTTTGTGAAGAATAAGGATGGAACGGACCGACTCTGTGTCGACTACCGTCCATTGAACAAGAAGACTATAAAGAACAAGTACCCACTTCCCAACATCAACGAGCTGTTTGAACAACTCAAAGGTGCTCAAGCATTCTCCAAGCTTGATCTCCGTATGGGCTATCACCAGATTCGCATTCGTGAAGAAGATATCCCCAAGACAACCTTTAGAACAAGCTATGGTTCATATGAATACACTGTCATGTCTTTTGGCCTCGTCAACGCTCCGCCAACATTCTCTCGCATGATGAACTTCATCTTCAGCGCCTACACAAATGACTTCGTCTTGGTCTACCTCGATGACATTTTGGTCTTTTCCAAGAACAAGGAAGATCATGCCAAGCACTTGTGTTTGGTGTTGGATAAGCTCAGAGAACATCAGCTCTATGCCAAGTTTTCAAAGTGCGAGTTTTGGCTCGATGAGGTTCTCTACCTTGGGCATATCATTTCTACCAAGGGCATAGCGGTGAATCCTGAGAAGGTGTCCGCAATTGTGAATTGGGAACCACCTCAGAACGTGAAGCAACTCCGCAGCTTCCTTGGTCTCGCAAGCTATTGTCGAAGGTTTGTTGAGACCTTCTCAAAGATCGCGAAGCCTCTTTCCAACCTTCTCCAGAAGCATGTGAAGTACGTTTGGTCTCCTGAATGTGACATTGCTTTCAACACCCTGAAAGAGAAGTTAGTCACTGCTCCAGTTCTGACTCCTCCTAATGAATCCAAACCGTTTGAGGTCTTCTGTGATGCTTCCCTTCAAGGTCTTGGTGTAGTGTTGATGCAAGAGAAGAAAGTTGTGGCCTATACCTCTCGCCAGTTGAAGCCCAACGAGAAGAACTACCCCACTCATGACCTCGAGTTGGCGGCAGTTGTGCATGCTCTTTTAACTTGGAGACATCTCTTATTGGGAAGAAAAGTGGACATCTTCACTGACCACAGGAGTGTCAAGTACATCTTCACTCAGCCTAATCTCAACCTCACGCAGACTCGTTGGGTCGAAATGATTCAAGAGTATAATCCGAGTATCAAATATACTCCAGGCAAGGCCAATGTAATTGCTGACGCATTGAGCAGGAAGGCTTACTGCAACAGTTTAATTATCAAGCCTTACCAACCCGAGCTTTGTGAAGCTTTCCGTAAACTCAATCTGCAAGTTGTTCCTCAAGGTTTCCTCGTCAACCTCCAAGTCTCTCCTACTTTGGAAGATCCGATTCACGAGGCTCAACTTCTTGATGCTATGGTGAAGAAAGTGAAGATTGGGATTGCTAAGAGTCAACCCAAGTACAAGTGCTATCGCCTTGACGACAAGGATACTCTATTCTTTGAGGATCGCATTGTCGTGCCTAAAGGTGACCTTCGTAAAGTCATTATGAACGAGGCTCACAATTCACTCCTCTCTATCCACCCTGGAAGCACAAAGATGTACCATGACCTAAAGCAGTCGTATTGGTGGACTCGAATGAAGCGTGAGATTGCTTAGTTCGTGAATGAATGTGATGTTTGCAGAAGAGTGAAAGCAGAACACCAACGACCAGCTGGTCTCCTCCAACCTCTTGCCATTCCAGAATGGAAGTTTGACCACATTGAGATGGACTTCGTGACTGGATTTCCAAAGTGCAAGTGTGGCAATGATGCTATCTTCGTTGTCATCGAGAAACTCACTAAAGTGGCTCATTTCCTTCCTATCAAAGAATCTATCATAGCAGCTCAATTGGCAGAGCTATATACCTCCCGGATTGTCTCTCTGCACGGCATTCCGCAGTTGATTTCTTCAGATCGTGGCAGCATCTTCACCTCCAAGTTTTCAGATTCTTTTCAGAAGGCCATGGGCACCAACATCCATTTCAGCACAACTTTTCATCCTCAAACTAGTGGCCAAGTTGAGCGAGTTAATTAGATTCTTGAAGATATGGTCAGGGCTTGCGTCATCTCCTTCGGTATGAAGTGGGAAGATTGTCTTCCATATGCCGAGTTCTCCTACAACAACAACTTCCAAGCGAGTTTGGGCAAGGCCCCATTCGAAATTCTCTATGGCAGGAAGTGTCGTACTCCTCTTAACTGGTCAGAGACTGGTGAACGTGAACTTCTTGGCAATGACTTGATCACAGAGGCAGAAGAGATGTGCAAAGTCATTTGTGATAATCTCAAATCCGCGCAATCGCGCCAGAAGAGTTACTATGATAGCAAGCATCGTGACTTGGCTTTCGAGATCGGAGACCATGTCTACCTCCGCGTCTCTCCTATGAAAGGTACTCGTCGCTTCGGTATCAAAGGGAAGCTTGCCCCTAGATACGTGGGTCCTTTCAAGATCGTCAGCAAGAGAGCCGATCTCGCCTATCAACTTGAGCATCCCTCCAACTTTGCAAATGTGCACGACGTGTTTCATGTCTCTCAGCTCCGCAAGTGTTTCAACACTCCTGACCGCACCGTCAACTTCGAAGACATTGATCTCCAAGAAGACCTATCTTATCATGAGCACCTAGTTGCTATTCTTGAAGAAACTAAGCGCAAGACTCGCAACAAGTCTATCAAATTCCTGAAAGTCAAGTGGTCACATCATTCCGACCGTGAAGCCACCTAGGAACGCGAGGATCACCTCCGTTCTGACTACCCGGAGTTTTTCCAGTCCTAGATCTCGGGACGAGATCCTTTCGTAGTGGTGGAGTGTTGTAACACCCCAGATGTAATTTACCTTATTTGTATTCCAACTCTTGCCGTTTCCGGCACTAAGTTATATTATTTCCTCGTTGATGGGTTTTTGTCTCCGTGTGTTTTGTTCTTTGTCATGCATCTCATATCATATCATCATGTGCATTGCATTTGCATACGTGTTCGTGTCATGCATCCGAACATTTTCCCTATTATCAGTTTTGCATTCCGGCGCTCCTATGTCCTCCGGTGGTCCATTCTACCTCATTTCGTGTGTGGGGGTTAAATGTTTTCGGATTGGACCGAGACTTGTCATGCGGCCTTGTTTTACTACCGGTAGGCCGCCTGTCAAGTTTCGTACCATTTGGACTTCGTTTGATACTCCAACGGTTAACCGAGGGACCAAAAAGGCCTCGTGTGTGTTGCAGCCCAACACCCCTCCAAAGTGGCCCAAAACCCACCTAAACCTCTCCCATCATCTAGAGCGTTCGATCACGATTGAGGGGCCGCAAACTGCACCTCATTTGGAGCTTCCTACGTCTCTCTACCTCTATAAATAGGTCTCCCCTCGAAAATCCCGCGTCTCTTCTCCCCCTAACCCTAAATTTCCACTCGCGCCGCGGCCAGACACGTTCGCCGGTGCCGGACACTTTTCCGCCACCGACCGCAACCACTGAGAGGCCGCCACATGTCCTGGCCAGCCTCCCCACCGCCACGGCCCGTGAGGCCCAGGGAGAGCCCTCCCCGGCCCGAGTCTTCGCCGACCGACGCCCGCGTCCTGCGCCCGATCTCCGCCGCCACCCTCTTCGTTGCTGGCGCTCCTGCTCCGCCGCCCGACCCGTGCCGGGGAGCGCTGCTCCTCGCCGGAGTTTCGCCTCCTCGCCGCCAGGAGAGCCCCGCGGCTCCCCGCGCCTCCAGGACCACCCACGGTGGCCGGCGCCGCCGTGTTGGAAATATGCCCTAGAGGCAATAATAAAAGCATTATTATTATATTTCCTTGTTCATGATAATTGTCTTTATTCATGCTATAATTGTGTTATCCGGAAATCGTAATACATGTGTGAATAAAAGACACCAACAGGTCCCTAGTAAGACTCTAGTTGACTAGCTCGTTAATCAACAGATAGTCATGGTTTCCTGACTATGGACATAAGATGTCATTGATAACGAGATCACATCATTAGGAGAATGATGTGATGGACAAGACCCAATCCTAAACATAGCATAAAGATCGTATAGTTCGTTTGCTAGAGTTTTGCAATGTCAAGTATCTTTTCCATAGACCATGAGATCGTGTAACTCCCGGATACCGTAGGAGTGCTTTGGGTGTACCAAACGTCACAACGTAACTGGGTGACTATAAAGGTAGACTACGGGTATCTCCGAAAGTGTCTGTTGGGTTGACACGGATCAAGACTGGGATTTGTCACTCCGTATGACGGAGAGGTATCACTGGGCCCACTCGGTAATGCATCATCATAATGAGCTCAAAGTGACCAAGTGTCTGGTCACGGGATCATGCATTACGGTACGAGTAAAGTGACTTGCCGGTAACGAGATTGAACGAGGTATTGGGATACCGACGATCGAATCTCGGGCAAGTAATATATCGATTGACAAAGGGAATTGCATACGGGGTTGATTGAATCCTCGACATCGTGGTTCATCCGATGAGATCATCGTGGAGCATGTGGGAGCCAACATGGGTATCCAGATCCCGCTGTTGGTTATTGACCGGAGAGTCGTCTCGGTCATGTCTACATGTCTCCCGAACCTGTAGGGTCTACACACTTAAGGTTTGGTGACACTAGGGTTGTGAAGATATGTATATGCAGTAATCCGAATGTTGTTAGGGGTCCCAGATGAGATCCCGGACGTCACGAGGAGTTCCGGAATGGTTCGGAGGTAAAGAATTATATATAGGAAGTGCTGTTTCGGCCATCGGGACAAGTTTCGGGGTTCCCAGTATTGTATCGGGACCACCGGAAGGGTCCCGGGGGTCCACCGGGTGGGGCCACCTATCCCGGAGGGGCCCATGGGCTGAAGTGGGAAGGGACCCAGCCCTTAGTGGGCTGGGGCGCCACCCCCTAAGGGCCCATGCGCCTAGGGTTTAGGGGAAACCCTAAAGGGGGGGGCGCCCCCTTGCCTTGGGGGGCAAGCCCCCCACCCTTGGCCGGCGCCCCCTAGGAGATACATCTCCTAGGGCCGGCGCCCCTCGTTGGCACCCCTATATATAGTGAGGGAGAGGAGGGACTTCAGGCCACGGCTTTTGGTGCATCCCTCTCTCCCTGTTACGTCTCTCTCTCGCGCAGTATAGGCGAAGCCCTGCTACTGTGACGCCCTGCATCCACCACCACGCCGTCGTGCTGCTGGATCATCACCAACCTCTCCTTCCCCCTTGCTGGATCAAGGAGGAGACGTCTCCCGTCCCGTACGTGTGTTGAACGCGGAGGTGCCGTCCATTCGGCACTTGGTCATCGGTGATTTGGATCACGTCGTGTTCGACTACATCATCCCCGTTCTTTGAACGCTTCCGCACGCGATCTACAAAGGTATGTAGATGCATCTGATGACTCGTTGCTAGATGAACTCCTAGATGGATCTTGGTGAAACGAGTAGGAAAATTTTTGTTTTCTGCAACGTTCCCCAACAGTGGCATCATGAGCTAGGTCTATGCGTAGTTCTTCTTGCGCGAGTAGAACACAATTTGTTGTGGGCGTGGATTTGTCAACTTTCTTGCCGCTACTAGTCTTTTCTTGCTTCAGCGGTATTGTGGGATGAAGCGGCCCGGACCAACCTTACACGTACGCTTACGTGAGACCGGTTCCACCGACTAACATGCACTAGTTGCATAAGGTGGCTGGCGGGTGTCTGTCTCTCCCATTTTATTTGGAGCGGATTCGATGAACAGGGTCCTTATGAAGGGTAAATAGAAGTTGACAAATCACGTTGTGGCTTTCACGTAGGTAAGAAGACGTTCTTGCTAGAACCCTAATTCAGCCACGTAAAAACTTGCAACAACAATTAGAGGACGTCTAACTTGTTTTTGCAGCAAGTGCTTTGTGATATGATATGGCCAAAGTTGTGATGAATGATGAATGATCTATATGTGATGTATGAGATGTTCATGCTATTGTAATAGGAATCATGACTTGCATGTCGATGAGTATGACAACCGGCAGGAGCCATAGGAGTTGTCTTTATTCTTTTATATGACCTGCGTGTCATTGAGAAACGCCATGTAAATTACTTTACTTTATTGCTAAACGCGTTAGCCATAGTAGTAGAAGTAATAGTTGGCGAGCAACTTCATGGAGACACGATGATGGAGATCATGGTGTCAAGCCGGTGACAAGATGATCATGGAGCCCCAAGATGGAGATCAAAGGAGCTATGTGATATTGACCATATCATGTCACGTTTATTATTTGATTGCATGTGATGTTTATCATGTTTTGCATCTTGTTTACTTAGAATGACGGTAGTAAATAAGATGATCCCTCATATTAATTTCAAGAAGTGTTCCCCCTAACTGTGCACCGTTGCGACAGGTCGCTGTTTCAAAACACCACGTGATGATCGGGTGTTTTATTCAGACGTTCACATACAACGGCTGTAAGACAGATTTACACATGCAAACACTTAGGTTGACTTGACGAGCCTAGCATGTACAGACATGGCCTCGGAACACAGAAGACCGAAAGGTCGAGCATGAGTCGTATAGAAGATACGATCAACATGAAGATGTTCACCGACGTTGACTAGTGCGTCTCACATGATGATCGGACACGGCCTAGTTGACTCGGATCATGTTATACTTAGATGACTAGAAGAGGGATGTCTATCTAAGTGGGAGTTCATTATATAATTTGATTAGATGAACTTTATTATCATGAACATTAGTCTAAAATATTTTACAATATGTCTTGTAGATCAAATGGCCCACGTAGTCCTCAACTTCAACGCGTTCCTAGAGAAAACCAAGCTGAAAGACGATGGCAGCAACTATACGGACTGGGTCCGGAACCTGAGGATCATCCTCATAGCTGCCAAGAAAGATTACGTCCTACAAGCACCGCTAGGTGAAGCTCCCGTCCCACAGAACCAAGACGTTATGAACGCTTGGCAGACACATGTTGACGACTACTCCCTCGTTCAGTGCGGCATGCTTTACAGTTTAGAGCCGGGGCTCCAAAAGCGTTTTGAGAGACATGGAGCATATGAGATGTTCGAAGAGCTGAAAATGGTTTTTCAAGCTCATGCCCGGATCGAGAGATATGATGTCTCCGATAAATTCTTCAGCTGTAAGATGGAGGAAAATAGTTCTGTCAGTGAGCACATACTCACTATGTCTGGATTACATAACCGCTTGACTCAGCTGGGAGTTAATCTCCCGGATGATGCGGTCATTGACAGAATCCTCCAGTCGCTTCCACCAAGCTACAAGAGCTTTGTGATGAACTTCAACATGCAGGGGATGCAAAAGACCATTCCTGAGTTGTTTGCAATGCTGAAATCAGCAGAGGTAGAAGTCAAGAAGGAACATCAAGTGTTGATGGTCAATAAAACCACTAAGTTCAAGAAAGGCAAGGGTAAAAAGAACTTCAAGAAGGACGGCAAGGAAGTTGCCGCGCCCGGCAAGCAAGCTGCCGGGAAGAAGCCAAAGAATGGACCCAAGCCCGAGACTGAGTGCTTTTATTGCAAGGGAAGCGGTCACTGGAAGCGGAACTGCCCTAAATACTTAGCAGACAAGAAGGCCGGCAAAACAAAAGGTATATGTGATATACATGTAATTGATGTGTACCTTACCAGTAATCGTAGTAGCTGTTGGGTATTTGATACCGGTGCAGTTGCCAACATTTGTAACTCATAGCAGGAACTACGGAATAGGCGGAGACTGGCAAAGGACGAGGTGACGATGCGCGTCGGGAATGGTTCCAAAGTCGATGTGATCGCCATCGGCACGCTACCTCTTCATTTACCTACGGGACTAGTTTTAAACCTCAATAATTGTTATTTAGTACCAGCTTTGAGCATGAACATTGTATCGGGATCTCGTTTAATTCGAGATGGCTACTCATTTAAATCCGAGAATAATGGTTGTTCTATTTATACGAGAGATATGTTTTATGGTCATGCTCCTATGGTGAATGGTTTATTCTTTATGAATCTCGAACGTAATGCTACACATGTTCATAATGTGAGTACCAAAAGATGTAAGGTTGATAATGATAGTCCCACATACTTGTGGCACTGCCGCCTTGGTCACATAGGTGTCAAACGCATGAAGAAGCTCCATGCAGATGGACTTTTAGAGTCTCTTGATTATGAATCATTTTACACGTGCGAACCATGCCTTATGGGTAAAATGACCAAGACTCCGTTCTCAGGAACAATGGAGCGAGCAACCAACTTATTGGAAATCATACATACTGATGTGTGCGGTCCAATGAGTGTTGAGGCTCGCGGTGGCTATCGTTATGTTCTCACCCTCACTGATGATTTGAGTAGATATGGATATATTTACTTAATGAAACACAAGTCTGAAACCTTTGAAAAGTTCAAGGAATTTCAGAGTGAGGTTGAGAATCAACGTGACAGGAAAATCAAGTTTCTACGATCAGATCGTGGAGGAGAATACTTGAGTCACGAATTTGGCACACACTTAAGAAAATGTGGAATAGTTTCACAACTCACGCCGCCTGGAACACCTCAGCGTAACGGTGTATCCGAACGTCGTAATCGCACTCTATTAGATATGGTGCGGTCTATGATGTCTCTTACCGATCTACCGCTATCTTTTTGGGGCTATGCTTTAGAGACTGCTGCATTCACTTTAAATAGGGCTCCGTCAAAATCCGTTGAGACGACACTGTTTGAATTATGGTTTGGAAAGAAACCTAAGTTGTCGTTTCTGAAAGTTTGGGGATGCGATGCTTATGTCAACAAACTTCAACCTGAAAAGCTCGAACCCAAGTCGGAAAAATGCGTCTTCATAGGATACCCAAAAGAAACTATTGGGTATACCTTCTACCTCAGATCCGAAGGCAAGATCTTTGTTGCCAAGAATGGATCCTTTCTAGAGAAAGAGTTTCTCTCGAAAGAAGTAAGTGGGAGGAAAGTAGAACTTGATGAAGTGTTACCTCTTGAACCGGAAAATGGCGCAACTCAAGAAAATGTTCCTGAGGTGCCTGCACCGACTAGAGAGGAAGTTAATGATGATGATCATGAAACTTCTGATCAAGTTGCTACTGAACTTCGAAGGTCCACAAGGACACGTTCCGCACCAGAGTGGTACGGCAACCCTGTCTTGGAAATCATGTTGTTAGACAACGGTGAACCTTCGAACTATGAAGAAGCGATGGCGGGCCCGGATTCCGACAAATGGCTAGAAGCCATGAAATCCGAGATAGGATCCATGTATGAAAACGAAGTATGGACTTTGACTGACTTGCCCGTTGAAAGGCGAGCCATAGAGAATAAATGGATCTTTAAGAAGAAGACAGACGCGGATGGTAATGTGACCATCTATAAAGCTCGGCTTGTCGCTAAGGGTTATCGACAAGTTCAAGGGGTTGACTACGATGAGACTTTCTCACCGGTAGCGAAGCTAAAGTCCGTCCGAATCATGTTAGCAATTGCCGCGTTTTACGATTATGAAATATGGCAAATGGACGTCAAAACGGCATTCCTTAATGGTTTCCTTAAGGAAGAATTGTATATGATGCAGCCGGAAGGTTTTGTCGATCCTAAGAATGCTGACAAGGTGTGCAAGCTCCAACGCTCGATTTATGGGCTGGTGCAAGCATCTCGGAGTTGGAACATTCGCTTTGATGAGATGATCATAGCGTTTGGGTTTACGCAGACTTATGGAGAAGCCCGCGTTTACAAGAAAGTGAGTGGGAGCTCTGTAGCATTTCTCATATTATATGTAGATGACATACTTTTGATGGGAAATGATATAGAACTCTTGGACAGCATCAAGGCCTACTTGAATAAGAGTTTTTCAATGAAGGACCTTGGAGAAGCTGCTTATATATTAGGCATCAAGATCTATAGAGATAGATCGAGACGCCTCATAGGTCTTTCACAAAGTACATACCTTGAGAAGATATTGAAGAAATTCAATATGGATCAGTCAAAGAAGGGGTTCTTGCCTATGTTGCAGGGTATGAAATTGAGCTCAGCTCAAAGTCCGACCACGACAGAAGATATAAAAGAGATGAGTGTCATCCCCTATGCCTCAGCCATAGGTTCTATTATGTATGCCATGCTGTGTACCAGACCTGATGTAAACCTTGCCGTAAGTTTGGTAGGAAGGTACCAAAGTAATCCCGGCAAGGAACACTGGACAGCGGTCAAAAATATCCATAAGTACCTGAAAAGGACTAAGGAAATGTTTCTCGTTTATGGAGGTGACGAAGAGCTCGTCGTAAAGGGTTACGTTGACGCTAGCTTCGACACAGATCTGGATGACTCAAAGTCACAAACCGGATACGTGTATATTTTGAATGGTGGGGCAGTAAGCTGGTGCAGTTGCAAGCAGAGCGTCGTGGCGGGATCTACATGTGAAGCAGAATACATGGCAGCCTCGGAGGCAGCACATGAAGCAATTTGGGTGAAGGAGTTCATCACCGACCTCGGAGTCATACCCAATGCGTCGGGGCCGATCAAGCTCTTTTGTGACAACACTGGAGCTATTGCACTTGCCAAGGAGCCCAGGTTTCACAAGAAGACAAGGCACATCAAGCGTCGCTTCAACTCCATTCGTGAAAATGTTCAAGATGGAGACATAGAGATTTGTAAAGTGCATACGGACCTGAATGTAGCAGATCCGTTGACTAAACCTCTCCCTAGGGCAAAACATGATCAACACCAGAATTCCATGGGTGTTCGATTCATCACAATGTAACTAGATTATTGACTCTAGTGCAAGTGGGAGACTGTTGGAAATATGCCCTAGAGGCAATAATAAAAGCATTATTATTATATTTCCTTGTTCATGATAATTGTCTTTATTCATGCTATAATTGTGTTATCCGGAAATCGTAATACATGTGTGAATAAAAGACACCAACAGGTCCCTAGTAAGCCTCTAGTTGACTAGCTCGTTAATCAACAGATAGTCATGGTTTCCTGACTATGGACATAAGATGTCATTGATAACGAGATCACATCATTAGGAGAATGATGTGATGGACAAGACCCAATCCTAAACATAGCATAAAGATCGTATAGTTCGTTTGCTAGAGTTTTGCAATGTCAAGTATCTTTTCCTTAGACCATGAGATCGTGTAACTCCCGGATACCGTAGGAGTGCTTTGGGTGTACCAAACGTCACAACGTAACTGGGTGACTATAAAGGTAGACTACGGGTATCTCCGAAAGTGTCTGTTGGGTTGACACGGATCAAGACTGGGATTTGTCACTACGTATGACGGAGAGGTATCACTGGGCCCACTTGGTAATCCATCATCATAATGAGCTCAAAGTGACCAAGTGTCTGGTCACGGGATCATGCATTACGGTACGAGTAAAGTGACTTGCCGGTAACGAGATTGAACGAGGTATTGGGATACCGACGATCGAATCTCGGGCAAGTAATATATCGATTGACAAAGGGAATTGCATATGGGGTTGATTGAATCCTCGACATCGTGGTTCATCTGATGAGATCATCGTGGAGCATGTGGGAGCCAACATGGGTATCCAGATCCCGCTGTTGGTTATTGACCGGAGAGTCGTCTCGGTCATGTCTACATGTCTCCCGAACCCGTAGGGTCTACACACTTAAGGTTCGGCGACGCTAGGGTTGTGAAGATATGTATATGCAGTAACCCGAATGTTGTTCGGGGTCCCGGATGAGATCCCGGACGTCACGAGGAGTTCCGGAATGGTCCGGAGGTAAAGAATTATATATAGGAAGTGCTGTTTCGGCCATCGGGACAAGTTTCGGGGTTCCCGGTATTGTACCGGGACCACCGGAAGGGTCCCGGGGGTCCACCGGGTGGGGCCACCTATCCCGGAGGACCCCATGGGCTGAAGTGGGAAGGTACCCAGCCCTTAGTGGGCTGGGGCGCCACCCCCTAAGGGCCCATGCGCCTAGGGTTTAGGGGAAACCCTAAAGGGGGGCGCCCCCTTGCCTTGGGGGGCAAGCCCCCCACCCTTGGCCGCCCCCCTAGGAGATCCATCTCCTAGGGCCGGCGCCCCCCCCCCTTGGCACCCCTATATATAGTGAGGGAGAGGAGGGACTTCAGGCCACGGCTTTTGGTGCATCCCTCTCTCCCTGTTATGTCTCTCTCTCGCGCAGTATAGGCGAAGCCCTGCTACTGTGACGCCCTGCATCCACCACCACGCCGTCGTGCTGCTGGATCATCACCAACCTCTCCTTCCCCCTTGCTGGATCAAGAAGGAGGAGACGTCTCCCGTCCCGTACGTGTGTTGAACGCGGAGGTGCCGTCCGTTCGGCACTTGGTCATCGGTGATTTGGATCACGTCGTGTTCGACTACATCCCCGTTCTTTGAACGCTTCCGCACACGATCTACAAAGGTATGTAGATGCATCTGATGACTCGTTGCTAGATGAACTCCTAGATGGATCTTGGTGAAACGAGTAGGAAATTTTTTGTTTTCTGCAACGTTCCCCAACACGCCGCCCGCCGTCGGATCCGGACAGAGAGAAACCGGATCCGGCCTCCCCGCCGCCTCTTCTTCCTGACTCGTTGCCCTAGTTTTTTTTGCATACTTTGACATGCCATAACTTCCTCATCGTAGCTCCGATTCGTGCGTGTAGCATATCAAAATGTTCGTCTCGACGAGTACATCATTTCATCTCACTGTATCATTTTCATTTGAGCTCATCTTGGTGCCCGAAATGCTGTTGGAAGAGGGCTATGTGATGATTATTTCAGATCTGTTTCAGCAAATGCACTTTTGTCATTTTTGCCATGATTAATGTGTGCATGCTATGATCCTGAGCTCTACATGTGTTTTGAAGAATGCCATGCCATCTTTACAGGGGTGTATGCCATGTATTTTTGTAATCCTTGTGGTGACTAGCACAAGAATGCAAAGTAGCTTACTCAATGATGCTGATTTCAGGGACTTAGAATTTCACTAAGTCCTTGTCCTGATATTGTTTTTATGCCATATGTTCATGTTGTTTCCTAGTGATCTGTGCCTCTTTTGAGGATGATCAGTAAGGATGTTTTGTTAATATTGTGGTGCTCTATCAATCCATGTCTTTGTTTGCATTTATGGAGCAACCTAGCTTGAGTCAATCGAGCTCTACTTTTGCTATAAAATGTTCCTGGCAGATTGTTAACATGTTTAGTGATTTTGCCGAGGTTGTTGCTATTGATCCGTGTATGCTATATTGTTGTTCCTGCCATGTATAGCTTCCATGACATGTCTTCTTGATGGGTGTATGCTTAGTTTGTCATGCCATGCTCTGTAGTGAGTGCATCGAGCTCGTAAACATGCCTACTTGTTAACTGTTTTGCATGCTCCAGTTTTTCAACAAGTCTGAATCTGGTTATGTTTTTGCTATGTTCACATGCTTGCAATTGTATTTTCTGATCCCTTTTGGCTCAAGGTCACTAAGGGACTTTTGTTATATGCTTTGAGTAGCTTCATGCCATGCCTTGCTTTGTCATGATATGTTCCTGTAGCATATAGTTATCTTGCTCTAAACATGACTTCCTGATGATAAATTCCTGACATGCTGTTAATTTCACTAAGTCTGAAACCTGTTATCTTTTACACTTTCGCCATGCTTGTTTGAACCTGTTAATGGATGAATTAGCCATAGCTTAGTGTTCATCTTTTGTCAAGTATCATGAGTGGATCCTTGCCATGTATTTTGTTGCCATGTTTGAGTGCAGTAGCTTAATTATCTTGATGCATTTAGATGGTCCTGTGCTGATTATCGCAGACCGGTGCCATATTTGTTTTGCTTGTCATTTTCAAACCGTGCATCCGATTCCGGTGATCTTTATATCGATTTCAACCGAAATAAACTCACCTTTCCAGTGGCACTCTTGGTTTTCCAATATGAGGCCAGGTTCAATCATTCCTTTCCAAATCTTGCACATGCATCACATATTGCATCCTGCATATCGTACAATGTTTGCATCATGTTGCTTGAGCATTGCACGTGGTTGATTGTGTTCCCTTTTGCTTGTTGTTCTTGTTTGGGTAGAGACAGGAGACGAGTACATGAACGAGGAGCCCATTGAGTACGCCTACAAGGATCAAGGCAACTCTGAGAACTTTGCAGGCAAGATGACCATACCCTCGAAATCACTTCTATCTTTGCTTGCTAGATGCTCGCTCTTTTGCTATGCCTATGCTACGATACCTACCACATGCTTATCATGACTTTCATATTGCCATGTCAAACCTCTAACCCACCATGTCCGAGCAAACCGTTGTTTGGCTATGTTACCGCTTTGCACATCCCCTCTTATAGCGTTGCTAGTTGCAGGTGAAGATTGGAGATCGATCCTTGTTGGAACATGTTTATTGTTGGGATATCACCATATTACCTTGTTTATCTTAATGCACCTATATAATTGGTAAAGGGTGGATGGCTCGGCCTTATGCCTAGTGTTTTGTTCCACTCTTGCCACCCTAGTTTCCATCATATCGGTGTTATGTTCCCGGATTTTGCGTTCCTTGCACGGTTGGGTTATAATGGGAACCCCTTGACAGTTCGCCTTGAATAAAACTCCTCCAGCAATGCGCAACATTGGTTTTACCATTCGCCACCTAGCCTCTTTTTCCCTTGGGTTTCCGGAGCCCAAGGGTCATCTTTATTAAACCCCCCGGGCCAGTGCTCCTCTGAGGTTGGTCCAAAACAGAGCCACTTGCAGCGCCACCTCGGGGAAACTTGAGGGTTGGTTTTAGTTGTACATAGTGTTCATCTGAGTGTGCCCTAAGAACAAGATATGTGCAGCTCCTATCGGGATTTGTCGGCACATTCGGGCGGTGTTGCTGGACTTGTTTTACCATTGTCGAGGATGTCTTGTAACCGGGATGCCGAGTCTGATCGGATTGTCTTGGGAGAAGGAATATCCTTCGTTGACCGTGAGAGCTTGTGATGGGCTAAGTTGGGACTCCCCTGCAGGGATTTGAACTTTTAGAAGCCGTGCCTGCGGTTATGGGCAGATGGGAATTTGTTAATGTCTGGTTGTAGAAAACCTGAAACTTAACTTAATTAAAATGCACCAACCGCGTGTGTAACCGTGATGGTCTCTTCTCGGCGGAGCCCGGGAAGTGAACATGGTGTTGGAGTAATGCTTGACGTAGGTTGTTCTAGGATCACTTCGTGATCATAGTTGTTCAACCGTGCTTTTGCCTTCTCTTCTCGCTCTCTTTTGCGAATATGTTAGCCACCATATATGCTAGTTGCTTGCTGCAGCTCCACCTCATATATTTGCCTTACCTATAAGCTTAAATAGTCTTGATCGCGAGGGTGTGAGATTGCTGAGTCCCAGTGACTCACAGATTACTTCCAAAACCAGATGCAGGGACCGATGATACCGTTCCAGATGATATGACTGAGCTCAAGTGGGAGTTCGATGAAGACTCTCATCATTACTACGTGTCTTTCACAGATGATCAGTAGTGGTGCCCAGTTGGGGCGATCGGGGACTATGTTGCATTTGGGGTTTATCTTCATTTTGGTTCCGTAGTTGGACCTTGAGTTTATTTGGATGAATGTAATGACTTATTTATGTATTTGTGTGACGTGGCGAGTGTAAGCCAACTATGTACCTTTCCCTTTATTTATTTACATGGGTTGTTGTGAAGATTACCTCACTTGCGACATTGCTTTCAATGCGGTTATGCCTCTAAGTCGTGCTTCGACACGTGGGAGATATAGCCGCATCGAGGGCGTTACACAGTGAACACAAGTTATGGTTATGTAACTCGACTACATGATAAAATAAATAGAGGAAGCATAAGGCTAAAAGTTCAATGCCTCGTGTCTGGTTATTGTATTTGTTTATTTGAACCTTTCATGCTTATAGTACACATAATTCCAACGATTTTTTTTCTATGTCTCAAGTACATGACCAAACTCACATTCTGTGCATATCATTTACTATCTTAGAGCAGCTTCATGTATATAAGTTTGTGGCAGACTTCAAGGAGAAATTGTCAAATCCACGACCGTGAGGGACGAGTGGACAAAGAGAGAACGGGACCGCACATACTCGTGCAGCAGCCATGCTTCGCTGGACAAAGACCCTCAAGTACACCACTGCAACAAAACAGCTGGCGAGGAAACCTTTGGAGAAGACTCCATGCTTCCTGATGTAGTAGACTTGGCCTAGGAATATCAAATTTTGTAAATTTGGAGTTGGACAACTGTTGTATCAGTGTAGAGCTGATTGCTCTGTTGAGTAAATAGGCAATTTCTCGATTAAATTAATCCACGAGTAAATCACTAGCATGGCATTGACACAAATAAACACATACTGATATTCGGTTAAGCTAGCACATACTACGCTAGTTGCAGAAAGATCTACGTATAACGCTAGCATGGCTAAAACAGAAAACAGTAGGAGCGGGATAAACGAGTTATACCCTCCAGTAGGCCATGCAGAGGTCGCGGCTTTGGTGGCAGCAGCTACGTCCTCGGCGGCCTTCTTGTCGGCTTCAGCTTTCTCAGTGGCGGCACGTTCGGCGTCGGTGGACATGGTGATGATGAAGGCGACACGGACGTAGAGGTAGTAGATGATCGGAAGCGAGCAGTCGCTTAATCGCTGCCCAAAAAGCTATTCGCCCCTCACCCCGTACAGGAACCAGAAGGGCGTGGTTTTGGAGACCTGCTCTCCCGTCGACCGTGTACGTGGCGGACGGGATGGAGTCACCGGCAGCAGCAGCAGCAAAGGAACGACGGTGGGCGTGCGCGTGGAGTAGATGTGATCTGTTTGTGGCGGCTAGGGTTAGGCGACAGCGCACACTTATATAGGCGCAGCCGTGTGGAGAGACTGTTGGGGAACGTAGCAGAATTTTAAAATTTTCTACGCATCACCAAGATCAATCTATGGAGTCATCTAGCAACGAGGGAGAGGGGAGTGCATCTACATACCCTTGTAGATCGCAAGCGGAAGCGTTCAAGAGAACGGGGTTGATGGAGTCGTACTCGTCGTGATCCAAATCACTGATGACCCAGCGCCGAATGGATGGCACCTCCGTGTTCAACACACGTACGGTTGGGAAGACGTCTCCTCCAACTTGATCCAGCAAGGGAAAGGAGAGGTTGATGGAGATCCAGCAGCATGACGGTTTCCAACCCTAGGCGCAGGGGGAGGCCCAAGGGGGGCGCACCAGCCCACTAGGGGATGGTTCCCCTCCCACTTCAGCCCATGGGGCCCTCCGGGATAGGTGGCCCCACCCGGTGGACCCCCGGGACCCTTCCGGTGGTCCCGGTACAATACCGATTACCCCCGAAACTTTCCCAATGTCCAAAACTTGACTTCCTATATAAATCTTCACATCCGGACCATTCCGGAACTCCTCGTGTCGTCCGAGATCTCATCCGGGACCCCGAACAACTTTCGGGTTACCGTATACTAATATCTCAACAACCCTAGCGTCACCGAACCTTAAGTGTGTAGACCCTACGGGTTTGGGAGACACGCAGACATGACTGAGACGACTCTCCGGTCAACAACCAACAGCGGGATTTGGATACCCATGTTGGCTCGCACATGCTCCTCGATGATCTCATCGGATGAACCACGATATCGAGGATTCAATCAATCCCGTATACAATTCCCTTTGCCAATCGGTACGTTACTTGCCCGAGACTCGATCGTCGGTATCCCAATACCTTGTTCAATCTCGTTATCGGCAAGTCACTTTACTCGTACCATAATGCATGATCCCGTGATCAACCACTTGGTCACATTGAGCTCATTATGATGATGCATTACCGAGTGGGCCCAGAGATACCTCTCCGTCATACGGAGTGACAAATCCCAGTCTCAATTCGTGCCAACCCAACAGACACTTTCGGAGATACCCGTAGTGCACCTTTATAGTCACCCAGTTACGTTGTGACATTTGGCACACCCAAAGCACTCCTACGGTATCCGGGAGTTGCACAATCTCATGCTCTAAGGAGATGATACTTGACATTCGGAAAAGCTATAGCGAACGAACTACACGATCTTTGAGCTATGCTTAGGATTGGGTCTTGTCCATCACATCATTCTCCTAATGATGTGATCCCGTTATCAATGACATATAAAGTCCATAGTCAGGAAACCATGACTATCTTTTGATCAACGAGCTAGTCAACTAGAGGCTCACTAGGGACGTGTTGTGGTCAATGTATTCACACATGTATTACGATTTCCGGATAACACAATTATAGCATGAACAATAGACAATTATCATGAAGAAGGAAATATAATAATAACCATTTTATTATTGCCTCTAGGGCATATTTCCAACAGTCTCCCACTTGCACTAGAGTCAATAATCTAGTTACATTGTGATGAATCGAACACCCATAGAGTTCTGGTGTTGATCATGTTTTGCTCTAGGGAGAGGTTTAGTCAACGGATCTGCTACATTCAGGTCCGTATGTACTTTACAAATATCTATGTCTCCATTTTGAACACTTTCACGAATGGAGTTGAAGCGACACTTGATATGCCTGGTCTTCCTGTGAAACCTAGGCTCCTTGGCAAGGGCAATAGCTCCAGTGTTGTCACAGAAGAGAGTCATTGGGCCCGACGCATTGGGAATGACTCCTAGGTCGGTAACGAACTCCTTCACCCAGATTGCTTCTTGTGCTGCCTCCGAGGCTGCCATGTACTCCGCTTCACATGTAGATCACGCCACAACGCTTTGCTTGCAACTGCACCAGCTTACTGCCCCACCATTCAAAATATACACGTATCCGGTTTGTGACTTAGAGTCATCCAGATCTATGTCGAAGCTAGCATCAACGTAACCCTTTACGACGAGCTCTTCGTCACCTCCATAAACGAGAAACATATCCTTAGTCCTCTTCAGGTACTTCAGGATATTCTTGACCGCTGTCCAGTGTTCCATGCCGGGATTACTTTGGTACCTTCCTACCAAACTTACGGCAAGGTTTACATCAGGTCTAGTACACAGGATAGCATACATGATAGACCCTATGGCCGAGGCATAGGGGACGACACTCATCTTTTCTCTATCTTCTGCCGTGGTCGGGCATCGAGGCGTGCTCAATCTCGTACCTTGCAATACAGGCAAGAACCCCTTCTTTGACTGATCCAAATTGAACTTCTTCAATATCTTGTCAAGGTACGTACTTTGTGAAAGACCAATGAGGCGTCTCGATCTATCTCTATAAATCTTGATGCCTAATATGTAAGCAGCTTCACCAAGATTCTTCATTGAAAAACACTTGTTCAAGTAGGCCTTTATGCTTTCCAAGAATTCTATATCATTTCGCATCAATAGTATGTCATCCACATACAATATGAGAAATGCTACAGAGCTCCCACTCACTTTCTTGTAAATGCAGGCTTCTCCATAAGTCTGCGTAAACCCAAACTCTTTGATCATCTCATCAAAACGAATGATCCAACTCCGAGATGCTTGCACCAGCCCATAGATCGAGCGTTGGAGCTTGCACACCTTGTCAGCATTCTTAGGATCGACAAAACCTTCTGACTGCATCATATACAATTCTTCCTTAAGGAAACCATTAAGGAATGCCGTTTGACGTACATTTGCCATATCTCATAATCATAGAATGCGGCAATTGCTAACATGATTCAGACGGACTTCAGCTTCGCTACGGGTGAGAAAGTCTCATCGTAGTCAACCCCTTGAACTTGTCGATAACCCTTAGCGACAAGCCGAGCTTTATAGATGGTTACATTACCATCCGCGTCTGTCTTCTTCTTAAAGATCCATTTATTTTCTATGGCTCGCCGATCATCGGGCCAGTCAGTCAAAGTCCATACTTCGTTTTCATACATGGATCCAATCTCGGATTTCATGGCTTCCAGCCATTTGTCGGAATCTGGGCCTGCCATCGCTTCTTCATAGTTTGAAGGTTCACCGTTGTCTAACAACATGATTTCTAAGATAGGGTTGCCGTACCACTCTAGTGCAGAACGTGTCCTTGTGGACCTACGAAGTTCAGTAGCAACTTGATCTGAAGTTTCATGATCATCACCATTAACTTCCTCTCTAGTCGGTGCAGGCACCTCAGGAACATTTTCCTGAGTTGCGCCACTTTCCAGTTCAAGAGGTAACACTTCATCAAGTTCTACTTTCCTCCCACTTACTTCTTTTGAGAGAAACTCTTTCTCTAGAAAGGATCCATTCTTGGCAACAAAGATCTTGCCTTCGGATCTGAGGTAGAAGGTATACCCAATAGTTTCTTTAGGGTATCCTATGAAGACGCATTTTTCCGACTTGGGTTCGAGCTTTTCAGGTTGAAGTTTCTTGACATAAGCATCGCATCCCCAAACTTTTAGAAATGACAGCTTAGGTTTCTTCCCAAACCATAATTCATACGGTGTCGTCTCAACGGATTTCGATGGAGCCCTATTTAAAGTGAATGCGGCAGTCTCTAAAGCATAGCCCCAAAATGACAGCGGTAGATCGGTAGGAGACATCATAGATCGCACCATATCCAATAGAGTGCGATTACGACGTTCGGACACACCATTATGCTGAGGTGTTCCAGGCGGCGTGAGTTGTGAAACTATTCCACATTTCCTTAAGTGTGTGCCAAATTCGTGACTCAAGTATTCTCCCCCACGATCTGATCACAAGAACTTGATTTTTCTGTCACGTTGATTCTCAACTTCACTCTGAAATTCCTTGAACTTTTCAAAGGTCTCAGACTTGTGTTTCATTAAGTAGACATAGCCATATCTACTCAAGTCATCAGTGAGGGTGAGGACATAACGATAGCCACCGCGAGCCTCAACGCTCATTGGACCGCACACATCAGTATGTATGATTTCCAATAAGTTGGTTGCTCGCTCCATTGTTCCTGATAATGGAGTCTTGGTCATTTTACCCATGAGGCATGGTTCGCACATGTCAAATGATTCGTAATCAAGCGACTCCAAAAGTCCATCTGCATGGAGCTTCTTCATGCGTTTGACACCTATGTGACCAAGGCGGCAGTGCCACAAGTATGTGGGACTATCATTATCAACCTTACATCTTTTGGTATTCACACTATGAATATGTGTAACATTACGCTCGAGATTCATTAAGAGTAAACCATTCACTAGCGGAGCATGACCATAAAACATATCTCTCATATAAATAGAACAACCATTATTCTCGGATTTAAATGAGTAGCCATCTTGAATTAAACGAGATCCTGATACAATGTTCATGCTCAAAGCTGGCACTAAATAACAATTATTGAGGTTTAAAACTAATCCCGTAGGTAAATGTAGAGGCAGCGTGCCGACGGCGATCACATCGACCTTGGAACCATTCCCCACGCGCATCGTCACCTCGTCCTTCGCCAGTCTCCGCTTAGTCCACAGCTCCTGCTTTGAGTTACAAATGTGAGCAACCGCACCGGTATCAAATACCCAGGAGCTACTACGAGTACTGGTAAGGTACACATCAATTACATGTATATCACATATACCTTTAGTGTTGCCAGCCTTCTTGTCCGCTAAGTATTTGGGGCAATTCCGCTTCCAGTGACCACTTCCCTTGCAATAAAAACACTCAGTCTCGGGCTTGGGTCCATTCTTTGGCTTCTTCCCGGCAGCTTGCTTACCGGGCGCGGCAACCCCCTTGTCGTCCTTCTTGAAGTTCTTCTTACCCTTGCCTTTCTTAAACTTAGTGGTTTTATTAACCATCAACACTTGATATTCCTTTTTCATCTCCACCTCCGCTGGTTTCAGCATTGAATATACCTCAGGAATGGTCTTTTCCATCCCCTGCATATTGAAGTTCATCACAAAGCTCTTGTAGCTCGGTGGAAGCGACTGAAGGATTCTGTCAATGACCGCGTCATCCAGGAGATTAACTCCCAGCTGAGTCAAGCGGTTATGCAACCCAGACATTTTGAGTATGTGCTCACTGACAGAACTATTTTCCTCCATCTTACAACTGAAGAACTTGTCGGAGACTTCATATCTCTCGACCCGGGCATGATCTTGGAAAACCATTTTTAGCTCTTCGAACATCTCATATGCTCCGTGTTGCTCAAAACGCTTTTGGAGCCCCGGTTCTAAGCTGTAAAGCATGCCGCACTGAACGAGGGAGTAATCATCAGCACGTGACTGCCAAGCATTCATAACATCTTGGTTCTCTGGGATGGGTGCGTCACCTAGCGGTGCTTCTAGGACATAATCTTTCTTGGAAGCTATGAGGATGATCCTCAGGTTTCGGACCTAGTCCATATAGTTGCGGCCATCATCTTTCAGCTTGGTTTTCTCTAGGAACGCGTTGAAGTTGAGGACAATGTGGGCCATTTGATCTACAAGACATATTGTAAAGATTTTAGACTAAGTTCATGATAATTAAGTTCATCTAATCTAATCATTCAATGAACTCCCACTCAGATAGACATCCCTCTAGTCATCTAAGTGAAACATGATCCGAGTCAACTAGGCCGTGTCCGATCATCACGAGAGACGGACTAGTCAACATCGGTGAACATCTTCATGTTGATCATATCTTCTATACGACTCATGCTCGACCTTTCGGTCTTCCGTGTTCCGAGGCCATGTCTGTACATTCTAGGCTCGTCAAGTCAACCTAAGTGTATTGCGTGTGTAAATTTGGCTTACACCCGTTGTATTCGAACGTTAGAATCTATCACACCCGATCATCACGTGGTGCTTCGAAACAACGAACCTTCGCAACGGTGCACAGTTAGGGGGAACACTTTCTTGAAATTCTTATGAGGGATCATCTTATTTAAGCTACCGTCGTTCTAAGCAAATAAGATGTAAAACATGATAAACATCACATGCAATCAAATAGTGACATGATATGGCCAATATCATTTGCTCATTTTGATCTCCATCTTCGGGGCTCCATGATCATCGTTGTCACCGGCATGACACCATGATCTCCATCATCGTGTCTTCTTGAAGTTGTCTCGTCATCTATTACTTCTACTACTTTGGCTAACACTTTAGCAATAAAGTAAAGTAATTACATGACGTTTATTTTGACACGTAGGTCATAAATAAATTAAGACAACTCCCATGGCTCCTGCCGGTTGTCATACTCATCGACATGCAAGTCGTGATTCCTATTACAAGAACATGATCAATCTCATACATCACATATATCATTCATCACATCCTTTTGGCCATATTGCATCACACGACACATGCTGCAAAAACAAGTTAGACGTCCTCTAATTGTTGTTGCAAGTTTTTACGTGGCTGCTATAGGTTTCTAGCAAGAACGTTTCTTACCTACGCCAAAACCACAACGTGATATGCCAATTTCTATTTACCCTTCATAAGGACCCTTTTCATCGAATTCGATCCGACTAAAGTGGGAGAGAAAGACACCCGCTAGCCACCTTATGCAACTAGTGCATGTCAGTCGGTGGAACCAGTCTCACGTAAGCGTACGTGTAAGATCGGTCCGGGCCGCTTCATCCCACGATGCCGCCGAATCAAGATAAGACTAGTAATGGCAAGTAAATGGACAATATCGACGCCCACAACTGCTTTGTGTTCTACTCGTGCATAGAAACTGCGCATAGACCTAGCTCATGATGCCACTATAGGGGAACGTAGCAGAATTTTAAAATTTTCTACGCATCACCAAGATCAATCTATGGAGTCATCTAGCAACGAGGGAGAGGGGAGTGCATCTACATACCCTTGTAGATCGCGAGCGGAAGCATTCAAGAGAACAGGGTTGATGGAGTCGTACTCGTCGTGATCCAAATCACCGATGACCCAGCGCCGAACGGGCGACACCTTCACGTTCAACACACGTACGGTTGGGAAGACGTCTCCTCAAACTTGATCCAGTAAGGGGAAAGGATAGGTTGATGGAGATCCAGCAGCACGACGACGTGGTGGTGGAAGGAACGGTGATCTCGGCAGGGCTTCGCCAAGCTCAGCGAGAGGGAGAGGTGTCACGGGAGGGAGAGGGAGGCACCAGGGGCTAGGGTGCGGCTGCCCTCCCTCCCCCCACTATATATAGGACCCCTAGGGGGGCTCGGGCCCTAGGAGATGGGATCTCCAAGGGGGGCGGTGGCCAAGGGGGGTGGCTTGCCCCCCAACCCAAGTGGGGCGCCCCCACCCCTAGGGTTTCCAACCCTAGGCGCAGGGGGAGGCCCAAGGGGGGCGCACTAGCCCACTAGGGGCTGGTTCCCCTCCCACTTCAGCCCATGGGGCCCTCCGGGATAGGTGGCCCCACCCGGTGGACCCCCGGGACCCTTCCGGTGGTCCCGGTACAATACCGATTACCCCCGAAACTTTCCCGATGGCCGAACTTGACTTCCTATATATAAATGTTCACCTTCGGACCATTCCGGAACTCCTCGTGACGTCCAGGATCTCATCCGGGACTCTGAACAACTTTCAGGTTACCATATACTAATATCTCAACAACCCTAGCGCCACCGAACCTTAAGTGTGTAGACCCTATGTGTTTGGGAGACACGCAGACATGACCGAGACGACTCTCCGGTCAACAACCAACAACGGGACCTGGATACCCATGTTGGCTCCCACATGCTCCTCGATGATCTCATCGGATGAACCATGATGTCGAATATTCAATCAATCCCGTATACAATTCCCTTTGTCAATCGGTACGTTACTTGCCCGAGACTCGATCATCGATATCCCAATACCTCGTTCAATCTCGTTACCGGCAAGTCACTTTACTCGTATCGTAATGCATGTTCCCGTGATCAAGCACTTGGTCACATTGAGCTCATTATGATGATGCATTACCAAGTGGGCTTAGAGATACCTCTCCGTCATACGGAGTGACAAATCCCAGTCTCGATTCGTGCCAACCCAACAGACACTTTCGGAGATACCCGTAGTGCACCTTTATAGTCACCCAGTTACGTTGTGACATTTGGCACACCTAAAGCGCTCCTACGGTATCCGGGAGTTGCACAATCTCATGCTCTAAGGAGATGATACTTGACATTCGGAAAAGCTATAGCGAACGAACTACACGATCTTTGAGCTATGCTTAGGATTGGGTCTTGTCCATCACATCATTCTCCTAATGATGTGATCCCGTTATCAATCACATCTAATGTCCATAGTCAGGAAACCATGACTATCTTTTGATCAACGAGCTAGTCAACTAGAGGCTCACTAGGGACGTGTTGTGGTCTATGTATTCACACATGTATTACGATTTCCGGATAACACAATTATAGCATGAACAATAGACAATTATCATGAAGAAGGAAATATAATAATAACCATTTTATTATTGCCTCTAGGGCATATTTCCAACAGAGACGTGGGCTCGACCCATGTCCGAATCCATGACAGCCCATGATCCGACGTCTCAGATCATGGCCCAGCTGTCAGAGAACTCTCCGTTAGTGACCGGCAAAAATAAGCGCGTAGGTGTGAGCTCGGCTCGGCTCAATCCCGCAACCCGCGTCGCGTCGCGTCATGCCGAGGCGTGGCGGGCGGTAGAGGAGGAGTGCGCGAGGGCCTCTTCTCTTCTCAAGCTCCAATAGCATGTAGAAGAGAAACCCTTATAAGGAGTTCCAACTCCTCTTCCACTTGCAGGGTGGGACTAAACTTCCCACTACACCTAGTGCCATATAACCCACGTGGGTCATTAAAGATTTTTCAGAAATTGCTATATGGGCCTAGAGCCCATCTCAAATTTCAACAATCCCCCACCAGATCTCAAGGGCCCATTGTGTCCTGTGTTCCAATTACTGTTTCGATATACCAGTGTTTCAGTGAAGACCTGTTAAGGTTGAGCTTCACCCAGAGCAAGTAGTTACACTCCTTCACAACTGAACAATGGACTATGGCTTGAATTATCAGTTTGGCGTAAATAAGTTTCACCACATGTCTTACTAGTACTAGGCTGCCGAAGGCTGACCCCTCGGGTGGAGCATATAAGTCACACTCCTGGCCTATTCATGAGCTTACTAGAGATCACCCCAATCTCATAGACTGTGACCAGCAGTCGGGCTCATATAGGTGTGTTCCTCCAAAGATCGCTCTGTAGGATAGCATCTTGGTTATATAAGATTCGGAACACATTAAGACAGTAGTCATCCTACCATACAGTATCGAGAGTATTGCATCTCCAACGGAGTGGGTTAGTATAGTTACTCTCCTCAGTTCACCACTGGCTTGTTTTCCCAGGTCCTAATTCACGGGATCTCCGATCACATAGGTTGGGTTACTACCATGGCAACTTATGTGGGTCTCATACCCATCTCCCTCGATGCATTATCTATCACTACACGTGATAGCCCTTTCGTAAAGGGATCTGCCAGATTCTTAGCCGTATGGACATACTCCAACGCTATCACTCTAGAGTTTCTTAATTTTCTGACAGCCTTTATTCTCATTCTCATGTGTTTGTTGGACTTCATGTTGTCCTTTGAACTTTTCACCTTGGTGATGATAGTCTGATTATCGTAGTTCATAAGGATAGCCGGAACCGGTTTATCAACCAATGGCAAGTCCAACAAAAGATCTCGAAGCCATCCTGCTTCGACACCAGATGTGTCTAATGCTGTTAATTCTTCTTCCATAGTTGATCTCGTTAAGATCGTTTTCTTGCAAGACTTCCAGGAAACAGCGCCACCTCCAAGAGTAAACATATACCCAGTTGTGGCCTTCATCTCATCAACATTAGAGATCCAATTTGCATCACTATACCCTTCAAGTACCGACGGGTATCCGGTATAGTGAAGTCCATAGTTCATAGTACCTTTCAGATAGCGCATAACTCTTTCAACAGCATGCCAATGTACATCACCCAGTTTGGAAACAAATCGGCTCAGTTTGCTAACAGCAAACGCGATGTCAGGCCTCGTTGCGCTTGCTAGGTACATTAGTGAACCAATGATTTGAGAGTATCTCAATTGATCTATAGTCGTGCCTTTGGACTTTCGAATCAACACGCTAGGATCATATGGTGTTTGAGATGGTGTGCAGTCCGAATATCCAAAACGACTCAACACCTTCTCGACATAGTGGGATTGCAGAAGTGTAATCCCACCCTCATTATCTCTTAGTAGCTTGATGTTCAAGATAAAATCAACCACACCATGGTCTTTCATCTCAAAGTTCTGAGACATAAACGACTTGACCTCCTCAATGACTTTGAGGTTGGTTCCGAATATCAGTATGTCATCAACATACAAGCACAGTATAACTCCTTCGCCCCCACCATGGAGATAGTATACACATTTGTCAGCCTCATTAACAACAAAACCAACAGATGTCAGAGTTGTATTAAACTTATCATGCCATTGCTTAGGTGCTTGCTTCAGGCCATATAAAGATTTCAGCAACCTACACACCTTTCTTTCCTGACCATCTATCACAAAGCCATCTGGTTGTTGCATATAGATTTCCTCATTTAGCTCTCCATTCAGAAAAGCCGTCTTAACATCCATCTGGTGGACGAGAAGACCATGCGACGCCGCCAACGAGAGTAATACTCTAATGGTGGTCAGTCTATCCATAGGTGAATAAGTATCGAAGAAATCTTCCTCTTCTTTCTGGTCATAACCCTTGGCCACAAGCCTAGCCTTGTACTTTTCAATCGTACCATCGGGCCTAAGCTTCTTTTTGAACACCCACTTACATCCCAATGGTTTGCAACCATAGGGACGCTCAGTGATCTCCCATGTCCCGTTAGCCATGATGGAATCCATCTCGCTACGGACTACATCCTTCCAGTAGTCAGCTTCTGGAGAGGTATACGCTTCTGAAATAGAAGTAGGAGTATCATCCATGAGGTACACGAAGAAATCATCACCAAAGGTCTTTGCAGTCCTTTGTCTCTTGCCCCTACCAAGGGTTTCCTCGTCATCCTCAGGATTTTCATCATGTGTTTGTTCACAATATTCCATAGGGATGGCAGGTTCAGGAGTCTCCTCAGATTCCTGTCTAGAAGTGCTTTGCATATCTCTCATAGGAAAAATATCCTCGAAGAATGTAGCATCCTTAGACTCCATAATTGTACCGACCTTCTGGTCAGGTACCTCAGATTTCACTACTAGAAATCTATAGCCAACGCTGTTCTTAGCGTAGCCCAAATTAATGCAGTCCACGGTCTTTGGTCCAAGCTTATGCTTTTTGGGGATCGGCACATTGACTTTCGCCAAACAGCCCCAAGTACGCAAGTACGAGATTGTTGTCCTTCTCTTTGCCCATTTCTCATAGGGAGTGATCTCATTATCCTTTGTCGGAACTTTATTCAGGACATGACATGCCGTCAATATAGCCTCCCCCACCATGCCTTGGATAAACCCGATGTATCTAACATGGCGTTAACCAAATCAGTTAGAGTACGGTTTTTCCGCTCGGCAACCCCGTTTGACTGGGGTGAATAGGGAGGCGTCCTCTCATGAATAATGCTGTGTTCCGCACAGAAAGAATCAAACTCACTCGAGAAGTACTCTCCACCACGATCTGACCGGACTCGTTTAATTTTCTTTTCAAGTTGATTCTCAACTTCCGCCTTATAGATTTTAAAGTAGTGCAGAGCCTCATCTTTAGTGTTTAACAGATACACATATAAATATCTAGTGGAGTCATCTATCAATGTCATGAAGTATTTCTTTCCACCTTTAGTCAACACACCATTCATCTCACAAAGATCAGAATGTATGAGTTCTAATGGTGCCAAGTGTCTCTCCTCCGCGGCCTTGTGAGGCTTGCGAGGTTGCTTAGTTTGCACACATGAAAGGCACTTAGAACCTTTGGCTAAGGTGAAACTCGGGATTAAATCCAACTTGGCTAGCCGCGTCATAACACCGAAACTAATGTGACAAAGACGTGAATGCCAAACTTCAGATTCATTAACATTCGAATGAATATGGTTCACGACTTTATTACAGAAATCTGCGAGGGAAAGGCGGAACATCCCTCCGGTTTCATAACCTTTTCCAACAAAGAGTCCATATTTCGTAACAACTAATTTATTAGACTCGAAAACCAACTTAAACCCTTCTCTACATAGAAGGGAGCCACTAATGAGGTTCTTCTTGATGGCGGGGACATGCTGCACGTTCTTCAGCTGCACGATGCTTCCCGAAGTAAACTTCAGATCGACCATGCCAACACCATGAACATAAGCACTCGCGCCATTCCCCATCAATACGGACCCGTGGCTTGTGACCTGGTAAGAAGTGAACAATGAAATGTCAGCACACACATGTACACCTGCACCTGTGTCCACCCACCAATCGGTGGGCTGAAACACTGAAAAAACAGTAAATAAATTACCGTACCCAGGTGCACCATTCTCATTGTTGTCCACAATCATGTTGACGGACTTGGAGTCCTGTCCTGACTTCTTGTACTTGTTTGGGCACTTGTTGGCCCAATATTCAATCGAACCACAAGTAAAGCAGCCCTCATCCTTCTTGTTCTTCTTGAAGGTCTTCTTACCCTTCTTCTTAAAGTCGGTATTGTGTTGGACACCATTCTTTCCCTTGGGCTTGTGGGAGTTGAGGTTCTTCTGGTTCACCATGTTGGTGACAGAAGTCCCTTCGGCCCCTTTTCCGTGCGAGTCCTTTGCCCTTAAATTCTGCTCAACACTCTGATGGCCAATGACATCCTCCACGGAGAATTCACGCCTCTGATGTTTCAGAGTGGTGGCAAAGTTCCTCCAGGAATTAGGGAGCTTAGCGATTATGCAGCCCACGACAAACTTGCCCAGTAACTCGCACTTAAGAAGTTCAAGCTCCTTAACAATGCATATTATCTCATGAACCTGCTGCAATATAGGACGGTTTTCAACCATCTTGTAATCGTGGAACTGCTCTATAATATACATCTCGCTCCCGGCATCGGCTGCCTCAAACTTAGATTCGAGCGCCTCCCACAAGTCCTTGGCGACTTGCACATGTAAATATGCGTCGACCAGTTTATCTCCGATCATGCTAAGAACTGCTCCGAGGAACACAACGGTGGCCTCCTTGAACGCCTTCTCCTATTCAGGAGCAATCGTTACCATGGAGACACCGGTGACCCAGAACACGTTCATAGCCGTGAGCCATAAAGTGGTCTTAGTCTGCCAACGCTTAAAATACAAACCGGTAAACTTATCCGGTTCTAGTGCAGCGGCAAAGCCACTTGCTGAAAAAATCCTGCACATAATAGGTTTTTGGATTGTTGAGTAAATAGGCAATTTCTCGATTAAATAAATCCACGAGTAAATCACTAGCATGGCATTGACACAAATAAACACATACTGATATTCAGTTAAGCTAGCACATACTACGCTAATTGCAGAAAGATCTACGTATAACGCTAGCATGGCTAAAACAGAAAACAGTAGGGCATGCAGAGGCCGCGGCTTTGGTGGCAGCAGTGTGACGCCCCCGATTCAATCGTACACTAATCATACACGCAAATGTGTACGATCAAGATCAGGGACTCACGGGAAGATATCACAACACAACTCTACAAATAAAATAAGTCATACAAGCATCATATTACAAGCCAGGGGCCTCGAAGGCTCGAATACAAGAGCTCGATCATAGACGAGTTAGCGGAAGCAACAATATCTGAGTACAGACATAAGTTAAACAAGTTTGCCTTAAGAAGGCTAGCACAAACTGGGATACAGATCGAAAGAGGCGCAGGCCTCCTGCCTGGGATCCTCCTACACTACTCCTGGTCGTCGTCAGCGGGCAGCACGTAGTAGTAGGCACCTCCGGTGTAGTAGGAGTCGTCGTGGACGGTGGCGTCTGGCTCCTGAGCTCCAACATCTGGTTGCGACAACCAGGTAGAAGGGATAGGGGGAAAAGAGGGAGAAAGCAACCATGAGTACTCATCCAAAGTACTCGCAAGCAAGGAGCTACACTACTTATGCATGGGTAAATGTGTAAAGGGGCCTATCAGTGGACTGAACTGCAGAAAGCCAGAATAAGAGGGGGATAGCTAGTCCTGTCGAAGACTACGCTTCTGGCAGCCCCCGTCTTGCAGCATGTAGAAGAGAGTAGACTGAAGTCCTCCAAGTAGCATCGCATAGCATAATCCTAACCGATGATCCTCTCCTCGTCGCCCTGTGAGAGAGCGATCACCGGTTGTATCTGGCACTTGGAAGGGTGTGTTTTATTAAGTATCCGGTTCTAGTTGTCATAAGGTCAAGGTACAACTCCGGGTCGTCCTTTTACCGAGGGACACGGCTATTCGAATAGATAAACTTCCCTGCAGGGGTGCACCACATACCCCAACACGCTCGATCCCATTTGGCCGGACACACTTTTCTGGGTCATGCCCGGCCTCGGAAGATCAACACGCCGCAGCCCTACCTAGGCACAACAGAGAGGTCAGCACGCCGGTCTAAATCCTATGGCGCAGGGGTCTGGGCCCATCGCCCTTTGCACACCTGCACGTTGCGTACGCGGCCGGAAGCAGACCTAGCCTAGTGGCTTTCCAGTCCAATCCGGCGCGCGCCACTCAGTCGCTGACGTCACGAAGGCTTCGGCTGATATCACGATGCCGGGATACCCATAACTACTCCCGCGTAGATGGTTAGTGCGTATAGACCAAATGGCCAGACTCAGATCAAATACCCAGATCTCGTTAAGCGTGTTAAGTATCCGCGAACGCCGACCAGGGCCAGGCCCACCTCTCTCCTAGGTGGTCGGAACCTGCCCTGTCGCTCCGCCACAAAGTAACAGTCGGGGGCCGTCGGGAACCCAGGCCCACCACTACCTGGGTGGAACCACCTGCCCCTTCAGCCCCCAACTCCGAACAGTACCACAGGTAATGTAATAGTGTAAAGTATATAACATATGCCCGCGATCACCTCCTGAAGTGATCACGGCCCAGTAGTATAGCATGGCAGACGGACAAGAGTGTAGGGCCACTGATGGAACACTAGCATCCTATACTAGGCATGTAGGATTGCAGGTAAAGGTAACAACAGTAATAACAAGGACAGGCTATGCATCAGGATAGGAATAACGGAAAGCAGTATCATGCTACACTACTCTAATGCAAGCAGTATAGAAGAGAGTAGGCGATATCTGGTGATCAAGGGGGGGGCTTGCCTGGTTGCTCAGACAAGAAGGAGGGTCGTCGTCGACGTAGTCGATCACAGGGGCATCAGCGGCAGTCTCGGGGTCTACCGGAAAAGTAACGGAGGGGGAACACAATAAATAACAGACCAATCAAAGCATAACATGACAAACGTGGTGCTAGAGGTGATCTAACACAGGGATAGGTGATACCGGCGAAGGGGAGAAACATCCGGGAAAGTATTCCCGGTGTTTCGCGTTTTCGGACAGATGAACCGGAGGGGGAAAGTTGCGTGTTTGCTATGCTAGGAATGTGTGGCGGACGAACGGGGAGTGTATCCGGATTCGTCTCGTCGTTCTGAGCAACTTTCATGTACAAAGTTTTTTCATCCGAGCTACGGTTTATTTTATATTAATTTTAAAAGATTTAAATCATTTTTAGGATTTATTTAATTAATTTAATCAACATTATCCAGAATAGTGTCTGCTGACGTCAGCATGACGTCAGCAGTTGACTTGGTCAACTGACGTGTGGGTCCCGTTCGTCATAGTCTGTTTTAGTTAATAAACAGTAGTTGATTAGTCATTAGGTTAATTAATCATAATTAGTTAATCTAATCAGAACTAATTAATTAATTAATTATCTTAATTATTATTTATTTATTTTTTAGTTCTTTTAAGTCCTCTTTTTTTAATTTCGTTCTGGGGGGCTGGGCCCCATGTGTCATTGGCCCTAAGGGCATAATGGGCGCACGGGCGTTGGGGCGTTGCGGGCGCTCGACCCAGGAGAGGGCCGAGCGGGCGCTGAGGGGCGCCGGCGCCGGGGATGGCAGCGGCGAGGCCACGACGAGGCGGCGCCGGGCCGGCCTAGCGCGAGCGCGGTCGGGCGGAGCCTATGCGGCCAGGGCAGGAAGCGGGCGATGCGAGGGCCGACGGTTGCGTGAAGGCGCCGTGGGGGGGACCGGTGGCCAGGGATGGCCGGAGTGGCGGGGCTGCAAGGGCGGGGCGAGCGGGGGCGCAAAGCAGCAGAAGCCAGGGGCGGCGGCGAGCGGGGAGAGGCTGAAGGCGGCGGCACGGGGAGCAGCGAGCAACGCCGGGCACGGCCAGGATGCGGCCGGCAAGCGCAACGCGTGGGGAGGCGAGGCCATGGCCTGAGCGGGACGGCGCGGGGCGCGGCTGTGCTAGCAGGGAGGCGCGGGCGCGGTGCGGGCGCGGCGAGCACGGACGCGCGCGTGCGGGCGTCTGGACAGGGAGAGAGGAGAGGGCTCACATGGGGGACGTAGGGCACGGGCAGCGGGGGGTCGTGGAGGGGGACGGTGTCGACGGCGTTGTGGAGGAGGCAGGCCGGTGGGGATGTGGCACGCGTCGGGGTTGCTCCGGCGACAGGAATCGACGGCGACCGCGTCGTTGGGAGGAGACGAGGTCGAGGTGGCTTCGGGTGGTGGCGGCTGGGTTCCGCGGCGACGAGGTCCTCCTCCCTCGATCCCGATCCAGTCAGGAGAGAGGGGGAGATAATTTTGGGGAGAGGGGGGGTTACGGTTAGGGTTTCCCCCCCTCCTGGGGATAAGGTAGGGCGGGTCGGCTGGCTGGGCCAGGTGGGCCGGCCTGGCCGGTGAGCTGGGCCGTCTGGCCCAGTTGGCCAGGGGGGCCCTTTTATTCTTTTTAGTTTTGTTTTTTTTTTGCTTTTGTATTTTCTCTTCTTTTATTTCTGTTTTATCTTTGTTTCTTATAGTTTTAGTTTTTTGTGAAATATATACTTGGCATCTAATTTGGTAATCCAATTTAGTCCACTGCCACAAAAACTCTAGTCCCCAAATAATTTAGTTTGATATTTTATTTAATTAGTGAAGGCATTTAAATAATTAGTTTTGCTACTATTTAAATCATTATGGTGTAGTTAAGCATTTCATAAAAGTTTGGTTTCACCACCCCCTTTACCTATGATTTATCCGACACATTTAGAACATTTTAGTTTTATTTTTGGAAAACTTTTGTTGTTTGCCTTAATTTCAAATTTGAATTTGATCTGGTTTCGACCTAACGCGAGATTAGCAACAGTAATCGGGGTGACGTGGCATCATTAGCAGAGGTTTACTGTAGCTTGATTATCCGGGCGTCAGAAGCAGCGGCGTCCTCGGCGGCCTTCTTGTCGGCTTCAGCTTTCTCTGCGGCGGCACGTTTGGCGTCGGTGGACATGGTGATGTTGAAGGCGACGCGGACGTAGAGGAAGTAGACGATCTGAAGCGAGCAGTCGCGTAATCGCTGCCCAAAAACCTATTCGCCCCTCACCCCGTACAGGAACCAGAAGGGCGTGGTTTCGCAGACCTGCTCTTCCGTCGACCGTGTACGCGGCGGACGGGATGGAGTCACCGGCGGCAGCAGTAGCAAAGGAACGATGGTGGGCGTGCGCGTGGAGAAGATGTGATCTGTTCGTGGCGGCTAGGGTTAGGAGGCATCGCACACTTATATAGGCGCAGCCGTGTGGAGAGACGTGGGCTCGACCCACGTCCGAGTCCGTGACTGCCCACGATCTGACGTCTCAGATCGTGGCCCAGCTGTCAGAGAACTCTCCGTTAGTGACTGGCAAAAATAAGCGCGTAGGTGTGAGCTCGGCTCGGCTCAATCCCGAAACCCGCGGCGCGGCGCGGCGTGACGAGGTGGGCGGCGGAGGAGGAGTGCGCGAGGGCCTCTTCTCTTCCCAAGCTCCAATAGCATGTAGAAGAGAAACCCTTATAAGGAGGTCCAACTCCTCTTCCACTTTCGGAGTGGGACTAAACTTCCCACTACACCTAGTGCCATATAACCCACATGGGCCCTTAGAGATTTTTTAAAAATTGCTATATGGGCCTAGAGCCCATCTCAAATTTCAGCATGCTCTCCTTGACAATGTACAATAACTTGTGTACAGTGTACCTTTTCATTTGAAATACATATGGATGATTTGAAATCTTCAACTTGATGGATGTGTTTCCAAAATGTGACTGTTTCTCTAATTTCTCTGATTTTCTATACACTGTAGCAAAGATGTTACTTTTGTTTGCCTTGTCATTAACTGGACTAAACTTCAATTAAAGTCAGACAACACAATATCTCTACAAATTCAGTCATTTAATTCTTCTTTTCTTGATGCTTCTAAAGCACAAGAACATAATTCGTGAAATTCCACTGGAGCAAGGATCTTTTCATCCTAACTCTGTAAATATTTTTGTCTTGAAGAAACCTCATTAAGATGGCCAACCACAAAACTCAATTTCGACTATGAATGTGACATCCTTTTAGGACCGCCAATTTTGATAATAATTATATTTTAAATCAGTTGTCCAGAAGTTCTGAAACCTTTACAGTTGTTCTAACTACAGCTTGTAATTGATGATTAATGTAGAGAAATTTATATAGCTCACCAAAACATCTACAACACTTGAGCTACTCAATTTGATCAAGATGTAACACTACATTCGGTCACACTATCAGTGTAATTTTACAGAAATCCATTTGGATGACTGCTGCACCCCTTTTCCTATCATGGCGGCATGTAGTCAGGTTTATGTGATCCAAGCCAGCGGCAGAGCCACCATGGTCGTCCTTGTAAGAGACAATGTCACATTCAGGCATGGCCCCTCCCGTCCTTCTTGGCAATCCTACCTGCGGCAGAACGGTCCGCGGCGGCCATGGATGTCCTTCCAACCCCATGTGGCCATGGGAAGGAATGGACGTCATTTGGGCGTGCGACGGACATGGCTGTAGTTTCGCTCGGTGCAGCGAATGCTCGACCATGGACGGGGAGAGTACCCCAGTCGCTCGGCCATGATAAAACTTGATCGGATCACGGCTGGACGGGGAAGCAGCAGCTAGCAATTACAGACGTTTATCTGATCGGAAGCGATCGCAGATGCATGCATAATTCACAGGAGCCGTGGTTGTACCACGATGAGCCGGGATCGTATGTTTGGAGCCGAGCGTTCGTTTCCAATCCAAGCCGAGAGAAGCCACGAACGAAGCGGAGGAGCAGATATCGTCAGATGAGGTGGGACACATGGGAGCATCTGGGAGAGGGTATGCACGAGATGGAGTTTGCAACCGGTATGCACATAATTGTTTTCCACTATCACGAGCACGCAAGGAACAAAGTTCAAACATTTTTGTTATTTTATTCGTTCTCCTCTTCTTGCTGAGCGCATATATCCATTCTCGATTTTGCTAAAGCACATCTAGATGTGCCATAAGGCCCTGTTTGGTTCAGCTTTTATCAATGGATTCCGCTACCGTGCAGCAAAATCTGAACCAAAGGGCGAACCCAGCAGAATCCGATTTCAGAAATCCGCTGCCAAAATTTGAACCAAAAGCGGAAGCAGCCCAGGACGTGCTTTCCAAAATCTGATTCTACTGTGGGTCAAAATCTGAAAAAGCTGTATCAGTTGATTTGTCAAATGACGTACATATATTTTTCACATCAGATTTTCCACAACAGTTTTTCCACAGCTGCTTTTAGAAATCCACAGCCGAATCAAACAGGGCCTAAGTATTGCACACCTAAGTCATATATCATTGATCTTACAATGAGATTCGTGCGAATATTTTCTTTCTCTTTTTTTTTCTTTATGCTTGATTCACTCACTTAGATGTGCAATAACTAGAGCACATCTAGATGTGCCCTAGACACACCCATGCAACTCTAACTGGTAGCCAATAACCGGTTAGAGGAGTAAAAACCACCTGGCCGATCCTAAGTCGGTGTTAGTGGAGGATAAATTATCCTCAACCAAGTCTCACATCCCTATTTTTACTCTATCGCCTGGCGGCCGAGTAAAAAAAAGGCACTTCACCTCTTCTGCTCCCCATCCCCGCCACCGGTGACTCCTCCCGCCATTCCCCACCACCTTCCAATGGCCGGACCCCATTGCCGGTGCTCCCCACCGCCGATCCGCAACACAAATCCGCGCTACCACGCCCGTGGTTCATCTTCAAACGGCGCATCCTCAAGCGTCGCCATCCCTCCGATGCGGCCATCGCCCGTCGTATCGCCGACTTCCTCGAGCTCCCTCCATCGCGGGAGCCATGGAGGAAATACCTCGACGTCCACCAACGAGCGTGGGAGACTTGGGTTGCAGAGATCACCAACCGTGAGACCCACACCAAAAAGTGGATCGGGTCGTTCCACACAGAAGAGCTCGCCGCGCTCGAATACAACAGGTGTCAAGTCCGGCTCCGCGCCGCGGCGACCCGCCTCAACTTTTCGTTTGGGATTGCGCCGGTCCACCTCGTCCCTCGGCGCCGGGTGCGGTGACCTCGGTGATGGCCCGGGAGGACTGGGAGGCAAGGGAGCGCCTCGTAGCGGAGGCCGCCGACAAGGAGTACATGGCTGACCTCCGCCGCTAGTACCCCGAGCTCGTGGAGGCGGAACGGGCCATCTTCGCGGAGCGAGTGGTCAATGGCGATGTCATCGTCATCTCCAACAATGAGGAGCAAGGCGGCGGTGACGACGACGACACAGAGAAGGAGTTCGACGCAGAGGAGTGGCAGTGCATCTTTCCCGACTCTAGCAATGACGACACCGGTCCGGACCCAATGGCCGGTGCCCGGTGGCATGTCAAGACAAGATTGGCTCGACCTCTACTATGGCAAGGATGATGATGAGTAGTCTAGTTTAGGGTTTAGTGTAGTTTAAGTTTGAATTTATGTTTAAAGTTTGATTGTCAAGACAACGTGTTCGACTAGGTTGAAATTATGTTCAAATTTATGCAAATTTCAGTTGAAACTAGGTTGAACTTACGCATATTTGATATTTTACTGTGTTATATATAGGGGATTAGTTAGGTTCACCCAAATCTTAGTGAAGTAAAGATACTCCACTAAGGGTTTACTCTGCTGGATCCTCCGTTATTTTTAGGGGATCAGTTAGAGTTGCCCTAATGTAGATGGGAGAGGAGAAGGTGAACATTGCATGCGTACGTACAACGTCGTCACTGAGGAGGGAGAAAGAGAGGGAGAGGGACGAGGGGAGCCGACGATGGACTTTCCAGGCGCCATGCTGAAAGATCGAGGATGTCGCCTAGAGGGGGGGGTGAATATGTGTTTTAAAATAATTACGGTTTAGGCTTGAACAAATGCGGAATAAACCTAGCGGTTAATTTTTCAAGCACAAAACCTAAAACAACTAGGCTCACCTATGTGCACCAACAACTTAAGCTAAGCAAGATAAGCAACTATGATAGCAAGATATATGACAAGAAACAATATGGCTATCACAAAGTAAAGTGCATAAGTAAAGGGCTCGGGTAAGAGATAACCGAGGCACGTGGAGACGACGATGTATCCCGAAGTTAACACCCTTGCAGATACTAATCTCCGTTTGGAGCGGTGTGGAGGCACAATACTCCCCAAGAAGCCACTAGGGCCACCGTAATCTCCTCACGCCCTCGCACAATGCAAGATGTTGTGATTCCACTAAGGAACCCTTGAGGGCGGTCACCGAACCCGTACAAATGGCAACCCTTGGGGGCGGTTACCGATCCCGTACACTTTGGCAACCCTTGGGGGCGGTCACTGGTACCCGTCAAATTGCTCTGGGCGATCTCCACAACCTAATTGGAGACCCTGACGCTTGCTCGGAGCTTTACACCACAATGATTGAGCTTCGAACACCACAAGGTTGGGGTTAACTCCCCAACGACACCACAAAGCTTCAGCACAATGGAATATGGCTCCGAGGTGATCTCAACCGTCTAGGGCGCCCAAGAACCCAAGAGGAACAAGCTCAAGGATACCAAGCACCCAAGAGTAATAAGCTTCTCAATTTGTAACTTCCATGTATCACCGTGGAGAACTCAAACCGATGCACCAAATGCAATGGCAAGGGTACACAGAGTGCCCAAGTCCTTCGCTCCCAAATCCCACTGAAGCAACAAATGCTAGGGAGGAAAATGAGAGGAAGAACAAAGAAGAGAACACGAAGAACTCCAAGGTGTAGATCCAAGGGGTTCCCCTCACATAGAGGAGAAAGTGATTGGTGGAAATGTGGATCTAGATCTCCTCTCTCTTTTCTCTCAAAAACTAGCAAGAAACCATGGAGGGATTGAGAGTTAGCAAGCTCGAAGAAGGTCAACAATGGGGGAAGAACACGAGCTCAAGAGATAAGGTCCATTGGGGAAGAAGACCCCCTTTTATAGGAGCGAAAAAAACCAACCGTTATGTGCTCAGCCCGCACACGAGCGGTACTACCGCTCGGGCGGAAGAAGCAGGGAAAAGGAGCAACAAACATGAACCTTGGGGCGGTAGTACCGCATATAAGTGGTACTACCGCTCACCCCAGCGGTACTTGTTGGGGAACGTAGTAATTTCAAAAAAATTCCTACGCACACGCAAGATCATGGTGATGCACATCAACGAGGGGGAGAGTCTGATCTACGTACCCTTATAGATCGCAACGGAAGCATTGACACAACGTAGAGGAAGTAGTCGTACGTCTTCTTCCCGATCCGACCGATCCAAGCACCGTTACTCCGGCACCTCCGAGTTCTTAGCACACGTACAGCTCGATGACGATCCCCGGGCTCCGATTCAGCAAAGCTTCGGGGAGGAGTTCCATCAGCACGACGGCGTGGTGACGATCTTGATGTTTCACCGACGCAGGGCTTCGCCTAAGCACTACAACGATATGATCGAGGTGTAATATGGTGGCAGGGGGCACCGCACACGGCTAAGGAACGATCTCAAAGATCAACTTGTGTGTCTATGGGGTGCCACCTACCCTCGTATATAAAGGAGCAAGGGAGGAGGGGCGGCCGGCCTAGGAGTGGGCGCGCCAAGGGGAGTCCTACTCCCACCGGGAGTAGGACTCCTTCTTTCCTAGTCCAACTAGGAGAAGGGGGGAAAGGAGGGAAGTGGAGAAGGAAGGGAGAGGGGGGCCGCGCCCCAAATCCCTTGTCCAATTCGGACTGGGCTTGGGAGGGGCGCGCGCCACCTCCTCGCTCCTTCCCACTAAAACCCATTAAGGCCCAATACTCTTCCCCGTATTCCCGTAACTCCCCGGTACCTCCGAAAATACCCGTATCACTCGGAACCTTTCCGATGTCCGAATATAGTTGTCCAATATATCGATCTTTACGCCTCGACCATTTCGAGACTCCTCGTCATGTCCCCGATCTCATCCGGGACTCCGAACTCCTTCGGTACATCAAAACTCATAAACTCATAATATAACTGTCATCGAAACCTTAAGCGTGCGGACCCTACGGTTCGAGAACAATGTAGACATGACCGAGACACGTCTCCGGTCAATAACCAATAGCGGGACCTGGATGCCCATATTGGATCCTACATATTCTACGAAGATCTTTATCGGTCAGACCGCATAACAACATACGTTGTTCCCTTTGTCATTGGTATGTTACTTGCCCGAGATTCGATCGTCGGTATCCAATACCTAGTTCAATCTCGTCACCGGCAAGTCTCTTTACTCGTTCCGTAATACATCATCCCGCAATTAACTCATTAGTTGCAACGCTCGCAAGGCTTAAGTGATGTGCATTACCGAGAGGGCCCAGAGATACCTCTCCGATGATCGGAGTGACAAATCCTAATCTCAAAATACGCCAACCCAACATGTACCTTTGGAGACACCTGTAGAGCTCCTTTATAATCACCCAGTTACGTTGTGACGTTTGGTAGCACACAAAGTGTTCCTTCGGCAAACGGGAGTTGCATAATCTCATAGTCATAGGAACATGTATAAGTCATGAAGAAAGCAATAGCAACATACTAAACGATCTGGTGCTAAGCTAATGGAATGGGTCATGTCAATCAGATCATTCAACTAATGATGTGATCCCGTTAATCAAATAACAACTCTTTGTCCATGGTTAGGAAACATAACCATCTTTGATTAACGAGCTAGTCAAGTAGAGGCATACTAGTGACACTCTGTTTGTCTATGTATTCACACATGTATTATGTTTCCGGTTAATACAATTCTAGCATGAATAATAAACATTTATCATGATATAAGGAAGTAAATAATAACTTTATTATTGCCTCTAGGGCATATTTCCTTCAGTCTCCCACTTGCACTAGAGTCAATAATATAGATCACATCACCATGTGATTAACACCGATACTTCACATCATCATGTGATTAACACCCATAGTTCACATCGCCATGTGACCAATACCCAAAGGGTTTACTAGATTCAGTAATCTAGTTCACATCGCTATGTGATTAACACCCAAAGAGTACTAAGGTGTGATCATGTTTTGCTTGTGAGAGAATCTTAGTCAGCGGGTCTGCCACATTCAGATCCACATGTATTTTGCAAATTTCTATGTCAACAAGGCTCTGCATGGAGCTACTCTAGCTAATTGCTCGCACTTTCAATATGTATCTAGACCGAGACTTAGAGTCATCTAGATTAGTGTCAAAACTTGCATCGGCGTAACCCTTTACGATGAACCTTTTGTCACGTCCATGATTGAGAAACATATCCTTATTTCACTAAGGATAATTCTGACCGCTGTCCAGTGATCTACTCCTAGATCACTATTGTACTCCCTTGCCAAATCAGTGCAGGGTATACAATAGATCTGGTATACAGCATGACATACTTTATAGAACCTATGGCCAAGGCATAGGGAATGACTTTCATTCTCTTTCTATCTTCTGCCGTGGTCGGGCTTTGAGTCTTACTCAACTTCACACCTTGTAATACAGGCAAGAACTCTTTCTTTGACTGCTCCATTTTGAACTACTTCAAAATCTTGTCAAGGTATGTACTCATTGAAAAAACTTATCAAGCGTCTTGATCTATCTCTATAGATCTTGGAGCTCAATGTGTAAGCAGCATCACCGAAGTCTTTCTTTGAAAAACTCCTTTCAAACACTCCTTTATGCTTTACAGAATAATTCTACATTATTTCCGATCAACAATATGTCATTCACATATACTTATCAGAAATGCTGTAGTGCTCCCACTCACTTTCTTGTAAATACAGGCTTCACCGCAAGTCTATATAAAACTATATCCTTTGATCAACTTATCAAAGCGTATATTCCGACTCCGAGATGCTTGCACCAGTCCATAGATGGATCGCTGGAGCTTGCATATTTTGTTAGCACCTTTAGGATTGACAAAACCTTCCGGTTGCATCATATACAACTCTTCTTTAATAAATCCATTAAGGAATGCAGTTTTGTTTATCTATTTGCCAGATTTCATAAAATGCGACAATTGCTAACATGATTCGGATAGACTTAAGCATAGATACGAGTGAGAAACTCTCATCGTAGTCAACACCTTGAACTTGTCGAAAACCTTTTGCGACAATTCTAGCTTTGTAGATAGTAACACTAGTATCAGCGTCCGTCTTCCTCTTGAAGATCCATTTATTTTCTATGTCTTGCCGATCATCGGGCAAGTCAACCAAAGTCCACACTTTGTTCTCATACATCGATCCCATCTCAGATTTCATGGCCTCAAGCCATTTCTCGGAATTTGGGCTCATCATCGCTTTCTCATAGTTCGTAAGTTCGTCATGGTCAAGTAGCATAACCTCCAGAACAGGATTACCGTACCACTCTGGTGCGGATCTCACTCTGGTTTACCTACGAGATTCGGTAGTAACTTGATCTGAAGTTACATGATCATCATCATTAGCTTCCTCACTAATTGGTGTAGTAGTCACAGGAACAGATTTCTGTGATGAACTATTTTCGAATAAGGGAGAAGGTACAATTACCTTATCAAGTTTTCTACTTTCCTCCCACTCACTTCTTTCAAGAGAAACTCCTTCTCTAGAAAGGATCCATTCTTAGCAACGAATGTCTTGCCTTCGGAACTGTGATAGAAGGTGTACCCAACTGTCTCCTTTGGGTATCCTATGAAGACATATTTCTCCGATTTGAGTTTGAGCTTATCGAGATGAAACTTTTTCACATAAGCATCGCAACTCCAAACTTTAAGAAATGACAGCTTAGGTTTCTTGCCAAACCATAGTTCACACGGTGTCGTCTCAACGGATTTATATGGTGCCCTTTTTAACGTGAATGCTGCTGTCTCTAATGCATAACCCCAAAACGATAGTGGTAGATCGGTAAGATACATCATAGATTGCACTATATCCAATAAAGTACGGTTATGACGTTCAGACACACCATTATGCTGTGGTGTTCCAGGTGGCGTGCGTAGTGAAACTATTTCACATTGTTTTAACTCAAGACCAAACTCGTAACTCAAATATTTTACCTTTGCGATCATATCGTAGAAACTTTTATTTTCTTGTCACAATGATTTTCCACTTCACTCTGAAATTCTTTGAACTGTTCAAATGTTTCAGACTTATGTTTCATCAAGTAGATATCCCCATATCTGCTCAAATCATCTTGTGAAGGTCAGAAAATAATGATACCTGCTGTAAGCCTTAATATTCATCAGACCACATACATCAGTATGTATGATTTCCAACAAATCTGTTGCTTGCTTCATTGTTCTGGAGAACGGCGTTTTAGTCATCTTGCCCATAAGGCATGGTTCGCAAGCATCAAGTGATTCATAATCAAGTGATTCCAAAATCCCATCAGCATGGAGTTTCTTCATGCGCTTTACACCAATATGACCTAAACGGCAGTGCCACAAATAAGTTGCACTATCATTATTAACTTCGCATCTTTTGGTTTCAATATTATGAATATGTGTATCACTAAGATCGAGATCCAATGAACTATTTTCATTGGGTGTGTAACCATATAAGGTTTTATTCATGTAAACAGAACAACAATTTATTCTTTTACTTAAATGAATAACCGTATTACAATAAACATGATCAAATCACATTCATGCTCAACGCTAACACCAAATAACAATTATTTAGTTTCAACACTAATCCGGAAAGTATAGGGAGTGTGCGATGATGATCATATCAATCTTGGAACCACATCCAACACACATCGTTACTTCACCCTTAACTAGTCTCTGTTCATGCTGCAACTCCCGTTTCGAGTTACTACTCTTAGCAACTGAACTAGCATCAAATACTGAGGGGTTGCTATAAACACTAGTAAAGTACACATCAATAACATGTATATCAAATATACTTATGTTCACTTTGCCATCCTTCTTATCCGCCAATCACTTGGGGTAGTTCCGCTTCTAGTGACCAGTCCCTTTGCAGTAGAAGCACTTAGTCTCAGGCTTAGGATCAGACATGGGCTTCTTCACTTGAGCAGCAACTTGCTTGCCGTTCTCCTTGAAGTTCCCCTTCTTCCCTTTGCCCTTTTCTTGAAACTAGTGGTCTTGTCAACCATCAACACTTGATGTTTTTCTTAATTTCTACCTTCGTTGATTTCAGCATCACGAAGAGCTTGGGAGTTGTTTCCGTTATCCCTTGCATATTATAGTTCATCACGAAGTTCTACTAACTTGGTGATGGTGACTAGAGAATTCTGTCAATCACTATCTTATCTAGAAGATTGACTCCCACTTGATTCAAGCGATTGTAGTACCCAGACAATCTGAGCACATGCTCACTAGTTAAGCGATTCTCCTCCATCTTTTAGCTATAGAACTTGTTGGAGACTTCATATCTCTCAACTCGGGTATTTGCTTGAAATATTAACTTCAACTCCTGGAACATCTCATATGGTCCATGACGTTCAAAACGTCTTTGAAGTCCCGATTCTAAGCCATTAAGCATGGTGCACTAAACTATCAAGTAGTCATCATATTGAGCTAGCCAAACATTCATAACGTCTGCATCTGCTCCTGCAATAGGTCTGTCACCTAGCGGTGCATCAAGGACATAATTCTTCTGTGCAGCAATGAGGATAAACCTCAGATCACGGATCCAATCCGCATCATTGCTACTAACATCTTTCAACACAATTTTCTCTAGGAACATATCAAAAATAAACACAGGGAGGCAACAACGCGAGCTATTGATCTACAACATAATTTGCAAAATACTACCAGGACTAAGTTCATGATAAATTTAAGTTTAATTTAATCATATTACTTAAGAACTCCCACTTAGATAGACATCCCTCTAATCCTCTAAGTGATCACGTGATCCAAATCAACTAAACCATAACCGATCATCACGTGAAATGGATTAGTTTTCAATGGTGAACATCATTATGTTGATCATATCTACTATATGATTCATGCTCGACCTTTCGGTCTCCGTGTTCCGAGGCCATATCTGCATATGCTAGGCTCGTCAAGTTTAACCTGAGTATTCTGCGTGTGCAAAACTGGCTTGCACCCGTTGTAGATGGACGCAGAGCTTATCACACCCGATCATCACGTGGTGTCTGGGCACGACGAACTTTGGCAACGGTGCATACTCAGGGAGAACACTTCTTGATAATTTAGTGAGAGATCATCTTATAATGCTACCGTCAATCAAAGCAAGATAAGATGCATAAAAGATAAACATCACATGCAGTCAAAATATGTGACATGATATGGCCATCATCATCTTGTGCCTTTGATCTCCATCTCCAAAGCATCGTCATGATTTCCATCGTCACCGGCATGACACCATGATCTCCATCATCTTGATCTATATCAATATGTCGTCACATGGTCGTCTCGCCAACTATTGCTCTTGCAACTATTTCTATCGCATAGCGATAAAGTAAAGCAATTATTTGGCGCTTGCATCTTATGCAATAAAGAGACAACCATAAGGCTTTTGCCAGTTGCCGATAACTTCAACAAAACATGATCATCTCATACAACAACTTATATCTCATCACGTTTTGACCATATCACATCACAACATGTCCTGCAAAAACAAGTTAGACGTCCTCTACTTTGTTGTTGCAAGTTTTACGTGGCTGCTATGGGCTTAAGCAAGAACCAATCTTACCTACGCATCAAAACCACAACGATAGTTTGTCAAATAGACTCCGTTTTAACCTTCGCAAGGACCGGGCGTAGCCACACTCGGTTCAACTAAAGTTGGAGAAACTGTCACCCGCAAGCCACCTATGTGCAAAGCACGTCGGGAGAACCGGTCTCGCGTAAGCGTACGCGTAATGTTGGTCCGGGCCGCTTCATACAACAATACCGCCGAACCAAAGTATGACATGCTGGTAGGCAGTATGACTTATATCGCCCACAACTCACTTGTGTTCTACTCGTGCAAATAACATCAAACCATAAAACTTAGGCTCGGATGCCACTGTTGGGGAACGTAGTAATTTCAAAAAAATTCCTACGCACACGCAAGATCATGGTGATGCACAGCAACGAGGGGCAGAGTCTGATCTATGTACCCTTGTAGATCGCAACGGAAGCGTTGACACAACGTAGAGGAAGTAGTCGTACGTCTTCTTCCCGATCCGACCGATCCAAGCACCGTTACTCCAGCACTTCGAGTTCTTAGCACACGTACAGCTCGATGACGATCCCCGGGCTCCGATCCAACAAAGCTTCGGGGAGGAGTTCCGTCAGCACGACGGTGTGGTGACGATCTTGATGTTTCACCGACGCAGGGCTTCGCCTAAGCACTACAACGATATGATCGAGGTGGAATATGGTGGCAGGGGGCACCACACACGGCTAAGGAACGATCTTAAAGACCAACTTGTGTGTCTATGGGGTGCCACCTGCCCCCGTATATAAAGGAGCAAGGGAGGAGGGGCGGCCGGCCTAGGAGTGGGCGCGCCAAGGGGAGTCCTACTCCCACCGGGAGTAGGACTCCTTCTTTCCTAGTCCAATATATCGATCTTTACGTCTCGACCATTTCGAGACTCCTCGTCATGTCCCCGATCTCATCCGGGACTCCGAACTCCTTCGGTACATCAAAACTCATAAACTCATAATATAACTGTCATCGAAACCTTAAGCGTGCGGACCCTACGGTTCGAGAACAATGTAGACATGACCGAGACACGTCTCCGGTCAATAACCAATAGCGGGACCTGGATGCCCATATTGGATCCTACATATTCTACGAAGATCTTTATCGGTCAGACCGCATAACAACATACGTTGTTCCCTTTGTCATCGGTATGTTACTTGCCCGAGATTCGATCGTCGGTATCCAATACCTAGTTCAATCTCGTCACCGGAAAGTCTCTTTACTCGTTCCGTAATACATCATCCCGCAATTAACTCATTAGTTGCAATGCTTGCAAGGCTTAAGTGATGTGCATTACCGAGAGGGCCAAGAGATACCTCTCCGATGATCGGAGTGACACATCCTAATCTCGAAATACGCCAACCCAACATGTACCTTTGGAGACACCTGTAGAGCTCCTTTATAATCACCCAGTTATGTTGTGACATTTGGTAGCACACAAAGTGTTCCTCCAGCAAACGGGAGTTGCATAATCTCATAGTCATAGGAACATGTATAAGTCATGAAGAAAGCAATAGCAACATACTAAACGATCTGGTGCTAAGCTAATGGAATGGGTCATGTCAATCAGATCATTCAACTAATGATGTGATCCCATTAATCAAATAACAACTCTTTGTACATGGTTAGGAAACATAACCATCTTTGATTAATGAGCTAGTCAAATAGAGGCATACTAGTGACACTCTGTTTGTCTATGTATTCACACATGTATTATGTTTCCGGTTAATACAATTCTAGCATGAATAATAAACATTTATCATGATATAAGGAAATAAATAATACCTTTATTATTGCCTCTAGGGCATATTTCCTTCAGTACTACCGCTGGAGGAGCAGAACATAAGACCAAAAGAGGCAGGGCAGAGCAGAGTACGGCGGCAGTAATGCAGTAGCGGTACTACCTATAACGCCCTCTATGCGGCTATATCTCCTACGTGTCGAAGCACGACTTAGAGGGATAACCGCATTGAAAGCAATGTCGCAAGTGAGGTAATCTTCACACAACCCATGTAATACATAAGGGGAAAGCGATACATAGTTGGCTTACAATCGCCACTTCACACAAATAGATGAATAAAGCATTACATCAACCAGATACAATCAAGGTCCGACTACGGAAGCAAAATAGAAGAAGACTACCCCAAATGCTACACAGATCCCGAATCGACCCCAGCTGGGCTCCACTACTGATCAACTAGAACTAAACAACACAAAGGACAAGATCTTCATCGAGCTCCTCCTGAGCTTGGTTGCGTCATCTACACGGACTCATCGGCACCTGCAAGCTGGTTTTGGAAGTATCTGTGAGTCACGGGGACTCAGCAATCTCACACCCTCACGATCAAGACTATTTAAGCTTATGGGTACGGTAAAGGTATGAGGTGGAGCTGCAGCAAGAGACTAGCATATATGGTGGCTAACATACGCAAATGAGAGCGAGAAGAGAAGGCAAAGCACAGTGGATAAAAGTATGATCAAGAAGTGATCCTAGAACAACCTACATCAAGCATAACTCCAACACCGTGTTCACTTCCCGGACTCCGCCGAAAAGAGACCATCACGGTTATACACACGGTTGATGCATTTTAATTAAGGTCAACTTCAGGTTTTCTACAACCGGACGTTAACAAATTCCCATCTGCCCATAACCGCGGGCACGGCTTTCAAAAGTTCAAATCCCTGCAGGGGTGTCCCAACTTAGCCCATCACAAGCTCTCACGGTTAACGAAGGATATTCCTTCTAGCGGGAAGACCCGATCAGACTCGGAATCCCGGTTACAAGACATTTCGACAATGGTAAAACAAGTCCAGCAAGACCACCCGATGCGCCGACATCCCAATAGGAGCTGCACATATCTCGTTCTCAGGGCAACACCGGATAAGCAATCCGTACAACTAAAACCAGCCCTCGAGTTTCCCCGAGGTGGCGCTGCAAGGGGCTCTAGTTTGGACAAACGCTTAGACAAGCACTGGCCGGGGGGGGGGGGGTTATAATAAAGATGACCCTCGGGATGCACGACTCCCAAGGGAAAATGGCTAGGTGGCGAATGGTAAAACCAAGGTTGGGCCTTGCTGGAGGAGTTTTATTCAAAGCGAGCTGTCAAGGGGTTCCCATTATAACCCAACCGCGTAAGGAACGCAAAATCCGGGAACATAACACCGATATGACGGAAACTAGGGCGGCAAGAGTGGAACAAAACACAGGCATAAGGCCGAGCCTTCCACCCTTTACCAAGTATATAGATGCATTAATTAAATAAGAGGTATTGTGATATCCCAACAAAATATCCATGTTCCAACATGGAACAAGCTCCAATCTTCACCTACAACTAACAACACTATAAGAGGGGCTGAGCAAAGCGGTAACATAGCCAAACAACGGTTTGCTAGGACAAGGTGGGTTAGAGGCTTGGCTCAACAATATGGGAGGCATGATAAGCAAGTGGTAGGTAGCGCAGCATAGGCATAGCAAAAGAGCGAGCATCTAGCAAGCAAAGATAGAAGTGATTTCGAGGGTATGATCATCTTGCCTGAAATCCCGCAAGGAAGAAGAACGAGTCCATGAAGAAGATAAACAGACGTAGTCGAACGGATCCTCACAGACATGACGTTATCGGAACTAACCCGAAGAAGCAACACCGGAAAGAAAGCACACAACATGATAAACAACCACCACATAAGCATGGCATGATGCACAACCAAGTATGATGCATGTCCGGTTTAAATATGCATGGCATGGCAAAGTGCACAAACAAAACTACAAATTAAGTGGAGCTGAATATGCAATGAGTTGCATATTGACGGACACCACAATAATTATTTAGTTCTCTCTCGTTTAGGTACCCAACAATATGAAATGTTGATTAACATGGCAAGAGGTGAGGCATAACAAAACTACACCATCTAAACAATTCAAATGGGGCCGGATATAACAAATAATGAATCCGGTAAATCCCCATATGCATTAGTAATTTATTGCAACAACAATTTAAACATTTTAATTGTTGTTATCATGATGTGGATGACATGAACAAGTTTATGCAATTTTTATTAAAAGTTGACAAGAGCATTATGAAGCATTTGTCACCGTGGTGGAAAGAAAAGGGGTGCCACGGTGACGATAACGAAATGGTGCCACGGCAACGTTCCTCAAGGACCCTCGGAGAGAGTTGGAGATTTCGTCTTTTTCATATTTGAGTCTTCTCAAATTTTGAAGAAAGGATCATTGGTTTTTGCCGGAGTTTTATTTGCCTTTTATTTGGATAGGGAAAAATGCGCGTTTTAAAAATTTGCATTTTAGGCCCGGAGAAAAGTTCATTTTGTTTGACTCATTTTTAGGAGTCGGGGAAAATTTACTTTATTAGAATTAGAGTTCGTTTAGATCTCTTTCTGTTTTTTTTTCAAGCGCGGAACCGTTTTAAAAAAAAAGGGACCGCAGCGCCCCTGGGCCAGGCCCAGCCGGCCAGGCCAGGAGGCCATCGCCGCGCGAGCCAGCGCCAGGCGCCAGGCGCTGCCAGGGAGCCGCCGCCGCTGGAGTCCTTGTTGGACTCCACTTTCGTTTTTTTAGATCTTTTCCCTCTTTTCTTTCCTAGTCCTAGTCCAATTCCTTGACCCCTACACCAAGTTTTCCCCCCCTCCCCAATATAAATACTCCCACACCCCCCCTCTAAACACATCAAATCCAAAGCCCCAAAGCCCCAAGCACCACCACGCCCCTCACCCGTGCCGCGCCGCCCTAGTGCCCCACCCGCGCCGCCGCACCCCACCACCGCCGCACCACCCGCGCCGCCGCACCCCCACACCCGCGCCGCCGCCGCACCTTGCCACCGCCGCCCTACGCCCACGCCACCGGAGTTCCTCGCCGGAGACTTCGACGGAGGTAGTCCCGCGCTACATCTATTCTTCTCATTGGATCGTTTTCTTCTAATCGTTCCGATTCTTTTTCTCCGATTCGTTTTCTTCGCGAAATCGTTCCGGTTTTCTAGATCGGTTTTACGATCGGTTTTCTTCTCCGAAACCCTAGATCGGATCCGTCTTCTTTTCCGATTTAGTTGCCCGAGATCGTTCGCCGGACCGTTCGTCCTAACGAACGTGATCACCGGATTCTTCTAGGTTAACGAACGTTCGTTCATTCAACCGTTCTTCTTTTTCTTCTCGTCGGATTTATTCCGCGATCGCGATCTCAGATCCGATCTTCGTTCTAGTCTATTTTCTCGCTCGTTTATCGGAATCAGGTGATTCAAGCGCCTGGAGTTTCGTTTTGAAACCGCCATTCCGACTAATCAACTTAAACCAGTTTTGGCTACGGTAAAATTTGACCTAGTTTCAACTTGCTAGAACCGAGTTGTTTTCCGCCGTTTGTTTTCGGTTTCTTTGTTCGGTTCTTTCTTTCTTCTCAACCGGAGTTCTTAAGTTGAACTTTCTGGTTCGATCTCTTGTTCGAGTTTTACCTGTGCATTAGATGAGTACTTATTGTATGCTTGTTGTTTGTCTGCGATAGATTACCCGGATTGTGCCGCCTGTTACTTCCAATCTCTAGGACTCGCGGATCATCAGCAAGGCAAGTAACACTTTGATCATACCTTTTCTAGAACCCAGTTTTATTGCATTAGATCCATCCTCACACATTGCATGATTAGGATCTAATTAAATTGTGGGATGGGAAGTAGATGAGGTAGTACCTATTACCTGTTTATTTTGAAACCTTTGGGAGTTACTTCTACGTTTGCTTATTATGCCATGCTATGCTAGTAGACGTGGATTGGGTGAGTGATATCCATGACAGATGTGAGTATGATAATTTTAATGGTTTATCTAAGGTGGCAACTTAAACACACATCTGGGTGGATTGAGGCACCTGATGTCTATCAGGACTTGCCTGTTTTTTTTGGACCGCCACCCAGGCTCAAAGGGATCATAAGATCTTTCATGCTAAATACTTACGTGTGCAGCCACAAGCCATTATGGGCTCCGGCATAGTTGACTAAGTCGTGCGAACTCTTACAGGGTAGACTAGCAGATGTAGGGGAAAGTAGGTGTACCGGTCTATCCAACGTAAGGTGCTAGCGCTTCTGAAAGACTGTGTCTCGGTCATCCATTTCTCAAACACCAGTAGTGCGAGAAAACCAACAGAGGCGATCGAGTCTTGTGGGGAAAAGTGCGCAAACCTCTGCAGAGTGTAACAAACTAATCATGATTAGCCGTGTCCCTGGTTATGGACAATCTTGAGTATCTAGTACTTGAATATCATGTGAATCTCAACATGTTACTTCTAATTAATATTGTTGGGTTTTAATTGTATTTTTAATTGGGATTGAGAATGCTGTCAACCATTCTCAATGTTTAACAACCACCATGATAGTTAAATAAATTTATTCCTTTGTATTATGGAAAAATTGGCTTTACGCAAAACAGTAACCATAGAGCTTTCCACCAGCCAAATATGCATATAGTATAGCTGTTTCATTCCATCATTCTCTATGTGTTACCTTGCCAGCATATTCCATGTGCTAACCCGTTTCGGGCTGCAACGTTAATGTTGCATACTTTTCAGACGACGATTGAGGTGTTTTAGGTCGTGGTTCTATACTCAGTGATGCCGTTGGAGTTGATGGACCCATTTATCTTCCAAGTCTTCCGCTGTTATCGACACTAGATGGCCTTAAGCCATATATTTGTAATAAGTTCTCTTTGGAGACATCGATGTAATAAGTGTGTGATTGCCACTCTACTATAAATCCTTCGAAGTACTGTGTGGTGTCAGCATTACTGATCCAGGGATGACACCGGAGCACAGAGATCAGACCGGTTGAGGTATGGTCGCTACAATACATCACAAATGCATTAGTTCACGGGCGGTCGTCTCGAGGTTATACCTTTGAAGCGTGCGTTATCGGAGCGGTTCAGGTCAAGCAATGTAGTCGTTCACGATCTTCGTGGGAAGTAGTGGTACTCGACGATGGTAGAGGAAGTAGTTATTCACGGTTCGTTCTGGGAAGTAGTCATTCTCATGGCGACGGTAGTCGAAGTAGTCGTACTTGCAAACTTGTCGGATCCACGTCAACGGTAGTTGAAGTAGGGGGTACACGACAATGATAGAGGTACTCACGACGGTAGTGGTACACGTTTTCGTAGAAGGACTTGACGAATCCGAGTCACTTGGGGTCGACGGTAGTCGAACTTGACGGTTTTTGTTCATGGGTCTTCGACGTCGGTAGTAGTTCTAGGCGCTGGGTGTCGAGGTACTTAGCATTCTTGGGATTCCGAAGAAGGCGGTAGAGGTACTTGACGCGTCACAATGTAGTCGAACTTGACGAATCCGGGTCTCCTAGGGGACTTGATGCATCCGAGTTCTTCTGGTCTGTAGATGTACTTGGCGTTCTGAGTCTGGGTCTTGCCGGTCTTGATGGTCCGAAATGAACAAAATGCAAAGGAACCTGGGTGGCAGCAGCAAGGAAGCGATGGTAATGGTCAGCGACAAAAAGCAGCAGTGGGTTCTGGTGGCCGGCATCGCCGGATCTCGCAGATAGGAGGCTGGCAACGAAGCAACAGAGGTGGGCGTCGGGCCATGGACGTCTCTAGCGAAAGCAAAAGAGCGAAGGGGCGCCGGCTAGTGTTGGACTCGGCGGCCTGCAGGTCCTTGGCGCTGGCTGCGCAGGCACCAGACAGAGGAGGAGAAGGGGCGCACCATAGCTCGCAGAAGCTCCGGCGAGGGCATCGGTGGCCGGTGACGGGCGAAGTGATGCCGAGGGTGGCCGGGGTGCAGAAGAGGCGACGAGGAGAAAACTAGAGGAGAGGCGGTGCGGGAGGTCCTCGGAGTAGGCAAGACGACGACGAAGGTCAAGGGGCTCCTGCTCCTGCCGGTGGCGACGAAGAAACAGGCGCGGCTGTCCATGGCAGGGGCGGAGGCGCGGTGCTCTGGACCGGCAGGGCCACGGCGCGCTGTGATGCTCTGCAGATGGAGGAGGCGCGAGGAGAAGGAGAGGGATCGAGAGGAGGGAGGAGCGATGCGAGAAGGAAAGAGAGGGGGGTCGAACGAGAGGGAGATGGGGACGAGCTGAAGCTCTCTAGCGGCGGAGGGAGAGGGGATCAGTGGGAGGCCTCCCCTGGCGCTAGGGTTAGGATTAGATGGGCCTGGAGGCCGGCCCAGTGGGGAGGGCGCCGGCTGGGCCTTAGAAGGCTGCGGGCCTGCTGGTTTTCTCTCCCTCTCTCTCTTTCTCTAAAATCTCTTTTTCCATTAAAAAAACAAAACAAAAAAGAGAAAGAAAAGAAAGAGAAGTTAGGGATGGAATTTGGGCATGGGGATAATTTTCCCGGACTCGTAAGAATATTCATGGTCCGAGAAAATTAGAAGTGGCAAGATCGGAAGATACGAATTCAAACTCATTTGAATTTAATCAAATGGTTTGAACTAGGGCTAGGGTTTTGAAGTGCCCAGAAATGTTGAGAATTTAGGTGGAGCTTGGGGAAGTGACGAAAGAAATTACAAGAAAAGTTTGGGGACCAAGCTTGAAGTGGAAAAGGGCATGTGATAAATTGCAAGTGTGTTATAGGTGATTCCGAAAATGGAATATTTAATATAGCTCCCTAATATCGGGAGGATATGTTATAAAGAGAATCACCAAGTGAATTCCATCGGTTTAAATGGATCAAAGATCCATGCCATTTATTTATTTGATTTAAGAAAAGGAATGACATGATGGCATGATGACATGATGCAATGCACAACACACAAGCAATGACAAGGCAACAACAGCGAATAACTGGAGGACACCTGGCGTAACGGTCTCGGGGCGTTACAACACTTCACCACTACGAGAGGATCTCGTCCCGAGATCTAGGATGGCACCGGAGGGAAAAAAGAGGAACAGAAGAGGTAAATGAAGGAAATATGCCCTAGAGGCAATAATAAAGTTATTATTTATTTCCTCATATCATGATAAATGTTTATTATTCATGCTAGAATTGTATTAACCGGAAACATAATACATGTGTGAATACATAGACAAACAGAGTGTCACTAGTATGCCTCTACTTGACTAGCTCGTTAATCAAAGATGGTTATGTTTCCTAACCATGAACAAAGAGTTGTTATTTGATTAACGAGGTCACATCATTAGTTGAATGATCTGATTGACATGACCCATTCCATTAGCTTAGCACCCGATCGTTTAGTATGTTGCTATTGCTTTCTTCATGACTTATACATGTTCCTATAACTATGAGATTATGCAACTCCCGTTTACCGGAGGAACACTTTGGGTACTACCAAACGTCACAACGTAACTGGGTGATTATAAAGGAGTACTATAGGTGTCTCCAATGGTAGATGTTGGGTTGGCGTATTTCGAGATTAGGGTTTGTCACTCCGATTGTCAGAGAGGTATCTCTGGGCCCTCTCGGTAATACACATCACATAAGCCTTGCAAGCATAATAACTAAGATGTTAGTTATGAGATGATGTATTACGGAATGAGTAAAGAGACTTGCCAGTAACGAGATTGAACTAGGTATTGGATACCGACGATCGAATCTCGGGCAAGTAACATACCGATGACAAAGGGAACAACGTATGATTGTTATGCGGTCTAACCGATAAAGATCTTCGTAGAATATGTAGAAGCCAATATGGGCATCCAGGTCCCGCTATTGGTTATTGACCGGAGACATGTCTCGGTCATGTCAACATTGTTCTCGAACCGTAGGGTCCGCACGCTTAACGTGACGATGACAGTTATTATGAGTTTATGCATTTTGATGTACCGAAGGTTGTTCGGAGTCCCGGATGTGATCACGGACATGAAGAGGAGTCTCGAAATGGTCGAGACGTAAAGATTGATATATTGGAAGGCTATGTTTGGACATCGGAAGTGTTCCGGGTGAAATCGGGATTTTACCGGAATACCGGGAGGGTTACCGGAACCCCCCGGGAGGCAAATGGGCCTATTGGGCCTTAGTGGAAAAGAGAAAATGGGCAGCCCATAGCTGGCCGCGTGCCCCCCACTTCCCCAAGTCCTATTAGGACTAGGAGAAGGGGCCGGCCCCCCTCTCTCTCCTTTCCCCCTTGGGAGTCCTAGTTGGAATAGGATTGAGGGGGGGAGTCCTACTCCCGGTAGGAGTAGGACTCCTCCCGTGCCCTCTCCCAGGCCGGCCGAACCCCTCCCCCTGCTCCTTTATATACGGGGGCAGGGGCACCCCATAGACACACAAGTTGATCATTGTTGATCGTTCCTTAGCCGTGTGCGGTGCCCCCTGCCACCAAATTCCACCTTGGTCATATCGTTGTAGAGCTTAGGCGAAGCCCTGCGTCGGTAGTACATCAAGATCGTCACCACGTCGTCGTGCTGACGGAACTCTTCCTCGACGCTTTGCTGGATCGGAGCCCGAGGATCGTCATCGAGCTGAACGTGTGCTAAGAACTCGGAGGTGCCGGAGTAACGGTGCTTGGATCGGTTGGATCGGGAAGAAGACGTACGAGTACTTCCTCTATGTTGTGTGATCGCTTCCGCAGTTGGTCTGCGTTGGTACGTAGACAACACTCTCCCCCTCGTTGCTATGCATCACCATGATCTTGCGTGCGCGTAGGAAAATTTTCGAAATTACTACGTTCCCCAACAGTGGTATCAGAGCCTAGGTTTTATGGTTTGATGTTATTTGCACGAGTAGAACACAAGTGAGTTGTGGGCGATACAAGTCATACTGCCTACCAGCATGTCATACTTCGGTTCGGCGGTATTGTTGGACGAGACGATCCGGACCAACCTTACGCGTACTCTTACGCGAGACCGGTTCCCTCGACGTGCTATGCACACAGATGGCTTGCGGAAGACTGTCTCTCCAACTTTAGTTGAACCAAGTGTGGCTACGCCCGGTCCTTGAGAAGGTTAAAACGGAGTCTATTTGACAAACTATCGTTGTGGTTTTGATGCGTAGGTGAGATGAGTTCTTACTTAAGCCCGTAGCAGCCACGTAAAACTTGCAACAACAAAGTAGAGGACGTCTAACTTGTTTTTGCAGGGCATGTTGTGATGTGATATGGTCAAGGCATGATGCTGATTTTATTGTATGAGATGATCATGTTTTGTAACCAAGTTATCGGCAACTGGCAGGAGCCATATGGTTGTCGCTTTATTGTATGCAATGCAATCGCGATGTAATGCTTTACTTTATTACTAAGAGGTAGTGATAGTCGTGGAAGCATAAGATTGGCGAGACGACAACGATGCTACGATGGAGATCAAGGTGTCGCGCCGGTGACGATGGTGATCATGACGGTGCTTCGGAGATGGAGATCACAAGCACAAGATGATGATGGCCATATCATATCACTTATATTGATTGCATGTGATGTTTATCCTTTTATGCATCTTATCTTGCTTTGATTGACGGTAGCATTATAAGATGATCTCTCACTAAATTATCAAGAAGTGTTCTCCCTGAGTATGCACCGTTGCCAAAGTTCGTCGTGCCCAGACACCACGTGATGATCGGGTGTGATAAGCTCTACGTCCATCTACAACGGGTGCAAGCCAGTTTTGCACACGCAGAATACTCAGGTTAAACTTGACGAGCCTAGCATATGCAGATATGGCCTCGGAACACAGAGACCGAAAGGTCGAGTGTGAATCATATAGTAGATATGATCAACATGACGATGTTCACCATTGAAAACTACTCCATCTCACGTGATGATCGGTTATGGTTTAGTTGATTTGGATCACGTGATCACTTAGAGGATTAGAGGGATGTCTATCTAAGTGGGAGTTCCTAAGTAATTTGATTAACTAAACTTAAACTTATCATGAACTTAGTACCTGATAGTATCTTGCTTGTTTATGTTGATTGTAGATAGATGGCTCGTGCTGTTGTTCCGTTGAATTTTAATGCGTTCCTTGAGAAAGCAAAGTTGAAAGATGATGGTAGCAATTACACGGACTGGGTCCGTAACCTGAGGATTATCCTCATTGCTGCACAGAAGAATTACGTCCTGGAAGCACCGCTGGGTGCCAGGCCTGCTGCTGGAGCAACGCCAGATGTTATGAACGTCTGGCAGAGCAAAGCTGATGACTACTCGATAGTTCAGTGTGCCATGCTTTACGGCTTAGAATCGGGACTTCAACGACGTTTTGAACGTCATGGAGCATATGAGATGTTCCAGGAGTTGAAGTTAATATTTCAAGCAAATGCCCGAATTGAGAGATATGAAGTCTCCAATAAGTTCTATAGCTGCAAGATGGAGGAGAACAGTTCTGTCAGTGAGCATATACTCAAAATGTCTGGGTATAATAATCACTTGATTCAGATGGGAGTTAATCTTTCAGATGATTGCGTCATTGACAGAATTCTCCAATCACTGCCACCAAGCTACAAGAGCTTCGTGATGAACTAAATACGCAAGGGATGAACAAGACTATTCCCGAGCTCTTCGCAATGCTGAAAGCTGCGGAGGTAGAAATCAAGAAGGAGCATCAAGTGTTGATGGTTAACAAAACCACTGGTTTCAAGAAAAAGGGCAAAGGGAAGAAGAAGGGGAACTTCAAGAAGAACAGCAAGCAAGTTGCTGATCAGGAGAAGAAACCCAAGTCTGGACCTAAGCCTGAAACTGAGTGCTTCTACTGCAAGCAGACTGGTCACTGGAAGCGGAACTGCCCCAAGTATTTGGCGGATAAGAAGGATGGCAAGGTGAACAAAGGTATATGTGATATACATGTTATTGATGTGTACCTTACTAGAGCTCGCAGTAGCACCTGGGTATTTGATACTGGTTCTGTTGCTAATATTTGCAACTCGAAACATGGACTACGGAATAAGCGGACACTAGCAAAGGACGAGGTGACGATGCGCGTGGGAAACGGTTCCAAAGTCGATGTGATCGCGGTCGGCACGCTACCTCTACATCTACCTTCGGGATTAATTTTAGACCTAAATAATTGTTATTTGGTGCCAGCGTTGAGCATGAACATTATATCTGGATCTTGTTTAATGCGAGACGGTTATTCATTTAAATCAGAGAATAATGGTTGTTCTATTTATATGAGTAATATCTTTTATGGTCATGCACCTTTGAAGAGTGGTCTATTTTTGTTGAATCTCGATAGTAGTGATACACATATTCATAATGTAGAAGCCAAAAGATGCAGGGTTGATAATGATAGTGCAACTTATTTGTGGCACTGCCGTTTAGGTCATATCGGTGTAAAGCGCATGAAGAAACTCCATACTGATGGGCTTTTGGAACCACTTGATTATGAATCACTTGGTACTTGCGGACCGTGCCTCACAGGCAAGATGACTAAAACACCGTTCTCCGGTACTATGGAGAGAGCAACAGATTTATTGGAAATCATACATACCGATGTATGTGGTCCGATGAATATTGAGGCTCGTGGCGGATATCGTTATTTTCTCACCTTCACAGATGATTTAAGCAGATATGGGTATATCTACTTAATGAAACATAAGTCTGAAACATTTGAAAAGTTCAAGGAATTTCAGAGTGAAGTTGAAAATCATCGTAACAAGAAAATAAAGTTTCTCCGATCTGATCGTGGAGGAGAATATTTGAGTTACGAGTTTGGTGTACATTTGAAAAATTGTGGAATAGTTTCGCAACTCACGCCACCCGGAACACCACAGCGTAATGGTGTGTCCGAACGTCGTAATCGTACTTTACTAGATATGGTGTGATCTATGATGTCTCTTACTGATTTACCGCTATCGTTTTGGGGTTATGCTTTAGAGACGGCCGCATTCACGTTAAATAGGGCACCATCAAAATCCGTTGAGACGACGCCTTATGAACTATGGTTTGGCAAGAAACCAAAGTTGTCGTTTCTTAAAGTTTGGGGCTGCGATGCTTATGTGAAAAAGCTTCAACCTGATAAGCTCGAACCCAAAGCGGAGAAATGTGTCTTCATAGGATTCCCAAAGGAAACTGTTGGGTATACCTTCTATCACAGATCCGAAGGCAAGACATTCGTTGCTAAGAATGGATCATTTCTAGAGAAGGAGTTTCTCTCGAAAGAAGTGAGTGGGAGGAAAGTAGAACTTGACGAGGTAACTGTACCTGCTCCCTTATTGGAAAATAGTACATCACACAAAACTGTTTCTGCGACACCTATACCAATTAGTGAGGAAGCTAATGATGATGATCATGAAACTTCAGGACAAGACACTACTGAACCACGTAGATCAACCAGAGTGAGATCCGCACCAGAGTGGGACGGTAATCCAGTTCTGGAAGTCATGCTACTAGATCATGATGAACCTACGAACTATGAAGAAGCGATGGTGAGCCCAGATTCCGCAAAGTGGCTTGAGGCCATGAAATCTGAGATGGGATCCATGTATGAGAACAAAGTATGGACTTTGGTTGACTTGCCCGATGATCGGCAAGCAATTGAGAATAAATGGATCTTCAAGAAAAAGACTGACGCTGACGGTAATGTTACTGTCTATAAAGCTCGACTTGTCGCCAAAGGTTTTCGACAAGTTCAAGGGGTTGACTACGATGAGACCTTCTCACCCGTAGCGATGCTTAAATCCGTCAGAATCATGTTAGCAATTGCCGCATTTTATGATTATGAAATATGGCAGATGGATGTCAAAACTGCATTCCGGAATGGATTTCTAAAAGAAGAGTTGTATATGATGCAACCAGAAGGTTTTGTCGGTCCAAAGGGAGCTAACAAAGTATGCAAACTCCAGCGATCCATTTATGGACTGGTGCAAGCATCTCGGAGTCGGAATAAACGCTTTGATAGTGTGATCAAAGCATTTGGCTTTATACAGACTTTTGGAGAAGCCTGTATTTACAAGAAAGTGAGTGGGAGCTCTGTAGCATTTCTGATATTATATGTGGATGACATATTGCTGATTGGAAATGATATAGAATTTCTGGATAGCATAAAGGGATACTTGAATAAAAAGTTTTTCGATGAAAGACCTCGGGGAAGCTGCTTACATATTAGGCATAAAGATCTATAGAGATAGATCAAGACGCTTAATTGGACTTTCACAAAGCACATACCTTGACAAGATTTTGAAGAAGTTCAAAATGGATCAAGCAAAGAAAGGGTTCTTGCCTGTGTTACAAGGTGTGAAGTTGAGTCAGACTCAATGCCCGACCACTGCAGAAGATATAGATAAAATGGAAGATGTTCCCTATGCTTCAGCCATAGGCTCTATCATGTATGCAATGCTGTGTACCAGACCTGATGTGTGCCTTGCTATAAGTTTAGCAGGGAGGTACCAAAGTAATCCAGGAGTGGATCACTGGACAGCGGTCAAGAACATCCTGAAATACCTGAAAAGGACTAGGGATATGTTTCTCGTATATGGAGGTGACAAAGAGCTCACCGTAAGAGGTTACGTTGATGCAAGCTTTGACACTGATCCGGACGATTCTAAATCGCAAACCGGATACGTGTTTACTTTAAACGGTGGAGCTGTCAGTTGGTGCAGTTCTAAACAAAGCGTCGTAGCGGGATCTACATGTGAAGCGGAGTACATAGCTGCTTCGGAAGCAGCAAACAAAGGAGTCTGGATGAAGGAGTTCATATCCGATCTAGGTGTCATACCTAGCGCATCGGGTCCAATGAAAATCTTTTGTGACAATACTGGTGCAATTGCTTTGGCAAAGGAATCCAGATTTCACAAAAGGACCAAACACATCAAGAGACGCTTCAAATCCATCCGGGATTTAATCCAGGTGGGAGACATAGAGATTTGCAAGATACATACGGATCTGAATGTTGCAGACCCGTTGACTAAGCCTCTTCCACGAGCAAAACATGATCAGCACCAAGGCTCCATGGGTGTTAGAATCATTACTGTGTAATCTAGATTATTGACTCTAGTGCAAGTGGGAGACTGAAGGAAATATGCCCTAGAGGCAATAATAAAGTTATTATTTATTTCCTCATATCATGATAAATGTTTATTATTCATGCTAGAATTGTATTAACCGGAAACATAATACATGTGTGAATACATAGACAAACAGAGTGTCACTAGTATGCCTCTACTTGACTAGCTCGTTAATCAAAGATGGTTATGTTTCCTAACCATGAACAAAGAGTTGTTATTTGATTAACGAGGTCACATCATTAGTTGAATGATCTGATTGACACGACCCATTCCATTAGCTTAGCACCCGATCGTTTAGTATGTTGCTATTGCTTTCTTCATGACTTATACATGTTCCTATAACTATGAGATTATGCAACTCCCGTTTACCAGAGGAACACTTTGGGTACTACCAAACGTCACAACGTAACTGGGTGATTATAAAGGAGTACTACAGGTGTCTCCAATGGTAGATGTTGGGTTAGCGTATTTCGAGATTAGGGTTTGTCACTCCGATTGTCGGAGAGGTATCTCTGGGCCCTCTCGGTAATACACATCACATAAGCCTTGCAAGCATAATAACTAAGATGTTAGTTATGAGATGATGTATTACGGAACGAGTAAAGAGACTTGCCAGTAACGAGATTGAACTAGGTACTGGATACCGACGATCGAATCTCGGGCAAGTAATATACCGATGACAAAGGGAACAACGTATGATTGTTATGCGGTCTGACCGATAAAGATCTTCGTAGAATATGTAGGAGCCAATATGGGCATCCAGGTCCCGCTATTGGTTATTGACCGGAGACATGTCTCGGTCATGTCTACATTGTTCTCGAACCGTAGGGTCCGCACGCTTAACGTTACGATGACAGTTATTATGAGTTTATGCATTTTGATGTACCGAAGGTTGTTCGGAGTCCTGGATGTGATCACGGACATGACGAGGAGTCTCGAAATGGTCGATACATAAAGATTGATATATTGGAAGGCTATGTTTGGACATCGGAAGTGTTCCGGGTGAAATCGGGATTTTACCGGAATACCGGGAGGGTTACCGGAACCCCCGGGAGGCAAATGGGCCTATTGGGCCTTAGTGGAAAAGAGAAAAGGGGCAGCCCATAGCTGGCCGCGCCCCCCCCCCCCCTTCCCCAAGTCCTATTAGGACTAGGAGAAGGGGCCGGCCCCCCTCTCTCTCCTTTCCCCCTTGGGAGTCCTAGTTGGAATAGGATTGAGGGGGGGAGTCCTACTCCCGGTAGGAGTAGGACTCCTCCCGCGCCCTCTCCCTGGCCGGACGAACCCCTCCCCCTGCTCCTTTATATACGGGGGCAGGGGGCACCCCATAGACACACAAGTTGATCATTGTTGATCGTTCCTTAGCCGTGTGCGGTGCCCCCTGCCACCAAATTCCACCTCGGTCATATCGTTGTAGAGCTTAGGCGAAGCCCTGCGTCGGTAGTACATCAAGATCGACACCACGCCGTCGTGCTGACAGAACTCTTCCTCGACGCTTTGCTGGATCGGAGCCCGAGGATCGTCATCGAGCTGAACGTGTGCTAAGAACTCGGAGGTGCCGGAGTAACGGTGCTTGGATCGGTTGGATCGGGAAGAAGACGTACGACTACTTCCTCTACGTTGTGTGATCGCTTCCGCAGTCGGTCTGCGTTGGTACGTAGACAACACTCTCCCCCTCGTTGCTATGCATCACCATGATCTTGCGTGCGCGTAGGAAAATTTTCGAAATTACTACGTTCCCCAACAGTAAACTAAGTTGCTTCTTTAACAAACGAGTGAGACCAAAGAACCTTGAAAGGTTAAGCCATTTCCGAGAATAGAATAAACGGAGATGAATGAAGTTGAAGACACTCCTTTAAGAAAGAGGAAAAGAAAGAGCCGATTCGGGTAGCACTTCGGTTGAAAAGAGATGAAAGACTTGATAAGGCGAAAAGAACTTGAGCAAAAAGGGCACAACACTCCGGTTAAATGGATAGGCATGAAAAGAACATGATCTTTGACAAAACGAGATGATGGGTGAAAAGAACAACATCGCAATGCCTTCGGAACAAAAGAATAGCAGATAGATAATTGAAATAGGAGAATGGAGAAGAAAATGTCAACTTCTGCCACAAAAGAGCTTGAAAAGGCATCTTTAGGAGAAGGGTCGAACGGAGTTGTTGGAACACCAACAACGAAAAGAATACGCTTGATATGGTCTTATGGAATACATCTCAAATTATGAGGTGACAACCTGCCACTCACGGGAAAAGAATTGGATTGGTATGAACAAGGAGACGAGAAAGCTATTACACCGGGAGGATAGATGAAGAAATTGGATCATTTATAAGCACCATAATTAGCAACAATCCTTACGGAAAGTTTTAGGTGAAATATAACCCAAGATAATTCCAATGAAGAGATTGATGGATTTAAAATACCTCATTCTTAATAACGTGTGAATGATGAAACATGAACTCAAATTATCAAGAATGACATAATACCACCTCCAATGATACGGAAGAAAGAATTGCACTCTGGATAGCAAGATGAAGAAAAACTTGAGCTCCTCTGAAAAGAATCTTGATGAACACTTCGAGAAGGAATTAAATCCTTGATGAACCATCATGCAGAACCTTCATGAAGAACTCCGTTAAGCAAAAGAATGATCAAACGGAAGGAAAGAGAAGTTGAAAACACAAGGTGAATCCTTGTACCGATTTAGATGAATCTCCGTGGTGAAATAATTGAGAGAACTTGGAACTCCAGGAAAAAGAGAAGATGAAACAATTGAATTTAGGAATTTGATGGACCTCCGGAATAAGGAATTAATCACTATGAAGAAACAAGAATAAGAATTACGTCATGCTTATCCTTCATCAATTTAAATTGATGACGAGCAAACGAATTTGGCATACTACTTATTCTCGTTGAAAAGGATTAAGAGAGATACCGATAACTTGATAAGGTCTTCAACGAAACACCGGTAGGATTGAAAAGAACGAAAGAATTGATATGATAACCATGGAAGAGAAACTTGAGCAAACCACCATAAGAATTGAAAAAGAACGAAGAAAAGATAAATAAACACCGGGAAGAATTAGAGAACGAATCAGGATACTTGAGGGAATTTAGATACAACTGAAACAAAGAGATCATGCGCTGATTAAAGAATATTGAATGATGCACCGGTGAGATTTGGGGAACGAGAGCTGAAAGCTGAGAATGAACAAGTCTTCTGAAATGATGGGCTCCGGATAATCGAACTGAAAATACCCTTGAATATCTCCTGATGGGTGAGAAAAATTCTCACAATCGAAAATAATTATGACAGGATGGCAACAAGCTAGCACCATGAATCTTGAAGAGAATGGAGCAAGATTAAAGAGAAACTCTACTTTGGTCTTGAATATCTGAGAATGACGATGAGAAACACCACCAAATTGTTGAGATACTCCGGGATGAAAATGGAAAGGTTGAACCAACAATGAAAGAATTTGAAAGATCAAGGGGAAAGGCATTTGACTGATGATAATTCATTCTTACGTCAATTTTGAAATGATTTTGAGAATAACTCCGGAAAAATAAGAAGAGTCAGGTAAGATCCTGGAAAAAGACCTGTGGGTTAGGGCCCACTCAAAAGAAAACACCATTGAATGATTTACAAGAGAGAAAGCACCGGTTGAAATAAAAGACTTGAATGAGAGAACATCCTCGAAAGATCTTGAACGGATGCAGAGTGGAAACACGAATCTTCGAGATATCTTGAGCACTCCGGAACAATTGAATAGCGAGAAATGAATGAATATGAGGAGCACTGGTATGAGAAGGCATTTGAAGCAAGGAAAAGAATATGATCAACACAGAAAAACTAGAATTGAAACCACCGGAGATGAAAAGAATGAAGAATGACAAACTTGGAGCTCCATTATAATCTTCATGAGAATCACCGGATAAGAACATTGATGGAGAAAAATAATGGAGAGACTTCACATCAATAAAAGTATACATGAAAAAGAAATATGAGTCCTTGAGGAAAAAGGGTGGGTGGGCGGGAAAAACAAAGGCAACTTGGAACGGATGAAGCAAACATCGTTGAGAAGAACTGATAATTGATCTTGCAAAAGTTGAAGTGATCGGATCCACTTGAAGAGAAACACGCCGGTAGAGAAGGAATTTAGATGACAATCTCGATGATCAAGAAGGATTTGTATTCACATAGAAATATGAGAACACCGCTTGGAAAAGGTATGGAATCAACATTTGACATTGAAGCAACTCGAATACCACAACTCAAAACAAAACAAAGGATTGGCTTGCAGAATAAGCCGGAACAAACATATGATAGAGATTTCGTCCGAAGTTTTTGTGGTGGGGCCTACACGGGCTCGATCGTACAACACCATCATGTACAAGGCAGTGCACATGACATACGAAGCGTTCCCGAGTCGGCATAGCCAAGGACTCTTTAAGACACAACGAGACCACTGTAAAACCAAACGTGAATAGGCGGACCACTAGACGTCGAACCCCAATTTCATATCATACATCTGTCGGAAAAATATCCTAAGAGCTACTTGATTTCCCACATAAACTCCCGAAACTTTCCGGTTATGCAATCAGGTGTTGGGGGTACATGGGAAGCATAATATCTCACCCAAAACTAGCAAATCCTACATCCAGCCGTATCCATCCTTCAACACATAACCAAGAAACCTTCGGAAATCATTTACCTCAACCTTCGAAAAGCATCCGTTATACGAGTTATGGCAATACTCCCGAACTCCCGCCCCAGTACTGGGTGGCATCGAGGTTATCTCACCAACAACTTCATAAAAGAGATTTTTTATGTCGGCGAACTAAACTCAGGTATTCCAGAACTGCAACGATAAAATTGTGACGACAACACCTCGGAGCTCAACTCCCCAGGACACTGCCACAACCCCTAAATGACAGGAGGCACCAAGAACAATGTTCTCGTCACAAAACCATCGGAACGATTCCAAGATACCCGTGTGATCCTAAATTTTTTCTAGTGAAATTTGAGAAGAGAACAGTCAAAACTCTACGTTAGGATGCCTCACCAGAGCGACGAAGGGACTGGGGAGTAAAAAGAATTCCTAAACTCTCCGATATATAATTCCTAAATGACTCAAAACATTTTTCTAGACTCAACTCATCAGCTAATTCGATCAAGCAGTGGGGGCTCCTAAGGTCGGGGAAGGCTCTGATTACCAACTTATAACGCCCTCGATGCGGCTATATCTCCTACGTGTCGAAGCACGACTTAGAGGCATAATCGCATTGAAAGCAATGTCGCAAGTGAGGTAATCTTCACACAACCCATGTAATACATAAGGGGAAAGAGATACATAGTTGGCTTACAATCGCCACTTCACACAAATACATGAATAAAGCATTACATCAACCAGATACAATCAAGATCCGACTACGGAACCAAAATAGAAGAAGACTACCCCAAATGCTACACAGATCCCCAATCAACCCCAACTGGGCTCCACTACTGATCAACTAGAACGAAATAGCACAAAGGACAAGATCTTCATCGAGCTCCTCCTGAGCTTGGTTGCGTCATCTGCATGGACTCATCGGCACCTGCAAGCTGGTTTTGGAAGTATCTGTGAGTCACGGGGACTCAGCAATCTCACACCCTCGCGATCAAGACTATTTAAGCTTATGGGTAAGGTAAAGGTATGAGGTGGAGCTGCAGCAAGCGACTAGCATATATGGTGGCTAACATACGCAAATGAGAGCGAGAAGAGAAGGCAAAGCACGGTCGATAAAAGTATGATCAAGAAGTGATCCTAGAACAACCTACGCCAAGCATAACTCCAACACCGTGTTCACTTCCCGGACTCCGCCGGAAAGAGACCATCACGGTTACACACGCGGTTGATGCATTTTAATTAAGGTCAACTTCAGGTTTTCTACAACCAGACGTTAACAAAGTCCCATCTGCCCATAACCACGGGCACGGCTTTCGAAAGTTCAAATCCCTGCAGGGGTGTCCCAACTTAGCCCATCACAAGCTCTCACGGTCAACGAAGGATATTCCTTCTAGCGGGAAGACCCGATCAGACTCGGAATCCCGGTTACAAGACATTTCGACAATGGTAAAACAAGTCCAGCAAGACCACCCGATGCGCCGACATCCCGATAGGAGCTGCACATATCTCGTTCTCAGGGCAACACCGGATAAGCAATCCGTACAACTAAAACCAGCCCTCGAGTTTCCCCGAGGTGGCGCTGCAAGGGGCTCTAGTTTGGACCAACGCTTAGACAAGCACTGGCCCGGGGGGGGGTTAAAATAAAGATGACCCTCGGGATGCGTGACTCCCAAGGGAAAAAGGGGCTGGGTGGCGAATGGTAAAACGAAGGTTGGGCCTTGCTGGAGGAGTTTTATTCAAAGCGAACTGTCAAGGGGTTCCCATTATAACCCAACCGCGTAAGGAACGCAAAATCCGGGAACATAACACCGATATGACGGAAACTAGGGCGGCAAGAGTGGAACAAAACACCAGGCATAAGGCCGAGCCTTCCACCCTTTACCAAGTATATAGATCCATTATTTAAATAAGAGGTATTGTGATATCCCAACAAAATATCCATGTTCCAACATGGAACAAGCTCCAATCTTCACCTGCAACTAACAACGCTATAAGAGAGGCTGAGCAAAGCGGTAACATAGCCAAACAACGGTTTGCTAGGACAAGGTGGGTTAGAGGCTTGGCTCAACAATATGGGAGGCATGATAAGCAAGTGATAGGTATCGCAGCATAGGCATAGCAAAAGAGCGAGCATCTCGCAAGCAAAGATAGAAGTGATTTCGAGGGTATGATCATCTTGCCTGAAATCCCGCAAGGAAGAAGAACGAGTCCATGAAGAAGATAAACGAAAGTAGTCGAACGGATCCTCACAGACACGACGTTATCGGAACTAACCCGAAGAAGCAACACCGGAAAGAAAGCACACAAGATGGTAAACAAGCACCACATAAGCATGGCATGATGCACAACCAAGTATGATGCATGTCCGGTTTAAATATGCATGGCATGGCAAAGTGCACAAACAAAACTACAAATTAAGTGGAGCTGAATATGCAACGAGTTGCATATTGACGGACACCACAATAATTATTTAGTTCTCTCTCGTTTAGGTACCCAACAATATTAAATGTTGATTAACATGGCAAGAGGTGAGGCATAACAAAACTACACCATCTAAACAATTTAAATGGGGACGGATATAACAAATAACGGATCCGGTAAATCCCCATATGCATTAGTAGTTGGGGAACGTAGTAATTTCAAAAAAAATTCCTATGCACACGCAAGATCATGGTGATGCATAGCAACGAGAGGGGAGAGTGTGATCTACGTACCCTTGTAGACCGACAGCGGAAGTGTTATGACAACGTGGTTGATGTAGTCGTACGTCTTCACGGCCCGACCGATCAAGCACCGAAACTACGACACCTCTGAGTTCTAGCACATGTTCAGCTCGATGATGATCCCCGGACTCCGATCTAGCAAAGTGTCAGGGAAGAGTTCCGTCAGCACGACGGCGTGGTGACGATCTTGATGTTCTACCGTCGCAGGGCTTCGCCTAAGCACCGCTACAATATTATCAAAGATTATGGTGGAGGTGGGCACCGCACACGGCTAAGAGAACGATCACGAAGATCAACTTGTGTGTCTAGAGGTGCCCCCCTGCCCCCGTATATAAAGGAGCAAGGGGGAGGAGGCCGGCCCTAGGAGGGGCCCGCCAGGGAGTAGGATTCCTACTCCTAGTTGGAGTAGGTTTCCTCCTTTCCTAGTCCAACTAGGAGAAGGGGGGAAATGGGGGAAGAGGGGAAGGAAGGGAGAGAGGGGCCGCACCCCAAACCCCTTGTCCAATTTGGACTGGGCTTGGGAGGGGCGCGCGCCACCTCCTCGTCCTTTCCACTAAGGCCCATTAAGGCCCATTGCTTCTTCCTCGTATTCCCGTAACTCCCCGGTACCTCCGAAAATACCCGAATCACTCGGAACCTTTCCGATGTCCGAATATAGTCATCCAATATATTGATCTTTACATCTCGACCATTTCGAGACTCCTCGTCATGTCCCCGATCTCATCCGGGACTCCGAACTCCTTCGGTACATCAAAACTCATAAACTCATAATATAACTGTCATCGAAACCTTAAGCGTGCGGACCCTACGGGTTCGAGAACAATGTAGACATGACCGAGACACGTCTCCGGTCAATAACCAATAGCGGAACCTGGATGCTCATATTGGCTCCCACATATTCTACGAAGATCTTTATCGGTCAGACCGCATAACAACATACATTGTTCCCTTTGTCATCGGTATGTTACTTGCCCGATATTCAATCGTCGGTATCTCAATACCTAGTTCAATCTCGTTACCGGCAAGTCTCTTTACTCGTTTCGTAATACATCATCTCGCAACTAACTCATTAGTTGCAATGCTTGCAAGGCTTATGTGATGCGCATTACCGAGAGGGCCCAGAGATACCTCTCCGACAAACGGAGTGACAAATCCTAATTTTGAAATACGCCAACCCAACATGTACCTTTGGAGACACCTGTAGAGCTCCTTTATAATCACCCAGATACGTTGTGACGTTTGGTAGCACACAAAGTGTTCCTCCGGCAAACGGGAGTTGCATAATCTCATAGTCATAGGAACATGTATAAGTCATGAAGAAAGCAATAGCAACATACTAAATGATCGAGTGCTAAGCTAATGGAATGGGTCATGTCAATCACATCATTCTTCTAATGATGTGATCCCGTTAATCAAATAACAACTCTTTTGTTCATGGTTAGGAAACATAACCATCTTCGATTAACGAGCTAGTCAAGTAGAGGCATACTAGTGACACTCTGTTTGTCTATGTATTCACACATGTATTATGTTTCTGGTTAATATAATTCTAGGATGAATAATAAAAATTTATCATGATATAAGGAAATAAATAATAACTTTATTATTGCCTCTAGGGCATATTTCCTTCAGTCTCCCACTTGCACTAGAGTTAATAATCTAGTTCACATCGCCATGTGATTCAACACTAATAGTTCACATCACCATGTGATTAACACCCATAGTTCACATTGTCATGTGACCTATACCCAAAGGGTTTACTAGAGTCAGTAATCTAGTTCACATCGTTTATGTGATTAACACCCAAAGAGTACTAAGGTGTGATCATGTTTTGCTTGTGAGATAATTTTAGTCAACGGGTCTGTCACATACAGATCCGTAAGTATTTTGTGAATTCTATGTCTACAATGCTCTGCACGGAGCTACTCTAGCTAATTGCTCCCACTTTCAATATGTATCTAGATCGAGACTTAGAGTCATCCAGATGTGTGTCAAAACTTGCATCGACGTAACTTTTTACGACGAACCTTTTTGTCACCTCCATAATTGAGAAATATTTCCTTATTCCACTAAGGATAATTTTGACCGCTGTCTAGTGATCTACTCTTAGATCACTATTGTACTCCCTTGCTTAACACAGTGTAGGGTATACAATAGATCTGGTACACAGCATCGCATACTTTATAGAACCTATGGCTGAGGCATAGGGAATGACTTTCATTATCTTTCTATCTTCTTCCGTGGTCGGGCTTTGAGTCTTACTCAATTTCACACCTTGTAACACAGCCAAGAACTCTTTGTTTGACTATTCCAATTTTTCAACTACTTCAAAATATTGTCAAGGTATGTACTCATTGAAAAAAAACTTATCAAGCGTCTTGATCTATCTCTATAGATCTTGATGCTTAATATGTAAGCAGCTTCACCGAGGTCTTTCTTTGAAAAACTTCTTTCAAAACACTCCTTTATGCTTTGCAGAATAATTCTACATTATTTCCGATCAACAATATGTCATTCACATATACTTATCAGAAATTTTGTAGTGCTCCCACTCACTTTCTTGTAAATACAAGCTTCACCGCAAGTCTGTATAAAACTATATGCTTTGATCATCTCATCAAAGTGCATATTCCAACTCCGAGATGCTTGCACCAGTCCATAGATGGATCGCTGGAGCTTGCACATTTTGTTAGCACCTTTAGGATTGACAAAACCTTCTGGTTGTATCATATACAACTCTTCTTTAATAAATCCATTAAGGAATGCAGTTTTGTTTATCCATTTGCCGGATTTCATAAAATGCGGCAATTGCTAACATGATTCGGCCAGACTTAAGCATAGATACGAGTGAGAAACTCTCATCATAGTCAACACCTTGAACTTGTCGAAAACCTTTTTGCGACAATTCTAGCTTTGTAGATAGTAACACTACTATCAGCGTCCGTCTTCCTCTTGAATATCCATTTAATCTCAATGGCTCACCGATTATTGGGCAAGTCAATCAAAGTCCATACTTTGTTTTCATACATGGATCTCATCTCAGATTTCATGGCCTCAAGCCATTTCGCGGAATCTGGGCTCATCATCGCTTCCTCATAGTTCGTAGGCTCGTCATGGTCAAGTAACATGACCTTCAGAACTGGATTACCGTACCACTCTGGTGCGGATCTCACTCTGGTTTTACCTACGAGGTTCGGTAGTAACTTGATCTGAAGTTACATGATCATCATCATTAGCTTCCTCACTAATCGGTCTAGTAGTCACAGGAACAGATTTCTGTGATGAACTACTTTCCAATAAGGGAGCAGGTACAGTTACCTCATCAAGTTCTACTTTCCTCCCACTCACTTCTTTCGAGAGAAATTCCTTCTCTAGAAAGGATCCATTCAAAGCAACGAATATCTTGCCTTCGGATCTGTGATAGAAGATGTACCCAACATTTTCTTTTGGGTATCCTATGAAGACGCACTTCTCCGATTTGGGTTTGAGCTTATTAGGTTGAAACTTTTTCACATAAGCATTGCAACCTCAAACTTTAAGAAACGACAGCTTAGGTTTCTTGCCAAACCATAGTTCATACGGTGTCGTTTCAACGGTTTTAGATGGTGCCCTATTTAACGTGAATGCAGCTGTCTCTAATGCATAACCCCAAAACGATAGTGGTAGATCGATAAGAGACATCTTAGGTCGCACCATATCTAATAAAGTACGGTTATGACGTTCGGACACACCATTACATTGTGGTGTTCCTGGTGGCGTGAGTAGTGAAACTATTTCACATTGTTTTTAACTGAAGGCCAAACTCGTAACTCAAATACTCTTCTCTACGATCAGATCATAGAAACTTTATTTTCTTGTTATGATGATTTTTCACTTCACTCTGAAATTCTTTGAACTTTTCAGATGTTTCAGACTTATGTTTCATCAAGTAGATATACTCATATCTGCTCAAATCATTTGTGAAAATCAGAAAATAATGATACCTGTCGCGAGCCTCAATATTCATCAGACCACATATATCAGTATGCATGATTTCCAACAAATCTGTTGCTCGCTCCATTGTTCCGAAGAACAGAGTCTTAGTCATCTTGCCCATGAGGCATGGTTCGCAAGCATCAACTGATTCATAATCAAGTGATTCCAAAAGCCCATTAGCATGGAGTTTCTTCATGCGCTTTACACCAATATGACCTAAACGGCAGTGCCACAAATAAGTTGCACTATCATTATTAACTTTGCATCTTTTGGTTTCAATATTATGATTATGTGTATCACTATGATCGAGATCCAATGAACTATTTTCATTGGGTGTGTAACCATATAAGATTTTATTCATGTAAACAGAACAACAATTTATTCTCTTACTTAAATGAATAACCGTATTACAATAAACACGATCAAATCATGTTCATGCTCAACACAAACACCAAATAACACTTATTTAGGTTCAACACTAATCCCGAAATTATAGGGAGTGTGCGATGATGATCATATCAATCTTGGAACCACTTCCAACACACATTGTCACTTCACCCTTAACTAGTCTCTCTTTATTCTGCAACTCCCGTTTCGAGTTACTAATCTTAGCAATTGAACTAGTATCAAATACTGAGGGGTTGCTATAAACACTAGTAAAGTACACATCAATAACATGTATATCAAATATACTTATGTTCACTTTGCCATTCTTCTTATCCGCCAATCACTTGGGGTAGTTCCGCTTCCAGTGACCAGTCCCTTTGCAGTAGAAGCACTTAGTCTCAGGCTTAGGACCAGAGTTGGGCTTCTTCACTTGAGCAGCAACTTGCTTGCTGTTCTTCTTGAAGTTCCCCTTCTTCCCTCTACCCTTTTCTTGAAACTAGTGGTCTTGTCTACCATCAACACTTCATGTTTTTCTCGATTTCTACCTTCGTCAATTTCAGCATTACGAAGAGCTTGGGAATTGTTTCCGTTATCCCTTGCATATTATAGTTCATCACGAAGTTCTACTAACTTGGTGATGGTGACTAGAGAATTCTGTCAATCACTATTTTATCTGGAAGATTAACTCCCACTTGATTCAAGCGATTGTAGTACCCAGACAATCTGAGCACATGCTCACTGCTTGAGCGATTCTCTTCCATCTTTTAGCTATAGAACTTGTTGGAGACTTCATATCTCTCAACTCGGGTATTTGCTTGAAATATTAACTTCAACTCCTGGAACATCTCATATGGTCCATGATGTTCAAAACGTCTTTGAAGTCCCGATTCTAAGCCGTTAAGCATGGTGCACTAAACTATCAAGTAGTCATCATATTGAGCTAGCCAAACATTCATAACGTCTGCATCTGCTCCTGCAATAGGTCTGTCACCTAGCGGTGCATCAAGGACATAATTCTTCTGTGCAGCAATGAGGATAAACCTCAGATCACGGATCCAATCCGCATCATTGCTACTAACATCTTTCAACACAATTTTCTCTAGGAACATATCAAAATAAACACAGGGAAGCAACAACGCGAGCTATTGATCTACAACATGATTTGCAAAATACGACTAGGACTAAGTTCATGATAAATTTAAGTTCAATTTAATCATATTACTTGAGAACTCCCACTTAGATAGGCATCCCTCTAATCCTCTAAGTGATCACGTGATCCAAATCAACTAAACCATGTCCGATCATCACGTGAGATGGAGTAGTTTCATTGATGAACATCACTATGTTGATCATATCTACTATATGATTCACGCTCGACCTTTCGGTCTCCGTGTTCCGAGGCCATATCTGTATATGCTTGGCTCGTCAAGTATAACCTGAGTATTCCGCGTCTGCAACTGTTTTGCACCCATTGTATTTGAACGTAGAGCCTATCACACCCGATCATCACGTGGTGTCTCAGCACGAAGAACTTTCGCAACGGTGCATACTCAGGGAGAACACTTCTTGATAATTAGTGAGAGATCATCTTAAAATGCTACCGTCAAACTAAGCAAAATAAGATGTATAAAAGATAAACATCATATGCAATCAAAATATGTGACATGATATGGCCATCATCATCTTGCGCCTTTGATCTCCATCTCCAAAGTACTGTCATGATCTCTATCATCACCGGCATGACACCATGATCTCCATCATCTTGATCTATATCAATGTGTCTTCACACGGTCGTCTCGCCAACTATTGCTCTTGCAACTATTGATATTGCATAGCGATAAAGTAAAGCAATTATTTGGCGCTTGCATCTTATGCAATAGAGAGATAACCATAAGGCTTTTGCCAGTTGCCGATAACTTCAACAAAACATGATCATCTCATACAACAACTTATATCTCATCACGTCTTGACCATATCACATCACAACATGGCCTGCAAAAACAAGTTAGACGTCCTCTACTTTGTTGTTGCAAGTTTTACATGGCTGCTACGGGCTTAAGCAAGAACCAATCTTACCTACGAATCAAAAAACCACAACGATAGTTTGTCAAGTTGGTGTTGTTTTAACCTTCGCAAGGACCGGGCGTAGCCATACTCGGTTCAACTAAAGTTGGAGAAACTGACACCCGCCAGCCACCTGTGTGCAAAGCACGTCAGTAGAACCAGTCTCACGTAAGCGTACGCGTAATGTCGGTCCGAGCTGCTTCATCCAACAATACCGCTGAACCAAAGTATGGCATGCTGGTAAGCAGTATGACTTATATCGCCCACAACTCACTTGTGTTCTACTCGTGCATATAACATCAACACATAAAACCTAGGCTCTGGTACCACTGTTGGGGAATATAGTAATTTCAAAAAAATTCCTACGCACACGCAAGATCATGGTGATGCATAGCAACGAGAGGGGAGAGTGTGATCTACGTACCCTCGTAGACCGACAGCGGAAGCGTTATGACAACGCGGTTGATGTAGTCGTACGTCTTCACGGCCCGACCGATCAAGCACCGAAACTACGGCACCTCCGAGTTCTAGCACACGTTCAGCTTGATGACGATCCCCAGACTCCGATCCAGCAAAGTGTCGAGGAAGAGTTCCGTCAGCACGACGGCGTGGTGATGATCTTGATGTTCTACCGTCGCAGGGCTTCGCCTAAGCACCGCTACAATATTATCGAGGATTATGGTGGAGGGGGGCACCGCACACGGCTAAGAGAACGATCACGAAGATCAACTTGTATGTCTAGAGGTGCCCCCCTGCCCCCGTATATAAAGGAGCAGGGGGGAGGATGCCGGCCCTAGGAGGGGCGCGCTAGGGAGTAGGATTCCTACTCCTAGTTGGAGTAGGTTTCCTCCTTTCCTAGTCCAACTAGGAGAAGGGGGGAAAGGGGGGAAGAGGGGAAGGAAGGGAGAGAGGGGCCGCGCCCCAAACCCCTTGTCCAATTCGGACTGGGCTTGGGAGGGGCGCGCGCCACCTCCTCGTCCTTTCCACTAAGGCCCATTAAGGCCCATTGCTTCTTCCTCGTATTCCCGTAACTCCCCAGTACCTCCGAAAATACCCGAATCACTCGGAACCTTTCCGATGTCCGAATATAGTCGTCCAATATATCGATCTTTACGTCTCGACCATTTCGAGACTCCTCGTCATGTCCCCGATCTCATCCGGGACTCCGAACTCCTTCGGTACATCAAAACTCATAAACTCATAATATAACTGTCATCGAAACCTTAAGCGTGCGGACCCTATGGGTTCGAGAACAATGTAGACATGACCGAGACACGTCTCAATAGCGGAACCTGGATGTTCATATTGGCTCCCACATATTCTACGAAGATCTTTATTGGTCAGACCGCATAACAACATACGTTGTTCCCTTTGTCATCGGTATGTTACTTGCCCGAGATTCGATCGTCGGTATCTCAATACCTAGTTTAATCTCGTTACCGGCAAGTCTCTTTACTCGTTTCGTAATACATCATCTCGCAACTAACTCATTAGTTGCAATGCTTGCAAGGCTTATGTGATGTGCATTACTGAGAGGGCCCAGAGATACCTCTCCGACAATGTACCTTTGGAGACACCTGTAGAGCTCCTTTATAATCACCCAGTTACGTTGTGACGTTTGGTAGCACACAAAGTGTTCCTCCGGCAAACGGGAGTTGCATAATCTCATAGTCATAGGAACATGTATAAGTCATGAAGAAAACAATAGCAACATACTAAACGATCGGGTGCTAAGCTAATGGAATGGGTCATGTCAATCACATCATTCTTCTAATGATGTGATCCCGTTAATCAAATAACAACTCTTTTGTTCATGGTTAGGAAACATAACCATCTTCGATTAACGAGCTAGTCAAGTAGAGGCATACTAGTGACACTCTGTTTGTCTATGTATTCACACATGTATTATGTTTTCGGTTAATACAATTCTAGCATGAATAATAAACATTATCATGATATAAGGAAATAAATAATAACTTTATTATTGCCTCTAGGGCATATTTCCTTCATTAGTAATTTATTGCAACAACAATTTAAACATTTTAATTGTTGTTATCATGATGTGGATGACATGAACAAGTTTATGCAATTTTTATTAAAAGTTGACAAGAGCATTATGAAGCATTTGTCACCGTGGTGGAAAGAAAAGGGGTGCCACGGTGATAACAAAACGGTGCCACAGCAACGTTCTGGTTACGGTAACTTGATTGAGATATCGATGCAAAGGAGAAGTGTGCGGATGCGTGCAAAAGATGGTGGGGCGCTCCCAGATTCCGGGTGTCCCATGAGTTGACGATGGTGACAAGGCAAAAGAGGGGCAACGTGCACCGACAATTCGAGCACGGAGCAAGCACGAGCATCTCATACATCACACATGCATTAGTTCATGGGCGGTCGTCTCGAGGTTATACCTTCGAAGCATGCGTTATCAGAGCGGTTCAGGTCAAGCAATGTAGTCGTTCACGATCTTCGTGGAAAGTAGTGGTACTCGACGATGGTAGAGGAAGTAATTGTTCACGGTTCGTTCTGGGAAATAGTCATTCTCGTGGCGACGGTAGTCGAAGTAGTCGTACTTGCAAACTTGTCGGATCCACGTCGACGGTAGTTGAAGTAGGGGGTACACGACGACGGTAGAGGTACTCGCGACGGTAGTGGTACACGTTTTTGTAGAAGGACTTGACGAATCCGAGTCACTTGGGGTCGACGGTAGTCGTACTTGACGATTTTTGTTCATGGGTCTTCGGCGTCGGTAGTAGTTCTAGGCGCTGGGTGTCGAGGTACTTAGCATTCTTGGGATTCCGAAGAAGGCAGTAGAGGTACTTGACGTGTCACAATGTAGTCGAACTTGACGAATCCGGGTCTCCTCGGGGACTTGATGCATCCGAGTTCTTCTTGTTTGTAGATGTACTTGGCGTTCTGAGTCTGGGTCTTGCCGGTCTTGATGGTCTGAAATGAACAAAACACAAAGGACCCCGGGTGGCAGCAGCAAGGAAGCGATGGTAGTGGTCAGCGACAGAAAGCAGCTGTGGGTTCTAGTGGCCGGCATCACCGGATCTCACGGAGAGGAGGCTGACGACGAAGCAACAGAGGTGGGCGTCGGGCCATGGACGTCTCTGGCCAAAGCAAAAGAGCGAAGGGGCGCCGGCTGGCGTTGGACTCGGCGGCCTGCAGGTCCCTGGCGCTGGCTGCGCAGGCACCAGACGGAGGAGGAGAAGGGGCGCGCCATAGCTCGCAGAAGCTCCGGCGAGGGCATCGGTGGCCGGTGACGGGCGAAGCGATGCCGAGGGTGGCCGGGGTGCAGAAGACGCGACGAGGAGAAAACCAGAGGAGAGGCGGCGCGGGAGGTCCTCGGAGTAGGCAGGACGATGGCGAAGGTCAAGGGGCTCCTGCTCCTGCCGGTGGCGACGAAGAAATAGGCGCGGTTGTCCATCGCAGGGGCGGAGGCACGGTGCTCTGGACCGGCAGGGCCGCGGCGGCGCTATGATGCTCTGCAGATGGAGGAGGCGCGGGGAGAAGGAGAGGAATCGAGAGGAGGGAGGAGCGATGCGAGAAGGAAAGAGAGGGGGTCGAACGAGAGGGAGATGGGGACGAGCTTATAACTGGCCAAATGGGCCGGCCCGGCCCGGCACGGCACGGCCCATCCTAATCGTGCCTGGCACGGCCCGGCCCGCCGAGGCACGATTAGTATACGGGCCGTGCCGTGCCAACCCGCGTGCTGCAGCCTTCAGCCCAGGCACGGCCCATATGCTAATCGGGCCGACCCACAGGCACACTAGGCCCGCTAATCCGCCTCCTATTTTGCGCACTGGGCATTTTTAGCCTATTTTTACCTGTTGGGCCACATTAGGATACATAAAAAAATTAAAAAAAGATAATCGGGCCATGCCGTGCCGGCCCACGTGCTCGGCCTTCAGGCCCAGGCACGACCCCTGGCGTGCCGCATGCCGGGCCTGGCCCGTTTAGCACGTGCCGTGCCGTGCCGGCCGTGCTACCGGGCCGGCCCAGTTATCCCGGCCCGTTTGGCCAGCTATAGACGAGCTGAAGCTCTCTGGTGGCGGAGGGAGAGGGGATCGGTGGGAGGCCTCCCTTGGCGCTAGGGTTAGGATTAGATGGGCCTGGAGGCCGGCCCAGTGGGGAGGGCGCCGACTGGGCCTTAGAAGGCTGCGGGCCTGCTGGTTTTCTCTCCCTCTCTCTCTCTCTTTCTCTAAAATCTCTTTTTCCATTAAAAAAACAAAACAGAAAAGAGAAAGAAAAGAAAGAGAAGTTAGGGATGGAATTTGGGCATGGGGATAATTTTCCCGGACTCGTAAGAATATTCATGGTCCGAGAAAATTAGAAGTGGCAAGATCGGAAGATACGAATTCAAACTCATTTGAATTTAATCAAATGGTTTCAACTAGGGCTAGGGTTTTGAAGTGCCCAGAAATGTTGAGAATTTAGGTGGAGCTCGGGGAAGTGACGAAAGAAATTACAAGAAAAGTTTGGGGACCAAGCTTGAAGCGGAAAAGGGCATGTGATAAAGTGCAAGTGTGTTATAGGTGATTCCGAAAATGGAATATTTAATATAGCTCCCTAATATCGGGAGGATATGTTATAAAGAGAATCACCAAGTGAATTTCCTCGGTTTAAATGGATCAAAGATCCATGCCATTTATTTAGTTGATTTAAGAAAAGGAATGACATGATGGCATGATGACATGATGCAATGCACAACACGCAAGCAATGACAAGGCAACAACAGTGAATAACTGGAGGACACCTGGCGTAACGGTCTCGGGGCGTTACACTACCGCCCGACCGGAGCGGTACTACCGCTTACAGGCGGTAGGCGGAACTATCGTGCCTTACTGTTGTGCAATTACTGCTAAAATCGACACGAAAAGAGCAGGACCCAAAATCAAGGCGATACTGGAGCGGTACTACCGCTTGACGCTACAAGCGGTACTACCGCTGCCGACCGCGATACTACCGCAGAGAGGAAACCAAAACAGCCATAACTTCTTCATAAGAGCTCCGAATTGAGCAAACTCAAGCTTGTTGGATGAACTCGAGCTTGTCATCAATATGACCATAAGCTCTAAGACTCACAAAGAGAAACAAACAAGAACAAAAAAAATGATGCAAGGATGCAATGGTTTGAGCTCTCTATGAACGATACGATCAAGCTACTCATCGAGAGCCCCCCTTGATAGTAGGGCAATCGATTCTATAACCCGGTCTCCCAACCACCACTATGAGACCGGTAAAATAGAAAACCTATCAAGGGCAAATCTTTGTCTTGCACATAGTCCACTTGAGCTAGATGATGACGATCTTGACTTCCTTAAGTTGGACCACCTTTCTTCATTGTGTTGGCTCGATGAAAACTAGTTCATTGCTCCCCCATACTCCACTATGGGTGAGCCACTCTTCGGCACATCTTCATAAATTCATTGTTACCATAATGGATGACAAGCTTCGAGCATTTGATCTCTTCGTGATGCTCCATTTGAACTTGCACATCGCAACCTAACCCCAGAAAGAACTCTCACGAAAACCATGGGTTAGCAAACAAAGCATAATGGACAATGCTTACCATACCATGAGATCACTTGATCCCCCAGTACATCTTGTATGATTTGTGTGTTGATCAACTTAATTCATTCTTGACTTAATCTTGATCAACCTTGAATCTTTCCAATTCTCTTCATCTGGATGATGTCTTGAAGGTAGACATGAATGATCACACAATCTTCTTCTTTAAGACATGCTTGCAATAAGCTCAACACTCACATGACCAATATTTGGATAATTCCTTGAATAGCACATTGGTCGACACCAACTCTCCTTGAGACCAACACATGTACTCCAAGAAAAGCCTATGGATAAAACCTTCAAATATAACTCAAGGCAACCATTAGTCCATAGAGATTGCTATCAATTACCAAAATCAAACATGGGGGCACCGCATGTTCTTTCACATGCAATAGTGGGATGAGTGGCAACTGTGTGTCCTCGTGCTGAGTAGCCTCTTCCTCCAGCACCTGCTCTTCCTCTCCTCTGAGATACGTAGGTGTGTTGTTCCAGTCTAGGCCAGGCTCTTCAACTGGCTCGCCTACCTAGGCGGGATGCTCTGGTAGAACGACATTACCAACGACAAAACTATTGAATATGTGAAAGTCGAGGTGCTTATTGCAAAAGTCAAGTTTTATATCTAGTAACAAATATCAAGGAAGGTTTCATTAAATGTACACTAAGGCCTCATTTGATAGCAGGGGATCCTCCCGGGATCCCCGTCCTTTCCCGGGTGGGAACAACCCGAGTAAATTTCGCCCCAGTTTTCTCAATGGCCCGTTTCATGCCAAGCCGAAGAGGTGTTTCCGTCCACGACCCATCCCGATTCCCTGGGTAGGAAACCCTCGCCTTCTAACATCGGGAGAACTCTCCCTGTTTCTTCTCGCGAAGCGCAGCTCGCGTTGCTTTGAGCACTTCTCTCGTCCCCTAACCTCGTGGACCTTCCAAAGGGCCATGTTGCTTTTCCACGAGATTTCTGATTTGCCCAGAATATTCTGCCCGGGGCATCTTCTCCATGGAAATAACTGCCCTCACATCCAAACAACGCCTAAGTGGTTTGAGATGCCTCCACTAGAATCTGTACCGTCGTTGGTTGATCTAATGGCCCAGATTGATTTTTTTTTCTATTTTTATACCACAACCCCATATCTATACTACTCCAGTTGATAACGCATTGCTCCATAGGAAAAGTTGAACATCATATGGCTCCAACTGGAGCCATCATACCACAAGAAAAATATCAAAGTGATTGCGTGTGGGGCCATGAACACTGAAAGTGATCGGATGTGCACATAGGCACGGCGCTTTCAGACAATGCAGCTTGATGGAAATAATTGGAGGTAATAGCACCAGGACTCCTAGAACTTGTTCAGGATGTGATGATCTAGTCCAGAGCTTGAAAAAGCAAACCATCTCCTCCTACAACTTGCATCCAATGTGCAGATTTGGTCCTTAGCCAATCAGATGACGCCAACTGGAGCCATGTCAGCAGAGCGGGTCAGCGGTGAACTTTTTGCAATTACCCCCTGACCTTAGCACCAATGAACCTGCACTAGACGGGTTCGGCTCCTCTGCAGTCACGTTATTACTGCACGAGTACTGTACCAACCCACATCAGCCATTCATTTAAATCTCACGGCTCTCATTACCCCCACTCGATTCTGTTAATAAATGGAAACAAACACCTAATTATGTGGTAGAAAATCTCGTACGGTTGCAAGATTGGCGCCAAACAGAAGCACGAAGAGTCACATTGGCGCCAAACAGAACCACAAAGACTCACATTGGCGCCAAACAAAACACCACCCTAATAATCGTGTTGGCAACAAACAGCGATCGATGGGTTCGGTTCCTCTACGATCTATTTGCCTTCGTCCCGCTCATCTTCCCCGTTCCTCTTGTTCGTCCTTGTAAAAGAACATGGCGGAGGTACGTTCATCTGTGGTCTGTAGGTGGCGAGATCAACTCCCTTTTGCCTTATTTCTCTTCCGATCGTCCCCCATGTTCAGAGTGAAACCAAGGCAAGCTGATCTGTAGGCGATGAAGATTATCTCCCTTTTGTCTTCCTTCTACTAGCAACAAAAAAGAAGACAATAAATCAGAAGGTTTGTGACATACACTCTGATTGTATTCATGTTCTCAAGGCACACAATTCGTAGATTGAGTTTGTGATGCTACTATTTTCTTAATAGAGGATGATAAGGACAAGATGCAAAACTTATTTTCTGTATCTTTTAGAGTATGTCAGAGTGAAAAGAAATAATTTTAATAGAGGTGGTCTCTATTGTTTTGGACTAGCTCAAGATAAAATGCATGAATGTATCCAAATATTTACTATGACTGTATTAATGTTCTCAAGACAGCAAGGGAATTTTTGGACTGAGTTTGCTATGATATCACAGATTACACAAAAAGGAGAAGAGAAGGTCCAATGGAGAATATGACTACCTCTAATGAGGATGCTAACAGGTACCGACAATTTTGTTAAATTCTCATATCATATCACCTTATGATTGTAGTGTAAGCAAACAAACAAATAAGTTATGTGTAAATTTTATAGGACAAATGTGATTCCTAGTTGGATGCCTCAGATTGGTATGAAATTTAATTCCACAAAAGAGGCTTGGAACTTTTGGACATGTTATGGAGGTCATATTGGTTTTGATGGAAGGATAAATTATGAAAACAAGAGCAAACTCGATGGAGTAATCACTTCAGCAAGATATGTTTGTTCCAATGAGGGCTACAGAAGAAAAGACAAAAGGGATAATAATACAAAGCGTCCTCGTGCAGAAACAAGGACCGGCTGCAATGTTCGAATGGGAATCACTATAGACCGAGAAGCAGGAAATTATGAGGTGCATGAGTTAGTTGTTGAACACAACCATGTGTTGCAATTACCTGGGACATGCCACTTGATGCCATCACAGAGGAAAATTTCGGCCTTGCAAGCATTTGAAATTGAAACAGCAGATGATTCAGGAATTGTACCTAAAAAGCCCATGAGTTAGCAAGTTGACAAGTTGGTGGTCCACTGAACCTTGGCTACACATGTCGTGATCGCAAGAACCACTTGCGAACCAGGCGTCAAAGGGACTTGATGTATGGTGAAGCTGGAAGTATGCTCAAGTATTTTAGAGATAAAAAGAATGAGAATCCTGCATTTGAATATGACATGCAACTAGATTGTGATGAAAATATAGCAAATATCTTTTGGGCTGATGCAAGGATGATCATTGACTATGCTCATTTCGGTGATGTTGTTACCTTCGATACAACATTTGGGACAAACAAAGAGTACAGACCCTTCGGTGTGTTTGTTGGCTTCAACCATTTTAGAGAAATGGTCATTTTTGGTGCTGCACTTTTATATGATGAGACATTTGAATCATTCAAATGGCTGTTCAACACGTTCCTATCAGTGCATAATAAAAAGCAACCTAGAACAATCTTTACTGATCAAGATGTAGCAATGGGTAATGCAATTCGGGCAGTATTTATCGAAGCATGGCATGGCTCGTGCACTTTTCACATAATGCAAAATGCCATCAGACACTTACCTCATAAGAAAAAAGACGAGGAAGGACCAAATGTACTTGCTGATTTCAGTGCTTGCATGTACAAGTATGAGGAAGAGGAAGCCTTTGAAGAAGCTTTCAATGCCATAAGAAGCAATGTGGAAACACAAACATGGTTGGACAGCATCTACAAAGTAAAAGAGAAATGGGCAAGATGTTACATGAGGAATGCTTACACTATAGGCATGAGAAGCGCACAATTAAGTGAGAGCTTGAACAGTGACTTGAAAGACCATCTAAAATCTGCTCTTGACATCCTTTGGTTTTTCAAGCACGTAGAGAGGGTTGTGCAAGGAAAAAGAGATAACGAGGTAAATGAGGAATACGAGTCTAGGAAAAAATTACCTAGAGTCAGAATGAGGACTCCTATGGTAATACAAGCTAGCAAAGTTTACACACCATGCATATTTGAAGATTTTCAGAATGAGTATGAAAGATCCATCTCAGCATACATCAAGCCATTGGTAGAACACAATGCATATACTGTTGCAATTGCAAGTCTTGACCCAGAATTCCCATACGAAGAAGAGTGCAAAGTACTAGTTGATTATGAAGAGCAAAAAGTTTTCTGCAATTGTGGGCAATTTGAAAGAGTTGGTATATTGTGTAGTCATGCTTTGAAAGCCCTTGATGTCATGAATATTAAGTATCTTCCAGGCCACTATATTTTGAAGCGATGGACTCGAGAATCGAGAAGCATGAAGCGGCACTATTGAAAACAGCCATGGAAACATTGTTTTGGAAGATCCTAGATCAGAAGATAGACAACAGTTGAAGTTTTTCATGCACGAGTTCCTTGGCATAGCTTCACAAGCAATAACATCAGAAGAGTGTATCAAAATAGTAGATGATGCTTTGAGGATTCTTAGGAAGCAAGTTGAAGAGAAAACTCGCACTACTACATGCAGAACTGAAGATATATCTAAAGAACCAGAGGATTGTTTAAAGGATGCTTCCCTAAAGAAAAAGGAAATTCTGAAGAAAAATTCAAGAAGAAAGAAAACATGGCTTGATAACCAGCACCCCAATAAAAAGAAGGAGACAACTAAAGCAGTACCCAAAAATCAAACTCATTCTGTAAATCTCTTGCACCTATCTAACTACACTACTTATTTAATAGACTGATATAGTAACAAGTCAACTAATATTTGTTTTGATTTTTGTTTTTATGTTTGCATAGAGAGGAAAGAACGACATTCCAGTAGCACAATATCAAGCACCTATAGAGCAAATGGCTGGAACAAATGCAAATGGTTTGCAAGAATATGGATACTATGCTCGTCTACTGACGGTATTTCCACTTATCATGTCTAACATTCCTTAAATTCGTTGGTAAACAATATGACTTTTTATGTAATCAGTTATATCTCCCTTTAATTTGCAGAGTGAAGCTGGTGATCTTTGGAACTTATAAAACTATCCTGGGATATAACGATAGGTTGATGCATGTCTGTTATATTGTCTTGCCAGATCGACAGATTATGCAAAAGGCATAATTGAATCAGCATACATGAGACCCAATCTGTTGAGTGCTCATTACTTCAATTGGTTTAATTTCAATTGACTCCTAGTTTCCGAAGACAGAACAATCAGTTTAGTTTCAGTTAATTGCAACAATGATATGTTGAGTACTTATCACTTTTAAATATTCCAATGACATGCTCAGCTCTCTCTTGCTATGCTTTCACCCCTGTGACATCAAGAAATAGCAGCAGTACGGTATGAACTAATGATGAAGAAAGGAATAAATTAGTTCTAGGTAACAACAAGTAATTGACCTTTGGTTTTGCTACTGGGCTTGGCCAGGCAGGAGGGCGCCGAGGTCCAGCTATCGCGACCCTGCCGTCAGAGGCCTCGTGCAGCCGTAAGATAGCACGGCGGCCCAGGCATGCCCCTCGTCTGGCTGCTACCCTCCTCCTCGTCCAGGTCGGCCGTGCTGCTCCGGGACATCGCCGGCGTCGTATTCCTTCTCGAGCTCGTCGGGAGGAGGCTCCAGCTTGCCGTTGTCGTGAGGCTCGTGGATCTCGCCATTGCTCTGCTGTTTGTGTACTTCGTCGTCTCCCTGCTACTAGCAGCGAGATACGTGTGGCGGTGAAGCTGCGCCGTCTCCGGTCAGCTCTCACAGCAGCCCTCCGGCCATCCCTTGCAACTGGCTCGGCCGGGGTGGAGCAGTCTTGTGGATTTGGGGAAACGGTGGCCAAGCTTCACTAGAAGAAAGAAACAGTGACCGAGCTTCACTAGAGGAAAGGGATAAGATAGAGAAGGGACCGTGTGAGTTTTTTAGTTTTTTATTTATGAGACCAGCAATTCCTCGTTGGAGAGCCATGGGATTAAAATAGACGGCTGATCCTAGCAGCTACAGTACGCGTGCAGTATTAAATACTGCAGAGGAGCCGAACCCGCACTACACCACTTGAGTTTAACTGCTCATCATCGTCGACGTGCTCGTCCTCGTCGCAGGACACGGTTGGCGGCCGGCCCTCGTCGGCGGCCAAGACGCCGGAGTCGGTGAAGCCGTCGTGCCTGAGCGGCGGCAGGGAGTGGTGATTCGACGACGTGGCGTCGCTGTCCCCGCCGACCGTTGAGAAGGCCATGAAAGCGCTCGGCTGCTACGGCGCCGACAACAGGAACCTGATGCTGACGCGGTTCCTTCTGCACTACCTCCGCCGCGCCGCCACGCGGACGGCGACTCGGGTGGCAGCGTCCTCACCGGCCTGGCCGACACGGCCGTGCACGGCGGCGGCCCGGGCCTCTTCTCGGCGCTGCGGACCGTGTCGGCGGCGGGGCTTAGCAGGGAGTGCAGGCACAGGCTGGAGGCGCTCGTGGGGAGGATGCTGGACCAGGCGACGCTCGACGACCTGCTCGTGTCCAGCGACGGCGGCGGCGTGTACGACGTGAGCCTGGTCATGCGGCTCGTCAGGGTGTTCGTGAGCTCCGTCGAGGAGGACGGCTCGCCATCGTCGTCGCAGAGGATGAGGAAGGCGGGGAGGCTGGTGGACAAGTACCTGGCGGAGATCTCGCCGGACCAGGGGCTGCGGGTGTCCAGGTTCCTCGCCGTCGCCGAGAGCCTGCCGGACTCCGCCAGGGACTGCTATGACGGCGTGTACAGAGCACTGGACATCTACCTCGAGGTAAGAACTGTTTCTTCAAATTTTCAACTTTTCGGCTCTATTTGAAGAAAATTCAATTCAGGTTTCAAAATCGGGCAATTCGTATTTGAAGCCGATTTCTCAAGCAAAATTATTTCGGATCATACTTGCTCATGATGATTACCCGGAGGTTAAAAAGTTCGACGAAGAGCTGTAGCTAATGATAAGCCAATCACAAATATTGCAGTAAAATATTCTCTGCCATGGTACTCCCATGGTGGTGACTGGTGAGAGACGGCAAAGGTCACCTAGATTTTCACCTGGCACTGTGCATATTTTTTTCAATTTATTATGAGGCCACGATGATTTATTTTTATTGTTGCCAGAAAGAGGTCATGATGACAATGTTCACCTAGAATCAAAATACATTATGTTTTAGCTACCGAATACCTCCACTCAGTTAAAACTCGGGTGGTGTAGTGCGGGTTCATTAGTGCTAAGGCCAGGGGTAATTGCAAAAAGTTCTGTCGCTGACCCGCTCTGCTGACTTCGTCTAATTGGCTGAGGACAAAATCTGCACATTGGGTGCAAGTTGTAGAATAAAATAGTTTGCTTTTTTAAGTTTTGGACTAAATCATCACATCACATCCTGGACAAGTTCCAGGACTCCTGTTTCTATTACCTCAAAAGATTGAGCTTCAATGCAAGCACAATAATAATAGCATTGACTTGACTTATAGGCTCTTTGGCTGGTTCTTGATGGCTTCAACAAGAAGACTAGTGTTCCCCACTCAGTCATGACAGTCTTTTGATGATTTCAGATTTTGAAGTGCACAAGAAGGTCGCCACAGGTCCATACCTGGCCGGATTTGCATCGATTTTAAGCCAGGTGCGCTGCCCTTAATTTGGATCTGGTTGTAGCTAGGTTGATGTGAAAACAAGAAGTTCTTACCATTACAAGCCAGGTGGGTGGTTGTTCTCTGGTTTTGGTGGGTAAAAGGAACGAGGATACCTCAAGTTGAAGATCAAATCCAGCTCTTTGTCATCAACAGCAGGCTAGCACACTCAGTCATACCCATAACCCATGAGTTCCTGAAAGTTTAGGATCTCGACGAGTAAGTTTCAATGACAACAAGACCAGCCAAGCCATGAGGCTCGGAATTTCATGAATCCATGAGACTGTTCTGATGGTGTCGGCTTCAGGGACGCACAAGGAGGTCACCAAGGTCGATCAGATGCTAGCTTCTTGATTTGTGACGACAGATAATGGTCCGGTTTTAGTTGCTATCTGTCGGGGATGACTGATCACACGGACATCTATGGGACCGCGGCGGACCGGGGCCCCTTTCGGTTCGGCAGGGGGGGTAGAGAGTGCACGAAGAGCAGATCGAGGCGAACGCACGAGCACACGCGATCGGTTTATTCAGGTTCGGGCCGCACGGATGCGTAAAACCCTACTCCTGCTTTGGTTTGTATTGGTGTTCTTACTCGGGAGCGATGAGTGCTACAGTACACTTGGGTGGCTAGCAAGACCGAGCGTGAGAATGGTTGTCCTCCTCCCCTCTGTTGCGCATGGGCCTCCTTTTATATGTCAAAGGGGTCACCGACAGGTGGCAACAGAGACGGGGGTAAAAAGGTAAAAGAGGTGGTGGTTGGCGCCACCACTTGCTACAGTTGTATCATACCTAACCCTGACGGCAGGGGACAAAGGCATTAAATGCCTGTCTGTGTCGCCCAGACGGTGCGGAAAGGGACCGTCAGGGGCGCCACCGTTTGCCACGATGGCTATCTTGTCAGCGCCTGCTTGCCACCGCATGCCCCTGGCTGCACAGCCTCCCACCACGTACGCCAGGAACGGTCCCAGAGCGACAGGTTGGTAGGTGAGCTGGAGCGCGGGCTGCGGAGTGGTAGCTTGCCGCGGCAAGCGCCTTGCCGCGGGCGTTGTCTTGTCGCGTCCGGGAGCTTGTCGCTCACCGGGTCTTGCCGGGACGCGCAGCGCGTCGCAGCAAGCTTCTCGAGATGCCTTGGTTGGTCTTCCCGGCAAGCTCCTCTTGCCAGGGTCCTTGTGCTTCGAGTGGCCTTCCCGGCAAGCTCCTCTTGCCGGGGCCTTGCGCCTAGGCTTGAGTACTTTGTTCTTGAATGGCTCCAAAAAGAACCACGGAGGACCTTGGCGGTCACCTGGCAAGCCCTGCCGCGGGGTGCTGCGACTGCCCGTGCACAAGTTCGGGATACTAAGGTACCCCTACTTTAGTACACCGACAGGAGCCCCCGGGCCTGGGCCATACACGGTGCCGAGCGCTGTTGGGCCAGGCCCAAAACAGTGCACGGGCACGCGCGGCCTGGGTCACGCCGTATCTGACTCCGCATCCACCGCGCCCTCCCCGAGCGGCACGCGTCGAACGCGGCGTCGTGCGTGACGTGGGCGGCGTGCGCGGGGCAAAGCCCTGCGCGCATGCGTCACGTCGTGGTAAAGGGAGCGGTTTGTTTATTAGGAAAGGCGGAACGTCCGCCACCTCCCCCTTTATAAGCAGAGGGAAGCAGGGGTAGTGCGCCCACTCGCCCCCATTCTGCTCCAATCTTGAAAAACTCCGCCCCGCCTCCGTCTTCCCAAAGCACACAGAGCTCAGTGCCCCCCCCCCATTGCCACCAGCACCACCAACGCCGTCGACCTCCTCCACTGCTTCCACCATGGCTCCGAAAGCCGACAAGGCGAAGACCGTGAAGTCGACCGAGGCGCAGCGGCTCGCGGCGATGCGGAGGGAGCGAGCCATCTTCCCCCCGAAGCTCGACGCCAAGGAGCTGCGGGAGTACTATTACCTCTTTTGGGCGACGGAGACGCGAGCTCACCCGCAGACCAGGGTGCTCCCAGCCGTTGCTCACGCGGCGGCTCCGGACGGGTACCCTTTCTTTGCTATCTTCTTCTACTGCGGGCTCTGCCCGCCTTTTTCCGAGTTCTTCTGTGATACCATGAATACCTACGATCTTTGCCTCCTTGACTTCACCCCCAACGCCGTCCTCACCATGGCTGTTTTCGCACACCTCTGCGAGAACTTTGACGGAGTCCACCCTAGTGTAGCCCTTTTTCGCCATTTCTTTATTCCCCGGGTAGAGAGAGGAGAACCCTTGTCCGGCGGAATTGCCTGGGTCACTAGGACCGGCAAGAAGGATTCCTATTTGGAGGGCGAATTCCGCGGCAAGTGGGAGGAGTGGAGGGCTGACTGGTGCTGGATTGTCGAGGAGAGCCCGCAGCCATTCACCGCCCGGCGCCAAGTAGCAGCAGTACGCGGCAGCGACTGGAGCGACGTGGCCCTGGAGGACAGCAGGCTGCAGATTGCTGTCACAAGGATCCAGCGCTTAAGGCTTGCCGGACTCACTGTGGGCGCCGTGGGCGCGGACTTCCTTCGCCGCCGCATCGCCCCCTTGCAGGAACGGAGGAGGCCTGCTTGGGAGTTCAAGAACGCGGCAGATATCATGAGGCTGCGCCCGGGCCTCAACTACAATTTCACTGTCCTTGAGCTCAACGGGATATTGCAGGAGCTCTTCAAGTACGATTCAGATCGCCCCGAGGTCTTCAGGTTTCCGCAGGGCGTCGTCCCTTTGTGCAACAATTCGGCGCTCGACCGCATCAGGGCGATGATGCCACTGTGCGACTCGCACGGAATCGTGCCGACTTGGCAAGAGCCAGAAGACGAAGTTGTGCAGCAATTCTTCGACGACTTGGTGGAAGTGCCAATCCGCGCCGACGAGAAGGACGGCCTCACCCGCGACACCACCAAGGCGGAGTTGGCGTACATCGCCACCAGGTTGGAAGAGGCGGCGACAGTTGCCGCGGCGGGCGAGTTCGGCTTCACCTTGGAGGAGGCAGCGGCGGCAGAGGCGGCAAACCGTGCCGAGCGGGAAGATCTCGCCGGCAAAAAGGATCTTGCCGGCAAGAAGGAGGTTGCCGGGCGCGATGCCGAACCGAGCCAGGTTGCCGGGCACGACGCCGAATCGAGCGAGCCTGCCGATGATGCGAGCGGCTCTTTGGAGATCGATTCCTCCTCCACTTCGTCCTCCGACAGCACGCCGCCAGCAGCGTCTCCGTCTCCACCAAGAAGGCGTCTCCGCAAGGCCGGGAACGTAGCGAGGCGGCAGGCGGGCCAGCAGTCGCCGCGCCGCACGACGCGCTCCACCGCGGCAAGCACTGTTGCCGCGGGAGCGCCCCATGTTGCTGCTTCGACTGGAGCGGGGTCTTCCCGGACTGCCGCTTCTGCTCCCGCCAAGCGACCAAGGGAGCCTACTCCTCCACCTTCCCGCGCCAGATGCGGGCCGGATTTTGACTTCTCCGCGTTTAGCTCCGACGAGGAAGAAGAGGAGTAAGTTCTTCTTATTGTACTTGCAGTTCCTTGATTTCTACTGTTTTTATTTTTACTTGCTTCTCACTTGCCTTTCCCTGTATCTGTTCCTCTTTAGGACTCTGGCGCAGAGAGCGGCAAAGAGAGCCAAGGTGCCGGTGATCGTCATCGAGGACGAACCCACTGCGTCAACAGGGGACGTGCCTGAGACAAACCCATCGGACCCGGCGGCTGACCTTCAGAGCAGCCCCAGCGTACGTGTCTTGTTTACTTCCTGCTGTTGGGCGCGTACGAAGATCCTGGTTGTGCTGATATTTGCTGACTTGTGCAGGAGCGGAGCAGCCTCAACAGGAGCGCCCGGAAGCCGCCCCTGAAGCGCCAAGGGAGAGTCCTTCGGCGAGGGAGAGGTCTCCGGTAAGGGAGGAGACTCCGACAAGAGCCCCTGGCAAGGGAGGGGACTCCGGCAAGGGAGGAGCCCCCGGCAAGGCAGGGATCTCCGGCAAGGGATTGCGCCAGCGATCCCCCGGCAACGGAGACCACATCTGCAGACCCTGGCACAGGTAACTTCCTTGCTTCCAAACTCCCCTTGGCTTCTTCGTCTCCTTGATCTTTCTCTTGGATTTTGCTCGAATTTTGTTTGAATTTTCTCCCCTCTTCCGGCCGCCAGATCCATCTGCTGCAGAGCCAATGGAGACTGAAGTCGCTGCCGAGGAAGCAGCCGGCGCCGGCGAGGAGGCCGCCAGGGCTGCCGCCGCGGAGGCGGGCGGGGAGTCTGGCGGTCGTACTGACGACCCGGAGGCCGCAGGAGCGCCAGGCGCTGCTCCGACCACTGACTGCTCCGCCGCTGCCGCCGCGCCAGGCTCCGAAGAGCCCCAGCCTGGCGTCTACCTGAAGGCCGGCGAGAACATCTTCATCAACCTCCCCTGGGCGTCGGGCTCCAGGGCGCCGGTCGAGGGAGAAATGCTTGATGGAGAGGTGCTTCCCTCCATCGGGCTGAAGCTGGTCGACGCGCCAAGCAGCAGCGGCGGCGAACCTGAAGAGGAACGCCTGCTGCGGAAGCTAGTGGCGCTCTACCGCGCCCGGCAGGCCAAGCTGGAGTCCCGTGAAGCGCTCGTCGCGAAGGCCGGTGCTGATATTGAAAAGCGCGCAGAAGAGCTCCGGGGCGCCAACCAGGAAGCTCTCCGCTCCCTGGCAAAGGAGCGGGAGCAACTTGCCGAAGCGCAGCAGGCCTTCCTCCTCGAGAAGGCCGACGTCGAAGAGCGCCAACGGCTTGCCGCGGAGAAGTTGTCTTCGCAGGAGGGTGACTTGACGCAGCGGAAGGTCAACCTCGACAGCCACGAGGAGGAACTTGCCGCGCGCGAGCGGGCAGTTGGCGGGGCCCTTAAACAAGCTGAAGACGTCGCCGCAGCCGCCGAGGCCACCAAGAACGAGCTGGAGTTGAAGGTAACGCAGTTGGAGGCGAGCCTTAAGGCGAGCGGCGACGAGCTTGTCGCGCTCAAGCTTGAGCGGGAGAAGGACGCCAACAGCTACTCGGAGCTGCAGGCCCTTTTCACCGAGAAGGGCAAGGACCTGGACGCCGCCAAGAACTCCAGCGCCGATCTCGAAGTGAAGCTGGCAGTGCTGACGCAATCTCTGGACGGCGCCAAGGAGCGGGAGGCGGCCTTGAAGGAAGAAGTCGAGGCCAGCAAGGTGCTGCTGGCGAACGCTGCTGCCGCCCAGAAGACCTTGTCGGAGAACGTGGAGCACTGGACGGAGGGTCTGGTGAACATCGCCGCGGATGTCGACAAGGAGTTGGCGCAATTGGGGATGGTGGATCTCGGGTACTCCTCCGGCGAGAACCTCCAACCCAGCGTCAAGCTTACTCTGTTCTTCAAGGGCGTGGCGACGGCGCTCCAGCGACTCCGGGAGCAGATCCCAAAGCAGCTTGCCGACGAGTCGCGCAGGATTTGCGCGGGAGCTCTCCAGAAGGTGCTGATGAAGGTGGCCTTCCGCAACCCAGGTCTCCGCCTCACCAACGTCCTCCGAAGCTTGCCGCCAGATGCTGACCTTGAGGAGCTCAAGGCCCTTGTCGCACCTATTGTGGACAGGGTGAGCGGAATCAGGAGGGTCGAAGGCGACCGTGTAGATTAGGCTATCCATCTTTTTCTTTCCTTGTCACTGTCAATCATGTTATGAAAAACAGTCTGTTAGAGCTGCGACAAGCTATTTTGTAATATACTCTATCCTTGGTAGTAATTGCTATGTTATTTCCTTTACTTGACTCCTTCCCTTGTATGTTTTTACCCTGCGCTTTTAGGGAACTTGCCGGCGCGGGCACGCTTGCCGCGAGTGCTGAGTGCGGAACGTCAGCAACCTGCAGGCGGTGCCACGGCCGACAAGAAACCTTGTCGCAGAGCTAGTTGCAGCTCGCTTAAGTTGTTGAGCGGACTCGAAACAACAGTAAGGGCGCAACTAGCTACGAGTTGGTTTCTCCGCGCACAGGTTTTCCATACAAGGGATGGTCGTTCAAGGAAGATAACTCTATAAATTTAATTGCTATGTTATTTCCTTTACTTGACTCCTTCCTTTGTATGTTTTTACCCTACGCTTTTAGGGAACTTGCCGGTGCGGGCACGCTTGCCGCGAGCGCTGAGTGCGAAACGTCAGCAACCTACGGGCGGTGCCGCGGCCGACAAGAAACCTTGTCGCAGAGCTAGTTGCAGCTCACTTAAGTTGTTGAGCGGACTCGAAACAACAGTAAGGGCGCAACTAGCTACGAGTTGGTTCCTCCGCGCACAGGTTTTCCATACAAAGCACGGTCGTTCGAGGAAAATAACTTAAAAATTTAAAGGAAGTTTGATTTCTCAGACTTTGGCAACTTATCTTTTTTGTTATTTGCTCCTGGCAAGGCAAAACCTTCTTGAACGACGCCTGGTCCATACCGTATCTTCTCCCTCCCCCCCCCCCGGGCAAACTTGTGCGTGAGGGAACCTCCTTTTCCTTGTGAAAAAGAAAGAAGACGGGGTAACAGTATGGAGCCTTATGGCCCGTTATTGCTTACCGGGGGTAAGTGCTGCACAAAATGTCAGATAATACATGCAAAATTCAAAAAAGCATGAAATAGACAAGGTGTGCTGAGCACATAACCTTTATGCACGGGATCTGCGCCCGGCTTTGTACAAAGGATTACATGCAACAGCGGCAAGACTTTATACAAAAGGGTGGTTGCCGGACAGGGTCCGACAACCGCGCCTTACGGGTAAAACTTACGAAGATGCTCAATATTCCAGGAGTTGCTCACCGGAATGCCATCTTCGGTCTCTAGGCAGACGGTGCCAGGCCTAGTGACTCGTTTCACCCGGTAAGGGCCTTCCCACGTCGGCGTCAACTTGTTGGAATTCTTGGCGGACTGAACGCGCCGAAGAACAAGGTCGCCTTCCTCGAGACTTCTGCGTTAACTTTGCGGCTATGGTAGCAGCGCAAAGCTTGCTGGTAGCGAGCGGCTCGCACAACAGCCTGAAGACGGTCTTCCTCGAGGAGCAGCGCGTCATCTTGCCGCGGCTGCTCTTTCTCGAGCTCATTGTAAGCGAGCACTCGAGGCGATTCGTATACGAGTTCCGTGGGGATAACTGCTTCTGCTCCATAGACTAGAGCGAAGGGTGTGTGGCCAGTGGCTCGATTTGGCGTCGTCCTGGCTTACCGCAGGGCGGCGGCGGCGAACGGTGCGAGGATCGAGATATGCTCGGACTACTAACTACGTTAGAAGGAGCAACATCTCGTCCAAGCAATCGTGCCACGCTCGCGCCAGCATGTTGGCGCGCATGTTGGTCTTGAGCACTTCGGGATCCGCCAGCTTGATCCTGGCCCAGCAGACGTATGGTACCGTGGGTACCATGACGCTGCTGGTCCCGCGCCTCCTGGGACGGGCGTGGTGCGTGTACGGACGCCGAGGTCTTGGAGTGCGCCCGGTCGTTGTGGGAGCCGACCGCGCCGCCGATGTGCAGCGCCGTCTTGTCCTTGGACCGGGCAGCACCATGAGCCCCCTCGTCGGCGCCCGTTCTTCCGCCAGCGCCTACCCCACCAGCCGTTCGCTCCGGCGACGGCGGGTTCGGCGCAGACGGAGCAGCTGCCTCCGAAGCCTTCTTCTTCTGCGGCATGTTGATGAAGATGATGAAGATTCGGCTCGTGCGAACGCCAGATCAGATTCACACAGCCTCGACGCACCCCTACCTGGCGCGCCAAAGATGTCGGGGGTGACTGATCCCACGGACACCTATGGGACTGCGGCGGACCGGGGCCCCGTTCGGTTCGGCAGGGGGCGGAGAGTGCGCAAAGAGCATATCGAGGCGAAACGCACGAGCAAACGCGATCGGTTTACCCAGGTTCGGGCCGCACGGATGCGTAAAACCCTACTCCTGCTTTGGTTTGTATTGGTGTTCTTGCTCGGGAGCGATGAGTGCTACAGTACACTTGGGTGGCTAGCGAGACCGAGCATGAGAATGGTTGTCCTCCTCCCCTCTGTTGCGCATGGGCCTCCTTTTATATGTCAAAGGGGTCACCGACAGGTGGCAACAGAGACGGGGGTAAAAAGGTAAAAGAGGTGGTGGTTGGCGCCACCGCTTGCTACAGTTGTATCATACCTAACCCTGACGGCAGGGGACAAAGGCATTAAATGCCTGTCTGTGTTGCCCAGGCGGTGCGGAAAGGGACCGTCAGGGGCGCCACCGTTTGCCACGATGGCTATCTTGTCAGCGCCTGCTTGCCACCGCATGCCCCTGGCTGCACAACCTCCCGCTACGTACGCCAAGAACAGTCCCAGAGCGACACGTTGATGGGTGAGCTGGAGCACGGGCTGCGGAGTAGTAGCTTGCCGCGGCAAGCGCCTTGCCGCGGGCGTTGTCTTGTCGCGTCCGGGAGCTTGTCGCTCATCGGGTCTTGCCGGGACGCGCAGCGCGTCGCAGCAAGCTTCTCGAGATGCCTTGGTTGGTCTTCCCGGCAAGCTCCTCTTGCCGGGATCCTTGTGCTTCGAGTGGCCTTCCCGGCAAGCTCCTCTTGCCGGGGCCATGCGCCTAGGCTTGAGTACTTTGTTCTTGAATGGCTCCAAAAAGAACCACGGAGGACCTTAGCGGTCACCCGGCAAGCCCTGCCGCGGGGTGCTGCGACTGCCCGTGCACAAGTTCGGGATACTAAGGTACCCCTACTTTAGTACACCGACACTATCCATTGTTTCCCTTGGATTAAAAAATAGGGTGTGTCTAGGCACATCTAGATATGCTCTAGTTATTGCACATCTAAGTGAGTGAATCAAGCATAAAGAGAAAAAAAGGAAAAAAATATTCACACGAATCTTAATGTAAGATCAATGATATATGACTTAGATGGCACATCTAGATGTGCTTTAGCAAAACTCTAAAAAATAATCTGGAATTAAGCTGTAGCATAGTTGTTGATCATCCTCGTTAGTCGTTACTGCCAGCATAGTTAAACATGATGCACATATCCTCTTGCACTGAAAATACAGTAATGTTGGAATTTCTAGCCTACTTAAGTTTACATTCTTGTTGCGTGTGGACTTCCTAAAGTGAATATGGTAGTTCCTTTTAGTTGAAGACATTTTAAATTGTATCCAATAATATATCGATATCTCTTAATGACTATATGGTATGATAGTTTTTCTCTTTCATTTTTAAATCCTGAAACTTGTTCTTGTCAGCTGATAACATTAAGTTTGCCACACTTGATATAAGAGTCCCAAGCTTTCTAAAATTCTCATGGATCTGTCTGTCTTAAGTACTCCCTTTGTAAAGAAATATAAGAGTGTTTAGATTACTACTTTAGTAATCTAAACACTCTTATATTTCTTTAATTACTACTTTAGTGATCTAAACGCTTTTATATTTCTTTAGGGAGGGAGTACCTTTTTGTTTGATTCTGTGGGTTAGAGGTACAAAGATTAACAGTATCAAATATGCGTTTAGGAGAATTACCTTGATTTTTTTTTGCTTATTACACTTTTCTATTCTGGTTGGGAGGTTTAGAAGTTTTTTGACAAATGTGTGGTACTAATGATACTGAGGAAAATATACAACTAGGCTACCACCCAATAGACAGATATTAGTAATTCTCAGAAAATAATGGCGGAGATTGTGATTCTTCTAGCCATTAAAAAGATCGGAAATGCCTTGGCAAATGGAGCGGCAGACCAGGTGAGCATGCAGTTTGTGAAGTACGAGAAGCAAAAAGTAGAGCTACATGGCAGCATGGGTCGTGTTGCAAGGGAGCTTCACGTCATGCATGATGTTGTTTGTCAGATGGACATTCGAAACAGCAACAATCAAATATATGAGGGCTGGTTGGAGGAAGTACGGAAGGTAGCACATGTGATGGAAGACATAGTGGATGAGTACTTGTATCTAATTGATCAGGAACATGATATAGGGTGTTGCTTTTACCTGAAGCAAGGGTTCAGAAAACCAGGATCTCTGCTTTATTTGAACCAGATAGCTTTCAAGGCGAAGGAAATAGAGAAAGACCTTGCACACCTGTCAGAGATAAAAAATCGTTGGGTCCCCATGATACAGAACGGGGCTACTAGCAGCTCGAATTACATTGTCAAGAGGTCCCAAGATCTAGCAAACATTTCACGTTCCCTTGATGAAGAAGATTTAGTGGGGGTGGATAAAAACAAAGAGATACTTGAGCAGTGGTTGGCAGGTGCTGATTTGGAGTGCTCCGTGATAGCACTGCTTGGAATGGGAGGACTTGGTAAAACAACTTTAGCTGCAAATGTCTATAGGAAGGAGGGAGAGCAATTCCAGTGCCATGCGTGGGTCTCCATTTCTCAAACTTATTCTAGAGAAGATGTCCTGATGAGTACAATCAAGGAACTTTTCAAAAATAACGTCAGTGTTCTGTCTAACACCGCGGCGATGGACATCACATGCCTTGAAGAGACACTGAAAAGATTTCTGGAGCAACAGAAGTATTTGATCACACTGGATGATGTTTGGACTCCACAAGCATTTGATAACTTGTCTAGAGTGCTTATTCATAATGACAGGGGCAGCAGATTGATAATTACCACAACGGAAGGTGATGTTGCTGCGCTTGCCTCTCCAGGACATATCTTAAAGCTAGAGGCTTTACCAGAAGACAAGGCATGTGATCTCTTTCATAAGAAAGCCTTTCCAACAGATAAAAATCATGACTGTCCTGTGGAGTTGAAGTCTTTGTCCGACAAAATAGTTAGCAAGTGCAAAGGCTTGCCTCTCATTATTGTGTCTGTTGGTAGCCTCTTGCGTGTGCGTGAGAAAACTGTGGAAGAATGGAGAAGAATAAATGACCAACTGAGTTGGGAGCTAATTAATAACTTGAGGCTTGATCACATAAGGAATATTTTGCATCTGAGCTTCATCTACCTTCCAACACACTTGAAAAGTTGTTTCCTATACTGCAGTTTATTTTCAGAAGACTATCTTTTCAAAAGGAAACAACTTGTACGGTTATGGATAGCAGAGGGATTCATTGAGGAGAGGGGTGAAAGCACATTAGAAGAAGTGGCAGAAGGCTATCTGAAGGAGTTAATTGATAGAAACATACTACAACTTGTTAAAAGGAACTCATTTGGTAGGACGAAGGAATTCAGAATGCATGATATCTTACGAGAATTGGCCGTTGATTTGTGTCAAAAGGATTGTTTTGGTGTTAAATATGAGGATAAATGCGGGGGTTCCCTTGAGATGGATGGACGTCGATTGGTAATACATAAGCTAAAGAAGGATATTCAGCACTCGTTTTCTAGTATACACCAACTTGGAACCGTCATTGTAGTGGATGATAACATGCCATCATTCACTCTACTATCTTTGTTATGTAAGAAGTCAAGATATATGACAATGCTAGAATTAATGGGCTTACCCATTGAGAAGATTCCAGATGCTATTGGAGATCTTTTTAGTCTCCGCCATTTAGGTTTGCGTAATTCAAAAGTGAAGATGCTCCCGAGGTCTATTGAAAAGCTTTCAAATTTGTTGACACTGGACTAAGATCAGATATACATTATTTGCCTAGTGGGGTTGTCAAACTGAAGAAGTTTAGGCACTTATTCGTTGAGAAAATAAATTATCTTGATTGGAGGGATATTCATTGTCACAGTGGTATAACTATCCCCATTGGTCTTGGGAATCTAACAAACCTGCAAACCCTACGAACATTGGAAGTGTAGGGTTAGTCAGTTAGACATTTAGGGGAGCTGAGGCAACTGAGAAGCTTGAGGTTATCAAATATAAAGGGAATCTACTGTGGACGCATCCGCGAGTCTCTAGTTCAGATGCAGTATTTGTCCAAGCTATCTGTGAATGCAAGTGATGTGAACGAGGTTCTCTTGTTGAACGTCCTCCCGCCAAATCTGCAAATGCTATCGTTGAGAGGACGATTAGAACAAGGGTCGTTGGATGAGTCTCCTCTCTTCCAATCTGATGGAGGACAGAACTTGTGTGCATTGGCTCTGTCTTGGTCGCAACTGAGAAAAGACCCACTGCCATCGCTTTCTTTGTTGTCGAACTTGACACTTCTACACTTCACCAGAGCGTACAACGGAGAGCAGCTGACATTTCTCACGGGGCGGTTTCCCAAGCTAAAGATTCTCTTTCTAAGAGACCTGCCTAATCTGAACCAGCTAGAGATACAGCAAGGTGCCATGGCGGGCCTGGAAAGATTATCCCTAGTCAACCTCAACAGCATGACGGAGGTCCCACCTGGCATTGAGTTCCTCGTGTCCCTCCAGTATCTGGTCTTCCACGAAATCACCGGTGACTTCTTGACATTGCTGCGCCAAATGCTCTGCGATTCAAGGGAAGCAGTGACATCATACTCTCCGGCTTTGACCTGCCGCACTGGTCAGGAAATGCGTACATGCGTAAGTTGTAGCCACTCACCTATGAACCAGTGCCAGTACTTGTTCCTCCCTCTAATCTCACTAACTCAAGATGCTCATATGATGCTTCCATAAAAAAAAGGCTCATGTGATGCTGGTCTCATGTAGGTCACCCGCCCGAAGGAAGATGCTTTATAATTTGGGCCGCATGTGATAAGGCGCCAATGAATCTCAAGATGAGTATATCCGGTGCCTCTTTACGTTCGTGCTACACCTGATGTGCGCACCGTCTTGGTTTTCTCTGCCTTTTCAAGACGTACCACTGATACAACTGCCTGATGGGCACACTGTTTTCTACTACTACTGCTTGTGTTTACTACTGCTAGTGCTAGAACTACTGTTCGTGACTTTGTGTGATTGCTTGTGAGGTGTGATAATATCGATTTGGGCTGTGCCTTTGCTCTTTAGTAACATGACACTTGCTCATGGTTTTCACTTTCAGTGAGATTTCGGTGAAATTTACTGAATTTCAGTAATTTTAGTAGACACTGAAATATTGCATTTCGGCCAAAATATTTCAGCAATTTCAGTATAGCACAACAATTCCAATATTTTCAATTTTTTTTATTTTTTTATTGAATTCAAGTGAATATTTCGGTCATTTGGCTGAAATGGAAACTGAAATCACTGAAATTCACTGAATTTCAGTGATTTCGGTTGGTGCTGAAATTTTTCTAAAACTGAAATTGAAATCCATGCACTTGCTGTAAGACCGCGAGTGAGTTGTGTTTTCATATTCGCAAATCGCACTAATTTCTGCAGTATATGATTTCTTTTCATACTTCCATTTGATGAGATATCGCCTATTAATTCCAGCCGTGTCTGTAAAATAATACAATTTGGTTTTAGACAGAAGGCTCAAGGAGAGCCCGGCACAATTCGGTTAGTGATTTTATAACGCCGACACATTCATTTTCACTGCCATATGGTTACTGGCTTTAATTAGTTATTGTTGTTGTAACTTGCTGCTAATGGGTGGATCCTTGAAATGGTATCAGCACATGTGCCTGTTTTCTAACTAGCCTTCTGTCTTATCTCTCTTAATTTGGAAATATGAGCTTTTATTTATTTTTTCCTTTCTGGTTACTTGTTTTCTCTATAAATTGTGGATCATGACAATATATTTTGGAGTGCTGAGTTAGAAATGAAGGCACTGCTCTTCAAATTATCAAACAGATATGTCAAAAAAGGCGTCAGTCACTGTTAACCAATGAAGTTGCATTAAATCTGCAAGAAACTTGCTTCATGCTAAAACTGTTTTTTTAGGGAAAGTTTACTTTATTAATCAAAGGATAGAAACATCGTCTGCCAAAAGATTTACAATGAAATCAGGCGGGGTGTCAATCCAGCGAGATGGATTATTAGCACGACCCTATCTTACTAGCTCATGAGCTACACTATTTGACTCTCTAATACAGTGCTTGATAGTAAACCTTCCCAAGTCTTCAAGATAACTGCGACATTCATCAAATAACGGTGCTACCACCATGGAGTAGCCATCATTGAATTTGAGTGCCTCCACCACCGTGATATTGTCCGATCTTACTACCACATTATGGCATCCTGTTTCCCTCGCTAGCTTCAGTCCTTCATGCTAAACCTGTAGTAGTAGTTGAGAACATCAATCCCCAAACCACAGTGTATCAACATGCTAAACCGGTTCCCTAGCGGAGGCAGCTGAGCACGCTGACGACGAGACGCGCGATGCAGTCCTCGGCGCCGCCGTCGTCCCTGACGAGCCGCTCCAGAGCCCTGTTCCTCGGGAGCACGCCGGCGCGGTGCAGCAGCGTGGCCGCCGCCTCCGCCGGCCGGCCCGCCAGGAACGGCCCCAGGAACCGCGCCGCCGGCCTCAGGAACAGCGGTAGTAGAGACTGCATTGCAGCGCACACGGCGTGAGTCCAACACATGCCAAGAATTTTAAGCCACTGAATTACTAGCAATTTAGCACGCGTGCGTCGAAAAGAAAGGGCACAAGCAGAAGATCAGGGCGCGGGTACGAAGTACGAGCCTGACACGTACCATTGAGCTATGATCAGGAGGCGCGACGACTGACCGGCTGGGCTGCTCGCCGTGATTGAAGGCCGCCGGTGTCAACTGGCAGTGGCAACCGGCAATGGCCAATAGCCAAGGGCCCTTGTCGTGTCCTTATTTTTTCTTTATTTCTTTTCTCCTGTTCTCACCGTGATACAAAAGTACAGAACTCACGCAGCCTCGTGCAGATGTATATACACACACGATCCGGCTAAGACTTGACCGACACTGCTATGGACTCATACTAGACTCGGACACTAGTTACGTCTTAATCTAATCACCCGCCGACCTTGATTGCTAGGCAAACCTAAGCTGACTCGTACACAGCTAGTACGTTGCATGCATGCATCGTTCGTGCAGGACTCTGATACTATAATTACGTGCTAACTACTCCCTCTGTTCCTAAATATTTGTTTTTCTAGATATTTCAAATGACTACTACATATGGATGTATGTAGACATATTTTAAAGTGTAGATTCACTCATTTTGCTTTGTATGTAGTCATTTGTTGAAATGCCTAGAAAGACAAGTATTTAGAAACGGAGGGAGTATAATTCTATCACACAAATATATATGGACGTGTCTACCGAGCGGCCGTTGGCTCGGTAGCACTCCAGGGCAGCCTTCCCTTTTCAAGTATCCTGAAATCTAAATTTGACTATAAATATAAACAACGAGACCGATTGTGGTATAATTTTTGCTTCTGCCGCACTCGATCTCGTTTGCTTCCGCCGCAGTCGGCCTCGTTGTTTAAATGTATGGTCAAACTTAGATCCCGGAAAGTGCGGGCGCACTACATTATGGAATGTAGGGAGTACTAGTATCATGATACTAGTGTGTGGTACCTCCTCCATTTCTATTTTGTCTGCGTGTTAGTTTTGGTTAAAGTCAAGCTTTGTAAACTCTGATAAAGTTTATAAATAAAATTACTAACAGATACAAGAATAAATGAACACCATTAGATTTATTTATTGAATGTAGTTTCATATCATATAGATTTGTTATGATAAATGTTTATGTTGTTTTTTATAAACTAAATCAAACTTTATGAAGTTTGACTTTAGTCAACTCTAATATGTAAAGTAAATAAAAACATAAGGAGTATTACTTTTATAATGTATAATATCATAAGTTAATACTCAAAATAGTACAACATTTAATATGATACGGTATCATAATATGATACAACATCCTCTTTTTTCTTATTTAATTGTGTGGCATGTCATAAAAAGGTCTACTTGACATTTATGATACTGTTTATGATACTACCGTTACGACCAGCCTTAGACTAGCCACAGTGGGAGTAACTTCAGCGGTAACATCGAGTCCAACTCAGCAAATTTGCTTATGTGGCAATGAGTTAATGAAGAGAGAGATAATTGTAGTAACTTAGCTAGTTACTGTAACATCACATGTTCCAATGCAATATGAGTCTATAACCTAATAAATGAATCTTTGCATGTTATCATACTTAAGTTACTACCCACTATGAAGATAGTAATATAGTCTAGAAAATATGTGTATATTACTAGTGTATGTTACTATCCATTGTGGCTAGTCTTAGTAGTATACTAGTATGTTCGCCTTGGATCAGTTGATTGTTGCGTGTGTTGTTTTAAGTAAGTATAGGGAACAATTTAGTGACCAGCGCGAGCAAGCGAGGGATACGTAGAAGGTGAAAAGGCAATTGCTTCAAGGGACGACAGGAATCCTCCAAAGAACACAAATGAAATGAAGATCTGCGTCGAGCATGCATGTTTGCACAAGGGATGCCATCACGGGGACGCAAGGAACAAAAACCTTTTTATTATCTTATTCTATATATTTTCTTCTTCTTCTTCTTCTTGTTAAGCCCATGCATCTCTTATATAGACGGCCGGGGGACAAGAGAAGACAAGGTGAACAACACTGCATTCATACGTACACCGTCGCCGATAAGGAGCGAGGGAGGAGGGGCGCCGGCCGAGGAGGATATGGGTGCTACCTCTTGAGCACTGCGTTGGATTTCCCCGAAGAGGAAGGGATGATGCAGCAAAGTAGCGTAAGTATTTCCCTCGATTTTTGAGAACCAAGGTATCAATCCAGTAGGAGGCTACGCTCGAGTCCATCGTACCTACACAAAAACAATAGCTCAACGCAACCAACACGCTTAGGGGTTGTCAATCCCTTCACGGTCACTTATGAAAGTGAGATCTGATAGAGATGATAAATAATTTTTTTGGTATTTTTGGTATAAAGATGCAAAGTAAATAAAGTAAAAGCAAAGCACTAATAAAGTGATGGAGATTGATATGATGAGAAAGAGACCCGGGGGCCATAGGTTTCACTAGTGGATTCTCTCAAGAGCATAAGTATTCTACGGTGGGTGAACAAATTACTGTTGAGCAATTGACAGAATTGAGCATAGTTATGAGAATATCTAGGTATGATCATGTATATAGGCATCACGTCCGAGACAAATAGACCGAAATGATTCTGCATCTACTACTATTACTCCACTCATCGACCGCTATCCAGCATGCATCTAGAGTATTAAGTTAAAAACAGAGTAATGCCTTAAGCAAGATGACATGATGTAGAGGAATAATTTCATGCAATATGATAAAAATCCCATCTTGTGATCCTCGATGGCAACAATACAATACGTGTCTTACTGCCCCTTCTGTCAGTGGAAAGGGACACCGCAAGATTGAACCCAAAGCTAAGCACTTCTCCCATGGCAAGAACAACCAATCTAGTAGGCCAAACCAAACTGATAATTCGAAGAGACTTGCAAAGATAACCAATCATACATAAAAGAATTCAGAGAAAATTTAAATATTATTCATAGATAGACTTGATCATAAGCCCACAATTCATCGGTCTCAGTAAACACACCGCAAAAAGAAAATTACATCAAATAGATCTCCACAAGAGAGGGGGAGAACATTGTATTGAGATCCAAAAAGAGAGAATAAGCCATCTAGCTACTAGCTATGGACTCGTAGGTCTGAAGTAAACTACTCACACTTCATCGGAGGGGCTTGGATGATGATGTAGAAGCCCTCCGTGATCGATGCCCCCTCCGGCGGAGCTCCGGAACAGGCCCCAAGATGGGATCTCGTGGATACAGAAAGTTGCGGCGGTGGAATTAGGTTTTTGGCTCCGTCCCCGATCGTTTGAGAGTACGTGGATATATATAGGAGGAAGAAGTACGTCGGTGGAGCTTCGAGGGGCCCATGAGGCAGGGGGTGCCCCCCTAGGGCACGCCCCTACCCTCGTGACCACCTCGTGGCTTCCTTGACGGAGGGTCCAAGTCTCCTGAATCTTATCTGATGAGAAAATCACGTTTCTAAAGGTTTCATTCCGTTTGGACTCCGTTTGATATTCCTTTTCTTCGAAACCCTAAAATAGGCAAAAACAACAATTCTGGGCTGGGCCTCCGGTTAATAGGTTAGTCCCAAAAATAATATAAAGGTGGAAAATAAAGCCCAATAATGTCTAAAACAGTAGATAATATAGCATGGAGCAATCAAAAATTATAAATACGTTGGAGACGTATCAATGGGTCTAGCAGGCGTCGTGCTGTGGTGGGATGAGTGACAGCTGCGCGTTGTCGTGTTGGGTAGCCTCTTCGTCCAGTACCTGCTCTTCTTCTCCTCCGTGGTGCACAGGCGTGCTCCTCCATCTTGGGTCAGGCTGTTATTCTGGCTAGGAAAATTTTGTTTCTGCCAATTTAGGTTTTGCCAATTTTCCTTATGCCACTCTAGATTTTGACATTTCAGTTTTGCCACTCTTAGTTTTTGAAAAATATCACAATTGCCATTATGTGGCAAAAGCAAATTAATTTTGTTTCACTTTTGCCACTCTAGCTTTTGACAATGTATCATAATTGCCACTCTAATTTATTTTGGATTTGCCACAAAATGACAATTGTGATAATTGTCAAAAGCTAAGAGTGGCAAAACTGAAATGTCAAAATCTAGAGTGGCATAAGGAAAATTGGCAAAATCTAGAGTGGTCAAAACAAAAAAAAAATCCATTCTGGCTCGCCTACCTAGGCGGTGACACTCTTGCGATATACGCCCTGGCCACGCTCTTCAACCGCCACAAGCAGCAGGAGCAGCTCGCCGCTGGCCTGGAGGTGCTGTGGGCGCCCGTCCTCCTCGTCCACCTCGGGGGCAGCACCTGATGACCGCCTACAACATCGAAGACAACGAGCTATGGAGGTCACAAGCCATCACCATGGTGTCGCAGGCATGGTTCTCACTTTCAATGTTATCTCGTCGAATTTCGAAAGTTTCATTATTTTTGTTACACACTGAAATAATTGTTATTTTAGCGACTTCGGTAGTACACTGAATTCAGGTAGTTTTCTAAAAAAAAATCATAATATTTGCTTCGATTTAGTCAAACTCAATTGAAAATTGCAGTCTTTTGGCCGAAAAGAAAACAAAAAAATTACTGAATTTCTGTGAAAGTGAGAACCAAGCCTGTGACTAAAGTGGCAACCACTGAAATATTTCTAAAACTATGGTCACAGGTCGTGGTCACCCTCTACGTCTTTTGCAGGTCATGGCCTGGCGGGCAGAAGAGGTTACTGCAGGCCGCGATCTTGTTGTTCGTCGTCGGAATTTTTAGATCCATCCAGAAGCCATTGGCTATGAAGAGCGCCAGTATTAGTAACATAGTCTCTTCTTTGTCACTATCCCCGAGGGAGCAAAACGAGCTCGCATGGGTCTGCGAAAAATTATGCTATTGCTCATTCCCGGGAATTTTATACATAACTACAGGAGAAGAAAGAGCTAAACAGGAGGACATCTTGCTTGAAGAATTTGTACAAGAAGCAATCACGAGTTTGCTAGAGTTGGCCAGTGATCAAGACCAAGCTGAACTCATAGCATCATGTGATCCGTGGGTGGTTAATGTCTCCCAGCCGCTGGTAGACATATCAGCTCTATACTCTGACCGGATAAAAAACCTACAACATTTTATGGCCCTTGATTACCAACATGCCCATAGTATGTCGAGAGAACAGGTTACTGAGTTGTTTTTGTTCCTCTACACAAAACTACCTAACGTAGTGGTTTGCTTTTTTCTGTTGTCATCTTTGGCTTCCATTCTTGACCTTAGCTTCTGTCATCCTCTTCTCCACATACCACAAATATCATGACTACAACGCAACAGATGTCAAGGTAACTTACATCTTGTTTTGGTCGACCGCGTTGCTGGATTTCCTATTCCTCTTCATCAGTGTTTTCATCATGGAGATGGAAACAGAAAAGGTTTCGCAACATAACCTCTTGTCATTTTGTGCTCGTAATAAGCGACCCACTTTTCTTATGAAGCTTGCCACACTTGTCTGCTACAAAGACTATGTTAACATGCATTGTTATATAGAACATGCACCAACACGTCCTCACTCGGGGGCAAACCCTAATCACCCCGACCCGCTCCTCCCTGCGCGTCCCCCCTCTCCGCCGCCGCCCGAGGTACTCACCGGCGCCGCCGCGTGGTACTGGTGAAGGTGGTGGCGGTGATCCAGGCGTCTCCTCCTCGGGCGGGGAGCCTCGGATCCATGGCGGCGGCCCTGGGGTGGCACGCGGCGTAGCTTGGCAGCGGGCGGCGCCGGCGTCGACAGGTGGGCCACTTCCCTGGCCATGTGGATGGCAGGGAGGTGGTGTGCTTCGGCTGCGGCGGCGGTTCCTCGCTGGATGTTGGTGGCCATGGTGATGTTCGTCCTCGACCTCGATCTACTCCGATCTGCAGCGGATCCGGCCTTGGTGGCTTCGGTCACCGTTCTTGGGTGCTGGCCTTGCAGATCCGGTGGCTAGAAGGGTTTCGGGGGAATCTCTTGGCCGGCGTGGTGGCCACTCCGATGGCAGTGCCTTTGGGTGTTGCTTCCCTCGTTGGAGGCTTCGGAGAGGAACTCCTTCCTTCCACCCCTCCCAGGAGCTCAGGTGAAAACCTCAGACCCCCCCCCCCTGTTCCAAGCGACGACGACACCACGGTGGCGTGCTCCTTCCTGAAGGCGTTGCTCGGGGGCTGCTCAAGTGGCGGTGGAAGTGGTGGCGGTTCGATGTCGACACATGCATTCTGGTCAGCTTCATCTTGGAGACTGCGGCGACGTAGGCAATGATACGTCTCCAACGTATCTACTTTTCCAAACACTTTTGCCCTTGTTTTGGACTCTAACTTGCATGATTTGAATGGAACTAACCCGGACTGACGCTGTTTTCAGCAGAATTACCATGGTGTTATTTATGTGCAGGAGCAAACGTTCTCGGAATGACCTGAAACTTCACGGAGACACTTTTCAAAAAATAAGAAAAATGCCTGCCAAAGATGAAGACCAGGGGCCCACCGTCTTGCCACGAGGGTGGGGGGCGCGCCCCCCTACCTCGTGGGCCCCCTGTTGCGTCTCCGACTCCAACTCCACCTCCATATATTGAGTTTCGATAACAAAAAATCAGGGAGAAGAAATCATCGCGTTTTGCGATACGAAGCCGCCGCCAAGCCCTAAAACCTCTCGGGAGGGCTGATCTGGAGTCCGTTCGGAGCTCTGGAGAGGGGAATCCGTCGCCATCGTCATCATCAACCATCCTCCATCACCAATTTCATGATGCTCACCGCCGTGCGTGAGTAATTCCATCGTAGGCTTGCTGGACGGTGATGGGTTGGATGGGATCTATCATGTAATCGAGTTAGTTTTGTTAGGGTTTGATCCCTAGTATCCACTATGTTCTGAGATTGATGTTGCTATGACTTTGCTATGCTTAATGCTTGTCACTAGGGCCCGAGTGCCATGATTTCAGATCTGAACCTATTATGTTTTCATCAATATATGGGTGTTCTTGATCCTATCTTGCAAGTCTATAGTCACCTATTATGTGTTATGATCCGTTAACCCCGAAGTGACAATAATCGGGATACTTACCGGTGATGACCGTAGTTTGAGGAGTGCATGTATTCACTATGTGTTAATGCTTTGTTTCGGTTCTCTATTAAAAGGAGGCCTTAATATCCCTTAGTTTCTGTAAGGACCCTGCTGCCACGGGAGGGTAGGACAAAAGATGTCATGCAAGTTCTTTTCCATAAGCACGTATGACTATATTCGGAATACATGCCTACATTATATCAATGAACTGGAGCTAGTTCCGTGTCATCCTAGGTTATGACTGTTACATGATGAACCGCATCCAGCATAATTCTCCATCACTGGTCCATTGCCTACGAGCTTTCCATATATTGTTCTTCGCTTATTTACTTTCCCGTTGCTATTGCTATCATCACTATAAAATACTAAAAACATTGCTTTTACTACCGTTACCTTTTGTTACCGTTATCTCTACTATCATATTACTTTGCTACTAAACACTTTGCTACAGATATTAAGTTTCCAGGTGTGGTTGAATTGACAACTCAGCTGCTAATACTTGAGAATATTCTTTGGCTCCCCTTGTGTCGAATCAAGAAATATGGGTTGAATACTCTACCCTTAAAAATTGTTGCGATCCCCTATACTTGTGGGTTATCAAGACCTTTTTCTGGCGCCGTTGCCGGGGAGCATAGCTCTATTCTTTGAGTCACTTGGGATATATATCTTCTTATCATTATAAAGAACTTGAGAGATCCAAAAACCAAGATCTAACCCTCAACTATGAGGGGAGGTAAGGAACTGCCATCTAGCTCTGCACTTGATTCACCTTCTGTTATGAGTAAGTTTGCGACACCTACACCTGATTCTGCTATTCGTTATGATATGCCGCATGTTATTGATGATGCCACTTCTGCTATGGATGATACTTATGATGAAACTACCTCTATGCCTGATACTACTATGCCACTTAGTGATTTTCTTGATGAACAACTTGCTAGGGCTAGGGAAATTGAAAATATTGAATCTGATGATACTGATGAAAGTGATGATGAAGAACCACTTGCTATTCCTAAGGGTTATGTATTTGATCAAGATGCTTCTTTAGCCATTTTAGCTTGCAGAAATAGAACTGAACTTAAAATATTATTAGCTAAATGGAGTAAGCAATCCGTAAATGATAGAATGAAACCTGACCCTGCTTTTGCTACTTCACCTATCTTTGTTACTGATAAGGATTATGAATTCTCTGTTGATCCTGATATAATTACTTTGGTTGAATCTGATCCTTTTCATGGTTATGAATCTGAAACTGTTGTGGCACATCTTACTAAATTGAATGATATAGCTACCCTGTTTACTAAAGATGAGAGAACTCGCTGCTTTTACAGCCTCAAAATATTTCCGTTCTCATTAAAGGGTGATGCTAAGATATGGTTTAATTCTCTTGATCCTGGTTGTGTGCGTAGTCCCCGGGATATGATTTATTACTTCTCCGCTAAATATTTCCCTGCTCATAAGAAACAAGCTGCTTTAAGGGATCTATATAATTTTGCGCAAATTGAAGAAGAGAATCTCCCACAAGCTTGGGGAAGGCTTCTCCAATTACTTAATGTTTTTCCTGATCATCCTCTTAAGAAAAACGAAATACTTGATATCTTTTATAATGGACTAACCGATGCCTCTAGAGATTACCAGGATAGTTGTGTGATACGTCTCCAACGTATCTATAATTTTTGATTGCTCCATGCTATATTATCTACTATTTTGGACTATATTGGGCTTTATTTTCCACTTTTATATTATTTTTGGGACTAACCTATTAACCGGAGGCCCAGCCCAGAATTGCTGTTTTTGCCTATTTCAATGTTTCGAAGAAACGGAATATCAAACGGAATAAAATCTTCGGGAACGTGATTTTCTCACCGAACGTGATCCAGGAGACTTGGACCCTACTCCAGGGAACAAAAGAGGCGGTCATGAGGGTGGGGGCGCCCCCCCCCCCCCAGGGCGCGCCCCCTGCCTCGTGGGCCCCTCGTTGCTCCTCGGGCGTACTTCTTCCTCCTATATATACACACATACCCCCAAACGATCAGAACAAGAGCCAAAAACCTAATTCCACCGCCGCAACTTTCTGTATCCACGAGATCCGATCTTGGGGCCTGTTCCGGAGCTCCGCCAAAAGAGGGTCGTCATCACGGAGGGCTTCTACATCATCATAGCCTCTCCGATGAAGTGTGAGTAGTTTACCTCAGACCTTCAGGTCCATAGTTAGTAGCTAGATGGCTTCTTCTCTCTCTTTGAATCTCAATACAAAGTTCTCCCCCTCTCGCGTGGAGATCTATTCGATGTAATCTTCTTTTTGCGGTGTGTTTATTGAGACCGGTGAATTGTGGGTTTATGATCAAGTCTATCTATGAATAATATTTGAATTTTCTCTGAATTCTTTTATGTATGATTGGTTATCTTTGCAAGTCTCTTCGAATTATCCGTTTGGTTTGGGCAACTAGATTGGTAGTTCTTGCCATGGGAGAAGTGCTTAGCTTTGGGTTCGATCTTGCGGTGTCCTTACCCAGTGACAGAAGGGGCAGCAAGGCACGTATTGTATCGTTGCCAACGAGGATAACAAGATGGGGTTTATTTCATATTGCATGAATTTATCTCTATACATCATGTCATCTTGCTTAAGGCGTTACTCTATTTTTAACTTAATACTCTAGATGCATGCTGGATAGCGGTCGATGAGTGGAGTAATAGTAGTAGATGCAGAATCGTTTCGATCTACTTGTCACGGACGTGATGCCTATATACATGATCATGCCTAGATATTCTCATAATTATGCACGATTCTATCAATTTCTCAACGGTAATTTGTTCACCCACCGTAGAATACTTATGCTCTTGAGAGAAGCCACTAGTGAAACCTATGGCCCCGGGGTATATTCTCATCATATCAATCTCCATCACTTTTATATTGTTTTGCTATTTACTTTGCCTTTACCTTTTACCTTGCATCTTTATATCAAAAATACCAAAATATTCTATCTTTCAGATCTCACTCTCGTAAGTGACCGTGAAGGGCTTGACAACCCCTAATCGCGTTGGTTGCGAGTAGCTATCGCTTTGTGCAGGTACGAGGGACTTGAGTGTGGGATCCTACTGGATTGATACCTTGGTTCTCAAAAACTGAGGGAAATACTTACGCCACTCTGTTGCATCATCCCTTCCTCTTCGGGGAAAACCAACGCAAGCTCAAGACATAGCAAGAAGGATTTCTGGCGCCGTTGCCGGGGAGTCTACGCAAAAAGTCAACATACCAAGTACCCATCACAATCCCTATCTCTCGCATTACATTATTTGCCATTTGCCTCTCGTTTCCCTCTCCCCCCAATTCACCCTTGCCGTTTTATTTGCCCTCTCTCTCTATCCTCCCTCTCTATTTGCCTCTTTTTGTCCGCTTGCTTTTTGTTTGCTCGTGTGTTAGATTGCTTGTTTATCGCAATGGCTCAAGATGCTACCAAATTGTGTGACTTCACCAATACCAATAATAATGACTTCCTTAGCACTCCGATTGCTCCTCTTACCGATGCTGAATCTTGTGAAATTAATACTGCTTTGTTGAATCTTGTTATGAAAGATTAATTCGCCGGCCTTCCTAGTGAAGATGCCGCTACTCATCTGAATAGCTTCGTTGATTTATGTGATATGCAAAAGAAAAAGGATGTCAATAATGATGTCGTTAAATTGAAGCTATTTCCTTTTTCGCTTAGAGATCGTGCTAAAGCTTGGTTTTCGTCTTTGCCTAAGAATAGTATTGATTCGTGGAACAAGTGCAAAGATGCTTTTATCTCTAAGTATTTTCCTCCCGCTAAGATCATCTCTCTTAGAAACGATATTATGAACTTTAAACAACTTGATCATGAACATGTTGCACAAGCTTGGGAGAGAATGAAATTAATGATACATAATTGCCCTACTCATGGTTTGAATTTGTGGATGATTATACAAAAAATTTATGCCGGATTGAATTTTGCTTCTAGAAATCTTTTAGATTCGGCTGTGGGAGGCACTTTTATGGAAATCACTTTAGGAGATGCTACTAAACTCCTAGATAATATTATGGTTAATTATTCTCAATGGCATACTGAAAGAACATCTAATAAAAAAGTGCATGCGATAGAAGAAATTAATGTGTTGAGTGGAAAGATGGATGAACTTATGAAATTATTTGCTTCTAAGAGTGTTTCTTCTGATCCTAATGATATGTCTTTGTCTACTTTGATTGAGAATAACAATGAATCTATGGATGTGAATTTTGTTGGTAGGAATAATTTTGGTAACAACGCTTATAGAGGGAATTTTAATCCTAGGCCATATCCTAGCAATCCTTCTAATAATTATGGGAATTCCTACAACAACTCTTATGGAAATTATAATAAGATACCCTCTGATTTTGAATCTAATATTAAAGAATTTATTTCTTCGCAAAAGAATTTTAATGCTATGATTGAAGGAAAATTGCTTAAGATTGATGATTTGGCTAGGAACACTGATAGAATTGCTCTTGATGTTGATGCTTTGAAACTTAGATCTATTCAACATAAGCATGATATTAATGAGTCTCTTAAAGCCATGAGAATTTCAATTGATGAGTGTAAAGAAAGAACCGCTAGGATGCGTGCTTCCAAAGATGCCTTTATTAAAGCGTGTTCTTCCAATTCCTATGAAAGTAATGATGAAGATCTAAAAGTTATTGATGTGTCTCCAATTAAATCTTTGTTTTGCAATATGAATATTGATGAAACTGAATATGATCTTCCTTTACCTAGAAGGCGTTCTAAAAATTTGGAGTGTTTAGATCTTAATGATGAAATTGATGAAAGTGGGATGGAAAGAAATAAAAATCTAGATGTTGCTAAACCAACTCTATTGGATTTCAAGGAATTTAATTATGAAAATTTCTCTTTAATTGATTGTATTTCCTTGTTGCAATCCGTGCTAAATTCTCCACATGCTTATAGTCGAAATAAAGCCTTTACCGAACATATTGTTGATGCCTTGATGCAATCTTATGAGGAAAAACTTGATTTGAAAGTTTATATCCCTAGAAAACTCTATGATGAGTGGGAACCAACTATTAAAATTAAAATCAAAGATTATGAGCTTTATGCTTCGTGTGATTTGGGTGCTAGTGTCTCTACTATTCCCAAGACTTTGTGTGATTTACTAGATTTCCGTAATTTTGATGATTGCTCTCTAAACTTGCATCTTGCGGATTCCACTATTAAGAAAACTATGGGAAGAATTAATGATGCTCTTATTGTTGCAAATAGGAATTATGTGCCCGTAGATTTCATTGTTCTTGATATAGATTGCAATCATTCTTGCCCTATTATTCTTGGTAGACCTTTCCTTAGAACGGTTGGTGCTATTATTGATATGAAGGAAGGGAATATTAGATTTCAATTTCCATTAAAAAGGGCAAGGAACACTTTCCAAGAAAGAAAATAAAATTACCATATGAAACTATCATGAGAGCCACTTATGGATTGCCTACCAAAGATGGCAATACCTAGATCTATCCTTGCTTGTTATGCCTAGCTAGGGGCGTTAAATGATAGCGCTTGTTGGGAGGCAACCCAATTTTATTTTTTCCTTGTTATTTTCTACTGTTTAGTAATAAATAAATTATTTAGCCGCTGTTTAGGTTGTGTTTTTTGTGTTTAATTAGTGTTTGTGCCAAGTAGAACCGTTGGGAAGACTTGGGGAAAGTCTTGTTGAACTTGCTGTAAAAAACAGAAACTTTAGCGCTCACGAGAACTGCTGTCATTTTTATTTGAAGAGTGCTATTTAGTTAATTCTTTTTGCAGATGATTAATAGATAAATTACTCACGTCCAGAAATTTATTTTAGAATTTTTGGGGTTCCAGATCTTGCGATAGCTATATATTACTACAGACTTTTCTATTTTTGACAGATTCTGTTTTTCGTGTGTTGTTTGCTTATTTTGATGAATCTATGGCTAGTAAAATAGTTTATAATCCATAGAGAAGTTGGAATACAGTAGTTTTAACACCAAAATAAATAAAGAATGAGTTCATTACAGTACCTTGAAGTGGTCTTTTGTTTTCTTTCGCTAACGGAGCTCACGAGTTTTCTATTTTGAGTTTTGTGTTGTGAAGTTTTCAAGTTTTGGGTGAATTCTTTTGATGGATCATGGAGCAAGGAGTGGCAAGAGCCTAAGCTTGGGGATGCCCATGGCACCCCCAAGATAATCCAAGTACACCAAAAAGTTAAAGCTTGGGGATGCCCCGGAAGGCATCCCCTCTTTTCGTCCACTTCCATCGGTAATTTAGTTGGAGCTATATTTTTATTCACCAACATGATATGTGTTTTGCTTGGAGCGTCTTGTATTATTTGTGACTTTGTTTGCTAGTATACCACAATCATCCTTGCTGTACACACCTTTTGAGAGAGCCATACATGAATTAAAATTTGATAGAATACTCTATGTGCTTCACTTATATCTTTTGAGCTAGATAATTTTGCTCTATGTGCTTCACTTATATCTTCCGAGCTAGATAATTTTGCTCTATGTGCTTCACTTATATCCTTTGAGCTAGATAATTTTGCTCTATGTGCTTCACTTAGATATTTTAGAGCACGGTGGTGGATTCGTTTTAAAGAAACTATTGATCTCTCATGCTTCACTTAAATTATTTTGAGAGCCTCCTAATAGCATGGTAATTTGCCTAATAATAATATGCTTGGTATTCAAGATTTGTGAAACTTTCTTTTTAGTGTGTTGAATACTAAAAAAAGATTGAAGCATGATAATTGTTTTGAGATATGGAGGTGATAATATTAAAGTCATGCTAGTTGAGTAGTTGTGAATTTAAAGAATACTTGTGTTGAAGTTTGTGATTCCCGTAGCATGCACGTATGGTGAACCGTTATGTGATGAAGTCGGAGCATGATTTATTTATTGATTGTCTTCCTTATGAGTAGCGGTCGGGGACGAGCGATGGTCTTTTCCTACCAATCTACCCCCCGAGGAGCATGTGCGTAGTACTTTGCTTTGATAGCTTCTAAATTTTTGCAATAAGTATATGAGTTATTTATGACTAATGTTGAGTCCATGGATTATACGCACTCTCACCCATCCACCCTTGCTAGCCTCTCTAATACCGCGCAACTTTCGCCGGTATCATACACCTACCATATACCTTCCTCAAAACAGCCACCATACCTACCTATTATGGCATTTCCATAGCCATTCCGAGATATATTGCCATGCAACTTTCCACCATCTAGTTCATCATGACACATCCATCATTGTCATATTGCATATCCCGGTACACCGCCGGATGCATTCACATAGAGTCATATTTTGTTCTAAGTATCAAGTTGTAATTGTTGAGTTGTAAGAAAAATAAAAGTGTGATGATCATCATTATTAGAGCATTGTCCCGGTGAGGAAAGAATGATGGAGACTATGATTCCCCCACAAGTCGGGATGAGACTCCGGACGAAAAAAAAGAGGCCAAAGAAGCCCAAATAAAAAAAGAGAAAGTCCATATAAAAATAATATAAAAAATGAGAGAAAAAGAGAGAAGGGACAATGTTACTATCCTTTTACCACACTTGTGCTTCAAAGTAGCACCATGATCTTCATAGTAGAGAGTCTCTCATGTTATCACTTTCATATACTAGTGGGAATCTTTCATTATAGAACTTGGCTTGTATATTCCAATGATGAGCTTCCTCAAATTGCTCTAGGTCTTCATCAGCAAGCAAGTTGGATGCACACCCACTAGTTTTTTTTATTGAGCTTTCATATATTTATAGCTCTAGTGCATCCGTTGCATGGCAATCCCTACTCACTCACATTGATATCTATTAATGGGCATCTCCATAGCCTGTTGATACGCCTAGTTGATCTTAGACTATCTTCTCCCATTTTGTCTTCTCCACAACCACCATTCTATTCCACCTATAGTGCTATATCCATGGCTCACGCTCATGTATTGCGTGAAGATTGAAAAAGTTTTGAAAAAGTTAGAGTATGAAACAATTGCTTGGCTTGTCATCGGGGTTGTGCATGATTTAAATACTTTGTGTGGGGAAGATGGAGCATAGCTAGACGATATGATTTTGTAGGGATAACTTTCTTTAGCCATGTTATTTTGAGAAGACATAATAGCTTTGTTAGTATGCTTGAAGTATTATTATTTTCTATGTCAATATAAACCTTTGTCTTGAATCTTTCTAATCTGAATATTCATACCACAATTAAGAAGATTTGCATTGAAATTATGCCAAGTAGCACTCCACATCAAAAATTCTCTTTTTATCATTTACCTACTCAAGGACGAGTAGGAATTAAGCTTGGGGATGCCTGATACGTCTCCAATGTATCTATAATTTTTGATTGCTCCATGCTATAATATCTACTATTTTGGACTATATTGGGCTTTATCTTCCACTTTTATATTATTTTTGGGACTAACCTATTAACCGGAGGCCCAGCCCAGAATTGCTGTTTTTTTTGCCTATTTCAGTGTTTCGAAGAAACGGAATATCAAACGGAGTCCAAATGGAATAAAATCTTCGGGAACGTGATTTTATCACCGAACGTGCTCCAGGAGACTTGGACCCTGCTCCAAGGAACAAAATAGGCGGTCACGAGGGTGGGGGGCGCCCCCCCTAGGGCGCGCCCCCTACCTCGTGGGCCCCTCGTTGCTCCTCCGGCGTACTTCTTCCTCCTATATATACACACGTACCCCCAAACGATCAGAACATGAGCCAAAAACCTAATTCCACCGCCGCAACTTTCTGTATCCACGAGATCCCATCTTGGGGCCTGTTCCGGAGCAACGCCGGAAGAGGGCCGTCATCACGGAGGGCTTCTACATCATCATAGCCTCTCCGATGAAGTGTGAGTAGTTTACCTCAGACCTTCGGGTCCATAGTTAGTAGCTAGATGGCTTCTTCTCTCTCTTTGAATCTCAATACAAAGTTCTCCCCCTCTCGCGTGGAGATCTATTCGATGTAATCTTCTTTTTGCGGTGTGTTTATTGAGACCGATGAATTGTGGGTTTATGATCAAGGCTATCTATGAATAATATTTGAATTTTCTCTGAATTCTTTTATGTATGATTGGTTATCTTTGCAAGTCTCTTCGAATTATCCGTTTGGTTTGGGCAACTAGATTGGTAGTTCTTGCCATGGGAGAAGTGCTTAGCTTTGGGTTCGATCTTGCGGTGTCCTTACCCAGTGACAGAAGGGGCAGCAAGGCACGTATTGTATCGTTGCCAACGAGGATAACAAGATGGGGTTTATTTCATATTGCATGAATTTACCTCTCTACATCATGTCATCTTGCTTAAGGCGTTACTCTGTTTTTAACTTAATACTCTAGATGAATGCTGGATAGCGGTCGATGAGTGGAGTAATAGTAGTAGATGCAGAATCGTTTCGATCTACTTGTCATGGACGTGATGCCTATATACATGATCATGCCTAGATATTCTCATAATTATGCACGATTCTAGCAATTGCTCAACAGTAATTTGTTCACCCACCGTAGAATACTTATGCTCTTGAGAGAAGCCACTAGTGAAACCTATGGCCCCCGGGTCTATTCTCATCATATCAATCTCCATCACTTTTATATTGTTTTGCTATTTACTTTGCCTTTGCTTTTTACCTTGCATCTTTATATCAAAAATACCAAAAAATATTCTATCTATCATATCTCACTCTCGTAAGTGACCGTGAAGGGCTTGACAACCCCTAATCGCGTTGGTTGCGAGTAGCTATCGCTTTGTGCAGGTACGAGGGACTTGAGCGTGGGCTCCTACTGGACTGATACCTTGGTTCTCAAAAACTGAGGGAAATACTTGCGCTATTCTGCTGCATCATCCCTTCCTCTTCGGGGAAAACCAATGCAAGCTCAAGACGTAGCATTGTGCTGGTTCTGTTTTCGGAGAAAGGTACCAGAAGCTGAAATTTCCACCATGCTTGCTAATTATACTTTTAAGGGTGGAATACCAAAGAAACTTGGAGATCCAGGAGTACCCACTATACCATGCTCCATTAAATGAAACTATGTTAAAACTGCTTTATGTGATCTTGGAGTCGGTGTTAGTGGTATGCCTCTGTCTTTATATCGTAGACTTGATTTGAATAAGTTGACACCTACTGAAATATCTTTGCAAATGGCTGATAAATCAACTGCTATACCTGTCAGTATTTGTGAGGATGTGCCTGTTGTAGTTGCAAACGTTACTATTTTAACGGACTTTGTTATTCTTGATATTCCCGAGGACGATAGTATGTCTATTATTCTTGGAAGACCCTTTTTGAATATTGCAGGGGCTGTTATTGATTGCACTAAAGGCAATGTCACTTTTCATGTTAATGGTAATGAGCACATGGTACACTTTCCGAGGAAACAACCTCAAGTTCATAGTATCAACTCTATTGGAAAAATTCCATCAATTATATTTGGAGGTTTTGAATTTCCTCTTCCTACTGTCAAGAAGAAATATGATATTCTTATTATTGGGGATGTGCATATCCCCGTTGAGGTAATATAGTGTTATTCGAAATTTCTCCGGTTCCATGTTATTCGGAATGAGTTCGTTAACAAGACTTGATCAACCTTGTTAGTGGATTCCTTTTGATGATCATGAGACGAATGAAACTAGAAGGCACAACCTTCTGTACCCCACTTTTACTTTCTGTTATTTATATTAAATAAAATAAAAATAAATATTTGTCTACCTGTTATCTGATTATCCGTACAATATAAGAATACCTTGAAAATAAAAGTTCTCCAAATGCCCTGAAAATTAAATATGAATTTTTCTAGAATATTTGAGGATTTATGGAACTCAGAACACACCAGGGGGGCAGCCACCTGCCCACGAGGGTGGAGGGCGTGCCCACCCCTCTAGGGCGCGTCCCCCGCCTCGTGGGCCCACGGTGGCCCTCCTTCACTTATTCCTACACCCACACACTTCATCTTCCTCCCCCGAACACGAAAAACCAGCTCAAGCACGAGTTCTAGCTCATCTTGCTGCCATTTTTGATCTCCTTGCTCAAAGCACCTCTCACGAAACTGCTTGGGGAGATTGTTCCTTGGTATGTGACTCCTCCATTGGTCCAATTGGTTTTTGTTCTAGTGCTTTATTCATTGCAAATTTTTGCTGCTTAGGTGACCCTATTCTTGAGCTTGCATGTCAAATTTATATGGTCAAAGGTAGTTTTGATGCATGATATAGGCCCTAGGCACTTGTAGGAGTAGTTGCTATCAATATTATTAAGTTTGGTTTACTTTTATTTTGAAGTTATTAATTTTTTTTAGAATTTTTCAGAGGAAGAAAAATGTTTAGGAAAATGTTCCAAGGTGGTTCTTCAAAGAAGCAAGGACCCAGGCTTGCAATGCGTGATGCTGACGAAGAGCCACCGAGAGATGTTCCAGTGCGTCCTTGTGAATGGCCGTCTGAAAAATTTATGGATCAAGTGGGAATAAAAGAAGAATTCAATGCATATTTACGTAGCGGTGATCTCGTGAGCTTCGAGGAAGAGAAGTGCAGTTAGTATCATGAGCTCACTAGCTCCTTTGTGAGGAGGTTTGAATTTTCCACTTCACATAATTCTCCAACTGTCCTGTTTGATCTTTATGATAAATCTTATACCATGGACTTAGAGGATTTTACCACTGCATGCAAACTTCTGCAATGGGGTAGTATAAGGGATCCTCGTAAATCTGAATTTAGAGATTTTCTTGCTAACATAATTGTGGGAGAATCTAGAGATATTACACAAGTGATACGTCTCCAACGTATCTATAATTTTTGATTGCTCCATGCTATATTATCTACTGTTTTGGACTATATTTGGCTTTATTTTCCACTTTTATATTATTTTTGGGACTAACCTATTAACCGGAGGCCTAGCCCAGAATTGCTGTTTTTGCCTATTTCGGTGTTTCAAAGAAACGGAATATCAAACAGAGTCCAAACGGAATAAAATCTTTGGGAACGTGATTTTCTCACCGAACATGATCCAGGAGACTTGGACCCTGCTCCAAGGAACAAAAGGGGCGGTCATGAGGGTGGGGGGCGCCCCCCTAGGGCGTGCCCCCCTGCCTCATGGGCCCCTCGTTCCTCCTCCGGCGTACTTCTTCCTCCTATATATACACATGTACCCCTAAACGATCAGAACATGAGCCAAAAACCTAATTCCACCGCCGCAACTATTTGTATCCATGAGATCCCATCTTGGGGCCTGTTCCGGAGCTCCGCCGGAAGAGGGCCGTCATCACGGAGGGCTTCTACATCATCATAGCCTCTCCGATGAAGTGTGAGTAGTTTACCTCAGACCTTCGGGTCCATAATTAGTAGCTAGATGGCTTCTTCTCTCTCTTTGAATCTCAATACAAAGTTCTCCCCCTCTCTCGTGGAGATCTATTCGATGTAATCTTCTTTTTGCGGTGTGTTTGTTGAGACCGATGAATTGTAGGTTTATGATCAAGTCTATCTATGAATAATATTTGAATCTTCTCTGAATTCTTTTATGTATGATTGGTTATCTTTGCAAGTCTCTTCGAATTATCCGTTTGGTTTGGCCAACTAGATTGGTAGTTCTTGCCATGGGAGAAGTGCTTAGCTTTGGGTTCGATCTTGCGGTGTCCATACCCAGTGACAGAAGGGGCAGCAAGGCACGTATTGTATCGTTACCATCGAGGATAACAAGATGGGGTTTATTTCATATTGCATGAATTTATCTCTCTACATCATGTCATCTTGCTTAAGGCGTTACTTTGTTTTTAACTTAATACTCTAGATGCATGCTGGATAGCGGTCGATGAGTGGAGTAATAGTAGTAGATGCAGAATTGTTTCGATCTACTTGTCACGGACGTGATGCCTATATACATGATCATGCCTAGATATCTCATAATTATGCACAATTCTATCAATTGCTCAACAGTAATTTGTTCACCCACCGTAGAATACTTATGCTCTTGAGAGAAGCCACTAGTGAAACATATGGCCCCCGGGTCTATTCTCATCATATCAATCTCCATCACTTTAATATTGTTTTGCTATTTACTTTCCCTTTACTTTTTACTTTATATCTTTATATCAGAAATACCAAAAATATTCTATCTTTCAGATCTCACTCTCATAAGTGACCGTGAAGGGCTTGACAACCCCTAACCGCGTTGGTTGCGAGTAGCTATCGTTTTGTGCAGGTACGAGGGACTTGAGCGTGGGCTCATACTGGATTGATACCTTGGTTCTCAAAACTGGGGGAAATACTTACGCTACTCTGCTGCATCATCCCTTCCTCTTCGGGGAAAACCAACACAAGCTCAAGACGTAGCAACAAGCTATCATATGGAGCATTCACTTTCCTGCTATACATTATTTTGCTCTATTTATAGGTAGATGCATAAATGGTAAAGATGAGGCATGTCACATGTGTGTCCCTGATCTTAGTATTCTTAGGAGTGTTGTGTTAGGAGACAAATCATATAATTTGGAAGCCATTGTTGCACGTAGGTTGCATCTTAATAGACGTAATAGAGATTTCTTTGGTGGAATTTATGCAACCCGCATAGCTAATTTTCTTGGTATAGATGTGCGCGAAGATGATATTGAATTACCTCCCACCTATCTAGATTTTAATGATATGGTTCACCACCAATTTGTCGAGAGGAACGAATCACCTCTCCAGTATCGACTAATCTTTGACAGACACCGTGTTGTCTGTATTACTCTCCCCGCTCCTGCTTTCTTTGATTATCAGGCAAGAGGATATACTATTACCAGAGAGGAGGCAGATGAGTACGAGAGGAGAGAGGAGGCCGCTCGTCGCCACGCTGCAGCTCAGCAGGCGATAGCTGCTGCATCACAGTACGACCCCAGCTACTATTATGGATATCCGCCAGGTCAGCCGTGGCCATAGACCAACTTAGGCCAAAAGCCTAAGCTTGGGGGAGTACGTATTTCCCACCGACATTACATTTATGTTCACACACTCATTGCCAGATGTCGGTGCTCATACTTTTTTATTGTATTATCCATGCTAGTTTAATTTCCTTTTTATGCTTTTTTCTTGTGTGTTTAATAAACCTTAAGAAAAAATCCAAAAAATTAGTTGTAGCTTTTATCTAGCTTTAATTTCCATGCTTCTAGTAGTAATTAAAAAGAAAACCCAAAAATATTTCCTGTTCTTCTTTTGCTTGTTAGGAGCTTTCACGTGTAAATAGTTTTATTTCTTTCCTTTTCTTTGGGGGTCAATAGGAGAAGACCATAATTAAATTGTTGAAGTGGCTCTTATATGCATTATTGTTTATCTGACAAAAGAGCCCATATTGCCTTGTCTTCTTGTGTTTATTGAATGCTTGCAGATTCCAGCTTAGTCCAATGCACGTGCACTATTATTATTATTCACATCGTTCGGCCGTGCAAGTGAAAGACAATAATGATGATTATATGATGGACTGGCTGAGATGAGAGAAGCTAGTATGAACTCGACCTCTTTTGTTTTTGTAAATATGATTAGTTCATCGTTCTTGATTCGGCCTATTATGAATAAACATGTTTGCAATGACAACTAGAGATCATAGTTTCTTGTGTCATGCTTGATTAGCTATGAGTTATAATGGTTTACCTTGCGTGCCAACATGCTATTAAAATAGTTATGATGTGGTATGATAGGGTGATATCCTCCTCTCAATGATTTAAGTGACTTGACTTGGCACATGTTCACACATGTAGTTAAAACAAAATCAACATAGCCTTCACGATATTTATGTTCATGGTGGATTATATCCTACTCATGCTTGCATTCAGTGTTGATTAATTTTAATGCATGTTCATGACTGTTGTTGCTCTCTAGCTGGTCGCTTCCCAGTCTTTTACTACCCTTCACCTGTACTAAGCGGGAATACTGCTTGTGCATCCAATCCCTTAAACCCCAAAGTTATTCCACATGAGTCCACTATACCTACCTATATACGGTATCTACCTGCTGTTCCAAGTAAATTTGTATCTGCCAAACTCTAAACCTTCAAATAAATATCCTATTTTGTATGCTTGAATAGCTCATGTATCAACTAGGGTTGTTTGTATCTTCCATGTTAGGCGGGTTATTCTTAAGAGGAGTGGACTCCGCTCCTCACTCACGAGATAAATGGCTGGACACCGGGATGCCCAGTCCCATGCTTTATGCAAACTAAATCAAAATAATTGCAAACAAAACTCCCCTGGGACTCTTGTTAGTTGGAGGCACTCGTTGTTTCGAGCAAGCCATGGATTGATGCTTGTGGAGGAAGGGGGGATATAAACTTTACCATTCTGTTTGAGAACCGCATATAATGTGTGTAGCATGGAAGATATCGCCATCTCTTGGTTGTTATGTTGACAATGAAAGTATACCGCTCAAAACATTATTCACCTCTATTTCAAAACCGAGCTCTGCCACCTCTACAAAACCCTGCTTCCCTCTGCGAAGGGCCTATCTATTTACTTTTATGCCGAGTCATCATCCTCTTATTAAAAAGTACCAGTTGGAGCGCACCGCTGTCATTTGCATTGAGTATGACTTGACTGGATCTTTTTACCATGAATTACAATGTCTAGTCAGTCCTTGGTCTTTAAAGGTGCTCTGCATTTATGTTTTGCGGTCTCAGAAAGGGCTAGTGAGATACCATCCTGTTATATCATATTATGATTGTTTTGAGAAAGTGTTGTCATCCGAGTTTTATTATTATGGCTCGCTAGTTGATTATGTTATTGATATGAGTAAACTTGAGACCTATGCGTTATTGCAAATGTGGTTAGTTATAATCTTTGCTGAAAACTTGAATGCTGGCTTTACATATTTACAACAACAAGAGCAAACAGAGTTTGTAAAAGTTTTTCTTTATCACTTTCAGTTTGTCAACTGAATTGTTTGAGGACAAGCAAAGGTTTAAGCTTGGGGGAGTTGATACGTCTCCAACGTATCTACTTTTCCAAACACTTTTGCCCTTATTTTGGACTCTAACTTGCATGATTTGAATGGAACTAACCCGGACTGACGCTGTTTTCAGCAGAATTACCATGGTGTTATTTATGTGCAGGAGCAAACATTTTCGGAATGACCTGAAACTTCACGGAGACACTTTTTAGAAAATAAGAAAAATACCTGCCAAAGATGAAGGCCAGGGGGCCCACCGTCTTGCCACGAGGGTGGGGGCGCGCCCCCTACCTCATGGGCCCCCTGTTGCGTCTCCGACTCCAACTCCACCTCCATATATTGAGTTTCAATGAGAAAAAAATCAGGGAGAAGAAATCATCGTGTTTTACGATATGGAGCCGCCGCCAAGCCCTAAAACCTCTCGGGAGGGCTGATCTGGAGTCTGTTTGGGGCTCCGGAGAGGGGAATCCGTCGCCATCGTCATCATCAACCATCCTCCATCACCAATTTCATGATGCTCACCGCCGTGCGTGAGTAATTCCATCGTAGGCTTGCTGGACGGTAATGGGTTGGATGGGATCTACCATGTAATCGAGTTAGTTTTGTTGGGGTTTGATCCCTAGTATCCACTATGTTCCGAGATTGACGTTGCTATGACTTTGCTATGCTTAATGCTTGTCACTAGGGCCCGAGTGCCATGATTTCAGATCTGAACCTATTATGTTTTCATCAATATATGAGTGTTCTTGATCCTATCTTGCAAGTTTATAGTCACCTATTATGTGTTATGATCCGTTAACCCCGAAGTGACAATAATCGGGATACTTACCGGTGATGACCGTAGTTTGAGGAGTTCATGTATTCACTATATGTGTTAATGCTTTGTTCCGGTTCTCTATTAAAAGGAGGCCTTAATATCCCTTAGTTTCCGTAAGGACCCCGCTGCCATCGGAGGGTAGGACAAAAGATGTCATGCAAGTTCTTTTCCATAAGCACGTATGACTATATTCGGAATACATGCCTACATTATATCAATGAACTAGAGCTAGTTCTGTGTCACCCTAGGTTATGACTGTTACATGATGAACCGCATCCGGCATAATTCTCCATCACTGATCCATTGCCTATGAGCTTTCCATATATTGTTCTTCGCTTATTTACTTTCCCGTTGCTATTGCTATCATCACTACAAAATACCAAAAACATTGCTTTTACTACCGTTACCTTTTGTTACCGTTATCTCTACTATCATATTACTTTGCTACTAAACACTTTGCTGCAGATATTAAGTTTCCAGGTGTGGTTGAATTGACAACTCAGTTGCTAATACTTGAGAATATTCTTTGGCTCCCCTTGTGTTGAATCAACAAATTTGGGTTGAATAGGCGACGCTCGTCTGGTGGAGCTACTGCCGATGGTCGAGGCATCGTCGGTAGTCTGCACCATCAGGCTCGGGGTGCTCAGGGGGAAACCCCAGATCTGGGTCTCCCGGATCGGATGATCGGATGATGATGTCGTTCTATCGCTTTCCCTTCTGGGGGCATCGTTTTGGAGCAAGTGCTGGCTGGAGGGATGGTGGAGTGGTGCTTCATCTCACACATTGATGGCGGCGGAGATCGATGGCATGGCGCTGTGGAGGCTCGGCGTCCGATGCGCGAAGATGGGCTCGCACAGGAGGAGGTTGTTGTCTGGCGTCATGGTGACATTGATGGCAGAGTGGCCAGACAAGGTAGAAGCCTCAATATGATTTGAAGACCTGTGAAAGATGGCGGCGACGACACACGAGTGCATCCGACCGGATTGTGCCCCAGACCCGGTATGTGGTTCGGCTGGGGCTTCCAAATGAGTTTTGCCTTCCGGCTTTTGATGTTAGGCTTAGGTGAGTGGTTTGGGTAGTGACTCAGCTAGCACCCCTTCAACATATTGGATAGGAGTAGCGGCATATGTTGCCAAGATGGTGGATTCAGGCACATTGTTGTAATACTTTGTACGGTCCTCAAGAATAATCAATAAAGTGGCTGTATGCATCTCCCAGATGCAGAGGCCGGGGGTCATCCTCTTCTTTTAAAAAAAATCAACTCGTCCTCACTCCAAGTTGTAGAGTTGGTTCATGGATATGTTACTGATGGTTGGAAAGGATACATCCACGACGCTGGTAGCTACAAGAGATTCAACCTCCACAGGGGCAGTGGGCTCTAAGGCACCAACATCATCTCGGATGGAGCTTGAATATGTCATTTGACAGAAGTGTCCTTCTCTGGCACATCGCCACGGACATCTGCTTTCACCACCAGAGCACGACCCCTCACGACCAAAAGTGCGCCGCTCGAAGTAAGGTGATATCCAATTACATGGCATACATGCTATCCATTCGTCCAGAAATGCTTATACCCGGGTCCAGGATTGGCATCTTCACCATTGCATGTGAAGATATCGAGCTCATGCTAGGCGACAATTCTGCACTGCATGACAAAAGAGGACTTGCGCAGGGAATTCTTTACAGGGCGCAGCAACCTTCTTTATTACTCCCTCCGTTCCTAAATATAAGTCTTTGGAGAGATTCCACTATAGACCACATACGGAGTAAAATGAGTGAATCTAACTCTAAAATGCATCTATATACATCCGTATGTGGTCCATAGTGGAATCTCTACAAAGACTTATATTTAGGAACGGAGGGAGTAGATAACACCAGCATAATAGGAACAGCATGCAGGCTTGGTAAAATGTTGATGGAGCTAGAAGATGAAGTGGAGAGGTGGGAGATGGTCCAGGGGGTATGGGTGAAGATGTTGTGCTACTTCGCCAGTGTAGAGGATACTTGCATGAGAGGGCACCATCTGAACCCAGGGGCATATGCATCCACTTTTCATAAAATGCATTTTAAGCATGTTTTGAAATGTTAAAAAAATCAAAACAAAATATCACGCATACATGTTCGCAAATATGTGTACGCAGCACAAAGTTTTATGAAAAAAATGTCTTTTTGTTTTGCCTCCGCAAAAAAGACAAATTTCAGTGCCTCTAAATAGTGTTTCATGACATAATTTTTTGTCTTTTTTGCACAGGCCACAAAAAAAGTTATTTTTCCGTGAAACTTTATGCACGCACATAGAACATGGAGACGTACCCGTGTAATTTTTTTTTCAGATTTTTTTAGAATTTAAAAATGTGTTTCTTAAAGTGGGTTCATATGTACCCGGGTTCATCCATGCACTTCTCATACTTGCACGCCAAGAACATGAGTGAAGTTACAGAGCTTCTCACTCGTGTATGACTCCTCTTAATATCCATGGGGATGGAGACATTGGCCGACAGGTTTCAGAAGTCAGAGTATCTAGAAACCAAGAAAGAAAAAGCTGAAGAAGATGATAATGATGGTGAAGACAGAGTCGCCGTCGAGTGCAAGATAATATGCCCATCTAAAATATTTTCTCAAACATTTATAGTGTGTTGTTATTGATGCTTGGATGATGGACTTTCTTTGTAGTCGTGATGCATGAATTATGATCTCTTTATGCTTTGATAACTTCATTTATGGCTTTCCTTTTTGATTTTTAGTATTTTCAATTGACAACTACTCCCTCTGTTCCAAATTAGTTGACTTGAATTTGTCTAAATACGGATGTATCTATACTTGTTTAGTGTCTAGATGCATTCGTGTCTAGATAAATATGGGTTAAGTAATTTGGAACGAAAGGAGTATATCTCTGTTGGTGCATGAAAATAATCAAAACCGAGTCTGCCGATACAAACTGTTCGACGTACGAGAGTCAATTTGCAAACGAACTATAGTTAGTCAGCTATATATTACACACCCTCTCTACATTTCAGAAAGAGCAGTTCACATCAATAAAATTCGATTGTTTCTCATTTTGGCTTGTCCTCACCCATCGTCGCTTCCTCTCATTGCACTCACTCACCCACTCCCCAAATCCTTAGCTCTCCTACATGGCGACGATGCGCCTCCATCTCGACCGCGTCGCTGTCGCTCTTCTCTCTCTCTCTCTCTCTCGCCACTTCTCCTTCTCGCCCGCGTTGTCGTCGAGGCAAATTTAGGTTTTTTTAGTGATGTTGAGGAGGAGCAGGAGGAGCACGTTCCGTGTCGAGGAAGAAGCGGGTGGAGGGCATGGCCGAACATCGCCGCAGCTGCAAGCGCCTCAACGAGCTCCATGCTCCGCTACGTCGTACTACTAGATCAGCAAGGTAAAAAACCAAGTCTCCTTATCATTTTTACCACACCAGATGGAGCAATCAACTGCATCAAAATCTTGAGAGTATATCAAGCTGAGTGTGTGTGTTCTTGGCCCATCAAAATCTTGGGAGTAAATCAACCACATCACGATCGAGCGCCGTGGAAAGTCCTAAAGTGAGGGCGGATCATATTTGCCATGCGGCCCCCCCCCCCCACCCACACACGTACAGTTTTGGGCCGGTCCACCTAGCTATTTTTGTGTTTTTCCTTGTCATTTTTCTGTTTTTATATTTTTGTTCTTTCCTTCCTTTTTTTCTTTCTTTTGTTCATGTTAATTTTCTCTTTTCTTTTTTTTATTTTTCATTTTTCCAATATCTTTTAAAATTTTGTGACTATTTTTTGAAATAATCAATATTTTTTAGGTTATTGTGAACATTTTTCAAATTGCAAACATTTCGTACAAAAATTTCAACATTTTATGAATTCATGAACATTTTTGTTGAAATTGTTAACATTTATTTGAAACTCATAAACATTTTTTTTGAATCAGCGAATATATTTTTGTCGGAACAATTATTTAGATTCATGAACATTTTTTGAATGAATGAACTTTTATTGTAATTCATGAACATTCATGTGATTGTTTTTATTAAATTCATTAACGTGTTTGAATCCATGAGTATCTATTCGAAATCTTGAACATTATTTTAAGTTTTGAACAATTTTAGAAACCGTGAACATTTTTTGAATTTGCGATCTTTTTCTATGCCAACAATGTTTTTTGAATTTGAGAAAAGAAATTCAAACTCGCAAACTATCGTTCAAATTTCTGAACACCTTTTCAAACCCATGAACATATTTTTCGATATCCCGACCATTGTTCGAAATTAAGAATTTTTTTTAAACCCCGGGCAATTTTGCAGAAGCAAAAAATAAAAGAAAATAACAAAAAGAAACGAAAATAGTAGTCAGGAAATCATTGGCCAAATGGGACAGTTCAAGAGAACAGAGCCCATCATCAAACCCGTCGGCCGACGGAAACCCGGCCCATGCTCTCCCGACCACAAGGCGAGATTCCATTTCCCACCAACCCCTCTATATATCCCTTTTCTCTTCCCCTCTACGCCCATTTCCCCTCGCCTTTCCCCACCTTCCGTCCTCCCCCCGTCGTCGCGGCCCCAGCTAGGGTTTCTCGCCCACGCCCTCCCACCCCACCGCCGGCCCCGTCCGCCATGTCGAAGCAAGGTCTGTCCGCTCGCTCCCCACCGATCAGCGCGAGATCGATCTCGCCGGCGTTCGGCGCCGACCGATTTGGTCCTCCGGGGTTCTGACGTCTCTTCCGGTTTCGGGGCTGTTTTGCAGGAGGAAAGGCCAAGCCGCTCAAGCAGGCCAAGGTCGCCGAGAAGGACTACGACGAGGTATGCTGCCGTTCTGCCTTTGCTTGCGCTCCCGATTCGTCGGTCGGATCAGCGATCTGCCCCTGTAATTCTAGGTTTCGAGATGTTTAGGTTGATCTGGTGTAGATCGGTCGGTGCTTGGTTGGTAATTGCGGATGATTCGTTTGGGGGATATGAATTTCGCGGGTTGCTATGCTTATGCGCCTGCTATGCTGCACTGGGATCTTTTCAAAATTAAGGGTTCGCTTGTACTAAACGGGAAGGGGAATTTGTTGAATTGCTACAAATTATGCTGATTATGCTGGATGAGAGTGTCACCTTAATGCTAAATTTGCGATGTTCTGAATTTTGGGCCGGTAGTGTGTGCAAGCGAGTGAGCACTTTATGCATCGGTGTCTGTTGCTTCATGGTTAGACTTGGGAGTTTGCATTTGTTAACATCTCTATATAAGCAAAGTTGCCTTCTGTTCTTGTTTGTATTATCTTACACAATATGTAGTCAAAGGTGCATATTTTAAATAGAACTTGCTGCAAAACATGGAGTGCATTGTCATGTTCCTTTCTTTATGCATTCCTGTAATCTGTTTGCTAGGCACTAACAAGTGCGCAGTTAGTCCATCTTAAAAGTCAACTGTATTGTATTGGTTCATCTAGTTATGAAGGGAGCGGTGTATTTATTTAGTTGTTTGAGCCTGTTTGTTGTTTGTTTAAATAGTTGTAACTCTCAATCTCGGTCGTCCTAGTTGATCTCCAGCCACACTACCATCCTCTTATGTGATGTTGTGAGAAAGGAAGGTGACAGTGGCAATTATGCCCATGTGTTGTGATGTTGTGAGGAAGGAAACTGTCTGATTTTTTATACCATCCTTGTAATATGGCCCTGTTTTGCTTGAAAAAACAGCCCATGACTGATAGAAGCAATGGCATGAGCTACTTCAGTGACCAGTGACACTTACCTATACTTATCATTGTTTTGGTTTCCTCTGTGTTGCAGAATGACCTGGCATACCTCCAGAAGAAGAAGGATGAGCAAAAGGTGAGACCAGTAGCAGCTATCCAGTATTTCCTTCTACACTGCTTGTTCTATGACCCTTGTTACTGATGTGAACTATATTATCTTCTTGTCAACCAGGCCCTGAAGGAGCTGAAGGCCAAGGCAGGCCAGAAGGGTGCGCTGGGAGGATCCGGTCTCAAGAAGAGTGGGAAGAAATGAGTCTGCCCACCCATTCGTAATACCCAGAAAATGATAATCTATCTATCTACCTATCTGTGTCGCGCTTCACTATCTGTGGTTGTAACAGACTACCTTCAGTTGTGTTGAGCATTGTGCATCGTCGCAGTACGTCGCTGAAACCTATGGCATGTCAGCAGCCTCTTCTGCTTATCTATGATACAGATGGTCCGTAGCTAATAATGACATGACTTGTTTTGTGATGAAAATCTCTGATGTGTGCATCAAGTCTTCCGATTTCGCTTGTGTTGATTGCCTGCTCTGGTTCTGCTTCATTTTCATTAGCTGTTTCCACTTTGTTAGTTGGTTGATTGTGCATCATTTCCATGTGTTTCTGAACGAGCACCCGCCGTGTCCACTTCGTTAGTTGATTGCTTATGCATTCCTCACTTCTATGGTATCAAGGTGAATCTGTTTTGTGCTCTATCTTGGTTGAGCATACATGATTGATGATGTTTTAAGTTTATTCATCAAAGTCTCTTTACTCTATGTTTGCTGTGTAGAGTTGATACAACTTCAACCTGTTGCAGCGTCCATGTGATCTGCCTCAGGTTGCTCACCATAGCATGTAATATAACCCTTCCTGGTGTAGTCGTTTGGGCATTTGGGGGCTTTTCATTCGTCAAGGAAAATGGTGTTTCAGCTTTTCCTGGAACCTATGGTGTTGCAGTCTCTTGTGCTAATCTATGATACAGGTGGTTCCCTAGCTACTTGGTTTGCGATCAAATCCCCCAAGCATTCCCTAGCTACTTGGTTTGCTTTAGTAGATCTATTTTCATTTCTCTGAACCATGTCATAGCTCCCACCTTGTTAGTAGGTTCCTGATAAACTTCTTGGCTAGTGGTGCATTTCCGTTTGGACCGTCGGTATGTTTCTCTGAACGAGCACCACGGTGATTATTGGCTGTGTCCACTTTGTTTGTTGATTGATGATGCATTCCTCAGATTCCTGGACGTCCCTGAAACGGGGTACATCCTGAATTTTGTAGCATCTGCGTTCTCAGTTTTGCTGATGTCCTGCCCGCGTAGACTACAGATTCTCTGACTTTGATATGTTCGGTCGCTGTAAACAATTGATGCTAGAAGGATGCTGGTACTCCCTCCGTCTCAAAATTCTTGTCTTAGATTTGTCTAGTAGGAGAAGATGTACCTCTTACAGTTTAGTTATGCAAGAATGCTTTGAGAAATCCAAGGACAACACTTTGCTAGTTGATTGCTGATACGTTCCTTGACTCGGTAAGATGGTCTCTGCGACAGGGTACCTGATGAACTTTATACCACATGTAAGCTGCTGAACTTTGGAGCGACCGAGCGGATGTATGATTGACGATGGCATAGCAGAGTTTGAACAGCACCTTCTCTTACCCTGTTGTATTATCGCTGTTCAGAATCGATGCTACAACTTCAGAAGTAGCAAGTAGCAACACCAGAGTTCCGTTATGCAAGAACGTTTATAGAGATCGAAGGACAGCACCATAACAAAGCTAGTTCTACTTACTAGAAGGCCTTCGCCGTGAGTGACGACCTCAAAGTGAACCGCATGATCTGCCTTCCGGCCGATCACCGTAGGAGCCGCACTAACGAGTCAATGACCATGTAACCCTTCCTGGAAGTTTCGCTTGTGCATCATAGGCTTTTTCATTCGTCAAAGGTGTCATCTGCAAGTAGAAATATTCGTTAGCGAAAAGGGGCGGAGATATCACGACGCGACCGGCGTGGGAGCGAAAGGCCCTAGCCGCCGTGAGGAGCAAACTCAAGTGGCGCGTCCGATGATGCCCCGGAGTGCGCCGTGACACCCATCCGGTGGACACCGACGGCGACCCGAGGGAGGGGACACGCACACGGCGCATGCGCACGCCTTTTTTCTCCTCATCACCATCTCCTCGTCTTCACCGTTGACGACAAGAACCGGGTTCGGTATCCGATACTCCAGAAATTCATCATGGATCGGGGAAAGCGGCGGGCATCGCTAGATACGTACCGTACGAAGTACTCCTACATACGTACAGGCAGACAGGCCAGCTCCAAACCCATGGACGTATCTCCTGCCCATCCGTCAACCTCTCGTGCCGTGCGTACATGTACATACATGGTCCATGGCGGTGGGGGCGTGCGGTGCGTGCGTGTAGGCCGGCGATGGACCCATGCTTTGATGGGGAGCGGTTGCGCATCGTATCATCATATGATCGATGGAGGGGATGATGATGATGATGATCGATACTGTATTCCTGGCCTGTCGACAACCTGTTTCTTTCTTTCTGATCAAGCGTTTGTTTATACTCCTCTTTCAGTGCAGCGATACTTCACTGAAAAAACACAACATCTGAGGTCGATTGTTTCTTTCTGATCGAGCGTTGTTCTCACGCTGATCTATTTTTTCTCTTCCTTGTTAGATTAGACGTTCACGTCGGGCACCTTAACCGTAGAATAGGACTGACAGCGCCATATTCCCCCCATGAGATGCCGCGCAGGAGACGCGTCCAAATCGGCCGTCCCGACCCAACCCGACCACCCGGCATCGCCCACGACGTGGACCAGAGCGCTGACGCAGCGACGCCGACACGGCACGATCCAAGCCGGAGCAGCAGACCCAACAACTATTCCCCCCTCCGTCTCCGTCGGCCTCATCTCAGTCTCAGCATCCACCTGCACATGCAAGTATTTTTTCCCCGCAGGAATCTACATGTCGGAGGCGGCCTTCCCACGGCGGCCGTGCGCTCGCGGCAGCCTCGACGACGGCACGGCGCCGAGCAGGGCAGGTGACGACGACCAGACGTGACCACGGCATCACGCGGCAGTGGCAGCAGTCCCACTGAGCGCTGTGGTGGCGCGATCACGGCGCTGGAGGTCGATTGATGGGTCGACGGGAAATGATGCTACGGGAGGAAAGAAAGAGAGAAAGCGAGGGGCCGATTCGCCGGGGGGCAGCCGGGCAGGGCGGCGAGTGCGAGGCGTCTAGAGCGCCACCGCGGCATTTGACAATTGACATGACGGTGGCCCGCGGCTGGGCTGGGCTCGGATTGGATCCACCCGATCGGATCGGCCCGGGATCTGATCTGATCTGATCTCTGCGCGTCGCCGTCGGGTCGGCCGGTTCGGGAGTGCAACGGATTCACTGCTGGGGATGGCGGGATCCTTGGCTGATCGCCGGGGATTCTCGGTGGTAGTTTATGCTGGGCTCGATCCGGAATTCCCTCGCCGCTGCCGCCTTTGCGTTCCGGCCACTTTAACCCCCGGCCGGCGTCCCGGTAAACTCGAGTCTAGTTCTGTATGATCACGGGCGATCGGATAGCTGCTGCTGATGGCGCGCGCGGTTCCAGCGAATAAAAACATCGGTCTCGAGGAGGGACCACGAGGGGATCCGGGCCTCGGCTCGGGATTAGGCCGAGGAAAGCGGGGGGCGGACGGATCGATGGGTCGGCCAACAGCACACGTGGGCCACACGGGCCGGTGAGTGCCGCCCCCACCCCCTACAACGCGCCATCATTTCCTCGCCCCCTCCCTTTTCTAAAAAAACATTAAAATTAAAAAAATCTAGCCCCCTCCCGTCGCCAAAAAATAATTTTGTTAGCAGCAAACGGCCCCGGGTTCCACGGGCATGATCGTTCGGCAAGCGCCTTTCGATTTGGTTTCTAGGGGTGGGTCTTTTTTTTTTCCTTTTGCGGATAGGGGGTGCGTCTCTAGCTGAACAGTGGGGGCCGAAATCCTGCACGATGCCCATGTCGTCAGATTTTTGAGTTTTTCTAGCGTGGAGGTTTTGGACTTGAGTGTGCCAGGAATGCGTTTTTTTGTTATTCCCTCCGTTCACTTTTGTAAGTCATTTCAGACAACTCAAAATGAATTGTTTTATACATTGTTTAAAATGTCTTCAAGGTCTTATAAAAATAAACAGAGGGAGTATAATATAATTCTGTAAGCCGGCTGATTATTTTAAGTCTCGGCCGACTCTGAAATATGTAACTTTGGTTTGCAACTACTTCTGTTATTTTAATTTAAATATAAAGGTGAATTTGTTTTTCCAAGAGTCTGATGATTTATGTTTGACCAAGATCAAAGGAAAGCTTGCGAAAAATGTATATAATACTATAAAGTAGGTGAAGTAAGAAAATATATTTGATAATGAATCGAATGATATGGATTTGGTATTGTGGATACTGGTAGTCTTCTCTATAAACACGGTCAAACATAGAGAAATTTGAACTTTCAAGAGTCCATACATCTTTATATTTTGAAACGCAAGGAGTAAAAAACAAACTATACTAAAGTTGTAATAAAGACGTGTCAATTAGTTTGGATCGGAGGAGGGAGTAGGTGACAAGTATATATTGTGCACTCTTCATTGAACTAAAATTGTATTTTTTTTGAACAAATTGTCAATTAAGAAAACATTTGTGGACTTAGATAGAGATGAACGTCTGTGTATAGTATCTGTTTATAAGCCAATCACCTCTTCTACACCCTTCATCTCATTATATAAGATATTTTTTGCAAGCTAACTTATATTGTGGGACCGAGGAAGTACATAACTAGCATGGACCCATAGGCTTCAATAAGACACGGAAAACTAATTTATATCATATACAATATGTGTTTGTAAATTCATGAAAATACTTCCTTCGTTCCATAACGTAAGACCTTTTTTACATTAGACTAGAGTCAAAAAACATCTTACATTATAGGACGAAAGAAGAAGAAGATTAAACTAGCGAGGGTAATTTCTCGGAATGATGTACATGACACATCATTTCCGATTAAATTCCATCAGTCTATCCATTCTGGCCAGAAAATTCAAAAGAGGGTAAGAAAGGAGCAGGCAAATAATTGGTGATCAAAAAGCAATTAGCCCACCATGCATTTCTGCTTTGTGGTCAGAAAAGAGAAGCAAAAGGGACCTGCTTTTGCATAGCCACACAGCACAAGGTGCTCCCTGCACAATCACCTACCTAATTGATAAATCAAGCGTGAGCCCCCCTCCCTGAGCTAGCTCAATTATAACACCGCTGCTAGCAGCCTCATCACCCAGCTGCCCTCGGCACTCTTTCCTCTCCCTCACACTACACACACCACCAGCATCATCATTCATCAGCGAGCTCGCCGCGCGCCGGTGGCCATGGAGAAGTGCAGATCGGTGCCGCACGAGCACGCGGCGGCGGCGTACTACGGGTGCGGCGGCGGGTACGACTACGAGGACGTGAGCCGGGGCACGTCGGTGAAGTCGTACAGCTTCAACGGCCCCAGCGCCGGCGAGGACCCGGAGGCGAAGCGGCGGCGGCGGGTGGCGTCGTACAACGTGTTCGCGTCGCAGGCCCGGCTCAAGTCCTCCGTCCGCGGCAGCTTCAAGTGGCTCAAGTCCAAGCTCTCCGACGTCCGCTACGGTGGCCTCTGAAACTTTACTGCCCTCAACCTCCAACCTCCAGCGTACCCTCCATGAACTGAACCTCTCTCCCTATATACATATGTATGCATATGCATGAAGAAGTGTGTATGTGTGTGTACTACGGCTACGGCTACTGGCCAAGTTGCTGCATATATATGTGTGTACTGTTTAATTACATGCCGTATTTATGCATGTATGAACTGCTGTGTGTGTGTGTGTGTGTGTGTGTGTGTGTGTGTGTGTGTGTGTGTGTGTTGCGAAGTTGCTGCATGGTTAACTGCTAGATCCATCCATGGATCGGTCTATGTGTTTTTGGTTGCCTTTTTGAGAGACTAAGAATATCCTGCTTAAGTTGCAGATCAAGTTGTATCAAGCCATGTTCTCTGTTTTTCCTCTGTGAAAATTCCGTCCTCTGTTTTTATTACTCCTTTCTCGTTTATCATTGCATATTTTCTAGAGCTACTATGTGTGATCATAAGTGGCTGTATGGTTAACCGATGGATCGCTCTGTGTTTTCATTTTCCTTATATGGGAAGGGGAAACTAATTATGGTTGTTAGTCAAAATCAAGGTTGTTGAAGAACTGTGGTTGTACCCCTGCATTCCTGCTTAGATTGCAAATTAAGTTGCATAGATGTATATATTTTGAATTGCAGTGGGGGACTTTTTGTGGTTGGTGCGTGTCCCTGATCAGTTCTGGATGGTTCTGCAGATATACTCCTACCTTCATAGCCTTCAGTTTGGCAGCACAAACTGCAGATCTCGTCAATCGCCACCAAACAAACAGTGTTGCAAACATGATAGTAGTACATATACTACTAGTTAAAGACCACTCATAACGTAATTTCATTCTTTAAACTAAACCTGAAATGTTACAAAAGCTAGAGTGCGATCAACCATGAAATGAACGAAGCCAACCACCATTTTTTCTCAAAGGAATCCTCTCATTCATCTGCAAATGGAGAATTATTGGTAGATGGACTACGTAGCAGTCTACAAATCTGGGGTTTCTCAATCGGGACAGTTGGTAGTTGTGGTATGCTGAACAGTTTCTGCTGCAATTTCCATGTGCTGAAACCCACACAACACCCCAGAACAAACGAAATGCTCGTCGGCACTGATCACATCGCCGATCTAATCGCCACGGCGTGGTGCATGGCGGCGCCGCCCTTGTGATCGTCGCCGCTCGCGTGCCCTCCGCAGCTGGGGCTGATCATGCGAAGCAGCAGGTGGCAACGACTGAACCGGGCTAACTGAAAACCGTCTTGAGGCCGTGCTGGTGGAAGCGTTGAGGAGTGGCGTTCTTGCCTTGTTGAACGCTGGAGGAGGCGACGGCCTGATTTTTCCGTCTCGTTCATGGCTTTGTCATCCTGCGTCTACCAGTTTGTGGGACGGAAGAGATTAAGAACTGCTCTTGGTCTTGTTTCGGAAAAAAGAGAAACTGTTCTTGGTCTAACCGAGTGTGGCTGAATTCTGATTCAGGCAGAGGATGCCGACTGGTGCGCAAAGATGGGCATTCGTGTTGTGAACTTGTGAGGTGCAGCTCCTGCTCTCGGCTTTTCGTTTGTTTGCCGTCCCTTCGCTCGTGGGAATGCTGCCTCAGTTTGGGCCTGCACGAAGCAGAGCAGAAAACCATCAAGCCAAAGCGTTATGTAGGCAATCCTCAAGGCCCCGCGTCGCCCAGCCCAGGGCGACTCGGGCGCACGTCGTTGCCCTAGCGCCGCCACCCCTTCTACTCCCTCCTCCCGCCGCGCCGCCGCCGGAGGACGCCGTCGCGGCGAAGCCCGCGCAGCCGACGGCGGCGGCGGGGCGTCTCCTCGCGACGGCTCCCGTGCTGCAGGGCAGCAGTTACGTGGAGTTGCCTTGACGCGACCCGTCGATTGGCGATGGGGCTTGGCGTCCGGTGGCGGGGCTCGGGCGGCGGATCCTGGTGGTGGGATGGCGCGGCTCTGTGCCGGTGGCGCGGGGCTGGCTGCATGAAGCAGATCGTTTCATGGTCCTCCGTCATGGCTGGCTGCCTGGTAGCGCCCAACATAGATGCAATCGGCTGGTTTGGCTGTTGCTTGTCGGGTGTCTCCTACACCGAGTCGCCGGCGTGGTCCGGCTTGCGTGGATCTGGCCATGGGGGGCTGGCGGCGCGAGGCCCTAACGTCCAGTTGGATCGGGATTCTCTGCTGCGCATCCACAAGGCTTCTAGCACAAACTCGTCCAGATCGATGGGTGCGGCATGGTTCATGGCAAGACTGACGCGTGTGAGGGTCCGGCCAGCAGTTGTGCGGGCTCGGTTGGCTCTGCACGCTGGTACTCGGGGCGGCAAGCTGGCAGTCAGTGGTTAGGTGCTTCGTCGTCGGTGTTTGACCATGATGAACACTTCAGATTGGCGGCGACCTTACTGCGAATTGCGGTGACCATTGAAAGGTCTTTGCGAGTGATACTCTTCCAAGATCCGATGGTTACGTTTGGTGGTGAGATGCAATCTATGGACAATGACTTGACGCAGAGGGTATGGTTGCGCAGCGGCGGCTATCGCTTTTCTGAGCCTAGAACATGCAACTGCTAGGATCGCGGAAAAGTGCCGGCGACAACACATGCTTGACTCCGATGGTGCTTTTTGAGTACCTAGTCTCGAGCTCCAGGGTAAAAACCTAGGTATAGCCCATGTTGGTTATCCCTGGCAATGATGACGTTTGTGCGTCGTTACCTTGTCGAAGGCTTAGCTCGGATATGCTCAGACTGTTTCTTCAGGGTGAAAACCTAGATTCTGACCTTTGATGATTGGTTCCAGTGACGGCGACGCTCGAGTGTCGCTTCCTTCATAAAGGCGTTACTGTTGAAGAATATCGTTGTTCTTATGGTGTCATGAGATGGTTGATGCGGATATGATCATTGTTGTAGATTTGTCAATCATGAATTTGACCGCTTCAGGTTTTTTTTCTTTCTTTTCAACGCTTAGGCATAGCTTTGGTCTTATATGACTTTGCTACATGCTGGCGTTTTTCTGTGTGTGTGTGCGTTGGTGTTGGCTATGTGCATCATAGTTATGCAGAGGCCGGGTGTGTGCTCATTATGGTTGTATTCTCTTGATGCTTCATTTTGAGTAATAAAATCCACCCTTTGTCGAAGAATCAAGCCAAAGCGTTCAGAGTCCCAACTCCCAAACATGTAGGAGAACCTTCAACCGGACGACCCATTTCGTTCGATTTGGGTCGCCGCGGACAAAAACGCAGGTCTAACACGCTGACCCATTCCCAAAATTCGTCCGCTTCGTCTCCATGCGGACACATTTTCAGCCCAAAATAGTGTCTGAAATGCGTCGGCGCGAACGCGCCGCGCACCCCTCGGTGTCCGCCGTGGTACCACTTGACGGCCGTTCAACCACCGCCCGCGTCTTATTAAACGACATCACCTACCTCAGGTGGCCTTTCTTTTTAATGAAAGCGTGCGGCAGGGCCGGCCTCATCCACTTCCAACACCCGTCCACATCTGGTCACCCGGTGCTCCCTCGTTGGAGACCAGGAACCCTAGCAAGCCTAACCACCATGGGTTTTTTCAATGGAAAGGGAAGGGGGAAGCTCAGCGCCAGCTCAAGCTCTTCCGGCGGCTCGCATGCGCGAGCTCCTCCTCTGCCGCCTGCTAGACCCGGCTCGCCACCGGAGTGGCATCGCTTGTACATACTAGTCCACCAGACGCGGTGGCATTGGCAGTATCGCCGGCCACTGCAGTATTGGGCAGGCTGGCATCTGAATCCGCAATGGATCCCCATTCCAGCAGTACCGCCTGTTAGGATGATCTCCACCGTGTGGGCCCAACGGCCTACCGGGCCCTTAGATCTGCGCCTTGATGGGGGGCGCTGATGAAGCCATGTACCTACGGTAGGGACACGGACCCGTCCTAAAGAGCCCTACCATAGGACATCCCTAGAAGAAGTCACCTTACAATCAACTTGAAGATATCCCACTCGACGGGTTGAAGACACTCGACCAAGAAGCTGTCACTCGACCAAGAAGCCAACCACTCGACTGATAGGAGGCCTAAAGTCACTCCGCAGGCAAACGGTCGGCTATTAAGTAGTCTTTATGATTATTATGACACTTTATTAGGGACGTTATCAGTAACGCCCCACCTTAAATGTACCTTAAACCCTGCATTACTGAGGGCAGGAGAGGGCTGGCGAACTTTATATAAGCCATCCCCCTCCTCAGTATCAAGGGTTCGCACCCCTGTCATTTTGCACACGCATAATCCAGTCGACCACCTCCGGGCACCGAGACGTAGGGCTGTTACTTCCTCCGAGAAGGGCCTGAACTCGTAAACCTTGCGTGCTTACAACTTCCCAATAGCTAAGGTCTAGCCTACTCATACACACCCCCTACCTCACTGTCAGACTTAGAACCACGACAGTTGGCGCCCACCGTGGGGCATTAGTCTTAGCGCCTAATTGGAGAAGTTGCGATTTTTCCGATCCACTTGATCATGTTTTCCTGCGGAGCTTTGGCAGAGGGCCGCGAGATCCGTCTCGGCGGACTCACTTTCATCGCCGACGACTCCGCTTGGCTCCAGGAGGCGCCGCTTGATGTTGACGCGCTCCCCGTCCGCGGTGCGACGCACTTCCACGCGTGCGTCCGTGGCGTCCTACTGCGGCAGCCGTCGACCCCATATCGGTCGATTCCTGTGTCATCTCCCCGTCCTGTCTCCCACCAGCGCAAGCGCTCAGGTCGGTCGAGACTCCAGCGGTGGGTGAAGCACGCCGCGGCCCGCCAGTCGGCGGTCCCACAAGTCGCGGCGATCGAGCCCGACGAATCCCTCTGCGGCCTGTTCGATCTGTCGACTGGCTCCGCGGAGACCGCATCCGAGTGCGATAGCAGCGACCCTTTGGCGGAGGTTCTGGCGATCGAGGGGACACGCAGTCCTCCTGGATTCCATCGCGCTGATAGTGGTGCAGACAGAGGCGATCCGTCGCATCCCCACGACGAATACCTCCCCGAGCCTCTTACGTCATTGCAGCGGGAGGAGCTTCGTTGCCGGAACATGGACGCGCTCTACACTCCTATTGTTGGAGAAACCCCCGAAGCCCGGGCCTTGGAGGACGCGCGCTTGGCTAATCTGGCCGAGCGCACTCGACTGGAGAATTTACAGCGAGCTCTCGACGAGCGAGCGTGTCAGCGGGCTCCCGAGTCCAGTCGACAATAGCAAGCTCCCGAATCCAGTCGACGTCAGCTCTTCCGACCACCGCAGGTATACCGAACCCCGGTTCAGAACCTGGCTACCGCGGCCCGCATAGCAGAGTCAATCTAGCCCTCTCAATCAGAGGCTGGCAGAGGTTTGTTGCAGATCAGAGCACTGCTCCGAGCGGCGGGAAACCAGAATTCCGCCGTCTCTCAGTCGCGGGACATGATCCATAGTCGATCCGTTGCAACGGAAACCGTCCAGTCGGCTCACAGCCCGAGATCGCCCCCGAGGCGTGAGGGACGTGGAGACCGGCACGATCAGTACAGGAGGAATGAACAATATGATCACCGACCCGACCGTGATGATAGATGTCGAGTGCCGTCCCCTCCCCCTAGGAGTGGGTCGTATGCACCTCGACATCGAGATGACAGGCGCCCCCATAATGTTGGGCAGAGGATCCCAGTCGACCCTAGAGGCCCAGGCTTTGACGCGAGATCCATCCTCGTTCAAGGTCTGGTGGACAGGAACAGGGCTCATCGAGAGGGCCACAACAGAGATACGCCCACCGGCAGCAGAGCACATGCCTCGGGGCCTGAATGTTTCAGTCGAGCCATCAGAGCCGCGGTGATCCCTCCCAACTTCAGGCTGGCGACTGGAGTCAGCAAGTTCACCGGTGAATCCAAGCCCGACACGTGGCTCGAAGATTACCGAGTGGCTGTGCAGATTGGCGGCGGCAATGATGAGGTGGCCATAAAGCATTTACCTCTCATGTTGGAAGGCTCAGCTAGGGCGTGGCTGAATCAGTTGGCACCTAGCAGCATTTACACTTGGGAGGATCTCTCCCGAGTGTTTATCACAACCTTCGAAGGGACGTGCAAGCGCCCTGCAGGCCTTACGGAGCTGCGGTCTTGTGTGCAGAAGCCAAATGAAACTCTGAGAGAATACATCCAGAGGTGGATCACGCTGCACCACTCGGTCGAGAACGTGCCGGACCATCAAGCAGTTTGCGCTTTCAAGGAAGGTGTCAAATACAGGGAGTTGAATCTGAAGTTTGGTCGAACCGGAGAGATGTCCCTGAATCGGATGGTGGAGATTGCCACCAAGTACGCTAATGGAGAAGACGAGGACCGACTCCGAAGTGGCAAACTCAAATCAGTCGCCCAAGAAATCGGAGGAAACTCCAGTCGGAAGCAGAAGCGGAAGGCCGAGCCAGCTGCCCCTGGGGAAGCCCTGGCTGTGGCCCAGGGAAATTTCAAGGGAAAACCCAAGGGCACATGGAAGCCCAAGAAGGTTAAAGATCAGGATGGGAATGATGTTTTGGACCTGCCATGTCACATCCACACCAAGAAAGATGAAGAAGGAAATTTTATTTTCCCAAAGCATACCACTCGACAGTGTCGGCTTCTGATTCAGCAGTTCCAGGGCAAGCAGCCCAAGGATAAGGAAAAAGAACCAGACAGAGTTGAGGACAAGGAAGATAGTGACGATGGATACCCCCAAGTCAATTCCACCTTGATGATTTTTGCTGATGTCGAAAGTAAAAGTCGACTGAAAGTCATTAACCGTGAGGTGAACATGGTTGCCCCGGCGACGCCCAGTTACCTGAAGTGGTCTCAGACTGCCATCACATTCGACCAGTCCGATCACCCGACGCACATTGCCACCCCTGGGAGGCAAGCTTTGGTGGTCGACCCAGTTGTCGAAGGCACTCGACTGACCAAAGTCCTGATGGACGGCGGCAGTGGCCTGAACATACTGTACGCTGAAACTTTGAAAGGAATGGGCATTCCGATGTCCAGACTCAGCACCAGTAACATGAGCTTCCACGGAGTCATTCCTGGGAAGAAAGCCGAGTCACTCGGCCAGATTGCTCTTGATGTGGTTTTTGGTGATTCAAGGAATTGCCGCAAGGAAAAGTTGACATTTGAAGTTGTGGACTTCCAGAGTGCTTATCACGCCATTTTGGGCAGGCCAGCTTACGCACGCTTCATGGCTCGACCATGTTACGTGTATCTTAAATTAAAGATGCCTGGCCCCAAAGGTGTGATCATCGTTACGGGCAACCGGAAGAAAGCAGAAGAATGTTTTCAGAGGGGATCAAAGATCGCCGATGCTCAGATGGCAGTGGTCGAGCTGAAAGAGTACCAAAGGGCGACCGACCCGAGTGAATTGCTGCGGGCTAAGAAGCCTGCCTCCGAGTCAGCTTTTCAGTCGGCTGGCGAAACAAAGACAGTCCACATTCACCCGACCGATCCCGACGCTGCTCCGACTCACATCTCGACAACGCTCGACTCCAAATAGGAAGAAGCGCTCATCCAGCTCCTCCGTGAGAACTGGGACATCTTTGCATGGAAACCCTCTGACATGCCTGGAGTTCCCAGGGGGCTAGCTGAGCACCATCTGCGAGTCGACCCGAAGTTCAAACCCGTGAAGGAACATCTTCGACGGTCCGCCGTCCAAAAGAAACAAGCCATTGGCGAGGAAGTGGCTCGGCTCTTAGCAGCTGAGTTCATCCGAGAGATTTACCACTCCGAGTGGCTCGCCAATGTCGTCATGGTCCCCAAGAAGGACAAGTCACTCCGTATGTGCATTGATTTCAAACATATCAATCGGGCCTGCCCGAAAGATCATTTTCCTCTCCCTCGCATCGACCAGATTGTCGACTCAACTGCGGGATGCGAGAGATTGTCTTTTCTAGATGCCTACTCCGGGTACCATCAGATCCGTCTGTATGGGCCCGACGAAATCAAAACAGCTTTCATCACTCCATTCGGATGCTTCTGTTACGTCACCATGCCATTCGGCCTCAAGAACGCCGGAGCCACATTCATGAGAATGATCCAGAAGTGTTTACTCACTCAAATCAGTCGGAATGTGGAGGCGTACATGGATGATATCGTGGCCAAGTCCCGGAAAGGTTCCGACCTGCGGGCTGACCTTGCTGAAACCTTTGCCAACCTCAGGAGGTACGATATCAAGCTCAATCCGTCAAAGTGCACTTTCGGAGTTCCAGGTGGAAAGTTACTCGGTTTTCTCGTTTTCGAACGGGGAATCGACGCCAATCCTGAAAAAGTTGGCACCATACTCCGGATGAAGCGTCCTGTACGTGTGCATGATGTCCAAAAGCTTACAGGCTGCTTGGCCGCCTTAAGTCGATTCATTTCTCGACTCGGTGAAAAAGCGTTGCCTCTTTACCGACTGATGAAGAAGTCTGACAAGTTCGAGTGGACTCTAGAAGCTGATGCAGCGTTTGCAGAGCTCAAAGCTCTGCTCTCCACCCAGCCGGTGCTAGCTGCCCCAATCAGCAAAGAGCCTCTATTGCTTTACATTGCAGCCACGGGACAAGTTGTCAGTACAGTACTTACGGTCGAGCGGGAAGAGGAAGGGAAGGCCTTCAAAGTTCAACGCCCTGTATATTATGTGTCTGAAGTTTTGACCCCTTCAAAACAAAGATACCCCCACTACCAGAAGCTTGTATATGGGATTTATATGACCACAAAGAAAGTTGCATACTCTGTCCCTGAAGACGAAGTGGCCGCTGCGAAGGAGGCTATACTCCAAGCGGGGGTCATGATGGAACAGGTGAAGAAGGCTCGGGAGGCCAGCCAGGCAGCTTACGACGCAAGTTCGGCGCTTCAGAGCAATGTCCAGGTCAGTCGACTTGATACTTGATTATTTGAAGAGTCTTTCTATCTGTACACCCACTGGGTGTGTTTTCTCCTTCTTGGACTAGTGGGGGCACGCTGAGTGCACCCACTGGGTGTAGTCCCCGAGACTATGGTGGACTGCTGGCAGTCGACTGTAGTCTTTATATTGCGTTTCTGAATCTGGTTTCCCTTCTTGATCTGGTCGAGTCATGTCGAATGGATCTGTGTTCGGTCGACTGCGGACACTCGACTTTTTTTCTTGTATATGGGATTTATATGACCACGAAGAAAGTTGCACATTATTTCTCTGACCACTCCATTACAGTCGTCAGCGACGCCCCATTATCAGAGATCCTGCATAACAGAGACGCAACTGGTCGAGTGGCCAAGTGGGCGATTGAACTCCTTCCTTTAGATATCAAGTTTGAAGCAAAGAAAGACATCAAGTCCCAAGCAATCGCCGATTTCATCGCCGAGTGGATTGAACAGCAACTTCTGACTCAAGTTCACCCGGAACACTGGACTATGTTCTTCGATGGATCCAAGATGCTGAATGGTTCGGGCGCGGGAGTAGTTTTGGTCTCCCCCCGAGGAGATAAGCTCAGATATGTTCTCCAGATTCACTTCGATTCCTCCAATAACGAAGCAGAGTATGAAGCACTTTTGTATGGGTTGCGCATGGCCATTTCACTCGGCGTCCGTCGCGTCATGGTCTATGGCGACTCAGATCTGGTGGTTAATCAAGTGATGAAGGAGTGGAACGTCAGGAGTCCGGCAATGACTGGATATTGCAATGCAGTGCGAAAGCTAGAGAAGAAGTTCGAGGGGTTAGAGCTCCACCACATCCCCCGACTGAAAAATCAGGCAGCTGACGACTTGGCAAAGATAGGCTCCAAGAGAGAAGCCATTCCAAGCAACGTGTTCTTGGAACACATTCACTCACCGTCAGTCCAAGAGGATCCTTTCACAGAAGAAGCCCCGCAGCCGAAAAGTGCCACAGATCCGACTGAAGTTGAAGTGCCTGCAGTGGTCGACCTAATCATGGAAGTCTTGGCAATCACCCCTGACTGGACAATACCATACATCGCATATATCCTAAGGAAAGAACTTCCGGAGGACGAGGAGGAGGCTCGACAGATCGTCCGCCGATCTAAGGCCTTCACAGTCATAAGGGGGCAGCTGTACAGAGAGAGTGCGACTGGAGTCGGCCAGAAATGCATAACGCCAGAAGAAGGTCAGATAATCCTCAATGATATCCACTCGGGGACCTGCGGTCACCATGCGTCCTCTTGGGCTATTGTGGCTAAAGCATACCGAGCTGGATTTTACTGGCCAAGAGCAAATGAGATGGCAAAAGAGATAGTCTACAAGTGTGAAGGGTGCCAGTTCTACTCCAACATGTCGCACAAGCCCGCATCAGCCCTGAAAACCATTCCGCTCGTCTGGCCCTTTGCCGTCTGGGGATTGGACATGGTTGGCCCCCTAAGAACGGGCAGGAGTGGATTCACTCACGTACTTGTGGCAGTCGACAAATTTACCAAATGGATCGAAGCTAAGCCCATCAAGAACCTCGGTGCTGGCACCACTATCAGTTTCATCAGAGGGTTAACATTCAGATATGGAGTCCCGCATAGCATCATCACTGATAACGGGTCAAACTTTGATTCGGACGAGTTCAGAGCATTTTGCGCTTCTCAAGGCACACGAGTCGACTACGCTTCAGTCGCTCATCCCCAGTCGAATGGACAGGCTGAGAGAGCAAATGGTCTGATTCTCAAAGGACTAAAACCTCGGCTGATGCGCGATCTCAAGCACGCGGCAGGCGCTTGGGTCGACGAGCTTCCATCAGTTCTGTGGGGATTAAGGACCACCCCTAACCAGTCGACTGGAAGGACTCCATTCTTTCTGGTTTATGGAGCCGAAGCTGTCCTGCCGAGTGATCTTCTTCATAATGCACCCCGAGTCGAACTTTACACCGAAGATGAAGCAGAGCAGGCCCGACAAGACGCAGTCGACCTCTTGGAAGAAGAAAGGGAGATGGCCATGATCAGATCGACCATTTATCAGCAAGACTTGCGCCGTTTTCACGCCCGAAATGTGAAAAGTCGAGCCTTCCAAGAAGGAGATCTGGTCCTCTGAGTGGATCAACAGAAGCCACACAAACTTGCTCCTACTTGGGAAGGCCCCTTCATAGTCACCAGAGTCCTCCACAATGGAGCATACCACCTCTACAACGTCGATCGCCAGATCGACGAGCCACGAGCTTGGAACGCGGAACTGCTCCGCCCCTTTTACACCTGAGTTCCCTTTGTAATAAGAAGAATAATTTCTACAGTTCATTTCTATCAAAGACAAGAGTGTTCCAATAATAGCTGTCACTTTGTTTGCATACAAAACCCCCAGCGGGTGACTTGGCTGCGAATCCGTTTCGCCTAAGTTTCAAAAATCCTACCGAGTGGAGAGCAGTCCTCCCACTCGAGGGCTTAGCTGCAGTCCAGTACTCGCCTAAGTTCTCCCACTCGGAAACTTAGCTGCAGTCAAGCACTCGCCTAAGTTTGAAAAAATCCTACCGAGTGGAGAGCAGTCCTCCCACTCGGAGGCTTAGCTGTAGTCCAGTACTCGCCTAGGTTCTCCCACTTGGAAACTTAGCTGCAGTCAAGCACTCGCCTAAGTTTGAAAAAATCCTACCAAGTGGAGAGCAATCCTCCCACTCGGAGGCTTAGCTGCAGTCCAGTACTCGCCTAGGTTCTCCCACTCGGAAACTTAGCTGCAGTCAAGCACTCGCCTAAGTTTGAAAATCTCCTACCGAGTGAAGAGCAGTCCTCCCACTCGGGGGCTTAGCTGCAGTCCAGTACTCGCCTAAGTTCTCCCACTCGGAAACTTAGCGGCAGTCAAGCACTCGCCTAAGTTTGAAAAAATCCTACCGAGTGGAGAGCAACCCTCCCACTCGGGGCCTTAGCTGCAGTCCGGTACTCGCCTAAGTTCTCCCACTCGGAAACTTAGGTACAGTCAAGCACTCGCCGAAGTTTGAAAAAATCCTACCGAGTGGAGAGCAATCCTCCCACTCGGGGGCTTAGCTGCGGTCCAGTACTCGCCTAAGTTCTCCCACTCGGAAACTTAGCTGCAGTCAAGCACTCGCCTAAGTTTGAAAAATTCCCACCAGGTGGAGAGCAATCCTCCCACTCGGGGGCTTAGCTGCAGTCCGGTACTCGCCTAAGTTCGCCCACTCGGAAACTTAGCTGCAGTCAAGCACTCGCCTAAGTTTGAAGAAAAACCCTACCGAGTGGAAAAGCCAACCTCACACTCGGGGACTTAGCTGCAGTCCAGCACCTGTCTGGATACAAGACCAAAGCCCCACACGACAGTTCAAAACCACAAAGACATTCAGCAAGAAATTAAGTTCGGATAAAGCTTAAAAGGCCCCAGGCCCCGAATCAAAGTACTCGAGCCCTCAGCTCGGCAGAGTTTAAACGATTACAAGTCCACTCGGCATTCCGAGGCAAATTTAAGGAAAGGCATAAAAGTTTTTTTTCATTCCTTAGGAGGAGGACTGGCAGGGGCGACGAACTCATCCAGGTCGATTCCGTCCGCAATACGAGTGGCAGCAGCAATGAAGGTCTCCATGAAGTCTTGAAAGCTGTGCCTCTTGGTATTGGCGACTTGGATGGCGGCCAACTTTTCTTCTCGCGCCTCCTTGCAATGAACGCGGACTAAAGATAGAGCCACATCAGCGCCGCACCGGGCAGAAGACTTCTTCCACTCCTGCACTCGATCGGGGATTCTGTCAAGACGAGCCATCAGAGACTCGAGATCGTTCTGAAGCGTAGACTTTGGCCAAAGTGTCGAGTCGATCCGCGACATGGCAACCTTCAGCCGAGCCAAGTAATCCACGGCGCCGTCGATTCGAGATTCCAGTCGGAGCAGATTCATGGCAGTATCATCTTTCACCGGAGAATTGATTGGGTCCAAACCCGTTTCAATCCGCCCGGTCTCCTCTTTGAAGTTTTGACAAAATTCTGCATACAAGACCTAAAGATAAGCCAACGATCGCAAACTGAGTCGACACAAAAGAAAACCAGTCGGAATTGAACGCGCACCTTCGAGCTTGATGTACAGTGTTTTGGCGAGACTCCTCAGGTAGCTCTCCAGGTCGTCCCTCCTGCGAGCGACGCCTTCCATCTGTTCGCTCAGGGTGAGGTGCTTCTTCTTCCAATGCAAGCACTCCCTGTTGGCTTCATTCAGAGCGGCCTTCAGCTTGGTGTTCTCATCTTCTATCTGGCTGACCGAAGCCAGCTTCTGTTCAGCCAGTGCGATCTTGTCATCAGCCTCCTTGTGGGCAGCAGCCAAGTCCCGATCCTTCTTCGCCAGGGCCTCTCTCAGTTCTCCTGCAAAAGAAACGACGATTGGTTCAGAAACAGCAAAAGGATACCCAAGCCTAAAACAAGACCAGTCGACGAGGTCGTCTTACCAGCAACGCCATCTCTGACCTTCTGCACTTCCGTTCTGGCCAGTTCCAGATCGAGAGTCAGTTGAATCCGCTGCTTCTCCAACTCAGTATAGCGAGACACAAGTTCACAAGATTTCTGCAAAAGGAAATTTCAGTCGACAGATATGCAAGATGAGTTGCTTCCGAGTAACTAAGGGGAAAAGGTAACGTTTCTAAGACTACAGCCGAATCAAAAACATTCAATAGTAGTCTCGGGGACTACACCCAGTGGGTGCACTCAGCGTGCCCCCACTGGTCTTAAAAAAAGTCGAGTGTCCGCAGTCGATCAGACACAGATCCATTCGGCATGACTCGACCAGATCAAGAAGGGAAACCAGATTCAGAAATGCAATATAAAGACTACAGCCGACTGCCAGCAGTCCATCGTAGTCTCGGGGACTACACCCAGTGGGTGCACTCAGCGTGCCCCCACTAGTCCAAGAAGGAGAAAACACACCCAGTGGGTGTACAGATAGAAAGACTCTTCAAATAATCAAGTATCAAGTCGACTGACCTGGACATTGCTCTGAAGCGCCGAACTTGCGTCGTAAGCTGCCTGGCTGGCCTCCCGAGCCTTCTTCACCTGTTCCATCATGACCCCCGCTTGGAGTATAGCCTCCTTCGTAGCGGCCACTTCGTCTTCAGGGACAGAGTATGCGACAAAAAGCGAAGTTGGATTGGCAGTCGACGCCGAGGGCTGCGCACTCGACAGGGGATTGGCAAAGGTCACAGAAGTCCGAGGGGCATCACCACCATCCCGAGCCACGGTCTCAAGCGCCGGAGTAGGCTGGGGAGTCCTGTCAGCCGACGGCCTCTTAGTCCTCCCTATCCTCAGCGGTTCGTTGTCATTGTCATCCGGGAGGTCGATAACATGGGGAGGGGCTGCAGGAAAGACTTTCAGTCGACCAGAATTGCAAGAAACGACCAGTCGACTCAAAAAACAGAACGTCAATAATCGTACCAGGGTTGGAGGTAACAGCATCCCCCATCTCTTGGTCGTCGTCTTTGGCAGAGACCTCGGAGGTAGCAGCGCTGCAAATTTTGAAGAATCAGCCAGTTAGCTTAACGAGTCGACCGAGGATCCGTCCTCCATCGACGAAGGAAAACAAGCTTTATTACCCGGAGATAACAGGGACAGTTATCTTCATCTTGGGCAGGGTCTTGGGCGGCTTGGATAGCGTCGTGCGTGGTTGCTTGGGGACCTTCCCAGTCGGTGTGGGGGAAGAACTCCGAGGGCGTTTTGACGACGGCCCGACAAAGGCGGTCGCCTGGCCGCGTCCCTGCGCCGGGTCGTGTGCGAGCTTGGATCGCCTTTCCGGGCGGGGGGGGGGGGGGGGGTTCGGTCTCCTCCTCCTCCTCTTCGCTGGAGAAGACGTCATCGCCTCCCTCTCCTTCACTATCCGACTCCCACTCACCCTGGTCATCCCCGCTCTCGCCTCCGCTCCCTTCTCCTTCCTCGGTCGACCCCTGTGCCCCATTGGGCGTCGAGTACATCTCAGTGGTCGCCTGAAAGACAACAGACAAAACGAAAAGTCAATCGACCTGCTCGAAAGAAGACCAATACAGAAAACGAAGATTTCAGTCGGAGACATAAAAACGCACCTGGTCGACCTCATACGAGCTGTCGAGTGGAATGACCCTCCTAGCTCCTCGGGGGTTGTCCTTGTTCCCCGTGATACTTGACAGCCACCCCTTCAAAATCTCGTCGGTGACCTCCTCCGGGTGGATCCGAGTGGTGTCCTCGAGGCCAAAGTACAGCCACATCGGGTGGTCCCGAGCCTGGAGCGGTTGGATTCGCCTCTTCAGGAAGACTTCCAGCAGATCCATCCCCGTCATGCCCTCACGAACAAGCTCAACCACTCGACCCGCCAGTATCTTGACCTGGGCCTTTTCTTCAGGCGTCACCTTCAGAGAAGCGGGCTTTTCGGCTCGGTCGAGGGTGAAAGGTGGGAGCCCAGTCGGCTGCCCTGGAGTCGCCTGATCCTGGCAGTAGAACCAAGTCGCCTGCCAGACTCGAACTGACTCCGGGAAAGTAATGGATGGGAAACAGCTCTTCCCTCTCGTCTGGATCGCCAAGCCCCCACACAGCTGGATCACTTGTGTCCTCTCGTCACTCGACTTGGCCTTCTTAACCGACTGAGAGCGACAGGTGAAGATGTGCTTGAAAAGCCCCCAGTGTGGGCGGCAACCCAGAACGCCTCACACATCGAAATAAAAGCGGCGAGATAGACTATAGAGTTGGGAGTAAAGTGATGGAGCTGCGCTCCGAAGAAGTTCAAGAAGTTGCGGAAGAAAGAGTGGGGCGGCAGAGAAAACCCTCGGTCGATGTGAGTGGCCAGGAGCACGCACTCACCGTCGCGAGGTTGGGGTTCGATCTCTCCCCCCGGAAGACGCGCAGCCTTGTGAGGGATGGCTCCCCCCTCGACCAGGTCGTCAAGATCCTCTTGACGGAGCACCGATGGCATCCAGTCGCCCTGGATCCAACCTTTGGGCAGGGCCGTCCGAGAGGAAGATCCGCCGCGCGCCGACTTCTTCCCCTTCCCCGCCACCGCCGCCTTCTTTGCGCGCTCCAGAGCGGTCGTCTTGCCCTTCACCATCGTCGCCGGCGAGATCTCGAGCTGGTTTGCGGTGCCCGGGCGAGAGCGAAGGAAGCAGGGGAGGCTATGGAGAAAGAGAGAGAGAAAGAAAAGAGATGAGCACGCGCACTGTTGGAGGACTCCGAAGCCAGCTACTTATAAGGGGCCGCTTCCGAGTGGCTGACAGGTAGGCCCAAGCTATCCAGTCAAATCCCGTGGTAGGCGCGCGCGCAGTACATGGCGAAAAAGGCGGCGCGGTGATCGAGGAGCCTTCGCACTGTCGCTCCCGATTACTGCGGCCGCCCCCGTTCCGCGCACTTCCCAAAAAATCCGAATCCCGCGATCTCCGCTGGCTACAGAACGACTTGACAAAACGGAAATCCCGCGCGCACCAGCGCTCGATGCCTCACAGGCAAAGAAATCCATTCGACGAAGGCCTGAAACGGATGAAGGCGACTGAAAGAGGTTAATGACGTCATCCGTGACAGTCGACCCAGAACGAAGCACCCATATAACCCGAAGAATCAGTCGGAAAGGTCCCTAACCCCTTTTCTCACTCTAGCCTCGATCCGTTCGGGGGCTAATGATGAAGCCATGTAGCTACGGTAGGGACACGGACCCGTCCTAAAGAGCCCTACCATAGGACATCCCTAGAAGAAGTCACCTTACAATCAACTTGAAGATATCCCACTCGACGGGTTGAAGACACTCGACCAAGAAGCTGTCACTCGACCAAGAAGCCAACCACTCGACTGATAGGAGGCCTAAAGTCACTCCGCAGGCAAACGGCCGGCTATTAAGTAGTCTTTATGATTATTCTGACACTTTATTAGGGACGTTATCAGTAACGCCCCACCTTAAATGTACCTTAAACCCCGCATTACTGAGGGCAGGAGAGGGCTGGCGAACTCTATATAAGCCATCCCCCTCCTCAGTATCAAGGGTTCGCACCCCTGTCATTTTACACACGCATAATCCAGTCGACCGCCTCCGGGGACGTAGGGCTGTTACTTCCCCCGAGAAGGGCCTGAACTCGTAAACCTTGCGTGCTTACAACTTCCCAATAGCTAAGGTCTAGCCTCCTCATACACACCCCCTACCTCACTGTCAGACTTAGAACCACGACAGGCGCTCAACCCACTATGGTTGACGGACCCCTGTCACCTGCACTATATAAAGAGGTGGGGGCCAGTGGCTCGCATCACGAGATTCGTCCCAGCGCCGTACACCCCACCTACATGCCCTACCGATCTAGGGTTAGTGCAGTGCTGATGGGAAGCACCGCCACCACCACTCTCCCGGCACCGGCACCGGCACCGGGAGCTCCTCGAGCCACAAGGAAAAGGTAATACATGTCACCACTACCGGAATCCCCATGCCCACTGGATCCACAGATCCTATCAATGGTTTCAGAGCCAGATCGGGCTAGATGATTTCGGTACAAAGAAACATAAACAGAGAAAGAAAAAAGAAAGTTCCCTCTCCCCGCCCAAGAACCCTAACCCCAGAAAAGAAGGGCAAAGAAATCGCGCCGCCACAAGACCGCGTTGTTCCTCTCGATCCGGACGCGCATCGGCAAGCCGAGGCGTCTGGAAGAAGAACTACCGGAGCTAGAGCAATGGCTCGCCGGAAAAGACAAAAAAAGGGGGAGGGGGCTCATCATCGTGGCCAAATCCCTCGACGGCGGCGCGCCCACCGACAGGGAGGACGCGCGACCGGCGAGGAGGATGGCTACGGTGTAGAGTTGCCGCACTCTCTTCCTCTCTCTCTCACGCGGAAAAGGAAAGGGGAGGAGCACCACCGCACCTTCCTGCTCTCTCTCTCTCTCAGATGCGGTGGTTGAGGGGGAGAAAAGAAGACTAGAAAGGAAAGGAGCGCCATGGCGCGGCGCGATGGCCGTCGCTGGCGACCGGGCGCGGTGGCCCCGCGATCTGGACAGGGGCCGCCGCCGCGGAGCGAGACAAAGAGCGGGGGGCGCCAGAGGAAAGAAGAAGAAAAGGGAAGGGGAAAGGAGCCAGCGCGGCCCGCGCGGCGTGGCGGCTAGACACCGTCGCCGGAGGCCATCAAGGCCCTTCACCGCTGTCGGCCGGGAACAGAAAGACGAGCGGCGCGCAGGGGGAGGGATGACCGAGGGTTTCCCCCTCGACCGCTTCGGGCGCTCGTTTTGTTCCAGCGTAGCTCCCGGGCCGCCGTTCGATCTGATGGACGGCCAGGATGGGCTGGCGCGGTGAACCCTAACTCTCACAGCGCTAAGAGGGCCTCGGGCCGAAACGGCCAGGCCGCAGGCCGGCTGGAGCGCGGTTGGGCTGGCTTTCGGCCCAAAGAGCGCGGACGGTTCTTTTTTTATCTGTTTTCTGTCCAGACTTTGGGTAGATTGCAAATAGTTCTATGCAAAATATTTCCAGCGAAAATTTTGTTTTAGAAAATAGAAAAAAAGCAAATAGAAAAAGTTCTGAAAATGAAAATAGAAAATTTTCAGAAAAAGAAAAGTTCATGAATTTTATAAAGAAAAATAAAAAGTTCATGATTTTTTATTCGGTCAAAGAAAAGTTTCTATAAAGAATTAAAAGTTCATGAATTTTTATTCATATTTTTCCGCTGCATAAATAATTAATAGTGCTATTTTACAAAGAAAGTAAAAGTTTTATCCTCCAATTAAATTGGAACCAACAGGAAAATTTAATTGGAAGAACAGTTTTTGAGAGTAGTTTTTTCACTTGTGGGTGAAATCAGATTCAAATAGCTTCTGCTATGACAGTAGAAAGATATTTGATTAAAGTTTAATTATGTTATTGTTATTTTCTGACCAACGTTGATGATGACAATATTATAATTCAATGAGTCTTATAGTTAAAAGTTCAAATCTTTGATAAATTTTGTATCCAAGTGACCAATTTTCAAAGCATTTGATAAAGAGTGAGAAATGTACATTGCTAGCTTTCCGCTGCAATAAAGTTGATAATGATGATTATTTTCTTAGCAAAGTTACTTAATAGAAAGTTTTATCATCACATTATATATGAGTTATATCCGTTTTTCCATTTCTTCCGAACGGTGATGTGGAATTAATTTAAAAAGGTGATGTTTTATTCTAATTCTGCCACAACGGTGATTTAGAATATAAAAGAAAGTTTCAAAAGTTTAATGTGCATATTTTTTTAATCAGACCAACGTAGGGTTATTTTTATGCTCATTATTGTTGATTATTGGCTAAGTTTTCTCAAACTAAAAGTTTTCCATGCTTTCATTCATGAAAGCGAATGGTTAGGTACTTGTGACCCGAAAGATGACCAAGAAAGGTCATAGCGTGAGATAGTATGTTCTCTCTAAAGAATGGTTTCAAAAGAAAAGAGATAGATCATTGAGAGTCTTGGTTGACGAATGTCTTTCATGTATTCTCTATGATTTGAGATAAAACAAGCAACATGCGTGTTTAATTTGACCAACGTCGGATAAAGCATGTGTGACAAAGAGCATTCGAATTTATTTATAAATTTGATGATTGAATATGCAGTCAAAAGAGCCAATTCTGGCATTTATGTCCCTTACAGGGAATTACCCGCATGGCGGGAAAAGATGATTATAATAAAACCCGCATGGCAGGATAAGTCAGGGAAAATCCCTGCGTAACCCGTATGGCGGCAGAAACTTTCTCAAACTTATCCTGTATGACAGGAGAAAGACATGATGACTCATGTGCTTTTAATGTGTCACACTCTGGGAGAAAAGTATGGAGTAGCTATTATGCTTTCCTAGTATCAACCGTACATCTTATGTGTAACGGTCATTAAGCACTCAATAAATCCGAAGAGAATAAAAGTTACAGATGAAACTAAAGATAAGAATGATATGCAAGTGTGACTTGCAAAAGTACTAATGATAAAGAACTCTGTTGAGTTTCTGAAATGGAATGAGGAAAAAGTACTCCAATACTAGTTAAAAGATAACTTCATTTTGTATGAATAGATAACTTCATTTCATATGAAGTAATCTGATGAATGAAGTAGATAATCAAAGTTTCCTCAATTCATAAGAGTTATGAATGGTTTTCGAAATTGTGGCGGAAAAGCTCTTGCCACATTTCGAGGGGGAGAAAGATATATGAGATAAATTAAGAATGATGAAACTCCTGTATACTTTAGATAATGTGATGAAGAATGTGATCGTCTAGGGGAGTATGACGGTCAAATTAATACCCCTAAAGAAAAGAAATAGTTGTATTTCTGGATCTTTTACAGTTCCGAAAGCAGAGTAAGGAATACTAAGACGGTGCTTAAAGTTCCATAAAGAAGAAAGTTTTAACAGAATAAACCCAAATTATAAAGTTTAAAGATACGCCATTTTAGTGAAGATGGAGTAATCTGGGGGAGCATGTTGTATGACCTATACAACACCTGATGTTAGCTCTATAAAGGATGAATGAGTACACATGGATCTTGTGACACAGGTCCCTGTAAAACTTTTTGCCTCTTGGAAATGAAAGACTATATAATTAATTTGCCTCTTGGCAATGACAGAGCAACAACAACCCCATATGAAAGAAGTGCAGTACCTGAGACACTGATGGTCTCAAGGAATGAGAAAATCAGATACTTCTGATTACTATAAAGTCTATGTTAGTGAAATTCAAATGGAGGTTGATCCCACCTCATTTAAAGCGCTCATTCGAGTTTTGAGAAGTGTCTGCTTATCTAAATGATAAGAGACTATGTGAGATGAAATGAAATTAGTGAATCCCGACGATGTTTGGAACTGATGAGTAATTTCCAATGGAGCCAAAACAGTAGGCTGTAAAGTGTCTACAAGCACAATGTGACTCCAAAGAAAATATGTAAAGGTGTAAAACACGACTTAAATCGAAAGGTTTTTGCGCGTTTTGCACTGAATAGATTACAATGAGTGTTGGTAGCACATCATGATCTGAGTTACATCAGATGAAAGTAAAGAACACAGGGGATACTGCCTGAAGAAGTCTTTTATGGACTAAAGCAATCAAATGTTGTTTTGGGTTAAAGAAAATGAGAGGACAATTGTATTCATGCAAAGATATAGAATGGAAAATTCATTTCCTAATCCTGTGCATGTGGATGACATCTTACTTGCTAGTGGTGATGTCAACCTACTGCAGGAGGAGAAAAGAAGTTCTTATCCTCAAAGTTCAAAAGAATGTTCTCGGTAGAGTGTCTCTCGTTATAAGTATCGAGATTCACAAAGAAAAGAATAAAAGGAGGTATTAGGGATGTCGAATGGACATGCTAAGAAAGGTCTCTAAAGTATGCATGCAAGAAAACCTACGCCTGTTCTTATAGTCAAGGGTAATGGAACTGGAAACTATGGTGTTCCAAGAGTTGATGAGAAAATATTGAAAATGGATATGGTACCATATGCTTCAGTTGTTGGAAGCTCAATACATTACCCTGACACAGTTCACATATCCGGGTTGTTTTGGCAATGTCCAGTCCATATATAGATCACTAGAATGGAGTCAAAGATATCGGCCTCAAGCTGAAAGAAATAAGTGCTCTCAAAAGATTGTGAGTACAAAGACATGACTTGTGAAATGTATAGCGAAATTCACAATTGTTGCTAACTTTCATACTTGGAGGTTTTTGTGTGGAAAAGCTCTAAAGAATGAAGCAATTATCATCAATGTGATGCAAAGATATGTAATAGCTTGATATGAGGCTGAGGGATAGGCAAAATGGTTATGAAGACCTGTACCCGGAGTTGATAATGGTTGACAACAGCGATAACTATTTTATGTCTTTCGCTCCTATGACAACGAGTCAAGTGTTGATGCCAAACACACTGACACATAGTTATGCGTTGTAAAGGAGAAAGTCCGGAATTATGTAGGAATGTTTGAAGCATAAAGGCAACAGACAAGTGTTTGCAGATCTGCTTATTGAAGGCTTACCGCCCAGTGTGTTCGGAGAACACACAGCCGGGTTTTATGGTATAGTCTAAAATTTCTGGACAATAAATGGGCCCAAGGTTAAAGAATTTGTTTCAAAACAGAGAGGTACGTTGTGGCTATCTGATTCTATCGGCAATAGAGCTGTGAGGATGAAACATGTTCTATGTATTCATCTGTTATGAAACAAGTAAAGTGAAAGTATAAGGTCAAAAGTAAAAGTTGAGATCAAGGGGGAGAATGTTAGGATGATCTCCACCGTGTGGGCCCAACGGCCCACCGGGCCCTTAGATCTGCGCCCTGATCGGGGGCGCTCAACCCACTATGGTTGACGGGCCCCTGTCACCTGCACTATATAAAGAGGTGGGGGCCGGCGGCTCGCATCACGAGGTTCATCCCAGCGCCGTACACCCCACCTACATCCCCTACCGATCTAGGGTTAGTGCAGTGCTAATGGGAAGCACCACCACCACCACTCTCTCCCGGCACTGGCACCGGCACCGGGAGCTTCTCGAGCCACAAGGAAAAGTTAATACCTATCACCACTACCGGAATCCCCATGCCCACTGGATCCACAGATCCTATCACCGCCGACCACTGCAATATCCGGATGTTAGCCTGCCGCACGGCTGGCATCTAGATCCGCAGCGGATCCCCATTCCGGCAGTGCCACGCACGGCGCGGGCGCACGCCGAGGAGGTTCGCCGGCGTCGCAAGGCCCTCACTCCGGAGCAGCACGTGATGCGTGCCTACACACCAGACCCCCCCAACTGGGAGCGTTGGTTCACGCTAGAGCACTAGGAGGAGTGCCGTCAGGGCCTCCACGTCGACCACGACGTTCCTCCGCCGCCGCTTGAGGTTCTGCCAGCGGAGGATGATGATCAAAGTTTTCACTTGGAGGGTTTCTATAGATAACCTTGTGATAAAAATAAATAAATGAACTTTGGAGAAAGAGATAGCGTACTGCATATGCAACATTTGTGGTAACGCCCAGGAAACGAGGTTCCATGCTACTATCCAGTTCCCAAATTTTAACGCCCTCATAAATTGCCTTAGATGAATATCTTTTCAGGTGTAATGGACCAGCTTGGTTACTGTTTTTTAGACAGCCTTGACAAAGAGAGGAGAGGCCTTGTCACTCTTACACTGTTGAGACCCCGGCATCTTTGAAATTGCATCATCCATGGGCAATGGTAAAAGATCTATTTATAAAAGTTCTATTTATAATATCTTTTCAGGTATTATTGCCTGAAATCAGTGCAACCAAATTATTTTTTCTGCTACCCGTATACATATTGAATATTCGCAACACCGTGGAGGAAGCTGAAGCTGCAACTTTCTTGGAGGGTCTAAAATGCAGCCTCACCCACGACTGTAAAAATATTGTATGGAAGCAAACGCCAAGCAGACATCAATGCTGTCAAGTCTAACCATCATGATCTATCGACCTCATATATGCCCTTTCCCCGGTCTAAGATGATTAAGAGTATGTGTGTGTCGTGCGTGTGCTTCAAAGTTTAGAGAAGTAGCAATTGCGTAGCTCATGAACTTGCTTCCCTGGCTAGAGTGTCATATAATTTTGAAATCTGGGTGGGCAGTATAGTGTGCTTGATAGTGTGTATGCTGTGTATCCAAATGACTTTGTAAAGTTATCCGGTATTTATAAATAAGCATAGGTTCCGGTGAAATATGTATAGGTAGGTAGCATCTGCTGTGTCCAGTTAAATACTGAAGCTAGGGAGTATCTCAAGAGATTTTGACGTTGTTTTATGATGCTCACTATTAGATGGCACTTGGAAAAGACATACGTCAGTTGTTATTTGGGAGTTGAGAAACTACTTTTCTTTCCATTCATGGCTGCAAGATGAATCTAAGAACTCCCAATAGATTGAAAATATGTGAGAGCTGTTGTGTTGCTTGCTATATTTTACCATGAAGATTGAACACCTTCATGACACGCATGTCACGTAATCACTTTATTAGAGGGTCATTTTTCAGACAAGCTATATGCCTTCTATGTGTTAATTATTCCATGCTTATCCTTGACACATGAAAAGTTATATTGTTTCAATTTTATTTGATATCTATTTTTTAATGGTGCAACCAACATGGAGCCGGAGTGAACAAAGAGGCACGGAAGAGCCCAGATGACCATGTGGGCAGAAGATGAACTTGATGATAGTTGGAAAATGGTGGAAGGAGGAAGGGGATGGTGATAGTGACGAGACACTCAAAAGTCACATGCACTTGGCACTCATTGCGGTAAGTGGCTAATACATAGTTTTTAAGCTGGGGTGAGCTTGAGGCTGAATCTGGTGATGGCTCTGTGTGTTGTGAGTAGCGGCCTCGCAGTTGGAGGCGAGTAAGTAGGTTGACAGGGTGTGTGTGCAGGGGCAGCAGCGACGGCCGAATAGGTGGTTGCGCCGGGGAGGGGGGGGGGGGGGGGGGGGGGGGCTTAGAGGGAGTGGGTGGTGGCCTGCACAGCGACGGTTGGTGGACGTCGGCAGTTAGATTGGGCTGGAAGGCATCTTAGGAGGAAGAAAATCAATAGTGGGAGCTTTATTATCTTATATCATCAGTGTCATTACCAATTGCAAGTCTTTTCATTATTGGACACAATGCAACTTATTGTAAGATTGTATGATTTTTCTGTTAGGTTCTTGAGATGTCCGTGTGAATTTTCACTGGTTTCAAAAAGTGTATATGTTATATATGTTTCCATAAGTGGGATTGGTAAAAGAAATTAAAAGTTATTGTTATTTTATATAAATGGCCGGCGTGTCTTGAATTCTCTCAAGGTAGGATAAATTTATGATGTTACATTCTTGAAGATAAAGGCAATAAACTTGGTGATGACTTTTGGCCACATTGCTATTAGGAATAATGGTTTTGCAAGAATGCTTTCGAATAATGCAGAGGAAGTACCAACCATATTTCAAACACATCATCCCTTTCGGAACAGGCAAAAACACAATATGTCTTGGGACTCGATTATCAATAAAACTACGTGGCTTGTATTCTGCACCTCAAATGACTACACCACTTGAAATGAGATGATCACAAATACACAATATTATGAGTGATTGACGGTATACAAATTTCAAAATGACACCTTGATGTGCACGAGGATTCTAAATATACACTCCCTATGTTCCTCTGTATAAGGTGTATTTATTTATGATAAAATTTACAATCTAAGGTGCATTTCCTCTAATTCCTTGTAATTTCTATTTTATGCTACCTCTTGAGCTTGCGTTGGTTTTTTCCTTAAAGAGGAAAGGGTGATGCAGCAAAGTAGAGTAAGTATTTTCCTCAGCTTTTGAGAACCAAGGTATCAATCCAGTAGGAGACAACGCACAAGCCACCGAATACCTGCACAAACAAACACCAACCTGCACCCAACGTGATAAAGGGATTGTCAATCCCTTCACGGTTATTTAGAAAGTGAGATCTGATATAGATGGATAAACGGTAAATTAATATTTTTGGTATTTCTAGTTTATGAAACGGAAAGTACAAGATTGCAAAGAAAGCAAATAGGAAACTAAAATTGTAGATCAGAAACTTGTGTGATGGAAAATAGACCCAGGGGCCATAGGTTTCACTAGAGGCTTTTCTCAAGATAGAAAATATTACGGTGGCACTACTGGAATCAGCTACTTTGCCATCTGCCAGCTCTTTGCCGTCTGCTAGCAGACGGCAAAGAAGCTCTTTGCCATCAGCTGCCAGAAAGCAGACGACAAAGAACTGGCTGATGGCAAAGAAAGCCTTTGCCATCAGCCAGTTCTTTGCCGTCCGCTAGCTGACGGCAAAGATTCTTTGCCGTCTGCTAGCTGACGGCAATGAGGGAGGGGCCCCACTGACGAGCTACTTAAAAAATAACTTAACGGGCCCCCCTCTTTGCCGTCTGCTAGCAGACGGTAAAGAGCAAATAAGCGGACGGCAAAGGGGGGCGGACGGCAAAGATTTAACATATCTAACGGCGCGCCCCCACCCCGCGCCCTCTCTCTCTGTTTCTCTCCCCTGCTCCCATACGCGTGCCGCCGCCGCGCCCCGCCCGCCACCCCCCCCGCGCCCCGCCCGCCACCCCCCCCGCGCCCCGCCCGCCACCCCCCCGCGCCCCAGTGCCCCGGGCCTGGCGCCGCCGCCCCGCCCCCCCCTCCACCGCCCCCCGCCTCGTCGCCACTGCCGCCGCCCCGCCCCCTCCTCCACGGGCCCCCCGTCTCAGCGCCACCGCGCCCCGGCCCCCCGCCCCCCGCGCCCCACCGCCCTGGGCCCGGCGCCGCCGCCCCAGGCCGCCCCGCCCCCTCCTCCACCGCCCCCCCGCCTCGTCGCCACTGCCGCCGCCCCGCCCCCCTCCTCCACCGGCCCCCTGTCTCAGCGCCGCCGCGCCCCGGCCCCCCGCCCCCCGCGCCCCACCGCCCTGGGCCCGGCGCCGCCGCCCCAGGCCGCCCCGCCCCCTCCTCCACCGGCCACCTCCTCCACCGGCCCAGGTGAGCTCTACCTCTCCTCTATTTTTTTTCTTCTGTTTTTTAGTTTTAGGTTTATGTTTAGTTTAGATTTAGTTTCAGTTTTAGTTTTAGGTTTAGTTTTAGGTTTAGGTTTAGTCTTAGTTTAGTTTTAGGTTTTTAGATTTAGTTTTTTCCTTTTTTCTGTTTTTTTAGTTTTAGGTTTATGTTTAGATTAGATTTAGGTTTAGTTTTAGGTTTAGTTCAGTTTTAGGAAAGAAAAAGAAGAAGAAGAAAAAACAGGAGAGGAGGAGAAGAAGAAGAGGAAAAAGGAAAGGAGGAAGAAGAAGAGGAGGAGGAGAAGAAAAAAGAAGAAGAGGAGGAAGAAGAAAAAACAGGAGAGGAGGAGAAGAAGAAGAGGAGGAGGAGAAGAAAAAAGAAGAAGAGGAAAAAGAAGAAGGAAATAGAGGAGAGGAGGAGAAGAAGAAGAGGAAAAAGGAAAGGAGGAAGAAGAAGAAGAAGAAGAAGAAGGAAAAAAAGGAAGAAAAGGAAGAAAAGGAAGAAGAAGAAAAGGAAAAAAAAGAGGAAAAACCCCCGACCCGACACGGCACCCCCGACCCGACACGGCACCCCGACCCGACACCGCACCCCGACCCCCGACCCGGCACCCCGACCCCTAGACCCCGACCCCGACACCCCGACCCCGACCTCGACACCCCGACCCCGACCCCGACCCCGACACGCCGACCCCGAGCCTGACCCGACACCCCGACCCCGACCCCGACCCCGACACGCCGACCCCGAGCTGACCCGACACCCCGACCCCGACACGGACACGGCACCCCGACCCCAACCCGACACCCCGACCCCGAGACCCGACCTCGACACCGACACGACACCCCGACACCGACACCCTGACACCACACCCACCTTTACCCCGACACCGACACGGCACCCGACCCCGACCTGGCACCCCGACCAGACACCCCCGACCCCGAGACCCCGACCCCGAGCCTGACCCGACACCCCGACCCCGAGACCCCGACCCCGAGACCCCGGGCCTGACCCGACACCCCGACCCCGACACTGACACGGCACCCCGACCCCGACCCGGCACCCCGACCCGACACCCCGACCCCGAGACCCTGACCCCCGACCGCGAGTCGGACCCGACACCCCGACCCCGACACCGACACGGCACCCCGACCCCGACCCGGCACCCCGACCCGACACCCCGACCCCGACACGGCACCCCGACACCGACAGGGCAACCCCGACCACCGACACCTCCCGAAAATTAAGGTGTACTCTGAGATAGCGCGTGCCGACGGGGTCATATATTTGTGAATTATTAGTTAGGTCATATATTTTTCGATTCAGTTATGAAAAACATCATATATAATTGTGTTGATCGTGTAGTTTTAAATGTGCAGTTGTTTCATGGCTGCGAGGTTTGGTGTTCGACGACCTCGCCGTGCGTTTGACGAGCTCTGCCCCTTCGTTCGTGGGTGAGCACAAATGACAAGTCCTCCTCCCCCATTAATTATTTGATCTATTCCGATGAAACTTGATAGCCAGCTATATATGTGTCTTGAATCATCAGTATGCGTAACCAATATGTGTCTCCCGTTCGAAAGCGTCATAGTTATAAATATGCATGCATTTGCATATTTATAACCTTGATTCTTTCGAATTGTCCAACGCTATCCATGGACAGCCCGAGTATGTGTAGATTGGGTTCGTTTTCCCATATGCTTTGCTCCGGATCCGACGCATATATTTCGTCAGTGCCTCCCCTGTTCGAGACTACTACGCCTTGCGTGGTATCAAGAAGACCAAGCCGGCGTGCCGCGATAAGTTCCTGAGTAAGGAGCAGTACATGAAGGTAATTCTTAAGGCCTTCTCTACTTAAGTTCCTTCATTTAGTAATTCTTAGCCGTAGCGCTCAAGTTTCTATTTGCTAACTTAGGCGCCTCCGAGATGGTGTGCGGATCGGATGGATTGTTGGGAGGTGTTGGTCGATGAGTGGTGCTCACAACGATGGCTAGCCCTCCACAAGGAGGCCAAGGACAAACGTGCCCAAATGGAAGGTGTGCCACACCATCAAGGCAGCTCCAACTTATATCAGTTCGGGCGCAACTGGGTATGTGGTTTGCTTCATGATTCATGCAATTCATTCATCATGCTAGCTTGAGCCCTTTAATTACTAATTTTCATTGTTTCTCTCTTTCAGGCACGCTACAATAAGGCGGATAAGGTGCCAGAGGTGTACGACCTGTATGCCATGGCCCACACTGATGTAGTCATATACCTACGGTAGGGACACGGACCCGTCCTAAGAGCCCTACCGTAGGACGTCCTTAGAGGAAGTCACCTTTCGGACAACCTGAAGATATCCCACTCGACGAAGCCAAGACACTCGACTAAGAAGCTGTCACTCGACCAACAGGCCAACCACTCGACCACCAGGAGATCTCAAATCGCTCCCAGGCAAACGGTCAGCTATTAAGTAGTCTTTATGATCATCATGACTCTTTATTAGGGACGTTATCAGTAACGCCCACCTTAAATATACCTTAAACCCTGCATTAATGAGGGCCGGAGGGGTATGGCGAACTCTATATAAGCCACCCCCCTCCTCAGTAACAAGGGTTCGCACCCCTGTAGTCTTACTCAAGCATAATCCAATCGACCGCCTCCGGGCACCGAGACGTAGGGCTGTTACTTCCTCAGAGAAGGGCCTGAACTCGTAAACCTTGCGTGCTTACAACTTCCCAATAGCTAAGGCCTAGCCTCTTCATACATACCCCCCTACCTCACTGTCAGACTTAGAACCACGACAGTTGGCGCCCACCGTGGGGCCGTAGTCTTAGCGCCTAATTTGGAGAAGTTGCGATTTTCGTCGATCCACTCGATCATGTTTTCCTGCGGAGCCTTGGCGGCGGGCCGCGAGATCCGTCTCGGCCGACTTACTTTCATCGCCGACGACTCCGCTTGGCTCCAGGAGGCGCCGCTCGACGTCGACGCACTCCCCGTCCGCGGTGCGACGCACTTCCGCGCGTGCATCCGTGGCGTCCTCCTGAGGCAGCCCTCGACCCCATATCGGTCGACTCCCGTGCCATCTCCCACTCCTGTCTCCCACTAGCGCAAGCGCTCGGGTCGGTCGAGGCTCCAGCGGTGGATGAAGCACACCCTGGCCCGCCAGTCGGCGACCCAGCAGGTCGCTGCAATCGAGCCTAACGAATCCCTCTGCGGCCTGTTCGATCTGTCGACTGGCTCCATGGAGTCCGCTTCCGAGTGCGATAGCAGTGACCCCCTGGCAGAGGTCCTGGCGGTCGAGGGGACGCGCAGTCCCCCCGGATTCCCTCGTACTGATGATGGTGCCGAGAGGGGCGATCCGTCGCGCCCTCACGACGAATACCTCCCCGAACCTCTGACGTCGTTGCAGCGGGAGGAGCTTCGTCGCCGGAACGTGGACGCGCTCTATACACCTATTGTTGGAGAATCCCCCGAGGCCCGGGCCTTGGAGGATGCGCGCTTGGCTAATCTAGCCGAGCGCACTCGACTGGAAAACCTACAGCGAGCTCTCGACGAGCAGGCGCGTCAGCGGGCTCCCGAGTCCAGTCGACGTCAGCGGGCTCCCGAGTCCAGTCGACGCCAACCGGCACCCGAACCCAGTCGACGGCAGCTCTTCCCGTCACCACAGGTGTACCGAACTCCGGTTCAGAACCTGGCTGCCGCGGCCCGCATAGCGGAGTCGATCCAACCCTCCCAGTCGGAGGCCGGAAGAGGATTGCTGCAGATCAGAGCATTGCTCCGAGCAGCGGGGAATCAGAATTCCGCCGTCTCTCAGTCGCGGGACAGGATCCACAGTCGATCCGTCGCAACGGAGACCGTCCAGTCGGCTCACAGCCCGAGATCGCCCCCGAGGCGTGAGGGGCGTGGAGACCGGCACGATCGGTATAGGGGGAACGAGCAATACGATCACCGACTCAACCGTGATGATGGGCGTCGGGTGCCGTCCCCTCCTCTACGGAGTGGATCGTATGCACCTCGACATCGAGACGACAGGCGCCCTCACCACACTGGGCAGAGGGTCCCAGTCGACCCCAGAGACCCAGGCTTTGACGCGAGATCCATCCTCGTTCAAGGTCTGGTGGACAGGAACAGGGCTCATCGTGAGGGCCACAACAGAGATACGCCTACCGACAGCAGGGCACACGCCTCGGGGCCTGAGTGTTTCAGTCGAGCCATCAGAGCCGCGGTGATCCCACCCAACTTCCGGATGGCGACTGGAATCAGCAAGTTCACCGGCGAGTCCAAGCCTGACACGTGGCTCGAAGATTACCGAGTGGCTGTGCAGATCGGTGGCGGCAACGACGAGGTGGCCATGAAGCATTTACCCCTCATGTTGGAAGGCTCAGCTAGGGCGTGGCTAAATCAGCTGGCGCCCAGCAGCATTTACACTTGGGAGGATCTCTCCCGAGTGTTTGTTACAACCTTCGAAGGGACATGCAAGCGCCCTGCAGGCCTTATAGAGCTGCGGTCTTGCATACAGAAGCCGAATGAAACACTGAGGGAATACATCCAAAGGTGGATCACACTGCACCACTCGGTCGAAAACGTGCCTGACCATCAAGCAGTCTGCGCTTTCAAGGAAGGGGTCAAGTACAGGGAGCTGAATCTGAAATTTGGCCAGACCGGAGAGATGTCCCTTAATCGGATGATGGAGATTGCCACCAAGTACGCTAATGGAGAAGACGAAGACCGACTCCGAAGCGGCAAACTTAAATCAGTCGCCCAAGAAACCGGAGGAAACTCCAGTCGGAAGCAAAAGCGGAAGGCCGAGCCAGCCGCTCCCGGGGAAGCCTTAGCTGTGGCTCAGGGAAACTTCAAGGGGAAACCCAAGAACACTTGGAAGCCCAAGAAAGTCAAGGATCAGGATGGGAATGATGTTTTGGATTTGCCATGTCACATCCACACTAAGAAAGACGAAGAGGGTAATTTTATTTACCCCAAACATACCACTCGACAATGCCGGCTCCTGATCCAACAGTTTCAGGGCAAGCAGCCCAAGGATAAAGAGAAAGAGCCGGACAGAGTTGAGGACAGGGATGATAGTGACGATGGATACCCCCAGGTCAATTCCACCCTGATGATTTTTGCCGATGTCGAAAGCAAAAGTCGACTGAAAGTCATTAACCGGGAGGTGAACATGGTTGCCCCTGCAACTCCCAGTTACCTAAAGTGGTCCCAGACGGCCATTACATTCGACCAATCCGATCATCCAACACACATTGCCACCCCTGGGAGGCAAGCTTTGGTGGTCGACCCAGTTGTCGAAGGCACTTGATTGACCAAAGTCCTAATGGACGGTGGCAGTGGCCTGAACATACTGTACGCGGAAACCTTGAAAGGAATGGGCATTCCGATGTCCAGACTCAGCGCCAGTAACATGAGCTTCCACGGAGTCATTCCTGGGAAGAAAGCCGAGTCACTCGGCCAAATTGCTCTTGACGTGGTTTTCGGTGATTCAAAGAATTACCGCAAAGAAAAGTTAACGTTTGAAGTTGTGGACTTCCAGAGTGCTTACCACGCCATCTTGGGCAGACCGGCTTATGCACGCTTCATGGCTCGACCATGCTACGTGTATCTTAAATTAAAGATGCCTGGTCCCAAAGGTGTGATCACTGTCACAGGCAACCGGAAGAAGGTGGAGGAATGTTTCCAGAAGGGATCAAAGATCGCCGACGCTCAGATGGCAGTAGTCGAGCTGAAAGAGTACCAGAAGACTGTCGACCCGAGTGAATTGCTGCGGGCTAAGAAGCCTGCCTTCGAGTTAGCTTTTCAGTCGGCCGGCGAAACGAAGACGGTCCACATTCACCCGACCGACCCCGACGCAGCTCCGACTCACATCTCAACAACTCTCGACTCCAAATAGGAAGAAGCGCTCATCCAGCTCCTCCGTGAGAACTGGGACATCTTCGCATGGAAACCCTCTGACATGCCCGGAGTTCCCAAGGGGCTGGCTGAGCACCGCCTACGAGTCGACTCAAAGTTCAAACCCGTGAAGGAACATCTGCGACGGTCCGCCGTCCAGAAAAAACAAGCTATCGGCGAAGAGGTGGCTCGGCTCTTAGCAGCTGAGTTCATTCGAGAGATCTACCACTCCGAGTGGCTCGCCAATGTTGTCATGGTCCCCAAGAAGGACAAGTCACTCCGCATGTGCATTGATTTCAAGCATATCAATCGGGCCTGCCCGAAAGATCATTTTCCTCTTCCTCGCATCGACCAAATTGTCGACTCAACTGCGGGATGTGAGAGATTGTCTTTTCTAGATGCCTATTCCGGGTACCATCAGATCCGTCTGTATGGACCCGACGAAATCAAAACAGCTTTCATCACTCCATTCGGATGCTTCTGTTACGTCACCATGCCGTTCGGCCTCAAGAACGCCGGAGCCACATTCATGAGAATGATCCAGAAGTGTTTACTCACTCAAATCAGTCGGAATGTGGAGGCGTACATGGACGATATCGTAGTCAAGTCTCGGAACGGTTCCGACCTACGGGCTGACCTTACTGAAACCTTCGCCAACCTCAGGAGGTACGATATCAAGCTCAATCCGTCAAAATGCACTTTCGGAGTTCCAGGTGGCAAGCTACTCGGTTTTCTCGTTTCCGAACGGGGAATCGACGCCAATCCTGAAAAAATTGGAACCATACTCCGGATGAAGCGCCCTGTACGTGTGCATGATGTCCAAAAACTTACAGGCTGCTTGGCCGCCTTAAGTCGATTCATCTCTCGACTCGGTGAAAAAGCGTTGCCTCTTTACCGACTGATGAAAAAGTCTGACAAGTTCGAATGGACTCCAGAAGCTGACGCAACATTTGCGGAGCTCAAAGCTCTGCTCTCCACCCAGCCGGTGCTAGCTGCTCCAATCAGCAAAGAGCCTCTGCTGCTTTATATTGCAGCCACGGGACAAGTTGTCAGTACAGTACTTACGGTCGAGAGAGAAGAGGAAGGGAAGGCCTTCAAAGTTCAACGCCCTGTTTATTATGTATCTGAAGTTTTGACCCCTTCAAAACAAAGATACCCCCACTACCAGAAGCTTGTATATGGGATTTACACGACCACGAAGAAAGTTGCACACTATTTCTCTGACCACTCCGTTACAGTCGTCAGCGACGCTCCATTATCGGAGATCCTGCATAACAGAGATGCAACTGGTCGAGTGGCCAAGTGGGCGTTTGAACTCCTTCCTTTGGACATCAAGTTTGAAGCAAAGAAAGCTATCAAGTCTCAAGCAATCGCTGATTTTATCACCGAGTGGATTGAACAGCAACTTCCGACTCAAGTTCGTTCGGAACACTGGACTATGTTCTTCGATGGATCCAAGATGCTGAATGGTTCGGGCGCAGGGGTAGTTCTGGTCTCCCCCCGAGGAGACAAGCTCAGATACGTTCTCCAGATTCACTTCGATTCCTCCAATAACGAAGCAGAATATGAAGCACTCTTGTATGGGTTGCGCATGGCCATTTCACTCGGCGTCCCACGCCTCATGGTCTATGGCGACTCAGATCTGGTGGTTAATCAAGTGATGAAGGAATGGGATGTCAGGAGTCCGGCAATGATTGGATACTGCAACGCAGTACGGAAGCTAGAGAAGAAGTTCGAGGGGTTGGAACTCCACCACATCCCTCGACTGAAAAACCAGGCAGCCGACGACTTGGCAAAGATAGGCTCCAAGAGAGAAGCCATTCGAAGCAACGTGTTCTTGGAACACATTCACTCGCCGTCGGTACAAGAAGACCCTTTCACAGAAGAAGCCCCGCAGCCGAAAAGTGCCGCGGACCCAACTAAAGTTGAAGTGCCTGCAGTAGTCGACCTGATCATGGAAGTCTTGGCAATCACCCCCAACTGGACGATACCATACATTGCATATATCCTAAGGAAAGAACTCCCGGAGGACGAGGAGGAGGCTCGACAGATCGTCCGTCGGTCTAAGGCCTTCACAGTCATAAGGGGACAGCTATTCAGAGAAAGTGTGACCGGAGTCGGCCAGAAATGCATAACGCCAGAAGAAGGTCAAATAATCCTCAACGATATCCACTCGGGAACTTGTGGTCACCATGCGTCTTCTCGGACCATTGTGGCTAAAGCATACCGAGCTGGATTTTATTGGCCAAGGGCAAATGAGATGGCAAAAGAAATAGTCGACAGGTGCGAGGGCTGCCAGTTCTACTCCAACATGTCACACAAGCCCGCGTCAGCCCTGAAAACCATTCCGCTCGTCTGGCCCTTTGCCGTCTGGGGATTGGACATGGTTGGCCCCTTGAGAACGGGCAGGAGTGGGTTCACTCACGTGCTTGTGGCAGTCGACAAGTTTACCAAATGGATCGAAGCTAAGCCCATAAAGAGCCTTGACGCTAGCACCGCTATCAGTTTCATCAGAGGGTTGACATTCAGATATGGAGTCCCACACAGCATCATCACTGATAACGGGTCAAACTTTGATTTGGACGATTTCAGGGCATTTTGCGCTTCTCAAGGCACACGAGTCGACTACGCCTCAGTCGCTCATCCCCAGTCGAATGGACAGGCTGAGAGAGCAAATGGTCTGATTCTCAAAGGGCTAAAACCTCGGCTGATGCGCGATCTCAAGCACGCGGCAGGCGCTTGGGTCGACGAGCTTCCGTCAGTGCTGTGGGGATTAAGGACTACCCCTAACCGGTCGACTGGAAGGACCCCGTTCTTTCTGGTTTATGGAGCCGAAGCTGTCCTGCCAAGCGATCTCCTTCACAATGCGCCTCGAGTTGAACTTTACACCGAAGATGAAGCAGAGCAGGCCCGGCAAGACGCAGTCGACCTCTTGGAGGAAGAAAGGGAGATGGCAATGATCAGATCGACCATTTACCAGCAGGACTTGCGTCGGTTCCACGCCCGGAATGTGAAGAGTCGAGCCTTTCAAGAAGGAGATTTGGTCCTCCGAGTGGATCAACAGAAACCTCACAAGCTCGCTCCCACTTGGGAAGGCCCCTTCATCATCACCAGAGTCCTCCACAATGGAGCATACCATCTTTACAATGTTGATCGACAAGTCGACGAACCTCGAGCTTGGAACGCGGAGCTTCTCCGCCCCTTTTACACTTGAGTCCGCTCTTAAACCAGATGTAATAAGAAAAACCCCTAAGGTTCATTTTTATCAGAAATAAGAGTGTTCCAATAATTGTTGTCACTGTTGTATGTGTCCGAAATCCCCCAGTGGGTGACTTAGTCGCGAATCCGGTTCGCCTAAGTTCGAAAAATCCTACCGAGTGGAGAGCAACCCTCCCACTCGGGGGCTTAGCTGCAGTTCAGCACTCGCCTAAGTTCTCCACGAGGAGACTTAGCTGCAGTCAGACACTTGCCTAAGTTCGAAAAATCCTACCGAGTGGAGAGCAACCCTCCCACTCGGGGGCTTAGCTGCAGTTCAGCACTCGCCTAAGTTCTCCACGAGGAGACTTAGCTGCTGTCAGACACTTGCCTAAGTTTGAAAAATCCTACCTAGTGGAGAGCAACCCTCCCACTCGGGGGCTTAGCTGCAGTTCAGCACTCGCCTAAGTTCTCCATGAGGAGACTTAGCTGCAGTCAGACACTCGCCTAAGTTTGAAAAATCCTACCGAGTGGAGAGCAACCCTCCCACTCGGGGCTTAGCTGCAGTTCAACACTCGCCTAAGTTCTCCACGAGGAGACTTAGCTGCAGTCAGACACTCGCCTAAGTTTGAAAAATCCTACCGAGTGGAGAGCAACCCTCCCACTCGGGGGCTTAGCTGCAGTTCAGCACTCGCCTAAGTTCTCCACGAGGAGACTTAGCTGCAGTCAGACACTCGCCTAAGTTTGAAAAATCCTACCGAGTGAAGAGCAACCCTCCCACTCGGGGCTTAGCTGCAGTTCAACACTCGCCTAAGTTCTCCACGAGGAGACTTAGCTGCAGTCAGACACTCGCCTAAGTTTGAAAAAACCTACCGAGCGGAGAGCAACCCTCCCACTCGGAGGCTTAGCTGCAGTTCAGCACTCGCCTAAGTCCTCCACGAGGAGACTTAGCTGAAGTCAGACACTCGCCTAAGTTTGAAAAAACCTACCGAGCGGAGAGCAACCCTCCCACTCGGGGGCTTAGCTGCAGTTCAGCACTCGCCTAAGTCCTCCACGAGGAGACTTAGCTGCAGTCAGACACTCGCCTAAGTTTGAAAAATCCTACCGAGTGGAGAGCAACCCTCCCACTCGGGGGCTTAGCTGTAGTTCAGCACTCGCCTAAGTTCTCCACGAGGAGACTTAGCTGCAGTCAGACACTCGCCTAAGTTTGAAAAATCCTACCGAGTGGAGAGCAACCCTCCCACTCGGGGGCTTAGCTGCAGTTCAGCACTCGCCTAAGTTCTCCACGAGGAGACTTAGCTGCAGTCAGACACTCGCCTAAGTTTGAAAAATCCTACCGAGTGGAGAGCAACCCTCCCACTCGGGGGCTTAGCTGCAGTTCAGCACTCGCCTAAGTTCTCCACGAGGAGACTTAGCTGCAGTCAGACACTCGCCTAAGTTTGAAAAATCCTACCGAGTGGAGAGCAACCCTCCCACTCGGGGGCTTAGCTGCAGTTCAGCACTCGCCTAAGTTCTCCACGAGGAGACTTAGCTGCAGTCAGACACTCGCCTAAGTTTGAAAAATCCTACCGAGTGGAGAGCAACCCTCCCACTCGGGAGCTTAGCTGCAGTTCAGCACTCGCCTAAGTTCTCCACGAAGAGACTTAGCTGCAGTCAGACACTCGCCTAAGTTCGAAAATCCTACCGAGTGGAGAGCAACCCTCCCACTCGGAGGCTTAGCTGCAGTTCAGCACTCGCCTAAGTTCTCCACGAAGAGACTTAGCTGTAGTCAGACACTCGCCTAAGTTTGAAAAATCCTACCGAGTGGAGAGCAACCCTCCCACTCGGGGGCTTAGCTGCAGTTCAGCACTCGCCTAAGTTCTCCACGAAGAGACTTAGCTGCAGTCAGACACTCGCCTAAGTTTGAAAAATCCTACCGAGTGGAGAGCTCCGCCACAAATACAATGTACAACAACGGAGTGTGGGCCGACTGCCACCTTCTCCCGAGAGCTCCGCCACAAATACAATGTACAACAACGGAGCGTGGGTCAACCGCCACCTTCTCCCGAGAGCTCCGTCACAAATACAATGTACAACGACAGGGTGGGGGCCTACCATCAAGCCTCTCACGATAGTTCCAGATCACAGAGACATTTAGCAAAAATAAAGTTCGGATAAAGCTTAAAAGGCCCCGGGCCCCGAATCAAAGTACTCGAGCCCTCAGCTCAGCAGAGTTTAAATGACTACAAATCCACTCGGCATCCCGAGGCTAATTTAAGGAAAAGCATGAAAGTTTTCTCACTCCTCAAGAGGAGGGCTGGCAGGAGCGACGAACTCATCCAAGTCGATCCCGTCCGCAATGCGAGTAGCTGCAGAGATGAAGGTCTCCATGAAGTCCTGGAAGCTGTGCCTCTTGGTATTGGCGACTTGGATGGCGGCCAGCTTTTCTTCTCGCGCCTCCTTGCAATGAACGCGGACTAAGGATAGAGCCACGTCAGCACCACACCGGGCAGAGGACTTCTTCCACTCCTGCACTCGATCGGGGATTTTGTCAAGTCGAGCCATAAGAGACTCGAGATCGTTCTGGAGCGCAGATTCTGGCCAAAGTGTCGAGTCGATCCGCGACACGGCAACCTTCAGTCGAGCCAGGTAATCCACGGCTCCGTCGATTCGAGATTCCAGTCGGAGCAAGTTCATGGCAGTGTCGTCTTTCACCGGGGAATTGATTGGGTCAAGACCCGTTTCGATTCGCCCGGTCTCCTCTTCGAAGTTCTGACAGAATTCTGCACACAAGACCTAAGGATAAGCCAACGAACACAGCATTGAGTCGACACAAAAAAGTACAAAATAGGCAAAATTAGAGGAACACCTTCAAGTTTGATGTACAGCCTCTTGGCGAGGCTCCTCAGGAAGCTCTCCAGGTCGTCCCTCCTACGGGCGACGCCTTCCATCTCCTCACCCAAGAGGAGGTGCTTCTTCTTCCAACCGGCAGCCAGCTTGTTGGCATCAGTCAGAGCGGCCTGCAACCTAACATTCTCTTGCTCCAACTGGTCGACCGAAGCCAGCTTCTGTTCGGCCAGAATCATCTTGTCATCAGCTGCCTTACGGGCGATAGCCAGGTCCTGATCCTTCCTCGCCAACGCTCTGTCCAATTCACCTACAAAGAAATGGCGACGGAATCAGAAACAGCAAAGGAATGCCCGAGCCTGAAAACAGAACCAGTCGACAAAGTTGCTTTACCTGCGGCGCCCTCCCTGACCTTCCGCAACTCCGTCCTAGCCAGCTCTAAATCAAGGTCCAGCTGAATCTTCTGCTTCTCTAATTCAGCATAACGAGCGACAAGTTCACAGGATCTCTGCAAAAGAAAAAACCAGCCGACAGACATTTGAGATAAGTTGCTCCCGAGTAACTAAGGAACAATGGTGACGTTTCTAAGACCACAGCCGAATAAAAAAAATATTCGACCGTAGTCTCGGGGACTACACCCAGTGGGTGCACTCAGCGTGCCCCCACTGGTTCGACCAAAAAAAAACGACTGCATACAGTCGACAGGCCACGGACTGCTCGACCTGGCAGGGCAGACCGAGTGAAGAAGTTCAGATTCACAACCACAATATACAGACTACAGTCGACTGCCAGCAGTCCACCATAGTCTCGGGGACTACACCCAGTGGGTGCACTCAGCGTGCCCCCACTGGTTCGACCAAAGAGAAAACACACCCAGTGGGTGTACAGATACAGAAACAAAGATCTTCAAAAAAGGAAGAGAAAGAGAGAGAAAGAGAGAGAAAGACTCTTCAAACAAACAAACATCAAATCAACTGACCTGGACGTTACTCTGAAGCGCCGAACTCGCGTCGTAAGCGGCCTGGCTGGCCTCCCGAGCCCTCTTCACCTGCTCCATCATGACCCCTGCCTGGCGTATGGCCTCCTTCGCAGCGGCCACTTCGTCTTCAGGAGCAGAGTACGCGACAAAGAGTGAAGTCGGATCGGCAGTCGACGCCGAGGGCTGCGCACTCGACGGAGGATTGGCAGTTGGATCGGCAGCCGACGCCGAAGGCTGTGCACTCGACAGGGGATTGGCGAAAGACACAGAGGCCCGAGAGACATCGCCGCCGTCCCGTGCCACGGCCTCAGGCGCCAGAGCAGGCTGGGGAGCCTTGTCAGTCGGCGGCCTCCTGGTCCTCCCTATCCTCAGCGGCTCATTGTCATCGTCATCCGGGAGGTCGATAACTTGAGGAGGAGCTGCAGGAAGAACTTTCAATCGACAAGAATTGCAAGAAACGACCAAGTCAACTCTAAAACAAAACGTCGATGCTCGTACCAGGGTTGGAGGTTGCAGCGTCCCCCATCTCTTGGTCGTCGTCCTTGGCTGAGACCTCAGAGGTAGCAGCACTGCAAATTTCGAAGAATCAACCAGTTCAGCATAATGAGTCGACTCAGGATCCGTCCTCCAATCGACGAAAGAAGTCAAAGCTTGTTACCCAGAGATGACAGGGACAGTTATCTTCATCTTCGGCAGAGTCTTGGGCGGCTTGGACTGCGTCGTGCGCGGTTGCTTGGGAACCTTCCCAGTCGGTGTCGGAGAGGAGGTCCGAGGGCGTTTCGACGATGGCCCGACAGTGGTAGTCGCTTGACCACGTCCCTGCGCCGGGTCGTGCACGAGCTTGGATCGTCTCTCTAGGCGGGGAGGTTCGGCTTCTTCCTCCTCCTCCTCGCTGGAGAAGATGTCGTCGCCTTCCTCTCCTTCGCCGTCTGACTCCCACTCGCCCTGGTCGTCGCCGCTCTCGCCTCCGCTTCCCTCACCTTCCTCAGTCGACCCCTGCGCCCCGTTGGGCGTCGAATACATCTCAGTGGTCGCCTAAAAGACAGCAGGCAGAATGTAAAGTCAGTCGACTCGCTCAAAAGAAGACCGGTGCAGAAAGCAAGATTCCAGTCAAAAATGCAAATACACACCTGGTCGACCTCATAAGAGCTGTCGAGTGGAACGACCCTCCTGGCTCCTCGGGGGTTGTCTTTATTCCCTGTAATGCTTGACAGCCACCCCTCCAGCATCTCGTCGGTGACCTCCTCTGGGTGGACCCGAGTGGAGTCCTCAAGGCCGGAGTACAACCACATCGGGTGATCCCGAGGCTGGAGGGGTTGGATTCTCCTCCTGAGGAAGACTTCGAGCAGGTCCATCCCCGTCACGCCCTCACGGACAAGTTCGACCACTCGACCCGCCAGTATCTTGACATGGGCCTTTTCTTCGGGCGTCACCTTCAGAGAGGCCGGCTTTTCAGCTCGGTCGAGGGTGAAGGGTGGAAGTCCGGTCGACTGCCCCGGGGTCACTTGATCCTGGCAATAGAACCAAGTCGCCTGCCACCCCCGAACTGACTCCGGGAAAGTGATGGAGGGAAAACAACTTCCCCCCTTATTTGGATCGCCAAGCCTCCGCACAACTGGATCACCTGGGTCCTCTCGTCACTCGACTTAGCCTTCTTCACCGACTGAGAGCGAACGGTGAAGATATGCTTGAAAAGACCCCAGTGCGGGCGGCACCCCAGAAACGCCTCGCACATAGAAATGAAAGCGGCGAGATAGACTATGGAGTTCGGAGTGAAGTGGTGGAGCTGCGCCCCGAAGAAATTCAGGAAATTGCGGAAAAAAGGGTGGGGCGGCAAGGAGAAACCACGATCAATGTGAGTCGCCAGGAGGACGCGCTCACCGTCACGTGGCTGGGGCTCGATTTCTCTCCCCGGAAGACGCGCCGCCTTGTGGACGATGACTCCTCCCTCGACCATATCGTCGAGGTCCTCCTGACGAAGCACCGTGGGCATCCAGTCGCCCTGGATCCACCCCTTGGGCAGGGCCGTCTGAGAAGAAGAGCCCCCGCGCGCAGACTTCTTCCCCTTCCCGGCCGCCGCCGCCTTCTTCGCACGCTCCAGGGCGGTCGTCTTGCTCTTCACCATCGCCGCCGGCAAGATCTCGGGCTGGTTCTTATGGTGACAGGGCGAGAGCGAAGGAAGCGGAGGAGACGGCGGAGAGACAGAGAGAGGGGCAGAAGAGATGAGCACGCGTACTGAAGAAGGACTCCGGGCCAACTATTTATAAGGGGCCACTCCCGAGTGGCTGACAGGTAGGCCCGAGCTATCTAATCAAATCCCTTGGCAGGCGCGCGCGCTGTACGTGGCGAAAAAGGCGGCGCGGGGATCGAGGAGCCTTCGCACTGTCGCTCCCGATTACTGCGGCCGCCCCCGTTCCGCGCGCTTCCCAAAAAATCCGAATCCGGCGATCTCCGCCAGCTGCAGAACAACTTGGCGGAACGGCAATCCCGCGCGCGCCAGCGCTCGATGCCTCGCAAGTGAAAAAATCCATTCAACGAAGGACTTGGAACGGATCAAGTCGACTGAAAAAGGTTAATGACGTCCTCCGCGACAGTCGACCCAGAATGAAGCACCCATAATAACCCGAGGGGTTGGATGAAAAGGTCCCTAACCTCTTTTTCCACTCCAGCCTCGATCCGTTCGGGGGCTAATGATGTAGTCATATACCTACGGTAGGGATACGGACCCGTCCTAAGAGCCCTACCGTAGGACGTCCTTAGAGGAAGTCACCTTTCGGACAACCTGAAGATATCCCACTCGACGAAGCCAAGACACTCGACTAAGAAGCTGTCACTCGACCAACAGGCCAACCACTCAACCACCAGGAGATCTCAAATCGCTCCCAGGCAAACGGTCAGCTATTAAGTAGTCTTTATGATCATCATGACTCTTTATTAGGGATGTTATCAGTAACGCCCACCTTAAATATACCTTAAACCCTGCATTACTGAGGGCCGGAGGGGTATGGCGAACTCTATATAAGCCACCCCCCTCCTCAGTAACAAGGGTTCGCACCCCTGTAGTCTTACTCATGCATAATCGAATCGACCGCCTCCGGGCACCGAGACGTAGGGCTGTTACTTCCTCAGAGAAGGGCCTGAACTCGTAAACCTTGCGTGCTTACAACTTCCCAATAGCTAAGGCCTAGCCTATTCATACATACCCCCCTACCTCACTGTCAGACTTAGAACCACGACACACACTGCCTCTTTCAAGAAAGTCAAGGCTTTCTCTCAGTCTGACCTCGATGATGCAAACAACTTCACCAACATCTCCTCCCACAACAAGCTCATGAGATATAGAGATGAGGGGAAGGCGAGGAAAGGGGAGGACTTTAACCCGAGCTAGGGTCCCATTGATCCAGAGCTGTTGATGATATCTGGTGGCGGGAGGTCCCATGGCTCCATAGCCATTGGAGATGGACTTATCCGTTGTCCTAGCACTCTCCCGGAGATCAAGGCGCGCCAGTCGAGCTCCGCTCCTGAGATAAGGCCTCGTGAACGGCCAGTGCAACTCGCCATCAAGGTTAGTGATACGTACTCAGTTATCTTTCTCCATTACATTGTGTGCGCTTCCATCAATGATTACAAATGGTCATGTGAGTGGTGTTGCAGGCTGCTATACAGAGTGAGAGAGAACGGAGAAACTTCTGGCGGAGGCGGCGGAGAGGCAGCGGGAGTTGGAGGAGAGGACGACAAAGATGGTGGAGGAGGAGAGGGCACGGAATGACATGCAGGCAAGGGCCATGTACGAGCTCCTTGTGGTAAGTTTCTTCTGCAGATTAGCCAAAACATTCATGTAGTGTTTGTCTCATTACTAACTTGTATGACTGAGTCGTCAAAACCAAATGTGCAGTCTGTGTGCGAGAAGACAGGTCAGACCGCTCCGCCGATGCCAGTGATTGCTCCTGGGACCACGGTGAGTTTTATTTGAATGGACATTACTTGCTAGTCTTAACATTTGAGTGTCATCATGCTAACAAGACATTGGAAATGATCTTTGGTGCAGCGTAACTCCAGACAAGCATCGCACGATCCTTCTCCAGCTACCGACACGAGCCACCCCGCTCCTACACCTCCTGGATCTTGGTAAGTTTATCTAGTGTTTTGCTTAACACATGCATAAAGACCTAGACTTAGCTTTATTTCCTCCAATGCTTACCATAATGACGTAGACTTAGCTTCTTCTCCTCCAAAATGACTTAATAAGCTTACTGACCTCCAAAACCATCCATTTTACCTAAGTTAGCTCTAAAACGATCTATACTTAGCTTACTTATGTCAAAAATTGCATAATTAGCTTAGTTAGCTCATAGACGATCCATTTTACCTAAGTTAGCTCCAAAATGACCCATCTTACCTAGGTTAGCTTATAAATGATCCAGTTTATCCAAGTTAGCTCTAAAATGACCCAATTTACCTAGAGTAGCTCCTAAACGATCCATTTCACCTAAGTTAGCTAAAAACGATCCATTTCACCTAAATTAGCTCTTAAATGATCCATTTCACCTAAGTTTGCTCAAAAACGATCCATTACACCTAAATTAGCTCTTAAATGATCCATTTCACCTAAGTTTGCTCAAAAACGATCCATTTCACCTTAGTTAGCTCAAAAACGATCCATTTCACCTAAATTAGCTCTTAAATGATCCATTTCACCTAAGTTTGCTCAAAAACGATCCATTTCACCTTAGTTAGCTCAAAAACGATCCATTTCACCTTAGTTAGCTCAAAAATGATCCATTTCACCTAAATTAGCTCTTAAATGATCCATTTCACCTAAGTTTGCTCAAAAACGATCCATTTCACCTAAGTTAGCTCAAAAACGATCCATTTTACCTTAGTTAGCTCAAAAACGATTCATTTCACCTAGTTAGCTCAAAAACGATCCATTTCACCTTAGTTAGCTCAAAAATGATGCCCTTCACCTTAGTTAGCTCAAAAACGATTCATTTCACCTTAGTTAGCTCAAAAACGATCCATTTTACCTAAGTTAGCTCATAAACGATCTATTTTACCTAAGTTAGTTCTAAAATGATCCATTTAACCTTACTTAGCTCATAAATGATCCATTCTACCGAAGTTAGCTCTAAAATGACCCATTTTACCTAGGTTAGCTCCAAAATGATCCATCTTACCTAGGTTACCTCTAAAATGATGCATTTTACCTAAGTTTGCTCATAAGCGATCCATTGCACCTAGGTTAGCTCATAAACGATCCATTTCACCTAAGTTAGCTCACAAATGATCAATTTCACCTAAATTAGCTCATAAATGTCATATATATTCTTCTTCTTCTTCATTTTCTTCTTCTTCTTCTTCTAATCTTCTTCTTCTAACTTTCTTATTTCCCATTTTGCAGAATTCATTCACTTCACGAAAGCTTGCATAGATGGAGTGCTTGTTTGGATGAACTATGTTTCCTTTGTATCTATGAACTATGCATGTATGGTAGGATGACACTATTGTAATATGTATGGTTGGATGCATGTATGTCGAACTTGCTATGTATGGTTGATGGAACTATGCATGTATGATGAAATTATATGTGTTGGATATCTCATATGTTTGCTGTGAACTTGCCATGTGAAAATATATATGTATCATCTATTTGCTGTGAAAATGGTTGGGTATATGAAAAAACAGAAAAAAGAGCCAATATGCAGGCTCTTTGCCGTCTGCCACCGACGGCAACGGGCTCTTTGCCGTCTACCGCGGACGGCAAAGAAGCCACATGGCGTCCACCTGTGCTTCCTGGGAGCTGACCCGTTTGGTCAGTTTGCCTACAGTGGCAGACGGCAAAGAACCTGCCACGTAGTGACGTGTAGATGACATCATACGGCGGACGGCAAAGACCCTAGAAATTTTGCCGTCAGTGGCGGACGGCAAAGGCCTTCCGTTAGCCACTTAACAGACTGATAGCGCAACTATTGCCGTCCGCCGTCTTTGCCGTCTGCCGCTCTCTCTTTGCCGTCCGCCGCAGACGGCAAAGACTTTGCCGTCAGTAGCAGACGGCAAAGAACCTGTTTACCGAAGCCTACTTTGCCGAAGCCTTTTGCCGTCCGCCGCTGACGGCAAAGGCCTTTGCCGTCCGCCGTTCGTGCCTTTGCCGTCCGCCATGGCGGACGGCAAAGTAGCTGATTCCTGTAGTGTGGGTGAACAAATTACTGCCGAGCAATTGATAGAAAAGCGCAAAGTTATGACGATTTCTAAGGCAATGATCATGAATATGAAGGAAATATGCTCTACAGGCAATAATAAAGTTATTATTTATTTCCTTATATCGTGATAAATGTTTATTATTCATGCTAGAATTATATTAACCGGAATACATGATACATGTGTGAATACATAGACAAACAGAGTGTCACTAGTATGCCTCTACTTGACTAGCTCGTTTATCAAAGATGGTTATGTTTCCTAACCATAGACATGAGTTGTCATTTGATTAACGAGACCACATCATTAGGAGAATGATGTGATTGACTTTGACCCATTCCGTTAGCTTAGCACTTGATCGTTTAGTATGTTGCTATTGCTTTCTTCATGACTTATACATGTTCCTATGACTATGAGATTATGCAACTCCCATTTACCGGAGGAACATTTTGTGTGCTACCAAACGTCACAACGTAACTGGGTGATTATAAAGGCGCTCTACAGGTGTCTCCGAAGGTACTTGTTGAGTTGGCGTATTTCGACATTAGAATTTATCACTCCGATTGTCGGAGAGGTATCTCTGGGCCCACTCGGTAATGCACATCACTATAAGCCTTGCAAGCATTGTAAAAAATGAGTTAGTTGCGGGATGATGTATTACGAAACAAGTAAAGAGACTTGCCGGTAACGAGATTGAACTAGGTATTGAGATACCGACGATCGAATCTCGGGCAAGTAACATACCGATGACAAAGGGAACAACATATGTTGTTATGCGGTTTGACCGATAAAGATCTTCATAGAATATGTACGAACCAATATGAGCATCCAGTTTCCGCTATTGGTTATTGACCGGCGATGTGTCTCGGTCATGTCTACATAGTTCTCGAACCCGTAGGGTCCGCACGCTTAAAGTTCGGTGACGATCGGTATTATGAGTTTTTGTGTTTTGATGTACCGAAGGTAGTTCGGAGTCCTGGATATGATCACGGACATGACGAGGAGTCTCGAAATGGAAGAGACGTAAAGATCGATATATTGGACGACTATATTTGGATACCGGAATGGTTCCGGGTGAGATCGGGAATATACCGGAGCATCGGGAGGTTATCAGAACCCCCCGGAAGGTATATGGGCCTTATTGGGCTTTAGTGGAAAGGAGGGGAAAGGAGCAAGGGAGGTGCCCCCCCAAGCCCAATCCGAATTGGGATGGGGGCTGGCCCCCCTTCCCTTCCTCCCTCCTTCCTCTTCCTTCCCTCTTCTACTCCAAGTTGGAAAGGGGGGAATCCTACTCCCGGTGAGAGTAGGACTCCCCTTGGCGTGCCTCTCCCTGGCCGGCCGCCTCCTCCCCTTTGCTCCTTTATATACGGGGGCAGGGGCACCCCATAGACACAACAATTGATCATTGATCTCTTAGCCGTGTGTGGTGCCCCCTCCACCATAATCCACCTCGATCATATCGTAGCGGTGCTTCGGCGAAGCCCTGCGTCGGTAGCATCATCATCACCGTCACCACGCCGCCGTGCTGACAAAACTATCCTATGAAGCTTTGCTAGATCGGAGCTCACGAGACGTCATCGAGTTGAACGTGTGCAGAACTCGGAGGTGCCATTGCATTTGGTACTTAGATCGGTCGGATCGTGAAGACGTACGACTGCTAGGAACATAGTAATTTCAAAAAAATTCCTACGCACACGCAAGATCATTGTGATGCATAGCAACGAGAGGGGAGAGTGTTGTCTACGTACCCTTGTAGACTGAAAGCGGAAGCGTTAGCACAATGCGGTTGATGTAGTCGTATGTCTTCACGATCCAACCGATCCAAGTACCGAACGCACGACACCTCCGAGTTCAGCACACGTTCAGCGCGATGATGTCTCGCGAACTCCAATCCAGTAGAGCTTCACGGGAGAGTTCCGTCAGCACGACGGTGTGGTGACGATGATGATGTTCTACCATCGCAGGGCTTCGCCTAAGCATCGCTACGATATGATCGAGGTGGATTATGGTGGAAGGGGGCACCGCACACGGCTAAGAGATCAAGAGATCAATTGTTGTCTATGGGGTGTCCCCTGGCCACGTATATAAAGGAGTGGAGGAGGAGGGGGCCGGCCAAGAGGAGGAGGCGCGCCCAAGGGGGGACAATCCTACTCCAAGTAGGTTTTGCCCCCCCTTTCCTATTCCAACTAGGAGAAGGGGGAAGGAGGAGGTGGAGAGAAGGAAGGAGAAGGGGGCCCGTGCCCCCTTCCCTTTCCCAATTCGGATTGGGGCAAGGGGGGCTGCGCGCCACCTCCTGCCACCTCTTCACTTCCACTACTTTGGGCCCATGAGGCCCAATAACCCCCCCCCCCCCCCCCCCCCCGGGGGGGGGGGGGGTTCCGGTAACCCCCCGGTACTCCGGTATATATCCGATAACCCCCGGAACCATTCCGGTGTCCGAATATAGTCGTCCAATATATCAATTTTCATGTCTCGACCATTTTGAGACTCCCCGTCATGTCCGTGATCACATCCGGGACTCCGAACAACCTTCGGTACATCAAAATTCATAATATAACCGGCATCGAAACGTTAAGCATGCAGACCCTACGGGTTCGAGAACTATATTGACATGACCGAGACATGTCTCCGGTCAATAACCAATAGCGGAACCTGGATGCTCATGTTGGCTCCCACATATTCTACGAAGATCTTTATCGGTTAGACCGCATAACAACATACGTTGTTCCCTTTGTCATCGGTATGTTACTTGCCCGAGGTTCGATCGTCGGTATCTCAATACCTAGTTCAATCTCGTTACCGGCAAGTCTCTTTAGTCGTTCCCTAACACATCATCCCGCAACTAACTCATTAGTTGCAATGCTTGCAAGGATTATAGTGATGTGCATTACCAAGTGGGCCCAGAGATACCTCTCCGACAATCGGAGTGACAAATCCTACTCTCGAAATACGCCAACCCAACAAGTACCTTCGGAGACACCTGTAGAGCACCTTTATAATCACCCAGTTATGTTGTGACGTTTGGTAGCACACAAAGTGTTCCTCCGGTAAACGGGAGTTGCATAATCTCATAGTCATAGGAACATGTATAAGTCATGAAGAAAGCAATAGCAACAAACTAAACGATCAAGTGCTATGCTAACAGAATGGGTCAAGTTAATCACATCATTCTCTAATGATGTGACCCCGTTAATCAAATGACAACTCATGTCTATGGCTAGGAAACTTAACCATCTTGGATTCAACGAGCTAGTCAAGTAGAGGCATACTAGTGACATACTGTTTGTCTATGTATTCACACATGTATTATGTTTCCGGTTAATACAATTCTAGCATGAATAATAAAAATTTATCATGATATAAGGAAATGAATAATAACTTTATTTTTGCCTCTAGGGCATATTTCCTTCAGTCTCCCACTTGCACTATAGTCAATAATCTAGTTCACATCGCCATGCGATTTAATACCAATAGTTCACATCACCATGTGATTAACACCCATAGTTCACATCGACATGTGACCAACACCCAAAGGGTTTACTAGAGTCAATAATCTAGTTCACATCGCTATGTGATTAACACCCAAAGAGTACTAAGGTGTGATCATGTTTTGCTTGTGAGAGAAGTTTAGTCTACGGGTCTGCCACATCCAGATCCGTAAGTATTTTGCAAATTTCTATGTCAACAATGCTCTGCACGGAGCTACTCTAGCTAATTGCTCCCACTTTCAATATGTATCCAGATTGAGATTTAGAGTCATCTGGATCAGTGTCAAAATTTGCATCGACATAACCCTTTACGACGAACCTTTTTGTCACCTCCATAATAGAGAAACATATCCTTATTCCACTAAGGATAATGTTGACCGCTGTCCAGTGATCTACTCCTAGATCACTATTGTACTACCTTGCCAAAAACAGTGTAGGGTATACAATAGATCTGGTACACAGCATGGCATATTTTATAGAACCTATGGCCAAGGCATAGGGAATGACTTTCATTCTCTTTCTATCTTCTGCCGTGGTCGGGCTTTGAGTCTTACTCAGTTTCACACCTTGTACCACAGGCAATAACTCTTTCTTTGACTGTTCCATTTTGAACTACTTCAAAATCTTGTCAAGGTATGTACTCATTGAAAAACTTATCAAGCGTCTTGATCTATCTCTATAGATCTTGATGCTCAATATGTAAGCAGCTTCACCGAGGTCTTTCTTTGAAAAACTCCTTTCAAACACTCCTTTATGCTTTGCAGAATAATTCTACATTATCTCCGATCAACATTATGTCATTCACATATACTTATCAGAAATGTTGTAGTGCTCCCACTCACTTTCTTGTAAATACGGGCTTCACCGCAAGTCTGTATAAAACTATATGCTTTGATCAACTCATCAAAGCGTATATTCCAACTCTGAGATGCTTGCACCAGTCCATAGATGGATCGCTGGAGCTTGCACATTTTGTTAGCACCTTTAGGATTGACAAAACCTTCTGGTTGCATCATATACAACTCTTCTTTAATAAATCCATTAAGGAATGCAGTTTTGTTTATCCATTTGCCAGATTTCATGAAATGCGGCAATTGCTAACATGATTCAGACAGACTTAAGCATAGATACGAGTGAGAAACTCTCATCGTAGTCAATACCTTGAACTTGTCGAAAACCTTTTGCAACAATTCTAGCTTTATAGATAGTAACACTACTATCAGCGTCCGTCTTCCTCTTGAAGATCCATTTTATCTCAATGGCTCGCCGATCATTGGGCAAGTCAATCAAAGTCCATACTTTGTTCTCATACATGGATATCATCTCAGATTTCATGGCTTCAAGCCATTTTACGGAATCTGGGCTCACCATCGCTTCTTCATAGTTCGTAGGTTCATCATGATCCATCAGCATGACTTCCAGAACAGGATTACCGTACCACTCTGGCCTGGATCTTACTCTGGTTGATCTATGAGGTTCAGTAATAACTTGATCTGAAGTTTCATGATCATCATCATTAACTTCCTCACTAATTGGTATAGTTGTCACAGTAACCGGTTCTGTGATGAGATACTTTCCAATAAGGGAGTAGGTACAGTTACCTCATCAAGTTCTACTTTCCTCCCACTCACTTCTTTCAAGAGAAACTCCTTCTCTAGAAAGGATCCATTCTTAGCAATGAATGTCTTGCCTTCAGATCTGTGATAGAAGGTGTACCCAACAGTCTCCTTTGGGTATCCTATGAAGACACATTTCTCCGATTTGGGTTCGAGCTTATCAGGTTGAAGCTTTTTCACATAAGCATCGCAACCCCAAACTTTAAGAAACGCCAACTTTGGTTTCGTGCCAAACCACAGTTCATAAGGTGTCGTCTCAACGGATTTCAATAGTGCCCTATTTAACGTGAATGCGGCCGTCTCTAAAGCATAACCCCAAAACGATAGCGGTAAATCAGTAAGAGACATCATAGATCGCACCATATCTAGTAAAGTACGATTACGACGTTTGGACACACCATTACGCTGTGGTGTTCCGGGTGACGTGAGTTGCGAAACTATTCCGCTTTGTTTCAAATGTAGACCAAACTCGTAACTCAAATATTCTCCTCCACGATCAGATTGTAGAAACTTTATTTTCTTGTTACGATGATTTTCAACTTCACTATGAAATTCTTTGAACTTTTCAAATGTTTCAGACTTATGTTTCATCAAGTAGATATACCCATGTCTGCTTAAATCATCTGTGAAGGTGAGAAAATAACGATATCCGCCACGAGCCTCAACATTCATCGGACCACATACATCTGTATGTATGATTTCCAACAAATCTGTTGCTCTCTCCATAGTACCAGAGAACGGCGTTTTAGTCATCTTTCCCATGAGGCATGGTTCGCAAGTACCAAGTGATTCATAATCAAGTGGTTCCAAAAGTCCATCAGTATGGAGTTTCTTCATGCGCTTTGCACCAATATGACCTAAACGGCACTGCCACAAATAAGTTGCACTATCATTATCAACTCTGCATATTTTGGCTTCAACATTATGAATATGTGTATCACTAGTATCGAGATTCATCAAACCATTTTCATTGGGTGTATGACCATAGAAGGTTTTATTCATGTAAACAGAACAACAATTATTCTCTAACTTACATGAATAACCGTATTGCAATAAAAATGATCCAATCATATTCATGCTCAATGAAAACACTAAATAACATTTATTTTAGGTTTAACACTAATCCCGAAAATATAGGGAGTGTGCGATGATGATCATATCAATCTTGGAACCATTTCCAATACACATCGTCACTTCACCCTTAACTAGTCTTTGTTCATTCTGCAACTCCTGTTTCGAGTTACTATTCTTAGCAACTGAACTAGTATCAAATACTGAGGGGTTGCAATAAACACTAGTAAAGTACACATCAATAACATGTATATCAAATATACCTATGTTCACTTTGCCATCCTTCTTATCCGCCAATTCCTTGGGGTAGTTCCGCTTCTAGTGACCAGTCCCTTTGCAGTAGAAGCACTCAGTTTCAGGCTTAGGTCCAGACTTGGGTTTTTCACTTGAGCAGCAACTTGCTTGCCGTTCTTCTTGAAGTTCCCCTTTCCTCCCTTTGTCCCTTTACTTGAAACTAGTGGTTTAGTTTACCATCAACACTTGATGCTTTTCTTGATTTCTACCTTCGCCGATTTCAGCATCACGAAGAGCTTGGGAATCATTTCCGTTATCCCTTGCATATCATAGTTCATCACGAAGTTCTACTAACTTGGTGATGGTGACTAGAGAATTCTGTAAATCACTATCTTATCTGGAAGATTAACTCCCACTTGATTCAAGCGATTGTAGTACCCAGACAATCTGAGCACATGCTCACTGCTTGAGCTATTCTCCTCCATCTTTTTAGCTATAGAACTTGTTGGAGACTTGATATCTCTCAACTCGGGTATTTTCTTGAAATATTAACTTCAACTCCTGGAACATCTCATATGGTCCATGACATTCAAAACGTCTTTGAAGTCTCGATTCTAAGCCATTAAGCATGGTGCACTAAACTATCAAGTAGTTATCATATTGAGCTAGCCAAACATTCATAACGTCTGCATCTACTCCTGCAATAGGTCTGTCACCTAGCGGTGCATTAAGGACATAATTCTTCTGTGCAGCAATGAGGATAAACCTCAGATCGCAGATCAAATCCGCATCATTGCTACTAACATTTTTCAACTTAGTTTTCTCTAGGAACATATAAAAATTAAACGGGGAGCAACATCGCGAGCTATTGATCTACAACATAGATATGCTAATACTACCAGGACTAAGTTCATGATAAATTAAAGTACAATTAATCATATTACTTAAGAACTCCCACTTAGATAGACATCCCTCTAATCATCTAAGTGATCACGTGATCGAAATCAACTAAACCATAACCGATCATCACGTGAAATGGAGTAGCTTTCAATGGTGAACATCATTATGTTGATCATATCTACTATATGATTCACGCTCGACCTTTCGGTCTCAGTGTTCCGAGGCCATATCTGCATATGCTAGGCTCGTCAAGTTTAATCTGAGTATTCTGCGTGTGCAAAACTGGCTTGCACCCGTTGTAGATGGACGTAGAGCTTATCACACCCGATCATCACGTGGTGTCTGGGCACGATGAACTTTGGCAACAGTGCATACTCAGGGAGAACACTTTTATCTTGAAATTTAGTGAGAGATCATCTTATAATGCTACCGTCAATCAAAGCAAGATAAGATGCATTAAAGATAAACATCACATGCAATCAAAATATGTGACATGATATGGCCATCATCATCTTGTGCCTTTGATCTCCATCTCCAAAGCATCGTCATGATTTCCATCGTCACCGGCATGACACCATGATCTCCATCATCTTGATCTATATCAATGTGTCCTCTCATGGTTGTCTCGCCAACTATTACTCTTGCAACTATTGCTATCGCATAGTGATAAAGTAAAGCAATTATTTGGCTCTTGCATCTTATGCAATAAAGAGACAACCATAAGGCTTCTGCCAGTTGCCGATAACTTCAACAAAACATGATCATCTTATACAACAACTTATATCTCATCACGTCTTGACCATATCACATCACAACATGCCCTGCAAAAACAAGTTAGACGTCCTCTACTTTGTTGTTGCAAGTTTTTACGTGGCTGCTACGGGCTGAGCAAGAACCGTTCTTACCTACGCATCAAAACCACAATGACAGTTTGTAAAGTTAGTGCTGTTTTAACCTTCTCAAGGACCGGGCGTAACCACACTTGGTTCAACTAAAGTTGGAGAAACTGACACCCGCCAGCCACCTGTGTGCAAAGCACGTCGGTAGAACCAGTCTTGTGTAAGCGTACGCGTAATGTCGGTCCGGGCCGCTTCATCCAACAATACCGTCGAACCAAAGTATGACATGCTGGTAAGCAGTATGACTTGTATCGCCCACAACTCACTTGTGTTCTATTCGTGCATATAACATCAACGCTTAAAACCTGGCTCGGATGCCACTGTTGGGGAACGTAGTAATTTCAAAAAATTTCCTACGCACACGCAAGATCATGGTGATGCATAGCAACGAGAGGGGAGAGTGTTGTCTACGTACCCTCGTAGACTGAAAGCGGAAGTGTTAGCACAACGCGGTTGATGTAGTCGTACGTCTTCACGATCCGACCGATCCAAGTACCGAACGCACGACACCTCCGAGTGCAGCACACGTTCAGCTCGATGACGTCCCACGAACTCCAATCCAGTAGAGCTTCACGGAAGAGTTCTGTCAGCACGGCGGCGTGCTGACGATGATGATGTTCTACCATCGCAGGGCTTTGCCTAAGCACCGCTATGATATGATCGAGGTGGATTATGGTGGAAGGGGGCACTACACACGGCTAAGAGATCAAGAGATCAATTATTGTCTATGGGGTGCCCCCTGGCCACGTATATAAAGGAGTGGAGGAGGAGGGGGACGACCAAGAGGAGGAGGCGCGCCCAAGGGGGGACAATCCTACTCCAAGTAGGTTTTGCCCCCCCTTTCCTATTCTAACTAGGAGAAGGGGGAAGGAGGAGGTGGAGAGAAGGAAGGAGAAGGGGGGCCGCGCCCCCTTCCCTTTCCCAATTCGGATAGGGGCAAGGGGGCTGCACGCCACCTCCTGCTGCCTCTCGTCTTGCACTACTTTGGGCCCATGAAGCCAAATAACCCCCCCCGGGGAGGGGGGTCCGGTAACCCCCCGGTACTCTGGTATATATCCGGTAACCCCCGTAACCATTCCGGTGTCCGAATATAGTCGTCCAATATATCAATCTTCATGTCTCGACCATTTCGAGACTCCTCGTCATGTCCGTGATCACATTCGGGACTCCGAACAACCTTCGGTACATCAAAACTCATAAACTCATAATATAACCGGCATCGAAACGTTAAGCGTGCGGACCCTACGGGTTCGAGAACTATGTAGACATGACCGAGACATGTCTCCGGTCAATAACCAATAGCGGAACCTGGATGCTCATATTGGCTCCCACATATTCTACGAAGATCTTTATCGGTCAGACCGCATAACAACATATGTTGTTCCCTTTGTCATCAGTATGTTACTTGCCCGAGATTCGATCGTCGGTATCTCAATACCTAGTTCAATCTCGTTACCGGCAAGTCTCTTTACTCGTTTCGTAACACATCATTCCGCAACTAACTCATTAGTTGCAATGCTTGCAAGGCTTATGGTGATGTGCATTACCGAGTGGGCCCAGAGATACCTCTCCGACAATCGGAGTGACAAATCCTAATCTTGAAATACGCCAACCCAACAAATACCTTCGGAGACACATGTAGAGCACCTTTATAATCACCCAGTTACGTTGTGACGTTTGGTAGCACACAAAGTGTTCCTCCGATAAATGGGAGTTGCATAATCTCATAGTCATAGGAACATGTATAAGTCATGAAGAAAGCAATAGCAACAAACTAAATGATCAAGTGCTATGCTAACGGAATGGGTCAAGTCAATCACATCATCTTCTCTATCTAAATAGCTAGCCCCCACTAACATATTTCTCTCAACATGCAAGCATGCCACATCATCATTCAACATGCATAGGAAGAGGTCCACCTCAACATGCAACTATGCATATTAAAAATCCACTTTAACATGCAAAAACCTCATTGACATATTGCAAAATATTTCCGCAACAAGGTGCGAGGCATCATCTAGTTCTCTAATGATGTGACCCCGTTAATCAAATGACAACTCATGTCTATGGCTAGGAAACTTAACCATCTTTGATTCAACGAGCTAGTCAAGTAGAGGCATACTAGTGACATACTGTTTGTCTATGTATTCACACATGTATTATGTTTCCGGTTAATACAATTCTAGCATGAATAATAAACATTTATCATGATATAAGGAAATAAATAATAACTTTATTATTGCCTCTAGGGCATATTTCCTTCAACGACTACATCAACCGCGTTGTGCTAACACTTCCGCATTCGGTCTACGAGGGTACGTAGACATACTCTCCCCTCTCGTTGCTATGCATCACCATGATCTTGTGTGTGCGTAGGTTTTTTTTGAAATTACTACGTTCCCCAACAGTGGCATCCGAGACTGGTTTTATGCGTAGATGTTATATGCACGAGTAGAACATAAGTGAGTTGTGGGCGATACAAGTCATACTGCTTACCAGCATGTCATACTTTGGTTCGGCGGTATTGTTGGATGAAGCGGCCCGAACCGATATTACGCGTACGCTTACGCGAGACTGGTTCTACCGACCACTAGTGCAGAACCGGGCAATAGCACCGGTTCGTAAGGCCCTTTAGTGCCGGTTCCATAACCGGCACTAAAGTGTGGTCACTAAAGGCCCCCCTTTAGTACCGGTTCAGCACGAACCGGTGCTAAAGGGAAACCACGTGGCACGAGCCAGCTCCGGGGGCCGGGAGCCCTTTAGTACCGGTTGGTAACACCAACCGGTACTAAATGTTTGTGGGTTTTTGTTTTATTTTGTATTTTTCAATTAAATTTGTGTTATCAATTTAATTTAGGATTGTTTTACGTTATAATGAGTTGTAGTCGTCATCATCATCATCATCATCGCATATTAATAAATAAATAAACTCTAGCTAGCTGAAAATCATCATAGTCGTCTAATTACCACTATTTAATCATCATAGTCATTACTGCTAGCTATCTAATCATCACCAACACTGGCTAGCTTGAAGAGGAAACATTCACTTTCTAACAGAAGCAAAGATATCATCGAGTTCAACATAATCATCACCAACATCGAAGTTCAGGACACGGACATGAGACACTAATTAAGAGCATGAACTAGTGCTGCTCCCTCTCAGGTAGAATAACATAGAACATGTATAGCTCTCCTGATTCATCATACTGGAGCATGCAGATGAATCTGTCTCCTAATCTTGGCTTGCGCTTCTCCTTGCTACCCCCTAGTACTTCTCTGCGATCGTTAACAATTTTGCTCCAATCTTTCACTATTAAGCATTCTTCGCTTTCAGAAATCCTGAATGCACTCATGTGCAATGTAGGATATCTTGGCCGTAAGCTAACCATTAACATGTCACCTTTAGTCTCGATCCACTGAGGCACAACTGTCATCGGAAGTCCCTGTTGAAGAACATCGTATAGTAATTAATATACTAAGCAATGAAAGTTTAGCTTCAAAAATAATGTATGCAAAAGATGCACTAATTAAGGACAAATAGTTAAAATCTTACCATCTTTCGATTATAGATGTGACCGTAGTTCAATACGATCACCATTGGTCGCACGTTTTGAGTACTAACATTTCTAAGTTCAGGAAATTTTTTTGTCTTGACAGTATTAAGATCCTCAAGCCATGAAACATAATGACTTATCTCCTCGCAGTTTAGTTGAGCCCCGGGGCAGTAGTAGGTCCTGTCTACCAAGCGCCAGACATGTTTGCTTGAACCGAAATAAGCTGACAATACAAATTAGTTGTCAACTATTTTTGAATAAACTGTATCAAAGACATAAACATATGCATGCATGGTTGAGAAAAACTCACATAATGGTAGAATTGGAGGTGTTTGCACATCGACCCAGATGTCTATATTACCTTCAATATCATCTTCCAGACAAATATCAAAGGTGACAACCATACCAGGCTCAAATGCATAAGCCTTGCATAGTGCTTGCCAAGTTTTGCATTCAAAATTGGTGTATGTGTCTCCATTATATAATTTGACGTTGAAAGTATACCCATGCTCCGTCTTCAAGTAAACTCTCTTTACCTCCATATCATCTATAGCACTAAAACATATCTTATCCAAGAAAAAAATTCTTGCATGGCAGGGGATGCGCTAGTAGAATAGTGAAAATTTAAATTTATAAGTTGAAGCAAATGAAGCATAAGTTTTGCATTCAAATAATAATTACCAAAGTTACTTACTGTATCAACTTCGAATGTCTCATCCAGCTTGATGCTGAAGCGCCTACCATCAACAAGGAAATTTCTGTCGCACAAGCCGCGCTGGTCTTCACAGTGTTCGCACATAATGAAATCTTTTTCGACGTCAGATGACATTTCCTATGTTCATATAGGTGAAACATTAAACACCTATTACTATCTAACATTAATTAATATCTAGCCAAATATATATTCATCTAACATTTGACATTAATATATCTAATTATATTCATCTCTAACAATTGACATTATTATATATTTAACTTTTCTATCTAATTCATCTAACATTCAACATTAATCTAACATTTATATAAACTCAAAATATATAAAAAATTAAATAAACAGAAAAACTCATTAACAAATAATATTTTAATTAGATCATCAAATCTCAGATACCTAAATTTTCTTACTAAAAATAAACTAGTTATATTAATTATTGAACTAGTTCAAATCTCATATACATAAATAAACTAGTTCGACAATTTTCTTGCTAAAAATAAACTAGTTATATTAATTATTGAACTAGTTCAAATCTCATATACCTAAATAAACTAGTTCAATAATTTTCTTACTAAAAATAAACTAGTTATATTAATTATTCAACTTGTTCAAATCTCTAGTTCGACAATTTTCTATCTAGCTAATTCATCTAACATTCGACATTAATCAAACATTCGATCATCTAATTAACTTTTCTAAAAAACAGAAAACAAGTAAAAAAATGTGTGTGTGTATGTGTGTGTATGTATATATATGTGTGTGTATGTGTGTGGCCCCGTACGCCGCCGCCCCGTACGTACGAGAGGGGGCGCCGGCGTACGGGGCGGGGGCGGCGACGTACGTACGGGCGGGGGCGCCGCCATACGGGCCGGGTGCGACGACGACGGACGGCGGCACGGCGGGTATACGCGAGAGCGAGAGACGTACGGGACCACGACGGGACGACGACGGACAGCGACCCGCGGCGTTCGGGGTGGCGGCGCGAGACGGCGACGACGACGACGGGCGGCGGCGGGGACAGCGACGACGACGACGGGCGACGGGCGATGGGCAGCGAGGACGGGTTCGAGCGGCGCGCGAGAGGTTAGAGACGAAAGAAGTGGGGAGATCTAACTGAATTTTCGTAAGTGTTGTATATATAGAAAAGGCCTTTAGTACCGGTTGGAGCCACCAACCGGTACTAAAGGCCAACTTTGGCTAGGCCAAGAGGTGGGAAGAGCAGGCCTTTAGTACCGGTTGGTGGTTCCAACCGGTACTAAAGGGTGGTCTTTAGTACCGGTTGGAGTCACCAATTGGTACTAAAGGCCTCGCGCTGCCACCCCAAAGTTTAGTCCCACCTCGCCGGGCGAAGGGCAGCCGCACTGGTTTATAAACCCAGCCGCGGCTACCTCTTCGAACTCCTCTATATAGCAGGCTTCTGGGCCTAATTAATTAGGACGCGCTGCCCTGTGAGTCTGCTGGCCCTACTGGGCCTGCATTTGCACACCCTAGGTTTGGCAGGCCCACTGGACAGCGCGCCAACAAATTTTTTATATAGTTTTTTCTTTTCTGCATTATTTATTTTCTTCTATTTATTTTTGAGTAGTTTTTATATAGTTTTTTCTTTTCTGCATTATTTATTTTCTTCTATTTATTTTTGAGTAATTTTTTCGTATAGTTTTTTTATTTTCTGCATTATTTCTTTTCTTCTATTTATTTTCTTCTGGAAATTGAATGCTGCATACTGAACAATTAGGTAAATGACCGAAAAACAACAAATGATGTCAGAACATGTTGGAAATTGATGACATCGCTTTGAATGCTGCATGCTGAACACAAAAGAAGTCCGGATTTCAAATAAGTTTAAAAAACATTGAAGTGGCCGTGTAACAGATGAGTTCTCGCCCGAAACCCTGATACTCTGAAAGAGTATGTCTAGTTTGTACACGAAGTGCGTCCAGTTTTTGCTGTGACCCTCTCTACTGTCTCACGCATGCTATGCGGGTGATATGATGATACCATGCCAAGTTTCAACATTTTCAGGATTCATTTTGTAGTGATTTTCAATTTCACGGTCATTTAGCTCTCTAAACAATTAGGTAAATGACCGAAAAATAATAAATGATGTCAGAACATGTTGGAAATTGATGACGTTGCTTTGAAGGCTGCATACTGAACACAAAATAAGTCCAGAGTTCAAATAAGTTTAAAAAACATTGAAGTGGCCGTGTAACAGATGAGTTCTCGTCCGAAACCCTCATACTCTGAAAGAGTTTGTCCAGTTTGTACACGAAGTGCGTCCAGTTTTTGCCGTGACCCTCTCTACTCTTTCGTGCATGCTATGTGGGTGATATAATGATACCATGCCAAGTTTCAACATTTTCAGGATTCATTTTGTAGTGATTTTCAATTTCACGGTCATTTAGCTCTCTAAACAATTACATAAATGACCGAAAACAACAAATGATGTCAGAACATGTTGGAAATTGATGACGTCGCTTTGAATGCTGCATACTGAACACAAAAGAAGTCCGGAGTTCAAATAAGTTTAAAAAACATTGAAGTGGCCGTGTAACAGATGAGTTCTCGTCCGAAACCCTGATACTCTGAAAGAGTTTGTCCAGTTTGTACACGAAGTGCGTCCAGTTTTTGCCGTGACCCTCTCTACTCTTTCGCGCATGCTATGCGGATGATATGATGATACCATGTCAAGTTTCAACATTTTCATGATTCATTTTGTAGTGATTTTCAATTTCACGGCCATTTAGCTCTCTAAACAATTAGGTAAATGACCGAAAAACAACAAATGATGTCAGAACATGTTGGAAATTGATGACGTCACTTTGAATGTTGCATACTGAACATAAAAGAAGTCCGGAGTTCAAATAAGTTTAAAAAACATTGAAGTGGCCGTGTAACAGATGAGTTCTCGTCCGAAACCCTGATACTCCGAAAGAGTATGTCCAGTTTGTACACAAAGTGCGTCCAGTTTTTGCTGTGACCCTGTCTACTCTTTCGCGCATGCTATGCGGGTGATATGATGATACCATGCCAAGTTTCATCATTTTCACGATTCACTTTGTAGTGATTTTCAATTTCACGGTCATTTAGCTCTCTAAACATTTAGGTAAATGACCGAAAAACAACAAATGATGTGAGAACATGTTGGATATTGATGACATCGCTTTGAAAGCTGCGTACTGAACACAAAAGAAGTCCGGAGTTCAAATAAGTTTAAAAAACATTGAAGTGGCCATGTAACATATGAGTTCTCGTCCGAAACCCTGATACTCTGAAAGAGTTTGTCCATTTTGTACACGAAGTGCGTCTAGTTTTTGCCATGACCCTCTCTACACTTTCGCGCATGCTATGCGGGTGATATGATGACACCATGCCAAGTTTCAACATTTTCAGGATCCATTTTGTAGTGATTTTCAATTTCATGGTCATTTAGCTCTCTAAACAATTAGGTAAATGACCGAAAAACAACAAATGATGTCAGAACATGTTGGAAATTGATGATGTCGCTTTGAATGCTGCATACTGAACACAAAAGAAGTCCGGAGTTCAAATAAGTTTAAAAAACATTGAAGTGGCCGTGTAACAGATGAGTTCTCGTCCGAAACCCTCATACTCTGAAAGAGTTTGTCCAGTTTGTACACGAAGTGCGTCCAGTTTTTGCCGTGACCCTCTCTACTCTTTCGTGGATGCTATGCGGGTGATATAATGATACCATGCCAAGTTTCAACATTTTCAGGATTCATTTTGTAGTGATTTTCAATTTCACGGTCATTTAGCTCTGTAAACAATTAGATAAATGACCGAAAAACAACAAATGATGTCAGAACATGTTGGAAATTGATGACGTCGCTTTGAATGCTGCATACTGAACACAAAAGAAGTCCGGAGTTCAAATAAGTTTAAAAATCATTGAAGTGGCCGTGTAACAGATGAGTTCTCGTCCGAAACCCTGATACTCTGAAAGAGTTTGTCCAGTTTGTACACGAAGTGCGTCCAGTTTTTGCCGTGACCCTCTCTAGTCTTTCGCGCATGCTATGTGGGTAATATGATGATACCATGTCAAGTTTCAACATTTTCAGGATTCATTTTGTAGTGATTTTCAATTTCACGGTCATTTAGCTCTCTAAACAATTAGGTAAATGACCGAAAAACAACAAATGATGTCAGAACATGTTGGAAATTGATGACGTCGCTTTGAATGCTGCATACTGAACACAAAAGAAGTCCGGAGTTCAAATAATTTTAAAAAACATTGAAGTGGCCGTGTAACAGATGAGTTCTCGTCCGAAACCCTGATACTCTTAAAGAGTTTGTCCAGTTTGTACATGAAGTGCGTCTAGTTTTTGCCATGACCCTCTCTACTCTTTCGCGCATGCTATGCGGGTGATATGATGACACCATGCCAAGTTTCAACATTTTCAGGATTCATTTTGTAGTGATTTTCAATTTCATGGTCATTTAGCTCTCTAAACAATTAGGTAAATGACCGAAAACAACAAATGATGTCAGAACATGTTGGAAATTGATGACGTCGCTTTGAATGCTGCATACTGAACACAAAAGAAGTCTGGAGTTCAAATAAGTTTAAAAAACATTGAAGTGGCCGTGTAACAAATGAGTTCTCGTCCAAAACCCTGATACTCCGAAAGAGTATGTCCAGTTTGTACACGAAGTGCGTCCAGTTTTTGCTGTGACCCTCTCTACTCTTTCGCGCATGCTATGCGGGTGATATGATGATACCATGCCAAGTTTCAACATTTTCAGGATTCATTTTGTAGTGATTTTCAATTTCACGGTCATTTAGCTCTCTAAACAATTAGGTAAATGACCGAAAAACAACAAATGATGTGAGAACATGTTGGAAATTGATGACGTCGCTTTGAATGCTGCATACTGAACACAAAAGAAGTCCGGAGTTCAAATAAGTTTAAAAAACATTGAAGTGGCCGTGTAACAAATGAGTTCTCGTCCAAAACCCTGATACTCCGAAAGAGTATGTCCAGTTTGTACACGAAGTGCGTCCAGTTTTTGCTGTGAGCCTCTCTACTCTTTCGCGCATGCTATGCGGGTGATATGATGACACCATGCCAAGTTTCATCATTTTCACGATTCACTTTGTAGTGATTTTCAATTTCATGGTCATTTTGCTCTCTAAACAATTAGGTAAATGACCGAAAAACAACAAATGATGTCAGAACATGTTGGAAATTGATGACGTCGCTTTGAATGATGCATACTGAACACAAAAGAAGTCCGGAGTTCAAATAAGTTTAAAAAACATTGAAATGGCCGTGTAACAATTGAGTTCTCGTCCAAAACCCTGATACTCCGAAAGAGTATGTCCAGTTTGTACACGAAGCGCGTCCAGTTTTTGCTGTGACCCTCTCTACTCTTTCGCGCATGCTATGCGGGTGATATGATGATACCATGCCAAGTTTCAACATTTTCAGGATTCATTTTGTAGTGATTTTCAATTTCACGGTCATTTAGCTCTCTAAACAATTAGGTAAATGACCGAAAAACAACAAATGATGTCAGAACATGTTGGAAATTGATGACGTCGCTTTGAATGCTGCATACTGAACACAAAAGAAGTCCGGAGTTCAAATAAGTTTAAAATACATTGAAGTGGCCGTGTAACAGATGAGTTCTCGTCCGAATCCCTGATACTCTGAAAGAGTTTGTCCAGTTTGTACACGAAGTGCGTCTAGTTTTTGCCATGAACCTCTCTACTCTTTCGCGCATGCTATGCGGGTGATATGATGACACCATGCCAAGTTTCAACATTTTCAGGATTCATTTTGTAGTGATTTTCAATTTCATGGTCATTTAGCTCTCTAAACAATTAGGTAAATGACCGAAAAACAACAAATGATGTCAGAACATGTTGGAAATTGATGACGTCGCTTTGAATGCTGCATACTGAACACAAAAGAAGTCCGGAGTTCAAATAAGTTTAAAAAACATTGAAGTGGCCGTGTAACAAATGAGTTCTCGTCCAAAACCCTGATACTCCGAAAGAGTATGTCCAGTTTGTACACGAAGTGCGTCCAGTTTTTGCTGTGACCCTCTCTACTCTTTCGCGCATGCTATGCAGGTGATATGATGATACCATGCCAAGTTTCAACATTTTCAGGATTCATTTTGTAGTGATTTTCAATTTCACGGTCATTTAGCTCTCTAAACAATTAGGTAAATGACCGAAAAACAACAAATGATGTCAGAACATGTTGGAAATTGATGACGTCGCTTTGAATGCTGCATACTGAACACAAAAGAAGTCCGGAGTTCAAATAAGTTTAAAATACATTGAAGTGGCCGTGTAACAGATGAGTTCTCGTCCGAAACCCTGATACTCTGAAAGAGTTTGTCCAGTTTGTACACGAAGTGCGTCTAGTTTTTGCCATGACCCTCTCTACTCTTTCGCGCATGCTATGCGGGTGATATGATGACACCATGACAAGTTTCAACATTTTCAGGATTCATTTTGTAGTGATTTTCAATTTCATGATCATTTAGCTCTCTAAACAATTAGGTAAATGACTGAAAAACAACAAATGATGTCAGAACATGTTGGAAATTGATGACGTCGCTTTGAATGCTGCATACTGAACACAAAAGAAGTCCGGAGTTCAAATAAGTTTAAAAAACATTGAAGTGGCCATGTAACAAATGAGTTCTCTTCCAAAACCCTGATACCCCGAAAGAGTATGTCCAGTTTGTACACGAAGTGCGTCCAGTTTTTGCTGTGACCCTCTCTACTCTTTCGCGCATGCTATGTGGGTGATATGATGATACCATGCCAAGTTTCAACATTTTCAGGATTCATTTTGTAGTGATTTTCACTTTCACAGTCATTTAGCTCTCTAAACAATTAGGTAAATGACCGAAAAACAACAAATGATGTCAGAACATGTTGGGAATTGATGATGTCGCTTTGAATGCTCCATACTGAACACAAAGGAAGTCCGGAGTTCAAATAAGTTTAAAAAACATTGAAGTGACCGTGTAACAGATGAGTTCTCATCCGAAACCCTGATACTCTGAAAGAGTTTGTCCAATTTGTACACGAAGTGCGTCCAGTTTTTGCCATGACCCTCTCTACTCTTTCGCGCATGCTATGCGGGTGATATGATGACACCATGCCAAGTTTCAACATTTTCAGGATTCATTTTGTAGTGATTTTCAATTTCACGGTCATTTAGCTCTCTAAACAATTAGGTAAATGACCAAAAAACAAGAAATGATGTCAGAACATGTTGGAAATTGATGACGTCGCTTTGAATGCTGCATACTGAACACAAAAGAAGTCCGGAGTTCAAATAAGTTATTAAAAATAAAAAAGAGGTGCAATGCTGGTTAATTTGCTTCAAGCCATTCGGAATAGTGTAGACTGCACTGCACATAGCTCAGTGCAATCTATGCTATTCTGCAAGGCTTGAAGCTAATCAACATGTAGGTGAGCATTGCAACTCTTCGTCGTTGTCTGTGCACTCACGGCTTATAAACCGCTCATACTGCCTCTCTCTTGGCGAGGTGGGACTAAAAATCAGCTTACAAAGAAACTCTAGTACCGGTTCATGGCATGAACCGGTTCTAAAGGTCTTCGTGGGGGCCCCAGACCGACCATAGCCTGACACAGCCTCATTAGTACCGGTTCGTGGCATGGACCGGTACTAAAGGTTACCCACGAACCGGTACTAATGATGCCCGCCCGTCTAGCCGTTGGAACCGGGACTAATGGTCACATTAGTGCCGGCTCAAATTCAAACCGGCACTAATGTGCTTCACATTTGACCCTTTTTCTACTAGTGGACGTGCTTTGCACACAGGTGGCTGGCGGGTGTCAGTTTCTCCAACTTTAGTTGAACCGAGTGTGGCTACGCCTGGTCCTTGTGAAGGTTAAAACAACACTAACTTGACGAACTATCGTTGTGGTTTTGATGCGTAGGTAAGAACGGTTCTTGCTCAGCCCGTAGTAGCCACGTAAAACTTGCAACAACAAAGTAGAGGACGTCTAACTTGTTTTTGCAGGGCATGTTGTGATGTGATATGGTCAAGGTGTTGGGGAACGTAGTAATTTCGAAAATTTTCCTACGCACACGCAAGATCATGGTGATGCACAGCAACGAGAGGGGAGAGTGTTGTCTACGTACCAACGCAGACCGACTGCGGAAGCGATCACACAACGTAGAGGAAGTAGTCGTACGTCTTCTTCCCGATCCGACCGATCCAAGCACCGTTACTCCGGCACCTCCGAGTTCTTAGCACACGTTCAGCTCGATGACGATCCCCGGGCTCCGATCCAGCAAAGCTTCGGGGAGGAGTTCCGTCAGCACGACGGCGTGGTGACGATCTTGATGTACTACCGACGCAGGGCTTCGCTTAAGCACTACAACGGTACGATCGAGGTGGAATTTGGTGGCAGGGGGCACCGCACACGGCTAAGGAGCGATCTCAAGGATCAAGTTGTGTGTCTTGGGGTGCCCCCTGCCCCCGTATATAAAGGTTGGAGGAGGGGAGCCGGCCGGCCAAGGGAGAGGAGGCGCAGGGGAGTCCTACTCCCACCGGGAGTAGGACTCCTCCCCCCAATCCTAATCCTATTAGGACTCCCGGGGGGAAAAGGAGAGAGAAGGGGGGCCGGCCCCTATCCTAGTCCTACTAGGACTTTGGGAAGGGGGGCGCCGGCCAGCTTGTGGGCTTTTCCCTTTTTCTCCTTTTCCACTAAGGCCCAATAGGCCCATTAGTCTCCCGGGGGGTTCCGGTAACCCTCCCGGTATTCCGGTAAAATTCCGATTTCACCCGGAACACTTCCGATGTCCAAACATAGGCTTCCAATATATCAATCTTTACGTCTCGACCATTTCGAGACTCCTCGTCATGTCCGTGATCTCATCCGGGACTCCGAACAACCTTCGGTACATCAAAATGCATAAACTCATAATAACTGTCATCGTAACGTTAAGCGTGCGGACCCTACGGTTCGAGAACAATGTAGACATGACCGAGACACGTCTCCGGTCAATAACCAATAGCGGGACCTGGATGCCCATATTGGCTCCTACATATTCTACGAAGATCTTTATCGGTCAGACCGCATAACAACATACGTTGTTCCCTTTGTCATCGGTGTGTTACTTGCCCGAGATTCGATCGTCGGTATCCAATACCTAGTTCAATCTCATTACCGGCAAGTCTCTTTACTCGTTCCGTAATACATCATCTCACAACTAACACATTAGTTGCAGTGCTTGCAAGGCTTATGTGATGTGCATTACCGAGAGGGCCCAGAGATACCTCTCCGACAATCGGAGTGACAAACCCTAATCTCGAAATACGCCAACCCAACATCCACCATTGGAGACACCTGTAGTACTCCTTTATAATCACCCAGTTACATTGTGACGTTTGGTAGTACCCAAAGTGTTCCTCCGGTAAACGGGAGTTGCATAATCTCATAGTTATAGGAACATGTATAAGTCATGAAGAAAGCAATAGCAACATACTAAACGATCGGGTGCTAAGCTAATGGAATGGGTCATGTCAATCAGATCATTCAACTAATGATGTGACCTCGTTAATCAAATAACAACTCTTTGTTCATGGTTAGGAAACATAACCATCTTTGATTAACGAGCTAGTCAAGTAGAGGCATACTAGTGACACTCTGTTGGTCTATGTATTCACACATGTATTATGTTTCCGGTTAATACAATTCTAGCATGAATAATAAACATTTATCATGATATAAGGAAATAAATAATAACTTTATTATTGCCTCTAGGGCATATTTCCTTCACAAGGCGTGATGAAATATAAATTATTGTATGAGATGATCATGTTTTGTTAAAGTTATCGGGTACTGGCAGGAGCCTTATGGTTGTCTCTTTATTTGCATAAGATGCAAGTGTTATGTAATTGCTTTACTTTATCGCTATGCGATAGCAATAGTTGCAAAAGCAATAGCTGGTGAGACGACCATGTGATGACACGTTGATAAAAGATCAAGATGATGGAGATCATAGTGTCATGCCGGTAACAATGGAGATCATGACAGTACTTTGGAGATGGAGATCAAAAGCACAAGATGATGATGGCCATATCATGGCACATATTATGATTGCATGTGATTTTTATATTTTATACATCTTGTTTTGCTTAGTTTAGCGGTAGCTTTATAAGATGACCCCTTACTAAATTTCAAGGTAAAAGTGTTCTCCCTGAGTATGCACTATTGCCAAAGTTCATCGTGCCGAGACACCACGTGATGATCGGGTGTGATATGCTCAACGTTCATCTACAACGGGTGTAAGACAGTTTTACACACGCAGAATACTTGGGTTAAACTTGACGAGCCTAGCATATGCAGATATGGCCTCGAAACACTGATACCGAAAGGTCGAGCATGAATCATATAGTAGATATGATCAACATAGTGATGTTCACCATTGAAAACTACGCCATCTCACGTGATGATCGGACATGGTTTAGTTGATTTGGATCACGTGATCACTTAGATGATTAGAGGGATGTCTATCTAAGTGGGAGTTCTTAAGTAATATGATTAATTGAACTTTAATTTATCATTTAGTCCTGGTAGTATTAGCATATCTATGTTGTAGATCAATAGCTCGCGTTTAGCTCCCCTGTTTTATTTTTGATATGTTCCTAGAGAAAAATAAGTTGAAAGATGTTAGTAGCAAAGATGCGGACTAGCTCCGTGATCTGAGGATTATCCTCATTGCTGCACAGAAGTATTATATCCTTGATGCACCGCTAGGTGAAAGAACTATTGCAGGAGCAGATGCAGACATTTTGAATGTTTTGCCAAAAGCTCGGTATGATAACTACTTGATAGTTTAGTGCACCATGCTTTACGGCTTAGAACCAGGACTTCAAAAATGTTTTTAACACCACAGAGCATATAAGATGTTCCAAGAGTTGAAATTAGTATTTCATACTCATGCCCGTGTCGAGAGGTATGAGACCTCTGACATTACTTTGCCTACAAGATGGAGGAGAATAGCTCAACCAGTAAATATGTGCTCAGATTGTCTGAGTACTACAATCACTTGAATCAAGTGGGAGTTAATCTTCCAGATAAGATAGTGATTAACAGAGTTCTCTAGTCACTATCACCAAGTTGCTAGAACTTTGTGATGAACTATAATATGCAAGGGATAACGGAAATGATTCCCAAGCTCTTCATGATGCTGAAATCGACGAAGGTAGAAATCAAGAAAAGCATCAAGTGTTGATGGTTAACAAGACCACTAGTTTCAAGAAAAGGGTAAAGGGAAGAAGGGAAACTTCAAGAAGAACGGCAAGCAAGTTGCTGCTCAAGTGAAGAAGCCCAAGTCTGGACCAAAGACTGAGACTAAGTGCTTTTACTTCATAGGGACTAGTCACTGGAAGCGGAACTGCCCCAAGTATTTGGCCGATAAGAAGGATGGCAAAGTGAAAAAAGGTATATTGGATATACATGTTATTCATGTGTACTTTATTAGTGTTTATAGCAACCCCTCGGTATTTGATACTAGTTCAGTTGCTAAGAGTAGTAACTTGAAACGGGAGTTGCAAAATGAACAAAGACTAGTTAAGGGTGAAGTAACGATGTGTGTTGGAAGTAGTTCCAAGAATGATACGATCATCATCGCACACTCCCTATATTTTCGGGATTAGTGTTGAACCTAAATAAGTGTTATTTGGTGTTTGCATTGAGCATGAATATGATTTGATCATGTTTATTGCAATACGGTTATTCATTTAAGTTAGAGAATAATTGTTATTCTGTTTACATGAATAAAACCTTCTATGGTTATACACCCAATGAAAATGGTTTGTTGAATCTCGATCGTAGTGATACACATATTCATAATATTGAAGCCAAAAGATGCAAATTTAATAATGATAGTGCAACTTATTTGTGGCACTGCCGTTTAGGTCATATTGAAGCCAAAAGATCCTAATGGGCTTTTGAAATCACTTGATTATGAATCAGTTGATGCTTGCGAACCATGCCTCATGGGAAAAGATGACTAAGACTCCGTTCTCCAGAACAATGGAGCGAGCAACTGACTTATTGGATATAATACATACTGATGTATGAGGTCTGATGAGTGTTGAGGCTCGTGGCAGGTATCATTATTTTCTGACCTTCACAGATGATTTGAGCAGATATGGGTATATCTACTTGAAGAAACATAAGTCTGAAACATTTGAAAAGTTCAAAGAATTTCAGAGTGAAGTGGAAAATCATTGTAACAAGAAAATAAAGTTTCTACGATCTGATCGCAGAGGCAAATATTTGAGTTACAAGTTTGGTCGTAAATTGAAACAATGTGGAATAGTTTCACAAACTCATGCCACCTGGAACACCACAACGTAATGGTGTGTCCGAACGTCATAGCCGTACTTTATTTGATATAGTGCAATCTATGACGTCTCTTACCGATTTACCACTATCGTTTTGGGGTTATGCATTAGAGACAGCTGCATTCACATTAAAAAGGGCACCATCTAAATCCGTTGAGACGACACCGTATGAACTATGGTTTAGCGAGAAACCTAAGCTATCGTTTCTTAAAGTTTGGGGTTGCGATGCTTATGTGAAAAAGTTTCATCTTGATAAGCTCAAACCCAAGTCGGAGAAGTGCGTCTTCATAGGATACCCAAAAGTAACTGTTGGTTACACCTTCTATCACAGATCCGAAAGGCAATATCTTTGTTGCTAAAGAGTCGATCTTTTCTTGAGAAGAAGTTTCTCTCGAAAGAAGAGAGTGGGAGGAATGTAGAACTTGATAAGGTAATTGTACCTTCTCCCGAATTGGAAAGTAGTTCATCACAGAAATCAGTTCTAGTGATCTCTACACCAATTAGTGAGGAAGCTAATGATGATGATCATGAAACTTCAGATCAAGTTACTACCGAACCTCGTAGGACAACCAGAGTATGGTCCGCACCAGAGTGGTACGGAAATCCTTTCTGGAAGTCATGTTACTAGACCATGACGAACCTACGAACTATGAGGAAGCGATGATGAGCCCAGATTCCGCGAGATGGCTTGAGGCCATGAAATCTGAGATGAGATCCATGTATGAGAACAAAGTGTGAACTTTGGTTGACTTGCCTGATGATCGACAAGCCATAGAAAATAAATGGATCTTCAAGAGAAAGACGGACGCTGATAGTAGTGTTACTATCTACAAAGCTAGACTTGTCGAAAAAGGTTTTGACAAAGTTCAAGGTGTTAACTACGATGAGATTTTCTCACTCGTAGCGATGCTTAAGTCTATCCGAATCATGTTAGCAAATTGCCACATTTTATGAAATCTAGCAAATGGATGTCAAAACTACATTCCTTAATGGATTTCTTAAAGAAGAGTTGTATATGATGCAACCAGAAGGTTTTGTCGATCCTAAAGGTGCTAACAAAATGTGCAAGCTCCAGCGATCCATCTATGGACTGGTGCAAGCATCTCAGAGTTGGAATATACGCTTTGATGAGTTGATCAAAGCATATAGTTTTATACAGACTTGTGGTGAAGCCTGTATTTACAAGAAAGTGAGTGGGAGCACTACAACATTTCTGATAAATATATGTGAATGACATATTGTTGATCGGAAATAATGTAGAATTTTCTGGAAAGCATAAAGGAGTATTTGAAAGGAGTTTTTCAAATAAATACCTCGGTGAAGCTACTTACATATTGAGCATCAAGATCTATAGAGATAGATCAAGACGCTTGGTAAGTTTTTTCAATGAGTACATACCTTGACAAGATTTTGAAGTAGTTCAAAATGGAACAGTCAAAAAAGAGTTCTTACCTGTGTTACAAGGTGTGAAATTGAGTAAGACTCAAAGCCCGACCACGACAGAAGATAGAAAGAGAATGAAAGTCATTCCCTATGCCTCAGCCATAGTTTCTATAAAGTATGCCATGCCATGTACCAGATCTATTGTATACCCTACACTGAGTTTAGCAAGGGAGTACAATAGTGATCTAGGAGTAGATCACTGGACATCGTCAAAATTATCTTTAGTGGAATAAGGATATGTTTCTCGACTATGGAGGTGACAAAAGGTTCGTCGTAAAGGGTTACGTCGATGCAAATTTTGACACTGATCCAGATGACTCTAAGTCTCAATCTGGATACATTTTAAAAGTGGGAGCAATTAGCTAGAGTAGCTCCGTGCAGAGCATTGTTGACATAGAAATTTGCAAAATACATACGGATCTGAATATGGCAGACACGTAGACTAAACTTCTCTCACAAGCAAAACATGATCACACCTTAGTACTCTTTGGGTGTTAATCACATAGAGATGTGAACTAGATTATTGACTCTAGTAAACCCTTTGGGCGATGATCACATGACGATGTGAACTATGGGTGTTAATCACATGGTGATGTGAACTATTGGTGTTAAATCACATGGCGATGTGAACTAGATTATTGACTCTAGTGCAAGTGGGAGACTGAAGGAAATATTCCCTAGAGGCAATAATAAAGTTAATTTTTATTTCCTTATATCATGATAAATGTTTATTATTCATGCTAGAATTGTATTAACCGGAAACATGATACAATGAATATATAGACAAACAGAGTGTCACTAGTATGCCTCTACTTGACTAGCTCGTTTATCAAAGATGGTTATGTTTCCTAACCATAGACATGCGTTGTCATTTGATTAACGGGATCACATCATTAGGAGAATGATGTGATTGACTTGACCCATTCCGTTAGCTTAGCACTTGATCGTTTAGTATGTTGCTATTGCTTTCTTCATGACTTATACATGTTCCTATGACTATGAGATTATGCAACTCCCGTTTATTGAAGGAACACTTTGTGTGCTACCAAACATCACAACGTAACTAGGTGATTATAAAGGTGCTCTACAGGTGTCTCTGAAGGTACTTGTTGAGTTGGCGTATTTCGAGATTAGGATTTTTCACTCCGATTGTCGGAGAGGTATCTCTGGGCCCACTTGGTAATGCACATCACTATAAGACTTGCAAGCATTGTAACTAATGAGTTAGTTGCGGGATGATGTATTATGGAACGAGTAAAGAGACTTGCCGGTAACAAGATTGAACTAGGTATTGAGATACCGACGATCGAATCTCGGGCAAGTAACATACCGATGACAAAGGGAACAACATATGTTGTTATGCGGTTTGACCGATAAAGATCTTCATAGAATATGTAAGAACCAATATGAGCATCCAGGTTCCGCTATTGGTTATTGACCGGTGATGTGTCTCAGTCATGTCTACATAGTTCTCGAACCCGTAGGGTCTGCACGCTTAAAGTTCGGTGACGATCGGTATTATGAGTTTTTGTGTTTTGATGTACCGAAGGTAGTTCGGAGTCCCAGATATGATCACGGACATGACGAGGAGTCTCGAAATGGAAGAGACATAAAGATCGATATATTGGACGACTATATTTGGATACCGGAATGGTTTCGGGTGAGATCGAGAATATACCGGAGCACCGGGAGGTTATCAGAACCCCCGGGAGGTATATGGGCCTTATTGGGCTTTAGTGGAAAGGAGGGGAAAGGAGCAAGGGAGGTGCCCCCCAAGCCCAATCCGAACTGGGATGGGGGCCGGCCCCCCTTTTCTTCCTCCCTCCTTCCTCTTCCTTCCCTCTCCTACTCCAAGTTGGAAAGGGGGGAATCCTACTCCCGGTGGCAGTAGGACTCCCCTTGGCGCGCCTCTCCCAGGCCGCCCGCCTCCTCCCCCTTGCTCCTTTATATACGGGGGCAGGGGGCACCCCATAGACACAACAATTGACCATTGATCTCTTAGCCATGTGCGGTGCTCCCCTTCACCATAATCCACCTCGATCATATCGTAGTGGTGCTTAGGCGAAGCCCTGCGTCGGTAGCATCATCATCACCACGCCGTCGTGCTGACGAAACTCTCCTATGAAGCTTTGCTGGATCGGAGCTCGCGGGACGTCATCGAGTTGAACGTGTGCAGAAGTCGGAGGTGCCGTGCGTTTGGTACTTGGATCGGTCGGATCGCGAAGACGTATGACTACATCAACCGCGCTGTGCTAACGCTTCCGCATTCAGTCTACAAGGGTACGTAGACACACTCTCCCCTCTCGTTGCTATGCATCACCACGATCCTATGTGTGCGTAGGATTTTTTTTTGAAATTACTACGTTCCCCAACAAAATATAGGCATCATGTCTGTATCAAATAGACCGACTCCTGCCTGCATCTACTACTATTACTCCACACATTGACTCCTGCATGCATCTAGAGTATTAAGTTCATAAGAATAGAGTAACGCATTAAGTAAGATGACATGATGTAGCGGGATAAACTCAAGCAGTATGATGAAAACCCCATCTTGTTATCCTCGATGGCAACAATACAATACGTGTTGGTTCCCTTTCTGTCACTAGGATCGAGCACCGCAAGATTCACACATTGACTCCTGCCTGCATCTAGAGTATTAAGTTCATAAGAATAGAGTAACGCATTAAGTAAGATGACATGATGTAGCGGGATAAACTCAAGCAATATGATGAAAACCCCATCTTGTTATCCTCGATGGCAACAATACAATACATGTTGGTTCCCCTTCTGTCACTAGGATCGAGAACCACAAGATTGACCCCAAAGCTAAGCACTTTTCCCATTGCAAGAAAAACCAATCTAGTTGAGCAAACCAAATCGATAGTTCGAAGAGACTTGCAAAGATATCAAATTATGCATATAAGAATTCAGAGGAGATTCAAATAATATTCATAGATAAGCTGATCATAAATCCCCAATTCATCGGGTCTCGGTAAACACACCGCAAAAGAGTATTACATCGAATAGATCTCCAAGAACATCGAGGAGAACTTTGTATTGAGAATTAAAGAGAGAGAAAAACCCATCTAGCTACTAGCTATGGACCCGTAGGTCTGTGGTAAAATACTCACGCTTCATCGGAGAGGCAATGGTGTTGATGTAGAAGCCCTCCATGATCGAACCCCCCTTCGTCAGGATGCCGGAAAAGGCCACTAGATGGGATCTCACGGGTAGAGAAGGTTGCGGTGGTGGAAAAGTGGTTTCGTGGCTCTCCTAGAAGGTTTTGGGATATTTGAGAATATATATGCGAAAGAAATAGGTCGGTGGAGTCACGAGGGGCCCACAAGGGTGGGGCGCCCTACCCCCCTAGGCATGCCTGCCGACCTTGTGGTCGCCTCGTGGCTTTCCTGACATGAATTCCAAGCCCTCTGGATGTCTTCTGGTCCAAGAAAAATCATCGCGAAAGTTTTATTCCGTTTGGTATTCCTTTTCTGCGAAACTCTAAAACAAGGAAAAAACAAAAACTGGCACTAGGCTCTAGGTTAATAGGTTAGTCTCAAAGATAATATAAAATAGCATATTAATGCATATAAAACATCCAAAACATACAATATAATAGCATGAAACAATAAAAATTATAGGTACGTTGGAGACGTATCAACCCTCTAAACATGAGGGAAGTATATAGCTCTTATTGTATGTGTATCTCCTTCTAAAAAAAGAAAGTATCTCTCTCCAAATTGATTTACTTGCCGCTAATCAATGAATTAGCCAATGGTTATTTTGTCCCATAATCTCTAAACTTTCGAAGAGAGTATATGTTAGACACGATTATTGTTGAATCGCTAAAGTACATAGTATGTCTCTGTTGCAACGCATGGGCAATCACTAGAATATATATTCGAAGGACTTTAGACATATTGCTTAATCATTCGTTTGATTTATTTATATGCATTATGGCCCATAACAACCCACGGGCGTTCTACTAGTACACACAACAAGTAGCTGCCTTGCTAGTTGGTTAGCGTGGTTTGTTTAGTGGTCTTAATTGTCTGAGGTTGAGAGTTTGAATCCCATCTTATGCACTATTTTTTGCCTGGGAAATTAGGATGAGAAGAGTACTGATCAACTCATGCAAAAAATGCTCGCCAACCAACACAGCGGAAAAGTTGGATCGCACAGGCGGTTAGGGAGGTGACGAGGGTTCCCTTGCGCGCCGCCGGTGACGCCACCGGTTCTCTCTCTCTCTCTCTCTCTTTGTCGGCCGCTCCGGCGACGGGAGGGAGGGGGAACCTCGGGTCTGTTCGCTAGGTAGGTGTGTGATAGGGTTAAGGTTGAGGGAGACGCTGCCGAGGCCGTTGCGGTGGTGTCGCGTCGGAATAAGTTTCTCCGGGCTCCATTCACGGTCAGGCGAGGCTTTTGCCTTCGTCTAGGAGCCAGCGGAGTTGGGGATCCCCGGGTATCGTCGAGGCCGCGGGCTTTGGTGGCTGGAGGTCCATCAGCACTGGCCGTTTGGGTCCTCAGATGGGCGATGGATGCAGGGAGACGAAGACCCTTCTTCTTCTTTCTTCTTCTTCTTCTTCTTCTTCTTCTTCTTTGTTGGTGCGTTGGATTGATGTCCATGCCCTCTCAGCGCTGGTGTCAAAAAAGAGGAAGCAGCATGTCGGCAATTGTACCATGGTCGAAGATGATGACCTGCTTGCGACTGGTTGCAGATCCTTCTGCTGCAGGGGTCTTCTCTCAAGATTCAGGGATGATGACACAGGGCTCCGGAGATTTTCTTATGTTATGGTTGTCTTAGGGTATTCTAGGTGTTCATAGTCCTTTATGTTTGCGTTTCAGTGTGCTTGTAAGGGTCAACTTCTTTGTACTGATTCGTGATATGAATGAAACATTTCTCAAAAAAACTCATGAAAAAAATAGGAGGTGACCCACTAATTACGTTTCAAATTAGGAGACGTAGTTAGGCATCTTCCAATGCATGGGTACTTAGATGAGGTGCTAAGTGCATTAAAAATCTTAACAACTAGTCCCTCCAATGCATAGGTGCTTAGCTTTTGTAGCTAAGCTTCCCTCATAGAATTGTTTAATAATTAATCTCCTTCATGTATTGGTTGATAGTCACTTTACATAGGTTCACGTGCTTAGCACCATTTCTTTCTGGGGTCATCATAACGCTCTTTCTCCTTTTTACTTGCTTTGTCACATCACTATTTTGCTTATGTGGCGTTCTTAGCACCTGTACATCTTGAAGCATTGGGAAGGGCTTTAAATGGGTCAGAGATAATTTAGGCAATCCATTAATTACGATACAGATAATCATGCATAGAATTAGGATCGCATGCGTATAATTAGGATCACAGTTAAAGCGGTACTGATCAACTCATGCATAAAATTAGAAGGTGACCCAATAGGTCGAGATAATTTAGGCAACCTATTAATTACGATACGGATAATCGTGCACAGAATTAGAATCGCATGCGTATAATTAGGATCACAATTAAAGCGGTCCGATTGCAGAATCCAATCGTCATTAATTACGGAATCGTGGAGAAAAATGAAAGGAAATCAACGAATAATCGTGTTTGCTCAAGTTAAAACCGCACGATCAATAAACATCATCCGATCCAAAATGGACGAGATCTGGATCGTTCGGATCTGTTGCAAAAATCCGTACGTTCGGATTTTAGATTTTGCCAATTTTGAAAGTAATATTGCCATGGGCGGATCCATCTCGCCGGCCCGGCCATGTGCAACGCATCTGACAATTGGCAATTAATTACCTCGGCCTTGCATGCTAAATCTTGTTTATTGTTCGGCCATTGTTTTTCCTTTTCGTATAATTAGAAACGAAGTCTTCGTGTTTCCCTTGCTCTCTGATCGATCCTTCCTACGCAGCTAGCGCACACTCCGTCTCACGCTTGCGAGCGAACTAGTCCAGGAGGAAAGCAATGGCGCCGTCCAAGAAGGTGCTGATGCTGTGCGGCGACTACATGGAGGACTACGAGGCGGCCGTGCCCTTCTACGCGCTGGCCGGCCTGGGCGTCGCCGTCCACTGCGCGGCCCCGGGCAAGGCCCCCGGCGACCCCTGCCTCACGGCGGTGCACGACTTCCTCGGCTACGAGCTCTACACGGAGCTCCCCGGCCACCGCTTCCGCGTCACCGCCGACTTCGCCGCGGCGGCGGCCGACCCGTCCGCGTACGACGCGCTCGTCGTCCCCGGCGGCCGCTTCGTGGAGCAGCTCAGCGTTGACCCCGAGGCGGTCGCGCTGGTTAAGGCGTTTGCGGGCGAGCTGCGCCGGCCGGTCGTGCTCACGTGCCACAGCCAGGTCCTGCTCGCCGCCGCGGGCGCCATGGGTGGCGTCCGGTGCACGGCGTTCTTTAGCTTGCGCCCCGTGGTGGAGCTGGCCGGCGGGTCCTGGGTCGAGCCCGATCCCCTCAGCCTCTGCGTCGCCGATGGCCACGTGCTCACTGCCATCGGGTGGCCCGCGCACGGAGAGGTCATCGCGCAGCTCCTGCGCGCCTTGGGCGGGCGGGTCCTCGGCGGGCGCGGCCAGGGCGTCCTCTTCCTCTGCGCCGTGAGCTAGCCACATCTCCCCCGTCCCCTACCTCTCTCCGTTCTTGAATTAACTGTGATGTGATGAGCTGATGATCGACGCAACAGGACTACGTGGACGACTACGAGGCGAACGTGCCCTTCCGGGCGCTGGCCGGCGTGGGCTGCCGCGTGGAGGCGGCGTGCCCGACGAAGCGCAAAGGCGAGCCGTGCGTCACGGCGATCTACGACGACGTCGCCGGCGCGGTGAGCGACGAGAAGCGGGGGCACAACTTCGTGATGACCGTGGACTGGGCCGGCATCGACGTGGACGACTACGAGTGCGTGGTCGTGCCCGGCGGCCGGTCGCCGGAGCTGCTGGTGACGAACGAGAAGGCGGTGGCGCTGGTGGGGCAGTTCGCGGCCAAGGGGAAGGTGGTCGCCAGCATCGACCAGGGGCACCTCGTCCTCGCCGCGGCGGGGCTCCTCAAGGGCAAGAGGTGCGCGAGCGGAGTGCCCATGAGGGTGATCTCGAACCTCGCCGGCGCGGCGGCCGTGGAGCCCGAAGGGGCGGTCGCCGACGGGAAGCTCGTGACGGCGGCGAGCTGGCCGGACCTTGCCGGGTTCATAGCCCACCTCGTGGATCTCTTGGGCATCACCGTCTCCTTCTGAAGATGCAATTGCAAAATGCATCTCCCCGTGATCTGTAATAATAATAATGTGAACAGAACGCTGAACACTGTCACACTCTGCAGAAACTCTTAAACCTTGGAGTTCAGAGATTGCCATGTGTTTCCAGTTCTCTGTTTCTCTTCCTGTGTAGTAGCACAAACTGTTATTTTGATCTGGAGTGGAACTTCTTGGTGGTTTGAACTTGTATTTGATCAGTTATGAATGGTTTCTACCTAACTTTCATAGCCTTCAGTTTTGGCATCATAAACTGCAGAGCTCATCGATTGCCACCGACAGTCTTGCAAACAATCTATATCTACTCCACCTATCCATACTAATTACATTATGCTTTCTAATTTTTAAGCCCACAATCAATTGAGGTCTTCAATATAGAGTTGGTCACCCAATTTTGAGGTGTCAACCATGTTTTTTCTTTTCTTAAGAAGCCCTCTCATTCAATTCTTTATGCTTCCTTATTTTAAATGGCTCATAATTAATTGAGGTCTCTAATTTAAGATTGAGTCACTCAATTTTGACCGGGTCAACATTTTTTTAATCAAGGATTTCTCTCATTTCATTCTATTAACAATATTTTTCTTCAAGGAGCATGCTCTCAGAATTTTAAAGCCTCATAGTTAATTCAGATCTCCAATATGGAATTGGATCACCCGATTTTGACCGGGTCAACAACATTTTTTTTCTCTCTCATTTAATTTTATAATTAACCATGCTCCCTAATTTTGGAGCTCTTCCACTCAATTTAGATATTCAATTTTAATTTTAGTTGCAATTTTGAGCTGGTCAACGACACCAATCCCACGCAACTTCTCTCCGCCTAGGGAAAACAAACGCCAATATGCGATATTGTAGCACCAATATATATAGTACATGCAGCTACCAGCACAGAAAAATTCCGCACATAAATATGGATTGATTATCAGATAACACAAAATCACATTGCAAAAGGCCTATCAAAATGCCGCATTATAAATAAAAAGAAAACACACTCCATCATCTATGCCACTCTCCAAATCAAATATTCACTTAGTTTCAAAAATATAAGGTCTATTCGTTTTTTGAAAAATCAAGTTTCTTTAACTTTGGTCAATTTCAAAGTCAAAAACATCGACATCCATAATAGTAAATAAATCAAATATGAAAATTCATTTCATGATGAATCTAAAGATATTGATTTGATACTGTGGATATTGATATATTTCTTTATAGTTTTTATCAAATTTAAAGAGGTTTGACTTTTCAGAAAAGTAATACATGTTTTATTTTGAAACAAAGGGAGTACAAAATTATGAAAACCCAACAACACGAACGGCACAGCAAAGGTCACCACACCTTCTAGTAAAGACACTATGCTCCCTTTTTAAGGCCTCACAGCGAGGTCTTTAATTTGAAATTTGGTCATCTGATTTTGACCGGACAACAATTTCTTTAGGAGCTCTCTCATACAACTTTTTAATTCACTATCTCCTTAATTTTTTGAATATTTTTTTCATTCAATTAAGGTATTCAATTTTAGATTTGGTTCATGATTTTGACCAAGTCAACATTTTTCTAATCAATTGGTAGGAGGCGGCCTATAAAATATATCAATCTTCCACCCTCTAACCACCTAGAAAACAGAAGTGGCATCATATGAAATTGTAACACCAACATAATACATGTAGTCATCAACGCAGGAAATTACTCCACATAAGTGTGAGTTAATTAGTAGATAACACTGAACCGCACTGCAAAAGACCCACCAAAACACCACATTACACATAAGAACAAAACACACTTCATAACACCACATTATTAAGCTACGTCAATTAACTTGGATCGGGGGAGTAGTAGAGTTTTCAAGAAAATATGCTTTAGCATTTACGAATATATGACACGTGAGCCAATACTTGTATGCACGTATTGCCCTCTTCAATTCATATTTTCATCCTTAAATACATTTTAATGATCAATGTCTACCGCCAATTTTTTCGACAAAGGGAATATATTAATATCGCGGAGATACCAATTACACCCAGTCTCTACAACAATGTAATGTCATAAAAACATTACGGATGCTCACAACCAAAAACAAAAAGGAAAGAAAATAATAAAGATGAAGGAAATATGCCCTAGAGGCAATAATAAAGTTATTATTTATTTCCTTATTTCATGATAAATGTTTATTATTCATGCTAGAATTGTATTAACAGGAAACATAACACATGTGTGAATACATAGACAAACATAGTGTCACTAATATGCCTCTACTTGACTAGCTCATTGATCAAAGATGGTTAAGTTTCCTAACCATAGACATGAGTTGTTATTTGATCAACGGGATTACATCATTAGGAGAATGATGTGATTGACTTGACCCATTTCGTTAGCTTAGCACTTGATCATTTAAATTTACTGCTATTGCTTTCTTCATGACTTATACATGTTCCTATGACTATGAGATTATGCAACTACCGAATGCCGGAGGAACACTTTGTGTGCTACCAAACGCCACAACGTAACTGGGTGATTATAAAGGTGCTCTACAGGTGTCTCCAATGGTGTTCGTGGTTTTGGCATAGATCAAGAATAAGATTTGTCACTCCGATTGTCGAAGAGGTATCTCTGGGCCCTCTCGGTAATGCACATCACTATAAGCCTTGAAAGAAATGTGGCTAATGAGTTAGTTGCGGGATGTTGCATTACGGAACGAGTAAAGAGACTCGCCGGTAACGAGATTGAACTAGGTATTGAGATACCGACGATCGAATCTTGGGCAAGTAACATACCGATCACAAAGGGAACAACGTATGTTGTTATGCGGTTTGACCGATAAAGATCTTCGTAGAATATGTAGGAACCAATATGAGCATCCAGATTCCGCTATTGGTTATTGACCGGAGACATGTCTCGGTCATGTCTACATAGTCCTCGAACCCGTAGGGTCCGCACGCTTAAAGTTCTGTGATGATCGGTATTATGAGTTTTTTGTTTTGATGAACCAAAGGTAGTTTGAAGTCCCGGATATGATCACGGACATGACGAGGAGTCTCGTAATGGTCGAGACGTAAATATCGATATATTGGATGACTATGTTCGGATACCGGAAAGGTTCCGGGAGGTTTCAGACATTTACCGGAGTATCGGGGGGTTACCAGAACCCCCGGGGAATATATTGGGCCTAATGGGCCTTAGTGGGAGAAGAGGAGGGGCGGCCAAGGGCAGCCACGCGCCCTCTTGCTACCTCTTGAGCACTGCGTTGGTTTTCCCTTGAAGAGGAAAGGGTGATGCAGTAAAGTAGCGTAAGTATTTCCCTCAGTTTTTGAGAACCAAGGTATCAATCCAGTAGGAGATCACGTTCAAGTCCCACGCACCTACACAAACAAATAAGAGCCTCGCAACCAACGCGATAAAGGGGTTGTTAATCCCTTCACGGTCACTTACGAGAGTGAGATCTGATATATATGATAAGATAATATTTTTGGTATTTTTATGATATAAAGAAAAATAAAGATGCAAAGTAAAATAAATGGAAATAGAAATAACTAAGTGTTGGCAGATTAATATGATGGAAGATAGACCCGGGGGCCATAGGTTTCACTAGTGGCTTCTCTCAAGAGCATAAGTATTACGATGGGTAAACGAATTACTGTTGAGCAATTGATAGAATTGAGCATAGTTATGAGAATATCTAGGTATGATCATGTATATAGGCATCACGTCCGTGACAAGTAAACCGAAACGATTCTTCATCTACTGCTATTACTCCATGTTGGGGAACGTAGCAGAAATTCAAAATTTTCCTACGTATCACCAAGATCTATCTATGGAGAGACTAGCAACGAGGGGAAGGAGAGTTGCATCTACATACCCTTGTAGATCGCTAAGCGGAAGCGTTCAAGTGAACGGGGTTGATGGAGTCGTACTCGTCGTGATCCAAATCACCGATGACCAAGTGCCGAACGGACGGCACCTCCGCGTTCAACACACGTACAGCCCGGTGACGTCTCCCACGCCTTGATCCAGCAAGGAGAGAGGGAGAGGTTGAGGAAGACTTCATCCAACAGCAGCACAACGGCGTGGTGGTGGTGGAGGAGCGTGGCTATCCTGCAGGGCTTCGCCAAGCACCACAGAAGAGGAGGAAGAAGAGACGCAGGGCTGCACCAAGAGGGAGATCGAATCTTGTGTGTTTTGGGGCAGCCCTAGGCCTCATATATATAGGGGAAGGGGAGGGCTGCGCCCCCTCTAGGGTTTCCCACCCCTAGGGGGGGCGGCAGCCCTAGATGGGGCCAAGGGGTGGCGGCCAAGGGAGGGGAGAAGGGGGAGGCGCCCCAATATGGGCCCTAAGGCCCATATCCCATTAGGGTTTGCCCCCTTTCCACCTCTTGGGCACCTTGGGCCCTTGTGGAGGCGCACCAGCCCACTAAGGGGCTGGTCCCTCACCACTCTTAGCCCACGCAAGCCTCCGGGGCAGGTGGCCCCACTTGGTGGACCCCCGGGACCCTCCCGGTGGTTCCGGTACGTTACCGATAAACCCCGAAACTCTTCCGGTGTCCAAAACAGGACTTCCCATATATAAATCTTTACCTCCGGACCATTCCGGAACTCCTCGTGACGTCCGGGATCTCATCCGGGACTCCGAACAACATTCGGTAACCACATACTAACTTCCTTTATAACCCTAGCGTCATCGAACCTTAAGTGTGTAGACCCTACGGGTTCGGGAGACATGCAGACATGACCGAGACATTCTCCGGTCAATAACCAACAGCGGGATCTGGATACCCATGTTGGCTCCCACATGTTCCACGATGATCTCATCGGATGAACCACGATGTCAAGGACTTAATCAATCCCGTATACAATTCCCTTTGTCTATCGGTACGATACTTGCCCGAGATTCGATTGTCGGTATCACGATACCTTGTTCAATCTCGTTACCGGCAAGTCTCTTTACTCGTTCCGTAACACATCATCCCGTGATCAACTCCTTGATCACATTGTGCACATTATGATGATGTCCTACCGAGTGGGCCCAGAGATACCTCTCGATTACACGGAGTGACAAATCCCAGTCTCGATTCGTGCCAACCCAACAGACACTTTCGGAGATACCCGTAGTGCACCTTTATAGCCACCCAGTTACGTTGTGACGTTTGGCACACCCAAAGCACTCCTACGGTATCCGGGAGTTTCACAATCTCATGGTCTAAGGAAATGATACTTGACATTAACAAAGCTTTAGCATACGAACTACACGATCTAGTGCTATGCTTAGGATTGGGTCTTGTCCATCACATCATTCTCCTAATGATGTGATCCCGTTATCAACGACATCCAACGTCCATGGTCAGGAAACCGTAACCATCTATTGATCAACGAGCTAGTCAACTAGAGGCTTACTAGGGACATGGTGTTGTCTATGTATCCACACATGTATCTGAGTTTCCTATCAATACAATTCTAGCATGGATAATAAACGATTATCATGAACAAGGAAATATAATAATAACTTATTTATTATTGCCTCTAGGGCATATTTCCAACAGTCTCCCACTTGCACTAGAGTCAATAATCTAGTTCACATCTCCATGTGATTAACACTCACAGGTCACATCGCCATGTGACTAACACCCAAGAGTTTACTAGAGTCAGTAGTCTAGTTCACATCACTATGTGATTAACACTCAATGAGTTCTAGGTTTGATCATGTTATGCTTGTGAGAGAGGTTATAGTTAACGGGTCTGAACCTTTCAGATCCGTGTGTGCTTTACAAATCTCTATGTCATCTCCTAGGTGTAGCTACCACGTTCTATTCGGAGCTATTCCAAATAACTGTTCTACTTGGAGCTATTCTAAATTGTTGCTCCATTATACGTATCCGGTATCTCTACTCAGAGCTATCCGGATAGGTGTTAAGCTTGCATCGACGTAACCCTTTACGACGAACTCTTTCACCACCTCCATAATCGAGAAAATTCCTTAGTCCACTAGTTACTAAGGATAACTTTGACCGCTGTCCTGTGATCCATTCTTGGATCACTCTTGTACCCCTTGACTGACTCATGGCAAGGCACACTTCAGGTGCGGTACACAGCATAGCATACTGAAGAGCCTACGTCTTAAGCATAGGGGACGACCTTCGTCCTTTCTCTCTATTCTGCCGTGGTCGAGCTTTAAGTCTTAACTTCATACCTTACAACTCAGGTAAGAACTCCTTCTTTGACTGATCCATCTTGAACACCTTCAAGATCACGTCAAGGTATGTGCTCATTTGAAAGTACCATTAAGCGTTTTGATCTATCCTTATAGATCTTGATGCTCAATGTTCAAGTAGTTTAATCCAGGTTTTCCATTGAAAAACACTTTCCAAACAACCCTACATGCTTTCCAGAAATTCTACGTCATTTCTGATCAACAATATGTCAACAACATATATTCATCAGAAATTCTATAGTGCTCCCACTCACTTCTTTGGAAATACAAGTTTCTCATAAACTTTGTATACACCCAAATCTTTGATCATCTCATCAAAGCATACATTCCAACTCCGAGATGCTTACTCCAGTCCTTAGAAGGATTGCTGGAGCCTTGCATACTTATTAGCATATTTCAGGATTGACAAAACCTTCTGGTTGTATCACATACAACCTTTCCTCAAGTAAATCATCGAGGAAACAATGTTTTTGACATCCTATCTGCAAGATTTCATAAATAATGCAGTAATCGCTAATATAATTCCAACAGACTCTTAGCATCGCTACGGGTGAGAAAGTCTCATCGTAGTCAACTCCTTGAACTTGTCGAAAACATCTTAACGACAAGTCGAGCTTTCTTAATGGTGACATTTACCATCATTGTCCGTCTTCCTTTTCAAATCCATCTATACTCAATAGCCTTACGGCCATCAAGTAGTTCTTCCAAAGTCTACACTTTGTTTTCATACATGGATCCTCTCTCGGATGGCCTCGAGCCATTTATCGGAATCCGGGCCCACCATCGCTTCTCCAAGCTCGTAGGTTCATTGTTGTCTCACAACATGACTTCCAAGACAGGATTACGTACCACTCAGAAGTAGCACGCATCCTTGTCATCCTACGAGGTTTGGGAGTGACTTGATCCGAAGTCTCGTGATCAATATCATAAGCTTCCACTTCAATTGGCGTAGGTGCCACAGGAACAATTTCCTGTGCCCTGCCACACACTAGTTGAAGAGACGGTTCAATAACCTCATCAAGTCTCCACCATCCTCCCACTCAATTCTTTCGAGAGAAACTTTTCCTCGAGAAAGGACCCGATTCTAGAAACAATCCCTTATTGCTTTCGGATCTGAGACAGGAGGTATACCCAACTGTTTTGGGTGTCCTATGAAGATGCATTTATCCGCTTTGGGTTCGAGCTTATCGGCCTGAAACTTTTTCACATAAGCGTCGCAGCCCCAAACCTTTTAAGAAATGACAGCTTAGGTTTCTCTAAACCATAGTTCATACGGTGTCACCTCATCGGAATTACGTGGTGCCCTATTTAAAGTGAATGTGGTTGTCTCTAATGCCTAACCCATAAACTATTGTGGTAATTTGATAAGAGACATCATGGTATGCATCATATCCAATAGGGTGCAGTTATGATGTTCGGACACACCATCACACTATGGTGTTCCAGGCTGTATTGGTTGTGAAACAATTTCCACAATGTCTTAATTCTGTGCCAAACTCGTGATTCAGATATTCATCTCTATGATCATATCATAGATACTTTATCCTCTCGTCACGACGATCTTTAAACTTCACCCTGAAATTACTTGAACCTTTCAATAATTCAGACTCGTGATTCATCAAGTAAATATACTCAACAAAATCATCTGTGAAGTAAGAACATAACGATATCCACTACATGCCTCAGCACTCATTGGATTGCACACATCAAAAATGTATTACTTCCAACAAGTTGCTTTCTAGTTCCATTTTACTGAAAACGAGGCTTTCAGTCATCTTGCCCATGTGGTATGATTTGCATGTCTCAACTGATTCAAAATCAAGTGAGTCCAAACGGTCCATTTGCATGGAGTTTCTTCATGCATATACACCAATAGACATGGTTCGCATGTCTCAAACTTTTCAAAATGAGTGAGCCCAATGATCCATCAACATGGAGCTTCCTCATGCGTTTTATACCGATATGACTTACGTGGCAGTGCCACAAGTAGGTGGTACTATCATTACTATCTTTTGGCATGAACATGTGTATCACTACGATCGAGATTCAATAAACTATTCATTTTGGGTGTAAGACCATTGAAGGTATTATTCAAATAAATAGAGTAACCATTATTCTCCTTAAATGAATAACCATATTGCGATAGACATAATCCAATCATGTCTATGCTCAACGCAAACACCAAAATCTCGATGATAGAGGGAGCCTGCGATGCTTGATCACATCAACATTGGAAACACTTCCAACACATATCATCAGCTCACCTTTAGCTAGTCTCCGTTTATTCCGTAGCTTTTGTTTCGAGTTACTAACACTTAGCAACCGAACCGGTATCTAATACCCTGGTGCTACTAGGAGTACTAGTAAAGTACACATCAACACAATGTATATCCAATATACTTCTATCGACCTTGCCAGCCTTCTTATCTACCAAGTATCTAGGGTAATTCTGCTCCAGTGGCTGTTCCTCTTATTACAGAAGCACTTAGTCTCGGGTTTGGGTTTAACCTTGGGTTTCTTCACTAGAGCAGCAACTGAATTGCCGTTTCATGAAGTATCCCTTCTTGCCCTTGCCCTTCTTGAAACTAGTGGTTTCACTAACCATCAACAATTGATGCTCCTTCTTGATTTCTACTTTCGTGGTGTCAAACATCGCGAATATCTCAAGGATCATCATTTATGTCCCTGATATATCATAGTTCATCACGAAGCTCTAGCAGCTTGGTGGTAATGACTTCGGAGAAACATCACTATCTCATCTGGAAGATCAACTCCCACTTGATTCAAATGATTGTTGTATTCAGACAATCTGAGCACAAGCTCAACAATTGAGCTTTTCTCCCTTAGTATGTAGGCTAGAAGAACCGTCGGAGGTCTTATACCTCTTGACATGGGCACGAGCCTGAAATCCCAATTTCAGCCCTCGAAACATCTCATATGTTTCGCGACGTTTCAAAACACGTCTTTGGTGCCTCAACTCTAAACCATTTAACATTACCGAACTATCATGTAGTCATCAAAACGTGTATGTCAGATGTTCGCAACATCCACAGACCACGTTCGAGGTTCAGCACACTGAGCGGTGCATTAAGGACATAAGCCTTTTACTGTCTGCATAATTGCTACTATCAACTTTCAACTAATTTTTCTCTAGGAACATATCTAAACAGTAGAACTAAAGCGCGAGCTACGACATAATTTGCAAAATCCTTTTGACTATGTTCAGGATAATTAAGTTCATCTTATGAACTCCCACTCAGATAGACATCCCTCTAGTCATCTAAGTGATTACATGATCCGAGTCAACTAGGCCGTGTCCGATCATCACGTGAGACGGACTAGTCAACATCGGTGAACATCTTCATGTTGATCGTATCTTCTATATGACTCATGCTCGACCTTTTCGGTCTTTTGTGTTCCGAGGCCATGTCTGTACATGCTAGGCTCGTCAAGTCAACCTAAGTGTTTGCATGTGTTCCGAGGCCATGTCTGTACATGCTAGGCTCGTCAACACCCGTTGTATGTGAACGTTAGAATCTATCACACCCGATCATCACGTGGTGCTTCGAAACGACGAACTGTAGCAACGGTGCACAGTTAGGGGAGAACACTTCTTGAAATTTTTATGAGGGATCATCTTATTTACTACCGTCGTTCTAAGCAAATAAGATGTATAAACATGATAAACATCACATGCAATCAAATAGTGACATGATATGGCCAATATCACTTTGCTCCTTTTGATCTCCATCTTCGGGGCTCCATGATCATCATCGTCACCGGCATGACACCATGATCACCATCATCATGATCTCCATCATCGTGTCTTCTTGAAGTTGTCACGTCATCTATTACTTCTACTACTACAGCTAACGGTTAGCAATAAAGTAAAGTAATTACATGACGTTTAAGTTGACACGCAGGTCATAAATAAATAAAGACAACTCCTATGGCTCCTGCCGGTTGTCATATTCATCGACATGCAAGTCGTGATTCCTATTACAAGAACATGATAAATCTCATACATCACATATATCATTCATCACTTCCTTTGGCCATATCACATCACATAGCATACACTGCAAAAACAAGTTAGACGTCCTCTAATTGTTGTTTGCATGTTTTACGTGGCTGCTATGGGTTTCTAGCAAGAACGTTTCTTACCTACGCAAAGACCACAACGTGATATGCCAATTGCTATTTACCCTTCATAAGGACCCTTTTCATCGAATCCGATCCGACTAAAGTGGGAGAGACAGGCACCCGCTAGCCACCTTATGCAACTAGTGCATGTCAGTCGGTGGAACCAGTCTCACGTAAGAGTACGTGTAAGGTCGGTCCGGGCCGCTTCATCCCACGATGCCGCCGAATCAAGATAAGACTAGTAACGGCAAGCATATTGAACAAAATCAACGCCCACAACTACTTTGTGTTCTACTCGTGCATAGAATCTACGCAATAGACCTAGCTCATGATGCCACTGTTGGGGAACGTAGCAGAAATTCAAAATTTTCCTACGTATCACCAAGATCTATCTATGGAGAGACTAGCAACGAGGGGAAGGAGAGTTGCATCTACATACCCTTGTAGATCGCTAAGCGGAAGCGTTCAAGTGAACGGGGTTGATGGAGTCGTACTCGTCGTGATCCAAATCACCGATGACCAAGTGCCGAACGGACGGCACCTCCGCGTTCAACACACGTACAGCCCGGTGACGTCTCCCACGCCTTGATCCAGCAAGGAGAGAGGGAGAGGTTGAGGAAGACTTCATCCAACAGCAGCACAACGGCGTGGTGGTGGTGGAGGAGCGTGGCTATCCTGCAGGGCTTCGCCAAGCACCACAGAAGAGGAGGAAGAAGAGACGCAGGGCTGCACCAAGAGGGAGATCGAATCTTGTGTGTTTTGGGGCAGCCCTAGGCCTCATATATATAGGGGAAGGGGAGGGCTGCGCCCCCTCTAGGGTTTCCCACCCCTAGGGGGGGCGGCAGCCCTAGATGGGGCCAAGGGGTGGCGGCCAAGGGAGGGGAGAAGGGGGAGGCGCCCCAATATGGGCCCTAAGGCCCATATCCCATTAGGGTTTGCCCCCTTTCCACCTCTTGGGCACCTTGGGCCCTTGTGGAGGCGCACCAGCCCACTAAGGGGCTGGTCCCTCACCACTCTTAGCCCACGCAAGCCTCCGGGGCAGGTGGCCCCACTTGGTGGACCCCCGGGACCCTCCCGGTGGTCCCGGTACGTTACCGATAAACCCCGAAACTCTTCCGGTGTCCAAAACAGGACTTCCCATATATAAATCTTTACCTCCGGACCATTCCGGAACTCCTCGTGACGTCCGGGATCTCATCCGGGACTCCGAACAACATTCGGTAACCACATACTAACTTCCTTTATAACCCTAGCGTCATCGAACCTTAAGTGTGTAGACCCTACGGGTTCGGGAGACATGCAGACATGACCGAGACATTCTCCGGTAAATAACCAACAGCGGGATCTGGATACCCATGTTGGCTCCCACATGTTCCACGATGATCTCATCGGATGAACCACGATGTCAAGGACTTAATCAATCCCGTATACAATTCCCTTTGTCTATCGGTACGATACTTGCCCGAGATTCGATCGTCGGTATCACGATACCTTGTTCAATCTCGTTACCGGCAAGTCTCTTTACTCGTTCCGTAACACATCATCCCGTGATCAACTCCTTGATCACATTGTGCACATTATGATGATGTCCTACCGAGTGGGCCCAGAGATACCTCTCCGATTACACGGAGTGACAAATCCCAGTCTCGATTCGTGCCAACCCAACAGACACTTTCGGAGATACCCGTAGTGCACCTTTATAGCCACCCAGTTACGTTGTGACGTTTGGCACACCCAAAGCACTCCTACGGTATCCGGGAGTTGCACAATCTCATGGTCTAAGGAAATGATACTTGACATTAACAAAGCTTTAGCATACGAACTACACGATCTAGTGCTATGCTTAGGATTGGGTCTTGTCCATCACATCATTCTCCTAATGATGTGATCCCGTTATCAACGACATCCAACGTCCATGGTCAGGAAACCGTAACCATCTATTGATCAACGAGCTAGTCAACTAGAGGCTTACTAGGGACATGGTGTTGTCTATGTATCCACACATGTATCTGAGTTTCCTATCAATACAATTCTAGCATGGATAATAAACGATTATCATGAACAAGGAAATATAATAATAACTTATTTATTATTGCCTCTAGGGCATATTTCCAACACTCCACACATCGACCGCTATCCAGCATGCATCTAGAGTATTAAGTTCATAAGAACAGAGTGATGCTTTAAGGAAGATGACATGATGTAGAGGGATAAACTCATGCAATATGATATAAACACCATCTTTTTATCCTCGATGGCAACAATACAATACGTGTCGGTTCTCTTTCTGTCACTGGGATCGAGCACCGCAAAATTGAACCCAAAGCTAAGCACTTCTCCCATTGCAAGAAAGATCAATCTAGTAGGCCAAACCAAACTGATAATTCGAAGAGACTTGCAAAGATAAACCAATCATACATAAAAGAATTCAGAGGAGATTCAAATATTGTTCATAGATAAACTTGATCATAAACCCACAATTCATCTGATCTCGACAAACACACCGTAAAAGAAGATTACATCGAATAGATCTCCAAGAAGATCGAGGAGAACTTTGTATTGAGATCCAAAGAGAGAGAAGAAGCCATCTAGCTAATAACTATGGACCCGAAGGTCTGAAGTAAACTACTCACACATCACTGGAGAGGCCATGGAGTTGATGTAGAGGCCCTCCATGATCAATGCCCCTTCTGGTGGAGCTCCGGAAAAGGCCCCAAGATGGGATCTCTCGGGTACAGAAGGTTGCGGCGGTGGAATTAGGTTTTCGTGGTGTCCTGGATGTTTGGGGGTACGTGGATATATATAGGAGGAAGAAGTACGTCGGCGGAGCAACGAGGGGCCCACGAGGGTGGAGGGCGCGCCCAGGGGGTAGGCGCGCCCTGATACGTCTCCAACGTATCTATAATTTTTGATTGCTCCATGCTATATTATCTACTATTTTGGACATTATTGGGCTTTATTATCCACTTTTATATTATTTTTGGGACTAACCTATTAACCGAAGGCCCAGCCCAGAATTGCTTTTTTTTGCCTGTTTTAGGGTTTCGAAGAAAAGGAATATCAAACGGAGTCCAAACGGAATGAAACCTTCGGGAACGTGATTTTCTCATCGAATACAACTCAAGAGACTTGAACCCTATGTCAAGACACGTAACAGGAGGCCACGAGGTAGGGGGCGCGCCTACTCCCCCAGGCGCGCCCTCCACCCTCGTGGGCCCCCTATTGCTCCACCGACATACTTCTTCCTCCTATATATACCCACGTACCCCCAAATGATCAGATACGGAGCCAAAACCCTAATTTCACCGCCGTAACTTTCTGTATCCACGAGATCCCATCTTGGGGCCTGTTCCGGAGCTCCGCCGGAGGGGGCATCGATCATGGAGGGCTTCTACATCAACACCATAACCCTTTCGATGAAGTGTGAGTAGTTTACTTCAGACCTATGGGTCCATAGTTAGTAGCTAGATGGCTTCTTCTCTCTTTTTTGGATCTCAATACAATGTTCTCCCCCTCTCTTGTGGAGATCTATTCGATGTAATCTTCTTTTTGCGGTGTGTTTGTTGAGATCGATGAATTGTGGGTTTATGATGAAGTCTATCTATGAATAATATTTGAATCTTCTCTGAATTCTTTTATGTATGATTGGTTATCTTTGCAAGTCTCTTCGAATTATCAGTTTGGTTTGGCCTACTAGATTGATCTTTCTTGCAATGGGAGAAGTGCTTAGCTTTTGGTTCAATCTTGCGGTGTCCTTTCCCGATGACAGTAAGGGCAGCAAGGCACGTATTGCATTTTTGACATTGAGGATAACAAGATGGGGTTTTCTTCATAGTGCATGAGTCTATCCCTCTACATCATGTCATCTTGCTTAAGGCGTTACTCTGTTTTTAACTCAATACTCTAGATGCATGCTGGATAGTGGTCGATGAGTGGAGTAATAGTAGTAGATGCAGGCAGGAGTCGGTCTACTTGTCTCAGACATGATGCCTATATACATGATCATACCTAGATAATTTCATAACTATGCTCAATTCTGTCAATTGCTCAACAGTAATTTGTTCACCCATCGTAGAATACTTATGGTCTCGAGAGAAGCCACTAGTGAAACCTATGGCCCCCGGGTCTATCTTTATCATATCAATCTCCTACTACTTAGTTATTTACTTTGCTATTTACTTTGCCTTTATTTTACTTTGCATCTTTATCATAAAAATACCAAAAATATGATCTTATCATATCTATCAGATCTCACTCTCGTAAGTGGCCCTATAGGGATTGACAACACCTATTTACGTAGGTTGCGAGGATTTATTTGTTTTGTGCAGGTGCGAGGGACTCGCGCGTAGCCTCCTAATGGATTGATACCTTGGTTCTCAAAATCTGAGGGAAATACTTACGCTACTTTGCTGCATCATCCCTTCCTCTCCGGGGAAAACCAACGCAGTGCTAAAAGAGGTAGCAAGAAGGATTTCTGGCGCCGTTGCCGGGGAGTTCTACGCGAAAGTCAACATACCAAATACCCATCACATACCCTTATCTCCCGCATTACATTATTTGCCAATTGCCTCTTGTTTTCCTCTCCCCCACTTCACCCTTGCCGTTTTATTTTACCCCTCTCTCTCTATCCTCCCTCTATTTGCCTTTTTTTGTCTGCTTGCCTTTTGCTTGCTTGTGTGTTAGTTTGCTTGCTTGTCGTTATGGCTAGTTCTTTACCTTCTGCCTCTATGTCTGAAATTGGGGATACTATTGTTGATAATAATTTTGATGCTCCTACTAAAGAACCCACTATCTCACATATAAAAAGATTTCGTGTTGGTAGTGGTAACATTATTGGAAAAGGAGTTATTCAAGATTTCTTTACTTGTGCCGGTGCTTTACCCTCTATGGGTAGTTCTATCCTTCATAGAACTAGTAGTCTTGCGGACGCTATTGCCATGCTTATAGTTGAACTTGAAAGGCAATTCATGCACATGCATCCTTCCATACAAAGGATTTTCCTAGAATTTTCTAATATTGATCATTCTTCTGTTAAGCGTGCCATTACTATCTTTTTGGCTCATGAGTTTCGATTCATAATAAAAGAGGCCAAAGAAATCTTTGCGCATTATAGGGTGGACGCTTGCCGTCCTCCCATAGAGGCCATCCTCTTTGATCAAGAAGAAATAATGCGTTTTCAATCTCTAGACTATGTTGCTTTTAATGAAAATCTTAGAAAAAGGGTGCCTACCAATGTTTTACTTGATAGAATTTCTGAAATTAATGATGATTTGGCTATTCAAAATAATGAATTGGCTATTCAAAATAATGAATTGGGATATTCTCTTGAATATAGTCTCACAAAGTTCTGTCAAAAGAATGCTTATAATGATGAATTGGTTGTGCAATATGAAGGACCGAAGGAGGAACCTATACCTCCCAAGGTTGATCTTGGAGACTTTTGTCGCAATAAATTTAGCCCTTTTGATTACTTTTGCTTGCCTCAAAGAAAAATTGCTGCTGAACATAGATAATATGAAATGAGTTTTAATAATCTATCTTACTATTATGGCAACCTAGATCTATTCTTGCTTGTTATGCCTAGCTAGGGGCGTTAAACGATAGCGCTTGCTGGGAGGCAACCCAATTTTATTTTTATTCCTTGCTTTTTGCTCCTGTTTAGTAATAAATAAATTATCTAGCCTCTGTTTTGGTTGGGTTTTTTGTGTTTAATTAGTGTTTGTGTCAAGTAGAACCGTTGGGAAGACTTGGGGAAAGTCTTGTTGAACTTGCTGTAAAAAACATAAACTTTAGCGCTCCCGAGAACTGCTGTCATTTTTATTTGGAGAGTGATATTTAGTTAATTATTTTTGCAGATGATTAATAGATAAATTCCTCACGTCCATAAATTTATTTTAGAATTTTTGGGCTTCCAGATCTTGCGCTAGCTACAGATTACTACAGACTGTTCTGTTATTAACAGATTCTGTTTGTCGTGTGTTGTTTGCTTATTTTGATGAATATGTGGCTAGTAAAATAGTTTATAAACCATAGAGAATTTTGAATACAGTAGGTATAACATCCATATAAATAAATAATGAGTTCATTAGAGTACCTTGAAGTGGTCTTTTGTTTTCTTTCGCTAACGGAGCTCACGCGATTTTCTACTTTAAGTTTTGTGTTGTGAAGTTTTCAAGTTTTGGGTAAAGATTTGATGGATTATGGAACAAGGAGTGGCAAGAGCCTAAGCTTGGGGATGCCCATGGAACCCTCAAGATAATCTAAGGACACCTAAAATCCAAAGCTTGGGGATGCCCCGGAAGGCATCCCCTCTTTCATCTACTTCTATCGGTAACTTTACTTGGAGCTATATTTTTGTTTACCACATGATATGTGTTTTGCTTGGAGCGTCTTGTATGATTTGAGTCTTTGCTTGTTAGTTTACCACAATCATCCTTGCTGTACACACCTTTTAATAGAGCCATACATGATTCAGAATTTGATAGAATACTCTATGTGCTTCGCTTATATCTTTTGAGTTATATAATTTTGCTCTAGTGCTTCACTTATATCTTTTAGAGCACGGTGGTGGATTTGTTTTATAGAAACTATTGATCTCTCATGCTTCACTTAGATTATTTTGAGAGTATTAGTAGCATGGTAATTTCCTTAAAATTCCTAATATGCTTGGTATGCAAGATCAATAATAAAACTCTCTTATGAGTGTGTTCAATACTATGATAAGTTTGATACTTGATAATTGTTTCGATATATGGAGATGGTGATATTAAAGTCATGCTAGTTGAGTAGTTGTGAATTTGAGAAATACTTGTGTTGAAGCTTGTGATTCCCGTAGCATGCACGTATGGTGAATCGTTATGTGATGAAGTCGGAGCATGATTTCTTAATTGATTGTCTTCCTTATGAGTGGCGGTCGGGGACGAGCGATGGTCTTTTCCTATCAATCTATCCACCTAGGAGCATGCGCTTAATACTTTGCTTTGATAACTTGTAGATTTTTCCAATAAGTATATGAGTTCTTTATGACTAATGTTGAGTCCATGGATTATACACACTCTCACCCTTCCACCTTTGCTAGCCTCTCTAATACCACGCACCTTTCGCCGTTATCATACACCCACCATATACCTTCCTCCACACAACCACCATACCTACCTATTATGGCATTTCCATAGCCATTCCGAGATATATTGCCATGTAACTTTCCACCATTCCGTTTATGACACACTCCATCATTGTCATATTGCTTAGCATGATCATGTAGTTGACATAGTATTTGTGGCAAAGCCACCATTCATAATTCTTTCATACATGTCACTCATGCATCATTGCATATCCCGGTACACCACCGAAGGCATTCATATAGAGTCATATTTTGTTCTAAGTATCGAGTTGTAATTGTTGAGTTGTAAGAAAAATAAAAGTGTGATGATCATCATTATTAGAGCATTATCCCGGTGAGGAAAGGATGATGGAGACTATGATTCCCCCACAAGTCGGGATGAGACTCCGGACGAAAAATAAATAAAAGAGGCCAAAGAAGCCCAAATAAAAAAAAGAGAAAGAAAAGAGGCCATAAAAAAGGGAAAACGCCCAAATAAAAAAATAAAATAAAAAAATGAGAGAAAAAGAGAGAAGGGACAATGTTACTATCCTTTTACCACACTTGTGCTTCAAAGTAGCACCATGATCTTCATAGTAGAGAGTCTCTCATGTTATCACTTTCATATACTAGTGGGAATCTTACATTATAGAACTTGGCTTGTATATTCCAATGATGGGCTTCCTCAAATTGCCCTAGATCTTCATGAGCAAGCAAGTTGGATGCACACCCACTTAGTTTCTTTTTGAGCTTTCATATACTTATAGCTCTAGTACATCCGTTGCATGGCAATCCCTACTCACTCACATTGATATCTATTGATGGGCATCTCCATACCCCGTTGATACGCCTAGTTGATGTGAGACTATCTTCTTCCTTTTTGTCTTCTCCACAACCACCACTCTATTCCACCTATAGTGCTATATCCATGGCTCACGCTCATGTATTGGGTGAAAATTGAAAAAGTTTTGAGAATGTCAAAAGTATGAAACAATTGCTTGGCTTGTCATCGGGGCTGTGCATGATTTAAATATTTTGTGTGGTGAAGATAGAGCATAGCCAGACTATATGATTTTGTAGGGATAACTTTCTTTAGCCATGTTATTTTGAGAAGACATAATTGCTTTGTTAGTATGCTTGAAGTATTATTATTTTTATGTCAATATGAACTTTTGTCTTGAATCTTTTAGATCTGAATATTCATACCACAATTAAGAAGAATTACATTAAAATTATGCCAAGTAGCACTCCGCATCAAAAATTCTATTTTTATCATTTACCTACTCGAGGACGAGTAGGAATTAAGTTTGGGGATGCTTGATACGTCTCCAACGTATCTATAATTTTTGATTGCTCCATGCAATATTATCTACTGTTTTGGACATTATTGGGCTTTATTATCCACTTTTATATTATTTTTGGGACTAACCTATTAATCGGAGGCCCAGCCCAGAATTGCTATTTTTTGCCTGTTTTAGGGTTTCGAAGAAAAGGAATATCAAAGGAGTCCAAACAGAATGAAACCTTTGGGAACGTGATTTTCTCATCGAATACAACTCAGGAGACTTGGACCCTACGTCATGACACGTAACAGGAGGCCACGAGGTAGGGGGGCGCGCCTACCCCCCAGACGCGTCCTCCACCCTCGTGGGCCCCCTGTTGATCTACCGACGTACTTCTTCCTCCTATATATACCCACATACCCCCAAACAATCAGATACGGAGCCAAAACCCTAATTTCACCGTCGTAACTTTCTATATCCACGAGATCCCATCTTGGGGCCTGTTCCAGAGCTCCGCTGGAGGGGGCATCGATCACGGAGGGCTTCTACATCAACACCATAGCCCGTCCGATGAAGTGTGAGTAGTTTAATTCAGACCTATGAGTCCATAGTTAGTAGCTAGATGGCTTCTTCTCTCTTTTTTGGATCTCAATACAATGTTCTCCCCCTCTCTTGTGGAGATCTATTCGATGCAATCTTCTTTTTGCGGTGTGTTTGTTGAGACTGATGAATTATGGGTTTATGATCAAGTCTATCTATGAATAATATTTGAATCTTCTCTGAATTATTTTTATGTATGATTGGTTACCTTTGCAAGTCTCTTTGAATTATCAGTTTGGTTTGGCCTACTAGATTGATCTTTCTTGCAATGGGAGAAGTGCTTAGCTTTGGGTTCAATCTTGCGGTGTCCTTTCCCGGTGATAGTAAGGGCAGCAAGGCACGTATTGTATTGTTGCCATCGAGGATAACAAGATGGGGTTTTCTTCATATTGCATGAGTCTATCCCTCTACATCATGCCATCTTGCTTAAGGCGTTACTCTGTTTTTAACTTAATACTCTAGATGCATGCTGGATAGCGGTCGATGAGTGGAGTAATAGTAGTAGATGTAGGCAGGAGTCGGTCTACTTGTCTCGGACATGATGCCTATATACATGATCATACCTAGATAATTTCATAACTATGCTCAATTCTATCAATTGCTCAACACACTACAAAAAATACACTTCCGTGATGATACGTGTTTGTCACAGTAGGTCGCGTTTTCTGTCATGCATGTACATCCATGACAAATTTATGACAGAATCAAGATAGTCATACCTGTGCTATCGTAGAAGTGTTTCATGACATTACCAAAATTATCATCATGGAAGTGTCCACTTCCATGACGATAAATCGCGCGTCACAGAAGTGCTTTCGTCAAGGGTGACCGACATGTGGCATCCACCGTAACGGAACACCGTTAAGCTATCGGGTCGGGTTTTGGATCCGATAACCCGTTAATAGCCCCGACCAATGGGGATTTTCCACGTGTAAAATCATCATTGGCTGGAGGAAACATGTGTCGGCTCATCGTTGGGACACATGTCAACCACTCATTGGACGGAAGGTGCCTATGATACGTCGACACATGGCACGGCCCAACAGAGGCCCATTCCTATGAAAAGGCTGGCCCGTTTGACTTGGTCAAAAGCTGGCGGGCCAGCCCATGGAAAGCCTGTTAACAGCCTGTTCGAATATAGCCCATTTACAGCCCGCTAACCCAAGGCCTGTTACGCCCTATCCGAATTAGGCCCAGTAGCGTCATCTGGGCCATCCAAGATGATTCCAGCCCGTTTTCACTTCTGGCCCATGTATGGCCCATGACGTCTTTCAGCCCATATGAGGCCCTATGTAACTCTTGGCCTACTAACGGCCCGTGGTGAAACTGGCCCGTAATGAACAGTGTATCACTTTACACCCATTAACGGCCCGTGGTGAAACTAGCCCGTAATGAATAGTGTATCACTTTATACCCATTAACGACCCGTTATTCCATTGGGCCGTTTCCAGCCCATGTTATCTTTCGGCCTTCTCAGAGCCCATTTATTCTTGGGCTCATTTCTAGCATTCGTTTACTTACGACCAGTTACTGTCATTTTCTGCTTGTGGGCCAAATTCATCCCGTGGTTACAGTCGGCCCGTTTGTGGTCCGTTAATACGTTGGGCCGATTTTATAGCGTCATCAAATACGGCCTATTAACGATGGCCCATTATGGTCGGCCCATGAACGGACGATTCCAACTCTAGCCCGTTTACAGCCATAATGCGGTCTGTTTGGCCCATGTTTGGCCAATCGATTATATGGCCCGTATAAGGCCCATTGATAATACGGCCCGCAGAAGGCCCATTGTTTCTACGGCCCGTAGAAGGCCCATTGTTTCTACGGCCCGTAGAAGGCCCACTGTTTCTACGGCCAGTAGGAGGCCCAGTGTCACTACAGTAAATATTAGCCCATGGTTATTGTGGCCTAGTTTTAAAAAATAGGTTATTGCAGCCACTAGCTAACCGCGGAAAAAGATTTGCAATGACTACAAGCAAACAAATAAACAAGACAACAAGGAAATAAATAAGCAAGCAACTAACGCTAGGCTATCACGACTATTACACATATTACATCCACTGGGCATCAAAGTTTGCCACCAGTGCAAATATAGGGAACAAAGCAGCATATCATATACACTGGTTGTCAAAGTTGGCGACCAGCGCAAATAAACGCCGCAGCAAAACAAATCCAGAACTGAAACCACTTCAGAAGATCTCAAGAAACAATATCCTGGGTACCCGTAATGCTGGCAAGATGCTTAGCAAGCTTATTAACTTTCTCTTGTTTGGCGCTTAAATCCTCCAGCGCTTGCTGTTGCACCAGAAAATATGCATCTGAATTCTACAGGGACTTCCTCAGTCCTTCAGCTTCCTGTCGCAACACATCTGATCGATGTCTTTCAACTTGAAGTTGAGACTCAAGAAGACGAACTGATTCAGGCAGCGAGTTCGAAGAGCTTGTGCCAGCAGTAGTGGCCAGTAACTCGAACACTACATCAAGACAGGACTTTTGGGTTCCCTCACTGTCGTCAAGATAGGTTTATCAGCTTTCTTGGAGACCAACAGGGATGTCTCACTATCTTGAACCTTATCTGCATTACTTCCTTTACCATTGGATAACGCGGTACTGTTCTCCAATATTTTGTCTGCATTCTAAAAGAGAAACAAGCAGACACATCACATGTTTACCATGTTGTATATGAAACTCATTTTAGTAAATGAGTTCAGTAGTAAAGTGGATAGGATAACAGCATGAAACAAACATATATCTATGTACCATGGTCACTTTATGGTCTATATCATTCTAGTTTTTGTTGCCAAATCAAGATAGAGACATAGTTCAAATAATATTTGTTCAAGACAAAGCAGAATAGACAGAATATAAGTGTGGGTAATTATAGAGCAATAACAACACTTGTAATGTGCATGACATGAGAACATAATTGTTTATTCAATTGAAACTGAAATCAACATAGAGCAGGTTACAACAGCAAACCAGTTAAAGAAACAGGTTTAAAACATACCTGTTGCGCCATTGGAGTTTCAATTCCATCCTTCAAATTTGAAAATAGTTGGTATGAGTAAATACAGTCATGCAAGAGCAAAGGAGTATGAACCATAGCTACAGAACCTGACCCGAGAACAAATCTTCTTCTCCTTTAAGCGTTGAGTTGGGATTCTGAGTGGTGGTCCTCGTGCTTTGGGCACTGCAGTTCCCTTACTAAGTGCTCATGTTTGGGTGCTCTGTGGTGGAGACGGTGCTGTGTCAATTGGAACTGGGTTACTATCTGCCTGGGTTGGGGTTAGAAGGGGTGTAGCTGGTTCTCTGTCCAACTGGGTAGGGGTACAATCTGTGAGAGTCTGGGTTATGTGTGGTGGATCTGGTCCTTGGGCAAGTAGAACCGTGGTTCTATCTGCATCAACTGGTAGCACTATCTTTTCTGAAGACCATGTTGTTACTCCCTTAGATACTGCCATCATGCTCTCCAATTCAAATGGCTGATAAACAAGAAAAGTAATTGAAAGTATAGACATTGTATGATAGACAGGTGCAATGGATAGTGGGGAATAAAAGAGGGCATGAAATAATTCATATTTATGTTGTCTAACCAAATAGGATAGCATGACACAATTTCACATATATGATGGCTAACTAAACAGGATAGCATGACACAATTTCACATTATGATGGCTAACTAAAAAAGATGGAAAGACATAGTTCAAAATATGAGACTATGTAAACAAGATGACATGACATAACTATATAATATGTTTATTAAATAGGTTGGCATGCCATAATTCATATACATTCACGGATAGAATGCCATAATTCAAAATATGATGACTGTAAACACTAAACAGGATGAGATGATATAACTATATGATGTCTTTATTAAATCTGTTGCCATGCCATAATTCAGATAGATGATGTGTATGTACTATGTAAACATGATGGCATGATATAATTCAAATATATGATTTATATAGTAAGCAAGTAAGCAGATGGCAATCCATATATGATGTAAAAACTAAGCAATGCAAGAGAACATGCATGACATGGGTAATATAACCCTGCCAAGTTTGAGCATAGACCTCAGGGGGGAAATAGGACTGGTCATCAGTCTCTGAATCCTCCTCTAAGGAGCTCTCTGTAACCAGCAAGATGTCTGCTTTAGCAGGTAGCATTGTCTGCTCTGAATACCTTGTTTTCACTCCAGATACTTCCATCACCGCTTCAAATGGCTGATGCACAGGAAGAGTAGTTGAATATACAAACATTGTCGACAAATGGAACACGTAATACAAAAAAATGATAGCATGATATAATTCACATACATGATGATTGGCTAAACAACATGGCATTGCATAATTCACATATATAATGCCTTTGCAACAAGATAGCATTGTATAATTCACATATATAATGTCTTGCAACAAGATGGCAATGCATAATTGACATATATGGTAATTAGACACTGGATAGGTGGCATTCACACAAAGCATGTCTAAACTAATCAAATGACATAGCAATGCGAGACACCATACGCACGATATGAGCAACATAACCTTGCCAAGTTAGAGCATACACCTCGGAGCGGGGGGGGGGGATAGGACTGGTCATCTGTCTCTGAATTCTCCTCTAAGGAGTTATCCGCAACCAACGAGATATGCGCTTCGTCAGATAGCATAGTCTGCTCTGAAGGCCTTGTTTTCACTCCAGAATTTGCCATCATCGTGTCAAATGGCTGATGCACACGAAGAGCAATTGAATGTAATAACATTGTTGACAAATGTAATATGTAACGAAAAAAGGATGGCCTGATATAATTTACATATAAGATGACTGGCTAGGCAGGATGGCATTGCAAAATTCACATATATGATGCCTGGCTAAACAAGATGGCGTTGCATAATTCACATAAACGATGAATAAACTAAACAGATGGCATTCGCACAAAGGATGTCTAAACTAAGCAGATGACATATTTGATGTATAAAGTAAGCAATGCAAGTCACCATATGCATGATATAACCAACATCAGCATGCCAAGTTAGAGCGAAGACCTCAGGGGGTAAATAGGAGTTGTCTTCTCCTTCTGAATCCCTCTCAGAACAAATATCTTCCTCTCGGTTACAATCCGAAATGCGTGGAGGGGGGCTGCCTTTGCGCCTACCATGGAGCGACGTCTGCATGAAATTTTATTGCCACGCAAGGCTCGTCTCTTTTGCTCTACATGTTCAGTTCCATTCTTTACAATAACTGTCATGCATAGGAATAAAACATAGTGAGATTATGTAAGGAGTGCACGCATTAATCCAGAGTGATGGTAGCAACCTGTGGATAGACCCAAAACCAATAATAGCAGGCAGATAATGGCTTCAGTTAAAAAAATACAGATAATGGCTTCTTTACTGTTTGTTTCCCACCCAACATGAAACTCATAGTAGACACCGGAGATCAACCAGATAGTAGATAGATAATATTGATAGCGGCCGCGATATGTGTACCACACAACCATTTAAAAACTCAAGTTTGACCATTAGTTTGGAGCTGACTCAGAGTCTAATTGGTGAATAGGATGATAAAGTAGCATGTAATATTAAGCGATGCATAACGTAAGCAGACACGAAAGAGTGTGACCTCTTTTGCGGACCCGTGTAGTCCTCGAGGTCATCTGCTCGGTTGATGATGGTAGTGCAGTTTTCATGGCTGCCGGCAGCGGGGAAGAAGATCTGAGGTGGCGAAAGACAGTCTGGAGGCCGGATCCCTACTATGCTGGACCCTCCTGTCATTTTTGGAGCAGCTGAGTTGGGGTGGACGACGACGCAGCAGGAGCAGGACAAACCACGCAAGGTTTTCTTTGACAACTATCTGTAAGAGAAGTAATTATGTAAGGGCTCGTTTGAATTGGAGGATTCCAACAATGCAGGGATAGGAAATAGACAAGAATAGGATAGGAATGCACGTGCAAAACAGAGAATTTAAAAACACAGGATTTTTGCCAATCTGGGTGTTTGATTCACAACAATTGGAAGATCACAGGATGCAAAGAAGCATGGTGAGATTAAGTCAAACCACAAGAAAATGTACGGTTATAATGCTATTCTGCTACTATCTCTTAGTCTTGTGCTTCATGAATAGGAATTTGAAAACGAGGACAAGTGAAAATTAAAATTCCTACGTTTTTTCTTTCAAGGAGACACTAAAGGAACAAATCCGTGTGCTCAGTGGACAATATATATAACATGTAGAGAAAAAAGAGATGCAACAAGTGTACAACCTCTTTGGCGAAGCCATGTCGATCTCAGCGTGATTGGGTTGGCCGGTGAGGATGCTACGGCTGACTTGGCTGTCAGAGGAGGGGAAGAAGATCTTAGGCGTCTGGAGATGGAGCGCGAGGTACTGCTCCGCTGTGATGGAGGGTTTCGTCGTTGGAGCACCTCCGGTGAGTTGTACGATGCCGAGGCTGAAGTAGGACAAGAGAGACAACGAACAACGTTAACCTGAGTGGAATTCTAATAGCATCTCCAATACATGACGTAAAATACATAAACACAAAGTGCTAGATGTAAAATACATCAGCTGCTCATCTCTAAACTTAACTGTCGAAACTGAATTTAACTGCCGAAACTGAACTTAACTGTCGAAACTGAACTTAACTGTCGAAACTGAATTTTGCTGTCAAAACTGAATTTTGCTGTCGAAACTGAACGCACTAGCAAGGTGAGGCTACACATCGGTGACTGACTTTTTCATCTCTGGTCAGTCGATTTTGCAGCCGTTGGATACGAAATCAAGGGCCTGCGGTTCATCTTCAACCTCCAGCCCCTGAGCCGGCCAAACAGCAGCCCCCCGCCGCCCGCGGCCGGTGGTGCGCCGCCCTGCCTGCACCGAAAACACCCGCACCACCGGTCCACCGCTGCCCCGGCCATCCCTCTAGCCCCCCCCCCCCCCCCCGTGCCGAGCTTTTTCTCCGGCGATCCCCATGCCACCGCCCCGCCAAGGCACCGCCACTGCCGGCGACCACCACCCCATCCTGAGCCCTAATATAGATAGTGGGGTACCTCTCCAGCGAGCCCCCCTCCCTGCTGCGGCTGGTTCTTCCTTCACCCCGGAGGCATCGGAGTGAAGTGTAGCTAAATCAGAGCAGCATCGCAAGCAAGAGCAAGAGCGAGAGTAGCAGCGCGAGCAAGATCAATAGCACGAGCAGACCAGGCAGGGGACCGAGAGCAAGAGCAGAGCAGCAGCGCGAGCGAGAGCTAAAGCAGCAGCAGGTCCTACTGATGTGGACGTCGCCGCCGAGGGAGCGATGCCGTGGAGGAAGTGGCCGGCGACGCCGCTGTGGATGGAGCCGCGCCGTGTCGGCTCGGGACCGAGCGCCGGCAGCACTGTGAGATCGAATCAAGAAGAAAATGTGGCGATTAGTGTACAACCTCTTTGGTGGCGCCGATTAGGCCGCAGCTTCATCTCGAGGAAACGGTGATGATGATGCTCTTCCTGTGGTGCATGTGAAGACGGCGGTGTGGGAATGGAGGTGGCGTGGAAGACGAGGGGAACATCGGGGCAGCTCCTTGGAGGTGGAGGACGGGGTGGTTGAACCGGCGGGACGATGAGATCGACGACGGATCCTCATCCGGTACGGTGGATGAGGGACATCGAGGTGTTGCTGTGGACGACGTCGTCGGGGAAGAGGCTCCGGCTGGGTGGCGGACGGAGTAGGGTGTGGGGTTTTGTCGCGGGTTTTCACGGCCTCGGTGTACGAATGGGTGGGCGGATGGGATGGCGGTGGGGAACCATGGCTTAGAGACACGCTTGTCCGAAATGTGGGGTAAGTTACGAAAGTACCCCCACCGATTTGAGGCGGTTCTTTCAGTTCAGGGGTACCACGGGCATTTCACGTGTCGGGATTTCATAGGAGGTGGGAGTTTTCGCGCGTGTTGTAATTTCGGAATAGCAAGGCGCGGGTTGAGATGGTGGGAGTTGTCGGAGCACAACGAGACAAAGATATATCTTAAATATTTCGGGCTAACAAGGCGCGGGTTGAAATTTCCGGACAAGCCTAACTTGTACTGTACCAAATCAATGCGCCCTACAAATGTCAGTCAAAACTTTGAATTCATGTTATGCTCAATTAAAATATTTCGCTACATGTATAATGCATGCAACCTACTACTCATGAACGTTTTAGTGCATTCCAAACGTATATACTATCGCTTCAATATGAACTAAATTTGAATTCGTTTCTCTATTTGAATAAGATCTATAGTAATGATTGTTGTGAAGTCAAAGCATTTGAATTCGTTTCTCTGTTCTAATAAGATCTACAATCATCATTATTGTCAAGTTAAACCATCGTTTGTGTATTATCTTCACAACACACCACATGATTAGTCTCGAGTTACATATGAACTATGTGTACTATATGAACTCGAACTAGATTTTTTGAATCTACTTTATTTTGATTTCAAATCACATTACGTTTCTAGCTCTAGCTAGATCTTCATAATCTAAACCATGTCTCATATGTATAATGTTTTTATCACATTATGTACGGTGCCCAGCCCCCTACGCCTACAAGTATTTAGATGTGAGTTGCAAACACCACACATTACCACAAATTCAAATAAAATGTGAGAATGTTCGATATATAGTATTGTTTAGATTGTTCGATATTTAGTTGTAAGCTGCAAACGCCACACATTATCACAAATTCAAATAAAATGTGAGATTGTTTGATGTATAGTATGGTTTAGATTGTTTGGCATTTAGCTGTGAGTTGCAAATGCCATGCATTACCACATTATGGTATAACATGTGCACAACTCGTGTATCACCGCTATATTCATGCATGCAATGTTTAAAACACTATGATCTCCTATTCAAATATATGAATCCGCTTTCATATCAAATTATGATCTTTGTTAGTCTCTTACACCCACACAATCCTCTAACCTTTGTACCACTAACTTTCTCTCGTGCATGCACACGCCCTCCTCGCCCTCCCCCCTCGGCATTCTATCCACCGGGCACATTCATTTTTTTCTTTAGGTCGTTCTCCTAGAGTCTCCACAACTCCTTTCCGACACACACCGATCGATAAACCTCTCCAGCGATGCCTGCCTACAACATACAAATACACCTTCAATCTCCTCCTTTATGTGTCCTTGCCTCGTGTCTCTCATACGGTCAGACACACGTGTAAACTCTCGCCCCTCTTTTCATCGCTCTCACAACTGCACACTCCTACCCCTATCTAGCTAGTAGTTGGGCCTCTCGCACCACCTCCTAGCTCCATTCTCTCTGTCTATCCGTCTCGATGGGCCTTATTTGCCTCTAACAAATGGACGTACACCGACCGATCTCTCGCTATACATATAGCTAGCTAGGTCCTTATAACTCGTTTTTAACCACACGTCAATCGATCTACCTCATTAGTTGTGTCTCTCCCTTCGTCTGACAAACAACAATTGATCTACCAATCTAGTTAGGTTTGCTTACCAAACACATGGTTCCCCTTCATCATCCATGGATGCGTCCCGACAGATCTATCACGCACAGGCACACACAGAAACACATCCCCACTCTTATTGATAACATTGCAGTTCCACCCTCAGTTTGTCTAGTAGGCCTCTCCCACCATCTTCGAGAAGCAACTCCATCACCCATCCATTACTCTACCCCTCTCCCTCCCTCTCTTGCCTCTCTCTTTCCCATCATATTTCCCGTCCTTCAGTTATGTATGGATGTCGACCGATCTCCCTCAAGACATATCTGGGTCTCTCCTTCTCAACATATATACGAGTCGTTCTACCTCTATAGTTAGGCCTCTGCCTACCCCTCCCACCACCCCCTCCCCCCACACACACCGATACATCGAGCGCTCTAGTCATGTCTCCCTGCCACACACAAACTTGACGTGTGCCCTCTAACGTTTCGGTAAGCCAGTCGCCCTATATCTTTGACTTGTACACACACACAATTTCGATGGCTCTCTTCATCGATCTCGCACCCACCCACTTGATCCTCTCTTCGACTCTATCGATAGCTATGACCCCTCCCTCTCTTCTCGTGGATTGCCTGACCCTCTATGTATGATATGGATAGGCCTCCATTTCACACACATTGCATGCAAAATTTTGTTTGAGATGTCATCGACACATATTCCCACAAATAATTCACGAAATCAACCCCCACCCAAAACAAAAAACACTCACGAATGCGGTTTGTATCTCTCTCACACACCCACGTAGGGGGGGGGGCGTGCACGAAGAGAGGAGGTGCATGCACGACGCACTTACTCCCGTCTCTTTCCCAACCACTCCCGCGCGGGTACACGGTGGAGCTCATTTCTGTACGAAAAAGGCAGCCCACATGGTAATTTGGCACGTGTACTAGTTGTCCACTTGGTGGAGGGAGGATCGTCTACCACGGGTGAATAAACAAATTGCGACTTGACGTGTTATGTTAAAAAAAGAGGCAAACCATGTGGGGCCTACCTTAGAGGCAAGGCTCTATACACTGGAGTACTTTTGATGTGTCCCATCAACTCACAGAACAAGGAGAATCTTGCTTAGTACGCTGTCTCCCCCGCCCACGGGCGCGGTGGATCGCAGGATGAGGTGAAGCTTGCTTACTACGCCTTACGCCTGCTCCCTCGCCCATGCGCGCGGTGGCTCGTAGGACGAGGAGAAAAATTTACTACTCCCTCCATTTACTCCTCGTCCCTACTACCTTAGTTATAGAGATTATATCATATTGTTTGGAATATATATGTCCTTTAGTAGATTTCAATATGAACTACTAGTACATACTCCAAACACTAATGTATATAGACGTATTTTAGAGTGTAGATTCACTCATTTTGCTCCGTATGTAGCACTCTCCCTCGCCCCTCGACCCTCGCCCATGTGGTGGACGTGCAACAATTCATTCGGTCTCATATAGCCAGAACGATATATACTGCACTACCATTATTGCTCGACTTCCCGAAGAGGCGAAGAGCCAATCGCAAGGTTAATATTTTGGAGATGCCAAGCGCAAGGTTATAGGAGAACGAGTAGTAGGTGCCACGTCATTTATAAATAAAGTTTTTTTTCTTCAGTGGCACGTACGCAATATGATAGGTTCATATGGAGAGAAAAGGAAACCGCTCCACTATATACATAGTCAGGACGGGCCAGCCTACACGGTTGCTTGCTGAGATTGCTCTCTTCACACTCTCTCGCACAAAATGATTGTGGCCACATCTCTAACATCCCGGCGGATCACGTCCGCTTGGGGAAGGGGTGGATGCTTAGTGTAGATGCGGTGGCCGTCGCCGATGGCGAAAACCCACCGTCGGCACGTCCCGATCAGGGGTCTCCGCCGTTCTCTCTCAAAGCCGGTGAGGTTGCCTTCATCCCTTGTTCACTGCCACGACGTGCAGTTGCCGCCTCCCGCCGCCCTCCTCAAGGTTGAGCTACGTCCCTCAGGTACAACTCCCTTTACAGCCGGCTTGCACCACTGCTCCAGCTGCCCACATCACTCCCTATGGATATTTCTCTACTTCTTTGCCCCGCACATACCTCTACTGGCTTCTACGTACTGTATTTGTGATGAGTTTATGTCTCATCAACTAGTCCCAGCAATCTTATTCTAATCACGCGTGTTCAATTTCTTTGCCATAGGGATGCTCATCTCGATTTTGGTGAAACTGCACAAAATGATCTGATGGTCAAAAGGTTGCAAACTTCATTTATTAAGAAGCTCGAATGTTGCTAGCAAATTGAAGCCTGGTCAGGGTTCATGGTTCAAGGGCTAGGGACTGCATGCATCATTTTTTCTTTAGCTTCCTCTGTTCCAAAATAAGTGTCAGCTTTAGTAGTAGTACAACTTTGTACTAAAGTTTGCACAAAGTTGAGAAACTTATTTTGGAACGAAGGGAGTACATATTTGCTATGATCTGTCAATCATTGAGATGCAATAGCATGCATGTTAGTCTCCTTTGTATTTGATGAAATGTTGCAACGGGCAACCTTGGACGCAAGATACATGTAACAGAAGCTGGAAGCTTCATAGCATTGTACAAATTTATCTCGCTGATAAATTATAGTACGTACTATACTAGTACTTCCTCCGTTCCTAAATATAAGTCTTTGTAGAGATTTCACCATGAACCACATGCGGATGTATATAAATGCATTTTAAGTGTAGATTCATTCATTTTGTTCCATATGTAGTGGAATCTCTACAAAGACTTATATCTACTAGTAATAGCTAGCCCCCACTACTAGGAATTCTCTATCCTCTCCTTGAGCCACGTCATCAAAATTGATGTAGCCGTTAGATGAAGTAAATCAGTCCATAATAGCCGTCTGATCTTGACGTTGAGAGGCTCCGCACTAAGGCACATGCAATCATGCAGAAATACAATGCCCCATGCATGTGAGTGGGTTTTAAATAAAATCAACATGTCTGCATGCAAGCATGCACTGGTAGCATGCATGTAAGTGAGCTTTTAAGTCCCATTAACATGTCAAAAAGAAAAATATAATCCCATTATGCAGTAGGAGTTGGCTGATCTTTTTTCCTTATGTGGGATGATCTAAATGATGATGGGAGTTTATTTAGTTTGGCTACCACATTTGTCATGTGGTTATAGAGTTTTTTTTGTTCTATGAAATCGATAATTTTGCGTAGAAAGATATACCGCTGTTCTGCGCCAACGCGCGGGGACTCATCTAGTAATATTTAGGAACGGAGGGAGTACTATGTAAAGAGTTAGGTGTCGCACGGTGATAGTGTGAGGTGGGCCATGTAATCACTGAGCCTGCGTGTTTTCACTGCTCTTGCACGCCTCCGCTGTAAGAATGGAGAAAATTGTAATCTAGTAGTAGTATACCTCCTTTCGCAGAAAGCGTGGGACATCCAGCAGTCCTACCACCTCAGTAATAAAGACCAATGAGCCATCAAATCACATAGACTCAGTAGTAAGTTGGACGGACGAAGCAACCATCACTCTGGCGCCAGTGAGAGGTCGCGTCCGCTCTGCCCGGGCATGAATGCGGCACCGATTCTTTGGAGCGGCACTGACCGTTTCGGGCGGGAAGCACGCACGGGCGATGGAGGGGCTTTGGGTGGGCCAGGCCGGTCAGGAGTGGGCGTGGCAGCTGTCCGCATGTCCCTACCGGACACGCCCGGAAACGAGAAGATGCACCGACTCTCGCGGCTAAAATCGTACACTACACAACATCTCTCTGTAGGAGTAGGTCGATCTGTCGCTCTCTCTAACACACACATGGTGTTAAACACATACACACACACACACGCACACGCACACACCTTGGTCCCGTTGCACCTTCTAACGTGACTTATTACACCTAGACGGAGGGAGTAGTAAGTATATGAGATACGGTGGCACACTGACTTAAGTCGAATACAAGTGCCCAAAATTTGTGTGCATGTTATAATAAGGATTCACTTAAAATAGTATGTGAGCAAACAGAGGGATCAATTGGACGGTGTTCCCGAGTAGTAGCGAGATGTGTGAGGTAAGATAGACCGCTGGCGCTTTTAATTTTTCTTATTAATTTGTTTGTTTTACCCTCTGACTAGTGGGACCCAACGTACTATGTGGAGAGAGGTAAGGTGACTAAGGCTGCATTATTTCTGCACCATTGTTGATAGTCTTACCACCAAAGCCACATGACACGATTATGATTGAAATCCCAATGACTCCCACACACACACACACAAAAACACGGCATGCTTGTCACATGAATGCAGGAATGTATAAAAGGTTATTTCCCTCTCGTTGAACATAACGGGAGGGTTGTGTAGCTGGTTAGCCTGTTCGCTCATCAAACTTGAGGTCTCAGGTTTGATAACTACACTTGAGCATAATTTGTGCCAGGAGGATTCTTTGACTGGTCAAAATGTTTTCTAGGGTTTGCACGCTTCACACTCTCTCTCCAGTATATATATATACACGCTGGAGCCTCAGCGCTTGTAGTTGCTCTCTTCACACTCTCTTGCCCTCTCCCCCTGGAGCCTCAGCGCTTGTAGTTGCTCTCTTCACACTCTCTCGCCCTCTCTAGATCTAAACAAGACTTTGTTGGCCTGTTTCTCCCCTCATTGCTGCTCAAAGAGCCGGCAGGATCCGTCCGCCGGGAAGGGAAGGAGGCTTAACGCTGTCGCCATCGGCGAGGGACTATTGGGGCAGCTGTTCACTTTCCACCCAGCGGCGGTGCGGGAGGGCCTCCGACCTCTTCTTCTTTGCCGTCGTCCCGTCGCCCACCGAACCACGCCCCAAGAACCTTAAGGTATAATTTACTTACTCCACATGCATTGCTCTAGCTGCATGTATACCATGAATCTAGGAGTGGTTCAAAGAGGAAAGGAGTGGGGGAAAGTAGTGGGAAAAGCTGTATATAGCTTGAATCTAGGACGTGGTTCAAAGAGGAAATGAAGGGGGAAAGTTGTATAGCATTAATCTAGGACGTGGTTCAAAGAGGAAAGAAATGGGGGAAAGTAGTGGGGAAAGTTGTATTGCATAAATCTAGGACGTGGTTCAAAGAGGAAAGGAAGGGGCGAAAGTACTAGTTCAAAAAGGAAAGGAAGGGACAAGGCTGTAGAGTTTGAGCAGGACTAGATTTGCTATGCTCCCATAGGGAAAGGCGTCTAAAGATAACAAAACTGGGACCAACACAAATATGCTCCTTGGTTGTTTGTTCTTTGTTGCAACAGACTGTGCATGACCACAGTACATCAGTAGATGCACATGGTGCTGGTGCGTCCACTGTCCCATGCAACTCATTAGCTGTTGCTAATCTAAGGCCCTGTTTGGTTAAAAACTCCCTAGTCCCTACCTGCTGGGTTCCAGGGACTAAACATGGACTAGAGGTTATTAAATGACATGCTAAAAGACCATGTTACCCCTAGTAATGAACTAATAGAGACAAGGTGCGATGCATGGCAGGGGCAATTGTTGGAAAAAGTCCCAAAAAGACTCCTTCGGGGTCTTCTTTCTTTAGTCCCAAATGCCCACTTTTAGTCCCTAAAAGTCCCTCCTCTTTGGTTTAGATGGGACTCACACGGAGTTTTTTTAGTCCCTAAACCAAAATGTCCCTGTAAACAAACACCCTCTAATAATGCTGCTGGAAAATTAATGCAATGCCACAGTTAAAAGCAAATTACATGTTTAACAAATTTTATTGTTAATATAATATCTATGTTAATATTAATCAATGCCACCGTTTGAGAAATGCTACTGTCTTGCTTTCTTTCCCATTTAGATAAGGTAGATGCTTCTATTTGTTGGCTTCTGTGTCATCCACCATTATTGACCACTAATTGTTTCCTTTGCACCTCTGTGTAAACAGGGTTATCTGCTTCACTTCGTTGCCATTGTGACCTTTTGTTGCACTGCACAAAACACTTTTGTTTTAAGAGTGTTTTGTGTAGTTCAACCAAAATGTCTATTGGACTTCGGGTTCCGGCAGACCCTTGAGGTTCGAACACTGGGGTGCGCGCGGAGATTTCGCCTTCTACCTACCTGCACTCCTCCGCCTCGCTAAGATCTAAGCCATGGAAAGAACAGCACAAGAGACACAGGGTTTATACTGGTTCGGGCCACCGTTGTGGTGTAATACCCTACTCCAGTGTGTGGTGTGGTGGATTGCCTCTTGGGCTGATGATGATGAGCAATACAAGGAAGAACAGCCTCGCGAGGGTCTGTTCTTGGCTGAGGGGAGGAACTGCTTGGAGGAGTTCAGTCACCCTTCTCTCTCTCTCTTCTCGATTCTCTCTCCGATTTCCATTCCTCTACCCTGTGGGTGGCTAGTCCTATTTATAGGCAAAGGCCCTGGGCCTCTTCCCAAATATTGAGCGGGAAGGGCGCCAACAATTGGCCATTTTGAAGGGGAACATTTGGTACACTTATCCTGACAAAAGTTGGTCCTCGCCTGCCAAAGGCTCTGGTGGTGACGCTGGCTTGGGCTCCACAATGACTTCCTCCCTGCCGTTGGACTGGTCTTGGTCTCGTTGCACCGAAACGGGTGCCTTTGCTTGATGCTCTCGCCTGCGATTGCTCCCCGTGCACCAAAGAGGAAAGGAGGACACTGCGTGGGCTGGCGCCCGCCTGGCACCCTTGGTCGTCATGGCTTGCATCACGGGCACCTCGTGAGGTACCCCGCCTTGATCTCTCCGCCTCCTCACGAGCCAGCCTGATGAGGCTGTGCCTGAGGAAGCTCCGTGTCGTCCGCCCCGCGAGGCTTGGCCCCTCGCGAGGGTCTTGGGTCTGTGTTGATGAAGATGGGCCATGCTGGGCCCCCCTTTGAGCCACGCCGCAGGCCGCAGGCAGGCAAGTTTGGGGACCCGCATTCCCAGAACGCCGACAGTAGCCCCCGGGCCCAAGGCGCGCCCAGACTTGGCCGTGCAGGAAGGCGAAAGGGCAACAACGAAGCACCGTGGGCCCTAACAGCCTGCGGCCTTGGGCGCCACGTGGCGGTTGACTGGACGTGGGCGCCTCAGCAACCGCGCGAGTTGATAAGGGAGCGGCATCTGCCTAGGATTTGTTTTTTTTGCTTTCTCCGGTTGCTGCTCAGATCCCCTTTCTTCTGCCTCTCCTTCCTTCCTCCAAAATTTCCAGATCTACTCCGACCACGTGACCTAGGAAGCCATGGCGCCTCGTCAGTCCCCGGTCGGAGCTTGGTACTCATCTGCCCTGGACTCGCCGAACGTGTCGGAGGCGAGCCTCGCCCGGTTGCGCCGGATGGTGGCGGCGCAGGGCATCGACGGGGCGAAGGTGTTCAAGGCCGGCTCCGCCACCCCTGAGGGCCAAGGGAGCACCTTCTATCCGTTCTTTGTAAGCGCCATTGTTGCTGGCCTGGTGCCTCCCTTCTCCGAGTTCTTCTTCTCTATCCTCCGCCATTATAAGCTACAGGCTCTGCATGTCAACCCCAACTCCGTCCTTTTCCTAGCAATCTTCGCCTATTACTGCGAGGCTCACGTAGGGGTGCAGCCCTCAGTGGCCTTGCTGCGCCACTACTGTCGTGGTTCTAACTCTGACAGTGATGTAGGGGGGTGTGTATGGAGAGGCTAGATCTCAGCTATGGAGAAGTTGTAAACACACCAGGATATACGAGTTCAAGCCCTTCGCGGAGGAAGTAACAGCCCTACATCTCGGTGCCCGGAGGCGGTCGATTAGATTATAGGTGTGTGAATAACTGGGGTGCAAACCCTTGCTACTGAGGAGGGGGGTGGCTTATATAGAGTTTGCCAGACCCCTCCGGCCCTCAGTAATGCAGGGTTAAAATACATTAAGACTGGGCGTTACTGGTAACGCCCCTAATAAAGTGCTATGATGACCATAAAGACTACTTAATGGCCGACCGTTTGCTTGCGGAGTGACTTTAGATCTCCTGTCAGTCGAGTGGTTGGCTTCGTGGTCGAGTGATAGCTCCCTGGTCGAGTGTCTTGAATCCGTCAAGTGGGATACCTTCAAGTCGATTGAAAGGTGACTTCTTCTAGGGATGTCCTTGGGTAGGGCTCTTAGGACAGGTCCATGCCCCTACCCTAGGTACATAGCTTCATCATTAGCCCTCGAATGGATCGAGGTTCGAGTGGGGAAGGAGTTGGGGGTCCTTCCGTCTGGTCCTTAGCGTTATATGAATGTCTTGTACTGGATCAATTGTCACGAATGATGTTGTCGACTTCTTTCGGTCACCTTGATCCATTCTTGGTCTCTCGTCGAGTGAATTTCCTTACTTGTGGAATACCGAGTGCCGGCACGAGCGGGATCTTCTGTTTGATGAGTTGTTCCGCAGCCCGCGGATTTCGCGGGATTTGAATTTCAGGAAGCGAGCGGGACGGGGGCGGCCGCAGTAATCGGATGGGATAGGACAGAAGCTCCTCGATCCCCGCGCCACCTTTTTCACCATGTACTGCGCGTGCGCCTGTTGCGGGATTTGACGGGATCGCCTGGGCCTACCGGTCAGCCACTCGGAAGCGGTTCCTTATAAGTTGCCGGCTCGGGGCTCCCCAACAGTGTGCTCTCGCCTTTCTTCCTCCCCCCGCAAGGTCCTCTGCCACCTCCGCTCTCACCCTAGCGCCGTAGGTCCGTTCGAGCCTCGCCGGCGACGATGGTGAAGGACAAGACGTCGGCTTTGGAGCGCGCGAAGAAGGCGGCGGTGCAGGGGAATGGGAAGAAGTCCGCTCGGGGCGGATCTTCCTCGAGGACTGCTCTGCCCAGGGATTGGATCCAGGGCGACTGGATGCCATCGGTGATTCGGTAGGAAGATCTTGACGACATGGTCGAGGGGGGAGTCATTCCCCATGAAGCTGCGTGTCTCCCGGGGAGAGAAGTCAAACCCCAACCTTGTGACGGTGAGTGCGTCCTCCTTGCCACCCATATCGATCGCGGATTTTCTCTACCTCCTCATCCTCTTTTCCGGAGCTTTTTGAACTTCTTCGGAGCGCAGCTCCACCATTTCACTCCCAATTCCATCATGTATCTTGCGGCTTTCGTTTCCTTGTGCGAAAGTTTCTTGGGTTGCCTCCCTCATTAGGGACTCTTTAAACACATCTTCACTTGCCGTTCCCAATCGGTAAAGAAAGCCAAGTCGAGTGACAAACAGACGCAAGTGATCCAGCTGTGCGGGAGCCTGGTGATCCAGATGAGGGGAAAAAGTTCTTTTCTGTCTATCACTTTTCCCGAGTTGGTCCGTGGTTGGCAGTCGACCTGGTTTTATTGCCAAGACTAGGTGACCCCAGGGCAGTCGACTGGGCTTCCCCCTTTCTCTCTGGACCGAGCTCAAAAGCCTGCCTCTCTGAAAGTGGTGCCAGAGGAAAAGGCGCAAGTCAAGGTGCTGGTTGGTCGAGTGGTTCAGCTTGTCTGAGAGGGCGTGACCGGCATGGACTTGCTGGAGGTCTTCCTTCGGAGGCGCATCCAACCTCTCCAGGCTCATGACCACCCGATGTGGCTGTACTCGGGTCTCGAGGACACCACTCGGATTCACCCAGAGGAGGTCACTGACGAGATGCTGGAAGGGTGGCTGTCGAGCATCAGAGGGAACAAAGACAACCCCCGAGGAGCCAGGAGGGTCCCTCCGCTCGACAACTCATTTGAAGTGGACCAGGTTTGACCTTGTGTCCCCGACTGAGATCTTGCTTTCTTTATTTGCTCTCTTTGAGTCGGTCGACTGACTTTCGACTTTTCTGCTGTTCTCCAGGCAACTACAGAGATGTACTCGACACCCAACGGAGCACAGGAGCAGGCCGAGGAAGGGGAGGCGAGCGGAGGCGAAAGCGGAGAAGAACAGGGGGAGTGGGAATCTGACGGCGAAGGAGAGGGAGACGACGACGTCGACTCCAGCTAAGAGGAGGAGGAGGAGGAAGCTGAACCTCCCCGCTCGGAAAGGCGATCCAAGCTTACACACGACCCTGCGCGGGAACGTGGTAAGGCGACTGCTCCCGTTGGGCAGTCCTCGAAGCGCCCTCGGACCTCTTCTCCAGCGCCGACTAAAAAAGCTCCCAAGCACCCCCGCGCGGTGCCGTCCAAGCCACCCAAGGCTCTGCCCAAGATGAGGATGACTGTCCCCACCATTTCTGGGTAATGATAGAACTTGTTCTCCTTTGTCGACCGTGGACGGGTCCTTGGTCGATCCACTGAGCCAACTGACTTTCTTTCAAAATTTGCAGTGCTACTACGTCTGAGATATCCTCCAAGGACGATGATCAAGAGATGGAAGATGCTGTTACTTCCAACCCTGGTATGATTACTGATGTTCTGCCTTGAATCGACTAATGATTTCTCATAACTCTGGTCGATTGAATTTTTCTCGTAGCTCCTCCTCATGTTATTAACCTCCCTGACGACGACGACGACGAAGTGCCGCCGAGAGTGAGGCGGAATAGGAAAGCGTCGGCTGGCAAGACCCCACAATCCACTCCGGCGCCTGAGGCCGTAGCTCGAGACGATGGTGATACCACTTGGGCTTCTGTGACTTTCGCCATTCCTCTGACGGGTGTGCGGCCCCTGACGTCGACCGTAAATCTGCCTTCGCTCTTCGCCACACACCACGTCCCTGAGGACCAAGTGGGTGCAGCTAAGGAAGCTATACGCCAGGCAGGGATCATGATGGAGCAGGTCAAGGTGGTTCGAGAAGCCAGCCAAGCAGCTTATGACGCGAGTTCAGCTCTTCAGAGTAACGTCCAGGTCAGTCGAGTCACTGCTTGTTCTGTTAGGGTATGCTATCTGAAGAATATCTTTTCTGAAGATCTTTAAATCTGTACACCCACTGGGTGTGTCCTTTAAGTCTTGGACGAGTGGGGGCACGCTGAGTGCACCCACTGGGTGTAGTCTTGTGTTGCTGTAGTTCTTCTTCACTCGGTCTGGTCAGGCCATGTCGAATGAAACTGTATCCGGTCGACTGCGGGCAGTCGATTTTTTTTCAAAACCAATGGGGGCACGCTGAGTGCACCCACTAGGTGTAGTCCCCGAGACTACGGTGGACTGCTGGCAGTCGACTGTAGTCTTAGAAACGCCATCATTGTCTCTTGGTTACTCGGAAGCAACTTATCTTGGACCTCTGTCGACTGATTTTTGCAGAAATCCTGTGAACTTGTGGCTCTCTATACTGAGTTGGAGAACAAACAGATCCAGCTCAACCTTGACTTGAAGCTTGCTCAACAGAACCTGCAGAAGGCGCGAGAAGAAGCAAAAGGTATGGCTGGTGAAGTTTCTCATTCTTGACGAGTGACTTTTTCTTTCTTGCCCGTTCTTGACGTTGAGCTCACTCGACGTTCTATAGATAAACTGGAGGAAGCTCTGAAGAAGAAGGATCAAGATCTTGCCGAAGCACAGAAGGAGGCCTTGAGCAAAACGAAGCTTGCAGAAGAGAAACTGGCTTCGGTCGGAACTCTTGAACAGGAGAACTCCAGACTAAAAACTGCTCTCGAGACAGCTAATCAAGAGACCAGCCAACTGAAGAACGTCAAGATGGTTCTGCAGGACAAGGCGGGTGAGCTGGCGGGGAAGGTAAACGATCTGGAGGCTTATCTCGGTGGACTCGCCAAGAAGCTGTTCGTCATGCTCGAAGGTAATTACTCCGACCCGGCTGTCTTGCAGTTACCAAGCCCGTGTAAGGCCACTGTCTTATTCTTGAATCGTGTTTGCAGAATTCTGCCAGAGCTTCGAAGAGGAAACCAGTCGAGTGGAGACAGGCTTGGATCCCGCCAATTCTCTCGTGAAGGACGAGGCTGCTATGAACGTGCTCCGACTGGAGTCTCGTGTTACCTGCGTTGTTGACTATCTTGCTCATCTGAAGGTTGCGATGTCGCGGATCGACACATCACTCTAGCCTGGAACGACGCTTCAGAACGACCTCGAGTCCCTGATGGTTCGACTGAATGAAGTCCCGGGTCGAGTGGCGGAATGGAAGAAATCTTCTGCTAGATGTGGTGCTGATGTCGCTTTGTCTCTGGTCCGCGTCCATTGCAAGGAGGCGCCAGAAGAAAAGCTGGCCGCCATCCAAGTTTCCAATACCAGGAAGCACATCTTTCAAGACTTCATGGAGACTTTCATCGCTGCTGCTACTCGTATTGCAGACGGGATCGACTTGGACGAGTTCGTCGCCCCTTCCAGTCCTCCGCTTGAGGAATGAAAAACCTTTATGCTTCACTTTAAATTTACCTCGGAATGCCGAGTGGATTTTGTAACCGTTAAACTCTGTCGAGCCGAGGGCTCGAGTACTTTGATCTGAGGTCCGGGACCTTTAGGCCTTATCTGAACTTGATTTCTCGTTGAATATCTTCATGGATTGATCCGTCGAGTGGAACTTGATCTTCACTTAGAATAACCTTGTATTTGTGGTGTAACTCCGAAGGAGAAGGTAGCAGTCGATTTGCGCCTCGTCGTCCTTGCGGATTGGGTTGTGTTCCGCACTTAGGCGAGCGCTGGGCTGCAGCTAAGCCGCCGAGTGGGAGGTTTGCTCTCCACTCGGTAGGATTTTTAAACACTTAGGCGAGCACTGGGCTGCAGCTAAGCCCTCGAGTGGGAGGTTTGCTCTCCACTCGGTAAGATTTTTGAACACTTAGGCGAGCACTGGGCTGCAGCTAAGCCCACGAGTGGGAGGTTTGCTCTCCACTCGGTAGGATTTTTGAACACTTAGGCGAGCACTGGGCTGCAGCTAAGCCCCCGAGTGGGAGGTTTGCTCTCCACTCAGTAGGATTTTTTCAAACTTAGGCGAGCACTGGGATGCAGCTAAGCCCCCGAGTGGGAGGTTTGCTCTCCACTCGGTAGGATTTTTAAACACTTAGGCGAGCACTGGGCTACAGATAAGCCCCCGAGTGGGGGGTTTGCTCTCCACTCGGTAGGATTTTTAAACACTTAGGCGAGCACTGGGCTGCAGCTAAGCCCCCGAGTGGGAGGTTTGCTCTCCACTCGGTAGGATTTTTTCAAACTTAGGCGAGCACTGGGCTGCAGCTAAGCCCCCGAGTGGGAGGTTTGCTCTCCACTCGGTAGGATTTTTTCAAACTTAGGCGAGCACTGGGCTGCAGCTAAGCCCCCGAGTGGGAGGTTTGTTCTCCACTCGGTAGGATTTTTAAACACTTAGGCGAGCACTGGGCTGTAGCTAAGCCCCCGAGTGGGGGGTTTGCTCTCCACTCGATAGGATTTTTAAACACTTAGGCGAGCACTGGGCTGCAGCTAAGCCCCCGAGTGGGAGGTTTGCTCTCCACTCGGTAGGATTTTTAAACACTTAGGCAAGCACTGGGCTGCAGCTAAGCCCCCGAGTGGGAGGTTTGCTCTCCACCCGGTAGGATTTTTAAACACTTAGGCGAGCACTGGGCTGCAGCTAAGCCCTCGAGTGGGAGGTTTGCTCTCCACTCGGTAGGATTTTTGCAAACTTAGGCGAGCGCTGGGCTGCAGCTAAGCCCATGAGTGGGAGCTTTGCTCTCCACTCGGTAGGATTTTTAAACACTTAGGCGAGCACTGGGCTGCAGCTAAGCCCCCGAGTGGGAGGTTTGCTCTCCACTCGGTAGGATTTTTAAACACTTAGGCGAGCACTGGGCTGCAGCTAAGCCCCCGAGTGGGAGGTTTGCTCTCCACTCGGTAGGATTTTTAAACACTTAGGCGAGCACTGGGCTGCAGCTAAGCCCCCGAGTGGGAGGTTTGCTCTCCACTCGGTAGGATTTTTAAACACTTAGGCGAGCACTGGGCTGCAGCTAAGCCCCCGAGTGGGAGGTTTGCTCTCCACTCGGTAGGATTTTTTAAACACTTAGGCGAGCACTGGGCTGCAGCTAAGCCCCCGAGTGGGAGGTTTGCTCTCCACTCGGTAGGATTTTTAAACACTTAGGCGAGCACTGGGCTGCAGCTAAGCCCCCGAGTGGGTGGTTTGCTCTCCACTCGGCAGGATTTTTTCAAACTTAGGCGAGCACTGGGCTGCAGCTAAGCCCCCGAATGGGAGATTTGGTCTCCACTGGGTAGGATTTTTTTCACAAACTTAGGCAAAACGGATTCGCAGCTAAGTCACCCACTGGGGGATTTCGTACACAAACAAAAGTGACAGCAATTATTGGAACACTCTTGTCTTTGATAAAAATGAACTGCAGAAGTTTTTCTTATTACATCTCATCCGAGTGAGAATTCAAGTGTAAAAGGGGCGGAGAAGTTCCGCATTCCAAGCTCGTGGCTCATCGATCTGGCGACCGATATTGTAAAGGTGATATGCTCCATTGTGGAGGACTTTGGTGACGATGAGGGGGCCTTCCCAAGTAGGGGCGATCTTGTGTGGTTTCTGTTGATCCACTCGGAGGACCAAATCCCCTTCTTGGAAGGCTCGACTCTTCACATTTCTGGCATGGAATTGACGCATGTCTTGTTGATAAATGGTCGATCGGATCATAGCCATTTCTCTTTCTTCTTCCAGGAGGTCGACTGCATCTTGCCGGGCTTGTTCTGGTTCATCTTCGGTGTAAAGTTCGACTCGGGGTGCATTGTGAAGTAGATCGCTCGGCAGGACTGCTTCGGCTCCGTAAACCAGAAAGAACGGAGTTCTTCCAGTCGACCGATTTGGGGTGGTCCTCAATCCCCACAGAACTGACGGAAGCTCGTCGACCCATGCGCCCACTGCGTGCTTGAGATCATGCATCAGCCGGGGCTTTAGTCCTTTGAGAATCAGACCATTTGCCCTTTCAGCTTGTCCGTTCGACTAGGGGTGGGCGACCGATGCGTAGTCGACTCGTGTGCCTTGAGAGGCGCAAAAAGCTCTGAACTTGTCCAAATCAAAGTTTGACCCATTGTTAGTGATGATGCTATGCGGGACTCCATATCTGAATGTTAACCCCCTGACGAAACTGATAGCAGTGCAAGCATCAAGATTCTTGATAGGCTTAGCTTCAATCCATTTGGTAAACTTGTCGACTGCCACAAGCACATGTGTGAAACCGCTCCTGCCTGTTCTCAGTGGACCAACCATGTCCAGTCCCCAAACAGCAAAGGGCCAGACGAGTGGAATGGTCTTCAGGGCTGATGCAGGCTTGTGTGACATGTTGGAGTAGAACTAGCACCCTCCACACTTGTCGACTATCTCCTTTGCCATTTCATTTGCTCTTGGCCAGTAAAATCCCGCTCGGTATGCTTTATCCACAATGGTCCGAGAAGACGCATGATGACCACAGGTTCCCGAGTGGATATCGTCAAGGATTATCTGACCTTCTTCTGGTGTTATGCACTTCTGACCGATTCCAGTCGCGCTTTCTCTATACAACTGTCCCTTTATGACTGTGAAGGCCTTGGATCGATGGACGATCTGTCGAGCCTCTTCCTCGTCCTCCGGGAGTTCTTTCCTCAGGATATACGCGATGTACGGTATCGTCCAGTCGGGAGTGATTGCCAAGACTTCCATGATTAGGTCGACCACAGCAAGAACTTCGACTTCAGTCGGATCTGTGGCACTTTTTGGCTGCGGGGCTTCTTCTGCAAAAGGATCTTCTTGGACTGACGGTGAGTGGATGTGCTCCAGGAACACGTTGCTGGGAATGGCTTCTCTCTTGGAACCTATCTTTGCCAAATCGTCTGCCGCTTGATTTTTCAGTCGGGGGATGTGATGAAGCTCTAACCCCTCGAATTTCTTTTCTAACTTTCTCACTGCATTGCAATAACCAGTCATTGCCGGACTTCTGATGTCCCACTCCTTCATCACCTGATTGACCACCAAATCTGAGTCACCATAGACCATGAGGCGACGGACGCTGAGTGAAATGGCCATGCGCAACCCATACAAAAGTGCTTCATATTCTGCTTCATTATTGGAGGAATCGAAGTGAATCTGGAGGACGTATCTGAGCTTATCTCCTCAGGGGGAGACTAATATTACCCTAGCACCGGAACCATTTAGCATCTTAGATCCATCGAAGAACATGGTCCAGTGCTCCGAGTGAATTTGAGTCGGAAGTTGCTGTTCAATCCACTCGGCGACGAAATCTGCGATTGCTTGGGACTTGATAGCCTTCTTTGCTTCAAACTTAATATCTAGGGGAAGGAGTTGAATTGCCCACTTTGCCACTCGACCGGTTGCATCTCTATTGTGCAGAATCTCTAACAGTGGGGCATCGCTGACGATTGTAATGGAGTGGTCAGAGAAGTAATGAGAAACCTTCTTCGTGGTCATATAAATCCCATATACAAGCTTCTGGTAATGAGGATATCTTTGTTTTGAAGGGGTCAAAACTTCAGACACATAATATACTGGGCGCTAAACTCTGAAGGCCTTTCCTTCTTCTTCCCGCTCGACCGTAAGTACTGTACTGACAACTTGTCCTGTGGCTGCAATGTAAAGTAGCAGAGGCTCTTTACTGATTGGGGCAGCAAGCACCGGCTGGGTGGAGAGCAGAGCTTTGAGCTCTGCAAATGCTGCATCAGCTTCTGGAGTGCACTCGAACTTGTCAGACTTCTTCATCAGTCGGTAAAGAGGCAACGCCTTTTCATCGAGATGAGAAATGAATCGACTTAGGCGGCCAAGCAGCCTGTAAGCTTTTGGACATCATGCACACGCACATGACGCTTCATCCAGAGTATGGTGCCAACTTTTTCAGGATTGGCGTCGATCCCCCGTTCGGAAACGAGAAAACCGAGTAACTTTCCACCTGGAACTCCGAATGTGCACTTTGATGGATTGAGTTTGATATCATACCTCCTGAGGTTGGCAAAGGTTTCAGCGAGGTCAGTCCGCAGGTCGGAACCTTTCCGTGACTTGACCACAATATCATCCATGTATGCCTCCACATTCCGACTGATTTGAGTGAGTAAACACTTCTGAATCATCCTCGTGAACGTGGCTCCGGCATTCTTGAGGCCGAACGGCATGGTGACGTAACAGAAGCATCCGAATGGAGTGATGAAAGCCGTTTTGATCTCGTCGGGTCCGTACAGACGGATCTGATGGTACCCGGAATAGGCGTCTAGAAAAGAGAATCGCTCGCACCCCGCAGTCAAGTCGACTATTTGGTCGTTGCGAGGGAGAGGAAAATGATCTTTCGGGCAGGCCCGATTTATATGTTTGAAATCAATGCACATGCGAAGTGACTTGTCCTTCTTGGGGACCATGACAACATTGGCGAGCCACTCGGAGTGGTAAATCTCTCGGATGAACTCCGCTGCTAAGAGCCGAGCCACCTCCTCGCCAATAGCTTTCCTCTTCTGGACGGCGGACCGTCGAAGATGTTCTTTCACAGGCTTGAATTTTGGGTCGACTCATAGACGGTGCTCAGCCAGCTCCCTGGGAACTCCAGGCATGTCAGAGGGCTTCCATGCGAAGATGTCCCAGTTCTCACGGAGGAGCTGGACGAGCGCTTCTTCCTATTTGGAGTCGAGTGTCGTTGAGATGTGAGTCGGGGTAGCATTGGGGTCGGTCGGGTGAATGTGGGCTGGCTTTGTTTCACCGGGCGACTGAAAAGCTGATTCTGAAGCAGGCTTCTTGGCTTGTAGCAATTCACTCGGATCAGCAGTCTTTTGGTACTCTTGCAGCTCGACCACTGCCATCTGAGCATCAGCGATCTTTGAGCCTTTCTGAAAACACTCTTCTGCGTTCTTTCGATTGCCGGTAACAGTGATCACACCTCTGGGGCCAGGCATCTTCAGTTTGAGATACACGTAACACGGTCGAGCCATGAAGCGTGCATAAGCTGGCCTGCCCAAAATGGCATGATAAGCACTTTGGAAGTCCACAACCTCGAATGTCAACTTTTCCTTGCGGTAATTCTTTGAATCACCGAAAACCACATCAAGAGCAATCTGGCTGAGGGATTCGGCTTTCTTCCCGGGAATGACTCCGTGGAAGCTCATGTTACTGGTACTAAGTCTGGACATCAGAATGCCCATCCCTTTCAATGTTTCTGCATACAGTATGTTAAGGCCACTGCCACCATCCATCAGGACTTTGGTCAGTCGAGTGCCTTCGACAACTGGGTCGACCACCAAAGCTTGCCTCCCAGGGGTGGCAATGTGCGTAGGGTGATCAGACTGGTCGAATGTGATGGCAGTCTGAGACCACTTCAGATAACTGGGTGTTGCCGGAGCAACCATATTCACCTCACGGTTAATGACTTTCAGTCGACTTTTGCTTTCGACATCAGCAAAAATCATTAGAGTGGAATTGACTTGGGGGTATCCATCGTCACTATCTTCCTTGTTCTCAACTCTGTCCGACTCTTTTTCCTTATCTTTGGACTGCTTGCCCTGAAACTGCTGGATCAGGAGCCGGCACTGTCGAGTGGTATGCTTTGGGTAAATAAGATTACCCTCTTCATCTTTCTTGGTGTGGATGTTACATGGCATATCCAAAACATCACTTCCATCTTGATCCTTGACTTTCTTGGGGTTCCAGGGCCCCTTGGGTTTTCACTTGAATTTTCCCTGGGTTACGGCCAGGGCCTCCCCAGGGGCGACTGGCTCAGCCTTCCGCTTCTGTTTTCAACTGGAATTTCCTCCGGTTTCTTGGGCGACTGCCTTGTGCTTGCCACTCCGGAGTCGATCTTCATCTTCACCATTAGCGTATTTGGTGGCAATCTCCATCATCCGATTCAGAGACATTTCTCCAGTTCGACCAAACTTCAGATTCAATTCTCTGTACTTAACGCCTTCTTTAAAGGCACAAACTGCTTGGTGATCTGGTACATTCTCAACTGTGTGATGCAATGTGATCCACCTCTGGATGTAATCCCTCAGAGTTTCATTCGGTTTTTGCACGCAAGACCGCAATTCTGTAAGGCCTGCAGGTCGCTTGCATGTTCCCTCAAAGGTTGTGACAAACACTCGGGAGAGGTCCTCCCAAGTGTAGATGCTGCTGGGTGCTAACTGATTTAGCCACGCTCTGGCTGAGCCCTCTAACATGAGAGGTGAATGCTTCATAGCCACCTCATCATTGCCACCGCCAATCTGTACAGCCACTCGGTAATCTTCGAGCCAAGTGTCAGGTTTAGACTCACCAGTGAACTTGCTGACTCCAGTCACCAACCTGAAGTTGGGAGGAATCACTGCGGCTCTGATGGCTCGACTGAAACACTCTGGCCCCGAAACATGTACTCTGCTGCTGGTAGGCGCATCTCTGTCGTGGCCTTCTCGGTGAGCTCTGTTCCTGTCAACCAAACCTTGAACAAGGATGGATCTCGCATTAAAGCCTGGGTCCCTAGGGTCGACTGGAATTCTCCGCCCAACACTATGAGGGCGTCTGTCATCTCGCTGTAGAGGCGCATATGACCCACTCCTCAGGGGAGGGGTTGGCACTCAACGTCGATCATCACGATTGAATCGGTGATCATACTGCTCATTTATTCGGTACTGATCGTGCCGGTCTCCACGTCCCTCACGCCTCGGGGGCGATCTTGGGCTATGAGCCGACTGGACTGTATCCGTTGCGATGGATCGGCTGTGGATCCTATTCCGCGACTGAGAAACAGCGGAATTCTGGTTTCCCGCCGCCCGGAGCAACGCTCTGATCTGCAACAAGCCCCTGCCAGCCTCTGACTAGGAGGGCTAAATCAATTCTGCTATATAGGCCGCGGCGGCCAAATTCTGAACTGGGGTTCGATATTGTCACATCCCAAGTTTTGGTATGGTCCTTGGCTTGCTTTGTGCATCATGTTTATATTTCAAATGAAATTGAAATGGGGAAGTTGCAAACCCTAGCACCAAAGCAATTCAAATAGGTTCAAATTAAAAGTGGAATTTCAATGAACCCAAAATGCTTTTCAAAAATGTTCATGGTCTTTGGAAAATGTTGGGAACAACAACCAGAGGTGATGCACATTTTTCCTTCTCATTTTGGATTTTTGAATCAATGCTTTAATATTTGAATTGGAGTTGTTTAAATTTTATAAATATTTTTATAGCTCCAAAAATGTTGGGAATTGGTGAGGGCCTCTAGAATATTATATCTAGATGCCACAATTATTTTCAACATTTATGGAAATGTTTTAACATTTCTTTAAATTATAAAACCAATGTTAGAAATAGAAAAGAAAAACAGGAACAAAAAAAAAGGGCTTACCTGCCTTACCTGGCGGCCCAGCTCCTGTGCCGGCCCAACACTGTTGGCCCAGGCCAGGTCATCGCCAACCTCCTGCCAGGAGGACGGCGCACGTGTGCTCGCCACGCGCGAGCACGCACCGGCCACCTCCTGCTCGATCGTCGCTGGAGGCCGCTGCGAGCGCCACGCACCACCCCGACTCCTTCACTCTCTCCCCGTGCCCTCCCCTTTCCTCTGTCTCTCTCACTCGCCCTCCCCCTCACGCGGCCGAGCGCTGCTGTCGCCGCCGTTTGCCATTGCCGCGGCCACTGCCTCTCCCTCGTCCCTTGCTACTATACAGGAGCACCGCCGCCCTCGACTACGCCTCCTCGTCGAGCTGGACGATGCCAGGAGCACTGCAGCATCGCCACCGCCATCATCCCCTTCGTCGGAGCCGCGGATCGCCGCCGCTAAATTCGCCGCCGACTGGTCCTCCCCGAGCCCGCTGACCATCCCGTCGCCTCCGCTATGAGCTTCCGCGCCGAACCCCTCTCCCCCTCTTCGCGTTCTCACTGCCTAGGCCTCAGTTCCACCTTGGCCGAGAGCTCCGCTCCGCCGTCCATGTCGCCGCCGTGGCCACAGCTGCCATAGCTCGCAACCGAGCTCACCGCCGTGCTCAGTGCCCTCCTGCGCGTCGTTTGCACCCAATCGCAGCCCCCCTAGTGCCCTGTAGCGCTGAACCCGCTGTTCCCGTAGCTCCGGTCGCCGTGGATGACCTCGCCGCGGTCGTCTCCGGCCACCCCACGGCCTCCCGCGTGTCCCACTGGATGCGCGCGAGCCTGGGCGTCGCGTAGGTGGCCTCCGCCGCCTAAATGGTCGCCGGAGGGCGAATTCCGAGGCCCTCCGCCGCGTCTGGCTCGCCGGCGTCAAGCCGCCGGTGGTTTTGACCCCCACGGCCCCGTTGACCTCTCCCTCTCTCTCAGTGACATGTGGGCCCGGCCCTGTTAAGTTTTAATTAGGATTAGTTTAACGACTAATTAATCCCTGTTTAACTAATCCCTGACGCTGACAGTGGGCCCTGGCATCCTAATCCTTTAATTAGATTAGTTTAATAACCCCTGTCAACTAACTAAGTCACTGACGTGTGGACCCCACACGTCAGGTTTGACTCGGACAACTCCGTTGACCGCTGACGCAACGCTGACGTCATGCTGATGCAATATCTGTTTTTCTGGATTTTAAATAATTCAGAGAAATTCCAGAAAATAGTTAAAACTTCAAAAAATCATAGTAATTCAACCGTAACTCCAAATCAAATAAATTATATATGAAAAATTATCAGAAAAATGCAAGGAATCCATTTATGCCAGTTTCATGCATGAAAAACCAACTTATACCTACTGTATAAGTGAAAACGTAATAATGGCATGTTATATAGCTAAATTAGGGTTTGCATATGAACCCTTGGTTCATATGGACTTCAACCAAATTGATGCTAGATGCATTAGGGCAAATCATAGCATTTTTGAATGTTATCTTCATGCATCATATTGTTGCATATGGTTGTTTATTGATTGCCGGCACCGTTCCCTCTCGATAGGTTCTACTCCGGAAGGTGTCCCGAGTACCTGTCTGAGGAGCAGTGCTTCTTCGTGGATCTATCAGGCAAGCAAACCCCCTTGAGCATCCCGATAAAGTCCCACTCTCTCGCTCCTGCTCCTTTTTACTGCATTAGGACAACAACGATTCAAACTGCTACTTTCTGCTGCGGTAGCTGAACCCATTCCTCTGCATGACCTGTCATTGCCACAGTAAATAGTTGAAACCCACTAGCATGAGTAGGAGTTGCTTGATCCTTGATGTTCCTGCTCATCCATGCTTGTTTTCTTTATGCCAGCTATGCTTAGAGTTGTGTCAGGTCTGATTCATCGGGAATGAATCGGAGTGGTGAACATGTCCTACCGGTAAAGGCTAAGTGTGTGAACACGTTTTGTTAAAGGTAGCGATGAGAGGCCATGTAGGAGTACATGGTGGGTTGTCTCATTGGAACCGTCCTTAAGCACTGAGTTCTGTGTATGTTATCCAAGTCCAGTTACTACCACACATTGGGTTCCGGTTATCCGGCCCCTCTCGACTTATTAACCCACTTGATCTCTGTCCAGGAGTTGCAACTAGTTTCTGGCGTTTGTAGGTAGTGCTACTTGTCTACCAGGTGGTGTCCGACGGGACGGGCTTGGGACAGACTAGGCACTGTGGCACGGTGTACCAAGTGGCACCCGGGTGGTGGGCTTGGGAACCCTGCACACATCGTTTGGGGCCGTGAGCGACACCCCGGCCGGATCTCCTTGCGGATGGAACCCGAATAGGCGATAAACCTGGACGAGAGACTTGTGTGGTTAGTCAGGTCGTGGCCGACACCCTCGCCCCTCTTCCGCTTGAAGGTTGCCGAGGTACATGACGTGTACGGGGCTATAAGTGGCGAGAGCGTGTGTGAAGAAGTACACCCCTGCAGGGTCATTATTATCTATTCGAATAGCCGTTTTCCTCGGATATGGAAGCTTGGAGGACTTATATAGTACATAGACAATTTGAAGTGGATACTCTAAAATACGCAAGATAAGCGTGAGTGCTATGGATGGCCTTCTCGTAGGGAGACGGGAACGGATCCATAGTGGAGTATTGATATGGTGAAGTTGTGGACTTGTGTGCGTCTTCTCACCCCAAAGAAGTTTCTATTACCCATAGTATAGATTAGCCAGTGAGTCAAAGCTGGCTTGCTGCTGTTAAACTCGACCCCCCCTTTGTTGATAATGATGCATATGTAGATAGTTCTGAAGTAAGACTTGCTGAGTACCTTTGTACTCACGTTTGCTTATTTATGTTTTGCAGTTGGTTACACTAGTGGCTTCGACGAGTAGCTTGTATCCCAGCTACGATCTTGTACCCTTGGGAGGGTCGTGTTAGTCAGGCTTCTTAGTCTTTTTCTTTTGTAGTTGTCTGTACTCAGACATATAATGCTTCCGCTTGTTGCTTGTATGCTCTGAATGATGGGTCATGTGACCCCTGTTTGTATTTATGCTATGTGGCTCTTCTGGGCCCTTATCTATATGAGTTTGAGTTATGTTGTGATGCCATGATGTACCGCACATACATGCATGTTATGCGTACGTGTAACGTGTATTGCTATGTGTGGGATCCGACAATCTAGTTGTTTATCCTTCGCAGCCTTTCTTATGGGGAAATGTAGTCTAGTGTTCCTCGAGCCATAGTAGTCCGCTACAGCCCGGTTCACCGGAGTCCTGCTAGCCCAGTACTACTGTTCAGGACACTTGACTGGCCGGCATGTGTTTCACTTCGTCCCTATGTCTGTCCCTTCGGGGAAATGTCACATGGTGATCTCCGGAGCCCTGCCTAGCCTGCTACAGCCCGGGATCCCCGGAGTCCTGTTAGCCCAGTGCTACAGCCCGGAATCACTCGTTGATGACCGACATGTTCGATGCGATTCATGTATGCCTGTCTCCATAGGTCCGTGCCGCTTTGGGTTCACGACTAGCCATGTCGGCCCGGGTTCTTTGTCATATGGATGCTAGCGACACTATCATATATGTGAGCCAAAATGCGCAAACGGTCCCGGGCCAGGTAAGGTGGCACCCGTGGGGATACCGTGCGTGAGGCCGCAAAGTGATATGAAGTGTTACATGCTAGATCGGTGTGACTTGGGATCGGGGTCCCGACAGACTTGGTATCAGAGCCTGACTGCCTGTAGGATTACCAAGCCAAACTGGTCGAAGTTGAGTCTAGAAATGCTTTAGTTACATAAGGGAATTGATTGTGGAAGGGAACGTAAGGCTCCTTTTACTTCTTTACCTCATGTCATTCTTTCTGAGTCAGCCTCTTCTTTTCTACGAGGTTTAAGGCCTAGGCTTCTCCTCTATCTCTCAGGATGACGTGTTACTAAACCGTAAAGTCTTAGGATTGTTGGGTTGTGTCTCAATACAGTTCTACTACTTCTGTGTGTCCTCAGTTTGACCCAGAACCTTGATATTATGATGCTGATTGATTATGCTATTCCTTTGATGAATGTCTCAAACATCCTTTTGAGCATTTACAGCCGTTATGCTGCCGAAATTGTCCCAAGATTTCAAGACTTTCCCATGCTTTTGCATTACTTTCCGCATCCCTAGGTCGATGCTAATTCCATCCTTGTTTCTTTGATTTCTGTGTCAGGATGTCGTCTGCTAATCGAGCTTCCGTTGCTCATAGCAAGAACCATGGAGATGGTAGGGACGAGGATCCTCCTGACCAACCTTTGGTGGCAGAGTTCTTGTTAGCATCCGAGAGGAACAAGCGTGAGACTAACTGCTTGCTGGCACAGATTGAGCAGAACACCGCACATCAGCGTAAGAAGTTGGTTTCCATCACCGACTTCATTGGTCTGAAACCACCCACCTTCCATCATTCCATTGAGCCACTCGATGCGGATGACTGGCTCCGAAGCATCACTCACAAGTTGCATTCTGCGAACGTCGTTGAAAGTGACAAGGTCACCTATGCTACTTATCACTTGGAAGGACCTGCTAGTATTTGGTGGCAGAGCTTTGAAGCTATGCTTCCAGCTGGTCAGATTCCTACATGGAGAGATTTCACCGAGGCTTTTCGTGAGCACCACATTCCTCAGGCCCTCTTTGACCGCAAGAGGGAAGAGTTCTGTAATTTTACCCAGGGTAAGCTGCCTGTTGATGCTTACAGTAGGGAGTTTGGAAACCTCGCCTGCTATGCTACAGAAGAAGTGTCCACGGACGCTAAGAAGCAGGCTAGGTTCCGGAAGGGTCTCCGCCCTAAGTTGCGTCGTGATCTCCACCTGCATCATTGTGATACTTTCCAGGCTCTTGTGAACAAGGCCATTAATGCAGAGACAGCTCAACTCACTTACGAGGAGTCTCGTAAGCACAACCGTGATCTGGGTTCTTCCTCCCGCTCTGGCTCTCAGAAGCGACGGATTTGGATTCCGAACTCGGCTCTTCCACCTCGATATGCACCGAGGCCATCCTATGTGGCGCCTCACCCAACTCAGCAACATGCTCCACTCAGGCCTACTAGTGGACCACTTGCCAACGTAGGTCCACGTCTTACCTCAGGAACTTGCTTTACCTGCGAAGGACCAGGACACTATGCACGTGACTGCCCTCAGTCCAGTTATGCTCCACCCCAATCTGAGAGGTCTGTTGGCCGTGAAAGGCCATCAGTCAAGATGATCAGTACCAAGCCAGCCTCCATTGAACGAGCATGTGTGCACCATGTCTCAGTTTCAGAAGTTCAAGATGATCCCGATGTCGTACTGGGTACACTTCTTGTCAATTGTCACCCACCTTCAGTTCTGTTTGATACTGGAGCATCCCACTCCTTCATATCTGAAGGTTACGCTCGGATGCACGACATGTCATTTTGTGATATGCTAACTCCATTAATAATCCAGACTCCTGGTTCCAAATGGCAAACCTCCAAGGTAAGCCATGGTAATGAAATCCTTGTTGATAGACTGGTTTTCCTTGCTTCTTTGAGATCTCTCAAGTCCTCAGATATTAACATCATCTTGGGTATGGACTGGATGACAGCTCATCATGCCAAGATCGATTGTTACACCAGATCTGTTCAACTTACACATCCATCTGGCAAAATAGTCACTGTCTCCACTAGGGTTGCAAGGCGTCAACTCTATTCTCTTAATGCCAGCCCTCTTCCAGACCTTGAAGATATTCCGGTAGTCCGTGACTTCCCGGATGTCTTTCCAGAAGAACTGCCAGGTGTCCCACCTGACAGAGATGTAGAGTTTGTCATAGAACTTATCCCAGGAACTGTTCCAATCTCTAGAAGACCATACAAGATGGCACCTTTGGAGTTAGCCGAGCTTAAGGAACAACTTGATGAGTCCTTGCAAAAGGGTTTCATCCGTCCCAGTTCTTCTCCCTGGGATTGCCCCATTCTCTTCGTCAAGAAGAAGGATGGTACGGACCGGATGGTTGTAGATTATCGTCCCGTTAATTTGGTCACGATAAAGAACAAGTATCCGCTCCCAGGATCAACGACCTGTATGATCAGCTCGCTGGATCCTCAGTCTTTTCCAAGATGGATTTGAGGTTAGGCTACCACCAAATCAAGATCATAAACGGGGACATCCCCAAAACGGCCTTTGTCACTCGTTATGGTCAATACGAGTACACCGTGATGTCTTTCGGCCTAACCAATGCTCCAGCTACTTTCTCCCGCTTGATGAACTCGGTCTTTATGGAGTACTTAGATAAGTTCGTCGTGGTTTATCTCGATGATATTCTTATTTACTCGAAGAACGAGGAAGAGCATGCCGAACATCTTAGGCTTGTGTTAGAAAAACTCAGAGAGCATCGCCTTTATGCCAAGTTCTCCAAGTGTGAATTTTGGTTGCCAGAAGTAACCTATTTAGGCCACGTGATCTCCAGTAAGGGCATTGCTGTAAATCCCGAGAGAGTCAAAGCCGTTCTCGATTGGACTCCACCGGAAACAGTCAAACAAGTTAGGAGTTTCCTCGGTCTAGCCAGTTATTGTCGCCGCTTCGTTGAAAACTTCTCCAAAGTAGCCAAACCTCTCACGGAACTTCTCAAGAAAGATAAAAAGTTTGAGTGGTCCCCACAGTGTGAGCACAGTTTTCAGGAACTGAAAAGACGCTTGACTTCTGCGCCCATACTCGTGCCACCGGATTTCACTAAAGACTTTGTTATCTATTGCGATGCTTCGTGTCAAGGACTAGGTTGCATTCTTATGCAGGATCGTCATGTGATTGCCTATGCATCTCGACAGTTGCATCCACATGAGGAAAATTATCCTACACATGATCTGGAGCTTGCAGCCGTAGTCTATGCACTTAAGACCTGGCGACATTAGCTTCTTGGTAACCGTTGCGAAATCTACACTGATCATCAGAGTCTCAAGTATATCTTCACCCAACCGGATCTGAATCTCAGACAGAGACGTTGGTTGGAGTTGATCTCGGATTACGACTTAGGAATCACCTACACCCCAGGCAAAGCCAATGTCATGGCTGATGCTTTAAGTCGTAAATCCTATTGCAACAACCTCATGTTGCAACATTGTCAACCGCCCCTCCATGAGGAATTCTGTAAGCTTAACCTTCACATAGCTCCTCATGGTTTCCTTTCTACCTTGGTGGCGAAACCTACCCTTACGGATCAGATCGTAGAGGCTCAGAAGCATGATACGGGAATCTCCCGGATCAAGAAGAATATTTCCAAGGGAGTTGCTGGTTGTTTCTCCATGGATGAACAAGGTGTTGTTTACTTTGGTAACCGTTTGGTGGTTCCCAAATGTCAACAGATGCAGCAACTGATCCTTAAGGAGGCCCATGAATCCCCTCTCACGATTCATCCCGGTAGTACAAAGATGTATCAGGACCTACGCCAGAGGTTCTGGTGGACTAGGATGAAGAGAGAAATCGCTCAGTATATTGCCAACTGTGACGTTTGTCGTCGCGTTAAGGCAGAGCATCAAAGACCTGCTGGCACCCTTCAACCTTTAGCTATTCCCGAGTGGAAATGGGACAAAGTTGGTATGGACTTCATCACCGGCTTTCCCAGGACCAAGAAAGGAAATAATGCTATCTTCGTAGTCATTGATCGTCTTTCCAAAGTGGCTCACTTCCTACCTGTTCGAGAGAGTATCACTGCTAGTCAGCTCGCTGACTTATATATCTCCCGAATAGTGTCACTCCATGGTGTTCCACTAGAGATCAATCAGACCGTGGCAGTCTTTTCACCTCTCATTTCTGGGAAAGTTTCCAAACTGCCATGGGCACCCATCTTTCTTTCAGTACCGCTTTCCACCCTCAATCAAGTGGTCAGGTGGAAAGGGTCAACCAAATTCTCGAAGACATGCTTAGAGCTTGCGTTATCTCATTCGGTTTGGATTGGGAGAAATGTCTTCCCTTTGCCGAGTTTGCTTATAACAACAGCTACCAATCTAGTCTTAAGAAAGCACCCTTCGAGATCCTGTATGGACGAAGATGTCGAACACCATTGAACTGGTCAGAAACCGGCGAAAGACAATTCTTTGGACCGGATATGATCCAGGAGGCCGAAGAGCAAGTTCGCATCATTCGTGAGAATTTGAAAACAGCCCAATCTCGTCAAAAGAGCCAGTATGACCGTCGTCATAAGGAAGTGGCTTATGAAGTTGGCGACAAGGCTTACCTTCGGGTTACCCCTTTGAAGGGTTCCCATCGTTTCGGTATCAAGGGCAAGTTGGCTCCTCGTTACATCGGTCCTTTTCGGATTCTCGCTAAACGAGGAGAGGTTGCCTACCAGTTGGAACTACCCCCACATCTTTCTCGAGTTCATGATGTTTTCCACGTCTCTCAACTCAGGTGTTGCTTCTCGGATCCCATCCGCGGAGTGGACCACGAAACGCTTGATCTCCAAGATAACCTCACTTATCGAGAGTACCCCATTCACATTCTGGATCAAGCAGAGCGTGTCACTCGATGTCATAACATCAAGTTTCTCAAGGTTCAGTGGTCTCATCATTCCGAGAGAGAAGCTACTTGGGAGCGAGAAGATCGTCTTCGACTTGAGTACCCCGCTTTCTTTCCGCCAACTCCTGAATCTCGGGATGAGATTTCTTCGAGTGGGGGCGAGTTGTCACATCCCTAGTTTTGGTATGGTCCTTGGCTTGCTTTGTGCATCATGTTTATATTTCAAATGAAATTGAAATGGGGAAGATGCAAACCCTAGCACCAAAGCAATTCAAATAGGTTCAAATTAAAAGTGGAATTTCAATGAACCCAAAATGCTTTTCAAAAATGTTCATGGTCTTTGGAAAATGTTGGGAACAACAACCAGAGGTGATGCACATTTTTCCTTCTCATTTTGGATTTTTGAATCAATGCTTTAATATTTGAATTGGAGCTGTTTAAATTTTATAAATATTTTTATAGCTCCAAAAATGTTGGGAATTGGTGAGGGCCTCTAGAATATTATATCTAGATGCCACAATTATTTTCAACATTTATGGAAATGTTTTAACATTTCTTTAAATTATAAAACCAATGTCAGAAATAGAAAAGAAAAACAGGAACAAAAAAAAGGGCTTACCTGCCTTACCTGGCGGCCCAGCTCCTGTGCCGGCCCAACACTGTTGACCCAGGCCAGGTCATCGCCAACCTCCTGCCAGGAGGACAGCGCGCGTGTGCTCGCCGCGCGCGAGCACGCACCGGCCACCTCCTGCTTCCTCGATCGTCGCTGGAGGCCGCTGCGAGCGCCACGCACCACCCCGACTCCTTCACTCTCTCCCCGTGCCCTCCCCTTTCCTCTGTCTCTCTCACTCGCCCTCCCCCTCACGCGGCCGAGCGCTGCTGTCACCGCCGTTTGCCATTGCCGCGGCCACTGCCTCTCCCTCGTCCCTTGCTACTGTCCAGGAGCACCGCCGCCCTCGACTACGCCTCCTCGTCGAGCTGGACGACGCCAGGAGCACTGCAGCATCGCCACCGCCATCATCCCCTTCGTCGGAGCCGCGGATCGCCGCCGCTAAATTCGCCGCCGACTGGTCCTCCCCGAGCCCGCTGACCATCCCGTCGCCTCCGCTGTGAGCTTCCGCGCCGAACCCCTCTCCCCCTCTTCGCGTTTGCACTGCCTAGGCCTCAGTTCCACCTTGGCCGAGAGCTCCGCTCCGCCGTCCATGTCGCCGCCGTGGCCACAGCTGCCATAGCTCGCAACCGAGCTCACCGCCATGCTCAGTGCCCTCCTGCGCGTCGTTTGCACCCAATCGCAGCCCCCCTAGTGCCCTGTAGCGCTGAACCCGCTGTTCCCGTAGCTCCGGTCGCCGTGGATGACCTCGCCGCGGTCGTCTCCGGCCACCCCACGGCCTCCCGCGTGTCCCACTGGATGCGCGCGAGCCTGGGCGTCGCGTAGGTGGCCTCCGCCGCCTAAATGGTCGCCGGAGGGCGAATTCCGAGGCCCTCCGCCGCGTCTGGCTCGCCGGTGTCAAGCCGCCGGTGGTTTTGACCCCCACGGCCCCGTTGACCTCTCCCTCTCTCTCAGTGACATGTGGGCCCGGCCCTGTTAAGTTTTAATTAGGATTAGTTTAACGACTAATTAATCCCTGTTTAACTAATCCCTGACGCTGACAGTGGGCCCTGGCATCCTAATCCTTTAATTAGATTAGTTTAATAACCCCTGTCAACTAACTAAGTCACTGACGTGTGGACCCCACACGTCAGGTTTGACTCGGACAACTCCGTTGACCGCTGACGCAACGCTGACGTCATGCTGATGCAATATCTGTTTTTCTGGATTTTAAATAATTCAGAGAAATTCCAGAAAATAGTTAAAACTTCAAAAAATCATAGTAATTCAACCGTAACTCCAAATCAAATAAATTATATATGAAAAATTATCAGAAAAATGCAAGGAATCCATTTATGCCAGTTTCATGCATGAAAAACCAACTTATACCTACTGTATAAGTGAAAACGTAATAATGGCATGTTATATAGCTAAATTAGGGTTTGCATATGAACCCTTGGTTCAGATGGACTTCAACCAAATTGATGCTAGATGCATTAGGGCAAATCATAGCATTTTTGAATGTTATCTTCATGCATCATATTGTTGCATATGGTTGTTTATTGATTGCCGGCACCGTTCCCTCTCGATAGGTTCTACTCCGGAAGGTGTCCCGAGTACCTGTTTGAGGAGCAGAGCGTCTTCGTGGATCTATCAGGCAAGCAAACCCCCTTGAGCATCCCGATAAAGTCCCACTCTCTCGCTCCTGCTCCTTTTTACTGCATTAGGACAACAATGATTCAAACTGCTACTTTCTGCTGCGGTAGCTGAACCCATTCCTCTGCATGACCTGTCATTGCCACAGTAAATAGTTGAAACCCACTAGCATGAGTAGGAGTTGCTTGAGCCTTGATGTGCCTGCTCATCCATGCTTGTTTTCTTTATGCCAGCTATGCTTAGAGTTGTGTCAGGTCTGATTCATCGGGAATGAATCGGAGTGGTGAACATGTCCTACCGGTAAAGGCTTAGTGTGTGAACACGTTTTGTTAAAGGTAGCAATGAGAGGCCATGTAGGAGTACATGGTGGGTTGTCTCATTGGAACCGTCCTTAAGCACTGAGTTCTGTGTATGTTATCCAAGTCCAGTTACTACCACACATTGGGTTCCGGTTATCCGGCCCCTCTCGACTTATTAACCCACTTGATCTCTGTCTAGGAGTTGCAACTAGTTTCTGGCGTTTGTAGGTAGTGCTACTTGTCTACCAGGTGGTGTCCGACGGGACGGGCTTGGGACAGACTAGGCACTGTGGCACGGTGTACCAAGTGGCACCCGGGTGGTGGGCTTGGGAACCCTGCACACATCGTTTGGGGCCGTGAGCGACACCCCGGCCGGATCTCCTTGCGGATGGAACCCGAATAGGCGATAAACCTGGACGAGAGACTTGTGTGGTTAGCCAGGTCGTGGCCGACACCCTCGCCCGGCTTCCGCTTGAAGGTTGCCGAGGTACATGACGTGTACGGGGCTATAAGTGGCGAGAGCGTGTGTGAAGAAGTACACCCCTGCAGGGTCATTATTATCTATTCGAATAGCCGTTTTCCTCGGATATGGAAGCTTGGAGGACTTATATAGTACATAGACAATTTGAAGTGGATACTCTAAAATACGCAAGATAAGCGTGAGTGCTATGGATGGCCTTCTCGTAGGGAGACGGGAACGGATCCATAGTGGAGTATTGATATGGTGAAGTTGTGGACTCGTGTGCGTCTTCTCACCCCAAAGAGGTTTCTATTACCCATAGTATAGATTAGCCATTGAGTCAAAGCTGGCTTGCTGCTGTTAAACTCCACCCCCCCCCTTTGTTGATAATGATGCATATGTAGATAGTTCTGAAGTAAGACTTGCTGAGTACCTTTGTACTCACGTTTGCTTATTTATGTTTTGCAGTTGGTTACACTAGTGGCTTCGACGAGTAGCTTGTATCCCAGCTATGATCTTGTACCCTTGGGAGGGTCGTGTTAGTCAGGCTTCTTAGTCTTTTTCTTTTGTAGTTGTCTATACTCAGACATATAATGCTTCCGCTTGTTGCTTGTATGCTCTGAATGATGGGTCACGTGACCCCTGTTTGTATTTATGCTATGTGGCTCTTCTGGGCCCTTATCTATATGAGTTTGAGTTATGTTGTGATGCCATGATGTACCGCACATACATGCATGTTATGCGTACGTGTAACGTGTATTGCTATGTGTGGGATCCGACAATCTAGTTGTTTATCCTTCGCAGCCTTTCTTATGGGGAAATGTAGTCTAGTGTTCCTCGAGCCATAGTAGTCCGCTACAGCCCGGTTCACCGGAGTCCTGCTAGCCCAGTACTACTGTTCAGGACACTTGACTGGCCGGCATGTGTTTCACTTCGTCCCTATGTCTGTCCCTTCGGGGAAATGTCACATGGTGATCTCCGGAGCCCTGCCTAGCCTGCTACAGCCCGGGATCCCCGGAGTCCTGTTAGCCCAGTGCTACAGCCCGGAATCACTCGTTGATGACCGACATGTTCGATGCGATTCATGTATGCATGTCTCCATAGGTCCATGCCGCTTTGGGTTCATGACTAGCCATGTCGGCCTGGGTTCTTTGTCATATGGATGCTAGCGACACTATCATATACGTGAGCCAAAATGCGCAAACGGTCCCGGGCCAGGTAAGGTGGCACCCGTGGGGATACCGTGCGTGAGGCCGCAAAGTGATATGAAGTGTTACATGCTAGATCGGTGTGACTTGGGATCGGGGTCCCGACAGATATACCTGCGTCGGCGGGAAGAGCTGACGTTGACTGGACTCGGGAGCTCGCTGACGCGCTTGTTCGTCGAGTATTCGCTGGAGATTCTCCAGTCGAGTGCGCTCGGCCAAGTGAGCCAAGCGCGCGTCCTCCAAGGCCCGGGCCTCGGGGGTTTCTCCGACGATAGGAGTGTGGAGTGCGTCCATGTTCCGGCGGTGAAGCTCCTCTCGCTGCAATGACGTGAGTGGTTCGGGGAGATACTCATCGTGGGGTTGCGACGGGTCGCTCCCACCCACGCCTCCATCAGTGCGAGGGAAACCGGGAGGACTATGTGTTCCATCGACCGCCAGAACATCAGCCGCTGGGTCGCTGCTGTCGCACTCGGATGCGGTCTCCGCGGAGCCAGTCGACAGGTCGAACAAGCCGTAGAGGGATTCGTCGGGCTCGATTATCGCGACTTGTGGGGCTGCCGACTGGCAAGCCACGGCATGCCTCACCCACCTCTGAAGTCTCGACCGACCGGAGCGCTTGCGCCGGTGGGAGAAAGGGCGGGAAGATGACACGGGAGGCGACCGATACTGGGTCGATGGCTGCCGCAGGAGGACGCCACGAACACATGCGCGGAAGTGCGTCGCACCGCGGACGGGGAGCCCATCGATGTCGAGTGGAGCCTCCTGAAGCCAAGCGGAGTCGTCGGCGATGAACGTGAGCACGCTGAGACGGATCTCGCGGCCCTCCACCAAATCTCCGCATGAAAACATGATCAAAGGGATCGGAAAAATCGCAACTTCACCAACTAGGCGCTAAGACTCCTGCCCCATGGTGGGCGCCAACTGTCGTGGTTCTAACTCTGACAGTGATGTAGGGGGGTGTGTATGGAGAGGCTAGATCTCAGCTATGGAGAAGTTGTAAACACACCAGGATGTACGAGTTCAGGCCCTTAGCGGAGGAAGTAACAGCCCTACGTCTCGGTGCCCGGAGGCGGTCGATTGGATTATAGGTGTGTGAATAACTGGGGTGCGAACCCTTGCTACTGAGGAGGGGGGTGGCTTATATAGAGTTCGCCAGACCCCTCCGGCCCTCAGTAATGCAGGGCTAAAATACATTAAGACTGGGCGTTACTGGTAACGCCCCTAATAAAGTGCTATGATGACCATAAAGACTACTTAATGGCCGATCGTTTTCTTGCGGAGTGACTTTAGATCTCCTGTCAGTCGAGTGGTTGGCTTCGTGGTCGAGTGATAGCTCCCTGGTCGAGTGTCTTGAATCCGTCGAGTGGGATACCTTCAAGTCGATTGAAAGGTGACTTCTTCTAGGGATGTCCTTGGGTAGGGGTCTTAGGACAGGTCCATGACCCTACCCTAGGTACATAGCTTCATCAACTACTTCTACCTCCGGACCTCTCGCGGCCCTACTTCCGCGTGCGCGAGCTTCATCGCGTACGGTGGCGCCATTGCCATTTCGAACCCCGGGAAAAGGATTGAGGGCTTCAGGAGCAAGTGGGTCTTGGCAGATGCTGGGCGCATCCACCCTCGGCTGATCTTGTCCACGGAGCAACCCACGAGCTCCAGCGATTGGGGTCGAGCGGAGCTCGCGGACCCCCGCGCGAAGCTGGTGTTGGAGAAGATGGACGCGGATCTGAGGCCGGCCAACATGGTGGCGGCGAAGCTGACCGGCGCGTTGCTGCTGAGGGAATTCATGGAGCACCAGCTGGCTCCGCTTCGGTAGTACTCACTTCCGATGTGGAGGCCCCATCCGAGCCCCGCGGCCTTGGCCGACGAAGATCTGGCTGCGGTCCTCCAATCTCTGGTTGGGGGCGATGTGGCGAGGTTGGAGGGCGCTCCTACGCCCTTGTTCCTCCGCGACGACTGGGAGCAGGTAGTGGAGTCCATGCCCGACTTCAACGGGGACGGGCCCGTGCCCATGGAAACTCCCAGGGAATCGGTGGACGTGTCCTTCGACGACTCCAGCGAAGAGGAGGAAGGAGGGGAGCGGGAAAAAGGGCCTGACTCTGAGGCGACTGACGGAGAGTCGAGGGCTCCCCTTCCCCGGCGCAGGTCCCGCGCTCTCCGCCTCTCTCCGAGCGATGACAACGAGCAGGGCGGCGGGAGCTTGCCCCCGATCCCGAAGAAGGACATGACCGGGCTGATCTCCCGCGGGTCTGCCCTGGCCCCGAGGCGGACCACAGACGCGCCTTCCGCTCCCGAGCTTCCCAAGGTTGACCCTTCCAGCCGGCTTTCAGGCTTCAAATTTGGCCGGAGGCTGCCTGAGCTCACTGGCGACGACCCGTAAGCGCTTGATTCTTGTCTTTATTTCTTGTTCTGCTGCTGAGGCTTGACGTCCACATTTCTTGGACAGGCTGGCGCCTGCAGCAAAGAAGCCGAAGGGAGCTCCTGAGGTTCCATCCGTGGAAGCGCCTCTGCCGGTGAAGGAAGGTGACCGCGACGCATGGGCTTCTCCTGCCCGGTCGTCCTCGCGAGGCCTGACTGAGCCGGCTGGGGCGAGCTCAGCCCCCATGGCCCAAGTGACTCCCGAGGTCCCTTTGCCTGCTGCCGCCACTACAGCCGTTGGGGTGCAGCAGGCTCCGCCTCAGGATGCTGTGGTCGCGCTGCCGCCTTCTCCTCCTACTCCACCGATTGCTGTCTCTCCGACTCCTCCTGTCGTTCTAGATCGTGCTGCTGCTGAGCTGGACCGGCTGCGGCAGGATCTTCTTGGCACCGACCCTTGCTTGGTGGCCGGGCGCTTGGAGCTGGCTTCAGGATGGATTCGCTCCGACGCTTCGATTCGGGCGGCGCTGGTCCAGGCCTCGACGGCTTGCGATGAGGAGAGGCAGGCCGTCCTTAAGGTGAAGCCTGCTCGTGACGCAGCCCTGGGGGAGGTGGTCGAGTTCGTGGTCGCTGCAGGGCGCTGGAGGACAAGTTGCAAGGCCTGCGGGACCAGCTCGCGAAAGAGGCCCGCCTTCGCCAAGAGCAGGAAGAAGGTGTGAAGGCTCGCGAGGCAGCTGTCAAGGAGAGGGAGGTCAAGCTCAGGAGGCGCCGTGACCGCCTAGGCGCGCTGGAGCAGGAGTTGGGGGCGAGGAAGGTCGAGCTGGACGACAAGGCCCAGGTTCTTGTCGAGGACCGCGTGGCCTTCGCGGAGATGGAGGCGAAGGCTCGCTCCTCGCTGAGGACGCTTTACGACAGCGGTCTGGAGAGCCCGCTGGCTGGCGCCGAGGACGGCCCCGCCAAGCCGCTTCCCTTCCTGGTTCGTGCTCTTGAAGATGTCGCCCTTGGCCTTGGCCCCACGGCCGAGGCCGAGGCGCGTGTCCTGTTTTCTGCAGTGCTGACGCGGGTCCTCACCCACATCTACCTTCGCGATCCCGGTGTCGACCTCGACAGCCTGCTGGAGCCAGTAAGCGGCGAGCGTGCCGCTGCCGCTGCCGAGGCCGTGAAGGGTCGCGCGGAGGCTCTACTGGGGAAGTTCCGGTCCATCAGCACCAAACTGAAGCAAGGCGCTGCCGACCCCGCTGCTCCATGAGGCGAACCCACTCCGCCCTGCTCCACCGCCGACAAGTGACTCCGTTGTGGCTCCTGTCCTGCCTTCAATTCCTGCACATGTATCATGCCTCGGGGAGGCGTTTAAACTTGCGTTTGGCATTGAGATAACTATGTGGACTGTAATATTTGCTTTTGAATTCCTTGAAATTTATGCTTTTTCCTACTTTCTTATGTTCTACGCCGGCAGAGCCCGGCCCCGCGCATACCTCAGCCGCTGTTAGCCCTGACCGGAAACCAGGATGGGACCAAGGAGTGAGGGGCTATGTGACAAGTTAGGCTCCTGAGTCGCGATGTTCAGGAGTCCCCCTTGGCGCACGAACAGCAAGTAGGGAGGTGTGATGTGGGTGGATCTACCGTTCTACGTCTGAAGAGCCCGGCCGCGCGCATACCTCAACCGTCGTTAGCCTTTCGAAACTAAAGAGTGAGGGGCTACAAGACCAGTTAGGCTCCTAAGTCGCGATGCTCAGGAGTCCCCCTTGATGCTCAAACGGCCTTCGTACCTTGGCTCCGCTCGGGGAGAGACGCGTGACGAACCAGGCCCGGGGGGGCCTGGCTGGGTGGCGTGCGTCTGGGCGTGACCCACGCGTAGCCCTCGTGCCCAGTCCCCTCGCACGGCACTCCCGAGGGGAGGCATTATGATGAGGCTAGACACTGAGCTCTGGGCTCCCTGAGGTTGATGCGGCCCCGGGGCCACCCTCAGTTGTTTATCACCAGCGCGGAGCATAGCGCTTCCTTATGTGTACGGGCATAGCCGATCCTTGGCAGTGTCATCAGCCAGCGCAGAGCATGGTGCTTCCACTGGTATGTGGGAGGGGGCTCCCCTCCGGGAGGAGCCCCCGGGGCGTGTACAGCCCCGCCCTGACACGTGGCTGGCACGGTAGGGCCTCGCGAGGTGTATCTGGGCACCCGTGAGCCAGCGCAGGACTCACGGGGCCCTACCTCTAGGCGGGTTGCGCCTGGCACTGGGCCTTATCTTGTGATGTGTACCTGCAAATTTGGTTAGATGCCGGCACTCTACATCCTCGGGTCCCGGCCCTCGAGCTGGTCTCAGCCGTCGCTGGTATGCCAGGTCGCGATGCCGTGGACAAGGCCAGAGGGTGAGGGCTGGAGAGCCAGTAAGAGCCCTAACTCGCGATGCTCAGGTCCCCTGAAGGAAATATGCCCTAGAGGCAATAATAAAGTTATTATTTATTTCCTTATATCATGATAAATGTTTATTATTCATGCTAGAATTGTATTAATCGGAAACATAATACATGTGTGAATACATAGACAAACAAAGTGTCACTAGTATGCCTCTACTTGACTAGCTCGTTAATCAAAGATCGTTGTGTTCCTAACCATAAACAAAGAGTTCTTATTTGATTAACGGGATCACATCATTAGTTGAATGATCTGATTGACATGACCCATTCCATTAGGTTAGCACCCGATCGTTTAGTATGTTGCTATTGCTTTCTTCATGACTTATACATGTTGCTGTGACTATGAGATTATGCAACTCCCGTTTACCGAGGAACACTTTGTGTGCTACCAAACGTCACAACGTAACTGGGTGATTATAAAGGATCTCTACAGGTGTCTCCAAAGGTACATGTTGGGTTGGCGTATTTCGAGATTAGGATTTGTCACTCCGTCTGACGGAGAGGTATCTCTGGGCCCTCTCGGTAATACACATCACCTAAGCCTTGCAAGCATTGCAACTAATGTGTTAGTTGTGAGATGATGTATTACGGAACGAGTAAAGAGACTTGCCGGTAACGAGATTGGACTAGGTATTGGATACCGACGATCGAATCTCGGGCAAGTAACATACCGATGACAAAGGGAACGACGTATGTAGTTATGTGGTCTGACCGATAAAGATCTTCGTAGAATATGTAGGAGCCAATATGGGCATCCAGGTCCCGCTATTGGTTATTGACCGGAGACGTGTCTTGGTCATGTCTACATTGTTCTCGAACCGTAGGGTCCACACGCTTAAAGTTACGATGACAGTTTCATTATGAGTTTATGTATTTTGATGTACCGAAGGTTGTTCGGAGTCCTGGATATGATCATGGACATAACGAGTAGTCTCGAAATGGTCGAGACATAAAGATTGATATATTGGATGGCTATATTCGGATACCGGAAGTGTTCCGGGGAAGTTTCAGATAAAACCGGAGAACTGGGGGGTTACCGGAACCCCCCGGGGGGTTAATGGGCCTCATGGGCCTAAAGTGGAGAAGAGGAAAGGCAGCCAGGGCAGGCCGCGCGCCCCTCTCCCCTAGTCCGAATAAGACAAGGAGGGAGGGGCGGCGCCCCCCCTTTCCTTCCTCTCCTCTCTTCCTTCCTTCCCCCTCTCCTACTTGGACAAGGAAAGGGAGGGGAGTCCTACTCCCGGTCGGAGTAGGACTCCTCCTGCGCACCTCCTACTAGGGCCGGCCGCACCACCCCTTGGCTCCTTTATATACGGGGGCAGGGGGGCACCCTAGGACACACAAGTTGATCTTCGTGATCGTTCCTTAGCCATGTGCGGTGCCCGCCTCCACGATATTACACCTCGATCATATTGTAGCGGTGCTTAGGCGAAGCCCTGCGACAGTTAAACATCAAGATCGTCACCACGCCGTCGTGCTGACGAAACTCCTCCCCGAAGCTTTGCTGGATCGGAGCCCGGGGTGCGTCATCGAGCTGTACGTGTGTCAAGAACTCGGAGGTGCCGGAGTAACAGTACTTGGATCGGTTGGACCGGGAAGACGTACGACTACTTCCTCTACGTTGCGTCAACGCTTCCGCTTCGGTGTACGAGGGTACGTAGACAACACTCTCCCCTCTCGTTGCTATGCATCACCATGATCTTGCGTGTGCGTAGGAATTTTTTTGAAATTACTACGTTTCCCAACAGTGGCATCCGAGCCTAGGTTTTATGGTTTGATGTTGTATGCACGAGTAGAACACAAGTGAGTTGTGGGCGATATAAGTCATACTGCCTACCAGCATGTCATACTTTGGTTCGGCGGTATTGTTGGATGAAGCGGCCCGGCCCGACATTACGCGTACGCTTTCGCGAGACCGGTTCTCCCGACGTGCTTTGCACATAGGTGGCTTGCGGGTGACTGTTTCTCCAACTTTAGTTGAACCGAGTGTGGCTACGCCCGGTCCTTGCGAAGGTTAAAACGGCATCAACTTGACAAACTATTGTTGTCATTTTGATGCGTAGGGAAGATTGGTTCTTGCTTAAGCCCGTAGCAGCCACGTAAAACTTGCAACAAACAAAGTAGAGGACGCCTAACTTGTTTTTGCAGGGCATGTTGTGATGTGATATGGTCAAGACATGATGCTAAATTTTATTGTATGAGATGATAATGTTTTGTAACCGAGTTATCGGCAACTGGCAGGAGCCATATGGTTGTCGCTTTATTGTATGCAATGCAATTGCGCTGTAATGCTTTACTTTATCACTAAACGGTAGCGATAGTCGTGGAAGCATAAGATTGGCGAGGCGACAACGATGCTACAATGGAGATCAAGGTGTCTCGCCGGTGACGATGGTGATCATGATGGTGCTTCAGAGATGGAGATCACAGGCACAAGATGATGATGGCCATATCATATCACTTATATTGATTGCATGTGATGTTTATCTTTTATGAATCTTATCTTGCTTTGATTGACGGTAGCATTATAAGATGATCTCTCACTAAAATTATCAAGAAGTGTTCTCCCTGAGTATGCACCATTGCGAAAGTTCTTCATGCTGAGACACCACGTGATGATCGGGTGTGATAGGCTCTACGTTCAAATACAACGGGTGCAAAACAGTTGCACACGCAGAATACTCAGGTTATACTTGACGAGCCAAGCATATGTAGATATGGCCTCGGAACACGGAGACCGAAAGGTCGAGCGTGAATCATATAGTAGATATGATCAACATTGTGATGTTCACCAATGAAACTACTCCATCTCACATGATGATCGGACATGGTTTAGTTGATTTGGATCACGTGATCACTTAGAGGATTAGAGGGATGTCTATCTAAGTGGGAGTTCTTTAAGTAATTTGATTAATTGAACTTAAATTTATCATGAACTTAGTACCTTATAGTATCTTGCTTATGTATGTTTGATTGTAGATAGATGGCCCGTGCTGTTGTTCCGTTGAATTGTAATGCGTTCCTTGAGAGAGCAAAGTTGAAAGATGATGGTAGCAATTACACGGACTGGGTCCGTAACTTGAGGATTATCCTCATTGCTGCACAGAAGAATTACGTCCTCGAAGCACCGCTGGGTGCCAGGCCTGCTGCTGGAGCAACACCAGATGTTATGAACGTCTGGCAGAGCAAAGATGATGACTACTCGATAGTTCAGTGTGCCATGCTTTACGGCTTAGAATCGGGACTTCAACGACGTTTTGAACGTTATGGAGCATATGAGATGTTCCAAGAGTTGAAGTTAATATTTCAAGCAAATGCCCGAATTGAGAGATATGAAGTCTCCAATAAGGTCTATAGCTGCAAGATGGAGGAGAACAGTTCTGTCAGTGAGCATATACTCAAAATGTCTAGGTATAATAATCACTTGATTCAGATGGGAGTTAATCTTCCAGATGATTGCGTCATTGACAGAATTCTCCAATCACTGCCACCAAGCTACAAGAGCTTCGTGATGAACTATAATATGCAAGGGATGAATAAGACTATTCCCGAGCTCTTCGCAATGCTGAAAGCTGCGGAGGTAGAAATCAAAAAGGAGCATCAAGTGTTGATGGTCAACAAGACCACTAGTTTCAAGAAAAAGGGCAAAGGGAAGAAGAAGGGGAACTTCAAGAAGAACGGCAAGCAAGTTCCTGCTCAAGAGAAGAAACCCAAGTCTGGACCTAAGCCTGAAACTGAGTGCTTCTACTGCAAGCAGACTGGTCACTGGAAGCGGAACTGCCCCAAGTATTTGGCGGATAAGAAGGATGGCAAGGTGAACAAAGGTATATGTGATATACATGTTATTGATGTGTACCTTACTAATGCTCACAGTAGCACCTGGGTATTTGATACTAGTTCTGTTGCTAATATTTGCAACTCGAAACAGGGACTACGGATTAAGCGAAGATTGGCTAAGGACGAGGTGACGATGCGCGTGGGAAACGGTTCCAAAGTCGATGTGATCGCGGTCGGCACGCTACCTCTACATCTACCTTCGGGATTAGTATTAGACCTAAATAATTGTTATTTGGTGCCAGCGTTGAGCAAGAACATTATATCTGGATCTTGTTTAATGCGAGACGGTTATTCATTTAAATCAGAGAATAATGGTTGTTCTATTTATATGAGTAATATATTTTATGGTCATGCACCCTTGAAGAGTGGTCTATTCTTATTGAATCTCGATAGTAGTGATACACATATTCATAATGTTGAAGCCAAAAGATGAAGAGTTGATAATGATGGTGCAACTTATTTGTGGCACTGCCATTTAGGTCATATCGGCGTAAAGCACATGAAGAAACTCCATACTGATGGACTTTTGGAACCACTTGATTATGAATCACTTGGTACTTGCGAACCGTGTCTCATGGGCAAGATGACTAAAACACCATTCTCCGGTACTATGGAGAGAGCAACAGATATGTTGGAAATCATACATACAGATGTATGTGGTCCGATGAATATTGAGGCTCGTGGCGGATATCGTTATTTTCTCACCTTCACAGATGACTTAAGCAGATATGGGTATATCTACTTAATGAAACATAAGTCTAAAACATTTGAAAAGTTCAAAGAATTTCAGAGTGAAGTTGAAAATCATCGTAACAAGAAAATAAAGTTTCTGCGATCTAATCGTGAAGGAGAATATTTGAGTTATGAGTTTGGTGTACAGTTGAAGCAATTCGGAATAGTTTCGCAACTCACGCCACCTGGAACACCACAGCATAATGGTGTGTCCGAATGTCGTAATCGTACTTTACTAGATATGGTGCGATCTATGATGTCTCTTACTGATTTACCGCTATCGTTTTGGGGTTATGCTTTAGAGACGGCCGCATTCACGTTGAATAGGGCACCATCGAAATCCGTTGAGACGACGCCTTATGAACTATGGTTTGGCAAGAAACCAAAATTGTCGTTTCTGAAAGTTTGGGGTTGCGATGCTTATGTGAAAAAGCTTCAACCTGATAAGATCGAACCCAAATCGGAGAAATGTGTCTTCATAGGATATCCAAAGGAAACTATTGGATATACCTTCTATCACAGATCTGAAGGTAAGACTTTTGTTGCTTAATTTGGAAACTTTCTAGAGAAGGAGTTTCTCTCGAAAGATGTAAGTGGGAGGAAAGTAGAACTTGATGAGGTAACTGTACCTGCTCCCTTATTAGAAAATAGTACATCACAGAAAACTGTTTCTGCGACACCAACACCAATTAGTGAGGAAGCTAATGATAATGATCATGAAACTTCAGGACAAGATACTACTAAACCTCGTAGATCAACCAGAGTGAGAACCGCGCTAGAGTGGTACGGTAATCCTGTTCTGGAAATCATGCTGCTAGATCATGATGAACCTACGGACTATGAAGAAGCTATGGTGAGCCCAGATTCCGCAAAATGGCTTGAAGCCATGAAATCTGAGATGGGATCCATGTATGAGAACAAAGTATGGACTTTGGTTGACTTGCCCGATGATCGGCAAGCAATTGAGAATAAATGGATCTTCAAGAAGAAGACTGACGCTGACGGTAATATTACTGTCTACAAAGCTCGACTTGTCGCAAAAGGTTTTCGGCAAGTTCAAGGGGTTGACTACGATGAGACCTTCTCACCCGTAGCGATGCTTAAGTCTGTCCGAATCATGTTAGCAATTGCCGCATTTTATGGTTATGAAATTTGGCAGATGGATGTCAAAACTGCATTCCTGAATGGATTTCTGGAAGAAGAGTTGTATATGATACAACCGGAAGGTTTTGTTGATCCAAAGGGAGCTAACAAAGTGTGCAAGCTCCAGCGATCCATTTATGGACTGGTGCAAGCCTCTCGGAGTTGGAATAAACGCTTTGATAGTGTGATCAAAGCATTTGGTTTTATACAGACTTTCGGAGAAGCCTGTATTTACAAGAAAGTGAGTGGGAGCTCTGTAGCATTTCTGATATTATATGTGGATGACATATTACTGATTGGAAATGATATAGAATTTCTGGATAGCATAAAGGGATACTTGAATAAGAGTTTTTCAAGGAAAGACCTCGGTGAAGCTGCTTACATAGTAGGCATAAAGATCTATAGAGATAGATCAAGACGCTTAATTGGACTTTCACAAAGCACATACCTTGACAAGATTTTGAAGAAGTTCAAAATGGATCAAGCAAAGAAAGGGTTCTTGCCTGTGTTACAAGGTGTGAAGTTGAGTCAGACTCAATGCCCGACCACTGCGGAAGATAGAGAGAAAATGAAAGATGTTCCCTATGCTTCAGCCATAGGCTCTATCATATATGCAATGTTGTGTACCAGACCTGATGTGTGCCTTGCTATAAGTTTAGCAGGGAGGTACCAAAGTAATCCAGGAGTGGATCACTGGACAGCGGTCAAGAACATCCTGAAGTACCTGAAAAGGACTAAGGATATGTTTCTCGTATATGGAGGTGACAAAGAGCTCATTGTAAACGGTTACGTTGACGCAAGCTTTGACACTGATCCGGACGATTCTAAATTGCAAACCGGATACGTGTTTACATTAAACGGTGGAGCTGTCAGTTGGTGCAGTTCCAAACAAAGCGTCGTGGCGGGATCTACATGTGAAGCGGAGTACATAGCTGCTTCAGAAGCAGCAAACGAAGGAGTCTGGATGAAGGAGTTCATATCCGATCTAGGTGTCATACCTAGTACATCGGTTCCAATGACAATACTGGTGCAATTGCCTTGGCTAAAGAATCCAGATTTCACAAAAGAACCAAGCACATCAAGAGACACTTCAATTCCATCCGGGATCTAGTCCAGGTGGGAGACACAGAAATTTGCAAGATACATATGGATCTGAATGTAGCAGACCCGTTGACTAAGCCTCTTCCACGAGCAAAACATGATCAGCACCAAGGCTCCATGGGTGTTAGAATCATTACTGTGTAATCTAGATTATTGACTCCAGTGCAAGTGGGAGACTGAAGGAAATATGCCCTAGAGGCAATAATAAAGTTATTATTTATTTCCCTATATCATGATAAATGTTTATTATTCATGCTAGAATTGTATTAACCGGAAACATAATACATGTGTGAATACATAGACAAACAAAGTGTCACTAGTATGCCTCTACTTGACTAGCTCGTTAATCAAAGATGGTTGTGTTTCCTAACCATAAACAAAGAGTTGTTATTTGATTAACGGGATCACATCATTAGTTGAATGATCTGATTGACATGACCCATTCCATTAGCTTAGCACCCGATCGTTTAGTATGTTGCTATTGCTTTCTTCATGACTTATACATGTTCCTATGACTATGAGATTATGCAACTCCCGTTTACCGGAGGAACACTTTGTGTGCTACCAAACGTCACAACGTAACTGGGTGATTATAAAGGAGCTCTACAGGTGTCTCCAAAGGTACATGTTGGGTTGGCGTATTTCGAGATTAGGATTTGTCACTCTGTCTGACGGAGAGTTATCTCTGGGCCCTCTCGGTAATACACATCACCTAAGCCTTGCAAGCATTGCAACTAATGTGTTAGTTGTGAGATGATGTATTACGGAACGAGTAAAGAGACTTGCCGGTAACGAGATTGAACTAGGTCTTGGATACCAACGATCGAATCACGGGCAAGTAACATACCGATGACAAGGGGAACGATGTATGTAGTTATGCGGTCTGACCGATAAAGATCTTTGTAGAATATGTAGGAGCCAATATGGGCATCCAGGTCCCGCTATTGGTTATTAACCGGAGACGTGTCTCGGTCATGTCTACATTGTTCTCGAATCGTAGGGTCCGCACGCTTAAAGTTATGATGATTGTTTCATTATGAGTTTATGTATTTTGATGTACCGAAGGTTGTTCGGAGTCCCGGATATGATCATGGACATAACGAGGAGTCTCGAAATGGTCGAGACATAAAGATTGATATATTGGACGGCTATATTCGGACACCGGAAGTGTTCCGGGGAAGTTTCGAATAAAATCGGAGAACCGGGGGGTTACCGGAACCCCCCGGGGGGTTAATGGGCCTCATGGGCCTAAAGTGGAGAAGAGGAAAGGCAGCCAGGGTAGGCCGCGCGCCCCCTCTCCCCCTAGTCCGAATTGGACAAGGAGGGAGGGGCGGCGCCCCCCTTTCCTTCCTCTCCTCTCTTCCTTCCTTCCCCCTCTCCTACTTCGACAAGGAAAGGGAGGGGAGTCCTACTCCCGGTAGGAGTAGGACTCCTCCTGCGCGCCTCCTACTAGGGTCGGCCGCACCCCCCCTTGGCTCCTTTATATACGGGGGCAGGGGGGCACCCTAGGACACACAAGTTGATCTTCCTGATCGTTCCTTAGCCGTGTGTGGTGCCCCCCTCCACAATATTACACCTCGATCATATTGTAGCAGTGCTTAGGCGAAGCCCTGCGACGGTTAAACATCAAGATCATCACCACGCCGTCGTGCTGACGAAACTCCTCCCCGAAGCTTTGCTGGATCGGAGCCCAGAGTCCGTCATTGAGCTGTACGTGTGTCAAGAACTCGGAGGTGCCGGAGTAACGGTACTTGGATCGGTTGGACCGGGAAGACGTACGACTACTTCCTCTATGTTGCGTCAACGCTTCCGCTTCGGTCTACGAGGGTACGTAGACAACACTCTCCCCTCTCGTTGATATGCATCACCATGATCTTGCGTGTGCATAGGAATTTTGTTGAAATTACTACGTTTCCCAACATCCCGCCCTTTAACGTGCAAGTGGTCAGCATGGAGAAGAAGCGGTGCCGTGGACAGGCATCAAATAATCAAGCATGGTGGGTCGAATGCATAGCCGGAAATAAACGGAAAAGGGATACATGCCACTGGGTCTAGCCCGAGCGACTTGGGGATGATGCAGCCCGAGGGGCGCCCCCAACAAAGTAAGCTAACAACATGAAATAAAAGGGATACATGCCGCAGGGACGGACCCGCGCGGCCTGGGAATAATGCAGCCCTGGGGGGCGCTCCCAGCTGGAAATGAAACTTGAAAGATGTCACCTGATGATGTTGAGGACGAAGGAGTGTTGGCGTAGCAGACTCGGTGGGCTGCGGAAGCCGATCCTCACGAGCCCCCAGGCCCAGGGGCCTCGGGAGGCTCCGGAGGCGCTGGTGGCTCCTCGCGGACCATCTCCATCTCTGCTAGGGCTGCGGAACGCCTGGCCTCTTGAGCCTCCATGATGCCCCTCATGAGGCGCTGGTACATGGCAGGCGCGTTCGGCAAGCCGTAAGGCATGCGAACGTAGCTGTGGGGTGGACCTTCGCAGCGCCCCACTCGCGAGGGCCAGAGGCGCTCCAGAGAGGCCACTCGACTGAGCCCTAGTATGTTGATGCAGACGTGCGCCCCACCATCCTCGCCTGGATGGGGAGCCACAGCTGGTAGGCGGCGGCCACCTTTCATGACTCTTGACTCCTGTAGCCCCTGAATGGCCTTGCTGACGAACTCCTGAGGGTGTGACCCTCCTTGCCTTACTCCTTCTTGAGGGAAACGTGCTTCGAAACACGCCTCCATGTGGTGCCCAAGCGCCTCCCTCGTGACCTTAGCCAGGTCGGTGGCCCTCCAGGGGAGAGCCCCCGAGCCCTGCCTGAGGAGGGCGCCGGGCGCGCTTTCCTATGCGATGGAAAAAGGTTCCCCCTGGGCAGGCGCGGGCCCTGAGGGGCTTGCCTCCTGAGGGGCTGGGCCGGACGATGTCTTCTTCTTCTTGGGGGCAGTCTCGGGAAGCCTCCTGCTTCCGCGATCTGGGTCTTCCAGTGATGCGGCCTGAAAGGCTCGTTCCAGGGAACACACCGCGTCCTTCTCTTCATAGGGCACCGTGATGACTCCGCCACTTCCTGGCATCTTGAGGACGTTGTAGCCGTGGTGAGTTATGACCACGAACTTGGCCAGCGCTGGGTACCCAAGGATGGCGTTGTACGGCAGGCGAATGTGAGCGACGTCGAAGTCGATGAGCTTGGTGCGGTAGTTTTCGCGTGCACCGAAGGTGACAGGGAGGTGGACCTGCCCAATCGGGACCGTGGAGCCGTCGGTGACTCCGGAGAAAGGCTTGGTTGGCTGAAGCTAGCTGTAGGGCACTTGGAGATTGTTGAATGTTTCCATGGACAGGACGTTGAGCCCTGCCCCGCCATCGATGAGGGTCCTGGTGACCACCATGTTGCTGATGATTGGGGAATAAAGCATCGGGAGGACTCCGGCTGTGGCCGCACACTTGAGCTGATCTGGTGAGCTGAACGTGATGGCGCACGCCGACCACCTGAGAGGGCACATGGCTTTGAGCTTGCGGAGGACTGCATTCGCTTCGCGGGCGAACTGCTTGAAGATGCGCTGAGAGGCTGGGGCTTGAGCCCCACCCAGGATGCAGGCGATCACGCGCGGCTCCTGGAAGCCCCCAGCCCCCTCGTCCTGATGGTGGTCCTCGTTTCTCCTTGGCTGCGGCGGCAGTAGAGGGAGGCCTACGTTGCCTTGCGGGCGATCCTCGCGAGGCTGATCCCTCCAGTCTCCCTCACGAGGCGGGTCTTGCCAGCGATCCTCGCGAGCTTGATCGCGCCACCCTTGGCGCGGGCAGCGGTCTTCCCAGCGTCCTGCGTTCCTTCCTCCTCGACCGTAGCCCCGGTCACCGTGGTCGGGGCGTCGGCCGATCCTTCCTTCTCGCACGGCTCGGAGCTCTTGACATTCGTTGGTGTTGTGGGTGTGGAGGTCGTGGTACACACAGTACCGACTGCCCTTGGAAGATTCGGGCTGATCTCTGCCCCGCTTGGTGTCTGGTTCTGCCGCGAGCACGGGAGCCCCCTGGTGCTTCACATCCTTGGCCTTGGGCTTCTTCTCTTCTGGGTCTGCGGCAGGCAGCTCGAGGAGGGAGAGACGCCCTTCCTCAGCCCTGGCGCACTTGGTTGCCAAGTTGAACAACTCCAAGGAAGTGCACAGGTCTTCATGCATCGCCAGCTCCTCCTTCATCTTGACATCGCGCACGCCGTCGGAGAAGGCTGAGATGATGGCCTCCTCAGTCACCTTGGGAATCTTGAGGCGTGCGTTGTTGAAGCGCTGGATGTACTTCTGCAGGGTCTCTCCAGGTTGTTGCTTGATGCGGCGCATGTCGCTCACGGCGGGTGGCCGGTCGCGACTACCTTGGAAGTTGGCGATGAAGCGGGTGCGCATCTCATCCCAGGAGGAGATCGTTCCTGGAGCCAGGTTCAGGAGCCAGGTGCGGGCCCGTCCTTGAGCGCCATGGGAAACCAGTTCGCCATGACCTTCTCGTCTCCGTTGGCAGCTTCGATGCCTAGCTCATAGAGCTGGAGGAACTCCACAGGGTCGGCCGTGCCGTCGTAACGAGGAGGCAGGTCTGGCTTGAACTTGCCGGGCCACGCGACGCTGCATAGCTCGATGGTGAAGGCACGACAGCCTGCTGTGGCTATGGGAGGCCTTGGGTGACGGAGATCTTGGTCTTGCATGTCCCCATGCGCTGCATCTGGGAGCAGCGCGGGGTCTCGACGTGCGGGAGCAGGAGCATGGTCGCGACGTGCTGGAGCAGGGAGCGCCCGGGCAGCTTCTTGCGGGCGAGGGACTTCTTGACAGCTCTGCTCTTGCCACGCTGGCACCTGACGGAGCGGGTTCCGCCCAGGGGCCACGCGCCTTGGAGCCACGGCGCCTTCTTGAGGAGGAGGCGGCTGGGGCGCCCCCGGAGCTTCGTCGCCCACGCGGGGCGGGGTGCGGTGCAGCGGAACAGACGGCGCAGGACAGCCCCCTGCGGCGCGGACGAGCTCGGTGATGCGGTCGAGCCATTCTTCGTAGACGTCATCGACGGGACGGTAGCGCAGGAGCTCGTTTGCCGCGATGAGCGCAGCTCGAGCCTCCATGGGTGCGCGGAGCGCGCGGGATGAAGAACCAGCTGGGGAAAGCGAGGGAGTAGCTGTGCGGCCATCTTGCCACACGGACGGATGCTGAGACGACGCTTACTGCTCGTTCCCCGCCGGGCCGGCGGCAGCGTTGATGGAAGGTGATGGGGAACGGCGAGGACGCCCGCCGATAGGAGCCGTCTGGGCGACGCGGGAAGCGAGAGCGGCCCGACGCGGGCCAGACGAGCGTCAGGCATGGACGCGATGGTCGGAGGAGAACGGGGTGGTGGAAGACGAATTCCGGCGCACCCCTACCTAGCGCGCCAAATGTCGGATTTCGGGTTCCGGCAGACCCTTGTGGTTCGAACACTGGGGTGCGTGCGGAGATTTCGCCTTCTAGCTACCTGCACTCCTCCGCCTCGCTAAGATCTAAGCTATGGAAAGAACAGCACAAGAGACACATGGTTTATACTGGTTCGGGCCACAGTTGTAGTGTAATACCCTACTCCAGTGTGTGGTGTGGTGGATTGCCTCTTGGGCTGATGATGATGAGCAATACAAGGAAGAACAGCCTCGCGAGGGTCTGTTCTTGGCTGAGGGGATGAACTGCTAGGAGGAGTTCAGTCACCCTTCTCTCTCTCTCTTCTCGATTCTCTCTCCGATTTCCATTCCTCTACCCTGTGGGTGGCTAGTCCTATTTATAGGCAAAGGCCCTGGGCCTCTTCCCAAATATTGAGCGGGAAGGGCGCCAACAATTGGCCATTTTGAAGGGGAACATCTGGTACACTTATCCTGACTAAAGTTGGTCCTCGCCTGCCAAAGGCTCTGGTGGTGATGCTGGCTTGGGCTCCACAATGACTTCCTCCCTACCGTTGGACTGGTCTTGGTCTCGTTGCACCGAAACGGGTGCCTTTGCTTGATGCTCTCACCTGCGCTTGCTCCCTTTGCACCAAAAAGGAAAGGAGGACACTGCGCGGGATGGCGCCCGCCTGGCACCCTTGGTCGTCATGGCTTGCGTCACGGGCACCTTGTGAGGTACACCGCCTTGATCTCTCCGCCTCCTCGCGAGCCAGCCTGATGAGGCCGTGCCTGAGGAAGCTCCGTGTCGTCCGCCCCACGAGGCTTGGCCCCTCGCGAGGGTCTTGGGTCTGTGTTGATGAATATGGGCCATGCTGGGCCCCCCTTTGAGCCACGCCGCAGGCCGCAAGCAGGCAAGTCTGGGGACCACCGTTCACAGAACGCCGACAATGTCACACCGACAACATTGCTTGATTGCTTGATCTTAGTGGAACTGCACAAGAGGAGATCTTGCTTCCTATCCGTTAAGGCAAATTTGGTTCAGATCTTCTTCTTGTGAGTTGTTTGAATTCCACATCATGAGAGGTCAGTACTAGCCTTCTTTCATATGATTCTGTAGTGTGCATTCATATGTTGTGCTACTTGTACGATCATGTTGCTTGATTTTAGTGAACTGCACAAATGGAGACAAGACTTCCAATCTGTATGTGCACCGTATTATCCCATTGAGGTAAGATAAGGATATTTCACAATTTCTGGCCTATATTTTGCCACTTTCATCAGAAAATTTAAGTTTAGTACTATACTTGTGCTCCGTAATTGACATGCCAAATCGTACATTGAAGGCGAAGCTTGTTTGTTATTGAACCAAGTGATGAATGGGAAGAACAAGGGGAAGAAAAACAAAAATAAACTCCTGGTGCTATAATGAAGCACTGGAACTGTGATGACACAAGTAATGATATTGTTTTGCATCTTAATTTATTGCTATGGCTGGAATGAGCAATTGTTTTTTCACTGCTTTGATGCCACTCTTAATGTAATATGTAATTATCTCTACTTGTGCAAACAGGGATCTTCTTTGAAGATACCATATATTTTAGTGGAACTGCACAAGAAGGTGCTGGAAACATTAAACTAATCGAGGAGTATATAGTAAGCATGGCCACCACCGTAGATAGCAACAGATGGTTCCGGAGAATTGCTTCATCTGTATGCTCTACACAATAAGCCTCCTGACAAAGGTTGGTACTCTCCCACTGATTTCATCCATATGATTGAGCTTTGTCATCTCTATTGGTGTTGTGCTACTGTTTAGATACTGCCATGAAAAAGTGGTATTGTCCTTGAGAAGTGCTTCATCTGTACTGTTTTAAATATTTCCTTTCCTTTTTTTCGAGCAAACAGTGATGCTAGCATTTAGTAGTCCTCTTGTCTTTGCACAATAGGATCATCTTCCTCTGAAGAAGAATATGGAATACGTGAAGTGACTAGTTCTGATTATGCCAGGATGAAGAAGCCATGTCTATCTTATCATCAGAAGGAGCAGTTGAAGCATGGTTACATTACTCCCCACAAGAACAAACTAACTTCGGCTCAGAAGGACTGACAAAATCTCCATTTTTTGCTGTGATGCGTGAGTACAATGTTGTTCTAGGATTCTTTCTGGTGAGTTCCATTTTTCTAAAAGTGTGCTCTACATGGACCATGTATGTGCCTGTTGAAACTATCAATTCATAGTACAGTTTGCTCTATACTAATCACTTTTTTGTATTTTTGCAAACAGGGGTGCTCAGCTTGATTTCAATGGGAACTGCACAAAATGTTTATGAATACATCGAATCATTCATTTCCACCACAATAAAGGAGGTGCCGATAAGTTCAGGGTGTTGCAACATATAAGGGTGAAATCATACAAGCTACACGTGAATTTGGTTGATTTTGGTGGAACTGCACAAAAAGAACAGCTAGTTTATTTAGCACGAGGTGCCATGTCAATGTCCGAACTGATGGCAAACCCTGCCCATTCCACAATCGTAGGCATTTGATATTTTGGAATGGGACAACCTTGTGAAATTTTGCTCATTGATTTTAGCAAGACATGCGTTTGATATTTTCGAATGGGACGCCCTTTGCTGTCAGCAGCGTTGATCAATTTTTTCTTTATTATTTAGTTGTGAAGTAAAATTGCCTCTGACATGTGAGTCATTGAGATGCATAATCATCGATAGTTTTGAATGTTCTCTATGAATTGCCAGCCCTGTGTGTTTGATTGCAATGTATAGAAACGCTAAAAAGCTGCTCAAACTCTTTGTACTCCTTCTGTTCCTTTTTACTTCGCACATTGTGAAAGTGCATACTTTTTTGTATAAGATTGGTCAAAGTAGAGATACTTTGACTGCAGACAAAACTTGCATGCAGACTAGAAAGGACCGGAGGGAGTACATGTGAAACTACTGCAAACGAGGTGATCACCCTGGGAATAATGCTAGTACGTATTGTTTTGCATGTTCATCCAATGCCAGTGATACAGGAATTCGAACTAATCGAAATAAATTCATTCATACACGGTCAGATTTCATATAAACATGCCAGATTTCATTACATTTCATACATTCTTCAACTAAAAACATGTGCGCTGGAGGTATAATTAATTAACCGAAGCTACCCACATGTGTCCCGCTGAGCAGAACAGTAACTTCAGTGACTTAACTGTAGGTGCAGTTGCGTAACTAACATGTGGCCTATTGGGCCCACGTGTCAGTCAGCCAACTGCACCAGCAGTTAAGTAGAAGACGTGTTATTCTCCAGCAGAACTCCCCGACTCCACGTCGCCGCCAAGAAGCTAACCGTCCGTCAATGGTCAACCCGCCTAGCTTCGCTTCAATAGGAGGGTACCAGCGGTGGCCTTACTTGGACCCGAGCGGCGGCGACCTATCGTGTTCTACTCTTCCTCGCTTTCTGTGTGGCGCGGCCTCGTTGGCAGCGGGGCAGGTCCTCGGCGGAGCCGGTGATGTCCTCTGTCTCGTTGTCGGCGGGCGGCGCCTCAGCGGAGCGGTGGAAATCCTCCCTCGCATTACCGACAGGGTGGGGCCTCGGCTGAGCCGGCAATGTCCTCTTCCTCGTTGTTGGCGGGGCGGGGCCTCGACGGAGCTGACGGTGTCCTCTGCCTTGTTGTTGGCGCCGCGGGGCCTTGGCGGAGCGGGGACTCATCGGAGCCGGCATTGTCCTCTGCCTCGTCCTCAGTCTCACCAAACAGCGCCTCGCCCGCTTCATCGCCCTCTTTGCTAGCCTCTTTGTAGGCGGCCGCAGCCTCCGCCACCCACATGCGTGTAGGATCGAAAGTATGTCTAGAGGGGGGGTGATTAGACTACTTGACCAATTAAGAACTTAGCCTTTTCCCAATTTTAGTTCTTGGCAGATTTTAGCTATCTTAGAGCAAGTCAAGCAATCATCACACAATTCAAGCAAGCATGCAAAGAGTTTATTGGCAGCGGAAAGTAAAGCATGCAACTTGCAAGAATGTAAAAGGAAGGGTTTGGAGGATTCAAACGCAATTGGAGACACGGATGTTTTCCTGTGGTTCGGATAGGTGGTGCTATCCTACATCCACGTTGATGGAGACTTCAACCCACGGAGGGTAACGGTTGCGCGAGTCCACGGAGGGCTCCACCCACGAAGGGTCCACGAAGAAGCAACCTTGTCTATTCCACCATGGCCATCGCCCACGAAGGACTTGCCTCACTAGCGGTAGATCTTCATGAAGTAGGCGATCTCCTTGCCCTTACAAACTCCTTGGTTCAACTCCACAATCTTGTCGGAGGCTCCCAAGTGACACCTAGCCAATCTAGGAGACACCACTCTCCAAGAAGTAACAAATGGTGTGTTGATGATGAACTCCTTGCTCTTGTGGTTCAAATGATAGTCTCCCCAACACTCAACTCCCTCTCATAGGATTTGGATCTGATGGAAAGAAGATTCGAGTGGAAAGCAACTTGGGGAAGGCTAGAGATCAAGATTCATATGGTAGGAATGGAATATCTTGGTCTCAACACATGAGTAGGTGGTTCTTTCTCAGAACATATGAGTGGGAATGATGTATGGGTCTGATGGCTCTCTCTTAGAATGAAGAGGTGGTGGAGGGGTATATATAGCCTTCACACAAAATCCAACCGTTACACACAATCAACCAATCTTGGTGGGACCGAATCAGAAAACTCGGTCTGACCAAAATAGTAAACCTAGTGACCGTTAGGAATTTCGGTGGGACTGAGATGCAACTCGGTAGGACCGATTCGGTTAGGGTTTGGGCATAACGTAATCTCGGTGAGACCGATCACACAAACTCGGTGAGACCAAGTTCGGCAATTAGCTAACCAGAGAGTTGGTCAGGCAAACTCGGTGGGACCGACTTGCTCTTTCGGTGAGACCGAAAAATTACAAGAAGGAAACATAGAGTTTACCTTGCATTCTCGGTGGGACCGATTCGCTCTTTCGGTGAGACCGAAAAGTTACGAAAGGGAAACAGAGAGTTTGCAAGCCCATCTCGGTGAGACCGAGATCCTTATCGGTAGGACCGAATTGCTAGGGTTTGGCAGTGGCAAATGACAAGTGAAACTCGGTGGTGCCGGATTGACAGAATCGGTATGACCGAGTTTGGCTTAGGGTTTAGGTCATTTGTGGATATGAAAAGGTGGTTGAGGATTTTGGAGCATATCACTAAACACATAAAGCAAGAGGCTCATTAAGCAACACCTCATCCCTCCTTGATAGTATTGGCTTTTCCTAAAGACTCAATGTGATCTTGGATCACTAAAATATAAAATGAAGAGTCTTGAACTTTTGAGCTTGAGCCAATTCTTTGTCCTTAGCATTTTGAGGGTTCCACTTTCACATCCATGCCATGCCAATCATTGAGCTTTCCTGAAATAATCATCTTGGAATAGCATTAGCTCAATGAGCTATATGTTGTTATGAATTACCAAAACCACCTAGGGATAGTTGCACTTTCAATCTCCCCCTTTTTGGTAATTGATGACAACATATAGATCAAAGCTTCGACAAATGATAATAATCATGAAATACATCGTCGCTTTGAGAAGTATGTGATAAGTAAGAGCTCCCCCTAAATTTGTGCATATTTAAAATTTGCTTTGGACTGCAAATGCACAAGGAGTTAGAATCATGGGTTACTCTTCCATGTCACATACATCTTGGTGGAGCGCTCAAAAATGATAAGATTGAAATACATGCACTCATCACCAAGAATAGTGAATGATCACAAACGATAGATAGAATGATAATATTGAAGGAAATATGCCCTAGAGGCAATAATAAAGTTATTATTTATTTCCTTATATCATGATAAATGTTTATTATTCATGCTAGAATTGTATTAACCGGAAACATAATACATGTGTGAATACATAGACAAACAGAGTGTCACTAGTATGCCTCTACTTGACTAGCTCGTTAATCAAAGATGGTTATGTTTCCTAACCATGAACAAAGAGTTTTTATTTGATTAACGAGGTCACATCATTAGTTGAATGATCTGATTGACATGACCCATTCCATTAGCTTAGCACCCGATCGTTTAGTATGTTGCTATTGCTTTCTTCGTGACTTATACATGTTCCTGTAACTATGAGATTATGCAACTCCCGTTTACCGGAGGAACACTTTGGGTACTACCAAACGTCACAACGTAACTGGGTGATTATAAAGGAGTACTATAGGTGTCTCCAATGGTAGATGTTGGGTTGGCGTATTTCGAGATTAGGGTTTGTCACTCCGATTGTCGGAGAGGTATCTCTAGGCCCTCTCGGTAATACACATCACATAAGCCTTGCAAGCATTATAACTAAGATGTTAGTTGTGAGATGATGTATTACGGAACGAGTAAAGAGACTTGCCAGTAACGAGATTGAACTAGGTATTGGATACCGACGATCGAATCTCGGGCAAGTAACATACCGATGACAAAGGGAACAACGTATGTTGTTATGCGGTCTGACCGATAAAGATCTTCGTAGAATATGTAGGAGCCAATATGGGCATCCAGGTCCCACTATTCGTTATTGACCGGAGACGTGTCTCAGTCATGTCTACATTGTTCTTGAACCGTAGGGTCCGCACGCTTAACGATACGATGATAGTTATTATGAGTTTATGCATTTTGATGTACCGAAGGTTGTTCGGAGTCCCGGATGTGATGACGGACATGACGAGGAGTCTCGAAATGGTCGAGACATAAAGATTGATATATTGGAAACCTATGTTTGGACATCGGAAGTGTTCCGGGTGAAATCGGGATTTTACCGGATTACCGGGAGGGTTACCGGAACCCCCCGGGAGCCAAATGGGCCTACATGGGCCTTAGTGGAAAGGTGAAAGGGGCTGCCATGGAGGGCTGCGCGCCTCCCCCCTCCCCTAGTCCTATTAGGACTAGGAGAGGTGGCCGACCAGCTCTCTCTCTCTTTCCCCCTTGGAGTCCTAGTTGGAATAGGATTGGAGGGGGGAGTCCTACTCCCGGTAGGAGTAGGACTCCTCCTGCGCCTCCCTTGCTTGGCCGGCCAGCCCTCCCCCTCTCATCCTTTATATACGGGGGCAGGGGCCACCTCTAGACACACAAGTTGATCCTTGAGATCGTTCCTTAGCCGTGTGCGGTGCCCCCTGCCACCAAATTCCACCTCGATCATACCGTGGTAGTGCTTAGGCGAAGCCCTGCGTCGGTAGTACATCAAGATCGTCACCATGCCGTCGTGCTGACGGAACTCTTCCTCGACGCTTTGCTGGATCGGAGCCCGAGGATCGTCATCGAGCTGACCGTGTGCTAAGAACTCGGAGGTGCCGGAGTAACGGTGCTTGGATCGGTCGGATCGGGAAGACGTACGACTACTTCCTCTACGTTGTGTGATCGCTTCCATAGTCGGTCTGCGTTGGTACGTAGACAAAACTCTCCCCTCTCGTTGCTATGCATCACCATGATCTTGCGTGTGCGTAGGAATTTTTTTGAAATTACTACGTTCCCCAACAGTGGCATCCGAGCCTAGGTTTTATGGTTTGATGTTATTTGCACGAGTAGAACACAAGTGAGTTGTGGGCGATACAAGTCATACTGCCTACCAGCATGTCATACTTTGGTTTGGCGGTATTGTTGGATGAGACGACCCGGACCAACCTTACGCGTACGCTTACGCGAGACCGGTTCCCTCGACGTGCTTTGCACATAGATGGCTAGCGGGCGACTGTCTCTCCAACTTTAGTTGAACTGAGTGTGGCTACGCCCGGTCCTTGAGAAGGTTAAAACGGAGTCTATTTGACAAACTATCGTTGTGGTTTTGATGCGTAGGTGAGATGAGTTCTTGCTTAAGCCCGTAGCAGCCACGTAAAACTTGCAACAACAAAGTAGAGGACGTCTAACTTGTTTTTGCAGGGCATGTTGTGATGTGATATGGTCAAGGCATGATGCTGATTTTATTGTATGAGATGATCATGTTTTGTAACCAAGTTATCGGCAACTGGCAGGAGCTATATGGTTGTCGCTTTATTGTATGCAATGCAATCACGATGTAATGCTCTACTTTATTACTAAGCGGTAGTGATAGTTGTGGAAGCATAAGATTGGCGAGACGACAACGATGCTACGATGGATATCAAGGTGTCGCGCCGGTGACGATGGTGATCATGACGGTCCTTCGGAGATGGAGATCACAAGCACAAGATGATGATGGCCATGTCATATCACTTATATTGATTGCATGTGATGTTTATCTTTTATGCATCTTATCTTGCTTTGATTGATGGTAGCATTATAGGATGATCTCTCACTAAATTATCAAGAAGTGTTCTCCCTGAGTATGCACTATTGCCAAAGTTCGTCGTGCCCAGACACCACGTGATGATCGGGTGTGATAAGCTCTACGTCCATCTACAACGGGTGCAAGCCAGTTTTGCACACGCAGAATACTCAGGTTAAACTTGACGAGCCTAGCATATGCAGATATGGCCTCGGAACACAGAGACCGAAAGGTCGAGCGTGAATCATATAGTAGATATGATCAACATGACGATGTTCACCATTGAAAACTACTCCATCTCACGTGATGATCGGTTATGGTTTAGTTGATTTGGATCACGTGATCACTTAGAGGATTAGAGGGATGTCTATCTAAGTGGGAGTTCCTAAGTAATTTGATTAACTGAACTTAAACTTATCATGAACTTAGTACCTGATAGTATCTTGCTTGTTTATGTTGATTGTAGATAGATGGCTAGTGTTGTTGTTCCGTTGAATTTTAATGCGTTCCTTGAGAAAGCAAAGTTGAAAGATGATGGTAGCAATTACACGGACAGGGTCCGTAACCTGAGGATTATCCTCATTGTTGCACAGAAGAATTACGTCCTGGAAGCACCGCTGGGTGCCAGGCCTGCTGCTGGAGCACCGCCAGATGTTATGGACGTCTAGCAGAGCAAAGCTGATGACTACTCGATAGTTCAGTGTGCCATGCTTTACGGCTTAGAATCGGGACTTCAACGACGTTTTGAACGTCATGGAGCATATGAGATGTTCCAGGAGTTGAAGTTAATATTTCAAGCAAATGCCCGAATTGAGAGATATGAAGTCTCCAATAAGTTCTATAGCTGCAAGATGGAGGAGAACAGTTCTGTCAGTGAGCATATACTCAAAATGTCTGGGTATAATAATCACTTGATTCAGATGGGAGTTAATCTTCCAGATGATTGCGTCATTGACAGAATTCTCCAATCACTGCCACCAAGCTACAAGAGCTTCGTGATGAACTATAATATGCAAGGGATGAACAAGACTATTCCCGAGCTCTTCGCAATGCTGAAAGCTGCGGAGGTAGAAATCAAGAAGGAGCATCAAGTGTTGATGGTCAACAAGACCACTAGTTTCAAGAAAAAGGGCAAAGGGAAGAAGAAGGGGAACTTCAAGAAGAACAGCAAGCAAGTTGCTGCTCAGGAGAAGAAACCCAAGTCTGGACCTAAGCCTGAAACTGAGTGCTTCTACTGCAAGCAGACTGGTCACTGGAAGCGGAACTGCCACAAGTATTTGGCGGATAAGAAGGATGGCAAGGTGAACAAAGGTATATGTGATATACATGTTATTGATGTGTACCTTACTAGAGCTCGCAGTAGCACCTGGGTATTTGATACTGGTTCTGTTGCTAATATTTGCAACTCGAAACAGGGACTACGGAATAAGCGGACGCTAGCAAAGGACGAGGTGACGATGCGCGTGGGAAACGGTTCCAAAGTCGATGTGATCGCGGTCGGCACGCTACCTCTACATCTACCTTCGGGATTAATATTAGACCTAAATAATTGTTATTTGGTGCCAGCGTTGAGCATGAACATTATATCTGGATCTTGTTTAATGCGAGACGGTTATTCATTTAAATCAGAGAATAATGGTTGTTCTATTTATATGAGTAATATCTTTTATGGTCATGCACCTTTGAAGAGTGGTCTATTCTTGTTGAATCTCGATAGTAGTGATAGACATATTCATAATGTAGAAGCCAAAAGATGCAGAGTTGATAATGATAGTGCAACTTATTTGTGGCACTGCCGTTTAGGTCATATCGGTGTAAAGCGCATGAAGAAACTCCATACTGATGGGCTTTTGGAACCACTTGATTATGAATCACTTGGTACTTGCGAACCGTGCCTCATATGCAAGATGACTAAAACACCGTTCTCCGGTACTATGGAGAGAGCAACAGATTTATTGGAAATCATACATACCGATGTATGTGGTCCGATGAATATTCAGGCTCGTGGCGGATATCGTTATTTTCTCACCTTCACAGATGATTTAAGAAGATATGGGTATATCTACTTAATGAAACATAAGTCTGAAACATTTGAAAAGTTCAAGGAATTTCAGAGTGAAGTTGAAAATTATCGTAACAAGAAAATAAAGTTTCTACGATCTGATCGTGGAGGAGAATATTTGACTTACGAGTTTGGTGTACATTTGAAAAATTGTGGAATAGTTTCGCAACTCACGCCACCCGGAACACCACAGCGTAATGGTGTGTCCGAACGTCGTAATCGTACTTTACTAGATATGGTGCGATCTATGATGTCTCTTACTGATTTACCGCTATCCTTTTAGGGTTATGCTTTAGAGACGGCCGCATTCACGTTAAATAGGGCACCATCAAAATCCGTTGAGACGACGCCTTATGAACTATGGTTTGGCAAGAAACCAAAGTTGTCGCTTCTTAAAGTTTGGGGCTGCGATGCTTATGTGAAAAAGCTTCAACCTGATAAGCTCGAACCCAAAGCGGAGAAATGTGTCTTCATAGGATACCCAAAGGAGACTGTTGGGTATACCTTCTATCACAGATCCGAAGGCAAGACATTCGTTGCTAAGAATGGATCATTTCTAGAGAAGGAGTTTCTCTCGAAAGAAGTGAGTGGGAGGAAAGTAGAACTTGATGAGGTAACTGTACCTGCTCCCTTATTGGAAAATAGTACATCACAGAAAACTGTTTCCGCGACACCTATACCAATTAGTGAGGAAGCTAATGATGATCATCATGAAACTTCAGTACAAGATACTACTGAACCACGTAGATCAACCAGAGTGAGATCCGCACCAGAGTGGTACGGTAATCCAATTCTGGAAGACATGCTACTAGATCATGATGAACCTACGAACTATGAAGAAGCGATGGTGAGCCCAGATTCCGCAAAGTGGCTTGAGGCCATGAAATCTGAGATGGGATCCATGTATGAGAACAAAGTATGGACTTTGGTTGACTTGCCCGATGATCGGCAAGCAATTGAGAATAAATGGATCTTCAAGAAAAAGACTGACGCTGACGATAATATTACTGTCTATAAAGCTCGACTTGTCGCAAAAGGTTTTCGACAAGTTCAAGGGGTTGACTACGATGAGACCTTCTCACCCGTAGCGATGCTTAAGTCCGTCAGAATCATGTTAGCAATTGCCGCATTTTATGATTATGAAATATGGCAGATGGATGTCAAAACTGCATTCCTGAATGGATTTCTGGAAGAAGAGTTGTATATGATGCAACCAGAAGGTTTTGTCGATCCAAAGGGAGCTAACAAAGTGTGCAAACTCCAGCGATCCATTTATGGACTGGTGCAAGCATCTCGGAGTTAGAATAAACGCTTTGATAGTGTGATCAAAGCATTTGGCTTTGTACAGACTTTTGGAGAAGCCTGTATTTACAAGAAAGTGAGTGGGAGCTCTGTAGCATTTCTGATATTATATGTGGATGACATATTGCTGATTGGAAATGATATAGAATTTCTGGATAGCATAAAGGGATACTTGAATAAAAGTTTTTCGATGAAAGACCTCGGGGAAGCTACTTACATATTAGGCATAAAGATCTATAGAGATAGATCAAGACGCTTAATTGGACTTTCACAAAGCACATACCTTGACAAGATTTTGAAGAAGTTCAAAATGGATCAAGCAAAGAAAGGGTTCTTGCCTGTGTTACAAGGTGTGAAGTTGAGTCAGACTCAATGCCCGACCACTGCAGAAGATAGAGAGAAAATGAAAGATGTTCCCTATGCTTCAGCCATAGGCTCTATCATGTATGCAATGCTGTGTACCAGACCTGATGTGTGCCTTGCTATAAGTTTAGCAGGGAGGTACCAAAGTAATCCAGGAGTGGATCACTGGACAGCGGTCAAAAACATCCTGAAATACCTGAAAAGGACTAAGGATATGTTTCTCGTATATGGAGGTGACAAAGAGCTCACCGTAAGAGGTTACGTTGATGCAAGCTTTGACACTGATCTGAACGATTCTAAATCGCAAACCGGATACGTGTTTACTTTGAACAGTGGAGCTGTCAGTTGGTGCAGTTCTAAACAAAGCGTCGTAGCGGGATCTACATGTGAAGCGGAGTACATAGCTGCTTCGGAAGCAGCGAACGAAGGAGTCTGGATGAAGGAGTTCATATCCGATCTAGGTGTCATACCTAGTGCATCGGGTCCAATGAAAATATTTTGTGACAATACTGGTGCAATTGCTTTGGCAAAAGAATCCAGATTTCACAAAAGGACCAAACACATTAAGAGACGCTTCAACTCCATCCGGGATCTAGTCCAGGTGGGAGACATAGAGATTTGCAAGATACATACGGATCTGAATGTTGCAGACCCGTTGACTAAGCCTCTTCCACGAGCAAAACATGATCAGCACCAAGGCTCCATGGGTGTTAGAATCATTACTGTGTAATCTAGATTATTGACTCTAGTGCAAGTGGGAGATTGAAGGAAATATTCCCTAGAGGCAATAATAAAGTTATTATTTATTTCCTTATATCATGATAAATGTTTATTATTCATGCTAGAATTGTATTAACCGGAAACATAATACATGTGTGAATACATAGACAAACAGAGTGTCACTAGTATGCCTCTACTTGACTAGCTCGTTAATCAAAGATGGTTATGTTTCCTAACCATGAACAAAGAGTTGTTATTTGATTAACGAGGTCACATAATTAGTTGAATGATCTGATTGACATGACCCATTCCATTAGCTTAGCACCCGATCGTTTAGTATGTTGCTATTGCTTTCTTCATGACTTATACATGTTCCTGTAACTATGAGATTATGCAACTCCCGTTTACCGGAGGAACACTTTGGGTACTACCAAACGTCACAACGTAACTGGGTGATTATAAAGGAGTACTACAGGTGTCTCCAATGGTAGATGTTGGGTTGGCGTATTTCGAGATTAGGGTTTGTCACTCCGATTATCGGAGAGGTATCTCTGGGCCCTCTCGGTAATACACATCACATAAGCCTTGCAAGCATTATAACTAAGATGTTAGTTGTGAGATGATGTATTATGGAACGAGTAAAGAGACTTGCCAGTAACGAGATTGAACTAGGTATTGGATACCGACGATCGAATCTCGGGCAAGTAACATACCGATGACAAAGGGAACAACGTATGTTGTTATGCGGTCTGACCGATAAAGATCTTCGTAGAATATGTAGGAGCCAATATGGGCATCCAGGTCCCGCTATTGGTTATTGACCGGAGACGTGTCTCCGTCATGTCTACATTATTCTCGAACCGTAGGGTCCGCACGCTTAACGATACGATGACGGTTATTATGAGTTTATGCATTTTGATGTACCGAAGGTTGTTCGGAGTCCCATATGTGATCACGGACATGATGAGGAGTCTTGAAATGGTCGAGACATGAAGATTGATATATTGGAAGCCTATGTTTGGACATCGGAAGTGTTCCGGGTGAAATCGGGATTTTACCGGATTACCGGGAGGGTTACCGGAACCCCCCGGGAGCCAAATGGGCCTACATGGGCCTTAATGGAAAGGTGAAAGGGGCTGCCATGGAGGGTTGCGCGCCTCCCCCCCCCTAGTCCTATTAGGACTAGGAGAGGTGGCCGGCCACCTCTCTCTCTCTTTCCCCCTTGGAGTCCTAGTTGGAATAGGATTGGAGGGGGGAGTCCTACTCCCGGTAGGAGTAGGACTCCTCCTGCGCCTCCCTTGCTTGGCCGGCCAGCCCTCCCCCTCTCATCCTTTATATACGGGGGCAGGGGGCACCTCTAGACACACAAGTTGATCCTTGAGATCGTTCCTTAGCCGTGTGCGGTGCCCCCTGCCACCAAATTCCACCTCGATCATACCGTTGTAGTGCTTAGGCGAAGCCCTGCGTCGGTAGTACATCAAGATCGTCACCACGCCGTCGTGCTGACAGAACTCTTCCTCGACGCTTTGCTGGATCGGAGCCCGAGGATCGTCATCGAGCTGAACGTGTGCTAAGAACTCGGAGGTGCCGGAGTAACGGTGCTTGGATCGGTCGGATCGGGAAGACGTACGACTACTTCCTCTACGTTGTGTGATCGCTTCCGCAGTCGGTCTGCGTTGGTACGTAGACAACACTCTCCCCTCTCGTTGCTATGCATCACCATGATCTTGCGTGTGCGTAGGAATTTTTTTGAAATTACTACGTTCCCCAACAAATATTTAGCAAGCATTAAGCAACCATTAAGTGTAGCTTATGATCAAACACATGATCATCGATGTCTCATGAACATAAGGGCATAGTATCTCACACACAAGCAAAAAAAGTTCGAAAAACCACCAAATAAAACAAGAGAGAAAAGCAACACTCTCTCTCTCGAAGCCTATGATATATACATTTCCCCCCCCCCCTTTGGCAACAAGTTACCAAAAAGTTTCTAGAAAATGCATAGTGCTAAGTCAACGCTCAGGCTTGATCTTCAGGTGGTGGTGGAGTCCGGAGCATGCCAAGGACGAAGCCTTCAGTAGATGTGGTAGGAGTTGAGGCTGTGGTGGATGCTGGAGCTGGTGGAACGGAGGCTGTAGCAGGTGCAGACGTTGTAGCTCTGGTGTCAGCAACTGGCAGTGCAGATGACCTCAGACCTCGTGGCACCCTCGCAAAAGCATCAGTCGTGGTCCTGCCTCTCCTCTCATTCATGTCCTCCTGAAGCTGCTCCACGGCGGTCTGTATCTCTGTCACCTTGATGTCCATGTCATAGAACCTCTGTTCCATTATCCTCTCTAGGCTCGCCTGGTTCTGAGTCAGGGTGGCAAGTCCTTGCTCAATACGCAGGGTGGACGCAATCTGGTAACCAAGCTGCTCTTGTTTGGTCTTCAAGAAGTAATCAGATGCCGCCGCTTGAGTAGGCATCCTGGTAGCTTTCTCCTTCTTCGCCTTCTCCTTCTGAGCTTGTGCATGGGCAGATGAGGGTTCATTCTCAGTCATAACCACTTGGTTATCCTCAAAATCTGGACGGATGGGCAGGTGTTCCTTATCCAATAAACACACACCCGTGCCCATCTTGGAGTTGATGAGCTCCTGAATCTGTGGGGCATACCCACAACTCCTCTTCTGGTCTGCAGTTGTCCTCTTGATTGTTTCCACAATGAGACTCATGACCTTGAATTTTCGAGGCACGTCAAAAACATGAAGCAGGTTGATCGCGTGACCTCTGATCATCTTGTGATCTCCAGATTTGGGCAGAAGGGTGTGCCTAAGGATCCAGTTGATCGTAGGCAATCCTGAGAGCAGATAGTGCACGGAGCCAAACTTGAACGTGTCAAGCGCTTCATTCGGGATCTCCTTGTACATGTTGGACATGGAGTTGTGATCCATCTTTTTCTTGGCGTAAATGTCCAAGTCATCAGCTTGCTCCTCTGGGGCATTGATCAACTTTGCCCATTCTTCAACAGTGGATTGGTACCTTGTACCCTCTGACATCCATGTGATCCTGCCATCCGGATAAAAGTGTGCTGTGGAGTAGAATTGCATGATCAGCTCCTCGTTCCACTTTGTGAGCTTCTGCCCAACAAAGTCTGCAACTCCACACGCACTAAAGCTATCAAATACACCGGGGTAGTACTCTTCATTGTCCTTGATGTAGGTCCAGTCGACCCATCTCATGTCACAAACGATTGGCTTCTTGTCAAGCAAAACAGTCTCATAGAAATCTTGCTGTTCCTTGGTATGAAATCTGTAATCCACGGCAGTCCTTCTCCTAGAAGCATACAGATCTGCTTCTCTCCATTTCCTCAGCCCTGAATCTCTCCTGAGCTTCATATCCTCAGCCACAGGATGAGCATCGTTGTGGTCTGGGATCTTGGGCTTGAGCTTCCGAAGGACACTCTCTTCCTCTTCTTCGATAGCTTTAGGCACTGGGCCTTGTTCTTTTCCGCAGCTGGGATGCTTCATGTGTTTCTCTTTGGTGCACCCTTAGGCTTAGATGCAGCCTTAGGTGCTTCCTTGGGCTTGGATGCAGCTGTTCCTGACCTTATAGCATCTCCCATGAGTTTGGCTGCCTTGGGTGCTGGTGCGGCAACCTCTTCTCCTTCTCCCTCCTCATCGACCATGATGGAGGCCTTCCCAAGCACTCAGGCTACAGTCTTCTTTACTCTTTCTTTCCTCTTCTTGCCCTCAGCAGCAATGGGCTCAATGGGAGCAGTCTTCACAGTTGAAGCTCTAGCCTTTGACATGGGCTGCCTGCCTGCTGGCCTTTTGATTTTCAGCCCTGGCTTTGTGCATGCTGCTGGCTCAGCTCTCTTTGATGTGGCCTCTTCCTCTGCCACATAGTCTTCATCCTCAGAATCAGACGTTCTCTTCTTCCTTTGATGTGTGGCAGCCTTAGGCAGATTGCTGGGGGTGCTCCTGCTGCCATCATCAGAAGAGCTTGAGGGGCTAGTGCCCTCACTCATCACAACTTGCTGCTCAGACACATTCTGGGTGTCACTTTGATCAGACATGTTGCAAACTGACTGCTGACCCTGTGAATAGATTATGGATAAGATAGAGGGATGAGCATCACAAAAATCAGAGATTTTTGCAAAAGATTAATTCAAAAACTTAGTTTTAGTTTTCCACAGAAAGCATCTCGGATCTACCGATTTTCAAACTCGGTGACACCGAAGCCGTTTTGGCACCAGAATTGGTGAACTCGGTCAGACCGAATCACAGTTCGGTGGCACCGAGACTGCTAGGGTTTCACATAATTCCAAAATCGGTCGCACCGATAAGTTATTCTCGGTCAGACCAAGTTTCACTTGTGCAATGGCAAAAGCCAGATCGGTGGGACCGAGTTTTTCAACTCGGTGGGTCCGAGATGGTTTCGGCGGAAACCTAACCCTAAAATTTTCGAATTAAACCTATTCTACGAGATCATTGACTGGATAGGAGTGTTTCAATCGTGGCAAGAATCATAATGATCACAATGTGCTAGGAATCGGAGTGGAGAATAGCACAAAGATCGAGTCCATACCCTAGTTTGGCGGAGACTCGCTACGGCGGCAACGGCGGGGCAGAATTCCGTTGACGGCGTCGGAGACCAGCGACTGGAGGCTGCTGGCGGCGAGAAGACGATCCGGAGACCACGAAGGCAGAGCAGGCTATCGCGCGGGCGAAGAGGTTTCGGAGAAATTTCCAAAATATTGCCCGTCACTATATATAGCCCGACCCTGTCGGTGTGACCGAGTGGAACAACTCGGTGGCACCGAGATGCAAAACTGTGTGGAGTTATTGCAACTCGGTGTGACCGAAAAGTTCAAATTGGTTGCACCGAGATTGAAAACCTAGATCAACTTAATGAACTCGGTAGGACCGAAAATGGAGTATCGGTCAGACTGAGATTCATAAAGAGGTTTTGGAAGTTTAAGTCTATGACGAATCGGGGACTCCGAGCGCTCCTCACACAGAGTGGTTCGAATCTGACTTGATCAAGTTTTGTGATGCAGCATGAATAGAGTTTGAGACGAGAAAAGCATAGATAGCTAGAGGAGGTTCTTAGGCATTCTTGTCCATCCACTTGGCAAAAGAAGAAAGCCAATCAATCAAAACAACAAGTGGATGTCCTCGAATGAGTAAAATATGCAACCAACATGCTCACACAATAAGATGGCAAATGAAATATGTGGCAAAGCATGCACAACCAATTCTAGCATCTATCAAGCAATTTGCGATGACTAGGTCATCTATATATGAGTATATTGACTTAGGAGTCAAGTGAGAACACTTGATCATAGGTCATACTCATCGTTTAAGCTCAAGTGGGGTTACCACTTTTACATAAAGCATTGTTGTATTCACATCTTTAGAGTTGCTTTAGCTCAAGTCTTAGAGTAAAGCTCCCCCTAGATGTGATATCCCCCCTAAGAGGGATGAACTAACCTTGGGTTTTGTCGATGATGACTTCATGTAGATGTTGAAGATGTGGATGCTCAATGTTGATGTGGATCACTTGGAGCTATCCATTTGAGTGAATTGCACTTTCAATACCTACATGGGTTAGTCCCACAAGGAACAAACAAGGATATCCATAGACATAGAGTGATGCACACACAAGATGATGTCCATGAAAACTTTAGGTTACCTTGTACCTTGTCTTACCAACAAGAGGGTTTGTGACTCCTTGAACTAGTGCATGATGTGGAAGTTGATTGCACTTGTTCTTGCCAAAATGATGAGAATGAAATATGTTGGCGGAGTCACCCTCAAGAACTCTCTAGTTCTTCTTCTTTTGGATCCACACCATCTTGATGGGAATCCTTGGAGTTGTAGTCGTACTTGATGTAGTGGAACTTGAAGTAGTCTTGGGAATCCACTTGACTAAGGTCTTAGGAGCTTCTTCAAATGCATCAATCTCCTCTTGAAGCTTGTCCTTGCCTTTTTGCTTGTAGTCTTGTGGTGGAAGATCATCTTGAGCTTGTGTCCCCTTGAAAGAAGTGTCATACTTCTCTTGTTGAGGAACAAACTTTGTCTTGGGGTATTGATCTTCTTCCCATTCAACTCCATTGGCATTGAACTTTCGTTCAAAACCAACACCTTGATTCTTCCGGTGCATTCCTTGCTTGCGCACAATTTCCTCGAATTGCTTACTTCCGGCAAGGCTCTTGTAAACACCTTTCTCTATAATTTCCTTCAATAAGCTATTTTCTTGCTCAAGTGTAACTTGGCTAAGAGAATCATTAGTGGAATCAAGAGAACTACTAGAAGCAACAATATTGGATTTGGCATGATCATTGTTACTACTAGAGGAAGAATCTTTCTTATTCTTGTTACTAGTCTTGACTTGAGGCATGTAGGTGGATAAAAGTAAACGCTTGGCAATGTGAGAAGAACTTTTCTTGCGGAGATCATCATTGATTGCTTTTAAGAACTCATGCTCTTGCTCAAGATTGAGCTTTTCAAAGCGTAATTTCTCATGAGCTCTTAAAAGTTCTCGATGATCTTCGAAGATAGTTTCATGAGCTAACTTAAGAGTGTTTAGTTCTTTAGTTAGAGCCTCAATCTTCTCCTTATCATTGTCATTCGTTTTAGCATGATTAATTGATGTTTCATAATAGTACTCATCACTAGAGTTGTCAACAAGCAAATCATCATCACCTAACAAGTCATCTTCATCACTATTAAAATCAACGTACTCGGTGTGTGTTACCTTAGGACCTTTGGCCATGAAGCATCTTCCAATTCCTTCATTTGGTGAGTCAAATATGTCGTAGGAGTTGGTTGACACAAGTGCTAGACCGGCAACACCTTCATCTTGAGTATCTTCGGAGTCGGAGTGATAACTTCTCTCGGAGTGGCTGTCGGAGTCGGAGCCGGATACCCATTCACCAACATGAGCTTGATGTCTTTGTTTTGTATAGCTCCTTGATGATTTTTCCTTCCTTTCTGAATCCTTGCTTCTCCGTGAGTATCTTCGTTCATAATGATCATCTCTACTCCTTCTCTCTCTTGGTGGAGATTCTTTGCTTCTTCTTTTTGGAGAATCTTCTCTTCTCTTGTAGGGAGCCGTACACTCATTGGAATAGTGTCCGGGTCTTCCACAATTATAGCAGTTTCGCTCTCGACTGGAAGATCTTTTGTCATTGTAGGACCTTGACTTGAAGCTTCTATCTTTGTTTCTACTCTTGTAGAACTTGTTGAAGTTCTTCACCATTAACCTCAATTCTTCATTGAAGTTTTGTTTCTCACTTGATGATGTGGGGACTTCACATGACGCTTTGTAGGCACCACTTGATTTATTGTGAAGTTCCTCTTTATCCTTGAGTGACATCTCATGAGCAACAATCGTTCCAATTACTTCCGTTGGCTTGAGATCTTTGTAGTTGGGCATCATTTGGATTATTGTGCACATGGTATCATATTTCCCATCCAAGGCTCTTAGGATCTTCTTGATGATGAATCTATCAGTCATCTCTTCACTTCCTAAGCCGGCAATCTCATTTGTGATGAGAGCAAGCCTAGAGTACATTTTAGCGACACCTTCACCATCCTTCATCTTGAACTTGTCAAGTTGACTTTGGAGCACATCCAACTTGGATTCCTTGACGTAGTCGGTACCTTCGTGCATATCAATCAAAGTATCCCAAATTTCCATTGCATTCTCAAGTCGGCTGATTTTGTTGAATTCTTCGGGGCACAATCCGTTGAAGAGAATATCACAAGCTTGAGCATTGTATTGCAACATCTTCAACTCATCCGCGGTAGCTTCACGGTTTGGTTCCCTCCCATCAAAGAACTCACCTTGCAAACCAACACAAACAATAGCCCATACGGCGGGGTTATGTCCAAGAATATGCATTTTTCATTTTATGCTTCCAACTAGCAAAATTAGTGCCATCAAAGTAAGGACCTCTACAGTGATAATTTCCCTCGCTAGATGCCATACTCTCCTAGGTTGTGAAACCAAGGCTATGACCACCAAAAGCTATGGAGATCAAGGCAAATGGAGACCAAAGCTCTAATACCACTTGTAGGATTGAAAGTATGTCTAGAGGGGGGTGATTAGACTACTTGACCAATTAAAAACTTAGCCTTTTCCCAGTTTTAGTTCTTGGCAGATTTTAGCTATCTTAGAGCAAGTCAAGCAATCATCACACAATTCAAGCAAGCATGCAAAGAGTTTATTGGCAGCGGAAAGTAAAGCATGCAACTTGCAAGAATGTAAAAGGAAGGGTTTGGAGGATTCAAACGCAATTGGAGACACGGATGTTTTCCCGTGGTTCGGATAGGTGGTGCTATCCTACATCCATGTTGATGGAGACTTCAACCCATGGAGGGTAACGGTTGCGCGAGTCCACGGAGGGCTCCACCCACGAAGGGTCCACGAAGAAGCAACCTTGTCTATTCCACCATGGCCATCGCCCACGAAGGACTTGCCTCACTAGCGGTAGATCTTCACGAAGTAGGCGATCTCCTTGCCCTTACAAACTCCTTGGTTCAACTCCACAATCTTGTCGGAGGCTCCCAAGTGACACCTAGCCAATCTAGGAGACACCACTCTCCAAGAAGTAACAAATGGTGTGTTGATGATGAACTCCTTGCTCTTGTGCTTCAAATGATAGTCTCCCCAACACTCAACTCTCTCTCATAGGATTTGGATCTGATGGAAAGAAGATTTGAGCGGAAAGCAACTTGGGGAAGGCTAGAGATCAAGATTCATATGGTAGGAATGGAATATCTTGGTCTCAACACATGAGTAGGTGGTTCTTTCTCAGAACATATGGGTGGGAATGATGTATGGGTTCTGATGGCTCTCTCTTCGAATGAAGAGGTGGTGGAGGGGTATATATAGCCTTCACACAAAATCCAACCGTTACACACGATCTACCAATCTCGGTGGGACCGAATCAGAAAACTCGGTCTGACCGAAATAGTAAACCTAGTGACCGTTAGGAATTTCGGTGGGACTGAGATGCAACTCGGTAGGACCGATTCGGTTAGGGTTTGGGCATACCGTAATCTCGGTGAGATCGATCGCACAAACTCGGTGAGACTGAGTTCGGCAATTAGCTAACCAGAGAGTTGGTCAGGCAAACTCGGTTGGACCGACTTGCTCTTTCGGTGAGACCGAAAAGTTACAAGAAGGAAACATAGAGTTTACCTTGCATTCTCGGTGGGACCGATTCTCTCTTTCGGTGAGACCGAAAAGTTACGAAAGGGAAACAGAGAGTTTGCAAGCCCATCTCGGTGAGACCGAGATCCTTATCGGTAGGACCGAATTGCTAGGGTTTGGCAGTGGCAAATGACAAGTGAAACTCGGTGGCGCCGGATTGACAGAATCGGTATGACCGAGTTTGGCTTAGGGTTTAGGTCATTTGTGGATATGAAAAGGTGGTTGAGGATTTTGGAGCATATCACTAAGCACATAAAGCAAGAGGCTCATTAAGCAACACCTCATCCCTCCTTGATAGTATTGGCTTTTCCTAAAGACTCAATGTGATCTTGGATCACTAAAATATAAAATGAAGAGTCTTGAACTTTTGAGCTTGAGCCAATTCTTTGTCCTTAGCATTTTGAGGGTTCCACTTTCACATCCATGCCATGCCAATCATTGAGCTTTCCTGAAATAATCATCTTGGAATAGCATTAGCTCAATGAGCTATATGTTGTTATGAATTACCAAAACCACCTAGGGATAGTTGCACTTTCAATGCGGTACCGCCAGCGCTCGAGGCGGCCCTTGCAGGCGGAGCGGTATGATTCGAGCAGCGCCTCCCGCTCCGCCCGCTCCGCGGCGATCTGCAGGTGCTCCTGGAGGAGATGGTGGTTGTAGGCGGCGTCAGCCTGTGCCTCCCGGAACTGCTCCTGACGCATCTGCCTCACACTGTCCATATATTGGGCACGAGCCTCACTGATGGTAATGGTGCAATGCACCAGCGAGGATGGCGCGGAGGAGGGGGTTGGCGCCGGATCGTCGACTACCATGTTCTCCATTGGGACGTCGTCGTCCTCCGGCTGCCTGCCGGCCAGCCGGTCGGCAGCAATGGTTGCCATCTCCTTGTGGTTCGTCATCTGCCCATCCATAAGAGTGCTGGAGCACGAGGAAGCCATGGTGGGCAGTAGTGGTGTGGACAGGAGAAAGGGAACGGATGTGGATGACTGCGGTTATGGCCGGCGCAGCAGTTTATATAACAATGGGGGCGGGCGGAGGGATGGACGTGTGGCGCCGGAGTAGCCGCCTCGGCAACCGCGTATCATTAATGTGGGCGGCAGATGGACGGACGGACAGCACTTGTGTCATTTGAAGGCGGAGCAATCGCCTGCACCGGGAAGCAGGGCGGGCGGTGCTGACTGTTTCGGGCGGAAAGCGCGCGCGGGCGAGGAGATGACTTTACTTGGAGAGGATGACAATGGGGACCCACCACGTCCATAGCCGCACGTACGCAAGTGCCTCCTTATTATATATATATATATATATATATATATATATATATATATATATAACTATACTCCCTCCGTCTAGGTGAATAAGTCGTATTAGAAGGTGCATCACGACCTAGGTGCAAGCAGATTTGTGGAAAAGAAGAATATTTCTCTCTTCTAAACACAACATTTAATCACAACTGTTAAGAGGATGTCTTATTAGCTACCCATGCAGGCCATCGTAATTCATAACATGCAAAGCACTTTTATATCTTGCCTAATAACCGCATGGACGTGCTGCATGCATTGGTCCTTGTCCGAGCAAAAAAAAGGGAGGAAAGGGGTTTCCACGGGAGACAACGAGGCAGAGGTGGACGCGCTCGATGGAGTCATTTATTTTGCTTCCCCCTGGTTTCCTGACATCATGGTCCCACACCATTGTCAACCTATGTAGTAGTCAATACATGAGAGAATTGCACAAGAAGCGGCCGACAGCTGGGACCAAGCAGTTCGAGCAGTATTTGTGTTTTTGAGGTGTGAGCACTGCAGAGTTTTTCAATGTTTAGCCCAGATATTAATTTTTCTCCTCTGAACAGCAACGAAAACATCGCTGCAAATATTAACTAGGTGGGCTGTGGCCCGTCTAGCCCAGGCCAGATATCCAGCCCAGATATTAATTTTTTTTCAAGCTGAAAATGGCTAGCCCAGCTATACTTTTTTTAGGAATACCCAGGCAAGGTCAAGTTGTTATTCTCTGCCCCGCTGGGCTGCAAATCTTTCCTAGGAGGGATGCATTAGGCTTAACAAGAAAATGAGCTTTAAGAAATAATAAATGGGATGTAATTATAAAAACTGGACATTAACTATAAAAAAATGCAACAAACACGTGATTACTTTATAAAATATTATTTTTGGATATTGAAAATTTTATTTCATTAATTTTTGCGAGCGCAATGTTTCGTTGGATTTTTACGTAATATAAATCTATATTGAAATTGTACTTAATCTGACTAGAAATTTCGGGATAAAAATATTTCGGATCCCATCAAAATGTGGGAAATTTTATTGAATTCTATTTTGAATGGTTGGTTGAAATGGGCTGTACTTTTAACAAACCATAAATGGGCTGTAGTAAATTCCATTAGAATTCAAAAATGGGCTACACATTCTTACAAATCTCAAATGGGCTATAAGTTCTCTACCACACACTTCTGACCTTACTAAGTTGACGCGTTCCCTAAAAAAACAGAGTTGACGCGTATGCAAGGCTTTGTCAACTTATAGTCAACACACAGTTCTAGCAGCAGTGGCCTATGGATGTCCATCCAACAGATGTCGTGCTTCTTCTTCAATCTCGGATATTCTAGCTTCACCCGCCCAAAAAATGATTCCTCCCCCTGACATCTGGGGCGCACCGTTTCGGAAGCTGACTTGTGGGCCTACTAAGTTGACGTACCAAGGGCTTTGTCAACTTAGTCAATATAAACGATTCTAGCTGCAGTGACCGTACGATGTCCATCCAACGGCCGTAGTGCTTCTTCAACCTCTGGTCTTCTTGCTCCAGCCGCCCAAAGCAGTTCCGGTCGTGTCGCCTGCTCCTGCCTCCTGTGGCCGGCTGTGCTACCGCCGAGGCCTCACCGCCCCCCTACTATTCCCACTGCTGGCCAGGCCCTGCGGCGACGACAGCCTCACACCGCAACCGAACGAGTGAACCCTCATACTCCTCTCCGCGTGGGCATCCACTGCCGCGTCTTCATCGGCTCCGCGTCGTCCCCTTCCTAGGCCTCACCGTCGTCCACCGCCCTGGTGCTCTCGGCGCGGCGTGGTCAACGTGGTCAAGGAACGACTTCCATCAGACGTGGACTGTATGTGGAGAGGCTGACAGCTGGGTCCATGGCGGCAGCAAGGAAGTGCCTCCTTATTACGCGGAAAATAATGATTCCTCCACCTGACAGCAGGGCCCCACCGGACGGGCCACCAGTATTTTGCGAAAAAACTGTTTCCCCCTGACTGCTGGGACCCACCGGACGGGCTACCGTATTTCGTGAAAAAAACGTTCCCCCCGCTGTCAGCTCGGACCCACCAGAAGTGCCTCCTTATTACGCACAAAAAAAATGAATACTCCCCCGGCTAGCTGGGACCCACCTTGCTGGGAGGCTGACTTGTGGGCCTACTAAGTTGACGGGGACGAAGGGCTTTGTCAACTTAGTCAATATGAACGATTCTAGCTCCACTGACCGTGCGATGTCCATCCAACGGCCGTAGTGCTTCTTCAACCTCTGGTCTTCTTGCTCCAGCCGCCCAAAGCAGCGCCGGTCGTGCCGCATGCTCCTGCCTCATGTGGCCGGCTGTGCTGCCACAGAGGCCTCACCGCCCCCTACTATTCCCATTGCTGGCCAAGCCCTGCGGTGACGGCAGTCTCACACCGCAGCCGAACCAGTGAACCCTCGTAGTCCTCTCCGCGCGGGCTTCCACTGCCGCGTTGTCCCCTTCCTAGGCCTCGCCGTCATCCACCGCCGTGGTGCTCTCCGCGCGGCATGGTCAACGTGGTCAAGGAATGACTTCCATCGGAAGAGTACTGTACGTGGAGAGGCTGACAGCTGGGTCCATGGCGACAGTCCAGTTTTTTGTGATTTGCCAAGTAAGTCGCTTTGTCAGGCCTGTTGGGCTGCAAATCTTTCAAGACGAGGAGAGCTTTCATTCGGCTGGCCGAGAAAATGGCCCATCAGTAATGGGAAATGGGTTATAAATTTTTAAAACACATCAAACCGGCAATTAGTTTCAAATATCTTTTTTTTCATTTCAAGATTTTAAATTACATTAATTTTTATGCGTGGAGAATTTGTTGGATTTTATATTGATATACATTTATTTTTAAAATCAGTTTGAATGTGAGTTGAAATTTCGGGATTAAAAATAGTTCGGACCGCACCGAAATATGCAAAAATTCGTATAATTTTTTAACCGTTGCCACAATATGGGCTGTAATGCTAACAAAAAGAATATGGGCTCCAAAAAACCCTTAATAATTAGCAAATGGGCTGTAAATTATTAGAAATAATGGCAGATGGGCTGTATGCTGTTTTCCACAGATTTGAGGCTTTCCTCAAAAAAAGGTTGACGCACAAGCATTGACTATTGGATGTCCATCCAACGCCCGTCGTGCTTCTTCAATCTCTGTTCTTCCTGCTCCAGCCGCTCAAACAAGCGCTGGCGGGACTGCCTGCTCCCTCCTCGCGGCCGGCTGTGCTGCCGCGCAGGCCTCACCGCCCGACCGTACTCCCATCGCTGACCTAGCCACCCCTCTACTCACCCACACCTGATGTTATTCTCCGGCGACGGCAGACAAACCAGTAAACCATTGTACAGTCGTACTCCCCTCCGCGTGGGAAACAACTGCCGAGTCTTCCCTGCCTCCGCGTCGTCCCCTTCCTAGGCCTCGCCGTCGTCCACCGCCCTAGTGCTCTCGGCGCGGCGTGGTCAACGTGGTCAAGGAACGACTTCCATCGGACATGGACTGTACATGGAGAGGCTGACAGCTGGGTCCACGGCCGCAGCAAGTGCCTCCTTATTACACGGAAAATAATGATTCCTCCACCTGACAGCTGGGACCCACCGGACGGGCCACTGTATTTCACGAAGAAACGTTTGCCCCTCACTACCGGGACCCACCAGCTACATCTTCGCACGCAAGGAAGTGCGTCCGGGCAAAAAAAAACGATTTGCCCCTGACTGCTGGGACCCACCAGCTACATCTTCATAGGCAAGGAAGTGCCTGACAGTCGGAACCCACCTGGTCGAAGCGTACGTAGCGTTGTCATTCCGGTTGCAAACGTGTACGTACATACTGGTCGATGTAGAGGCGCGCACGTGTCGTAGTAGAGGCGCGCACGTAGCATGTACACATACATACAACGGCCAGGGTGCAAGAAAGAAAATACGGCCACGTATGTGTACATATGGGCGGGGCCTCAGACGCCTACTCGCGCATACGTACAGCCAGGGCTCATGTACATGGCTGGGTCGGAATGGAGAAACAGCGTCGTCGTCGTCTTCATGGCGAGGCAACGGAATGCGTCGTGTTCATGGGGAGGCAACGGAACGCGTGGGAGCCAACCGGCCGGGTCGGAACGGAATGCGTGGTCATGTTCATCGGGAGGGCTTGGACGGAACAGGCGATGGAAACAAGGCCTGGCGTACCGCAAAACGGAGGAAACAACCTTGTGTTCGACCGGCCACGTTCGAAACGGGATCCTGTTCATCGGGAGGGGTCTGGCGTACCGCAAAATGGAGGAAACGGACCTCCTACAGTCGAAACGGGGGTCCTGTTGATCGGGAGGGGTGTGGCGTACCGCAAAACGGACAAAACGGACTTGTGTTGGAGCGCTACGGTCAAAACGGGGATCCTGTTCATCAGGAGGGGTGTGGCGTACCGCATAACGGGACTCCATCGGATACTGTTCATCTCCACCGTCGACCCCCTCCAGCCTCCACGAGCTACTATTCATCCACCGTCGACCTCCTCCAGCCTCCACCTGCGATTGTTCATCCACGGGCTCCTGTTCATCCAGCCTCCACCGCGCGCTACTCCACCGGCTACTGTTCAACCAGCCCTCTCCACGGGCTCCTGTTCAAGCACCCCTCCACGAGCTACTGTTCATCCTGCCCTCCACCGTCTACTGTTCATCCTGCCCTCCACGGGGTGGTCCTGTTTATCCAGCCCTCCACGGGGTCCTGTTCATCCAGCCCCAACCGGCTGGGTTGATCGGGGTCCTGTTCATCCAGAGGCAACACCACGGGGTCCTGTTCATCCACCCCGACCTGGAACTGTCATCCACCCCCCCCCCCCCCCGCGCAACGCTCACTGTTCATCCAGAGGCAACATCGATCGGCTTCAGTTAGCAGCTGTAGCGAAGGAATCGCTCGATCGGGTTCAGTTAACAGCCATCGATTGATCGCTTGGGTTCAGTAACGCGTAGCCAGCAGTGCAATCGCTCGGGTTCAGTTAGAGCCCAACGCCTCGCTCGGGTTCAGTTAGAGCCAACGCCTCGCACACACGCGCGTACGTGTATGAGAGAAACGCGCATCGCTCGGCCCCCGACCTCCCACCGTAACCGGGAACTCCCTGAAATTTTCCATGCCCTCGCTTCTACTACGGTTTTTTTCATCGTGGATGGCCCAAAGAATGTCATGCAGCTGCGTCTCCGGCCCGCCCAGGACGAAAAGCCCATTTTCTATCATGATTTTTTGTCATAGAAGTAGGAGCCCACCACATCTATGATGATACCGGGTTTTGTCACAATTATCATCATAGAAGTGTCATATGTATGACAGAATTTTTTTCGTTTGGCCCAAAATGTCATGGATGTGTCTTTTTTTGTAGTGACAGTAATTTCTTCACCCACCGTACAATACTTATGCTCTCGAGAGAAGCCACTAGTGAAACCTATGGCCCCCGAGTCTATCTTTATCATATCAATCTCCTACTAAGTTATTTACTTTGCTATTTACTATGCCTTTATTTTACTTTGCATCTTTATCATAAAAATACCAAAAATATTATCTTATCATATCTATCAGATCTCACTCTCGTAAGTGGCCCTATAGGGATTGACAACCCCTATTTGCGTTGGTTGCGAGGATTTATTTGTTTTGTGCATGTGCGGGGGACTCGCACGTAGCCTCCTACTGGATTGGTACCTTGGTTCTCAAAAACTGAGGGAAATACTTATGCTACTTTGCTGCATCATCCCTTCCTCTTCGGGGAAAACCAACGCAGTGCTAAATGAGGTAGCACGCCCCCTGCCTCGTGGCCGCCTCTTTTGTTTCTTGATGCACACTCCAAGTCTCCTGGATCACGTTTTTTGGGAAAATCACATTCCCGAAGGTTTCATTCCGTTTGGACTCCGTTTGATATTCCTTTTCTTCGAAACCCTAAAATAGGCAAAAAAAACAACAATTTGGGCTGGGCCTCCGGTTGTAGGTTAGTCCCAAAAATGATATAAAAGTGTAAAATAAAGCCCATTAACATCCAAAATAGATAATATAATAGCATGGAGCAAAAATTATAGATACGTTGGAGACGTATCAAGCAACCCCAAGCTTAATTTCTGCTCGTCCTCGAGTAGGTAAATGATAAAAGAGAATAATTTTTGATGTGGAGTACTTTCTAACATATTTCTCAATGTAATTTTTCTTTATTGTGGCATGAATGTTCAGATCCATAAGATTCAAGATAAAAGTTTAATATTGACATAAAAATAATAATACTTCAAGCATACTGTAACACCCACGATGCGGCTATATCTCCCACGTGTCGGAGCATGACTTAGAGGCATAACCGCATAGTAGGCATGTCGCAAGAGGGGTAATCTTTAGACATCCCATGTACTGAATAAGAAAGGAATAAAGAGTTGGCTTACAATCGCCACTTCACACAATACATGAAAATAGCATTACATCATCCAGAATACAATCAAGGTCCGACTACGGAACCAAAATAAAGACAACCCCAAATGCAAAAGATCCCCGATCGTCCCAATTGGGCTCCACTACTGATCAACTGGAAACGAAACAACACAATGAACAGGAACTTCATCGAGCTCCCACTTGAGCTCGGTTGCGTCATCTGTACTGGTATCATCGGCACTTGCAACTGTTTGGAAGTATCTGTGAGCCATAGGGACTCAGCAATCTCACACCCGTGAGATCAAGACTATTTAAGCTTATGGGTAGGAAAGGGTAATGAGGTGGAGCTGCAGCAAGCACTAGCATATATGGTGTCTAACATACGCAAAAGAGAGCGAGAAGAGAAGCAACGCACGGTCGATAAGCTATCATGATCAAGAAGTGATCCTGAAACTACTTACGTTCAAGCATAACACGAGACCGTGTTCTCTTCCCGGACTCCGCCGAAAAGAGACCATCACGGCTACACACGCGGTTGATGCATTTTAATTTACGTTAAGTTTCAAGTTCTCTACAACCGGATACTAACAAATTCCCATCTGCCCATAACCGCGGGCACGGCTTTCGAAAGTTCAAACCCTGCAGGGGTGTCCCAACTTAGCCCATCACAAGCTCTCACGGTCAACGAAGGATATTCCTTCTCCCGAGAAGACCCGATCAGTCTCAGAATCCCGGTTACAAGACATTTCGACAATGGTAAAACAAGACCAGCAAGACCGCTCGATGCGCCGACATCCTGATAGGAGCTGCACATATCTCGTTCTCAGGGCAACACCGGATGAGCACTCCATACAACTAAAACCATCCCTCAAGTTTCCCTGAGGTGCCGCTGCACAGGACTCTAGTTCGGACCAACACTTAGACAAGCACTGGCCCGGGGGGCTTAAAATAAAGATAACCCTCGAGAGCATGACTCCCAAGGGAAAAGTAGGTGGTGGTGAGGCAAATGGTAAAACCAAGGTTGGGCCTTGCTGGAGGAGTTTTATTCAAAGCAAACTTTCAAGGGGTCCCCATAACACCCAACCGTGTAAGGAACGCAAAATCAAGGAACATAACACCGTATGACGGAAACTAGGGCGGCAAGAGTGGAACAAAACACCAGTCATAAGGCCGAGCCTTCCACCCTTTACCAAGTATATAGATGCATTAATTAAAATAAGAGATATTGTGATACCCCAACAAATCCATGTTCCAACATGGAACAAACTCCATCTTCACCTGCAACTAGCAACGGTATAAGAGGGGCTGAGCAAAGCGGTAACATAGCCAAACAACGGTTTGCTAGGACAAGGTGGGTTAGAGGCTTGACATGGCAATATGGGAGGCATGATATAGCAAGTGGTAGGTATCGTGGCTGTAACATCCCAAATTTTCATTTTGGAATGTTATACACTAGATCATCATGCATATCATATTTTCTTGCATTTTGTCGATCCTAGAAATTTCACGCAACTCAAGGATCTTCGGAGAGAGTTGGAGATTTCGTCATTTTCATATTTGAGTTTTCTCAAATTTTAAAAACAGGATCAATTGATTTATTTATTTCATCTTCAATTATTTTTCCAACATCAAAATATGAGAGAGGGAAATAATATGACTTTTCCCAAATTTAGGAAAAAGAAGATTTAATAAATAAAGTCAATTTTGTTTTCCGATGTTTATTTGCATTTTATTTGGATAGGGAAAAATGCGCGTTTTCAAAATTTGCATCTAGGTCTCGAGAAAAGTTCATTTTGTTCGACTCATTTTTAGGAGTCGGGGAAAATTTACTTTGGGAGTTTTAGAGTTCGTTTAGATTTTCTTTTCTGTGTTTTTCTGCGCGCGATATCTTAAAAAAAAATCTCGCGTCGCGCGCTTGGGATCGGAATGCTGTCAACCATTCTCGATGTATCTAGTACTTGAATATCATGTGAATCTCATCATGTTACCTTTAATTAATATTGTTGGGTTTTAATTGTTCACTTAATTGGGATCGGAATGCTGTCAACCATTCTCGATGTTCAACCACCATGATAGTTAAATAAATTTATTCCTTTGCAGTAGGGAAAAACTGGCTTTACGCAAAACAGTAACCATAGAGCTTTCCACCAGCCAAATATGCATATAGTATAGCTGTTTCATTCCATTACTCTCTATGTGTTACCTTGCCAGCATATTCCATGTGCTGACCCGTTTTCTGGCTACAACTTTCATGTTGCAGACATTTCAGACGACGAGTAAGGTGCTTTTAGGTCATGGTTCTATACTCAGTGATGCCGTTGGAGTTGATGGACCCATTTATCTTCCAAGTCTTCCGCTGTTATCGATATTAGATGGCCTTAAGCCATATTTATTGTAATAAGTTCTCTTTTGAGACACCGATGTAATAAGTGTGTGATTGCTACTCTGCTATAAATCCTTCGAAGTACTGTGTGGTGTCAGCATTACTGATCCAGGGATGACACCAGAGCACAGAGACTTGATCCATTCGGGTCGGGTCGCTACAGAGATGGTATCAGAGCACACGCTGACTGTAGGACACGACCACTAAGTTAAAGCCATAGATCACTATTCTCTCCTCATTTTCTAACTCCTCAACTTTTCTACTCTTTTAGGATGAAGGACGCGAAGATCAAGTACGCTCAGCCGGATGAAGGCACACCTTTTGGATTTCACTTGAAGGAAGTCACCAAGTACCTAAATATTGGATTACCAAGTTTCACGGGAACCTTCAACGCCACTCTACCTGAAGAGGAGCGCTGGAAGATTCAAGCTCACGTTCCGGGAAGGACATTCGTGCCAATCACGAAGCCCATAGATAGTGTTTTCAATGCACCAACCCGGAGTCTGGGAAAGAGCATGGCAGCCCATATCACCATAGGACGCATTGGAGAAGTTTATCAAGAAGACCTCAAGGACACTATCTACCAGATTTGCGGACGCCGAGATGAACAATGGGAGTTAGTCAGCACCAAGAAGGATAGATCCATTGCAGCATTCAGCCAGGAGTTAAACCAGCACATTCGACACCACGAGAACCAGATGTGCAATGATATGATAGAGTTGAAGAATGCAAAGGCTAGGATCATTGAGCTAGAAGGAGAACTGAAGGCTACACACAAGGACTACATGGACGAGATCGTAGCTCTAGCAAGACACAACGTCGATCTTAAACAGGAGATTGAAAAACTCAAGAGGGAGTTAGCATCCAGGAAGGAAGACATGTACGCCGCATGTCCGGACAACTACATCATCATCGACGACACCGATTCGGATCCAAGTGAACCCGACTTTGAAGACGAAGCTGAGTGGACATCATGGAGTCTTCCACCGGTTCAAATTTCTAGATGACCACCAAATATTAGTAGTATTTTCCCCAATGTATACACTATAGTTCGAGCACTTTTGCGATAGCTAGATCGATTGTATGCCCTTGTTTGAATTGAATGAAGTGATTTTGTGTGCATTTGCTCATGTGCATTGGGGTAGTGTTTTCTCTTTAGACCTCAGTCTATTCTTAAATCTCATCTTTTCTAAACCCTCAGATGCCTCCGAGACATGACAATGGATTTCCACCGGAGCTCACTCAGTTGATCCAACAACAGCAATTGATGCAGATGTTAGTTCAGAACCAACAGAACAACAACAACAACAACCCACCACCACCGCCACCACCTGTTGACCACTTAGCCCGTTTCCTTAGGCTGAATCTGCCGGTGTTCTCTAGTAGCACCGAGCCGATAGTAGCAGATGATTGGCTCCGCAAGATAGGAAGGGAGTTGACCACTGCAGGATGCACAGATGGTGAGAAAGTGAAGTTTGCCGCACATCAGTTAGACGGACCCGCGGCAGCATGGTGGGAGAATTTCACAGCCACCTTCCCAGTTGACACTGTCACATGGGATCAGTTTCAGCAAGCTTTCCGCACTGCCCATGTTTCAGCAGGAGCTATGGCCATGAAGAAGCGTGAGTTTCGCAACTTACGCCAAGGAGGAAGGACAGTTGGCCAGTACGTTGACGACTTCAGCAAGTTAGCACGTTATGCCCCAGATGACGTTGCTACGGATGCAACTAAGCAGGAGAAGTTTTTGGAAGGATTGAATGATGAGTTAAGCATGCAGTTGATGGTAGAAAGTTTCAACAACTACCAGGAGTTGGTAGATCGTGCCATCATGATTGAAGGGAAGCAACGGCAGATTGAGAACCGCAAGAGGAAGTATGGACAGGGGAAGTATAACTCTGGAGCCCAGCAGAAGCCCCGTTTTACCCCTAAATCGGGATTTCAGTTTCAGCATACCCATGAAGGAGGTAGTTCGCACAACCATAATGGCCACAAGAATGGTAATGGGAATGGAGGAAGCAATGGCCAGAACCGTACCACCCCATCAACCCCAGCCAAGAGAGATCTGAGTCAAGTCACCTGTTTCAAGTGTTCCAAGACCGGACATTATGCCAATGAATGTCCTGAAGGCCAGAATGGAAATGGCAATGGGAGCTCACGGAAGAAGCCGAACCCTTTCAATAGGGGACAGGTGAACCACGTTAACGTGGAGGAGGTTGAAGATCAGCCTGATGCAGTAATCGGTAAGTTTTTGGTTAAGTCATTTACCGCACTCGTTCTTTTCGATACTGGTGCATCACATTCATACATATCAAGGGGATTTGTGGAAAAATATAGCCTGCCCACTAGGATTCTTAAAACACCTATGCTTGTAAGCTCGCTAGGAGCAGAATACATGGCCAGTCAAGGATGCTTTCAAGTGCCATTAAGTATAGGAAGGCATGTTTTCCCAACAGATTTGATCATTCTGGAATCCCAAGGTCTGGATGTAATTCTTGGTATGGATTGGCTGTCGATGTATGGAGGAAACATCGATTGCGCCAGTAAGACAATTTTGCTCACAACGCCAGAAGGAAGAAGGATCAAGTATGTATCCCGGCATGTGCCAAATAGGACACAAGTAAATTGCCTAACAGGAGTTATGCAGGAGGAAGTACCAGTGGTAAAGGATTTTCCTGATGTATTTCCTGAAGAGTTGCTAGGCATGCCACCGGAGAGAGACATTGAGTTTTTGATTGAGTTATTGCCAGGTACAGGCCCAATATCAAAGAGACCATACCGGATGCCAGCAAAGGATTTAGTAGAAATTAAGAATCAGATTAAGGAGTTATTGGAGAAAGGTTACATTCACCCAAGTTCTTCGCCTTGGGGATCACCCGTACTTCTAGTGGAGAAGAAGGATGGATCATTACGGATGGTTGTTGATTACCGTGGATTAAATGAAGTAACCATCAAGAACAAGTACCCACTGCCAATGATTAATGATCTGTTTGATCGTTTGCAAGGAGCTAAAGTATTTTACAAGATCGATTTGCGATCAGGGTACCACCAGTTGAAGATTCGAGAGCAGGACATACCTAAGACAGCATTCACCACAAGATCTGGATTGTATGAGTATACCGTTATGTCATTTGGATTGACTAACGCACCTGCCTATTTTATGAACCTGATGAACAAAGTGTTTATGGAGTTTTTGGATAAGTTCGTCGTAGTGTTCATTGATGATATCCTGGTTTATTCGAGGAATGAGGAAGGGCATAAGGAACATTTGCGTTTGGTTTTGGAGAAACTAAAGGAACATCAGTTATATACCAAATTTAGCAAATGTGAGTTTTGGTTGAAGGAAGTAGGATTCCTCGGACATGTTATATCCGGAGAAGGGATAGCAGTTGACCCCGCAAAGGTTGAGACCGTAACCGAATGGGAAGCACCAACGACAGTTGGAGAGATCCGGAGTTTTCGACTCGCAGGATACTACCGGAGATTCATTGAGAACTTTTCAAAGATTGCGAAGCCTATGACGGAGTTGTTGAAGAAGGATACCAAGTTCAATTGGACTGAGGAGTGTGAGGCTAGTTTCTAGGAGTTGAAGAAACGATTGGTTACCTCACCAGTATTGATTTTGCCAGATCAGACCAAGGATTATGAGGTATATTGCGATGCTTCACGTCGAGGACTTGGAGCAGTGCTTATGCAGGAAGGGAGAGTTGTTTCGTATGCTTCATGACAACTGAAGCCTCATGAGTTGAATTACGCCACACATGATTTGGAGTTAGCAGCCATAGTGCATGCATTGAGGACATGGAGACATTTCCTCATTGGAAATCATTGCGAGACGTACACGGATCACAAGAGTTTGAAGTACATTTTCACACAGAAGGAGTTGAATCTCAAACAAAGGAGATGGTTGGAGCTCATCAAGGATTATGATATGAGATTACATTACCATCCCGGAAAAGCTAATGTAGTAGCTGACGCATTGAGCCGTAAGAGCCATGTCAATACATTAACGATGGGAGAAATACCCAAGGAGTTATCAGAAAACCTTCATGGACTAAGTTTAGAGATAGTTCCGAAAGGCTATGTAGCAGCATTGGAGATTCAGTCAACATTGATGGATAAAATCAGAGAGGCTCAGAAATCTGACAAGGAGATTGCTTCCATAAAGGAGAAACTAAGCAAAGGAAGAGCAAAGGGATTTCGTGAGGATGAGCATGATACCCTATGGTTTGAGGACCGTGTTTATGTGCCAAATGACCCAAAGATCAGGAAGTTGATTCTACAAGAGGCACATGATTCACCATATTCGATTCACCCAGGAAATACCAAGATGTATTTGGATTTGAAGGAGACATTCTGGTGGACCGGAATGAAAAAGGATATTGCAGCCTATGTAGCAGTTTGTGACGTATGTCATAGAGTGAAGGCAGAACATCAGAAGCCAGCCGGATTGTTGCAACCATTGCCGATACCCGAATGGAAGTGGGATAAGATAGGCATGGATTTTATCACAGGACTACCTAGGACGAAGGCAGGATATGACTCGATATGGGTAGTAGTTGATCGTTTGACAAAGGTGTTGGGGAACGCAGTAATTTCAAAATTTTCCTACGCACACGCAAGATCATGGTGATGCACAGCAACGAGAGGGGAGAGTGTTGTCTACGTACCAACGCAGACCGACTGCGGAAGCGATCACACAACATAGAGGAAGTAGTCGTACGTCTTCTTCCCGATCCAACCGATCCAAGCACCGTTACTCCGGCACCTCCGAGTTCTTAGCACACGTACAGCTCGATGACGTTCCTCGGGCTCCGATCCAGCAAAGCATCGAGGAAGAGTTCCGTCAGCACGACGGCGTGATGACGATCTTGATGTACTACCGACGCAGGGCTTCGCCTAAGCACTACAACGGTACGATCGAGGTGGAATTTGGTGGCAGGGGGCACCGCACACGGCTAAGGAACGATCTCAAGGATCAACTTATGTGTCTTGGGGTGCCCCCTGCCCCCGTATATAAAGGTTAGAGGAGGGGGAGCCGGCCGGCCAGGGAGAGGAGGCGCAGGGGAGTCCTACTCCCACCGGGAGTAGGACTCCTCCCCCAATCCTAATCCAATTAGGACTCCCGGGGGAAAAGAGAGAGAAGGGGGGGCCGGCCCCCTATCCTAGTCCTACTAGGACTTGGGGAAAGGGTGGGGCGCCGGCCAGCCATGGGCTTGTCCCTTTTCTCTTTTTCCACTAAGGCCCAATAGGCCCATTTGTCTCCCGGGGGGTTCCGGTAACCCTCCCGGTATTCCGGTAAAATCCCGATTTCACCCGGAACACTTCCTATGTCCAAACATAGGCTTCCAATATATCAATCTTTACGTCTCGACCATTTCGAGACTCCTCGTCATGTCCGTGATCTCATCCGGGACTCCGAACAACCTTCGGTACATCAAAATGCATAAACTCATAATAACTGTCATCGTAACGTTAAGCGTGCGGACCCTACGGTTCGAGAACAATGTAGACATGACCGAGACACGTCTCCGGTCAATAACCAATAGCGGGACCTGGATGCCCATATTGGCTCCTACATATTCTACGAAGATCTTTATCGGTCAGACCGCATAACAACATACGTTGTTCCCTTTGTCATCGGTATGTTACTTGCCCAAGATTCGATCGTCGGTATCCAATACCTAGTTCAATCTCGTTACTGGCAAGTCTCTTTACTCGTTCCGTAATACATCATCTCACAACTAACATATTAGTTGCAGTGCTTGCAAGGCTTATGTGATGTGCATTACCGAGAGGGCCCAGAGATACCTCTCCGACAATCGGAGTGACAAACCCTAATCTCGAAATACGCCAACCCAACATCTACCATTGGAGACACCTGTAGTACTCCTTTATAATCACCCAGTTACGTTGTGACGTTTGGTAATACCCAAAGTGTTCCTCCGGTAAACGGGAGTTGCATAATCTCATAGTTATAGGAACATGTATAAGTCATGAAGAAAGCAATAGCAACATACTAAACGATCGGATGCTAAGCTAATGGAATGGGTCATGTCAATCAGATCATTCTACTAATGATGTGACCTCGTTAATCAAATAACAACTCTTTGTTCATGGTTAGGAAACATAACCATCTTTGATTAACGAGCTAGTCAAGTAGAGGCATACTAGTGACACTCTGTTGGTCTATGTATTCACACACATGTATTATGTTTCCGGTTAATACAATTCTAGCATGAATAATAAACATTTATCATGATATAAGGAAATAAATAATAACTTTATTATTGCCTCTAGGGCATATTTCCTTCAGAAGGTAGCACATTTCATTCCAGTTAAGACCACTTACACCAGTGCTAAGTTGGCAAAGATATACATGACTAGGATCATTTGTTTGCATGGAGTTCCAAGGAGTATTGTATCAGACAGAGGAACCCAATTTACCTCAAAGTTTTGGAATCAGTTGCATGAAACTTTGGGAACTAGGCTAGAGTTCAGCACCGCTTCTCATCCGCAGACAGATGGACAGACCGAGAGAGTCAATCAGATTTTGGAAGATATGCTGAGAGCTTGTGCACTAGATTATGGATCTAGTTGGGACGATAACTTCCCGTATGCGAAATTTTCTTATAACAACAGTTACCAAACCAGTTTGAAGATGGCACCTTTCAAAGCTTTATACGGAAGGAGGTGCAGGACACCGTTGTCATGGGACAAAGTTGGAGATCGTCAGTTCTTTGGACCAGATTTGATTAAGGAGTCTGAACGGAAAGTTAAGTTGATTCGCGATAGGCTCAAGGTAGCCCAGTCCAGGCAGAAGAGCTACGCAGATTCAAAACGCAAGGAGACAGTTTACGAAACCGGAGACATGGTGTATCTCCGAGTATCCCCACTTCGAGGAGTTAAGCGCTTTGGAGTTAAGGGAAAATTAGCACCGCGTTTCGTTGGACCATATAAGATCTTGCAACGTATGGGAGAAGTCGCTTATAAGTTGGAATTACCAGAGGGACTGTCAGGAGTCCATGATGTATTCCATGTTTCTCAGCTGAAGAAATGCCACGCCGAGATGGCGGAGGTACCGTTAAGAGATACAGTGCCACTGGAAGCAATTTAGTTGAAGGACGACTTAACGTATGAAGAGAAACCAGTCAAGATTCTCGATTATGCCAGCAGAGTTACCCGAAGCAAGGTTATCAAGTTTTGTAAAGTTCAGTGGAACCACCACTCAGAGGATGAAGCCACCTGGGAGAGAGAAGAAGATTTGCTCAAGGACCACCCTCACCTATTTTCTAGCCAACCCGAATCTCGAGGGCGAGATTCATCTGAAGGGGGGTAGGTTTGTAACATCCCAAATTTTCAATTTGGAATGTTATACACTAGATCATCATGCATATCATATTTTCTTGCATTTTGTCGATCCTAGAAATTTCATGCAACTCAAGGATCTTCGGAGAGAGTTGTAGATTTCGTCATTTTCATATTTGAGTTTTCTCAAATTTTGAAAAGAGGATCAATTGATTTATTTATTTCATCTTCAATTATTTTTCCAACATCAAAAGATGAGAGAGGGAAATAATATGACTTTTCCCAAATTTAGGAAAAAGAAGATTTAATAAATAAAGTCAATTTTGTTTTCCGGTGTTTATTTGCATTTTATTTGGATAGGGAAAAATGCGCGTTTTCAAAATTTGCATCTAGGTCCCGAGAAAAGTTCATTTTGTTTGACTCATTTTTAGGAGTCGGGGAAAATTTACTTTGGGAGTTTTAGAGTTCGTTTAGATTTTCTTTTCTGTGTTTTTCTGCGCGCGAAATCTTAAAAAAAAATCTCGCGACGCGCGCTTGGGCCAAGGCCCAAGCCGCAGGCCAGGCCGGCCTCTCCTCCACGCCGCCCGCGCCGCCGCAGCCCCAGGCCGAGTCCGATTCGGACTCTAGGTCCGCCCTTCCTCTTTCTTGCCCCCTCCCCCAAGTTTTCTCCCCCCTCCCCCCCTCTTTAAATACCCCCACACCCCCCCTTTTTCCCACACCACCCCGCGCCCCTCACCCCGCGCCCCAAGCCGCCTACGCCGCCGCCGCCGCCCCTAGCGCCGCCGCCCCATAGCGCCCTGCCGCCGCCGCTGTCCAATGCCACCGGAGCCCCTCGCCGGAGGTAGCCACGCCGCGCCTCTCTTTTTCCCCTCGGTTCGGTTTTTCTTATAAACCGTTCCGGTTTTCTTTTCGTTCGTTGTTTCGGTTTTCTTTCGAAACCCTAGATCGGTTTCGTTTTCTTTTCCGGTTAGTTGCCTAGAGACCGTTCGCCGGACCGTTCGTCCTAATGAATGTGACCACCGGTTATTCACGGTTAACGAACGTCCGTTCGTTTAACCGTTCTTCTTTTTATTTTCGTCGGATTTATTCCGCGATCGCGATTTCAGATCCGATCTTCGTTCTAGTTTATCTTCTCGCTCGTTTATCGGAATCAGGTGATTCAAGCGCCTGGAGTTTGTTTCGAAACCGCCGTTCCGACTAATCAACTTAAACATGTTTTTGCTATGGTAAAATTTGACCTAGTTTCAACTTGCTAGAACCAAGTTGTTTTCTTCCGCTGTTTGTTTTCCGTTGCTTTGTTCGGTTCTTTCTCTCTTTGCAACCGGAGTTCTTAAGTTGAACTATCTGGTTCGATCTCTTGTTCGAGTTTTACCTGTGCATTAGATGAGTACTTATTGTATGCTTGTTGTTTGTCTGCGATTGATTACCCGGATTGCGCCGCCTGTTACTTCGAATCTCTAGGACTCGCGGATCATCAGCAAGGCAAGTAACACTTTGATCATACCTTTTCTACGACCCAGTTTTATTGCATTAGATCAATCCTCACACATTGCATGATTAGGATCTAATTAAATTGTGGGATGGGAAGTAGATGAGGTAGTACCTATTACCTGTTTATTATGAAACCTTTGGGAGTTACTTCTACGTTTGCTTAGTATGCCAGGCTATGCTAGTAGACGTGGATTGGGTGAGTGATATCCATGACAGATGTGAGTTTGATAATTTTAAAGGGTTTATCTAAGGTGGCAACTTAAACACACATCTGGGTGGATTGAGGCACCTGGTTTCTATCAGGACTTGCCTGTTTTCTTTCGGACCGCCACCCAGGCTCAAAGGGATCATAAGACCTTTCATGCTAGAAACTTCCGTGTGCAGCCACAAGCCATTATGGGCTCTGGCATAGTTGACTAAGTCGTGCGAACTCTTACAGGGTAGACTAGCAGATTTAGGGGAAAGTAGGTGTACTGGTCTATCCATCGTAAGGTGCTAGCGCTTCTGAAAGACTGTGTCTCGGTCATCCATTTCTCAAACACCGTGTAGTGCGAGAAGCCCAACGGAGGCAATCGAGTCTTGTGGGGAAAAGTGCGCAAACCTCTGCAGAGTGTAATAAACTAATCATGATTAGCCGTGTCCCCGGTTATGGACATCTTGAGTATCTAGTACTTGAATATCATGTGAATCTCATCATGTTACCTTTAATTAGTATTGTTGGGTTTTAATTGTTCACTTAATTGGGATCGGAATGCTGTCAACCATTCTCGATGTTCAACCACCATGATAGTTAAATAAATTTATGCCTTTGAAGTAGGGAAAAACTGGCTTTACGCAAAACAGTAACCATAGAGCTTTCCAGCAGCCAAATATGCATATAGTATACCTGTTTTATTCCATTACTCTCTGTGTGTTACCTTGCCAGCATATTCCATGTGCTGACCCGTTTTCTGGCTGCAACTTTCATGTTGTAGACATTTCAGACGACGAGTAAGGTGCTTTTAGGTCGTTGTTCTATACTCAGTGATGCCGTTGGAGTTGATGGACCCATTTATCTTCCAAGTCTTCCACTGTTATCGATATTAGATGGCCTTAAGCCATATTTACTGTAATAAGTTCTCTTTTGAGACACCGATGTAATAAGTGTGTGATTGCTACTCTGCTATAAATCCTTTGAAGTACTGTGTGGTGTCAGCATTACTGATCCAGGGATGACACCGGAGCACAGAGACTTGATCCATTCGGGTCGGGTCGCTACAATGGCATAGCAAAAGAGCGAGCAACTAGCAAGCAAAGATAGAAGTGATTTCGAGGGTATGGTCATTTTGCCTAAGATCCTGCAAGGAAGAAGAACGAATCCATGAAGAAGACAAACAGACGAAGTCGAACGAATCCTCACAAACGCGACGTTAATGGAACCAACCCGAAGAAGCACACCGGAAAGAAAGCAAACAACATGGTAATCAACCATCACATAATCATGGCATGATGCAGAAGCAAATATGATGCATGTCCGGTTTAATGAGGCATGGCATGGCAAAATGCACAAACAACACTACAAATTAAGTAGAGCTCTATATGCAACGAGTTGCATATTGACGAAACAAGACAACAATTATTTAGTTCACTCTCGGTTATGTACTCAACAATATTAAATGTTGGTTAGCATGGCAAGAGGTGAAGCATAAGGAAAACTACCTATCTAGGCAAGTTTAAATGAGGCCGGAACAACAAACAACAAGTCCGAAAACTCCTCATGAGCATATATTAGATTTGGTACTGTTCTGCCCTAAACCATATTTTAGAGTTATTAAACATGCAAAGTAAAGCCACCATGTTAAACTAGGCATTTTTCCACCCCATTTACATATAAAGATTATTAAAAATGGAGCTACAGCTATTAAGTTATGAATTAAATCATTTTAATATGGCAATTGAGCAAATTAATGCAAACAACAGTTTAAGAATTTTAAACACGGATGAAAATGGCATATTATGAAACTAGCTAAAATTCTAGGCATTTCTCATATAAAGTTTGTTTTAATCCGATGCACGGTTAATTAGTTAGGATATGCATGAAGTGCAAGGGCTTTTATGTAAAACTGCTCTCTCTGGAAAATAGGAAAAAACGTTATATGAAAAAAACATGAAACAGGCCGTATCTGTTGGCCCAACAGAGCACAGAGGGTTTGGAGTGGCTGCTCACATGGGCCACGGCCCGCTGGTGCGGAGGGAGAGGCCGGCAGAGGCGATGATGGGCCGCGCCAAGTGGCAGAGGCGAGGGGAGTCGTCCCCTGGCGCGGGGTCAACCGCTCGAGCATTGACGAGCCATGTGCTCGTCGTCTCCCTGACGAATGAGGCGGCAAGGAGCGCCGGCGGTGGATTTGGCACGGGACTCCGGGACGGAGTGGCGGCGGATCCGGCCGAAGAAGGTCGAGGACGCGGCAGGAGTGGGCTTGAAGACGGCGACGGGGAGGCAGCATCAGCGGGTGTGGACGGGGAGGTTGCGGCTCGCGGCATGCAGAGCTCCGGTGCTCGCGCCATGGCATTGGTTCCCTGTTCGAGGCAAAGAGAGAAAGACAGAGGAATTAGAGGAGGGAGCGAGATAGGCAGAGGAAAGGAATAGACATGGGAGGCGCGAAGATCCTGGTCGCCGGTGCTGGTACTCCGGTGGCCGGGCGGACGGGCCTCGGGTGCTGCTGCTGTTCGCCGGCAATGGCCGGATTGGGAGAAGCAGTGTGAGGAGGGAAGGGAGGAGAAGGCGGAGAGGGACGGCAGCCTACTGGCCCTGGTCACCGGCAGCGGAGCTAACGAAGCAGCGGCATGAAGTAGAAGAAGAGGCGGCACGGCCGGTGCTCGAGATGAGCAGGGATCGCGGGAGGTAGGGGAAGAACTGGCGTGCGAGGCCATGGCCTCGATCCATCCTGGATCGGGCGCCGGCTGGCTGCGGGGAAGATTGAGCGAAAGAGGAGGCGGGGATGCGGATGAGGCTGGTGATTGGCTCGATAGGGAATGGGAGGATCCCGAGGTGGGATTTAAGTGTGGCGGCGGCAGGGACAAATCTCCTAGAAATTAGGGTTTGTGTCTAAAAATGGACTAGGGTCTATATATATACAAAAGGGGAATGATTTGGATCCTCCAATAGCGATCGGGCGGTCGACAAAGATAGGCTAGGGAGTCAAAGTAAGAAAACGGTGACGTTTTATAGATGTTTGGGGATGATTCGGACCCAACGGTGACGACTGTCCGGGTCGGGTCCGGGACAGCTTTCGGACGCGCGCGCGAGGAGGTCCGATACACTATGCAAAGAGGGGTAGGAATGGGCCTAGGTGGATTTTGGAGAGCGGGTTGGTCTGAGAGAAGAGGGGAGAGATGCAGCCCGACACAATTTCCGGAGACCGAAAACGTCCGACAAAAAGACCGGTTATATTGCCTCTATAGTTATCCGTTGGGGCATCAAACAGACTCCAAATGCGATGAAACTTGACAGGCGGTCTATCTACACTATAATAAGACCACACGCCAACTTTCATCCCATTCCGAGAACATTTTTCAGCCACTTATAAAATAATATTTCGGACGTGTCGCGGGCGCGTGCAGGTGTGGTTGGGCTCAGAACGGACAACAGAGAGAACAGGGAGACCGGGACGGATGCAAGTTTTGAAAACGTGATGATGCAATGCATATGATGACATGTCAAGATGCAACACGCAAGCAAATGACAAGGCAACAACATCGAATAACTAGAAGACACCGGGCGCAACGGTCTCGGGGCGTTACATATACTAACTAAGTAATTATGTCTTCTCAAAATAACATGGCCAAAAGAAAGTTATCCCTACAAAATCATATAGTCTAGCTATGCTCTATCTTCACCACACAAAATATTTAAATCATGCACAACCCCAATGACAAGACAAGCAATTGTTTCATACTTTCGATGTTCTCAAACTTTTTCAATCTTCACGCAATATATGAGCGTGAGCCATGGATATAGCACTATATAGTGGAATAGAATGGTGGTTGTGGAGAAGACAAAAAGGAGAAGATAGTCTCACATCAACTAGGTGTATCAACGGGCTATGGACATGCCCATTAATATATATCAATGTGAGTGAGTAGGGATTGCCATGCAACGTATGCACTAGAGCTATAAGTGTATGAAAGCTCAATAAAAGAAATTAAGTGGGTGTGCATCCAACTTGCTTGATCATGAAGACCTAGGGCAATTTGAGGAAGCCTATCATTGGAATATACAAGCCAAATTCTATAATGAAAAATTCCCACTAGTATATGAAAGTGATATCATAGGAGACTCTCTATCATGAAGATCATGGTGCTACTTTGAAGCACAAGTGTGGAAAAAGGATAGTAACATTGTCCCTTCTCTCTTTTTCTCTCATTTTCTCTTCTTTTTTTGGGCCTTCTTTCTTTCTTTTTCTTTTTGCCCTCTTTTTTTCGTCTGGAGTCTCATCCCGACTTGTGGGGGAATCATAGTCTCCATCATCATTTCCTCACTTGGGACAATGCTCTAATAATGATGATCATCACACTTTATTTACTCCCTCCGGTCCTTTTTAGATCGCATATAAGATTTGACTGAAGTCAAGGCTCGTAAAGTTTGTCCAGCTTTGTAGAAAAAAGTGTCAACATTCACAATCTAAAATCAATACCACTAGATGTGTCATGACTTAAAGTTTCATATTATATAACTTTAGCATGGCGGATGTTGATATTTTTTCATATATATACGGTCAAACTTTGTGAAGTTTGACTTCAGAGAATTCTAATATGCAGAGTAAAAAGGACTGGAGGGAGTACTTACAACTCAAGAATTACAACTCGATACTTAGAACAAAATATGACTCTATGTGAATGCCTCTGGCGGTGTACCGGGATGTGCAATGATGCATGAGTGACATGTATGAAGAATTATGAACGGTGGCTTTGCCACAAATACGATGTCAACTACATGATCATGCAAGCAATATGGCAATGATGAAGCGTGTCATAATAACGGAACGATGGAAAGTTGCATGGCAATATATCTCAGAATGGCTATGAAAATGCCATAATAGGTAGGTATGGTGGCTGTTTTGAGGAAGGTATATGGTGGGTTTATGGTACCGACGAAAGTTGCGCGATACTAGAGAGGCTAGTAATGGTGGAAGGGTGAGAGTGCGTATAATCCATGGACTCAACATTAGTCATAAAGAACTCACATGCTTATTGCAAAAATCTACAAGTTAGCAAAACAAAGTATTACGTGCATGCTTCTAGGGGGATAGATTGGTAGGAAAAGACCACCGCTCGTCCCCGACCACCACTCATAAGGAAGACAATCAATAAATAAATAATGCTCCAACTTCATCACATAACGGTTCACCATACGTGCATGCTACGGGAATCACAAACTTTAACACAAGTATTTCTCAAATTCACAACTACTCAACTAGCATGACTCTAATATCACCATCTCCATATCTCAAAACAATTATCAAGTATCAAACTTCTCATAGTATTCAATGCACTTGTATGAAAGTTTTTATTATTTCCATGTTGTTCTAAAGGACTCTCAAAATAGTATAAGTGAAGCATGAGAGATCAATTATTTCTATAAAATAAAACCACCACCGTGCTCTAAAAGATATAAGTGAAGCACTAGAGCAAAAACTATATAGCTCAAAAGATATAAGTGAAGCACATAGAGTATTCTAATAAATTCCCAATCATGCGAGTCTCTCTCAAAAGGTGTGTACAACAAGGATGATTGTGGTAAACTAGCTCCAAGTAAAGTTACCGATAGACGAAGACGAAAGAGGGGATTCCTTCCGGGGCATCCCCAAGCTTAGGCTTTTTGGTGTCCTTGAATTTTACCTTGGGGTGCCATGGGCATCCCCATGCTTAGGCTCCCCATGCTTAGGCTCTTGCCACTCCTTGTTCCATAATCCATCAAATCTTTACCCAAAACTTGAGAACTTCACAACACAAAACTCAAAATAGAAAATCGTGTGAGCTCCGTTAGCGAAAGAAAACAAAACACCACTTCAAGGTACTGTAATGAATTAATTTTTGATTTATATTGATGTTAAACCTACTGTATTCCAACTTTTCTATGGTTTATAAGCTCTTTTACTAGCCATAGATTCATCAAAATAAGCAAACAACACACGAAAAACAGAATCTGTCAAAAACAGAACAGTCTGTAGTAATCTGTAGCTAACGCAACTTCTGCAACCCCTAAAATTCTAAAATAAATTGCTGGACGTGAGTGATTTATCTATTAATCATCTTCAAAAATAATTAACTAAATATCCCTTTCCAAATACAAATGGCAGCAATTCTCGTGAGCGCTAAAGTTTCTGGTTTTTACAGCAAGATCAAAAAGACTTTCCCCAAGTCTTCCCAACGGTTCTACTTGGCACAAACACTAATTAAACACAAAAAACACAACCAAAACAGAGGCTAAAAAATTATTTATTACTAAACAGGAGCAAAAAGAAAGGAATAAAAATAAAATTGGGTTGCCTCCCAACAAGCGCTAGCGTTTAACGCCCCTAGCTAGGCATAAAAGCAATGATAGATCTAGGTATTGCCATCTTTGGTAGGCAATCCATAAGTGGCTCTCATAATAGATTCATATGGTAATTTAATTTTCTTTCTAGGGAAGTGTTCCATGCCTTTCCTTAATGGAAATTGGAATTTAATATTCCCTTCCTTCATATCAATAATTGCACCAATCGTTCTAAGGAAAGGTCTACCAAGAATAATAGGACATGAAGGATTGCAATCTATGTCAAGAATAATGAAATCTACGGGCAGATAGTTCCTATTTGCAACAATAAGAACATCATTAATTTTTCCCATAGGTTTCTTAATAGTGGAATCCGCAAGGTGCAAGTTTAAAGAACAATCATCAAAATCACGGAAACCTAGCAAATCACACAAGGTTTTTGGAATCGTGGAAACACTAGCACCCAAATCACACAAAGCATAACACTCATGATCTTTAATCTTAATTTTAATAGTAGGTTCCCACTCATCATAAAGTTTTCTAGGGGTAGAAACTTCCAACTCAAGTTTTTCTTCATAAGATTGCATCAAAGCATCAACGATATATTTAGTAAAAGCTTTATTTTGACTATAAGCATGAGGGGAATTTAGCACGGATTGCAACAAGGAAATACAATCTATCAAAGAGAAATTATCATAATTAAATTCCTTGAAATCCAAAATAGTGGGTTCATTGATATCTAACGTTTTAACCTCTTCAATCCCACTTTTAACAATTTTTGCATCAAGATCTAAAAACTCCGAATTTTTGGAACGCCTTGTAGGTAATGGTGGCTCATCTTCAGTCCCATCATTATCAAGATTTATATTGCAAAACAAAGATTTAATAGGGGACACATCAATAACTTTTAGATCTTCATACTTATTATCATGAAAACTAGAAGAACACGATTTCACAAAGCAATCTTTCTTAGCACGCATCCTAGCGGTTCTTTCTTTGCACTCATAATGGAAATTCTCATGGCTTTGAGAGACTCATTGATATCATGCTTAGGTGGAATAGATCTAAGTTTCAAAGAATCAACATCAAGAGAAATTCTATCAACGTTCCTAGCCAATTCATCAATCTTAAGCAGTTTTTCTTCAATCAAAGCATTGAAACTCTTTTGCGAAGTAATAAATTACTTAATATTAAATTCCAAATCAGAGGGCATCTTATTATAATTTCCATAAGAATTGTTGTAGGAATTATCATAATTATTAGAGGAATTACTAGGAAACGGCCTAGAATTTAAATTACCTCTATACGCGTTATTACCAAAATTGTTCCTACCAACAAAATTCACATCCATAGATTCATTATTATTCTAAATCAAGGTAGATAAAGGCACATCATTAGGATCAGAGGAAACACTCTTATTAGCAAACAATTTCATAAGTTCATCCATCTTTCCACTCAAAACATTAATCTCTTCAATTGCATGCACTTTTTTACTAGTAGATCTTTCGGTGTGCCATTGAGAATAATTAACCATAATATTATCTAGGAGTTTGCTAGCTTCTCCTAAAGTGATTTTCAGAAAAGTGCCTCCCGCGGCCGAATCTAAAATATTTCTAGAAGCAAAATTCAATCCGGCATAATTTTTTTGTATAATCATCCTAAGATTCAAACCATGTGTAGGAAAATTACGTATCATTAATTTCATCCTCTCCCAAGATTGTGCAACATGTTCATGATAAAGTTGCTTAAAATTCATAATATCGTTTCTAAGAGAGATGATCTTAGCGAGAGGAAAATACTTAGAGATAAAAGCATCTTTGCACTTATTCCATGAGTCAATACTATTTTTAGGCAAAGACGAAAACCAAGATTTAGCACGATCACTAAGCAAAAACAGAAATAGCTTCAATTTAACAATATCATTATCCACATATTTCTTATTTTGCATATCACACAAATAAACAAAGTTGTTTAGATGGGTAGCGGCATCTTCACTAGGAAGGCCAGAAAACGGGTCTTTCATGACAAGATTCAGCAAAGAAGTATTAATTTCACAAGATTCAGCATCGGTAAGCGGAGCAATCGGAGTGCTAATAAAATCATTATTGTTGGTATTGGCAAAGTCACACAATTTAGTACTTATCTTGAGCCATCGCGACAAGCAAGCAATCCAACACATGAGCAAACAAGAAACGGGCAAAAAGGCAAATAGAAAAAGAGAAGGGGGACGGAAAGAGAGGGAGAGAGGAAAAGTGGGCGAATAAAACGGCAAGGGTGAAGTGGGGGAGAGGAAAACGAGAGGCAAATGGCAAATAGTGTAATGCGAGGGGTAAGAGTTTGTGATGGGTACTTGGTATGTCTTGACTTGTGCTTGACTTGACTTGGCGCGAATCCCCCCGGCAAAGGGGCCATAAATCCTTCTTGCTACCTCTTGAGCACTGCGTTGGTTTTCCCTTGAAGAGGAAAGGGTGATGCAGTAAAGTAGCGTAAGTATTTCCCTCAGTTTTTGAGAACCAAGGTATCAATCCAGTAGGAGATCACGTTCAAGTCCCACGCACCTACACAGACAAATAAGAACCTCGCAACCAACACGATAAAGGGGTTGTCAATCCCTTCACGGTCACTTACGAGAGTGAGATCTGATAGATATGATAAGATAATATTTTTGGTATTTTTATGATAAAGAGAAATAAAGATGCAAAGTAAAATAAATGGCAATAGAAATAACTAAGTGTTGGAAGATTAATATGATGGAAGATAGACCTGGGGGCCATATGTTTCACTAGTGGCTTCTCTCAAGAGCATAAGTATTACGGTGGGTAAACGAATTACTGTTGAGCAATTGATAGAATTGAGCATAGTTATGAGAATATCTAGGTATGATCATGTATATAGGCACCACGTCCGTGACAAGTAGACCGAAACGATTCTGCATCTACTACTATTACTCCACACATCGACCGCTATCCAACATGCATCTAGAGTATTAAGTTCATAAGAATAGAGTAATGCTTTAAGGAAGATGACATGATGTAGAGGGATAAACTAATGCAATATGATATAAACCCCATCTTTTTATCCTCGATGGCAACAATACAATACGTGTCGGTTCCCTTTCTGTCACTGGGATCGAGCACCGCAAGATTGAACCCAAAGCTAAGCACTTCTCCCATTGCAAGAAAGATCAATCTAGCTGGCCAAACCAAACCGATAATTCGAAGAGACTTGCAAAGATAAACCAATCATACATAAAAGAATTCAGAGGAGATTCAAATATTGTTCATAGATAAACTTGATCATAAATCCAAAATTCATCGGATCTCGACAAACACACCGCAAAAGAAGATTACATCGAATAGATCTCCAAGAAGATCGATGAGAACTTTGTATTGAGATCCAAAGAGAGAGAAGAAGCCATCTAGCTAATAACTATGGACCCGAAGGTCTGAAGTAAACTACTCACACATCACCGGAGAGGCCATGAAGTTGATGTAGAGGCCCTCCATGATCAATGCCCCCTCCGGTGGAGCTCCGGAAAAGGCCCCAAGATGGGATCTCTCTTGTTGAAGACATTGTTTGAGAGCGCGGATTTTCACCGCCGCAACCAATTAATTGTGGACCTTGGGTTTTCACCCTGAAAACTAAGACTCTGTACTCCGCCTGTGTTGCCACCCCACTTGCCGATGTCGCTTCTACGAGTCACGAAGCACCTAGCAAAGTCCTCATCGCCTTGAAGACTTGATCCGTCATTAATAGGCCTCAACCACTATGACATTCTTCGCCACTGTTTTCATCATGGAAATCGAAATACCGACATGTCCCGTAATGTCAACAAACAACGAAGCTTCACGTCACACCCTCCTGAAGCCACCCGGGCTGAAATAGGGGCGCACACGACCGAATTTCATCCGATCTAGGAATCTACAGGCGTCAAGCATCCAATGATGATCTCTGGCAGAGCATTTCGAAACTCGTCAATTGCCAGATCAAAGAGGGTCAGCATCTAGCAGGACACCATCCCGGATCAACAAGAATGCTAGGACCGTGTCCCTTGGACAATCAAACTAGCAGGCCCCAATTTCGCCGTGCAGCACGTCGGAGAAGAAGGCAACCGCGGCCATCCGGCCCGCGCCAGGTCATGGCCAGATCGGGGCGAGCCGGGACGACGCACCAGGAGCCACGCCCTGGGGCGAGACCAACTGCGCCAGCAGCAGGTCGGGGAATCCCAGAAAATTTTCCGTACCAAGTGAATAAGATGACATGAGTTTGTATAAGGTGCATGACCTAGTGAGATGGGAGAATGCACGTTGTAAGGCCCTGTTTGGTTCATAAGTCCTAGGACTTTTTTTAGTCCCAACTTATAAGTCACAAGTCCCTAAAAAGTCCCTATCTGTTTGGTTCCTGAGACTTATAAGTCTCTATAAGACCATATTAAAACTATAAGTCCCTCCTTAAGAGTCTTATTTCATAAGTCCCAAATGCCTTGGTTTAGATGAGATTTATAGGGACTTATTTAAGTCCCTAGACCAATAAGTCCCTGGAAACAAACACCCTCTATATTAAAGGTTGCGGTGTATGCGTGTAAAATAGTGTTAGTGGATGCTGACATGACACACTTGGTAAGGTGGAAGGCCACATGTTAAGAGAATTGCTTATAGTGAGGATAAACATTTTAAGAACATAGGATAACACTCATCTTCACAGAAATTCCATTTTCAAACGCTGAACCCAAAATAATAGAGCAGCAACAGACACAGCGGGGTCAATCATGGGATAAATGAATCCTCCCACTTCTCTGCAATGGAGATTTTATTGATAGATGAACTGCGTCGCAGTCTACAAATCAGGAGTTTCTCAATCAGAACAGCAGCAGTTCAGTCGCAGCAAACTAAGTCGGTAACAGTAGTGGTATCCTGAACATGTTCTGCTGCCATTTTCATCCACTGAAACCCACACAAATGTCCTCAATCACGTCGCCGATCTGATCGCCACGCCGCGGTGCGCGATGGCACCGCCCATCTGCTCGTCGCCGGTGGCGTGGTAGGTGTTGGCCCTCCGCAGCTGCGGCTCATCCGCAGGTAGGAACGACCGCATTGGGCTCACTGCAAACCGTTGCGAGGTCGTGCTGGTGGAGGCCTTGACGATGGCGCTCTCGGCCAGGACCTGTTCTTCTAATGGTAGGCCCAATTTTAGAGTCATGCACAGGGGCCCTGATTTTGCAGGCCCGGCCCTGTTCTCCTCCTACATTCATTCATTCGTCGTCGCGCGTAAAGGAGTCAATGAGAGTATGAAGCTGCTAAAAATTCTGGTTCACGTAGGTAGAACTGCACGAAGATGGATTCGCCTGTGGACTTGTGATGTGTACCTCTTTGTTAGGGTTGGGTGATTCGCCATTGGAGAGCTTTGGTTCGTCGCCGTGCTGCTCCCGATCAGCTCTCTGCTTGCCGCTGTTCCTTCGCTTCTGCGAACGCTGCCTCGGCTTGGACCTACACACATGATGGCAGAGCAGAAAACCATCAAGCCAACGGAGAGGGAATTCTGCGAGATCGAAGAAGCGTTCATGCGATCGGTCAGTCCTCACTTCCGTCCGTCGTGGGGGGTGGTCGGATCGGCATCCTCCTCCTTGTACACGACGGGGAGGTCGGAGACGTCGCAGGCCAACGGCGGCGTGCTGAAGAACTGCAATGGAAAGTCGTGTGAGGTGAAGAGCGTCAGACAAACTTGTGTGGACGGATTGGCTTGTGTGCGCGGGCACGTACGTTGCTCTGCAGAGCCTGGGCGGCGGTGCCACGGGCGGCGGGGTCGAGGGCGAGGAGCGTGGTAAGGAGCGGGAAAGCCGACGGCGGCATGCCGGCGAACTTCTCCGCCATCGTCGACTTGTACGTCTTGGGCGGGCGGATGGTGGCCGGGAGCTTCATCCTCCGCCAGTACTCGTCGGGCGGCGACCCGCAGAGGCTGAAGATCTTGAAGAGCTGCTCCACCTCCGTCCTGCCGGGCATCAGCGGCTTGCCGGAGAACATCTCGGCCAGCAGGCAGCCGGCGCTCCAGAGGTCGATGCCCACGCCGTAGTCGGTGGCGCCCAGCAGCAGCTCGGGCGCGCGGTACCAGAGGGTGACCACGCGGCTGGTGAGCGGGCGGCGCCGGCCGGGCCCGAAGTAGTTGGCCAGGCCCAGGTCGCCGATCTTGAGCACACCGGCGCGGTCGATCAGCAGGTTCGAGCCCTTGATGTCCCGGTGCAGGATGTTGCGCTCGTGGCAGTGCTGCAGCCCCATCAGCAGCTGCTGCATGTAGCACTTGATCTGCATGCCAAGAAACCAAGAAAATAAGTTCTGCTCTTCGGTTCTACGGGTCGTCGTCTCCGGCTCCGGTGGTATATATGGTACCTGTGGCAGGGTGAGGGGGCGGGCGATGAGGCGGGCGAGGTCGGAGTACATGAAGTCGAAGACGAGGTAGATGCTGCGGTGCATGCGGGAGGTGGCGATGCCGTCGAGGCGGATGATGTTGGGGTGGTCGAGCCGGCGGAGGATGCGCATCTCGCGGGCCATGAACTTGACGCTCTCCGGCTCCATGGTGTCGAGCCGGACCTTCTTGAGCGCGACGAGCCGGCCGTCGGCGCCGCGCTCGCGGGCCTTGTACACGTTGCTGTACGTGCCCTGCCCGACCTTCTCGATCTTGTCGAACGCGTCGGCGCTCCGGGGCACGATCCCCTGCAGCGCCTCGCGCGGCACGTTCTCCAGCAGCCACGTCGGCCATCCGTCCACCAGCTGCTCGCGGTCGTCCTCCCGCCGCGCCGCCGGCGCCTGCGGCGGCATCGACAGCGACGGAGAGGAAACCGTGGCCGCCGTCAGGTTCGACGTCCCCGAGGCATCCGTGGTCTCCGTCCCCGCGGGACCGCCATCCTTGGCGTCCGCCTGGTCCCTCGCGACCGCGACGGCGGCGGTGGTGGGGAGCGGGTCGGTGAGGCGGCGGGCGGCGGCGGGCGTGTAGCCGTTGCAGCGCATGAGGTGGTCGATGCCGCGGTCGTGGCTGCGGGCGGGGGAGCCCTGGGACGGCTTGGCTTGCGCGCAGCCCATGTCAGCGGAGCCGCGCGACGGCGACGGCGGCCTCGGCGGCGGCTGGTGCCGACGAAGAAAGGGAGGTGGAGAAAGGGGCGCGACGGGGATGGAGACATCAACATAGAGGGGAAGAGGGACGAGCCCCGAGTGTGGCGCCAAACATATAAACGCTAAAAATCTGTATCTGCAGGCTGGATGGCTGGTAGTGACATTGACAAGAACAATATTGTTGCCGGCCGGCGGCGGCCGGCCGCGCGCGGCTGATCGGGAGATGTAGCTGGTGACAGCCTACGTCCTCACGTACGTGTCTCCGCGCAACAGTGCAGCTCCGGAGCCATGGTGCTCCGCGGTCGGGCACTGCCCGTATACGGCCCGAGATCGACGGAGTTATAGAGGAGGTGCACCCAGGAGGTAATACAAATCTGGCAGCTGCAGTCGCTGTCGCCGCACCGGTAACTCCCGAGTGTTCAAATTTACTGGAACGCAGGATGAACATGACGAGGATTTGCCAATGTAGATTTATAAAATGTTGAACTTTGTCACCTGGCAGTTTTAAACTTTTTGTAATGCTCACATGTCCAGTTGTTTTGTATACATTTTAAATCTTAGAATTTTTTCTCCTGGCCTCATGGCAAATTCATAACATTTTTGTCTTCCCAACATGGCAACTTAGGTCCTTTTTGTAATGCTCTGATGGCAAGCTTTGGGAAATTTTATCACTTTATTAATGGCAATTTTGGGAATGCTTTTCTACTTTCTTACATGTCAAATTTTATTTACTAAGAGCATGGCAATATTATTATTAAGATCATGGCAATTTTATTTATTTATTATCATGGTAGCTGTGTGTAATTTTTATGTTTTTGAAAACGAAAATATAAAGCATGGCAAATTCCTTATACTTAATTAATATGCAAATTTGACATGTATGATCTTTCTTTTTCTGCATTTTTGGGCCACGGTATTGTTTTTGTTGGTTTCTTCTTTTTTAGATTTACTATGGCCCTTTTGTCTTGTAGTACTAATTTTTTCCCTAGGCTACCATGGCAATTTCCTGTAGGTGGCTTGTAATTTATTGGAGGGACAGTAATTGGGGGGGGGGGGGGGGGGGAGACAGCCTAGACGCTAACCCTCCCCTCCTCTCCCCTCCCTCGTCGTCGACTGAGATTTTGGGGCCGGCGCGGCCTAGCTCTCTCTGGTGTGGGCGTGGCGCGGGCGCCGGGCCCACGACGTGACACTAACCCTTGGTGCGGGCTGACCTTCTTGACGCCCAAGACTAGAGAGTCGCGACGCCGCAAATCGCATCCAGCATGTAAACCCTAGGCCTCTCATGTTTATATAAAGGGAGGTCTAGGGTTCCCCTTGATCATCTATTCTCAGATATGAGAACTACCGGTAGCAACATCATACACCATTATAACCTCTCGCACGAGGTATCCTTTCACTGAATAATCGAAACCAGCAGGACATATGGTATTACTTTCTGGAGACCTGAACCTGGATACACTAGTAGAAAACCGGGCAATAGCACCGGTTCGTAAGGGCCTTTAGTGCCGGTTATGGAACCGGCACTATTATTTCGGCACTAAAGCCCCCCCCCCTTTAGTACCGGTTCAGCACGAACCGGCGCTAAAGTGCCACCACATGGCACGAGCCAGCTCCGGGGGCCGGGAGCCCTTTAGTACCGGTTGGTAAAATGGTTTGGGGTTTTTTTGGTTTTATGATTTTTTTTTCATTTAATTTTGTGTTTTCCATTTTAATTCTTTTTCGTTTGCTGATATTTTACGGTACTACACATTGTACATGTTATGCATATATATATATATATATATATATATATATATATTTATATATATATATATATAGAATTTCTAGTAGAACCAATCATATATATATATATATATATCATCAATCATGTCTCACAAACCACCATATTAATTCACACATACACACATGTATAGCTATATACACAATTTCTCCTACATATGCATATGTTGCCTTCGGAGCCAGTGGCATTAGCCTGATTGGTGCCTTCGGCGCACGAGACAATTGGAAGTGGTTCATGACTTGGTCGATGGGGGCGGTAGCGGATAATAGTATTCTCCCTTCGGATTTATGACCTGGTCGAGCAAAAATCCCGCTATTTCCTCTTGAAGTGCTTGTACGCGCTCCGTTGGTAGGAGCTTGTCCCGCACCTCATTGAACTGTTAAGAAGGAGATCAATATGCATGTGTATTAGTTGTGTGACTAGATATCGATAATGGTGTAAAAATTATGAATAGTGTTCTGACAAGCGTACCCATTCCTGTCTTTGAGATCTGCTCCTTTCGGACGCCATCATGCGAATGTTCTCGCAAACACAGTATGCACACAGATCAGTCCCCTGCGCCTGCTTCAGGGCCTTTATTACGAGAATGGAATTTAATTTGATCAGATAATAATTAATCAAGCATGATAATTAAAGAGATGGCAGCTAGCTAGCTAGCTATAGTACTACTTAATTACTTATCTTGGATCGAAACCATTTCAGCTGTGGTTTCCATTCGCCTTCCGTGACGCTGATGAACCTTGCCGAAGCCCTGCCCGCCGACAAAGAAAATGAATAAAGGGGTTATTAAATAGTTCATATCATGAAATGACGAACTAAATAGGCCGAGATATGTAGTTATAAATAATGATTGAAATTACCTGTTGACTATCCCATACAAGATGTTGTAGTTAGCTTTTGCTGTGAGTAGCGAGTCCAGTATTTCAACTGTTCCGGCGTCAACTTTAATGATACACAAGATTCAGTGAAATCTGCATGCACACACGTTTGCATGTCTTAATTAAGCGGGCATATGTAAGCAAAAACATGTAGCTAGCTAGTAGGCAAAAACGGAGAATTTGTAGTACAAGAAAGTGTGACTCACTCGAAGTTGTAAGGAAGTAGTATATCTTCATTGTATTTGAGGCGCTTGAAGAACTCTAGCATGTTGTCCTCTACCTCTTTTTCATAATATGGATATAATTTCCATGTGTATTCATTAACGGTGTTTGGGTCAATGAACCCAATGCCATAGCGTCCACCTTTTCTCATTTCATACATCTTCATCCTGCATAATACCACAGAAAAGAATATAGTGAGGATAATTACACGTAATGATTGATCAAAAGGATCACTACAGCTAGCTTGAGACTTAAATTACAGAAAGAAATCACTTACAGACAATAGCAACTGACGATAGATTTGTCGAGTGCGTCTTGATTGTATAACTGAAACAGTTCAGAATACTCAACGGCCACAGCTTTCTCATGGTAGTAATCATCCTTCTTGACATATACCATGAGGGACTCTCGATCGGATCTCTTGCTAATGTCCATGTACCATTGATGCAATTCATACATTCTCGTTGGGAGCTTCTTGACATCTTCTGGCTCGAACAAAGGTTGGCCCCGGACAAATTTCCGTTTTATTTCCTCCTCTGTAATCGGAGGCATGTCCTCGATCTCGAGGAGTTGTCCAACAGTGATCTTGAGTTCTTCAGCCTGCATTATATGCTCCTGGGTTATTACCACATCGCCCACCTCGGGAACGTAAACTGTTTGGCCACAATAATATTGGGCACGCGTACTGTCACATGTTGTTGGCGGCACAACAAGCGGGGGGGGGTCGATTGCGCCGTCTGTTTTCCCAGCTGGGCAACGGTTTTCCCGCATTTTTTGACAGCTGCTTGTTGTTTGCTCGAGCTCGAGCTCGCCTCCTTCTGTAGACGTTGTCGATGTAACTTCCTGATGTGGCGCTCATAGTCTGAGTCAACAGGCTTATGAGCTGGTGGTTGAGCCATACGAATGAAGTGGTCAACTACTTCCACAGGCACTTTCTCCCTTGGCGGCGGTGGCGGTTTCGGTCCAAAATGGGCGTCGACTTCTGCCCGCACTATGGCATTGGTTTGCTCCTTGGTCCTATCGTAAGCCCTCACAGGAAGAGGAGTACTGAGGTTTGGACCATATTTATATTGCTTGGCTCCGCCTGTACTTCTTGTACTATGACCTCGACTCGTACCGCTACGCACCATAGCTGCGGGGTGTCTCTTCTGCGATTGCTGAGGCGGCGGAGACGGCTGACGGGGCTGAGTTGGACGAGGAGGAGTGGCCTGAAGCTGTGCCGGACTTGGAGGAGGAGTGGACGTCTGACGCTGTGTCGGACTTGGAGGAGTGGCCTGACACTTTGCCGGACTTGGAGGAGGAGGAGTGGCCTCACGCGTTGGTGGACTTGGAGGAGCGGGAGCCTGCTGACTCGGTGGCGGACTTCGACGAGGAGTCGGGTGACGCGGTGTCGGTGGCCTTCGAAAAATGATGCAATCCTTTCTCCATAGGATGATACGATGTTTGGCATCTCCGAGTGTGTGCTCCTCGTCACCTCCAGGAATGTCAAGCTCTAGCCCCGAATATTGGTCCGCCACCTCATCAACCAAGACACGAGCATAGCCCGCTGGAATCGGGTTGCACTGGAAGGTTGCCTCGGGGGAATTTGAAAAAGCAACGGCGTCCGCCACCTTCATGGATATGTTCTTCATTTTGAAGTGTAGCTCGCAGTTAGTGTTCTCCGTGATGTCATCCACGGGGTATCTATCCAGCACTACTGCGTCGCTCCTCCAATCGAGCCTCTTCTATTGCAACAAGTAGCGCATCCTCGGCTCCCTTCAGACATGCCTTCCTCGAAACATTGCCTGTCTTCGGGTCCAACTCCCCCCCATGCGCATAGAACCAAGTCCTGCACCTGGGGGGCCAGTTCTTAGTAACCGGAGTGACACTTGCATCCTCCATCTCTTTCTCAGACTTATCCCACTTAGGCATTGCCACCGCGTAGCCACCTGGCCCCAGCTTATGGAACTTATCCTTTTTTCCGGCATTGGCCTTGTTTATTCTCGACCATTCCTTAGCCAATTCTGAATCCTTGAATTTCACGAAATCGTCCCAATGAGCACTTTGATTCTCTAGTATCCCCTCGAATACTGGAGTCTTCCTTCCTCCCTTGACGTACTTCTCCCACGTCATTCTCTTGTGGTTCTTTAATGCAACCGCCATCTTCCTAAAAGCAGCGTCCTTGACTTTCCGCACATCTGCTTCTGTGATATTATCTGGTAGGGTGAAATGTTCCATGAGAGTATCCCAAAGCAGTTTTTTTTATTCTCGTCGACAAAAGTAACATCTGGACGTGGCTTCACTGGCTTTCTCCATTCTTGAAGGGAGATCGGGAGTAGGTCCTTCACAAGAACTCCGCACTGACGAACGAACTTGTCCGCAATCTTCTTAGGCGCTAATGGTTCGCCATTAGGTTTGAATGCCTCGATATTGTACTTTACGCCCTCCTTCAACTTTTTGTTCGGGCCTCGTTTCGTCCTTTTGCTCGATCCGGATGGCTGAAAGAAGAAAGATCGATTCGTTAATATATCTTCAACTCATTTAAAACATGCGATGATCACCAGATTCCTGCTTATATAAATATATATACCTCGTCGTAGTTCATGACTTCATCTTCTCGGTCATCGCGATCGAATATCATATCACCCTCTCCGGTGTTGTTTAGAAATTCGGAGCCGTCAAAATCTTCTTCATTCTGATCATCATCTGGCCCGCGTATGATATCGAACATGGTCTGTTCTCTCTCTCTGTCGGTATTGTCCGCCATAGCTTTTATTTAACTATGCCAAAAGAAATATAAAACAATTTAGTATAATCTCGATTAATAGATATAATCTCGAATACATCGTCTCGAATAATAGATATAATCTTGAATACATCATCTCGAATAATAGATTTAATCTCGAATACGTCGTCTCGAATAATAGATATAATCTCAATACATCGTCTCGAATAATAGATATATATAGTCTCGAATACATCGTCTCGAATAATATATCACTAGCTAGCTAGCTAATAAAGATCGAATACTACAGAGTAATCTAGGCCACTCGCGGTTCCTGAGGTGCGGGCGGTGGACACCCAAAGAGAAGGAACCATCACTGGATCATAGCTCGGGTGATCTCCCCAAAGAACCTGCCAGGTATTGGAGAACCTGACATCCATAGCAGCCATGTAGCGACGGACGTGCTCGTCCTCCTCCCTGACACGGCGACGTACCACCTCCGGCGGGGCCGGCTCCCTCCGCACCGAAAGTGGCCCACGCGAATGCCACCAAAGGAGATGAGGGTCGACGACGGGACCCGGGGCCGGGTTCCTCACCAAGCGTCGCGCCCCTGAAGGTAGCACCTCCCAGTGCCAGCCCGGCGGAGCCCAGTCCCGGACATGGGTCCTCTGAAGTAGGACGTCGTCGTGAACGGGTCGACGGCGAGGATGCGGGCCGGGCATCGTCGACAACAAATACTATATGCAAATTAAATGTAACACTAATTATGCTATCATTGCATATGTCAAAATTCTATATGCTATTTCATACTAATTAAGCATCTAACACTAAAAACAGAAAAAACAACTTCTATACATCCATTAAAAACAGAAAAACAACATTATGTAAAAAATTCCATACTAATTAAACACTAATTATATCCAGGCTCACTAAAAACACTAAGCATCTAACACTAAGCATTGCATATGTCAAAATTCTATATATATATATATATATGCTATTCCATACTAATTAAACACTAAGCATCGATCTAACACTAAAAACAGAAAAAACAACTTTTATGTGCGTGTGTGTGTGTTCATCATGCATGCTTGTGTGTGTATATGGGCTCGGGGGGTGGCGCCCATGGTGGCCACCGGGGGCGAGGGAGAGGGGTTAGAGGGGGAGAGCTCACAGCGGGGCGACGGCGACGGCGAGGCGACGGCCCGGGGCGGCGACGGGCCGGGGCGTGAAGGGGGCGCGGCGACGCGGGGATGGCGTGAGGACGGGCCCGGGGCGGCGACGAAGACGAGGGCGGCGACGGCGACGGGGGGCGGCGATGGGGATGAGGGCGGCGACGAGGATGGGGGTGGCGACGGCAACGGCGCGCGACGGGGACGGCGTAGGACGGGGGCGGCGACGGCGTCGAACGATCGGGAAGAAACAGAGGGAGAATGAAATTTTGCGAAGTGCTGTATATATAGAAGCCACCTTTAGTACCGGTGGAGCCACCAACCGGTACTAAAGGCCTGTTTTGGCCAGGCCAAGCAGTGGGAAGGGCAGGCCTTTAGTACCGGGTGGTGGTTCCAACCGGTACTAAAGACCCCCCCTTTAGTACCGGTTGGTGCCATGAACCGGTACTAAAGGGGGTGCGCTGGCGCAGGTGCGGTGCGCAAGTTTAGTCCCACATCGCTAGCCGAGGGGCGACCGCACTGGTTTATAAACCCCCGTGCGGTAGCTCTCTCGAGCTCCTCTCCAAAGCAGGCCTACTGGGCCTACATGTTCTATGCTGCCCTGTGGGGCCTATTGGGCTTGCGGGCCTGCATCCTGGCCCAATAACAGGTTGGGTTTCTAGTCGTATGCAGGCCGCTGTGGCCCAGTAGGTGGGCTTTTTTTCATTTAGTTTTTTCTTTTCTGCTTTATTTATTTTGTTTTATTTATTTTTAGTTGTTTTTTTGCTGTATTTAGAGTTTCTTTGTGAATATTTTTGATAGTTTTTAGAAACTTTCAGTTAGTGCGGTAGTTTTTAAATTTGAATAGTTTATATTTTGAATTATTTGAAATTTGTGTGAATCACTAGTTTGTGAATAACTTAACTTTAAAAATACATTTTCCAGTGATTCTTTTTTGTTATGTTTAATATTAGTGTGTTTTATCATTATATTCAATTTGGTAATGCTTAAGTTATTTAAAAATGAAATGACTTTGTAACGGATGAGTTTTCGTTCGAAACCCTGATACTTCGAAACAGATTGACCATTTTGTACACGAAGTGCATTAAGTTTTTGCGGTAACCCTCTCTACTTTTTGCACATGCTATGTGGGTGAAATTATGATGCCATGCCAACTTTCATCCTTTTCTGAGTTCATTTGAAATGCCTTTCAACTTCAGGGTCATTTAGCTGAAAAAAAACAGTAAATGCATGAAAGAATTTGCTTGCATCCCAGATCACATCCCAGATCTTTGGGTGTGAAACTTTTTCTTCGCGTCTGTCCCTTTGCGTCGTAGCCATGGAAAATCTTCATCATTTAACGGGATGCTTGGGTCAATATTCACTGTGAATGGAGCAATTTCATCAAACTTTTCATAATCTTCTGACTTGTCTGTCTTGTCATCCACTCCCACGATGTTTCTCTTCCCAGAAAGAACTATGTGCCGCTTTGGCTCATCGTACGATGCATTCGCTTCCTTATCTTTTCTTTTTCTTGGCTTGGTAGACATGTCCTTCACATAAAAAACCTGTGCCACATCATTGGCTAGGACTAATGGTCCGTCTGCATACGCAAGATTGTTGAGGTCCACTGTTGTCATTCCGTACTGCGGGTCTTCCGTTACCCCGCCTCGTGTCATATTGACCCATTTGCACCGAAACAAAGGGACCTTCAAACCACGTCGATAGTTAAGTTCCCATATGTCCTGTATATAACCATAATATGTTTCCTTTCCCATCTTGGTTTCTGCATCAAAGCGGACACCACTGTTTTGGTTGGTGCTCTTCTTATCTTGGGCGATCGTGTAAAATATATTACCATTTATCTCGTACCCTTTGAAAGTCATTATATTCGAAGATGGTAACTGGGACAGCAAGTATAGGTCATCTTCAATAGAGGTGTCATGCATGGTACGTGCTTGCAACCAGCTGGCGAAACTCCTGGTTTGTTCACGTGTAATCCAGTCATCAGACCGCTCCGGGTGTTTGGAGCGTAGCAAATTCTTGTGTTCATCCATATACGGAGCCACCAAGGCGGAATTCTGTAGAACTGTGTAGTGTGCTTCAGTGAGAGAATGTCCGTCCATACATATTATTTGTTCCCCTCCTAGCGTGCCTTTTCCATCCAGTCTGCCCTTATGCCGCGATTCACGAACACCAATCGGCTTAAGGTCAGGAATAAAGTCAATACAAAACTCAATGACCTCCTCATTTTGACGGCCCTTGGAGATGCTTCCTTCTGGCCTAGCACGGTTATGAACATATTTCTTTAAGACTCCCATGAACCTCTCAAAGGGGAACATATTATGTAGAAATACAGGACCCAAAACGTTAATCTCTTCGCATAGGTGAACTAGGACGTGCGTCATGATGTTGAAGAAGGATGGTGGGAACACCAACTCGAAACTGACAAGACATTGCACCAAATCATTCTGTAACCTTGGTATGATTTCTGGATCGATTACATTCTGAGAGATTGCATTGAGAAATGCACATAGCTTCACAATGGCTAATCGAACGTTCTCCGGTAGAAGCCCCCTCAATGCAACCGGAAGCAGTTGCGTCATAATCACGTGGCAGTCATGAGACTTTAGGTTCTGGAAATTTTTCTCTGCCATGTTTATTATTCCCTTTATATTCGACGAGAAGCCAGACGGTACCTTAATACTGAGCAGGCATTCAAAGAAGATTTCCTTCTCTTCTTTGGTAAGAGTGTAGCTTGCATGACCCTGATGTATGCCGTCTTTTCCGTGCATACGTTGCTGGTCCTCCCGTGCCTCAGGTGTATCTTTTGTCTTCCCATACACGCCCAAGAAGCCAAGCAGGGTCACACAAAGATTCTTCGTCACGTGCATCACATCGATTGCGGAGCGGACCTCGAGGTCTTTCCAATAGGGCAGGTCCCAAAATATAGATTTCTTCTTCCACATGGGTGAGCGTCCGTTAGCGTCATTCGGAACAGGTTGTCCACCAGGACCCTTTCCAAAGACCACCTTCAAATCCTTGACCATATCATGTACATCAGCACCAGTACGGTGGCGAGGCTTCGTCCGGTGATCCGCCTCACCTTTGAAATGCTTGCCTTTCTTTCTTACGGGATGCCTGCTCGGAAGAAATCGACGATGTCCCAGGTACACATTCTTCTTACAATTAGCCAAATATATACTGTCGGTATCATCCAAACAGTGCGTGCATGCGCGGTATCCCTTGTTTGTCTGTCCTGAAAGGTTACTGAGAGCAGGCCAATCATTGATGGTCACGAACAGCAATGCCTTTAGGTCAAATTCTTCCCCCATGTGCTCATCCCACGCACGTACACCTGTTCCATTCCACAGTTGTAAGAGTTCTTCAACTAATGGCCTTAGGTACACATCAATGTCGTTGCCGGGTTGCTTAGGGCCTTAGATGAGCACTGGCATCATAATGAACTTCCGCTTCATGCACAACCAAGGTGGAAGGTTATATAAACATAGTCACAGGCCAGGTGCTATGGTTGTTGCTCTGCTCCCCAAAAGGATTAATGCCATCTGCGCTTAGACCAAACCATACGCTCCTTGCGTCATCTGCAAACTCCTTCCCGTACTTTCTTTTGATTTTTCTCCACTGCGACCCGTCAGCGGGTACTCTCAACTTTCCGTCTTTCTTACGGTCTTCTCTGTGCCATCGCATCGCCTTGGCATGCTCTTTGTTTTGGAACAAACGTTTCAACCGTGGTATTATAGGAGCATACCACATCACCTTGGCAGGAATCTTCTTCCTGGGGCGCCGGCCCTCGACATCACCAGGGTCATCGCGGCAGATCTTATAGCGCAATGCACCACATACCGGGCAAGCGTTCAAATCCTCGTACTCACTGCGGTAGAGGATGCAATCATTAGGGCATGCATGTATCTTCTGCACCTCTAACCCTAGAGGGCAGACAGCCTTCTTTGCTTCGTATGTACTCTCGGGCAATTCGTTGTCCTTTGGAAGCATATCCTTTATCATTACCAGCAACTTTCCAAATCCCTTGTCAGATACACCATTCTCTGCCTTCCATTGCAGCAAATCCAGTGTGGTGCCCAGCTTTTTCTTGTCACCTACGCAATTCGGGTACAACAATTTTTTGTGATCCTCTAACATGCGCCGCAACTTCTTCTTCTCCAAATCACTTGCGCAGTTTCTCTTTGCATCGGCAATGGCCCGACCTAGATCATCAACGGGCTCATCTGATGCCTCTTCTTCAGCTTCTTCCCGCATTGCCGGCTCAGCTTCTTCCCGCATTACCGGCTCAGCTTCTTCCCCCATTGTTGTATCATCGTATTCAGGGAACCCATGGCCAGGATAGCTGTCGTCGTCCTCTTCTTCTTCATTGTCGTCCATCATAACCCCTCTTTCTCCGTGCTTGGTCCAAACATTATAATGGGGCATGAAACCGGACTTAAACAGGTGGATGTGAATGGTTCTTGACGTAGAGTAATTGTGACCATTCTTACAGCGAGCACATGGACAAGGCATAAAACCATCCGCCCGCTTGTTTGCCTCAGCCGCAAGCAGAAAAGTATGCACGCCATTAATGAACTCGGGAGAGCATCGGTCATCGTACATCCATTGCCGGCTCATGTTCATTACACAACACCGAATAGACCAAATTAATACAAGTTCATACATAAAGTTCATACAACACTTAAATCCAACAAACAAATAACTCTCTAGCTAAAGCATTTAAATGCAACAACAAAGGTAACAATGGATCCAACAGCATAATGATACCAAGCCTCACTATCGATGGCATATTTTCTAATCTTTCTAATCTTCAAGCGCATTTTCTCCATCTTGATCTTGTGATCATCGACGACATCGGCAACATGCAACTCCAATTCCATCTTCTCCCCCTCAATTCTTTTCAATTTTTCTTTCAAGTACTCGTTTTCTCTTTCAACTAAATTTAACCTCTTGGCAATAGGGTCGGTTGGAATTTCTGGTTCACATACCTCCTAGAAAAAATTTCTATGTCAACTTGATGGGCATAATTTGTCATAAACACGAAATGCAACTAGTTTTAAAAGAGAATATACATACCACATCCGAATCATAACAAGGACTAGGGCCGACGGGGACGGATATCAAAACCATGGCACTATATGTATAACAAACAACGTACGGGTAAGATAATTATACGAGTAACTATATATCCAAATCACACAAACATCAATTTTTATATAAAATTTCATGAACAAGAGGCTCACCACAAGGTGGTGCCGGCAACGGGACGGTGCGGGCGATCGACGGTGGCTACGATGGAGATTTAGAAGGCACTAAGTAAACCACACCTACATATGCAAACTAAGTGTTATTTTTGACCTCAAATTGCATATAAATCAAATACTAGCACATATATATATCCTCCCAAATTAATCACTATATAAACCAATGCAAGAACTAATCTAGCAATGAGAGATGAAAGGACAAAGTTGCTAACCTTTGTGATCATTTGAATGGATGAGGGCCTTCAAATCTTGACAAATTTTGGGCAAATTTTGTGATGAACTCGAGAGGAAGAAGGGAAGAACAGAGGAGAGGGAGAGGGGGAAGGGGGAAGAACAGAGTGCTGGTGGACGAAGGGTTTATATAGGACCACCTTTAGTACCGGTTCGTGCCAAGAACCGGTACTAAAGGGGCTGGAGGGGCCCCATTCTGTCAACATCCTGCCACCACTTTCATTAGTACCGGTTCGTGGCACGAACCGGTGCTAAAGGTTCGCCACGAACCGGTACTAATGATGGAGGCCCGGCTAGCCGTTGGAACCGGCACTAATGTATACATTAGTGCCGGCTCAAATACAAACCGGCACTAATGTGCTTCATGTTTGAACCTTTTTCTACTAGTGATAAGCCCCTCGTGTGACCTCCGATCCATATGAATTTCAGTTGCGCTTGGACCCCTACCAAGGGATCTGACGAAAATCTGCTCCGTCAGTTGGCGCGCCAGGCATGGGCCGCGCCGGCTGGAGACTGATCATCGATCGGATCTTTTTCTGCTTCCGGCGTCCTATCGCTGGGGGAGAGCCTAAGCTTTGGCTCCCTCACGTTCGTCGTGGACAAGGCAGGCCGGGTCGACATCAACTCATCGACCTAACTCGCCGTCCTGAGACCTCTCAATTGACCTCACAGCTCTCTCACCCAGTCTGACGAACACACCACGCCATCAACTCAGATGCAACCCCCGATCCGCCTTCACACCAGCCACAGAGAGGAGGCCACGCCGCAATCCAGCTAGTCGCGATGGTTTGCAGGGCCTGGCGCCTCAACCAGGCGCCAGAAGGCTGCCTCGTCACCGACCCAGATATCCATGGAGACGCCGATACGGCAAGCACCGCTTCGGCCTCGGGCGATGAGAGGGACCACGCATCGATCTCCCTTACTCCCTTCGGTCTTTTTTACTCTGCATATAAGAATTGTCTGAAGTCAAACTTCGTAAAGGTTGACCATATTTATATGAAAAATTATTAACATCTATAATGCTAAATTTATACAGTATGAAAACTAAAGTCATGACGCATCTAATGTTGTTGATTTCGCATTCGAATGTTGGTATTTTTTTCTATAAACTTGGTCAAAGTTTATGACGTTTGACTTCAAACAAATCTTATATGCGAATTAAAAAGGACCGGAGGAAATACCAACGAGAAAGAGAACGAGGGCCTCCAACCCTTCCGTAAGGTCACGTACTCCGACCTTTGGGGAGAAGCGGGATCGTCCATGGGCTCATAGACTGACGCCTCCTCTAATCAAGAGGCATCCTGTCTGAGGCCCCGCAGGCGATATCCTTCCACCAAGTCATGATGACAGAACCAGCCACGAACATGCTACGCACAACGGAGTGGATGGAGCCCGCGACCTCAGGACCTCCGGCGGCAGGACTGATACTATCAAGATGCAACCACAGATAGACCCCGTACTGATGCCTCAACCACAAGTCAGCACGGGCCTCCTCCCGAGTTCACCGGCGGGCCTCACCACGATGACCGCGACTTTGCGAGGCACTACGTCAACACTGCCACCGGTAATAGGATACATCCTAAACTATCTCACGACGCCCATCGCCGGCACCGACCCTACATCGAGAATGCTGGAGGCAATACGCGTTTCCCAACTTAACGCACAACTCGCGCTTCAACAAAAGGCGTTGGAGGTCTTTGCCCGCAAGGCCCGATGGAATGAGACAATGACGCATGAACGTCTGCATCGCCCACGCCGCCAACCTCGGAACCTCCTCAACAACCTCACCAACTGAGGCCGTGAGTAAGGGGCCGGTTTCAACGAACCGGCATCAACGTAGTCGTGTGCGTTCTGCGTGATCCGGTTATCTTGGGATCGAGATTGTGTGAGGTTTATCTCATCATCTTGTAACATTTGAACGTGTACTTGGTTCGATAGTTGCTTTATTTATAAAGCGGGACGAAAGTCTATTTCGAGGTTTGTAATTTGTTATGCCATTTTTTTGTTATTTTCGAGCATCACAATTTGGTTTGCAGTTTTATTATGTACATTAAGGCAATTTTGTGTTGTTTCACTATTCAAAAAAAAAGGTCATACATACATCTTGTTAAATCTTTTTTTTTGTACAAGATATTGTTGATTCGGGCCATTTAGTTCGCGCGGGAGGCTTCTTGTAGCCAACAAAAATATTGGCGGGGAGGCCTCTCACAGCGAACCAATCGTTCGCTAGATAGGCGCTTCAATACTAACGTTCCCTATATATATTATTTTTTCTCTCCTAAAATAAATATTTTGACTTTAGTATAATTTGTATTAAAGTTAGTACAAAAGTAAGACACTTATTTTGAAACTAAGACAGTACAATATTAGGGTAAAAAAATGCAAGATGCCATGTGAACGGACGAGTAGCAAGTTGAGAGAATGGGCCGACCAGAATTAACGGGTGTACTAGTTCATCAGTATGAACAGAACACGACTAGTGTGTACGCATCACGCAACGGCCCAAACAGAGAGACCATTTGGCGGCTTTGCCTCCGCGGCGTTCTCAAAGCCGGTGACTAGGTCACAATGCACGAGACGGGAGCGCACCGCACTACCCTCTAAGGTCAGCGTATTCCTGATGCCTGGGGAGACGGAGCACAGTATGAGCGTAGGGCGAGGTGCTTCGGCAAGCCATCCGTAAGCATGAGGAGGAGGAAACTCTCAAATGGTTAAATCTACACCATTAATTTGGTGTTTTGTCTAATTGCCAGGAGCCTGTGTTTTTTGTTCGTTAATTTTCCGCTTTACCCCGACCGCAAACTCCGTGGGAAATTGGCAAGTGCGAGCTATGACCAAGCGGGAGCAGACACCGCGGTGCGGGGTGTCTGATGAGGACACCACAACCATCGACAAGTCTCCAACAATTATAGGTCCAATCACAAGAAGTCGCGCCAAACAAATAAGTGATCAGGTGAACGCCAACTTAAGTTTACCTTGTAACCTTGATGACATAATTATGCTTTCATCTTCATTGTTGTTGGTTGAACTTAGGTATAACATGAAAGCAATCCAACAACCTATGAGCTCTTGAAGCAACCGCTTTGGAGGAACAAGTTTGGAGAAAACAAGTTGCAAGTGAAGCTGATGCTGTCAGTTTTTACCTTTGATATTTTGGTATGGCACACCCATGTGATGGAGAGATGGGGCCATAGGGGTACATCAACAGAAGCTACATCAAATTGTGTTTCTAATGCAAAAAACCTCACATCATTTGGAGTTGTGAGTCAAAAGTTCTAGTCATTCTCGTGGAAGGTGTCCAGGCTGTCAAGACTTCGCGAATTTCCGAGGAGCTCTGCAACAACTCCCAAAGTTGACTGCTTATTTACCAAGAAAGCCATGCAAACCTTCTTACTTTTGAAACCATTTTCACACATAGCTAAGGGGGGTTGTCCCTGCTATAAAACTCCATCTCCCACATCCTCTAGGGAACCTTTTGTCAAACCATTCAGCTACAAGTTTATGCAGCAAAACTGCTAGAGAGATCCGAGAGATCTTGCTACCTTTGCTCTTGTGAGTTAATTCGGATCCGCGAGAAGGAGCCTCTGGTTCCCCCTAGTTCGTGCTCTACGATTCCGGCCGTTTTGTGTGAATTAGTCCCGGTTTGTGGTTTTGCGATTGTTCGGACAGCGGGTTGGAGTTCTTGTAGCTTCAGTCAGCCATCCCCAATGTACTGGTTGCATCCAACCTTGGCAGGTATAAAGCTAGTTATCCCGGCTGCTTGCAGCTAGTTATCCCTCTCGATTCGATCCTACGACGTGAAGATTGGGCCACCCTCGGGCGTGAACTCGTTCATTGGGTTCCCACCTATCATCTGGTATCAAAGCTTTCGTTGACACGGTAGGATCTGTTATCCAACTTTATCTTGTTATCATCCCTTTAGATCGAGTGTTTTTCATGCTATATTTTCTGTCCTAGAAGTCCAAAGCCCCACTAAAAATAAATCCAAGCCTTGTTGGTGCTGAGATCTTGTTGTTGCATACATTGCATGTTATTCATATTTTAGATCTGCACCAAGTTCATCTTCATAATTGCTTTCAGATTTGGTTGTTGTGCTCTAGAAAAAGAGAGAAAAAAAGAGTGGCAAAAAAATCAAAGAGAGAAAAAAAGAGTGGGAAAAAGTCAAGAGAGAAAAGGAAAGTCTTGTGTAAGATCCAAAAGTTTCAGCTTGATAGAAAAATTTTCAGACTTGTGTGTTGTGTTTTTCAATCTTGGTGCAAAGGTGCAGCAGATCCATCCATATATTTTTCTTGGTTTGCATCAACTTGATTTCAGCACAAGCCCCTTTTTGTTTACCCCACCGAGCTCCACCAAAAACCGAAGCTAGTTCTTTGATCCCTGTCTTTCAATCGTTTTAACACATCCGGGAGAAGCACAATCCGATGTGAACTCATAAGAAATTTGGTGAGTAAGAGGTGAGGTTGTGTGATTCCACAAAATTATCATATTCCAGTTTTGGCCTTACTAACATGGCCGGATCTAGATCGAGTGTTCATGGAGAAAACCATGGGGAAGAAGATGCCCCGGTCACACGTGCTGATTTCCAGGAATTACAGAACATGTTTCGAGACCTTGGAAGGATGTTTCACGAGCGACCTCCAGCAGGTGGCGATAGGGTTCGACACCGACAACACCCTATTGACCCACTTGAGGAAGTTGGGGATGAAAATTCCGTGCATGCTGCTGTGGATGGTGACTTGGAGGATGATAACAACAGCCATGGTGGACATGTGGCTGCTGCTCGTGGGCGTGGTGTTGCTGCTCATGGAGGGCAGCAAGGAGGACAATTTCGAGGGCGAGGGCATGGTCCTCGTGGGCACTACTATGACCCTCATGAGCGTGTTGCTCGTGGTCATGAAGATGATTTTGATGATTATGATGGTGTCCCATACCGTCGTGCTGCTGAAGATGGGCGTCGTGCAGAACGTCGTGATCGAGATGGTTGAGATGACATAGCAAGAATCAAGTTGCATATCCCCAAGTTCACAGGAAAGGAAGACCCCGATGCATATTTTGATTGGGAAGAGCAGTGTGATCAGACTTTTCGTATCCATAACCTTGCAGATCCGAAGAGAGTAAACCTTGCTTGTGTTGAGTTTTCTGGTTATGCAGTCACTTGGTGGAATCAACTACAAAAAAATCAACTGCTGCTAGGCCGTGATCACATTGACACTTGAGAAGAGATGAAACAAGCCATGAGGCGAAGGTTTGTTCCTTCACAATATCAAAGAGATCTCCGAAACAGATTGCAGCATCTCAGCCAAGGTACGTGCACGGTGGATGAGTACTATAAAGAGATGGAATTGTTGTTGGTTCATGCTCGTATTCATGAAGATGAGGAGTCAAAGATGGCAAGATTTTTGCATGGTATCGACAATGAAATTTCTGATTTTGTGGAGATGTTTCCCTATAACACTCTACAAGATATTTTGGAGCAAGCAAAGCGTACGGAGAGGAAGGTGCAGAGGAGTGGTCATGGACAGATATCTCATAACCGCACCAGCACACCATGGCAAAGGTTGCAGCCAAGTGCCTCTCATGGTGGTTCTCAGTTTCAACATACTTCACACCCTACTGCCATCCGGCGAATATCGGCTTCATCGGCATCATCACCAGCCCCTAGGAATGTGGACAAGCGTGCTCCTTCTTCTGCTGGAAGTACCTCTAACCCCACGTCTGCACCATCATCTCGAAGCCGAGATATTGAGTGTTGGAAACATTTCTTCTAAATGTCGAAACAAGAGAGTTCTCTTTGTGAATGAACAAGGTGAATGGGAATCTGAGAGTGAGCATGAAGATAATGGAGCATCGGGTGATCATGAGGATGAAGAGGGCGAGAAGAGTGGTTGTGATATTCAGGCCGACATGGGATATTGCTTTGATTCTCGTTGTGTGCTTAGTGTTAATGCAGCTAGAGAAGAGAAAGGGCAGCGACATAATATTTTTCACACCCGTGGCACCATCAAGGACAAGGTTTGCAGAATTATTGTTGACAATGGCAGTTGCAACAACATTGCAAGTTCAGATTTGGTAGAGAAGTTGGGACTGAAACAAAGAAGGCACCCAAGTCCATATAAGATGCAATGGCTCAATGATTGTGGTACACTTCGAGTAAGCAACATTGTCACCGTTCAGTTTTCCATTGGGAAGTACCGGGATCAAGTGGGAATGTGACGTGGTGCCAATGCAAGCATGCCAATTGCTGTTGGGAAGATCTTGGTTGTATGATCATGATGTGCAAATCAGCGGCCATACTAATCGTCTCTCATTCCAATACGAGGGAGAGAGCATATCTTTGCTCCCTTTGACACCCGAAGAAATATTGATGGATGATCTGAAAAAGAAAGAGAGAGTGAGCGAGAAACAATTGAGTGACATCCATCAACATAGTGAGCGAGAGAATCCAAAGCCAAATAAAACCCCACAGCTTAAATTGACCAAGACATGGGAAAAACAGGGATTAGTTATGATGGCTAGAAAAAGGGACATGAGAGAGTTGAGAGAACCCAATTCCGTGTTCTTTGTACTTTTGTATAAGGACAATTTTCTTTCTACTAATGAATTAACCTCCACCACTCCTAGTGTTGTTGTTCAAATTTTGCAAGGGTATGAAGATGTGCTCCCCGAGGAGACACCACCAGGGCTGCCACCACAAAGAGGCATTGAACACCAAATTGATTTGGTTCCAGGAGCCCCATTGCCAAACCGACCACCATACCGCACAAATCCGGAGGAAACCAAGGAGATTCAGCGACAAGTTGAAGGCCTACTAAACAAAGGTTATGTAAGGGAAAGTCTCTCTCCTTGTGCTGTACCTGTTCTTTTAGTGCCAAAAAAAGATGGATCTTCCCGAATGTGTTGTGATTGTAGGCCTATCAACAATATCACCGTGAGGTATAGGCACCCCATACCTAGGCTTGATGATATGCTTAATGAACTTAGTGGCGCCACCATCTTTTCTAAAATTGGCTTGCGAAGTGGCTACCATCAAATTAGAATGAGAGAGGGTGATGAATGGAAAACTGCTTTCAAAACAAAATCTGGTTTGTATGAGTGGTTAGTTATGACATTTGGATTGACAAATGCACCTAGTACTTTCATGAGATTAATGAATCATGTGCTTAGAATGTTCATTGGCAAGTTTGTGGTTGTTTACTTTGATGACATCCTGATTTATAGCAAAAATTTGGATGAACATGTTGAACACATTTGGTGTGTGCTTGCTGTGCTAAGAGAGGAGAAATTATATGCTAACAAGGAAAAGTGCATATTTTGCATAGAAAAAGTTGTGTTTCTTGGCTTTGTTGTTTCAGGTCAAGGTGTGGAGGTAGATGAGGAGAAGGTCAAGGCCATCCGTGAGTGGATGCCTCCACAAAATGTAAGCCAAGTACGAAGCTTTCTTGGCCTTGCTGGTTTCTACCGTCGGTTTGTGAAGGACTTCAGCACCATTGCTGCCCCAATGAATGAGCTAACCAAGAAAGATGTTCCCTTCAAGTGGGCAAATGCACAAGAAAAGGCATTCCAAGAGCTGAAAGAAAAATTGACATCTACACCATTGCTTGCACTACCAAACTTTGGTAAGATTTTGAAATTGAATGTGATGCAAGTGGTGTTGGTATTCGAGGCGTACTAATGCAAGAAGGCAGGCCTATTGCATATTTTAGTGAGAAGCTAAGTGGTCCAACTCTAAATTATTCAGTTTATGACAAAGAATTATATGCACTTGTGAGATCTTTGGAAACATGGCAACATTATTTGTGGCCTAAAGAATTTGTGATACATTCCTACCATGAATCTTTAAAGCACCTTAGGGGTCAAAAAAAACTGAACCGTAGACATGCAAAATGGAGTGAATTCGTAGAATCTTTTCCCTATATTGTCAAGTATAAGAAAAGAAAATATAATGTTGTTGCTGATGCTTTGTCTAGATGCCATATTTTACTCTCACAACTTGATACTAAAATTCTTGGGCTGCAAAGCATCAAAGAATTGTATGTCAATGACCCATATTTTGCTGAACCACACTCAAAGTGTAGTGAGGGGAAAGGTTGGGAAAAGTTTCACTTGCATGATGGATTCTTGTTTCGAGCTAACAAATTGTGCATCCCAGATTGCTCTGTTCGTTTGTTGCTTTTGCAGGAGGCTCATGCTGGTGGTCTCATGGGACATTTTGGAGCAAAGAAAACTGAGAGTGTGTTGATTGATCATTTCTTTTAGCCAAGAATGAGGCGTGATGTTGAGCGCTACATACTACGTTGTGAGATTTGCCGCAAAGTTAAGTCACGTTTAAACCCTCATGGACTTTATACGCCCTTATCCATTCCTAGTACACCTTGGGAAGATATTTCTATGGATTTTGTTCTTGGATTACCACGCACTAAGAGGGGGAGTGATTCAATTTTTATGGTGGTTGATAGGTTTAGCAAGATGGCTCATTTTATCCCGTGTCATAAGAGCGATGATTCTTCGCACATTGCTGATTTGTTTTTCAGGGAAATCGTGCGGCTACATGGAGTATTACGCACCATTGTTTCAGATCGTGACACCAAGTTTCTGAGCTATTTTTGGAAAACGTTGTGGGCAAAGCTAGGGACAAAGCTTCTCTTTTCCACTACATGCCACCCGCAAACGGATGGACAAACTGAAGTTGTCAACCGCACGCTATCCATGATGCTGAGAGCAATTTTAAAGAAAAATTTGAAGATGTGGGAAGAATGTCTCCCCCACGTGGAGTTTACATACAACAGGGCAGTACATTCGACCACTAAATTTTGTCCTTTTGAAATTGGTTATGGTTTCAAACCTGCTGCTCCCATAGATCTTTTGCCTTTACCATTGCAGGAGCGAACCAATCTTGATGCAAGTAAGCGTGCTGACTTCATGAAGAAAATTCATGAGAAGACCAAGGAAAATATTGAGAAGATGACCGAACAATATGCAAAACGAGCAAAAAAGGGAAGAAAGAAGGTGTTGTTTGAAGAAGGTGATCTTGTGTGGGTACACCCGCGGAAGGATCATTTCCCAGATCAACGCAAATGCAAGTTGCAGCCACGTGGAGATGGTCCATTCAAAGTTCTTGCGAAGATCAATGACAATGCCTACAAGATTGACCTTCCGATGGATTATGGTGTTAGTCCAACTTTCAGTGTGTCCGACCTCTCTCCATACTTTGGACCATCAGAGTCGAGGACGACTCCTCTTCAAGAGGGGGAGGATGATGAGGACACCACAACCATCGACAAGTCTCCAACAATTATAGGTCCAATCACAAGAAGTCACGCCAAACAAATAAGTGACCAGGTGAACGCTAACTTAAGTTTACCTTATAACCTTGATGACACAACTATGCTTTCATCTCCATTGTTGTTGGTTGAACTTAGTTATAACATGGAATCAATCCAACAACCTATGAGCTCTTGAAGCAACCACTTTGTAGGAACAAGTTTGGAGAAAACAAGTTGCAAGTGAAGCTGATGCTGTAAGTTTTTACCTTTAATGTTTTGGTGTGGCACACCCATGTGATGGAGAGACGGGCCATAGGGGTACATCAACAGAAGCTACATCAAATTATGTTTCCAATGCAAAAAACCTCACATCATTTGCAGTTGTGAGCCAAAAGTTCTAGTCATTCTCGTGGAAGGTGTCCAGGCTGTCAAGACTTCGCGAATTTCCGAGGAGCTCTGCAACAACTCCCAAAGTCGACTGCTTAATCACCAAGAAAGCCATGCAAACCTGCTTACTTTTGAAACCATTTTCACACCTAGCTAAGGGGGGTTGTCCCTGCTATAAAACCCCATCTCCCCCATCCTCTAGAGAACCTTTTGTCAAACCATTCAGCTACAAGATTATGCAGCAAGACTGCTAGAGAGATCCGAGAGATCTTGCTACCTTTGCTTTTGTGAGTTCATTCAGATTTGCGACAAGGAGCCTCTAGTTCCCCCTAGTTCATGCTCTACGGTTCCAGCCGTTTTGTGTGGATTAGTCCCGGTTTGTGGTTTTGTGATTGTTCGGACAACGGGTTGGAGTTCTTGTAGCTTCGGTCAGCCATCCCCAACGTACGAGTTGCATCCAACCTTGGCAGGTACAAAGCTAGTTATCCAGCTGCTTGCAGCTAGTTATCCCTCCCGATTCGATCCTACGACGTGAAGATCGGGCCACCCTCGGGCGTGAACTCGTTCATCGGGTTCCCACCTATCAGTGTCGTTACCGCAGTTAGAGAACATGGGCTTTAGAGGGACGTCGGGGCGGCACCAGCACAACCACATTGGTGGGCAACTATTTGTAGGAGGGTGAGGCGAGCCCGACAACGCTGGCGGCGTGGGAGGAAGAAGAAATGAAGAAAGAAGCTGAACGGTGCACAATCTGTTGGTAGAGTGAAGAACTAACACGCCAAAAATTTAAATGACGCAATTTTTTTCTAGACACACTAATAGACATTTTTTCTAAAAGCTCACGAAGTTTTTGCAAACCTCTTAATATGCCTTGTTTCATGTTCTCTAACAAAATCAACGGGTGGTTGAAATACAACATTAAGGCCTAATTTGGTTGGAAAGGTGAAGTTTCCCAGGGCACTAATCCACCGCAGGGAGATTTACATGGTTTTGGGGGATCCTCTCTCCCACCACGGGGAGACCACCAGCCCAGTTTGGATGAGATGCCAGAGGGGAGGTTGGGGGCGGGGCGGGCGCATCGCTTTCAATTCAGCAGCGTGAAGCACGGAGAATGAGGCTGAAGGGTTGCGAGGGAGGGCGAGCGAACGAGTAGAGGGTTTTCTCCCCGACTAGTCGCTACAGGGGAGATCTACCCGGGGATGGGCCGTGGAAAGGTCAAGGTTCTTCCTCCCTCGCGCGAAACCAAACGGCGATGTTTTCTTGCCTAGGGCGAACTCAACACGTGGTTTACCCAACCGGGGAAACGGCAGGTATCCTGCAGGGATCCCTCGCAACCAAATGGGGCCTAAAGTTAGCATCTTCTACCTAGCAACATATCAACAAAATAGAAGCAAAGATTGAAATCCTGGTTAAAGGTCAACAAATACTATCCAGTGAAGAACGCAAATGCTAGCAGCTCGAACAAGGCTCATGCTTACCCTAACCATCATGGTCTTGTTACATCGCTCACAAATCTAGGCCAGTGCGGTCACAAATCCTGATGCCTCTAAGTCCTAGGATATTTGTGTGTTTCAATGGCATTGTAAAGCAGTTCAAACTAAGTAAAAAAATTGTGCATGCTAAGCACATGGTCTATGCTTATATGAAACTAACAAAGATCGAGCTCAGCCCCTCGCTCAACCATAGGTATGCGGGATGACTTCTTTCCGAATTATGGTCCTGTTCTATCCCTCTCCTCAAGCTTGAATAAGAGCAAATCTACATGAAGCTAGGTTTGATGTTGTGCATTATAGTAACCATGCAATGGATGTTTTCATGTAGTTGAATGCTACCATAAGGAGAACATGGGCATCCATATATGTGCTATTCTAGGCATCCACTTAATGAGGCATTCCCTTGTGCTGATTATATTAGTTCAAGTTCAAGGTGTAGTTTCTTTAGATGTCCATCCTTTGAGAAAGCCTTTGCATTTGCCACCTTAAGTTGCGTCGTCACTAATAGGGAAAAGCAAGCCTAACTAGCCCTGATCTTTGCAATATACAAGCAAGTATAGCTCCCTCAAAGATGTTTCGATCATATCAATTCAGGTTCAAAATGTAGTTTTTAGCAGCTGGAGTCGTTGTTGCCGCACCGGTAACTCCCGAATGTTTTAAATTCGGAAACGATACCTGGTGAACGTCAAATTTTTTGGGCCTCCCAGCAAACGTCCTCCATATGATCGCGATCGATCGAACAACAATTTTTCTGTGAAAACGTGGTAATTTGTTTTGCGCTACATGTCAATTTTCTCCTCTGATTATGGCAAATCCTACAAAGTTGCCATGACAAGTTTAGCATTCGCCTGAAAAAATGCCCCAAAACGTTCAGTAGATGTTGCAGTCCTTTAAATTTATATTTTCATCAATAATTAACTATTTATCGGTTGCCTGAAAATAAAATTTGGACAGGGTTGATACTTTGGAAGAGTGAGAGCGGTGCACCGAGGCCGAAACATGGACGACGGTGTCCCCGGCGAGGCAGAGCGGGGACCTCTCTGAAGACTGAGGCGACTTGGCTTGCCGTGGTTTCGTCAGCGAAGGCAAGGCAAGGATGGGCCAGGTGGGGGCCTTTTAGTTTGGACTGCCGCTGGCATTGGACGTAGCCAGAACTCGAGACAGTGACAAAGTGGTCGGCCGTGGCATCGTTGGCGAGGGCTTGCTAGGACCTCGCTGGAGATGGGGAAGATGCGGCTCGCTACAGCATCACCGTCGGAGGAGAGGTACGCGCGGTGACGTAGAAATCAGGTGCTGGAGTCCAATGGCTAAAAAATTGACCAAAAGATAAATCTTCTTCACACACATGATGCATAAGTGCTCCCATATTATTGTTATTGTTGAACAAAATAAATCGCTAGTACTCCCTCTGTAAAAAAAGTAAGATCGTTTGATCTAAAAGATTTTATATTATTTTTTGCAGAGGGAGTAGTTTGCCTATGTCCGTTGATGTTCAGAGTGGAGAAAAACAAAATGCCATTTGTGAACCGACGAGTAGTAAGTTGAGAGAATTAACTGTGTACTAGTTCATCACTACTATGAGCTGAAAACGACGTAGCACCAGATCTCCCGTTAGTGTGAAGTGTGAACTCACTACGCAGTCGCCCAAACAGAGAGGCCATTTGGCGCCTCTGCCTCCGCGGCGTTCGCAAAGCCGGTGACGAGGTCACAACAAACTACACGGGAGCGTACAGCACCACCCGCTAAAGTCAGCATGTACTTGGTGCCTGGAGACGGAGCACAGTATGAGACCCAAAAAGAACAGCGTAGCGTCGACAAGCCGTCCGTAAGCATGAGGAGGAGGAAACATTCCTTCTCCTCATGAGTTTAGGAAGCATCCGTTGGTCATGGTCTTGTTACTTCGCTAAGAAATCCAGGTCAGCGCCGTCACAAATAAATCCTGATGCTTTCAAGTCCTAGGATATTTGTGTGTTTCACTTTCACCGGAATTGCCAAGCAGTTCCAACTAAGTAAAAACTTCTGTGCATTGTGTGCATGGTGTATGCTTATATGAAACTAAGAAAGGCCGAACTCAATCCCTCGCTCGACCTTAGGTATGCGGGATGGGATGGCTTCTTTGTGAATCATGATCCTATTCTATCCCGCTTCCCAGGCTTAAATATGATCACGTGTACGTTAAGGTTTGATATTGTGCCCTGTAGCAACCATGTGATGGATGTTTTCATGTAGTTCAATGCTACCATAAGAAGCACATGGGCATCTGCTCTTCTAGGCATCCACTTAATGAAGCATGCCCCTGTTAAATATTTTGATTATATTAGTTCAAGTTCAATGTGTAGTTTCTTTAGATTTCCAACTTTTGAGAAAGCCTTTGCATTAGCCACCTTAAGATGCGTCGTCACTAATAGGGAAAAGCAGGCCTAACTAGCCATGATCTTTGCAATATACAAGCGAGTATAGCTCCCTCAAAGAAGTTTTGATCATATCAATTCAGGTTCACAATGTAGTTAGAAACATGCGCACACTTTGAAAAATCCTTTACAATGTAGTACAATTTGACAACTGCAATCGCTGTCGCCGCACCGGTAACTCCCGGATGTTTTAAATTCGGAAACTATACATGGTGAACGTCAGATTTTTTGGGCCTCCCAGCAAACGTCCTCTTATGATCACGATCGACCGAACAACAATTTTTCTATGAAAACATGGTAAAAAATTTTTTTGTGATGGATGTCAATTTTCTCCTCCAATCATAGCAAATCCTACAAAGTTGCCATGACGAGTTTAGCATTCACCTGAAAAAATGCACCGAAACGTACACCAGATATTGTGGTCCTTTATATTTATATTTTCATCAATAATTAACTGGACCTGCTATTTACCGGTTGCCTGAAAATAAAATTTGGACAGGTTGATTCTTTTCAAGAGTGAGAGCGGCGCACCGAGACCGAAACATAGGCGAAGGTATCCCCGGCGAGGCCTAGCGGGGACCTCTCTGACGACTAGGGCGACTTGGCTTGCCGTGGTTTGGTCGGCGAAGGAAAGGAAATGATGGGCAGGTGGGTGCCTTTTAGTTTTGACTCCCTTTGGCAATGGGCGTAGCCAGAACTCGATACAGTGACAAAGCGGCCGATCGTGGTGTCATTGGCGAGGGCTCGCTAGGACCTCGCTCGAGATTGGGAGGACGTGGCTCGCCGTAGCATCACCGTCGGAGGAGAGGTAGGCGCGGCGACGGCAAAATTAGGCGCTGAGGTTGAAGATGAACTAGAGCCATTTGATCGGTGTCCAATGGTTCAAAAAATTGACCAAAGGATAAATCTTTTTCAGACACATGATGCATAAGTGCTCCCATATTGTTACTGTTGGACCAAATAATACGTCACTAGTTAACAAGAGTTATATAGTTGTGCCATTCTCTCGCTCCTAAATATGGAAAGTAAAGCTTAAAACAGCTACAGATTTATGTTCAAAATAAATGAACATGGAGGAGGAGCTGTCTGCCTGTGTGTGTTGATGTTCAGAATAAAAAAGGAAAATAACAAGATGCTATTTGTTTTTAGAGAAAAGGCATGCGCCCGACTTTATAAATAAAGCCATCAGGCAGAGTAGCACCATCAACAACCAACAGCCAAGCCAACAAAGTAGCAACCAACCGAAAGAAGTTTAGCGTACATGGCTAACGAGCCGATCATGGCACGCAGGCCAACAATCAAAAGGTAGGATAAAAACAAGAAGAACTAAGGCGCCGACCGATTCCGCTGCATCAAGGAAGAAGTCGTAGACCGAATCTTGGATGTCATAGCGTCGAAAGCTTCGAGGTCCGCCTCCTTAATCAATAATCTCCACTGCTGCAGGAATACACCAGCTTTAAATAAGCGATTCATAGGATTAGCCGAGAAGGAATGTTCGATGGTAAATTTGTTGCATGTGGTCCACAGCAACCAACAGATCGCCGCAAACCCAACCCAGAAAATCCTCTTAGAAGTGCCAGATAAGCCGCTGGAAAGCCGTCTCAAGTCCACGAAGGACGACGGGTTCCAGTTCACTTGCAGCCAAAAACGAATACAACTCCACACAAATTTAGCCAAAGAGCAATGAAAGAAAATATGGTCAATGTTTTCAATGTCCCCACAAAGAGCACATCTGTCAGAGCCCGGGCCATTCCTTTTCCGAATTTGATCCACCACGGGAAGTTTCCCACGGAAAGCTTGCCACAAGAAAATCTTGATCTTAGGGGGGACACGGGCTCTCCAGATGCAATTGACTTAGACGTGGGAGAGCCAGAGATCAATTTAGCATAGATCGACTTGACCGAAAAGCGATCGGAAGAAGAATGGGGCCAGATGACTGAGTCCTCTTCCTCCGAGAGCAAGGGGAAGCAAGTAGTAAGGTGATGCCAATCTTCCAACTCTACAGGACAAAGCGTCCTGCGGAGGTCTAGGTCCCAGTTATTCAGGGAGAGCTCGAAGATAGAGATCTCTGGATTATGGTAGTAAGAAAAAAGAGCTGGGAAGGCTACATTGAGGGTGGACTCCCCCTACCACAAATCTAACCAGAAACGAGTAGACTTACCGTTCCGAACTACAAATTTGACCGGAGACTGGAAAATCGAACGAACTTTAACGAGCTGGCGCCAAAATTGGGAGCCACCAACGGGCGAAGCAAACATGGGCCTCGAGCCCGGAAAGTACTTAGCCTTAAGGATGATTAGCCAAAGAGGGCTCTCAACAGAGGACATGATTTTCCACCACCATTTTAGGATGAGGCATTTATTCATGACAACCGTATTAGTAATGCATAACCCGCCCAGGTTTTTGGGTCTGCAGATGAGTTTCCATTTCACCATCCTATATTTGTGTTTATTATCAGCCGAATTCCAATAGAAGGCACTCCTGTGCTTGTGAAAGCCAGCATGGATCCCTCTAGAGAGAAGATATAATCCCATCAGGAACATGGGGAGGGAGGAGAGGCAAGCATTGGTAAGGGCAACCTTGCCCGCTTGGTTATTGTACCGACCTCTCCAAGGTAGGACCCGATTTCTCACCTTAGTGACAGCTAGAGCAAAATCTCTAGCCAAGAGTTTGAGGGGAGAGATCGGGAGGCCAAGGTATTTGAAAGGGAAGGATCCTAGAGAGCAGTTGAGGAGATGAGCAACTCTTTGGGCCTCAACATCCGAGACCCCAGTAACAATGACTTCACTCTTGGCGAAGTTAATTTTGAGACCCGACAACGCTTCGAAGCAGAGGAGCAAGAATTTCAGGTGGATAATGCACTCCTCATTTAATTCAACCATAATGATGGTACCGTCCGCATATTGTAGGTGGGAAATACCATTAGGAACAAGGTGGGAGCTGACAGGAGTAATGTGCCCGGCTGCGACAGCCCTAGTTAAAATATGAGATAAAGCATCCGTGACAAAGTTGAAGAGAAGAGGAGAAGCAGCGTCACCTTGCCTCAGGCCCCTACCATTGGCGAAGAAGTGGCTAACATTTCCATTGACCGGAACCGCAGTGTGGCCACCCGTGACCAACTGCATAAGCCAATGAACTACCGCACCATCAAACCCTTTGGCTAGTAGCACTTGCTGAAGGAGTTTCCAACTGACCGAATCGTAAGCTTTTTCAAAATCCAGTTTCAGGATCACCGCCTTGGAGGCACGGGCTCGCAGATCATGAACAATCTCCTGGAGACAAAGAATACCATCGAGAATGAACCTGCCCTTAATGAAAGCCGTTTGGAACAGGCTAAGGGAGCGATGGTCAATGGGGGATAGCCTAGTGGCAAAGCCTTTAGCCAGAAGCTTCGTGAAGTTATTGATCAAGGCTACAGGCCTAAACTGAGTAATTAAGTTAGCCCCTTTGACTTTAGGAATAAAAGTAAGCACCGCATAGTTTAGTCGAGAAATATCGACGGTTCCCAGCCAGAAGCCTTGAATGTAGCATGGATAAGACCCCGCAACTGAGGCCAGAAATCCCTAAAGAAGGGAATGGAGAAACTATCAGGACCTGATGCCGTATTTGAGTTGGTTGTGCGTATCGTATCAAAAATCTCCTAGCAGAGAGGGGAATCAGTAAGGCGTCGTTATCATCACTCGTAACCTGATCCTGAGAGGTCCAGAAAGAATTGGCTAATCTAATGCCTACCTCAGGCTTAGCAGAGAGCAGAGAAGAGAAGAAGTTAACCACATGTGACATAATCTGGGAGGGCTCAGAGACCCTAGCGTTATTAATAAGCAGGCTATCGATCATGCAACGGCGACGCCTGCCGTTGGCTATTGTTAGATAATAACGAGAATAAACGAGACACGAGAGCACACGGATTTTTGTGTGGAAACCCTTGCGGGAGAAAACCACGGACGCACGAAGGCACAATCACTATGATGGAGGAGTATTACAAGCATGAGACGACAGACCGTCTGAGGTGCGACTACATAGAGTATATATGAGGGCAATACATGAGAGTCCTTGTAGGACAAGTAAACGAGTTGTACTCGTACGCGCCGGTACCAACGCAAAGGCCCACACCGTTGTACTATGTCTAGTCCAATACGGTATAGTTTGGCTCACAATTTAACAATCTCCACCTTGAGCCAAATTCTCTCCAGTAGTCGAAGAAAGTGAATAACCCCATCCAAATCAGTATAAACACCTTGTGTGTCAAAGTCCATAGGACTAGTGAGAAATACCAACTAAGCCTGAGCAGAGCTCAAACTTATTGGTAGGAACTGGCTTTGTCATCATATCAGCAGGGTTATCATGAGTACTTATCTTGCATACCTTCAAATCGCCTTTAGCAACAACATATCGAATATAATGAAATCTGACATCAATGTGCTTTGTCCTCTCATGATACATTGGATTCTTTGTGAGATATATGGAACTTTGACTGTTAGAAAATATGGTAGGGCAAGATGAATCTTCACAAAGCTCAGTGTATAAACCTCTTTGCATGCCTCAGAAATAGCTTCTTTGCATGCCTCGAAAATAGCCATATACTCGGCATCAGTAGTCGAACAAGCCACAATAGACTGCAAAGTTGCTCTCCAGCTCATAGCACAACCACCAATGGTGAAAACATAACCTGTGAGTGATCTTCTCTTATCCAAATCACCAGCAAAATTAGAATCAACAAAACCAACAAGTCCATCTCTAGTTTTCCCAAACTGTAAATAAGCATTAGAAGTACCACACAGGTATCTGAAAATCCACTGAACTGCTTTCCAATGCTATTTTCCAGGATTAGCGATGTATTTACTGACAACACTCAATGCATAAGATAAATCCGGATGAGAACAAACCATGGCATACATAAGTGAACCAACTGCACTCGAATAGGGAACTCTAGACATGTACTCAATATCTGCATCTGACTTAGGACATAAAGCTGATGATAATTTGAAGTGTGCAGCTAACGGAGTACTTACTGGCTTGTCATTATGCATATTAAAACGACGAAGAACTTTATCAATATATCCTCTCTGACTTAGATATACTTTTCCAGACGGTCCATCTCTGGATATTTCCATGCCAAGTATTTTCTTTGCTGCACCCAAATTGTTCATCTCAAATTCATTACTCAATTGCTTCTTTAGTTCATCAATATCTGACATACTCTTTGCAGCAATTAGCATATCATCAACATAAAGGAGCAAATAAATAGTTGAACCATTGACAGTTTTCAAATAAACACAACTATCATAATTAGACCTTTTGAAACCTTGAGAGACCATAAAGGTGTAAAATCTCTTATACCACTGTCTAGGGGATTGCTTTAATCCATATAGAGATTTCTTTAACTTACAGACAAGCTTTTCTTTTCCAGGAATAACAAAACCTTCAGGTTGTTCCATATAAATATCCTTTTCTAATTCTCCATGTAAGAATGCAGTTTTAACATCCAATTGTTCAAGCTCAAGATCATGCATGGCAACAATACTGAGTAAAGTGCGAATAGAGCTATGCATCACAATAGGAGAAAAAACTTCATTATAGTCAATACCTGGAATCTGGCTATAACCTTTAGCAACTAACCTTGCTTTATATCTTGTCTCATCATTAGGAGAAACACCTTCTTTCCTCTTGAAAACCCACTTGTAACGAATAGGTTTCTTCTCTCTAGGTAATCTTACTAAATCCCAAGTGCCATTCTTTTCAAGTGATTCCAACTCATCATGCATAGCGGTCATCCACTTATTACTATCACCAGAAATAATAGCCTCGGAATATGAAGAAGGCTCAGTGTTACCTTCAATTTCTTCCGCAACAGAAAAAGAACAAGAAACAATATTGCACTCTTCAATTAACCTGTCAGGTTTATTAATACCCCGCCTAACTCTGTCACGCGCAAGATTCCAACTGGGTGGAACAATAGGCTGATTTGGAGTGGGAGTGACATGTTCATCATCAACGATGGGTTCATCATGTGCAACAATTTCATTGCCAGATGTATCACCTGAATTAATAACATGCTCCACCTGAACAGTAGGCTCCTGAACAATAGGCTGATCTTCACTCTCAACGGGAACATTAGTAGATGAAACATCATGTAACATAGCAGATTCATTAAAGATAACATTTCTGCTAATAACAACCTTCTGGGTTTCAAGATTCCACAATTTAAAACCTTTAACACCAGACTTATAACCAAGAAAGATGCACTTAACAGCCCTAGGCTCCAACTTTCCATTATCAACATGAGCATAAGCAGTGCAACCAAAAACTCTCAGCTGTGAATAATCAGCAGGTGAATCAGACCATACCTCAATTGGAGTTTTCTTATTAAGAGCAATAGATGGTGAACAATTAATGAGATAACAAGCAGTGGAAGCGGCCTCGGCCCAAAAAACGCCTATGCAAACCTACATTGGACAACATGCAACAGGCTCTGGAAATAATGGTCATGTTCATATGCTCAGCAACACCGTTTTGTTGAGGAGTATAAGGAACGGTGTAATGTCTGACAATGCCTTCAAACTTGCAATAATTCTTAAATTGCCTAGAACAGAATTCCATACCATTATCAGTGCGAAGTATCTTTACCTTATTTTCAGTTTGTCTCTCAATCATAATCTTCAACTCCTTAAATGCTGAGAATGCTTCATATTTATGCTTCAAGAAATAAGGCCAAACTTTTCTCGAATAATCATCAATAATAGTCAGCATGTAACTAGCACCACCTAGTGACTTTCTGCGAGATGGTCCCCATAAATCGGAATGCACATAATCAAGAATACCTTCAGTTGTATGAGTCGAAGTGTTGAACTTCACCCTCTTGTGTTTGCCGAAGATACAATGCTCACAAAATTTTAATTTACCAGGTTCATATCCATCAAGAAGACCTCTCTTATTCAACTCTGCTAAACCAAGTTCACTCATATGTCCAAGACGCATATGCCAAAGGTTAGCAGCATCACATTTAGAATTCTTTGAAAAAACTGGAGTAGCATTACCTGAAACTGTAGAACCTCGAAGGTAATAAAGACCATTGGTCGAACTTAAGTCACCTTTCATCACAACAAGAGAGCCTTTGGTGACCTTGAAAACATTATCTCCACCTGAATACTTGTACCCCTTTGCATCAAGGGAACTAACAGAGATAAGATTTCTCTTCATCTTTGGAATATACCGAACATCTGTCAAAATTCTGATTATGCCATCAAACATCTTGATTCGAATAGAACCTATGCCTTCAATCTTGCATGGTGAATTATCAAAATCAAAAACGGAACCAGCAGAAGTAGTGGAATCAAAAGTATTAAGCCAATATCTATGTGGACACATATGAAAAGTGCATGCGGTTTCAAGTACCCACTCATCATTGGTCTCAGCACATCCAGCAATAACGACAAGAGCATCATCAGAACTATCATCACGAGCAACGTTAGCAGAATTTTCACCTTGTTTGTTACCTTTCCTCTTTTCTTTATTCTGCAATTTGAAAAACTCTGAGATGTCATGCCCGTCTCTCTTGCAATATCTGCCATATTTCTTGTCTCTGAATTGCGACCGGCCCCTTTGGCCGTTCTTACTTTTGCCTCTGTTTCCATTATTGGAGTTCTTCTCCTTTGTCCTGCCACGAACAGATAATCCCTCGGCTTGGGATGAACTCGAACCATCATGAGGCACCATTAATTTCATCTTCTCCTTAGAGTTCAAAGCTTCATAAACTTCATTAAGCGTGAGAGTATCATGACTGTATAATATGGTGTCTCTAAAATTGGTATAAGAACTTGGAAGTGAACAAAGTAACATTAAAGCAGTATGTTCCTCTTCATACTTAACCTCCATTGCAGCTAGTTCAGATATGATCTCTTTAATTTCTGAAATATGATTCAAAACATTACCTTCCTCGGGTAACCTGTGCAGGAATAATTTTTGCTTCAGATGCATCTTGCCGGTAAGATCTTTTGTCATGCAAATGCCTTCCAGCTTTAACCATAGAGTGGCAGCAGTTTTCTCGCTCAAAACTTCCTGCAAAATATTATTATGCAAATGGAGTTGAATTTGTGACAAAGCCTTACAATCAATTCTTTTTTCCTCATCAGTCCAGTCGCCTTACAATCAATTCTTTTTTCCTCATCAGTCCAGTCCTGAATTCTATTCTTCCCAAAACTATCCAGTGCTTCATTGTAGTCAGACTGTGCCAACAACGCCCGCATCTTTACTTGCCATAGGGTAAACCTTGTGTCACGATCCAGCAACAGAAAATCGTATTTCATGGATGCCATGAGTCGATAAATCTCGGGATGTGAACTTGATGCGTGGCCGATCATCGCCAAACGAAAGGTGTGGACGGCTTCACGTGAAGGAACAACAGCCGGATAGATTGCTCCTCCTCGGGTCTTGAGCATTTTAACACGGCGGCGCAGCAGCTCGAATAGCTAGCAGCGATCAATCTCAGCCAAGTAGAGGAATCTCCAAACTTGATCTGGACCCGGTCAAAATCGACCTCCGGTCGGTCTCGGCGACTTGCGGCGGCGACAACGCACATAACGCAACCCTAACTTTCGTCTCAAATCTCGTATCTTCAACTTGGCTCTGTATACCACTTGTTAGATAATAACGAGAATAAACAAGACACGAGAGCACACGGATTTTCACGTGGAAACCCTTGCAGGAGAAAACCACGGACGCACGAAGGCGCAATCACTATGATGGAGGAGTATTACAAGCACGAGACGACAGATCGTCTGAGGTGCGACTACATGAAGTATATATGAGGACAATACATGAGAGTTCTTGTAGGACAAGTAAACAAGTTGTACTCGTACGCGCCGGTACCAACGCAAAGGCCCACACCATTTGTACTATGTCTAGTACAATACGGTATAGTTTGGCTCACAATTTAACAGCTATGCCGAAGAAGTATGCAGTAGGGGAATCGCCCTTTAGAGTCCAGTTAATGGTGCCCCTTTGCTTCCGGGTTGAGAGAATGCCGGTGTATTGACGAGTAGCAGGTTGAGAGAATGTGCTGACCAGAATTACCGGTGTATTGGTTTATCGGTACGAGCTGAAAACGGCGTAGCAGTGTGAAGGCACCACGCAACCGCCCAAAGAGAGAGGCCATTTGGCGTCTTTGCCTCCGCGGCGTTCTCAAAGCCAGTGATGAGCTCACAACACACTAGGCCCGCTAAAGTCAGCATGTACTTAATTGGCGCCTAGAGGCGACGGAGCACAGTATTAGACCCAAAAATAATAGCGTAGCAGCGAGAGGTGCTTCGGCAAGCCATCTGTAAGCATGACTGCATGGGGTGGAGGAAACTTTCAAATGGTTGAACCCATGCCTTCAATTTGCTCTTCGCTTAACATCAGGCGTCCAACATTTCTTTTTACGCGTCAGTCAATTTTCCATTTTACCTTGACCCCAAGACCGGCGGGCCACAAACTCCATGGCCAGTGCGAGCTATGAACAAGCCGAAGCAGATGCCGCGGTGCTTGGGTCGTCGCCGCTATTGGAGAACACGGCTTTAGAGGGATGGTTGGGGCGGCGGCATTACATCGGTGGGCGGCAATTTCTAGGAGGATGTGGTGAGGCCGATAGCGTTTCCGGACGTGGGAGGTTGGAGCAGACGACTAGGCCGACATGGCGACATCAGTTGGTGGCGCGGGAGGAAGCAGAAAGGAAGGAAGAAGGTGCACAGTGCACAATCTGTTGGTGGCTAGTGAAGAGCTAACACTCCAATATTTTAAATGACACATTCACTAATAGGCATCTTTTCTAAATGCTCATCAAGTTTTTGCAAACCTCTTAATAGGCCCCATTTCATGTTCTCTGATAGACTCAATGGGTGGTCGAGATACAACATTAAAGTTAACATCTTCTACTTAGCAACGTATCAATACAATAGTAGCAAAGATTGAAATCCTGGTTAAAGGTCAACCGATACTATCCAGTGCAGTACACAAATGCCTGAAGTCCGTACAAGGGTGATGCTTATCCTAACCTTCATGGTCTTGTTACATGGCTCAGAGATCTAGGTCATCGCGGTCACACATCCTGATGCTTCTAAGTCCTAGGATATTTGTGTGTTTCAATGGCATAGTAAAGCAGTTCCAACTAAGTAAAAAAATCTATGCACCCTACGCGCATGGTGTATATTTATACGAAACTAACAAAGGTCGAGCTCAACCCCTTGCTCAACCGTCGGTATGAGGCTTGGCTTCTTTGTGAATTATGATCCTATTCTATCCCTCTCCCCAGTCTTAAATAGGAGCACATCTACATTAAGCTAGGTTTGATATTGTGCATTGTAGTAACCATGTGATCGATGTTTTCCTGTAGTTGAATGCTACCATAAGGAGCACATGGGCACCCATGTGCTATTATAGTCATCCATTTAATGAAACATGCACTTATAAAATATTCTGATTATACTAGTTCAAGTTCAATGTTTTCTTTAGATGTCCATCCTTTGAGAAAGCCTTTGCATTATCCACCTTTAGTTGCATCGTCACTAATAGGGAAAAGCATGCCTAACTAGCCATGATCTTTGCAATATACAAGCAAGTGTAGCTCCCTCAAAGATGTTTTGATCATATCAATTCAGGTTCACAATGTAGTTTGAAATATGCGCACACTTTGAGAAAGCCTTCACATTCACCATATAAGTCTGACTGTTAATAACAAGCAAAACATGCATAGAAAGCCATTATCTTCGCAATACACAATTGCATATCGACTAAAAGTCAAATCATCATTTGTAAAAGTCTTGTCTAAATCTCTCTGTTGAAGACGAAATGCGTAGCAATTGTAGTTAGAGATGTGCTGTCACCAATCTCATGTGGATCGCTACCTTGCATCCCGATGAAGATGTGCTTCCAAGTGCTCACCACCTCTCCACCTCACAACTCCATCGATTGTGTTGTAAAGCACGAGAGAAGGTATGGTCGAGCCCTCACGTGCCTTGTTGTGTGTGTGAATTCCATGTCAGCATACCAACGTGGCATATTTGGTATAGACTTGGACCATAGTGAACACAAATGTCAAGCACCAACATGGTTTAGACAAGTTAGACAAGTTGGTGACTATGACCTAAAATCGATTTGAAATAAATTTTCTAGGAGACCAACTACTGATCATTGTTTATGAACGTGTCAATGAAGTGACATACACGCACAAAATCTGAGTGAAATCTATGCTCATCTTAAAGAGCACATATGGTAGACCATCCTCGCGACATGCATCAACTTATATAGTCGACTTCTAGATTAAATTCATTGGTAAAGAGGAACACTCAGTTGATCTAATATGTGAAAACCTTCCCAATTATGATCTGAAATTGTACCAATTAAATTCCTTGTCAAAAATCTAGTATAATTATCTCAAATTGATCTTCAATGGCTTCCACCATTTTGTGCAATGTGTCAGGAGATCAGGCTCCTAAGATTGGACATGCACTCCATGACATGGGTTTGGATATCGTGGCCGTCTAATCAACTCCCATGTCAAAAATAATGGTGCCAGCCTGCACGCTTTGTGGTATTTTACAAACCAACTTATACACAAGGAGCTAATGTCACGGACCATTATGAAACCAGAGTTTCCAATGGAGATATTACCTACAAAATCATTCGGAAACACAGGAAGGTATTCCCTGCCTTGCATGTCATCATGACCTCCTCACCTCACAACTCAATCCATTCTTGGTCTCATACTCCTAAATACTCGAAGTATCATCTCAAATTTGCGCTCTTTCCCTTTGAGAAGGAAATTGTAATCATGTTACATGTGCTCACATCACTCATGAATGAAGGAATCCTTATGATATGTAATCATGTTACATATCATTATGTATCTTTCTTAGGATATTTTGTACATTTATCTTAGCTGAATTAACTTTTATAGCTATTAATAGTCAATAGAAGAATTTTTTCACTTTAAGCTTTTTAGTCCCAATGGCTTTTACTCTAGTAACTTTCAAAGAAAGACTTCCAATTGATGAACCCATCCGAAAGGAAGTGGTTCGCTCAGACTTTCCACCCTATTCTATTTTGTTGTTTGAAGCCCGATGAAACGTTTCAAATGTATTCATAATTTTTTATTGTTTCGTGCTACTTTTATATCATAAGGGCATTGCTTTGGAGCCATTTTTTATCAATTTTATTGGACTAACCTATTAATTCAATGTTGAGAGCCAGCTGTTCTTTTTTGCTATTTTTGGGCTTTCTATAGAGAAACTTTTTTGGAAACAAAAAATTAAAAAGTACAACATGGGTTTTCAAGCCAGAAGAGCCAGTAGGCCAAAAGACCACCTAGAGGGGCGCCCCACAACCTCCACGTGGCCACTCCACATGACCAGGGGGTTGACCATGAGCAGGGGCACGTGGAGTCTCTGGAAATCATCTCCACCACCTCTTGTTCCCCTTGGCTCTATATATACTAAAAAAATACTTGATGTATTTTAACCATAATTTTCCGTTGTGCAACTTCTAAACCCAAGGTGATATTCGTTTTAGCCCTCTTCTGACACCCTGTCGGAGGGGGGGGGGGTCATCTTCATCGACCTCTTCATCATCCTTTGCTACTCCCGTGATGATCCAAGAGTAGTCTTCCCTCAAGGCTGAGGGTATGTACCGGTAGCTATATATGCGATATCTCTCTCTCTCTCATGTGAGTTTCCGATTTTAATTGTGATAACGAGATTTTTTAATGGAGTTGAATCTTATTATGTATCCACATCTATTCTATTTGTGGTGAATTGGATCTTGTTCCTGCTATGAGTTTCTTTATGTTCGATTAAATCTTTTGGGAATAAATGAGATCATGATGCATGTCTAGTATAATTTAGGGAGATGTTCCTAGTGAAATTGGGGTCATTCTATGGATGATAGATTGGAACGATAAGGATCATGAGTTTTTTAGTACAATTTTGAGGTCGTTGAAGTGACATTGGGGTTGCGCTATGGATCATGATTGAAAAGGAAACTTAGAGGTGTACATAGCCATGCGTACACTATCTCATCCTACTTTGATATGATAGAAATAGGGAACTTTGAAGTGATTCTTTACCACACTTTGTGAGATATATCATGTAATTTAATGATGGTATGAGTTGGCACTAGTGAAAGTATGAACCTTAGCGTTTGTTTCTAAGCACCGAGACACCTTTTAACTGAAGTTTACTTATCATTACTTCTCTGTCCTTACTTATTCAGATTGTAAAAAGATACCGTTGTCACTCATATTACCCATCTATCATCATCACTTTGCCAAACTAGTGCACCTATAAAATTGAAAATAGTATTAGGTGTGTTTGGGACACAAGATACTTCTTGTTTCTTGATTACAGTGTTGTATGAGAGGGATTACTTTCATCCTACACCTTTCCCAGATTAATAAATGTTGGATCATCTACTTAAGGAAAAATTGTTGTTACCGTACAAAATCCTCTACGCGTGGAGGCCCAATAGAGTGTACAAGAATAGAAGTGAGGAGTAGACATCACCCGGTGACATTGGGTCTCAAGCGATTGGGGTGTTGATAATAGGAACCTGTGACTGGGAGAAATATTTATTGATTTGTATTAGTATCATCGATGTCGTTGCCTGTGGGTGTTGTATCCTTCACTGAAGGCACTTCATATGGTCCTTATTGGGAAACGTATTAGAAAACAAAAAAATTGTGCCTACGCACACCCAAGATAAATATGAAGATGCATAACGGGTTGTGATCAACTATTGTTACCAACTCCGAGTTGCAGCAGAAGAAGACGAGCCGGTGTAGACCGTACCTGAAGTCCCTCGTACTGTAGAAAAATGATCCCGCGAACTTCCCATGAACGATCCCTCGAACAGAAGAACGAAAGCACGTCCTTTCCATAGATTGCAAGCATACAGTCTTCACGATCCAGCAGCGCTTCGCCATCCAGAGCTAATCGTCGTCGGAGAATTAGAGGGGCTATAACAGAACCACACAGGGCTTCTCTATTATGAGGATTTAGAGAGAACTAGAACTAGATCTAGTATAGATCATACTAGACGAGAACTAGGTCAAGAGAGAACTAGAGGATGCTTCAAAACTTATGTTCTAGGCGCTAGCCCTACCCCTCTATTTATATGCTGAGCCCCGGGGTCGTAACTTGGGAAAGGGGCCTCCGCAAATTCGGTTTGGAACATAAAGATGAGTCCTTCTTGGAATCTAGGGGTAAACGCCACGGTTTCCGGTGTTTTCGTATATGCTAAGGACTATGGCGTCTAGCCCACGGGTAGACGTCAGGAACCCAGACTTCTAGCACGTGCCTTCCATACAACTCCTTTGTGCATCGACCTAAAGCCTCGTGGGCCTTACCCTTTGGCCCAACAAAGGTTTCTTCACACCAGGGACCCTCTAGATTTATTCGAAAGGTTCCGTCACCTTCTAGACATTACCAGAAGTTCCTAGGACCTTCTCGAAACCTTCCACGACATTTCTAGAAACATCTAAAACTCTTTCGGACCTCTCTTGAAACTATTTCTTATATTCCCGGAACTTTCCGAGAATATTTATCACTTCACTAACACTCAAAAGATCATGATTACTTTAAGCTTGTGACAATGTAGTTTCGGTAACTCACACACTTAAACGAAACCCCTTCGTTCAATAACCGGTAGCGGAACCATGGATGTCCAAATCGATCCCTATGAGCACACGAATGATAGTAGAGTGAAATTTGGTTATTTTTGATGTTCCCATTGCTTCGTGATACTTCACAAAACCCGGGATGCATCGGTATCCTCCTGTGTCATCACTATCCTCATTATACCAAAATCCTTGTTACCACTTTTGTTCTTCTTTCTCGTTATTGTGTTCCGGCATCCCCGTGACGAAGTCACTTGTGTTTTGCCAGAGTATGATTGATGTCGTCGCACCCAGAGGGCCCTAAGAATATCTCTCCATCGTGAAAGAGCAAATCCCACTCTTGAGCTATCCAGCCACTTGTCAAACTTTCCGATGATCCTGTAAGTTGTCGTTATGATCACCATGTTACATGTGACGTTTGAGCAACCCCAAAGCCCACCGTACAGTAAGAACTGACCATGATAATCTCATGGTTTAAGGAGTAAGATCACATGTTAACACTCCGTGTTATTATAATTGAATATAGACGATATTAATTCAATTCACAACAAACAAGTTTGGGTCGATTCAATATGATCGTCCTTCCAACATCATAATCTCAATGTTTAGGACTATCGTTTAACACTTAAAGGATATCTAAGATCCGAAAAATGTGATCATCAACAACACTTGATCCTAGGAACCTTTTATTTAACCATTTATCATTCCACATGTGCATATGAGTTTTCCACTGAATCCCATATTTTAGGATCATAGCAGCTATAGGATAGAATATAAGCTCTATAATTATGAATATTGCAATATAATAATACAAATATTATTGCCTCTAGTGCATATTTCCAATAGTCCTATCTCCCTCCCTTATCAGGTGAAACCCGTAAATCTATTTGGATTGGATAACGGCTAGGCGACAACACATTTAGCATTGTGGTCTTCTTGGAGGCACTGTCTTGGGAGCATGGGTGTGGTATGTCGGCATGCTGTTGTCTGTGGAGTGGGAGGTGGGCTTTGGTTTCAACGCGATATGAGATGTATTATTGACGATGTCGGTGGTGGGCGGGTTTCTTCGACCACTCTTTATGGTTCTCTTTCCCGTTTATTGTGTCTCTAATAGGCGGTGATGGGATCTTACAAGCCTGAGTGACTAGGGATAGCCAGATAGGGTTCTTTCCTACCAACGAGAGTAAAGTGACAACGCTGGTGAGCCTAGTGCTTCCTATGCTGCATCCTCTTCTTCATCGACCTAGCCAGTAGGTGTTCTTTTCATGTAAATGGTCCATGGACATCAACAAAATTGTTCTCAAGGCAAAGTCAAAAAATAATTTGTTCTCAAGGTGCTTTGTACTACGAGGTTGCCGTGATCAGATTCTTTCACCCCGAGGGCCCGAAGTAAATCTCCAGCAAAGTTCTAGGTGAATGCTTCCACTGGCTGATTGTGTTGCGCCTTTTGATCCAAGACAAGCGACCAGAAAGCCTCCTTCGACAATGGAATAGGATAGAACTATAGTGCCCGAAGCCTATTCACAAGAGAACACATGTCCTCTCTAGCCTACTAGCTAGTCTCCCTCTGTGTTGGCTTCTTTCTTTACTCCAGTGATCTGATAACAGATGACGTTTCACCTTCTTGTTTGTTATTGTAAGTGTTAATCCATTGTTTTGTAAGTCATTAATCAACACCATCTGTATCCTACCATATGAAGCTTTACTAATTTTATGTCAGGCTTAATGTCTTCATTCTAAGAATTTTCTCAATGGTCACATCAGCCAATGGCTCCCCAATGGGGTCTCAGGGCGACAAATCCCTGTCGCCACTACACAAGGAATCCACCCCACGTTCCAGGACAGATAGCCCGACCGATGTGACCGAGGAATCTCCAGTGGTTCGGATTGGTGGATGGGATCTACGCATTATTGCCGCGGGACCCATAGACCAGCAACTCAGCTTTTCGCAGGAGAATCACGCGGAGGCCGAGGAGGATTGCGGAAATGCTGGGGCTCTGGCCAGAGCGGGGGCCACCCTGCATGGCAATTTGACCCCCCCATGCACGAGAGACGGAGGCTGGTTTATGCTGTCTCTATCGGCGGAAAATCAGGAAAGCGATACCCCTGCCTTGGCGGGTCAAGGCGGGACGGTGGCCCAGCCACGGGCTTCTCCAACCCCGCTTTCCCCACGGACCCAAGTCACCAATCTCTGCAATGACCTGCGACATGCGCTTTCACCAATGCTTACACAGCCAGCCCGCAGAGAGGGGCCCAAGCAGCAAAGGAGGCCGAGGCAAAAAGGCCACCAGTCACTACTCCACGCAGAAGTGTAAGGCTAGCAAAGGGGGGCAGGGGATCCAAGGCTTCCAAGCAACAGGCAGTAATCATCAAAAACTATGCCTGGCAAATGAGGGCGGCCGGATCAGCGATGAAGAACTGGAGGCGTATGCTCAGCTGTTTGACAAGCCACTGCTCAACTGCCACGTCAAGGCTATCCTGGCGTTGTTCGGCTGGGACGAGGCTTGTCTTCCACTTTAAAGCGAGGACGTGGTCATTGTGGAAGGCCAGTAGGTCGTGCGTCCTCGAGAGTGGGGCCGTTGTGGATCTCAATCATGTCAACTCCACCACCCAAAATACTTGTGTGGAATGTTCGTGGCCTGAATTCCTCGACACGGCGGAATTCTGTGTTCCAAGTAGTGGAGGAGGCTAGAGTAGCCATTGTATGTCTCCAGGAGACTAAGTTAGAGGTGGTTACGCCGGAGATTGTAGAACATTGCCTCGGAAACAAATTTGAGAGTTTTTACTATGTGCCAGCAGTGGGCACGCATGGGGGCGTTTTGCTTGCTTGGGATGCATCAGTAGTTTCAATCTCAAACCACCATATCTCGGCGAACGCGGTCACGGCCTTAGTGCAACAAGAGGGAGCAATCTTCTGGTGGCTCACAGTGGTATATGGGCCGCAAGGCAATGCCGAAAAGGTCGCTTTCCTATGGGAGTTGGAGGACATCAGAGATTTGCATGCGGGTCCGTGGGCCATAGTCGGGGATTTCAACCTTATCGTCAACGCGGAGGACAAGAATAATGCCAATGTGAATAGGTGGATGCTGGCTCGGTTTAGGGCTACCCTGAACAGACTGGAATTGAAAGAACTCTATCTTAACGGCCGGAGATATACATGGTCAAGCGAGAGGCTGAACCCCACGCTGGAGAAGATAGACCACGTTTTTGCGACGAACACTTGGGAGGATATATACCCGGCAAACCTTCGCACAGCCCTTGGCACATCAATCTCTGATCACTGCCCACTCCTGGTGGACTTGGATGCGGAATTCCATGTGGGACGTCGTTTTTGTTTTGAGGGCTTCTATACAAAGGTGGTTGGTTTTCACGACGTTGTCCAGCAGGCGTGGCAACCGGTGCCGGCAAATGGCAACCCGTTCTGGGTCCTAGACAGCAAACTGAGGGCGACGACAAAAGCACTCCAAAGTTGGAGCGATCACCGGATTGGAAATATTAAGTTGCAGATCGCTATGGCTATGGAGCTGATTGCTCGTTTGGATGCGGCTGGGGACAAGCGGAGCCTAACGGTCATGGAACATGACCTCCGGAAGCTGTTGAAAAAGAAGCTCATGGGACTATGCTCTCTGGAAAGAACCATAGCTCGCCAAAGATCCAGGTTGCTCTTCTTGAAGGAAGGAGACGCGAATACAGGGTTCTTCCATAAACATGCAGCATACCGACAGCAGAAAAATGCCATCCTATGCTTGCGGAAGCATGATGAGATCATATCGGGCCAGGATAATATCTCAGCGGCGGTGGACTCGTACTATGAAAATCTGCTAGGGGATTCTCAAGCCAGAACAACCTCCATCAACCTGGATCTGCTTGACCTACCCTCGTACGACCTATCCCACTTGGAGGTTCAGTTCACTGTGGAGGAAGTGGAGAAAGCCATCAAGGCGATGCCGCTCGACAAAGCACCAGGCCCGGACGGCTTTACTGGGCGTTTCTATGTTTCGTGCTGGCAAATTGTCCAAAGTGATTTTATGCGGGAAATTGATCAATTTCACCAAGGAGACATGCGGGGTCTTGCAGTAATCAACAAGGCCTTGGTGTCATTACTACCAAAGCGGGAAGGAGCTCTTGACATCAAAGATTTCAGACCAGTGAGCTTAGTCCACAGTGCCATCAAGATTTTCGACAAGGCTCTCGCTTTGCGACTGGCAGAGGACCTCCCAAGGCTTGTGGGAAAGCAGCAAAGTGCATTTGTGCGCGGAAGAACACTGCATGACAACTTTATGTTCGTGCAATGCACGGCTAGGCGGCTACACGCCCTCCGCCAGCCCTCCATCATGCTAAAGTTTGATATTACGAAAGCTTTTGACACAGTGAAGTGGCCCTTCATGCTTGAAGTGCTCGAAAGGTTCGGTTTTGGGAGACGCTGACGCTCATGGATGTGTGGTCTTCTTGCCACTTCATCGACGAGAGTGATGATAAATGGGGCTCCTGGTAAGCCGATCCTACCCTGCCAAGGTCTTCAACAAGGGGCTCCGCTCTCTCCAATGCTCTTTATCCTATGCATGGAGCCCCTACGAGGCCTCTTCCAGTATTGCCTGCAACTAGGGGCGCTTTCCCCACTATCTACCACTGGATTACGGCAAAGAGTATCGATGTTCGCGGACGATGTCATGTTGTTCTTCAAGCCAACCGAGTTGGAGAGCCGCACTTGTGGAGCCATTTTGGACCTGTTTGGAAACGCCTCGGGGTTAACAGTCAACATGAACAAGAGTGCTGTCATACCCATCCACTCCTCCCAACAGGAGGTATTGCTCGTCTATTCAATCCTTGGGTGCTCGAACAGCTCCTTCCCCTGCACCTACCTGGGGCTGCCGCTCACCCTACGCAAACAATCAGCAGCGCAGCTCCAATGCCTAGTGGATAAACTTCATGACTGCCTGCCGCATTGGAAGGCGGCAATGCTTCCGAAGAGTGGTCGCCTAACTCTGATCCTATCGGTCCTCTGTGCAATACCAATCCACTCCATGCTGGCCTTGAGCATTCCGGTGAAGATCATCAAGGCCCTGTCAAAAATCTGCCGTGGGTTCCTCTGGTGCGGTAAGAAAGAGGCGACAGGAGGGCACTGTGTCATGGCGTGGGATAGTGTATGCAAGCCCAAGTGGGCAAGTGGGCTTGGGTTCCCCAACCTGAGCTGGTTGAACAAGGCCTTACAAGCCCGATGGCCATGGCTACAAAAAATGGACAATGAGAGACCCTGGGCTGAGTTCAACATCGACATCCCTGCTGCTTCTCGCGAATTATACAACGCGGCTTCTCGGGCGATCATAGGAAATGGCCGTAGCACCCTTTTCTGGGAAGACCGGTTGCTTTTAGGCTACCGAGTTGGCGAGCTAGCTCCTGCCATCTACAATAGAGTTCAAAGGTGGACGAGAGCCTCATGGACAGTGGAGGACGCGCTCATAGGTGGGGAATGGGCAAGAGACATTGGACCTAACCTCACTACAAATGAGATGGCACAATTCCTGGCTCTGTGGCAAAGGGTGGCGAGCATGCAACTAGTGGAAGGGGAGGAGGATAGAACTATTTGGTCATGGGAGCAGAACGGGATCTTCTCCGCGCGCTCCGCATACGCGGCAAATTTCATGGGCCTGCAAAGGTCACCAACGGCGGAGTTCACATGGAAATCAAACGCACCACTTCACACTCGTTTCTTTCTTTGGCTCGCGATTCAAAATAGATGCTGGACATCCGACCGGCTGGCCAAGCGAGGGCTACCACATCAGAGCTCATGCCCCTTCTGTGACCAGCACGAGGAATCACTGCAACATCTGCTTCTTGACTGCGTGTTTGCGAGGCAGGTCTGGCACGAGATGGGCTTGAGGACAGGGGTGCATGACATAGAGCCACTCCAGGATGAATCTTTGAGAGTCTGGTGCTTGAGGCAGGACCAACGTCCGGCACATCGTAGATCTTTCAGGGCTAAATGCATCCTGGCCTTATAGATAATTTGGAAGCATCAAAATGACATCGTGTTCAACGGGGCATCGGTATCTCTGCCACGAGTCAAGGAGCGGCTCCAGGACGAAGGGAAGCTTTGGGCCAAGGCTGGACTGTTCAAGGAGGACACTAAAGGTTTTGAGGAGCACGGTAGTAGGCAGACGGAGCGTGAGTAGTACGCCCTAGTGTACTGGCGGAGTTCGGGCGTGTGCCATGTAAATATTGTAGTCCGTGTGGATGCTTGTGAGTCTTTTCCATCCTCTCTTTAATGAATGATACGCGCACTCGTGCGTATTCGAGAAAAAAGAATTTTCTCAATAGATTGACCAGTAGTTTTCTTTTTATTTTGCTAATTTGTGCTTATATGCATTTTTTTTTGTAAATCTCAGTTAGGGGCCTAAAACTGTGGTTTAAAATGTGTAAAAATTTAATCAAACGTTACCACAAATCCAGTTTGTAGGTTATATTGGAGTGAAGATGGCTGGACTTCAATCCAAATGTTACAAATTGATTGAGATTATCCCAGATAAATATGATAAGCATGGATCAAATCAACTTTAGATTTCTGTACAAAATCAAAGAACATGGACCAAGGGCTATCTCCCTGTATCTGTAGATCTTCGGCACATAAAGAAAATGTGACGATTATCAAGCTGAAAGAATAGGTATGTCTTGGGTGGACCAAAGTTAACATTGTACAGTTTTTTTTTGTTAGCTATTCAGTTGAGCTAAGCAGTGTGAACTGAAAAGGACGTAGCCCATGGTCCGGGTGTGAATGCACGCAATCGCCGAAACAGAGGCCATCCCATTTGGCGCGTTGCCTGTCGTCTCTACCCCCCGACGTCTTCAAAGCTGGCGACGTGGTCACAACCCACAAAACGGAAACGTACGGCACTGCTCTACCCATGGAAGGCAGCATATGCCTGATGCTCTCGAGACAGAGTACAACACTCTAAACACGGACCACATTTGAGTGCCAAAACACAGTATTTAGAGCAACTCCAATGGGTCGATCTAAACAGACAGCGATTTTATCCGTTTTTTGGCTGTTTAGGTCGACCAGACGGACACGAACATCCGCTTCCGCGTTTGGATCAGCGCATGCGCCCAACGCTGACCCAACCCATTTTTGGTTGGTGCGAAAATAAAAAATAAAACACGCAATAATTATACATTAAATCCAGCCATGAAGGCCGGCGACAGTCCACGCGTCCACATTAGCATTAATAAAAACTAAAAATAAAATAAACTACGAGGCGGCGCGCTGCCCCAGACGTCATCGTCGTCGTCCTCAGGGTCCGTTGGTCGATGAGCGTCGGCGCAGAGCCGGCCCAGGAGAACGCCGAGTTCCAGAGGGCGTTCATGTCGGGCACGGGCTGTGCCGGCGCCGGCGCAGGTTGTGCGGCCGCGATTGCCGCCGCGGCCTGGCACGCCTCCTCCTCGGCGTCGCGCTGCTCGGCCTCGGCGTCACGCTCGAGCATCTCGAGGTACTCGCCGTCGCGGCGCTCCTCGGCCAGCCGGATGTGGCGCCAGTGATCGAGGTACGTCGGCTCCAGTGCCGGCGTCGCCCCCACCCAGACCGGCGGTGCGCGGACCCACTCATGCACTACTCCCGTCCACGAGTAGCGCTCGATGAGCTTCGGCTCGGCCTTCACAAGGGCCGGCGGGGTCAACGGTGGCAGGACACAGTCACCCGCCGCAGAGAGGGCCATGGCCTGTGCCATTGGCGCCTCGTCCGCCGCCTCCTCTTCCTCTGCCGCCACCACCCTGTGCCGCTCGTCCTCCTCGCTCTCCCGGTAGACCGCCGCAAGGGCATCCTGGTGGTTCTCCTCGCGGACGACGAGCCGGGGCGGTGCCATGGTGCGGTCGACCTCGCGGACGCCGCGTCGCCTCGCCTCCGCGCGCTCGAAGGCGAACCCGCGCGCCCAGTTGGGCGAGTCCAAGGCGTAGGCGGAGTTGTGGCGCTGCTCCGACGTCAGGAGCGCCCGCTGGCGCCGCACCTCCTCCGCATGCGCCCTGGCCGACCGCGGGGCCGCCGGCACCGGGATCCTCTCCGAATCTAGGTGCCAGTTGTGCGGCAGGGTGGCATCGGGGTACGGGAAAGGCACGTGGTGCTGCCAGTGCCACTCCGCCTGGTGCACGGGCACATTGACGCGCTGCCTCGGCCGGCGAGCTGGCGTCGGCAGAGGCGGGAGAAATTCCGGGGGAAAGGGGGCTGCGGGTGATTTGCCCTTGGCCTTGCTACTGATGCCGGCGCCGAAGAAGAGCCCCGGCACGGCTGGGGTGGCTAGTGTTTGCCGGCGACGGGGGAGCGAGCGTGCCTAGATGGGGATGGGATCTGCGTCCCCGCCGCACGGTCGGCTTAAAAAAGGACGACCGCTGTCGCTAACTTGTGGGCCCGAGGGCATAACTTAAGATGACCAGGTAGGTGGCGGGCGGTTGGACGACCGCCTGGTGGGAACACGTCGGACATCGAGAAGGCGCGCGCGGCGTCCGTTCGGCGTACGCGACGGCGCATTTGGGGCGCAAATTTGGACCGTAAATGCGTCGGCGCGGACGCGAAACGGACGCCATTTTGGTTTAGGTCGCCGCGTTGGACCTCCTCTTTTGTCTGCGCCGTCCCAAATGGACGACGGCGGACGAAATGGGTCGCCCCATTGAAGTTGCTCTTACAATGCATATTGTAACATATTTCATTACAAGTTTACAACACGATAGTTTTAGGGCTGTACCTGGTGATTGAACATGTGTATGCCATCATCAAACTCTTACTGCTACATAATCCTCACTTAAAATTCATCATTGTAATAGTGTTCTTTGAGATGAAATTTTCTGTAGTATGTTCAGGGCATCTCCAATGCACGGGCGCTTATTTGGGCGCTTACGTTAAAAAGAAAATTAATTTAGGGGAAAGCACCGGTGTAAGCGACTGGGCTTGCAACGCACGAGCGCTAGTTTGAGCGCTTATCTGATTTTCTTTTCTTGCGGACGAATGTGTGAAGCGCCCGTCCTTCCAACGCACAAACCGAAGCATCGACCCCACCGTCCGACCGAACAACGAACCCGCTCTGCCAGCCTGCTACCCACTCAGCTCAATCCTCATTCAGCTAGCTCTCTACTCTCGAACTCTCCACACCCTTCTGCACAAGACCATCTCTCGTCAGATCCAGCGAGTGGGACAAGACCTGCAGGCCGACCTCCCCCACCCTTAGATGGCAGCCACGGCAAACGGCGGCGTGCGGGCGAAGGAGGCAACAGCCCGCCTCTTCCTCCATGGAGACGAGGCCGGATGGGATGGCGGCGAGGCTGACGGATAGGAAGAGGGCGCCGTGTGCACGGAGGAGGAAGCAGCCGCGCCGCATGGTGACGAGGCCGGAGGAGCTCGCGTCGAGGCTGACGGTCAGGAGGGGGGAGGAAGTAGTAGAGCAGAGCAGGCAGCAGCCGCGCCTTCCGGCATGGAGACGAGGCCGAGGGAGCTCCTGGTGAGGATGGCGGACTGGAAGGTGGGAGGAGGAAGCGGCACGCGAGCACGAGGCGTACAGGACGACCAAGCTCACCCGGCATCGCCATCACATACGGTGTCGAGGTAATCTCCGTACCCCTCGCTGTACTAATCCCTGAATTATTGATTTGGTTGGTGCTGAGATGCACACATGAAACTATATATGGGGATCTGTAGGCGCCATGTTCTTTCTGGATAGAACAATACTTGCATGAAGGAAATTTTAATTATCATAGGAGAACAATATTTGGTGATCTAAAGTTTTGGCATATTCCAAACTGACTGATCTTTGATTTACATAGTCCTAAAAAGAAATTTGGGGAATCGCCAAAAAAAACTCGCAAATTTTTTTTTGGGGAGTACAACTTGGAATGAGAACAACAATTTATTATCTAATAAATCATGGCTTTTGGATTTGACAGTACATTGCTTTCCATTGGGGATAGTTCCGTATGAACATCCACATGTTGAGAAATTTGAATGATTGATTTTGTTGTAACCTATACATCTCTAGAGATTTGGAAACCAAGTCCTGGTTATATTGTCCAGTAGCTGTGAATGCATCGTCGACCCTGCGCTACATGCCATCGAATAGCAGAATTTCCGAGCTCATCTTACTCCAACAGCATTTGATTTGGATAGGTTGTCTTCTTCGATTATCGGCGGTATTTGCGTTATATTCTTCAGCGACTTGATTCCAGTAATCCCGTGAAGCGTTTTCATTGCCAATAACAAAATCAGTGGGGGCATTTAACCAAGCATTTACCTACTCAATTCAGAAAATGTTGTTAGGCCAAGCTTTTCATGATATAGTAGCTAATAATAATTAAACAAATGACTTACCAGGCATAGATTATCCTCTTCGGTCCATTGTAAGTGTATGTCTCCGATGTTGTCATGGCCGATATCCATTGAAAGATGTGATGTGTATGAACAAAAACGTGTATCAGATTTGAGTAGGATTGTGCTTGTGTATGAGCAGAAATTTTTGGGATGGGCGTGGAACTGGAACCTGCAACTAGGACTATATATAACGAGATAGCTTTACTGCATGCATGATTTAGTCAGCACTGCATGCATGATTTAGTTAGGCCGATTTAACCGTGTATGACTGAAAGAACGGTTGAAGTAACCTGGCATATATTTTTCTAACTTTATCTCACCGTGCTTTCAGGTTTTAAGATTGGGATCTTTGTCCCTGTTGGACCAGCTTGGCAACCACAAGCATTTCACTTTTACACATTTATTTTGTATCAATTCAATTTTTATTAAGTATTCAGGTTTCATGTAGATTTATAATAGATTGACAAGCTCTATAGTTTATTCTAGATTATTGTTGTGCGTGAAGAGGAAAGAAAAGAATTATTTGTCCAGCTGCAAAACAAAATCAGCTAAGTTAGTTGAGTAGAGCTGGTTTTTAGTACAACGACCAGCTGAGTTAGTTGAGCGGTTGCCAATTTGTAGCGCTGTTGGTAGCGCCCGCTGCCAGATCCGAACGGAGAAAAAGGCTCGTGTGAAAAAAAAATAGGCTAAGCGCTCGGCGACTGACTCGGCATCGATGCCAGCCCAAATCCTAGGATCGGGGGGGATTTGACGAGATAATTACACGTATAGTCCTGGAAGTTGGCGGCTAGGTCCAACATGGTCCTGGATGTTGAAAAGTGATTCAATACGGTCCTGATACAAGGAAATACGCTGTCAATATGGTCCTGGATTTTGGACCGGCAGTCCTGGCTCTACATGTCGCATATGTATCGCGTATTCTCTCGTATGACACGTTAGTATGCGGCCACGCCTGCCGAGGACCCACATGTCAGTGGCGTGAGAAATAACAAAAAGACAAACGCGTCGTGAGGTTTCGAACTCGCGACCGCGGGCCGAACTTCCGAGCTGTAGCCACCACAGTAATTGTGTTTAACTAGTTTCTTTAGGGCTGCACGACCTAGTATATAAATTGCGTTATCTTTTCCGCTGTAGCACGCACATATTTGTTTCTTTTTTTCGAAAAACAGTAGGACTTTGCTACTACGGGCATGTACAATGATTGGTAAGATAGTTTTATCTTAAGTTTTATATGTAATTTAGAGATAATAAAAAAACATGTCTATAATGGGTCATTTTTTAACCTTATCTTCAATAACTAGCTATTCCTAAAAATATGATGAGACATATTGTGCTAAGAGATCATCTCTTGTCTTATCTTAGATAAGAGAAAACAAGTTTTTTTTATGATTTCTCTCTCCTCCACCTCATCATTTATCCTACGAGGCATTGCTAAGATAGAACCATTGTACATGCCCTAATAAGATGCACATGGTGTTTTTGAGCCGGACGAGCCTGTTTTTTTTTTCTAAACTATGGCCCAGATGAAAGGCGGCAGCACACGCGTACGTTACAACAAACGAAACAGAAGGATCCTATTCTTGCGATTTGTTCTACGCATGCTAGGATAGCCGTTGAAATAAACCATTTTTTGAAAAGGGGAACATTTGTTGAATTGCTGAACAAATATTAAGGTTCACAACAAGAATTTATAACCAAGGACAATTTGAAAATCCGAAAAAATGTAAATATTTTTTGAATAGCTCAACATGTTGTGAATAATGGCTTTGGAGCACGGGGTACATTGCACCTGTTATTTTTAACTAAAGAAGGATTTTTACTGCTTGAAAATTCCAAAAGTTTTATGTATATGCGTATATAACTGTGCAAAATTTTATCAATATACGTGCTTGCATGTGAGAGATACAAAAAAGACAAATATATGGAAAAAAGACTTGTTGAACCAAAATTTATCAAAAACACTAACATTATTTTAAATTACGAATCATTTTATGAATTGCTGAACAAAATTTGACATTCAGAACAAGAATTTATAACCGAGAACAATCTGAAAATCAAAAAATATAAAATAAATTGCAAATATATTTTCAATGGCTCGACATGTTGCAAATAATCGCTTTGGAGCATGGGCACATTGCGCCTGTTATTTCTAGTTAAGAAAAATGGATTTTAATGCCTCGGCATTTCTAAATTTTTATGTATATGCATGTATAGTTGTGTAATATAACTATGTAAAATCTCATCAATATATGTGCTTGCATGTGAGAGATATAGAAAAGATAAATACATGAAAAAAAGACTTGTTGAACAAAAATTCAATAGAAACACTAATGTTATTTTAAATTATGGATCATTTTTTGAAATGGGGGCATTTTTTAAATTGCTGAACAAACTTTGAGATTCAGAACAAGAATTTATAACTGAGAACCATTTGAACATCCAAAAAATAATAAAAAAAATATTTATTGATTGCATGAACAAAAATTTGGAGATGGAAACATTTTTTAAAAGTTCTAATATTTTCGTATACTGTGACCAAATTTTGAAACTTCAACTATTTTCGAAAAATGTGATTTGTTAAAAAAAATTCTGAAGTAGTCTGTGCGGAAAAAACGAAAAAGAAAAGAAAATATGGTTCGAAACCATGTGCATCTACAAGTCTGTGCGTGCTACAGCGGAAAAGACTACGCGATTTATTTACTAGGCAGTGCATCCCTATATTAAATAGAGAAACATACTTAGTGCGGTGGCTAGCGCAGCCGAACTTCTGGCCGGGGTCGCCAGATCAAGAATCTCGCTAAGCCAGCCCATATTATTTTTGTTATTTCTGACGCCACTGACATGTGGGTCCCTGGCAGGTGTGGCCCCGTATAGACGTGTCATACTAGAAAATACGCAATACGTATACGACAAGTAGAGCCAGGACTGTCGGTCCAAAATCAAGGACTGTATTGGCAACGTATTTCCTTGTATCGGGACTGTATTAGATCACTTCTCAACATCCAGCACCATGTTGGACCATGCCGCCAACTTCCGGGACTGTATGTGCAATTATCTCGGATTTGACCAAATCGGATGGGAATCGAACCCTGGCGCCGATTGTAAGCGCCCCCGTTGTACATGCCCTCACAATCAATCTTTTCTTGCGTGTCACTCTCGAGCGCTATTCTAGCCAACCCATAAGTCTCTTTTTTTTTTTGGTAGAACGCAAAATGTTCCTCACTAGCTTAAAAAACATTCCCGAATACATAAAAAAATGTATCTTTTCATTGATAGCGGGAGAGAGTATGAGTACAACGCCCATCCATATAACAAAATTCATATCCATGACGGACAAGGCTATCCGTGTCAACGGGTGGCGCTTCGACTTGGCCATGGCCTCCGACGACCACGTCCAGGCTCTTGACATCTCGGGCCCGACGAGCGTGCCAGAGGAGCCGGTGCCCAACGGCCAGTCCCTGCTCAAGGTTGTGGCGCTCTGTGGCGCGTCAGAGGAGGATGCCGCGGAGATCGCGGCAGTGATCACCACCTCTTCATGATGCCTCGCCGATCAGCCTCAAGTTTACCAATGTATACGCTCATATGGATCACGATGAAATGGTTGCGGTTGCTCCTCTCGCAATCCAACCTTGCATCGTTTCACGTGACCTTACTTTGGAGCGGGAATCATCTGATAAAAACAGTGCTTCCTTTCGTCAAAATGAGGCAAATTTATTCAACGCTACTCTCAACTCTAGTTCTGATTGAACTTCCCCTCATCGACAGAAATTTTACCTGGTCTAGTAAAAGAGACGTGCCTAGGCTTGAGCAAATCGATAGTTTTTTTTTATTAAGGGAAGTGTTTGTGGCCGGGGCGCCGGCCGAACCGTAGCGCCGGTCGCGCTCCGTGCGTTGGATCTCTTTTGATCAAAGGACGCTATCTGCGCCACGTGTTACCAGACCCATATTTTTTTTAAACGCGCACGGGTTATCCCTTTCCCAGTTTTTGCTGCAACCGCACGGGGGTGTCATTTCGGTGCGAGGAGGTAGGGCGACCGGCGGGCGACGGGCTTGTTGGCGCCTGGAGATCAGGAGCGGCGGCGGCTGCCCAGGGCGGATCTCGATTCTCCGACGATCTATGCCTCCCCCGGATGGTAACTCTCCCCTCCTGCTCTCCCTTTCGTTGTTGTCTCCCCCTTCCCCGTTGGCTTTAGGGTTAGGGCGGGTTATGGTGCGGGCGAGCCGTTTGTGTTCCCGCGCGTCGGCGCCGGCACGGACGGGGACGGGGTAGTGTTCCCGCGGGTCGAGGGAGGGGACGGGGTGGTGTTCCCGCGGGCAGAGGAAGGGGGCGGGGTGGTGTTCCCGCGGGCAAAGGGAGGGACGGGGTGGTGGATTTGAATCTTCTATTCGCTAGGGATTTGGGATGGGATTGGGATTAGGATTTGGGATTTTGTTCATCCACGAACTATCGGATACAGGGAAATGGTATTGCTATGTTTAAATGGTCACTAGACACTTCCGAGGGGAATTTGTGAGGAACATTTTGTTTTAGATGATACAATAGAACAGAGTAAACTTCAGATCACTGCATGTGAAGATGCATGCACACTGTTGTGTTTGTGTTTTTGTGTTGTATATACGGCCGAAACCAACTTTGCACTCTTGTAAATGTACGTGCACTTTGTCTAAGATCATCATCTGCAACCATGTAGGAGTACTAGAGTTTACCAGCAAATGTACTAGATCAATATGTATTCCAAACCTTTTTTTTGCGTATGATGAAGGGATGATGAACCAAGTTTGAACTTCGCAGCCCAACACCCATGGTTCTGAATCGAGGATCATTTCAGATTTGATTGCTGAAACTAGAACGAACATAAATGAATTTATCTCTGAACATGAATCTTATACGACGGATTTACAGATTTTTTTAGGTGTTCATGTATTTGTTTTTTCCTAGCTATTGATGATGCAGTTTTAGGGTTTTATTGACTTGTTTTTTTTTCTTTTTGTAGATGTCGCAGGCACCGCTGGTGAGAATGAGGGGAGTAAGAAGGCTAAGAAGAAGAATAAGAAAAAAGGCAATCTATGTGGCTTTTAAGTCAAGGTTTAACTCAAAAAGGTTGGCTGAGATTGGGAAGCAAGTAATAACAGAAAAACAGAGAATCATAAGGGAGGGACCGTTTGGAGACTTGTTGGACATCTAGTCTTTCAAGGTGCCCCATGAGCTCATTGAGTTTGTTGTGATGAACACGAATCACATACTCTCTGAGTTCAAACACAAGAACAAGTCCATCACCTTCAGCAAGCTCATGGTGAAAAGGATTTTCAACATGCCATCCGGTGATAGACCCGCGAAGCTTCTTAAGAAGAGTGATGAACATGATTTTGCAGCATCTACAAGGAGGGGAACAGGGCTCCAATCGCGCATGTTGTCAAGTTGCTCACTAGTTGCAGCGATGAGGACGTGGTTATGATAAATAGGACTTGGACACTCCTTGCATTGGCAACAGTTTTGTGCCCAGGCACTGGCAATATGGTGAATCTCGAGTATCTAGCTTCCTTGGAAGATATGTCTTTGGTGCATGAATTCGCTTGGGATGAGCATTTGTTGGCGCGAGCGATGGAGGAGGTTGGAGTCTTTCAAGAGAAGAAGAGGATGCAAGCAAATACAGAAAAAGCAACAGAGTTTCAGATCGCTTCATGCCTCCCCATGTTAGCGGTATGCAACGCAACATTATGAAATACCTCCATCTTCTTTCTTTGCTGCATGAAACCTTCCGTACATTTCTATAGCTCGCATTTATGTTTTTGTTGGCTAATGTCCTTTTTCCATTCTATGCAGATCATATACATGGATCATATTGATATCCCGGCCGGCCTCCCAAATGAGCATGCCATTGATTATTCCGTGCCAAGGATACGCTTTATTTGCCAAAAGGATTTTGATTGGTTGGATAAAGTTGACAAGAACAAGCTCACTCTTGTCCAACCTTTCTACGGGAAACACACCCAAGTAATTTTGCTACATCCCGCCTATGTATTTTCCTTTGCCAATGGAGTATTAACATCCCCTGTTTTTTGCTCACTGAATTTGCATTTAGCAATCTTTGCTTTTCCATTTAGGTTATGGCAGCCTTCTTATTTTTGTCTCCCCTCATGTTTTGTTTTTCTAGATCTGGAATTTGTGCAACACCCCTTATGCAGCACAACTCATGGGACAGGAAGTTGGTGCTGAAGCAGCCAGTGGGCAGGGAGTTAGTGTTGAAGCACCTACTGGCCAAGGAACTAGTGGCCAAGGAAGCCAAATTCAAGGTGCTGACATTCAAGCAAAGGACTCTCAATCAAACGAGGCTCAACAAAATGTTGATGTTGAACCACACCTATCATCATCGCTCAACGATTGGCTGCAGCAATCATTCACTAGAATGCAAGATCTAAGGGTACTCTTTCCCAATCTACACTATCTTTTTCTTTGTATTCATTTCCTGTTTACCTTTGGCTTTGCATTATTTACTATACCCAGTTGCAAGCGTATATTTTGTTTGCTGCATCCCTTATTCTGATGTGATACAACCATGTTCTGTTTTTGCTTCATATGTGGTTTAAGTTCATACCTACTAGACTTTTTTGCTGCATCCATATGTCTAGTGTGCTACAACTACATTCTATTTTTGGTTCTAACATATGATAATTTTGCTACATCCATATCAATAATTTGCTACCTAGAGGTATAGACCATTTGTTTTTTATGCTTCATCCATAACAGTAAATTGCTACAATCATACTGTTTATTTGATACGTAGTGACACAGCAGCACACCTACTTGTTTCTCGCTTCATCCATACCTCTAATGTGCTATCCCCACATTTGTGTTTTTTTACATCCATACTTCTCAAAATCTGGATATACTTGTCACTAAAAATGTTGGACACTTGCCTTCTTGTAGGTACCAACTCAGTTTCAAATGCTCTACGACAAGCACAAGGGTATTTTTGCAGCGGAGGTGGATGATGTAGTAGGGAAGTTTGGACAGTGTTTAAATGGATTGCAGTGCAACCGGATGGCCGCTCTCCTTCGGGATGTTGGAGACACCATCACAGCTACCAATGAGCCCAACTTTTCCTTTGGAGCACTTACCATGAACGAATGTCGCGGAAAAGAGAATGATGCTAAAGCTGCAAATGCCGACATTGGTGCTCAAGCTCAAGCTCAAGGTACAACACCTAGCATCAACAAGGATGAAGTCACCAGATTGAACCTAGAAGTTGCAACAGAGGCTGCTGAAACTCGTGAGCAACAAAGAGTGAGTTTCGAGATGGAAGGCAACGCCTCACCCCACAGCCCTCTACTCTTCCATGATGCACCCAGGAGTGCGACAGCCGGCATTTGGGACGACGAGCCATCCTTTGAGTTGTTCCCAAAGGGCTCCGAAGACTATGAGATGATGCATTCCACGGATGAGCCTACAATCAAGAAGAGCACAGTCAGCCCCATATATGCAAACGTCCCCGTGTTTCCTGTTTCAGATGATGATGACAGCCCAAGTATGCTTCCTTCCTTTTGCATCATTTCTTTTTGTTTTTCTCCATATCATTTTTTCACATTTGTGTGATTCCAGCAAATTCTTTTTGTACAATCTCTTGCAAACTCATCAATTTTTATTTTTTTTGCTACAGCTCCTAATATGGTCGCTACAGAAGAGCAATTTGCTGATGCAAGCAGTGGCCCTAGCACACATGACAAGAACACTAGGAAGAAGAGGATGGCCAAAGTTTCGGCCATAAAAAATACCAAGGCAAAGAAGTAAAAGGTCGATAAGGCTGCAGAAATGTATGAGAAGTTTGTAAAGCATGGGAAACCATTGAGGAAATCACAACCCAATGAACAAGTGTGAGCTACCTAAGCCCTATCTATTTTTTCTTTCTATTTTTTATTTTTTCTGCTCGAAACAAATGATTCATTCGGTTGCATCTACGGTAACAGGACACCTTTCATCAAGCTAGGTGGATTTTTCATTGGATACAAGAAATTCCTTGTGTGCTTCAAGCCTCGCGGGGATATGAATGATGAGGTTATGTCACTATGTATCGAGATGAACAACCTCGCATCCCGTGCAGCAAAAGAAAGGGATCTGAAGAAATACATTTTGTCAGTCCACGCGGCGGTAAGTTTTTGTAAAAACAAGCAATGCTTCATTCCTTTCTTTCTTTCACATTTTCGTTGCAACACACACTAACCATTTTGTTGTATGTAGATCCTACTAAAACAAGACCCATCAACCTTCTAGCCAGCAAAACTCATGCCTGAGCTTGAAACACTACAAAAAACATGTTAATCCATGATGAATTTCTGGAGACATTCCAAAGAACCGTCACAGAAATCGTCACATATCAGCAACATGAAGACGGGCCCCCAAATCGATAGCCCCATTATGACGGACGAAGAGGGATTGTCATTAAAACCGTCATGGCTCGATTAGATCGACCTAGTTTTTTTCCTTATACAACATCTATACAGTCCCCCTAAAAAAACATCTAGACAGTCACAGATGTATCATGTGTGCCCTTGTTAGGCCAACATGTGGGTCCGATGTAATCTGTGTTATATAAAGAAACCATAAATATATAAATATATATAATTAAAAAAATAATGGCCACCTATAATCGTACCAACTTTATTAAGAGAAAAATAGGGGCGCCCCTATTTCTCGCGTCGAACGCTACTAATCGGGCAAGCCCACTATAGCGAACTTTTCGAAGAAGAAAAAACAGCGGGAGTTCTATCCTAGGATTGACTAGTTGCTTCCCAGCGCTGCTAGATGGTGTTTCTGTGTTTTTTTTTCTTTTTTCTCGGTTTTCCCATGCTTTTTACAAAATTATATCGGTTAAGAATCACAGAAAAATGTTGAAATAAGTATTAAAAATGTTGAGCGAGTGGTGAAAGAATATTGAATAAGTATTTAAACATGATGAACCAAAATTTAAAAATATTGAGCAAATATTTGAAAATGTTAAATAAGTATTAAAAATGTTGAATAAGTATTAAAAATTGTTGAACAAGTATTTTGAAAATGTAGAATAAGTATGAGAAATGTTGAACAAATATTTGACAAATGTTGAATAAGTACTAAAAAATGAACAAGTATTTGAAAATGTTGAACATGTATATCAAAATGTTAAATAAGTATGAAATGTTGAACAAGTAGTTGAAAATGTTGAATAAAAATGAAGAAATGTTGAACGAGTATTTGAAGAATGTATTACATGTATTTGAAAAAATGTTGAATAAGTAATATAATGTTGAACAAGTATTTAAAAAATGTTGAGTAAGCATTCGCACAATGTTGAACGTATATACAAAAAATATTGATCACTTATTAAAAGAAAGTTTTCGACATCTACAAAAATATAGAGTGAAAACAAAACAAACGTTAGAAAAAAGAAAATAAAAATATAAAATGGAGAGAAAAATGTTGAACAAGTATTTGAAAAATGTTGAACAAGTATTTGAAAATATGTTTAACAAAAATATTTGAAAAGAATGTTGATCATGTAGATAAAAATGTTGAACAAGCATTTGATAAACGTAGAACAAGTATTTGAAAAAATGTTGAACAAAGTATTTGAAAAAATGTTGAACAAGTATTTTTTTAAAAATATTGATCATGTATTTGAAAAATGTTGAACAATTATTTGAAAAATGTCGAACATGGATATAATAATGTAGAATGAAAACAAAAAGAAACAAAAGAAAAACCAAAAAAAGGAAAAACCGAAAAAGAAAAAAAGGCAAAAAAGGAAAATGATAAAACTTGAACACCAAATGAAAAATCCCAGAGAGAAAAAAGAAAAGAAGACGAAAAAATTAAAAAAATGAGAAGGAAAATAAAAAATTTAAAAGGAGAAAACTGGCGCATATTGTTTCAATTAGGACATGCCTTTTCTGTGGCTAGTGGCGCTACCCATGATCGGGGCGACCAGGAATCGAACCCTGGTGCTCCCATTTTAAATATAACACTCTATATTGATCAAATTGATGTGTCGCTCGCCTTCAGTAGCAATCGGGCTAGCCTAGTTGTGTAGCATACTTTTTTTTATTCAAGCAATTTGTGTTATGCGGTTTCCTTTTTATTTTGTCTTACGAAGTTGGTGTTTATAGTGTATTTTAAATATTTGTTTTATTTTCATTTTTTGAACATTTTAGAGGTAAACATTTACTTTTTCCAAAATTTATGTTGATTAAAAAAACAATATGTCAGAAATTTTTAAGTATGTTCATTATGGACCACAAGCATGCGTATTTCTTAAATTGTTCTACACAATAAATCCGGGAATACACGTTGAAATTTTATAAAAAAATACATTGAACATTTTTGGAATACACGTTGCCAATTTTTTTAATTCAAGCGAACAATTTTCAAAAATATGGTGACAAGTTTTAAATACACATGAATCATTTTCCACAAACATTCAAGAAAATCAAGTGCACAAACACTTTCTTTACGTGTCATTGATTATTTTACTTTCTTTTGTTCTTTCTTTCAAGTGATAAAAAATTGTAATGAAAATAAAATTAAATGTGAAGAAGTAACAAAAAAGAACAAAGGAAAACATGAAACTTGACATTGTGTCTTTGTATGATGTGGTAAAAAATTGAGAAGGTTTCGCAAAAGTTGTGACATACACTGCTTGGAAAATTGAAACATCTTTGACAAAGAATCATTATTTTCAGAGGGAACAAGTTGGGTTTTTTAGGAAAGTGTCAGTTGCTTCATCGTTTGACCTTGGAAAAAAAATCTACACTCAAAATGCTCCATCACATGTTCCATGTCGAAATATGGTGTTTCCGGGCTTTGTTTGCTACAATGAAGCCATTAAGTGCACCTCTAGGCTTGACCACATCCCACCAACATGGACCTTATTGGTTTTTTAATTTATATAAAAAAAGGAAAAAACCAAGTCACGAAAAACATGAAAACTGGACATGGTGTCAAAACATGACATGAAATAGCATATCGTAGAAAAATCATATTGTTTCACAAAAAAATTGACATACATTGTTTAGAAACCAAACCATCTATAAGGAAGAATCCTAATTTTGAAATTGAATGTCTCAGGTTTGAAGGCATACCAAGTTAGAAAATATGTGAAACTCGATATAGTGTACTGATATGACATCAATAGCCAGTGATAAAAGTTGGATAAGTTTTCACAAGATGCGCATTCTTTAAAACAAACAATTTTCAATGAAGGATCATACTTTTGAAAGAGACGTGTGATGTTTGAAGGCAAAGTTACAACGGCTTCATCATTTGACCGAGTTATCCCTAATGAATATTTGAGTTTCCATTTAGTTTTTCAATCTAAGCTAAAAATGAAACATATGCACCTTTTTCGTTTTAAAACTTTTTTGAGATGCTATGCACATAAATTCTTTTTTGCAGGAAAACAATTAATCTATTCATCTTCCATCATGGCAGTACAACAAGCACCAAAAAGATTATTACATTCAGATCTCTAGACCAGCCAGTGGCGACTACAAACACTGAAGCGAGTCGAAGGCGCGCCGCCGCCATCGCACATCACTCGTCGGAGGAGGACAAAACTTTTTGTTGCAGAAAATTTGTGAAGTTGTCGTGTTAAGGTCCCATATGAATAGTGCACCAGAACAATAATCGTCATGGATAAAGAGACACGTAGATTGAAAGGATCCAACCTAAAAACACGCAAACGTAGACGAATGAAGATCAGAATTGAACTGAACCACCAAAGACAACCACCGACTGAATCCTAAGAGATCCGCAAGAAACACACACCTTCACCGCCCTCTGACGAAGCTAGAAGCATCACCTAGACGGGGGCTAAGCGGGGAGAACTTTATTCAATCTTTAAGAAGTTGGCACCGTATCGTCTTCCTGAGTAGGACACAAACCCTAACAAAACTAAAAGAAACATCTACAAACGGAACCCTTCTACCGGCAAGGGTCATGATCCACCGTGTCCCCATGGCTCTAAGGCTGCAGGAAACGAGGCAGATCGGCAGCGCCGCCGGCGGGAGGCAGGAACCATAGTCTCTTGTTCGCTTTGGGGGAGGATGAAGGGGTAGGCGTGCACACATGAATTCCTTTTAACAATAAAATATTAGATCATTTCATAATTGTTGATTCTCCTACTAAACAACATATATATCACAAAGAAAAAATGCACTAAGGTATAAATGATGAATTTTTGCAACTTAGTACTTCACAGGAGTGATTTATCGGCCATGGAAAATAGAAGGAAAAAAAATCAAATTCTGGGCACCTAATTCGGTAATCGGTGGTGGGCTAAAGTCAACAAAGAAAAGGTTCCAGAAAAGGGGTCGATCCCGCATGAGGCAAACCCAGCCCTCTGATTGGTTGAATCTACCCACCCACGGATCACGCTTCTGGACCGTTCGTTCCTCCGAAATCCAACGGCTGGCAAACAAACCCTATCCTCCTCTCCTCCTCTTCTATCTCTCCCCCACCCACAGCCACCGGCATCTCTTCCGCGTAGCGCTCTCCTTCCTCCCATCTCCCTCGATCTCTTTGTCTTCCTTCCTCCCGGCTCTTTCTCCTGGCCGGTTTATTCCTCTGTATCCCGACCAGGCCAAGCACTGCCGCCGCGACGTCCAGGACGCCCCCACACCGTCCGGTGGTGCGCGCTGGGACGCCCGGAGGGCTGCGCCGACCCGTCACCGGGGAGCTGCGACATGGTCGGCGCTGCCAACGGACCACAAACCTGTGACGGCCAACACCTCCCGAGCGTCAGTGGACGGGGGCTACGGTGCCAGCGGGGTCGCTTCCCGTTGATCCACTGCAGGATACTGGCCGCGTATGGCGCCGTGATGATGGCCTCGGCCCTATGGCGGTGACGCCCCTGAAGGCCGACCTGGCGCCGTTGCCGTTTTTCTGACCTGTGTGAGCGGATCCATTCCTGGGCCTGTCGAGCCGAGGGAACAAGGGCGGGCTCGGAGACTTGGATGTGCCTGCACGACGGGCATGCTCGAGGACTGCAAGGCAAGGCAATGGGTACACACCAACGCATCCAATGGACGCGAGTTACTGTAATTAGCGGAAAACAAACTCTCCACCATGGAGGGACTTTTCTTTTGTTTCTGTTGCTGTAATTTGTGTTCGTGTATACATGTACGCTGTTTTTTAGCGGAATCTGTGTATTCTATTTATTTCATTATAAAAAAACTTCTGAGCTAAAATGTTAAGAACGAAAATTACTGGGCAATTAGTCTCTATTAAATTTAGTAGGTTATAAAATCCTAATTGGGCCGACAACAACATGAGCCATGAATGAAATTAGCGGGCCTTCGACCAACCTGAAATTTAATGGGCTGAAATTTCAAATGGGCTGATTACTACATGGGTTGTCCATCTTGGGCCGAGCTACTTAGTGGGCCAAAAGTCTAATTGGGCTTCTTATTTCATGGGCCACCACGTCAGATACATGTCAGATGATGATGTGGCAGTCAAGTTAACACCGCTATGACAACGTCAGTTAAGTGCCATCAATGACGGCCAAGAACTGTCATGGAATGCACATGGTCCAATTATGACGCGATATACATGACGGATTTCTAATTCGTCAAAGACACCCCTTCATGACGGACTTACGCTGGTCCATGACGGATTGAGACTGTCATGGATCAACAGAATTCTTGTAGTGACAGCAGTATCCTGGGTCGCCACCACCATCGCCCGCCCTTCCATCACCCCAAGCTTATCCCACGTTTCTGTTTCTATGGAAGTGTCTTGCATGCTGTCGTCCAGCTCATCTTCCTGCCCCCCATCACCATGTCCTGCTGCGCTCCCTGCCATGTCTACCCTGATCCTTGCCCAGCATCCGTCCTTGTCCTTGCCAACACTAGGAGCCGCAGGATCAGGACCACTGGGTTTGGACGGTGGGGGAGGTTGGGGAGCCCCCGACCCCCCAGCACCAGACCCCGATCCACCAGCGCTCCTACGCTGACTCGGACGCTCAACCTCCACCTTGATCTGATAGCCTTCACTGTTAAACCACACTTCCACCGTTCCGTTCAGCTTCTCTGGTGACTTACACGCCAATTTCATCCTCACCGGCCCCAACCGAATGAGAGAGAGTTCATCCACCACAACCGGCTGCCCCAACATCTTAAATCCTTCCTTGATCCTCTCCTCCCTACGGTGCTTTTGGGGGATGCCATGAAGCTTAACCCACACTTCCGGCATGACCATCGGCTGGATCACCTCGTGTAGCCAGTCCCGCACCCTTGCGGTAATGTCATGAGAGGGAAGAAAAAGCTTTCCAATCGATCTGGCCATGTGCAGAAGATCTGCCGAGGGAAACACCACCAGGAAATCATCATCACCAACCTGCGTAACTTGCCAATCCCACTCACCTGTGACAATGTTCTTGAGCTCTTGTTTTAGGATACGCGGATTCAACTTGTCCGGCTCCGCCGAGAGGATCGCCGCATTTGCCACCTCCTGGTCGACAGGCCGCTCCTCCTCAGCGTCTTCGGCAAACTCGAGGCAAAAGAAACCTTCTCCTGAAATCGCACTCCCCATGATCTGCAGCTTGGCCGCCCTGCCGCGCGAAGGGCAATAGGTAGAGGCGTGCCCCTCCTCCTTGCACAGAACACACAGGGGCTTAAAGGTGCACTTGGATTGGTAGTGCCCAAGTCTACCGCACTTGAAACACTCCACATCCGGCACATCTTCCACCGGAATGGGCTCCCCCGCTGTTCCTTTAGCGGATGGAAGTGTCGCCTGAAGGAAATATGCCCTAGAGGCAATAATAAAGTTATTATTTATTTCCTTATATCATGATAAATGTTTATTATTCATGCTAGAATTGTATTAACCGGAAACATAATACATGTGTGAATACATAGACCAACAGAGTGTCACTAGTATGCCTCTACTTGACTAGCTCGTTAATCAAAGATGGTTATGTTTCCTAACCATGAACAAAGAGTTGTTATTTGATTAACGAGGTCACATCATTAGTTGAATGATCTGATTGACATGACCCATTCCATTAGCTTAGCACCCGATCGTTTAGTATGTTGCTATTGCTTTCTTCATGACTTATACATGTTCCTATAACTATGAGATTATGCAACTCCCGTTTACCGGAGGAACACTTTGGGTACTACCAAACGTCACAACGTAACTGGGTGATTATAAAGGAGTACTACAGGTGTCTCCAATGGTAGATGTTGGGTTGGCGTATTTCGAGATTAGGGTTTGTCACTCCGATTGTCGGAGAGGTATCTCTGGGCCCTCTCGGTAATGCACATCACATAAGCCTTGCAAGCACTGCAACTAATATGTTAGTTGTGAGATGATGTATTACGGAACGAGTAAAGAGACTTGCCAGTAACGAGATTGAACTAGGTATTGGATACCGACGATCGAATCTCGGGCAAGTAACATACCGATGACAAAGGGAACAACGTATGTTGTTATGCGGTCTGACCGATAAAGATCTTCGTAGAATATGTAGGAGCCAATATGGGCATCCAGGTCCCGCTATTGGTTATTGACCGGAGACGTGTCTCGGTCATGTCTACATTGTTCTCGAACCGTAGGGTCCGCACGCTTAACGTTACGATGACAGTTATTATGAGTTTATGCATTTTGATGTACCGAAGGTTGTTCGGAGTCCCGGATGAGATCACGGACATGACGAGGAGTCTCGAAATGGTCGAGACGTAAAGATTGATATATTGGAAGCCTATGTTTGGACATCGGAAGTGTTCCGGGTGAAATCGGGATTTTACCGGAATACCGGGAGGGTTACCGGAACCCCCCGGGAGACTAATGGGCCTATTGGGCCTTAGTGGAAAAAAAGAGAAAAAGGGAAAAGGCCCAAGCTGGCCGGCGCCCCCCTTCCCCAAGTCCTATTAGGAATAGGATAAGGGGCCGGCCCCCCTTCTCTCTCTTTTCCCCCCGGGAGTCCTAATTGGATTAGGATTGGGGGGAGGAGTCCTACTCCCGGTGGGAGTAGGACTCCCCTGCGCCTCCCCTCCCTTGGCCGGCCAGCCCCCCTCCTCCAACCTTTATATACGGGGGCAGGGGGCACCCCAAGACACACAACTTGATCCTTGAGATCGCTCCTTAGCCGTGTGCGGTGCCCCTTGCCACCAAATTCCACCTCGATCGTACCGTTGTAGTGCTTAGGCGAAGCCCTGCGTCGGTAGTACATCAAGATCGTCACCACGCCGTCGTGCTGACGGAACTCCTCCCCGAAGCTTTGCTGGATCGGAGCCCGGGGATCGTCATCGAGCTGAACGTGTGCTAAGAACTCGGAGGTGCCGGAGTAACGGTGCTTGGATCGGTCGGATCGGGAAGAAGACGTACGACTACTTCCTCTACGTTGTGTGATCGCTTCCGCAGTCGGTCTGCGTTGGTACGTAGACAACACTCTCCCCTTTCGTTGCTGTGCATCACCATGATCTTGCGTGTGCGTAGGAAAATTTTCGAAATTACTACGTTCCCCAACAGTGGCATCCGAGCCTAGGTTTTATGGTTTGATGTTATATGCACGAGTAGAACACAAGTGAGTTGTGGGCGATACAAGTCATACTGCCTACCAGCATGTCATACTTTGGTTCAGCGGTATTGTTGGTTGAGACGATCCGGACCAACCTTACGCGTACTCTTACGCGAGACCGGTTCCCTCGACGTGCTTTGCACATAGATGGCTTGCGGAAGACTGTCTCTCCAACTTTAGTTGAACCAAGTGTGACTACGCCCGGTCCTTGAGAAGGTTAAAACGGAGTCTATTTGACGAACTATCGTTGTGGTTTTGATGCGTAGGTGAGATGAGTTCTTACTTAAGCCCGTAGCAGCCACGTAAAACTTGCAACTACAAAGTAGAGGACGTCTAACTTGTTTTTGCAGGGCATGTTGTGATGTGATATGGTCAAAGCATGATGCTGATTTTATTGTATGAGATGATCATGTTTTGTAACCGAGTTATCGGCAACTGGCAGGAGCCATATGGTTGTCGCTTTATTGTATGAAATGCAATCGCGATGTAATGCTTTACTTTATTACTAAGCGGTAGTGATAGTCGTGGAAGCATAAGATTGGCGAGACGACAACGATGCTACGATGGAGATCAAGGTGTCGCGCCGGTGACGATGGTGATCATGACGGTGCTTCGGAGATGGAGATCACAAGCACAAGAAGATGATGGCCATATCATATCACTTATATTGATTGCATGTGATGTTTATCCTTTTATGCATCTTATCTTGCTTTGATTGACGGTAGCATTATAAGATGATCTCTCACTAAATTATCAAGAAGTGTTCTCCCTGAGTATGCACCGTTGCCAAAGTTCGTCGTGCCCAGACACCACGTGATGATCGGGTGTGATAAGCTCTACGTCCATCTACAACGGGTGCAAGCCAGTTTTGCACACGCAGAATACTCAGGTTAAACTTGACGAGCCTAGCATATGCAGATATGGCCTCGGAACATAGAGACCGAAAGGTCGAGCGTGAATCATATAGTAGATATGATCAACATGACGATGTTCACCATTGAAAACTACTCCATCTCACATGATGATCGGTTATGGTTTAGTTGATTTGGATCACGTGATCACTTAGAGAATTAGAGGGATATCTATCTAAGTGGGAGTTCTTAAGTAATATGATTAATTGAACTTAAATTTATCATGAACTTAGTCCTGGTAGTATTTTGCAAATTATGTTGTAGATCAATAGCTCGCGTTGTTGCTTCCCTGTGTTTATTTTGATATGTTCCTGGAGAAAATTTTGTTGAAAGATGTTAGTAGCAATGATGCAGATTGGATCCGTGATCTGAGGTTTATCCTCATTGCTGCACAGAAAAATTATGTCCTTGATGCACCGCTAGGTGACAGACCTATTGCAGGAGCAGATGCAGACGTTATGAATGTTTGGCTAGCTCAACATGATGACTACTTGATAGTTTAGTGCACCATGCTTAATGGCTTAGAATCGGGACTTCAAAGACGTTTCGAACGTCATGGACGATATGAGATGTTCCAGGAGTTGAAGTTAATATTTCAAGAAAATACCCGAGTTGAGAGTTATGAAGTCTCCAACAAGTTCTATAGCAAAAAGATGGAGGAGAATCGCTCAACTAGTGAGCATATGCTCAGATTGTCTGGGTACTACAATCGCTTGAATCAAGTGGGAGTTAATCTTCCAGATAAGATAGTGATTGACAGAATTCTCTAGTCACCATCACCAAGTTAGCAGAACTTCGTGATGAACTATAATATGCAAGGGATAACGGAAACAACTCCCAAGCTCTTCGTGATGCTGAAATCAACGAAGGTAGAAATCAAGAAAAACATCAAGTGTTGATGGTTGACAAGACCACTAGTTTCAAGAAAAGGGCAAAGGGAAAAAGGGGAACTTCAAGAAGAACGGCAAGCAAGTTGCTGCTCAAGTGAAGAAGCCCAAGTCTGGACCTAAGCCTGAGACTGAGTGCTTCTACTGCAAAGGGACTGGTCACTGGAAGCGGAACTAACCCAAGTGATTGGCGGATAAGAAGGATGGCAAAGTGAACATAAGTATATTTGATATACATGTTATTGATGTGTACTTTACTAGTGTTTATAGCAAACCCTCAGTATTTGATACTAGTTCAGTTGCTAAGAGTAGTAACTTGAAACGGGGGTTGCAGAATAAACAGAGACTAGTTAAGGGTGAAGTGACGATGTGTGTTGGAAGTAGTTCCAAGATTGATATGATCATCATCGCACACTCCCCTATACTTTCGGGATTAGTGTTGAACTTAAATAAGTGTTATTTGGTTTTTGCGTTGAGCATGAATATGATTTGATCATGTTTATTGCAATACGGTTATTCATTAAAGTCAGAGAATAATTGTTGTTCTGTTTACATGAATAAAACCTTCGATGGTCATACACCCAATGAAACAAGTTCGTTGGATCTCGATCGTAATAATACACATATTCATAATATTGAAACCAAAAGATGCAAAGTTAATAATGATAGTGCAACTTATTTGTGGCACTGCTGTTTAGGTCATATTGGTGTAAAGCGCATGAAGAAACTCCATACTGATGGGCTTTTGGAACCACTTGATTATGAATCACTCGGTACTTGCGAACCGTGCCTCATAGGCAAGATGACCAAAACACCGTTCTCCGGTACTATGGAGAGAGCAACAGATTTATTGGAAATCATACATACCGATGTCTGTGGTCCGATGAATATTGAGGCTCGTGGCGGATATCGTTATTTTCTCACCTTCACAGATGATTTAAGCAGATATGGGAATATCTACTTGATGAAACATAAGTCTGAAACATTTGAAAAGTTCAAAGAATTTCAGAGTGAAGTGGAAAATCATCGTGACAAGAAAATAAAAGTTTCTACGATATGATCGCAGAGGTAAAATATTTGAGTTACGAGTTTGGTCTTCAATTGAAACAATGTGGAATAGTTTCACAAAATCATGCCATATGGAACACCACAGCATAATGGTGTGTCCTAACGTCATAACCGTACTTTATTGGATATAGTGCAATCTATGATGTATCTTACCGATCTACCACTATCGTTTTGGGGTTATGCATTAGAGACAGCTGCATTCACGTTAAATAGGGCACCATCTAAATCCGTTGAGACGACACCGTGTGAACGATGGTTTGGCAAGAAACCTAAGCTGTCGTTTCTTAAAGTTTGGGGTTGTGATGCTTATATGAAAAGGTTTCATCCTAGTAAGCTCAAACCCAAATCGGAGAAATATGTCTTCATAGGATACCCAAAGGAGACTATTGGGTACACCTTCTATCACAAATCCGAAGGCAAGACTTTTGTTGCTAAATTCGGAGTTTTTCTAGAGAAGGAGTTTCTCTCGAAAGAAGTGAGTGGGAGGAAAGTAGAACTTGATGACGTAACTGTACCTACTCCTTTATTGGAAAGTAGTACATCACAGAAAACTGTTTCTGCGACACCTACACCAATTAGTGGGGAAGCTAATGATGATGATCATGTAACTTCAGATCAAGTTACTACCAAACCTTGTAGGTAAACCAGAGTAAGATCCACGCCAGAATGGTACGGTAATCCTTCTCTGGAAGTCATGCTACTAGATCATGATGAACCTACGAACTATGAGGAAGCGATGGTGAGCCCAGATTCCGCAAAGTGGCTTGAGGCCATGAAATCTGAGATATGATCCATGTATGAGAACAAAGTATGGACTTTAGTTGACTTGCCCGATGATCGGCAAGCCATAGAAAATAAATGGATCTTCAAGAGGAAGACGGACGCTGATAGTAGTGTTACTATCTACAAAGCTAGAATTGTCGCAAAAGGTTTTCGACAAGTTCAAGGTGTTGACTACGATGAGATTTTCTCACTCGTATCTATGCTTGAGTCTGTCCGAATCATGTTAGCAATTGCCGCATTTTATGAAATCTGGCAAATGGATAAACAAAACTGCATTCCTTAATGGATTTATTAAAGAAGAGTTGTATGTGATGCAACTAGAAGGTTTTGTCGATCCAAAAGGTGCTAACAAAATGTGCAAGCACCAGCGATCCATCTGTGGACTGGTGCAAGCATCTCGGAGTTGGAATATACGCTTTGATAAGTTGATCAAAGCATATAGTTTTATACAGACTTGCGGTGAAGCCTGTATTTACAAGAAAGTGAGTGGGAGCACTACAACATTTCTGATATGTATATGTGAATGACATATTGTTGATCGGAAAGAATGTAGAATTATTCTGTAAAGCATAAAGGAGTGTTTGAAAGGAGTTTTTCAAAGAAAGACTTCGGTGAAGCTGCTTACATATTGAGCTTCAAGATCTATAGAGATAGATCAAGACGCTTGATAAGTTTTTCAATAAGTACATACCTTGACAACATTTTGAAGTAGTTCAAAATGGAACAGTCAAAGAAAAGGTTTCTTGCCTGTGTTACAAGGTGTGAAGTTGAGTAAGACTCAAAGCCCGACCACGGCAGAAGATAGAAAGAGAATGAAAGTCATTCCCTATGCCTTGGCCATAGGTTCTATAAAGTATGTCATGCTGTATACCAGATCTATTGTATACCCTGCACTGATTTGGCAAGGGAGTACAATAGTGATCTAGGAGTAGATCACTTGACAGCGGTCAGAATTATCCTTAGTGAAATAAGGATATGTTTCTCGATTATGGACGTGACAAAAGGTTCGTCGTAAAGGGTTACGCCGATGCAAGTTTTGACACTAATCTAGATGACTCTAAGTCTCAGTCTAGATACATATTGAAAGTGGGAGCAATTAACTAGAGTAGCTCCATGAAGAGCATAGTTGACATAGAAATTTGCAAAATACATGTGGATCTGAATATGGCAGACCCGTTGACTAAGATTCTCTCACAAGCAAAACATGATCACACCTTAGTACTCTTTGGGTGTTAATCACATAGAGATGTGAACTAGATTACTGACTCTAGTAAACCCTTTGAGTGTTGGTCACATGACGATGTGAACTATGGGTGTTAATCACATGGTGATGTGAACTATTGCTGCTAAATCACATGGCGATGTGAACTAGATTATTGACTCTAGTGCAAGTGGGAGACTGAAGGAAATATGCCCTAGAGGCAATAATAAAGTTATCATTTATTTCCTTATATCATGATAAATGTTTATTATTCATGCTAGAATTGTATTAACCGGAAACATAATACATGTGTGAATACATAGACCAACAGAGTGTCACTAGTATGCCTCTACTTGACTAGCTCGTTAATCAAAGATGGTTATGTTTCCTAACCATGGACAAAAGAGTTGTTATTTGATTAACGAGGTCACATCATTAGTTGAATGATCTGATTGACATGACCCATTCCATTAGCTTAGCACACGATCGTTTAGTATGTTGCTATTGCTTTCTTCATGACTTATACATGTTCCTATGACTATGAGATTATGCAACTCCCGTTTACCGGAGGAACACTTTGGGTACTACCAAACGTCACAACGTAACTGGGTGATTATAAAGGAGTACTACAGGTGTCTCCAAAGGTAGATGTTGGGTTGGCGTATTTCGAGATTAGGATTTGTCACTCCGATTGTCGGAGAGGTATCTCTGGGCCCTCTCGGTAATGCACATCACTTAAGCCTTGCAAGCATTGCAACTAATGAGTTAGTTGCGGGATGATGTATTACGGAACGAGTAAAGAGACTTGCCAGTAACGAGATTGAACTAGGTATTGGATACCGACGATCGAATCTCGGGCAAGTAACATAACGATGACAAAGGGAACAACGTATGTTGTTATGCGGTCTGACCGATAAAGATCTTCGTAGAATATGTAGGAGCCAATATGGGCATCCAGGTCCCGCTATTGGTTATTGACCGGAGACGTGTCTCGGTCATGTCTACATTGTTCTCGAACCGTAGGGTCCGCACGCTTAACGTTACGATGACAGTTATTATGAGTTTATGCATTTTGATGTACCGAAGGTTGTTCGGAGTCCCGGATGAGATCACGGACATGACGAGGAGTCTCGAAATGGTCGAGACGTAAAGATTGATATATTGGAAGCCTATGTTTGGACATCGGAAGTGTTCCGGGTGAAATCGGGATTTTACCGGAATACCGGGAGGGTTACCGGAACCCCCCGGGAGACTAATGGGCCTATTGGGCCTTAGTGGAAAAAAAGAGAAAAAGGGAAAAGGCCCAAGCTGGCCGGCGCCCCCCTTCCCCAAGTCCTATTAGGAATAGGATAAGGGGCCGGCCCCCCTTCTCTCTCTTTTCCCCCCGGGAGTCCTAATTGGATTAGGATTGGGGGGAGGAGTCCTACTCCCGGTGGGAGTAGGACTCCCCTGCGCCTCCCCTCCCTTGGCCGGCCGGTCCCCCTCCTCCAACCTTTATATACGGGGGCAGGGGGCACCCCAAGACACACAACTTGATCCTTGAGATCGCTCCTTAGCCGTGTGCGGTGCCCCCTGCCACCAAATTCCACCTCGATCGTACCGTTGTAGTGCTTAGGCGAAGCCCTGCGTCGGTATTACATCAAGATCGTCACCACGCCATCGTGCTGACGGAACTCCTCCCCGAAGCTTTGCTGGATCGGAGCCTGGGGATCGTCATCGAGCTGAACATGTGCTAAGAACTCGGAGGTGCCGGAGTAATGGTGCTTGGATCGGTCGGATCGGGAAGAAGACGTACGACTACTTCCTCTATGTTGTGTGATCGCTTCCGCAGTCGGTCTGCGTTGGTACGTAGACAACACTCTCCCCTCTCGTTGCTGTGCATCACCATGATCTTGCGTGTGCGTAGGAAAATTTTCGAAATTACTGCGTTCCCCAACACCTTGACCCCTTAACGACCCTCGACCCTCTACCCTAGTTCCCGACCCTCGACCAATAGAGGAGAAGAAGAAAGGAATAGCTAGAGGAGAAGATCGAAGAAAAAAAGAAGAAACAAAAGAGGAGAAGAAGAAAGGAATAGTGGAGAAGAAGAGAAAATAATAGTGGAGAAGAAGAGAAAATAGAATATATTCTATTTTCTCTTCTTCTCCACTATTCCTTTCTTCTTCTCCTCTTCTTTTTCTTCTGTTTTCTTCTTCTTATTTATTTCTCCTCTTCTTTTCGGTAGAGGAAACCCTAAATAGCTAGCAAGTATCGTGGGTGTGAGATACATGTGGCCTTCGGTGTCGGACACTACATCCACGTCCCACAAGTGACGTGGGCGTCGAAACCCGCGCCACTTGTGGGATGTGGATTTAGTGTCCGACACCGACGGTACATGTATCTCACACCGACGATACTTTCTATTTAGGGTTTCTCCTCTACCACTCGGCGGCCCTCTCGACGACCCTCGTTCCCGATAAAATAAAGAGGAAGAAGAAGAAGAAGAAAAAAGAGAAGAAAGAATAGAGGAGAAGAACCCTCGAACCCTCGAACCCTAGACGACCCTCTTCTTCCTCTCATGTTCGAGAGGATCGCCGAGGGGTCGGGAGGTTGCCTAGTGTCAAAGGAAACCCTAAATAGCTAGCAAGTATCGTGGGTGTGAGATACATGTGGCCTTCGGTGTCGGACACTACATCCACGTCCCACAAGTGACGTGGGCGTCGAAACCCGCGCCACTTGTGGGATGTGGATTTAGTGTCCGACACCGACGGTACATGTATCTCACACCGACGATACTTTCTATTTAGGGTTTCTCCTCTACCACTCGGCGGCCCTCTCGACGACCCTCGTTCCCGATAAAATAAAGAGGAAGAAGAAGAAGAAAAAAGAAGAGAAGTCTCCTCTATTCTTTCCTCGCCTCTCTCATGAATGTCCGGCGTTCTCGACCGCCCCTCCCCACGTGTCGAAGAAAAAAAAGAAGAAAAAAAAGAGGAGAAGAAGAAAGGAATAGAGGAGAAAAGAGAAAAATAGAATATATTCTATTTTATATTCTATTTTTCTCTTTTCTCCTCTATTCCTTTCTTCTTCTCCTCTTTTTTTTCTTCTTTTTTCTTCTTCTTATTTATTTCTCCTCGTCTTCCTCTCCCCTCTCGGCGACCCTAGCTAGACCCCCTCTCGACCCTCGACCCCTAGGCGACCGTCGACCCCTCTTTTTTTTTTCTTCCTCTTCTATTTTATCCTCTTCTTCCTCTACCGCTCGGCGACCCTCGACGACCCTCGTTCCCGATAAAAAAAGAGGAAGAAGAAGAAAAAAAAGAGGAGAAGAAAGAATAGAGGAGAAGTCTCCTCTATTCTTTCTTCTCCTCTTTTTTTTTCTTCTTCTTCCTCTTTTTTTTTATCCTCTTCCTCCTCTCATGTTCGACGACCCTCGACCCCTCGACGACCCTAGACCCCCTCTCGACCCCCTCTTCTTCTCCCTCTTCTAATTCATTTGTTCATATGAATATAAAAAACAATTTCATATTTACAATAATTAATATCACCAAAAAAATCCTAATTTTTCTAAAGAACTATTTTTTGCATATATACATGAACATAGATATATACATAGAGAACATATATACATATATATATATATATAAAAAGCAAGCATATATATGAAAAAATATCTATGAACAGAAAACAAATCCTAATATAGCTATGAAAAAATATCTATGAACAAAAAAATATCTATGAAAAAACAAGCATATATATATACATATATACAAATCCTAACAAGCATATATATACATATATATGAAAAAGAATATAACAGAAAAAAAGGGCGCCGCGGCCGGACCAGAGGAGGACCGCGACGGCGACGATGGGGGCGGGCGGGCGACGGCGACGGCGACGGCGGGGCGGCGCGCGGGTGGCCGACGGCGACGGGGCGCAGGGCGCGCGGGGGCGCGACGAGGACGGCGGGGGCAGGGACGGCGACGGAGAGCAGGGCGCGCGGGGGCGCGACGAGGACGGCGGGGGCGGCGAGGGCGCCGGCGCGCGGGGGCAGGGGCGCGGGGCGACGGCGACGGCGAGCACGAGGCAGGGACGGCGAGCATGGGGCGGCGACGGCGAGCGGGGCGCGCGGGGGCGCGACGAGGACAGCGGGGGCGGCGAGGGCGCCGGCGCGTGGGGGCAGGGGCGCGGGGCGACGGCGACGGCGAGGGGTCGACGGTGACAACGGGGAGGAGGAGCCTGACGGCGTCGGCGAAGGGGAGTGGGAGAAGTTGGCGAAAATTTTGCAAGTGTGGGCTTATATAGCCACACCTTTTGAAAGTTGGCACGGTATCATCATTTCACCCACATAGCATGTGCAACAAAGTTGAGATGGTTACGGCAAAAACTGGATGCACTTCGTGTACAAAACGGACAATCTCTTTCGAAGTATCAGGGTTTCGGACGAAAGATCATCTGTTACAAAGGGATTTCATTTTCTTGAACTTATTTGAACTCCATATTTTTTCTGTGTTCAAAATGCACCATTCAAAGACACATCATCAATTTTCAACCCTTTCTGACTTCATTTGTTATTTTTCATGCATTTATTGATTTTTTTGAGCTATAAGACCCTGAAATTGAAAAGCATTTCAAATGGACTCCGAAAAGGTTGAAAGTTGGCATGGTATTATCATTTCACCCACATAGCATGTGCAACAAAGTTGAGATGGTTACGGCAAAAACTGGATGCACTTCGTGTACAAAACGGACAATCTCTTTCGAAGTATCAGGGTTTCGGACGAAAGATCATCTGTTACAAAGGGATTTCATTTTCTTGAACTTATTTGAACTCCATATTTTTTCTGTGTTCAAAATGCACCATTCAAAGACACATCATCAATTTTCAACCCTTTCTGACTTCATTTGTTATTTTTCATGCATTTATTGATTTTTTTTGAGCTATAAGACCCTGAAATTGAAAAGCATTTCAAATGGACTCCGAAAAGGTTGAAAGTTGGCATGGTATTATCATTTCACCCACATAGCATGTGCAACAAAGTTGAGATGGTTACGGCAAAAACTGGATGCACTTCGTGTACAAAACGGACAATCTCTTTCGAAGTATCAGGGTTTCGGACGAAAGATCATCTGTTACAAAGGGATTTCATTTTCTTGAACTTATTTGAACGCCATATTTTTTCTGTGTTCAAAATGCACAATTCAAAGACACATCATCAATTTTCAACCCTTTCTGACTTCATTTGTTATTTTTCATGGATTTATTGATTTTTTTGAGCTATAAGACCCTGAAATTGAAAAGCATTTCAAATGAACTCCGAAAAGGTTGAAAGTTGGCATGGTGTCATCATTTCACCCACATAGCATGTGCAACAAAGTTGAGATGGTTACGGAAAAAACTGGATGCACTTCGTGTACAAAACGAACAATCTCTTTCGAAGTATCAGAGTTTCGGACGAAAGATCATCTGTTACAAAGTTGGCATGGTATCATCATAATAGTTGCGGGAGAAAGTCTTCACTTTTTCTTCGCTTGTGTCATTTGCTTATTGCGCCGTAACCATGGATAATCTTCATTGTTTATCAGGATGCTTGGGTCAGCCTTGACATTGAAGGGAGGAATTTCATGAAACTTTTCATAATCTTCAGACATGTCTGTCTTGCCGTCCATTCCTAGGATGTCCCTTTTTCCTGAAAGAACTATGTGGCGCTTTGGCTCATCGTATGATGTATTCGCTTCCTTATCTTTTCTTTTTCTCGGTTTGGTAGACATGTCCTTCACATAGATAACCTGTGCCACATCATTGGCTAGGACGAACGGTTCGTCAGTGTACCCAAGATTTTTCAGATCCACTGTTGTCATTCCATACTGTGGGTCTACCTGTACGCCGCCGCCAAACAGAATGACCCATTTGCACTTAAACAAAGGGACCTTAAAATCAGGTCCGTAGTCAAGTTCCCATATGTCCACTATGTAACCATAATATGTGTCCTTTCTGCTCTCGGTTGCTGCATCAAAGCGGACACCGCTGTTTTGGTTGGTGCTCTTTTGATCTTGGGCGATCGTGTAAAATGTATTCCCATTTATCTCGTATCCTTTGTAAGTCAATACAGTCAAAGATGGTCCCCTGGACAACAAGTACAACTCATCACAAACAGTGTTGTCACCTCTGAGACGTGTTTCCAACCAACTGCTGAAAGTCCTGATGTGTTCACATGTAATCCAGTCGTCGCATTGCTCCGGGTGTTTGGAGCGCAGACTGTTCTTGTGTTCATCGACATACGGGGTCACCAAGGTAGAGTTCTGTAGAACTGTGTAGTGTGCTTGAGACCAAGAATATCCGTCCCTGCATATTATTGAGTCTCTTCCAAGAGTGCCTTTTCCAGTCAGTCTCCCCTCATACCGCGATTTGGGGAGACCTATCTTGTTAAGGCCAGGAATGAAGTCAACACAAAACCCGATAACATCCTCTGTTTGATGGCCCATGGAGATGCTTCCTTCTGGCCTAGCGCGGTTACGGACATATTTCTTTAGAACTCCCATGAACCTCTCAAAGGGGAACATATTGTGTAGAAATACGGGCCCCATGATGACAATCTCGTCGACTAGATGAACTAGGACGTGCGTCATGATATTGAAGAAGGATGGTGGGAACACCAGCTCGAAACTGACAAGACATTGCGCCACATCACTCCTTAGCCTTGGTACCATTTCTGGATCGATCACCTTCTGAGAGATTGCATTGAGGAATGCACATAGCTTCGCAATGGCTAATCGGACGTTTTCCGGTAAAAGCCCCCTCAATGCAACCGGAAGCAGTTGCGTCATAATCACGTGGCAGTCATGAGACTTTAGGTTCTAAAACTTTTTCTCTGGCATATTTATTATTCCCTTTATATTCGATGAGAAGCCAGTCGTGACCTTCATACTAAGCAGGCATTCAAAGAAGATTTCATTCTCTTCTTTCGTAAGAGCGTAGCTGGCAGGACCTTTATACTGCTTCGGAGGCATGTCGTCTTTTTCGTGCAAACGTTGCAGGTCCTCCCGTGCCTCCGGCGTATCTTTTGTCTTCCCATACACGCCCAAGAAGCCTAGCAGGTTCACGCAAAGGTTCTTCGTCACGTGCATCACGTCGATTGAGGAGCGGACCTCTAGGTCTTTCCAGTAGGGTAGGTCCCAAAATATAGATTTCTTCTTCCACATGGGTGCGTGTCCCTCAGCGTCATTCGGAACAGCTAGTCCACCGGGACCCTTTCCAAAGATGACGTAGGGTAAATCATTGACCATAGCAAGCACGTGATCACCGGTGCGCATGGCGGGCTTCTTCCGGTGATCTGCCTCGCCTTTGAAATGCTTGCCTTTCTTTCGACATTGATGGTTGGTTGGAAGAAATCGACGATGGCCCAGGTACACATTCTTCCTGCATTTGTCCAGGTATATACTTTCAGTGTCATCTAAACAGTGCGTGCATGCGTGGTATCCTTTGTTTGTCTGTCCTGAAAGGTTACTGAGAGCGGGCCAATCGTTGATGGTCACGAACAGCAACGCCTTAAGGTTAAATTCCTCCTGTCTGTGCTCATCCCACGTACGTACACCGTCTCCATTCCACAGCTGTAAAAGTTCTTCAACTAATGGCCTTAGGTACACATCAATTTCGTTGCCGGGTTGCTTAGGGCCTTGGATGAGAACTGGCATCATAATGAACTTCCGCTTCATGCACATCCAAGGAGGAAGGTTATACATACATAGAGTCACGGGCCAGGTGCTGTGATTACTGCTCTGCTCCCCGAAAGGATTAATGCCATCCGCGCTTAAAGCAAACCATACATTCCTTGGGTCCTTTGCAAACTCATCCCAGTACTTTCTCCCGATTTTTCTCCACTGCGACCCGTCAGCGGGTGCTCTCAACTTCCCATCTTTCTTTCGGTTCTCACTGTGCCATCGCATCAACTTGGCATGCTCTTCGTTTCTGAACAGACGTTTCAACCGTAGTATTATAGGAGCATACCACATCACCTTTGCAGGGACCCTCTTCCTGAGGGGCTCGCCGTCAACATCACCGGGGTCATCTCGTCTGATCTTATACCGCAGCGCACCGCATACCGGGCATGCGTTCAGATCCTTGTATGCACCGCGGTAGAGGATGCAGTCATTAGGGCATGCATGTATCTTCTCCACCTCCAATCCTAGAGGGCATACGACCTTCTTTGCTGCGTATGTACTATCGGGCAATTCGTTATCCTTTGGAAGCTTCTTCTTCAATATTTTCAGTAGCTTCTCAAATCCTTTGTCAGCCACAACATTCTCTGCCTTCCACTGCAGCAATTCCAGTACGGTACCGAGCTTTGTGTTGCCATCTTCGCAATTGGGGTATAACCCTTTTTTGTGATCCTCTAACATGCGATCGAACTTCAGCTTCTCCTTTTGAATAATGCATTGCGTCCTTGCATCGACAATGACCCGGCGGAGATCATCATCATCGGGCACATCGTCTGGTTCCTCTTGATCTTCAGCAGCTTCACCCGTGGCAGCATCATTGGGCACATCGTCTGGTTCCTCTTGATCTTCACCAGCTCCCCCCGTTGCAGCATCACTGTATTCAGGGGGCACATAGTTGTCATCGTACTCTTCTTCTTCGCCGTCTTCCATCATAACCCCTATTTCTCCGTGCCTCGTCCAAACATTATAGTGTGGCATGAAACCCTTGTAAAGCAGGTGGGAGTGAAGGATTTTCCGGTTAGAGTAAGACCTCGTATTCCCACATTCAGCGCATGGACAACACATAAAACCATTCTGCTTGTTTGCCTCAGCCGCATCGAGAAACTCATGCACGCCCTTAATGTACTCGCGGGTGTGTCTGTCACCGTACATCCATTGCCGGTTCATCTGCGTGCATTATATATAATTAAGTGTCCAAATTAATAGAAGTCCATCATCACATTAAAACCAAAGTACATACATAGTTCTCATCTAACAACATATAGCTCTCCAGAGCATCTAATTAATTAAACCATACATTGAAACTATGTAAAACATTTCAATGCGAAAACAAATGCGATCATAATCGCAACCAAGGTAACAATTGATCCAACGGCATAATGATACCAAGCCTCGGTATGAATGGCATATTTTCTAATCTTTCTAATCTTCAAGCGCATTGCATCCATCTTGATCTTGTGATCATCGACGACATCCGCAACATGCAACTCCAATATCATCTTCTCCTCCTCAATTTTTTTTATTTTTTCCTTCAACAAATTGTGTTCTTCTTCAACTAAATTTAACCTCTCGACAATAGGGTCGATTGGCATTTCCGATTCACATACATCCTAGATAAATAAAATCTATGTCACATTGGTCGGCATAATTTTCATAAAGAATAAATGAACCAATAGTTATAAAGATAATATACATACCACATCCGAATCATAGACAGGACGAGGGCCGACGGGGGCGGATACCAAAACCATCGCACTATATAAGATGCAATAATAAATGTAAGAAAATGATACAAGTATCTATCTAAACATACAAGTAAGAATATTTTTCCTTTCAGAAAGAAGATAAGAACAAGAGGCTCACCACGGTGGTGTCGGTGATGAGATCGGCGCGGGTGATCGATGGCGGTGAAGACGGGGACGGGGCATGACGGACCGCTAAATCTAGACAAATCTCGAGGAAAATGGAGCTTGGAGGTCGAGCTTCGAGAGGAGAAAGCTTAAGTAGTGTGGCTCGGGCATTCCATCGAACACCTCATGTGCATAGGAGGTGAGCTAGAGCACCACAAACCCCTCCCCTCGCCGGCCTGAGAAAAACAGAGCACTGGAGTGCTCTGCTCCCGGGCGAGGGTATATATAGGCACCTCATTGGTCCCGGTTGATGACATGAACCGGGACTAAAGGGGAGCCTTTGGTCCCGGTTCAAGCCACCAACCGGGACCAATGGTGGTGGGCCAGGAGGGAGGCCCTTTGGTCCCGGTTCATCCCACCAACCGGGACCAAAAGGTCCATACAAACCGGGACCAATGGCCCACGTGGCCCGGCCGGCCCCCTGGGCTCACGAACCGGGACCAATGCCCACATTGGTCCCGGTTCAAGACTGAACCGGGACTAATGGGCTGAGGCGGCCTGGACCATAGCCCCTTTTTCTACTAGTGATGCCGCGGATAAGCTTCCGGAGCTGGAGCGACAGACCCTTGCCTACTTTAGCGATTATGAGCAGCTCTGGCCTCTCCAGGACCGCATAGACGCCGCCGTCGCGCTTTGCGAGCCCACCCTCGCTTCCGTATGATCATTTTTTCTTTTTATGTCGTAGTAGTATTATTAGCTAGGTAGTATATAACTAGATTCCTGGGAAAAAGAAACCCTAGGTAACTAGATAGTTTCTGTTTTTTGATGCACTGGTCCCTCGCAGATAGATCATCGTGGATCGGCCGTGTCGCCTAGATGTTGGCCTCTTGTAATGAGATTTGTTGTTTTATTGAGTGTAAGAAATTTGTTTTTTAATGTATTTGTTTACGCATAGTTGAAGAATATCTATATGTTGGGTCATCTGGATCATTGAAGTATTACTTGTAGATGTACCCATAAATAACCTTCTTTCCCAAAAAGAAAGAAAGTCTCTGAGACGTGTAATTGCCTCATGTTCTGTGACCTTAGAGCCATGAAGGCGGTGGATCCCGACCCATGCCGGCGGAAGGGCTGATGAAACTAGTAGTCATGGTTCGTTTCATTGCTCTACATACCCACCTCACAATCACATTGACTGTGTCAACAAACAGAAGGCAATGTGTGACCAGGACTATAAATGTGCTTCAAGACTTGCTCAAGTGTGAGCTGAATCTAGGTCGGCATGCCACAATGGCAGGTTCCTAGTTTACGGATTGATGAGAACCCACCTAAAGAACCTCGCGTACATTTATATGACTCCATAATAAGTACATGAAGATGTTATATAATGTGCGAACCTGCACCGACATGGTTTGGACAAGATATACAACTTAGTGTCTGTGAGCTAAAGTCATACAAGTAAATCTTTCGGAGAGACCGAGTGGCATGGTTTATGAAGGCGGCAGTGAAGCAAGAGATATGCACAATAGGAGTGAAACCTATGATGATCTCAAAGAACACATTTGACAAATCATCCTTGCAGCATGCATTTGATATACACAGTTTATAGTTTGACCATTGGTAAAAGCGGATCCACTCAGTTGATGTGATATGTGAAATATACATTTATGATCCTGAAACTGCAACCGATCTCCTTGTCAGGACCCTCATATAACCTTTCAGTTGATGTAATCTTCAACGCCTTCAATCAACCTGTGGCACCTGGTCTGGAGATCAAGCTCCTGGAGCTCAAACTTGCACTCCATGCCTTCAATTTTGAGTTCTTGGCCTTTTACTTTGATCGACCCAATATACACACTTAGTGGTATTCCAAAAACCAACTTATTAACACAAGGAGCTAAAAAGCCCTACTACTTCCATAATTTATAAGAAGAGTAAATCGAGTATGCCAATGAGAGCCCTCTACGTAATTCCAATTTGTGTGCTTCTTCCAAATCCGCAGCAGATAAAGTTCTCCCCTTTTGATTCTCCAGAAAAATGTGCTTTTAGATTTATGTAGGAAATCAACAAACATGAAGCAAAGGTTGTGTCTGATGATATTCGAAAATACCCCGCAGCAGTAAGCAAGGGCGCCACCAAGCAGCCAGGGCGCGGAGAAAGCCTTTGTTGACTGTAGCACTATAGAGCACTGCAGCCTGCTGCGGCTACTGTAGCTATATGGGTTTGCCTGGGACGTGGGCTATTAGCAACGACGTAGCCCCGACCCCAGGGCCTGGGTGTGTGCATGCAAAGCAGTCGTCCAAACAGGGACCAGGTTGGCCCTCCATGGCGTGTTCAAGGCCAGTGACAAGGTCACAACTCACAACACACAAAGACGGCAACGTACAACACCACCCGTTAAAGGCAGCAAATCTTCTATTATATAATTATTACTAGCACATATGCCCGTGCGTTGCAACGGGAAAAAGTTGATGTGTCCATCAAGTTTCCACTTCTTAAATTTTGAGCCCATTTGGGTTTGGTTTAGTCAGACTTTAAATTGAAACAAGTTTGTATTAAATTAAACTTGGTTAAATTCCCCAAAACAATTTATTTAAATCCCTCTTATTTCTCCGATCCCATAGAAATAGGTCTAAATCCTTTCTTCCTCTCTTTTTTTTCATCAAGTTTTGTTTAGTTTTTTTTTTTGAGACAATCAAGTTTCGTTTGGTTGGAAAAAGAAAATAAAAGTAAGAGCATCAGCCTGGACAGTCCAACTATAGGCCCGCCCACGTCTTCCCCCTCTATCGTGTATTCCTTTGCTCCATCTTCCCTTTTGTGGGATTAATTCCTTCATTCTGTTTTCCTCCTACTCTTGTTGAGATCTGATGGGGCAAAATTGCCTGTGTATATAAACTGATTGGATTATATTCAAAGGAGCGAGGTGGGACTATTTATGAGTCCCAATAATCCTTACACAGAAATTAATTTTCGCTGCTTGATCTCGTCACAGAAAGTAATTTTCGCTGCCCGATCTAGTCCAATTGTGACGACAGTCGGGCTGATTTTGTGCGTGCACGTAGGCCCACCTTGGGCGCCAGAAAGCACCGGGCGATAGCGAGCAGGGCGAGGATGTACCAGAGACGGAGCGAGCGGAAAAAGGAGCGAGGGCGCGCAGCTGCATCGCCTTCGTTGTGCGCCGCGGCTGGTAAAAAAACGAAACCTTTTTTCGGACTAACTAAAGTAGGGACAGCTAATAAAAGGCCCGTAACAAAAGAATCAATAGCGCGAGCGAGCCTAGCGTGCGATGTATCAAATTTTATTAGTACCACCTCGCGTATATGATTTAAATTCAAAGTGAAAGCGTAAACTTACGGGAAGAAACGTATTGTGACGGTGAAAGCGTAAACTTACAGGAAAAATGCCCGTGTGTTGCAACGGGTACAAAATAAATACATGTGTGTGCTTCGAAGTTTGAAAAAAAAACCCACTTTACATACATGGCATGAATGCAACTCAGATCTGAATGAAATTTTTCATGTATATGAAATAGCAAAGTTTAACACACTGCCCAGTGATGTACCAGTATAAGTTTTGTCTTTCGTAAGTCAGGAACAGGTCTTGTATCGCTTGTGATGTGATTCGTCCCTATGTCAGAAGATAGTTAGAAATCAAAGCAGGGTGTGGAAAGAAATATGTAAAAGAGCGCTATAGTGACTATTATGCAAAAAGGTTTACAAGTCACTGGAAACTAAATCAAGCTGGATGGTTAGTCAAGTCGTTCTCAAATAGCGAAGCATGTGTAGGAGTAACCCGTAGATATTGGTCTATTTTCTCTACCAACTGACATACAGAATTTGGCGAGAATGCAAAATATGGCAAAAGAGGATCACACGAACAACTGTTATCTAACAACATCTATATCAGCTCTCCATGATTGCCCACAATGTACATCAAGGCTTTTTCTGTTGAAGGCTTGGAAGTACTTGTTGAAATCCTCAAGAAAGAACCAGATTTTGGTGTAAATCAACTAGGATTTGATAGTGGATTTGAAAGGAGTTTACACATCAGAACTAGAGCCCCTGCCTCCCGAGCTCTTGTCCGTTCCTTTTCTTATCTCTATCTCCCTCTTTACACTCTTGTTCTCCTGACATTTATAATTTACACTTTAGTACATAATCCTGCCAAATACAAATTTACACCTAAACTCAACACCCCCCCTCAAGATGGGGCAAAAACATCATATAACCCCATCTTGCTACATAAGCTAGAAAACACTTTTTCAGCGAGACCTTTGGTCAGAATATCCGCTAGTTGGTTTGAAGAGCTCAAATAATGCATACATACTATTCCTTGGTCAAGCTTCTCTTTGATAAAGTGTCGGTCAATTTCTATGTGCTTTGTTCTACCATGTTGAACCGGGTTATGTGCTATATCTAGTGCAGCCTTATTATCACAATACATCATCAATGGTCTTGCGTGGAATAGACCCAACTCCATTAGTATGATTTTTAGCCATAAGACCTCACATACTCCATGAGCCATAGCTCTGAATTCTGCTTCTGCAGTGGACCTTGCAACAACATTTTGTTTCTTACTACGCCAAGTAACTATGTTTCCTCCAACAAACGTACAGTATCCTGAGGTAGACCTTCTATCATCTAATGAACCGGCCCAATCAGCATCAGTATAACATTCTATTTGTAAATTGCCATTTGACTTATACAATAAACATCGACCTGGGCACCCCTTTAAATACCGAATGATTCGATTTACTGCATCCCTGTGGTGAGTTTTAGGATCATGCATAAACTGGCTCACCACACTTACGGCAAAAGCTATATCAGGACGAGCATGCGATAAATAAATCAAACGGCCAACAAGTCTCTGATATTTCTCCCGGTTAACAGGTTCCCCTGACTCACTAGTTAATCTGTGGTTTTGTTCAATTGGTGTTAATGATGGACGACACCCAGACATACCAGTTTCTGACAACAGATCTAGCACATATTTTCTTTGAGATAGATAGATACCTCTTGAGCTTCGTGAGACTTCAATTCCAAGAAAGTACCTCATTTGTCCTAGATCCTTGACTTCGAACTCGTTACTCAAATGTTGCTTCACTTTTTCAATACCTTGATCATCATCTCCTGTAATAGCAATATCATCAACATAGACAATTAATATCGTCAGTTTTTGTGACGCCCGGATAATTAGACTAGAGTAATCCCACGTTAACGATGCCACGTCACCACGTTTACTGATGTTAAATCTCGCATTAGTTCAAAACCGATTCAAATTCAAATTTAAAATAAAGTCAAACACTAAAAGTTTTTAAAAGTTAAAACTATAATGTTCCCAATGTGACAAATAAATCATAAGTAATTATGGTGGAGGATCCACATTATTATAAAATAATTAGGGGCACTAAAATAAATAAAACAATGACTGAAACAATAACATAAATGTCTTTTTAATTAATAGAGAATACAAGGTACTTTATTTTTGTCCCAAACTTTTTGTGGGAACAGTTGATTTTACAACTCTAATTGAGGGGTGAGTTTCACTTCTTCTAAAAACTATAAAGTATTAAATAAGAAAAGGAAAATAGAAACAAAGAAAATAAATAAAAGGAAAAGAAACTGCAAAAAACAGAAAACAAACAAAAAAGGAAAAAGAGAGAAAAGCCCCCCACTGGGCTTCGGCCCAGCAGGCCGGCCCATTCGGCCATCGGCCCAACCGGCCACCACCCCTGCCTCCCTTATCCTCCCACGACAAAACCCTAACCTACCCCACCCTCACTCGCACCACTCCTCCCCCCTCCCCCCCCCCCCCCCCCCGCTGGATCTGGATCGGCGTCCAGATCCCCTCACCCTCGACCCCACGCGCCCAACGCCGCCGCCGCAGGGACCACGCCGCCTGGACCTCACCGGTGCCCTTCCCTACCGGCCTGCACCCGCTCCGCCGACGTCGTCCCCATCACCCCCCTCGACCCTCGCTGCCATTGCCCTATTCCTCGATGTGAGCACGCGCCCCTCCTCTTTCTCCCTCGCCCGCTACTGCGCGAGCCCCGCCGTGGCCGCGCGCCGACCCCTGCCGCTGCTCTCCCTCCGTCGTTGCCTCCCCGCGCACTGCGCCCGCTCGCCGCCCCACCGCAGCCTGCGCTGCCTGCTGCCTCCGTCTGCCGCACGCAAGCAGCCCACGCTGGCTTGCCCAGCCGCGGCCCCCCTTTCCTCCGACCGGCTCCGGCCGCGCCCTGGCCGCTCTGCGCGCGCGGCCCGCGCCCTCCTGGACTCGCCCCTACCTCGCCGCGCGAGCACGCACTCGTGTGCCCGACCCCGGCCATCTGGCCGCGCCCTGCCACTCCCTCTGCTCGCCACTGCCGCTACCAGGCGCGCCCCCGTCCACGGCCACCTCCACCCGCTCGCGCCCCGCTTCCCCTGGCGCCGCTGCTCCTCCCCGCGGTCGCTCGTGCTCACCACCGCTACTCCCGCCGAGCACCGTTGCTCCCCATGACCCTACTCGCCTGCCCGCGCGCGCCCGCCGTGGCCGCGTCCGGCCACTGCACTCCGCCCCGCCTCTGTAGTCCCATCGCCGCCCGCCGGCCGGACCCCGCTTCGGCAATGGCCTCGCCATGGCCACTGACCTCCCCTGCGCCGGCGCCCTGCCGGGTCCGCTCGCACTGGGCGTGCGCCCGCTCGGGCGCGTCCGACGCCCCTGCCCGCTAGCGGCGCCCGATAGGCCCCTTGGGGCCACAGACATGTGGGGCCCGGCCCTAGAACATAAATAAAAATAAAAATAATTAACTAATGAATCAATTAATTAAAGAATTAATTAACTTAATTAATTTTGATTAACTAAACTAAACAACTAGTTAAACTAATTAAACATTAGTTATCAGATTAACCTAATTAATTGTTAGTTAATTAATCAATCAATGACAGTGGGGCCCACCCCCTAATTAATACTAATTAGTCTAATTAAAATGAGTCACTCACTAATGGGACCCACTGGTCAGGTTGACCAGTCAACTCTGTTGACTGCTGATGTTAGCATGACATCATGCTGATGTCATTAATCCATTTTCTAATTAATTTAAATAATTAATTAAATCCCAGAAATTAATAAAATCTTTAGAAAATCATATCTTTTAATCCGTAACTCGGATTAAATTATTTTCAACATGAAAGTTGCTCAGAACAAAGAGACGAATCCGGATACGCAGCCCGTTCGTCCGCCACACATCCCTAGCATAGCGAACACGCAACTTTCCCCCTCCGGCTCCTCTGCCCGAAAACGCGAAACATCGGGGATACTTTCCCGAATGTTTCCCCCCTTCACTGGTACCACCTCGTACCGCGTTAGGGCACACCTAGCATCACGCTTTGCCATGTCATGCATCGTCTTGCATTTGTTTGCATTACATTTATTGTTTCTTCCCCCTCTTCTCTCGCTAGACACCGAGACCGACGCCGCTGCTACCCAGTACGACTACGGTGTTGACAACCCCTCTCTCTTGCCAGAGCAACCAGGCAAGCCCCCCCTTGATCACCAGATATCGCCTACTCTTCTCTATACTGCTTGCATTAGAGTAGTGTAGCATGTTACTACTTTCCGTTAATCCTATCCTGATGCATAGTCTGTCCTTGCTACTACTGTTGTTACCTTTACCTGCACTCCTAATACTTAGTATAGGATGCTAGTTCATCATCAGTGACCCTACATTCTTGTCCGTCTGCCATGCTATACTATCAGGCCGTGATCACACGGGAGGTGATCACGGGTATATACTTATACATATATACATGCTATACAGGTGTTGACTAAAGTCGGGTCGGCTCGTAGGAGTACCCGTGAGTGATTCCGATGTTGGGGGCTGAAGGGGCAGGTGGCTCCATCCCGGTAGAGGTGGGCCTGAGTTCTCGAAGGCCCCGACTGTTACTTTGTGGCGGAGTGACAGGGCAGGTTGAGACCACCTAGGAAAGAGGTGGGCCTGGCCCTGGTCGGCGTCCGTGGTTATTTCAAAATAACACGCTTAACGAGATCTTGGTATTTGATCTGAGTCTGGCTAGTGGCCTATACGCACTAACCATCTACGCGGGGATAGTTATGGGCACTCGACGTCGTGGTATCAGCCGAAGCCTTCGTGACGTCAGCGACTGAGCGGCGCGTGCCGGGTTGGACCGCGTAACGCTTCCTTTGTAATGGAGGTTGCTAGGTCTGCTCTCCGGCCGCATACGCAACATGCAGGTGTGCAATGGGCGATGGGCCCAGACCCCTGCGCCATAGGAATTAGACCGGCGTGTTGACCTCTCTGTTGTGCCTAGGTAGGGCTGCGACGTGTTGATCTTCCGAGGCCGGGCATGACCCAGGAAAGTGTGTCCGGCCAAATGGGATCGAGTGTGTTGGGTTATGTGGTGCACCCCTGCAGGGAAGTTAATCTATTCGAATAGCCGTGTCCCTCGGTAAAAGGACGACCCAGAGTTGTACCTTGACATTATGACAACTAGAACCGGATACTTAATAAAACACACCCTTCCAAGTGCCAGATACAAGCGGTGATCGCTCTCTCATAGGGCGACGACGGGAGGATCATCGGTTAGGATTATGCTACACGATGCTACTTGGTGAACTTACCATCTACTCTCTTCTACATTCTGCAAGATGGAGGTGGCCAGAAGCATAGTCTTCGACAGGACTAGCTATCCCCCTCTTATTCCGGCATTCTGCAGTTCAGTCCACATATGATACCCTTATTCCATTTGATACCAATGCATACATATGTAGTGTAGCTCCTTGCTTGCGAGTACTTTGGATGAGTACTCACGGTTGCTTTGTCCCCCCTTTTCCCCCTTCCTATACCCGATTGCTGCGACCAAACGATGGAGTCCAGGAGCCCGACGCCACCGTTGGCGATGACTACTACTACTCGGGAGGTGCCTACTACTACGTGCAGCCCGCTGACGACGACCAGGAGTAGTTTAGGAGGATCCCAGGCAGGAGGCCTGCGCCTCTTTCGATCTGTATCCCAATTTGTGCTAGCCTTCTTAAGGCAAACTTGTTTAACTTATGTCTGTACTAAGATATTGTTGCTTCCGCTGACTCGTCTTTGATCGAGATCTTGTAATCAAGCCCTCGAGGCCCCTGGCTTGTAATATGATGCTTGTATGACTTATTTTATATGTAGAGTTGTGTTGTGATATCTTCCCGTGAGTCCCTGTTCTTGATCGTACACATTTGCGTGTATGATTAGTGTACGATTGAATCGGGGGCGTCACAAGTTGGTATCAGAGCCGACTGCCTGTAGGAATCCCCCTTCCACACTCCTTGGCCGAAGTCGAGTCTAGACATTGCAAAAACTTTTTACTAACATGGCTGTGTGTCTTACGGGCCCACGTTGCCATTTGGGTGGTATTAGGATCTTTTACTCCTCGTCTATACTCTGGGACTCTGAGCTCTCTTCTATTCGGGTTAAATGATTTTGCTAAAAACAAAACTAACTTTAGGTTCTCGATAGTACTTTCTCTCGGAGAACCCCTCACTTCAGATGATCGCCTGATGCACTAGAAGATTCCGAAGTTACTCTACGATGTTCTCTCGAGTCTTTGTGACATCGCATTTGCGATTTCCTTCCACCGTCAACCCCTATGAAAACTGCATACACTTGTCATTCATACAATTATTCTCCGTTGATCTTGTTATTACAAGATGTCCCGAAATACTCTCTGTTGTACCGAGAATCCTTTGAGCTTAGTGCCTTGCTGTACTTTTGAAGGAAATATGCCCTAGAGGCAATAATAAAGTTATTATTTATTTCCTTATATCATGATAAATGTTTATTATTCATGCTAGAATTGTATTAACCGGAAACATAATACATGTGTGAATACATAGACAAACAGAGTGTCACTAGTATGCCTCTACTTGACTAGCTCGTTAATCAAAGATGGTTATGTTTCCTAACCATGAACAAAGAGTTGTTATTTGATTAACGAGGTCACATCATTAGTTGAATGATCTGATTGACATGACCCATTCCATTAGCTTAGCACCCGATCATTTAGTATATTGCTATTGCTTTCTTCATGACTTATACATGTTCCTATGACTATGAGATTATGCAACTCCCGTTTACCGGAGGAACACTTTGGGTACTACCAAACGTCACAACGTAACTGGGTGATTATAAAGGAGTACTACAGGTGTCTCCAATGGTAGATGTTGGGTTGGCGTATTTCGAGATTAGAATTTGTCACTCCGATTGTCGGAGAGGTATCTCTGGGCCCTCTCGGTAATACACATCACATAAGCCTTGCAAGCATTATAACTAAGATGTTAGTTGTGAGATGATGTATTACGGAACGAGTAAAGAGACTTGCCAGTAACGAGATTGAACTAGGTATTGGATACCGACGATCGAATCTCGGGCAAGTAACATACCGATGACAAAGGGAACAACGTATGTTGTTATGCGGTCTGACCGATAAAGATCTTCGTAGAATATGTAGGAGCCAATATGGGCATCCAGGTCCCGCTATTGGTTATTGACCAGAGACGTGTCTCGGTCATGTCTACATTGTTCTCGAACCGTAGGGTCCGCACGCTTAACGTTACGATGACAGTTATTATGAGTTTATGCATTTTGATGTACCGAAGGTTGTTTAGAGTCCCGGATGTGATCACGGACATGACAAGGAGTCTCGAAATGGTCAAGACATAAAGATTGATATATTGGAAGCCTATGTTTGGACATCGGAAGTGTTCCGGGTGAAATCGGGAATTTTACCGGAGTACCGGGAGGTTATCGGAACCCCCCAGGAACCAAATGGGCCTTATTGGGCCTTAGTGGAAAGGTGAAAGGGGCAGCCCAAGGTGGGCTGCGCGCCTCCCCCCTCCCCTAGTCCTATTAGGACTAGGAGAGGTGGCCGGCCCCCTTCTCCCTCTCTCTCTCTCGAGGAATCCTATTAGGAATAGGATTGGGGGGGGGGAGTCCTACTCCCGGTAGGAGTAGGACTCCTCCTGCACCTCCATAGTTGGCCGGCCAGCCCTCCCCTTGGCAACCTTTATATACGGGGGCAGGGGGCACCTCTAGACACACAAGTTGATCATTGAGATCGTTCCTTAGCCGTGTGCGGTGCCCCCTGCCACCAAATTCCACCTCGATCATATCGTTGTAGTGCTTAGGCGAAGCCCTACGTCGGTAGTACATCAAGATCGTCACCACGCCGTCGTGCTGACAGAACTCCTCCCCGAAGCTTTGCTGGATCGGAGCCCGGGGATCGTCATCGAGCTGAACGTGTGCTAAGAACTCGGAGGTGCCGGAGTAACGATGCTTGGATCGGTCGGATTGGGAAGAAGACGTACGACTACTTCCTCTACGTTGTGTCAACGCTTCCGTTGCGATCTACAAGGGTACGTAGATCAGACTCTCCCCCTCGTTGCTATGCATCACCATGATCTTGCGTGTGCGTAGGAATTTTTTTGAAATTACTACGTTCCCCAACCACTTTGTCACCTGAATACCCCTACGGATAATTCTCGCACTTATCGAGTATCCGCTCATCCCCAGTTGATTCGGGTATTTCACAAAAGTCTTCGTAATATCGTTCATTCTTCTGAAAATCCTCAACAGCCTAATGCTCTTGAAATTCTTGCGTGCTAGCATTATGATTAATCCAATAAGTTTGGTAATGTTATTGGCATCCTTTGTCATTATCATTTAGAGTATATTGATTCGATACGTTGCGGATGCTTGCAATCCTCAGGATTTATCCTTCCGGCTCAGACATCATTTTAAACATGAGCCGGTTCTCGACCAATTGGATTACCATCGATTGTACCCCTAAGCATACGCAACTTATCCATCCTTAATCACAGTGTTTGCTTCTGATCCCTTGGTCGGAAATCATAATTCTTTTGCATTTGACCTTTGAATTAGTCAGTTGTTTCTATAGTCTGATCTCCTTGCATTGTTTCTTCCTCTGGTTGAGTACCGATGCTCACATCAGATCCTTTGAGGACCACTGGATCCTTTGTTGGATTTTATCCGATAGCGTCCTTCATATTCAATCCCTTTGGAAGTTCTTTCTCCATTGGTAAATCCTATCCTCTAATTGACCAACCATGCTCTGCTTTCGATCTTGTGGTATTTGCTATTGAAGCTTGTGGTATATGTTTCCACGATACCCTGACGGGTTGAACCTATGCATTCCTTAATATGTGTGAACTCGAAAGTTTTCACGACTCATACTCTTCTGGTGTTTTGCTAGATAAAATCTCAACACTACAACTTCTTCAAAAGTGAGAGGTGAATGGAAGGTTATACATTGAAGAAGTGGGAGTCGACCTTGAACTTTGTGTTCATGCCCATGGACACGATGTAGATCCTACCATAGAAGCTTCTTGTAATACTAACTTTTTTGTTGAGATAAGATCATCTGGTAGCTGTGAACTGATCCTATGCAATCGTGGTTTCGACCATATTTTCTCTTTGATCCCATTTCTCGGACAAGTTAAAGCACTTGTCTTTTGCAAGTCAATACACCAGTCCAACCTCTACCTTGATCTACAGTCGGGTATTACCCTCTGGTATCTCGAGTATATCTAAGAACTGTGTTGCATCTTATGAGTCTCCATCAGCTATTATTTCTCACCGATTCCAATTTTTCATGGGTTCTGAGTTGTTAGTCGCTCAAGAACACCGGTAAGTGAACCGATTCCGCACTCTGGTTCAATAACTCTAAGTAATCTTCGTTGCTTATGAGTTTAATAATCCTTCAAGTCATTCCAAGCCTGATCGGCTATATCATTATCGTGCTAAATTTTAACTGTGCTACCTGGTCCTTAATCCCGGAGCACAACTTTCGATGATGAGCTAAGCTTACGTCGATCTTCCTCGTCATATCAGTTCACCTTGGACAACAAGCTTGATTTCAAGTTTGTGTCCTACCCATGGTTCCAATAACCTTCCGCTTCATCATTCCTTTGACTTGATGTCGTCGCTGATTGATTACATCTTGAAATCTCTCGACAAAAGTGTCGTGAACCTCATCAACCTTATGAGGTCTTCCAAGATATCTATCGAATTCTTGATGAGAGATAGCATCCTTTGCCCTCGATGATTTGGGTTATCATCGACAACATTATTGCATTCCCTCCAACACAAAACTTGTTCCTGTTTTGTGTTGTACCTTGAGTTCCTTGCTATCCAACTTATGTTATGTTCTACCACGGAGTATTACCATCTTTGATGTCAAGAATGTTGTGAGGATTGCTCCACCTCTTAAGAATTCTTGCTATAATGATACTTCTCACCATCACCATTCTTTCTTGGTCCTCGTGTCGATTCCAACCGGGGTACCCACAAGTGAACGGTGTTGTTTGGATTCTGCACTTCTAGCAACCCTATTGCTTTGAAGTTAATGATCGATAATTCATTCTTAGCCTATCGGTTGCTGAACCACCATTCTAACGTTGGTCATGCTACTATATGCCCATATTTCGGGTGCACTTTTCAACCAATTTTTAATTGTGTATGTTTTCCTTGAGCATACATCATTATATCATTTGATCCGAAAATTGTTATCTCCTTGTTCACATAACTGTGGAAATCCACATTTTTTGAAATCTCGAGGATTGTCGCTGACTCCATCAGCTACCCCGTCATCTTCTCTTTGGTTTAAATGATGAACTCTTGTGTCGATACTCACTCCCATAGTTCATTTCCCGAGAATCTTACAATGTCATCTCGACACTTTGTGTTGCACCTTTCTTCTCAAGCATTCTGAGTCTGAGTTATCCTGACACCAATCAGATCTGAATCTCGGTCAGATATGATGATTGGAACATATTCCCAAGAGTTATAACAATGGTCTTTATGTGACCCGGTAAGGTGATGTCACGCCTAGCACACCTGGCCGGAGGACCTATTGTTATAGTTTACTCTTAGCAAGGTTATATATTCTTCCATGAGGAAATTGTAAGACTTATTCCACAAGTTATTCCTGATGGATCCTTTGTGTTTCCAAAGTCTGACCTTTGGTCGGAGACCATGTCGATACTATCTCGAAGCATGTTTGTGGTACTCCCATTTTCAACAAGAACATTTGAAGCCCAATGCTAAATGTTTCTTGCTCAATTATCCAAACACCGCTGTACGGGTAATGTCATGAAATTTGTCTCCCCTACCTAAAGAGTTTTCTACATTATATCATGTCATGGATAACATGCTCTACTTGTCCTTGAGAAGGATATACCTTGAAATAGGTGTTTAAACACATTTCCCTTTCCTTTGTTCTGTTTAATCTGATGATCATATTTCCCTTTCCATTGATTGGTTTATCGTTGCCTGTGATCTATATGATCTAAGCAGTAATATTCAATGCTTATGTAAACACCTCGTTGTACCACTCTGTCAGTAAGACCCTGTTGCTATCTTTTATGACATTTTGGTAACCACCGATGGACGAGAACTTTGCTTATTGGTCCGCCTCGTTTCAACAAGCAGGAAAGTGGTTCTCTTCATCCCTCGCCCTTGGTACCGATGTTGTTGCCGGCATAACTAACAGGCTATCCCCTGACATGCCTTGCTTACATGATCGTGCAAGACGTCACCGCCCTTCCTACTTATACCCCACCTGGTGGGCCCATAACCCACAGGTCCCAGGATCGAAACCTGACTCTCCTGTACACCCCCTGTTCCCAAAGTTATTCCTCCTGCGTGGACTCGTATGTAATTCATGAGCCACCTTCCGATGAGATCATCAATTCCGGCATCAGAAACAATAATTATTCCGTTGCTTGAAACCCCTTTCACCTTCTGACTAGGCATTGAACGATTGCCTGGCTGCTTGAAACTTCTTGTTGGACCTTCCAACTTTACTCTCGATGTGTTCTATTTGTTCAACTCGAGAGGTACTCATATGCTCATTCATGGGTTAATCCTAGGTTATTACCCTTATAGCATTCTGTCATTTCCGATCTACCCCGTTACCTATTCGTAAATACGATGAAGATCCCGAAGAAAGGATGACGACTGCATCATGAACACCTGAAACAGAGAAATGAAGACATCAATGTATTGGACCGGCCTCTTCGCGAAGAGCAAGCCAGGAAGAGAAGACCCGCTAGATTCGTAACCAAACTTTCCCCCCTTTCACTACCTCTTAAATCTCGGGACGAGATTTCTTGTAGTGGAGGAGAATTGTGACGCCCGGATAATTAGGCTACAGTAATCCCACGTTAACGATGCCACGTCACCACGGTTACTGTTGTTAAATCTCGCGTTAGTTCAAAACCGATTCAAATTCAAATTTAAAATAAAGTCAAACACTAAAAGTTTTCAAAAGTTAAAACCATAATGTTCCCAATGTGACAAATAAATCATAATTAATTATGGTGGAGGATCCACATTATTATAAAATAATTAGAGGCACTAAAATAAATAAAACAATGACCGAAACAATAACTTAAATGTCTTTTTAATTAATAGAGAATACAAGGTACTTTACTTTTGTCCCAAACTTTTTGTGGGAACAGTTGATTTTACAAATCTAATTGAAGGGTGAGTTTCACTTCTTCTAAAAACTATAAACTATTAAATAAGAAAAGGAAAATAGAAAGAAAGAAAATAAATAAAAGGAAAAGAAACTGCAAAAACAGAAAACAAACAAAAAAAGGAAAAAGAGAGAAAAGTCCCCCACTGGGCTTTGGCCCAGCAGGCCGGCCCATTCGGCCACCGGCCCAACCGACCACCACCCCCGCCTCCCTTATCCCCCCACGACGAAACCCTAACCTACCCCACCCCCCACTCGCACCACTCCTCCCCCCCGCTGAATCTGGATCGGGATCAAGATCCCCTCGCCCTCGACCCCATGCGCCCAACGCCGCCGCCGCAGGGACCACGCTGCTTGGACCTCGCCAGTGCCGTTCCCCACTGGCCTGCACCCGCTCCACCGACGTCGTCTCCATCACCCCTCGACCCTTCGCTGCCATTGCCCTACTCCTCGATGTGAGCACGCGCCCCTCCTCTCTCTTCCTCGCCCGCGATTGCGCAAGCCCCGCCGTGGCCCCGCGCCGACCCCTGCCGCTGCTCTCCCTCCGCCGCTGCCTCCCCGCGCACTTTGCCCGCTCGCCGCCCCAACGCAGCCTATGCTGCCTGCTGCCTCCGTCTGCCGCACGCGAGCAGCCCGCACTGGCTTGCCCAGCCGCGGCCCCCCTTTCCTCCGACCGGCTCCGGCCGCGCCCTGGCCGCTCTGCGCGCGGCCCGCGCCCTCCTGGCCTCGCCCCTGCCTCGCCGCGCGAGCACGCACTCGTGCGCCCGACCCCGGCCATCTGGCCGCGCCCTGCCACTCCCTCTGCTCGCCACTGCCGCTACCGGGCGCGCCCCCGTCCACGGCCACCTCCACCCGCTCGCGCCCCGCTTCCCCTGGTGCCGCTGCTCCTCCCCGCGGTCGCTCGTGCTCACCACCGCTACTCCCGCCGAGCACCGCCGCTCCCCACGGCCCTACTCGCCTGCCCGCGCGCGCCCGCTGTGGCCGCGTCCGGCCACTGCACTCCGCCCCGCCTCTGTAGTCCCGTCGCCGCCCGCCGGCCGGACCCCGCTCTGGCAATGGCCTCGCCATGGCCACTGACCTTCCCTGCGCCGGCGCCCTGCCGAGTCCGCCTGCACTGGGCGTGCGCCCGCTCGGGCGCGTCCGACGCCCCCGCCCGCTAGCGGTGCCCGATAGGCCCCTAGGGGCCACAGACATGTGGGGCCCGGCCCCAGAACGTAAAATAAAATAAAATTAATTAACTAATTAATCAATTAATTAAAGAATTAATTAACTTAATTAATTTTGATTAACTAAACTAAACAACTAGTTAAACTAATTAAACATTAGTTATCAGATTAACCTAATTAACTGTTAGTTAATTAATCAATCAATGACAGTGGGGCCCACCCCCTAATTAATACTAATTAGGCTAATTAAATTGTTTAATTAAAATGAGTCACTGACCAATGGGACCCACTGGTCAGGTTGACCAGTCAACTCTGTTGACTGCTGACGTCAGCATGACATCATGCTGATGTCATTAATCCATTTTCAAATTAATTTAAATAATTAATTACATCCCAGAAATTAATAAAATCTTTAGAAAATCATATCTTTTAATCCGTAACTCGGATTAAATTATTTTCAACATGAAAGTTGCTCAGAACGACGAGACGAATCCGGATACGCAGCCCGTTCGTCCGCCACGCATCCCTAGCATAGCGAACACGCAACTTTCCCCCTCCGGCTCCTCTGCCCAAAAACACGAAACACTGGGGATACTTTCCCGGATGTTTCCCCCCTTCACCGGTACCACCTCGTACCGCGTTAGGGCACACCTAGCATCACGCTTTGCCATGTCATGCATCATCTTGCATTTGTTTGCATTATATTTATTGTTTCTTCCCCCTCTTCTCTCGCTAGACACCGAGACCGACGTCGCTGCTACCTAGTACGACTACGGTGTTGACGACCCCTCTCTCTTGCCAGAGCAACCAGGCAAGCCCCCCTTGATCACCAGATATCGCCTACTCTTCTCTATAATGCTTGCATTAGAGTAGTGTAGCATGTTACTGCTTTCCGTTAATCCTATCCTGATGCATAGCATGTCCTTGCTACTACTGTTGTTACCTTTACCTGCAATCCTAATGCTTAGTATAGGATGCTAGTTCATCATCAGTGGCCCTACATTCTTGTCCGTCTGCCATGCTATACTATCGGGCCGTGATCACACGGGAGGTGATCACGGGTATATACTTATACATATATACATGCTATACAGGTGTTGACTAAAGTCGGGTCGGCTCGTAGGAGTACCCGCGAGTGATTCCGATGTTGGGGGCTGAAGGGGCAGGTGGCTCCATCCCCGTAGAGGTGGGCCTGAGTTCCCGAAGGCCCCCGACTATTACTTTGTGGCGGAGCGACAGGGCAGGTTGAGACCACCTAGGAGTGAGGTGGGCCTGGCCTTGGTCGACGTCCGTGGTTATTTCAAAATAACACGCTTAACGAGATCTTGGTATTTGATCTGAGTCTGGCTACTGGCCTATACGCACTAACCATCTACGCGGGGACAGTTATGGGCACTCGACGTCGTGGTATCAGCCGAAGCCTTCGTGATGTCAGTGATTGAGCGGCGCGCGCCGGGTTGGACCGCGTAACACAACTTCCTTTGTAATGGAGGTTGCTAGGTCTGCTCTCCGGCCGCGTACGCAACGTGCAGGTGTGCAATGGGCGATGGGCCCAGACCCCTGCCCCATAGGATTTAGACCGGCGTGCTGACCTCTCTGTTGTGCCTAGGTAGGGCTGCGACGTGTTGATCTTCCGAGGCCGGGCATGACCCAGGAAAGTGTGTCCGGCCAAATGGGATCGAGCGTGTTGGGTTATGTGGTGCACCCCTGCAGGGAAGTTAATCTATTTGAATAGCTGTGTCCCTCGGTAAAAGGACGACCCAGAGTTGTACCTTGACCTTATGACAACTAGAACCGGATACTTAATAAAAACACACCCTTCCAAGTGCCTGATACAACCGGTGATCGCTCTCTCACAGGGCGACAAGGGGAGGATCATCGGTTAGGATTATGCTACACGATGCTACTTGGTGAACTTACCATCTACTCTCTTCTACATTCTGCAAGATGGAGGTGGCCAGAAGCGTAGTCTTCGACAGGACTAGCTATCCCCCTCTTATTCCGGCATTCTGCAGTTCAGTCCACATATGATACCCTTATTCCATTTGATACCAGTGCATACATATGTAGTGTAGCTCCTTGCTTGCGAGTACTTTGGATGAGTACTCACGGTTGCTTTGTCCCCCCTTTTCCCCCTTCCTATACCCGATTGCTGCGACCAGACGATGGAGTCCAGGAGCCAGACGCCACCGTTGGCGATGACTACTACTACTCGGGAGGTGCCTACTACTACGTGCAGCCCGCTGACGACGACCAGGAGTAGTTTAGGAGGATCCCAGGCAGGAGGCCTGCGCCTCTTTCGATCTGTATCCCAATTTGTGCTAGCCTTCTTAAGGCAAACTTGTTTAACTTATGTCTGTACTAAGATATTGTTGCTTCCACTGACTCGTCTTTGATCGAGATCTTGTATTCGAGCCCTCGAGGCCCCTGGCTTGTAATATGATGCTTGTATGACTTATTTTATTTGTAGAGTTGTGTTGTGATATCTTCCCGTGAGTCCCTGTTCTTGATCGTACACATTTGCGTGTATGATTAGTGTATGATTGAATCGGGGGCGTCACAGTTTCCACCACATCTTTTATAAAATAAAGTATGGTCGACATTGCTCTGGCTGAAACCCAATTTCAGCATAGCTTTTCTAAATCGACCAAACCACGCACGAGGAGATTGTTTTAGGCCATATAGTGAACGGCGGAGCTTCAAGACCTTTCCTTCAGTTTGTACCGTGTTGAAACCTGGTGGTATATGCATATAAATTTCCTCCTGAAGGTCTCCATCTAAGAACGCATTTTTTACATCCATCTGAAACAAATTCCACCCAAGATTAGCTGCACAAGATATCAAAGTTCTTGCTGTATTCATTTATGCTACAGGAGCAAATGTTTCCTCATAATCAATACCACGAGTTTGTGTGTAGCCTTTGGCCACCAACCGAGCTTTGTACCTTTCTGTTTTACCTTCAGGGTTACACTTAATGGTGTAAACCCATTTTCATCCGACTAGTTCCTTGCCCTTCGGCCATTCTACCAATTGCCATGTATTATTCTTTTCTAGAGCATACATTTCCTCCAACATTGCTGCCTTCCATTTAGGATCATTCATTGCATCCTTCCAATCTTTAGGTACTGATGTAGAATCCAAGGATGCAATAAAGCTCCTAAAAGAGGAAGTACATCTATCATAGGAAACAAAATTTGCAAGATCATGTTTATATCCAACACAATCCTTCAGACGTGCAGGTATATCTACTTTTCTTTTTTCCTTTCGTAAGGCAATCGGTTCATCATTTATTTGAGTACTAGAGGATGGTATATGGGTTTGAGTACCTTCAACATCACCCTCATCGTGGGCCATTTCTTCACTTGTTGGTGCCTCCTCTAGTACTTGTGATTGATTCACAACTTCTTCATCAACTTCCTGCGGTACACCTTCTGCATCTCCTATTTCCATCTCCTGTTGACCTGAAAGATTTTCATACGCATCAGATATTGATGTATTATCGCCTTCTACAGTTGTATTGGCAGTTTTCTCCCCCTCGGTTTCATCTTCTGAGCGTATGATATCCCCGATAGGTATTATTACAGTTCCCCTATCATTGCTCTCTCCTATGATATTCTCCCCCTTGCTACCTGTATCATTATCATTTCCTTTTAAGGAATAGAATGGTTCTTTTTCGTGAAAGGTAACATCCATACTCACAAAGAATTTCCTTTCAGTAGGCGACCAACACCGATATCCCTTTTTTGTGGGAGAATAGCCCACAAAGATACATTTGATGGCTCTTGGATCAAGTTTTCCTGCTGAACTCCTGTAATCATGAACAAAACAGGTACATCCAAATATTTTTGGTGGCACAATAAACGAGTTAGAGCCTTGCAAACATTCAATAGGAGTCTTATGGCCCAAAACTCTAGAAGGAATACGGTTTATTAGATAGGCAGCAGTTTTGACCGCTTCTCCCCAAAGGAATTTTGGCACATTCATCATGAACATGAGAGCTCGAGCAACTTCCAGTAGATGTCTATTCTTTCTCTCTGCCACACCATTTTGTTCTGCAGTATTCACACAAGTTGTTTGATGTATAATACCATAAGAAGACAAGAAATTACTAAATTTACCATTGATATATTCGGTACCATTATCGAAGCGTAATATTTTCACATTCATGCCAAACTGGTTACGCACCATATTAAAAAAATCTTTGAATGCAGGCAGAACTTTAGATTTATGCTTTAGGAGGTACAGCCATGTGCACCTACTAAAACCATCAATGAAGGTCACATAATATCTATCCCCTGTGAGGGCAGTTACAACCGATGGATCCCATACATCCGAATGCACCACATCAAACGGTATCTTACTTCTCTCATTACTACTAGGATAATTGGTTCTAGTGTGTTTAGCCAGTTCACACACATCACACAAAAGCTTTTCCTTACAATAATTTTTAACTTGAGATGGAAACATGCGACTAAGGGCTTGGAATGACAGATGCCCTAGTCTATAATGCATTAGTAGAAATTCATCAATGGTCAAGCTATTCATCATACTGAGGGCATATGGAGATGGAGACGGGGCATTGGTAAGGTAGTAGAGGCCGTCGTGCTCAATCCCAGTCCCAAGATTTCTTCTTGTCTTCGGATCCTGAAATGTACATGAGTGAGGGTCGAAGGATGCCTTGCAATTACGTGACTTTGTAAGTGAACTAACTGACAAGAGGTCCACTGGCAAATTAGGGACATGCAAGACTGGGCTTAAGGATAGAGATGGAGTACAATTAATGTTCCCATAACCCATTATCGGAGCTAAGGATCCATCAGCTATGCGTACCATATCCCTTCCAAAGCAAGGGGTATATGATGAAAAGTTCTTAGATGAGCCTATCATGTGATTTGTGGCCCCTGGATCAATTATCCAAGATGTTAAAAAATTCTTCATACCTTTCCCAGAATGAGCATCATATGTTGTTTCAGCAGGGCCTTGTGAAGTATTCGCCATAAGTTTGCTTTTAAATTCTTCAAGTGCTTGGGCTGCTACCGCAGACCTCTCCCCCAAATAAAGTAAGATGAGCTCGATCTGGCCTTCTTGCATTACTACCACCACTGGTGAATCTGTTAAATTGTTTCGATTGCCATCCAGGAGGGTAACCAACTATATCAAAACAACTCTTCTTCAAATGGCCTGGTTTTTTACAGTGGTCACACACCATCTTAGGCTTCCTTGTGTAGTCGAATCTAGTAGCATTTGCTTGCTCATTTCTTGAAGTACCAGGAGACTGAATTTGCTTAACCGAAGATAGTGCAGCTCTGCCATCAACATTTGTTTCTGAAGTTGTGATCTGATTGGCCAACCGTGTTTCTTCCTCCAGTATACTAGAGATGGCCTGATCCAATGTAGGCCAATCTGGTGTGGCTTGTATGAGCTGGGAACGGAGATTGAACTCTGAGTTCAGACCATCAAGAAAAGTCTGAACCAACAATGGCTCAAACCACTCTCGAAGGAGGGGTACGTCCCTGGGATCATGTGCCTTAAATGGTCTAAAATACTCCAGGTCTCTATAGAGTTTCTTGATTTCTCCCGCAAATTCGGTCACTGTCTTCTGCTCTTGCTTGATCTTCCTTAATTCATGGAAAATCCTACTAACTTGCATCTTGTTCGATTTCCATGAGAACTGTTTCTCAATGCTCATCCACACCTCAGCTGCAGACTGAAACCCTTCAACCTGTTCCCTCATGGTCTTCTCCATCGACCCCAACAGTCATACCATAACTCGCTTTTGATTCTGATCCCACTGCTCTTGTGTGATATTTGTTGGCCTTTTCTCATCTTCCTTCAAAAATTTCTGAAGTCTGTCTGACTCTAGAATCAAAGTAGCATTCCGAGACCAGCTAAAAAAATCACCCGGGCCAGTTAACTTGACAGGATTGGGTTCCAGGGTCTTCAAAATTTCAGAAGTACTGCTTGTTTTTGTTTGTGCCTGCTCCATCAGCTGTGAAATCATACACTGCATACTTTCACACAATTTCTCAATACTGGTATCTCCCATGACCACTGAACAATTGGTGTATTCCTGAAAAAACTGAACAGCTACAATCCTTGGCACACAGTTCAATTCTCTCTACACCAGTTACCGCACATCAAGAAGATTCAATCCACCACAAGCTGCTGGACTGAAAAACACTTCTACCTTGTTGAGAGAAAAAGCAAATACTAGCTGGTCGTTGGCAGCTCCTCCTTAGTGCAACACAGAACACTTTAGAATTCAGACCTGTACAGCACGACGACGGCAGCGGAGCAGCACAAAGGCCTGAAACGAGGACAGTGGCAGCCTATGTAGCACCGATACGTCAGGAAAGTGCCGTATCACCGTTCCGGACGGCTCCGATACGCCGATATGGCCGATACGGCTTAGATACGCGTATCAAAGAAGTATTGCGTTTTTTTATTTAAAAGAAAAGAAAAAATAATGCTGATACGGCAGCGACACGCTCGGGACACGCCTGGGACATGGCGAGCGGCCGAGCGAGCCCGATAGCCCACGACCACCTAAACCTAATCTCTCTTTCTACATGAGGAAGGGCTCGAGGGCTACTCGCCGCCGCCGCCGCCTGCAGTGGCTCGCCGTCGTCGCCTCCGCCGCCTGGAGTGGCTCGCCGCCGCTGCACCCACCGCCTAGAATTGCCTCTCCTCCTCGAGTCTTCTGCGCCGTCGTCGCAAAGGCAATTTCCCCGAGCACCGAGTGATGTCTGATGTGTGCTTGCTGTGTGTTTGATGTATGCTTGCCTGCTTGCTGGATTCTTGCTTGGCTGTGTTTGCTGTATCCTTGCTTGGCTGTGCTTGCGGGCGTCCGTAGTACTAGTACATCGAGAGAAATAGCTGCACAAAGGAGGCTATCACTTCTATCTACTGCTGCTTGTTGCTGTTTGTTGGATAAAATTGCTAGCTGATGTTGCTGCTTGTTGATGTATTTTCTATTTTGCATACACCATGAGGAGTTGAGGACCTGGATCATTCAAGACAAAAAAAAAAGGCTTGGAGGCAATCAGGCAACTAATGGAGTCGAGGACATTTTGTTATGTTGGTTTCTATTACATGTCATTTTTGTTAATTATTTATATATACTTGACGTATCGCATATTGCTGTTTCTAGAAATTGCCGTATCCCGTATCGATTGGTGCAACGTAGGTGGCAGCGAGGCGGCACAAAGGCAACGCCGCGCAGCCGGAAGATGCGGCCCCGCACGACGACGCCGGTGACCTTGACGACGATGGCTGCCGCGCACAAAGGGGGCCAGCCGGTCACGACCACCACGAGCAGCATGCGTAGCACAAATCAGATCAAATCTGAATCCAGGACTGATTGCTTTGGTGCCATGTTGAAATCCTCAAGAAAGAACCGAATTTTGGTGTAAATCAACTAGGATTTGATAGTGGATTTGAGAGAAGTTTACACATCAGAACTGGAGCCCCTGCCTCCCGAGCTCTTGTCCGTTCCTTTTCTTATCTCTATCTCCCTCTTTACACTCTTGTCCTCCTGACATTTATAATTTACACTTTAGTACATAATCCTGCCAAATACAAATTTACACCTAAACTCAACAGTACTAATAAAAGATAAAATATGAAACTGTACAAAACATAGTTTGGTATATATGAGTTAAAAAATGTAGTTCAGTTATGTACAACCCATGAGGCTCACAAATGACAGTAGATAAATGAAACTGTACAATACACGACCAATGGTTCCAAAATTCCAGTCTAACAAGACCACCAAATTCTTCTTCGGGGAGCTTGACCTACACATTGCATATAAAATCGTCACCTGGGCAATGGACAAAGCAAGTATGTCAACCATGCTTGGAGAATCACAACATACTATTTGGTGCATTGGACTATTATCGCATAGTTAAGATACAACATAAGCATTAAGATGGAATTTCATAAAAATAACACATAAATACAATAAATATGAGAAATACCTGTGGTGACATGGTCACCATGTACAACATTAATCTGTTTCAAGAAAAAGGGTAAAATAATTAAATTGACCAAAGATAAAAATGCATGTATACCCAAAACATTTCTTAAAAAAAGTCATAAACTTGAGAAAATATATCACATGCCAACTATAACGACAAATAGTGAATTGTATTTCACATGTTTTTGCAGGTAATCCATGACAAACAAAAGAAAGCATAATCGATGAAGGGAGAAGACAACTTCATAAATTGTTGATTAGGGCCATCCTTGGAAACTTAAAGTTAACACCATAGCACCCACAGAAAATAGAATAAACATGCCCTTACAGATCTGAACAATCACATAAGCAATTTTCAACAGGAAGCCATTCAGAATTGACAGCATAGGGAAGAACATTGATAGTGTATACGATTGCTGCAGTTTTATTTTGATTCAAAAAATTGTTCTTTTTTATTTGGGATCCAGAATCTGGACAAGCTCACTGATGGACCATACACGCATAAGATTGTGTTAAGAATTGAATTCTCTGACCACAAGATACACAAATATGAAGGAATTTTAGAGAGGATAAGAATATAAGACTACTACTTGTTGGAGCAGAAGGTGATGGTTTAGTCGGGTGACTGGTCGTGGGTGAATATGCTCCTAGGTTGTCATAGATATAGCTGTAGACAGCGGGGTCGCCGCCTTGAACCACTTGGAGTAGAACGTCGGCTCACTCCCAGGTTCACGTACTGCCATGGCAGCAGTACTGCCGGTTGAAATGTGAAGCAAACCATTCCTGGTTAGAAATTTTAAGCTAGAATAAATCCCCAATTATATGTTCGTGTGCACTACTACAGAAGACAATTATATGATCCAAGTAACAAAGTTAAATAGGAATAGCCTCGTACCAGTGTTGTCCTAGGGTTCTAGCACCACAGCACTACACCATGACGCTGTCTGCTATTCGTTCAGCACAACCAACAATTTTCTTCCGCGAGCCATCTCCCACTTTCGGCACCTATTTTTGGCAAAAAAAATGAAACAAAGACCATTACAGTTGATTAGAGATGGTGTTTTACTATTCTGAGACAATACACCATATTCCTTATCCATATGCTGAATTACACAATATCATCTTACAAAAATTAAAGCTTGATGATGCATTATACCAGCAAAACATGGACAAAAAGTAAGCTCAATCTTGACCAAACATATAATGAAAATGAAAACTCAAATAAAATACAACTGAGGCCTTTTCTGTTACCATGAGAACTAAAATACTTTGTATTATCCAGTAACCGAAACAATTTTCTATTCTTTATTATTCAGTTACCAAAACAATTATCTAGCTACTCTGTAGTGTATCGAAAAGGTTTTGATTTTATCAGCCTACAATATGCATCAAAGACCCGTTGTGCAGATATCTCAGCTTTGACATAAAAATTCCACTTGCTCTTAATCTAACATCATTTTTAGAACGGATTAACATGAAAATAAACTAAAAGGAAAATTACCGAGTTGTTTATCGCATTGGGATGCTTGCAGTCCTGATTTTGTGTCACGTCGTTGTGTACAGAGCATTGAACTGCATACATGTCATCTTCAAACTTTACAATTTGGATATGTTGGTCTTCAATCGCTATATCTCAAATCAACTCTGAAACATCAAAATGATGGAAACTAACTTCTAAAGTATGTTTCTATGGACATAAAGGGAAATTAATGGCCTAATTCGGATCTTTCTAATACAGTATGAATTATGAAGACGGTTTCGAAGAAAATAAATGTTGATTCCAGGCACATGCATCATACCTTTGCATATGGTGTTAGAATATTGCTCTGAAGGAGATCTAGTTTGTAGTAAACAATTGTATGTAGCCTGCAGATCGCCAATTCTTTGGTTGCAACTATTCTTCGCTGGTGGCATGGAGCACATTGAAGATGAGGATGAGGGCGCTGGATGATTCCGAGGATGAGGTCGTCGGGAAGCAGGCAGATTCTGTCCTCATCTTGGCCGCTGTTGATCCTGTAGGACGGGACTCATCCTCCACCTCTGACGTGCAGCCCTGATCTGGAAGGAGCTGGGCATAGAGCGGGGCGGCCGCGGCCAGAGCTTCCGCGTCCGTGTCGCCGTAACCCTCGGCCGGATCCGAGGCGCGCTGATTCTGACGTTGCACCGCCTCCCACGCGTCCTCCTCCTCCTCCCGGCTGTTGCACGTGGCGGCGAGTAGCGTGTTGAGCAGCCTGTCACGGTCGGCGGCGCGCGCTCGAGCCGGCCAGCACGAGCCCGGAGTGCGGCGGCCTGGGCCTCGGCATTGGCGAACCACGCGTGAAGGACTCAGATGGCGCGGGGAGGAGGGCGAGGCGGAGAGTAGGCAGGCCGGGGTTCGGGGAGGACGGCGCGGCGGAGTATGCGGGCCGGCGGCGGATCCAGATGGGGGTGGCAGGAGGGGTCGCTTGAATCGGGGTGGGTTTTTTTTTTGTCAAATACGAAACGTTTTTCACTTATTTACTGGACCGCGGGTAAATTCCTTAATAACATAGGGATTGTTTCGCAAAATTGCCGCAACGGTGAATCTGAAAACCTCAATCCGTGCTTTATTATTAAATTAAGAAAAGATTAGGGAAAGAAATTATAAAATAGAAGACAAATCAGCTATTACGTTTATCCACACAGATTAAATTATCTTGACCGTTAGTTTTATATACTAATAGCTAGGATTTACAAGATTGACGTTACATACTAATATTATTTGCACGTACATAAAGCAGTATAACATGTCACATAGGAGTAGTCCTTTTTTCGCGGATGGAGTAGTCTTTTTTTTTATGGAACATGTATGAGTAGTCTGACATGATGTTTCATCCGGACTCCTATGCCTTTGTCAAGGAAAAGAACGTGACCATCATAATATGAAAAGGAGTCCAACCAAAATACATATTGACGTCATCTATGTGTCAGGGTATAGGAAAGAACCGCATGTTTAAGAAAAAAAAACCTAAGAAAAGAGAACTCCGTGTAGACCTCTGAAATAACAAAAACATGTCTCACACGGCCTCCATCACCTCGCCGCCCTACCCAGCGACGCATCAGGCTCATCGTCTTCGAAAGTTCCATCTGACCTGGATCAATTTGATCTAAACAAAAGGTACCATCAAATCAAGTGTGTTCAACCTTCTAATCACGTTCATAGGTTGTTTCCTCTCCTACCCTTGAATCTCAGATTTCAAATCCAGCAGTCTCACATGCATATATTCCAGTACATGATGGTCATTTAGCAGGTACAATCCAGTCTTGCGTGTTCCTCTACAATATTTGAATCTTGGTTTCCAAGTTCAGCAATCGATGGTGATTTAACAGGTACAACCAAATCAAGCGTGTCCTCTCCAATCTTTGAATTTCAGTTTTCAAGGTCAGTAATCTAGCCTGTATATATGTTCCATCACATGATTTTTTTTCCCCACACTGGATGTTATAGCAAGTAGGATCCAGTCTACTCAAGCGATCTCAGATTCAAAGTTCTGAACTAGCAGCAATCCAACACGTATATTCAGTTACACGTCTATTTTGCAAAGAGACCCTTGGCTCAGTGGTTGGGCATGCGGTTGTGCAGCCTAACGACCCGAGTTCAATTCCTAGAATTGACAGGTGATGCACAGGGGTTTTCCCCCATTTATTGAGGATCAAGTTTGGTGTATGGTGGAACCACTCATCAAAAAATATCTTGATACTCATTTAAAAAATTATGAGGACCATGGTTATTTTGGTACTCATACTAAAATGGTCGTATGCATCCCTAGTTGGTGCAGAGGCCGGGGAAGTGAAATTCTCCTCCAATTTTAAGGTCAGGGAGCCCCTTCCCCTCCCCCTCGCGTCGCCTCCTCCCGGGCGGCGCCAGGGGCCCCGAAACCCTAGCGCCGCCAGCACCTCCTTGCCACCCCTCCTGCCGCCGGCGTGGGCCGCGGTGGCGGCGGGCCCGGTACCAAAGGGTTCTGAGCGGGTAGATGCGGCGGATCCCATCTGAGGCGGCGGCTAGGACGGAGAATCCGGGCTGTGCGGCGGGGCCGAAGCACCATCGCCGGCGGAGCGGCGGCCCTGCATGGACGGCGGCGGTGGCAGCGCCCCATCCGGCGGGGTGGGCTGTCCTGGTCGTGATGGTGATGGCGGTTACTGCGGATCCAACGCCCTGTTTGGATCCATCGCGGGGAGGCCTTCCGCCGACCGGCGGTGCGTGGAGGGACCGGTGAGGAGATGCCGGATCTCCGCCGGAGTACCGACGGCGACATACGTCTTCGTGGCGAGGTTCCGCTCGGTTCCAGCCAGCCACGAAGTCAGGAAGACGTGGCTTCCGGTGAACATCGTGCCTGACTGCGATCTTGGCGGACAATGGCGGCGTCTCAGACGTCGTTTCCTTCTGGAGGCATCGTCGTTGCAGGTCACATCAACCTGATCGGGAAGTTCCGGGGGAAACCCTAGATCTGGGTCTACTGGATCGGACGATGACGGTGCCATCGGTATCGTTCTCCCTCATGGAGGCATCGTTTTGGAGCAAGTGCTGGTTGGAGGGGAAAAGAGGAGGAGCGGTGTTTCATCTGCTCCATTGATGACGGCGGATCTCGGCGGCGTGGCGCGGTGGAGACTCGGTGCCTGATGAGCGGAGATGGACTCGCGCAGGAGGGTGACGCTGTCTGGCGTCGTGGTGGCGTCGGCGGTAGTTGGACCGGGCAAGGTTGATGCAGCAGTACAACTCTGAAGATGGATTGATGGCATGTGGCTGCGGCGGCCTCATACCCGGCAGGCGTCCTGGTTGAGAAGCACGCCGGACTGGTGGGTGCCCATACCCGGCAGGCGTCCTGGTTGGGACCTGAAGTCTTAGATGTTAGGTTTGGCTGCGAGGTCTGTTTGGTTTTAGGCCCAGACTTTCAGCGCCCCTACATCAACTGGATAGGGATAGCGACAGATGTTGCTTAGTTTGGTGGCTTTAGATTTATTGTTGTATGACTCTGTAAGGTCTTGTGTTAATAATTAATAAAATGGCCGTATACATCGTCTAGATGCTGAGGCCGGGGGTCGTCCTCCTTTTTAAAAAAAATGTACGGGCCGCTGTATGAAGCATATTTTGGTGGCCGTGACTCAAACAAAATTGTTGAGTTTCTCTACTTTCACTCCATGTCCGTAAGTGTTATATATGCATAATAGCTTGAGTAAACACCTGATAGTAATTTTACTACAAAAGTCTACTCTTCCACACTCTTGATTTAAATCTTCCATCCACAACGTGAAATTGTTTTTTCATGTAGCATGTTGATGCGTATCATGGTCTGTCGAGCAGACATTGATTAGAAAACTGTAACTATTGTTGTATAGTGATTGGTTTTGTTACCACTTCTAACCTTCAAAGTTCATATTTTCTCCTGTCCGAGTCTAGCAGCAGGTGCCAATAAAGGCATGATAGTGTGATGCAAGCAGTCATGCCCTCTGTTGTCCGGGCATGCAAGCTGTTCGACTCCTGTCTGCAGACTCTTGATTCAAATCTTCCGTCCATAACGTGAAATTGTTTTTTCATGTAGCATGTTGATGCGTATCATGGTCTGTCGGGCAGACATTGATTGGAAAAATGTAACTATTGTTGTATAGTGATTGGTTTTGTTACCACTTCTAACCTTCGAAGTTCATATTTTCTCTGGTCCGATTCTACTAGCAGGTGCCAATAAAGGCATGATAGTGTGATGCAAGCAATCATGCCCTCTGTTGTCCCGTCATGCAAGCTTTTTCGACTCCTGTCTGCAGGGTCGGTCCTGTTATAGCAGGTAAGAAGCTCATGTCCCCATTGGAACAAAGCGAAAGTATCCATCCGGGCAAGAGCTTCTGATCAGTTTGTCTGTTATATTAGTTGTTGCTTTTTGGATATTTCTTATCAAACAATATTCGCCTGTGAAATTTGAACATCTGGAAGCATGCATATATTTAGTATTGAAACATCCTTATCATTATTAATACAGCACATGGATTGTAGTGCATATGCTGCAGCCATGTCATGAAAAACCATAATTATTCTTTTTTATCATAGCCAGAGTAAGTGTGGCTACTTCTACATCCTTCTTATATTTAGTAATGCAAGGCACCTTTTGAGACACCACATGAATTATAGGAAATATAGATCTAATCCATCAATTCCTGTTTTAGCAACAATATAAACGATCCAGATTATATCTTGGATGGTGCAATAGTTTTCTTAGACTATGCTGCAACAATGAATAAGGATGGCCGCAAGAGTTTGGCTAGAGTGCTCTGTAAGTCCGAATAAGCATCTCTAGAACAAAACTTATTTGACATATAGTGCATCAGGAAACCTTGAGATCTACCTTCCCTAAAAAAAACCTCAAGATCTATTGCAGAAGAAAGCTGCACGGCACTCCCAAATCAAGCTGTGGCGTTTTGTTTGGTAAGATTAAGATAGCCCAATTGCGATGTGTGACAGCTATAAAGTCTCGGTGCCATATATGGTGGCCTTTCCTATGCATTCCCCGTAGCCTCCTAAACCCTGCCTCCAATGCCATCGGCAAACCCGCACCTTCTCCTCCTTGGAGGTTTGACGACTGATGGTATGATCAGTTAGTAGCAGCATCCAGAACAAGAAGTGGATCAGCCGGCTCTGATTCCATGTCGATTCACCAGGCCCCAGCAGCCGCATCTTCTGAGGAGGGCCATGATATTTGGCGAAGAATGAATTAGGTAAGCATCCAACTATAAAGTATTCGTAATTTTCTATTGGCAATTCAGATTACAGGGTTGTAATTTTTTTGAGTCTGCAACAGACTTTGTTTGCACACATATTTGAAGGTTTGACTGAAACTTTTGTGTAGTTAGCAGTAAGCAATGAGAAATTGAGAATCCAATTTTTTTTCATGTAAATTTGTATGACCAAGTTCAAATTCTCATTTAATGGGTCTTTTTTTTTCTTCCAGAAGCAGGTTTGTGAATGTTTATCCAGCTTTCAGAATCAAAGAAGGATATAGAGTTCACATGAATACATGATTGATTTGGAGAATCCGATATTATATCCATGGTTGTGCACCATGTTAGTTGTTTGGTAGCTCATATAAGCATCCCATCGTCCCAGTTGCCTATTTTTTTCTGACACAAATATTTCTAGGCCAATGGTTGTAAAAGAAAATTCTGTACTGAAACTTTGGTAACCTCCAAGGTAAAAGATCTGTCTAAGAGGCCAACAGGAACCAGACCAGCCCTGTTAGTTAGATTTTGTTCTGCACCATTAAGATGACATGAAAGTGCATCATTCTATATATTTTCAGCAGAATTTAATGTTATAAAAATATAAACTTCTATCGATAGTTGAACCAAAAAGTCCAAAATGTTTATGTTCACAACATAATATTTACTAGAGACAACTATTGAATAGAAAAACCACTCAATAAAAATAGTTTCTTTTGAGGACAACTAAAAATAGCTTCAACCGTTTGCCAAATGCCCCACATCCAATACATACACCAAACTAAAGAATATACCAACAATTCAAAAAATATAGCGTACAAAAGATATATGATAAATCTAGCCGCGCAAATGCGCGGGCCACCCCGCTAGTTCCCTAAAAAAGGAAGGGTAAGGAGAAGGGACGTCCACTCCCATCGACCCCCTGGTCTCTCCTTCGTCTTCCCATTGCGCCGCCACACACGCACACAGCCGCGCCTCCCGTCCGCCTCCCCTCCTCTCCGCCTCCCCTTCCCTCTAGATCCCTTTCGATCCCCTCTGCCACCGTCCTCCCCTCCCCTCTGCCTCCACTCCCGCCGCCGCCGGATCCCGGCTGGGCAAAGCCCGTGCGGGGGGGGGAGGGGGGGGGGTGATGGCGGAGGCGGGGCATCCCTCCATCGCGGCTTGGAGCCGTGGCTGTGACGATGGATCTTGAGCGGGCGCCTCGAAACGACGTGTGTGTGGCCATGGCGTCGGTCACGCAGCGATGTGACCTCCTCTATCTTTGGTTGTCTTCATCGTTGGTCCAAAGGGATCTCGTCGGTGGGTGTTGCCTCGCAGTGGCTTCCCGGCGGCGGATCAAGTGAAGGTGGAGTTGGTGGCCTAGCTGAAGTGGTGAGGATGCCACCGTCGTCGGCGGCAGCCGTGGGTGTCGTTTTCCTCGTTCGAGGCTATGGTGGGGGCGTCCCTCGCTCCATTGTTTTCGGGGGAAACCTTGGATCTGTAGGAGGCTACCGGCGCCCGTGGGCGCCGTAACCCTCGTTGGAGGTGTTGAGGGGCCTCCTGGATCAGATGATGGCGACGTCTTCATCGTCACCCCCGTGGAGGCATCACCTTTGAAGACATTCATCGGGCTGGACAGACATGTGGACGGCTTGGTGGTTGGGCGTCGGTAGGTGATGGAGTGGTGCTTCACCCTACACATCGATGGTGGCGGATCTCGGCGGCCTGGCGCAGTGCGGACTCGGCGTTCGACGGGTGGCGATGGACTCATGCAGGAGGAGGACGTTGTCTGGCGTCGTGGTGGCGTCGATGGCAGAGAGGCCTGCCAAGGTCGATGTGTCAGTATCTGGTCTGAGGATGGATCGATGGATGAAGGACGTGACAGCCCTTGCAGCGTGCGCATGTGGTACTCACTGAAAGTGCGCCGGACCGGTGTGTCACCCAGTTCATGTATTGTGACTTGGATGGGACATCCGACATTAGATATTAGGTGTTGGTGCGATATCTGTTTGGTATTAGACTCGGACATTCGGCACCCCTTCATCATGGAGATAGGAGTAGCGACATGTGTTGTCAAGATGTTGGCTTCAGGCTTACTAATGTATTACCTTGTAAGGGCTTTGCGAATAATTAGTAAAATGGTTGCATGTATCGCCTAGATAAAGAGGCCGAGGATACATCCTTCTTTTCGAAAAAAAAATCGTTAAAAAAGAATAGCGTAGCTGCGGTGCCGCGGCTGGCCATCTCTAAGCATGAGAAGGAGGAAGCTCTCGGAAAATTGACACCTTTAATTAAACATTTGTGCTAATGTTGGTCAAAGTCAATAAATATATTGGAGTAAACTTGTAAATGTGACATGCTTTCCTGAACTGCATGCACACATGGAGAAGGGCGCCTTTTTTTAACAAACATGCTATGTTTCCTCGCAAGAAAAAACATGCTATGTTTATTTTTGCAAAAATCTCATCATGCTATTGAAAATCTCTTAAATATCTCCGACAAAACTGATGGGATTGTGTGTGCGCGCGTGGAAACGTGTGTCATCCGAGTATGATTATGCTTGTTTCATCCTCCGGCGGAGAGAATTAGATAGGACATTTAAACAACGATGAACTATCAGCATAAATTCGGCAACTTAGGCTTCTTGGTTTTGATAGGTCACGGCATTTTGGAGCTTAATTTTAGTGGTGGAGTAAGTTCCGGTTGAAAAAGAAAGCTCCGCCTTTGGGTATCGTCTGCCAGTTCTCACATTTGGCGCAACATTGCACCGTGTTCTTCGGTTGATCTGGTCAAAATACAATACTAAAGTGACCATCTTCTACTTATCAACGTCTTAGTGAATAAAATTAGAGATTGGAACCTTGATGTTATGCCACTTGAAGGACACCTTGTACCAGTCCAATCATACCTCGAAAAGGTGTCATTCTCATCCTAGTCGTCATTGTGTTGTTACTTCATGTAGAAATTAGATCAATGTGGTCACAAGTCCCGAAGCTTCCAAAATGCTAGAATATTTGTGGGTTTCATCGGCATTGCAAAAGCAATTCCAACTAAGTGAAAGTTGGTGTGCATTGTGCGCATTGTTTATGTTTATATGAACCTAGCAATGACCGAGGTCTAATCCTTGCTCGACCTTGGGTACGTGGGATGGATTTTTGTGAAGTATGATCCTATCTTACCTCTCTTCTCATGCTTAAATAGGGACACTACTACGTTCAGGTTTGATCTCGTGCCAACAACCATACGATGGATTCTTTTATGAAGTTCAATAACTCCATAAGGAGCACCTGGGCATTCATGTGCTCATGTGAGCATCAACTCCCTTAATAAAGAAGTTCCCTGTTAAGTGTTTGATCATTGCAATTCAAGCTCATAGTGTAGCTTCCTTAGATGTCCACATTTTCTGAAAGCCTTTGCAATTTTTCATCCTAGTCGCATCATTGCTAACATGAAAAAAAAAGCATCCCCAAGTAGCCATAATGTTTGAAATATGCATCATGTGTATAGCTCCCTATTAGATGTCTGGGTCGTATATATTCAACACTCTAAAGTTTCTTTGAATGTTCACTTTTTGAGCAAGCTTTTGCATTCACCGTCTTGTCTCGCATGGTCACTAGCAAGCAAAACCATGCCTGAGCATCCATAACCTTCGTAATATACATTCGCATAAATCATCATCTCATAAAAGTGTTGCCTCATTCTGTCTATTGTAGATGTAACAAGTAGTAATAGGTAGTCAGGGATGCACGGTTCCATCACTGGGTCTCGTGTGGACCCCCGCCTTGCAACATGTCAATTTTGTACATGCATGTGATCACCACATTTGGGCCTCACAACCCCATCGACTGTCGGAAATCAAAAGAGCGGGCATGGACAGACCTGCATATGCTTTGTGCATGTGCTCCATCCATGTAAGTGTCACCCGCCATGATGGCTAGTCTGCTCCAATGTGTACAGACTCGGACCAAACAGAACACAAATGACAAGCACTGACATGGTTTGAGTAAATTTATACAAGTTAGTGACTATGAGCTGAAATCGATTCAAATATATTTTTTCTGGGAGACCGACACATTGATTCATGGATTGTAGTAGTGAAGCAACGGATATCCACTGTGAGAGTGAAATCTATGTTCAAAACATATTTGGCAGATCATCCTCCTAGCATGCATCAGCATAAATAGTTGGCTTCGAGAGTTTGACCATCAGTAAAAGATGATCCACACAGTTGATCTAATATGTAAAAATATTCCATTTAGGATCATAAAATCGCAACCAGTTAAATTTCTTACTATGAATCTCATACAATTATCCCAACTTGATCATCGATGCCTTCTGCAGTTATGTGCACTTTGTGAGGAGGTCAAGCTCGCAAGCTCCAACATGCACTTATTCCTTGTCACGATGAATGACTTTTCCATTGAAAATATGCAGCACCAGAGAAAATTTTCCTCGTAGTCAAAACAAATTTACATGGAAGGAAATCTTATATGTATTCACTTGAATACATAAATAAATAAATATCATCTTCACCACCTAATTTGCTTAAAACCCAATCTTTAAAGTTCCCTGATGTGTATTAGAATTGATTAAGTTGTGCATTTAATAAAGAATTAACCTAATCAAACAAACTACACATTAAGATAACAGAGAACTAGTTAGCTTGTTTTCATAACGCAACAAAAACTAATTAAAGCAACACCACCACACGTAATGTCAGTTGTGCCGTTTACCATGCTGACACGTGAAGCCTACTAGTTGTTGCTACTTTGTGTAGAATAGTTCTTGGCGTGGAAATCTTGATGCTTACAAGTCCTATGATTGAGTGGGTTTCATCGCCATTGCAAAAGCCCATGAAGATGTATATTGTGTATCTCATGTATATAATGTGAACCTAGCAACTCTACTCCAGTTCGACCACATGTACGCAGGACAACTCCTTTGAGAATTATGTTTATATTACATCTCACTTCTCACACTTAAATAGGAACACTGTTGTAGGAGTATTAATGTTTGATATTATGTGTTGCAACAACCATGCAATTGTGCTTTCATGCAGTTCAATACTGACACAAGGAGCACATGGGCGTTCATATACTATTAGAGTATCCTCTCCTTCAGTGAAGCATCTCCCTGGAAGACATTTTGCTCGTATCATGTGGTATCAGTTGAAGTCTATATTGTAGTTTCTCGAAGTTCCCAGCCATAATCTTCACAATATACAATATTGTATCAACAAAAATTCATTGAAACATATGTTGTTAAAAGCCCTATATAATACTCTGCGTCTAAAGATGAAACGAGTGTGGTCATACTTAGCAAGGAGTCGTGATTCCATCACTTTTCTGCCTTGCAATGCGCCGATGGTGTGCTCACCAGGAGCAGATCAACTATCCCTCCTACCTAGGCAGCTGATCGGACTTGTTAGTGGCACGACACGCTCTATATTGGATGATCTCCTATAGTGTTTTATTTGAAACGGTGGCATATTGGACACCTTGCTTTGTGATATTTTCACCTAGGTTTTGGGAAGTTTCTGGCTCCTCCAATTGCGCTTGCGGGTGATCTCCACCTCCTTGCATCGCAACCCCATTTACTCCGTCCGAGAGACGTGGCATGGTCAGGCCTGTAGAGATGCTCCGTCTTCCTTGCATGCTTTGCATATTGCTCAATTCATGCCAGTGTGCCATGAAGGAAATTGGCTTTGGTATATTTAAACTTGGACCAAAGCGAACAAAACGCCAAGTTGCCAATTTCCCTGCCGAGATTTTGATGATTAAAGTGAACGTACTTGACAAGTTAAAGGACACATGCACATTTCACTCCATGATAAACGTGTGGTACAATTGTTGTTGTTGTTGTTGTTCTTTTGCTCAAAACAAACACTGACATGGTTTTGATAAGTTATACAAGTTGGTGCTAACATGGTTTTGATAAGTTATGCAAGTTGGTGACCAACCGATTAAAAAAATTGGATGTCACGTATAATTATCCTGGCTTGACCTTTGGTGACTTCTACCATCTTTTCGCACTATGTCACAAGAACAATTTCATAGGCTCCAGCATGCACTACATGACTTCAATTTGGAGTTCTTGGCCCTTTAATTAACCTCGGTGTCAAAAATAATGATCAAACCAACATATTTACACAAGGAGGTAATGATAGGGATTATTCTACTACTAGAGTTTCTAGTGAACAAAATACCTAAAAGACCTTTAGCAAGGCAATTATCCCCTTTAATTTGTTAGAAAATATATATTATAAAGTGATTTTCAATCACTAACGAAAAAACATCATCGATGTTCTCACATTTGTGAACACTATGCACCTTAATGCACTTATATCGCCAACACACAAACTAAGTGTGGAACCTTGGAGGTGCCCGGATTCAAAGAAATTAGTACAAGTTGGTCAAATGTGCCAGCTCCATCAATTCAAGAAGAGAATTCAACATTGTACTGAAGCCATCGGTCCTGATGCTTCCAAGTCCTAGAATGTTTGTGTATTTTATCAGAGACACCGCAATCGAAGTGCAAAGCATGTGTTGATTTTGATCATGGTCTATGTTTATATGAACCAAGCAATCAAAGTGCAAAGCATGTGTTGATTTTGATCATGGTTTGTGCTTATATGAACCAAGCAACGATCAAGCTTTGCTCGTTGCTTGACCTCTAGTGTATAGGCTGAATTCTTTGTGAATTATCATCACGCTCCAAGTCTTCTCACACTTAAATCGTAACACTGCAATATTAATTGCTGCTACCATATGTTGTGACAACCCGGTTATGGATGCTTTCATACAACTTAATGCTACCACAAACATGTTAGGCGTTTCGATCATATCAATTCAAGTTCACTCTATAAGTTCCTTTAGGTGTCCACATTTCTTAAATCGCATCATTACCATTGGGCCTAAGTATCCACAGTATTTGCAATGTGCAATCATGTTTGATTAAAAAAAGGAATTGTCACTTTTTCTTTTGAGAAAAGACACCCAAAGGGCATCTCAATCAGATATTTATCAAGGAAAACAGTAAATGATACAAACAAATGATCACTTGGTTAAAGCCCTAACTAAATATTGAAACCAGTAGCCTTAGTTTGTCCCATCGCTACATCCCCACCTCACAACCCTATTGAGGTTCACAGTCCACACTGCCCAATTCAGATCAGCATCCCAAGATGGCAAGTTTAGACTTGGACCAAGAAGAACACAAATGCCAACTCTTCAGCACCTACATGGTTTGGATAAGATATACAAGTTGGTACCGTGAGCTCAGTTCATACAAGTAATCTTTCTGGGAAACCAACTTAGGCATCAGTGTCAAGGATTATGAATCCAGACATGAAGCAACAGACATGCACAATAGGACTATAGGAGTGAAAGCTATGATGATCGCAAAGAACACATCTGACAGCCATATCTGCAGCATGCATCAGCATATATAGTTTTACTTTGGAGTTTAAATGTTAGTAAAAGAGGACCCACTCGGTTGCTCTAACATGTGAAAAAATTACATTTAGGATCCTAAAATCCGAGCCAAACTAAGCTCTTTGTCAAGAACCTCATATAACTATCCTAGGCCATCCCATGGCACTGTTGGGGAATGTAGTAATTTCAAAAATTTCCTACGCACACGCAAGATCATGATGATGCATAGCAATGAGAGGGAGAGTGTTGTCTACATACCCTCGTAGACCGTAAGCGGAAGCGTTATGACAACGTGGTTGATGTAGTCGTACGTCTTCACCATCGACCGATCCTAGCACCGAAAGTACGGCACCTCCGCGATCTGCACACGTTCGGCTCAGTGATGTCCCATGAACTCACGATCCAGCAGAGTGTCGAGGGAGACCTTCGTCAGCATGACGACGTGATGACGGTGATGATGAAGCTACCGGCGCAGGGCTTCGCCTAAGCACTACGACGATATGACCGAGGTGGATTATGGTGGAGGGGGCACCGCACACGGCTAAGAGATCAATGATCAACTTGTGTGTCTATGGGTGCCCCTTGGCCACGTATATAAAGGATGGAGGGAGGAGGAGGCCGGCCCTCATAGGGCGCGCCTAAAGTGTGGAGTCTGATACGTCTCCAACGTATCTATATTTTTTTATTGTTCCATGCTATCATATTATCAACTTTGGATGTTTTATATGCATTTATATGCTATTTTATATGATTTTTGGGACTAACCTATTAACCTAGAGCCCAGTGCCAGTTTCTGTTTTTTCCTTATTTTAGAGTATCGCAGAAAAGGAAAATCAAACGGAGTCCAATTGACCTGAAACTTCACGGAACTTATTTTTGGACCAGAAGAAGCCCACGAAGTAACGGAGATGGACCAGAAGAGTCCCGGGCTGCCCACGAGGGTGGGGGCGCGCCCACCCCCCTGGGCGCGCCCCCCTGCCTCGTGGACAGCCCAGAGATCCACTGACGTACTTCTTCCTCCTATATATATCCATATACCCTAAAAACTTCGGGGAGCAGAATAGATCGGGAGTTCCGCCGCCAGAAGCCTTCGTAGCCACCGAAAACCAATCTAGACCCATTCCGGCACCCTGTCGGAGGGGGAATCCCTCTCCGGTGGCCATCTTCATCATCCCGGCGCTCTCCATGACGAGGAGGGAGTAGTTCACCCTCGGGGCTGAGGGTATGTACCAGTAGCTATGTGTTTGATCTCTCTCTCTCTCTCTCGTATTCTTGAGGTGATACGATCTTGATGTATCGCGAGCTTTGCTATTATAGTTGGATCTTATGATGTTTCTCCCCCTCTACTCTCTTGTAATGGGTTGAATTTTCCCTTTGAAGTTATCTTATCGGATTGAGTCTTTAAGGATTTGAGAACACTTGATGTATGTCTTGCGTGGGATACCCGTTGTGACAATGGGGTATTCTATTAATCCACTTGATGTATGTTTTGGTGATCAACTTGCGGGTTCCGCCCATGAACCTATGCATAGGGGTTGGCACACGTTTTCGTCTTGACTCTCCGGTAGAAACTTTGGGGCACTCTTTGAAGTACTTTGTGTTGGTTTGAATAGATGAATCTGAGATTGTGTGATGCATATCGTATAATCATACCCACGGATACTTGAGGTGGCATTGGAGTATCTAGGTGACATTAGGATTTTGGTTGATTTGTGTCTTAAGGTGTTATTCTAGTACGAACTCTATGATAGATTGAACGGAAAGAATAGCTTCATGTTATTTTACTACGGAGTCTTGAATAGATCGATCAGAAAGGATAACTTTGAGGTGGTTTCGTACCCTACCATAATCTGTTCGTTTGTTCTCCGCTATTAGTGACTTTGGAGTGACTCTTTGTTGCATGTTGAGGGATAGTTATATGATCCAATTATGTTATTATTGTTGAGAGAACTTGCACTAGTGAAAGTATGAACCCTAGGCCTTGTTTCAACGCATTGCAATACCGTTTGTGCTCACTTTTATCATTAGTTACCTTGTGTTTTTATATTTTCAGATTACAAAAACCATTATCTACTATCCATATTGCACTTGTATCACCATGTCTTCGCCGAACTAGTGCACCTATACAATTTACTATTGTATTGGGTGTGTTGGGGCCACAAGAGACTTTTTGTTATTTGGTTGCAGGGTTGCTTGAGTGAGACCATCTTCATCCTATGCCTCCCACGGATTGATAAACCTTAGGTCATCCACTTGAGGGAAATTTTCTGTTGTCCTACAAACCTCTGCACTTGGAGGACTAACAACGTCTACAAGAAGAAGGTTGTGTAGTAGACATCAGAGTCCTACTAGGAGGACTCCCTAGTCCTAGTAGGATTCCACCTCCCACATGGAATAGGAAAAAGGGAAGGGAGAAGGAGAAGGAAGGAAGGGGGCGCCCCCTTTCCCTAGTCCAATTCCGGCCAGTCCATTGGGAAGGGGCGCGGCCACCCTTGAGGCCTTTCTCTCCTTTCTCGTATGGCCCATTAAGGCCCAATACGACTTCCCGTAACTCTCCGGTACTCCGAAATAATACCCGAATTACTTGAAACCTTTCCGATATCCAAATATAGCCTTCCAATATATTGATCTTTACGTCTCGACCATTCCGAGACTCCTCGTCATGTCCCCGATCTCATCCGGGACTCTGAACGAACTTCGGTCATCAAATCATATAACTCATAATATAAATCATCACAGAACGTTAAGTGTGCGGACCCTACGGGTTCGAGAACTATGTAGACATGACTGAGACTCATCTCCGGTCGATAACCAATAGCGGAACCTGGATGCTCATATTGGTTCCTACATATTCTACGAAGATCTTTATCGGTCAAAGCGCATAACAACATACGTTGTTCCCTTTGTCATCCGTATGTTACTTGCCCGAGATTCGATCGTCGGTATCTCAATACCTAGTTCAATCTCGTTATCGGCAAGTCTCTTTACTCATTCCATAATGCATCATCCCGCAACTAACTCATTAGTCACATTGCTTGCAAGGCTTATAGTGATGTGCATTACCGAGAGGGCCCATAGATACCTTTTCGATAGACAGAGTGACAAATCCTAATCTCGATCTATGCCAACTCAACAAACACCATTGGAGACACATGTAGAGCATCTTTATAATCCCCAGTTACGTTGTGACGTTTGATAGCACACTAGGTGTTCCTCCGGTATTCGGGAGTTGCATAATCTCATAGTCATAGGAACATGTATAAGTCATGAAGAAAGCAGTAGCAATATACTAAACGATCAAGTGCTAAGCTAACGGAATGGTTCAAGTCAATCACATCATTCTCTAATGATGTGATCCCGTTAATCAAATGACAACTCATCTCTATGGCTAGGAAACTTAACCATCTTTGATTCAACGAGCTAGTCAAGTAGAGGCATACTAGTGACACTCTGTTTGTCTATGTATCCACACATGTACTAAGTTTCCGGTTAATACAATTCTAGCATGAATAATAAATATTTATCATGAAATAAGGGAATAAATAATAACTTTATTGTTGCCTCTAGGGCATATTTCCTTCAGTCTCCCACTTGCACTAGAGTCAATAATCTAGTTCACATCGCCATGTGATTTAACACCAATAGTTCACATCACCATGTGATTAACACCCATAGTTCACATCGCCATGTGACCAACACTCAAAGGGTTTAGTAGAGTCGGTAATCTTTGTTCACATCGCCATGTGATTAACACCCAAAGAGTACTAAGGTGTGATCATGTTTTGCTTGTGAGAGAAGTTTAGTCAACGGGTCTGCCATATTCAGATCCATATGCATTTTGCAAATTTCTATGTCAACAATGCTCTGCACGGAGCTACTCTAGCTAATTGCTCCCACTTTCAATATGTATCCAGATTGAGACTTAGAGTCATCTGGATCAGTGTCAAAACTTGCATCGACACCCTTTACGATGAACCTTTTGTCACCTCCATAATCGAGAAACATATCCTTATTCCACTAAGGATAATTTTGACCGTTGTCTAGTGATCTACTCCTAGATCACTATTGTACTCCCTTGCCAAACTCAGTGTAGGGTATACAATAGATCTGATACACAGCATGGCATACTTTATAGAACCTATGGCTGAGGCATAGGGAATGACTTTCATTCTCTTTATATCTTCTGCCGTGGTCGGGCTTTGAGTCTTACTCAATTTCACACCTTGTAACATAGGCAAGAACTCTTTATTTGACTGTTCCATTTTGAACTACTTCAAAATCTTGTCAAGGTATGTACTCATTGAAAAAAGACTTATCAAGCGTCTTGATCTATCTCTATAGATCTTGATGCTTAGTATGTAAGAAGCTTCACCGAGGTCTTTCTTTGAAAAACTCCTTTCAAATACTCCTTTATGCTTTCCAGAAAATTCTACATTATTTCCTATCAATAATATGTCATTCACATATACTTATCAGAAATGTTGTATTGCTCCCACTCACTTTCTTATAAATACAGGCTTCACCGCAAGTCTCTATAAAACTATATGCTTTGATCAACTCATCAAAGCGTATATTCCAACTCCGAAATGCTTGCACCAGTCCAGAGATGGATCGCTGGAGCTTGCACATTTTGTTAGCACCTTTAGGATCGACAAAACCTTCTGGTTGCATCATATACAACTCTTCTTTAAGAAATCCATTAAGGACTGTAGTTTTGACATCCATTTGCCATATTTCATAAAATGCGGCAACTGCTAACATGATTCGGGCAGACTTTTAAGCATCGATACGAGTGAGAAAATCTCATCTAGTCAACATCTTGAACTTGTCAAAAACATTTTTGCGACAATTCAAGCTTTGTACATAGTAACACTACTATTAGCGTCCGTCTTCCTCTTGAAGATCCATTTGTTCTCAATGACTCACCGATCATCGAGCAAGTCAATCAAAGTCCATACTTTGTTCTCATACATGGATCCCATCTAAGATTTCATGGCCTCAAGCTATTTCGCGGAATCTGGGCTGATCATCGCTTCCTCATAGTTTGTAGGTTCGTCATGGTCAAGTAACATGACCTCTAAAACAGGATTACCGTACCACTCTGGTGTGGATCTCACTCTGGTTGACCTACGAGGTTCGGTAGTAACTTGATCTGAAGTTACATGATCATCATCATTAGCTTCCTCACTAATTGGTGTAGGATTCACAAGAACAGATTTCTGTGATGAACTACTTTCCAATAAGGGAGCAGGTACAGTTAACTCATCAAGTTCTACTTTCCTCCCACTCACTTCTTTCGAGAGAAACTTCTTCTCTAGAAAGGATCCATTCTTAGCAAAGAATGTCTTGCCTTCAGATCTGTGATAGAAGGTGTACCCAGCTGTCTCCTTTGGGTATCCTATGAAGACACATTTCTCCGATTTGAGTTTGAGCTTATCAGGATGAAACTTTTTCACATAAGCATCGCAACCCCAAACTTTTTCATCAAGTAGATATACCCATATCTGCTCAAATCATCTGTGAAAGTCAGAAAATAATGATACCTGTCGTGAGCCTCAACACTCATCGGACTTCATACATAAGTATGTATTATTTCCAACAAGTTTGTTGCTCGCTCCATTGTTCCGGAGAACGGAGTCTTAGTCATCTTCACATGAGGCATGGTTTGCAAGCATCAACTGATTCATAATTAAGTGATTCCAAAAGCCCATCAGCATGGATTTTCTTCATGCGTTTTACACCAATATGACCTAAATGGCAGTGCCACAAATAAGTTGCACTATCATTATTAAATTTGCATCTTTTGGCTTCAATATTATGAATATGTGTATCACTACGATTGAGATTCAATAAACCATTCACCTTGGGTGTATGACCATTGAAGCTTTTATTCATGTAAATAGAACAATAATTATTCTGTGACTTTAAATGAATAACCATATTGCAATAAACATGATCAAATCATATTCATGCTTAACGCAAACACCAAATAACATTTATTTAGGTTCAACACTAATCCCGAAAGTATAGGGAGTGTGCGATGATGATCATATCAATCTTGGAACCACTTCCAACACACATCATCACTTCACCCTTAACTAGTATATTTTCATTCTGCAACTCCCGTTTCTAGTTACTAATCTTAGCAACTGAACTAGTATCAAATATTGTGGGGTTGCTATAAACACTAGTAAAGTACACATCAATAACATGTATATCAAATATACCTTTGTTCACTTTGCCATCCTTCTTATCCGCCAAATATTTAAGGCAGTTCCAATTCCAATGACCATTTCCTTTGCAATAGAAGCACTCAGTTTCAGGCTTGGGTCTATCTTTGGGCTTCTTCATGGGAGTGGCAACTTGCTTGCCATTCTTCTTGAAGTTCCCTTTTTTACCTTGCCCTTTTACTTGAAACTAGTGGTTTTGTCAAACATCAACAATTTATGCTTTTCTTGATTTCTACCTTCGTCGATTTCAGCATCACGAAGAGCTCGGGAATCGTTTTCGTCATCCCTTGCATATTATAGTTCATCACTAAGTTCTAGTAACTTGGTGATAGTGACTAGAGAACTTTATCAATTACTATCTTATCTAGAATATTAACTCCCACTTGGTTCAAGCAATTGTAGTACCCAGACAATCTGAGCACATGCTCACTGGTTGAGCTATTCTCCTCCATCTTGTAGGCAACGTACTTCAGAGGTCTCATACCTCTCGACACGGGCATGAGTATGAAATACCAATTTCAACTCTTAGAACATCTTATATGCTCTATGGCATTCAGAACGTTTTTAAGTCCCGGTTCTAAGTCGTAAAGCGTGGTGCACTAAACTATTAAGTAGTCATCATACCGAGCTTTGTCAAATGTTCATAATGCGTCCATCTGCTCCTGCAATAGGTCTGTCACCTAGCAGTGCATCAAGGACATAATTCTTTTGTGCAGTAATGAGGATAATCCTCATATCATGGACCAAGTCCGCATCATTGCTACTATCATCTTTCAACTTCTTTTTCTCAAGGAACATACAAAATTAAAGGGGAAGCTACATCGCAAGCTATTGATCTACAACATAGATATGGAAGACTGAGTTCATGATAAATTAAAGTTCAATTAATCATATTACTTAAGAACTCCCACTTAGATAGACATTCCTCTAATCATCTAAGTGATCACGTGATCCATATCAACTAAACCATGTCCGATCATCACGTGAGAAGGAGTAGTTTTCAATGGTGAACATCTCTATGTTGATCATATCTTCTATATGATTCATGCTCGACCTTTTGGTCTCTAGTGTTCTGAGGCCATATCTGCATATGCTAGGCTCGTCAAGTTTAACCCGAGTATTTTGTGTGTGCAAAACTGGCTTGCACCCATTGTATGTGAACGTAGAGCTTATCACACCCGATCATCACGTGGGGTCTCAGCACGAAGAACTGTCGCAACGGTGCATACTCAGGGAGAACACTTATACCTTGAAATTTAGTGAGGGATCATCTTATAATGCTACTGATGTACTAAGCAAAATAAGATGCATAAAAGATAAACATCACATGCAATCAAAATATGTGACATGATATGGCCATCATCATCTTGTGCCTTTGATCTCCATCTCCAAAGTACCGTCATGATCTCCATCATCACCGGCATGACACCATGATCTCCATCATCTTGATCTTTATCAATGTTTCATCACATGGTCATCTCGCCAACTATTGCTATCGCATAGCGATAAAGTAAAGCAACTATATGGCGCTTGCATCTTATCCAATAATGAGACAACCATAAGGCTCCTGCTGGTTGTCGATAACTTCAACAAAACATGATCATCTCATACAACAATTGATACGTCTCCATTGTATCTACTTTTCCAAACACTTTTGCCCTTGTTTTGGACTCTAACTTGCATGATTTGAATGGAACTAACCCGGACTAACGCAGTTTTCAGCATAATTGTCATGGTGTTATTTTTGTGCAGAAATAAAAGTTCTCGAAATGACCTGAAAATCAACGGAGAATATTTTTGGAATATATAAAAAATACTAGAAAAAGAATCAAGGCCAGGGGCCCACACCCTGTCCACGAGGGTGGGGGCGTGCCCCTGCCTCGTGGGCCCCCTGGTGCTCCACCGACCTCAACTCCAACTCTATGTATTCACGTTCGGGGAGAAAAAATCAGGGAGAAGGATTCATTGCGTTTTACAGTACGGAGCCGCCGCCAAGCCCTAATCTCTCTCGGGAGGGCTGGTCTGGAGTCTGTTCAGGGATCCGGAGAGGGGAATCCGTCGCCATCGTCATCATCAACCTTCCTCCATCACCAATTTCATGATGCTCACCGCCGTGCGTGAGTAATTCCATCGTAGGCTTGCTAGACGGTGATGGGTTGGATGAGATTTATCATGTAATCGAGTTAGTTTTGTTAGGGTTTGATCCCTAGTATCCATTATGTTCTGAGATTGATGTTGCTATGACTTTGCTATGCTTAATGCCTGTCATAGGGCCCGAATGCCATGTTTTCAGATATGAACCTATTATGTTTTCATGAATATATGTGAGTTCTTGATCCTATCTTGCAAGTCTATAGTCACCTATTATGTGTTATGATCCGTTAACCCCGAAGTGACAATAATCGGGATACTTACTAGTGATGACCATAGTTTGAGGAGTTCATGTATTCACTAAGTGTTAATGCTTTGGTCCGGTACTCTATTAAAAGGAGGCCTTAATATCCCTTAGTTTCCAATAGGACCCCGCTGCCATGGGAGGGTAGGACAAAAGATGTCATACAAGTTCTTTTCCATAAGCACGTATGACTATATTCGGAATACATGCCTACATTACATTGATGAACTGGAGCTAGTTCTGTGTCACCCTATGTTATAACTGTTGCATGAGGAATCGCATCCGACATAATTATCCATCATTGATCCATTGCCTACGAGCTTTTCACATATTGTTCTTTGCTTAGTTACTTTTCTGTTGCCACTGTTACAATCACTACAAAACTGCTACTGTTACTTTTGCTACCGTTACCGCTACTATCATATTACTTTGCTACTAAATACTTTGCTGCAGATATTAAGTTTCCAGGTGCGGTTGAATTGACAACTCGACTGTTAATACTTGAGAATATTCTTTGGCTCCCCTTGTGTCGAATCAATAAATTTGGGTTGAATACTCTACCCTCGAAAACTGTTGCGATCCCCTATATTTGTGGGTTATCAAGACTATTTTATGGCACCGTTGCCGGGGAGCATAGCTCTATTCTTTGAGTCACTTGGGATTTATATCTGTTGATCACTATGAAGAACTTGAAAGACAAAAGAACCATGATTTTTCCCTCAACTACGAGGGGAGGTAAGGAACTGCCATCTAGCGCTGCACTTGATTCACCTTCTGTTTTGAGTAAACTTGCGACACCTACTCCTTCTATTCATTCTGATATGTCGCATGTTATTGATGATGCCACTTCTGCTATGCATGATACTTATGATGAAACCACTTCTATGCTTGATAATACTGTGCCACTAGGTGAATTTCTTGATGAACAACTTGCTAGGGATAGAGAGAATGAAATTATCGAAACTGATAATATTGACGAAAGTGATGATGAAGATTCTCCCCCTAGATATGAATTGCCTGTTGTCCGAGGGTTATGTTATGGATGAAGAAACTGCTAGAGACTTTTTAGCTTGCAATGATAGATATGATCTTAAGAAATTATTAGCTAAGCTTAAAGAAAAATCCTTGAATGCTAGAATGAAATATGACCCTGGTTTTGCTACTTCACCTATCTTTATTTCCGATAAGGATTATGATTTCTCTATCGATCCTGAGTTAATTACTTTTGTTGAATCTGATCCTTTTTATGGCTATGAATCTGGAACTGTTGTGGCACATCTTACTAAATTAAATGATATAGCCACCCTATTCACTAATGATGAGAAAACTCGCTATTACTTTATCCTTAAGTTGTTTCTGTTCTCATTAAAGGGTGGTGCTAAAACATGGTTTAATTCCCTTGATCCTGGTTGTGTGCGTAGTCCCCAGGATATGATTTATTACTTCTCTGCTAAATATTTCCCCGCTCATAAGTAACAAGCTGCTCTGAGGGAAATATATAATTTTGTGCAAATTGAAGAGGAGAGTCTCCCACAAGCTTGGCGGAGGCTTCTCCAATTACTTAATGCTTTGCCTGATCATCCTCTTAAGAAAAATGAAATACTTGATATCTTTTATAATGGACTAACCGATACTTCCGGAGACCACCTGGATAGTTGTGCTGGTTGTGTTTTCAGGGAAAGAACTGTTGATCAAGCTGAATTGCTATTGAATAATATGTTGAGTAATGAAAATGATTGGACACTTCCTGAACCAACTCCTAAGCCAACTCCGAAGAAAAGGGGTATTCTATCTCTTAGTCCTGAATATATGTAAGAGGCTAAGAAATCTATGAAAGAAAAAGGTATTAAAGCTGAAGATGTTAAGAATTTACCACCTATTGAAGAAATACATGGTCTTGATAACCCGACACAGGTAGTAAAGGTAAATTCTCTCTATAGACTTGATGAAGGTGATATTCCTTGTAATAAATCTGCTAGCCAATGCTTGGATGAGTTTGATAATTTTATTGTTAAGCAAGAAAACTTGAATGCTTATGTTGGTAGACAATTGAAACGTAATGCTTATATGATTGAACACTTGAGTGATTATATGTCTAGAGTTAAAGGTGAGCTTAAACTTATTAGTAAACATGCTTCTATGGTTACCACTCAAGTAGAACAAGTACTTAAAGCTTAGAATGATTTGCTCAATGAATTAAATAATAAGAAAAATGATAATGTTGTTAGAGTTATGACTAGAGGGGGTAAAATGACTCAGGAACCTTTGTATCCTGAGGGCCACCCTAAGAGAATTGAGCAAGATTCTCAGAGAACTAATGTTGATGCACCTAGTTCTTCTAAGAAGAAGAAAAAGAAAAATGATAGGACTGTGCATGCTTCTAGTGAACATGTTGTAGACACACCTGAGAATCCCAATGATATTTCTATTTCTGATGCTGAAACACAATCTGGTAATGAACATGAACTTAGTGATAATGTTATTGATGATGTTCATGTTGATTCTCAACCTAGCAATGACAATGATGTAGAGATTGAACCTGTTGTTGATCTTGATAACCTACAATCAAAGAATCAACGTTATGATAAGAGAGACTTCGTTGCTAGGAAGCACGGTAAAGAAAGAGAACCATGGGTTCAGAAACCCATGCCTTTTCCTCCTAAACCATCCAAGAAAAAGGATGATGAGGATTTTGAGCGCTTTGCTAAAATGATTAGACCTATCTTTTTGTGTATGCGTTTGACTAATATGCTTAAAATGAACCCTTATGTTAAGTACATGAAGGATATCGTTACTAATAAAAGAAAGATACCGGAAGCTGAAATTTCCACCATGCTTGCTAATTACACTTTTAAAGGTGGAATACCAAAGAAACTTGGAGATCCAGGAGTACCAACTATACCATGCTCCATTAAAACAAACTATGTTAAAACTGCATTATGTGATCTTGGAGCCGGTGTTAGTGTTATGACTCTCTCTTTATGTCGTAGACTTGATTTGAATAAGTTGACACCTACTGAAATATCTTTGCAAATGGCTGATAAATCAACTGCTATACATGTCGGTATTTGTGAAGATGTGCCTGTTGTGGTTGCAAACATTACTATTTTAACGGACTTTGTTATTCTTGATATTCCCGAGGACGATAGTATGTCGATTATCCTTGGTAGGCCCTTTTTGAATACTGCAGGGGCTGTTATTGATTGCAACAAAGGCAATATCACTTTTCATGTTAATGATAATGAGCATACGATACACTTTCTGAGGAAACAACCTCAAGTCAACAATATCAATTCTATTGGAAAAATTCCAACAATTACTATTGGAGGTTTTGAATTTCCTCTTCCTACTGTCAAGAAGAAATATGATATTCTTATTGTTGGGGACGTGCATATCCCCATTGAGGTAACCTAGTGTTATTCGAAATTTCTCCGGTTTCTTGCGAATCAGAATGAGTTCGTTAACAAGACTTGATCAACCTTGTTAGTGGATTCCTTTTGATGAGCATGAGATGGATGAAGTTAGAAAGCACAACTCTCTGTACCCTCTTTTTACCTTTTGTCATTTAGTTTAAATAAAGCAAAAATAGTATTTTCTGTTTGTTTTCCGCATTATCCTTGCAATAAAAAATACCTCAAAAATAAAAGTTCTCCAAATGCCCTGAAAATTTAATATGATTTTTCCAGAATATTTAAGAATTATTGGCACTAAGAACACACTAGGGGGACCCACCATGTGCCCACGAGGGTGGAGGGTGCGCCCTACCCCCTGGGCGCGCCCCCTGCCTCATGGACCCCATGTGGGTCCCCTCCACTTATTCTTGCACCCACACACTTCGTCTTCCTCCAGAAAAAATCATCCACCAGCTCAAACCCGTGTTCTAGCTCATCTTGCTGCCATTTTCGATCTCCTTGCTCAAAGCTCCATTCACAAAACTGCTTTGGGGGATTGCTCTTTGGTATGTGACTCCTCCAATGGTCCAATTAGTTTTTGTTCTAGTGCTTTATTTATTGCAATTTTTTGCTGCTTAGGTGACCCTGTTCTTGAGCTTGCATGTCAAATTTATGTGGTCAAAAGTAGTTTTAATGCATGATATAGCCTCTAGACACTTGTAGGAGTAGTTGCTATCAATTTTGTTGAGTTTGGTTCACTTTTATTTTGAGTTACTAAAAATTTCAGAAAATTTTCAGAGGAAGAATTATGTTTAGGAAAATGTACCAAGTTGGTTCCTCAAAGAAGCAAGGACCAAGGCCCGCGATACGTGAGCCAGACTATGAACTCCCAAGAGAAGCTCAAGTGCAGCCTTGTGAATGGCCGTCAGATTATGGTCCAAGCAGAAATTAAGGAGGAATTTGACGCGTGTGTGCGTAATGCTGAACTTGAGGGCTTCGTGTCAGATAAGTGCCCCCAATATTATCACCTTACTGATTCCTTTGTGAGAAGGTTTAAATTTACATCATCACGCAATTCTCACACTGTCCTATTTGATCTGTATGATAAATCTTATACCATGGACTTGGAAGATTTTAATACTGCTTGTAAACTCCCGCAGTGGGGTAGTATTAGTGAACCTCGCAAATCTGAATTTAAAGAATTTCTTGCTAGTATCACAGTGGGGGAATCTATAGAAATAACACAAGCTACCATAGGGAACATTCATTTTCCTGCCATACACTATTTTGCTCTCTTTATAGGTAGATGCATTAATAGTAAGGATGAGGCATGTCACATGTGCGTTCCAGATCTTAGTGTCCTCAAGAGTGCTGTATTAGGTGATAAACAATATAACTTGGGGGCCATTGTTGCATGTAACTTGCATCATAATAGTATTATTGGAGACTTGTTTGGTGGAATTTATGCAAGTCGTGTAGCTAATTTTCTTGAGATACCCATACATGAGAATGATATTGAATTGCCTCCCCCTTATCTAGATTATAATGCTATGGTTCATCATCAGTTTGTTGAGAGGAACGATCAGTTCCTCCAGTACCGACTAATCTTTGACAGGCATCGCAATGTCCATGTTGCTCTCCCTGCTCCTGCTTTCTTTGACTTTCGGACAAAAGGGAGATATGTTATAACCAGGGAGGAGGCGAATGAGTACGAGAGGAGGACGGAGGCAGCTCGCCTCCAAGCTGCAGCTCATCAAGCAGTAGCTGCTGCATCTCAGTACGACCCCAGCTACAACTTTGGATTTCCACCAGGCCAACCGTGACCATAGACCAACTTAGGCCAAAAGCCTAAGCTTGGGGGAGTATGTATTTCTCACCGACATTATATTCATGTTCACACACTCATGCCAGTTGTCGGTGCTCATACTTTTTCATTGTATTATCCATGCTAGTTTATTTTCTTTTCTGGCATTCTTCTTGTGTGTTTGAAAAACCTTAAGAAAAAACAAAAAAATTAGTTGTAGCTTTTAGCTAGTTTACTTTCCATGCTTATGGTAGTAGTAACTAAAAAGAAAACCCAAAAAGATTTCTCGTTCTTCTTTTGCTTGTTAGGAGCTTTCCCGTGTAAATAGTTTTGTTTCTTTTCTTTTCTTTGAGGGTCGAGAGGAGAAGACCATAATGAAAATATTGAGTGGCTCTTATATGCATTATTGTTGATCTAACAAAGAGCCCATACTACCTTGTCTTCTCCCTTGTAATGAATGCTTGCAGATTCCACCTTAGTTCAATGCACGTGCACTATTATTATTATCCACACCATTCGGTTGTGCAAGTGAAAGGCAATCATGACGATATCTGATGGACTGATTGAGATGAGAGAAGCTAGTATAAACTCGATCTCTCTTGTTTTTGTAAATAGGATTAGTTCATCGTTCCTGATTCAGCCTATTATGAATGAAACATGTTTGCAATGACAATTAAGAACAGTAAAACTGAGCCTAAACCGAGTTCTCTCAGCGATTAGCGCTTTCCGCCGTCCGTTTTCCGATCGAACTATTTTCGGTCGTCCGATCTGATCTGTACCCCGTGTTTCACGCACGTCTCCACGCGCCTGGGCTACTCATGGGCCTACTGTTCTGTGGGCTGCTATTCCCGAAACTATTTTGGAGCCCTCTCATTCTCCTGCACAGTCTAGCATATGATCCTGAGCGAACGGTTGTGATACGCGCACCTCACCCTCCCCTCCTGGCCTACCTCTTCTCGCTCCCATTCGTTTCCCACGCTGATAACAATAGCGACGGCGGCGGCGGCGCCATCGGGGCGGGGAAGATGGCGGCGAGCTGAATAATGGTGAGTCCGACTTCTTCGTGTCCGTCTGGGGCTAGCTGCGGTGTTGGCGACAATCCGGGGGCATTTGTGCGTTGCGGATCCGGGAGACCGGAGGCCGTGGCGGTGGATCTCGCGTTCGAAAGCTTCGCCGGATGCGGTGATGGCGACCGGAGCGGAGTCGGAGTTGGGGCTACAGGCCCTGTTTTCGGATTATGTTTTGTGGTGGTTCATCTACCTTCGCGTCTTTTCCCTGACCGATATGCCGGAATCTGACCTCGGTTCCCGTCGGATGGGGAAGGACCTATTATGCGGCGTCAAAAGCCATAGATGGCGATGCGGGAAAATGGCTTCTTTCGGCTCGAGCAGACGACGAGCGGCCGGCCGGCAGGTGGTTAAGGCAAGCTTGGAGTTTAATGTTGTAAGGATCGCTGTGCTTAGGTTGCAGGGCTTGTGGTCTGTTTCCGTCTTTGTTTGTGTACGGAGTGCTTGTATGTGCTGTTGTCATGTACTGCGTATAAGAATATGAATACAAGCATCCTTTTCTAAAAAAGACAATGGTGACCGGGGCGCATCAGCTTCCCATGCTTGTCGCAGCCTCCCCGTGTGGGACCCAATTGGGCATGCTGCTGCCTTCCAGTGGAGCGCCAGATTCGTGTGGAGCCGCAGCGAGCAGCATGGTCCTCCCGGAGTCATCCAGAAGTCCGTGCAGCAGCAACGGTGGCAAATCCAATCCATATGTGCTCGTTTCAGGAGTGAGCCCTAAGTCGGTGGCAAATCAAACCGATCTGCTTATTCTACTTTGCGAAGACTGCAAGGTGTGTACTGCCTTCTATACAGTCTGTAGGAACAATATAGATAAATTAGTTTGAACTTTGGAAGGATTTTATGTGGTTTTGGTTCCAGCATCTTCCTGCAGGAGTTCTGAAACTGGAGACGTCTTGGGCGATGGAGGCCATGCATACAGTGGCGCTTCAGATCAGATTTATTGTTGAGGAGGTGAACTAGATGGTTGGCATCGGTTCGTAGTTGTACTGAGGTGTATATGACCTTTATTATCTGGAACCTAATAACCTATGATTATTATTTAATGCTAACTTTTGAACAAACAGCAACAACATAGATTTAGTGATCTTCTTTAATCACTGAATATTGGATCACCTCTGTTTCAAAATATAAGATGTTTCGGTAATACCAAAACCTCTTATATTTTGGAACAGAGAGGAGTATTTGATCACTCAACTACATATCTTGAATGCAGTTTACTAGACCGAAGCTAGCAAATTATGGGCATGTACCTATTCGTTTTAAAACCCTTTCAATTATGCACAGACACTAGCAAACTATGAGCAATCTATGTATTTATTTACCGAACCTTGCAACTATGAATGGACTAATCAATTGGAAGATAGTTTTGTTGGACCAACCATATGATTGCTCACCAAGCAGCATTTCAGCAAGTAGATAATAGTAATTCAGGTAAAGGTTCTTTTTGCTATGCAAAATATAAAATGGGCAAGTCACTTTCTCAAGTAGTTTGGGGATGTCCCTTGGGAAATAGTACTTGCTTACTCAATTTTGTTTGTAGTTCGAACATGGACCTTAGAAGGGTGATTTTGCTAGATTGGAGGTTAAATATATTTCTTTTTGCAAATAAGTTATATATTCCTTGAACAAAAATCTACCTAATTTTATGTTGGATACCTTCATATATCTTCATATATTTGGCTAGATTGCTTTTTCATGCCAGATTCAGATTCAACCAAGTGACGATTCCAACTTGGTCACAGAATCAGAAAACGCCTTGCAGTCCTCTTCTACCACAAGCACATCACCTCTTTGGCTCTTTGCTGTTTCCCTGGTATAACAACACTGTTCAAACCATTTCCTTGGAGATAATACATTTTAATTTGTCTTACAATACCTACAGTTTTCTTCATACAACAATTCCTTCACCTGCCATTGAACTACACCAATGCTGGATCTACAACAAATAGACAAGGAACCTAGAGGTTGACTCCCAATCTCTCTTTTTATGGAATTATGCTGCATACTATGTACTATGTATCATGATTGCAATATGCAGGAATCAAGGTGATAACAAGGAGATTTTCACTTCATATGATGTTTTGGTGATATAAACCAGCAAGAAGATCTTCTTAGAGGTATATACAACTTTGTTTTCAGCTTCATTGAAGTCAGCTTTATTTAGACATGGAACACATTTGAAGGTAAACCTTTTCCAAATCCTCAATCGACCTGTTTTATATTGTACAGTTTGACATCTCTTGCACATGGATGACTATTGATTGATAGTGCCTGTAAAGATGTGGCTGTAGTTGTTTCTTTGTCTGCATGATCATTCTTAAATTTGTGACATATAGATTGGCTCTCACGCATACCATCATATATCTAAGTAAATAAATTCATATTACATTGAAGAAAGGGACGGGCGCGGTAACGCGCGCCATCAATGATCTAGTTAGAGATTATAGTTGCTCATGCCATGCTTAATTTGCTAGGAGTTTATAATGGTTTACCTTGTGTGCCAACATGCTATTAAAATGGTTGTGATGTGGTATGGTAGGTTGGTATTCTCCTTTGAATGGTTCGAGTGGCTTGACTTGGCACATGTTCATGCAAGTAGTTGAAACAAAAACAACATAGCCTCCACGATATTTATGTTCATGGTGATTTATATCCTACTCATGCTTGCATTCAGTGTTGATTAATTTTAATGCATGTTCATGATTGTTGTCGCTCTCTAGTTGGTCGCTTCCCAGTCCCTTTCTAGCCTTCACTTGTACTAAGCGAGAATACTGCTTGTGCATTGATACGTCTCCAACGTATCTATAAATTTTTTTATTGCTCCATGCTATATTATCTACTGTTTTGGACTATATTGGGCTTTATTTTCCACTTTTATATTATTTTTGGGACTAACCTATTAACCGGAGGCCCAGCCCAGAATTGCTGTTTTTTTGCCTATTTCAGTGTTTCGGAGAAACAGAATATAAAACGGAGTCCAAACGGAATGAAACCTTCGGGAACGTGATTTTCTCACCGAACGTGATCCACGAGACTTGGACCCTACTCCAAGGGAGCCAAGAGGCGGTCACGAGGGTGGGGGCGCCCCCCCTAGGGCGCGCCCCCTGCCTCGTGGACCCCTCGGAGCTCCACCGACGTACTCCTTCCTCCTATATATACCTACGTACCCCCAAACGATCAGATACGGAGCCAAAAACCTAATTCCACCGCCGCAACTTTCTGTATCCACGAGATCCCATCTTGGGGCCTGTTTCGGAGCTCCACCAGAGAGGGCCGTCATCACGGAGGGCTTCTATATCATCATAGCCCCTCCGATGAAGTGTGAGTAGTTTACCTCAGACCTTCGGGTCCATAGTTAGTAGCTAGATGGGTTCTTCTCTCTTTTTGGATCTCAATACAATGTTCTCCCCCTCTCTCGTGGAGATCTATTCGATGTAATCTTCTTTTTGCGGTGTGTTTGTTGAGACCGATGAATTGTGGGTTTATGATCAAGTCTATCTATGAATAATATTTGAATCTTCTCTGAATTCTTTTATGTATGATTGGTTATCTTTGCAAGTCTCTTCGAATTATCAGTTTGGTTTGGCCTACTAGATTGGTTTTTCTTGCCATGGGAGAAGTGCTTAGCTTTGGGTTCGATCTTGCGGTGTCCTTTCCTAGTGACAGAAGGGGCAGCAAGGCATGTATTCTATCGTTGCCATCGAGGATAACAAGATGGAGTTTATTTCATATTGCATGAATTTATCTCTCTACATCATGTCATCTTGCTTAAGGCGTTACTCTATTTTTAACTTAATACTCTAGATGCATGCTGGATAGCAGTCGATGAGTGGAGTAATAGTAGTAGATGCAGGCAAGAGTCGGTCTACTTGTCTCGGACGTGATGCCTATATACATGATCATACCTAGATATTCTCATAACTATGCTCGATTCTGTCAATTGCTCAACAGTAATTTGTTCACCCACCGTGGAATACTTATGCTCTTGAGAGAAGCCACTACTGAAACCTATGGCCCCCGGGGTCTATTCTCATCATATCAATCTCCATCACTTTATTTTTGCTTTGCTTTTTACTTTGCCTTTTACTTTTTACTTTGCAACTCTATATCAAAAATACCAAAAATATTATCTATCATCTCTATCAGATCTCACTCCCGTAAGTAACCGTGAAGGGATTGACAACCCGTAATCGCGTTGGTTGCGTTGAGCTATTGTTTTTGTGTAGGTACGAGGGACTTGCGTGTAGCCTCCTACTGGATTGATACCTTGGTTCTCAAAAACTGAGGGAAATACTTACGCTACTTTGCTGCATCATCCTCTCCTCTTCGGAGAAATCCAACGTAGTGCTCAAGAGGTAGCAAGAAGAATTTCTGGCGCCGTTGCCGGGGAATCTGCACAAAAGTCAACATACCAAGTACCCATCACAATCCCTATCTCTCACATTACATTAGTTGCCATTTGCCTCTCGTTTTCCTCTCCCCCACTTCACCCTTGCCGTTTTATTTGCCTTCTCTCTCCCAATCTCCTCCTTCTCTTTTTCCGTTTGCCTTTCTCTCGCTTGCCTTTTGTTTGCTCGTGTGTTGGATTGCTTGTTTGTCGCGATGGCTCAAGATACTACCAAATTGTGTGACTTCACCAATACCAATAATAATGATTTCCTTAGCACTCCGATTGCTCCTCTTGCCAATACTGAATCTTGTGAAATTAATACTGCTTTGTTGAATCTTGTTATGAAAGATCAATTTGCCGGCCTTCCTAGTGAAGATGCCGCTACTCATCTAAATAGCTTCGTTGATTTGTGTGATATGCAAAAGAAGAAACATGTCGATAATGATGTTGTTAAATTGAAGCTATTTCCTTTTTCTCTTAGAGATCGTGCTAAAGCTTGGTTTTCGTCTTTACCTAAAAATAGTATTGATTCTTGGAACAAGTGCAAAGATGCTTTTATCTCTAAGTATTTTCCTCCCGCTAAGATCATCTCTCTTAGAAACGACATTATGAATTTTAAGCAACTTGATCATGAACATGTTGCACAAGCTTGGGAGAGAATGAAATTAATGATACGTAATTGCCCTACTCATGGTTTGAACTTGTGAATGATTATACAAAAAAATTATGCCTGATTGAATTTTTCTTCTAGAAATCTTTTAGAATCGGCCGCAGGAGGCACTTTTATGGAAATCACTTTAGGAGATGCTACTAAACTCCTAGATAATATTATGGTTAATTATTCTCAATGGCACACTGAAAGATCCACTAATAAAAAAGTGCACGCGATAGAAGAAATCAATGTCTTGAGTGGAAAGATGGATGAACTTATGAAATTATTTGCTACTAAAAGTGTTTCTTCTGATCCTAATAATATGCCTTTGTCTACTTTGATTGAGAATAATAATGAAATGGATGTGAATTTTTTTGGTAGGAATAATTTTGGTAACAACGCATATAGAGGGAATTTTAATCCTAGGCCTTATCCTAGTAATCCTTCTAATAATTATGGAAATTCCTACAACAACTCTTATGGAAATTTTAATAAGATGCCCTCTGAATTTGAGGGTAGTGTTAAAGAATTTATGAATTCACAAAAGAATTTTAATGCTTTGCTTGAAGAGAAATTGCTTAAAGTTGATGACTTGGCTAGGAACGTTGATAGAATTTCTCTTGACGTTGATTCTTTAAAGCTTAGATCTATTCCTCCTAAGCATGATATCAATGAGTCTCTCAAAGCCATGAGATTTTCCATTGATGAGTGCAAGGAAAGAACCGCTAGGATGCGTGCTACAAAAGATGCCTTTATTAAAGTGTGTTCTTCCAATTCCTATGAAAATCAAGATGAAGATCTACAAGTTATTGATTGTGACACTCCAAAATCTTTGATTTGGTTTTCACCAAAAACTTTATTGGATTAAAAAGGAGGGCCTTTAAAATTTTCTCTTTCAGAAAATCCTTCCTCTTAAAAACTTCCTTTCACATTTGGCAAGGATTTCCTTTCCTTTTAATTTTGGTGTTAAAATTTTTGGGAGCTTTTCTTCTGGTTATTTCCCTCTCAAACTTATTTATTTTCAAAAAAAAGAAACCCTAGGAATTTTGGGACTTCTTTTCTTTTTGAAGACACCCATGGTTTACCATGTCTCCTATGGTAAATCTTCTCAAAATCCATTCCCTCCATCTTTGAACAATCTAAATCCTCTGTCTCAACAAGTCCAAACAAGTTTTTGGGATTTTATTTAAATTATTTTTCTCCCCAAAAACATTTCTGCCATTTATTTGAGCCTAAGTGATTTTCAAAGCAAGTGTCATTTTGCCTTTGAGTTTTTATCCCAAACCAACTTCCCTGGATTGTCTTTAGTACCCACAACCTAGAACCATCTTGATCCACTCTTCTTCTTTTCAAAATTTTCAAATTTCACTCACTGCAAGTTTGGACCAGATTTGCCAAATTTGGTGAAATTCATATCTACACCTCTCCAAAAATTCCACCAAAATTCAGGCAGCCTACTGGAGCAATGAGAGACCACTCCACCAAGTTTCAGCTCAAGGAAAAATCCCTAGATGCCAAAAGCATTCTGTCAAACACCTGAGCTGCACTGTTCTTGGCATAGTTCAGTAAAATTCAGTTTTACAGTGTCGATTTCTTCAGAGTTACAGACACATGCTCACAGTGCCTTGGCTCGACGCTCGCGGCCTCTCTCCTCTTGTCCGGATGCTGCACACGCGTGCTTGGAGCCTTCCTGGCGTCAGTAACGCGCTGGCCCGCCCTCGCCGGCGTCTTCTGCGGCGTCGGGACCTCCCGTGGCGGCCGACAGAAGGCACACCACGGCAGAACGCCGTTTTGGCGCCGCCCAAAGCCTCCTGGCCCTCCGCGTGTCCTCATGCATGCCAGCGCACGCCCGTGGCACCCTCGCCGTGGCCCGACAAGCACGGAACGTGCTCCCTGCCGCCGACGGGCCCGCGCCGCCCCGTTCCGTCGAGCTCGCCCCTAACACCCCCTCCAAGCTTGCTTAGCACCCAAATGGAATCAGTAGAATGCCGTGATGACGCCCAACTCCCTAAACCTCCCCGACCAAGCTCTGCGCCGCCGTAACCTTCACCGGAGATCCCCGTTCACGGCCACCGCCTCGGATCGCCTATAAAAAGGACCCCGAGCTCGCTCACGAGACCCACATCTCCACTACGCCTCTCCAGAACCCTGCCAAACCACCAGGAGGGCCTCGAGGAGGTCTCCTCCCCCAACTCCGGCCGCCTCGCCCCGCCTCGGCCTCCACCTCGATTCCCTTCGGTGAGGCCATCTCCGGCGCCCAAAACTCGTCCGTAGCTTTCTCTTGCACCCAATGCTCTAACCCCCACCTCAATTTGATCCTTGCAGCCCTCCTTGGCGAGACCCATCAACGCCCGAACCACCGTCCGCCGGAGTCAAGCCCGCCGTCGACGTGGTTCCCACCAACGACCAACACCACCACCCACCGTTGCGGAAGGACACGGTGAGCACGTTGGTAATCCCCGATCACCCTGCCTCGCCGTGGATCGCCGCCGGCGACCACCGCGGCTCTCGGGCACCGGCGAAGTCTGCCGCCTCATTTTGAAAATTTAAACCTGACAGGCGGGACCCGCTGTCAGCCTCTCTACTCTGTCTAAGCGAAGCGTTTTCTGAAAACGTCTTCTGCAAAATACGCCTTCCCTCTGGGCTGGCGTAGTTTCTGTCGAAGCACTTTCTGTTTTTATAAACTAGCCCCTGAAAACTTTCTGTTTCATTACAGACAAGTCCTTGGATTAAAACCCTTATAACTTTTTAACAGAAAGGATTTTGAGTGATTCTTTTTCTGTCCTCTTCAGATTTTTGTCTAGTTTTTTATCATATTTATTTGAAAAATATTGGGAATACTTTCTGTGCACTTCTTGGTATTTACGATAGCGCATATATTTTCTTTATAATGTAGATACCGAAGGAGGTGACGGAGCCGCGAACTTCACCGAGCTAGGCTCCGACTACTCTGAACCAGGCAAGCATGTTTGAACTTTTGATATGATAAGTGTCTTGGCATGTTTTGCATGTAGTTAGTTTCATGCCATGTTGATGAGCATACCGATGAGCGTTATTTTATGAAAGGTTGAAGTAAGTGAGTTCGATGATCCATAAGTGGATGAAAGTGAGTATGAATGGCCATGTGTTGGCATGAGGATGGGTAAGATGGCAGTGTTGTAGCATGCCAGTCTTATGCCAGACTATGTGACTTCAGGGTCAAACCGTACCGGTCCAGTCCCTCCCTTTTCCTTCCCTGTACTACCACATGTTTTCCGCAAGGAATATGGCTTAGTAAGTTGCAAACCGCTTTCCTGGTACACACCAAAAGGAGAGGCCGGGATGATGGTTCCATGGCCCTGGATTAAAGCCAGTCATCCGGTCAGGGGGCATGGGTGTTTCCGGTTGGGACCGAGAGGGGGGCACCCCTTAGAGCGCGCATATATAAATTTGATCCCATGCTATTCGAGATTGTGATCTCCCCGTCTCAAAAGTTTTTCTTGGACGATGTCTAGGGTGAGTCCTGGCATCAAGAGGTAGGATGGGTGTGTACTCGTTAGCTGTGTTTTCTTCCGAAAAACCGTAAACGGAACTAGTCCCTCGTGACTACGGAAATCCGTTGGCTGTGGGAATTTTTTTTGTACAAACTCTGCAGAGTCATATATTCCTTGAATCATCTATTCCATGTCCACGTTCGTATCATCTTGGACTAACAGTATCGGTTGATGACAGAGACTCCAGTGAATCCCATGAGTACTAAGCCCGGCTAAATGTTATTCCTGTGGATGGACTAACCTGTTTATTATCATGAACTGAATATTTATTATGAGTATTGTTTAATTGTGATTAAAGCCCTTTCTGTGATGTCGCTCAGACGTCCGACTGTGGTATTTCTTTTAAAGCCCTTTCTGTGATGTCGCTCAGACGTCCGACTGTGGCATTTCTTTTAAAGCCCTTTCTGTGATGTCGCCCAGACGTCCGACTGTGGCATTTCTTTTAAAGGCCTTTCTGTGATGTCGCTCAGACGTCCGACTGTGGCATTTCTTTTAAAGCCCTTTCTGTGATGTCGCCCAGACGTCCGACTGTGGCATTTCTTTTAAAGCCCTTTCTGTGATGTCGCTCAGACGTCCGACTGTGGCATTTCCTTTAAAGCCCTTTCTGTGACGTCACTCAGACGTCCGACTGTGGCATTTCTTTTAAAGCCCTTTTTGTGATGTCGCTCAGACGTCCGACTGTGGCATGATTTTTCCTATTATTATTTGTTCACCCTTCGTGGCGTCGCTTCAGACACACGATCGGCTCTCATTTATTTTCTGTTGGGATTTCAGGCGGACTACCGCCGTTTCCCTCGTACTTACTTCGTTATTTTCCTGTTATTATTTGTTCACCCTTCGTGGCGTCGCTTCAGACACACGATCGGTTCTCATTTATTTTCTGTTGGGTTTTCAAGCGGACTACCGCCGTTTCCCTCGTACTTACTTCGTTGTGCAAATATTATCAGTGTGCATTGGGAAGATTATTCATGACGCATCCATGCATGCATTTGTTATATCTTACGTCCGAACTGTCTTGCGAGTACTTTCAAAGTACTCACTGGCTTGTTGATTTGGCCAGATGCTGACGAAGGCGATCTCATGGATGAAGAGTTCGATAGCGAGTCCGACGCCTAGAGGAATCCCAGTCAGTCTCGTGCGACCCTGGTCTTGGTCTCAGTTTTATACCCGCTTCCGCAGCCCGAATAAATTTATCGAGCCTCACCTCGACGCTCGATGAGATGCCAGTTTGAGAATCGTGTTACCACACTCCCCATTGTGTTATTCCACCACCACTATATCCTCGAGTCAGTAGTATGCCACCACACCATTGTGTTATATCCGCCATTATGTATAATTATTGGCGCGCTTGTAATAATTTGTTGAGCAGCCCTAGCTCAACCCTGTAATATATTCTATGCTACTGGCTTATTGTATCAAGTATTTGTCTGCCAGTGAGGAGGATTTTCTCTCATACTGGACTCAAAGATTGGTTTCTCAATAAATATTTTTATTGGAAAACCGGTCGTGACAAGCTTGGTATCATAGCCAGGCTGACTGTAGGAAGCCACTAGGTGCGATCGCTAATCGGTTATTAGCATAATAGAGCTAATTTATATTTTTGCAATGGTAGTCATTTTCTGACAGTCCGCATAAATTTATGATCTGACCATTCAGGATTTTTGCCTACTTTTGTAGATGGCCGACAATGACTGCGAGTCTCAGACCTTCGCCAACGTGCCCAATGGGTTCGTCAAGCTTCTCTCCTTCATCGTTCAGGTCGCGATGGGGCCATCCGTGCGCCCAGTCTTCACACTCCGCCAGCACAGGGTCAACGACGGTCTGACCATGCACCAGGCCACGGTGCAGTTCAAGGGAGGGCGTGGTGAGCTACGCCGCTACCTGTTTGTGGGGAGAGCCATGCCTACGGAGAGGCATGCTATGCAGATGGCAGCCCGTGAGGCGATAGCCCGCCTCAGGGATGTCCTTCCCGCGATGAAGACTCGTCGCTACCGTTATCTTCCATGCCATGTGCCCTACACCTGCCACTGCGCATTCTCCTGCCCCAGAGGAGAACGAGACGAGGCTTTTGAGATGCTTATTGAGTATCTCCGGGCTCTGGAGGCAGCCTTCGACAACCTGGTGGACGACTTCGTGGCTGCCCGCATGGACGCAGTCCATGGCTATGCCGCCAACAGGAGGGAGCTCCTGCTCACTGCACCGCCACTGACCTTTGTCTCGTCTTCAGCATCGCATGCACCTACTCGTCACCTGCCTACCACCGGAGGGATCAACCAGGCCTTTGCGCCCACTCCAGCGCGCACTGCACCACCCATTGTGCCTACTCCTATTCGTGTTGCTCCGCCCCTGGCACCAGTTCCATCTACCCGACGCGGCTCTTCTCGTCTGGAGCCTATTAGTGAGGAGGAGGTCGAATCCCCAGCCTCACTACGCCTCACCCTCGGCAGGGCCAAGGAGATCATCGACATTTCCGGCTGAGTGCGTTTGCCCGTCATGCGATGTACCGCTTTGTAAGATGTGTTGCGAGGAGTAGCTTGTTTGCGCATCATGTAGAACAGGAGGAGTGTACTAGCCTAAATAACATGTCAGGATTATGTACGCATATCCTGAGTGATGTACTGTATAATTATCGCCCGCATGTAAGATATGTAATGAGCAGTCCTTCTCCGTGCGCAAATCAATTTGTTTTCTTAAGTGACCTTGGACTTTTAAAATTATTGCCACCCTTGTGCATTTTTATTTTTGGAGTTGTTTTGACGACCATCTTCATATTTCTTATGAGTTTTACAAAATATATCCCCAGAGTGAAAAATGTGTCGTCCTTGGACACGCTCCATGCCTACTCCGCCAGAGGAAAATTTGGACACTCAACCAGGCAACAATTTCTCGCAAGGGCAGTCGAGCCAACAGGGCAGTGACACAGCACTTTCTCAGATGTGCCGCCTTTATGAACAGAGTCAGCAACAACATCGTGAAATAATGAACCAAGTCATCAACATGGGAAATTACCATGGACAGTATCCGCAGCATTCCAAGTTATCCGAGCTGCAGAAGACGTGTCCCCAAACATTTTCACATACTGACAAGCCTCTTGAAGCCGAGGACTGGCTTCGGGACATGGAGAGGAAATTAATTATTGCAAAATGTTCAGATTCCGAGAAGGTACTGTATGCTCCGCACTATCTTACAGGAGCAGCCGCATCTTGGTGGGAGAATTTTCTACATATGCATCCAAACGAAGGTGACATAATCTGGGATGATTTCAAGGAAGGTTTCCGCGGTGCACACATTCCTAAGAGTATTATGAAAATCAAGAAGAGAGAGTTCGACGACCTCAAAGAAAGGAACTTGACAGTGGCAGATTACAACAGTCAATTTACACTATTATCCCGCTACGCCAATGAAGAGCGTATGACTGAAAGCAAGAAGATGGAGAAATTCCTTGACGGTTTGGCGCCCGCGCTTAAATGCCAACTGGTCGTGCACACTTTTCCTGATTTTAAAACACTGGTGGACAAAGCCATTACTCTGGAAAATGAGAGACGCAGTCTGGAAGATATCCGCAAGCGAAAAAGGGACCAGACTAACCTTGCTCGCAATCAACGGAGCAAGACAGATTTCAAAAAGGGTGGGACGCACAAATCCTCATCCAACGTCTCACGCCCAATCCAGAATTTTCATGCAAGGAACAAGGAGTTCACATATCGCCCCGGCGTTACTTGTTACGCTTGTGGAGAAGAAGGGCACTATGCAAAACAGTGCCCCAAGCCAAGGAACTCAACCCCAAGGCCGAACAACAGCGGCAATAATTCAGCGCCCAAGCGAAACAATTTCAATCCCAACAACAACCACAGGAAGGGTCATCTGAACCACGTAACCAAAGAGGAGGCACAAAATGCTCTGGATATCGTACTCGGTACGTTTCCTGTCAACACGATACCTGCAATGGTTTTGTTTGATTCTGGAGCTTCTCACTCTTTCATTTCGAAAAGTTTTGCCTTGCAAAATAATTTTTCGATGCTTCCTTTGGAGAAATCCATGATCATCAAGTCCCCTGGGATTCAGCAAGTTACTCAGAATTACTGTCAGAATGTGGTCATTGAGTTCGAAGGATTGGAGTTTCACGCAAATCTTATTGTGTTGGAAAGTAAAGGACTGGATGTCATCCTAGGGATGGATTGGCTGACCACCAACAAGGGGTTTATCGACTGTTTCAACAGGACCGTAATTCTCACACACCACCAAGGGAAGACAATAAAAGTATCAGCCAAGGAAGGAAAAATACCCCGGCAACCGAGATTGGATAAGGTGGACACTTCTGAGCTAAACAAGATTCCAGTAGTGTGTGAATTTCCAGACGTATTCCCTGAAGAGCTACCAGGCATGCCACCAGACCGAGAGATAGAATTCTGCATTGAGCTCGCACCAGGAACCACCCCCATATACAAGAAACCATACAGAATGGCACCATCCGAGTTGGTTGAATTGAAGAAGCAAATAAAAGAATTACTGGACAAAGGATATATTCGAGCCAGCTCCTCACCTTGGGGATCACCAATTTTATTTGCCAAAAAGAAGGATGGAACACTGAGATTGTGTATTGACTATCGAGCACTTAATATGGTCACAATTAAGAACAAATACCCGATGCCAAGGATAAACGATTTGTTTGATCAACTTGCTCAGGCCAAGGTATTTTCAAAAATTGACTTAAGGTCAGGATACCATCAATTAAAGGTGCGAACGGAAGATATCCCCAAAACCGCCTTCACTTCCAGATATGGACTGTATGAGTTCACAGTGATGCCATTTGGATTAACTGATGCCCCTGCATATTTTGTTCACCTCATGAACAAAGTATTTATGAAATATATGGACAAGTTCGTCGTGGTATTCATCGACGATATACTGGTATATTCCAAAACACCAGAAGAGCACGCAGATCACCTCAGGATTGTGCTAGGAGAGCTAAGAAAACACCAATTGTATGCCAAGTTTAGCAAGTGCGAATTTTGGCTAAGACAAGTAGGCTTTCTAGGCCACGTGCTAACCCAAGACGGTATCGCAGTGGACCCAGAGAAAGTCAAGGCCATACTTGGCTGGAAGTCGCCAGCCAGCGTAACAGATATACGTAGTTTCTTGGGAATGGCAGGATATTACCGCAGATTTATTGAAGGATTTTCCACCATAGCCAAACCTATAACGCAGTTACTCAAGAAAGACAAGAAGTTTGAATGGACAGAAGCCTGCGAAAAGAGTTTCCAAGAGCTAAAGCGAAAATTAACAACAGCACCAGTATTAATTGTGCCAGACATACACAAGAATTTTGAAGTATTTTGTGACGCATCCAGAAGGGGTCTCGGATGCGTGTTGATGCAAGAAGGCAAGGTTGTCGCCTATGCTTCAAGGCAAGTTCGCAAGCATGAGGAAAATTATCCCACTCATGACTTAGAAATGCCAGCGGTCATTCATGCACTGAAAGAATGGAGGCATTTCTTACTTGGGAACCGATGTGAAATATATACAGATCACAAAAGTCTCAAGTATATTTTCATGCAGCCAGAACTAAATTTACGACAGAGACGTTGGTTGGAATTGGTAAAGGATTATGATGTTGGTATCCATTACCACCCAGGGAAGGCAAATGTAGTGGCCGATGCTCTTAGCCGGAACCCCAACTCCGACGAAAGCAATCTGCGAGGCTTGAGGCCCGAATTCCAACAGGAATTTGCCAGGCTCAATTTGTTAATGGTCGCTGAAGGCACCATATCAAACTTGGAAATACGACCCGACCTTGTGGAGGAAATTAAAAGAGCTCAGCCCAGTCACCCCAGCATTGAAGGCATCAAAAGAAAGGTGAGTATGGGCAAGGCCTCGGAGTTCGTCATAGACAATGGAGGAATATTGTGGTACGGAGAAAGACTCTGCGTACCAAACATAGAAGATCTTAAACAGCAAATCCTAGCTGAAGCCCATACCGCCCCGTACTCGATCCACCCTGGCGGGACCAAGATGTATAAAGATATTCAGGAAAGATTTTGGTGGCACGGTATGAAGAGGGACATAGCCACCTTCATTGCACGTTGCGACTCGTGTCAACGCATAAAAGATGAGCATCAGAGACCGGCCGGACTACTGCAACCAAACAAAATACCTGAGTGGAAATGGGATGAAATAGGAATGGATTTTATTGTTGGGCTACCTCGGTCACAGCATGGGAATGATGCCATCTGGGTCATTGCTGACAGGTTAACCAAGGTGGCACATTTCATTCCAGTGAAGACAACCTACAACACTCAGCGACTTGCCAGGATTTATCTCACCCGCATAGTTTGTCTGCATGGAGTCCCGAAGACTATAATATCCGACAGAGGCACTCAGTCCGTCTCAAAATTTTGGGAGCATTTACAACAGGCTCTGGGAACTCAACTAGCCTTCAGTACCGCATATCACCCACAGACCGATGGACAAACGGAACGAGTAAACCAGATTTTAGAAGACATGCTGAGAGCCTGTGTCCTCACATATGGAACCAGTTGGGAAGAAAGCCTGCCATACGCCGAATTTGCATACAACAATAACTACCAGGCCAGCCTGCAAATGGCACCATTTGAGGCTCTATATGGACGGAGGTGTCGTACCCCGTTGAATTGGTCAGAGACCGGAGACAGCCGCATCTTCGGACCGGACATGCTCAGAGAAGCTGAGGAAAAAGTCAAGCAAATCAGAGACCGACTTAAGACCGCCCAAAGTCGACAGAAGAGTTATTATGATCAGAAGCATCGTAGGGTCAGCTTCGAGCCCGGTGAGTTCGTATACCTGAAAGTATCTCCCATGAGAGGATTGCAACGATTCAAGATTAAAGGGAAGCTAGCACCAAGATTCATTGGACCGTTCTGTATAATGGCGCGAAGAGGCAAGGTAGCCTACCAGCTAGACTTACCCAAGGAATTATCCGATGTCCACGACGTGTTCCACGTCTCGCAATTAAGGAAGTGTGTGAGCAACCCAGAGAAACAAGTATCCCATGAGAGCATTGACGTACAGCCATACCTCACTTATCGAGAACGTCCCGTAAGAATAATAGAGGAGTCTGAAAGGAGAACCCGACATAAGACCACCAAATTATTCAGAGTACAGTGGAGCAATCACACCGACAATGAAGCTACTTGGGAAAGAGAGGATTTTCTTCGGACTGAGCATCCACAATTATTTAAGGATTAGCTGAAATCTCGGGGACGAGATTTTTCCTAAGGGGGTAGGTGTTGTGACACTCCAAAATCTTTGATTTGGTTTTCACCAAAAACTTTATTGGATTAAAAAGGAGGGCCTTTAAACATTTTCTCTTTCAGAAAATCCTTCCTCTTAAAACTTCCTTTCACCTTTGGCAAGGATTTCCTTTCCTTTTAATTTTGGTGTTAAAATTTTTGGGAGCTTTTCTTCTGGTTATTTCCCTCTCAAACTTATTTATTTTCAAAAAAAAAAGAAACCCTAGGAATTTTGGGACTTCTTTTCTTTTTGAAGACACCCATGGTTTACCATGTCTCCTATGGTAAATCTTCTCAAAATCCATTCCCTCCATCTTTGAACAATCTAAATCCTCTGTCTCAACAAGTCCAAACAAGTTTTGGGATTTTATTTAAATTATTTTTCTCCCCAAAAACATTTCTGCCATTTATTTGAGCCTAAGTGATTTTCAAAGCAAGTGTCATTTTGCCTTTGAGTTTTTATCCCAAACCAACTTCCCTGGATTGTCTTTAGTACCCACAACCTAGAACCATCTTGATCCACTCTTCTTCTTTTCAAAATTTTAAAATTTCACTCACTGCAAGTTTGGAGCAGATTTGCCAAATTTGGTGAAATTCATATCTACACCTCTCCAAAAATTCCACCAAAATTCAGGCAGCCTACTGGAGCAATGAGAGACCACTCCACCAAGTTTCAGCTCAAGGAAAAATCCCTAGATGCCAAAAGCATTCTGTCGAACACCTGAGCTGCACTGTTCTTGGCATAGTTCAGTAAAATTCAGTTTTACAGTGTCGATTTCTTCAGAGTTACAGACACATGCTCACAGTGCCTTGGCTCGATGCTCGCGGCCTCTCTCCTCTTGTCCGGATGCTGCACACGCGTGCTTGGAGCCTTCCTGGCGTCAGTAGCGCCCTGGCCCGCCCTCGCCGGCGTCTTCTGCGGCGTCGGGACCTCCTGTGGCGGCCGACAGAAGGCACACCATGGCAGAACACCGTTTTGGCGCCGCCCAAAGCCTCCTGGCCCTCCGCGTGTCCTCATGCATGCCAGCGCACGCTCGTGGCACCCTCGCCGCGGCCCGGCAAGCACGGAACGTGCTCCCTGCCGCCGACGGGCCCGCGCCGCCCCGTTCCGTCGAGCTCGCCCCTAACACCCCCTCCAAGCTCGCTTAGCACCCAAATGGAACCAGTAGAACGCCGTGATGACGCCCAACTCCCTAAACCTCCCCGACCAGGCTCTGCGCCGCCGTAACCTTCACCGGAGATCCCCGTTCATGGCCACCGCCTCGGATCGCCTATAAAAAGGACCCCGAGCTCGCTCACGAAACCCACATCTCCACTACGCCTCTCCAGAACCCTGCCAAACCACCAGGAGGGCCTCGAGGAGGTCTCCTCCCCCAACTCCGGCCGCCTCGCCCCGCCTCGGCCTCCACCTCGATTCCCTTCGGTGAGGCCATCTCCGGCGCCCAAAACTTGTCCATAGCTTTCTCTTGCACCCAATGCTCTAACCCCCACCTCAATTTGATCCTTGCAGCCCTCCTCGGCGAGACCCATCAACGCCCGAACCACCGTCCGCCGGAGTCAAGCCCGCCGTCGACGTGGTGCCCACCGACGACCAACACCACCACCCACCGTTGCGGAAGGACACAGTGAGCACGTTGGTAATCCCCGATCACCCTGCCTTGCCGTGGATCGCCGCCGGCGACCACCGCGGCTCTCGGGCACCGGCGAGTCTGCCGCCTCGTTTTGAAAATTTAAACCTGACAGGCGGGACCCGCTGTCAGCCTCTCTACTCTGTCTAAGCGAAGCGTTTTCTGAAAACGTCTTCTGCAAAATACGCCTTCCCTCTGGGCTGGCGTAGTTTCTGCCGAAGCGCTTTCTGTTTTTATAAACTAGCCCCTGAAAACTTTCTGTTTCATTACAGACAAGTCCTTGGATTAAAACCCTTATAACTTTTTAACAGAAAGGAATTTTTGAGTGATTCTTTTTCTATCCTCTTCAGATTTTTGTCTAGTTTTTTATCATATTTATTTGAAAAATATTTGGAATACTTTCTGTGCACTTCTTGGTATTTACGATAGCGCATATATTTTCTTTATACCGTAGATATCGAAGGAGGTGACGGAGCCGCGAACTTCACCGAGCTAGGCTCCGACTACTCTGAACCAGGCAAGCATGTTTGAACTTTTGATATGATAAGTGTCTTGGCATGTTTTGCATGTAGTTAGTTTCATGGCATGTTGATGAGCATACCGATGAACGTTATTTTATGAAAGGTTGAAGTAAGTGAGTTCGATGATCCATAAGTGGATGGAAGTGAGTATGAATGGCCATGTGTTGGCATGAGGATGGGTAAGATGGCAGTGTTGTAGCATGCCAGTCTTTTGCCAGACTATGTGACTTCAGGGTCAAACCGTACCGGTCCAGTCCCTCCCTTTTCCTTCCCTGTACTACCACATGTTTTCCGCAAGGAATATGGCTTAGTAAGTTGCAAACCGCTTTCCTGGTACACACCAAAAGGATAGGCCGGGATGATGGTTCCATGGCCCTAGATTAAAGCCACTCATCCGGTCAGGGGGCATGGGTGTTTCCGGTTGGGACCGAGAGGGGGGCAACCCTTAGAGCACGCATATATAAATTTGATCCCATGCTATTCGAGATTGTGATCTCCCCGTCTCAAAAGTTTTTCTTGGACGATGTCTAGGGTGAGTCCTGGCATCGAGAGGTAGGATGGGTGTGTACTGGTTAGCTGTGTTTTCTTCCGAAAAACCGTAAACGGAACTAGTCCCTCGTGACTACGGAAATCCGTTGGCTGTGGGAAATTTTTTTGTACAAACTCTGCAGAGTCATATATTCCTTGAATCATCTATTCCATGTCCACTTTCGTATCATCTTGGACTAACAGTATCGGTTGATGACAGAGACTCCAGTGAATCCCATGAGTACTAAGCCCGGCTAAATGTTATTCCTGTGGATGGACTAACCTGTTTATTATCATGAACTGAATATTTATTATGAGTATTGTTTAATTGTGATTAAAGCCCTTTCTGTGATGTCGCTCAGACGTCCGACTGTGGTATTTCTTTTAAAGCCCTTTCTGTGATGTCGCTCAGACGTCCGACTATGGCATTTCTTTTAAAGCCCTTTCTGTGATGTCGCCCAGACGTCCGACTGTGGCATTTCTTTTAAAGCCCTTTCTGTGATGTCGCTCAGACGTCCGACTGTGGCATTTCTTTTAAAGCCCTTTCTGTGATGTCGCCCAGACGTCCGACTGTGGCATTTTCTTTTAAAGCCCTTTCTGTGATGTCGCTCAGACGTCCGACTGTGGCATTTCCTTTAAAGCCCTTTCTGTGACGTCGCTCAGACGTCCGACTGTGGCATTTCTTTTAAAGCCCTTTCTGTGATATCGCTCAGACGTCCGACTGTGGCATGATTTTTCCTGTTATTATTTGTTCACCTTCGTGGCGTCGCTTCAGACACACGATCGGCTCTCATTTATTTTCTGTTGGGATTTCAGGCGGACTACCGCCATTTCCCTCGTACTTACTTCGTTATTTTCCTGTTATTATTTGTTCACCCTTCGTGGCGTCGCTTCAGACACACGATCGGTTCTCATTTATTTTCTGTTGGGATTTCAGGCGGACTACCGTCGTTTCCCTCGTACTTACTTCGTTGTGCAAATATTATCAGTGTGCATTGGGAAGATTATTCATGACGCATCCATGCATGCATTTGTTATATCTTACGTCCGAACTGTCTTGCGAGTACTTTCAAAGTACTCACTGGCTTGTTGATTTGGCCAGATGCTGACGAAGGCGATCTCATGGATGAAGAGTTCGATAGCGAGTCCGACGCCTAGAGGAATCCCAGTCAGTCTCGTGCGACCCTGGTCTTGGTCTCAGTTTTATACCCGCTTCCGCAGCCCGAATAAATTTATCGAGCCTCACCTCGACGCTCGATGAGATGCCAGTTTGAGAATCGTGTTACCACACTCCCCATTGTGTTATTCCACCACCACTATATCCTCGAGTCAGTAGTATGCCACCACACCATTGTGTTATATCCGCCATTATGTATAATTATTGGCGCGCTTGTAATAATTCGTTGAGCAGCCCTAGCTCAACCCTGTAATATATTCTATGCTACTGGGTTATTGTATCAAGTATTTGTCTGCCAATGAGGAGGATTTTCTCTCATACTGGACTCAAAGATTGGTTTCTCAATAAATATTTTTATTGGAAAACCGGTCGTGACATTGATGTGTCTCCTATTAAATCTTTGTTTTGCAATATGAATCTTGACGAAACTGAATATGATCCTCCTTTACCTAGAAGGCGTTCCAAAAATTCGGAGTATTTAGATCTTGATGATGAAATTGATAAAAGTGGGATTGAAAGAAATAAAACTCTAGGTGTTTCTAAACCCACTATATTGGACTTCAAGGAATTTAATTATGAAAGTTTCTCTTTAATTGATTGTATTTCCTTGTTGCAATCCGTGCTAAATTCTCCTCATGCTTATAGTCAAAAGAAGGCCTTTACCGAACATATTGTTGATGCCTTGATGCAATCTTATGAAGAAAAACTTGAGTTGAAAGTTTCTATCCCTAGAAAACTCTATGATGAGTGGGAACCAACTATTAAAATTAAAATTAAAGATCATAAGTTTTATGCTTTGTGTGATTTGGGTGCTAGTGTCTCCACTATTCCCAAAACTTTGTGTGATTTGCTAGATTTCTGTGATTTTGATGATTGCTCTCTAAACTTGCATCTTGTGGATTCCACTATTAAGAAACCTATGGGAAGAATTAATGATGTTCTTATTGTTGCAAATAGAAATTATGTGCCCATAGATTTTATCGTTCTTGATATAGATTGCAATCCTTCTTGCCCTATTATTCTTGGTAGACCTTTCCTTAGAACGGTTGGTGCGATTATTGATATGAAGGAAGGGAATATTAGATTTCAAGTTCCAGATCTTGCGCTAGCTACAGATTACTACAGACTGTTCTGTTTTTGACAGATTCTGTTTTCGTGTGTTGTTTGCTTATTTTGATGAATCTATGGCTAATAAAATAGTTTATAAACCATAGAGAAGTTGGAATACAGTAGGTTTATCACCAATATAAATAAATAATGAGTTCATTAAAGTACCTTGAAGTGGTCTTTTGTTTTCTTTCTCTAACGGAGCTCACGAGATTTCTATTGAGTTTTGTGTTGTGAAGTTTTCAAGTTTTGGGTGAAATCTTTTGATGGATTATGGAACAAGGAGTGGCAAGAGCCTAAGCTTGGGGATGCCCATGGCACCCCCAAGATAATCCAAGGACACCAAAAAGTCAAAGCTTGGGGATGCCCTGGAAGGCATCCCCTCTTTCGTCTACTTCCATCGGTAATTTTACTTGGAGCTATATTTTTATTCACCACATGATATGTGTTTTGCTTGGAGGGTCTTGTATTATTTGTGTCTTTGTTTGTTAGTGTGCCACAATCATATTTGCTGTACACACCTTTTGAGAGAGGCATACATGAATTGGAATTTGATAGAATACTCTATGTGCTTCACTTATATCTTTTGAGCTTGATAATTTTGTTCTATGTGCTTCACTTAGATCTTTTAGAGCACGGTGGTGGATTTGTTTTATAGAAACTATTGATCTCTCATGCTTCACTTAGATTATTTTGAGATTCTTAATAGCATGGTAATTTGCTTAATAATAATATGCTTGGTATTCAAGATTTGCAAAACTTTCTTTTGAGTGCATTGAATACTAAGAAAAGATTGATGCTTGATAATTGTTTTGAGATATGAAGATGGTGATATTAGAGTCATGCTAGTTGAGTAGTTGTGAATTTGAGAAATACTTGTGTTAAAGTTTGTGATTCCCGTAGCATGCACGTATGGTGAACCGTTATGTGATGAAGTCGGAGCATGATTTATTTATTGATTGTCTTCCTTATGAGTGGCGGTCGGGAACGAGCGATGGTCTTTTCCTACCAATCTATCCCCCTAGGAGCATGCGCGTAATACTTTGCTTTGATAACTTCTAGATTTTTGCAATAAGTATATGAGTTCTTTATGACTAATGTTGAGTCCATGGATTATACGCACTTTTTCCCATCCTTCCACCATTGCTAGCTTCTCTAATACCGCGCACTTTTCGCCGGTATCATACACCCACCATATACCTTCCTCAAAACAGCCACCATACCTACCTATCATGGCATTTCCATAGCCATTCCGAAATATATTGCCATGCAACTTTCCACCGTTCCGTTTATTATGACATGCTCCATCATTGTCATATTGCTATCATGATCATGTAGTTGACATCGTATTCGTGGCAAAGCCACCGTTCATAATTCTTTTATACATGTCACTCTTGATTCATTGCATATCCCGATACACCGCCGGAGGCATTCATATAGAGTCATACTTGTTCTAAGTGTTGAGTTGTAATTGTTGAGTTGTAAGAAAAATAAAAGTGTGATGATCATCAATTTTTAGAGCATTGTCCCAAGTGAGGAAAGGATGATGGAGACTATGATTCCCCCATAAGTTGGGATGAGACTCCGGACGAAAAATATAAAAAAATAAATAAAAAAGAGGCCATAAAAAAGAAAAGGCCCAAATAAAAAAATGAGAGAAAAAGAGAGAAAGGACAATGTTACTATCCTTTTACCACGCTTGTGCTTCAAAGTAGCACCATGATCTTCATGATAGAGAGTCTCTCATTTTGTCACTTTCATATACTAGTGGGAATTTTTCATTATAGAACTTGGCTTGTATATTCCAATGATGGGCTTCCTCAAAATTGCCCTAGGTCTTCGTGAGCAAGCGAGTTGGATGCACACCCAGTTAGTTTCTTTTGATGAGCTTTCATATACTTATAGCTCTAGTGCATCCGTTGCATGGCAATCCCTACTCACTCACATTGATATCTATTGATGGGCATCTCCATAGCCCGTTAATACGCCTAGTTGATGTGAGACTATCTTCCCCTCCTTTTGTCTTCTCCACAACCACCATTCTATTCCACATATAGTGCTATATCCATGGCTCACGCTCATATATTGTGTGAGGATCGAAAAAGTTTTGAAAATGTTAAAGTATGAAACAATTGCTTGGCTTGTCATCGGGGTTGTGCATGATTTAAATACTTTCTGTGGTGAAGATAGAGCATAGCCAGACTATATGATTTTGTAGGGATAACTTTCTTTGGCCATGTTATTTTGAGAAGACATAATTGCTTTGTTAGTATGCTTGAAGTATTATTATTTTTATGTCAATATGAACTTTTGTCTTGAATCTTTCGAATTTGAATATTGATACCACAATTAAGAAGATTTGCATTGAAATTATGCCAAGTAGCACTCCGCATCAAAAATTCTCTTTTTATCATTTACCTACTCGAGGACGAGCAGGAATTAAGCTTGGGGATGCCTGATACGTCTCCAATGTATCTATAATTTTTGATTGCTCCATGCTATATTATCTATTGTTTTGGACTATATTGGGCTTTATTTTCCACTTTTATATTATTTTTGGGACTAACCTATTAACCGGAGGCCAAGCCCAGAATTACTGTTTTTTGCCTATTTCAGTGTTTCAAAGAAACGGAATATCAAACGGAGTCCAAACGGAATGAAACCTTCGGGAATGTGATTTTCTCACCGAACGTGATCCAGGAGACTTGGACCCTACTCCAAGGGAGCCAAGAGGCGGTTAAGAAGGTGGGCCCCCCCCAAGGGCGCACCCCCTGCCTCGTGGACCCCTCGGAGCTCCACCGACGTACTCCTTCCTCCTATATATACCTACGTACCCCCAAACGATCAGATACGGAGCCAAAAACCTAATTCCACCGCCGCAACTTTCTGTATCCACGAGATCCCATCTTGGGGCCTGTTCCGAAGCTCCGCCGGAGAGGGCCGTCATCACGGAGGGCTTCTACATCATCATAGCCCCTCCGATGAAGTGTGAGTAGTTTACCTCAGACCTTCGGGTCCATAGTTAGTAGCTAGATGGCTTCTTCTCTCTTTTTGGATCTCAATGCAATGTTCTCCCCCTCTCTCGTGGAGATCTATTCGATGTAATCTTCTTTTTGCGGTGTGTTTGTTGAGACCGATGAATTGTGGCTTTATGATCAAGTCTATCTATGAATAATATTTGAATCTTCTCCGAATTCTTTTATGTATGATTGGTTATATTTGCAAGTCTCTTCGAATTATCAGTTTGGTTTGGCCTACTAGATTGGTTTTTCTTGCCATGGGAGAAGTGCTTAGCTTTGGGTTCGATCTTGCGGTGTCCTTTCCCAGTGACAGAAGGGGCAGCAAGGCACGTATTGAATCGTTGCCATCGAGGATAACAAGATGGGGTTTATTTCATATTGTATGAATTTATCTCTCTACATCATGTCATCTTGCTTAAGGCGTTACTCTGTTTTTAACTTAATACTCTAGATGCATGCTGGATAGCGGTCGATGAGTGGAGTAATAGTAGTACATGCAGGCAGGAGTTGGTCTACTTGTCTCGGACGTGATGCCTATATACATGATCATACCTAGATATTCTCATAACTATGCTCAATTCTGTCAATTGCTCAACAGTAATTTGTTCACCCACCGTAGAATACTTATGCTCTTGAGAGAAGCCACTAGTGAAACCTATGGCCCCTGGGTCTATTCTCATCATATCAATCTCCATCACTTTATTTTTACTTTGCTTTTTACTTTGCCTTTTACTTTTTATTTTGCATCTCTATATCAAAAATACCAAAAATATTATCTATCATCTCTATCAGATCTCACTCCCGTAAGTAACCGTGAAGGGATTGACAACCCCTAATCGCGTTGGTTGCGTTGAGCTATTGTTTTTGTGTAGGTACGAGGGACTTGCGTGTAGCCTCCTACTGGATTGATACCTTGGTTCTCAAAAACTGAGGGAAATACTTACGCTACTTTGCTGCATCATCCTTTCCTCTTCGGGGAAATCCAACGCAATGCTCAAGAGGTAGCATGCATCCAACTCCATAAACCCCAAAAAAATTTCCATATGAGTCCACCATACCTTCCTATATGCGGTATCTACCTGCCGTTCCAAGTAAATTTGTATGTGCCAATCTCCAAACCTTCAAATGAAATTATGTTGCATAATCTCATAGTCATAGGAACATGTATAAGTCATGAAGAAAGCAGTAGCAATATACTAAACGATCAAGTGCTAAGCTAATGGAATGGGTCAAGTCAATCAAATTATTCTCTAATGATGTGATCCCGTTAATCAAATGACAACTCATGTCTATGGCTAGGAAACTTAACCATCTTTGATTCAACGAGCTAGTCAAGTAGAGGCATACTAGTGACACTCTGTTTGTCTATGTATCCACACATGTATTAAGTTTCCGGTCAATACAATTCTAGCATGAATAATAAACATTTATCATGAAATAAGGAAATAAATAATAACTTTATTATTGCCTCTAGGCATATTTCCTTCAGGCACTGTGTCAGGACTAAGGAGATCAAGCTCCTGAAGCTCCAACATGTACTCCATGAGTTCGGTTTTGAGTTCTTGGCCCTTTACTTTGATCACCTCAATGTCAAAAATAATGGTCCGAGCCTGAACACTCGGTGGTATTTCACAAACCATCTTCTTTACACAAGGAGTTAATGTCAGGGATTATTCCACCACCAGTTTCTAATTACAGAATCACCCATAAAATCCTTCAGCAAGGCAGATGTGTAAAGGATTAACAATAAAATGCCGCCACCAATTCTCTCACTTGTCTACACTCTACTTTGTATTTTTCTATTCAGTTGAGCCAATAGAACATTAAAGTTACAATCATGTACTTACCAACGACCTAATAGAGTAAAGAGAGATAGATTGGAACCTTGAAGATGTCATGGTTTGAGGTAATTGAAAGTTAATCAATACGACATTTATCATTTGCACTACCGCAATGGTCAGACTCCTGGCAAGGTTAAATTTTCCACTTGACTGTCATGGTGTTCCTACTACCTATACGGCCACCAATCCTGATGCTTCCAAGTCCTAGGATACTGCGAGTCTTATTAGTATTGCAAAAGAAGTTCCAACTAAGTCCAACTTGTGTGCATGGTGTATGCTTATATAAACCTAGTGAAGATCAAGCTCTACTCTTTACTTGACGTTGGTTGTGCATGGTGTCTTCTTCGTGAAGTATGACCCTATTCTACCTTGCTTCTCACGCTTTAATATGAACATTAGTACTACATTAAGGTTTGATGTCGTGTATTACAACAACCATACAATAGATGCCTTCATGCAGTTCAATACTATCAATCTGCCATAAGGAGCACATGGGCCTTCGTGCGTACTAGAAGGGTTGGGTGGGCTTCGTTACGCTGTTGTTGTTATTAGGGTTTCATAATTTTTGTTTGTTATTTGGTTTGGAGTGTGGGGAAGATGGTATTTTTTCATAATGTTGTGTTTTAGTGAGCTTTCTTGCAATGATTATGTTTTATATGTTAATCAACTCATACTTATGTGGGGACGTATCTTGCATTGGTGATTGCATGTATTATATTAGTGCTAGTTTCACATGTTGACGCTTCTTTTTTCTAGGTGGTGAAAGGATGTGCATGACTGTTGTGTTTTTAGGCTAGTTGTTAACAATTAATTTGAAAAATTGTTGGCCCATTCAAAATCACGAATCAAATCCAAAATTGATTATCTTAGCTGAATGAGACAACTCCTGAGAAATCGTTAACCCATCCAAATGTAACACCTCAATTGAACAGGAGAGCTCTAACATTAGGGAGCATAGCTTTGAGAAATCGTTGACCCAATCAAAATCGTGAATCAAACAAAAATTGATTACCTTACCTAAATGAGAGAGATCCTTGAGAAATTGTTGACTCAGTCAAAATCATGAACCAAATCCAATTGTAACACCTCAATTGAATGAGAGTGCTCTAAAATTAGGGAGTGTGTATTAGATGTTGATTCTAAGCATCCACTGCCTCAATTGGGCTAGCAGGGGCCATGGCTCCCCCATGGTAATATTTTCTGAAAACATCCCTATATTGCTAGTTCAAGGTGCTCTAGATTTGTATGTTTGGCCCCCTCCAACCTTTTGCCTCCTCTGTTCCTGGCTCTGTCCCTGTAAATAACTTGATCATATATCAATTGAAGCCTTCACATTCGCTGTCTTAAGACGCATTCACTTACAGGCAAAAGTTTGCGTAAGCAGACACGATGTGTAGAATATAGTCGTATGTAGCTTCCTAGTAGATATTTGGTCATAGCAATTCAAGTTCAGTGTAGTTTCTTAGATTCCCACATTTTGAGAGAGCCTGAGCATTCCACCTATTAATCCGATCATCACAAACGAGCAAAATAAAGCCTAGGCAGCCATAATCTATTGAATTCATGCTCCAACCAACTCAGAAATTAAAGGTTGCCAAAGAGAACTTGTTGCAGTGTGCAGTTCAAACATGGGTATCCTGCCTTATTGGCTTACATGCTGAATATGGTCACTTGGGGGCTTCCTACTCATTGAGTATAGGTGTGACTACCCTCTTGATCCGGCTTGCACGCCTTGTTACAAATTACTTGGGGGCTTCCTACTCATTGAGTATAGCTGTGACTACCCTCTTGATCCGGCTTGCATGCCTGGTTACAAATAATATGGGGGCTTCCTGCTCATTGAGCATAGCTATGACTACCCTCTTGATCCGGCGTGTACACCTTGATTGCAAATTACTTGGGGGCTTCCTGCTCATTGAGCATAGCCATGATTACCCTATTGATCCGGCTTATATGCCTTGTTATAAATCACTTGGGGGCTTACTGCCCAAGTTAAAAAGTTACCAAAGAGGAACTTGCTACAATGTGTAGTTCAAACATAGGTAACCTGCCTTAATGGCTTACTATAGGTCACTTGGGGGGCTTCCTATTCAATGAACATAGCTATATTTACCCTTTTGATCAGTTTGGACGCCAGGTGTATTCACCAAAACTCCGGGTTATCGTGCCTTTGTATGTCTACCACTCCGCCGAGGTAATCCTGGAATGACCCGTCGTACTCTTGACAATCAATCTTATAAAGACCCTGAACTTGTCAAAGTTAAAACGGTGATTGGTCATGTGAGGCCCGGCTTACAGGTTTGAATAAAGGATTAACTCGGTGGTTGTGCGGCCCTTGAATAGCACTTGATATTGAGGTTTGGCAGCCTATGAAAGCCTTGTTTTTCTGATTTGTTTATTTTCCATGAACATTGTTTTGCTTCATATCCTTGTGCCATATTGACATGTGGTTTAAAATGATTCGGGCCATGTAGCCTTAATCCTTATGGCTCATATTTGAGTATATCTGAGGTTTTGATAACCCGGTCTGGCTTTGGACGATAAGTCGCCAGTATATTTTGATTGTTTACTTGGAGTTATGCGCTCTAACTTTTCGGGTTGTTACCATTACTGCATATGGCGATGTAAGCCGACGGTATGAACCAATTTCACAGGCCATGTAGCCTTGATTATATGATTCATCATTTAGCATTTTGGGTTTGATAACCCGCCCTGATAGCAGATGTTAAGTGATGTCTACTACACAACCTTCTTCTTTTAGACATTGTTGGGCCTCCAAGTGCAGAGGTTTGTAGGACAGTAGCAAATTTCCCTCAAGTGGATGACCTAAGGTTTATCAATCCGTGGGAGGCGTAGGATGAAGATGGTCTCTCTCAAACAACCCTGCAACCAAATAACAAAGAGTCTCTTGTGTCCCCAACACACCCAATACAATGGTAAATTGTATAGGTGCACTAGTTCGGCGAAGAGATGGTGATACAAGTGCAATATGGATGGTAGATAAAGGTTTTTGTAATCTGAAAATATAAAAACAACAAGGTAGCAAGTGGTAAAAGTGAGCACAAACGGTATTGCAATGCTAGGAAACAAGGCCCAGGGTTCATACTTTCACTAGTGCAAGTTCTCTCAACAATAATAACATAATTGGATCATATAAATATCCCTCAACATCCAACAAAGAGTCACTCCAAAGTCACTAATAGCGGAGAACAAACGAACAGATTATGGTAGGGTACGAAACCACCTCAAAGTTATCCTTTCCGATCAATCTATTCACACTAGTAGAAAAAGGGTCAAACGTGAAGCACATTAGTGTCGGTTTGTATTTGAGCCTGCACTAATGTATACATTAGTGCCGGTTCCAACGGCTAGCCGGGCCGCTTTCATTAGTACCGGTTCGTGGCGAACCTTTAGCACCGGTTCGTGCCACGAACCAATACTAATGAGAATGGTGGCAGGATGTTGTCAGACTGGGGCCCCTCCAGCCCCTTTAGTACCGGTTCTTGGCACGAACCGGTACTAAAGGTCATCCTACATAAACCCTTCGTCCACCTGAGCTCGCTCTGTTCTTCCCCTTTCCCCTCTCCTCTCTGTTCTTCCCCTCTTCCTCTCGAGCTCATCAAACATTTTGCCCAAAATTTGTCAAGATTTGAAGGCCCCCATCCATTCAAATGATCACAAAGGTTAGCAACTTTGTCCTTTCATCTCTCATTGCTAGATTAGCTCTTGCAATGCTTTATATAGTGATTAATTTGTGAGTTTAGTAATTTGGGAGGATATATATATATGTGCTAGTATTTGATTTATATGCAATTTTTTCTAGGAGGTATGTGAACCGGAAATTCCAACCGACCCTATTGTCGAGAGGTTAAATTTAGTTGAAAGAGAAAACGAGTACTTGAAAGAAAAATTGAAAATAATTGAGGGGGAGAAGATGGAATTGGAGTTGCATGTTGCCGATGTCGTTGATGATCACAAGATCAAGATGGAGAAAATGCGCTTGAAGATTGGAAAGATTAGAAAATATGCCATCGATAGTGAGGCTTGGTATCATTATGCTGTTGGATCCATTGTTACCTTAGTTGCGATCTTGATCGTATTTGTTGTTGCATTTAAATGCTTTAGCTAGAGAGTTATTTGTTTGTTGCATTTAAGTGTTGTATGAACTTTATGTATGAACTTGTATTAATTTGGTCTATTCGGTGTTGTGTAATGAAGTTGAGCCGGCAATGGATGTACGATGACCGATGCTCTCCCCAGTTTGTTGAGGGCGTGCATACTTTTCTGCTTGCAGCTGAGGCAAACAAGCGGGCGGATGATTTTATGCCTTGTCCATGTGCTCGCTGTAAGAATGGTCACAATTACTCTACGTCAAGAACCATTCACGTCCACCTGTTTAAGTCCGGTTTCATGCCCCACTATAATGTTTGGACCAAGCACGGAGAAAGAGGGGTTATGATGGAAGACAATGAAGAAGAGGAGGACGACGACAGCTATCCTGGCCATGGGTTCCCTGAATACGATGATACAACAATGGGGGAAGAAGCTGAGCCGGTAATGCGGGAAGAAGCTGAGCCGGCAATGCAGGAAGAAGCTGAAGAAGAGGCATCAGATGAGCCCGTTGATGATCTAGGTTGGGCCATTGCCGATGCAAAGAGAAATTGCGCAAGTGATTTGGAGAAGAAGAAGTTGCGGCGCATGTTAGAGGATCACAAAAAATTGTTGTACCCGAATTGCGTAGGTGACAAGAAAAAGATGGCCACCACACTGGAATTGCTGCAATGGAAGGCAGAGAATGGTGTATCTGACAAGGGATTTGGAAAGTTGCTGGTAATGATAAAGGATATGCTTCCAAAGGACAACGAATTGCCTGAGAGTACGTACGAAGCAAAGAAGGTTGTCTGCCCTCTAGGGTTAGAGGTGCAGAAGATACATGCATGCCCTAATGATTGCATCCTCTACCGCGGTGAGTACGAGGATTTGAACGCTTGCCCGGTATGTGGTGCATTGCGCTATAAGATCAGCCGCGATGACCCTGGTGATGTCGAGGGCGAGCACCCCAGGAAGAAGATTCCTGCCAAGGTGATGTGGTATGCTCCTATAATACCACGGTTGAAACGTTTGTTCCAAAACAAAGAGCATGCCAAGGCGATGCGATGGCACAGAGAAGACCGTAAGAAAGACGGAAAGTTGAGAGTACCCGCTGACGGGTCGCAGTGGAGAAAAATCGAAAGAAAGTACGGGAAGGAGTTTGCAGATGACGCAAGGAGCATATGGTTTGGTCTAAGCGCAGATGGCATTAATCCTTTTGGGGAGCAGAGCAGCAACCATAGCACCTGGCCTGTGACTCTATGTTTGTATAACCTTCCTCCTTGGTTGTGCATGAAGCGGAAGTTCATTATGATGCCAGTGCTCATCCAAGGCCCTAAGCAACCCGGCAACGACATTGATGTATACCTAAGGCCATTAGTTGAAGAACTCTTACAACTATGGAATGGAACAGGTGTACGTGCATGGGATGAGCACATGGGGGAGAATTTGACCTAAAGGCGTTGTTGTTCGTGACCATCAATGATTGGCCTGCTCTCAGTAACCTTTCAGGACAGACAAATAAGGGATACCGCGCATGCACGCACTGTTTGGCCGATACCGACAGTATATATTTGGCTAATTGTAAGAAGAATGTGTACTTGGGACATCGTCGATTTCTTCCGAGCAGGCATCCCGTAAGAAAGAAAGGCAAGCATTTCAAAGGTGAGGCGGATCACCGGACGAAGCCTCGCCACCGTACTGGTGCTGATGTACATGATATGGTCAAGGATTTGAAGGTGGTCTTTGGAAAGGGTCCTGGTGGACAACCTGTTCCGAATGATGCTGACGGACGCGCACCCATGTGGAAGAAGAAATCTATATTTTGGGACCTGCCCTATTGGAAAGACCTAGAGGTCCGCTCCGCAATCGACATGATGCACGTGACGAAGAATCTTTGTGTGACCCTGCTTGGCTTCTTGGGCGTGTATGGGAAGACAAAAGATACACCTGAGGCATGAGAGGAGCAGCAACGTATGCATGGAAAAGACGGCATACATTAGGGCCATGCAAGCTACGCTCTTACCAAAGAAGAGAAGGAAATCTTCTTTGAATGCCTGCTTAGTATTAAGGTACCATCTGGCTTCTCGTCGAATATAAAGGGAATAATAAACATGGCAGAGAAAAAGTTCCAGAACCTAAAGTCTCATGACTGCCACGTGATAATGACGCAACTGCTTCCGGTTGCATTGAGGGGGCTTCTATCGGAAAACGTTCGATTAGCCATTGTGAAGTTATGTGCATTTCTCAATGCAATCTCTCAGAAGGTAATCGATCCAGAAATCATACCAAGGTTAGAGAATGATTTGGTGCAGTGTCTTGTCAGTTTCGAGTTGGTGTTCCCACCATCCTTCTTCAACATCATGACACACGTCCTAGTTCACCTATGCGAAGAGATTAACGTTTTGGGTCCTGTATTTATACACAATATGTTCCCCTTTGAGAGGTTCATGGGAGTCTTAAAGAAATATGTTCATAACCGTGCTAGGCCAGAAGGAAGCATCTCCAAGGGCCGTCAAAATGAGGAGGTCATTGAGTTTTGTATTGACTTTATTCCTGACCTTAAGCCGATTGGTGTTCCTGAATCGCGGCATAAGGGCAGACTGGATGGAAAAGGCGCGCTAGGAGGGGAACAAATAATATGTATGGACGGACATTCTCTCACTGAAGCACACTACACAGTTCTACAGAATTCCGCCTTGGTGGCTCCGTATATGGATGAACACAAGAATTTGCTATGCTCCAAACACCCGGAGCGTTATGATGACTGGATTACACGTGAACAAACCAGGAGTTTCACCAGCTGGTTGCAGACACGTACCATGCATGACACCTCTATTGAAGATGACATGTACTTGTTGTCCCAGTTACCATCTTCGAATATAATGACTTTCAAAGGGTACGAGATAAATGGTAATACATTTTACACAATCGCCCAAGATAAGAAGAGCACCAACCAAAACATTGGTGTCTGCTTTGATGCAAAAACCAAGACGGGAAAGGAAACATATTATGGTTATATACTGGACATATGGGAACTTGACTATCGACGTGGTTTGAAGGTCCCTTTGTTTCGGTGCAAATGGGTCAATATGACACGAGGCGGGGTAATGGAAGACCCGCAGTACGGAATGACAACAGTGGATCTCAACAATCTTGCGTATGCAGACGAACCATTCGTCCTAGCCGATGATGTGGCACAGGTTTTCTATGTGAAGGACATGTCTACCAAGCCAAGAAAAAGAAAAAATAAGGAAGCGAATGCATTGTACGATGAGCCAAAGCGGCACATAGTTCTTTCTGGGAAGAGAAACATCGTGGGAGTGGATGACAAGACAGACAAGTCAGAAGATTATGAAAAGTTTGATGAAATTGCTCCATTCACAGTGAATATTGACCCGAGCATCCCGTTAAATGATGAAGATTTTCCATGGTTACGGCGCAAAGGGACACACGCGAAGAAAAAGTTTCACACCCAAAGATCTGGGATGTGATCGGCTTCACTATCATCACTTCCTTCTGTGTTTCACACCCAGAAGGGAATCTCTGTAATAGTTAGGGTAGTTAATTATGTGTTTTGGCATTTGAAACGCGAAGAAATTTTATGTGCAAACAAATTCTTTCATGCCTTTACTGATTTTTAAAGTTAAGTTATTCATAAACTAGTGATTCACACTAATTTCAAATAATTCAAAATTTAAACTATTCAAATTTGAAAACTACGGGCACTAACAGAAAGTTTGTAATTTTTTGTACCTAAAGCAAAAATATTCACAAAGAAACTCTAAATACACAAAAAAACAACTCAAAAATAAATAAAGCAAAAAAAATAAAAAAATAAAAGCCCGCCTACTAGGCCAGAGCGGCCTGCATACGACTAGAAACCCAACCTGTTGTTGGGCCAGGATGCAGGCCCCCAAAGGCCCAGTAGGCCAACAGGGCAGCACAGAACATGTAGGCCCAGTAGGCCTGCTTTGGAGAGGAGCTCGAGAGAGCTACCGCACGGGGGTTTATAAACCAGTGCGGTCGCCCCTCGGCTAGGGAGGTGGGACTAAACTTGCGCACAGCACCTGCGCCAGCGCACCCCCTTTAGTACCGGTTCGTGGCACCAACCGGTACTAAAGGGGGTGCGGTTCCCGCCGCTTGGCCTGGCCAAAACAGGCCTTTAGTACCGGTTGGTGGCTCCAACCGGTACTAAAGGTGCCTTCTATATATACAACACTTACAAAAATTTCATTCTCCCTCTGTTTCTTCCTCTGTTTCCCCATTGAAGCACCGCCCGCGCGCCCCGATCGATCGACGCCGTCGCCGTCGCCGCCCCTGTCCCCGTCGCCGCCCTCGTCTCCGTCGCCACCCCGGGCCCGTCCCCGTCGCGCCATCCCCGCGCCGCCGCCCCCGCATCACGCCCCGGCCCATCGCCGCCCCCGGCAGTCGCCTCGCCGTCGCCGTCGCCCCGTTGTGAGCTCTCCCCCGGCCCTCTAACCCCTCTCCCTCGCTCCCGGCGGCCACCATGGGCACCGCCCCTCCCCGAGCCCATACACACACACACACACAAGCATGATGAACACACACACACGTACATATGTATGTATTAATGCATGTATATATTAGTATATATGTATTTTGTATGTTTAATTAGTTTAGATTTTTTAGATTATTATTTTTTCACTAGTATATATGTATGAATGCATGTTAGATGGATATAATTAGTGTTTAATTATTATGGAAATTTTTTATATAATGTTGTTTTTCAGTTTTTTAATGGATGTATAAAAGTTGTATTTTCTGTTTTTAGTGTTAGATGCTTAATTAGTATGAAATAGCATATAGAATTTTGACATATGCAATGATAGCATAATTAGTGTTATATAGAAATGTTCGAAATTTTAGTTATCAAAATCCAATCATTAAAAAATGTTACTTTTTGCGGGCATATAGCTAGTATTTGTTCTCGACGATGCCCGGCCCGCATCCTCGCCGTCGACCCGTCCGCGACGACGTCCGACTGACCCATGTCCGGGACTGGGCTCCGCCGGGCTGGCACTGGGAGGTGCTGCCTGGAGGGGCGCGCCGCTTGATGAGGAACCCGGCCCCGGGTCCCGTCGTCGACCCTGATCTCATTTGGTGGCGTTCGCGTGGGCCAGTTTCGATGCGGAGGGAGCCGGCCCCGCTGGAGGTGGTACGTCGCCGTGTCAGGGAGGAGGACGAGCACGTCCATCGCTACATGGTTGCGTTAGAGGGCGGCAGGTTCTCCAATACCTGGCAGTTTCTTTAGGGATCTCACTTCAGCTATGATCCTGTGAGGGTTCCTTCTCTTTGGGTGTCCACCGCCCGCGCCGCAGGAACCGCGAGTGTCCTAGATTCTTCTGTAGTATTCGATCTTTATTAGCTACCTAGCCAGTGATGTATTCGATATATAATATTCAAGACGATGTATTCGAGATTATATATTATTCGAGATGATGTATTCGAGATTATATCTATTATTCGAGACGATGTATTCGAGATTATATCTATTATTCGAGACGATGTATTCGAGATTATATCTATTATTCGAGACGATGCATTCGAGATTATATCTATTATTCGAGATGATGTATTCGAGATTATATCTATTATTCGAGACGATGTAATTTGAATACTAAATTGTTTTATATTTCTTTTGGCATAGTTAAATAAAAGCTATGGCGGACAATACCGACAGAGAGGGAGAACAGACCATGTTCGATATAATACGCGGGCCAGATGATGATCAGAATGAAGAAGATTATGATGGCTCCGAATTTCTAAACAACACCGGAGAGGGTGATATGATATTCGATCACGACGACCGAATTGATGAAGTCATGAACTATGATTATCACAACACCGGAGAGGTATATATATTTATATAAGCAGGCATCTGGTGATCATCACATGTTTTAAATGAGTTGAAGATATATTAACGAATCGATCTTTCTTCTTTCAGCCATCCGAATCGAGCAAATCTTCAGGCAACAGGACGAAACGAGGCCCGAACAGAAAGTTGAAGGAGGGCGTAAAGTATAATATCGAGGCAATCAAACCTAATGGCGAACCATTAGCGCCTAAGAAGATTGCAGACAAGTTCGTTCTTCGGTGCGGAGTTCTTGTGAAGGACCAACTCCCGATCTCCCTTCAAGAATGGAGAGAGCCAGCAAAGCCACGTCTAGATCTTACTTTTGTCGACGACAGACAAAAAAGTCTGCTTTGGGATACTCTCATGGAACATTTCACCCTACCAGATCATTTCACAGAAGCAGATGTGCAGAAATTCAAGGACGCTGCTCTTAGGAAGATGGCGGTTGCATTCAAGAACCACAAGAATCGTGAATGGGACAAGTACGTCATGGGAGGAAGGAAGACTCCAGTATTCAAGGGAACACTAGAGAATCAAAGTGCTCATTGGGACGATTTCGTGAAATTCAAGGATTCAGAATTATCTAAGGAACGGTCAAGAATAAACAAGGCCAATGCTGCAAAAAAGGATAAGTTCCATAAGCTGGGGCCAGGTGGCTATGCGGTGGGAATGCCTAAGTGGGATAAGTTTGAGAAAGAGATGCTGGATGCAGGTGTCACTCCAGAAACATTGAGCTGGCCCCCCAGGTGCAGGACTTGGTTCTATGCGCATGGGGGGGTTGGACCCGAAGACAGGCAAAGTTTCCAAGAAGGCATGTTTGGACGGAGCCGAAGATAAGCTACTTGTTGCAATAAAAGAGGCTCGATCCGGGTTGTTTGAGCCCAACAGAGAGAACGACGAGCTTACGCGTGCCCTGGGAAATCCTGAACACCCGGGAAGAACACGAGGCATGGGCGCTATTCCGTGGTATGAGGGGTTTTCAGACTGGAACGCCGACTACAGAACCCGTGCGAGAAAGAAGATTGCGGAGGAGAAGAAGAGGAAGATGGAGGAGGAGCGGAGGAAGCTTGACTATGAACGCCTTCAAGGCCTAGAATCAGTGCACACGGACTTGGCAATCAAATTCCAGCGGCAGCAGGAGCAGATCGACTCACTTAGCCAGCAAAGGGGGTCTCAGGAGCTGCAGCAGCTAGCGGATGATCCAGCATTGGATACCACCGCCCCATCCATGCCGAGAAGCAGCGTGGGTTCCGCCCCGTTTGACGCAATGCTGGATAGATACCCCGTGGATGACATCGCGGAGAACACTAACTGGGAGCTACACTTCAAAATTAAGAACATATCCTTGAAGGTGGCGGACGGCGTTGCTTATGCAAATTCCCCCGATGCAACCTTCCATTGCAACCCGATTCCAGCAGGCTATGCTCGTGTCGTGGTTGATGAGGTGGTGGACCAATATTCGGGGCTAGAGCTTGACATTCCTGGAGGTGACGAGGAGCACACACTCGGAGATGCCAAACATCGTATCATCCTATGGAGAAAGGATTGCATCATCTTTCGAAGGCCACCAACACCGTGTCACCTGACTCCTCGTCGAAGTCCGCCACAGAGTCAGTAGACTCCCGCTCCTCCAAGTCCACCAACGCGTGAGGCCACTCCTCCTCCTCCAAGTCCGGCAAAGTGTCAGGCCACTCCTCCAAGTCCGACACAGCGTCAGACGTCCACTCCTCCTCCAAGTCCGGCACAGCTTCAGGCCACTCCTCCTCGTCCAACTCAGCCCCGTCAGCCGTCTCCGCCGCCTCAGCAATCGCAGAAGAGACACCCCGCAGCTATGGTGCGTAGCGGTACGAGTCGAGGTCATAGTACAAGAAGTACAGGCGGAGCCAAGCAATATAAATATGGTCCAAACCTCAGTACTCCTCTTCCTGTGAGGGCTTACGATAGGACCAAGGAGCAAACCAATGCCATAGTGCGGGCAGAAGTCGACGCCCATTTTGGACCAAAACCGCCACCGCCGCCAAGGGAGAAAGTGCCTGTGGAAGTAGTTGACCACTTCATTCGTATGGCTCAACCACCAGCTCCTAAGCCTGTTGACACAGACTATGAGCGCCACATCAGGAAGTTACATCGACAACGTCTACAGAAGGAGGCGAGCTCGAGCTCGAGCAAACAACAAGAAGCTGTCAAAAAATGCGGGAAAATCGTTGCCCAACTGGGAGAACAGGCGGCGCAATCGATCCCCCTGCTTGTTGTGCCGCCAACAACACGTGACAGTATGCGCGCCCAATATTATTGTGGCCAAACAGTTTACGTTCCTGAGGTGGGCGATGTGGTAATAACCCAGGAGCATATAATGCAGGCTGAAACTCTCAAAATCACTGTTGGACAACTCCTCGAGATCGAGGACATGCTTGTGCTTACAGGGGAGGAAATAAAATGGAAATATGCCCGGGGCCAACCTTTGGTCAAGCCAGAAGAGGTCAAGAAGCTCCCAACGAGAATGTATGAATTGCATCAATGGTACATGGACATTACCAAGAGATCCAATCGAGAGTCCCTCATGGTGCAAGTCAAGAAGGATCATTACTACCATGAGAAACCTGTGACCATTGAGTATTCTGAACTATTTCAGTTATACAATCAAGACGCACTCGACAAATCTATCGTCAGTTGCTATTGTCTGTAAGTGATTTCTTTCTGTAATTTAAGTCTCAAGCTAGCTGTAGTGATCCTTTTGATCAATCATTACCTGTAATTATCCTCACTATATTCTTTTCTGTGGTATTATGCAGGATGAAGATGTATGAAATGATAAAAGGTGGATGCTAAGGCATTGGGTTCATTGACCCAAACACCGTTAATGAATACACATGGACAATAAACAAGCATCATGAAAAGCAGGTAGAGGACAGCATGCTAGAGTTCTTGAAGCGCCTCAAATACAATGAAGATATACTACTTCCTTACAACTTCCAGTGAGTCACACTTTCTTGTACTACAAATTCTTTGTTTTTTCCTACTAGCTAGCTACATGTTTTGCTTACATATGCCCGCTTAATTAAGACAAGCAAACGTGTGTGCATGCAGATTTCACTGGATCTTGTGTATCATTAAAGTTGACGCCAAAATAGTTCAAATACTGGACTCACTACTCAAAGCAAATAGTGACTATAACATCTTGTTTGGGATAGTCAACAGGTAATTTCAATCATTATTAACTATATATCTCGGCCTATTTAGTTCGTCATTTCACGATATGAACTATTTAATAACCCCTTTATTCATTTTCTTTGTCGGCGGGCAGGGCTTGGGCAAGGTTCATCAGTGTCACGGAAGGCGAATGGAAACGACAGCTGAAATGGTTTCGACCCAAGGTAAGTAATTAAGTAGTACTAGCTAGCTAGCTAGCAGCCATCTCTTTAATTATCATGCTTGATTAATTATTATCTGATCAAATTAAATTCCATTCTCGTAATAAAGGCCCTGAAGCAGGCGCAGGGGACTAATCTGTGTGCATTCTGCGTTTGCGAGAACATTCGCATGATGGCGTCCGAAAGGAGCAGATCTCAAAGACAGGAATAGGTATGCTTGTCAGAACACTATTCACAATTTTTACACCATTATGGATATCTAGTCACACAACTAATACACATGCATATTGATCTCCTTCTTAACAGTTCAAAGAGGTGCGTGACAAGCTCCTAGAAATGGAGTGCGTAGAAGCACTTCAAGAGGAAATAGCGGGATTTTTGCTCGACCAGGTCATAAATCCGAAGGGAGAATACTATTACCCGCTACCGCCCCCATCGACCAGGTCATGAACCACTTCCAATTGTCATCATGCTCCGAAGGCACCAATTAGGCTAATGCCACTGGCTCCGAAGGCAACATGCATATGTAGGAGAAATTGTATATAGCTATACATGTGTGTATGTGTGAATTAATATGGTGGTTTGTGAGACATTGATGATATATATATATATGATTGGTTCTACTAGAAATTCTATTTATATATATATATATATATATATATATATGCATAACGTGTACAATGTGTAGTATCGTAAAATACCAGCAAATGAAAAAGAATTAAAATGGAAAACACAAAATTAAATGAAAAAGAAATCATAAAACCAAAAAAAACCCAAATATTTTAGTACCGGTTGGTGTTACCAACCGGTACTAAAGGGCTCCCGGCCCCCGGAGCTGGCTCGTGCCACGTGGTTGCCCTTTAGCACCAGTTCGTGCTGAACCGGTACTAAAGTGGGGGGCCTTTAGTGACCACACTTTAGTGCCGGTCATGGAACCGGCACTAAAGGGCCTTACGAACCGGTGCTATTACCCGGTTCTGCACTAGTGTCAAGAGTCCGTAGTAAAATAACATGAAGCTATTCTTTCCGTTCAATCTATCATAGAGTTCGTACTAGAATAACACCTTAAGACACAAATCAACCAAAACCCTAATGTCACCTAGATACTCCAATGTCACCTCAAGTATCTGTGGGTATGATTATACGATATGCATCACACAATCTCAAATTCATCTATTCAAACCAACACAAAGTACTTCAAAGAGTGCCCCAAAGTTTCTACCGGAGAGTCAAGACGAAAACGTGTGCCGACCCCTATGCATAGGTTCATGGGCGGAACCCGCAAGTTGATCACCAAAACATACATCAAGTGGATCAATAGAATACCCCATTGTCACCACAGGTATCCCACGCAAGACATACATCAAGTGTTCTCAAATCCTTAAAGACTCAATCCGATAAGATAACTTCAAAGGGAAAACTCAATCCATTACAAGAGAGCAGAGGGGGAGAAACATCATAAGATCCAACTATAATAGCAAAGATCGCGATATATCAAGATCGTATCACCTCAAGAACACGAGAGAGAGAGAGAGAGAGATCAAACACATAGCTACTAGTACATACCCTCAGCCCCGAGGGTGAACTACTCCCTCCTCGTCATGGAGAGTGCCGGGATGATGAAGATGGCTATCGGAGAGGGATTCCCCCTCCGGCAGGGTGCCGGAACGGGTCTAGATTGGTTTTCGGTGGCTACGGAGGCTTCTGGCGACAGAACTCCTGATCTATTCTGCTCCCTCGAAGTTTTTAGGGTATATGGATATATATATATATATATAGGAGGAAGAAGTACGTCGGTGGATCTCCGGGTTGTCCACGAGGCAAGGGGGCGCGCCCAGGGGGGTGGGCGCGCCCCCCACCCTCGTGGGCAGCCCGGGACTCTTCTGGTCCATCTCCGATACTCCATGGGCTTCTTCTGGTCCAAAAGTAAGTTTCGTGAAGTTTCAGGTCAATTGGACTCCGTTTGATTTTCCTTTTCTACGATACTCTAAAACAAGGAAAAAACAGAAACTGGCACTGGGCTCTAGGTTAATAGGTTAGTCCCAAAAATCATATAAAATAGCATATAAATGCATATAAAACATCCAAGGTTGATAATATAATTGAAGGAAATATGCCCTAGAGGCAATAAAAAAGTTATTATTTATTTCCTTATATCATGATAAATTTTTGTATTAACCGGAAACATGATACATGTGTGAATACATAGACAAACAAAGTGTCACTAGTATGCCTCTACTTGACTAGCTCGTTGATCAAAGATGGTTATGTTTCCTAGCCATAAACAAAGAGTTGTCATTTGATTAACGGGATCACATCATTAGGAGAATGATGTGATTGACTTGACCCATTCCGTTAGCTTAGCACTTGATTGTTTAGTTTGTTGCTATTGCTTTCTTCATGACTTATACATGTTCCTATGATTATGACATTATGCAACTCCTGTTTACCGGAGGAACACTTTGTGTGCTACCAAACGTCACAACATAACTGGGTGATTATAAAGGTGCTCTACAGGTGTCTCCGAAGGTACTTGTTGGGTTGGCGTATTTCGAGATTAGGATTTGTCACTTCGATTGTTGGAGAGGTATCTCTGGGCCCACTCGGTAATACACATCACTTAAGCCTTGCAAGCATTGCAACTAATGAGTTAGTTGCGGGATGATGTGTTACGGAACGAGTAAAGAGACTTGCCGGTAATGAGATTGAACTAGGTATTGAGATACCAACGATCGAATCTCGGGCAAGTAACATACCGATGACAAAAGGAACAACGCATGTTGTTATGCGGTTCGACCGATAAAGATCTTCGTAGAATATGTAGGAGCCAATATGAGCATCCAGGTTCCGCTATTGGTTATTGACCGGTGACGTGTCTTGGTCATGTCTACATAATTCTCGAACCCGTAGGATCCGCACGCTTAAAGTTCAATGACGGTTATATTATGAGTTTATGAGTTTTGATGTATCGAAGGTAGTTCGGAGTCCCGGGTAAGATCGTGGACATGACGAGGAGTCTCGAAATGGTCGAGACGTAAAGATTGATATATTGGACGACTATATTCGGACATCGGAAAGGTTCCGAGTGATTCGGATATTTTTCGGAGTACCGGGGAGTTACGGGAATACGGGGGAAGAAGTATATCAACCTTATTGGGCTTTAGGGGAGAGAGAGAGAGAGGCAGCCCCCCCCCAATGACTAGTCCGAATTGGACTAGGGGGAGGGGCGGTGCCCCCTCCTTCCTTCTCTTCCCTCTTCCCCTTCCTTGTCCCCTACTCCTATTACTTGGAAAGGGGAGGAATCCTACTCCCGGTGGGAGTAGGACTCCTCCAGGGCGCGCCATAGGGGTCTGCCCTCTCCTCCTCCTCCACTCCTTTATATACGGGGAGGGAGGCACCCCTTGGAGACACAACAATTGATCCCTTGGATCTCTTAGCCGTGTGCGGTGCCCCCCTCCACTATAATCCACCTCGGTCATATCGTAGCGGTGCTTAGGTGAAGCCCTGCATTGGTAGAACATCATCATCGTCACCACGCCGTCGTGCTGACGGTACTCTCCCTCAAAGCTCGGTTGGATCGGAGTTCGAGGGACGTCATCAAGTTGAACGTGTGCAGAACTCGGAGGTGTCGTGCGTTCGTTGCTTGATCGGTCGGATCGTGAAGACGTATGACTACATCAACCGCGTTGTGCTAACGCTTCCGCTTTCGGTCTACGAGGGTACATGGACACACTCTCCCCTCTCGTTGCTATGCATCACCATGATCTTGCGTGTGCGTAGGAATTTTTTTGAAATTACTACGTTCCCCAACAGTGGCATCCGAGCCTGGTTTATGCATAGATGTTATATGCATGAGTAGAACACAAGTGAGTTGTGGGCGATACAAGTCATACTGCTTACCAGCATGTCATACTTTGGTTCGGCGGTATTGTTGGATGAAGCGGCCCAGACCGACATTACGCGTACGCTTACGTGAGACTAGTTCTACCTACGTTCTTTGCACACAGGTGGCTGGCGGGTGTCGGTTTCTCCAACTTTAGTTGAACCGAGTATGGCTACGCCTGGTCCTTGAGAAGGTTAAAACAGGACTAACTTGACGAACTATCGTTGTGGTTTTGATGCGTAGGTAAGAACGGTTCTTGCTCAGCCCGTAGCAGCCACGTAAAACTTGCAACAACAAAGTAGAGGACGTCTAACTTGTTTTTGCAGGGCATGTTGTGATGTGATATGGTCAAGACGTGATGAGATATAAGTTGTTATATGAGATGATCATGTTTTGTTGAAGTTATCGGCAATTGGCAGAAGCCTTATGGTTGTCTCTTTATTGCATAAGATGCAAGTGCCAAATAATTGCTTTACTTTATCGCTATGCGATAGCAATAGTTGCAAGAGCAATAGTTGGCGAGACGACCATGTGACGACACATTGATATAGATCAAGATGATGGAGATCATGACGATGCTTTGGAGATAGAGATCAAAGGCACAAGATGATGATGGCCATATCATGTCACATATTTTGATTGCATGTGATGTTTATCTTTTATACATCTTACTTTGCTTAGTTATGACGGTAGCATTATAAGATGATCTCTCACTAAATTTCAAGATAAAAGTGTTCTCCCTGAGTATGCACCATTGCCAAAGTTCGTCGTGCCCAGACACCACGTGATGATTGGGTCTGATAAGCTCTACGTCCATCTACAACGGGTGCAAGCCAGTTTTGCACACGCAGAAATACTCGGGTTAAACTTGACGAGCCTAGCATATGCAGATATGGCCTCGGAACACTGGAGACCGAAAGGTCGAGCGTGAATTATATAGTAGATATGATCAACATAATGATGTTCACCATTGAAAACTACTCCTTTTCATGTGATGATCAGTTATGGTTTAGTTGATATGGATCACGTAATCACTTAGATGATTAGAGGGATGTCTATCTAAGTGGGAGTTCTTAAGTAATATGATTAATTGAACTTTAATTTATCATGAACTTAGTCCTGATAGTATTTGCATATCTATGTTGTAGATCAATAGCTCGCGTTATTGCTTCCCTATGTTTTATATGTGTTCCTAGAGAAAAATAAGTTGAAAGATGATAGTAGCAATGATGCGGACTGGGTCCGTGATCTGAGGTTTATCCTCATTGCTGCACAGAAGAATTATGTCCTTGATGCACCGCTAGATGACTGACCTATTGTAGGAGTAGATGCAGATGTTATGAACGTTTGGCTAGCTCAATATGATGACTACTTGATAGTTTAGTGCATCATGCTTAACAGCTTAGAATCGGGATTTCAAAGACATTTTGAACGTCACGGACCATATGAGATGTTCCAGGAGTTGAAATTAATATTTCAAGCAAATACCCGAGTTGAGAGATATGAAGTCTCCAACAAGTTCTATAGCTAAAAGATGGAGGAGAATAGCTCAAGCAGTGGGCATGTGCTCAGATTGTCTGGGTACTACAATCGCTTGAATCAAGTGGGAGTTAATCTTCCAGATAAAATAGTGATTGACAGAATTCTCTAGTCACCATCACCAAGTTAGTAGAACTTCGTGATGAACTATAATATGCAAGGGATGACGTAAATGATTCCCGAGCTTATCATGATGATGAAATCGATGAAGGTAGAAATCAAGAAAGAGCATCAAGTGTTGATGATTAACAAGACCACTAGTTTCAAGAAAAGGGCAAAGGGAAAGAAAGGGAACTTCAAGAAGAACAGAAATCAAGTTGTTGCTCAAGTGAAGAAGCCCAAGTCTGGACCTAAGCCTGAGACTAAGTGCTTCTACTGCAAAGGGGCTGGTCATTGGAAGCGGAAATGCCCTGAATATTTAGTGGATAAGAAGGATGTCAAAGTGAACAAGGGTATATTTGATATACAGGTTATTGACGTGTACCTTACTAGTATTTATAATAGCCCCTAGGTATTTGATACTTGTTCGGTTGCTAAAAGATTAGTAACTCAAAATAGGAGTTGCAGGATAAATAGAGACTAGTTAAGGGTGAAGTAACGATGTGTGTTGGAAGTGATTCCAAGATTGATGTGATCATCATCGTACACTCCCTATACTTTCGGGATTAGTTTTAAACCTAAATAAATTTTATTTGGTGTTTGCGTTGAGCACGAATATGATTTGATCATGTTTATTGCAATACGGTTATTCATTTAAATCAGAGAATAATTGTTGTTCTGTTTACATGAATAAGACCTTCTTTGGTTATACACCCAATGAAATTGGTTTGTTGGATCTCGATCATAGTGATACACATATTCATAATACTGAAGCCAAAAGATGCAAAGTTAATAATGATAGTGCAACTTATTTGTGGCACTGCCGTTTGGGTCATATTGGTATAAAGCACATGAAAAAAACTCCATGTTGATGGGATTTTGGAATCACTTGATTATGAATCAGTTGATGCTTGCGAACCATGCCTCATGGGCAAGATGACTAAGACTCCGTTCCCCGGAACAATGGAGCAAGCAACAAACTTGTTGGAAATAATACATACTGATGTATGCAGTCCAATGAGTGTTGAGGCTCGCGGCGGGTATCGTTATTTTCTGACCTTCACAGATGATTTGAGCAGATATGGGTATATCTACTTGATGAAACAAAAGTCTGAAACATTTGAAAAGTTCAAAGAATTTCAGAGTGAAGTGGAAAATCATCGTAACAAGAAAATAAAGTTTCTACGGTCTGATCGCAGAGGCGAAAATTTGAGTTACGAGTTTGGTCTTTAATTAAAACAATGTGGAATAGTTTCACAAACTCATCCCACCTGGAACACCATAGCGTAATGGTGTGTCCGAACGTTGTAATCGTACTTTACTAGATATGGTGCGATCTATGATGTCTCTTGCTGGTTTACCCCTATCGTTTTGGGGTTATGCATTAGAGACAGCTGCATTCACATTAAAAAAGGGCACCATCTAAATTCGTTGAGACGACACCGTATGAACTGTGGTTTAGCAAGAAACCTAAGCTGTTGTTTCTTAAAGTTTGGGGTTGCAATGCTTATGTGAAAAAGTTTCATCTTGATAAGCTCAAACCCAAGACGGAGAAGTGCATCTTCATAGGATACCCAAAAGTAACTGTTGGGTACACCTACTATCACAGATCCGAAGGCAAGATATTTGTTGCTGAGAATGGATCCGTTCTAGAGAAGGAGTTTCTCTCGAAAGAAGTGAGTGGGAGGAAAGTAGAACTTGATGAGGTAACTGTACATGCTCCCTTATTGGAAATTAGTTCATCACAGAAATCTGTTTCTGTGACTCCTACACCAATTAGTGAGGAAGCTAATGATGATGATCATGTAACTTCAGATCAAGTTACTACCGAACCTCGTAGGTCAACCAGAGTGAGATCCGCACCTGAGTGGTACGGTAATCCTGTTCTGGAGGTCATGTTAATTGACCATGACGAACCTACAAACTATGAGGAAGCGATGATGAGCCCAGATTCCGTGAAATGGCTTGAGGCCATGAAATCTGAGATGGGATCCATGTATGAGAACAAAGTGTGGACTTTGGTTGACTTGCCCGATGATCGGCTAGCCATAGAAAATAAATGGATCTTCAAGAGGAAGACAGACGCTGATAGTAGTGTTACTATCTACAAAGCTAGACTTGTCGAAAAAAGTTTTTGACAAAGTTCAAGGTTTGACTATGATGAGATTTTCTCACTCGTAGCGATGCTTAAGTCTGTCCGAATTATGTTAGCAAATTGCCGCATTTTATGAAATATGGCAAATGGATAAACAAAAATGCATTCCTTAAAGGATATATTAAAGAAAGAGTTGTATATGATGCAACCAGAAGGTTTTGTCAATCCTAAAGATGCTAACAAAATATGCAAGCTTCAGCAATCCATCTATGGACTGGTGCAAGCATCTCGGAGTTGGAATATACGCTTTGATAAGTTGATCAAAGCATATAGTTTTATACAGACTTGCGGTGAAGCCTGTATTTACAAGAAAGTGAGTGGGAGCACTACAGCATTTCTGATAAGTATATGTAAATGACATATTGTTGATCGAAAATAATGTAGAATTATTCTGCAAAGCATAAAGGACTGTTTGAAAGGAGTTTTTCAAAGAAAGACCTCGGTCAAGCTGCTTACATATTGAGCATCAAGATCTATAGAGATAGATCAAGACACTTGATAAGTTTTTTCAATGAGTACATACCTTGACAAGATTTTGAAGTAGTTCAAAATGGAACAGTCAAAGAAAGAGTTCTTGCCTGTGTTACAAGGTGTGAAATTGAGTAAGACTCAAAGCCCGACCACGGCAGAAGATAGAAAGAGAATGAAAGTCATTCCCTATGCCTCAGCCATAGGTTCTATAGAGTATGTCATGCTGTGTACCAGATCTATTATATACCCTACACTCTTTTTTGGCAAGGGAGTACAATAGTAATCTAGGAGTAGATAACTGGACAGCGGTCAAAATTATCCTTAGTGGAATAAGGATATGTTTCTCGATTATGGAGGTGACAAAAGGTTCGTCGTAAAGGGTTACGTCGATGCAAATTTTGACACTGATCCAGATGACTCTAAGTCTCAATCTGGATACATTTTGAAAGTGGGAGCAATTAGCTAGAGTAGCACCGTGCAGAGCATTATTGACATAGGAATTTGCAAAATACATACGGATCTGAATGTGGCAGACCCATAGACTAAACTTCTCTCACAAGCAAAACATGATCACTCCTTAGTACTCTTTGGGTGTTAATCACATAGCGATCTGAACTAGATTGTTGACTCTAGTAAACCCTTTGGGTGTTGGTCACATGACGATGTGAACTATGGGTGTTAATCACATGGTGATGTGAACTATTGGTGTTAAATCACATGGAGATGTGAACTAGATTATTGACTCTAGTGCAAGTGGGAGACTGAAGGAAATATGCCCTAAAGGCAATAATAAAGTTATCATTTATTTCCTTATAACATGATAAATGTTTATTATTCATGCTAGAATTGTATTAACCAGAAACATGATACATGTGTGAATACATAGACAAACAGAGTGTCACTAGTATGCCTCTACTTGACTAGCTCGTTGATCAAAGACGGTTATGTTTCCTAGCCATAGACAAAGAGTTGTCATTTGATTAACGGGATCACATCATTAGGAGAATGATGTGATTGACTTGACCCATTCCGTTAGCTTAGCACTTGATCGTTTTTTTTGTTGCTATTGGTTTCTTCATGACTTATACATGTTCCTATTACTATGAGATTATGCAAATCCCGTTTATCGGAGGAACACTTTGTGTGCTACCAAACATCACAACGTAACTGGGTGATTATAAAGGTGCTCTACAGGTGTCTCCGAAGGTACTTGTTGGGTTGGCGTATTTCGAGATTAGGATTTGTCACTCCGATTGTCGGAGAGGTATCTCTGGGCCCACTTGGTAATACACATCACTTAAGCCTTGCAAGCATTGCAACTAATGAGTTAGTTGCGGGATGATGTGTTACGGAACGAGTAAAGAGACTTGCCGGTAACGAGATTGAACTAGGTATTGAGATACCGACGATCGAATCTCGGGCAAGTAACATACCGATGACAAAAGGAACAACGTATGTTGTTATGCGGTTCAACCAATAAAGATCTTCGTAGAATATGTAGGAGCCAATATGAGCATCCAGGTTCCGCTATTGGTTATTGACCAGAGACGTGTCTCGGTCATGTCTACATAGTTCTCGAACCCATAGGGTCCGCACGCTTAAAGTTCGATGACGGTTATATTATGAGTTTATGAGTTTTGATGTACCGAATGTAGTTCGGAGTCCCAGATGAGATTGGGGACATGACGAGGAGTCTCGAAATGGTCGAGACATAAAGATCGATATATTGGACGACTATATTCGTACATCGGAAAGGTTCCGAGTGATTCGAATATTTTTCGGAGTATCGGGGAGTTACGGGAATACGGGGGAAGAAGTATATCGGCCTTATTGGGCTTTAGGGGAGAGAGAGGGGCAGGCTGTGCCCCCCCCCCCAATGACTAGTCCGAATTGGACTAGGGGGAGGGGCGGCGCCCCCTCCTTCCTTCTCTTCCCTCTTCCCCTTCCTTGTCCCCTACTCCTATTACTTGGAAAGGGGAGGAATCCTACTCCCGGTGGGAGTAGGACTATACCTGGCCATGGGAAGCCCGGCCCGGCCGACCGAGCCCGAAAAAGCCCGACCCGGCCCGGCCCGATGCTGCCCCCGGGCCGGGCTCGGGCCTAGATTTTGAGCCCGAAGGCCGGGCCGGCCCGGGCCCGGGCCCGTCGTTTTTGCATTTCTTTGAAGGTTGGGCCGGGCCGGCCTGAAGCCCGACGGGCTTTTACGTGTTCGGGCCGGGCTTGGGCCCAAAAATCAGGCCCGATGACCGGGCCGGGCCGGGCTCGGGCCTGGGTTTCTTTCGTCGGGCTTGGCTAGGCCCGGCCCGAGGTATGGCCAGGTATAAGTAGGACTCCTCCAGGGCGCGCCATAGGGGCCGGCCCTCTCCTCCTCCACTCCTTTATATACGGGGAGGGAGGCACCCCTTGGAGACACAACAATTGATCCCTTGGATCTCTTAGCCGTGTGTGGTGCCCCCCTCCACTATAATCCACCTCGGTCATATCGTAGCGGTGCTTAGGCGAAGCCCTGCGTCGGTAGAACATCATCATCGTCACCACGCCGTCGTGCTGACGGAACTCTCCCTCAAAGCTCGGCTCGATCGGAGTTTGAGGGACGTCATTGAGTTGAACGTGTGCAGAACTCGGAGGTATCATGCGTTCAGTGCTTGATCGGTCGGATCATGAAGACGTACGACTACATCAACCGCATTGTGCTAACGCTTCCGCTTTTGGTCTACGAGGGTACGTGGACACACTCTCCCCTCACGTTGCTATGCATCACCATTATCTTGCGTGTGCGTAGGAAATTTTTTGAAATTACTACGTTCCCCAACAATAATAGCATGGAATGATCAAAAATTATAGATACGTTGGAGACGTATCATTAAGTCGCCAGGATATCTTTGCCTTGAGCAATCAAAATCATGATATTGGATGCCTATGGGTCAATACCCGTGATGGATTATAATTATTGAGGTATCACCATGATATCAATCTCCAGGTATGTTTTTCAATAATGGTATGAATATTTGGGGTTTGATAACCCACCCTGGCTATGTACTTTAAGTCGCCAGTATACATTGGCTTGCGCAATTGGAATCATGCGCTTATACAATCTTTGGGTTGTCACCCTCATTGGACATGGTGATGTAAGCCGGCAATTTGAGCCAATTTTCCAGGTATATTTTTAAATTGTTGGATGAATATGCGAGGTTTGATGACCCGCCCTGGCTTTGGATGTTAAGTCGCCGGTATATTTTGGATTGCACCATTGGAATGATGCGCTTATAAATCATTAGATTGTTACCCTCACTGGATATGGTGATGTAAGCCAGTAGTATAAATCAACTCTACAGGTATGATTTTCCTGGTTATAAAAATATGCGAGGTTTGATAACCCGACCTGGCTTTTGACTTTAAGTCGCCAGTATGTTTAGGATTGAATGGCCTTAATTCTAGTCTTTTCCATAATTGCATAATACTATATTATGTTTGGGTTGTTACCCACCCTAGCTTTTGACGATAAGTCGCCAGGGCATATGTTGTTTAAACTTTGTGCAGAACATGCAGAGCTATGGCTTACATAAATGATTAAGTTCAAGCCCATCATCAAAGATTAAAATTGGTGTTTCAAAAGGGTTATCAGTTCTTGATTTTTACAAAGGCTATAAGCCGCCGGGTTACAAAAATCCCGGATTACAATGGATGCGTATTAAGTCGCCATTGGCCAGGAGCCGCCAGGTATTTAACTCCGGATTTACTTGTCAACAGATAAAGTATTCAAATCTTTAATAGCCAAACTTGGCTGGATTTTCATTATGATATTGAATGACTGAGGTTTTCATACCAAATTATATTATTCAAATCTTGAAGAGCCAAGATGGCTGGGTTTTTATTATGGTTATCAAAACCAGTATTATGATTGAGGTTTTCAAAGTCGCTTCAGCACAATGACTATTATTTCTTTATCAATAGATATGACTTATTCTACAATGGGAGGAATAGTCCTAGGTCGCTGCAGGCATACGACCCGGCACTTGAGGGCTACAGTATTCAAATCATGATTATATCAAATATGGAAGTCCCATGTCGCTGCAAGCATGCACCATGACACTTGGGGGCTAATGCAAGGTCATTTTTTACTCGCCTTATTGAAGACCCAGCTCATCACATCGTAATGAGCCGGCCCTTGGGGGCTATTAATTGCTCCTATCAAAGGTAACCCGAAACTTGGGAGCCACATTGTCGGTGTCAAAACCGGCGGATCTCGGGTAGGGGGTCCCGAACTGTGCGTCTAGGCCGGATGGTAACAGGAGGCAAGGGACACGAAGTTTTACCCAGGTTCAGGCCCTCTCGATGGAGGTAAAACCCTACGTCCTGCTTGATTAATATTGATGATATGGGTAGTACAAGAGTAGATCTACCACGAGATCAGAGGGGCTAAACCCTAGAAGCTAGCCTATGGTATGATTGTTGATGTGTATGTTGTCCTACGGACTAAAACCCCCCGGTTTATATAGACACCGGAGAGGGTTAGGGTTACATAGAGTCGGTTACAATGGTAGGAGATCTGAACATCCGTATCGCCAAGCTTACCTTCCACGCCAAGGAAAGTCCCTTCCGGACACGGGACGGAGTCTTCAATCTTGTATCTTCATAGTCCAGGAGTCCGGCTGAAGGTATAGTTCGGCTATCCGAACACCCCCTAATCCAGGACTCCCTCAGTAGCCCCTGAACCAAGCTTCAATGACAACGAGTCCGGTGCGCAGATTGTCTTCGGCATTGCAAGGCGGGTTCCTCCTCCAAGTACTTTATAGAAGATTTTAAACACAAAGATAGTGTCCGGCTCTGCAAAATAAGTTTTCCACATATTGCCATAGAGAGAATAATATTTACACAAATCTAATCTGCTGACGTATTCCGTAGTGCGACACACCACGGCCAAGCTTTTATCCGAGTCGTTTCATTATCCCACCTCGGCGCGTCATGCGAGGCGATTTCCTTGGCACGTCTTGTCAAAGCAGAGATTGTGTCCCCTTATTCCGGGATTCTCATCAATAGGGGCGTGGGTAACCCAACCGTTTCTAGGACTCCTAGATTATAGGCAAGTCCAAACGGACACGGAGAGGACACTTAATGTTCGCCTCTTTATAAAGGGACGAGGCTTTTTATTTTTCCCTCCCGTGCTCAATCAAATCTTTCACCCACCTCAAGCTCAAACGCCTAAAGTTCAGGTCGGGAGCTCCGAACCTTCAGTCATGTCCGGAACTAGCCTTCAAGGCCAATGGGTGCCTTCCTCCGTTACGGAAGAAGACGTCAAAAAGTTGAGGGAGGCCAGATATCTGACCGCCGAGATTCTGCATCGGCTGCCTCCCCGGGGGTTGGCCGTCCCCTCCCCCAAACCCAACGAGAGCGTCGTGTTCGTCTCCCACTTCCTCCGAGGTCTAGGCCTTGCATTGGATCCTTTTGTCAGGGGCTTGATGTTTTACTACAGGCTAGATTTCCATGATCTAGCTCCGGACTCCTTTCTTCATATCACGACGTTTATTGTTGTGTGCGAGGAATTCCTCCGGGTTACCCCTCACTTTGGCCTATGGCTCAAGACTTTTGAAGTAAAGCCGAAGATGATAGAGGGGCAACATGCGGCGTGTGGAGGTGCCTCAATACGCAAGATGACGGGAGCTGCATGGCCCAAAGGTTCCATTCCAGAGGTGTCTGAATTGTGGCAACAGGAGTGGTTCTACATCACGGCTCCTAGAAGTGCCAAGTGGGCGGCCGCCCCCGTTTTCCGCCCGGGACCTCCTCCACAACTGATGTCATGGATTAGCAGAGGATTGAGCTGGGGCCCGGCCAAGGACGTGCCTATACTGCAAAGCCGCATTCAAGATCTCTTTAATGGAGATTTCAGTTTGGTCGCGGTAACACAAGTTATGCTGGTTCGTCAAGTCCAGCCTTGCAAACGCCGGCCTCTTCGCTTGTGGGAGTTCAATCCCGAGGGACCGCGTGCCATTCGAAATTTCCTCGGCCTGACGCACGAGGAGATGTACAAGTTGTTCTTCGGACCTCAAGTGGAGTGTCCGGAAATTACCGAGGACGTGGGCCTGAGTAGCAACCGTGCCGCCGAATAGGTAAGGCATCTTCCGACCGAGCGTACTACCTCTCCTTTGATGCGAAGTTATTTCTGAGAGTTCGCTTTTTGACCAGGACTGGCTAACGAAGGCGAAGTTGATTCGGTGCTCGGCCCCCCTCCCTGAGGGTTTGGAAAATCCGATATTGGAAAAGATGCTCTAGACCTCACCTTGCCCGAAGCCCTTGAAGGAAAATGCGGGCGGTCGCGGGCCCCAAACGCTGGCCGCTCTAGCCGAGGGAGCGAGCGTCTCCATGAAGGAAGACGACTAGAAGAGGAAAAGGATTGCGTCTGGGGATTCGGAAGCCGAAGCTTCCAAACAGGAGAAGAAGTCTCCCACAGAGGGTCCTACCCCGGGGGGTGCGGTTGCCGCACAAAGTCCGCGGGGGGATCAATTCTCCCACGAGTCGTAAGTGACCCAAAATACCTTAATAGTACAGATATGTCGTCTTTTCTTAGCCCCTCTCAAATGAGCTCGTCTTCGGGAGATCTTCTTCCAGAGATGATGGAGAGCGAAACGCCTCCTCCGGACTCCTCCGCTCCGGAAGTGGGCGACCCTGAAGTGTCGTCGCGGAGGGCCTCTCCGAGTCCGGTGAGGCCAGAAGATAATCTCATCGACCCCCGAAGTTCCCAGTGTCCGGCTCCCGAAGAGAGTAGACAAACGAGTCCGGCACTGTCTAGTGTGCGGTCGGATGTTCTGAGGGAGTTGGTGGGGCGAGCTGCCATCTCAGATGAACACCGTGTGTTGATGAATACGGTGATGGAGAGAATCTTGTCCGCCGAAAGCGGATTGCATAAAGCTTTCATGAGTCTACTGACAGGTTTTGAGGTACGTAAAATAATGTATGATAACCCTGCACATGCTAAGTGTGCCCTGTGTAGATAGTAGCCCCTGAGACTCTGGTTGTCGTTGGGAACGACGATGATCAGAGGATCATAATCCCAGGTAGTAACCATACTGCCTCTATGAGCAGGTGATGGAAGCTCCGGTGGCTAGCCGGACTAGCGAGTTTGCCCATTTAAGACGGCAATTGGATGCGGCAGAAGCCGACATCGAGCTTGTTAACAAAAGGCTTGACGAGGCGCAGGGTAAGTGTTATTATCTGGTAAACGCCGCATAGTGAGAGCAGCATGAAGCCAGTATGTTTAACATTTTATGACTGCAGATGGAGCTGCCACTGTTGAAGCCTTGCGGGCAGAACTTTCCCGAGCCAAGGAACAAGCGAAATTGGATAATGCGGCTGCTTTGAAGGCAGCCGAAGAGTTGCGAGCCGAGAAGGCCGCGCATGGCGAGAGCCGAGATAAGATGGCCAATATGGCCATAGAATTAAAAGCCGCCGTCGACTGTTGCCGGGTTCTTGAAAAGGAAAACCAGGTGAAGGCATCGGACCTCGAGAAGGCTGCTGCAGCGGGAAAAGACCTCCGCTCTGCTATGAGGGCAAAGAAGGAGGAGCTGCGGGAAGCCAGGGATATTGTAGGTGGGAAACCCTTTATGTTGCAGAGGAAGTTCGGAGATCCACGGTATGCCCCTCTGGATCGGCTGTGGAGTTCGGAGGATGCGTATATGGATTTGGCGGCGAGCGCTGCTGATGCGGCCAAGTACTTCAAGGGTCAGACGGACCATGAAGTGGACCAACTGTTTTGGACACAATTCCATTCTCCCGAGCGTCCACTTTCGTTGTCTGAACAACTAGCCGAATGGGCCGAACTGAATAGGTTGTCCGGACTCGCCATGAGGTCTGTTGTGGATCAGCTATGGCCGGAAAGGCTAAAACCGAACAGCTATTTTGGCTTGGTGCAGCAGTTCCTTGACGTGGTGCCGCGCATTAATGCGATGAAGAGGTCGGCGTGTATAGAAGGCGCACAAATGGCCTTTGCCCGTGTTAAAGCAAACTGGGCGGAGATGGATGCTACCACTGTTGCAGCGCGGGATTCGGCCATAGGTCAAAGGGCTACTGAGCACTACTTTGAGGAAGTTCTTGAGGGTGCTCGTTTCATAGAGACCCAGTGCTCAAAAAATATTATGTTTGAGTGATATGTAATCTCATTGTAAGCGAAATGCTTTTATAAATTTTCATAAGGCTACTTTTATACTTTTGCCTGAAAGTAATATGATGCCTCCTGGGCGGCCGTTTATGTATACATGTATATAACCTGAAAGATTGCAGTCGTCGGCTTCAACCCCCACGCATATAATGCGGGGGTGTTCGCAAAGACACGTGTTCACACTTAACCCAACGTCTTGGTCCTATAAAGGAGGTGATAGCGAAGCGAGCGAGGCAACCGGACTATAATGCTTTAACACTTTCACTTAGCCATAGGAGTTTGACAGTGGGGCTACTAGATAGCCCCTGGTGGCTCCGCACTCTCCCGATCCCGGGGTGCGTACATGCCTGGCCGGGAAACGGCCCTTCGTTAAGGTGGGGGAATTCTAACATTCCCATAGGTCGTCGAGTGGTTGACCAGTCTCACGCTATATCATGACAGTCAGTTTTCGGCTTTCTCTACTGAGGTGCTCCTTCGGATGAACCAGGGCACAATCGCAGTAGTTCTCCTGGTGCTACCTTAGCCAGTAAAGCGGAACGTAAGGCACCAAAACACAGGAGCCGGGCAAACCCAACATTTGACCAAAGACAATGATTCGCAGCTGATGCATATAGGGCCAAACTCGCGCCGCCGAACACTCCCTAAGGTATTCGGTCTTTGTGGTATAAACCGGGCCTAAAAATGGCCTTTGAAAGAAGCCCCTTGTGTCCGGGTACGTGCATTGTTCTGGCGTGGCCACATGCCAAGACGTCAGCATCCTTCTCAATGGTGGATATGTATCAACAAGAGACAGTAAAAAAGGTTTACGCAGGGTCTTAATCTAAAAAGAATCCTTGGGGCGGGTCCCTGCTGCATGTCTGCGCCTGTGTCTCCGTTGTGTCGTATCCTGGACGGGTGTAGCACGATGATCGTATGTAAAAGAGAGGAATTTGGGTGAAAAGGTTGTCGTGCAAAAAGATAGTTTTCTAAAGAAACCATGTGTAATTCAAGAGGAGGAGAAATTACCACTTGTCTGCGTGCGTGGAGCCCCTTGTATTGAAAAATAGGGGTGTGACCGTTTATGCGGTATAAGTAGTGGCGCCGGACTCAATTAGTTGTGTCTGAGGTCTTGACGACCTATTGGATGCTTCCGTTGGTCCGGGCGCCTTTAGTGTGCGGCTGCCAAGGCAGCCTCACTCTCTTCGGCGCGCAGAGATCGCTTGATACTTCCATGCACTGAAATGATGCCTCATGGACCGGGCATCTTGAGTGTAAGGGAGGCGTAGTGTGGTATTGCATTAAAGCGAGTGAAAGCTTCGCGTCCGAGCAGTGCTTGATAGCCACTTTGGAACGGAGCGATGTGGAAAGTTAAATGCTCGTGACGGAAGTTATCGGGGGAGCCGAATATGACTTGTAATAGGAGGGAGCCCGTGCAACGAGCCCCTGGGCCTGGCGTTACTCCTTTAAAGGTAGTGTTGCTATGGCGAATTTGTGTTGGGTCTAACCCCATCCCACGGATTGTATCCTGATATATTAGGTTTAGGTTGCTGCCGCCGTCCATCAATACTCATGTGAAGTGATATCCGCCAATTACTGGGTTTAACACCAGGGCGGCCCATCCTGTGTGTCGGATACTTGCTGAGTAATCGCGATGGTCGAAAATGATCGGTTGAGATGACCAGTGGCAGGACTTCGCGGTGATAGGCGCTTGGGTATATTTTTCTGGGAGTGCCGCATTGCTTTTTCCCATGATCACGTGTAACACGTTTACTGTTTTGACTTCGGGTGGAGATTTCTTTTGTTCCCCCGTGTCTCGCTTGGGAGGTTCGTCCTCGTCTTCACTTGGTGTATCCTCCCCCTTGTGTACGGCGTTGAGCTTGCCGGACTGCTTGAAGACCCAACATTCTCTGTGGGTATGATTGGCAGGTTTGCCAGGGGTACTATGGATCTGACATACTTGGTCCAGAATTTTGTTGAGGCTGGACCATTCATCTCTGGTGCCTTTAGGGGGCGGCTTTTGGCCTGGCCGAGAGACTTTGAATCCGGTGTTTACTGCCGTGCCCTTCGTGTTGTCTTCTTTATTCCGGCATTTGTTATTGCCGTTGCGCCATGATTTCCCGTTTCCATCTCTAACTTCAGATGTGTAGGGATCGCTAGTGCTGCATCTGGCTAGCCAGCTGTCCTCACCCGCACAAAAGCGGGTCATGAGGTTTGTTAATGCGGCCATTGTTCTCGGCTTATTTTGGCCGAGGTATCTGGCGAGCCATTCGTCACGGACGCTATGCTTGAAAGCCGCTAAGGCTTCGGTGTCCGGACGGTCGACAATCTGGTTCTTTTTAGTAAGAAACTGAAGAAAATATGCCCTAGAGGCAATAATAAAGTTATTATTTATTTCCTTATATCATGATAAAAGTTTATTATTCATGCTAGAATTGTATTAACTGGAAACATAATACATGTGTGAATACATAGACAAACTAAGTGTCACTAGTATGCCTCTACTTGACTAGCTCCTTAATCAAAGATGGTTATGTTTCCTAACCATGGACAAAGAGTTGTCATTTGATTAAACGGGATCACATCATTAGTTGAATGATCTGATTGACATGACCCATTCCATTAGCTTAGCACCCGATCGTTTAGTATGTTGCTATTGCTTTCTTCATGACTTATACATGTTCCTATGACTATGAGATTATGTAACTCCCGTGTGACGGAGGAACACTTTGTGTGCTACCAAACGTCACAACGTAACTGGGTGATTATAAAGGTGCTCTACAGGTGTCTCCAAAGGTACATGTTGGGTTGACGTATTTCGAGATTAGGATTTGTCACTCCGATCGTCGGAGAGGTATCTCTGGGCCCTCTCGGTAATGCACATCACTTAAGCCTTGCAAGCAATGCAACTAATGAGTTAGTTGCGAGATGATGTATTACGGTACGAGTAAAGAGACTTGCCGGTAGCGAGATTGAACTAGGTATTGGATACCGACGATCGAATCTCGGGCAAGTAACATACCGATGACAAAGGGAACAATATATGTTGTTATGCGGTCTGACCGATGAAGATCTTCATAGCATATGTAGGAGCCAATATGGGCATCCAGGTCCCGCTATTGGTTATTGACCTAAGACATGTCTCGGTCATGTCTACATTGTTCTCGAACCCGTAGGGTCCGCACGCTTAAGGTTTCGATGACAGTTATATTATGAGTTTATACGTTTTGATGTACCGAAGGTTTTTCGGAGTCCCGGATGTGATCACGGACATGACGAGGAGTCTCGAAATGGTCGAGACATAAAGATTGATATATTGGAAGCCTATGTTTGGATATCGGAAGTGTTCCGGGTGAAATCGGGATTTTACCGGAGTACTGGGAGGTTACCGGAACCCCCCGGGAGCTATATGGGCCTTAGTGGGCCTTAGTGGAAAAGAGAAGAGGCAGCCTAAGGTGGGCCGCACGCCCCTCCCCTCCCTTGGTACGAATAGGACAAGGAGAGGGGGCCGGCCCCCTTTCTCTTTTCCCCCCTCCGCGAATCCTATTCCAACTAGGATTGGGGGGGATCCTACTCCCGGAGGGAGTAGGACTCCTCCTGGCGCGCCTCTCCTAGGCCGGCCGCACCCCCCCCCCCCTTGAGCCTTTATATACGGAGGCAGGGGCACCCTAGAGAAACATAGGTTGATCCACGTGATCATATTCTTAGCCGTGTGCGGCGCCCCCTGCCACCATAGTCCTCGATAATATTGTAGCGGTGCTTAGGCGAAGCCCTGCGACAGTAGTACATCAAGATCGTCACCACGCCGTCGTGCTGACGAAACTCTTCCCCGACACTTTGCTGGATCGGAGTCCGGGGATCGTCATCGAGCTGAACGTGTGCTAGAACTCGGAGGTGCCGTAGTTTCGGTGCTTGATCGGTCGGGCCGTGGAGACGTACGACTACATCAACCAAACGCTTCTGTTGTCGATCTACAAGGGTACGTAGATCACACTCTCCCCTCTCGTTGCTATGCATCACCATGATCTTGCGTGTGCGTAGGAAATTTTTTGAAATTACTACGCTCCCCAACAGTGGCATCCGAGCCTAGGTTTTATGTGTTGATGTTATATGCACGAGTAGAACACAAGTGAGTTGTGGGCGATATAAGTCATACTGCTTACCAGCATGTCATACTTTGGTTCGGCGGTATTGTTGGATGAAGCGGCCCGGACCGACATTACGCGTACGCTTACGCGAGACCGGTTCTCCCGACGTGCTTTGCACATAGGTGGCTTGCGGGTGACAGTTTCTCCAACTTTAGTTGAACCGAGTGTGGCTACGCCCGGTCCTTGCGAAGGTTAAAACAGCACCAACTTGACAAACTATCGTTGTGGTTTTGATGCGTAGGTAAGATTGGTTCTTGCTTAAGCCCGTAGCAGCCACATAAAACTTGCAACAACAAAGTAGAGGACGTCTAACTTGTTTTTGCAGGGCATGTTGTGATGTGATATGGTCAAGACATGATGCTAAATTTTATTGTATGAGATGATCATGTTTTGTAACCGAGTTATCAGCAACTGGCAGGAGCCATATGGTTGTCGCTTTATTGTATGCAATGCAATCGCGATGTAATGCTTTACTTTATCACTAAGCGGTAGCGATAGTCGTGGAAGCATAAGATTGGCGAGACGACAACGATGCTACAATGGAGATCAAGGTGTCGCGCTGGTGACGATGGTGATCATGACGGTGCTTCGGAGATGGAGATCACAAGCACAAGATGATGATGGCCATATCATATCACTTATATTGATTGCGTGTGATGTTTATCTTTTATGCATCTTATCTTGCTTTGATTGACGGTAGCATTATAAGATGATCTCTCAGTAAATTATCAAGATAAAAGTGTTCTCCCTGAGTATGCACCGTTGCCAAAGTTCGTCGTGCCCAGACACCACGTGATGATCAGGTGTGATAAGCTCTACGTCCATCTACAATGGGTGCAAGCCAGTTTTGCACACGCAGAATACTCAGGTTAAACTTGACGAGCCTAGCATATGCAAATATGGCCTCGGAACACTGAGATCGAAAGATCGAGCGTGAGTCATATAGTAGATATGATCAACATAGTGATGTTCACCATTGAAAACTACTCCATTTCACGTGATGATCGGTTATGGTTTAGTTGATTTGGATCACGTGATCACTTAGAAGATTAGAGGGATGTCTATCTAAGTGGGAGTTCTTAAGTAATATGATTAATTGAACTTAAATTTATCATGAACTTAGTACCTGATAGTATCTTGCTTATGTATGTTTGATTGTAGATAGATGGCCCGTGCTATTGTTCCGTTGAATTTTTAATGCGTTCCTTGAGAAAGCAAAGTTGAAAGATGATGGTAGCAATTACACGGAGTGGGTCCGTAACTTGAGGATTATCCTCATTGCTGCATAGAAGAATTACGTCCTGGAAGCACCACTGGGTGCCAGGCCTGCTGCTGGAGCAACACCAGATGTTATGAACGTCTGGCAGAGCAAAGCTGATGACTACTCGATAGTTCAGTGTGCCATGCTTTACGGCTTAGAATCGGGACTTCAACGACGTTTTGAACGTCATGGAGCATATGAGATGTTCCAGGAGTTGAAGTTAATATTTCAAACAAATGCCCAGATTGAGAGATATGAAGTCTCCAATAAGTTCTATAGCTGCAAGATGGAGGAGAACAGTTCTGTCAGTGAGCATATACTCAAAATGTCTGGATATAATAATCACTTGATTCAGATGGGAGTTAATCTTCCAGATGATTGCGTCATTGACAGAATTCTCCAATCACTGCCACCAAGCTACAAGTGCTTCGTGATGAACTATAATATGCAAGGGATGAATAAGACTATTCCCGAGCTCTTCGTAATGCTGAAAGCTGCGGAGGTAGAAATCAAAAAGGAGCATCAAGTGTTGATGGTCAACAAGACCACTAGTTTCAAGAAAAAGGGCAAAGGGAAGAAGAAGGGGAACTTCAAGAAGAACAGCAAGCAAGTTGCTGCTCAAGAGAAGAAACCCAAGTCTGGGCCTAAGCCTGAAACTGAGTGCTTCTACTGCAAGTCGGTCACTGGAAGCGGAACTGCCCCAAGTATTTGGCGGATAAGAAGGATGGCAAGGTGAACAAAGGTATATGTGATATACATGTTATTGATGTGTACCTTACTAGAGCTCGCAGTAGCACCTGGGTATTTGATACTGGTTCTGTTGCTAATATTTGCAACTCGAAACAGGGACTACGGATTAAGCGAACACCGGGAAAGGACGAGGTGACGATGCGCGTGGGAAACAGTTCCAAAGTCGATGTGATCGCGGTCGGCACGCTACCTCTACATCTACCTTCGGGATTAATATTAGACCTAAATAATTGTTATTTGGTGCCAGCGTTGAGCATGAACATTATATCTAGATCTTGTTTAATGCGAGACTGTTATTCATTTAAATCAGAGAATAATGGTTGCTCTATTTATATGAGTAATATCTTTTATGGCCATGCACCTTTAAAGAGTGGTCTATTTTTGATGAATCTCGATAGTAGTAACACACATATTCATAATGTTGAAGCCAAAAGATGCAGAGTTGATAATGATAGTGCAACTTATTTGTGGCACTGCCGTTTAGGTCATATCGGTATAAAGCGCATGAAGAAACTCCATACTGATGGACTTTTGGAACCATTGATTATGAATCACTTGGTACTTGCGAACCGTGCCTCATGGGCAAGATGACTAAAACACCGTTCTCCGGCACTATGGAGAGAGCAACAGATTTGTTGGAAATCATACATATAGATGTATGTGGTCCGATGAATATTGAGGCTCGTGGCGGATATCGTTATTTTCTCACCTTCACAGATGACTTAAGAAGATATGGGTATATCTACTTAATGAAACATAAGTCTGAAACATTTGAAAAGTTCAAAGAATTTCAGAGTGAAGTTGAAAATCATCGTAACAAGAAAATAAAGTTTCTATGATCTGATCATGGAGGAGAATATTTGAGTTACGAGTTTGGTGTACATTTGAAGCAATGCGGAATAGTTTCGCAACTCACGCCACCCGGAACACCACAGCGTAATGGTGTGTCCGAACGTTGTAATCGTACTTTACTAGATATGGTGCGATCCATGATGTCTCTTACTGATTTACCGCTATCGTTTTGGGGTTATGCTTTAGAGACGGCCGCATTCACATTAAATAGGGAACAATCAAAATCCATTGAGACGACGCCTTATGAACTATGGTTTGGCAAGAAACCAAAGTTGTCGTTTCTTAAAGTTTGGGGTTGCGATGCTTATGTGAAAAAGCTTCAACCTGATAAGCTCGAACCCAAATCGAAGAAATGTGTCTTCATAGGATACCCAAAGGAGACTGTTGGGTACACCTTCTATCACAGATCCGAAGGCAAGATATTCGTTGCTAAGAATGGATCCTTTTTAGAGAAGGAGTTTCTCTCAAAAGAAGTGAGTGGGAGGAAAGTAGAACTTGACGAGGTAACTATACCTGCTCCCTTATTGGAAAGTAGTACATCACAGAAACCTGTTTCTGCGACACCTACACCAATTAGTGAGGAAGCTAATGATAATGATCATGAAACTTCAGAACAAGATACTACTGAACCTCATAGATCAACCAGAGTAAGATCCGCGCCAGAGTGGTACGGTAATCCTGTTCTGGAAATCATGCTACTAGATCATGATGAACCTACGAACTATGAAGAAGCGATGGTGAGCCCAGATTCCGCAAAATGGCTTGAAGCCATGAAATCTGAGATGGGATCCATGTATGAGAACAAAGTATGGACTTTGGTTGACTTGCCTGATGATCGGCAAGCAATTGAGAATAAATGGATCTTCAAGAAGAAGACTGATGCTAACGGTAATATTACTGTCTACAAAGCTCGACTTATTGCAAAAGGTTTTCGACAAGTTCAAGGGGTTGACTACGATGAGACCTTCTCACCCGTAGCGATGCTTAAGCCTGTCCGAATCATGTTAGCAATTGCCGCATTTTATGATTATGAAATTTGGCAGATGGATGTCAAAACTGCATTCCTGAATGGATTTCTGGAATAAGAGTTGTATATGATGCAACCGGAAGGTTTTGTCGATCCAAAGGGAGCTAACAAAGTGTGCAAGCTCCAGCGATCCATTTATGGACTGGTGCAAGCCTCTCGGAGTTGGAATAAATGCTTTGATAGTGTGATCAAAGCATTTGGTTTTATACAGACTTTCGGAGAAGCCTGTATTTACAAGAAAGTGAGTGGGAGCTCTGTAGCATTTCTGATATTATATGTGGATGACATATTACTGATTGGAAATGATATAGAATTTCTGGATAGCATAAAGGGATACTTGAATAAGAGTTTTTCAATGAAAGACCTCGGTGAAGCTGCTTACATATTAGGCATAAAGATCTATAGAGATAGATCAAGATGCTTAATTGGACTTTCACAAAGCACATACCTTGACAAGATTTTGAAGAAGTTCAAAATGGATCAAGCAAAGAAAGGGTTTTTGCCTGTGTTACAAGGTGTGAAGTTGAGTCAGACTCAATGCCCGACCACTGCAAAAGATAGAGAGAAAATGAAAGATGTTCCCTATGTTTCAGCCATAGGCTCTATCATGTATGCAATGCTATGTACCAGACCTGATGTGTGCCTTGCTATAAGTTTAGTAGGGAGGTACCAAAGTAATCCAGGAGTGGATCACTGGACAGCGGTCAAGAACATCCTAAAATACCTGAAAAGGACTAAGGATATGTTTCTCGTATATGGAGGTGACAAAGAGCTCATCGTAAATGGTTACGTTGATGCAAGCTTTGACACTGATCCGGACGATTCTAAATCGCAAACCGGATACGTGTTTACATTAAACGGTGGAGCTGTCAGTTGGTGCAGTTCTAAACAAAGCGTCGTGGCGGGATCTACATGTGAAGCGGAGTACATAGCTGCTTCGGAAGCAGCAAACGAAGGAGTCTGGATGAAGGAGTTCATATCCGATCTAGGTGTCATACCTAGTGCATCGGGTCCAATGAAAATCTTTTGTGACAATACTGGTGCAATTGCCTTGGCAAAGGAATCCAGATTTCACAAGAGGACCAAACACATCAAGAGACGCTTCAATTCCATCCGGGATCTAGTCCAGGTGGGAGACATAGAGATTTGCAAGATACATACGGAGCTGAATGTAGCAGGCCCGTTGACTAAGCCTCTTCCACGGGCAAAACATGATCAGCACCAAAGCTCCATGGGTGTTAGAATCATTACTGTGTAATCTGGATTATTGACTCTAGTGCAAGTGGGAGACTGAAGGAAATATGCCCTAGAGGCAATAATAAAGTTATTATTTATTTCCTTATATCATGATAAAAGTTTATTATTCATGCTAGAATTGTATTAACCGGAAACATAATACATGTGTGAATACATAGACAAACTAAGTGTCACTAGTATGCCTCTACTTGACTAGCTCGTTAATCAAAGATGGTTATGTTTCCTAACCATGGACAAAGAGTTGTCATTTGATTAAACGGGATCACATCATTAGTTGAATGATCTGATTGACATGACCCATTCCATTAGCTTAGCACCCGATCGTTTAGTATGTTGCTATTGCTTTCTTCATGACTTATACATGTTCCTATGACTATGAGATTATGTAACTCCCGTGTGATGGAGGAACACTTTGTGTGCTACCAAACGTCACAACGTAACTGGGTGATTATAAAGGTGCTCTATAGGTGTCTCCAAAGGTACATGTTGGGTTGACGTATTTCAAGATTAGGATTTGTCACTCCGATCGTCGGAGAGGTATCTCTGGGCCCTCTCGGTAATGCACATCACTTAAGCCTTGCAAGCAATGCAACTAATGAGTTAGTTGCAAGATGATGTATTACGGAACGAGTAAAGAGACTTGCCGGTAGCGAGATTGAACTAGGTATTGGATACCGACAATCGAATCTCGGGCAAGTAACATACCGATGACAAAGGGAACAACGTATGTTGTTATGCGGTCTGACCGATAAAGATCTTCGTAGAATATGTAGGAGCCAATATGGGCATCCAGGTCCCACTATTGGTTATTGACCGGAGACATGTCTCGGTCATGTCTACATTGTTCTCGAACCCGTAGGGTCCGCATGCTTAAGGTTTCGATGATAGTTATATTATGAGTTTATACGTTTTGATGTACCGAAGGTTGTTCGGAGTCCCGGATGTGATCACGGACATGAAGAGGAGTCTCGAAATGGTCGAAACATAAAGATTGATATATTGGAAGCCTATGTTTGGATATCGGAAGTGTTCCGGGTGAAATCGGGATTTTACCGGAGTACTGGGAGGTTACCGGAACCCCCCGGGAGCTATATGGGCCTTTGTGGGCCTTAGTGGAAAAGAGAAGAGGCAGCCTAAGATGGGCCGCGCGCCCCTCCCCTCCCATGGTCCGAATAGGACAAGGAGAGGGGGCCGGCCCCCTTTCTCTTTTCCCCCCTCCGCGAATCCTATTCCAACTAGGATTGGGAGGGGGATCCTACTCCCAGAGGGAGTAGGACTCCTCCTGGCGCGCCTCTCCTAGGCCGGCCGCACCCCCCCCCCCTCCCCCTTGAGCCTTTATATACGGAGGCAGGGGCACCCCAGAGAAACATAGGTTGATCCACGTGATCATATTCTTAGCTGTGTGCGGCGCCCCCTGCCACCATAGCCCTCGATAATATTGTAGCGGTGCTTAGGCGAAGCCCTGCGACAGTAGTACATCAAGATCGTCACCACGTCGTCGTGCTGACAGAACTCTTCCTCGACACTTTGCTGGATCGGAGTCCGGGGATCGTCATCGAGCTGAACGTGTGCTAGAACTCGGAGGTGCCGTAGTTTCGGTGCTTGATCGGCCGGGCCGTGGAGACGTACGACTACATCAACCAAACGCTTCTATTGTCGATCTACAAGGGTACGTAGATCACACTCTCCCCTCTCATTGCTATGCATCACCATGATCTTGCGTGTGCGTAGGAAATTTTTTGAAATTACTACGTTCCCCAACAGAAACCTATTCCAAAGCTTTCGGGTTGACTCTTCGGGCTGCTGAGTTATATGACTCAGATCATCCGCATCCGGAGGCCGGACATAAGTCCCTTGAAAATTTGCCCGAAAGGCATCTTCGAGCTCTTCCCAACTTCCAATGGAGCTTTCGGGGAGGCCTTTGAGCCAGTGACGCGCTGGCCCTTTGAGCTTGAGGGGTAAGTACTTGATGGCGTGGAGATCATCTCCTCGAGCCATATGGATATGAAGGATATAGTCCTCAATCCAGACCCCCGGGTCTGTTGTTCCGTCGTATGCCTCTATGTTTACGGGCTTGAATCCCTCTGGAAATTCATGGTCTAGCACCTCATCGGTGAAACACAGGGGATGTGCGGCACCCCTGTAGCTGGGTGTGCCATGTTGTTCGGACGTTTGTTGTGTTGCATTGTATGCTGGGGCGCGCCTGTGTGGTCCATAAATGGATCTTGTTGCGCCGTCCTTTGGGTGCGAGCCCTCGCATGGGTCGCGTGTTGTATTGTGAGCGGCGTTGTATGTCGTTCTGTGTTGATAGAGGGGTCGTCTATCCGACCGGGTGGCTGCTTTGATATTTGGTTGTGGGGGGTCGGAGGCCTCCTCATCGAATTCAGGTAGTAGCTTCCGCTTTGGGTAGCTCTTTGAGGGGCGATTGTCGCCGTACATTGCTGATGTATTGAGTATTTTACTCCATCTGAATTGGAGTGTGTTTTGCGCGGCCTTGAGCCTTCGCTTCTGCTTTTTAAGGCTCCTCGCGGTGGCAACGAGCCTTTTGCGGGCATTCTGATGCTCCGGGTGCCTGTCCGGCGTTATGTCATCCGGGCCATTATCCTTGATAGGATTTTTTTTGTTCGGTTTGAACATTCGGATTGCCGTTGTCCGGCAGCGGTTCGCCCTGCTCCAGCGCTGGGTCTGTGTGATCGCTATTTTTGTCGAGGCGGGATTTGGGGTGGCGCTTGCGTCGTCGTTTTGACTGCTTTTCGAGGGAACAAGCCTTCGGTGCGTCCTTCCGCTCCTCGTCGTCATCTTTTGGTGCGTTCACCGTGTATACGTCATATGACGAGGTGGTGTTCCAGGGCCCAACAGGCGCTGGTTCTTCATCATCTCCTTCATCGGCGTCCATACCGTCGATGTCTTCGGAGTCGACTTCGAGCATGTCGGTTAGGTCGTCGACAGTGGCTACAAAGTGGGTGGTGGGTGGGCTTTGAATTTCTTCATCGTCCATACCCCAACCTTGCTGACCGCAGTCCGGCCAGGGCTCTCCTGATAAAGAGAGAGACTTCAGTGTCTTCAAGATATCACCGAAAGGCGAGTGCTGAAAGATGTCTGTGGCAGTGAACTCCATGATCGGCGCCCAATCGGATTCGATTGGCAGGGGCGTGGAGGCTTCGTAGTCCGGGGAGGAGTCCGGCTCCTTGGAGTCACGAGTCCCGCAGAATACGGGCTGGTGTTCGGCTCAACCGTCATTGGGATCGCAGCCCCCGAGGCGGCGTCCAACCGCCTATCCTCGATCGGCGCGGTTGGCTCCGGACTAAGGGTCGGAGTCGATGCGGGTGCGGCCTCCAGGGCACTGTTCGGTGGCAAAGCTAGATCATGCTCGTCATGACAGTGCGGCGCGCTCGGCAGTGGCTCGAATCCGTCGAAGATCAAGTCCCCGCGGATGTCAGCCGTGTAGTTTAAACTTCTAAATCTGACCTGACGGCCAGGGGCGTAGCTTTCGATCTGCTCCAAACGGCCAAGCGAATTGGCCCGCAGTGCGAAGCCGCCAAAGACGAAGATCTGCCCGGGGAGAAAGGTCTCACCCTGGACTGCATCGCTATTGATGGTCGTAGGAGCCATCGGACCTGACGGCGACGGCACAGAGGAACTCTCAATGAAAGCACCAATGTCGGTGTCAAAACCGGCGGATCTCGGGTAGGGGTCCCGAACTGTGCGTCTAGGCCGGATGGTAACAGGAGGCAAGGGACACGAAGTTTTACCCAGGTTCGGGCCCTCTCGATGGAGGTAAAACCCTACGTCCTGCTTGATTAATATTGATGATATGGGTAGTATAAGAGTAGATCTACCACGAGATCAGAGAGGCTAAACCCTAGAAGCTAGCCTATGGTATGATTGTTGATGTGTATGTTGTCCTACGGACTAAAAACCCCCGGTTTATATAGACACCGGAGAGGGTTAGGGTTACATAGAGTCGGTTACAATGGTAGGAGATCTAAACATCCGTATCGCCAAGCTTGCCTTCCACGCCAAGGAAAGTCCCTTCCGGACATGGGACGGAGTCTTCAACTTGTATCTTCATAGTTCAGGAGTCCGGCTGAAGGTATAGTTCGGCTATCCGAACACCCTCTAATCCAGGACTCCCTCACACATCATATGTTGTTATTTTCAATGAAGTACATACAAAGTCCCTGCTCATTATTGCATAATGACCCGGCCCTTGGGGGCTACACTGGTTGAAGTTTTTATGAGCATAAGGCAATTACAGGTCCCAGGTTGCTGAGCAAGACAACCCAGTACTTGGGGCTACATATGTGGAATATTCAGTTTATGACTAGTGACCGAGATGAACAACCCGGATTTCTTCAAAGGTTGTGATATTTATGTTGAAGCAAGTCTTAAAGCTATCACTATGTTCCCCTCTTAAGACTTGGGGGCTACAGGCAATTATAAACCAACAAGTTCTACATATTCAAGCCGGCTGAAAATCAGATGAGTATTTCAAGACCAATATTTTTGTTAAGCATTGGGAGCTGAATCAAAGTGAATTATTCTTCACAATATTCTTCTGTGAGAAACCAATGTCAGCAAATTGATTATGAAGTCGGTCTATTGACCTGGATTTTTCAGAAGAAGGAAATGATAAGGACTTAAGGATGATCAGGTGCCGATTCAGAAAAAACTTTTAACCCGGAGCACAACCTGTCAAATTTGTTCTTGTGTCTATTTTGCAGGATCAGTTTAACATGGATAAGTCCAAATTAAACTGGGGGTTAATATCAGGGATATACCCCGCCAGTGGCGGCGCCACGATAGGGGCCAGCATGGTCAGCCGCCCCGGGTAGCCAAAATTACGTATACAAAAAATACGTTTCGTTTTAGTACATGGGCCAATACATGTGGGGATTTGCACAGGAGGCACAAAGGCCCAGTTGCAGTCCAAGGCCTAAAACTAGTTAGCACGGCCACACCCAATCCTTCGACCTCGTCGTACAGGCATTCCAGAAAATCCCCAATCGAGCGGGGCAGCAGCGAGAGTAACCTAGTCGTCGTCGGCTCGCCGCCACAGAGCTCCGCCTCGCTGGACCGTCGGCTTGTCGCCGAAGAGCTCTGCCTCACTGGGCCATCGGCCGCGGGCACCTGATCCATATCCATTGTTCGCCGGTCCACATATGGGCGAACGGAAAGAAGCAGCAATGCCGAGCGTGGCCTATGAGGGAGGAGGCAGCGGCGGCAGTGGATCGAGATCGAGCTCATGCAAACGCGCAGTTGCTATTAGCAAAATTAGCAAGCGCAGCCAGTAGGTAAATCCATAAATAGTCCAATCCACTCTTTGCTGCTGAATCTCAAGCTCTCGTTCCTTCAATTTCTAGCCAATTATTGAACAGGTTCAGTACTTGACATGGTGATTTTGTAATGTAGGGAATCTTTAAAAGATGAAGCCAATTGCTGCTTATTTTGGAACTCCACCATCTAATGAATTTCAAGCTCCTGTTCGTGTTCCTGTTCCTGAACCTGATGCAAACATTTTATCCACTGAAGCCTCAAATGCAAACATTGTAGAAGATCTAGTTCCTGAACCTGAAGTGTATAATGAGGGCTCTTTTGATAACACTTTGCAAACTTCTATTGGCGGCTGCCACTTCGTTTTGTCTCACAAGCATTGCAACAAAAGGATCAAAACATAGTAAGTGCAATGAACATGATTGTGCCTGTTAAAAGTTTATTGCAACAGCTAAGAGATGACGGATGGGAGGCACTTTTGGCGGCTGCCACTTTGTTTTGTATTAAAAAGGAGATACCAGTGCCTAGTATGGATGAGAATATACCAGCAAGGGGTTACCCAAGGAGTTCCCGCAAAATGGTTAGTTGCTTCCATCACTACAAAGTTGAAACATTCAATGAGGTTCTTGACAGAAACATAGCTGAGATGAATAACCGGTTTAGCGAAACTTCAACAAGGTTATTGATATGCATTGCTAATCTAGATCCTAGAGACTCATTTAGCAGATTTAATCATGTGAACCTACTTGAGCTTGCATCTATGTACTCAGTCGAGTTCGATCCAGAAGAACAATATCATTTGGATGGTCAGCTCAAGATATACATTGATATGATGAAAAGGTCTGATGTTTTTTGCAGTTGTGGCAGTCTCGCTAATCTTGCTCTCAGGTTGGTTGAAACTAAGGAACATTTACACTTTCCTTTGGTTTACCGACCCATCACACTTGCTTTGACTTTGCCAGTAGCGACGACATATGTTGAAAGAGTTTTCTCAGCCATGAATATCATTAAGACAGATTTGAGAAATAAGATATCTGATGATTGGTTGAATGATATGCTATGTAGAGCGAGATATATTTGCTAGAATTGATGACAAGAAGATCATAGAACATTTTCACATCTTGAAAGATTGTAGAGGCCATCTACCAAACCCTCCCCGTATACTTACGACTTAGGGTAACTACTTTTGTTATCTGTTTCAAACTATTTGCTTACTTGTTCCAATACATGTATTGATAGCAGCTTGTTCACCTGTTGTAGGTATCTATTAGTCATGGAGTTGTTCATTTTCATTTTGGGCCATGGAATGAATTATTCAAGCAGCGGGAGTCCAAGTTAGTAGTTATGTGTGACGTTTATGTTATATTTTGTGATTTTAGGTGGTTACAACCTAGTTCTCCAGAATCTTAAACTGCTCTGAATCATTGGTCATGTAAATTTTCGAGTGCATCTAGCTTTATATTTGAATTTTATGAGATTTGGTTCAGCGGACTTGCATTCGTCAATCAAATTTTGTGTTCCTTCAATGTTTCGCCTCGGCTAAGTTCAATTCCTGGATCCGCCGCTGTATCCCGCGGTATGACCCGGCCGGAGATATGACCCGGCTGGGACTTGGCGTTTCATCGGTAACCCGCCCGAAGACTGGCGACTCACTGATGACCTGGTCGGGCCTGGTGACTCATTGGTGACCCGGTAGGTGGTTCAGACGATCGACAAAACCCAACGGCCCAGAATAAGGCGGCTCGTGGGAAGGCCGACTCATATTATGGTGGACCGGCTTAAGAGGAAAGGCATGAGGAATATTTCCCTTGCAAGGAAGCAAGACCAGGACTTGTATCCAGCTTGTAATAGAAGATAGACTAGTCCTAATCCTACTAGGCCTAGTCATGTAACCCGCCCCTTCAACTTATATAAGGAGGGGCAGGGCACCCCAAGAGGAAGAAGTTTTGGATCAATTGGACAAATTAGGGTTAGACAGACAATTATATAGCTCTCGAGATAGAGCACCCTTGTAATCGTGATCATCATCATCAATATCAATGAAGCAGGATGTAGGCTTTTACCTCCACTGTGAGGGGCCGAACCTGGGTAAAACCTCGCGTCTCTCGTCCCGTTCAACCCCTCTCAAGCCACCAATTAGACGTGTTGGGCCTCACGACTAAGTCCTTTCAACGAGGACATCTGCTGTGACAAATCCATGACACATCCAAAAGTCTGAACTGATGGAGGAAGGTGGGCAATATATTTCAACGCTCCCCCTCGCGTTTATCGATGTAGGCCTCAAGACCTCTTAGCTCGGATACCATACTGAATTCATACTCCAGCCAACTCATTCAAAAGTCTGAACTGATGGAGGAAGATGGACAATATATTTCAACATAATCTTCAGAATGTACAATCACATATCGACCAATCGTCATCATTTGATAAAGCCATGTTCAACTCCCCTCTAAAGATGAACGAGTAATACTATGGTCAGGATGCACAAATCCCACCGTCGGTCTTCAACACTCCTCACGTAACATCACCACCTCAGAGGAGTCAGAACCGCATTATTGTGTTGGTAAGCATCAGAGACGCGTCGTGTCGGCAATGTATCTGGTGCACCGGGACAATTAGTGCTACTTGTGCACCGGACCCTATTGCACACTAATAAATGTTCAAAAAATCCAAAAAAAAAAATTTAGTGCATTGACACCATCAATGTATGTTGTCACAAAAATTCAGATCAAAATTTAAAATATTGCTCGAGATACAAAAATGACAATTATCAATGTGCTAATGGGCCAAAACTGAAACCCAGCTTGTGTTATGTACTATTTAGTGCCAAATTTGTCATTTTTATATCTCGAGCAATATTTCGAATTTTGATTTGAATTTTTGTGACAACATACATTGATGTTGTGTTAATTCATTTTAAAAAAACAAATATTTTTTAACAAGGAGGACCAGTGCATCGATAGCACCAATTGCCTTGGTGCACCACATACAACCTCACGTCGAGGCCAAGCCCTTGCATGCTCTGTGCATGTGATCAATCCTCGTCAGCATGTCATGACCGCATGTTTGCTTTGACGTGCTTAGACTTGACCGAAGTTATCAAAAATATGGTTTGACAAGTTAAAAAAGTTGGTGATTTTGAGCTAAAGTTTGTCAGATAGGCCTTTCTGGGACTGGGAGACCAACTAGCCATAAGTGTCATCAATTACCATGGAATTGGAAGTGAAAGCTACGATGATCTTAAAGAACGCATCTGATAGATCATTCTCTCAGCATGCATGCATCAGCTCACAGTCGCCAAAGTGAACACAAATGTCAAGTCTTCGACACCTACATGGTTTGGACAAGATATACAAGTTGGTGACTGTGAGCCAAGCTCATACAAGTAAATCTTTCCGGGAGACCGACTAGGCATGAGTGTGAAGCAACATGCATGCGCAATAGCTGAGCCAATAGAACATTACACTTACAATCTTGTACTTTCCAACGACCTAATAGAGTAAAGAGAGATTGGAACCTCGAAGATGTCATGGTTGGAGGTAAGTGCAAGGTACTCAGTACAATCTCTATCATTTGAGCTACCACAATGGTCAGACTCCTAGCAAGGTTAATTTTCCACTTGGCCGTCCTGGCGTTGCTACCTCCTGTACAGATCTAGGTCGGTACAGTCACAAGTCCTGATGCTTCAAGTCCTAGGATATTGCGAGTCTCGTCGGTATTGCAAAAGTAGATCCAACCAAGTGCAATGTGCCTATTGCGTGCATGGTGTATGCTTATATGAACCTAGCGACGATCAAGCTATGCTCCTTACTTGGACCTTAGGTGTGCAGGGTGGCTTCTTTGTGACTTGTGACCCTATTCTACCTCGCTTCCCACTTAAATATGAACACTGCTACACTAAGGTTTGATGTCATGTATTGCAACAACCATTCAATGGATGCTCTTCCCACTTAAATATGAACACTACTACACTAAGGTTTGATGTCATGTATTGCAACAACCATTCAATGGATGCTTTCAGACAGAACACATGGGCCTTCGTGCGCTATTCTGAGCATCCACTCCCTCAATGAAGTAGGCCCTATTAAAAAACTTGATCATATCAATTCAAGCCTTCACATTCGCTGCCTTAAAGTGCATTGTCACTAACAGGTGTTTGAAATATACGGTCGTGTATAGCTTCCTACCAGATGTTTGGGTCATATCAATTCAAGTTCACAGTGTAGCTCCTCAGATGCCCCACATTTTGAGAGGCTGCACATTCATCTATTAATTCCATCATCACAAACAAGCAAAATAAAGCCTAAGCAGCCATAATCTTCACAATGCACAATTCACGTATGGATCACATATCATCGAATCGTCATTTAATAAAAGCCCTGCCATGACAGCATATTTGCTTCAACGTGCTTAGACTTGGACCGAAGTTATCAAAAGCACCGATAAGGTTTGACAAGTTATAGAAGCTGGTGATTTTGAGGTAAAGTCGATACAAATGGACCTTTCTGGGAGACCATCTACCCATACGTGTCATCAGTTACCATGAAGTGAAACCTAGGATGATCTCAAAGAACACATCTGACAGATCATTCTCTCAGCATGCATCAGCATATATAGTTGACTTCTAGAGTATGATCATCAGTAAGAGAGGATACACTCAGTTGATCTAATATGTGAACAAGAAATATATTTAGGATCTCGAAATCGCAACTAAGTTCCTTGTCAAGAACCTCATATAACTATCCCAGCTGTATCTTCTACACCTTCAGCTATCCTGTGGCACCTGGCCAGGAGATCAAGCTCTTGAAACTCCCAACATGCACTCCTGCCTTTGGTTTCGAGTTATTGACCCTTTGCTTTAATCAACCTCAGTGTAAAAAAATAATGATCCCAGTATGCGCCCTTGGTGGTATTTCACAAACCAACTTCTTTACACAATGAGCTAATGTCAGGGATTATTCCGCCGCCAGAGTTTTTAATGACGGAATCACCTGCAAAATCTTTCAACAAGGCAGATGGATCCTTAGCCCCACCATGTCTTAAGAACTTGTCCCTAATCGCGCTACCTGTGCTGCGGGACAATGGATCACCTTGGCATACTTCTTGCCATATAGTTGTGGCAAAACATCTAGCATAGAGATAGCTATAGTACCCTGCAATAATGTTAAATAAGAGGTTATATGGCCTTATGAGAAGCATCGCATGCAAATCAATTTATGGAACTTCCCAGATGGAAAAAAAGTTCATGAAACTAGAAGACAGCTAGAAACCCCTACCAGCGCCATAGTTTATAAGATGAGAAAACCGAGTATGCCAGTGAGTGCCTTCTACATAATTCCAACTCGTGTGCTTTCTTTTCAAATCCGCAACAGCAGAAATTGTGTCCACTGGCTTCGATGTGTGCTCCCCAAACAAAGTTAAGTCCATTATAGAATAAAAAACCTGGGGGACAGGCACGATAACACAAAGTGGCACAATTAATACAAGGACAAGGTCAACAAACATAACTGGCCAGCTTTGATGAAGTGATAAGAAACTAAGCAGAAATATAAGCAAACCTGTCGCTGGAGGTCAGTAGCCGGAAACATGTTTCGAGAAGCATTTAGTGCCTTTACCAGCTTTTCTGGTATTGGATCACCAGTTGTTTCATCTAGAGCAAATGTCCTCAAGACACGGTAGTCCCACGCATAGAACCTGCAATGGAAATTACACTCAACTATCGGTAAAGAGTCCAATAGCAAAAGAAGTTTGTTTTGGATACGCCATAATTAGATAGACTGTCAAACTGCGAATCTATTTTTACTAACACGTCATACATACTCAAAAAGGTTTGAGGGTGTTTCAGCGACATCGAGAGCAACTCTAGTACCAGAGAAATGCTGATATTCCTGCAAATATCAATGTGCTGCCAGATAAGATATGCAGAAATCGTATGATAACCTGAATGAAGAACCAGCAAAATACCGTTCTTGATAGCAGAGAATGAAGGGCATGGCCAAACTCATGGAAAAGAGTTTCGACATCACAATGGTTGAGCCTCGCAGTTAATCCCCTAGAACTCGAGAAGTTGCATACCAATGCAATGATCTGAAAAGCAAGAACACAATTGATTGACATAAACTGAACTGGCAGTACGAATTTGAACTATATAATTTTCCAAGATGGGGATCTATTAATCTAGTTCCATTAAGTGGTATGGAATTTGAGATGCCACTCCCTTATGGGAAAAAGCATAGTTTTACTGCAAAAATAAACAATAACCAATACGAGATTGCGAGGATATACTGGAAGTTGGTAGTTCGTGTCAGACAATCGCCGGCCCCCTCTGATTGCAAAATGAGCACATCCTGGGTATTTACCCTTTCTGGAGTAGAGATCGAGATACATAAATCCTAAATCACCCTGTTGATTAGACATGTTACAAGGTGTGTTTGAGTGGGCACGAGGATTAAGAACGTTATGAAACCAAGAAAAAAAGCAAGAAAATGACCATGAAAATCATAAAACCAAGAGAAACACAAGAAAAACAACCATGCTTTTTAATATATGTACCTTGGAAGGGGGGAGGGGGATAGTTAATGAGAGCATTGCATACAAGTGTGGGAGAGAGAAGATGCGATAATCGAGAAAAACAAGGATGTACATCTATAAACTAATTAAATTCACATGTGTGCATAATACTATGGCGCAAGACGAGTAAAATATATGAATTACAGAAAGACAGAAAAAAGGAGTGATAATTTCGAAGTTTAAATAGATCATTCATTAAGATATACAAATACTCGATCAGGGTGATGGAGAGAGCTTTATCACATCATAATACGTGCCTGATAGCTTTGAAATCATTTGTGACATTAGCAGACAATTTTATGCTATGGTAGCCAATTTATGGTATACATGAGAAAATAATGCTGCAACAGACTTCTGCTATGTTTCTTGTAGTTCTGACTACAAACTGTTTCTATGGGATTTACGCTACTCAACAACAGGGCATGACCCGTCCATTTGATAGAAGTTCGTTGCTAATTTGGACCAGATAATTATAGGGCAGACTATCGATAGTCATTGTTAATGTCTATTAGGTGTGACATGCCAGAGCTGTACTTGCCTACTTGGCCATCCTTTCACAAACCACAAGTTATTTCTAAGGGCTGTCATTTTGAATTTAGTAATTACAAAACTTCGAGCAGGTACGAACATCAATTGCAAATTTACACTTATGTAAAACTATCTTCTAAAGGTAGCACATTATTACCTCATCAGGGTGATGGAGAGACAGCTTTATCACATTAGGATGCCACGACTCTCCGTCCCCCATAGGAACTTGATGAAATGTGGCACCAAATAATGATTCCACCAGCACGTTTAAGCCCTTTATGCATTGGGACAATGGAAAATACGATGCAACAACCTGATACATAAGAAAAGATAGTATCAAAAAGGATAAAAGAGAAGGGAAGGTAGCCTGCAGGAAACAATGAAATAAAACAATAGCTCACATCAAGAAAAAGTTTATGTCCTCAAGAATTTAAGCAACTGCAGAAAATGAAGCTTTTCAGACTAAATATATGAAACTATTAAGCGATTCTGTACTTCAGTTTTCTTCCCCTCATAATACTTTTAGCTTATAAAGTACCAAATGTAGGTTTGATTTAGCTTCTATCAACATATATTATGCAAAGTGTGTATTTACATACATTATTTAACAGGAAATACCTATATTATGGTAAGAAACCTAAATAGTAGTATATTTAGCATTACTTTCAACAATTGTACATCTTTGAGATAAATAGCACATACCGAGGGATCCACAGTATGCGCAGATGATTTCATCATTCCAATGAAATAATCCTCATCCCATGGTTCAAGATCAGCACTCTTGTCATTACATACTCTTCTCTTAAAATCTTTTATAGTATTAAATTCCTGCATCAAAGGTTGATATAAGTAGAGAAACCACTGGTTGGATATAATGATGTGTATTATGTATGCCAATATTAAGTTCACCCCCTTCAGTCCCTTGAATACCTCATCAGCTTTATGCCTAACAGTGTCACTCAAATCGTTGAGAAATGACATGACCACATCGACAGATGCAGCCATGTTAGGACGAATAGCAAATTCAGCATATGATCTGCAACCCATAGTCTGCGAGAAGGATAAAAAAATTGTTGTAATTTTCCTGGAATAAAAGTAGAATTAAAGAAGTACTCGTACTTAATAATGTAATCGATGTCATCATATTTGATGAACATTCTTAGGAAAGTATATCAGGTCCAATTTTGTTCTGTTTCTTCAAACTTCCATTAAACTACAGAACTGAACAACAGAGTACACACATCAAATACTGGATTAATTTTTGTCTGCTAATAACATGTGATCCAAAGATGAGCTAATGCATGTGAGTATGTGACATCTAGCTCAGACATTTGCTAACAATAGAAAGACAAAATATCCAACATGGGTCATCTAGACTCCAGAACCCCCTTGAGAGAACAATAATTTTCCTCACGATCAACCATGTTTTCCCCATGGAGATACAAAGTGTTCATTACTTGTCCAAATAACCAACTTCTGTGACACTCCTGAATAATTCTCATAGCAATGCCACCTCAACCAAGCAGCCAAACTACAAGGTTGAAACTGACAAACAAGGATCTCATATCCTTCAATTGGTTTACTATAAGATATTAGTGCACAGAGGAATTCATGCTAAGTTGACTAATCTAGACTGCTAGAAAACCTAACCAAAGCTTAAACGTCATCACCGTATTCAGATCGTAAGTTTACCATGCGCACCATCAAGTGAAGTTTAGCACAGAGATGTTAAAACATTAGCATCAGGTTGCCTCTAAATATACTCTATGATATAGAAAAATGCATTTACCTTTGCAAACTCATCACGAGCATCTATAAGTTCGTCAAGAACACCAATGTTTTCACGAGGTTCAGAGTTTCCTACAACATATACCTGTCTCCTGACCTTTGGAAATTTTGGAACAGTTAGAATGCTACTAGCATAAGTGTGATGACATACATTATAGCTATACAAATATTGCATCAAAAGGGTAGGAAAGATAAATAGCTAGACCAAAAAATGGATAAGATATTTCCACGTAGAATAAATAAGTGAGCACAAAAAATCCAAACATTGCTAAAAATATCATGAACATGTATGGGTATTCAAAAACGAGTTGAGATCAACCCATGAAAACGCGCAAACAGTAAGATAGTTCATTTGCCTTCACTGCTCACCACGGGAGTAACCGAGATAGTAGAAAAAATTGAACTGATGGTTTGAATGGATTGAGGTCAAACAGGTTTTGGACACCCCTATGGATATGTATGTTTACGTCATGCAAATATAAGGATGTAAGGAAGTTTTGCAATGCTTATGAGTGGAACAAAAGGAACATACCTCCTCATCCGAAGCCCATCTCAGTGCTGATGATACAGATCCTGAGTCTGTCACTATCCTTACACCCTTTTGCCTTGTAGCGTTCATTGCATTGCTCTGTTCTTCAACACCCCTAGGTTTAAAACGACTAATAGGTTTGAAATTATGTTGTATATTCCTTGGAATACGCGAAGCTGGATATATATCCACAAAACCTGGTTTGTTCATAACATTTTCATTGAACCTGACAGAGCAACAAGAAAGAGCATAACAGTTACAGGTAATTTTCCAAATTGAATCGTCAAGCTAAATGCAGTGCAAAGATTCAACTCGGTAAAGAAAAGGTATAACAGAAATATACTGGAGAGGGACCACAACATGAATGCTACAAGCACAGAAGGGAGAAATGTGGTTAAACTGACAAAAAAATTGTAGGCCTCTTTTGGTTCATAGGATAGGATTATCATAGGAATAGGAATCTTATAGGAAATGAGATGACATGTATCTCAAATCCTATGAGTAGGAATAGGAAACAAGATGTCATTTGGTTGACACCAAAGGAATTTTTTCATTGAGTCTAGGCTCTTTTTTATTTTCCTATGAAATGTGGAGGATAGGAACCAATCCTATGTAGGAATAGGATTCCATTCCTATGAACCAAAGGGCTCTAAAGGAAAAAATCCTATAAGAATCTTATCCTCTAGAATTCCTATGAAATTCCTCTAAACCAAAGGAGGCCGTAAAGTTAGCAGGTTCTGTAGCTATTTAGAATAGTCGTATTGCTCATAAAGATTAATTATGAATAGGTGAAAGCAGAATTGTTGTGCAATGAAGCAAATATACTTAGAACCAACAGTTTATTTCTCATTTTCAACATTGCTGGAAAAGGAAGGGAAACCATCATGGGGTTCCATCAAATAAACCAATGATAACAAACCAAGTGTGCAATTTAACCCTCATCTTTAATAGTATGATGCCGCTGAAGCGCTTGTATTAGCAATATCTAGGTAAGCATTTGAAGAAAATAATTAGAAGATCCAAATATCAGGCTTTAATCAGTCAACGAACTTAACAAACAAGCTACAAGAAATATATAATCAAAACGTAAGCATGACATTGGTTAGTGGGAACTCAACATTAAAGATGCTTACCAACAAGTAATGCCACTAAACAATGAAATCACTTGCTGATAGTCAAGTAGGAGATGTGCAACTACAACATGGAATGCAAAGTCAATATAGATAGTTCAACAGTGGGAATAGTACTGAGCTTAGCAACGGCCAGTGTCCAATGGTACCTACTTTCTACCCAGATGCGCAATTGCAAGGTTCAGCTGATTAACACGCTCGAGTTTATCTGCAATGGTACAGCATTATGTTTCTAATTCAAATTAAAACTGACAAGAAGCAACGGAATATAACTGTCAGTATGGCAACCTTTAGGAAGATGAATCCCTCCTTTCTCAAAGTCGACACGCAAGTTATTTGCTGCCTTCCGAGATTCCTCTGAGAGCAGGGCACCTTCACTCTCAGCTTTTAGTATCGCGTTGTATAAAGTAGTATTTGTGTTCAGGTACTGCAGAAAATCACAGAAAATGAAATGTTACAGTTCTGGTTTGGTCATTTCACTCTGGTGTCTGGTCTCTCCTTTTTCACATATGCCATTTATGTTATAGACCTTACTTGAAGATGCTCGTAAATCCTCATTGATGCCTTATCTGCTTCCTCCGCAAATTCCCTAGTTCACATACATATTAATTCAATAAAAAACTGAAAGCACTTCACTGCAGAGCATCCAAATTACACAACAAGCAAGCAGCCGGTCATCCACTCACCTATCTGGGTGCGTGTTCCTGCACAGCTCCGCCGAATCAATGACCGAGCAAACCTAATAACCAATCGTCAGCTATCCCACATCAAACCACACGGATTAAATAGAAATTAACCTAAGAAGAGAAAGGTACAGTGTTGGAGATCTCATCCATGGTGCGAACAATATCCGCAGCCGGCGGCAGCTGCGCAATGTGGGCAACAAGCTCGTCCGACCTGCAAATTCGAGCAAAGGGTCACAGAAAATTTAGCGAGCGATGGTTGGGGCGGGGCAGTATTGGGGATCGAAGGGGTTCAGGGTTTTTCCCCCCTTTACCGCTGGATGGCCTCGTCGACGAAGCGGCGGAAGCCCTTGGCCGTGCGCAGCACATCGAAGCCGTACAGGCCCGTCTCCGGCCTCGCCGCGGAGGTGGAGAAGGCGGCCACCGCAGCGCGGCGGGCGGCGGCGGCAGCCCGCAACATCGCGGCAACGTGAGCGCTGGGCTTATCGGTCCCGGAGAGTGGTAGGAGACGACAGGCGCTTGAGCGGCGCCGCTGATTCCGCCGCGTGGTTGGTCGGTACGGCTGCTCGCCCGGTGTCCGCCGGGCCGCCGCCAACTGGAGCTAGGCTGCCCTTGCACAAGAGGAATGTGATGGGACGGGAGGGCAGAGCGAAAACAGCTGCCGCCGCTGGGTGAGAACAATCCTCGGCGCTCTGAGGAACGGGAGGAGCTCGCCGGTGGGTTGGAAGTCGCCGCGCTTGGGCGGAGGCGGCTGAGCTCGCCGCGCCGCCGCCGCGCCGTGTAGGGGTGAGCGCGAAGAGGGCTTGGGTCTCTCTCGGTCGGTCGAACCAGGTCGGGCGCTTCGTTCGGCTCAGACCGAACCGGACATATCCACGAACAGGCCCAAAATCTAGAGAGCATTATTTTTTTTGTCTGTTTTGTTTTTTCTTTTGATTTCTTTTAAAATATAGTTTGAATTGCTTACCGCATGTGTCTCGTGGTTTCCTTCTGACTCCTGATTTCTTTCTCCCCATGGATGTAGCAAACTGAAACGCTACTCCCTCCGTTCTAGTACAATATACTCTCTTCGTTTCAATATGGACAATGTACGAAGTAAAATGAGTTAATCTACACTCTAAACTATATCTATAGACATGTGTATGTAGTTTATATTGAAAAAATTAAAAGACTTGTATTTAAAAACGGAGAAAATATACTACATATTCACAACAAAGTATAATGGCAGGAGTTGACACTTTGAGGAGAGGTTACATATAAAGAATTGGGACGGAACCATAGTGAACATTTGAGATGATCCTTTATGTTGGATAAAATTAGGGGAAAGGAGCCCACCCACTTGAATTCGAGAGACGGAGAGGTTTGTTTAGTAAGGTTATGTTAGACCCAGGCATGGACAACCCATTCCGGAAAGCCCGGCTCAAAATCCCGACATTTTGCCTGGGCTCGAGCTCAGCTTTTCAGCCCGAGTCTGGCCCAAAAGCCCAAAAAGCCCGAACAGTCCACAAATGACTATTTTATTAAAAACATAGGTAAGATATATTTTCTCCGTTCCGAATTATTTGTCTTGAATTTGTTTAAATACGGATATATCTAGACTCATTTTAGTGTTAGATATCTCCGTATCTAGATAAATCCAAAACAAATAATTTAGAACAAAGAAAGTATTACAAATGACTATTTTATTAAAATAATATATTGTTCATGTGTTTCGGCCAGGCCGGGTCCGGGCTTGGAATTTTAGGGCCAAGCTTTGCAACGCCCGACCTGACGAATGCCTAGGTTTTAGGCTACGTAAAAGGAGCACGTAGGATTACCTAGGTCTAGTATTTTCAATGACGAGTTCGTTCCAAAATGGTTATGAATCCTATACATACATAAGAAGTTGATCCTTATTGTTCTATTTATCTCAACACTAGTAAGTGTGCACGCGCAACGCACGTCTATTTGAACTAATAAGTGTCCACGTGCAACACGCGTCTATTTAGATTAACACACTATACTAAACTTAATACAAGACAATTTATTTATAAATTTGAATTTTCCCTATAAAATACACAATCTCTTATTCCCTACTCGTACAAACAATTTGAAATATCGTTTCTCCTTAATCAACATGTCTCCTGTATTAAAAGACCATCCAGTGTTCCCAATGTATAAAACTTAAAATTATTTAGAAGATCTATCATGATTCTACATATGCACACATTTATGCAAGTATACACATGAAAATGTCACTTAAGACAAGCTAAGGAACCGTTTCAGTGCCAACAAACTTCAGTCAAGAATTATTATTATAAGACAAAAGCATTAATATGACAACTTGAAACAGTTACTTGAGTACTACACATTTCTTTAAGGGCTCAACATTCTAAAATTTTAACAATATAACAAATATCCTCTCAGTTTATAGTAATAATGATACAAAGATAAATAATTTGAAAATGGTCTTCAACATGCGTAGGCTACCACTTGTAAGAATAACAGTGGCAAAAAAAAGGCCAATAAATACCGATTTAGAAAGGAAAAAACTGCAGACATGCTTCCAATTTTAGCAACTCTAATGGATAAAGCATATCTTATCTCTCAAGTCAGGAATAGTCAAATGAAAAAATGTACTTCGTATAAATAGTAGAGATGAAGTCATAAGAATCATGATTCAAGATATTCGGAGAAACATGGTTGGTCTCTCTGTATGATGTAAACTCGTCACCTCTACCAAAGTGGTCGTGCGTAGTATGTAATGTAGAGTGCAATAATAAAATAGAATAAATGATATGAGAATTTACCATGACCACAAAATATCCTACATTCGTCATTATCATAATCAACATGCATTTTTTGCTTCTCTTGTATGTGGTCCAAATTTTCTATCAGGAAAACATGTTAACTCAACTATAGATAAGGACGGTATGAAAATGCTCATGTAAAATTACAATTGCCATGTATCTGCTGGACAAACAAATACACTCATGCAAACTTCAGGTTTTTTTAGTAAAACTTATGCGAACTTTATTTTTTTCACTAAAACTTATGCAAACTTCTGGGTTTTTTTCACGTAATTTCATGACTGCAAATAAGGTCTTGGTTCAACGAATTTGTTTGTGAGTTTACTATGTAGTCGTGAGTTGGCCATGTAATAACCGGTAGTCAGTACTTAAAAAAATAAGGATGTCTGTTGCAGGTATGCGAAAATCGGTGAAAAAATAAAGAAAGAAGGCAATGGTTGCCTGAAACCCAACTGTGTGTGCTTCAGCGCGCCTCTGTTTCTCATTGCCTCATCTCTAGTTCGTATATTTCTAGATGTGTCACCACTAGCGAGGTAGCGATGACAGTAAAAAAACAACACTCGATGCTTATTTGATTAGTGCGTGTGTGCGGCGCGTTCGCGTGAAGGCGAGCGTCTTCGCCGTTCAGGCCTACGAGCGGCCGCGGCGACCGTGTTCTCTCACCAGCTGGGCGGCGTTGTCGACGCAGTTGAATCAGTCGTCCAGCTTTGAGGCGACGCCCTCCATGCACCGGGGCGCCCCCCATTCGATTTTTTTGGCCCGCTTATACTGGTCCAGGATACTCAGCGTTGCCTCCACTTGAAGGGCGTCGGCGATGGGTGGTTGTCAGCGTGGCTATTGTGGACGTAGCTGAAGTCGACGCGGATGCCAATGGTTTCCGGAGAACATGTCAGGACGTTAATGAAGTCATTGCAGTCAGTAGAAAAGTGACCTGGCCTCCAGGCAGAAGACGAAAGCAGCGACGGCACGTGTGTGTGTTCGGAGGAAGCTGCACTCCTCCTCGCGTGTCTTCCACTATAGCTCGCGTGGGTGGTGGGCTGGTGACGGCAGGCGACTCGCGATCGCGATTCCCGAGGCGATAGGATGCGCTCGCGATTAGTTTTCTAATAATTAGATGTGTTCATGATTAATTATATAATAGGATGCGTCCGTGATTAGTTTCCTAATAATTAGATGCGTCCATGATTAATTTCCTAATAGGATGCGCGCGTGATTATTTTCCTAATAATAGGATGCGTCCGTGATTAGTTTTCTAATAATATAATGCGTTTGTGATTAGTTTCCTAATAATTAGATGCGCCTGTGATTGGTTTCTTAATAGGAGTGTCCGTGATTATAGTTTCCTAATTGACCGGACGTGGACTTTCATATTTCCCTCCGTGGTAGAGTACGGTCAGTCAATATAAATTACTAAGTGCACATAGAGAATAAATTAGGTTAAGGCTAGCCGTTAGATTGAATTTAGTGAGACTAATCATGTGGTGGTAATGTATTCGTGTATATTTTATGGAGTGCATTTAAAGAAGATAATGTTTGCTCTTTTATAAGTAGTATAAATGCACACATGTCATCTTATCAAAGGCCCGTCACTAGATGCATGAGAAAAAGTTTTCCATTCTTAAGCACACATGCCACCTCATTAAACATCCACTCAACATGCATGATTTTTTTCATTCCGTTATGCCACTTATATTCAAAATATTTCCTGACTACAAAATAATCAAATACAATAAATAATATTTATTTAAAGCTTTAGTTCATATATTATTAATTTAATGATGGAAGGTTCATACAATAAAATCACTAAAATATATTGCAATTGATTCCCGCAACAGCGCACGAGGTATTCTCTAGTCTATTATGCGTAGCACCACTCTATTTTTTTCTCTCATTACAATGCATTGTCATATTTGTTGTAGTAAAATAATAATGGGAGTGTCGAAATCACTAATTGAAGAGTACTCCTTTCAAAGTTCACTCCCACCTTGCAACGCGCCACTTGTCGCAATATGAAAGTTTTTTTATTTTTCGTAGATTCATTTATTAAAAATGTTTTATCTCTTAAACAATGCATTTAAATCTTGAACCATTTTCACCGTTGGGTCTCTCACGTCGAGATCTTTAAACTAAATCTCATGTTAATAGATTTTGATAAACTTACTTTTTACAAAAACCCGAATTGATAGCATTTTTTCCTTTTCCAACGAGGAGACACGTTTTTTTCTCTTTCCGAGAGCCACGGTCATGCGTCTTATTGAAGCAATCTGTACCTCCATGAAAAATAAATTCGTGCCTCTTACGAAAAAAGAAAACATGGTTTATTCATTTCGAGAGGCACACTCGCGCCTCTCGCGGAAGTAAATTCATGCCTTCACGAAAGTAAATCTGTGTGCCGCTTGTGAAAAAAACACATTTTTTTTTCTTTTTGAGAGGCGCGCTCGTGCTTCTCGCGGAAGAAAATCTGTGCCTCTACGAGAAGTAAATTTGCGCCTTTTGTGGAATGAAAAAAACAATTTTTTTTCCTTTTCAAGGGACACGCCCGTGCCTCTCGCTGAACAAAAAGAAAAAAAACAAGTTTTTCCCCTTTTCGAGATTCACGCCCATGCATCTCGCATAAGCAAATCCATGCATCCACAAGAAGTAAATTGCACCTTTCATGGAATGAAGAAAAAACGCGTTTTTTCTTTCCGAGAGACATGCCCGTGCCTCTCGCGGAACGAAAAGAAAAGACAAAACACGTTTTTCCTTTTCGAGAGGCACGCCTATGCATCTCGCATAAGCAAATCCATGCCTCCACGAGAAGTAAATTTGCGGCTTTCGCAAAATGAAAAAAACATTTTTTTCTTTCCGAGAGAAAAGAAAAGAGAAAGCACATTTTTTTGCTTTTCGAGAGGCACGCCCATGCATCTTGCAGAAGCAAATCCATGCCTTTACGAGAAGTAAATCCATACTTCTCACAGAACACAAAAAAGAAGAAAACACATTTTTTTTCCGAGAGGCACGCTCGTGCCTCTCGCGGAATCAAAATCGTGCTCCACGAGCAGTAAATGTGGCTCTCATAGAAGAAGAAAAACGCATTTTCCCCTTTTCGAGAGGCACACCCATACCTCTTATGGAAAAAAATTATGTCTTCAGAAGAAGTAAATGTACGTCTCGTAGACTAAAAGAAAATATGTTTTTTCATGCATTTTTTTCTAAAAATTTATCCAAATCCTAAGAAAAATAAGATAAACAGAAAAGCCAAAAGAACCAAAAAAATCCTCTAAAAGTCAAAAACATTTATAAAAAATTAGAAAAATAAATCCGAAAGAATCGTCCAGAACACGACACGTGATAGCGGCTGGAGCACGCTCCTAGCCCATCCCAAATAACCTTTGGAGGGCTCAAAAAATACTCCTCCGTTAGTTGCTATCCGGCACTGCGGGTGTGACAAGGAAACCACAGACTAAGCTAGCTGCGGCATGCAAGCCCCCGACACACGACCTGTGGGCCCAACTTGTTGACTTGCCCGGGCAGCAGCCCGTGCTTTCCACGCGCGATTGACTCCTATAAAACCACCAGTAAACAAAAGCCTCACGGCTCCTTCCCTGATATCAAAGCTGGCCAAACAGGCCGACACGACACGGCATATACGGGCCGTGCCGTGTCGGCATGCGTCCTGCAGCCTGCAACTCAGGCACGGCCCAACTGGTAATATTGGCTGGCCGCATATACGGGCCGTGCCGTGCCGGCATGCATGCTGCAGCCTGCAACTCAGGCACGGCCCAACTGGTAATCTTGCCGGCCCGCCAGCACGCCAGGCACGTTGGCCCATCTGCTGTTTGGCCTATTTGACATTTTTTTAGCCTATTTTTTTTACCAGGCTAGTATTAGGCCACATAGATATACTCCTTTCTTCCATCTATATAGGGCATAATGCATTTAAAAACATATTAAGGCCCTATATATAAATGAAGGGAGGAAGTATATAAAAATTAAAAAAATAAATAAATAAAGATAATCAGACCGTTTCGTGCCGGCCCGCGTGCTTAGCCTAGCAGCCCAAGCACGACCCAGGGTGTGTCACGTGCCAGGCCCGGCCCGTTTAGCCCGTGTCGTGCCGGCGTGCTCGTGGGACTGGCCTGATTGGCCGGGCCCGTTTGGCCAGCTATACCTGGTGTATCATCTAAAAATAAATCTGAAAAAAGAAACTCCTCTCTGGTCGACGCCGCCTCGGCCCCCCTACGCAGCTCCACCTTGCCATCCCGGTACACTCCTCAGTCCTCACCGGCGACTCGCGCCCGGAACTAGGGACAGCGATCGCCGGCGAGCAGGCCATGGATGGCGGGGGCGCGGCGGAGCTGCGCGAGACCCACCGCCTGGTAGGCCACGCCGACCGCGCGTGGGCACTCGCCTGGAACCCCGACCCGGGCGCCGGCGCCGGCCCCGTCCTCGCCTCCTGCGGCGCCGACAAGACAGTGCGCATCTGGAAGCGCGCCCCCGACGGCGCCTGGCACTGCTCGGTAACGCCAGTCTACTTTCGTTTGTTCCAGGGCTCCGCGTTGCATTGCTATTGCAGTGACTGGTTTCCTTATCTGCGCCCGTCTTGCTTGATTAGGATGTGCTCGAAGGCGTGCACGAACGCACGGTGAGGTCCTGCGCTTGGTCCCCGGACGGGAAGCTGTTGGCGGACGCGAGCTTCGATGGCACGACGGCGATTTGGGAGTACTCCGGTGGAGACTTTGAGTTGGTCGACACGTTGGAGGTGAAGCCTTTTCTGAATTTGGCCTTTTGGGTTCAGTTTCAGTGTCACCACTGTTAGTTGTGGAGAATGTTGGTTACCTGTGGATGTTAACTCTGTGCCGTTAATGGGCAGGGGCACGCGAACGAGGTGAAGAGTGTGTCGTGGAGCCAGTCCGGTTCGATGGTCGCGACGTGCAGCCGGGACAGGTCGGCGTGGATATGGGAGATTCTGCCGGGGAACGATCACGAGTGCGTAGATGTGCTGGAGGGGCACACTGAGGATGTGAAGATGGTCCAGTGGCACCCGTTCTTTGATGTTCTGGTTTCTGTCAGCTATGACAATACGATCAGGGTATGAACTTTTGTCAATTTAATTTGTAGTAATGCACTAGCTCGGCCTGCGTTAGTTGCTGTACGCCTTGTGGTTAGGCTATGGATACTGGATAGGCAACAAGGGTGTGCTCTTTGCTCTTGCTCTATTTGGTATGCAGTTTTAAGTGCCATTATCATTGATATGCAAGCTTTAATGTAGGTCTGGGCTGATGACGGCGATGGTAAGTGGCCTTGTGCACAAACATTGACTGGAACCGGTAACAGGTAATGAGGCTCTTTGGTCAAGCCCTTTTTTGCCTTTATTTGGTTGATAAAACTTGTACTGCTTGTGGTAGAATATGTTTGGACTTATTTACATTGTAATATCGTACGAATGTATTCGGTCGACGAAATCCCAGCTTATGTTTCTTTAGAAGATCAATCCCAACTTATGTGATGCTGATTACTGTGAAAAAGATGTGATGCATGAAGTCGTATGGCTGTTGATTTTGTGATCTGGACTAAACTTCTGCCCCATGACCATACCCTCTTTTAATATGTTTGGATCTTGTAGATTTATTTTCTACTAGCGGCCATGTAGATGTATGCACGATTGTAGCTATGTGTATTAGAGGTAATTGTAGGGATCCAACTTAAAACATGAGGTGTTGATGAGAGATTTATGAACAGTTAAGATCAATGGTGTCGCATGGTGTCCTTCTATTTTGGTATAAATATCACTTGATTATTGGGTTTTACTTGTATTTTTTTTCACAGTTCCCACTTTGCTAAAACATAATGTGGGATTGCATGTCAATTATAGTAATGTGTTTGTGACTTTGTGTTATGTTGCTATTAACTATAAGATTATCTTGATACTGTTCCATCTTGTTTGGATGATATGATAAACTTTCTGCTATTCATCTTAAAAATAGCTGAGCATATCTATTTCCTTCTGAACTTTTGATTGTTAACTTTAATTGTTTTATATTGATTATTCTTTCTGGTGTTAGAGCTTAACTAATTATTGCATCTTGCCCTGGTAAAGTTGATCTCCTTTTTCTTGATCACAGTGGTCATTCCTCAACAGTATGGTCAATATCTTTTAACCAGAAAGGAGATAGGATGGTCACATGCAGGTTCGCTCTAGGCTCTACCATGCTGGATTAATATCCCTATTTTTTTGTAGGATCTTTTTTAAATGCGGTATATTCTCAGATTCTCTAGCACTGCTGAATTCCCGTGCTCCAGACAGGCCCTAGAAAAGTTACTAATGTCATACATTTGTTATCCAGTGATGACTGTACTTTGAAAATTTGGGATACAAGTATTGATTTGTCGCAACCAACAACTGGAGAAGGTCATGAATCTTGGTAAGAGTTTTCTTCTTGATACCTCTTTTTGACTCATATTTGTCGTACAAGGTTGATAACACTGAAATTACACAGCTGTGCCTAAAAGATATGGCTGCAAAAGACAAGCTATGTGGTAGTTCATGTTTAGTCCCCACCCTGAAATTTAGATTACGCCAGAGATGAATCAAGCATATTAGTGTTATTGTGCTATATCTATTGTTATAGTCTGGCATATCTCTGTAATTTTATATTATCCGCCACTTTACTCCCTGGGACAGGTGCAAACTAATAATTGATGATCTGCCTGTTCTTCACAAAGTAATGGTTGTTTGGTGGAGTATACCATTGTGCATTTTATTTGTCGGAGAACTTTTCTAAGTTAGATGTACTCGTCTTTGTTGCTATTAAGATCAAATATCAATGCTTACATTAAGTAAAATTTTAATTCGCTTTCACCGGAGTGCAAATATATATAGCACAACTTGGCCCTTTCCATGCATATGGACTATGAGTAGACTTTAGTGTTGGTGACTGTTCTAGTTCTGCTGATATTGTTATCACATCACTGCAGTGAAGCTTATCAAAATTATGTTGCCTTTCCACACCACCCATTTAATAGGATGATTATCATTTAATTTCAGGCATCATATTTCTACTCTATCTGGATATCATGGTCGAACTATTTTTTCAGCCCATTGGTCAAGGTTAGCTGAACTCCAATCCCTGATACATATTTACTGCTTCTGAATTTCATTCCGCAGGAGCCAGCAAAGTTACTCTTTACAGCTAGAACACAAGCATTTTTATGAATTCAATCAAAAATATAATTTTTATAAAAATAGTTTCTGATGACTTGTTGAGAGCACTATATGCCTGCAAAAAGGAGGCTCATTATACTTTGTGCAAGTTAACTTAATTATACAAATCAATATTCCTGTTGAGCTGATGGCCAGAATCCTGCAGAAAAAGCTAATCAAAGTCCTTAACTGTCAGTTCTACATGTTTACGAAAGATATGGCTGACTATTTATGTACTCCCTCTGTAAAGAAATATAAGATCGTTTAGATGACTAAGTATATGTTTTCAGAATACAATTGTCGTATATTTATGTTGAACAAATTTGATCTCCTAGATTTGGCAAATTCTGCTGTCATTCTGAATAAGTGAAGATATTATTGGCCATTCTAATCTTATTTACATAAGTCGATATGGAGTACTATTCTTTGACATTTTTCATGCTCCTCTGTGCATGCAGCGAGGATGTAATTGCCAGTGGGGCAAGTGATGATGCTATCTGCTTATTTGCCGAGGAGAATAGTATGGTATCTTATCCTTCCGCTGAACATTCAAATTCTCACGACTCTCGATTCATCTCTATGGGATCTGCTTAGCTGACCATTTTGTCCAAGTTACATTTGCGGTAGTAGGTAGATAGTGGAGTGTGATGTTCCAACATGTAGTGCATACTTTAGTAGTGGTCATACTTGTCTAGGAATAAATAAATGCTTGAGTATTTGTTCATATTTTTTCTAAATGCAGTGACCACCCTTTGATTTAAGTATTAACAGCTACTTTGGACAGTGCAGGTTGAGGGGCCTTCCTACAGATTAATACTGAAGAAAGAGAAGGCACATGACATGGATGTAAATTGTGTCAGATGGTGTCCTCAGGTAATCTCAGAAAATTAGCAACAAAATAGTCTCAACGTGTTAAGCTGGTAATGGGCTTCATTTGTTTTGCCGTGGTTTATGAGAACTATCAATATCTATAATGGTTCAGGTATCTTTTACTTTATTTAGAAGTGCCTAATTCTTGTCAAATAAACTCGTAGGACCCAAGGGTGTTGGCATCCGCGAGCGATGATGGCACAGTCAAATTGTGGGAGCTGCGGGGGGATATACTGGATTGAGTTGTACTCTTCTGCTGTAATATGATTATAGTTCTAGCTGTGCATCTTAAGATCCTAAGAACAGAGTAGGGATCACCTTTTTTTTGTTTCTTTTTTCAAAAACAATGCTCCCTAGTTTAGCTATTACTACCTCTGTTTCTAAATATAAGTACGTAGTTTTAGAGATTTCCCTAGGGATTAATACGGATGTATATAGACATATTTTAGAGTGTATTTTCACTCATTTTGCTCCTTGCTCCGTATGTAGTCTACATTGGAATCTCTAAAAATGACATATATTTAGGAATGGAGGGAGTACCTTTTTGTACTCGTAAAAGCTTGGATGGTGATGATTACAAGCACTAGCATCCTGACAGGTTGTGGAATTGTTCGTGTATACAATGTGAAACAATAGACCTGTTACATATCATTTTTGCGAATGAGTTATGAAACATCAAATTAAGTTTCGCCATTGAGAACACCAGATCGTTTGTCACACTGTTTGGTGATTGGATGTCATTGTTGCCGCCTCTTGATGAGATTTCAGATTCCATATCCTTTCGTGTACTCACTCTGGAAGAATGCATAGGGCGTCTGCATTTTCTAGGTTATATATTTGACAAACTAAATATTGTTATATGTCACAAAAGCACATCAATTGGACGAAAGTCATGTTATGCTCCCAAGCTCATTTGAGCTCGGGATGAACAGTAAAATTGAAAAAAAACATTTCAAAAAATTCTGAATTTTTTTTGGTGGAAACATTGACAAAAATTCTCAGTGCTTGCAAAATTTCATCCAAAAATGACATTCGTACAATTAGTAGCAAAAAAAACAGTACTCCAAAAATGTTTTTGGAACTAACATTTTTGAAGCATCAATTTTTTTTTGCTGCGACTTCCATGAATGTTATTTTGTGATCAATTCTTGTGAGCATTGAGAACTTTGTCAGTGTTTGCACCCAAAAAAATTCATATTTTTTTGAATTGTTTTTAAATTGCTTTTTGGATTACTGTTCACCGGAGCTCAAATCAAATACTCCCTCCGTCCGGAAATACTTGTCATTGAAATGGTTGTATCTAGATGTATTTTAGTTCTAGATACATCCATTTTGATGACAAGTATTTCCGGACAGAGGGAGTACATCACGTCCATCATTGGATTCATATACGGATGAAATTTCTAAACATATATTACCTCTGTCTCAAATTAATTGTCTTAGATTTGTTTAGATACGGATATATCTAACATTAAAATGTGCTTAGATACATCTGTATCTACACAAATCTAGACAACTAATTCTGCGCGGAGAGAGTAGTCCCTCCATTCCGGAGCTAAATGAGTGAATCTGCACTTTAAAATATGTCTATATACACCCGAATGTAACCCGTACTGAAATATCTAAAAAGGCTTTTATTTAGTAACAGAGGGAGTATATATTTTATATAGACAACCCCACTAGCAACAATTAATTGTTATTTTCCTGCTCTCATAATGAGCCACATCATCAAAATTGTTGTAGCCATTTATATGTTGTACTCCCTCCGTCCCAAAATATAAGAACGTTTGTAACACAAGCATAATGTCAAAAACGTTCTTATATTCTGGAACAGAGGAAGTATATCTCAATGTATAATAGCCATCCGATGTTGAGTTACTGTCCAAGCTGAGCAACACGTAGTAAACGGCGACGGTAAGGGCCGGTTCTTTTAATGTATTCTAGAATAAGTTGAAATAAATTACTCCCTACCCAACTTATTTTAGAAGACCAACCAAATTAATTTTTTTAAAGCCTATTAATTAAAACTTGACTAGTACGCTTTTAAAAAAAATTAAGCTGGGCTTCTAGAATAATTTTCATTTGGAGGGCACTTCATGGCCTAATCCTGGGAATGGCCATTCTAGCTGTAGCTGATAGACACATCAAGGTCTCGCCGGTTTGTTCAGTATGTCAGTCAGGTCTCGAGGATATTAAGCATCTGCTATTTTACCTGCTCATGTGCAGCCCAAGTCTGCAGTGCTCTTGGACTGGATGAAATTATAGAAAAAGCTTTGAATGTCGATCGCTCTGGCTCAGTTGCGCTCAAAGAAATTCTCAGGCTGCCGAGAGGTCCCTCTCCGGTTCCGGGTAATTGGGCTTGCATGAAATAGTGGCGGTTACATCATGGTACATTTGATGGGAACGTCGTGAGGGACACAAAGGGAAGACCGTCAAATTTCCAAAAGGTACATTCGCCATTCAGGCTGTCATGGCCAACTCGGAGGTTAGGAAACCCACTGTTCCTGTCAAAACTGGTTGGGTTAAACTCACCGTCGGATCTTATAAGTTGAACACAGACGCATCATATTTTGAAGATGGATCGGGCGTCGTGGCTGCAGTTCTACAGAATAGCAAAGGAGAAGCAGTGGCAGGAGTTGCCGAACCCTTTGTTCTAAGTGCTAGTGCAGCGACAACAGAAGCTTTGGCTATCCGTCGTGGTCTTCAACTTGTTTTTCGGATTGGATGCTCTAGGGTTCTCATTGAATCAGACTCTCCAGAGGTCATCAAAGCATATGCAAAGGGACTACAAATATTTTGGTTACTTACTCTCCAGTTCTTGCAGATTGCTTCCATTTGGGTCATGAAATGCCTTCGATAAGATTCGAGCATTTGCTCTCGGGTGGCCAACACTTTGGCACATTTCCTTTTTTTCGAGAAAACTTTCAATTTATTCATCATCTGTCAAGGCATTATAAAGAACACTAAAAATAAAAATTACACCCAGATCCGTAGACCATCTAGCAAGGCAAGTTTTCGTGTTTTGACCCTTTTCTGAAAGTTATTCGAGATCTGACCCCAGTTCGTAAAAATTTCAGGATCTAACCCTTTTGCTACCGTCAGGGTCCATGACGGTAGGGTTGCATAACCTACTGCCAGAGTCTCTGACGGTAGGACTTACCGGCACCGTCACGTCCGTTTAATACGGAAAAGACCTTACTGCCGTAGTCCTTGACGGTAGGCAATGCAACCCTACCGCCAAATACCTCGGCGGTATGGTCCTCTAGCCAGATTCCACACGCCCTGTCAATCTGAATAACCTACAGTAGCCTAGTAACCTAGTAGTCAGTCCCTGGTCATGCATGAGAGAGAGAGCGCGCGCACATGAGAGAGAGAGCATATAAAATTCTACTCGCCTGAAACTTGCCGCTGTTGTGTGCTTGCGCTCCCATGCATGCACACAACGCTCAATGCATGCACACAACGCTCAATGGATGCAACACATTCACACATCTATCTCAGGGCATCTCCAACAGTTTGTATGTTAGTTTATTGATAAAGTATGTCATGTCATCAACCAACACCTTAACATACAACAACTCCAATAGGTTGTATCTAGTTTGTCCAATAGAGTGTGAGATAATAAATAAGGTGCTCTATCATTCTATATTGGAGCTTGTGCAAGGGGTGTTGGTTCATGTACATACAACCTTCCCCTTTTTTCTTATTTATTATATGACACATCATCAAAAATCTTATGTGGCAAAATTTACCAACAATTATGTTACAACCATTGGAGATGCCCTCATGCATGAACACATTGTTCAATGCATGCAGCTCATTCATTCACCCATCCCATGCATGCACCATCTATCCCAGTTTTTAGTATTTTTAAAGCATCACACTTTCTAGCTTTAGCGGCGGAGGGCTTTGACATTTCATTGGGACCCTACCGCCACCTGGCGGTAGGGTATAATGAGCTACTACCAAGGACTCTGGCGGTATGATATTTTCCACGTTAGGTGTCTGTTACGGTGCAGTCAAAGCCTACCGTCAGAGATTCTGGCGGTAGACAGTTAAACCTTACTGCCAGAGACAATGACAGTAGGAAAAAGGGTCAGATCCTGAAAATTTTACAAACTAGGGTCAGATCTCGATTAACTTTCAGAAAAGGGTCAAAACACGAAATTTGGACACCTAGCGACGACTAAAAGCACTAGAGCAAGCCGAAGGTGTGCCGTCGTCATTGCTCCTCCCTCACTGGATATGAGCAAATCTTGTTGTAGTAGACAATCGAAAAGTCGTCGTGCTAGGTCTCAATAGGACCAGCGCACCAGAACCGTAAAATAATATGAACCGGGCTGCTCAATGCATGCCTCCTGTTTCTATTGCCTCGTGTATATATAGTACAGGTACAAAGGTTAGATGTGATCAACATGATTACAAATTAGGTAGGCTAACCAAACGTTGGTATGTTGAAGAGATATCCGACGTGATCTCCAAAAAGAGCAGCAGCCGGCAGCGTACGATTACGGGACTCTAACACACCCCCGCAGTCTGAACTCGGTGGCACGCCGATGTGAAGACTGGATCGGAATTCCTGGAAGAGTGCTGTCGGCAAACCTTCTGTAAAAATATCCGCAAACTGTAAGGAGGATGGAACATGCAGAACTCAGATGGCTCCAATGGCAACCTTCTTTCGTACAAAATGTATATCCTCCTCGATATATTTAGTTCGCTTGTGCTGCACAGGATTAGCGGAGAGAGAGAGAGACCGCACTCACATTGTCGCAATACACAATGGTAGCATCATCAATAGGCCGGTGAAGTTTCATGAGCAGCTGGCGGACCCAACATGATTCGGCGACCGCGGTGGCGACAACTCTGTATTATGCTTCTGCACTAGAGCGAGACACAGTAGTCTGACAACGTGACGACCAAGAAATCAAGTTATCTTCAAGAAACAAGCAGTACCCCGACGTGGAACGTCTGGTGTCCGGGCATCCGGCCCAGTCAACATCCGAATAGGCAATCAGTTTACGAGAGGAAGAAGAATGGAGGGAAAGACCAAAGTGCAGTGTCCCTCTAAGATAACGCAATATGCGTTTGATAAGGGAGAAATGTGGCTTTCTAGGGTCACGCGTATGAAGGCTAACTTGTTGGACTGCATATGAGATATCGGGGCGAGTGAAGAGTTACATATTGTAGGGCACCGGCAAGGCTCCTATAGAAGGTGTGCGTATTGCTCGTTGAGACCCCGAAGCATGGTGAGGACAAGGGTTTCATCAATGTCGGCCTGCCCGACATCGGCGAGAGTGTCTCCTTGTGGAGTGTTGCGGAACTCGGCGTCGAGGGCGATGGCACGACTTTTCTTGTTGTCGCGGAAGAGGTTGTCGATGGCGAGCCAAATCTGCCGTGCGGAGGAGCCGGGCGCCATGATGATGCCGAATAGCTCGGTGGAGATGGAGCCGTAGATCCACGAGAGGACGGTGTAGTCATCCCGTGCCCAATCGGATGTTGGAGATGTGTCGGAGGGAGTCGCATCATTGTCGCTGCTGACATGAGTGGTAAGGCCGTATCGACCAAGGGCGACCAGAAAAAGCTCACGCCACTTTGCATAGTTGGAGTCTTGGAGATCTAAGTGTTAAACATAGAGTTATATTCAGAGGACTCTTGGGCCGGCCAAGGCTGTCTTGTCCCTCACGTTGGGTTTGTTAGGATAGATATTCTGTTTAAGTTATCTCTATCCTCTCACCTCCCTCTCCTGTAATATCTCATGTGGTTAGCCTCGACGCTGCCATCTTCTGTAACCTCTCGACATATCAATATATACCCGCGGGTCTCCATGTATGGAGATTGAGACGCTTACCCATAATTTCTACATGGTATACAGAGCCTAGTCCCTTCCATCACATCTAGCGCCTTCATCAATTCCTTCATCCACCATGTCGTCTTCCTCCTCAACCACCTCATCCGGTCTCAACAACAACACATCCGAACCTCTTACCCGAACCAACTACATCCTATGGCGTGCTCAAGCTAGATCACAAATCATGGGAGCCGGTCTATACGGCTACCTCGACCAAACCACCGAAGAACCCTCCAAAACCATCATCACCAAAACCACCGATGGCAAGGATCAGGTCGTCATGAACCCTGCCTATGCCACCTGGTTGATCCAGGATCAACAAATCGTAGCATACCTTCTTAGGAATCTGTCCAAGGAGGTTCTTGTCCAGGTTGCATCTCTTGAGAAATCACATGCGATCTGGAGCGCCCTAGCAAACATGTTCTCTGTCGTCTCCTTGTCCCGCGCCAACAATATCCGAGCTGCACTCACCAATGCACAAAAGGGGTCCCAATCCGCCTCTGCATACTTCAGTCACATGCAATCGCTCTCCGATGAACTCGCGGCGGCGGGCAAACCCATTGGAGAGCCCGAGCTCATCTCCTTCATCATCGCAAGCCTAAACGATTGTCTCTGCGCTGGACGTGTGCACGGAGCCGATCACCGTCGATATACTCTTCTCCATGGTGGCCAACTTCGACCAGAGGGTCGAGATGTTCCATGGGAACGGCAGCGGCGCCTTCAAGTCGTCGGCGAACGTCGCTTCTCGCGGCCGGCAAGGAGGCAACAGGGGCAACTATCCCAACCAGAAGGGCAACGGGGGAGGATCCCGTGGTTCTGGTGGCTACGGCGGCGGCGGCCGTGGTGGCCACAACGGTGGCTATGGTGGTAACGGCGGCGGCCACAACGGTGGCGGCGGTTACTACCAGAATAACCAAGGCGGCGGCGGCGGTGGGGGCTATCATGGTGGTGGCGGCGGCTATTGAAGGAAATATGCCCTAGAGGCAATAATAAAGTTATTATTTATTTCCTTATATCATGATAAATGTTTATTATTCATGCTAGAATTGTATTAACCGGAAACATAATACATGTGTGAATACATAGACCAACAGAGTGTCACTAGTATGCCTCTACTTGACTAGCTCGTTAATCAAAGATGGTTATGTTTCCTAAGCATGAACAAAGAGTTGTTATTTGATTAACAAGGTCACATCATTAGTTGAATGATCTGATTGACATGACACATTCCATTAGCTTAGCACCCGATCGTTTAGTATGTTGCTATTGCTTTCTTCATGACTTATACATGTTCCTATAACTATGAGATTATGCAACTCCCATTTACCGGAGGAACACTTTGGGTACTACCAAACGTCACAACGTAACTGGGTGATTATAAAGGAGTACTACAGGTGTCTCCAATGGTAGATGTTGGGTTGGCGTATTTCGAGATTAGGGTTTGTCACTCCGATTGTCGGAGAGGTATCTCTGGGCCCTCTCGGTAATACACATCACATAAGCCTTGCAAGCATAATAACTAAAGATGTTAGTTATGAGATGATGTATTACGGAACGAGTAAAGAGACTTGCCAGTAACGAGATTGAACTAGGTATTGGATACCGACGATCGAATCTCGGGCAAGTAACATACCGATGACAAAGGGAACAACGTATGTTGTTATGCGGTCTGACCGATAAAGATCTTCATAGAATATGTAGGAGCCAATATGGGCATCCAGGTCCCGCTATTGGTTATTGACCGGAGACATGTCTCGGTCATGTCTACATTGTTCTCGAACCGTAGGGTCCGCACGCTTAACGTTACGATGACAGTTATTATGAGTTTATGCATTTTGATGTACCGAAGGTTGTTCGGAGTCCCGGATGTGATCACGGACATGACGAGGAGTCTCGAAATGGTCGAGACATAAAGATTGATATATTGGAAGCCTATGTTTGGACATAGGAAGTGTTCCGGATAAAATCGGGATTTTACCGGATTACCGGGAGGGTTACCGGAACCCCCCGGGAGCCAAATGGGCCTACATGGGCCTTAGTGGAAAGGTGAGAGGGCTGCCCACAAGGGCGGCGCACCTCCCCCCCCCCTTCCCTAGTCCTATTAGGACTAGGAGAAGGGGCCGGCCCCCCTCTTTCTCTCTTCTCTTTGGAGAATCCTAGTTGGAATAGGATTGGAGGGGGGGAGTCCTACTCCCGGTAGGAGTAGGACTCCTCCTGGCGCACCAAGGGGCCGGCCGCACCTCTCCCCCTTTGCCCCTTTATATACGGGGGCAGGGGACACCCCAAGACACAAGTTGATCATTGTTGATCGTTCCTTAGCCGTGTGCGGTGCCCCCTGCCACCAAATTCCACCTCGGTCATATCGTTGTAGAGCTTAGGCGAAGCCCTGCGTCGGTAATACATCAAGATCGTCACCACGCCGTCGTGCTGACGAAACTCTTCCTCGACGCTTTGCTGGATCGGAGCCCGAGGATCGTCATCGAGCTGAACATGTGCTAAAACTCGGAGGTGCCGGAGTAACGGTGCTTGGATCGGTCGGATCGGGAAGAAGACGTACGACTACTTCCTCTACGTTGTGTCAACGCTTCCGTTGCGATCTACAAGGGTACGTAGATCAGGCTCTCCCCCTCGTTGCTATGCATCACCATGATCTTGCGTGTGCGTAGGAAAATTTTCAAAATTACTACGTTCCCCAACAGTGGCATCCGAGCCTAGGTTTTATGGTTTGATGTTATTTGCACGAGTAGAACACAAGTGAGTTGTGGGCGATACAAGTCATACTGCCTACCAGCATGTCATACTTTGGTTCGGCGGTATTGTTGGACGAGACGATCCGGACCAACCTTACGCGTACTCTTACGCGAGACCGGTTCCCTCGACGTGCTTTGCACATAGATGGCTTGCGGAAGACTGTCTCTCCAACTTTAGTTGAACCAAGTGTGGCTACGCCCGGTCCTTGAGAAGGTTAAAACGGAGTCTATTTGACAAACTATCGTTGTGATTTTGATGCGTAGGTGAGATAAGTTCTTACTTAAGCCCGTAGCAGCCACGTAAAACTTGCAACAACAAAGTAGAGGACGTCTAACTTGTTTTTGCAGGGCATGTTGTGATGTGATATGGTCAAGGCATGATGCTGATTTTATTGTATGAGATGATCATGTTTTGTAACCAAGTTATCGGCAACTGGTAGGAGCCATATGGTTGTCGCTTTATTGTATGCAATGCAATCGCGATGTAATGCTTTACTTTATTACTAAGAGGTAGTGATAGTCATGGAGGCATAAGATTGGCGAGACGACAACGATGCTACGATGGAGATCAAGGTGTCGCGCCGGTGACGATGGTGATCATGACGGTGCTTCGGAGATGGAGATCACAAGCACAAGATGATGATGGCCATATCATATCACTTATATTGATTGCATGTGATGTTTATCTTTTATGCATCTTATCTTGCTTTGATTGACGGTAGCATTATAAGATGATCTCTCACTAAATTATCAAGAAGTGTTCTCCCTGAGTATGCACCATTGCCAAAGTTCGTCGTGCCCAGACACCACGTGATGATCGGGTGTGATAAGCTCTACGTCCATCTACAACGGGTGCAAGCCAGTTTTGCACACGCAGAATACTCAGGTTAAACTTGACGAGCCTAGCATATGCAGATATGGCCTCGGAACACAAAGACCGAAAGGTCGAGCGTGAATCATATAGTAGATATGATCAACATGACGATGTTCACCATTGAAAACTACTCCATCTCACGTGATGATCGGTTATGGTTTAGTTGATTTGGATCACGTGATCACTTAGAGGATTAGAGGGATGTCTATCTAAGTGGGAGTTCCTAAGTAATTTGATTAACTGAACTTAAACTTATCATGAACTTAGTACCTGATAGTATCTTGCTTGTTTATGTTGATTGTAGATAGATGGCTCGTGCTGTTGTTCCGTTGAATTTTAATGCGTTCCTTGAGAAAGCGAAGTTGAAAGATGATGGTAGCAATTACACGGACTGGGTCCGTAACCTGAGGATTATCCTCATTGCTGCACAGAAGAATTACGTCCTGGAAGCACCGCTAGGTGCCAGGCCTGCTGCTGGAGCAACACCAGATGTTATGAACGTCTGGCAGAGCAAAGCTGATGACTACTCGATAGTTCAGTGTGCCATGCTTTACGGCTTAGAATCGGGACTTCAACGATGTTTTGAACGTCATGGAGCATATGAGATGTTCCAGGAGTTGAAGTTAATATTTTAAGCAAATGCCCGAATTGAGAGATATGAAGTCTCCAATAAGTTCTATAGCTGCAAGATGGAGGAGAACAGTTCTGTCAGTGAGCATATACTCAAAATGTCTTGGTATAATAATCACTTGATTCAGATGGGAGTTAATCTTCCAGATGATTGCGTCATTGACAGAATTCTCCAATCACTGCCACCAAGCTACAAGAGCTTCGTGATAAACTATAATATGCAAGGGATGAACAAGACTATTCCCGAGCTCTTCGCAATGCTGAAAGCTGCGGAGGTAGAAATCAAGAAGGAGCATCAAGTGTTGATGGTTAACAAAACCACTAGTTTCAAGAAAAAGGGCAAAGGGAAGAAGAAGGGGAACTTCAAGAAGAACAGCAAGCAAGTTGCTGCTCAGGAGAAGAAACCCAAGTCTGGACCTAAGCCTGAAACTGAGTGCTTCTACTATAAGCAGACTGGTCACTGGAAGCGGAACTGCCCCAAGTATTTGGCGGATAAGAAGGATGGCAAGGTGAACAAAGGTATATGTGATATACATGTTATTGATGTGTACCTTACTAGAGCTCGCAGTAGCACCTGGGTATTTGATATTGGTTCTGTTGCTAATATTTGCAACTCGAAACAGGGACTACGGATTAAGCGAACACCAGGAAAGGACGAGGTGACGATGCGCGTGGGAAACAGTTCCAAAGTCGATGTGATCGCGGTCGGCACGCTACCTCTACACTACCTTCGGGATTAATATTAGACCTAAATAATTGTTATTTGGTGCCAGCGTTGAGCATAAACATTATATCTGGATCTTGTTTAATGCAAGATGGTTATTCGTTTAAATCAGAGAATAATGGTTGTTCTATTTATATGAGTAATATCTTTTATGGTCATGCACCTTTGAAGAGTGGTCTATTCTTGTTGAATCTCGATAGTAGTGATACACATATTCATAATGTAGAAGCCAAAAGATGCAGAGTTGATAATGATATTGCAACTTATTTGTGGCACTGCCGTTTAGGTCATATCGGTGTAAAGCGCATGAAGAAACTCCATACTGATGGGCTTTTGGAACCACTTGATTATGAATCACTTGGTACTTGCGAACCGTGCCTCATAGGCAAGATGACTAAAACACCGTTCTCCGGTACTATGGAGAGAGCAATAGATTTATCGGAAATCATACATACCGATGTATGTGGTCCGATGAATATTGAGGCTCGTGGCGGATATCGTTATTTTCTCACCTTCACAGATGATTTAAGCAGATATGGGTATATTTACTTAATGAAACATAAGTCTGAAACATTTGAAAAGTTCAAGGAATTTCAGAGTGAAGTTGAAAATCATTGTAACAAGAAAATAAAGTTTCTACGATCTGATCGTGGAGGAGAATATTTGAGTTACGAGTTTGGTGTATATTTGAAAAACTGTGGAATAGTTTCGCAACTCACGCCACCCGAAACACCACAGCGTAATGGTGTGTCCGAATGTCGTAATCGTACTTTACTAGATATGGTGCGATCTATGATGTCTCTTACTGATTTACCGCTGTCATTTTGGGGTTATGCTTTAGAGACGGCCGCATTCACGTTAAATAGGGCACCATCAAAATCCGTTGAGACGACACCTTATGAACTATGGTTTGGCAAGAAACCAAAGTTGTCGTTTCTTAAAGTTTGGGGCTGCGATGCTTATGTGAAAAAGCTTCAACCTGATAAGCTCGAACCCAAAGCGGAGAAATGTGTCTTCATAGGATACCCAAAGGAAACTGTTGGGTATACCTTCTATCACAGATCCGAAGGCAAGACATTCGTTGCTAAGAATGGATCATTTCTAGAGAAGGAGTTTCTCTCGAAAGAAGTGAGTGGGAGGAAAGTGGAACTTGACGAGGTAACCGTACCTACTCCCTTATTGGAAAATAGTACATCACAGAAAACTGTTTCTGCAGCACCTATACCAATTAGTGAGGAAGCTAATGATGATGATCATGAAACTTCAGGACAAGATACTACTGAACCACGTAGATCAACCAGAGTGAGATCTGCACCAGAGTGGTACGGTAATCCAGTTCTGGAAGTCATGCTACTAGATCATGATGAACCTACGAACTATGAAGAAGCAATGGTGAGCCCAGATTCCGCAAAGTGGCTTGAGGCCATGAAATCTGAGATGGGATCCATGTATGAGAACAAAGTATGGACTTTGGTTGACTTGCCCGATGATCGGCAAGCAATTGATAATAAATGGATCTTCAAGAAAAAGACTGACGCTGACGGTAATGTTACTGTCTATAAAGCTCGACTTGTCGCAAAAGGTTTTCGACAAGTTCAAGGGGTTGACTACGATGAGACCTTCTCACCCGTAGCGATGCTTAAATCCGTCAGGATCATGTTAGCAATTGCCGCATTTTATGATTATGAAATATGGCAGATGGATGTCAAAACTGCATTCCTGAATGGATTTCTGGAAGAAGAGTTGTATATGATGCAACCAGAAGGTTTTGTCGACCCAAAGGGAGCTAACAAAGTATGCAAACTCCAGCGATCCATTTATGGACTGGTGCAAGCATCTCGGAGTTGGAATAAACGCTTTGATAGTGTGATCAAAGCATTTGGCTTTATACAGACTTTTGGAGAAGCCTGTATTTACAAGAAAGTGAGTGGGAGCTCTGTAGCATTTCTGATATTATATGTGGATGACATATTGCTAATTGGAAATGATATAGAATTTCTGGATAGCATAAAGGGATACTTGAATAAAAGTTTTTCGATGAAAGACCTCGGGGAAGCTGCTTACATATTAGGCATAAAGATCTATAGAGATAGATCAAGACGCTTAATTGGACTTTCACAAAGCACATACCTTGACAAGATTTTGAAGAAGTTCAAAATGGATCAAGCAAAGAAAGGGTTCTTGCCTGTGTTACAAGGTGTGAAGTTGAGTCAGACTCAATGCCCGACCACTGCAGAAGATAGAGAGAAAATGAAAGATGTTCCCTATGCTTCAGCCATAGGCTCTATCATGTATGCAATGCTGTGTACCAGACCTGATGTGTGCCTTGCTATAAGTTTAGTAGGGAGGTACCAAAGTAATCCAGGAGTGGATCACTGGACAACGGTCAAGAACATCCTGAAATACCTGAAAAGGACTAGGGATATGTTTCTCGTATATGGAGGTGACAAAGAGCTCACCGTAAGAGGTTACGTTGATGCAAGCTTTGACACTGATCCGGACGATTCTAAATCGCAAACCGGATATGTGTTTACTTTAAACGGTGGAGCTGTCAGTTGGTGCAGTTCTAAACAAAGCGTCGTAGCGGGATCTACATGTGAAGCGGAGTACATAGCTGCTTCGAAAGCAGCAAATGAAGGAGTCTGGATGAAGGAGTTCATATCCGATCTAGGTGTCATACCTAGTGCATCGGGTCCAATGAAAATCTTTTGTGACAATACTGGTGCAATTGCTTTGGCAAAGGAATCCAGATTTCACAAAAGGACCAAACACATCAAGAGACGCTTCAACTCCATCCGGGATTTAGTCCAGGCGGGAGACGTAGAGATTTGCAAGATACATACGGATCTGAATGTTGCAGACCCGTTGACTAAGCCTCTTCCACGAGCAAAACATGATCAGCACCAAGGCTCCATGGGTGTTAGAATCATTACTGTGTAATCTAGATTATTGACTCTAGTGCAAGTGGGAGACTGAAGGAAATATGCCCTAGAGGCAATAATAAAGTTATTATTTATTTCCTTATATCATGATAAATGTTTATTATTCATGCTAGAATTGTATTAACCGGAAACATAATACATGTGTGAATACATAGACCAACAGAGTGTCACTAGTATGCCTCTACTTGACTAGCTCGTTAATCAAAGATGGTTATGTTTCCTAACCATGAACAAAGAGTTGTTATTTGATTAACGAGGTCACATCATTAGTTGAATGATCTGATTGACATGACCCATTCCATTAGCTTAGCACCCGATTGTTTAGTATGTTGCTATTGCTTTCTTCATGACTTATACATGTTCCTATAACTATGAGATTATGCAACTCCCGTTTACCGGAGGAACACTTTGGGTACTACCAAACGTCACAACGTAACTGGGTGATTATAAAGGAGTACTACAGGTGTCTCCAATGGTAGATGTTGGGTTGGCGTATTTCGAGATTAGGGTTTGTCACTCCGATTGTCGGAGAGGTATCTCTGGGCCCTCTCGGTAATACACATCACATAAGCCTTGCAAGCATAATAACTAAAGATGTTAGTTATGAGATGATGTATTACGGAACGAGTAAAGAGACTTGCCAGTAACGAGATTGAACTAGGTATTGGATACCGACGATCGAATCTCGGGCAAGTGACATACCGATGACAAAGGGAACAACGTATGTTGTTATGCGGTCTGACCGATAAAGATCTTCGTAGAATATGTAGGAGCCAATATGGGCATCCAGGTCCCGCTATTGGTTATTGACCGGAGACATGTCTCGGTCATGTCTACATTGTTCTCGAACCGTAGGGTCCGCACGCTTAACGTTACGATGACAGTTATTATGAGTTTATGCATTTTGATGTACCGAAGGTTGTTCGGAGTCCCGGATGTGATCACGGACATGACGAGGAGTCTCGAAATGGTCGAGACATAAAGATTGATATATTGGAAGCCTATGTTTGGACATCGGAAGTGTTCCGGGTAAAATCGGGATTTTACCGGATTACCGGGAGGGTTACCGGAACCCCCCGGGAGCCAAATGGGCCTACATGGGCCTTAGTGGAAAGGTGAGAGGGCTGCCCACAAGGGCTGCGCACCTCCCCCCCTTCCCTAGTCCTATTAGGACTAGGAGAAGGGGCCGGCCCCCCTCTTTCTCTCTTCTCTTTGGAGAATCCTAGCTGGAATAGGATTGGAGGGGGGGAGTCCTACTCCCGGTAGGAGTAGGACTCCTCCTGGCGCACCAAGGGGCCGGCCGCACCTCTCCCCCTTTGCCCCTTTATATACGGGGGCAGGGGACACCCCAAGACACAAGTTGATCATTGTTGATCGTTCCTTAGCCGTGTGCGGTGCCCCCTGCCACCAAATTCCACCTCGGTCATATCGTTGTAGAGCTTAGGCGAAGCCCTGCGTCGGTAATACATCAAGATCGTCACCACGCCGTCGTGCTGACGAAACTCTTCCTCGACGCTTTGCTGGATCGGAGCCCGAGGATCGTTATCGAGCTGAACGTGTGCTAAGAACTCAGAGGTGCCGGAGTAACGGTGCTTGGATCGGTCGGATCTGGAAGAAGACGTACGACTACTTCCTCTACGTTGTGTCAACGCTTCCGTTGCGATCTACAAGGGTACGTAGATCAGACTCTCCCCCTCGTTGCTATGCATCACCATGATCTTGCGTGTGCGTAGGAAAATTTTCGAAATTACTACGTTCCCCAACAGCTATCACCAAGGCCCTCACAACGGCAACAACAACCCACGGCGCCCCCTCAACAGCAACAACAGGGGGCGTAACTTCCAAGGCTACGAGGGCTACGAGGGTAAATGTCAAATTTGCAAAAAACAAATCACATTGCTAAAGATTGTGATTGGCGTTATGCCGATGATACTTCCCAAAAGAAAAAAGTTGCAGCTGCAGCCGACGTGTCCTATGATGTTGACACCAATTGGTACATGGACACGGGTGCCACAAATCACATCACTGGCGAACTAGAGAAGATGACAATGCATGAGCAGTATCGTGGCCAAGATCAAGTCTACACCGCTTCAAACGGTGCAGGTATGGACATTAGTCATATTGGTCAAGCAATTATCAAAACACCACACAAAAATCTTGAAATCAAAGATATCTTACATGTTTCGGATGCATCCAAAACCCTGTTATCTGTCCATTGCATTGCTCTTGACAATAATGTTTTTCTAGAATTTCACCCGTTCTTCTTTTTGATCAAGGATCAGGCCACGAGGAGAACTCTTCATAGGGGTGTGTGTGTGCAAGGGCTCTATGCGTTGCTTCCCAAGTACTGCCAGTCTAATAAACAAGTGCTCGGTGCCGTCAAGCTTTCAGCTGAACGGTGGCATAATCGTCTAGGTCATCCATCATTTGCTACAGTTTATCAAATTCTTATTAGAAATAAACTCTCAGTTGTTGGTGAGAGAAACTCAGAAACTATTTGTGATTCATGTCAGAAAGCAAAAAGTCATCAGTTGCCATACCCTGTTTCCACCAGCGTGTCAACCAAACCGTTGCAACTTATCTTTTCTGATGTTTGGGGTCCAGCACCCACCTCTGTTGGTAGACATACTTACTATGTGAGCTTTGTTGATGATTATAGCAAGTATACATGGATCTATCTCCTTAAAAAACGTTCGGATGTGTTTCAAGTTTTTCACAACTTTCAAGCTCTTGTTGAACGTAAATTCGATAGTAAAATTCTTGCCATGCAATCGGACTGGGGTGGTGAGTATGAAAAACTCAACTCTTTTTTTCAAAAGATTGGTATATCTCATCATGTCTCATGTCCTCATGCCCACCAACAGAATGGTTCTGCGGAACGTAAGCATCGTTACATTGTTGAAGTAGGTTTAGCTCTCCTACCTTCAGCTTCCATGCCACTTAAATTCTGGGAGGAAGCCTTTCTTACTGCTGTTCATCTTATTAACATGTCTTTGGTTGTGCATGTTGGCCAAATCTTCGCCCCTATAACACGCGTAAGCTCATGTTTCACTCCAAACAATGTGTCTTCCTTGGGTACAGTGCCCAGCATAAAGGTGTTAAATGCCTTGATGTTGCGGCTGGTCGCGTATACATATCACGTGACGTTGTTTTTGATGAGACACAATTTCCTTTCGAAAAACTTCATCCCAATGCCGGTGCTCTCCTTCGCAAAGAGATCCTTCTACTACCATCCAATCTTCGTGTGGGTAGTGATAATTGTGATGATCATATCTTGGCTAATGCTCCTAATCATCTACTTGAGTTTGGTGCAGAAAAAAATTGCATCTCAAATGGTGTAGAAAACAATATGTTCTGTTCTCCAAACGCTGTTCCCCTTGGTGCTGATGCTGTCACGGGGGATCTGGCACGATCTCCCTCGGGATCGCCGTGCCCGACTGCAACAGACCTGCCTGAATCACCCTCGGGATCCGCTCCATGCCAGGAGGATCGTGCTGCATCGGCCGCCCAACCCGCCTCTCCCACGCGGCCCCGCGCTGTAGTGTCTGACCCCGCGGGCTCGGTGCACCAATCTCCGGTCGCGGACCGGCCGCTCGTGCGCTATGCACCCACCCCGCGGGTCTACACTCGGCGGGCCCCGCCATCCACTTCTGACGTGCCAGGCGGGCCTGATGCGCGGGTCGAGGCGGCCTCGGATGGCTCCTCTGGATTCTCTGCGTCGGGTTCCCCTCCTTCGCCATCTGCATCCGCCACAGAAGATCTGCATGCACCAACCTCCTCGGGATCCGCTGGATCTGCTGGCCCTTGCGCAGCCGCTCCTGTTGGATCTTCCGTGGCTGCATCTGTGCCTCCTACACCGCATCGTACTCGCGTTCAAACAGGGACACTTGTTCCTGTCAATTATAAAACTAAGTATGGCTTGGTTGTTTCAGATACTACTCCAAGAGAACCACATACTGTCTCTCAAGCCCTTGCAGATCCTCGGTGGAAACAAGCTATGCTTGAAGAAATTGGAGCTCTTCACAAAAATCAAACATGGCACCTTGTTCCTCCAAGACCCGGTACAAATGTGATTGACTGTAAGTGGGTATTTCGCATCAAGCGACGGTCTGATGGTACTATTGACCGCTACAAGGCCAGACTTGTTGCTAAAGGATTCAAGCAGAGGTATGGACTTGATTATGAGGACACCTTTAGTCCCGTTGTTAAAGCTGCCACTATTTGCCTTGTGTTGTCCATTGTTGTGTCTCGTGGATGGTGTCTCCGTCAGCTAGATGTGCAGAATGTGTTTCTGCATGGCGTTCTGGAAGAGGAAGTATATATGAAGCAGCCTCCTGGGTTTACAGATCCCCATCAACCATTCCATATTTGCAAGCTTGATAAGTCTCACTATGGCCTCAAACAGGCTCCACGCGCATGGTACTCCCGTTTGAGTTCCAAACTACAAACTCTTGGCTTTGTTCCCTCCAAGTCGGATACTTCCCTATTCATCTATCGTCGGTCACACATAATTATCTTTGTACTCATTTATGTTGACGATATTATTATTACTAGTTCATCTAATGAGGCAGTCACAGCCCTTTTGAAGGATTTGAAATCAGACTTTGCTCTAAAAGATCTTGGTGGCTTGCACTACTTTCTTGGCATCGAGGTAGCCAGAAACAGGGAAGGTGGTCTTCATCTTTGTCAAGCAAAATATGCAGCTGATCTTTTGAGCAAGGCAGGGTTACAAGGCTGCAAACCATCAACAACACCACTCTCCAGCTCAGAAAAATTATCTCTTGCAGAGGGCGTACCCCTGAGTCAAGAGGATGGCACCAAATACCGGAGTTTGGTGGGAGCACTTCAGTACTTGACACTCACCAGACCTGACATTTCCTTTGCTGTTAATAAAGTGTGTCGGTTCCTTCATGCACCCACTTCTTCTCATTGGACTGCTGCTAAACGCATACTGAGATATGTGAAGCATACACTGAATGTTGGGCTAACCTTCACCAAGTCAACCTCTACACTTGTTAGTGTTTTTTTGATTCTGATTGGGCAGGTTGCTTGGATGACAGGAGGTCCACAGGTGGTTTTGCAGTTTTCTTTGGACCCAATCTGATATCTTGGTGTGCAAAGAAACAGGCAACAGTGTCTAGATCAAGTACTGAGGCAGAATACAAGGCGCTAGCTAATGCAACAGCAGAAATCATATGGGTTAAATCTTTGCTTAAAGAACTTGGGATATATCATACACAAACTCCATGTCTCTGGTGTGACAACATTGGTGCCGCATATCTCTCTGCTAACCCTGTTTTCCATGCAAGGACTAAACACATTGAGATAGATTATCATTTTGTCAGAGAGAGAGAGTTGCTAGCAAAGAACTGGAGATTCTGTTCATTCCTTCAAAAGACCAAGTTGCTGATGGGTTTACAAAAGCGCTACCCACAGGACCGTTTGAAGAGTTCAAGCGTAATCTAAACTTGAGAAGTTCAGATTAAGGGAGGATGTTAAACATAGAGTTATATTCAGAGGACTCTTGGGCCGGCCGAGGCTGTCTTGTCCCTCACGTTGGGTTTGTTAGGATAGATATTCTGTTTAAGTTATCTCTATCCTCTCACCTTCCTCTCCTGTAATATCTCATGTGGTTAGCCTCGACGCTGCCATCTTCTATAACCTCTCGACATATTAATATATACCTGCGGGTCTCCATGTATGGAGATTGAGACGCTTATCTATAATTTCTACACTAAGGTGATACGAACATGGACTTTGATGGAGGCTACGTAGGAAGCTGAGGTATTGGAGGGGTTGTCTACGGGCGTTTTGCCCTTTTCTGCAGCTTGGCGAGTGAGCTCGGCCTCGCGAGATTTGAGGTCTTCCTCGCGGGCGCGAAGTTCTTCCTCACGAGCTTTGAGTTCATCAGGAGTCATGGTGGATGGGAAAGAATTCAGTGGCGAATCTAAGGGCCAGGCTTCGCATGGCTTGAGCCTACTCTCAAAAATTGTGAATTAATTTTTTAGTACTAAGCCTCAGCCTATTTGGCAGGTCCAGTCTAAGTAAAACAGATGCAGCCAGCTCATCTAAGCCAACTAGGCCACATAGAGCCTACCCTGCATTTTCATCCTAGATTCGCTGCTAGGAAAAATGACGTAGGAACAGATCGGATCTAAGGCTGGTGGAGACAGAAGAGGATCAACCTATCTAGCTGATACTATGTAAATAATATGAACGGGGCTGCTCAATGCATGCCTCCGGTTTCCATTGCCTCATGTATATACAGAACAGGTACACAGGTTAGACATGATCAACACGATTACAAATTATGTAGGCTAACCAAAGGTTGGTATGTTGAAGAGATATCCGACGTGATCTTCAAGAAGAGCAGCAGCCGGCAGCGTACGATTACGGGGCTCTAACAAGAACAACAACCATCGCTGATGAAGAGAAACATTCCTTACTAGATATGCTTATGATTTAGGCTGTGTTTGATAGCAAAATATCTCAAAAACCTAAGTATCAAAAACTACAGTAATTTAGCCTGTAAGTATGAAATACCACGGTTTTAACATAACAAAATATTTTGTAGTATTGATAATACAAACAACCTGTTTGGCTATCCCGTTTTCAGCGACACAAAACTAGCTAGCTAAAACCATTAGCAGCTGCAGACACACGTGCTTTTCTAGTTAGCTAGCCATTTTATGCGACTACTCGGCCATACACCAAGAACGGCCATGCACACGGCGTAGAAGACACATATTCTAGCTGGCTATCCGGACGGCAATAACCACTAGTAGAAAACGGAGTTTTAAAACCGGTTCGTAAGGGCCTTTAGTGCCGGTTCTGTAACCGGCACTAAAGTGTGGGCACTAAAGGCCCCTCCCCCCTATTTAGTATCGGTTCGGCACGAACCGCCACTAAAGATCCACCACGTGGCGTGAGCTCGCGCCATGGCATTGGGGACTTTTAGTACCGGTTGGTTTTTTTTTGATTTTTTTTATATTGGAATTTTTTTCGATTTTCAATTTTCTAAATTGAATTATTTGATGATTTAGTCTCTAATCACCCATCTTAACTGCTCAAGTGTGGATCACTCATTCCAAATCATCTAACTTCCCGGTCGGTCACCTATCCTCTCACTTTCTCAGCCTGAGCACGCTTAACTTCGGAGTTCTATTCCCCATACTTTCCAAGTCTGCACTTGTTATTTTTCTGACAAATGTAAGCTATCAATCCTATTAACCCTCAGCAGTTTAGCTTGAGCATTAGGTCACTCGTTTCACCATTTGAGTTTGAAACTATTATTCTAAAAAACAGTAATTATTTAGTAACACTAATATTTCTTGAATAAGTTTGACCATAGTTTGACCAGATTTGACCAAAATTTAAAAAATTGAAATAATTATTTAGTAACACTAATATTTTTGAATAATTATGTAGTAACATTAATACTTCTTGAATAAGTAGTTTGACCTTAGTTTGACAAAAATTAAAAAAAACTGAAATTTGAGCATACCTTTTTTTCCTTTTGGAATTTGAGGATTCTAAAAAATTGCAAACAGACCGTAGACTGTCAAAATTAGATGCGGATTTTCGTGCTGAATTTTTTGATATATTATACTTTTTTTCCGACATCGTATGCAAAAGTTATAGCCGTTTTACATTTTCCCTACACTTTTTGCAAAACATGTCCAAATTTAAGTTTTCAAATTTTCATAACTAGTAGGTGTAGTAATATAACTACCTCTCGAAGGATTTTATTTTCTGAAGTTTTTATCATTTTCTTTTGATTTTTCCAAAACTGAAATGGTGATAGAGGGGGGGGGAGGGTAGAGTTTGAAAATTGCCCTATAGTCCCGGTTTGTGTCTCCAACCGGGACTATAGGTCAGACCCCTTTAGTCCCGGTTCATGGCACGAACCGGTTTGTGCCACGAACCGGTACTAAAGGTGATCATGGGGCCCTGGCCTGACGCCAGCCTGCCACCATCCCTTTAGCACCGGTTCGTGGCACGAACCGGTACTAAAAGTTCACGAACCGGCATTAATGCATAGCCATTCGAATCGGCACTAATGATGCCATTAGTACCGGGCCAAAATCGAACCGGGACTAATGTGTCTCACATTAGGTCCTTTTTCTATTAGTGAGCGTCTTCGAAACGATGTTGTGGTTGGTTGTAATTTGGAGCAACAAACGGAAGCAAGCTAACTAAATCACCAAGCAGAAGATCCTAATAAAACGGTCGTGTACATGAAGCGTGTTGAGAAGAAGGTATAAGCGAGGGACTCACTTTTCTAAGCGAGCTTAGTTTAAAAAAAAGAGGTATAAGGTTCTTCTTTTTATGCAGAGAAAATATTGTGGTTTGCCCAAAACTGCAGTATTAAAATTACAGTTTTTAGAGACAGCCAAACAACCCTTTGTAATAAAAACTACAGTATTACAAAAAACTACAGTATTATGGAAATATATAGAAAATACTTTGTTACCAAACGAGAACTTACTCCCTCTATCCCATAATATAAGAGTGTTGTGTTCTTCCTGGAGTTTCTCAAGTCTTGAAGGTTGTAATTATTTTGAATTGAACCAGCAATAAAAGTGCCAATTGGCTTTCCCTCAGAAAGAAAAAAGGCACTCGTTTGCTGAAGAAACTCTTCTGAAACGCCCGGGCAGCGGCCCGTGCTCTCCACGCGCGGTTGACCCCCACAGGCCACCAGTAAAGGAACACCCCACCATCCTCCTCGCTGTTCGCCGCCGCCGCCGCCGCCTCCCTCCGCTAAATCCCCACCATCCCTCCTCGCGCCGCCTCGGCCCCCCTCCGCAGCTCCCCACTCCGCCCTCCCGGCGCGCTCCTCACCGGCGACTCGCGCCCGGAACCCTAGGCAAGCAACGGCGATCGCCGGCCAGCAGGCCATGGACGGCGGCGCGGCGGAGCTGCGCGAGACCCACCGCCTGACGGGCCACGCCGACCGCGCCTGGTCGCTCGCCTGGAACCCCAACCCGGGCCCCGGCGCGGGCCCCGTCCTCGCCTCCTGCGGCGGCGACAAGACCGTGCGCATCTGGAAGCGCGCCCCCGACGGCGTCTGGGACTGCTCGGTAAGACCAATCTACTACTACTTCAGTTTGCTCCAGAGGCCCACGTTGCATTGCGGTGGTTCGTTTCCTCATCTGCGTCCCGTCCGCCTCGCTTGTTCAGGACGTGCTCGACGGCGTGCACGAGCGCACGGTGAGGTCCTGCGCCTGGTCCCCCGACGGGAAGCTGCTGGCGACCGCGAGTTTCGACGGCACCACCGCGATTTGGGAGTACTCCGGCGGGGACTTCGAGTGCGTCGCCACATTGGAGGTGAAGACTTTTGCTGAATTTGGTTTTTGGGTTCAGTGTTGCCGCTTTTTGTTGTGGAGATTGCTGGTTGGTTACCTGTGGATGTTAACTCTGTGCTGTCGATGGGCAGGGGCATGATAATGAGGTGAAGAGCGTGTCGTGGAGCCAGTCCGGTTCGCTGCTTGCGACGTGCAGCCGGGACAAGGCTGTGTGGATATGGGAGGTTCAGCCAGGGAACGAGCACGAGTGTGTAGCCGTGCTGCAGGGGCACACTCAGGACGTGAAGATGGTCCAGTGGCACCCAGTCCTTAGTGTTCTGGTTTCTGTCAGCTATGACAATACCATCAGGGTACGAACTCTATCAATTTAATTTGTAACGCACTAGTTCCGCCTGCGTTACTTTGCTGCCTAGCGATTTTAGGCTGTGGATAGGCTGCTCTTGCTCTGTTAGGTTTGCAGAGTTTAAGTGACATTAATATTAAGATGGAAGCTTCGATGTAGGTCTGGGCTGATGACGGCGATGATGACTGGCATTGCGTACAGACATTAACTGAAGCCGATAACGGGTAATGAGGCTCTTTGGTCCAGCCCTTTTTGCCTTTCTATGGTTGATAAAACTTGTACTGCTTGTGGTGTAATATGTTTTGACTTTATTTACTCCCAGTAATGGGTACATTGTCTTATCACGCGAATGTCCAGCTTATGTTTCTGTAGAAGATCAATCCCAGCTTATTTGATGCTGATGATTGTGAAAAAGATGTGATGCATGAAAACCCATTTTATGACTCATTTGGCTGTTGATTTTATGACCATATCGTCTTTTCATATGCTTGGATCTTGCACATTTTACTTTCTATACTAGCAACCATGTACATGCATGCACGATTCTACCAATGTTCTTTTTGTTTTTGTATAAATATCCCTTAATTATTTCACTTGTATTTTTTTCACAGTTCCCACTTTGCTAAAACATAATCTGGGATTACATGTCAATCATTGTAACTATTAACTATTAAGATTACCCTGACACTGTTCCATCTTGTTTGGATGATATAATACACTTTCTGCTATTCATCTTAAAAATAATAGAGCATATATTTATCTCCTTTTGAAGTTTTGATTGTTCATTTCAATTGTTGATGGACACTGTTCTCTCATTAGTAGCACAAAGCTACTGTATTGATTATTCTTTCTGGTGTTAGAGCTTAACTGATTATTGCTTCTTGCCCTGCTATATAGTTGATCTCCTTTTCCTTGTTTACAGTGGTCATTCCTCAACAGTATGGTCAGTATCTTTTAACCAGAAAGGAGATAGGATGGTCACATGCAGGTTCGCTCTATCATGCTGGATTAATATCCCTCTTTATTTTGTAGGCTCTTTTTGCGGTATTTTCCCAGATTCTCTAGCACTGCTGAATTCCTGTGTTCCAGACAGGCCCTAGCAAAAGTTACTAATGTCATATGTTTCTTATCCAGTGATGACTGTACTTTGAAGATTTGGGATACGAGTGTTGATTTGTCGCAGCCAACAACTGGAGAAGGTCATGAATCTTGGTAAGAGTTTTCTTATCGATACCATTTTTTGACTTATATTTGTCGTACAAGGTTCGATAACACTGAAATAGCACAGCTGTTCCCAAAAGATATGGCTGCAGAAGTAGACAAGATGTGTGGTAGTTCACGTTTAGTCCCCACCCAAAAATTAGACCATGCCAGTGATGAAATCAAGCATGTTAGTGTTCTTGTGCTTTCTATTGCTATTAGTCTGGCATATCTCTATATTTTCATATTATCTGCCACTTTACTCCCTGGGACAGTTGCAAACTAATAATTGGCGATGTGCCTGACTGCCTGTTCACGGGTAAGTGGTTGTTTGGTATAGTACTACCAGTGTGCATTTTTCTTTGTACCAGAACTTGTATAAGTTAGATGTACTCATCATTGTTGGTATTAAGATCAAATATCAACGCTTACATTGAGTAAAATTTTGCTTCGCTTTCACCGGAGTGCAAATCTAGTATAACCCAGCCCTTTCCAGGCAATGGTGGCTTTAGTGTATTGTTACGAAGATTAGTTGAGACATACCTGTTAGTTCTGACCATTCCCTCACTTAAGGACTATGAGTCGACTTTAGTGTTTGTGTGTAACTGTTCTAGTTCTGCTGATATTGTTGTTATCACATCACTGCAGTGAATCTTTCCACACCACCCCTCTTTAACAGGATGATTATTGTTTAATTTCAGGCGACATCTTTCTACATTATCTGGACATCATGGTCGAACTATTTTTTCAGCCCATTGGTCAAGGTTAGTTGAACTCCAATGACTAACACATATTTACTGCTTCTGAATCTTATTCAGAGGGAGCAAACAAATTACTCTTTATCAGATAGAGCACAAGCTTTTTTATGAATTCAATCAACAATATAGATTTCATAAAACTACTTTCGGACTTCTGGTTGAGAGCATTATATGTCTGCAAAAAGGAGGCTCATTCTATTTACGCAAGTAAACTTTTAATTATGTACATCAATATTCCTGTTGGACCGATGGCCAGAATCCTGCAGAAAAAGCCGATCCAAGTCCTTAACTGTCAGTTCTACATGTTTATGAAAGATATCACTGACCATTTATGTATATGTTTTCAAAATACAATTGTCGTATATTTATGTTGAACAAATATTGATAATTGACCATTCTTATCTACCGAAGTCTTTACATAAGTCGATGTGGATTGACATGCTGGATTAAAATAGAATAGTCTTTCACTCTTTTGTACTATTCTTTGACATTTTTCATGCTCCTCTGTGCATGCAGCGAGGATGTTATTGCCAGTGGGGCAGGTGATGATGCTATCTGCTTATATGCCGAGGAGAAGAGTACTATGGTATCTTATCCTTCCGCTGAACATTCAAATTCTCACTACTCTTGATTTATCTCTTATACGATCTGCTTAGCTGACTAGTTTGTCCAAGTTATATTTGCGGTAGATAGTGGAGTGCGATGTTTCAACATGGAGTGCATACTTTAGTAGTGCACATACTTTTCTAGGGATAAATGCTTGAGGGTTGTTCATATATTTTTCTAAGTGCAGTGACCACCATTTGATTTAAGTAGTAACAGCTACCTTGGACGGTGCAGGTTGAGGGGCCTTTGTACAGATTAATATTGAAGAAAGAGAAAGCGCATGACATGGATGTAAATTGTGTCAGATGGTGTCCTCAGGTAATCTCAGAAAATTAGCAACAAAATAGTCTCAATGTGTTAAGCTGGTAAAGGATTTCTATTGTCTAGCAATTGAATCCAATATGAGACTATCACAATCTATAATGGTTCGAGTATCTTTTACTTTGGTTATTAGAGGTGCCTAATTCTTTTCTAATAAACTCGTAGGACCCGAGGGTGTTGGCTTCCGCGAGCGATGATGGCACAGTGAAATTGTGGGAGCTGCGGGGCAATGTACTGGAGTGAATTGTACTCTATGATAATAGTTCTAGCTGTGTACCTTAAGATCGCAGATCAGTGTAGGGATCGCCATTTGGTTTCTGTTTTCCAAAACAATGCTCCGTTAGGTTAGCTAATACCTTTTGGACCTGCAAGAGCTTGGATGGTGGTGATCATGTAACAGATTTGCCATCCAAGCCACGAGTTCTGGCATCGATATGGAATTGTTGGTGTATACAATATGAAACAATAGACGTGCTATCTTTTTTTTTTCAAGCGAGCTTTGAAACATCAAATTAAGTTTCTGTACAGACAAGTGCTGCACACAGTTTTTTGCGATCTCGTATTCTCTTCGCCATTGGAAAGTGGAAACACCATATTGTTTGTTGCACTGATTTATCTGCCGAACGATTATGTTCACCGTTGCTGCGCGGAGTTCATAGTGGAAAACCTCAGGAGCAGAATATATTGGCTTGCCATGGAAAGAGATGTTAAAATTTGAAGCAGAGTAGATGTTTAGAATTTCTGATGACCATTTCGTTGGTCCTTACCCGAAGGTTATCTACAGACCGAAGTGTCCTGGAAGGAAGGACAAGATGTGCTCTTCGGACAGCATTCACTAATTAGAATGCAGACAATTATGGGCTATGGTTCATGTTATGGATAATTGTCGGGGTTCCATTTTTGCTGCAAGGCGGAGATGAGGGTGTGGCAAGGGGAAGACGGCGGTGCTGCATGGTTGCTGCAAAGAAACTAGTATTCTAAACATTTTTATATTAGTTTACAGAGAGGCAGACTGCGGTGCTGCATGGTTGCTGTAAATTAACTAGTATTCTAAGCACTCTTATAATATTAGTTTATAGAGGGAGTCAAACCTGTAGGCACCCAAAGAAAACAAACACATGCATGCACACGCAACATCAAGGACACCCCAACCAAAGGTTGTGTCGTGGCACACCCGCTCACCGTCGCTTCACCTTTGATGGGCAATGCATAGCTCTGTTGCCCTGTAGTGGTTTTTGATGATCTATGCCAGCTTGATTAAAGGGACTAATGTTTACTCTATAGAGTGTTGATCACCTTAGACCCCTCTTTTCTTCAAGGACAAGTGTTGGCAGCATTAAGGACATTTTCATAGCCTTTAGTGATTCAAAATCACCAAGTCCTTAGGTATGCCGATGCCATCAAAAAGGATATTGGTTTTGTTAAGTGAAGTGTCTTTTGCAAAGTGTTTAGAGACCAAACTCCAAAAACCCTCAAAAGCCCCATTCTTCCTTTGCCCAATTTCCTACTTTTCAACTTGTTTGAACCCCCAAACAACTCCGGGGCCTCCGACTCTCTTCGGAGAGTTAGTAATTTGTCTGTGTGCCATTCGGACCCTCCGACTGCTCTTCCCTCGGATAGTTTGTTTGTGTTTTCGTCCGACTTTCACACATCGCCACGGTCCAAACAACAAGCAACATGACCAAATTTACCAACCAATTGATCTTTTAGTTGTATTTATCTGCTCAAAAGGACACATAGAACTAAAATTCGCATGAAGATTATGTGGATTTGCCTGAAAATGCATCAATTCTTGTTGAAGAAATTAAACTGCTCGTAACCTGCAGTTCATACATTGATAATCAAAGTAGTGCGGTATTTGTTTCGGTCAATCTATCCTAGAAGGATAAGTAGGGCATTAATCTTTATGCCCTGTTCGGTATCGCTCCGCTCCACAACTCTGCTCCCGGAGTTGCAGTTGAAAATGACGGAGGTGCAGTTTCCCCGCTCCGAAGATTCCATGAGTTTGTCGATTACTGAACAGGGTCTTAATCAATCACAATTCACGATTGTTTCCATCGCCGACGACCAACGAGGTGGTCTCCTTAGCTCCGGATGCACCTCCGGGTGCCTGAGGTCTCGTCGACAGAACTGGCACAGCTCGTCGTCGTCGGCAGCCGCCCCTCGGCAGCAGTCACCGTCGTCGTCCAACGAAATCATGCAGGCGAGGGCATGGTCCGGCATGCGAACCTCGGCGAAGAAGGTCCGATCCCGCCCGCCGACGCCGGCGGCAGGCCTGGCGGTGAAGACGACGTGGCCGAGGATCTCGGCGCAGTCGAGCAGGATGCTGTTGCTCCTGGCGCTGCCCTCGACCAGCTCGTACTTGACGCCGTTGCCGGGGTCGGCGTTGTAGCCCCGCAGCGCGTGCACGGCGTACCGCTTGCTCTGGAACTCGTGGCACCGGCGCACGCACTCGGGGTCGTCGGGGTCTTTGAGGCAACAGTACAGATCTGGGTCTTCCTCCTCCGGGCGCCGCGCGGGCGGTTCTTCCGGCGGCGGCGGCGGTGGCGGCTCGTCGTGGGTGGCGGGGAGGTGGCGCTCGAACGCCGCCCGGCGGGACAGCCAGGAGGGGGAGGGGTCGGGGTTGGGGAACACCAGCGGCGGCACGTCGTCGCCGACCTGGCTCGGGGACTGCGGCGAGTCTGGGTCGTGGACGGGGTCCTCCTCCCGCTTTATCTCCCAGACGTCCCGCACGTAGTACTGCACCGGCGGCAGCCTGGCCGGAGCGACGGCGCGGTCGCTCGGCGACGGCGAGATCCCCATGGAAGGAGGTTCGATTAGGTCGAGCACGTACCGGAGATTTTTTTTTTAGGGGTAAATAGCCTTTTATTGATTAAATTCCACAGAGCGTGGGATGCAAGCTGGGTCATGTGGCTGCCCAAGCCACACATGACGCCTCTGAGCTAAGGTAAGAGCAAACTTAGCTAGTTTATGAGCTTAAAAATTAACTACTTGACTTTCAAAAATTAAGCTACAATTAAAAGCAGCCGATCTGGCCTGAATTTCGCTGATGACGGCTCTATATGCACCCTGACTGCCCTTCAAGATATCATTGACCACCTGTTTTGAATCTGATGATATAACCAGATTATGAACTTGGAGATCTTGTGCCAATGAGATAGCTTTCCGGCAGGCTATAGCTGCAGGATCATACATCCCGTCTATTACCAAAGCCGCACTTCCAAGGTATATACCAGTGCTATCCCGGCAGACAGCAGCCGCGGATCCCTTTCTCTGCGCCCGGATCCCTGCATCTACGTGTATCTTCATAAAACCCGCCGGTGGTGCAGCCGGCCTTCTAGCAGGTATAGCCCCGCTTCTTGCCGTCTGAATCTGGGTCGTGGCTGCTTTGTCCCTTACCAATTCCAAGTCCCTGATAAAGCGAATGATAATTTCCTTTATTGCATGTGGGGTTTGAAAGATCGCTTCATGGATAGCTTTCCGCCTAGCAGTCCATATGGCCCAGAGCGTCACCGCCATCAACACGAACTTGTCATGCGGTATCTTCTCCATTAGTGCAAACAACCAATTCTTTGCCCCCGGTTCAGACGCGGTTGCCACCTCGAAGCCCAGTTCTTCCTCCATAAGTGCCCAAGTGCATCGGGCAACTGTGCCCTCTAAAAGCGAGTGTTTCCATGAATTCGGCGCCCCACACAACCCACATGAGCTTGTATCTGACATATGTCTGTGTGCTCGAACATCTTCTGTCGGCAAAGATTGTTTAGATAATCTCCATAGGAACATGCGGATTTTGGCAGGCACTTGAGTCTTCCATAATGCTTTCCATGATCCTTCTTCAGCATTGAGGCTTGATGATCCCTGTTGGGGAACGCAGTAATTTCAAAAAAATTCCTACGCACACGCAAGATCATGGTGATGCACAGCAACGAGAGGGGAGAGTGTTGTCTACGTACCAACGCAGACCGACTGCGGAAGCGATCACACAACGTAGAGGAAGTAGTCGTACGTCTTCTTCCCGATCCGACCGATCCAAGCACCGTTACTCCGGCACCTCCGAGTTCTTAGCACACGTTCAGCTCGATGACGTTCCTCGGGCTCCGATCCAGCAAAGCGTCGAGGAAGAGTTCCGTCAGCACGACGGCGTGATGACGATCTTGATGTACTACCGACGCAGGGCTTCGCCTAAGCACTACAACGGTACGATCGAGGTGGAATTTGGTGGCAGGGGGCACCGCACACGGCTAAGGAACGATCTCAAGGATCAAGTTGTGTGTCTATGGGGTGCCCCCTGCCCCGTATATAAAGGACCAGGGGCAAGGGGGTCGGCCGGCTAGGAGGGAGGCGCAGGGAGGAGTCCCACTCCTACCGGGAGTAGGACTCCTTCCCCCAAATCCTATTCCTAATAGGACTCTTCGGGAGAAAGAGAAGAGAGGGGGGCCGGCCCCTTCTCCTAGTCCTAATAGGACTAGGGAAGGGGGGTTCGGCCGGCTAGCTTGTGGGCTGCCCCTTCTCTCTTTTCCACTAAGGCCCAATAGGCCCATTTGCCTCCCGGGGGGTTCCGGTAACCCTCCCGGTAATCCGGTAAAATCCCGATTTCACCCGGAACACTTCCGGTGCCCAAACATAGGCTTCCAATATATCAATCTTTATGTCTCGACCATTTCGAGACTCCTCGTCATGTCCGTGATCTCATCCGGGACTCCGAACAACCTTCGGTACATCAAAATGCATAAACTCATAATAACTGTCATCGTAACGTTAAGCGTGCGGACCCTACGGTTCGAGAACAATGTAGACATGACCGAGACACGTCTCCGGTCAATAACCAATAGCGGGACCTGGATGCCCATATTGGCTCCTACATATTCTACGAAGATCTTTATCGGTCAGACCGCATAACAACATACGTTGTTCCCTTTGTCATCGGTATGTTACTTGCCCGAGATTCGATCGTCGGTATCTAATACCTAGTTCAATCTCGTTACCGGCAAGTCTCTTTACTCGTTCCGTAATACATCATCTCACAACTAACTTATTAGTTGCAGTGCTTGCAAGGCTTATGTGATGTGCATTACCGAGAGGGCCCAGAGATACCTCTTCGACAATCGGAGTGACAAACCCTAATCTCGAAATACGCCAACCCAACATCTACCATTGGAGACACCTGTAGTACTCCTTTATAATCACCCAGTTACGTTGTGACGTTTGGTAGTACCCAAAGTGTACCTCCGGTAAACGGGAGTTGCATAATCTCATAGTTATAGGAACATGTATAAGTCATGAAGAAAACAATAGCAACATACTAAACGATCAGGTGCTATGCTTATGGAATGGGTCATGTCAATCAGATCATTCTACTAATGATGTGACCTCGTTAATCAAATAACAACTCCTTGTTCATGGTTAGGAAACATAACCATCTTTGATTAACGAGCTAGTCAAGTAGAGGCATACTAGTGACATTCTGTTGGTCTATGTATTCACACATGTATTATGTTTCCGGTTAATACAATTCTAGCATGAATAATAAACTTTTATCATGATGTAAGGAAATAAATAATAACTTTATTATTGCCTCTAGGGCATATTTCCTTCAGTCTCCCACTTGCACTAGAGTCAATAATCTAGATTACACAGTAATGATTCTAACACCCATGGAGCCTTGGTGCTGATCATGTTTTGCTCGTGGAAGAGGCTTAGTCAACGGGTCTGCAACATTCAGATCCGTATGTATCTTGCAAATCTCTATGTCTCCCACCTGGACTAAATCCCGGATGGAGTTGAAGCGTCTCTTGATGTGTTTGGTCCTCTTGTGAAATCTGGATTCCTTTGCCAAGGCAATTGCACCAGTATTGTCACAAAAGATTTTCATTGGACCCGATGCACTAGGTATGACACCTAGATCGGATATGAACTCCTTCATCCAGACTCCTTCATTTGCTGCTTCCGAAGCAGCTATGTACTCCGCTTCACATGTAGATCCCGCTACGACGCTTTGTTTAGAACTGCACCAACTGACAGCTATCCAGAAATTCTATATCATTTCCAATTAGCAATATGTCATCCACATATAATATCAGAAATGCTACAGAGCTCCCACTCACTTTCTTGTAAATCCAGGCTTCTCCAAAAGTCTGTATAAAGCCAAATGCTTTGATCACACTATCAAAGCATTTATTCCAACTCCGAGATGCTTGCACCAGTCCATAAATGGATCGCTGGAGTTTGCATACTTTGTTAGCTCCTTTTGGATCGACAAAACCTTCTGGTTGTACCATATACAACTCTTCTTCCAGAAATCCATTCAGGAATGCAGTTTTGACATCCATCTGCCATATTTCATAATCATAAAATGCGGCAATTGCTAACATAATTCTGACGGACTTAAGCATCGCTACGGGTGAGAAAGTCTCATCGTAGTCAACCCCTTGAACTTGTCGAAAACCTTTTGCGACAAGTCGAGCTTTATAGATAGTAACATTACCGTCAGTGTCAGTCTTTTTCTTGAAGATCCATTTATTCTCAATTGCTTGCCGATCATCGGGCAAGTCAACCAAAGTCCATACTTTGTTCTCATACATGGATCCCATCTCAGATTTCATGGCCTCAAGCCACTTTGCGGAATCTGGGCTCACCATCGCTTCTTCATAGTTCGTAGGTTCATCATGATCTAGCATCATGACTTCCAGAACTGGATTACCGTACCACTCTGGTGCGGATCTCACTCTGGTTGATCTACGTGGTTCAGTAGTATCTTGTTCTGAAGCTTCATGATCATCATCATTAGCTTCCTCACTGATTGGCATAGGTGTCGCAGAAACAGTTTTCTGTGATGTACTATTTTCCAATAAGGGAGCAGGTACAGTTACCTCGTCAAGTTCTACTTTCCTCCCACTCACTTCTTTCGAGAGAAACTCCTTCTCTAGAAATGATCCATTCTTAGCAACGAATGTCTTGCCTTCGGATCTGTGATAGAAGGTATACCCAACAGTTTCCTTTGGGTATCCTACGAAGACACATTTCTCCGCTTTGGGTTCGAGCTTATCAGGTTGAAGCTTTTTCACATAAGCATCGCAGCCCCAAACTTTAAGAAACGACAACTTTGGTTTCTTGCCAAACCATAGTTCATAAGGCGTCGTCTCAATGGATTTTGATGGTGCCCTATTTAACGTGAATGCGGCCGTCTCTAAAGCATAACCCCAAAACGATAGCGGTAAATCAGTAAGAGACATCATAGATCGCACCATATCTAGTAAAGTATGATTACGACGTTCGGACACACCATTACGCTGTGGTGTTCCGGGTGGTGTGAGTTGCGAAACTATTCCACAAATTTTCAAATGTACACCAAACTCGTAACTCAAATATTCTCCTCCACGATCAGATCGTAGAAATTTTATTTTCTTGTTACGATGATTTTCAACTTCACTCTGAAATTCCTTGAACTTTTCAAATGTTTCAGACTTATGTTTCATTAAGTAGATATACCCATATCTGCTTAAATCATCTGTGAAGGTGAGAAAATAACGATATCCGCCGCGAGCCTCAATATTCATCGGACCACATACATCGGTATGTATGATTTCCAACAAATCTGTTGCTCTCTCCATAGTACCGGAGAACGGTGTTTTAGTCATCTTGCCTATGAGGCACGGTTCGCAAGTACCAAGTGATTCATAATCAAGTGGTTTCAAAAGCCCATCAGTATGGAGTTTCTTCATGCGCTTTACACCGATATGACCTAAACGGCAGTGCCACAAATAAGTTGCACTATCATTATTAACTTTGCATCTTTTGGCTTCTACATTATGAATATGTGTATTACTATCTTCGAGATTCAACAAGAATAGACCACTCTTCAAAGGTGCATGACCATAAAAGATATTATTCATATAAATAGAACAACCATTATTCTCTGATTTAAATGAATAACTGTCTCGCATTAAACAAGATCCAGATATAATGTTCATGCTCAACGCTGGCACCAAATAACAATTATTTAGGTCTAATATTAATCCCGAAGGTAGATGTAGAGGTAGCGTGCCGACCGCGATCACATCGACTTTGGAACTGTTTCCCACGCGCATCGTCACCTCGTCCTTTGCTAGTGTCCGCTTATTCCGTAGTCCCTGTTTCGAGTTGCAAATATTAGCAACAGAACCAGTATCAAATACCCAGGTGCTACTGCGAGCTCTAGTAAGGTACACATCAATAACATGTATATCACATATACCTTTGCTCACTTTGCCATCCTTCTTATCCGCCAAATACTTGGGGCAGTTCTGCTTCCAGTGTCCAGTCTGCTTGCAGTAGAAGCACTCAGTTTCAGGCTTAGGTCCAGACTTGGGTTTCTTCTCTTGAGCAGCAACTTGCTTGCTGTTCTTCTTGAAGTTTCCCTTCTTCTTCTCTTTACCCTTTTTTTTTGAAACTAGTGGTCTTGCTAACCATCAACACTTGATGCTCCTTCTTGATTTCTACCTCCGCAGCTTTCAGCATTGCGAAGAGCTCGGGAATAGTCTTGTTCATCCCTTGCATATTATAGTTCATCACGAAGCTCTTGTAGCTTGGTGGTAGTGATTGGAGAATTCTGTCAATGACGCAATCATCTGGAAGATTAACTCCCATCTGAATCAAGTGATTATTATACCCAGACATTTTGAGTATATGCTCACTGACAGAACTGTTCTCCTCCATCTTACAGCTATAGAACTTATTGGAGACTTCATATCTCTCAATTCGGGCATTTGCTTGAAATATTAACTTCAACTCCTGGAACATCTCATATGCTCCATGACGTTCAAAACGTCGTTGAAGTCCTGATTCTAAGCCGTAAAGCATGGCACACTGAACTATCGAGTAGTCATCAGCTTTGCTCTGCCAGACGTTCATAACATCTGGCGTTGCTCCAGCAGCAGGCCTGTCACCCAGCGGTGCTTCCAGGACGTAATTCTTCTGTGCAGCAATGAGGATAATCCTCAGGTTACGGACCCAGTCCGTGTAATTGCTACCATCATCTTTCAACTTTGCTTTCTCAAGGAACGCATTAAAATTCAACGGAACAATAGCACGAGCCATCTATCTACAAGCAACATAAACAAGCAAGATACTATCAGGTACTAAGTTCATGATAAGTTTAAGTTCAGTTAATCAAATTACTTAGGAACTCCCACTTAGATAGACATCCCTCTAATCCTCTAAGTGATCACGTGATCCAAATCAACTAAACCATAACCGATCATCACGTGAGATGGAGTAGTTTTCAATGGTGAACATCGTCATGTTGATCATATCTACTATATGATTCACGCTCGACCTTTCGGTCTCTGTGTTCCGAGGCCATATCTGCATATGCTAGGCTCGTCAAGTTTAACCTGAGTATTCTGCGTGTGCAAAACTGGCTTGCACCCGTTGTAGATGGACGTAGAGCTTATCACACCCGATCATCACGTGGTGTCTGGGCACGACGAACTTTGGCAACGGTGCATACTCAGGGAGAACACTTCTTGATAATTTAGTGAGAGATCATCTTATAATGCTACCGTCAATCAAAGCAAGATAAGATGCATAAAAGGATAAACATCACATGCAATCAATATAAGTGATATGATATGGTCATCATCATCTTGCGCTTGTGATCTCCATCTACGAAGCACCGTCATGATCACCATCGTCACCGGCGCGACACCTTGATCTCCATCGTAGCATCGTTGTCGTCTCGCCAATCTTATGCTTCCACGACTATTACTACCGTTTAGTAATCTAGTAAAGCATTACATCGCGATTGCATTGCATACAATAAAGCGACAACCATATGGCTCCTGCCAGTTGCCGATAACTTAGTTACAAAACATGATCATCTCATACAATAAAATCAGCATCATGCCTTGACCATATCACATCACAACATACCCTGCAAAAACAAGTTAGACGTCCTCTACTTTGTTGTTGCATGTTTTACGTGGCTGCTACGGGCTTAAGTAAGAACTCATCTCACCTACGCATCAAAACCACAACGATAGTTCGTCAAATAGACTCCATTTTAACCTTCTCAAGGACCGGGCGTAGTCACACTTGGTTCAACTAAAGTTGGAGAGACAGTCTTCCGCAAGCCATCTATGTGCAAAGCACGTCGAGGGAACCGGTCTCGCGTAAGAGTACGCGTAAGGTTGGTCCGGATCGTCTCAACCAACAATACCGCCAAACCAAAGTATGACATGCTGGTAGGCAGTATGACTTGTATCGCCCACAACTCACTTGTGTTCTACTCGTGCATATAACATCAAACCATAAAACCTAGGCTCGGATGCCACTGTTGGGGAACGCAGTAATTTCAAAAAATTTCCTACGCACACGCAAGATCATGGTGATGCACAGCAACGAGAGGGGAGAGTATTGTCTACGTACCAACGCAGACCGACTGCGGAAGCGATCACACAACATAGAGGAAGTAGTCGTACGTCTTCTTCCCGATCCGACCGATCCAAGCACCGTTACTCCGGCACCTTCGAGTTCTTAGCACACGTTCAGCTCGATGACGTTCCTCGGGCTCCGATCCAGCAAAGCGTCGAGGAAGAGTTCCGTCAGCACGACAGCGTGATGACGATCTTGATGTACTACCGACGCAGGGCTTCGCCTAAGCACTACAACGGTACGATCGAGGTGGAATTTGGTGGCAGGGGGCACCGCACACGGCTAAGGAACGATCTCAAGGATCAAGTTGTGTGTCTATGGGGTGCCCCCTGCCCCCGTATATAAAGGACCAGGGGCAAGGGGGTCAGCCAGCTAGGAGGGAGGCGCAGGGAGGAGTCCCACTCCTACCGGGAGTAGGACTCCTTCCCCCAAATCCTATTCCTAATAGGACTCTTCGGGAGAAAGAGAAGAGAGGGGGGCCGACCCCTTCTCCTAGTCCTAATAGGACTAGGGAAGGGGGGTTCGGCCGGCTAGCTTGTGGGCTGCCCCTTCTCTCTTTTCCACTAAGGCCCAATAGGCCCATTTGCCTCCCGGGGGGTTCCGGTAACCCTCCCGGTAATCCGGTAAAATCCTGATTTCACCCGGAACACTTCCGGTGCCCAAACATAGGCTTCCAATATATCAATCTTTACGTCTCGACCATTTCTAGACTCCTCGTCATGTCCGTGATCTCATCCGGGACTCCGAACAACCTTCGGTACATCAAAATGCATAAACTCATAATAACTGTCATCGTAACGTTAAGCGTGCGGACCCTACGGTTCGAGAACAATGTAGACATGACCGAGACATGTCTCCGGTCAATAAGCAATAGCGGGACCTGGATGCCCATATTGGCTCCTACATATTCTACGAAGATCTTTATCGGTCAGACCGCATAACAACATACGTTGTTCCCTTTGTCATCGGTATGTTACTTGCCCGAGATTCGATCGTCGGTATCTAATACCTAGTTCAATCTCGTTACCGGCAAGTCTCTTTACTCGTTCCGTAATACATCATCTCACAACTAACTTATTAGTTGCAGTGCTTGCAAGGCTTATGTGATGTGCATTACCGAGAGGGCCCAGAGATACCTCTCCGACAATCAGAGTGACAAACCCTAATCTCGAAATACGCCAACCCAACATCTACCATTGGAGACACCTGTAGTACTCCTTTATAATCACCCAGTTACGTTGTGACGTTTGGTAGTACCCAAAGTGTTCCTCCGGTAAACGGGAGTTGCATAATCTCATAGTTATAGGAACATGTATAAGTCATGAAGAAAACAATAGCAACATACTAAACGATCGGGTGCTATGCTTATGGAATGGGTCATGTCAATCAGATCATTCTACTAATGATGTGACCTCGTTAATCAAATAACAACTCCTTGTTCATGGTTAGGAAACATAACCATCTTTGATTAACGAGCTAGTCAAGTAGAGGCATACTAGTGACATTCTGTTGGTCTATGTATTCACACATGTATTATGTTTCCGGTTAATACAATTCTAGCATGAATAATAAACTTTTATCATGATGTAAGGAAATAAATAATAACTTTATTATTGCCTCTAGGGCATATTTCCTTCAATCCCGCACGTCCCTCTAGCCAGGCCTCTCTTCGTTGTCTCGTAGAGACTAGCATACGATATGCAGATTTTATGGAAAAGATGCCATTCCTCTCATGCGCCTAGCTCCAAAAATCTGGAATATTCATTGTGCATATAGGAATATTAGCTATGATCTTAGCATCAAAAGGCAAGAAAATTGTCTGGAGCATAGGTTTGTCCCACGTAGCCGTGGTAGTGTCAATCAGCTCTGAAACTAGTGTTGGAGGGTTCGGGTGTATACACCCATATGGTCTCATCATCTCTTCTCTTGGGATCCAGTTATCCTCCCATATGTGTGTAGTCTGGCCGTCTCCAACTCTCCTTATAAGGCCTTGCTTGAAGATATCCCTTCCCTCGTTGATGGCTCTCCACACTTGGCTTGGGTGACCCCCTAGCGTGGCTTGTAATATAGATGAGTTTGGGAAGTAAATTCCTTTAAGCACACGTGCAGCCAGAGAGTCAGGATTTTGAAGCAGCCGCCACGCCTGACGAGCTAGCATAGCCAAGTTAAAAAGCTCAAAATCTTTGAAACCTAAGCCATCCATTCCTTTTGGTTGTGTCATAGCTTTCCAAGAGACCCAGTGTGGTTTATGATGTCCGTCTTTGCTTCCCCACCAGAATTTCCGAATCAACATGTTTAGGTGCTCACATAAGCCCTTAGGAAGTTTGAAACATGACATTGAAAAGACTGGCACTGCTTGGGCAACCGATTTCACCAATACTTCCTTACCCGCCGAAGACATTGTCCTCTCAATCCAGCCCTGTATCTTACTCCACAAACGATCTTTGAGGTATTTAAAAGCACCATTTTTGGAGGTTCCAATGTCCGATGGCATGCCCAAATTTTTTTCATTCAGTGTTTCATTTGGTATATTCAACAGGTCCTTTACCTCATTTCTAGTGCTCTCCGGCACTCCCTTGCTGAAGAACACCGAAGACTTGGCTGTATTGACACGTCGCCCTGTGGCTAGGCAATAAGTTTCCAAAACCTGGTTGACCTCAGTAGCTCCCCCACTATTCGCCTTGATAAACAGCAGGCTGTCATCTGCAAACAAGAGGTGGTTTACTTGCGGCGCTGACGGTGCCACTTGTACCCCCCCCCCCCCCCCCCCCCTCCCCAAGTCTGGTGACTCACTTTTGGATTTTAACAGACACGAAAGGCCCTCTGCTGCTAACAAGAACAAGTATAGAGATATTGGGTCCCCCTGTCGGATTCCTCGTGAAGGGTTGAACTCTTGAAGCTTCCTTCCATTAAACATAACTGAGAATTTTACAGAGCTTACCATACCCATGACGATGTTCACCCATGTTTCTGTGAAGCCCAACTTAAGCATTATGGCCCTCAGATATGCCCATTCAACTTTGTCGTAAGCTTTCATCATATCAAGCTTTAAAGCACGTACCGGAGATGTGACCTATAACCTGGCCATCTGTCGGGCCGGGCCGGGCTTAAGGCCGCGCCTACCAATGCCAGACGGAGTAAACCTAGGCCCGAGCACGGCCCGGCCATCGAGCTTAAAATCTAGGCCCAGGATTTATGGAGATTAGTCCGTAGCGAGATTATTCAGGGATTCATCAAATTTCCATCGTATTCTCAAAAGAAAAACAAATTTCCATCGAATTCTAGGCCTGAGTGCCCTCCTCTTATTGGCACAAATCTCTCTCAAATACGTATATACTCCCTACGTCCAGAAATACTTGTCAGAGAAATAGATGTATCTAGACGTATTATAGTTCTAGATACATCCAGTTTTATCCATTTCTCTGACAAGCAATTCGGGACGGAGGGAGTACAAAAAAAAAAGAAAACAGTGAAGCCGAAATACGTCTCACACAATGCCCACTCTGCTCTGGTCATCACAGGTCTGAAGAGAGTGCCGAAATCCTTATTCACAGCAAGTCTACTGAACTGGCAACACCAACCAATACACAGCAAAACAAATGCGACGACACCACCACCAAGAACTACCACCAGAGCCGCAGCTCATCTACCATGGGATATAAGCCGAAAGAAGGAACATGTCTAGCATGCCGAATCGCCGGTTTCTTATGCCAGTGCAGACCACAGGACCAGGAACAGGCTCATCAGCCCCGCAAAGCCGGCCGACATGGTGCGGTGCCCGGCGCTCTTGCCACCACCTGCTGGAGAACTTGGACTTGAACCTGCAATCAACACCAAGATGTTTGTGAGGTCATGCATTTTTTTTTTGCTGTTCGAAACAAAAACGTGGTCAAACAAAGGTGATTTCCTGCTTGGAGATCAGGTTTTTGTTGGGTTTTGTTGGGTTTTCAGCTAATCTCTTAAACTCATTTTATGACCAACATAAGGGAACCCCTTTATGAAGATCGAATAAGTATGTCAACTATGGTAAGTTGGTAACAGCTCAAGAAAACCTTCACGTTAATGATTTTATATGAGAAATAAAGAAGCAACCATGTTGGCCCTTGATATGAAGCTTCAATTTCAATTTTCAGGTACAGTGAGTGGAAGAAGGCGTACTACTAGTAAGTTGCATCCAAGTCCTAAACGATGCCAAACTTGTACAGATTGCGGTTGTTTGGTGAGCCTTAAAGGCAGATCTACGTCAAATAAATTCCAGCGAACAAATACTACTACCAATTCCTACTTTGTAATGCAATGCATTTACCGTGTTGCCATGAACATGTTTCCAAATGGATGAATAGATACAATGACCCCATCTGCAAATGGATGTGCTACACTGTCGTCCACATCAATCCTTGGGACCATGTGTACTACCCTTACATGCCTGACAGAAAAGGAAAATTCAAGCCCGTCTGGTGCACATTTGTGTATCTCTCACCGTGAATTAACTCCAAAGTCTGAATATGTCTTAACTCTTCTCACATGCGGTGTCTAGTTTCCCAAAATTAAATGTTTCATAGGCCATAGCACACGTCCACGTCCTATGCTCATATGACTAAATGCAAATAGAGTGATTTTGGTTCTATAATATGTTATCCTCGTTATAGTATAATTGCAAGCAGCCACAATCATCCGATAACCGACCAACACGAGTTGTTTCTATCTATAACTAAACTAACTAACGTGGCTTGCATCAATTTGCCGCCGCGGTATCAGAAATCATTCTTTAACCAGGCAAGTTTCAGCTGGCAAGTGTCATGATTCAGAAAACAGGGCAGCTAAGCATGCCAAGTGGCTAGTTTAGTCTGCATACTAGTACTCTTTAGAAAGCGTGAGAGGCATGTATTACCTGGAGGAGACTTGGTCGGAGAGGCGCCTGCGAATTGAAAATACAATGAGATCAGCAAATGACAGTACGATATATACTGAAATTATCAGAACAAAATGCCAGCTACTGCCATGGTCAAAGAATAGATTATGACAGTTGGACAAGTACAGGTCAAACTAGAACCGGTTTAACCACCGCAAAGTAAAATGGATAAAACAATGCATCCAAGACCGGGCTTAGACTAATATCCCCATAGCATAATCTGAGAAACTGACACCCTAAAGTCGCTGGATTTAACCAAGATTAGCACCACATCTGGAGTGGGGAAGATGAAGGCATCTAGGAACTCTTGATGCCTTCAACATCCTTTTTTCCCCCTCTTCATTGCAAGCCATCTGGTCCAAGATTTCACATCTAGATTTTGCCTCTTCCTGCTATACAGCCATTTGATGGCGACAGTCAGCAGAATTGCTAAAGACCAACTTCGAAACGACACCCGCAACGAAGTAATAAACGCGTAAACGTAAGTGCCGGGTTTTCTCCAAAACAGGATCAACCCATTTCCCATTACTTGGATAACAGAAACTAAAAGTTCAATCAAGGATTTTTTTTTATCCCTCTGCTCATCTTGATCTGCCATGTGTTGCTTAGTAGCTTAGACAGATTGATCCCGCAATTCAACAGTAATTCCCACCATCGTCGGATCAAACATGCATTGCTTGAGCATTTACAATTACTCTGCAATTAAATTCCTAAACCGTGGAAGCAGGTGGAGCAAATCGCATCTGAAATGAAGCAGACAAACATTCCGCGCGGTAAAAAAAAACCTAAAATAGGAGGGGGAGGAAGGGGGGGCGGGTGAATTACTGGGGCAGCTGCTGACGTCCTCGGAGACACCGCAGCGCTTGGAGAGGCGGAGCGCGTCGGTGACGTTGATGTTGAAGGCCTTGAAGATCTCGGGCGAGGCGTAGAGCGCGCAGAGGCAGGGCTTCTCGTTCTTGACGGCGTCCCGGAGCGGGCCGCAGCAGGTCTCCGGCGGCTTCTGCGCGTCCGTGACGTTCATGTAGCCGGCGCAGCCCGTCAGCTTGGACGCGCACGCCGGCGTCCCCGCCGACTGCGCCGCCGCGCCCGCCGCCAGCACGCTCGCCACCAGAAGCAGCACCGCCGCCGCCGCCCGCATCGCCATCTGTCCCTCTCTTTCTCTGGGAGTGGTGTCACGAGGGGGAGGAGAAGAGCGAAGAAAGGCGGTGTCTTTTTCTTCCGGAGCGTGGACTCTGGCTCTGGCACCGTCTACAGATACAGAGGGTTGGGTTGGTGCCGCTTTTATGAGAGGAGCGCGCCGCGTGTTCCGAGAGAAGACAACATTCAGCGACGAACGGTATTCGCTCGCGGTTTCCGATTTAGACTTTTCGGGTTCCGAGAAATGTCCATCGACACTTGGCAGCCTACCCCGTCTGATTTTTGTTTCTACTACTTTTATTTTGCGGGGGTGCTCTGTGCGATTCAAATTCAAAGGCTGCAGAATGCAGCAACTCGTCTCTCGGATTCTGTAAAAAAAATGGTGTAAAATCAATTGTTATCGGTAATGTTTTTATGTCAAATCATGTTGTTACCATGCCAAATCAAATGTTTTTCATTGATTTGCCATGATAGATACTCCCTCCATCCATGAATAAGTGTACTTCTAGCTTTTCTCGTAAGTCAAAGTTTTAAAACTTTGACCAATTTTATAGAAAAAAGTAGCAACATTTATGGCACTAAATTGCTATCACTAGATCCGTTTTGAATTGTGCTTTCATAACATATTAATTTTGATGTCATATATGTTACTATTCTTTTGTATATAGTTGATCAAAATTTTAAAACTTTGACTTAGACAAAATCTAGAAGTACACTTATTCACGGACGGAGGGAGTAGAAAGTATGACGCTCAATTTGTAGCGAATCCAATGTTGTTACTCTCTGCTTCAAATTAATTCAAATCCTAGAATCAAACCTCTCTATATTTTAACCAAGTATACACAGAAAAATATACGGCTCCATTTATTTATATAGTTCATTCAAAAATACAATCCATGGTGTTCTATATTTTTTTCCATTGTCTCCCTTCGTCTCCTCTCGTGACAATCTGGATGATTAGGGTTTCTTTGAAGATGGAACAAGTCCCTCGTAGAAACTGTCTACCTAAGGTTGTCCCGGCGATGCGTCCGACGTCGTCGGAGGGCATGAGGAGGTGTGTCTCCGGCAGATATCATGGGACTCAGTCGGTGTTGCCCTTCAGCGGATCACCGTTGATGCTGGATGTTGTCTTTACTCGTGAGTTTACAGCTTGAACCCTTTCGATGCACGCTTCTCTTCACCGACGGCGATTGTTCTTCTGATGCACCGGTCATGCGAGGTCTTAGCAGGACGAGTTGTTGGTTGTCTGCTACAACAAGTTTTGCCCCGCTCTAGTGAGCGAGGGGCGATAGCGGCGGCGCATCTTTGGCTCGCTCCGGTGCTTCTAGTTGTCGCTGCGGTCTCTATGGATTTTGATGTAATTTTTGTCATTGTAAGACTAGAAGTTTTTAATTGAAATTCTAAATCAAACCTCTCTATATGTTGACCAAGCATACAGAAAATAAAAATAGTACTCCATTTATTTATTTATGTAGCCCACAAAGATTATGCGATTGCTGCATCACGGTCGTGAATAGAAGAAGACACGAGCTTTAGCCTGTCCGTGTCACGCCTTTTCTTCCTCCGGAAACGAACAATACGTGTGTGCGACTCGGGGTCAGTTGGGTTGGGTTCAAACTTGCGGCCGAGCCTCGCCGGACGAATTCGTCGTGGGCCGCCTTGACTGGCGGTGAGGTCTGACCTGACAGCGCAGCGCGGCAGAGCAGCCGTGGCAGACGTCTCGTCTCGATCGCCGGCCGCGCAGAGACGGCGACACGGGGCTGCTCTGCATGTGAAAAAGTCTCCGACTGAATCTGTCTCACGGACGACGAGAACGCGCAAAGTTCCGACGGACGGCGCCGCGCCGCGGAGGAACGTGCCTGCCTACCGTGACAGCCAATCGATTCCACGTGAAGAAACGAAACCACGCGCAGAGGCTTTTCTTCCTGCCATTTTTCCATGCCAACATGTGGACCGGGCACATTTGACATTTGACTAGAGTATTTATTTTTACTGAACAATCGTACATGCTGAGTCTTGAATGTTACTCCCTCCTTTCTGGTTTATAAGGCTTAATTTAAAATTTTCACCAACCAAAATAGATGATGAGTGGTGGAATATTTTTTGTAGTTTGCAAAAGCACGTAATTAATGCTCTTGTTTTTCTTAAAAAATTATGTTTACAAATGGATTAATTACAATGTATGCATGCATAAAGTGCATGCATTGATCAGTTTTCTCTTAATACTTGCATTCAATGATTTAATGCACCTTGAAGTCTGAATATGTGATGGGGAACAACCAAATTGAGCCTTATAAAATGAAAACACTAAAATTTTGAGATAAGCCCTATAAACCGGAAAGGAGGGAGTAATATGTAATGGCGCTGACCGTGGTCGACCTGTGACCCAGTTAGTGATGGATCCTTCAGTCGAGAGTAGCGTTTTGGCACATGGGAGCGCGCGCTCCTGATTTTTAAAATGTATTTTAAACATATTTTGAAATATCAAATAATTCCAAAAAAAAACTTGACACGTGCATCTCGATATTGTATATGCTTACAAAGTTGTTTCGCGAATAACCGACAACTTACGTATCATGTGTGAAAAAAAGACAAGATCCGGTGTTAAAAATTGCTGTTCACAAGACCTCCTTTTGTCTTTGTTACACAAGCCACAAAATCGCCGGTTTTCTCCGAAACTTGACATGTTCATATATTTTTTTCACATACAGGAGCGCGCGCTCCCGGAAGCACCAGCGGATTTCCGCCTTCAATAGGGCCAGTGTTGGTAGAAATGTTCTGAACTACATAGTTTTCTTTAATGAAAATCCTACATGGTTTCCTTTAATGAAAATCAGACGAGGTGGCCCAACAACAACAAAGCTTTTAGTATCAAACAAGTTGGAGCAGACTAGAGATGAAACTTATAAGATCTCGCGACCAATTCATGACTTTGACACATGGATAGCAAACTTTCACACACACCTGTTCATAGCTAGTTCTTTGGTGATACTCCAATCCTATAACACAAGAGTCAAAATACTGAACAATCACATCGCTCAACAGAGCACCTTCAGTTGTCACGCACTATAGCAAAACAGCGCCGGTGCAACAAAATCTGCCACAACAAAAGAGGCTTCAAGATTTAAAAGAGGGAGAGTGATATCCTAAGGGTCCTGCCGTTACAAAACGCGTGAACTAGTAGCAGCAGCATCGGAGTCAGAGTTTGTTTATTCAAGGATATAACAAGTTCTAAACGGCAACCGAGACGGAATGGTGCGCGTGGATTTCAGCTCAGCTCCTCTTGTGCTCTCGGACCTCTTTGATGATGCCTTCGGCGAGGGTGTCTTCGTCGTAGTTCTTGCCGAAGAATTTGACAAACTCCATTTTCGGGTTCATCAGGTACCTGCGCACAAGTAGATAGCCATATGGTCAGCATTTATTTAACATGTACCACTAAAACGAAACGACGGCACAAACGAATATCAGGTCGGTACCTAGTCTACATCCCGCGAAAAAAAAGGGTACCTAATCTTTACATAAACGAACATCCAACAACCAACTTGCTAATTGCTAATTCTCGGTAAACATAGTCAGCAGTCCCTACTCTTAAAATGATATTTCAGCTTCGTGATAGATAGGCTGAAAATACCTCTTTGGTGGTACGCACTCCCCATGATTAATGATCTCTCGACTCAACATGAAAATGGAGTATGGTCAATACCATAGTTAACCATCATTATAGGTGTTGGCTACGAAAGTTAATGAAAATGAAGAACAGCTCACAAATGGAGACAGCGACGGAGTCCACGGTGTAGCTGGACAAACTATAATCATCCCTCATCACAGCAAAGTAAGAGTATGATCTATAATGGGTGCCACATGGGTTTGCACCCAACAAATATTGCCTGCTTGAACGGTTCAGTTTGGGAGACACATTAATTAGTTGCAGCTGGCCTTATTACAAAGGACAACAGCATGTTGTATGCCAGGTCAAGTCCCTGTTTGAACAGGGCAAGTTGGCCCATCAGACGTTTTGGTTCGAGAACTGGCAAAGGCAAGAACGACCTAATTGTTTTCCCTCTAATGGAGGTCTTCTACTTTTGGTTTCGTTACTGTATACAGTAAAATTGCTATCCTATTGATTAGTGCATATCTACTGCAAATCACATATAACATCAAAAACAAAGGAGAGTGATAAAATAATAGAAAATGTTAAGAACTTTTTTTGCATACATGACGATTGAATGATCAACAAGGTAGTCAGAACCCTCCTCCTCTGTCTTCATATAGTAGACTCGATAAGCACGAGCAACCTTTCTCACCTCATCAGAGGTACCAGTTAGTCCTATGAGATCTTGATGGAACTCTGCAACACAGACAAGTGACAGTAGTTTGACATCACAGCTGAAAGCAATACAAATGAGCAACCCACCACTGCTAGAAATTGCGTACCTTTAACATAGTCATGGACTTGCTCAACAGTGTCTCTTTCAGGATCAACTGAGATGAATACTGGCACAATTTCTAGTTTTGCCTTTTCCTCTGAAGAAAATGAAAGCAAAACTTTATGATGATATCCATGGAAACCATCCAAAAATTGAACAAACAAAAAAAAAAGATCTATGTCTGCTAGTGCTGTTTTGTTTCATTTTTTGTCCTTTTTGGAATCTTTAACTACGGCAAATCAAACTATATCCTGAAACTCCACTGTGGCACAATATGTGTTATACAGGAGATGAGTACAGATGTACATGTAGCTGAAAGTCTAAAGCAGACAAAACAATCACATCCTAATGTTCGTTGGGGCTCTAAAGTTATATTTCCACAATACAGGGTAGCTGGGTAACATCCGACCTAACATAGTTGAGGTGTTCTGTGTAATCAAATTTATTGGGGTTGGCTTCAGCAAGGGGAAAAACAACCAATTCATTTATGTACTATAGCGATCACCAGTATTATCTACTCCCTCCGTTCCTTTATATAAGGTGTATTTATTTTTCATAAAAATCTAACAATGTAAGGTGTATTTCTCTCCTCAGTTTCCATTCATGAAACTCCACCATCCAGTATGTGCCTTCCATAAAAAGAAGTATGAGATCGCAAATTGGAAGGTAGTAAAAAAAGAATCTCTCTCCTTGATTGCATGCACTCACATTTCTCTCTCTTCCATCCCAGCGAATTGATTTTATTCCCATGCAGCAGGATTTAGCTGCGTGTCATTAGGTCGCTGCTTATTAGTTGCCGCTAATTAAGCTGCTAACCACCTAAATAGTTAAGATTATTTTCGTCCAAAATTCTTCTCAATTGTGTGCCTTGGTCACCGCACCCAAAAAAAATACACCTTACATAAAGGAACGGAGGGAGTATTATGTAAAAGATATGAGCGGTACACAAATTCCTTCTGCCATGCCCATGCGCCAACAGAGATTTGCAAATATACATATGTGCAGCATCATATAATTTTCATATAAAAACAGTGTTTGCAGGTTAACAGTGAGACAGTGATGAACTGACAATTAAACTGATTCATTGCCCAATAAAAAAATTAGCTTGACCAAAAGAAGATAAGTGTGCTTTATGATTAACTCGGCACACAACAGTTCTAGTCAAAGCAAGATCCAATTGACGTACTGATTTTATTAATAGCAGCAGCCATCTTCTGCAGTTCATCTGGACAGATGTCAGGGCAGTGTGTGAACCCAAAATATAGCAGCGTCCATTTACCCAAGAAATCCTTTTCAGTGACGGCTTTCCCATCATGATTTAGAAGACTGAATGGACCACCAATAGCAGCAGTTCCTACTGTTTGTGCTGGCTTTACTGAGTTCGTATTGTTCTTCAGCTCTGAGAAACAAGGGACAAGAGATTAGTCATGCTAGATTAAACAATATAGAAGTTTAAGGAGTAAATTGTTTGCACATGGATGGCACTTCCACAAAACGTTAGTAAAGACATGGTAGCATTGGCCTCCCCCATATTCGAAATATACTTTTTCTCATTCAAGTGAAGGATCATGTCAAAATGCACAGATAAAATAGCAGAACATACTAGCATCCAGCACCTCGGACCTAAATGGACTTATGACTGGTATGAGTAACTATCTGCGTGATCACATGATAGAGTTGGATGGAGCTAGAATTATTGTTCCGCAGGCAAAAGAGTATTGATAATCAGACATTATAATTAATTAATCAGCAGATGTAGCATTAAAAATAGTTAGTTGATTCACGCTTTAGTAAATAAAAGAAGCAAAAGAAGATACTCTTCTGCATATTCACATGATAGGGTAGCAGCTAGAAATACCCGATTCTCGGGTGAAAGAGTATTACAGTCAGAAACATCAGAACTGATTAATCTGCAGATATGGCATCGAAAATAGATTGTTCTGTCAGTTCGTCCAATCGTGCTTTACTACAAGAATCAAAAGAGGAAATTATTAAATTGCTATCAATGTAAAATTCATCTCAGACTGTCCCCCCCCCCCCCCCCTTAAGCCTTACGCTGCCTGGGATTATATATATCTTTTCCAAAGATATGGAACCGCTATACATTACAACTTTCTATCTGAAATGGCATCGCAATAAAGTTTCTCTTGGCAGTACTAATATCCCAGTACTGCGAGTTGAAACATGATTACAAACCCCATATATGGTAGATCCACACAAAATAAAACTACACTAACTCACCATAGTAATCTACCTTCAATGTGACGCTTCTTTTCCTTGTCGTAGTAGACTATGATCCCTCCTCCGGTCACAAGAAGCAGAAGAAAACTCAACCACGAGACGGGCTGCAAGCAAGCAACATAACCATTGAGAATTACTCTTCGACTACCACATATAGTTTTCAATGACAAAAGGCAGAAATGACCCATTTCTGGCGCCTCATATTCGAAGGATCACTGCTCCTAAATCTCTTGGTTCCACATTTCGGCAACACACAAGTTTCAGTAGTTCTGATTCAGAACCCGCATCACACAGCAAAGCGCACATGTAAAAAAAATGGAGGGCGTCTGAAACACAGCTTACCCCTCCTCGGACGGACTTCCCGGAGTCCCCTTGCTGCGACCTCCCATCCCGCCCGCCCCCTCCGCCACCGCCGTCAGAGCCCGATGCCACCGCCGCGGGCTTCGAAGCGGCCTGCGCCGCGCCAGAAGACGCAGCCGCAGCCGCAGCGGACATCGACCCGCCCTGCGCCGCTTCGGCAGTAGCAGATGCAGACGCGCCTGCAGCGGCTTCGGTCGAGAAGAAACCCGTCGACGCTCTCAGCGCGGCGACCTGCCGCGCGAAGAAGACACGCACAGACAAACCCATGCGCTGCTTTAGCGACAGAGGAGAAACGGCGGGACGACAGATTTGGGACGGGCGGGGCTCGTGCTCACCTGATGGGGATGGCGCTGGGGATGGGGGCGAGGAGCGGAGGCGCGCACCGCGCGCGCGACGAGCTGGAGCGCGCGCCTCCTCATCGCGGTCGCCGTCGCCGTCGTCGTCGTCTTGTGATGTGTCTCTCGCTTCCGTGCGACGCGGCGGCGGAGGTGCGGGAGGGAGGAGACGGCGCCGCCGGGGTTTGGAGCAAACTTTCTTACTTGTTTAGCAAGTGAGGGCTTCGGGCTTCCGGGCCTTTACTTTATGGCCAGGCCTGTTAAACAGACAGATACTACATGAAGGCCCAAAGAGATTCTGCTGGGCCTGACATTTCAGATACAGCAAAGCCTCAAAACACTTCGCTCAAAAATGAAACAAGGCCTCAAAACACTCCCAGCTGAGAGGATGGATACTCTCCACTGACACGGTAGTTTTCTCTCGTGTTTTTCCCTCTAGTTAGGGTTTGTCTTCCTCCCGGGGCGACTTGGGCGTCGTCGTCGAGATCTGCCTCCCCTACCTCTCCTCCCTCGGTCCGACGCCTGCTCGTGATCTAGGGCGACCGCTGGTCGTCCTGAGCCAGGCGGTAGCGGCAGGGCGGAGAGCGCTTTAGGGTTCCTCCAAAGACCCGATACTCTCCCATCGGGTTAGGGTTTTGCGACGGCTTCAACCTCGACTTCGAATGCTGCTGCGCCAGGTTCACAGGAGGTCGATGATGTGGAAACAATGATGAAAGAGCTGGGTCTCCGTGAGGAGGACCTGGACGACGTGGTTTTTGATGAGGAAGCGGCGCCACCGGAGGCAGCCCGCTGGATCGCCCTTGCCAAGGTTCACTGCTCCAAAACCTACAGTCAATACTAGTTCTTCCGGAATATGAGGGCGGCATGGGATCTAGCCCAAGAAGTGAAGTTCAAGCCGCTGGAAGAAAATCTCTACACCGTCCAATTTTCTTGCTTAGGTGATTGGGAAAAAGTAACCCAGGAGGGGCCATGGCACTTCCGGGGCGACGCGGTCATCCTCAAGCCTTACAATGGACTTGCTAAACCATCAACAGTCCCCCTCGACACCATTGAGATCTGGGCACAAGTTCATGATGTACCGCCCTTGTACGCCCACCTGGTGCCATCCCTCGCGGCGAAAGTGGGGGAAGTACTTTATGCTGAACCCCAATCACAAGATTTCACGGGGAACTTTCATCGCGTGTGGGTCAGGATCAACGTCACGAAACCTTTGAAGAATGCAGTGTCTATGATCAGAGAGGGGAAGCGCCAGATATACCGGGTCAAATATGAAAAGCTACCAGACTGGTGTTCTGTGTGCGGCATGCTTGGTCATCTCTTCAAGGAGCAAGGTACCGGAATCCACCCACCAAAAGCGCTGATCTTCAAGAACCTGAGGGCATCGTGGGTTATGCGGACCGGTCAAGGTCCCGGTGGCGGACGGGGTCGAAGAGGAGGACGAAGAGGAGGCCGCAATGGTGGCCGCAACGGGGATGATCCTTTTGGGTATGACGGAGGAGATGAATTCAAGAATGATGTGGATGTTGATGCTGAGATGGATGAGGCTGGTTTAAACAGGAAAAGGGGGCAGCCCAGACAGAGACCCTGGCCGGATCGGGGGCGGCAAAAACTGTGTTGATGCTAGAGGGTGGAACAAACCCACAGAATGTGTCGGTCCCTCTGAGTCCTTCCTCCAAGCATGAACCGAAGAGGAACCGGCCAACTCCATCATCAAATGAAAGGAACAATGGGAAGAACAGCTCCAATGACAAGTTTTCAAACGCGCTCTTGGCGGGCCCCACGAGGGGTCGCGCCCAGCGCAATGAGTCTTCTATGCCGGAACTGTCGCGGGGCTGGCAAACCCGCGACAGTTAAGGAGCTTCGTGACATGACGAGGAAGCATGCCCCTTCTATTCTTTGTATCCTGGAAACTCAGATAGAAGGCTCACGTGTTGAGAATTTATCCAGTACTTTAGGTTTTAATAAGAGTTATGCTGTTAGTAGTAGGGGTAGAAGTGGAGGTTTGGGAATTTACTGGAATGACTCAATAAAAGTTGAAGTTGTTGGTTACTCGGATTATCACATTGACGTGACTGTTGATGACTTAGTTGGAGTCAAATCTAGAGTTACTTTTGTGTATGGAGAAGCTCAGGTGAACGAGAGGTATAAAACATGGGACATGTTACGAGGTATTGCAGGCACGAGTACCCTTCCATGGGCGGTGATTGGAGATTTTAATGAAGTGTTACACGGGCATGAGCACGACGGTGTTGGAAACAGAAGCCAAGCACAAATGGATGCCTTTCGTGATGCTCTGGACACACGCGGTCTAACTGACATTGGATACACGGGGAACAGCTGGACGTTTGAAAGAAAGGTGACCGGGGGTACTTTCACCCGTGTACGTCTCGACAGATGTGTTGCTAGTTCTGATTGGGTGCTCTCTTACCCAAACGCGACACTTGAACATATAAATTCAGCTTCCTCTGATCATTCGGCTCTCCTTCTCAAGATCGACGTGCATGCATGCAACATGGGTCCCAGGAGCTTTAAATATGAACTCATGTGGGAGAGGGACCCAAGCCTTTTCGATTGTGTGAGAGATGGATGGACAGCGACACCGGCAGATTCTGTCCATGCACTGAGAACAAAGCTGGGGGCTCTATCGGTGGATCTATCCAATTGGGATCGGGAGACTTTTGGAAGTGTACGCCGGGAAATAAAAGTACTCAAGCAGCAGCTGGAGTCGTTGCGCTCCCAGCCGGCTGTTGGGGAACGTTACAGAAAACAAAAAAATTCCTACGGTTTCACCAAGATCCATCTATGAGTTCATCTAGCAACGAGTGATCGGATGCATCTACATACCTCGTAGATCGCGAGCGGAAGCGTTCAAAGAACGGGGGTGAAGGAGTCGTACTCGACATGATCCAAATCACCGGAGATCCTAGCGCCGAACGGACAGCACCTCCGCGTTCAACACACGTACGGTCAGCGTGACGTCTCCTCCTTCTTGATCCAGCAAGGGGAAAGGAGAGGTTGAGGAAGATGGCTCCAGTAGCAGCACGACGGTGTGGTGGTGATGGAGAAGCAGTACTCCGACAGGGCTTCGCCGAGCTCTACGGAGAGAGAGAGAGGTGTAGCAGGGGAGAGGGAGGCGCCAGGGCTTCAGGGTGCGGCTGCCCCTCCCTCCCCTCCCTTTATATAGGACCCCTGGGGGGCGCCGTCCCTAGAGATCCCATCTCCCGAGGGGGGCGGCGGCCAGGGGGGTGGAGTACCCCCCAAGGCAAGTGGGGCGCCCCCCCCCCACCCTAGGGTTTCAACCCTAAGCACAAGGGGGTGGGCCAAGGGGGCGCACCAGCCCACTATGGGCTGGTTCCCCTTCCCACTTCAGCCCATGGGGCCCTCCGGGATGGGTGGCCCCACCCGGTGGACCCCCGAGACCCTTCTGGTGGTCCCGGTACAATACCGGTGACCCCCGAAATTCTCCCGATGGCCGAAACTGCACTTCCTATATATAATTCTTCACCTCCGGACCATTCCGGAACTCCTCGTGATGTCCGGGATCTCATCCGGGACTCCGAACAACTTTTGGGTTACTGTATATTCATATCCCTACAACCCTAGCGTCACCGAACCTTAAGTGTGTAGACCCTACGGGTTCGGGAGACATGTAGACATGACCGAGATTGCTCTTCGGTCAATAACCAACAGCGGGATCTTGATACCCATGTTGGCTCCCACATGCTCCTCGATGATCTCATCGGATGAACCACGATGTCGAGGATTCAAGCAGCCCTGTATACAATTCCCTTTGTCAATCGGTACGTTACTTGCCCGAGATTCGATCGTCGGTATCCCAATACCTCGTTCAATATCGTTACCGGCAAGTCACTTTACTCATACCGTAATGCATGATCTCGTGACCAGACACTTGGTCACTTTGAGCTCATTGTGATGATGCATTGCCGAGTGGGCCCAGAGATACCTCTCCGTCATACGGAGTGACAAATCCCAGTCTTGATCCGTGTCAACCCAACAGACACTTTCGGAGATACCCGTAGTATACCTTTATAGTCAACCAGTTACGTTGTGACGTTTGGTACACCCAAAGCACTCCTACGGTATCCGGGAGTTACACGATCTCATGGTCTAAGGAAAAGATACTTGACATTGGAAAAACTCTAGCAAACGAACTATACGATCTTGTGCTATGTTTAGGATTGGGTCTTGTCCATCACATCATTCTCCTAATGATGTGATCTCGTTATCAATGGCATCCAATGTCCATAGTCAGGAAATCATGACTATTTGTTGATCAACGAGCTAGTCAACTAGAGGCTTACTAAGGACATGTTGGTGTCTATTTATTCACACATGTATTACGATTTCCGGATAACACAATTATAGCATGAATAAAAGACAATTATCATGAACAAGGAAATATAATAATAATGCTTTTATTATTGCCTCTAGGGCATATTTCCAACACCGGCGAGGTCGGCGCCATCACATGTGGAAGTGAAGGTCACAGATCGCCTGATTGAACTGTACCACCGTGAGGAGATACTTTGGAGGCAACGTGCAAGGCTGGAATGGCTCACCCATGGTGAAAAAAATACGTACTTTTTCCACCTACGGGCCAGTAGAAGGCGATGTAAGAATCAAATAAAGGCTTTGGCGCGTCCCGACGGGAGCATGACGAAGGATAAGGCAGAATTGGAGGCAATGCCTACTGAGTTTTACAAGAACTTATATACATCAGAGGGGGTTCATAACATGGAGTGGGTCCTACAGACAGTTCCGGTGAAGGTGACGCAAGCCATGAACACAATGCTGAATGCGCCATATGATAAGGAGGAGGTAAAACGTGGTTTGTTTCAGATGTTTCCGATAAAGGCTCCGGGGCCGGATGGGTTCCCCGCCCACTTTTTTTAGCGTCACTGGGACATATGTGGTGATGAGGTCACGAGGGCAGTAATGAGCATTATCGATGGAACAGAGTCAGCGGCATGCATTAACGAGACGGTGTTGGTTCTAATACCAAAGGTAAAATCCCCTACATTACTCTCATAGTTCCGACCGATTAGCTTATGCAATGTTCTGTACAAAATTGCTTCCAAAGTGATATCTAACCGGTTAAAGCAAGTACTGCCAGAGATAATATCAGAGGAACAATCAGCTTTTGTTCCAGGTCGCCTTATTACGGATAACATCATTGCTGCATATGAATGCTTGCATTTTATGAAGAGAAACAAAGCAAAGAAGAATCAGCACTGCGCTCTCAAGCTGGATATGATGAAGGCCTATGATAGAGTTGAATGGGCATACTTGAGGGCTATCATGTTAAAACTGGGCTTTACTGGAAGGTGGGTAAACATCGTAATGGATATGGTAAGCTCGGTTAAATTTTCTGTGATGATGAATGGGAGGAAGCTGGAGCAGTTTTCACCTTCACGAGGCATAAGACAAGGGGACCCTATATCCCCATACTTGTTCTTGATTGCAGCAGAGGGCCTTTCGTGCCTATTGGAATCAAAAAGTGAGTCATCCAATCTTCATGGCTTAACTGTGGCACCTACGGCGCCACCAGTGAACCATTTGCTATTCGCAGATGATAGCCTGCTGTTTTTTAAGGCAAATAGTATGGGTGCTACGGAGATGCACCAAGTCTTGGATATTTACTGTCAAGCTTCTGGACAATGCATAAACTATGACAAGTCTTCAATCTTCTTCAGCAAGGGAGTTTCTGATAATGTACGCCAGCAAATCAAAGGTATTCTCCATGTGCCCAATGAAACCTTGAATGAGAAATATCTTGGGATGCCCAGTGACATTGGTTATTCAAAGAATGGTGCTTTGAAATATTTGAAAGATAGACTATGGAGCAAAGTACAAGGGTGGTTAGAGAAAAACTTGTCTATGGCAGGAAAGGAAGTGTTGGTCAAAGCAGTAGCACAAGCTGTCCCGGTATACTCAATGTCATGCTTTAAACTGCCAAGAGGATTGTGTGAGCACTTGAATATGTTGATCCGGAAATTTTGGTGGGGTAGCAAGAATGGACAACGTAAACCGAAATGGGTATCATGGAAGGCAATGACACAACCAAAAAACATGGGAGGGTTGGGTTTTAAAGATTTTGAACTATTCAACATGGCGATGCTAGCCAAGCAAGCATGGAGGATCTTGCAAAACCCAGAATCTCTCAGTGCCCGTATCCTAAGGAGTGTTTACTTCCCTACAACACCCTTCTTGGAAGCTTCCTTGGGAAATCACCCTTCCCAAATTTGGCGGGCTGTCATAGAAGGTAAAGGAGTGTTGAAGCAGGGGCTGGTGAAATGGATCGGCAATGGAGAAACCACTCACATCTGGAACGATAACTGGCTGCCACGCACTGAGATGATGCGGCCATACGGGAGTAGGGTAGTGAACCCACCCACACAAGTCTCGGAATTGATTGATGCTACCGCTGCTGCATGGGATAGAGAGAGAGTGGTACAAGTGTTCATGCCAATGGATGTCCAAATGGTGCTGGGTATTCCTCTCTGTACAAGGAATGTCGCCGACTTCTGGTCTTGGCACTATGAGAAAACGGGAGTGTTTACAGTCCGTTCTGCTTATGCCATGCTCGTTTCAACTAGGCAACAGAGAGAGGCCTGGCTGGAGGAAGTTGCCGGATCGTCAAGCAATCACGCGGAGGGCACATCCTGGAAGTACCTGTGGAAAGTCAAGGTACCCGGCAAAGTCCGGATGTTCTTGTGGCGACTTGCGAGACAATCTTTGCCCACTGAGGATATTCGTTCTCACCGAAATATGTCTACAACGTCCACGTGTGGTTTGTGTGGCGCACCGGATTCTTGGAGACACTTATTGTTAGAGTGCACCTCAGCAAGATGTGTCTGGGCCTTATCAGAGGAAGAGATAGTTGAAAACCTAAGTGTTTCGACTGAGCCCAACGCCAAACTTTGGCTTTTTACCATGGTGGAGCTATTATTGCATGTATCCTTTGTCAAGCTGTCAGTAACACTATGTGCAATTTGGTGGGCTCGATGACAAGCTATCCATGAGGGAATTTTCCAAAGCCCTTACTCCACCCATGATGTTGTTCAGAGGTTTATAAGCGAGCTTTAGAGCTTGGAAGCCCGACAGCCGATAGGCAATACATCAGTAACAAGGCAACCAAGCGCTACACCTAGAACCCGGCCGAAGGCGCCGCCGACAGGTTTTGCCAAGATTCATGTTGACGCTGGTGTGGCGCGGTTCAACAGGGGTGGTTCAGCAGCAGCTATATGCAGAGATGGTGAAGGAAACTACTCGGGCAAGCTCTTCCTTGGTGATTCCAGGGGTCGCGGATGCAGCAACACTGGAAGCTATTGCCTGTCGGGAGGCGCTGTCTTTGGCCGAAGACCTGCACATCCGAGATTTTGTCATAGCGTCAGACTCCAAGCAGGTGATCAATGATGTCAGCAAGGGTCATAGGGGCAAATATGAAGCGATCTTATCAGAAATAAGCTCACGAGCTTCTGTTTTTAATTGTACTTTCGTTTTCGAAGGCCGAGCGTCGAATAGCGATGCTCATAATATTGCTAGATCTTCTCTTTCTCTTCAGCAGGGGCGCCATATTTGGCTTGTTCACCCCCATGCAAATTGTATCCCACAAACTGTGGTTTATGATCAATAAAGTGTGCCTTACCCCTAAAAAAAGCTGAGAGGATGGAGATTCTTGAAGAAAAAAAAACTGAGAGGTTGGTTTTCCTTTTGATTGAGAGGGGAAAACTGAGATGGTGTTTTTTAACACAAAACAGAGATGGTGTTGATATATATCGCTTTATGCGCGGTAGCTATATCCCTCTTAAACCGAGATATATGCTCCCCTCGTCTGAGGCTTTCCACCACATGTAATTGTTGTGACGGCCCATTTTCTTCTGTTTTTCGTAGTTTGTGATCAAGTCATTTGCTCGTGGTCGACGTACACATATCTTCCTTGTTTTCATTTTCTTTTGGTTTTCTCTGTTTCTTTATCGGTTTTGTTTAGTTTCTTTGTTTTTCACTGGTTTTTTTTCATTCTTTTCATGGTTTTCATTGGTTTTTCATTTCTTTATTTTCTTCATTTTTTTTGTTTACACTATTTTTTTCCTTTTCTTTCCTTCTTTCTAGTTTTGTTTCTTTCTTGCTTTCTACCAATTTTCAACATTTTTCTTTATTTTTTCTCAGTACTCATTGTTTTCCATTCTTGTGCATGGGATTTCTTCGGGTTTTCTCTGTCATTTCCTTTGTTTCTTTTTGGGGTTTCTTCGTGATTTTTTGTTTTCATCAAACTTTTTCTCTCTCTTTTCGTATAGAAGAGGAAAAAAATGTATACACAATTAACATTTATTCGAATACACGAAATATTTTTGTGCGCATGTTAAATTATTTTCAAATAAATTATTAACATTTTTACATACATATATTTTTATGTTATCTTTTTATCATACACAGTCTATATTTTTCGTGTGTATCAGGAATATTTTCCTACACAAATTTAACATATTTAAAATACATTATTAACTTATTATAATACATAAACTTTACGTATACATTTTGCATACACATTGTACATTTTTGGTATACACCTCAAACATTTTTATATACACGTTAAACCTTTTTATTTAAAACAATCTGTTATAACTACCTTTTATTTATATACAATGTATTTTCTAAATTAATAAAAAAATTAACGTTTTTAATACATGATTAGTATTTTCTTCTGTATGTTTTGATCTCTACTTTTTCCATATAGATTTTAGATTTTGTATATATTATAAACATTTTTATATACACAGGTAACATTTTTCAAATGCATGATTATCATTTCTAATTCTGTATGTAAAGTAATTTTTATAATAGATATATTTAAAAGTTTTCAAAAAATACAAAGCATAATGTGAAAAGAAAATGAAAGAAAAAAACACGTTCAAGGCCTGTGGTCCCCGCTTGGCGGCCTATTATGGGCGCTGCTTCACGCGAGCCTGAACATAATAGCGGAATATCCTAACGGACGCTCATTGCGGCAGAATGTCGAGCTAACGCACAGAGGCTGACGACCTAGCGATCAAGATGGGCGGCCCAACTACGAGATAGTACACGCGCTACAGTATTTAGTTTTGGGTACTTTCTGGAAGGTTCCTGAGCGGTTTTGGGAACCTTCCAGAAGGTTCTTGAACCAGTTTTCACTAGTTTTTTTTTTCTCTTTCTCTTTTTTTCTTCTTTCTTTATTTTTATGTTTCTTTATTTCATTTTTCAATTCCTTTTTCTTCTCTTTCTATTTCCTTTGTGCTCTTCAGATTTTCAAATTCTTTTCTGTTTATTTTAAATTTTCTTCTTTTTTCGTTTTTTCTGTTTGTTTTCTTTCTTTGGTTTCTTATTTCCTTTTCTATTTTTTTCAAAATATTCAAATTTTGTTTGCCTTTCCATAAAATGTTCAGTTAAAAAAAAAATTCTCAAATTTCAAAAAAATTCTCGTTACACAAAAAAGTTCAAAACTTTCGAAATTTATATAATGTACCAGACTTCCATTTTTAGTTCATGTTTCCAAAAAGTGTTCGCGCTTCGAAATTTGTTCTCCATTTCAAAATTTGTTCTCAATATTCAAAAAATGTTCATGCTTTAAGAAATTGTTTGTGCTTCCAAATTTGTTCTATGTTTCATAATTTTTTCTCAAGATTAAAAAAAATGTTCATGCTTTAGAAAAATTCTGCGCTTCCAGATTTGTTCTCCGTTTCAAAATTTGTTCTCAAGATTAAAAAAATGTCCGTGCTTTAAAAAATGTTCATGTTCAAATTTTGTTCTCTATTTTAAAATTTTGTTCTCTAAATTCAAAAAATGTTCGGGATTTTAAAAAGTGTTCACTTTATTAAGAATTTGTTGAAGCTTTTTAGTTTTTCTTCTAAAATTTGGAAAGTGTTCGCTTTTAAAAAAGAACACTTTTTCAAAATAATTTTCGTGTTAGGAATTTGAGAAAATGTTCGGATCTACATTACCTTTAGCTTCGCGCGCCATGTTAAACCAAGAAAGCTTGGCTTTCGCGTTGGCTAGGCTCGTGCGTACAGAGATGGAGGTCCCTGTTTCGATCCCTCCCTCGAGCCGAGTTTTTTGGGGGATTTTTTTACTTGCGTTGCGCAAATGGGCCGACCCAGCTGGAGACGCGCCTATGCGTTCGCTCGACAATTCGTCGCAATGAGCGGCGCATAGGACCTCTCCATAATAGCGCCCCGCTTTATGCGAGCATTATTCTTGCGTCGCTCATATCGATTGACTCGAGTCATTGGCCCATAAGAAGCCCATATGGAGCTTGTAGATTCTCGATATATATAGCTTGTCTTGCGCACACGTTGGTTCTTTTTTTAAGGCAAACATGCAAACTTTATTACTCAGGTGTCACCCTGACCGGGACGAAGGCAAGGTTTCCGGTATAACCTAACCACACATGATGGCCAACCCTTAAAGCTAGAGCATATTTTGCAAGACAATGGACCTCCATACTCGAGGTCCTAAACTCATGACGTAAATTGTAAGAAATTAAAACTGAAGAACATACCGACATTCATGTATGACTGCACCATAAGAAGATGCACACCCCCTCTCGATCGTGTCAATCACCACCTTGCAATCCGAGGCCACTATTATTCTCTGACCATAGAGATCGTTTGCCAAGGAAAGTGCCTCTGTCATTGTGAAAGTCTCCAACGTAGCTGGGTCAATTATATTCCTAAATACCACCACCGATGCACCTAGGAAGGATCCACACTGGTCACGACATATGGTACCAACTGCTCCGAAACCTCCCGCCTTGACATTGCTGCAATGACGTTAATGTTAGCATCTCCTTGACTCTTTCGATTTATCTAGAGCTTTGGCTTCTTGAAAATAAGAACTAACAAACCAATGAGTAGCATATGGACTTCAGAAAATTTCCTCATGCATTGCTTTGCGTCGAGATCCCCATATGGCCCATAGTTTACAATCATTGTTGTGAATTCAGAGGCTTGCAGAGACTCATGCGTGGTGAACAACCAATTCTTGGCACTGGGATCCTGGTTTACACACAAGTGTTCCACCATCGTCTCGTTTGGCAATGCCCAAATGCTTCGGGGCATACTGGAGTCCAACAAGGAATGCCTCGAACTATCACGCGTGCCACACAGAGCACAGACATCCTTGACTGTCATATTTTCTGTGATGGTACACGTCACCGATTGGTATCGAGTTTTGTGCTAATCTCCAGGCAAAGACATGTACTTTAGAGGGAACTTTAGTTTGCCAAATAGCCGACCAACTTGAACTCTCATGGGTGCCCAACGAACTGCCTCCTTGATGCTCTATTCAGTCCTCCCTAGCTCTCTTCATGTTCATGATCATGTGATAAAATGACCGGACGGAAAACAACCCCCTCTCATCAGGATGTCACGCCCAAAAATCATCAACTTGTCTGGTGCAATTTGGTATTTTCAAGATAGCTTCTACGTCAAAATAGGGACGAACACCAGTCGAACAAGATCTTCCCGCCAAGATGCAGTAGTGGCATCAATTAGCGCCGCAACATTAGCGCCGGGGGGGGGGGGGGGTTGACTTTTTTAGCACAACATAAACGCAAGTGCTCATACATACGTGCATACACTCACCCCTTTAAACGCACACGTGCACACCCTATCCAATGAGCACCTCCGAGAGATTGAGCCGGCATATCATCTTGAGATTTTACGATGTCATCATAGGCGCCTCGTAGTCGACCAGAACGTCGCCTCCCACTGGACATGTATCGCCAGAAATCCTGAAATAAATCCAAGATAAATGTGAGCACAGGGACATGAACCCTGTTAGGTTGGGAATACCACTTTCCTCCAAACCATCCAACCACTATGTATTGCTTTATGCGCGGGAGCTATATCTCGTTTAAACCGAGATATATGCTCCCCTTGCTTGCAGCTTTCCACCGCGTGTAGCTATTGTGCTGCCCCATTTTCTTCTGTTTTGCACTGTTTGAGATCAAGTAGCTCGCACCAGTGGTCGACGTATTCGTTTCTTTCCTTTTCTATTTTCTTTTATTTTTTTGGTTTTCCCTGTTTCTTCATTGATTTTCTTCAATTTCCAATTTTTGTTTTTTTACCTGTTTTATTCATTCCTCTCATGATTTTCAATCATTTTTTTTATTTTTCTTGGTTTTCGTTGGGGTTTTTAGCTTTTCTTTGTTTTTTCATTTTTTTCTATCTTGTTTCCATCTGTTTTCATTGTGTTTCTTTCTTTACTTCTATGTTTTCTTCTTTTGCCATTCTTTTGCACTAATTTCTTCGGGCTTTCTTCCCTTTGTTTCCTTTTGGCCTCTTTATTTTTTTGTTTCCATCAATTTTTTTTTCTTTCTCTTTTCAGCATAGAACATGAACAATTATTATACATGACTAACATTTATTCAAATACATACATTTTTGTGTCCATGCTAAAATTTTGAAATACATGATAAAAATTTTTAGACATATTATTTTCTTGTGTCAATTTTTTTCATACATACTCTACAATGTCTTTATGCATCAGGAACATTTTCATAGATGGATATGAAATATTCAAATACATAATAAACTTTTTAAAATCCATATTTTTATGTCTGTTTTTTGCATACACATTGTACATTTTTTGTATACATCAGGAACATTTTTATACACATGTTTAATACATATTAAATAAATGATTGACATTCTCTTACAAAAAATATCTGTTGTGTCTACATTTTTTCAGAAACAATTGTTCATTTTTTAGATGTTAGGAACAAATTATAAATATTTAACATTTTTCATGCATGAGTACATTTTTTTCTTATATATGTTTGGATGTATTCTTTTTTCCATACATATTGTACATTTTTTATACATTAGAAACATTTTTCTATAAATATTTTTTTCATATACTCATTACACCCGCAAAAAGAAAACTTAATTTTTTTATATGAGCGATTAGCATTTTTCAATTATATATGTGAATATGATTTTTATAATAGATATATTTAGAATATTTCGATAAATAAATAAAGATAAAACAAAGCAAAATCTGGAAAAGAAAGAAAGATAAACCGCTGAAGGCCTGTGGTATGCGCTGGGCTGGCACACTTCAAGCGAGGCTGAACATAGTCCCACCTATTTCTCGCGTTATGCGAGACGAGAGGTTTCTCTCACTGAAGAGGGCGGGAGCTGGGCCGGCCAACAAAAAACACGCATAAAAATAACATTTGAAAAGAGTTGAACAAGTACATCAAAAGTGTTGAACAAGTATTTAAGAAAATGTTGATCATTATCCATAAATTTTTTGAGCAACTATTTGAAAATTTTGAACAATGTATTTTAAATTTTCTAAAGAAGTATTTAAGAAAAATGTTAATCATGTATATAAGAATGATGAACAGGTATTTGAAAAACATTTAACATGTATATGAAAATATTGAACAAGTATTTAAAAAATGTTGATCATGTATATAAACATATTGAACAATTATTTAAAAAATGTTGAACAAGTATTTAAAGAATATTTAACGAGTATTTGAGAAAAATGTTGATCATGTATATAAGAATGTAGAATGAAAAAAATAAACAAAGAAAAAAATGAAAAAAAAGATATTAAAAATCAGAGATGCAAAAAGAAATAAAAGTAAAGATAACAAAAAAACAAAGAAAAAAAGGGAGAAAACCAGATCCGGTCGCCTCTAGTAGGTCGCGATCCTAATCTCTATTCTTAATGGACGAATTGGTTGAATAGTCCTCTCCACTTTCAACCGGTTTATTTTCAACTGGTTTTTTCCATCAAATTACCCCCACCCCCACGCCCACCCACCGAAACGCGCCCAGCGAACCCCACCCACGCACGTAGCCAAAGAAACAAATAATAGATTCTTTCCTACCTTAGCCAAATCAACGGATCTCTCCCATTAATGCAATTTGCTTTAGGAAACAAATAATAGATTCTTTCCTACCTTAGCCAAATCAACGGATCTCTCTCATTAATGCAATTTTTCTTTAGGAAACAAATAATAGATTCTTTCTTACCTTAGCCAAATCAACGGATCTCTCCCATTAATGCAATTTGCTTTAGGAAACAAATAACAGACACGTCACAAACTTTCCTCTCAATAAATAGTTTCTTAACATTTGCAAACTTTCCTAATCAGACACGTCACAAACGGGCAGGTACTGATATCACGTTACCAAACAATAAAACCCCATTTGCATAGAAATCAGTTCAAAATCCTAACTTTCCTAAATTTTTACCTTTCCTTGATAACAACCAATATTTTCTATGTTTTCCACCTACAGAAGGAAATCACCCCTCCATCGATATTAGCAATTTTTTGGAATGAGATATCTAGGTTATGATTTTTTTGCGATTCTTTCCAATTGTGACCTCTCCTTCCGCTCCGGCTCCTTCTCGCATAAACACCTCCACCATAGCCAGCTGATGCCACCCCAAATCTCCTGCCTCTCCACACCTTCTCCGCCACCTCCTCCTCATAGTACTCCATTGACAATCCCTCCGCCATGTTTGTCCACGGCGGTGTCGAGGACATGGCGCAGCAGCGTACCAGCGGTAGAGTAGCGCATAGCAGCAGGAAGCAGCACGCAGCAGGCGAGGCAAGCGGCCGGCGTGGCTGAGGGGGCGGCCGGCAGAAGATGGCTGTGACAGGAGGGGGCGCAAGGCAGGGGCGCGACTGCGGGGCGAGCGAAGGCATAGGCGGCAGCAGACGGGGTGAGCGCAGCTAGCAAGAGTGTGGCGCGTGGCCAGGGTGTGCGTCGCGCGGGTCACAGTGGTGCGGTGGCTGCGGCGAGCGCGGTGACAGTGGCGGGCGCGATCGACGCGGTGTGGCACAGGCGTCCATATATACTTTAAGGGTGTTGAGGTCATTATAGGAGTATTTAGATTGATCAAGTTTCTATCTGCTCTTTCTTCCTGTAAGGATTTCTCAAAATTGTCAATGAGTGTTTAAATGATGAAGTTTCTATTTGGTATCACTTCCTGTGAGGATATCCCAAAATTACCAGATCTAATATTATTTTAGTATGGCCTTTGGTAGTTCATGTGCACGTATTTTAGTGTATGGCCCAATCTCATATTTTCTTCAAATTTATAGTGAAGTGATGTTTCAATCAAGGTTGTTCCATATTGAGCTACCTTGCGAAAAATATGCATAATGATTATCTGTGTTTCTGATGAGCTGGAGCAGATGCACGATTGTACATGCACCGAATAACTCATGATGCAGGACCGCTTGTGGTTGTTTTTAGGGCATATAGTGTTGGCGTGGGGACCTTTCGTATGTTCTATACTAAGAATTTTTCATCTTATGCTTTGTACTAAGTTGGTTTTATAACTTGTGTGCTTATTTCACTAATGCATGCAGGAGTATCAAACAGTGATGGTGTGTTCTGTATACGATTTTGTTTACTCCAATTCTATATATTCTCACGAGTAGATGAGGTGTAAGTATGTGTAATGTAGTTCCTTTTTCTACATATGGTGATTGATTTCTTCATTGGTAACCCAACTAACGGATGGTAATCAATCTTTAAATACCAAAATCAATGTCACTTGATATGTATGAGAATATTAAATGTAATATTAACATAACCACTGTTCAAGATATCTTTCGATATGCCGATAAATCGGCCGATTTATCGCTTACCGCTGTCAGACCGATAAGATAAATCGGCCGATAAATCAGCCGATATGGCGATAAATCGGCCGATATGCCGATAAACTGGCCGATTTACCCCTTATCATGGGTCGACCGATAAGTTCCCGATAAGCGATATCCCCAACATTGAACATAACTGATATTGAACTCTTAAAGCTAATGTGGTCCCGTTGCAACGCACGGGCGTTCTTCTAGTAGTAACTAGTAGCTGGAAGCTAGCGGAGTGGTTAGCTGTGCCGGCTTTCCCGCTGGAGACTAGTGTTCTATTCCTGGGCGATGTTCTTTTCTTCCCTATTTTTCAATTTGCGTGCGTGAAAATGGGTTTTTTTGACCCACTTAATACAAGAAATAGGTTTTTTAGGGGAATACGAGAAATAGGTGCCGCGTATAGCCGCGCCCCGCTTGATGCAAGCATTATGCTTGCGTCGCTCATATCGATTGACTGTAGTCATTGGCCCATAAGAAGGCCATCACATATGGAGCTTGTCTTGCGTCGGCCTAACGAGCGATACCATGAGTATCCGAGCGTCCCCTAAAAAAATGAGCATCCCAGCGAGCGAGTGAACGCCTTTTTTTTTTCTTAATTCATCTTGATTTCGGTCTGTTTTATATCAATTTAAAATCTATGAATTTGAAAAAAGTCGTCAATTTGGAAAATGCTCATGAATTTCAAAAGCGTCCATTTTTTAATAATCACGTTCTCAAAATACTCATGAATTTGGAAAAATGTTACGTAGTGAACTTTGAGTATACTCACATATTTAGAATATGTTTGTAAAATAGCAAAACAATAATGAAATTTAAAAAACAGTCTTTAATATAATAAATGTTCACAAATCCATAAATGTTCCCTGAATTAGGGAATTAACGGTGGGAGTTGGAGATAGGGCTTAGGTTAATTTCCCTTGTCTAGTCCATCTTCAATTTCTAGAAACCAAACAAACGAATACAGTTTCTCCTCAAATCTTACACGTAATCCTGTTATGCGCCAAACAGAAGATTGATAATAAAACGATTTATCTCATATCTAATCACAATACACCTTGCCACTCTAAAGTCGCATTCCCCTTTCCAAATATTGCCAAACGCGCGCTCTGGGCTTACGGCCCTTCCAGCTTTGGGTCCTTTCCCTAAAAAAAGGTGAAGGAGAGAGCCTTTGTGTTGAGATCAGGGCGTTAGCCATTGCTGTGTTACAAGCGGCATGGTCAGTGATCCGGCTGCCCAGTCTGGCCACTGGTCCCGATCAAGAGATCACGCAGCAAGTAGATTAGGCTAGTCATAGCGGGAGTAACTTAGGTAGTAACATAGCGCATCTCGATATTTTTTAGCTTATGTGGCAAATAGTTAATAAAAAATAGTAACATAATATGTTATTATAACATAGCACTTTCCAAGACAACATAAATCTACAAGCTATTAAATGAGACCATATATGACACTAGTCTAAGTTACTCCCCACTACGATCAACCTTATTCCTTCCGGGATCCCAGCCATGGCGACCGATCCCAGGCAGCCGGGAGCAGCGGAGCAGAAGACTCGGCGGCTTCTTCTCACGCGCCGGGGACCGGGTCCTAGTAGAAAAACAATGCACACGCTCGTGCGTGCGTGCAGCGACAAGAACGGCGTCCCACCCCGCGCCGCGCGCCTTGGATCTGCGGAAGCCAGATTAGTTCTGGGCCGGTCGCCTCGCCGCACGGAAAGATAGGCCGGCACCGGATTAGTTTCGAGTTTAAGTAACGGAGGGTGGATTGGTTGATTATTTCATGGGCTGGGCGACCGTGGTTTCGATCAAGGTATTGACCGGCCATTACGTCGCGGGTTTGCTTAATCCATTGCCATTGATCCGTTGTCTGAGCTGCTCTACTAAGCAAGTGCAGGAGCTACAGTGTGAGAGAGCTTCTTGTATGGACACGATGCCACGAATTCATGAACGTGTCCACTCATTCTTAGTTCTCCCACTACTAGCACAAGTACCCCATGCCCCATCCCCATACGTTGTTGTTTATTAGGTTTGCACGCTTGCTTTGCCTGGACCTCGTTCCAACTACGACGCCGATGTGAAATGCTACTGCTTCCTCCCTCCGTACCACGTGCTTGGCCGATCAACACGGACGCTGGAGTACAGCAACAGAAAATGTTCTCTACTGGCGCTATTACGGATGGATGGATGGGCCGTGACGCGACGCCGCGACGGGCAACCGTGAGCTGCACGTACATACTTGACCGGACGGACGAGTAGTATAGTGATGGGTGTCGTCCTACTCTACGTGATTTTGAGCATGCTGAAAAAGCAGGGAGCTCAAGCGCACGGCCTTTTGGATGCGAGCTTCATTCTCCCATCTTTCTCCTACACGACAAAGTTGCTAGGGTGCTCCAAAACTTGTGCAAGAGGATAAATGGCTTCTAGAACTCGTGGCTAATGAATAGAACTGCACATGTGATCCATACCGTCGTGGATAATGAGGGCCTTAAGACAATCAAGTATAAAATAAAGTGATGTAGACAATTTATAAGAATTTAAATATATTATTACCTTCGTCCCAAAATTCTTGTCTTAAAATTTTCAAGATACATCTGTATTTAGACAAATCTAAGACAAGAATTTTGGTACCGAGATAGTACATTTTTGTTGAGTTGAAAAAAAAAAACAAATAGAAGAGAAGCAAGTTGTAGATTAAGCCGTAGCACTTGCTCCAAAATACATTGAAAAAACATGAGGTGGGTCATGTGTTAATGAAGTAGTACTTCTTTATTGTTAGTTATTATACATGTTGTCTATTAGATTAGCTATATGTGACATGGAAAGATCTTATAACAAGCAGTTGGTTATATTATTAGTAGGGGATCCAGTATTTAACAGGTTCCAAAAAGAAAACTTTTCATCAATTGCTTTCTTTCTTGCCCATCGGATCAATATCCAACGGCCTCAGTCATGTCATAGACTGTTCATCTTCTTCCTCCCGCAGGCAATTCCTCCTCCCTGCGGCCTACCCTGCCCCATTCACGGCCGGTGGGCGCTACCACACACCGCCTCGACACCCCGCCCTCCCCCCATTTCCGTTGGCCACTACCCCGGCCATCCCTCTAAGCTCTGCCCACTGATGAAAACCTTTGGCGATCCCTGCATCCCCACACCTAAGATAGATAGTGGGATAGTTCTTCCCCGATGAGGTTGGAAAGAAGGAAGAAGAAAAAAGTGATTGATGCATCATAAAATTTGGACGCCGATAGCTGCCACACGTGTTGGCGTTAAGGAATCTGCCCACACGTTCTGTGTGGTGCCTAAGAGGACCAGCCCACACGTCTGTGTGTGGGCAAAATAATTGATAAGGAAATAGGTAGTTTTTCGATTAAATTAATCCATGAATAAATCATGAGCATGACATTGACAGCATTGAGAACACACTGGTTACGATCTAACAGAGCATGTACTACGCATATAGTAGAAACATCTATGCATATCGCTAGTACTGCTAGAACAGAAAAAAACATGAGAGGGATAAACGATGTATACCCTCCAATCGGCCATGCGGCGGCGGCGGCAGTAGCCGCGGCATCCTCGGCGGCCTTCTTGTCGGCCTCGGCCTTCTCAGCGGCAGCACGGTCGGCGTCGGTCGACATGGTGATGACGAAGGTGATGCAGACGTAGATGAACAAAAGCGAGCAGTCGCGTAATCGCTACCCAAAAACCTAATCGCCCCTCTCCCGTACAGGATCCGGAGAGGCGGGGTTTCGGAGGCCTGCTCTCCCGTTAACCGTGTACACGGTGAACGGGACGGAGTCGTCGGCGGCAACAGCAGCAGAGGAACGACGTGGGCGTGGAGGCGGAGATGCGTTCTGTTTCGTGGCGGCTAGGGTTGGCAGCGCCCCACATATATATGTGCGGCTGCGCGTGGAAAGACGTGGGCTGAACCCACGTCCAAGTCGGTAGCCCACGATCCGACGTCTCAGATCATGGCCCCACCTATCAAAGACTCTCCGTTCCTGACCGGCAAAAAGAAGCGCATAGGAGTGAGCTCGGCTCGGCTCAATCCCGCAACCCGCGGCGCGTCGTGACGAGGAGTGGCGTGGCAAGGCGAGCGAAGGAGGAGGAGTGCGCGAGGGCCTCATCTCTTCTCAAGCTCCAATAGCATGAGGAAGAGAATCCCTTATAAACCACTCCAGCTCTCCTTCCACTTCCAAGGTGAGACTAAACTTCCTACCACCTTGTCATGCCACCTACATGGGCCCTTAGAGATCAAATCTGAAATTCTCATATGGGCTCTAGGCCCATCTCATATTTCAACAACCCCCCACCAGATCTCAGGGGCCCAGTTTGTCCTTTGTTCTAAACGCTGTTTTGATATACCAGCATCTCAGTGGAGACCGATTAAGGTTGAGCTCCACCTAGACCAAGTAGTTACACTCCTTCACAACTGAACAATGGACTATGCCTTGAATTGTCAGTTTGGCGTCAAGAAGTTTCACCACAAGTCTCACTGATACGAGGCTGCCGAAGGCCGACTCCTCGGGTGGAGCATATTGGTCACACTCCTGGCCTGTTCATGAGCTTGCTAGAGATCACCCCAATCTCATAGACTGTGACCAGCAGTCGGGCTCATATAGGTGTGTTCCTCCAAAGATCGCTCTGTAGGATAGCATCTTGCTTATGCATATAAGCCTTGGAACACATTAAGACAGTAGTCATCCTTCCATACAGTTTCAGAGAGTATTGCATCTCCAACGGAGTGGGTTAGTAAAGTTACTCTCCTCAGTTCACCACTGGCTTGTTTTCCCAGGTCCTACTTCACGGGATCTCCGATCACATAGGTTGGGTTACTACCATGGCAACTCATGTGGGTCTCATACCCATCTCCCTTGATGCGTTATCTATCACAACACGTGATAGCCCTTTAGTAAAGGGATCTGCCAGATTCTTAGCCGTTTGAATATAATCCAACGCTATCACTCCGGAGTTCCTCAATTTTCTGACAGCTTTCAATCTCATTCTTATGTGTTTGTTGGACTTCATGTTTGTCCTTTGAACTCTTCACCTTGACAATAATTGTTTGATTGTCACAGTTCATAAGGATGGCCGAAACCGGCTTCTCAACCACTGGCAAGTCCATCAACAGATCTCGAAGCCATTCTGCTTCGCCACCCGATGTGTCTAATGCTGTTAATTCTGCTTCCATTGTCGATCTTGTTAAGATCATTTGCTTGCAAGATTTCCAGGAAACAACACCACCTCCAAGAGTAAATATATACCCAGTTGTGGCCTTCATCTCATCAGCATCAGAGATCCAATTTGCATCACTATACCCTTCAAGTACCGATGGGTATCCGGTATAGTGAAGTCCATAGTCCATAGTACCTTTCAGATAGCGCATAACTCTCTCAAGAGCACGCTAGTGTACATCACCCGGTTTGGAAACAAATCGGCTCAGTTTGCTAATAGCAAATGCGATGTCAGGCCTCGTTGCGCTCGCTAGATACTGGAGTGAACCAACAATCTGAGAGTATCTCAATTGATCTATAGCTGTGCCTTTAGACTTTTGAATCAGCACGCTAGGATCATATGGTGTTTGAGATGGTTTGCAGTCCGAATATCCAAAACGACTCAACACCTTCTCAACATAATGGGATTGCAGAAGTGTAATCCCACCTTCATCATCTCTCAATAGCTTGATGTTCAAGATAACATCGGCCACTCCAAGGTCCTTCATCTCAAAGTTCTGAGATAGGAAAGACTTAACTTCCTCGATCAACTTGAGATTAGTCCCAAATATCAGTATGTCATCAACATACAAACACAGTATAACTCCTTCGCCCCCACCATAGCGATAGTATACACATTTGTCAGCCTCATTAACAACAAAGCCAACAGATGTCAACGTTTCATTAAACTTGTCATGCCATTGCTTAGGCGCCTGTCTCAGGCCATACAAAGATTTCACCAACTTACACACCTTTCCTTCCTGACCATCCATCACAAAGCCATCAGGCTGTTTGTTGCGGAACGTAGTAATTTCAAAAAATTTCCTACGCACACGCAAGATCATGGTGATGCATAGCAACGAGAGGGGAGAGTGTTGTCTACGTACCCTCGTAGACCAAAGCGGAAGCGTTGACGCAACGTAGAGGAAGTAGTCGTACATCTTCCCGGTCCAACCGATCCAAGCACCGTTACTCCGGCACCTCTGAGTTCTTGGCACACGTACAGCTCGATGACGCTCCCCGGGCTCCGATCCAGCAAAGCTTCGGGGATGAGTTCCGTCAGCACGACGACGTGATGACGATCTTGATGTTCTACCGTCGTAGGGCTTCGCCTAAGCGCTGCTACAATATGACCGAGGTGGAATATGGTGGAGGGGGGCACCGCACACGGCTAAGGAACGATCACGATGATCAACTTGTGTGTTCTAGGGTGCCCCCCTGCCCCCGTATATAAAGGAGCAAGAGGGAGGCCGGCCGGCCCTTGGGGCACGCCAAGGAGAGGGAGGGAGTCCTTCTCCTAGTGGGAGTAGGACTCCCCTTTCCTAGTCCAACTAGGAATAGAGAGGGGGAAGGAAAGAGAGGGAGAGGGAGAGGGAAAGGGGGCCGCGCCCCCCTCCTAGTCCAATTCGGACTCCCCATGAGGGGGGCGCGCCACCTCCTGGGCTGCTGCCCTCTCTCTCCCCTCAGGCCCACTAAGGCCCATTACTTCCCCGGGGGGTTCCGGTAACCCCTCTGGCACTCCGGTTTTATCCGAAATCACCCGGAACAATTCCGGTGTCCGAATATAGTCGTCCAATATATCGATCTTTATGTCTCGACCATTTTGAGACTCCTCGTCATGTCCATGATCACATCTGGGACTCCGAACAACCTTCGGTACATCAAAATACATAAACTCATAATGAAACTGTCATCATAACTTTAAGCGTGCGGACCCTACGGTTCGAGAACAATGTAGACATGAACAAGACACGTCTCCGGTCAATAACCAATAGCGGAACCTGGATGCCCATATTGGCTCCTACATATTCTACGAAGATCTTTATCGGTCAGACCGCATAACAACATACGTCGTTCCCTTTGTCATCGGTATGCTACTTGCCCGAGATTCGATCGTCGGTATCCAATACCTAGTTCAATCTCGTTATCGGCAAGTCTCTTTACTCGTTTCGTAATACATCATCCCGTAACTAACTCATCAGTTGCAATGCTTGCAAGGCTTAAGTGATGTGCATTACCGAGAGGGCCTAGAGATACCTCTCCAACGATCGGAGTGACAAATCCTAATCTCGAAATACGTCAACCCAACATGTACCTTTGGAGACACCTGTAGAGCACCTTTATAATCACCCAGTTACGTTGTGACGTTTGGTAGCACACAAAGTGTTCCTCCGGCACAAGGGAGTTACATAATCTCATAGTCATAGGAACATGTATAAGTCATGAAGAAAGCAATAGCAACATACTAAACGATCGGGTGCTAAGCTAGTGGAATGGGTCATGTCAATCAGATCATTCAACTAATGATGTGATCCCGTTAATCAAATGACAACTCTTTGTCCATGGTTAGGAAACACAACCATTTTTGATTAACGAGCTAGTCAAGTAGAGGCATACTAGTGACACTTTGTTTGTTTATGTATTCACACATGTATTATGTTTCCGGTTAATACAATTCTAGCATGAATAATAAAAATTTATCATGATATAAGGAAACAAATAATATCTTTATTATTGCCTCTAGGGCATATTTCCTTCACTGTTGCATATAGATTTCCTCCTTTAGCTCTCCGTTCAGGAAAGCCCTCTTAACATCCATCTGATGAATGAGAAGACCATGCGAGGCCGCCAACGAGAGTAATACTCGAATGGTGGTCAGTCTGGCCACAGGTGAATAAGTGTCGAAGAAATCTTCTTCTTCTTTCTGGGCGTAGCCCTTGGCCACAAGCCTAGCCTTGTACTTTTCTATCATACCATCGGGCCTAAGCTTCTTCTTGAACACCCACTTGCATCCCAATGGTTTGCAACCATAAGGACGTTCAGTAAGCTCCCAAGTCCCGTTAGCCATGATGGAATCCATCTCGCTACGGACCGCATCCTTCCAGTAGTCAGCTTCTGGAGATGCATACACTTCTGAAATAGAAGTGGGATTATCCTCCACGAGGTATATGAAGAAATCATCACCAAAGGTCTTTACAGTCCTTTGTCTCTTGCCCCTACCAAGGGATTCCTCATTATCCTCCTCAGGATTTTCATCATGTGTTTGATTATAATATTCCATCGGAATGGCAGGTTCAGGAGTCTCCTCAGATTCCTGTCTAGAAGTGCTTTGTACATCTCTCATGGGAAAAATGTCCTCAAAAAATGTAGCATCTTTAGACTCCATAATTTTACCGACTTTCATGTCAAGTACCTCAGATTTCACTACTAGAAATCTATAGCCAACACTATGCATTGCGTAGCCCCAATTAACACAGTCCACAATCTTTGGTCCAGCTTACGCTTTTTGGGGATCGGCACATTAACTTTCGCCAAGCAGCCCCAGGTACGTAAGTACAAGAGTGTTGTCCTTCCCTTGGTCCACTTCTTGTAAGAAGTGATCTCGTTATCCTTTGTCGGAACTTTACTCAGGACATGACAGGATGTCATTATAGCCTTCCCCCCACCATGCCTTGGATAAACCCGACGTATCTAACATGGCGTTAACCAAATCAGTTAGAGTACGGTTTTTTTGCTCGGCAAACCCGTTTGACTGGGGTGAGTAGGGAGGCGTCCTCTCATGAATAATGCCGTGGTCCGCACAAAAGGCATCAAACTCTTTCGAGAAGTACTCTCCACCACGATCTGACCGGACTCGTTTAATTTTCTTTTCAAGTTGATTCACAACTTCTGCCTTATAGATTTTGAAGTAGTGTAGAGCCTCATCTTTAGTATTTAACAGACACACATAGCAATATCTAGTGGAATCATCTATCAAAGTCATGAAATATTTCTTTCCACCTTTAGTCAACACACCATTCATCTCACAAAGATCAGAATGTATGAGTTCCAGTGGCGCAAAGTGTCTCTCCTCTGCTGCCTTGTGAGGCTTGCGAGATTGCTTAGATTGCACACACGAATGGCACTTAGAACCTTTGGCTAAAGTGAAACTCAGGATCAAATTCGATTTTGCTAGCCGCGTCATAACACCGAAACTAATGTGACAAAGACGTGAATGCCATACTTCAGATTCATCAACACTCAAATGAATATTCTTCACGACTTTATTACATAGATATGCAAGAGAAAGGCGGAACATGCCTCCGCATTCATAACCCTTTTCAACAAACAATCCATATTTCGTAACAACTAATTTATTAGACTCGAATACCAACTTAAACCCTTCTCTACATAGAAGGGAGTGTTGGAAATATGCCCTAGAGGCAATAATAAAAGCATTATTATTATATTTCCTTGTTCATAATAATTGTCTTTTATTCATGCTATAATTGTGTTATCCGGAAATCGTAATACATGTGTGAATAAATAGACACCAACATGTCCCTAGTAAGCCTCTAGTTGACTAGCTCGTTGATCAACAGATAGTCATGGTTTCCTGACTATGGACATTGGATGTCATTGATAACGAGATCACATCATTAGGAGAATGATGTGATGGACAAGACCCAATCCTAAACATAGGACAAGATCGTATAGTTCGTTTGCTAGAGTTTTTCCAATGTCAAGTATCTTTTCCTTAGACCATGGGATCATGTAACTCCCGGATACCGTAGGAGTGCTTTGGGTGTAGCAAACGTCACAACGTAACTGGGTGACTATAAAGGTATACTATGGGTATCTCTGAAAGTGTCTGTTGGGTTGACACGGATCAAGACTGGGATTTGTCACTCCGTATGACGGAGAGGTATCTCTGGGCCCACTCGGTAATGCATCATCACAATGAGCTCAAAGTGACCAAGTGTCTGGTCACGGGATCATGCATTACGGTACGAGTAAAGTGACTTGCCGGTAACGAGATTGAACGAGGTATTGGGATACCGACGATCGAATCTCGGGCAAGTAACGTACCGATTGACAAAGGGAATTGTATACGGGGTTGCTTGAATCCTCGACATCGTGGTTCATCCGATGAGATCATCGAGGAGCATGTGGGAGCCAACATGGGTATCCAAATCCCGCTGTTGGTTATTGACCGGAGAGCAATCTCGGTCATGTCTACATGTCTCCCGAACCCGTAGGGTCTACACACTTAAGGTTCGGTGACGTTAGGGTTGTAGGGATATGAATATGCAGTAGCCCGAAAGTTGTTCGGAGTCCCGGATGAGATCCCGGACGTCGCGAGGAGTTCCGGAATGGTCCGGAGGTGAAGAATTATATATAGGAAGTGCAGCTTCGGCCATCGGGAGAATTTCGGGGGTCACCGGTATTGTACTGGGACCACCGGAAGGGTCCCGGGGGTCCACTGGGTGGGGCCACCCATCCCGGAGGGCCCCATGGCCTGAAATGGGAAGGGGAACCAGCCCATAGTGGGCTGGTGCGCCCCCCTTGGCCCACCCCCTTGCGCCTAGGGTTGAAACCCTAGGGTGGGGGGGCGCCCCACTTGCCTTGGGGGGTACTCCACCCCCCTGGCCGCCGCCCCCCTTCGGAGATGGGATCTCCAGGGCCGGCGTCCCCCCAGGGGGCCTATATAAAGGGAGGGGAGGGAGGGGCAGCTGCACCCTGAAGCCCTGGCGCCTCCCTTTCCCCTGCTACACCTCTCTCTCTCTCCGTAGAGCTCGGCGAAGCCCTGTCGGAGTACTGCTTCTCCATAACCACCACGCCGTTGTGATGCTGCTGGAGCCATCTTCCTCAACCTCTGCTTTCCCCTTGCTGGATCAAGAAGGAGGAGACGTCACGCTGACCGTACGTGTGTTGAACACGGAGGTGCCGTCCGTTCGGCGCTAGGATCTCCGGTGATTTGGATCACGTCGAGTACGAATCCCTCATCCCCGTTCTTTGAATGCCTCCCTTCACGATCTACAAGGTATTTAGATGCATCCGATCACTCGTTGCTAGATGAACTCATAGATGGATCTTGGTGAAACCATAGGAAATTTTTTGTTTTCTGCAACGTTCCCCAACAGTGGTATCAGAGCTAGGTCTATGCGTAGTTCTCTTTGCACGAGTAGAACACAATTTGTTGTGGGCGTAGATGTTGTCAACTTTCTTGCCGCTACTAGTCTTATTTTGCTTCAGCGGTATTGTGGGATGAAGCGGCCCGGACCAACCTTACACGTACGCTTACGTGAGACCGGTTCCACCGACTAACATGCACTAGTTGCATAAGGTGGCTGGCGGGTGTCTGTCTCTCCCACTTTAGTTGGAGCGGATTCGATGAAAAGGGTCCTTATGAAGGGTAAATAGAATTTGACAAATCACGTTGTGGCTTTCACGTAGGTAAGAAAACGTTCTTGCTAGAACCCTATTGCAGCCACGTAAAACTTGCAACGACAATTAGAGGACGTCTAACTTGTTTTTGCAGCAAGTGTTTTGTGATGTGATATGGCCAAATTTGTGATGAATGATGAATGATATATATGTGATGTATGAGATGTTCATGCCATTATAATAGGAATCACGACTTGCATGTCGATGAGTATGACAACCGGCAGGAGCCATAGGAGTTGTCTTTATTTTTTGTATGACCTACGTGTCATTGAGAAACGCCATGTAAATTACTTTACTTTATTGCTAAACGTGTTAGCCATAGTAGTAGAAGTAATAGTTGGCGAGCAACTTCATGGAGACATGATGATGGAGATCATGATGATGGAGATCATGGTGTCATGCCGGTGACAAGATGATCATGGAGCCCCAAGATGGAGATCACAGGAGCAATATGATATTGGCCATATCATGTCACTATTATTATTTGATTGCATCAGATGTTTATCATGTTTTTACATCTTGTTTAATTAGAACGACGGTAGTAAATAAGATGATCCCGCATAATAATTTCAAGAAAGTGTTCCCCTAAATATGCACCGTTGCGACAGTTCGTTGTTTCGAAGCACCATGTGATGATCGGGTGTGATAGATTCCAATGTTCACATACAATGGGTGTAAGACAGATTTACACATGCAAACACTTAGGTTGACTTGACGAGCCTAGCATGTACATACATGGCCTCGGAACACAGAAGACCGAAAGGTCGAGCATGAGTCGTATAGAAGATATGATCAACATGAAGATGTTCACCGACGTTGACTAGTCCGTCTCACGTGATGATCGGACACGGCCTACTTAACTCGGATCATGTTATACTTAGATGACTGGAGGGATGTCTATCTGAGTGGGAGTTCATTGAATAATTTGATTAGATGAACTTAATTATCATGTCTTGTAGATCAAATGGCCAACGTTGTCCTCAACTTCAACGCGTTCCTAGAGAAAACCAAGCTGAAAGACGATGGCAGCAACTATACGGACTGGGTCCGGAACCTGAGGATCATCCTCATAGCTGCCAAGAAAGATTATGTCCTACAAGCACCGCTAGGTGAAGCATCTGTTCTCCCTACAGAACAAGACGTTATGAACGCTTGGCAGACACGTTCCGATGATTACTCCCTCGTTCAGTGCGGCATGCTTTACAGCTTAGAGCCGGGTCTCCAAAAGCGTTTTGAGAGACACGGTGCATATGAGATGTTCGAAGAGCTGAAAATGGTTTTTCAAGCTCATGCCCGGGTCGAGAGATATGAAGTCTCCGACAAGTTCTTCAGCTGTAAGATGGAGGAAAATAGTTCTGTCAGTGAGCACATGCTCACTATGTCTGGGTTACATAACCGCTTGACTCAGCTGGGAGTTAATCTCCCGGATGACGCAGTCATTGACAGAATCCTCCAGTCGCTTCCACCGAGCTACAAGAGCTTTGTGATGAACTTCAATATGCAAGGGATGGAAAAGACCATTCCTGAAGTATTTGCAATGCTGAAATCAGCAGAGGTAGAAGTCAAAAAGGAACATCAAGTGTTGATGGTGAATAAAACCACTAAGTTTAAGAAAGGCAAGGGTAAGAAAAACTTCAAGAAGGACGGCAAGGGAGTTGCCGCGCCCGGCAAGCAAGCTGCCGGGAAGAAGCCAAAGAATGGACCCAAGCCCGAGACTGAGTGTTTTTATTGCAAGGGAAGTGGTCACTGGAAGCGGAACTGCCCGAAATACTTAGCGGACAAGAAGGCCGGCATCACGAAAGGTATATGTGATATACATGTAATTGATGTGTACCTTAACAGTACTCGTAGTAGCTCTTGGGTATTTGATACCGGTGCAGTTGCTCACATTTGTAACTCAAAGCAGGAGCTGCGGAATAAGCGGAGACTGGCGAAGGACGAGGTGATGATGCGCGTCGGGAATGGTTCCAAGGTCGATGTGATCGCCGTCGGCACGCTACCTCTACATTTACCTACGGGATTAGTTTTGAACCTCAATAATTGTTATTTAGTGCCAAGTTTGAGCATGAACATTGTATCAGGATCTCGTTTAATACGAGATGGCTACTCATTTAAATCCGAGAATAATGGTTGCTCTATTTATATGAGAGATATGTTTTATGGTCATGCTCCGATGGTGAATGGTTTATTCTTAATGAATCTCGAGCGTAATGCTACACATATTCATAGTGTGAATACCAAAAGATGTAAGATTGATAATGATAGTCCCACATACTTGTGGCACTGCCGCCTTGGTCACATAGGTGTCAAACGCATGAAGAAGCTCCATACGGATGGACTTTTAGAGTCTCTTGATTACGAATCATTTGACACGTGCGAACCATGCCTCATGGGTAAAATGACCAAGACTCCATTCTCAGGAACAATGGAGCGAGCAACCAACTTATTGGAAATCATACATACTGATGTGTGCGGTCCAATGAGTGTTGAGGCTCGCGGTGGCTATCGTTATGTTCTCACCCTCACTGATGACTTGAGTAGATATGGGCAGGTCTATTTAATGAAACACAAGTCTGAGACCTTTGAAAAGTTCAAGGAATTTCAGAGTGAGGTTGAGAATCAACGTGACAGGAAAATCAAGTTCTTGCGATCAGATCGTGGAGGAGAATACTTGAGTCACGAATTTGGCACACACTTAAGAAAATGTGGAATAGTTTCACAACTGACGCCGCCTGGAACACCTCAGCGTAATGGTGTGTCCGAACGTCGTAATCGCACTCTATTAGATATGGTGCGACCTATGATGTCTCTTACTGATTTACCGCTATCATTTTGGGGCTATGCTTTAGAGACTGCCGCATTCACTTTAAATAGGGCTCCGTTGAAATCCGTTGAGACGACACCGTATGAATTATGGTTTAGGAAGAAACCTAAGCTGTCGTTTCTAAAAGTTTGGGGATGCGATGCTTATGTCAAGAAACTTCAACCTGAAAAGCTCGAACCCAAGTCGGAAAAATGCGTCTTCATAGGATACCCTAAAGAAACTATTGGGTATACCTTCTACCTCAGATCCGAAGGCAAGATCTTTGTTGCCAAGAATGGATCCTTTCTAGAGAAGGAGTTTCTCTCGAAAGAAGTAAGTGGGAGGAAATTAGGACTTGATGAAGTATTACCTCTTGAACCGGAAAATGGCGCAACTCAAGAAAATGTTCCTGAGGTGCCTGCACCGACTAGAGAGGAAATTAATGATGATGATCATGAAACTTCAGATCAAGTTGCTACTGAACTTCATAGGTCCACAAGGACACATTCCGCACCAGAGTGGTACGGCAACCCTGTCTTGGAAATCATGTTGTTAGACAACGGTGAACCTTCGAACTATGAAGAAGCGATGGCGGGCCCGGATTCCGACAAATGGCTAGAAGCCATGAAATCCGAGATAGGATCCATGTATGAAAACGAAGTATGGACTTTGACTGACTTGCCCGTTGAGCAGTGAGCCATAGAAAATAAATGGATCTTTAAGAAGAAGACAGACGCGGATGGTAATGTGACCATCTATAAAGCTCGGCTTGTCGCTAAGGGTTATCGACAAGTTCAAGGGTTGAGTACGATGAGACTTTCTCACCGGTAGCGAAGCTAAAGTCCGTCCGAATCATGTTAGCAATTGCCGCGTTCTATGATTATGAGATATGGCAAATGGACGTCAAAACGACATTCCTTAATGGTTTCCTTAAGGAAGAATTGTATATGATGCAGCCGGAAGGTTTTGTCGATCCTAAGAATGCTGACAAGGTGTGCAAGCTCCAACGCTCGATTTATGGGCTGGTGCAAGCATGTGGGAGTTGGAACATTCGCTTTGATGAGATGATCAAAGCATTTGGGTTTACGCAGACTTATGGAGAAGCCTGCGTTTACAAGAAAGTGAGTGGGAGCTCTGTAGCATTTTTCATATTATATGTAGATGACATACTTTTGATGAGAAATGATATAGAACTCTTGGACAACATTAAGGCCTACTTGAATAAGAGTTTTTCAATGAAGGACCTTGGATAAGCTGCATATATATTAGGCACCAAGATCTATAGAGATAGATCAAGACGCCTCATAGGTCTTTCACAAAGCACATACCTTGATAAGATATTGAAGAAGTTCAATATGGAAAAGTCTAAGAAGGGGTTCTTGCCTGTGTTGCAAGGTGTGAAATTGAGCTCAGCTCAATGTCCGACCACGACAGAAGATATAGAAGAGATGAGTGTCATCCCCTATGCCTCATCCATAGGTTCTATTATGTATGCCATGCTGTGTACCAGACCTGATGTAAACCTTGCCGTAAGTTTGGTAGGTAGGTACCAAAGTAATCCCGGCAAGGAACACCGGACAGCGGTCAAGAATATCCTGAAGTACCTGAAAAGGAATAAGGAAATGTTTCTCGTTTATGGAGGTGACGAAGAGCTCGTCGTAAAGGGTTACGTCGACGCTACCTTCGACACAGATCTGGATGGCTCTAAGTCACAAACCGGATACGTGTATATTTTGAATGGTGGGGCAGTAAGCTGGTGCAGTTGCAAGCAGAGCATCGTGGCGGGATCTACATGTGAAGCGGAGTACATGGCAGCCTCGGAGGCAGCACATGAAGCAATTTGGGTGAAGGAGTTCATCACCGACCTAGGAGTCATACCCAATGCGTTGGCGCCAATCAAACTCTTCTGTGACAACACTGGAGCTATTGCACTTGCCAAGGAGCCCAAGTTTCACAAGAAGACTAGGCACATCAAGCGTCGCTTCAACTCCATTCGTGAAAATATTCAAGATGGAGACATAGACATTTGTAAAGTACATACGGACCTGAATGTAGCAGATCCGTTGACTAAACCTCTCCCTAGAGCAAAACATGATCAACACCAGAATTCCATGGGTGTTCAATTCATCACAATGTAACTATATTATTGACTCTAGTGCAAGTGGGAGACTGTTGGAAATATGCCCTAGAGGCAATAATAAAAGCATTATTATTATATTTCCTTGTTCATGATAATTGTCTTTTATTCATGCTATAATTGTGTTATCCGGAAATCGTAATACATGTGTGAATAAATAGACACCAACATGTCCCTAGTAAGCCTCTAGATGACTAGCTCGTTGATCAACAGATAGTCATGGTTTCCTGACTATGGACATTGGATGTCATTAATAACGAGATCACATCATTAGGAGAATGATGTGATGGACAAGACCCAATCATAAACATAGCACAAGATCGTATAGTTCGTTTGCTAGAGTTTTTCCAATGTCAAGTATCTTTTCCTTAGACCATGAGATCGTGTAACTCCCAGATACCGTAGGAGTGCTTTGGGTGTACCAAACGTCACAACGTAATTGGGTTACTATAAAGGTATACTACGGGTATCTCCAAAAGTGTCTGTTGGGTTGACACGGATCAAGACTGGGATTTGTCACTCCGTATGACGGAGAGGTATCTCTGGGCCCACTCGGTAATGCATCATCACAATGAGCTCAAAGTGACCAAGTGTCTGGTCACGGGATCATGCATTACGGTACGAGTAAAGTGACTTGCCGGTAACGAGATTGAACGAGGTATTGGGATACCGACGATCGAATCTCGGGCAAGTAACGTACCGATTGACAAAGGGAATTGTATACGGGGTTGCTTGAATCCTCGACATCGTGGTTCATCCAATGAGATCATCGAGGAGCATGTGGGAGCCAACATGGGTATCCAGATCCCGCTGTTGGTTATTGACCGGAGAGCAATCTCGGTCATGTCTACATGTCTCCCGAACCCGTAGGGTCTACACACTTAAGGTTCGGTGACACTAGGGTTGTAGGGATATGAATATGCAGTAGCCCGAAAGTTGTTCGGAGTCCTGGATGAGATCCCGGACGTCATGAGGAGTTCGAAATGGTCCGGAGGTGAAGAATTATATATAGGAAGTGCAGTTTCGGCCATCGGGAGAATTTCGGGGGTCACCGGTATTGTACCGGGACCACCGAAAGGGTCCCGGGGGTCCACCGGGTGGGGCCACCCATCCCGGAGGGCCCCATGGGCTGAAGTGGGAAGGGGAACCAGCCCATAGTGGGCTGGTGTGCCCCCTTGGCCCACCCCCTTGCGCCTAGGGTTGAAACCCTAGGGTGGGGGGCGCCCCACTTGCCTTGGGGGGTACTCCACCCCCTGGCCGCCGCCCCCCTTGGGAGATGGGATCTCCAGGGCCGGCGCCCCCCAGGGGGCCTATATAAAGGGAGGGGAGGGAGGGGCAGCCGCACCCTGAAGACCTGGCGTCTCCCTCTCCCCTGCTACACCTCTCTCTATCTCTCTCCGTAGAGCTCGGCGAAGCCCTGTCGGAGTACTGCTTCTCCATCACCACCACGCCGTCGTGCTGCTGCTGGAGCCATCTTCCTCAACCTCTCCTTTCCGCTTGCTGGATCAAGAAGGATGAGACGTGACGCTGACCGTACGTGTGTTGAACGCGGAGGTGCCGTCAGTTTGGCGCTAGGATCTCCGGTGATTTGGATCACGTTGAGTACAACTCCCTCATCCCCGTTCTTTGAACGTTTCCGCTCGCGATCTACAAGGTATATAGATGCATCTGATCACTCATTGCTAGATGAACTCATAGATGGATCTTGGTGAAACCGTAGGAAATTTTTTGTTTTCTGCAACGTTCCCCAACAGGGAGCCACTAACAAGGTTCTTCTTGATGGCGGGGACATGCCGCACGTTCTTCAGCTGCACGATCCTTCCCGAAGTAAACTTTAGATCGACCGTGCCAACACCAAGAACAGAAGCACTCGCGCCATTCCCCATCAGTACGGACCCGTGACTTGTGGCCTGGTAAGAAGAAAACAATGAAATGTCAGCACACACATGAACACCTGCACCTGTGTCGACCCACCAATCGGTGGACGACCAAACTGAAAATACAGCAAATGAATTACCGTACCCAGATGCACCACTCTCATTGTTGCTCACAATCATATTGACAAACTTGGAGTCCTGCCCTTGCTTCTTATACTTGTTTGGGCACTTGTTGGCCCAATGTTCAAGCGAACCACAAGTAAAGCAGCCCTCATCCTTCTTGTTCTTCTTGAAGGTCTTCTTACCCTTCTTCTTAAAGTCGGCACTCTGTTGGACACCGTTCTTTCCCTTGGGCTTGTGGGAATTGGGGTTCTTCTGATGCACCATGTTGGCCACAGAAGTTCCTTCGACCCCTTTTCCGTGCGAGTCCTTTGCCCTTGAATTCTGCTCAACACTCAGATGGCCAATGACATCCTCCACAGAGAATTCACGCCTCTGATGTTTCAGAGTGGTGGCAAAGTTCCTCCAGGAATTGGGAAGCTTAGCGATTATGCAGCCCGCGACAAACTTGCCCGGTAACTCGCACTTAAGAAGCTGAAGCTCCATAACAATGCATATTATCTCATGAGCCTGCTCCAATACAGGATGGTTTTCAACCATCTTGTAATCATGGAACTGCTCTATAATATACATCTCGCTCCCTGCATCGGCAGCCCCGAACTTAGATTCGAGCGCCTCCCACAAGTCCTTGGCAGACCGCACATGCAAATATGCGTCAACCAGCTTATCTCCAATCACGCTCAGAACTGCCCCGAGGAACACGACAGTGGCCTCCTTGAACGCCTTCTCCTGACCAGGAGCGATCGTTCCTGTGGGAGTCACACCGGCGACCCAGAACACGTTCATGGCAGTGAGCCATAAGGTGGTTTTAGTCTGCCAACACTTAAAGTACATCCCCGTAAACGGCGACGGTTTTAGTGCAGCAGCAAAACCAGAATTCGAAAAACTCCTACACAGATTAGGTTTTTGGATTGATAAGGAAATAGGCAGTTTTTCGATTAAATTAATCCATGAATAAATCATGAGCATGACACTGACAGCATTGATAACACACTGGTTACGATCTAACAGAGCATGTACTACGCATATAGTAGAAACATCTACGCATATCGCTAGTACTGCTAGAACAGAAAGAAACATGAGAGGGATAAACAATGTATACCCTCCAATCGGCCATGCGGCAGCGGTGGCGGCGGCAGTAGCCGCGGCATCCTCGGCGGCCTTCTTGTCGGCCTCGGCCTTCTCAGCGGCAGCACGGTCGGCGTTGGTCGACATGGTGATGACGAAGGTGATGCAGACGTAGATGAACAGAAGCGAGCAGTCGCGTAATCGCTACCCAAAAACCTAATCGCCCCTCTCCCGTATAGGATCCAGAGAGGCGGGGTTTCGGAGGCCTGCTCTCCCATTAACCGTGTACGCGGTGAACGTGACGGAGTCATCGGTGGCAGCAGCAGTAGAGGAACGACGTGGGCATGGAGGCGGAGATGCGTTCTGTTTTGTGGCGGCTAGGGTTGGCAGCGCCCCACATATATATGTGCGGCTGCGCGTGGAGAGACGTGGGCTGAACCCACGTCCAAGTCGGTAGCCCACGATCCGACGTTTCAGATCCTGGCCCCACCTATCAAAGACTCTCCGTTGCTGACCGACAAAAAGAAGCGCATAGGAGTGAGCTCGGCTCGGCTCAATCCCGCAAGCCGTGGCGCGTCGTGATGAGGCGTGGCATGGCGAGGCGAGCGGAGGAGGAGGAGTGCGCGCGGGCCTCATCTCTTGTCAAGCTCCAATAGCATGAGGAAGAGAATCCCTTATAAACCACTCCAACTCTCCTTCCACTCCCAAGGTGGGACTAAACTTCCCACCACCTTGTCATGCCACCTACATGGGCCCTTAGAGATCAAATCTGAAATTCTCATATGGGCTCTAGGCCCATCTCATATTTCAACAATCCCCCACCAGATCTCAGGGGCCCAGTTTGTCCTTTGTTCCAAATGTTGTTTTGATATACCAGCATCTCAGTGGAGACCAATTAAGGTTGAGCTCCACCGAGACCAAGTAGTTACACTCCTTCACAACTGAACAATGGACTATGCCTTGAATTGTCAGTTTGGCGTCAAGAAGTTCCACCACAAGTCTCACTGATACGAGTCTGCCGAAGGCCGACCCCTTGGGTGGAGCATATTAGTCACACTACTGGCCCGTTCATGAGCTTGCTAGAGATCACCCCAATCTCATAGACTGTGACCAGCAGTCGGGCTCATATATGTGTGTTCCTCCAAAGATCGGTATGTAGGATAGCATCTTGCTTATGCATATAAGCCTTGGAACACATTAAGACAATAGTCATCCTTCCATACAGTTTCAGAGAGTATTGCATCTCCAACGGAGTGGGTTAGTAAAGTTACTCTCCTCAGTTCACCACTGGCTTGTTTTCCCAGGTACTACTTCACGGGATCTCCGATCACATAGGTTGGGTTACTACCATGGCAACTCATGTGGGTCTCATACCCATCTCCCTTGATGAGTTATCTATCACAACACGTGATAGCCCTTTAGTAAAGGGATCTGCCAGATTCTTAGCTGTTTGAATATAATCCAATGCTATCACTCCGGAGTTCCTCAATTTTCTGACAACTTTCAATCTCATTCTTATGTGTTTGTTGGACTTCATGTTGTCCTTTGAACTCTTCACCTTGACAATAACTGTTTGATTGTCACAGTTCGTAAGGATGGCCGGAACCGGCCTCTCAACCACTGGCAAGTCCATCAACAAATCTCGAAGCCATTCTGCTTCGCCACCCGATGTGTCTAATGCAGTTAATTCTACTTCCATTGTCGATCTTGTTAAGATCGTTTGCTTGCAAGACTTGCAGGAAACAACACCACCTCCAAGAGTAAATATATACCCAGTTGTGGCCTTCATCTCATCAGCATCACAGATCCAATTTGCATCACTATACCTTCAAGTACCGACGGGTATCCGGTATAGTGAAGTCCATAGTCCATAGTACCTTTCAGATAGCGCATAACTCTCTCAAGAGCACGCCAGTGTACATCACCCGGTTTGGAAACAAATCGGCTCAGTTTGCTAATAGCAAATGCGATGTCAGGCCTCGTTGCGCTCGCTAGATACTGGATTGAACCAACAATCTGAGAGTATCTCAATTGATCTATAGCTGTGCCTTTAGACTTTCGAATCAGCACGCTAGGATCATATGGTGTTTGAGATGGTTTGCAGTCCGAATATCCAAAACGACTCAACACCTTCTCAACATAATGGGATTGCAGAAGTGTAATCCCACCTTCATCATCTCTCAATAGCTTGATGTTCAAGATAACATCGGCCACTCCAAGGTCCTTCATCTCAAAGTTCTGAGATAGGAAAGACTTAACTTCCTCGATCAACTTGATATTAGTCCCAAATATCAGTATGTCATCAACATACAAACACAGTATAACTCCTTCATCCCCACCATCGCGATAGTATACACATTTGTCAGCCTCATTAACAATAAAGCCAACAGATGTCAACGTTTCATTAAACTTGTCATGCCATTGCTTAGGCGCTTGTCTCAGGCCATACAAAGATTTCACCAACTTACACACCTTTCCTTCCTGACCATCCATCACAAAGCCATCAGGCTGTTGCATATAGATTTCCTCCTTTAGCTCTCCGTTTAGGAAAGCCGTCTTAACATCCATCTGATGAATGAGAAGACCATGCGAGGCCGCCAACGAGAGTAATACTCGAATGGTGGTCAGTCTGGCCACAGGTGAATAAGTGTCGAAGAAATCTTCTTCTTATTTCTGGGCGTAGCCCTTGGCCACAAGCCTAGCCTTGTACTTTTCTATTGTACCATCGGGCCTAAGCTTCTTCTTGAACACCCACTTGCATCCCAATGGTTTGCAACCATAAGAACGTTCAGTAAGCTCCCAAGTCCCATTAGCCATGATGGAATCCATCTCGCTACGGACCGCATCCTTCCAGTAGTCAGCTTCTGGAGATGCATACGCTTCTGAAATAGAAGTGGGATTATCCTCCACGAGGTATATGAAGAAATCATCACCAAAGGTCTTTACAGTCCTTTGTCTCTTGCCCCTACCAAGGGATTCCTCATTATCCTCCTCAGGATTTTCATCATGTGTTTGATTATAATATTCCATCAGAATGCCAGGTTCAGGAGTCTCCTTAGATTCCTTTCTAGAAGTGCTTTGTACATCTCTCATGGGAAAAATGTCCTCAAAGAATGTAGCATCTTTAGACTCCATAACTGTATCGACTTTCATGTCAGGTACCTCAGATTTCACTACTAGAAATCTATAGCCAACACTATTCATAGCCTAGCCCAAATTAACACAGTCCACAGTCTTTCGTCCAAGCTTACGCTTTTTGGGGATCGGCACATTAACTTTCGCCAAGCAGCCCTAGGTACGTAAGTACGAGAGTGTTGTCCTTCCCTTTTTCCACTTCTCGTAAGGAGTGATCTCGTTATCCTTTGTCGGAACTTTATTCAGGACATGACAGGATGTCATTATAGCCTCCCCCCACCATGCCTTGGATAAACCCGACGTATCTAACATGGCATTAACCAAATCAGTTATAGTACGGTTCTTCTTGAAGGTCTTCTTACGCTTCTTCTTAAAGTCGGCACTCTGTTGGACACCGTTCTTTCCCTTGGGCTTGTGGGAATTGGAGTTCTTCTGATGCACCATGTTGGCCACAGAAGTTCCTTCGACCCCTTTTCCGTGCGAGTCCTTTGCCCTTGAATTCTGCTCAACACTCATATGGCCAATGACATCCTCCACAGAGAATTCACGCCTCTGATGTTTCAGAGTGGTGGCAAAGTTCCTCCAAGAATTGGGAAGCTTAGCGATTATGCAGCCCGCGACAAACTTGCCCGGTAACTCGCACTTAAGAAGCTCAAGCTCCTTAACAATGCATATTATCTCAGGAGCCTGCTCCAATACAGGACGGTTTTCAACCATCTTGTAATCATGGAACTGCTCTATAATGTACATCCCGCTCCCTGCATCGGCAGCCCCGAACTTAGATTCGAGCGCCTCCCACAAGTCCTTGGCAGACCGCACATGCAAATATGCGTCAACCAGCTTATCTCCAATCACGCTCAGAACTGCCCCGAGGAACACGACAGTGGCCTCCTTGAACGCCTTCTCCTGACCAGGAGCGATCGTTCCTGTGGGAGTCACACTTGCGACGCAGAACACGTTCATGGCAGTGAGCCATAAGGTGGTTTTAGTCTGCCAACGCTTAAAGTACGTCCCCGTAAACGGCGACGGTTTCAGTGCAGCAGCAAAACCAGAATTCGAAAAACTCCTACATAGATTAGGTTTTTGGATTGATAAGGAAATAGGCAGTTTTTCGATTAAATTAGTCCATGAATAAATCATGAGCATGACATTAACAACATTGATAACACACTGGTTACGATCCAACAGAGCATGTACTACGCATATAGTAGAAACATCTATGCATATCACTAGTACTGCTAGAACGGAAAGAAACATGAGAGGGATAAACGATGTATACCCTCCAATCGGCCATGCGGCGGCGGTGGCGGCGGCAATAGCCGCGGCATCCTTGGCGGCCTTCTTGTCAGCCTCGGCCTTCTCAGCGGCAGCACAGTCGGCGTCGGTCGACATGGTGATGACGAAGGTGATGCAGACGTAGATGAACAGAAGCGAGCAGTCGCATAATCGCTACCCAAAAACCTAATTACCCCTCTCCCGTATAGGATCCGGAGAGGCGGGGTTTCAGAGGCCTGCTCTCTCGTTAACCGTGTACGCGGGGAACGGGACGAAGTCGTCGGCAGCGGCGGCAGCAGAGGAACAACGTGGGCGTGGAGCCGGAGATGCGTTCTGTTTCGTGGCGGCTAGGGTTGGCAGCGCCCCACATATATATGTGCAGCTGCGCGTGGAGAGACGTGGGCTGAACCCACGTCCAAGTCGGTAGCCCATGATCCGACGTCTCAGATCGTGGGCCCACCTGTCAAAGACTCTCCGTTCCTGACCAGCAAAAAGAAGCGCATAGGAGTGAGCTCGGCTCGGCTCAATCCCGCAACCCGCGGCGCGTCGTGACGAGGCGTGGTGTGGCGAGGCGAGCGGAGGAGCAGGAGTGCGCAAGGGCCTCATCCCTTCTCAAGCTCCAATAGCATGAGGAAGAGAATCCCTTATAAACCACTCCAACTCTCCTTCCACTTCCAAGGTGGGACTAAACTTCCCACCACCTTGTCATGCCACCTACATGGGCCCTTAGAGATCAAATCTGAAATTCTCATATGGGCTAAGCCCATCTCATATTTCAACAATCCCCCACCAGATCTCACGGCCCCAGTTTGTCCTTTGTTCCAAATGCTGTTTTGATATACCAGCATCTCAGTGGAGACCGATTTAGGTTGAGCTCCACCTAGACCAAGTAGTTACACTCCTTCACAACTGAACAATGGACTACGCCTTGAATTGTCAGTTTGACGTCAAAAAGTTTCACCACAAGTCTCACTGATACGAGGCTGCCGAAGGCCGACCCCTCGGGTGGAGCATATTGGTCACACTCCTGGCCTGTTCATGAGCTTGCTAGAGATCACCCCAATCTCATAGACTGTGACCAGCAGTCGGGCTCATATAGGCGTGTTCCTCCAAAGATCGCTCTGTAGGATAGCATCTTGCTTATGCATATAAGCCTTGGAACACATTAAGACAATAGTCATCCTTCCATACAGTTTCAGAGAGTATTGCATCTCCAACGGAGTGGGTTAGTAAAGTTACTCTCCTCAGTTCACCACTGGCTTGTTTTCCCAGGTCCTACTTCACGGGATCTCCGATCACATAGGTTGGGTTACTACCATGGCAACTCATGTGGGTCTCATACCCATCTCCCTTGATGCGTTATCTATCACAATACGTGATAGCCCTTTAGTAAAGGGATCTGCCAGATTCTTAGCCGTTTGAATATAATCCAACGCTATCACTCCGGAGTTCCTCAATTTTCTGACAGCTTTCAATCTCATTCGTATGTGTTTGTTGGACTTCATGTTGTCCTTTGAACTCTTCACCTTGACAATAACTGTTTGATTGTCACAGTTCATAAGGATGGCCGGAACCGGCTTCTCAACCACTAGCAAGTCCATCAACAGACCTCGAAGCCATTCTGCTTTGCCACCCGATGTGTCTAATGCTGTTAATTCTACTTCCATTGTCGATCTTGTTAAGATCGTTTGCTTGCTAGACTTGCAGGAAACAGCACCACCTCCAAGAGTAAATATATACCCAGTTGTGGCCTTCATCTCATCAGCATCACAGATCCAATTTGCATCACTATACCTTCAAGTACCGACGGGTATCCGGTATAGTGAAGTCCATAGTCCATAGTGTCAGGCCTCGTTGCGCTCGCTAGATACTGGAGTGAACCACCAATCTGAGAGTATCTCAACTGATCTATAGTTGTGCCTTTAAACTTTCGAATCAGCACGCTATGATCATATGGTGTTTGAGATGGTTTGCAGTCCGAATATCCAAAACGACTCAACACCTTCTCAACATAATAAGATTGCAGAAGTGTAATCCCACCTTCATCATCTCTCGATAGCTTGATGTTCAAGATAACATCAGCCACTCCAAGGTCCTTCATCTCAAAGTTCTGAGATAGGAAAGATTTAACTTCCTCGATCAACTTGAGATTAGTCCCAAATATCACTATGTCATCAACATACAAACACAGTATAACTCCTTCGCCCCCACCATAGCGATAGTATACACATTTGTCAGCCTCATTAACAACAAAGCCAACAGATGTCAACGTTTCATTAAACTTCTCATGCCATTGCTTAGGCGCTTGTCTCATACCATACAAAGATTTCACCAACTTACACACCTTTCCTTCCTGACCACCCATCACAAAGCCATCAGGCTGTTGCATATAGATTTCCTCCTTTAGCTCTCCGTTCAGGAAAGCCGTCTTAACATCCATCTGATGAATGAGAAGACCATGCGAGGCCGCCAACGAGAGTAATACTCGAATGGTGGTCAGTCTGGCCACAGGTGAATAAGTGTCGAAGAAATCTTCTTCTTCTTTCTGGGCGTAGCCCTTGGCCACAAGCCTAGCCTTGTACTTTTCTATCGTACCATCGGGCCTAAGCTTCTTCTTGAACACCCACTTGCATCCCAATGGTTTGCAACCATAAGGACGTTCAGTAAGCTCCCAAGTCCTGTTAGCCATGATGGAATCCATCTCGCTACGGACTACAGCCTTCCAGCAGTCAGCTTCTGGAGATGCATACGCTTCTGAAATAGAAGTGGGATTATCCTCCACGAGGTATATGAAGAAATCATCACCAAAGGTCTTTACAGTCCTTTGTCTCTTGCCCCTACCAAGGGATTCCTCATTATCCTCCTCAGGATTTTCATCATGTGTTTGATTATAATATTCCATCAGAATGGCAGGTTCAGGAGTCTCCTCAGATTCCTGTCTAGAAGTGCTTTGTACATCTCTCATGGGAAAAATGTCCTAAAAAAATGTAGCATCTTTAGACTCCATAATTGTACCGACTTTAATGTCAGGTACCTCAGATTTCACTACTAGAAATCTATAGCCAACACTATTCATAGCGTAGCCCAAATTAACACAGTCCACAGTCTTTGGTCCAAGCTTACGCTTTTTGGGGATCGGCACATTAACTTTCGCCAAGCAGCCCCAGGTACGTAAGTACGAGAGTGTTGTCCTTCCCTTGGTCCACTTCTCGTAAGGAGTGATCTTGTTATCCTTTGTCGGAACTTTATTCAGGACATGACAGGATGTCATTATAGCCTTCCCCCCACCATGCCTTGGATAAACCCGACATATCTAACATGGCGTTAACCAAATCAGTTAGAGTACGGTTTTTCTGCTCGACAACCCCATTTGACTGAGGTGAGTAGGGAGGCGTCTTCTCATGAATAATGCCGTGTTCCGCACAAAAGGCATCAAACTCTTTCAAGAAGTACTCTCCACCACGATCTGACCGGACTCGTTTAATTTTCTTTTCAAGTTGTTTCTCAACTTCTGCCTTATAGATTTTGAAGTACTGTAGAGCCTCATCTTTAGTATTTAACAGATACACATAGCAATAACTAGTGGAATCATCTATCAAAGTCATGAAATATTTCTTTCCACCTTTAGTCAACACACCATTCATCTCACAAAGATCAGAATGTATGAGTTCCAGTGGCGCCAAGTGTCTCTCCTCTGCTGCCTTGTAAGGCCTGCGAGTTTGCTTAGATTGCACACACGAATGGCACTTAGAACCTTTGGCTAAAGTGAAACTCGGGATTAAATTCGATTTTGCTAGCCGCGTCATAACACCGAAACTAATGTGACAAAGACGTGAATGCCATACTTCAGATTCATTAACGATCAAATGAATATTGTTCATGACTTTATTACATAGATATGCAAGAGAAAGGCGGAACATGCCTCCGCATTCATAACCCTTTTCAACAAATAGTCCATATTTCATAACAACTAATTTATTAGACTCGAATACCAACTTAAACCCTTCTCTACATAGAAGGGAGTGTTGGAAATATGCCCTAGTGGCAATAATAAAAGCATTATTATTATATTTCCTTGTTCATGATAATTGTCTTTAATTTATGCTATAATTGTGTTATCCGGAAATCGTAATACATGTGTGAATAAATAGACACCAACATGTCCCTAGTAAGCCTCTAGTTGACTAGCTTGTTGATCAACACATAGTCATGGTTTCTTGACTATGGACATTGGATGTCATTGATAACGAGATCACATCATTAGGAGAATGATGTGATGGACAAGACCCAATCCTAAACATAGCACAAGATCGTATAGTTCGTTTGCTAGAGTTTTTCCAATGTCAAGTATCTTTTCCTTAGACCATGAGATCGTGTAATTCCCGGAGCTAGGTCTATGCGTAGTTCTTTTTGCACAAGTAGAACACAATTTGTTGTGGGCGTAGATGTTGTCAACTTTCTTGCCGCTACTAGTCTTATTTTGCTTCAGCAGTATTGTGGGATGAAACGGCCCGGACCAACCTTACACATACGCTTACGTGAGACCGGTTCCACCGACTAACATGCACTAGTTGCATAAGGTGGCTGGCGGGTGTCTGTCTCTCCCACTTTAGTTGGAGCGGATTCGACGAAAAGGGTCCTTATGAAGGGTAAATAGAATTTTACAAATCACGTTGTGGCTTTCACGTAGGTAAGAAAACGTTCTTGCTAGAACCCTATAGCAGCCACGTAAAACTTGCAACGACAATTAGAGGACGTCTAACTTGTTTTTGCAGCAAGTGTTTTGTGATGTGATATGGCCAAAGTTGTGATGAATGATGAATGATATATATGTGATGTATGAGATGTTCATGCCATTATAATAGGAATCACGACTTGCATGTCGATGAGTATGACAACCGGCAGGAGCCATAGGAGTTGTCTTTATTTTTTGTATGACCTGCGTGTCATTGAGAAACGCCATGTAAATTACTTTACTTTATTGCTAAACGTGTTAGCCATAGTAGTAGAAGTAATAGTTGGCGAGCAACTTTATGGAGACACGATGATGGAGATCATGGTGTCATGCCGGTGACAAGATGATCATGGAGCCCCAAGATGGAGATCACAGGAGCAATATGATATTGGCCATATCATGTCACTATTATTATTTGATTGCATCAGATGTTTATCATGTTTTTACATCTAGTTTACTTAGAACGACGGTAGTAAATAAGATGATCCCTCATAATAATTTCAAGAAAGTGTTCCCCTAACTGTGCACCGTTGCGATAGTTCGTTGTTTCGAAGCACCACGTGATGATCGGGTGTGATAGATTCCAATGTTCACATACAACGGGTGTAAGACAGATTTACACATGCAAACACTTAGGTTGACTTGATGAGCCTAGCATGTACAGACATGGCCTCGGAACACAGAAGACCGAAAGGTCGAGCATGAGTCGTATAGAAGATATGATCAACATGAAGATGTTCACCGACGTTGACTAGTCCGTCTCACGTGATGATCGGACACGGCCTAGTTAACTCGGATCATGTTATACTTAGATGACTGGAGGGATGTCTATCTGAGTGGGAGTTCATTGAATAATTTGATTAGTTGAACTTAATTATCATGAACTTAGTCTAAAATATTTACAATATGTCTTGTAGATCAAATGGCCAACGTTGTCCTCAACTTCAATGCGTTCCTAGAGAAAACCAAGCTGAAAGACGATGGCAGCAACTATACGGACTGGGTCCGGAACCTGAGGATCATCCTCATAGCTGCCAAGAAAGATTATGTCCTACAAGCACTGCTAGGTGAAGCACCTGTTCTCCCTACAGAACAAGATGTTATGAACGCTTGGCAGACACGTTCCGATGATTACTCCCTCGTTCAGTGCGGCATGCTTTACAGCTTAGAGCCGGGTCTCCAAAAGCATTTTGAGAGACACGGAGCATATGAGATGTTCGAAGAGCGGAAAATGGTTTTTCAAGCTCATGCCCGGGTCGAGAGATATGAAGTCTCTGACAAGTTCTTCAGCTGTAAGATGGAGGAAAATAGTTCTGTCAGTGAGCACATACTCACTATGTCTGGGTTACATAACCGCTTGACTCAGCTGGGAGTTAATCTCCCGGATGACGTAGTCATTGACAGAATCCTCCAGTCGCTTCCACCGAGCTACAAGAGCTTTGTGATGAACTTCAATATGCAAGGGATGGAAAAGACCATTCCTGAAGTATTTGCAATGCTGAAATCAGCAGAGGTAGAAGTCAAAAAGGAACATCAAGTGTTGATGGTGAATAAAACCACTAAGTTTAAGAAAGGCAAGGGTAAGAAAAACTTCAAGAAGGACGGCAAGGGAGTTGCCGCGCCCGGCAAGCAAGCTGCCGGGAAGAAGCCAAAGAATGGACCCAAGCCCGAGACTGAGTGTTTTTATTGCAAGGGAAGTGGTCACTGGAAGCGGAACTGCCCGAAATACTTAGCGGACAAGAAGGCCGGCATCACGAAAGGTATATGTGATATACATGTAATTGATGTGTACCTTACCAGTACTCGTAGTAGCTCTTGGGTATTTGATACCGGTGCAGTTGCTCACATTTGTAACTCAAAGCAGGAGCTGCGGAATAAGCGGAGACTGGCGAAGGACGAGGTGACGATGCGCGTCGGGAATGGTTCCAAGGTCGATGTGATTGCCGACGGCACGCTACCTCTACATTTACCTACGGGATTAGTTTTGAACCTCAATAATTGTTATTTAGTGCCAAGTTTGAGCATGAACATTGTATCAGGATCTCGTTTAATATGAGATGGCTACTCATTTAAATCCGAGAATAATGGTTGTTCTATTTATATGAGAGATATGTTTTATGGTCATGCTTTGATGGTGAATGGTTTATTCTTAATGAATCTCGAGCGTAATGCTACACATATTCATAGTGTGAATACCAAAAGATGTAAGATTGATAATGATAGTCCCACATACTTATGGCACTGCCGCCTTGGTCACATAGGTGTCAAACGCATGAAGAAGCTCCATATGGATGGACTTTTAGAGTCTCTTGATTACGAATCATTTGACACGTGTGAACCATGCCTCATGGGTAAAATGACCAAGACTCCGTTCTCAGGAACAATGAAGCGAGCAACCAACTTATTGGAAATCATACATACTGATGTGTGCGGTCCAATGAGTGATGAGGCTCGCGGTGGCTATCGTTATGTTCTCACCCTCACTGATGACTTGAGTAGATATGGGTATGTCTATTTAATGAAACACAAGTCTGAGACCTTTGAAAAGTTCAAGGAATTTCAGAGTGAGGTTGAGAATCAACGTGACAGGAAAATCAAGTTCTTGCGATCAGATCGTGGAGGAGAATACTTGAGTCAAGAATTTGGCACACACTTAAGAAAATGTGGAATAGTTTCACAACTGACGCCGCCTGGAACACCTCAGCGTAATGGTGTGTCCGAACGTCGTAATCGCACTCTATTAGATATGGTGCGATCTATGATGTCTCTTACCGATTTACCGCTATCATTTTGGGGCTATGCTTTAGAGACTGCCGCATTCACTTTAAATAGGGCTCTGTCAAAATCCGTTGAGACGACACCGTATGAATTATGGTTTGGGAAGAAACCTAAGCTATCATTTCTAAAAGTTTGGGGATGCGATGCTTATGTCAAGAAACTTCAACCTGAAAAGCTCGAACCCAAGTCGGAAAAATGCGTCTTCATAGGATACCCTAAAGAAACTATTGGGTATACCTTCTACCTCAGATCCGAAGGCAAGATCTTTGTTGCCAAGAATGGATCCTTTCTAGAGAAGGAGTTTCTCTCGAAAGAAGTAAGTGGGAGGAAAGTAGAACTTAATGAAGTATTACCTCTTGAACCGGAAAATGGCGCAACTCAAGAAAATGTTCCTGAGGTGCCTGCACCAACTAGAGAGGAAATTAATGATGATGATCATGAAACTTCAGATCAAGTTGCTACTGAACTTCGTAGGTCCACAAGGACACGTTCCGCAGCAGAGTGGTACGGCAACCCTGTCTTGGAAATCATGTTGTTAGACAACGGTGAACCTTCGAACTATGAAGAAGCGATGGCGGGCCCGGATTCCGACAAATGGCTAGAAGCCATGAAATCCGAGATAGGATCCATGTATGAAAACGAAGTATGGACTTTGACTGACTTGCCCGTTGAGCGACGAGCCATAGAAAATAAATGGATCTTTAAGAAGAAGACAGACGCGGATGGTAATGTGACCATCTATAAAGCTCGGCTTGTCACTAAGGGTTATCGACAAGTTCAAGGGGTTGACTACGATTAGACTTTCTCACCGGTAGCGAAGCTAAAGTCCGCTCGTATCATGTTAGCAATTGCCGCATTCTATGATTATGATATGTGGCAAATCGACGTCAAAACGGCATTCCTTAATGGTTTCCTTAAGGAAGAATTGTATATGATGCAGCCGGAAGGTTTTGTCGATCCTAAAAATGCTGACAAGGTGTGCAAGCTCCAACGCTTGATTTATGGGCCGGTGCAAGCATCTCGGAGTTGGAACATTCGCTTTGATGAGATGATCAAAGCATTTGGGTTTACGCAGACTTATGGAGAAGCCTGCGTTTACAAGAAAGTGAGTGGGAGCTCTGTAGCATTTCTCATATTATATGTAGATGACATACTTTTGATGGGAAATGATATAGAACTCTTGGACAGCATTAAGGCCTACTTGAATAAGAGTTTTTCAATGAAGGACCTTGGAGAAGCTGCATATATATTAGGCATCAAGATCTATAGAGATAGATCAAGACGCCTCATAGGTCTTTCACAAAGCACATACCTTGATAAGATATTGAAGAAGTTCAATATGGATCAGTCTAAGAAGGGGTTCTTGCCTGTGTTGCAAGGTGTGAAATTGAGCTCAGCTCAATGTCCGACCACGACAGAAGATATAGAAGAGATGAGTGTCATCCCCTATGCCTCAGCCATAGGTTCTATTATGTATGCCATGCTGTGTACCAGACCTGATGTACACCTTGCCGTAAGTTTGGTAGGTAGGTACCAAAGTAATCCCGGCAAGGAACACTGGACAGCGGTCAAGAATATCCTGAAGTACCTGAAAAGGACTAAGGAAATGTTTCTCATTTATGGAGGTGACGAAGAGCTCGTCGTAAAGGGTTACGTCGACGCTAGCTTCGACATAGATCTGGATGACTCTAAGTCACAAACCGGATACGTGTATATTTTGAATGGTGGGGCAGTAAGCTGGTGCAGTTGCAAGCAGAGCGTCGTGGCGGGATCTACATGTGAAGCGGAGTACATGGCAGCCTCGGAGGCAGCACATGAAGCAATTTGGGTGAAGGAGTTCATCATCGACCTAGGAGTCATACCCAATGCATCGGGGCCAATCAAACTCTTCTGTGACAACACTGGAACTATTGCACTTGCCAAGGAGCCCAGGTTTCACAAGAAGACCAGGCACATCAAGCGTCGCTTCAACTCCATTCGTGAAAATGTTCAAGATGGAGACATAGACCTTTGTAAAGTACATACGGACCTGAATGTAGCAGATCCATTGACTAAACCTCTCCCTAGAGAAAAGCATGATCAACACCAGAGTTCCATGGGTGTTCGATTCATCACAATGTAACTAGATTATTGACTCTAGTGCAAGTGGGAGACTGTTGGAAATATGCCCTAGAGGCAATAATAAAAGCATTATTATTATATTTCCTTGTTCATGATAATTGTCTTTTATTCATTTTATAATTGTGTTATCCGGAAATCGTAATACATGTGTGAATAAATAGACACCAACATGTCCCTAGTAAGCCTCTAGATGAATTGCTCGTTGATCAACATATAGTCATGGTTTCCTGACTATGGACATTGGATGTCATTGATAACGAGATCACATCATTAGGAGAATGATGTAATGGACAAGACCCAATCCTAAACATAGCACAAGATCGTATAGTTCGTTTGCTAGAGTTTTTCCAATGTCAAGTATCTTTTCCTTAGACCATGAGATCGTGTAACTCCCGGATACCGTAGGAGTGCTTTGGGTGTACCAAACGTCACAACGTAACTGGGTGACTATAAAGGTATACTACGGGTATCTCCGAAAGTGTCTGTTGGGTTGACACGGATCAAGACTGGGATTTGTCACTCCGTATGACGGAGAGGTATCTCTGGGCCCACTCGGTAATGCATCATCACAATGAGCTCAAAGTAACCAAGTGTCTGGTCACGGGATCATGCATTATGGTACGAGTAAAGTGACTTGCCGGTAACGAGATTGAACGAGGTATTGGGATACCGACGATTGAATCTCGGGCAAGTAACGTACCGATTGACAAAGGGAATTGTATACGGGGTTGCTTGAATCCTCGACATCATGGTTCATCCGATGAGATCATCGAGGAGCATGTGGGAGCCAACATGGGTATCTAGATCCCGCTGTTGGTTATTGACCGGAGAGCAATCTCGGTCATGTCTACATGTCTCTCGAACCCGTAGGGTCTACACACTTAAGGTTCGGTGACGCTAGGGTTGTAGGGATACGAATATACAGTAGCCCGTAAGTTTTTCGGAGTCCCGGATGAGATCCCAGACGTCACGAGGAGTTCCGGAATGGTCCGGAGGTGAAGAATTATATATAGGAAGTGCAGTTTCGGCCATCGGGAGAATTTCGGGGGTCACCGGTATTGTACCGGGACCAGCGGAAGGGTCTCGGGGGTCCACCGGTTGGGGCCACCCATCCCGGAGGGCCCCATGGGCTGAAGTGGGAAGGGGAACCAGCCCATAGTGGGCTGGTGCGCCCCCTTGGCCCACCCCCTTGCGCCTAGGGTTGAAACCCTAGGGTGGGGGGAGGGGCGCCCCACTTGCCTTGGGGGGTACTCCACCCCCCTGGCCGCCGCCCCCATTGGGAGATGGGATCTCCAGGGCTGGCGCCCCCCCAGGGGGCCTATATAAAGGGAGGGGAGGGAGGGGCAGCCGCACCCTGAAGCCCTGGCGTCTCCTTCTCCCCTGCTACACCTCTCTCTCTCTCTCCGTAGAGCTCGGCGAAGCCCTGTCGGAGTACTGCTTCTCCATCACCACCACGCCGTCGTGCTGCTGCTGGAGCCATCTTCCTCAACCTCTCCTTTCCCCTTGCTGGATCAAGAAGGAGGAGACGTCAGGCTGACCGTACGTGTGTTGAACGCGGAGGTGCCATCCATTCGGCGCTAGGATCTCCGGTGATTTGGATCACGTCGAGTACGACTCCCTCATCCCCGTTCTTTGAACGCTTCCGCTCGCGATCTACAAGGTATGTAGATGCATCCGATCACTCATTTCTAGATGAACTCATAGATGGATCTTGGTGAAACCGTAGGAAAATTTTTGTTTTCTGCAACGTTCCCCAACAGGGAGCCACTAACGAGGTTCTTCTTGATGGCGGGGACATGCTGCACGTTCTTCAGCTGCACGATCCTTCCTGAAGTAAACTTCAGATCGACCGTGCCAACACCAAGTACAGAAGCACTCGCGCCATTCCCCATCAGTACGGACCCGTGACCGGTGGCCCGGTAAGAAGAAAACAATGAAATGTCAGCACACACATGAACACCCGCACCTGTGTCAACCCACCAATCGGTGGACGGCCAAACTGAAAATACAGCAAATAAATTACCGTACCCAGATGCACCCACTCTCATTGTTGCTCACAATCATATTGACAGACTTGGAGTCCTGCACTTGCTTCTTATACTTGTTTGGGCACTTGTTGGCCCAATGTTCAAGCGAACCACAAGTAAAGCAGCCCCCATCCTTCTTGTTCTTCTTGAAGGTCTTCTTACCCTTCTTCTTAAAGTCGGCACTCTGTTGGACACCGTTCTTTCCCTTGGGCTTGTGGGAATTGGAGTTCTTCTGATGCACCATGTTGGCCACAGAAGTTCCTTCGACCCCTTTTCCGTGCGAGTCCTTTGGCCTTGAATTCTGCTCAACACTCAGATGGCCAATGACATCCTCAACATAGAATTCACGCCTCTTATGTTTCAGAGTGGTGGCAAAGTTCCTCCAGGAATGGGGAAGCTTAGCGATTACGCAGCCCGCGACAAACTTGCCTGGTAACTCGCACTTAAGAAGCTCAAACTCCTTAACAATGCATATTATCTCATGAGCCTGCTCCAATACAGGACGGTTTCCAACCATCTTGTAATCATGGAACTGCTCTATAATATACATCTCGCTCCCTGCATCGGCAGCCCCGAACTTAGATTCGAGCGCCTCCCACAAGTCCTTGGCAGACCGCACATGCAAATATGCGTCAACCAGCTTATCTCCAATCACGCACAGAACTACGCCGAGGAACACGACAGTGGCCTCCTTGAACGCCTTCTCCTGACCAGGAGCGATCGTTCTTGTGGGAGTCACACCGGCGACCCAGAACACGTTCATGGCAGTGAGCCATAAGGTGGTTTTAGTCTGCCAACGCTTAAAGTACGTCCCCGCAAACGACGACGGTTTCAGTGCAATAGCAAAACCAGAATTCAAAAAACTCCTACACAGATTAGGTTTTTGGATTGATAAGGAAATAGGCAGTTTTTCGATTAAATTAATCCATGAGTAAATCATGAGCATGACATTGACAGCATTGATAACACACTGGTTACGATCTAACAGAGCATGTACTACGCATATAGTAGAAACATCTACGCATATCGCTAGTACTGCTAGAACAGAAAGAAACATGAGAGGGATAAACGATGTATACCCTCCAATCGGCCATGCGGCGGCGGTGGCGGCGGCAGTAGCCGCGGCATCCTCGGCGGCCTTCTTGTCGGCCTCGGCCTTCTCAGCGGCAGCACGGTCGGCGTCGGTCGACATGGTGATGACGAAGGTGATGCAGGCGTAGATGAACAAAAGCGAGCAGTCGTGTAATCGCTACCCAAAAACCTAATCGCCCCTCTCCCGTACAGGATCCGGAGAGGCAGGGTTTCGGAGGCCTGCTCTCCCGCTAACCGTGTACGCGGTGAACGGGACGGAGTCGTCGGCGGCAGCAGCAGCAAAGGAACGACGTGGGCATGGAGGCGGAGATGCACTCTGTTTCATGGCGGCTAGGGTTGGCAGTGCCCCACATATATATGTGCGGCTGCGCGTGGAGAGACGTGGGCTGAACCCACGTCCAAGTCGGTAGCCCACGATCCGATGTCTCAGATCGTGGCCCCACCTGTCAAAGACTCTCCGTTCCTGACCGGCAAAAATAAGCGCATAGGAGTGAACTCGGCTCGGCTCAATCCCGCAACCCGCGGCGCGTCGTGACGAGGCGTGGCGTGGCATGGCGAGGCGAGCGGAGGAGGAGGAGTGCGCGAGGGCCTCATCTCTTCTCAAGCTCCAATAGCATGAGGAAGAGAATCCCTTATAAACCACTCCAACTCTCCTTTCACTCCCAAGGTGGGACTAAAGTTCCCACCACCTTGTCATGCCACCTACATGGGCCCTTAGAGATCAAATCTGAAATTCTCATATGGGCTCTAGGCCCATCTCATATTTCAACAATCCCCCACCAGATCTTAGGGGCCCAGTTTGTCCTTTGTTCCAAACGCTGTTTTGATATACCAGCATCTCAGTGGAGACCGATTAAGGTTGGGCTCCACCTAGACCAAGTAGTTACACTCCTTCACAACTGAACAATGGACTATGCCTTGAATTGTCAGTTTGGCGTCAAGAAGTTTCACCACAAGTCTCACTGATACGAGGCTGCCGAAGACCGACCCCTCGGGTGGAGCATATTAGTCACACTCCTGGCCTGTTCATGATCTTGCTAGAGATCACCCCAATCTCATAGACTGTGACCAGCAGTCGGGCACATATAGGTGTGTTCCTCCAAAGATCGCTCTACAGGATAGCATCTTGCTTATGCATATAAGCCTTGGAACACATTAAGACAATAGTCATCCTTCCATACAGTTTCAGAGAGTATTGCATCTCCAACGGAGTGGGTTAGTAAAGTTACTCTCCTCAGTTCACCACTGGCTTGTTTTCCCAGGTCCTACTTCACGGGATCTCCGATCACATAGGTTGGGTTACTACCATGGCAACTCATGTGGGTCTCATACCCATCTCCCTTGATGCGTTATCTATCACAACACGTGATAGCCCTTTAGTAAAGGGATCTGCCAGATTCTTAGCTGTTTGAATATAATCCAACGCTATCACTCCGGAGTTCCTCAATTTTCTGACAAATTTCAATCTCATTCTTATGTATTTGTTGGACTTCATGTTGTCCTTTGAACTCTTCACCTTGACAATAACTGTTTGATTGTCACAGTTCATAAGGATGGCCGGAACCGGCTTCTCAACCACTGGCAAGTCCATCAACAGATCTCGAAGCCATTCTGCTTCGCCACCCGATGTGTCTAATGCTGTTAATTCTGCTTCCATTGTCGATCTTGTTAAGATCGTTTGCTTGCAAGACTTCCAGGAAACAGCACCACCTCCAAGAGTAAATATATACCCAGTTGTGGCCTTCATCTCATTGGCATCAGAGATCCAATTTGCATCACTATACCCTTCAAGTACCGACGGGTATCCGGTATAGTGAAGTCCATAGTCCATAGTACCTTTCAGATAGCGCATAACTCTCTCAAGAGCACGCCAGTGTGCATCACCTGGTTTGGAAACAAATCGGCTCAGTTTGCTAATAGCAAATGCGATGTCATGCCTCGTTGCGCTCGCTAGATACTGGAGTGAACCAACAATCTGAGAGTATCTCAATTGATCTATAGCTGTGCCTTTAGACTTTCGAATCAGCACGCTAGGATCATATGGTGTTTGAGATGGTTTGCAGTCCGAATATCCAAAACGACTCAACACCTTCTCAACATAATGGGATTGCAGAAGTGTAATCCCACCTTCATCATCTCTCAATAGCTTGATGTTCAAGATAACATTGGCCACTCCAAGGTCCTTCATCTCACAGTTCTGAGATAGGAAAGACTTAACTTCCTCGATCAACTTGAGATTAGTCCCAAATATCAGTATGTCATCAACATACAAACACAGTATAACTCCTTCGCCCCCACCATAGCAATAGTATACACATTTGTCAGCCTCATTAACAACAAAGCCAACAGATGTCAATGTTTCATTAAACTTGTCATGCCATTGCTTAGGCGCTTGTCTCAGGCCATACAAAGATTTCACCAACTTACACACCTTTCCTTCCTGACCATCCATCACAAAGCCATCAGGCTGTTACATATAGATTTCCTCCTTTAGCTCTCCGTTCAGGAAAGCCGTCTTAACATCCATCTGATGAATGAGAAGACCATGCGAGGCCGCCAACAAGAGTAATACTCGAATGGTGGTCAGTCTGGCCACAGGTGAATAAGTGTCGAAGAAATCTTCTTCTTCTTTCTGGGCGTAGCCCTTGGCCACAAGCCTAGCCTTGTACTTTTCTATCATACCATCGGGCCTAAGCTTCTTCTTGAACACCCACTTGCATCCCAATGGTTTGCAACCATAAGGACGTTCAGTAAGCTCCCAAGTCCCGTTAGCCATGATGGTATCCATCTCGCTACGGACCGCATCCTTCTAGTAGTCAGCTTCTGGAGATGCATACACTTCTGAAATAGAAGTGGGATTATCCTCCACGAGGTATATGAAGAAATCATCACCAAAGGTCTTTACAGTCCTTTGTCTCTTGCCCCTACCAAGGGATTCGTCATTATCCTCCTGAGGATTTTCATCATGTGTTTGATTATAATATTCCATCGGAATGGCAGGTTCAGGAGTCTCCTCAGATTCCTGTCTAGAAGTGCTTTGTACATCTCTCATGGAAAAAATGTCCTCAAAGAATGTAGCATCTTTAGACTCCATAATCGTACCGACTTTCATGTCAGGTACCTCAGATTTTACTACTAGAAATCTATAGCCAACACTATTAATAACGCAGCCCAAACTAACACAGTCCACAATCTTTGGTCCAAGCTTATGCTTTTTTGGGGATCGACACATTAACTTTCGCCAAGCAGCCCTAGGTACGTAAGTACGAGAGTGTTGTCCTTCCCTTGGTCCACTTCTCGTAAGGAGTGATCTTGTTATCCTTTGTCGGAACTTTATTCAGGACCTGACAGGATGTCATTATAGCCTTCCCCCCCCACCACGCCTTGGATAAACCCGACGTATCTAACATGGCATTAACCAAATCAGTTAGAGTACGGTTTTTCTGCTCGGCAACCCCGTTTGACTGGGGTGAGTAGGGAGGCGTCCTCTCGTGAATAATGCCGTGTTCCGCACAAAAGGCATCAAACTCTTTCGAGAAGTACTCGTCACCACGATCTGACCGGACTCGTTTAATTTTCTTTGCAAGTTGATTCTCAACTTCTGCCTTATAGATTTTGAAGTAGTGTAGAGCCTCATCTTTAGTATTTAACAGATACACATAGCAATATCTAGTGGAATCATCTATCAAAGTCATGAAATATTTCTTTCCACCTTTAGTCAACACACCATTCATCTCATAAAGATCAGAATGTATGAGTTCCAGTGGCGCCAAGTGTCTCTCCTCTGCTGCCTTGTGAGGCTTGCGAGGTTGCTTAGATTGCACACACGAATGGCACTTAGAACCTTTGGCTAAAGTGAAACTCGGGATTAAATTCGATTTTGCTAGCCGCGTCATAACACCGAAACTAATGTGACAAAGACGTGAATGCCATACTTCAGATTCATTAACACTCAAATGAATATTGTTCACGACTTTATTACATAGATCTGCAAGAGAAAGGCGGAACATGCCTCCGCATTCATAACCCTTTTCAACAAATAGTCCATATTTCGTAACAACCAATTTATTAGACTCGAATACCAACTTAAACCCTTCTCTACATAGAAGGGAGCCACTAACGAGGTTCTTCTTGATGGCGGGGACATGCTGCACGTTCTTTAGCTGCATGATCCTTCCCGAAGTAAACTTCAGATCGACCGTGCTAACACCAAGAACAGCAGCACTCGCGCCATTCCCCATCAGTACGGACCCGTCACCTGTGGCCTAGTAAGAAGAAAACAATGAAATGTCAGCACACACATGAACACCTGCACCTGTGTCGACCCACGAATCGGTGGACGGCCAAACTGAAAATACAACAAATAAATTACCGTACCCAGATGCACCACTCTCATTGTTGCTCACAATCATATTGACAGACTTGGAGTCCTGCCCTTGCTTCTTATACTTGTTTGGGCACTTGTTGGCCCAATGTTCAAGCGAACCACAAGTAAAGCAGCCCTCATCCTTCTTGTTCTTCTTGAAGGTCTTCTTACCCTTCTTCTTAAAGTCGGCACTCTGTTGGACACTGTTCTTTCCCTTGGGCTTGGGGGAATTGGAGTTCTTCTGATGCACCATGTTGGCCATAAAAGTTCCTTCGACCCCTTTTCCGTGCGAGTCCTTTGCCCTTGAATTCTGCTCAACACTCAGATGGCTAATGACATCCTCCACAGAGAATTCACACCTCTTATGTTTCAGAGTGGTGGCAAAGTTCCTCCAGGAATTGGGAAGCTTAGCGATTATGTAGCCCGCGACAAACTTGCCCGGTAACTCGCACTTAAGAAGCTCAAGCTCCTTAACAATGCATATTATCTCATGAGCCTGCTCCAATACAGGATGGTTTTCAACCATCTTGTAATCATGGAACTGCTCTATAATATACATCTCGCTCCCTGCATCGGCAGCCCTGAACTTAGGTTCGAGCGCCTCCCACAAGTCCTTGGCAGACCGCATATGCAAATATGCGTCAGCCAGCTTATCTCCAATCAAGCTCAAAACTGCCCCGAGGAACACGACAGTGGCCTCCTTGAGCGCCTTCTCCTGACCAGGAGCGATCGTTCTTGTGGGAGTCACACCGGCGACCCAGAACACGTTCATGGCAGTGAGCCATAAGGTGGTTTTAGTCTTCCAACGCTTAAAGTACGTCCCCGTAAACGGCGACGGTTTGAGTGCAGCAGCAAAACCAGAATTCAAAAAACTCCTATACAGATTAGGTTTTTGGATTGATAAGGAAATAGGTAGTTTTTCCATTAAATTAATCCATGAATAAATCATGAGCATGACATTGACAGCATTGATAACACACTGGTTACGATCTAACAGAGCATGTACTATGCATATAGTAGAAACATCTACGCATATCGCTAGTACTGCTAGAACAGAAAGAACCATGAGAGGGATAAACAATGTATACCCTCCAATCGGCCATGCAGCGGCGGTGGCGGCGGCAGTAGCCGCGACATCCTCGGCGGCCTTCTTGTTGGCCTCGGCCTTCTCAGCGGCAGCACGGTCGGCGTCGGTCGACATGGTGATGACTAAGGTGATGCAGATGTAGATGAACAGAAGCGAGCAGTCGCGTAATTGCTACCCAAAAACCAAATCCCCCTCTCCCGTACAGGATCCGGAGAGGTGGGGTTTCAGAGGCCTGCTCTCCCGTTAACCGTGTACGTGGTGAACGGGACGGAGTCGTCGGCGGCAGCAGCAGCAGAGGAACGACGTGGGCGTGGAGGCGGAGATGCGTTCTGTTTCGTGGCGGCTAGGGTTGGCAGCGCCCCACATATATATGTGCGGCTGCGCGTGGAGAGACGTGGGCTGAACCCACATCCAAGTCGGTAGCCCACGATCCAACATCTCAGATCGTGGCCCCACCTGTCAAAGACTCTCCGTTCCTGACCGGCAAAAAGAAGCGCATAGGAATGAGCTCGGCTCGGCTCAATCCCGCAACCCACGGCGCGTCGTGACGAGGCGTGGCGTGGCGAGGCGAGCGGAGGAGGAGGAGTGCGTGAGGGCCTCATCTCTTCTCAAGCTCCAATAACATGAGGAAGAGAATCTCTTATAAACCACTCCAACTCTCCTTCCACTTCCAAGGTGGGACTAAACTTCCCACCACCTTGTCATGCCACCTACATGGGCCCTTAGAGATCAAATCTGAAATTCTCATATGGGCTCTAGGCCCATCTCATATTTCAACAATCCCCCATGAGATCACAGGGGCCCAGTTTGTCCTTTGTTCCAAATGCTGTTTTGATATACCAGCATCTCAGTGGAGAACGATTAAGGTTGAGCTCCACCTAGACCAAGTAGTTACACTCCTTCACAACTGAACAATGGACTATGCCTTGAATTGTCAGTTTGGCGTCAAGAAGTTTCACCACAAGTCTCTCTGATATGAGGCTGCCGAAGGCCGACCCCTCGGGTGGAGCATATTAGTCACACTCCTGGCCTATTTATGAGCTTGCTAGAGATCACCCCAATCTCATAGACTGTGACCAGCAGTCGGGCTGATATAGGTGTGTTCCTCCAAAGATCGCTCTGTAGGATAGCATCTTGCTTATGCATATAAGCCTTGGAACACATTAAGACAATAGTCATCCTTCCATATACTTTCAGAGAGTATTGCATCTCCAACGGAGTGGGTTAGTAAAGTTACTCTCCTCAGTTCACCACTGGCTTGTTTTCCCAGGTCCTACTTCACGGGATCTCCGATCACATAGGTTGGGTTACTACCATGGCAACTCATGTGGGTCTCATACCCATCTCCCATGATGCGTTATCTATCACAACACGTGATAGCCCTTTAGTAAAGGGATCTGCCAGATTCTTAGCTGTTTGAATATAATCCAACGCTATCATTCCGGAGTTCCTCAATTTTCTGACAGCTTTCAATCTCATTCTTATGTGTTTGTTGGACTTCATGTTGTCCTTTGAACTCTTCACCTTGACAATAACTGTTTGATTGTCACAGTTCATAAGGATGGCCGGAACCGGCTTGTCAACCACTGGCAAGTCCATCAACAGATCTCGAAGCCATTCTGCTTCGCCACCCGATGTGTCTAATGCTGTTAATTCTGCTTCCATTGTCGATCTTGTTAAGATCGTTTGCTTGCAAGACTTCCAGGAAACAGCACCACCTCCAAGAGTAAATATATACCCAGTTGTGGCCTTCATCTCATTGGCATCAGAGATCCAATTTGCATCACTATACCCTTCAAGTACCGACGGGTATCCGGTATAGTGAAGTCCATAGTCCATAGTACCTTTCAGATAGCGCATAACTCTCTCAAGAGCACGCCAGTGTGCATCACCTCGTTTGGAAACAAATCGGCTCAGTTTGCTAATAGCAAATGCGATGTCAGGCCTCGTTGCGCTCGCTAGATACTGGAGTGAACCAACAATCTGAGAGTATCTCAATTGATCTATAGCTGTGCCTTTAGACTTTCGAATCAGCACGCTAGGATCATATGGTGTTTGAGATGGTTTGCAGTCCGAATATCCAAAACGACTCAACACCTTCTCAACATAATGGGATTGCCGAAGTGTAATCCCACCTTCATCATCTCTCAATAGCTTGATGTTCAAGATAACATCGGCCACTCCAAGGTCCTTCATCTCACAGTTCTGAGATAGGAAAGACTTAACTTCCTCGATCAACTTGAGATTAGTCCCAAATATCAGTATGTCATCAACATACAAACACGGTATAACTCCTTCGCCCCCACCATAGCAATAGTATACACATTTGTCAGCCTCATTAACAACAAAGCCAACAGATGTCAATGTTTCATTAAACTTGTCATGCCATTGCTTAGGCGCTTGTCTCAGGCCATACAAAGATTTCACCAACTTACACACCTTTCCTTCCTGACCATCCATCACAAAGCCATCAGGCTGTTACATATAGATTTCCTCCTTTAGCTCTCCGTTCAGGAAAGCCGTCTTAACATCCATCTGATGAATGAAAAGACCATGCGAGGCCGCCAACAAGAGTAATACTCGAATGGTGGTCAGTCTGGCCACAGGTGAATAAGTGTCGAAGAAATCTTCTTCTTCTTTCTGGGCGTAGCCCTTGGCCACAAGCCTAGCCTTGTACTTTTCTATCGTACCATCGGGCCTAAGCTTCTTCTTGAACACCCACTTGCATCCCAATGGTTTGCAACCATAAGGACGTTCAGTAAGCTCCCAAGTCCCGTTAGCCATGATGGAATCCATCTCGCTACGGACCGCATCCTTCCAGTAGTCAGCTTCTGGAGATGCATACACTTCTGAAATAGAAGTGGGATTATCCTCCACGAGGTATATGAAGAAATCCTCACCAAAGGTCTTTACAGTCCTTTGTCTCTTGCCCCTACCAAGGGATTCCTCATTATCCTCCTCAGAATTTTCATCATGTGTTTGATTATAATATTTCATCGGAATGGCAGGTTCAGGAGTCTCCTTAGATTCCTGTCTAGAAGTGCTTTGTACATCTCTCATGGGAAAAATGTCCTCAAAGAATGTAGCATCTTTAGACTCCATCATTACCGACTTTCATGTCAGGTACCTCAGATTTCACTACTAGAAATCTATAGCCAACACTATTCATAGTGTAGCCCAAATTAACATAGTCCACAGTCTTTGGTCCAAGCTTACGCTTTTCGGGGATCGTCACATTAACTTTCGCCAAGCAGCCCCAGGTACGTAAGTACGAGAGTGTTGTCCTTCCCTTGGTCTACTTCTCGTAAGGAGTGATCTCGTTATCCTTTGTCGGAACTTTATTCAGAACATGACAGGATGTCATTATAGCCTCCCCCACCATGCCTTGGATAAACCCGACGTATCTAACATGGCGTTAAGCAAATCAGTTTGAGTACTGTTCTTCTTGAAGGTCTTCTTACCCTTCTTCTTAAAGTCAGCACTCTGTTGGACACCGTTCTTTCCCTTGGGCTTGTGGGAATTGGAGTTCTTCTGAGGCACCATGTTGGCCACAGAAGTTCCTTCGACCCATTTTCCGTGCGAGTCCTTTGCCCTTGAATTCTGCTCAACACTCAGATGGCCAATGACATCCTCCACAGAGAATTCACGCCTCTGATATTTCAGAGTGGTGGCAAAGTTCCTCCAGGAATTAGGAAGCTTAGCGATTATGCAGCCCGCGACAAACTTGCCCGGTAACTCGCACTTAAGACACTCAAGCTCCTTAACAATGCATATTATCTCACGAGCCTGCTCCAATACAGGACGGTTTTCAACCATCTTGTAATCATGGAACTGCTCTATAATATACATCTCGCTCCCTGCATCGGCAGCCCCGAACTTAGATTCGAGCGCCTCCCACAAGTCCTTGGCAGACCGCACATGCAAATATGCGTCAACCAGCTTATCTCCAATCACGCTCAGAACTGCCCCGAGGAACACGACAGTGCCCTCCTTGAACGCCTTCTCCTGACCAGGAGCGATCGTTCCTGTGGGAGTCACACTGGCGACCCAGAACACGTTCATGGCAGTGAGCCATAAGGTGGTTTTAGTCTGCCAACGCTTAAAGTACGTCCCCGTAAACGGCGACGGTTTCAGTGCAGCAACAAAACCAGAATTCGAAAAACTCCTACACAGATTAGGTTTTTGGATTGATAAGAAAATAGACAGTTTTTCGATTAAATTAATCCATGAATAAATCATGAGCATGACATTGACAGCATTGATAACACACTGGTTACGATCTAGCAGAGCATGTACTACGCATATAGTAGAAACATCTACGCATATCGCTAGTACTGCTGGAACAGAAAGAAACATGAGAGGGATAAACGATGTATACCCTCCAATCGGCCATGCGGCGGCGACGGCGGCGGCAGTAGCCGCGGCATCCTCGGCGGCCTTCTTGTCGGCCTCGGCCTTCTCAGCGGCAGCACGGTCGGCGTCGGTCGACATGGTGATGACGAAGGTGATGCAGACGTAGATGAACAGAAGCGAGCAGTCGCGTAATCGCTACCCAAAAATCTAATCGCCCCTCTCCCGTACAGGATCCGGAGAGGCGGGGTTTCGGAGGCCTGCTCTCCCGTTAACCGTGTACGCGGTGAACGGGACGGAGTCGTCGGCGGCAGCAGCAGCAGAACAACAACGTGGGCGTGGAGGCGGAGATGCGTTCTGTTTCGTGGCGGCTAGGGTTGGCAGCGCCCCACATATATATGTGCGGCTGCGCGTGGAGAGACGTGGGCTGAACCCACGTCCAAGTCGGTAGCCCACGATCCAACGTCTCAGATCGTGGCCCCACCTGTCAAAGACTCTCTGTTCCTGACCGGCAAAAAGAAACGCATAGGAGTGAGCTCGGCTCGGCTCAATCCCGCAACCCGCGGCGCGGCGCGGCGCGCCGCGGCGTGATGTGGCGTGGCGAGCGGAGGAGGAGGAGTGCGCGAGGGCCTCATCTCTTCTTAAGCTCCAATAGCATGAGGAAGAGAATCCCTTATAAACCACTCCAACTCCCCTTCGACTTCCAAGGTGGGACTAAACTTCCCACCACCTTGTCATGCCACCTACATGGTCCCTTAGAGATCAAATCTGAAATTCTCATATGGGCTCTAGGCCCATCTCATATTTCAACAATAATTAGCGCCCACACGTCTCTTTTTTTCCTCCCGGTCCCTCTTACACGCGTGCGTGTGGGTGAAATAGATAACGCCCACACATCCGGTACGTCAGGCCTCGTACCTCGTGGTCCCGCACGCCCTACATGACACTTTACCGCGCGCCCCGCAGTTGCCATGGACCGGACCCTCGTCCATGTTCGTTTAAGTGCAGTTGCCATGTCGCTGAACTACGGTTGCCATGTCGGACAACTACAGTTGCCATGTTTGCTCAACTGCAGTTGCCATCTCAGGTCAAAGTTCCAGATTGCCATTTTTTGGATAACTACAGCTGTTGCCATGTGTGGTCTGGTCTACTGTAGTTGCCATGATTTCAAAACTTTAGGAGTTGCCACCTACTAACACTAGGCAGTTGCCATGTAGCGCTACAAAAAAAAGGCATGAAAAAACATGTTCGGGTAAAAGAGAGAGTTGCCATGTGCTCACAAGCACGCTAGGGCAGTTGCCATTTAAAAAGAAAGAGTTGTCATTTGCTTACGTGCACGCTAGGGCAGTTTGCCATGTATCATGCAAAACATATGGCAACTAACATGTTCGGGTAAAAAAAAGAGAGTTGCCATCTGCTTGCAATCATACTATAACAGTTGCCATGTACACTGCAAAATACATGGCAACTGGCAGGTTGGGTGTGGGAGAGGAGGCGGGTGTGTGGGCGAGATGGCAAACGCCCACACACCAGCCCTTGTGCGTGACTGAAAAACTGATGTGTGGGCAAACTGCTAAACGCCCACACACCGACCACTCCGTGTGGTAAAATGGGTGTGTGGGCGATCTCTCTCACACACCACACACGCGAGTTGTCCTACGTGACATACAAAATCAGCTAATTCGTGTCAAGATTCGTACAGAAATTACTGGACGATGATGGAGGCGTGTGGACGAATTGGCTAACGCCCACACATGTAGGCGTTAACATTTTCGTAAAATTTGAAACACCTGGAAAACAGCAAAAACGTATTAATTAACCATGCTCTATCTTTGCCGACTTAAAAAGATGAAACTTACTTTCTTTTCGAGCAAATAATATCTGGACCAACTGCAGGACATACCTTAAAAAAGAACAGAAAAACTACGGAGTAGCATGCATGAGGAGTCAATTATTATATACTCCAGTACACACTAGGCAGCATAAATTGGAGCGTGACAGCGCCACCCCGTTTTAACTTTGTCCCGTCTTTTGCACGGAGGAGAAAAGCAGGTACCTATGTGACCGCCAAGCTACACCGCCGAGCGAGATCACTGTGCGCACAGCCGCGACGAAAGCAACGAGCCAAAAGTTTGCTCCCGACACGACATCTACTCGGGTCATCGATCCAGCCCCGGCGGCAGCCCGACGCGACAGCGACGGCATACAACTCCCCATGCTGACACACCTCTCTTTCATTCTTTTGTCGTCGTGGGCTTTCGCCGTCCTCCGCCGCTGGCGATCGGCTTGAGCTTGACCCGTGAACAGTGCGCGCACGGACAAGGACAGCCACCCCATCCATCTACTCAGGCCAACTCCACCGCACGATCCGAAACGGACATCCGATTTGACCGGATTTTGTTCCTTTGAGACAGCAATGAGTTCGCCCATATCCTCGTCTGTCCGATAAATCGTGGATGCGTCCAACGCGTGACCGTATCTTAAATCTTGTTCGTGTCGGATGTGTTAAAAAACATAAAAACTTAAATAAAATAACTTAAAAAAGTAAATGAACGCAGTTTAAAAAACTTTAAACTTAAGTTAGGGTTCATTGTCACAAAACGGCCCAGTTTCACGTCCAACTTGACATAATTAAATATAAAAAAACGGCCGCCGCCAGGGCGCTCCTGCCTGTGCCCGTCGATGCCGTCGCCGTCTTCAGTGGCCGCCGGCGTCGTCGTCGTTGACGAGGTCCACGTAGGCCAGCAGCGTCCAGAGGTGGGCCGGCGGTGCGTGGTAGACGGGGGCGGGCTGGACGGCGGGAGGTGCCTGCACGACCTCCTCCCGTGACGACGCCTTCCGCTCCGGTGACCGCTATGGAGTGGCGCACCAGTTCACGCCCACGGCGGTCGCCATTTCCGGTACAGTGCAGGACCAGCCCCATCCCTGACCCACCAGACCCGGCTGGAACGCGGCCACCGGCTCCTCCTCCATCGCCTCCTCGGGGATGGCTACCTCGCCGGCGGCGGAGCGGGCCATCATCTCCTCCAGGCCCTCCCATTGTCGCTCATCGTGCGTGTACATGGAGTCCTTCATGACACGCGCCATGAGACGGGCCTCCTCCTCCTCCTCTGTCATGTGAGGAGGTGGTGGTGGAGATGGCGAAGGCGACGGCGATGGCGTGGGCGTGAGGTCGCGCACCAGCCTACGCCCGCGCTCCTGGGGACCAGGCGCTGCACGCTCCCGACGTGGCCGCCGCGGCCCAGACGCCGTAACGGCGAAGAAGGAGGCACACCGCATGTCGTGCTCGTCCCTGAGCCAGGTATCCCAGAGGGAGGAGTCCGGGGCGTACCTGTCGTCGTAGTACAGGTTGTCGGGAAGGAGGCGGTGGCGGCGCTCGATGTCTTGACGGCGCGCACGGCCGCTCGCTGGGACCGGCGGGATCGGCACACGGTCCGCGGACAGGTGCCAGTTGTTGGGGAGGTGGACGTCACTCCAGGGGAGCGGCGTCCTCGTCTTCCAATAACGGCGGCACACCGACGCGCGGATGTAGTGCCGGTCACGCTCGCCGGCGAATGTGGGGCGATGGAGAACGCGGGCGGCGCGAGGGGCCGGCGTGGTGGTGATGCGGCGTCCTTCACGGAGCCGGCACGGCGCCCCGACGAGGAGCCGGCCTCGCGGTCATGCTTCCCCTTGCGGTTCCAGAAGCCCATGGCTTCGAGGTGGCTGATCAGCGAGCTCGAGGGCAAGGGAGGGCTAGAGTTTGGCGCTGTCGAGTTTCGATGAGGCCGGGGGATGGAGTGGGGTAGTGTGGACGATGACCAGTCCACGGGTTCCCTATTTAAGAAGGACGGCGACCTTTCACTGAGCCGATGACAGGTGGGGCCGGCCACTCATGCGCATAAATGTTGACGGGCGGGAAATAGGTGGTCGCCCCGCCACGTGGCCAGACGCGGCCGAGCGGCGTGTCTGTTCGGTGTCCGCGACGACTCAAACCCGACGCAAAGATACGTTCAAAATAGATTGGCCCGGACACAAAATGAACTAAATAGGTCTGACCCGTCACGTGCTGAATCACCTTGTTTGTCTGTTTTACCGCAAACAAACGAGACCGGATAGAATGGGGTCATGCGACGAAGTTGGCCTAATATACACAGTCCGCGGCGTACGTAGCCCGGGAATGGCGCACTTTGCATGTACGAAGAGGAGCACGGCGCCGGCGATCATGTGATCCGAATTGGGCATTCCAACGGTGCAGTCAGCCGGGACGAGCTAAAAAACTGCTGTCCCTCCCTATTTACTGTAGCGTACACTCGGTACCGGTACGTACCTCTCCTTTGGTAGCATTACCTTTTCCATAAGAAATGCGATTTGCGGTAAAATTGACAAATTTGATCTATGGATAAAATCAAATCCTAGAATGAACTGTCCGTAAAACTATTTCACGCGGCTAATCTTTTTATGTGACGCCTGACACAAAGGCGCCACACTACACTGTGCAATGCCTCACAGATAGGCGCTACACGCCTAGCCAGCATCGCATCCGTGTGATCCAAAAATTAGTAAGTCAGTGTGCAGCGTCTGAGAGTTAGGCGTCACACTACATAGTGTAGCGCCTAGCTTCTAGACGTTGCACTAGTGGTTGCTTCATTTTATAGTGCAAACACTAGTGCAGCACCTGAGAGCTAGGTGCCACACTATACAGTGCAGCGTCTAGTTCTTAGGCTCTGCACAATGACTTAACAATTTTTAGGCACTCTGGGATGCAAAGCTGGCCAGACGTGTAGTACCTATATGTGAGGTGTTGCACAATGTAGTGTGGCGCCTTTGTGTCGGACGTCACACAAAATGGTCAGCCGCGTGAAATAGTTTCACGGACAGTTCATTCTATGATTTGATTTCGTCCACAAGTTAAATTTGTTAAATTTGGCGCGACTCGCTGTACCACTCACTGCACCCCCGACGTACCAAGCCGGCAATGCCAACGAAGCCACGCCACAAAACGGCTGAACCGCCAACTGCAATCGGCGCATGCACGCACCCGCCCGTCCGTAGCCAGGATAAGTTCGAGCGAGTAGCTAGCCAGCTAGCGGGTCGAGGGACTTTGCTAGACGTACGGAGTTTTATGAGGGATTTACAGGTTGCCTAACATTGATTAGCCGAAGATTGATTAAGATGTATGGGCCCACCGATGGAAATCGAGGAGGGGGGGGGGGGGGGGGGGGGAGGGGGGGGGGGATGGGCAAGCATGACAAGCAACCAACAGAGATTGTGCATATTCCTCCGTAAACTGATATAAAATTGTTTAGATCACTACAATAGTTATAATGATCTAAACGATTTTATATTAGCTTACAACGGAAGTATGTACTAGGCAGTAGGCGCACATACCTTCATTGTTTGTCGATTGGTTATTCGACCTCCTCCTTTGGCCCGGGCGGTTGGACCAATGTGAATGGACTATTCCACAAAAAAGTGAATACAAATGAAAAGAAAATTTGGGTTGCTCTACAACCTTAAACTCCACTGCTACTTTGCCACAACACATGTTCCACGTGTGCATAAAATGTAGATGCACAAACGCATGAAAGAACGAAGCACATCGGCACCATGAGGGCGTTGCAAAAGAAAACTTTATAACAAAATGCTACGAGAGGTGAGACCGTGAATACAGCTGGAGAAATAACGATGGGGCCATTGTCCTTAGCTTGTCGTGGTTCAAACTCAACGTCGCTAGACAAGAAGGGCACGAAGAATGTCAACCACTTTGGTGGTTAGCACCAAATTTGACGCTCATTTGAGACTAGCACCCACAAGCCCCTATCTGAACTTACCCAAGTCATCGATGAAACAGATAGAGGATCGAGGGCCTTTGTTCCTAGAAGTGCCGACACCGGCTCCACCGACCCGGGGAGACCGTATTCGGGCCCAGTCTCACAATCGAAGGAGGAAACATTGGATTGAGGAAGGCAGATGCACATTGTCGAGAGCACACAACCACCGCTGGAGCTAAAAACAAGGATCATGACATGGAACTACGATAGACAGGCACTATAGCCTACACCACAAGGTGGCACACCCACTGGAAATATAGAGTGGTGACGTGAAGACATCGTAGTGTATACTGCACATGTGAAATGTCATTATCTAGAAACATAAGCCAAGGGTTTCCACCATATATTTAGCTTCATGGCTATATATGGGGACAGAAGGGGGCGACGAGTCGAGGAGAGTGGTTGGGAAACAGTGGGAGGAAGGGATTGTCTAGATGATGGTAACTTGAAAATGCTCATCCACGGTCGGACAGGTACTACTATGCTACCGGCACCCCCCCTCCCGGCCTTGGATGGTTGGTCTAATCGACACGGCAAGGGTGGGAAAGGGTTGCGGTGGATGGAGATGAGCAAAAAAGGTCGACACGACACTGATCAAAAGAGAGATGGCCGGATGAGACGGCGACTCGAGAGGGGTGAAAATTGAGGGGTTTCACACTTCACTCCTAGCCCTTTTCAAGATAAAAATGACTTTGGACAGCAACCAAGGAACAAGATATGACAATGCCCGGCACAGGCCCAGGCCCCGCAGGTCAGCGGCTCCCCGAGCCTTGGCCTACACACATGTTCTGTTAGGAAAGCACGGTCGCAATGGAAAGGGACCGATGTTGGTAGCAGCACAGTAGTAGCAACAAACGTCGCGATCCATCGACCACAGGCCCCTTTATTCGCTTGCATGCTTTGCCATCCCCTCCAGATCGCCACGACACAGACATACACGGACGCGGACACTACGCTCTCACATCACGCTCAGCCCGTGGCCAGCACCCATCTCCCCTCGTCCCATGGCTGTGGCAAGTCCTCATCTCCCACCACCAGTCCGCCACCACTCCCTCGCCGTGGATCCAGCTCATATAGAACAACAACATATATGTCTATGTCTTTGTGTTTGGTTCCGACACTGACGGACCGCACGCATGTTTTCACAGAAGAAAAAAAGATTCAGGCGTTCATTCTTCCCATGATTTGCAGCGAGGAATCGCCATGGATTCATATCATTCATGAGTGGTAGCCAAAACAACGGAAAAAAAAGAAATCTGTTCACATGGATTACAAAAACAATCAGCCCCATTCTGGGAGCTGTCCAATCGGAGTAAAACTGAAGCTGCCTGCACCGGTGGTGCTTCTTGATGACTGCATCCAGGTTGCGGTGATTCGCCTTTAGAGTTTGAACTGAGCTCCTATGCTATCTATGCTCATGGATTACACAAACAATCATTCGACTCCATGCTATCTATGCTCTCTGATAATCGCCACCCTGCTGCGCTGCGCTCCTTCCAGCCATACGTACAAGTGGCAAAAGGGCTTCCTTCCTCCTAGCTCAGTAGCCTATCGCCGCTTGTGTCCGTTAGTATGGTCGGCCTATACGCTGTCTTCGTGAAGTCACTGCAAAATTCACCAGCAAATTTGCTGAATATGTTAGTATCTATAGTCTGGACAAGAAATGGAGAAATGAGAAAGAAACATGCACTAGCAGAAGATGTTTTCTCCCATCACAAAAATAAAAATAAAAAAAGAAGGATGATGAGGTTTCCTTTACAGCATGGACACGTTGGTTGTCTCTGGTGGGCATTCCTGAAGACTGAAGTCAAAGTACCAAAGGGGGATGCTTCCATGGCAAGAACACCTAGATTTTCGGTGGTTGAAGACAGGTCAATTTGGATGTATTAGAAGAAAATCCGCACCTACTGATGTTGGGGATCGTAGCAGAAATTTAAAATTTTCTACGCATCACCAAGATCAATCTATGGAGTAATCTAGCAATGAAGGAAAGGAGAGTGTGTCTACATACCCTTGTAGATCTCTAAGCGGAAGCGTTGCAAGAACGCGGATGAAGGAGTCGTACTTGTAGTGATTCAGATCGCGGTTGATTCCGATCTAAGCGCCAAACCACGGCGCCTCCGCGTTCAACACACGTGCAGCCCGGTGACGTCTCCTACGCCTTGATCCAGCAAGGGGAGAAGGAGAGGTTGGGGAAGATTCCATCCAGCAGCAGCACGACGGCATGGTGGTGAAGGAGGAGCGTGGCAATCCCGCAGGGCTTCGCCAAGCACCGCGGGAGAAGAGGAGGACTTGGGAGAGGGGGAGGGCTGCGCCAGAACTTGGGTGCGTCTGCCCTCCCACCCCCACATATATATAGGGGCAAGGGAGAGGGGGGCCGGCCCTCTCAGATCCAATCTGAGGAGGGGGCGGCGGCCAGGGGGTTTGCCTTGCCCCCCAAGGCAAGGGGGGCGCCCCCCCTTTAGGGTTCCCCCAAACCCTAGGCGCATGGGCCCTAGGGGGGAGGCGCCCAGCCCACTAAGGGGCTGGTCCCTCTCCACACACAACCCATAGGGCCCTCCAGGGCAGGTGGACCCTCCCGGTGGACTCCCGGAACCCCTCCAGTGGTCCCGGTACAATACCGGTAACGCCTGAATTATTCCGGTGACCGTATGATGACTTCCCATATATAAATCTTTACCTCCGGACCATTCCGGAACTCCTCGTGATGTTCGGGATCTCATCCGGGACTCCGAACACCATTCGGTAACCACATATATATATTCCCTATAACCCTAGCATCATCGAACCTTAAGTGTGTAGACCCTACGGGCTCGGGAGTCATGCAGACATGGCCGAGACAACTCTCCGGTCAATAACCAATAGCGGGATCTGGATACCCATGTTGGCTCCCACATGCTCCACGATGATCTCATCGGATGAACCACTATGTCAAGGATTCAATCAATCCCGTATACAATTCCCTTTGTCTATCGGTACGATACTTGCCCGAGATTCGATCGTCGGTATCCCGATACCTTGTTCAATCTCGTTACCGGCAAGTCTCTTTACTCGTTCCATAACACATCATCCCGTGATCAACTCCTTGATCACATTGTGCTGTTGGGGAACGTAGCAGAAATTCAAAATTTTCCTACGTGTCACCAAGATTTATCTATGGAGAGACCAGCAACGAGGGGAAGAAGAGTGCATCTACATACCCTTGTAGATCGCTAAGCGGAAGCGTTCAAGAGAACGGGGTTGAAGGAGTCGTACTCGTCGTGATCCAAATCACCGGAGATCCTAGTGCCGAACGGACGGCACCTCCGCGTTCAACACACGTACAGCCCGGTGACGTCTCCCACGCCTTGATCCAGCAAGGAGAGAGGGAGAGGTTGAGGAAGACTCCATCCATCAGCAGCACAACGGCGTGGTGGTGGTGGAGGAGCGTGGCAATCCTGCAGGGCTTCGCCAAGCACCACGGGAGAGGAGATGGACTTGGGAGAGGGGAAGGGCTGCACCAAAGGCAAAGGGTAAGAAGTCCTCCATCTCCCCCACTATATATAGGGGGGCCAAGGGGGGGGGCGCCAGCCCTAGGAGGTCCAATCTCCTAGGGGGGCGGCGGCCAAGGGAGGAATCCCTCCTCCCCAAGGCACCTAGGAGGTGCCTTCCCCTTGTGGGACTCTTTCCTTCTTGAACCCTAGGCGCATGGGCCTCTTGGGGCTGGTGCCCTTGGCCCATGTAGGCCAAGACGCACCCCCTACAGCCCATGTGGCCCCCGGGGCTGGTGGCCCCACTTGGTGGACCCCCGGGACCCTCCCGGTGGTCCCGGTACGTTACCGATAAACCCCGAAACTATTCCGGTGACCAAAATGAAGGAAATATGCCCTAGAGGCAATAATAAAGTTATTATTTATTTCCTTATATCATGATAAATGTTTATTATTCATGCTAGAATTGTATTAACCGGAAACATAATACATGTGTGAATACATAGACCAACAGAGTGTCACTAGTATGCCTCTACTTGACTAGCTCGTTAATCAAAGATGGTTATGTTTCCTAACCATGAACAAAGAGTTGTTATTTGATTAACGAGGTCACATCATTAGTAGAATGATCTGATTGACATGACCCATTCCATTAGCTTAGCACCCGATCGTTTAGTATGTTGCTATTGCTTTCTTCATGACTTATACACGTTCCTATAACTATGAGATTATGCAACTCCCGTTTACCGGAGGAACACTTTGGGTACTACCAAACGTCACAACGTAACTGGGTGAATATAAAGGAGTATTACAGGTGTCTCCAATGGTAGATGTTGGGTTGGCGTATTTCGAGATTAGGGTTTGTCACTCCGATTGTCGGAGAGGTATCTCTGGGCCCTCTCGGTAATGCACATCACATAAGCCTTGCAAGCACTGCAACTAATGTGTTAGTTGTGAGATGATGTATTACGGAACGAGTAAAGAGACTTGCCGGTAACGAGATTGAACTAGGTATTGGATACCGACGATCGAATCTCGGGCAAGTAACATACCGATGACAAAGGGAACAATGTATGTTGTTATGCGGTCTGACCGATAAAGATCTTCGTAGAATATGTAGGAGCCAATATGGGCATCCAGGTCCTGCTATTGGTTATTGACCGGAGACGTGTCTCGGTCATGTCTACATTGTTCTCGAACCGTAGGGTCCGCACGCTTAACGTTACGATGACAGTTATTATGAGTTTATGCATTTTGATGTACCGAAGGTTGTTCGGAGTCCCGGATGAGATCACGGACATGACGAGGAGTCTCGAAATGGTCGAGACGTAAAGATTGATATATTGGAAGCCTATGTTTGGACATCGGAAGTGTTCCGGGTGAAATCGGGATTTTACCGGAATACCGGGAGGGTTACCGAAACCCCCCGGGAGACTAATGGGCCTATTGGGCCTTAGTGGAAAAGGAAAAAAAGGGAAAGCCCACAAGCTGGCCGGCGCCCCCCTTCCCAAAGTCCTAGTAGGACTAGGATAGGGGCCGGCCCCCCTTCTCTCTCCTTTTCCCCCCGGGAGTCCTAATAGGATTAGGATTGGGGGGAGGAGTCCTACTCCCGGTGGGAGTAGGACTCCCCTGCGCCTCCTCTCCCTTGGCCGGCCGGCTCCCCTCCTCCAACCTTTATATACGGGGGCAGGGGGCACCCCAAGACACACAACTTGATCCTTGAGATCGTTCCTTAGCCGTGTGCGGTGCCCCCTGCCACCAAATTCCACCTCGGTCATATCGTTGTAGAGCTTAGGCGAAGCCCTGCGTCGGTAGTACATCAAGATCGTCACCACGCCGTCGTGCTGACGGAACTCTTCCTCGACGCTTTGCTGGATCGGAGCCCGAGGATCGTCATCGAGCTGAACGTGTGCTAAGAACTCGGAGGTGTCGGAGTAACGGTGCTTGGATCGGTCGGATCGGGAAGAAGACGTACGACTACTTCCTCTACGTTGTGTGATCGCTTCCGCAGTCGGTCTGCGTTGGTACGTGGACAACACTCTCCCTTCTCGTTGCTGTGCATCACCATGATCTTGCGTGTGCGTAGGAAAATTTTGAAATTACTGCGTTCCCCAACAGTGGCATCCGAGCCTAGGTTTTATGGTTTGATGTTATATGCACGAGTAGAACACAAGTGAGTTGTGGGCGATACAAGTCATACTGCCTACCAGCATGTCATACTTTGGTTCGGCGGTATTGTTGGACGAGACGATCCGGACCAACCTTACGCGTACTCTTACGCGAGACCGGTTCCCTCGACGTGCTTTGCACATAGATGGCTTGCGGAAGACTGTCTCTCCAACTTTAGTTGAACCAAGTGTGACTACGCCCGGTCCTTGAGAAGGTTAAAACGGAGTCTATTTGACAAACTATCGTTGTGGTTTTGATGCGTAGGTGAGATAAGTTCTTACTTAAGCCCGTAGCAGCCACGTAAAACTTGCAACAACAAAGTAGAGGACGTCTAACTTGTTTTTGCAGGGCATGTTGTGATGTGATATGGTCAAGGCATGATGCTGATTTTATTGTATGAGATGATCATGTTTTGTAACCAAGTTATCGGCAACTGGCAGGAGCCATATGGTTGTCGCTTTATTGTATGCAATGCAATCGCGATGTAATGCTTTACTTTATTACTAAGAGGTAGTGATAGTCATGGAGGCATAAGATTGGCGAGACGACAACGATGCTACGATGGAGATCAAGGTGTCGCGCCGGTGACGATGGTGATCATGACGGTGCTTCGGAGATGGAGATCACAAGCACAAGATGATGATGGCCATATCATATCACTTATATTGATTGCATGTGATGTTTATCTTTTATGCATCTTATCTTGCTTTGATTGACGGTAGCATTATAAGATGATCTCTCACTAAATTATCAAGAAGTGTTCTCCCTGAGTATGCACCGTTGCCAAAGTTCGTCGTGCCCAGACACCACGTGATGATCGGGTGTGATAAGCTCTACGTCCATCTACAACGGGTGCAAGCCAGTTTTGCACACGCAGAATACTCAGGTTAAACTTGACGAGCCTAGCATATGCAGATATGGCCTCGGAACACAGAGACCGAAAGGTCGAGCGTGAATCATATAGTAGATATGATCAACATGACGATGTTCACCATTGAAAACTACTCCATCTCACGTGATGATCGGTTATGGTTTAGTTGATTTGGATCACGTGATCACTTAGAGGATTAGAGGGATGTCTATCTAAGTGGGAGTTCCTAAGTAATTTGATTAACTGAACTTAAACTTATCATGAACTTAGTACCTGATAGTATCTTGCTTGTTTATGTTGATTGTAGATAGATGGCTCGTGCTGTTGTTCCGTTGAATTTTAATGCGTTCCTTGAGAAAGCAAAGTTGAAAGATGATGGTAGCAATTACACGGACTGGGTCCATAACCTGAGGATTATCCTCATTGCTGCTCAGAAGAATTACGTCCTAGAAGCACCGCTGGGTGACAGGCCTGCTGCTGGAGCAACGCCAGATGTTATGAACGTCTGGCAGAGCAAAGCTGATGACTACTCGATAGTTCAGTGTGCCATGCTTTACGGCTTAGAATCGGGACTTCAACGACGTTTTGAACGTCATGGAGCATATGAGATGTTCCAGGAGTTGAAGTTAATATTTCAAGCAAATGCCCGAATTGAGAGATATGAAGTCTCCAATAAGTTCTATAGCTGTAAGATGGAGGAGAACAGTTCTGTCAGTGAGCATATACTCAAGATGTCTGGGGTATAATAATCACTTAATTCAGATGGGAGTTAATCTTCCAGATGACTGCGTCATTGACAGAATTCTCCAATCACTGCCACCAAGCTACAAGAGCTTCGTGATGAACTATAATATGCAAGGGATGAACAAGACTATTCCTGAGCTCTTCGCAATGCTGAAAGCTGCGGAGGTAGAAATCAAGAAGGAGCATCAAGTGTTGATGGTTAGCAAAACCACTAGTTTCAAGAAAAAGGGCAAAGGGAAGAAGAAGGGAAACTTCAAGCAGAACAGCAAGCAAGTTGCCGCTCAAGAGAAGAAACCCAAGTCTGGACCTAAGACTGAAACTGAGTGCTTCTACTGCAAGCAAACTGGACACTGGAAGCGGAACTGCCCCAAGTATTTGGCGGATAAGAAGGATGGCAAAGTGAGCAAAGGTATATGTGATATACATGTTATTGATGTGTACCTTACTAGAGCTCGCAGTAGCACCTGGGTATTTGATACTGGTTCTGTTGCTAATATTTGCAACTCGAAACAGGGACTACGGAATAAGCGGACGCTAGCAAAGGACGAGGTGACGATGCGCGTGGGAAACGGTTCCAAAGTCGATGTGATCGCGGTCGGCACGCTACCTCTACATCTACCTTCGGGATTAATATTAGACCTAAATAATTGTTATTTGGTGCCAGCGTTGAGCATGAACATTATATCTGGATCTTGTTTAATGCGAGACGGTTATTCATTTAAATCAGAGAATAATGGTTGTTCTATTTATATGAATAATATCTTTTATGGTCATGCACCTTTGAAGAGTGGTCTATTCTTATTGAATCTCGAAGATAGTAATACACATATTCATAATGTAGAAGCCAAAAGATGCAAAGTTAATAATGATAGTGCAACTTATTTGTGGCACTGCCGTTTAGGTCATATCGGTGTAAAGCGCATGAAGAAACTCCATACTGATGGGCTTTTGGAACCACTTGATTATGAATCATTTGGTACTTGCGAACCGTGCCTCATAGGCAAGATGACTAAAACACCGTTCTCCGGTACTATGGAGAGAGCAACAGATTTGTTGGAAATCATACATACCGATGTATGTGGTCCGATGAATATTGAGGCTCGTGGCGGATATCGTTATTTTCTCACCTTCACAGATGATTTAAGCAGATATGGGTATATCTACTTGATGAAACATAAGTCTGAAACATTTGAAAAGTTCAAAGAATTTCAGAGTGAGGTTGAAAATCATCGTAGCAAGAAAATAAAATTTCTACGATCTGATCGTGGAGGAGAATATTTGAGTTACGAGTTTGGTGTACATTTGAAAAATTGTGGAATAGTTTCGCAACTCACGCCACCCGGAACACCACAGCGTAATGGTGTGTCCGAACGTCGTAATCGTACTTTACTAGATATGGTGCGATCTATGATGTCTCTTACTGATTTACCGCTATCGTTTTGGGGTTATGCTTTAGAGACGGCCGCATTCACGTTAAATAGGGCACCATCAAAATCCGTTGAGACGACACCTTACGAACTATGGTTTGGCAAGAAACCAAAGTTGTCGTTTCTTAAAGTTTGGGGCTGCGATGCTTATGTGAAAAAGCTTCAACCTGATAAGCTCGAACCCAAATCGGAGAAGTGTGTCTTCATAGGATATCCAAAGGAAACTATTGGATACACCTTCTATCACAGATCCAAAGGCAAGACTTTCGTTGCTAAATTCGGAAACTTTCTAGAGAAGGAGTTTCTCTCGAAAGAAGTGAGTGGGAGGAAAGTAGAACTTGACGAGGTAACTGTACCTGCTCCCTTATTGGAAAATAGTACATCACAGAAAACTGTTTCTGCGACACCTATACCAATCAGTGAGGAAGCTAATGATGATGATCATGAAGCTTCAGGACAAGATACTACTGAACCACGTAGATCAACCAGAGTGAGATCCGCACCAGAGTGGTACGGTAATCCAGTTCTGGAAGTCATGCTACTAGATCATGATGAACCTACGAACTATGAAGAAGCGATGGTGAGCCCAGATTCCGCAAAGTGGCTTGAGGCCATGAAATCTGAGATGGGATCCATGTATGAGAACAAAGTATGGACTTTGGTTGACTTGCCCGATGATCGGCAAGCAATTGAGAATAAATGGATCTTCAAGAAAAAGACTGACGCTGACGGTAATGTTACCGTCTATAAAGCTCGACTTGTCGCAAAAGGTTTTCGACAAGTTCAAGGGGTTGACTACGATGAGACTTTCTCACCCGTAGCGATGCTTAAGTCCGTCAGAATTATGTTAGCAATTGCCGCATTTTATGATTATGAAATATGGCAGATGGATGTCAAAACTGCATTCCTGAATGGATTTCTGGAAGAAGAGTTGTATATGATACAACCAGAAGGTTTTGTCGATCCAAAAGGAGCTAACAAAGTATGCAAACTCCAGCGATCCATTTATGCACTGGTGCAAGCATCTCGGAGTTGGAATAAACGCTTTGATAGTGTGATCAAAGCATTTGGCTTTATACAGACTTTTGGAGAAGACTGTATTTACAAGAAAGTGAGTGGGAGCTCTGTAACATTTCTGATATTATATGTGGATGACATATTGCTGATTGGAAATGATATAGAATTTCTGGATAGCATAAAGGGATACTTGAATAAAAGTTTTTCGATGAAAGACCTCGGGGAAGCTGCTTTCATATTAGGCATAAAGATCTATAGAGATAGATCAAAACGCTTAATTGGACTTTCACAGAGCACATACCTTGACAAGATTTTGAAGAAGTTCAAAATGGATCAAGCAAAGAAAGGGTTCTTGCCTGTGTTACAAGGTGTGAAGTTGAGTAAGACTCAATGCCCGACCACTGCAGAAGATAGAGAGAAAATAAAAGATGTTCCCTATGCTTCACCCATAGGCTCTATCATGTATGCAATGCTGTGTACCAGACCTGATGTGTGCCTTGCTATAAGTTTAGCAGGGAGGTACCAAAGTAATCCAGGAGTGGATCACTGGACAGCGGTCAAGAACATCCTGAAATACCTGAAAAGGACTAAGGATATGTTTCTCATATATGGAGGTGACAAAGAGCTCACCGTAAGAGGTTACGTTGATGCAAGCTTTGACACTGATCCGGACGATTCTAAATCGCAAACCGGATACGTGTTTACTTTAAACGGTGGAGCTGTCAGTTGGTGCAGTTCTAAACAAAGCGTCGTAGCGGGATCTACATGTGAAGCGGAGTACATAGCTGCTTTGGAAGCAGCAAACGAAGGAGTCTGGATGAAGGAGTTCATATCCGATCTAGGTGTCATACCTAGTGCATCGGGTCCAATGAAAATCTTCTGTGACAATACTGGTGCAATTGACTTGGCAAAGGAATCCAGATTTCACAAAAGAACCAAACACATCAAGAGACGCTTCAACTCCATCCGGGATTTAGTCCAGGTGGGAGACATAGAGATTTGCAAGATACATACGGATCTGAATGTTACAGACCCGTTGACTAAGCCTCTTCCACGAGCAAAACATGATCAGCACCAAGGCTCCATGGGTGTTAGAATCATTACTGTGTAATCTAGATTATTGACTCTAGTGCAAGTGGGAGACTGAAGGAAATATGCCCTAGAGGCAATAATAAAGTTATTATTTATTTCCTTATATCATGATAAATGTTTATTATTCATGCTAGAATTGTATTAACCGGAAACATAATACATGTGTGAATACATAGACCAACAGAGTGTCACTAGTATGCCTCTACTTGACTAGCTCGTTAATCAAAGATGGTTATGTTTCCTAACCATGAACAAAGAGTTGTTATTTGATTAACGAGGTCACATCATTAGTAGAATGATCTGATTGACATGACCCATTCCATTAGCTTAGCACCCGATCGTTTAGTATGTTGCTATTGCTTTCTTCATGACTTATACATGTTCCTATAACTATGAGATTATGCAACTCCCATTTACCGGAGGAACACTTTGGGTACTACCAAACGTCACAACATAACTGGGTGATTATAAAGGAGTATTACAGGTGTCTCCAATGGTAGATGTTGGGTTGGCGTATTTCGAGATTAGGGTTTGTCACTCCGATTGTCGGAGAGGTATCTCTGGGCCCTCTCGGTAATGCACATCACATAAGCCTTGCAAGCACTGCAACTAATGTGTTAGTTGTGAGATGATGTATTACGGAACGAGTAAAGAGACTTGCCGGTAACGAGATTGAACTAGGTATTGGATACCGACGATCGAATCTCGGGCAAGTAACATACCGATGACAAAGGGAACAACGTATGTTGTTATGCGGTCTGACCGATAAAGATCTTCGTAGAATATGTAGGAGCCAATATGGGCATCCAGGTCCCGCTATTGGTTATTGACCGGAGACGTGTCTCGGTCATGTCTACATTGTTCTCGAACCGTAGGGTCCGCACGCTTAACGTTACGATGACAGTTATTATGAGTTTATGCATTTTGATGTACCGAAGGTTGTTCGGAGTCCCGGATGAGATCACGGACATGACGAGGAGTCTCGAAATGGTCGAGACGTAAAGATTGATATATTGGAAGCCTATGTTTGGACATCGGAAGTGTTCCGGGTGAAATCGGGATTTTACCGGAATACCGGGAGGGTTACCGAAACCCCCCGGGAGACTAATGGGCCTATTGGGCCTTAGTGGAAAAGGAAAAAAAGGGAAAGCCCACAAGCTGGCCGGCGCCCCCCTTCCCAAAGTCCTAGTAGGACTAGGATAGGGGCCGGCCCCCCTTCTCTCTCCTTTTCCCCCCGGGAGTCCTAATAGGATTAGGATTGGGGAGAGGAGTCCTACTCCCGGTGGGAGTAGGACTCCCCTGCGCCTCCTCTCCCTTGGCCGGCCGGCTCCCCTCCTCCAACCTTTATATACGGGGCAGGGGGCACCCCAAGACACACAACTTGATCCTTGAGATCGTTCCTTAGCCGTGTGCGGTACCCCCTGCCACCAAATTCCACCTCGGTCATATCGTTGTAGAGCTTAGGCGAAGCCCTGCGTCGGTAGTACATCAAGATCGTCACCACGCCGTCGTGCTGACGGAACTCTTCCTCGACGCTTTGCTGGATCGGAGCCCGAGGATCGTCATCGAGCTGAACGTGTGCTAAGAACTCGGAGGTGCCGGAGTAACGGTGCTTGGATCGGTCGGATCGGGAAGAAGACGTACGACTACTTCCTCTACGTTGTGTGATCGCTTCCGCAGTCGGTCTGTGTTGGTACGTGGACAACACTCTCCCTTCTCATTGCTGTGCATCACCATGATCTTGCGTGTGCGTAGGAAATTTTTTGAAATTACTACGTTCCCCAACACAAAACAGGGCTTCCCATATATAAATCTTTACCTCCGGACCATTCCGGAACTCCTCGTGACGTCCGGGATCTCATCCGAGACTCCGAACAACATTCGGTAACCCCATACAAACTTCCTTTATAACCCTAGCGTCATCGAACCTTAAGTGTGTAGACCCTACGGGTTCGGGAGACATGCAGACATGACCGAGACGTTCTCTGGTCAATAACCAACAGCGGGATCTGGATACCCATGTTGGCTCCCACATGCTCCACGATGATCTCATCGGACGAACCATGATGTCAAGGACTTAATCAATCCCGTATACAATTCCCTTTGTCTAGCGGTACGATACTTGCCCGAGATTCGATCGTCGGTATCCCGATACCTTGTTCAATCTCGTTACTGGCAAGTCTCTTTACTCGTTCCGTAACAAATCATCCCGTGATCAACTCCTTGATCACATTGTGCACATTATGATGATGTCCTACCGAGTGGGCCCAGAGATACTTCTCCGTCACACGGAGTGACAAATCCCAGTCTCGATTCGTGCCAACCCAACAGAGACTTTCAGAGATACCCGTAGTGCACCTTTATAGTCACCCAGTTACGTTGTGACGTTTGGCACACCCAAAGCATTCCTACGGTATCCGGGAGTTGCACAATCTCATGGTCTAAGGAAATGATACTTGACATTAGAAAAGCTTTAGCATACGAACTACACGATCTAGTGCTATGCTTAGGATTGGGTCTTGTCCATCACATCATTCTCCCAATGATGTGATCCCGTTATCAATGACATCCAATGTCCATGGTCAGGAAACCATAACCATCTATTGATCAACGAGCTAGTTAACTAGAGGCTTACTAGGGACATGGTGTTGTCTATGTATCCACACATGTATCTGAGTTTCCTATCAATACAATTATAGCATGGATAATAAACGATTATCATGAACAAGGAAATATAATAATAACTTATTTATTATTGCCTCTAGGGCATATTTCCAACAGTCTCCCACTTGCACTAGAGTCAATAATCTAGTTCACATCGCCATGTGATTAACACTCATAGGTCACATCGCCATGTAACCAACATCCAAAGAGTTTACTAGAGTCAATAATCTAGTTCACATCACTATGTGATTAGCACTCAATGAGTTCTAGGTTTGATCATGTTGCTTGTGAGAGAGGTTTTAGTCAACGGGTCTGAACCTTTCAGATCCATGTGTGCTTTACAAATCTCTATGTCATCTCCTAGATGTAGCTACCACGTTCTATTTGGAGCTATTCCAAATAACTGTTCTACTTGGAGCTATTCTAAATTGTTGCTCCATTATACGTATCCGGTATCTCTACTCAGAGCTATCCGGATAGGTGTTAAGCTTGCATCGACGTAACCCTTTACGACGAACTCTTTTACCACCTCCATAATCGAGAAAATTCCTTAGTCCACTAGTTACTAAGGATAACTTTGACCGCTGTCCTGTGATCCATTCTTGGATCACTCTTGTACCCCTTGACTGACTCATGGCAAGGCACACTTCAGGTGCGGTACACAGTATAGCATACCGTAGAGCCTATGTCTTAAGCATAGGGGACGACCTTCGTCCTTTCTCTCTATTCTGCCGTGGTCGAGCTTTAAGTCTTAACTTCATACCTCACAACTTAGGCAAGAACTCCTTCTTTGACTGATCCATCTTGAACACCTTCAAGATCATGTCAAGGTATGTGCTCATTTGAAAGTACCATTAAGCGTTTTGATCTATCCTTATAGATCTTGATGCTCAATGTTCAAGTAGCTTAATCCAGGCTTTCCATTGAAAAACACTTTCCAAATAACCCTATATGCTTTCCAGAAATTCTACGTCACTTCTGATCAACAATATGTCAACAACATATACTTATCAGAAATTCTATAGTGCTCCCACTCACTTCTTTGGAAATACAAGTTGCTCATAAACTTTGTATACACCAAAATCTTTGATCATCTCATCAAAGCATACATTCCAACTCCGAGATGCTTACTCCAGTCCTTAGAAGGATTGCTGGAGCTTTGCATACTTGTTAGCATCTTTCAGGATTGACAAAACCTTCCAGTTGTATCACATACAACCTTTCCTCAAGAAAATCGTCGAGGAAACAATGTTTTGACATCCTATCTGCAAGATTTCATAAATAATGCAGCAATCGCTAATATAATTCCAACAGACTCTTAGCATCGCTACGAGTGAGAAAGTCTCATCGTAGTCAACTTCTTGAACTTGTCGGAAAACATCTTAACGACAAGTCGAGCTTTCTTAATGGTGATACTTACCATCATTGTCGGTCTTCCTTTTAAAATCCATATGTACCTAACAGCCTTACGACCATCAAGTAGTTCTTCCAAAGTCTACACTTTGTTTTCATATATGGATCCTCTCTCGGATTATATGGCCTCGAGCCATTTTGGAATCCAGGCCCACCATCGCTTCTCCATAGCTCGTAGGTTCATCGTTGTCCAACAACGTGACCTATAAGACAGGGTTACCGCTTAGAACTTGTACACACCCTTGTCAACCCATGAGGTTCGATAGTAACTTGATCTGAAGCTCCATGATCATCATCATTAGCTTTCTCTTCAACTGAGGCAGGTGCCACAAAAACATTTTTCCTCTGCTCCGCTACTCTCTGGTTTTTAGTAAAGGTTCAACAACCTTATCAAGTTCTACCTTCCTCCCACTCAATTCTTTCGAGAGAAACTTTTCCTCGAGAAAGGACCCGATTCGAGAAACAATCCCTATTGCTTTCGGATCTGAGACAGGAGGTATACCCAACTGTTTTGGGTGTCCTATGAAGATGCATTTATCCGCTTTGGGTTCGAGCTTATCAGCCTGAAACTTTTTCACATAAGCGTCGCAGCCCCAAACTTTTAAGAAATGACAGCTTAGGTTTCTCTAAACCATAGTTCATACGGTGTCATCTCATCAGAATTACATGGTACCCTATTTAAAGTGAATGTGGTTGTCTCTAATGCCTAACCCATAAACTATCGTGGTAATTCGATAAGAGACATCATGGTATGCATCATATCCAATAGAGTGCAGTTATGATGTTCGGACACACCATCACACTATGGTGTTCCAGGCTGTATTAGTTGTGAAACAATTTCCACAATGTCTTAATTCTGTGCCAAACTCGTAATTCAGATATTCATCTCTATGATCATATCATAGATATTTTATCCTCTTGTCACGACGATCTTTCAACTTCACCCTGAAATTACTTGAACCTTTTAATAATTCAGACTCGTGATTCATCAAGTAAATATACTCAACATCTACTCAAATCATCTGTGAAGTAAGAACATAATGATATCCACTACACGCCTCAGCACTCATTGGACGGCACACATCAAAATGTATTACTTCCAACAAGTTGCTTTCTAGTTCCATTTTACTGAAAACGAGGCTTTCAGTCATCTTGCCCATGTGGTATGATTTGCATGTCTCAAGTGATTCAAATCAAGTGAGTCCAAACGATCCATTTGCATGGAGTTTCTTCATGCATATACACCAATAGACATGGTTCGCATGTCTCAAACTTTCCAAAAACGAGTGAGCCCAAAGATCCATCAACATGGAGCTTCTTCATGCGTTTTATACCGATATGACTTACGTGGCAGTGCCACAAGTAGGTGGCACTATCTTACTATCTTATATCTTTTGGCATGAACATGCGTATCACTACGATCGAGATTCAATGAACCATTCATTTTAGGTGCAAGACCATTGAAGGTATTATTCAAATAAATAGAGTAACCATTATTCTCCTTAAATGAATAACCGTATTGTGATAGACATAATCCAATCATGTCCATGCTCAACGCAAACACCAGTCTTGATGGTAGAGGGAGCGTGCGATGCTTGATCATATCAACATTGGAAACACTTTCAACACATATTGTCATCTCACCTTTAGCTAGTCTCCGTTTATTCCGTAGCTTTTATTTCGAGTTACTAACACTTAGCAACCGAACCGGTATCTAATACCCTGGTGCTACTAGGAGTACTAGTAAAGTACACATCAACACAATGTATATCCAATATACTTCTATCGACCTTGCCAGCCTTCTAATCTACCAAGTATCTAGGGTAATTCTGCTCCAGTGGCTGTTCCCCTTATTACAGAAGCACTTAGTCTTAGGTTTGGGTTCAACCTTGGGTTTCTTCACTAGAGCAGCAACTGATTTGCCGTTTCATGAAGCATCCCCTTTTGCCCTTGCCCTTCTTAAAACTAGTGGTTTCACCAACCATCAACAATTGATGCTCCTTCTTGATTTCTACTTTTGTGGTGTCAAACATCGCGAATATCTCAAGGATCATCATATATGTCCTGATATATTATAGTTCATCACGAAGCTCAAGCAGCTTGGTGGTAATGACTTTGGAGAAACTATCACTATTTCATCTGGAAGATCAACTCCCACTTGATTCAAATGATTGTTGTACTCAGACAATCTGAGCACAAGCTCAACAATTGAGCTTTTCTCCCTTAGTTTGCAGGTTAAGAAAATCGTCGGAGGTCTTCTACCTCTTGACGTGGGCACAAGCCTGAAATCCCAATTTCAGCCCTCGAAACATCTCATATGTTTCGCGACGTTTCAAAAACATCTTCGGTGCCTCAACTCTAAACCGCTTAACTGAACTATCACGTATTTATCAAAATGTGTATGTCAGATGTTCGCAACATCCACAGACGACGTTCGAGGTTTAGCACACTGAGCGGTGCATTAAGGACATAAGCCTTCTATGAAGCAATGAGGACAATCCTCAGTTTACGGACCTAGTCCGCATAATTGCTACTACCAACTTTCAACTAAATTTTCTCTAGGAACATATCTAAACAGTAGAACTGAAACGCGAGCTACGACATAATTTGCAAAATCCTTTTGACTATGTTCAGGATAATTAAGTTCATCTTATGAACTCCCACTCAGATAGACATCCCTCTAGTCATCTAAGTGATTACATGATCCGAGTCAACTAGGTCGTGTCCAATCATCACGTGAGACAGACTAGTCAACATCGGTGAACATCTTCATGCTGATCGTATCTACCATACGACTCATGCTCGACCTTTCGGTCTTCTATGTTCCGAGGCCATGTCTGTACACATGCTAGGCTCGTCAAGTCAATCTAAGTGTTTCGCGTGTGTAAATCTGTCTTACACCCGTTGTATGTGAACGTTAGAATCTATCACACCCGATCATCACGTGGTGCTTCGAAACAACGAACTGTCGCAACGGTGCACAGTTAGGGGGAACACTTTCTTGAAATTTTAATGAGGGATCATCTTATTTACTACCGTCGTTCTAAGCAAATAAGATGTATAAACATGATAAACATCACATGCAATCAAATAATAGTGACATGATATGGCCAATATCATGTAGCTCCTTTGATCTCCATCTTGGGTCTCCATGATCATCTTGTCACCGGCATGACACCATGATCTCCATCATCATGATCTCCATCATCGTGTCTCCATGAAGTTGCTCGCCAACTATTACTTATACTACTACAGCTAACGATTAGCAATAAAGTAAAGTAATTACATGGCGTTGTTCAATGACACGCAGGTCATACAATAAATAAAGACAACTCCTATGGCTCCTGCCGGTTGTCATACTCATCGACATGCAAGTCGTGATTCCTATTACAAGAACATGATCAATCTCATACATCACATATATCATTCATCACATCCTTTTGGCCATATCACAACACATGGCATACCCTGCAAAAACAAGTTAGACGTCCTCTAATTGTCGTTTGCATGTTTTACGTGGCTGCTATGGGTTTCTAGCAAGAACTTTTCTTACATACGCAAAACCACAACGTGATATGCCAATTGCTATTTACCCTTCATAAGGACCCTTTTCATCGAATCCGTTTCGACTAAAGTGGGAGAGATAGACACCCGCCAGCCACCTTATGCAACTAGTGCATGTTAGTCAGTGGAACCGGTCTCACGTAAGCGTACGTGTAAGGTTGGTCCGGGCCGCTTCATCCAACAATGCCGTCGAAACAAGATTGGACTAGTAATGGTAAGCATATTGAACAAGATCAACGCCCACAACTACTTTGTGTTCTACTCGTGCATAGAATCTACGCAATAGACCTAGCTCATGATGCCACTGTTGGGGAACGTAGCAGAAATTCAAAATTTTCCTACGTGTCACCAAGATCTATCTATGGAGAGACCAGCAACGAGGGGAAGAAGAGTGCATCTACATACCCTTGTAGATCGCTAAGCGGAAGCGTTCAAGAGAACGGGGTTGAAGGAGTCGTACTCGTCGTGATCCAAATCACCGGAGCTCCTAGTGCCGAACGGACGACACCTCCGCGTTCAACACACATACAGCCCGGTGACGTCTCCCATGCCTTGATCCAGCAAGGAGAGAGGGAGAGGTTGAGGAAGACTCCATCCATCAGCAGCACAACGGCGTGGTGGTGGTGGAGGAGCGTGGCAATCCTGCAGGGCTTCGCCAAGCACCACGGGAGAGGAGAAGGACTTGGGAGAGGGGAAGGGCTGCACCAAAGGCAAAGGGTAAGAAGTCCTCCATCTCCCCCACTATATATAGGGGGGCCAAGGGGGGGGGGCGCCGGCCCTAGGAGATACAATCTCCTAGGGGGGCGGCGGCCAAGGGAGGAATCCCTCCTCCCCAAGGCACCTAGGAGGTGCCTTCCCCTTGTGGGACTCTTTCCTTCTTGAACCCTAGGCGCATGGGCCTCTTGGGGCTGGTGACCTTGGCCCATGTAGGCCAAGGCGCACCCCTACAGCCCATGTGGCCCCCGGGGCTGGTGGCCCTACTTGGTGGACCCCCGGGACCCTCCCGGTGGTCCCGGTACGTTACCGATAAACCCCGAAACTATTCCGGTGACCAAAACAGGGCTTCCCATATATAAATCTTTACCTCCGGACCATTCCGGAACTCCTCGTGACGTCTGGGATCTCACCCGGGACTCCGAACAACATTCGGTAACCACATACAAACTTTCTTTATAACCCTAGCGTTATCGAACCTTAAGTGTGTAGACCCTACGGGTTCGGGAGACATGCATACATGACCGAGACGTTCTCCGGTCAATAACCAACAACGGGATCTGGATACCCATGTTGGCTCCCACATGCTCCACGATGATCTCATCGGATGAACCACGATGTCAAGGACTTAATCAATCCCGTATACAATTCCCTTTGTCTAGCGGTACGATACTTGCCCGAGATTCGATCGTCGGTGTCCCGATACCTTGTTCAATCTCGTTACCGGCAAGTCTCTTTACTCGTTCCGTAACACATCATCCCGTGATCAACTCCTTGATCACATTGTGCACATTATGATGATGTCCTACCGAGTGGGCCCAGAGAAACCTCTCCGTCACACGGAGTGACAAATCCCAGTCTCGATTCGTGCCAACCCAACAGACACTTTCAGAGATACCCGTAGTGCACCTTTATAGTCACCCAGTTACATTGTGACATTTGGCACACCCAAAGCATTCCTACGGTATCCGGGAGTTGCACAATCTCATGGTCTAAGGAAATGATACTTGACATTAGAAAAGCTTTAGCATACGAACTACACGATCTAGTGCTATGCTTAGGATTGGGTCTTGTCCATCACATCATTCTCCCAATGATGTGATCCCGTTATCAACGACATCCAATGTCCATGGTCAGGAAACCGTAACCATCTATTGATCAACGAGTTAGTTAACTAGAGGCTTACTAGGGACATGGTGTTGTCTATGTATCCACACATGTATCTGAGTTTCCTATCAATACAATTATAGCATGGATAATAAACGATTATCATGAACAAGGAAATATAATAATAACTTATTTATTATTGCCTCTAGGGCATATTTCCAACATGTGCACATTATGATGATGTCCTACCGAGTGGGCCCAGAGATACCTCTCCGTTTACACGGAGTGACAAATCCCAGTCTCGATTCGCGTCAACCCAATAGACACTTTCGGAGATACCTGTAGTGAACCTTTATAGCCACCAGTTATGTTGTGACGTTTGGCACACCCAAAGCACTCTTACAGTATCCGGGAGTTGCACAATCTCATGGTCTAAGGAAATGATACTTGACATTAGAAAAGCTTTAGCATACGAACTACACGATCTTTGTGCTAGGCTTAGGATTGGGTCTCGTCCATCACATCATTCTCCTAATGATGTGATCCCGTTATCAACGACATCCAATGTCCATGGTCAGGAAACCGTAACCATCTATTGATCAACGAGCTAGTCAACTAGAGGCTTACTAGGGACATGGTGTTGTCTATGTATCCACACATGTATCTGAGTTTCCTATCAATACAATTCTAGCATGGATAATAAATGATTATCATGAACAAGGAAATATAATAATAACCAATTTATTATTGCCTCTAGGGCATATTTCCAACAGTCTCCCACTTGCACTAGAGTTAATAATCTAGTTCACATCCCCATGTGATTAACACTCACAGGTCACATCGCCATGTGACCAACATCCAAGAGTCTACTAGACTCAATGATCTAGTTCACATCACTATGTGATAAACACTCAAAGAGTTCTGGGTTTGATCATGTTATGCTTGTGAGAGAGGTTGTAGTCAACGGGTCTTGCCATATTCAGATCCCTATGTATTTCGCAAAACTTTATGTCATATCGTAGATGCTGCTACCACGTTCCACTTGGAGCTATTCCAAATTATTGCTCCATTATACGTATCCGGTATCTCTACTCAGAGCTATCCGGATAGGTGTTAAGCTTGCATCGACGTAACTCTTTATGTCGAACTCTTTATCATCTCCATAACCGAGAAACATTTCCTTATTCCTCTAAGGATAATTTCGACCGCTATCTGGTGATCCAGTCCTAGATCACCTTTGTACCCTCTTGCCAGACATGTGGCAAGGCACACATCAGGTGCGGTACTCAGCATGGCATACCGTATAGAGCCTATGACAAGAGCATAGGGGACGACCTTCGTCCTTCCTCTTTCTTCTGCCGTGGTCAAGCTTTGAGTCTTACTCAACTTCACACCTTACAACTCAGGTAAGAACCCCTTCTTTGACTGATCTATTTTGAACTCCTTCAAAAACATGTCAAGGTGTGCGTTCTTTGAAAGTATAATCAGGCGTCTTGATCTTTCTCTATAGATCTTGATGCCCAATTTGTAAGCAGCTTTATCCAGGTCTTCCTTTGAAAAGCACTCTTCAAACAACCGTTTATGATTTCCAGAAATTCTACATTATTTTGGATCTACAATATGTCATCCACATATACTTATCAGAAATGTTGTAGTGCTCCCACTCACTTTCTTGTAAATACAAGTTTCTAGCAAACATTGTATAAACCTAAAAGCTTTGATCACTCCATCAAAGCATATATTCCGATTCCGAGATGCTTGCTCTAATCCATAGAAGGATTGCTGGAGCCAGCATACCTTTTATCATCCTTAGGATCGACAAAACTTTGATTGTATCACATACAACTCTTTCTTACGAAAACTGGTAAGAAAACTTGTTTTTGACATCCATCTGTCAGATTTCATAATCGAAAAATACAGCTAATGCTAACAAGATTCCGACGGACTTAATCATCGCTACGGGTGAGAAATGCTCATCGTAGTCAACTCCTTGAACTTGTGAAAAGACTCTTTCCCACAAGTCGAGCTTCATAGACGGTAACATTACCGCCCACGTCCGTCTTCTTCTTAAAGATCCATTTATCTCAATGGCTTGCCGATCAACAGGCAAGTCCACCAAAGTCCATACTTTGTTCTGATACATGGATCCTATCTCGGATTTCATGGCTTCTAACCATTTGTCGGAATACGGGCCCACCATCGCTTCTCCATAGCTCGTAGGTTCATTGTTGTCTAACAACATGATATTTAAGACAGGATTACCGTACCACTCAGGAGTAGTACATATCCTTGTCGACCTATGAGGTTCGATAGCAACTTGATCCGAAGCTTCATGATCACTATCATTAACTTCCTATTCAACAGAAGTAGGCTCCACAGAAAACATCTGTTGCATCACTCTCTGGTTGAAGTAAAGGTTCGACAACCTCATAAAGTTCTATCATCCTCCCATTCAATTCTTTCGAGAGAAACTCCTTCTCGAGAAAGGACCCGATCTTAGCGACAAACAATTTTCCCTCGGATCTGAGATAGAAGGTATACCCAACTGTCACCTGTGGGTATCCTATGAAGATGTGTTTGTCCGCTTTGGGTTCGAGCTTCTCCGGCTGAAGCCTTAAGCATCGCAGCCCCAAACATTAAGAAACGACAAATTTGGTTTCTTGTCAAACCAATGTTCATACGGCGTCGTCTCAACGGACTTATATGGTGTCCTATCTAAAGTGAATGCAGCTGTCTCTAATGCATAACCTCAAAATAATAGAGGTAGATCATAGATCGCACCATATCTCATAAGGTTCGATTACGACGTCCGGACACACCATTACCCTGTGGTGTTCCAGGTGGCTTCAACTGTGAAACAATTCCACAATGTCTTAAGTGTTTGCCAAACTCATAACTCAGAAATTCTCATTGATCAGATCGTAGGAATTTGATCTTCTTGTTATGATGATTCTTAACTTCACTCTGAAATCGCTTGAACTTTTCAAACGTTTCATACTTGTGCTTCATTAAGCAAATATACCTATATCTACTCAAATCGTCAGTGAAGATGAGAAAATAGCGATATCCACCGCACGCTTCAATTCTCATTGGATCACACACATCAGCATGTATGATTTCCAACAAGTCACTTGCCCGTTTCATTGTACCTGAAAACGGGGTCTTAGTCATCCTGCCTATGAGGCATGGCTCGCATGTGTCAAGCGATTCAAAATCAAGTGACTCCAAACATCCATCGACCTGGAGTTTCTTCATGCATCTTACGCCAATATGACCTAAGCGGCAGTGCCACAAGAAAGTGGTACTATCATTATTAACTCTACATCTTTTGGCGTGAACATGTGTATTACCACGACCAAGATTCAATGAACCATTCACATAGGGTGCATGACCATGAAAGGTATTATTCATGTAAACAGAATAACCAGTATTCTCTAACTTAAATGAATAACCGTATTGCAATGAACATGATCTAATCATATACATGCTCAACGTAGACACCTGATAACATTTTCTAGATTCAATACTAATCCCGAAGGCAGATGGAGCGTGCGATGGTGATCTCATCAACTTTGGAAACACTTCCAACACACATCATCACCTCGCCCTTAGCCAGTCTCCGTTTAGTCCGTAGCTTTTGCTTCAAGTCAGCAATAGTAGTAACTGAACCGGTATCCAATACCCAGGTGCTACCAGGAGTACTGGTGAGGTACACATTAATAACACGTATATACTTTGAAGTTGCCAGCCTTCTTATCTACCATGCATTTGGGGTAATTCTGCTACTAGTGACCGTTCCCCTTACAATAGAAGCACTTAGTCTCGGGTTTGGGTTCAACCTTGGGTTCCTTCACTGGAGCGGCAACTGGTTTGCCATCCATGAAGTTTCCCTTGTAGCCCTTGCCCTTCTTGAAACCAGTGGTCTTGTTAAACCATCAACACTTGATGCTCCTTCTTGATTTCTACCTTTTGCGGTCTTAAGCACCGCGAACAGCTCCGGGATCAATTCCATCCCTTGCATGTCATAGTTCATCACGAAGATCTAGTAGCTTAGTGATAGTGGCTAGAGAACTCTATCAATCACTATCTTATCTGGAAGTTTAACTCCCACTTGATTTAAGTGATTGTAGCACCCAGACATTCTGAGCACATGCTCACTAGCTGAGCTATTCTCCTCCATCTTGTTGGCAAAAGAACTTGTCAGAGGTCTCATACCTCTCAAGACGGGCATGAGCCTGAAATCCCAATTTCAGCTCTTGGAACATCTCATATGTCTTATGGTGTTCAAAAGCGTCATTGGAATCCCGATTCTAAGCCGTAAAGTATGGTGCACTAAACTATCAAGTAGTCATCAGGATGTGTCTGTCAGGTGTTCACAACATTCACAGACGACATTGTAGGGGTTTGCACATCGAGCGGTGTATCAAAGACGTAAGCCTTTTGTGTAGCAGTGAGGACACTCCTCGGACTATGGACCTAGTCCGCATCATTGCTTACAATATCTTCCAACTTAATATTTCTCTAGGAACGTATTGAAACAGGGAGCTACAACGTGAGTTATTTATCTACAACATATTTGCAAAGACAATTTAGACTATGTTCATGATAATTGAGTTCATCTAATCAAATTATTTAATGAACTCCCACTCAGATGGACATCCCTCTAGTCATCTAAGTGAAACATGATCCGAATCGACTAGGCCGTGTCCGATCATCACATGAGACGGACTAGTCATCAACGGTGACCATCTCATGTTGATCGTATCTTCTATACGACTCATGTTCGACCTTTCGGTCTTCCGTGTTCCGAGGCCATGTCTGTACATGCTAGGCTCGTCAAGTCAACCTAAGTGTTTCACATGTGTCCCGAGGCCATGTCTGTACATACTAGGCTCGTCAACACCCGTTGTATTCGAACGTTAGAATCTATCACACCCGATCATCAATGGTGCTTCGAAACAACGAACCTTCGCAACGGTGCACAGTTAGGGGGAACACTTTTCTTGAAATTTTAGTGAGGGATCATCTTATTTAAGCTACCGTCGTTCTAAGCAAATAAGATGTAAAACATGATAAACATCACATGCAATCAAATAGTGACATGATATGGCCAATATCATTTTGCTCCTTTTGATCTCCATCTTCGGGGCTCCATGATCATCGTTGTCACCGGCATGACACCATGATCTCCATCATCGTGTATTCTTGAAGTTGTCTCGTCATCTATTACTTCTACTACTATGGCTAACGCTTTAGCAATAAAGTAAAGTAATTACATGACGTTTAAGTTGACACGCATGTCATAAATAAATTAAGACAACTCCTATGGCTCCTGCCGGTTGTCATACTCATCGACATGCAAGTCATGATTCCTATTACAAGAACATGATCAATCTCGTACATCACATATATCATTCATCACATCCTTTTGGCCATATCACATCACAAGGCATATGCTGCAAAAACAAGTTTAGACGTCCTCTAATTGTTGTTGCAAGTTTTTACGTGGCTGCTATAGTTTTCTAGCAAGAACGTTTCTTACCTACGCCAAAACCACAACGTGATATGCCAATTTCTATTTACCCTTCATAAGGACCCTTTTCATCGAATCCGATCCGACTAAAGTGGGAGAGACAGACACCTGCTAGCCACCTTACGCAACTAGTGCATGTCAATCGGTGGAACCAGTCTCACGTAAGAGTACGTGTAAGGTCGGTCCGGGCCGCTTCATCCCACGATGCCGCCGAATGAAGATAAGACTAGTAACGGCAAGTAAATTGACAATATCGACGCCCACAACTGCTTTGTGTTCTACTCGTGCATAGAAACTACGCATAGACCTAGCTCATGATGCCACTGTTGGGGATCGTAGCAGAAATTTAAAATTTTCTATGCATCACCAAGATCAATCTATGGAGTAATCTAGCAATGAAGGGAAGGAGAGTGCATCTACATACCCTTGTAGATCGCTAAGCGGAAGCGTTGCAAGAACGCAGATGAAGGAGTCGTACTTGTAGCGATTCAGATCGCGGTTGATTCCGATCTAAGCGCCGAACCACGACGCCTCCGCGTTCAACACACGTGCAGCCCGGTGACGTCTCCTACGCCTTGATCCAGCAAGGGGAGAAGGAGAGGTTGGGGAAGACTCCATCCAGCAGCAGCACGATGGCATGGTGGTGAAGGAGGAGCGTGGCAATCCTGCAGGGCTTCGCCAAGCACCGCGGGAGAAGAGGAGGACTTGAGAGAGGGGGAGGGCTGCGCCAGAACTTGGGTGCTGCTGCCCTCCCACCCCCACATATATATAGGGGCAAGGGAGAGGGGGCCCGGCCCTCTCAGATCCAATCTGAGGAGGGGGGGCAGGGGGTTTGCCTTGCCCCCCAAGGCAAGGGGGGCGCCCCCCCCCCCTTTAGGGTTCCCCCAAACCCTAGGCGCATGGGCCCTAGGGGGGAGGCGCTCAGCCCACTAAGGGGCTGGTCCCTTTCCACACACAGCCCATAGGGCCCTCCGGGGCAGGTGGACCCTCCCGGTGGACCCCCGGAACCCCTCCAGTGGTCCCGGTACAATACCGGTAACCCCTGAATTATTCCGGTGACCGTATGATGACTTCCCATATATAAATCTTTACCTCCGAACCATTCTGGAACTCCTCGTGATGTCCGGGATCTCATCCGGGACTCCGAACAACATTCGGTAACCACGTATATCTATTCCCTATAACCCTAGCGTCATCGAACCTTAAGTGTGTAGACCCTACGGGCTCGGGAGTCATGCAGACATGGCCGAGACAACTCTCCGATCAATAACCAATAGCGGGATCTGGATACCCATATTGGCTCCCACATGCTCCACGATGATCTCATCGGATGAACCATGATGGCAAGGATTCAATCAATCCTGTATACAATTCCCTTTGTCTATCGGTACGATACTTGCCCGAGATTCGATCGTCGGTATCCCGATACCTTGTTCAATCTCGTTACCGGCAAGTCTCTTTACTCGTTCCGTAACACATCATCCCGTGATCAACTCCTTGATCACATTGTGCACATTATGATGATGTCCTACCGAGTGGGCCCAGAGATACCTCTACGTTTACAAGGAGTGACAAATCCCAGTCTCGATTCGCGTCAACCCAACAGACACTTTCGGAGATACCTGTAGTGAACCTTTATAGCCACCCAGTTACGTTGTGACGTTTGGCACACTCAAAGCACTCCTACGGTATCCGGGAGTTGCACAATCTCATGGTCTAAGGAAATGATACTTGACATTAGAAAAGCTTTAGCATACGAACTACACGATCTTTGTGCTAGGCTTAGGATTGGGTCTCGTCCATCACATCATTCTCCTAATGATGTGATCCCGTTATCAGTGACATCCAATGTCCATGGTCAGGAAACCGTAACCATCTATTGATCAACGAGCTAGTCAACTAGAGGCTTACTAGGGGCATGGTGTTGTCTATGTATCCACACATGTATCTGAGTTTCCTATCAATACAATTGTAGTATGGATAATAAACGATTATCATGAACAAGAAAATATAATAATAACCAATTTATTATTGACTCTAGGGCATATTTCCAACAACTGATACAAATGTGGCCATTTCCGAGGTCTCGCAATACATGGGGAGTTTAAATGGGTGATATCGAGGTCGGCAGATGCATATTGTTAGGTGGAATAAATAGGTAAACTGGAAGTGTTTTGCCAACAATGCTAGGGAAAAAAATCACGAAACTGGCACTTATATTTGAAGAGTGGATGTGACCAGATACCTAACAGATTCTAAAATGACTAGCAAGCTTTTTTTTTAGTTAAAAAACAAGTTTTTTTTTGCAAGGTGATTAGCAAGCTTTTTTGGGTAGACGAAATGAAACGAGTAACCTTATGCTTGAACAGAAACATACAAACCTGAAAGACTCATCTCCAGTGTGTCTTAGTGCCCCAGCTGCATCACGGTAGAAAACATGGCTCGTCAACTCTGCTTTCTAGTGGTAGTAGCTTAATGCAATTTTATTTTATTTGGTCCGCATAGAATTGTCATAGTGATGCCGCTCTCAACAAATAAAGATATCATGCTAAGGATCTGTCCACATACGGGCATATGGTTCAGGAGATCAAAACACTACTTCAAACTCTCGATGATTTTTTTTTTGCGAGAAACTTCCAATCCATTCTTCTTCAATCATGACAGTACAAAGAACAACAGAGGTAATAAAAATTACAACCATGTCCCTGGACCACCTAGCGATGAATACAAGCATTGGAGTGAGCCGAAGGCGCACCGCCATCATCACCCCTCCCTTACCGGAGCCGGACAAACCTTGTTGTAGTAGATAGTCGAGAAGTCATCGTGCTAAGACCCCATAGGACCAACACAATAGAGTAGCAACCAACAACGATGAAGAAAGTCATAGATCAGAAGGATCAAACCAGTAAACGCCTAAACGAAGGCTGGATCCAAACAGATCAATTAAAGACCAGCACCAACCGAATCCCGTGAGATCCGACGGAGACAAATCTCCACACGCCTTCCGACGATGCTAGACACATCATCGAGACGGGGATAAAACGTGGGATACATTATTCCTACTAAGGGACATCGCTGACGCAACATAGCCCCAACCAAGACGCCGAATCTAATAAGAACGAGAATGGGGCCCCTCCCGCCGGCGGGGGGCCGAGATCCTCCGCACCTCCATGGCCTAGAGGCCATCAAAGATGGGGTGGACCGGCGGCGGCGCCGACGTGAGGAGAAGAGCTTTTCTCGATGAGTTTAAGATAAGATGGGTGTGTTGCTGCGAATAGTGCGGCGTATGTAATGGCTAGGGAAGATTGCACCAAGAAACTTTGTAAAACTTTGCTCCATATTCCACCATTGTGTCTCGACTCTGTGCAGAGGTGGAGCCAGGATTTCTCAAAGCCTAGGGCTAAAACTAACTGACTAAAAATAACGTCAAATAGCATGCACACCAACATGTGCTAGAAGTATGCCACAAATTCACATTAAAGATGAAATGTAAATTCCTTATTACCATGAGAGAAAATTCGATAAAACAAATAATTTAACAAAGTGCATTTTACAAACATTGTTTGGTACCAAATTGATGAAGACTTGCTTAATTCTAGGCAATTGTTTCTTCACCAGCAATAGTAGAAAGACCTGGAGCTGCAAACATAAAATCAAGTATTTAAAATTAAGACACTGGACATATACTAAAATCAATTGTTCGTATGATATTTTGCAAAAAAAAATTACCATTGTCACGAAGTTCACGAGGTAGTAGCCCCTTTTGTTTCCTTATTTTTTGATAGCACTGTATAATCTTAATATCATCAATGCTTGCAAATACATCACGCTCAATATAGCACACCAAACGATGATTCATCCATTCATCATTCATCTTATTCCGCAACTCAGTTTTGACAATGCTCATAGCTGAGAAAGCTCTTTCTACGGTTGCTGTAGTGACAAGCAGAATCAAGGATTTTGAACAATATTTCCTCTTCAATTGTTCGAATCCTCTTCATCTTGGATTTTGAACAATATTTCCTGTTAACAAATAACAATGAAATAGAAGTGATTAAAGTAATACAATTGAATGTCACAGACTCATTGACTTGGGCAAATAGAAAGAAAACTAGGGAAAATTAGATGACAGATACAATAAACTGAAGACTACCTGTCCTGTCTTGCTGTCTAGCCGATTCTGAAGATGAAAAGGAAGAAGGGCTGGAGCCCGGAGGGCACTGCTAGGAGTCGACGAGGCGATGATCCGTGCTCTGAGCGGCAAGCGCCTGCCGCCTGGGCGCAAGTACAGACGTGCGACACCGATCTATCCCGTGGGAAACGGCGGGCGGCTGAGGCGGCGCAGCTGTGAACGGAGACGTTTTTTGACCAATTGGGCGAAAGATGAGGCGAAACACTGGATGATTGATTCCTTAAGAAAAAATCGCTACTAACCAAACCAACTGTGGTGGTCTCGAGTCGTGGCATAGGACATGTCCATTGGGCTGGGAAGTGGGAACTTAAGTGGGCTGAACATGGGGCTGTGCTTGCACGCCTGGGGCTGGGCCTTGTATGTATTGTATATAAATATAAAAAAGAAACTAATGAATGTATGCCTACTAGATGGGCCAAGCCTGGGGCTATAGCCCCAGTTGTTCCAGGCCCAATTCCGCCCCTGACTGTGGTAGCTTGGGAGATTCCTGGGATTTGAATAAGAGTGAAGTGCATCCACACGGCCCATGTGGTCCTCGAACTATTTTGAAGGTGTCATCCTCAAACTAAGAAAAGTGTCATCTAGGTTCTCAAAAATTCTTGAAGTGTAATGAGTGTGTATATATATGACACCTTTGAAATAGTTTAAGGACTTATGTGACATCTTTGAAATAGTTTGAGGACCAGGATGACACACATATTGCACTATGAGGATTTGGATGCGATTTTCATAGTTTGAGGACATATGTGACACCTCTGAAATAGTTTGAGAACCTATGATGCACTTCACTCCCTGAATAAAATGCAATAATTCCAACTAATTTTTTTTAAAGAGCTTTCAAATATTTGCCGGGCTTTCAGACTTGCTGCCCTCAACAAATAATGTTTCGTGTATGTGTTTTTCTTGGGTGCAACAATGTCCTCGTACTGCAACACAACTGGCCCATCAATAATTCTCTTCCTAAGCTCCGCCACAGCGCACATGGTGCAACCGTGCACTCCGATTTGTCACCTTCTTCAGCGGGAACGTGGGTGCGTACGCCCACATATACTGCCTGCACAACATTGCCCGCACACACATATAGCTACACGGCTATGCCGTGCGAGTTGCATAATTACTATGACTGGCCGAGATAGCCGTAGCAGCACGGTGTACAGTGCCTAGCTAAGTGGTGCAGTAATAATATCACGAGCGAGCTCATCACGTACTACCTAGCTACAACAAGTGGTCACGTGCATGCATGAGCAGCTGGTTCACGGACACATCATTCATGCATGCATGCAAAGCTAGCTAGGGTTGGCGACGGAACCATCCCATGCATCGAGATAGGTTTAAAATTGCATGATGTGATTATGTATGTGTATGCCTGTGTGTGCACACGTACTTTGCTTGTGCGTGTCGAGTTCAACTGTCGTTGTGTGGCCACGCCAGCGTCTTGACCGCTCACAACGGACCACACGATGCAAAGTTGACAAGCCGTCCCATATATACAACCCGTAACAGACGTCTTTGGGATGGAGCCAAGAACGTCGCGGGGACAGACGTAGGCGTTGCTCTCGACGTGTAGCAAAATGACAAAAGCAATACCATATGTACAAATATGGACGGTATCTTTATCCGGGAGAAACTACTATCCAAAACCAAGTGGTCGATGGCCGCACGAAAAAGTTGGTAAAATACGTATATGTCTTTGCACGTATGTATGGGCTAATTCTTTTCTCTGTCGCCTTTTTTTTGTCTTTCCTTGGTCAAAAGCAACCAAGTATATTTCGCAAAAAAAAGCGACCAAGTATGGAGGCTCCAGGCATGTATATGGTGTTGGGATGCACGCGCGCTTGAAATCGAACATGGGAGCGGAACAACTTTGCACTAGGCATCGATGGCACATGTTGCAGCCCTACTCCAGCCGCTTTGGCCTTTCGCTGGAATTTCGTATCCATGCTGCCATGCATGAGAGAGTGTTGTGTCGGTTGCAGAATAATAAGTGGCTCCTCCTCCAGTTATCCACTGATGCAACTAAAATGAATTAATCATGAAACCAAGGCCTATCGCTGCACTGATAAATTTGTATACTGGTTCGTTACTAACACCATTGTCACATCTGCTAGGCTGCTATACCTCACCCAGCCCCAAAAAAATGACCATGGCGCATCTAGTCAACATAGACAAGAGAGTGCTCGGATCCCGATGATCCCAAATCCAAAGTACACGCAAAACAAAATAGTAGAAAACCCCAAAAGATGCAAGAGTGCATGTGATCCCAAACATGCATCTAACCATGGTTTCATGCATACCTTCGTGGAGTGCTACCTTTAAGGTCCACACTTTTCACCCACCTGAAAGGCTGAAACACGTACCTGATGAACTGACGGCATGGTTTGCGTGCTTACCGACAGAAAATTTTCACTTTGTCACCTTGATCCGCTTGCTTATGTTGGTCAGTCTCAGGGAGTAAACGCGTGCATATATTCATGGTTCGTTTAATATGGCCCGTTCGATTTGTCGCTGGAGCAGTGAGCATGAGGACCAGCTAATTAAATTAAACAAACAATGGGGCCAAGCTAATTTGCCGCCACAAATGTTGCTGGATTTCATCAGCTCCAAATGACACTGCACCACTATCACTCAAGAGTTGGGCGGCTTCAAGCAGAGTTGGGCGGCTGCTGAGCTTTGGTAGTCGGTCTCATCCGGTATTCGAGGGATTGCCGGGCCTCATTTGTCTTCATGAAGTCGGAGCTGCAGAGGAGGTGCTTCCACGGTGACGATGACACGAGACGGGTGGTCGGTTTCAGTGCCGGCTCGGCGCAGGCCCAGCGCTTTCCCCTTGCAATGCTCGTCGACAAAGTCGGACCTGCCTGGTCATCGGCGCGTGTGGTGGACTGTTTGGCAACGGATGGCGCAGGCCTCGACACTTGTTTGCGGTGCGGGCTACATCGGTGGTCGTTGATGGTGCAGTCGGAGTCGCTCTCGCGGAGGTGTGATGACGATGACACTGGATTGCAACCTTGATGACGATTTTCTCCTCGACGGCGTGTGTACGTTCTTCTATGGGTTGCCAGGTCGCCCTGTGTGCCTTGTTTTTACGGGCGTGTTATGACGGTTTTCGTTAATTAACTAGGCAAATCTCTTCGACCTTTTTCAATGAATCAGTTAACCACGTTTCAAAAATAAATAAATAAACTATCACTCAAGAGTCAACAGTCGATATAATGGCGTCGTGAGATTATGCTTAATTACTCCAGGCTGCACTGAACACTGAATCCCAATCAAATCTTCTTTGCATAGCAGTGTGCATTTAGATATGGAAAGCGTGGATGGCCCGGCATCTGTTTAGTTGAGTCTTTGATTTGACGTAGCCCCATGGTCGAGAAAAATCAAGGTTTATGTAAGTAGTTTTGTGTGGATCCCCAGGTGAGTCGCGCCCTGCTAGCTGTTCAGTGGAAGGCAGCGGTGGGTGCTGGCACAAGGTGGCCGGCCGCGGCGGCGGTGGCTGCGCGCGTGGTCGTCATGTAATGTCACCTCTCACGTGCACACTGATGTTGATATGCATGCACATGCGCGTGGCCGGAATCTCAGTTGATCAGACGACAGTTGTTGGGCTGGCCACACCAACCATATTACAGGATTCCAGATCCAAGCTCCCCCATCTCCGTCCATGGTTTTCTCCACTGGGAGACGAGCACAATCTGCCGGCAAATGTGGAAAAAGTTGCATAATTTGCTAGTGCTAAAATTGTTGCACCAGACTACTGAGTCGTGTGAAATTTGAAGTATTTATCAAGGTAGATTGAAATCTGATAAAGAAAAACTATACTTTTTTTCGGGGTAAAGAAAAACTATACTACTACACTTCCGAGCTATTTGGAGGGCGAAAAGAGACGTAATTTGGGACGATCGAGTTCTACCAAACTTCCAAGCTATTTATGGATAGCAAAATGAGAACGAATGAGGCGCCATGTCTAGATTCGTGTTACTGCTAAATGCAGTTCGTTGTTGTTCTCATCTTTAAAATCGTTCGACCACGATTGTAAGAGAAAAACCAACTAAAAGTGCAGTCTTCTTTTTGCAGGGATAGAAGTGTACATAACATATTTGAATATGTGGTTGTCGGTTGTAAGCCCTTACTACATGAGCAATGGAGTTTTTGCACTTCCGTAAAATGTACTTCCTCCGGTCCTTTTTAGTTTGCATATAAGTTTTGTTCAAAGTCAAAGTATCTCCACTTTGACCAGACATATAGAAAAAAGTATCAACATTCACAATTTCAAATCAATATTGTTAGATTCGTTATGAAATATAGTTTCACAGTATATATATTTGGTATTGTAGATGTTGATGTTTTTTAATATAAATTTGGTCAAAGTTTGCAATGTTTGACTGGACAAAAATCTAATACGCGGAGTAAAAATAACCGGACGGAGTATGATTTTTTTAAGAAAATATACTTATGCAATTTGAGGCTGCTACAATGAAATGTGGTTTTTAGGTTGACAACGGTGCAATTTGAGATGATCGAGGTTTACCGAAATTTCAATCTATACTTCTCCTTCCTGATGAGAATATAAGTCAAGCACGGATCTTGGTTTGATTAGTGGAAAATGAGGTGTATGTCATAAAAAATATTTTTAGATCATCCTAGAATGAAGTTTATAAACATACATTTTTCATGACATACTCCATCTGTTCCAAAATATAAGTCTTTCTAGAAATTTCACTATGAACTACATACGGATGTATATAGACGTAGTTTAGAGTATAGATTCACTCATTTTGCTTTGTATGTAATCAATATTGAAATCTCTAAAAAGACTTATATTTAGAAACGGAGGGAGTACTATATAACGTTTTGCTAGGTAAATTCTTGTGGCAGAACAAACATTTCCATCCGGAGGGAGTCAAAGTGGAACTAGGACATAATTGGTTTTTCTCATCTCACAATGAAGTCGACTTCATTGAATGAAGTAGAATATCCATTAGCATTTTTTAACATATCATTAATATATATGAACTCTTTGTGCAAAATGCATGTGTGTAATTTTGATCATTAACATATATGAGGATGCAGTTTCATGTTTTTTTTTTGCCGGGAGGATGCAGTTTCATGTTAACGTAAAAAGAATTGTTGGATACTTGGATGCAGATCCAACTTCCTGCAGAATCAACACCTGTACTAGTCGGTCCCTTGTGTACTTTCCCGTAAACCCGTAAAAAAGTTGAACCATATCAGAAGGAATTAACTACACTGTCCTCGTGGTATAATGTCATCCAGTAATTGCCATGATGAACGATCTACACATTAGGCTCGTGCACATGTACGACCCCTATACTTTTGAAACAAAGAGCCAGCAGCACGTACTTGGAAGTTAATTGCGGCGGGACAGATCACACGTACGCTTGAGAACTTTGTACAGGATTAGTTAATTGATTGCTTCACTTGAGAAGTTTAGCCCTCGTGAGCTCATTTCAAGGGACAAAACGTGCACGCAAGTAGTGTGCACCAGTGACTGCACATGTCCTCAGTTCCTTCCATGTACTGCATGAATGTATGATGATCTGTACCTCTGCACGTGGCCAGGGATCTTGACGTGAGACGGTGAGAGTACTCTTGATCAAACCATTACTGTTACTACGGGTGCTGCAAGTCCCTTGAGGAAAATCGGAAAGGAAGTGCTGATACAAGCCCATCATAGCAGTAGATCAGTAGTACAAACTCCGCTCGGGTTTATTACTCCCCTCGTATTTTAAGCCAGATTGTGATCATCTATACGGCTAATATAGTATAGCATATATATTATAAAAAAAAATTACCGTTAGATTTCTGTTCCATGATGTTTCCGACGATATAACTTTTGTGGCATGTAGTTATTCAATTTATAGGTCAAACTTTAACCTAAAATGAGAGGGGCATAATAAATCCAGATGGTGGGAGTATTGGTAAAATATTCTTTTGTCCTAGCTAGCTACCATAGGGATCGGAAACAATAATGCTAATTAAATTATACTCTTTGCATTGCAGCTAGCAGTAGCAAGATCTTCTTGGGATGTGAGAGGGCATACATGCACATGCCTAGATTTGGGACTATGCTTCGGTGCCTTAAGGCACCTGCCTTTGTGTCTAAGACATGTGGTCCTCTCACATGTCTTAGACACAAAGGCAGGTACTTGAAGGCACCGGAGCTGCGTTCCTAGATTTGCTAGCGGGTTGCCTAATTCTCGTTTCTCATCACGTAGTAGTACTACGAACTTACTATACTAAATACCAAAGTTAATGCTCAACAGGGTACACTCGTGATGAAGTGATAATAGTATGATCATAGATATATTTTCACACGCCTCTCAAAAGGGAGCCAGGTTCCACTATATTTCATAAGGAACAACAATTTGAAATACAAACTAAGTTCAATATACACTACCTTGAGTAAATTGCACGGTTAGTATATTATTAAGTTGGCCTGGGGATCGGAAAGGTCCAATTCTTACACTGAAGAAGAAACGAGATATCATATGTCCTGAGATTTCTACGAGCAAAAAAGTTTTTGTAATTGGGTCGATGAACCTTTTAGATTCTTTTTGTTAAATCTCGAGAACCATCGATGTAGCTATATCTTAAATTAATAAGGATAGCCGTGATGGTTTTCCCTAGAATAAAGTTGAACAGTGGTATTAGTTTGGTACATCATCTTTTTTTTTAACACAGTACAGATGCAAGCACATATATATACGCTCATACATTCGTCTTTATGAATACACAGATGCACACCCTATCCCTATGAGCTGGCATATCATCCTAAGATTTATGAAGACACTGTAAACACCTCGTAGTCAATGAAAACGTCTCCTTCCACTATTGCCGGAAATTCTGACAAATTGACGAATGTGCCCCCACACCTCAAGTGGCAGAAGCAAAATCTATAGCTCAACCGGTGACAACGCTCATCGTCAATTTTCTGCCACAGTCAAGAGCCCGCATGGTGCTGCATTATTTTTTTTTTCAAAGGCAAAGGGCGGAGCAGTAGCAAACTACTCCCTCCGTTCGAAATTATTTGTCTCGGATATGGATGTATCTAGAACTAAAATACATCTAGATACATCCATTTCTGCGACAAGTAATTCCGAATGGAGGGAGTAGTAGCAAACATGAATAATCTGGTTTGTCGCTTCTCCTGCGGGACGGTGAGAGGGTGCACGCCCGTCTACGTAGTAGGAGTACATGTAACATACTATCACTCTGTACAACAACGTTATAGTACTACTGAAAAAACATACATAGATACACATGCTCTGCATGTCGTCCTGGAAGGCGCATTAGTACTGACCGAGGAGTGGCCGTAGCAGCAGTGGCTAATATAAGTGGTGTACGTACGTGCCTCGTAGTAATATGTTACGGTAACTTGCATCACCACCTACCCGTACACACGCACGCATGTATCAAATTCTGGGAAGCCCCGATAGCTACTACTCTGTCCTGCCTTAGAGCAAGTACAATAAAGTGTTGAAGACGGTCTATAAAAGATGTCACATCAAATTTGTGTCTAGCTGAAGGAGAGATAAGAATAGAGAGAAGAGAAACAGGCTAGAAACTTACATACAGCTGTAGCATGAGTTTCAACATTCTTTGTGAGAGAAAGATGTGTCACAAATATTAATGGTATTCCCTTTGTCCTAAAATAAGTGTCTTGACCTTAGTATAAAGTTGAGACAGTTATTTTGGGACGAAGGGAGTATAACATACTAGTATGACTAACTATTACATGCGTGGATCATTAGGTTGACTATAAGTAACATGATAACACCATATAGCTGGCTGTAGGCTATAGTATGCTCTTAGTACTACTCTCATATTTTAGATAATATTTTGACCATAAATTTAGGACCCTGATAAATTTTGAATGTTCGGATTATAATCATGGCAACCCAAACATTTTTCATAGCAACTTTATTTGACGCGACGTGGCAAGCTTTGTTGGCAAATATGACAATTTACAGGAAAATTGCCATGTTTGCCAAATAAACTTGCCAACTCGCGCCTTGTTTTCCAACTAACTTGCCAGCTCTAGTCAACTAAAGTTGCCATGAAAAATGTTTGGTTTGTCATGCTTAAAATCTAAACATTTGAGATTTATCATTTTCGTAAGTTTAATAACAAATAAAATATATAACTTATATGTAGCAAACATAATACTAGTCAAGTATGAAACCAACAATTTTTTTGGGTGATATGCACTAGTCAAATATGTGGTCCAATTTTCACACAAAAAATGATGGGGACTCATTAACTTAGCCGGAGATAGTAGTTGGCAGGCACTGTTTCAGCCAACGAGAAAACAATTTGTTGGATGATATCATCATTCTGAAGAAACAATTACAAGAATCTTCCCGCAAAAAAAAAAATTACAAGAATCAACTACCTGATTGATTCTATACTGATTGCAACTTATAAATCTCCTGAAGAGACATGTCCAACCGACACAATGTTTCAGAGAGTCGGGAGAGAAGAGACGCGTCCGTTAGCAGATTGCTAACCGACTCTCTAATAAAACATGGAGATTATCCCCTTAATTGATTACAATCATCAATTTCGAACACTCTTCCTAATCCGCACTTTGTCTATGTAGAATTGTCATCTTGAAAAATGCTCCTTTAAAAATTATGTGGAAAAAATAAGACAAAATATACATAATATGCCATGAAAATTTTCTTTCAAAAACCTAGTGGGAAAATAAGGAGAAACCAACATATCATAATGTTTGTATTAATGAATGCACTCGACCCGGCCCCCGCGTCGCCTAGGTTAGGCGACACGGGCGGCAGCCCCCCACCGCGCCGCCACCAGCCCCCCTCCTCCGGCTACTCCCCTCGCCATCGCCGGAAGCCACCACCGAGCGAAGCTCGCACAGTGGCGGCGGCGGCGGGGCCTCCCCCCGTTGCGCGGCTCTCCTCGCGCGGCGTCCCGCAGCTGGCAGCCCGCGTTGCCTTGGTCCGTCGGCGCCTCTCCCGGCATCCTGGCGACCGGCGGCGCGCCTCCCGGAAGCGGATCCGGTGCCTCCTCTCCCTCCCGCGCCTCCTGGTGGTCGTCCTGGCGGTGCTCCTCCCCGCGACCCCTCCTGGTGGCGAATCTGGCATCGCCTCCGCGGCTCCTCCTCATCGTCGTTGCCGGCGCTGCCCGGTGCGGCGCGTCCTCCTCCTCCCACCCCCCTGCGTTCCACCTCGCCTGACCACCCATCCCCGTGGCACTGGCTGTCCGGCGTCCTCCCGGCGGCAGGACCTCGTCCCGGCCAGGCCTCCTCTCGGACTGGTCGTGGTGGTGCTGTGTGCCCTCGTGACCTGGTCCATGGTGGTGGAGCGTTCGGCGGCGCCCGTCGTCACCTCCCCCGGTGCTGGGTGTGGCTCTTCTTGCGGCAGTTGTGGTCTTGGCCCAACATGGTTTCCACTTCTTCGATTCCTGATCCGCTGCTTTTGGGATTGCACGGACTTTGGCCGGGGCGAAAGCCCTGATCGGCTCGCCGATGCTGGCGGTGTCGACACCTGCGGGTGCCGTTTCCTTCTTGAAGGCGTCGCCATGGCCTTTTCTCTGTGCCCCTACTCGAGTATCAGGGGAAACCCTAGATCTAGTTCCCTAGATCGAACGGCGGCGGCGGCTCGTCGTTGTACCCTTCATGAAGGCGTCGTCTTGCTGCTCGTGTTATGTTCGGTGTTGGATTCGAAGATTGTGGACGCTTTTCTGGTCCGGGCTGCTCCTCGCAGCGTGGGCATCCGGGGCGCAATGTACGGTCTTGACGGCGCTCTCTCCATGGCTTCTCCTCCTAGTCCGGCCTGGTCCTGCACCCCACTTGCCGATCCACTAGGCGCACAGGTGGGAGGTAAGTTGATTTGGTCCGGCCTGGAGTTGTGGTTGTGTGATGATAGTGATCGGCGTTGGTCGCGACGCGGTCTAGATGCCTTGTATCTTGTCTCTTTGCCTTTCGGCTAGAGTTCGAGCTAGGAGAGCTTTGTGCTGTGTGTATCTCTCTTTGTTTTTCCCACACCTTCTGTGGTGCTCTTCTTATTTTCTCATGTATGCCTCTGTTTGTTCTCTTCTACCTATCAATGAATGATACGCAAGCTTTGCGTATTCGTGAAAGAAACTACTGCCTTATTAAAAAACCTTCTATGAGAAACCATATAAGGAAAAACTCATAAAGAAAAAGATTTCAATAATAAGGATCCGAGAATCTCTAACAGGTTACGTTTAGGGAGCGCGCTCTTCCCTGAACGTAGCAAATAACAAAGTCATCTTGCGCCAATTTTATCGAAATTAAAACTACATTTAAATACAAAATCAACATTATAGTTTTTTGTGACATGCACTAGCATTTTACTAGTCAAATATGTGGTCAAATTTTGACCCAAATATGATGGGCACAAATAATCTCAGACGGAGATAGCAGTTTAGCAGTTGGCAGGCACGGTCTCGGCCAAAGAGAAAACAAATTGTTGGATGATATCCTCATGATGATGATTGATATCCACCCGAGCTCAGATACAATTGTACATGAACGTACTTGATACGTTTTTATGCAAGTAGCCATTTAGTGGTGTACTGGTGTGCACCAGTGAGCGATCTACTGTCTGCTCTGCCGTGTACGTACCCGTTCCCAATTCTATGATATATGATTCAGTGCAAGCTGTTCATATACGTTGACGTGAAAGTAGCCTCGATCAATCAATCACCAGTACTAGTGGTACTGCTAGTCCCTTCGGCTAAATATATGATAAAAAGTATTGTACAGGAGTAGTAGATTTACTAGCTTGTATAGTACGTATTGTCCTAGCATGCGGATCTGAAATTCTGAATGCTAGAATACACTCTTTGCATAGCAGCTTGGAGCAGCAAAGAATATTCTTGAGATTTGATGCACATGCCTCTTTGCCAGCCTGTTGCCTAGCTAGTTAATTATTCGTCTCTAGACACGTACGGCCGTACGAAGATAAACCGAATTCCGTGCTCAAAAGGATAACATCGTGATAATACGGATATTAAGGCTGGTCGTAATGGTAGTATTATAGCTAGTATCATGCATGACAAATTGACAATTTTAATGAGGTGACATAGTATTAAATAAATAAAGAGAGGGTGTAGTATCAGACTGCCCGTAATGGGAGTATCATAGGTAGTATCATGCATGCCAACTAAGCAATTTTAAGGAGGTGACATAGAATTAAATGAAGAAAGAGAGGCTTGAGTATCATATCATGATACCGTATCATATTAAATGATGTGCTACTTTGTGTCATGTATGACAATAAATATAGTCTTTTATGATACCAACATATGATACTATGCATTAGGGATGTAGTATCACAGACTAGTATTATATGCATGATACTAGTATATGATACTCCCCATACAACCAGCCTCATATCATGATACCGTATCATAATAAATGCTATGCTACTTTGTGTCATGCATGGCAATAAATAAAGTACTACATGATACTAATATATATGATACTATGCATTAGGGAGGTAGTATCATACACTAGTATCATATGCATGATACTAGTATATGATACTCTCCATTACAACCAGCCTAAGACTAGCCACAATGGAGAGTAACATACACTAGTAACATACACATATTTATAGACTATATTACTATTTTCATAATGGGTAGTAACATAAGGCTGGTTGTAGTGGGAGTGTCATAAGTAGTATCATGCATACCAACTAGACGTTTTGGATGATGTGGCACACAATTAAATGAGGAAAGAGAGGATGTAGTATCATATCATGATACCGTATCATATTAAATGCTCCGCTAGTTTGTGTCGTGCATGGCAATTAATAAGGCAATCTAAGATACTAACTTATGATACTATGCATTACGGAGGTAGTATCACACACTAGTATCATATGCATGATACTAGTATATGATACTCCCCATTAAAACCAGCCTAAGTGTAGTGTCATGCAAAGATTTATTTATTAGGTTATAGACTCATATTGCATTGGAACATGTGATGTTACAGTAACTAACTAAGTTACTGTAACTACCTCTCTCCTCATTAACCCATTGTCACATAAGCAAATTTGCTGAGTTGGAGTCGATGTTACTGCTCAAGTTACTCCCATTGTGGCTAGTCTAACGGATCTAAGCTGTAGTGAAATCTTCATCTAATACGTTTGTCATAGAGTTATCTTGAGTACAGCATGAAAGAATAAGTGGAAGGACGGCAGAATAGTCGCCTTTTTTGCAATGACTAATAATATTTTGAGAATTATGAAGTAATTAATCTAGTTGTGATATTATGACAGGTCTTAACCCATTATATTAAGAAAGTGTTGCCACATTAATTTTACCCCTCAGCTCTTATTTTTCTAGCATAATTCAACAGCTTTTACCCTTTTTTTTTACTTCTTTCTCGAAATAGAAAAGCTGGATTCACCTAGGACAACATAGCCGGGGCAGCAGACAAATCGCATGCACACTCCGATTCGTCAGTACGAATCTCCAAGTCTCTGCAATGGAACGTGCATATGTACGTACGCCCGCGTAATATACTGTGTGCTAGTGTGTACAACACATGTAGATGCACATGCTTCTCCGTCCGAGTTGCACTACTTTGATACAGATAGCTATAGTGATGTCGTCGTATCTAGACACGTACGGTGCAGTAACACCCAACAAGTAGTAGTTACATGTACGTCCTCGGCTTTTTTTTTGCCATGCTGGGTGAGCTCGCAGCCCCGAAAGAGATTGAACATACGTATGGGTGCCAGTGCGACGTCGCGCTCAAATCCCTCTATCTAGAAAGCCTCCCATGTACGTGGGCCTGAATCATCATACGCGCACACATACACTGTTGTGGTTTCTTGAGTGCATCCATTGTCATCGTCATCGGCACACCATTCATCGTCAGTTTGGTGAGTCCCAGCTACCTACATGTATAATGATCCATCGATCGATCGATCATGACAGAAACTCAGGGTATGTGTGTGTGTGAGAGAGATGAACAGGGAGTATAGCTTTTGTTTTAGAGTGGGAGAAGAATTAAAGAGCGGCGGATGGATGCTGTTTCCCACAGGTAGTAGCATAATGGAGGTTGTTGGCATGCCCATTTCATCGACCCCGATCGGCGACACGAGGGACCAGACCCCTCGTCGCAGTCTTGTGTGCTGCAGCCTTGATGGCTGCTTCTATCTTGGTGGATTGGATTCTAGTTGTGCCAGTAGCCCTTGTTGTGTCGAGGTCACATGCATGCAGGCATGCATACATGCACATATGCACTGTTAGTTGGGTCACGCAGCCCATCATGCATTGCCAAAGTGTTCACGAGGGACGGATCCCACCGATGTTTGTGCTGTCTGCTCTGAACGAACTCATGCAAACGCACGGTAATAAGTTGCAGAGTTATATGCGCCTAGCTATTTGTAATGAGTTACCTATAATAGAACGTTTCAGAAAGAAGAAAAAAAACCTAAAAGAAGGATTCAGTATTACCGCCACGAACGTAGACCCCAACAACCCTGCAGTCGACGACGGGCCGGGGACGGCCATGGCATCCCGTCTCGGCCTCACACGGCCCGCTTCTCCAGCAAAATCGATCGGCCATTTCCAGACAACTTACGTGTTGTTTCATATGGCAATGCACACCCACGAGGGTACAGTAGACGTACGTGTCTACTAGTACGTACTACTTCTGAATACATACGCAGTGTCGCCATGCCAACACGGCCCCGCCGGACCACACGACAGGGTATGGTAGCGTTTTCGTATTGTAGTGGTATTATTGTTTGTACGTGGACGTAACTGTTCCATCCAACACGATGGAAGCGGACGTCTCAGACGGAGCCAAAAGCGTGGAGGGGACAGGCGTTCCTCTCTTGCCTGCAACTGCAACATGACTCCAAATGAGTTTGGACTTTGGACTGCAGCTTCCTTCCTTGCTACAGTAGAGGAGTACTACTACTAGCTTGCTGGCTTGCTGCCGGATGTTTATCCGAGAAACTACCATGCAAAAGTTGTAAGGCATGCCGAGGCCGGGCCGCAATTTCTTCTTGTGTCGAGCCTTCTTTTCTAGTACTAGCACTAGCATGGTTGCTTTCCGTGGTCAAAAGCAATGGTGGATGGAGGGAGGCTCCACGCACCGCACGCGCGGTGTCGCGCGCATGGATGGGGCTTTGGTCGGTCGAAGACGACGAGAAGACAACAGCTTGGCGCGGGAGGCACCGCACATGGCCACTTGCTCTCAGCTCGCACCGCTACTCTTGGCTTCTTGCTGTCCGTGTTGCCGGTGTGTTGCGTGCGTCTCTGGTAGCACAGTGCTAGTAGCTTGCGAGCATGGGAATTTACTTTATGTTATGACAACTCTGTTCCATTCTCAAAACTTGACTTTCAAAAACCTGATTTGTCGGTGTATTGAGGTGTTTTTAACAGCATCTACAGCCGGACTGGATAAATCCAATCCCTAAACATCGGCGAACGCGCCCTACCGCAACTATGGATAACATCAGACGGCTCCTCATATGGTCTGCCGGACAGCTACACACCTTATATCTAAGCCCTCGAACTCATGTAATAAATGCACATGGATCATATATCACAAATTCATAACAATTGAACTGTTCAACAACGGTGTGGCTAGATCTCAGTCGAATGAGACTTAACCAAGTCTCAGTCAGGTGACACAACATATAAAAAGAAGAAGAAAAAATTATTAATTTTTTTACGACATGTAAGATCTCATGAATATAGCATCGACTGAGTCTTGGTCGTCTGAGACTTTAGCAATCTCGGTTCAACAATAGACAAAACAAAAGAAATAATAGTTCAATCCGGATATGCCAAAATGAAATTCAAGTCCAAGCGTCACAGATCACTCGCAGGACCCTGTCCATGCCGTCTGCTCGGCCGTGGCCATCCCTGTCACCTGCTCTGCTTCCATCAGTTCCGCTTCTGATGCTGCCATTGTCACTCTCGCCACTTCACACACCATGTGTTCGTTGATTTCCTTCTATTTTCCGGAAAGCCACTTCTTTGCTTGCTCATCTAAGAGGCTTGCCTGCACCAACATTAACCTCTCGGACCCTCTGTGTCTCGAGCAAGTTGCAACCTCTCCTTCTCAATCTATATTGATCCAAAACTCCAGGCCTTCTCGAGCTCTCATTTAAGACACACCTCTTTCTTCTCCAACTCTATGTTCTCCCCCTCAATTTTTAAATTGTCGCTCTCAGTTTGCAACTTGGTCATCACCCTCTCTCGGTTCATGTCCATCTTTTTTTGCATATCCAACATAAACATGTACCTCTCCTCTTTCTTGTTCTCCCTTGTGGAAAAAATGCCAGCCCATGTGGTGGACATTTATGTCGCCGCGGCATCATGGGCCCCCCCCCTTCTCCCACTTGTTTCCCATAACTTGTCGGTTATTCATTGACACGGAGGCTTTTCCATTCTCCCTTACGACTTGTCCCTCATTGTCATCCAACCCAATTGATTGGTGGAAGCTTGAGGCATAATTCATCCTCGTGTCGACCTTCATATCCTCCACAAGTTGTGTCCCTCATGGTTTGCCATCCAATAGCACCCAACAATGGCCAAAATCGAATAGCTTCTTCTCCGTTTGTTGGTACATAGTGGCCACCACCACCGTCTAGCAAACAATAAATATAATGATGAGAATGTTGTCAGCGTTCTGCGAATGGGAGTTTCCAGACTTGCCTGCCTATGGCCCACGGCGTGGCTAAGCTAGCAGGACGTACGGCCCACCTTCATCAACAAGGCATCCAAGACCCTTGCGAGGGGCCAAGCCTCGCGAGGTGGACAACACAAGACCTCCTCTGGAGCGGCCTAGTCAGGCAGGCTCACAAGGAGCGGAGATATCAAGGCGAGGCGAACCTCACGAGGCTCTCGTGACGTGAGCCATGACGATCGACACCAGGCGTGCGCGAGCGCGCATAGCGTCTTTGTTTCCTCTTTGGTGCTAAGGAAACCAGCGCAGGCGAGGAGTACCGAGGCATCAGGCAAAGGTTGCCATTTTGGTGCAACAAGACCGAGACCAGAAGGACGCAAGACGGAGGTCATCGTGGAGCCCAAGACGGCGTCACCACCAGAGCCTTTGGCTGGCGAAGACCATTTTTGTCAGGATAGCTTGTACTAGCCGCCCTCCTTCAAATTTGCCCGCTATTGTTGGCTCCCTTCCCGCTCAAGATTTGGGAAGAGGACCAGGGCCTCTATAAGTAGGACTAGCCACCACCATAGGCAAAGGGGGCGAGATCTTGGATCACTCTCACCCACACAAGTTAGCCAAGCACAAGAACACCTCAACCTCAGGAGGCTGTTCTTCCCATTGTATTGTTCTTCATCGGCCTAAGAGGCAATCCACCACCACCACACTTGAGTAGGGTATTACACCACAACGCTGGCCCAAACCAGTATAAATCTTGTGTCTTTCCGTGTTGCGAGTTCGTCGAGTTTGTCCGCGAGATCTTAGCGAGCTAGGGCGTAGATCGGTGGAAGGAAAAGACTTCGCGCGCACCCCAGTGTTCGAACCTTAAGGGTTTGCCAGAACCCCACATCCGACATTTGGCGCGCCAGGTAGGGGTGCGCCGTAGCTTTCCTTCCATCAGTTCGTCGCTCCATCGTCTCCATGACGGACGCTCGCCGTGCTCGAGTTGAGCGTCGGGCTGCCCTGACCGCCCGTGTCGCGCAGACGGCTCCCATCGGTGGGCCACCACGTCGTTCTCCATCTCCCGCCGCCAATGCTGGCACCGGCCTGGTGGGGAACGAGCAGTAAGCGTCTTCGCTACATCCTTCGGTGCGGCAGGACGGCCGCACCGCCACTCCATCGCTGGCCCCAGCCGGCTCTTCGTCTCATGCACACCGCGCTCCCATGGAGGCGCGGGCCGCACTCATCGCCGCAAACGAGCTCCTGCGCTACCGCCCAGTCGACGACCTCTACGAGGAGTGGCTTGACCGCGTCGTCGAGCTCGTCTGCGCCGCAGGGGGCTCCCCGACGCCGTCCCTCTCTCGGCCTCACCCTCGGCCAGCCACGGGCGACGAGGCCCGAGGCCCGCCTCCACCACCCCAGCCCAAAGACGGCGCCTTGGCACCAAGGCGTGCGGCCCCATGGTGCGATCCACCACGGCTGGTGCCCGCGCGCGAAGAGAGAAGCTGCTAAGAAATCCCAAGGCCACGTGAAGCTGCACCCGCACTTCCCGTGCCCCCTCGTCAAGACCGTGCGCCGCTTGCACCGGCGCCGCGCGGACCTCGACAAGACCAAGATCCAACTCCAAGGTGGGCCCCAGTAACCACGGTCGGCTGCCGCGCCTTCACCCCCGAGCTGCACAGCGCTGCCTGGCTAGGCAAGTTCAAGCCGGATCTGCCTCCTCGCTACGACGGCACCGCCGACCCCGCAGAGTTCCTGCAGCTCTACGACCTGAGCATCGAAGCAGTCAACGGCGACAAGAAAGTCATGGCGAACTGGTTTCCCATGGCTCTCAAGGATGGGGCCCGCACCTGGCTCCTGAACCTGCAGCACGGCTCGATCTCCTCCTGGGACAAGATGCGTGACCGCTTCGTCGCCAACTTCCAGGGCACTCGCGACCGCCGGCCGGCCGCGACTGACCTGCGCCGCATCAAGCAACAACTAGGGGAGACCCTCCAGAAGTACATCCAGCGCTTCAACAGCACCCGCCTCAAGATTCCCAAGGTCACGGATGAGGCTATCATCTCTGCATTCTCCGACGACGTACGTGACGTCAAGATGAAGGAAGAGCTCGCCATCCACGAGGAGCTCTGCATGTCTCAGGAGTTGTTCAACCTGGCGACCAAGTGCGTGAGAGCTGAGGAGGGGCGCCTTTCCCTCCTTGAGCTCCCAGCCGCAGGCACAGAAGAGAAGAAAGCCAAGGCAAAGGACGTGAAGCGCAAGGAAGCGGTAGTGCTAGATGGGGAGCCCGACACCAAACGGGGCAGAGATCAGCCCGAGTCATCCAAGAACAGCCGACCGTTCTGCGCCTTCCACAACCCGAACACCCACAACACCAGCGACTGCCAAGAGCTCCGAGCCCTACGCGAGGGACGCTACGGTCGACGCCCCGAGTGCAGCGACCGGGGCTACGGCCATGGAGGAGGACAAGGAGGCGGACGCTGGGACGACCGTGGCCCGCGCCAGGAATGGCATGACAGGCCTCGGGAGGACCGTCGGCAGGACCATCCTCGTGAGGGGCCCTGGAGGGACCAGCCTCATGAGGATCGCCCCCAAGGCAACGCTGGTCTTCCTCCACTGCCACCAAGAAGGAACGACGACCATCATCAGGACGAGGGGGCTGGGGGCTTCCAAGAGCCTCGTGCAATCGCCTGCATCTTCGGCGGCGCCCAGGCCCCAGCCTCTTAGTGCATCTTCAAACGGTTCGCTCGCGAGGTGAACGTGGCGCTCCCCAAGCTTGAGGCCGCGCGTCCGCTCAAGTGGTCCCAGTGCGCCATCACTTTCGACTCAGTAGATCAGCTCAAATGCGCGGCCACCGCTGGCATCCTCTCGATGTTGTGTTCCCCATTCATCAGCAATGTGCAGGTTACCAAGACCCTCATCGACGGCGGTGCAGGGCTCAACGTCATGTCCGTCGACACCTTCGACAACCTCCAAGTGCCATATGAGCAGCTCCAACCTACCAAACCTTTCTTAGGAGTGACTGACGGCTCCACCACACCGATAGGGCAGGTCCGCATGCCTGTCACCTTCGGCACAGGCGACAACTATCACACCGAGCTCATCGACTTCGACGTCGCGCACATCCGCCTGCCGTACAACGCCATCCTCGGGTATCCGGCCCTGGCAAAGTTCATGGCGGTCACCCACCACGGCTACAACGTCCTCAAAATGCCTGGAAGTGGCAAGGTCATCACGGTCCCGTGTGAAGAAAGGGATGCGGTGTGCTCCCTCGAGCGCGCCTTCCAAGCTGCAGCAATCGACGACCGCCACAGCAGAAGTGAGGGCCCTCCGGAGGCCATCCCCAAGAAGAAGTAGCTGCGCCGTGCAGTACCTCGGGAGGATGGTGTCACGGCGGGAGCCTCGTCAGGATCAGCATCCGTCCCAGGGGCGCCTCCTTCCATCGCATAGGAAGGCGCGCCCAGCGCCCTCCTCGGGCAGGGCTCGGGGGCTCTCTTCTGGAGGGCCTCGGGCCTTGCCAACCTCACGAGGGAGGCGCTTGGGCGCCACTTGGAGGCGTGCCATGCGGCACGTTTCCCTCGGGAGGACACAAGGTAAGGGGTGCCCACCGCTCAGGAGTTCATCGCCAAGACCACGCAGGAACTGCAAGACGCAAGAGCCATGCGCGGCGACGGCCGCTCACAGGGCGCGGCTCACCACCCAGGCGAGGGTGCTGAGCTACATGTCTGCATCGATGTCCCAGGGCTCAGGAGGGCCGCGTCGCAGGAGCGCTTCTGGCCTTCGCGCGTGGGCCGTTGCGAGGGCCCGCCACACAGCTACGTTCGCATGCCCCTCGTCTTGCCAAGCGTGGCGTCGGCCTATCAGCGCGTCGTGCGGCGTGACCTGGTGGCTTAGGAGGTCAGGCACCGCGTCGTCCTGGAGGGAATGGAGACGGTCTTCGGGAAGCCTCCTGAGGCTCAGGGCTCCGGTGGCTCATGAGGAGTCATTTCTCCAACGCATGCCTTCAGCTGCACCAACTCTGCTTCGTCTACATAACCAGGTGCAAGGTTGTCAGAATCGTGATTTTGAATCGAATCGGAGCTTTGATGGCAGGATCGCAAATCGTAGAATCTTCACTATCAGGATCGTAGAAACGTAGATTCCATGAACTAAAATCGTAGAATCAGGGCTGTAAGTTTGGATCGTAAAGTCGTAGAATCGTATAACAGAATCGCGATTCTGACAACCTTGACCAGGTGACATCTTCCAAGCTCGTTAAGCTGGGAGCGCCCCTTGGGCTGCGTTATTCCCAGGCCGTGTGGGTCCGTCCCTACGGCATGTATCCCATTCGCTTATGTCTTTAGCTTACCTTGCTGGGGGCGCCCCTCAGACTGCATCATCCCCAAGCCGCTCGGGCCGGACCCAGTGGCATGCATCTTCCTGCATTTACCCAAGCTGATTTGCCTTCCCTGCTTAACCTGCCTACGGTTATCGCCTGCTCAATTGCTACCCGCCGCGGATAAATTCACCTCGTGCAATTCGCTTGCGCGTTAAAAGGGGGGCTCCTGAGCATCGCGACTCAGGAGCTCTTACTGGCTCTCCAGCCCTCACCCCCTGGCCTTGACCACGGCATCGCGACCTGGCATACCAGCGGCGGCTGAGCTCCCTCGAGGGCCAGGACCTGAGGACATAGAGTGCTTGCACCTGACTGCCTTGCAGGAACACAGAGTCACCAAGACTCAAGACCAGACGCAACCCGCCTTGAGGTAGGGCCTCGTGAGTCCCGCGCTGGCTCACGAGTGCCCAGATACACCTCGCAGCCCTGCCGTGTAAGCCACGTGTCAGGGCGGGGCTGTACATGCCCCGGGGGCTCCTCCCGGAGGGGGGGGCCTCATCCCACACACAAGTGGAAGCACCATGCTCCACGCTGGCCGTCGACACTGCCGAGGAGCGGCTATGCCCGTGCACAAGCGGAAGCACTATGCTCCGCGCTGGTGATAAAAAAATGAGGGCGGTTCCATGGTCGTACCAACCTCAGGGATACCAGAGCTCAGCGTCCGACCTCACCGCAATGCCTCCCTTCGGGAGAGCCGCGCGAGGGGGTTGGGCACGGGGGCTGCGCTCGGGCCACACCCAAGCGCACGCCACCCAACTAGGTCTCCCGGACCTGGGCATCGCGCGCCCCTCCCGAGGCCTCGGCGAGGGCAGGTATGGAAATTGTTTGCGCGTCAAGGGGGACTCCTGAGCATTGCGGCTCAGGAGCCTAACTGGTCACGTAGCCCCTCACTCCTTGGCCCGTCCTGGTCTCCGGTCGGCCCAATGGCGGTTGAGGTATGCGTGGGGCCGGGCCCTGCCGACGTAGAATATCAGTCTATCCCCGCGAACTCTCCCTATAAGCTGTTTGCGCGTCAAGGGGGACTCCTGAGCATCGCGACTCAGGAGCCTAACTGGTCACGTAACCCCTCACTCCTTGGTCCGTCCTGGTTTCCGGTCGGCCCAATGGCGGTTGAGGTATGCGCGGGGCCGGGCTCTGCCAACGCAGAACGCAAAGAAAATAGGAAGGAAATCGCAAAATCTCGAAGCAAATATTACAAACATATTGTCCTCGCACGTTGTCCTCACGATACCAAATGAAAAGTCTAAACGCCTCTCCGAGGCCTAATGCATGTTGCAGGAACGAAACAGGAGAGTACCCGCAGGTCACCCCTGGACCCCGCCATCACTTGCGGAAGGCGCCACTCCGTGAGCAACGTTGCCTTCGCCTTCACCACCCGCTGCATGATCGGCGACATCGCCGAACAGAGGAGCGGAGACAAAGCCGCGGAACTTCTCCAACAAGGCCTCCACCTGACCTTGCACAGCTGCGGCGGCAGCCTCGTATTGGTCTTCAACCACAGGCTCCAGCAGCTCATCAAGGCCAGTGTCGGGGTCGCGAAGGTGCAGGTGGCTGAAGACACGAGTCAATGCAGCTGAAGACAGGATGCGAGCCTTCGCCTCCGCCATAGGACCAACGTCGTCAATGACTTCCTCGAGCGCGTGCACCAAGAGAGGAAGCAGCTGGGCGGGGCCGTCCTCGCCGGTGGCCAGCGACCTCTCCAGGTCGTGCTCGTAAAGCGTCTTTAGCGCCTTGTGGGACCTCTTCTCGAGATCGGCAAGGGCCGCACGGTCTTCGGTCAGGACTCACGCCTTGGCGTCGAGCTCAGCCTCCCTCGCCTTCGCCTCCCGCTCCAGCTCTTCCAACCAGCTGCGCTCGGCAGCCTGCGTCCGCCCCAACTCCGCCAGATCGGCATCACGGTTCTTGACGGCGTCCTCCCGGGCCTTCATTTCCCCCTCCTTCGCTTGGTGGCAGCGTGCTTCTTCGGCGAGCTTGGTGCGCAGGCCCTGCAATTCGTCCTCTAGCGCCTGGCAGCGGTCGCGGGAGACCTCGGCGTCTTTCAACACCATCTCACGACTGGCTACGGCATTGGCGGCACTCTGCTTCTCCTTCTCAGAAGCCGCAGTGGCCTGGCCCAGCGCCGCGTGAACCGCCGAGTCGGAATGGAACCAGCCTAAAGCCAACTCCAGGCGCCCAGCCGCAAGGCATGGGTCTGCGCCCAGGAGATCCGCCTGTAGCTGGGTCATCCCCGAGAGAGCATGTTCTAGAGTAGCAGCAGGGGCAGAAGGACCTGGAAGTGGAGGTGTAGCCTCCGGAGGAGGCGACATCATCACCAGGACATGGGAGACTGCGACCTCCGGAGCAGCTGGGACCTCGTCAGCCGCGCTAGGCGCCGACACTTCTGGAGCTAGCATGGCCATGGGGACTGGTTCCACATGGCGATGTTCCTCTTGGCCCCGCGAGGACGACCGGGCTGGGGAGATGCGGGCGCTGCTCCCACCTTTTCCTGAGGGAGGAGGCACGGACGCCGCATCCTCCTTCATCTTCTTCGCGGAAGACGTCGGCCTGACCAACCAAGGGCCAGCATCAGGAAATGAAGAGTGCAAATAGGGACAAGGCAAAGCTTGAGACACTTACTGATCCACCGCGACATACTTCCGCTTAGGAAGCCTGAAGCCTGACAGCATCGGGGCGGAGGCGGCATCGCGAGGCACCAACGACGACCTACCCCTCGTCGGTATGGGGGGCTTCTCCCTCTCCCTTTGGCGGGCGTCGTCCTTGGCATCGTCAGGAAGGGCGTGGAGGATCCCGGCCTTGCTCAGAGGGGAAGTCTCCCCCACCTCTTCTAGAGTCTTCTCCGGGTCCATCTCCTCTTCCCCCTCCCTGCGGGGCTCGCCAGAAGACACCTCCACCGGTTCCGGTGCCATGGGGCTCCCAGGAGCGCCGGCGGCACCAACCCACGTACATCAAAGGTCGGCCTGGAGGCGACGAATTCCTCCCGATCCTTGCGCTGGAACAGGGGACGGAGGCGCTTGGTGGGTACTCCTGGTTGTCCCCAACTATGAGGCATAGGACAGCGGCCAATTCATCGTCGGGCAGGGCCCCTGGTCTCAGGCGGGTCATGTTCCCCTCTTCTTCAAGCTCCCACAGGGGGCGTGCACGCATCTGGAGTGGAGCTACTCGCAGGGTCAAGAACTCCCTCAGAAGCATGACCCCCGTCACCTTTGCTGCCCTCGCGTTGCCCGGTTTTAGGTCGATCACCATCTGCCCCAACACTAACGAGGCCCACTCATCAGCAAGCTCCGCCCTGGGCCATCCCCCGTGGAAAGAGGGCGCCGCCGTGGGCAACGCCAGACGCGGATCAGCGCACTTGGCGTCCATCATGACCCATTTGGATCGAATGTTGTCGGCCCTCTTCCCGGTGCTCGAGATCGAGTTGGCCTTGCCAGATGCAACGAAGTTAGCCCATCCAGAGATGTTACCCTCGCTGACACGGAGGAAGAAGAAATGGCGCAGGAGCGCCACGGACGGCATCACGCCCAGGTACACCTCACAGTAGTAGGCGAAGATGGAAAGGAGGAGGACAGAGTTGGGATGAAGATGCAGTGCCTGCAGCCCGTAGTGCTCGAGGACTTCATAAAAGAAGTCGGAGAAGGTAGGAACCAACCCGACGCTGCTCGGGAAGAAGGGGAAGAAGGTGCTTTCCTCGGGCTCCGGCGCGTCGGAGGCAAGCCGGAGCTCGGTATTCCCCCACGCGTAGCTCTCGCCCGCCGTCAGCAGGCGCACGGAGGCGAGGCTCTTCTCCGTGACGCTGGGCGCCTCGAGGGCTGGCTCGTACCAAGGCCGCACTGAGGAAGCCTTGGCCTTGCGCGGCGCCATGGATCACAGCTACGGGATGAGATTGGAGCGGATCTGGAGGTAGCGGTGGCGGAGAGTAAGGAAGGGGATTTGGAGCAAGGCAAGGAAGAAGCAATGAAGGGAAGTGCTGCCTGCGCCAGCCTTTTGTCAGGTCGAGCAATTGCCGAGGCAGCATGGGGAAGCGGAGACGCCCACGTCCAAGTAAACCGCCACACGTCAACCGAGGCCGCAGGCTTTCAGGGCCTGCGGTCCTCCGTACTTGACCCTTGGCTTCGCCGCGAAGCCAAGCCCGAGCGCACCTTGGGTCCGGGGGCTATTGTCGACGTTCTGGGAACGGGGGTCCCCAGACTTGCCTGCCTATGGCCCGCGGCGTGGCTAAGTTAGCAGGCCGTATGGCCCACCTTCATCAACAAGGCATCCAAGACCCTCGCGAGGGGCCAAGCCTCACAAGGCGGATGACACAAGACCTCCTCTAGAACGGCCTAGTCAGGCAGGCTCACGAGGAGCGGAGATATCAAGGCAAGGCGAACCTCACGAGGTTCTCGTGACGTGAGCCATGACGATCGACACCAGGCGGGCGCCAGGCAGGTGCCAGCGTGCACAACGTCCTTGTTTCCTCTTTGGTGCTAAGGAAACCAGTGCAGGCGAGGAGTACCGAGGCATCAGTCAAAGGTTGCCATTTTGGTGCAACAAGACCGAGACCAGAAGGACAGCAAGACGGAGGTCATCATGGAGGCCAAGACGGCATCACCACCAGAGCCTTTGGCAGGCGAAGACCACTTTTGTCAGGATAGCTGCTACGTCTTAAGCTTGCGTTGGTTTTCCCCGAAGTGGAAGGGATGATGCAGCAGAGTAGCGTAAGTATTTCCCTCAGTTTTTGAGAACCAAGGTATCAATCCAGTAGGAGCCCACACTCAAGTCCCTCGTACCTGCACAAAGTGATAGCTACTCGCAACCAACGCGATTAGGGGTTTTCAAGCCCTTCACAGTCACTTACGAGAGTGAGATCTCATAGATATAATATTTTTGGTATTTTGGTATAAAGATGCAAAGCAAAAAGTAAAGGCAAAGTAAAAAAGCAAAGCAAGATTAAAGTGATAGAGATTGATATGATGAGAATAGACCCGGGGGCCATAGGTTTCACTAGTGGCTTCTCTCAAGAGCATAAGTATTCTACGGTGGGTGAACAAATTACTGTTGAGCAATTGACAGAATTGAACATAGTTATGAGAATATCTAGGCATGATCATGTATATAGGCATCACGTCCGTGACAAGTAGATCAAAACGATTCTGCATCTACTACTATTACTCCACTCATCGACCGCTATCCAGCATGCATCTAGAGTATTAAGTTAAAAACAGAGTAACGCCTTAAGCAAGATGACATGATGTAGAGAGATAAATTCATGCAATATGAAATAAACCCCATCTTGTTATCCTCGATGGCAACGATACAATACGTGCCTTGCTGCCCCTTCTGTCACTGGGTAAGGACACCGCGAGATCGAACCCAAAGCTAAGCACTTCTCCCATGGCAAGAACTACCAATCTAGTTGGCTAAACCAAACGGATAATTCGAAGAGACTTGCAAAGATAACCAATCATACATAAAAGAATTCAGAGAAGATTCAAATATTATTCATAGATAGACTTGATCGTAAACCCACAATTCATCGGTCTCAACAAATACACCGCAAAAAGAAGATTACATCAAATAGATCTCCACAAGAGAGGGGGAGAACTTTGTATTGAGATTTAAAGAGAGAGAAGAGGCCATCTAGCTACTAACTATGGACCCGAATGTCTGAGGTAAACTACTCACACTTCATCGGAGATGCTATAATGATGTAGAAGCCCTCCGTGATGACGGCCCTCTTCTGACGGAGCTCCAGAACAGGCCCCGAGATGGGATCTCGTGGATACAGAAAGTTGCGGTGGTGGAATTAGGTTTTTGGCTCCTGTCCTGATCGTTTGGGGGTACATGTGTATATATAGGAGGAAGAAGTACGCCGGAGGAGTAACGAGGGGCCCACGAGGCAGGGGGCGCCCTAGGGGGGGGGCGCCCCCACCCTCGTGACCGCCTCTTTTGTTCCTTGGAGCAGGGTCCAAGTCTCCTGGATCACGTTCGGTGAGAAAATCACGTTCCCGAAGATTTTATTCCGTTTGTACTCCGTTTGATATTCCGTTTCTTCGAAACACTGAAATCGGCAAAAACAGCAATCCCGGGCTGGGGCTCCGGTTAATAGGTTAGTCCCAAAAATAATATAAAAGTGGAAAAATAAAGCCCAATATAGTCCAAAACAGTAGATAATATAGCATGGAGCAATCAAAAATTATAGATACGTTGGAGGCGTATCAGGCATCCCCAAGCTTAATTCCTGCTCGTCCTCGAGTAGGTAAATGATAAAAAAGTATTTTTGATGCGGAGTGCTACTTGGCATAATTTCAATGCAAATCTTCTTAATTGTGGTATGAATATTCAGATTAGAAAGATTGAAGACAAAAGTTTATATTGACATAAAAAATAATAATACTTCAAGCATAATAACAAAGCAATTATGTCTTCTCAAAATAACATGGCCAAAGAAAGTTATCCCTACAAAATCATATAGTCTGGCTATGCTCCATCTTCACGACACAAAGTATTTAAATCATGCACAACCCCAATGAAAAGCCAAGCAATTGTTTCATACTCTAACTTTTTCAAAACTTTTTCAATCTTCACGCAATACATGAGCGTGAGCCATGGATATAGCACTATAGGTGGAATAGAATGGTGGTTGTGGAGAAAAAAAAGGAGAAGATGGTCTCACATCAACTAGGCGTATCAACGGGCTATGGAGATGCCCATCAATAGATATCAATGTGAGTGAGTAGGGATTGTCATGTGACGGATGCACTAGAGCTATAAGTACATGAAAGCTCAAAAAAACTAAGTGGGTGTGCATCCAACTTGCTTGCTCATGAAGACCTAGGGCAATTTTGAGGAAGCCCATCATTGGAATATACAAGCCAAGTTCTATAATGTAAAATTCCCACTAATATATGAAAGTGATAACATGAGAGACTCTCTACTATGAAGATCATGGTGCTACTTTGAAGCACAAGCGTGGTAAAAAGATAGTAACATTGTCCCTTCTCTCTTTTTCTCTAATTTTTTTATTTGGTCCTTTTCTTTTTTTTATATGGCCTCTTTTTATTTGGGCTTCTTTGGCCTCTTTTATTTATTTATTTTATATTTCGTCCGGAGTCTCATCTCGACTTATGGGGGAATCATAGTCTCCATCATTCTTTCCTCACTGGGACATGCTCTAATAATGATGATCATCACACTTTTATTTTTCTTATAACTCAACAATTACAACTCGATACTTAGAACAAAATATAACTCTATGTGAATGCATCCGGCGGTGTTGAAAGTGCAACTATCCCTAGGTGGTTTTGGTAATTCATAACAACATATAGCTCATTGAGCTAATGCTATTCCAAGATGATTATTTCAGGAAAGCTCAATGATTGGCATGGCATGGATGGTGAAAGTGGAACCCTCAAAATGCTAAGGACAAAGGATTGGCTCAAGCTCAAAAGCTCAAGACTCTTCATTTTATATTTTAGTGATCCAAGATCACTTTGAGTCTTTAGGAAAAGCCAATACTATCAAGGAGGGATGAGGTGTTGCTTAATGAGCCTCTTGCTTCATGTGCTTAGTGATATGCTCCAAAACCCTCAACTACTTTCCCATATCCACATTTGACCTAAACCCTAAGCCAAACTCGGCCCTATCGATTCTTTCAACCCGGCGTCACCGAGTTTCACTTGTCATAGCCATTGCCAAACCCTAGCAAATTGGTTCTACCAATAGGGATCTCGGTCTCACCGAGATGGGATTGCAAACTCTCTGTTTCCCTTTCGTAACTTTTTGGTCTCACCGAAAGAGCGGATCGGTCCCACCGAGATTGCAATGTAAATTCAGTGTTTCCTTTTCGTAACTTTTCGGTCTCACCGAAAGAGCAAATCGGTCCCACCGAGTTTGCCTGACCAACTCTCTGGTTAGCTAATTACCAAAGTCGGTCTCACCGAGTTTGTGTAATCGGTCTCACCGAGATTACGTTATGCCCTAACCCTAACAAAATCGGTCCTACCGAGTTGCATGTCAGTCCCACCGAAAATCTCTAACGGTCACTAGGTTTACTATTTTGGTCTGACCGAGTTTGTTAATTCGGTCTCACCGAGATTGGTAAATTATGTGTAACGGTTGGATTTTGTGTGGAGGCTATATATACCCCTCCACCTCCTCTTCACTCGTGGAGAGAGAGCCATCAGAACACATCTACACTTCCAACTCATATGTTCTGAGAGAGAGCCACCTACTCATGTGTTGAGACCAAGATATTCCATTCCTACCATATAAATCTTGATCTCTAGCCTTCCCCAAGTTGCTTTCCACTCAAATCTTCTTTCCACCAGATCCAAATCCTATGAGAGAGAGTTGAGTGTTGGGGAGACTATCATTTGAAGCACAAGAGCAAGGAGTTCATCATCAACACACCATTTGTTACTTCTTGGAGAGTGGTGTCTCCTAGATTGGCTAGGTGTCACTTGGGAGCCTCCGACAAGATTGTGGAGTTGAACCAAGGAGTTTGTAAGGGCAAGGAGATCGCCTACTTCGTGAAGATCTACCGCTAGTGAGGCAAGTCCTTCGTGGGCGATGGCCATGGTGGGATAGACAAGGTTGCTTCTTCGTGGACCCTTCGTGGGTGGAGCCCTTTGTGGACTCGCGCAACCGTTACCCTTCGTGGGTTGAAGTCTCCATCAACGTGGATGTAGGATAGCACCATCTATCCGAACCACGGGAAAAACATCCGTGTCTCCAATTGTGTTTGAATTATCCAAACCCTTCCCTTTTACATTTTTGCAAGTTGCATGCTTTACTTTCCGCTGCCAATATACTCTTTGCATGCTTGCTTGAATTGTGTGATGATTGCTTGACTTGTCGTAAAATAGCTAAAATCTGCCTAGAACTAAAATTGGGAAAAGGTTAAGTTTTTATTTGGTCAAGTAGTCTAATCACCCCCCCTCTAGACATACTTTCGATCCTACAAGTGGTATCAGAGCCTTGGGGAAAAAGCTTGAATTGTGTTAAGACTGCTTGACTTGTCCAAAGTTAATAAAATCTGCCAAGAACGAAAATTGGGGAAAAAGCTAGATTTTTATTTGGTTAATTAGTCTAATCACCCCCTCTAGAGATACTTTTGATCCTACAAGTGGCATCAGAGCTTTGTTCTCCATTTGCTTTGATTTCCATAGCTTTTGGTGGTCATAGCCTTGGTTTCACAACCTAGGAGAGTATGGCGTCTAGAGAGGGAAATTATCACCGTAGAGGTCCTTACTTTGATGGTACTAATTTTTCTAGTTGGAAGCATAAAATGAAAATGCATATTCTTGGACATAACCCCGCCGTTTGGGCTATTGTGTGTGTTGGTTTGCAAGGTGACTTCTTTGATGGGAGAGAACCAAACCGTGAAGCTACCGCGGATGAGTTGAAGATGTTGCAATACAATGCTCAAGCTTGTGATATTCTCTTCAACGGATTGTGCCCCAAAGAATCCAACAAAATCAGCTGTCTTGAGAATGCAAAGGAAATTTGAGACACTTTGATTGATATGCACAAAGGTACCGACTCCGGCAAGGAATCCAAATTGGATGTGCTTCAAAGTCAACTTGACAAGTTCAAAATGAAGGATGGTGAAGGTGTCGCTGAAATGTACTCTAGGCTTGCTCTCATCACAAATGAGATTGCCGGCTTAAGAAGTGAAGAGATGACCGATAGATTCATCATCAAGAAGATTCTAAGAGCCTTGGATGGAAAATATGATACCGTGTGCACATTGATCCAAATGATGCCCAATTACAAAGATCTCAAGCCAACGGAGGTAATTGGAAGAATTGTTGCTCATGAGATGTCACTTAAGGATAAAGAGGAACTTCACAACAAATCAAGTGGTGCCTACAAAGTCTCATGTGAAGCCCCTACATCATCAAGTGAGAAACAAAACTTCAATGAAGAATTGAGCTTAATGGTGAAGAACTTCAACAAGTTCTACAAGAGTAGAAGCAAAGATAGAAGCTCCAAGTCAAGGTCCTACAATGACAAAAGATCTTCTAGTCGAGAGCGAAACTGCTACAATTGTGGAAGACCCGGACACTATTCCAATGAGTGTACGGCTCCCTACAAGAGAAGAGAAGACTCTCCAAAAGGAAGAAGCAAAAGAGAAGAATCACCACCAAGAGAGAGAAGGAGTAGAGATGATCGTTATGAACGAAGATACTCACGGAGAAGCAAGGATTCGGAAAGGAAGGAAAAATCATCAAGGAGCTACACAAAACGAAGACATCAAGCTCATGTTGGTGAATGGGTATCCGGCTCCGACTCCGACAACCACCCCAAGAGAAGTTATCACTCTGATTCCGAATATACTCAAGATGAAGGTGTTGCCGGTCTAGTACTTGTGTCAACCAACTCCTATGACATATTTGACTCACCAAATGAAGGAATTGGAAGATGCTTCATGGCCAAAGGTCCTAAGGTAACACACCCCGAGTATGTTGATTTTAATAGTGATGAAGATGACTTGTTAGGTGATGATGATTTACTTGTTGACACTCTAGTGATGAATACTATGATGAAATGTCAATTAATCATGCTAATCAAGATAAAACAAATGACAATGATAAGGAGAAGATTGAGGCTCTAACTAAAGAACTAAACACTCTTAAGTTAGCTCATGAAACTATCTTTGAAGATCATCGAGAACTTTTAAGAGCTCATGAGAAGTTACGCTTTGAAAAGTTCGATCTTGAGCAAGAGCATGAGTTTTTAAAGGCAATCAATGATGATCTCCGCAAGAAAAGTTCTTCTTACATTGCCAAGCGTTTACTCTTATCCACTTACATGCCTCAAGTCAAGTCTAGTAACAAGAACAAGAAAGATTCTTCCTCTAGTAGTAACAATGATCATGCTAAATCCAATATTGTTGCTTCTAGTAGTTCTCTTGATTCCACTAATGATTCTCTTAGCCAAGTTACACTTGAGCAAGAAAATAGCTTATTGAAGGGAATTATACAGAAAGGAGTGAACAAAAGCCTTGACGGGAGTAAGCAATTCGAGGAAATTGTGCGCAAGCAAGGAAGGCACCGGAAGAATCAAGGTGTTGGTTTTGAACGAAAGTTCAATGCCAATGGAGTTGAGTGGGAAGAAGATCAATACCCCAAGATAAAGTTTGTTCCTCAACAAGAGAAGTATGATACTTCCTTCAAGGGGACACAAGCTCAAGATGATCTTCCACCACAAGACTACAAGCAAAAAGGCAAGGACAAGCTTCACGAGGAAATTGATGCATTTGAAGAAGCTCCTAAGACCTTAGTCAAGTGGATTCCCAAGACCACTTCAAGTTCCACTTCATCAAGTACGACTACAACTCCAAGGATTCCCATCAAGATGGTGTGGATCCAAAAGAAGAAGAACTAGAGAGTTCTTGAGGGTGATTCCGCCAACATACTTCACTCTTATCATTTTGGCAAGAACAAGTGCAATCAACTTCCACATCTTGCACTAGTTCAAGGAGTCACAAACCCTCTTGTTGGTAAGACAAGGGACAAGGTAACCTAAAAGTTTTCATGGACATCATCTTGTGTGTGCATCACTCTATGTCTATGGATATCCTTGTTTGTTCCTTGTGGGACTAACCCATGTAGGTATTAAAGTGCAATTCACTCAAATGGATAGCTCCAAGTGATCTACATCAACATTGAGCATCCACATCTTCAACATCTACATGAAGTCATCATCGGCAAAACCCAAGGTTAGTTCATCCCTCTTAGGGGGGATATCACATCTAGGGGGAGCTTTACTCTAAGACTTGAGCTAAAGCAACTCTAAAGATGTGAACACAACAATGCTTTATGTAAAAGTGGTAACCCCACTTGAGCTTAAACGATGAGTATGACCTATGATCAAGTGTTCTCACTTGACTCCTAAGTCAATATACTCATATATAGATGACCTAGTCATCGCAAATTGCTTGATAGATGCTAGAATTGGTTGTGCATGCTTTGTCACATATTTCAATTGCCATCTTATTGTGTGAGCATGTTGGTTGCATTACTCATTCAAGGACATCCACTTGTTGTTTTGATTGTTTGATTTTATTTCGTTTTGCCAAGTGGATGGACAAGAATGCCTAAGAACCTCCTCTAGCTATCTATGCTTTTCTCGTCTCAAACTCTATTCATGCTACATCACAAAATTTGATCAAGTCAGATTCGAACCACTCTGTGTGAGGAGCACTCGGAGTCCCCGATTCGTCATAGACTTAAACTTCCAAAACCTCTTTATGATTCTCGGTCTGACCGATATCCTACTTTCGGTCCTACCGAGATCATTAAGTTGATCTGAATTTTCAAACTCGGTGCAACCGATTTGAACCATTCGGTCACACCGAGTTGCAACAATTGTATACAGTTTTGCATCTCGGTGCCACCGAGTTGTTCCACTCGGTCACACCGACAAGGTCGGGCTATATATAGTCACGGGCAAAAATTTGGAAATTTCTCCGAACCCCTTCGCCCGCGCGATAGCTCGCTCTGCCAACGTGGTCTCCGGATCGTCTCCTCGCCGCCAGCCGCCTCCAGTCGCTGGTCTCCATCGCCGTCAACGGAATTCAACCCCGCCGTTGCCGCCGTAGCGAGTCTCCGCTGAACTTGGGTATGGACTCGATCTTTGTGCTATCCCCAATCTGATTCCTAGCACATTGTGTTCTTAATGATTCTTGCCACGATTGAAACACTCTTATCCAGTCAATGCGTTTGTAGAATAGGATTGATTCAAAAATTTTAGGGTTAGGTTTCCGCCGAAACCATCTCGGACCCACCGAGTTGAAAAAACTCGGTCCCACCGATTTGGCTCATGCCATTGCACAAGTGAGACTCGGTCTGACCGAGAATTACTTATCGGTGTGACCGATTTTGGAACTTTGTGAAACCCTAGCAGTCTCGGTACCACCGAACTGTGACTCGGTCTGACCGAGTTCACTAGTTTAGGTTCCAAAACTGCTTCGGTATCACCGAGTTTAAAAATCGGTAGATCCGAGATGATTTCAGTGGGAAACTAAAACTAAGATTTTGAATCATTTTTTGCAAAAATCTCTGCATTTTGTGATGCTCATCCACTCTACCTCATCTATAAACTCTTCACAAGGTCAGTAGTCAGCTTTTACATCATGTCTGATCAGAGTGACAGCCAGAACAGATCAGAAGAGCAGGTGCTCATGAGTGAGGGCCCTAGTCCCTCCAGCTTTTCAGATGATGGCAGCAGGAGTACCCCAAGCAATTTGCCAAAAGCTGCCACCAGACAGGGGAAGAAGAGAACTTCAGATTCTGAGGATGAAGATTATGTGGCAGAGGAAGAGGAAGCCACATCAAAGAGAGTTGTGCTCAAGAAGGAATATGTCTCAGCTCAAGGCACAAAGCCAGGCTTAAAAAATAAAAGGCCAGCAGGTAGGCAGCCTATGCCAAAGGCCAGAGCTTCAACTCAGATTCCTGAAAAGCCTGCAACCATAGAGCCAATTGCTACTGAATGAAAGAAAAGGAAGGAAAGGGTCAAGAAGAGCGTAGCCAAAGTGCTTGGAAAGGCTTCCATCATGGAAGAAGAGGGAGAAGAAGAGGTTGATGCACCAGCACCTAAGGCACATAAGCTTATGGGTGATGCTATCAGGACAGGGGCTGCTGCATCCAAGCCCAAAGAAGCACCCAAAGCTGCCTCCAAGCCCAAGTCTGCCCCAAAGAGAAATACGAGGAGCATACCTGCAACTGAGAAGAACAAGGCCCCAGTGCCAGAAGCTGCTGAAGAAGATGATGAAGAGCATGTTCTGAGAAAGCTCAAGCCCAAGATCTCGAACCACAATGATGCTCATCCTGTGGCTGAGGACATGAAGCTAAGAAGAGACTCAGGGCTGAGGAAGTGGAGAGAAGCAGATCCATATGCTTCAAGGAGGAGAACTGTTGTTGATTATAGGTTCCACACTAAGGAACAGCAGGACTTCTATGAGACAGTTTTGTTGGACAAGAAGCCCATAGTTTGTGACATGAGATGGGTCAATTGGGAGTACATCAAGGAAAATGAAGAACACTACCCTGGAGTGTATGACAGCTTCAATGCTTGTGGAGTAGCAGACTTTGTTGGGCAGAAGCTCACAAAGTGGAACGAGGAACTCATTATGCAATTCTACTCCACAGCACATTTCTACCCAGATGGAAAGATCACATGGATGTCTGAAGGTACGAGGTACCAATCTATGGGCTGAGTGGGCACAGCTCATCAATGCCCCAGAGGAGCATGAGGATGACTTGGATATCTATGCCAAGAAGAAGATGGACCACAACTCTATGTCCAATATGTACAAGGAAATTCCAAACGAGGCACTTGATACTTTCAAGTTTGGGTCTGTGCATTATCTTCTGTCAGGGCTGCCAACCATTAACTGGATCCTTAGGCACACTCTGTTGCCCAAGTCAGGTGATCACAAGATGATCAGAGGCCATGCAATCAATTTGCTTCATGTATTTGATGTGCCTCAGAAATTCAAGGTCATGAGCCTCATAGTAGAAACTATCAAGAGGACTGCAGCAGATCAGAAGAGGAGCTGTGGTTATGCCCCTCAGATTCAGGAGTTAATCAACTCGAAGATGGGCACGGGCATATACTTGTTGGATAAGGAACACTTGCCTATTCATCCAGACTTTAAGGACAACCAAGTTGTGATGAATGAGAATGAACCATCATCAGTTCAAGCACAAGCCAAGAAGGAGCAGGCAAGGAAGGAGAAAGCTGCCAAGATGCCAACTCAAGAGGAGGCATCTGAGTATTTCTTGAAAACCAAACAAGAGCAGCTTGGTGACTTGATTGCATCCACACTGAGGATTGAGCAAGGACTGGCCACCCTCACTCAGAATCAGCAGAGCTTAGAGAGGATCATGGAACAAAAGTTCTATGACTTGGATGTCAAAGTAACAGAGATTCAGTCTGCAGTGGAACAACTTCAGGATGACGTGCAGGAGAGGAGAGGCAAGACTACAACTGATGCATTTGCCAGAGCGCCGAGAGCTCAGAGATCACATGCAGTGCCAGTTGCTGACACCAGAGCCACCACTTCTGCACCAGCTACAGCTTCAGTTCCACTAGCTCCAGCATCTACTTCAGCCTCAACTCCAACCACGTCTACAGAAGGCTTCGTCCTTGGAGTGCTCCGGACTCCACCACCACCAGAAGATCAAGCCTGAGAGTTGATCTAGCACTATGCATTTATCTAGGAACTTTTTGGTAACTTGTTGCCAAAGGGGGAGAAAAATGTATAGATCATAGGCTTCGAGAGAGAGAGAGAGTGTGTTGCTTTTATTCTCTCTTGCTTTATTTGGTGGCTTTCCGAACTTTGTTTGCTTTTGAGTACTTGAGATACTATGCCATTATCTGTGAGACATTGATGATCATGTGTTTGATCATAAGCTACACTTAATGCTTGGTGAATGCTATTATCTTATCTATCTTATGTGACCATTCACTTTTCTTGGTGATGAGTGCATGTATTTTATTCTTATCATTTTAAGCGCTCCACCAAGATGTATGTGACATGGAAGAGTAACCCATGACTCTAACTCTTTGTGCATTTGCAGTCCAAAGCAAATTTTAAATATGCACAAATTTAGGGGGAGCTCTTACTTATCACATACTTCTCAAAGCGACAATATATTTCATGCTTATTATCATTTGTCGAAGCTTTGATCTATATGTTGTCATCAATTACCAAAAAGGGGGAGATTGAAAGTGCAACTATCCCTAGGTGGTTTTGGTAATTCATAACAACATATAGCTCATTGAGCTAATGCTATTCCAAGATGATTATTTCAGGAAAGCTCAATGATTGGCATGGCATGGATGGTGAAAGTGGAACCCTCAAAATGCTAAGGACAAAGGATTGGCTCAAGCTCAAAAGCTCAAGACTCTTCATTTTATATTTTAGTGATCCAAGATCACATTGAGTCTTTAGGAATAGCCAATACTATCAAGGAGGGATGAGGTGTTGCTTAATGAGCCTCTTGCTTCATGTGCTTAGTGATATGCTCCAAAACCCTCAACTACTTTCCCATATCCACATTTGACCTGAACCCTAAGCCAAACTCGGCCCTACCGATTCTTTCAACCCGACGTCACCGAGTTTCACTTGTCATAGCCATTGCCAAACCCTAGCAAATCGGTTCTACCGATAGGGATCTCGGTCTCACCGAGATGGGATTGCAAACTCTCTGTTTCCCTTTCGTAACTTTTCGGTCTCACTGAAAGAGCGGATCGGTCCCACCGAGATTGCAATGTAAATTCAGTGTTTCCTTTTTGTAACTTTTTGGTCTCACCGAAAGAGCAAATCGGTCCCACCGAGTTTGCCTGACCAACTCTCTGGTTAGCTAATTACCAAAATCGGTCTCACCGAGTTTGTGTAATCGGTCTCACCGAGATTACGTTATGCCCTAACCCTAACAAAATCGGTCCTACCGAGTTGCATGTCAGTCCCACCGAAAATCTCTAACGGTCACTAGGTTTACTATTTCGGTCTGACCAAGTTTGTTAATTCGTTCCCATCGAGATTGGTAAATTGTGTGTAACAGTTGGATTTTGTGTGGAGGCTATATATACCCCTCCACCTCCTCTTCACTCGAGGAGAGAGAGCCATCAGAACACATCTACACTTCCAACTCATATGTTCTGATAGAGAACCACCTACTCATGTGTTGAGACCAAGATATTCCATTCCTACCATATGAATCTTGATCTCTAGCCTTCCCCAAGTTGCTTTCCACTTAAATCTTCTTTCCACCAGATCCAAATCCTATGAGAGAGACTTGAGTGTTGGGGAGACTATCATTTGAAGCACAAGAGCACGGAGTTCATCATCAACACACCATTTGTTACTTCTTGGAGTGTGGTGTCTCCTAGATTGGCTAGGTGTCACTTGGGAGCCTCCGACAAGATTGTGGAGTTGAACCAAGGAGTTTGTAAGGGCAAGGAGATCGCCTACTTCGTGAAGATCTACTGCTAGTGAGGCAAGTCCTTCGTGGGCGATGGCCATGGTGGGATAGACAAGGTTGCTTCTTCGTGGACCCTTCATGGGTGGAGCCCTTCGTGGACTCGCGCAACCGTTACCCTTCGTGGGTTGAAGTCTCCATCAACGTGGATGTAGGATAGCACCACCTATCCGAACCACGGGAAAAACATCCGTGTCTCCAATTGCATTTGAATTCTCCAAACCCTTCCCTTTTACATTCTTGCAAGTTGCATGCTTTACTTTCCGCTGCCAATATACTCTTTGCATGCTTGCTTGAATTGTGTGATGATTGCTTAACTTGTCCTAAAATAGCTAAAATCTGCCAAAACTAAAATTGGGAAAAGGTTAAGTTTTTATTCGGTCAAGTAGTCTAATCACCCCCCTCTAGACATACTTTCGATCCTACAGGTGTACCGGGATATGCAATATGACAATGATGGAGTGTGTCATGATAAACGGAACGGTGGAAAGTTGCATGGCAATATATCTCGGAATGGCTATGGAAATGCCATAATAAGTAGGTATGGTGGCTGTTTTGAGGAAGGTATATGGTACGTGTATGATACCGGCGAAAGGTGCGCGGTATTAGAGAGGCTATCAAAGGTGGAAGGGTGAGAGTGCGTATAATCCATGGACTCAACATTAGTCATAAAGAACTCATATACTTATTGCAAAAATCTAGAAGTTATCAAAGCAAAGTATTACGCGCATGCTCCTAGGGGATAGATTGGTAGGAAAAGACCATCGCTCGTCCCCGACCGCCACTTATAAGGAAGACAATCAATAAATAAATCATGCTCTGACTTGATCACATAACGGTTCACCATACGTGCATGCTACGGGAATCACAAACTCTAACACAAGTATTCTTTAAATTCACAACTACTCCACTAGCATGACTATAATATTATCACCTCCATATCTCAAAACAATTATCATGTTTCAATCTTTTTTTAGTATTCAACACACTCAAAAGAAAGCTTCAGAAATCTTGAATACCAAGCATATTATTATTAAGCAAATTACCATGCTATTAAGAGACTCTCAAAATAATTTAAGTGAAGCATGAGAGATCAATAGTTTCTTTAAAACAAATCCACCACCGTGCTCTAAAAGATCTAAGTGAAGCACATAGAGCAAAATTACTACGCTCAAAAGATATAAGTGAAGCACATAGAGCAAAACTACTACGCTCAAAAGATATAAGTGAAGCACATAGAGTATTCTATCAAATTTTAATTCATGTATGGCTCTCTCAAAACGTGTGTACAACAAGGACGATTGTGGCATACTAAGACACAAAGACACAAATAATACAAGACGCTCCAAGCAAAACACATATCATGTTGGTGAATAAAAATATAGCTCCAAGTAAATTACCGATGGAAGTGGACGAAAGAGGGGATGCCTTCCGGGGCATCCCCAAGCTTTGAATTTTTGGTGTCCTTGGATTATCTTGGGGGTGCCATGGTCATCCCTAAGCCTAGGCTCTTGCCACTCCTTGTTTCATGATCCATCAAAAGAATTCACCCAAAACTTGAAAACTTCACAACACAAAATTGAAAATATAGAAAACTCGTGAGCTCCGTTAGCGAAAGAAAACAAAAGACCACTTCAAGGTACTGTAATGAACTCATTCTTTATTCATATTGGTGTTAAACCTACTGTATTCCAACTTCTCTATGGATTATAAACTATTTTACTAGCCATAGATTCATCAAAATAAGCAAACAACACACGGAAAACAGAATCTGTCAAAAAACAGAACAGTCTGTAGTAATCTGTAGCTAGCGCAAGATCTGGAACCCAAAAAATTCTAAAATAAATTTATGGACGTGAGGAATTTATCTATTAATAATCTGAAAAATAAATTAACTAAATAGCACTCTTCAAATAAAAATGACAGCAGTTCTCGTGAGTGCTAAACTTTCTGTTTTTTACAGCAAGTTCAACAAGACTTTCCCCAAGTCTTCCCAACGGTTCTACTTGGCACAAACACTAATTAAACACAAAAAAGACAAACAAAACAGAGGATAAATAATTTATATATTGTTAAACAGGAGCAAAAGGCAAGGAATAAAAATAAAATTGGGTTGCCTCCCAACAAGCGCTATCGTTTAACGCACCTAGGTAGGCGTAAAAGCGAGGATAGATCTAGGTATTGCCATCTTTGGTAGGCAATCCATAGGTGGCTCTCATGATAGTTTCATATGGTAATTTTATTTTCTTTCTTGGAAAGTGTTCCATGCCCTTTTTAATGGAAATTTAAATCTAATATTCCCTTCCTTCATATCAATAATCGCACCAACCGTTCTAAGGAAAAGTCTACCAAGAATAATAGGGCATGAAGGATTGCAATCTATATCAAGAACAATGAAATCTACAGGCGCATAATTCCTATTAGAAAGAATAAGAATATCATTAATCCTTCCCATAGGTTTCTTAATAGTGGAATCCGCAAGATGCAAGTTTAGAGATCAATCATCAAAACTACGGAAATCTAGTAAATCACACAAAGTCTTGGGAATAGTAGAGACCAGCACCCAAATCACACAAAGAATAAAATTCATGATCTTTAATTTCAATTTTAATAGTTGGTTCCCACTCATCATAGAGTTTTCTAGGGATAGAAATTTTCAACTCAAGTTTTTCTTCATAAGATTGCATAACATGCTCCAGAGTTAACATGGTTCCATTAACCAAAACAGGTGGTGAGCCAAATAAATTTAGCATAGCATTATAAGAATCAAAAGTATGGCTACCCAAGAACTTCCCTTCGGTAACGGTATCGAGGATATATCTATACCAAGGATTAACACCTACATAAAAATTGCGGAGAAGAACTAAGGTAGATTGCTTTCTGGTAGATCTATTTTGAGCATTGCAAATTCTATACCAATCATCTTTTAGATTTTTCTCCCTTCCTTTGTTTAAAATTTAGAACTTCACTCTCGGGAGACAACGGAGAAGATATGAGACTAGTCATGACGACAAGCAAGCAATCTAACACACGAGCAAACAAAAGCAAACGGGCAAAAAGAGGCAAATAGAGAGGGAGGATAGGGAGAGAGAGGGCGAATAAAACAGCACGGGTGAATTGGGGGGAGAGGAAAACAAGAGGCAAATGGCAAATAATATAATGCGAGAGATAGGGATTGTGATGGGTACTTGGTATGTTGACTTTTTGCATAGACTCCCCGGCAACGGCGCCAGAAATCCTTCTTCCTACGTCTTGAGCTTGCGTTGGTTTTCCCCGAAGAGGAAGGGATGATGCAGCAGAGTAGCATAAGTATTTACCTCAGTTTTTGAGAACCAAGGTATCAATCCAGTAGGAGCCCACGCTCAAGTCCCTCGTACCTGCACAAAGCGATAGCTACTCGCAACCACGCGATTAGGGGTTGTCAAGCCCTTCACGGTCACTTACGAGAGTGAGATCTCATAGATATAATATTTTTGGTATTTTGGTATAAAGATGCAAAGTAGAAAGTAAAGGCAAAGTAAAAAAGCAAAGCAAGATTAAAGTGATAGAGATTGATATGATGAGAATAGACCCGGGGGCCATAGGTTTCACTAGTGGCTTCTCTCAAGAGCATAAGTATTCTACGGTGGGTGAACAAATTACTGTTGAGCAATTGACAGAATTGAGCATAGTTATGAGAATATCTAGGCATGATCATGTATATAGGCATCACGTCCGTGACAAGTAGATCGAAACGATTCTGCATCTACTACTATTACTCCACTCATCAACCGCTATCCAGCATGCATCTAGAGTATTAAGTTAAAAACAGAGTAACGCCTTAAGCAAGATGACATGATGTAGAGAGATAAATTCATGCAATATGAAATAAACCCCATCTTGTTATCCTCGATGGCAACGATACAATACGTGCCTTGCTGCCCCTTCTGTCATTGGGTAAGGACACCGCGAGATCGAACCCAAAGCTAAGCACTTCTCCCATGGCAAGAACTACCAATCTAGTTGGCCAAACCAAACGGATAATTCGAAGAGACTTGCAAAGATAACCAATCATACATAAAAGAATTCAGAGAAGATTCAAATATTATTCATAGATAGACTTGATCATAAACCCACAATTCATCGGTCTCAACAAACACACCGCAAAAAGAAGATTACATCGAATAGATCTCCACAAGAGAGGGGGAGAACTTTGTATTGAGATTCAAAGAGAGAGAAGAGGCCATCTAGCTACTAACTATGGACCCGAAGGTGTGAGGTAAACTACTCACACTTCATCGGAGAGGCTATGATGATGTAGAAGCCCTCCGTGACGACGGCCCTCTTCCGGCGGAGCTCTAGAACAGGCCCCAAGATGGGATCTCGTGGATACAGAAAGTTGCGGCGGTGGAATTAGGTTTTTGGCTCCTGTTCTGATCGTTTGGGGGTACGTGTGTATATATAGGAGGAAGAAGTACGCCGGAGGAGCAACGAGGGGCCCATGAGGCAGGGGGCGCGCCCTAGGGGGGCGCCCCCCACCCTCGTGACCGCCTCGTTTGTTCCTTGGAGCAGGGTCCAAGTCTCCTGGATCACGTTGGGTGAGAAAATCACATTCCCGAAGATTTTATTCCGTTTGGACTCCGTTTCTTCGAAACACTGAAATAGGCAAAAAAACATCAATTCTGGGCTGGGCCTCCGATTAATAGGTTAGTCCCAAAAATAATATAAAAGTGGAAAATAAAGCCCAATATAGTCCAAAATAGTAGATAATATAGCATGGAGCAATCAAAAATTATAGATACGTTGGAGACGTATCAGGTCCTGGAGCCCGACTGGTGGAAGCATGATCGGCAGCCTCACGGACATATTTCGGTGAGCGTTTTTTCTGTTAAAGAAACATGGACGTCATTACATTTCAAGAAAGACGACAACCACGGAGCGGGGTTTCTGTCATACCCCTACGCCGGCGTCTCCGTCCTGACCGCCTTCCATTTTGGCCTACCCGGCCTCGGTGCCTCTTGTTGGCGAGTTGCTGCGGGTTCGGCATGGCGTCCTGGATGCCTTCCCTGTAAAAACACCGTATGTATATGGTAGGTGAAGTGTCTAAAAGGGGATCCTAGTTTTTGGAGTTGGGATTTTTGGTTTTTCTTACGTGCGACGCAGGAAGCAGTCCGGGATAGTCGGCCATAATGGCCACCATGGCGTCATCACAACTTAATTGATAGAACTGTCGGTCTATCAGCTCCACGAATATGTCCAGATCTTCTTCGAGTCCGGCACCGAGGGCCCGGTCAGGGTCCTCTGGTTGTGGAGATGGGCTGCTGACCTCCCTTATGGCTTTTCGCAGTTCCTGCCGCAAAATGGCAAGGTGAGTACCTACGACAAATAATGCAGGGAGAACGGGAGTAAGGAGATATAACTCACCCAGCTTGGAGGGTTGTACATGGAGAATCCATCCCGTGGCTTGATGCGGATGAACTCCTCTTCCTCTCCCTTGAACAATTCGGACAGGATTTTTGCTAAAGCGGCAGCGTTGTCCGGACCCTTACGTCCGCAATGGGTGGCGTCATCTTCCCCGTTAAAACACCACAAGGGGTGCCCTCGATATTGAAGTGGTTGCACTCCCCGCATTATGCATATTGACATAACCTTGATTACTGTCAATCCTGATTGAGCCAGCGCTTTAATCTGGTTCATCAAGTAAAGGACTTCCCCGTTGTCTTCCTCCTGGGGGCTCCGTGGGCGCCAACTTCGGCGTTTCTTCAGAGGAGCATTGCTGAACTCAGGAAGACCCCGCCGAACCGGGTCCGAAAGGGGGACGTCCTCCATATAAAACCATTCCGAAGGCCAGTCTTCGGACGTCTTCTTCGGAGTACCGGACAGGTATCCGGTTTCGGCGATGCACCATATTTCGGCTCCGCCCACTTGATAAAGTGACCCCTTCTGTGTGCGAGGGATGAGGCAAAATAACCTTTTCCACAGCTCGAAATGAGCCTCGCAGCCCAGGAATAACTCGCAGAGGGCAACATAGCCGGCAATGTGTAAAATGGAAGCAGGGGTGAAATTATGTAGTTGGAGGCCGTAAAACTCCAGGAGCCCGCAGAGGAACGGATGAATTGGAAATCCGAGTCCCCTTAATAAATAAGGAACAAGGCATACCCGCTCCCCTGTAGAGGGGCTGGGGAAGCTCTCCGCTTGGTCCCCGTCATTGTAGGTGGCGAGCCCGGCTCGGACGGGCACCATATACGCTGGAGGGAGAAATCCCTTAGTCTGCAGTTCTACTAATCGACTGTGTGGGACTGAACACCTCTCCCAATCACCGGGCTTAGGGCTACGAGGGCGGGAGGAGGAGCTGCGGAGGTCGGCCATGCTGGAATGGATCTTTCCTAAACACGCTCCGATGGATTCTCGATGGGGGAAGATGGTATGGATCGGATCTAAGAATCCCCATCCCTTTAATAGACAATTTATGTATCTGGCTAGGGGGGCGAATGTAAAAATGCCCTGGCTCCTCGTATTCATTCAATGCGTGGAAGATAGCCCTTATTGGGCGCGGGAGCCAAGAAGCCCAACATTTATGGTGCTGGACACTACTTGACAAACGTTCGAAATTTGGAGAGGAACCCGCCTTGCAATGCCGAAGACAACACTGCGCCGGACTCATCGTCATTGAAGCCTGGTTTAGGGGCTACTGAGGGAGTCCTGGATTAGGGGGTCTCCGGATAGCCGGACTATATCCTTTGGCCGGACTGTTGGACTATGAAGACATAAGATTGAAGACTTTGTCCCATGTCCGGATGGGACTCTACTTGGCGTGGAAGGCAAGCTAGGCAATACAGATATGTATATCTCCTCCTTTGTAACTGACCTTGTGTAACCCTAGCCCCCTTTGGTGTCTATATAAACCGGAGGGTTTTAGTCCGTAGGACAACAGACAATCATACCATAGGCTAGCTTCTAGGGTTTAGCCTCTCCGATCTCGTGGTAGATCAACTCTTGTACTACTCATATTATCAAGAATAATCAAGCAGGACGTAGGGTTTTACCTCCATCAAGAGGGCCCGAACCTGGGTAAAACATCGTGTCCCCTGCCTCCTGTTACCATCCGCCTTAGACGCACAGTTCGGGACCCCCTACCCGAGATCCGTCGGTTTTGACACCGACAGAGACCATCTTCATCCTACGCCTCCTACGGATTGATAGACCTTAGGTCATCAACTTGAGGGAAATTTGCTACTGTCCTACAAACCTCTGCACTTGGAGGCCCAACAACGTCTACAAGAAGAAGGTTGTGTAGTAGACATCAGTCGCCCAGCGCAACGTACCTTTGGAGGTGGCGGCATTCGCCGCACCAGCATCATTCGGACCTGGCTTGCAGGCATGCGGGTCTGTCGAAGTTGTCGAGGTGTTGTTGCTACAAGGTTCAAATAACACTCTGTCAGCTACCGGATTAACACATAACCAAGTAAAGAACCTGAGAAGATGCCCACGTCAAAGCCACAGGCACCGCCACCTTGATCCGAGGCACCACAACGTTCCGGGGCTTCGCGAAGATCTGCTTGGGCAGCTTGGACTGCTTCTCAGCCGAGCTCTCGGCTTCGGCGCGCGCACGCTTGGAGTTGCGAGTCGTCCGCCCTGAAGCAGTCGGCTGTGGCGTCCCTCCTGCCTTGCCACACGAATCGTGTTGGGCCTTTGCGCGGTGTTCCTTGGGAGCCTGATAAGATGGAGAGGACTCGGCCTCCTCCCCATCCTCTGAACTCTCGTCCTCGTCACTCTCCTCCTCATCGTCGTCGTCGTCGGACTCTTCCCAGTAGCAGCGCTCGAAGTCGCTCACCGTGTCTGCGGGCTATCTGTCAACCACTGGGATATTGGTGATCATGTTCTGGAACTCCTGAGGAGCAGACACATCAAGACATCAAAATCAAATACACAGATAACAACGCACCAACAAGTCGACTGAGCGGAAACACATTACCTTAACAGTCGGTGGGAGCTCTTTCGAGTAAGCCGGCACCATCCTGCCCCCCTACCCCCCTGCGAGCGGATTGTCCCGAGCGGAGGTTATGGCCCTGATCTTGTCCCACACATCCTTTTCGGTAAGCTCCTTCGGGAGCACTCGGGTGGGATCATTCGGATCCTCGTACAACCACATGGGGTGGGCCCTGGCCTGCAGCGGCTGGTTCCGCCGAGTGAGAAATGTCTCGAGCAGATTCATTCCATTCACGCCCATGTTCACAATTCCGACCAGGGCGGTTGCTAGGATGCCGACCTTTGTTTTCTCCTCCTTCCTCACCACAAGGGACTCGGGATCTCTCACCCTTTCCGTCAAGTACGGAGGGAGACCCGACTAGTTTCAAGAAAGCTCATCCCTTTATAGATCAGGGCCAGGTTCCCTGCCACCCCATTACAGATTCACGAAAGCTCATCTTCGGGAAAGCACTCCCCCCTTGGACTTGGATACCCACACCCCCACATAGTTGGGTGACGTGGGTATTCGCGCCGGTGGACGGATCCTTCTTAACATTCATCGAACGACAAGTGAAGATATGCTTGAAGAGCCCCCAATGGGGTTGGCAGCCGAGGAAAATTTTCGCAGAGGGAAACGAAGGCTGAAAGATAGATGATGGCATTGGGGGGAAGGTGATGGAGCTACGCACCAAAATAGTTAAGGAATGCTCGGAAGAAGCCCCGCACGACGTGAGTGACGAGCATGACTCGCTTGTCCTCCCGCGGCGCCGGCTCAACCTCACCCGTACCCAGGCGGCGCCACCCATCGCACGGGATGAGTCCTTCCTCTATGAGCTCTTCCAGCCGGCGAGCCGTGACTCGCGATGAGATCATGTCCCCGGACGCGCCTCCGGCCGGCCGCCATGCCGGAACCGGAGGAGGAAGCCTTTTCCCGCCTTCTTCACATTCTCCGCCTTGGCCGTAGAGTCCCTCGGTATCGCTGCGCACTCGAGGGGAGGAAGGAAGTAGAGGAGTCGGCGCGAGAGAAAGGGGATCTGAGGTCTTGACCTCCGTCCCCAAATCTTTTATATCACGAGGTGAATCACGGGCCGGATCTCACGCCGCTGATCTCTGATACGTCCATTTTGCATCATACTTTTATATCAATATTTATTGCATTATGGGCTGTTATTACACATTATGTCACAATACTTATGCCTATTCTCTCTTCTTTTACAAGGTTTGCCTAAAGAGGGAGAATGCCGGCAGCTGGGATTCTGGGCTGGAAAAGGAGCAAATATTAGAGACCTATTCTGCACAGCTCCAAAAGTCCTGAAACTTCACGAAAGTCAATTTCAGAATATATAATAAATACCGAGCACAAGAAGTTCACCGGCGGGGCCACACCCTGCCCACGAGGGTGGGGGCGCGCCCCCCAACCTCGTGTGCCCCCTGGTGGCCCTCCGATGGACATCTTCTGCTATATGGAGTCTTTCGATGAGAAAAAAAATCATAAGCCATCTTCCCAGACGAGACTCCGCCGCCACGAGGCGGAACCAATCTAGGGCTCTGGCGGAGCTGTTCTGCCGGGAAAACTTCCCTTCGGGAGGGGGAAATCATCGCCATCATCATCACCAGCGCTCCTCTCATTGGGAGAGGGCAATCTCCATCAACATCTTCACCAGCACCATCTCCTCTCAAAACCCTAGTTCATCTCTTGTATCCAATTCTTTTCTCTAAACCCGGGATTCGTACCTATGGGTTGCTAGTAGTGTTAATTACTCCTTGTAGTTGATGCTCGTTGGTTTATTTGGTGCAAGATCATATGTTCAGATCCTATATGCATATTAATACCCCTCTGATTATGAACATGAATATGCTTTGTGAGTAGTTACGTTTGTTCCTGAGGACATGAGAAAAGTCTTGCTATTAGTAGTCATTTGAATTTGGTATTCGTTCGATATTTTGATGAGATGTATATTGTTTCTCCTCTAGTGGTGTTATGTGAACGTCGACTACATGACACTTCACCATTATTTGGGCCTAGAGGAAGGCATTGAGAAGTAATAAGTAGATGATGGGTTGCTAGAGTGACAGAAGCTTAAACCCTAGTTTATGCGTTGTTTCGTAAGGGGCTGATTTGGATCCACATGTTTCATGCTATGGTTAGGTTTACCTTAATACTTTTGTTGTAGTTGCGGATGCTTGCGGTAGAGGTTAATCATAAGTGGGATGCTTGTCCAAGTAAGGACATCACCCAAGCACCGGTCCACCCACATACCAAATTATCAAAGTACCGAACGCGAACCTAGCTTGACGATATTCCCATGTGTCCTCGGGGGCGCTTTACATCATATAAGAGTTTGTCCAGGCTTGTCCTTTGCTACAAAAAGGATTGAGCCACCTTGCTGCACTTTATTTACTTTTGTTACTTGTTGCTCGTTACCAATTATCTTATCACAAAACTATCTGTTACCTATTATTTCAGTGCTTGCAGAGAATACCTCGCTGAAAACCGCTTATCATTTCCTTCTGCTCCTCGTTGGGTTCGACACTCTTACTTATCGAAAGGACTACGATAGATCCCCTATACTTGTGGGTCATCAATCTCTGGATCGACAGCCCGTGCAATGAGACGTCGCGCAGAGCTAACACTTCACGTGGCGAGCGTCGTGCGTGAGAATCGAGGGGCCACGCCCCCACTTTCCCCACTAGCGCATGTCATTACGGCTTCTGCGCGCGAACGCGCGAATTCAAATCCCAAGATTTTCAAGACAAATCAATCCGATTCATTACCCACGATCCCTTTCCTAAAGGACGCATGTCAGTCCGACTGACCACCCTCCGCGGGAACCCGTTCACTCGGCCACGTTAAACAGCCGACTGAAGTCTTCTTCAGGATCGTTATGTGATGAGCTTGACGCCCCTCCGCGGGTTCACTTTGCCCTCTCAGTAGGCTCGTAAACCTGGACTCATAAAAGGCCTGCGATGGCGCTCCCCTGGGATAAGGATTGACGTCTCTCCGGAGAGTCAGACCACGCGCCAGCGTTGCCACTTGGGTTGTGATGGCATGCCCTCACTCAGGCCCCTAGTCTATCTCCTCCGAGAGACAAAACGAATGCCGCCGGGTTTTTTCTCGACGATCAACAACACCCAGTCATCTGGGTAAACCAAAAGTCCAGGATCCGTTGTGTTTTCGTCCAAAGAACAACGAGCCACGATACGGAAAAGTATTCCGAGTGCCCCCGTAGCACTCAGACTCAACTGAAGGATCAGTTTGTCTGTCCTACGAAATGATGTGGTCACCTATTCCAGGTAGGGTCAAGGACCCATCATTTGGGACCCACATGGGGCCCATCACCATCATAGGTAGGTCCCTGGACCATGTCAACACTCGGATGCATACATCAGGAAGTTCACTCGGACAACTCGACGGCACTCGGACGATCACACGTCACTCGGCTGATGGATCACCACTCGGACATAAAGGACAGGAGGACGTCGTGGGAGCTGCAACGGTTGAGGAATCCTAAGTCATCCACTAAATAGAGTTATAGCTACCGTTACCTGTAACTGCTGTAGTAGAGGCTCATTACACTAGTAACTGACTCATTCAATCTTTGTAAGCTGCACCCCTCTCCATAGCCAAGGCACGCACAATCTTTGTAACCATACCCATCAAATCAAAGCAAGCCTCAGGGCACGAGACGTAGGGCTTTTACCTCCGTCGAGAGGGCCCTGAACTCGTTCAACACCGAGTGTTACACCTGCGTCGTACCTAGGTTCTCCCCCTTATTCGTACCCGTAGTACCCGTTGTCAGGATCGTAACCCCTACAACGACATCGAAGCAGCTAGTTGTCCACGTCCAGGAGCTGGAATCGACGAGGGATGGGAAGGCGACGGCGAGGCTGCAAGCACCGTCAATGACAAGGCCTCGTGTGTTCATGGCTGGGGACGGGGTGGTCAGCGACGCTCGCTGTCATTCTTTTCTTCTGTGGTGTGATTTCTTGATTTGCGGAAAAAGATAACACAGTGGGAAGGGAACGACACAGGTGCCTAATTAGATGGTTGGTGGGAAATGGATTTGACGGCTCTGATGCGACCGTCCGAAACTGGCATCGGATGACTGGCGCGTAACGTTGCCCAAAAACAAAGGAATGACGTCAGATTTCTTTTTACCGTGGCAAATTCAACATTTTTTATGATAATTTGTGTTTGTCGAGGATAGCAAATTTAGTTGATAAATATGGCAAATCTGCTTCAGTTTATTTTGTTGTCAGAAAATTGTCATGCTCAACTAAATTTGCCCTCCTCACGCCGACTAAGTTGGCCGTAAAAAACGTTTAAAAAACAGACGTCAGATTTTTTAACATTGCCGGAAAGAAAGATGCTGATGAGATGAAAGCGTTGACCAGGGCTATCGACTCGATGAGCGGCATGGTTAGTGCCCCGACTGCCCAGTCTGCCCTCTGGTTCCGATCGAGATCATTCAGTGTACTGACGCAGGTCTAGTTCCGGGATCCCGGCCATGGCGACCGATCCCAGGCGGGAGGAGCGGAGCAGGAGCGGCGGTTTCATCCCGTGCGTGCAAGCGTGCAGCGACAGCGGCGTCGTCCGCGCCGCGCGCCGTGCGTCTTGGATCCACCCACCCACCGGATTATTTTTGAGTTGGTCGCCTCACCGGCACAGAAAGATAGGCCGGCATCGTTACTTTAACCAACGGCGGGTCAGCAGGTGCATCGGGTGGATTCTTTGATTCTTTCATCGACCATGGTTTCCATCAACGGATTGACCGGCCATTACGTCGCGGGTTTGCTTAATCCATTGTTTCGTTGTTCGAGGTACTCTACTATCTCCAACGGCAACTTGTAAAAAACCTCTCGTATCTGTTCGCGGACACAGACGCAGGAGGTTGGCATCCAACCGTAGACGAATACATCCAGCCTTTTGGATTATTTTTTTTCAGTCCGCACGATCAAGTAGCCGCTTGCAAAGGACATAGAACTTCAAATAGCTGCATGCAACACTAATTAAAATTTAAAAAAGTTTAAATATTTTACATCTCAACATCATTGTCCCCTTTCACCGTCCGCCGATGCTCAACCAGATTCTTCTTGAATTGCTCGTGAGTTGGTCGCTACCGAATTTGTTGATGCATTTGAATAAACTTCTCAAATGTGGCCACATTCTGATCCGGAAGTTGGATAGGATCACCCATGTTCGAAAGACGGAGACACTGATTTCCAGCAAGGACGTGGCATGGCATGGTGGCCGGGGTGGTCGAGCGGCGGCGACGGCAAGAGAGAAAGAAGGAAGGAGAGGAAATGGAGAGGATGGAGTCGCGGAGTCCGTGAAGGGCTTTGGGTGGGCCTGGGGTGTCGGATTCGTACGTTTCGCTTGTCCGATCTCTCGCAAACCTCCCTCACTTTTGTCACCATTTTGCGGCAAAAATCACGTACGAACCGTCCTGTTAACTAATATGGGTTGACGTTGGATGATTTTCGCGGTCCCAACACGATGAGTTCGCCTTGAAGATACCCTAAGCAAGTGTAGCAGCTACAGTGACAGAGCTGCGTCTATGGACACGATGCCACGAATTCATGAACCTGTCCACTCATTCTTAGCTCTCCTCCGGTGGTGGGTAGTAGTACTCCACTGGCAGTACAAGTACCCCATACGTTGTTGTTTAAGTTTGCACGCTTGCTTTGCTTGGAGCTCGTTCCACGCCACCCTTTCCAACTACGACGCGCACGCACGCACGCAAAGCATGCCTCCGCTGTCTCGTCTGCTCAGTACGTGCCGCGGTGCGCCGATGCCGATGCCGATGCCAACTGCTACCGCTTCCTCCGTACCACGTACTTCGCCGATCAACACGCACCGAAGTACAACAACAGAAAATATTCTCTACTGGTTATTAGGGTTGGATGGATGGGTCGTGACGGGACGGCCAACCGTGAGCTGCACTGCACGTACCAACTTGACCGGACGGACGTGATCAATACGAGTCGCGGCAGCGATCGGGGTCCGGTTCAAAAGTCCCGTCTCCGGCGGCGCCGGACCGTGACAAGTGCCAAGAGCACGTACACGTGCGGCGTGTCCCCCTTCCCGACCTCACGTGGGTAATCCTTCCCTCTCCGCCTCGATCTTGCGTTTTCTTGGCCAAAGTGCAAAGCGTCCTTCTCTCTTTCGTCCTACTCTACGTGATTTTGAGCATGCACAAAAAGCGGGTACCTCATGCATGCGCGCGGCCTTTTGGCCTTTTTGGGTGTGAGTTTGATTCTCCCTTCTTTTTCCTACACGACAAGCGCACACAAACACACAAGGTCCATTGAAGGTCGCTCGCTTAATTTGAGCCGATCTGCTGGCGGCAGGCTAATCCTTTATACACCTTGTGTTGTTCCGTCGACTTATTTCAATGCATCCTTTTAAAAAAAAAACTTTCAATTTATTCATCTTCAATCATGATAGCACAACGAGCATTAGGAATAATAAAAATTACACCCAGATCCGTAGACCACTTAGCGACGACTACAAGAACTGAACCAAGCCAAATGCGCGCAGCCATCATAGTCCCTCTCTCGCTGAAGCCAGGCAAACCTTGTCAATGCATCCATTTGCTTGCTGATACACCTAAACACATATGAAATGGCTATATTTATACTATCAGTCCTGTTTCTTTTCGTACACGGATGGGCTCAGCTCAAGGTTGCTAGGGTGCAGTGGCGAATCTAAGGGGGGTGCTTCAACATGCTTGAGCCCCCCTCTAAAAATGAAAAAAAAAAAGAGACTAGTATTCAGCCCAGCCTAGTACGTATCGAAATGTCAACCTTATTTGAACTAAAAGCTGAGAGTTAGTAGCTTTTTCTTCACGCCATTAACTTTGAGACCCCCTTGCGCAAGGGAATAAATACATGTGGTCCATACCATTGTGGATAATGATGGCCTTAACACAATCAAGTATAAAATAAAAGAGCATACCATAAGAATCTAAATATTATTACCTCCGTCTTAAAATTCTTGTTTTAAATTTGTCTCGATACTAATATAGTTGACACTAAAATGTGTCTAAATACATTTGTGTCCAGACAAATTTAAGACAAGAATTTTGGTACAGAGGAAGTATATTTTTATTGAGTTGAAAAAAAGCAAAAGAAGAGAAAAGAAAAGCGACTTGTAGATTAAGCCTTAGCACTTGCTCCAGAAAATATTGTGAAAATGTGAGATGAGCCATATGTTAATAAAGTAGTACATATAGTTAAATGTTATACAAGTTGACTATTAGATTTGCTATATGTGACATGGAAAGATCTTATAACTAGCAGCTGGTTATATTATTATTAATTAGGGACCCTCTATTTAACAGGTGCCTGAAAAACAATCATTTCATCAGTCACTTTTTTTCTTGCCCATTGGATCAATATCCAACGGCCTTAGTCATGTCACAGACTGTTCGTCTTCTTCCCGCCGCAGGCAGTTCCTCCTCTCCGCAGCCTTCCCCGCCCCATCTGTGGCAGGCGGGTCCTACCGTGCACTGCCTCGGCACGCCGCCCTCCCCTCAACCACCCCCGAACGTCGTTGCTGGCCACCACCCCTGGCCATCTCTATAAGCTCTGAACCACCAGTGAAAACCTCCGGCGATTCCTTGCACCCCGACCCCTAAGATAGATAGTGGGGTAGTTCTTCTCCGATGAGGTCGGGAAGAAGGAAGAAAAAAAAATGACTGACTGATGCAACATAAAATTTCAGGCACCAGAGAAATAGCAAAACCATATTGACTAGGGTTAATTGGATTCATGCCACCGCAACTTTCACGAGTTGGAAAAATGCCGTTACAAAAACCAAAGGTTGAAATATGCCACTGTAACTTTCCCATGCCTCTACATATGCCAACTCGTGAAAGTTGCAATGACATTTTTCCAACTCGTGAAAGTTGCAGTCCCATCTTTATTTTATTTTCCGACGGGAAAAGGCAGGAGCTCGGCCATTGCATTATAGAAAAGAAAGGGTTACAGAGTTACACATAGAAGGTGGCATTATCAAACTTAATTTCGTTTCGAGCAAAGAATATCGGGATCAACAAACTGCAAATCTAGCATGAGGAGTCAATTATATACTCGAGCACACACGAGGCAGCAGCATAAATTGGAGCGTGACAGCGCCAGCTTGTCCTGTCTTTTGCACGGAGGAGAGCAGCTAGCTACGTGACCAGCCGATCGAGATCACTGTGCGCACAGCCGCGACGAAAGCAACGAGCCAAAAGCTTTGCTCCCGACACGACATCTAGTCGGCTCATCGGTCCATCCCCGCCGGCAGCCCCACGCGACAGCGACGGACGCCGCGCCGCGCACCTTTCTTTGGTCGCCGCCGCGCGCTGGCGATCGGCCTGAGCTTGACCCGTGAACAGTGCGCGCAGCACGGGCGAGGCCAGCCACCCCACCCCATCCGGTCCGGGGAGGATACTCGCTACGATATACAGTGCCTGCGTACGTTGCCCGGGCATGGCGCACTTTGCATGTACGAAGAGGAGCACGGCGCCCGGCGATCACTGTGATTCGAACTGGGCGTTCCAACAGTGCTGCAGCCGGCCGGGACGTCAGAAAAAGCTGCTGTCCCTCCCTATTACTGTAGCGCGCACCCGGTACCGGTACGCACCTCTCCTTGGTAGCGCTACCACTGCATCCCCGACGTACCAAGCCGGCAATTTCCAAAGAAGACACGGGACAAAACGGCCGCACCGCCAACTGCAATCGGCGCTCACACGCACGCACCCGCCCGCCCGTACTCCGTAGCCAGGATACTCCTACGTCCGAGCGAGCGAGCAGCTAGCTACCGGGTCGAGGCAGCAAGCAACCGGCCGGAGATGGTACACGTACTAAGCGGTAGGCGCGCGCCCGGCCAGCGCACGCCATACACCCCGTTGTTTGTCGATCGGTTATTCGGCCTCCTCTCTCGCCGTGGGGTATATGGCGGCATCGCACCTTCCAACTTTCTTCAAAACCGCGAACCACCTCTGGTTGAGATGGTTAGGTGGACAGTGGTATCCTCAATCCATCAGGGTTCAAATCTTGATGCTCGCATTTATTCTGAATTTATTTCAGGAATTCCGGCGATACGCTTTTAGTGGGAGGAGACGTTCCGTCTACTACGAGGTGCCTACGGTGACTTCGTAAAATCTCAAGATGATATGCCGGTTCAGTCTCTCGGAGGTGCTCATAGGGGTAGGGTGTGCGTGTGTGCGTTCATAGGGGTGAGTATATGCGCGTTTTATATGAGCGATTGCGTTTGTACTGTGTTAAAAAAAACTTTCTTCAAAACCATACACCTTCCCAAGGCATACGAACGATTTAGACAATCACCCTTCACGAAAAATAAATTACATAAAGACACGCTAAACCTAAAAAAACATAAAAGCCATGGCAACAAATGTGGACATCTATTCCACAAAAGGTGAAAAAAAAACCTACACCTGCTGAGTAGTTGCAAACCGAGACATACTTTTTCTATCAATGGAAATCGGAGAGGACGGCCTGCCTCTTTCTTAAAAAACGAAAAAGAAAAATCGAGTAGCTCTCTAATCTTGAACTACGTCGCTACTCTGCCACAACACCTGCTCCACGAGAAACACTGTTGAGTATCGTGATTGTTTAGGAAATATAGATAGAGTATCATGAGTTCACGACCACAAATGTAGATGTACAAATGCATGAAAGAACCAAGCATATCACCTCCATGAGGGAGTAGGGAAAAAAACTTTATAATACACTGCTACGAGAGGTGAGACCATGAATGCAGCTGAAAAAATAATGACGGAGGCACCGTCCTTAGCTTGTCGTGGTTCAGATACAACGTCGCCAGACGAGATGAGCAAGAAGAATGACAACCACTCTGGTGGTTAGCACCACACCTACTACAATGTGTCGAACCTAACATTGATTCGAGACGAACACCTACAAGCCCCTAGCTGAAGCTAGCCAATTGGTGAGACGGACAGAGGATTGAGGGCCTTTGCTCCTGGACATGACGACATCAGCTCCACCAATCCGGCGAGACCATATTCGGGCCCAGTCTCACAACTGAAGGAGAAAGATTGGATTGAGGGAGCCGGAGGCATATTATCGAAGGCACACCACCATCGCTGGAGCTACAACAGCTGATAAGCCCTGTAGCTCAAAGGACAATGGTTGGCAAAAGGAGGATAGAACAAGGCTAATGCTTAGATCTAGAGGAGAGGAGATGAAAATGTACAAATTATAGTGAGAGTAAATTCCCCACCCGTCAAACTTGGGTGGGAAAGGTAACTATAGAGTGGTGACGTGAAGAGATCGAAGTGGATACTACACACATGAAATGCCATTAAGTAGAAATGAAAAGAAAAATAAAAGCCAAGTGTTCACTCATATTTTTAGCTTCATGGCCATATGTGGGGTAGGGGGCGAGGATGCGTGAAGTGGTTGGGAAGCGGGGGGGGGGGGGGGGGGGGGCTGTCTGGATGGATGACGGTAACTTCAAAATGCTCATCGACGGTCTAACAGATAGTACCGGCAGCCCTCGTCCTTGGATGGATGTCTGATCGACGCGACAAGGGTGGAAAAGAGTTGCAGGTTATGTGCCAGACGACAAAATAGAAAAGAAGATCAACACGACAACACGACTGAAGGAGAGAAGGACGGACGAGACGACAAAATAGCAAAGAAGATCAACACGACGACACCGACCAAAGGAGAGAGGGACGGACGAGGCGGCGACATGAGAGGCGTGAAAAGAGAGGTGGTTCACACTTCACACCCTAGCTCGTTTCAAGGTAAAAACGACTTTCCACAGTGACCAAAGAACAAGATATGACAACGCCGGGCCGGGCCGGGCCGGTCCCGCCGGTCCGCGACTCCCCGAGCCTTGGCCAACACACATGTCCCGTCAGGAAAGCGCCGTCGCAACGGAAAGCGACCGAGGATGGCCAGCAAACGTCGCGCTCCATCGACCACAGGCGCCTTTGTTGGCTTGCCCCGCTTTGCCATCCCTCCAGTCCAGATCGCCACCACACGGACAGACACGGACGCGGACACCACGCGCTCGCTCCACACCCGTTCACATCACGCCGTGGAAGGAGCCGGAGAGCTGGCCGGCACCCATCCCAGCCATGTCCACGTCTCCCACCGCCACCAGTCACCACCACCTCGCCGTGGATCCAGCGCACCATATGGAACAACAGCATATATGTCTCTGTTTTGTGCTTGGGTCCGACGCTGACGGACCACACGCATGTTTTCACAGAACAAAAGAAGATTCAGACATCCATTCCTCCCAGGACTTGCAGCAAGGAGCCGCCATGGATTCCGGGCCAGAGTTACTGCTAACATCATCACAATGGGTGGTAGCCAACACAACGAAAAAAAAGGAAAAAGAACTGTTCATGGATCACCACACAAACAATCGCCAGTCCCATTCTGGGAGCTCTCTAATAACCGGAGAAAAACTGAAGCTGCCTGCACCGGCGGTGCTTCTTGACTTGCATCCATCCAGGCCGCGGAATTTGCCGCCGCGTACACGCTATCTACGCTCTCCGAGAACCGCCACCGTGCTGCGCCGCGCCGCCTTCAACCCGGCTGTACGTACAAGTGGCGAGAGAGCTCCCTTCCTTCCTCATTCCCCCCTAGCTCGCTACGCTGCTGTCGCCGCTCGTGTCCGTTAGTATCGTCAGCCTACGCGCCGTCTTCGTGAAGTCGCTGCAAAATTCACCAGCAAAGTTTGCTAAATAGGTCAGTATCTAGTCTGAACAAGAAATGGAGCAATGAAAAGAAAATTGCACTAGCAGAAGACGATGATGATGTTTTGTTTCCTTCGACAGTAAGGAAACACTAGTGGTCATCGGAGGAAACTCGTAAAGTCAAAGTACCATAAGGAGCAGGATGCTTCCAAGGCAACAACACCTAGAGTTTCGGTGCGTGAAGATACGCCGATTTGGATGTATTACAAGAAAATCTGCTACTACTACTGATACAAATGTGGCCATTTCCGAGGTCTTGCAATAGATGCAGGGTTTTTTAAATTGGTGATGTTGAGGTCAACAGATGTGCAATGTTAGGTGGAATAAACACGCAAACTGGAGGTTTCTAACCAACAATGCTAATGGAATATTAGGAAACTGCCACTTACATTTGAAGAGTGGATGTGACCAAATACCTACCTAACTGATTCTAAAATGACTTACCAAGCATTTTAAAAAGACGAAATGAAACGAGCAACCTAATGCCTGAACAGAAACAAACATTTTAATCTGAAATCATACAAACCTGAAAGGCTCATCTCCAGTGTGTTTGAGCGCCCCGGCTGCATCACGGTAGAAAACATGGCTCATCAGCTCGGCTTTCTCCATGCCGAACATGTCGGAAAGCCGGCGGTATAACTCTTCGTACGAGCCAACAGCAGAGAGATCAAGCGTGCGCCCGACGTCCTCTGATTGCATGAATATCTTGCAGTGCCCGATATCCAGCCCGAGATCGAGTACCTTGTTGTCCTGGCACAATGGAACTCCTCCACAGGACAAGTTCTTCGTAGTGCCATTCTGGTTGCTTTGCGGGCTTGGAAGATCAGAGTTATTCGCCGACTTCTCGGCGCTCATTTCAGAGGTGCTCTTCCTAGCAGCAGATGGAGAGAAACCCCCAGAGTTACCTAAAGTGATCTGCTGCTCAGTGAGTATGGGTTTCCCAAAGAGCATCAGCTGGGGTGAAGCCTTCTTGACATCCGACTTGTTGTTGTTGTTGTTGTTGTTCTGGTGATTGCCAATGGTGAGCATGCACGAGATGTCGTCTCGTGCAGCCGGGTGACCGATGATGAGCCCAGCGGCGATCCTCGGCGGCTGCCCGCCGTGATCGACCTGGTGAAGCCCGTGCGGTGACAGACTCGACTGCAGTTTGTTAAGGTGGAGATCTGATAAAGATATACCAAATTGAGCATGCCTGGCTCCCTGTATGCCTGCAGGAGTGCCGTCCGGGAAATAGCACATCGGACCGACGCCGCCGCCGCGTCCGAGTGGGTTTCCGTGGAACATCGGGGCCGGAAACTGGCCGTCGGCCGGGAGGTCGGGGTAGAACGGAACGCAGAGCTTCTTCCGGGGCGGCGAGAACGGAGCGAGGTGAATGGCCGGCATGTTTGAGACCAGCTCAACCAGCCATGGGCTCACCCTCTTCACATTCTGCAGCAGGTCCGGTTCATCCCAGGTCACCTGCAGCACAGGGCCATAGTACCAAAGACAAGAAAGAATTCTTCAGCATTTTGACAGTCAAATGCAATCAATTCAATTACTCCTAGTCAATAGATGGAATGCAATCTTGTGGTGCTGTCCTTGAGAGGATGGATTTGTACACAATTTAATACAACTAGAGATGTGATGAGTGATGGAAGAGTGGAGATGTGGTACCTGAAGAAGTCTCCAAGGTGAATTGGGCCATCGAATGGGGTCGGCCACCTGCACGGCCGACACAGTCCCCATGAACCAGCTGATCCTGGACGAGTCCTCCGTCTCGAAGGCCATCTTGAACCTCATGCCGGGGCACCACTGGGTGCGCATGGCCGCCCTGACCGCGGCCGACCTCACGCAGAACTCCGGCGTGCTCGCCCTCGGGTAGTAGAGCACGTCGAACGGCTGCCCGCTGGCGGCGAGATTGGCCGCCTCGGCGACCTCCTCCGGCCGCACCCTGACCCTGGCCTTCCCCCTCGCCCCCATCATCTTGTTGCCGCCGTCCTCCTCCCCCCTGAGGAACATGGAGAACCCCCCATAATTGCCGGCCGCCGCCGGCGAGGGCGGGGGCAGCAGCTCCGGGCCGCCGATGCCCCCCTTCTTGGCGCGGCGGATGCCGACGCAGAGATCCCCGTTCTCGGTCCTCATGAAGACGATGGAGTCCCCGGCGACGAGCTTCTTCTGGTTGACGAAGGAGCTCCACCCCGTGGTGAGCAGGTGGCGGCGCGGCGTGCCGCGGTAGATGTGGCGGAACTTCCACACCACGCCGTGCACGTCCTTGGCGAGTACGGTCTGGACGGGCGGGTCGGCGGAGTAGTCGAGCCGCGGGAAGATGGTCTCGGCGCAGTAGCGCGGCACGGAGAAGCCGCCGCCGTTGTTGGCGTCGGACTGCGTGAGCGTCTTGGCGAAGGAGGCGGGCTTGTCCTCCTGGGCCGCCGCGGCGGCGGCAATGGCGTCGTCGGCGTCGGCGGCGTCCTGGGGCCGGGCGGGGACGAGGCGGATCTTGGCGAAGACCTCGTCGGTGTCCGGATCGGCCATGAAGCGGACGGCGGCGACGCGGCAGAGGACGAGCGCCTGCAGCCGGGCCCCGGGCGGGAAGTCGACGGCGCCGGCCTGGCCCTGCGCGTGCTCCGCGTGGCCCTGCGGGAAGTAGTAGACCCTGGAGCCGGGCGGCGGCATCTGCACCATGCCGCCGGCGCAGGCGTGCCAGAGCTGCGGGTCCAGGCAGCGCGGGCCGTCCCCCCTCTCCCGCTCCCCCGCCGCCGAGTCCACGAACGTAATCATCCCCTCCTCCTCCTCCTCCTCCTCCTCTCACCGCACCGCCCGGCACAGCAGCAGCGCAAAGCGAACAATCCCACCAGAATCAGGCAGCCCCCCCGCCTTTAACCCCCACCACCACCGGCACCACCAGAAGCTTTTCCGCCGCCGCCGCCGCCACCATCAGAGCAGAGGCAGCTCGCTGAGAAAGGCTGGGCGAAAGGCACACGAGAAAGAAAGAGGGAATTTTGGGGTCAGAGAGAGACGGGCGCTGCCGCAGAGGAAAAGGAAGGAAAGCGAGCCCCGACCGACAGCGCCGCGATTCATCCATCCATCCGTCCGTCCGTCGACCAGTCGCTCACCTCTGAGAGCGGCGCAGGCGCGGCAGCAGATCCCTCCAAGCCGAGGACGAAGCGGTCCGTCTGTGCGCGCTCGGTTGCCTCCCCTGCCTCCTCTCCAGTCTCCCTCAGGTGCAGCAGGGGCAGCAGGGCAGCAGGGCAGATTCCTCCAGACTGCAGCTGACACGCGGGCGCAGGCGGGCTAAATAGGGGCGGAGGGCAGGTCAAGGCCTAAAGGGGAGCGGATTAGGCGAGTGGTACTACCCTATACTTTGTGATGAGCGGCTTAATGAATGAATAAACTACTATTGCTTTTGGGATCGGATCAGTTGAGTTCAGTTCCCAGCACAGAAAGGTGCGGTGCGGTGCGGTGCTGTGCTAACACTAGTCCACTCTGCCTGCCTCGCCAGCTGATCCGGCTATTTTTGCCCACGGGATTAGCGGCGGGCCTAGCTAATCATCACATCATTAGTGGTGGTGGTGGGAGTAGAGGAGTATCCACCACTCCATCACGCACTGCCTGTTACTCATCGGAAAAGCGCTCTGTGCGTGTGGATTCACATGACCCTCGCTCTCATCTCATGGCGATGCTGTGATCACGAACTATAGGAGTGCTGATAATAATGCAACGGCCGGGCGAGTAACGGCGGCCATTTTTTGTGAGGAAAAGAAAATAAAGGGGTAACGGCAGCCGGTGCCGGGGCCGCGCACACGGGGCGGGGTTGGGGTTGGGATCGGGTCGGATGGGATCGGGAGATTGTTTTGTCGGGGCGGGCGATTCGCTCTCGCGCGTTGGTTGGTTGGTTGGTTGGTTGGTTCAAGCGGGAGCGGGCGAGGCGGCCGGGGACGGTGGCGCGGTGCGACGCGTTCATCAGTCGTCCGCTGCGGCCGCCGGGTGACTGAGCTGAGCTCGGCTCTGCCGCTCGCGCGGCCCTGTCGGCATGTGACGCTCGCTTGTTCGCTTCTGCCTGCCTCGCTGCTCCTGCCGCACAACACTTCTTCCTTTGGTGCCATGCATTTCGCATCTCACCCTTGCTGTTGGCACGCTAAAATTTCAACGAAAATCCCGCAATTTCCTTGCTTGAGCTTCCAACCCGACGCAAAACAAATTCAGGCCATTGGACAGAATCAACTCCACAATCGAGACAAAATCATTTCGGGACAAACTTCATAGCTCCAGGCACTTTCGGCATCGTTGTCAGGAGGATTGGACGCGCTTTGCTGCGCTGTCGATGCTGTTGGATTTTCATTTATTTATTTATTATTACTCCATTTGTTTCAAAATATAACGTGCGTTAGTTTTTCGAAAAACCAAACCTCTTTAGGCTTGGCCAAAATTGTAGAGAAATGTATAAATGTTCATAATATCGAATCGGTATCATTAGATTCATCGTGAAATGAATTTTATGTTTTATTTATCTAGTATTGTGAGTGTCGATAATTTTCGCTCCGACTTTGGTCAGAGTTGAAGAGATTTGCCTTTCAAACATCAAATGCACCTTTTATATTTTGGAACTGAGGGAGCATTTGGTTTGTCGAGTGGGGAAGATGATCGAGCGCGTTTTCTTTTTTTATAATACAATGTTTTGGTGGGTCTTTTTTGGTGTGATTCTGTGTTATATGCTAATCAATCCATACTTATGTGGGAAAATTTTCCATGCCTGTGTGTTGTCTAAGTGGTGAGAGGGTGCGCTGAATTGATATATTTTTATCGACCATTTGCTGCCGATTGACTTCAAAAATCATGGACTTGGTCAAAATCGTATCCAAAATTGAATACCTCAATGGAATGGAAAAGCTCCAAAATTAAGGAGCATAGTGAGTTTAGAAAATTGAAGGAGGGAAGTCTTTGAGAATTTCTTGACTCTGTCAAAATCGTAAACCAAATTCAAAATTGAATACATCAATAGAATGGAAATGCTGCAAAATTAAGGAGCATAGTGAATTAAAATAATTGAATGAGACATCTCCTTGAAAAATTGTTGACCCAGTTCTAAATTGAAGATCTCAATTGATTGCGAGACCTTAAAACTTAGCGAGCATAGCGTATTTAGAGATTCCAAAACATTAAGTAAACACAGCCAAATCCGAGGATTCATGAACTTCTCGGTAACACTTTAAACTCCACCTTACATAACACTGCGGAACCTATTTTGAGCATACGCAACCACTTTTCAACATCAATTGGGTTGATACTAATAGGTTAATCCTACTCGTTGGCAACTCGGCATAACATTTTGCTAAGACACTACAGGTCTTCCAACCATACGCCTTTGCCATTCACATGGACACGATACTGAATCATTTTTCTGGTGTCCTTTTATTAAACACCATATTAATTGTACGAACTTTGATGATTAGTTTTGGCAGGGCTGTGACTTTGTTCGACAGGCTAATGTTGTTGCTTACGTGATTACTAGGCTTAGCTTTAGAGAGAGCATAGGAGCGGTATGGAAAGATCGACCATCGTCACTCTTGATTCCTATCCTTGTATTGGGCAAGATTATTATTTGATAAAGTCACCGAAGTTAAGAAAAAAAATAATAATCCATACATGTATGTATGACCTCGTAGGAAAAACATATACAAATGAGCACAAGTAAAATCAATTAAAGACCTTCCGTGTGAGGGACACATTGCTTGTACTTGATCCTTTCCAAGTTTTGGCAGCCTAATGCCCTAATGTTGTCAAAAGCTTGTTCAACCACTAGACAAGGTAATGGTATTCCATTAAGATGCAATCTCCCTTTGCACATTATAAATTTGAGTTGATTTGATCGAAGCACAGCGGACCAGTCAAATCGGACAAGTTCTACCTTCAAGAAAGTAAACAAGGGTGTTCAAACAAAACAAAACAAAAACAAGGATCCTCGCAACAACAAGAAAATTAAGCGAGGGCAATGCAAGGCGTAAATTAGTTCCTTCAGTCAATTAATTTACACTTGTTGATGATGCATGGCCCAATCAAATCTCACCATCCTTGAATTGTCAAAGAGTGAGGCCTTTTGTCGGGCTTGGATGGGATCTTCCCTTGACACGGTCATGGAAGGATCATGATATATCTCCAAATGTGAGACCAAAAATAAAGTAGTAGTATATCGTGGCACTGAAAGTAGCACAAGCTATACTGTATGGGTGCGTGGCCGCTGTCTCAAGAGAAATCAGCACACGCTAGAGGGAAAAAATACCATGTGTTGAAGAATTTTGATTAGTTCAAGTGTCGTTGAATGATTTGGACCGACAAACGTGTAAAGATGTGGTCAAGTCATTCGCTGTCGACCATATTAATACGACCGTCTGTTGCCTGATTGGTCGCGTGGGAATGACCACTGTAGCTAGGGTCACCGTGATGTGGCCGTGGTTGGACTTATGCTGGCCGAGCTTGGTGTCCGCCAGCTCCTTCATTTGTTCGTTGCCTGGTCTATTCCTCCATTTGATTTGTCTTATACTCTTCTAAGTTCATCAATTATTAGCAGTGCTGTTGTTTTGGAAGCCTAGTTTATTGATCGGATTGCTCCGCATAGCTTATTACTCCATTGGGAGTTTTCTTAATCAATCAAAGTGTGAATGGAAACTCATGGCATGCATGCATACTACTCTTATATTTAGTCGTGTCACCGATTAGGAAGTCTAGTATAGTTTGGGCTTTCTTCTTAAATAATCGAAGTATTAGCTGGAGTTGATGGCATGCCCCGGCCGGTCACTAGGTGTAAACATAAGCTAAACATAATTAAAGACAGAAGCAGGTAGGGAGGACATTCTCACTCCCAAAACATTTGGATTGGTTGCAGCTTGGGACCAAAGATTGTAAAGGAGATCCTGCTGGAAATTGCTGTCCTGTCCACCTAGAATCTTGTTGTCTGGGTGCCGAACCTGCTTGCTTTTGGTACACCAACCATGTTGATCCTCATTATTATGTAATCTGTTGATACGATTGAGCCAAAAAATAATTTAAGGTTCCACATATCCATGAGGTTCGTAGCAACAACCTAGCTAGTAGAACTCTACATGAAAAGGTGCACCTGGTATTAATTTGGTCCATATATGGCTGGTGCTTTGTTTTTCTTCCATTTGAAGAAATTATTACTCATAGCTAGCTACCTTTTTTTTTTCTTTAGGTTAGCTAGCTACTTCTAGAGGATACAGAAATGACATGACTCCGCATGAATAGGAGAAGTCTTCCAAGTCTGCTACACCACGTATCATGCCTCGTCCATCCATACTCAATGGAATTATTCGTTAAGATCCAGTTATGAAAACAATGGCCACGTCGGACCAGACGGGCCAGGCCCACCGCGAATTACAGCAAAATGACCAAGTCCACCACCCACCTCTTGTGTCCGTACATCATTTCCAGCGTCGGAGCTGTTGCCTTCGTCCACCGTTCCTCCCTCATCCAACGTATCTGTAATTTTTGATTGTTTCATGTCATTATATTATTTGTTTTGAATGTTTTATAGGCATTATTATGTTATTTTATATTATTTTTAAGATTAACCTATTAATCGAGAGCCCGGTGTCAGTTTTTGTTTTTTCTTGTTTTTGAGTTTCGCAGAAAAGAAATACCAAAAGGAGTCCAGACAGAATAAAATTTTACGATGATTTTTCTTGGACCAGAAGACACCCAGAGGACTTGGAGTCCAAGCCAGAAGACCCACGAGGCGGCGGCAAGGGTGGACGGCGCCCCCCCCCCCTCGAGGGTCCCCTGACCTACTTCTTCATCCTATATATTCACATATGTTCCAAAACCTTAGAGCAATCCACCAAAATAATTTTCCGCCGCTGCAACCTTCTGTTCCCGTGACATCCCATCTTGGTGCCTTTTCCGGCATCCTGTCGGAGGGGGATTTGATCACAGAGGGCATCTACATCAACCCTATTGCCCTTCCGATGAAGCGTGAGTAGTTTACCACACACCTACGGGTCCACAGCTATTAGCTACATGGCTTCTTCTCTCTCTTTGATTCTCAATATCATGTTCTCCTCGATGTTCTTGGAGATCTATCTGATGTAATCTTCTTTTGCAGTGTGTTTGTCGAGATCCGATGAATTATGGATTTATGATCAGCTTATCTATGAATGTTATTTGAATCTTCTCTGGATTCTTATATGTATGATTTGATATCTTTGTATTTCTCTTTGAATTACCAGTTTGGTTTGGCCAACTAGATTAGTTTTTCTTGCAATGGGAGAGGTGCTTAGCTTTGTGTTCAGTCTTGCGTGATTTCACCTAGTGACAAAGTAGGGGTAGCGAGACACGTATTGAATTGTTGCCATCGAGGATAAAAAGATGGGGTTTTCATCATATTGCTTGAGTTTATTCCTCTACTTCATGTCATCTTACTTAAGGCGTTACTCCATTCTTTATGAACTTAATACTCTAGATGCATGCTGGATAGCGGTCGATGTATGGAGTAATAGTAGTAGATGCAGGCAGGAGTCAGTCTACTTGACACGGACGTGATGCCTATATACATAATCATTGCCTTAGATATCGTCATAACTTTGTGCTTTTCTATTACTTGCTCCAGAGTAATTTGTTCACCCACCGTATTATTTGCCTTCAAGATAGAAGCCTCTAGTGAAACCTATGGCCCCAGGGTCTATTTTTCATCATATTTGTTTCCGATCTACTATTTTGCAATCTTTAATTTTTCAGATCTATAAACCAAAAAAACCCAAAAATATTTTATCTTTTATTTAGTTTTATCTATCTCTATTAGATCTCACCTTTGCAAGTGACCGTGAAGGGATTGACAACCCCATTATCGCGTTGGGTGCCAGTGTTTGATTGTTTGTGCAGGTGCATCTGTTGGGGACTTGCGCGTTTCTCCTACTAGATTGATACCTTGGTTCTTAATTGAGGAAAATACTTATCTCTACTTTGCTGCATCACCCTTTCCTCTTCAAGGGAAAAACCAACGCAACCTCAAGAAGTAGCAGGAAGAATTTCTGGCGCCGTTGCCGGGGAGATCTACGTCAAGCCTACCTGTTGGAAATATGCCCTAGAGGCAATAATAAAATGGTTATTATTATATTTCTGTGTTCACGATAATTGTCTATTGTTCATGCTATAATTGTATTAACCGGAATCCGTAATACATGTGTGAATACATAGATCGTAATATGTCCCTAGTAAGCCTCTAGTTGACTAGCTCGTTGATCAATAGATGGTCATGGTTTCCTGACCATGGACATTGGATGTCATTGATAAAGGGATCACATCATTAGGAGAATGATGTGATGGACAAGACCCAATCCTAAGTGTAGCACAAGATCGTGTAATTCGTTTGCTAAAGCTTTTCTAATGTCAAGTATCATTTCCTTAGACCATGAGATTGTGCAACTCCCGGATACAGTAGGAATGCTTTGGGTGTACCAAACGTCACAACGTAACTGGGTGGCTATAAAGGTGCACTACAGGTATCTCCAAAAGTATCTGCTGGGTTGGCACGAATCGAGACCGGGATTTGTCACCCCGTATGATGGAGAGGTATCTCTGGGCCCACTCGGTAATGCATCATCATAACGAGCTCAATGTGACTAAGGAGTTAGCCATGCGTTACGGAACGAGTAAAGAGACTTGCTGGTAACAAGATTGAACGAGGTATAGAGATACCGACGATCGAATCTCAGACAAGTAACATACCGATGGACAAAGGGAATTGTATACGAGATTGATTGAATCCCCGACATCGTTGTTCATCCGATGGGATCATCATGGAACATGTGGGAGCCAACATGGGTATCCAGATCCCGCTGTTGGTTATTGGCCGGAGAGATGTCTTGGTCATGTCTGCATGGTTCCCGAACCCGTAGGGTCTACACACTTAAGGTTCGATGACGCTGGAGTTGTTATGGGAAATAGTATGTGGTTACCGAAGGTTGTTCGGAGTCCCGGATGAGATCCCGAACATCACGAGGAGTTACGGAATGGTCCGGAGGTGAAGATTTATATATGGGAAGTCCAGTTTCAGTCGCCGGAATGGTTTCGGGGGTTATCGGTATTGTACCGGGACCACCGGGTGGGGCCACCTGCCCCGGTGGGCCTAGTGGGATGAACAAGAGAGGGAACCAGCCCCTGCTGGGCTGGTGCGCCCCCAGGGTGCCCAAGGCGCCTAGGGTTAGAACCCTAGGGGGTGGGGTGCCTCCACCTGACTTGGGGGGCAAGTTACCCCTTGGCCGCCGCCCCCTTGTAGATGGGATCTGGGGAGGGGGGGGGGCTCTTCCCTTCCCCTATAAATAGTGGGAGGGGAGGGCTGTCGCACCCTTCCCCTGGCGGAGCCCTCCCCCTCTCCAACACCTCCTCCCCCTCCTCCTTCACGCTTGGCGAAGCTCTGCCGGAGAACCACGAGCTCCATCACCACCACGCTGTCGTGCTGTCGGAGTTCTCCCTCAACTTCTCTTCCCCCCTTGCAGGATCAAGAAGGAGGAGACGTCTCCGGGCTGTACGTGTGTTGAACGCGGAGGCGTCGGTGTTCGGCGTTTAGAGCGGAATCGACCGCGATCTGAACCGCTGCGTGTATGACTCCACCACCACGTTCTTGTAACGCTTCCGCTTAGCGATCTTCAATGGTATGAAGATGCACTCCCTCTCTCTCGTTGCTAGTATCTCCTAGATTTCTTGGTGAAACGTAGGAAATTTTTGAATTATTGCTACGTTCCCCAACAGTGGCATCATGAGCTAGGTCTATGTGTAGATTCTATGCACGAGTAGAACACAAAGTAGTTGTGGGCGATTGATACGTCTCCAACATAGCTATAATTTTTGATTGCTCCATGCTATATTATCTACTGTTTTGGGCAATATTGGGCTTTATTTTCCACTTTTATATTGTTTTTGGGACTAACCTAACCGGAGGCCCAACCCAGATATGTTGTTTTATGCCTATTTCAGTGTTTCGAAGAAAAGGAATATCAAACGGAGTCGAAACGGAACGAAATCAACTGGAGAAGTTATTTTTGGAAGGAAACCTACCGGATAGACTTGGACCCTACGTCAGAAGATGAAGGAGGAGCTCACGAGGGTAGGGGGCGTGCCCCCTGCCTCGTGGCCCCCCCTTCAGTCCACCGACGTACTCCTTTCACCCATATATACCCACGTATCCTAAAACTTCCAGAACGGAGATTAGATCGGGAGTTCCGCCGCCAGAAGCCTCCGTAGCCATCGAAAGCCAATCTAGACCCGTTCCGGCACCCTGCCGGAGGGGGCAATCCTTCTCCGGTGGCCATCTTCATCATCCCGGTGCTCTCCATGATGAGGAGGGAGTAGTTCTCCCTCGGGGCTGAGGGTATGTACCAGTAGCTATGTGTTTGATCTCTCTCTCTCTCTCTCTCTCGTGTTCTTGAGGTGATACAATCTTGATGTATCGCGAGCTTTGCTCTTATAGTTGGATCCTATGATGTTTTCTCCCCCCTCTACTCTCTTGTAATGAATTGAGTTTCCCCTTTGAAGTTATCTTATCGGATTGAGTCTTTAAAGATTTGAGAACACTTGATGTATGTCTTGCCGTGCGTATTTGTGGTGACAATGGGATACCACGTGATTCACTTGATGTATGTTTTGGTGATCAACTTGCGGGTTCCGTCCATGAACCTATGCATAGGGGTTGGCACACGTTTTCGTCGTGATTCTTCGGTAGAACTTTGGGGCACTCTTTGAGGTTCTATGTGTTGGTTGAATAGATCAATCTGAGATTGTGTGATGCATATCGTATAATCATACCCACGGATACTTGAGGTGACATTGGAGTATCTAGGTGACATTAGGGTTTTGGTTGATTTGTGTCTTAAGGTGTTATTCTAGTACGAACTCTAGGGCTGTTTGTGACACTTATAGGAATAGCCCAACAGATTGATTGGAAAGAATAACTTTGAGGTGGTTTCGTACCCTACCATAATCTCTTCGTTCGTTCTGCGCTATTAGTGACTTTGGAGTGACTCTTTGTCGCATGTTGAGGGATAGTTATGTGATCCAATTACGATATTATTGTTGAGAGGGCTTACACTAGCGAAAGTATGAACCCTAGGCCTTATTTCCTAGCATTGCAATACCGTTAGGCTCACTTTTATTATTAGTTACCTTGCTGTTTTTATAATTTCAGATTACAAATACCTTTATCTACTATCCATATTGCACTTGTATCACCATCTCTTCGCCGAACTAGTGCACCTATACAATTTAACATTGTATTGGGTGTGTTGGGGACACAAGAGACTCTTTGTTATTTGGTTGCAGGGTTGCTTGAGAGAAACCATCTTCATCCTACGCCTCCCACGGATTGATAAACCTTAGGTCATCCACTTGAGGGAAATTTGCTACTGTCCTACAAACCTCTGCACTTGGAGGCCCAACAATGTCTACAAGAAGAAGGTTGTGTATTAGACATCAAGCTCTTTTCTGGCGCCGTTGGCCGGGAGGTGAGTGCTTGAAGGTATATCTTTAGATCTTGCAATCGAGTCTTTTAGTTTCTTGTTTTATCACTAGTTTAGTTTATAAAAGAAAATTTAAAAAATGGAATTAAGGTTACCTCATATGCTTCATCTTTTTAATGTCTTTCGTGAGAATAGGGATTCCGATAATTGTGCTCAAGTGCTAGAAGAAGAAATCTATAAAATGTTTGGCACTAAATATTTGAATGATGAGCATGATTGCAATGTTGTTAGTATGAATTCCTTGAATATCCATGATGCTAATGAGATGCAAAGCCACAGGCTTGGGGAAGCTATATTTGATGAAGATGATATTTTTTGTCCCCCAAGTTTTGATGAGCAAATTTATTATGATGAAAGCATGCCTCCTATCTATGATGATTATTGTGATGACATGTATGCTTTAAAGAATAATAATAACAATGAAACTTGTCATCTTGATTTCAATTTTCAATCCCATGATAGTTACTTTGTTGAGTTTGCTCCCACTATTATTCATGAGAAGAATTTTGCTTGTGTGGAGAGTAGTAAAATTTCTATGCTTGTAGGTCATGAAAAGAATGCTTTAGGTGCTAGTTATATTGTTGAATCCATTCATGATGCTACTGAAAATTATTATGAGGGAGGAATATATGCTTGTAGGAATTGCAACAATTTCAAGTTTCCTCTCTATGTGCTTAAAGTTTCGAAGTTATGCTTGTTTTGCCTTCCTATGCTAGTTGATTATTGTTCCCATAAGTTGTTTGCTCACAAAATCCCTATGCATAGGAAGTGGGTTAGACTTAAATGTTCTAGTCATATTCCTCATGATGCTCTCTTTATGTTTCAATTCTTATCTTTTATGTGAGCATCATTGAAATCATCATGCCTAGCTAGGGGCATTAAACGACAATGCTTGTTGGGAGGCAACCCAACTTTATTTCTGTTCTTTGCTTTTTGCTCCTCTTTAGTAATAAATAATTCATCTATCCTCTGTTTAGATGTGGTTTTATGCTTTTAATTAGTGTTTGTGCCAAGTAGAACCTTTGGGAAGACTTGGGGAAAGTCTTGTTGATCATGCTGTAAAAAACAGAAACTTTAGCGCTCACGAGAATTGCTGCCATGTTTATTTGGAGAGTGATATTTAGTTAATTATTTTTGCGTATGATTAATATATAAATTCCTCAGGTCCAGAAATTTATTTGAGAATTTTATGAGTTCTAGAAGTATACGTTTGATTCAGATTACTACAGACTGTTCTGTTTTTGACAGATTCTGTTTTTCATGTGTTGTTTACTTATTTTGATGAATCTATGGATAGTAAAAGGGTTTATAAACCATAGAGAAGTTGGAATACAGTAGGTTTAACATAAATATAAATAAAGAATGAGTTCATTACAGTACCTTGAAGTGGTGATTTATTTTCTTATACTAACGGAGCTTACGAGTTTTTTGTTAAGTTTTGTGTTGTGAAGTTTTCAAGTTTTGGGTAAGGATTCGATGGACTATGGAATAAGGAGTGGCAAGAGCCTAAGATTTGGGATGAATAAGGCACCCCAAGGTAATATTCAAGGACAACCAAGAGCCTAAGCTTGGGGATGCCCTGGAAGGCATCCCCTCCTTCGTCTTCGTTCATCGGTAACTTTACTTGGAGCTATATTTTTATTCGCCACATGATATGTGTTTTGCTTGGAGCATCAATTTATTTTGTTAGAATTTGCTTGCTGTTATTTATAACAATGTTTTTCATCTTTTATTTCAATAAAAGTGGCATTGATAGCCCTTACTATGCCTATGTTACAAGTCCACATGTTGCTGTTTGAAAACAGAAAGTTTACCGCTGTTGCAATAATTCCCTACAAAATTCAGAATGTGATAAAATGTTGAAACCTTTTGAATATTAAGCTCTGAAAAATTTACTACAGTGGGAATTTTCTTTCATAATTTTTGGAGCTATGGAAGTATCGATGTTGCTGTATTCTCTACAGACTGTCCTGTTTTGGCAGATTGCTGTTATGTTTGCATTGTTTGCATATGTTTGCTTCTTTAATGATTCTATTTATGGATAGGACTATTAAATATGCAGAGGCATTTAGTATGCAATGTTGAATAATAATTTTAGTGATTTTCTACAGTAGAGTATGATAAGGTTTTAGCAATGGTTTATACTAACTTATCTCACGAGTCCTTGTTTAGTTTTGTGTGGATGAAGCTTTTGAGATTTAGGGAGACCGTGATATGAGAGGAATTAAGGAGACACAAAAGCTCAAGCTTGGGGATTCCCAAGGCACCCCAAGATAATATTTCAAGAAGTCTCAAGCGTCTAAGCTTGGGGATGCCCCGGTTGGCAACCCACCTTTCTTCTTCAACAACTATCGATTAGTTTCGGTTGATCCTAAGTTTTGCTTCTTCACATGATGTTTTCCATTCTTAGAATGTCATTTTATTTTGCTTTGCTTGCTGTTTGAATAGAATACCAAGATCTGAAATTATTAAATGTTAGAGAGTCTTCACATAGTTGCATAATTATTCAACTACTCATTGATCTTCACTTATATCTTTCGGAGTAGTTTGTTGTTGCTCTAGTGCTTCACTTATATCTTTTAGAGCATGGTGGTAGTTTTATTTTGAAGAAATAGATGAACTCTCATGCTTCAATTAGATTATTTTGAGAGTCTTAAATAGCATGGTAATTTGCTTAAAATCCTAATATGCTAGGTATTCAAGAATTATAAAATTCTCTTATGAGTGTGTTGAATACTATGAGAAGTTTGATACTTGATAATTGTTTTGAGATATGGAGATGGTGATATTAGAGTCATGCTAGTTGAGTAGTTGTGAATTTGAGAAATACTTGTGTTGAAGTTTGTGATTCCCGTAGCATGCATGTATGGTGAACCGTTATGTGATGAAGTCGGAGCATGATTTATTTATTGATTGTCCTCCTTATGAGTGGCGGTCGGAGACGAGCGATGGTCTTTTCCTACCAATCTATCCCCCTATGAGCATGCGCGTAGTACTTTGTTTTGATAACTAATAGATTTTTGTAATAAGTATGTGAGTCCTTTATGACTAATGTTGAGTCCATGGATTATACGCACTCTCACCCTTCCACCATTGCTAGCCTCTCTAATACCGCACACCTTTCGTGGGTATCATAAACCCACCATACACCTTCCTCAAAACAGCCACCATACCTACCTATTATGGAATTTCCATAGCCATTCCGAGATATATTGCCATGCAACTTTCCACCGTTCTGTTTACTATGTCACGCTCCATCATTTTCATATTGCTATGCATGATCATGTAGTTGACATTGTATTTGTGGCAAAGCCACCGTTCATAATTCTTTCATACATGTCACTCATGAGTCATTGCACATCCCGGTACACCGCCGAAGGCATTCATATAGAGTCATATCTTGTTCTAAGTATCGAGTTGTAATTCATGGGTTGTAAGTAAATAAAAGTGTGATGATAATCATTATTAGAGCATTGTCCCAGTGAGGAAAGGATGATGAAGACCATGATTCCCCCAGAAGTTGGGATGAGACTCCGGACGAAAAATGAATAAAAGAGGCCAAAGAAGCCCAAATAAAAAATGGAGAAAGAAAAGAGGCCATAAAAAGGGAAAAGGCCCAAATAAAAAACAATAATAAAAAATGAGAGAAAAAGAGAGAAGGGGCAATGCTACTATCCTTTTACCACACTTGTGCTTCAAAGTAGCACCATGATCCTCATGATAGAGAGTCTCTGTTGGGGAACGTAGTAATTTCGAAAATTTTCCTACGCACACGCAAGATCATGGTGATGCACAGCAACGAGAGGGGAGAGTGTTGTCTACGTACCAACGCAGACCAACTGCGGAAGCGATCACACAACGTAGAGGAAGTAGTCGTACGTCTTCTTCCCGATCCGACCGATCCAAGCACCGTTACTCCGGCACCTCCGAGTTCTTAGCACACGTTCAGCTCGATGACGATCCTCGGGCTCCGATCCAGCAAAGCTTCGAGGAAGAGTTCCGTCAGCACGACGGCGTGATGACGATCTTGATGTACTACCGACGCAGGGCTTCGCCTAAGCACTACAACGGTATGATCGAGGTGGAATATGGTGGCAGGGGGCACCGCACACGGCTAAGGAACGATCTCAAGGATCAACTTGTGTGTCTTGGGGTGTCCCCTGCCCCCGTATATAAAGGTTGGAGGAGGGGGGCTGGCCGGCCAGAGAGAGGGAGGCGCAGGGGCAGTCCTACTCCTACCGGGAGTAGGACTCCCCCCTCCAATCCTATTCCAACTAGGACTCTCAAGGGGGAAAGGAGAGAGAGGGGGGGCCGGCCCCTTCTCCTAGTCCTACTAGGAGGGGGGGGGCGCCGGCCAGCTGTGGGCTGCCCCTTTTCTCTTTTCCACTAAGGCCCAATAGGCCCATTAGTCTCCCGGGGGGTTCCGGTAACCCTCCCGGTATTCCGGTAAAATCCCGATTTCACCCGGAACACTCCCTATGTCCAAACATAGGCTTCCAATATATCAATCTTTACGTCTCGACCATTTCGAGACTCCTCGTCATGTCCGTGATCTCATCCGGGACTCCGAACAACCTTCAGTACATCAAAATGCATAAACTCATAATAACTGTCATCGTAACGTTAAGCGTGCGGACCCTACGGTTCGAGAACAATGTAGACATGACCGAGACACGTCTCCAGTCAATAACCAATAGCGGGACCTGGATGCCCATATTGGCTCCTACATATTCTACGAAGATCTTTATCGGTCAGACCGCATAACAACATACGTTGTTCCCTTTGTCTTCGGTATGTTACTTGCCCGAGATTCGATCGTCGGTATCCAATACCTAGTTCAATCTCATTACCGGCAAGTCTCTTTACTCGTTCCGTAATACATCATCTCACAACTAACATATTAGTTGCAGTGCTTGCAAGGCTTATGTGATGTGCATTACCGAGAGGGCCCAGAGATACCTCTCCGACAATCGGAGTGACAAACCCTAATCTCGAAATACGCCAACCCAACATCTACCATTGGAGACACCTGTAGTACTCCTTTATAATCACCCAGTTACGTTGTGACGTTTGGTAGTACCCAAAGTGTTCCTTCGGTAAACGGGAGTTGCATAATCTCATAGTTATAGGAACATGTATAAGTCATGAAGAAAGCAATAGCAACATACTAAACGATCGGGTGCTAAGCTAATGGAATGGGTCATGTCAATCAGATCATTCAACTAATGATGTGACCTCGTTAATCAAATAACAACTCTTTGTTCATGTTTAGGAAACATAACCATCTTTGATTAACGAGCTAGTCAAGTAGAGGCATACTAGTGACACTCTGTTGGTCTATGTATTCACACATGTATTATGTTTCCGGTTAATACAATTCTAGCATGAATAATAAACATTTATCATGATATAAGGAAATAAATAATAACTTTATTATTGCCTCTAGGGCATATTTCCTTCAGTCTCCCACTTGCACTAGAGTCAATAATCTAGATTACACTGTAATGATTCTAACACCCATGGAGCCTTGGTGCTGATCATGTTTTGCTCGTGGAAGAGGCTTAGTCAACGGGTCTGCAACGTTCAGATCCGTATGTATCTTGCAAATCTCTATGTCTCCCACCTGGACTAAATCCCGGATGGAGTTGAAGCGTCTCTTGATGTGTTTGGTCCTTTTGTGAAATCTGGATTCCTTTGCCAAGGCAATTGCACCAGTATTGTCACAGAAGATTTTCATTGGACCCGATGCACTAGGTATGACACCTAGATCGGATATGAACTCCTTCATCCAGACTCCTTCGTTTGCTGCTTCCGAAGCAGCTATGTACTCCGCTTCACATGTAGATCCCGCTACGACGCTTTGTTTAGAACTGCACCAACTGACAGCTCCACCGTTTAAAGTAAACACGTATCCGGTTTGCGATTTAGAATCGTCCGGATCAGTGTCAAAGCTTGCATCAACGTAACCTCTTACGGTGAGCTCTTTGTCACCTCCATATACGAGAAACATATCCTTAGTCCTTTTCAGGTATTTCAGGATGTTCTTGACCGCTGTCCAGTGATCCATTCCTGGATTACTTTGGTACCTCCCTGCTAAACTTATAGCAAGGCACACATCAGGTCTGGTACACAGCATTGCATACATGATAGAGCCTATGGCTGAAGCATAGGGAACATCTTTCATTTTCTCTTTATCTTCTGCAGTGGTCGGGCATTGAGTCTGACTCAACTTCACACCTTGTAACACAGGCAAGAACCCTTTCTTTGCTTGATCCATTTTGAACTTCTTCAAAATTTTGTCAAGGTATGTGCTCTGTGAAAGTCCAATTAAGCGTTTTGATCTATCTCTATAGATCTTTATGCCTAATATGTAAGCAGCTTCCCCGAGGTCTTTCATCGAAAAACTTTTATTCAAGTATCCCTTTATGCTATCCAGAAATTCTATATCATTTCCAATCAGCAATATGTCATCCACATATAATATCAGAAATGCTACAGAGCTCCCACTCACTTTCTTGTAAATACAGGCTTCTCCAAAAGTCTGTATAAAGCCAAATGCTTTGATCACACTATCAAAGCGTTTATTCCAACTCCGAGATGCTTGCACCAGTCCATAAATGGATCACTGGAGTTTGCATACTTTGTTAGCTCCCTTTGGATCAACAAAACCTTCTGGTTGTATCATATACAACTCTTCTTCCAGAAATCCATTCAGGAATGCAGTTTTGACATCCATCTGCCATATTTCATAATCATAAAATGCGGCAATTGCTAACATAATTCTGACGGACTTAAGCATCGCTACGGGTGAGAAGGTCTCATCGTAGTCAACCCCTTGAACTTGTCGAAAACCTTTCGCGACAAGTCGAGCTTTATAGACAGTAATATTACCGTCAGCGTCAGTCTTTTTCTTGAAGATCCATTTATTCTCAATTGCTTGCCGATTATCGGGCAAGTCAACCAAAGTCCATACTTTGTTCTCATACATGGATCCCATCTCAGATTTCATGGCCTCAAGCCACTTTGCGGAATCTGGGCTCACCATCGCTTCTTCATAGTTCGTAGGTTCATCATGATCTAGTAGCATGACTTCCAGAACTGGATTACCGTACCACTCTGGTGCGGATCTCACTCTGGTTGATCTACGTGGTTTAGTAGTATCTTGTTCTGAAGCTTCATGATCATCATCATTAACTTCCTCACTGATTGGTATAGGTGTCGCAGAAACAGTTTTCTGTGATGTACTATTTTCCAATAAGGGAGCAGGTATAGTTACCTCGTCAAGTTCTACTTTCCTCCCACTCACTTCTTTCGAGAGAAACTCCTTCTCTAGAAAGTTTCCGAATTTAGCAACAAAAGTCTTGCCTTCGGATCTGTGATAGAAGGTGTATCCAATAGTTTCCTTTGGATATCCTATGAAGACACATTTCTTCGATTTGGGTTCGAGCTTATCAGGTTGAAGCTTTTTCACATAAGCATCGCAGCCCCAAACTTTAAGAAACGACAACTTTGGTTTCTTGCCAAACCATAGTTCATAAGGTGTCGTCTCAACGGATTTTGATGGTGCCCTATTTAACGTGAATGCAGCCGTCTCTAAAGCATAACCCCAAAACGATAGCGGTAAATCAGTAAGAGACATCATAGATCGCACCATATCTAGTAAAGTACGATTACGATGTTCGGACACACCATTACGCTGTGGTGTTCCGGGTGGCGTGAGTTGCGAAACTATTCCACAATTTTTCAAATGTACACCAAACTCGTAACTCAAATATTCTCCTCCACGACCAGATCGTAGAAACTTTATTTTCTTGTTACGATGATTTTCAACCTCACTCTGAAATTCTTTGAACTTTTCAAATGTTTCAGACTTATGTTTCATTAAGTAGATATACCCATATCTGCTTAAATCATCTGTGAAGGTGAGAAAATAACGATATCCGCCACGAGCCTCTATATTCATCGGACCACATACATCGGTATGTATGATTTCCAATAAATCTGTTGCTCTCTCCATAGTACCGGAGAACGGTGTTTTAGTCATCTTGCCTATGAGGCACGGTTCGCAAATACCAAGTGATTCATAATCAAGTGGTTCCAAAAGCCCATCAGTATGGAGTTTCTTCATGCGCTTTACACCGATATGACCTAAACGGCAGTGCCACAAATAAGTTGCACTATCATTATTAACTTTGCATATTTTGGCTTCTACATTATGAATATGTGTATCGCTATCTTCGAGATTCAACAAGAATAGACCACTCTTCAAAGGTGCGTGACCATAAAAGATATTACTCATATAAATAGAACAACCATTATTCTCTGATTTAAATGAATAACCGTCTCGCATCAAACAAGATCCAGATATAATGTTCATGCTCAACGCTGGCACCAAATAACAATTATTTAGGTCTAATATTAATCCCGAAGGTAGATGTAGAGGTAGCGTGCCGACCGCGATCACATCGACTTTGGAACCGTTTCCCACGCGCATCATCACCTCGTCCTTTGCTAGCGTCCGCTTATTCCGTAGTCCCTGTTTCGAGTTGCAAATATTAGCAACAGAACCAGTATCAAATACCCAGGTGCTACTGCGAGCTCTAGTAAGGTACACATCAATAACATGTATATCACATATACCTTTGTTCACTTTGCCATCCTTCTTATCCGCCAAATACTTGGGGCAGTTCCGCTTCCAGTGACCAGTCTGCTTGCAGTAGAAGCACTCAGTTTCAGGCTTAGGTCCAGACTTGGGTTTCTTCTCCTGAGCAGCAACTTGCTTGCTGTTCTTCTTGAAGTTTCCCTTCTTCTTCCCTTTGCCCTTTTTCTTGAAACTAGTGGTTTTGCTAACCATCAACACTTGATGCTCCTTCTTGATTTCTACCTCCGCAGCTTTCAGCATTGCGAAGAGCTCGGGAATAGTCTTGTTCATCCCTTGCATATTATAGTTCATCACGAAGCTCTTGTAGCTTGGTGGCAGTGATTGGAGAATTCTGTCAATGACGCAGTCATCTGGAAGATTAACTCCCATCTGAATCAAGTGATTATTATACCCAGACATTTTGAGTATATGCTCACTGACAGAACTGTTCTCCTCCATCTTGCAGCTATAGAACTTATTGGAGACTTCATATCTCTCAATTCGGGCATTTGCTTGAAATATTAACTTCAACTCCTGGAACATCTCATATGCACCATGACGTTCAAAACGTCGTTGAAGTCCCGATTCTAAGCCGTAAAGCATGGCACACTGAACTATCGAGTAGTCATCAGCTTTGCTCTGCCAGACGTTCATAACATCTGGCGTTGCTCCAGCAGCAGGCCTGTCACCCAGCGGTGCTTCCAGGACGTAATTCTTCTGTGCAGCAATGAGGATAATCCTTAGGTTACGGACCCAGTCCGTGTAATTGCTACCATCATCTTTCAACTTTGCTTTCTCAAGGAACGCATTAAAATTCAACGGAACAACAGCACGAGCCATCTATCTACAATTAACATAAACAAGCAAGATACTATCAGGTACTAAGTTCATGATAAGTTTAAGTTCAGTTAATCAAATTACTTAAGAACTCCCACTTAGATAGACATCCCTCTAATCCTCTAAGTGATCACGTGATCCAAATCAACTAAACCATAACCGATCATCACGTGAGATGGAGTAGTTTTCAATGGTGAACATCGTTATGTTGATCATATCTACTATATGATTCACGCTCGACCTTTCGGTCTCCGTGTTCCGAGGCCATATCTGTATATGCTTGGCTCGTCAAGTATAACCTGAGTATTCTGCGTGTGCAACTGTTTTGCACCCGTTGTATTTGGACGTAGAGCTTATCACACCCGATCATCACGTGGTGTCTGGGCACGACGAACTTTGGCAACGGTGCATACTCAGGGAGAACAGTTCTTGATAATTTTAGTGAGAGATCATCTTATAATGCTACCGTCAATCAAAGCAAGATAAGATGCATAAAAGGGATAAACATCACATGCAATCAATATAAGTGATATGATATGGCCATCATCATCTTGTGCTTGTGATCTCCATCTCCGAAGCACCGTCATGATCACCATCGTCATCGGCGCGACACCTTGATCTCCATCGTAGCATCGTTGTCGTCTCGCCAATCTTATGCTTCCACGACTATCACTACCGCTTAGTAATAAAGTAAAGCATTACATCGCGATTGCATTGCATACAATAAAGCGACAACCATATGGCTCCTGCCAGTTGCCGATAACTCGGTTACAAAACATGATCATCTCATACAATAAAATCAGCATCATGCCTTGACCATATCACATCACAACATACCCTGCAAAAACAAGTTAGACGTCCTCTACTTTGTTGTTGCAAGTTTTACGTGGCTGCTACGGGCTTAAGTAAGAACTCATCTCACCTACGCATCAAAACCACAACGATAGTTCGTCAAATAGACTCCGTTTTAACCTTCTCAAGGACCGGGCGTAGTCACACTTGGTTCAACTAAAGTTGGAGAGACAGTCTTCCGCAAGCCATCTATGTGCAAAGCACGTCGAGGGAACCGGTCTCGCGTAAGAGTACGCGTAAGGTTGGTCCGGATCGTCTCACCCAACAATACCGCCGAACCAAAGTATGACATGCTGGTAGGCAGTATGACTTGTATCGCCCACAACTCACTTGTGTTCTACTCGTGCAAATAACATCAAACCATAAAACCTAGGCTCGGATGCCATTGTTGGGGAACATAGTAATTTCGAAAATTTTCCTACGCACACGCAAGATCATGGTGATGCACAGCAACGAGAGGGGAGAGTGTTGTCTACGTACCAACGCAGACCAACTGCGGAAGCGATCACACAACGTAGAGGAAGTAGTCGTACGTCTTCTTCCCGATCCGACCGATCCAAGCACCGTTACTCCGGCACCTCCGAGTTCTTAGCACACGTTCAGCTCGATGACGATCCTCGGGCTCCGATCCAGCAAAGCGTCGAGGAAGAGTTCCGTCAGCATGACGGCGTGATGACGATCTTGATGTACTACCGACGCAGGGCTTCGCCTAAGCACTACAACGGTATGATCGAGGTGGAATATGGTGGCAGGGGGCACCGCACACGGCTAAGGAACGATCTCAAGGATCAACTTGTGTGTCTTGGGGTGTCCCCTGCCCCCGTATATAAAGGTTGGAGGAGGGGGGCTGGCCGGCCAGAGAGAGGGAGGCGCAGGGGGAGTCCTACTCCCAATCCTATTCCAACTAGGACTCTCAAGGGGGAAAGGAGAGAGAGGGGGGGCCGGCCCCTTCTCCTAGTCCTACTAGGAGGGGGGGGGGGGGCGCCGGCCAGCTGTGGGCTGCCCCTTTTCTCTTTTCCACTAAGGCCCAATAGGCCCATTAGTCTCCCGGGGGGTTCCGGTAACCCTCCCGGTATTCCGGTAAAATCCCGATTTCACCCGGAACACTCCCTATGTCCAAACATAGGCTTCCAATATATCAATCTTTACGTCTCGACCATTTCGAGACTCCTCGTCATGTCCGTGATCTCATCTGGGACTCCGAACAACCTTCGGTACATCAAAATGCATAAACTCATAATAACTGTCATCGTAACGTTAAGCGTGCGGACCCTACGGTTCGAGAACAATGTAGACATGACCGAGACACGTCTCCGGTCAATAACCAATAGCGGGACCTGGATGCCCATATTGGCTCCTACATATTCTACGAAGATCTTTATCGGTCAGACCGCATAACAACATACGTTGTTCCCTTTGTCTTCGGTATGTTACTTGCCCGAGATTCGATCGTCGGTATCCAATACCTAGTTCAATCTCGTTACCGGCAAGTCTCTTTACTCGTTCCGTAATACATCATCTCACAACTAACATATTAGTTGCAGTGCTTGCAAGGCTTATGTGATGTGCATTACCGAGAGGGCCCAGAGATACCTCTCCGACAATCGGAGTGACAAACCCTAATCTCGAAATACGCCAACCCAACATCTACCATTGGAGACACCTGTAGTACTCCTTTATAATCACCCAGTTACGTTGTGACGTTTGGTAGTACCCAAAGTGTTCCTTCGGTAAACGGGAGTTGCATAATCTCATAGTTATAGGAACATGTATAAGTCATGAAGAAAGCAATAGCAACATACTAAACGATCGGGTGCTAAGCTAATGGAATGGGTCATGTCAATCAGATCATTCAACTAATGATGTGACCTCGTTAATCAAATAACAACTCTTTGTTCATGGTTAGGAAACATAACCATCTTTGATTAACGAGCTAGTCAAGTAGAGGCATACTAGTGACACTCTGTTGGTCTATGTATTCACACATGTATTATGTTTCCGGTTAATACAATTCTAGCATGAATAATAAACATTTATCATGATATAAGGAAATAAATAATAACTTTATTATTGCCTCTAGGGCATATTTCCTTCAGTCTCCTATGTTGTCACTTTCATATACTAGTGGGAATATTTCATTATAGAACTTGGCTTGTATATTCCAATGATGGGCTTCCTCAAAATTCCCTAGGTCTTCGTGAGCAAGCAAGTTGGATGCACACCCACTTAGTTTCTTTTGAGCTTTCATAAATTTATAGCTCTAGTGCATCCGTTGCATGGCAATCCCTACTCACTCACATTGATATCTATTGATGGGCATCTCCATAGCCCGTTGATACGCCTAGTTGATGTGAGACTATCTTCTCCCCTTTTGTCTTCTCCACAATCACCATTCTATTCCACCTATAGTGCTAGTCCATGGCTCACGCTCATGTATTGCATGAAGATTGAAAAAGTTTGAGAACATCAAAAGTATGAAACAATTGCTTGTCTTGTCATCGGGGTTGTGTATGATTTAAATATTTTGTGTGGTGAAGATAGAGCATAGCCAGACTATATGATTTTGTAGGGATAGCTTTCTTTGGCCATGTTATTTTGAGAAGACATAATTTCTTAGTTAGTATGCTTGAAGTATTATTGTTTTTATGTCAATATGAACTTTTGTCTTGAATCTTTCGGATCTGAATATTCATGCCACAATTAGGAAGAATTACATTGAAATTATGCCAAGTAGCACTCCGCATCAAAAATTCTCTTTTTATCATTTACCTACTCGAGGACGAGCAGGAATTAAGCTTGGGGATGCTGATATGTCTCCAACGTATCTATAATTTTTTATTGCTCCATGCTATATTATCTACTGTTTTGGGCAATATTGGGCTTTATTTTCCACTTTTATATTATTTTTGGGACTAACCTATTAACCGGAGGCCCAGCCCAGATTTGTTGTTTTATGCCTATTTCAGTGTTTCGAAGAAAAGGAATATCAAACGGAGTCGAAATGGAACGAAATCAACTGGAGAAGTTATTTTTGGAAGGAAACCTACCGGATAGACTTGGACCCTACGTCAGAAGATGAAGGAGGAGCTCACGAGGGTAGGGGCGCGCCCCCTGCCTCGTGGCCCCCCCTTCGGTCCACCGACGTACTCCTTTCACCCATATATACCCATGTATCCTAAAACTTCTAGAACGGAGATTAGATCGGGAGTTCCGCTGCCAGAAGCCTCCGTAGCCACCGAAAGCCAATCTAGACCCGTTCCGGCACCCTGCCGGAGGGGGCAATCCTTCTCCGATGGCCATCTTCATCATCCCGGTGCTCTCCATGATGAGGAGGGAGTAGTTCTCCCTCGGGGCTGAGGGTATGTACCAGTAGCTATGTGTTTGATCTCTCTCTCTCTCTCTTGTGTTCTTGAGGTGATACGATCTTGCTGTATCGCGAGCTTTGCTCTTATAGTTGGATCCTATGATGTTTTCTCCCCCCTCTGCTCTCTTGTAATGAATTGAGTATCCCCTTTGAAGTTATATTATCCGATTGAGTCTTTAAAGATTTGAGAACACTTGATGTATGTCTTGCCGTGCGTATCTGTGGTGACAATGGGATACCACGTGATTCACTTGATGTATGTTTTGGTGATCAACTTGCGGGTTCCGCTCATGAACCTATGCATAGGGGTTGGCATACGTTTTCGTCGTGATTCTCCGGTAGAAACTTTGGGGCAATCTTTGAGGTTCTATGTGTTGGTTGAATAGATGAATCTGAGATTGTGTGATGCATATCGTATAATCATACCCACGGATACTTGAGGTGACATTGGAGTATCTAGGTGACATTAGGGTTTTGGTTGATTTGTGTCTTAAGGTGTTATTCTAGTACGAACTCTAGGGCTGTTGGTGACACTTATAGGAATAGCTCAACTGATTGATTGGAAAGAATAACTTTGAGGTGGTTTCGTACCCTACCATAATCTCTTCGTTTGTTCTCCGCTATTAGTGACTTTGGAGTGACTCTTTGTTGCATGTTGAGGGATAGTTATGTGATCCAATTATGTTATTATTGTTGAGAGAACTTGCACTAGTGAAAGTATGAACCCTAGGCCTTGTTTCCTATCATTGCAATACTGTTTACGCTCACTTTTATCATTAGTTACCTTGCTGTTTTTATATTTCCAGATTACAAATACATTTATCTACTATCCATATTGCACTTGTATCACCATCTCTTCGCCGAACTAGTGCACCTATACAATTTACCATTGTATTGGGTGTGTTGGGGACACAAGAGACTCTTTGTTATTTGGTTGCAGGGTTGCTTGAGAGAGACCATCTTCATCCTACGCCTCCCACGGATTGATAAACCTTAGGTCATCCACTTGAGGGAAATTTGCTACTGTCCTACAAACCTCTGCACTTGGAGGCCCAACAACATCTACAAGAAGAAGGTTGTGTAGTAGACATCAGCGATTGTTCAATTTGCTTACCGTTACTAGTCTTATCTTGATTCGGCGGCATTGTGGGATGAAGCGGCCCGGACCGACCTTACATGTACGCTTACATGTGACTGGTTCCACCGACTGTCATGCACTTGATGCATAAGGTGGCTGGCGGATGTCTGTCTCTCCCACTTCAGTCGGATCGAATTCAATGAAAAGGGTCCTTATGAAGGGTAAATAGCAACTGGCATATCACCCTTGTGGTTTTGCATAGGTAAGAAATGTTCTGTCTAGAAACCCATAGCAGCCACGTAAAACATGCAACAACAATTAAAGGACATCTAACTTGTTTTTGCAGGGTATGCTATGTGATGTGATATGGCCAAAAGGATGTGATGAATGATATATGTGATGTATGAGATTGATCATGTTCTTGTAATAGGAATCACGACTTGCATGTCGATGAGTATGACAACCAGCAGGAGCCATAGGAGTTGTCTTAATTTCTTGTATGACCTACGTGTCAATGAAAACAGCATGTGATTACTTTACTTTATTGCTAACCGTTAGCCATAGTAGTAGAAGTAATAGTTGGCGAGACAACTTCATGAAGACACAATGATGGAGATCATGGTGTCATGCCGGTGAAGATGGTGTTCATGCCGCGCCTCGAAGATGGAGATCAAAGGCGCAAGATGATATTGGCCATATCATGTCACTTTATGATTTGCATGTGATGTTTGTCATGTTTGCATCTTATTTGCTTAGAACGACGGTAGCATAAATAAGATGACCCCTCACTAAAATTTCAAGAAAGTGTTCCCCCTAACTATGCACCGTTGTGAAGGTTCATTGTTTCGAAGCAAAACGTGATGATCGGGTGTGATAGATTCTAACGTTAGCATACAATGGGTGTAAGCCAGATTTACACATGCAGACCACTTAGGTTGACTTGACGAGCCTAGCATGTACAGACATGGCCTCGGAACACGAGAGACCGAAAGGTCGAACATGAGTCGTATAGTAGATACGATCAATATGGAGATGTTCACCGTTGATGACTAGTCCGTCTCACGTGATGATCGGACACGGCCTAGTCGATTCAGATCATGTATCACTTAAATGACTAGAGGGATGTCTATCTGAGTGGGAGTTCATTAAATAATTTGATTAGATGAACTTAATTATCATGAACTTAGTCTAAAATGTCTTTACAATATGTCTTGTAGATCAAATGGCCCATGCTAATGTTGCCCTCACTTCAACGCGTTCCTAGAGAAAACCAAGCTGAAGGACGATGGTAGCAACTATATGGATTGGGTCCGTAACTTGAGGATCATCCTCATAGCTGCCAAGAAAGCATATGTCCTTGAAGCACCGCTAGGTGACGCACCCATTTTCCCAGCAGCTCAAGATGTTATGAACGCCTGACGGTCGTGTAGTGATGTTTACTCCCTGGTTTCACCAGATTTGGACGAATGGTTGAAAAGTTGCGGGCGTTCAAAGATCAGGGGCTAATCTGCAATTAAAATAATCGCAGATTGGTCCCTGGCCAAAATAAAATAAAAAGAAAAAGACTAACGAACGAACGTTCGCTAACAGAACTAAATGAATGAATTCGTTCGTTACAGAAACTAATCTGATGAACGTTCGCTAACTAACGAACAAAATAAAAAAACCGATCTAAACAAAATAAACCTTAAAACCGAACAGTTATTGTTTTATACCATTTAACCAGAGAAAATCGGGGCGAGATCCGGCGGGCGGCGGCTAGATCCGGCGGCTCCGGCGTTGGGCGTCGGCGGCGAGGTGACGGCGAGGCGGGGCGGTGGTGCGGGGAGGCGGCGGCGGCCCTGGCGGCGAGGTTGCGGTGGTGAGACGAGGAGGAGGCGGCGGCCTCGGGGCTGCTTATAAAGGCTCCCCCGGGTTCCCCGACTTGGAGAGGGGGTCGGCGAGTCGGACTCCTTTGGGAGTCCGGCGACTCCACGGCGGGCGACGCGGGCAAGGCGGCGGCGCGGCTGGGCTTGGCCCAGCTCGGCTCGGGCCGACCCAGAACTTAAAAAAAATCCGCCGTAGGAAAATCCTAAATAAATCTAAAAAAATCTAAAAATGCCAAAAACAATTTTCACCGTCTAAAAAAATATGCAGAACAAAGTGAACATTTTTCTGGCCTAAAAATTCAATTTTGAAAAATGCATATTTTTTCTAATTCAAATAAAATCTCGAATAAAATCCAAATAAAATATTTATTTGATTTTAAAACCTTTCCTCCAATATTTCCCTCTAATTTGGAGAAGTCATATTATCTCCACTCAGTTATTTTAATATTGGAAATATTTCGAAGAGAAAAATTATTAAAATCAAAATGATCCTCTTTTCAAATTTGAGAAAATTCAAATATGAAAATAAACGAAACCTCCAACTCTTTCCTTGGGTCCTTGAGTTGCTGAAGATTTCTAGGATCGCAACCAAAATGCAAAATAAAATATGATATGCATATGATGATCTATGTATAACATCCAAATTGAAAATTTGGGATGTTACAAACCTACCCCCCTTAAGATGAATCTCGCCCTCGAGATTTGTGTTGGCTAGCAAATAGGTGTGGGTGGTCTTTCCGTAGGTCTTCTTCTCGTTCCCAGGTGGCTTCATCCTCGGTATGGTGGCTCCACTGAACTTTGCAAAACTTGATAACCTTACTGCATGTAACTCGGCTGGGAAACTCGAGAATATTGACGGGTTTCTCCTCGTAGGTCAAATCACGATCCAACTGAATTGCTTCCAGGGGCACTGTATCTCTCAGAGGAATATTGGCCATCTCAGCATGGCACTTCTTCAACTGGGAAACGTAAAACACATCCTGAACTCCTAACAGTCCTTCGGGTAACTCCAACTTGTAGGCCACTTCTCCCATTCGCTCCAAAACTCGGTACGGTCCTACAAATCCCGGGGCTAACTGTCCCTTAACTCCAAATCGTTTAACTTGTCACAGAGGTGACACACAAAGATACGCTCTGTCTCTGATTTCATAGACTACCTCCTTGCGCTTAGTATCGGCATAACTCTTCTGCCTGGACTGAGCTACCTTTAGTCTGTCATGAATCAACTTAACCTTCTCTTCAGACTCTTTGATCAAATCTGGTCCAAACAACTGATGGCCCCCAACTTCATCCCACATTAACGGTGTCCTACACCTCCTTCCATACAAGGCTTCGAAAGGTGCTATCTTCAAACTAGCCTGATAACTCTTGTTGTATGAGAACTTTGCGTAAGGTAGATTATCATCCCAACTAGATCCATAATCTAGCGCACAAGCTCTCAACATGTCCTCTAGAATCTGATTGACTCTCTCTTGGTCTGTCCATCTGTCTGTGGATGAAAGGCTGTACTGAACTCTAGCCCGATACACAAAGTCTAGTGCAGCTGATTCCAAAACTTCGAGGTAAATTGTGTTCCTCTATCTGATACGATGGTCCTCGGAACTCTATGCAGACATACGATCCTGGTCATATATATCTTGGCCAACTTTGCACTTGTATAGGTGGTTTTCACTGGGATAAAGTGAGCCACTTTGGTCAAACGATCCACTACTACATAGATAGAATCGTATCCCGACCAGGTCTTGGGTAATCTGGTTATAAAATCCATGCCCAGTTTGTCCCACTTCCACTCGGGTATCGGCATAGGCTGCAGTAATCCTGCTGGCTTCTGATGTCCTGCCTTCACTCTTTGACATACATCACATACTGCTACATACTCTGCAATATCCTTCTTCATACCAGTACACTAGAAATGCTCCTTCAAATCCAAATACATCTTGGTGTTTCCGGGGTGTATCGAGTATGTCGAGTCATGGGCCTCCTGAAGTATTAACTTCCCGATCTCCGCATTATTGAGTACATATACACGATCCTCAAACCATAAAGTTTCATACTCATCCTCACGAAAATCTTTGACTTTTCCTTTGCTCATTTTCTCCTTTTTCTCAACAATCTCCTTATCATCCTTCTGAGCTTCACGAGTCTTTCCCAATAATGTTGATTGAACCTCCATTAATGCAACGAAACCTCTAGGAACTATCTCCAAACGAAGCTCCCTGAGATCTTTGACTAACTCCTTTGGTAATCCTCCGCTTACGAGGGTATTGACATAACTCTTCCGGCTTAAAGCGTCTGCTACGACATTGGCCTTTCCTGGATGATAATGTAACTTCATACCATAATCCTTTATAAGCTCCAACCATCCACTTTGCCTGAGGTTCAGCTCCTTCTTCGTGAAAATGTACTTCAAACTCTTGTGATCCGTGTACACATCATAATGGTTTCCAATAAGAAAATGTCTCCAGGTCTTAAGCGCATGCACTACAGCTGCAAACTCCAAATCATGCGTGTCATAATTCAATTCGTGCGGTCGAAGTTTGTCGCGAGGCATATGAAACAACTCTTCAGTCCTGTGATGTCTACTACACAACCTTCTTCTTGTAGACGTTGTTGGGCCTCCAACTTCAGAGGTTTGTAGGACAGTAGCAAATTTCCCTCAAGTGGATGACCTAAGGTTTATCAATCCGTAGGAGGCGTAGGATGAAGATGGTCTCTCTCAAGCAACCCTGCAACCAAATAACAAAGAGTCTCTTGTGTCCCCAACACACCCAATACAATGGTAAATTGTATAGGTGCACTAGTTCGGCGAAGAGATGGTGATACAAGTGCAATATGGATGGTAGATAAAGGTATTTGTAATCTGAAATTATAAAAACAGCAAGGTAAATAATGATAAAAGTGAGTGTAAATGGTATTGCAATGCTAGGAAATAAGGCCTAGGGTTCATACTTTAGCTAGTGCAAGTCCTCTCAACAATAATAACATAATTGGATCACATAACTATCCCTCAACATGCAACAAAGAGTCACTCCAAAGTCACTAATAGTGGAGAACGAACGGAGAGATTATGGTAGGGTACGAAACCACCTCAAAGTTATTATTTCCAATCAATTCGTTGGGTTATTCCTATAAGTGTCACAAACAGCCCTAGAGTTCGTACTAGAATAACACCTTAAGACACAAATCAATCAAAACCCTAATGTCACCTAGATACTCCATTGTCACCTCAAGTATCCATGGGCATGATTATACAATATGCATCACACAATCTCAGATTCATCTATTCAACCAACACATAGAACCTCAAAGAGTGCCCCAAAGTTTCTACCGGAGAATCACGACGAAAACGTGTGCCAACCCCTATGCATAGGTTCATGGGCGGAACCCGCAAGTTGATCACTAAAACATACATCAAGTGAATCACGTGATATCCCATTGTCACCATAGATATCCACGACAATACATACATCAAGTGTTCTCAAATCTTTAAAGACTCAATCCGATAAGATAACTTCAAAGGGGAAATCATTACAAGAGAGTAGAGGGGGAGGAGAAACATAAGATCCAATTACAATAGCAAAGCTTGCGATACATCAAGATCGTGCCAAATCAAGAACACGAGAGAGAGAGAGAGAGAGAGATCAAACACATAGCTACCGGTACATACCCTCAGCCCCGAGGGAGAACTACTCCCTCCTCGTCGTGGAGAGCACCGGGATGATGAATATGGCCACCGGAGAAGGATTGCTCCCTCCGGCAGGGTCCCAGAACGGGTCTAGATTGGCTTTCGGTGGCCACGGAGGCTTTTGGCGGCGGAACTCCCAATCTATTGTCTGTTTTGGAAGTTTTAGGGTACGTGAGTGTATATTGGTGCAGGAAGTACGTCGGTGGAGCTTTGGGGGCCCCACGAGGCAGGGGGCGCGCCCTAGGGGGGGCCCCCACCCTCGTGAGCACCTCCCTTGGCTCTTGACGTGGGGTCCAAGTCCATCCGGTAGCTTTCCTTCCAAAAATAACTTCTCCAGTTGATTTCGTTCCGTTTCGACTCCGTTTGATATTCCTTTTCTTCGAAACACTGAAATAGGTAAAAACAGCAATTCTGGGCTGGGCCTTCGGTTAATAGGTTAGTCCCAAAAATAATATAAAACTGGATAATAAAGCCCAATATTGCCCAAAACAGTATATAACATAGCATGGAGCAATAAAAAATTATAGATATGTTGGAGACGTATCAAGCATCCCCAAGCTTAATTCATGCTCGTCCCCGAGTAGGTAAATGATAAAAACAGATTTTTTGATGCGGAGTGCTACTTGGCATAATTTCAATGTGATTCTTCTTAATTATGGTATGAATATTCAGATTTGAAAGATTCAAGAAAAAAGTTCATATTGACATAAAAATGATAATACTTCAAGCATACTAACTAAGCAATTATGTCTTCTCAAAATAACATGGCCAAAGAAAGTTCATCCCTACAAAATCATATAGTTTAGTCATGCTCCATTTTCGTCACACAAGAATGCTCTCATCATGCACAACCCCGATGACAAGCCAAGCAATTGTTTCATACTTTAGTAATCTCAAACCTATAAACTTTCACGCAATATGTGAGCGCGAGCCATGAATATAGCACTATGGGTGGAATAGAATATAATGAGGGGGGTTATGTGGAGAAGACAACAAGGAGAAAGTCTCACATCAATGAGGCTAATCAATGGGCTATGGAGATGCCCACCGATTGATGTTAATGCAAGGAGTATGGATTTCCATGCAACGGATGCACTAGAGCTATAAATGTATGAAAGGTCAACAAAAGAAACTAGTGGGTGTGCATCCAACTTGCTTGCTCACGAAGACCTAGGGCACTTGAGGAGGCCCATTGTTGGAATATACAAGCCAAGTTCTATAATGAAAAATTCCCACTAGTATATGAAAGTGACAAAACAAGAGACTCTCTATCATCAAGATTATGGTGCTACTTTGAAGCACAAGTGTGGCAAAGGATAGTAGCATTGTCCCTTCTTTCTTTTTCTCTCATCAATTTTTTTGGGCCTTCTTTTTTTATGGCCTTTCTCTTTTATTTTTGTTTCTCTTTTTTTGGGCCTTCTCTTTTTTATGGCCTTTCTCTTTTTTTATTCCTCACTTGGGACAATGCTCTAGAAAATGACACTTCTATTTATTTACAACTCAATGATTACAAATCGATACTAGAACAAAACATGACTCTATATGAATGCCTCCAGCGATGTACCGGAATATGCAATGAACCAACAGGGACATGTATGAAAGAATTATGAACGGTGGCTTTGCCACAAATACTATGTCAACTACATGATCATGCTAAGCAATATGACAATGATGAATGTGTCATGATGAACGGAATGATGGAAAGTTGCATGGCAATATATCTTGGAATGGCTATGGAAATGCCATAATAGGTAGGTATGGTGGCTGTTTTGAGGAAGATATAAGGAGGTTTATGTGTGAAAGAGCGTATCATATCATGGGGTTTGGATGCACCAGCGAAGTTTGCACCAACTCTTAATGTGGGAAAGGGCAATGCACGGTACCGAAGAGGCTAGCAAGGATGGAAGGGTGAGAGTGCGTATAATCCATGGACTCAACATTAGTCATTAAGAACTCACATACTTATTGCAAAAATCTACAAGTCATCAAAAATCTCGGCACTACGCGCATGCTCCTAGGGGGATAGATTGGTAGGAAAAGACCATCGCTCGTCCCCGACCGCCACTCATAAGGAGGACAATCAAATAACACCTCATGTTTCAAATTTGTTACATAACGTTTACCATACGTGCATGCTACGGGACTTGCAAACTTCAACACAAGCATTTCTCAATTTCACAACTACTCAGCTAGCATGACTTTAATATTATTACCTCCATATCTCAAAACAGTCATCAAGCATCAAACTTCTCTTAGTATTCAACACACTATATGAAAGTTTTTACTATTCTTGGATACCTAGCACATTAGGATTATTTAAGCATATTACCATGCTATTTAAGACTCTCAAAATAATCTAAGTGAAGCATGAGAGTTCATCTATTTCTATATAATAAAAGCAACACCGTGCTCTAAAAGGATATAAGTGAAGCACTAGAGCAAATGACAAACTACTTCGAAAGATATAAGTGAAGATCAATGAGTAGTCGAATAATTATGCAACTATGTGAAGACTCTCTAACATTTAAGAATTTCAGATCTTGGTACTTTATTCAAACAGCAAGAAAAACAAAATAAAATGACATCTAAGAATATCAAACATCATGTGAAGAAGCAAAAACTTAGGATCAACCGATACTAACCGATAGTTGTTGAAGAAGAAAGGTGGGATGCCAACCGGGGCATCCCCAAGCTTAGACGCTTGAGACTTCTTGAAATATTATCTTTGGGTGCCTTGGGCATCCCCAAGCTTGAGCTTTTGTGTCTCCTTAATTCCTCTCATATCACGGTCTCCCTAAATCTCAAAAGCTTCATCCACACAAAACTCAACAAGGACTCGTGAGATAAGTTAGTATAAACCATTGCCAAAACCTTATCATACTCTACTGTAGAAAATCACTAAAATTATTATTCAACATTGCATACTAAATGCCTCTGCATATTTAATAGTCCTATCCTCAAATAGAATCATTAAAGAAGCAAACATATGCAAACAATGCAAACATAACAGCAATCTGCCTAAACAGGACAGTCTGTAAAGAATGTAGCAACATCCATACTTCCCTACCTCCAAAAATTATGAAAGAAAATCCCCACTGTAGTAAATTTATCAGAGGTTAATATGCAAAAGGTTTCAACATTTATCACATTCTGACTTTTCTAGGGAATTATTGCAACAGCGGTAAACTTTCTGTTTTCAAACAGCAACATGTGGACTTCTAAAATATGCATAGTATGGCTATCAATGCCACTTTTATTGAAATAAAAGATGAAAAACATTGTTATAAATAACAGCAAGCAAATTCTAACAAAATAAATTGACGCTCCAAGCAAAACACATATCATGTGGCGAATAAAAATATAGCTCCAAGTAAAGTTACCGATGAACGAAGACGAAGGAGGGGATGCCTTCCAGGGCATCCCCAAGCTTAGGCTCTTGGTTGTCCTTGAATATTAACTTGGGGTGCCTTGTTCATCCCAAATCTTAGGCTCTTGACACTCCTTATTCCATAGTCCATCGAATCCTTACCCAAAATTTGAAAACTTCACAACACAAAACTTAACAAAAAACTCGTAAGCTCCGTTAGTATAAGAAAATAAATCACCACTTCAAGGTTCTGTAATGAACTCATTCTTTATTTATATTGCTGTTGAACCTAATGTATTCCAACTTCTCTATGGTTTATAAACTCTTTTACTAGCCATAGATTCATCAAAATAAGTAAACAACACAATGAAAACAGAATCTGTCAAAAACAGAACAGTCTGTAGTAATCTGAATCAAACGTATACTTCTGGAACTCATAAAATGCTCAAATAAATTTCAGAACCTGAGTAATTTATCTATTAATCATATGCAAAAATAATTAACTAAATATCACTTTCCAAATAAAAATGGCAGCAATTCTCGTGAGCGCTAAAGTTTCTGTTATTTTACAGCATGATCAACAAGACTTTCCCCAAGTCTTCCCTAAGGTTCTACTTGGCACAAACACTAATTAAAAGCATAAAACCACATCTAAACAGAGGCTAGATGAATTACTTATTACTAAACAGGAACAAAAAGCAAGGAACTAAAATAAAATTGGGTTGCCTCCCAACAAGCGCTATCGTTTAATGCCCCTAGCTAGGCATGATGATTTCAATGATGCTCACATAAAGGATAAGAATTGAAACATAAAGAGAGCATCATGAAGAATATTACTAGCACATTTAAGTATAACCCACTTCCTATGCATAGGGATTTTGTGAGCAAACAACTTGTGGGAACAAGAATTAACTTGCATAGGAAAGCAAAACAAGCATAACTTCAAAATTTTAAGCTCATAAAGAGGAAACTTGATATTATTGCAATTCCTACAAGCATATATTCCTCCCTCATAATAATTTTCAGTAGCAACATGAATGAATTAAAAAATATAACCAGCACCTAAAGCATTCTTTTCATGATCTACAAGCATAGAAAATTTAGTACTCTCCACACAAGCAAAATTCTTCTCATGAATAATAGTGGGAGAAAACTCAACAAAATAACTATCATGTGATTGAAAATTATGATCAAGATGACAAGTTTCATGGTTATCATTTATCTTTAAAGCATACATGTCATCACAATAATCATCATAGATAGGAGGCATGCTTTCATCATAATAAATTTGCTCATCAAAACTTGGGGGACAAAAAATATCATCTTCATCAAACATAGCTTCCCCAAGCTTGTGGCTTTGCATATCATTAGCATCATGGATATTCAAGGAATTCATACTAACAACATTGCAATCATGCTCATCATTCAATATTTAGTGCCAAACATTTTATAGATTTCTTCTTCTAGCACTTGAGCACAATTATCCTTTCCATCATACTCATGAAAGATATTAAAAAGATGAAGCGTATGAGGCAAACTTAATTCCATTTTTTTGTAATTTTCTTTTAAAACTAAACTAGTGATAAAACAAGAAACTAAAAGACTCGATTGCAAGATCTAAAGATATACCTTCAAGCGCTAACCTCCCCGGCAACGGCGCCAATAAATAGCTTGACGTCTATTACACAACCTTCTTCTTGTAGATGTTGTTGGGCCTCCAAGTGCAGAGGTTTGTAGGACAATAGCAAATTTCCCTCAAGTGGATGACCTAAGGTTTATTAATCCGTAGGAGGCATAGGATGAAGATGGTCTCTCTCAAGCAACCTTGCAACCAAATAACAAAGAGTCTCTTGTGTCCCCAACACACCCAATACAATGGTAAATTGTATAGGTGCACTAGTTCGACGAAGAGATGGTGATACAAGTGCAATATGGATGGTAGATAAAGGTATTTGTAATCTGAAATTATAAAAACAGCAAGGTAACTAATGATAAAAGTGAGCGTAAATGGTATTGCAATGCTAGGAAATAAGGCCTAGGGTTCATACTTTCGCTAGTGCAAGTCCTCTCAACAATAATAACATAATTGGATCACATAACTATCCCTCAACATGCAACAAAGAGTCACTCCAAAGTCACTAATAGCGGAGAACGAACGAAGAGATTATGGTAGGGTACGAAACCACCTCAAAGTTATTCTTTCCAATCAATTCGTTGGGCTATTTCTATAAGTGTCACAAAGAGCCCTAGAGTTCGTACTAGAATAACACCTTAAGACACAAATCAATCAAAACCCTAATGTCACCTAGATACTCCAATGTCACCTCAAGTATCCGTGGGCATGATTATACGACATGCACCGCACAATCTCATTTATCTATTCAACCAACACATCGAACCTCAAAGAGTGCCCCAAAGTTTCTATCAGAGAATCATGACGAAAACGTGTGCCAACCCCTATGCATAGGTTCATGGGCGGAACCCACAAGTTGATCACCAAAACATACATCAAGTGAATCACGTGATATCCCATTGTCACCACAGATATCCACGACAAGACATACATCAAGTGTTCTCAAATCTTTAAATACTCAATCCGATAAGATATCTTCAAAGGGGAAACTCAATTCATTACAAGAGAGTAGAGGGGGAGGGGAAACATAAGATCCAACTACAATAGCAAAGCTCGTGATACATCAAGATCGTGCCAAATCAAGAACACGAGAGAGAGAGAGAGATCAAACACATAGCTACTGGTACATACCCTCAGCCCCGAGGGAGAACTACCCCCTCCTTGTCATGAAGAGCACCGGGATGATGAAGATGGCCACCGGAGAAGGATTGCCCCCTCCGGCAGGGTGCCGGAACGGGTCTAGATTGGCTTTCGGTGGCCACGGAGGCTTCTGGCGGCGGAACTCCCGATCTATTGTCTGTTCTGGAAGTTTTAGGACACGTGAGTATACATGGGTGCAAGAAGTACGTCGGTGGAGCTTCGGGGGCCCCACGAGGCAGGGGCGCGCCCTGGGGGGGGGGGGGCCCACCCTCATGAGCACCTCCCTTGGCTCCTGACGTGGGGTCCAAGTCCATCCGGTAGCTTTCCTTCCAAAAATAACTTCTCCAGTTGATTTCATTCCGTTTCGACTCCGTTTGATATTCCTTTTCTTCGAAACACTGGAATAGGCAAAAACAGCAATTCTGGGCTGGGCCTCCAGTTAATAGGTTAGTCCCAAAAATAATTTAAAAGTGGATAATAAAGCCCAATATTGCCCAAAACAGTAGATTACATAGCATGGAGCAATCAAAAATTATAGATACGTTGGAGACGTATCATCCTGCATAAGTACTCCTCCAAGTCCTAAGCGAGAAGCGTCGCAATACACTTGGAAATCCTTGCATATATCCGAAAGAATCAGCACCGGGGCTGTAACCAAACGTTTCTTCAACTCCTGAAAACTAGCTTCACATTCCTCGGTCCATTTGAACTTGTTGTCCTTCTTCAACAACTCCGTCATAGGCTTCACAATCTTGGAAAAATTCTCAATGAATCTCCGGTAATATCTCGCGAGTCCTAGAAAACCGCGGATCTCCCGAACTGAGGTGGGTGCCAACCACTTAGTTACAGACTAAACCTTGGTGGGGTCTACTGCTATACCTTCTCCTGATATAACATTTCCAAGAAACCCTACTTCCTTCAACCAAAACTCACACTTGCTAAACTTGGCATATGATACGTCTCCAACGTATCTATAATTTTTGATTGCTCCATGCTATATTATCTACTGTTTTGGACTATATTATGCTTTATTTTCCACTTTTATATTATTTTTGGGACTAACCTATTAACCGGAGGCCCAACCCAGAATTGCTGTTTTTTTGCCTATTTCAGTGTTTTGGATAAACAGAATATCAAACGCAGTCCAAACGGAATAAAATCTTCGGAAACGTGATTTTCTCACCGAACGTGATCCAGGAGACTTGGACCCTACTGCAAGGGATCAAAGAGGTGGTCACGAGGGTGGGGGGCGCGCTCCCCCTAGGGCGCGCCCCTGCCTCGTGGGCCCCTCGGTGCTCCATAGACGTACTCCTTCCTCCTATATATACACACGTACCCCCAAACAATCAGAACAGGAGCCAAAAACCTAATTTCACCGCTGCAACTTTCTGCATCCACGAGATCCCATCTTGGGGCCTGTTCCGGAGCTCCGTCGGAAGAGGGCCGTCATCACGGAGGGCTTCTACATCATCCTAGCCCCTCCGATGAAGTGTGAGTAGTTTACCTCAGACCTTCAGGTCCATAGTTAGTAGCTAGATGGCTTCTTCTCTCTCTTTGAATCTCAATACAAAGTTCTCCCCCTCTCTTGTGGAGATCTATTCGATGTAATCTTCTTTTTGCGGTGTGTTTGTTGAGATCGATGAATTGTGGGTTTATGATCAAGTCTATCTATGAATAATATTTGAATCTTCTCTGAATTCTTTTATGCATGATTGGTTATCTTTGCAAGTCTCTTCGAATTATCCGTTTGGTTTGGCCAACTAGATTGGTAGTTCTTGCCATGGGAGAAGTGCTTAGCTTTGGGTTCGATCTTGCGGTGTCCTTACCTAGTGACAGAAGGGGCAGCAAGGCACGTATTGTATCATTGCCATCAAGGATAACAAGATGGGGTTTATTTCATATTGCATGAATTTATCTCTCTACATCATGTCATCTTGCTTAAGGCGTTACTCTGTTTCTAACTTAATACTCTAGATGCATGCTGGATAGCGGTCGATGAGTGGAGTAATAGTAGTAGATGCAGAATCATTTCGATCTACTTGTCACGGACGTGATGCCTATATACATGATCATGCCTAGATATTCTCATAATTATGCTCAATTCTATCAATTGCTCAACAGTAATTTGTTCGCCCACCGTAGAATACTTATGCTCTTGAGAGAAGCCACTAGTGAAACCTATGGCCCCCGGGTCTATTCTCGTCATATCAATCTCCATCACTTTTATATTGTTTTGCTATTTACTTTGCTTGTACTTTTTACTTTGCATCTTTATATCAAAAATACCAAAAATATTCTATCTATCAGATCTCACTCTCGTAAGTGACCGTGAAGGGCTTGACAACCCCTAATCGCGTTGGTTGCGAGTAGCTATTGCTTTGTGCAGGTACGAGGGACTTGAACGTGGGCTCCTACTGGATTGATACCTTGGTTCTCAATAACTGAGGGAAATACTTACGCTACTCTGCTGCATCATCCCTTCCTCTTCGGGGAAAACCAACACAAGCTCAAGACGTAGCAGCATACAACTGATGTTCCCTGAGCTTCTCGAGAAGTAAGCGCAAGTGTTCCTTGTGTTCCTCTTCATTCTTCGAGTATACCAAAATATCATCAATGAACACTACTAAAAACTTATCCAAAAACTCTATGAACACCTTATTCATCATACTCATGAAGTAGGCAGGGGCGTTGGTCAATCCAAATTACATGACCGTGTACTCATATAGCCCACACCTTGTAGTGAAAGCTGTCTTAGGTATATCCTATTCTTGGATCTTCAGCTGGTGGTATCCTGATCATAGATCGATCTTGGAAAATACTTTAGCTCCTTGCAGCTGGTCAAACAAATCATTGATCATCGGCAGTGGGTACTTGTTCTTGATCGTCACTTCATTCAATGCTTGATAATCAACAACCATTCTCAAAGATCCATCCTTCTTCTCAACCAAGAGCACTGGGGCTCCCCATGGGGATGAACTTCGTCGAATGTAACCTTTCTCCAATAACTCCTTAATTTGTTTCTTAATTTCCTCCATATCATTTGCGAGTATCCGGTATGGCCTCTTTGATATTGGTCCGGTGCCTGGCAACGACTCTATAAAAAATTCTGTGTCTCGATATGGTGGCATGCCTGGTAGTTCCTCTGGAAATACATCTGATGACCCAAAAGTGTAGGGGATCTATCGTAGCCTTTTCGATAAGTAAGAGTGTCGAACCCAACGAGGAGCAGAAGCAAATGATAAGCAGTTTTCAATAAGGTATTCTCTGCAAGCACTGAAATTATCGGTAACAGATAGTTGTGTGATAAGGTAATTTGTAAGGAGTAGCAAGTAATAAAAGTAAATAAAGTGCAGCAAGATGGCCCAATCCTTTTTGTAGCAAAGGACAAGCCTGGACAAACTATAATATGAAGGAAAGCGCTCCCGAGGACACATGGGAATTATCGTCAAGCTTGTTTTCATCACGTTCATATGATTCGAGTTCAGTACTTTGATAATCTGATATGTGGGTGGACCGGTGCTTGGGTACTGTCCTTACTTGGACAAGCATACCACTTATGATTAACCCCCATTGCAAGCATCCGCAACTACAATAGAAGTATTAAGGTAAACCTAACCATAGCATGAAACGTATGGATCCAAATCAGCCCCTTACGAAGCAACGCATAAACTAGGGTTTAAGCTTCTGTCACTCTAGCAACCCATCATCTACTTATTACTTCCCAATGCCTCCCTCTAGGCCCAAACAATGGTGAAGTGTCATGTAGTCGATGTTCACATGACACCACTAGAGGGATGACAACATACATCTCATCAAAATATCGAACGAATACCAAATTCACATGAATACTTATAGCAAGACCTCTCCCATGTCCTCAGGAACAAACATAACTACTCACAAAGCATATTCATGTTCATAATCAGAGGGGTATTAATATGCATAATGGATCTGAACATATGATCTTCCACCAAGTAAACCAACTAGCATCAACTACAAGGAGTAATCAACACTACTAGCAACCCGGCCATAGGTACCAATCTGAGGTTTGGATACAAAGATTTGATACAAGAGATGAACTAGGGTTTTAGATGAGATGGTGCTGGTGAAGATGTTGATGGAGATTGACCCCCTCCCGATGATAGGATTGTTGGTGATGACGATGGTGATGATTTCCCCCTCCCGGAGGGAAGTTTCCCCGGCATAACAGCTCCGCCGGAGCCCTATATTGGTTCCGCCAAGGTTTCGCCTCATGGCGGCGGAGTTTCTTCCCGTGAGCTTGCTTATGATTTTTTCTTGGACGAAAGACCTCATATAGCAGAAGATGGGCATCAGAGGGCCACCAGGGGGCCCACGAGGAAGGGGGCGCACCCTTGTGGACGGTGGGTGGCCCCCCTCTGGTACTTCTTTCGCCTAAATTTTTATATATATTCTGAAACGTGCTCCCGTGAAGTTTCAGGACTTTTGGAGATGTGCAGAATAGGTCTCTAATATTTGCTCCTTTTCCAACCCAGAATTCTAGTTGCCGGCATCCCCCCTCTTCATGAAAACCTTGTAAAATAAGAGAGAGTAGGCATAAGTATTGTGACATAATGTGTAATAACAGCCCATAATTCAATAAATATCGATATAAAAGCATGATGCAAAATGGACATATCAACTCCCCCAAGCTTAGACCTCGCTTGTCCTCAAGCGAAAGCCGAAATCGAAAAATATGTCCACATGTTTGGAGATAGAGGTGTCGATAAAAATAAAATACGGACATGAGGTCATCATGAGCATTCTTAGAGCAGCAACATATATATATATATATATATATATATATATAGAGAGAGAGAGAGAGAGAGAGAGAGAGAGAGAGAACGACTTTCCTACCATCACTAGCAGCGGAGAGTGCTATCGGGACCCTTGATTTGCATCAAGATCCGAACTTTTAGTTGGATAAGGTTCTGAATTGTTGCATTATTGGAGATCGCATTTACAAAAGTGGAAAGCATGTGGAGGGCTTTACTGGACGGTGGATGAAAATGGCAACCTAGTGTCTGAAATGGCAGACTTATACGTGGAATGGGGACAACTGCTTTCCAGCATTGGTCAGCTAGCGTGCTCTATTTTGGGAAGCCTATTATCTAGGTTTTGTTGATTTGCTAGTAGTGAAAGGTTCCTTACATGTCAGTTTATTTTTAGTAGGTTTTAGTTTGAAAGGTCCTGTTCATCTAATGCATAAGCTGCCGAGGAGGGTTCCGCACCTTTTCATATTCAGCATAGCCCACGGGCCGTTTGTCTTTAGCCTTCGCGTGAACAGGAGTAGGCTCGTCACCCAGATTCTTGGATCTACCTATTGGCGCCATATTGTTGTCGAACCTTTTCATTTTCTTGCTGGCACGGTGCCTGTCAATGGTATGCACCTTCTAAGTAGCCAGTTAGCTAATAAAAACTATGTTTATACACATATCAGGATAACAAACGCACACTTGGTTGTTTCGGAAAAAAGTGCACGGCCATGGTTATATTTTGCCATTATATCATCGGCAAGCTGACGTGACGCAGTACTGTAGTTAATGAGTGGTGGTATTGCGCCAGCCCTTATAGGCAAAATTTCTTTTTATTATGTATTGTATGTGGCAGTTTGTTTAAGGTCAGTGCCCTTCATGACAATTTTTTTTACTACCTCCGTCTGGGGTTATCATGGTTTGTACTTTTTCTATGACCTAATTTCAACATGTATTTGAATTAACAATATATAAAGTATATCTTACACGAGTATATTTGTTGAGTCGATATTTGTAAGAGGTGTTCCAGACATATTTTATTATCTTATGTCCCCTTGTTTCATGTTCTATTCCTAGAATCCTCATAACATTTCCTTAATTTGTTCAGAAATAACTCTTCATTGTTCTACTAAAAATTGTACTGCATTGTGTTGTCATTTGGTAAATGTTATCCATAAAAGCATACACTTATTGAAATTAAAATTACTCATAGCATGGTATTGCGGTTGTCTATGCTGTCACGGTCGATAAAGAGGTTTGTGTTAATATATATGATTGCACCAATAATAGTATGAATGTACTCAAAAATCCTGTTCACAAATCGCACTGATAAACCTCAAAACAGATCTAGGGTTCTAGAGTCCACCTCGTCTGCAGTGGACTTAGGGCCATGGCATTGTGGTGGGTCCTTGCCCTTGCCAAAGGGAGGGTGTGTCAGGCATAGCCATGTTCGTGTTGTACATTTATCATAGTCTTGGTGATTTTCTCCGATTTGGTTGTAGTTCGTCTACTTTGTGTGTCTTTAGATTTGAGTTTTTTTTCATTTCTGAAGAAAACGTACAACCATTGTGACAACAAACCTTTAATATGTGCCTGCACAACATCCCAGAGTGTGGGAACATGCCACACTCGCAAGAGTTAGTGTCACCCTCCTTGTCGACGTTGATCTCATAAGTAACTTTGCACCAGCGCTTTCTGGTTTCAGCGTTTATATGCTCCACTTTCATTTTGCCTTCAACATGCAAACCTTTCACCATATATGGCCCAGATTGATATAGCTCGTCAGAGAATATCTTAAACATTACCCTGGTGTACATGCTGGATGCGTGGTGTTCGATTGGGAAATTATATTTTAGGACGGTCTTGTCCTGCACACACATGTCATATCTTTTGATGGTTAATGGTTGATCACTACATCTCAATGGGAAAAAGTCCATACGTGCTTAAGATGTACTACCTTATCTGTGTGTGCTTGCTCCTAGTCTTCTTCAGAACACCGATCTGCGTACATTTTGTTGAACTGAATGACAAATGAATTCAGAGGTGCTGATCGTGCAACGTACCTTTTTAATACATTGTCCATGCACTCACTACGCTGTGTGCTGCACATTTTCGCACAAAATACGTCGATCAAATATGGCTTAGCCCACTTTACTCTGACCTCATAAATCTACTTTAAAAACGAGTTCCTCTCACTCTTTCTCAATCTCATCTACTGTCATCATCTCATTTACAAGCAAACCGAATTCGATTCCGAATTCAGTTCATTTCCTATATATACTACCATCCTTTTCCATCATCTTCTTTAGTACACGCCATTTGCATCAGCGGTGCACCGTTATTGGCATAACATCTGCAATGGAAAGCTCCATCTGTCTACTTTGATCTGAAAAGTATTTCTGTATGACAAAAAAAACAGGGTAACTCTATCAGATTTCAGTGTGACTGGCAAAGATACTACTATAGAAACATACGCTTGAATAATGACCATCCATCTGGTTAATATTATGTCTTTACTACAAAATTTTAATGCGTAATATTTCTTTGATATATAGGCGTGATTAGCACGGAGGAAATCAGTGCGAAAACCGATATGTAAACCGTTGCATGTTCTTGTATTGAGAGGGTTACCTCTGACGTCTAATCCATCCTGTGCCCGACATAGTAGGCGGCACGGGGGATTCCGTTGATTTCCTGTCATTCTCTTCTTCGACTAGATCCATGTTGATTCGGTTTTGAAACGAGGGTATCCGACTCATGGTTGTGGAAAAGATATCATCCATGGGGACTTCACCTGTCACTGGATCTATCGCCGAGAATAGGGTAAGAAAATTGTTACATGATCGAAATGTTGGGGAACACAGTAATTTCAAAAATTTTCCTACGCACACGCAAGATCATGGTGATGCACAGCAACGAGAGGGGAGAGTGTTGTCTACGTACCAACGCAGACCGACTGCGGAAGCGATCACACAATGTAGAGGAAGTAGTCGTACGTCTTCTTCCCGATCCAACCGATCCAAGCACCGTTACTCCGGCACCTCCGAGTTCTTAGCACACGTTCAGCTCGATGACGTTCCTCGGGCTCCGATCCAGCAAAGCGTCGAGGAAGAGTTCCGTCAGCACGACGGCGTGATGACGATCTTGATGTACTACCAACGCAGGGCTTCGCCTAAGCACTACAACGGTACGATCGAGGTGGAATTTGGTGGCAGGGGGCACCGCACACGGCTAAGGAACGATCTCAAGGATCAAGTTGTGTGTCTATGGGGTGCCCCCTGCCCCCGTATATAAAGGACCAGGGGCAAGGGGGTCGGCCGGCTAGGAGGGAGGCGCAGGGAGGAGTCCCACTCCTACCGGGAGTAGGACTCCTTCCCCCAAATCCTATTCCTAATAGGACTCTTCGGGAGAAAGAGAAGAGAGGGGGGCCGGCCCCTTCTCCTAGTCCTAATAGGACTAGGGAAGGGGGGTTCGGCCGGCTAGCCTGTGGGCTGCCCCTTCTCTCTTTTCCACTAAGGCCCAATAGGCCCATTTGCCTCCCGGGGGGTTCCGGTAACCCTCCCGGTAATTCGGTAAAATCCCGATTTTACCCGGAACACTTCCGGTGCCCAAACATAGGCTTCCAATATATCAATCTTTACGTCTCGACCATTTCGAGACTCCTCGTCATGTCCGTGATCTCATCCGGGACTCCGAACAACCTTCGGTACATCAAAATGCATAAACTCATAATAACTGTCATCGTAACGTTAAGCGTGCGGACCCTACGGTTCGAGAACAATGTAGACATGACCGAGACACGTCTCCGGTCAATAACCAATAGCGGGACCTGGATGCCCATATTGGCTCCTACATATTCTACGAAGATCTTTATCGGTCAGACCGCATAACAACATACGTTGTTCCCTTTTTTCATCGGTATGTTACTTGCCCGAGATTCGATCGTCGGTATCCTATACCTAGTTCAATCTCGTTACCGGCAAGTCTCTTTACTCGTTCCATAATACATCATCTCACAACTAACATATTAGTTGCAGTGCTTGCAAGGCTTATGTGATGTGCATTACCGAGAGGGCCCAGAGATACCTCTCCGACAATCGGAGTGACAAACCCTAATCTCGAAATACGCCAACCCAACATCTACCATTGGAGACACCTGTAGTACTCCTTTATAATCACCCAGTTACGTTGTGACGTTTGGTAGTACCCAAAGTGTTCCTCCGGTAAACGGGAGTTGCATAATCGCATAGTTATAGGAACATGTATAAGTCATGAAGAAAGCAATAGCAACATACTAAACGATCGGGTGCTAAGCTAATGGAATGGGTCATGTCAATCAGATCATTCTACTAATGATGTGACCTCGTTAATCAAATAACAACTCTTTGTTCATGGTTAGGAAACATAACCATCTTTGATTAACGAGCTAGTCAAGTAGAGGCATACTAGTGACACTCTGTTGGTCTATGTATTCACACATGTATTATGTTTCCGGTTAATACAATTCTAGCATGAATAATAAACATTTATCATGATATAAGGAAATAAATAATAACTTTATTATTGCCTCTAGGGCATATTTCCTTCAGTCTCCCACTTGCACTAGAGTCAATAATCTAGATTACACAGTAATGATTCTAACACCCATGGAGCCTTGGTGCTGATCATGTTTTGCTCGTGGAAGAGGCTTAGTCAACGGGTCTGCAACATTCAGATCCGTATGTATCTTGCAAATCTCTATGTCTCCCACCTGGACTAAATCCCGGATGGAGTTGAAGCGTCTCTTGATGTGTTTGGTCCTCTTGTGAAATCTGGATTCCTTTGCCAAGGCAATTGCACCAGTATTGTCACAGAAGATTTTCATTGGACCCGATGCACTAGGTATGACACCTAGATCGGATATGAACTCCTTCATCCAGACTCCTTCGTTTGCTGCTTCCGAAGCAGCTATGTACTCCGCTTCACATGTAGATCCCGCTACGACGCTTTGTTTAGAACTGCACCAACTGACAGCTCCACCGTTTAAAGTAAACACGTATCCGGTTTGCGATTTAGAATCGTCCGGATCAGTGTCAAAGCTTGCATCAACGTAACCTCTTACGGTGAGCTCTTTGTCACCTCCATATACGAGAAACATATCCTTAGCCCTTTTCAGGTATTTCAGGATGTTCTTGACCGCTGTCCAGTGATCCATTCCAGGATTACTTTGGTACCTCCCTGCTAAACTTATAGCAAGGCACACATCAGGTCTGGTACACAGCATTGCATACATGATAGAGCCTATGGCTGAAGCATAGGGAACATCTTTCATTTTCTCTCTATCTTCTGCAGTGGTCGGGCATTGAGTTTGACTCAACTTCACACCTTGTAACACAGGCAAGAACCCTTTCTTTGCTTGATCCATTTTGAACTTCTTCAAAATCTTGTCAAGGTATGTGCTCTGTGAAAGTCCAATTAAGCGTTTTGATCTATCTCTATAGATCTTTATGCCTAATATGTAAGCAGCTTCCCCGAGGTCTTTCATCGAAAAACTTTTATTCAAGTATCCCTTTATGCTATCCAGAAATTCTATATCATTTCCAATCAGCAATATGTCATCCACATATAATATCAAAAATGCTACAGAGCTCCCACTCACTTTCTTGTAAATACAGGCTTCTCCAAAAGTCTGTATAAAGCCAAATGCTTTGATCACACTATCATAGCGTTTATTCCAACTCCGAGATGCTTGCACTAGTCCATAAATGGATCGCTGGAGTTTGCATACTTTGTTAGCTCCTTTTGGATCGACAAAACCTTCTGGTTGTACCATATACAACTCTTCTTCTAGAAATCCATTCAGGAATGCAGTTTTGACATCCATCTGCCATATTTCATAATCATAAAATGCGGCAATTGCTAACATAATTCTGACGGGCTTAAGCATCGCTACGGGTGAGAAAGTCTCATCATAGTCAACCCCTTGAACTTGTCGAAAACCTTTTGCGACAAGTCGAGCTTTATAGACAGTAACATTACCGTCAGCGTCAGTCTTTTTCTTAAAGATCCATTTATTCTCAATTGCTTGCCGATCATCGGGCAAGTCAACCAAAGTCCATACTTTGTTCTCATACATGGATCCCATCTCAGATTTCATGGCCTCAAGCCACTTTGCGGAATCTGGGCTCACCATCGCTTCTTCATAGTTCGTAGGTTCATCATGATCTAGTAGCATGACTTCCAGAACTAGATTACCGTACCATTCTGGTGCGGATCTCACTCTGGTTGATCTACGTGGTTCAGTAGAATCTTGCCCTGAAGTTTCATGATCATCATCATTAGCTTCCTCACTGATTGGCACAGGTGTCGCAGAAACATTTTTCTGTGATGTACTATTTTCCAATAAGGGAGCAGGTACAGTTACCTCGTCAAGTTCTACTTTCCTCCCACTCACTTCTTTTGAGAGAAACTCCTTCTCTAGAAATGATCCATTCTTAGCAACAAATGTCTTGCCTTCGGATCTGTGATAGAAGGTATACCCAACAGTTTCCTTTTGGTATCCTATGAAGACACATTTCTCCGCTTTGGGTTCGAGCTTATCAGGTTGAAGCTTTTTCACATAAGCATCGCAGCCCCAAACTATAAGAAACGACAACTTTGGTTTCTTGCCAAACCATAGTTCATAAGGCGTCGTCTCAACGGATTTTGATGGTGCCCTATTTAACGTGAATGCGGCCGTCTCTAAAGCATAACCCCAAAACGATAGCGGTAAATCAGTAAGAGACATCATAGATCGCACCATATCTAGTAAAGTACGATTACGACGTTCGGACACACCATTACGCTGTGGTGTTCCGGGTGGTGTGAGTTGCGAAACTATTCCACAATTTTTCAAATGTACACCAAACTCGTAACTCAAATATTCTCCTCCACGATCAGATCGTAGAAATTTTATTTTCTTGTTACGATGATTTTCAACTTCACTCTGAAATTCCTTGAACTTTTCAAATGTTTCAGACTTATGTTTCATTAAGTAGATATACCCATATCTGCTTAAATCATCTGTGAAGGTGAGAAAATAACGATATCCGCCGCGAGCCTCAATATTCATCGGACCACATACATCGGTATGTATGATTTCCAACAAATCTGTTGCTCTCTCCATAGTACCGGAGAACGGTGTTTTAGTCATCTTGCCTATGAGGCACGGTTCGCAAGTACCAAGTGATTCATAATCAAGTGATTCCAAAAGCCCATCAGTATGGAGTTTCTTCATGCGCTTTACACCGATATGACCTAAACGGCAGTGCCACAAATAAGTTGCACTATCATTATTAACTTTGCATCTTTTGGCTTCTACATTATGAATATGTGTATCACTATCTTCGAGATTCAACAAGAATAGACCACTCTTCAAAGGTGCATGACCATAAAAGATATTATTCATATAAACAGAACAACCATTATTCTCTGATTTAAATGAATAACCGTCTCGCATTAAACAAGATCTAGATATAATGTTCATGCTCAACGCTGGCACCAAATAACAATTATTTAGGTCTAATATTAATCCCGAAGGTAGATGTAGAGGTAGCGTGCCGACCGCGATCACATCGACTTTGGAACCGTTTCCCACGCGCATCGTCACCTCGTCCTTTGCTAGTGTCCGCTTATTCCGTAGTCCCTGTTTCGATTTGCAAATATTAGCAACAGAACCAGTATCAAATACCCAGGTGCTACTGCGAGCTCTAGTAAGGTACACATCAATAACATGTATATCACATATACCTTTGTTCACTTTGCCATCCTTCTTATCCGCCAAATACTTGGGGCAGTTCCGCTTCCAGTGTCCAGTCTGCTTGCAGTAGAAGCACTCAGTTTCAGGCTTAGGTCCAGACTTGGGTTTCTTCTCTTGAGCAGCAACTTGCTTGCTGTTCTTCTTGAAGTTTCCCTTCTTCTTCCCTTTACCCTTTTTCTTGAAACTAGTGGTCTTGCTAACCATCAACACTTGATGCTCCTTCTTGATTTCTACCTTCGCAGCTTTCAGCATTGCGAAGAGCTCGGGAATAGTCTTGTTCATCCCTTGCATATTATAGTTCATCACGAAGCTCTTGTAGCTTGGTGGTAGTGATTGGAGAATTCTGTCAATGACGCAATCATCTGGAAGATTAACTCCCATCTGAATCAAGTGATTATTATACCCAGACATCTTGAGTATATGCTCACTGACAGAACTGTTCTCCTCCATCTTACAGCTATAGAACTTATTGGAGACTTCATATCTCTCAATTCGGGCATTTGCTTGAAATATTAACTTCAACTCCTGGAACATCTCATATGCTCCATGACGTTCAAAACGTCGTTGAAGTCCCGATTCTAAGCCGTAAAGCATGGCACACTGAACTATTGAGTAGTCATCAGCTTTGCTCTGCCAGACGTTCATAACATCTGGTGTTGCTCCAGCAGCAGGCCTGTCACCCAGCGGTGCTTCCAGGACGTAATTCTTCTGTGCAGCAATGAGGATAATCCTCAGGTTACGGACCCAGTCCGTGTAATTGCTACCATCATCTTTCAACTTTGCTTTCTCAAGGAACGCATTAAAATTCAACGGAACAGTAGCACGAGCCATCTATCTACAAGCAACATAAACAAGCAAGATACTATCAGGTACTAAGTTCATGATAAGTTTAAGTTCAGTTAATCAAATTACTTAGGAACTCCCACTTAGATAGACATCCCTCTAATCCTCTAAGTGATCACGTGATCCAAATCAACTAAACCATAACCGATCATCACGTGAGATGGAGTAGTTTTCAATGGTGAACATCGTCATGTCGATCATATCTACTATATGATTCACGCTCGACCTTTCGGTCTCTGTGTTCCGAGGCCATATCTGCATATGCTAGGCTCGTCAAGTTTAACCTGAGTATTCTGCGTGTGCAAAACTGGCTTGCACCCGTTGTAGATAGACGTAGAGCTTATCACACCCGATCATCACGTGGTGTCTGGGCACGACGAACTTTGGCAACGGTGCATACTCAGGGAGAACACTTCTTGACAATTTAGTGAGAGATCATCTTATAATGCTACCGTCAATCAAAGCAAGATAAGATGCATAAAAGGATAAACATCACATGCAATCAATATAAGTGATATGATATGGCCATCATCATCTTGTGCTTGTGATCTCCATCTCCGAAGCACCGTCATGATCACCATCGTCACCGGCGCGACACCTTGATCTCCATCGTAGCAACGTTGTCGTCTCGCCAATCTTATGCTTCCACGACTATTACTACCGTTTAGTAATCTAGTAAAGCATTACATCGCGATTGCATTGCATACAATAAAGCGACAACCATATGGCTCCTGCCAGTTGCCGATAACTTAGTTACAAAACATGATCATCTCATACAATAAAATCAGCATCATGCCTTGACCATATCACATCATAACATACCCTGCAAAAACAAGTTAGACGTCCTCTACTTTGTTGTTGCAAGTTTTACGTGGCTGCTACGGGCTTAAGTAAGAACTCATCTCACCTACGCATCAAAACCACAACGATAGTTCGTCAAATAGACTGCGTTTTAACCTTCTCAAGGACCGGGCGTAGTCACACTTGGTTCAACTAAAGTTGGAGAGACAGTCTTCCGCAAGCCATCTATGTGCAAAGCACGTCGAGGGAACCGGTCTCGCGTAAGAGTACGCGTAAGGTTGGTCCGGATCGTCTCAACCAACAATACCGTCGAACCAAAGTATGACATGCTGGTAGGCAGTATGACTTGTATCGCCCACAACTCACTTGTGTTCTACTCGTGCATATAACATCAAACCATAAAACCAGGCTCTGATACCACTGTTGGGGAACGCAGTAATTTCAAAAAATTTCCTACGCACACGCAAGATCATGGTGATGCATAGCAACGAGAGGGGAGAGTGTTGTCTACGTACCAACGCAGACCGACTGCGGAAGCGATCACACAACGTAGAGGAAGTAGTCGTACGTCTTCTTCCCGATCCAACCGATCCAAGCACCGTTACTCCGGCACCTCCGAGTTCTTAGCACACGTTCAGCTCGATGACGTTCCTCGGGCTCCGATCCAGCAAAGCGTCGAGGAAGAGTTCCGTCAGCACGACGGCGTGATGACGATCTTGATGTACTACCGACGCAGGGCTTCGCCTAAGCACTACAACGGTACGATCGAGGTGGAATTTGGTGGCAGGGGGCACCGCACACGGCTAAGGAATGATCTCAAGGATCAAGTTGTGTGTCTATGGGGTGCCCCCTGCCCCCGTATATAAAGGACCAGGGGCAAGGGGGTCGGCCGGCTAGGAGGGAGGCGCAGGGAGGAGTCCCACTCCTACCGGGAGTAGGACTCCTTCCCCCAAATCCTATTCCTAATAGGACTCTTCGGGAGAAAGAGAAGAGAGGGGGGCCGGCCCCTTCTCCTAGTCCTAATAGGACTAGGGAAGGGGGGTTCGGCCGGCTAGCCTGTGGGCTGCCCCTTCTCTCTTTTCCACTAAGGCCCAATAGGCCCATTTGCCTCCCGGGGGGTTCCGGTAACCCTCCCGGTAATCCGGTAAAATCCCGATTTTACCCGGAACACTTCCGGTGCCCAAACATAGGCTTCCAATATATCAATCTTTACGTCTCGACCATTTCGAGACTCCTCGTCATGTCCGTGATCTCATCCGGGACTCCGAACAACCTTCGGTACATCAAAATGCATAAACTCATAATAACTGTCATCGTAACGTTAAGCGTGCGGACCCTACGGTTCGAGAACAATGTAGACATGACTGAGACACGTCTCCGGTCAATAACCAATAGCGGGACCTGGATGCCCATATTGGCTCCTACATATTCTACGAAGATCTTTATCGGTCAGACCGCATAACAACATACGTTGTTCCCTTTGTCATCGGTATGTTACTTGCCCGAGATTCGATCGTCGGTATCCTATACCTAGTTCAATCTCGTTACCGGCAAGTCTCTTTACTCGTTCCGTAATACATCATCTCACAACTAACATATTAGTTGCAGTGCTTGCAAGGCTTATGTGATGTGCATTACCGAGAGGGCCCAGAGATACCTCTCCGACAATCGGAGTGACAAACCCTAATCTCGAAATACGCCAACCCAACATCTACCATTGGAGACACCTGTAGTACTCCTTTATAATCACCCAGTTACGTTGTGACATTTGGTAGTACCCAAAGTGTTCCTCCGGTAAACGGGAGTTGCATAATCTCATAGTTATAGGAACATGTATAAGTCATGAAGAAAGCAATAGCAACATACTAAACGATCGGGTGCTAAGCTAATGGAATGGGTCATGTCAATCAGATCATTCTACTAATGATGTGACCTCGTTAATCAAATAACAACTCTTTGTTCATGGTTAGGAAACATAACCATCTTTGATTAACGAGCTAGTCAAGTAGAGGCATACTAGTGACACTCTGTTGGTCTATGTATTCACACATGTATTATGTTTCCGGTTAATACAATTCTAGCATGAATAATAAACATTTATCATGATATAAGGAAATAAATAATAACTTTATTATTGCCTCTAGGGCATATTTCCTTCATGAAAGAGGCCATGGAAGAAGGACATTAACGGGTGTGCGCGTGAGTAACTCACCTGTGCGGTGGACGAAACCATTAGGGTGCGCTGCGCCATCGTTCTCCTCCATTTTTGCTACCGAACACTGGCTGTGAAGATTGATATGACGGGGAACTATGAGTGTGTGTTGGGTTCGGGTTGCTCTGGGAAGATGGTATGGTCGCGGGGATATTCACGTCCTGCCAGCACGGTTGTCGTTATCTCTGAATGACCTGCAGACCGTGGTCACGGGTGTGTACATTTTGTTTCTTTGACTTTTTTTGTGTGGCATGTTCTGACCTGTGGACGTACCTGGCCATTGTTATGTTACTTGAAAACAAACAAAATTCCAAAAAGACGAGCCCTACCGAGTAACGCAAATATATCCCCAAATTTTTGAAATGATTATGTGCACTAACACAACATAAATCTCAATAAAGTCCTTTTCAATGATTTTAATGTGATTGTGTTAATTTTTATGTACATTCCTCTAACTCGTTAGCTCATAAGGGCATCTCGAACATGGACCCTGAGAACGCCCGCAGCCGTCATGACTCAACGAGTAAAATGCACAGAACCACCACTTTAGCATCATAGCTCTCGGAAAACCATCACTTTACAAAACGTGACATTTAGCACCGAACCAAAAAATTGACAGTGGCAAAAAACACTGATTCAAAATGCTAAGCATTTGAATGACGTCACTAATCGGCTAGACCCGTCTGTCGGGCTGAGTTGGCAGAAAAAAAATGCCAAACAGGCAAGTTGACTTGGTCTTCTTCTTCCTCCTTCGTCATTTCTTCAGATCTCCATTGGTCACCAAAGGCTCTCTGCTCCTCACACTGCCTCCATAACCGCCGCCTCTACTCTGGTCAAACCCAAGAAACTAGCCCGCCCTCGGAGTAGGATGCATCAGTGACTCCATCCCCGTATACACCCAAGGCAGCCGAGCCCTCCCTCGCCGGAATCAACCATGGCCGCCACGGCTATGCGTCCTCCACAGCTCCATCTCCGCACCAAAATCCGACAATCTCTTCTAACATCCCCCGCCGCTCTCCACCAAATTCCGGCCCTCTCTCACCATCTCCTTCCTTCCATCGCCGACGCATGAAAACGGGGGAGAATTTGTGAAAGATGGAGGTGGCAGAGGTGTTGGAGGATTCGAGCATCAAGCTCGGCCGGAAGATCACACCTGTTGTGCGGCAAACTAGCCGCGTCAAAGCGAAGAACACAAAGGAGAAGAAGTTCAAGAAGCAGATGGCCGCCGGTGTGACGACCAAGCTGCTAGATATGCACAATCATGCTTTATTGACAATGTTTCACTTTGTAGTCTTATTGTTCTTGTTTGGTGTACATGAAGTTGGACAAGAAAAACTACACCATCATGCATTGTTGGTTGAAGATGAATGTACAACCGAAGTTGAACATTTTCATATCCAATACCCCCTACAAAGCCATGGAGGAAGAAACAGGTGAAACTACGAACCCAACCCAAGTGCCGTCGGATCACATGTGAAGCTCTAGGACCTAAAGGAGGAGAAAAAGGTGGAGAGGTTCAAAATGTACTCAATTACAACCGCCTGTTCATTATTGTTGAGAAAACGGTCCCCTCTCCGATTAAAAGGAGTGCCCTCATACGAGTTTGTAAGGTTTGTGCAATGGACAATGAAGGTTCCGGTGTCACTATGATGGTATGACAATAGAAGAACACCATGTGGGAGAGGGAGAGAGGTCCGGAGTATATGGATTGTCGTTCATATGACATTGTAATGCTACGGTGATACTAGACCACCGTGGAGGTATAACTTGCATGTTTCATTTACCGTCAGAGGGAGCCACACACACACGCACACACACACACACACAGATAGATAGATAGAGAGAGAGAGTGTGTGTGTATGTGTCTGTGTGTATGTGTTGTGTGAGAGAGAGAGACCTTTGAAGTATATGGATTGTCGGGAGTGGCGGGGGACCATTAGAGGGAGCCACTCGACTAGGATGGTGCCCAAGGGGCTTGCCGTTCATGGTATAAAAGATGCCCGGTTCAATAAGATGAGTGCATGCATACAATTGTGCAAGGTTTGGGCAGTGCCAAATAAAGGTTCATGTATCAATATAATAGTAAGGCGATACTACTAGACCAACGTGAAGATATAACTTGCATGTTTCACTTACCGTCAAAGGGACCAACACACACACACACACACAATGAGAGAGAGGGAGAGAGGTCCGGAGTATAAGAATTGTCGGGAGTGGCAGTGGACCGTCAGAGGGAGGCACTCAACTACGGTGGTGCCCGAGGGGCATACCTTTCAAGCTATAAAAGGTGCCCTGTCCAATAAAAAGAGTGCACGCATATAATTGTGCAAGGTTTGGGCAATGCGAAATAAAGGTTCATGGGTCATTATAATTTGACGGTTATATTAGACCATTGTGGAGGTATAACCTGCATGTTTCATTTACTGTCACACACACACACACCCACACACTAAGAGAGTGGGAGAGAGGTCCGCAATATATGGACTGTTGGGAGTGCCGGCAGACCGTCAGAGGGAACCACTGAACTAGGGTGGTGTCCGGGGGGCATAACTTTCATGCTATAAAAGGTGCATGGTCCAACAAAAAGAGTGCATGTATACAATTGTGCATGGTTTGTGATATGCAAAATAAAAGTTCGTGTGTCATTGTAATGGTACGGTGATACTAGACCACTGTGGAGGTATACCTTGCATGTTTTACTTAGTACCAGAGGGAGCCACACACACATGCGCGCGCGCCCACACACACACACACACACACAGAGAGAGAGAGAGAGAGAGAGAGAGAGAGAGAGAGAGAGAGAGTATGGATTGTCCAGAATGGCGGCAGACCGTCAGAAGGAGCCACTCGACTTGGGTGGTGCCCAAGGGGCATAATGTGCATGCTATAAAAGGTGCCCCGTTCAATAAGAGGAGTGCATGCATAAAATTGTGCAAGGTTTGGGCCGTGCGAAGTAAAGGTGCATGTTTCATTATAATGGTATGGCGATACTAGACCGCCGTGATGGCGTGGAGGTATAACTTGCATGTTTCACTTACTGTCAGAGGGAGCGACACACACCCACACACAATGAGAGAGAGGGAGAGAGGTACAGAGTATATGGTTTGTCGGGAGTGGCGGCGGACCGTCAGAGGGAGCAACTCAACTAGGGTCGTGCCCGAGGGGCATACCTTTCATGCTATAAAAGGTGCCCGGTCCAATAAAAAGAGGGCATGCATAAAATTGTGCAAGGTTTGGGCATGTACCAAATAAAGGTTCATGTGTCATTATAATGGTACGGCGATACTACACCACCGTCTAGATATAACTTGCATGTTTCACTTACAGTCAGAGGGAGCCACACACGCAGGCATGCACACACACACACAGTGAGAGAGAGGGAGAGAGGTCTAGATTATATGGACTGTTGGATCTGGCGGCAGACTGTCAGAGGGAGCCACTCAAGTAGGGTGGTGCACGAGGGGCATAACTTTCATTGTATAAAAGGTGCCCGGTCCAATAAAAAGAGTGTATGCATACAATTGTGCAAGGTTTGGGCAATGACAAATAAAGGTCCATGGATCATTATCATTGTACTATTATATTAGACAACCTCGGAGGTAAAACCTACATGTTTCACTTACGTCACACACACACACACGCACACACACACACACACACACACACAAAGAAACACACAAACACACAATGAGAGAGATGGAGAGAGGTCCGGAGTATAAGGATTGTCGGGAGTGGAGGTGGACCGTCAGAGAGATCCACTCAACTAGGATGCTGCCTAAGGGGCATACCTTTCATGCTATAAAAGGAGCCCGATCCAATAAAAAGAGTGCATGCATACAATTGTGCAAGGTTTGGGCAATGCGAAATAAAGGTTCATGGGTCATTATAATTGTACGGTTATATTAGACCACTTTGGAGGTATAACTTGCATATTTCATTTATCGTCACACACACACACACACACACACACACACACACACACACACACTAAGAGAGAGGGAGGGAGGTCCGCAATATATGGAATGTTGGAAGTGGCGGCGGCCCATCAGAGGGAGCCACTCAGCTAGGGTGGTGCCTAGGGGGCATAACTTTCATGCTACAGAAGGTGTCTGGTACAATAAAAAGAGTGCATGTATACAATTGTGCATGGTTTGGGAAGTGTGAAATAAAAGTTGATGTGCCATTGTAATGGTGCGGTGATACTAGACCACAGTGGAGGTATAATTTGCATGTTTCACTTATTGTCAGAGGGAGCCACACACATACACACACAATGAGAGAGAGGGAGAGAGGTTTGGAGTATATGGATTGTCGGGAGTGGCGGCGGACCGTCAGAGGGAGCAACTCAACTAGGGTGCTGCCCGAGAGGCATACGTTTCATGCTATAAAAGGTGTCCGGTCCAATAAAAAGAGTGCATGTATACAATTGTGCAGGGTTTGGGCAATGCCAAATACAAGTTCAGGTGTCATTGTAATGGTACAGTGATACTAGACCACCGTGGAGGTATAACTTGCATGTTTCACTTACCTCCAGAGGGAGCCACACACAATTATGCACGCACACGCATGCGCACGCGCGCGTGCGCACACACACACACACACAGAGAGAGAGAGGTCCGGAGTATATGGATTGTCGGGAGTGGCAGCAGACCGTCAGAGGGAGCCACTCGACTAGGGTGGTGCACGAGGGGCATAACGTTCATGCTATAAAAGGTGCCCGACCCATTTCAATAAGAGGAGTGCATCCATAAGATTGTGCAAGGTTTGGGCAGTGCCAAATAACTGTTCATGTGTCATTATAATGGTAAGGTGATACTAGACCACCGTGAAGATATAATTTGCGTGTTTCACTTACCGTCAAAGGGAGCCACACACACACACACACACACACACACACACACACAATGAGAGAGAGGGAGAGAGGTCCGGAGTATAGGGATTGTCGGGTGTGGCGTGGACCGTCAGAGGGAGCCAGTCAACTAGGGTGGTGCCCGAGGGGTATAACTTTCGTGCTATAAAAGGTGCCTAGTCCAATAAAAAGAGTGAATGCATACAATTGTGCAAGGTTCGGGCAATGCCAAATAACGGTTCATGGGTCATTATAATTGTACTATTATATTAGCTTGCATGTTTCACAGACACACACACACACACACACACAGACAGACACACACACACACACACACACACACTAAGAGAGAGGGAGAGAGGTCGGGCGTATATGGATTGTCGGGAGTGGTGGCGGATAGTCACAGGGAACCACTCAACTAGGGTGGTGCCCGAGGGCATAACTTTTGTGCTATCAAAGGTCCCGGGCCAATAAAAAGAGTGCATGTATACAATTGTGCAAGGTTTGGGCAATGCCAAATACACGTTCATGTGTCATTGTATTGGTACGGTGATACTAGACCACCATGGAGGTATAACTTGCATGTCACACACACACACACACACACACACACACACACACACACAGAGAGAGAGATAGGTTCGAAGTATTTGGATTGTCGGGAGTGGTGGCGGACAATCAGAGGGAGCCACTGGACTTGGGTGCTGCCCGAGGGGCATAACGTTTATGCTATAAAAGGTGGCTGGTTCAATAAGAGGAGTGCATGCATACAATTGTGCAATGTTTGGGCAGTGACAAATAAAGGTTCATGTGCCATTATAATGATCCATGAGTACATTGGATAGTGCTAAACCACTCCTACCAACTGAAGCATCATGTTCACTAACAAAAATATTGCAAGCATGGTTTGGTTTTGGATTCTGAAAATAAAATAACACAATCTGTTTCCTAAAAAGTCAAAAACCCAAATCTAGTTGGCCGGACGCATATAGGAGGAAGAGAAGCAATAGAAGATGTGCTCCCACCCCCCTTCTTCATCCGCCGTCGTCGATGACGGGCAGGAGGAATCAGTGGGAGCAAACCCACTGCCGGGTCTAACTAGAGCATGTGCGTGTGACCACCCCCATGCCAGACCACGGAGAAACGAGGGGTGGCTCTCGTCGGCATAGCATATAGGTACTGTATGTCTGAGTTTTGGATCCTGTGTTCCCCGGGCTTCCGCCTCGCAGCTCTCGATGGAGGTGGCAGGCAAGGAACACGTTGGCGAGGCATGGCGACCACGGCGCGGGAAGATTCTGAGGCCTACATGCTACCTCACGTATCTATCCCCTATGAATTATCCGCGGCCAGCACCACCATGCGTCCGCACCGGACCCTCGCAACCCCACGCACTGGTATACTAGTGGCCCATGCCCGCGCCATGTACACCGGTGATCCCGTCTCCTTGGACCTGGATCAGTGGGGAGGGCTGCCACCGGGAGCTCGATCACCTTCCTGCTCCACCCGCTTGAGCTTTCCGCCCCCTTCGTGCTAACTGCCCCAAGAAATATGAGAAGCACAACGACTGCGAGCATGGTGCCGTCTGTTCGTACGTGTGTTGACCTAGGTGAGAGATGAGATCAAATGAACTTCTTAGCTGGCAATCTTTGGGAAAGTATGGTGAGATTCATGAAAACATGAATTAGAAACTGGGGTATTGCTTACCTGATGAGCTTGCAAGATGAAATCTGCTGCTCGATGGGGAGAGGCAAGACGGCTGCTAGCACGTGGTGCCGTCCGTTCGTGTTTGCTGACCTAGGTGAGATATAATTTATTTTTTGAAGTCGGGTTAGAGAAGAGTTCAAATGAAATTTTTTTCTTGCTAGAGAGCAAGAATGTGGGTTGCATGTATGACTGATCACATGTGAATCGTACAGCAGCGTCTGCGCTGTTGTGTTAACGAGGGAAGGTCAGCAGGGCTACCGCTGGTAGTCGGTCTGTGAACAAAAAGCAACAGGTTTGAATTACCAGTCTGCACTCACGGGAACTGAAGCAAGTATCAGTGTATGTGTATCTCGTGCCAGACATGCATATGCGCCGAATAAGGAAACACCTGCAGTCTTTTGACCGGTGGATCAACCATGCACGAGAAAAACAGCATTGACCGGTTCACCTTGAGTGCTCGTCTTCACGTGCCTTTGAATTCCTTGGAATTCGGGATGATCAATTTTTTTTGCATCACCAGTGCTGCATGCCTGCTTGAGGGAAAAGGTGTGGTTTGATAGGGCTTCATCTGTTTGTTGACTGACTAACTGAATGCTAAACTAGCTCTGAAATGTCTTATACTCCCTCCGTCCCATAATGTAAGATGTTTTTTGACACTACACTAGTGTCAAAAAACATCTTATATTGTGGGATGGAGGGAGTAGTATCTATAGAGGGATACAAGGCGTGGCCACCTACGTACATAGATGGATGCATGTGTGTCGCAACATAATTAGGAGCTAAAACGTTGTTGTTTTGTGACACATTGATGCTATGCTTTGGCAAATGTGTTTCCATGCAATAATGACCCACTTGACAAGAATAGTTAATAGTGATTCGGTCCTGACTGAGACATGGTTAATCTCTGGAGTTCATAGAATCTTGGTTATGGTGTTTCCAAAAACAAACTCATAAGCCACACTTATTCTACAAAGCAACTAGTATGATATATTTCCGAATAACCAAATTAACTAGGATTCAGATGGACAACTGACGATATGCTAACGATCCAACTACCAGAAAACAAACGAGGAAATAATACATGCACCTTCATTGTGCATGGAACTGAATGAAGGATCGCGTACCTTTCGCAGGCTGAGAACCTTTTGCACACAGTCCAAATACTAATGCAGGGTAGGGCGTGCCAGCCTATGGGCTGAGCCTAGTGCCTATTCACATGCAGAAGTGGTCCAGGATCATCTCAAAGAGGAAATAAAATACAAACACCTAAAATGATGGAAATGTATAGAGGGAAAGGAAGTGGCCCGGATCTCAACAACAACATGTGGATCAGATTGCCACCTCTACTAAGAAGATCATAAAGAAAAACTCACAACTAGATCATACTAAAAGTTTATTCTACTAGATCGAGATATTATCAAAAGGATTGAACTAAGAAAAACGGTAAAGATTAAAGTGATGGTGATACGATACCGGGGCACTCCCCCAAGCTTGGCAGTTGCCAAGGGGAGTGCCCATACCCGATGCTCAGTTCCTCTTTGTTGGTGAAGAATGTGTTGGTAATGATGGGTAGTCGCACATCGAGCGCAAGAGATCCTCCAACATGCGGATAATGCCCTTGATCGCGATGATATGCTCCTTCAACAAAATATTTTCACTTGTGAGATACTTGTTTTGAATACGAGCTAACTCAATCATCTTGAAAGCCTCAATCTCAGTTGGGGTAAAGAGATTGTGGTGAGGTGGAAGGATATCTTCTTCTGCTACTGCCGGAACTTGGTCCCACACGGCCTTCTTGATCCCATCATCCTTGTTGGCCTCTCCGGGTTCTTCTCTCTTCAGCTCTATCTTCATTAGCCAAGCATCGTTACCCTCATTGTTGGTGGAGGAGGGAGACGACATGATGCTTGCCCTTGACAACCTTGGTAGAAAATAGCTCAAAACAAGAACATGAGATTTTTGCGTGATACGGTGGTAAAAACCTTCGGGAGATTATATAATGAATTTTTACCGACCAAAAGAAGTATCATGCCAGAAAACAGAGTCCTGAGAGCACACGAGGTGCCCACGAGGCAGGGGGCGCGCCTAGGGGGGTAGGGCGGGCCCTCCACCCTTGTGGAAGCCTCGTGTCCTTTCCGGTCTGCTTCTTATTTTTCTATTTTCTTAAATATTCCAAAACAGAGAAAAATTGCCATTAGAACTGTTTTGGAGTCGGTTTACTTACCATACCACGTACCTATTCATTTTTGGAGTCTGAAACGTTCTGGAAAGTGTCCCTTATGTATTCCTCCAGGGTTACGGTTTCAATAACAATAGTTTCAACATTTATAGGATTACCTGAGATATAATATTTGATTCTTTGGCCGTTCACCACCCTCGGATTCGTGCCTTCAAAGTTGTTGATTTTTAAGGCACTAGAACGATAGACCTCCTCGATGACGTAAGGACCTTCCCATTTAGAGAGAAGTTTGCCTGCAAAAAATCTTAAACGAGAGTTGTATAGCAATACATAATCACCTACATTAAACTCACGCTTGTGTATCCTTTTGTCATGCCATATTTTAACTTTTTGTTTAAACAGCTTGGCATTTTCATAAGCCTGGGTTCTCCATTCATCAAGTGAGCTAATGTCAAAAAGCCTCTTCTCACTGGCAAGTTTGAAGTCATAGTTGAGCTCTTTAATAACCCAATATGCCTTATGTTCTAATTCATGAGGTAAGTGACATGCTTTACCATAAACCATTTTATACGGAGACATACCCATAGGATTTTTATATGTAGTTCTATAAGCCCATAATGCATCATCAAGTTTCTTGGACCAATTCTTTCTATATCTATTAACAGTCTTCTGCAAAATTAATTTAAGCTCTCCATTTCTAAGTTCTACTTGGCCACTAGACTGTGGGTGATAAGGAGATGCAATTCTATGATTAACATCATACTTAGCAAGCATTTTACGAAAGTCACCATGAATAAAATGTGAACCACCATCAATCATTAAATATCTAGGGACTCCAAACCTCGGAAAAATAACTTCTTTAAGCATCTTAATAGAGGTGTTATGATGAGCACTACTAGCCGGAATAGCTTCTACCCACTTAGTAACATAATCAACAGCAACTAAAATATGTGTATACCCATTAGAGGAAGGAAAAGGTCCCATATAATCAAAGCCCCAAACATCAAATGGTTCGATAACAAGTGAATAATTCATAGGCATTTCTTGACGTCTACTAATATTACCAATTCTTTGACATTCATCACAAGATAAGACAAACTTATGGGAATCTTTGAAGAGAGTAGGCCAATAAAAACCGGAATGCAATACCTTATGTGCAGTTCTATCTCCATCATGGTGTCCTCCATAAGCCTCAGAGTGACACTTGCATAAGATCTGTTCCTGTTCATGCTCAGGTACACAACGCCTAATAACACCATCTACTCCTTCTTTATAAAGATGTGGGTCATCTCGAAAGTAATGTCTTAAATCATAGAAGAACTTTTTCTTTTGCTGGTATGTGAAACTAGGTGGTATAAATTTAGCAACAATGTAATTAGCATAATTAGCATAATCAACATACGATGGAGTAGTACGAGAAGCATTTATGACAGCTAATTGTTCATCAGGAAAGCTATCATCAATAGGTAGTGGGTCAGCAAGAACATTCTCTAACCTAGACAAGTTGTCTGCAACGGGACTCTCAGCTCCCTTTCTATCAATAATATGCAAATCAAATTCTTGTAGCAGGAGAACCCATCTAATAAGTCTAGGTTTAGCATCTTTCTTTTCCATAAGATATTTAATAGTAGCATGATCAGTCTGAATAGTTACTTTAGAATCAACAATATAAGGTCTGAACTTATCACAAGAAAATACAACTGCTAAGAACTCCTTTTCAGTAGTAGCATAATTTCTCTGGGCATTGTCTAGTGTTTTACTAGCATATTGAATAACATTTAGTTTCTTATCAACTCTTTGTCCTAGAACAGCCCCTACAGCATAATCACTAGCATCACACATAATTTCAAATGGTAAATTCCAATCAGGAGGTTGAACAATAGGTGCAGAAACCAACACTTTCTTAAGTATTTCAAATGCTTCTACACAATCATCATCAAAGACAAAAGGAATATCTTTTTGTAATAGGTTAGTTAGAGACCGGGAAATTTTTGAGAAGTCCTTAATGAACCTCCTATAAAAACCGGCATGACCAAGGAAACTTCTTATACCTTTGATGTCCTTGGGACACGACATCCTTTCAATAGCATGAACTTTAGCTTTGTCAACTTCAATACCTCTTCCAGAAATTTTATGCCCCAAGAAAATACCTTCATTAACCATAACGTGGCACTTCTCCCAATTCAAGACAAGGTTAGTTTCTTTACATCTCTGCAAAACTCTATCAAGGTTGCTCAAGTAATCATCAAAAGAGGATCCATAAACAGAGAAATCATCCATGAAAACTTCACAAATCTTTTCACAAAAATCAGAGAATATAACCATCATGCATCTTTGAAAGGTAGCAGGTGCATTACATAAACCAAAAGGCACACGTCTATAAGAAAAGGTACCGAAAGGGCAAGTAAAAGTAGTCTTTTCTTGATCATTAGCTGAATTAAGTATTTGAGAGAAACCAGAGTAACCATCTAGAAAGAAAAAATGTGTATGTTTGGATAATATTTCTAGCATTTGACCTTTTTAGTAGCTTTATTTAATTTGCGGAAATCAATTACCATCCTATAACATGTAATAATTCTTTGCGAAATCAATTCATCTTTATCATTAGAAACAACTGTAATACCTCCCTTCTTAGGGACACAATGGACATGACTTACCCACTGACTATCAGCAACGGGATAAATTATACCTGCTTCAAGGATCTTTAATATTTCCTTTCTTACCACTTCTTTCATCCTAGGATTTAGCCGTCGTTGGTGATCAATAACTGGTTTGGCATCTTTCTCCAAATTTATTTTGTGTTGACACAGAGTGGGACTAATGCCCTTAAGACCATCAAGAGTATATCCAATAGCAGCACGGTGCTTCTTCAGAGTTTTCAATAATCTCTCTTCTTCATGCTCTGAAAGGTTAGCACTAATAATAATAGGATATATCTTCTTTTCATCAAGATAAGCATATTTAAGAGTATCAGGCAATGGTTTAAGCTCAAACACGGGATCACCCTTGGGTGGAGGAGGATCCCCTAGGATTTCAACAGTCAAGTTGTGTTTCGGAATAGGTCCCTGTTTAAAGAATACTTCATCTATTTCCCTTCTTTCATTCATGAACATATCAATTTCATGGTCTAGCAAATATTGTTCTAAAGGATCAGTAGGAGGCACAACAATAGAAGCAAGACCAATAATTTCATCTTTACTAGGCAATTCTTTATCATGGGGTTGTCTACGAAATTTAGCAAAATTAAACTCATGAGACATATCCCCTCAACCAACAAAAACAGTATCCTTATTGTAGTCTATCTTAGCATAAACAGTATTCAGGAAGGGTATACCAAATATAATGGGACAAAACTCATCTTGTGGGGAACCGAGAACAAGAAAATCAGCAGGGTATTTAACTTGCCCACACAAGACTTCAACATCTCTAACAATCCCAACTGGTGAAATAGTATCTCTATTGGCAAGCTTAATTGTAACATCAATCTCTTCTATCTTAGCGGGTGCAATATCATGCATAATTTCTTGGTATAAGGAATGAGGTATTGCACTTGCACTAGCACCCATATCACATAAGCCATGATAGCAATGATCTCCTATTTTATCAGAAATAACAGGCATGCCTACAACAGGTCTATGTTTATTTTTAGCATCAGGTCTAGCAATTCTAGCAGCATCATTGCAGAAGTAAATAACATGCCCATCAATATTATCGGCCAAGAGATCTTTAACCATAGCAATACTAGGTTCAACTTTAATTTGCTCAGGGGGTTTAGGTGTCTTAATATTACTTTTGTTGAACACAGTTGAAGCTTTAGCATGATTCTTTATTCTAACAGGGAAAGGTGGATTCTCAATATAAGCAGTAGGAACAACAGGGTCATTATAAGTGACAGTCTTTTCTTAAACTTTAATAGGTGCAACTACTTTTACTTCAATGGGAGCATTATATTTAAACCACTTCTCCTTAGGGAGATCAACATGAGTAGCAAAGGATTCACAGAAAGAAGCTACTATCTCAGAGTCAAGTCCATATTTAGTGCTAAATTCACGGAAAGCATTGGTATCCATAAAAGATTTAACACAATCAAACTTAGGTGTTATATGATAACCCACAAGTATAGGGGATCGCAATAGTTTTCGAGGGTAGAGTATTCAACCCAAATTTATTGATTCGACACAAGGGGAGCCAAAGAATATTCTCAAGTATTAGCAGCTGAGTTGTCAATTCAACCACACCTATATAACTTAATATCTACAGCAAAGTATTTAGTAGCAAAGTAATATGATAGTAGTGGTAACGGTAGCAAAGTAACGGTAGCAAAAGTAATATTTTTGGGGTTTTATAGTGATGGTAACAGTAGCAGCGGAAATGTAAATAAGCGAAGAACAATATAGGAAAAGCTCGTAGGCAATGGATCGGTGATGGAGAATTATGCCGGATGCGATCGATCATGTAACAGCCATAACCTAGGGTGACACAGAACTAGCTCCAGTTCATCAATGTAATGTAGGCATGTATTCCGAATATAGTCATACGTGCTTATGGAAAAGAACTTGCATGACATCTTTTGTCCTACCCTCCCGTGGCAGCGGGGTCCTATTGGAAACTAAGGGATATTAAGGCCTCCTTTTAATAGAGTACCAGACCAAAACATTAACACATAGTGAATACATGAACTCCTCAAACTACGGTCATCACCGGGAGTGGTCCCGATTATTGTCACTTCGGGGTTGCCGGATCATAACACATAATAGGTGACTATAGACTTGCAAGATAGGATCAAAAACTCTCATATATTGATGAAAACATAATAGGTTCATATCTGAAATCATGGCGCTCGGGCCCTAGTGACAAGCATTAAGCATAGCAAAGTCATAGCAACATCAATCTCAGAACATAGTGGATACTAGGGATCAAACCCTAGAAAAGCTAACTCGATTACATGATAAATCTCATCCAACCCATCACCGTCCAGCAAGCCTATGATGGAATTAGTCACGCACGGCGGTGAGCATCATGAAATTAGTGATGGAGGAAGGTTGATGATGATGATGGCGACGAATTCCCCTCTCCGGAGCTCTGAACGGACTCCAGACCAGCCCTCCCGAGAGAGATTAGGGCTTGGTGGCGGCTCCGTATCATAAAATGTGATGAATCCTTCTCTTTGATTTCTTTCTCCCCGAAAGTGAATATATGGAGTGAAGGTTGAAGTCGGTGGAGCATCAGGGGGCCCACGAGGTAGGGGGCGCGCCCCCACCCTCGTGGATAGGTGGTAGCCCCCCCCCTGACGTGGATCTTTCTTCCAGTATTTTTTATGTATTCCAAAATAATTCTCCGTTGATTTTCAGGTCATTCCGAGAACTTTTATTTCTACACAAAAATAACACCATGGCAATTCTGCTGAAAACAACCTCAGTCCGGGTTAGTTCCATTCAAATCACGCAAGTTAGAGTCCAAAACAAGGGCAAAAGTGTTTGGAAAAGTAGATACGACGGAGACGTATCAACTCCCCCAAGCTTAAACCTTTGTTTGTCCTCAAGCAATTCAGTTGATAAACTAAAAGTGATAAAGAAAAACTTTTACAAACTCTGTTTGCTCTTGTTGTTGTAAATATGTAAAGCCACCATTCAATTTTTCAGCAAAGATTATGGACTAACCATATTCACAATAACACTCAGGTCTCATGTTTACTCATATCAATGGCATAATCAACTAGCGAGCAATAATAATAAATCTTGGATGACAACACTTTCTCAAAACAACCATGATATGATATAACAAGATGGTATGTCGCTAGCCCTTTCTGAGACCGCAAAAACATAAATGCAGAGCACCTTTAAAGATCAAGGACTTACTAGACATTGTAATTCATGGAAAAAGAGATCCAGTCAAGTCATACTCAATGTAAACTAACAGTAATGACTGCAAATGACAGTGGTGCTCTCCAACTGGTGCTTTTTAATAATAGGATGATGACTCAACATAAAAGTAAATAGATAGGCCCTTCGCAGAGGGAAGCAGGGATTTGTAGAGGTGCCAGAGCTCGGTTTTGAAATAGATATGAATAATATTTTGAGCAGTATACTTTCATTGCCAACATAACAACCGAGAGATCTCGATATCTTCCACGCAACACACATTATAGGAGGTTCCCAAACTGAATGGTAAAATTTATACTCCCCCTCCACCAACAAGCATCAATCCATGGCTTGCTCGAAACAACGAGTGGCTCCAACTAACAAGAGTCCCGGGGGAGTTTTGTTTGCAGTTATTTTGATTTGATTTGCATAAAGCATGGGACTGGGCATCCCGGTGACCAGCCATTTTCTCATGAGTGAGGAGCGAAGTCCAGTCCTCTTGAGAATAACCCACCTAGCATGGAAGATACAGACAACCCTAGTTGATACATGAGCTATTCGAGCATACAAAACAGAATGTTTATTTGAAGGTTTAGAGTTTGGCACGTACAAATTTACTTGGAATGGCAGGTAGATACCGTATATAGGTAGGTATGGTGGACTCATATGGAACAACTTTGGGGTTTATGGTGTTGGATGCACAAGCAGTATTCCCGCTTAGTACAGGTGAAGGCTAGAAAAAGACTAGGAAGCGACCAACTAGAGAGCGACAACAGTCATGAACATGCATTAAAATTAATCAACACCGAATGCAAGCATGAGTAGGATATAATGCACCATGAACATAAATATCATAGAGGCTATGTTGATTTTGTTTGAACTACATGCATGAACATGTGCCAAGTCAAGCCACTTGAATCATTCAAAAGAGGATACCACCCTATCATACCACATCACAACCATTTTAATAGCATGTTGGCACACAAGGTAAACCATTATAAGCTCCTAGCTAATTAAACATGGCATAAGCAACTATAATCTCTAATTGTCATTGCAAACATGTTTATTCATAATAGGCTCAATCAGGAACGATGGACTAATCATATTTACAAAAACAAGAGAGGTCGAGTTCATACCAACTTTTCTCATCTCAATAAGTTCATCATATAATCATCATTATTGCCTTTCACTTGTACGACCGAATAGTGTGGATAATAATAATAGTGCACGTGCATTGGACTAAGCTAGAATCTGCAAGCATTCAATTCAAGAGAGAAGAAAAGGTAATATGGGCTCTTTGTTAGATCAACAATAATGCATATGAGAGCCACTCAACATTTTCATTATGGTCTACTCCTCTCGACCCCCAAAGAACAAGAAAAGAAATAAAACTATTTACACGGGAAATCTTCCAACAAGCAAAAGAAGAACGAGAAATCTTTTTGGGTTTTATTTTTAATTACTACTACTACAACATGAAAAGTAAACTAGCTAAAAGCTACAACTAATTTTTTTGTTTCTTCTAAGGTTTATTAAACACACGAGAAGAAAGCATAAAAAGGAAAATATACTAGCATGGATATTACAATGAAAAAGTATGAGCACCGACAACTAGCGTGAGTGTGTGAACATGAATGTAATGTCGGCGAGAAATACGTACTCCCCCAAGCTTAGGCTTTTGGCCTAAGTTGGTCTATGGCCACGGCTGGCCTGGCGGATATCCAAAGTTGTAGCTGGGGTTGTACTGAGATGCAGCGGCAATTGCCTGATGAGCTGCAGCTTGGAGGTGATACAATCTTGCTGTATCGCGTGCTTTGCTCTTATAGTTGGATCCTATGATGTTTTCTCCCCCCTCTGCTCTCTTGTAATGAATTGAGTATCCCCTTTGAAGTTATATTATCGGATTGAGTCTTTAAAGATTTGAGAACACTTGATGTATGTCTTGCCGTGCGTATCTGTGGTGACAATGGGATACCACGTGATTCACTTGATGTATGTTTTGGTGATCAACTTGCGGGTTCCGCCCATGAACCTATGCATAGGGGTTGGCATACGTTTTCGTCATGATTCTCCGGTAGAAACTTTGGGGCAATCTTTGAGGTTCTATGTGTTGGTTGAATAGATGAATCTGAGATTGTGTGATGCATATCGTATAAATACCCACGGATACTTGAGGTGACATTGGAGTATCTAGGTGACATTAGGGTTTTGGTTGATTTGTGTCTTAAGGTGTTATTCTACTACGAACTCTAGGGCTGTTGGTGACACTTATAGGAATAGCCCAACTGATTGATTGGAAAGAATAACTTTGAGGTGGTTTCATACCCTACCATAATCTCTTCGTTTGTTCTCCGCTATTAGTGACTTTGGAGTGACTCTTTGTTGCATGTTGAGGGATAGTTATGTGATCCAATTATGTTATTATTGTTGAGAGAACTTGCACTAGTGAAAGTATGAACCCTAGGCCTTGTTTCCTATCATTGCAATACTGTTTACGCTCACTTTTATCATTAGTTACCTTGCTGTTTTTATATTTCCAGATTACAAATACCTTTATCTACTATCCATATACCACTTGTATCACCATCTCTTCGCCGAACTAGTGCACCTATACAATTTACCATTGTATTGGGTGTGTTGGGGACACAAGAGACTCTTTGTTATTTGGTTGCAGGGTTGCTTGAGAGAGACCATCTTCATCCTACGCCTCCCACGGATTGATAAACCTTAGGTCATCCACTTGAGGGAAATTTGCTACTGTCCTACAAACCTCTGCACTTGGAGGCCCAACAACATCTACAAGAAGAAGGTTGTGTAGTAGACATCAGCGATGATTTGTTCAATTTGCTTACCGTTACTAGTCTTATCTTGATTCGGCGGCATTGTGGGATGAAGCGGCCCGGACCGACCTTACATGTACGCTTACATGTGACTGGTTCCACCGACTGTCATGCACTTGATGCATAAGGTGGCTGGCGGATGTCTGTCTCTCCCACTCCAGTCGGATCGGATTCAATGAAAAGGGTCCTTATGAAGGGTAAATAGCAACTGGCATATCACCCTTGTGGTTTTGCATAGGTAAGAAATGTTCTGTCTAGAAACCCATAGCAGCCACGTAAAACATGCAACAACAATTAAAGGACATCTAACTTGTTTTTGCAGGGTATGCTATGTGATGTGATATGGCCAAAAGGATGTGATGAATGATATATGTGATGTATGAGATTGATCATGTTCTTGTAATAGGAATCACGACTTGCATGTCGATGAGTATGACAACCAGCAGGAGCCATAGGAGTTGTCTTAATTTATTGTATGACCTGCGTGTCAATGAAAACAACATGTAATTACTTTACTTTATTGCTAACCGTTAGCCATAGTAGTAGAAGTAATAGTTGGCGAGACAACTTCATGAAGACACAATGATGGAGATCATGGTGTCATGCCGGTGAAGATGGTGTTCATGCCGCGCCTCGAAGATGGAGATCAAAGGCGCAAGATGATATTGGCCATATCATGTCACTTTATGATTTGCATGTGATGTTTGTCATGTTTACATCTTATTTGCTTAGAACGACGGTAGCATAAATAAGATGACCCTCACTAAAATTTCAAGAAAGTGTTCCCCCTAACTATGCACCGTTGCGAAGGTTCATTGTTTCGAAGCAAAACGTGATGATCGGGTGTGATAGATTCTAACGTTAGCATACAATGGGTGTAAGCCAGATTTACACATGCAGACCACTTAGGTTGACTTGACGAGCCTAGCATGTACAGACATGGCCTCGGAACACGAGAGACCGAAAGGTCAAACATGAGTCGTATAGTAGATACGATCAACATGGAGATGTTCACCGTTGATGACTAGTCCGTCTCACGTGATGATCGGACACGGCCTAGTCGATTCAGATCATGTATCACTTAAATGACTAGAGGGATGTCTATCTGAGTGGGAGTTCATTAAATAATTTGATTAGATGAACTTAATTATCATGAACTTAGTCTAAAATGTCTTTACAATATGTCTTGTAGATCAAATGGCCCACGCTAATGTTGCCCTCACTTCAACGCGTTCCTAGAGAAAACCAAGCTGAAAGACGATGGTAGCAACTATATGGATTGGGTCCATAACTTGAGGATCATCCTCATAGCTGCCAAGAAAGCATATGTCCTTGAAGCACCGCTAGGTGACGCACCCATTTTCCCAGCAGCTCAAGATGTTATGAACGCCTGACGGTCGTGTAGTGATGTTTACTCCCTGGTTTCACTAGATTTGGACGAATGGTTGAAAAGTTGCGGGCGTTCAAAGATCAGGGGCTAATCTGCAATTAAAATAATCGCAGATAGGTCCCTGGCCAAAATAAAATAAAAAGAAAAAGACTAACGAACGAACGTTCGCTAACAGAACTAAACGAATGAATTCGTTTGTTACAGAAACTAATCTGACGAACGTTCGCTAACTAATGAACAAAATAAAAAAACCGATCTAAACAAAATAAACCTTAAAACCGAACAGTTATTGTTTTATACCATTTAACCAGAGAAAATCGGGGCGAGATCCGGCGGGCGGCGGCGAGATCCGGCGGCTCCGGCGTTGGGCGTCGGCGGCGAGGTGACGGCGAGGCGGGGCGGTGGTGCGGGGAGGCGGCGGCGGCCCTGGCGGCGGGGTTGCGGTGGTGAGCCGAGGAGGAGGTGGCTGCCTCGGGGCTGCTTATAAAGGCTCCCCCGGGTTCCCCGACTTGGAGAGGGGGTCGGCGAGTCGGACTCCTTTGGGAGTCCGGCGACTCCACGGCGGGCGACGCGGGCAAGGCGGCGGCGCGGCTGGGCTTGGCCCAGCTCGGCTCGGGACGACCCAGAACTTAAAAAAAATCCGCCGTAGGAAAATCCTAAAAAAATCTAAAAATGCCAAAAACAATTTTCACCGTCTAAAAAAATATGCAGAACAAAGTGAACATTTTTCTGGCCTATTCAATTTTGAAAAATGCATATTTTTTCTAATCCAAATAAAATCTCGAATAAAATCCAAATAAAATATTTATTTGATTTTAAAACCTTTCCTCTCTAATTTGGAGAAGTCATATTATCTCCACTCAGTTATTTTAATATTGGAAATATTTCGAAGAGAAAAATTATTAAAATCAAAATGATCCTCTTTTCAAATTTGAGAAAATTCAAATATGAAAATAAACGAAACCTCCAACTCTTTCCTTGGGTCCTTGGGTTGCTGAAGATTTCTAGGATCGCAACCAAAATGCAAAATAAAATATGATATGCATATGATGATCTATGTATAACATCCAAATTGAAAATTTGGGATGTTACAAACCTACTCCCCTTAAGATGAATCTCGCCCTCGAGATTTGGGTTGGCTAGCAAATAGGTGTGGGTGGTCTTTCCGTAGGTCTTCTTCTCATTCCCAGGTGGCTTCATCCTCGGTATGGTGGCTCCACTGAACTTTGCAAAACTTGATAACCTTACTGCATATAACTCGGCTGGGAAACTCAAGAATATTGACGGGTTTCTCCTCGTAGGTCAAATCACGATCCAACTGAATTGCTTCCAGGGGCACTGTATCTCTCAGAGGAATATTGGCCATCTCAGCATGGCACTTCTTCAACTGGGAAACGTAAAACACATCCTGAACTCCTAACAGTCCTTCGGGTAACTCTAACTTGTAGGCCACTTCTCCCATTCGCTCCAAAACTCGGTACGGTCCTACAAATCCCGGGGCTAACTGTCCCTTAACTCCAAATCGTTTAACTCGTCACAGAGGTGACACACAAAGATATGCTCTGTCTCTGATTTCATAGACTACCTCCTTGCGCCTAGTATCGACATAACTCTTCTGCCTGGACTGAGCTACCTTTAGTCTGTCGTGAATCAACTTAACCTTCTCTTCAGACTCTTTGATCAAATCTGGTCCAAACAACTGATGGCCCCCAACTTCATCCCACATTAACGGTGTCCTACACCTCCTTCCATACAAGGCTTCGAAAGGTGCTATCTTCAAACTAGCCTGATAACTCTTGTTGTATGAGAACTTTGCGTAAGGTAGATTATCATCCCAACTAGATCCATAATCTAGCGCACAAGCTCTCAACATGTCCTCTAGAATCTGATTGACTCTCTCTCGGTCTGTCCATCTGTCTGTGGATGAAAGGCTGTACTGAACTCTAGCCCGGTACACAAAGTCTAGTGCAGCTGATTCCAAAACTTTGAGGTAAATTGTGTTCCTCTATCTGATACGATGGTCCTCGGAACTCCATGCAGACATACGATCCTGGTCATATATATCTTGGCCAACTTTGCACTTGTATAGGTGGTTTTCACTGGGATAAAGTGAGCCACTTTGGTCAAACGATCCACTACTACCTAGATAGAATCGTATCCCGACCAGGTCCTGGGTAATCCGGTTATAAAATCCATGCCCAGTTTGTCCCACTTCCACTCGGGTATCGGCATAGGCTGCAGTAATCCTGCTGGCTTCTGATGTCCTGCCTTCACTCTTTGACATACATCACATACTGCTACATACTCTGCAATATCCTTCTTCATACCAGTACACTAGAAATGCTCCTTCAAATCCAAATACATCTTGGTGTTTCCGGGGTGTATCGAGTATGTCGAGTCATGGGCCTCCTGAAGTATTAACTTCCCGATCTCTGCATTATTGAGTACATATACACGATCCTCAAACCATAAAGTTTCATACTCATCCTCACGAAAATCTTTGACTTTTCCTTTGCTCATTTTCTCCTTTATCTCAACAATCTCCTTATCATCCTTCTGAGCTTCACGAATCTTTCCCGATAATGCTGATTGAACCTCCATTAATGCAATGAAACCTCTAGGAACTATCTCCAAACGAAGCTCCCTGAGATCTTTGACTAACTCCTTTGGTAATCCTCCGCTTACGAGGGTATTGACATAACTCTTCCAGCTTAAAGCGTCTGCTACGACATTGGCCTTTCCTGGATGATAATGTAACTTCATACCATAATCCTTTATAAGCTCCAACCATCCCCTTTGCCTGAGGTTCAGCTCCTTCTTCGTGAAAATGAACTTCAAACTCTTGTGATCCGTGTACAGATCATAATGGTTTCCAATAAGAAAATGTCTCCAGGTCTTAAGCGCATGCACTACAGCTGCTAACTCCAAGTCATGCGTGTCATAATTCAATTCGTGCGGTCGAATTTGTCGCGAGGCATATGAAACAACTCTTCAGTCCTGTGATGTCTACTACACAACCTTCTTCTTGTAGACGTTGTTGGGCCTCCAACTGCAGAGGTTTGTAGGACAGTAGCAAATTTCCCTCAAGTGGATGACCTAAGGTTTATCAATCCGTAGGAGGCGTAGGATGAAGATGGTCTCTCTCAAGCAACCCTGCAACCAAATAACAAAGAGTCTCTTGTGTCCCCAACACACCCAATACAATGGTAAATTGTATAGGTGCACTAGTTCGGCGAAGAGATGGTGATACAAGTGCAATATGGATGGTAGATAAAGGTATTTGTAATCTGAAATTATAAAAACAGCAAGGTAACTAATGATAAAAGTGAGTGTAAATGGTATTGCAATGCTAGGAAATAAGGCCTAGGGTTCATACTTTAGCTAGTGCAAGTCCTCTCAACAATAATAACATAATTGGATCACATAACTATCCCTCAACATGCAACAAAGAGTCACTCCAAAGTCACTAATAGTGGAGAAGGAACGAAGAGATTATGGTAGGGTACGAAACCACCTCAAAGTTAATATTTCCAATCAATTCGTTGGGTTATTCCTATAAGTGTCACAAACAGCCCTAGAGTTCGTACTAGAATAACACCTTAAGACACAAATCAATCAAAACCCTAATGTCACCTAGATACTCCATTGTCACCTCAAGTATCCGTGGGCATGATTATACAATATGCATCACACAATCTCAGATTCATCTATTCAACCAACACATAGAACCTCAAAGAGTGCCCCAAAGTTTCTACCGGAGAATCACGACGAAAACGTGTGCCAACCCCTATGCATAGGCTCATGGGCGGAACCCGCAAGTTGATCACTAAAACATACATCAAGTGAATCACGTGATATCCCATTGTCACCACAGATATCCACGGCAATACATACATCAAGTGTTCTCAAATCTTTAAAGACTCAATCTGATAAGATAACTTCAAAGGGGAAACTCAATTCATTACAAGAGAGTAGAGGGGGAGGAGAAACATAAGATCCAATTACAATAGCAAAGCTCGCGATACATCAAGATCGTGCCAACTCAAGAACACGAGAGAGAGAGAGAGAGATCAAACACATAGCTACCGGTACATACCCTCAGTCCCGAGGGAGAACTACTCCCTCCTCGTCATGGAGAGCACCGGGATGATGAATATGGCCACCGGAGAAGGATTGCTCCCTCCGGCAGGGTCCTAGAACGGGTCTAGATTGGCTTTCGGTGGCCACGGAGGCTTTTGGCGGCGGAACTCCCAATCTAATGTCTGTTTTGGAAGTTTTAGGGTACGTGAGTATATATTGGTGCAGGAAGTACGTCGGTGGAGCTTCGGGGGCCCCACGAGGCAGGGGGCGCGCCCTAGGGGGGGCCCCACCCTCGTGAGCACCTCCCTTGGCTCTTGACGTGGGGTCCAAGTCCATCCGGTAGCTTTCCTTCCAAAAATAACTTCTCCAGTTGATTTCGTTCCGTTTCGACTCCGTTTGATATTCCTTTTCTTCGAAACACTGAAATAGGTAAAAAACAGCAATTCTGGGCTGGGCCTTCGGTTAATAGGTTAGTCCCAAAAATAATATAAAACTGGATAATAAAGCCCAATATTGCCCAAAACAGTAGATAACATAGCATGGAGCAATCAAAAATTATAGATACGTTGGAGACGTATCAAGCATCCCCAAGCTTAATTCATGCTCGTCCCCGAGTAGGTAAATGATAAAAACAGATTTTTTGATGCGGAGTGCTACTTGGCATAATTTCAATGTGATTCTTCTTAATTATGGTATGAATATTCAGATCTGAAAGATTCAAGAAAAAAGTTCATATTGACATAAAAATGATAATACTTCAAGCATACTAACTAAGCAATTATGTCTTCTCAAAATAACATGGCCAAAGAAAGTTCATCCCTACAAAATCATATAGTTTAGTCATGCTCCATTTTCGCCACACAAGAATGCTCTCATCATGCACAACCCCGATGACAAGCCAAGCAATTGTTTCATACTTTAGTAATCTCAAACCTATAAACTTTCACGCAATATGTGAGCGCGAGCCATGAATATGGCACTATGGGTGGAATAGAATATAATGAGGGGGGTTATGTGGAGAGGACAACAAGGAGAAAGTCTCACATCAATGAGGCTAATCAATGGGCTATGGAGATGCCCACTGATTGATGTTAATGCAAGGAGTATGGATTGCCATGCAACGGATGCATTAGAGCTATAAATGTATGAAAGGTCAACAAAAGAAACTAGTGGGTGTGCATCCAACTTGCTTGCTCACGAAGACCTAGGGCACCTGAGGAGGCCCATTGTTGGAATATACAAGGCAAGTTCTATAATGAAAAATTCCCACTAGTATATGAAAGTGACAAAACAAGAGACTCTCTATCATGAAGATTATGGTGCTACTTTGAAGCACAAGTGTGGCAAAGGATAGTAGCATTGTCCCTTCTTTCTTTTTCTCTCATCAATTTTTTTGGGACTTCTTTTTTTATGGCCTTTCTCTTTTATTTTTGTTTCTCTTTTTTTGGGCCTTCTCTTTTTTATGGCCTTTCTCTTTTTTTATTCCTCACTTGGGACAATGCTCTAGAAAATGACACTTCTATTTATTTACAACTCAATGATTACAACTCGATACTAGAACAAAACATGACTATATATGAATGCCTCCAGTGGTGTACCGGAATATGCAATGAACCAACAGGGACATGTATGAAATAATTACGAATGGTGGCTTTGCCACAAATACTATGTCAACTACATGATCATGCTAAGCAATATGACAATGATGAATGTGTCATGATGAACGGAATGATGGAAAGTTGCATGGCAATATATCTCGGAATGGCTATGGAAATGCCATAATAGGTAGGTATGGTGGCTGTTTTGAGGAATATATAAGGAGGTTTATGTGTGAAAGAGCGTATCATATCATGGGGTTTGGATGCACCGGCGAAGTTTGCACCAACTCTCAATGTGGGAAAGGGCAATGCACGGTACCGAAGAGGCTAGCAAGGATGGAAGGGTGAGAGTGCGTATAATCCATGGACTCAACATTAGTCATTAAGAACTCACATACTTATTGCAAAAATCTACAAGTCATCAAAAATCTCGGCACTATGCGCATGCTCCTAGGGGGATAGATTGGTAGGAAAAGACAATCGCTCGTCCCCGACTGCCACTCGTAAGGAGGACAATCAAATAACACCTCATGTTTCAAATTTGTTACATAACGTTTACCATACGTGCATGCTACGGGACTTGCAAACTTCAACACAAGCATTTCTCAATTTCACAACTACTCAGCTAGCACGACTTTAATATTATTACCTCCATATCTCAAAACAATCATCAAGCATCAAACTTCTCTTAGTATTCAACACACTATATGAAAGTTTTTACTATTCTTGGATACCTAGCACATTAGGATTATTTAAGCATATTACCATGCTATTTAAGACTCTCAAAATAATCTAAGTGAAGCATGAGAGTTCATCTATTTCTATATAATAAAAGCAACACCGTGCTCTAAAAGGATACAAGTGAAGCACTAGAGCAAATGACAAACTACTTCGAAAGATATAAGTGAAGATCAATGAGTAGTCGAATAATTATGCAACTATGTGAAGACTCTAACATTTAAGAATTTCAGATCTTGGTACTTTATTCAAACAGCAAGAAAAACAAAATAAAATGACATCTAAGAATATCAAACATCATGTGAAGAAGCAAAAACTTAGGATCAACCGATACTAACCGATAGTTGTTGAAGAAGAAAGGTGGGATGCCAACCGGGGCATCCCCAAGCTTAGACGCTTGAGACTTCTTGAAATATTATCTTTGGGTGCCTTGGGCATCCCCAAGCTTGAGCTTTTGTGTCTCCTTAATTCCTCTCATATCACGGTCTCCCTAAATCTCAAAAGCTTCATCCACACAAAACTCAACAAGGACTCGTGAGATAAGTTAGTATAAACCATTGCCAAAACCTTATCATACTCTACTGTAGAAAATCACTAAAATTATTATTCAACATTGCATACTAAATGCCTCTGCATATTTAATAGTCCTATCCTCAAATAGAATCATTAAAGAAGCAAACATATGCAAACAATGCAAACATAACAGCAATCTGCCTAAACAGGACAGTCTGTAAAGAATGTAGCAACATCCATACTTCCCTACCTCCAAAAATTATGAAAGAAAATTCCCACTGTAGTAAATTTATCAGAGGTTAATATGCAAAAGGTTTCAACATTTATCACATTCTTACTTTTCTAGGGAATTATTGCAACAGCGGTAAACTTTCTGTTTTCAAACAGCAACATGTGGACTTCTAAAATAGGCATAGTATGGCTATCAATGCCACTTTTATTGAAATAAAAGATGCAAAACATTGTTATAAATAACAGCAAGCAAATCCTAACAGAATAAATTGACGCTCCAAGCAAAACACATATCATGTGGTGAATAAAAATATAGCTCCAAGTAAATTTACCGATGAACGAAGACGAAAGAGGGGATGTCCCAAACTTAGGCTCTTGGCTATCACTGAATATTACCTTGGGGTTCCTTGTTCATCCCCAAGATTAGGCTCTTTCCACTCCTTATTCCATAGTCCATCGAATCCTTACCCAAAACTTGAGAACTTCACAACACATAAGTTAACAAAAAACTCGTAAGCTCCGTTAGTATAAGAAAATAAATCACCACTTCAAGGTTCTGTAATGAACTCATTCTTTATTTATATTGCTGTTGAACCTAATGTATTCCAACTTCTCTATGGTTTATAAACTCTTTTACTAGCCATAGATTCATCAAAATAAGTAAACAACACAATGAAAACAGAATCTGTCAAAAACAGAACAGTCTGTAGTAATCTGAATCAAACATATACTTCTGGAACTCATAAAATGCTCAAATAAATTTCAGAACCTGAGTAATTTATCTATTAATCATCTGCAAAAATAATTAACTAAATATCGCCTTCCAAATAAAAATGGCAGCAATTCTCGTGAGCGCTAAAGTTTCTGTTATTTTACAGGATGATCAACAAGACTTTCCCCAAGTCTTCCCTAAGGTTCTACTTGGCACAAACACTAATTAAAAGCATAAAACCACATCTAAACAGAGGCTAGATGAATTATTTATTACTAAACAGGAACAAAAAGCAAGGAACTAAAATTAAATTGGGTTGCCTCCCAACAAGTGCTATCGTTCAATGCCCCTAGCTAGGCATGATGATTTCAATGATGCTCACATAAAGGATAAGAATTGAAACATAAAGAGAGCATCATGAAGAATATTACTAGCACATTTAAGTATAACCCACTTCCTATGCATAGGGATTTTGTGAGCAAACAACTTGTGGGAACAAGAATTAACTTGCATAGGAAAGCAAAACAAGCATAACTTCAAAATTTTAAGCTCATAAAGAGGAAACTTGATATTATTGCAATTCCTACAAGCATATATTCCTCCCTCATAATAATTTTAAGTAGCATCATGAATGAATTAAAAAATATAACCAGCACCTAAAGCATTCTTTTCATGATCTACAAGCATAGAAAATTTACTACTCTCCACACAAGCAAAATTCTTCTCATGAATAAGTGGGAGAAAACTCAACAAAATAACTATCATGTGATTGAAAATTATGATCAAGATGACAAGTTTCATGGTTATCATTTATCTTTAAAGCATACATGTCATCACAATAATCATCATAGATAGGAGGCATGCTTTCATCATAATAAATTTGCTCATCAAAACTTGGGGGACAAAAAATATCATCTTCATCAAACATAGCTTCCCCAAGCTTGTGGCTTTGCATATCATTAGCATCATGGATATTCAAGGAATTCATAGTAACAACATTGCAATCATGCTCATCATTCAATATTTAGTGCCAAACATTTTATAGATTTCTTCTTCTAGCACTTGAGCACAATTATCCTTTCCATCATACTCATGAAAGATATTAAAAAGATGAAGCGTATGAGGCAAACTTAATTCCATTTTTTTGTAATTTTCTTTTAAAACTAAACTAGTGATAAAACAAGAAACTAAAAGACTCGATTGCAAGATATAAAGATATACCTTCAAGCGCTAACCTCCCCGGCAACGGCGCCAAAAAAGAGCTTGATGTCTACTACACAACCTTCTTCTTGTAGACGTTGTTGGACCTCCAAGTGCAGAGGTTTGTAGGACAATAGCAAATTTCCCTCAAGTGGATGACCTAAGGTTTATTAATCCGTAGGCGGCGTAGGATGAAGATGGTCTCTCTCAAGCAACCTTGCAACCAAATAACAAAGAGTCTCTTGTGTCCCCAACACACCCAATACAATGGTAAATTGTATAGGTGCACTAGTTCGGCGAAGAGATGGTGATACAAGTGCAATATGGATGGTAGATAAAGGTATTTGTAATCTGAAATTATAAAAACAGCAAGGTAACTAATGATAAAAGTGAGCATAAATGGTATTGCAATGCTAGGAAATAAGGCCTAGGGTTCATACTTTCGCTAGTGCAAGTCCTCTCAACAATAATAACATAATTGGATCACATAACTATCCCTCAACATGCAACAAAGAGTCACTCCAAAGTCACTAATAGCGGAGAACGAACGAAGAGATTATGGTAGGGTACGAAACCACCTCAAAGTTATTCTTTCCAATCAATTCGTTGGGCTATTTCTATAAGTGTCACAAAGAGCCCTAGAGTTCGTACTAGAATAACACCTTAAGACAATCAATCAAAAACCTAATGTCACCTAGATACTCCAATGTCACCTCAAGTATCCGTGGGCATGATTATACGACATGCACCGCACAATCTCATTTATCTATTCAACCAACACATCGAACCTCAAAGAGTGCCCCAAAGTTTCTATCGGAGAATCATGACGAAAACGTGTGCCAACCCCTATGCATAGGTTCATGGGAGGAACCCACAAGTTGATCACCAAAACATACATCAAGTGAATCACGTGATATCCCATTGTCACCACAGATATCCACGACAAGACATACATCAAGTGTTCTCAAATCTTTAAAGACTCAATCCGATAAGATATCTTCAAAGGGGAAACTCAATTCATTACAAGAGAGTAGAGGGGGAGGAGAAACATAAGATCCAACTACAATAGCAAAGCTCATGATACATCAAGATCGTGCCAAATCAAGAACATGAGAGAGAGAGAGAGATCAAACACATAGCTACTGGTACATACCCTCAACCCCGCGGGAGAACTACTCCCTCCTTGTCATGAAGAGCACTGGGATGATGAAGATGGCCACCGGAGAAGGATTGCCCCCTCCAGCAGGGTGCCGGAACGGGTCTAGATTGGCTTTCGGTGGCCACGGAGGCTTCTGGCGGCGGAACTCCCGATCTATTGTCTGTTCTGGAAGTTTTAGGACACGTGAGTATACATGGGTGCAAGAAGTACGTCGGTGGACCTTCGGGGGCCCCACGAGGCAAGGGCGCGCCCTGGGGGGGGGGGGGGGCGCCCCCACCCTCATGAGCACCTCCCTTGGCTCCTGACGTGGGGTCCAAGTCCATCCGGTAGCTTTCCTTCCAAAAATAACTTCTCCAGTTGATTTCATTCCGTTTCGACTCCGTTTGATATTCCTTTTCTTCGAAACACTGGAATAGGCAAAAACAGCAATTTTGGGCTGGGCCTCCAGTTAATAGGTTAGTCCCAAAAATTATTTAAAAGTGGATAATAAAGCCCAATATTGCCCAAAACAGTAGATAACATAGCATGGAGCAATCAAAAATTATAGATACGTTGGAGACGTATCATCCTGCATAAGTACTCCTCCAAGTCCTAAGCGAGAAGCGTCGCAATACACTTGGAAATCCTTGCATATATATGAAAGAATCAGCACCGGGGCTGTAACCAAACGTTTCTTCAACTCCTGAAAACTAGCTTCACATTCCTCGGTCCATTTGAACTTGTTGTCCTTCTTCAACAACTCCGTCATAGGCTTCACAATCTTGGAAAAATTCTCAATGAATCTCCGGTAATATCTCGCGAGTCCTAGAAAACCGCGGATCTCCCGAACTGAGGTGGGTGCCAACCACTTAGTTACAGACTAAACCTTGGTGGGGTCTACTGCTATACCTTTTCCTGATATAACATTTCCAAGAAACCCTACTTCCTTCAACCAAAACTCACACTTGCTAAACTTGGCATATGATACGTCTCCAACGTATCTATAATTTTTGATTGCTCCATGTTATATTATCTACTGTTTTGGACTATATTGTGCTTTATTTTCCACTTTTATATTATTTTTGGGACTAACCTATTAACCGGAGGCCCAACCCAGAATTGCTGTTTTTTTGCCTATTTCAGTGTTTCGGATAAACAGAATATCAAACGGAGTCCAAACGGAATAAAATCTTCGGAAACGTGATTTTCTCACCGAACGTGATCCAGGAGACTTGGACCCTACTGCAAGGGATCAAAGCGGTGGTCACGAGGGTGGGGGGCGCGCTCCCCCTAGGGCGCGCCCCTGCCTCGTGGGCCCCTCGTTGCTCCACAGACGTACTCCTTCCTCCTATATATACACACGTACCCCCAAACGATCAGAACAGGAGCCAAAAACCTAATTTCACCGCTGCAACTTTCTGCATCCACGAGATCCCATCTTGGGGCCTGTTCCGGAGCTCCGTCGGAAGAGGGCCGTCATCACGGAGGGCTTCTACATCATCCTAGCCCCTCCGATGAAGTGTGAGTAGTTTACCTTAGACCTTCAGGTCCATAGTTAGTAGCTAGATGGCTTCTTCTCTCTCTTTGAATCTCAATACAAAGTTCTCCCCCTCTCTTGTGGAGATCTATTCGATGTAATCTTCTTTTTGCGGTGTGTTTGTTGAGATCGATGAATTGTGCGTTTATGATCAAGTCTATCTATGAATAATATTTGAATCTTCTCTGAATTCTTTTATGCATGATTGGTTATCTTTGCAAGTCTCTTCGAATTATCCGTTTGGTTTGGCCAACTAGATTGGTAGTTCTTGCCATGGGAGAAGTGCTTAGCTTTGGGTTCGATCTTGCGGTGTCCTTACCCAGTGACAGAAGGGGCAGCAAGGCACGTATTGTATCATTGCCATCAAGGATAACAAGATGGGGTTTATTTCATATTGCATGAATTTATCTCTCTACATCATGTCATCTTGCTTAAGGCGTTACTCTGTTTTTAACTTAATACTCTAGATGCATGCTGGATAGCGGTCGATGAGTGGAGTAATAGTAGTAGATGCAGAATCGTTTCGATCTACTTGTCACGGACGTGATGCCTATATACATGATCATGCCTAGATATTCTCATAATTATGCTCAATTCTATCAATTGCTCAACAGTAATTTGTTCGCCCACCGTAGAATACTTATGCTCTTGAGAGAAGCCACTAGTGAAACCTATGGCCCCCGGGTCTATTCTCATCATATCAATCTCCATCACTTTTATATTGTTTTGCTATTTACTTTGCTTGTACTTTTTACTTTGCATCTTTATATCAAAAATACCAAAAATATTCTATCTATCAGATCTCACTCTCGTAAGTGACCGTGAAGGGCTTGACAACCCCTAATCGCGTTGGTTGCGAGTAGCTATTGCTTTGTGCAGGTACGAGGGACTTGAACGTGGGCTCCTACTGGATTGATACCTTGGTTCTCAATAACTGAGGGAAATACTTACGCTACTCTGCTGCATCATCCCTTCCTCTTCGGGGAAAACCAACGCAAGCTCAAGACGTAGCAGCATACAACTGATGTTCCCTGAGCTTCTCGAGAAGTAAGCGCAAGTGTTCCTTGTGTTCCTCTTCAATCTTCGAGTATACCAAAATATCATCAATGAACACTACTAAAAAGTGTTCCTTGTTGTACTACCGACGCAGGGCTTCGCCTAAGCACTGTAACGGTATGATCGAGGTGGAATTTGGTGGCAGGGGGCACCGCACACGGCTAAGGAACGATCTCAAAGATCAACTTGTGTGTCTTGGGGTGTCCCCTGCCCCCGTATATAAAGGATGGAGGGAGGGAGGCTGGCCGGCCAGAGAGAGGGAGGCGCAGGAGGAGTCCTACTCCTACCGGGAGTAGGACTCCCCCCTCCAATCCTAGTCCAACTAGGAATCCTTAAACGGGAGAGAGAGAGAGAGAGCTGGCCGGCCCCTCTCCTAGTCCTAATAGGACTAGGGAGAGGGGGGAGGCGCAGCCCTATGTGGGCTGCCCTCTCACCTTTCCACTAAGGCCCATGTTGGCCCATTTGGCTCCCGGGGGGTTCCGGTAACCCTCCCGGTAATCCGGTAAAATCCCGATTTCACCCGGAACACTTCCGGTATCCAAACATAGGCTTCCAATATATCAATCTTTACGTCTCGACTATTTCGAGACTCCTCGTCATGTCCGTGATCACATCCAGGACTCCGAACAACCTTCGGTACATCAAAATGCATAAACTCATAATAACTGTCATCGTAACGTTAAGCGTGCGGACCCTACGGTTCGAGAACAATGTAGACATGACCGAGACACGTTTCCGGTCAATAACCAATAGCGGGACCTGGATGCCCATATTGGCTCCTACATATTCTACGAAGATCTTTATCGGTCAGACCGCATAACAACATACGTTGTTCCCTTTGTCATCGGTATGTTACTTGCTCGAGATTCGATCGTCGGTATCCAATACCTAGTTCAATCTCGTTACTGGCAAGTCTCTTTACTCGTTCCGTAATACATCATCTCATAACTAACATCTTAGTTATTATGCTTGCAAGGCTTATGTGATGTGTATTACCGAGAGGGCCCAGAGATACCTCTCCGACAATCGGAGTGACAAATCCTATTCTCGAAATATGCCAACCCAACATCTACCTTTGGAGACACCTGTAGTACTTCTTTATAATCACCCAGTTACGTTGTGACGTTTGGTAGCACCCAAAGTGTTCCTCCGGTAAACGGGAGTTGCATAATCTCATAGTCATAGGAACATGTATAAGTCATGAAGAATAGCAACAGCAACATACTAAATGATCGGGTGCTAAGCTAATGGAATGGGTCATGTCAATCAGATCATTCAACTAATGATGTGACCTCGTTAATCAAATAAAAACTCTTTTGTCCATGGTTAGGAAACATAACCATCTTTGATTAACGAGCTAGTCAAGTAGAGGCATACTAGTGACACTCTGTTTGTCTATGTATTCACACATGTATTATGTTTCCGGTTAATACAATTCTAGCATGAATAATAAACATTTATCATGATATAAGGAAATAAATAATAACTTTATTATTGCCTCTAGGGCATATTTCCTTCAGTCTCCCACTTGCACTAGAGTCAATAATCTAGTTCACATCGCCATGTGATTTAACAGCAATAGTTCACATCACCATGTGATTAACACCCATAGTTCACATCGTCATGTGACCAACACTCAAAGGGTTTACTAGAGTCAGTAATCTAGTTCACGTATCTATGTGATTAACACCCAAAGAGTACTAAGGTGTGATCATGTTTTGCTTGTGAGATAATTTTAGTCAACGGGTCTGTCACATTCGATCCATAGGTATTTTGCAAGTTCTATGTCTACAATGCTCTACACGGAGCTATTCTAGCTAATTGCTCCCACTTTCAATATGTATCCAGATTGAGACTTTAGATTCATCTGGATCAGTGTCAAAAACTTGCATCGACGTAACCCTTTACGACGAACCTTTTTGTCACATCCATAATCGAGAAACATATCCTTATTTCACTAAGGATAATTCTGACCGCTGTCCAGTGATCTACTCCTAGATCACTATTGTACTCCCTTGCCAAATCAATGCAGGGTATACAATAGATCTGGTATACAGCATGACATACTTTATAGAACCTATGGCCAAGGCATAGGGAATGACTTTCATTCTCTTTCTATCTTCTGCCGTGGTCGGGCTTTGAGTCTTACTCAACTTCACACCTTGTAATACAGGCAAGAACTCTTTCTTTGACTGCTCCATTTTGAACTACTTCAAAATCTTGTCAAGGTATGTACTCATTGAAAAAACTTATCAAGCGTCTTGATCTATCTCTATAGATCTTGAAGCTCAATATGTAAGCAGCTTCACCGAAGTCTTTCTTTGAAAAACTCCTTTCAAACACTCCTTTATGCTTTACAGAATAATTCTACATTATTTCCGATCAACAATATGTCAGTCACATATACTTATCAGAAATGCTGTAGTGCTCCCACTCACTTTCTTGTAAATACAGGCTTCACCACAAGTCTGTATAAAACTATATGCTTTGATAAACTCATCAAAGCGTATATTCCAACTCCGAGATGCTTGCACCAGTCCATAAATGGATCGCTGGAGTTTGCACACTTTGTTAGCTCCCTTTGGATCGACAAAACCTTCCGGTTGCATCATATACAACTCTTCTTTAATAAATCTGTTAAGGAATGCAGTTTTGTTTATCCATTTGCCAGATTTCATAAAATTCGGCAATTACTAACATGATTCGGACAGACTTAAGCATAGATACGAGTGAGAGAATCTCATCGTAGTCAACACCTTGAACTTGTCGAAAACCTTTTGCGACAATTCTAGCTTTGTAGATAATAACATTACTATCAGCGTCCGTCTTCCTCTTGAAGATCCATTTATTCTCAATTGCTTGCCGATCATCGGGCAAGTCAACCAAAGTCCAAACTTTGTTCTCATACATGGATCATATCTCAGATTTCATGGCCTCAAACCATTTCGCGGAATCTGGGCTCATCATCGCTTCCTCATAGTTCGTAGGTTCGTCATGGTCAAGTAACATGACCTCCAGAACAGGATTACCGTACCATTCTGGTGCGGATCTTACTCTGGTTTACCTACGAGATTCGGTAGTAACTTGATCCGAAGTTTCATGATCATTATCATTAGCTTCCTCACTAATTGGTGTAGGAGTCACAAGAACAGATTTCTGTGATGAACTACTTTCCAATAAAGGAGAAGGTACACTTACCTTATCAAGTTCTACTTTCCTCCCACTCACTTCTTTCGAGAGAAACTCCTTCTCTAGAAAGTATCCATTATAAGCAATGAATGTCTTGCCTTAGGATCTGTGATAGAAGGTGTACCCAACAGTCTCCTTTTGGGTATCCTATGAAGACATATTTCTCCGATTTGGTTTTGAGCTTATCAGGATGAAACTTTTTCACATAAGCATCACAACCCCAAACTTTAAGAAACGACTACTTTGGTTTCTTGCTAAACCACAGTTCAGATTGTGTCGTCTCAACGGACTTAGATGGTGCCCCTTTTTAATGTGAATGCAGCTGTCTCTAATGCATAACCCCAAAACGATAGTGGTAGATCGGTAAGAGACATCATAGATCGCACTATATCTAATAAAGTACGGTTATGACATTCGGACACACCATTACACTATGGTGTTCCTTGTGGCGTGAGTAATGAAACTATTTCAAATTGTTTTTAACTGAAGGCCAAACTCGTAACTCAAATACTCTTCTCTACGATCAAATCATAGAAACTTTGTTTTCTTGTTACGATGATTTTTTCACTTCACTCTGAAATTCTTTGAACTTTTCAAATGTTTCAGACTTATGTTTCATCAAGTAGATATACTCATATCTGCTCAAATCATCTGTGAAGATCTGAAAATAATGATACCTGTCGCGAGCCTCAATATTCATCGGACCACATACATCAGTATGTATGATTTCCAACAAATCTGTTGCTCGCTCCATTGTTCCGAAGAATAGAGTCTTAGTCATCTTGCCCATGAGGCATGGTTCGCAAGCATCAACTGATTCATAATCAAGTGATTCTAAAAGCCCATCATCATGGAGTTTCTTCATGCGCTTTACACTAATATGACCTAAACGGCAGTGCTACAAATAAGTTGCACTATCATTATTAACTTTGCATCTTTTGGTTTCAATATTATGATTATGTGTATCACTACGATCGAGATCCAATGAACTATTTTCATTGGGTGTGTAACCATATAAGGTTTTATTCATGTAAACAGAACAACAATTTATTCTCTTACTTAAATGAATAACCGTATTACAATAAACATGATCAAATCATATTCATGCTCAACGCAAACACCAAATAACACTTATTTAGGTTCAACACTAATCCCAAAATTATAGGGAGTGTGCAATGATGATCATATCAATCTTGGAACCACTTCCAACACACATCGTCACTTCACCCTTAACTAGTCTCTGTTTATTCTGCAACTCCCGTTTCGAGTTACTAATCTTAGCAACTGAACTAGCATCAAATACTGAGGGGTTTGCTATAAACACTAGTAAAGTACACATCGATAACATGTATATCAAATATACTTATGTTCACTCTGCCATCCTTCTTATCCGCCAATCACTTGGGGTAATTCCACTTCCAGTGACCAGTCCCTTTGCAGTAGAAGCACTTAGTCTCAGGCTTAGGATCAGACTTGAGCTTCTTCACTTGAGCAGCAATTTGCTTGCCGTTCTTCTTGAAGTTCCCCTTCTTTCCTTTGCCCTTTTTCTTGAAACTAGTGGTCTTGTCAACCATCAACACTTGATGTTTTTCTTTGATTTCTACCTTCGTTGATTTCAGCATCACGAAGAGCTTGGGAGTTGTCTCCGTTATCCCTTGCATATTATAGTAGATCACGAAGTTCTACTAACTTAGTGATGGTGACTAGAGAATTCTGTCAATCACTATCTTATCTGGAAGATTAACTCCCACTTGATTCAAGCGATTGTAGTACCCAGACAATCTGAGCACATGCTCACTAGTTGAGCGATTCTCCTCCATCTTTTAGCTATAGAACTTGTTGGAGACTTCATATCTCTCAACTCGGGTATTTGCTTGAAATATTAACTTCAACTCCTGGAACATCTCATATGCTCCATGACGTTCAAAACATCTTTGAAGTCCCGATTCTAAGCCATTAAGCATGGTGCACTTAAACTATCAAGTAGTCATCATATTGAGCTAGCCAAACGTTCATAACGTCTGCATCTGCTCCTGCAATAGGTCTGTCACCTAGCGGTGCATCAAGGACATAATTCTTCTGTGCAGCAATGAGGATAAACCTCAGATCACGGATCCAATCCGCATCATTGCTACTAACATCTTTCAACACAATTTTCTCTAGGAACATATCAAAAATAAACACAGGGAAGCAACAACGCGAGCTATTGATCTACAACATAATTTGCAAAATACTACCAGGACTAAGTACATGATAAATTTAAGTTCAATTAATCATATTACTTAAGAACTCCCACTTAGATAGATATCCCTCTAATCCTCTAAGTGATCACGTGATCCAAATCAACTAAACCATAACCGATCATCACGTGAGATGGAGTAGTTTTCAATGGTGAACATCATTATGTTGATCATATCTACTATATGATTCACGCTCGACCTTTCGGTCTCCGTGTTCCGAGGCCATATCTGTATATGCTTGGCTCGTCAAGTATAACCTGAGTATTCCGCGTGTGCAACTGTTTTGCACCCGTTGTATTTGAACGTAGAGCCTATCACACCCGATCATCACGTGGTGTCTCAGCACGAAGAACTTTTGCAATGGTGCATACTCAGGGAGAACACTTCTTGATAATTTAGTGAGAGATCATCTTATAATGCTACCGTCAATCAAAGCAAGATAAGATGCATAACAGGATAAACATCACATGCAATCAATATAAGTGATATGATATGGCCATCATCATCTTGTGCTTTGTGATCTCCATCTCCGAAGCACCGTCATGATCACCATCGTCACCGGCGTGACACCTTGATCTCCATCATAGCATCGTTGTCGTCTCGCCAATCTTATGCTTCCACGACTATCACTACCGCTTAGCAATAAAGTAAAGCATTACATCGCGATTTCATTGCATACAATAAAGCGACAACCATATGGCTCCTGCCAGTTGCCGATAACTCGGTTACAAAACATGATCATCTCATACAATAAAATCAGCATCATGCCTTGACCATATCACATCACAACATGCCCTGCAAAAACAAGTTAGACGTCCTCTACTTTGTTGTTGCAAGTTTTACGTGGCTGCTACGGGCTTAAGTAAGAACTCATCTCACCTACGCTTCAAAACCACAACGATAGTTCGTCAAATAGACTCCGTTTTAACCTTCTCAAGGACCGGGCGTAGCCACACTTGGTTCAACTAAAGTTGGAGAGACAGTCTTCCGCAAGCCATCTATGTGCAAAGCACGTCGAGGGAACCGGTCTTGCGTAAGAGTACGCGTAAGGTTGGTCCGGATTGTCTCGTCCAACAATACCGCCGAACCAAAGTATGACATGCTGGTAGGCAGTATGACTTGTATCGCCCACAACTCACTTGTGTTCTACTCATGCAAATAACATCAAACCATAAAAACCTAGGCTCGGATGCCACTGTTGGGGAACGTAGTAATTTCGAAAATTTTCCGATGCACACATAAGATCATGGTGATGCATATCAACGAGGGGGAGAGTGTTGTCTACGTACCAACGCAGACCGACTGCGGAAGCGATCACACAACGTAGAGGAAGTAGTCGTACGTCTTCTTCACGATCCGACCGATCCAAGCACCGTTACTCCGGCACCTCCGAGTTCTTAGCACATGTTCAGCTCGATGACGTTCCTCGGGCTCCGATCCAGCAAAGCGTCGAGGAAGAGTTCCGTCAGCACGACGGCGTGGTGACGATCTTGATGTACTACCGACGCAGGGCTTCCCCTAAGCGCTGTAACGGTATGATTGAGGTGGAATTTGGTGGCAGGGGGCACCGCACACGGCTAAGGAACGATCTCAAGGATCAACTTGTGTGTCTTGGGGTGTCCCCTGCCCCCGTATATAAAGGATGGAGGGAGGGAGGCTGGCCGGCCAGAGAGAGGGATGCGTAGGAGGAGTCCTACTCCTACCGGGACTAGGACTCCCCCCCTCCAATCCTAGTCCAACTAGGAATCCTTAAACGGGAGAGAGAGAGAGGTGGCCGGCCCCTCTCCTAGTCCTAATAGGACTAGGGAGAGGGGGGGAGGCGCAGCCCTATGTGGGCTGCCCTCTCACCTTTCCACTAAGGCCCATGTTGGCCCATTTGGCTCCCGGGGGGTTCCGGTAACCCTCCCGGTAATCCGGTAAAATCCCGATTTCACCCGGAACACTTCCGGTGTCCAAACATAGGCTTCCAATATATCAATCTTTACGGCTCGACTATTTCGAGACTCCTCGTCATGTCCGTGATCACATCCGGGACTCTAAACAACCTTCGGTACATCAAAATGCATAAACTCATAATAACTGTCATCGTAACGTTAAGCGTGAGGACCCTACGGTTCGAGAACAATGTAGACATGACCGAGACACGTTTCCGGTCAATAACCAATAGAGGAACCTGGATGCCCATATTGGCTCCTACATATTCTACGAAGATCTTTATTGGTCAGACCGCATAACAACATACGTTGTTCCCTTTGTCATCGGTATGTTACTTGCTCGAGATTCGATCGTCGGTATCCAATACCTAGTTCAATCTCATTACTGGCAAGTCTCTTTACTCGTTCCGTAATACATCATATCATAACTAACATCTTAGTTATTATGCTTGCAAGGCTTATGTGATGTGTATTACCGAGAGGGCCCAGAGATACCTCTCCGACAATCGGAGTGACAAATCCTATTCTCGAAATACGCCAACCCAACATCTACCTTTGGAGACACCTGCAGTACTCCTTTATAACCACCTAGTTACGTTGTGACGTTTGGTAGCACCCAAAGTGTTCCTCCGGTAAACGGGAGTTGCATAATCTCATAGTCATAGGAACATGTATAAGTCATGAAGAATAGCAACAGCAACATACTAAACGATCGGGTGCTAAGATAATGGAATGGGTCATGTCAATCAGATCATTCAACTAATGATGTGACCTCGTTAATCAAATAACAACTCTTTTGTCCATGGTTAGGAAACATAACCATCTTTGATTAACGAGCTAGTCAAGTAGAGGCATACTAGTGACACTCTGTTTGTCTATGTATTCACACATGTATTATGTTTCCAGTTAATACAATTCTAGCATGAATAATAAACATTTGTCATGATATAAGGAAATAAATAATAACTTTATTATTGCCTCTAGGGCATATTTCCTTCAAAAACTTATCCAAAAACTCTATGAACACCTTATTCATCATACTCATGAAGTAGGCAGGGGCGTTGGTCAATCCAAATTACATGACCGTGTACTCATATAGCCCACACTTGTAGTGAAAGCTGTCTTAGGTATATCCTATTCTTGGATCTTCAGCTGGTGGTATCCTGATCGTAGATCAATCTTGGAAAATACTTTAGCTCCTTGCAGCTGGTCAAACAAATCATTGATCATCGGTAGTGGGTACTTGTTCTTGATCGTCACTTCATTCAATGCTCGATAATAAACAACCATTCTCAAAGATCCATCCTTCTTCACAACCAAGAGCACTGGGGCTCCCCACGGGGATGAACTTCGTCAAATGTAACCTTTCTCCAATAACTCCTTAATTTGTTTCTTAATTTCCTCCATATCATTTGCGAGTATCCGGTATGGCCTCTTTGATATTGGTCCGGTGCCTGGCAACGACTCTATAAAAAATTCTGTGTCTCGATATGGTGGCATGCCTGGTAGTTCCTCTGGAAATACATCTGATGACCCAAAAGTGTAGGGGATCTATTGTAGCCTTTTCGATAAGTAAGAGTGTCGAACCCAACGAGGAGCAGAAGCAAATGATAAGCAGTTTTCAATAAGGTATTCTCTCCAAGTACTGAAATTATCGGTAACAGATAGTTGTGTGATAAGGTAATTTGTAAGGAGTAGCAAGTAATAAAAGTAAATAAAGTGCAGCAAGATGGCCCAATCCTTTTTGTAGCAAAGGACAAGCCTGGACAAACTATAATATGAAGGAAAGCGCTCCCGAGGACACATGGGAATTATCGTCAAGCTTGTTTTCATCATGTTCATATGATTCGAGTTCAGTACTTTGATAATCTGATATGTGGGTGGACCGGTGCTTGGGTACTGTCCTTACTTGGACAAGCATACCACTTATGATTAACCCCCATTGCAAGCATCCGCAACTACAATAGAAGTATTAAGGTAAACCTAACCATAGCATGAAACGTATGGATCCAAATCAGCCCCTTACGAAGCAACGCATAAACTAGGGTTTAAGCTTCTGTCACTCTAGCAACCCATCATCTACTTATTACTTCCCAATGCCTCCCTCTAGGCCCAAACAATGGTGAAGTGTCATGTAGTCGACGTTCACATGACACCACTAGAGGGATGACAACATACATCTCATCAAAATATAGAACGAATACCAAATTCACATGAATACTTATAGCAAGACCTCTCCCATGTCCTCAGGAACAAATGTAACTACGCACAAAGCATATTCATGTTCATAATCAGAGGGGTATTAATATGCATAATGGATCTGAACATATGATCTTCCACCAAGTAAACCAACTAGCATCAACTACAAGGAGTAATCAACACTACTAGCAACTCGGCCATAGGTACCAATCTGAGGTTTGGATACAAAGATTTGATACAAGAGATGAACTAGGGTTTTAGATGAGATGGTGCTGGTGAAGATGTTGATGGAGATTGACCCCCTCCCGATGATAGGATCGTTGGTGATGACGATGGTGATGATTCCCCCCTCCCGGAGGGAAGTTTCCCCGGCATAACAGCTCCGCCGGAGCCCTAGATTGGTTCCGCCAAGGTTCCGCCTCATGGCGGCGGAGTTTCTTCACGTGAGCTTGCTTATGATTTTTTCTCGGACGAAAGACCTCATATAGCAGAAGATGGGCATCAGAGGGCCACCAGGGGGCCCACGAGGAAGGGGGCGCACCCTTGTGGACGGTGGATGGCCCCTCTCTGGTACTTCTTTCGCCTAAATTTTTATATATATTCTGAAACGTGCTCCCGTGAAGTTTCAGGACTTTTGGAGATGTGCAGAATAGGTCTCTAATATTTGCTCCTTTTCCAACCCATAATTCCAGTTGCCGGCATCCCCCCTCTGCATGAAAACCTTGTAAAATAAGAGAGAGTAGGCATATGTATTGTGACATAATGTGTAATAACAGCCCATAATTCAATAAATATCGATATAAAAGCATGATGCAAAATGGACGTATCAACTCCCCCAAACTTAGACCTCGCTTGTCCTCAAGCGAAAGCCGAAATCGAAAAATATGTCTACATGTTTGGAGATAGAGGTGTCGATAAAAATAAAATACGGACATGAGGTCATCATGAGCATTCTTAGAGCAACAACATATATATATATATATATATATATATATATATAGAGAGAGAGAGAGAGAACGACTTTCCTACCATCACTAGCAGCGGAGAGTGCTATCGGGACCCTTGACTTGCATCAAGATCCGAACTTTTAGTTGGATAAGGTTCTGAATTGTTGCATTATTGGAGATCGCATTTACAAAAGTGGAAAGCATGTGGAGGGCTTTACTGGACGGTGGATGAAAATGGCAACCTAGTGTCTGAAATGGCAGACTTATACGTGGAATGGGGACAACTGCTTTCCAGCATTGGTCAGCTAGCGTGCTCTATTTTGGGAAGCCTATTATCTAGGTTTTGTTGATTTGCTAGTAGTGAAAGGTTCCTTACATGTCAGTTTATTTTTAGTAGGTTTTAGTTTGAAAGGTCCTGTTCATCTAATGCATAAGCTGCCGAGGAGGGTTCCGCACCTTTTCATATTCAGCATAGCCCACGGGCCGTTTGTCTTTAGCCTTCGCGTGAACAGGAGTAGGCTCGTCACCCAGATTCTTGGATCTACCTATTGGCGCCATATTGTTGTCGAACCTTTTCATTTTCTTGCTGGCACGGTGCCTGTTAATGGTATGCACCTTCTAAGTAGCCAGTTAGCTAATAAAAACTATGTTTATACACATATCAGGATAACAAACGCACACTTGGTTGTTTCGGAAAAAAGTGCACGGCCATGGTTATATTTTTCCATTATATCATCGGCAAGCTGACGTGACGCAGTATTGCAGTTAATGAGTGGTGGTATTGCGCCGGCCCTTATAGGCAAAATTTCTTTTTATTATGTATTGTATGTGGCAGTTTGTTTAAGGTCAGTGCCCTTCATGACAAAATTTTTTTTACTACCTCCGTCTGGGGTTATCATGGTTTGTACTTTTTCTATGACCTAATTTCAACATGTATTTGAATTAACAATATATAAAGTATATCTTACACGAGTATATTTGTTGAGTCGATATTTGTAAGAGGTGTTCCAGACATATTTTATTTTCTTATGTCCCCTTGTTTCATGTCCTATTCCTAGAATCTTCATAACATTTCCTTAATTTGTTCAGAAATAACTCTTCATTGTTCTACTAAAAATTGTACTGCATTGTGTTGTCATTTGGTAAATGTTATCCATAAAAGCATACACTTATTGAAAATAAAATTACTCATAGCATGGTATTGCGGTTGTCTATGCTGTCACGGTCGATAAAGAGGTTTGTGTTAATATATATGATTGCACCAATAATAGTATGAATGTACTCAAAAATCCTGTTCGCAAATCGCACTGATAAACCTCAAAACAGATCTAGGGTTCTAGAGTCCACCTCGTCTGCAGTGGACTTAGGGCCATGGCATTGTGGTGGGTCCTTGCCCTTGCCAAAGGGAGGGTGTGTTAGGCATAGCCATGTTCGTGTTGTACGTTTATCATAGTCTTGGTGATTTTCTCCGATTTGGTTGTAGTTCGTCTACTTTGTGTGTCTTTAGATTTGAGTTTTTTTTCATTTCTGAAGAAAACGTACAACCATTGTGACAACAAACCTTTAATATGTGCCTACACAACATCCCAGAGTGTGGGAACATGCCACACTCGCAAGAGTTAGTGTCACCCTCCTTGTCGACGTCGATCTCATAAGTAACTTTGCACCAGCGCTTTCTGGTTTCAGCGTTTATATGCTCCACTTTCATTTTGCCTTCAACATGCAAACCTTTCACCATATATGGCCCAGATTGATATAGCTCGTCAGAGAATATCTTAAACATTACCCTGGTGTACATGCTGGATGCGTGGTGTTCGATTGGGAAATTATATTTTAGGACGGTCTTGTCCTGCACACACATGTCATATCTTTTGATGGTTAATGGTTGATCACTACATCTCAATGGAAAAAAGTCCATACGTGCTTAAGATGTTCTACCTTATCTGTGTGTGCTTGCTCCTAGTCTTCTTCGGAACACCGATCCGCGTACATTTTGTTGAACTGAATGACAAATGAATTCAGAGGTGCTGATCCTGCAACGTACCTTTTTAATACATTGTCCATGCACTCACTACGCTGTGTGCTGCACATTTTCGCACAAAATACGTCGATCAAATATGGCTTAGCCCACTTTACTCTGACCTCATAAATCTACTTTAAAAACGAGTTCCTCTCACTCTTTCTCAATCTCATCTACTGTCATCATCTCATTTACAAGCAAACCGAATTCGATTCTGAATTCAGTTCATTTCCTATATATACTACCATCCTTTTCCATCATCTTCTTTAGTACACGCCATTTGCATCAGTGGTGCACCGTTATTGGCATAACATCTGCAATGGAAAGCTCCATCTGTCTACTTTGATCTGAAAAGTATTTCTGTACGACAAAAAAACAGGGTAACTCTATCAGATTTCAGTGTGACTGGCAAAGATACTACTATAGAAACATACGCTTGAATAATGACCATCCATCTGGTTAATATTATGTCTTTACTACAAAATTTTAATGCGTAATATTTCTTTGATATATAGGCGTGATTAGCACGGAGGAAATCAGTGCGAAAACCGATATGTAAACCGTTGCATGTTCTTGTATTGAGAGGGTTACCTCTGACGTCTAATCCATCCTGTGCCCGGCATAGTAGGCGGCACGGGGGATTCCGTTGATTTCCTGTCATTCTCTTCTTCGACTAGATCCATGTTGATTCGGTTTTGAAACGAGGGTATCCGACTCATGGTTGTGGAAAAGATATCATCCATGGGGACTTCACCTGTCACTGGATCTATCGCCGAGAATAGGGTAAGAAAATTGTTACATGATCGAAAGAGGCCATGGAAGAAGGACATTAACGGGTCTGCGCGTGAGTAACTCACCTGTGCGGTGGACGAAACCATTAGGGTGCGCTGCGCCATCGTTCTCCTCCATTTTTGCTACCGAACACTGGCTGTGAAGATTGATATGACTGGGAACTATGAGTGTGTGTTGGGTTTGGGTTACTCCGGGAAGATGGTATGGTCGCGGGGATATTCACGTCCTACCAGCACGGTTGTCATTATCTCTGAATGACCTGCAGACCGTGGTCACGGGTGTGTACATTTTGTTTCTTTGACTTTTTTTGTGTGGCATGTTCTGACCTGTGGACGTACCTGGCCATTGTTATGTTACTTGAAAACAAACAAAATTCCAAAAAGACGAGCCCTACCGAGTAACGCAAATATATCCCCAAATTTTTGAAATGATTATGTGCACTAACACAACATAAATCTCAATAAAGTCCTTTTCAATGATTTTAATGTGATTGTGTTAATTTTTATGTACATTCCTCTAACTCGTTAGCTCATAAGGGCATCTCGAACATGGACCCTGAGAACGCCCGCAGCCGTCATGACTCAGCGAGTAAAATGCACAGAACCACCACTTTAGCATCATAGCTCTCGGAAAACCATCACTTTACAAAACGTGACATTTAGCACCGAACCAAAAAATTGACAGGGCAAAAAACACTGATTCAAAATGCTAAGCATTTGAATGACGTCACTAATCGGCTAGACCCGTCTGTCGGGCTGAGTTGGCAGAAAAAAAATGCCAAACAGGCAAGTTGACTTGGTCTTCTTCTTCCTCCTTCGTCATTTCTTCAGATCTCCATTGGTCACCAAAGGCTCTCTGCTCCTCACACTGCCTCCATAACCGCCGCCTCTACTCCGGTCAAACCCAAGAAACTAGCCCGCCCTCGGAGTAGGATGCATCAGCGACTCCATCCCCGTATACACCCAAGGCAGCCGAGCCCTCCCTCGCCGGAATCAACCATGGCCGCCATGGCTATGCGTCCTCCACAGCTCCATCACCGCACCAAAATCCGACAATCTCTTCTAACATCCCCCGCCGCTCTCCACCAAATTCCGGCCCTCTCTCACCATCTCCTTCCTTCCATCGCCGACGCATGAAAACGGGGGAGAATTTGTGAAAGATGGAGGTGGCACAGGTGTTGGAGGATTCGAGCATCAAGCTCGGCCGGAAGATCACACCTGTTGTGCAGCAAACTAGCCGCGTCAAAGCGAAGAACGCAAAGGAGAAGAAGATCAAGAAGCAGATGGCCGCCGGTGTGACGACCAAGCTGCTAGATATGCACAATCATGCTTTATTGACAATGTTTCACTTTGTAGTCTTATTGTTCTTGTTTGGTGTACATGAAGTTGGACAAGAAAAACTACACCATCATGCATTGTTGGTTGAAGATGAATGTACAACCGAAGTTGAACATTTTCATATCCAATACCCCCTACAAAGCCATGGAGGAAGAAACAGGTGAAACTACGAACCCAACCCAAGTGCCGTCGGATCACATGTGAAGCTCTAGGACCTAAAGGAGGAGAAAAAGGTGGAGAGGTTCAAAATGTACTCAATTACAACCGCCTGTTCATTATTGTTGAGAAAACGGTCCCCTCTCCGATTAAAAGGAGTGCCCTCATACGAGTTTGTAAGGTTTGTGCAATGGACAATGAAGGTTCCGGTGTCACTATGACGGTATGACAATAGAAGAACACCATGTGGGAGAGGGAGAGAGGTCCGGAGTATATGGATTGTCGTTCAGATGACATTGTAATGCTACGGTGATACTAGACCACCGTGGAGGTATAACTTGCATGTTTCATTTACCGTCAGAGGGAGCCACACACACACACACACAGATAGATAGATAGATAGATAGATAGATAGATAGAGAGAGAGTGTGTGTGTGTGTGTATGTGTGTGTGTGTATGTGTGTGTGTGAGAGAGAGAGACCTTTGAAGTATATGGATTGTCGAGAGTGGCGGGGGACCATTAGAGGGAGCCACTCGACTAGGATGGTGCCCAAGGGGCTTGACGTTCATGGTATAAAAGATGCCCGGTTCAATAAGATGAGTGCATGCATACAATTGTGCAAGGTTTGGGCAGTGCCAAATAAAGGTTCATGTATCATTATAATAGTAAGGCGATACTACTAGACCAACGTGAAGATATAACTTGCATGTTTCACTTACCGTCAAAGGGACCAACACACACACACACACACACAATGAGAGAGAGAGGGAGAGAGGTCCGGAGTATAAGAATTGTCGGGAGTGGCAGTGGACCGTCAGAGGGAGGCACTCAACTACGGTGGTGCCCGAGGGGCATACCTTTCAAGCTATAAAAGGTGCCCTGTCCAATAAAAAGAGTGCACGCATATAATTGTGCAAGGTTTGGGCAATGCAAAATAAAGGTTCATGGGTCATTATAATTTGACGGTTATATTAGACCATTGTGGAGGTATAACCTGCATGTTTCATTTACTGTCACACACACACACACACCCACACACTAAGAGAGTGGGAGAGAGGTCCGCAATATATGAACTGTTGGGAGTGCCGGTAGACCGTCAGAGGGAACCACGCAACTAGGGTGGTGCCCGGGGGGCATAACTTTCATGCTATAAAAGGTGCACGGTCCAACAAAAAGAGTGCATGTATACAATTGTGCATGGTTTGCGATATGCAAAATAAAAGTTCGTGTGTCATTGTAATGGTACGGTGATACTAGACCACCGTGGAGGTATACCTTGCATGTTTTACTTATTACCAGAGGGAGCCACACACACATGCGCGCGCGCGCACACACACACACACACACACACACAGAGAGAGATAGAGAGAGAGAGAGAGAGAGAGAGAGAGAGAGAGTATGGATTGTCCAGAATGGCGGCAGACCGTCAGAAGGAGCCACTCGACTCGGGTGGTGCCCAAGGGGCATACTGTGCATGCTATAAAAGGTGCCCCGTTCAATAAGAGGAGTGCATGCATAAAATTGTGCAAGGTTTGGGCCGTGCGAAGTAAAGGTGCATGTTTCATTATAATGGTATGGCGATACTAGACCGCCGTGATAGCATGGAGGTATAACTTGCATGTTTCACTTACTGTCAGAGGGAGCGACACACACCCACACACAATGAGAGAGAGGGAGAGAGGTACAGAGTATATGGTTTGTCGGGAGTGGCGGCGGACCGTCAGAGGGAGCAACTCAACTAGGGTCGTGCCCGAGGGGCATACCTTTCATGCTATAAAAGGTGCCCGGTCCAATAAAAAGAGGGCATGCATAAAATTGTGCAAGGTTTGGGCATGTACCAAATAAAGGTTCATGTGTCATTATAATGGTACGGCGATACTACACCACCGTCTAGATATAACTTGCATGTTTCACTTACAGTCAGAGGGAGCCACACACGCAGGCATGCACACACACACACACACACACAGTGAGAGAGAGGGAGAGAGGTCTAGATTATATGGACTGTTGGATCTGGCGGCAGACTGTCAGAGGGAGCCACTCAAGTAGGGTGGTGCACGAGGGGCATAACTTTCATTGTATAAAAGGTGCCCGGTCCAATAAAAAGAGTGTATGCATACAATTGTGCAAGGTTTGGGCAATGACAAATAAAGGTCCATGGATCATTATCATTGTACTATTATATTAGACAACCTCGGAGGTAAAACCTACATGTTTCACTTACCGTCAGAGGGAGCCACAGTGGATCATTATCGTTGATGTGCCATTGTAATGGTGCGGTGATACTAGATCACAGTGGAGGTATAATTTGCATGTTTCACTTATTGTCAGAGGGAGCCACACACATACACACACACAATGAGAGAGAGGGAGAGAGGTTTGGAGTATATGGATTGTCGGGAGTGGCGGCGGACCGTCAGAGGGAGCAACTCAACTAGGGTGCTGCCCGAGAGGCATACGTTTCATGCTATAAAAGGTGTCCGGTCCAATAAAAAGAGTGCATGTATACAATTGTGCAGGGTTTGGGCAATGCCAAATACAAGTTCAGGTGTCATTGTAATGGTACAGTGATACTAGACCACCGTGGAGGTATAACTTGCATGTTTCACTTACCTCCAGAGGGAGCCACACACAATTATGCACGCACACGCATGCGCACGCGCGCGCGCGCGCGCGCGCGCACACACACGCAGAGAGAGGTCCGGAGTATATGGATTGTCGGGAGTGGCAGCAGACCGTCAGAGGGAGCCACTCGACTAGGGTGGTGCACGAGGGGCATAACGTTCATGCTATAAAAGGTGCCCGACCCGTTTCAATAAGAGGAGTGCATCCATAAGATTGTGCAAGGTTTGGGCAGTGCCAAATAACTGTTCATGTGTCATTATAAGGGTAAGGTGATACTAGACCACCGTGAAGATATAATTTGCGTGTTTCACTTACCATCAAAGGGAGCCACACACACACACACACACACACACACACACACACACACACACATAATGAGAGAGAGGGAGAGAGGTCCGGAGTATAGGGATTGTCGGGTGTGGCGTGGACCGTCAGAGGGAGCCAGTCAACTAGGGTGGTGCCCGAGGGGTATAACTTTCGTGCTATAAAAGGTGCCTAGTCCAATAAAAAGAGTGAATGCATACAATTGTGCAAGGTTCGGGCAATGCCAAATAACGGTTCATGGGTCATTATAATTGTACTATTATATTAGCTTGCATGTTTCACACACACACACACACACACACACACACACACACACTAAGAGAGAGGGAGAGAGGTCGGGCGTATATGGATTGTCGGGAGTGGTGGCGGATAGTCACAGGGAACCACTCAACTAGGGTGGTGCCCGAGGGCATAACTTTTGTGCTATCAAAGGTCCTGGGCCAATAAAAAGAGTGCATGTATACAATTGTGCAAGGTTTGGGCAATGCCAAATACACGTTCATGTGTCATTGTATTGGTACGGTGATACTAGACCACCATGGAGGTATAACTTGCATGTCACACACACACACACACACACACACACACAGAGAGAGAGAGAGAGAGAGAGGTTCGAAGTATTTGGATTGTCGGGAGTGGTGGCGGACAATCAGAGGGAGCCACTGGACTTGGGTGCTGCCCGAGGGGCATAACGTTTATGCTATAAAAGGTGGCTGGTTCAATAAGAGGAGTGCATGCATACAATTGTGCAATGTTTGGGCAGTGACAAATAAAGGTTCATGTGCCATTATAATGATCCATGAGTACATTGGATAGTGCTAAACCACTCCTACCAACTGAAGCATCATGTTCACTAACAAAAATATTGCAAGCATGGTTTGGTTTTGGATTTTGAAAATAAAATAACACAATCTGTTTCCTAAAAAGTCAAAAACCCAAATCTAGTTGGTCGGACGCATATAGGAGGAAGAGAAGCAATAGAAGATGTGCTCCCACCCCCCTTCTTCATCCGCCGTCGTTGATGACGGGCAGGAGGAATCAGTGGGAGCAAACCCACTGCCGGGTCTAACTAGAGCATGTGCGTGTGACCACCCCCATGCCAGACCACGGAGAAACGAGGGGTGGCTCTCGTCGGCATAGCATATAGGTACTGCATGTCTGAGTTTTGGATCCTGTGTTCCCCGGGCTTCCGCCTCGCAGCTCTCGATGGAGGTGGCAGGCAAGGAACACGTTGGCGAGGCATGGCGACCACGGCGCGGGAAGATTCCGAGGCCTACATGCTACCTCACGTATCTATCCCCTATGAATTATCCGCGGCCAGCACCACCATGCGTCCGCACCGGACCCTCGCAACCCCACGCACTGGTATACTAGTGGCCCATGCCCGCACCATGGACACTGGTGATCCCGTCTCCTTGGACCTGGATCAGCGGGGAGGGCTGCCACCGGGAGCTCGATCACCTTCCTGCTCCACCCGCTTGAGCTTTCCGCCCCCTTCATGCTAACTGCCCCAAGAAATATGAGAAGCACAACGACTGCGAGCATGGTGCCGTCTGTTCGTACGTGTGTTCACCTAGGTGAGAGATGAGATCAAATGAACTTCTTAGGTGGCAATCTTTGGGAAAGTATGGTGAGATTCATGAAAACGTGAATTAGAAACTGGGGTATTGCTTACCTGATGAGCTTGCAAGATGAAATCTGCTGCTCGATGGGGAGAGGCAACACGGCTGCTAGCACGTGGTGCCGTCTGTTCGTGTTTGCTGACCTAGGTGAGATATAATTTATTTTTTGAAGTCGGGTTAGAGAAGAGTTCAAATGAAATTTTTTTCTTGCTAGAGAGCAAGAATGTGGGGTGCATGTATGACTGATCACATGTGAATCGTACAGCAGCGTCTGCGCTGTTGTGTTAACGAGGGAAGGCCAGCAGGGCTACCGCTGGCAGTCGGTCTGTGAACAAAAAGCAACAGGTTTGAATTACCAGTCTGCACTCACGGGAACTGAAGCAAGTATCAGTGTATGTGTATCTCATGCCAGACATGCATATGCGCCGAATAAGGAAACACCTGCAGTCTTTTGACCGGTGGATCAACCATGCACGAGAAAAACAGCATTGACCGGTTCACCTTGAGTGCTCGTCTTCACGTGCCTTTGAATTCCTTGGAATTCGGGATGATCAATTTTTTTGCATCACCTGTGCTGCATGCCTGCTTGAGGGAAAAGGTGTGGTTTGATAGGGCTTCATCTGTTTGTTGACTGACTAACTGAATGCTAAACTAGCTCTGAAATGTCTTATACTCCCTCCGTCCCATAATGTAAGATGTTTTTTGACACTACACTAGTGTCAAAAAACATTTTATATTATGGGATGGAGGGAGTAGTATCTATAGAGGGATACAAGGCGTGGCCACCTACGTACATAGATGGATGCATGTGTGTCGCAACATAATTAGGAGCTAAAACGTTGTTGTTTCATGACACATTGATGCTATGCTGTGGCAAATGTGTTTCCATGCAATAATGACCCACTTGACAAGAATAGTTAATAGTGATTCGGTCCTGACTGAGACATGGTTAATCTCCGGAGTTCATAGAATCTTGGTTATGGTGTTTCCAAAAACAAACTCATAAGCCACACTTATTCTACAAAGCAACTAGTATGATATATTTCCGAGCAACCAAATTAACTAGGATTCAGATGGACAACCGACGATATGCTAACGATCCAACTACCAAAAAACAAACGAGGAAATAATACATGCACCTTCATTGTGCATGGAACTGAATGAAGGATTGCGTAGCTTTCGCAGGCTGAGAACCTTTTGCACAAAGTCCAAATACTAATGCAGGGTAGGGCGTGCCAGCCTATGGGCTGAGCCTAGTGCCTATTCACATGCAGAAGTGGTCCAGGATCATCTCAAAGAGGAAATAAACTACAAACACCTAAAATGATGGAAATGTATAGAGGGAAAGGAAGTGGCCCGGATCTCAACAACAACATGTGGATCAGATTGCCACCTCTACTAAGAAGATCATAAAGCAAAACTCACAACTAGATCATACTAAAAGTTTATTCTACTAGATTGAGATATTATCAAAAGGATTGAACTAAGAAAAACGGTAAAGATTAAAGTGATGGTGATACGATACCGGGGCACTCCCCCAAGCTTGGCAGTTGCCAAGGGGAGTGCCCATACCCGATGCTCAGTTCCTATTTGTTGGTGAAGAATGTGTTGGTAATGATGGGTAGTCACACATCGAGCGCAAGAGATCCTCCAACATGCGGATAATGCCCTTGATCGCGATGATATGCTCCTTCAACAAAATATTTTCACTTGTGAGATACTTGTTTTGAATACGAGCTAACTCAATCATCTTGAAAGCCTCAATCTCAGTTGGGGTAAAGAGATTGTGGTGAGGTGGAAGGATATCTTCTTCTGCTACTGCCGGAACTTGGTCGCACATGGCCTTCTTGATCCCATCATCCTTGTTGACCTCTCCGGGTTCTTCTCTCTTCAGCTCTATCTTCATTAGCCAAGCATCGTTACCCTCATTGTTGGTGGAGGAGGGAGACGACATGATGCTTGCCCTTGACAACCTTGGTAGAAAATAGCTCAAAACAAGAACATGAGATTTTTGCGTGATACGGTGGTCAAAACCTTCGGGAGATTATATAATGAATTTTTACCGACCAAAAGAAGTATCATGCAAGAAAACAGAGTCCAGAGAGCACACGAGGTGCCCACGAGGCAGGGGGCGCGCCTAGGGGGGTAGGGCGGGCCCTCCACCCTCGTGGAAGCATTGTGTCCTTTCCGGTCTGCTTCTTATTTTTCTATTTTCTTAAATATTCCAAAACAGAGAAAAATTGCCATTAGAACTGTTTTGGAGTCGGTTTACTTACCATACCACGTACCTATTCATTTTTGGAGTCTGAAACATTCTGGAAAGTGTCCCTTATGTATTCCTCCAGGGTTACGGTTTCAATAACAATAGTTTCAACATTTATAGGATTACCTGAGATATAATATTTGATTCTTTGGCCGTTCACCACCCTCGGATTCGTGCCTTCAAAGTTGTTGATTTTTAAGGCACCAGAACGATAGACCTCCTCGATGACGTAAGGACCTTCCCATTTAGAGAGAAGTTTGCCTGCAAAAAATCTTAAACGAGAGTTGTATAGCAATACATAATCACCGACATTAAACTCACGCTTGTGTATCCTTTTGTCATGCCATATTTTAACTTTTTGTTTAAACAGCTTGGCATTTTCATAAGCCTGGGTTCTCCATTCATCAAGTGAGCTAATGTCAAAAAGCCTCTTCTCACTGGCAAGTTTGAAGTCATAGTTGAGCTCTTTAATAACCCAATATGCCTTATGTTCTAATTCATGAGGTAAGTGACATGCTTTACCATAAACCATTTTATACGGAGACATACCCATAGGATTTTTATATGTAGTTCTATAAGCCCATAATGCATCATCAAGTTTCTTGGACCAATTCTTTCTATATCTATTAACAGTCTTCTGCAAAATTAATTTAAGCTCTCTATTTCTAAGTTCTACTTGGCCACTAGACTGTGGGTGATAAGGAGATGCAATTCTATGATTAACATCATACTTAGCAAGCATTTTATGAAAGTCACCATGAATAAAATGTGAACCACCATCAGTCATTAAATATCTAGGGACTCCAAACCTCGGAAAAATAACTTCTTTAAGCATCTTAATAGAGGTGTTATGATGAGCACTACTAGCCGGAATAGCTTCTACCCACTTAGTAACATAATCAACAGCAACTAAAATATGTGTATACCCATTAGAGGAAGGATAAGGTCCCATATAATCAAAGCCCCAAACATCAAATGGTTCGATAACAAGTGAATAATTCATAGGCATTTCTTGACGTCTACTAATATTACCAATTCTTTGACATTCATCACAAGATAAGACAAACTTATGGGAATCTTTGAAGAGAGTAGGCCAATAAAACCGGAATGCAATACCTTATGTGCAGTTCTATCTCCAGCATGGTGTCCTCCATAAGCCTCGGAGTGACACTTGCATAAGATCTGTTCCTGTTCATGCTCAGGTACACAACGCCTAATAACACCATCTACTCCTTCTTTATAAAGATGTGGGTCATCTCAAAAGTAATGTCTTAAATCATAGAAGAACTTTTTCTTTTGCTGGTATGTGAAACTAGGTGGTATAAATTTAGCAACAATGTAATTAGCATAATTAGCATAATCAACATACGATGGAGCAGTACGAGAAGCATTTATGATAGCTAATTGTTCATCAGGAAAGCTATCATCAATAGGTAGTGGGTCAGCAAGAACATTCTCTAACCTAGACAAGTTGTCTGCAACGGGACTCTCAGCTCCCTTTCTATCAATAATATGCAAATCAAATTCTTGTAGCAGGAGAACCCATCTAATAAGTCTAGGTTTAGCATCTTTCTTTTCCATAAGATATTTAATAGTAGCATGATCAATCTGAATAGTTACTTTAGAATCAACAATATAAAGTCTGAACTTATCACAAGCAAATACAACGGCTAAGAACTCCTTTTCAGTAGTAGCATAATTTCTCTGGGCATTGTCTAGTGTTTTACTAGCATATTGAATAACATTTAGTTTCTTATCAACTCTTTGTCCTAGAACAGCCCCTACAGCATAATCACTAGCATCACACATAATTTCAAATGGTAAATTCCAATCAGGAGGTTGAACAATAGGTGCAGAAACCAACACTTTCTTAACTATTTCAAATGCTTCTACACAATCATCATCAAAGACAAAAGGAATATCTTTTTGTAATAGGTTAGTTAGAGACCGGGAAATTTTGGAGAAGTCCTTAATGAACCTCCTATAAAAACCGGCATGACCAAGGAAACTTCTTATACCTTTGATGTCCTTGGGACACGACATCTTTTCAATAGCATGAACTTTAGCTTTGTCAACTTCAGTACCTCTTCCAGAAATTTTATGCCCCAAGACAATACATTCATTACCCATAACGTGGCACTTCTCCCAATTCAAGACAAGGTTAGTTTCTTTACATCTCTGCAAAACTCTATCAAGGTTGCTCAAGTAATCATCAAAAGAGGATCCATAAACAGAGAAATCATCCATGAAAACTTCACAAATCTTTTCACAAAAATCAGAGAATATAACCATCATGCATCTTTGAAAGGTAGCACGTGCATTACATAAACCAAAAGGCATACGTCTATAAGAAAAGGTTCCGAAAGGGCAAGTAAAAGTAGTCTTTTCTTGATCATTAGCTGAATTAAGTATTTGAGAGAAACCAGAGTAACCATCTAGAAAGAAAAAATGTGTATGTTTGGATAATATTTCTAGCATTTGACCTTTTTAGTAGCTTTATTTAATTTGCGGAAATCAATTACCATCCTATAACATGTAATAATTCTTTGCGGAATCAATTCATCTTTATCATTAGAAACAACTGTAATACCTCCCTTCTTAGGGACACAATGGACATGACTTACCCACTGACTATCAGCAACGGGATAAATTATACCTGCTTCAAGGATCTTTAATATTTCCTTTCTTACCACTTCTTTCATCCTAGGATTTAGCCGTCGTTGGTGATCAATAACTGGTTTGGCATCTTTCTCCAAATTTATTTTGTGTTGACACAGAGTGGGACTAATGCCCTTAAGATCATCAAGAGTATATCCAATAGCAGCACGGTGCTTCTTCAGAGTTTTCAATAATCTCTCTTCTTCATGCTCTGAAAGGTTAGCACTAATAATAATAGGATATATCTTCTTTTCATCAAGATAAGCATATTTAAGAGTATCAGGCAATGGTTTAAGCTCAAACACGGGATCACCCTTGGGTGGAGGAGGATCCCCTAGGATTTCAACAGTCAAGTTGTGTTTCGGAATAGGTCCCTGTTTAAAGAATACTTCATCTATTTCCCTTCTTTCATTCATGAACATATCAATTTCATGGTCTAGCAAATATTTTTCTAAAGGATCAGTAGGAGGCACAACAATAGAAGCAAGACCAATAATTTCATCTTTACTAGGCAATTCTTTATCATGGGGTTGTCTACGAAATTTAGCAAAATTAAACTCATGAGACATATCCCCTCAACCAACAAAAATAGTATCCTTATTGTAGTCTATCTTAGCATAAACAGTATTCAGGAAGGGTATACCAAATATAATGGGACAAAACTCATCTTGTGGGGAACCGAGAACAAGAAAATCAGCAGGGTATTTAACTTGCCCACACAAGACTTCAACATCTCTAACAATCCCAACTGGTGAAATAGTATCTCTATTGGCAAGCTTAATTGTAACATCAATCTCTTCTATCTCAGCGGGTGCAATATCATGCATAATTTCTTGGTATAAGGAATGAGGTATTGCACTTGCACTAGCACCCATATCACATAAGCCATGATAGCAATTATCTCCTATTTTATCAGAAATAACAGGCATGCCTACAACAGGTCTATGTTTATTTTTAGCATCAGGTCTAGCAATTCTAGCAGCATCATTGCAGAAGTAAATAACATGCCCATCAATATTATCGGCCAAGAGATCTTTAACCATAGCAATACTAGGTTCAACTTTAATTTGCTCAGGGGGTTTAGGTGTCTTAATATTACTTTTGTTGAACACAGTTGAAGCTTTAGCATGATTCTTTATTCTAACAGGGAAAGGTGGATTCTCAATATAAGCAGTAGGAACAACAGGGTCATTATAAGTGACAGTCTTTTCTTAAACTTTAATAGGTGCAACTACTTTTACTTCAATGGGAGCATTATATTTAAACCACTTCTCCTTAGGGAGATCAACATGAGTAGCAAAGGATTCATAGAAAGAAGCTACTATCTCAGAGTCAAGTCCATATTTAGTGCTAAATTCACGGAAAGCATTGGTATCCATAAAAGATATAACACAATCAAACTTAGGTGTTATATGATAACCCACAAGTATAGGGGATCGCAATAGTTTTCGAGGGTAGAGTATTCAACCCAAATTTATTGATTCGACACAAGGGGAGCCAAAGAATATTCTCAAGTATTAGCAGTTGAGTTGTGAATTCAACCACACCTATATAACTTAATATCTACAGCAAAGTATTTAGTAGCAAAGTAATATGATAGTAGTGGTAACGGTAGCAAAGTAACGGTAGCAAAAGTAATATTTTTGGGGTTTTATAGTGATGGTACCAGTAGCAGCGGAAATGTAAATAAGCGAAGAACAATATAGGAAAAGCTCGTAGGCAATGGATCGGTGATGGAGAATTATGCCGGATGCGATCGATCATGTAACAGCCATAACCTAGGGTGACATAGAACTAGCTCCAGTTCATCAATGTAATGTAGGCATGTATTCCGAATATAGTCATACGTGCTTATGGAAAAGAACTTGCATGACATCTTTTGTCCTACCCTCCCGTGGCTGCGGGGTCCTATCGGAAACTAAGGGATATTAAGGCCTCCTTTTAATAGAGTACCAGACCAAAACATTAACACATAGTGAATACATGAACTCCTCAAACTACGGTCATCATCGGGAGTGGTCCCGATTATTGTCACTTCGGGGTTGCCGGATCATAACACATAATAGGTGACTATAGACTTGCAAGATAGGATCAAAAACTCTCATATATTGATGAAAACATAATAGGTTCATATCTGAAATCATGGCGCTCGGGCCCTAGTGACAAGCATTAAGCATAGCAAAGTCATAGCAACATCAATCTCAGAACATAGTGGATACTAGGGATCAAACCCTAGAAAAGCTAACTCGATTACATGATAAATCTCATCCAACCCATCACCGTCCAGCAAGCCTATGATGGAATTAGTCACGCACGGCGGTGAGCATCATGAAATTAGTGATGGAGGAAGGTTGATGATGATGATGGCGACGAATTCCCCTCTCCGGAGCTCTGAACGGACTCCAGATCAGCCCTCCCGAGAGAGATTAGGGCTTGGTGGCGGCTCCGTATCATAAAATGTGATGAATCCTTCTCTTTGATTTTTTTTCTCCCTGAAAGTGAATATATGGAGTGAAGGTTGAAGTCGGTGGAGCATCAGGGGGCCCACGAGGTAGGGGGCGCGCCCCCACCCTCGTGGATAGGTGGTAGGCCCCCCTGACGTGGATCTTTCTTCCAGTATTTTTTATGTATTCCAAAATAATTCTCCGTTGATTTTCAGGTCATTCCGAGAACTTTTATTTCTACACAAAAATAACACCATGGCAATTCTGCTGAAAACAACCTCAGTCCGGGTTAGTTCCATTCAAATCACGCAAGTTAGAGTCCAAAACAAGGGCAAAAGTGTTTGGAAAAGTAGATACGACGGAGACGTATCAACTCCCCCAAGCTTAAACCTTTGTTTGTCCTCAAGCAATTCAGTTGATAAACTAAAAGTGATAAAGAAAAACTTTTACAAACTCTGTTTGCTCTTGTTGTTGTAAATATGTAAAGCCAACATTCAATTTTTCAGCAAAGATTATGGACTAACCATATTCACAATAACACTCAGGTCTCATGTTTACTCATATCAATGGCATAATCAACTAGCGAGCAATAATAATAAATCTTGGATGACAACACTTTCTCAAAACAACCATGATATGATATAACAAGATGGTATGTCGCTAGCCCTTTCTGAGACCGCAAAAACATAAATGCAGAGCACCTTTAAAGATCAAGGACTTACTAGACATTGTAATTCATGGAAAAAGAGATCCAGTCAAGTCATACTCAATGTAAACTAACAGTAATGACTGCAAATGACAGTGGTGCTCTCCAACTGGTGCTTTTTAATAATAGGATGATGACTCAACAGAAAAGTAAATAGATAGGCCCTTCGCAGAGGGAAGCAGGGATTTGTAGAGGTGCCAGAGCTCGGTTTTGAAATAGATATGAATAATATTTTGAGCGGTATACTTTCATTGCCAACATAACAACCGAGAGATCTCGATATCTTCCACGCAACACACATTATAGGAGGTTCCCAAACTGAATGGTAAAATTTATACTCCCCCTCCACCAACAAGCATCAATCCATGGCTTGCTCGAAACAACGAGTGCCTCCAACTAACAAGAGTCCCGGGGGAGTTTTGTTTGCAGTTATTTTGATTTGATTTGCATAAAGCATGGGACTGGGCATCCCGGTGACCAGCCATTTTCTCATGAGTGAGGAGCGAAGTCCAGTCCTCTTGAGAATAACCCACCTAGCATGGAAGATACAGACAACCCTAGTTGATACATGAGCTATTCAAGCATACAAAACAGAATGTTTATTTGAAGGTTTAGAGTTTGGCACGTACAAATTTACTTGGAATGGCAGGTAGATACCGTATATAGGTAGGTATGGTGGACTCATATGGAACAACTTTGGGGTTTATGGAGTTGGATGCACAAGCAGTATTCCCGCTTAGTACAGGTGAAGGCTAGAAAAAGACTGGGAAGCGACCAACTAGAGAGCGACAACAGTCATGAACATGCATTAAAATTAATCAACACCGAATGCAAGCATGAGTAGGATATAATGCACCATGAACATAAATATCATAGAGGCTATGTTGATTTTGTTTGAACTACATGCATGAACATATGCCAAGTCAAGCCACTTGAATCATTCAAAAGAGGATACCACCCTATCATACCACATCACAACCATTTTAATAGCATGTTGGCACGCAAGGTAAACCATTATAAGCTCCTAGCTAATTAAACATGGCATAAGCAACTATAATCTCTAATTGTCATTGCAAACATGTTTATTCATAATAGGCTCAATCAGGAACGATGGACTAATCATATTTACAAAAACAAGAGAGGTCGAGTTCATACCAACTTTTCTCATCTCAATAAGTTCATCATATAATCATCATTATTGCCTTTCACTTGCACGACCGAATAGTGTGGATAATAATAATAGTGCACGTGCATTGGACTAAGCTAGAATCTGCAAGCATTCAATTCAAGAGAGAAGAAAAGGTAATATGGGCTCTTTGTTAGATCAACAATAATGCATATGAGAGCCACTCAACATTTTCTTATGGTCTACTCCTCTCGACCCCCAAAGAACAAGAAAAGAAATAAAACTATTTACACGGGAAATCTTCCAACAAGCAAAAGAAGAACGAGAAATCTTTTTGGGTTTTCTTTTTAATTACTACTACTACAACATGAAAAGTAAACTAGCTAAAAGCTACAACTAATTTTTTTGTTTCTTCTAAGGTTTATTAAACACACAAGAAGAAAGCATAAAAAGGAAAATATACTAGCATGGATATTACAATGAAAAAGTATGAGCACCGACAACTAGCGTGAGTGTGTGAACATGAATGTAATGTCGGTGAGAAATACGTACTCCCACAAGCTTAGGCTTTTGGCCTAAGTTGGTCTATGGCCACGGCTGGCCTGGCGGATATCCAAAGTTGTAGCTGGGGTCGTACTGAGATGCAGCGGCAATTGCCTGATGAGCTGCAGCTTGGAGGTGATACGATCTTGCTGTATCGCGAGCTTTGCTCTTATAGTTGGATCCTATGATGTTTTCTCCCCCCTCTACTCTCTTGTAATGAATTGAGTATCCCCTTTGAAGTTATATTATCGGATTGAGTCTTTAAAGATTTGAGAACACTTGATGTATGTCTTGCCGTGCGTATCTGTGGTGACAATGGGATACCACGTGATTCACTTGATGTATGTTTTGGTGATCAACTTGCGGGTTCCGCCCATGAACCTATGCATAGGGGTTGGCATACGTTTTCGTCGTGATTCTCCGGTAGAAACTTTGGGGCAATCTTTGAGGTTCTATGTGTTGGTTGAATAGATGAATCTGAGATTGTGTGATGCATATCGTATAAATACCCACGGATACTTGAGGTGACATTGGAGTATCTAGGTGACATTAGGGTTTTGGTTGATTTGTGTCTTAAGGTGTTATTCTACTACGAACTCTAGGGCTGTTGGTGACACTTATAGGAATAGCCCAACTGATTGATTGGAAAGAATAACTTTGAGGTGGTTTCGTACCCTACCATAATCTCTTCGTTTGTTCTCCGCTATTAGTGACTTTGGAGTGACTCTTTGTTGCATGTTGAGGGATAGTTATGTGATCCAATTATGTTATTATTGTTGAGAGAACTTGCACTAGTGAAAGTATGAACCCTAGGCCTTGTTTCCTATCATTGCAATACTGTTTACGCTCACTTTTATCATTAGTTACCTTGCTGTTTTTATATTTCCAGATTACAAATACCTTTATCTACTATCCATATACCACTTGTATCACCATCTCTTCGCCGAACTAGTGCACCTATACAATTTACCATTGTATTGGGTGTGTTGGGGACACAAGAGACTCTTTGTTATTTGGTTGCAGGGTTGCTTGAGAGAGACCATCTTCATCCTACGCCTCCCACGGATTGATAAACCTTAGGTCATCCACTTGAGGGAAATTTGCTACTGTCCTACAAACCTCTGCACTTGGAGGCCCAACAACATCTACAAGAAGAAGGTTGTGTAGTAGACATCAGCGATGATTTGTTCAATTTGCTTACCGTTACTAGTCTTATCTTGATTCGGCGGCATTGTGGGATGAAGCGGCCCGGACCGACCTTACATGTACGCTTACATGTGACTGGTTCCACCGACTGTCATGCACTTGATGCATAAGGTGGCTGGCGGATGTCTGTCTCTCCCACTTCAGTCGGATCGGATTCAATGAAAAGGGTCCTTATGAAGGGTAAATAGCAACTGGCATATCACCCTTGTGGTTTTGCATAGGTAAGAAATGTTCTGTCTAGAAACCCATAGCAGCCACGTAAAACATGCAACAACAATTAAAGGACATCTAACTTGTTTTTGCAGGGTATGCTATGTGATGTGATATGGCCAAAAGGATGTGATGAATGATATATGTGATGTATGAGATTGATCATGTTCTTGTAATAGGAATCACGACTTGCATGTCGATGAGTATGACAACCAGCAGGAGCCATAGGAGTTGTCTTAATTTATTGTATGACCTGCGTGTCAATGAAAACACCATGTAATTACTTTACTTTATTGCTAACCGTTAGCCATAGTAGTAGAAGTAATAGTTGGCGAGACAACTTCATGAAGACACAATGATGGAGATCATGGTGTCATGCCGGTGAAGATGGTGTTCATGCCGCGCCTCGAAGATGGAGATCAAAGGCGCAAGATGATATTGGCCATATCATGTCACTTTATGATTTGCATGTGATGTTTGTCATGTTTACATCTTATTTGCTTAGAACGACGGTAGCATAAATAAGATGACCCTCACTAAAATTTCAAGAAAGTGTTCCCCCTATGCACCATTGCGAAGGTTCATTGTTTCGAAGCAAAACATGATGATCGGGTGTGATAGATTCTAACGTTAGCATACAATGGGTGTAAGCCAGATTTACACATGCAGACCACTTAGGTTGACTTGACGAGCCTAGCATGTACAGACATGGCCTCGGAACACGAGAGACCGAAAGGTCAAACATGAGTCATATAGTAGATACGATCAACATGGAGATGTTCACCGTTGATGACTAGTCCGTCTCACGTGATGATCGGACACGGCCTAGTCGATTCAGATCATGTATCACTTAAATGACTAGAGGGATGTCTATCTGAGTGGGAGTTCATTAAATAATTTGATTAGATGAACTTAATTATCATGAACTTAGTCTAAAATGTCTTTACAATATGTCTTGTAGATCAAATGGCCCACGATAATGTTGCCCTCACTTCAACGCGTTCCTAGAGAAAACCAAGCTGAAAGACGATGGTAGCAACTATATGGATTGGGTCCGTAACTTGAGGATCATCCTCATAGCTGCCAAGAAAGCATATGTCCTTGAAGCACCACTAGGTGACGCACCCATTTTCCCAGCAGCTCAAGATGTTATGAACGCCTAACGGTCGTGTAGTGATGTTTACTCCCTGGTTTCACTAGATTTGGACGAATGGTTGAAAAGTTGCGGGCGTTCAAAGATCAGGGGCTAATCTGCAATTAAAATAATCGCAGATAGGTCCCTGGCCAAAATAAAATAAAAAGAAAAAGACTAACGAACGAACGTTCGCTAACAGAACTAAACGAATGAATTTGTTCGTTACAAAAACTAATCTGACGAACGTTCGCTAACTAACGAACAAAATAAAAAAACCGATCTAAACAAAATAAACCTTAAAACCGAACAGTTATTGTTTTATACCATTTAACCAGTGAAAATCGGGGCGAGATCCGGCGGGCGGCGGCGAGATCCGGCGGCTCCGGCGTTGGGTGTCGGCGGCAAGGTGACGGCGAGGCGGGGCGGTGGTGCGGGGAGGCGGCGGCGACCCTGGCGGCGGGGTTGCGGTGGTGAGACGAGGAGGAGGCGGCGGCCTCGGGGCTGCTTATAAAGGCTCCCCCGGGTTCCCCGACTTGGAGAGGGGGTCGGTGAGTCGGACTCCTTTGGGAGTCCGGCGACTCCACGGCGGGCGACGCGGGCAAGGCGGCGGCGTGGCTGGGCTTGGCCCAGCTCGGCTCGGGCCGAGCCAGAACTTAAAAAAAAATCCGCCGTAGGAAAAGCCTAAATAAATCTAAAAAAATCTAAAAATGCCAAAAACAATTTTCACCGTCTAAAAAAAATATGCAGAACAAAGTGAACATTTTTCTGGCCTAAAAATTCAATTTTGAAAAATGCATATTTTTTCTAATTCAAATAAAATCTCGAATAAAATCCAAATAAAGTATTTATTTGATTTTAAAACCTTTCCTCCAATATTTCCCTCTAATTTGGAGAAGTCATATTATCTCCACTCAGTTATTTTAATATTGGAAATATTTCGAAGAGAAAAATTATTAAAATCAAAATGATCCTCTTTTCAAATTTGAGAAAATTCAAATATGAAAATAAACGAAACCTCCAACTCTTCTCGTTCCCAGGTAGACAGGTGTGGGTGGTCTTTCCGTAGGTCTTCTTCTCGTTCCCAGGTGGCTTCATCCTCGGTATGGTGGCTCCACTGAACTTTGCAAAACTTGATAACATTACTGCGTGTAACTCGGCTGGGAAGCTCGAGAATATTGACGGGTTTCTCCTCGTAGGTCAAATCACGATCCAACTGAATTGCTTCCAGGGGCACTGTATCTCTCAGAGGAATATTGGCCATCTCAGCATGGCACTTCTTCAATTGGGAAACGTAAAACACATCCTGAACTCCTAACAGTCCTTCGGGTAACTCCAACTTGTAGGCCACTTCTCCCATTCGCTCCAAAACTCGGTACGGTCCTACAAATCCCGGGGCTAACTGTCCCTTAACTCCAAATCGTTTAACTCGTCACAGAGGTGACACACAAAGATACGCTCTGTCTCTGATTTCATAGACTACCTCCTTGCGCTTAGTGTCGACATAACTCTTCTGCCTGGACTGAGCTACCTTTAGTCTATCGTGAATCAACTTAACCTTCTCTTCAGACTCTTTGATCAAATCTGGTCCAAACAACTGATGGCCCCCAACTTCATCCCACATTAACGGTGTCCTACACCTCCTTCCATACAAGGCTTCGAAAGGTGCTATCTTCAAACTAGCCTGATAACTCTTGTTGTATGAGAACTTTGCGTAAGGTAGATTATCATCCCAACTAGATCCATAATCTAGCGCACAAGCTCTCAACATGTCCTCTAGAATCTGATTGACTCTCTCTCGGTCTGTCCATCTGTCTGTGGATGAAAGGCTGTACTGAACTCTAGCCCGGTACACAAAGTCTAGTGCAGCTGATTCCAAAACTTCGAGGTAAATTGTGTTCCTCTATCTGATACGATGGTCCTCGGAACTCCATGCAGACATACGATCCTGGTCATATATATCTTGGCCAACTTTGCACTTGTATAGGTGGTTTTCACTGGGATAAAGTGAGCCACTTTGGTCAAACGATCCAGTACTACCTAGATAGAATCGTATCCCGACCAGGTCCTGGGTAATCCGGTTATAAAATCCATGCCCAGTTTGTCCCACTTCCACTTGGGTATCGGCATAGGCTGCAGTAATCCTGCTGGCTTCTGATGTCCTGCCTTCACTCTTTGACATACATCACATACTGCTACATACTCTGCAATATCCTTCTTCATACCAGTACACTAGAAATGCTCCTTCAAATCCAAATACATCTTGGTGTTTCCGGGGTGTATCGAGTATGTCGAGTCATGGGCCTCCTGAAGTATTAACTTCCCGATCTCCGCATTATTGAGTACATATACACGATCCTCAAACCATAAAGTTTCATACTCATCCTCACGAAAATCTTTGACTTTTCCTTTGCTCATTTTCTCCTTTATCTCAACAATCTCCTTATCATCCTTCTGAGCTTCACGAATCTTTCCCAATAATGTTGATTGAACCTCCATTAATGCAATGAAACCTCTAGGAACTATCTCCAAACGAAGCTCCCTGAAATCTTTGACTAACTCCTTTGGTAATCCTCCGCTTACGAGGGTATTGACATAACTCTTCCGGCTTAAAGCGTCTGCTACGACATTGGCCTTTCCTGGATGATAATGTAACTTCATACCATAATCCTTTATAAGCTCCAACCATCCCCTTTGCCTGAGGTTTAGCTCCTTCTTCATGAAAATGTACTTCAAACTCTTGTGATCTATGTACACATCATAATGGTTTCCAATAAGAAAATGTCTCCAGGTCTTAAGCGCATGCACTACAGTTGCTAACTCCAAGTCATGCGTGTCATAATTCAATTCGTGCGGTCGAAGTTTGTCGCGAGGCATATGAAACAACTCTTCAGTCCTGTGATGTCTACTACACAACCTTCTTCTTGTAGACGTTGTTGGGCCTCCAACTGCAGAGGTTTGTAGGACAGTAGCAAATTTCCCTCAAGTGGATGACCTAAGGTTTATCAATCCGTAGGAGGCGTAGGATGAAGATGGTCTCTCTCAAGCAACCCTGCAACCAAATAACAAAGAGTCTCTTGTGTCCCCAACACACCCAATACAATGGTAAATTGTATAGGTGCACTAGTTCGGCGAAGAGATGGTGATACAAGTGCAATATGGATGGTAGATAAAGGTATTTGTAATCTGAAATTATAAAAACAGCAAGGTAACTAATGATAAAAGTGAGTGTAAATGGTATTGCAATGCTAGGAAATAAGGCCTAGGGTTCATACTTTAGCTAGTGCAAGTCCTCTCAACAATAATAACATAATTGGATCACATAACTATCCCTCAACATGCAACAAAGAGTCACTCCAAAGTCACTAATAGTGGAGAACGAACGAAGAGATTATGGTAGGGTACGAAACCACCTCAAAGTTATTATTTCCAATCAATTCGTTGGGTTATTCCTATAAGTGTCACAAACAGCCCTAGAGTTCGTACTAGAATAACACCTTAAGACACGAATCAATCAAAACCCTAATGTCACCTAGATACTCCATTGTCACCTCAAGTATCCGTGGGCATGATTATACAATATGCATCACACAATCTCAGATTCATCTATTCAACCAACACATAGAACCTCAAAGAGTGCCCCAAAGTTTCTACCGGAGAATCACGACGAAAACGTGTGCCAACCCCTATGCATAGGTTCATGGGCGGAACCCGCAAGTTGATCACTAAAACATACATCAAGTGAATCACGTGATATCCCATTGTCACCACAGATATCCACGGCAATACATACATCAAGTGTTCTCAAATCTTTAAAGACTCAATCCGATAAGATAACTTCAAAGGGGAAACTCAATTCATTACAAGAGAGTAGAGGGGGAGGAGAAACATAAGATCCAATTACAATAGCAAAGCTCGCGATACATCAAGATCGTGCCAAATCAAGAACATGAGAGATAGAGAGAGAGAGAGATCAAACACATAGCTACCGGTACATACCCTCAGCACCGAGGGAGAACTACTCCTTCCTCGTCGTGGAGAGCTCCGGGATGATGAATATGGCCATCGGAGAAGGATTGCTCCCTCCGGCAGGGTCCCAGAACGGGTCTAGATTGGCTTTCGGTGGCCACGGAGGCTTTTGGCGGCGGAACTCCCAATCTATTGTCTGTTTTGGAACTTTTAGGGTACGTGAGTATATATTGGTGAAGGAAGTACGTCGGTGGAGCTTCGGGGGCCCCATGAGGCAGGGGGCGCGCCCTAGGGGGGCCCCCCACCCTCGTGAGCACCTCCCTTGGCTCTTGACGTGGGGTCCAAGTCCATCCGGTAGCTTTCCTTCCAAAAATAACTTCTCCAGTTGATTTCGTTCCGTTTCGACTCCGTTTGATATTCCTTTTCTTCGAAACACTGAAATAGGTAAAAAACAGCAATTCTGGGCTGGGCCTTCGGTTAATAGGTTAGTCCCAAAAATAATATAAAACTGGATAATAAAGCCCAATATTGCCCAAAACAGTAGATAACATAGCATGGAGCAATCAAAAATTATAGATACGTTGGAGACGTATCAAGCATCCCCAAGCTTAATTCATGCTCGTCCCCGAGTAGGTAAATGATAAAAACAGATTTTTTGATGCGGAGTGCTACTTGGCATAATTTCAATGTGATTCTTCTTAATTATGGTATGAATATTCAGATCTGAAAGATTCAAGAAAAAAGTTCATATTGACATAAAAATGATAATACTTCAAGCATACTAACTAAGCAATTATGTCTTCTCAAAATAACATGGCCAAAGAAAGTTCATCCCTACAAAATCATATAGTTTAGCCATGCTCCATTTTCGTCACACAAGAATGCTCTCATCATGCACAACCCCGATGACAAGCCAAGCAATTGTTTCATACTTTAGTAATCTCAAACCTATAAACTTTCACGCAATATGTGAGCGCGAGCCATGAATATAGCACTATGGGTGGAATAGAATATAATGAGGGGGGTTATGTGGAGAAGACAACAAGGAGAAAGTCTCACATCAACAAGGCTAATAAATGGGCTATGGAGATGCCCACCGGTTGATGTTAATGCAAGGAGTATGGATTGCCATGCAACGGATGCACTAGAGCTATAAATGTATGAAAGGTCAACAAAAGAAACTAGTGGGTGTGCATCCAACTTGCTTGCTCACGAAGACCTAGGGCACTTGAGGAGGCCCATTGTTGGAATATACAAGCCAAGTTCTATAATGAAAAATTCCCACTAGTATATGAAAGTGAAAAAACAAGAGACTCTCTATCATGAAGATTATGGTGCTACTTTGAAGCACAAGTGTGGCAAAGGATAGTAGCATTGTCCCTTCTTTCTTTTTCTCTCATCAATTTTTTTGGGCCTTCTTTTTTTATGGCCTTTCTCTTTTATTTTTGTTTCTCTTTTTTTGGGCCTTCTCTTTTTTATGGCCTTTCTCTTTTTTTATTCCTCACTTGGGACAATGCTCTAGAAAATGACACTTCTATTTATTTACAACTCAATGATTACAACTCGATACTAGAACAAAACATGACTCTATATGAATGCCTCCAGCGGTGTACCGGAATATGCAATGAACCAACAGGGACATGTATGAAAGAATTATGAACGGTGGCTTTGCCACAAATACTATGTCAACTACATGATCATGCTAAGCAATATGACAATGATGAATGTGTCATGATGAACGGAATGATGGAAAGTTGCATGGCAATATATCTCGGAATGGCTATGGAAATGCCATAATAGGTAGGTATGGTGGCTGTTTTGAGGAAGATATAAGGAGGTTTATGTGTGAAAGAGCGTATCATATCATGGGGTTTGGATGCACCGGCGAAGTTTGCACCAACTCTCAATGTGGGAAAGGGCAATGCACGGTACCGAAGAGGCTAGCAAGGATGGAAGGGTGAGAGTGCGTATAATCCATGGACTCAACATTAGTCATTAAGAACTCACATACTTATTGCAAAAATCTACAAGTCATCAAAAATCTCGGCACTACGCGCATGCTCCTAGGGGGATAGATTGGTAGGAAAAGACCATCGCTCGTCCCCGACCACCACTCGTAAGGAGGACAATCAAATAACACCTCATGTTTCAAATTTGTTACATAACGTTTACCATACGTGCATGCTACGGGACTTGCAAACTTCAACACAAGCATTTCTCAATTTCACAACTACTCAGCTAGCACGACTTTAATATTATTACCTCCATATCTCAAAACAATCATCAAGCATCAAACTTCTCTTAGTATTCAACACACTATATGAAAGTTTTTACTATTCTTGGATACCTAGCACATTAGGATTATTTAAGAATATTACCATGCTATTTAAGACTCTCAAAATAATCTAAGTGAAGCATGAGAGTTCATCTATTTCTATATAATAAAAGCAACACCGTGCTCTAAAAGGATATAAGTGAAGCACTAGAGCAAATGACAAACTACTTCGAAAGATATAAGTGAAGATCAATGAGTAGTCGAATAATTATGCAACTATGTGAAGACTCTCTAACATTTAAGAATTTCAGATCTTGGTACTTTATTCAAACAGCAAGAAAAACAAAATAAAATGACATCTAAGAATATCAAACATCATGTGAAGAAGCAAAAACTTAGGATCAACCGATACTAACCGATAGTTGTTGAAGAAGAAAGGTGGGATGCCAACCGGTGCATCCCCATGCTTAGACGCTTGAGACTTCTTGAAATATTATCTTTGGGTGCCTTGGGCATCCCCAAGCTTGAGCTTTTGTGTCTCCTTAATTCCTCTCATATCACGGTCTCCCTAAATCTCAAAAGCTTCATCCACACAAAACTCAACAAGGACTCGTGAGATAAGTTAGTATAAACCATTGCCAAAACCTTATCATACTCTACTGTAGAAATTCACTAAAATTATTATTCAACATTGCATACTAAATGCCTCTGCATATTTAATAGTCCTATCCTCAAATAGAATCATTAAAGAAGCAAACATATGCAAACAATGCAAACATAACAGCAATCTGCCTAAACAGGACAGTCTGTAAAGAATGTAGCAACATCCATACTTCCCTACCTCCAAAAATTATGAAAGAAAATCCCCACTGTAGTAAATTTATCAGAGGTTAATATGCAAAAGGTTTCAACATTTATCACATTCTGACTTTTCTAGGGAATTATTGCAACAGCAGTAAACTTTCTGTTTTCAAACAGCAACATGTGAACTTCTAAAATAGGCATAGTATGGCTATCAATGCCACTTTTATTGAAATAAAAGATGAAAAACATTGTTATAAATAACAGCAAGCAAATCCTAACAGAATAAATTGGCGCTCCAAGCAAAACACATATCATGTGGTGAATAAAAATATAGCTCCAAGTAAAGTTACCGATGAACGAAGACGAAAGAGGGGATGCCTTCCGGGGCATCCCCAAACTTAGGCTCTTGGCTATCACTGAATATTACCTTGGGGTTCCTTGTTCATCCCCAATATTTGGCTCTTGCCACTCCTTATTCCATAGTCCATCGAATCCTTACCCAAAACTTGAGAACTTCACAACACATAAGTTAACAAAAAACTCGTAAGCTCCGTTAGTATAAGAAAATAAATCACCACTTCAAGGTTCTGTAATGAACTCATTCTTTATTTATATTGCTGTTGAACCTAATGTATTCCAACTTCTCTATGGTTTATAAACTCTTTTACTAGCCATAGATTCATCAAAATAAGTAAACAACACAATGAAAACAGAATCTGTCAAAAACAGAACAGTCTGTAGTAATCTGAATCAAACGTATACTTCTGGAACTCATAAAATGCTCAAATAAATTTCAGAACCTGATTAATTTATCTATTAATAATCTTCAAAAATAATTAACTAAATATCACTTTCCAAATAAAAATGGCAGCAATTCTCGTGAGTGCTAAAGTTTCTGTTATTTTACAGCATGATCAACAAGACTTTCCCCAAGTCTTCCCTAAGGTTCTACTTGGCACAAACACTAATTAAAAGCATAAAACCACATCTAAACAGAGGCTAGATGAATTATTTATTACTAAACAGGAACAAAAAGCAAGGAACTAAAATTAAATTGGGTTGCCTCCCAACAAGCGCTATCGTTCAATGCCCCTAGCTAGGCATGATGATTTCAATGATGCTCACATAAAGGATAAGAATTGAAACATAAAGAGAGCATCATGAAGAATATTACTAGCACATTTAAATATAACCCACTTCCTATGCATAGGGATTTTTTGAGCAAACAACTTGTGGGAACAAGAATTAACTTGCATAGGAAAGCAAAACAAGCATAACTTCAAAATTTTAAGCTCATAAAGAGGAAACTTGATATTATTGCAATTCCTACAAGCATATATTCCTCCCTCATAATAATTTTCAGTAGCATCATGAATGAATTAAAAAATATAACCAGCACCTAAAGCATTCTTTTCATGATCTACAAGCATAGAAAATTTACTACTCTCCACACAAGCAAAATTCTTCTCATGAATACTAGTGGGAGAAAACTCAACAAAATAACTATCATGTGATTGAAAATTATGATCAAGATGACAAGTTTCATGGTTATCATTTATCTTTAAAGCATACATGTCATCACAATAATCATCATAGATAGGAGGCATGCTTTCATCATAATAAATTTGCTCATCAAAACTTGGGGGACAAAAAATATCATCTTCATCAAACATAGCTTCCCCAAGCTTGTGGCTTTGCATATCATTAGCATCATGGATATTCAAGGAATTCATACTAACAACATTGCAATCATGCTCATCATTCAATATTTAGTGCCAAACATTTTATAGATTTCTTCTTCTAGCACTTGAGCACAATTATCCTTTCCATCATACTCATGAAATATATTAAAAAGATGAAGCGTATGAGGCAAACTTAATTCCATTTTTTTGTAATTTTCTTTTAAAACTAAACTAGTGATAAAACAAGAAACTAAAAGTCTCGATTGCAAGATCTAAAGATATACCTTCAAGCGCTAACCTCCCCGGCAACGGCGCCAAAAAAGAGCTTGATGTCTACTACACAACCTTCTTCTTGTAGACGTTGTTGGACCTCCAAGTGCAGAGGTTTGTAGGACAATAGCAAATTTCCCTCAAGTGGATGACCTAAGGTTTATTAATCCGTAGGCGGCGTAGGATGAAGATGGTCTCTCTCAAGCAACCTTGCAACCACATAACAAAGAGTCTCTTGTGTCCCCAACACACCCAATACAATGGTAAATTGTATAGGTGCACTAGTTCGGCGAAGAGATGGTGATACAAGTGCAATATGGATGGTAGATAAAGGTATTTGTAATCTGAAATTATAAAAACAGCAAGGTAACTAATGATAAAAGTGAGCGTAAATGGTATTGCAATGCTAGGAAATAAGGCCTAGGGTTCATACTTTCGCTAGTGCAAGTCCTCTCAACAATAATAACATAATTGGATCACATAACTATCCCTCAACATGCAACAAAGAGTCACTCCAAAGTCACTAATAGCGGAGAACGAATGAAGAGATTATGGTAGGGTACGAAACCACCTCAAAGTTATTCTTTCCAATCAATTCGTTGGGCTATTTCTATAAGTGTCACAAAGAGCCCTAGAGTTCGTACTAGAATAACACCTTAAGACACAAATCAATCAAAACCCTAATGTCACCTAGATACTCCAATGTCACCTCAAGTATCCGTGGGCATGATTATACGACATGCACCGCACAATCTCATTCATCTATTCAACCAACACATCGAACCTCAAAGAGTGCCCCAAAGTTTCTATCGGAGAGTCATGACGAAAACGTGTGCCAACCCCTATGCATAGGTTCATGGGCGGAACCCGCAAGTTGATCACGAAAACATACATCAAGTGAATCACGTGATATCCCATTGTCACCACAGATATCCACGACAAGACATACATCAAGTGTTCTCAAATCTTTAAAGACTCAATCTGATAAGATATCTTCAAAGGGGAAACTCAATTCATTACAAGAGAGTAGAGGGGGAGGAGAAACATAAGATCCAACTACAATAGCAAAGCTCGTGATACATCAAGATCGTGCCAAATCAAGAACACGAGAGAGAGAGAGAGAGAGAGAGAGAGAGAGATCAAACACATAGCTACTGGTACATACCCTCAGCCCCGAGGGAGAACTACTCCCTCCTTGTCATGAAGAGCACCGGGATGATGAAGATGGCCACCGGAGAAGGATTGCCCCCTCCGACAGGGTGCCGGAACGGGTCTAGATTGGCTTTCGGTGGCCACGGAGGCTTCTGGCGGCGGAACTCCTGATCTATTGTCTGTTCTGGAAGTTTTAGGACACGTGTGTATACATGGGTGCAAGAAGTACGTCGGTGGAGCTTCGGGGGCCCCACGAGGCAGGGGCGCGCCCTGGGGGGGCACCCTCATGAGCACCTCCCTTGGCTCCTGACGTGGGGTCCAAGTCCATCCGGTAGCTTTCCTTCCAAAAATAACTTCTCCAGTTGATTTCATTCCGTTTCGATTCCGTTTGATATTCCTTTTCTTCGAAACACTGGAATAGGCAAAAACAGCAATTCTGGGCTGGGCCTCCAGTTAATAGGTTAGTCCCAAAAATAATTTAAAAGTGGATAATAAAGCCCAATATTGCCCAAAACAATAGATAACATAGCATGGAGCAATCAATAATTATAGATACGTTGGAGACGTATCATCCTGCATAAGTACTCCTCCAAGTCCTAAGCGAGAAGCGTCGCAATACACTTGGAAATCCTTGCATATATCCGAAAGAATCAGCACCGGGGCTGTAACCAAACGTTTCTTCAACTCCTGAAAACTAGCTTCACATTCCTCGGTCCATTTGAACTTGTTGTCCTTCTTCAACAACTCCATCATAGGCTTCACAATCTTGGAAAAATTCTCAATGAATCTCCAGTAATATCTCGCGAGTCCTAGAAAACCGCGGATCTCCCGAACTGAGGTGGGTGCCAACCACTTAGTTACAGACTAAACCTTGGTGGGGTCTACTGCTATACCTTCTCCTGATATAACATTTCCAAGAAACCCTACTTCCTTCAACCAAAACTCACACTTGCTAAACTTGGCATATGATACGTCTCCAACGTATCTATAATTTTTGATTGCTCCATGCTATATTATCTACTGTTTTGGACTATATTGTGCTTTATTTTCCACTTTTATATTATTTTTGGGACTAACCTATTAACCGGAGGCCCAACCCAGAATTGCTGTTTTTTTTGCCTATTTCAGTGTTTCGGATAAACAGAATATCAAACGGAGTCCAAACGGAATAAAATCTTCGGAAACGTGATTTTCTCACCGAACGTGATCCAGGAGACTTGGACCCTACTGCAAGGGATCAAAGAGGTGGTCACGAGGATGGGGGGCGCGCTCCCCCTAGGGCGCGCCCCTGCCTCGTGGGCCCCTCGGTGCTCCACAGACGTACTCCTTCCTCCTATATATACACACGTACCCCCAAACTATCAGAACAGGAGCCAAAAACCTAATTTCACCGCTGCCACTTTCTGCATCCACGAGATCCCATCTTGGGGCCTGTTCCGGAGCTCCGTCGGAAGAGGGCCGTCATCACGGAGGGCTTCTACATCATCCTAGCCCCTCCGATGAAGTGTGAGTAGTTTACCTCAGACCTTCAGGTCCATAGTTAGTAGCTAGATGGCTTCTTCTCTCTCTTTGAATCTCAATACAAAGTTCTCCCCCTCTCTTGTGGAGATCTATTCGATGTAATCTTCTTTTTGCGGTGTGTTTGTTGAGATCGATGAATTGTGGGTTTATGATCAAGTCTATCTATGAATAATATTTGAATCTTCTCTGAATTCTTTTATGCATGATTGGTTATCTTTGCAAGTCTCTTCGAATTATCCGTTTGGTTTGGCCAACTAGATTGGTAGTTCTTGCCATGGGAGAAGTGCTTAGCTTTGGGTTCGATCTTGCGGTGTCCTTACCCAGTGACAGAAGGGGCAGCAAGGCACGTATTGTATCATTGCCATCAAGGATAACAAGATGGGGTTTATTTCATATTGCACGAATTTATCTCTCTACATCATGTCATCTTGCTTAAGGCGTTACTCTATTTTTAACTTAATACTCTAGATGCATGCTGGATAGCGGTCGATGAGTGGAGTAATAGTAGTAGATGCAGAATCATTTCGATCTACTTGTCACGGACGTGATGCCTATATACATGATCATGCCTAGATATTCTGATAATTATGCTCAATTCTATCAATTGCTCAACAGTAATTTGTTCGCCCACCGTAGAATACTTATGCTCTTGAGAGAAGCCACTAGTGAAACCTATGGCCCCCGGGTCTATTCTCATCATATCAATCTCCATCACTGTTATATTGTTTTGCTATTTACTTTGCTTGTACTTTTTACTTTGCATCTTTATATCAAAAATACCAAAAATATTCTATCTATCAGATCTCACTCTCGTAAGTGACTGTGAAGGGCTTGACAACCCCTAATCGCGTTGGTTGCGAGTAGCTATTGCTTTGTGCAGGTACGAGGGACTTGAACGTGGGCTCCTACTGGATTGATACCTTGGTTCTCAATAACTGAGGGAAATACTTACGCTACTCTGCTGCATCATCCCTTCCTCTTCGGGGAAAACCAACGCAAGCTCAAGACGTAGCAGCATACAACTGATGTTCCCTGAGCTTCTCGAGAAGTAAGCACAAGTGTTCCTTGTGTTCCTCTTCATTCTTCGAGTATACCAAAATATCATCAATGAACACTACTAAAAACTTATCCAAAAACTCTATGAACACCTTATTCATCATACTCATGAAGTAGGTAGGGGCGTTGGTCAATCCAAATTACATGACCGTGTACTCATATAGCCCACACCTTGTAGTGAAAGCTGTCTTAGGTATATCCTATTCTTGGATCTTCAGCTGGTGGTATCCTGATCGTAGATCGATCTTGGAAAATACTTTAGCTCCTTGCAGCTGGTCAAACAAATCATTGATCATCGGCAGTGGGTACTTGTTCTTGATCGTCACTTCATTCAATGCTCGATAATCAACAACCATTCTCAAAGATCCATCCTTCTTCTCAACCAAGAGCACTGGGGCTCCCCACGGGGATGAACTTCGTCAAATGTAACCTTTCTCCAATAACTCCTTAATTTGTTTCTTAATTTCGTCCATATCATTTGCGAGTATCCGGTATGGCCTCTTTGATATTGGTCCGGTGCCTGGCAACGACTCTATAAAAAATTCTGTGTCTCGATATGGTGGCATGCCTGGTAGTTCCTCTGGAAATACATCTGATGACCCAAAGTGTAGGGGATCTATCGTAGCCTTTTCGATAAGTAAGAGTGTCGAACCCAACGAGGAGCAGAAGCAAATGATAAGCAGTTTTCAATAAGGTATTCTCTGCAAGCACTGAAATTATCGGTGACAGATAGTTGTGTGATAAGGTAATTTGTCAGGAGTAGCAAGTAATAAAAGTAAATAAAGTGCAGCAAGATGGCCCAATCCTTTTTGTAGCAAAGGACAAGCCTGGACAAACTATAATATGAAGGAAAGCGCTCCCAAGGACACATGGGAATTATCGTCAAGCTTGTTTTCATCACGTTCATATGATTCGAGTTTAGTACTTTGATAATCTGATATGTGGGTGGACCGGTGCTTGGGTACTGTCCTTACTTGGACAAGCATACCACTTATGATTAACCCCCATTGCAAGCATCCGCAACTACAATAGAAGTATTAAGGTAAACCTAACCATAGCATGAAACGTATGGATCCAAATCAGCCCCTTACGAAGCAACGCATAAACTAGGGTTTAAGCTTCTGTCACTCTAGCAACCCATCATCTACTTATTACTTCCCAATGCCTCCCTCTAGGCCCAAACAATGGTGAAGTGTCATGTAGTCGACGTTCACATGACACCACTAGAGGGATGACAACATACATCTCATCAAACTATCGAACGAATACCAAATTCACATGAATACTTATAGCAAGACCTCTCCCATGTCCTCAGGAACAAACGTAACTACTCACAAAGCATATTCATGTTCATAATCAGAGGGGTATTAATATGCATAATGGATCTGAACATATGATCTTCCACCAAGTAAACCAACTAGCATTAACTACAAGGAGTAATCAACACTACTAGCAACCCGGCCATAGGTACCAATCTGAGGTTTGGATACAAAGATTTGATACAAGAGATGAACTAGGGTTTTAGATGAGATGGTGCTGGTGAAGATGTTGATGGAGATTGACCCCCTCCCGGTGATAGGATCGTTGGTGATGACGATGGTGATGATTTCCCCCTCCCGGAGGGAAGTTTCCCCGGCATAACAGCTCCGCCGGAGCCCTAGATTGGTTCCGCCAAGGTTCCGCCTCGTGGCGGCGGAGTTTCTTCCCGTGAGCTTGCTTATGATTTTTCTCGGACGAAAGACCTCATATAGCAGAAGATGGGCATCAGAGGGCCACCAGGGGGCCCACGAGGAAGGGGGCGCACCCTTGTGGACGGTGGGTGGCCCCCCTCTGGTACTTCTTTCGCCTAAATTTTTATATATATTCTGAAACGTGCTCCCGTGAAGTTTCAGGACTTTTGGAGATGTGCAGAATAGGTCTCTAATATTTGCTCCTTTTCCAACCCAGAATTCCAGTTGCCGACATCCCCCCTCTTCATGAAAACCTTGTAAAATAAGAGAGAGTAGGCATAAGTATTGTGACATAATGTGTAATAACAGCCCATAATTCAATAAATATCGATATAAAAGCATGATGCAAAATGGACGTATCAACTCCCCCAAGCTTAGACCTCGCTTGTCCTCAAGCGAAAGCCGAAATCGAAAAATATGTCCACATGTTTGGAGATAGAGGTGTCGATAAAAATAAAATACGGACATGAGGTCATCATGAGCATTCTTAGAGCAGCAACATATATATATATATATATATATATATATATATATAGAGAGAGAGAGAGAGAGAGAGAACGACTTTCCTACCATCACTAGCATCGGAGAGTGCTATCGGGACCCTTGATTTGCATCAAGATCCGAACTTTTAGTTGGATAAGGTTCTGAATTGTTGCATTATTGGAGATCGCATTTACAAAAGTGGAAAGCATGTGGAGGGCTTTACTGGACGGTGGATGAAAATGGCAACCTAGTGTCTGAAATGGCAGACTTATACGTGGAATGGGGACAACTGCTTTCCAGCATTGGTCAGCTAGCGTGCTCTATTTTGGGAAGCCTATTATCTAGGTTTTGTTGATTTGCTAGTAGTGAAAGGTTCCTTACATGTCAGTTTATTTTTAGTAGGTTTTAGTTTGAAAGGTCCTGTTCATCTAATGCATAAGCTGCCGAGGAGGGTTCCGCACCTTTTCATATTCAGCATAGCCCACGGGCCGTTTGTCTTTAGCCTTCGCGTGAACAGGAGTAGGCTCGTCACCCAGATTCTTGGATCTACCTATTGGCGCCATATTGTTGTCGAACCTTTTCATTTTCTTGCTGGCACGGTGCCTGTCAATGGTATGCACCTTCTAAGTAGCCAGTTAGCTAATAAAAACTATGTTTATACACATATCAGGATAACAAACGCACACTTGGTTGTTTCGGAAAAAAGTGCACGGCCATGGTTATATTTTTCCATTATATCATCGGCAAGCTGACGTGACGCAGTATTGCAGTTAATGATTGGTGGTATTGCGCCGGCCCTTATAGGCAAAATTTCTTTTTATTATGTATTGTATGTGGCAGTTTGTTTAAGGTCAGTGCCCTTCATGACAAAAAAATTTTTACTACCTCCGTCTGGGGTTATCATGGTTTGTACTTTTTCTATGACCTAATTTCAACATGTATTTGAATTAACAATATATAAAGTATATCTTACACGAGTATATTTGTTGAGTCGATATTTGTAAGAGGTGTTCCAGACATATTTTATTTTCTTATGTCCCCTTGTTTCATGTCCTATTCCTAGAATCTTCATAACATTTCCTTAATTTGTTCAGAAATAACTCTTCATTGTTCTACTAAAAATTGTACTGCATTGTGTTGTCATTTGGTAAATGTTATCCATAAAAGCATACACTTATTGAAAATAAAATTACTCATAGCATGGTATTGCGGTAGTCTATGCTGTCACGGTCGATAAAGAGGTTTGTGTTAATATATATGATTGCACCAATAATAGTATGAATGTACTCAAAAATCCTGTTCGCAAATCGCACTGATAAACCTCAAAACAGATCTAGGGTTCTAGAGTCCACCTCGTCTGCAATGGACTTAGGGCCATGGCGTTGTGGTGGGTCCTTGCCCTTGCCAAAGGGAGGGTGTGTCAGGCATAGCCATGTTCGTGTTGTACGTTTATCATAGTCTTGGTGATTTTCTCCGATTTGGTTGTAGTTCGTCTACTTTGTGTGTCTTTAGATTTGAGTTTTTTTTCATTTCTGAAGAAAACGTACAACCATTGTGACAACAAACCTTTAATATGTGCCTGCACAACATCCCAGAGTGTGGGAACATGCCACACTCGCAAGAGTTAGTGTCACCCTCCTTGTCGACGTCGATCTCATAAGTAACTTTGCACCAGCGCTTTCTGGTTTCAGCGTTTATATGCTCCACTTTCATTTTGCCTTCAACATGCAAACCTTTCACCATATATGGCCCAGATTGATATAGCTCGTCAGAGAATATCTTAAACATTACCCTGGTGTACATGCTGGATGCGTGGTGTTCGATTGGGAAATTATATTTTAGGACGGTCTTGTCCTGCACACACATGTCATATCTTTTGATGGTTAATGGTTGATCACTACATCTCAATGGGAAAAAGTCCATACGTTCTTAAGATGTACTACCTTATCTGTGTGTGCTTGCTCCTAGTCTTCTTTGGAACACCGATCCGCGTACATTTTGTTGAACTGAATGACAAATGAATTCAGAGGTGCTGATCGTGCAACGTACCTTTTTAATACATTGTCCATGCACTCACTACGCTGTGTGCTGCACATTTTCGCACAAAATACGTCGATCAAATATGGCTTGGCCCACTTTACTCTGACCTCATAAATCTACTTTAAAAACGAGTTCCTCTCACTCTTTCTCAATCTCATCTACTGTCATCATCTCATTTACAAGCAAACCGAATTCGATTCTGAATTCAGTTCATTTCCTATATATACTACCATCCTTTTCCATCATCTTCTTTAGTACACGCCATTTGCATCAGCGGTGCACCGTTATTGGCATAACATCTGCAATGGAAAGCTCCATCTGTCTACTTTGATCTAAAAAGTATTTCTGTACGACAAAAAAATAGGGTAACTCTATCAGATTTCAGTGTGACTGGCAAAGATACTACTATAGAAACACACGCTTGAATAATGACCATCCATCTGGTTAATATTATGTCTTTACTACAAAATTTTAATGCGTAATATTTCTTTGATATATAGGCGTGATTAGCACGGAGGAAATCAGTGCGAAAACCGATATGTAAACCGTTGCATGTTCTTGTATTGAGAGGGTTACCTCTGACGTCTAATCCATCCTGTGCCCGGCATAGTAGACGGCACGGGGGATTCCGTTGATTTCCTGTCATTCTCTTCTTAGAATAGATCCATGTTGATTCGGTTTTGAAACGAGGGTATCCGACTCATGGTTGTGGAAAAGATATCATCCATGGGGACTTCACCTGTCACTGGATCTATCGCCGAGAATAGGGTAAGAAAATTGTTACATGATCGAAAGAGGCCATGGAAGACGGACATTAACGGGTGTGCGCGTGAGTAACTCACATGTGCGGTGGACGAAACCATTAGGGTGCGCTGCGCCATCGTTCTCCTCCATTTTTGCTACCGAACACTGGCTGTGAAGATTGATATGACGGGGAACTATGAGTGTGTGTTGGGTTCGGGTTGCTCCGGGAAGATGGTATGGCCGCGGGGATATTCACGTCCTGCCAGCACGGTTGTCGTTATCTCTGAATGACCTGCAGACCGTGGTCACGGGTGTGTACATTTTGTTTCTTTGACTTTTTTTGTGTGGCATGTTCTGACCTGTGGACGTACCTGGCCATTGTTATGTTACTTGAAAACAAACAAAATTCCAAAAAGACGAGCCCTACCGAGTAACGCAAATATATCCCCAAATTTTTGAAATGATTATGTGCACTAACACAACATAAATCTCAATAAAGTCCTTTTCAATGATTTTAATGTGATTGTGTTAATTTTTATGTACATTCCTCTAACTCGTTAGCTCATAAGGGCATCTCGAACATGGACCCTAAGAACGCCCGCAACCGTCATGACTCAGCGAGTAAAATGCACAGAACCACCACTTTAGCATCATAGCTCTCGGAAAACCATCACTTTACAAAACGTGACATTTAGCACCGAACCAAAAAATTGACAGTGGCAAAAAACACTGATTCAAAATGCTAAGCATTTGAATGACGTCACTAATCGGCTAGACCCGTGTGTCGGGCTGAGTTGGCAGAAAAAAATGCCAAACAGGCAAGTTGACTTGGTCTTCTTCTTCCTCCTTCGTCATTTCTTAAGATCTCCATTGGTCACCAAAGGCTCTCTGCTCCTCACACTGCCTCCATAACCGCCGCCTCTACTCCGGTCAAACCCAAGAAACTAGCCCGCCCTCGGAGTAGGATGCATCAGCGACTCCATCCCCGTATATACCCAAGGCAGCCGAGCCCTCCCTCGCCGGAATCAACCATGGCCGCCACGGCTATGCGTCCTCCACAGCTCCATCTCCGCACCAAAATCCGACAATCTCTTCTAACATCCCCCGCCGCTCTCCACCAAATTCCGGCCCTCTCTCACCATCTCCTTCCTTCCATTGCCGACGCATGAAAACGGGGGAGAATTTGTGAAAGATGGAGGTGGCAGAGGTGTTTGAGGATTCGAGCATCAAGCTCGGCCGGAAGATCACACCTGTTGTGCGGCAAACTAGCCGCGTCAAAGCGAAGAACGCAAAGGAGAAGAAGATCAAGAAGCAGATGGCCGCCGGTGTGACGACCAAGCTGCTAGATATGCACAATCATGCTTTATTGACAATGTTTCACTTTGTAGTCTTATTGTTCTTGTTTGGTGTACATGAAGTTGGACAAGAAAAACTACACCATCATGCATTGTTGGTTGAAGATGAATGTACAACCGAAGTTGAACATTTTCATATCCAATACCCCCTACAAAGCCATGGAGGAAGAAACAGGTGAAACTACGAACCCAACCCAAGTGCCGTCGGATCACATGTGAAGCTCTAGGACCTAAAGGAGGAGAAAAAGGTGGAGAGGTTCAAAATGTACTCAATTACAACCGCCTGTTCATTATTGTTGAGAAAACGGTCCCCTCTCCAATTAAAAGGAGTGCCCTCATACGAGTTTGTAAGGTTTGTGCAATGGACAATGAAGGTTCCGTTGTCACTATGACGGTATGACAATAGAAGAACACCATGTGGGAGAGGGAGAGAGGTCCGGAGTATATGGATTGTCGTTCATATGACATTGTAATGCTACGGTGATACTAGACCACCGTGGAGGTATAACTTGCATGTTTCATTTACCGTCAGAGGGAGCCACACACACACACACAGATAGATAGATAGAGAGTGTGTGTGTGTGTATGTGTCTGTGTGTATGTGTGTGTGAGAGAGAGAGACCTTTGAAGTATATGGATTGTCGGGAGTGGCGGGGGACCATTAGAGGGAGCCACTCGACTAGGATGGTGCCCAAGGGGCTTGACGTTCATGGTATAAAAGATGCCCGGTTCAATAAGATGAGTGCATGCATACAATTGTGCAAGGTTTGGGCAGTGCCAAATAAAGGTTCATGTATCATTATAATAGTAAGGCGATACTACTAGACCAACGTGAAGATATAACTTGCATGTTTCACTTACCGTCAAAGGGACCAACACACACACACACACACAATGAGAGAGAGGGAGAGAGGTCCGGAGTATAAGAATTGTCGGGAGTGGCAGTGGACCGTCAGAGGGAGGCACTCAACTACGGTGGTGCCCGAGGGGCATACCTTTCAAGCTATAAAAGGTGCCCTGTCCAATAAAAAGAGTGCACGCATATAATTGTGCAAGGTTTGGGCAATGCGAAATAAAGGTTCATGGGTCATTATAATTTGATGGTTATATTAGACCATTGTGGAGGTATAACCTGCATGTTTCATTTACTGTCACACACACACACCCACACACTAAGAGAGTGGGAGAGAGGTCCGCAATATATGGACTGTTGGGAGTGCCGGCAGACCGTCAGAGGGAACCACTCAACTAGGGTGGTGCCCGGGGGGCATAACTTTCATGCTATAAAAGGTGCACGGTCCAACAAAAAGAGTGCATGTATACAATTGTGCATGGTTTGCGATATGCAAAATAAAAGTTCGTGTGTCATTGTAATGGTACGGTGATACTAGACCACCGTGGAGGTATACCTTGCATGTTTCACTTATTACCAGAGGGAGCCACACACACATGCGCGCGCGCGCACACACACACACACACACACACACAGAGAGAGAGAGAGAGAGAGAGAGAGTATGGATTGTCCAGAATGGCGGCAGACCATCAGAAGGAGCCACTCGACTTGGGTGGTGCCCAAGGGGCATACTGTGCATGGTATAAAAGGTGCCCCGTTCAATAAGAGGAGTGCATGCATAAAATTGTGCAAGGTTTGGGCCGTGCGAAGTAAAGGTGCGTGTTTCATTATAATGGTATGGCGATACTAGACCGCCGTGATGGCGTGGAGGTATAACTTGCGTGTTTCACTTACTGTCAGAGGGAGCGACACACACCCACACACAATGAGAGAGAGGGAGAGAGGTACAGAGTATATGGTTTGTCGGGAGTGGCGGCGGACCGTCAGAGGGAGCAACTCAACTAGGGTCGTGCCCGAGGGGCATACCTTTCATGCTATAAAAGGTGCTCGGTCCAATAAAAAGAGGGCATGCATAAAATTGTGCAAGGTTTGGGCATGTACCGAATAAAGGTTCATGTGTCATTATAATGGTACGGCGATACTACACCACCGTCTAGATATAACTTGCATGTTTCACTTACAGTCAGAGGGAGCCACACACGCAGGCATGCACACACACACACACACACACAGTGAGAGAGAGGGAGAGAGGTCTAGATTATATGGACTGTTGGATCTGGCGGCAGACTGTCAGAGGGAGCCACTCAAGTAGGGTGGTGCACGAGGGGCATAACTTTCATTGTATAAAAGGTGCCCGGTCCAATAAAAAGAGTGTATGCATACAATTGTGCAAGGTTTGGGCAATGACAAATAAAGGTCCGTGGATCATTATCATTGTACTATTATATTAGACAACCTCGGAGGTAAAACCTACATGTTTCACTTACCGTCACACACACACACACGCACACACACACACACAAAGAAGCACACAAACACACAATGAGAGAGATGGAGAGAGGTCCGGAGTATAAGGATTGTCGGGAGTGGAGGTGGACCGTCAGAGAGATCCACTCAACTAGGATGCTGCCTAAGGGGCATACCTTTCATGCTATAAAAGGAGCCCGATCCAATAAAAAGAGTGCATGCATACAATTGTGCAAGGTTTGGGCAATGCGAAATAAAGGTTCATGGGTCATTATAATTGTACGGTTATATTAGACCACTGTGGAGGTATAACTTGCATATTTCATTTATCGTCACACACACACACACACACACACACACACACACACACACACACACACACTAAGAGAGAGGGAGGGAGGTCCGCAATATATGGACTGTTGGAAGTGGCGGCGGCCCGTCAGAGGGAGCCACTCAGCTAGGGTGGTGCCTAGGGGGCATAACTTTCATGCTAGAGAAGGTGTCTGGTACAATAAAAAGAGTGCATGTATACAATTCTGCATGGTTTGGGCAGTGTGAAATAAAAGTTGATGTGCCATTGTAATGGTGCGGGATACTAGACCACAGTGGAGGTATAATTTGCATGTTTCACTTATTGTCAGAGGGAGCCACACACATACACACACACAATGAGAGAGAGGGAGAGAGGTTTGGAGTATATGGATTGTCGGGAGTGGCAGCAGACCGTCAGAGGGAGCAACTCAACTAGGGTGTTGCCCGAGAGGCATAAGTTTCATGCTATAAAAGGTGTCCGGTCCAATAAAAAGAGTGCATGTATACAATTGTGCAGGGTTTGGGCAATGCCAAATACAAGTTCAGGTGTCATTGTAATGGTACAGTGATACTAGACCACCGTGGAGGTATAACTTGCATGTTTCACTTACCTCCAGAGGGAGCCACACACAATTATGCACGCACACGCATGCGCACGCGCGCGCGCGCCCACACACACACACACACACACAGAGAGAGAGGTCCGGAGTATATGGATTGTCGGGAGTGGCAGCAGACCGTCAGAGGGAGCCACTCGACTAGGGTGGTGCACGAGGGGCATAACGTTCATGCTATAAAAGGTGCCCGACCCGTTTCAATAAGAGGAGTGCATCCATAAGATTGTGGAAGGTTTGGGCAGTGCCAAATAACTGTTCATGTGTCATTATAATGGTAAGGTGATACTAGACCACCGTGAAGATATAATTTGCGTGTTTCACTTACCGTCAAAGGGAGCCACACACACACACACACACACACACACACACAATGAGAGAGAGGGAGAGAGGTCCGGAGTATAGGGATTGTCGGGTGTGGCGTGGACCGTCAGAGGGAGCCAGTCAACTAGGGTGGTGCCCGAGGGGTATAACTTTCGTGCTATAAAAGGTGCCTAGTCCAATAAAAAGAGTGAATGCATACAATTGTGCAAGGTTCGGGCAATGCCAAATAACGGTTCATGGGTCATTATAATTGTACTATTATATTAGCTTGCATGTTTCACACACACACACACACACACACACACACACACACACACACACACTAAGAGAGAGGGAGAGAGGTCGGGCGTATATGGATTGTCGGGAGTGGTGGCGGATAGTCACAGGGAACCACTCAACTAGGGTGGTGCCCGAGGGCATAACTTTTGTGCTATCAAAGGTCCTGGGCCAATAAAAAGAGTGCATGTATACAATTGTGCAAGGTTTGGGCAATGCCAAATACACGTTCATGTGTCATTGTATTGGTACGGTGATACTAGACCACCATGGAGGTATAACTTGCATGTCACACACACACACACACACACACAGAGAGAGAGAGAGAGGTTCGAAGTATTTGGATTGTCGGGAGTGGTGGCGGACAATCAGAGGGAGCCACTGGACTTGGGTGCTGCCCGAGGGGCATAACGTTTATGCTATAAAAGGTGGCTGGTTCAATAAGAGGAGTGCATGCATACAATTGTGCAATGTTTGGGCAGTGACAAATAAAGGTTCATGTGCCATTATAATGATCCATGAGTACATTGGATAGTGCTAAACCACTCCTACCAACTGAAGCATCATGTTCACTAACAAAAATATTGCAAGCATGGTTTGGTTTTGGATTCTGAAAATAAAATAACACAATCTGTTTCCTAAAAAGTCAAAAACCCAAATCTAGTTGGTCGGACGCATATAGGAGGAAGAGAAGCAATAGAAGATGTGCTCCCACCCCCCTTCTTCATCCGCCGTCGTCGATGACGGGCAGGAGGAATCAGTGGGAGCAAACCCACTACCGGGTCTAACTAGAGCATGTGCGTGTGACCACCCCCATGCCAGACCACGAAGAAACAAGGGGTGGCTCTCGTCGGCATAGCATATAGGTACTGCATGTCTGAGTTTTGGATCCTGTGTTCCCCGGGCTTCCGCCTCGCAGCTCTCGATGGAGGTGGCAGGCAAGGAACACGTTGGCGAGGCATGGCGACCACGGCACGGGAAGATTCTGAGGCCTACATGCTACCTCACGTATCTATCCCCTATGAATTATCCGCGGCCAGCACCACCATGCGTCCGCACCGGACCCTCGCAACCCCACGCATTGGTATACTAGTGGCCCATGCCCGCGCCATGGACACTGGTGATCCCGTCTCCTTGGACCTGGATCAGTGGGGAGGGCTGCCACCGGGAGCTCGATCACCTTCCTGCTCCACCCGCTTGAGCTTTCCGCCCCCTTCGTGCTAACTGCCCCAAGAAATATGAGAAGCACAACGACTGTGAGCATGGTGCCGTCTGTTCGTACGTGTGTTGACCTAGGTGAGAGATGAGATCAAATGAACTTCTTAGCTGGCAATCTTTGGGAAAGTATGGTGAGATTCATGAAAACGTGAATTAGAAACTGGGGTATTGCTTACCTGATGAGCTTGCAAGATGAAATCCGCTGCTCGATGGGGAGAGGCAAGACGGCTGCTAGCACGTGGTGCCGTCTGTTCATGTTTGCTGACCTAGGTGAGATATAATTTATTTTTTGAAGTCGGGTTAGAGAAGAGTTCAAATGAAATTTTTTTCTTGCTAGAGAGCAAGAATGTGGGGTGCATGTATGACTGATCACATGTGAATCGTACAGCAGCGTCTGCGCTGTTGTGTTAATGAGGGAAGGCCAGCAGGGCTACCGCTAGCAGTCGGTCCGTGAACAAAAAGCAACAGGTTTGAATTACCAGTCTGCACTCACGGGAACTGAAGCAAGTATCAGTGTATGTGTATCTCATGCCAGACATGCATATGCGCCGAATAAGGAAACACCTGCAGTCTTTTGACCGGTGGATCAACCATGCACGAGAAAAACAGCATTGACCGGTTCACCTTGAGTGCTCGTCTTCACGTGCCTGTGAATTCCTTGGAATTCGGGATGATCAATTTTTTTGCATCACCAGTGCTGCATGCCTGCTTGAGGGAAAAGGTGTGGTTTGATAGGGCTTCATCTGTTTGTTGACTGACTAACTGAATGCTAAACTAGCTCTGAAATGTCTTATACTCCCTCCGTCCCATAATGTAAGATGTTTTTTGACACTACACTAGTGTCAAAAAACATTTTATATTATGGGATGGAGGGAGTAGTATCTATAGAGGGATACAAGGCGTGGCCACCTACGTACATAGATGGATGCATGTGTGTCGCAACATAATTAGGAGCTAAAACGTTGTTGTTTCATGACACATTGATGCTATGCTTTGGCAAATGTGTTTCCATGCAATAATGACCCACTTGACAAGAATAGTTAATAGTGATTCGGTCCTGACTGAGACATGGTTAATCTCTGGAGTTCATAGAATCTTGGTTATGGTGTTTCCAAAAACAAACTCATAAGCCACACTTATTCTACAAAGCAACTAGTATGATATATTTCCAAGCAACCAAATTAACTAGGATTCAGATGGACAACCGATGATATGCTAACGATCAACTACCAGAAAACAAACGAGGAAATAATACATGCACCTTCATTGTGCATGGAACTGAATGAAGGATTGCGTACCTTTCGCAGGCTGAGAACCTTTTGCACACAGTCCAAATACTGATGCAGGGTAGGGCGTGCCAGCCTATGGGCTGAGCCTAGTGCCTATTCACATGCAGAAGTGGTCCAGGATCATCTCAAAGAGGAAATAAACTACAAACACCTAAAATGATGGAAATGTATAGAGGGAAAGGAAGTGGCCCGGATCTCAACAACAACATGTGGATCAGATTGCCACCTCTACTAAGAAGATCATAAAGCAAAACTCACAACTAGATCATACTAAAAGTTTATTCTACTAGATCGAGATATTATCAAAAGGATTGAACTAAGAAAAACGGTAAAGATTAAAGTGATGGTGATACGATACCGGGGCACTCCCCCAAGCTTGGCAGTTGCCAAGGGGAGTGCCCATACCCGATGCTCAGTTCCTCTTTGTTGGTGAAGAATGTGTTGGTAATGATGGGTAGTCGCACATCGAGCGCAAGAGATCCTCCAACATGCGGATAATGCCCTTGATCGCGATGATATGCTCCTTCAACAAAATATTTTCACTTGTGAGATACTTGTTTTGAATACGAGCTAACTCAATCATCTTGAAAGCCTCAATCTCAGTTGGGGTAAAGAGATTGTGGTGAGGTGGAAGGATATCTTCTTCTGCTACTGCCGGAACTTGGTCCCACATGGCCTTCTTGATCCCATCATCCTTGTTGACCTCTCCGGGTTCTTCTCTCTTCAGCTCTATCTTCATTAGCCAAGCATCATTACCCTCATTGTTGGTGGAGGAGGGAGACGACATGATGCTTGCCCTTGACAACCTTGGTAGAAAATAGCTCAAAACAAGAACATGAGATTTTTGCGTGATACGGTGGTCAAAACCTTTGGGAGATTATATAATGAATTTTTACCGACCAAAAGAAGTATCATGCAAGAAAACAGAGTCCAGAGAGCACACGAGGTGCCCACGAGGCAGGGGGCGCGCCTAGGGGGGTAGGGCGGGCCCTCCACCCTCGTGGAAGCCTCGTGTCCTTTCCGGTCTGCTTCTTATTTTTCTATTTTCTTAAATATTCCAAAACAGAGAAAAATTGCCATTAGAACTGTTTTGGAGTCGGTTTACTTACCATACCACGTACCTATTCATTTTTGGAGTCTGAAACATTCTGGAAAGTGTCCCTTATGTATTCCTCCAGGGTTACGGTTTCAATAACAATAGTTTCAACATTTATAGGATTACCTGAGATATAATATTTGATTCTTTGGCCGTTCACCACCCTCGGATTCGTGCCTTCAAAGTTGTTGATTTTTAAGGCACCAGAACGATAGACCTCCTCGATGACGTAAGGACCTTCCCATTTAGAGAGAAGTTTGCCTACAAAAAATCTTAAATGAGAGTTGTATAGCAATACATAATCGCCTACATTAAACTCACGCTTGTGTATCCTTTTGTCATGCCATATTTTAACTTTTTGTTTAAACAGCTTGGCATTTTCATAAGCCTGGGTTCTCCATTCATCAAGTGAGCTAATGTCAAAAAGCCTCTTCTCACTGGCAAGTTTGAAGTCATAGTTGAGCTCTTTAATAACCCAATATGCCTTATGTTCTAATTCATGAGGTAAGTGACATGCTTTACCATAAACCATTTTATACGGAGACATACCAATAGGATTTTTATATGTAGTTCTATAAGCCCATAATGCATCATCAAGTTTCTTGGACCAATTCTTTCTATATCTATTAACAGTCTTCTGCAAAATTAATTTAAGCTCTCTATTTCTAAGTTCTACTTGGCCACTAGACTGTGGGTGATAAGGAGATGCAATTCTATGATTAACATCATACTTAGCAAGCATTTTACGAAAGTCGCCATGAATAAAATGTGAACCACCATCAGTCATTAAATATCTAGGGACTCCAAACCTAGGAAAAATAACTTCTTTAAGCATCTTAATAGAGGTGTTATGATGAGCACTACTAGCCGGAATAGCTTCTACCCACTTAGTAACATAATCAACAGCAACTAAAATATGTGTATACCCATTAGAGGAAGGAAAAGGTCCCATATAATCAAAGCCCCAAACATCAAATGGTTCGATAACAAGTGAATAATTCATAGGCATTTCTTGACGTCTACTAATATTACCAATTCTTTGACATTCATCACAAGATAAGACAAACTTATGGGAATCTTTGAAGAGAGTAGGCCAATAAAAACCGGAATGCAATACCTTATGTGCAGTTCTATCTCCAGCATGGTGTCCTCCATAAGCCTCGGAGTGACACTTGCATAAGATCTGTTCCTGTTCATGCTCAGGTACACAACGCCTAATAACACCATCTACTCCTTCTTTATAAAGACGTGGGTCATCTCGAAAGTAATGTCTTAAATCATAGAAGAACTTTTTCTTTTGCTGGTATGTGAAACTAGGTGGTATAAATTTAGCAACAATGTAATTAGCATAATTAGCATAATCAACATACGATGGAGCAGTACGAGAAGCATTTATGACAGCTAATTGTTCATCAGGAAAGCTATCATCAATAGGTAGTGGGTCAGCAAGAACATTATCTAACCTAGACAAGTTGTCTGCAACGGGACTCTCAGCTCCCTTTCTATCAATAATATGCAAATCAAATTCTTGTAGCAGCAGAACCCATCTAATAAGTCTAGGTTTAGCATCTTTTTTTCCATAAGATATTTAATAGTAGCATGATCAGTCTGAATAGTTACTTTAGAATCAACAATATAAGGTCTGAACTTATCACAAGCAAATACAACTGCTAAGAACTCCTTTTCAGTAGTAGCATAATTTCTCTGGGCATTGTCTAGTGTTTTACTAGCATATTGAATAACATTTAGTTTCTTATCAACTCTTTGTCCTAGAACAGCCCCTACAACATAATCACTAGCATCACACATAATTTCAAATGGTAAATTCCAATCAGGAGGTTGAACAATAGGTGCAGAAACCAACACTTTCTTAACTATTTCAAATGCTTCTACACAATCATCATCAAAGACAAAAGGAATATCTTTTTGTAATAGGTTAGTTAGAGACCGGGAAATTTTTGAGAAGTCCTTAATGAACCTCCTATAAAAACCGGCATGACCAAGGAAACTTCTTATACCTTTGATGTCCTTGGGACACGACATCTTTTCAATAGCATGAAGTTTAGCTTTGTCAACTTCAATACCTCTTCCAGAAATTTTATGCCCCAAGACAATACCTTCATTAACCATCACGTGGCACTTATCCCAATTCAAGACAAGGTTAGTTTCTTTACATCTCTGCAAAACTCTATCAAGGTTGCTCAAGTAATCATCAAAAGAGGATCCATAAACAGAGAAATCATCCATGAAAACTTCACAAATCTTTTCACAAAAATCAGAGAATATAACCATCATGCATCTTTGAAAGGTAGCAGGTGCATTACATAAACCAAAAGGCACACGTCTATAAGAAAAGGTACCGAAAGGGCAAGTAAAAGTAGTCTTTTCTTGATCATTAGCTGAATTAAGTATTTGAGAGAAACCAGAGTAACCATCTAGAAAGAAAAAATGTGTATGTTTGGATAATATTTCTAGCATTTGACCTTTTTAGTAGCTTTATTTAATTTGCGGAAATCAATTACCATCCTATAACATGTAATAATTCTTTGCGGAATCAATTCATCTTTATCATTAGAAACAACTGTAATACCTCCCTTCTTAGGGACACAATGGACATGACTTACCCACTGACTATCAGCAACGGGATAAATTATACCTGCTTCAAGGATCTTTAATATTTCCTTTCTTACCACTTCTTTCATCCTAGGATTTAGCTGTCGTTGGTGATCAATAACTGGTTTGGCATCTTTCTCCAAATTTATTTTGTGTTGACACAGAGTGGGACTAATGCCCTTAAGATCATCAAGAGTATATCCAATAGCAGCACAGTGCTTCTTCAGAGTTTTCAATAATCTCTCTTCTTCATGCTCTGAAAGGTTAGCACTAATAATAATAGGATATATCTTCTTTTCATCAAGATAAGCATATTTAAGAGTATCAGGCAATGGTTTAAGCTCAAACACGGGATCACCCTTGGGTGGAGGAGGATCCCCTAGGATTTCAACAGTCAAGTTGTGTTTCGGAATAGGTCCCTGTTTAAAGAATACTGCATCTATTTCCCTTCTTTCATTCATGAACATATCAATTTCATGGTCTAGCAAATATTGTTCTAAAGGATCAGTAGGAGGCACAACAATAGAAGCAAGACCAATAATTTCATCTTTACTAGGCAATTCTTTATCATGGGGTTGTCGACGAAATTTAGCAAAATTAAACTCATGAGACATATCCCCTCAACCAACAGAAACAATATCCTTATTGTAGTCTATCTTAGCATAAACAGTATTCAGGAAGGGTATACCAAATATAATGGGACAAAACTCATCTTGTGGGGAACCGAGAACAAGAAAATCAGCAGGGTATTTAACTTGCCCACACAAGACTTCAACATCTCTAACAATCCCAACTGGTGAAATAGTATCTCTATTGGCAAGCTTAATTGTAACATCAATCTCTTATATCTCAGCGGGTGCAATATCATGCATAATTTCTTGGTATAAGGAATGAGGTATTGCACTTGCACTAGCACCCATATCACATAAGCCATGATAGCAATGATCTCCTATTTTATCAGAAATAACAGGCATGCCTACAACAGGTCTATGTTTATTTTTAGCATCAGGTCTAGCAATTCTAGCAGCATCATTGCAGAAGTAAATAACATGCCCATCAATATTATCGGCCAAAAGATCTTTAACCATAGCAATACTAGGTTCAACTTTAATTTGCTTAGGGGGTTTAGGTGTCTTAATATTACTTTTGTTGAACACAGTTGAAGCTTTAGCATGATTCTTTATTCTAACAGGGAAAGGAGGATTCTCAATATAAGCAGTAGGAACAACAGGGTCATTATAAGTGACAGTCTTTTCTTAAACTTTAATAGGTGCAACTACTTTTACTTCAATGGGAGCATTATATTTAAACCACTTCTCCATAAGGAGATCAACATGAGTAGCAAAGTATTCACAAAAAGAAGCTACTATCTTAGAGTCAAGTCCATATTTAGTGCTAAATTCATGGAAAGCATTGGTATCCATAAAAGATTTAACACAATCAAACATAGGTGTTATATGATAACCCACAAGTATTGGGGATCGCAATAGTTTTCGAGGGTAGAGTATTCAACCCAAATTTATTGATTCGACACAAGGGGAGCCAAAGAATATTCTCAAGTATTAGCAGCTGAGTTGTCAATTCAACCACACCTATATAGCTTAATATCTACAGCAAAGTATTTAGTAGCAAAGTAATATGATAGTAGTGGTAACGGTAGCAAAGTAATGATAGCAAAAGTAATATTTTTGGGGTTTTATAGTGATGGTAACAGTAGCAGCGGAAATGTAAATAAGCGAAGAACAATATAGGAAAAGCTCGTAGGCAATGGATCGGTGATGGAGAATTATGCCGGATGCGATCGATCATGTAACAGCCATAACCTAGGGTGACACAGAACTAGCTCCAGTTCATCAATGTAAAGTAGGCATGTATTCCAAATATAGTCATACGTGCTTATGGAAAAGAACTTGCATGACATCTTTTGTCCTACCCTCCCGTGGCAGCGGGGTCCTATTGGAAACTAAGGGATATTAAGGCCTCCTTTTAATAGAGTACCAGACCAAAACATTAACACATAGTGAATACATGAACTCCTCAAACTACGGTCATCACCGGGAGTGGTCCCGATTATTGTCACTTCGGGGTTGCCGGATCATAACACATAATAGGTGACTATAGACTTGCAAGATAGGATCAAAAACTCTCATATATTGATGAAAACATAATAGGTTCATATCTGAAATCATGGCGCTCGGGCCCTAGTGACAAGCATTAAGCATAGCAAAGTCATAGCAACATCAATCTCAGAACATAGTGGATACTAGGGATCAAACCCTAGAAAAGCTAACTCGATTACATGATAAATCTCATCCAACCCATCACCATCCAGCAAGCCTATGATGGAATTAGTCATGCACGGCGGTGAGCATCATGAAATTAGTGATGGAGGAAGGTTGATGATGATGATGGCGACGAATTCCCCTCTCCGGAGCTCTGAACGGACTCCAGATCAGCCCTCCCAAGAGAGATTAGGGCTTGGTGGCGGCTCCGTATCATAAAATGTGATGAATCCTTCTCTTTGATTTTTTTCTCCCCGAAAGTGAATATATGGAGTGAAGGTTGAAGTCGGTGGAGCATCAGGGGGCCCACGAGGTAGGGGGCGCGCCCCCACCCTCGTGGATAGGTGGTAGGCCCCCCTGACGTGGATCTTTCTTCCAGTATTTTTTATGTATTCCAAAATTATTCTCCGTTGATTTTCAGGTCATTCCGAGAACTTTTATTTCTACACAAAAATAACACCATGGCAATTCTGCTGAAAACAACCTCAGTCCGGGTTAGTTCCATTCAAATCACGCAAGTTAGAGTCCAAAACAAGGGCAAAAGTGTTTGGAAAAGTAGATACGACGGAGACGTATCAACTCCCCCAAGCTTAAACCTTTGTTTGTCCTCAAGCAATTCAGTTGATAAACTAAAAGTGATAAAGAAAAACTTTTACAAACTCTGTTTGCTCTTGTTGTTGTAAATATGTAAAGCCAGCATTCAATTTTTCAGCAAAGATTATGGACTAACCATATTCACAATAACACTCAGGTCTCATGTTTACTCATATCAATGGCATAATCAACTAGCGAGCAATAATAATAAATCTTGGATGACAACACTTTCTCAAAACAACCATGATATGATATAACAAGATGGTATGTCGCTAGCCCTTTCTGAGACCGCAAAAACATAAATGCAGAGCACCTTTAAAGATCAAGGACTTACTAGACATTGTAATTCATGGAAAAAGAGATCCAGTCAAGTCATACTCAATGTAAACTAACAGTAATGACTGCAAATGACAGTGGTGCTCTCCAACTGGTGCTTTTTAATAATAGGATGATGACTCAACATAAAAGTAAATAGATAGGCCCTTCGCAGAGGGAAGCAGGGATTTGTAGAGGTGCCAGAGCTCGGTTTTGAAATAGATATGAATAATATTTTGAGCGGTATACTTTCATTGCCAACATAACAACCGAGAGATCTCGATATCTTCCACGCAACACACATTATAGGAGGTTCCCAAACTGAATGGTAAAATTTATACTCCCCCTCCACCAACAAGCATCAATCCATGGCTTGCTCGAAACAACGAGTGCCTCCAACTAACAAGAGTCCCGGGGGAGTTTTGTTTGTAGTTATTTTGATTTGATTTGCATAAAGCATGGGACTGGGCATCCCGGTGACCAGCCATTTTCTCATGAGTGAGGAGCGAAGTCCAGTCCTCTTGAGAATAACCCACCTAGCATGGAAGATACAGACAACCCTAGTTGATACATGAGCTATTCGAGCATACAAAACAGAATGTTTATTTGAAGGTTTAGAGTTTGGCACGTACAAATTTACTTGGAATGGCAGGTAGATACCGTATATAGGTAGGTATGGTGGACTCATATGGAACAACTTTGGGGTTTATGGAGTTGGATGCACAAGCAGTATTCCCGCTTAGTACAGGTGAAGGCTAGAAAAAGACTGGGAAGCGACCAACTAGAGAGCGACAACAGTAATGAACATGCATTAAAATTAATCAACACCGAATGCAAGCATGAGTAGGATATAATGCACCATGAACATAAATATCATAGAGGCTATGTTGATTTTGTTTGAACTACATGCATGAACATGTGCCAAGTCAAGCCACTTGAATCATTCAAAAGAGGATACCACCCTATCATACCACATCACAACCATTTTAATAGCATGTTGGCACGCAAGGTAAACCATTATAAGCTCCTAGCTAATTAAACATGGCATAAGCAACTATAATCTCTAATTGTCATTGCAAACATGTTTATTCATAATAGGCTCAATCAGGAACGATGGACTAATCATATTTACAAAAACAAGAGAGGTCGAGTTCATACCAACTTTTCTCATCTCAATAATTTCATCATATAATCATCATTATTGCCTTTCACTTGCACGACCGAATAGTGTGGATAATAATAATAGTGCACGTGCATTGGACTAAGCTAGAATCTGCAAGCATTCAATTCAAGAGAGAAGAAAAGGTAATATGGGCTCTTTGTTAGATCAACAATAATGCATATGAGAGCCACTCGAGATTTTCATTATGGTCTACTCCTCTCGACCCCCAAAGAACAAGAAAAGAAATAAAACTATTTACACGGGAAATCTTCCAACAAGCAAAAGAAGAACGAGAAATATTTTTGGGTTTTCTTTTTAATTACTACTACTACAACATGAAAAGTAAACTAGCTAAAAGCTACAACTAATTTTTTTGTTCTTCTAAGGTTTATTAAAAACACAAGAAGAAAGCATAAAAAGGAAAATATACTAGCATGGATATTACAATGAAAAAGTATGAGCACCGACAACTAGCGTGAGTGTGTGAACATGAATGTATTGTCGGTGAGAAATACGTACTCCCCCAAGCTTAGGCTTTTGGCCTAAGTTGGTCTATGGCCACGGCTGGCCTGGCGGATATCCAAAGTTGTAGCTGGGGTCGTACTAAGATGCAGCGGCAATTGCCTGATGAGCTGCAGCTTGGAGGTGAGGTGTCTCCGCCCTCCTCTCGTACTCGGTCGCCTCCTCCCTGGTTATAACATATCTCCCCTTTGCCTGAAAGTCAAAGAAAGTAGGAGCAGGGAGAGCGACGTGATAGGTGCGTCGTCTGTCAAAGATTAGTCGGTACTAGAGGAACTGATCGTTCCTCTCAACAAACAGATGACGAACCATAGCATCATAATCTAGATAAGAAGGAGGCAACTCAATATCATCTCCACGTATGGGTATCTCAAGAAAGTTAGCTATATGAGTTGCATAAATTCCACCAAAGAAATCTCCATGAATACGATTATTATGCAACCTACGTGCAACAATAGCCCCCAAGTTGTATTGTTTATCTCCTAAAACAGCGCTCCTGAGAACGCTAAGATCAGGTACACACATGTGACATGCCTCATCCTTACCATTTATGCATCTACCTATGAAGAGAGAGAAATAATGTATATCTGGAAAATGAATGCTCCCTATGCTGGCTTCTGTTACATCTCTAGATTCCCCCACTGTAATACTAGCAAGAAAATCTCTAAATTCAGATTTGCGAGGTTCACTAACATTACCCCACTGTGGGAGTTTACAAGCAGTGTTAAAATCTTCTAAGTCCATGGTATAAGATTTATCATAAAGATCAAACAGGACAGTTTGAGAATTGCGTGATCATGAGAATTTATACCTTCTCACAAATGAATCAGTTAAATAGAGGTATTGACGGCACTTATCTGCCTCGAAGCTCTCCAGATCATCATTACGCACATATGCATCAAATTCCTCTTTAATTCCTGCTCAGATCATGAAATCCTCTAACGGCCATTCACAAGGCCGCACTTGAGCGTCTCTTGGTGGTTCCTCGTCCGCTTCGCGTATTGCGGGCCTGGGTCCTTGCTTCCTTGAAGAACCACCTTGGTACATTTTCCTACACATATTTCTTCCTCTGAATTTTTTTTGAAATTTTTAGTAACTTAAAAATAAAAGTGAACCAAACTCAACAATATTGATAGCAACTAATCCTACAAGTGCCTAGAGGCAATATCATGCATCAAAACTACTTTTGACCACATAAATTTGACATGCAAGCTCAAGAACAGGGTCACCTAAGCAGCAAAAATTTGCAATGAATAAAGCACTAGAACAAAAGCTAATTGGACCATTGGAGGAGTCACATACCAAAGAACAATCCCCCAAAGCAGTTTTGTGAATGGAGCTTTGAGCTAGGAGATCGAAAATGGCAGCAAGATGAGCTTGAACTCGGGTTTGAGCTGGTTGGTGATTTTTGTGGGTGGAAGGAGTGTGTGGTAGCTGGAATAAGTGGAGGGGAGCCACCGTGGGCCCACGAGGCATGGGGCGCGCCCAGGGGTAGGGCGCACCCTCCACCCTCGTGGGCACGTGGTTGCCGCCCCTGCTGTGTTCTCAGTGCCAGATATTCTCAAATATTCTAGAAAAAATCATATTTAATTTTCAGGGCATTTGGAGAACTTTTATTTTTGGGGTATTTTTTTATTGCATGGATATTTCAGAAAACAGGCAAAAATTACTATTTTTGCTTTATTTAATATAAATAACAGAAAGTAAAAAGAGGGTACAAAGAGTTGTGTTTTCTAAATTCATCCATCTCATGCTCATCAAAAGGAATCCACTACCAAGGTTGATCAGGTCTTGTTAACAAACTCATTTCGAATAACATGAAACCGGAAAATTTTCGAATAACACAAGGTTACCTCAACGGGGATATGCATGTCCCCAACAATAAGAATATCATATTTCTTCTTGACAATTGGAAGAGGAAATTCAAAACCTCCAATAGTAATTGTTGAAAATTTTCCAATAGAATTGATACTGTGGACTTGAGGTTGTTTCCTTGGAAAGTGTACCGTATGCTCATTACCATTAACATGAAAAGTGACACCGCCTTTCGTGCAATCAATAACAGCCCTTGCAGTATTCAAAAAGGGTCTTCCAACAATAATAGACATACTATCGTCCTCAGGAATATCAAGAATAACAAAGTCCGTTAAAATAGTAATATTTGCAACCACAGCAGGCACATCCTCACAAATACCGACAGGTATAGAAGTTGATTTATCAGCCATTTGCAAAGATATTTCAATAGGTGTCAACTTATTCAAATCAAGTCTACGATATAAAGAGAGGAATAACACTAACACCGGCTCCAAGATCACATAAAGCAGTTTTAATATAGTTTCTTTTAATGGAGTATGGTATAGTTGGTACTCCTGGATCTCCAAGTTTCTTTGGTATTCCACCCTTAAAAGTATAATTAGCAAGCATGGTGGAAATTTCATCTTTCGGTATCTTTCTTTTATTAGTAACAATTTCCTTCATATATTTAGCATAAGGATTCATTTTAAGCATATCAGTCAAACGCATACGCAAAAAGATAGGTCTAATCATTTCAGCAAAGCGCTCAAAATCCTCATCATCCTTTTTCTTGGATGGTTTAGGAGGAAAAGGCATGGGTTTCTGAACCCATGGTTCTCTTTCTTTACCGTGCTTCCTAGCAACAAAGTCTCTCTTATCATAACGTTGATTCTTTGATTGTGGGTTATCAAGATCAACAACAGGTTCAATCTCTACATCATTGTCATTACTAGGTTGAGCATCAACATGAGCATCATCATTAACATTATCACTAGGTTCATGTTCATTACCAGATTGTCTTTCAGCATCGGAGATAGAGATATTATTGGGATTCTCAGGTGTGTCAATAACAGGTTCACTAGAAGCATGCAAAGTCCTATCATTTTTATTTCTCTTCCTTTTAGAAGGACTAGGTACATCAACATTAGCTCTCTGAGAATCTTGCTTAGTTCTCTTAGGATGGCCCTCAAGATACAAAGGTTCCTGAGTCATTTTACCACCTCTAGTCATAACTCTAACAACATTATCATGCTTCTTATTATTTAATTCATTGAGAAAATCATTCTGAGCTTTAAGTACTTGCTCTACTTGAGTGGTAACCATAGAAGCATGTTTACTAATAAGTTTAAGTTCACCTTTAACATTAGCCATATAATCACCCAAGTGTTCAAGCATATCAGCATTGTGTTTCCATTGTCTACCAACATAAGCATTGAAGTTTTCTTGTTTAACAATAAAATTATCAAACTCATCTAAGCATTGGCTAGCAGACTTATTATGAGGAATATCACCTTCATCAAATCTATAGAGAGAATTTACCTTTACTACCTGTGTCAGGTTATCTAGACCGTGTGTTTCTTCAATAGGTGATGAATTAAGACCATGTATTTTTTCAATAGGAGGTAAATTCTTAACATCTTCAGCTTTTATACCTTTTTCTTTCATAGATTTCTTTGTCTCTTGCATATCTTCAGGACTGAGAAATAGAATGCCCCTTTTCTTCAGAGTTGGCCTAGGAGTTGGTTCAGGAAGTGTCCAATTATTTTCATTGGTCAACATATTATCCAATAGAATTTCAGCTTGATCAACTGTTCTTTCCCAGAAAACACAACCAGCACAACTATCCAGGTAATCTCTAGAAGCATCATTTAGTCCATTATAAACGATATCAAGTATTTCATTTTTCTTGAGAGGATGATTAGGCAAAGCATTAAGTAATTGGAGAAGCCTCCCCCAAGCTTGTGGGAGACTCTCTTCTTCAATTTGCACAAAATTATATATTTCCCTTAAAGTAGCTTGTTTCTTATGAGCGGGGAAATATTTAGCAGAGAAGTAGTAAATCATATCCTGGGGACTACGCACACAACCAGGATCAAGAGAATTAAACCATATCTTAGCATCACCCTTTAATGAGAACGGAAATAATTTAAGGATATAATAGTAGCGAGTTTTCTCATCATTAGTGAACAGGGTAGCTATATCATTTAATTTAGTAAGATGTGCCACAACAGTTTTAGATTCATAGCCATAGAAAGGATCAGATTCAACCAGAGTAATTAACTCAGGATCAATAGAGAAATCATAATCCCTATCAGTAATAAAGATAGGTGAAGTAGCATAAGCAGGATCATATTTCATTCTAGCATTCAGAGTTTTTTCTTTAAGCTTAGCTAATAGTTTCTTAAGATCACTTCTATCATTGCAGGGAAGAAAGTCTCTAGCAGTTTCTTCATCCATAACATAACCCTCAGGAACAACAGGCAATTCATATCTAGGGGGAGAATCTTCATCATCACTTTCATCAATATTATCAGTTTTAATAATTTGATTCTCTCTAGCCCTAGCAAGTTGTTCATCAAGAAATTCAACAGTGGCACAGTAGTATCAAGCATAGAAGTAGTTTCATCATAAGTATCATGCATAGTAGAAGTGGCATCATCAATAACATGCGAATTAATAATAGAAGCAAGTTTAGGTGTCGCAAGCTTACTCAAAACAGAAGGTGAATCAAGTGCAGAGCTAGATGGCAGTTCCTTACCTCCCCTCGAGTTGAGGGAAAAATCTTGGTTCTTTGATCTTTCAAGTTTTTCATAATGATAAGCACATATAAATCCCAAGTGACTCAAAGAATAGAGCTATGCTCCCCGGCAACGGTGCCAGAAAATGTTCTTGATAACCCACAAGTATAGGGGATTGCAACAATTTTCGAGGGTAGAGTATTCAGCCCAAATTTATTGATTCGACACAAGGGGAGCCAAAGAATATTCTCAAGTATTAGCAGCTGAGTTGTCAATTCAACCACACCTGGATAACTTAATATCTGCAACAAAGTATTTAGTAGCAAAGTAATATGATAGTAGTGGTAACAGTAGCAAAACTAATATTTTTGGGGTTTTATAGTGATGGTAACAGTAGCAGTGGAAAAGTAAATAAGCGAAGAACAATATAGGAAAAGCTCGTAGGCAATGGATCGGTGATGGAGAATTATGCCGGATGCGATCGATCATGTAACAGCCATAACCTAGGGTGACACAGAGCTAGCTCCAGTTCATCAATGTAATGTAGGCATGTATTCCGAATATAGTCATACATGCTTATGGAAAAGAACTTGCATGCCATCTTTTGTCCTACCCTCCCGTGGCAGCGGGGTCCTATTGGAAACTAAGGGATATTAAGGCCTCCTTTTAATAGAGTACCGGACCTAAGCATTAACACATAGTGAATACATGAACTCCTCAAACTATGGTCATCACCGGGAGTGGTCCCGATTATTGTCACTTCGGGGTTGCCGGATCATAACACATAATAGGTGACTATAGACTTGCAAGATAGGATCAAAAACTCTCATATATTGATGAAAACATAATAGGTTCAGATCGGAAATCATGGTACTCGGGCCCTAGTGACAAGCATTAAGCATAGCAAAGTCATAGCAACATCAATCTCAGAACATAGTGGATACTAGGGATCAAACCCTAGCAAAACTAACTCGATTACATGATAAATCTCATCCAACCCATCACCGTCCAACAAGCCTACAATTGAATTACTCACGCGCGGTGGTGAGCATCATGAAATTGGTGATGGTGGAAGGTTGATGATGACGATGGCAATGGATTCCCCTCTCCGGAGCCCCGAACAGACTCCAGATTAGCCCTCCCGTGAGAGATTAGGGCTTGGTGGCGGCTCCGTATCGTAAAACGTGATGAATCCTTCTCTCTGATTTTTTTCTCTCCCCGAAAGTGAATATATGGAGTCAAGGTTGAAGTCGTTGGAGCAACAGGAGGCCCACTGTGGTTATGGGAGCTTCCTCCATTGTGCGTATGGTCTCCATGGTTATGGGTGTAACCTCCGGGGTTAGGGGTAAACCGAGGCTTCCGCTGAGCTCTAGAATTGTACTTCCCATGTCCATACTTCCGTTTGCGGCTCTCTATCTGCGACTATTTGCTTTCAATCATAAGGACCCGATCTACCAACTCTTGATAGTTAGTGAATTTTTCCACCATCAACTGCATACTCATCTCATCATTCAGCCCTTCCATAAACTTCTCTTGCTTCGCTGCATCTGTGGCCACATCATATGGAGCATAGCGGGCTAACTTGCTAAACTCATCGACGTACTACCCCGTAGTACGATTTCCCTGGCGTAGGTTGCGGAACTCACGCTTCTTCATATTCATAGCTCCAGTTGAGACATGGGCTGTGCGGAAAGCTTGCTGAAACTGATCCCATGTGACATTGGCTATGGGAAAAGTGGATGTGTAATTTTCCACCATGAGGCTGCGGGTCCATCCAATTGGTGTGCGGCAAAATGCACCTTCTCTGCATCTGTGTAACCTGCGGTGGTCAACTCCCTTCCAATCCTACGTAGCCAATCATCAGCAACAATTGGCTCGGTGCTACTGGAAAACACCGACAGAGTCAACCTCAGAAAACGGGCTAAGTTGTCAACTGGAGGTGGTGGCGGTGGGTTGTTGTTGTTGTTGGTTCTGAACTAGCAACTGCATCAAGGCATTCAATTTTTGGATCAACTGGGTGAGCGCTGGTGGGAAGACAAATCCGGGGTCACGTTTCGGAGGCATCAGATGGATTTAGAGGGAAGAGATTTAGAATATAATGAGGTCTAAAGATAATACACTACCGATATGCACATGAGACAAACTCATTCATATCACACCATGATGACCCACAAGTATAGGGGATCTATCGTAGTCCTTTCGATAAGTAAGAGTGTCGAACCCAACGAGGAGCAGAAGGAAATGATAAGCGGTTTCCAGCAAGTATTCTCTGCAAGTACTGAAATAAGTGGTAACAGATAGTTTTGTGATAGGATAATTTGTAACGAGAAACAAGTAAAAAAAAGTAAATAAAGTGCAATAAGGTGTCCCAATACTTTTTGTAGCAAAGGACAAGCCTGGACAAACTCTTATATAGAGAAAAGCGCTCCCGAGGACACATGGGAATATCATCAAGCTAGTTTTTATCACGCTCATATGATTTGCGTTCGGTACTTTGATAATTTGGCATGTGGGTGGACCGATGCTTGGGTACTGTCCTTACTTGGACAAGCATCCCACTTATGATTAACCTCTATTGCAAGCATCCACAACTACAACAAAAGTATTAAGGTAAACCTAACCATAGCATGAAACATATGGATCCAAATCAGCCCCTTATGAAGCAATGCATAAACTAGGGTTTAAGCTTCTGTCACTCTAGCAACCCATCATCTACTTATTACTTCCCAATGCCTTCCTCTAGGCCCAAATGATGGTGAAGTGTCATGTATTCGACGTTCACATAACACCACTAGAGGAGAGAGAACATACATCTCATCAAAATATCGAACGAATACCAAACTCACATGACTACTAATAGCAAGACTTCTCCCATGTCCTCAGGAACAAACATAACTACTCACAACGCATAAACATGTTCATAATTAGAGGGGTATTAATATGCATATAGGATCTGAAGATATGATCTTCCACCAATTAAACCAACTAGCATCAACCACAAGGAGTAATTAACACTACTAGCAACCTACTAGCACCAATCCCGGACTTGGAGACAAGAATTGGATACAAGAGATGAACTAGGGTTTTGAGAGGAGATGGTGCTGATGAAGATGTTGATGGAGATTTCCCTCTCCCGATGAGAGGAGCGTTGGTGATGACGATGGCGATGATTTCCCCCTCCGGGAGGGAAGTTTCCCTGGCAGAACAGCTCCGCCAGAGCCCTAGATTGGTTCTGCCTCATGGCGGCGGAGTTTCGTCCGAGAAGGTGGCTTCTTTTTTTCCCATCGAAAGACTTCATATAGCAGAAGATGGCCACCGGGGGGCCCACGAGGTAGGGGGCGCGCACAGGGGGTAGGGCGCGCCCCCACCCTCATGGACAGGGTGTGCCCCCCTAGTGAATTTCTTCCACTGAGTATTTTTTATATATTCTGAAAACGTCTTCTGTGAAGTTTAAGGACTTCTGGAGCTGTGCAGAATAGGTCTCTAATATTTGCTCCTTTTCCAGCCCAGAATCCCAGCTGCCGGCATTCTCTCTCTTTATGTAAACCTTGTAAAATAAGAGAGAATAGGCATAAGTATTGTGACATAATGTGTAATAACAACCCATAATGCAATAAATATCGATATAAAAGCATGATGCAAAATGGACGTATCAACTCCCCCAAGCTTAGACCTCACTTGTCCTCAAGCGAACGCCGAAATCGAAAATATGTCCACATGTTTAGAGATAGAGGTGTCGATAAAAATAAAATACAGACATGAGGGCATCATGATCATTCTTAGAACAGCAACTTATATAATTCTTGTCATATGATTTCTTATGCTAGAGTAATAATTCAATCACAATTTCAAGTATGAATCGTAAACTTCATTGAAAACTAACAAACTATAATCTCAGTCATTGGAGCAATTGCAATTTATCATAACATAGGAAAGAGTCAATGTATAAGAGCTTTTCAGCAAGTCCACATACTCAACTATCATATAGTCTTTCACAATTGCTGGCACTCACGCAATACTTATGGGTATGGAGTTTTAATCGGACCTAGAAAAAGATAGGGGCTTATAGTTTTGCCTCCCAACGTTTTACCTCAAGGGTAATGTCAATAATAATAGTTCATGAAAACTCACATCCAATTAGCCATATATACCAGGATCTTTCCAACATACTGTGCTTGCCAAAGGATAAAATGTAAAAAGGAAGGATGAAGATCACTATGACTCTTATGCAATGTAGGAGATAAAAGTAAAAGATAAGCCCTTCGCAGAGGGAAGTAGAGGTTGTCATGCGCCTTTATGGTTGGATGCACAAAATCTTAATGCGAAAAACATCACTTTATATTGCCCCTTGTGATATGGACCTTTATTATGCAGTCTGTCGCTTTTATTTCTTCCATATCACATGATCATATAAAGCTTATTTCTCCCACACTAATAAGTCATACATATTTAGAGAGCAATTTTTATTGCTTGCACCCATGACAACTTACTTGGAGGATCTTACTCAATACATAGGTAGGTATGGTGGACTCTCATGGCAAGACTGGTTTAAATGTATTTGGAAGCACAAGAAGTATCTCTACTTGGTGCGATGAATTTGGCTAGCATGAGGGAGAAAGGCATGCTCAATCATGTTGGATGATCCATGACAATATAATTTATCTTAGATGTAAGAAAACATAACCCATTACGTTGTCTTCCTTGTCCAACGTCAACTCTTTAGCATGTCATATTTTAATGAGTGCTCACAATCATAAAAGTTGTCCAAGATAGTATATTTATATGTGAAGACCTCTCTTTCTTTATTACTTCCTATTAATTGCAACGATGACCAAAATTATGTTTGTCAACTCTCAACAACTTTTATTCATCATACTTCTCTATGTGATCTCTTTGTTTCTTTTTATTTCTTTCTCTTTTCTTTTATTCCCTTAGGATCATGGCAAAATAATCAAGCCCTTGACTCAACACTAACCTTTATTATATATATAGCTCATTGTGGGAGTCCTGGATTAGGGGGTCTCCGGACAGCTGGACTATCTCCATTGGCCGGACTGTTAGACTATGAAGATACAAGATTGAAGACTTCGTCTCGTGTCCGGATGGGACTCTACTTGGCCTGGAAGGCAAGCTAGGCAATACGTATATGGATATCTCCTCCTTTGTAGCCAACCTTGTGTAACCCTAACCCTCTCCGGTGTCTATATAAACCGAAGGGTTTTTAGTCCGTAGGACAACAATCACAACATACAATCATACCGTAGGCTAGCTTCTAGGGTTTAGCCTCCCTGATCTCGTGGTAGATCTACTCTTGTAACACCCATATCATCAATATTAATCAAGCAGGACATAGGGTTTTACCTCCATCAAGAGGGCCCGAACCTGGGTAAAACTTCGTGTCCCTTCCCTCCTGTTACCATCCGGCCTAGACGCACAGTTCGGGACCCCCTACCCGAGATCCGCCGGTTTTGACACCGACATTGGTGCTTTCATTGAGAGTTCCTCTGTGTCGTCGCTGTTAGGCTTGATGGCTCCTACTATCATCGATAGCAATGCGGTTCAGGGTGAGACTTTTCTCCCCGGACAGGTCTTCATATTCGGCGGCTTTGCACTGCGGGCTAATTCACTTGGCCATCTGGAGCAGATTGAAAGCTACGCCCCTGGCCATCAGGTCAGATTTGGAAGTTTGAATTACACGCCAACATCCGTGGGGACTTGATCTTCGATGGATTCGAGCCACAGCCGGGCGCGCCGCACTGTCGCGATGGGTATGACCTAGCTCTGCCACCGAACAGTACCCCAGAAGCCGCGCCCGCATCAGCTCCGACCCTTAGTTCGGAGCCAACTGCGCCAATCGAGGACGGGTGGTTAGACACTGCCTCAGGGGTTGCAGTCTCAACGGCGATCAAGCCGAACACCAGCTTAAATCTCCGTGCAGCCCGTGACTCCAAGGTGCCGGACTCTCTTCCGGACCTCGAACAATCTGCGCCCCTGCCAATCGAATCCGATTGGGCACCGATCATGAAATTCACCGCCACGGATACCTTTCAGCACTCGCCATTCGGCGACATTCTGAATTCACTAAGGTCTCTCTCTTTGTCAGGAGAGCCCTGGTCGTATCATGGCCAACAGGATTGGGATGTGGACGACGAAGAAATTCGACGCCCACCCACCACCCACTTAATAGCCACTGTCGATGATTCAACCGACATGCTCGACTTCGACTCCGAAGACATCGACGGTATGGACAATGATGCGGGAGGCGAAGAGGAACCACCGCCCACAGGGCGCTGGACGTCCACTTCATCATACGACGTATACATGGTGGATACACCAAAAGAAGACGACGAGGAACGGAAGGACGCAACAAAGGATTATTCCCTCGAGAAGCAGTCAAAACGGCGGTGCAAGCGCCGCCCCAAATCATGCCTCGCAAGAAATAACGATAACACAGACCCAGCATTGGAGCAGGGCGAACCACTGCCGGACCACGACAATACGGAGAATCAAACCGAACAAACCAATTCAGTCAAAGATAATAGTCCGGACGACACAACGCCGGACAGGCACCCGGAGCAGCAGAATGCCCGTAAAAGGCTCGTTGCCACCACGAGGAGTCTAAAAAAGCAGCAGCAAAGGCTCAAGGCTGCGTAGGACACACTCCAAATCAGATGGAGTAAAGTACTCAACACAGCAGCGGAGTACGGCGACAATCACCCCACCAAGAGCTACCCAAAGCGGAAGTTGCTACCTGAATTCGATGAGGAGGCCTCAGACCCCTCACAACCAAAAATCAAAACAGCCACCTGGCCAGATAAAAGACCTCACGGCCAACATAGAGCGGCAAACAATGCCACCCACAAGACAATATGCGATTCACGTGAGGGCTTGCACCAAAAGGACAGCACAACCAGATCCATTTATGGACCACGCAAGCGCTCCCCAGCATATGATCTAAGACAACAAACATCCGAACAACGTGGTACACCCAGATACAGGGGTGCCGCACACCCCCTATGTTTCACCGACGAGGTGCTGGATCATGAATTTCCAGAGGGATTCAAACCTGTAAACATAGAGGCATACGACGGAACAACAGACCCTGGGGTCTGGATCGAGGACTATATCCACCACATCCATATGGCTGGAGGAGATGATCTCCACGCCATCAAGTACTTACCACTCAAACTCAAAGGGCCAGCTCGCCATTGGCTTAAAGGCCTCCCCGAAAACTCCATTGGAAGCAGGGCAGAGCTCGAAGACGCTTTTCGGGCAAAATTTCAAGGGACTTATGTCCGACCTCCGGATGCGGATGATTTGAGTCATATAACTCAACAGCCCGGAGAGTCAGCCCGAAAGCTTTGGAACAGGTTTCTTACTAAAAAGAACCAAATTGTCGACTGCCCGGACGCCGAAGCCTTGGCAGCTTTTAAGCACAGCGTCCGTGACGAATGGCTTTCCTGACACCTCGGCCATTTAAAATCGAGAACAATGGCAGCATTAACAAACCTCATGACCCGCTTTTGCGCGGGTGAAGACAGCTGGCTAGCCTGATGCAGCTCCAGCGACCCCAGTACATCTAAAGTTAGAGATGGAAACGGGAAATCACGGTGCAACAACAATAACAAACGCCGGAATAAAAGAGATAGCACGAAGAGCACGATAGTAAACGCCGGATTCAAAAGCTCTCGGTCAGGTCAGCAAAAGCCGCCCCCTAAAGGAACCAGAGACGAACTGTCCAGCATAAACAAAATTTTGGACCAAATATGTCAGGTCCATAGCATGCCTGGCAAACCAGCCAATCATACCCATAGAGAATGTTGGGTCTTCAAGCAGTCCGGCAAGCTCAACGCCGTACACAAGGGGGACGATACACCAAGCGAAGATGAGGATGAGCCTCTCAAGGAAGACACCGGGGAACAAAAGAAATTTCCACCGGAAGTCAAAACAGTAGATGTGTTACATGTGATCAATGGCGGAAACAAAACGACACTCCTAGAAAAATACGCCCGAAGACCTATCACCGCGGAGTCATGCCACTGGTTGTCTCAACCGATCACTTTCGACCATCGTGATTACTCAGCAAGTGTCCGACGTGCAGGATGGGCTGCCCTGGTATTAGACCCAATAATTGACGGATACCACTTCACACGAGTCCTGATGGACGGTGGCAGCAGTCTAAACCTGATATACCAGGATATAATCCGCGAAATGGGGATAGACCCAACAAAAATTTGCCATAGCAATATTACCTTTAACGGAGTAACGTCGGGCCCATGGGCTCATTGCACGGGCTCCCTGCTACTAAAAGTTATATCCGGCTTCCCCGATAACTTCCGTAGCAAACATTTAACCTTCCACATCGCTTCGTTTCAAAGTGGCTATCAAGCACTACTTGGACGTGAAGCTTTTGCTCGCTTTAACGCAATACCACACTATGCTTCCCTCACACTCAAGATGCCCGGTCCACGTGGCATCATTACAGTGAACGGAAGTATTAAGCGATCTCTGCGCGCCGAAGAGCATGCGGCTGCCCTGGCAGCCGCACACTAAAAACGGCCTCACCAACTAAAGCATTTAGCAGGTCGTCACGACCTCGGACACGGTTAGACGAGTCCGGCGCAGCCATATGCAATTTTTACCGGATCAATGATCACACCCCTATTACAAATACAAGGGGCTCAACGCGCGCAGACGAGCGGCAATTCTTACTTACCTTGAATTATACATGATTTCTTTAAAAAAACTATCTTTTTGCACGATAGCTTTTTTCACCTAAGCTCCTCTCTTTTACAGATAATCATCATGCTACACCCGTCCATGATACGGCACAAGGGAGACACAGGCGCAGACGTGCAGCAGGGACCCGCTCCAAGGACTCTTTTTAGATTAAGACCCTGCGTAAACCTTTTTTACTGTCTCTTGTTGATACATATCCACCGAATTCTCAGCACAGTCGAGAAGGATGCTGACGTCTTGGCATGTGGCCACATCGGAATAATGCACGTACATGGACACAAGGGGCTTCTTACGAAGGGCACTATCTAGGCCCGGTTTATACCATAAAGACCGAATACCTTAGGGAGTGTTCGGCATCGCGAGTTTGGCCTTATATGCATCAGCTCCGAATCATTGTCTTTGCTCAAATGTTGGGTTTGCCCGGCTCCTGTGTTTTGGTGCCTTATGTTCCGCTTTACCGGCTAAGGTAGCACCAGGAGAACCACTGCGATTGTGCTCTGGTTCATTCGGACGAGCACCTCAGTAGAGAAAGCCGAAAACTGACTGTCATGATATAGCGTGAGACTGGTCAACCACTCGGTGACCTATTGGAATGCTAGAATTCCTCCGCCTTAACGAAGGGCCATTTCTTGGCTAGGCATGAACGCACCCCGCAATCAGGAGAGTGTAGAGCCACCAGGGTCTATCTAGTAGCCCCACTGTCAAACTCCTATGGCTAAGTGAAAGTGTTAAAGCATTATAGTCCGGTTGCCTCGCTCGCTACGCTATCACCTCCTTAATGGGACCAAGACGTTGGGTTAAGTGTGAACACACATTTTTTGCAAACACCCCTGCATTTTATGCATGGGGTTGAAGCCGATGGCTGCAATCTTTCAGGTTATACACAAGTATACATAAACGGCCGCACAGGAGGCATCATACTACTTTCAGGCAAAAGTATAAAAATAACCTTATAAAAAAATTCATAAAAGCATTGTGCTTACAATGAAAATACATATCACTCAAACATAATATTTTTCGAGCACTGGGCCTCTATCAAACGAGCACCCTCGAGAACCTCCTCGAAATAGCGCTCAGCAGCCACTCAGCCTATGGCTGATCCCTGCGCCGCAAAAGTGGTAGCGTCCATCTCTGCCCAGTATGCTTTAACACGGGCAAGGGCCATCCGCGAGCCTTCTATGCATGCCGACCTCTTCATCGCATTAATGCGCGGCACCGCATCAAGGAACTGCTGCACTAAGCTGAAATAGTTGTTCGGCTTTGGTCTTTCCGGCCATAGCCGATGCACAACAGACCTCATGGCGAGTCCGGACAACCTATTCAGTTTGGCCCATTCAGCTAGCTGGTCAGTCAATGAAAGCAAACGCTCTGGAATGTTGAATTGCGTCCAGAACAGCTTGTCCACTTCACGATCTGCCTGGCCTTGGAAGTACTTGGCCGCATCGGCAGTGCTCGCCGCCAAATCCATATACGCATCTGCCGAATTCCATAGCCGATCCAGAGGGGCATACCGAGGATCTCCGAACTTCCTGTTTCCTAGCCGCAATATCCCCGGCTTCTCGCAGCTCCTCCTTCTTCGCTCTCATAGCAGAACGGGTGTCTTTGTCCGCCGCCACGGCCTTCTCAAGGTCTGTTGCCTTTGCTCGGTTTTCTTTTTCAAGGAACCGGCAACGGTCGGCAGTGTCTTTTAATTCTACGGCCATCTTGGCCATCTTCTCCTGGCTCTCGCAATGTGCGGCCTTCTCGGCTTTCAACTCTTCGGCTGCCTTCAAAGTAGCCGCATTACTAATCCTTACTTGTTCCTTGGCTCGGGCAAGTTCTACCCGCAAGGCTTCCACGGTGGCAGCTCCATCTGCAGTCACAACATATTAAAGATACTGGCATTATGTTGCTCTTACTATGTGGCGTGCACCGGATAATAACACTTACCCTGTGCCTCGTCAAGCCTCTTGTTAACAAGCTCGATGTCGGTGTCTGCCGCATCCAGTTGCCGTTTTAATTGGGCAAACTCCCTAGTGTGGCTAGCCACCGGAGCTCCCACCACCTGCACATAAAGGCAGTTTGGTTATTGCCTGGGAATATGATCCTCTGTTCGCCGCCGTTCTCGAGGACAACCAGAGTCTCAGGGGCTACTATAACATGTGCAGTACTATCACATATTATCTCACATACCTCAAAGCCTGTCAATAGACTCATAAAGGCTTCATGTAATCCGCTTTCAGCGGACGAGATTCTATCCATCACCGTACCCATCAGCGTACGGTGCTCTTCTAAGATGGCCGCTCGCCCCACCAACTCCCTCAGAACGTCCGACCGCACACCAGACGGTGCCGGACTCTTTCGTATGCTCTCTTCGGGAGCTGGACACTAGGGACTTTGGGGGTCTACGGGATTATCTTCTGGCCTCACCGGATCCGGAGAGGCCCTCCGCGACGACACTTCGGGGTCGCCCGCTTCTGGAGCGGAGGACTCCGGGGGTGGCATTTCGCTCTCCATCATCTCTGGAAGAAGATTCCCTGAAGATGAGCTCATTTGAGAGGGGTTGAGGCCCGAACTGCACGATAGATGCGGTGGTTATTTTCTCAGAGGAAAAAAGATAGCATACCCTTACTATTGAAATATTTTCGATCACTTACGACTCGTTGGAGGGCTGATCCCCCCGCGGACTCTGTCCGGCAGAAGCACCCCCCAAGGAAGGAACCTCAGTGGGAGACCTCTTCTCCCGTTTGGAGGCTTCGACTTCCGGATCCTCGAAAGCAGTCCTTTTTCTCCCCCGATCGTCCTCCTTCCTGGAGACGCTTGTTCCCTCGATTGGAGCGGATAGCGATGGGGGCCCGCGTCCACCCGTATTATCTCCCTCGGTATCATCCGTCATGGGCTCCGGGCAAGGTGTGACCTCAAGCATCTTCTCCAATACCGGATTTTCCAAACCCCCAGGGAGGGGGGCGAACACCGGATCATCTTCGTCTTTGTTAGCCAGTCCTGGTCAAAAAGCGAACCCTCAGAAATAACTTCGAATAAAAGACAACGTGTTCGGCTAGAGGATTTCTTACTTGTTCGGCGGCACGGTTACTGCTCAGGCCCACGTCCTCAGTGATATCCGGACATTCCACTTGAGGTCCGAAGAATGACTTGTACATCTCCTCGTGCGTGAGGCTGAGGAAACTTTGAATGGCACGTGGCCCCTCTGGGTTGAACTCCCACAAGCGGAGGGGCCAGTGTTTGCCTGGCTGGACTTGACGAACCAGCATAACTTGTACTACCGCAACCAAATTAAAATATCCCTCGAAGAGATCTTGGATGTGGCTTTGCAGTATAGGCACGTCCTTGGCTGGACCCTTGTCGTGGTTCTAAGTCTGACAGTGAGGTAGGGGGGTGTGTATGAAGAGGCTAGACTTTAGCTATTGGGAAGTTGTAAGCACGCAAGGTTTACGAGTTCAGGCCCTTCTCGGAGGAAGTAACAGCCCTACGTCTCGCTGCCCGGAGGCGGTCGACTGGATTATGCATGTGTAAAATGACAGGGGTGCGAACCCCTCATACTGAGGAGGGGGGTGGCTTATATAGAGTTCACCGGCCCTCTCCTGCCCTCAGTAATGCAGGGTTTAAGGTACATTTAAGGTGGGCGTTACTGGTAACGCCCCTAATAAAGTGCTATAATGACCATAAAGACTGCCTAACAGCCGACCGTTTGCCTGCGGAGTGATTTCAGGTCTTCTGGCAGTCAAGTGATTGCTTCTTGGTCGAGTGATAGCTTCTTCGTCGAGTGAGATACCTTCAAGTCGATTGGAAGGTGGCTTCTTCTAGGGACGTCCTTGGGTTGGGCTCTTTGGACAGGTCCGTGTCCCCACCCTAGGTACGTAGCTTCATCATTAGCCCCCGAATGGGTCGAGGTTTGTGTGGAGAAAGAGTTGGCGAACCTTTCCGACTGGCTTTCCGAGCCATGCAAGAGCTTTGTTGGGTCAATCGTCATGGATGACGTAGTCAATTTTTTTTCAGTCGCCTTGACCCATTCCAGGTTTTTCGTTGAATAAATTTCTTTGCTTGTGGTATACTGAGTGTTGACACGAGTGGGATCTTCTGTCTTTGGCAAATTGTCCCGCGGCCCGCGGATCTTTGTGGGATTCGGTTTTTGGGAAGCGCACGGGACGGGAGCAGCCGCAGTAATCGGAAGCGATAAAGTGGAAGTTCCTCGATCTCCGCGTCGCCTTTTTCGCCACGTACTGCGCGCGCGTCTGCTGCGGGATTTGACTGGATGGCCCGGTCCTACCAGTCAGCCACTCGGGAGCAGCCCCTTATAAGTTGCCGGCTCGGGGTTTCCAAGCCGCGCGCTCTCTTCTCCTTCCTGCTTCCTCTCTCCCTTCGCCAGCTCTCCCGCAACCTTCGTTCTCACCCCTAGCACCGCAAGTCCGTGCGAGATCTCTCCGGCGACGATGGTGAAGGGCAAGACCATTGCTTTGGAGCGCGCGAAGAAGGCGGCGGCGGCGGGGAAAGGAAAGAGGTCTGCGCAGGGCGGATCTTCCTCCCGGACTGCCCTGCCCAAGGGTTGGATGCAGGGCGACTGGATGCCATCGGTGCTCCGGCAGGAAGATCTCGACGACATGGTTGAGGGGGGAGCCATTCCCCCACGAAGCTGCACGTCTTCCGGGGAGGGAGGTCGAACCTCAGCCCCGCGACGGTGAGTGCGTGCTCCTAGCCACTCACATCGACCGAGGGTTTTCTCTGCCTCCTCATCCATTCTTCCGGAGCTTCTTAAATTTCTTCGGGGCGCAGCTCCATCACTTTACCCCCAACTCCATAGTCTATCTTGCTGCGTTCATTTCTATGTGCGAGGCCTTCCTGGGTTGCCGTCCGCATTGGGGGCTTTTCAAGCACATTTTTACTTGCCGCTCTTAGTCGGTTAAAAAAGCCAAGTCGAGTGACGAGAAGACGCAGGTGATCCAATTGTGCGGGGGCTTGGCGATCCAAACGAGGGGGAAGAGCTGTTTTCCATCTATCACTTTCCCCGAGTCAGTCCGCGGTTGGCAGGCAACTTGGTTCTACTGCCAGGACCAAGTGACCCCAGGACAGTCGACTGGACTCCCTCCATTTTCTCTCGACCGAGCCGCGAAGCCCGTATCTCTGAAAGTGACGCCGGAGGAGAGGGCCCAAGTCAAAGTGCTGGCCGGCCGAGTGGTTGAACTCGTTCGTGAGGGTGTGACTGGGATGGATTTGCTAGAGGTCTTTCTTCAAAGAGACATTCAACCGCTCCAGGCCCGGGACCATCCGATGTGGCTGTACTCGGGCCTCGACGACACCACTCGGATCCACCCGGAGGAGGTCACCAACGAGATGCTGGAGGGGTGGCTGTCAAGCATCACAGGGAATAAAGACAACCCCCGAGGAGCCAGAAGGGTAATTCCACTCGACAGCTCGTACGAAGTGGATCAGGTACATCTTTATGTTTCTGACTGAAATCTTGTTTCTTGCGTTGGTCTTCTTTGAGTTGGTCGACTGATTTTTGTCTTGTCCGTTGTTCCCAGGCGACCACCGAGATGTACTCGACGCCCAACGGGGCACAGGGGTCGACTGAGGAAGGCGAGGCGAGTGGAGGCGAGAGTGGGGATGACCAAGGCGAGTGGGAGTCTGACGGTGAAGGGGAGGGAGACGACGACGTCTTCTCCAGCGAGGAGGAGGAGCAGGAAGCTGAACCCCCCCCCCACCCGCCCGGAGGGGCGATCCAAGCTCACACATGACCCAGCGCGGGGACGTGGCAAGGCCACCGCACCTGCTGGGCAGACGTCGAAGCGCCCTCGGAGTTCTCCTCCTCCGCCGACTGAGAAGACTCCCAAGCACCCACGAGCGACGCCATCCAAGCCGCCCAAAGTTCTGCCCAAGATGAAGATAGCTGTTCCTACCATTTCTGGGTAAATGATAGAAACTTTGTTTTCCTTTGTCGACCATGGACGGATCCTTGGTCGATTCACTGAGCCAGCTGACTGACTTTTGAGATTTGCAGCGGTGCCACTTCTGAGGTTTCCGCCAGGAACGACGACCAAGAGATGGAGGACGCTGTCACCTCCAACCCTGGTACGATTAATGAAATTTTTCTTTGAGTCGACTAGCCCTTGTAGTTCTGGTCGATTGAATGCTTCTCTTGCAGCCCCTCCTCATGTTATTGATCTCCCGGACGATGATGACAACGAGCCGCTGAGGGTGAAGAGGACAAAGAGGACGCCGGCTGTCAAGACCCCACGGTCCACTCCGGCACCTGAGGCCGCGGCTCAGGGCGATGGCGAGCCCGCTCGGGCTTCTGTGACCTTTGCCAATCCCCTGTCGAGTGCGCAGCCCTCGGCGTCGACTGCCAATCCGACTTCGCTCTTGGTCGCATACTCTGTCCCAGAAGACGAAGTGGCCGCTGCGAAGGAGGCCATACACCAGGCAGGGGTCATGATGGAACAGGTGAAGAAGGCTCGAGAGGCCAGCCAGGCAGCTTATGACGCAAGTTCGGTGCTTCAGAGCAATGTCCAGGTCAGTCGACTTGATACATGATTGTTTGAAGAGTCTTTCTCCCTCTTTCTTTTTCTTTTTGAAGATCTTTGTATCTGTATCTATACACCCACTGGGTGTGTTTTCTCTTTCTTGGACTAGTTGGGGCACGCTGAGTGCACCCACTAGGTGTAGTCCCCGAGACTACGGTGGACTGCTGGCAGTCGACTGTAGTCTTTATATTGCATTTCTGAATCTGTATTCCTTCACTCGGTTTGGTCTGGCCAGGTCGAGTGGGACCGTGTCCTGTCAACTGCGGGCAGTCAATTTTTTGTGTGGTCGAACTAGTGGGGGCACGCTGAGTGCACCCACTGGGTGTAGTCCCCGAGACTACTGTCAAATGTTTTTGATTCGGCTGTGGTCTTAGAAACGTCACCATTGTTCCTTAGTTACTCAGAAGCAACTTATCTCAAACGTCTGTCGACTGGTTTTTCTTTTTCCAGAAATCCTGCGAACTTGCCGCTCGCTATGCTGAATTGGAGAAATAGAAGATTCAACTGGACCTTGATCTAGAGCTGGCCAGGACGGAGCTGCAGAAGGTCAGGCAGGGCGCCGCAGGTAAAGCGACTTTGTCGACTGATTTTGTTTTTAGGCTTGAGCATTCCTCTGCTGTTTCCGATTCGATCACCATTTCTTTGTAGGAGAATTGGAAAAAGCTTTGGCAAAGAAGGACCAAGACCTGGCTGCTGCCCGCAAGGAGGCTGATGACAAGACAGCTCTGGCCGCACAGAAGCTGGCTTCGGTCGACCAGTTAGAAAAAGAGAACACCAGGTTGCAGACCGCTCTGACTGATGCCAACAGGCTGACTGCAAATTGGAAGAAGAAGAACCTCCTCTTGGGCGAGGAGATGGAAGGCATCGCTCGTAGGAGGGACGACCTGGAGAGCTACTTGAGGAGCCTCGCCAAGAAGATGTACATCAAACTTGAAGGTGCACATCCAGTTTCGACTGTTTTTTACTTTTGTGTCGACTCAATTTTGCGATCATTGGCTTATCTTTAGGTCTTGTATGCAGAATTCTGTCAAAACTTCGAAGAGGAGACCGGGCGGATCGAAACGGGTCTGGACCCAATCAATTCTCCGATGAAAGATGATACTGCCATGAACCTGCTCCGACTGGAATCTCGAATCGACGGCGCCGTGGATTACTTGGCTCGACTGAAGGTTTCCATGTCGCGGATCGACTCGGCACTTTGGCCAGAGTCCACGCTCCAGAACGATCTCGAGTCTCTTATGGCTCGACTTGACAAAATCCCCGATCGAGTGCAGGAGTGGAAGAAGTCTTCTGCCCGGTGCGGCGCTGATGTGGCTCTATCTTTAGTCCGCGTCCACTGCAAGGAGGCGTGAGAAGAAAATTTGGCCGCCATCCAAGTCGCCAATACCAATAGACACAGCTTCCAAGACTTCATGGAGACCTTCATTGCTGCTGCCACTCGTATTGCGGACAGAATTGACCTGGATGAGTTCGTCGCTCCTGCCAACCCTCCTCTTGAGGAATGAGAAAACTTTTATGCCTTTCCTTAAATTTGCCTCGGAATGCCGAGTGGACTTGTAATCGTTTAAACTCTGCCGAGCTGAGGGCTCGAGTACTTTGATTCGGGGCCCAGGGCCTTTTAAGCTTTATCCGAACTTAATTTCTTGCTGAATGTCTTCGTGGATGATTCGTCGAGTGGAACTTGATCTCCGTTCGAAGGAAAAGGTGACGACCGACCCACACCCTATTGCTGTAGAGTGGGGTGGAGCGCACATTGTATTTGTGGCGGAGCTCTCCAGGAAAAGGCAGCAGTCGACCCATGCCATGTTACTGTAGAGTGGGACGAAGCTCACATTGTATTTGTGGCGGAGCTCTCCAGGAGAAGGCAGGTTTCATACTTAAGCGAGCACTGAACTTAGGCGAGTGTCTGACTGCAGCTAAGTCTCTTCGTGGAGAACTTAGGCGAGTGCCGAACTGCAGCTAAGCCCCCGAGTGGGAGGTTTGCTCTCCACTCGGTAGGATTTTTCAAACTTAGGCGAGTGTCTGACCGCAGCTAAGTCCCTTCATGGAGAACTTAGGCGAGTGCTGAACTGCAGCTAAGCCCCCGAGTGGGAGGTTTGCTCTCCACTCGGTAGGATTTTTCAAACTTAGGCGAGTGTCTGACCGCAGCTAAGTCCCTTCATGGAGAACTTAGGCGAGTGTTGAACTGCAGCTAAGCCCCCGAGTGGGAGGTTTGCTCTCCACTCGGTAGGATTTTTCAAACTTAGGCGAGTGTCTGACCGCAGCTAAGTCCCTTCGTGGAGAACTTAGGCGAGCGCTGAACTGCAGCTAAGCCCCCGAGTGGGAGGTTTGCTCTCCACTCGGTAGGATTTTTCAAACTTCGGCGAGTGTCTGACCGCAGCTAAGTCCCTTCGTGGAGAACTTAGGCGAGCGCTGAACTGCAGCTAAGCCCCCGAGTGGGAGGTTTGCTCTCCACTCGGTAGGATTTTTTAAACTTAGGCGAGTGTCTGACTACAGCTAAGTCTCTTCGTGGAGAACTTAGGTGAGTGTTGAACTGCAGCTAAGCCCCCGAGTGGGAGGTTTGCTCTCCACTAGGTAGGATTTTTCAAACTTAGGCGAGTGTCTGACTGCAGCTAAGTCTCTTCGTGGAGAACTTAGGCGAGTGCTGAACTGCAGCTAAGCCCCCGAGTGGGAGGTTTTCTCTCCACTCGGTAGGATTTTTCAAACTTAGGCGAGTGTCTGACTGCAGCTAAGTCTCTTCATGGAGAACTTAGGCGAGTGCTGAACTGCAGCTAAGCCCCCGAGTGGGAGGTTTGCTCTCCACTCGGTAGGATTTTTCAAACTTAGGCGAATCGGGTTCGCAGCTAAGCCCCCGAGTGGGAGGTTTGCTCTCCACTCGGTAGGATTTTTCAAACTTAGGCGAGTGTCTGACTGCAGCTAAGTCTCTTCGTGGAGAACTTAGGCGAGTGCTGAACTGCAGCTAAGCCCCCGAGTGGGAGGTTTGCTCTCCACTCGGTAGGATTTTTCAAACTTAGGCGAGTGTCTGACTGCAGCAAAGTCTCTTCGTGGAGAACTTAGGCGAGTGCTGAACTGCAGCTAAGCCCCCGAGTGGGAGGTTTGCTCTCCACTCGGTAGGATTTTTCAAACTTAGGCGAATCGGATTCGCTGCTAAGCCCCCGAGTGGGAGGTTTGCTCTCCACTCGGTAGGATTTTTCAAACTTAGGCGAATCGGATTCGCAGCTAAGTCACCCACTGGGGGATTTCGGATACAAACAAAAGTGACAACAATTATTGGAACATTCTTATTTCTGATAAAAATGAACTTCAGGAGTTTTTCTTATTACATCTGGTTTGAGGGCGGACTCAAGTGTAAAAGGGGCGGAGAAGCTCCGCGTTCCAAGCTCGAGGTTCGTCGATCTGTCGATCAACATTGTAAAGGTGATATGCTCCGTTGTGGAGGACTCTGGTGACGATGAAGGGGCCTTCCCAAGTGGGAGCGAGCTTGTGAGGTTTCTGTTGATCCACTCGGAGGACCAGATCTCCTTCTTGAAAGGCTCGACTCTTCACATTCCGGGCGTGGAATCGACGTAAGTCCTGCTGATAAATGGTCGATCTGATCATCGCCATCTCCCTCTCTTCCTCCAAGAGGTCGACTGCGTCTTGCCGGGCCTGCTCCGCTTCATCTTCGGTGTAAAGTTCGACTCGGGGTGCATTATGAAGAAGATCGCTTGGCAGGACAGCTTCGGCTCCATAAACCAGAAAGAATGGGGTCCTTCCAGTCAACCGGTTAGGGGTGGTCCTTAATCCCCACAGAACTGACGGAAGCTCGTCGACCCAAGCGCCTGCCGCGTGCTTGAGATCGCGCATCAGCCGAGGTTTTAGCCCTTTGAGAATCAGACCATTCGCTCTCTCTGCCTGTCCATTCGCTGGGGATGAGCGACTGAGGTGTAGTCGACTCGTGTGCCTTGAGAAGCGCAAAATGCTCTGAACTCGTCCGAATCAAAGTTTGACCCGTTATCAGTGATGATGCTGTGCGGGACTCCATATCTGAATGTTAACCCTCTGATGAAACTGATAGCGGTGCCGGCATCGAGGCTCTTTATGGGCTTAGCTTCGATCCATTTGGTAAATTTGTCGACTGCCACAAGTACATGAGTGAATCCACTCCTGCCCGTTCTTAGGGGGCCAACCATGTCCAATCCCCAGACGGCAAAGGGCCAGACGAGTGGAATGGTCTTCAGGGCTGACGCGGGCTTGTGTGACATGTTGGAGTAGAACTGGCACCCCTCGCACTTGTCGACTATCTCTTTCGCCATCTCATTTGCCCTTGGCCAGTAAAATCCAGCTCGGTATGCTTTAGCCACAATAGTCCGAGAGGACGCATGGTGACCGCAGGTTCCCGAGTGGATATCGTTAAGGATTATTTGACCCTCTTCTGGTGTTATGCATTTCTGGCCGACTCCGGTCGCACTCTCTCTGTACAGCTGTCCCCTTATGACTGTGAAGGCCTTAGATCGGCGGACGATCTGTCGAGCCTCCTCCTCGTCCTCTGGAAGTTCTTTCCTTAGGATATATGCAATGTACGGTATTGTCCAGTCAGGGGTGATTGCCAAGAATTCCATGATTAGGTCGACTACTGTAGGCACTTCAACTTCAGTCGGATCTGTGGCACTTTTCGGCTGCGGGGCTTCTTCTGTGAAAGGATCCTCTTGGACTGACGGTGAGTGAATGTGTTCCAAGAACACGTTGCTTGGAATGGCTTCTCTCTTGGAGCCTATCTTTGCCAAGTCGTCAGCTGCCTGGTTTTTCAGTCGGGGGATGTGGTGGAGTTCCAACCCCTCGAATTTCTTCTCTAGCTTCCGCACTGCATTGCAGTATCCAATCATTGCCGGACTCCTGATGTCCCACTCCTTCATCACTTGATTAACCACCAGATCTGAGTCGCCATAGACCATGAGGCGACGGACGCCGAGTGAAATGGCCATGCGCAACCCATACAAAAGTGCTTCATACTCTGCTTCGTTATTGGAGGAATCGAAGTGAATCTGGAGAACATATCTGAGCTTATCTCCTCGGGGGGAGACCAAAACTACCCCCGCGCCCGAACCACTCAGCATCTTGGATCCATCGAAGAACATAGTCCAGTGCTCCGAGTGAACTTGAGTCGGAAGTTGCTGTTCAATCCACTCGGCGATGAAATCCGCGATTGCTTGGGACTTGATGGCTTTCTTTGCTTCAAACATGATATCTAAAGGAAGGAGTTCAATCGCCCACTTGGCCACTCGACCAGTTGCATCTCTGTTATGCAGGATCTCCGATAACGGGGCGTCGCTGACGACTGTAATGGAGTGGTCAGAGAAATAATGTGCAACTTTCTTCATGGTCATATAAATCCCATATACAAGCTTCTGGTAGTGGGGGTATCTTTGTTTTGAAGGGGTCAAAACTTCGGACACATAATATACAGGGCGTTGAACTTTGAAGGCCTTCCCTTCCTCTTCCCGCTCGACCGTAAGTACTGTACTGACAACTTGTCCCGTGGCTGCAATGTAAAGCAACAGAGGCTCTTTGCTAATTGGGGCAGCTAGCACCGGCTGGGTGGAGAGCAGAGCTTTGAGCTCTGCAAACGCTGCATCAGCTTCTGGAGTCCACTCGAACTTGTCAGACTTCTTCATCAGTCGGTAAAGAGGCGACGCTTTTTCACCGAGTCGAGAAATGAATCGACTTAAGGCGGCCAAGCAGCCTGTAAGCTTTTGGACATCATGCACACGTACAGGACACTTCATCCGGAGTATGGTGCCAATTTTTTCAGGATTGGCGTCGATTCCCCGTTCGGAAACGAGAAAACCAAGTAGCTTTCCTCCTGGAACTCCGAAAGTGCACTTTGACGGATTGAGCTTGATATCGTACCTCCTGAGGTTGGCGAAGGATTCAGCAAGGTCAGCCCGCAGGTCGGAACCTTTCCGGGACTTGACTACGATATCGTCCATGTACGCCTCCACATTCCGACTGATTTGAGTGAGTAAACGCTTCTGGATCATTCTCATGAATGTGGCTCCGGCGTTCTTGAGGCCGAATGGCATGGTGATGTAACAGAAGCATCCGAATGGAGTGATGAAAGCTGTTTTGATTTCGTCGGGCCCATACAGACGGATCTGATGGTACCTGGAGTAGGCATCTAGAAAAGACAATCTCTCACATCCCGCAGTTGAGTCGACAATCTGGTCGATGCGAGGGAGAGGAAAATGATCTTTTGGGCAGGCCCGATTGATATGCTTGAAATCAATGCACATACGGAGTGACTTGTCCTTCTTGGGGACCATGACGACATTGGCGAGCCACTCGGAGTGGTAGATCTCTCGGATGAACTCAGCTGCTAAGAGCTGAGCCACTTCCTCGCCAATGGCTTGTTTTTTCTGGACGGCGGACCGTCGAAGATGCTCCTTCACGGGCTTGAACTTTGGGTCGACTCGCAGACGGTGCTCAGCCAGCCCCCTGGGAACTCCAGGCATGTCAGAGGGTTTCCATGCGAAGATGTCCCAGTTCTCACAGAGGAGCTGGATGAGCGCTTCTTCCTATTTGGAGTCGAGCGTCATCGAGATGTGAGTCGGAGCAGCGTCGGGATCGGTCGGGTGAATGTGGACTGTCTTCGTTTCGCCAGCCGACTGAAAAGCTGACTCGGAGGCAGGCTTCTTAGCTCGCAGCAATTCACTCGGGTCGGCAGCCTTTTCGTACTCTTTCAGCTCGACCACTGCCATCTGAGCGTCGGCAATCTTTGATCCCTTTTGAAAACATTTTTCTGCTTTCTTCCGGTTGCCCGTAACAGTGATCACACCTTTGGGGCCAGGCATCTTTAATTTAAGATACACGTAACATGGTCGAGACATGAAGCGTGCGTAAGCTGGCCTGCCCAAGATGGCGTGATAAGCACTCTGGAAGTCCACAACTTCAAACGTCAACTTTTCCTTGCGGTAATTCTTTGAATCACCGAAAACCACATCAAGAGCAATCTGGCCGAGTGATTCGGCTTTTTTCCCAGGAATGACTCCGTGGAAGCTCATGTTACTGGTGCTGAGTCTGGACATCGGAATGCCCATTCCTTTCAAGGTTTCAGCGTACAGTATGTTCAGGCCACTGCCGCCGTCCATCAGGACTTTGGTCAGTCGAGTGCCTTCGACGACTGGGTCGACCACCAAAGCTTGCCTCCCAGGGGTGGCAATGTGCGTCGGGTGATCGGACTGGTCGAATGTGATGGCAGTCTGAGACCACTTCAGGTAACTGGGAGTCGCCGGGGCAACCATGTTCACCTCACGGTTAATGACTTTCAGTCGACTTTTGCTTTCGACATTAGCAAAAATCATCAAGGTGGAATTGACTTGGGGGTATCCATTGTCACTATCCTCCTTGTCCTTAACTCTGTCCGGCTCTTTTTCCTTATCCTTGGGCTGCTTGCCCTGGAACTGCTGAATCAGAAGCCGACACTGTCGAGTGGTATGCTTCGGGAAAATAAAATTTCCTTCTTCATCTTTCTTGGTATGGATGTGACATGGCAGGTCCAGAACATCATTCCCATCCTGATCTTTAACCTTCTTGGGCTTCCATGTGCCCTTGGGCTTTCCCTTGAAATTTCCCTGGGCCATAGCCAGGGCCTCCCCAGGGGCGGCTGGCTCGGCCTTCCGCTTCTGCTTCCGACTGGAGTTTCCTCCGGTTTCCTGGGCGACTGATTTGAGCTTGCCACTTCGGAGTCGGTCCTCGTCTTCTCCATTAGCGTACTTGGTGGCAATCTCCATCATCCGATTAAGGGACATCTCTCCAGTTCGGCCAAACTTCAGATTCAACTCCCTGTACTTGACGCCTTCCTTGAAAGCGCAAACTGCTTGATGGTCTGGCACGTTCTCGACCGAGTGGTGCAGTGTGATCCACCTCTGGATGTATTCTCTCAGAGTTTCATTTGGCTTCTGCATGCAAGACCGCAGCTCCGTAAGGCCTGCAGGGCGCTTGCATGTCCCTTCGAAGGTTGTGATAAACACTCGGGAGAGATCCTCCCAGGTGTAAATGCTGCTGGGCGCCAACTGATTCAGCCACGCCCTAGCTGAGCCCTCCAACATGAGGGGTAAATGCTTCATGGCCACCTCATCATTGCCGCCGCCAATCTGCACAGCCACTCGGTAATCCTCGAGCCACGTGTCAGGCTTGGACTCACCGCTGAACTTGCTGACTCCAGTCGCCAGCCTGAAGTTGGGAGGGATCACCGCGGCCCTGATGGCTCGACTAAAACATTCAGCCCCGAGGCGTGTGTCCTGCTGCCGGTGGGCGTATCTCAGTTGTGGCCCTCTCGATGAGCCCTGTTCCTGTCCACCAGACCTTGAACGAGGATGGATCTCGCGTCAAAGCCTGGGTCTCTGGGGTCGACTGGGATCCTCTGCCCAACGTTATGGGGGCGCCTATCGTCTCGATGTCGAGGTGCATATGATCCACTCCTCGGGGGAGGGGACGGCACCCGACGTCTATCATCACGGTCGGTTCGGTGATCATATTGTTCGTTTCTCCTATACTGATCGTGCCGGTCTCCACGTCCCTCACGCCTCGGGGGCGATCTCAGGCTGTGAGCCGACTGGACGGTTTCCGTTGCAACGGATCGACTGTGGATCCTGTCCCGCGACTGAGAGACGGCGGAATTCTGATTTCCCGCCGCTCGGAGCAATGCTCTGATCTGCAGCAATCCTCTGCCAGCCTCTGACTAAGAGGGCTGGATTGACTCTGCTATGCGGGCCGCGGCAGCCAGGTTCTGAACCGGAGTTCGGTAAACCTGTGGCGGTGGGAAGAGCTGACGTCGACTGGATTCGGGAGCTTGCTGGCGTCGACTGGACTCGGGAGCCTGCTGGCGTCGACTGGACTCGGGAGCCCGCTGACGCGCCCGCTCGTCGAGAGCTCGCTGTAGATTCTCCAGTCGAGTGAGCTCGGCTAGATTAGCCAAGCGCGCGTCCTCCAAGGCCCGGGCCTCGGGGGTTTCTCCAACAATAGGTGTGTAGAGCGCGTCCATGTTCCGGCGATGAAGCTCCTCCCGCTATAATGACGTAAGAGGTTCGGGGAGGTATTCGTCGTGAGGGTGCGACGGATCGCCTCTATTGGCACCATCATCAGCGCGATGGAATCCAGGAGGACTGCGTGTCCCCTCGACCGCCAGAACCTCCGCCAAAGGGTCGCTGCTATCGCACTGGGATGCGGTCTCCGTGGAGCCAGTCGACAGATCGAACAGGCCGCAGAGGGATTCGTCGGGCTCGATTGCCGCAACTTGCGGGGTCGCCGACTGGCAGGCCGCGGCGTGCTTCATCCACCGCTGGAGCCTCGACCGACCCGAGCGCTTGCGCTGGCGGGAGACAGGGCGGGGAGATGACATGGGAGTCAACCGATATGGGGTCGATGGTTGCCGCAGGAGGACGCCACGGACGCACGCGTGGAAGTGCGTCGCACCGCGGACGGGGAGCCCGTCGACGTCAAGCGGCGCCTCCTGGAGCCAGGCGGAGTCGTCGGCGACGAAAGTGAGTCCGCCGAGACGGATCTCGCGGCCCTCTGCCAAAGCTCCGCAGGAAAACATGATCAAGTGGATCGGAAAAATCGCAACTTCTCCAATTAGGCGCTAAGACTAATGCCCCACGGTGGGCGCCAACTGTCGTGGTTCTAAGTCTGACAGTGAGGTAGGGGGTGTGTATGAAGAGGCTAGACCTTAGCTATTGGGAAGTTGTAAGCACGCAAGGTTTACGAGTTCAGGCCCTTCTCGGAGGAAGTAACAGCCCTAAGTCTCGGTGCCCGGAGGCGGTCGACTGGATTATGCGTGTGTAAAATGACAGGGGTGCGAACCCCTCATACTGAGGAGGGGGTGGCTTATATAGAGTTCGTCGGCCCTCTCCTGCCCTCAGTAATGCAGGGTTTAAGGTACATTTAAGGTGGGCGAATAAAGTGCTATAATGACCATAAAGACTGCCTAACAGTCGACCGTTTGCTTGCGGAGTGATTTCAGGTCTTCTGGCAGTCGAGTGATTGCTTCTTGGTCGAGTGATAGCTTCTTAGTCTAGTGAGATACCTTCAAGTCGATTGGAAGGTGGCTTCTTCTAGGGACGTCCTTGGGTAGGGCTCTTTGGACATGTCCGTGTCCCCACCCTAGGTACGTAGCTTCATCAACCCCAGCTCAAACCCCTGCTAATCCATGACATCAGTTGTGGTGGGGGGCCCGGGCAGAAAGCGGGGGCAGCCGCCCACTTGGCACTTCTGGGAGCCGTGACGTAAAACCACTCCCGTTGCCATAATCCAGACACCTCTGGAAAGGAACCTTTCGGCCATGAAGCTCCTGCCATCTTGCCTATTGATGCACCTCCGCACGCTGCATGTTGCCCCTCGATCATCTTCGGTTGTACTTCAAAGGTCTTGAGCCACAGGCTGAAGTGAGGGGTCACATGGAGGAAGGCCTCACACACGACAATAAATGTCGTGATGTGGAGAAAGGAGTCTGGAGCTAGATCGTGAAAATCTAGCCCGTAATAGAACATCAAGCCCCTGACGAAAGGATCCAGAGTGAGGCCTAGACCTCGGAGGAAGTGGGAGACGAACACAACGTTCTCGTTGGGTTCGGGAGTAGGGATGACCTGCCCTTGAGCAGGAAGCCGATGCGAAACCTCGGCGGTCAGGTATCTGGCCTCCCTCAACTACTTAATGTCCTCTTCCGTCATGGAGGAGGGCATCTATCGGCCTTAAAGGCTGGATCCAGACATGATTGAAGATCCGGAGCACCTAACCTGGGCTTTGGGTGTTAGAACTCGAGGCAGAGGAAGGGTTCGATTGAGCACGAGGGAGAAAAAGCAAAAAACCCGTCCCTTTATAAAGAGGGTGAATATCAAGCGTCCTCTCCGTAGCCGTTTAGGACTTGCCTATAATCTAGGAGTCCTAGACACGGTTGGGTTACCCACGCCCGTATTGATGAGAATCCCGTAATTGGGGGAACACGATCTCCGCTTCGGCAAAACGTGTCACGAAACCGCCTCGCGTTATGTGTGGAGCTAGTTGAAAGAAACGGTTCGAATAATCACCGGGCCATGACGTGACGTCATGCTGCCAAAACAAGCCAGCAAATTAGATCTGCGAGAGTGTTATTCTCTCTGCGGTGGAATGTGGAACTTATTTTGTAGGATCAGACACTATCCTCGTATTCAAATTCTTCTGTGATGTATTCGGAGAAGGAACCTGCCTTGAAATGCCGAAGACTACTACGCGTCGGACTCATCGTCATTGACGCCTGGTTCAGGGGCTACTGTGGGAGTCCTGGATTAGGGGGTCTCCGGACAGCCGAACTATCTCCATTGACCGGACTGTTAGACTATGAAGATACAAGATTGAAGACTTCATCTCATGTCCGGATGGGACTCTACTTGGCGTGGAAGGCAAGCTAGGCAATACGTATATGGATATCTCCTCCTTTGTAACCGACCTTGTGTAACCCTAACCCTCTCCGGTGTCTATATTAACCGAAGGGTTTTTAGTCCGTAGGACAACAATCACAACATAAAATCATACCATAGGCTAGCTTCTAGGGTTTAGCCTCTCTGATCTCGTGGTAGATCTACTCTGGTAACACCCATATCATCAATATTAATCAAGCAAGACGTAGGGTTTTACCTCCATCAAGAGGGCCCGAACCTGGGTAAAACTTCATGTCCCTTGCCTCCTGTTACCATCCGGCCTAGACGCACAGTTCGGGACCCCCTACCCGAGATCCGCTGGTTTTGACACCGACACTCATGGACTCGATTACATAGAAGAATTATAAAGAAAAACTCACAACTAGATCATACTAAGAACTTTTATTCTCCTAAAACAAGATATTACCAAAAAGGATCGAACTAAGAAAAACAATAAAGGTAGAAGTGATGGTGATACGATAGCGGGGGCACTCCCTCAAGCTTGGCAGTTGCCAAGGGGAGTGCCCGTACCAGATACTCAATTCTTCTTTGTTGGTGGAGAAGGTGATGGTTTTGTTGATGGCGTGGGCTTGTTGTCCTTCTTCCACGGCATGGGCTCACCATCATAGAAGGATGCTCGAGTCTCCTGAAACCTCAAATCTGTAGCCAAACTCATCCTCTTGAATCTATATTCATACTCACAGTTTTGATTTTGCAGGTCATAGATCTGGGCTTGCAGGTGCTCGTTTTTCTCATGAAGTTTGAAGATGGCCTCCCCAATGTCCTTGATGTCCAGCTTGTGGTTGTTGGTGAAATCCATGATCATAATGTGATTGGAATCGAGTCCATGCTCCACCATCTCCTGACACTTGAAAACTTCTTGCTCCAATGCCTCGAGCCTTGCCTTTGTGCTTCTAGTCCTCCTTGGTCCCTCAGCATCACGGATGTGCAACAACCCCTCATGCATCTCAATGGTTTGAGGGTGTTGCAACACTTCTGCGAGGTAGGGGTTGATGGCCATCTCGAAGAACTGGTCCTTGGGGGCGCTTGGAGATGACATGACGACCTGGATCTGTCAGAAAAACAGCTCGAAACAAAAACAGGAGATTTTTGAGTGATACGGGACTCAAAACCCCCAAGAGATTATATAATGAATTTTTACCGACCAAAATACGTGTTGTGTTTGAAAATGGAGTCCGTAGAGCACATGAGGTGCCCATGAGGTAGGGGCGCGCCTAGGGGGGTAGGGCGCGCCCTCCACCCTCGTGTCCTTCCCGGACTGGTCCTTATTTTTCTATTTTTCTAAATATTCCAAAACAGAGAAATATTGCCTTAAAAACTGTTTTGGAGTCGGTTTACTTACCGTACCACATACCTATTCCTTTTCGGAGTCTGAAATGTTCCGGAAAGTGTCCCTTATGTATTCCTCCGGGGTTACGGTTTCAATAACATTGGTTCCAACATTTATGGGATTAACTGTGATATAATGTTTGATTATTTGACCGTTCACCACCTTCGGATTTGTGCCTTCGAAGTAGTTGATTTTTATGGCACCGGAACGATAGACCTCCTCGATAATGTAAGGACCTTCCCATTTAGAGAGAAGTTTTCCTGCAAAAAATCTTAAACAAGAGTTGTATAGCAATACATAGTCATCTACATTAAACTCACACTTTTGTATCCTTTTATCATGCCATCTTTTAACTTTTTCTTTAAACAACTTGGCATTTTCGTAGGCTTGGGTTCTTCATTCATCGAGTGAGCTAATATCAAATAACCTCTTCTCACCGGCAAGTTTAAAATCATAATTGAGCTCTTTAATAGCCCAATATGCCTTGTGTTCTAGTTTGATAGGTAAGTGGGATGCTTTTCCATAAACCATTTTATACGGAGACATACCCATATGATTTTTATATGCAGTTCTATAGGCCCATAATGCATCATCAAGTTTCTTGGACCAATTCTTTCTAGATCTATTAATAGTCTTTTGCAAAATTAATTTGAGCTCTCTATTACTCAATTCTACTTGACCACTAGACTGAGGGTGATAAGGGGATGCAATTCTATGATTAACATGATACTTAGCAAGCATTTTACGGAAAGCACCATGAATAAAATGTGAACCACCATCAGTCATTAAATATCTAGGGACTCCAAATCTTGGAAAAATAACTTCTTTAAGCATTTTGATAGAAGTGTTATGATCATCACTACTAGTTGGAATAGCTTCTACCCACTTAGTAACGTAATCAACAATAACTAAAATATGTGTATATCCATTAGCGGAAGGGAAAGGTCCCATATAGTCAATGCCCCAAACATCAAATGGTTCAATAACGAGTGAATAGTTCATAGGCATTTCTTCACATCTACTAATATTACCAATTCTTTGACATTCATCACAAGATAATACAAACTTACGGGCATCCTTGAAGAGAGTAGGCCAATAAAAACTAGATTGCAATAACTTATGTGCAGTTCTATCTCCAGCATGGTGTCCTCCATAAGCTTCAGAGTGACAGTTGCGTAGGATCTGTTCCTGTTCATGCTCAGGTACACAACGTCTAATAACACCATCTACTCCTTATTTATAAAGATGTGGGTCATCCCAAAAGTAATGCCTCAAATCATAGAAGAACCTTTTCTTTTGCTGGTACGTGAAACTAGGTGGTATAAACTTAGGAACAATGTAATTAGCATAATTAGCATACCATGGAGCAGTATGAGAAGCATTTATGACATTTAATTGCTCATCGGGAAAGCTATCATCAATAGGAAGTGGGTCATCAAGCACATTTTCTAACCTAGACAAGTTGTCTGCAACGGGGTTCTCAGCTCCCTTTCTATCAACGATATGTAAGTCAAATTCTTGTAGCAAGAGAACCCATCTAATAAGTCTAGGTTTAGCATCTTTCTTTTCCATAAGATATTTAATAGCAGCATGATCAGTGTGAATAGTTACTTTAGAATCAACAATATAAGGTCTGAACTTATCACAAGAAAATACAACTGCTAAGAATTCTTTTTCAGTAGTAGCATAATTTATTTGAGCATTGTCTAGGGTTTTACTAGCATATTGAATAACATTTAATTTCCTGTCAACTCTTTGCCCTAGAACAGCACCTACAACATAATCACTAGCATCACACATAATTTCAAAGGGTAAATTCCAATCAGGTGGCTGAACAATAGGTGTAGAGATCAATGCTTTCTTAAGTATTTCAAATGCTTCTACACAATCATCATCAAAGACAAATGGTATATCTTTTTGTAATAAATTAGTCAGAGGCCAGGAAATTGCTGAGAAGTCCTTAATGAACCTCCTATAAAATCCAGCATGACCAAGGAAACTTCTTATACATTTGATGTCCTTGGGACATGGCATCTTCTCAATAGCATCAACCTTGGCTTTATCAACCTCAATACCTCTTTCAGAAACTTTGTGCCCCAAGACAATACCTTCATTAACCATAAAGTGGCACTTTTCCCAATTCAAGAGAAGATTAGTTTCTTCACATCTCTGCAAAACTCGATCAAGGTTGCTCAAGAAATCATCAAAAGGAGATCCATACGGAGAAATCATCCATGAAAACCCCACAAATCTTTTCACAAAAGTCAGAGAATATAGCCATCATGCATCTTTGAAAGGTAGTAGCTGCATTACATAAACCAAAAGGCGTACGTCTATAAGAAAAATTACCAAAAGGGCAAGTAAAAGTAGTCTTTGATTGATATTTGGCTAACACAGGTATTTGAGAGAAACTAGAATAACCATCTAGATAGCAAAAATGTGTATGTTTAGATAATCTTTCTAGCATTTGATCGATAGAAGGTAAGGGGTAATGATCCTTTTTAGTGGCCTTATTTAACTTGCAGAAATCGATGACCATCCTATAACCTGTAACAATTCTTTGAGGAATCAATTCATCTTTATCATTAGGAACGATAGTAATACCTCCCTTCTTAGGGACACAATGGACAGGACTTACCCACTGACTATCAGCAATGGGATAGATTATACCTGCCTCAAGGAGCTTTACTATTTCCTTTCTTACCACTTCTTTCATTTTAGATTTCAGCCGTCGTTGATGATCATGAACTGGTTTAGCATCTTCTTCCAAATTTATTTTATGTTGACATAGAGTGGGACTAATGCCCTTAAGATCATCAAGAGTATACCCAATAGCAGCACGATGCTTCTTCAGAGTTTTCAATAATATCTCTTCGTCATGCTCTGAAAGGTTAGCACTAATAATAACATGATATATCTTTTTCTCATCAAGATGAACATATTTAAGAGTACTAGGCAACGGTTTAAGCTCAAACACGGGATCACCCTTGGGTGGAGGAGGATCCCCTAGGATTTCAAAAGGCAAATTGTGTTTCAGAATAGGTTTCTGTTTAAAAAATACTTCATCAATTTCCCTTCTTTCATTCATAAACATGTCATTTTCATGGTCTAGTGAATATTGTTCGAAAGGATCACTAGGAGGTACGGCAATAGAAGCAAGACCAATAATTCCATCCTTACTAGGTAATTCTTCTTCACGGTGTTGTCTACTAAATTTAGAGAAATTAAATTCATGAGTCATATCATCTAAACCGATAGTAACAACATCCCTTTTGCAATCTATGGCAGCATTAACAGTGTTCAGGAAGGGTCTACCAAATATAATGGGAACCAAGAACAAGAAAATCAGCATGATATTTAGTTTTCCCACACAAGACTTCAACATCTCTAACAATTCCCATTGGTGAAATAGTATCTCTATTGGCTAGTTTAATTGTGACATCAATATCTTCTAACTCAACAAGTGCGATATCATGCATAATTTCTCTATATAGGCTAATAGGTATTGCACTAGCACTAGCACCCATATCGCATAAACCATGATAACAATGATCTCCTATTTTAACAGAAATAACAGGCATGCCTACCAGAGGTTTAGGTTTATCTTTAGCACAAGGTTTAGCAAATCTAGCAGTTTCATCACAGAAATAAATAACATGCCCATCAATATTATCAGACAAGAGATTTTTAACAATAGCAATATCAGGTTCAACTTTAATTTGCTCATGAGGTGTATAAGTTTTCATATTGCTTTTACAAACCACAGTTGAAGCTTTAGCATGATCCTTTATCCTAACAGGAAAAGGTGGTTTCTCAACATAAGAAGTAGGAACAATAGGACCATTATAAGTGACAATCTTTTCTTCAACTTTAATAGGTGCAGCTACTTTCACTTCTATGGGAGGATGATATTTAAACTACTTCTCCTTGGGGAGATCAACATAAGTAGCAAAATATTCACAGAAAGAAGCTACTATCTCAGAGTCAAGTCCATATTTAGTGCTAAATTTACGGAAAACATCTGTATCCATAAAAGATTTTAAAAAAAATCAAACCTAGGTGTCATACCTAACTCCTTAATTTTTTCGAGGTCCCAATCTTTAGAGTTGCGTTTAATTATTTCCAATAAATCCCATTTGAATTCAATAGTCTTCATCATAAAAGAGCCAGCACAAGAAGTATCAAGCATGGTGCGATTGCTATCACAAAGCCGAGCATAAATTTTTTGAATAATCATTTCTCTGGAGAGCTCATGATTGGGGCATGAATATAAAATTGATTTAAGCCTCCCCCAAGCTTGAGCGATGCTTTCTCCTTCGCGAGGCCAAAAATTATATATATAATTGCTATCACGATGAACAAGATGCATAGGATAAAACTTCTGATGAAATTCCAATTTCAATCATTTCTAATTCCAAGACCCCATATCATCACATAGCCTATACCATGTCGATGCATCTCCCTTCAAAGATAAAGGGAAGACCTTCTTCTTAACAACATCTCCGGGTACACCTGCAAGCTTAAATAATCCACAAACTTCATCCACATATATCAGATGCTCATCAGGATGCTTTGTCCCATCTCCTAAAAAGGATTAGCTAGCAGTTTTTCTATCATACCCAAAGGAATTTCAAAGCAGACATTTTCATTTTCAGTAGGTTCAGTGGGTTGAGGAGCAACTCTTTGCTCTACTGGTCGGGGTGAAGATACCCCGAACAAACCCCTCAGAGGATTACTTTCCATAGTAACAAGTGACAGTAAATTTCAGCACACTATATAAATTTTTCCTTACCAAATTCCACCTACCAAAGGCGCTTCACTCCCCGGCAATGGCGCCAAAAAAGAGTCTTGATGACCCACAAGTATAGGGGATCTATCGTAGTACTTTTGATAAGTAAGAGTGTCGAACCCAATGAGGAGCAGAAGGAAATGATAAGCGGTTTCCAGCAAGGTATTCTCTGCAAGTACTGAAATAAGTGGTAATAGATAGTTTTGTGATAGGATAATTTGTGACGAGAAACAAGTAAAAAAGTAAATAAAGTGCAATAAGGTGGCCCAATCCTTTTTGTAGAAAAGGACAAGCCTGGACAAACTCTTATATAGAGAAAACCGCTCCCGAGGACACATGGGAATATCATCAAGCTAGTTTTCATCACGCTCACATGATTCGCGTTCGGTACTTTGATAATTTGGTATGTGGGTGGACCGGTGCTTGGGTACTGTCCTTGCTTGGACAAGTATCCCACTTGTGATTAACCTCTATTGCAAGCATCTGCAACTACAACAAAAGTATTAAGGTAAACTTAACCATAGCATGAAACATATGGATCCAAATCATCCCCTTACGAAGCAACGCATAAACTAGGGTTTAAGCTTCTGTCACTCTAGCAACCCATCATCTACTTATTACTTCCCAATGCCTGACTCTAAGCCCAAATAATTGTGAAGTGTCATGTAGTCGACGTTCACATAACACCACTAGAGGAGAGACAACATACATCTCATCAAAATATTGAACGAATACCAAATTCACATGACTACTAATAGCAAGACTTCTCCCATGTCCTCAGGAACAAACGTAACTACTCACAAAGCATAAACATGTTCATAATCATAGGGGTATTAATATGCATATAGGATCTGACCATATGATCTTCCACCAATTAAACCAACTAGCATCAACTACAAGGAGTAATTAACACTACTAGCAACCTACTGGCACCAATCCCGGACTTGGAGAAAAGAATTGGATACAAGGGATGAACTAGGATTTTGAGAGGAGATGGTGCTGATGAAGATGTTGATGGAGATTGCCCTCTCCCGATGAGAGGCGCGTTGGTGATGACGATGGCGATGATCCCCCCCTCCGGGAGGGAAGTTTCCCCGGCAGAACAGCTCCACCAGAGCCCTAGATTGGTTCCGCCAAGGTCCCGCCTCGTGGCGGCGAAGTTTCATCCGAGAAGATGGCTTCTTATTTTTTTCCCATCGAAAGACTTCATATAGCAGAAGATGGCCACCGGAGGGCCACTAGGGGGCCCATGAGGTAGGGGGCGCGCCCAGGGGGGTAGGGCGCGCCCCCACCCTCGTGGGCAGGGTGTGGCCCTCCTGGTGAATTTCTTCCTCTGAGTATTTTTAACATATTCTGAAAACGTCTTCCGTGAAGTTTAGGAGTTTTGGGGCTATGCAGAATAGGTCTCTAATATTTGCTCCTTTTCCAGCCCAGAATCCCAGCTGCCGGCATTCTCCCTCTTTATGTAAACCTTATAAAATAAGAGAGAATAGATATAAGTATTGTGACATAATGTGTAATAACAGCCCATAATGCAATAAATATCGATATAAAAGCATGATGCAAAATGGACGTATCACACCACTCAATTTAAACAAGGGCATACAATCGATCTAGCTATCGTTACATAAACTCGAACTACTACTATATACAAGGGGAAATACTACTGATAATATGGTGGTCATCTAGAAATTTTGATCGGTGGAAGACTCCATGATATCTACTCCAGCTTCATCTTCGTAATCATCATCACTACTATCAGGGTCGGTATCTATGTCTTCGATGATGATGTAGTATTCGGGATGATCGTCATTGCTACCTCTTGAGCACTGCATTGGATTTCCTTGAAGAGGAAAGGATGATGCAGCAAAGTAGCGTAAGTATTTCCCTCAGTTTTTGAGAACCAAGGTATCAATCCAGTAGGAGGCTACACGCGAGTCCCTCGTACCTGGACAAAACAAATAACTCCTCGCAACCAACGCGATAAGGGGTTGTGAATCCCTTCACGGTCACTTACGAGAGTGAGATCTGATAGATATGATAGGATAATATTTTTTGAATTTTTGTGATAAAGATGCAAGTAAAATAAAAGAAAAGTAAAAAGTAAAGGAAATAACTAAGTATTGGAAGATTAATATGATGAACATAGACCCGGGGCCATAGGTTTCACTAGTGGCTTCTCAAGAGCATAAGTATTTTACGGTGGGTGAACGAATTACTGTTGAGCAATTGACAGAATTGAGCATACTTAGGAGAATATGCAGGTATGATCAGGTATATAGGCATCACGTCTAAGACAAGTAGATCAACTCCTGCCTGCATCTACTACTATTACTCCACTCATCGACCGCTATCCATCATGCATCTAGAGTATTAAGTTCACGAAAATAGAGTAACGCCTTAAGCAAGATGACATGATGTAAATTCATGCAATATGATAAAAAACCCCATCTTGTTATCCTCAATGGCAACAATACAATACGTGCCTTGCTGCCCCTACTGTCACTGGGAAAGGACACCGCAAGATTGAACCCAAAGCTAAGCACTTTTCCCATGGCAAGAACTACCAATCTAGTTGGCCAAACCAAACGGATAATTCAAAGAGACTTGCAAAGATAACCAATCATACATAAAAGAATTCAGAGAAGATTCAAATATTGATCTTGATCATAAACCCACGATTCATCGGTCTCAACAAACTACTCACACTTCATCGGAGAGGCTATGGTGTTGATGTAGAAGCCCTCTATGATGGATGCCCCTTTCGGCGGAGCTCCGGAATAGGCCCCAAGATGGGATCTCGTGGATACAAAAAGTTACGGCGGTGGAATTAGGGCTTTGGCTCCGTATTTGATAGTTTGGGGCACGTAGGTATATATAGGAGGAAGGAGTACATCGGTGGAGCAACAGGGGGTCCACGAGGGTGGAGGGCGCACCTGGGGGGGGGGGTGCGCCCCCTACCTCGTGGCTTGCTCCTTTGTTTCTTAACGTAGGCTCCAAGTCTCCTGGATCATGTTCATTCTGAAAATCACATTCCCGAAGGTGTCATTCCGTTTGGACTCCGTTTTATATTCCTTTTCTGCGAAACTCTAAAATAGGCAAAAAAATAGCAATTCTGGGCTGGGCCTCCGGTTAATAGGTTAGTCCAAAAAAATAATATAAAAGTGGATAATAAAGCCCAATAATGTCCAAAACAGTAGATAATATAGCATGGAGCAATCAAAAATTATAGATACATTGGAGATGTATCAAGCATCCCCAAGCTTAATTCCTGCTCGTCCTCGAGTAGGTAAATGATAAAAAAGATAATTTTGATACGGAGTGCTACTTGGTATAATTTTAATGTAATTCTTATTAATTGTGGTATGAATATTCAGATCTGAAAGATTCAAGATAAAAGTTCGTATTGACATAAAAATAATAATACTTCAAGCATACTAACTAAGCAATTATGTCTTCTCAAAATAACATGGCCAAAGAAATTTCATCCCTACAAAATCATATAGTTTAGTCATGCTCCATTTTAGTCACACAAGAATGCTCTCATCAGGCACAACCCCGATGACAAGCCAAGCAATTGTTTCATACTTTAGTAATCTCAAACCTATAAACTTTCACGCAATATATGAGTGCGAGCCATGGGCATAGCACTATAGGTGGAATAGAATATGATGATGGGGGTTATGTAGAGAAGATAAAAAAGGAGAAAGTCTCACATCAACGAGGCTAATCAATGGGCTATGGAGATGCCCATCGATTGATGTTAATGCAAGGAGTAGGGATTGCCATGCAACGGATGCACTAGAGCTATAAATGTATGAAAGCTCAACAAAAGAAACTAAGTGGTTGTGCATCCAACTTTCTTGCTCACGAAGACCTAGGGCACTTGAGGAGGACCATTGTTGGAATATACAAGCCAAGTTCTATAATGAAAAATTACCACCAGTATATGAAAGTGACAAAACAAGAGACTCTCTATCATGAAGATTATGGTGCTACTTTGAAGCACAAGTGTGGCAAAGGATAGTAGCATTGTCCCTTCTCTCTTTTTCTGTTTTTTAATTCCTCATGTGGGACAATGCTCTAGAAAATGATGATCATCACACTTCTATTTAATTACAACTCGATGCTAGAACAAAAGATGACTCTATATGAATGCCTCCGGCGGTGTACTGGGATATGCAATGAACCAAGAGTGACATGTATGAAAGAATTATGAATGGTGGCTTTGCCACAAATACTATGTCAACTACATGATCATGCTAAGCAATATGACAATGATGAATGTGTCATGATAAACGGAATGGTGGAAAGTTGCATGGCAATATATCTCAGAATGGCTATGGAAATGCCATAATAGGTAGGTATGGTGGCTGTTTTGAGGAAGATATACGGAGGTTTATGTGTGAAACAGCGTATCATATCACAGGGTTTGGATGCACCGGCGAAGTTTGCACCAACTCTCAATGTGAGAAAGGGTAATGCACGGTACCGAAGAGGCTAGCAATGATGGAAGGGTGAGACTGCGTATAATCCATGGACTCAACATTAGTCATAAAGAACTCACATACTTATTGCAAAAATCTACAAGTCATGAAAAACCAAGCACTACATGCATGCTCCAAGGGGGATAGATTGGTAGGAAAAGACCATCGCTCGTCCCCGACCGCCACTCATAAGGAGGACAATCAAAGAACACCTCATGTTCCAAATTTGTTACATAACATTTACCATACGTGCATGCTACGGGACTTGCAAACTTCAACACAAGCATTTCTCAAATTCACAACTACTCAACTAGCACGACTTTGATATTATTACCTCCATATCTTAAAACAATCATCAAGCATCAAACTTCTCTTAGTATTCAAAACACTCATAAGAAAGTTTTTACTAATCTTGAATACCTAGCATATTAGGATTATTTAAGAAAATTACCATGCAATTTAAGACTCTCAAAATAATCTAAGTGAAGCATGAGAGATCAATAGTTTCTATAAAACAAATTCACCACCGTGCTCTAAAAGATATAAGTGAAGTACTACAGAAAAACTATATAACACAAAAGATATAAGTGAAGCACATAGAGTATTCTAACAAATTCCAAATCATATATGGCTCTCTAAAAAGGTGTGTACAGCAAGGATGATTGTGGTAAACTAAAAAGCAAAGACTCAAATCATACAAGACGCTCCAAGCAAAACACATATCATGTGGTGAATAAAAATATAGCTCCAAGTAAAGTTACCGATAGAAGTAGACGAAAGAGGGGATGCCTTCCAGGGCATCCCCAAGCTTTGGCTTTTAGGTGTCCTTAGGTTATCTTGGGGGTGCCATGGGAATCCCCAAGCTTAGGCTCTTGCCACTCCTTGTTCCATAATCCATCAAATCTTTACCCAAAACTTGAAAACTTCACAACACAAAACTTAAAGTAGAAAATCTCGTGAGCTCCGTTAGCGAAAGAAAACAAAAGACCACTTCAAGGTACTGTAATAAACTCATTATTTATTTATATTGGTGTTAAACCTACTTTATTCCAACTTCTCTATGGTTTATAAACTATTTTACTAGCCATAGATTCATCAAAATAAGCAAACAACACACGAAAAACAGAATCTGTCAAAAACAGAACAGTCTGTAGTAATCTGTAGCTAGCGCAATATCTGGAACCCCAAAAATTCTAAAATAAATTGATGTACGTGAGGTATTTATCAATTAATCATCTTCAAAAATAATTAACTAAATATCACTTTACAAATAAAAATGGCAGCAGTTCTCGTGCCCGCTAAAGTTTCTGTTTTTACAGCAAGATAACAAGACTTTCCCCAAGTCTTCCCAACGGTTCTACTTGGCACAAACACTAATTAAACTCAAAAACACAACCAAAACAGAGGCTAGGTAAATTATTTATTACTAAACAGGAGCAAAAAGCAAGGAATAAAAATAAAATTGGTTGCCTCCCAACAAGCGCTATCGTTTAACGCCCCTAGGTAGGCATAAAAAGCAAGGATAGATCTAGGAATTGCCATCTTTGGTAGGCAATCCATAAGTGGCTCTCATAATAGATTCATAAGGTAATTTAATTTTCTTTCTAGGAAAGTGTTCCATGCCTTTCCTTAACAGAAATTGGAATCTAATATTTCCTTCCTTCATATCAATAATTGCACCAATCGTTCTAAGGAAAGGTCTACCAAGGATAATAGGACATGAAGGATTGCAATCTATGTCAAGAAGAATGAAATCTACGGGCACATAATTCCTATTTGCAACAATAAGAACATCATTGATTCTTCCCATTGGTTTCTTAATAGTGGAATCCGCAAGTTGCAAGTTTAAAGAGCAATCATCAAAATCACGGAAACCTAACAAATCACACAAAGTCTTTGGAATGGTGGAAACACTAGCACCCAAATCACATAAAGCATAGAACTCATGATCTTTAATCTTAATTTTAATAGTTGGTTCCCACTCATCATAATGTTTTCTAGGGATAGAAACTTCCAACTCAAGTTTTTCTTCATAAGATTGCATCAAGGCAACAACGATATGTTTAGTAAACGCTTTATTTTGACTATAAGCATGAGGAGAATTTAGCACGGATTGCAACAAGGAAATACAATAAATAAAAGAGCAATTTTCATAATTAAAGTCCTTGAAATTCAAAATAGTGGGTTTAGCAACATCTAGGGTTTTAATTTCCTCAATGCCACTTTCATCAAGTTTAGCATCAAGATCTAAAAACTCCGAATTTTTGGAACGCCTTCTAGGTAAAGGTGGATCATATTCAGTCCCATCATTATCAAGATTGCAAAACAAAGATTTAATAGGGGACACATCAATAAGTTTTAGATCTTCATCTTTATTTTCATAGGAATTAGAAGAACACGCTCTTATAAAGGCATCTTTCTTAGCACTCATCCTAGCGGTTCTTTCTTTGCACTCATCAATGGAAATTCTCATGGCTTTGAGAGACTCATTGATATCATGCTTAGGTGGAATAGATCTAAGTTTCAAAGAATCAACATCAAGAGAAATTCTATCAACATTCCTAGCCAACTTATCAATCTTAAGCAATTTTTCTTCAATCAAAGCATTGAAATTCTTTTGCGAAGTAATAAATTCTTTAATATTAGATTCAAAATCAGAGGGCATCTTATTATAATTTCCATAAGAATTGTTGTAGGAATTACCATAATTATTCAAGGGATTACTAGGATAAGGCCTAGGATTAAAATTTCCTCTATATGCGTTGTTACCAAAATTGTTCCTACCAACAAAATTCACATCCATAGATTCATTATTATTCTCAGTCATAGTAGACAAGCGCATATCATTAGGGTCAGAACAAACACTCTTACTAGCAAATAATTTCATAAGTTCATCCATCTTTCCACTCAAAACATTAATTTCTTCTATCACATGCACCTTTTTATTAGTAGATCTTTCAGTATGCCATTGAGAATAATTAACCATAATATTATCTAGGAGTTTAGTAGCTTCTCCTAAAGTGATTTCCATAAAAGGACCTCCCGCGGCCGAATCTAAAAGATTTCTAGAAGCAAAATTCAATTCGGCATAAAAAATTTGTATAATCATCCACAAATTCAAACCATGAGTAGGGCAATTATGTATCATTAATTTCATCCTCTCCCAAGCTTGTGCAACATGTTCATGATCAAGTTGCTTAAAATTCATAATATCGTTTCTAAGGGAGATGATCTTAGCAGGAGGAAAATACTTAGAGATAAAAGCATCTTTGCACTTGTTCCAAGAATCAATACTATTTTTAGGCAAAGATGAAAATCAAGCTTTAGCACGATCTCTAAGCGAAAATGGAAATAGCTTCAACTTAACAATATCATTGTCCACATCTTTCTTCTTTTGCATATCACATGTATCAACGAAGCTATTTAGATGGGTAGCAGCATCTTCACTAGGAAGGCCGAAAACGGATCTTTCATTACAAGATTCAGCAAAGCGGCATTAGTTTCACAAGATTCGGCATCGGTAAGAGGAGCAACCGGAGTGCTAATAAAATCATTGTTGTTGGTATTGGTAAACTCACACAATTTAATGTTATCTTGAGCCATCATGACAAGCGTGCAATCCAACACACAAGCAAACAAAAAGCAAACGGGCAAAAAGAGGCAAATAAAGAAAGAGAGGGAGGATAGAGAGAGAGGGCGAATAAAACGGCAAGGGTGAAGTGGGGGAGATGAAAATGAAAGGAAAATGGCAAATAATGTAATGCGGGAGATAAGGGTTGTGATAGGCACTTGGTATCTTCTTGCTACCTCTTGAGCACTGCGTTGGATTTCCTTGAAGAGGAAAGGATGATGCAGCAAAGTAGCGTAAGTATTTCCCTCAGTTTTTGAGAACCAAGGTATCAATCCAGTAGGAGGCTATGCGCGATTCCCTCGTACCTGCATAAAACAAATAACACCTCGCAACCAACGCGATAAGGGGTTATCAATCCCTTCACGGTCACTTACGAGAGTGAGATCTGATAGATATGATAGGATAATATTTTTGGTATTTTTGTGATAAAGATGCAAAGTAAAATAAAAGCAAAGTAAAAAGTAAAGGAAATAACTAAGTATTGGATGATTAATATGATGAAGACAGACCCGGGGGGCATAGGTTTCACTAGTGGCTTCTCTCAAGAGCATAAGTATTTTACGGTGGGTGAACGAATAACTGTTGAGCAATTGACAGAATTGAGCATAGTTATGAGAATATCTAGGTATGATCATGTATTTAGGCATCACGTCCGAGACAACTAGACCGACTCATGCCTGCATCTACTACTATTACTCCACTCATCGACCGCTATCCAGCATGCATCTAGAGTATTAAGTTCATGAAAACAGAGTAACGCCTTAAGCAAAATGACATGATGTAGAGGGATACATTCATGCAATATGATAAAAAAAACCCATCTTTTTATCCTTGATGGCAACAACATAATACGTGCCTTGCTGCCCCTACTGTCACTTGGAAAGGACACCGCAAGATTGAACCCAAAGCTAAGCACTTCTCCCGTTGCAAGAAAGATCAATCTAGTAGGCCAAACCAAACTGATAATTCAGAGAGACTTGCAAAGATAACCAATCATACATAAAAGAATTCAGAGAAGATTCAAATATTGTTCATAGATAATCTTGATCATAAACCCACAATTCATCGGTCTCAACAAACACACCACAAAAAGAAGATTACATCGAATAGATCTCCACAAGAGAGGGGGAGAACATTGTATTGAGATCCAAAAAGAGATAAGAAGCCATCTAGCTAATAACTATGGACCCGAAGGTCTGAGGTAAACTACTCACACTTCATCGGAGATGCTATGATGTTGATGTAGAAGCCCTCCGTGATGGATGCCCCCTCCGACGGAGCTCCGAACAGGCCCCAAGATGGGATCTCGTGGATACAGAAAGTTACGGGGGGTGGAATTAGGGTTTTGGCTCCGTATTTGATCGTTTGGGGGGTACGTAGGTATATATAGGAGGAAGGAGTACGTCGGTGGAGCAACAGGGGGCCCACAAGGGTGGAGGGCGCCTGGGGGGGGGGGGGGGGGGGGGGTAGGCGCGCCCCCTACCTCGTGGCTTTCTCCTTTGTTTCTTGATGTAGGGCCCAAGTCTCCTGGATCATGTTCATTCCGAAAATCACGTTCCCGAAGGTTTCATTCCGTTTGGACTCCGTTTGATATTCCTTTTCTGCGAAACTCTAAAATAGGCAAAAAAACAGCAATTCTGGGTTGGGCCTCCGGTTAATAGGTTAGTCCCAAAAATAATACAGAAGTGGATTATAAAGCCCAATAATGTCCAAAACAGTAGATAATATAGCATGGAGCAATCAAAAATTATAGATACGTTGGAGACGTATCAGTCATCTCCTCCTGGCGCGGGGTCTTCCATGAATACTCCCACCTTCCTCGTCAGGTCATCTTTCTTTTCTACTAGAACTGCGATTTCCTCCTTGTATCCGTCGTGTGTAGACTTGAGTTCCTCTTCAAGCTCCATGTTCCTAGTCATCACCGTCTTCAGATCTATCATGCTAGCGCACATTTGGTTCTCCTGGCGGCGAATGTGTTGGTTTAACTCCTGGATAAAGGCTGCAATGGACTTGTCCCTCCCGGTGCTGATCATCTTCCATTGCTCATCTCGGCGCCCACATATCTGGTAGATGGTGTCCTTAACATCCTTGTGAAAAACTTCGCCGATGCGTCCCATGGCGATGTGAGCTGCCATGCTCTTTCCTAGACTCCAGGTTGGTGCATCATTGGAAAACTCTATGGGCTCAGTAACTGGCGTGAATGTCCTTCCTGGAACATGAATTCGAATCATCCAACACTCCTTTTCTGGTAAAGTTGCGGTGTAGGTCCCGGTGAAGCTTGGTATTCCAATGTTCAGGTACCTAGTGACTTCCTTCAAGTGTCGTCCAAAAGGGGTGTCTTCATCCGGTTGAGAAAATTTGTTCCATGGGCCCGCCATCTATAGAGTGGAAAAATGGAGAGGATTCAGAAATGAGTAGAGAAGAGTGACCTATGGCTTATCTTGGTGGTCGCGTCCTACAATCAGTGTGTGTTCTGATACCATCTTGTAGCGATCCGACCTCAAACGGTCAAATCTCTGTGCATAAGTGTCATCCCTGGATCGGTAATGCTGACACACACAATACTTGAAGGATTTATAGCAGAATTTCAATCACACACTTAATACATCGATAGTCTCAAAAGAGAACTTATTACAATAATATGGCTTAAGGCCATCTAAATAAGATAATAGCGGAAGGCTTCGAAGGTAAAGCGAGTCCATCAACTCCAACGACATAGCTGAGTGCACGACAACGACCCAGCGTACCTTACTCCTCGTCTGAAAAGTATGCAACATAATACGTTGCAGCCCGAAAACAGGCCAGCACATGGAATATGCTAGCAAAATAACACTGTAGAGCAATGAACATGAAACAACTATATCTACATGCATATATGGCTGGTGGAGGCTCTACGATTTTTAGGTTTTTGCGAAAAGCCAATTTTTCCCTACAACAAAGGAATATATTTTGTTTAACTATTATGGTAGTTGATAAACATTGAGAATAGTAATCCCATCTCAATCCCAATTAAAGTAATCATTAACCCATCAAGTTAATTAAATAAAGTGACGAGATCGACATAATAATTCAAGCACCAGATACTCAAGATGTCCATAACCGGGGACACGGCTAATCATGATTAGTTTGTACACTCTGCAGAGGTTTGCGCACTTTTCCCCACAAGACTCGATCTGCTCCACTGATTTATCGCACTACATGATGTTTGAGAAACGGATGACCGAGACATAGTCTTTCAGAAACATTAGCCCTTTCGAGGGGTAAACCGTACCACCTACATCCCCTACATCTGCTAGTTTACCACTGAAAGGGGTCATGCAACATACTCAACTATGCCAGGGCCCATAATGGCTTGTGGCTGCACACGGAAATTCCCAGCATGAATAAAAATATGATCCCTTTGAGCCTGGGTGGCGGACCATAGGATGATCACAGGGTTTCCCCGGGATCTCCTTGGACATCACTGGATTGCCCCAGGTGCCCACAAATAATCCACCTAGATGTGTGTTAAAGTAGCCACCTTAAATAAACCCTTAGTTCATAATAACACTCACAACTATCATGAATCACTCAAACCAAACCACGTCTACGAGCATAGCATAGCAGTATAAACATAATGTAGAAGTAACTCCCAGGGTTTTGAATGAAAAAGGGCAAAAGGTACTACCTCAACTACTACTTCCCAATACCCACATGTTATCATGTCCTAACCATGCAATGTTTGAGGGTCTAAACTAATGCATAAAAACTGGGTAATAACGGGGTATGATCAAAGTGTTACTTGCCTTGCTGACGATCCGCAAACCCTAGAGACTCGTAGTAGCACGCTTTGCACTCCGGAAATTCTATCACAAACAAACGATAGCATACATAAGCACTCAAGCAATAGATGCAAGGGTAAAACTCAAGATAAATGATCCAAATCAAAAGTACAAGAAAAGAGCTTCGATTTGCAAAAAGAAACACTGAACTCGGAGCTACGAAACTCAAACTACGATCAAAAGAAGTTCGACATTCACAAGGCAAAGATACCCAAGGCAAGAGGCCCAACATTCACAACATTTGAGGATATCTTGTGAAGGAAATATGCCCTAGAGGAAATAATAAAGTTATTATTTATTTCCTTATATCATGATAAATGTTTATTATTCATGCTAGAATTGTATTAACCGGAAACTTAGTACATGTGTGAATATATAGACAAATAGAGTGTCACTACTCAATAGTATGCCTCTACTTGACTAGCTCGTTGAATGAAAGATGGTTAAGTTTCCTAGCCATAGACAAGAGTTGTCATTTTATTAACGGGATCACATCATTAGAGAATGATGTGATTGACTTGACCCATTCCATTAGCTTATCACGATGATAGTTTAGTTTGTTGCTACTGCTTTCTTCATGACTTATACATGTTCCTCTGACTATGAGATTATGCAACACCCGAATACCGGAGGAACACTTTGTGTGCTACCAAACGTCACAACGTAACTAGGTGATTATAAAGGTGCTCTACAGGTGTCTTTGATGGTACTTGTTGAGTTGGCATAGATCGAGATTAGGATTTGTCACTCCGATTGTCGGAGAGGTATCTCTGGGCCCTCTCGGTAATGCACATCACTATAAGCCTTGCAAGCAATGTGACTAATGAGTTAGTTGCGGGATGATGCATTACGGAACGAGTAAGGAGACTTGCCGGTAACGTGATTGAAATAGGTATTGAGATACCGACGATCGAATCTTGGGCAAGTAACATACCGATGACAAAGGGAACAACGTATACCGTTATGCGGTTTGACCGATAAAGATCTTTGTAGAATATGTAGGAGCCAATATGAGCATCCGGGTTTCGCTATTGGTTATTAACCGGAGATGAGTCTCGGTCATGTCTACAGAGTTCTCGAACCCGTAGGGTCCGCACGCTTAACATTCGGTGACGATCGATATTATGAGTTTATGTGTTTTGATGTACCAAAGGTTGTTCGGAGTCCTAGATGAGATCAGGGACATGACGAGGAGTCTCAAAATGTTCTAGACATAAAGATCGATATATTGGAAGGCTATATTTGGACATCAGAAAGGTTCTTAGTGGTTAAGGTATTTATCGGAGTACCGAAGAGTTACGGGAATTCGCCGGGGAGTATATCAGCCTTATTGGGATTTAGGGGAAAGAGAGAGGGGAGGCTGCGCGCCCCCCAAGGCCTAGTCCGAATTGGACTAGGGGGAGGGGCGGCGCCTCCTCCTTCCGTCGATTCTCTTTTCCCTTTTCCTTCTCTCCTACTCCTACTACATGGAAGGGGGGGAATCCTACTCCCGGTGGGAGTAGGACTCCCCAGGGCGCGCCATAGTAGAGGGCCTGCCCTCCCCCTCCTCCACTCCTTATATACGGGGGAGAGGGCACCCCATGGACACACACATTTATCAGTTGATCTTTTAGTCGTGTGCGGTGCCCCCCTCCACCATAATCCACCTCGGTCATATCGTAGCACTGCTTAGGCGAAGCCCTACGTCGGTAGCATCATCAGCACCGTCATCATGCCGTCATGCTAACGGAACTCTCCCTCGAAGCTCTGCTAGATCGGAGTTCATGGGATGTCGCCGAGCTGAACGTGTGCTGAACTTAGAGGTGCCGTACGTTTGGTACTTGGATCGGTCGGATCGTGAAGACGTACGACTACATCAACCGCATTCTCATAACGCTTCCGCTTACGGTCTACGAGGGTACGTAGATGATACTCTCCCCTCTCGTTGCTATGTATCACCATGATCTTGCGTGTGCATTGGAAATTTTTGAAATTACTGAGTTCCCCAACAATGGTATCAGAGCCAGATTTATGCGTAGATGTTATATGCATGAGTAGAACACAAAGGAGTTGTGGGTGTGGGTATATACATATTGCTTGCTGTCACTAGTTGTTTTTTGATTCAGTGGCATTGTAGGATGAAGCGGCCCAGACCGACATTATGCGCATGCTTACGCGAGACTGGTTCTACCGACATGCTTCAGACACAGGTGGCTAGTGGGTGTATGTTTCTCCAGCTTTAGTTGAATCGGATTCAATGAACAGGGTTCTTTTTGAAGATCAAAAAGCAATCACTATACTGCGTTGTGGTTTTTGATGCGTAGGTAAGAACTGTTCTTGCTCAGCCCGTAGTAGCCACGTAAAACTTGCAACAACAAAGTAGAGGACGCCTAACTTGTTTTTGCAGGGCATGTTGTGATGTGATATGGTCAAGACGTGATGAGATATAAATTGTTGTATGAGATGATCATGTTTTGTTAAAGTTATCGGCAACTAGCAAAAGCCTTATGGTTGTCTCTTTATTGCATAAGATGCAAGTGCCATGTAATTGCTTTACTTTATCGCTATGCGATAGCAATAGTTGCAAAAGCAATAATTGGCGAGACGACCATGTGACGACACATTGATAGAGATCATGGTGTCATGCCGGTGACAACAGAGATCATGACAGTACTTTGGAGGTGGAGATCAAAGGCGCAAGATGATCATGGCCATATCATGTCACATATTTTGCGTGCATGTGATGTTTATCCTTTATACATCTTATTTTGCTTAGTTCGGCGGTAGCACTATAAGATGATCTCTCACTAAATTTCAAGGTATAAGTGTTCTCCCTGAGTATGCACCGTTGTGACAATTCGTGCCGAGACACCACGTGATGATCGGGTGTGATAGGCTCTACATTCACATACAACGGGTGCAAGCCAGTTTTGCATACGTGGAATACTCGGGTTAAACTTGACGAGCCTAGCATATGCAGATATGGCCTCGAGCGTGAATCATATAGTAGATATGATCAACATAGTGATGTTCACCATTGAAAACTACTCCATCTCACGTGATGATCGGACATGGTTTAGTTGATTTGGATCACGTGATCATTTATATGACTAGAGGGATGTCTATCTAAGTGGGAGTTCTTAAGTAATATGATTAATCAAACTTTAATTTATCATGAACTTAGCCCTGATAGTATTTGCATAACTATATTGTAGATCAATAGCTCGCGATGTAGCTCCCCGTTTTTTTATATGTTCCTAGAGAAAATCTATGTTGAAAGATGATAGTAGAAATGATGAGGACTAGGTCCGTGATCTGAGGATCATCCTCATTGCTGCACAGAAGAATTATGTCCTTGATGCACCGGTAGGTGACAGACCGATTGCAGGAGCAGATGCAGACGTTATGAACGTTTGGCGAGATCGATATGATGACTACTTGATAGTTTAGTGCACCATGCTTTACGGCTTAGAATCGGGGCTTCAAAGAAGTTTTTTAATGCCACGGAGCATGTGAGATTTTCCAAGAGTTGAAATTAGTCTTTCAGACTCATGCCCATGTTGAAAGGTATGAGATCTTTGACAAGCACTTTGCCTACAAGATGGAGGAGAATAGCTCAGCTAGTGAGCATGTGCTGAGAATGTCCGAGTACTACAATCACTTGAATCAAGTTGGACTTAATCTTCCAGATAAGATACTGATTGACAGAGTTCTCTAGTCACTATCACCAAGTTACTGGAACTTTCGGGATGAACTATAATACGCAAGGGATAACAGAAACGATTCCCAAGCTCTTCATGATACTGAAATCGATGAAGGTAGAAATCAAGAAAAGCATCAAGTGTTGATGGTTGACAAGACACTAGTTTCAAGAAAAGGGCAAATGGAAGAAGGGGAACTGCAAGAAGAATGGCAAGCAAGTTGCTGCTCAAGTGAAGAAGCCCAAGTCTAGACCTAAGCCTGAGACTAAGTGCTTCTACTGCAAAGGGACTGGTCACTTGAAGCAGAACTGCCCCAAGTATTTGGTGGATAAGAAGGATGGCAAAGTGAAAAAAGGTATATTTGATATACATGTTATTGACGTGTACTTTACTAGTGTTTATAGCAACCATTCAGTATTTGATACTAGTTTAGTTGTCAAGATTAGTGCTACCTCTTTAGCACTGCGTTGGTTTTCCCCGAAGAGGAAGGGATGATGTAGCAAAGTAGCGTAAGTATTTCCCTCAGTTTTTGAGAACCAAGGTATCAATCCAGTAGGAGGCAACGCGCGAGTCCCTCGTACCTGCACAAAACAAATAAATCCTCGCAACCAACGCAAATAGGGGTTGCCAATCCCTATAGGGCCACTTACGATAGTGAGATCTGATAGATATGATAAGATAATATTTTTGGTATTTTTATGATAAAGATGCAAAGTAAAATAAAGGCAATGTAAATAGCAAAGTAAATAACTAAGTAGTAGGAGATTAATATGATAAAGATAGACCCGGGGGCCATAGGTTTCACTAGTGGCTTCTCTCGAGAGCATAAGTATTCTACGGTGGGTGAACAAATTACTGTTGAGCAATTAACGGAATTGAGCATAGTTATGAGAATATCTAGGTATGATCATGCATATAGGCATCACGTCCGAGACAAGTAGACCGACTCCTGCCTGCATCTACTACTATTACTCCACTCATCGACCGCTATCCAGCATGCATCTAGAGTATTAAGTTAAAAACAGAGTAACGCCTTAAGCAAGATGACATGATGTAGAGGGATAGACTCATGCAATATGAAGAAAACCCCATCTTGTTATCCTCAATGGCAATAATACAATGCGTCCCTTGCTGCCCTTACTGTCACTGGGAAATGACACCCCAAGATTGAACCCAAAGCTAAGCACTTCTCCCATTGCAAGAAAGATCAATCTAGTAGGCCAAACCAAATTGATAATTCGAAGAGACTTGCAAAGATAACCAATCATACATAAAAGAATTCAAAGAAGATTCAAATATTATTCACAGATAGACTTGATCATAAACCCACAATTCATCGGTCTCAACAAACACACCGCAAAAAGAAGATTACATCGAATAGATCTCCACAAGAGACGGGGAGAACATTGTATTGAGATCCAAAAAGAGAGAAGAAGCCATCGAGCTACTAACTATGGACCCGTAGGTCTAAAGTAAACTACTCACACTTCATCGGAGAGGCTATGGTGCTGATGTAGAAGCCCTCTGTGATCGATGCCCCCTCCGGCGGAGCTCCGGAACAGGCCCCAAGATTGGATCTTGTGGATACAGAAAGTTACGGCGGTGGAATTAGGGTTTTGGCTCCTGTTCTGATCGTTTGGGGTACGTGGGTATATATAGGAGGAAGAAGTACATCGGTGGAGCAACAGGGGGCCCACGAGGGTGGAGGGCGCGCCTGGGGGGTAGGCGCGCCCCCCACCTCGTGGCCTCCTGTTAATTGGCTTGACGTAGGGTCCAAGTCTCTTGAGTTGTATTCGGTGAGAAAATCACGTTCCCGAAGGTTTCATTCTGTTTGGACTCCGTTTGATATTCCTTTTCTTCGAAACCCTAACACAGGCAAAAAACAACAATTCTGGGCTGGGCCTCCGGTTAATAGGTTAGTCCCAAAAATAATATAAAAGTGGATAATAAAGCCCAATAATGTCCAAAACAGTAGATAATATAGCATGGAGCAATAAAAAATTATAGATACGTTGGAGACATATCAAGCATCCCCAAGCTTAATTCCTGCTCGTCCTCGAGTAGGTAAATGATAAAAACAGAATTTTTGATGTGGAGTGCTGCTTGGCATAATTTTAATGTAATTCTTCTCAATTGTGGTATGAATATTCAGATCCGAAAGATTCAAGACAAAAGTTCATATTGACATAAAAATGATAATACTTCAAGCATACTAACTAAGCAATAATATATGTCTTCTCAAAATAACATGGCCAAAGAAAGTTCATCCCTACAAAATCATATGGTTTAGTCATGTTTCATTTTCGTCACACAAGAATGCTATCATCATGCACAACCCCGATGACAAGCCAAGCAATTGTTTCATACTTTAGTAATCTCAAACCTATAAACTTTCACGCAATATATGAGTGTGAGCCATGGACATAGCACTATAGGTGGAAGAGAATATAATGAGGGGGGTTATGTGGAGAAGACAAAAAAGGAGAAAGTCTCATATCAACGAGGCTAATCAATGGGCTATGGAGATGCCCACTGATTGATGTTAATGCAAGGAGTAGGGATTGCCATGCAACGGATGCACTAGAGCTATAAATGTATGAAAGCTCAACAAAAGAAACTAGTGGGTGTGCATCCAAATTGCTTGTTCACGAAGACCTAGGGTACTTGAGGAGGCCCATTGTTGGAATATACAAGCCAAGTTCTATAATAAAAATTCCCACTAGTATATGAAAGTGATAACATGAAAGACTCTCTACTATGAAGATCATGGTGCTACTTTGAAGCACAAGCGTGGCAAAGGATAGTAACATTGTCCCTTATCTCTTTTTCTCTCATTTTTTTCTTTTTTGGGCCTTTTCTCTTTTTTATGGCCTTTCTCTCTTTCTTTTTTTGGGCCTTCTCTTTTTATATGGCCTTTCCTCTTCTTTTTTTATATTCCTCACTTGGGACAATGCTCTAGAAAATGATGATCATCACACTTCTATTTATTTACAACTCAATGATTACAACTCGATACTAGAACAAAGATGACTCTATATGAATGCCCCCGGTGGTGTATCGGGATATGCAACGAACCAAGAGTGAGATGTATGAAAGAATTATGAACGGTGGCTTTGCCACAAGTACTATGTCAACTACATGATCATGCTAAGCAATATGACAATGATGAATGTGTCATGATGAACGGAATGATGGAAAGTTGCATGCCAATATGTCTCGGAATGGCTATGGAAATGCCATAATAGGTAGGTATGGTGGCTGTTTTGAGGAAGATATAAGGAGGTTTATGTGTGAAAGAGCGTATCATATCACGGGGTTTGGATGCACCGGCGAAGTTTGCGCCGACTCTCAATGTGAGAAAGGGCAATGCACGGTACCGAAGAGGCTAGCAAGGATGGAAGGGTGAGAGTGCATATAATACATGGACTCAACATTAGTCATAAAGAACTCACATACTTATTGCAAAAATCTACAAGTCATCAAAAACCACGGTACTATGCGCATGCTCCTAGGGGGGTAGATTGGTAGGAAAAGACCATCGCTCGTCCCCGACCGCCACTCATAAGGAAGACAATCAAATAACACCTCATGTTTCAAATTTGTTGCATAACATTTACCATACGTGCATGCTACGGGACTTGCAAACCTCAACACAAGTATTTCTCAATTTCACAACTACTCAGCTAGCACGACTTTGATATTATTACCTCCATATCTCAAAACAATCATCAAGCATCAAACTTATCTTAGTATTCCACTCATAAGAAAGTTTTATTATTAATCTTGCATACCAAGCATATTAGGATTTTAAGAAAATTACCATGCTATTAAGCCTCTCAAAATAATCTAAGTGAGGCATGAGAGATCAATAGTTTCTATCAAACAAATCCACCACCGTGCTCTAAAAGATATAAGTGAAGCACTAGAGCAAAATTATATAACTCAAAAGATATAAGCGAAGCACATAGAGTATTCTAACAAATTCCAAATCATGTATGGCTCTCTCAAAAGGTGTGTACAGCAAGGATGATTGTGGTAAACTAACAAGCAAAGTCTCAAATCATACAAGACGCTCCAAGTAAAACACATATCATGTGGCGAATAAAAATATAGCTCCAAGTAAAGTTACCGATAGAAGTAGACGAAAGAGGGGATGCCTTCCGGGGCATCCCCAAGCTTTGGCTTTTAGGTGTCCTTAGATTACCTTGGGGGTGCCATGGGCATACTCAAGCTTAGGCTCTTGCCACTCCTTGTTCCATAATCCATCAAATCTTTACCACAAAACTTGAAAACTTCACAACACAAAACTTAAAGTAGAAAATCTCGTGAGCTCCGTTAGCGAAAGAAAACAAAAGACCACTTCAAGGTACTGTAATGAACTCATTATTTATTTATATGTGTGTTATACCTACTGTATTCCAACTTCTCTATGGTTCATAAACTATTTTACTAATCATAGATTCATCAAAATAAGCAAACAACACACGCAAAAAGAATCTGTCAAAAACAGAACAATCTGTAGTAATCTGTAGCTAGCGCAAGATCTGGAACCACAAAAATTCTAAAATAAATTGCTGGACGTGAGGAATTTATATATTAATAATATTAAAAAAGATTTAACTAAATATCGCTTTCCAAATAAAAATGACAGCAGTTCTCGTGAGCGCTAAAGTTTCTGTTTTTTTACAGCAAGTTCAACAAGACTTTCCCCAAGTCTTCCCAACGGTTCTACTGGGCACAAACACTAATTAAACACAAAAAACACAACCAAAACAGAGGCTAAATAATTTATTTATTACTAATCAGGAGAAAAAAGTAAGGAATAAAAATAAAATTGGGTTGCTGCCCAACAAGCGCTATCGTTTAACGCCCCTAGCTAGGCATAACAAGCAAGAATAGATCTAGGTATTGCCATCTTTGGTAGGAAATCCATAAGTGGCTCTCATAATAGATTCATAAGTTAATTTAATTTTGTTTCTAGGAAAGTGTTCCATGCCTTTCCTTAACGGAAATTGGAATCTAATATTTCCTTCATTCATATCAATAATTGCACCAATTGTTCTAAGGAAAGGTCTACCAAGAATAATTGGACATGAAGGATTGCAATCTATGTCAAGAACAATAAAATCTATGGGCACATAATTCCTACTTGCAACAATAAGAACATCATTAATTCTTCCCGTAGGTTTCTTAATAGTGGAATCCGCAAGGTGCAAGTTTAGAGAGCAATCATCAAAATCACGGAAACCTAACAAATCACACAAAGTATTTGGAATCGTGGAAACACTAGCACCCAAATCACATAAAGCATAGCATTCATGATCTTTAATTTAGTTTTTAATAGTTGGTTCCCCCTCATGATAAAGTTTTTTAGGGATATAAATTTCCAATTCAAGTTTTTCTTCATAAGATTGCATCAAGGCATCAACAATATGTTTAGTAAACGCTTTATTTTGACTATAAGCATGAGGATAATTTAGCATGGATTGCAACAAGGAAATACAATCAATCAAAGAGCAATTTTCATAGTTAAATTCCTTGAAATCCATAATAGTGGGTTTAGCAACATCTAGAGTTTTAATTTCTTTAATCCCACTTTTATCAAATTTAGCATCAAGATCAAAAGATTCAGAATTCTTGGAACGCCTTATAGGTAAAGGTGGATCCTATTCAGACCCATCATTATCAAGATTCATATTGCAAAACAAAGATTTAATAGGGGACACATCAATAACTTTTAGATCTTCATCATTATTTTCATAGGAACTAGAAGAACACACTTTTATAAAGGCATCTTTCTTAGCACGCATCCTAGCGGTTCTTTCTTTGCACTCGTCAATGGAAATTCTCATGGCTTTGAGAGACTCATTGATATCATGCTTAGGTGGAATAGATCTAAGTTTCAAAGAATCAACATCAAGAGCAATTCTATCAACGTTCCTAGCCAAATTATCAATCTTAAGCAATTTTTCTTCAATCATAGCATTAAAATTCTTTTGCGAAGTAATAAATTCTTTAATATTAGAATCAAAATAAGAGGGCTTCTTATTATAATTTCCATAGGAATTGTTGTAGGAATGACCATAATTATTAGAGGGATCACTAGGATAAGGCCTAGGATTGAAATTTCCTCTATACGCATTATTACCAAAATTGTTCCTACCAACAAAATTCACATCCATAGATTCATTATTATTCTCAATCAAAGTAGAGAAGGGCATATCATTTGGATCAGAATAAAAACTCTTATTAGCAAATAATTTCATAAGTTCATCCATCTTTCCACTCAAAACATTAATTTCTTCTATCGCATGCACCTTTTTATTAGTAGATCTTTCAGTATGCCATTGAGAATAATTAACCATAATATTATCTAAGAGTTTAGTAGATTCTCCTAAGGTGATTTCCATAAAAGTGCCTCTCGTGGCCGAATCCAAAAGATTTCTAGAAGCAAAATTCAATCCGGCATAAAAAATTTCTATAATCACCCACAAATTTAAACCATGAGTAGGGCAATTACGTATCATTAATTTCATTCTCTCCCAAGCTTGTGCAACATGTTCATCATCAAGTTTCTTAAAGTTCATAATATCGTTTCTAAGAGAGATGATTTTAGCAGGAGGAAAATAATTAGAGATAAAAGCATCTTTGCACTTGTTCCATGAATCAATACTATTTTTAGGCAAAGACGAAAACCAAGCTTTAGCATGATCTCTAAGCAAAAAAGGAAATAGCTTCAATTTAACAATATCATTATCCACATCTTTCTTCTTTTGCATGACACACAAATCAACGAAGCTATTTAGTTGGGTAGTGGCATCTTCACTAGGAAGGAGGGAGAACGGATCTTTCATGACAAGATTCAGCAAAGCAGTATTAATTTCACAAGATTCACCATCGGTAAGAGGAGCAATCGGAGTGCTAATAAAATCATTGTTGTTGGTATTGGTGAAGTCACAAAATTTAGTATTATCTTGAGCCATCGCAACAAACAAGCAAACTAACACAGAAGTAAACAAAAAGCAAGCGGACAAAAGGGGGCAAATAGAGAAAGAGATGGAGGAAAGAAAGAGAGGGCGAATAAAATAGCAAGGGTGAATTGGTGGGAGAGGAAAACGAGAGGCAAATGGAAAATAATGTAATGCGGGAGATAAGGGTATGTGATGGGTACTAGGTATGTTGACTTTTGCATAGAGCTCCCCAGCAACGGCGCCAGAAATCCTTCTTGCTACCTCTTTTAGCACTGCGTTGGTTTTCCCCGAAGAGGAAGGGATGATGCAGCAAAGTAGCGTAAGTATTTCCCTTAGTTTTTGAGAACCAAGGTATCAATCCAGTAGGAGGCTACGCGCGAGTCCCTCGTACCTGCACAAAATAAATAAATCCTTGCAACCAACGCAAAATAGGGGTTGTCAATCCCTATAGGGCCACTTACGAGAGTGAGATCTAATAGATATGATAAGAGAATATTTTTGGTTTTTTATGATAAAGATGCAAAGTAAAATAAAGGCAACGTAAATAGCAAAGTAAGTAACTAAGTAGTAGCAGATTAAATATGACAAAGATAGACCCGGGGGGCAAAGGTTTCACTAGTGGCTTCTCTCGAGAGCATAAGTATTCTACAGTGGGTGAACAAATTACTGTTGAGCAATTGACAGAATTGAGCATAGTTATGAGAATATCTAGGTATGATCATGTATATAGGCATCACGTCCGAGACAAGCAGACCGACTCCTGCCTGCATCTACTACTATTACTCCACTCATCGACCGCTATCCAGCATGCATCTAGAGTATTAAGTTAAAAACAGAGTAACACCTTAAGCAAGATGACATGATGTAGAGGGATAGACTCATGCAATATGAAGAAAACCCCATCTTGTTATCCTCGATGGCAACAATACAATACGTGCCTTGCTGCCCTTACTGTCACCAGGAAAGGACACCGCAAGATTGAACCCAAAGCTAAGCACTTCTCCCATTGCAAGAAAGATCAATCTAGTAGGCCAAACCAAACTGATAATTTGAAGAGACTTGCAAAGATAACCAATCATACATAAAAGAATTCAAAGAAGATTCAAATATTATTCATAGATAGACTTGATCATAAACCCACAATTCATCGGTCTCAACAAACACACCGTAAAAAGAAGATTACATCGAATAGATCTCCACAAGAGAGGGGGAGAACATTGTATTGAGATCCAAAAAGAGAGAAAAAGCCATCTAGCTACTAACTATGGACCCGTAGGGCTGAAGTAAATTACTCACACTTCATCGGAGATGCTATGGTGTTGATGTAGAATCCCTCCATGATCGATGCCCCCTCCGGCGGTGCTCCAGAACAAGCCCCAAGATGGGATCTCATGGATACAAAAAGTTACGGCGGTGGAATTAGGGTTTTGGCTCCTGTTCTGATCCTTTGGGGGTACGTTGGTATATATAGGAGGAAGAAGTACGTCGGTGGAGCAACAGGGGCCCCACGAGGGTGGAGGGCGTACCTAGGGGGGGGCCTCCGGTTAATAGGTTAGTCCCAAAAATAATATAAAAGCGGATAATAAAGCCCAATAATGTCCAAAACAGTAGATAATATAGCATGGAGCAATCAAAAATTATAGATACGTTGGAGACGTATCAATTAGTAACTCGAAATGGGAGTTGCAAAATGAACAGAGACTAGTTAAGGGTGAAGTGATGATGTGTGTTGGAAGTGGTTCCAAGATTGATATGATTATCATCGCACACTCCCTATACTTTCGGGATTAGTGTTGAACCTAAATAAAGTTATTTGGTGTTTGCGTTAAGTATGAATATGATTTGATCATGTTTATTGCAATACGGTTATTCATTTAAACTCAGAGAATAATTGTTGTTCTGTTTACATGAATAAAACCTTCAATGGTCATACACCCAAGGCGAATGGTTTATTGAATCTCGATCGTAGTGTTACACATATTCATAATATTGAAGCCAAAAGATGCAAAGTTAATAATGATAGTGCAACTTATTTGTGGCACTGCCGTTTTAGGTCATATGGGTGTAAGCGCATGAAGAAAATCCATGTTGATGGGCTTTTGGGATCACTTGATTATGAATCAGTTGATGCATGCGAACCATGCCTCATGGGCAACATGACTAAGACTCCGTTCTCCGGAACAACGAAGCGAGCAACAAACTTGTTGGAAATAATACATATTGATGTATGCAGTCCGATGAGTGTTGAGGCTCGCGACAGGTATCGTTATTTTCTAACTTTCACAGATGATTTGAGAAAGATATGGGTATAACTTCTAGATGGAACACAAATCTGAAACATTTGAGAAGTTCAAATAATTACAGAGTGAAGTGGAAAATCATCGTAACAAGAAAATAAAGTTTCTACGATCTGATCGTGGAAGAGAATATTTGAGTTACGAGTTTGGTCTTCATTTGAAACAATGCGGAATAGTTTCGCAACTCACGCCACCTGGAACACCACAGCGTAATGGTGTGTTCGAACATCATAACCGTACTTTATTAGATATTGTGCAATCTATGATGTCTCTTACCGATTTACCACTATCGTTTTGGGGTTATGCATTAGAGACAGCTTCATTCATGTTAAATAGGGCACCATCTAAATCCGCTGAGACGACACCATATGAACTGTGGTTTGGCAAGAAACTGAAGTTGTCGTTTCTTAAAGTTTGGGGTTGCGATACTTATGTGAAAAGTTTCATCCTGATAAGCTTAAACCCAAATCGGAGAAATGTGTCTTCATAGGTTACCCAAAGGAGACAGTTAGGTACACCTTCTATCACAGATCCGAAGGCAAGACATTCTTTGCTAAGAATGGATATTTTCTAGAGAAGGAGTTTCTCTCGAAAGAAGTGAATGGGAGGAATGTAGAACTTGATGAGGTAATTGTACCTTCTCGCAAATTGGAAAGTAGTTCATCACAGAAATCAGTTCTAGTGATCTCTACACCAGTTAGTGAGGAAGCTAATGATGATGATCATGAGACTTCAGATCAAGTTACTGCCGAACCTCGTAGGACAACCAAAGTATGGTCCACACCAAAGTGGTACGGTAATCCTTTTTGGAAGTCATGTTACTAGACCATGACGAACCTATGAACTATGAGGAAGCGACGATGAGCCCAGATTCCGCGAAATGGCTTGATGCCATGAAATCTGAGATGGGATCCATATATGAGAACAAAGTATGGACTTTGATTGACTTGCCCGATTATCGGTGAGTCATTAAAAATAAATGGATCTTCAAGAGGAAGACGGACGCTGATAGTAGTGTTACTATCTACGAAGCTCGAATTGTCGCAAAATGTTTTCAACAAGTTCAAGGTGTTGACTACGATGAGATTTTCTCACTCGTATCGATGCTTAAAAATCTGTCCAAATCATGTTAGCAGTTGCTGCATTTTATGAAATTTGGCAAATAGATGTCAAAACTGTATTCCTTCATGGATTTCTTAAAAGAAGAGTTGTATATGATGCAACCAGAAGGTTTTGTCGATCCTAAATGTGCTAACAAAGTGAGAAAGCTCCAGCGATCCATCTATGGACTCATGCAACCATCTCGGAGTTGCAATATATGCTGGGATAAAGTGATCAAAACATATGGTTTTATATAGACTGGCGGTGAAGCATGTATTTACAAGAAAGTGAGTGGGAGCACTACAACATTTCTGATAAGTATATGTGAATGACATATTGTTGACCGAAAATAATGTAGAATTTTCTAGAAAGCATAAAGGAGCGTTTGAAAAGAGTTTTTCAAATAAATACCTTGATGAAGCTGCTTAGACATTGAGCATCACGATCTATAGAGATAGATCAAGACGCTTGATAAGTTTTTTCAATGAGTACATACCTTGACAAGATTTTGAAGTAGTTCAAAATGGAACAGTCAAAGAAGGAGTTCTTGCCTGTGTTGCAAGTGTGAAGTTGAGTAAAGACTCAAAACCCGACCACAGCATAAAATAGAAAGAGAATGAAAAGTCATTCCCTATGCCTCAGTCATAGGTTCTATAAAGTATGCTAAGCCATTTACCAGTCCTATTATATACCTTAGCATCATTCTGGCAAGGGAGTACAATAATGACCTAGGAGTAGATCACTGGACAACGGTCAAAATTATTCTTAGAGGACTAAGGAAATATTTCTCGGTTATGGAGGTGATAAAAGAGTTCGTCGTAAAGTGTTACGTCAATGCAAGATTTTTACATCGATCTAGATTACTCTAAGTCTCGATCTGGATACATAGTGAAAGTAGGAGCAATTAGCTAGAGTAGCTCCGTGCAGAGCAGTGTAGACATAAAAATTTGTGAAATACATACAGATCTGAATGTTGCAGACCCGTAGGCTAAGCTTCTCTCACAAGCAAAACATGATCACTCTTTGGGTGTTAATCACATAGCGATGTGAACTAGATTATTGACTCTAGTAAACCCTTTGGGTATTAGTCACATGGAGATATGAACTAATCACATAAAGATGTGAATTAGATTATTGACTCTAGTGCAAGTGGGATACTGAAGGAAATATGCCCTAGAGGCAATAATAAAGTTATTATTTATTTCCTTATATCATGATAAATGTTTATTATTCATGCTAGAATTGTATTAAACGGAAACTTACTACATGTGTGAATACATAGACAAACAGAGTGTCACTAGTATGCCTCTACTTGACTAGCTCGTTGAATCAAAGGTGGTTAAGTTTCCTAGCCATAGACATGAGTTGTCATTTGATTAACGAGATCACATCATTAAAGAATGATGTGATTGACAGCTTGACCCATTCCGTTAGCTTAGCACGATGATCGTTTAGTTTGTTGCTACTGCTTTCTTCATGACTTATACATGTTCCTCTGACTATGAGATTATGCAACATCCAAATACCGGAGGAACACTTTGTGTGCTACCAAACGTCACAACATAACAGGGTGATTATAAAGGCGCTTTACAGGTGTCTCCGATGGTACTTGTTGAGTTGGCATAGATCGAGATTAGGATTTTTCACTCCGATTGTCGGAGAGGTATCTTTGGGCCCTCTCGGTAATGCACATCACTATAAGCCTTGCAGGCAATGTGACTAATGAGTTAGTTGCGGGATGATGCATTACGAAACGAGTAAAGATACTTGTCGGTAACGAGATTGAACTAGGTATTGAGATACCGACGATCAAATCTCGGGCAAGTAACATACCGATGACAAAGGGAACAACGTATACCGTTATGCGGTTTGACCGATAAAAATCTTCGTGGAATATGTAGGAGCCAATATGAGAATCCAGGTTCCGCTATTGGTTATTGACTGGAGATGAGTCTTGGTCATGTCTACATAGTTCTCGAACCCATAGGGTCTTCATGCTTAACGTTCGGTGACGATCGATATTATGAGTTTATGTGTTTTGATGTACCAAAGGTTGTTCGGAGTCCCGAATGAGACCAGGGACATGACGAGGAGTCTCGAAATGTTCGAGATGTAAAAATCGATATATTGGAAGTCTATATTCGGACATCGAAAAGGTTCTGAGTGGTTCAGGTATTTATCGGAGTACCGGAGAGTTACAAGAATTCACCGGGGAGTATATGGGCCTTACTGGGCTTTAGGGGAAAGAGAGAGGGGAGGCTGCACGCCCCCCCAAGGCCTAGTCCGAATTGGACTAGGGGGTGGGGCGGCGCCCCCTCCTTCCTTCTCTTCTCTTTTCCCTTTCCTTCTCTCCTACTCCTACTACATGGAAGGGGGGAATCCTACTCCCGGTGGTAGTAGGACTCCCCAGGGCGCGCCATAGTAGAGGGCCGGCCCTCTCCCTCCTCCACTTCTTTATATAAGGGGGAGGGGGCACCCCATGGACACACAAGTTGATTAGTTGACCTTTTAGCCGTGTGCGGTGCCCCCTCCACCATAATCCACCTCGGTCATATCATAGCAGTGCTTAGGCAAAGCCCTGCGTTGGTAGCATCATCATTACCGTCATCACGCCGTCGTGCTAACGGAACTCTCCCTCGAAGCTCTACATTGAAAGTGCAACTATCCCTAGGTGGTTTTGGTAATTCCTAACCACATATAGCTCATTGAGCTAATGCTATTTCAAGATTAATATCTTAGGAAAGCTCAATGATTGGCATGGCATGGATGAGAAAAGTGGACCCCTCAAAATGTTAAGGACAAAGGATTGGCTCAAGCTCAAAGCTCAAGACTCTACATTTTCTATTTTAGTGATCCAAGATCACATTGAGTCTATAGGAAAAGCCAATACTATCAAGGAGGGATGAGGTGTTTCTTAATGAGGTTCTTGCTCAAAATGCTTAGTGATATGCTCCAAAACCTCAACTACTTTCTCACATCCACATATGACCTAAACCAAAAGTCAAACTCGGCCCCATCGATTCGTTCTATCCGGCGCCACCGAGTTTCAAATGTCATAGCCACTACCACAAACCCTAGGCAAATCGGTCTCACCGATAGGGATCTCGGTCTCACCGAGATGGGGTTGTAATCTCTCTATTTCCCTTCATAACATTTCGGTCTCACCGAGATGAGCGATCGGTCCCACCGAGATTGCAATGTAAACTCTCTGTTTTCCCTTCGTAACGTTTCGGTCTCACCGAAATGAGCGATCGGTCCCACCGAGTTTACCTGACCAACTCTCTGGTTAGCTTATTACGAAAATCAGTATCACCGAGTTTGTGTAAATCGGTCTCACCGAGATTACGTTATGCCCTAACCCTAATCATATCGGTCCTACCGAGTTGCATGTCAGTCCCACCGAAAACCCTAACGGTCACTAGCTTTGTTGAATCGGTCCGACCGAGTTTAATCATTCGGTCCCACCGCGTTTGGAAAGTTATGTGTAACGGTTAGATTTTATGTGGAGGCTATATATACCCCTCCACCTCCTCTTCATTCGTGGAGAGAGCCATCAGGACAAACCTACACTTCCAACCTATATTTTCTGAGAGGGAACAACCTACACTTGTGTTGAGACCAAGATATTCCATTCCTACCATATGAATCTTGATCTCTAGCCTTCCCCAAGTTTCTTTCCACTCAAATCTTCTTTCCACCAAATCCATATCTTGTGTGAGGGAGTTGAGTGTTGGGGAGACTATCATTTGGAGCACAAGAGCAAGGAGTTCATCATCAACATACCATTTGTTACTTCTTGGAGAGTGGTGTCTCCTAGATTGGCTAGGTATCACTTGGGAGCCTCTGACAAGATTGTGGAGTTGAACCAAGGAGTTTGTAAGGGCAAGGAGATCGCCTACTTCGTGAAGATCTACCACTAGTGAGGCAAGTCCTTCGTGGGCGATGGCCATGGTGGGATAGACAAGGTTGCTTCTTCGTGGACCCTTCGTGGGTGGAGCCCTCCGTGGACTCGCGCAACCGTTACCCTTTGTGGGTTGAAGTCTCCATCAACGTGGATGTACGATAGCACCACCTATCGGAACCACGCCAAAACATCCGTGTCTCCAATTGCGTTTGAATCCTCCAAACCCTTCCCTTTACATTCTTGCAAGTTGCATGCTTTACTTTCCGCTGCTCATATACTCTTTTTATGCTTGCTTGAATTGTGTTAAGACTGCTTGACTTGTCCAAAGTTAATAAAATCTGCCAAGAACTAAAATTGGGGAAAAAGCTAGATTTTTATTTGGTTAATTAGTCTAATCACCCCCTCTAGACATACTTTTGATCCTACAAGTGATATCAGAGCTTTGGTCTCCATTTGCTTTGATTTCCATAGCTTTTGGTGATCATAGCCTTGGTTTCACAACCTAGGAGAGTATGGCGTCTAGCGAGGGAAATTACCACCGTAGAGGTCCTTACTTTGATGGTACTAATTTTGCTAGTTGGAAGCATAAGATGAAAATGCATATTCTTGGACATAACCCCACCGTTTGGGCTATTGTGTGTGTTGGCTTGCAAGGTGAATTCTTTGATGGGAGAGAACCGAATCATGAAGCTACCGCGGAAGAGTTGAAGATGCTGCAATACAATGCTCAAGCTTGTGATATCCTCTTCAACGGATTGTGCCCCGAAGAATTCAACAAAATTAGCCGTCTTGAGAATGCGAAGGAAATTTGGGATACTTTGATTGATATGCATGAAGGTACCGACTCTGTGAAGGAATCCAAGTTGGATGTGCTTCAAAGTCAACTTGACAAGTTCAAAATGAAGGATGGTGAAGGTGTCGCTGAAATGTACTCTAGGCTTGCTCTTATCACAAATGAGATTGCCGGCTTAGGAAGTGAAGAGATGACCGACAAATTCATCATCAAGAAGATCCTAAGAGCCTTGGATGGAAAATACGATACCGTATGCACATTGATCCAAATGATGCCAAATTACAAAGATCTCAAGCCAACAGAAGTCATTGGAAGAATTGTTGCTCATGAGATGTCACTCAAGGATAAGGAGGAGCTCCATAACAAGTCAAGTGGTGCTTACAAAGCCTCATGTGAAGCTCCCACATCATCAAGTGAGAAACAAACCTTCAATGAAGAATTGAGGCTAATGGTAAAGAACTTCAACAAGTTCTAAAAGAATAGAAGCAAAGAGAGAAGTTCCAAGTCAAGGTCCTACAATGACAAAAGATCTTCTAGTCGAGAGCAAAACTGCTACAATTGCGGAAGACCCGGACACTACTCCAATGAGTGTACGGCTCCCCACAAGAGAAGAGAAGATTCTCCCAAAAGAAGAAGTAGAAGAGAGGAATCAACATAGAGGGAGAGAAGGAGTAGGGATGATCGTTATGAACGAAGACCCTCTCGGAGAAGCAAGGATTCGGAAAGGAAGTACAAGTCATCAAGGAGCTACACAAAACGAAGACAACAAGCTCATGTTGGTGAATGGGTATCCGGCTCCGACTCCGACAATCACTCCGAGAGAAGCTATCACTCTGACACCGAATATACTCAAGATGAAGGTGTTGCCGGTCTAGCACTTGTGTCAACCAACTCCAACGACGTATTTGATTCACCAGATGAAGGAATTAGAAGATGCTTCATGGCCAAAGGTCCAAAGGTATCACACCCCGAGTATGTTGATTTCAATAGTGATGAAGATGACTTGTTAGGTGATGATGATTTACTTGTTGACAACTATAGTGATGAATACTATGATGAAACGTCAATTAATCATGCTAATCAAGATGAAATGAATGACAATGATAAGGAGAAGATTGAGTCTCTAACTAAAGAACTAAACACTCTTAAGTTAGCTCATGAAACTATCTTAGGAGATCATCGAGAACTTTTAAGGACTCATGAGAAATTACGTTTTGAGAAGCTCAACCTTGAGCAAGAGCATGAGTTCTTAAAGGCAATCAATGATAATCTTCTCAAGAAAAGTTCTCCTTACATTGCCAAGCGTTTACTCTTATCCACTTACATGCCTCAGGTAAAGTCTAGTAGAACAAGAAGGATTCTTCCTCTAGTAGTAACAATAATCATGCTAAATCCAATGTTGTTGCTTCTAGTAGTTCTCTTGATTCCACTAATGATTCTCTTAGCCAAGTTACACTTGAGCAAGAAAATAGCTTATTGAAGGGAATCATAGAGAAAGGTGTTTACAAGAGCCTTGCCGGGAGTAAGCAATTCGAGGAAATTGTACGCAAGCAAGGAAGGCACCAGAAGAATCAAGGTATTGGTTTTGAACGAAAGTTCAATGCCAATGGAGTTGAGTGGGAAGAAGATCAATACCCCAAGACGAAGTTTGTTCCTCAACAAGAGAAGTATGATCCTACTTCTTTCAAAGGGACACAAGCTCAAGATGATCTTCCACCACAAGACCACAAGCAAAAAGGCAAGGACAAGCTTCAAGAGGAAATTGATGCATTTGAAGAAGCTCCTAAGGCCTTGGTCAAGTGGGTTCCCAAGACTACATCAAGTTCCACTTTATCAAGTACAACTACAACTCCAAGGATTCCCATCAAGATGGTGTGGATCCCAAAGAAGAAGAACTAGAGAGTTCTTGAGGGTGACTCTGCCAACACACTTCACCCTTATCATTTTGGCAAGAACAAGTGCAATTAACTTCCACATATTGCACTAGTTCAAGGAGTCACAAACCCTTTTTTTGGTAAGACAAGGGACAAGGTAACCTAATGCTCTCATAGACATCATCTTGTGTGTGCATCACTCTATGTCTATGGATATCCTTGTTTGTTCCTTGTGGGACTAACCCGTGTAGGTATTGAAAGTGCAACTCACTCCAAAGGACAGCTCCGAATGATCTACATCGACTTAGAGCATCCACATCTTCAACACCTACATGAAGTCATCATCGACAAAACCCAAAGGTCAGTTCATCCCTCTTAGGGGGATCTCACATCTAGGGGGAGCTTTGCTCTAACAATTGAGTTAAAGAAACTCTAATGGTGTGAACACAACAACGCTTTATGTAAAAGTGGTAACCCCACTTGTACTTAAATGATGAGTATGACCTATGATCAAATGTTCTCATTTGACTCCTAAGTCAATATACTCATATATAGATGACCTAGTCATCGCCAATTGCTTGATAGATGGTAGAATTGTTTGTTCATTCTTTGCCACATATTTCATTTGTCATTTTATTGTGTGAGCATGTTGGTTGCATAATTTACTCATTCGAGGACATCCACTTGTTGTTTTGATTGATTGGTTTCCTTCACTTTTGGCCAAGTGGATGGACAAGAATGCCTAAGAACCTTCTCTAGATATCTATGCTTTTCTCGTCTCAAACTCTATTCATGCTGCATCACAAAGTTTGATCAAGTCAGATTCGAACCACTCTGTGTGAGGAGCACTCGGAGTCCCCGATTCGTCATGGACTTAAACTTCCAAAACTTCTTTGTGTGTTACGGTCTGGCCGATTCATCCATTTTGGTCATACGGAGATCACTAAGTCGATCTAGGTTTTCAATCTCGGTGCAACCGATTTGAACTTTTCGGTCACACCGAGTTTTAGTAACTGCTTGCAATTATGAATCTCGGTGCCACCGAGTTGTTCCACTCGGTCACACCGACAGGTTCAGGCTATATATATCCATGGGTCAAATTTTGGAAAACTTTCTGAACCTCCTCGCCCGCGCTTAGCCTGCTCTGCCTCCCTGGGTCTCCGGGTCATCCTCCTCGTCGCCAGTCGCCTCCTGTCGCTGGTCTCTGCCACCGTCAATGGGATCGTCTCCGCCGTTGCCGCCGTAGCAAGTTCATCGCCGAACTAGGTTATGGACTTGAACTTTGTGCTGTTCTAACTCCGATTCCCCAGCACATTGCTTTGCCATGTATCTTGCCATGATTGAGATCAATCTATCCATCGAAAACACTCCGTAGTTTAGTCCTGAATTGAAAATTTAGGGTTAGGTTTCCGCTGAAACCATCTCAGACCGACCGAGTTGATGAAATCGGTTCCACCGATTTGGCTCAGGCCATTGCACATGTGATTCTCGGTCTAAGCGAGAATTGCAAATCGGTGTGACCGAGTTCAGCACTTTATGAAACCCTAGCAGTCTTGGTGCCACTGAACTGTGACTCGGTCTGACCGAGTTCACTAGTTTAGGTTCCAAAGCTGCTTCGGTATCACCGAGTTTGCAAATTGATAGATCCGAAATGCTTTCTATGGAAAACTAAAACTAAGTTTTTAACTCATTCTTTTTCAAAAACCTCTGTACTTTGTGATGCTCATCCACTCTACCTCAGCTATAATCTATTCATAGGGTCTGCTATTAGTGTTTGCATCATGTCAGATCAAAGTGACAGTCAGAACAAGTATGAGGAGCAGGTTCACTTGAGTGAGGGCACTAGTCCCTCTAGCAGCTCAGATGATGGAAGCAGGAGCACACCCAGCAATCTGCCAAAGGCTGCCACAAGGGCCAGCAAGAGAAGAACCTCAGAGTCAGAGGATGAGGACTATGTGACTGAGGAAGAAGAAACCACCTTAAAGAGGAAAGTCCCGAAAAAGGAATATGGCACAGCTGCTGCCACCAAGCCAGGGATGAAGCAAAAGGTTCCTGCCAAGAGAGCTCCAATGTCAAAAGCCAGAGCATCCACTCAAGATACTTTGGGATCTGCACCCACAGAGCAGGTTGTGGCAGAAAAGAAAAGGAAGGAAAGGGTCAAGAAGACCACTGCCAGAGTGCTTGGGAGATCTTCAATCATGAAAGAAACTGAAGAAGAGGAAGAGTAAGAGGATGCAGCACCAGCACCCAAAGCTCAAAAGCTTATGGGAGATGCCATAAGATCAGGGGCTGCTCCATCTAAGCCCAAAGGAACTCCTAAGCCAGCTGCTCCAAAACCCAAGATTGTACCCAAGAGGAGCACCAGGAACATCCCAGCAGCAGAGAAGAACAAGGCCCCAATGCCTGAAGCTGCAATCAAAGAAGAAGATGATTCTGTTGTCTTGAGGAAGTTGAAGCCAAAAATTCCAGATCACAATGATGCTCATCCAGTTGCAGAGAACATGAAAGTCAGGAAGGACTTTGGTCTAAGGCTATGGAGAGAGTCTGATCCATATGCCACCAGGAGAAGGACTGTTGTGGACTACATGTTCCATACAAAGGAACATCAGGACTTCTATGAGACCATCTTCCTTGACAAGAAGCCCATAGTGTGTGACATGAGATGGGTCAATTGGTCATTCGTTGAGGAAAATGAGGATCACTTCCCTGGTGTATATGACAGCTTCAAGGCTTGTGGAGTTGATGAGTTTGTGGCTCAGAAGCTCACAAAATGGAATGATGAGCTCATCATGCAGTTCTACTCCACAACTCACTTCTACCCAGATGAAAGGATTGTCTGGATGTCTGAAGGTACAAGGTACCAGTCCACAGTTACAGAATGGGATAAATTGATCAATGCCCCAGAAGAGAGTGAAGATGACTTGGATGTCTATGCCAAGAAGAAGAAGGATCACAACACCATGGCACACATGTACAAGGAGATCCCAGATGCTGCTCTTGAGACACACAAGTTTGGATATGTACATTACCTTCTGTCAGGCTTGCCAAGTATCAACTGGATCCTCAGGTACACTCTTTTGCCAAAGTCAGGTGATCACAAGATGATCAGATGCCATGCAATTAACTTGCTTCACATCTTTGATGTCCCACAGAAGTTCAAAGTCATGAGCCTAATAGTGGAAACCATAAAGAGGACAGCTGTAGATCAGAAGAGGAGTTGTGGGTATGCCCCATAGATCTAGGAGCTGATCAACTCCAAGATGGGCACTGGCACATATCTGCTGGACAAGGAGCACCTGCCCATCTACCCAAACTTTAAGGACAACACTGTGGTGATGGATGAAAATGAACCATCTTCTGTGCACGCACAAGCCAAGAAGGAGAAGGCAAAGGCTGAAAAGGCTACAAGGATGCGAACTACTGAAGGAGCATCTCAGTATCTTCTGAAGAGCAAGCAAGATCAGCTTGTCTACTTGATTGGCTCCACCCTCAGAATTGAAAAGGGATTGGCTACCCTGACTCAAAACCAGGAGAGCTTGGAGAGGATCGTGGAGCAGAAGTTCTATGACTTAGATGTGAAGGTCACTGAGATCCAGTCAGTCGTTGAGAAACTTTAGGATGAAGTGGAGGAGAAGAAGGGCAAGACAACCATTGATGCTTTTGCTAGAGTGCCCAGAGGTCAGAGGTCTGCTGCAGTGCCTATTCCAGACACCAGAGCTACTTTATCTGCACCAGCTACAGTTTCAGTGCCACCGGCTCCAGCACCTACTCCACCAGCTCCATCTACATCAACTGATGCCTTCGTTCTTGGAGTTCTGTCTACACCACCACCTGAAGACCAAGCCTGGGTGTCGATCTAGCACTATGCATTTTTTATGAACTTTTTGGTAACTTGTTGCCAGAGGGGGAGAAAATGTATAGATCATACGCTTCGAGAGAGAGCGTTGCTTTTTATTCTCTCGTTTTGTTTGGTGGTTAAACTTCGTTTATTTGCTTGGTTGAGATACTTTATACTTTGTGCTTTCTTGGATGATCATGTGTTTGATCATATGCTACCTTAATGCTTGTTGGATGACATTATCCTTTTATATGATCTTTCATTTTGCTTGGTGATGAGTGCATGTATTTTAATTATTATCATTTTGAGCGCTCCACCAAGATGTATGTGACATGGAAGAGTAACCCATGATCCTAACTCTTTGTGCATTTGCACTCCAAAGCAAATCTTAAACCATGCACAAATTTAGGGGGAGCTCTTGCTTTTCACATACTTCTCAAAGCGACAATGTTTTTCACTCTTAACATCATTTGTCGAAGCTTTGATCTATATGTTGTCATCAATTACCAAAAAGGGGGAGATTGAAAGTGCAACTATCCCTAGGTATGATTCCTAACAACATATAACTCATTGAGCTAATGCTATTTCAAGATTAATATCTCAAGAAAGCTCAATGATTGGCATGGCATGGATGAGAAAAGTGGACCCCTCAAAATGCTAAGGACAAAGGATTTGCTCAAGCTCAAAGCTCAAGACTCTACATTTTCTATTTTAGTGATCCAAGATCACATTGAGTCTATAGAAAAATCCAATACTATCAAGGAGGGATGAGGAGTTGCTTAATGAGGTTCTTGCTCAAAATGCTTAGTGATATGCTCCAAAACCCTCAACTACTTTCTCACATCCACATATGACCTAAACCAAAAGTCAAACCCGGCCCCACCGATTCTTTCTATCCGGCGCCACCGAGTTTCAAATGTCATAACCACTGCCACAAACCCTAGGCAAATCGGTCTCACCGATAGGGATCTCGGTCTCACCAAGATGGGGTTGTAATCTCTCTGTTTCCCTTTGTAACATTTCGGTCTCACCGAGATGAGCGATCGGTCCCACCGAGATTGCAATGTAAACTCTCGGTTTTCCCTTCGAAACGTTTTGGTCTCACCGAAATGAGCGATTGGTCCTATTGAGTTTACCTGACCAACTCTCTGGTTAGCTTATTACCAAAATCGGTCTCACCGAGTTTGTGTAATCGGTCTCACCAAGATTACGTTATGCCCTAACCCTAATCATATCGGTCCTACCGAGTTGCATGTCGGTCCCACCGGAAACCCTAACAGTCACTAGCTTTGCTGAATCGGTCCGACCGAGTTTAATCATTCGGTCCCACCGCATTTGGAAAGTTATGTGTAACGGTTAGATTTTATGTGGAGGCTATATATACCCCTCCACCTCCTCTTCATTCATGGAGAGAGCCATCAGAACAAACCTACGCTTCCAACCTATATTTTCTGAGAGAGAACCACCTACACTTGTGTTGAGACCAAGATATTCCATTCCTACCATATGAATCTTGATCTCTAGCCTTCCCCAAGTTGCTTTCCACTCAAATTTTCTTTCCACCAAATCCATATCCCGTGAGAGAGAGTTGAGTGTTGGGGAGACTATCATTTGAAGCACAAGAGCAAGGAGTTCATCATCAACACACCATTTGTTACTTCTTGGAGAGTGGTGTCTCCTAGATTGGCTAGGTGTCACTTGGGAGCCTCCGACAAGATTGTGGAGTTGAACCAAGGAGTTTGTAAGGGTAAGGAGATCGCCTGCTTCATAAAGATCTACTCCTAGTGAGGCAAGTCCTTCGTGGGCGATATCCATGGTGGGATAGACAAGGTCGCTTCTTCGTGGACCCTTCGTGGGTGGAGCCCTCCGTGGACTCGCGCAACCGTTACCCTTCGTGGGTTGAAGTCTCCATCAACGTGGATGTACGATAGCACCACCTATCGGAACCACAACAAAACATCCGTGTCTCCAATTGCGTTTGAATCCTCCAAACCCTTCCCTTTATATTCTTGCAAGTTGCATGCTTTACTTTCCGCTGCTCATATACTTTTTGCATGCTTGCTTGAATTGTGTTAAAATTGCTTGACTTGTCCAAAGTTACTAAAATCTGCCAAGAACTAAAATTGGGAAAAGGCTAGATTTTTATTTGGTCAAGTAGTCTAATCACCCCCCGCCCTTTAGACATACTTTCGATCCTACAATTATCATGAACACAGCAATATGCAGAGCTGCATCCTATCATTACAACCCACAATATGGCCTCTGTCCAACACCGATGGTCCATCATTCAAGGGTAAGTGAACAAGTATGTCGGCTACTTTGCACAAGTGATTGACCGCCCTCAAAGTGGGATGAGAATGTCAACTCACGTAAGTAAATTGCTTCATTTTGTCATCATTTGACTTGCTTGTTTGTTTGTTGCATTCTCATCATTATACTTATTGTTTGCTAGACGGTTGTGACGGCCACTATGTACCAACAAACGGAGAAGACGCTATGCGGTTTGGGCCATTGTTGGGTGATATTGGATGGCAAACCAAAGTGGACACAACTTGTGGATGATCTCAAGGCCGACAAAAAGAAGAATGAGGGCTGAAGCTCCCATCAATCAATTGGGTTGGATGATGAGGAGGGATAAGTTGTAAGGGAGAATGGAAGAGCATGAATAACCCGGAAGTGGTGGGAAACAAGTGGGGGAAAGGGGAGGGTCACCCGTGATGTCGCGGACGACATAAATGTGCACCAAATGGACGGGCATTTTTTCCACAATGGAGAACAAGAAAGAGGAGAGGCACATGCTCATATTCGATGCACAAAGAAGGAAAGGATTGGGGCCGAGAGAGGGTGAACACCAAGTTGCAAGTTGAGAGCAACAAGTTAACAATTGAGAGAGAGAAGAAACAGGTGTGTCTTAAATGGGAGCTCAAGAAGGTTCGGCCTTTTGGATCAATGGAGATTGAGAAGGAGAGGTTTCAACTTGCTTGAGACATGGAGGATTCGAGGATAATGTTGGCGGACGCAAGCCTCTTGGATGAGCAAGCAAATAAGTGACTTGTCGGGAAGAAGAAGGAAATCAACGAACACATGGAGTATGAGGTGGCGAGAGCGGCGATGGCAGTAGCGGGAGCGGAACAGATGGAGGCAGAGCAGGTGACAGTGATGGGCGTTGCAGAGCAGGCGGCACAGATGGCGTCCCGCGAGTGATCCTCCACGTCTGGGCTTGAATTTTATTTTGGCATATCCGAATTAAACTATTTTTTGTTTGCTTTGTTGCATTGGTGAACTGAGACTACTAAAACTCAGCCGACTGAGACTTAATGAAGTCTCCGTTTAATTAAGTCTCATTCAATAGAGATCTAGCCATACCTTTGTTGAACAGTTGAATTGTGATGCATTTGTGTTATATGATTCATGTGCACAGTGGCAGAGCAACAAAGGAAAACTTGGGCGGGCCAGCGACATGTGGCGTGAGATTCGCTGGCTGATGCCTGTGCTCTCCCGCTCAGTTCTGGCTAGGCTAGGTGTAATTAACATTTTTGTTCCAGCACTGGGCGGGCCATGGCCCAATCAGCCTTGTTGTGGCTCCGCCAATGCATGTGCATGTATTGGATGGATTCGAGGGTTTAGATTTTAGGTGTCTGTCTGTCCGATAGACCATATGAGAAGCCGTTCGACGCTATCCTCATTTGTGGCAGGGCGCATTCACGGATGTTTAGAAGTCGGATCTCGCTATAGATGCTCTTAAAAGAACACGTCAATACACCGACAAACCAGGTTTTTGAAAGTCAAGTTTTGAGAATGGAACAGAGTTGTCATAACATAAAGTAAATTCCCATGCTCGCAAGCTACTACCACTGTGCTACCACAGACGCACGCAACACACCGCCAACACGGACAGCAAGAAGCCAAGAATAGCGGTGCGAGCTGAGAGCAAGTGGCCATGTGCTGTGCCTCCCGCGCCAAGCTCTTGTCTTCTCGTCGTCTTCGACCGACCAAAGCCCCATCCATGCGCGCGACACCGCGCGTGCGGTGCGTGGAGCCTCCCTCCATCCACCATTGCTTTTGACCACGGAAAGCAACCATGCTAGTGCTAGTACTAGAAAAGAAGGCTCGACACAAGAAGAAATTGCGGCCCGGCCTCGGCATGCCTTACAACTTTTGCATGGTAGTTTCTCGGATAAACATCCGGCAGCAAGCCAGCAAGCTAGTAGTAGTACTCCTCTACTGTAGCAAGGAAGGAAGCTGCAGTCCAAAGTCCAAACTCATTTGGAGTCATGTTGCAGTTGCAGGCAAGAGAGGAACGCCTGTCCCCTCCACGCTTTTGGCTCCGTCTGAGACGTCCGCTTCCATCGTGTTGGATGGAACAGCTACGTCCACGTACAGACAATATATACCAGTACAATACGAAAACGCCACTATACTCCGTCGTGTGGTCCGGCGGGGCCGTGCTGGCGTGGCGACACTGCGTATGTATTCAGAAGTAGTACGTGCTAGTAGACACGTACAAGCAAACCACGTACGTCTACTGTACCCTCGTGGGTGTGCATTGCCATATGAAACAACAGTTGCTATCCATAAGTTGTCTGGAAATGGCCGGTCGATTTTGCCGGAGAAGACGGGCAAAATATGAGGCCGAGACGGGACGCCATGGCCGTCCTCGTCGTCGACTGCTGGGTAGTTGGGGTCTACGTTCGTGGCGGTAATACTGAATCCTTCTTTTAGGTTTTTTTTTTCTTTCTGAAACGTTCTATTATAGGTAACTCATTACAAATAGCTAGGCGCATATAACTCATTATAGGTAACTGTGCGTTTGCATGAGTGCGTTCAGACACCACGAACATCGGTGGGATCCGTCCCTCGTGAACACTTTGGCAATGCATGATGGGCTGCGTGACCCAACTAACAGTGCATATGTGCATGTATGCATGCATGCATGCATGTGACCTCGACACAACAAAGGCTACTGGCACAACTAGAATCCAATCCACCAAGAGAGAAGCAGCCATCAAGCCTGCAGCACACAAGACTGCGACGAGGGGTCCGGTCCCTCGTGTCGCCGATCGGGGTCGATGAAATGTGCATGCCAACAACCTCCATTATGCTACTACCTGTGGGAAGCAGCATCCATCCGCTGGTCTTTAATTCTTCTCCCACTCTAAAACAAAAGCTATACTCCCTGTTCATCTCTCTCACACACACCCTGAGTTTCTGACATGATCGATCAATGGATCATTATACAGGTAGGTAGCTGGAACTCACCAAACTGACGATGAATGGTGTGCAGATGACGATGATAATGGATGCACTCAAGAAACCACAACAGTGTATGTGTGCGCGTATGATGATTCAGGCCCACGTACTACATGGGAGACTTTCTTGATAGAGGGATTTGAGCGCGACGTCGCACTGGCACCCATACCCATACGTATGTATAATCTTTTTCGGGGCTGCGAGCTCACCCATCACGGCAAAAAAAAAAAGCCGGGGACGTACATGTACCTACTACTTGTTGGGTATTACTGCACCGTGTACATCTATCTTGCCACTGCACTACAAGTATAGGTACGACGGCGTCACTATTCAGCTATATGTATCAAAGTAGTGCAACTCGAATGGAGAAGCATGTACATGTGCATCTGCATCTGCATACTAACACACAGTATTACGCGGGCGTACGTACAGATGCACGTTCCGTTGCAGAGACTTGGAGATTCGTACTGACAAATCGGAGTATGAATGCGATTTGTCTGCTGCCCCGGTTACGTTGTCCTACGTGAATCCAGCTTTTCTATTTCGAGAAAGGAGTAAAAATGGGTAAAAGTTGTTGAATTATGCTAAAAAAATAAAAGCTGAGGGGTAAAATTAATGTGGCAACACTTTCTTAATGTAATGGGTTAAGGGCTGTCATAATATCACAACTAGATTACATCATCAATATCACACATATTAGGGCATCTCCAACGACAACCCACAAAAAATCTCCCGCGTCTTTATATGAAATCCGGACTTGTTTAGACGAATTTCATACGGTTGCTCTGAGTAGTTGTGAAATTGTATGCATCTAGCATTGGATGGCTGTTTCCCGCATCCGTTCGTGGACAAACGGGACCAGTTCGCAGACACGGATGCAAGATGCAGCCATCCAACGCTAGCTGTATATATTTTCACAACAACTCAGAGCAACTATATGAAATTCATTTAAACAAGTCCGGATTTCATATAAACAGTGCCTGATTTCATATAAACATACCGGATTTCACATAAACATGGCGGATTTCATCACAAATACATCCAAGAGGTCCTAGACGGGCTCTGGGGTATAATCAATACCTAATCTAAACGATCACCGGCGTTTGGTCCCCGTCTCCGGCTATCAGCCCCGAGAACTGAAACTTCACCGTCTCCAGTTCCGCCTCGGCGCTCTCCAGCTCCGCCCCGTGATCTCTCCTCCGGAGCCCCGGGAACTGAAGCTGTCTGCCTCGAAGTCGCCGCCAAGTGACTAATCAGCCGAAGATGCTGAGCCCACCAAGCTTGGCGTCGAAGGGAGGGCAGGAGCGATGACCTTCCTGGGACACGAGAGGCGGCGACCTACCATGCACCACCCTTCCTCGCTGCCGGTGGCAACCGCGGGCGTGTCAGCTTCTTCATGGTCGTGGTGCCGGGGCGCGGCCTCCTCGTCGTCGGTCGCCGAACAACGTCTCGCCCGCATCGTCGCCGCGCTCCTTGCCACCGGCGGCCACCTTTGCCACCCGTTGCCGGTACCGCCAGCGGGCGAGGCGGATCTCACGAGCGGAGCGGTAGGACTCGAGCAACGCCTCCTGCTCCGTCAGGTCCACGTCTGGCACGACCGCCCTGCCAGCGGCGATCTGCTCCTCCGCCTGTATATGCTCCGGGAGGAGGTTGTGGTTGTAGTTGGCGTCGGCTTGCGCTTCCCGGAACTTGCTCCTCCCACACCATGTCCATACAATGGGCACGGGTCTCACCAATGGTCAGGGTGCAATGTACTGGTGAGGGTGGAGCGGAGGAGAAGGGTGGCGAGGAGGAAGAGGAGGGTGGCGTTGGCTCGTCATCAGAGGCGTCCTCCATTTGCACATCCTCTGGCTGCTTGTCGGCAGCAATGGTGGCCATGGCCTTCTTCTGCTCATACGTAAGCCCGTCCTAGAGAGGTTTGGCTGCGAGGGATCCATGACGGGGAGTGGTGTGGAGAGGGATGACTGTGGCTATGGCCGAAGCACGGGGCAGTGGTTTATATAGCGCCGGTTGGCGACAGAAGGACGGACAGGTGACGCCGGAGGAGACGCCTCGACAACCGTGTGCCATCAGTGCGGACGGCAGACAGACGAACGGGAGGTTATTGTGTCATTTGAACGTGCGGCAGTCGCCTGCATCGGGAAGAGACGCGGGCGGCACTCTCTCAGTCGGCGTGCCGCTTCAATACCGGTGCCGGGCAAATGTTACGTCTTTCATATGTCGTCGATGCAAACTACAATCTGCATCCGTTACTGGACTACCTCCTAAGCTTTGCACCGACACATGTAGAAATTGACAAAACATGTCAACTTGCATCGTGTGGTCCGTGGTGAGCGGTCGAGACGCTGGCGTGGCTACACAACACCAGTTGAACTCGAGACGCACAAGCAAAGTATGTGTGCACACACAGGCATACATATACATAATCACATAATGCAATTTAAACGTATATCGATGTATGGGATCGTTCCGTCGCGAACCCTAGCTAGCTTTGGATGCATGCACGAATGATGTGTCCGTGAACCAGCTGCTCATGCATGCACGTGACCACTTGTAGCTAGGTAGTACGTGATGAGCTCGTTCGTAATATTATTACCGCACCACTTAGCTAGGCACTGTACACCGTGCTGCTACAGCTATCTCGGCCAGTAACAGTAATTATGCAACTCGCACGGCTATCTTGGCCGGTGCCCCGCTTCAATGCCGGCGCCAGTAAGCGATCGCATCTGCTCTAGGCGGGCATGAATGAGGGTACTGATGCTCTAGAGCGACCCTGACCGAAAACGCGCGGGAAGGATGATGAATTTTTGATGGGCAGGGGTCAGAAACGGGCTTGGGATCGGTCCGGACTCCCGCAAACCTTCCCCACTTTTGTCTTCGGTTTGCAGAAAAAATCACGTCCGGACCGTCCCGCGAACCGATACAGACATGCGTTGTATGGCTTCCACGGTCCAAACAGCGTAATTCGGACCATTGCGGGAGCTTTGCGAGTCAGCGTTGGAGATGCCCTTATAGGAGTAGATACTTTGAAAAGTGGGTGAGGATTAAAAAGCCATAATATATTCTTAGTAGTCACAAAAAAAGAGAGGCAACAATTCTGCCGTCCACCACTTATTCTTTCACAAGATAACTCTATGACAAACGTATTAGATGAAAATTTCACTACAGCTCAGATGTACTAGTACCAGTATTATCACGATGTTCTCCTTTTGAGCATGGTATTCGGTTTATCTTCCTTTAATAAAACTCGCTGGCAAAGAGCGGTGTCTCATCCACCGCAAGACCGACGACGGATCCTGGTGGCATGATGCTGCGGAGGTTCGGCGACGGGCGCGTGTGGACGGATACGTGCAGGATGGTGGAGTTGTCCGGCGTCGTGGTGGCGTCAACTGCAGACCAGGCAAGGTTGATGGGTCAGTTTCTGCTCTGAAGATGGACCGGTGGAAAAAAGCGGCGGTGGCCTCTGACAGTGCGTCGTTCCGGTATGGAACCCAGTCCCGGTCTGTGGTTGGGCTAGGGCATCCGGCTTTAGATGTTAGGGTTTGGTGCGAAGTCCATTTGGCATTAGGCCCGAATATTCGACACACCTTCATCAATGGAATAGGAATAGCAACGGGTGTTGACTAGATAGTGGCTTTAGACTGACTGATGTATTATTTTGTATGACTTATGTAGATAATTAATTAAATGGTGCATCGTCCAAATGCAGAGGCCAGAGATTTATCCTCCTTTTCTTTTTTAAGAAAAACCTCGCTGGCAAAGAGGCATGTTTCATCAAATCTCAAGGATACCCCTTGCTGCAGCTAAGTGCTATGCAAAGAGTGTATTCTAGCATTTAGATTTTCAGATCCGTATGCTAGGACAATTACGTACTATACAAGCTAGTAATCTACTGCTACGACGTACTACTCCCGTAGAATACCTTTTGTCAGATTTAGTCGAAGGGACTAACAGTACCACAAGTACTGGTGATTGATTGATCGAGGTTACTTTCACGACAACGTATATAATTTATCCTGGGGTCATCGAGATCTTGTGTACGTACATGAACAGCTTGCACTGAATCATATATCATAGAATTGGGAACGAGTACGTACACGGCAGAGCAGACAGTAGATCGCTCACTGGTGCACACCACCAGTACACAACTAAATGGATACTTGCATAAAAATGTATCAAGTACTTTGGCTCTTGTTTGAAAACTGAAAGTATACGACCTTGACAGGAGTTGTTTTAAGAAGGAACTTTATAGGGGTTCGTACGTTCATGTACAATTGTATCTGAGCTCGGGTGGATATCTCATCATGAGGATATCACCCAATAATTTGTTTTCTCTTTGGCCGAAACCGTGCCTGCCAATTGCTATCTCCGTCTGAGATTATTTGTCCTCGTCATTTGGTCAAAATTTGACCACATATTTGACTAATAAAATGTTAGTGCATGTCACTAAAAACTATAATGTTGATGTTGTATTTAAATGTAGTTTTAGTTTCGGTTAAATTGGTACAAGATGACTTTGTTATTTGCTATGTTCAGGGGAGAGTACGCTCCCTGAACTTAACCTGTTAGAGATTCTCGGATCCTTAATATTGCAATCTCTTTATGAGTTTTTTCTTATATGGTTCATATAAAGTTTTTTAATGAGGCAGTAGTAATACAAGCATTATGATATGTTGGTTTCTCCTTATTTTCTCATGAGGTTTTTGGAAGAAATTTTTCATGGCTAAGTTATGAGTCCTCATTGTATTATTTTTGCTACATATAAGTTATATATTTTATTTTTCATTAAACCTACGGAAATGATAAATCCTAAATGTTTGGATTTTAAGCATGACAAATCGAACGTTGTTCATGGCAACTTTAGTTGACAGGAGGTGGCAAGTTAGTTAGAAAACAAGGCAAGTTTACGCGAGTTGGCAAACATGGCAATTTTGTTGGAAATTGTCATATTTGCCAACTAAATTTGTCACCTCGCACCAAATAAAGTTGCCATAAAAAACGTTCGGGTTGCCATGATTAAAATCCGAAGGTTCGAAATTTATCGGGGTCCTAAAATTATGGTCAAAATATTACGTAAAATATGAGAGTAGTAATAAGAGCATAGTATAGCCTATAGCCATCTATTTGGTGTTGTCATGCCACTTATAGTCAATCTAATAATTCGCGCATGCAATAGTTAGTCATACTAGTATGTTATACCATTAATATTTGACACACATCTTTCTCTCACAAAGAATGTTGAAACTCGAGCTACAGCTGTATGTATGTTTTTTGCCCGCTTCTCTTCTCTCTACTCTTCTCTTTCCTTTGATGTGAATTCTTTTATAGCCCGTCCATAACACTTTATTGTACTTGCTCTAAGCCAGGACAGAGTAGTAGCTAACGCGGCTTCCCAAATTTACATGCGTGAGTGTGTACGTGTAGGTGGCGATGCAAGTTACCGTAACGTATTACTACTAGGCACGTACGTACACCACTTATATTAGCCACTGTGCTGCTACGGCCACTCCTCGGTCAATACTAATGCGCCTTCCAGGACGACATGCAGAGCATGTGTATCTATATATGTTTTTTTGGGTACTACTATAACGCTGTTGCACAGAGTAACAGTATGTTACATGTACTTCTACCATGTAATGAAGCACGGACTAGCGAGATACTAATTCGCGCGTGTAGATGGCTTGATCTTTCACGGCGATACTCAATTAATAGTTCGTCCCCTTGTTTTCTCCTCGCAACCTTCGATAATTTTCACCTTTGTATGAAAATACACAAACAAAAATAATGACCCCCTTGAATCAGCACGTAGGCGTCGATGTTATGATCAACTCTCCGTCGCTAGTAAATTTCCACGATGGAAAAATCACAGGTAATACATAAGATATGGCCGCCCGTAATTCGAACGTTTTTCTGTATATCTCATACTCTAAATAAAACTCCAAACTCCCTTTGTACATGACCGAAGCCAACCTTTTATATGGCTCAAGTCTCGTACGCCTAAAGCAAAGCAATATCTGGACTCTAAAAAATAAACTAACAAATGACTAGATCCTAACAGAAATCATTCTCACGTAGGTAACAAACTAGTGGACGCAAATCAAAGGAATAAAATATTACTAATTGATTTGGAAGGAAAGGACTCCTATCGTGACATATCTAGGAGGTGTCCTAAAATTTGGTAGCGCCTTGTCACGTGCATGATCTTCTTCTATCTCATGTTTCCTCCTTTGATGCATATCTATTAACTGACATGATTTTAACTGCTGTTTAAAATCAAAACATGCCTGATCTCTTGTCATATTGCCCCATGATGATCCTCCCCACGTCATGTTTTTCTTATAGTCTAAACCTGGTCGTACAATGCGTACAGGACCATGCACATCTTTTTTCTTGAAACTAATGCATGCAACACTTCATTGATATTTGGTCTGCTAATTACAAAATTTATTCTCGGTCCACACAACTGACGTACATGACCATCGTTTCCTTGATGCAATCTGACCGCATGCATGACATTATTTTCCGTTATCCTTTCATGGCTTCTCTCCTTAACTGGCTTAGTTTCAATAGCATTAACAATTGATGGTGCCACGCCTATATCATCCTCCCTCCCTTCAAATGAAACCGTCCTCGGTTTCAAGTCTATTTTGGGTACCATCAAATTTTCTGAAGCTTGCAATTCTATTTTGATTATAGAATCAGACATTGGTTTCAGTAAATGTCGTCTTCCATCATGCACGAACGTGTATGTGTTGGATTTTCCTGCATGCATTGCATCACGGTCGAACTGCCATGGTCTCCTTAATAGCAACTGACAAGCATCCATCGGCAAGACATCACAATTCACCTTATCCATATAATCTCCAACAGCAAATGGTACACGTACCTTATGTGTAATCTTTAATTTCCCGGAGTTGTATAGCCATTCCACGTGGTGCGGACGAGGGTGCCGCCACATAGACAAACCCAATTGTTGCACAAGATCTTTGCTAATGGCGTTTGTAAAACTGCCACCATCAATTATCATCTTGCATGCACGATCTTTAATCTTGCACTGTGTTTTAAAAACACTCCATCGCTGCCCCTTTGCACCACTATCATCTTGTATCTTCTCCATCAAAAGATTCAACCCCTCTGTTGGTGCATCAACTTCTTCCTTTTTTTCTTCATGATGTTCTTCTCTTTTTAGCAAACGATTTTTCCAATCTGCCCTGAACACATCCGTTGGCATGGGAACAAAACAAATTTGTTGACCCTTCCAAGATAGAGAGTAACTATTTTTCTTGCAATTCCGAACAGCCCCAACACGTTTGCACCATGGATTACCAAGTAGCAGATGGCACGACACCATGGACACAGGACAAACGTGAAAAAATTCCGCACAACAATATTTCCCCAGATCAAAAAATAGCAAAATCCGATGCGTAATTTTGATTTCACCTTGGAACCACTCCGGCGTGTACGGTCTTTCAAGAGGCGCCATCTTCAACCCCAATTTTTCCACCACCTCCATGCTCACCATATTAACCGCAGAACGTTCATCGATCGTCAAATTAACACGCCGTTCTTTCACGACGCAACGAGTGTGAAAAAGAACGACCTCGCCGATGCCATCCTCCTCCATCAATATGTTCTTGCTCAACGCCTTGATGCTCGGCTCCCCAGACGACATTGCCAATTGATCGCCGTGACCAATCTTAGCTCTGAATACCACTTGATGAAGCACGGACTAGCGAGATGCTAATTCGCGCGTGTAGATGGCCCGATCTTTCACGGCGATACTCGATCAATAGTTCGTCCCCTTGTTTTCTCCTCGCAACCTTCAGGATAATTTTCACCTGTGTACGAAAATACACAAACGAAAATAATGACCCCCTTGGATCAGCACGTAGGCGTCGATATCATGATCAACCCTCCGTCGCTAGTAAATTTCCATGATGGGAAAATCATAGGTAATACACAAGATATGGCCGCCCGTAACTCGGACGTTTTTCTGTATATCTCATACTCCAAATAAAACTCCAAACTCCCTTTGTACACGGCCGAAGCCAGCCTTTTATATGGCTTAAGTCTCGTACGCCTAAAGCAAAGCAATATCTGGACTCTAAAAAAATAAACTAACAAATGACTAGATCCTAACAGAAGTCATTCTCACGTAGGTAACAAACTAGTGGACGCAAATCAAAGGAATAAAATATTACTAATTGATTTGGAAGGAAAGGACTCCTACCGTGACATATCTAGGAGGTGTCCTAAAATTTGGTAGCACCTTGTCACGTGCATGATCTTCTTCTATCTCATGTTTCCTCCTTTGATGCATATCTATTAGCTGACATGATTTTAACTGCTGTTTAAAATCAAAACATGCCTGATCTCTTGTCATACTGCCCCATGATGATCCTCCCCACGTCATGTTTTTCTTATAGTCTAAATCTGGTCGTACAATGCGTACAGGACCATGCACATCTCTTCTTCTTGAAACTAATGCATGCAACACTTCATTGATCTTTAGTCTGCTAATTACAGAATTTATTCTCCGTCCACACAACTGACATACATGACCATCGTTTCCTCGATGCAATCTGACCGCATGCATGACATTATTTTCCGTTATCCTTTCATGGCTTCTCTCCTTAACTGGCTTAGCTTCAATATCATTAACAATTGATGGTGCCATGCCCGTATCACCATGTAGACGGGAGAAGCGACAAACCAGACTATTCATTTGCTACTACTTTGCTATTGCTCCATCCTTTGCTTTCGAAAAAATAATAACGCAGCAACACGCGGGCTCTGGACTGTCGCGGAAAATTGACGATGAGCGTTGTCGCCGGTTGAGCTATAGATTTCGCGTCTGCCGCCGAGAGCTAGGATTTGAGGTGTAGGGGCACGTTCGTCAATTTGCCAGTATTTCCAGTGATACATGTTTAGTGGAAGAAGATATTTTCATTGACTACGAGATGTCTACAATGGCATCATAAATTTCAGGATGATATGCCAGCTCATAGAGGTAGGGTGTGCATTTGTACATTCATAGGAGCGAGTGTATGCGCATACATATAAGTGCTTGCGTTTGTATTGTGTTAAGAAAAAATTGGAAGATGATGTACCAAACTAATATCACTGTTCAACTTTTTTCTAGGAAAAGACCATTATGGCTATCTTTATTAATTTAAGATATAGCTACATCGATGGTTCTCGAGATTTAACAAAATGAATATAAAGGGTTCATCGGCCCAATTACAAAAACTTTTCTCCTCGTAGAAATCTCAGGACATATGCCGTCTCGTTTCTTCTTCTTCAGTGTAAGAATTGAACCTTTCCGATCTCCAGGCCAACTTAATAATATACTAACGATGCAATTTACTCATGGTAGTGTATATTATTGGAAATATGAGCAATTTACCGAAAGATTTTATTAACAAAAATATTAGATAAATCATGACTAATATAACAGGGATAAAACTAGTCATGTGATCTGACAATGAGAAGGTAAACAGTAAGGCAAGTTTCATATATAAAGTAGAATCTAACATATATATAGGGCAAACACCAGAATAAGGAACTGTGGCAAGGACAACAACAGCAGTGGACTTGGGGTCTCGGGATGAGGAAGACAACAGCAACTCAGAGATTGGAACCGTAGCAACAATTTAGACACCGGCTCATTCCCGCAACCCGCGACGAGGCGGGCGGTGGAGGAGGAGCACGCGTGGATGTCCCTCTTGTCCTCATGCTTATACAAGTGGAGAAAGAACCTCCCTTATAAGGAGGTCCAACTCCCACTAAATTAGCAATGTGGAAGTAAACTTTAATAGTATCCCTTGCCTTGCACGAATAGGCTAAGTGAGCCTCTAGGGTTTATTTATAAATTTCTGAAATAGTTATTAGGCTGTCCCAAAATATACCAAATTCCAGCATATATTGAACTTACTTTGTATTTCGAATTGTTGTTCCTTATGAAATATAGTGGAACTCAGCTCCCTTTTGAGAGGCGTGTGAAAATATATCTATGATCATACTATTATCCCTTCATCACGAGTGTACCCTTTTGAGCACTAACTTTCGTATTTAAGTATATAGTAAGTTCGTAGTACTACGACGTGATGAGAAACGAGAATTAGGCACCCCCCCTAGCAAAGCTAGGCATGTGCATGTATGCTCTCTCTGATCCAAGAGGATCTTGCTGCTGCTAGCTGCAATGCAAAGAGTGTAATTTAGTTAGCATTCATAGTTTCAGATCCTTATGGTAGCTAGCTAGGACAACAAAATATTCTACCAATACTTTCTCCGTCCGAATTTATTATGTCCCCTCTTATTTTAGGTTAAAATTTAACCTGTAAATTGAACTAATACGGTGCAAACTATATGTCACAAAAATTATATCGTCTGAAACATCATGGAATACAAACCTAAAGGTATATTTTATCATATGGTATATGTTATACCACTATAATATCCATATAGATGATCAGAATCTGGCTTAAAATACGAGAGTGACTAATATACTCGGGCGCAGGGTGCACTACTGATCTACTGCTATGATGTACTTGTACCAGCACCTCTTTTCCGATTTTCCTCAAGGTACTTGTAGCACCAACAGTAACAGTAATGGTTTGATCAAGAAAAGGCTGGACGATCTCTTGTATTCTCACCGTCTCACGTGAAGATCCCTGGCCACGTACAAATCATCATACATTCATACAGTACACAGAACCGAGGACATGTGCAGTCACTGGTGCACATTAGTTGCGCTGCCCGGACGCGGACGGTACGTTGTACATACATGCGCGTGCACGTTTTGTCCCTTGAAATGAGCTCACGAGGGCTAAATTTCTCCAGTGAAGCAATCAATTAACTAATCCAGTACAACGTTCTCAAGACATTAGAAGGTATGTTTATTTTCATCTTGCAGTTAGAAGGTAATGTACGTGTACGGTACCGGTGTACGTTCCAAGTGCGTACTGCAGGCTCTTTGCTTCAAAAGTATAGGGGTCGTAGATATGCACGAGCCTAATGTGTAGATCATTCATCATAGCAATTACTGGATAACATTATACCACGAGGACAGTGTAATTAATTCCTTCTGATATGGTTCAACTTTTTTACGGGGTAGTACAAAGGGACCGACTAGTACAGTAGTTTTTCCTTTCGAGAAACTAGTATAGTAGTTGATTCTGCAGGAAGTTGGATCTGCATCCAAGTATCCAACAGTTCTTTTAAATTTAACATGAAACTGGATCCTCATATATGTTAATGATCAAAATTACACACATAAATTTTGAACAAAGAGTTCATATATGTCAATGATATGTTAAAAAATGCTAATGCACATTCTACTTCAACAAAAAATCAATCAAGTAGACTTCTTTGTGAGATGAGAAAAACCAATTGTGTTTTAGAAGGACCATGGATATGAAGAGGGCGTTTCATTATGTCCTGGTTCCGCTACCGCTATGCCTACTACTCCCTCCAGATGGGATGTTAGTCTGCCACAAGAATTTGGTTTGTCAATTTGCCTAGCAAAACATTATATAATATGTCATGAAAAATGTATGTTTAGAAACTTCATTCTACGACTATCTAAAAACATTTTTTATGGCATACACTCACTTTCCGCTAATCAGACGAAGACCCGTGCTTGACTTATATTCTCATCCGGAAGGAGTACTATAGATTGAAATTCCGGTAAACCTCGATCATCTCAAATTGTATCATAGTCAACCGAAAAACTACACTTCATTGTAGCAGCCTGAAATTGCATAAGTATCCAACAGTTCTTTTTAATTTGACATGAAACTGCATCCTCTTATATGTTAATGATCAAAATTACACTCATGCATTTTGTACAAGGGTTCATAAATGTTAAAAACGGCTAATGCACATTCTAGATTCTACTTCGAAAAAATCAATGAAATTGACTTCGTTGTGAGATAGGAAAAACTAATTGTGTTTTAGCAGGACCATGGATATTAACAGGGTGCTTCATTATGTCCTGGTTCCACTATGCTAGTAGTACTCCCTACGGATGGGGACGTAAGTCTGCCACGAGAATTTAGATGGTCAATTTAACTAGCAAAACGCTATATTGTATGTCACAAAAAAATACATGTTTAGAAACTTCATTAGGAGACGATTCTAAAACCATTTTTATGACATACACCACATTTTTAGCTAATTAAACGAAGACCTAAGAACCCGTGCTCGCCTTATATTCCCATCCGGAAGGGGTAGTATAGTAGATTGAAATTCCAGTAAACCTCCATCATCTCAAATTGCACCGTAGTCAGCCTAAAAACCGCACTTCATTGTAGGAGCCTCAAATTTCATAGGTATATTTTTCTTTAAAAAATCATATATTTTACGGGAAGTGCGAAAACTCCATTGCTCATGTAGTAAGGGAATATAACCGACAACCACATATTCAAATATGTTAGAGCATTTACAACCGGATTTGACAGATTCGGCCCCTCAAACGCTCGCGGACGCGCTGACCGGACACCCCTCAAATAATGTAATCCACATCCGGACACCTCAATTATTATATCTCAAATCCATACAAACTCATGCAACTACATCGATGCACACACATTGTTCAGCTACTACATCACTACAAACTAAACATGCCAACAGACTACTAAAATTTGGCGTGTTTGGCTACGGTGGAGTTCATCCACGGCTATCCTTGCCCTTCCCAACGCCCTTGCCGTCCTCCTCATGGAAGTACCAGTCGAAGACCCAATACGGATCGAGCTGGACCTGCTCGTCGCCGAAGCTGTCCTCGCCATTACTGTTTGCCTTTTCCTCCATCGGTGGCAGTCCGGCCATGGCACGGACCGCCCGATTCTGCCGCTGGGCGAGGGCACGCGTGCTCCTCTTCTACCGTTTCTTCACAATGTGGGTGTGGATGGCTTCCTCCTCTGTGTCCGCCCACGCCGCCGCATCAGCCTCCTCCGCCGCCGCCATTTTCGCCGTGATACGGGCCTCGGTGGCCCTTATCCTCTCCTTCCCACGACGGGTCGCCCAATCCCAGCGGGACTCATAGTCTGCCCGACCGGTGATAGGGAAGGAGAGGTGTTCCGTCTGCTGGGACGGCGAGGATCCAGGACCAGAGGACCCGAGCGTTCGATGAGCTAACATAGTGGAGTCACGACAGACAGATCCGTCCGTCGGTCGGGCGCTGTCCTCCCGGGAGCGGTGGAGTGCAATGCGGATTGCCATTGCCTCCTCCAACCCGCACGTGATGACACTCTAGTCGATGGATCCGGACTGGTCGGAGTCCGATCCACTACCTGGAATGCCGGAGAAGGCCGAAAACAGATGAAGGTGAGCTCGGGTGGCGAAGGGGAGTGGAAACAAGTGGTTAGGGTTTGCTCCGGCGAGCGGATGGAAACGAATATATGTGGGGTTGGGTGGGCCAGTATGGACCGGGTCCGATGTGGCGGGCATGCCCAGGCGCGCCCGGGCGCCCCATATTTGGGTTGAATATGAGGGATGCCGGTCAACCTGGGCGGTTGAGGCCCGTTTGAGGCATCCATTTGGGTTGAAAAATCATGACCGGGCGAGCCGCCCGGGCATTTGAGAAGGGTTTGGGGCGGCCGGTTGTAGATGCTCTTATGTACACTTTTGTCCCTGCAAAACAAAGACTGCATTTTTAGTTGATTATTCTCTTACAATTGTGGTCGAACGAATTTTAAGATGACAATAACAACGAACTGCATTTACAGAACCACAAATCTAGGCATGGCGCTTCATTCATTCTCGTTTGGCTATCCATAAATAGCATGGTAGTTTGGTAGAACTCGGTCATCTCAAATTACATCTCTTTTTTCACCCTCCAATGATGCTCAGTTTTTCTAAATTCATTTAGGACACGTTTGATTCACATCTCTGTTTTATGGCATTTTGCATACTTGTCTCAGTTGGGCCTAGTTGGGCAAATGCAGGGTAAAAACCAACATCTGCAAGTAGTTTGGTTGCCTGCATTAGGCTCCATGCATGAGGGGAGAACTAGCCAGCACGCTATTTGGTTGCCTGCGTCGCTCTTGTTAGATAAACAACATGTTGTTTGGTTGCAATCGGCTAAAGATGTGATCACCACTTCTCACTAGTGGTGACCTTACCACACACACACTGAACATTGTCTTGTCCTAGCTAGTAAACAAATGACAGTTTATCATGGCTACTAGCAAATGAAAGTACAAATTATTAAAATACAACATGGCTGAATAGGGAAAGTTCAATGATGCTAACTAGGGGGAAGTTCATCATCTTCCTCTTCCTCTTCCTCTGCTGCTGACGTGTTGCGTCCTCTCCTTTGCTTCTTCCACTGCCTATTTCTTCTTCTTCCTCTTGTTCTTCTGCTTCGGATCCTTGTCTCACCTCTGTTATCCCATATTGCCTGAGCCCACTCCAACCTTCTATTCTTCCATGCTTTGTTGTCGAATGCATCCACACCATGGCCGGAGCTGATCACCTCATCAAGAGTCACATCTTCCTCCTCCGGCACAAGTTCATCAACACCCCATTGCAGGATCCAATTATGGAGAATGCAACATGTAAGAACAAGCTTAACATGGGTAGGGTAAGAGTGGAATGGCTTCTGATCCAGGATCTTCAACCTGTTCTTCGGAACTCCAAATGCCCTCTTAACCTTTACTCTAAGGCTGGAGTGTCTGAGATTGAGCAGCTCCTGTGGAGTCCTAGCATAGTTCCTATCGGAGAACTCGTTCAGATTTTACCTAGTTTTCCTGAAGGGTGGAAGAACACCTAGCTGACATGCATGGCCATCTCCTAGGTAGAACTTGCCATCATGGATGTTGATGCCATCATGACGACTCATGCTGTCACTGAGAATGTTAGCATCATTTCTGATCCTTCCCAGCCAGCCATCACATATGTGAACTTTAGATCGAAGTCAATAGCAGTTAGCACATTCTGACTTGTGTAGTGCTTCCCCCCGCTATATGCTGCAGCTTGTGACCTCAACACTTTTGCAGTGACATGAGTACCATCTATTGCTCCAATGCAATCCTAGAATGGCATTGCAACATGTTGTTAGTGCTCACCTTGAAGTATGGCTACAGAAGAACAATAACAACATATCAAGGCATGAACTACATATTGTCAGTGCTCACCTTGAAGTATGGATACCATCTTGGACTAGTGCGAATCTTAGTAGGAGTTCGGCCGGTTGGTGACTTGACCATCTCTCCTTTGAGCTCCCCAATAGCATACAGAACTTGCTTGAAGTACCTGGAGATGGTCTTGATTGATCTCCTGAAAGTGTTGTGTACAACCCTGAACCTCTGGTTATGACGAACAACATGGAGAAATATTGCTAGTTGCTCTTCCACAGTGGTGTGGATGCTATCTTCTAGCAACCCTCTGCTCTGAACGTCTGCACAAGCCTGGCAAAACATGCTCTTCTCATTTGAAGCATCCACAGAGCCTCTATGTCGTTGCAGTTGTAGATGTAGTTCAGATTTGCTATCTTCTCCTAATCCCGGATTAACATCGGACTATACCAGATGAGAGGTTTATCATTCCGATGAACAACTCTCTTATGGACCAACAGGATCCAGGCTTGGACCACAGCTATCAACGATGTGGTCTGAACTAGAAGTTTTGTCTGTTCGTCCATAACCTAAGCGACATTCATGATGCGGTCAACGATGGCGCTATCGACCCTAAATGGTCTTATCGAACGACTTAACACATAACAGGGGAGGGGGAGGGGTAGCTCAAAAGCTTCGAGGTCGGGGAAGACATGGCGAAGATGAGGATGGCTGGACAGAGGCGGACATGAAAGGAAGAAGCAGCTGCCGCTGCCGGGGAGTGTTGTTTCCATTGCAGGTGAGTGCTGCTGCCACCACTTGCTACTGCAGGGGAGTGTCACAGCCGTAGATCTGAGTCACCACCTCCATCACAGCCGCAAATCTGAGTCACCGGTGCCGCCGATGCCAATAATAGAGGAGGGCTTGTCCTACAACAAGGGGTGAGCGAGTAAATGAGGTGGCGGGGTACATTTCACGCCATCCCACCTCGGCCAATTTTCCCCTCCCACCATCTCCGACCGCATCCCCCCACACTACGCCCTACGCTGCGTCTTCGTTTTCCGCCTGACTCAGCCTGGCTCGCTAGAAACGCCCGATTCGAGCGTTCCCAGTGAGCCATGCTCTGGGTTGGTTTTGTTGGGGAACGCAGTATTTCAAAAAATTTACTACGATCACACAAGATCTATCTAGGAGATGCATAGCAATGAGAGGGGAGAGTGTGTCTACGTACCCTCATAGACCAAAGGCGGAAGCGTTAAGTAACACGGTTGATGTAGTCAAACGTCTTCACAATCCAACCGATCAAGTACCGAACGCAAGACACCTCCGCGATCTGCACACGTTCAGCTCGGTGATGTCCCTCGAACTCTAGATCCACCTGAGGTCGAGGGAGAGTTTTGCCAGCACGACGGCATGTTGACGGTGATGATGAAGTTACCGATGCAGGGCTTTACCTAAGCACTACGACACTATGACCGAGGTGGGAATCTGTGGACGGGGGCACCGCACACGGCTAAGAGATCAACTTGTGTGTCTATGGGGTGCACCCCTCCCCCGTATATAAAGGAGTGGAGCACGGGAGGGCCAGCCTCCTATGGCGCGCCCTAAGGGGGGATTCCTACTCCTAGTATGAGTAGGTTTCCCCCCTTCCCTAGTTGGAGTAGGAGAAGAAGTAAGAGGGAGAGGGAGAGAAGGAAAGGGGGGCCGGCCCCTCCCAATTCAGATTGGGCTTGGGGGCGCGCGCCTCCCACTTGGCTGCCTCCTCCTCTCTCCCACCGTGGCCCATTAAGGCCCATTAACTCCCCGGGGGATTCCGGTAACCCCTCGGTACTCCGAAAAATGCCCGAACCTATTCGAAACCTTCCAGGTGTCCAAACATAGCCTTCCAACATATCAATCTTTATGTTTCGACCATTTCGAGACTCCTCGTCATGTCTGTGATCACATCCGGGACTCTGAACTATCTTCAGTACATCAAATCACATAACTCATAATACATATCATCATCGAACGTTAAGCGTGCGGACCCTACAGGTTCGAGAACTATGTAGACATGACCGAGACTCATCTCCGGTCAATAACAAATAGCGGAACCTGGATGCTCATATTGGTTCCTACATATTCTACGAAGATCTTTATCGGTCAAACCGCATAACAACATACGTTTGTTCCCTTTGTCATCGGTATGTTACTTGCCCGAGATTCGATCATCGGTATCATCATACCTAGTTTAATCTCATTACCGACAAGTCTCTTTACTCGTTTTGTAATGAAATATCCCGCAACTAACTCATTAGTCACATTGCTTGCAAGGCTTATAGTGACGTGTATTACCGAGAGAGCCCAGAGATACCTCTCCGACAATCGGAGTGACAAATTCTAATCTCGATCTATGCCAACTCAACAAACACCATTGGAGACACCTGTATAGCATCTTTATAATGACCCAGTTACGTTGTGACAATTGATAGCACACTAAGTGTTCCTCCGGTATTCGGGAGTTGCATAATCTCATAGTCATAGGAACATGTATAAGTCATGAAGAAATCAATATCAATAAACTGAACGATCATAGTGCTAAGCTAACGGATGGGTCTAGTCCATCACATGATTCTCTAATGATGTGATCCCGTTCATCAAATGACAACACATGTCCATGGCTAGGAAACTTAATCATCTTTGATTAACGAGCTAGTCAAGTAGAGGCATACTAGGGACAGTCTATTTGTGTATGTATTCACACAAGCACTAAGTTTCCGGTTAATACAATTCTAGCATGAATAATAAACATTTATCATGATATAAGGAAATATAGATAACAACTCTATTATTTCCTCTAGGGCATATTTCCTTCAGTCTCCCACTTGCACTAGAGTCAATAATTTAGTTCACATCATCATGTGATTTCACACCAATAGTTCACATCTTTATGTGATTAGTTCACATCTTCCTGTGACTAATACCCAAAGGGTTTACTAGAGTCAATAATCTAGTTCACATTGCTATGTGATTAACACCCAAAGAATGATCATGTTTTGCTTGTGAGAGAAGTTTAGTCTTCGGGTCTGCAACATTCAGATCAATATGTATTTTGTAAATTTTTATGTCTTCAATACTATGCATGGAGCTACTCTAGCTAATTGCTCCCACTTTCAATATGTTTCTAGATCGAGACTTAGAGTCATCTAGATCGGTGTAAAAAGCTTGCATCGACGTAACTCTTTACGACGAACTCTTTTATCACCTCCATAATCGAGAAATATTTCCTTAGTCCTCTAAGGATAATTCTGACCGATGTCCAGTGATCTACTCCTAGATCACTATTGTACCCCTTGCCAAAATCATGCTAAGGTATACAATAGGTCTGATACACATTATAGCATACTTTATAGAACCTATGACCGAGGCATAGGGAATGACTTTTCATTCTCTTTCTATTTTCTGCCGTGGCCAGGTGTTGAGTCTTTACTCAATTTCACACCTTACAACTCAGGCAAGAACTCCTTCTTTGACTGATCCATTTTGACCTCCTTCAAATCTTATCAAGGTATGTAGTCATTGAAAGTCTTATCAAGAATCTTGATCTATCTTTATAGATCTTGATGCCTAATATTTAAGTAGCTTTACAGGTAATTCTTTCTTTGAAAAACTCCTTTCAAATTCTCCTTTATGCTTTCCAGAAAATTCTACATCATTTCCTATCAACAATATGTCATTCACATATACTTATCAGAAAGGTTGTAGTGGTCCCACTCACTTTCTTGTAAATACAGGCTTCATCGCAAGTCTGTATAAAACTATATGCTTTGATCAACTCATCAAAGCGTATATTCCAACTTCGAGATGCTTGCACTAGTCCATAGATGGATCGCTGGAGCTTGCACACTTTGTAAGCATCTTTAGGATTGACAAAACCTTCTAGTTGCATCATATACAACTCTTCTTTAATAAATCCATGAAGGAATGTAGTTTTGATATCCATTTGCCAGATTTCATAAAATGCGGTAACTGCTAACATGATTCAGACAGCCTTTTAAGCGTCGACACGAGTGAGAAAATCTCATCGTAGTCAACACCTTGAACTTGTCGAAAACCTTTTGCAACAATTCAAGCTTTGTAGATAGTAACACTATGATCATCGTCCGTCTTCCTCTTGAAGATCCATTTATTCTGAATGGCTCACCGATCATCGGCCAAGTCAATCAAAGTCCATACTTTGTTCTCATACATGGATCCCATCTCAGATTTCATGGCATCAAGCCATTTTGCGGAATCTGGGCTCATCATCGCTTCCTCATAGTTCATAGGTTCGTCATGATCAATTAACATGACCTCCAGAACAGGATTACCGTACCACTCTGGTGCAGATCTTACTCTGGTTGACCTACAAGGTTCGGTAGTAACTTGATCAGAAGTTTCATGAGCGTCATCATTAGCTTCCTCACTAATTGGTGTAGGAATCACTGGAACTGATTTCTGTGATGAACTACTTTCCAATAAGGGAGCATGTATAGTTATCTCATCAAGTTCTACTTTACTCCCACTCACTTCTTTCGAGAGAAACTCCTTCTCTAGAAAGGATCCATTCTTAGCAACAAATATCTTGCCTTCGGATCTGTGATAGAAGTTGTACCCAACAGTCTCATTTGGGTAACCTATGAAGACACATTTCTTCGATTTGGGTTCGAGCTTATCAGGTTGAAGCATTTTCACATAAGCATCGCAGCCCCAAACTTTAAGAAATGACAACTTAGGTTTCTTGCCAAACCGCAGTTCATATGGTGTCGTTTCAACGGATTTCGATGGTGCCTATTTAACGTGAATGCAGCCGTCTCTAAAGCATAACCCCAAAATGATAGCAGTCAATCAGTGAGAGACATCATAGATCGCACCATATCTAATAAAGTGCGGTTACGATGTTCGGACACACCATTACGCTGTGGTGTTCCAGGTGGCGTGAGTTGCGAAACTATTCCGCATTGTTTCAAATGAAGACCAAACTCATAACTCAAATATTCACCTCCACGATCAGATCGTAGAAACTTAATTTTCTTGTTACGATGATTTTCCACTTTACTCTAAAATTCTTTGAACTTTTCAAATGTTTCAGACTTATGTTTCATCAAGTAGATATACCCATATCTGCTCAAATCATCCATGAAGGTCAGAAAATAATGATACCCACCACGAGCATCAACACTCTTCGGACCGCATAGATCAGTATTTATTATTTCCAATAAGTATGTTGCTCGTTCCATTGTTCCGGAGAACGAGTCCTAGTCATCTTGCCCATGAGGGCATGGTTCGCAAGCATCAAGTGATTCATAATCAAGTGATTTCAAAAGCCCATCGGCATGGATTTTCTTCATGTGTTTTACACCAATATGACATAAAAATAAGTTGCACTATCATTATTAAGCTTACATCTTTTGGCTTCAATACTATGAATATGTGTATCACTACTATCAAGATTTAGTAAAAATAGACCACTCATCAAGGGTGCATGACCATAAAAGATATTACTCATATAGATAGAACAACAATTATTCACTGATTGAAATGAATAACCGTCTCGCATCAAACAAGATCCAGATATAATGTCCATGCTTAACACTGGCACCAAATAACAATTATTCAGGTCTAAAAATAATCCCGAAGGTAGATGTAGAGGTAGCATGCCGACGGTGATCACATCGACTTTGGAACCATTTCCCACGCGCATCGTCACCTCGTCCTTAGACAATCTTCACTTAATCCATAGACCTATTTCGAGTTGCAAATATGAGCAACAAAACCAGTATCAAATACCCAGGTGCTACTGTTAGCATTAGTAAGGTACACAACTATAACATGCATATCAAATATACCTTTCACTTTTCCATCCTTCTTATCCGCCAAATACTTGGGGCAGTTCTGCTTCCAGTGAGCAGTCCCTTTGCAGTAGAAGCACTCAGTCTCAGGCTTAGGTCCAGACTTGGGCTTCTTCTCTTGAGCAGCAACTTGATTGATGTTCTTCTTGAAGTTTCCCTTCTTCCCTATGCCCTTCTTCTTGAAACTGGTGGTCTTGTTGACCATCAACACTTGATGCTCCTTCTTGATTTCTACCTCCGCCGCCTTTAGCATCACGAAGAGCTCGGGAATTGTCTTATCCATACCTTGCATATTATAGTTCATCATGAAGCTTTTGTAGCTTGGTGGTAGTGATTGATGAACTCTGTCAATGACACTATCAACCAAAAGATTAACTCCCACACTAGTAGAAAAAGGGCCATTTGTCCCGGTTCATAAGGCCCATCTGTCCTAGTTAAGGAATCGGGACTAAAGGGTCGTTACTAATGCCCTTGGCCTTTAGTCCCGGTTCTTATACGGAACGGGACAGATGGGCCTCCACGTGGCCGCTATGGCGAGCCTAGGCAGGAGGGCCTTTAGTCCCGGTTGGTGGCACCAACCGGGACCAATAGGCATCCACGCGTCAGCTGTTCAGGGGCTAGGTTTTTGTTTTTTTTCTGAAGGGGGGTGGGGGTGGATTTGGGGGTTTTGTATGGTTAATTAAGATGTTTCATATATTGTGTTAGGTAGCTAATTAATTAATAGAGAGAAGTGTCCTCTCTTATCTCCGTGCTTGGTCGACGCTACGTACTATACGTATAGAGAGGCCCTCGACATGCTAGCTAGTAAGAAAATGAAGGAAACCATTAAGTACAGAAGTTCGTCATGCATACTGAGAGAAGTGATCGACCTCTCCTTCTCCGAGAGATTAGTCGAACAACAAGTTTTCGTATTATCTATCCGACGCTACTGGCTACATACATATACAATATGTAAGATCTGTTACAATCCCCTAGCATCTGAAATCAAGTTCTACATGATATTCTCCGGCTTTATTGATGACGTGGTCAAGAAAGAATCCCGCTAATTCCTCTTGAATTGCTTTCATCCGATCTTCTGGTAGGAGTTCATTCCGCATCTCCCACGTCTAATTTGAAGAACGGGGTTAATACATATATATGAATGAAACTCAACAGAAATGATGGTGTAATAAAATGAAATTGTGAATATTATTGCTTACGCACATCAAATTGTCTTTTAGAGTAGCCCCGCTTATCTTTGCAAGTCACGTTGTAGATGAACTCGCACACGTAGTATCCACAGAAATCATTCCCTTGTTCCTGCCACAAGCACTTTACGAGAAATAGAGGTCAATCAAATTGATAATGAAGCATTATAAATGGCATTGATGAAAGTAGCTATAATCAACGGGATCGAGATGCGTGGAACTAGCTAGCTAGTACTACTTACTTTCGGGTATGTCCATCGCAGCTCCCCCGACAGTCCCGGAGCTTGTGTGGTGAATACTTTCCAAACCCTGCGAGACAAAGAGAACAATTACTTGATATCAGGAAATGAACAAAAAGTTGCCGATATGGTGCGATAATGATCGATTGAACTTACTTCTCGAGCATTTTAGTCATGTCCGCATAGGTCTCGGCAGATTTTCGTCTCGAGTCTAAGACGGTTACTAGTCCCTGCTCAAGCTTAATCTCCAGGAGAATATAGTGGAAGCTGCGCACGCATGCATAACTCATCAATTACATTACTATAACCTCGCTCGAGTAATAAGGGAAACTGAATATGCACAAGACAGTAACACTCACTCGAAGTTGTAAGGAAAGAGTATTTTATCTTTGTTTTGATTTACTATCAATGATTTGAGCAAGTTGGCCTCAGTATCATCGGCGTTCTTTTCAACCTCAAATTTATCTATGAGATTTGTGTTAATGAACCCAATATCATACATTTCTACTTTTCTGCACTCGACGATCTTCAATCTGCATAATATAGTGAGGATAATCATATATACATGCAATGAAAGAACTGAGCTATATATATAGAGATACTTAATGACATAAGTAGTACTTACAGACAGTAGCAAGTGACCGTTAATTTATCGAGGGCCTTTTGATCGAACCACTGGAAGAACTCCTCAAATGGAACAGTCAACAAATCAATTCCAACGAGGTCGTGCTCCTCTTTAACTCTCAGATACAAAGTATTTGTCCCCCCAGACTCTCTGCAGGTTTTCATGTACCAATCATGGAATCTTCACATCATCGTTGTTAGAGATCTTTCATCTTTGACGAGAGGCTTCCCGTACTCCTATCTGTGTTCGTCCACCTCCAAGAAATCATAATGTACATCATCGGGTAGGTAATCTCCAAGATTGCTATAACCGCTCACCATCCCCCGATCATTAGCGACGATATCGCTAGACACCTTGAGCGGGGGGCACGATTGGTCTGCTTGTTCGCCGGGCTGGGCAATTTTTTCCCAACTCGTCGTTCTGCTAACATTCGATCACTGATAGTATTTCCCGACCGCTCCGCTTCGATATATACCTTTGCAGTAATGCGCTCATAGTTGGTTTTCGGCGGAGACTTTGGTGGTTTCCTCAGGGCATCGAGTGTGCGCTTTGCTTTCACCTGGTCTACCTTCTCCTCCGGAGGTGGATGTCTCTTTGCTTTCACCCCTTCAAAGAAGTCATTCAATTATTTTTCCATGATCTTCACGTTTTCTTCCACGGTCCTCTCGTATGGTAACTTATCTAGAGGCTTGAGAGGTGGACCGAATCTGTATTGCCTCCCTTCGGCTATACTGCTAGACGCCGGAGCAGACATAGCGGCTGCGACTGTCTTCTTTCGTGCTTGCTTACGAGGCGGAGGAGAAGGACTACAACGGGCCGGAGCAGCCGGGGCGGCGATGGGTCTCTTCCGCCCTTGCTCGTGAGGCGGAGAAGGAGGAGGCTGGTGGCTGCTCGAGCACGCCGGCGCATGCGGAGAAGGAGGCGGAGTGATACCACGCGCCGGAGAAGGAGGAGGCTGGTGGCTGCTCGGGCGCGCCGGCGCAGGCGAAGAAGGAGGCGGAGTGCCGCCTGCTACGTCTTGAGCTTGCGTTGGTTTTCCCCAAAGAGGAAGGGATGATGCAGCAGAGTAGCGTAAGTATTTCCCTCAGTTTTTGAGAACCAAGGTATCAATCCAGTAGGAGGCCACGCTCAAGTCCCTCGTACCTGCACAAAACGATAGCTACTTGCAACCAACGCGATTAGGGGTTGTCAATCCCTTCACGGTCACTTACGAGAGTGAGATCTGATAGATATAATATTTTTGGTATTTTTGGTATGAAGATGCAAAGTAAAAAGTAAAAACAAAGTAAAAAGAAAAACAAGATTAAAGTGATGGAGATTGATATGATGAGAATAGACCCCGGGGCCATAAATTTCATAAGTGGCTTCTCTCAAGAGCATAAGTATTCTACGGTGGGTGAACAAATTACTGTTGTGCAATTGACAGAATTGAGCATAGTTATGAGAATATCTAGGCATGATCATGTATATAGGCATCACGTCCGTGACAAGTAGACCGAAACGATTCTGCATCTACTACTATTACTCCACTCATCGACCGCTATCCAGCATGCATCTAGAGTATTAAGTTAAAATAGAGTAACGCTTTAAGCAAGATGACATGATGTAGGGAGATAAATTCATGCAATATGAAATAAACCCCATATTGTTATCCTTGATGGCAACGATGCAATACGTGCCTTGCTGCCCCTTCTGTCACTGGGAAAGGACACCGCAAGATCGAACCCAAAGCTAAGCACTTTTCCCATGGCAAGAACTACCAATCTAGTTGGCCAAACCAAACGGATAATTCAAAGAGACTTGCAAAGATAACCAATCATACATAAAAGAATTCAGAGAAGATTCAAATATTAGTCATAGATAGACTTGATCATAAACCTACAATTCATCGGTCTCAACAAACACACCGCAAAAGAAGATTACATCGAATAGATCTCCACAAGAGAGGGGGAGAATTTTGTATTGAGATTCAAAGAGAGAGAAGAAGCCATCTAGCTACTAACTATGGACCCGAAGGTCTGAGGTAAACTACTCACACTTCATCGGAGAGGCTATGATGATGTAGAAGCGCTCCGTGATGACTGCCCTCTTCCGACGGAGCTCCGGAACAGGCCCCAAGATGGGATCTCGTGGATACAGAAAGTTGCGGCGATGGAATTAGGTTTTGGCTCCTGTTCTGATCGTTTGGGGGTACGTGTGTATATATAGGAGGAAGAAGTACGCCGGAGGAGCACCGAGGGGCCCACGAGGCAGGGGGCGCGCCCTAGGGGGGCCCACCCTCATGACTGCCTCTTTTGTTCCTTGGAGTAGGGTCCAAGTCTCCTGGATCACGTTCGGTGAGAAAATCACGTTCCCGAAGATTTTATTCCGTTTGGACTCCGTTTGATATTCCGTTTCTTCGAAACACTGAAATAGGCAAAAAAACAGCAATTCTGGGCTGGGCCTTCGGTTAATAGGTTAGTCCCAAAAATAATATAAAAGTGGAAAATAAAGCCCAATATAGTCCAAAACTGTAGATAATATAGCATGGAGCAATAAAAAATTATAGATACGTTGGAGACGTATCACCGCCACGCGCCGGAGAAGGAGGAGGCTGGTGGCTGCTCGGGCGTGCCGGCGCTGGCGGAGAAGGAGGCGGAGTGCCGCCACATGCCGGAGAAGGAGGCTGAGTGCCTTGATCACTCGCCGGAGGAGGAGGCGGAGTGCCCTGACTCGCCGGAGGAGGAGGAGGCAGAGGCGTCCAGTTCGGAAGGTTGATGAGCTCCTTCCGCCCTAGGCATGGAGTCTTCAGAGCAGAACCCAGCCGAGTCTCCCCTTCACCGGTAGGGTGGTCAAGCTCGAGCTCCTCAAATCCCTCCGTTATTTCGTCCACCATCACCCTAGCATATCCTTCTGGAATTGGTCGGCAGTGAAAAGTTGCGCCAGGTTCAGGACGTGCAATGCAGCCAACAGCCGCCTTGACTTTCATATTCATCCATTGCGTCATAAGGTGGCAATTGTGAGACTCCGTGATTAAGTCCACGGGGTAGCTAGCAGGAGCCATGAAGACAGGCTCCTGAAGCAGCTCCATGGAAGCCACGCCGCTTCTCTGCTGAGATGGTGGTGTAGCTTCGGGTGTAGCAGCTTTGGCAGGTCGCATGTTGCGGGCCTCGTCTCGTTCCTCTAGAGCTTGTACCCTTGCGTGCATCGCGTGTAGTTGGGTCAACTCCTTTTTCTTCTTCCTCTCCTGGCGTTTGTAACCGCCTGCGTCAGGAAATCCAGCCTTCCACGAAAGGGAGCCTAGCGTGCCTCGTGTCCGTCCGGGGTGCTCAGGATTCCCGAGGGCCTCTGTGAGCTCGTCATTCTCTCTGTCTGGAACGAACGTCCCTTGTTGCGCCTTTTCGATATACTCCTAAAGCTTCTCGATGGGTGTGTTCAACTTCTCGTAGGTCTAAACGCACTTCCCTGTTATAGGGTCCAATTTTCCCCCAACCCCGAAGAACCAAGTCCTGCAACGGTCTGGCCAGCGTCGCGTCTCTGGTTCGATCCCTTTAGCAATGAGGTCATTCTCATCCTTGTCCCACAACGGCCGGGCTTTCAGGTAGCCACCTGACCCCGTGCGATGGTGATGCTTCTTCTTTGCAGCATTTCTCTTGTTTGTCGCTGACATCTTCGCCGCTCTCTCAGATTTCTTTTTGGTTACAAATGCGGGCCACTGATCTTTGATCTTCCCAAATCGGCTGATGAATTTTGGAATCTTGTCTTGGTCGACAAACGATGATTTCAGCTCATTCTTCCACCTCCTGAATAGCTCGACCATCTTGTTAAGAGCGTAAGCCTTGATCATTGGCTTTTTAACTGGATTCTCCGGATCCTCCTCTGGCGGGAAGGTGAATTTTCCTGCAGTGCGGTCCAAAGATCAGCTTTCTGCCTATCACTGACATAAGACACTTGAGAGTCTTTGTCCTTAGGCTTCAACCATTGCTCGATGCTGATCGGGATCATGTCCCTAACTAGAACCCCACACTCAACATTAAATTTTTGCTTGGTCCGGAGGGGTTCAATCGTTTGGCCAGCGCGATCAATTTCGATGATCGTGTACCTTTCATCCGAGCGCAACTTTCTCTTCGGGCCTCGTCTCGTTATCGAAGTGTTGCTCGATCCGGAGGGCTAGAAAAGAAGAAAAAGAAGAGAGTTAATATGTGTACATACCAAAAACAATTAATGCATCAATTAGGTGTAGTCAGCACATGCTTAATTAATTAATATATATACCTGGCCGGGCTCCGTTCAGTCACCGGAGCCGTCATCACGGTGTCCTTCCCCCTCCATTCGGTCACCGGAGCCGTCATCACGGTGTCCTTCCCCCTCCATTCGGTCACCGGAGCCGTCATCACGGTGTCCTTCCTCCTCCATTGTTTGATCATCATCGTTGTAACCTGCTTCTTCATCCTGTCTTTCTAGACCATTGGTGCATGTGTCGTTGAGAAACGACAAGACAACATCACTTCCATGTGCGATTATCTCCCCCAACACTGCTTCTTGTGCTTCGTCTCGGGGGTGCGGATCCATAGTTTCAGCAAATGTTTACAACATGGCAATTATTATTCAAACATCACAGATGGATATATTAGTGGCAAACGTTGAACTAGCAAGCTAAGCACAATAAGGAATCATATTAGTTGCCTGGCCTCGACGCTTCTCTAGAGTTTGGGGTGGCCTCGACGACAATGCTCTTTTAACTTGGTAAATTTGGGTGGCCTCAAGAGAGTTTGTCAATCGGGTAGGGGCGCGGCGGGAGGGGGTAGGAGACCGGCATTGTTTTTTTCTAGGGTTTGGGTGTCCTCGAGAGTTTTGGTCGAGCGAGAGGGCCGGGGGGTGCTCCCGTGGTATAAGTTATCACGGTCGAGAGGGGGTATATCGAGAACGACAACATACGACGACCCCTCGACCCTCGAACCCTCGGTGACCCTCGACCCTCTACCCAAGCTAGTTCCCGCCCCTCGCCCCTCAAACCCTCGCTGACCCCTCCCCCCCTCATGTCGAAGTTATCATGGACGGGGTATATCGACAACGACATACTTGATAAAAAATAAGAAGACGAAGAAGAAATAAAAAGAGGAGAAGAAGAAAGGAATAAAGGAGAAGATCAAAGAAAAAAAGAAGAAAAAAAGAGAGGAGAAGAAGAAAGGGATAAAGGAGAAGATCAAAGAAAAAAGAAGAAAAAAGAGAGGAGAAGAAGAAAGGAATACAGTCCTTTCTTTTTCTCCTCTTTTCCCCCTTTTTTCCTCTTCTTATTTATTTCTCCTCTTCTTCCTCTCCTCTTCTTCTCCTTTTTCTTTTCCTTCTTCCTAAACTAAACGTAAACTAAAATAATCCTAAAACTAAACGAAGTTATCGGGACGGGGTATATCGATAATGAAGAAAAAAGAAGAAAAAAAAGAGGAGAAGAAGAAAGGAATAAAGGAGAAGAGAAAATAGAAAATAGAAGAAAGGAATAGAGGAGAAGAAGAGAAAATGGAATATTCCTTTCTTCTTCTCCTCTTCTTTTACTTCTTTTTTCTTCTTCTTATTTATTTCTCCTCTTCTCCCTCTCCTCTTCTTCTCCTTTCTTCCTCTTCTTATTTTCCTTTTTCCTCTCATTCTTTTTCTTCTTCTTTCCTTTCCTAGCTAGATATATAAAACTTTTCTAAAAATGTAACTTTTGCATATATAAAACTTTTCACTCTACATTTTCTTACATATGAAAAAATAAAGTTTCTATACAAAAGTGCACAATTTTTATGAACAAATTACAACATCTAAATTAAGTAGACATCTAAATAAATATAACTACACATCTGGTATTTTCCTAATCTTAAAACTAAACTATACATAAACTAAAATAACCTAAAATACATGTAAAAACATCTATGAATAGCATCTAAAAACTTCTAAAACAACATATAAAAACATCAGCAAATATAATAGAATCGCGCTGGGGCGGATCCAGGGGCACGGTGGAGGGGCCGGCGCCGACGCCGGCGGGGCAGGGTAGGGGCATAGGGGCGCGGGACAGGGGAGGGGCGTGGGAGCAGGCTGGTGCTCACAAGGGGCGGCGCGTCGGGGCCGGCAGGGGCGCGAGGCGCGTCGACGGCGCGTTGGGGCAGAGGGCATCAGCGGCGGCGGCGACGACGTTGAGCAGCCTGATGGCATTGGTGGCGGCGGCGACGTTGAGCAGCCTAACGTCGTCGGTGGCGGCGGCAACGACAAGGTGGAGCAGGGGCGTCGGGCGGCGACGGCGACGGCGACGAGGAGGAACAAGGGCGTCGGGGGAGAAGAAGCGATGGATTTTCGTCGAAACTGCTAAGTGTTTTCTTATATACCCAGGGCATTGGTACCGGTTCGTGGCACAAACCGATACCAATGCCCGGCATTCGTACCGGTTTGTGCCACCAACCCGTAAGAATGCCCCCTTTGGTACCGGTTGGTGCCACCAACCGGGACCAAAGGCCTCGTGCTCCCCATGGCCAAAACTTTAGTCCCACCTCGCTAGTGAAGAGGGGCGCGGAGTGGTTTATAAGCCCCACTGCCGCACCCCTCTCGAGCTCCTCTCGATTGGAGGCTTACGAGCCTAATTATCACTATGCCTGATGGGCCTACTGGACCTTCTGCGGGGCTGAATCCTGGCCCATGGTAGGGTTTCTAGTCGTATTCAGGCCGTGGTGGCCCAGTAGTTGGCACTTTTTATATTTTTTGTTGCTTTATTTATTTTATTTTGTTTCTACTTACAACAAGAAACCTTATTGTTGCTATATTTATTTATGTTATTAAAGTTTATTTATTTTATTAAAGTTTATTTATTTTACTTTTATAAAGTTTATTTTGTTTCTACTTCTTTATTTTATAAAAGTTTATTTTATTTTATTTTGTTTCTACTTATTTATTTTATTAAATTTTAATTTGTTTTATTTTGTTTCTACTTCTTTATTTTATTAATGTTTATTTTATTTTATTTTGTTTCTACTTATTTATTTTACTAAATTTTAATTTATTTAATTTTGTTTCTACTTTTTATTAAAGTTTATTTTGTTTCTTTCTGCTTTTCATGTTTTGAACAGAAAATACTTTGATAGTTTGAGTGGCATGAATTTTATATAATTTTAGTTTAAAAAATACTAGAGGTTTATAAAAGCTTTTTAGTTCATTCCTTTTGCTATTAGAGTTTTATAAAAGTTTTTTAGTTAATTTTCTTTTTGCATGGTATCATCATTTCATCCACATAGCATGTGAAAGAAATTAGAGAGAGTTACAGCAAAAACTGGATGCACTTTGTGTACAAAATGGACAATCTCTTTCGAAGTATGAGGGTTTCATACGGAAACTCGTCTGTTACAAAGGGATATCATTTTCTTGAACTTATTTGAACTCCAGAGTTTTTCTGTGTTCAAAATGCACCATTCAAAACCATGTCATCAATTTTGAACCCTTTCTGACTTCATTTGTTATTTTTCATGCATTTACTGATTATTTTGAGCTATAAGACCCTGAAATTGAAAAGCACTACAAATGAACTCTGAAAAGGTTGAAAATTGGCATCGTATCATCATTTCATCCACATAGCATGTGTAAGAAAGTAGAGAGGGTTACAGTAAAAACTGGATGCACTTCATGTACAAAACGGACAATCTCTTTTGAAGTATGAGAATTTCATATGGAAACTCGTTTGTTACAAAGGGATTTCATTTTTTGAGCTTATTTGAACTCCATACTTTTTCTGTGTTCAAAATGCACCATTCAAAGCCACATCATCTATTTTCAACCCTTTCTGACTTCATTTGTTATTTTTCATGCATTTACTGATTATTTTGAGCTATAAGACCATGAAATTGAAAAGCACTACAAATGAACTCTGAAAAGGTTGAAAGTTGGCATGGTATCATCATTTCACCCACATAGCATGTGCAAGAAAGTAGAGAGGCTTACGGCAAAAACTGGATGCACTTCGTGTACAAAATGCACAATCTCTTTCGAAGTATCAGAGTTTTATATGGAAACTCATCCGTTACAAAGGGATTTCATTTTTTGAACTTATTTGAACTCCATACTTTTTCTGTGTTCAAAATGCACCATTCAAAGCCACATCATTAATTTTCAACCCTTTCTGACTTCATTTGTTATTTTTCATGCATTTACTGATTATTTTGAGCTATAAGGCCCTGAAATTGAAAAGCACTACAAGATGAACTCTGAAAAGGTTGAAAGTTGGCATGGTATCATCATTTCACCCACATAGCATGTGCAAGAAAGTAGAGAGGCTTACGGCAAAAACTGGATGCACTTCGTGTATAAAATGCACCATTCAAAGCTACATCATCAATTTAGTACATATAGCTCTCATGGATAGATAAGTGACCAAATTAATAGAAGTTCATCATCACATTAAAAACAAAGTACACACATAGTTCTCATTGAACAACATATAGCTCTCGAGAGCATCTAGTTAAACCATACATTGAAACTATGTGAAACCTTTCAATGCAACAATAAATGCGATCATAATCACAACCAAGGTAAAAGTTGATCGAACGGCATAATGATACCAAGCCTCGGTATGAATGGCATATTTTCTAATCTTTCTCATCTTCAACCGCATTGCATACATCTTGATCTTGTGATCATCGACGACATCCGCAACATGCAACTCCAGTATCATCTTCTCCTCCTCAATTTTTTTATTTTTTCCTTCAAGTAATTGTTTTATTCTTCAACTAAATTTAACCTCTCGATAATAGGGCCGGTTGGAATTTCTAGTTCAACTACCTCCTACATAAATAAAATCTATGTCAACTTGATGGGCATAATTGTCATAAACAATAAATGAACCAAATAGTTATAAAAGATAATATATACCACATTCGAATCATAGCCAGGACGAGGGCCGACGTGGGTGGATACCAAAACCATCACACTATCACTACGAGGGAAAAGCCTAGCATCAGCGACGGTTTTGGGCCTCTCAGTAGCACGGGTGTCAGCGCTACTAATAAGGCGCTACAGCTAACGTATAGCAGTAGCGCCTGTTGTCCCACGCTACTACTATACATGAATAGCTGTAGCGCTCTTTGGGAAAGGGCACTACTGATATTATCTGCAGCGCTATTTGCTGGGACGCGCTACTGGTAAGGAGGCGCTACTGCTAAATTTCCCCCCTCGCTACTACTAGTTTATTTATTAGTTTTTTTCCTGCATATTTGTTTTGTATTTGAATAGGCTTTATACAATAATCTTTAGCATATCATACACATACAAATGTAATCATAGCATATACATACAATTAGTCTCATCAAATCATGTCATCATCATAATCATCATCCAACACAAAGTGGTCTCTTGTCATCATCTCAAAAATAGCGATGCAAGTCTCGATTACTTGCAAATACATCGTCATCCATCTAAACAATGATATACACGAGAAGAGCTATCACTTTGAGAACATGAGTTCGTATCCCTCTCTCGCATTAGCGTGAACCTAAACTAACTACTGCCTGTCGCTCGGAAACCGGAAACCGGTACACCTGGGCGGCCTGACACTGCGGCCACTTGTCGTATACATACTCCTGGCGTAGCACTTTTTCGCCATCTATGATCTATGCACCTGCATCATCACATGAGTCGATGATATGCAACATATATAGTTGAGCAACAGAAAGAGACAGACTTGGCAAAAATAGAAACAACATATCATAAGCATAAATAACAAAGTTCATCGTACCCCAAAATGCCCTAACTAGAGTGATTTTCGCTAGTCGAGGAGGAGGACGGTTTAATTACATCACAAATAAAGTTTCACCGTCCATAACTCAAAGTTTTGTCATACAGAAAGTATGGACTAAACGGACACATTGTCATATATCGACAATCACTCCAACATGTCATTCCATCCATCCAAGTCAGGGAGATAGTCCTCGAGCCTAGTGAAAGGCTTCAGGTCGAGACGCTGAGAGGCTATCCATGTTCGGACGTCTTCCCGTGACATTTGTCCTTCTCCATAGAACATCCCTGTTTTTCCGACGACCTCCTTCATGATGATTTGGGCAAGTTTGCGCTGGATGTTATGGAACTCAGCTCGAAGTCGATGATCCTCGATATCTCCTATGTCCTTTGCCCATTGCAGAATATGGGCATCGCCAGAAGAAGGTGCCATGCAAAGGTTCTGGCGATCCCGTCTGTACTCCAGCATGTGGTGTAGGACATAGAATCCATCATTAAGAGAATCGTTCGATTACTGGATGCAGCAGAAGTCGGTCTTATGGCCGAAGGCGACCCTGCCGCCCCTTATCTTCTTGTCCCTGACCTCTCCACCCATTGATTGGTAGTAATACATAGCACTGTCGAGAACATCCTTGATGTGGGTGTAATCCTTTTTGTGAATGTTCTTCGACGAGTCCAAGTAAACAGCGTGGGAGAATCGGGGGTAGAAGATGATGAGGACGGCGTGCCCGCCGCTGCGCAAAATAAGTCCTCAAATTAATTAGCCTCCACCATGAAAATGAATGATTGAAATCGAAGGACGAAGGATAGCAGCGCGGATGACTTACACGGGATGATAAGGCACGAGAATCGCCCCCTTGTCCTTATTGGCAAGCATGAAACTGACGATGTAATCCCTCGCGTATTCATGGTGATTTGCGCAGACTCCCAAGAAGCCCTCGTGCATGTAGTACGGGTCAGCGACACAGATATGAGATATCTGCTCAACCCCGATGATGTAGTTCATGTGCAAGGCATAAAGGCAGACAAACGTAAAATCCAGCTTCTTCACGTGAAACATGTCGAATATGTAATCGAATCGGAGGAAGAACTTATCCGCGGGGAAGCTGTCGACGTACGACATTTGCCGCGGAACGTTAACCACGTAGAGTGGGTATCTTGGATCTTTCGAGGCGATGAGGTCTTTCTCTACCCGCAGCACATCGTCATGAAGTCTCTTTAGATCGTCGAATCTGGCCCATAGCGCTGTTGCAGGTAGGATTGGTTGACCGGGGATATGCCATTTATCCGCATCGGGGATATCTATACGGTCCTGAAGCCGAGGCTGCTGAGGCGGTTGGATCATAGAAACAGCTTTTTTTTGCCTTTCCTTGCTCTCTTCCTAAACTTCTTTACTACCGGAAGGTCGTCCATAATATGTTGAGACGACAATTTAGGCACCGACTCATGACGCTCAAACCCTGAGGAGGCGCCAGTATAGACATACTGTTCAGCAGCGCCATCATCGTCCTCATCCTCATCCATGGCGACGTCATCAGCGACTAATGGAGCCTCCTGCTTACCCCGTCCGCTATCACCCAACCCGACACCCGATGCTAATTGGGTAGGTGGGGTGTTGATGTTCATACCTTGCTGAGGCTGCGTGCTCGTGGGTGTGCTCCCGGCCGCCTCCAGACGAAGCAGACTCTTTGGCCACAACAGGACCCACCCAGCGTTGCAACAATCACCAAGCCGCCGCGGTGTCTCGTCGTCATCCCCCAGTAGTACTGGAGGAGGCAAATTCTTGTGGCCCGGTTTGACACTGGCCACGGAAACCTTGAAGACGTTCGGGGGGATCGGCCGGCTGTGGAACAATGGTTCCTTCGGCTCCATTATCATCGCCTTCCCCATGTCCACCTTCTGGTCACCGATGGTGTACAATATGGTGCACAGGGTTTCGTCGGCCTGCAAAGAAAAGTCTGCGACGTGAGACATCCAAAAGGAAACGAAAACGGTAGATTATACATTTATATTGAAGGGGGCCGGTGTGACAGATACCGTGAGGGCATCGAGCTCAGCCAAAGAAGAAGCACCGCCTAGCATGTCCGGTGCAGGAGCCGGTGCGGGAGCAGGTGCAACTGCAGGTGCTGGTGCAACGCTATTCGAGCTGCTCCCTGCCAAGAAGTCAGTAAGGGGAAAGTCCGCTACATTTTTTTTTGGATTTTGCCTGGTCCAATTGAAAACGGCCGGAACCAAGGTAGTAGAAATATCTACAGCCACCTGTTTTGCGGCAGCTACCACTGTTGCGACTGTCTGAGTTGATTTCTTCTCAACCGCAATCTCAACCCTCTTGTCGATGTTTTCTTCATTTAACCTCTGTCTTTCCTTTCTCTCCTCCGTGGTCTCACGGTAGTACTTCTTCCACGTGGCGCCGTCTCCGACACCGTGCACACGTCCATACGACGGTCGAGTATCCACCAGTTGTCGTTTCAATATGTTCAACGCCCGATTGAATGGAGTGTCCCACTTGGGCCTCGCCAATGCCTCAGACGGCGAGTCGCTTTCGCCCGCAATCCTGTGCTGCTCTCTCTGCAAAAGTCACAACGATCGTTTACAAATATGACTAACATGTGCATTCGAATTGATCAGAAACTAAAATTACCAGCAGTCTTATGAACTCAGTGACCGGTGTTGTCTCGTAAACCTTTTTCACTGGGTCCCAACGGTGCTGGACCCTGAGGACGTCACACTCCTGCTGGACGGTGAACCCCGCCAAGGGGTCTGCGATGCCCAGACTCGCGGCTTCCGCATCCTCCTTGGCCCATTTGGACCTCTTTCCGCCGTAACCACGGCTCCCGAGGTGGTCGCTCCCAAAGTTCCTCTCTTGAAGCCCCTTCATGTACTTAGACTTTTTTTTGGCATCTTCGGCCTCGCAAGCCTCCTTGAATATTTGAAACTGCTCTTCCGTGATTGTCGGATTATTCTTTACAATCTCGGAGTAGGGTTCCTTCTTGTCGATGATCCTTGCTTTCACTCGATTTTTCCAGGCGGCCAACGCATCGCTAAACTTGGTCATGGCGTGTTTGTTTATCTTCTTCATTGTCGGGTCCTCATCTGGATCTTTATAATCATTCCCATTCCGGCCCGCGAACAAGAATATCTGCTGAAACTTCTTTAGGAGGGAGCTCCTCATATTTTCTATCTTCTGTAGTTTCTCATCGTTGATGGTGGCGGTTGTCCGTACGATGCAGCCTATTTGATTGCCGTAGCATCGACGCGCTTCCTCGGGCGCCGTTGGCTCAAAATTGCCGTCGTCCACCTTCGTGACCACCACTCTAGTAGTCCTGAGTTTGTTAGGAACCCGTTGCCTCTTTGCTTTCGGTTCTACACCGGCTCCGCTCCCCGAGGCAGCGCCGGTTTCAGTCTCAGCGCCGGTCTCGATGCCCGTCTGAGTCTGAGCGCCGGTCTCAGTCTTACCACCGGTCTACGTGTCGGTCTCAGTCCCCGATGCCACCGGTGGGCCCAGCAATAACATCGGTTGATCATCGGTAAGGCTAAAAAATTCGTGTGCCGCCCGGTAGGCGTCGTCGCAATCACCAGAACCCTGTCCTTCATCGTTGCTAGCCATGTTTCCTATGATTAAATCTAGTCAATTAATTCTAGACCTAATAAAATGAATAATGACATAAAAAGGCCTACTGTTTTGCAGGAATGTTGACTCCTTCCTGGTGCGGCAAATCACGGGCACTCGATATGTCCTAGTTTGTAGCACAAGTCATGCCGAAATTCACGGAAAATTTCAGCATGACCTTTGCTAAAAAGTGGACAAATCGAGAACCTGAAATTTGCCGGAAAAGAAATGAATCAACATTCCGACAAAACATAGGCCACTAAGCATCATTCCCTGGAAACAGCGTCCAAATATACACGAGCAACCACATGTCCAAATTTTGCAAGCTAATTCAAAAACAAAGTGTAGAAGAAAATTCATTTAACTACTAATAGAACAAAATTCAGTTAACTTTAGTGCTCTATAATGATGAAAGGAAAAAATTTCAGTTAACTACTAATTTCATTCATTTAGGTTATTCATTTAACATCAGCTAATTAACCTACTGTACCAATAGTACTAGCAGCACTACTAACCTAATTAACCTAGCAAAACTCTAGTGCCTTAACTGAAAAACATCTAATTAACATCTACTAGTACCACTATTGCCCTAACCTAATTAACATCCACTAGTATCACTATATGCTATACAAGCAGCATCTACACTAATTAAACCCTACTGCCCTAACTAACTTTTGCTCTACTAATTTTTTCTCTAAAATGCAGAGAGAGATGAGTGGGGGAGGGGTGGGGGACTTATAGAGAGGGGAGAGAGGGCGGGCTCGGGCACGGGAAACGGCGGTCTTGGGCGGGCTCAGGCAGCAGTGAGGTGGAGGGCGCCGACGATGACGACGAGGGCGGCCTCGGGCGGCGGCGGTGAGGCTGAGGGCGGCCTCGGGCGGCAGCGGTGAGGATGGCGGCGACCTCGGGGGGAGACGGTGAGGTTGCGGGCGTCCACGCCGGCAGGAGAAGACGGCGAAGTAGGCGACGACGAATTGGGGAGACGGCGGCGAGGGCGAGGGATTTGGGGAAGAAGTGGTGGTCGGGGGGACCGCTGTTTAAGTGAAACGTAACGGTAGCGAGTTTCCGGAAACGCGCTATAGCTATGTTAGCTATAGCGCGTTTACTGAAACCCGCTACTGCTATTCTTTTCTCCTTTTTTCCTTTTTTCTTTTAGTTTTCTTTACATTTTATTTTTTCCTTTCTCCTTTTTCTGTTTCTTTTATTTTCATTTACTTTTCTACTTGTTTTTCACTTTATTTTATTTCCGTTAGCAGCAGCGCCTTACACGTAAGCATGCTACAACTAAGGAGCATAGCAGTAGCGCTGGGCCAGTATACGCGCTACTGCTAGGTTGGGCTAGCCATGTGCGCCCAGTTCAAACATAGCAGCAACGCTTTTCGCCAGTACGCGCTACTGCAAAAGTCATAGCAGTAGCGCGGTTTATTTACGTGCGCTGCTACTAATTAGCAGTAGCGTTTGATTTTGTACAACGCTACTGGTAATATTCTGTGTATAAGGTTTTCCCTAGTAGTGTATGTAAGCACGAGCAATAATAAAAGTAAGAAAATTAGACAAGTATCTATCTGAAGTAAGAATTTTTTTCTTTCAGAAGAAGATAAGAGGCTCACCACAGTGGTGCAGGAGACGAGATTGGTGCGGGTGATCGACGGCGGTGAAGACGGGGATGGGACATGACGGACCGCTAAACCTGGACAAATCTCGGGGAAAATGGAGCTTGGAGGCCGAGCTTCGAGAGGAGAAAGCTTAACTAGCGTGGCTTGGGCATTTCATCGAACACCTCGTCTGCATAGGAGGTGAGCTAGAGCACCCAAATGCCCTCTCCTCGCCGGCCAGAAAAAACAGAGCACTGTGGAGTGCTCTGCTACAGCAACGTGGTATATATATGCAACTCATTTTTCCTGGTTCATGGCTGGAACCGGGACTAAAGCCTAGCCTTCTGTCCCGGTTCGAGCCAAGAACCGAGAACAATGTTTGTGGGCCAGGAGCGAGGCCCATTGGTCCCGGTTCGTGCCTGGAACCGGGACAAATGGGTCCATACGAACCGGGACCAATGCCCACGAGGCCCCGGCTGGCCCCCTAGGCGCAGGAACCAGGACGAATGCGTCCATTGGTCCCGGTTCATAGAAGAACCGGGACTAATGGGCTGGCCAAGCCCGAACGAAAGCCCCTTTTTCTACTAGTGCCAGCTGAGTCAAGTGATTGTGGTACCCAGACATTCTGAGTATGTGTTCACTGACAGAACTATTCTCCTCCATTTTGCAGCTGTAGAACTTATTGGAGACTTCATATCTCTCTATCTGGCCATTTTCTTGGAATATTAACTTCAACTCCTAGAACATCTCATATGCTCCATGACATTCAAAACGTCATTGAAGTCCCGGTTCTAAGCCGTAACGCATGGCACACTGAACTATCAAGTAGTCATCAGCTTTGCTCTACGAGGTGTTCATAACATCTGGAGTTGCTCCTGCAGCAGGTTTGGCACCTAGCGGTGCTTCCAGGACGTAATTCTTCTGTGCAGCAATGAGGATAGTCCTCAAGTTACAGACCCAGTCCGTGTAGTTGCTACCATCATCATTCAACTTAGCTTTCTCTAGGAACGCATTAAAATTCAACGAAACAACAACACGGGCCATTTATCTACAACAACATAGACATGCAAAAATACTACCAGGTACTAAGTTCATGATAAATTAAAGTTCAATTTATCATATTACTTAAGAAATCCCACTTAGATAGACATCCCTCTAATCATCTAAGTGATCAGATGATCTATATCAACTAAACCATGGCTGATCACCACGTGAGATGGAGTAGTTTTCAATGGTGAACATCACTATGTTAATCATATCTACTATATGATTCACATTCGACCTTTCGGTCTCAGTGTTCCGAGGCCATATTTGCATATGCTAGGCTCGTCAAGTTTAACCCAAGTATTCTGCTTGTGCAAAACTGGCTTGCACCCGTTGTATTTGAACGCAGAGCTTATCACAACCGATCATCACGTGGTGTCTCGGCACGACGAACTGTAGCAATTGTGCATACTCAGGGAGAACACTTATACCTTGAAATTTAGTGAGAGATCATCTTATAATTCTACCGCTGTACTAAGCAAAATAAGTTGCATAAAGGATAAACATCACATGCAATCTATATAAGTGATATGATATGGCCATCATCATCTTGTGACTTTGATCTCCATCTCCAAAGCACCATTATGATCACCATCATCACCGGCTTGACACCTTGATCTCCATCATAGCATCATCGTCGTCTCTCCAATTATTGCTTCTACGACTAGCGCTACCACTTAGTGACAAAGTAAAACAATTATATGGCGATTGCATTTCATAAAATAAAGCGACAACCATATGGCTCCTGTCAGTTGCCGATAACTGTGTTACAAAACATGATCATCTCATACAACAATTTATATAATCACGTCTTGACCGTATCACATCACAACATGCCCTGCAAAAACAAGTTAGACGTCCTCTACTTTGTTGTTGCAAGTTTTACGTGGCTACTACGGGCTTAGCAAGAACCGTTCTTACCTACACATCAAAAACCACAACGCGGTATAGTGATTGCTTTTTGATCTTTAGGAAGAACCATGTTCATTGAATCTGATTCAACTAAACTTGGAGAAACTGACACTCGCCAGCCACCTGTGTGCAAAGCACGTTGGTAGAAACAGTCTCATGAACACGGTCATGTAATGTCGGTCCGGGCCGCTTCATCCAACAATACCGCCGAATCAAGAAACAACTAGTGACGGCAAGCAATATGTATATACCCACGCCCACAACTCTTTTGCATATAACATCTACGCATAGACTTGGCTCGGATGCCACTCTTGGGGAACACAGTATTTCAAAAAAATTCCTACGATCACGCAAGATCTATATAGGAGATGAATAGCAACGAGAGGGGAGAGTGTGTCTACGTACCCTCGTTGACCGAAAGCGGAAGTGTTAAGTAACGCGGTCGATGAAGTCGAATGTCTTCGCGATCCAACCGATCAAGTACTGAACGCACGCCACCTCCGCAATCTGCACACGTTCAGCTCGGTGATGTCCCTCGAAATCTAGATCCATCTGACGTCGAGGGAAAGTTTCGTCAGCACGACGGCGTGTTGACGGTGACGATGAAGTTAGCGACGCAGGGTTTCGCCTAAGCACCACGACAATATGACCGAGGTGGAAATCTATGGAGGGGGCACCGCACACGGCTAAGAGATCAACTTGTGTATCTATGGGGTGCCCCCTCCCCCGTATATAAGAGGAGGGACGGCCTCCTATGACGTGCCCTAAGGGGGGATTCCTACTCCTAGTAGGAGTAGGTTTCCCCCCTTCCCTAGTTGGAGTAGGAGAAGAAGGAACAGGTAGAGGGAGAGAAGGAAAGGGGGCCGCCCCCCCTCCCAATTTGGATTGGGCTTGGGGGGGGGGGGCGCCTCCCACTTGGCCTCCTCCTCCTCTCTCCCAGCATGGCCCATTAAGGCCCATTAACTCCCCAGGGGGTTCCGGTAACCCCTCGGTACTCCGGAAAATGCCCGAACCTATCCGAAACATTTCCGGTGTCGAAACATAGCCTTCCAATATATCAATCTTTATGTCTCGACCATTTAGAGACTTCTCGTCATGAACGTGATCACATCTAGGACTCCGAACTATCTTCGGTACATTAAATCACATAACTCATAATACATATCATCATCGAACGTTAAGCGTGCAGACCCTATGGGTTCGAGAATTATGTAGACATGACCGAGACTCATCTCCGGTCAATAACCAATAGTGGAACCTGGATGCTCATATTGGTTCCTACATATTCTACGAAGATTTTTTATTGGTCAAACCGCATAATAACATACGTTTGTTCCCTTTGTCATCGGTATGTTACTTGCCTAAGATTCGGTCGTCGGTATCATCATACCTAGTTGAATATTGTTACCGGCAAGTCTCTTTACTCATTCCGTAATGCAACATCCCGTAACTAACTCATTAGTCACATTGCTTGCAAGGCTTATAGTGATGTGCTTTACTGAGAGGGCCCAGAGATACCTCTCCGACAATCGGAGTGACAAATCCTAATCTGGATCTATGCCAACTTGACAAACACCATTGGAGACACCTGTAGAGCATCTTTATAATCATCCAGTTACGGTGTGACATTTGATAGCACACTAAATGTTCCTCCAGTATTCGGGAGTTGCATATTCTCACAGTGATAGGAACATGTATAAGTCATGAAGAAAGAAATAGCAATAAACTAAACTATTATAGTGCAAAGCTAACGGATGGGTCTAGTACATCATATCATTCTCTAATGATGTGATCCCGTTCATCAAATGACAACACATGTCCATGTCTAGGAAACATTACCATATTTGATTAACGGGCTAGTCAAGTAGAGGCATACTAGGGACACTCTGTTTGTCTATGTATTCACACATGTACTAAGTTTCCGGTTAATACAATTCTAGCACGAATAATAAACATTTATCATGATATAAGGAAATGTAAATAACAACTTTATTATTGCCTCTAGGGCATATTTCCTTCAGCTTTAATTTTCTTGCACAGATTGGAAATTTCATCAAAGTATTACACATAGGCATTCCTCTCTCTCTCTCTCTCTCTGTGTGTGTGTGTGTATGTGTGTGTGTGTGTGTGCATGAGCATGCACATATTGGAAATTTTATCACAGTATTGCACTTGGGAGGTTCTGAAGGAAATATGCCCTAGAGGCAATAATAAAGTTATTATTTATTTCCTTATATCATGATAAATGTTTATTATTCATGCTAGAATTGTATTAACCGGAAACATAATACATGTGTGAATACATAGACAAACTTAGTGTCACTAGTATGCCTCTACTTGACTAGCTCGTTAATCAAAGATAGTTATGTTTCCTAACCATAAACAAGGTGTTGTTATTTGATTAACGAGGTCACATCATTAGTTGAATGATCTGATTGACATGACCCATTTCATTAGCTTAGCACCCGATCGTTTAGTATGTTGTTATTGCTTTCTTCATGACTTATACATGTTCCTATGACTATGAGATTATGCAACTCCCGTTGACCGGAGGAACACTTTGTGTGCTACCAAACGTCACAACGTAACTGGGTGATTATAAAGGAGCTCTACAGGTGTCTCCAAAGGTAGATGTTGGGTTGGCGTATTTCGAGATTAGGATTTGTCACTCCGATTATCGGAGAGGTATCTCTGGGCCCTCTCGGTAATGCACATCACATAAGCCTTGCAAGCATTGCGACTAATGAGATAGTTGCGAGATGATGTATTATAGAACGAGTAAAGAGACTTGCCGGTAACGAGATTGAACTAGGTATTGGATACCGACGATCGAATCTCGGGCAAGTAACATACCGATGACAAAGGGAACAACGTATGTTGTTATGCGGTCTGACCGATAAAAGTTCTTCGTAGAATATGTAGGAGCCAATATGGGCATCCAGGTCCCGCTATTGGTTATTGACCGGAGACATGTCTCGGTCATGTCTACATTGTTCTCGAACCGTAGGGTCCGCACGCTTAACATTACGATGACAGTTATTATGAGTTTATGCATTTTGATGTACCAAAGTTAGTTCGGAGTCCTAGATGTGATCACGGACATGATGAGGAGTCTCGAAATGGTCGAGACATAAAGATTGATATATTGGATGACTATATTCGGACACCAGAAGGGTTCCGGAAGAGTATCGGATAAAACCGGAGCACCGGGGGGTTACCGGAACCCCCCGGGGGGTTAATGGGCCTTATGGGCCTAAAGTGGAGAAGTGGGAGGGGCTGCCAGGGCAGGCCGCGCGCCCCCTCTCCCCCCTAGTCCGAATTGGACTAGGAGGGAGGGGCGGCGCCCCCCTCTTTCCCTCTCTTCTCCACCAACCCTACTTGGACTAGGAAAAGGGGGGGGGGAGTCCTACTCCCGGTAGGAGTAGGACTCCTCCTGCGCCACCATAGGGTCGGCCGAACCCCTCCCCCTTGGATCCTTTATATACGAGGGCAGGGGGGCACCTCTAGACACACAAGTTGATCTTTGAGATTGTTTCTCAGCCGTGTGCGGTGCCCCCTGCCACCATATTCCACCTCGATCATATCGTTGTAGTGCTTAGGCGAAGCCCTGCGTCGGTAGAACATCAAGATCGTCACCACGCCGTCGTGCTGACGGAACTCCTCCCTGAAGCTTTGCTGGATCGGAGCCCGGGGATCGTCATCGAGCTGTACGTGTGCTAAGAACTCAGAGGCGCCGGAGTAACGGTGCTTCGATCGGTCGGACCGGGAAGAACACGTACGACTACTTCCTCTATGTTGTGTCAACGCTTCCGTTGCGATCTACAAGGGTATGTAGATCATGCTCTCCCCCTCGTTGCTATGCATCACCATGATCTTGCGTGTGCGTAGGAATTTTTTTGAAATTACTATGTTCGCCAACAGTGGCATCCGAGCCTAGGTTTTATGGTTTGATGTTATTTGCACGAGTAGAACACAAGTGAGTTGTGGGCGATATAAGTCATACTGCCTACCAGCATGTCATACTTTGGTTCGGCGGTATTGTTGGATGAAGCGGCCCGGACCGACATTACGCGTACGCTTACGCGAGACTGGTTCTACCGCCGTGCTTTGCACACAGGTGGCTGGCGGGTGTCAGTTTCTCCAACTTTGGTTGAACTGAGTGTGGCTACGCCCGGTCCTTGCGAAGGTTAAAACGGAGTCTATTTGACAAACTATCGTTGTGGTTTTGATGCGTAGGTGAGATTGGTTCTTACTTAAGCCCGTAGCAGCCACGTAAAACTTGCAACAACAAAGTAGAGGACGTCTAACTTGTTTTTGCAGGGCATGTTGTGATGTGATATGGCCAAGACATGATGCTAAATTTTATTGTATGAGATGATCATGTTTTGTAACCGAGTTATCGGCAACTGGCAGGAGCCATATGGTTGTCGCTTTATTGTATGCAATGCAATCGCGATGTAATGCTTTACTTTATCACTAAGCGGTAGCGATAGTCGTGGAAGCATAAGATTGGCGAGACGACAACGATGCTACGATGGAGATCAAGGTGTCGCGCCGGTGACGATGGTGATCATGACGGTGCTTCGGAGATGGAGATCACAAGAACAAGATGATGATGGCCATATCATATCACTTATATTGATTGCATGCGATGTTTATCTTTTTTATGCATCTTATCTTGCTTTGATTGACGGTAGCATTATAAGATGATCTCTCACTAAATTATCCAGAAGTGTTCTCCCTGAGTATGCACCGTTGTGAAAGTTCTTCGTGCTGAGACACCACGTGATGATCGGGTGTGATAGGCTCTACGTTCAAATACAACGGGTGCAAAACAGTTGCACACGCGGAATACTCAGGTTATACTTGACGAGCCAAGCATATACATATATGGCCTCGGAACACGGAGACCGAAAGGTCGAGCGTGAATCATATAGTAGATATGATCAACATAGTGATGTTCACCAATGAAACTACTCCATCTCACATGATGATCGGACATGGTTTAGTTGATTTGGATCACGTGATCACTTAGAGGATTAGAGGGATGTCTATCTAAGTGGGAGTTCTTAAGTAATTTGATTAATTGAACTTAAACTTATCATGAACTTAGTACCTGATAGTATCTTGCTTGTTTATGTTTGATTGTAGATAGATGGCTCGTGCTGTTGTTCCATTGAATTTTAATGCGTTCCTTGAGAAAGCAAAGTTGAAAGATGATGGTAGCAATTACACGGATTGGGTCCGTAACTTGAGGATTATCCTCATTGCTGCTCAGAAGAATTACGTCCTGGAAGCACCGCTGGGTGCCAGGCCTGCTGCTGGAGCAACACCAGATGTTATGAACATCTCGCAGAGCAAAGCTGATGACTACTCGGTAGTTCAGTGTGCCATGCTTTACGGCTTAGAATCGGGACTTCAACGACGTTTTGAACGTCATGGAGCATATGAGATGTTTTAGGAGTTGAAGTTAATATTTCAAGCAAATGCCCGGATTGAGAGATATGAAGTCTCCAATAAGTTCTATAGCTGCAAGATGGAGGAGAACAGTTCTGTCAGTGAGCCTATACTCAAAATGTCTGGGTATAATAATCAGTTGATTCAGATGGGAGTTAATCTTTCAGATGATTGCGTCATTGACAGAATTCTCCAATCACTGCAACCAAGCTACAAGAGCTTCATGATGAACTATAATATGCAAGGGATGAACAAGACTATTCCCGAGCTCTTCGCAATGCTGAAAGCTGCGGAGGTAGAAATCAAGAAGGAGCATCAAGTGTTGATGGTTAACAAAACCACTAGTTTCAAGAAAAAGGGCAAAGGGAAGAAGAAGGGGAACTTCAAGAAGAATGGCAAGCAAGTTGCTGCTCAGGAGAAGAAACCCAAGTCTGGACCTAAGCCTGAAACTGAGTGCTTCTACTGCAAGCAGACTGGTCACTGGAAACGGAACTGCCCCAAGTATTTGGCGGATAAGAAGGATGGCAAGGTGAACAAAGGTATATGTGATATACATGTTATTGATGTGTACCTTACTAATGCTCGCAGTAGCACCTGGGTATTTGATACTGGTTCTGTTGCTAATATTTGCAACTCGAAACAGGGACTACGGATTAAGCGAAGATTAGCTAAGGACGAGGTGACGATGCGCGTGGGAAACGGTTCCAAAGTCGATGTGATCGCAGTCGGCACGCTACCTCTACATCTACCTTCGGGATTAGTATTAGACCTAAATAATTGTTATTTGGTGCCAGCGTTGAGCATGAACATTATATCTAGATCTTGTTTAATGCGAGACGGTTATTCATTTAAATCAGAGAATAATGGTTGTTCTATTTATATGAGTAATATCTTTTATGGTCATGCACCCTTGAAGAGTGGTCTATTCTTGTTGAATCTCGATAGTAGTGATACACATATTCATAGTGTAGAAGCCAAAAGATGCAGAGTTGATAATGATAATGGAACTTATTTGTGGCACTGCCATTTAGGTCATATCGGTGTAAAGCGCATGAAGAAACTCCATACTGATGGACTTTTGGAACCACTTGATTATGAATCACTTGGTACTTGCGAACCGTGCCTCATGGGCAAGATGACTAAAACACCGTTCTCTGGTACTATGGAGAGAGCAACAGATTTGTTGGAAATCATACATACAGATGTATGTGGTCCGATGAATGTTGAGGCTCGTGGCAGATATCTTTATTTTCTCACCTTCACAGATGACTTAAGCAGATATGGGTATATCTACTTAATGAAAAATAAGTCTGAAACGTTTGAAAAGTTCAAAGAATTTCAGAGTGAAGTTGAAAATCATCATAACAAGAAAATAAAGTTTCTACGATCAGATCATGGAGGAGAATATTTGAGTTACGAGTTTGGTATACATTTGAAAAATTGTGGAGTAGTTTCGCAACTCACGCCACCCGGAACACCACAGCGTAATGGTGTGTCCGAACGTCGTAATCGTACTTTACTAGATATGGTGTAATCTATGATGTCTCTTACTGATTTACCGCTATCATTTTGGGGATACGCTCTAGAGACGGCCACATTCACGTTAAATAGGGCACCATCAAAATCCGTTGAGACGACGCCTTATGAACTATGGTTTGGCAAGAAACCAAAGTTGTCGTTTCTGAAAGTTTGGGGCTGCGATGCTTATGTGAAAAAGCTTCAACCTGATAAGCTTGAACCCAAATCGGAGAAATGTGTCTTCATAGGATATCCAAAGGAAACTATTGGATACACCTTCTATCACAGATCCGAAGGCAAGACTTTTGTTGCTAAATTCGGAAACTTTCTTGAGAAGGAGTTTCTCTCGAAAGAAGTGAGTGGGAGGAAAGTAGAACTTGACGAGGTAACTGTACCTGCTCCCTTATTGGAAAGTAGTACATCACAGAAAACTGTTTCTGCGACACCTACACCAATAGGTGAGGAAGTTAATGATAATGATCATGAAACTTCAGAACAAGATACTATTGAACCTCGTAGATCAACCAGAGCAAGATCCGCGCCAGAGTGGTACGGTAATCTAGTTCTGGAAGTCATGCTACTAGATCATGATGAACCTACGAACTATGAAGAAGCGATGGTGAGCTCAGATTCCGCAAAGTGGCTTGAAGCCATGAAATCTGAGATGGGATCCATGTATGAGAAGAAAGTATGGACTTTGGTTGACTTGCCTGATGATCGGCAAGCAATTGAGAATAAATGGATCTTCAAGAAAAAGACTGACGCTGATGGTAATGTTACTGTCTATAAAGCTCGACTTGTCGCAAAAAGTTTTCGACAAGTAGGGGTTGACTACGATGAGACCTTCTCACTCGTAGCGATGCTTAAGTCTGTCCGAATCATGTTAGCAATTGCCGCGTTTTATGATTATGAAATTTGGCAAATGGATGTCAAAACTGCATTCCTGAATGGATTTCTGGAAGAAGAGTTGTATATGATGCAACCGGAAGGTTGTGTCGATCCAAAGGGAGCTAACAAAGTGTGCAAGCTCCAGCGATCCATTTATGGACTGGTGCAAGCCTCTCGGAGTTGGAATAAACGCTTTGATAGTGTGATTAAAGCATTTGGTTTTATACAGACTTTCGGAGAAGCCTGTATGTACAAGAAAGTGAGTGGGAGCTCTGTAGCATTTCTGATATTATATGTGGATGACATATTGCTGATTGGAAATGATATAGAATTTCTGGATAGCATAAAGGGATACTTGAATAAGAGTTTTTCAATGAAAGACCTCGGTGAAGCTGCTTACATATTAGGCATAAAGATCTATAGAGATAGATCAAGACGCTTAATTGGACTTTCACAAAGCACATACCTTGACAAGATTTTGAAGAAGTTCAAAATGGATCAAGCAAAGAAAGGGTTCTTGCCTGTGTTACAAGTTGTGAAGTTGAGTCAGACTCAATGCCCGACCACTGCAGAAGATAGAGAGAAAATGAAAGATGTTCCCTATGCTTCAGCCATAGGCTCTATCATGTATGCAATGCTGTGTACCAGACCTGGTGTGTGCCTTGCTATAAGTTTAGCAGGGAGGTACCAAAGTAATCCAGGAGTGGATCACTGGACAGCGGTCAAGAACATCCTGAAATACCTGAAAAGGACTAAGGATATGTTTCTCGTATATGGAGGTGACAAAGAGCTCACCGTAAGAGGTTACGTTGATGCAAGCTTTGACACTGATCCGGACGATTCTAAATCGCAAACCGGATACGTGTTTATATTAAACGGTGGAGCTGTCAGTTGGTGCAGTTCTAAACAAAGCATCGTAGCGGGATCTACATGTGAAGCGGAGTACATAGCTGCTTCGGAAGCAGCGAACGAAGGAGTCTGGATGAAGGAGTTCATATCCGATCTAGGTGTCATACCTAGTGCATCGGGTCCAATGAAAATCTTTTGTGACAATACTGGTGCAATTGCCTTGGCAAAGGAATCCAGATTTCACAAGAGGACCAAGCACATCAAGAGACGCTTCAATTCCATCCGGGATCTAGTCCAGGTGGGAGACATAGAGATTTGCAAGATACATACGGATCTGAATGTTGCAGACCCGTTGACTAAGCCTCTTCCACGAGCAAAACATGATCAGCACCAAAGCTCCATGGGTGTTAGAATCATTACTGTGTAATCTAGATTATTGACTCTAGTGCAAGTGGGAGACTGAAGGAAATATGCCCTAGAGGCAATAATAAAGTTATTATTTATTTCCTTATATCATGATAAATGTTTATTATTCATGCTAGAATTGTATTAACCGGAAACATAATACATGTGTGAATACATAGACAAACTTAGTGTCACTAGTATGCCTCTACTTGACTAGCTAATTAATCAAAGATGGTTATGTTTCCTAACCATAAACATGGTGTTGTTATTTGATTAACGAGGTCACATCATTAGTTGAATGATCTGATTGACATGACCCATTTCATTAGCTTAGCACCCGATCGTTTAGTATGTTGCTATTGCTTTCTTCATGACTTATACATGTTCCTATGACTATGAGATTATGCAACTCCCGTTGACCGGAGGAACACTTTGTGTGCTACCAAATGTCACAACGTAACTGGGTGATTATAAAGGAGCTCTACAGGTGTCTCCAAAGGTAGATGTTGGGTTGGCATATTTCGAGATTAGGATTTGTCACTACAATTGTCGGAGAGGTATCTCTGGGCCCTCTCGGTAATGCACATCACATAAGCCTTGCAAGCATTGCGACTAATGAGATAGTTGCGAGATGATGTATTACAGAACGAGTAAAGAGACTTGCCGGTAACGAGATTTAACTAGGTATTGGATACCGACGATCGAATCTCGGGCAAGTAACATACCGATGACAAAGGGAACAACGTATGTTGTTATGCGGTCTGACCGATAAAAGATCTTCGTAGAATATGTAGGAGCCAATATGGGCATCCAGGTCCCGCTATTGGTTATTGACCGAAGACGTGTCTCGGTCATGTCTACATTGTTCTCGAACCGTAGGGTCCGCACGCTTAACGTTACGATGACAGTTATTATGAGTTTATGCATTTTGATGTACCGAAGTTAGTTCGGAGTCCCGGATGTGATCACAGACATGACGAGGAGTCTCGAAATGGTCGAGACATAAAGATTGATATATTGGATGACTATATTCGGACACCAGAAGGGTTCCGGAAGAGTATCGGATAAAACCGGAGCACCGGGGGGTTACCGGAACCCCCCAGGGGTTTAATGGGCCTTATGGGCCTAAAGTGGAGAAGTGGGAGGGGCTGCCAGGGCAGGCCGCGCGCCCCCTCTCCCCCTAGTCCGAATTGGACTAGGAGGGAGGGGCGGCGCCCCCCTCTTTCCCTCTCTTCTCCACCAATCCTACTTGGACTAGGAAAAGGGGGGGGGGAGTCCTACTCCCGGTAGGAGTAGGACTCCTCCTGCGCCACCATAGGGCTGGCCGAACCCCTCCCCCTTGGATCCTTTATATACGGGGGCAGGGGGGCATCTCTAGACACACAAGTTGATCTTTGAGATCGTTCCTTAGCCGTGTGCGGTGCCCCTGTCACCATATTCCACCTCGATCATATCGTTGTAGTGCTTAGGCGAAGCCCTGCGTCGGTAGAACATCAAGATCGTCACCACGCCGTCGTGCTGACGGAACTCCTCCCCCAAGCTTTGCTGGATCGGATCCCGGGGATCGTCATCGAGCTGTACGTGTGCCAAGAACTCGGAGGCGCCGGAGTAACGGTGCTTGGATCGGTCGGACCGGCAAGAACACATACGACTACTTCCTCTATGTTGTGTCAACGCTTCCGTTGCAATCTACAAGGGTATGTAGATCATGCTCTCCCCCTCGTTGCTATGCATCACCATGATCTTGCGTGTGCGTAGGATTTTTTTGAAATTACTACGATCCCCAACAGGTTCTACCATCCACTATCTAGATTTATTGTGCATTAGTTTGTTCAAATTTCCTATCTTTAAGTTCATTTGTATCCAGCCATTTCATTTGAGGTTCAACTTATTATGTAGAGAAGTTTGGCGTTTGGCCTGCTTGGTTAAGGATTAGGAAGCATTTTCGGCGGAACTAATGAATTTCAAATGTGCATTAAAGCACCCTCGGGGTAGTATTTTGTAAGATTTTTATTTATTAAAAATAAGGTATTTTTGCAAGATTTGTGGCTCGAGTATTCTTTTCATTTTATTATTTTTTGCAGGTCTACCCATCTCTCTGATGAGGTTATATGACTGGATGGAGATTAGTTTACAACATTCGTGGTGTCAGGCTATGTCTACAAGTTTTATGGTTCCTTCTAGATATCACTACTAGGGAAAACCTTATACACAACATCTTAGCAGCAGCGCTGGACAAAGTCATGGGCTACTGCTACTTAGTAGCAGCACCCGTAAACAAACCGTGCTACTAGTATAACTTAAGCAGTAGCACATACTAGCAAAAAGCGTTGCTGCTATGTTTGAACTGCGCGCACATGGCTAGCCCAACTTAGCAGTAGCGCGTATCCTCGCCCAACACTACTGCTATTCTCCTTAGCTGTAGCGCTTTTCTCGCACACGCGCTACTACTAACCCTACCTTATCCTCCCCACGCCGCCAACCCTCTCTCGCTCACTCTCCCTCTCAGTCACTCTCGCCCGCGCCAATACCCGTCGTCCGCCGCCGCCACCGCTGTCGTCCATCCTCCACCGAGGTACTCCCTCCTTTCCTCACTCCTCCTCCCTCCTCCTCCCACCGCACCCTCCTCCCTCCACCTCCGGCCGCCACCTCCACCCTCCTCCTCCGGCCGCCCGCTCCCCCCTCCTCCGCCGACAGCCCTTCTCCCACCGCCCCTCCCTCCTCCTCCTCTGGCCGCCCCCTCCCCCTCCTCCGGCCGCCCCTCGTCCCTCCTTCGCCGGCAGCCCTCCTCCCACCGCCCCTCCCTCCTCCTCCTCCGGCCGGCCCCTCCCCCTCCTCCTCCAGACGCCCTCTCCCCCTCCTCTCTCCTCCCTCCCTCCCTTGTCTCTGTTCTTGCAAATTGTAGGTAATTTAAATGAAGATTTTAGAATGTAGACATTGTAGAATGTAGGTTTTTAATAGAATAGTTTTTTTTTGATTATTTTAGGTGTTTTGAATAAAACAGAAGTAAGAAAATTTAGGGTAGAACTAGGGTAGTAGAATTTTTAGCAAGTGTTTAATAGAAATAGTTTATTTAGTAAGTGATTAATATAACTAGTTTATTTATATTAAGTGATTAATAGAACTAGTTTATTTAGTAAGTAAATTAATAAACTAGTTGAACTAGTTTAATTAATAGAACTAATGTATTTTTAGTAAGAAAATTAATATAACTAGTTGAACTACTTTATTTTTTAGAAAGAACTAATTTTTTTCTATTTATAGTAACTTTATATTTTGTAAGAACTAGTTGAATTAATAGAACTAGTTGAACATGTCATATTTGTTGTTATTTTTTTATTTTAAGCAATTATTCGAGATGTATTAGTGGTAACTTATAGGGTTTTTTCTTTTGCAAAAATCAAGGAGCCCCTCCATCATCCCCGCCGTCGTCCCCGTCACCAACCCCCTCCGACCTCGAGGTGAGACCAGCGAAATCTCCATGTCAATATGAGTCCTATAAGATATATATGATGTAGATAAAAACATGTATATCCTATGTTGCTCAAATAGGATATATGGTTGCCCAAGTGGCCGGTCATGTTCGGGTTACACCTTCGAGTGGCCTATGTTTTGCCGGAGTGTTGATTAATTTCCGTTCCGGCAAATTTCAGGCGCTCCTTTTTTAGCAAAGGTCATGCCAGATTTTTTCGTGAATTCTGGCATGACTTGAGCTAGAATATGTAGGAAATATCGAGTGGCTTGGATTTTCTCGAAAAATAATGATCTAATTTAGGTTTTTTTAGTACATATATTTAATTGTACAAGTTTAATATTTGAATTATGAACGTAGGAAATGTCGTACTCGGATGATGAAAGTCTCCCAGGGGAGTGCAGCTGGTGCCACGACGATCGAGGTCTGTGTGACAGCTGCCCTCACCTGGACGATGATCGGCGCTTCAGCATTAAGCTCGAGGAGACCTTCGACGTTGAAACGGTACGCAACGATGACAAGTCTTTTTTTCGTAATTAAGCTCGACTTCAACTATTTCAACGTCTAATTTTCATCTTTTACAATTCGACTGGGTTATCCCATGCCATGCAAGACGCTATGTCTTGGAGAGGATGGGTTTTGAAGACCATGAAAATCTTGAAACAAAGAAAATACACCTGAGGACCCATCATGATATGGATTTTGAAGTAAATCTGTACAATTCTCAGAGTGTAACCCATTTTGGTTGCCAAAATTGGGAAGCACTTTGCAAAATGTATGGTTTTTATGAGGGTATGATTGTCACCATGGATCTTGGTGATCCTGACATGGAGCAAAAACAATATGGACATTTGGGTCCTTGTTGATACGCTTCCGATTCTACCGCTATGTGAGTTTCACAAACATAGTTATTAACTAATTTATATTGTTTATTTCAAAATAGTTGACAGCTTATTTCCATTGACAGCTTATTTTCATTCTTCAAAGAATGTGTAGAAGATGGTAAACAAAACCGACTACACTGATGGCTCCGAATAAACTTATAAGGAGAAAAATCATCTGAACACATTTTGTACTTTCTTTGAGAATTACAATACCTATTATCGAACTCCTCCAAATTATGGTGAATACGTGCCACTAGTGCACGTGTTGAACCACGGTAACTTCTATGGAGATACCCTGGTAAGATTTTTTACTATTACACCATCTGTGCATCTTTTGCATACTTCTAAAACTAGTACATCATTGCTAACTACGAAGTTATTACTATGTTTTTCAACAGAAAATCCCGATAGATTGTGTGCCTCATCTGATGTATTACAATGGTCACCTTGAAGTTCTGAACATATAGCCAGGTCATCCTACAGATCTCACCTGTGCATATAGGATTTCTGAAACCGGTGAACACATGCTAATCAAAGAGTGGAAAAAATATTTGGACATTTGTAAGGAGGTTCTTGGAAGCAACATTAAGCAAAAGGCAAGAATTGTAGACAGGATAATCTGCATTCTCCATAATGGAGAGCCAGGGGCTATCTTTTTTTTTTGCTATTTTACCTTAGAGAATATAGTAGGTCCTAAGATAATGTAGTAGGTCCTATGAGGTACAATATATTTATTATGTGGTACAATGTGTTAGAGTTGATGATGAGGAGTAGTTGTGATTATGACTAGTGACCAACTTGCTATGTGATGTCTCATCGATGAATACAATGATCATGAGGAGGTGTTATATGACAATGATGTATTATGATGATAAATTGTTAATGATATGATGATGATGATGATGATGATAATATTTATTATATCATTGCGTGAAAGAACCACAGATTAGTTTCAAGCGGATGTCCATCCACTTGAAACTATTCCACGGTTCTTTCACCCAATAATGTAATAACTCATTATGATGTAAAAACAATCTCTAAATTGCTGCTATATGGAAACTTGTATAGAGGTGTATGAATACAACATGAAACAAAAAAGAAATAAAATACGAAATAATAGTAGTAGCGCGGGCTAGGAGAAGCGCTACTAGCGCCGCGTCGAGAAAGCACTACTACTAAGTCGGTGTAGCAATAGCGTGGGTTAACCAACGCTACTTCAAACCTTTAGTTGTAGCGTCGTACTAGTAGCGCTCCTGCCCGCGCTACTGATAGTCCTAAAACCCGCGCTGCTGCTAGGCTTTTCCCTAATAGTGTATGCCCAGGGTTACTCGAGGATTTGTTGGTGAATTTACTTCTAAATCCTCTTTGTTGAAATAATATATAGTAATTTCAGATTATTTTTAGCTTTCACCTACTTGATCACGAGAAGGCAAGCAATAGGAACAGATAAGGATGCGTAGTATCAAATTTGCAGCTAGATATAGTATTTTTGTCTTCACCTTTTTTGTTATAGAAGAACCATTTTGTTTGTCCCCATGTATATTTAATCATCATATGTTCACTTGCTATCTCTCATACATTGTTTGAACACCTCTATTTTTTTTATTTACTCAACTCTCTAGGGGGTAGTATCCTAATTAATATTGTTGAGCAAGAGATCTGTGAATTTTTTGTGATATGTTACGTTGTAGAGCTTCTCTTCAAGGTTGCTTTTTTTTCTTTTGATTCCAGCAGAGTACATAATACAATTTATCATTTTTTGATTTGGTCATTTTTGGTGCAGATCTAGAGAGCTTTGGTTTCGAGTTCTATGTTTATCATTTAAGATAATACGATTTATTATTTTCGGATTTGGTCATTTTTGGTGCAGATGTAGAGAGCTTTGGTTTCAAGTACTATGCTTATAACATCCGCAAAAAAGGTTCTATGCTTATCATTTAAGAGATTGCAAGTGATGTTTGGAAAATTCCACACCACCATTTTTCAGTTTCAAGTGGCAAGATGCACTCTTCATGCCTATGCATTTGTGGATCGAATCCACCAACTAAATGGTTCATGGTATATAAATGTTTGTCCCATTACTTCATTTGTCTACAAGAAGTGAGCATCACACATAGCTATCCTAAGGAAGTTTCCAAGTTTTTATTACTGAGTCAAGATTATATAGCAGGTTAGAATATTATTATAATCCATTGTTTTCTATTCACAATTGTTGCATCATTGTAGTATGCTAAGTTGTTTACAACTTTGTAGCATGACGAACCTTTCGTGTACATTGTCTAAGCAACATGCCTCTTCATAGTGTCACTCAACCCTTTGACACTTCAATAGCCTGTTTGTGATTTGTGTCATGCTCTATAGAGATGCTCAACAAAATTTACAAATTTCCGCAGCACCGCGCGGGGTATCTACTAGTATACAGATGTGTTTCCTCCTTGAGATCGACCAGCATAAGCAAGCGGACAAAGTAAAAAGTTTCATGTCGGTAAGGACGCAAACCATGCTGTCAGTTCATCAGGAACATGTTTCAGGTGAGTGTGATGTGCGGATCTTAAAGCTAGCACTCCGCGGAGGTATCCATAGAAACCGTGGTTAGATGCTGGAAATCCGCTGTTGCTCCCGGGAGCGCGCGCTCCTGCACGTGAAAAAAATATTTCAAAGTGTGAAAAAATTTCAAACAAAAATTTGACGTATAAATCTCGTCATTATATGTGTGCACGTCAAGTTTTGGAGAAAACTGACATTTTTTCTGACTTGTGTAAAAAAGACAAGAGGATGTCTTGTGAAAAGTTTTAACACCGGATTTTATCTTTTTCACACGCGACACATAAGTTGTCGGTTTTTCTTGAAATGAATTTGTGAGCATGTACAATATCGAGATGTACGCGCCAAGTTTTTGATTGAATTTTTTTGACATTTCAAAATATTTTTTAAAGACACTTTAAAAACCAGGAGCGTGCACTCCCATGTGTCAAAACGCCACTCTCGGTTAGATGCATGTTTCATGTCTGGTGATTGATCGATCACATGCACTCTTGCATCTTGTGAAGTTTTCTAAGTACTTTTTAATTTTGCGTGTACTTTGCATTTGGGATCATTGGTATCCGAGCACTCTCTTGTGTCTGTTGACTCAATGCGCCATGATCACCTTCTTGGGGTTGGGTGGGGTAGCAGCCGAGTGATAGATCCTTTGGATCGAAGTAGGCTAGATCATCCGGTGAACCTACCTTCTCCTTTGGCTGACGAGCTCGAGCCAGAGGCCATTGTGGTGCTGTGGCGCATGGTGATGGCGGAGTGTGGGCGAGGTGCTGGCGGTGGAGCTTCCCGTCGTCCTAGAGCCACCCTAGATCGGATTGGTGTGTTGGTGGTGTTGTGGTGCACGGTAAACCTCGTGATGCGTGCCCCGGCACCCCACCTCTTTATATTGCACTGGCGATAGGGGCCCACCAACCATGCTTTGGTTGGGCACCCCCGACCAGGGCGCGATGCAGGGGCCCGTTCGACCTGTTGGGCTCGAAGGGGAGAGAGATCATCCTAACATTCTCCCCCTTGATCTCAACTTTACCTTTAACCTTATACTTTCTAGTTTATTTGTTTCATCACATATTGGTACATAGAGCATGTTTCATCGTCACAGATTAATTGCCGATAGAACCATACAGGTATAACAAACGTTTTGTTCAGAGATAAATTCCGTTCCTTTTGGGACTATGCAGGAATCATAAGGTTTTCCCTTAAACCCATGCCGGCTAAGTGTTCCTTGAACACATGGGGTGGTAAGCCTTTCGTTAGCGGATCCGCAAGCATATCCTTTGTCCTTATATGCTCGAGACTTATAGTTTGATCCTGGATTTTATCTTTCACAAGATAATACCTTATCTCTATTGTTTTGCCAGCATTACTTGACTTGTTGTTGTGAGCGTAAAATACTGCGGGCTAGTTGTCACAATACATATTTAGTGGTTTGTGAATACAATCTACCACTTTCAAGTCGGGTACTAATTTCTTCAGCCATATCGCCTGCCCCGTGGCCTCGAAGCATGCTATGAATTCTGCATACATCATGGATGATGCAACTATTGATTGTTTGGAGCTTTTCCACGAAATAGCTCCCCCAGCGAGAGTGAATACATATCCTAACGTGGATTTTCTATCATCTCTGTCCCCCGCAAAATCTGCGTCCGAATACCCTTTTATCTCTGTGGAATCACTTCTCTTGTATATTAGCATATAGTCCTTCGTGCCTTGCGCATAACACAATGCTTTCTCTACTATCTTCCAGTGCTCTCTGCCTGGATTTTCTTGATATCTACCAAGTACCCCGGTGATAAAAGCTAAGTTAGGGTGAGTGCACACTTGTGCATACGGTAAGCTACCAACAGCCGAAGCATATGGTACTGCTTTCATTTGATCGATCTCCTATTGGTTCTTGGGACATTGGTATTTCCCAAAACTATCGCCCTTGACTATAGGAGCAGGTGTGGCTTTACTCGCATGCATATTATACTTTTAAGAACTTTTTGCTAAATATGCTTTCTGCGATAGTTCTCAGACTCCATTGTTCCTATCTCAGTGAATTTATGTGCCCAAAACATATGATACTTCACCAAGATCTGTTATGTCAAAATTTCAGGATAAGAACTTCTTTGTTTCTTGTAGTAGACTAACATCACTGCTAGCAAGCAGTATATCACCCACATACAAGATTAGAAAATATATTTCCCATTTTTAAACTTTGCATAAATGCAGTTATCCTCAATATTTTCTTTAAATCTAAAACCTTTAATCGTTTGATTAAACTTTAGACGCCACTGTCTAGAGGATTGCTTTAATCCATAAATGGATTTCTTCAGGCGGCATCCCATATTTTCCTTACCTTCCATGATAAAATCCCCGTTGAGAAATGCCGTCTTTACATCCATTTGATGTAACTCTAAATCAAAATGAGCAACTAATGCCATTATGATTCTGAAGGAATCCTTACATGAGACTAGAGAAAATGTCTCATTGTAATCTATCCCTTCTCTTTGTGTAAATCCTTTTGCCACGAGTCGTGCTTTATACTTTTCTACATTCCCTTTAGAGTCATACTTAATTTTTGTAGACCCATTTGTAGTCTACTATTTTGGCTCCTTTAGGAATTTCCTCTAAGTCCCAAACATCTTTGGAACTCATAAATTTCATCTCGTCTTCCATTGCCTTCATCCACTTCAATGAACGAGGGCTTCTCATGGCTTCTTCATATGAGGTGGGAATTTTTTTCTGTATGAACTAGTTCCGTATTATAAACTTTATAATGAGTAGAAATAGCTGACTTTTTGTGTCTTTTAGACTTTCTAAGGGCCTCAGTTTTTGGCACATTATGTGCCTCAACTTCTGGCACTTCTTCTAAAATTTGCTGTTGCACCTCCCTTTCATGCTCAACAACGGGTTCAGTCGGCTCCTGACGGACAGGTTCCGGGTCTACCCCCATAGTTGTCATAGGTGGAGTTGCAACTGGTAGTGAGAAAAATGGCTCCTGAATCATCGGATTAGGTGCATTCACCCTCTTCTCCTCAAGATCAATTTTCGGAGCTACCAAGCCCCCCCTCATCATTTCGTCCTATAAAAACACTTCATATCTTCTTTCTACAAACTTTGGATATTTGTTTGGGCAGTAGAAACGAAAACCTTTTGATATGTCTAGATAGCCAATGAAGTGGCAAATCACTGTTTTGGGATCTAACTTTGCAATGTTTGGGTCAAACATTTTGGCCTCAGCAGGGCACCCCCACACCCTGAAGTGTTGTAGGGAGGGCACCCTTCCTGTCCATAGCTCGTATGGTGTTTTGGGCACCGACTTGCTTCGTACTCTATTGAGAATGTGAATGGTGGTTTTAAGAGCCTCCATCCATAATCCCAATGGCAAGTTGGAATAACTCATCATGCTACGCACCATATCCATAAGTGTACGGTTGCGCCTTTCAGCTACTCCATTTTGTTGAGGCTCGCCCGACATTGAATGCTGGGCTACTATGCTAGTCTCCTGCAAGAACTTCACAAAAGGTCCAGGGACTTGGCCATATGGAGTGTGCCGACCGTAGTACTCTCCCCCACGGTCAGACCTTGCTATCTTTATTCTTTTATCATGCTGATTTTCAACTTCAGCTTTGAATATTTTAAATTTATCCAACGCTTCTGATCTCTCTTTAATTGGATAAATATAACCATAGCGAGAGTAATCATCTGTGAATGTTATGAACGAGTGATATCCATCCACACTTTTCTTCGGAAATGGTCCAGAAATGTCAGTGTGGATGATTTCTAGGGTGCCTATGCTATGGATTGCACCTTTTTTATTGGGTTTTTTTATCATTTATGCCACTAGTTGTGCCCCACTACTCAATTTTGCCATCAGAAGTTACAACTGCTCAAAAATGCCATTGTTCCATGAGATACTTGCTTAAAAATGCCATTAGATATCTCAAAAATGCCAACGTTCCATTAGATGTTTGCTAAAAATGCCATTAGACATCATCATTGTCAGGTCAAACTTGTTGACCATGTTATATGATGAAAATACCCCTATACCCACACGTCAGTTCTCTCTATTTCATAATGGTAAGTGTGGACCCCACTTGTTAGGAGTAAGCTAGCGAATAATTTTAGAAAAAAATAAGAACATTTTTTGGATCAAACGGGCCCACACTTTATTGTAGTGAGATAGAGGGAGAGCTCACATGTTGGTATATAGGTATTTTTGTTATTATAACATGGCAAATAAGATTTGAGTTGACAGTAATGATTTCCAGTGGCATTTTTGAGCATGAGCCTAACGAAGCAATGGCATTTTTGACCAATTGAAATTCCTAGTGACAAAACTAAGTAGTGAGAAATAACCAATGGCATGCAATCTATGCATTGTTCTAAGTCTGAGAATTCAAACGAAGGAAGAATTTCACTTTTGACTAATCTTTCTATTTTCCCCTTGGAAATATGGCCCAAGCGATAGTGCCATAGTTTCGATGAGTCGAATGTTCTCTTTCTTTTATTTTGTTCGTTATTCGACGCGGAAACAAGTTCTTTCACATTGCATACATAATAAACATTTTCACGAAGTGATAACAAATAAAGCTAATCGTGTAGTAAAGCATCACCCACATAAGTATTATTTAACCATATGGCACACTTGCCATGTCCAAAATAACATTCATAATTATCTTTGTCCAAACAAGAAACACTAATTAAGTTCCTATGACATGATGGAACAAATAAAACATCTCTAAGTAGAAGATTGAATCCATCAGCTCACTCCAAGGAGATGTCACCGACAGCTTCAACTTCTGCTTCAACTCTGTTTGCCACTTCAATGCGTCTTTCGCATCTTTGCATAGTCCACATTGAATGGAATCCCTGTAAAGAATTTCCAACTTGAACAGTTGCTCCTGAGTCAATCCACCAAGTGGATTTTGAAAACTGTGTATATAGGGATTCATTTAAAAATGAAACTATATTGTTACCTCTTTTGTGCCATGATTGACTTTAGCCAATCAGGGCAGTCGATCTTGTAATGCACTATCTTCTTACAGTGGAGACATGTGTCTTTGTCCACTCGGAAAGGCTTCTGCTGATGTTGATAGGGAGCTTTACCATGTGACTTGGGGGGGGGGGGACTTTTGCTATTTTTCTTGTAATTCTTTTTCTTCTGATCCTTCACATAGTTGAGTGAACCACCATGTGAGGCTTTGAGTCTATCCTCTTCTTGGACACACATTGCTATTGCCTTTTCAATGTCCCATGTTCCAGGTGACATATTGTAGTTTACAACAAATGTTTCAAAATCCTTTGGCAGTGAAGCAATGACCAGATGAACTAGGAGCTTTGGTTTGATATCCATATCCTCTTCCATGGGCTTGAGCTTTGCTACCATATTGCTCATCCTGAGGATGTGCTATCTTATTCCATGACTACCACCTGTGTAGTGTTCTGTCACCAGTTGCTTTAACACCTGGGTGGCATATATCTTTGAAGAGCCAGCGAATTGGCTCTTTATCTTTGTAAGCAACTACCCTGCAGAAGTGCACTCTGCAATGGAGCCCACAATGGTGCTCTCAATTGTATTTTTTATAAATGCCATGCACTTTTTGTTTGCATTGACCCACTTTTGATTTTTGATGGAGTATGCCATCTCCAAAGGAGCATAATCCCCCCTCTTTTTATCCCACGCAACATCATCATCAGTGGCCGCTCTTACTGGCTTTGTAGGTCTGACCGGCTATGGAGTATCCACAACCCAGTCCAGTTGAGCATTGACAAATGCCAGTTCTACTTTCTTCCTCCACTCAGTGTAATTGTCACCTCTGAGTGTCGGAACATCTTTTAGGCAACTCATCAAGTGAAAGCCTCCTGAAATCACAATTTAAGTGAGATCAGTAAAACAATCATATGCATTAATCTAACATTGGTCAAATTAAACATACAATTGTCTATGCAATTACATCTATATTACCATTGGGCAAAATATTAGAAATAAATGCACCTTTAATTTCAGTAATAAAACATGATCATGTTATTAACAACGTTGGTCATAAAAAATAACATAATCATATTCATTTTAATAATCACTTTAACATGATCTTGAAACCTTAATTCTTTTTATACTTTTATTTACTTTGTAAAAGAGCACTACTAATTATTTACACAGCGGAAAAACATGAATAAAAAATTCATGAACATTTTACATTTTACAGGAAGGAACTTTTCTTTGACTAAATAAAAATTCATGAACTTTGTTATTTTCTTTGTAAAATTCATGAAGATTTCTTTTTCTGAAAATTTTCTATTTTCATTTTTAGAAACTTTTTCTGTTTATTTTGCTATTTTCTAAGCAAAAATTTCCGTTGGAAAAAATTGCATAGAAAAACTATTTTAAATCTTCCCAAAATATGGACAAAAACACTAAAAAAATAGAAACAGTTGTTGAGCCCCAGCGTCGGCCTAGCGCGCGAGCCAGTCAGCGAAGGAAAACGGCCCACAACCTGCTCTCTGAGCCGCACCGCGCGAATCGGCCTTCCCTCGGCCTGGGCCGCCTCCTCTTTGGCCCAAAAGGCCCGCTGTGCCGGCGCCGCCCAATCCTAGCCGTCGTATCAAATCCGACTGTCACCCACGCGGATCGACGGATCAAAACCGGTGCCCAGTGCTAGCGAGGGAAACCCTAGTTCATTTCCCCACCGCGTGCCTCTCCCTGCATCTCGCTCCGCGGCGGCGGATCTCCAGCAGCGGTCTGGTCGCGCCGGCGGCAAGACGGCGAAGGCATCAGATGCCACCGCTCCGCACGAGACTCCTTTTCCCCTCCTATTTCACCTTCCACCGCCACCTAGTAGAGAGTAAAAAGAGAAGCCCGACGACCTTCTCTTCCCCTCGCGCTCGACGGAGTTGTGGCGATGCGGTGGCGCCTTCCCTGTCCCCCTAGCCGGCGAGTGCGTGCACCCGTAGGTGGGCGCACCGCCGTCAACTAGTTCAGCGGCGGGCCCATTGCCGGCGACCGCATGGCTGTCCGGTGCTCTTTGCCCCGTTTCGGGGTAGGTTCTTCGTCCGACGCCTCAGCTTGCCAATGCGCATCCGGATCGAGAGGAACGGCTCAGCCTTGCGGCGGCACTCTTTGCCGGCGAGGCCAGAGGCCCTACTTCGGAGAACTTTTGGGGTTTTTTGTTTCCTTTTCTCTGCCCTGCTAGGGTGCTTTTTGGAGGAATCTTCTTTTTTCTTTCTCTGTTTATACTTTGCACAGGGAATCATAGCCTAGCATGGCCTGATACCATTGATAGATCGTTTGGCCAGATCATCCGGTGAACCTACCTTGACGAGCTCGAGCCAGAGGCCATCGTGGTGCTGTGGCGCACGATGATGGCTGAGTGTGGGCGAGGTGGTGGCGATAGAGCTTCCCGTCAGCCTAGCACAACCCTAGATCGGATTGGTGTGTTGGTGGTGTTGTGGTGCACGGTAAACCTCGTGATGCATGCCCCGGCACCGCACCTATTTATATTGCGCTGGCGACAGGGGCCCACCAACCATGGTTTGGTTGGGTGCCCCCGATCAGGGCGCGATGCAAGGGCCCGTTTGATCCGTTGGGCTTGAACGGGAGAAAGATCAACTAACACCTAGCAGACGTGAAAAGAGTCGAGTGAACTCGATTCATATGTGACAATGGTGTTAGTAACGGACCAGTATACAAGTTTGTCACTGCAGCGGTAGGTCTGTTGGTTTCATGATTAATTCATTTTAGTTGTATATCAGTGGATGACTGAAGAAGGAGGAGCCACTTATTATTGTGCAACCGACACAACACTCTCATGCATGGATACAAAATTCCGGCGAGAGGCCAAAGCAGTTGGAGTAGGGTGGCAACATGTGTGATCGATGCCCTGTGCCGAGTGCAAAGCTGTTCTGCTCCCATGTTCGATCGGAACTTCAAGCGCACTTGCATACGGCCCCCAACTTGGTTTCTTCTGACCAGGGAAAACTAAAATAGAAGGCGACATGGAAAAAGAATTAGCCCATACGTATTTACGTGCAGAGATATATGCGTATTCTACTAGGGAAACGTTTCCAGCCGGGCGCCGGCTGAAATGTTCCGCTGGTCGCACGCACGCGCGCCACGCGCTCGGCCCCACGCATCTAGAAACAACTTCTCTTTCTTATCTTCTTTCTCCACCGGCCGCATCTCATCTCCGTTCTCGCTACTCTCTCCCCTTTCTGTGCCTGCGCCATGCTTCCCCTCCTCCCATTAGCAAACCACGGTGGGGACCTCCCAAAATAGATCACCGTGCAGCGGTGCCTTGCTGCTGCAAGCTCCATGGACGGATTCATCTGTTGGGCACGGGCCATGGCCGGATTCGAAGCCATGTAGGAAGGGGATATTTTTTTGCACCATGGACAAGCTGCTAGGGGCGTCAATGGTGAGGTTTGCTGGGGGTGCCTCCTGCCAAAGCTACAAGCTGCTGGTGTCCACCGTGGGTGCTGGAACCGGCCACCGTGAGTGCCACAAGTTATCGGCGTCGTTGCTAGAACTTGCAGCAGGAGGAGCTACAACCGACAGTCTCGTTTGCTACCAACGACACCACCATATGCTGGAACTGGCCAACTATTTTGCTGCAACCGGCATGTGGCACTACCACGACGACGAACTGCGACGTAAAGTTTGATGCAACCAGCAAACTAGAAGCTGGAACTCATGGAATTTTTTGCTACATCGGAGAAAAAAGCTTCAACCATGGAAAAGGGCTACGACCGGCGTACAGGAAAGGTTCAAACATGGAGAAAAGCTTCAACCAGCATCGAGAAAAGCGTCAACCCGTGTGAAAAAGAGCTTTGATCAGAATCGGAAAAGCTTCAACCATACAACAAAAAAGCTTCAACTGGTGTAAAAAAAGCATCCACCATGAATGTTTAAAAACCGGCGCCGCCGGCTGACGATGGTATGAGGGGCGATGCCGGGTGATACATCTCCGTCGTATATACTTTTTCAAACACTTTTGCCCTTGTTTTGGACTCTAACTTGTATGATTTGAATGGAACTAATCCGGACTGACGCTGTTTTCAGCAGAATTACCATGATGTTGTTTTATGTGCAGAAAAAAATATTCTCGGAATGACCTGAAACTCCACGGGAGGTCTTAGAAAAAATAATAAAAAATCCTCGCCAAATATGAAGACCAGGGGGCCCACACCCTTCTCACGAGGGTGGGGGCGCCCCCCCTAGGGCGCGCTCCCTACCTCGTGGGCCCCCTGTTGACCCTCCGACGCCAACTCCAACTCTATATATTTGCTTTCGGAGAGAGAAAAATCAGAGAGAAGAAATCTTCGCGTTTTACGATACAGAGCCGCCGCCAAGCCCTAAAAGCTCTCGGGAGGGCTGATCTGGAGTCCGTTTAGGGCTCCGGAGAGGGGGATTCATCGCCGTCGTCATCATCAACCATCCTCCATCACCAATTTCATGATGCTCACCGTCGTGTGTGAGTAATTGCATCGTAGGCTTGCTGGACGGTGATGGGTTGGATGAGATTTATCATGTAATCGAGTTAGTTTTGTTAGGGTTTGATCCCTAGTATCCATTATGTTCTGAAATTAACGTTGCTATGACTTCGCTATGCTTAATGCTTGTCACTAGGGCCCGAGTGCCATGATTTCAGATCTGAACCTATTATGTTTCCATGAATATATGTGAGTTCTTGATCCTATCTTGCAAGTCTATAGTCACCTACTATGTGTTATGATCCGACAACCCCGAAGTGACAATAATCGGGACTACTCCCCGTGATGACCATAGTTTGAGGAGTTCATGTATTCACTATGTGCTAATGCTTTGTTCCGGTTCTCTACTAAAAGGAGGCCTTAATATCCCTTAGTTTCCAATAGGACCCCGCTACCACGGGAGGGTAGGACAAAAGATGTCATGCAAGTTCTTTTCCATAAGCACGTATGACTATTTACGGAATACATGCCTACATTACATTGGTGAATTGGAGCTAGTTCTGTGTCACCTTATGTTATGACTGTTACATGATGAACCGCATCCGACATAATTATCCAGCACTGATCCGGTGCCTACGAGTTTTCCATATACTGGTTTACGCTTATTTACTTTTCTGTTGCTACTGCTACAATCACTACAAAATACAAAAATATCACTTTTGCTGTCTTTACTTTTGTTGCCGCTACCACCACTATCATATTACTTTGCTACTAAGCACTTTGCTACAGATACTAAGTTCCTAGGTGTGGTTGAATTGACAACTCAGCTGCTAATACTTGAGAATATTCTTTGGCTCCCCTTGTGTCGAAACAATAAATTTGGGTTGAATACTCTACCCTCGAAAGCTGTTGCGATCCCCTATACTTGTGGGTTATCAAGACCTTTTTCTGGCGCCGTTGCCGGGGAGCATCGCTCTATTCTTTGAGTCACTTGGGATTTATATCTGCTGGACACTATGAAGAACTTGAGAGATCCAAAAACCAAGATCTATCCCTCAACTACGAGGGGACGTAAGGAACTGCCATCTAGCTCTACACTTGATTCACCTTCTGTTATGAGTAAGTTTGCGACACCTACACCTGCTTCTGCTATTCGTTCTGATATGTCGCCTGTTATTGATGATGTCACTTCTGCTATGCATGATACTTATGATGAAACTGCTTCTATGCCTGATACTACTGTGCCCCTTAGTGAATTTCTTGATGAACAAATTGCTAGGGCTAGAGAAAGAGAAATTATTGAATCTGAATACGATGATGATAGTGATGATGAAAATATGCCCGTTATTCCTGAGGGTTATTTATTTGACCGAGATGCTTCTTTAGCTATTTTAGCTTGCAGAGATAGATATGAGCTTAAGAGGTTATTAATTAAATGGAACAAAGAATCACTTAGAGATAAAATGAAACCCGATCCTGCTTTTGGTACTTCACATATATGTGTTCCTGATAAAGATTATGAATTCTCTGTTGATCTTGATATAATTACTTTGGTTGAATCTGATCTGTTTTATGGCTATGAATCTGAAACTGTTGTGGCACATCTTAGTAAGTTAAATGATATAGTTGCCCTGTTCACTAATAATGAGAGATCACGTTACCTCTATTTACTCAAAGTATTTCCGTTCTCATTAAAGGGTGATGCTAAGATATGGTTTAATTCTCTTGATCCTGGTTGTGTGCGTAGTCCCCAGGATATGATATATTACTTCTCTGCTAAATATTTCCCTACTCATAAGAAACAAGCTGCTTTGAGGGAAATATACAACTTTGTGCAAATTAAAGAAGAGAGTCTCCCACAAGCTTGGGGGAGGCTTCTCAGGTTACTTAATGCTTTGCCTAACCATCCTCTTAAGAAACCTCAAATACTTGATATCTTTTATAATGGACTAACTGATGCTTCCAGAGATTACTTGGATAGTTGTGCTGGTTCACTTTTCAGGGAAAGTACACCGGATGAAGCTGAAATTCTATTGAATAATACGTTGACAAATGAAAATATTTGGGCACCTCCTGAGCCAGCTCCTGCTCCAATTACTGAGCCTATTCCTAAATCAACTCCAAAGAAGAGAGGTATTCTATTTCTCAGTCCCGAAGATATGCAAGAGGCAAAGAAATCTGTGAATGAAAAAGGTATTAAAGCTGAAGACGTTAAGAATATACCTCCTATTAAAGAAACACATGGTCTTAATTCACCGCCTGTTGAAGAAACTTATGATCTCAATTATTTATTTACTGAAGAACCTCCTAATCCCGATATCCCGACACAGGTAGTAAAGGTAAATTCTCTCTATAGATATGATAAAGCTGAAGTCCCTCCTACTAAAATTGCTAGTCAATGCTTGGATGAGTTTGATAACTTTATGTATAAGCAAGACGACTTCAATGCTTATTTTGGTAGACAATTAAAAGAAAATGCTTATATGATTAGATGCTTGGGTGATTATATGGCTGATATTAAAGGTGAACTTAAACTCATTAGCAAACATGCTTCTACAGTTACCACTCAAGTAGAACAAGTACTTAAGGCTCAAAAAGAAGTGCTTGATGAAATAAATTGTAAGAAAAATGATTATGTTGTTAGAGTGGCTACTAGAACTCATAGAATGACTCAGGAACCTTTGTATCCTAAAGGTCACCCTAAGAGAATTGAGCAAGATTCTCAAAGAAACAATATTGATGTTCCTAGTTGTTCTAAAAAGAAGAAGAAGAGAAATGATAGAACTGTGCAAACTTCTAGTGAACCTATTGCTGAACCACCTAATAATCCAAATGATATATCTATGTCTGATGCTGAAACACAATCTGGTAATGAACATGAACCTAGTAAAAATATTAATGATGATGTTCATGATGATGCTCAACCTAGTAATGATAATGATGTAGAAATTGAACCTGTTGTTGATCTTGATAACCCACAATCAAAGAATCAACGTTATGATAAAAGAGACTTTGTTGCTTGGAAACATGGTAAAGAAAGAGAACCTTGGGTTCAGAAACCCATGCCTTTTCCTCCGAAACCATCCAAGAAAAAGGATGATGAGGATTTTGAGCGCTTTGCCGAAATGATTAGGCCTATCTTTTTGCGTATGAGATTAACTGATGTGCTCAAAACAAATCCTTATGCTAAATATATGAAAGATATCATTACTAATAAAAGAAAGATACCGGAAGCTGAAATTTCCACCATGCTTGCTCATTACACTTTTAAGGGTGGAATACCAAAGAAACTTGGAGACCCCGGAGTACCTACTATACCTTGCTCCATTAAAAAAATTATATTAAAACTGCTTTATGTCATCTTGGAGCTGGTGTTAGTGTTATGCCTCTCTCTTTATATCGTAGACTTGACTTGAATAAGTTGACACCTACCGAAATATCTTGCAAATGGCTGATAAATCAACTGCTATACCTGTTGGTATTTGTGAGGATGTGCCTGTTGTGGTTGCAAACGTTACTATTTTAACGGACTTTGTTATACTTGATATTCCTGAGGATGATAGTATGTCTATTATTCTTGGAAGACCTTTTCTTAATACTGCAGGGGCTATTATTGATTGCAACAAAGGCAATGTCACTTTTCATGTTAATGTTAATGAGCATACGGTACACTTTCCGAGGAAACAACCTCAAGTTCATAGTATCACCTCTATTGGATAAATTCCATCAATTATATTTGGAGGTTTTGAATTTCCTCTTGCTACTGTCAAGAAGAAATATGATATTCTTATTATTGGGGATGTGCATATCCCCGTTGAGAGAAAAATAATATGTTTAGGAAGATGTTCCAAGGTGGTTCCTCTAAGAAGCAAGGACCCAGGATTGCTATGCGCGATGCTGACGAGGATCCACCAAGAGACGCTCCGGTGCGGCCTTGTGAATGGCCGTCGGAAAATTTTATGGACCGTGCGGGAATTAAAGAAGAATTCAAATCACATTTGCGCAATGCCGGTCTTGAGGATTTTGAGGCTAACAAATGCCCCCAGTATCATGATCTCACAAGTTCATTTGTGAGGAGGTTTGAGTATTCATCTTCGCGTAATTCTCCTTCAGTCATGTTTGATCTTTATGACAAATCTTATACCATGGACCTAGAGGATTTCACTTCTGCTTGTGAACTTCCATCATGGGGCTGTATTAGGGATCCCCCTAAATCTGAATTTAGAAACTTTCTTGCTAGTATAACTGTGGGGGAATCCAGAGACATAATGCAGGCTACCATAGGGAGCATTCACTTTCCTGCTATACATTATTTTGCTCTTTTCATCGGTAGATGCATAAATGCTAAGGATGAAGCATGTCACATGTGTTTCCCTAATCTTAGCATTCTTAGGGGTGCTGTGTTAGGAGACCAATCTTATCATATGGGAGCCATTGTAGCTCGTAGGTTGCATCATAATAGTCATAATGGAGATTTCTTTGAAGGAATTTATGCAACCCACTTAGCTCATTTTCTTGAAATAGACATTCGTGAGGGTGATATGGAGTTGCCTCCTACATATTTACATTATAACTCTATGGCTTCGCACCAGTTTGTCGAAAGGCCTGAATCACCTCTCTTATATCGCTTAACTTTTGATAAACGACGTGTTTTCCGTATTACTCTTCTTGCTCCCGCCTTCTTTGATTCACAGACAAAAGGAAGATATGTTATTACCAGAGAGGAGGCAGACGAGTACGAGAGGAGAGCGGAGGCAGCCCGACTCCATGCTGCAGCTCAGCAGGCGATAACCGCTGCACAACAGTATGATCCCAACTATTCCTCTTCATCACAGAACGACCCCAACAACTATTATTATGGATATCCGCCAGGCCATCCATGGCTATAGACCAACTTAGGCCAAAAGCCTAAGCTTGGGGGAGTACGTATTTCTCATCGACATTACATTTATGTTCACACACACTCATTGCTAGATGTCGGTGCTCATACTTTTTCATTGTAATATCCATGCTAGTTTATTTTCTTTTCCCTACTTTCTTCTTGTGTGTTTAGTAAACCTTAAGAAAAACCAAAAAAAATTAGTAGTAGTTTATTTTTCTGCTGCATTAGTAATAATTAAAAAAAACCCAAAAATATTTCCCGTTCTTCTTTTACTTATTGGGAGCTTTCCCATGTAAATAGTTTTATTTCTTTTCTTTTCTTTGGGGGTTAGTAGGAGAAGACCATAATTAAATTGTTGAAGTGGCTCTTATATGCATTATTGTTGAATTAACCAAAGAGCCCATATTGCTTTGTCTTCTCCTGTTTATTGAATGCTCGCAGATTCCAGCTTAGTCAAATACACGTGCACTCTTATTATTATTCACACCGTTCGGTCGTGCAAGTGAAAGGCAATTATGATGATATATGATGGACTGACTGAGATGAGAAAGCTGGTATGAACTCGACCTCTTTTGTTTTTGTAAATATGATGAATCCCGCATTCTTGATTCAGCTTATTATGAATAAACATGTTTGCAATGACAATTAGATATCATAGTTGCTTGTGCCATGCTTGATTAGCTATGAGTTATAATGGTTTACCTTGTGTGCCAACATGCTATTGAGATGATTATGATGTGGTATGATGGGTGGTATCCTCCTTTGAATGATTTAAGTGACTTGACTTGTTACATGTTCACGCATGTAGTTGAAACAAAATCAACATAGCCTTCACAATATTTATGTTCATGGTGGATTATATCCTACTCATGCTTGCATCCAATGTTTATTAATTTTAATGCATGTACATGGTTGTTGTCGCTCTCTAGTTGGTCGCTTCCCAGTCTTTTGCTGGCCTTCACCTGTACTAAGCGGGAATACTGCTTGTGCATCCAATCCCTTAAACCCCAAAGTTATTCCAGATGAGTCCACCATACCTTCCTATATGCGGTATCTACCTGCCATTCCAAGTAAATTTGTATGTGCCAAACTCTAAACCTTTAAATAAACATTCTGTTTTGTATGCTCGAATAGCTCATGTATCAACAAAGGCTGTCCTTATCTTACGTGTTAGGCGGGTTATTCTCAAGAGGAGTGGACTCCGCTCCTCACTCACGAGAAAATGGCTGGTCACCGGGATGCCTTTTCCCATGCTTTATGCAAACTAAATCAAAATTAATTGCAAACAAAACTCCCCCTGGGACTTGACGTATATTGGAGGCACTCGTTGTTACGAGCAAGCCATGGATTGATGCTTGTTGGTGGAGGGGGAGTATAAACTATACCATTCTGTTTGGGAACCGCCTATAATGTGTTTAGCATGGAAGATATCGCCATCTCTTAGTTGTTACGTTGACAATGAAAGTATACCACTCAAAATACAATTTATCTCTATTACAAAACCGAGCTCTGGCACCTCTACAAATCCCTGCTTAACTCTGCGAAGGGCCTATCCATTTACTTTTATGTTGAGTCATCACCCTCTTATTAAAAAGCACTAGCTGGAGAGCACAACCGTCATTTGCATTCATCACTGTTAATTTATATTGGGTGTGACTATGATTGGATCTCTTTTACCATGAATTACAATGTCTAGTCAGTCCTTGATCTTTAAAGGTGCTCTGCATTTATGTTTTGCGGTCTCAGAAAGGGCTAGCGAGATACCATCTTGTTATATCATATTATGATTGTTTTGAGAAAGTGTTGTCATCCGAAATTTATTATTATGACTTGCTAGTTGATTATGCTATTGATATGAGTAATGATGAGACCTGAGAATTATTGCAAATGTGGTTAGTTATGATCTATGCTGAAAACTTGAATGCTGACTTGACATAGTTACAACAACAAGAGCAAATAGAGTTTGTAAAAGTTTTTCTTTCTTTCTTTCAGTTTGTCAACTGAATTGCTTGAGGACAAGCAAGGGTTTAACCTTGGGGGAGTTGATACGTCTCCGTCGTATCTACTTTTCCAAACACTTTTGCCCTTGTTTTGGACTCTAACTTGTATGATTTGAATAGAACTAACCCGGACTGACGCTGTTTTCAGCATAATTACCATGATGTTGTTTTATGTGCAGAAAACAAATATTCTCGGAATGACCTAAAACTCCACGGGAGGTCTTAGAAAAAATAATAAAAAATCCTCGCCAAATATGAAGACCAGGGGGCCCACACCCTTCTCATGAGGGTGGGCGGCGCCCCCCTAGGGCGCGCCCCCTACCTCGTGGGCCCCCTGTTGACCCTCCGACGCCAACTCCAACTCTATATATTTGCTTTCGGAGAGAAAAAAATCAGAAAGAAGAAATCATCGCGTTTTACGATACGGAGCCGCCGCCAAACCCTAAAACCTCTCGGGAGGGCTGATCTGGAGTCCGTTCGGGGCTCCGAAGAGGGGGATTCGTCGCCGTCGTCATCATCAACCATCCTCTATCACCAATTTCATGATGTTCACCGTCGTGCGTGAGTAATTCCATTGTAGGCTTGCTGGACGGTGATGGGTTGGATGAGATTTATCATGTAATCGAGTTAGTTTTGTTAGGGTTTGATCCCTGGTATCCATTATGTTCTGAGATTGATGTTGCTATGACTTTGCTATGCTTAATGCTTGTCACTAGGGCCCGAGTGCCATGATTTCAGATCTGAACCTATTATGTTTCCATGAATATATGTGAGTTCTTGATCCTATCTTGCAAGTCTATAGTCACCTACTATGTGTTATGATCCGGCAACCCCGAAGTGACAATAATCGGGACCACTCCCCGTGATGACCATAGTTTGAGGAGTTCATGTATTCAGTATGTGCTAATGCTTTGTTCCGGTTCTCTATGAAAAGGAGGCCTTAATATCCATTAGTTTCTAATAGGACCCCGCTGCCACGGGAGGGTAGGACAAAAGATGTCATGCAAGTTCTTTTCCATAATCATGTATGACTATTTATGGAATACATGCCTACATTACATTGACGAATTGGAGCTAGTTCTGTGTCACCTTATGTTATGACTGTTACATGATGAACCGCATTCGACATAATTATCCATCACTAATCCGGTGCCTACGAGTTTTCCATATAGTGGTTTACACTTATTTACTTTTTGTTGCTACTGCTACAATCACTACAAAATACCAAAAATATTACTTTTGCTGTCTTTACTTTTGTTGCCGCTACCACCACTATCATATTACTTTGCTACTAAACACTTTCCTGCAGATACTAAGTTCCCAGGTGAGGTTGAATTGACAACTCAGCTGCTAATACTTGAGAATATTCTTTGGCTCCCCTTGTGTCGAATCAATAAATTTGGGTTGAATACTCTACCCTCGAAAGCTGTTGCGATCCACTATACTTGTGGGTTATCACCGGGAGCTATGGCCGGCGGTGTGGTGTTGCTGCGACGGGCGTGCTACGACGGCGGCCACTAGTTGCTACAAGGACAGAGGCATCATGCGTTCTACAAATGGCGGACGTCGTTACGAGGGCGACGACTGGATGCTGCGGCGGTGCCCTGCTGGAACCTGCGGGGAAGGCGAGTGGCGGCGAGCCGGCGGGGAAGGCGACTGTCGGCGAATCGGTGATACTTCAAGGTGGGGGCGCTCTCGTATCCATGGCGAGCAAGGTTGTTAGGGACGTCAATGTCAGAAGAGATATTTTTCTCTGCGTCGTTGAAAGAGTAACATGTAGAAGACGATTCATTTTTTAATCCAATCGTACGATATGAATTGTTTTAATCATGTGGCTGGCAGCGGACCAGCCGAAAGTTTCGGCCGGCGCGCCGGCGCGTAGTACTCGCCATTCTACTATCTTTTTCGTGCGGCCATCGACCACTTGCTTTTGGATGGTAGTTTTTCCCGGATAAAGATGTCGTCCATATTTGTACATATGGTATGGTTTTGTCATTCTGCCAAGAAACTGTCCCCGCGATGTTCTTGGCTCCATCCCAAGATGTCTGTTTCGGGTTGTATTTTTTTACATGGTAATATGTGTCTTATTCATGTCATAAAATATAAGTCACATAAAGATCGACATGAAAAACTGAAATAACAGCTGAATATCTCTGAGCTTGACACCAACACTCCTCATCTGTCTCCAACACCACCAAAAAAATAACGACGAATCACCTCCTCACCCAAGTTTGATGCGGCTCCATCACTGTTATGCAACTTTGCATACCTCAAAGGTGGCTCACCAACAGTGAAGCCTTTGTCGTTGAACGAATCAGACCGCGGCAACACTCTGGACATGCCATCGAACTCCAAATCTAGCATCCCATCACGACTAAGACGTCGAAAGAAAAAAACCATACCTGCCATCCACGTGAAAGATATCAATCGTTCCTACTCCCTCGAGGGAGACGTGTGGGTGTTTATATTGATATGGCCGCAGCCCTTGGCTTGGTGTACAAGGATATACAAGAGGAGTTTGAGTAGGATACAAGAGAAGGGAAGAGGTTGAGATTACAACGTCACATATTCCAACACACTCTCTTAATCTCAACTATCCTAAGTTAAGATTACTCTTGAATTCTTTAAATGGTCTTGTTGGTAATGCTTTTGTAAAACTATCAGCCACTTGATCCTTGGAGGGGATGAACCAAATCTCAAGTTTCTTTGTTGCAACTCTTTCTCGCACAAAGTGAAAATCAATTTCTATGTGCTTTGTCCTGGCATGGAACACTGGATTTGCAGACAGATATGTTGCTCCCAAATTATCACACCATAAACATGAGATACGATTGTTCTTGATCCCCAATTCCTCAAGAAGTGATTCAACCCAAATGATTTCAGCAATTGCATTTGCCAAAGACTTGTATTCAGCTTCTGTACTTGACCTTGACACAATAGCTTGCTTTCTAGCACTCCAGGAAATAAGATTAGATCCAAAGAACACTGCAAAACCTCCAGTTGATCTTTTGTCATCACGACATCCTGCCCAGTCAGCATCAGAGAATGCACTCACAAGAGAGGAATTAGACCGTTTGAAATGAAGTCATGTTCCCATAGTATGTTTCACATATCTTAGAATCCTCTTGAAAGCTGACCAATGTGCAGAAGTAGGTGCATAAAGATATTGACAAACCTTGTTGACAGCAAATGAGATATCTGGACGTGTGAGGGTTAGATATTGTAGTGCCCCCAAAGTACTCCTATACCTTGTGCTCTCCTCCTCTTGAAGTGGCTCACCCTGATATGCTGAAAGATTTTCTAAGGAGGATAAAGGTGTAGGCATTGGCTTACAATTTTTCATCCCCATGCGAGACAAAAGCTTAATAATATATTTTTCCTGATTTAACACAATACCATCTTGGGTTTTCTTGACTTCAATACCTAGGAAGAAATGCAAATCACCTATAGGTTCTTCAAGGCAAACTCCGAGCTCAAATCATGTAGAAGAGCATTAGTAGCATTTTGTGAAGAACTTGCAACTATTATATCATCAACATATATAAGTACAAAATTGACTACTCCTGCCTTTTTATAAATAAACAATGATGTGTCAGCCTTGGAGGCAATGAAGCCAAGATATTTCAACTGTGAGCTCAATCTGGAATACCATGCTCTGGGTGCTTGCTTTAAACCATAGAGTGCTTTATCAAGCTTGCAAACATAATGTGGCAATTTCTTACTCTCATACCCAGGTGGCTGTCTCATAAACACTTCCTCTTCCAGAACACCATGCAGAAACGTGTTCTATACATCTAGCTGCCTTAGACTTCATCCTGTGGACACAACAATATCTAGCACAAGTCTGATAGTTGCAGCTTTCACAACGGGACTGAAGGTGTCCTCATAGTCAATGACGTAACGTTTCTTAAAGCCCTTTGCAACTAGACATGCCTTATATTTGTCAATGGAGCCATCTGCTTTCTTTTTAATTTTATACACCCATTTGCAATCAATGATATTTTTTACCTCTCTGATTTGGTACAAGATGCCAAGTTTTGTTCCTCATGAGTGTAGAATACTCCTCATCCATTGCCTTCTTCCATTTAGGATCATCAAGTGCACTGTTCAATGATGTTGGTTCTCCTGAAATACACAACATTCCATATGGTATAGCCCCATCTTTCCTAATTTTAGGATTTCGTATACCTTTCTATAGCCGTGTCATAACACATGAAGAAACCTCTGGCTGGACCACTGGTATACTCGCCACAGAAGATCCAGAGGAATCTATTGATGCAGTTGGCTGGTTTGTCTTCATGTGCATAGGGGATCATGCGCCTGCTGGTGTGGCTGCCCCTCCCGCAGGCACACGGGCGTCACTCGTTCGACCCGATGCAGAGGATCCGCCTCCCGACCGCAACTGGGTGCGCGCGCCGTGTAAGGGGGACCCGCCGCTGGTCCCGCCTGATGCTGGCGCGTGATGCGAGGGGGATTTGGCCCCGCCTGAAGCTGACACGACTGCGCGGGAGTGGCCCGCCCTGGATCCAGGACTCGAGCCGATAGGATCGCGATCCGAGGCGGATGCGCTTGCACGACCCGAGGATTGCGCGCGTGCAGGGGTGGCAGGCGCTGCCGGATCTCCTCTGTCGTCCATGCCAGGTTCGTCTTCTTCCTCAGCATGCAGTAACGGGTTAAAATCAGCCATATTTTTGAAATTTTGGTCATTTTGAGTACCTTTTTCTCCAGGGACCTGCACAGGCATAAGAGGAAAACCAGTACCAACAGGAACATCATCACACTACAATTGTCGCCCCCATGATCAAAAGACCGAAGATGTGAAGGAAGAATAAGAATTTCATTGTGGAGAAGGGCACCAGCATTAGGATGAAGATATGCAAAGGGAAACACTGACTCATCAAATACAACATTTCTGGATATATAGACCCGACCAGTAGGAACATCAAGGCACTTGACACCTTTATGCATGGGGCTATAGCCTAAAAAGACACACCTTTTTAGCAGAAAGCGAGTCTGCGTGTGTTGTAGGGCCTAAGATTGGGCCAACAGGCACAACCAAAAATACGAAGAGATGTGTAGTTGGGTGTGACACCAAGGAGTCATGTAATGGGTTTCAAATTTGATGACTTTACGTGGAAGCAAATTGATAAGATATGTGGCAGTTAAGAATGCTTCATCCCAATATTTAAGTGGCGTGGAAGCATTTGCTAGCAATGCAAGCCCCATATCAACTATGTGACGGTGCTTTCTTTCAGCGGATCCGCTTTGTTGGTGAGCATGAGGACAAGAAACATGATGTGATATGCCAAGCTTTTGGAAGAAAGAATTTAATTTTTCATACTCACCACCCCAGTCACTTTGCATAGCAATGATGTTAGAGTTTGCGTTCAACAAGATTTGGGAAATTGAGAAAAACTTGGAATACATCAGATCGTTTTTTCAATAAGTAAATCCAAGTAAATTTACGATAGTCATCAATAAAACTTACATAATAGGAAAATGTACCAACTGAAGTAGGAGCTGGCCCCCATACATCTGAAAAGATAAGTTGTAGAGGGGCAGTAGACACAATAGTAGAAATTGGGTAAGGTAACTGATGACTTTTTGCTTGTTGACATGGATCACAAACGGACTCAACTCTAGGCTCATAAGAGAGTTTATTTTTGCTAAGAACATATCTAACTATGACTGGAGATGGATGACCCAAGCGACTACGCAACCTTGATGTAGATAGCTTGGTGAAAATATTTTCTTGTTTATTGAACCATGAAGAAGATGATGATGATATGACTGGGTAGAGGCCTCCTACGCCCCGTCCTCTAAGAATGATTCTCCTTATTTTCAAGTCCTTAACCAAGAAAAAATAAGGATAGAATTCAATAAAAACATTGTTATGAAGAGTGAATCGATGAACGAAAACAAGATTTTTGGATGTTTGAGGAACATGCAAGACATTGGTCAAGTGTAATTTTTCATGAGGCTTTTAACAATTGAACTACCAATGTGTGTGATATCCATACCAGAACCGTTTGTCGTGCGAATTTGGTCGCCTCCATTGTACTTCTCCCGCATCGTCAACTTATCAAGTTTACCTGTGATGTGGTTTGTTGCTGCACTGTCAGCGTACCAGTTGGTGTCCACGCCATAGGAGACTACATGCGCCTCCTTTTCTTCTTGGTCGTTTTCTTCATAGCGCCACCAGCAAACTCGTGCACCTCCTGGATGGTGTTTGTAGCATATCTGACATTCTGGATAGTCATGTTGTTGCTCACGAACCTGATGTTGATGTTGCTGTCGAGGGTGGCCTCTAAATCCACCGCCTCCATTGGAGGAAGAGGACTGGCGGCCACCGCGGTCACCACGATCACGACGGCCACGCGCCCTTCCTCCGCGCCCATGAAATTTGCCGCGGGACTAGCCACGGCCTCTGTAGACCGCATTGGCAGATGAGTGGAACCCACCTAAAAATGAGTCGCCTAGCATCTCCATCCTTTGATCAAAGGCACAGATCTGAGAAAAGAGATCGTCAGCGGTGATGGTATTTTTGACAGCGCCGATCGCCGCCACCACGGAGTCGTAGTCGAGGTCCAGTCCTGCCAAGATATAGTCCACCATCTCCGGATCAGATACGAGACGACTGGTAGCAGCTAGTTCATCCCCAAGGATTTTCATCTTTGCCATATACGCCGAGCTTGACATAGTGCCCTTCTTGGTATTGGTGATGGCGATTCTCAGATTAGTAATCTGAGACTGAGATTGTGAGGTGAAGAGATTTGTCACCGTTGTCCAGAGCTCATATGTGGAATGTTTCCCAACGACCTATGCAAGAATTTCTGGAGACATGGATTTTAGAAGGTATGATAGAATCTGCTGGTCTTTGGTGATCCAGGGTCCGTATAGGGGGTCGGCTCTAGGGTCGTGATCTTGTCCGCCTTCGTGGTCTCCACCATCCTAGGCGGAGCGGCGTTGGTGTTGTCCAGGAGACCTGTCACCTGCGCGCCTCGCAGGGCTGGGAGGACCTGTGCCTTCCAGAGGATAAAGTTACCTCTTGGAAGCTTCTCAGACGGCGGCGATCTGAGGTTGAGGGAGACGCTGGCGGAGGAAGCCATGGAGACGATGGTATGTGGTTTCTAGGGTTTTGGATTGTGGCTAGATGTATGAGAAGTGGTGGCTCTGATTACCAAGAAAGATATCAAGCGTTCCTACTCCCGCGAGGAAGCAGCGTGGGTGTTTATATTGATATGGTCGTAGCCCTTGGCTTGGCGTACAAGGATATACAGGAGGAGTTTGAGTAGGATACAAGAGAAGGGAAGAGGTTGAGATTACAACGTCAGATATTCTAACACCACGAACCACGAGCCCGGCAAATGTTCCGTCTTCAAAATATCGTTGATGCAGACTACAATCTGCACCCGCTCCTAGACTTCCTCCCAAACTCCGCACCGACACACGTAGAAATTGACAACTTATCAACTTGCATCGTGTGGTCCATTGTGAGCAGTTGAGACGCTGGCGTGGCTACACAACAACAGTTGAACTCGAGACGTGGAAGCAAAGTACGTCTGCACACCCATGCATACATATACATTGAACCACCGGAAGAAAAGGCATGGTGCATCGCCCGGCCCCCTCCCCTCCCGCGACGCTCCCACGGGCGTCCGTGAGGCAACCCTAGCACCGCTGCCGCCACCCCCTCCTTCTCTCTCTCCTCCCTCGCTGCCGCCAAGGGGCACGAGCGGGCAAAGCCCGGTCGTCGCCGGCGGCGGCGGGGCCATTTGTCTCCTTGTGTGGGAGGTGCGGTGCCGACCGAATCTCGCCGGTGGGGATGTTGCGCTCGATGCCTGGCGTAGCGGTGCGGCGGCGCTCCGGAGTGGGCCAGCGACGGCGACGTGGCGTCGGGCGACGGGCGGTATGGTGGTGGTGCAGGTCGGTGGGTGGCGGCGGCGGCTGCCTCGCAGCAGCGCCTTGGTGCCATGTCTGGCACTGCGGGTCGCGGGCGGCCCCTCTCACCGTGGATCTCTGGTGGAGGGGTGGCGCGGCAGTGGTGGAGGTGGGCGGCCCCTTCCAGCCGGGCCCCTGCGGCTGGACGGCGGCGCTCGGCGTGGGAGGGCCTCCCTGGTGACCTCTATGGCTGCGGCTCGGCGGTTCCACGCTCCCTCCTCCTCGGCAGTGGGCGGTGGCTGGCGATCTCTTGTGGATCTAGGCGTTCGGCTTCGGGGGCGAGACAGGGGGTCTCGAGGGGGAGCTGGTAGGGGGGACCGGTGCTCCGCTGCGTACCCCGTCACTGGCGCAGAGGTGTCGGTCGTGGCCATACGCCGTTCCTCCTCCCCCTTCCCCGGGCTGACTGGGCACGGTTCCTCTTGAGGAAGTGGTCGCCGACGGTTCTGAGGTGGTTGGGCTCATGGATCTTGTCGAAGACGTGACTTTTGGGGCTTCTCGGGGTGGTCCGGTGGCGGGACAGCAGCCCTGGCGGTGGGAGTTGTGTTGGTCGTAGGCGGACTGTGCGACTCGGATGCGGGCGAGCAACCATGGCCGCTTGGGTGGCATGGTTGCAGGTGGTTGACGGACCGGGGATGCAGCGGAAGGGTGGAGCACCGGGGTTCATCACTTACCTGTCCGTACACGGGTCGACGGTGGCGTCGTCCGCGGACGTCGTGTTCCTCCTTGCAGGCTCTGTCGTGGTGCTCTCACTTCTCCCATCTTGTTCCGGGTGAAAACCTGATCTTTGGATCGGACGATGGCGATGGTCCGTGGTCGTGCCCTTCTTGGAGGCATCGTCTTGGAACCCTCAGTCTGGCGTTGTGCGTTGCATTTCTTCCCGGACGATCTCTCATCTTGATGGTGGTTTCCGTTGGCTACAAGCGGTTCTTTTTGCTCAGTTTGTTGATACTTGGTAGTCGTTAAGGTTGTGTGTTGGTGCCCGGCATTTTTATATCTTGCCTTGGGTTGTGTGGCGTGCGATTTGTATCGGTTGCTTGGATCTAAGTGTTGGTGCTTTATATATAAAACGGGAGAAACCCTTTTTCGTACATACATATACACAATCCCATCATGCAATTTAAACCTATATCGATGCATGGGATCGTTCCGTCGCGAACCCTAGCTAGCTTTGGATGCATGCATGAATGATGTGTCCGTGAACCAGCTGCTCATGCATGCACGTGACCACTTGTAGCTAGGTAGTAGTACGTGATGAGCTCGCTCGTGATATTATTACTGCACCACTTAGCTAGGCACTGTACACCGTGCTGCTACGGCTATCTCGGCCAGTAACAGTAATTACGCAACTCGCACGGTTATCTCGGCCGGCGCGCCGCTTTAATGTTGGCGCCAGTAAGCGATCGCGTCCGTTTAAAGCGGGCATGAATGCGGACGCTGACGCTCTGGAGCGATTTTAAAAGGTGAGGAGTTTTTGGTGGGTCATAACGGTCAGAAACGGGTTTGAGGTCGGTCCGAACTCTCGCAAACCTCCCCCTGTTTTGTCTCCGGTTGGCAGGCAGAAGAAATCACGTCCAGACCACCACACGGACCAATATAGGCCTATGTTGGATGGTTTTCGCGGTCTGAACGAGATGGCCCGAACCATTACGGGAGGTTTACGGATTTACGTTGGAGATGCCTTATAGGAATAGATACTTCAAAAGATGGGTGAGGATGAAAAAGCCAGAAAATATTCTTAATAGTCGCAAAAAAGGAGAGGCAACAATTCTGCCGTCCTCCCACTTATTCTTTCACAAGATAACTCTATGACAAACGTATTAGATGAAAATTTCACTACAGCCCAGATGCAGTAGTACCAGCTGTATTATCACGATGTTCTCCTTTTTAGCACGGAATTCGGTTTCTCTTCGTGCTGCCGCACGAGTCGAGAGATGAAAACTTAATTAGCTAGGCAACTTGCTGGCAAAGAGCGGTGTCTCATCCACCGCAAGGCCGACGGCGAATCCTAGTATCATGGTGCTCAGGAGGTTCAACCACGGGCGCGTGTGGACGGATACGTGCAGAATGGTGGAGTTAGTTGGCGTCGTGGTGGCGTCGACGACAGGCTAGTCTGAGAGTACGTCGGTCCGGTATGGGATCCAGTCTCTGTGTTTTACAAAAGCTTTAGATGTTAGGGTTTGGTGCGATATCCATTTGGTATTAGGCCCGAATATTCGGCACACATTCATCAATGAAATAAGAGTAGCAACAAGTGTTATCTAGATGATGGCTTCAGACTGACTGATGTATTATTTTATATGACATATATGAATAATTAATAAAATGGTCGCATGCATCGTCCAAATGCAGAGGCCAGGGGTCTATCCTCCTTTTCAAAAAAAAAAACTCAAGAGGCATGTTCATCAAATCTCAAGTATACCATTTGCTGCTGCTAACTGCTATGCAAAGAGTGTATTCTAGCATTTAGATTTTCAGATCCGTATACTAGGACAATACATACTATACAAGCTAGTAATCTACTGCTACGACGTACTACTCCCGTAGAATACCTTTTGTCAGATTTAGTCGAAGGGACTAGCAGTACCACAAGTACTGGTGATTGATTGATCGAGGTTACTTTCACGACGACGTATATAATCTATCCTGGGGTCATCGAGATCTTGTGTACGTACATGGACAGCTTGCACTGAATCATATATCATAGAATTGGGGACGAGTACGTACACGGCAGAGCAGACAGTAGATGGCTCACTCGTGCACACCAGTACACCACTAAATGGCTACTTGCATAAAAACGTATCAAGTACTTTGGCTCTTGTTCGAAAACGTATCAAGTACGTTCATGTACAATTGTATCTGAGCTCGGGTGGATATCAATCATCATCATGAGGATATCATCCAACTATTTGTTTTCTCTTTGGCCGAAACCGTGCCTACCAACTGCTATCTCCGTCTGAGATTATTTGTCCCCATCGCATTTTCGGTAAAAATTGGACCACATATTTGACTAGTGCATATCACCAAAAAATATATTGTTGGTTTCATATTTGACTAGTATTATTTTTGCTACATATAAGTTATATATTTTATTTGTTATTAAACCTATGGAAATGATAAATCTCAAATATTTGGATTTTAAGCAAGAAAACCGAACGTTGTTCATGGCAACTTTAGTTGACCGGAGGTGGCAAGTTAGTTGGAAAACAAGGCAAGTTTAAGTCAGTTGGCAAGTTAATTTGGCAAACATGGCATTTTTTCTGTAAATTGTCATATTTGCCAACTAAACTTGCCACCTTGCGCGAAATAAAGTTGCCATGAAAAACGTTCGGGTTGTCATGATTAAAATACGAACGTTCGAAATTTATCGGGGTCCAAAACTTATGGTCAAAATATTACCTAAAATATGAGAGTAGTAATAAGAGCATACTATAGCCTACAGCCAACTATCTTGTACTGTGTTCAACTGTTTTCTAGGAAAAGACCATCACGGCTATCTTTATTAATTTAAGGTATAGCAACATCGATGGTTCTCGAGATTTAACAAAATGAACCTAAAGTGTTCATTGACCCATTTACAAAAACTGTTATGCTCGTAGAAATCTTAGGACATATGGTGTCTCGTTTCTTCTTCTTCAGTGTAAGAATTGGACCTTTCGGGTCTCCATGCCAACTTAATAATATACTAACGATGCAATTTACTCATGATAGTGTATATTAAACTTAGTTTGTATTTCGAATAGTTGTTCCTTATGAAATATAGTGGAACTCGGCTCCCTTTTGAGAGGCGTGTGAAAATATCTATGATCATACTATTATCAGTTCATCACGAGTGTACCATACCGAGCACTAACTTTGGTATTTAAGTATAATAAGTTCGTAGTACTACTACGTGTTGAGAAACGAGAATTAGGCAACCCCCTAGCAAAGCTAGGCATGTGCATGTATGCTCTCTCAGATCCCAAGAGGATCTTGTTGCTGCTAGCTGCAATGCAAAGAGTGTAATTTAATTAGCATTCATAGTTTCAGATCCCTATGGTAGCTAGCTAGGACAACATAATATTCTGCCAATACTTTCCCCGTCCGGATTTATTATGTCCCCTCTTATTTTAAGTTAAAATTTAACCTGTAAATTGAATTAATATGGTGCAAACTATATGTCACAAAAATTATATCGTCAGAAACATCATGGAATACAAACCTGAAGGTATTTCTTTATGATATAGTATATGTTATACTACTATATTATCCATATAGATTATCAAAATCTGGCTTAAAATACGAGAGTGACTAATGAACCCGGAAGCAGGGTGCACTACTGATCTACTACCTCCGTTTCAGTTTACAAGTCCTACGCGTATATCTAGGTTGCCAATTTTATCACCCTAATATAAACTATATAACATAAAAATTATACCTTTTGAAAGTAGAAACTCCGAAGTTTATGTTGGTATATTTTTTGTAATGTATGACTTGTATTAGATTGGTCAAATTGACGACCTAGGTGTACGCGCACGCCATGTAAACTGAGAGAGAGGTAGTACTACTATGATGTACTTGTACCAGCGCCTCTTTTCCGATTTTCCTTAAGGTACTTGTAGCACCAATAGTAACAGTAATGGTTTGATCAAGAAAAGGCTGGACGATCTCTTCTACGTATTCTCACCGTCTCACGTGAAGGTCCCTGGCCACGTACAAATCATCATACATTCGTACAGTACACAGAACCGAGGACATGTGCAGTCACTGGTGCACACTAGTTGCTCTGCCCGGACGCGGACGGTACGTTGTACATACATGCGCGGGCACGTTTTGTCCCTTGAAATGAGCTCACGAGGGCTAAATTTCTCCAGTGAAGCAATCAATTAACTAATCCAGTACAACGTTCTCAAGCCATTAGAAGGTATGTCTATTTTCATCTTGTAGTTAGAAGGTAATTTACGTGTACCGGTGTACGTTCCATCTTTGCTTCAAAAGTATAGGGTTCGTACATGTGCACGAGCCTAATGTGTAGATCATTCATCATAGCAATTACTGGATAACATTATACCACGAGGACAGTGTAATTAATTCCTTGTGATATGGTTCAACTTTTTTACGGGGTAGTACAAAGGGACCGACTAGTACAGTAGTTTTTCCTTTCAAGAAAATAGTATAGTACTCCTTCCATCCCAAAAATTTTGTCTTAAATTTGTCTAAATACGGATGTATCAAGTCACATTTTGGTATTAGATACATCCGTATCTAGACTAATCTAAGACGAGAATTTTGGGACGATGGGAGTAGTTGATTCTGCAGGAAGTTGGATTTGCATCCAAGTATCTAACAGTTCTTTTAAATTTAACATGAAACTGCATCCTCATATATGTTAATGATCAAAATTACACACATAAATTTTGAACAAAGAGTTCATACATGTTAATGATATGTTAAAAAATGCTAATGCACATTCTACTTCAACAAAAAATCAATCAAGTAGACTTCTTTGTGAGATGGGAAAAACCAATTGTGTTTTAGAAGGACCATCGATATGAAGATGGCGCTTCATTATATCCTGGTTCCGCTATGCCTAGTACTCCCTCCGGACGGGATGTTAGTCTGACAAGAATTTGGTTTGTCAATTTACCTAGCAAAACATTATATAATATGTTATGAAAAATGTATGTTTAGAAACTTCATTCTACGACGATCTAAAAACATTTTTTATAGCATACACTCATTTTTCGCTAATCAAACGGAGACCCTTTGTCGGTGTCAAAACCGGCGGATCTCGGGTATGGGATCCCGAACTGTGCGTTTAAGGCGGATGGTAACAGGAGGCAGGGGACACGATGTTTTACCCAGGTTCGGGCCCTCTTGATGGAGGTAAAACCCTACGTCCTGCTTGATTATACTTGATAATATGAGTATTATAAGAATTGATCTACCACGAGATCGGAGAGGCTAAACCCTAGAAGCTAGCCTATGGTATGATTGTATGTTGTCCTACGGATTAAAACCCTACGGTTTATATAGACACCGGAAGGGGCTAGGGTTACACAAGGTCGGTTACAAATGAGGAGATATACATATTCGTATTGCCTAGTTTGCCTTCCACGCCAAGTAGAGTCCCATCCGGACACGGGACGAGGTCTTCAATCTCGTATCTTCATAGTCCAATAGTTCGTCCAAAGGATATAGTCCGGCTGTCCGGAGACCCCCTAATCCAGGACTCCCTCAGTAGCCCCTGAACCTGGCTTCAATGACGATGAGTCCGGCGCACAGTGTTGTCTTCGGCATTGCAAGGCGGGTTCCTCATACGAACACACCACGGAAGAATTTGAATACAAAGATAGTGTCCGACCCTGCAAAATAAGTTCCACATACCACCGTAGAAATAATAATATTGCCACAAATCTAATCTGCTGACACATTTTGGCAGCATGACATCACGCCATGGCCCAGTAATTATTTGAACCGTTTTTCTTTAACCAGCTCCCGCACATAACGCGAGGCGGTTTCTTGACACGTCTTGTCAAAGCAGAGATCGTGTCCCCTTATTACGGGATTCTCATCAATACGGACGTGGGTAACCCAACCGTGCCTAGGACTCCTAGATTTTAGGCAAGTCCCAAACGGCCACGAGGTGGACGCTTGATATTCACCCTCTTTATAAAGGGATAAGGCAGTTACTTTTTCCCCTCTCGTGCTCAATCGAATACTTCCCCCGCCTCGAGTTCTAACACCCAAAGCCAAGGTCAGGTGCTTCGTACCTTCAATCATGTCCGGATCCAGCCTTCAAGGCCGGTGGATGTCTTCCTCCGTCACGGAGGAGGACATCAAGAAGTTGAGGGAGGCCAGATATCTGACCGCCGAAATTTCGCATAGGCTGCCCACCCGAGGGCACATCGTCCCTACTCCCGAACCCAACGAGAGCGTTGTGTTCGTCTCCCATTTCCTCGGAGGGCTAGGCCTCGCTCTGGATCCCTTTGGCAGGGGTCTTATGTTCTATTACGGGCTGGATTTTCACGATCTGGCCCCGGACTCCCTTCTTCATATCTCATCATTTATTGTCGTCTGTGAGGCCTTCCTCCGCATTATCCCTCACTTCGGCTTGTGGCTCAAGACCTTTGATGTGAAGCCGAAGATGGTCGAGGGACAGTACGCAGCATGCGGAGGTGCTTTAATAAGCAAAATTGCTGATGCTCCATGGCCAAAGGGTCCCTTTCCATAGGTGTCTGGATTGTGGCAACGGGAGTGGTTTTACGTCACCTTTCGCTCGGGCCCTCCACCACAACTGATGTCATGGATCAGCAGGGGACTGAGCTGGGGTCTAGCCAAGAATGTGCCAATACTGTAGAGCCGTATCCGAGATCTCTTCGAGGGAGATTTCATTCTGGTTATGGTGATGCGAGTCATGCTGGTTCGTCGAGTCCAGCCTTGCAAATGCCGGTCCCTCCACATGTGGGAGTTCAACCCAGAAAGACCGCGCACTATTCAAGAATTTCCTTGGCATGACGCACGAGGAGATGTGCAAATCGTTCTTCGGACCCCAAATAGAGTGTCCGGACACTATCGAGGACGTGGGCCTGAGCAGCAACCGCACCGCCGCCCAAGTAAGTAATCCCATGGCCGAACACATCGTCCTTTTATTTATCATGAATTCATTCTGAAGAATCGCTCTTTGACCAGGACTGGATAACAAAGGCGAAGATGATCCGGTGTTCGGCCCCCTTCCTGAAGGCTTGGACAATCCGGTGCTGGAAAAGATGCTCAAGCCAGCACCTTGTCTGGTGCCCTCAAAGGAAGACGAAGGGGGGAATAAAGAGGGCGAAAGCCGGCCTCCATCGCTACCTATTCCAACCGAGGGAATGAGCGCCTCCGTGAGGGAGGATAACTGAGGGGAAGAATCTGACATTCTCTCTCCCCGGGGAAGGAGGAGGATTACCTCTAAAGATCCGGAAATCAAGGTTTCCAAATGGGAGAAGAAATCTCTGCCAGAGGGTCCTGCCTTGGAGGATGTTCTTGCCGCACAATGTCCGCGTGAGGATCAACCCTCTAACGAGCTGTAAGTAATCAAAATGTATTTAATGGTGAAGATATCCTACCTTACTTTTGAGGAAAATAACCGAAGTATTTATCTTGTAGTACCGATCTTAGCCCTTCTTAGCTGAGCTCGTCTTCGGGGGATCTTCTTCCGGAGATGATGGAGAGCAAAACGTCTCCCCCTGCCACGCCGCCTTACAAAGCGGGCGACCCTGAGGTGTCGTCGCGGAGGGCTTCTCCTGATCCGGCAAGGCCAGAAGGTAATCCTATGGCCACCCGAAGTCCTCAGTATCCGTCTCTCAAAGAGAGCAAAAAGAGCCTGGCATCGTCTGGTGCGCGGTTGGATGTACGGAGGGATCTGCTGGAGAAGGCGGCTATCTCAGAAGAGCACCGCACATTGATGGGTACGGTGATTGAAAGGATTTCGTCCGCCGAAAGCGGGCTGCATGAAGCCTTTATGAGTCTACTGACGGGTTTTGAGGTACGTGAAATGATGTATACTTTTGAAAGTACCGCACATTTTTAGATGTGCCCTGTGTAGATAGTAGCCCCTGAGACTCTAGTTGTTGTCGAAAACGGTAGCAAACAGAGGACCATAGTCCCAGGTAATAACCAGACTCCCTTTATGTGCAGGTGATGGAGGCTCCAGTGGCTAGCCGGACTGATGGGTATGCCGAACTAAAGCGGCAGATGCCGACATCATGCTTGTCAACGAGCGTCTTGACGAGGCACAGGGTGAGTGGCCCTTCTGGTAATCGTCACATAATAAGAGAAGCATGATGCCAGTATCTTTAATATGTTGTGACTGCAGATGGAGCGGCCACCGTGGAGACCCTTCGGGCGGAGCTTGCCCGAGCCAAGGAGCAAGCAAGGAGTATCAATGCGGCTGCTTTGCAAGCGGCCGAAGAGTTAAGGGCCGAACAGGCCGCAAATTGCGGAGAGCAAAGAGAAAATGGCCAAGATGGCTATAAAGTTAAAAGATACTGCCGACCGTTGCCATCTTCTTGAAGAACAAAACCGGGCGAAGGCGACGGACCTGGAAAAGGCCACGATGGCGACCAAAGATACCCGCTCTGCGATGAGAGCGAAAAAGGAGGAGTTGCGTCAAGCCGGGGATATCGCGGCTGGGAAACCCTTTATGCTACGGAGGAAGTTTGGAGATCCTCAGTATGCCCCTCTGGACTGGCTGTGGAGTTCGGCGGACGCATATCTGGACTTGGCGGCGAGTGCTGTCGATGCGGCCGAATACTTCCGAGATCAAACAGATCGTGAAGTGGACAAGCTATTCTAGTCACAATTTAATATTCCAGAGCGTCCGCTTTCATTGACTGATCGACTTGCCGAATGGGATGAGCTGAATAGATTGTCCGGACTCGCCATAAGGTCTGTTGTGGATCATCTGTGGCCGGAAAGGCCAAAGCCGAACAACTATTTTAGTTTGGTGCAGCAGTTCTTTGGTGCGGTGCCGTGCATTAATGTGATGAAGAGGTCGGCGTGCATTGAAGGCTCGCAGATGGCCCTTGCCCGTGTTAAAACATATTGGACGGAGATGGATGCCACCACTGTTGTGGCGCAGGGTTCGGCCATAGGCCGAGTGGCTGCCGAGCACTATTTTGAAGAAGATCTTGAAGGCGCTCGTTTGATAGAGGCCCAGTGCTCGAAGAATATTATATTTGAGTGACATGTATTCCCATTGTAAAAACAATGTTTTATTAAGTTTATGAAGGTTGTATTTATACTTTTGCCCGAAAGTATTATGATGCCTCCTGTGCGGCCGTTTATGTATATATGTATATAACCTGAAAGATTGTAGTCGTCGGCTTCAGCCACCACGCATATAATGCGGGAGTGTTCGCAGAAGACGCATGTTCACACTTGACCCAACGTCTTGGTCCATTAAGGAGGTGATAGTCCAGCGAACTAGGCAACTGGACTATAATGCTTTAACACTTTCACTTAGCCAGAGGACTTTGACAGTGGGACTACTATATAGCCCCTGGTGGCTCCGCACTTATCCGAATTCAGGGTGCGTACATGCCTGGCTGGGAAACGGCCCTTCGTTAAGGCGGAGGAATCCCAAAGATTCCGATAGGTCATCGAGTGGTTGACCAGTCTCACGCTATATCATGACAGTCAGTTTTTGGCTTTCTCTACTAAGGTACTCGGCCGGATGAACCAGCGCACAATCGCAGTAGTTCTCTTGGTGCCGCCTTAGCCGATAGAGTGGAACGTAAGGTAGCAAAACACAGGAGCCGGGCAAACCCAACATTTGACCAAATACATGATTTGGAGCTGATGCATATAAGGCCAAACTCGCGACGCCGAACACTCCCTAAGGTATTTGGTCTTTATGGTGTAAACCGGGCCTAAACAGTGCCCTTTGTAATAAGCCCTTGGTGTCCAGGTACGTGCAATATTCTGACGTGGCCACATGCCAACACGTCAGCATCCTTCTCAATTGTACTGAGAATCCGAAGGATGTGTATCAACAAGAGACAGTAAAAAAGGTTTACGCAGGGTCTTAATCTAAAAAGAATCCTTGGAACGAGTCCCTACTACACGTCTGCGCCTGTGTCTCCGTTGTGCCGTATTCTGGACGGGTGTAGCACGATGGTCATCTGAGAAAGAGAGGAACTTAATTGAAAAGTTGCCATGCAAAAGGTAAGTTATACTAAATAAACAATATGAGTAAAGTTGAGCCTGATTGTCACTTGTGCGCGTGCGTTGAGCCTCTTGTATTGTAATAGGGGTATAGCCATCAAACCTGTATCAATTACATATAGCAGTACCAGACTCGTCCAACCGTGTCCGTGGTCTTAACGACCTATCAGATGCTTTAGTTGGTGAGGCCGTTTAATGCGCGGCTGCCAAGGCAGCCGCACGGTCTTTCGCGCGCAAGGAGCACTCAATATTTCCATTTACTATAATGATGCCACGTGGATCGGGCATCTTAAGCATGAGGGAAGCGTAATGCGGTATTGCGTTACAGCTAGCGAAAGCTTCGCGTCCGAGTAGTGCTTGATAGCCACTTTGGAACGGAGCGATGTGGAACGTTAAATGTTCGCTACGGTAGTTATCGGGAAAGCCGAATATAACTTCTAGTAGCAGAGAGCCCATGCAATGGGCCTCTGGGCCTGGTGTTACTCCTTTAAAGGTAGTATTGCTGCGGATCATTTTTGTTGGGTCTATCCCCATTTTGCGGACTGTGTCCTGATATATCAGGTTTAGACTGCTGCCACCGTCCATCAGGACTCATGTGAAGTGGTATCCGTCAATTATTGGGTCTAATACCAAGGCAGCCCATTCTGCACGCCGTATACTTGCCAACTAATCCCGATGGTCGAAGGTGATCGGTTGGGACGACCAGTGGCAGAACTCCGTTGTGATAGGCCCTGGGGCATGTGTCTCTAGGAGTGCCGCTTTGTTTCTCCCCTTTGTCATGTGTAATACGTTTACTGTTTTGACTTCTAGTGGGAACTTCTTCTGTTCCCCAGTACTTTGCTTGCGAGGCTCGTCCTTGTCTTCGCTTGGTGTATCCTGCCCCTTGTGTTCGGCGTTGAGCTTGCCGGACAGCTTGAAGACCCAACATTCTCTATGGGTATGATTTGCAGGTTTATCGGGGGTGCTATGGATCTGACATATTTGGTCCAGAATCTTGTTTAGGCTGGACAGTTCGTCTCTGTTGCCCTTGGGGGCAGCTTTTGCTGACCTGGCCGAGAGCTTTTGAATACGGCGTTTACCGTTGTGCTCTTCGGGCTGTCTTTTTTATTCCGGTGCTTGTTTTTGCTACGTCGTGATTTCCTGTTTCCGTCCCAGACTTCGGATGTACTTGGGTCGCTGGTGCTGCATCGGGCTAACCAGCTGTCCTCGCCCGCGCAAAAGCGGGTCATGAGGCTTGTTAATGCTGCCATTGTCCTCGGCTTTTCTTGGCCGAGGTGTCTGGCAAGTCATTTGTCTCGAATGCTGTGCTTGAAAGCTGCTAAGGCTTCGGCGTCCGGACAGTCGACTATTTGGTTCTTTTTAGTGAGGAACCTGTTCCAAAGCTTTCGGGCTGACTCTCCGGGCTGTTGAGTTATATGACTTAAATCGTCTGCATCCGGTGGTCGGACATAGGTCCCTTGAAAATTTCCCCGAAAGGCGTCTTCGAGCTCTTCCCAGCTTCCATTGGAGTTTTCGGGGAGGCTTTTAAGCCAGTGTCGAGCTGGCCCTTTGAGCTTGAGGGGTAAGTACTTGATGGCGTGGAGATCATCCCCTCGAGCCATATGGATATGGAGGATGTAGTCCTCAATCCAGATCCCAGGGTCTATCGTTCCATCATGCGCCTCTATGTTTACGGGTTTGAATCCCTCTGGAAATTCATGGTCCAGCACCTCATCGATGAAACATAGGGGGTGCGCGACACCCCTGTATTTGGGTGTACCGTGGTATTGGGATGTTTGTTGTGTTGCATTGCGTGCTGGAGCGCGCTTGCGTGGCCTGTAAATGGATCTGGTTCTGCCGCACTTTTGATGCGAGTCCTTACGTGGATCGCGTACCGACTTATGTGCGGCGTCTTTTGCCTTCTAATCCAGGACTCCCTCACCCGTGCTTGACTTATATTCTCATCCGGAAGGAGTACTATAGATTGAAATTCCGGTAAACCTCGATCATCTCAAATTGTACCATAGTCAACCTAAAAACTACACTTCATTGTAGCAGCCTGAAATTGCATAAGTATCCAACAATTCTTTTTAATTTAACATGAAACTGCATCCTCTTATATGTTAATGATCAAAATTACACTCATGCATTTTGTGCAATGGTTCATAAATGTTAAAAAGGCTAATGCACATTCTACTTCAAAAAAATCAATGAAATTGACTTTGTTGTGAGATAGGAAAAACTAATTGTGTTTTAGCAGCACCATGGATATTAACAAGGTGCTTAATTATGTCCTGGTTCCACTATGCTAGTAGTACTCCCTACGGACGGGGATCTAAGTCAGCCACGAGAATTTAGATGGTCAATTTAACTAGCAAAACGCTATATAGTATGTCACAAAAAATATATGTTCAGAAACTTCATTAGACGATGAATCTAAAAACATTTGTATGACATACACCACATTTTTAACTAATTAAACAAAGACCTAAGAACCCGTGCTCGCCTTATATTCCCATCCAGAAGGGGTAGTATAGATTGAAATTCTGGTAATCCTCAATCATCTCAAATTGCATCGTAGTCTGCCTAAAAACCGCACTTCATTGTAGCAGCCTCAAATTTCATAGGTATATTTTTATTTAAAAAATCATATATTTTACAGGAAGTGCGAAGACTCCATTGCTCATGTAGTAAGGGAATACAACCGACAACCACATATTCAAATATGTTTGAGCATGTACAACCGGATTTGACAAATGCGGCCCCTCAAACGCCCGCGGACGCGCTGACCGGACACCCCTCAAATAATGTATTCCACATTCGGACACCTCAATTTTCATATCTCAAATCCATACAAACTCATGCAACTACGTCGATGCACACACATCGTCTGGCTACTACATCACTACAAACTAAACATGCCAACGAACTATCAAAATTTGGCGTGTTTGGCTATGGTGGAGTTCATCCACGGCTGCCCTTGCCCTTCCCGGCGCCCTTGCCGTCCTTCTCACGGAAGTACCGGTCGAAGACGCAGTACGGATCGACCCGGATCTGCTCGTCGCCGAAGCTATTCTCGCCATCACTGTTTGCCTTTACCTTCATCGATGGCAGTCCGGCCATGGCAAGGACCGCCCGATTCTGCCGCCGGGCGAGGGCGCGCGTGCTCCTCTGCTACCGTTTCTTCACAATGCGGGCGTGGATGGCCTCCTCCTCTGCGTCCGCCCACGCCGCCGCATCAGCCGCCTCCGTCGCCTCCATTTTTGCCGTGATACGGGCCTCGGCGGCCCTTATCCTCTCCTTCCCACGGCGGGTCACCCAATCTGATGAGGACATGACTACCTTGGATACTACATTTCAGATTAAGCATATTTGTCAGGTGATTTCTAATGCAAACTATTCAATAATCTATTTATGTTATCCAGAACAAAAATACTTCACACACTTTTGTGTTTTGTCTAATTGTAGGTGTATGGGACATTTGTACAATCCACATATGAAAATAAGGGAAAAGGAGAAGTTTCGGTTGTGTTCAAAAAGTCCTCTCACGTCACTTTTGGGCCAAGAATAGATAGAGTCCAAGTCTCTCACGTTCTGGATTCAGATTCGGATTGCACAGACATACCTGACTCAAAACGCCAACAACTTTTTCATACGGACTCCGAATTGGGTGATTCTTTTTTTGTTGGAAACTAGATTTCGTGCTCTTTCCAACCCAGTTGGATTCACCTTCAAATTCGTCCGGAGCGTTGAGTTATGGACGAAATAATCTGACGTTGCAGCAGAATCCGAGTCAAACTACAAGCCCAAAGGTGTTGCATCACCTCCACTTGGGCCCATGAGCCTTGTACGACATAGGGTTAGTTTTAGGCTGCCTTGGGACGTCCTCCCACCTCCTTGGCCGCCACCCCTTGCTCCTATATAAGTAGATCCATCTAGTAGCTTTTTCCTTGGGATTTGTTTAGTTAAAAGTTAGCCATTGCAACTTCGTGTACTTCGTTTGTGTCCAACGACCAGACCAAGACCGCTTCCGGATCTCCACCATTATCAATACTTCATATATATATTTGCAATATTCAGATTGCTTTATCATATTCTTGCTCGTTCTTCGATTGCTTGCAGGAATAGACCTTCGTGGTCAGGCTGACCGTGCTTCCGGCATCGTCAGTAACCTCAGGAGATTGGTTTAGCGATTGCTAAGGCGCAACGTCGTGCACGTTTGTAGTCGGATCGTCAAAGTCGTCTCCACCAAATCGATAGTTATCATCTCATCGAAAGATCGGGACCCTCGCCTCTATCAAGTGGTATCAGTTTTCAGGTTGCTCGGTGAGAAATTCTAGTTTTCCTAGATTAGATTTATTTTCTTACCTATTGTCCAAGAAAAAGCCACAAAAAAAAGCTAGATCTATTCATCCTTTGTCCAAGCCAGTCTGAGCCTTTGCAATTTTCTTTTCATTGCTTGCATAGTTGAATTATCGGTTGCATCGTCGTGTCGAGTTGCTGGTCTTAGTGTCTTGTTCGTTTAGAGTTTCGAGTTCTGTTCACATTAGTCACGTCGCCGCTGCATCGTTATCCCTTTCGCTGTCCACCACCCATTCATCAATTTCCACCACGTGCTACCCATCGTTCATTGTCTAAATCATAGTTGAGGTCGTTCACATCTTCCCTAGATCCAATCTGCATCTTATCTAGTTTGTTTTGGAAAGAAGGAGAGAGAAAAAAAAAAGAAAAAAATAAAAAATAAAGTTAGAGAAAAAAAAGAGAAAAAAAAGTGTGAGGAAAAAAAAGAGAAAATTTTTTGCAAAAAAGTGAAAAAAGAGAAAAACAATTCAGAGTGTGCTCCTCCCTTGTTTACGTGCAGCGCCGTGATTTTGTTAGTGTTCTAGGCTCGCGTCTCTAGTACGGTCTAGCCTAGGACCAGCACAGTACCGTTGTTGAGCGTTTATTCAACATTGCATCTGTGAATTGATTATTGCTAATCTTTTGCTACCATATATAGCCAACCCAGCTCCACATATTTCTTCACCGTGTATACGCACGTTCCCCTGGCAATCGCTTTACACAATCTTCGAAGTTATTTGACACCGCTGGTTGCCTGTCACCACCTGCCGCATGGTAAGAACTTGTAAGATATTGATATTTGCTTTACTGTGAGCACTTTACAACCACATCCCAGTAGTTCATAGGAACATTATTCTCGAATTTTGGTTCTTGTTTCTACTAATCATGACAGGTTCCAGAGATAGAAGTTCTTGGACGACGGACACATCCTCACCATCACGAGAGTTGGGACAACACACACAAGCATATGGTCAGGTTATCTCTTTACCATCATTTGAGGGTAGATTTAATCCTGCTATTTATCTAGCTTGGGAGCTTGAAGTAGACCAAGTTTTTAGTCACCATGATTTTTCTGAACTTGAGCGAGTGCGAGTAGCCACTAGAGCATTTACTGATTTTGCTTCTGTTTGGTGGAGTGTACATTGTAAGAAAAACATTGATAACCAACCCACAACTTGGAAAGTTTTGAAAGCTGTAATGAGACAACAATTTTTTCCTCCTTACTATCGTCGTGAATTGCGTCGTAAATCGGAGCAATTAAAACAAGGCAGTAACATTGTTCATGCTTACTACCAAGAGTTCAAATCTTATATGCATCATTGTGACATAGAAGAATCTGAGGATAATACAATGAATAGATTTTTTGGTGGTTTGAACCATGATATTCAGGCAAGATTTCAGTATATTCCTCGTTGCATTACTGGTATGTATGTCCGTGCTTGTACCTTTGAGAGACAGATGCAGGAGGATGCATTGGGTGACTACAACAACTACTATTCCAGTTCATGCTCACCACCGCCGGTTGGTTACTCCTCTATTGCACCTACTAGAGCAGCCCCACCTCAGATTGTGAGCGCAATATCATCTCAAGAGTATGGTACATTGTCAACGTCCGTACCTACATCAGCTACATCTCTGCGAGGTAACAGTAAAGGTATTGATGATATAACTTCACATGAGAATGAAGCATGCCTAGTTAACTTGAATGCATCATGTATTGAGTTACCTATTGATTTGAGCACACCACCTATTTTAGAGACTCTTGTTACTGTCATGAATGCGTCATGTGATCAAACAACTGAAATATCAACAATTTTGAGTGCACCCATTGAATTAACTGTCGATGCAAAAGAACCAATGTTTAATCATTTTGATATGACCTCTAATCTTGATGATGATTCTATGTCCAATGACTTATTGCATGTTTGCTTATTTAAGCATGTTGTAGCATGTAAATTTGATGCAAGTAAGGTTTATTCATCAAAGTTAGGATGGTTTAATGATGAACATTGCCAATCTTTTGAAGTGAATAAGAGCTTCACTTATATGTGCAAACTGAGTTGCAATATTTTCATGCCTTCTACTTCTTGTGATAATTTTTTGGCTTTAGATTTTATGAACAATGAAAGTTACTCATGTATACATGTGACATATGTGCAAAAATCAAGGGAAGTTAAAATGGATGACATATACATATACAACATGTACACCTTGTCTCTTTTGTTAGCCACATTTCAGATTAAGCAATGCCGAGGACGGCTTTGTTTTCAAAAAGGGGAGGATGATGAGGACATGACTACCTTGGATACTACATTTCAGATTAAGCATATTTGTCAGGTGATTTCTAATGCAAACTATTCAATAATCTATTTATGTTATCCAGAACAAAAATACTTCACACACTTTTGTGTTTTGTCTAATTGTAGGTGTATGGGACATTTGTACAATCCACATATGAAAATAAGGGAAAAGGAGAAGTTTCGGTTGTGTTCAAAAAGTCCTCTCACGTCACTTTTGGGCCAAGAGTAGATAGAGTCCAAGTCTCTCACGTTCTGGATTCAGATTCGGACTGCACAGACATACCTGACTCAAAACGCCAACAACTTTTTCATACGGACTCCGAATTGGGTGATTCTTTTTTTGTTGGAAACTAGATTTCGTGCTCTTTCGAACCCAGTTGGATTCACCTTCAAATTCGTCCGGAGCGTTGAGTTATGGACGAAATAATCTGACGTTGCAGCAGAATCCGAGTCAAACTACAAGCCCAAAGGTGTTGCATCACCTCCACTTGGGCCCATGAGCCTTGTACGACCTAGGGTTAGTTTTAGGCTGCCTTGGGACTTCCTCCCACCTCCTTGGCCGCCACCCCTTGCTCCTATATAAGTAGATCCATCTAGTAGCTTTTTCCTTGGGATTTGTTTAGTTAAAAGTTAGCCATTGCAACTTCGTGTACTTCGTTTGTGTCCAACGACCAGACCAAGACCGCTTCCGGATCTCCACCATTATCAATAATTCATATATATATTTGCAATATTCAGATTGCTTTATCATATTCTTGCTCGTTCTTCGATTGCTTGCAGGAATAGACCTTCGTGGTCAGGCTGACCGTGCTTCCGGCATCGTCAGTAACCTCAGGAGATTGGTTTAGCGATTGCTAAGGCGCAACGTCGTGCACGTTTGTAGTCGGATCGTCAAAGTCGTCTCCACTAAATCGATAGTTATCATCTCATCGAAAGATCGGACACCCTCGCCTCTATCACAATCCCAGTGGGACTCATAGTCTGCCCGACCGGTGATAGGGAAGGAGAGGTGGTTCGGCTTCCGGGACGGCGAGGATCTAGGACCCGAGGACCCGAGCGTTCGGTGAGCTGACACTATGGAGTCGCGGCAGACAGATACGTCCGTTGGTCCGGTGCTATCCTCCCGGGAGCGGTGGAGTGCAATGCGGATTACCATTGCCTCTTGCAACCCGCACGGGATGACACTCCAGTCAACGGATCCGGATTGGTAAAAGTCTGATCCACTGCGTAGAATGCCGGAGAAGGCCTAAAATCGATGAAGGTGAGCTCGAACGACAAAGGGGAGTGGAGAGAGGTGGTTAGGGTTTGCTCCGGCGAGCGGATGGAGACGAATATATGTGGGGTTGGGTGGGTCAGTATGGACCGGGTCTGATGTGGCGGGCGTGCCCAGGCGCACCCGGGTGCCCCATATTTGGGATGAATATGAGGGATGTCGGTCAGCCTGGGTTGTTGAGGCCCGTTTGAGGCATCCATTTGGGTCGAAAAATCATGACCGAGCGAGCTGCCTGGGCATTTGAGAAGGGTTTGGGGAGGTCGGTTGTAGATGCTCTTATGTACACTTTTTTCCCTACAAAATGAAGACTGCATTTTTAGTTGATTATTCTCTTACAATTGCGGTCGAACGAATTTTAAGATGACAATAACATCGAACTGCATTTACAGAACCGTGAATCTAGGCATGGTGCTTGATTCATTATCGTTTGGCTATCCATAAATAGCATGGTAGTTTTATAGAACTCGGTCATCTCAAATTACATCTCTTTTCACCCTCCAATGATGCTCAGTTTTTCTAAATTCATTTAGGACGCGTTTGGTTCACATCTCTGTTTTAGGGCATTTTGCATACTTATCTCAGTTGGGCCTGGTCGGGCAAATGCAGGGTAAAAACCAACATTTGTAAGTAGTTTGGTTGCCTGCATTAGGCTCCATGCATGAGGGGAGAACTAGTCAACGCGCTATTTGGTTGCCTACGTCGCTCTTGTTAGACAAACAACATGTTGTTTGGTTGCAATCGGCTAAAGATGTGATAACCACTTCTCACTAGTGGTGACCTTACCACACACACACACTTAACATTGTCTTGTCCTAGCTAGGAAACAAATTACAGTTTATCATGGCTACTAGCAAATGAAAGTACAAATTATTAAAATCCAACATGGTTGAATAGGGAAAGTTCAATAATGCTAACTAGGTGGAAGTTCATCGTCTTCCTCTTCCTCTTCCTCTGCTGCTGACGTGCTGTGTCGTCTTCTTTGCTTCTTCCGCTGCCTATTTCATCTTCTTCCTCTTGTTCTTCTGCTTCGGATCCTTGTCTCACCTTTGTTATCCCATATTGCGTGGGCCCACTCCAACCTTCTATTCTTCCACACTTTGTTGTCGAACACATCCACACCATGGCCGGAGCTGATCACCTCATCAGGAGTTACATCTTCCTCCTCCGGCACAAGTTCATCAACACCCATTGAAGGATCCAGTTATGCAGAATGCAACATGTAAGAACAATCTTAACATGGGTAGGGTAAGAGTGGAATGGCTTTTGATCCAGGATCTTGAACCTGTTCTTCGGAACTCCAAATGCTCTCTTAACCGTTACTCTAAGGCTGGAGTGTGTGCGATTGAGCAGCTCCTATGGAGTCCTAGGATAGTTCCTATCAGAGAAGTTGTTCAGATTTTACCTAGTTTTCCTAGAGGGTGGAAGAACACCTAGCCGACATGCATAGCCAGCATCTCCTAGGTAGAACTTGCCATCTAGGATGTTGATGCCATCATGACGACTCATGCTGTCACTGAGAATGTTAGCTTCATGTTCTGTTCCTTCTCAGCCAGCCATCACATATGTGAACTTCAGATCAAAGTCAGCAGCAGTTAGCACATTCAGACTTATGTAGTGCTTCCCCCCTCTTTATGCTGAAGCTTGTGACCTCGGCACTTTTGAAGTGACATGAGTACCATCTAATGCTCCAATGCAATCCTAGAATGGCATTGCAGTATGTTGTTAGTGCTCACCTTGAAGGTATGGCTACGGAAGAAAAATAATAACATATCAAGGCATGAACTACATACTGTCAGTGCTCACCTTGAAGTATGGATACCATCTTGGACTAGTGCGAATCTTGGTAGGAGTCTGGCCGGTTGGCGACTTGACCATCTCTCCTCTGAGCTCCCCAACAGCATACAGAACTTGCTTGAAGTACCTGGAGATGGTCTTCATTGACCTCCTGAAGGTGTTGTGTACAACCATGAACCTCTGGTTATGACGAACAACATGGAGAAATATTGCCACTTGCTCTTCCACAGTGGTGTGGATGCTATCTTCTAGCAACCCTCTGCTCTAAACGTCTGCACAAGCCTGGCGAAACGTGCTCTTCTCATTTGAAGCATCCACAGAGCCTCTATGTTGTTGTAGTTGTAGATGTAGTTCAGATTTGCAATCTTCTCCTGATCCCGGATTAACATCAGACAATACCAGATGAGAGGTTTCTCATTCCGATGAACAACTCTCTTATGGACCAACAGGATCCAGGCCTGGACCACAGCTATCAGCGATGCTGTCTGAACTAGAAGTTCCGTTCATTCGTTCACAATCTAAGCGACATCCATGGTGCGGTCAGTGATGGCACTATCGACCCTAAATGGTCTTATCGAACGACCTAACACATAAAAGGGGAGGGGTAGCTCACAAGCTTCGAGGTCTGGGAATACATGGCGAAGACGAGGATGGCTGGACGGAGGCGAACAAGAAAGGAAGAAGAAGAAGCTGCCATTGCCGGGGAGTGTTGTTTCTGCTGCAGGGGAGTGCTGGTGCCGCCACTTGCTGCTTCAGGGGAGTGTCGCAGCCGCAGATCTGAGTCGCCGCTGCCGCCAGTGCCAATAATAGAGGGGGGCATGTCCTACAGCTAGGGGTGAGCGGGTAAATGAGGTGGTGGGGGTACATTTCACGCCATCCCGCCTCGGCCGATTTTCCCATCCCACCATCTCCAACCGCATCCCCCCGCACCGTGCCCTACGTCGCGTCTTTGTTTTCCGCCCGAGTCAGCCTGCCTCACTGGAAACGGCCAATTCGAGCATTCCCAGCTAGCCAGGCTCTGGTTTGCTTTAGATTTTGTGCCGATGCGAGCTAGGCTCTGGTGTGCTTTAAGTTCCATGCTGATGCGAGCCAGGCCGGCTTGCACGCAACCAAAAAGGCCATTTTCATCCCGTCTGAGTCTGGTTTGACTATATGCAGCCTACCAAATGCGTCCCTAGTACTTCTTTATCAGATTTCTATCGACCTTAGTAAATACCTCAAATTCCTCAAGACTCAGTAGAGTCTGGTGCAAAAATTTTAGCACTAGCAAATTATGTAACTTTTTCCCCATTTTCCGGCAGATTTTCCTTTTGAGAATCATTTGCCGGCAGATTGTGCTCGTCTCTAGTGAAGAACAGTAGAGAAAACAATGGACGAAGATGGAGGAGGTTGGATCTGAAATCCTGGAATATGGTTGGTGCGGCCAGCCCAACAAACTGTCGTCTGATCAACAGAGATTCCGACCAGGACAGGGTGAGCGCATGTGCATGCATATCAGTATCCATGTGCACGTGAGACGTGACGTTACGTGACGACCACGAGCGCAGCCACCGCCGTGATACGTCTCCAATGTATCTATAATTTTTGATTGCTCCATGCTATGTTATCTACTATTTTGGGCAATATTGGGCTTTATTATCCACTTTTATATTATTTTTGGGACTAACCTATTAACCGGAGGCCCAGCCCAGAATTGCTGTTTTTTTGCCTTTTTCAGTGTTTCGAAGAAAAGGAATATCAAACGGAGTTGAAACGGAACGAAATCAACTGGAGAAGTTATTTTTGGAAGGAAATCTACCGGATGGACTTGGACCCCACGTCAGGAGCCAAGGGAGGTGCTCACAAGGGTGGGGGGCGCCCCCCCTAGGGCGCGCCCCCTGCCTCGTGGGGCCCCCGAAGCTCCACCGACGTACTTCCTGCACCCATATATACTCACGTACCCTAAAACTTCGAAAACAGACAATAGATTAGGAGTTCCGCCGCCAGAAGCCTCCGTAGCCACCGAAAAACCAATATAGACCCGTTCCGGCACCCTGTTGGAGGGGGCAATCCTTCCCCGATGGCCATCTTCATCATCCCGGTGCTCTCCATGATGAGAAGGGAGTAGTTCTCCCTCGGGACTGAGGGTATGTACAAGTAGCTATGTGTTTGATCTCTCTCTCTCTCTCTCTCTCTCTTTCTCTAGTGTTCTTGAGATGATACGATCTTGATGTATCGCGAGCTTTGCTATTATAGTTGGATCTTATGTTTCTCCTCCCCCTCTTCTCTCTTGTAATGAATTGAGTTTCCCCTTTGAAGTAATATTATCAGATTGAGTCTTTAAAGATTTGAGAACACTTGATGTATGTCTTGCCGTGGATATCTGTGGTGACAATGGGATATCACGTGATTCACTTGATGTATGTTTTGGTGATCAACTTGCGGGTTCCGCCCATGAACCTATGCATAGGGGTTCGCACATGTTTTCGTCGTGATTCTCCAGTAAAAACTTTGGGGCACTCTTTGAGGTTCTATGTGTTGGTTGAATAGATGAATCTGAGATTGTGTGATGCATATCGTATAATCATACCCACCGATACTTGAGGTGACATTGGAGTATCTTGGTGACATTAGGGTTTTGGTTGATTTGTGTCTTAAGGTGTTATTCTAGTACGAACTCTAGGGTTGTTTGTGACACTTATAGGAATAGCCCAACAGATTGATTGGAAAGAATAACTTTGAGGTGGTTTCGTACCCTACCATAATCTCTTCACTCGTTCTCCGCTATTAGTGACTTTCGAGTGACTCTTTGTTGCATGTTGAGGAATAGTTATGCGATCCAATTATGTTAGTATTGTTGAGAGGACTTGCACTAGTGAAAGTATGAACCCTAGGCCTTGTTTCAACGCATTGCAATGCCGTTTACGCTCACTTTTATCATTAGTTACCTTGCTGTTTTTATAATTTCAGATTACAAATACCTTTATCTATCATCCATATACCACTCGTATCACCATCTCTTCCCCGAACTAGTGCACCTATACAATTTATCATTGTATTGGGTGTGTTGGGGACACAAGAGACTCTTTGTTATTTGGTTGCAGGGTTGCTTAAGAGAGACCATCTTCATCCTACGCCTCCTATGGATTGATAAACCTTAGGTCATCCACTTGAGGGAAATTTGTTACTGTCCTACAAACCTCTGCACTTGGAGGCCCAACAACGTCTACAAGAAGAAGGTTGTGTAGTAGACATCAAGCTCTTTTCTGGCGCCGTTGCCGGGGAGGTTAGCGCTTGAAGGTATATCTTTAGATCTTGCAATCGAGTCTTTTAGTTTCTTGTTTTATCACTTGTTTAGTTTACGAAAGAAAACTATAAAAAATGGAATTGAGTTTGTCTCATACGCTTCACCTTTTTAATATCTTTCGTGAGTATGATGGAAAGGATAATTGTGCCCAAGTGCTAGAAGAAGAATGCATTAAAATGTTTGGCACTAAATATTTGAATGATGAGCATGATTGCAATGTTGTTAGTATGAATTCCTTAAATATCTATGATGCTAATGATATGCAAAGCCACAAGCTTGGGGAAGCTATGTTTGATGAAGATGATATTTTTTGTCCCCCAAGTTTTGATGAGCAAATTTATTATGATGAAAGCATGCCTCCTATCTATGATGATTATTGTGATGACACGTATGCTTTAAATAATAATAATAACAATGAAACTTGTCATCTTGATCTTAATTTTCAATCACATGATAGTTATTTTGTTGAGTTTTCTCCCACTATTATTCATGAGAAGAATTTTGCTTGTGTGGAGAGTAGTAAATTTTCTATGCTCATGAAAAGAATGCTTTAGGTGCTGGTTGTATTGTTGAATTCATTCATGATGCTACTGAAAATTATTATTAGGGAGGAACATATGCTTGTAGGAATTGCAATAACATCAAGTTTCCCCTCTATGTGCTTAAAATTTTGAAGTTATGCTTGTTTTACCTTCCTATGCAAGTTGATTCTCGTTCCCATAAGTTATTTGCTCACAAAATCCCTATGCATAGGAAGTGGGTTAGACTTAAATGTGCTAGTCATATTCTTCAAGATGCTCTCTTTATGTTACAATCCTTATCTTTTATGTGAGCATCGTTGAATTCATCATGCCTAGCTAGGGGCGTTAAACGATAGTGCTTGTTGGGAGGCAACCCAACTTTATTTTTGTCCCTTGCTTTTTTTCATGATTATTAATAAATAATTCATCTAGCCTCTGTTTAGATGTGGTTTTGTGATTTTAATTAGTGTTTGTGCCAAGTAGAACCTTTGGGAAGACTTGGGGAGAGTCTTGGTGATCATGCTGTAAAAAACAGAAACTTTAGCGCTCACGAGAATTGCTGCCATTTTTATTTGGAGAGTGATATTTAGTTAATTCTTTTTGCAGATGATTAGTAGATAAATTCCTCACGTCGAGAAATTTATTTGAGACTTTTATGAGTTCCATAAGTATACGTTTGATCCATATTACTACAGACTGTTCTGTTTTTTACAGATTCTGTTTTTCATGTGTTGTTTACTTATTTTAATGAATCTATGGCTAGTAAAAGAGTTTATAAACCATAGATAAGTTGGAATACAGTAGGTTTAACACCAATATAAATAAATAATGAGTTCATTACAGTACCTTATGATGGTGATTTGCTTTCTTATACTAACGGAGCTTACGAGTTTTCTACTTTATGTTTTGTGTTGTGAAGTTTTCAAGTTTTGGGTAAGGATTCGATGGACTACGGAATAAGGAGTGGCAAGAGCCTAAGATTGGGGATTCCCAAGGCACCCCGATGTAATATTAAGGATAGCCATGAGCCTAAGCTTGGGGATGCCCCGGAAGGCATCCCCTCTTTCGTCTTCATTCATTGGTAACTTTACTTAGAGCTATATTTTTATTCTCCACATGATATGTGTTTTGCTTGGAGCGTCAATTTATTTTGTTAGAATTTGCTTGCTGTTATTTAGAACAATGTTTTGCATCTTTTATTTCAATAAAAGTGGCATTGATAGCCTTTACTATGCCTATGTTACAAGTATACATGTTGCTGTTTGAAAACAGAAAGTTACCGCTGTTGCAATAATTCCCTAGAAAAGTCAGAATGTGATAAAATATTGAAACCTTTTGCATATTAAGGTATGATAAATTTACTACAGTGGGAATTTTCTTTCATAATTTTTGCAGCTAGGGAAGTATGGATGTTGCTGCATTCTTTACAGACTGTCCTGTTTAGGCAGATTGCTGTTATGATTGTATTGTTTGCATATGTTTGCTTCTTTAATGATTCTATTTTTGGATAGGACTATTAAATATACAGAGGCATTTAGTATGCAATGTTGAATAATAATTTTAGTGATTTTCTACAGTACAGTATGATAAGGTTTTTGCAATGTGTTATACTAACTTATCTCACGAGTCCTTGTTGAGTTTTGTGTGGATGAAGCTTTTGAGATTTAGGGAGACCGTGATATGAGAGGAATTAAGGATACACAAAAGCTCAAGCTTGGGAATTCCCAAGGCATCCCAAGATAATATTTCAAGAAGTCTCAAGCGTCTAAGCTTGGGGATGCCCCGGTTGGCATCCCACCTTTCTTCTTCAACAACTATCGGTTAGTTTCGATTGATCCTAAGTTTTTGCTTCTTCACATGATATTTGCCATTCTTAGAATGTCATTTTATTTTGCTTTGCTTGCTGTTTGAATAAAATACCAAGATTTGAGATTCTTAAATGTTAGAGAGTCTTCACATAGTTGCATAAGTATTCAACTACTCGTTGATCTTCACTTATATCTTTCGCAGTAGTTTGTCATTTGCTCTAGTGCTTCACTTATATCTTTTAGAGCATGGCGGTAGCTTTATTTTGAAGAAATAGATGAACTCTCATGCTTCACTTAGATTATTTTGAGAGTCTTAATAGGATGGTAATTTTTTCTAAAATCCTAATATGCTAGGTATTCAAGAATAATAAAACTTTCTTATGAGTGTGTTGAATACTAAGAGAAGTTTGATGCTTGATGATTATTTTGAGATATGGGGGTAATAATATCAAAGACGTGCTAGTTGAGTAGTTGTGAAATTGAGAAATGCTTGTGCTGAAGTTTGCAAGTCCCGTAGCATGCACATACGGTAAACATTGTGTAACAAATTTGAAACATGAGGTGTTATTTGATTGTCCTCCTTATGAGTGGCGGTCGGGGACGAGCGATGGTATTTTCCTACCAATCTATCCCCCTAGGAGCATGCGCGTAGTGCCGAGGTTTTTGATGACTTGTAGATTTTTTCAATAAGTATATGAGTTCCTTATGACTAATGTTGACTCCATGGATTATACGCACTCTCACCCTTCCATCCTTGCTAGCCTCTTCGGTACCGTGCATTGCCCTTTCTCACATCGAGAGTTGGCGCAAACTTCGTCGATGCATCCAAATCCCGTGATATGATGCGCTCTTTCACACATAAACCTCCTTATATCTTCCTCAAAACAGCCACCATACCTACCTATTATGGCATTTCCATAGCCATTCTGAGATATATTGCCATGCAACTTTCCATCATTCTGTTCATCATGACACATTCATCGTTGTCATATTGCTTAGCATGATCATGTAGTTGACATAGTATTTGTGGCAAAGCCACCGTTCATAATTCTTTCATACATGTCACTCTTGGTTCATTGCATATCCCAGGCATTCATATAGAGTCATCCTTGTTCTAGTATCGAGTTGTAATCATTGAGTTGTAAATAAATAGAAGTGTGATAATCATCATTATTAGAGCATTGTCCCAAATGAGGAATAAAAAAAAGAGAAACGCCATAAAAAAGAGAAATCCCCAAAAAAAGAGAAAGGCTATAAAAAAAGAGAAGGCCCAAAAAATAATGAGAGAAAAAGAGACAAGGGACAATGTTACTATCCTTTTACCACACTTGTGCTTCAAAGTAGCACCATGATCTTCATAGTAGAGAGTCTCTCATGTTATCACTTTCATATACTAGTGGGAATTTTTCATTATAGAAGTTGGCTTGTATATTCCAACAATGGGCCTCCTCAAGTGCCCTAAGTCTTCGTGAGCAAGCAAGTTGGATGCACACCCACTTAGTTTCTTTTGTTGAGCTTTCATACATTTATAGCTCTAGTGCATCCGTTGCATGGCAATCCCTACTCCTTGCATTAACATCAATCGGTGGGCATCTCCATAGGCCATTGATTAGCCTCGTTGATGTGAGACTTTCTCCTTTTTGTCTTCTCCACATAACCCCCCTCATTATATTCTATTCCACCCATACTGCTATATCCATGGCTCGCTCTCATGTATTGCGTCAAAGTTTATGAGTTTGAGATTACTAAAGTATGAAACAATTGCTTGGCTTGTCATCGGGGTTGTGCATAATGAGAACATTTTTGTGTGACGAAAATGAAACATGAATAAACTATATGATTTTGTAGGGATGAACTTTCTTTGGCCATGTTATTTTGAGAAGACATAATTGCTTAGTTAGTATGCTTGAAGTATTATCATTTTTTATGTCAATATGAACTTTTGTCTTGAATCTTTCGGGTCTGAATATTCATAACACAATTAAGAAGAATTGCATTGAAATTATGCCAACTAGCATTCCACATCAAAAATTCTTTCTGTTATCATTTACCTACTCGAGGACGAGTAGGAATTAAGCTTGGGGATGCTTGACACGTCTCCAGCGTATCTATAATTTTTTATTGCTCCATGCTATGTTATCTACTGTTTTGGGCAATATTGGGCTTTATTATCCACTTTTATATTATTTTTGGGACTAACCTATTAACCGGAGGCCCAGCCCAGAATTGTTGTTTTTTTCCCTATTTCAGTGTTTTGAAGAAAAGGAATATCAAACGGAGTCGAAACGGAACGAAATCAACTAGAGAAGTTATTTTTGGAAGGAAAGCTACCGGATGGACTTGGACCCCACGTCAGGAGCCAAGGGAGGTGCTCACGAGGGTGGGCGCCCCCCCTAGGGCGCGCCCCTGCCTCGTGGGGCCCCCGAAGCTCCACTGACGTACTTCCTGCACCCAGATATACTCATGTACCCTAAAACTTCGAGAACAGACAATAGATCGGGAGTCCTGCCGCCAGAAGCCTCTGTAGCCACCGAAAACCAATCTAGACCCGTTCCGGCACCCTACCGGAGGGGACAATCCTTCCCCGGTGGCCATCTTCATCATCCCGGTGCTCTCCATGACGAGGCGGGAGTAGTTCTCCCTCGGGGCTAAGGGTATGTACTAGTAGGTGTGTGTTTGATCTCTCTCTCTCTCTCTCTCTCTCTCTCTCTCTCTCTCGTGTTCTTGAGATGATACGATCTTGATGTATCGCGAGCTTTGCTATTATAGTTGGATCTTATGTTTCTCCTCCCGCTCTTCTCTCTTGTAATGAATTGAGTTTCCCCTTTGAAGTAATATTATCGGATTGAGTCTTTAAAGATTTGAGAACACTTGATGTATGTCTTGTCGTCGATATCTGTGGTGACAATGGGATATCACATGATTCACTTGATGTATGTTTTGGTGATCAACTTGCGGGATCCTCCCATGAACCTATGCATAGGGGTTGGCACATGTTTTCGTCGTGATTCTCCGGTAGAAACTTTGGGGCACTCTTTGAGGTTCTATGTGTTGGCTGAATAGATGAATCTGAGATTGTGTGATGCATATCGTATACTCATACCCACGGATACTTGAGGTGACATTGGAGTATCTAGGTGACATTAGGGTTTTGGTTGATTTGTGTCTTAAGGTGTTATTCTAGTACGAACTCTAGGGCTATTTGTGACACTTATAGGAATAGCCCAACGGATTGATTGGAAAGCATAACTTTGAGGTGGTTTCGTACCCTACCATAATCTCTTCGTTCGTTCTCCGCTATTAGTGACTTTGGAGTGACTCTTTGTTGCATGTTGATGGATAGTTATGTGATCCAATTATGTTAGTATTGTTGAGAGGACTTGCACTAGTGAAAGTATGAACCAGAGGCCTTGTTTCAACGCATTGCAATACCGTTTACGCTCACTTTTATCATTAGTTACCTTGCTGTTTTTATAATTTCAGATTACAAATACCTTTATCTATCATGCATATACCACTTGTATCACCATCTCTTCGTCGAACTAATGCACCTATACAATTTACCATTGTATTGGGTGTGTTGGGGACACAAGAGACTCTTTGTTATTTGGTTGCAGGGTTGCTTGAGAGAGACCATCTTCATCCTACGCCTCCTACGGATTGATAAACCTTAGGTCATCCACTTGAGGGAAATTTGTTACTGTCCTACAAACCTCTGCACTTGGAGGCCCAACAACGTCTACAAGAAGAAGGTTGTGTAGTAGACATCACGCCGCCGCAGCCGGCCACCTGTGTCAGCGCCGACCACCGCCTTCCACTTACCAGCTAGCAGGGCGGCGACTCACCTGGGGATCCACATGAAACTACTTACATAAACCTTAATTTTTCTCGACCATGGCCCATGGGGCTACATCAAAGACTAAACTAAACAGTTGCTAGGTCATCCACGCTATCCGTATCTAAATGCACAGTACTATGAAAAGAAAATTTCATTGGGATTCAGTGTTCAGTGCAGCCTAGAGTAATTAAGCATAATCTCATGATGACATTAGATCATTTTACTGTTGACGAATCTTGAGTGATAGTGGTACAGTGTCATTTGGTGTTGATGAAGTCCAGCAACATTTCTGGTGGAAAATTAGCTAGGCCCATTGTTGATTTCGCTGGTCCTCATGCTCACTGTTCCTGTTGTCGGTGTCAAAACCGGCGGATCTTGGGTAGGGGGTCCCGAACTGTGCGTCTAAGGTCGATGGTAACAGGAGACAAGGGACACGACGTTTACCCAAGTTCGGTCCCTTTCTACGGAGGTAATACCCTATGTCCTGCTTGATTGATATTGATGAATATGAGTATTACAAGAGTTGATCTACCTCGAGATCGTAATGGCTAAACCCTAGAGGTCTAGCTTGTATGGCTATGACGATGAGTGTCCTATCCGGACTAAGTCCTCCAGTTTATATAGACACCGGGAGGATCTAGGGTTACACAAGGTCGGTTACAAAGAAGTGAATCTACATATTCGGTCGCCAGGCTTGCCTTCCACGCCAAGAAGAGTCCTATCATGACACGAGTACAGTCTTCGGTCTTCATATCTTCACAGCCCATTAGTCCGTCCCATGGCTAACAGGTCGGACGCCCGAGGACCCCTTAGTCCAGGACTCCCTCAGTAGCCCCTGAACCTGGCTTCAATGACAAGGTATCCGGCGCGTAGTGCTGTCTTCGGCATTGTAAGGCGGGTTCCTCCTTCCAAACTCCAAAATAGTCTTCGGACGAATTGATTCTGTCTGAACCTGTAACATACAGCCGTAGAGCATATAGCATTCTACGAATCCAATCTGCTGACAACTTTTAGTAATGGGACATCATGCTTCTTGGCCATTATTTCGAACCGTTTCACGTCCTGCTGTCCCACGTTTCGGGGCGTGGTTGTCATTGACATGTCTTTTCAAAGCAGAGATCGTGTCCCCTAATTGTGGGATTTTCATCAATACGAGCGTGGGTAACACAACTGTCCTGCGGGAAAGATTCCTTAGGAATAGGCAGGTTCTTAGACTTAGGAGGAGGCGTTTAATACCCGCTGCCTTTATAAAGGAACCAAGGGCCGTCTTTTGTGCCAAACATCTCCTCAGCCTTCCCAACCTCGAGTTCTAGCACCCAAGGTTCGACATCATCGTTGCGAGCCTCCCCATCATGTCCGGACCCAACTCTCAAGGTCTTTGGGCGGCTTCCTCCATTATGGAGGAGGATATCGCAAAGTTTCGGGCGGCCAAATATTTGACTGCGGAGGTCCACCACAGGCTTCCTGCTCAAGGACAGGTTATTCCGACCCCTAGATCTGGTGAGAGGGTCATATTCATCTCCCACTTCCTTCGGGGGCTAGGGTTTGCTATTCACCCCTTCGTCCGGGGGCTAATGTTTTACTACGGACTAGATTTTCATGACCTAGCCCCGGACTCTATCCTCCACGTCTCGGCATTTATCATTACATGCGAGGCCTTCCTCCGAATCCGCCCACACTTCGGCTTATGGCTCAAGTCCTTCAGTGTGAAGCCGAAGGTAGTCGTTGGGGAACAGGTGGAATGCGGCGGTGCTACGATCAGCCAACTCACCAGCACTCCTTGGTCGAAAGGTTCTTTTACCGATACTTCCAATAACTGGCCGCGGGAGTGGTTTTACGTTCCAGAGCCCTGGAGCGCCAAGTGGGTAGCCGCACCCAAATTCCGTCCTGGCCCATCGTTACAGCTTGCGTCATGGGTTAACAAGGGGGTGGATTAGGGATCAGTTGATGAAGTGCAGACTTTACAAAGCCGCATCCGAACCCTCCTCGAGAGACACATCAATCTAGTCAACGTGATCCAAGTGATGTTAGTTTGCTGAATCCTGCCATGCTAGCGTAGGTCTCGCCGTATGTGGGAGCTCAATCCAGAAGGACCACAAACCCTCCAACACTTCTTCGGCACCACACACAAAGGGACGTGGAAGTTATTTTTGGGAAGCGGAAACATTGGCTTGCTCTGGATCTAGGGAAAGAGCGGTTATAGGAGCAATCTCCTGTATGCAGCCAGATGACATATTTAGGTCATGGTCATCTGGGTGACTAGGAGCGGCTGCCGCGGTCTCGAATCCGGCGAAGATCAAGTCTCCATGGATGTCCGCAACGTAGTTCAAGCTCCCGAATCTGACCTGATGGCCAGGGGCATAGCTTTCGATCTGCTCTAGATGGCCAGACGAGTTGGCCCGTAGTGCGAAGCCGCCGAACACAAAGATCTGTCCGGGGAGGAAGGTTTCTCCTTGGACAGCATCATTATTGACGGTCGAAGGGGCCATCAAACCTTTTAGCGATAGCATAGAGGAACTCTCAATCAAAGCACCAATGTCGGTGTGAAAACCGGCAGATCTCAGGTAGGGGGTCCTGAACTGTGCGTCTAAGGTCGATGGTAACATGAGACAACGGACACGATGTTTACCTAGGTCCGGGCCCTCTCTACGGAGGTAATACCCTACGTCCTGCTTGATTGATATTGATGAATATGAGTATTACAAGGGTTGATCTACCTCGAGATCGTAATGGCTAAACCCTAGAGGTCTAGCATGTATGGCTATGACAATGAGTGTCCTATCCGGACTAAGTCCTCCGGTTTATATAGACACCGGGAGGATCTAGGGTTACACAAGGTCGGTTACAAAGAAGGGAATCTACATATTCAGTCACCAAGCTTGCCTTCCAGGCCAAGGAGAGTCCTATCCGGACACGAGTACAGTCTTCGGTCTTCATATCTTCACAGCCCATCAGTTCGGCCCATGGCTAACAAGCCGGACGCCCCAGGACCCCTTAGTCCAGGACTCCCTCACCTATCGACAATGAACGTGTCGGACAAGCCAAATTAAACGAACCATGAATCTACTATATCTAAATAGGAGCACCCCACTACTTGAGTTCTCTTGACATGCAGACTATCCATATCAGCACTCACGTGCAGCCATCCATCTCAGCAAGTCTGCCACCTTACCAAAAAAATCCATGAGACAAATTTTGTGAGCGCACGCAATAAATCTATAGAAACCTAAAACGTCCTAGCTAAAAATCAGGACACTATTTTTACATACACCTACTGATCGCCCTTGCGGTGGTTAAGGTTGCATGCGAAGGCGAATAATCAGGCACTTACTACTAGAATTTATCATAACAACTTGGAGAGAGAATAATAGGGCCTTTGATTCCAAGGAGGAGAATTATGCTTCCTTCTAATTAAGACACATCTTGGTGGCGCTGTGATGGCCCTCCACAGAGCATTGATGGATTTCCTTCCCCTTGGTCTTCATCTTCTCATAACTGATTGAGTCTCATAGTTACGTAGATTTTCTCCTCTTGCCCAACACAATACTCCATTCCTAGCAGCTCTCTCTCTCTCTCAGGTAGAATTTGTATGTGCGCAAGCCTGCACAGATTGGAAATTTCATCGAAGTATTACACATAGGCATTCCTCTCTCTCTCTCTCTCTCTCTGTGTGTGTGTGTGTTTATGTGCGTGAGCATGCACATATTGGAAATTTTATCACAGTATTGCACTTGGGAGGTTCTACCATCCACTATCTACATTTATCGTGCATTAGTTTGTTCAAATTTCCTATCTTTAAGTTCATTTGTATCCAGACATTTCATTTGAGGTTCAACTTATTATGCTAAGAAATTTGGCATTTGGCCTGCTTGGTTAAGCATTTAGGAAGCATTTTCGGCAGAACGAATGAATTTCAAATGTGCATTACAACACCCTCGGGGTAGTATTCTGTAAAAAAATTATTTATCAAAAATAAGGTGTTTTTGCAAGATTTGTGGCTCAAGTATTCTTTTCATTTTATCATTTTTTGCAAGTCTATCCATCTCTTTGATGCGGTCATATGACTGGATTGAGATTAGTTTACAACATTCGTGCTGTCAGGCTATGTCTACAAGTTTTATAGTTCCTTCTATATATGCCCAGGGTTACTCGAGGATTTGTTGGTGAATTTACTTCTAAATCCTCTTTGTTGAAATAATACACACTAATTTTAGATTGTTTTTTTAGCTTTCACCTACTTGATGACGAGAAGGCAAGCAATAGGAATAGAGAAGAATGCGTAGTATCAAATTTGCAGCTGGATATAGTATTTTTGTCTTCACCTTTTTTGTTATAGAAGAACCATTTTGTTTGTCCCCAAATATATTTAATCATCATATGTTCACTTACTATCTCTCATATATTGTTTGACTACCTCTAATTATTTTTATTTACTCAACTCTCTAGGGGTTAGTATCCTAATATTGTTGAGCAAGAGATCTGTGAATTGTTTGTGATATGCTTCGTTGTAGAGCTTCTCTTCAATGTTGCTTTTTTGCTTTTGATTCCAACAGAGTACATAATACAATTTATCATTTTCTGATTTGCTCATTTTTGGTGCTGATCCAGAGAGCTTTGGTTTCGAGTTCTATGTTTATTATTTAAGATAATATAATGTATTATTTTCTGATTTGGTCATTTTTGGTGCAGATGCAAAGAGCTTTGGTTCCAAGTTCTATGCTTATCATATCCACAAAAAAAGGTTCTATGCTTATCATTTAAGAGATTGCAAGTGATGTTTGGAAAATTCCACACCACCATTTTTCAGTTTCAAGTGGCAAGATGCACTCTTTAGGCTTACACATTTGTGGATCGAATCCACCAACTAAATGATTCATGGTATATAAATGTTTGTCCCATTTGTCTACAGGAAGTGAGCATCACACATAGCTATCCTAAGGAAGTTTCCAAGTTTTTTATTACTGAGTCAAGATTATATAGCAGGTTAGAATATTATTATAATTCATTGTTTTCTATTCACAAATGTTGCATCATTATAGTATGCTAGGTTGTTTACAACTTTGTAGCATGACGAACCTTTTGTGTACATTGTCAAAGCAACATGACTCTTCATAGTCTCACTCAACCCTTTGAAACTTCAATAGCCAGTTTGTGATTTGTGTCATGCTCTATAGAGATGCCTAACAAAATTTACAAATTTCGGCAGCAACGCGCGGGGTATCTACTAGTATACGGATGTGTTTCCCCCCTGAGATTGACCAGCATAAGCAAGCAGACAAAGTGAAAAGTTTCCTGTCGGTAAGGACGCAAACCATGCTGTCAGTTCATCAGGTACATGTTTCAGGTGAGTGAGAAGTGCGGATCTTAAAGCTAGCACTCCGCGGAGGTATGCATAAAAACCGTGGTTAGATGCCGGAAATCCGCTGTTGCTCCCGGGAGGGCGCGCTCCTGCCCGTGAAAAATATATTTCAAAGTGGCAAAAAATTTCAAATTTTTTTTGACATATACATGTTGACATTATATGTGTGCACGTCAAGTTTGGGAGAAAACCGACATTTTTTCTGACTTGTTTAAAAACGACAAGAGGATGTCTTGTGAAAAGCATTTTTAACACTGGATTTTATCTTTTTCACACGCGACACATAAGTTGTCGGTTTTTCTCGAAACGAATTTGTGAGCATGTACAATATCGAGATGTACGCGCATGGTGATGGTGGAGTGTGGGAGAGGTGGTGGCCGCGGAGCTTCTCGTCGGCCTAACGAAACCCTAGATCGGATTGGTGTGTTGGTGGTGTTGTGGTGCATGGTAAACCTCGTGATGCGTGCCCCGGCACCCGAACTCTTTATATTGCGCTGGCAAAAAGGGCCCACCAACCATGGTTTCGTTGGCGCCCCCGATCAGGGCGCGATTCAAGGGCCCGTTTGACCCATTGGGCTCGAACGGGAGAGAGATCAATCTAACATTTTCCCCCTTGATCTCAACTTTACTTTTAACCTTATACTTTCTAGTTTATTTGTTTCATCACATATTGGTAGATAGATCATGTTTCATCATCACAGATTAATTGCCGATAGAATCATACAGCTACAACATACGTTTTTTTCAGAGACAAATTCTATTCCTTTCGGGCCCATCCAGGAATAATAAGGCTCTCCCTTAAACCCATGCGGTCTAAGTGTTCCTTGAATACATTGGGTGGTAAGCCTTTCTGTTGGGGAACACAGTAATTTCAAAAAAAAATCCTACGCACATGCAAGCTCTAACATGGTGACGCGTAGCAACGAGAGGGGAAGAGTGTTGTTCGCGTACCCTCGTAGACCATAAGTGGAAGCGTTATGACAACGCGGTTGATGTAGTCATACGTCTTCATGATCCGACCGATCCTAGCACCAAAAGTACGACACCTCCGCGATCTGCACACGTTCGGCTCAGTGACGTCTCATGAACTCTCGATCCAGCTGAGTGTCGAGGGAGAGCTTCGTCAGCATGACGACATGATGACGATGATGATGAGGCTATCATCGCAGGGCTTCGCCTAAGCACTACGATGATATGACCGAGGTGGATTATGGTGGAGGGAGGCACCGCACACGGTTACGGGATCAATGATCAACTTTTGTGTCTATGGGGTGCTCCCTGGCCACGTATATAAAGTATGGAGGGAGGAGGAGGCCGGTCCTCATAGGGCGCGCCCAAAGTGTGGAGTCCTACTAGGACTCCCTAGTCCTAGTAGGATTCCACCTCCCAGAGATGATGGAAAGCAAAACACGCCCACCGGATTTCCCGTCCAATAGGGCGGACGACTTGGAGGTGTCGTCGCGGAGGGTCTCCCCCGACCAACAAGTGGTGCAAGGGATGATGAAGACATTGCCCGAAGGTGATACTTCGGTGGCCCAAGGTCCAGGGGACAAAAATGAGGGCCCCGGTGTCGGTGTCAAAACCGGCGGATCTCGGGTCGGGGGTCCTGAACTGTGCGTCTAGGCCGGATGGTAACAGGAGGCAGGGGACATGATGTTTTACCCAGGTTCAGGCCCTCTTGATGGAGGTAAAACCCTACGTCCTGCTTGATTAATATTGATGATATGGGTAGTACAAGAGTAGATCTACCACGAGATCAGAGAGGCTAAACCCTAGAAGCTAGCCTATGGTATGATTGTATGTTATGGTTGTTGTTCTACAGACTAAAACCCTTCGGTTTATATAGACACCGGAGAGGGTTAGGGTCACACAAGGTCGGTTACAAAGGTGGAGATATCCATATCCGTATTGCCCAGCTTGCCTTCAATCTTGTATCTTCACAGTCTAACAGTCCGGCCAATGGAGATAGTCCGGCGGTCCGGAGACCATCTAATCCAGGACTCCCTCAGTAGCCCCTGAACCAGGCTTCAATGACGATGAGTCCGGCGCGCAGTATTGTCTTCGGTATTGCAAGGCGGGTTCCTCTCCATATTCTGTGTACCTGTCGAAATAATGTCCGGTTTCTTGTGAATGTTTGTACTCCTTGGCTTCCACACCCAATAATGGCCACTTTCCACGTGTCGAGCGAATGTGACGAGTCGGGGTGTTTTCACATTTACCCCCCTAGCTGTGTGAATGAGCCGCCTATTTAAAAAGACGAGGATTCAGATCCAAATCACACCATCCTCCCTCGGCGAGCCTTCATCGGAGCGTGCCCGACAGAGATCCATTCCATCATGGCCGGCCGACGCAGCTCCTCTTCTCGCACCCCCAGCTCCAAGCCTGGAGATTGGGAGAGATGTTCCGTCCCGCACAGCAAATTAGTGATGCTCTAGTCCAAGGGATTTCTTCCCCCAGCGTGCATGGTCCCGGTTCGAGCCGGGCTCGCCACCTATAATGGCAGAGAGAAAGCGGAGAGCCTTCCCAATCCCTCCAAGGGAGAGGGGGTATGCCTTGTCCCTTATTTAGTAAGGGGGCTCGGATTTCCAAGTCATCTGTTTCTCCGGGGGCTCCTAGAGTTCTACGGCCTCGAGTTGCACAACCTTACGCCTGCCTCCCTGCTGCATATCGCGGGATTCGTAGCCCTTTGCGAGTTGTTTTTGGGCTGTGAGGCTCATTTCGCTCTGTGGAAGAAGTTGTTCTGCCTTGTGCCCCGTTCTCAGAAGGGGTCAATATATCAAGTGGGCGGAGCCGAAGTGTGGCATATTGCTGGGACCGGATACCTGGCTGGGGCCCCAAAGAAGACGTCCGAAGACTAGCCTTCAGAATGGTTTTATATAGAAGACGCCCCCCTTCCGGATCCTATCTGGGTCGGCCTTCCTGAGTTCGACAGCGCCCCTTTGAAGAAGCGCCGGAGCTGGCGTCCGCGGAGCCCCCTGGAGGAAGATGACAGGGACATTCTTTACCTGATGAGCCGGATAAGTTTTTTAGCTCGATTCAGATTGACCATGATCGAGGTCATGGCCATATGCATCATGCGGGGGGTGCAGCCGCTTCAGTATAGAGGCCACCCCATGTGGGATTTCAACGGGGAGGATGACGCCACCCGCCACGGCCGCAAAGGGCCGGGATCAGCTGATGATCTAAAAAATATCGTATCCACTTTGTACAAGGGAGAAGAGGAGGAATTCCTGCATGTCAAGCCGCAGGGCGGATTTTCTATGTATAATCCTCCGAGTTGGGTAAGCGGAGACTTTTTATCGCCCATCCATTTCATATTCCCGTAGTTAAGTATTCATTCTAGCGATTTCATCACAGGAGCTGCGCCAGGCTGTAAAGGAGATAAACAACCCTCCTCCACAACCTGAGGACCCTGGACGGTCCCTTGAAACGGCCTCCCAGGAGGATCCGGACATATCTGTGGAGCTGATTGATGGGGTATTTTACCAATGGAGTAATGACAATGCCTTGGTGGCCATCACGGCCGATTACCCTGGGCTAGTTCCAGCCTCACAGGTGACTGAGACCGAAGTCCCAGCACTTAAAAAGGGATCCGTCCTTGCACTTTTTTGATTGCCGTTGTCGGTGTCAAAACCGGCGGATCTCGGGTAGGGGGTCCCGAACTGTGCGTCTAGGCTGGATGGTAACATGAGGCAAGGGACACGAAGTTTTACCCAGGTTCGGGCCCTCTCGATGGAGGTAAAACCCTACGTCCTGCTTGATTAATATTGATGATATGGGTAGTACAAGAGTAGATCTACGACGTGATCGGAGAGGCTAAACCCTAGAAGCTAGCCTATGGTATGATTGGGTATGAATATGATGTCCTACGGACTAAAACCCTCCGGTTTATATAGACACCGGATAGGGTTAGGGTTACATAGAGTCAGTTACAATGGTAGGAGATCTACATATCCGTATCGCCAAGCTTGCCTTCCACGCCAAGGAAAGTCCCTTCCGGACACGGGACGAAGTCTTCAATCTTTTATTTTCATAGTCCAGGAGTCCGGCTGAATGTATAGTCCGGCCATCCGGACACCCCCTAATCCAGGACTCCCTCAGTAGCCCCTGAACCAGGCTTCAATGACGATGAGTCCGGCGCGCATATTGTCTTCGGCATTGCAAGGCGGGTTCCTCCTCCAAGTACTTCGTAGAAGATTTTGAACACAAAGATAGTGTCCGGCTCTGCAAAATAAGTTTCCACATATTGCCACAGAGAGAATAATATTTACACAAACCTAATCTGCTGACGTATTCCGTAGTGTGACATCACACCACAACCAAGCTTTTATTCGAACCGTTTTACTGTCCCATCTCAGCGTGTTATGCGAGGCGGTTTCCTTGGCACGTCTTGTTAAAGTAGAGATCATGTCCCCTTATTCCAGGATTCTCATCAATACGGGCATGGGTAACCCAACCGCGCCATTGATTACGGCGCTTGGGGGATAAGCGAGTTTACCAGGCTTGTGGGGACGCATAGTCGCGTCCACCCATATAAGGGGATAAGGATCCATCTTTTCACCTACGCCTTCTTCCTCCTTTGCCTATCCATTTTCGCGCACTCGAGCTCCAGCGCCCATGTTCGCACTCCCCACCTCAACCTTCTCCAGCCATGTCCGGAGCGGGAAACAAGTGGATGGTCTCCTCTGTCACGGAGGGACACATCAAAAAACTGAGGAAGGCCGGATACTTGTCTAACGACATCATGTACCGGCTTCCCGAAAAGGGGCAGCTCATCCCCACCCCTAGGCCCCATGAGAGGGTGGTGTTCCTCCCCCATTTCCTCCGTGGACTGGGCTTCCCTCTTCACACATTTGTCCGTGGCTCATGTTCTACTATGGCCTGGATTTCCACGATCTGGCCTCGAACTTTGTCCTCAACATCTCGGCGTTTATCGTCGTGTGCGAGGCTTTCCTCCGCATCCGCCCCCATTTCGGCCTATGGCTCAAGACTTTCAATGTCAAGCCGAAGGTGGTGCGCGGCAACCAGGCAGAGTGCGGAGGCACCATGGTGGGCAAGATGGCCAACGTCTTATGGCTCGAGGGCTCCTTTGTGGAGACCCTGAAGGGGTGGCAATCGGGGTGGTTTTACATCGCCGAGCCGCGTGACCCCGAATGGGTCGCAGCCCCCGAGTTTCGATCCGGACCCCCTACGCGGCTCACCTCCTGGAAGGAGATGGGCCTGTCATGGGGTAAAAAAGGAGAGCTGACCGGACTCCAATCATGCGTCCAAATCCTGGTGGACAAGAAGCTCAAACTTGTCAACGTAGTCCAGGTTATGCTCATCCGCCTGATCCTCCCGTGCCAACAACGGGCTTTCAACCTGTGGGAGTTTGACCCGGCGCGTTACCAAACTCCGAGCAGGCTTTTCGACACGATGTACGAAGATTCCTAGAAGGTGCTTTTCAAGGGCGCCGAGGCCCCCGCATTCGCTACCGAGGATCGCAGATTTAGTACAGAGCGTCACGCTCTTGCAGTAAGCTATTTTTTCCTTTTACAGGGTATTAGTTTTTCATAGTTGGACTCCATGGGGGATCTAAGCTCCCTTATCTTTGACAGGATTGGCAGGTGACGTCCGGACAGATCAACTGTCCGGCTCCTTTGCCCAAAGGCCCAGTGGACGCTCGCTTGGCGAAGCTGCTGGTTCTGGCACCCTATGTGGTGCTGGAGAAGAAGTCCGCGAAAAAGGCCATGGGGACTTGAAAGAGTGCCCGACGCCAGGAGGTGTCGGATCCATCATCCGACGGTTCCGAGGTGCATTCCTCCCGTGAAGACGAGGAGGAAGAAGAAGAGACCTCTCCCCCTCCAGCGGGAGGAGAGAAGAAAAGGAAGGCCGCCCTCTCTGGGGAGGCCGGAGGGTCCAAGAAGGACAAAACCCTTCCTCCGGACTACTCCACCGACGCCGACGACGGCGGAGAGGAGTGGCCGCCCAGGGCCAAGCCCCTGGCAAAATCGTAAGTATCCGGATACCAGAGTAATTCATAGTATTCGTTTATTGCACAGCTTTCCCTTATGTCGAATATGTTTATGTAGCCCACCCAAAGACCGGCTCGACGCGTCGACGAGCGGCTCGCCGGACTCGTCGGATGTGAACTCACTTCCGACGGCTTCCTCCCCCCGCCCTACGGACGACGCCGAAGTGTTGTCCCAACAGGTTCCAAGACGGGAGGAGGTGGTCCTAGAGGCGCCGCGAGGCGACCTCCCGGACTCCAGGAGTAAAGGGGATGAAACCCCCCAGGGCTCCAAGCCCAGCCCTAGGCCGGACACCGCTCCAGAACCTTCAAAGGTTCCAGAGTCCGTCGGGGGACCTCCTTCTAGGAGGAGCAAGCCCACCGTGTCGGTGACCTCCGTCCAACCGTAGGTGCCGGACAATCTGTTGGAGGCACTCAAAGGCGCCTCCATCGACGAGGACCACCGCACCATTATGAGTGCGATGGTCCAGAAGGTTCAGTCCGCCAAGAGCGGACTGAACGAAGCTTGTACTAGCCTTTTAACGGGCTTTGAGGTAAGTGAAGAATGTGTAAATAATATTACTACATAGACAGTAGCCCCTGATGCTCTGTTTGGCGTTCGGGAAGAAAAGCCGCATAGAGGATCAAATAAAATTCGCAGGAGTCTAACAAAAAGGAGTCAATATGCATATGCAGGCTTCTCTGCTTGCGTCCGCCGCACTGACTGCGGAAGTAGACACACTAAAGCAGAACCTCGAGCGGTCCGAGCGAGAGCTTGGGCGTGCCAAGAAGCAGCTCGAGGATAATGAAGGTAAGAAATACCTTGTTTAAATATATATAAAAAGGTGCAATTTCAAAAAATGACAGGATTATCGTGGCTATTGTAGGGGCCATGTCTGAGGTGGCGACCCTTAAGCAAGAGCTGGTCGAGGCCGAGAACAGGGCGGCCATGGAGCGCACCGAGCAGGAGAAGTATGAGGCCGAGGTTGGCAAGGTGCGGCAAGAGCTCCAGGCTCTAATGGAAAAACATGAGAGTTTGGAGCTTGACTCAAAGACACGAGCGTCCGAGCTTGCGGCGGCTATTGAAAATACCAAGTCTGCCAAGGCCGAATCCCAGAAGACCCTCCAGGAGTTGGATGAGGTGAAGAAGATAGCGGCGGGTAAGGCATTCTTTATGCAAAGAAAACACATAAACGTGAGTTACTTGTTACTTACCCGAATCTGGAGCTCTCCAGGGGCGTTTGCAGATCTTCCCCGGAGTGTGTCCGATGCTGTCGCATTCTATCGAACCGAGGAGGGCAGCTCGACAGAGAAGGTGTTCTGGTCTCAGTATGCTGAGGCCGGACACCCCGTGCCCCTAAGCGACCAGCTGAAGGAACTGGTCGAGCTCCACAAGGCGGCCGAACAGGCCATGAAGGGCCTCATAGTTCGGCAATGGCCTGGAGGGGCTCTGCCTGGGAGCTATTTCGGGCTGGTGCGGCGGCTGGCGGAGGCCTATCCAAGGCTCGAAGTCATCAAGCGCTCCGTCTGCATTGAAGGTGCCCGTAGGGCCCTTGCCCGTGCTAAGGTGCACTGGGGCAAGCTGGATGCTGAGAAGCTTGTGAAGGACGGGCCACCACAGGACAAAGAGCATCGCAAGCCCGAGAATTATTATAAGGATGTTCTGAAGGATGCCTGCCTTGTGGCGGATGAATGTTCTAGGGATGTAATTTTTGAGTGAAACTTGCTCGTTTTGTCTTGTGCGCTGAAAACTTGTTCATATGCGCTAAGCAATGCTGTTGGAATTTAAAATATTACCTTCTGTACGGCTGTTTATCAATTCTGAGAGATGGCAAGTCATCGGCTTCTGCCCCCGTGCCGCTAGTGCTGGGGTGATCGGGGATAAACCTGAGCGCTCTTTTTCCCATGTTTGGGTCCTTCGAGGGAGGCGCTCAGCCCAACGAACAAGGCAATCGGACTATAATGCGTGAACACTCTCACTTAGCCATAGAATTCTATAATTTTAAATTTCGGCAAAGCCCTTGGTATTCGGAAGACCGAGTTCAGGGCGCTATCCACGCCTTGGCCAGATAGAGCTGGCTCCTGGCTCTAAGCGGCATAAGTCGTTAAGGACTCGAAAAACCTCTCGAACAGCGACCAGCTCTCGCTTCATCATGACAGTCAATTTTAGCTTTCTCCACTGAGGTGCTCGACCCAGCTCAACTAGGGCACAATCGCAGTGGTTCTCCTAGTGCTACCTTAGCCGATATAACGGAACGTAAGGCACCAAAACATAGGAGCCGGGCAAACCCAAGTATTGACCCAAGACATGATTCGGAGCCGATGCATATAATGCTATAAGTTCAGGGTGCCGCACTTGTTAAAGTGTTCGGACTTCTCACACCATATTGAGGGGTACTAAAGCCCCTGGCGTATTTAGGCAGTACCAAAGTGTACGGGTGCAATATGTTGTTAAGGAACATATATATATATATGTATATATATATAAAGAGTAATGCAAAAATAGACAAAAGCTATGCACTGTTTATTAAAGAGGGCTGTGATCAAAGCAGGACGATACAAATAATGTGATCAAAGCTATGCACTATGTAACATGTCCGTTCCAGGGGCAAGCTGCGGAATCTTATGCGAAACAGGTATACTGCTCGTGATAGAGACCACCTGGGAGTTCCGTAATGCGGCACGGCTTGTCTGCTTCCCTGGTTCTTGCATCGTTTGTGCGGCAATTGAACTGCCGAACAGGCCTTCCGAAGAGTGGAGTCCTGAAAGTAAGAGAAGATTAAAAAATCGGCAGCCCTTGGTGCGGTTTAAGCCGTGTTTCGGGTGTGCCGTGATGGTGCCCCTCCCCCTGTACCCATGGTATTTCTAGAGCGTAGTTATGCACGCGAAGTACTGGTGTTGCATTTTTGCGAGGGCTGGGGTTGGGGCCGCATTGCTACGCCTGCTCGGATCGTGCCAGGCGGTCTTGTTGTAGGTTACTCCGGGCGCGCTTGACGGTGTCCGGTCGTTTAATGGCCGGACTGGAGAACTGCCTGGAGAGGCTGCTTTGTACTTCCGCTGCAAGGGTCGCTGTGTGCTCCTCTGTTCGGAGGGAGCGTTCGGTGTTTCCATTGACCGTAATTACTCCTCGAGGGCCTGGCATCTTGATCTTAAGGTATGCTTAGTGCGGTACCGCATTGAACTTGGCGAATGCGGTTTGCCCGAGCAGTGAATGATAGCCACTGCGAAATGGGACTATGTCGAAGATTAACTCCTCACTTCGGAAATTATCCGGAGATCCGAAGACCACTTCAAGTGTGACTGAGCCTGTACAGTTGACCTCTACACTTGGTATTACGCCTTTAAAGGTCGTTTTGGTGGGCTTAATCCTCGAGGGATCTATGCCCATTTTCCCCACTGTATCCTGGTAAAGCAGGTTCAGGCTACTGCCGCCGTCCATAAGGACTCTAGTGAGATGAAATCCGTCAATAATTGGATCTAGAACCAATGTGGCGAATTCGCCATGACGGATGCTAGTAGGGTGGTCCCTTCGATCAAAGGTGATCGGGCAGGAGGACCATGGGTTGAACTTTGGGGTGACTGGCTCTACCACATATACGTCCCTTAACGCGCGCTTCCGCTCCCTCTTGGGGTCGTGGGTTGCGTATATCATGTTCACCGTCTGCACTTGTGGGGGAAAACCCTTCTGTCCACTGTTGTTCGGCGACCGGGGCTGTTTGTCGTCATCGCTATGCAGCCCCTTGTCTTCGTTTTCGGCATTTAACTTGCCTGCCTGCTTGAACACCCAACAATCCCTGTTGGTGTGATTGGCCGTCTTTTCGGGGGTGCCATGTATCTGGCACAAGTGGTCGAGTATTCGATCCAAACTGGACGGGCCCCTAGGATTCCTTTTGAATGGCTTTTTCCGCTGACCGGATTTAGAGCCTCTGAATCCGGCATTAACTGTCGTATCCTCGGCATTGTCGCCGTTAATGCGGCGCTTCTGCTTGTTGCGACGCGACCTGCCACTACTGTCCCTGGTATCCGAATTACGAGGGTACTTGGTCATATTGTTGCTACAAGCAAGCCAACTGTCTTCTCCCGCGCAAAAGCGGGTCATGAGTGTCGTGAGTGCTGCCATAGACTTCGGCTTTTCCTGTCCCAGGTGCCTGGCAAGCCACTCATCACGGATATTGTGCTTGAAGGCTACTAGGGCCTCAGCGTCCGGACAATCGACTATTTGATTTTTCTTTGTTAGGAACCGTGTCCAGAATTGCCTGGCCGATTCCTCTGGCTGCTGAATTACGTGACATAGGTCATCGGCGTCTGGGGGTCGCACATAAATGCCCTGGAAATTGTCGAGGAATGTGGCTTCCAGGTCCTCCCAACAACTGATTGATCATGTTGGCAAGCTGTTAAGCCAATGCCGAGCTGGTCCTTTAAGCTTGGGTGGGAGGTATTTGATGGCGTGCAAATCATCGCCGCGGGCCATGTGGATATGAAGGAGATAATCCTCGATCCATACCGCAGGATCTGTTGTGCCATCATATGATTCGATATTTACGGGTTTGAAACCCTCGGGGATTTGATGATCCATTATTTCATCTGTGAAGCATAGTGGGTGTGCGGCGCCTCTGTACTGGGCTATATCACGATGTAGCTCCAATGAGCTTTGTCTACTGTGTTCGGCCCTGCCGAATTTGTGGCCGGCATGACGGCTACCGTCTCGAGCCGTGGCGCGCCCACGTGATCCGCAGATCGATCTTGTTTGCCTTGCTTTGTCCTCCAACATATCTCGTAAGTCCGGCGCATATTCCTGTGCCTTGGTACGGGGTGCGGCTTGAGTGGAGGGCCGAGAGGCCTCTTTGTCGCGGCCACGAGGTGACCGGTCGGCCGCATCAGGTGCTTCCTCCTCTAATCGGGGTAGCAACCTGCGCTTTGGGTAGCTCTTGGAGGGGCGTTTGAGCTTATGCTCTTTGGCCTTAAGGACTAGCAAATCTTGATCAGCTCTAAGTTGTTGCTGTTTTTTCTTGAGGCTTCTTGCCGTGGCCATAAGCCTGCGTTGAAAACGCTCTTGCTCGACAGGATCCTCTGGCACGACGAATTTGTCATCGTCGAGGCTTGCCTCGTCTTCAGAGGGAGGCATATAATTATCGTCCTCGACCTCTCTGTCTGCCGCTCTATCATGAGGGCTGGTTTCTCCATCCTCCTGTGCTAAATCTTGCTGGAGGGGGTTTTCTTCGGCACTTTCAGGAGTATTATTATCTCCCGTGCTGGAATCACCGTATTTGTTTTGGCGGGAGTTTGAGCAGCGCCGCTGACGCCAGTGCTTAGGCTGTTTCTTGGAGGGGTCATCCTCCGCTGTTCCATCGCCATCTCCATCTGTTGGGGTGTCCACCATGTATATGCCATATGACGAGGTGGCTTTCCAGGGCCTAGTAGGCGCTGGTTCTTCATCATCTCCTTCATCGGCGTCCATACCGTCGATGTCTTCGGAGTCGAAGTCGAGCATGTCGGTTAAGTCGTCGATAGTGGCTACAAAGTGGGTGGTGGGTGGGCTTTGAATTTCTTCATCATCCGAATCCCAACCTTGCTGACCATAGTCCGGTCCAGGGCTCTCCTGATAAAGAGAGAGGCTTCAGTGTCTTCAGAATATCTCCGAAAGGTGAGTGCTGAAAGATGTCCACGGCAGTAAACTCCATGATCAGCGCCCAATCGGATTCGATCGGCAGGGGCATGAAGGGTTCGGAGTCCGGAGAGGAGTCCGGCTCCTTGGAGTCACGAGTCTCGCAGAGTGCGGGGCTGGTGTTTGGCTCAATCGCTATTGGGATCGCAGCCCCCGAGGCGGCGTCCAACCACCCATCCTCGATCGGCGCAGTTGGCTCCGAATTAAGGGTCGAAGCCGATGCGGGTGCGGCCTCCAGGGCACTGTTTGGCGGCAGAGCTAGATCATGCCCGTCGTGACAATGCGGCGCGCTCGACAGTGGCTCGAATCTGTCGAAGATCAAGTCCCCGCGGATGTCAGCCGTGTAGTTTAAACTTCCAAATCTGACCTAACGGCCAGGGGCATAGCTTTCGATCTGCTCCAGATGGCCAAGTGAATTGGCCCGCAGTGCGAAGCCGCCGAAGACAAAGATCTGTCCAGGGAGGAAGATCTCACCCTGGACTGCATCGCCATTGCTGATTGTAGGAGCCATCAAGCCTGACGGGGACGACACAGAGGAACTCTCAATGAAAGCACCAATGTCGGTGTCAAAACCGGCGGATCTCGGGTAGGGGGTCCCAAACTATGCGTCTAGGCCGGATGGTAACAGGAGGCAAGGGACACGAAGTTTTACCCAGGTTCGGGCCCACTCGATGGAGGTAAAACCCTACGTCCTCCTTGATTAATATTGATGATACGGGTAGTACAAGAGTAGATCTACCACGAGATCGGAGAGGCTAAACCCTAGAAGCTAGCCTATGGTATGATTGGGTATGAATATGATGTCCTACGGACTAAAACCCTCCCGTTTATATAGACATCGGATAGGGTTAGGGTTACATAGAGTCGGTTACAATTGTAGGAGATCTACATGTCTATATCGCCAAGCTTGCCTTCCACGCCAAGGAAAGTCCCTTCCGGACATGGGACGCAGTCTTCAATCTTGTATCTTCATAGTCCAGGAGTCCGGCTAAAGGTATAGTCCGGCCATCCGGACACCCCCTAATCCAGGACTCCCTCAGCCGTATAACAACCGTGTTTTGCAGGGGAGGTCCTCGAGGCCGAAGGCTGAGCCTGCGACGACTGGCCAACAAGGGGCCGCGAGGTCAAGCAGGCTGAAAAGACCCGCAGTCCGAATTGAGACACCGGCGCAGCGGTATGGCGCGCCGTCCTTATTGCAAGATATTATTCTCAGAGGCATATTAACGCCCATGCCTTTTTTCAGGAAAAAGAGCGCTCGCCGCACTATACCTGGAGAGGCTGCCAATCGCGCCTCCACAAGCCAGGCACCAAGGCTGGATTCGGAGGCGGGAACAAGCACAAGGCATGCGTCGGGTGCTCCTCCGACAGAGGATGCAGATAAACTGTCCGCCATCCATTCCGAGGTGGAAAGTGCCATGAACCACACGCGGCGCCGGACTGTTCTTCGTGACGCTTGTTTCTCCCAAGAGGCATTGATTGCCTTCAACTCAGGAGACGCGCACCTCCGTGCCGCTCAAAATGGTCTAGCCAGAGCCACAGAGCAGTATGTAAAAGACATACGGGTGAGAAAATTTGGTGATTATATATATCAGTAGCCCCTGAGACTTGAAACAATTAGGATAACTGATTTAAGGATCATTTGTTTATGCAGGTTCTTACAGAAAAGAATACTCAACTGTCCCAGGAGCTGGAAGAGTGCAAAGCCCAACTTCAGGCCGCACTGCCGCGGCAGGGGAGCCTAAAGAGACCCCCTTTGGCACTAGTGCAGAACCGGGCAATAGCACCGGTTCGTAAGGCCCTCTAGTGCCGGTTTAGGAACCGGCACTAAAGTTTCGGCACTAAAGCCCCCCCCCTTTAGTACCGGTTCAGCACGAACCGGTGCTAAAGGGGAACCACGTGGCACGAGCCAGCTCCGGGTGCCGGGAGCCCTTTAGTACCGGTTGGTAACACCAACCAGTACTAAATGGTTGTGGGTTTTTGTTTTATTTTGTATTTTTGAATTAAATTTGTGTTATCAATTTAATTTAGGATTGTTTTACGTTATAATGAGTTGTAGTCGTCATCATCATCATCATCATCATCATCATCATTGCATATTAATAAATAAATAAACTCTAGCTAGCTAAAAATCATCATAGTCGTCTAATTACCACTATTTAATCATCATAGTCATTACCTCTAGCTATCTAATCATCATCAACGCTGTCTAGCTTAAAGAGGAAACATTCACTTTGTAACAGAAGCAAAGATATCATCAAGTTCAACATAATCATCACCAACATCGAAGTTCAGGACACGGACATGAGACAAGTACTAATTAAGAGCATGAACTAGTAGCTACTGATCCTGCTGCTCCCTCTCAGGTAGAATAGCATAGAACATGTATAGCTCTCCTGATTCATCATACTGGAGCATGCAGATGAATCTGTCTCCTAATCTTGGGTTGCGCTTCTCCTTGCTGCCCCTAGTACTTCTCTGGGATCGTTAACAATTTTGCTCCAATCTTTCACTATTAAGCATTCTTTGCTTTCAGAAATCCTGAATGCACTCATGTGCAATGTAGGAAATCTTGGTCGTAAGCTAACCATTGACATGCGACCTTTTGTCTCGATCCACTGAGGCACAACTGTGATCGGAAGTCCCTGTTGAAGAACATCCTATAGTAATTAATATACTAAGCACTGAAAGTTTAGCTTCAAAAATAATGTATGCAAAAGATGCACTAATTAAGGACAAATATTTAAAATCTTACCATCTTTCGATTATAGATGTGACCGTAGTTCAATACGATCACCATTGGTCACACGTTTTGAGTACTAACATTTCTAAGTTTAGGAAAAAAATTTGTCTTGACAGTATTAAGATCCTCAAGCCATGAAACATAATGACTTATCTCCTCGCAGTTTAGTTGAGCCCCGGGGCAGTAGTAGGTCCTGTCTACCAAGCGCCGGACATGTTTGCTTGAACCGAAATAAGCTGACAATACAAATTAGTTGTCAACTATTTTTGAATAAACTGTATCAAAAACATAAACATATGCATGCATGGTTGAGAAAAACTCACCAAATGGTAGAACTGGAGGCATTTGACATCGACCCAGATGTCTATATTACCTTCAATATCATCTTCCGGACGAATATCAAAGGTGATAACCATATCAGGATCAAATGCATAAGCCTTGCATAGTGCTTGCCAAGTTTTGCATTCAAAATGGGTGTATGTGTCTCCATTATATAATTTGACGTTGAAAGTATACCCGTGCCCCGTCTTCAAGTAAACTCTCTTTACCTCCATATCATCTATAGCACTAAAACCTATCTTATCCAAGACAAAAATTCTTGCATGGTAGGGGATGCGCTAGTAGAATAGTGAAAATTTAAAATTATAAGTTGAAGCAAATGAAGCATAAGTTTTGCATTCAAATAATAATTGACAAAGTGACTTACTGTATCAACTTCGAATGTCTCATCCAGCTTGATGCTGAAGCGCCTACCATCAACAAGGAAATTTTGGTCGCACAGGCCGCGCTGGTCTTCACAGTGTTCGCACATAATGAAAATCTTTTTCGTCGTCAGATGACATTTCCTATGTTCATATAGGTGAAACATTAAACACCTATATCTAGCCAAATATATATTCATCTAACATTTCACATTAATATATCTAACTATATTCATCTCTAACAATTGACATTACTTTTCTATCTAATTCATCTAACATTCGACATTAGTCTAACATTTATATAAACTCAAATTATATATAAAAAATTAAATAAACAGAAAAACGCATTAACAAATAATATTTTACTTAGATCATCAAATCTCAGATACCTAAATTTTCTTACTAAAAATAAACTAGTTATATTAATTATTGAACTAGTTCAAATCTCGCATACCTAAATAAACTAGTTCGACAATTTTCTTACTAAAAATAAACTAGTTATATTAATTATTCAACTAGTTCAAATCTCATATACCTAAATAAACTAGTTCGACAATTTTCTTACTAAAAATAAACTAGTTATATTAATTATTCAACTAGTTCAAATCTCTAGTTCGACAATTTTCTATCTATAGCTAATTCATCTAACATTCGATCGTCTAATTAACTTTTCTAAAAAACAGAAAATAAGTAAAAAAATGTGTGTGTGTGTATGCGTGTACGTATATATGTGTGTACGTATGTGTGTGTGTGTATGTGTGCATGTACGTGTACGTATATATGTGTGTGTATATGTGTGTGTGTGCCCCACCGCACCGTACGTACGAGCGGGGGCGTATGGGGTGGCGGCGTACATGTGCGACGACGACGGTCGACGGCGGCGGGAAGAGCGCGAGAGACGTACCGCGAACGACGACGGACGGCAGCGCGCGGCGTTCGGGGCGGCGGCGCGAGACGACGATGACGACGGGCGGCGGCAGGGACAACGACGATGACGACGGACGACGGGCAGCGGCGGCGACGACGGGCGACGGGCGACGGGCAGCGGCGGCGACAACGGGCGACGGGCGCACGCGAGAGGTTGAGACGAAAGAAGTGGAGAATTTTCGCAAGTGTTGTATATATAGGAGATGCTTTTAGTACCGGTTGGAGCCACCAACCGGTACTAAAGGCCAACTTTGGCCAGGCAAAGAGGTGGGAAGAGCAGGCCTTTAGTACCGGTTGGTGGCTCCAACCGGTACTAAAGGCCTTCCTTTAGTACCGGTTGGTGCCACGACCCGGTACTAAAGGGTGTGCGCTGCCAGGCGAGGGGCACAAAAGTTTAGTCCCACCTCGCTAGCCGAGGGCCACTCGCACCTGCTTATAAGCCCCGCCGTCGCTGCTGTCTCGAGCTCCTCTCTTAAGCAGGCCTTCTGGGCCTACCTCTTCTGCGATGCCCTGTTGGGCCTACTGGGCTAGCGGGCCTGCATCCTGGCCCAACTTGAATTTGGCTTTGTAGTCGTATGCAGGCCGCTGTGGCCCAGTAGGTGGGCTTTTTTTCTTTTTCTTTTTTGCTTTATTTATTTTTGTGAATAACTTAACTTTGAAAATAGATTATTCAGTGATTTATTTTTGAGTAATTTTTTTGTATAGTTTTTCTACTTTCTGCATTATTTATTTTCTTCTGGAAATTGAATGCTGCATACCATGCCAAGTTTCAAAATTTTTAGGATTCATTTTGTAGTGATTTTCAATTTCACGGTCATTTAGCTCTCTAAACAATTAGGTAAATGACCGAAAAACAACAAATGATGTCAGAACATGTTGGAAATTGATGACGTCGCTTTAAATGCTGCATACTGAACACAAAAGAAGTTCGGAGTTCAAATATGTTTAAAAAACATTGAAGTGGCCATGTAACAGATGAGTTCTCGTCCGAAACCCTGATACTCCAAAAAAGTTTGTCCAGTTTGTACACGAAGTGCGTCTAGTTTTTGCCGTGACCCTCTCTACTCTTTCGCGCATGCTATGCAGGTGATATGATGATACCATGCCAAGTTTCAAAATTTTCAGGATTCATTTTGTAGTGATTTTCAATTTCACGGTCATTTAGCTATCTAAATAATTAGGTAAATGACCAAAAAACAACAAATGATGTCAGAACTTGTTGGAAATTGATGACGTCGCTTTAAATGCTGCATACTGAACACAAAAGGAGTCCGGAGTTCAAATAAGTTATTAAAAATAAAAAAGAGGTGCAATGCTGGTTAATTTGCTTCAAGCCATTCGGAATAGGGTAGACTGCACTGCACATAGCTCAGTGCAATCTATGCTATTCCGCAAGGCTCGAAGCTAATCAACATGTAGGTGAGCATTGCAACTCTTCGTCATTGTCTGTGCACTCACGGCTTATAAACCACTCATACTGCCTCTCTCTTGGCAAAGATCACAAGATAGTTTGGTTAAATTGCAGTACTTGTAAGTCCAGTTAACATGGATGCTTATGATGCAAGAGCAACAGCAAAAGTGAAAATTTGGCACAAATAGGTAGTTGTGTAACTAAAATAGGTAGGAGGAGAGATAGCTCTTATGTCACAAAAAAGAAGTTGTATCAAACCTTTTATGTCGGATCTAAAACAAACCAATCGGTATCGCCATCATACAGCCCAACCATGGCTCGTGATGCATATATATGCATATCAAATGCAGGGTTGGACGTATGATGGCGAATCCGAATGATTTGTATTCAGTCGATGAACTGGTAGATGTATGCCGTCGATGAACTGGTAGATGTATGTAGTCGATGAACTGAAAGACTTATGCAGGGAAGGCGAGAGGTGGGCTATATATAGGGTCGTCTGGCTCACAAAGTGATTGTGGTAGTTTCGATCCAACGACTCACATGAGCTAGGAAGAAACACACCCTTGATCCAACGACTCGCAAGAGCTAAAAAGAAACACACGATCCGTGTGATTCTTCCTGATAGGTGGGATGCACATTAGTACCCTCTCTACTCTTTCGCGCATGCGATGCGGGTGATATGATGATACATTGCCAAGTTTCAACATTTTCAGGATTCATTTTGTAGTGATTTTCAATTTCACGGTCATTTAGCTCTCTAAACAATTAGGTAAATGACCGAAAAACAACAAATGATGTCAGAACATGTTGGAAATTGATGACGTCGCTTAAAATGCTGCATACTGAACACAAAAGAAGTCCGGAGTTTAAATAAGTTACTAAAAATAAAAAAGAGGTGCAATGCTGGTTAATTTGCTTCAAGCCATTCGAAATAGTGTAGACTTCACTGCACATAGCTCAGTGCAATCTATGCTATTCCGCAAGGCTTGAAGCTAGTCAACATGTAGGTGAGCATTGCAACTCTTCGTCATTGTCTGTGCACTCACGGCTTATAAACCGCTCATACTGCCTCTCTCTCTTGGCGAGGTGGGACTAAAAACAGCTTGCCATAACCTCATTAGTACCGGTTCGTGGTACGAACCGGCACTAAATAGTGATGGTGGGGCCATAGCCTGACCGCAGGCTGACACAGCCTCTTTAGTACCGGTTCGTGGCATGAATCGGTACTAAAGGTTCGCCACGAACCGGTACTATTAATCGCCGCCACGAACCGGCACTAATGTACACATTAGTGCCAGCTCTAATTCAAACTGGCACTAATGTGCTTCACGTTTGACCCTTTTTCTACTAGTGTGGTAAAATATCCTTCAAATGATAAGTATCATATAGAATGCGGCGTGTATGCAGATTTGACGATAAATTTGCAGATGATGCTGGAGTAAATCCGGATAAGCAACAGCTCCAACGCCAGCTAAAGGCCGGCGAGAACATGCTTACGAGGGTGAGGCAGGAGAAAAATGATCTCCAAGATGCCAACACCAAGCTGGGCGTGGAACTACAAGATGTTTGCGCCCAACTGTCGGACTCTGTTAAGGAAAATCAGCGGCTTCGACGCGGCATATTTAGTAAGTGCTTGAACAAACTTTGAAAAAGAGTTCAGCGAGGAAGCTGGCTGACAGAGTTATGTCTGTAGGTATGTTAACAGGTCGTCCTGCCGTGGAAACGCCCGGTTCAACGGGTGACCTTCTTCCCGAGCTCTCACAGCTACACGAACGAGTTCGACAGGTGATGCATGGCGTCGCCCAGCCCTTGTGGCCATCCATCTCCATACCCGAAGGCCTTGGAGAGCTTGTAGAAAAGCTAAAGGGAGCGTGGCGGCGCTTCCGATTATGGAAGATATCGGCCTGCCGTCAGGGCGCCAGGGAAGCCTGGGCGATGGTGAAGACACGTTACACGAAGGCTGACCCGAACCACATGGCCGAAGTCAGACTTGTGGGTCCCGATGGGAAGGAGATCCCTGTGAGCTTAGTGTACGGCCAAGTAGAATTGGCCGCAAAGTATTCCCAATAGGACTGTAGACTAGAAAGCCTGTTGGATGGTATTGAAGAGGAATTCAACCAGTCAAATTGACTATGTAATTTTAAAGTGACATGTATAATGCCTTCTAGCCGGATTGTAGATTGTTTGTCGTGGCTGACCTTTTCGCTTCAACCTCGGGACCCGACAGTCCGGAGTGTATCCAAATACCCTCTCGGTTATGTAAGAACCAGGGCATGCGTGGAGACCAGGCATAGGGGTCATTAGTGCTTTATCAGACAAGTGCCCAACTAGTTATGTTATATTACATGGGTAGTAAGAAACATCTTCCAGAGAGAATAGTTCCGTTAAGGGTTCCTTTCCCTAGGTAAGCATGCCCTAAAGTGCATGTCCGGACTACGATAAGAAGCGCAGAAAAATCATCTAGGGGCAGATATGGATAATAAAAGTCATCTTTTGTTCACCGACCGAATATTCCCTTAAGAACGCTAGCTTTCGGCTTCACCCAGTCTGAGGTACATGTCCGGCTGACCCGGCGGTAACAATCGCATAGGTGCTCCCCTTATGCCCTAGCCGAATTAACGGGAACGTAGGGCATAAATACAAGAGCCAGGCAACCTAGCTTGGCCAAAACTTAAGTCATATTGATGCATATAATGGTGAAAAAGGTACATGCGGAAGTATAACACATGTGTTGGGCGTGAGGCCCAGGTAAATAACTTCAGCTTCTGTGAAAGAAGCCCCTAGGTTTGAAGAGTGTGGCTTGCGCATCTGTGATGTGTGAGTGAGGCGCAAGGTGACCCTTGAAGGCCTAGAGAAATAAAAGAAAGAAAGGGAAACGGGACAGATGATGCATATGCAGAAAATGGACAAAGGGAGGGGACTAACATAAAGTCCGTTGCTAGGCGTAGAATCTTCGGAGCCTGGCTGCGTTCCATGGGTTCGGCTCGAGTCGACTAGTCGATGCATCCCGCAGTCGGTACGTTGTACCGGTCCGAACTTGGTCGATAATGAAGGGACCTTCCCATTTGGGCTCGAGCTTATTCTTTTTCTTATCCGACAGCCATAGAACTAGTTCGCCAACATTATAAGTTTTGGCTCGTACTTCTCTGCTTTGGTATCTGCGAGCCTGTTGATGGTAAAATGCGGAACGGGCTTTGGCTACATCGTGCTCTTCCTCCAAGGTGTCCAGACTTTCCTGCCGATCGAGCTCGGCTTCTCTTTCTTTGTACATGCGCACTCGAGGTGAGTCATGAATTATGTCACAGGGCAGGACTACCTCTGCGCCGTACACCATAAAAAACGGTGTATATCTGGTACTACCATTCGGCGTGGTCCGCAGCCCCCAGAGTATGGAGTCGAGCTCCTCTACCCAGTGCATGTCAGACTCTGTTAAGGAGCGCACTAATCTGGGTTTAATGCCGCTCATTATAAGACCATTTGCTCGTTCGACCTGACCATTGGTTTGTGGGTGATAGACTGAAGCATAATCAAGCTTGATGCCCATTTTGCTGCACCAGAGTTTTACCTCGTCGGCCGTGAAGTTCGTGCCGTTATTAGTGATGATGCTGTGGGGGACGCCGTAACGGTTTAGCCTCTATCCATTTGGTGAATTTATCCACCATGACCAATAAGTATTTTTTCTTGTGGGTTCCCCCTTTAAGGGGTCCAACCATGTCAAGCCCCCAGACCGCGAAGGGCCATGTAATGCGGATTGTTCGAAGGGCGGTGGGTGGCATGTGGCTTTGATTTGCAAAGAGCTGGCAACCGGCGCAACATTGGACCAAGTCCTGTGCATCTGCCCGGGCCGTTGGCCAATAGAATCCTGTACGGAAGGCCTTGCTTACAAGAGCCCGGGCTGCGGCGTGATGACCGCCAAGTCCGGCATGAATTTCTGCCAAAAGGTTCCGCCCTTCCTCTTTGGAGATGCACCTTTGAAGGACTCTGGTAGCGCTTTTTTTGTACAATTCTCCCTCATGGACCCTGTAGGCCATGGATCACCGCACTATGCAGCGTGCCTCATTTTGGTCCTCCGGAAGTTCCTGTATAGTTAGGTAGGCCAGGAATGGTTCTGTCCACGGGGCAACATTGGCCATTATTTCGTGGGCTGATTGAGTTATTTCGGTGTATCGCGTATTTTGGCCGGGTCCATACTATGGTTACCGGTGTCCCCTTCCTATGCTACGGATGGCTTGAAGAGCCATTCCAGAAATATGTTGGGAGGTACCGCATCGCGTTTTGCGCCGATACGGGCGAGGATATCTGCCGCTTGATTGTTTTCCCAATCCACATGGTGAAATTCAAGCCCCTCGAACCGAGCTGACATTTTTAGGACGGCATTGCGATAAGCTGCCATTTTTGGATCCTTGGCATCGATGTCTCCCTTTATTTGGGATATCGCGAGGTTTGAATCCCCGTGCACCTCTAGGCGTTGAATGCCCATGGATACTGCCATCCGGAGACCATGTAGAAGGGCCTCATATTCGGCTGCGTTGTTGGAGTCCGTATACATTATCTGTAGTACGTATTGAACGGTATCTCCTGTTGGGGACGTCAAAATGACGCCAGCCCCCAGACCAGCCAACATTTTGGAGCCGTCAAAGTGCATGATCCAGTTTGAATATGTGCCGTACTCTTTAGGGAGTTCGGCTTCCATCCACTCAGCAACGAAGTCAGCCAAAACTTGCGACTTAATAGCTCACCGTGGCTTGTAAGTTATGTCGAACGGGAGGAGCTCGATGGCCCATTTGGCAATCCGGCCCGTCGCGTCGCGGTTGTTTATAATATCGTTAAGTGGTGCTTCCGAGGCTACCGTTATCGAACACTCTTGAAAGTAGTGTCGCAGCTTCCGGGATGCCATAAATACCGCGTACCCTATCTTTTGATAATGCGGGTACCGTGATTTGCATGGACTAAGGACAGTGGACACATAGTAAACCGGCTTTTGAAGGGGGAATTTGTGTCCGTCCACTTCTCGCTCGACGACCAGCACCACACTTACTACTTGATGAGTTGGCGCAATGTATAATAGCATTGGTTCGCCAATGTTTGGCGCGGCCAAGACTGGGCTTGTTGCCAATATGGCTTTTATTTCGTTGAGTCCGGCCGAGGCGACATCCGTCCACTCGAAGTGTTCGGTGCGCCGGAGGAGGCGATAAAGGGGTAATGCCTTTTCTCCCAAGCGGGAGATAAAGCGGCTTAGAGCCGCCACGCATCCAGTCAAATTTTGTATTTGTTTGACGTCTGTTGGGGTAGCCAACTGTGACAACGCTCGAATTTTGGCCGGATTAGCTTCAATACCTCTACTGGAGACAATGAATCCCAGGAGCTTTCTGGCTGGTACGCTGAAAACGCATTTTTCCGGATTGAGCTTGATGTCATATGTTCGGAGGTTGTCGAATGTGAGCCTCAAGTCGTCTACTAGAGTTTCGACACGCTTGGTTTTAACAACCACGCCATCCACATATGCCTCCACTGTTTTGCCGATCTGGTTTGCCAGACATGTCTGAATCATACGCTGACATGTTGCGCCGGCGTTTTTGAGCCCAAAGGGCATTGTGTTGAAGCAGAATGGGTCGTATGGTGTGATGAATGCCGTTGCGGCTTGGTCTGGCTTCGCCATTTTAGTTTGATGGTAGCTGGAGTATGCGTCGAGGAAACATAATGAATCATGTCCTGCGGTAGCATCGATGATTTGATCGATGCGGGGGAGGGGGAAGGGATCCTTTGGGCTGGCCTTGTTAAGGTCCTTAAAATCGATGCACAAGCGCCAGGATTTGTCCATCATTGGTACCATCACCAGGTTTGCTAGCCAGTCTGGATGTTTTATGTCTCTGATGAATCCATCCTCCAATAGCTTGGCGAGTTCCTCTCCCATGGCTTGTCTCTTAGGCTCGGAGAAACGTCGAAGAGCCTGCTCGACTGGCTTGAATCCTTTTAGGATATTTAGGCTGTGCTCAGCCAGCCTACGTGGGATTCCTGGCATGTCTGAAGGGTGCCAGACAAAAATGTCACAGTTCTCGCGTAGGAACTCTCGCAGTGCGGCGTCGACATCAGGGTTTAATTGTGCCCCGATGGAAGCTGTTTTTGTAGGGTCCATTGGATGGACTTGGAATTTGACTATTTTGTCCGCCGGTTTAAAGGTGGACTTGGGTCTTTTATCGAGTATCACATCATCCCTGTTCACCATGGAGCGCAGCGCGGTTAGTTCCTCGGCCGCTAGGGCTTAGGATAGTGCCTCGAGGGCCAGTGAGTCTGTCTTGTTTACGGCGTGGAGTGCTATGTCTGGATCACTAGCAAGAGTGATGATTCTGTTGGGCCCGAGCATTTTGAGCTTCATGTACCCGTAATGTGGTATGGCTTGGAAGATTGTAAACGCCTGCCGCCCTAGTAGAGCGTGGTATCCGCTGCTGAACGGGGCCACTTGGAATGTAATTTCTTCGGACCTGTAATTATCCAGCGTGCCGAATACCACATCTAGTGTGATTTTCCCAGCATAGTGTGCTTCCCGACTGGGGATGATTCCTCTAAAGGTTGTACTACTTTGCTCAATGCGGCTCCAGTCTATTTCCATCTTTTGAAGCGTTTCCTCATAGATGAGGTTTAATCCGCTACCGCCGTCCATGAGTACCTTGGTGAGTGGAAAGCCGTCCATGATTGGACTGAGGACCAGTGCGGCTGGTGCTCGGGCTGTTCGGAATTTGGGTTCGTTACTCGCATTGAAGGTAATAGACGTGCCACTCCAAGGATTTATTTCTGCTATCTGGCAGATTTCGGCCATGCTGCGGAGTGTTCGCTTGCATCTATTATTTGACGCGAAGGTCTCAAAGACTATTAACACTGTATTGTTGTCCACGGGATGGTGCTCTGAGGTTTTTGGGAGGAGTAGATCCTCACCACTTTTGGCCACCTGCCGGATTATCCAACACGCTCTAAGGCTGTGCGTTGGTATTGCATCCGCTGTACTATGAATTTTGCAGGGTCCGTTGAGCCATCCCTCCAGTACGGTTCCTTGCCCCGTAGAGGGCTTTTGCTTTTTGGTAGTTAACCCAGGTGTATTGTGATAATGCACCCTTTTATTTCGGACTAGGTTGGTATTCAGGGCCGGATTATCCCAAAACTTAATTTTGGTTTTCCAGGCGCTTTCCATCGCACAGTACTTTCGAACTATGGACACCAAGTCGGTAAAGCGTGTAATTTCGCAGCGACTTATGGCGTTGAGGCTTCCCTTGTCCGTGCAATTATTGCAAAAGAATGAAATTGCGTCTTCCTCGCGGCAGTCCTTTATCCTGTTCATGACCAGGAGGAATCTGGCCCAGTAATGGTGTACTGTTTCTTTGGGCTCTTACCTAATTTGGGATAGATCGCGTATGCTTGGGTGGGTGGGTGGAATTGAATCTGAATCCTTACCCAATCTGAGACTCAGGGGCCAAGGAGTTTCCGAACTCGAAAGTTTGGATTCTTGGATGTTTTCCGATAAATCTAGCCCGTTGCCTGATTCTAGGTTCAGGCCTTGAGTGATGTCCTCCCCTTCGCGGGTATCCGTCTTGGAGGGATCGGGAATCCGGACATAGCTAGTCCTTAAGATAGATGAAGGGTTGCCGCATTGTTCCTCCACCACTGCAACGTGATGGGTGACCTGGGGAGAGTTGATCTATCTCAGATCGGGTTTAGGCCCAATCTTATCATAGTCTGTAGTGACTCCTAGGGCGGTGATGCGATCCAAGAGCTTGTTCAAGGAAGAGAGCTCCATTGGATCTAACTGCTCGGCGAGTTCTGAGTTGACGTGAAGATTGCCTTCGATGACCCGAGAAGTCATCATCGGTGCAGCGGCCGAACAAGCGGTCATAAGGAAACCACCTAGCCGGAGAGTTTGGCCGATAGCCAAAGCTCCCTCAGCAATAGTGCCGTCTTTAAAGACGGGATGAGGCATCCTTCTGGTGGCGACGGCACAGCGGAACTCTCAATGAAAGCACGAATGTCGGTGTCAAAACCGGCGGATCTTGGGTAGGGGGTCCCGAACTGTGCGTCTAGGCCGGATGGTAACAGGAGGCAGGGGACACGGTGTTTTACCCCGGTTCGGGCCCTCTTGATGGAGGTAAAACCCTACGTCCTGCTTGATTAATATTGATGATATGGGTAGTACAAGAGTAGATCTACCACGAGATCAGAGAAGCTAAACCCTAGAAGCTAGCCTATGGTATGATTGTATGTTATGGTTGTTGTTCTACGGACTAAAACCCTTCGGTTTATATAGACACCGGAGAGGGTTAGGGTTACACAAGGTCGGTTTCAAAGGAGGAGATATCCATATCCGTATTTCCTAGCTTGCCTTCCACGCCAAGTAGAGTCCCATCCGGACACGAGATGAAGTCTTCGATCTTGTATCTTCATACACTAGTAGAAAACAGGGCTATGGTCCAGGCTGGCTCAGCCCATTAGTCCCGGTTCAGTCTAGAACCGGGACTAATGTGAGCATTGGTCCCGGTTCGTGCGGCTAAGGCATTAGTCCCGGTTCACTTGGGCCCTTTAGTCCCGGTTTAAGCCACGAACCGGGACTAAAGGGTGCGATGACCTTTAGTCCCGGTTCGTGCCTCAAACCGGGACTAAAGATTAGACCTTTAGTCCCGGTTTGAGGCTCGAACCGGAACTAATGGGGTTGAGACCTTTAGTCCCGGTTCGTGCCACGAACCGGTACTAAAGGTCCCATTTTCAAACTCTACCCCCCCCCCTAGTGGATCGCCTTTTCAGTTTTAAAAAAAATAAAAGAAAATAATGGAAATGTCAAAAAAATAAAAGAAAATAAGTTTCTCATGTGATATGTGGTCTAGTTGTTGGGAAAATTTGCAAATGTGAATTTTGACTTTATTTGCAAAATCTCTCTGAAATTTGTAAAAATGGGCATAACTTTTGCATACTAACTCGGATGAAAAAGTTTTTTATATGAAAAATCATCTACTCGAAAAGTTACATCCAAATTTAACCGGGGGAACCCCGTTAAACATTTTCAAAATCCTCAAAAACCTAATAGAAAAAAGTTATGGGGCTTTTAAGATCTAGAGTGGAAAAATTGAAAAATATTTAAACAGTGGGCAAACTGTGGTCAAACAATGGTCAAACTAATTATTCTAGAATATTAATGTTACTAAATAATTATTTCAGTTATTTCAATTTTGGTCAAATCTGGTCAAACTGTGGTCAAACTGTGGTCAAACAATGGTCAAACTAATTATTCAAGAAATATTAGTGTTACTAAATAATTATTGTTTTTAAAAACAATAGTTTCAAACTCAAACAGTGAAATGTGTCACTTCATGCTCAAGCAAAATTCCTGAAGGTTAATAGGATTGACATCTTACTATTGTCAGGAAAACAACAAGTGCAGACTTGGAGCGTGGGAGAATGGAACCCGGAAGTTAAGCATGCTTGGGCTGGAGTAGTGAGAGGGATGGGTGACCGGTCGGGAAGTTAGATGATTTGGAATGATGAGGGGTGATTAAAGGATAAATTGAGAAGTGATGAGGGGTGGTGATTACAGACTAGAGGTTAAAATAATTCAGAAATTTGAAAATAAAAAAAAATTCAAAAAAAAATTTCAAAAAAAATCATAAAATTTCCTTTAGTCCCGGTTGGTGTTACCAACCGGGACTAAAGGTGGAGCTCCATGTGGCCGCGCCCTTTAGTCCCGGTTCTGGATTGAACCGGGACTAAAGGGGGGAGGTATTTGTACCGACACTTTAGTCCCGGTTCAGGAACCGGGACTAAAGGCCCTTACGAACCGGGACTGTAGGCCCTTTTTCTACCAGTGATAGTCTCACAGTCCGGCCAATGGAGATAGTCCGGCGGTCCGGAGACCCCCTAATCCAGGACTCCCTCACCTGGACAATCCGATATACTGCCAGGGACGTATGAACGAATCCCTTCAAAGGGTGGCCGTACTGCTACGGCAGCCGCCGGAGACCCAGAGGCGCCGGATATCTTGACGAACATGTTGAGGCGTCCGTCTCAAAGGAGCATCGTACCTTAATGAGTACGGTGGTTGAAAAGGTCCAGTCCATGAAGAGCGGATTGGATGAGGCCTTTGCGAGCCTACTAAGAGGCTTCAAGGTTTGTACTGTAATATGTGCAATTGTGTTTTATTCGCAAAATATACCTGTGTATAGATAGTAGCCCCTGAGACTCGGATTGGCTTCCCATGGGAGGTGAACGGAGGATCAAGAAGAAATATTCAAGGACTAATCTGATTAATTTGAACAGAGGTTGCTTCCCCCCTGGCTACTTCCCAGACTACGGATATTGCCGAGTTGCAACGGAAGCTTGATATGGCCGGGGATGACATTGCGTTAATCAACGTGCGTCTTGACGAATCACAAGGTATGCATCCGGGCAATCCCTTTACATACATTTTTGCGATATAAGCATGATGCTAAAATCAATATATTGTAATATGCATGACTGCAGATGGTGCTGCCGCTGCCACTGTTGAAACTCTTCGGGCGAAGCTGGCCCGGGCCAAGGAGCAGCCTGATAACCCACAAGTATAGGGGATCGCAACAGCTTTCGAGGGTAGAGTATTCAACCCAAATTTATTGATTCGACACAAGGGGAGCCAAAGAATATTCTCAAGTATTAGCAGCTGAGTTGTCAATTCAACCACACCTGGAAACTTAGTATCTGCAGCAAAGTGTTTAGTAGCAAAGTAATATGATAGTGGTGGTAGCGGCAACAAAAGTAAAGACAGCAAAAGTAATGTTTTTGGTATTTTGTATTGATTGCAAAAGTAGCAGCGGGAAAGTAAATAAGCGTAAAGCAGTATATGGAAAACTTGTAGGCACCGGATCAGTGATGGATAATTATGCCGGATGCGGTTCATCATGTATCAGTCATAACATAAGGTGACACAGAACTAGCTCCAATTCATCAATGTAATGTAGGCATGTATTCCGTATATAGTCATACGTGCTTATGGAAACGAACTTGCATGACATCTTTTGTCCTACCCTCCCGTGGCAGCGGGGTCCTATTGGAAACTAAGGGATATTAAGGCCTCCTTTTAATAGAGAACCGGAACAAAGCATTAGCACATAGTGAATACATGAACTCCTCAAACTATGGTCATCACCAGGAGTGGTCCCGATTATTGTTACTTCGGGGTTGCCAGATCATAACACATAGTAGGTGACTATAGACTTGCAAGATAGGATCAAGAACTCACATATATTCATGGAAACATAATAGGTTCAGATCTGAAATCATGGCACTCGGGCCCTACTGACAAGCATTAAGCATAGCAAAGTCATAGCAACATCAATCTCAGAACATAATGGATACTAGGGATCAAACCCTAACAAAAATAAACTTGATTACATGATAAATCTCATCCAACCTATCACCGTCCAGCAAGCCTACATGGGATTACTCACGCTCGGCGGTGAGCATCATGAAATTGGTGATGGAGGATGGTTGATGATGACGACGGCGACGAATCCCCCTCTCCAAAGCCCCGAACGGACTCCAGATCAGCCCCCCCGAGAGGTCTTAGGGCTTGGCGGCGGCTCCGTATCATAAAACGCGATGATTTCTTCTCTCTGAATTTTTCTCTCCGAAAGCAAATATATAGAGTTGGAGTTGGCGTCGGAGGGCATCCAGGGGGCCCACGAGGTAGGGGGCGCGCCCCCCACCCTTGTGGACGGGGTGTGGGCCCCCTGGTCTTCATCTTTGGTGAGGATTTTTTATTATTTTTTCTAAGATGTTTCGTGGAGTTTCAGGTCATTCTGAGACTATTTGTTTTCTGCACATGAAACAACACCATGGCAATTCTGCTGAAAACAGCGTCAGTCCGGGTTAGTTCCATTCAAATCATACAAGTTAGAGTCCAAAACAAGGGCAAAAGTGTTTGGAAAAGTAGATACGACAGAGACGTATCAACTCCCCCAAGCTTAAACCATTGCTTGTCCTCAAGCAATTCAGTTGACAAACTGAAAGAAAGAAAGAAAGGAAAACTTTTACAAACTCTGTTTGCTCTTGTTATTGTAACTATGTCAAGCCAGCATTCAAGTTTTCAGCATAGATCGTAACTAACCACATTTGCAATAATTCTCAGGTCTCATAATTACTCATATCAATAGCATAATTATCTAGCAAGCCATAATAATAAATCTCGGATGACAACACTTTCTCAAAACAATCATAATATGATATAACAAGATGTTATCTCGCTAGCCCTTTCTGAGACCGCAAAACATAAATGCAGAGCACCTTTAAAGATCAAGGACTGACTAGACATTGTAATTCATGGTAAAAGAGGTCCAATCATAGTCATACCTGTCGTGGTTCTAAGTCTGACAGTAGTGTAGGGGGGTAAGTACGGAAAGGCAAGGTCTTAGCTATGGAGAAGTTGTAGGACGCAAGGTTTACGAGTTCAGGCCCTTCTCAGAGGAAGTAATAGCCCTACGTCTCGGAGCCCGGAGGCGGTCGAGTGGATTATATGGGTATGAGTTATAGAGGTGCGAACCCTTGTCTCGGAGGAGGGGGGTGGCTTATATAGAGTGCGCTAGGACCCCGGCCAGCCCATGTTACGAAGGGTTCAATGTACATTAAGGCAGGGCGTTACTGGTAACGCTAGTAATAAAGTGTTGTGATGACCATAAAAGCTACTTAATGACCGTCCGTTAGAGTGCGGAGTGACTTTAAGCCTCCTGGCCGTCGAGTGATTGCTTCGTGGTCGAGCGATTGCTTCTTGGTCGGGTGTCTTCGAGTCTGTCGAGTGGACTGCCTCAAAGTCGATTGAAAGGTGATTTCTTCTAGAGATGTCCTTGGGTAGGGTAGTTAGGACACGTCCATGACCCTACCCTAGGTACATAGCTTCATCATTAGCCCCCGAATAGATCGAGGTTTGCGTGGGGAAGGAGTGGAGAACTTCTTCGACTCGTTTTTCATGCTGTGAGGATATCTTGTTTCAGATCAATGGACCTGAGTGATGGCGGCAACTTCCTTTTCAGTCGCCTTGATTCATTCTTAATTCTTTGTCGAGTGAGTTTCTTTGCTTGTAAGGCTCCGAGTGATGGTGCGGAGGAGATCTTTGGTTTGACCAGTTGTTTGCGGCCCACGGATTTTGTGGGATCCAAATTTTGGGAAGCGCGCGGGACGGGGCAGGCCGCAGTAATCGGATGGGATAGAGCAGAGCCGCCTCGATCCCCGTGCCACCTTTTTCGCCACGTATCACTCGCGCGGTTGTTACGGGATTTGACAGAGCCATCTGGGCCTACCTGTCAGCCACTCGGAATCGGCCTCATATAAGGCTTTGGACCGGAGTCCCCCGAACAGTGCGCCCCATTACTTCTTCTCCTCCTCACGCCTCTCCGCTGCGCTCGCTCTCGCCCCCGCGCCACCGCGCCACACGCGTCTCGCCGGCGACAATGGTGAAAGAGAAGACGGCGGCTCTGGAGCGGGCGAAGAAGGCGACGGCGAGGTCGAAGGGGAAGGCAATGATCCAGGGCGGATCTTCCTCACGGACTGGCCTGCCGAAGGGTTGGATTCAGGGCGACTGGATCCACTCGAGGATCTCCCAAGAAGACCTCGACGACCTGGCTGAGGGAGGGCTGATCCCCTACGACTCGGCACGGCTTTCGGGGAAGGAGTCCGAGCCGCAAGCCCGGGAGGGTGAGCGCGTTCTTCTTTCTACCCACGTCGACCGTGGGTTTTCTTTGCCTCCTCATCCTTTCTTCCGAGGGTTTCTAAACTTCTTTGGGGCTCAACTCCACCATTTTACCCCCAACTCAATCATTTATCTTGCCGCGTTCATTTCCTTGTGCGAGAATTTCTTGGGATGTCGACCTCACTGGGGTCTTTGCAAGCATATCTCCACTTGTCGCTCCCAGACAGTGAAAAAGGCTAATCCGAGTGACGAGAGGACCCAAGTGATCCAGATGTGTGGGGGTCTTGGCATCCAGACGAGGGGAAATAGCTCCTTTCTGGCCATGGTTATTCCCGACTCAGTTCGCGGATGGCAGTCGACTTGGTTCTACTGTAAAGACCAGTCGACGCCAGGGCAATCGACTGGCCTCCCTCCCTTTACCATGGACCGAGTGGAAAAACCCTCCCCTTTGAAGGTGCTCCCGGAGGAGAAGGCAGAGTGAAGGCGTTGGTTGACCGAGTGGTCCAGCTCATTCGTGACGGGGTCACTGGTATGGATCTCCTGGAAGTCTTCCTTCAGCGGCGCATCCAGCGTCTCCAAGCCCGAGACCATCCGATGTGGATGTATTCGGGTCTAGAAGACTCCACTCGGATCCACCCGGAGGAGGGTGACGACGACACACTGGAGAAGTGGATGTCGAGTATTACTGGGAACAAGGACAATCCCAGAGGAGCTAGGAGAGTTCCCCCATTCGACCAGTCGCATGCACCAGAGCATGTATGATTCTGAGTTTTTGCTTGTAATCTGAATTCACTCGCGCAGCTGTCTGTATTGCGCCGACTGACTTTGTCCTCCCTGCTTTATTTCAGGCCATTATTGAAATGTATTCGATGCCCAACGGGGCACAGGAGCAAACTCTGGAAGGCGAGGCGAGCGGTGGTGAAAGCGGCGAGTGGACTTCCGATGGTGAAGGGGCTGGAGGAAGCGACGACTCAAGTGATGGGGAAGAAGTCGAGTCGCCTCCTCGCGCAGAGAGACGATCCAAGCTTGACCAGGATCGGCCGAGTGCCCGTGACAAGGAGACTTCTCAGGCTGGTCAGTCTTCGAAGCGTCCTCGGATCTCTTCACCAACCACGACTGAGAAGGCGCCCAAGCACCCCAAAGTTGCACAACCGAAGGCTCGGAAGGCACTGCCGAAGATCAAGATCGATATCCGTGTCGCCTCGGCGTAAGTGTCTCTCCTTGTATTCACTCGACGCTCCACGCCGTTTGTTTTTCTTGTTTTAAATTGGACGGACTTTGGAATTGTCAGCGCTGCCACTTCCGGGACCTCAGCTTACAGGGATGATGACGAGGTGATGGAGGATGCGTTCACTTCTAATCTGGGTATGACTTCTGCCATACTATCTTTGTTCAGTCGATTCAACTGCCATGTGCACCATTGCGTGACGTGATTTTGGTGACTAAACTTTGCACAGCTCCCAACATTATTGACCTCCCTGATGATGATGAAGAGCCTGAGAGGCCTTTGACGAGGAAGAATAGGCGAGCTCCTGTAAGAGAAGCGCCATAGTCGACGCCGAGAGCGGAACCAGTCGTTCTGGATACTGGTGACATCAATCGGGGTTCTGTTACCTTCGCCGAGCCCCTGTCGAGTGCCTTGCCTTCTTCTTCGACTGCTCAGGCCCCTGTCGACCAACCTTCAGTTTTTGCGACCCATCATGTCCCAGAGGACGAGGTGAATGCTGCTAGGGAAGCCATACGCTAGGCGGGCATTATGATGGAAAAGATGAAGACGGTGCGGGATGCCAGCCAAGCTGCCTATGATGCCAGCTCGGCTCTTCAGAGCAACATTTAGGTTAGTCGGCTATCTGAAGGTTCTTTCCGAAGATCTTTGCATCTGTACACCCACTGGGTGCGTCGATTGAAGTTTTGGACTAGTGGGGACACGCTGAGTGCACCCACTGGGTGTAGTCCCCGAGGCTACGGTGGACTGCTGGCAAATGACAGTAGTCTTTGTATTTTGTTGAGTAAAAACCGAATTGGTAACTTGTTTGTCCCACTCGATCCGGCTGAGTGGAATCAGAACCAGTGGGGGCACGCAAAGTGCACCCACTGGGTGTAGTCCCCGAGACCGCGGTCGGCTGCTGGCAGTCGACTGTGGTCTGAGTTTTACTTTGTCTCTTTTCCTTTTTTTGAACTCGACTCCGGCGGACCGGCCGAGTGGAATCAGAACCGGTGGGGGCACGCAAAGTGCACCCACTGGGTGTAGTCCCCGAGACTATGGTGGGCTGCGGGCAGTCGACCGTAGTCTTAGCGCTTAATGTTTTTGAAGTTGTTTTGCTGTGGAATAATTTCTCCCCTTTGATTTCAGAAATCTTGCGATCTTGGAGCTCGCTTTGCTGACTTGGAGAAGCAGCAGATTCAACTGAAACTTGACTTGGAGCTGGCCAGGACAGAACTACAGACTGTCAGAGATGGCGCCGCTGGTAAGACAAGTTTGTCGACTGGTTAGTTTTCAGCTCGAGCACCCTTCTGCTATTTCTGAGTCAATCGTCATTTCTTTGCAGGAAAATTAAGGGAAGCTTTGGCGAAAAAGGATCAGGATTTGGCTGCTACCCAGAAGGAGGCTGACGACAGGACCGCTCTGGCCGGACAGAAGCTGGCTTCAGTCGGCCAGTTGGAAGAAGAGAATACCAGGCTGAAGACTGCTCTGAACGACGCGAATAGGGAGTGCACACGCCGAGGAGCCTCGCCAAGAAGTTGTATATCAAGCTTGAAGGTGCACATTTAGTTCCGACTGATTTTTTTGTGTCGACTCAGTGTATGAAGATTGACTTATCCTTGGATCGTGAATGCAGAGTTTTACCAGAATTTTGAAGAAGAGACAGGGAGGATCGAACCAGGTTTGGATCCAATCAACTCTCCCATGAAGGATGACACTGCCATGAATCTGCTCCGACTGGAATCTCGCATCGACGGTGCCGTGGAGTACTTGGCTCGACTGAAGGTCGCCATGTCACGGATCGATCCGGCACTCTGGCCTGAGGCTACGCTCCAAAACGATCTTGAGTCTCTGATGGCTCAACTTAACGGAATCCCTGACCGAGTGCAGGAGTGGAAGAAGTCTTCTGCTCACTGTGGCGCTGATGTGGCTCTGTCCTTGGTTCGTGTCCACTGCAAGGAGGTGCGACAAGACAAGCTGGCCACAATCAAGGTCGCAAACACCCAGAAGCACGACTTGCGAACCTTTATGGAGACCTTCATAGGTGCCGCCACTCAGATTGCCGATGGCGTCGACCTGGGTGAGTTCGTCGAGCCTGCTAGCCCTCCTCCCGCGGAGTGAACAAACTCTTATGTCCTACCTTAAATTTGCCTCAGAATGCCGATCGGTTTTTGTAACCATTAAACTTTTTCGGGCTGCATGCCCGAGTACCTCAATCTGTGATCTAGAACCTTTAGAATTTTATCCGAACTTGATTTACCATTGAATATCTTTATGAATCTCCTGCTGAGTGAAACCATTTTTTATTCGAGACAACTTTCTGGATTTGTAGCGCAGCTCCGAAGGAGAGGGAAGCAGACGACCCATGTCTTGTTTTTGTGGCGAAGCTCTCTAGGAGAAGGTGGCGGTCAACCCACAGCCTGTTATTGCAGAGTGGGACGGAGCGCACATTGTATTTGTGACGAAGCTCTCTAGGAGAAGGTGGCGGTCAACCCACACCCTGTTACTGCAGAGTGGGACGGAGCGCACACTATATTTTTGGCGAAGCTCCCCAGGAGAAGGCGGCAGTCGACCTGCTCCTCGTCGTTCTTGAGGATTAAGATGTGCTTCGAACTTAGGCGAGTGATGGACTGCAGCTAAGCCCCCGAGTGGGAGGATTGCTCTCCACTCGGTAGGATTTTTTTCAAACTTAGGCGAGTGCCTGACTGCAGCTAAGTCTCTAAGTGGGAGAACTTAGGCGAGTACTGGACTGCAGCTAAGCAACCGAGTGGGAGGATTGCTCTTCACTCGGTAGGATTTTTCAAACTTAGGTGAGTGCTTGACTGCAGCTAAGTCTCTAAGTGGGAGAACCTAGGTGAGTACTGGACTGCAGCTAAACCCCCGCGTGGGAGGATTGCTCTTTGCTCGGTAGGATTTTTCCAAACTTAGGCGAGTGCCTGACTGCAGCTAAGTCTCTAAGTGGGAGAACTTAGGCGAGTACTGGACTGCAGCTAAGCCCCCGAGTGGGAGGATTGCTCTTCACTCGGTAGGATTTTTCAAACTTAGGCGACTGCCTGACTGCAGCTAAGTCTCTAAGTGGGAGCACTTAGGCGAGTACTGGACTGCAGCTAAGCCCCCCGAGTGGGAGGTTCGCTCTCCACTCGGTAGGATTTTTCAAACTTAGGCGAGTGTCTGACTGCAGCTAAGTCTCTTCGTGGAGAACTTAGGCGAGTACTGGACTGCAGCTAAGCCCCCGAGTGGGAGGTTCGCTCTCCACTCGGTAGGATTTTTCGAACTTAGGCGAGTGTCTGACTGCAGCTAAGTCTCTTCGTGGAGAACTTAGGCGAGTACTGGACCGCAGCTAAGCCCCCGAGTGGAAGGTTCGCTCTCCACTCGGTAGGATTTTTCAAACTTAGGCGAGTGTCTGACTGCAGCTAAGTCTCTAAGTGGGAGAACTTAGGCGAGTACTGGACTGCAGCTAATCCCCCGAGTGGGAGGATTGCTCTTCAGTCGATAGGATTTTTCAAACTTAGGCGAGTGCCTGACTACAGCTAAGTCTCTATGTGGGAGAACTTAGGCGAGTACTGGACTGCAGCTAAGCCTCCGAGTGGGAGGATTTCTCTTCAGTCGATAGGATTTTTCAAACTTAGGCGAGTGCCTGACTGCAGCTAAGTCTCTACGTGGGAGAACTTAGGCGAGTACTGGACTGCAGCTAAGCCCCCGAGTGGGAGGATTGCTCTTCACTCCGTAGGATTTTTCAAACTTAGGCGAGTGCCTGACTGCAGCTAAGTCTCTACGTGGGAGAACTTAGGCGAGTACTGTACTGCAGCTACGCCCCCGAGTGGGAGGATTGCTCTTCACTCGGTAGGATTTTTCAAACTTAGGAGAAACGGATTCGCAGCTAAGCCCCCGAGTGGGAGGCTGGCTCGCCACTCGGTAGGAAACTGTTTTTACAAACTTAGGCGAAGCGGATTCGCAGCTAAGCCACCCACTCGGGGATTTCTTACGCAAAAAACAACAATAATCACTAGGAAAATTATAACGCTCTTGTCTTTGATAAATAAACTATAGGAGTTTTTCTTATTACATCTCATCCGAGTGAGAATTCAAGTACAAAAGGGGCGGAGTAGCTCCGCATTCCAGGCTCGTGGCTCATCAATCTGGCGATCGACATTGTAGAGGTGGTATGATCCATTGTGGAGGACTCTGGTGACTATGAAGGGCCTTCCCAAGTAGGAGCAAGCTTGTGTGGTTTCTGCTGATCCACTCGGAGGACTAAGTCTCCTTCTTGGAAGGCTCGACTCTTCACGTTTCTGGCATGGAATCGACGCAAGTCTTGCTGATAGATGGTCGATTGGATCAGGGCCATTTCTCTTTCTTCTTCTAGGAGGTCGACTGCGTCCTGCCGGGCTTGTTCTGCTTCATCTTCTGAGTAGAGCTCGACTCTGGGATTGTTGTGAAGCAGGTCACTCGATAAGACTGCCTCGGCTCCGTAGACCAGAAAGAATGGGGTTCTTCCGGTTGATTGATTCGGGGTTGTCCTCAATCCCCAAAGGACTGATGGGAGCTCGTCGACCCATGCACCTGCTGCGTGCTTGAGATCGCGCATCAATCGGGGTTTTAGTCCTTTGAGAATTATGCCATTTTCCCTTTCTGCTTGCCCATTCGACGGGGGGTGAGCGACCGAAGCATAGTCGACCCGAGTTCCCTGAGAGGCGCAAAAGGCCCTGAATTTGTCGGAATCGAAGTTTGACCCATTGTCCATGATGATACTATGCGGAAGTCCATATCTGAATATCAACTCTCTGATGAAACTAATAGCGGTGCAAGCATCGCGATTCTTGATAGGCTTGGCTTCAATCCATTTGGTGAACTTGTCGACTGCTACCATCACATGAGTGAAGCCGCTCCTGCCTGTTCTCAGTGGTCCAACCATGTCCAGCCCCCCATCGCTCGAAGGGCCAGACGAGTGGAATGGTTTTCAGGGCTGACGCGGGCTTGTGCGGCATATTGGAGTAATATTGACACCCTTCACATTTGTCGACTATCTCTTTTGCCATCTCATTGGCCCTTGGCCAGTAGAACCCCGCTCGGTATGCTTTAGCCACAATGGTCTGAGAGGACGCATGATGACCACAGGTCCCCGAGTGGATATCGTTAAGGATCATCTGACCTTCTTCTGGTGTGATACACTTCTGGCCGACCCCAGTCGCGCTTTCTCTATATAACTGTCCCTTTATGACTGTAAAGGCCTTGGATCGACGGAAGATCTGTCGAGCCTCTTCTTTGTCTTCTGGGAGTTCTTTCCTTGGGATGTACGCAATGTACGGTTCTGTCCAGACGGGAGTGATAACCAACACTTCCATGATCAGATCAACCACAGACGGAACTTCAACTTCAGTCGGATCCGTGGCGCTTTTTGGCTGCGGGGCCTCTTCCGTGAAGGTATCCTCCTGGACTGATGGCGTGTGGATGTGTTCCAAAAACACATTGCTAGGAATGGCTTCTCTTTTGGAACCTATTTTTGCCAAATCATCAGCTGCTTGATTTTTCAGTCGGGGTATGTGATGAAGCTCTAACCCCTCGAATTTCTTCTCCAGCTTTCTCACTGCATTGCAATAACCAGTCATAGCTGGACTTCTGACATCCCATTCCTTCATCACCTAATTAACCACCAAATCTGAGTCACCATAAACCATGAGGCGACGGACGCCGAGTGAGATGGCCATGCGCAACCCATACAAAAGTGCTTCATATTCTGCCTTGTTATTGGAGGAATCAAAGTGGATTTGGAGAACATATCTGAGTTTATCTCCTCTGGGGGAGACCAACACCACTCCGGCACCGGAACCACTCAGCATCTTGGAGCCGTCGAAAAACATAGTCCAATGCTCCGAGTGAATCTGAGTCCGCAGCTGCTGTTCAATCCACTCGGCGACGAAGTCTGCGATTGCTTGGGACTTGATAGCTTTCTTTGCCTCAAACTTGATATCTAGGGGAAGGAGTTCAATCGCCCATTTTGCCACTCGACCAGTTGCATCCCTGTTATGTAGGATCTCTGATAATGGTGCGTCGCTGACGACTGTAATGGAATGATCAGAGAAGTACTGAGCAACTTTCTTGGTGGTCATATAAATCCCATATACAAGCTTTTGATAGTGAGGATATATTTGCTTCGATGGGGTTAGGACTTCAGAAATATAATATACTAGGCGCTGAACTTTGAAGGTTTTCCCTTCTTCTTCCTGCTCGACCATAAGAACCGTACTGACGACTTGTCCTGTGGCTCCAATGTAAAGCAGCAAAGGCTCCTTGCTGATTGGGGCAGCAAGCACCGGCTGGGTGGAGAGCAGAGCTTTGAGCTCTACAAACGTTGCATGAGCTTCAGGAGTCCACTCGAACTTGTCGGACTTCTTCATTAATCGGTAAAGAGGTAATGCCTTTTCACCGAGACGAGATACGAATCGACTTAGGGCAGCCAAGCAACCAGTAAGCTTCTGGACATCGTGCACTCGCACAGGGCTTTTCATTCATTGGCGTCGATTCCCCGTTCGGAAACGAGAAAACTGAGTAACTTTCCGCTAGGGACTCCGAATGTACACTTTGATGGATTAAGCTTGATATCATACCTCCTGATGTTAGCAAAGGTTTCAACAAGGTTAGTCAGCAGGTCGGAACCTTTCCGTGACTTGACCACAATATCATCCATGTATGCTTCCATGTTCCGACTGATTTGAGTGAGCAAACACTTCTGAATCATCCTCATGAATGTGGCTCCGGCATTCTTGAGGCCGAATGGCATGGTAACATAACAGAAGCACCCGAATGGAGTGATGAAAGCTGTCTTGATCTCGTCAGGTCCATACAGACGGATCTGATGGTACCCGGAATAGGCGTCTAAGAAAGACAGTCGCTCACATCCCGCGGTCGAGTCGACTATCTGGTCGATGCGGGGGAGAGGAAAATGATCTTTCGGGCGGGCCCGATTGATGTGTTTAAAGTCAATGCACATGTGAAGTAACTTGTCCTTCTTGGGGACCCTGACAATGTTGGCGAGCCAGTCGGAGTGGTAGATTTCTCAGATGAATTCCGCTGCTAAGAGCCGAGCCACCTCCTCGCCAATAGCCTTTATCTTTTGGACGGCGGACCGTCGGAGATGTTCCTTGGCAGGTTTTACTTTTGAGTCGACTCTCAGGCGATGCTCAGCCAGCTCCCTGGGAACACCTGGCATGTCCGAAGGCTTCCATGCAAAAATGTCCCAGTTCTCATGTGGGTGTAATTGCCGTGAAGCATAGGCAATTACCTGACGATCTTGCATGAGTATGCAACCTAGTCCTTGTCGCGAGGCGTCGCAATAGATAATAAAGTCCTTGGAGAAATCTGGTGGTACCAGTACGGGAGCAGATGTCAGGCGTCTTTTCAGTTCCTGAAAACTGAACTCGCACTGTGGAGTCCACTCGAACTTTTTATCTTTCTTGAGGAGTTCAGTTAGAGGTTTAGCAACCTTGGAGAAATTCTCGACGAAGCGGCGGCAATAGCTTGCTAGGCCAAGGAAACTCCGAACTTGCTTGACCGTTTCAGGTGGAGTCCAATCAAGGACAGCTTGAACTCGCTCGGGATTGACAGCAATACCCTTACCAGAGATTACATGGCCTAGATAGGTCACTTATGACAACCAAAATTCACACTTGGAGAATTTGGCATAAAGGCGATGCTCTCGAAGTTTCATCAATACCAGCCTTAGATGTTCGGCACGTTCCTCTTCTTTCTTGGAGTAGATGAGTATGTCATCGAGGTATACTACGACGAATTTGTCCAAGTACTCCATGAAAACCGAGTTCATTAACCGGGAGAAAGTGGCCGGGGCATTGGTTAAACCGAAGGACATGACGGTGTACTCGTATTGGCCATAACGAGTAACAAAGGCCGTTTTGGGAATGTCCCCGTTTCTGATTTTGATTTGATGGTAGCCCAGCCTCAAATCCATCTTGGAGAAGACTGAGGATCCAGCGAGCTGATCATACAGGTCGTTGATCCTGGGAAGCGGGTATTTGTTCTTGATGGTGACCAGATTGACAGGTCGGTAATCCACAACCATTCGATCCGTTCCATCCTTCTTCTTGACGAAGAGGACGGGGCAAGCCCAAGGAGAGGAGCTAGGACGGATGAACCCTTTGTTCAAGGACTCATCGAGTTGGTTCTTAAGCTCGGCTAGTTCTAGGGGTGCCATCTTGTAGGGTCTTCTAGCAATTGGAACGGTTCCTGGAACAAGGTCTATCACAAACTCGACATCCCGGTCAGGTGGAACACCTGGCAGTTCTTCCGGAAACACATCCGGGAAGTCTCGGACTACCGGAACGTCCTCAAGGTCTGGAAGAGGGTTGGCATTGAGAGAGTAAAGTTGGCGCTTGGCCACTCGAGTTAAGACATTAACTGTCTTGCCAGAGGGATGAGTAAGTTGAATGGTTCTAGTGGCACAATCGATCTTGGCATAATGAGCCGACATCCAGTCCATACCCAAGATGATGTTTATGTCGGAGGACTTGAGAGCTATTAAAGATGCGAGGAAAACAAGCCTATCGACAAGAATTTCGTTCCCATGGCTTACCTTAGAAGTTTGCCATTTGGAACCCGGAGTTTGAATTACCATGGAAGTGGGCATGTCACAGAATGACGTGTTATGCAACCGAGCATAATTCTCGGATATGAATGAACGAGATGCTCCAGTATCGAAAAGAACAGATGCCGGATGGCAATTAACAAGGAGCGTACCAAGGACGACGTTGGATCCTCATGAGCCTCTTCGGCTGAAACATAGTTGACATGGCCACGTGCAGTAGTGGCCGGCTTGGCGTAGAAAGTCTTTCCCGCGGGCTTACCATGGCCAACGGACTTTCCAGCTTGATTGGGGTTGTTCTGGGGACACTCTCGACTATAGTGACCCGGTTCTCCACACTTGAAGCATGTTACCACAGTGGGGCGTGGAGCAACATTAGCAGCGGGGCCACCATAGGGCTTGGGCGGTGCAAATTGCTGGTTGGGACGAGGCGCCTCAAAGGATGGCCTCGGGGTGAATCTGGGTGGCAGTGCGGTGCTTGGAATCCACACCCGGCGCTTCTGAGCTCCAGAGCCGGATGAAGACCCAAAATCACGGGAGTGCTTGCATGAAGCGTCATAATCAGTCTGGCCTGTCTCAGCACTGATAGCTTTATTGACCAGCTTCTGGAAGGATGTGCACTCGTGCAGACGGAGATCGCGGCGAAGCTCAGGGCTAAGTCCCTTGCGGAACCTTGCCTGCTTCTTGGCGTCAGTAGAAACCTCTTCAGGAGCATAGCGTGCCAGGTTCCCAAATTCTCGGCTATATGCATCCACAGTCAGCCTTCCTTGGGTGAAGTTGCAGAAATCCTCCCTCTTGCGATAGACCTTCCGGAATGTGATGCTCATGGAAAGCCTTGCTGAACTCAGCCCAGGTAGTGATTTGGCCGACCGGGCGCATAGCTTCGTAGTTTTCCCACCAATGGCTAGCGGGGCCCTCGAGATGATAAGCAGCATAGGTAACCTTGTCGGCTTCAGCTACGTTGGCAGAACGTAGCTTGTGGGTGATGCTGCGAAGCCAATCATCCGCATCGAGGGGCTCGACGGAATGGTTAAACTTTGGTGGGTACAGCTTGATAAAGTCGTTGATTGACACCAGGTCATTTCGTGGGTGGCGTGCAGTGTTCTGCTCAATCCGCTCCAACAGGCGGTTGGTCTCATGCTTGTTCCTTTCCGCCTCCAGCATCACTTCGGCCAGGGAAGGCGGGTGAGGCAAATTTTCACCTCTAGCTGCATTGGCTTCCCCCCGCTCCGGGGAAGCAGGGTTGCCGCGGGTGTTGACCATCCTAGGAGGAAACAAGACAACGGTTTAGACAAGGATGGCTCCAACTTAACAAGGAAGTGCAGAATGTAAGGATAACACGGAATGCAGAGATGCTCATTCGTATGCCGTGGTAATATAAAACTGCCATATATACACCAACGGTCATACTCGTCATACATAGTTTAGTACAAGCCCATGCTACAGTACAACTATGAAGGTAGACGTTACATCTCATCGGAGGCATTCCGAGTCCCTATACATTATTTGTCTTCACCTCCGGAATCGATTACACACCAAGTCGTATTCCACAAGTCACACAGGACAGTGGAGATACAACTACTACCATACTAGTGGTACTACTACTAACTCAGATAGCTCCGTAGTAGTCCTCATAGAAGTCACCTCCATAGCCTGGAAGTTCAACGTGATCATCCGGAAACAGACGGTCCTGAGGAGCCTGTGGACCATAGGGGCTAGGATGAGGTCTTGGACCAACAAACGGTGGCCTGCGGGGACCAAGGGGTGGGGTGATGCCTCCCACATCACGCCAATCCACCATGTCTGACAGAGCTGCTCTCACAGGATACAGATCCCTGGTATCCATACATCCAGCTTGCACCGCGGGTGCAAACCGAGTCAATGTGGCCCAATGATCAGCACGGGTATTAAAGAGCTCCAGCCTCAAGGCCCGATTCTCTCGGTCCTTATCTTCGAGCATCTCAGCGGTGGTACGAGTTAATGAGTCCTCCTTAGTGGAGTCAGCATAGATAGCCTGAAGATACCCCTGTGCTCCCGGAAGTGAAGCTGGCATGTAACGGAAGTCAGTGTTCCGAAGCAGGCCAGTCCGGACTCGCAAGATGGTCATCATGGAATAGGCAGCATCCTGCACAGCCATCTCAATGGTAACTCCGAGTCCATAGGAACAGTGAAGGGGCTCGGTAGATCCAGGATAGGAAGGAAATATCCTGACGGTGCAGAAATACTGGCTTTGATTAAAGTCGCGGAACTGCTCTTCAACAGTGTATTCGGGATACCAACGGTATCCTGTCTCGATCATGACCCGGACCAACATAGCAGTATGACCGGGCACGTCGAGGCACCTAGTCAGGCGAACCACTTGATTTTCATAATGGTTGGCCATCTAAAAGCACAACCACAAGACAAAGACATCAGAATTCCTAGGGAAAATTGGGCAGCATAACGGCTGTAAATGCTCAGAAAAAGATTTGAGACATCCACAACAGTTCACAATACCGCTCAACAGCATCATATCAAGGTTCTGATTCAAATAGCAACGTACTAAAATAGTAGAAACTGGACTAGAACTCGTAGCAATAATCCTATGAACTACTACGGATTAGTAACACGTGAACCTGATAGAAGAAGAGAGCCTAGTCCTTAACCCACGTTGAATGAGAAGAGAATGACTCAGATCAGAAGCATAGGGTAAAGGAGTAAAAGAACCTTACGTTCCCTCCCACAATCAATTCCCTTACATATAACTAAAGCATTTCTAGACTCGACATCGACCAGTTTGGCTGAACGAACCTACAGGCAGTCCGGCTCTGATACCAACGCTGTCAGGACCCCGATTCCAGGCCACATCGATCTAGCCGGTAACACCTCATATCACTTTGCGGCCTCATGCATGGTATCCCATGGGTGTCGCCTTACCATGGCCCAGGACCATTTGCGCCTTTTGGCTCGCGTATATGACAATGTCGCTAGCATCCATATGACCGAGAACCCGGGCCGACATGGCTAGTCGTGAACCCAAAGCGGCACAGACCTATGGAGACAGGCATACATGAATCACATCGAACATGTCGGTCATCAACGAGTGATTCCGGGCTGTAGCACTGGGCTAACAGGACTCCGGGGATCCCGTGCTATAGCAGGCTAGACAGGACTCCGGAGATCACCGCGTGACATTTCCCCGAAGGGACAGACATAGGGACGAAGTGAAACACATGCCGGCCAGTCAAGTGTCCTGAACAGTAGTGCTGGGCTAGCAGGACTCCGGTGAACCGGGCTGTAGCGGACTACTATGGCTCGAGGAGCACTAGACTACATTTCCCCATAAGAAAGGCTGCGAACGACAAACAACTAGATTGTCGGATCCCACTCATACCAAGCATTTCAAACATACACACAATATGCCCGACATGAGTACATACAACATGGCATCACAACAAAACTCTACAACTCAAGTACTTTATTTAAAGGCTCCAGGGAGCCACACATAACATATCCATACAGGTAGGGGTCACATGACCCGACACTCAAGTCATACAGTCATACAAGCACATGCGGAAGCAACTAGTCTGAGTACAGACTCTAGAAAGAAAGAAGGCTTCTCGAAGCCTGTCTATCTACATAGGGCCCTCCATGGCCTGGATCACCACCTGGGTGGCTAGTCACTCATCGACGTCAAGGTCTACGTAAAACCCATCGGAGGGGGCAGTGTTGTCGTCTGAAAACAATAAATAAGCAAACATGAGTACAAAGGTACTCAGCAAGTCTTACATCAGAACCTACTATACATGCTCATTCTCAATAAGGTGGTGGGGTTTATGCAGCAAGCCAGCTTTGACTCTTGGCTAAGCTATCCTATGGAATCTTTTAGCAAAATAGTTTTCGCACACGAGTCCACTACTCACCATCACAATACTCCACCATGGATCCTCCCTCGTATCCTGCGAGGGGGCCATCCTCGGTACTCACACTTATCTTGAGTCTTTTAGTAGTATCCATTAACTTGTCTATGAACTGTATAGGCAACCAAGTAGTCCTTTACCGCGGACGCGGCTATTCGAATAGTTTTATACCCTGCAGGGGTGTACTTCGTCACACATGTTTCCACCACTTAGCGTCTGCACACGAAATGTGCTCGGCAGACTTCAAGCGAAAACCGACGTGGGTGTAGACCACGACCTGACTAACCTCACAAGTCTCTAGTCCAGGGTCATCGCCTATTCAGGTTCCATCCGCAAGGAAATCCGCCCGGGGTGTCCTCAACGGCCCCGAACGATGTGAACAGGGTTCCCGAGACACCAAACGGGTGACTCGGTACACCGTGCCACGGTGTATCTACCGCAACATAGCCCACCCCTAGGGTCAGCGCTACGCACGGCCGCCAACACATATCCTACAAACACCAGAAACTAGTTGCAACTCCTGGACTGAGGCGAGAGGGGTCGGTAAGTCGAGCGGGGTCATATTTCAGGGCCCAATGTGTGGTAGTAGCTGAATCTTAATTCACGCATACAAAACTCAGTTCTTAGGGATGGCTTCAATGAAACAACCCACCATGTACTCCTACATGGCCTCTCATCGATACCTTTACCAAAACATGTTCAACACATCCCACATATTACTGGCACAAGCATTTCACTCTAGCCCATCACCCAGATGAACCAGACCTGACACAACTCTAAGCATAGCAGGCATAGCAAGGTAGGAATCACAAAACATGGCTCAATCAACTCCTACACATGCTAGTGGGTTTCATCTAGTTACTGTGGCAATGACAGGTCATGCAGAGGATAAGGGTTCAACTACCGTAGCACATAGCAGTTTGAATCGTGTTGTCTTAATGCAGTAAACAAGAGCAGGAGCGAGAACATGGGTTGTATCAGAATGATCAATGGTTGCTTGCCTGATGGAGTGGTAACGGGATACTGCCCTTCAGTTGGATACTCGTGAATATCCTCGGAGGCAGAACCTACCACGAATAACACAACCGAGCACAATCAACACATGATGATATGCAACAATATGATGCATGCTATGACATGGCAATATGGATGTGTCTTGAGCTAATGCAACTAGCTATGATTTAAATGAAGTTGGTTTGAGTACAAGATTCAAATTCCAACCCCATATATGATTATTTAAATGCCCTTTATTTGTTTTGTCCAAAACAGAGGACAAACATTGTTCAAACATGCATGAAAATGGTACAAATGGATTCCTTGAATTTTTCTGATAATTTTTCATATATAATTTGTCTCATTTGGAGTTATGGTTGAATTTCTATGAATTTTTGAAGTTTAGGCAATTTTCGGGAATTTTCTATATAAAATTAAATCCAGAACAGGAGTTATTGCGTCAGCATGACATCACCCTGATGTCAGCAGGTCAACTGGGCGCCTCCAGGTCAAACCTGACCAGTGGGGTCCACTGGTCAGTGACACAATCAACTAACCAAGTTAATTATCCCTAACTAACTTAGTTAGCCGGGCGGGGCCCGCATGTCAGTGGCTCACTAATTAGCTAATTTTATTAACACTAATTAAGCAGGCGCCTGGGCCCACACGTCAGTGAGTCAGGGGGGGGGGAGTCAACCCAGCCGACTCGGGGTCAAAACACGCCGGAGTTGACCCCGGCTCGTCGCCGGCAAGGCCAGAGACGGCGGAGGGGCAAGGAAATTCTCCTCCGGCGACCAAATGGCCAGCGGAGGGCATCTACGCGGAGCTGGGACTCGCCCGCATCCATCTGTGCACACGGCAGGGGCTGAGATGGCCCGAGCTCGCCGGAGGCAAGCTCGCGGCGGTGGCCGGAGTTAGGGGCTGGTGCGGGTTAGCGCTAGGGGGCACGACAGGTCGAACGGGTGGGTGCATTAGGCTCCTGGGGACGCGTTGAAGACGGTGGTGCGCTCGGACGCGTGCTTGCACGGCCGTAGCCACGACGGCGTCGAGGCTCAACGGCGGCGAGCTTCGGGTGCTCGCGGGGCAACGGCTACGGGGCGAAATCGACGGCGTGGCGAAGGGGAAAAGGACCGGGAGCTCAAAGCGGTGCCGTAGGGGTGGCTAGCAGACTCGGGGGCGACCTTGATGGCGCGAATCGACGGCGAGGAGCTCGGGCGGCCGAGGTTGAAGAAGAGCTCAAAGTCGACGATGCAGGGCTTCCGGCGGGGCGTGGTTCGGTGAGGGGGTCGAGGACGATGTTGCGGAGCTCGTGGGCACAACCGAGGGGCGAGGGGGTGGCTGTGGCCGTGGTGGTTCTCGTCGGCGGCGACGGCCGCGTTCTGTGGAAGAGAGGGGGAGAGCCAGAGGAGGGGATGAGCACGGGGGAGGGGAATGAGAGGGCCAGGGGGTGCGTGGCCGTCTCCGTGGCATTGGGAGGGAGCCCGGGAAGCAGGAGGTGGCGCGCAGGGGGGAAGGTGGCGCGCGCGCGTGCCGGCGAGCGCCGGGCACACGCCCGCGTCCTTCTGTCCGAGGAGGGGGACGACAGGAGGCAGCGGGGTGGGCTGGGCCGCCAGCTGGAGATGGGCCAGGTAAGTGGCCCATGGCCTTTCCCTCTTTATTTTTTTGTGTTTTTCTATTTCTGTTATTCTGTTTTGATTTAGTTTAAATACTAAATCATTTTATAAAATCCTGAAAATATTTATGGACACTTACTGAAATATTTCAGTGGCCCAAAAAATAGTTCCAACATTATTTGAGCATTTGAATTATTTAATAGTATTTAAATGCCCAAATTCAAATATTTATGAATTAAATCAATGCCCCTTTTGTTGACCTAAAATTATATGCACCATTTTTCCCAAGGGTTCTAACCCAAGGCAAAGAGGGTGAACATTTTTGAAGGGCATTTCAGGTTCATTGAATTTATTTTTAGTAAACCCTAGTTGATTTCAGGGGGGGTTGCTGGGGGTTCTGCTTTCCCCATTTCAATTTTCTGGTGAAGGTAAACATGATGCACACTCTAATGCATAATCTAGCTAGGGTGTGACAACTCACCCCCACTCAATAGAATCTCGTCCCGAGATTTAGGATCATTTGGGAAGAAGGTGGGGTACTCGAGTCGAAGACGGTCCTCCCTTTCCCAAGTGGCTTCTTCCTCGGAATGGTGTGACCACTGAACCTTGAGAAACTTGATATTATGACATCGAGTGGTACGCTCGGCTTGATCAAGGATACGAACGGGGTATTCCCGATAAGAAAGGTTATCTTGTAAATCAAGCGTTTCGTGGTCCATTCCACGGATAGGATCCGCGAAGCAACGCCTGAGTTGCGAAACGTGGAAGACATCGTGAACTCTGGAAAGATGCGGAGGTAGTTCCAATTGGTAGGCAACTTCTCCTCGTTTGGCAAGAATGCGAAAGGGTCCAATGTAACGAGGAGCCAATTTGCCTTTGATACCGAAGCGATGGGTTCCCTTTAACGGGGTAACCCGAAGGTAAGCTTTCTCGTCAATTTCAAATGTCATAGGCTTATGCTTACGATCGTATTGACTCTTTTGGCGAGATTGGGCTGTTTTCAATTTCTCACGAATAACGCGAACCTGCTCTTCTGCTTCCTGAATCATATACGGGCCAAAGAGTTGTCTTTCCCCGGTTTCTGACCAGTTAAGAGGCGTTCGACATTTTCGTCCATAGAGAACTTCGAAGGGAGCCTTGTCCAAACTAGCTTGATAGCTATTGTTATAAGAAAACTCCGCGAATGGAAGGCATTTCTCCCAACTCATTCCGAATGAGATAACAGAAGCTCGGAGCATATCTTCCAGAATTTGATTGACTCGCTCTACTTGACCACTTGATTGAGGATGGAAGGCGGTGCTAAAGGAGAGATGAGTTCCCATAGCATTTTGGAAGCTTTCCCAAAATCGAGAGGTGAAGAGACTTCCACGGTCTGAGTTAATTTCTAATGGGACACCATGAAGAGACACTATTCGGGAGATGTATAGGTCAGCTAGCTGGCTAGCGGTGATACTCTCACGAACAGGTAGAAAATGGGCTACTTTGGAAAGACGGTCGATCACGACGAAGATGGCATTATTCCCCCTCTTGGTCCTGGGAAACCCAGTGATGAAATCCATACTGATTTTGTCCCATTTCCATTCAGGGATAGCCAAAGGTTGAAGGGTGCCAGCAGGCCGTTGATGCTCTGCTTTAACACGACGACAAACGTCGCAATTGGCAATGTATTGAGCGATTTCTCTCTTCATCCTAGTCCACCAAAACCTCTGGCGTAGGTCTTGATACATTTTAGTACTACCGGGATGAATGGTGAGAGGGGATTCATGAGCTTCCTTAAGGATCATCTGGCGTAGATGTTGGTTCTTGGGAACCACCAGGCGGTTCTCAAAGAAGACAGCACCTTGCTCATCCATGGAAAAACATTTAGCTACTCCGCTAGCAATGTTTTCCTTAATCCGGAATATGACCTTATCACGCTTTTGGGCAGCTATGATTTGATCCATAAGGGTAGGTTTCGCCACCAGAGTAGATAGGAATCCTTGAGGAACAATGTGAAGATTAAGCTTGCGAAATTCCTCATGGAGAAATGGTTGACTTTGTTGTAACATCAGGTTGTTACAGTAGGACTTACGACTTAGTGCATCGGCCATGACATTGGCCTTGCCAGGGGTGTAAGTTATCCCTAAGTCGTAATCCGAGATCAGCTCGACCCAACGTCTTTGCCTGAGATTCAAATCTGGTTGGGTGAAGATATATTTCAAGCTTTGGTGATCGGTGAAGATCTCGCAACGATTACCGAGAAGGTAATGTCGCCAGGTTTTGAGTGCATGGACTACAGCTGCAAGCTCTAGATCATGTGTGGGATAATTTTCCTCATGTGGGTGTAATTGCCGTGAAGCATAGGCAATTACCTGACGATCTTGCATGAGTATGCAACCTAGTCCTTGTCGCGAGGCGTCGCAATAGATAATAAAGTCCTTGGAGAAATCTGGTGGTACCAGTACGGGAGCAGATGTCAGGCATCTTTTAAGTTCCTGAAAACTGAACTCGCACTGTGGAGTCCACTCGAACTTTTTATCTTTCTTGAGGAGTTCAGTTAGAGGTTTAGCAACCTTGGAGAAATTCTCGACGAAGCGGCGGCAATAGCTCGCTAGGCCAAGGAAACTCCGAACTTGCTTGACCGTTTCAGGTGGAGTCCAATCAAGGACGGCTTGAACTCGCTCGGGATTGACAGCAATACCCTTACCAGAGATTACATGGCCTAGATAGGTCACTTCTGACAACCGAAATTCACACTTGGAGAATTTGGCATAAAGGCGATGCTCTCGAAGTTTCATCAATACCAGCCTTAGATGTTCGGCATGTTCCTCTTCATTCTTGGAGTAGATGAGTATGTCATCGAGGTATACTACGACGAATTTGTCCAAGTACTCCATGAAAACCGAGTTCATTAACCGGGAGAAAGTGGCCGGGGCATTGGTTAAACCGAAGGACATGACGGTGTACTCGTATTGGCCATAACGAGTAACAAAGGCCGTTTTGGGAATGTCCCCGTTTCTGATTTTGATTTGATGGTAGCCCAGCCTCAAATCCATCTTGGAGAAGACTGAGGATCCAGCGAGCTGATCATACAGGTCGTTGATCCTGGGAAGCGGGTATTTGTTCTTGATGGTGACCAGATTGACAGGTCGGTAATCCACAACCATTCGATCCGTTCCATCCTTCTTCTTGACGAAGAGGACGGGGCAAGCCCAAGGAGAGGAGCTAGGACGGATGAACCCTTTGTTCAAGGACTCATCGAGTTGGTTCTTAAGCTCGGCTAGTTCTAGGGGTGCCATCTTGTAGGGTCTTCTAGCAATTGGAACGGTTCCTGGAACAAGGTCTATCACAAACTCGACATCCCGGTCAGGTGGAACACCTGGCAGTTCTTCCGGAAACACATCCGGGAAGTCTCGGACTACCGGAACGTCCTCAAGGTCTGGAAGAGGGTTGGCATTGAGAGAGTAAAGTTGGCGCTTGGCCACTCGAGTTAAGACATTAACTGTCTTGCCAGAGGGATGAGTAAGTTGAACGGTTCTAGTGGCACAATCGATCTTGGCATAATGAGCCGACATCCAGTCCATACCCAAGATGATGTTTATGTCGGAGGACTTGAGAGCTATTAAAGATGCGAGGAAAACAAGCCTATCGACAAGAATTTCGTTCCCATGGCTTACCTTAGAAGTTTTCCATTTGGAACCCGGAGTTTGAATTACCATGGAAGTGGGCATGTCACAGAATGACGTGTTATGCAACCGAGCATAATTCTCGGATATGAATGAATGAGATGCTCCAGTATCGAAAAGAACAGATGCCGGATGGCAATTAACAAGGAGCGTACCAAGGACGACGTTGGATCCTCATGAGCCTCTTCGGCTGAAACATAGTTGACATGGCCACGTGCAGTAGTGGCCGGCTTGGCGTAGAAAGTCTTTCCCGCGGGCTTACCATGGCCAACGGACTTTCCAGCTTGATTGGGGTTGTTCTGGGGACACTCTCGACTATAGTGACCCGGTTCTCCACACTTGAAGCATGTTACCACAGTGGGGCGTGGAGCAACATTAGCAGCGGGGCCACCATAGGGCTTGGGCGGTGCAAATTGCTGGTTGGGACGAGGCGCCTCAAAGGATGGCCTCGGGGTGAATCTGGGTGGCAGTGCGGTGCTTGGAATCCACACCCGGCGCTTCTGAGCTCCAGAGGCGGATGAAGACCCAAAATCACGGGAGTGCTTGCATGAAGCGTCATAATCAATCTGGCCTGTCTCAGCACTGATAGCTTTATTGACCAGCTTCTGGAAGGATGTGCACTCGTGCAGACGGAGATCGCGGCGAAGCTCAGGGCTAAGTCCCTTGCGGAACCTTGCCTGCTTCTTGGCGTCAGTAGAAACCTCTTCAGGAGCATAGCGTGCCAGGTTCCCAAATTCTCGGCTATATGCATCCACAGTCAGCCTTCCTTGGGTGAAGTTGCAGAACTCCTCCCTCTTGCGATCCATGAGACCTTCCGGAATGTGATGCTCAGGGAAAGCCTCGCTGAACTCAGCCCAGGTAGTGATTTGGCCGACCGGGCGCATAGCTTCGTAGTTTTCCCACCAATGGCTAGCGGGGCCCTCGAGATGATAAGCAGCATAGGTAACCTTGTCGGCTTCAGCTACGTTGGCAGAACGTAGCTTGTGGGTGATGCTGCGAAGCCAATCATCCGCATCGAGGGGCTCAACGGAATGGTTAAACTTTGGTGGGTACAGCTTGATAAAGTCGTTGATTGACACCAGGTCATTTTGTGGGTGGCGTGCAGTGTTCTGCTCAATCCGCTCCAACAGGCGGTTGGTCTCACGCTTGTTCCTTTCCGCCTCCAGCATCACTTCGGCCAGGGAAGGCGGGTGAGGCAAATTTTCACCTCTAGCTGCATTGGCTTCCCCCCGCTCCGGGGAAGCAGGGTTGCCGCGGGTGTTGACCATCCTAGGAGGAAACAAGACAACGGTTTAGACAAGGATGGCTCCAACTTAACAAGGAAGTGCAGAATGTAAGGATAACGCGGAATGCAGAGATGCTCATTCGTATGCCATGGTAATATAAAACTGCCATATATACACCAACGGTCATACTCGTCATACATAGTTTAGTACAAGCCCATGCTACAGTACAACTATGAAGGTAGACATTACATCTCATCAGAGGCATTCCGAGTCCCTATACATTATTTGTCTACACCTCCGGAATCGATTACACACCAAGTCGTATTCCACAAGTCACACAGGACAGTGGAGATACAACTACTACCATACTAGTGGTACTACTACTAACTCAGATAGCTCCGTAGTAGTCCTCATAGAAGTCACCTCCATAGCCTGGAAGTTCAACGTGATCATCCGGAAACAGACGGTCCTGAGGAGCCTGTGGACCATAGGGGCTAGGATGAGGTCTTGGACCAACAAACGGTGGCCTGCGGGGACCAAGGGGTGGGGTGATGCCTCCCACATCACGCAAATCCACCATGTCTGGCAGAGCTGCTCTCACAGGATACAGATCCCTGGTATCCATACATCCAGCTTGCACCGCGGGTGCAAACCGAGTCAATGTGGCCCAATGATCAGCACGGGTATTAAAGAGCTCCAGCCTCAAGGACCGATTCTCTCGGTCCTTATCTTCGAGCATCTCAGCGGTGGTACGAGTTAATGAGTCCTCCTGAGTGGAGTCAGCATAGATAGCCTGAAGATACCCCTGCGCTCCCAGAAGTGAAGCTGGCATGTAACGGAAGTCAGTGTTCCGAAGCAGGCCAGTCCGGACTCGCAAGATGGTCATCATGGAATAGGCAGCATCCTGCACAGCCATCTCAATGGTAACTCCGAGTCCATAGGAACAGTGAAGGGGCTCGGTAGATCCAGGATAGGAAGGAAATATCCTGACGGTGCAGAAATACTGGCTTTGATTAAAGTCGCGGAACTGCTCTTCAATAGTGTATTCAGGATACCAACGGTATCCTGTCTCGATCATGACCCGGACCAACATAGCAGTATGACCGGGCACGTCGAGGCACCTAGTCAGGCGAACCACTTGATTTTGAGAATGGTTGGCCATCTGAAAGCACAACCACAAGACAAAGACATCAGAATTCCTAGGGAAAATTGGGCAGCATAACGGCTGTAAATGCTCAGAAAAAGATTTGAGACATCCACAACAGTTCACAATACCGCTCAACAGCATCATATCAAGGTTCTGATTCAAATAGCAACGTACTAAAATAGTAGAAACTGGACTGGACCTCGTAGCAATAATCCTATGAACTACTACGGATTAGTAACACGTGAACCTGATAGAAGAAGAGAGCCTAGTCCTTAACCCACGTTGAATGAGAAGAGAATGACTCAGATTAGAAGCATAGGGTAAAGGAGTAAAAGAACCTTACGTTCCCTCCCACAATCAATTCCCTTACATATAACTAAAGCATTTCTAGACTCGACATCGACCAGTTTGGCTGAACGAACCTACAGGCAGTCCGGCTCTGATACCAACGCTGTCAGGACCCCGATTCCAGGCCACATCGATCTAGCCGGTAACACCTCATATCACTTTGCGGCCTTACGCACGGTATCCCACGGGTGTCGCCTTACCATGGCCCAGGACCGTTTGCGCCTTTTGGCTCGCGTATATGACAATGTCGCTAGCATCCATATGACCGAGAACCCGGGCCGACATGGCTAGTCGTGAACCCAAAGCGGCACAGACCTATGGAGACAGGCATACATGAATCACATCGAACATGTCGGTCATCAACGAGTGATTCCGGGCTGTAGCACTGGGCTAACAGGACTCCGGGGATCCCGGGCTGTAGCAGGCTAGACAGGACTCCGGAGATCACCGCGTGACATTTCCCCGAAGGGACAGACATAGGGACGAAGTGAAACACATGCCGGCCAGTCAAGTGTCCTGAACAGTAGTGCTGGGCTAGCAGGACTCCGGTGAACCGGGCTGTAGCGGACTACTATGGCTCGAGGAGCACTAGACTACATTTCCCCATAAGAAAGGCTGCGAACGACAAACAACTAGATTGTCGGATCCCACTCATACCAAGCATTTCAAACATACACACAATATGCCCGATATGAGTACATACAACATGGCATCACAACAAAACTCTACAACTCAAGTACTTTATTTAAAGGCTCCAGGGAGCCATACATAACATATCCATACAGGTAGGGGTCACAAGACCCGACACTCAAGTCATACAGTCATACAAGCACATGCGGAAGCAACTAGTCTGAGTACAGACTCTAGAAAGAAAGAAGGCTTCTCGAAGCCTGTCTATCTACATAGGGCCCTCCATGGCCTGGATCACCACCTGGGTGGCTAGTCACTCGTCGACGTCAAGGTCTACGTAAAACCCATCGGAGGGGGCAGTGTTGTCGTCTGAAAACAATAAATAAGCAAACATGAGTACAAAGGTACTCAGCAAGTCTTACATCAGAACCTACTATACATGCTCATTCTCAAGAAGGTGGTGGGGTTTATGCAGCAAGCCAGCTTTGACTCTTGGCTAAGCTATCCTATGGAATCTTTTAGCAAAATAGTTTTCGCACACGAGTCCACTACTCACCATCACAATACTCCACCGTGGATCCTCCCTCGTATCCTGCGAGGGGGCCATCCTCGGTACTCACACTTATCTTGAGTCTTTTAGTAGTATCCATTAACTTGTCTATGAACTGTATAGGCAACCAAGTAGTCCTTTACCGCGGACGCGGCTATTCGAATAGTTTTATACCCTGCAGGGGTGTACTTCGTCACACATGTTTCCACCACTTAGCGTCTGCACACGAAATGTGCTCGGCAGACTTCAAGCGAAAACCGACGTGGGTGTAGACCACGACCTGACTAACCTCACAAGTCTCTAGTCCAGGGTCATCGCCTATTCAGGTTCCATCCGCAAGGAAATCCGGCCGGGGTGTCCTCAACGGCCCCGAACGATGTGAACAGGGTTCCCGAGACACCAAACGGGTGACTCGGTACACCGTGCCACGGTGTATCTACCGCAACATAGCCCACCCCTAGGGTCAGCGCTACGCACGGCCGCCAACACATATCCTACAAACACCAGAAACTAGTTGCAACTCCTGGACTGAGGCGAGAGGGGTCGGTAAGTCGAGCGGGGTCATATTTCAGGGCCCAATGTGTGGTAGTAGCTGAATCTTAATTCACGCATACAGAACTCAGTTCTTAGGGACGGCTTCAATGAAACAACCCACCATGTACTCCTACATGGCCTCTCATCGATACCTTTACCAAAACATGTTCAACACATCCCACATATTACTGGCACAAGCATTTCACTCTAGCCCATCACCCAGATGAACCAGACCTGACACAACTCTAAGCATAGCAGTCATAGCAAGGTAGGAATCACAAAACATGGCTCAATCAACTCCTACACATGCTAGTGGGTTTCATCTAGTTACTGTGGCAATGACAGGTCATGCAGAGGATAAGGGTTCAACTACCGTAGCACATAGCAGTTTGAATCGTGTTGTCTTAATGCAGTAAACAAGAGCAGGAGCGAGAACATGGGTTGTATCAGAATGATCAATGGTTGCTTGCTTGATGGAGTGGTAACGGGATACTGCCCTTCAGTTGGATACTCGTGAATATCCTCGGAGGCAGAACCTACCACGAATAACACAACCGAGCACAATCAACACATGATGATATGCAACAATATGATGCATGCTATGACATGGCAATATGGATGTGTCTTGAGCTAATGCAACTAGCTATGATTTAAATGAAGTTGGTTTGAGTACAAGATTCAAATTCCAACCCCATATATGATTATTTAAATGCCCTTTATTTGTTTTGTCCAAAACAGAGGACAAACATTGTTCAAACATGCATGAAAATGGTACAGATGGATTCCTTGAATTTTTCTGATAATTTTTCATATATAATTTGTCTCATTTGGAGTTATGGTTGAATTTCTATGAATTTTTGAAGTTTAGGCAATTTTCTGGAATTTTCTATATAAAATTAAATCCAGAAAAGGAGTTATTGCGTCAACATGACATCACCCTGATGTCAGCAGGTCAACTGGGCGCCTCCAGGTCAAACCTGACCAGTGGGGTCCACTGGTTAGTGACACAATCAACTAACCAAGTTAATTATCCCTAACTAACTTAGTTAGCCGGGCGGGGCCCGCATGTCAGTGGCTCACTAATTAGCTAATTTTATTAACACTAATTAAGTAACACTAATTAAGCAGGCGCCTGGGCCCACACGTCAGTGAGTCAGGGGGGGAGTCAACCCAGCCGACTCGGGGTCAAAACACGCCGGAGTTGACCCCGGCTCGTCGTCGGCAAGGCCAGAGACGGCGGAGGGGCTCGGAAATTCTCCTCCGGCGACCAAATGGCCTGCAGAGGGCATCTACGCGGAGCTGGGACTCGCCCGCATCCATCTGTGCACACGGCAGGGGCTGAGATGGCCCGAGCTCGCCGGAGGCAAGCTCGCGGCGGTGGCCAGAGTTAGGGGCTGGTGCGGGTTAGCGCTAGGGGGCATGGCAGGTCGAACGGGTGGGTGCATTAGGCTCTTGGGGACGCGTTGAAGACGGTGGTGCGCTCGGACGCGTGCTTGCACGGCCGTAGCCACGGCGGCGTCGAGGCTCAACGGCGGCGAGCTTCGGGTGCTCGCGGGGCAACGGCTACGGGGCGAAATCGACGGCGTGGCGAAGGGGAAAAGAACCGGGAGCTCACAGCAGTGCCGTAGGGGTGGCTAGCGGGCTCGGGGGCGACCTTGATGGCGCGAATCGACGGCGAGGAGCTCGGGCGGCCGAGGTTGAAGAAGAGCTCGAAGTCGACGATGTAGGGCTTCCGGCGGGGCGTGGTTCGGTGAGGGGGTCGAGGACGACGTTGCGGAGGTCGTGGGCACAACCGAGGGGCGAGGGGGTGGCTGTGGCCGTGGTGGTTCTCGTCGGCGGCGACGGCCGCGTTCTGTGGAAGAGAGGGGGAGAGCCAGAGGAGGGGATGAGCACGGGGGAGGGGAATGAGAGGGCCAGGGGGTGCGTGGCCGTCTCCGTGGCATTGGGAGGGAGCCCGGGAAGCAGGAGGTGGCACGCAGGGGGGGAGGTGGCGCGCGCGCGTGCCGGCGAGCGCCGGGCACACGCCCGCGTCCTTCTGTCCGAGGAGGGGGACGACAGGAGGCAGCGGGGTGGGCTGGGCCGCCAGCTGGAGATGGGCCAGGTAAGTGGCCCATGGCCTTTCCCTCTTTATTTTTTTGTGTTTTTCTATTTCTGTTATTCTGTTTTGATTTAGATTAAATACTAAATCATTTTATAAAATCCTGAAAATATTTATGGACACTTACTGAAATATTTCAGTGGCCCAAAAAATAGTTCCAACATTATTTGAGCATTTGAATTATTTAATAGTATTTAAATGCCCAAATTCAAATATTTATGAATTAAATCAATGCCCCTTTTGTTGACCTAAAATTATATGCACCATTTTTCCCAAGGGTTCTAACCCAAGGCAAAGAGGGTGAACATTTTTGAAGGGCATTTCAGGTTCATTGAATTTATTTTTAGTAAACCCTAGTTGATTTCAGGGGGGGTGCTGGGGGTTCTGCTTTCCCCATTTCAATTTTCTGATGAAGGTAAACATGATGCACACTCTAATGCATAATCTAGCTAGGGTGTGACATGGGGCCAGGCATCTTCAATTTGAGATACACGTAACATGGTCGGGTCATGAAGCGCGCATAAGCCAGCCTGCCCAGAATAGCGTGATAGGCACTCTGGAAGTCCACAACTTCAAATTTCAACTTTTCTTTGCGGTAATTCTTGGAATCACCGAAAACCACATCAAGAGCAATCTGGCCGAGTGATTCAGCCTTCTTCCTAGGAATGACTCCATGGAAACTCATGTTGCTGGCACTGAGTCTGGACATCGGAATGCCCATCCCTTTCAATGTCTCGGCGTATAATATGTTCAAACCACTGCCACCATCCATCAGGACTTTGGTCAGTCGAGTGCCTTCAACAACTGGGTCGACCACCAAAGCTTGCCTCCCAGGGGTGGCGATGTGCGTTGGGTGGTCAGACTGGTCGAATGTTATGGCAGTCTGAGGCCATTTCAGCTAACTAGGTGTCACCGGAGCGACCATATTCACCTCTCGGTTAATAACTTTCAGTCGACTTTTGCTCTCAACATCAGCAAATATCATCAGGGTGGAGTTGACTTGAGGGTATCCTTCATCACTGTCCTCTTTGTCCTCGACCTTGTCTGACTCCTTTTACTCACCTTGGGTTGCTTGCCCTGGAACTGCTGGATCAAGAGTCGACACTTCCGAGTGGTATGTTTCGGGTAAATAAAATTACCCTCTTCATCTTTCTTTGTGTGGACGAGACATGGTAAGTCCAGCACATCGTTTCCCTCCTGGTCTTTAACCTTTTTGGGGTTCCAAGGCCCTTTAGGTTTCCCTTTAGACTTTCCTTGGGCCAAAGCAAAGGCTTCCCCGCGAGCCGCTGGCTCGGCTTTCCGCTTCTATTTCCGATTGGAATTGCGGCCGGTTTCTTGGGCGACTGACTTGAGCTTGCCACCCCTGAGGCGATCCTCATCCTCACCATTAGCATACTTGGTGGCAATCTCCATCATCCGATTCAGGGACATATCTCCGATTCGACCGAATTTCAAATTCAGTTCTCTGTACTTGACGCCTTCCTTGAAGGCACAAACTGCTTGGTGGTAGGGCACATTCTCCACCGAGTGATGTAACGTGATCCATCTCTAGATGTAATCCCTCAAAGTCTCATTCGGCTTTTGCACACAAGACCGCAGTTCCGTCAGTCCTGCTGGTCGCTTGCATGTGCCTTCAAACATGGTGACGAACACTCGGGAGAGATCTTCCCAAGTGTAAATGCTGCTAGGTGCTAACTGGTTTAGCCATGCTCTGGCCGAGCCCTCCAACATGAGAGGTAGGTGTTTCATGGCCACTTCATCATTGCCACCGCCAATCTGGACGGCCACTCGGTAGTCCTCAAGCCAAGTATTGGGTTTGGACTCGCCAGTGAACTTACTGATTCCAGTCGCCAACCTAAAATTGGGAAGAATCACAGCGGCCCTGATGGCTCTACTAAAGCACTCTGGCCCCGAGACATGTACTCTGCTGCTAGCACGCGCATCTCTGTCGTGGCCTTCTCAGTGAGCCCTGTTCCTGTCGACCAGACCTTGGACGAGGATGAATCTCGCGTCAAAGCCTAGCCCTCTGGGGTCGACTGGAATCCTTCGCCCACCACTATGAGGGAGCCTGTCATCCTGTTGGCGAGGCACATACGACCCGCTCCTCGGGGGAGGCGTGGGCACTCGACGTCGACCGTCACGATCGACTCGGTGATCATACTGCTCATGGTTCCCATACTGGTCATGCCGGTCTCCACATCCCTCACGCCTCGGGGGCGATCTCGGGCTGTGAGCCGACTGGACTGTGTCCGCGGTGACGGATCTGCTGTGAATTCTGTTCCGTAACTGAGAAACAGCGGAATTCTGATCCCCTGCTGCCCGGAGTAATGCTCTGATCTGCAACAAGCCTCTGCTAGCCTCCAACTAGGAAGGCTGAATCGACTCCGCTATATGGGCCGCTGCTGCTAAATTCTGAATCGGAGTCCGATATACCTGCGGGGGCGGGAAGAGCTGAAGTCGACTGGATTCGGGAACCCGTTGTCGCGCACGCTCGTCGAGTGCTCGCTGGAGGTTCTCCAATCGAGTGCGCTCGGCCAAGTTTGCCAGGCGCGCGTCCTCCAAGGCGCGAGCCTCGGGGGTTTCTCCAACGATAGGAGTGTGCAGTGCATCCATATTCCAGCGGCGAAGTTCTTCTCTCTGCAGGGACGTGAGAGGCTCGGGAAGATACTCCTCCTGGGGACGCGACGGGTCGCCTCCTCCCGCGCCTCCATTGGTGCGGGTAAAGCCGGGGGGACTGGGTGGTCCATCGACCATCAGAACCTCTACCGCTGGATCGCTGCTGTCGCACTCAGATGCAGTCTCTTCGGAGCCAGTCGAATAGGCCATAGAGGGATTCGTCGGGCTCGATCGCCGCGACTTGAGGGGTGGCCGACTGACGGGCCACCGCATGTCTCACCCACCGCTGAAGTCTCAACCGACCGGAGCGCTTGCGTCCGGCAGGAAACGGGGAGGGAGGACAACACAGGAGCCGACCGGTAGGGGGTCGATGGTTGCTGCAGGAGAACGCCGCGGACGCACGCGCTAAAGTGTGTTGCCCCGCGGACAGGGAGTGCGTCCACGTCGAGCGGAGCCTCCTGAAGCCAGGCGGAGTCGTCGGCGATGAAAGTGAGCGCGCCGAGATGGTTCTCGCGGCCCTCCACCAAAACTCCATCGAAAACCATGATGAATCGGGTCGGAAAAGATCGCAACTCCTCCAACAAAACGCTAAAACACCTGCCCCACGGTGGGCGCCAACTGTCGTGGTTCTAAGTCTGACAGTAGTGTAGCGGGGTAAGTACGGAAAGGCAAGGTCTTAGCTATGGAGAAGTTGTAGGACGCAAGGTTTACGAGTTCAGGCCCTTCTCGGAGGAAGTAATAGCCCTACGTCTCGGAGCCCGGAGGCGGTCGACTGGATTATGTGGGTATGAGTTACAGAGGTGCGAACCCTTGTCTCGGAGGAGGGGGTGGCTTATATAGAGTGCGCCAGGACCCCGGCCAGCCCACGTTATGAAGGGTTCAATGTACATTAAGGCAGGGTGTTACTGGTAACGCTAGTAATAAAGTGCTGTGATGACCATAAAAGCTACTTAGTGACCGACCATTAGAGTGCGGAGTGACTTTAAGCCTCCTGGCCGTCGAGTGATTGCTTCTTGGTCGAGCGATTGCTTCTTGGTCGGGTGTCTTTGAGTCTGTCGAGTGGAACGCCTCAAAGTCGATTGAAAGGTGATTTCTTCTAGAGATGTCCTTGGGTAGGGTAGTTAGGACAGGTCCATGACCCTACCCTAGGTACATAGCTTCATCAATACCCAATATAAATTAACAGTGATGAATGCAAATGACAGCTGCGCTCTCCAGCTAGTGCTTTTTAATAAGAGGGTGATGACTCAACATAAAAGTAAATGAATAGGCCCTTCGCAGAGGGAAGCAGGGATTTGTAGAGGTGCCAGAGCTCGGTTTTGCAATAGAGATAAATTGTATTTTGAGCGGTATACTGTCATTGTGAACGTAGCAACTAAGAGATGGCGATATCTTCCATGCTAAACACATTATAGGCGGTTCCCAAACAGAATGGTAAAGTTTATACTCCCCCTCCACCAACAAGCATCAATCCATGACTTGCTCCAAACAACGAGTGTCCCCAACATACATCAGGTCCCAGGGGGAGTTTTGTTTGCAATTAATGTTGATTTGGTTTGCATAAAGCATGAGACTATGCATCCCGGTGACCAGCCATTTTCTCGTGAATGAGGAGCGGAGTCCACTCCTCTTGAGAATAACCCGCCTAACACGGAAGATAAGGACAACCTTGGTTGATACATGAGCTATTCGAGCATACAAAACAGAATGTTTATTTGAAGGTTTAGAGTTTGGCACATACAAATTTACTTGGAACGGCAGGTAGATACCGCATATAGGATGGTATAGTGGACTCATCTGGAATAACTTTGGGGTTTAAGGGATTGGATGCACAAGCAGTATTCCCGCTTAGTACAGGTGAAGGCTTGCAAAAGACTGGGAAGCGACCAACTAGAGAGCGACAACAGCCATGTACATGCATTAAAATTAATAAATATTGGATGCAAGCATGAGTAGGATATAATCCACCATGAACATAAATATCATGAAGGCTATGTTGATTTTGTTTCAACTACATGCGTGAACATGTGCCAAGTCAAGTCACTTAAATCATTCAAAGGAGGATACCACCCCATCATACCACATCATAATCATCACAATAGCATGTTGGCACACAAGGTAAACCATTATAACTCATAGCTAATCAAGCATGGCACAAGCAACTACGATCTCTAATTGTCATTGCAAACATGTTTATTCATAATAAGCTGAATAATGAACGAGGGGCTCATCATATTTACAAAAAAAAGAGGTCAAGTTCATACCAGCCTTTCTCATCTCAGTCAGTCCATCATATATCATCATAATTGCCTTTCACTTGCACGACCGAAGGGTGTGAATACTAATAAGAGTGTACGTGCATTGGATTAAGCTGGAATCTGCGAGCATTCAATAAACAGGAGAATACAAGGCAATATGGGCTCTTGGTTAAATCAACAATAATGCATATAAGAGCCACTTCAACAATTTAATTATGGTCTTGGCCTACTAACCCCCAAAGAAAAGAAAAGAAACAAAACTATTTACACGGGAAAGCTCCCAACAAGCTAAAGAAGAACGGGAAATATTTTTGGGTTTTCTTTTTAATTATTACTACTACAGCAGAAAAATAAACCACTACTAATTTTTTTGGTTTTTCTTAAGGTTTAACAAACACACAAGAAGAAAGCAGGAAAAAGAAAATAAACTAGCATGGATATTACAGTGAAAGAGTATGAGCACCGAGATCTAGCAACGAGTGTGTGTGAACATAAATGTAATGTCGGTGAGTAATACATACTCCCCCAAGCTTAGGCTTTTGGCCTAAGTTGGTCTATTGCCAGGGATAGCCTGGTGGATACCCATAGGTGTAGCTGGGGTCGTACTGCGATGAATAATAGTTGGGATCATACTGATGTGCAGCGGTTATCGCCTGTTGAGCTGCAGCGTGGAGTCGAGTTGCCTCCGCTCTCCTCTCGTACTCTTCTGCCTCCTCTCTGGTAATAACATATCTTCTTTTTGTCTGTGAATCAAAGAAGGCAGGAGGAGGGAGAGTAATATGGAAAACACATCGTTTATCAAAAATTAAACGATATAAGAGAGGTGATTCAGGCCTCTCGACAAACTGGTGTGAAGCCATAGAGTTATAATCTAAATATGCAGGAGGCAACTCCGTATCACCCTCACGATTGTCTATCTCAAAAAAGTGAGCTAAGCGGGTTGCATAAATTCCTCCAAAGAAATCTCCGTTATGTCTATTATGATGCAACCTACGAGCTACAATGGCTCCATATGATAAGATTGGTCTCCTAACACAGCACTCCTAAGAATGCTAAGATCAGGGTCACACATGTGACATGCTTCGTCCTTAGCATTTATGCATCTACCGATGAAGAGAGCAAAATAATGTATAGCAGGAAAGTGAATGCTCCCTATGGTAGCCTGCGTTATATCTCTAGATTCCCCCACACTTATACTAGCAAGAAAGTTTCTAAATTCAGATTTAGGGGGATCCCTAACACTACCCCATGATGGAAGTTTGCAAGCAGAAGTGATGGAACTCATGCTTGAGTTGGTTTTTCGGGTTTGTGCGAGACAGAGGAAGAAGATGGGTGCTGGGATAAGTGGAGGAGGGCCACCGTGGGCCCACGAGTCAGGGGGCGCGCCCTAGAGGGGGGGCGCCCACCACCCTCGTGGCCAGGTGGCAGCTCCTCCCGCGGTAATTTTTGCACAGTAAATCCTCAAATATTCCCGAAAAAATCATATTAAATTGGCATGTCATTCTGAGGACTTTTATTTTCGGGATATTTTTATATTGCACGGATAAGTCAGGAAACAGACAGAAAAATACTATTTTTACTTTATTTCTACTAATTATTAGAAAATATAGAGAGGGTACAGAAGGTTGTGCTTCTAGTTTCATCCATCTCATGTCATAAAAAAGAATCCACTAACAAGGTTGATCAAGTCTTGTTAACAAACTCATTCCGATAATCATGAAAGCGGAGAAATTTTGAATAACACTAAGTTACCTCAACGGGGATATGCACATCCCCTATAATAAGTATATCATATTTCTTTTTGACAGTAGGAAGAGGAAATTCAAAACCTCCAATTATAATCGATGGAATTTTTCCAATGGAGTTGATACTATGAACTTGAGGTTGTTTCCTCGGAAAGTGTACCGTATGCTCATTACCATTAACATGAAAAGTGACATTGCCTTTGTTGCAATCAATAACAGCCCGTGAAGTATTAAGAAAAGGTCTTCCAAGAATAATAGACATACTATCATCCTCGGGAATATCAAGTATAACAAAGTCTGTTAAAATAGTAACGTTTGCAACCACAACAGGCACATCCTCACAAATACCGACAGGTATAGCAGTTGATTTATCAGCCATTTGCAAAGATATTTCGGTAGGTGTCAGCTTATTCAAGTCAAGTCTACGATATAAAGAGAGAGGCATAACACTAACACCGGCTCCAAGATCACATAAAGCAGTTTTAATATAATTTCTTTTAATGGAGCAAGGTATAGTAGGTACTCCGGGATCTCCAAGTTTCTTTGGTATTCAACCCTTAAAAGTATAATTAGCAAGCATGGTGGAAATCTCAGCTTCCGGTATCTTTCTTTTATTAGTAATGGCGTCCTTCATATATTTAGCATAAGGATTTGTTTTGAGCACATCAGTTAATCGCATACGTAAAAATAAAGGCCTAATCATTACAGCAAAGCGCTCAAAATCCTCATCATCCTTTTTCTTGGATGGTTTTGGAGGAAAAGGCATGGGTTTCTGAACCCAAGGTTCCCTTTCTTTACCATGTTTCCTAGCAACAAAGTCTCTTTTATAGTAACGTTGATTCTTTGATTGTGGGTTATCAAGATCAACAGCAGGTTCAATTTCTACATCATTGTCATTACTAGGTTGAGCATCATCATGAACATCATCATTAATATTTTAATTAGGTTCATGTTCACTACCAGATTGTGTTTCAGCATCACACATAGATATATCATTTGGATTATCAGGTGGTTCAGCAATAGGTTCACTAGAAGTTTGCACAGTTTTATCATTTTTCTTCTTCTTCTTTTTAGAAGAACTTGGAACATCAATACTATTTCTTTGAGAATCTTGATCGATTCTCTTAAGGTGGCCTTCAGGATACAAAGGTTCCTGAGTCATTCTACCAGTTCTAGTAGCCACTCTAAAAGCATAATCATTTTTCTTACTATTCATTTCATCAAGCACTTCTTTTTGATCCTTAAGTACTTGTTCTACTTGAGTGGTAACCATAGAAGCATGTTTGCTAACAAGTTTAAGTTCACCTTTAATATTAGCCATATAATCACCCAAGCGTCTAATCATATAAGCATTTTCTTTTAGTTGTCTACCAAAATAAGCATTGAAGTCGTCTTGCTTAAACATAAAGTTATCAAACTCATCCAAGCACTGACTAGCAATTTTAGTAGGAGGGACTTCAGCTTTATCATATCTATAGAGAGAATTTACCTTTGCTACCTGTGTCGGGATATCGGGATCAGGAGGTTCTTCAGTAAATAAAGAATTGAGATCATATGTTTCTTCAACAGGCGGTATATTAAGACCATGTATTTCTTCAATAGGAGGTAAATTCTTAACATCTTCAGCTTTAATACCTTTTTCTTTCATAGATTTCTTTGCCTCTTGCATATCTTCGGGACTGAGGAATAGAACACCTCTCTTCTTCGGAGTTGGTTTAAGAATAGGCTCAGTAATTGGAGCAGGAGTTGACTCAGGAGCTGGCTCAGGAGGTGCCAAATTATTTTCATTTGTCAACATATTATTCAATAGAATTTCAGCTTCATTCAGTATTCTTTCCCTGAAAAGAGATCCAGCACAACTATCCAGGTAATCTCTGGAAGCATCGGTTAGTCCATTATAAAAGATATCAAGTATTTCATGTTTCTTAAGAGGATGATCAGGCAAAGCATTAAGTAACTTGAGAAGCCTCCCCCAAGCTTGTGGGAGACTCTCTTCTTTAATTTGCACAAAGTTGTATATTTCCCTCAAAGCAGCTTGTTTCTTATGAGCAGGGAAATATTTAGCAGATAAGTAATAAATCATATCCTGGGGACTACGCACACAACCAGGATCAAGAGAATTAAACCATATCTTAGCATCACCCTTTAATGAGAACGGAAATATTTTGAGCATATAAAAGTAACGCGATCTTTCATCATTAGTAAACAGGGCGGCTATATCATTTAACTTAGTAAGATGTGCCACAACAGTTTCAGATTCATAGCCATAAAACGGATAAGATTCAACCAAAGTAATTATATCAGGATCAACAGAGAATTCATAATCCTTATCAGGAACACATATAGGTGAGGTAGCAAAAGCAGGGTCGGGTTTCATTTTATCTCTAAGTGATTCTTTGTTCCATTTAACTAATAACCTCTTGAGCTCATATCTATCTTTGCAAGCTAAAATAGCAGCAGAAGATTCCATATCAAAAAGATAGCCCTCGGGAATAACAGGCATATTTTCATCAACACTTTCATCATCGTATTCAGATTCAATAGTTTCTTTTTCTCTAGCCCTAGCAATTTGTTCATCAAGAAATTCACTAAGGGGCAAAGTAGTATCAGGCATAGAAGCAGTTTCATCATAAGTATCATGCATAGCAGAAGTGGCATCATCAATAACATGCGACATATCGGAACGAATAGCAGAAGCAGGTTTAGGTGTCGCTAGCCTAGTCATAACAGAAGGTGAATCAAGTGCAGAGCTAGATGGCAGTTCCTTACCTCCCCTCGTAGTTGAGGGATAAATTGTTGTCTTAGCGTCTTTCAAGTTCTTCATAGTGTCCAGCAGATATAAATCCCAAGTGACTCAAAGAAAAGAGCTATGCTCCCCGGCAACGGCACCAGAAATTAGTCTTGATAACCCACAAGTATAGGGGATCGCAACAGCTTTCAAGGGTAGAGTATTCAACCCAAATTTATTGATTTGACACAAGGGGAGCCAAAGAATATTCTGAAGTATTAGCAGCTGAGTTGTCAATTCAACCACACCTGGAAACTTAGTATCTGCAGCAAAGTGTTTAGTAGCAAAGTAATATGATAGTGGTGGTAGCGGCAACAAATGTAAAGACAGCAAAAGTAATGTTTTTTGTATTTTGTAGTGATTGTAACAGTAGCAGTGGGAAAGTAAATAAGCGTAAACCAGTATATGGAAAACTCGTAGGCACCGGATCGGTGATGGATAATTATGCCAGATGTGGTTCATCATGTATCAGTCATAATATAAGGTGACACAGAACTAGCTCCAATTCATCAATGTAATGTAGGCATGTATTCCGTATATAGTCATACGTGCTTATGGAAAAGAACTTGCATGACATCTTTTGTCCTACCCTCTCGTGGCAGCGGGGTCCTATTGGAAACTAAGGGATATTAAGGCCTCCTTTTAATAGAGAACCGAAACAAAGCATTAGCACATAGTGAATACATGAACTCCTCAAACTATGGTCATCACCAGGAGTGGTCCCGATTATTGTCACTTCGGGGTTGCCGGATCATAACACATAGTAGGTGACTATAGACTTACAAGATAGGATCAAGAACTTGCATATATTCATGGAAACATAATGGGGTTCAGATCTGAAATCATGGCACTCAGGCCCTAGTGACAAGCATTAAGCATAGCAAAGTCATAGCAACATCAATCTCAGAACATAATGGATACTAGGGATGAAACCCTAACAAAACTAACTCGGTTACATGATAAATCTCATCCAACCCATCACCCTCCAGCAAGCCTACGATGGAATTACTCACGCTCGGCGGTGAGCATCATGAAATTGGTGATGGAGGATGGTTGATGATGACGACGGCGGCGACGAATCCCCCTCTCTGGAGCCCTGAACAGACTCCAGATCAGCCCTCTCGAGAGGTTTTAGGGCTTGGCGGCGGCTCCGTATCGTAAAATGCGATGATTTCTTCTCTCTGATTTTTTTCTCTCCAAAAACAAATATATAGAGTTGGAGTTGGCGTCGTAGGGCATCCAGGGGGCCCACGAGGTAGGGGGAGCGCCCTAGAGGGGGGTGCCCCCACCCTCGTGGACAGGGTGTGGGCCCGCTGGTCTTCATCTTTGGCGAGGATTTTTATTTTATTTTTTCTAAGATGTTCCGTGGAGTTTCAGGTCATTCCGAGAATATTTGTTTTCTGCACATAAAACAACACCATGGCAATTCTGCTGAAAACAGCGTCAGTCCGGGTTAGTTCCATTCAAATCATACAAGTTAGAGTCCAAAACAAGGGCAAAAGTGTTTGGAAAAGTAGATACGACGGATATGTATCACAGGCCCGATGTAGTAATGCGGCTGCCGAAAAGGCATCGGCTGAGTTAAAAGCCGAACGAGCTGCTCGGCGTCAAGACGAGGAGAAGATATCCACGATGGCGCTCGGACTAAAAAATGCTGCTTGCCGCTGTTTACTCCTTGAGAAGGAGAATGAAGCCAAAACGGCTGAAGTTGACAAGGGCTTACGAGAGGTGAGAGAAGCGCGGTCTGAATTCAAAGCCACCCGTGAGGAGATGTGGCAAGCTAGGGAGATTACGGCTGGTGAGCCATTATTGCTACAGACTAAATTCGGGGATCCGAACTATGCTCAGCTGAAGCAATTGTGGAGTTCTCCGGACAAGTTTTTAGACTTGCCGAAGAGTTCTTCCGATGCGGCGCAGTTTTACCAGGCGCGAGAGGGGTATGCAACAGAGAAGCTTTTCTGGTCACAATTCAGTGCGTTGAAGCGCCCCCTGTTGCTAAATGAGTAGAAGTGCCAGTGGGCCGAGCTTCATAGGATATCCAGCGCTGCCATGAAGAACGTCATAACCCGGTTATGGCCAACTGAGCCTTTTCCGAATAGTTAATTCGGCTTGGTACAACGGCTTGTTGACGCAATGCCACGTATTGACGCTGTGAAGCAGTCGGTGTGCATCAAGGGTGCACGGATGGCCTTTGCCCAAGTCAAGACCTTCTGGGGAAGATGAAGGCCATCGATGTTGCAGTGAAGAGTCCACCCAACGGAAAGGACCACCAAGAATCGGAGCACTATTTTGAAGACGTCCTAGTGGCTGCCCGCTTAATAGAGGGTCAGTGCTCGAAAGACATAATGTTTGAGTGAGGTGTATGAGAATTGTACGAGACAATTTTATAGTTAATCTATTTTTATATATTGCTTGAAAGTTTGTGTTCCTCCTGTGCGGCCATTTTAATATAATCTGAGAGTTTTCCAGTCATCGGCTTCAGCCCCCTCGTGGGAAGTACGGGGGTGTTCGGAAAAGCATTCGATCACTCTTGACCCAATGTCTCGGTCCGTGAAGGAGGTGTCAATGTGACGAACCAGGCAACCAGACTATAGGGCGTTAACACTTTCACTTAGCCATAGGAATTTTATGGTGGGTCTATGACATAGCCCCTGGTATCTATGCGGCTTATTCATATGATGCATGTACATATTTGACCGAAAAGAGGTCCTTCGTGTGACACGGAGGAATCACTAGAGATTCTGATAAGTCATCGAGTGGTTGACCAGCTCTCGCCGCATCATGACAGTCAGTTTTCGGCTTTCTCTACTGAGGTGGTGAGCCAGGTGAACCGGAAGCACAATCGCAGTAGTTCTCCCTTTACTACCCTAGCCGATAGAGCGGGACGTAGGATAGCAAGCACAGGAGCCGGGCAGCCCAAGTATTGACCCAAGACATGATTCGGAGCTGATACATATAAGGCCAAACTCGCGACGCCGAAGTGTCCTGAAAAAGTTGTTTGGACTTTGTTGGCAACTCAATTGTTCCCATACCGAGCCCCTGGAAAGTTTAAGTTGGGGTATATCTGTGAAACAACCATAGGAGGTGTATTCAATTGCGGAAAGACGCGGATAAATAATACTGGTAATGTGAATTGGGACCTGAGCGATATGCCAAAGATTACTTGATATATGTAAAGCCACCACCCCGGCAATTTGATATGCCCTGGGTGGAAAAATGCATGTTACAGGCTCGAAAAAGAGTGTGGTCTACAAAAAGTTATTTTGGACCTCCTGTCGCACGTCTGCGCCGCCTGTCCTCGGCGAGGGGGATCCTTGAAGGAAGCAGCCCCGTAGGTGAGTGTACGGATTCGAACTCCGATAGAGTCGGCTTTATATGTTTCTCCTTTGCGCCACCTGTTTTTAAGAGGTAATGAAGAAAGAAAAAAGGAAAGTAGGTAAAAAATGTTACCGAAGTGCTTGCAGACTTGTCCGTATTATGCTTCCGCCAACGCCCATGGTATCTTAAGTGCGTAGTTATGTATGCATAGTATAGTTTTAACGGGTACATGAGATGGGCAACGGAAGCCGAACTGCTATTTCTGCTCCGGATTTGATCGATCTTCGGGGGGAATTGCTTCTGGACCTCGGCACTTGGCTAGTGAACTGCTCCATCGTCCCTACGGGTACACTTGGCTTGTGTTTGGCGATGAGCTTGCTGGCCTGCTTGAGGACCCAAAAGTTTTTGTTGGTATGATTAGCTAGTTTATTGGGGTGGCCGTGAATCTGGCAGGGTCAGTCCAGTATCCTGTCTAGGTTCGATGGTCTATCTCTGTTTGCCTTGAATGGCTTTTTTTGGTTGACGAGGCTTAGGATTGCTGAATCCGGCCTTGACCTTTGTGTCGCGTGATCTTTCATTATCATTGTGTCTGTTGTGTTTACTTTTTCATGGCTTGCCGTTGCCGTCTCGGATTTCGGTAGTACCCGAGTCGCCGGCACTATTGCTTCTATGGGCGAGCCAGCTGTCTTCTCCCGCGCAAAAGCGGGTCATTAGAGCGGTAAGGGGTGCCATGGATCTAGGTATTTCTTGACCGAGGTGGCGTGCAAGCCATTCATCCCGTACGCTGTGTTTAAAGGCCACAAGGGCTTCTACGTCCGGACAGTCGACAATTTGTTTTTTTAACTAAGAACCTAGTCCAGAGCTGCCTGGCTGACTCTCCGGGCTGCTGGACAATGTGACTTAAGTCATCAGCGTCTGGTGGCCGGACATATGTTCCTTGGAAGGTTTTGCGAAAGATGTCCTCCCAATCTTCCCAGCTGCCAATATAATTTTTGGGCAGACTGTTGAACTAGTATCGAGCTGGTCCTGTGAGTTTTAGTGGTAGGTATTTGATGGCATGAAGGTCGTCCCCACGGGCCATGTGGATATGGAGGAGTAAGTCTTCGATCCATACGGTGGGATCTGTTGTTCCATCGTATGATTCAGTAATCATAGGTTTGAAGCCGTCTGGGAATTGATGCTCCATTACTTCGTCTGTGAAGCAAAGAGGGTGCGCGGCGCATCTATGTTGGGCCACACTACGGCATACCTCCGATGGAGTCCGTTTGTGGTTTTTGGCCCGGGCGTTGCTAGGTTTTTCATGTCCGAATAGGTGGCCGTCATCGCATGTCGAGGTATGTCCTTGCGATCCGTAGGTCACTCTTGGGTGTCCTGCTCTTCTACCCGGGTCCTCGTGATGGCCATGTGCACAATCCCGAGCTATTTTGTTCTTGCCTTTACAGCGAGGTGGGGTGGTCTGGTGTTCGGCTTGAGTCGCCACTTTACTCGGACCAAGTTGTGGTTGACCTGACATCTTCTGCGATAATGGTGCGGGCTCTAGCGCCCTGTCATTGCCCTGGGGTAGCAATCTACTCTTCAGGTAGCTTTTGGCTGGGCCACTAAGGCCGTATTCCTAAGTGGCTAGGACTTCAGTCCATCTATCATTGAGCAGATCTTGGTTGGCTTGAAGTTGTTGATGCTTCTTTTTCAGGCTCCTTGCAGTGGTTATTAGTTGGCGCTTGAAGCGCTCCTGCTCAAGGGGTTCCTCAGGCACGATAAAGTCCTTGGTGCCGAGGCTCACCTCATCCTTAGAGAGAGGAGGGTAATTGTCGTCCTCCGAATCTTCGTACTTGGCCTGCTTACCAGGGCTAACCTGCACACCTTCCCGTTCATCTTGGTCATTAGCTGTATCAACGGGGTCTTCGTTGTCTTTCGCATCATCGTCCATGCCGTCAATGTTCTTGGAGTCGCAATCAAGTGTATCGATCGAATCCTTGACCGTGGCTATGAAGTGGGGGGTGGGTGGGAAGTAAAATTCTCCGCCGCCAGCCCCTGGTTCCAGCTGGATATAATTGGGTTGTGAGTCCTCTGTGAAGGACAGGTTCTTTAACGAGATTAGTACATCGCCCAAATGCGACTGCTGGAAGATGTCTGCGGCGCTGAATTTGAAGATCGATAAACGATCAAGCTCGGCGTCCGCGGGTTCACGTGGTTCAGAACTTACGGTCGGAGACGAGTCCGGAGTTCCGGTGACCAAGACATCATGAGAGGTTGAGTCCATGTGCGGCTCCAACGCCGTGGAATCTGTGGCCTCCGTACTGGGATCAATCCTCCCGTCCTTGGATGGCGCGGCTTGCTCCGGATCTAGGGCAAGAGCGGTTATAGGAGCAATCTCCTGGATGCGGCCAGATGACAGATTTAGGTCATGATCATCTGGGTGACCAGGAGCGGCTGCCGCGGTCTCGAATCCGGCGAAAGATCAAGTCTCCACGGATGTCCGCAATGTAGTTCTAGCTCCCGAATCTGACCTAATGGCCAGGGGCGTAGCTTTCGATCTGCTCCAGATGGCCAGACGAGTTGGCCCGTAGTGTGAAGCTGCCGAACACGAAGATCTGTCCGGGGAGGAAGGTTTCTCCTTGGACAGCGTCATTTCTGACGATCGAAGGGGACATCAAACCTTTTAGCGACAACATAGAGGAACTCTCAATGAAAGCACCAATGTCGGTGTCAAAACCGGCGGATATTGGATAGGGGGTCCCGAACTGTCCGTCTAAGGTCGATGGAAACAGGAGACAAGGGACACGATGTTTACCCAGGTTCGGGCCCTCTCTACGGAGGTAATACCCTACGTCCTGCTTGATTGATATTGATGAATATGAGTATTACAAGAGTTGATCTACCTCGAGATCATAATGGCTTAACCCTAGAGGTCTAGCTTGTATGTCTATGACGATGAGTGTCCTATCCGTACTAAGTCCTACGGTTTACATAGACACCGGGAGGATCTAGGGTTACACAAGGTCGGTTACAACGAAGGGAATCTACATATTCGGTAGCCAAGCTTGCCTTCCACGCCAAGGAGAGTCCTATACGGACATGAGTACAGTCTCCGGCCTTCATATCTTCACAGCCCATCAATCCGGCCCATGGCTAACCGGTCGGACGCCCGTGGACCCCATGGTCTAGGACTCGCTCAGTAGCCCCTGAACCTGGCTTCAATGACAAGGTATCCGGCGCATAGTGCTGTCTTCGGCATTGCAAGGCGGGTTCCTCCTTTCATACTCCAAAATCGTCTTCGGATGAATTGATTGTGTCCGGACCTGTAACATACAGCCGTAGAGTGTATAGCATTCTACGAATCCAATTTGCTGACAAATTTTAGTAATGTGACGTCATGCTTCTTGGCCATTATTTCAAATCGTTTCCCGTCACGCCGTCCCATGTTTCGGGGCGTGGTTGTCATTGACACGTCTTGTCAAAGCCGAGATCGTGTCCCCTAATTGCAAGATTTTCATCAATACGAGTGTGCGTAACCCAACTGTCCTATGGGAAAGATTCCTTAGGAATAGGCAGGTTTTAGGCTTAGGAGGAGGTCTTTAATACCCGCTGCCTTTATAAAGGAACCAAGGGCCGTCTTTTATGCCAAACCTCTCCTTAGCCTTCCCAACCTTGAGTTCTAGCACCCAAGGTTCGACTTCATCGTTTCGAGTCTCCCCATCATGTCCGGACCCAACTCTCAAGGTCGATGGGCGGCTTCCTCCGTTACAGAGGAGGATATCGCAAAGCTTCGGGTGGCCAAATATTTGACTGCGGAGGTCCACCACAGGCTTCCTGCTCAAGGACAGGTTATTCCAACCCCCAGATCTGGCGAGAGGGTCGTATTCATCTCCTACTTCCTCCGGGGGCTAGGGTTCGCTCTTCACCCCTTCGTCCGGGGCTAATGTTTTACTACGAAATAGATTTTCATGACCTAGCCCCGGACTCTATCCTCCATGTCTCGGCATTTATCATTACATGCGAGGCCTTCCTCCGAATCCCCCCACACTTTGTCTTATGGCTCAAGACCTTCAATGTGAAGCCGAAGGTAGTCGACGGGGAACAGGTGGAGTGCGGCGGTACTACGATCAGCCAACTCACCAGCACTCCTTTGCTGAAAGGTTCTTTTACCGATACTTCCAATAACTAGCAGCGGGAGTAGTTTTATGTTACAGAGCCCCACAGCACCAAGTGGGTAGCTGCACCCACATTCCGTCCTGGCCCATCGTTACAGCTTCTGTCATGGGTTAACAAGGGGCTGGACTAGGGATCAGTTGATGAAGTGCAGACTTTACAGAGCCGCATCCGAACGCTCCTCGAGAGAGACACTGATCTTGTCAAGGTGATCCAAGTGATGTTAGTTCGCCGAATCCTACCATGCTAGCGCAGGTGTCACCGTATGTGGGAGCTCAACCCAGAAGGACCACAAAACCTCCAACACTTCTTCGGCACCACACGCAAAGGAACGTGGAAGTTATTTCTGGGAAGCAGAAACATTGGCTTGCTCCGGATCTAGGGCAAGAGCGGTTATAGGAGCAATCTCCTGGATGCGGCCAGATGACAGGTTTAGGTCATGATCGTCTGGGTGACCGGGAGCGGCTGCCGCGGTCTCGAATCCGACGAAGATCAAGTCTCCACGGATGTCCGCAACGTAGTTCAAGCTCCCGAATCTGACCTGATGGCCAGGGGCGTAGCTTTCGATCTGCTCTAGATGGCCAGATGAGTTGGCCCGTGGTGCGAAGCCACCGAACACAAAGATCTGTCCGGGGAGGAAGGTTACTCCTTGGACAGCGTTATTATTGACGATCGAAGGGGCCATCAAACTTTTTAGCGAGAGCACAGAGGAACTCTCAATGAAAGCACCAATGCCGGTGTCAAAACCGGCGGATCTCGGGTAGGGGGTCTAGAACTGTGCATCTAGGGTCAATGGTAATAGGAGAAAAGGGACACGATGTTTACCCAGGTTCGGGCCCTCTTTACGGAGGTAATACCCTACGTCCTGCTTAATTGATATTGATGAATATGAGTATTACAAGAGTTAATCTACCTCGAGATCGTAATGGCTAAACTCTACAGGTCTAGCATGTATGGCTATGACAATGAGTGTCCTATCCGGACTAAGTCCTCCGGTTTATATAGACACCGGGAGGATCTAGGGTTACACAAGGTCAGTTACAAAGAAGGGAATCTACATATTCGCTCGGCAAGCTTGCCTTCCGCGCCAAGGAGAGTCCTATCTGGACACGAGTACAGTCTTCGGTCTTCATATCTTCACGGCCCATCAGTCCAGCCCATGGCTAATAGGCCGGACGCCCGAGGACCCCTTAGTCCAGGACTCCCTCACCCGTCGAGAACGAACGTGTCGGGTGGGCCAAATTAAACGAAGCATGAATCTACTATATCTAAATAGGAGCACCCCACTACTTGAGTTCTCTTGACATGTAGACTATCGATATCATCACTCACATGCAGCCACCCATCTCAGCAAGTCTGCCACCTCAGAAAAAAAATCCATGAGACAAATTTTGTGAGCGCGCGTAATAAATCTATAGAACCCTAAAACGTCCTCGCTAAAAATCAGGACACTAATTTTACATGCACCTATTGATCTCCCTTGCGGTAGTTAATGTTGCATGCGAAGGCGAATAATCAGGCACTTACTACTGGAATTTATCACAACAACTTGGAGAGAGAATAATAGGGCCTTTGATTCCAAGGAGGGGAATTATGCTTCCTTCTTACACTAGTAGAAAATAGGGCTTTGGTCCAGGCCGAGGTGGCCCATTAGTCCCGGTTCAGTCCAGAACCGGGACCCATGGGGCCATCTGTCCCGGTTCATGAGGCCAGGGGCCTCCCGAGCCTCGTGGGGGCATTGGTCCCGGTTCGTCATGCCCCTTTAGTCCCGGTTGGTGGGACGAACCGGGACAAACGGGCGTCGCTCCTGGCCCACCACCATTGGTCCCGGTTAGTGGCTTGAATCGGGACCACATGCTTCCCTTTAGTCCCAGTTCATGCCACGAACCGGGACCAATGAGGTGCCTATATATACCCCTCGCCCGCGAGAAGAGCACCCCAGTGCTCTGTTTTTCTATGGCCGGCGAGGGGAGGGCTTTGTAGTGCTCTAGCTCACCTCCTATGCACATGAGGTGCTTGATGAAATGCCGAGCCACACTAGTTAAGCTTTCTCCTCTCGAAGCTCGACCTCAAAGCTCCATTTTCCTCGAGATTTGTCTAGGTTTAGTGGCCCGTCACGTCCCACTCCCGTCTTCACCGTCGTCGATCGCCCGCACCGATCTCATCGCCGGCACCACCATGGTGAGCCTCTTGTTCTTATCTTCTTTCTGAAAGAAAAAATTCTTACTTTAGCTAGATAGACACTTGTCTAATTTTCTTACTTTTATTATTGCTTGTTATTATATATTGCGATGGTTTTGGTATCCGCCCCGGCGGCCCTCATCCTGGCCATGATTCGGATGTGGTATATATTATCTTTATATAACTATTTGGTTCATTTATTATTTATGACAATTATGCCGACCAACATGACATAGATTTTATTTATCTAGGAGGTAGTTGAACCGGAAATTCCAACCGACCCTATTGTGGAGAGGTTAAATTTAGTTGAAGAAGAAAACAATTACTTGAAGGAAAAAATAAAAAATATGAGGAGGAGAAGATGATATTGGAGTTGCATGTTGTGGATGTCATCGATGATCACAAGATCAAGATGGATGCAAGGCGGTTGAAGATGAGAAAGATTAGAAAATATGCCATTCATACCGAGGCTTGGTATCATTGTGCCGTTGGATCAATTGTTACCTTGGTTGCGATTATGATCGCATTTGTTTTCGCATTGAAATGTTTTACATAGTTTCAATGTATGGTTTAATTAATTAGATGCTCTGGAGAGCTATATGTTGTTAGATGAGAACTATGTATGTACTTTGGTTTTAATGTGATGATGAACTTCTATTAATTTGGTCACTTAATTATCTATTCATGATGTTCTGTAATGGTTTTTGACACACTTAATTATATATAATGCACGAAGATGAACTGGTAATGGATGTACGGTGGCAGACACACCTCCGAGTACATTAAGGGCGTGCATGATTTTCTCGAAGTGGCTGAGGCAAACAAGTAGAATGGTTTTATATGTTGTCCATGCCCTAAATGTGGGAATACGAAGTCTTACTCTGACCGGAAAATCCTTCACACCCACCTGCTTTACAATGGTTTCATGCTACACTATAATGTTTGGACGAGGCACGGAGAAATAGGGGTTATGATGGAAGACGGTGAAAAAGAAGAGGACAATGACAACTATGTGCCCCCTGAATACCGTGATGCTGCAACGGGGGAAGCTGCTGAAGATCAAGAGGAACCAGACGGTGTGCCCAATGATGCTGCAACGGGGGAAGCTGCTGAAGATCATGAGGAACTAGACGATGTGCCCGATGATGATGATCTCAGTCGGGTCATTGTCGATGCAAGGACGCAATGCGAAAGTCAAAAGGAGAAGCTGAAGTTCGATCGCATGTTAGAGGATCACAAAAAAGGGTTGTACCCCAATTGCGAAGATGGCAACACAAAGCTCGGTACCGTACCGGAATTGCTACAGTGGAAGGCAGAGAATGATGTGCCTAACAAAGGATTTGAGAAGCTACTAAAAATATTGAAGAAGAAGCTTCCAAAGGATAACGAATTGTCCGACAGTACATACGCATCAAAGAAGGTCGTATGCCCTCTAGGATTGGAGGTGCAGAAGATACATGCATGCCCTAATGACTGCATCATCTACCGCGGTGCGTACAAGGATCTGAATGCATGCCCGGTATGCGGTGCATTGCGGTATAAGATCTGACGAGATGACCCTGGTGCTGTTCATGTCGAGCCCCCCAGGAAGAGGGTTCCTACGAAGGTGATGTGGTATGCTCCTATAATACCACGGTTGAAACGTCTGTTCAGAAACAAAGAGCATGCCAAGTAAGGCAAGCATTTCAAAGGCGAGGCAGATCACCGGAAGAAGCCGCCATGCGTACCGGTGATCACGTACTTGCTATGGTCAATGATTTACACATAATCTTTGGAAAGGGTCCCGGAGGACTAGCTATTCCGAATGACGTTGAGGGACACGCACCCATGTGGAAGAAGAAATCTATATTTTGGGACCTACCCTACTGGAAAGACCTAGAGGTCCGCTCTTCAATCGGTGTGGTGAACGTGACGAAGAACCTTTGCGTGAACCTGCTAGGCTTCTTGGGCGTGTATGGGAAGACAAAAGATACACCTGAGGCATGGGAGGACCTGCAACGTTTGCATGAAAAAGATGGATGCCTCCGAAGCAGTATAAGGTCCTGCCAGCTACGCTCTTACGAAAGAAGAGAAAAAATCTTCTTTGTATGCCTGCTCGGTATGAAGGTCACCACTGGCTTCTCGTCGAATATAAAGGGAATAATAAATATGCCAGAGAAAAGGTTCCAGAACTTAAAGTCTCGTGACTGCCACGTGATTATGACGCAATTGCTTCCGATTGCATTGAGGGGGCCGGATGAGCCTGTGATGACTAGCTAATTGATGCATTCATTGTTTTGGTATGTACACATATTAATTAACTCTCATCTAATTATTATTTTTTCTAGCCCTCCAGATCGAGCACAACTTCGGTAAAGAGACGAGGCCCAAAGAAAAAGTTGCGCTCAGATGAAAGGTTTGAGATCACATAAATCGCGCGCGATGGCATGCCGATTGAACCCATCCGGACAAAGGAAGCATTTTCTTCTCAGTGCGGGGTTCTTGTTAGGGACAAGATCCCGATCAGCATCCAGCAATGGTACAAGCCTAAGACAGAAGACCCTGAGGTGTCTTATGTCAATGATATGCAGAAAGATGATCTTTGGACTGAGCTGAAGGCAAATTTCACCCTACCGCCAGAGGAGGATCCGGAGAAGCCAGTTAAAGAGCAATTAATCAAGTCTCATGCTCTTAAGAAGATGGCAGAGCTATTTAGGAGGTGGAAGAATGAGCTGAAAATGTTTGTCGACAACGAAGAGACACCAGAATTCATCGGCAGATATGAGAAGATCAGAGATCACTGGCCCGCATTTGTGGCCTACAAGACATCGGAAAAGAGTAAGAAGATGTCGGCGACAAACACGAAAAATGCTGCAAAGAAGAAGCTTCACCATCGCACGGGGTCAGGTGGCTACCTCAAAGCCTGGCCTAAGTGGGCCAAGGCTGAGAATGATATGCTTGATAAAGGGATCGAACCAGAGACAATGAACTGGCCAGGTCGTTGCCGGGCTTGGTTCTTCGGGGCTGGCGGAACCGTGGACCCTATATCAGGGAAATGCATTTGGACGGACGAGCAAATCAACATACCAGTCAAGAAGCTAAAGCACTATATCGATGCAGCACAGCAAGGGACGTTCGTTCCAGGCAGAGAGAACAACAAGCTCACAATGGCCCTCGGGAATCCTGAGCACTCTGGACGGACATGAGGCACGCCCGGCTCCATTCCGTGGAGGGCTGGGTTTCCGGACGCAGGCGGTTACAAATGCCAGGAGAGGAGGAAAAAAGGGCAGCAGACCCAAATGCAGGCGCTGCACGCAAGGGAACAAGCGATAGAGGAACGAGAAGCAAATCGCAGCAAACGAACTGTCGAAGCTTCCCCCGAAGCTACCCCGCCATCTTAGCGGAGAAGCAGCGTGGCTTCCACCGAGCTGCTTCAGCCGGAGCATGTCTTGATGGCTCCTGCCAGCTATCCCATGGATGCTATCACGGAGTCTCAAAATTGCCACCTTATGACGCAATGGATGAATTTGAAGGTCAAGGCGATTGTTGGCTCTGTTTTTCCTACTGAACCCGGTGCAACTTTTCACTGCCGGCCGATTCCAGAAGGATATGCTAGGGTGATGGTGGATGAAATAATGTAGGGATTTGAGGACCTCCAGCTTGACCACCCTACCGATGAAGGGGAGACTCGGCTGGGTTCTGCTCTGAAGACTCCATGCCTATGGCGGAAGGAGCTCGTCAACCTTCCGAACTGGACGCCTCCGCCTCCTCCTCCTCCGGCGAGTCAGGGCACTCTACCTCCTCCACCGCCTCCTCCTCCGGTGAGTGACGATCAGGGCACTCGGCCTCCTTCTCCGGCGCGTGGTGGCACTACGCCTGCGCCGGCGCGCCCGGGCAGCCAGCCTCCTCCTTCTCCGCCTTGTCAGCAAGGGCGGAAGAGACCCGCCGCCGCTCCGGCTGCTCCGGCGCATCGTAGTCCTTCTCCTCCGCCTCATAAGCAAGGAAAGAAGATAGCCGCAGTCGCTCCATCTGCTCTGCCGGCATCTAGCAGTACAGCCAGAAGCGGGAGGCAATACAGATTTGGTCCTTCTCTGAAGACTCCAGAGAAGTTACCATACGAGAGGACCCCGGAGGAGAGCGCTGACATCGCGCGAGCCGAAGTGAGGAACTTCTTTGGAGGGGTGAAAGCAAAGAAACATCCACCTCCGAAGGAGAAGGTAGATCCGGTGAAAGCGAAGCGCACTCTGGCTGCCCTAAAAAAACCAGCAAAGTCTCCGCCGAAAGGCAACTATGAGCGCATTATTGAAAAGTCATTTGTTGAAGCGGAGCGGTCGGGAAGTACTGTCAGTGATCAAAGGTTAAAAGAACGACGAGCTGGGAAAAAATTCCCCAGCTCGGCGAACAAGCGAACCAATTGTGCCCCCCGCTCAAGGTGCCTACTAATGATCCGAGGATTGTTCCCGGTTATAGCAATCTTGGAGATTACCTGCCTGACAATGTACATTATGAGTTCTTGGAGGTGGAGGAACACAGATACGTGTACGGGAAGCCTCTCGTCAAAGATGAAAGATCTCTAACAACAATGATGCGAAGATTCCATGATTGGTACATGAAAACCTGCAGAGAGTCTGGGGGGAGGAATACTTTGCCGCTGAGAGTTAGAGAGGAGCATGACCTCGTTGGAATTGAACTGTTGAATGTTCCATTTGAGGAGTTGTTCTAGTTTTTCAATCAAAAGGCCCTCGATAAAGCAACGGTCACTTGCTACTATCTGTAAGTAGTACTACTTTTGTCATTAAGTCTCTCTATATAGGTCAACTCTTTCATTGCATGTATTTATAATTATCCTCACTATATTATGCAGATTGAAGATCGCCGAATTGAAGAAAAGACAAATCGGTGATATTGGGTTCATTAACACAAATCTCATAGATGCAACTAAGGTTAAATATCGCGCCGAAGATACCGAGGCCAACTTGCTACGATCGTTGGTAATAAATGAAAACAAAGATATAATACTCTTTCCTTACAACTTCAAGTGAGTGTTACTGTCTTGTGCATATTCGGTTTCCCTTATTAGTCCAGGTTATAGTTATGTAATTGATGATTTATGCATGCGTGCGCAGCTTCCACTATATTCTCCTAGAGATTAAGCTTGAGCAGGGACTAGTAACCGTCTAGACTCGAGATGAAAAGATTGCCAGTACTATGCGGACATGACTCAAATGCTCGAGAAGTAAGTTAAATCGATCATTATCCACCATATCAGCAACTTTGTTCATTTCCTGATATATCAAGTAATTGTTTTCTTTGTCTGGCAGGGTTTGGAGAAAATTCACCAAAAAAGCTCCGGGACTGCCGAAGAAGCTGCAATTTAGACACCCGAAAGTAGGTACTATATAGTAACATGTTCCACGCATCTCCTAGTGATTCAAGCGCTAGTTTCATCAATACCATTTGGCATGCTTTCTTATCAGTTTGATTGACCTCTATTTCTTGTAAACTGGTTGTGGCAGGAACAAGGGAATGATTTCTGTGGATACTACGTTTGCGAGTCCATCCAGCACACGACCTGTGAACGAGGGTACTCTGACGAACAATATGAAGTGTGTAAGCAATAATATTAACAATTTTATTTTATTACCATCATTCGTGTTGTGTTTCATTTATTCATATGTATGTATGTATGTATGTATGTATGTATTGACCCCCTTCTTCAAATTAGATCTTTCGGATGCGGGATGAACTCCTAGCACCACATCGTATGCGAGCAATTCAAGAGGAATTGGCGGCATTCTTCCTTGATCACGTGATCGCTAAAGATGGAGAATACTATGTGGATCCTGTGTTCGTATATAATTAGGTGATTATATTGTAAGAGATAATTATTGTATATATGTAGCCGGTAGTGTCGGATAGATATACGAGAACTTGTTGTTCGACCAATCTCTCGGAGAAGGAGAGGTGGTCGATATCACTTGTCTCTGTATGCATATATGTTCATGACGATCTTCTGTTTCCTTCGTTTGCTTACTAGCTAGCTAGCGTGTCTAGTCCTCTCTATATGTATATAGTACGTAGCGTCGACCAAGTACGTACATAAGAGAGGACACTTCTCTCTATTAATTAGCTAGCGAACACAATATATGAAACACCTAAATTAACCTCCCAAAACCCCCAACCCCCCCCCCTTAAAAAAACAAAAACCTCGGCCCCTGAAATGCTGACGCGTGGATGCCTATTGGTCCTGCTTGGTGCCACCAACCGGGACCAAAGGCAAAAAACAAAAACCTCAGCCCCTGAAATGCTGACGCGTGGATGCCTATTGGTCCCAGTTGGTGCCACCAACCCGGACCAAAGGCCCTCCTGCCTGGGCTCGGTGCACCGGCCACATGGAGGCCCATCTGTCTCGGTTCCTGTTTGAACCGGGACTAAAGGGCCAGGGCATTAGTAACAACCCTTTAGTCCCGGTTCAAAAACCGGGACAAAAGGCCCTTACCAACCGGGACAAAAGACCCTTTTCTACTAGTGTAATTAAGACACACCTTGGTGGCGCTGTGATGGCCCTCCACAAAGCATTGATGGATTTCCTTCCCCTCGGTCTTCATCTTCTCATAAATTATTGAGTCTCATAGTTACGTAGATTTGCTCCTCTTGCCCAACACAATCCTCCATTCCTAGCAGCTCTCTCTCTCTCTCTTAGGTAGAATTTGTATGTGCGCAAGCCTGCACAGATTGGAAATTTCATCAAAGTATTACACGTAGGCATTCCTATCTCTCTCTCTCTCTCTCTCTCTCTCTCTCTCTCTCTCTCTCTCTCTTTGTGTGTGTGTGTGTGTTTATGTGCATAAGCATGCACATATTGGAAATTTTATCACAGTATTGCACTTGGGAGGTTCTACCATCCACTGTCTAGATTTATTGTGCAATAGTTTGTTCAGATTTCCTATCTTTAAGTTCATTTGTATCCAGACATTTCATTTGAGGTTCAACTTATTATGCTAAGAAATTTGGCATTTGGCCTGCTTGGTTAAGCATTTAGGAAGCATTTTCGGCAGAACGAATGAATTTCAAATGTGCATTACAGCACCCTCGGGGTAGTATTCTGTAAGATTTTTATTTATTAAAAATAAGTTATTTTTGCAAGATCTGTGGCTCGAGTATTCTTTTCATTTTATCATTTTTGCAGGTCTATCCATCTCTCTGATGCGGTCATATGACTAGATGGAGATTAGTTTACAACATTCGTGGCGTCAGGCTATGTCTACAAGTTTTATGGTTCCTTCTAGATATGCCCAGGGTTACCCGAGGATTTCTTGGTGAATTTACTTCTAAATCCTCTTTCTTGAAATAATATACACTAATTTCAGATTATTATTTTTTAGCTTTCACCTACTTGATGACGAGAAGGCAAGCAACAGGAATAGAGAAGAATGCGTAGTATCAAATTTGCAGCTAGATATAGTATTTTTGTCTTCACCTTTTTTGTAATAGAAGAACCATTTTGTTTGTCCCCAAGTATATTTAATTATCATATGTTCACTTGCTATCTCTCATACATTGTTTGACTACCTCTAATTTTTTTTATTTACTCAACTCTCTAGGGGTTAGTATCCTAATATTGTTGAGCAAGAGATGTGTGAATTGTTTGTGATATGCTTTGTTGTAGAGTGTAATAGCCCCAAAATAGGGTTATCAATTTTTGTGCTGTTATTCCTTCCTGGCACTCATGTTTCAAAATTTTCTCCTAAGTTTCCTAAGATGACTCTGACAATTCTTGTCATTTTTAGCCTTTCAAAAACCTTGCTCATGTATTTGTCAGTGGGCAAGCCCTCATCTGCATCATCCCAACTCTCTCAAACCCTAATTCCAAATTTTTGGAATTTGTATATGTCCTTCGTGGTTACAAAGGAGCCATCATTTTCTTTGACCTGTTGATCCTCCCTTTTGTTCCCAGAGATCCTCCTATCTTTCTGATCCTTGGATGTGCAAAACTATTGCTAAGTCCCATGCAATATTCTTGATTGTGATTTATTCCTTTTCTTGTCTTTCTGAGGAATAAAATCCAAAGGCATAGCTAGCTATCTCCTAAATTCATGAGAATTTGTGGAGTTAATACTTATGCCTAATCCAAGCTCTGGCAAGTATATTGGCCATAATTAAATGAGGAAAATTGCCTTTTCCAAATTAATGCCAATATTGCATTTCTGCCATTTTCCAAAGGAACTACTATTTTTATAGCAGAGAAAATTCCCACATAAATTGTGGAGCTTTTCCTTGCTATATAATCACTAGTTCCATCCTAATCTCATGTTCCTGAGATCAAAAATTTGGCACATGATCCAATGCAAGTTTTTGCCTTCTCTACAATTTTGCAAAGGAAGTGCTTTATTCCTAATGCCACTTGAGCTATAATTTGGCAGGGTGATTAACATTGTTAAATAACCCATGGATGCTAATATGAGCTCAATCCATTCATCCTAGCTTCGTGTGCAATTTTTCAAAGTTTCAGACCAGAACACAACTTTGTGAAGTAAGTACCTTCATAGAGTTTCCAAATGGGATGAAACTTTTCCATCCTCTCAAGTATCTCAAATAATTATCCTCCACCTAAATTCAGTTCATTTTCTTGAACTATATGAGCATAGGAGCAATTCTTGTTTTCTGTCCAATTTTTTAGTTTGTGAAGAAAGTGCATTTTATCTTGCTCCATTATGGCTGAAAATATTACCAGGGCTTCTCATATCCATATAACCTATCTCCACAAGATTTTGGCACATTTCATCTAGCCATTTGCCCTGAGTATTTTTTTGAAGTTTTTGGACAGAAATGATAGCTGTGAAGGAAGTACCATTTTGGTGAGTCCATTTGGTATGAAATTTTTACATCATCATGGTATGTCCAAATCGTCAGGCATTGCTAAGTTTTAGCTTAATTCATCACTCCTAGTGAGTGCCCCTTCATGATTTAATTTCACAGTTGTACAGCAACTAGGCAAAATACTTGACCAAATGGCCTCAAAATTACCAGGACCGTAGTCCTTGTTACCCTAAGCCTACCAGACATCCATTTTACCATTTAACCTATCTGGTTTTATCTCTAAGATGTTGCCAAGTTTGCAATAGCAAACTTGTGGAGCTTGATTTACTCAACTCAATTTGTCTCTGCCAGTTTCTTTATAGTAGTAACACTCAAGTTACAAAGGACTACGCGGTAGACATGAGCTGGCCTCAGTAAAAACTCCAGAGTGCGCCATGTCAGTGGTGACTACGAGGGCAGCCAGCCAAAATAGTGGTCTAGCCACTATTCGCGTCGGCATCGCTGCTCCGGCCGTCTCTGACCTCGCCATTAATGTCCTACAGCTCCCCCTCGACGTCTTCTCCCCCCCTGGACCTCTGGGGCCCTTTGTTTTCTTCTCCGGCGAGCCATGCCAACGACCGAAACAGTGCGCTCCTGCGCATCGTCACCTTCCTCTCCGGTGTCCTGTTCCTTCGTTCGTCTCCGAGCGCCGCTCATCTCCATGAGCCTCTGGCGCTCGTCCACTTCCCTCCTCGTTGCCTTCCCACCGCTTCCCATGAACTTTGGTCGCGCCTGCCGACATTGCGCCCGCGCCGGTGCGCGGACACATCGCCTGCCGCGTGCCACCTCCGCCCCTCCTTCCCGAGCTCTCCCCGCGGCTATAAATAGCGCCCCGAGCTCTCTCGCAGTCTACCATCCCTCCCCAAGCCTCTCCCTGAGCCCGAAGCCCCTCTCTGATCTCCATCGCCGACGTGGCCGCCGCCTCTGTCCATCTCGAATCCGATGACCTCATGCTTTCCCCCTCAGCTCCACCACCAGAGCATTCCCCAAGGTCCGGCGAGCCGCCCCGTGGCCTCAGCCCCTTCCCTTCCCCACCGTAGCACTGTGTCCATCGGCGGCCGAACCCACTCTCCGCTGTGGGCCGTGCCGCTCCCTCCCTGGTGTTCCTCGACGGAAGCTAGCACCACCTCGAGGTGCCCCTCGCTATCCCGAGCATTTCGGTAGGTCGCCCGTCCGCTGCCGTGGCCGGCCGCGCCGGCGAGCGCCGTCGGGGCGGGCGTCTCCAGTCGGCTAGGCGCGCGTGGAGCGGGAGGAAGAAGATGCCAGCCAGGCGAGCTCCACCCCTCGTGGGTCCCCCTTGTCAGTGACCCCGCGTTGACCCCGCTTCGCCACGTCAGTTAAGTGGCGGCGCCTCAGGCCATTTTCCGTTTTTGGAACCCCGAAGGCGTATTCTAGAGAGTGCGCTTTCCCTAAGCCGAAAGCGTATTCCTCCTCTTCTTCGGGCTAGAATGCGCTTTCCTCTCTGGAAAGCGTATTTCTGAGAAAGGTGTGACTTGTTTTTCTGTCAGGGGCCAGTTTGTAATGATTTTCTTTACAAATAGGTCCCTGGTAGTTAAACAATCATATCTTTTTACCCGTAGCTCCAAATCAGGTGATTCCAAAACCCACGTCTTCGTTTCTTCGAGCCCGTTCCGTTGGTATCAATTTCATAATGTTTTCACACAGTGAAAATGACCTTTTTCCCCTTGCCCATAAATAGCCCCCTCCGAGAGAGAACTGTTTCCGGCAAACCTTTCCGCGATCGTTCCACACTTTTTCCCAGAGTCATAGTGCCACCAAATCGAACTTTTTCAGTGCAGCCACATTTGCCTTTATGGGAAGGCCTTAATGCGATCTATTGTCATGCCTCTCACCGGTGCCTCTAACTAGGGAAGGTTATGGGCATGCTTACCCTGATCAGGTAGGCGGACATAACCTTGTGTGCCCGTTGTTAAAAATTTTGGTGCCGGTCCCCGTGAGGGACGTTTTGGCCACGACGGTGGTCGTTGTGTCTTTGGTAGACACGGGGCCACCCAGGACTAGCCCAGTTGGGAGTGGGTCGGAGTGCCCGGGAGAGTGTCATGGCAGTAGGTCAGTTTCGTCGGAATGCCGTTGGTCCACCCAAATGGGATGACGAGGCCATGGGTTCCGTGGTGTGGGTACAGTGTGCTACCTCTGCAGAGTGTATATAAAGTCTATCGATAGCAACACAGTTCGTAGTAGGTCACGCTATCAGGTCTTGGTCGAAATGGAGGATAAACCTTAAAGAATTAAGTAAATTAATGTGATAACGAGAATATGGTGACTTGGACTATGAGATAGTAATGAGAAGTCAGGACGATGTTATGATATGATCCCGAGACGAGGTCTCGGTGAGTGTTGAAGACCAAGTGTTGGTCGTGGTTGTGATCACCGGAAAGATCACCGTTTGGTTGCAAGGCAACCCGTTGGTAAGAGAGTCTGAGTGACTCAGTGCACAAGTTTGATTTCATTGCATGAGTAATTTTTTGCTATTTGCATTTAAAGAACTATGACAGAACAGAAGATGGTTGTATAAAGTTAACATGTTATGTCTGCATTGAATATGATCGGTAGTTTATTTTCAGCATAGTTTCATGATGCCATGCCATGTTTGGATTGATTATGCCATTAGATGATATGCTATGTTTTTGCCATGTTAGAAGCATGTTTTGATAGGCCATGTTATTGACATGTTAGTAGATGCTGTGATTTTGTTCATGCTTAGTAGATCTTTATCATGCCATGTTTAGTAATTGATATGAGATAGGTTCTTGCATGCGCTCGGTTCTCGCTTTGTCTTCTGCTTGTTTGGATTCTATGTATTTGGTTGTCTTACAAGTACATTCAATGTACTGACCTGGCGTGTCATGCCAGTTTTGTAGGTCATACCCGGAGTGTTTGCTTGACTCGTCGTACTAGGCCATAACCTTGCCAGTCCTGTGCGTTGTGGAGCCCAGCCAGAGTTGTTTTGTTTCCAAACCAAGACTTCCACCGCCATTTAAATAAGTTTCCGCTGCCATTTATATAGCCTTGGGGCTATGCCAGATATTTGTATTCATCAATGATGTACTCTTCTATACATGTATTTGATGAATATTCATGTACCTGGAGTGTTGTATTATGGACCTGTCGTGCGTCAGGTGTTATCTTGGGCTGGCGTGCGATGGCCCGCTGCTCCATGTGGATCGGGGTGCCATAGGACATGGTATGAGAGTAGCCAAGCTGGCATAGGTTATCCTAGTATTAGATCACCGCTGCCATTAAACCGTAATAACCCTAAGGGATCTGACTCATCCCTGGCAACCGGCATGGCCACTGTTAATCCACAGGTGGCGCAGTCGGGACCGACACGTCCTCACCCCGCTGTCCCCGCCTAGTTATCCGTGGAACGTATAGGAGCCACATCCTTTCTGGTCGGCCGCACCGCTTGCCCTTCGCCATTAAGGGAAAGGGGCCACACCCTGCGAGCATGTCCCACATAGCTGCCTATAAAATCCCCCTTTCCGCTTGCCGTATCACTCACTCCTCATTCAGCCATGTCCCTGCAGAGAAGCCTAGCTAGTAACACTCCAGTCATGGCTAGCACCCTCAAAACTACCAAGTTTCACAGCCGCACAAGCGCCGTCAACCATGCTGGCTTTCCACCCCTTCTTGCTGACATGCTCACCCAAGCCTTTGGCTATGATGCTAGCCCCGACTACCTGGTGTTCTAGTCAACACCTGTTCCTCACCTTCATCGCTATGATGCAAGGGTGCACATCAGCCCCGGTCCCACAACAGATGGCCAGCCGCTGGTTTTTCAGGGTAGAGCCATGCCTACCACTCATTTGGCCATCCAGGCCGCTGCTGTGGAGGCAATCCTATACCTCCGAACCAAGTTCCCGCAAGTGGCAGATCGAAGGGAGTTCTGTTTCTTCCCCATTGCTACAGCGTCAGGAATTCAACCATCCCCCTCTATCCAAGGGAATGACCCCGCAATCGCTCGCCTGGTGCAGTATATCACTGCCTAGGGAATGATGATTTCAAGGATGCTTGCCGAATTCAGAACCTTGGACAATGATGCGGTGCGAGTTATCAAGGAAGCTTATCGTGAGGCTCGTAAGTTTGCATCTCAAGCGGTTCACCCAACGCTCTCCGAGCCAGTGCTACCCTCTCAGCCGGTGTTATGGCCTCGGCCAAACATTATCACCCTTGACAAGACTCTTTTCCGGATCCACCAGCAGCATATGTGTGGATCAATTTCAGCCACACCCCCAGTGGTTGAACCCCAACCCATAGTGATCTTAGACGATGAAGAAGGGGATTGGCTCAGTCTTCGTCCTCCCGGAGAACCCCGGCAAAGCAAGCCCTTAGCTTGATCTCAGCTGCGCAACTAGTTGTTTCTGCAAGTAGGTCAGTCTGTCAGTTCCTTCCCGGTATGAGGATGGAACCATGTATCCCGAAGTGAGTAGTTTCGTTTAGCGCGTAGAGCGCTCGTGCTCTGTTGTATGCTTGCACCGTTTGTAAACCGTGATGTGTTTATGCATGCCTTCTTGCTTTTAATTGTTGTGTTGGTCAAAAGAGATGTTTGACAGGGTTGGCAATGTGTGTTAACAAAATTTTAATCAGTAGAGCACATACACTAAAAACAACCTTGGCTCATCCCGAGTCTCTAATAAAATTCGCGCTGGTGTAGGTATATATATATATATATATATATATATATATATATATATATATATATATACCAGGATTATATATACCCACTAGCATTAAAACACCTTAGAATGATTTGCCTGCTATGTTTTTCATTGCATGTTTATTGCCTCTGTCTATTTGCTAGTTTAGATTATTCTGCATACTACACGCATATCCGGCTCACCCACGAGAACCTTCGAGCAGAACTCGGGGGAATGCAAAGTCACATATCCCTATCTATCTGGGCATACCCAGTATGACGGATTTTCAAATCCAGAACCTCGCATAGGCATTTCCGCCTGGAAATTCCTCGTCTCTAATTCTTTCTCCCGATTCCATTTCTGGGGAAAACACTACCCACTTTATTTCATTCGATCTAGTACAACTACCCCGATACAAATTTCAACTCCGATTCTACCTCGACACCTACTGTTCATGGAGCAATCCGCGAAATTTTCCCGTACCCCCAGTGTGCTTCCGGAGCTGGCACAGCCACCTCTCCTGCACATGGACCCCACCCCCACCATCTCCTGTGCCTTGCGAGGAGCAAGTGAGTCGCCACCCCGCTCCACCGCCACAGGCGATTACTCCGCCGGTGCAAAGCGACGAAGGATCAAGCGTGGCGGAGGACCACGCAGTGCACCATCTTCTCCCGCATCTCGAGCACCCGCACCCAGCCGTGCGTTCTCTCGAGCCTAATCATTCCTGATGAGTATCAGCAGGAGGATCGATGAGCCGATGAGCGTTCCCAGCAGCGCTGCGAGGAATAACAGCAGCGCTGCCAAGAACATTTCTTCACCGAAGGAGCTCGGCTCGATCTCGTCCAAACCAAAGAGGTAGTAGAGCGGCATTGTGTTGGTGTTGGAGGAGAGCCGCGTTGCCATCTTTTATAGCCCAACCCCGGTGTAGGTGAGCGAGGTCCAGGAGAACCTCTCGTCGATCGATAACCGGCGTCCAGGAGGCGAATCCGCGAGCAGTGCCGACAAGGTGCTGGCCCGCGACGTGAGTGCTTGGTGCATTGGTGCCGTGCACGCCGCACACTACGACACTAGGGTCCTCATCGCCCTAGGAGCTAGATGCGCGCTGCGCCAAGCCACACGCGGAGCAGCGACGAAGAAGAAGAAGCAGCAAGCTAGAGGTAGAAGAAGGAGGCTGCCAGTGGGCCCTGGACCCACGTGTCAGCAGGTGAAACCACTGTTCATTGGGTGCATCCAGTATTTTTTGGGAGTCTGATCTCGAGTGCCCCTAGCGGTGGGTATATCCAGGTTTGCCATATCCATTCCCGGGTGTACCAATTATCGGTGCCCCTATCTCGTTTGAATTTGACCAAAGGGTTAAAATTAACCCCAAGGTTTTCCCCCAGAGTGGTTATTCTTTCATTTGTGTTGTAATCCTGGAAATCTCGAGGACGAGATTCTTTTTAAGGGGGAAAGAGTTGTAACAGCCCCAAAATTGGGTTATCAATTTTTATGTTGTTATTCCTTCCTCGCACTCATGTTTCAAAGTTTTCTCCTGAGTTTGCTAAGATGACTCTGACAATTCTTGTCATTTTCAACCTTTCAAAAACCTTGCTCATGTATTTGTTAGTGGGCAAGCCCTCATCTGCATCATCCCAACTCTCTCAAACCCTAATTCCAAATTTTTGGAATTTGTATATGTCCTTTGTGGTTACAAAGGAGCCATCATTTTCTTCGATCTGTTGATCCTCCCTTTTGTTCCCAGAGATCCTCCTATCTTTCTGATCCTTGGATGTGCAAAAATATTGCTAAGTCCCATGCAATATTCTTGATAGTGATTTATTCCTTTTCATGCCTTTCTAAGGAATAAAATCCAAAGGCATAGCTATCCATCTCCTAAATTCATGAGAATTGGTGGAGTTGATACTTATGCCTAATACAAGCTTTGGCAAGTATATTGGCCATAATTAAATGACGAAAATTGCCTTTTCCTATTTAATGCCAATATTGCATTTTTGCCATTTTCCAAAGGAACTACTATTTTTATAGCAGAGAAAATTCCCACATAATTTGTGGAGCTTGTCCTTGCTATACAATCACTAGTTCCATCCTAATCTCATGTTCCTCAGTTCAAAAATTTGGCACCTGATCCAATGCAAGTTTCTGCCTTCTCTGAAATTTTGCAAAGGAAGTTCTTTATTCCTAATTCGACTTGAGCTATAATTTGGTAGGGTGATTAAAAAATTTAAATAACCCATGGATGCCAAATATAATCTCAATCCATTCATCCTAGCTCCCTGTGCAATTTTTCAAAGTTTGTGACCAGAACACAACTTTGTGAAGGAAGTACCTTCATAGAGTTTTAAAATGGGATAAAACTTTTCCATCCTATCAAGTATCTCAAATCATTAACCTCCACCTAAATTCAGTTCATTTCCTTGAACTATGTGAACACAGGAGCAATTCTTGGTTTCTGTCAAATTTTTCAGTTTGTGAAGCAAGTGCATTTTATCTTGCCCCATTATGGCTGAAAATATTCCCAGGGCTTCTCATATCCATATAACCTATCTGCTCAAGATTTTGGCTCATTTCAAGTAGCCATTTGCCCTGAGGATTTTTCTGAAGTTTTTGGACATAAATGATAGTTGTGAAGGAAGTACCATTTTGGTGAGTCCATTTGGTATGAACTTTTTACAGAATCATGGTATGTCCAAATCATCAGGCTTTGCCAAGTTTTAGCTTAATTCATCACTCCTAGTGAGTGCTCCTTCATGGTTTAATTTTTGGGTCAGATTTAGCAGTTGTACAGCAACTAGGCTAAATTGACCAAATGGCCTCAAAATTACAAAGACCGTAGTCCTTGTTACCCTAAGCCTACCAGACATCCATTTTACCATTTAACCTCTCTGGTTTTATCTCTAAGATGTTGCCAAGTTTGCAACAACAAACTTGTGGAGCTTGGTTTACTCAGCTCAATTTGTCTCTGCCCGTTTCTTTACTGTAGTAACACTCAAGTTATGAAGGACTACGCGGTAGACATGACCTGGCCTCAGTAAAAACTCCAGAGCGCGTCATGTCAGTGGTGACTACGAGGGCAGCCAGCCAAAACAGTGGTCTGGCCACTGTTTGCGTCGGCATCGCTGCTTCGACAGTCTATGACCTCGCCATTAATGTCCTACAGCTCCCCCTCGACGTCGTCTTCCCCCTGGACCTCTGGGGCCCTTTGTTTTCTTCTCCGAAGAGCCATGCCAACAACCGAAACAGTGCGCTCCTGTGCATCGTCGCCTTCCTCCCTGGTGTCCTCTTCCTCCGTTCGTCTCCGAGCGCTGCTCATCTCCGTGAGCCTCTGGCGCTCATCCACTTCCCTCCTTGTTGCCTTCCCACCGCTTCCCATGAACTTTGGTCGCGCCTGCCGACACTGTGCCCTCGCCGGTGCGCGGACACGTCGCCTACCGCGTGCCACCTCCTCCCCTCCTTCCCGAGCTCTCCCCGCGGCTATAAATAGCGCCCCGAGCTCTCTCGCAGTCTACCATCCCTCCCCAAGCCTCTCCCCGAGCCCGAAGCCCCTCTCTGATCTCCATCGCCGCCGTGGCCGCCGCCTCTGTCCATCTCGAATCCGGCGACCTCGTGCTTTCCCCCTCATCTCCTCCATCACCAGAGCATTCCCCAAGGTCCGACGAGCCGCCCCGTGGCCTCGGCCCCTTCCCTTCCCCAACGTAGCACTGTGTCCACCGGCGGCCGAACCCACTCTCCGCCGTGGGTCGTGCAGCTCCCTCCCTGGTGTTCCTCGACGGAAGCTAGCACCACCCCGAGGTGCCCCTCACTATCCCGAGCATTTCAGTAGGTCGCCCGTCCACTGTCGTGGCCGGACGCGCCGGCGAGCGCCGTCGGGGCGGGCGTCTCCCCTCGGGCAGGCGCGCGTTGAGCGAGAGGAAGAAGAAGCCATCCAGGCGGGCCCCACCCCTCGTGGGTCCCCCTCGTCAGTGACCCCACGTTCACCCTGCTTCGCCACGTTAGTGAAAATGACCTTTTTTTCCCTTGCCCGTAAACAGCTCCCTCTGAGAGAGAACTGTTTCCGGCAAACCTTTCCGTGATTGTTCCGCACTTTTTCCCGGAGTATTTGTCGACCCACGGGCAAGCCAGCCTCTTATCATGAGCCCCGGACTTGCATGTTGACTTTGCTTGCACCTTGTGTGTGTAGTTGTAGTTGTTTCATATCATTTTCGTCTACCATTATTCCATTATGCCTGTCACGCATGCTTGTGTTTTCATGATATCGTTTGCCATGCTACTTAGAATGTTGTTATTGATAATGCCATGTCACTACTCTACTTTATTTACATGTCATCATTATAAAATGTTATGAGGATTGTAATCCACCATTGATATGCTATTACTTGGTATTGTCATGTTCTTTATGCTATAGTTGTGCACTTGAAATGTTCAATATTTTGTTCATGCGTTTGTATGTTGTATGCTCATCGTTGCATTCATGATCATGATGATGGAGAAGGAATTAAAATGACTTAATATTAACAAACCTCCTCCGTCATCGATGGGATCGAGTCGTAGTGCCACCAAATCGACCTTTTTCAGTGCAGCCACATTTGCCTTTATGGGAAGGCCTTAATGTGATCTATTGTCATGCCTCTCGCCGGTGCCTCCAACTAGGGAAGGTTATGGGCATGCTTACCCTGATCAGGTAGGCGAACATAACCTTGTGTGCCCGTTGTTAAACACTTTGGTACCGGTCCCCGTGAGGGGCGTTTTGTCCACGACGGTGGTCGTTGTGTCTTTGGTAGACACGGGGCCACCCAGGACTAGCCCAGTTGGGAGTGGGTCAGAGTGGCCGGGAGAGTGTCATGGCAGTAGGTCGGTTTCGTCGGAATGCCGTTGGTCCACCCGAATGGGATGACGAGGCCATGGGTTCCACGGTGTGGGTACAGTGTGCTACCTCTGCAGAGTGTATATAAAGTCTATCGATAGCAACACAGTTCGTAGTAGGTCACGCTATCAGGTCTTGGTCGAAATTGAGGATAAACCTGAAAGAAGTAAGTAAATTAATGTCATAACGAGAATATGGTGACTTGGACTATGAGATAGTCGTGAGAAGTCACGATGATGTTTTGATATGATCACGAGACGAGGTCTCGGTGAGTGTTGAAGAACAAGTGTTGGTCGTGGTTGTGATCACCGGAAATATCACCGTTTGGTTGCAAGGCAACCCATTGGTAAGAGAGTTCGAGGGACTCAGTGCACAAGTTTGATTTCATTGCATGAGTAATTTGTTGCTATTTGCATTTAAAGAACTATGACAGAATAGAAGATGGTTGTATAAAGTTAACATGTTATGTCTGCATTGAATATGATTAGTAGTTTATTTTCAGCATAGTTTCATGATGCCATGGCATGTTTGGATTGATTATGCCATTAGATGATATGCTATGTTTTTGCCATGTTAGAAGCATGTTTTGATAGGCCATGTTATTGACATGTTAGTAGATGCTATGATTTTGTTCATGCTTAGTTGATCTTTATCATGCCATGTGGGCAATTGATATGAGATAGGCTGTTTGCTACCTCTTGAGCACTGCGTTGGTTTTGCCCGAAGAGGAAGGGATGATGCAGCAAAGTAGCATAAGTATTTCCCTCAGTTTTTTGAGAACCAAGGTATCAATCCAGTAGGAGGCTACGCGCGAGTCCCTCGCACCTGCACAAAACAAATAAATCCTCGCAACCAACGCAAATAGGGTTTGTCAGTCCCTATAAGGCCACTTATGAGAGTGAGATCTGATAGATATGATAAGATAATATTTTTGGTATTTTTGTGATAAAGATGCAAAGTAAAATAGAAGCAAAGTAAATAGCAAAGGAAATAACTAAGTAGTAGGAGATCAATATGATAAAGATAGACCCGGGGGCCATAGGTTTCACTAGTGGCTTCTCTCGAGAGCATAAGTCTTCTACGGTGGGTGAACAAATTACTGTTGAGCAATTGACAGAATTGAGCATAGTTATGAGAATATCTAGGTATGATCATGTATATAGGCATCACGTCCGAGACAAGTAGACCGACTCCTGCCTGCATCTACTACTATTACTCCACTCATCGACCGCTATCCAGCATGCATCTAGAGTATTAAGTTAAAAACAGAGTAACGCCTTAAGCAAGATGACATGATGTAGAGGGATAGACTCATGCAATATAAAGAAAACCCCATCTTGTTATCCTCGATGGCAACAATACAATATGTGCCTTGCTGCCCTTATTGTCACCGGGAAAGGACACCGCAAGATTGAACCCAAAGCTAAGCACTTCTCCCATTGCAAGAAAGATCAATCTAGTAGGCCAAACCAAACTGATAATTCGAAGAGACTTGCAAAAATAACCAATCATACATAAAAGAATTCAGAGAAGATTCAAATATTGTTCAAAGATAATCTTGATCATAAACCCACAATTCATCGGTCTCAACAAACACACCGCAAAAAGAAGATTACATCGAATAGATCTCCACAAGAGAGGGGGAGAACATTGTATTGAGATCCAAAAAGAGATAAGAAGCCATCTAGCTAATAACTATGGACCCGAAGGTCTGAGGTAAACTACTCACACTTCATCGAAGAGGCTATGGTGTTGATGTAGAAGCCCTCCATGATGGATGCCCCCTCCGAGCACTAGTAGAAAAAGGATCAAACGTGAAGCACATTAGTGCCGGTTTGATTTTGGCCCGGTACTAATAGTACCATTAGTGCCGGTTCGAACGGATTTGCATTAATGCCAGTTCGTGTTGAACCTTTAGTACCGGTTCGTGCCACGAACCGGTACTAAAGGGGTGGTGGCAGGCTGGCGTCAGGCCGGGGCCCCATGAGCCTCTTTAGTCCCGGTTTGTGGCACAAACCGGTACTAAAGGGTAGTACCGGTTCGTGCGACGAACCGGCACTAAAGGTGTCTAAGCTATAGTCCCGGTTGGAGACACAAACCGGGACTATAGGGCAATTTTCAAACTTGAAAAAACCATAACTAAATCATCGTAATTCAGAAAAATACATATAATATATCAAAAATTGTAGAACAAAAAGATTGATCCGCTGAAATAACCAGTTATCTGTTTCACCAATTTTTTAAAATCATAAAATTCCAAAGGGAAAATAGAGTTTTTGGGCGTTTTAGACATTTTTTTAGACGTTTTTAGCGTTTAGTGCTAGGGCTTAGATTTCAGAGTTTAGGGTTAGGTTTTATGGTTTAAACCCTTAGTTTTTACTGTTTAGCATAGAGTTTCCGGCGTTTTAAGTCCCGGGTTTAGGGTTTAGGACAATTTTTGAAATGAAAAAATTGTAAAAGGAAAAAAAGATATGCTCTAATTTATGTTTTTTTGAATTTTGGTTAAATCTTGTCAAACCGGTCAAACAACTGATTCAAGAAATATAGAGTGTTACTAAATAATTACGCAATACTATTAGTGTTACTAAATAAGTATCTCAGTTTTTTTGAATTTTGGCCAAATCTGGTCAAACTGTGGTCAAACTATGGTCAAACTACTTATTCAAGAAATATTAGTGTTAATACATAATTACTGTTTTTTAGAATAATAGTTTCAAACTCAAATGGTGAAACGTGTGACTTCATGCTCAAGCTAAACTACTGAGGGTTAATAGGATTGACAGCTTACATTTGTCAGGAAAACAACAAGTGCAGACTTGGAATGTAGGGGGAATAGAACTCCGAAGTTAAGCGTGCTCAGGCTGGGGGAGTGAGAGGATGGGTGACCGGTCGGGAAGTCAGGCGATTTAGAATGAGTGATCCACACTTGAGCAGTAACACCAACCGGTACTAAAGGTCCCCCATACCAGGGCGCGAGCTCACGCGGCCCCAAGATGGGATCTCGTGGATACAGAAAGTTGCGGCGGTGGAATTAGGTTTCTAGCTCCGTATCTGATCGTTTGGGGGTACGTAGGTATATATAGGAGGAAGGAGTGCGTCGGTGGAGCAACAGGGGGCCCTCGAGGGTGGAGGGCGCGCCTGGTAGGGGTGGGCGCGTCCCCTACCTCGTGGCCTCCTGTTTCCTTTCTTGACGTAGGGTCCAAGTCTCTCTGGTCTTGTTCGTTGAGAAAATCACGCTCCCAAAGGTTTCATTCCGTTTGGACTCCGTTTGATATTCCTTTTCTTCGAAACCCTAAAACAGGCAAAAAGCAGCAATTCTGGGCTGGGCCTCCGGTTAATAGGTTAGTCCCAAAAATAATATAAAAGTGGATAATAAAGCCCAATAATGTCCAAAATAGTAGATAATATGGCATGGAGCAATCAAAATTATAGATACGTTGGAGATGTATCACTGTTGCATGCGCTCGGTTCTCGCTTTGTCTTCTGCTTGTTTGGATGCTATGTATTTGGTTTTCTTGCAAGTACATTCAATGTACTGACCTGGCGTGTCGGTGTACTAAAGTAGGGGTACCTTAGTATCCCGAACTTGTGCACGGGCAGTCGCAGCACCCCGCGGCAAGGCTTGCCGGGCGACCGCCAAGACCCTCCGTGGTTCCTTTGGAGCCATTAAAGAACAAAGTATCCGAGCCAAGGCGCAAGACCCCGGCAAGAAGGAGCTTGCCGGGAAGGCCACTCGAAGCACAAAGACCCCGGCAAGAGGAGCTTGCCGGGAAGGAGACAAGACCCCGGCAAGAGGAGCTTGCCGGGGAGGCCCACTAAGGCATCTCGAGAAGCTTGCTGCGACGCGCTGCGCGTCTCGACGAGACCCGGTGAGCGACAAGCTCCCGGACGCGACAAGACAACATCCGTAGCAAGGCACTTGCCGCGGCAAGCTACTACTCCGCAGCCCGCGCTCCAGCTCACCCGCCAACGTGTCGCTCTGGGACCGTTCCTGGCGTACGTGGCGGGAGGCTGTGCAGCCAGGGGCATGCGGTGGCAATCAGGCGCTGACAAGATAGCCATCGTGGCAAACGGTGGTGCCCCTGACGGTCCCTTTCCGCACCGTCTAGGCGACACAGACAGGCATTTAATGCCTTTGTCCCCTGCCGTCAGGGTTAGGTATGATACAACTGTAGCAAGCGGTGGCGCCAACTACCACCTCTTTTACATTTTTACCCTCACCTCTGTTGCCACCTGTCCGTGACCCCTTTGGCATATAAAAGGAGGCCCGTGCGCAACAGTGGGGGGGAGAGGACACCCATTCTCACGCTCGGTCTCGCTAGCCACCCAAGTGTACTGTAGCACTCATCGCTCCCGAGCAAGAACACCAATACAAACCAAAGCAGCAGTAGGGTTTTACGCATCCGTGCGGCCCGAACCTGGGTAAACCGATCGCGTGTGCTCGTGCGTTCGCCTCGATCTGCTCTTCGTGCACTCTCCGCCCCCCTGCCGAACCGAAAGGGGCCCCGGTCCGCCGCGGTCCCATAGGTGTCCGTGGGATCAGCACCCCCAACATCTTTGGCGCGCCAGGTAGGAGCGCCTCGAGGCTGTGTGAATCTGATCCGGCATTTGCACGAGCCGAATCTCCGTCATCTTTCATCAACATGCCACCGAAGAAGAAGATTCCGGAGGTAGCTGCTTCGTCTGCGCCGAGCCCACCATCGCCGGAGCGAACGGCTGGTGGAGAAGACGTCGACGGAAGAGCGGGCGTCGATGAGGGTGCTCATGGTGCTGCCAGGTCCAAGGACAAGACTGCGCTGCACATCGGCGGCGTAGTCGGCTCCCACAACGACCGGGCGCACTCCAAGACCTCGGCGTCCGTACATGCGCCGCGCCCGTCCCAGGAGGCGCGAGACCAGCAGCGTCATGGTACCCACGGTACCATACGTCTGCTGGGCCAAGATCAAGCTGGCGGATCCCGGAGCGCTCAAGACCAGCATGCACGCCAACATGCTGGCGCGTGCGTGGCACGGTTACTTGGACGAGAAGTTGCTCCTTCTAACGTAGTTAGAAGTCCGAGCATATCCCGTTCCTCGCGCCGCTCGCCGCCGCCGCCTGCCACCCCGGAAGAAGCAGTTATCCCCACGGAACTCGTATACGGGTCGCCTCGAGTGCTCGCTTACGACGAGTTCGAGCAAGAGCAGCTGCGACAAGATGACGCGCTGCTCCTTGAGGAAGACCGCCTGTAGGCTGCTGTGCGAGCCGCTCGCTACCAGCAAGCTTTGCGCCGCTATCATAGCCGCAAAGTTAACGCCAGAAGTCTCGAGGAAGGCGACCTTGTTCTTCGGCGCGTTTAGTCCGCCAAGAATTCCAACAAGTTGATGCCGAAGTGGGAAGGCCCTTACCGGGTGAAACGAGTCACAAGGCCTGGCGATGTCCGCCTTGAGACCGAAGATGGCATTCTAGTGAGCAACTCCTGGAATATTGAGCATCTTCGTAAGTTTTACCCGTAAGGCGCGGTTGTCGGACCCTGTCCGGCAACCACCTTTTGTACAAAGTCTTGCCGCTATTGCATCTGATCCTTTGTACAAACCCGGGCACAGATCCCGTGCGTAAAGATTATGTGCTCAGCACACCTTGTCTATTTCATGCTTTTTGAATTTTGCATGTATTATCTAACATTTTGTGCAGCACTTACTCCCGGTAAGCAATAACGAGCCGTAAGGCTCCATACTGTTACCCCGTCTCCTTTCTTTTTTACAAGGAAAAGGAGGTTCCCTCGCGCACAAGTTTGCCGGGAGGGTAAGGGAGAAGATACGGCATGGATCAGGCGCCGTTCAAGAAGGTTTTGCCTCGCCGGGAGCAAATAACAGAAAAGATAAGTTGCCAAAGTCTGAGCAATCAAATTTCTTTTAGATTTTTAAGTTATTTTCCTTGAACGACCGTGCTTTGTATGGAAAACCTATGCGCGGAGGAACCAACTCGTAGCTGGTTGCACCCTTACTGTTGTTTCGAGTCCGCTCAACAACTTAAGTGAGCTGCAACTAGCTCTGCGACAAGGTTTCTTGTCGGCCGTGGCACCGCTCGCAGATCGCTGACGTTCCGCACTCAACACTCGCGGCAAGCGTGCCCGCGCCGGCAAGTTCCCTATAAGCGTAGGGTAAAAACATACAAAGGAAGGAGTCAAGTAAAGGAAATAACATAGCAATTAAATTTATAGAGTTATCTTCCTTGAACGACCATCCCTTGTATGGAAAACCTGTGCGCGGAGGAACCAACTCGTAGCTAGTTGCGCCCTTACTGTTGTTTCGAGTCTGCTCAACAACTTAAGTGAGCTGCAACTAGCTCTGCGACAAGGTTTCTTGTCGGCCGCGGCACCGCCCGCAAGTTGCTGACGTTCTGCACTCAGCACTCGCGGCAAGCGTGCCCGCGCCGGCAAGTTCCCTAAAAGCGTAGGGTAAAAACATACAAGGGAAGGTCGTTCAACATAGCGATTACTACCAAGGATGGAGTATATTACAAAATAACTTGTCGCAGCTCTAACAGACTGTTTTTCATAACATGATTAACAGCGACAAGGAAAGAAGAAGATAAATGGCCTAGTCTACACGGTCGCCTTCGACCCTCCTGATTCCGCTCACCTTGTCCACAATAGGTGCGACAAGGGCCTTGAGCTCCTCCAGATCAGCATCTGGAGGCAGCCTTCGGAGGACGTTGTTGAGGCGGAGGCCTGGGTTGCGGAAGGCCACCTTCATCAGCACCTTCTGGAGAGCTCCCACGCAGGCTTCAAGGGCGTGGCGACGACGCTCCAGCGACTCTGGGAGAAGGTCCCAAAACGAGTCACAAGGCTGTTTTGGGATCTGCTCCCAGAGTCGCTGGAGCGCCGTCGCCACGCCCTTGAAGAATAGAGTAAGCTTGGCACTGGGTTGGAGGTTCTCGTCGGAGGAGTACCCGAGATCCACCATCCCCAACTGCGCCAGCTCCTTGTCGACATCCGCGGCGACGTCCACCAGACCCTCCGTCCAGTGCTCCACATTCTCTGACAAAGTCTTCTGGGCGGCGGCGGCCTTCGCCAGCAGCACCTTGCCGGCCTTGACCTCCTCCTTCAGGGCCGTCTCCTGCTCCTTGGTACCGTCCAGAGATTTGGTCAGGGCCGCCAGCTTCACTTTGAGATCGGCGTTGGAGTTCTTGGCAGCGTCCAGTTCCTTGCCCTTCTCGGCGAAAAGGGCCTGCAGCTCCGAATAGCTGTTGGCGTCCCTCTCATGCTCGAGCTTGAGCGCGGCAAGCTCGTCGCCGCTCGCCTTGAGGTCCGCCTCCAGCTGCGTCACCTTCAGCTCCAGCTCAGCGTCGGCGGCCTCGGCAGCTGCGGCGGCGTCTTCGGCCTGCTTGACGGCTCCGCCAACTGCTCGCTCGCGCGCGGCAAGTTCCTCCTCGTGGCTGTCGAGGTGGACCTTCCGCTGCACCAAGTCACCCTCCTGCGAAGACAGCTTCTCGGCGGCAAGCCTTTGGCGCTCTTCGACGTCGGCCTTCTCGAGGAGGAAGGCCTGCTGCGCCTCGGCAAGGTCTTCCCGCTCCTTTGCCAGGGAGCGGAGAGCTTCCTGGTTGGCGCCTCGGAGCTCTTCTGCGTGCTTCTCAATATCAGCACCAGCCTTCGCCACGAGTGCTTCGTGGGACTCCAGCTTGGCCTGCCGGGCGCGGTAGAGCGCCACTAGCTTCCGTAGCAGGCGCTCCTCTTCAGGTTCGCCGCTGCTGCTGCTAGGCGCGTCAACCAGCTTCAGCCCGGCAGAGGCAAGCACCTCTCCGTCCAGCATCTCCCCCTCGATCGGCACCCTGGAGCTTGATGCCCAGGGGAGGTTGATGAAGATATCCGCGCCGGCCTTCGGGTAGATGCCAGGCTGGGGCTCTTCGGAGCCTGGCGCGGCGGCAGCAGCGGAGGAGTCGGTGGTTGGAGCAGCGCCTGGCGCTCCTATGGCCTCTGGGTCATCAGTACGACCGCCAGACTCCCCGCCCGCCTCCACGGCGGCAGCCCTGGCGGCCTCCTCGACGGCGCCGGCTACTTCCTCGGCGGCGGCCTCCGTCTCCATCGGCTCTGCAGCAGATGGATCTGATGGCCGAAAGAGGGGAGAAGATTCAAGAAAAATTCAAGCAAAATCCGAGAGGAAGATCAAGAAGCCGAAGAAGCCAAGGGGAGTTTGGAAGCAAGGAAGTTACCTATGCCAGGGCCTGCCGCTGTGGTCTCCGTCGCCGGGGGATCACTGGCGCGATCCCTTGCCGGAGATCCTTGCCGTGCCGGGGGCTCCTCCCTTGCCGGAGTCTCCTCCCTCGCCGGGGGCTCCTCCCTTGCCGGAGACCACTCCCCCGCCGGAGGACTCTCCCTTGGCGCTTCGGGAGCGGTCTCCAGGCTCTCCTGGTGAGGCTGCTCTGCTCCCGCATAAGTCAACAAACAAGTATCAGCACAGCAAGGATCTTCGTGCGCGCCCAACAGCGGGAAGTAAACAAGACGCTTACGCTGGGGGCTGCTCTGAAGATCAGCCGCCGGGTCCGACGGGTTCGTCTCAGGCACGTCCCCTGTTGACGCAGTGGGTTCGTCCTCGATGACGATCACCGGCACCTTGGCTCTCTTTGCCGCTCTCTGCGCTAGATTCCTAAAAAGGAACAGATACATAGGAAGGCAAGTGAGAAACAAGACAAGACAAAAAACAACAAAGAACAAAGAATTGCAAGTACAATAAGAAGAACTTACTCCTCTTCTTCCTCGTCGGAGCTAAACGCGGAGAAGTCAAAATCCGGCCCGCGTCTGGCGCGGGAAGGTGGAGGGGTAGGCTCCCATGGTCGCTTGGCGGGAGCAGATGCGGCAGTCCGGGAAGACCCCGCTCTAGTCGAAGCGGCAGCAAGGGGCGCTCCTGCGGCAACGGTGCTTGCCGCGGTGGAGCGCGTTGTGCGGCGTGGCGACTGCCGGCCCGCCTGCCGCCTCGCCGCATCCCCGGCCTTGCGGAGACGCCTTCTTGGTGGAGACGGAGACGCTGCTGGTGGCGTACTGTCGGAGGACGAAGTGGAGGAGGAGTCGATCTCCAAAGAGCCACTCGCATCATCGGCAGGCTCGCTCGGTTCGGCGTCGTGCCCGCCAACTTGGCTCGGCCCGGAATCGCGCCCGGCAACCTCTTTCTTGCCGGCAAGATCCTTCCTGTCGGCAAGAGCTTCCCGCTCGGCACGGTTTGCCGCCTCTGCCGCTGCAGCCTCCTCCAAGGTGAACCCGAACTCGCCCGCCGCGGCAACTGCTGCCGCCTCTTCCAACCTGGTGGCGATGTATGCCAGTTCCGCCTCGGTGGTGTCGCGGGTGACGCCGTCCTTCTCGTCGGCGCGGATTGGCACTTCCACCAAGTCGTCAAAGAATTGCTGCACAACCTCGTCCTCTGGCTCTTGCAAGTTGGCACGATTCCGTGCGAATCGCACAGTGGCATCATCGCCCTGATGCGGTCGAGCGCCGAATTGTTGCACAGAGGGACGACGCCCTGCGGCAATCTGAAGACCTCGGGGTGATCTGAATCGTACTTGAAGAGCTCCTGCAGTACTCCGTTGAGCTCAAGGACGGTGAAATTGTAGTTGAGGCCTGGGCGCAGCCTCATGACGTCCGCCGCGTTTTTGAACACCCAAGCAGGCCTCCCCCGTTCCTGCAGGGGAGCGATGCGGCGACGAAGAAAGTCTATGCCGACGGCCCCTACGGTGAGTCCGGTAAGCCTAAGGCGCTGGATCCTGGTGACGGCAATCTTCAGCCTGCCGTCCTCCGGGGCCACGTCGCTCCAGTCACTGCCGTGCACTGCTGCTACATGACGCCGGGCGGTGAATGGCTGCGGGCTCTCCTCGACAATCCAACACCAATCTGCTCTCCACTCCTCCCACTTGCCGCGGAACTCCCCCTCCAGATAAGATTCCTTCTTGCCGGTCCTAGTGACCCAGGCAATTCCGCCGGACAGGGGTTCTCCTCTGTCTACCCAGGGAATGAAAACGTGGCGAAAAAGGGCTAAGCTAGGGTGGACTCCGACAAAGTTCTCGCAAAGGTGTGCGAAAACTGCCATGGTGAGGACGGCGTTGGGAGTGAAGTCAAGGAGACAGAGATTGTATGTGTTCATGATATCGCAGAAAAACTCGGAAAAAGGCGGGCAGAGCCCACAGTAGAAGAAGACGGCAAAGAAAGGGTACCCTTCCGGAGCCGTCGCGTGAGCAGCGCCCGGGAGCACCCTGGTCCGCGGGTTAGCTCGCGTCTCCATCGCCCAAAAGAGATAATAGAACTCCCGCAGCTCCTTCGCGTCGAGCTTGGGGGGAAGATGGCTCGCTCCCTCCGCATCGCCGCGAGCCGCTGCACCTCGATCAACTTCACGGCCTTCCCCTTGTCGCCCTTCGGAGCCATGGCGGAAGCAGTGGAGGAGGTCGACGGCGTTGGTGGTGCTGGTGGCAATGGGGGGGGGCAGGGCGCTGCACTCTGTGTGCTTTGGGAAGACGGAGGCGGGGCAGAGTTTTTCAAGATTGGAGCAGAATGGGGGCGAGTGGGCGCACTACCCCTGCTTCCCTTTGCTTATAAAGGGGGGGAGGTGGCGGACGTTTCGCCTTTCCTAATAAAAAACCACCCACGATCTCTCCCACGACGTGACGCACACGCGCAGGGCTTAGCCCCGCGCACGCCGCCCACGTCATGCATGACGCCGCGTTCGACGCGTGCCGTGCAGGGAGGGCGCGGTGGATACGGAGTGAGTTATGGCGTAGCCTAGGCCGCGCGTGCCTGTGCACTGTTTTGGGCCTGGCCCAACAGCGCTCGGCACCGTGTATGGCCCAGGCCCGGGGGCTCCTGTCGGTGTACTAAAGTAGGGGTACCTTAGTATCCCAAACTTGTGCACGGGCAGTCGCAGCACCCCGCGGCAAGGCTTGCCGGGCGACCGCCAAGACCCTCCATGGTTCCTTTGGAGCCATTCAAGAACAAAGTATCCGAGCCAAGGCGCAAGACCCCGGCAAGAAGGAGCTTGCCGGGAAGGCCACTCGAAGCACAAAGACCCCGGCAAGAGGAGCTTGCCGGGAAGGAGAGAAGACCCCGGCAAGAGGAGCTTGCCGGGGAGGCCCACTAAGGCATCTTGAGAAGCTTGCTGCGACGCGCTGCGCGTCCCGGCGAGACCCGGTGAGCGACAAGCTCCCGGACGCGACAAGACAACATCCATACCAAGGCACTTGCCGCGGCAAGATACTACTCCGCAGCCCGCGCTCCAGCTCACCCGCCAACGTGTCGCTCTGGGACCGTTCCTGGCGTACGTGGAGGGAGGCTGTGCAGCCAGGGGCATGCGGTGGCAATCAGGCGCTGACAAGATAGCCATCGTGGCAAACGGTGGCGCCCCTGACGGTCCCTTTCCGCACCGTGTAGGCGACACAGACAGGCATTTAATGCCTTTGTCCCCTGCCGTCAGGGTTACGTATGATACAACTGTAGCAATCGGTGGCGCCAACTACCACCTCTTTTACATTTTTACCCTCACCTCTGTTGCCACCTGTCGGTGAACCCTTTGGCATATAAAAGGAGGCCCGTGCGCAACAGTGGGGGGGAGAGGACACCCAATCTCACGCTCGGTCTCGCTAGCCACCCAACTGTACTGTAGCACTCATCGCTCCCGAGCAAGAACACCAATACAAACCAAAGCAGGAGTAGGGTTTTACGCATCCGTGCGGCCCGAACCTGGGTAAACCGATCGCGTGTGCTCGTGCGTTCGCCTCGATCTGCTCTTCGTGCACTCTCCGCCCCCCTGCCGAACCGAAAGGGGCCCCGGTCCGTTGCGGTCCCATAGGTGTCCGTGGGATCAGCACCCCCGACATGGTGTGTCATGCCAGTTTTGTAGGTCATACCCAGAGTGTTTGCTTGACCCGTCGTACTAGGCCGTAACTTTGCCGGTCCTGTGAGTTGTGGAGCCCAGCCAGAGTTGTTGTGTTGCCAAACCAAGACTACCGCCGCCATTTAAATAAGTTTCCGTTGCCATTTATATAGCCTTAGGGCTATGCCAGATATTTGTATTCATCAATGATGTACTCTTATATACATGTATTTGATGAATATTCTTGTACCTGGAGTGCTGTATTATGGACCTGTCATGTGTCAGGTGTTATCCTGGGCTGACGTGCGAAGGCCCCCTGCTCCATGCGGATCAGGGTGCCACATAGAGCTTCTCTTCAAGGTTGCTTTTTTTCTTTTGATTCCAACAGAGTACATAATACAATTTATCATTTTTTGATTTGGTCATTTTTGGTGCAGATCTAGAGAGCTTTGGTTTCGATTTCTATGTTTATCATTTAAGATACTATGATTTATTATTTTCGGATTTGGTCATTTTTGGTGCAGATGTAGAGAGCTTTGGTTTCAAGTTCTATGCTTATAACATCCGCAAAAAAAGGTTCTATGCTTATCATTTAAGAGATTGCAAGTGATGTTTGGAAAATTCCACACCACCATTTTTCAGTTTCAAGTGGCAAGATGCACTCTTCATGCCTATGCATTTGTGGATCGAATCCACCAACTAAATGATTCATGGTATATAAATGTTTGTCCCATTACTTCATTTGTCTACAAGAAGTGAGCATCACACATAGCTATCCTGAGGAAGTTTCCAAGTTTTTATTACTGAGTCAAGATTATATAGCAAGTTAGAATATTATTATAATTCATTGTTTTCTATTCACAAATGTTGCATCATTGTAGTATGCTAAGTTGTTTATAACTTTGTAGCATGACGAACCTTTTGTGTACATTGTCAAAGCAACATGACTCTTCATAGTCTCACTCAACCGTTTGACTCTTCAATAGACAGTTTGTGATTTGTGTCATGATCTATAGAGATGCTCAACAAATTTTACAAATTTCCGCAGCAACGCGCGGGGTATCTACTAGTATACGGATGTGTTTCCCCCTGAGATTGACCAGCATAAGCAAGCAGACAAAGTGAAAAGTTTCCTGTCGATAAGGACACAAACCATGCTATCAGTTCATCAGGTACATGTTTCAGGTGAGTGAGAATTGCGGATCTTAAAGCTAGCACTCCGCGGAGGTATGCATAAAAATCGTGGTTAGATGCCGGAAATCCGCTGGTGCACCCCGGAGCGCGCGCTCCTGTCCGTGAAAAAATTATTTCAAAGTGTGAAAAAAATTTCAAACAAAAATTTGACGCATACATATCAACATTATATGTGTGCACCTCAAGTTTGGGAGAAAACCGACATTTTTTTCTGACTTGTGGAAAAAAGACAAGAGGATGTCTTGTGAAAAGCATTTTTAACACCAGATTTTATCTTTTTCACACGCGACACATAAGTTGTCGATTTTTCTCGAAACGACTTTTTCAGCATGTACAATATCGAGATGTACGCGCCAAGTTTTCATTTAAATTTGTTGACATTTCAAAATATGTTTTAAAGACATTTTAAAAACCAGGTGAGCGCGCTCCCATGTGTCAAAACGCCACTCTTGGTTAGATGCTTGTTTCATGTCTAGTGATTGATCGATCACATGCACTCTTGCATCTTGTGAAGTTTTATAAGTACTTTTTAGTTTTGTGTGTAGTTTGGATTTGGGATCATTGGAATTCGAGCACTCTCTTGTGTCTGTTGACTCGATGCGCCATGATTACCTTCTTGGGGCTGGGTGGGGTGGCAGCCTAGTGATAGACCCTTGGGATCAGAGTAGGCTAGATCATCCGATGAACCTACCTTCTCCTTTGGCTAATGAGCTCGAGCCAGAGGCCATCATGGTGCTATGGCGCATGGTGATGGCGGAGTGTGGGCGAGGTGGTGGCCGCGGAGCTTCCCGTCGGCCTAACGAAACCCTAGATCGGATTGGTGTGTCGGCGGTGTTGTGGTGCATGGTAAACCTCGTGATGCGTGCCCCGGCACCTGACCTCTTTATATTGCACTGGCAAAAAGGGCCCACCAACCATGGTTTGGTTGGGCGCCCCCGATTAGGGCGCGATTCAAGGGCCCGTTTGACCAGTTGGGCTCGAACGGGAGAGAGATCAATCTAACATTCCCCCTTGATCTCAACTTTACTTTTAACCTTATACTTTCTAGTTTATTTGTTTCATCACATATTGGTAGATAGAGCATGTTTCATCATCACAGATTAATTGCCAATAGAATCATACAGCTACAACATACCTTTTGTTCAAAGACAAATTCTATTCCTTTCGGGCCCATCCAGGAATCATAAGGCTTTTCCTTAAACCCATGCCGGCTAAGTGTTCCTTCAACACATTGGGTGGTAAGCCTTTCTGTTGGGGAACGCAGTAATTTCAAAAAAAATCCTACGCACACGCAAGCTCTAACATGGTGACGCATACCAATGAGAGGGGAAGAGTGTTGTCCAAGTACGCTCGTAGACCGTAAGCGGAAGCGTTATGACAACGCGGTTGATGTAGTCGTACGTCTTCACGATCCGACCGATCCTAGTACCAAAAGTACGGCACCTCCACGATCTGCACACGTTCGGCTCGGTGACGTCCCACGAACTCCCGATCTAGCTGAGTGTCGAGGGAGAGCTTCGTCAGCACGACAACATGATGACGGTGATGATGAAGCTATCGTCGCAGGGCTTCGCCTAAGCACTACGATGATATGACCGAGGTGGATTATGGTGGAGGGGGCACCGCACACGGCTAAGGGATCAATGATCAACTTGTGTGTCTATGGGGTGCCCCTTGGCCACGTATAAAGGATGGAGGGAGGAGGAGGCCGGCCCTCATAGGGCGCGCCCAAAGTGTGGAGTCCTACTAGGACTCCCTAGTCCTAGTAGGATTCCACCTCCCACATGGAATAGGAAAAAGGAAAGGGAGAAGGAGAAGGAAGGAAGGGGCGTCCCCTTTCCCTAGTCCAATTCGGACCAGTCCATGGGGAAAGGGCGCCGCCACCCTTGAGGCCTTTCTCTCCTTTTCCGTACGACCCATTAAGGCCCAATACGAATTCCCGTAACTCTCCGGTACTCCAAAAAATACCAGAATCACTCAAACCTTTTCGATGTCCGAATATAGCCTTCCAATATATCGATCTTTACGTCTCAACCATTTTGAGACTCCTCGTCATGTCCCCGATCTCATCTGGGACTCCGAACAAACATCGGTCATCAAATCACATAACTCATAATACAAATTGTCATAGAACATTAAGCGTACGGACCCTACGGGTTCGAGAACTATGTAGACATGACCAAGACTCATCTCCAGTCAATAACAAATAGCGGAACCTAGATGCTCATATTGGTTCCTACATATTCTACAAAGATCTTTGTCGGTCAAACCGTATAACAACATACGTTGTTCCCTTTGTCATCGGTATGTTACTTGCCCGAGATTCGAACGTCGGTATCTCAATACCTAGTTCAATCTCCTTACCGGCAAGTCTCTTTACTCGTTCCGTAATGCGTCATCCCACAACTAACTCATTAGTCACATTGCTTGCAAGGCTTATAGTGATGTGCATTACCGAGAGGGCCCAGAGATACCTCTCCGACAATCAGAGTGACATCCTAATCTCGATCTATGCACAACTCAACAAGTACCATCGGAGACACCTGTAGAGCACCTTTATAATCACCCATTTACGCTGTGACGTTTGGTTGCACACAAAGTATTCCTCCGGTATCCGGGAGTTGCATAATCTCATAGTCATAGGAACATGTATAAGTCATGAAGAAAGCAATAGCAATATACTAAACGATCAAGTGCTAAGTTAACAGAATGGTTCAAGTCAATCACATCATTCTCTAATGATGTGATCCCATTAATCAAATGACAACTCATGTCTATGGCTAGGAAACTTAACCATCTTTGATTCAACGAGCTAGTCAAGTAGAGGCATACTAGTGACACTCTGTTTGTCTATGTATCCACACATGTACTAAGTTTCGGGTTAATACAATTCTAGCACGAATAATAAACATTTATCATGAAATAAGGAACTAAATAATAACTTTATTATTTCCTCTAGGGCATATTTCCTTCACTTTCGTTAGCGGATTCTCAAGCATATCATTTGTCCTTATATGCTCGAAACTTATAGTTTGATCCTGTATTTTATCTTTCACAACATAATACCTTATCTCTATTGTTTTGGCATCATTACTCGGCTTTTTGTCGTGAGCATAAAATACTGCGGGCTGGTTTTCACAGTACATGTTTAGTGGTTTGTGAATACAATCTACCACTTTCAAGTTGGGTACTAATTTCTTTACCATATCGCCTGCCCCGTGGCCTCGAAGCATGCTATGAATTCTGCATACATCATGGATGATGAAACTATTGACTGTTTGGAGCTTTTCCATGAAATAGTTCCCCCAGTGAGAGTGAATACGTATCCCGACATGGATTTTCTATCATCTCTGTCTCCCGCAAAATCTGCATCTAAATACCCTTTTATCTCTAGGGAATCACTTCTCTTGTATACTAGCATGTAGTCATTCGTGCCTTACGCATAACGCAATGGTTTCTTTACCATCTTCCGGTGCTCTATGCCTGGATTTTCTTGATATCTACCGAGTACCCCGGTCATAAAATCTAAGTCAGGGCGAGTGCACACTTATGCATACTGTAAGCTACCATCAGCCGAAGCAAATGGTACTGCTTTCATTTGATCGATCTCGTATTGGTTCTTGGGACATTGGTATTTCCCAAAACTATCACCCTTGACTATAGGAGCAGGTGTGGCTTTACTCGCATGCATATTATATTTTTAAGAACTTTTTCTAAATATGCTCTCCGATAGTCCTACCACTCCATTGTTGCTATCTCGGTGAATTTCTATGCCCAAAACATATGATGTTTCACCAATATCTGTTATGTCAAAATTTGAGGATAAGAACTTCTTTGTTTCTTGTAGTAGACTAACATCGCTGCTAGCAAGCAGGATATCATCCACAAAGAAGTTAGGAAAATATATTTCCCATTTTTAAATTTTGCATAAAAGCAGTTATCCTCAATATTTTCTTTAAATCCAAAACTTTTAATTGTTTCATTAAACTTTAGATACCACTATTTAGAGGTTGGCTTTAATCCATAAATGGATTTCTTCAGGCAGCATCCCATATTTTCCTTACCTTCCATGATAAAACCCTTGGGTTGTTTCATGTAGACATTTTCTTTCAAATCCCCGTTGAGAAATGTCGTCTTTACATCCACTTGATATAACTCTAAATCAAAATGAGCAACTAATGCCATTATGATTCTGAAGGAATCCTTACATGAGACTGGAGAAAATGTCTCATTGTAATCTATCCCTTCTCTTTGTGTAAATCCTTTTGCCACGAGTCGTGCTTTATACTTTTCTACATTCCCATTAGAGACATACTTAATTTTGGTAGACCAATTTGCAGCCTACTGTTTTGGCTCCTTTAGGAATTTCCTCTAGGTCCCAAACATCTTTGGAACTCACCGATTTCATCTTGTCTTCCATTGCCTTCATCCACTTCGATGAATGAGGGCTTCTCATGGCTTCTTCATATGAGGTGGGATCTTTTTCTGTATGAACTATTTTCGTGTTATAAACTTTATCATCAGTAGAAATAGCTGACTTTTTGTGTCTTGTAGACCTTTTAAGGGCCTCAGTTTCTGGCACATTATGTGCCTCAACTTCTGGCACTTCTTCTAAAATTTACTGTTGCACCTCCCATTCATGCTCAACAACGGGTTCAGTCGGCTCCTGACGGACAGGTTCTGGGTCTACCCCCATAGTTGTCATGGGTGGAGTTGCAACTGGTAGTGAGAAAAATGGCTCCTGAATCATCGGATTAGGTGCATGCACCCTCTTCTCCTCAAGATCAATTTTCCGAGCTACCAAGCCCTCCCTCATCATTTCGACCACTAAAAACACTTCATATCTTGTTTCTACAAACTTCGTATATCTGTCTGGGTAGTAGAAACGAAAACCCTCTGATCTGCTTGGATAGCCAATGAAGTGGCAATCACTGTTTTGGGATCTAACTTTGCAATGTTTGGACTAAACATTTTGGCCTCAGTAGGGCACCCCCACACCCTGAAGTGTTGTCGGGAGGGCACCCTTCCTGTCCATAGCTCGTGTAGTGTTTTTGAAGGAAATATGCCCTAGAGGCAATAATAAAGTTGTCATTTATATTTCCTTATATCATGATAAATGTTTATTATTTGTGCTAGAATTGTATTAACCAGAAACTTAGTACATGTGTGAGTACATAGACAAAAAGAGCGTCCCTAGTATGCTTCTACTTGACTAGCTAGTTAATCAAAGATGGTTAAGTTTTCTGACCACAAACATGTGTTGTCATTTGATGAACGGGATCACATCATTAGAGAATGATGTGATGGACAAGACCCATCCATTAGCTTAGCACTATGATCGTTTAGTTTATTGCTATTGCTTTCTTCATGACTTATACATGTTCCTATGACTGTGAGATTATGCAACTCCTGAATACCAGAGGAACACTTAGTGTGCTATCAAATGTCACAACGTAGCTGGGTGATTATAAAGATGCTCTACAGGTGTCTCCGATGGTGTTTGTTGAGTTGCCATGGATCGAGATTAGGATTTGTCACACTGATTGTCGGAGAGGTATCTCTGGGCCCTCTCGGTAATGCACATCACTATAAGCCTTACAAGCAATATGACTAATGAGTTAGTTACGGGATGATGCATTACGGAACGAGTAAAGAGACTTGCCGGTAAGGAGATTGAACTAGGTATTGAGATACCGACGATCGAATCTCGGGCAAGTAACATACCGATGACAAAGGGAACAACATATGTTGTTATGCGTTTTGACCGAGAAAGATCTTTGTAGAATATGTAGGAGCCAATATGAGCATCCAGGTTCCGCTATTGGTTATTGACCGGAGATATGTCTCGGTCATGTCTACATAGTTCTCGAACCCGTAGGGTCCGCACGCTTAATGTTTGATGATGATTTGTATTGTGAGTTATGTGATTTGATGTCTGAAGTTTTTTCGGAGTCCCGGATGAGATCACGAACATGACGAGGAGCCTAGAAATGATCGAGACGTAAAGATCGATATATTGGAAGGCTATATTCGGACATCGGAAAGGTTCTGAGTGGTTCGGGTATTTTTCGGAGTACCGGAGAGTTACGGGAATTCGCTGGGGGAATTATTGGGCCTACATGGGCCTTAGTGGAATGGAGAGAAGGACCACAAGGGGAGGCCACACGCCCCCCATGGGCTGGTCTGAATTGGACTAGGGAGGGGGCGGCGCGCCCCTCTTTCCTTCTCCCTCTCCTCTCCTCCCTTCTTCTCCTACTTGGACTAGGAAAGAGGGAAACCTAGTCCTACTAGGAGTAGGAATCCCCCCTTTGGGCGCGCCCCTTGTGGCCAGCCCTCCTCCTCCTCCCCTCCTTTATATACGGGGGAGGGGGCACCCCATAGACACACAAGTTGATTTCTTAGCCGTGTGCGGTGCCCCCTCCACAAATTTCCACCTTGGTCGTATTGTCGTAGTGCTTAGGCGAAGCCCTGCGTTGGTAACTTCATCATCACCATCAACATGCCTTCGTGCATAAGAAACTCTCCCTCGACCTCAGCTGGATCTAGAGTTTGGGGACGTCACCAAGCTGAACGTGTGCAGATCGCGAAGGGGCCATGCATTCGATACTTGATCGGTTGTATCGTGAAGACGTTCGACTACATCAACCGCGTTACTCAACGCTTCCGCTTTCGGTCTACGAGGGTACGTAGACATACTCTCCCTCTCGTTTCTATGCATCTCCTAGACAGGTCTTGCGTGATCGTAGGAAAATTTTGAAATACTGCGTTCTCCAACAGTGGCATCCGAGCTAGGTCTATCCGTAGATGTTATATGCACGAGTAGAACACAAAGGATTTGTGGGCGTGGGTATATACATATTTCTTGCCGTCATGAGTTGTTTCTTGATTCGGCGGTATTGTTGGATGAAGCGGCCCAGACCGACATTACATGACCGCGTTCATGAGACTGGTTCTACCGACATGCTTTGCACACAGGTGGCTGGCGGGTGTTAGTTTCTCAAAATTTAGTTGAATCGGATTCAATGAACAGGGTTCTTTCTGAAGATCAAAAACCAATAACTATACCACGTTGTGGTTTTGATGTGTAGGTAAGAACGGTTCTTGCTAGAAGCCCACAGCAGCCACGTAAAACTTGCAACAACAAAGTAGAGGGTGTCTAACTTGTTTTTGCAGGGCACTTTGTGATGTGATATGGTCAAGGCATGATGAGATATAAGTTGTTGTATGAGATGATCATGTTTTGTTAAAGTTATCGGTAACTGGCTTGAGCCTTATGGTTGTCTCTTTATTGCATAAGATGCAAGTGTCGTATAATTGCTTTACTTTATCGCTATGCGATAGCAATAGTTACAAAAGCAATAGTTGGCAAGATGACCATGTGACGACACGTTGATAGAGATCAAGATGATGGAGATCATGGTGTCATGACGGTGACGATGGAGATGGAGATCAAAGGCACAAGATGATGATGGCCATGTCATGTCACATATTTTGATTGCATGTGATGTTTATCTTTTATGCATCTTATTTTGCTTAGTATGATGGTAGCATTATGAGATGATCCGTTACTAAAATTTCAAGGTATAAGTGTTCTCCCTGAGTATGCACCGTTGCAACAGTTCTTCGTGCTAAGACACCACTTGATGATTGGGTATGATAAGCTCTACGTTCACATACAGCGGGTGCAAGCCAGTTTTGCACATGAAGAATACTCGGGTTAAACTTGACGAGCCTGGCATATGCAGATATGGCCTCGCAACACTAAGACCCAAAGGTCGAACGTGAATCATATACTCGGGTTCACCATTGAAAGCTACTCCATCTCACATGATGATCGGACATGGTTTAGTTGATATGGATCACGTGATCATTTAGATGACTAGAGGGATGTCTATTTAAGTGAGAGTTCTTAAGTAATATGATTAATTAAACTTAAATTTATCATGAACTTAGTCCTGATAGTATTTGCATATCTATGTTGTAGATTAATTGCTCGCGTATAGCTTCCCCGTTTTATTTATGATATGTTCCTAGAGAAAACTATGTTGAAAGACGTTAGTAGCATTGATGCAGATGAGCTCCGTGATCTGAGGATTATCCTCATTATTGCATAGAAGAATTATGTCATTGATGCACCACTAGGTGACTGGCCTATTGCAGGAGCAGAGGCAGACGTTATGAACGTTTGGCAAGCTCGGTATGATGACTACTTGATAGTTTAGTGTGCCATGCTTTACGGCTTAGAACCAGGACTTCAAAAATGTTTTGAATGCCACGGAGCATATAAGATGTTCCAACAATTGAAATTAGTATTTCATACTCATGCCCGTGTCGAGAGGTATGAGACCTCTGTGAGTACTTTGCCTACAAGATGGAGGAGAATAGCTCAACAAGTGAGCATGTGCTCGGATTGTCTCGGTACTACAATCACTTGAATCAAGTGGGAGTTAATCTTCCAGATAAGATAGTGATTGACAGAGTTCTCTAGTCACTATCACCAAGTTACTAGAACTTTGTGATGAACTATAATATGCAAGGGATGACGAAAATGATTCCCTGAGCTCTTCGCGAAGCTGAAATTGGCAAAGGTAGAAATCAATAAAAGCATCAAGTGTTGATGGTTGATAAGACCACTAGTTTCAAGTAAAAAGGCAAGGGAAAGAAAGAGAACTTCAAGAAGAATGACAAGCGAGTTGTCACTCCCATGAAGAAGCCCAAAGCTAGACCCAAGCCTGAAACTGAGTGCTTCTACTGCAAAGGAAATGGTCACTGGAAGCGGAACTACTGCAAATATTTGGCGGATAAGAAGGATGGCAAAGTGAACAAAAGTATATATGATATACATGTTATTGATGTGTACTTAATAGTGTTCATAGTAACCCCTGGGTATTTGATACTGGTTCACTTTCTATGATCAGTAACTTGAAACAGGAGTTAGAAAATGAACAAAGACTAGTTGAGAGCAAGGTGACGATGTGTGTTGGAAGTGATTCCAAGGTTGATAAGATCACCATTGCACGCTCCCTTTACCTTCGGGATTAGTGTTGAACCTAAAATAAATGTTATTTGGTGTATGCGTTGAGCATAATATGACTGGATCATGTTTATGGCAATACGATCATTCATTTAAGTCAAAGAATAATTGTTATTTTGTTTACATGAATAAAACCTACTATGGTCATACACCCAAGGTGAATGGTTTATTGAAACTCGATCGTAATGATACACATATTCATAATATTGAAGCCAAAAGATGCAAAATTAATAACGATAGTGCAACATATTTGTGGCACTGTAGTTTAGGTCATATTGGTGTAAAGCGCATGAAGAAAATCCATGCTGACGGACTTTTGGAATCACTTGATGCTTGCGAACCATGCCTCATGGGAAAGATGACTAAGACTCCGTTCTCCGGAACAATGGAGCGAGCAACATACTTATTAGAAATAATACATACTGATGTATGCGATCCAATGAGTGTTGAGGCCCACGGCGGGTATCGTTATTTTCTGACCTTCACAGATGATTTGGGCAGATATGAGTATATCTACTTAATGAAACACAAGTCTGAAACGTTTGAGAAGTTCAAAGAATTTCAGAGTGAAGTGGAGAATCATCGTAACAAGAAAATAAAGTTTCTACGATCTGATCGCAGAGAAGAAATATTTGAGTTATGAGTTTCGCCTTCAGTTGAAACAATGTCAAATAGTTCCGCAACTCACGCCACCTGGAACACCACGTCGTAATGGTATGTCTGAACATCGTAACCGTACTTTATTAGATATGGTGCGATCTATAATGTCTCTTACCGATTTACCACTATCGTTTTGGGGTTATGCATTAGAGATAGCTGCATTCACGTTAAATAGGGCACCATCTAAAAATCTGTTGAGACGACACCGTATGAACTGTGGTTTAGCAAGAAACCTAAGATGTCGTCTCTTAAAGTTTGGGGTTGCAATGCTTATGTGAAAAAGTTTCATCCTGATAAGCTCAAACCCAAATCAGAGAAGTGCGTCTTCATAGGATACCCAAAAGAAATTGTTGGGTACACCTTCTATCACAGATCCAAAGGCAAGATCTTTGTTGCTAAGAGTGGATCCTTTCTAGAGAAGGAGTTTCTCTCGAAAGAAGTGAGTGGGAGGAAAGTAGAACTTGATGACGTAATTGTACCTTCTCCCGACTTGGAAAGTAGTTTATCATAGTAATCAGTTCAAGTGATACCTACATCAATTAGTGAGGAAGTTAATGATGATGATCATGAAACTTCAGATCAAATTACTACCGAACCTCGTAGGTCAACCAGAGTACATTCCGCACCAGAGTGGTACGGTAATCCTGTTCTGGAAGTCATGTTACTAGACCATGATGAACCTATGAACTATGAGGAAGCAATGATAAGCCTAGATTCTGCAAAATGGATTAAGGCCATGAAATCTAAGATGGGATCCATTTATGAACAAAGTATGGACTATGATTGACTTGCCCGATGATCGGTGAGACATTCAGAATAAATGGATCTTCAAGAGGAAGACGAACGCTGATAGTAGTGTTACTATCTACAAAGCTTGAATTGTCGCAAAAGGTTTTTGACAAGCTCAAGGTGTTGACTACGATGACATTTTGTCACTCGTATCGATGCTTAAAAGTCTCTCCGAATCATGTTAGCAGTTGCCGCATTTTATGAAATCTGACAAATGGGTATCAAAACTACATTCCTTAATGGGTTTATTAAATAAGAGTTGTATATGATGCAACCAGAAGGTTTTGTCAATCCTAAAGATGCTAACAAAGTGTGCAAGCTCCAGTGATCCATCTATGGACGGTGTAAGCATCTCGGAGTTGGAATATACGCTTTGATGATTTGATCAAAGCATATAGTTTTATACAGACTTGCGGTGAAGCCTGTATTTACAAGAAAGTGAGTGGGAGTGAGGGAGTCCTAGATTAGGGGGTCTCCGGACAGCCGGACTATCTCCATTGGCCGGACTGTTAGACTATGAAGATACAAGATTGAAGACATCGTCTCGTGTCCGGATGGAACTCTACTTGGCGTGGAAGGAAAGCTAGGCAATACGTATATGGATATCTCCTCCTTTGTAACCGACCTTATGTAACCCTAACCCTCTCTGGTGTCTATATAAACTGGAGGACTTTAGTCCGTAGGACAACAATCACAACATACAATCATACCATAGGCTAGCTTCTAGGGTTTAGCCTCTCTGATCTCCTGGTAGATCTACTCTTGTAACACCCATATCTTCAATATTAATCAAGAAGGACGTAGGGTTTTACCTCCATCAAGAGGGCCCGAACCTTGGTAAAACTTCATGTCTCTTGCCTCCTGTTACCATCCGGCCTAGACGCACAGTTCGGGACCCCCTACCCGAGATCCGCTGGTTTTGACACCGACATTGGTGCTTTCATTGAGAGTTCCTTTGTGTCGTCGCTATTAGGCTTGATGGCTCCTACTATCATCGATAGCGATGCGGTCCAGGGTGAGACTTTTCTCCCCGGACAGATCTTCGTATTCGGTGGCTTTACACTGCGGGCTAATTCGCTTGGCCATCTGGAGTAGATTGAAAACTATGCCCCTGGCCATCAAGTCAGATTTGGAAGTTTGAATTACACGGCCAACATCCGTGGGGACTTGATCTTCGATGGATTCGAGCCACAGTCGGGTGCGCCGCACTGTCGCGATGGGTATGACCTAGCTCTGCCATCAGATGGTACCCCAGAGGCCGCGCCCGCATCAGCTCTGACCCTTAGCTCGGAGCCAGCTGCGCTAATCGAGGACGGGTGGCTAGACACCACCTCAGGGGCTGCAGTCTCAACAGCGATCGAGCCGAACACCAGTATCATCCTCTGCGCAGCCCGTGACTCCAAGGTGCCGGACTCTCCTCCGGACCCCGAACCATCCGCGCCCCTACCAATCGAATCCGACTAGGCGCCGATCATGGAATTCACCGCTGCGGATATCTTTCAGCACTCGCCCTTCGGCGACATTCTGAAGTCACTAAGGTCTCTCTTTCTGTTAGGAGAGCCCTGGCCGTATCATGGCCAACAGGACTGGGATGCAGACGACGAAGAAATTCGACGCCCACCCACCACCCACTTTGTAGCCACTATCAATGATTTAACCGACATGCTCGACTTCGACTCCGAAGACATCGACGGTATGTACGACGATGTAGGAGACGAACATGAACCAACACCTATAGGGCACTGGAAAGCCACCTCGTCGTATGACATATACATGGTGGATACACCCAATGAAGGCAACGACGACGAGATAGCGGAGGATGACCCCTCCAAGAAGCAACCCAAGCGCCGACGTCAGCGGCGCCGCTCTAAGTCCTGCCAAAGAAAAAGTGGTGATACTGGCATAGGAGATAATAACACTCTGGATAGCGCCGAAGACAACGAAAACCCCCTCCAGCAAGAGTTAGATCAGGAGGATGAAGGAGCCAGCTCTCCTGAGAGAGCGGCTGGCAGAGAGGAGGAGGATGACAATTACATGCCCCCCTCCGAAGACGAGGCAAGCCTCGGCGACGATGAATTCTCCGTACCAGAGGATCCCGTCGAATAAGAGCGCTTCAAGCACAGGCTTATGGCCACGGCAAATAGCCTGAAGAAAAAGCAGCAGCAGCTTCAAGCTGATCAAGATCTGCTAGCTGACAAATGGACTGAAGTCCTCGCAGCCGAGGAATATAAACTCGAGCGTCCCTCCAAGAGTTACCCAAGGTGCAGGTTACTACCCCGACTGGAGGAAGAACCATATGATACGGCTGACCGGCCACCTCATGGTCGCGATAGAGAGGCACTCCTGCCGAAAGCTCAGCCTCCACCCCAACACCATCCAAATAAAAAGGCATGGGGAGATACGCCAGACCTGCGAGACATATTGGAGGACAAAGCAAAGCATTCAAGATCGATCTACGGATCATGAGGGCGCACCACTCTACGAGACGGTAAACGTCACGCCGGATACAGTAAAAGCAAATCCGGCCGGGCCAAACACAGCGGGCAGGACCCATACGAGCTGCGTCGCGATATAGCCCAATACAGAGGCGCCGCACACCCCTTATGCTTCACAAACGAAGTAATGGAACATCAATTCCCAGAAGGTTTCAAACCTGTAAACATCGAATCATACGACGGCACAATAGATCCCGCAGTATGGATTGAGGACTTCCTCCTTCACATCCACATGGCCCGCGGTGATGAATTACATGCCATCAAATACCTCCCACAAAAACTCAAAGGACCAGCGCGGCATTGGCTTAATAGCTTGCCAGCGGACTCCATTAGCTGTTGGGAAGATCTGGAAGCCGCATTCCTCGACAACTTTCAGGGCACTTATGTGTGACCACCAGACGCCGATGATTTGAGCCACATAATTCAGTAGCTAGAAGAGTCGGCCAGGCAATTCTGGACTCAGTTCCTTACAAAGAAAAATCAAATCGTCGACTGTCCGGATGCGGAGGCCTTAGCGGCTTTCAAGCACAACATCCGAGACGAGTGGCTAGCCCGGCACCTTGGTCAGGAAAAGCCGAAATCTATGGCAGTCATCACGACGCTCATGACCCGCTTTTGTGCGGGAGAAGACAGCTGGTTGGCTCGTAGTAACAACATATCAAAGAACCATGGTACCTCAGATACCAAGGACGGCAACAGTAGGTCATGTCGCAACAAGCATAAGCATCGCATTAACGGCGAAATTACTAAGGATACAGCAGTCAATGCCGGATTCAAAGGCTCTAAACCCGGTCAGCGGAAAAAGCCATTCAAACTAAGTACGCCGGGTCCGTCCAGCTTGGACCGTATACTCGATCGCTCATGTCAAATACACGGCACCCCAGACAAGCCAGCCAATCACACCAACAGGGATTGTTGGGTGTTCAAGCAGGCCGGCAAGTTAATCGCCGAAAACAAGGACAAGGGGCCGCATAGCGATGACGAGGAAGAACCCCGGCAACCGCACACCGGAGAACAGAAGAGGTTTCCCCCGCAAGTGCGAACGGTGAACATGATATACGCAACCCACATCCCCAAGAGGGAGCGGAAGCGTGCGCTCAGGGACGTATATGCGTTGGAGCCAGTCGCCCCGAAGTTCAACCCTTGGTCCTCCTGTCCGATCACCTTCGATCGCAGGGGCCACCCCACTAGTATCCGTCATGGAGGATTCGCCGCACTAGTCCTAGACCCAATCATCGACGGATTTCACCTCACTCGAGTCCTCATGGACGGCGTCAGCAGCCTGAACCTGCTTTATCAGGACACAGTGCGCAAAATGGGTATAGAACCCTCAAGGATCAAACCCACAAAGACGACCTTTAAAGGCGTCATTCCAGGCGTAGAGGCCCACTGCACAGGCTCAATTACACTGGAAGTGGTCTTCGGATCCCCGGATAACTTCCGAAGCGAAGAGTTAATCTTCGATATAGTTCCGTTCCGAAGTGGTTACCACGCGCTGCTCGGACGAACCGCATTCGCTAGATTCAATGCGGTGCCACATTATGCATACTTCAAGCTCAAGATGCTAGGACCTCGCGGAGTTATTATAGTCAACGGAAACACAGAGCGCTCTCTCCGAACTGTGGAGCACACCGCGGCCCTTCAAGCCCGGACACCTTCAAGCGTGCTCGGGGCAATCGGCAAACAGACCGCCTGGCACGATCTGAGCTCGCGTAGCAATACGGCGGCCACCCCAATCCCAGCCCAACGGCATTGTTAGTGCCGCGCGTACATAATTACGCATTAAAAATACCATGGGCACAGGTGGGGAGGGGGGGCACAACTGCGGCACGCTCCAAAACGCGGCCTAAACCGCACTAGGGGCTTCCCGTTTGGTTATTTTTTCTTCTTCTTTCAGGACTTTAATCTCTGGAAACACTGTCCGGCCGCTCCACTGCCGAACACATGATACAGCAACCAAGGAGGCAGACAACTACGGAATTCCTAGGTGGATTACAGATTTCATATCATTCCTCAGCTCGCCCTTGGAAGGGACATAGTCCTACTCTTTTGCTTATTACACTATCTGTATCACTCTGCTTTAATGCAATTTTTCAATATAAAATGCGTGACATTACGACTATTATTGTGTTTTTGTTATATGTGTGTGTGTGTGTGTGTGTGCGCGCGCGCATGTGTGTGTGTGTTCATTAACGACGCCTTGCAACCGTACACTCTGGTACGGCCGATGCACCAGGGGCTTACGTACCCAAAATATGGTGTGAAAAGTCCGAACACTTTCACAAGTGCGGCACCCCGAACTTATAGCATTATATGCATCAGCTCCGAATCATGTCTTTGGTCAAATGTTGGGTTTGCCCGGCTCCTATGTTTTGGTACCTTATGTTCCGCTCTATCGGCTAAGGTAGCGCTAGGAGAACTACTGCGATTGTGCCCCGGTTCTGCCGGGCCGAGCACCTAAGTAGAGAAAGCTAAAACTGACTGTCATGATAACGCGAGAGACTGGTCACTGTTCGGCGAGGTTTTTCGAGCCCCTAAAGACTTATGCCGCTTAGGGCGAGGGGCCGGCTCCGTCCGGCTTACAGGCATGTATCGCGCCCCGAATTCGGCCTTCGGAATACCAGGGGCTTCGCCGAAATTTAAAATTATAGAATTCTATGGCTAAGTGAGAGTGATAAAGCATTATTAGTCCGGTTGCCTTGTTCGTTGTGCTGAGCACCTCCCTCGAAGGACCCAAACATGGGAACAAGAGTGCTCAGGTTTATCCCGAACACCCCAGCACTCATCGTATGGGGGTAGAAGCCGAGGACTAGCCATCTCTCAACTTGGATAAACAGCCAAACAGAAGGTAATATTTTAAATTCACACAAGCGTTGCATAGCGCATATGAAACAAGTTTTCATCTCACAGGATAAAAAACGAGCAAGTCTCATTCAAATATTACATTTTGCGAACACTCATCCGCGATAAGACGAGCGCCCGGCAGAACACCCTCGTAGTACATCGCGGGGTGGCGGTGCTCCTTACCCTCCGGCGGCCCCTCCTTGATCAGCTTCACGGCGTCTAGCTTGACCCACTGCGTTTTTACACGGGCGAAGGCCCGGCATGCACCTTCAATGCAGACGGATCGCTTGACGACCTCCAGCCGTGGGAAGGCATCCACAAGCCGTCTCACCAGGCCAAAGAAGCTGTTCGGAAGGGCATCGTCAGGCCACAACTGGACTATGAAGCCCTTCATGGCCTGATCGGCCGCCTTATGTAGCTCGGCCATTTGCTTCAGCTGGTCACTCATCAGCACCGGATCTTCGGCCTCAGCATACTGAGACCAAAACAGCTTCTCCGTCGAGCTTCCTTCCTCGGTCTGGTAAAATTGTGCGGCATCGGACACACTGCGGGGCAAATCTGTGAATGCTCCTGAAGAGCTCCGGATTCGGGTAAGTAATCGGTAAATTAATTTTACATGCTTGCTTTGCATATAGAAAGCCTTACCCGCTGCTATCTTCTTCATCGCGTCGATCTCCTGAAGGGCCTTCTGGGCCTCGGCCTTGGCACTCTCCGCGCTCTCACGGGCCGCGGCAAGCTCAGACTCTCACGTCTTCAAGTCAAGCTCCAACGCCTCGTGCTTTGTCACGAGAGCCTGGAGCTCTTGCTGCACCTCGCCCACCTGAGCCTCGTGCCTCTCTCGCTCGGTGCGCTCCTGTGCTGCCTTCTCTTCGGCCTAGGACAACGCTTGCTTCAGCGTCGCCACCTCGGTCGTGGCCCCTGGCAAACATACAATGATCCTGTCATTTAGCAATCGCGTCCTTTTTCTCATCTATAGATGGGGTATTACTTACCCTTGTTCTCCTCGAGTTGCCTCTTAGCAAGGCCGAGCTCTTTCTGGGACCCCTCGAGGGCCTCCTTCAGTACAGCGACCTCCGCAGTCAGTGCGGCGGACGCCAGCAACGAAGCCTGCATATGCATATTGACATACTTATATTAGACTCCTGCGATATTATTTGATCCTCTGTTCGGCTTTTCTTTGTGAACACCGAACAAAGCATCAGGGGCTATTGTCTATGCGGTAATATTTCTACTACATTTTAAAACACTTACCTTGAAGACTGTTAGAAGGCTAGTATAGGCTTCAGTCAATCCGCTCTTGGCGGACTGAACCTTCTGGATCACCGCACACATGATAGTGTGGTGCTCCTCCTTGATGAAAGCGCTGTGAAGCGCTTCCAACATAGTGTCCGACGCCTCGAGATGGACAGAGGTCGTCGACACAGGCATCTCACCCTCCTTAGAAGGGGACCGCCTACCCGAGCTCGGAGCCGTTGGAGGGTCCGGCGCGGTGTTCGGCTAAGGGCCGAACTCGGAGCTCTCGGGGACCCCGTCCCCTCGGCTCCCGGATTCCAGAAGGTCGCCTTGAGGCGCCTCCAGGACTGTCCCCCCTCGATCCGGTGCCTCTTGAGACAGCACCTCGGTGTCGTCGGCTGGATGAGGGGAGGTGGCGGTCGGGACTGGATCGCTATCCATGTCCAACGCGCCCAGGGAGCCGTCCGAGGATACCTCGATATTGGCTCGGGGCGGCATGCACAATTGAGTTCGGCATTAGGGAAAGCAATGCGACAAAGGAATCCTATGGGTTACTTTGGTATCCGAATACTTACGATCTCCCCTGGGACTTGGCCCTGGGCAACCACTCGTCTACACTTTTGTCGGCGGCGGTGGAGCTGTCCGGAAGGAGCGTCCTTCCCTTCTTGGACCCTCCGGCCTCACCAGTTGGGGCGGCCTTCCTTTTCTTATCTCCCTCAGTTGGTGGGGGAGCCTCTTCTTCCTCTTCCTCGTCTTCGGGGGAAGAGTGCGCCGCAGACTCATCGGATGGTGAGTCCGACGACGCCTCGCGTCGGGAACTCTTTCGAGCTCCCTTGGCCTTCTGGGTCTTCTCCGGCACCTTATAAGGGGCCGGAGTCAACATCTTCGCCAGAAGGGTGTCTGCAGGGCCTTCGGGCAAGGGAGCCGGATAGTCGATTTGTCCGGCCATCTTCTGTCAGTCCTGTTAACGGCACGGGAGTTTAGATCCCGCATAGAATTAATCTATATAGAAAACAAGTATCCTGTGAAAGGTAAAACAACTTACCGCACTAGCGTGGCGCTTCGCGCTGAATCCGCAATCCTTAGTAATGGGGGGAGGGACCGCGGTGCCCTTGAACAGCATCCTCCAGGCATCTTCATGAGTCGTGTCGAAGAGCCTGTTCAGAGTTCGGTGCTACGCCGGATTGAACTCCCACAAGGTAAACTCCCGTTGTTGGCACGGGAGTATCCGGCGAACGAGCATAACCTGGACTATGTTGACAAGCTTGAGCTTCTTATCCACCATGTTCTGAATACATGACTAGAGTCCGGTCAGCTCTTTTGAATTACCCCAAGACAAGACCTTCTCTTTCCAGGAGGTGAACCGCATGGGGATGCCAGATCAGAACTCGGGGGCCGCTACCCATGCGGGGTCGCGCGGCTCAGTGATATAGAACCACCCCGATTGCCACCCCTTTATGGTGTCCACGAAGGTGCCCTTGAGCCATGTGATGTTGGGCATATTGTCCACCATGGCGCCTCCGCACTCCGCCTGGCGGCCGCTCACTACCTTCGGCTTGACATTGAAGGTCTTCAGCCATAAGCCGAAGTGGGGCTTGATGCGGAGGAAGGCCTCACACACAACAATGAACGCCAAGATGTTGAGGATGAAGTTTAGGGCGAGATCGTGGAAATCCAGGCTGTAATAAAACATGAGCCCCCGGACGAAGGGATGGAGATGGAATCCCAGTCCGCGGAGGAAATCGGTGAGGAATACCACCCTCTCATGGGGCTCGGGGGTGGGGATGAGATGTCCCTCATCTGGGAGCCGGTGCGTGATATTGTCGTGCAGGTATCCGGCTCTCCTCAGTTTCTTGATGTCTCCCTCCATGACGGAGGAGACCATCCACTTGCCTCCCGCTCCGGACATGGTTGGAGAAGGTTGAGATGGAAGTGAGGACTTGGGCGCTAGAGCTCGAGTGTGCGGGAGCGGGTGAGCAGAGGAGGAAGAAGGTGTGGATAGAAAGGTGAATCCTTATCCCTTTATATGGGCGGACAAAATTAAACGTCCCCACTTGCCTAGTAAAACTCTCTTATCCCCCAAGCCCCGCAATTGATGGCGCGGTTAGGTTACCCACGCCCGTATTGATGAGAATCCCGTAATAAGGGGACACGACCTCTGCTTTGACAAGACGTGTCGAAAAACTGCCTCGCGTTATGTGCGGGGCTCGTTAAAAGAAACGGTTCGAATAGCCACCGGGCCATGACATGATGTCATGCTGTCAAAACAAGCCAGCAAATTAGATCTGCGAAAAAACATTATTCTCTCTACGGTGAAATGTGGGACTTATTTTGCAGGGTCGGACACTATCCTCGTATTCAACTTCTTCTGTAATGTATTCGGAGAAGGAACCCGCCTTGCAATGCCGAAGACAACTGCGCGCCGGACTCGTCGTCATTGAAGCCTGGTTCAGGGGCTACTGAGGGAGTCCTGGATCAGGGGGTCTCCGGACAGCCGGACTATCTCCATTGGCCGGACTGTTAGACTATGAAGATACAAGATTGAAGACTTCGTCTCGTGTCCCAATGGAACTCTACTTGGCGTGGAAGGCAAGCTAGGCAATACGTATATGGATATCTCCTCCTTTGTAACCGACCTTGTGTAACCCTAACCCTCTCCGGTGTCTATATAAACCGGAGGGCTTTAGTCCGTAGGACAACAATCACAACATACAATCATACCATAGGCTAGCTTCTAGGGTTTAGCCTCTCTGATCTCGTGGTAGATCTACTCTTGTAACACCCATATCTTCAATATTAATCAAGCAGGATGTAGGGTTTTACCTCCATCAAGAGGGCCCGAACCTGGGTAAAACTCCGTGTCCCTTGCCTCATGTTACCATCCGGCCTAGACGCACAGTTCGGGACCCCCTACTCGAGATCCGCCGGTTTTGACACCGACAGGGAGCACTACAGCCTTTTTGATAAGTATATGTGAATGACATATTGTTGATCAGAAATGATGTAGAATTTTCTAGAAAGCATAAAGGGGTGTTTCAAAGGAGTTTTCAAAGAAAGACCTCAGTAAAGCTGCTTACATATTGAGCAAGACGCTTGATATGTTTTTTCAATGAGTACATACCATGACATGATTTTGAAGGAGTTCAAAATGGATCAGTCAAAGAAGGAGTTCTTGCCTATGTTGCAAGGTGTGAAGTTGAGTAAAGGCTCAAAACCCGACCACTGCAGAAAATAGAAAGAGAATGGAAAGTCATTCCCTATGCCTCAGTCTTAGGTTCTATAAAGTATGCTATGCTATACCAGACATATTGTATACCTTAGCATGAGTTTGTCAAGGGAGTACAATAGTGATCTAGGAGTAGATCACTAGACAGCGGTCAAAATTATCCTTGGAGGACTAAGGAAATATTTCTCGGTCATGGAGGTAATAAAAGAGTTCGCCGTAAAGAGTTACGTCGATGCAAGCTTTTGACACCGATCTAGATGACTCTAAGTCTCGATCTAGATACATATTGAAAGTGGGAGCAATTAGCTAAAGTAGATACATGCAGAGTATTGTAGACATAGAAATTTGCAAAATACATACGGATCTGAATGTTGCAGACCCGTAGACTAAACTCCTCTCACAAGCAAAACATGATCACTCTTTGGGTGTAATCACATTGTGATGTGAACTAGATTATTGACTCTAGTAAACCCTTTGGGTATTAGTCACATGAAGATGTGAACTAATCACATAGAAATGTGAACTATTGGTGTGAAATCACATGACGATGTGAACTAGATTATTGACTCTAGTGCAAGTGGGCGACTTAAGGAAATATGACCTAGAGGCAATAATAAAGTTGTTATTTATATTTCCTTATATCATGATAAATGTTTATTATTCATGCTAGAATTGTATTAACTGGAAACTTAGTACATGTGTCCCTAGTATGCCTCTACTTGACTAGCTCGTTAATCAAAGATGGTTAAGTTTACTGACCATAGACATGTGTTGTCATTTGATGAACGGGATCACATCATTAGAGAATGTTGTGATGGACAAGACCCATCTGTTAGCTTAGCACTATGATCGTTTAGTTTATTTCTATTGCTTTCTTCATGACTTATACATGTTCCTATGACTATGAGATTATGCAACTCCCGAATACCGGAAGAACACTTAGTGTGCTATCAAATGTCACAACGTAGCTAGGTGATTATAAAGATGCTCTACAGGTGTCTCCGATGGTGTTTGTTGAGTTGGTGATGCATAGCAACGAGAGGGGAGAGTGTGTGTACGTACCCTCGTAGACCGAATGCGGAAGCGTTAGCACAACGCGGTTGATGTAGTCGTACGTCTTCACGATCCGACCGATCCAAGTACCGAACGCATGGCACCTCCGAGTTCTGCACACGTTTAACTCGATGACGTCCCGCGAGCTCGATCCAGCAAAGCTTCACGGGAGAGTTTTGTCAGCACGACGGCGTGGTGACGGTGATGATGTTGCTACCGACGTAGGGCTTCGCCTAAGCACCGCTATGATATGATCGAGGTGGATTATGGTGGGTGGGCCGCACACGGCTAAGAGATCAATGATCAATTGTTGTGTCTTAGGGTGCCCCCTGCCCCCGTATATAAAGGAGCAAGGGGGGCGGCGGCCTCATAGGGTGCGCCCCAAGGGGGGAATCCTACTCCTAGGAGTAGGTTCCCCCTTTCCTAGTCCAACTAGGAGGGGAAGGAAAGAGGAGGAGAGGAGAAGGAAAGAGGGGGGCGGCCCCCAAAGCCCTAAACTAATTCGGTTTGTGCCTAGGGGGCGCACCTCCCACTTCCTTGCCGCCCTCTATTTCCACTAAAGCCCACGAAGGCCCATTGACCCTCCCGGTGAATTCCCATAACTCTCTGGTACTCCAAAAAATACCCGAATCACTCGGAACCTTTCTGATGTCCGAATATAGTCGTCCAATATATCGATCTTTACGTCTCGACCATTTCGAGACTCCTCGTCATGTCCCCAATCTCATACGGGACTCCTAACTACCTTCGGTACATCAAAACACATAAACTCATAATACCGATCGTCACCGAACGTTAAGCGTGCGGACCCTACGGGTTCGAGAACTATGTAGACATGACCGAAACTCATCTCCGGTCAATAACCAATAGCGGAACCTGGATGCTCATATTGGCTCCTACATATTCTACGAAGATCTTTAACGGTCAAACCGCATAACAACATACGTTGTTCCCTTTGTCATCGGTATGTTACTTGCCCGAGATTCGATCGTCGGTATCTCAATACCTAGTTCAATCTCGTTACCGGCAAGTCTCTTTACTCGTTGATCCCTTTGTCATCGGTATGTTACTTGCCCGAGATTCGATCGTCGGTATCTCAATACCTAGTTCAATCTCGTTGCCGGCAAGTCTCCTTACTCGTTCCGTAATGCATCATCCCGCAACTAACTCATTAGTTACAATGCTTGCAAGGCTTACAGTGATGTGCATTACCGAGTGGGCCCAAAGATACCTCTCCAACAATCGGAGTGATAAATCCTAATCTTGAACTACGCCAACTCAACAAGTACCATCGGAGACACCTATAGAGCACCTTTATAATCACCCAGTTACATTGTGACGTTTGGTAACACACAAAGTGTTCCTCCAGTACTCGGGAGTTGCATAATCTCATAGTCATAGGAACATGTATAAGTCATGAAGAAAGCAATAGCAACAAACTAAATGATCACAGTGCTAAGCTAATGGATGGGTCAAGTCAATCACATCATTCTCTAATGATGTGATCCCGTTAATCAAATGACAACTCATGTCTATGGTTAGGAAACATAACAATCATTGATTCAACGAGCTAGTCAAGTAGAGGCATACTAGTGACACTTTGTTTTGTCTATGTATTCACACATGTACTAACTTTCCAGTTAACACAATTCTAGCATGAATAATAAACATTTATCATGATATAAGGAAATATAAATAGCAACTTAATTATTGCCTCTAGGGCATATTCCCTTCAGTCTCCCACTTGCACTAGAGTCAATAATCTAGTTCACATCTTCATGTGATTTAACATCAATAGTTCACATCTTTATGTGATTAGTTCACATCTCCATGTGACTAACACCCAAAGGGTTTACTAGAGTCAATAATCTAGTTCACATCGCTATGTGATTAACACCCAAAGAGTGATCATGTTTTGCTTGTGAGAAATTTAGTCAACGGGTCTGCCACATTCAGGGCCATATGTATTTTGCAAATTTTCTATGTCTCCAATGCTTTGCACAGAGCTACTCTAGCTAATTGCTCCCACTTTCAATATGTATCTAGATTGAGACTTAGAGTCATCTAGATCGGTGTCAAAATCTTGTATCGACGTAACTCTTTATGACGAACTCTTTTATCACCTCCATAATCGAGAAATATTTCCTTAGTCCTCAAAGGATAATTTTGACCGCTGTCCAGTGATCTACTCTAGATCACTATTGTACTCCCTTGCAAAAATCATGTTAAGGTATACAATTGGTCTGGTACATAGCATAGAATGTTTTATAGAACCTATGGCTGAGGCATAGGGAATGAATTTTCATTCTCTTTCTATTTTCACCCGTGGTCGGGTTTTGAGTCTTTACTCAACTTTACACCTTGCAACACAAGCAAGAACTCCTTCTTTGACTGTTTCATTTTGAACTGCTTCAAAATCTTGTCAAGGTATGTACTTATTGAAAAAACTTATCAAGCGTCTTGATTTATCTCTATAGATCTTGATGCTCAATATGTAAGCAGCTTCATCGAGGTCTTTCTTTGAAAAAACTTTTTCAAACACTCCTTTATGCTTTCTAGTAAATTCTACATTATTTCCGATCAACAATATGTTATTCGCATATACTTATCAGAAATGCTATAGTGCTCCCACTCACTTTCTTGTAAATACAGGCTTCACCGCAAGTTTGTATAAAACCATATGCTTTGATCACTTTATCAAAGCATATATTACAACTCCGAGATGCTTGCACCAGTCCATAGATGGATCGCTGGAGCTTGCTCACTTTGTTAGTATCTTTAGGATCGACAAAACCTTCTATTTGCATCATATACAACTCTTCTTTAAGAAATCCATTAGGGAATACAGTTTTGACATCTATTTCCCAGATTTCATAAAATGCGGCAACTGCTAACATGATCCAGACAGACTTTTAAGCATCGATACGAGTGAGAAAATCTCATCGTAGTCAACACCTTGAACTTGTCGAAAACATTCTTGCGACAATTCGAACTTTGTAGATAGTAACACATTTCGGCGAAGTTCGCGGATTTTCATTACATAGCACATATACATAAACTAATCTAAAGGAAAAACTGGCTGAAGTCGTCGCCATCGTCGTCGTCGGCCTTCTCCTCCTTGACGCGGGCTCCCCTGCTGGACCCCTGCCCGGCGTCGCCATGGCGGACTGGTGGCGGCGCATCGTCGTCGTCGTCGTCGCTATCGCAGATGACGACGACTCCGCCTTCGTCGCGGCCGCGTCGACGCTCCGCGAAGCGAAGCAGGGCGGCGCGCTGGCGCTCCTTCACCTTCTCCAGGCGCTCCTTCTCCATCGCTATGGAGTCCCTGCGCGCCCATTCCAGGGCCACGTCGTTGTCGTCGAGCTCCGTCGTCACCGGCGCAGCCGGCTCCTTCTTCACCGGCGCGAGCCCCGGCTCCGTCTTCACCGGCGCGAACCCCGGCTCCGTCTTTGGCTTGACGAAGCGCGGAGGAGGAGCCGACGAGGAGGCACGCCGGCCGCCCTCGTTGATGACGATGCCGGCGCTACGAGTGCGCCGGTCGAGCGGCGTCTCCGCCACGGGCTCGGCCTTGACGCCGAGCAGGGCCGGAGTGCCGGAGGAGTGCGATGAAGATCGGGAGGAGGAACAAGAGGAGGAAAACCCGATCCTCCTTGGCGCCCATGGCCCGGCGCATCGGTGCTGCGCCGGGGCGGCCGCCCTCGCTGGGTACGCCAACGGCGGGTCGTTGCCGCCCTCGAGGTACGTCGGCACGCCCTCGAGTGTGCGGCCGGGGACGCCCCACCACAGGTGGCACCCCTCGCTGTTCTGTCGGCCGCCAACCACCGGCGCGCCATTGATGGACGCCAACCGCTGCTGCTGGCGGCGCTCGAAATACGCCGCCCAAGCCGCGTGGTTGTCGGCGGTGTACTGGGGGAGGGAAAGTTGGGCGTCGGTCAGGGAGGCGCGCACGACCTCGACTTCCTCGGCGAAGTACGTCGGCTTTGCCACGGCGTCAGGCAACGGGGGAATGGACACTTCCCCGATGCTGAGCCTCCACCCCGTCGGCCCGGCGCGCATGTCCGGCGGCGCCGAGATGTTCGCCTGGAACAGGAGCCAGGACTCCTGTTCGCGGAGCGAACGGCGGCCGAAGACGTTGGCCGCCACCTCGTCTCCGGGGTAGCGTTCCGCCATGGCGATGGGCTCGGGTGAGGTAGAGAGATAGAGGGAGGGGCTGGGCGGCGGCGCTCGGGAGAGGTAGGGAGAGGGAGGAGCTGGGCGGCGGCGAGGGTCGGGGCTGGTGTGGGCACAGGCGAGTGCAGGCCACCGGCTATATAGCCGCGCCGCACCCGTGTATACGCGTGCGAGGGAGGGGAGGCGTCGGCGCGCCGCCCGTGAGGAATCAATGGCAAGGCTGACCGGCGGCAGCCTTGGCATTGATTCCCCGCGGGAACCGAAGCCGTTGGGGGAAGACGAGGCGCCGTGTCGCTGACGCGGCGGGCCCGCGGCTGTTTCGCGCCAAAACAGTTCGCCCCGGCGCCCCGGGCGCCCCCCAGCACACCGGGTTCGGCCTAGGTCCGCCGGCGCTGTTTTCGGCCCAGGCAGGCGAAAATCGGGCTCCTGGGGACGTGACTGGGCCGTTTTTTTGGCGCCGGCGCGAAAAAATCACCTGGGAAGGCCTTCCTGGGGGTGCGGCTGGAGATGCCCTTACCAACCACTTTTCGCATCCTTGCCCCATATCTGTCCCCATATATAGCCATGAAGCTAAAAATATAAGTGAACGCTTGGCTTACTCTTTTTTCCATTTCTACATAATGACATTTCATGTGTGTAGTATCCACTTCGATCTTTTCACGTCACCACTCTATAGTTACCTTTCTCACAAAAGTTTGACGGGTTGGGCGAATTTATTGTCACTATAATCTGTACATTTTCATCTCCTCTCCTCTAGATCTACCCATTAGCCATGTTCTATCCTCCTTTTGCCAACCATTGGCCTTTGAGCTTCAGGGCTTATCGGCCGCTTTAGCTCCAGCGATGGTGTTGTGCTCTTGATAATATGCCTCTGGCTCCCTCAACCCAATCTTTTCTCCTTTGGTTGTGTGACTGGGCCTGAATACGTCTTGCCGGCTTGGTCGAGCTGGTGTCGGCACTTCTGGGAACAAAGGCCCTCGATCCTTTGTCTGTCTCATTGATGACCTTGCTAGCTTAAGCTAGGGGTTTGTGGGTGTTCGTCTTGAATGAGTGTAAGGTTCGACACGGCGTAGTAGATGTGGTGCTAACTACCGAAGTTGTTGTCATTCTTCTTGCAATTCTGGTCTAGCGACGAAGGGAAATGAATCACGACAAGCGGAACGGTGCTCCCGCTGTAATTTGTTCAGCTGCATTCATGGTCTCACCTCTTCTAGCAGTTTACTATAAAGTTTTTTTCCAACGGCCTCATGGAGAGGCGATGTGCTTCGCTCTTTCATGCGTTTGTACACCAGCATTTGTGGTTCTCGACTTCTCGTGGAACAGGTGTTGTGACTGAGCAGCGACAAAGTTCAAGATTAGAGAGCAACTCAAATTTTCTTTTCATTTTTCTAAGAAAGAGACCGAGAGGCCTTCCTCTCCGATTTTCATTAACAGAAAAAAGATGTCTCAGCTACTCAACAGGTGTAGTTCTTTTCACTTTTTTTGTGGAGTAGCCGTCCACATTTTTTTTGCGAGTAAAGTAGATGTCCACATTTGTACCCTTTTACCACGTCTTTATGTAATGCTTATTTCGTGACGGGTGATAGTCTAGTATTAGAGCATTCGTATAAATGCCTTGGTGTATGGTTTTGAATAGTTGTCCACACTTGTATCCTTTTACCATGTCTTTGTGTAATGTTTTTCTTCTCCATGAGGGGTGGATAGTGTAGCAGATCATTCGTATGGCTTGGTGTATGGTTTTGAAGAAAGTTGGAAGGCGCGATGCCGTCGTATATGCCCCCGCGCGAGTGACATAAAACTACCACTTTTCGCATTATAATTCCAAAAAAATACTGCAAATTTGTTTGTGACTAATAACTACCACTTTTGGCGTCGGCTGTTTCAAAAAACTCAAAACGCACGTTGCTAAGAAATTTAACCGGTTTATGACAGGTCGGACCCGTATCTAAACGAACTGTCAGTTTGACCGTTTGTTTGATCATTGGATGACATGTGGGGCCCACATGTCAGTGTCTCTTCCTCATTTCCTTCACTCCTCTCTGCTTCCCTTCTCCTTCCTCCACGTCAACTCCCCACCGTTGACAGACCCGGAAGTTCATCGGAGATAGCGGCACGGCAATGGGCGCCGGCCACACCGCTGGCCTACGCGCACGACCGCCTCCCCTTCCACCAGCGCCAGCCGCCTCTTCTTCCACCTCACCGACGTCGCCCGGCCGCTCCTTCGCCTCCCCAACTGCCTCCTCTCCCAAGATCCTCTTCTCCTGCCCGTAGTCTATATCCCGCCGCACAGCCCTCTACAGCCTGGAGCCATGGCGCACCGGCCAGAGGCGCTGCGCCGCATTGCCGGGCCAACCTCGGCAGCCACCGCTCGGGCATGGTCTAGGCGGCGATGGGTCACGGCTGCGGGTGGACCGGGCGGCTAAGTCCGGCAGGAGGCCTCCCTGGATGCGGTCCTCCGTGGCGACGTCCAGCAGGGCGACAAAGCCGCCCACCTGCACCTTGCGCGTACTGGATGGCGACGAGCGACGGAAGGGAGCTCCACGGCAGCGGCATGGTTGGCCGGCGAGCTCCTCACGGCGGCTGCGGGCCGGCGAGCATGGCTGCGGGCACGCGGCCATGGGAGGGACCCGATTGCTTTTCTCAAAAGACTACAAGGACCCGGTTGCATTTTTAGGGCATTTAAAAGGACCCAATTGTTTTTTATGAGAAAGCGGCACTGACATATGGGCCCCACATGTCATCTAACGGTCAAAAGAACGGTCAAGCTGACTGTTCGTTTAGGTGCGGGCTTGACCTGTCATAAACCTGTTTAATTTCTTAGCAACAGGTGTTTTGGGTTTTTTGAAACAGCCGACGCCAAAAAGTGATAGTTATCAGTTATAAACAAATTTTGCGAATCAACCTGTGGTTGGATGGTTAGAGGGACTGTGGTATCCCCAACACACCAGGGTTAGTCCTCGTGCTCGCATTCATTTCTAGATTTATTTCAGGATTTCCGGCGATGTGCATTCAATGGAAGGAGACGTTCCCGTCGACGACGAGGTGACTACGTTGACTTCATAAATTTCAAGATGATATGCCGGTTCAGTCTTTCGAAGGTGCTCGTAGGGGTAGGGTGTGCGTGTGTGCATTCATGTATATGAGCGATTGCGTTTGTACTGTGTTCAAAAAAATCACAAACAAATTTTAGGTATTTTTTTGAAGCCATAACACGAAAAGTGATAGTTTTATACTATTCACTCCCCCGCGCCCTAGGTATTTTTTTTAGGGAACGGCCTTCATGGCTAGCTTTATTAATTTAAACAACGTTTACATCGTCTGCTAAAAATTCAGAAATAAAGTCGGGGGGTGCGTCCAACCATAAGTTTTGTGGATCCACACGTCCATTATAAGCTAGCGCATGAGCTACCATATTAGATTCACGGTTACAATGCTCTAATAAAGCCCTTCCGAAGTCGTGAAGAAGAGTTCGGCACACGTCAAGAATAGGAGCAGCGATCATTGAATGGCTAGTATTCTTTTGAATTGCTTCCACAATGATTAAATTGTCGATATGTACCAAGATAGAGTTGGCACCAATAGAACTGTCTAACTTGAGTCCCTCTACAAGTGCGGCTGCTTCCGCTGACATCACATATGCCATGTGCTCAAGTTTGCCCGTTGCCGCGCCCACAAACATACCGCTGATATCCCTTATAATTGCCCCGCAAGCACCTGTATTCTCCTTTTCCAAGAACGCAGCATCAACATTAAGAGTAAATTGGCCCATCATCGGTTTTCTTCATAGGTATGTGGCGCGACCAAAAATCCTACACTTACGGGAAGCCTCTACGCAGCTTACGGAAACAATTCTACATTTATCTCTTTCCCCTGATTTGTACTGTGGGGCCCCCCTTGCACTGGTTTCTCAATCATACTGTACCAACTCACAACATAACTACCATCCCGTGAAAAGTTGCCCATAGATGTAGCAAAGCTCGTGACGCGCCCCTAGGTATGTGGCGCCTATACCTGGCCAAACCTCGGGCCAGGCCGGGCTTCGGACCAGACCTAGCCAAGCCCGAGCCAAAAAACCTGGGCCCAAGCCCGGCCTGGCCCTAGTTTTTTGGCCTATGCCCGGCCCAAACATGCAAAAGCCCGCCGGGCCTCGGGCCGGGCGCCTTCAGAAAACTGCAAAAATGCCGGGCCCGGACCCGGCCCAGCCAGGCCACCAGACTCAAAATCTAGGCTTGAGCCCAGCCGGGAGCAGCATCAGGCCGGGCCGGATCGGGCTTTTTCGGGCCGGCCGGGCCGGGCTGCCCATGGCCATGGCGCCGGGGTCCGGCCGCCCGGGGCCAGACCAGGAGAGGAGGCCGAATAACCGATCGACAAACAACGACGGGGTATATGCATGGCCTGCGCAGGTCGGACGCGCGCGTACCGCCTACCGCTTAGTACTCCGGCTCGCCGGTTGATGCCTCGACCCGGTAGCTAGCTGCTCGGACGTATCCCTGGCTACGGGCGGACGGGTGCGTGCATGCGCCGATTGCAGTTGGCGGTTCAACCGTTTTGTCGCGTGTCTTCTTTGGCAATTGCCGGCTTGGTACGTCGGGGGCGCAGTGGTACAGCGACTCGCATTTCCTATCGAAAAGGAACGTACCGGTACCGGGTGTGCGCTACAGTAATAGGGAGGGACAGCAGTTGTTTCTGACGTCCCGGCCGGCTGCAGCACTGTTGGAACGCCCAGTTCGAATCACAGTGATCGCCGGGCGCCGTGCTCCTCTTCGTACATGCAAAGTGCGCCATTCCCGGGCTACGTACGCAGATAGTACGCCGCGTACTGTATATCCGTAGCGAGTATCCTCCACGGACCGGATGGGGTGGGGTGGCTCGCCTCGCCCGTGCTGCGCGCACTGTTCACGGGTCAAGCTCAGGCCGATCGCCAGCGCGCGGCGACCAAAGAAAGGTGCGCGGCGCGGCGGCCGTCGCTGTCTCGTGGGGCTGCCGGCGGGGATGGACCGATGAGCCGAGTAGATGTCGTGTCGGGAGCAAAACTTTTGGCTCGTTGCTTTCGTCGCGGCTGTGCGCACAGTGATCTCGATCGGCTGGTCACATAGCTAGGTGCTCTCCTCCGTGCAAAAGACAGGACAAGGTTAAAGAGGGGTGGCGCTGTCACGCTCCAATTTATGCTGCTGCCTCGTGTGTACTCGAGTACAGTGGCGGAGTGTAGTGGGGACAATTCCGGGCCCTGGCCCCCCTTTCAAAAGGAAAATTTACCAAATACATTTACTTATCTGCTAATTGCTCTACTAATCGTCCGGCGTCTCTGATCATCCTAGCCTTTTCTATGCCATATACACTTATTTGGCCCCTCCTAATATTTCATTCATGCTCCGCCACTGCTCGAGTATATAATTGACTCCTCATGCGTGCTAGTTTTTCTTTTTCTTTTTAAGGTATGTCGTGCAGTAGTTGGTCCATATATTATTCTTTGCTTGAGATTTTCTTTAAGTTAGATCGTTTTAAGTCGGCAAAGATAGGCATGGTTAATTAATATAGTTTTGCTAGAACTCATCTAGATGAGATATAATTTGGTCTCATTCATTTTTTATAGCCATTGGATGTGATGCTATAAGATGCTATAAGATGCGTGTGTGCTGACATGGATGTTATATGTTCTTATTTTCCAAATGAATGAGACCAAATTATATCTCATCTAAATGAGTTCTAGGTACTCCCTAATTAATATGGTTTTGCTATTTCTCAGATGCCTAAAATTTTATGTTGCATCAGTCATTTTTCTCTCCTTCCTTCTTTCCAACATCACCAGACAAGAACTAGCACACTATCTATCTTAGGGGTGGGGGTACAGAGGATCGCCGGAGGTTTTCACCGGTGAGGCAGAGCTTAGAGGGATGCCCGGGGGTGGTGGCCAGCAATGGTGGTTAGGGGTGGTTGAGGGGAGGGTGAGGTGCCGAGCTGATGCGCGGTAGCGCCCGCCAGCCATGAATGGGGCGGGGTAGGCCGCGGGGAGGAGGAATTGCACGCTACGTATAACCAACCGCTACATATAAGATCTTTTCATGTCACATATAGCTTATCTCATAGCCAACATGTATAATAGTTAATTATAAAAGAAGTACCACTTTATTAACCCATGATCCACCTCACATTTTCTCAATGGTACTTGGGGCAAGTGCCACGGCATAATCTACAACTCGCTTCTCTTTTCTCTTCTTTTTCTTTTTTCAACTCAACAAAACATACTACTCAATGTCAAAAACGTTCTTATATTATGAAACAGAGAGAGTAATTCTTATCCTCTGCTTACATCACTTTATTTTATGCTTGATCGTCTTAAGGCCCTCATCATCACCACGGCATGGACCACATGTGCAGTTCTATTTATTAGCCACGAATTCTAGAAGCCGTTTATTCCCTTGCGCAAGTTTTGGGACACCCTAGCAACCTTGAGCTGAGCCCATCCCCATACGAAAAGAAAAAAGACTGGTAGTATAAATACAGCCGTTTCGTACGTATTTAGCTGTATCAACAAGCAAATGGGATCCCCTCCAAAAAGGAAAAAAAAACAAGCAAATGGGAGCATCGCAATAAGTCGACTGAACAGCACAAGATTTCTAAAGGATGAGCCTGCCGCCAGCAGATCGGCTCAAAGCGACCTTCAATAAACCTCCGGCCATTGCGTGTTTGTGTGTGTTTGTCGTGCAGGAAAAAGAAGGGAGAATCCAAACTCACATCCAAAAGGCCGTGCGCATGCATGAGCTTCATCTCTTTTTGGGCATCCTCGAAATCACGTAGAGTAGGACCAAAGAGAGAAGGACGCTTTGCACTTTGGCCAAAAACATGTGGAGGCGGAGAAGGAAGGAAGCTCCTCTAGCCGGCATGGCATGGCGTCCGTGACGCGGCGCGGGCCACGCGAGGTCGGGAAGGGGGACACGCCGCACGGGTACGTGCTCAAGTCACACGCATGGACTCGATCAGCATGTCACGCTCCGGCGCCGGAGCGGACACGGGACTTTTGGCGCGACTCCCATCAGTATACAATATACACGTCCGTCCGGTCAAGTATGTACGTGCAGCTCACGGTTGGCCGTCCCGTCACGACCCATCCATCCAACCCTAATAACCAGTAGAGAATATTTTCTGTTGTTGTACTCCGGTGCGTGTTGATCGGCTAAGCACGTGGTACGGAGGGAGGAAGCAGTAGCACTTGACATCGGCGTCGGCATCGGCGCACCGCGGCACGGAGCAGACGAGACCGCGGAGGCATGCTTTGCGTGAGCGCGTGCGCGTCGTAGTTGGAACCGGTGGCGTGCATCGAGCTCCAAGCAACGCAAGCGTGCAAACTTAAACCACAACGTATGGAGTACTTGTACTAGCAGTGCCACTACCCACCACCGGAGGAGAGCTAAAAATGAATGGACAGGTTCATGAATTCGTGGCATCATGTCGAAGCTCACACGCTGTAGCTGCCGCACTTGCTTAGTAGAGCAGCTCTAACAATGGATCGATGGATTATTAAGCAAACCAGCGACGTAGTGGCCGGTCAATCCGTTGATGGAAACAATGCATGGTCGATGAAAGAATCAATGGATCCACCCGATGCACCTGCTGACCCGCCGTTGGTTAAACTAACGATGCCGGCCTATCTTTCTGTGCCGGCGAGGCGACCAACTCAAAACTAATCCGGTTGAGTGGATGGATCCAAGACGCACAGCGCGCGGCGCGTACGACGCCGCTGTCGCTGCACGCACGGGTGTGTGCATTATTTTTCTACTAGGAAGACTCGATCCCCCGCCCAGGGGAAGCCCGCGCGCGAGATGAAACCGCCGCGTCTCCTGCTCGGCTGCTCCCGCCCGCCTGGGATCGGTCGCCATGGCCGGGATCCCGGAAGGGAACCACACAAGCGTCAGTACACTGAGTGATCTCGATCGGAACATGAGGGCACAGTGGGCAGTAGGGTCATTAACCATGCCGCTCATCGAGTTGATAGCCCTGGTCAACGATTTCATCCCATCAGCCTCTTTCTTTTCGATAATGTTAGGGCAAATTTAGTTGGCGTGAGGACGGTGAATTAGTTTATGAGCACGGCAATTTTCTGTCAATAAAATGAACTGAGCCGGATTTGTCATATTTGCCAACCAAATTTGCTATCCTTGACGAACACAAATTGCCATAAAAAATATTTAGTATGCCATGTTCAAGAAAATCTAATGTTAGATTAGCAATGGAGTCTTTTCTTTTTGCGCAACACTATATACCGGTCAACTGACGTCGGGTTTGGCCGGTGGCATCGAAGCCATCAGATCCGTTGCCCACCAACCGTCTGATTAGGCACCTGTGTCGTCCGCTTCCCACTGTATTGTCTTTTTACCCAAATCAAGCAACCGAGCCAGGGAAGAAAAGAACGATGGCGAGGGCTACCGACCACCATGTCCCTTGCCATGGACGCGCGTGGCCTCGTCATTGACGGTGCTTGTAGCCTCGCCATCGGCATTCCCATCCTCGTCGGTTCTAGCCCCTGCCCGTGGACGAGTCACTGCTCCGACGTCGTCGCTCGTAGCACTGACCCGAAAGAGGTTGTAACCCCCCGCCCCAAGGTTGCAGCACTAGATGCGCCTCCCCGTCCCGCCGCCCTCGTCCTCAACACCCAAAGCACGGATGCATTGCCCACCGTCCTCGATGTCGTCTCCCATGTCACCACTTCACCCCTGTCACCACAGTAAAAAAACTCGCCGGTTGTAGCTTTTATGAGTGCCTGTTGTTGCCACCACATCGCCACCCCATCGTCGTTGCAACACCACTTCCATCAGTAGAAGCAAAAAGTTGTCGGTTTCAACTTCATCGAAAACGGTTCCAGCATCCCCCATCACATGTTTCTCTTCTTACATCCCAGTTCCAGCACAGTCGCACATCGGTTCTAGCATAGTCAAGCATCGGTTCTAGCAAAATGACACCAGTTGCAACAAAAACGTGACGCCAGGTTGTGCGTTGTAGCTTCCCGCAGCGGTGATTGCGGCTTTCCACAGCGGTGGTCGCAGCTTTCGGAGTCACAGTTGCAATTCTGTACGGTGGTTCTTGTAGCTTTCGGCGTTGATGATCACTATATCGGCCTCAGAGAACTCTAACAGCGATGACACCGATTGTAGCATGGTGCTACACCAGTTGTAGCATCACGTGAGCTGGTTGTAGCAGGAGCACTGCTGCTCGGAGGAGCACCGCCATCAAAACCCTCACAGTCACCACACTCTCGCAGCAAAAAAAGCTGGCTGCTGCTCACATCAGCGCCTGATGTCACTTGTAGTGAGCATCTTGCGGCACACATCGGCTGACAACCACAGAAACGCCGCCTTGCATCGCAACCCCCTCGTCGTGTGTGTGGCAAAAACCCATGGCTGGCATCCCTTGCCTTTGCACATGATAGCCCCCTCCCTCCTTGCAGCACCAAGATTTGAGGGCGGCACCGCCCCTCGTAGCTTCGTCGGGTGGGGGTGGGGGGTTCACTACTGGAGCTGGACGAAGACCATCCCTGGAGCGACGAGGATTGCGGGTGGCCATGGCTGCGCAAAAGAGACGAGATGCGAAGGGAAACGAAAGCCTCTTGTTTGGAGAAGAGATAAGGGAGAAAGTGGGAGGTGGTTCATGGCCCCATAGGACACGCTGCGCTTCGAGCAACCGACTCAAGTCCTAGCCGGTCGCCCGATAGGAATCGTTTCCCTTTCTTTTTACAATGAAACTACAGGACCAAAAACTTTGGGAGTTCTTATCCGTGATGTACCTAAAAATTTCATTTGTGTTAGCCACTTTCACCAGGGACCGTCAGATCTTCACCCAAGGTCGAAAGCAGATCGTACACCGTTCATCTTCAACCTCCCCTTCTTCCTCACACAGTGACCCACCTACCTCAACGAAACTGCCTGCATCCTCCCCCACGGACGGCGAGCGCTACCTCGCCGTCCCACCCTCCCTTCAACTTTCCCCTACCGCTCATGTATGGCCCAGCCTCGTCGTGGCTGGCGCTCCTCACAATGTCCCCACCCTCGGCGTCAAGCGGAAATCAACTGACACTAACAAGAATTTCTGGTGCCTGAGAATTAGAAAATTTGAAAAACTTGTGTGTAAAAACACGGTTAATTAAGTGGCTACTGATCCAATGGCCCCTGTCGCTACTTTCCAAATTTTGCCAAATTGCAGTTTGCACTGGATACATTCTTGTTGTAGTTTGTTTGCACTGGTGGAATCTATTTGAAGTAACAACGTGGGACTATTAACATTGAAGTATCAGCGTTGTGTTGGTTTTTTAGCGGTATCAACATTGTGTTGGTTGTTCCTACTTTTGACTGGAATGCACATCATGAGTTCAAAACTCAGCGGTACCTATTTTCCCGATCGCTACCTATTTTTCTCACGTGGCTCACGGCCCAGCAAAGGCCTAGTCTAGTTTTCCTAGGAGGCCCAGCAGTGCAGTAAAGCCCACTAGTTGTCTAAAAAAAGGGAAAGTCCAGTACAGCCTGGTTACATACAAAAAGAGGAAAGCCCAATACCTAGTACGGGCTGGTTACATACGAAAAAGGGACGCACAAACAATAGTACCACCTTGGATAGGAAAAATATCAAAAATATAATATGGGTGAATGGGTTAAGAAATTAGAGAAACACACCCTGTTTTATCTGTAGGTACAGATAATTTTTTATATTAATTATGTTAAAATTTTCATCTTCGCACCGAGTCGGATCCATGGAGCCCCGCCATCTAACAAGATGGGATGGCCGTCGTCACCGATGGCAAGGCCGACGTTGTCTTAGGAACCTGGGTTGCTAGGTTGACGGTGTCCATGATGCTGAGGTTACTCAGGTTTACGAGAACAACAACAACAACAACAATAATTGTGCTTTGTTGTGGTGTCGGCACCCCCGCCTAGAAGGTGATTTTGTTTGGGCAAGTGGAGATCTTGGCACTCATAGCAATGGTCTAGCGTGTGCTCACAGAGGATCATGCCCTTCTGCTCACACAACTGGCCGGCAGGTCGTAAGTGAGGGTAGCATGGGCTGATGTGACATTGGACGCCATTGAGATGACACAAAGCGTCAATTGGAGGTGGCATGGTGGTGCTGCTGAGTTGCACCTGGGCGAGGCCACCGTCGACGACTTTGCTTCCGACGTCTGTCGCGCAGGCATCAGCTGCCATCAGATCAAAATACGAATTGATGGCTTACGATATGTGTGACACATGTTCCGCATCAGAACTCTGAAAGGAAGTGTTTCCCCCTAATTTTCCTTGCGTGGGAAGAGAGTAACCGATTGCCCCCTCTACTTTCGGGTGGCAATTCACTAGTAGAAAAACGACCTTTAGTATCGGTTCGTACGTACCTTTAGTCCCGATTCTGAAACCGGCACTAAAGGGTGGGGACTAAAGGTCCCCCTTAGTCTTTAGTCCCAGTTCAACATGAAGCGGAGCCAAAGGCCGACCACGTGGCACACGCTCGCGCCGTGGTCTGGGGGACCTTTAGCCCGGTTGGTAAAGGAATTTTTTGAAAAAAAAATCATTTTTTCCAATTTTCAATTTTTTGAATTATTTGACGATTTAGTCTCTAATCACCCCTCATAACTGCTCTAGTGTATATCACTTATTTCAAATCATCTAAATTCCTGGCCGGTCACCCATCCTCTCACTACTCCAGCCTCAGCATGCTTAACGTGCGAGTTCTATTCCCCCTAGTTTCCAAGTATGCACTTGTTGTTTTCCTAACAATAGTAAGCTGTCAATCCTATTAACTCTTAGGAGTTTAGCTTGAGCATGAAGTGGCACATTTCACTGTTTGAGTTTGAAACTATTATTCTAAAAAACAATAATTATTTAGTAACACTAATATTTGTTGAATAAGTAGTTTGACCAGATTTGACCAAAATTAAAAAAAACTGAAATAATTATTTAGTAACACTAATATTCTTGAATAATTATTTAGTAACAATAATATTTATTGAATAAGTTGTTTGACCATAGTTTGACTAGATATAACCAAAATACGAAAAACTGAAATTTGAGCATATCTTTTTTCCTTTTAGAATTTGAGGATTCTAAAAATTAGCAAAACGGCCTATGGTGTTCAAAATCGGATGCGTATTTTTGTGCTGAAAATTTTGATATATTATACGTTTTTTTCGACATCGTATGCAAAAGATATAATCGTTTTACTTTTTTATCACACTTTTTTGCAAAACATGTTGAAACTTATGTTTTTAAATTTACCTAACTACTAGATGTAGTAACATAACTACATCTCGAAGGATTTTAATTTTTGAAGTCTTTATTATTTTCTTTTATTTTTTTCAAAATTGGAAATTGCCCTTTAATCCCGGTTTGTGTCTCCAATCGGGACTAAAGGTTAGACCCCTTTAGTACCGGTTTGTGTCACAAACCGGAACTATAGACCTATAGTTTCGGTTTGTGACACAAACTGGTACTAAAGGGCTCGTGGAGCCCCGGCCTGACGCCAGCCTGTCACCACCCCTTTAGTACCGGTTCGTGCCATTCGAACCGGGACTAATGGTACCATTAGTACCGGGCCAAAATCGATCCGGGACTAATGTGTCTCACGTAAGGTCGTTTTTCTACTAGTGATTCACTTTTCATACGACATGTTATATCATTTTTGCTAATTTCGTTGTAGTTTGTAAATAACCATGCAACTTTTTATGTATGAGGAAATAATCACGGGGTTGCATACTCCTCCATTTGGTGCCAAGTTGTTATATTTTATTCTTAGTGTTGAAAATTCAATGATTATTCCAAAACTTGATACTTTGAGGTTCTAGCTCATAAGCGGATTGAAATTAATTCTACAATCTAGTTGTTATCGGGATGAACTAACTCTGGATCACATATTGCAATTCCAGGCTCTTCAGTCGGGTCCGAAATCACCGTCATTCTAAAACTTTAAACAAACACACCCAAATACGAGTCGATGAGGACTTAAGCCTATGTTGTGAGGATTCACAACCTTCTTGGTAACATCATTAGTAGAAAACGGAGCTTTAAAACCGGTTTGTAAGGGCCTTTAGTGCCGCTTATGGAACCGGCACTAAAGTGTGGGTGAAAGCACAAGTGCTCCCTAGGTGGTTTTGATAATTGATGACAACATATCTCTTGTTGGACTAACGTTTTCATCTAGTATGTTTCAGATAAGTTCAACAATGGAGTGGCATGGACTAAAGGGTGTGGGAAGGTCTCCAAGATACTAAGGACAAAGGATTGGCTAAAGCTTGAAGTTCAAGACTCTTCATTTTACATTTTAGTGATCCAAGATCACATTGAGTCCATAGGAAAAGCCAATAGTATCAAGGAGGGATGAGGTGTTGCTTAATGAGCCTCTTGCTCAAGTGCTTAATGATATGCTCCAAAATCCTCAGCTACTTTCCCATATCCACAAATGACCTAAACCCTAAGCCAAACTCGGTCATACCGATTCTATCTATCCGGCGCCACCGAGTTTCACTTGTCATTTGCCACTGCCAAACCCTAGCAATTCGGTCTCACCGATGGGATCTCGGTCTCACCGAGATGGGCTTGCAAACTCTCTGTTACCTGTTGCAATATCTTCGGTCCAACCGAGATATGCAATCGGTCCCACCGAGTTTGCTTGGCCAACTCTCTGTTTCGCTTATTACCCAAATCGGTCCCACCGAGTTTGAGTAATCGGTCAAACCGAGTTTTGGATTTTCCCTAACCCTAGCACATCGGTCCCACCAAGTTGTTCCAATCGGTCCCACCGAAATTCCTAACGGTCACTAGGTTTACTATTTCGGTCCGACCGAGTTTTTTGATTCGGTCCCACCGAGATTGGTAAATTGTGTGTAACGGTCGGATTTTGTGTGGAGGCTATAAATACCCCTCCACCTCCTCTTCACTCGTGGAGAGAGCTATCAGACTAAGCCTACACTTCCAGCATCCTATTTCTGAGAGAGAACTACCTACTCATGTGTTGAGGCCAAGATATTCCATTCCTATCATATGAATCTTGATCTCTAGCCTTCCCCAAGTTGCTTTCCACTCAAATCTTCTTTCCACCAGATCCAAATCCTATGAGAGAGAGTTGAGTGTTGGGGAGACTATCATTTGAAGCACAAGAGCAAGGAGTTCATCATCAACACACCATTTGTTACTTCTTGGAGAGTGGTGTCTCCTAGATTGGCTAGGTGTCACTTGGGAGCCTCCGACAAGATTGTGGAGTTGAACCAAGGAGTTTGTAAGGACAAGGAGATCGCCTACTTCGTGAAGATCTACCGCTAGTGAGGCAAGTCCTTCGTGGGCGATGGCCATGGTGGGATAGACAAGGTTGCTTCTTCGTGGACCCTTCGTGGTTGGAGCCCTCCGTGGACTCGCGCAACCGTTATCCTTCGTGGGTTGAAGTCTCCATCAACGTGGATGTAGGATAGCACCACCTATCCGAATCACGGGAAAAACATCCGTGTCTCCGATTGCGTTTGAATTCTTCAAACCCTTCCCTTTACATTCTTGCAAGTTGCATGCTTTACTTTCCGCTGCCTATATACACTTTGCATACTTGCTTGATATGTGTTGAGAGTGTTAAAATTATGCTTAAACTCCACTCAAACCAAAAAAGCTTAAAAATTGCAACTTTGGCATGAAGTGTCTAATCACCCCCTCTAGACACATCTACTTCAAGGTCCTACAAGTGGTATCAGAGCTTTGGTCTCCATTGCCTTGGTTTAATCACCATTGGAGGAAGATGGATGTGTCTACTTTAGGGAGTCTTAGACATAGAGCGCCTATTCTTGATGGAGAGTATTTTCATGAGTGGAAAAATGAGATGCTTGCAATTTTCAATCAATATCACTTAAACAAGTATATTGCTAGCCCTTGTGCACCTCACATTGATCCCTTGCATCCTACCCTAGATGAAGATATTGACATGATTCGCAATCTTAGAACTATTGAGCTCATCATTAGAGGATTGCCCAAAAACATGATTGCTAGTTTGCCTACTCTTAATTGTGCTTATACTATATGGAAATTTCTTGAGGAACGATTTCCCGACCATTCCTTAAAAATTTTGGACAAAATTCTCCATAAATCTATTGCCTTGAGTAAGATGAACTCTAGTGATCCTAACTTTGGTGATTGTCTACTTGAGCTTGCCAATCTCAAGCGAGCTAAGGGAGATGTTGGAATCATTAGTGATATTATATTCGAAGCTATAAGAATTCATAAAAGTGACCATTTTGATGATCATTTATCTAATGAATTACGCTCTCTAGGAAATGATGAGTCACAAGATCATGGTGAACATGGATACTATGATGATGATGATGATAGTGACTTCAATCTTGATGATGCAATGAGACACTTTGGTCTTACGGCAAATCTTCGGGGATATGAATCAGGAGGAAAGGAATGGGTTCCTGATAGTGGATGTACTGATCATATGACCGAAGATGAAGAGATGTTCCGTGAGCTTGCTAAAAATGACGGCCCACGAAAATATGTCACCTTTGGTGATAATTCAAAGGGTAAAGTAGTTGGCCTTGGTAAGGTGGCCATCTCACATGATAGTTCCATTCAAAATGTCATGCTCGTTGAATCTCTCGGCTACAACTTACTTTCAGTATATAGACTTGCTGATTTCGGTTTAAATGTCCTATTTACTGAGGTAGATTGCCAAGTTTTTCGTCGAGACAATCATAAAATGGTATTTACCGGTATGCGTAGAGGTGATCTTTACATTGTCAATTTCTCTAAAAAGGCACAACCTAAAACTTGCTTTATTGCTAAATCCTCAAAAGGTTGGTTGTGGCATAGACGACTAGGTCATGTTGGCATGAGAAATCTTGACAAGCTTATTAAAGGAAATCATATCCTTGGAGTTAACGATGTCATATTTGATAAGGATAGACTTTGCAGTGCTTGTCAAGCAGGTAAACAGGTTGGAGGAAGACATCCCGTGAAGAACATCATGACCATAAGGAGGCCACTCGAGCTACTTCATATGGATCTTTTTGGTCCCAACGCCTACAAGAGTCTCGGTGGAAATTCTTTTGGTCTAGTTATAGTTGATGATTTTTCAAGATTTACGTGGGTGTTCTTTCTTAATGACAAGTCGCAAGTTCAGAAGATCTTCAAAAATTTCGCTAGGAAGGCCCAAAATCAGTTTGATGTGAAGATCAAGAAGGTTCGGAGTCACAACGGAACGGAGTTCAAGAACGCAAATGTGGACACCTTTCTTGACGAAGAAGGGATTTCACACGAGTTCCTGGCTACGTACACACCTCAACAAAATGGAGTTGTTGAGAGGAAGAACCGGACGCTCATCAAAATGGCAAGAACGATGCTTGATGAATACAAGACGCCGAAGCACTTTTGGGCAGAAGCAGTTGAGACAGCTTGTCACGCAACAAATCGCTTGTATCTTCACAAGCTACTCGGCAAGACAGCATACGCGCTCCTCACCGGTAACAAACCCCAAGTTGGATACTTTCGGGTATTCGTCTCAAAGTGCTACATTCTTGATAAGCATCGTCGTTCAAAGTTTGCTCCTAAATCTCATGAAGCTTTTCTACTTGGTTATGGCTCAAACTCTCACACTTACCGTGTCTACAACAATTTCACCCAAAAGGTTGAAGAGACGGTAGATGTGAAGTTTGATGAATCTAATGGCTCGCAAGTAGAGCAATTGCCAATTGATGTAGGAGACAAAGACCCTTCAGAAGCAATCCAAGACTTGTCCATAGGCAAAGCTCGTCCAACGGAGGTGAAGGAGAGTACTTCATCCGTCCAAGTGGAGGCTTCTACTTCACAACAAGGTGAACCAAGAATTGATACAGAAGCATCCACAAGTGGGACACACCAAGATGAAGAAGACAAGGAAATGCATCAAGACGAACATCAACAACCTCCTTCTCCACCACGACAAGAGAATGACAACGTCAACAATGAAGAAGGCCAAGAAGAAGAACAAGATGAAGAAAATGTTCAACGAAGACCCAAGCAAAAGTTCTCACGAGTTCGAGCAAGAATCGCCAAAGATCATCCCGTCGAGCAAATCTTCAATGATATACAAACCGGGAGAATCACTCGCTCAAAAACTCGTTTAGCTAACTTTTGTGAAAACTATTCATTCATCTCTAGCATTGAACCTATGAAGGTTGAAGAAGCATTGGAAGATCCGGATTGGATAAACGCTATGCATGAAGAGCTACACAATTTTGAGAGAAACCAAATTTGGACATTGGTTGAGAAGCCCGACAACAACCACAACATCATTGGTACCAAATGGGTGTTTCGCAACAAGCAGGATGAAGATGGACAAGTGGTTCGCAACAAAGCACGTCTCGTCGCCCAAGGATACACACAAGTCGAAGGTATGGACTATGGTGAGACATATGTTCCCGTTGCTAGACTTGAGTCCATTCGCATCTTACTTGCCTATGCCAATCACCATAACATCACCTTGTACCAAATGGACATTAAAAGTGCTTTTCTAAATGGTGAAATAGAGGAGGAAGTTTATGTCAAACAACCTCCCGGCTTTGTCAATCCTAAGAAACCTAATCATGTTTACAAACTTCACAAAGCTCTTTATGGTCTTAAACAAGCTCCTAGAGCATGGTATAAATGCTTGACCAAGTTCCTTATTGCAAGTGGTTTCGAAATTGGTAAAATTGATTCTACTCTTTTTACTAAAAGGGTTAATGGAGAACTATTTGTATGCCAAATTTATGTTGATGATATCATATTTGGTTCTACTAACCCTATCTTTAGTGAAAAGTTTGGAAAGCTAATGTCAGAAAAGTTTGAGATGTCTATGATGAGTGAACTCAAATTCTTTCTCGGTTTGCAAATCAAGCAAACTAAGGAAGGTGCATTTGTCTCTCAAACGAAGTACACCAAGGACCTATTCAAGAAGTTCAATATGCAAGAATGCAAAGGTATGTCTACACCCATGCCTACTAGTGGACATAATGATTTGACCAAAGATGGTGAACCGGTTGATCAAAAGGTTTATCGCTCTATGATTGGTTCATTGTTATACCTATGTGCTTCACGTCCCGATATTATGCTAAGTGTGTGCATGTGTGCAAGATATCAAGCTGCCCCTAAGAATGTCATCTTAAGGCCGTGAAAAGGATAGTTAGATACTTAATTCATACACCAAATTTTGGCATTTGGTACCCTAAGAGGTCTTGTTTTGATCTTGTTGGCTATTCCGACTCGGATTATGCCGGAGACAAGGTTGATAGAAAGTCAACTTCGGGTACTTGTCAATTTCTTGGTAGATCTCTTGTGTCTTGGTCTTCCAAGAAACAAAACTTGGTATCCTTATCCACCGCAGAAGCTGAATACATTGCTGCTGGCTCATGTTGTGCTCAATTACTTTGGATGACCCAAACTCTTAAAGATTATGGGATCTATGTGAAACATGTTCTACTGCTTTGTGACAATGAAAGTGCTATCAAAATTGGTCATAATCCTGTACAACATTCTCGAACTAAGCATATTGAAGTTCGTCATCATTTCATTCGAGATCATGTTGCTAAGGGTGACATAAATCTTAAGCATGTTCGCACTGATAAGCAATTAGCGGATATATTCACTAAACCACTTGATGAGAAAGTGTTTTGCAGGTTGAGAGGAGAATTGAACATCATTGATGTTTCGAACTTGGAGTAGGAACTCCATTGGATACACGCAAGACATGAGCTTATGACTAATCCATGATATATCTCTTATGATGACTATCTTATGTCTTGGATATATTTGTACCTTGCATGTTGTCTAACCCATGTAGGTGCTTGGTTGAAACTAATTCCATGAGATTGCGACTCACTCACATCTTGAGAAATCTCTACATCACCAAGTCTCTACACAATGGTGGTTGAAGACAAGGAAGCACAAAACCATTCAAACATATCCTTTGACAAATTCTTTGTTGAGCCTCATGATTGTCACTTTTGGATACACAAGTGCTCTTCCTTGCAAAAACTAATCCATGTAGGTAGATGAACTCAAACTCCAAGTGGTGCTCCAAACTCTTGATGGGCTACATCAACCATGAGCACCCACACAAGTTCAACTACATGAGAAAGAACCACACCACCACCCAAGGTATGTTATTCCATCTTAGAGAAGCTTTACTCCGAGACATGAGTCAAAGCAACTCAACAAGATGTGAATACATCAAGATGCTTAAACAAAAATGGTAACCCCATTCTGAGCTTAAACAATGAGTATGACCTATGATCAAGTGTTCTCACTTGACTCCTAAGTCAATATACTCTAACATAGGTGACTATGTCACCGCCCAACTCTAGATGAAGTTCTCTTGTGTTCTTTCTTTGTGTTATTGCATTTGTCTCATGCTTGTTTATCTGTTCCCTTCTCTTTTTGTCTAGTTCTTTCAGTTTCTTCTCTTTTCTCCTTGCTTTTGTTCTGCATTTTCTGCATTTAATTCATTGCAAATCTTTGTGAGATCTTATTTGACTAGTGAGCTGAGCTGACAAGTGTTCTCTCTGTCATGAACTTGGTTTCACCGATTTGTAATTTTCGGTCCAACCGAATCCCTTCGGTACCACCAAAACATACCACTCGGTGCCACCGATTTCGCAACAGGAAAAACAGTTTGTCACATAATCTATATTTCTTCTGATCCAGCTTCACTCGATGAATCTTGTCTCAATTTTATTCTTTGCTTTATGCTGAGTCTCAAGGACCAACCCTATTCGACGGATTCTAGAAAAACCTTCTTGGAAATTGATGTCAAAGGGGGAGAGAGAGATCACATCAAAGCCTATCTTCGGGGAGAGAGAGATCACATCAAAGCACTAAAGGGGGAGAGAAAGTCTCAAGGATCCCAGACGTCCCAGATAATGTATTAAGGGGGAGAAAGAGATCTCTAGGGGGAGAGACAATACTCAAGGATCCCAGATGCTTGATGTTCAAGAGGAGAGATGTCACATGTCTTTTTAGGGGGAAAGACATATTCATTTGTATCTTTCAGCTCTGATTTTCTGTTCCCTATCTTCTCCCAATATCCCATGAAAGATTCAGGGGGAGCAAGACACCCATGGGAAAGAAATTAGTCAAATTCATTGCATATCTTTACTCTTGGGGACATGTTGAATCCAATGTGGTACCTTGTACTCACTCTCTACATGTCATCCCAGTCTTGGTATTCTTGTGGTTTCTTTTGTTTGCTCTGGCTAGTGGATGTACCTGTGTTATCTAACCTTGTTTGTGCAGGTTCATTCCATCCTAAGACAACTTAAGACTGCAAGGTAAGTGTATGCATCAAAATCATGAGTATGAGGATTTCTTGCCTATGTACATACTGTTTGCAAGAAGGACTCATGAGCATGAAGGTATTTTCCTTAATAATCTTTTGCTCTGATGCATATGGCCAAGATACATGTAACACATTGCCTACTCTGTCATGATTATGCTCTCACATGCTTCTATATTTTATATTCACATGATTGCATACATGTAGGGGGAGCCTATGTTTGTTACATGTCCTTCCAAAGCTTTACTTACTATTCTTTGTATCTTTATCTAAAGCTTTGATGTATGTTGCCATCAATTACCAAAAAGGGGGAGATTGAAAGCACAAGTGCTCCCTGGGTGGTTTTGATAATTGATGACAACATATCTCTTGTTGGACTAACGTTTTCATCTAGTATGTTTCAGATAAGTTCAACAATGAAGTGGCATGGACTAAAGGGTGTGGGAAGGTCTCCAAGATACTAAGGACAAAGGATTGGCTAAAGCTTGAAGTTCAAGACTCTTCATTTTACATTTTAGTGATCCAAGATCACATTGAGTCCATAGGAAAAGCCAATAGTATCAAGGAGGGATGAGGTGTTGCTTAATGAGCCTCTTGCTCAAGTGCTTAATGATATGCTCCAAAATCCTCAGCTACTTTCCCATATCCACAAATGACCTAAACCCTAAGCCAAACTCGGTCATACCGATTCTATCTATCCGGCGCCACCGAGTTTCACTTGTCATTTGCCACTGCCAAACCCTAGCAATTCGATCTCACCGATGGGATCTCGGTCTCACCGAGATGGGCTTGCAAACTCTTTGTTACCTGTTGCAATATCTTCGGTCCAACCGAGATATGCAATCGGTCCCACCGAGTTTGCTTGGCCAACTCTCTGTTTCGCTTATTACCCAAATCGGTCCCACCGAGTTTGAGTAATCGGTCAAACCAAGTTTTGGATTTTCCCTAACCCTAGCACATCGGTCCCACCGAGTTGTTCCAATCGGTCCCACCGAAATTCCTAACGGTCACTAGGTGTACTATTTCGGTCCGACCGAGTTTTCTGATTCGGTCCCACCGAGATTGGTAAATTGTGTATAACGGTCGGATTTTGTGTGGAGGCTATAAATACACCTCCACCTCCTCTTCACTCATGGAGAGAGCTATCAGACTAAGCCTACACTTCCAGCATCCTATTTCTGAGAGAGAACTACCTACTCATGTGTTGAGGCCAAGATATTCCATTCCTATCATATGAATCTTGATCTCTAGCCTTCCCCAAGTTGCTTTCCACTCAAATCTTCTTTCCACCAGATCCAAATCCTATGAGAGAGAGTTGAGTGTTGGGGAGACTATCATTTGAAGCACAGGAGCAAGGAGTTCATCATCAACACACCATTTGTTACTTCTTGGAGAGTGGTGTCTCCTAGATTGGTTAGGTGTCACTTAGGAGCCTCCGACAAGATTGTGGAGTTGAACCAAGGAGTTTGTAAGGGCAAGGAGATCGCCTACTTCATGAAGATCTACCGCTAGTGAGGCAAGTCCTTCGTGGGCGATGGCCATGGTGGAATAGACAAGGTTGCTTCTTCGTGGACCCTTCGTGGATGGAGCCCTCCGTGGACTCGCGCAACCGTTACCCTTCGTGGGTTGAAGTCTCCATCAACGTGGATGTAGGATAGCACCACCTATCCGAACCACGGGAAAAGCATCCGTGTCTCCGATTGCGTTTGAATTCTCTAAACCCTTCCCTTTACATTCTTGCAAGTTGCATGCCTTACTTTCCGCTGCCTATATACACTTTGCATACTTGCTTGATATGTATTGAGAGTGTTGAAATTATGCTTAAACTCCACTTAAACCGAAAAAGCTTAAAAATTGCAACTTTGGCATGAAGTGTCTAATCACCCCCCTCTAGACACATCTACTTCAAGGTCCTACAGTGGGCACTAAAGCCCCCCCCCCCCTTAGTACCGGTTCGGCACGAACCGGCGCTAAAGTGCCACCACGTGGCGTGAGCTCGCGCCCTGGTATGGGGGGACCTTTAGTACCGGTTGGTGTTACCAACCGGTACTAAAGGTTTTTTTGAAAAAAAAATTGAAAATTTTGGAAAAAAAAATTTGATTTTTTTTCGATTTTTAATTTTCTGAATTATTTGATGATTTAGTCTCTAATCACCTCTCTTAACTGCTCAAGTATGGATCACTCATTCCAAATCATTTAACTTCCCGACCAGTCACCCATCCCTCTCACTACTCCAGCCCGAGCACGCTTAACTTTCAGGTTCTATTCTCCTTCGTTTTCGAGTCTGCACTTATTGTTTTCCTGACAATAGTAAGATGTCAATCCTATTAACCCTCAGGAGTTTAGCTTGAGCATGAAGTCACACATTTCACCGTTTGAGTTTGAAACTATTATTCTAAAAAACAGTAATTATTTAGTAACGCTAATATTTCTTGAATAAGTTTGACCATAGTTTGACCAGATTTGACCAAAATTCAAAAAATTGAAATAATTATTTAGTAACACTAATATTCTTGAATAATTATGTAGTAACACTAATATTTCTTGAATAAGTAGTTTGACCATAGTTTGACCACAGTTTGACCAGATTTGACCAAAATTCAAAAAAACTGAGATACTTAAAACGTAATTATTGCGTAATTATTTAGTAACACTCTATATTTCTTGAATCAGTTGTTTGACCGGTTTGACAAGATTTAACCAAAATTCAAAAAAACATAAACTAGAGCATATCTTTTTTTCCTTTTACAATTTTGTCATTTCAAAAATTGTCCTAAACCCTAAACCCGGAACTTAAAACGTCGGAAACTCTATGCTAAACAGTAAAAACTAAGGGTTTAAACCATAATACCTAACCCTAAGCTCTAAAATCTAAACCCTAGCAGTAAACGCTAAAAACGTCTAAAAACGTCTAAAACGCCCAAAAACTCTATTTTCCTTTTGGAATTTTGTGATTTTAAAAAATTGTTGAAACGGAAAACTAGTTGTTTCAGCGGATCAATCTTTTTGTTCTGCAAATTTTGATATATTATATGTATTTTTCTGAATTAGGATGATTTAGTTATGATTTTTTCAAGTTTGAAAATTGTCCTATAGTCCCGGTTTGTGACTCCAACCAGGACTATAGGTTAGATCCCTTTAGTGCCGGTTCGTGGCACGAACCGGTACTAAAGGTTGGCACTTTAGTACCGGTTTGTGCCACAAACCGGGACTAAAGAGACTCGTGGGGCCCCGGCCTGACGCCAGCCTGCCACCACCCCTTTAGTACCGGTTCGTGCCACGAACCGGTACTAAAGGTTCAACACGAACCAGCATTAATGCAAATTTGTTCGAACCGGCACTAATGGTACCATTAGTACCGGGCCAAAATCAAACCGGCACTAATGTGCTTCACGTTTGACCCTTTTTCTACTAGTGCATGTTTCTTAGTAAGAACAAATTATCAACTTGTATGTTTTTTAATCATGTGTTTGTGATATGGTGACACTTTAAGCCCCGTCCAAATTTGTTTGGCATTCCCAAAACTATTTCATACGTATGCTACCACTTTTCGACATCAATTGGGTTGATCCTCAACCGCAAAAAAATGGGTTGATCCTAATAGTGTGACCCCGCTTGTCAAAATAACATTTTGCTTAGACATGGACAGCTGCTTACCACACGAAATATGTCTTCCAGAACACACCTTTGCGATCACATAAACAAGACTGGATCATTGTTCTAGTGTCCTTGTATTGAACACCATAATAATTGCCAAGCTATCATAAGTAGCCTCAGCAGGGCGATGACATGTCATTGTGTTTGACAGGCAAATGCATGCGGCTGCTCACGCGATCGCTAAGTTTAATAAAGATCAGCCACCGTCATTCTTGATTCCAATGCTTGTATCAGGCATAATTATTATTCAATAAGGCCGTCAAAGTACAAAAGGTAAATAATGATTCATACATGTATGACCAAAAATGTCAAACGGAGACCAAGCAATCCATGGAGTCCTTAATTTGAGAAGTTCAAAATTCAAACTTTTTTGTTTCAAAAAATTCTGAAAATATTTATGCATATACTTAGATACATAATGAACATGTGTGCAAATTTTCAGGTCGAAACACACTAAAATGAGAGCTACACAAAAAAGACAAATCTGAGCCTTTTTAGCACATGTACTATTCATACTTAAAGTCTATGATTTTGCTTTTTCTATGCAGCTCGCAATTCAAGGTACTTCATCCTGAATTTTTTCACACATACACATTACATCGTTGCTTACATATGTATTTATTTTTAGAAATTTTTGAAGTTGAAAAGTTTGGATATTGATTTTTTTAAAATAAAGGCCTCCATGGAGCTCGGTCTTCAAAATGCCCTACTCATGTATGACCTCATAGAATGTGTACAAACAAAATCAATGAAAGACTTTCCGTGTGCGGGACACCTTGTTTGTACTTGATTCCAATTATTGCATGCCTAACGCCCTAGTGTTGTCAAAAGCTTATTCAACCACCAGATAGGGTATGATATCCCATTAATATGCAATCTCAAATTGTACATATAACTTCAATAAGATCGAAGCACAACCGATCGTCTGAATTAGACAAGTTCTTCCTTCAACAAATTAAACAAGGATCACTCGACAACAACAAAATTAAGCAAGCAAGGTGTGGTTAATCGGGTCAAGTAATTTCTACTTTTTTCTGCGAAAAAATCATTTCTACTTGTTGATGATGCATGGTCCACTCAAATCTCACTATCTTTCTATTGTCAAAGAGTGAAGCCTTTTGTCAGGCCTGGATGGGATCTTTCCTTGACATGGTCAGGGAAGGAGAAAGGAAGGATCGTGGTATCTCCAAATGTGAGACCAAAAATAAAGTACTAGTATATGGTGGCACCGAAAATAGCACACGGTACAGAGAAAATGAAATACTAAATATTCAACAGCTTTGATTAGTTCAAGTGTCGTTGAATGATTTGGACCGACAAACGTTTAAAGATGTGGTCAAGTCATTCGCTGTCGACCATATTATTACACTGTCGTCTCTTGCTTGATTGGTCGCATAGGAATGAGCACTGTAGCTAAGGTCACCATGATGTGGTGATAGTTGGACTTGTGCTACTAAGTTAGTCTGGTGGTTGCCAGCTTCATTTTGTTTCCTTGCCTGCTTAGTTTTTTACTCCATGCATAGTACTCTCATATTTAGTCGTGTGACTGATTAAGAACTCTCATAGTAGTTGGAGTTTTCTTCTTAAATGGTCAAAGTATTTTCTGGAGTTGATGGCATCCATAGATGGCACCCCCGGCAAGTCACTAGCTAGGTGTAAAAATAACCTACACATAATTACAGACAGAAGCAGTTCGGGAGGATATTCTCACGCCCAAAACACTTGTTTTGGTTGGAGCTTGACGCCAAAGATTTGTAAAGGAAGATCTCTGCCGAACCTGCTTGCTTTTGGTTACACCTCATTATGTAATCTGTTGATACAATAGAACCAAAATTATTTTAAGTTTCCAAGAAGGTACGTACCGAGCAAACTAGCTAAGACTACTCATAGTGGGGAGTATCATATACTCCCTCCATTCCAAAATATGGTGCGCCCGCGCTCTGTCCAACTTTGATCATAAATTTAACCAACGAAACCGACTGCGGCGGGAGAAAAAATTATATAATTGAATTTTTTTGAATACGAATTCACTGATATAATTTTTGCTCCTGTCGCAATGGGTCTCATTGGTTAAATTGTTGGTCAAAGTTGAAACACGAGAATAGAGAAAGCATTATATTTTCAAACGGAGGGAGTACTAGTATCATGCACAATCTAATATCTTTTTGGATTTAGGATCTGTAGTGTTCTAATCACTCGTCGGCTAGTTGGCTCTTTTTTTTGACGTAGATATCGTTTTTGCTTCTTATCTCTACTACTATAGTGTAGCAGTTTTGAATTTGGATTTACCACTTCTTCTCAGTTTCCCGCCAAAACACGGTTGGAGTGATCACAGCCATTGATCGGCCATGATGATTTGACATCAACCGTCCATCAACCAACAACACTAGGAATCCAACGGCTATTATGTGCTGGATTCGCCTGTCCTCTGCTGCGTGCAGCAAGCCTGCACCAGCACTGTTGTGTGGGTGCTACAAGATATCTCTAGAAGCTTGTCCGTTTTAGAGGTTCTGAGCAAGGGAGAATTCGTTTAGCTTGACCCAACAGGAACGTGGGAACCGTCACATACTCACATACACACTGTTTGCGTCTAAGTGGCTGCAATCTCCAGGATCTTTTGTGGTTAATCTCGATAGCAATATGCCCAAAAACAAAATAGTACAAGAAAACTAAAAGAGATGCTTCACGTCTACTGCTCGCCATATCAGATCTAATATGACATAGGTTTATTTTGGCCACTAAATTCTTTTTTTAATTGGACCTTACAAGTACAACTAAATATTTTCACATGTTAATTTACGTAAATTGTACCATCATTGAACATTGTCCATTCCTAAACCGAATATGAAACTGCTTTGCGTACGACATTGTCTTGTCGGATGCTGGTACTACAGTCTACAAGACAACAAATATATGATGCATGATATGACCCATAGACTGAAACATCTCTGGTCATACGAGTATAGTATGGAGATTCATTGTACATATAGCATTATTCAACCAAATAATTGTATTCGACATAAGTTATTTTTTAATGTTCTAATTCATATTTCAATAAATATTTCACTGTGACTTTTCTTGTCATATTGGTAACTCAATAGAAATAATTTAATCGGTAACAAATTCATAAAGAGTCTACATGTCAAACCACTCCTGACATTTATTTCAATGTGACCGTAGACAACTGTATTGGGTCATCCAAAAAAATTGTATGCCATCTCATTTTGCTTGCCGTAGTACGTGTTTTGTGTGTGTGTGTTGGGGGGGGGGGGGGGGGGGGCATGGTAGCACACAATTCTGCTATCACATCCTAGAGATGGTACTCCGCGCATTGCAACGGGATGGGTTGTAATTATTTGAAATAAATTTGTTTGTGTGAAAAGAGGTATTTAGATTAATAATACAAAAATGGACTAAAAATATAAATTATATAATATTTGAGTATTATATAGTTGTAGAATGTTTACCTTTTTCCGAACAGTTGTAGATTATTTACTGAATATAAGTAGCACACATGATGCATGTTAAGGTGATCCTTTTCCCATGCATAATGACATGTTGAGTTTCATAGTTGCATGTTGAGAGAATTAGTGGTAATGGTGATTAACTATTTAGGTATATTAGATTTGTATTCCTTTTGCTGAATCAATTTATATTGTTACTTAAAATACTCAAGGATACATCACATGTAAACTTTATGACTCATTTGAAACATAATAATAATTATTAGTCCAGTTGAAGATAACATGGTACCTTAGTTTTACATAACATGTTAAATTTTTTTGGAGCGCCTTGCCATTATATATCTTGTCTTATACAACCTCTGCCCCAAATTACTTCTCTTAGATATGTCTAGATACATATCTATCTAACACTACAACGTGTCTAAATAAATTCGTATTTAGACAAATCTAAGACAATAATTCGGGACGAAGGGAGTAGGATTATATAAGTATAGAACTGATTTTTATAATTGTATTTTGTATTGTACTCTTTCCATCTTAAAATATAAGATCATTTTTTACACTATCGGAGGGAGTATGTCTCCACGTGCAAAGCACGCACTACTTACTAGTTAAATTTTAGTTTTAGAGAATTTGCTAAGATGCCCTGAGCATGGACAACAAGAAGCCAAAGCGGGATGCGGACGGAGAGCAACTGCCCATGTGCGGTGCCTCCCGCGCCAAGCTGTTGTCCTCTCGTCGTGTTCGATCGACCAAAGCTCCTCCATCCATGGGACACCGCGCGTGCGTGGAGCATCCACCATTGCCCGACCGCTTTTGACCACAGAAAGCCACCTAGAAATAAATTACTAGACGGCATGCTTTACAACCTTTTTCGTGTGCCGGCCTTCTTTTTCTCGACGATCGTGTGCCGATCTTTTAGACTTTTACACGGTCGGTAGTTTCTTCTTTCCTGGATAAACATACAATAGCTATCTAGCTACAGTAGGAATGATACAGTCCCAAGTCCAAACTCATTTATAGTACTGCTCTTGGAGTCTTGTTGCAGGCAGGAGAGGAACGTGTGTCCCCTCCCTCGACGTTTTTGGCTCCGTCCGAAACGTCCGCTTCTGTCGTGTTGGATGGAACAGCTACGTCCACGTACAAACAATATACCAGTACAAAACTGCCACTGTACGCCTCCATCGTATGGTCGGCCGAGGTGCATGATACGTGCTGCGGTGGCGACACTGCGTATGTACGTACGCAACAGAAGTATTTTCTTCTTTTTTACGAGGATACGCAACAGTAGTAGACACGTACAAGCAAACTAAGTGCTTCTACTGTATCCACGTGGGTGTACATTTGACATGGTATAATATTACCACGTCTGCTATACATATGTTGTCTGAAATTGGATGGGGTGTCGGTCGATGTCGCCGGAGAAGAAGGCCATATGACGTGGGGTTCGGAGGCCGAGACGGGACGCCATGTCCGTCCTTGCCGTCCTTGGCGAGACCGAGCCGAGAGCAAGGTGAAGAGGCCATCGACGGAAGCTAGTCGAAGAATTGACTGTGGGGTCGCCGGCGCCGGTGTTGTGGGTGGGGTTTAGAGAGGAAGTCGGTGTTAGAATATACGTGTTGTAATCTCAATCTCCTTCCCTCTCTTGTATTCATCTCAAACTCCTTTTGTATTATCTTGTACGCCAAGCCAAGGGCTGCGGCTACACATCAATATAAACACCAACGCGGCTTCCTCGATGGAGTAGGAACGCTTGATATCTTTCATGGTAATCAGAGCCACCTTTTCTCATACATCTAGCCACAACATTAAAACCCTAGAAACCACATATCATCATCTCCATGGCTTCCTCCGTCGGCGTCTCCCTCAACCTCGGATCGCCGCCGTCTGAGAAGCTCGCAAGAGGCAATTTTATCCTCTGGAAGACGCAGGTCCTCCCAGTCCTGCGAGGCGCGCAGGTGACGGGGCTCCTGGACAACACCGACGCCGCTCCGCCCAAGATGGTGGAGGTCACGAAGGCAGACAAGACCACGAACCTAGAGCCGAACCCCCTATACGGACCCTGGATCGCCAAAGACCAGCAGGTTCTATCATATCTTCTAAATTCCATGTCTCCAGAAATTCTTGCACAAGTTGTTGGGAAAGATTCCACATTCGAGCTCTGGACGACGGTGACAAATCTCTTCGCCTCACAATCTCAGTCTCGGATTACTAATCTGAGAATCGCCATCACCAATACCAAGAAGGGCTTCATGTCAAGCTCGGCGTATATGGCGAAGATGAAAAGTCTTGGGGATGAACTTGCTGCTCCGGTCGTTCCGTATCTGATCCGGAGATGGTGGACTATATCCTGGCCGGTTTGGACCACGACTACTGTCGGGGTAAATAGCCATGGGTAACCCAGCCGGCTTCCCCTGGCCCTTCAGAAAAAATTATGAGCCCATCCGGCTCATAAGGAGACTCAAGACCTGGGCCGCCTCCCCCTAGCCGACTACCATCCTAGCCGGCTTCGAGGGCGGCCCGCCTTTTACCCCCATGAAGAAAGCTGTGGAGGGCCGGCTACGGCAGGGCCGGCTATGGCAAGGCCGGCTACTGCCGGGCCGGCTCCGATAAAGCAGTCAACGCCGTACCCACAATGTACGCGTCCACTCTGCGATGATGATGCGGGGCGTGGCTACAGTGGAGCCTGCCACCCCCAAAACCCGGAGCACGCCTGGTACAGCGCGTCGTGCGGGCAGCTGCGGCCCGCCCGGCGCGGCATTGTAGCCACGGCGGCTCTGACGCCGTCCATGACGGGCCGCCAGCGCGGCCCCCGAGGCGGTGGGCCCCTTCGGGCAGAGAGATGCCGAAGGCGGCCGCACCCCCTCTCAAGCCGGCAAGACAGAGGGCCGGCTTCACGTAGCCGGCCTGCCACCCTCCTCGAAGGAGACGCCCATTAGGGAGACAAGGTGCGGCAGGGCTACAGTAATCGCACGCCAAGGCGGCGTTACTGTAGCCACGCTTACCCCGACCAAGCCTGTGCCAACAGCACGGAGCAACAGTAACCAGCTGCCGACCAGGCCCTGGCCAGTGGGGCCGGCCTGTCGACCCAGGGGCCGGTAGCCGGCGGGACCCACCAGCCGGCGGGCCCCAGAAGCCGGCGGAGAAGCCGGCGAGCATAGTCACAGACAGCTGGGCCCCGCGCCCAGTCGGATTACCATTATACCCCCGGGGGGTAGGCCTATATAAACCCCCCGGTGCACCCATGCAAAGGGTGAAACTCTCATTCTAGACCTAGACACACACAAGGAGAGGAAGCAAGCTGAGCTGAGCCCTTCTTCCTCCTTCCACCCCAAACAGCTCAAGGAGCATTGTAGCTACTTGCGCACATAGTAACCATGTGGAGACCCCCGCAGAGCAGCAGTAGGGGTGTTATCTCCCCGGAGAGCCCTGAAGCTGGGTAAGATTCGCCGGCGTGCATGTCTTCGCCTCATCCCGTTTCCAGGCACCGGCGACGTTCTTTTGGCCCCCGCAATGATAAGCCACCCGTTGGCATATGTCGATCCTACCACCCGACATTTGGCGCCCACCGTGGGGCCAGGTGCACCGTCGTCCGGAGACCTGTTCTAGACGGGAACCCTTTTCCTTCCTCGCGAGCGCAGCCAGCCTGGCTCGCCCGATGGCGCTTGCCGCGACGCGCTGCATGGCGTCGCCAACGCCTGCGCGGCTGGCGACCTCGCCAACCTCTTCGACAAGGCCCGCATCTCCGACGAGCTTGCCTCCGATGCGGGCACGGATCACCTCGCCAACCTCCTTAGCCAGCTCCACATCTCCAGCGAGCCCGCTGCGGATTTGGAGTCGGTTGGCTCCACCGACCCGATGCCCGTCGACTCCGACCCGGCATCCTACGATACCTTCCCCACCAACGTCACGGTCTACAACGACCCGCTCCCTCCAGCTGGCGATCGCGATTCTGACGCCCCCGAGATGATGGTTATCGGCCTCGACGGCACGACTGACGAGGGCGCCCGCGACACCCCACTCGCGGCTGCCCAAGACTTGTCCGCCCCCCTTCCGGCGGACGCCAGCGACGAACTTCTGGAGGCACGCCGCCTCGCCCTCCTCGCGGAGGGCCGGCGGCTGGCCTTCGTAAGACGCCTCACCGAGGCCTACCAGCGCGAAGCTGACCGCGCCGCCTTCGGCACGCCGGCTCCGGCTGGCCCTAGCCGGGCTGGTGCTATCAGGCAACGCGGCGCTGTCATCGCCGACACGCTTGGAGTGGATCGCCCGGTCTACGCCACCCCGCTCGAGAACCTGCGCGCCGCCCAGGCGGCCGTAGACGAGCTGGACGGCTTGGAAGCCGAAGACCTCCCCCACATGACGCGGCACATCCATCAACTGATTGATGCGGCCGCACGGCAGCACGAAGCCGACGCCTGCGCGGGGAGCCCTCCCCCGCGCCGCGAGCACGGCGCGACTTCCCGGTCGCCGACTACCAGCAACACCCGCGCGCGGCGCGAGAAAGGGCCGGCTTCCAGCCGAAGCCGGACCCAAATCTCCATCGAGCGAGACGCGGACGGCCGCCCCCGAGCCATGGAATGGCGGGGCACCCCGCCTCCGCCTCGAGCTCGCGGAGAGAGATATCCTACCCCGCCTCCAGTGGCTCACCCAACTCTCAGCGGCCGGCTTGGTCGTCGTGAGGGAATCGGCGAAAACGACGCCCGCCACCGGATCGACCGCCTGGCCCGATCCCTGGCGCTAGAAGAAGAAGACGATGTCGGCCCGCCTTGCTTTGGCCCCCGCATCCGCGACGAGCCCTTCCCCAAAGGGTTCTCGCTCCCGAGAGACACGCCCAAGTACAACGGCTCAGTGAAGCCGGAAGATTGGCTGACCGACTACTCCACAGCCGTCAGCATCGCCAATGGCAACCGGCGCGTTGCCGTAAAGTACGTGCCCCTCATGCTGCAAGGCACGGCGCGGACTTGGCTTAACAGCCTCAAGCCCCTCAGCATCAACAGCTGGGTGGATTTCACTGAAGCCTTCGTTCGCAACGTCACCAGCACCTACAAGCGGGCTCCCAAGCCCAGACAGCTCTCCCTGTGCGTACAGGGCCCAGCTGAGTCCACTCGTGACTACCTGACGCGTTGGGCCGAGCTCCGCAACTCCTGCGAGGGGGTGCACGAGGTGCAAGCCATCGAATACTTCACCGCCGGGTGCCGAGAGGGCACCCTCCTCAAACACAAGCTTCTCTGCGATGAGCCGACTACCCTCGACGAGCTCCTGAACATCGCCGACAAGTACGCCACCGCCGACTCCTCAATGAAGACCGAGCTCCGGGTGGACGCTTCCGGAAAGGTGCTCAATCCGGCGCCCAAAGCGCCGGCTGGAGACGGCGGCCGACGCCAACACCAGAATGATCAAAAGCGCAAGGGCCCTGCGCCGCCTCCCGCCAGTCGGCAGGTGGCCACGGTCGAAGACGCGCCGCCTGAAGGGCGGCCCGCACCCAAGAAGCCCAAGGGCGGCCGGCCGGCTTGGCAGCCGGCCTTCTCCTACGAGCAAACCCTTGATGCCCCGTGCAAGTTCCACAGCGGCGCGAAGCCGTCCAACCACACGACCCGCAAATGCAACTGGCTCGCTCGAATCTCGAAGGGCGAAGGGCTCACGCCGACTCCGCCTGCCGGCCCGCCGCCGCCGGCTCCGCCGCCCAAAGCTGCCCGACCCGCGGTCGACGCCGTGCAGGACGAGTTCCCCGATGAGCAAGCATCTTATGTCGTCTTCACGAGCCAGCCTGAAGACCGGCGCGGCAGGCGCCGAGAGCAACAAGAAGTCAACGTGGCCACCACCTGCCCAGCCGGCCACATGCACTGGTCGGAGAAACCCATCAGCTGGAGCCGGGCCGACCACCCAGAGGTGATGCCATCCCCCGGCTCCTACGCATTGGTCCTGGAGGCCACCCTCGCAACGGACACACGCGCCGCACGCTTCTCCCGCGTGCTGATCGACGGCGGAAGCAGCATCAACATCCTGTACCGCGACACCATGGAGAAGCTGGGCGTCAAGGCAAAGCAACTTGCGCCGACTCGAACGGTGTTCCACGGCATCATACTCGGTTTGTCCTGTGCCCCCATCGGCAAGATCAAGATCGATGTACTCTTTGGGGGCAAGGACCATTTCCACCGGGAAGCAATCTGGTTCGAGGTGGTGGACCTGGAGAGCCCTTACCATGCCTTGCTGGGCCGACCCGCCCTGGCCAAGTTCATGGCGGTCCCCCACTATGCTTACCTCAAGATGAAGATACCGAGCTCCAAGGGTGTCATCACCATCGCCGGCGACTACAAGAAGTCCGCCGACTGCGCCGCGGCCAGCAGCCGGCTGGCCGAATCCCTCGTGATCGCTGCAGAGAAGAAGACGCTGGACCGGGTCGTGGCCCTGGCCAGCAAGCAGCTAAACCAACCCGCCGACTCCAAGGAGTATGATGCCCAAGGATCTTTCCAGCCGGCCAAGGAGACCAAGAAGATACAGCTCGACCCCGAGCACCCCGAGAGGTTTGCCATCATTGGGGCGATCCTGGATAGCAAATAGGAAGGCGAGCTCGTCGATTTCCTCCGTGAGAATCGGGATATCTTTGCATGGTCCCCCAAGGACATGCCGGGTGTTCCGACGGATTTTGCCGAGCACAAATTGCACGTGCGGGAGGATGCTAAACCAGTCAAGCAGCCCCTCCGCCGACTGTCAGAAGAGAAGAGAAGGATCGTAGGGGAAGAGATAGCCCGGCTTCTTGCAGCCGGCTTCATCATGGAAGTTTTCTTCCCCGAGTGGCTCGCGAACCCGGTTCTCGTGCTGAAAAAGAATAACAAGTGGCGCATGTGTATAGATTACACAAGCCTCAACAAAGCCTGCCCAAAAGATCCCTTCGCTCTGCCCAGGATCGATCAAGTGATAGACTCCACAGCCGGATGTGAGCTGTTGAGCTTTTTGGATGCCTACTCGGGATACCACCAAATCAAGCTGAACCCGGATGACCAACTGAAGACCGCCTTCATCACGCCGTTTGGAGCCTTCTGCTACCTGACTATGACGTTCGGCTTGAGGAATGCCGGCGCCACCTTTCAGCGTTGCATGCAGAAGTGCCTCCTCACGCAGCTCGGCAAGAACGCCCACGTTTACGTGGATGATGTTGTGGTGAAGACGGAGAAGCGTGGCACTCTGCTGGAAGACTTGAAGGAGACATTCGAGAACCTGCGCCGGTTCCGGATCAAGCTCGACCCGGAGAAATGCGTGTTCGGAGTGCCAGCCGGCCAGCTCCTAGGCTTTCTGGTCTCCGAGCGCGGCATAGAGTGCAACCCTGTGAAGATCAAGGCCATCGAGAGGATGGCGGTCCCAACCAAGCTCAGAGAGATTCAGAAGTTCACCGGGTGCCTGGCCTCTCTGAACCGCTTCATCAGCCGGCTTGGAGAAAAAGCTCTCCCCCTCTACCGCCTCATGAAGAAGAGCACTCACTTTGAGTGGAACGACCAGGCCGACCAAGCTTTCCACGAGCTAAAGAAAATGCTGTCCACGCCGCCTGTCTTGGCGGCACCGACTGAGAAGGAGCCCATGCTCCTATATATTGTCGCCACTAGCCGGGTGGTCAGCACCGTCATTGTGGTCGAACGCCCCGAAGAAGGCCGAGCCCAGCCGGTCCAGAGGTCGGTTTATTACCTGAGCGAGGTGCTGTCCGCCTCGAAACAAAATTACCCGCACTATCAAAAGATGTGCTATGGCGTGTACTTCGCCGCCAAGAAGCTGAAGCCGTACTTCCAAGAGCATCCCATCACGGTCGTATGCACTGCCCCGCTAGCCGAGATCATAGGCAGCCGGGATGCATCCGGCCGGGTGGCTAAATGGGCCATCGAGCTGGCCCCCTACACGATCTTCTACCAACCCCGCACCGCCATCAAGACGCAAGCGCTGGCCGACTTCCTCGTCGACTGGGCCGAGACCTAGTACTTACCACCAGCGCCCGACTCCACCCATTGGCGCATGCACTTTGACGGATCAAAGATGCGCACCGGCCTGGGAGCCGGCGTCGTCCTTACCTCTCCAAAGGGCGACAAGCTCAGATACACGCTGCAGATCCACTTCGCCGCCTCCAACAACGTAGCCGAGTATGAAGCAATCGTACACGGGCTCCGGCTTGCCAAGGAATTTGGCATTCGCCGGATCCTGTGCTATGGCGACTCGGATTTGGTGGTGCAGCAGTCTTCTGGCGACTGGGATGCCAAGGACGCGAACATGGCAAGCTACCGCTTCCTAGTGCAGCAAATCAGCGGATACTTTGACGGGTGTGAATTCCTTCATGTACCGCGAGCCGACAACGAGCAAGCAGACGCTCTGGCCCGAATAGGCTCCACGCGGCAAGCAATACCAGCTGGCGTCGCCCTACAGCGCCTCCTCAAGCCTTCAATCAAGCCGTCTCTGGAATCCGACTCCATCTTCGTGCCACCTAACCCCGAGGAGGCCGGGTCCGGCTCGAAGAATCAAGCAGCCGGCCCGGGGACTTCAATATTTGGCTCGGGGACTGCAGTACCCGGCTCGGGGACTGCCGCACCCAGCCCGGGGACTGCGGTAGCCGGCCCGGGGACTTCTTCAGCACAGCAAGCGGCGGCCGACTCCAACACTGCATTACCCAGCCTGCCCACCCTGGTGGCTGTGGCCACATTGGTGGCAGAGGAAGTCGCCGCCCCATCATGGGCCCAAACCATCCGCAACTTTTTGGTGAACCATGACCTGCCGGCTGACAAAAACGAAGCAAGACAAGTTCAGCGCCGGGCCGGAGCATACACAATCGTCAACAGAGAGCTTGTCAAGCGCAGCGCCACCGGAGTCTTGCAGCGATGCGTCGAGCAGGAGAAAGGCATCGTGATCCTCAGGGATATACACCAAGGAGAGTGCGGCCACCACGCCGCATCAAGATCACTTGTCGCCAAAGCCTTCCGCCACGGTTTCTTCTGGCCGACTGCTTTGGACGACGCCAAAGAGCTAGTCAAACACTGTAAAGGCTGCCAGCTTTTTAGCTCGCGGCAACACATGCCGGCTTCGGCACTCAAGACCATTCCCATCACCTGGCCCTTCGCCGTATGGGGATTGGATATGGTGGGCCCATTCAAGACGGCGCGCGGCGGCATGACACATTTGCTCATCGCCGTCGACAAATTCACCAAGTGGATCGAGGCGAAGCCGATCAAGAAGCTGAATGGGCCAACTGCAGTGACCTTCATTGCAGATATAACAACCCGGTATGGCGTACCGCACAGCATCATCACCGACAACGGCACGAACTTCGCCAAAGGTGCCTTGGCACGGTTCTGCGCTGCACAAGGTATCCGGCTGGACCTTGCGTCAGTCGCCCACCCGCAGTCAAACGGCCAAGTGGAGCGAGCAAATGGCCTCATTTTGTCCGGCATCAAACCTTTACTGGTCGTACCTCTGGAGCGTTCAGCCGGCTGCTGGCTCGATGAGCTGCCGGCTGTCCTATGGAGTTTGCGCACTACTCCCAACAGATCAACCGGCTTCACTCCCTTCTTCCTTGTATATGGTGCCGAGGCGGTCATCCCAACAGATATTGAGTTCGACTCGCCTCGGGTAACCATGTACACGGAAGCAGAAGCCAAAGAAGCACGAGAAGACGGCATCAACCTGCTGGAAGAGGCCCGGCTGTTAGCCCTCAGCTGGTCTGCCATCTACCAGCAGGGTTTGCGCCGCTACCATAGCCGGAGGGTCCGACCAAGATCCTTCCAGGAGGGCGACCTTGTGCTCCGGCTGATCCAGCGAACAGCCGGCCAGCACAAGCTCGCAGCCCCCTGGGAAGGCCCCTTCATCATCAGCGGAGCCTTGGGCAACGACGCCTACTACCTCATCGACACGCAGAAGCCGAAGGCACGCAAGAGAGACGACTCCGGCAAGGAGTCGGAGCGACCATGGAACGCAAATCTCCTTCGGAAGTTTTACAGTTAAAACGCAGTATGTGTTATGCCCACTTTTGTATTTAGTATGAAACAGTAGGCTCCCCGAGAAGGACTCGGGGACTGCCACCCTTTATCTTATGAATGAAAGTTATCATGCGTATGATTTTTACCTATTCATTTATTTTGTCCGGTACCGGGTCCGACGAATCGGCCCAGGGACTGGCCGACTAGAGTTATATTAGGAGTCCTACCCGCAGTCAGACAAGTAATGTGCCGACACCCAGGCTTGGCTCTTCCCGAAATCGCAGCTCGAAGAACCGACTGCCCGGCTGACAAGAGCCACAAGCCGGAAAGGGTGCCCACATGAAAAAACGGCTAGGGACCAAACAGGCTCGCACATATAACAAAAGCCGGCTGACTGCCTCCCGCCGACCGACTACCAGAGTAGCCGGCCGGCCGGCTTACATTCAGTCTGCTTCGAATCCAAGAAAGCTCAAGTACTTGCCTTCCCAAAGAGGGAAGGCGGCAAAGGAAAGAGCCCAAGGACAAAAAAGTACACTTGAATGAACGCCAACACATGCATATATTAATATTTACACAAAAGGCCTCCAGAGAGGTCGGCATCCAACAGTGTTCGATACACCCCCAGTGGGTGGAATTGCGGAAACTTAAAATTGTCCAAAAAAGAAAAACAGGGACAAAAAGAACGGCAGATCAAGCCGGCGGGGCCGCAGACGAGCCGGGCTAGGCGGTGGAAGTAGTCGCGCCGGCTGGAGGAGCGGCCGGCTGGCCAACCTCGGCTTGATCGTCGTCTCCGGCGGAGGGCGCGCTCCCGCGTGGCTCGTTGCTGGAGGCACGGTCGGCTGGGGGACGGTCGGCCGCCTCACCAATCGGCTCGGCGTCTTCGCCGTCCTCCTCCTCGTCGTCCTCGCCCTCGTCGCTGGAGGCGATCTCTTCGGCCGAGTCCTCGCTGTCCGCCGGGTTCAGCCCGAACCACTCCTCCGGCTGGGCGGCGCCATCGTCGTTGAGCTCCGGCGCGAAGACGCTGGTGTCGGTGCACTTGGCGATCGTCGAGGCGCGTTGCGCGATCGCCGGCCGCACCTCCTCCAGCTCGGCGTCGGCTTCTGACCGCCACGTCCGCAGCTGGTCCAGGCGCCCTGGGTACCACGCGCGGACGAACTCCAGCGCGCGCCTGGCTCCAAGACGGGCCGCGGACGCCTTCCAGGCCTCGAAGCGGCCGACTGCGACTTCGAGCCAGTCGGCCGTCCGGCTTGGGGTGCGGGGAATTGTCTGGCCGGGCCAGAGCGCGGCCAGCATCGTCGCCCCAGCGCGTTGGAGCCGGCGGAGCAGCCGGTTGGCCGGCTGCAGCCGTGCCTGGACGGCGATGAGCTGCTCCGACAACGTCCGATTCGCGTCCGGCGGAATCACGACCCCGGCCTGACGGCGCTCCTCGCGGTAGGCTTCAATGGCTTGGGCGGCGAGGACGGATTGATCGGGAAAGTACTCTGCGCAAGATAGCAAACACATGTCAAAGCAAAGCCGCAGGCGGCCGGCGGATGGAAGAAGAACAAGAAGGACGGCCTACCATCGATAAGATCCTCGATCCGGCCGAAGCCTTCTTCCATCGCCTGGCGCGTCTCGGCCCAGCTCACCTCCCTGGCCTCGAACTCCGCCTTCAGGGTAGCCTCGCCGTCCTGCGCCTTTTGCAGGGCTGCCTTGTGGCTCTCCTCTTGGTCGGACAGTTTCGTCGCCAGGCGGTCGCGCTCTTGAACCAAGTCAGCATACTCGGCATCCTTGGCGCGAAGAGCGGCCTGCACCACGCCGAGTTTCCTCCGCAGGTCGGCGTTGGCCTCTGCACGAGCAAAAGATAAAGAGAAATGTCAGCAAAGGAAAAGTCGTCGAGTAAGATCCGACCCAACTGCGCTGCAGTCGGCCCGGATCTCGGGGACTACACCCAGTGGGTGCGCTGTCGCGCCCCCACGAGAAATAAATAAGGACAAAACACTTACGCCGGCTGCTGGCGAGGTCTTCGGTCCTCCGGCTTAGCTCCCGAGCCTGGGAGTTGAAGGCGGCAGCGCGAGAATTATGATAATCCTAAGAGATCAGAAAGAACAGTCAAAGATAGTCGTCGAGTAAGATCCGACCCGACTGCGCTGCAGTCGGCCCGGATCTCGGGGACTACACCCAGTGGGTGCGCTAGCGCGCCCCCACAGAAAAAATTCAAAGGACCAGAACGGGCAAGGAGTGAAGACTTACCCGGATTGCAGACCGCGTCGACAGAAACTCCTGAGTAAATTGCCTCAGGAGGCCGGCATGTGCCTGCAGCCGGCTCCGAACCTCTTGAGCCGCGATGTTCAGCTCGCCGCTCCCTCCGCTAGGAGTCCATCCGGACGTGGCGGAGCTGGCCGCCTCCAAGGCGTCTGCCGTCTGCTCAGCCCCCGCGGCTCGGCGCGTGTCCGGCGGGGCCGTGCCCCCTCCGGCGGGCCGGCCCGCCGCCAGCTCGATCTCAAGGCCGGCTCCGGCCTCGGGCCCAGCCCGGGCTGGCTCCTCCGGCACCGCCGACGATTGGCCGCCTTCGCCTGCTCCGGCTGGCGCTGCCGGCGACGTCCTCTCGACGGAAATCTCGAAGACTTCGTCCCTCTGCACCGGCGGCTGCTCGGGGATAATCTCCTCCGCCGTGGGCAGAGGGATGTCCGGATCCAAAGTCTGGAGGGGGATGGCGAGTAGCGGAGTCTGGCTACGCGCGCCTTCCGCCTCCGTCTCCGCGGCCGCCCGCTCCGACGGAGTCTCGGCCGCCGCGCTCGCTCGCCCTGGCGCCGTCTGGGTGGCCTCCCGCTCCGCCGCCTCCCGCTCGGCTGCCTCCCTCTCTCGGCGCGCCTCGCGAGCGTTGCGCTCCGTGGCTGCGTCAAGTTCGGCGCAGGGGTCCACTCGGCGGAACCCTGAGGATCCGGCACTCGGCCCGACCACGGAGCCGGCTGGGCCTCGCTCGAGGGAGAGCGGCGCCCTGCTCAGAAAATCAGAAAAGCGTTCAAGAAAAGAAGACTTCAGAATAACAAGCACGTAGGCGGCTACTAGACTTACGCGGAAACTGAGGGGGGCTTCTTCACCGCCTTCTGGAAGCGGGCCGCCTTCGCCGCCGCCTCCTCGCGCTTCGTGGCCGCGGCGGAGGCCTTCGGCTTCTTCGGCCGGCTTCCGAAGAGCGGGAGCGCGGCCCGGCGTTTCCCCTTTCCACCACTGGCAGTCGGCGTGGCAGACGAGCCCGCGCCGCGGCGGTCGGTTGCCGGCTGGTGGCGCGGGAGTTCTTCGGCTTCAAAATCGTCCGGCCAGTCGTCGAAACTGGCCGAGAGCCCGGTGCCGCCGAGCTCGGCGGCGTCCCCCGTGGCGGCATCCTCCATGGCGACCGCGGAGAGATACGGGTCATCGAGGTCGTCCACCGTATGGTCCGGGGCGTACTCGCGCTCGACTCCAGCCGCCCCAGCTGGCGGCGGGAGGAGAGGATTCTGATGAAGAGATAAAAGAAAAGAGCCGCCTGGTCAGAAGCCGGCTGACTCAAGCCGGCAGACGACGAGAAGAAAAACTTACCACAGGCGGAGGATGGGCGCGGGAGTACGGCGCCTTGCCGAATTGCCACTCGTCGGTGAGCTTCAGGTTGGCGATGTAGTTCGCCATCAGAGCCACCTCAGCATGGGGCATCTCCCATGTGCTCAGCCGGCAAGGGTCGAACCGGCCACTCATTTGGCACATCATGTGCGGCCGGCTTTGGAGGGGCAGAATCCGGCGCTCGACGAAGGCGGTTACCAGGTCGGATGCGCGCAGGCCTTCCGACTGGACCATCACCCGCAGCCGGGAGATGGAAGCATTCCCAGCCGGAGACAAGGACTTCGACCGGTAGCCCCAGGTCCGCCGCCTCCCAGCCGGCGGGCCGGCTACGTAAGCCGGCAGATTGACGTAGTCGCCGTGCGGGGCGACGTCCTTGACGTAGAAGTAGGATTTCTGCCAAAGCTTGACAGACTGGATCAGAGGAATGTGGGGGAAGGGGTTGTCGTCGCTTGCCCTCTTCATCGCGATGAAGGCGCCGCAGGGAGCCGGCACGCCGGCGGAGACGGTGCCGAGCTTGTTCTGGAACAGCTCCGCCCAGAGCTCCAGCGTCGGCAGCACCCCCAAGAATCCTTCGCAGAGCGAGACGAAGGCCGAGAGTTGCAGCACTGCGTTGGGCGTGACGTGATGTGGTTGGAGGTTGTAGAACTCAAGGAAAGAACGCATGAAGCTGCTCGCCGGAAAGCCGAAGCCACGAAGGAAGTGCGCACGGAAGACGACGCACTCGCCTTCCTCCGGCGCCGGCGAGACCTCCTTCGCGGGCGCCAGATGCACCTGCACGAGGTTGGCGGCGGGCAGGCGCCGAGTCTGGCGGAGGAACTCGATATGGTCCTCGTGGACATTGGACCCGTCCCACGAGCTCGACAAAGCCAGAGACATGGCGGCGTGGGTGGGCTGCGGCGCGAAACTGCGTCGGGCACGAGGAAGAAGAAGAGCAAGAAGAGGAGCAGGAGGGACGGGGAGCGGGGGAGCGAACGGGCCTGTGCCTCTCCCCCTCCCCCCCTACTTGTAGGCGCGTGCGCCGAAGACGAGGAGGTGCGGCGTGGGGGATCGTGGGGATCGATCGTGCCCATCTCCCCCACGCCCGCGTTAATTACGCGCCTTGATGACGCGAAGTAACGGCCGCGGGGAGGCGAGCAGCCCCCTCGGGCCACAGAAGATCTGCGCCCGGGCCGAGGCCGGGGAGTGGCGGGCCCGGGCCTGCGGCGGCGTCCCATCACGCGCGTGCGACGGCAGGGCTTCCCCGCCACGTGGCTCGTCGTGGGGCCCGCGGCCAGCCCACGGGTCAACCACGGTCACCTTAAATAACAAAAAGCGTTCCAAAGTTGGCTGCAACGACGAGGTCGGCCCCTCAGGGTATGAAGCCGGCCAAGCTTCCCGTCCTTCCGTCCGCCGTGAAGCTCGCCCGCCTTCGGGGACTACTGTCAGGGTAAATAGCCATGGGTAGCCCAGCCGGCTTCTCCTGGCCCTTCAAAAAAAATTATGAGCACATCCGGCTCATAAGGAGACTCAAGACCTGGGCCGCCTCCCCCTAGCCGACTACCATCCTAGCCGGCTTCGGGGGCGGCCCGCCTTTTACCCCCATGAAGAAAGCTGTGGAGGGCCGGCTACGGCAGGGCCGGCTATGGCAAGGCCGGCTACTGCCGGGCTGGCTCCGATAAAGCAGTCAACGCCGTACCCGCAATGTACGCGTCCACTCTGCGATGATGATGCGGGGCGTGGCTATAGTGGAGCCTGCCACCCCCAAAACCCGGAGCACGCCTGGTACAGCGCGTCGTGCGGGCAGCTGCGGCCCGCCCGGCGCGGCACTGTAGCCACGGCGGCTCTGACGCCGTCCATGACGGGCCGCCAGCGCGGCCCCCGAGGCGGTGGGCCCCTTCGGGCAGAGAGATGCCGAAGGCGGCCGCACCCCCTCTCAAGCCGGCAAGACAGAGGGCCGGCTTCACGTAGCCGGCCTGCCACCCTCCTCGAAGGAGACGCCCATTAGGGAGACAAGGTGCGGCGGGGCTACAGTAATCGCACGCTAAGGCGGCGTTACTGTAGCCACGCTTACCCCGACCAAGCCTGTGCCAACAACACGGAGCAACAGTAACCAGCTGCCGACCAGGCCCTGGCCAGTGGGGCCGGCCTGTCGACCCAGGGGCCGGTAGCCGGCCGGACCCACCAGCCGGCGGGCCCCAGAAGCCGGCGAGCATAGTCACAGACAGCTGGGCCCCGCGCCCAGTCGGATTACCATTGTACCCCCGGGGGGTAGGCCTATATAAACCCCCCGGTGCACCCATGCAAAGGGTGGAACTCTCATTCTAGACCTAGACACACACAAGGAGAGGAAGCAAGCTGAGCTGAGCCCTTCTTCCTCCTTCCACCCCAAACAGCTCAAGGAGCATTGTAGCTACTTGCGCACATAGTAACCATGCGGAGACCCCGCAGAGCAGCAGTAGGGGTGTTATCTCCCCGGAGAGCCCTGAAGCTGGGTAAGATTCGCCGGCGTGCATGTCTTCGCCTCATCCCGTTTCCAGGCACCGGCGACGTTCTTTTGGCCCCCGCAATGATAAGCCACCCGTTGGCATATGTCGATCCTACCACCCGACAACTACGACTCCATGGTGGCGGCAATCGGCGCTGTGAAAAACATCATCACAGTCGACGATCTCTTTGCTCAGATCTCTGCCTTTGATCAAAGGATGGAGATGTTAGGCGATTCATCTTCAGGCGGGTTCCACTCATCCGCTAATGCAGTGTACAGAGGCCGTGGCTAGTCATGAGGCAGATCCCGCGGGCACGGAGGAAGATCGCGTGGCCGTGGTGATCGTGGTGACCGCCAGTTCTCTTTCTCCAATAGAGGCGGTGGATTCAGAGGCCGCCCTCGACAGCAACAGCAACAGCAGGTCCGTGATCAACAGCATGACTATCCAGAGTGCCAGATATGCTACAAACATCATCCAGGAGGTGCACAAGCTTGCTGGTGGCGTTATGAAGAAAACGATCAGGAAGAAAAAGAGGCGCATGCAGTCTCCTATGGCGTGGACACTAACTAGTACGCCGACAGTGCAGCAACAAACCACATCACAGGTGAACTTGACAAGTTGACGATGCGGGAGAAGTACAATGGAGGCGACCAAATTCGCACGGCAAGCGGTTCTGGTATGGATATCACACACATTGGGAGTTCAATTGTTAAAAACCCCGTGAAAAATTTACACTTGACCAATGTCTTGCATGTTCCTCAAACATCTAAAAATCTTGTTTCCGTTCATCAATTCACTCTTGATAACAATGTTCTCATTGAATTCTATCCTTTCTTTTTCTTGGTTAAGGATTTGAGAACAAGGAGAGTCATTCTTAGAGGACGGTGCGTGGGAGGCCTCTACCCACTCATATCATCATCATCTTCTTCTTCATGGTCCAATAAACAAGCAAACATAGTCACCAAGCTATCTACATCAAGGTAGCATAGTCGCTTGGGTCATCCATCTTCAGTCATAGTTAGATATGTCCTTAGCAAAAATAAACTTTCTTATGAGCCTAGTGTTGAGTCAGTTTGTGATCCGTGTCAACAAGCAAAAAGTCATCAGTTACCTTACCCAATTTCTACTAGTGTGTCTACTAGCCCTTTACAACTTATCTTTTCAGATGTATGGGGGCCAGCTCCTACTTCAGTTGGTAGATTTTCCTATTATGTAAGTTTTATTGATGACTATAGTAAATTTACTTGGATTTACCTACTGAAGAAACGATCCGATGTATTCCAAGTTTTCCTCAATTTTCAAAATCTTGTTGAACGCAAACTGAACTCTAAAATCATTGCTATGCAAAGTGACTGGGGTGGTGAGTATGAAAAATTAAATTCTTTCTTTCAAAAGCTTGGCATATCACATCATGTCTCTTGTCCTCATGCTCACCAACAAAACGGATCTGCTGAAAGAAAGCACCATCACATAGTTGATATGGGACTTGCATTGCTAGCAAATGCTTCCATGCCACTTAAATTCTGGGATGAAGCATTCTTAACTGCCACATATCTTATCAACTTGCTTCCAAGTAAAGTTATCAAATTTGAAACACCTATTACATGACTTCTTGGTGTCACACCTAACTACACATCTCTTCGTATCTTTGGTTGTGCCTGTTGCCCCAATCTTAGGCCCTACAACACACGCAAACTCGCTTTCCGCTCAAAATGGTGTGTGAAAGTGCAACTATCCCTAGGTGGTTTTGGTAATTCATAACAACATATAGCTCATTGAGCTAATGCTATTCCAAGATGATCATTTCACGAAAGCTCAATGATTGGCATGGCATGGATGTGAAAGTGGAACCCTCAAAATGCTAAGGACAAAGAATTGGCTCAAGCTCAAAAGTTCAAGACTCCTCATTTTATATCTTAGTGATCCAAGATCACATTGAGTCTTTAGGAAAAGCCAATACTATCAAGGAGGGATGAGGTGTTGCTTAATGAGCCTCTTGCTTTATGTGCTTAGTGATATGCTCCAAAATCCTCAATCACTTTTCCATATCCACAAATGACCTAAACTCTAAGCCAAACTCGGTCATACCGATTCTGTCAATCCGGCGCCACCGAGTTTCACTTGTCATTTGCCACTGCCAAACCCTAGCAATTTGGTCCTACCGATAAGGTTCTCGGTCTCACCGAGATGGGCTTGCAAACTCTCTGTTTCCCTTTCGTAACTTTTCGGTCTCACCGAAAGAGCGAATCGGTCCCACCGAGAATGCAAGGTAAACTCCATGTTTCCTTCTTGTAACGTTTCGGTCTCACCGGAAGCGCAAGTCGGTCCCACCGAGTTTGCCTGACCAACTCTCTGGTTAGCTAATTGCCAAACTCGGTCACACCGAGTTTGTGCGATCGGTCTCACCGAGATTACGTTATGCCCAAACCCTAACCGAATCGGTCCTACCGAGTTGCATCTCAGTCCCACCGAAATGCCTAACGGTCACTAGGTTTACTATTTCGGTCAGACCGAGTTTTTTGATTCGGTCCCACCGAGATTGGTAGATTGTGTGTAACGGTTGGATTTTGTGTGGAGGCTATATATACCCCTCCACCACCTCTCCATTCGAAGAGAGAGCCATCAGAACACATACATCACTCCTACTCATATGTTCTAAGAAAGAACCACCTACTCATGTGTTGAGACCAAGATATTCCATTCCTATCATATGAATCTTGATCTCTAGCCTTCCCCAAGTTGCTTTCCACTCAAATCTTCTTTCCACCAGATCCAAATCCTATGAGAGAGAGTTGAGTGTTGGGGAGACTATCATTTGAAGCACAAGAGCAAGGAGTTCATCATCAACACACCATTTGTTACTTCTTGGAGAGTGGTGTCTCCTAGATTGGCTAGGTGTCACTTGGGAGCCTCCGACAAGATTGTGGAGTTGAACCAAGGAGTTTGTAAGGGCAAGGAGATCGCTTACTTCGTGAAGATCTACCGCTAGTGAGGCAAGTCCTTCGTGGGCGATGGCCATGGTGGAATAGGCAAGGTTGCTTCTTCGTGGACCCTTCGTGGGTGGAGCCCTCCATGGACTCGCGCAACCGTTACCCTCCATGGGCTGAAGTCTCCATCAATGTGGATGTAGGATAGCACCACCTATCCGAACCACGAGAAAACATCCGTGTCTCCAATTGCGTTTGAATCCTCCAAACCCTTCCCTTTACATTCTTGCAAGTTGCATGCTTTACTTTCCGCTGCCAATAAACTCTTTGCATGCTTGCTTGAATTGTGTGATGATTGCTTGACTTGCTCTAAGATAGCTAAAATCTGCCAAGAACTAAAATTGGGAAAAGGCTAAGTTTTTAATTGGTCAAGTAGTCTAATCACCCCCCCTCTAGACATACTTTCGATCCTACAAGTGGTATCAGAGCTTTGGTCTCCATTTGCCTTGATCTCCATAGCTTTTGGTGGTCATAGCCTTGGTTTCACAACCTAGGAGAGTATGGCGTCTAGCGAGGGAAATTATCACCGTAGAGGTCCTTACTTTGATGGCACTAATTTTGCCAGTTGGAAGCATAAAATGAAAATGCATATTCTTGGACATAGCCCCGCCGTATGGGCTATTGTTTGTGTTGGCTTGCAAGGTGAGTTCTTCGATGGGAGGGAACCAAACCGTGAAGCTACCGTGGATGAGTTGAAGATGTTGCAATACAATGCTCAAGCTTGTGATATTCTCTTCAACGGATTGTGCCCCGAAGAATTCAACAAAATCAGCCGCCTTGAGAATGCAAAGGAAATTTGGGATACTTTGATTGATATGCACGAAGGTACCGACTCCGTCAGGGAATCCAAGTTGGATGTGCTCCAAAGTCAACTTGACAAGTTCAAGATGAAGGATGGTGAAGGTGTCGCTGAAATGTACTCTAGGCTTGCTCTCATCACAAATGAGATTGCCGGCTTAGGAAGTGAAGAGATGACCGATAGATTCATCATCAAGAAGATCCTAAGAGCCTTGGATGGGAAATATGATACCGTGTGCACATTAATCCAAATGATGCCCAACTACAAAGATCTCAAGCCAACAGAAGTAATTGGAAGGATTGTTGCTCATGAGATGTCACTCAAGGATAAAGAGGAACTTCACAATAAATCAAGTGGTGCTTACAAAGCGTCATGTGAAGCCCCCACATCATCAAGTGAGAAACAAAACTTCAATGAAGAATTGAGCTTAATGGTGAAGAACTGCAACAAGTTCTACAAGAGTAGAAACAAAGATAGAAGCTTCAAGTCAAGGTCCTACAATGACAAAAGATCTTCTAGTCGAGTGCGAAACTGCTATAATTGTGGAAGACCCGGACACTATTCCAATGAGTGTACAGCTCCCTACAAGAGAAGAGAAGATTCTCCAAAAAGAAGAAGCAAAGAATCTCCACCAAGAGAGAGAAGGAGTAGAGATGATCGTTATGAACGAAGATACTCACGGAGAAGAAAGGACTCGGAAAGGAAGGAAAAATCATCAAGGAGCTATACAAAACGAAGATATCAAGCTCATGTTGGTGAATGGGTATCCGGCTCCGACTCCGACAGCCACTCCGAGAGAAGTTATCACTCCGACTCCGAAGATACTCAAGATGAAGGTGTTGCCGGTCTAGCACTTGTGTCAACCAACTCCTACGACATATTTGACTCCCCAAATGAAGGAATTGGAAGATGCTTCATGGCCAAAGGTCCTAAGGTAACACACCCCGAGTACGTTGATTTTAATAGTGATGAAGATGACTTGTTAGGTGATGATGATTTGCTTGTTGACAACTCTAGTGAAGAATATTATGGTGAAACATTAATTAATCATGCTAAAACGAATGACAATGATAAGGAGAAGATCCGTAAGAATAGCTCTTCTTACATTGCCAAGCGTTTACTATTATCCACTTACATGCCTCAAGTCAAGACTAGTAACAAGAATAAGAAAGATTCTTCCTCTAGTAGTAACAATGATCATGCTAAATCCAATATTGTTGCTTCTAGTAGTTCTCTTGATTCCACTAATGATTCTCTTAGCCAAGTTACACTTGAGCAAGAAAATAGCTTATTGAAGGGAATTATAGAGAAAGGTGTTTACAAAAGCCTTGCCGGAAGTAAGCAATTCGAGGAAATTGTGCGCAAGCAAGGAATGCACCAGAAGAATCAAGGTGTTGGTTTTGAATGAAAGTTCAATGCCAATGGAGTTGAATGGGAAGAAGATCAATACCCCAAGACAAAGTTTGTTCCTCAACAAGAGAAGTATGACACTTCTTTCAAGGGGACACAAGCTCAAGATGATCTTCCACCACAAGACTACAAGCAATAAGGCAAGGACAAGCTTCAAGAGGAGATTGATGCATTTGAAGAAGCTCCCAAGACCTTAGTCAAGTGGATTCCCAAGACTACTTCAAGTTCCACTACATCAAGTACGACTACAACTCCAAGGATTCCCATCAAGATGGTGTGGATCCAAAAGAAGAAGAACTAGAGAATTCTTGAGGGTGACTCCGCCAACATACTTCACTCTTATCATTTTGGCAAGAACAAGTGCAATCAACTTCCACATCTTGCACTACTTCAAGGAGTCACAAACCCTCTTGTTGGTAAGACAAGGGACAAGGTAACCTAAAGTTTTCATGGACATCATCTTGTGTGTGCATCACTCTATGTCTATGGATATCCTTGTTTGTTCCTTGTGGGACTAACCCATGTAGGTATTGAAAGTGCAATTCACTCAAATGGATAGCTCCAAGTGATCTACATCAACATTGAGCATCCACATCTTCAACATCTACATGAAGTCATCATCGACAAAACCCAAGGTTAGTTCATCCCTCTTAGGGGGGATATCACATCTAGGGGGAGCTTTACTCTAAGACTTGAGCTAAAGCAACTCTAAAGATGTGAATACAACAATGCTTTATGTAAAAGTGGTAACCCCACTTGAGCTTAAACGATGAGTATGACCTATGATCAAGTGTTCTCACTTGACTCCTAAGTCAATATACTCATATATAGATGACCTAGTCATCGCAAATTGCTTGATAGATGCTAGAATTGGTTGTGCATGCTTTGCCACATATTTCATTTGCCATATTGTTGTGTGAGCATGTTGGTTGAATATTTTACTCATTCGAGGGCATCCACTTGTTGTTTTGATTGTTTGGCTTTCTTCGTTTGCCAAGTGGATGGACAAGAATGCCTAAGAACCTCCTCTAGCTATCTATGCTTTTCTCGTCTCAAACTCTATTCATGCTGCATCACAAAACTTGATCAAGTCAGATTCGATCCACTCTGTGTGAGGAGCGCTCGGAGTCCCCGATTCGTCATAGACTTAAACTTCCAAAACCTCTTTATGAATCTCGGTCTGACCGATACACCATTTTCGGTCCTACCGAGTTCATTAAGTTGATCTAGGTTTTCGATCTCGGTGCAACCGATTTGAACTTTTTGGTCACACCGAGTTGCAATAACTGCACACAGTTTTGCATCTCGGTGCCACCGAGTTGTTCCACTCGGTCACACCGACAGGGTCGGGCTATATATAGTGACGGGCAAAATTTTGGAAATTTCTCTGAAACCTCTTCGCCCGCGCGATAGCCTGCTCTGCCTTCGTGGTCTCTGGATCGTCTTCTCGTCGCCAGCAGCCTCCAGTCGCTGGTCTCCGCCACCGTCAACGGATTTCTGCCCCGCCGTTGCCGCCGTAGTGAGTCTCCGCCGAACTAGGGTATGGACTCGATCTTTGTGCTATTCTCCACTCCGATTCCTAGCACATTCTGATCATTATGATTCTTGCCACGATTGAAACACTCCTATCCAGTCTATGATCTCATAGAATAGGTTTAATTCGAAAATTTTAGGGTTAGGTTTCCGCCGAAACCATCTCGGACCCACCGAGTTGAAAAACTCGGTCCCACCGATCTTGCTTTTGCCATTGCACAAGTGAAACTCGGTCTGACCGAGAATAACTTATCGGTGCGACCGATTTTGGAATTCTGTGAAACCCTAGCAGTCTCGGTGCCACTGAACTGTGACTCGGTCTGACCGAGTTCACCAGTTCTGGTGCCAAAACTGCTTCGGTGTCACCGAGTTTGAAAATCGGTAGATCCGAGATGCTTTCTGTGGAAAACTAAAACTAAGTTTTTGAATTAATCTTTTGCAAAAATCTCTGCTTTTGTGATGCTCATCCACTCTATCTTATCCATAATCTATTCACAGGGTCAGCAGTCAGTTTGCAACATGTCTGATCAAAGTGACAGCCAGAATGTGTCTGAGCAGCAAGTTGTGATGAGTGAGGGCACTAGCCCCTCAAGCTCTTCTGATGATGGCAGTAAGAGCACCCCCAGCAATCTGCCCAAGGCTGCCACACGTCAAAGGAAGAAGAGAACGTCTGATTCTGAGGATGAAGACTATGTGGCAGAGGAAGAGGCCACATCAAAGAGAGCTGAACCAGCTCAAGGAACCAAGCCAGGGCTGAAGATCAAAAGGCCAGCAGGCAGGCAGCCCATGTCAAAGGCTAGGGCTTCAACTATGAAGCCTGCTCCCACTGAGCCCGTTGCTGCTGAGGGCAAGAAAAGGAAAGAGAGGATGAAAAAGACTGTAGCCAGAGTGCTTGGGAAGGCCTCCATCATGGTCGATGAGGAGGAGGAAGAAGAAGAGGTTGCTGCACCAGCACCCAAGGCAGCCAAATTCATGGGAGATGCTATAAGGTCAGGAACAGCTGCATCCAAGCCCAAGGAAGCACCTAAGGCTGCATCTAAGCCTAAGAGTGCACCCAAGAGAAATACACGAAGCATCCCAGCTGCAGAAAAGAACAAGGCCCCAATGCCTGAAGCTATTGAAGAAGAGGAAGAGAGTGTCCTTAGGAAGCTCAAGCCCAAGATCCCAGACCACAACGATGCTCATCCTGTGGCTAAGGATATGAAGCTCAGGAGAGATTCAGGGCTGAGGAAATGGAGAGAAGCAGACCCGTATGCTTCTAGGAGAAGGACTGTCGTGGATTACAGATTCCATACCAAGGAGCAACAAGATTTCTATGAGACTGTTTTGCTTGACAAGAAGCCAATCGTTTGTGACATGAGATGGGTCGACTGGACCTACATCAAGGACAATGAAGAGCACTACCCCGGTGTATTTGACAGCTTTAGTGCGTGTGGAGTTGCAGACTTTGTTGGGCAGAAGCTCACAAAGTGGAACGAGGAGCTGATCATGCAATTCTACTCCACAACACACTTTTATCCGGATGGCAGGATCACATGGATGTCTGAGGGTACAAGGTACCAATCCACTGTGAAAGAATGGGCGAAGTTGATCAATGCCCTAGAGGAGCAAGCTGATGACTTGGATATTTATGCCAAGAAAAAGATGGATCACAACTCCATGTCCAACATGTACAAGGAGATCCCGAATGAAGCGCTTGACACGTTCAAGTTTGGCTCAGTGCACTATCTGCTCTCAGGATTGCCTACGATCAACTGGATCCTTAGGCACACCCTTCTGCCCAAATCTAGAGATCACAAGATGATCAGAGGTCACGCGATCAACCTGCTTCATGTTTTTGACGTGCCTCAGAAATTCAAGGTCATGAGTCTAATCGTGGAAACAATCAAGAGGACAGCTGCAGACCAGAAGAGGAGTTGTGGGTATGCCCCACAGATTCAGGAGCTCATCAACTCCAAGATGGGCACGGACGTGTATTTATTGGATAAGGAACACCTGCCCATCCGTCCAGATTTTGAGGATAACCAAGTGGTTATGACTGAAAATGAACCCTCATCTGCACATGCACAAGCTCAGAAGGAGAAGGCGAGGAAGGAAAAAGCTGCCAGGATGCCTACTCAAGCAGAGGCATCTGATTACTTCTTGAAGACCAAACAAGAGCAGCTCGGTTACCTGATAGCGTCCACCCTGCGTATTGAGCAAGGACTTGCCACCCTGACTCAGAACCAGGCGAGCCTAGAGAGGATCATGGAACAGAGATTCTATGACATGGACATCAAGGTGACAGAAATACAGACCGCCGTGGAGCAGCTTCAGGAGGACATGAATAAAAGGAGAGGCAGGACCACAACTGATGCTTTTGTCAGGGTGCCACGAGGTCCGAGGTTGTCTGCACTGCCAGTTGCTGACACCAGAGCCACAACGTCCGCACCAGCTACAGCCTCCGTTCCACCAGCTCTAGCATCCACTTCAGCCTCGACTCCGACCACTTCTACTGAAGGCTTCGTCCTTGGCGTGCTCCGGACTCCACCACCACCTGAAGATCAAGCCTGAGCGTCGACTTAGCACTATGCATTTTCTAGAAACTTTTTTGGTAACTTGTTGCCAAAGGGGGAGAAGATGTATAGATCATAGGCTTCGAGAGAGAGAGTGTTGCTTTTCTCTCTTTATTTGGTGGTTTTTCGAACTTTGTTTGCTTGTGTGTGAGATACTATGCCCTTATGTTTGTGAGACATCGATGATCATGTGTTTGATCATAAGCTACACTTAATGTTTGCTTAATGCTTGCTTAAATATTATTATTCTATCTATCGTTTAAGATCATTCACTATTCTTGGTGATGAGTGCATGCATTTCAATCTTATCATTTTTAGCGCTCCACCAAGATGTATGTGACATGGAAGAGTAACCCGTGATTCTAACTCCATGTGCATTTGCAATCCAAAGCAAATTTTAAATATGCACAAATTTAGGGGGAGCTCTTATTTGTCACATACTTCTCAAAGTGACGATATATTTCATGCTTATTATCATTTGTCGAAGCTTTGATCTATATGTTGTCATCAATTACCAAAAAGGGGGAGATTGAAAGTGCAACTATCCCTAGGTGGTTTTGGTAATTCATAACAACATATAGCTCATTGAGCTAATGCTATTCCAAGATGATCATTTCAGGAAAGCTCAATGATTGGCATGGCATGGATGTGAAAGTGGAACCCTCAAAATGCTAAGGACAAAGAATTGGCTCAAGCTCAAAAGTTTAAGACTCCTCATTTTATATCTTAGTGATCCAAGATCACATTGAGTCTTTAGGAAAAGCCAATACTATCAAGGAGGGATCAGGTGTTGCTTAATGAGCCTCTTGCTTTATGTGCTTAGTGATATGCTCCAAAATCCTCAACCACTTTTCCATATCCATAAATGACCTAAACCCTAAGCCAAACTCGGTCATACCGATTCTGTCAATCCGGCGCCACCGAGTTTCACTTGTCATTTGCCACTGCCAAACCCTAGCAATTCGGTCCTACCGATAAGGTTCTCGGTCTCACCAAGATGGGCTTGCAAACTCTCTGTTTCCCTTTCGTAACTTTTCGGTCTCACCAAAAGAGCGAATCGGTCCCACCGAGAATGCAAGGTAAACTCCATGTTTCCTTCTTGTAACGTTTCGGTCTCACCGGAAGAGCAAGTCGGTCCCACCGAGTTTGCCTGACCAACTCTCTGGTTAGCTAATTGCCGAACTCGGTCTCACCGAGTTTGTGCGATCGGTCTCACCGAGATTACGTTATGCCCAAACCCTAACCGAATCGGTCCTACCGAGTTGCATCTCAGTCCCACCGAAATTCCTAACGGTCACTAGGTTTACTATTTCGGTCAGACCGAGTTTTTTGATTCGGTCCCACCGAGATTGGTAGATTGTGTGTAACGGTTGGATTTTGTGTGGAGGCTATATATACCCCTCCACCACCTCTTCATTCGAAGAGAGAGCCATCAGAACACATACATCACTCCTACTCATATGTTCTGAGAAAGAACCACCTACTCATGTGTTGAGACCAAGATATTCCATTCCTATCATATGAATCTTGATCTCTAGCCTTCCCCAAGTTGCTTTCCACTCAAATCTTCTTTCCACCAGATCCAAATCCTATGAGAGAGAGTTGAGTGTTGGGGAGACTATCATTTGAAGCACAAGAGCAAGGAGTTCATCATCAACACACCATTTGTTACTTCTTGGAGAGTGGTGTCTCCTAGATTGGCTAGGTGTCACTTGGGAGCCTCCGACAAGATTGTGGAGTTGAACCAAGGAGTTTGTAAGGGCAAGGAGATCGCCTACTTCGTGAAGATCTACCGCTAGTGAGGTAAGTCCTTCGTGGGCGATGGCCATGGTGGAATAGACAAGGTTGCTTCTTCGTGGACCCTTCGTGGGTGGAGCCCTCCGTGGACTCGCGCAACCGTTACCCTCCGTGGGTTGAAGTCTCCATCAACGTGGATGTAGGATAGCACCACCTATCCGAACCACGGGAAAACATCCATGTCTCCAATTGCGTTTGAATCCTCCAAACCATTCCCTTTACATTCTTGCAAGTTGCATGCTTTACTTTCCGCTGCCAATAAACTCTTTGCATGCTTGCTTGAATTGTGTGATGATTGCTTGACTTGCTCTAAGATAGCTAAAATCTGCCAAAAACTAAAATTGGGAAAAGGCTAAGTTTTTAATTGGTCAAGTAGTCTAATCACCCCCCCTCTAGACATACTTTCGATCCTACAGTGTGTCTTTTTAGGCTATAGCCCCATGCATAAAGGGGTCAAGTGCCTTGATGTTCCTACTGGTCGGGTCTATATATCACGAGATGTTGTATTTGATGAGTCCGTGTTTCCCTTTGCCTCTCTTCATCCTAATGCCGGTGCACTTCTCCGCAAGAAAATTCTTCTTCTTCCTTCACATCTTCGGTCTTTTGATCATGGGGGCGACAATTGTACTAACCAATGTGATGATATTCCTGCTAGTACTGGTCTCTCTCTTATGCCTGTGTAGGTCACTGGAGAAAACGGTGCTCAAAATGACCAAGATTTCGAAAATATGGCTCATTTTGACCCAATATTGCATGCTGAGGAAGAAGACAATTGTACGACGACATTGCAAGCAACAACAATAAATGCTACAACCGTTATAACTGAAATGGTACAACCGTCAATGAAGATGTTGCAACCATTGAGATGACGTGCTACAACCAATGAGGAACGCCATGCTACAACCATCAAGACAGATGTTACAACCGGTAGAAAAAAATGTTGCAAACAATAACATAAAATGTTGCATGGTTGACTGAGACTTGGTTAAATCTCAGTCAACTGATTTTTTAGCAGGACCGGCGAGGAGGGGCCGGTCCCTTGTGTCGCCGATTGGGGTCGAGGAAATGGGCATGCCAACAACCTCCATTACTACTACCTGTGGGAAACAGCATCCATCCACTGCTCTTTAATTCCTCTCTCTAAAACAAAAGCTATACTCTCTGTTCATCTCTCTCTCACACACACATTCACTGAGTTCCTGACATGATCGATCGATAGATCATTATACATGTAGCCACCAAACAGTTGATGTATGGTGTGCAAATGACGATGATAATCGATGCACTCTAGAAACCACAAACAGTACGTATGTGCGTGTGATGATTTAGGCCCACGTACATATGAGACTTTCTTGATCTGGGGTTTGAGCACGACGTCGCACCCATACGTTCATACTGCGGTTGCGGGATCACCAAGCGTGGCAAGAAAAGCAGCGCGTGTACTCGTGTTAGTAGTATTAGTGCACGATATCTAGGGTATAGCCACTGTACTACTCCGATGAACGATATCTAGGGTATAGCTACTGTACTACTCCGATGACGAGGACGACGACGTAGCCATTCATCTGTCGCTATCCGTATCAGTAATGCAACTCGATCGGCGAGGCATGTGGGTGTGTACGTGTTGTACTCCTTCCGTTTTTAAATATAAATCTTTTTAAAGATCTCAATACGGGCTACATATGAATATATATAGACATATTTTAGAGTGTAGATTCACTCACTTTATTTTGTATGTAGTTCATATTGTAATCTTTAAAAGATCTTATATTTAGAGGCGGAGGGAATACATAAAAACCCACAATGTTACGAGGGGTACGCATGTTCAGTTGTGTCGAACTAAAAGTTAATTAGCTAAACCAAAGGATGCGATTATCTGGTGAACGATCGCTAAGGGTAAATTGGCAGCGAACGCCCAATTTGCCATGTCGAAATAACAATAGTTGCCAAGCATTTTGTAAGGAAATGCCATGTGATGTACGGATGGGGAAATTGCCATATGTAGGGAAAGAAATACCTGTGATATTTTTTTTACATGCATGTGATCTAGATCCAATGGCTGTGAGCGCGTTCCCTGGCACTGTCTTTTTAGCGAATGTCCGCACGTTAGCATTTCTAAAATAAAGAAAGCATTCGCCCATCAAGATCTTTTTTTAGTCATGGATCATCGAGATCTTGTGTGCATGGACAGCTTCCAATGATCATATATATCATAGAATTGGGAACGAGTAAGTGCACTGTGCAACATATATACACTCAAGCACCGGTGCGCGCCAATAACTTAACTAACTACTTGCATAAATAAAAAGGTACTTTCTCCATACTAAAATAAAGGACATTTTACAGTTTAAATTGAACTAAGAAAATGTCTTATATTTTAATACAGCGGTAATGCAAAGGGGACATTAATGTTAAAATAAAATCTTAATTACGGGCCGTGGTATTACTAGGGCGCACGTACACCGCTTATATTAGCCACTGTGCTGCTACGGCTACTCTTTGATCAGTGCTAGCGCGCCTTCCAAGACGGCGTGCAGAGGCATGTGTATACATATCCATGTATGTGTTGTACTGTGATACTGTTGTTTGGTTCCGGTTGCAGAAGGGACAAATCGGAGTGTGCATGTTAGCTAATGCTCGGTCCTTTGCTTTTGAAAAGAATGCAGCACCGTGCCGGCCGTGGACTGTGGCGGGGAATTGACGAGCCTTGCCGTGTCGCCGTTGAGGTAGAGATCTCGCGTGGTCTAGGATTTAGGCATCTCCAGCCGCGTTCTCAACAGGGTCTCTTAGGCCACATTTTTTGTGCCGGCATCGAAAAAACGGCCCAGTTGCACCCCCAGAACGCCGAAAATCGCCGGTTCGAATCTTTTTTTCGTCCGGCGGTCACAGGCCGAATCCGGCGTGCTGAGGAGCAGTTGGGGGCTCCGGCGCTAGGGAAAAGCACGCCTGGCCCACACCGATAGGGAAAAAGTTAAGGTTTTCTTTCCCCGACTCGCCTCGCACCCCCCGCGCCCTCGGCCACCACTAGCTATATCCCGGCGACGGCCGCCGCCCTACTCCGCTAGATAGCCATTCCCCGCCGGAAAATAGCAGCGCTTCGCCGCGGCAGCCCCTCCCACAACAGCTGGGCGTTTCCGGCCGCGGAGGCGCGGTTTAACGGCGGGTACACGCCCACCGAGCGCAAGGTGTTCGGCGTTTTGCCTGCCTCGGCGATGGACTCGGATGAGGAGGAAGAGCTCGCCGCGCTGCTGGAGGAGGAAGCCGCGGCCGACGTCCAGGAAGAAGAGCATCTCATGGTGCTCGCCGCCCTCGCCCAGCTGCTAGCGAGCAATGAAAAGCCGCGGCGAGGTGGCTCGGCGCCGGGGCGGATGAAAGCAAAGAACCGGCATCGTCTCCAAGGCTACTGCATGCTCTACTCCGACTACTTCGCCGATGCTCCACTTCATGGCGAGAGAACATTTCGGCCCCGTTATCGGATGAGCTGAAAGCTCTTCCTCAGAATTGTGAATTCCATCCGGGAGTTCGACAACTACTTCAAGTGCAAGATGGATTGCACTGGCGCTCTTGGATTCACATCCATCCAGAAGTGCATGACAGCGATGAGGATGCTTGCATATGGAGCTCCCAGTGATTCACTCGACGACTATGGGCGCATGGCCGAGTCCACCAGCATAGAGTGTTTCTACAAGTTCTGTCGGGCAGTGGTGGCAGTGTTTGGGCCACAATACTTGAGAACACCCAATGTGGAAGACACTGCTCAGATCCTAGCCCAGAATGCAGCAAGAGGATTTCCTGGGATGCTTGGAAGCATCGACTGCATGCATTGGAAATGTAAGAATTGCCCATTTGGTTGGCAAGGGATGTACAAAGGCGCCAAAGGTGGTTGCAGTGTGGTGCTTGAGGCGGTAGCCACACAAGACCTTTGGATTTGGCACTCCTTTTTTGGTATGCCAGGAACTCACAATGACATCAACGTGCTGCAGTGCTCTCCTGTTTTTGCCAAGCTCGTTGAGGGTCATTCTCCTCCAGTGAACTTTGAGATCAATGGGCACCAATACAACAAGGGGTACTATCTAGCAGATGGCATCTATCCGAGATGGTCGACATTTGTGAAGACGATCTCAAACCCTGTGCCAGGAGGCAAGAACGCCTGGTTTGCGAAAGTTCAGGAGGCTTGCCGGAAGGATGTCCAGCGGGCATTTGGTGTGCTCCAATCTCGATTCGCTGTTGTTTGGTACCCCGCTCAGACCTGGTCGAAAGATCAAATGTGGGAGATCACTTGTTGTGTCATTTTGCACAACATGATCATCGAGAGCGAGCAAGAAGACCCAGTGTTTGACACTGAGCCATACTACAGGCAGGGTCCTCTAGCCGAAGTTGATCAGCTACCGGCAACTTGGACTGCCTATCTCAGTATGCGTCAGGAGATCCGAGACCCACAGGTGCGTCATCAACTGCAGAAAGATCTGATTGAGCACCTATGGAGGCTCAAGGGGGACGCCGTGTGATGAAATAAGAGTTTTTATTTGTTGAACTATATAATTTGTATTGAACTATTTGTTGTTGTACTATTTTGTTGAAGTATTTGATTTTTTTGTGATGAAATATGTGATAAAAAATAATTGTGTTGATAATTAAACGCCAATACACGGCGAAACCACGCCGAATATGGGCCTATTCTCGCCCATATGGGCCCTTTATTCGCCGAAATTGGGCTGCAAAGTGGACCAATTTCAACGCCTGGGGGCGAGCTGGGGGCGACGATTGGGCGCAAAATCGCCCCCAGCGTCGATTGTATCGCCGGCTCACCCCCAGGGAGCGATTTTTTGCCCCTCTTGAGGGGCCAACAGCTGGAGATGCCTTTAGGGGGTCTAGGAAGGGATTTGAGGCTTGGGACTTTTTTTTCTTTTCAATATCATGTACAACAAACCAATCTATTTGTTTATGGTATTATCACTTCGTTGTCATGATGTCATCTTGAGCGCTAAATTTGGTCTTTGGTAGTAAAGGCATCTTCAACGAGGATCGCTAGAATAGGCGTAAATGTTGAATCGAGAGGTCCTAACACTGTTAGTCTTCCAACTCGGCTCATCAAATTGGTCCGGGCCAGTCTAGACACTCGAGATTTCACAAACCGCACTCGAACTGGAGGGAGGCCTAGGGGAGTCCGGACGTCTACCCCATCCTCTCTTTCTTCTCCTGATCTGCCTAGCCCGTTGTCAGTCACAGCTCACAGTAATTTAAGGGACGCGGTTGGATGACGGGGCTATCCACAAATATGTTCCTCTACGCGAACATTTGACGAAGTCGGTTTGGTGATCCGCTTTCAAGATGATAGTTTGTATGTGATGAGAGACGAGAATTAGACAACTCCCTAGCAAGGCTAAGCACGTGCGTTTAGGTCTCTCTAACTCCAAGAGGATCTTGCTGCTGCTAGCTGCAAGTCTGCAATGCAAAGAGTATAATTTGGTTAGCACTAAGAGTTTCAGGTCCGTGGTAGCTACTTAGGACAACAGAATATACCAATAATACTTATCTACCAACATTTGGCATTGCTAATATTTGACAAGCCAACATTTGGTAAAATTAAAATGAAAGGAGGCAAAAGACTTGCCTCATTCATTAATTAAGAGGGGGGAAAGGAGTTTAAAGTTTGTGTTACAACACCCATCGTGTTACAACACCACTATAACAAGCCTACTCTCGTGGCGTGATAGATCCCAATTTTTTTGCACCCGCGGTGACCCAAGTTTGAGCCCCAATCTTGATGTTAGCTAGTAAAACTGTCGGTGGGACACTCTTGAATTGGAAGATGCGAGCGTTCCTTTCATTCCAGATTGTCCAAGAGGTAAGCATAGAGAGGGTAGCCATGGCCTTCCTATTTGGTATGGTAGAGTCGGAGAGCTCGATCCACCACTCTTTGGTTGACCGTGCCAGGTGCCAAGTGGAAGTGTTGATGCTTTCGAGCTGGAGCCAATCTTTTACCATTTCCCAAAGTCTAGTAGTGTACCGGCATCTGAAAAGGAGGTGATCGACGGACTCTGGCACGCGCTTGCAAAGAGGACAAAACCCACAATTGGGCCACCCCCGATTGGCCAACCAGTCAGCAGTCCATACCCTATTTTGCATGGCCAACCACGCGAAAAATTTGACCTTGGGCGGCGCCAGGCCTTCCTCACTGCAAGCTCCATGGGTGAGCGGATGATTCCAAAAAACTGGGCCAAGTAGGCGGATTTCGCACTGTAAACCCCGCTCTCTGTGTGTTTCCACACAATGGCCATGGCTGCCCTCTCTATGCTCACCTTCAAAAAAAAAATCCCGCTCTTTGCGTGTTTTCACACAATGTTGTCTTCGGCGTGCACCTCAAGAGTCCATCGATCACCTCCTCTTCAGATGCCGGTACACTACTAGACTTTGGCGCGAAAAAATTGGTAAAATTAAAAGAGCCAACATTTAACAATCTTTTGTGAGATTGGCAACGAAAATTGATATACAACCAATCTTTAGCCAACATTTGACCGTTGCTAAAATTTGACATGCCAACTTTTGGCATCAAAACAATTAGGCTTCTATTGCTACGATGTACTTAAGGAACTTGTAGCGCCAGCAGTGCCAGTAATGGTTTGAAGGCTGGAGGGTCTCTTGTACGCACGTCAAGATCCCTGGCCACGTACTAGGTTGATCATAGGTTATCATACCACTAGACCGAATAGAACTGAGCACATCTGCAGTCACTGGTGCACACTACTTGCGCTGCCCGGACAGTACATGTGCGTATACGTTTTGACTTTTCTCCCTCGAAATGCGTCCACGAGCTAGGGCAATTCATCAATCCAGTAGAGCACAAAGCTCAAGCGTACGCGTACGTCCATGTAGAGTACCTACTGCTGGCTATTGCTTCAAAAGCGAAGTATAGGGGTCGTACATGTGCACAAGCCTAATGTTTTTATTTTTTGAAACAAGGCAAAAGGCTTGCCATTTTCATTAATAAAGAAGAGGGTTTAAGACAAGGCTCCCTAGAGAGGGTAAAAAGAAGTCCATCACTCTCGTGGCATTACAACGCCCAAGTTTTTCGCTCCCGCCATCACCCATAATCTAATTTCCTCCTTAATGTTTCGCACTAGCACCACGGTGGGGGTTGTCGAGTTGCGGAAGACTCTCGCGTTGCGCTCCTTCCAAATCTCCCAAGAGACGAGCATCAAAAGGGAGGTCATCGCTGAGCGTGAAGGGGCCCTCGATTGGGCGATCTGGAGCCACCAGTCTTTCACCGAAGTAGCAGTGCTCCACTCCATAGGGATGACATCTTGGAGCCCAAGCCATTGGACAATGTCGCACCACACCCTTACAGAAAAATGATAGTGGCAAAGAAGATGCGTGGATGATTCTCCGGTTTGCATACAGAGGGGGCTGAGACCACAATTTGGCCATCCACGGCGTGCGAGTCTATCAGCAGTTCAGACTCTATTTTGCATCACGAGCCAGGTGAAAAATTTGCATTTCGGCAGCGCCCAAGATTTCCAAACAGTCACATGCATGGGCGAGCGTGTGTGTCCTTCAAATTGCGCATTGTAGGCTGACTTTGCTGAGTAGGAGCCGTCCATAGTGAATTTCCAAGTAATCCTATCAGGGGCATCAGCCACAAGATGAGCGGCACTGATCTTCTCCCAAAGGGAGCCGAATTGCTGAATGTGTTCCAGGGAGAGACCTTGATGCAGTTTAATTTGACTCACCCAGAAGTTGTTTTGCAAGGCTTCCTAGACCGTTGACTTTTTCTTTTTGAAACACTCAAAAATTTTGGGAGCAACATCTTTCGGCCTCCAACCGTCAAGCCAAGAGGACTCCCAAAAAAGAGCAGTAGCTCCATCTCCAATGGTGGCGGTCGTGGCTGTGGCGAAGAGGACCTTGTCCGCCTCGGTACATGGGTTTCCCAGACCAATCAAGGGCTTCGTTGGTTCGCACAAGCCTAATGTGGAGATAATTCATCACACCAATTACTCGACTCTCAGGACTGAAGCTACCACGAGGTATATAGACCATATTTCTCTTGACATGGTACACCATGGGCGAGTGGAGATGGCTACATGGGTGAAGAAAACAATGGACGGTGATGGAGCAACCAGGAGGTTGGATCTGGAATTCTGAAGTGGTGTTGGTGTAGCCAGCCCAACAACTGTCGTATGAAAAACGGAGATTCCGGCCATCTCAATGAGAAAAACTGAGATTCCAGCCGGGACAGTGCACACGTGAGATGTGACGGGACGTGACGACCACGCGCGCCCTCACCTCCGCCCGCCGCCTCCGCCGCCGCGGCCGGCCACCCCCCTCCAGCGACCAGCTCGCAGGGGGCAACTCACCCCGGGATCCACACAAAACCTTAATTTTCCTCGACCCTGGGGCTACGTCAAAGACTAAACTAAGCTCACATACAGAAAACTACGTCAAAAGCGGCCAAGCTGGGTCGTCCACGCTTCCCGTTGCAAGAAACTTATCTAAGTGGTCACTAAATTAGTTGATCCATAGCACTAAGTACTGTACACAGAAGGTTTGACTGGGATTCAGTGTTCAATGATCCCTGGACTAATAACTAAGCATAATCTCTCATTGCCATCGTCTCGTTTTACTGCTGACTCTTGAGTGATAGTAGTTTCATTTGGAGATGAAGATGTAGACGGTGAAATCCTGCGATAACGAACCTACCGGATCACGAACCATAAACTACATGCCTGCGTTTACTCCCTGAGACCCACCAGCGTAAACCAGCAGATCAAGTGAGCAAGGTGAAAAGTTTTCGGTCAGTTCAAGCAGGTCATCAGGTGAGTGAGAAGCGCAATCTTAAAGCACTCTGTATTCCACAGGCAGAGCTTAGACCGCGGTTAGTTTAGACGCCTGTTTCTGGTCCGGCGATCGCTCGATCACGTGCACTCCTGCATCGTGTGAAGTTTTCTACTCGACTTTCGTTTTGCGTGTCCTTTGGACTTGGGATCATGGGGATCGGGGCACTCTCTAGTGTCGTTGACCCGATGCGCCATGATCATTTTCTTGGGGGTCGGTGAGCTAGCAGCCAAGCACACGTGAAGCAGGGAGATCGAGTGAGCTCGAATCAAGGTCAGTGGCGTGTGTAACGTACCAGAATATCAGTTTCAGTTTGTCAATGAAGTTGGAACCTTCCTGGCACCCACAAATTCAGAAAAGAAAAGACCAAGTGAGGAAATGGATGGGCATGACACTGCTTACAAGTGCAGAGCACATAAAACAGAAAGAAAGAAAGAAAACACCATGTTGGGAAAAGCTTTTTTGATAGTTTCTGTACGTCCCACGAATGATCACTGACAAATGCATACAAGTTGCATCAGGGCGGCAGCTCCATGACGAATTTGAGAGAGAGAGAGAGAGAGAGAGAGAGAGAGAGAGAGAGAGAGAGAGAGAGAGAGAGAGAGAGAGAGAGAGAGAGAGCCACTTTACGCTTTACATTCTGTTGGAGAATCAAGAACATTGCACGATCGATCTACATTTCATTATGCAACTCCCAAATCTCCATGGATACGCAACGTGCCATGTGCGGTGCCTCCCCCGCTAAGCTGTCCTCCTCTCGTCGTGTTCGATACATCAAAAGCATCATGCGACACCGCGCCGTGCGTGGAGTCACACTTTGGTCTTTTGACCACGGAAAGCTAAAAAGGAAGGCGATATGCAGGGAAAAGAATCATCCCGTACGTAGTACGTGCAAAAGTACAACTTCCCTGTATACATTACATGCCGATGGTCTAGCATGCGCATTGCATGTTTTTGGCATCTTGTTGCATGCATGCATGCATGCACGTCTACCCACGCCACGTTCTTGGCTCCATATGAAAACGTCTGTTTCAGGCTGTATGGAGCAGGTACGTCCACGTAGAAATTGACAACTTGCACCGTGTGGTGATACGCTTGCATGGCTATACTGAACTACTCACTTCATTTCTAAATATTTGTCTTTTTATATATTTCAAATGGTTACCACATATGAATGTATATAGACATATTTTACAATGTAGATTCACTCATTTCGCTCTATATGTAGGTATCATTTAAAACCTTTAAAAAAACACATATTTAAAAACGAAGGGAGTATTTTTTTTTCTCGAGAATATAATACACTGGTTGACATGCACAAGCAAACTACGTGTGCACGTCCACGTGTGTACACATGCATAGACATAAGTAATCGTAAATACCATGCTTCCTAGAAAGGGACTCTTGTGGTGCATCAGGCATGAGGTAACGATCAGCGTATCGCTCGTGTGCATTGGCCGAGCCCACCTGCCTTGTGGTTGTGCGGGAGGGCTTCAAAGTTTTTTTTTAAACACACTACAGACGCAAGCGGTCATACACACGTGCATACATTCATTCCTATGAACGTACATACGCACATCCTATCTTTGTGAGCACCTTCAAAAGACTAAGTCGGCATATCATTTTAAAATTTACGACTCCTCCCACTGAATACACATCACCGAAAATCCTAAAATAAATCCAGAAATAAATGCGAGCATCAGGACTTGAACTCTGGTGGGCTGGAGAGATACCACGGTCCTTCTAACCATCTAGAGATTGGTTCGCGGAGGGCTTCAGAGTTGTTTGGCGACTGAAGAGATCAGTTTGTCACCTCTTCTGTCTTGCCCGCTCAGCAGTGGGGTTGGTTCATTTGGGAGCGCGCTGGACTGGATCTTCTTCCCGCGTGAGGTTTGATGGACAAAAAAGTTAAAAAGGAAGTGGCCTCTACTATCTTTCAAAAAGTGACACGAAGAGCACACCCTATAAAAATGGGTGATGCACTTGCTTTGTGGTTGGGAAGGCCGGTGAGCAAATTGAGCTCGCAAGGTTCACGCACTCAAGGGTCAAGAACGGCCGACACTAGACTCACGGGTGAGAAGTAAAAAAGAAGTGGTTTTACTTGATAACCCGCAACCTCTTGGCAAAAACGATTTTCTGGGTGTAAGGAAGCGCTCGAGCCCTCCGCCGCCTGCCACTCCGGTAGCAGCGTCCCCCCCCCCCCCCCCCCCCCTCTCCCCCCTCCCCCCGCCTGCCACTTCGGCAGCGGCGTCCACCTCCCGCCGCTGGCTGACCCTGCCCCGGCCCCGGCGGCCACCCCTCGCGCCCTCCCCCACCCCTTGGCCGTCTGTCCCCTGCCGTAGGCATGGCCAACAGCCCCCGTTCGGTCACCTCCACGATCCGCCCCCCTGGTGAGAGGCCGGTGGTCTCCGGCCTTGGCATCTCCTCCAGCTCCGAGGCCTCTGAGGAGCGTGGCCCGGCGGTCGAGTCGTCAGCACCCGCTGCCTTGGTCGCGCCGCCTGGCTGGGAACAACCCCGGCCGTCCAGGAGGAAGCTGTGGCGTCGGCGCCTAGACGCCGCCGCCCAGGCGCCGCTGGTTCCGTCCCCGCCCAGAGAGCGCCGCGAGGTCTCGCCGGAGATGGTGGGCCTCTGCTTCCGCTGCTTCCAGGACGGGCACTTCAAGGTGGATTGCACCAACGACGTGGTTTGCTTCAGGTGCGGACTCCCGGGTCATGTGTCCAAGGAGTGCAAGAGGCCTCGCAGCCCCTCCCCCGAAGAGGATCTCCAGCGCGTCACGGCAGCGAAGGTTGCGCGGCAGGACTCCACTCCGGCTGCTCCTGGGGGCGGCTCCGGCCGGCGCGCCGGGATCCTTCTCACGCCACCGCCGCCTGCGGCCCTGGCCCCCAACGCCATCTGGCCGCAGCTTGCCGCCCCCCGCCTCGTCTGCCCCGCGATCGAGGAGCCCGGGCCGCACGACCTCTGCATCGTTCGCCGCTCCCCATCCATGGCCGCGCTCGAGGGTCGTCTCCAACATGCTATGGTGGCCTATGTGGGCGGTGCGCGCCATGACCTTTCCCCAAGCTTCGTCCTTGAGGCGCTGGGTGTTGGGGAACATAGTAATTTCAAAATTTTCCTACGCACACGCAAGATCATGGTGATGCACAGCAACGAGAGGGGAGAGTGTTGTCTACGTACCCACGCAGACCGACTACGGAAGCGTTGACACAACGTAGAGGAAGTAGTCGTACGTCTTCCCGATCTGACCGATCCAAGCACCGTTACTCCGGCACCTCCGAGTTCTTAGCACACGTACAGCTCGATGACGATCCCCGGGCTCCGATCCAGTAAAGCGTCGGGGAGGAGTTCCGTCAGCACGACGGCGTGGTGACGATCTTGATGTACTACCGTCGTAGGGCTTCACCTAAGCACTGCTACAATATAATCGAGGTGGAATATGGTGGTAGGGGGCATCGCACACGGCTAAGGAACGATCTTAATGATCAACTTCTGTGTCTAGGGTGCCCCCTGCCTCCGTATATAAAGGAGCCAAGGGGGAGGGGGCGGCCGGCCAGGAGGAGGGCGCAGGAGGAGTCCTACTCCTACCGGGAGTAGGACTCCCCCCCCCCCAATCCTAGTTGGAATAGGATTCCCCGAGGGGGAAAGAGAGAGAGGGGGGCCGGCCACCTCTCCTTGTCCTAATAGGACTAGGGGAGGGGGAGGCGCGTGGCCCACCTTGGGCTGCCCCTTTCTCCTTTCCACTAAAGCCCACTAAGGCCCATATGGTTCCCGGGGGGTTCTGGTAACCTCCCGGTACTCCGATAAAATCCCGATTTCACCCGGAACACTTCCGATGTCCAAATATAGGCTTCCAATATATCAATCTTTATGTCTCGACCATTTCGAGACTCCTCGTCATGTCCGTGATCACATCCGGGACTCCGAACTAACTTCGGTACATCAAAATGCATAAACTCATAATAACTGTCATCGTAACGTTAAGCGTGCGGACCCTACGGTTTGAGAATAATGCAGACATGAATGAGACACATCTCCGGTCAATAACCAATAGCGGGACCTGGATGCCCATATTGGCTCCTACATATTCTACGAAGATCTTTATCGGTCAGACCGCATAACAACATACGTTGTTCCCTTTGTCATCGGTATGTTACTTGCCCGAGATTCGATCGTCGGTATCCAATACCTAGTTCAATCTCGTTACTGGCAAGTCTCTTTACTCGTTCTGCAATACATCATCTCATAACTAACTCATTAGTTGCAATGCTTGCAAGGCTTATGTGATGTGCATTAGCGAGAGGGCCCAGAGATACCTCTCCGACGATCGGAGTGACAAATCCTAATCTCGAAATACGTCAACCCAACATGTACCTTTGGAGACACATGTAGAGCACCTTTATAATCACCCAGTTACGTTGTGACGTTTGGTAGCACACAAAGTGTTCCTCCGGCACACGGGAGTTACATAATCTCATAGTCATAGGAACATGTATAAGTCATGAAGAAAGCAAAAGCAACATACTAAACGATCGGGTGCTAAGCTAATGGAATGGGTCATGTCAATCAGATCATTTAACTAATGATGTGATCCCGTTAATCAAATAACAACTCTTTGTCCATGGTTAGGAAACATAACCATCTTTGATTAACGAGCTAGTCAAGTAGAGGCATACTAGTGACACTCTGTTTGTCTATGTATTCACACATGTATTATGTTTCCGGTTAATACAATTCTAGCATGAATAATAAACATTTATCATGAAATAAGGAAATAAATAATAACTTTATTATTGCCTCTAGGGCATATTTCCTTCACTGGGCGCGGTCAGGGGCATCGAGTCGGAGTAGAACACAAGTTATATGCACGAGTAAAACACGAGTGAGTTGTGGGCGATATAAGTCATACTGCCTACCAGCATGTCATACTTTGGTTCGGCGGTATTGTTGGATGAAGCGGCCCGGACCAACATTACGCTTATGCTTACGCGAGACTGGTTCTACCGCCGTGCTTTGCACACAGGTGGTTAGCGGGTGTCAGTTTCTCCAACTTTAGCTGAACCGAGTGTGGCTACGCCCGGTCCTTGCGAAGGTTAAAACGGCATCAACTTGACAAACTATTGTTGTGGTTTTGATGCGTAGGTAAGATTGGTTCTTACTTAAGCCCGTAGCAGCCACGTAAAACTTGCAACAAACAAAGTAGAGGACGTCTAACTTGTTTTTGCAGGGCATGTTGTGATGTGATATGGTCAAGACATGATGCTAAATTTTATTGTATGAGATGATCGTGTTTTGTAACAGAGTTATCGGCAACTGGCAGGAGCCATATGGTTGTCGCTTTATTGTATGCAATGCAATTGCCCTGTAATGCTTTACTTTATCACTAAGCGGTAGCGATAGTCGTAGAAGCATAAGATTGGCGAGACGACAACGATGCTACGATGGAGATCAAGGTGTCGCGCCGGTGACGATGGTGATCATGACGGTGCTTCGGAGATGGAGATCACAAGCACAAGATGATGATGGCCATATCATATCACTTATATTGATTGCATGTGATGTTTATCTTTTATGCATCTTATCTTGCTTTGATTGACGGTAGCATTATAAGATGATCTCTCACTAAATTATCAAGAAGTGTTCTCCCTGAGTATGCACCGTTGCCAAAGTTCGTCGTGCCCAGACACCACGTGATGATCGGGTGTGATAAGCTCTACGTCCATCTACAACGGGTGCAAGCCAGTTTTGCACACGCAGAATACTCAGGTTAAACTTGACGAGCCTAGCATATGCAGATATGGCCTCGGAACACGGAGACCGAAAGGTCGAGCGTGAATCATATAGTAGATATGATCAACATAATGATGTTCACCATTGAAAACTAATCCATTTCACGTGATGATCGGTTATGATTTAGTTGATTTGGATCACGTGATCACTTAGAGGATTAGAGGGATGTCTATCTAAGTGGGAGTTCTTAAGTAATATGATTAATTGAACTTAAATTTGTCATGAACTTAGTACCTGATAGTATCTTGCTTATGTATGTTTGATTGTAGATAGATGGCCCGTGCTGTTGTTCCGTTGAATTTTAATGCATTCCTTGAGAAAGCAAAGTTGAAAGATGATGGTAGCAATTACACGGAATGGGTCCGTAACTTGAGGATTATCCTCATTGCTGCACATAAGAATTACGTCCTGGAAGCACCGCTGGGTGCCAGGCCTGCTGCTGGAGCAACACCAGATGTTATGAACGTCTGGCAGAGCAAAGCTGATGACTACTCGATAGTTCAGTGTGCCATGCTTTACGGCTTAGAATCGGGACTTCAACGACGTTTGGAACGTCATGGAGCATATGAGATGTTCCAGGAGTTGAAGTTAATATTTCAAGCAAATGCCCGGATTGAGAGATATGAAGTCGCCAATAAGTTCTATAGCTGCAAGATGGAGGAGAACAGTTCTGTCAGTGAGCATATACTCAAAATGTCTGGGTATAATAATCACTTGATTCAGATGGGAGTCAATCTTCTAGATGATTGCGTCATTGACAGAATTCTCCAATCACTGCCACCAAGCTACAAGAGCTTCGTGATGAACTATAATATGCAAGGGATGAATAAGACTATTCCTGAGCTCTTCGCAATGCTGAAAGCTGCGGAGGTAGAAATCAAAAAGGAGCATCAAGTGTTGATGGTCAACAAGACCACTAGTTTCAAGAAAAAGGGCAAAGGGAAGAAGAAGGGGAACTTCAAGAAGAACAGCAAGCAAGTTGCTGCTCAAGAGAAGAAACCCAAGTCTGGACCTAAGCCTGAAACTGAGTGCTTCTACTGCAAGCAGACTGGTCACTGGAAGCGGAACTTCCCCAAATATTTGGCGGATAAGAAGGATGGCAAGGTGAACAAAGGTATATGTGATATACATGTTATTGATGTGTATCTTACTAGAGCTCGCAGTAGCACCTGGGTATTTGATACTGGTTCTGTTGCTAATATTTGCAACTCGAAACAGGGACTACGGATTAAGCGAACACTGGCAAAGGACGAGGTGACGATGCGCGTGGGAAATGGTTCCAAAGTCGATGTGATCGCGGTCGGCACGCTACCTCTACATCTACCTTCGGGATTAGTATTAGACCTAAATAATTGTTATTTGGTGCCAGCGTTGAGCATGAACATTATATCTGGATCTTGTTTGATGCGAGACGGTTATTCATTTAAATCAGAGAATAATGGTTGTTCTATTTATACGAGTAATATCTTTTATGGTCATGCACCCTTGAAGAGTGGTCTATTTCTGATGAATCTCGATAGTAGTGATACACATATTCATAATGTTGAAACCAAAAGATGCAGAGTTGATAATGATAGTGCAACTTATTTGTGGCACTGCCGTTTAGGTCATATCGGTATAAAGCGCATGAAGAAACTCCATACTGATGGACTTTTGGAACCACTTGATTATGAATCACTTGGTACTTGCGAACCGTGCCTCATGGGCAAGATGACTAAAACACCGTTCTCCAATACTATGGAGAGAGCAACAGATTTGTTGGAAATCATACATACAGATGTATGTGGTCCAATGAATATTGAGGCTCATGGCGGATATCGTTATTTTCTCACCTTCACAGATGACTTAAGCAGATATGGGTATATCTACTTAATGAAACATAAGTCTGAAACATTTGAAAAGTTCAAAGAATTTCAGAGTGAAGTTGAAAATCATCGTAACAAGAAAATAAAGTTTCTACGATCTGATCATGGAGCAGAATATTTGATTTACGAGTTTGGTGTACATTTGAAACAATGCGGAATAGTTTCGCAACTCACGCCACCCGGAACACCACAGCGTAATGGTGTGTCCGAACGTCGTAATCGTACTTTACTAGATATGGTGCGATCTATGATGTCTCTTACTGATTTACCGCTATCGTTTTGGGGTGATGCTTTAGAGACGGCCGCATTCACGTTAAATAGGGCACCATCAAAATCCGTTGAGACGACGCCTTATGAACTATGGTTTAGCAAGAAACCAAAGTTGTCGTTTCTTAAAGTTTGGGGCTGCGATGCTTATGTGAAAAAGCTTCAACCTGATAAGCTCGAACCCAAATCGGAGAAATGTGTCTTCATAGGATACCCAAAGGAGACTGTTGGGTACACCTTCTATCACAGATCCGAAGGCAAGACATTCGTTGCTAAGAATGGATCCTTTCTAGAGAAGGAGTTTCTCTCGAAAGAAGTGAGTGGGAGGAAAGTAGAACTTGATGAGGTAACTGTACCTGCTCCCTTATTGGAAAGTAGTTCATCACAGAAATCGGCTTCTGCGACACCTACACCAATTGGTGAGGAATTTAATGATGATGATCATGAAATTTTAGATCAAGTTACTACTGAGCCTCGTAGGTCAACCAGAGTAAGATCCGCACCAGAGTGGTACATTAATCATATTCTGGAAATCATGCTACTAGATCATGATGAACCTACGAACTATGAAGAAGCGATGGTGAGCCCAGATTCCGCGAAATGGCTTGAAGCCATGAAATCTGAGATGGGATCCATGTATGAAAACAAAGTATGGACTTTGGTTGACTTGCCCGATGATCGGCAAGCAATTGAGAATAAATGGATCTTCAAGAAGAAGACTGACGCTGACGATAATATTACTGTCTTCAAAGCTCGACTTGTCGCAAAAGGTTTTCGACAAGTTCAAGGGGTTGACTACGATGAGACCTTCTCACCCGTAGCGATGCTTAAGTCTGTCCAAATCATGTTAGCAATTGCCGCATTTTATGATTATGAAATTTGGCAGATGGATGTCAAAACTGCATTCCTGAATGGATTTCTGGAAGAAGAGTTGTATATGATGCAACCGGAAGGTTTTGTCGATCCAAAGGGAGCTAACAAAGTGTGCAAGCTCCAGCGATCCATTTATGGACTGGTGCAAGCCTCTCGGAGTTGGAATAAACGCTTTGATAGTATGATCAAAGCATTTGGTTTTATACAGACTTTCGGAGAAGCCTGTATTTACAAGAAAGTGAGTGCGAGCTCTGTAGCATTTCTGATATTATATGTGGATGACATATTACTGATTGGAAATGATATAGAATTTCTGGATAGCATAAAGGATAATTGAATAAGAGTTTTTCAATGAAAGACCTCGGTGAAGCTGCTTACATATTAGGAATAAAGATCTATAGAGATAGATCAAGACGCTTAATTGGACTTTCACAAAGCACATACCTTGACAAGATTTTGAAGAAGTTCAAAATGGATCAAGCAAAGAAAGGGTTCTTGCCTGTGTTACAAGGTGTGAAGTTGAGTCAGACTCAATGCCCGACCACTGCAGAAGATAGAGAGAAAATGAAAGATGTTCCCTATGCTTCAGCCATAGGCTCTATCATGTATGCAATGCTGTGTACCAGACCTGATGTGTGCCTTGCTATAAGTTTAGCAGGGAGGTACCAAAATAATCCAGGAGTGGATCACTGGACAGCGGTCAAGAACATCCTGAAATACCTGAAAAGGACTAAGGATATGTTTCTCGTATATGGAGGTGACAAAGAGCTCATCGTAAACGGTTACGTTGATGCAAGCTTTGACACTGATCTGGACGATTCTAAATCGTAAACCGGATACGTGTTTACATTAAACGGTGGAAATGTCAGTTGGTGCAGTTCAAAACAAAGCGTCGTGGCGGGATCTACATGTGTAGTGGAGTACATAGTTGCTTCAGAAGCAACAAACGAAGGAGTCTGGATGAAGGAGTTCATATCCGATCTAGGTGTCATACCTGGTGCATCGGGTCCAATGAAAATCTTTTGTGACAATACTGGTGCAATTGCCTTCGCAAAGGAATCCGGATTTCACAAAAGAACCAAGCACATCAAGAGACGCTTCAATTCCATCCGGGATCTAATCCAGGTGGGAGACATAGAGATTTGCAAGATACATACAGATATGAATGTGGCAGACCCGTTGACTAAGCCTCTTCCACGAGCAAAACATGATCAACACCAAGGCTCCATGGGTGTTAGAATCATTACTGTGTAATCTAGATTATTGACTCTAGTGCAAGTGGGAGACTGAAGGAAATATGCCCTAGAGGCAATAATAAATATATTATTTATTTCCTTATTTCATGATAAATGTTTATTATTCATGCTAGAATTGTATTAACCAGAAACATAATACATGTGTGAATACATAGACAAACAGAGTGTCACTAGTATGCCTCTACTTGACTAGCTCGTTAATCAAAGATGGTTATGTTTCCTAACCATGAACAAAGAGTTGTTATTTGATTAACGGGATCACATCTTTAGTTGAATGATCTGATTGACATGACCCATTCCATTAGCTTAGCACCCGATCGTTTAGTATGTTGCTATTGCTTTCTTCATGACTTATACATGTTCCTATGACTATGAGATTATGCAACTCCCGTTTGCCGGAGGAACACTTTGTGTGCTACCAAACGTCACAACGTAAATGGGTGATTATAAAGGTGCTCTACAGGTGTCTCCAAAGGTAGATGTTGGGTTGGCGTATTTCGAGATTAGGATTTGTCACTCCGATTGTCGGAGAGGTATCTCTGGGCCCTCTCGGTAATGCACATCACATAAGCCTTGCAAGCATTACAACTAAGGAGTTAGTTGCGAGATGATGTATTACGGAACGAGTAAAGAGACTTGCCGGTAACGAGATTGAACTAGGTATTGGATACCGACAATCGAATCTCGGGCAAGTAACATACCGATGACAAAGGGAACAACGTATGTTGTTATGCGGTCTGACCGATAAAGATCTTCGTAGAATATGTAGAAGCCAATATGGGCATCCAGGTCCCGCTATTGGTTATTGATCGGAGATTTGTCTCAGTCATGTCTACATTATTCTCGAACCGTAGGGTCCGCACGCTTAACGTTACGATGACAGTTATTATGAGTTTATGCATTTTGATGTACCGAAGTTAGTTCGGAGTCCCGGATGTGATCACAGACATGACGAGGAGTCTCGAAGTGGTCGAGACATAAAGATTGATATATTGGACGGCTATATTCGGACACCGGAAGCGTTCCAGGGAAGTTTCGGATAAAAGCGGAGCACCGGGGGGTTACCGGAACCCCCCCGGGGGGTTAATGGGCCTCATGGGCCTAAAGCGGAGAAGAGGAAAGGCAGCCAGGGCAGGCCGCGCGCCCCCTCTCCCCCTAGTCCGAATTGGACAAGGAGGGAGGGGCGGTGCCCCCCCTTTCCTTCCTCTCCTCTCTCCCTTCCTTCCCCCTCTCCTACTTGGACAAGGAAAGGGAGGGGAGTCCTACTCCCGGTAGGAGTAGGACTCCTCCTACGCGCCTCCTACTAGGGCCGGCCGCACCCCCCTTGGCTCCTTTATATACGGAGGCAAGGGGGCACCCTAGGACACACAAGTTGATCTTCGTGATCGTTCCTTAGCCGTGTGCGGTGCCCCCCTCCACGATATTACACCTCGATCATATTGTAGCGGTGCTTAGGCGAAGCCCTGCGATGGTTAAACATCAAGATCGTCACCACGCCGTCGTGCTGATGAAACTCCTCCCCGAAAGCTTTGCTGGATCGGAGCCCGGGGTGCGTCATCGAGCTGTACGTGTGTCAAGAACTCGGAGGTGCCAGAGTAACGGTGCTTGGATCGGTTGGACCGGGAAGACGTACGACTACTTCCTCTATGTTGCGTGAATGCTTCCGCTTCGGTCTACGAGGGTACGTAGACAACACTCTCCCCTCTCGTTGCTATGCATCACCATGATCTTGCATGTGCGTAGGAATTTTTTTGAAATTACTACGTTCCCCAACACTATCTTCATCATATTAATCTCCTACTACTTAGTTATTTCCTTTGCTATTTACTTTGCCTTTATTTTACTTTGCATCTTTATCATAAAAATACCAAAAATATTATCTTATCATATCTATCAGATCTCACTCTCGTAAGTGGCCTTATAGGGATTGACAACCCCTATTTGTGTTGGTTGTGAGGATTTATTTGTTTTGTGCAGGTACGAGGGACTCGCGCATAGCCTCCTACTGGATTGATACCTTGGTTCTCAAAAACTGAGGGAAATACTTATGCTACTTTGTTGCATCATCTATTCCTCTTCGGGGAAAACCAACGCAGTGCTCAAGAGGTAGCAAGAAGGATTTCTGGTGCCGTTGCCGGGGAGGTCTACGCAAAAGTCAACATACCAAGTACCCATCACATACCCTTATCTTCCGCATTACATTATTTGCCATTTGCCTCTCGTTTTCCTCTCCCCCACTTCACCCTTACCGTTTTATTTGCTCTCTCTCTATCCTCCCTCTCTTTCTCTATTTGCCTCTTTTTGCCCGCTTGCTTTTTATTTGCTTGTGTGTTAGTTTGTTTGCTTGTCGTTATGGCTAGTCCTTTACCTTCTGCCTCTATGTCTGAAATTGGGGAAACTATCGTCGATAATAATTCTGATGCTCCTACTAAAGAACCCACTATCTCACATACAAAAAGATTACGTGTTGGTAGTGGTAATATTATTGGAAAAGGAGTTATTCAAGATTTCTTTACTTGTGCCAGTGCTTTACCCTCTATGGGTAGTTCTATCCTTCATAGAACTAGTAGTCTTGCGGACGCTATTGCCATGCTTGTAGTTGAACTTGAAAGACAATTCATGCACATGCATCCTTCCATACAAAGGATTTTTCTGGAATTTTCTAATATTGAGCATTCTTCTATTAAGCGTGTCGCTACTATCTTTTTGGCTCGTGAGTTTAGATTCAAAATAAAAGAGGCCAAGGAAATCTTTGCACATTATAGGGTGGACGCTTGCCGTCCTCCCATAGAGGCTATCCTCTTTGATCAAGAAGAAATAATGCGTTTTTAATCTCTAGACTATGTTGCTTTCAATGAAAATCTTAGAAAAAGGGTTCCTACCAATGTTCTAGTTGATAGAATTTCTGAACTTAATGATGATTTGGCTATTCGAAATAACGAACTAGGATATTCTCTTGAATATAGGCTCACAAAGTTCTGTCAAAAGAATGCTTATAATGATGAATTGGTTGTGCAATATGAAGGACCAAAGGAGGAACCTATACCTCCCAAGGTTGATCTTGGGGACTTTTGTCCCATTAAATTTAGCTCTTTTGATTACTTTTGCTTGCCTCAAAGAAAACTTGCTGCCGAACGTAGAGAATATGAACTATCTTACTATTATGGCAATACCTAGATCTATTCTTGCTTGTTATGCCTAGCTAGGGCGTTAAACGATAGCGCTTGTTGGGAGGCAACCCAATTTTATTTTTATTTCTTGTTTTTTGCTCCTGTTTAGTAATAAATAATTTATTTATCCTCTCTTTTGGTTGTGTTTTTTGTGTTTAATTAGTGTTTGTGCCAAGTAGAACCGTTGGGAAGACTTGGGAAAGTCTTGTTGAACTTGCTGTAAAAACAGAAACTTTAGCGCTCACGAAAACTGCTGTCATTTTTATTTGGAAAGTGCTATTTAGCTAATTCTTTTTGAAGATGATTAATAGATAAATTCCTCACGTCCAGCAATTTATTTTAGAATTTTTGGAGTTCCAGATCTTGCGCTAGCTACAGATTACTACAGACTGTTCTGTTTTTGACAGATTCTGGCTTTCGTGTGTTGTTTGCTTATTTTGATGAATCTATGGCTAGTAAAATAGTTTATAAACCATGTAGAAGTTGGAATACAGTAGATTTAACACCAATATAAATAAATAATGAGTTCATTACAGTACCTTGAAGTGATATTTTGTTTTCTTTCGCTAATGGAGCTCACGATATTTTCTACTTTGAGTTTTGTGTTGTGAAGTTTTCAAGTTTTGGGTAAAGATTTGATGGATTATGGAACAAGGAGTGACAAGAGCCTAAGCTTGGGGATGCCCATGGCACCCCCAGGATAATCTAAGGACACCTAAAAGCCAAAGCTTGGGGATGCCCCGGAAGGCATCCCCTCTTTCGTCTACTTCTATCGGTAACTTTACTTGGAGCTATATTTTTATTCGCCACATGATATGTGTTTTGCTTGGAGCGTCTTGTACGATTTGTGTTGGAAATATGCCCTAGAGGCAGTAATAAATTAGTTATTATTATATTTCCTTGTTCATGATAATTGTTTATTATCCATGCTAGAATTGTATTGATAGGAAACTCAGATACATGTGTGGATACATAGACAACACCATGTCCCTAGTAAGCCTCTAGTTGACTAGCTCGTTGATCAATAGATGGTTACGGTTTCCTGACCATGGACATTGGATGTCGTTGATAACGGGATCACATCATTAGGAGAATGATGTGATGGACAAGACCCAATCCTAAGCCTAACACAAGATCGTGTAGTTCATATGCTTTAGCTTTTCTAATGTCAAGTATCATTTCCTTAGACCATGAGATTGTGCAACTCCTGGATACCGTAGGAATGCTTTGGGTGTACCAAACGTCACAACGTAACTGGGTGGCTATAAAGGTGCACTGCGGGTATCTCCGAAAGTGTCTATTGGGTTGGCACGAATCGAGACTGGAATTTGTCACTCCGTGTAAACGGAGAGGTACTCTAGGCCCACTCGGTAGGACATCATCATAATGTGCACAATGTAACCAAGGAGTTGATCATGGGATGATGTGTTACAGAATGAGTAAAGAGACTTGCCGGTGACGAGATTGAACAAGGTATCGGGATACCGACGATCGAATCTCGGGCAAGTATCGTACCGATAGACAAAGGGAATTGTATACGGGATTCATTGAATCCTTGACATCGTGGTTCATCCGATGAGATCATCGTGGAGCATGTGGGAGCCAACATGGGTATCCAGATCCCGCTGTTGGTTATTGACGGAGAGTTGTCTCGGCATGTCTGCATGACTCCCGAGCCCGTGGGGTCTACACACTTAAGGTTCGATGACGCTAGGGTTATAGGGAAAGTATGTACGCGGTTACCGAATGTTGTTCGGAGTCCCGATGAGATCCCAGACGTCACGAGGAGTTCCGGAATGATCCGGAGGTAAAGATTGATATATATATATATATAGGAAGTGAGGATTTGGTCACCAGAAGTGTTCCGGGCATCACCGGTAATGTACCGGGACCACCGGAAGGGTCCGGGGGTCCACCGGGAGGGGCCACCAGCCCCGGAGGCCTTTGTGGGCCAATAGTTGGAAGGGACCAGCCCCTAGATGGGCTAGGGTGCCTTCCACCAGGGCCCAAGGCGCCTCTAAGAGGGGAAGGGGGCAAACCCTAGGGCAGATGGGCCCTAGGGCCCATCCTGGTGCGCCCCCTCTCCCTCTCCCCTCTGGCCGCCACCCTAGATGGGATGTAGGGCTGCCGCCCCCCTTGGGGAGGGAACCCTAGAGGGGGCGCAGCCCCTCCCCTCCCCCTATATATACTTGAGGTATGGGGCTGCCCAACAGATGGTTTAATCTCCCTATTGGCGCAGCCCTACCTCTCTCCATCCTCGTCTCTCGTGGTGCTTGGCGAAGCCCTGCTGGAGTCCCGCGCTCCTCCACCACCACCACGCCGTCGTGTTGCTGTTGGACGGAGTCTTCCCCAACCTCTCCTTCTCCCCTTGCTGGATCAAGGTGTGGGAGACGTCACCGGGCTGCACGTGTGTTGAACGCGGAGGCGCCGTTGTTCGGCGCTTAGATCGGAATCAACCGCAATCTGAATCGCTACGAGTATGACTCCTTCATCCGCGTTCCTGTAACGCTTCCGCATCGCGATCTACAAGGGTATGTAGATGCACTCCCCTCTCCCTCGTTGCTAGATGACTCCATAGATTGATCTTGGTGATGCGTAGAAAATTTTAAAATTCTGCTACGTTCCCCAACAATTTGAGTCTTTACTTTTTAGTTTACCACAATCATCCTTGTTGTACACAATTTTGAGAGAGCCATGCATGATTTGGAATTTGTTAAAATACTCTATGTGCTTCGCTTATATCTTTTGAGTTATATAGTTTTGCTCTAGTACTTCACTTATATCTTTTAGAGCACAGTGGTGGATTTGTTTTATAGAAACTATTGATCTCTCATGCTTCACTTAGATTATTTTGAGAGTCTTAAATAGCATGGTAATTTACTTAAAATCCTATTATGCTAGGTATTCAAGATTAGTAAAATTTTCTTAAGAGTGTTTTGAATACTAAGAGAAGTTTGATGCTTGATGATTGTTTTGAGATATGGAGGTAATAGTATCAAAGTCGTGCTAGTTGAGTAGTTGTGAAATTGAGAAGTACTTCTGTTAAAGTTTGCAAGACCCGTAGCATGCACGTATGGTAAACGTTATGCAACAAATTTGAAACATGAGGTGTTATTTGATTGTCTTCCTTATGAGTGGCGGTCGGGGACGGGCGATGGTCTTTTCCTACCAATCTATCCCCCTAGGAGCATGCGCGTAGTACCGAGGTTTTTGATGACTTGTAGATTTTTGCAATAAGTATGTGAGTTCTTTATGACTAATGTTGAGTCCATGGATTATACGCACTCTCGCCCTTCCATCCTTACTAGCCTCTTCGGTACCGTGCATTGCCCTTTCTCACATTGAGAGTTGGCGCAAACTTCGCCGGTGCATCCAAACCCCGTGATATGATACGCTCTTTCACACATAAACCTCCTTATATCTTCCTCAAAACAGCCACCATACCTACCTATTATGGCATTTCCATAGCCATTCCGAGATATATTGCCATGCAACCTTCCATCATTCCGTTCATCATGACACATTCATTATTGTCATATTACTTAGCATCATCATGTAGTTGACATAGTATTTGTGGCAAAGCCACCGTTCATAATTTTTTCATACATGTCACTCTTGGTCCATTGCATATCCCGGTACACCGCCAGAGGCATTCTTATAGAGTCATCTTTTGTTCTAGTAACAAGTTGTAATCATTGAGTTGTAAATAAATAGAAGTGTGATGATCATCATTTTCTAGAGCATTGTCCAAAGTGAGGAATTATAAAAAAATGAGAGAAAAAGAGAGAAGGGACAATGTTACTATCATTTTCCACACTTGTGCTTCAAAGTAGCACCGTAATCTTCATGATAGAGAGTCTCTTGTTTTATCACTTTCATACACTAGTGGGAATTTTCATTATAGAACTTGGCTTGTATATTCCAACAATGGGCCTCCTCAAGTGCCCTAGGTCTTTGTGAGCAAGCAAGTTGGATGCACACCCACTAGTTTCTTTTGTTGAGCTTTCATTCATTTATAGCTCTAGTGCATCCGTTGCATGGCAATCCCTACTCCTTGCATTAACATCAATCGGTGGGCATCTCCATAGCCCATTGATTAGCCTCGTTGATGTGAGACTTTCTCCTTTTTTGTCTTCTCTACATAACTCCCCTCATTAGATTCTATTCCACCCATAGTGCTATGTCCATGGCTCGCACTCATATATTGCGTGAAAGTTTATAGGTTTGAGATTACTAAAGTATCACTACTGGAATCAGCTAATTTGCTATCTGCCAGCTCTTTGCCGTCTGCTAGCTGACGGCAAAGAAGCTCTTTGCCATCAGCTACCCAAAAGCAGACGGCAAAGAAACGGCAGACGGCAAAGCAGCTCTTTGCCGTCCGCGAGCTCTTTGCCGTCTGCCAGCAGACGGCAAAGAATCTTTGCCGTCCGCTTGCAGACGGCAAAGAGAGAGGTGGCCCCCACCCCCCATCCGTTTGGAAAAAAACCTTAAGGCCCACCTCTTTGCTGTCTGCCAGCAGACGGCAAAGAGGCAAAAGGGCGGACGACAAAGAGAGGCGGACGGCAAAGAGGGCACTACCTAACGGCCCGTACCCCATCCCCCCCCCCCCCCCGCCCGTTACACTCTCTGTTCTCTCCTCGCCGACGCGCCCCGCCACCACTTCCCACCCCGCCGCCGCCGCTGCGCGCCGCCGCCCGGTCGCCCCACCACCCGCCGCCCCACCGCCCTCCCGCCCCGTCGCCCCACCGCTCCGGCCCCCCGCCGCCCCACCGCCCCGTCGCCCCCCCCCCCCCCCCCGCCCCGGCTTCCCGCCGCCCCGGCCCCCCGCCGCCCCAGGCCGCCCCCGCGCCCCGGCCAGCTCCTCCACCGGGGGCCTCCTCCACCGCCCCGCCCCCCTCCTCCACCGGCCCTGCCCCAGGTGAGCCCCCTCCTTTTTTCTGTTTTTTTCTGTTTTTTCCTTTTTAGTTTTAGTTTAGATTTAGATTTAGTTTTAGTTTTAGTTTTAGTTTTAGGTTTAGATTTAGTTTTTTCCTTTTTTCTGTTTTATTAGTTTTAGGTTTATGTTTAGTTTAGATTTAGTTTTAGTTTTAGTTTTAGTTTTAGTTTTAGTTTTAGTTTTAGTTTTAGTTTTAGGTTTAGGTTTAGTTTAGTTTGAGGAAAGAAGAAGAAGAAGAGAAAAAGAGGAGAGGAGGAGAAGAAGAAGAGGAAAGAGGAAAGGAAGAAGAAGAAGAAGAGGAGTGTCGTGGTTCTAAGTCTGACAGTGAGGTAGGAGGGTGTATGAAGAGGCTAGACCTTAGCTATTGGGAAGTTGTAAGCACGCGAGGTTTACGAGTTCAGGCCCTTCTCTGTGGAAGTAACAGCCCTACGTCTCGGTGCCCGGAGGCAGTCGATTGGATTATGCGTGAGTAAGATGACAAGGGTGCGAACCCTTGATACTGAGGAGGGGGGTGGCTTATATAGAGTTCGCCAGCCCTCTCCTGCCCTCAGTAATGCAGGGTTTAAGGTACATTTAAGGTGGGCGTTACTGATAACGTCCCTAATAAAGCGTCATAATGATCATAAAGGCTACTTAATAACCGACCGTTTGCCCACGGAGTGACTTGAGGTCTTCTGGCAGTCGAGTGGTTGGCTCCTTGGTCGAGTGACAGCTCTTGGTCGAGTGTCTTCAATCCGTCGAGTGGGATATCTCCAAGTTGTCTGAAAGGTGACTTCCTCTAAGGATGTCCTACGGTAGGGCTCTTAGGACGGGTCCGTGTCCCTACCGTAGGTACATGACTACATCATTAGCCCCCGAACGGATCGAGGCTGGAGTGGAAAAAGAGGTTAGGGACCTTTTCATCCGACCCCTCGGGTTATTATGGGTGCTTCATTCTGGGTCGACTGTCACGGATGACGTCATTAACCTTTTTCAGTCGTCTTGATCCATTCCAGGTCTTTCGTCGAATGGATTTCTTCACCTGCGAGGCATCGAGCGCCGGCGTGCGCGGGATTTCCGTTTCGTCAAGTTGTTCTGCAGCTGGCGGAGATCACGGGATTCGGATTTTTTGGGAAGCGCGCGGAACGGGGGCGGCCGCAGTAATCGGGAGCGACAGCGCGAAGGCTCCTCGATCCCCGTGCCGCCTTTTTCGCCACGTACAGTGCGCGCGCCTGCCATGGGATTTGACTGGATAGCTCGGGCCTACCTGCCAGCCACTCGGGAGCGGCCCCTTATAAATAGTTGGCCCGGAGCCTCTCTTCAGTACGCGTGCTCATCTCTTCCTCTTCCTTCTCTGTTTCTCCGTCGTCTCCTCCGCTTCCTTCGCTCTCTCCCCGCCACCACAAAACCAGCCCGAGACCTCGCCGGCGACAATGGTGAAGGGCAAGACGACCGCTCTGGAGCGCGCAAAGAAGGCGGCGGCGGGGAAGGGAAAGAAGTCTACGCGCGGGGGTTCTTCCTCTCGGACGGCCCTGCCCAAGGGGTGGATCCAGGGCGACTGGATGCCCTCGGTGCTTCGTCAGGAGGACCTCGACGACCTGGTCGAGGGAGGAGTCATCCCCCACAAGGCGGCGCGTCTTCCAGGGGGAGAAATCGAGCCCCAGCCACGCGACGGTGAGCGCGTCCTCCTGGCGACTCACATTGACCGTGGTTTCTCTCTGCCGCCCCACTCTTTTTTCCGCAATTTTCTGAACTTCTTCGGGGCGCAGCTCCATCACTTCACTCCGAACTCCATAGTCTACCTCGCTGCTTTTATTTCTATGTGTGAGGCGTTCCTGGGGTGCCGCCCACACTGGGGACTTTTCAAGCACATCTTCACCATTCGCTCTCAGTCGGTGAAGAAGGCTAAGTCGAGTGACGAGAGGACACAGGTGATCCAGCTGTGCAGTGGTTTGGCGATCCAAACAAGGGGGAAAAGTTGTTTTCCCTCCATCACCTTTCCGGAGTCAGTTCGAGGGTGGCAGGCGACGTGGTTCTACTGCTAGGATCAAGTGACTCCAGGGCAGTCGACTGGACTTCCACCCTTCACCCTCGACCGAGCCGAAAAGCCGGCTTCTCTGAAGGTGACGCCCGAAGAAAAGGCCCAGGTCAAGACACTGGCGGGTCGAGTGGTCGAACTTGTCCGTGAGGGCGTGACAGGGATGGACCTGCTCGAAGTCTTCCTCAAGAGGAGAATCCAACCACTCCAGGCTCGGGACCACCCAATGTGGCTGTACTCCGGCCTCGAGGACTCCACTCGGATCCACCCGGAGGAGGTCACCGACGAAATGTTGGAGGGGTGGCTGTCAAGCATTACAGGGAACAAAGACAACCCCCGAGGAGCTAGGAGGGTCATTCCACTCGACAGCTCATATGAGGTCGACCAGGTGTGTCTTTATGTTTCCGACTAAAATCTTGCTTTCTGTATTGGTCTTCTTTTGAGTGAGTCGACTGACTTTCCATTTTGTCTGCTGTCTTTTAGGCGACTACTGAGATGTATTCGACGCCCAACGGGGCGCAGGGGTCGACCGAGGAAGGAGAAGGGAGCGGAGGCGAGAGCGGGGACGACCAGGGCGAGTGGGAGTCAGACGGCGAAGGAGAGGGAGGCGATGACATCTTCTCCAGCAAGGAGGAGGAGGAAGAGGCCGAACCTCCCTGCCCAGAAAGGCGATCCAAGCTCGTGCACGACCCGGCGCAGGGACGTGGTCAGGCGACTGCCTCCGTCGGGCCATCATCGAAACGCCCTCGGACCTCTTCTCCAACACCGACTAGGAAGGTTCCCAAGCAACCGCGCACGACGCAGTCCAAGCCGCCCAAGACTCTGCCGAAGATGAAGATAACTGTCCCTGTTATCTCCGGGTAACAAGCCTTGACTTCTTTCATCGATTGGAGGACATATCCTTAGTCGACTCGTTATGCTGAACTGGCGGATTCTTCGAAATTTGCAGTGCTGCTACCTCCGAGGTCTCAGCCAAGGACGACGACCAAGAGATGGGGGACGCTGCAACCTCCAACCCTGGTACGATCATTGACGTTTTGTTTTTGAGTTGGCTTGGTCGTTTCTTGCAATTTTGGTCGATTGAAAGTTCTTCCTGCAGCTCCTCCACAAGTTATCGACCTCCCGGATGACGATGACAACGAGCCGCTGAGGATAGGGAGGACCAAGAGGCTGTCGACTGACAGGGCTCCCCAGCCTGCTCCGGCGCCTGAGGCCGCGGCTCGGGACGGCGGCGATGCCCCTCGGGCTTCTGTGTCCTTCGCCAATCCCCTGTCAAGTGCGCAGCCCTCAGCGTCGACTGCCAATCTGACTGCCGATCCCCTGTCGAGTGCGCAGCCCTCGGCGTCGACTCCCGATCCGACTTCACTCTTTGTCGCGTACTCTGTCCCTGAAGACGAAGTAGCCGCTGCGAAGGAGGCCATACACCAGGCAGGGGTCATGATGGAACAGGTGAAGAAGGCTTGGGAGGCCAGCCAGGCGGCTTACGATGCGAGTTCGGCGCTTCAGAGTAACGTCCAGGTCAGTTGACTTGATACTTGTTTGTTTGAAGAGTCTTTCTCTCTCTTTCTTTTTCTTTTTGAAGATCTTTGTATCCGTACTTGTACACCCACTGGGTGTGTTTTCTCTTTGGTCGAACCAGTGGGGGAACGCTGAGTGCACCCACTGGGTGTAGTCCCCGAGACTACGGTGGACTGCTGGCAGTCGACTGTAGTCTGTATATTGTTTTTTTGAATCTGTACTTCTTCACTCGGCTTGGTCTGCCAGGTCGAGTGGTCCGTGTCCTGCCGACTGTGGGCAGTCGTTTTTTTTGGTCGAACCAGTGGGGGCACGCTGAGTGCACCCACTGGGTGTAGTCCCCGAGACTACGGTCGAATGTTTTTGATTCGGCTGTGGTCTTAAAAACGTCACCATTGTTCCTTAGTTACTCGGGAGCAACTTATCTCAAACGTCTGTCGGCTGGTTTTTCCTTTTGCAGAGATCCTGCGAACTTGCCGCTCATTATGCTGAATTGGAGAAACAGAAGATTCAACTGGACCTTGATCTGGAGCTGGCCAGGACGGAGTTGCAGACGGTCTGGGAGGGCGCCGCAGGTAAAGCGACTTTGTCGACTGATCTTGTTTTCAGGCTTGGGCATTCCTTTGCTGTTTCTGATTCAATCGCCGTTCTTTTGTAGGAGAATTGGAGAGAGCTTTGGCGAGGAAGGACCAGGACCTGGCTGTTGCCCGCAAGGCGGCTGACGACAAGATGGCTCTGGCCGAACAAAAGCTGGCTTCGGACGACCAGTTGGAACAAGAGAACACTAGGTTGCAGACCGCTCTGACTGATGCCAACAAGCTGACTGCCGGTTGGAAGAAGAAGAACCTCCTCTTGGGCGAGGAGATGGAAGGCATCGCCCGTAGGAGGGACGACCTGGAGAGCTACCTGAGGAACCTCGCCAAGAGGCTGTACATTAAACTTGAAGGTGCACGTCTAATTTTGACTGTTTTGTACTTTTTGTGCCGACTCAATCTTGTGATCGTTGGCTTATCTTTAGGTCTTGTGCAGAATTCTGTCAGAACTTCGAAGAGGAGACCGGGTGGATCGAAACGGGTCTGGACCCAATCAATTCTCCGGTGAAAGACGATACTGCCATGAACCTGCTCCGACTGGAATCTCGAATCGACGGCGCCGTGGATTACTTGGCTCGACTGAAGGTTGCCGTGTCGCGGATCGACTCGACACTTTGGCCAGAATCCGCGCTCCAGAATGATCTCGAGTCTCTTATGGCTCGACTTGAAAAAATCCCCGATCGAGTGCAGGAGTGGAAGAAGTCCTCTGCCCGGTGCGGCACTGACGTGGCTCTATCCTTAGTCCGTGTTCACTGCAAGGAGGCGCGAGAAGAAAAGCTGGCCGCCATCCAAGTCGCCAATACCAAGAGGCACAGCTTCGAGGACTTCATGGAGACCTTCATCGCTGCAGCTACTCGCATTACGGACGGAATCGACCTGGATGAGTTCGTCGCTCCTGCCAGCCCTCCTCTTGAGGAGTGAGAAAACTTTTTATGCCTTCCTTAAATTAGCCTCGGAATGCCGAGTGGACTTGTAATCGTTTAAACTCTGCCGAGCTGAGGGCTCGAGTACTTTGATTCGGGGCCCGGGGCCTTTTAAGCTTTATCCGAACTTTATTTTTGCTGAATGTCTCCGTGGTCTGGAACTGTCGTGAGAGGCTTGACGGCCGACCCCCACCCTGTCGTTGTACATTGTATTTGTGGCGGAGCTCTCGGGAAAAGGTGGCAGTCGACCCACCCACACCCCGTTGTTGTACATTGTATTTGTGGCGGAGCTCTCGGGAAAAGGTGGCGGGTTTCGAACTTAGGCGAGTATCTGACTGCAGCTAAGCCCCCGAGTGGGAGGTTTGCTCTCCACTCGATAGGATTTTTCAAACTTAGGCAAGTGTCTGGCCGCAGCTAAGTCTCTTCGTGGAGAACATAGGCAAGTGCTGAACTGCAGCTAAGCCCCTGAGTGGGAGGATTTCTCTCCACTCGGTAGGATTTTTCAAACTTAGGCGAGTGTCTGACCACAGCTAAGTCTCTTCGTGGAGAACTTAGGCGAGTGCTGAACTGCAGCTAAGCCCCCGAGTGGGAGGATTGCTCTCCACTCGGTAGGATTTTTCAAACTTAGGCGAGTGTCTGACCGCAGCTAAGTCTCTTCGTGGAGAACTTAGGCGAGTGCTGAACTGCAGCTAAGCCCCCGAGTGGGAGGATTGCTCTCCACTCGGTAGGATTTTTCAAACTTAGGCGAGTGTTTGACCGCAGCTAAGTCTCTTCATGGAGAACTTAGGCGAGTGCTGAACTGCAGCTAAGCCCCCGAGTGGGAGGATTGCTCTCCACTCGGTAGGATTTTTCAAACTTAGGCGAGTGTCTGACTGCAGCTAAGTCTCTTCGTGGAGAACTTAGGCGAGTGTTGAACTGCAGCTAAGCCCCCGAGTGGGAGGATTGCTCTCCACTCGGTAGGATTTTTCAAACTTAGGCGAGTGTCTGACTGCAGCTAAGTCTCTTCGTGGAGAACTTAGGCGAGTGCTGAACTGCAGCTAAGCCCCCCGAGTGGGAGGATTGCTCTCCACTCGGTAGGATTTTTCAAACTTAGGCGAGTGTCTGACTGCAGCTAAGTCTCTTCGTGGAGAACTTAGGCGAGTGCTGAACTGCAGCTAAGCCCCCGAGTGGGAGGATTGCTCTCCACTCGGTAGGATTTTTCAAACTTAGGCGAGTGTCTGACTGCAGCTAAGTCTCTTCGTGGAGAACTTAGGCGAGTGCTGAACTGCAGCTAAGCCCCGAGTAGGAGGATTGCTCTCCACTCGATAGGATTTTTCAAACTTAGGCGAATCGGATTCGCAGCTAAGTCACCCACTGGGGGATTTCGGATACATACAACAGTGACAACAATTATTGGAACACTCTTATTTCTGATAAAAATGAACCTTAGGAGTTTTTCTTATTACATCTGGTTTGAGAGCGGACTTAAGTGTAAAAGGGGCGGAGAAGCTTCGCGTTCCAAGCTCGAGGTTCGTCGATTTGTCGATCAACATTGTAAAGGTGATATGCTCCGTTGTGGAGGACTCTGGTGATGATGAAGGGGCCTTCCCAAGTGGGAGCGAGCTTGTGAGGTTTCTGTTGATCCACTCGGAGGACCAAATCTCCTTCTTGAAAGGCTCGACTCTTCACATTCCGGGCGTGGAATCGGCGCAAGTCCTGCTGGTAAATGGTCGATCTGATCATTTCCATCTCCCTCTCTTCCTCCAAGAGGTCGACTGCGTCTTGCCGGGCCTGCTCTGCTTCATCTTCGGTGTAAAGTTCAACTCGGGGCGCATTATGAAGGAGATCGCTTGGCAGGACAGCTTCGGCTCCATAAACCAGAAAGAACGGGGTCCTTCCAGTCGACCGGTTAGGGGTAGTCCTTAATCCCCACAGCACTGACGTAAGCTCGTCGACCCAAGCGCCTGCCGCGTGCTTGAGATCGCGCATCAGCCGAGGTTTTAGCCCTTTGAGGATCAGACCATTTGCCCTCTCAGCCTGTCCGTTCGACTGGGGGTGAGCGACTGAGGCGTAGTCGACTCGTGTGCCTTGAGAAGCGCAAAATGCCCTGAATTCGTCTGAATCAAAGTTTGCCCCGTTATCAGTGATGATGCTGTGTGGGACTCCATATCTGAATGTCAACCCTCTCATGAAACTGATAGCGGTGCCAGCGTCAAGGCTCTTTATGGGCTTAGCTTCGATCCATTTGGTAAACTTGTCGACTGCCACAAGCACATGAGTGAACCCACTCCTGCCCGTTCTCAAGGGGCCAACCATGTCCAATCCCCAGACGGCAAAGGGCCAGACGAGCGGAATGGTTTTCAGGGCTGACGCGGGCTTGTGTGACATGTTGGAGTAGTACTGGCAGCCTTCGCACTTGTCGACTATCTCTTTTGCCATCTCATTTGCCCTTGGCCAATAAAATCCAGCTCAGTATGCTTTAGCCACAATGGTCCGAGAGGACGCATGGTGACCGCAGGTTCCCAAGTGGATATCGTTGAGGATTATTTGACCTTCTTCTGGCGTTATGCATTTCTGGCCGACTCTAGTCGCACTTTCTCTGTACAGCTGTCCCCTTATGACTGTGAAGGCCTTAGATCGGCGGACGATCTGTCGAGCCTCCTCCTCGTCCTCCGGGAGTTCTTTCCTTAGGATAAATGCAATGTATGGTATCGTCCAGTCGGGGGTGACTGCCAAGACTTCCATGATTAGGTCGACTACTGCAGGCACTTCAACTTCAGTCGGGTCCGTGGCACTTTTCGGCTGCGGGGCTTCTTCTGTGAAAGGATCTTCTTGGACTGACGGCGAGTGAATGTGTTCCAAGAACACGTTGCTTGGAATGGCTTCTCTCTTGGAGCCTATCTTTGCCAAGTCGTCAGATGCCTGGTTTTTCAGTCGGGGGATGTGGGGGAGTTCCAACCCCTTGAACTTCTTCTCTAGCTTCCGTACTGCATTGCAGTACCCAGTCATTGCCGGACTCCTGACGTCCCATTCCTTCATCACTTGATTAACCACCAGATCTGAATCACCATAGACCATGAGGCGGCGGATGCCGAGCGAAATGGCCATGCGCAACCCATACAAAAGTGCTTCATACTCTGCTTCGTTATTGGAGGAATCAAAGTGAATCTGGAGAACGTATCTGATCTTATCTCCTTGGGGGGAGACCAGAACTACCCCCGCGCCCGAACCATTCAGCATCTTGGATCCATCGAAGAACATAGTCCAGTGTTCCGAGTGAACTTGAGTCGGAAGTTGCTGTTCAATCCACTCGGCGATAAAATCCACGGTCGCTTGAGACTTGATGGCTTTCTTTGCTTCAAACTTGATGTCTAAAGGAAGGAGTTCAATCGCCCACTTGGCCACTCGACCAGTTGCATCTCTGTTATGCAGGATCTCCGATAATGGGGCGTCGCTGACGAATGTAATGGAGTGGTCAGAGAAATAATGTGCAACTTTCTTCGTGGTCATGTAAATCCCGTATACAAGCTTCTGGTAGTGGGGGTATCTTTGTTTTGAAGGGGTCAAAACTTCAGACACATAATAAACAGGGCGCTGAACTTTGAAGGCCTTCCCTTCCTCTTCTCTCTCGACCGTAAGTACTGTACTGACAACTTGTCCCGTGGCTGCAATATAAAGCAGCAGAGGCTCTTTGCTGATTGGAGCAGCTAGCACCGGCTGGGTGGAGAGCAGAGCTTTGAGCTCTGCAAACGCTGCATCAGCTTCTGGAGTCCATTCGAACTTGTCAGACTTTTTCATCAGTCGGTAAAGAGGCAACGCTTTTTCACCGAGTCGAGAGATGAATCGACTTAAGGCGGCCAAGCAGCCTGTAAGTTTTTGGACATTATGCACACGTACAGGACGCTTCATCCGGAGTATGGTGCCAATTTTTTCAAGATTGGTGTCGATTCCCCGTTCGGAAACGAGAAAACCGAGTAGCTTGCCACCTGGAACTCCGAAAGTGCATTTTGACGGATTGAGCTTGATATCGTACCTCCTGAGGTTGGCGAAGGTTTCAGCAAGGTCAGCCCGTAGGTCGGAACCTTTCCGGGACTTGACTACGATATCGTCCATGTACGCCTCCACATTCCGACTGATTTGAGTGAGTAAACACTTCTGGATCATTCTCATGAATGTGGCTCCGACGTTCTTGAGGCCGAATGGCATGGTGACGTAACAGAAGCATCCGAATGGAGTGATGAAAGCTGTTTTGATTTCGTTGGGCCCATACAGACGGATCTGATGGTACCCGGAGTAGGCATCTAGAAAAGACAATCTCTCACATCCCGTAGTTGAGTCGACAATTTGGTCGATGCGAGGGAGAGGAAAATGATCTTTCGGGCAGGCCCGATTGATATGCTTGAAATCAATGCACATGCGGAGTGACTTGTCCTTCTTGGGGACCATGACAACATTGGCGAGCCACTCGGAGTGGTAGATCTCTCGAATGAACTCAGCTGCTAAGAGCCGAGCCACTTCTTCGCCAATGGCTTGTTTTTTCTGGACGGCGGACCGCCGCAGATGTTCCTTCACGGGTTTGAACTTTGAGTCGACTCGCAGGCGGTGCTCAGCCAGCCCCCTGGGAACTCCGGGCATGTCAGAGGGTTTCCATGCGAAGATGTCCCAGTTCTCATGGAGGAGCTGGATGAGCGCTTCTTCCTATTTGGAGTCGAGCGTCGTTGAGATGTGAGTCAGAGCTGCGTCGGGGTCGGTCGGGTGAATGTGGACCGTCTTCGTTTCGCCGGCCGACTGAAAAGCTGATTCGGAGGCAGGCTTCTTAGCCCGCAGCAATTCACTCGGGTCGGCAGTCTTTTGGTACTCTTTCAGCTCGACTACTGCCATCTGAGCGTCGGCGATCTTTGATCCCTTCTGGAAACATTCTTCTGCTTTCTTCCGGTTGCCCGTAACAGTGATCACACCTTTGGGACCAGGCATCTTTAATTTAAGATATACGTAGCATGGTCGAGCCATGAAGCGTGCATAAGCCGGCCTGCCCAAGATGGCGTGATAAGCACTCTGGAAGTCCACAACTTCAAACGTTAACTTTTCCTTGCGGTAATTCTTTGAATCACTGAAAACCACATCAAGAGCAATCTGGCCGAGTGACTCGGCTTTCTTCCCAGGAATGACCCCGTGGAAGCTCATGTTACTGGTGCTGAGTCTGGACATCGGAATGCCCATTCCTTTCAAGGTTTCCGCGTACAGTATGTTCAGGCCACTGCCACCGTCCATCAGGACTTTGGTCAGTCGAGTGCCTTCGACAACTGGGTCGACCACCAAAGCTTGCCTCCCAGGGGTGGCAATGTGTGTTGGATGATCGGATTGGTCGAACGTGATGGCCGTCTGAGACCACTTTAGGTAACTGGGAGTCGCAGGGGCAACCATGTTCACCTCCCGGTTAATGACTTTCAGTCGACTTTTGCTTTCAACATCGGCAAAAATCATCAGGGTGGAATTGACCTGGGGGTATCCATCGTCGCTATCATCCCTGTCCTCAACCCTGTCTGGCTCTTTTTCTTTATCCTTGGGCTGCTTGCCCTGAAACTGCTGGATCAGGAGCCGGCATTGTCGAGTGGTATGTTTGGGGTAAATAAAATTACCCTCTTCATCTTTCTTGGTGTGGATGTGACATGGCCGATCCAAAACATCATTCCCATCCTGATCCTTGACTTTCTTGGGCTTCCAAGTGCCCTTGGGTTTCCCCTTGAAGTTTCCCTGGGCCACGGCCAGGGCCTCCCCGGGAGCGGCTGGCTCGGCCTTCCGCTTCTGCTTCCGACTGGAGTTTCCTCCGGTTTCTTGGGCGACTGACTTAAGTTTGCCGCTTCGGAGTCGGTCCTCGTCTTCTCCATTAGCGTACTTGGTGGCAATCTCCATCATCCGATTAAGGGACATCTCTCCGGTTCGGCCAAATTTCAGATTCAACTCCCTGTACTTGACGCCTTCCTTGAAAGCGCGGACTGCTTGATGGTCCGGCACGTTCTCGACCGAGTGGTGCAGTGTGATCCACCTCTGGATGTATTCCCTCAGTGTTTCATTCGGCTTCTGTACGCAAGACCGCAGCTCCGTAAGGCCTGCAGGGTGCTTGCATGTCCCTTCGAAGGTTGTAACAAACACTCGGGAGAGATCCTCCCAAGTGTAAATGCTGCTGGGCGCCAGCTGATTCAGCCACGCCCTAGCTGAGCCTTCCAACATGAGGGGTAAATGCTTCATGGCCACCTCGTCGTTGCCACCGCCGATCTGCACAGCCACTCGGTAATCCTCGAGCCACGTGTCAGGCTTGGACTCGCCGGTGAACTTGCTGATTCCAGTCGCCAGCCGGAAGTTGGGAGGGATCACCGCGGCTCTGATGGCTCGACTGAAACACTCAGGCCCCGAGGCGTGTGCCCTGCTGCCGGTGGGCGTATCTCTGTTGTGGCCCTCTCGATGAGCCCTGTTCCTGTCCACCAGACCTTGAACGAGGATGGATCTCGCGTCAAAGCCTGGGTCTCTGGGGTCGATTGGGATCCTCTGCCCAGTGTGATGGGGGCGCCTGTCGTCTCGATGCTGAGGTGCATATGATCCACTCCGCGGAGGAGGGGACGGCACACGACGCCCATCATCACGGTCGGGTCGGTGATCATATTGCTCGTTCCTCCTATACCGATCGTGCCGGTCTCCACGCCCCTCACGCCTCGGGGGCGATCTCGGGTTGTGAGCCGACTGGATGGTCTCCATTGCGACGGATCGACTGTGGATCCTGTCCCGCGACTGAGAGACGGCGGAATTCTGATTCTCTGCTGCTCGGAGCAATGCTCTGATCTGCAGCAATCCTCTTCCGGCCTCCGACTGGGAGGGCTGGATCGACTCCGCTATGCGGGCCGCGGCAGCCAGGTTCTGAACCGGAGTTCGGTACACCTGTGGTGGCGGGAAGAGCTGCCGTCGACTGGGTTCGGGTGCCTGCTGGCGTCGACTGGACTCGGGAGCCTGCTGGCATCGACTGGACTAGGGAGCCCGCTGACGCGCCCGCTCGTCGAGAGCCCGCTGTAGATTCTCCAGTCGAGTGCGCTCGGCTAGATTAGCCAAGCGCGCGTCCTCCAAGGCCCGGGCCTCAGGGGTTTCTCCAACAATAGGCGTGTGGAGTGCGTCCATGTTCCGGCGACGAAGCTCCTCCCGTTGCAACGACGTAAGGGGCTCGGGGAGGTATTCGTCGTGAGGGTGCGACGGATCGCCCCTGTCGGCACCACTATCAGCGCGATGGAATCCAGGGGGACTGCGTGTCCCCTCGACCGCCAGAACCTCCGCCAGGGGGTCGCTACTGTCACACTCGGAAGCGGTCTCCGTGGAGCCAGTCGACAGATCGAACAGGCCGCAGAAGGATTCGTCAGGCTCGATTGCAGCGACTTGCGGGGTCGCCGACTGGCGGGCCGCGGTGTGCTTCATCCACCGCTGGAGCCTCGACCGACCCAAGCGCTTGCGCTGGCAGGAGACAGGACGGGGAGATGGCACAGGAGTCGACCGATAGGGGGCCGATGGCTGCCTCAGGAGGACGCCACGGACACACGCGCGGAAGTGCGTCGCACCGCGGACGGGGAGCGCGTCGACGTCGAGCGGCGCCTCCTGGAGCCAGGCGGAGTCGTCGGCGATGAAAGTGAGTCCGCCGAGACGGATCTCGCAGTCCTCTGCCAAAGCTCCGCAGGAAAACATGATCAAGTGAATCGGAAAAATCGCAACTTCTCCAGTTAGGCGCTAAGACTAAGGCCCCAAGGTGGGCGCCAACTGTCGTGGTTCTAAGTCTGGCAGTGAGGTAGGGGGTGTGTATGAAGAGGCTAGACCTTAGCTATTGGGAAGTTGTAAGCACGTGAGGTTTACGAGTTCAGGCCCTTCTCTGTGGAAGTAACAGCCCTACGTCTCGGTGCCCGGAGGCAGTCGATTGGATTATGCGTGAGTAAGATGACAAGGGTGCGAACCCTTGATACTGAGGAGGGGGTGGCTTATATAGAGTTCGCCAGCCCTCTCCTGCCCTCAGTAATGCAGGGTTTAAGGTACATTTAAGGTGGGCATTACTGATAACGTCCCTAATAAAGCGTCATAATGATCATAAAGGCTACTTAATAACTGACCGTTTGCCCACGGAGTGACTTGAGGTCTTCTGGCAGTCGAGTGGTTGGCTCCTTGGTCGAGTGACAGCTCTTGGTCGAGTGTCTTCAATCCGTCGAGTGGGATATCTCCAAGTTGTCTGAAAGGTGACTTCCTCTAAGGATGTCCTACGGTAGGGCTCTTAGGACGGGTCCGTGTCCCTACCGTAGGTACATGACTACATCAAGGAGGAGAAGAAAAAAGAAGAAGAGGAAGAAGAAGAAGAAGAAAAAAGAGGAGAGGAGGAGAAGAAGAAGAGGAAAAAGGAAAGGAGGAGGAGGAGGAGGAAGAAGAAGAAGAAGAAGAAGAAGAAGGAAAAAAAGGAAGAAAAGGAAGAATAGGAAGAAGAAGAAAAGGAAAAAAGAAGAAAAAACCCCGACCCGACACGGCACCCCGACCCGACATGGCACCCCGACCCGACACGGCACCCCGACCCCGACCCGGCACCCCGACACGACACCCCGACCCCTAGACCCCGACCCCGACACCCCGACCCCGACCCTACCCCGACACCCCGACCCCGACCCCGACACCCCAACCCCGAGCCTGACCCGACACCCCGACCCCGACACCGACACGCCACCCCGACCCCGACCCGGCACCCCGACCCCGAGACCCCGACCCCGACACCGACACGACACCCCAACACCGACACCCTGACACCACACCCACCCTTACCCCGACACCGACACGGCACCCCGACCCCGACCCGGCACCCCGACCAGACACCCCGACCCCGAGCCTGACCCGACACCCCGACCCCGACACCCCGACCCCGACCCGGCACCCAACCCGACACCCCGACCCCGAGACCCCGACCCCAGGCCTGACCCGACACCCCAACCCCGACACCGGCCCGGCACCCCGACCCCGAGACCCCGACCCCGACCCCGACACGGCACCCCGACACCGACAGGACACCCCGACCACCGACACCTCCCGAAAAGGTGTTCTTTGGCCTTCCAGAGGCCGACGGGGTCATATATTTGTGAATTATTAGTTAGGTCATATATTTTTAGATTTTGTTATGAAAAACATCATATATAATTGTGTTTTGTTTTAAATATGCAATTGTTTCATCGCTGCGAGGTTTGGTGTTCGACGACCTCGCCGTGCGTTTGACGAGCTCTGCCCCTTCGTTCGTGGGTGAGCACAAATGACAAGTCCTCCTCCCCCATTAATTATTTGATCTATTCCGATGAAACTTGATAGCTAGCTATATATGTGTCTTGAATCATCAGTATGCGTAACCAATATGTGTCTCCCGTTCGAAAGCGTCATAGTTATAAATATGCATGCATTTGCATATTTATAACCTTGATTCTTTCGAATTGTCCAACGCTATCCATGGACAGCCCGAGTATGTGTAGATTGGGTTCGTTTTCCCATATGCTTTGCTCCGGATCCGACGCATATATTTCGTCAGTGCCTCCCCTGTTGTTCTCCGGGTACACATCCTCTCTGTTTATTGCAGAGACGTGTATCAGGAGAACAGTGGGGAGGTGCTGCCGAAATTTTGCGTCGGATCCAGAGCATAGCATGGGAAAATGAACCCAATCTACACATACACGGGTGGGATTAGGACCTATCATTACCTATTAGAGTGTAAGTTGCATGGACGTAATAAAATTGACAAAGTAGATCAACTGATGAATATATACATGGTGAATTACATATATAATTGTTGTGTGCCCAGTAGCTCTGAAAGTCAAGATGAGTGACCGTGCGTGGATGTATACCGGTCACACTGGTCAGAACAAATGGACCGCTGAATGGTTCACAAAAACTAAGGGGTTTGTGCAAGCCGCATTTGCAAATGGCCAAAAGAAAACCTGGTACCCCTGTTTCCGGTGCGGCAATTGGGAAAAGAAGACAGAGGCTGAAATGGGCAAACACCTGCAGAAGAGTGGTTTTACGCCCGATTATACGGTGTGGACATTTCATGGTGAGTCTGCCCAACGTGACCGAGCTGAGGTGGATCGTCGTCGCACCGACGAGCATGGTACCGGGATGGAAAACATGGTGCAAGGCTATGATGATGCTCGGGATTCGGACGAGGAGATGGAGGAATCTGCAAAGGCCTTCAATGAAATGTTGGAGTCTTCGAAACGTTCGCTCCACGAGCACACTGAGCTTTGTCAGTTGGATGCCATCTCACAAGTAATGGCTTTGAAGGCTCAGTTCAACTTGGGCAGAGAATGCTATGAAGCAATTATGACAGTATTTGGACGCTTTCTACCCAAAGGCCATGTAATGCCTGCAAACCTGTACCAGTCGGACAAAATCCTCCGTGCACTGAAGATGCCCTATGAGAAGATACATGCCTGTGAGAAAGGATGTGCCTTATTTAGGCTTGACTATGCGGACTTGAAGCAATTTATGAACTTCTGTTCTATGGTGAAAACCCACCGAATGTCGTAGTCTTCAAATGTTATTGGTTTCAGCCGAAGGAGACTAGAAGGACTCATGAACATATAGGGCTAGTTGAAATCAACCAAAGCACTCATTTAGATGTTCCTGATGTCGATATTATGGCTCAACAGGCGACCCAAGTATTCTATCTACCGTGGGTCTGCCAAACTAATCCAAATCTGAAAGGTTGGGATGTCGTTTATGAAGTGCCGCCACGTGCTAGACTTTCTCCCCCAAAGGAAGAGGATTATGAACCTCACATTAACCCAGACACATATGAAGGAGAATTCTTCCAAGAGACACGTCTTTCCAAAAAGCGTTTCAAGAACCGCTATACTTCACCCCAAAACATTGAAGTAGATAGCGACAATGAATCCGACATCACCCCAGAGGAGGAACAAGAAGAGCCGGAACAAGAAGAGGTTACTGCTGCGGATGAGCTGTCAATGCTTGACCGATTACGTCAAGGTGGCCTTGCACATGTTGATGCCAATGAACCCTATGAGCCCATCATTGATTATAGTGATGATGATGATTATGCATTTATTGATGATACTGATCGAGATTATTAGTAGTGTCAGGTATTCAATTTTTTTATGTTGTACTTGATGATGATACACTTAAGTGATATACATATTATTATTCATGTCGGTAATTTTTTTATGTTGTACTAATTTCGTTTATTCTTTGTCATGGCAGGTGTTGAAAGATGGTGGGCGCTGGTCGGGAGCGCGCCGAGGCCCCTTCTTCGTTGGCGCGTGGTGCGAGGTCTTCCATTCCACACGCACCTCTCTGCCGAGCGTTGCTGGACAGTATGGCGACACTGCCGGGCCCTTCTTCGTCGACCGCGGTGCCCAGCAGGGGACGAGGTAAGAAGAAGAGAGGAGGTGGAGCACGTGGTCGCGGGAGAGGAGGTAGGGTGACTCTTACGGCGCCTTCCTCGCCACCGCCCCCAGCTGTTTCACCCGAGCACGTGACTGCTAGGGTGGACTCGTCTGAGGAGGAGGCTGCACGGACTCCGGTCCACGAGTCTTCAGCCCACGAGCCTCGGGTCGACGGGCCTTCGGCCCACGAGACCCCGGAGGAGCACACGTCTGGATGGGGTACCTGGTCGGATCAGCCTGAGCATGGCGGGGAGCCGAGTGGCCATGCTGATGATGGCGGGGAGCCAACTGATGAGGAGGGGGAGGAGGGGGGCAACGTCTACCAGTGTGGTGCTACACGGCTCCCGTCCGTGCCGGTGACCCGCGAGCAGAGGTGGTTGATTTTCCCTGATGGGGAGAGGTACGTAAGTGCATTTAATATTTTTGTACCTTCTGCATTCACGTTTCTTCAAATAACTAATGCGTTGGCCTTGTCATGCTGCAGGGGTTGGGACCACCATCATAGTGTCCGTCGGCCCAACTCCGTCCTTGGAGTTCTTTGCCGGCAAAACTTCCTGGGGTTTGTCACGTTGCCTGGTGAGGGTCGGCTTCTAGAGCTTGGATTGAGCTGGGAGCACTACGTGGCTGCCCCGGCCCCACCGGATGAGATTATCGACGGTGTCGTGTGCGACACGAGGGCAGACATGGTGATCAGAAAGTTCTGGGTAATTTCTCCTTTACACATTTAAAAATCTTCAACTAGCTAGTTATTAATTGTACTAATCAATATTGTCTCATTTGATTGCAGACATTCTACAGGTGTGAGGAGGGATACGAGGAGGACGCGGCACATGTTATCGAGAATGTCTGCAAGCGCCTACTCCAGAACTTACGGCATGAGGCTCGGGTGCAGGCTGTTCGAGACTACTACGCCTTGCGTGGTATCAAGAAGACCAAGCCGGCGTGCCGCGATAAGTTCCTGAGTAAGGAGCAGTACATGAAGGTAATTCTTAAGGCCTTCTCTACTTAAGTTCCTTCATTTAGTAATTCTTAGCCATAGCGCTCAAGTTTCTATTTGCTAACTTAGGCGCCTCCGAGATGGTGTGCGGATCGGATGGATTGTTGGGAGGTGTTGGTCGATGAGTGGTGCTCAAAACAATGGCTAGCCCTCCACAAGGAGGCCAAGAACAAACGTGCCCAAATGGAAGGTGTGCCACACCATCAAGGCAGCTCCAACTTATATCAGTTCGGGCGCAACTGGGTATGTGGTTTGCTTCATGATTCATGCAATTCATTCATCATGCTAGCTTGAGCCCTTTAATTACTAATTTTCATTGTTTCTCTCTTTCAGGCACGCTACAATAAGGCGGATAAGGTGCCAGAGGTGTACGACCTGTATGCCATGGCCCACACTGCCTCTTTCAAGAAAGTCAAGGCTTTCTCTCAGTCTGACCTCGATGATGCAAACAACTTCACCAACATCTCCTCCCACAACAAGCTCGTGAGATATAGAGATGAGGGGAAGGCGGGGAAAGGGGAGGACTTTAACCCGAGCTAGGGTCCCATTGATCCAGAGCTGCTGATGATATCTGGTGGCGGGAGGTCCCATGGCTCCATAGCCATTGGAGATGGACTTATCCGTTGTCCTAGCACTCTCCCGGAGATCAAGGCGCGCCAGTCGAGCTCCGCTCCTGAGATAAGACCTCGTGAACGGCTAGTGCAACTCGCCATCAAGGTTAGTGATACGTACTCAGTTATCTTTCTCCATTACATTGTGTGCGCTTCCATCAATGATTACAAATGGTCATGTGAGTGGTGTTGCAGGCTGCTATACAGAGTGAGAGAGATAGAACGGAGAAACTTCTGGCGGAGGCGGCGGAGAGGCAGCGGGAGTTGGAGGAGAGGACGACAAAGATGATGGAGGAGGAGAGGGCACGGAATGACATGCAGGAAAGGGCCATGTACGAGCTCCTTGTGGTAAGTTTCTTCTGCAGATTAGCCAAGAAATTCATGTAGTGTTTGTCTCATTGCTAACTAGTATGACTGAGTCGTCAAAACCAAATGTGCAGTCTGTGTGCGAGAAGACAGGTCAGACCGCTCCGCCGATGCCAGTGATTGCTCCTAGGACCACGGTGAGTTTTATTTGAATGGACATTACTTGCTAGTCTTAACATTTGAGTGTCATCATGCTAACAAGACATTGGAAATGATCTTTGGTGCAGCGTAACTCCAGACAAGCATCGCACGATCCTTCTCCAGCTGCCGACACGAGCCACCCCGCTCCTACACCTCCTGGATCTTGGTAAGTTTATCTAGTGTTTTGCTTAACACATGCATAAAGACCTAGACTTAGCTTTATTTCCTCCAATGCTTACCATAATGACCTAGACTTAGCTTCTTCTCCTCCAAAATGACTTAATAAGCTTACTGACCTCCAAAACCATCCATTTTACCTAAGTTAGCTCTAAAACGATCTGTACTTAGCTTACTTATGTCAAAAATTGCATAATTAGCTTAGTTAGCTCATAGACGATCCATTTTACCTAAGTTAGCTCTAAAATGACCCATTTTACCTAGGTTAGCTTATAAATGATCCAGTTCATCCAAGTTAGCTCAAAAATGACCCATTTTACCTAGATTAACTCCTAAATGATCCATTTTACCTATGTTAGCTTTAAAATGACCCATTTCACCTAGGTTAACTCCAAAATGACCATCTTACCAAGGTTATCTCATAAACGATCCATTTCAACTAATTTAGCTCATAAACGAACCATTTCACCAAGTTGGCTAAAAACGATCCATTTCACCTAAATTAGCTCTTAAATGATCCATTTCACCTAAGTTAGCTCAAAAAGATCCATTTCAACTAAATTAGCTCATAAATGATCCATTTCACCTAAGTTAGCTCAAAAACGATCCATTTCAACTAAGTTAGCTCATAAATGATCAATTTCACCTAAGTTAGCTAAAAACGATCCATTTCACCTTAGTTACCTCAAAAACGATCCATTTGACCTTAGTTAGCTCATAAACGACCCATTTCAACTAAGTTAGCTCATAAATGATCCATTTCACCTTAGCTAGCTCATAAATGACCCATTTCAACTTAGTTAGCTCATATATGATCCATTTCACGTAAGTTACCTCATAAATGACATAATCTTTGTAACATCCCAAATTTTCAATTTGGAATGTTATACATAGATCATCATGCATATCATATTTTCTTGCATTTTGCCGATCCTAGAAATTTCACGCAACTCAAGGACCCTCGGAGAGAGTTGGAGATTTTGTCTTTTTCATATTTGAGTCTTCTCAAATTTTGAAAGAAAGGATCATTGGTTTTGTCGGAGTTTCATTTGCCTTTTATTTGGATAGGGAAAAATGCGCGTTTTAAAAAGTTTGCATTTTAGGCCCGGAGAAAAGTTCATTTTGTTCGACTCATTTTTAGGAGTCGGGGAAAATTTACTTTATTAGATTTGGAGTTCGTTTAGATCTCTTTTTTTTTCGAGCGCAGAACCGTTTTTTTTTTTAAATAGACCAGCGCCTTGGGCCTTTGGCCCAAGCCAAGCCAGCGGCCGGCCAAGGCCAAGGCCATCGCTAGGCCATCGTGCGCCAGGCGTAAGGCGCAGGGAGGCCGCCGCCCTTGCTCTTTTAGGATTCCTAGTAGGATTTGGTCCTACTTCCGTATTTCCTTTTCTATTTCTAGATTTTTTCCTTCCCTCTTTTCTATTCCTATTCCTAGTCTAATTCTTGTCCCCTACTCCAAGTAAACCTCTGCCCTCCCCAATATAAATACTCCCACACCCCCCCCTCTAAACCATCAAATCCAAGGCCCCAAAGCCCCAAGCACCACCGCGTCGCGCCCTGTGTCACGCACCGCGCCGCCCTAGTGCCCCGCCGCCGCCGCGCCACCCCACCACCCGCGCCGCACCCCCACACCCGCGCCGCCGCCGCACCTTGCCATCGCCGCCCTACGCCCACGCCGCCGGAGATCCTCGCCGGAGGTAGCCCGTGCTACATCTTTTCTTCTCATCTGATCGTTTTCTTCTAATCGTTCCGATTCTTTTTCTCCGGTTCGTTTTCTTCGCAAAACCGTTCCGGTTTTCTAGATCGGTTTTATGATCGGTTTTCTTCTCCGAAACTCTAGATCGGATCCGTCTTCTTTTCCGATTTAGTTGCCCGAGATCGTTCGCCGGACCGTTCGTCCTAACGAACGTGATCACCGGATTATTCTTCTAGGTTAACGAACGTCCGTTCGTTTAACCGTTCTTCTTTTTCTTCTCGTCGAATTTATTCCGCGATGGCGATCTCAGATCCGATATTCTTTCTAGTTTATCTTCTCGCTCGTTTATCGGAATCAGGTGATTCAAACGCCTGGAGTTTCGTTTCGAAACCGTCGTTCCGTCTAATCAACTTTAACTAAGTTTTTGCTACGTAAAATTTGACCTAGTTTCAACTTGCTAGAACCGAGTTGTTTTCCGCCGTTTGTTTTCAGTTTCTTTGTTCGGTTCTTTCTTTCTTCTCAACCGGAGTTCTTAAGTTGAACTATCTGGTTCGATCTCTTGTTCGAGTTTTACCTGTGCATTAGATGAGTACTTATTGTATGCTTGTTGTTTGTCTGCGATAGATTACCCGGATTGCGCCGCTTGTTACTTCGACTCCCTAGGACTCGCGGATCATCAGCAAGGCAAGTAACACTTTGATCATACCTTTTCTACAACCCAGTTTTATTGCATTAGATCCATCCTCACACATTGCATGATTAGGATCTAATTAAATTGTGGGATGGGAAGTAGATGAGGTAGTACCTATTACCTGTTACTATGAAACCTTTGGGATTTACTTCTACGTTTGCTTATTATGCCATGCTATGCTAGTAGACGTGGATTGGGTGAGTGATATTCATGACAGATGTGAGATTGATAATTTTAATGGTTTATCTAAGGTGGCAACTTAAACACACATCTGGATGGATTGAGGCACCTGATGTCTATCAGGACTTGCCTGTTTTTTTTGGACCGCCACCCAGGCTCAAAGGGATCATAAGATCTTTCATGCTAGAAACTTACGTGTGCAGCCACAAGCCATTATGGGCTCTGGCATAGTTGACTAAGTCGTGCGAACTCTTATAGGGTAGACTAGCAGATGTAGGGGAAAGTAGGTGTACCGGTCTATCCAAACGTAAGGTGCTAGCGCTTCTGAAAGACTATGTCTCGGTCATCCGTTTCTCAAACACCGTGTAGTGCGAGAAATCCAATGGAGGCGATCGAGTCTTGTGGGGAAAAGTGCACAAACCTATGCAGAGTGTAACAAACTAATCATGATTAGCCGTGTCCCCGGTTATGGACAATCTTGAGTATCTAGTACTTGAATATCATGTGAATCTCATCATGTTACTTCTAATTAATATTGTTGGGTTTTAATTGTTCACTTTTAATTGGGATTGAGGATGGTGTCAACCATTCGCAATGTTTAACAACCACCATGATAGTTAAATAAATTTATTCCTTTGTAGTAGGGAAAAATTGGCTTTACGCAAAACTGTAACCATAGAGCTTTCCACCAGCCAAATATGCATATAGTATAGCTGTTTCATTCCATTACTCTCTATGTGTTACCTTGCCAGCATATTCCATGTGCTGACCCATTTCGGGCTGCAACGTTAATGTTGCAGACTTTTCAGACGACGATTAAGGTGCTTTTAGGTCGTGGTTCTATACTCAGTGATGCCGTTGGAGTTGATGGACCCATTTATTCTTCCAAGTCTTCCGCTGTTATCGTTATTAGATGGCCTTAAGCCATATTATTGTAATAAGTTCTCTTCGGAGACAACGATGTAATAAGTGTGTGATTGCCACTCTGCTATAAATCCTTCAAAGTACTGTGTGGTGTCAGCATTACTGATCTAGGGATGACACCGGAGCATAGAGATCAAACTGGTTGAGGTTTGATTGCTACAGAGATGGTATCAGAGCACACGCTCACTGTAGGACACGACCACTAAGTTAAAGCCATAGATCACTATTCTCTCCTCATTTTTCTAACTCCTCATCTTTTCTACTCTTTAGGATGAAGGACGCGAAGATTAAGTACGCTCAACCGGATGAAGGCACACCTTTTGGATTTCACTTGAAGGAAGTCACCAAGTATCTAAACATTGGATTACCAAGCTTCACGGGAACCTTCAACGCCACTTTGCCTGAAGAGGAGCGCTGGAAGATTCAAGCTCACATTCCGGGAAGGACATTCGCGCCAATCACGAAGCCCATAGATAGTGTTTTCAATGCACCCAACTTGGAGTCTAGGAAGGAGCATGGCAGCCTATATCACCATAGGATGCATTGGAGAAGTTTATCAAGAAGACCTCAAGGACACTATCTACCAGATTTGCGGACGCCGAGATGAACAATGGGATTTAGTCACCACCAAGAAGGATAGATCCATTGCAGCATTCATCCAGGAGTTAAACCAGCACATTCGACGCCACGAGAACCAGATGTGCAATGATATGATGGAGCTGAAAAACGCGAAGACGAGGATCATCGAGCTAGAAGGAGAACTGAAGGCTACACGCAAGGACTACATGGACGAGATCGTAGCTCTAGCAAGACACAACTGCGATCTTAAGCAAGAGATTGAAGAACTCAAGAGGAAGTTAGCATCCAAGGAGGAAGACGAGTACGTCGCATGCCCGGATAACTACATCATCATCGACGACACCGATTCAGATCCAAGTGAACCCGAATTTGAAGACGAAGCTGGAGCGGACATCATGGAGTCTTCCACCGGTTCAAATTTCTAGATGACCACCAATCATTAGTAGTATTCCCCCCATGTAAACACTATAGTTCGAGCACTTTTGCGATAGCTAGATCGATTGTATGCCCTTGTTTGATTGAATGAAGTGATTTTGTGTGAATTTGCTCATGTGCATTGGGGTAGTGTTTTCTCCTTAGACCTCATTCTATTCTTATATCTCTTCTTTTCTAAAACCCTCAGATGCCTCCGAGACGTGACCCCGGGTTACCATTAAGGATTGGTAACTATGTTTTTCCCTCAGACCTAATAGTATTGGAATCTCAAGGATTGGATGTGATATTAGGCATGGATTGGTTATCAAAGTATGAAGGGAATATTGAATGCGCTAGTAAGTCAATTTTGCTTACAACGCCAAAAGGAAGAAGGATCAAGTATGTATCCGACATGTGCCAAATAGGACACAAGTAAATTGCCTGACAGGAGTCGTGCAGGAGGAAGTACCAGTGGTAAAGGATTTTCCTGATGTATTTCCGGAAGAGTTGCCAGGCATGCCACCGGATAGAGACATTGAGTTTTTGATTGAGTTATTGCCAGGCACTGGACCAATATCAAAGAGACCGTAACGAATGCCAGCAAAGGATTTGGTAGAAATTAAGAGTCAGATTAAGGAGTTATTGGAGAAAGGTTACATACGCCCAAGTTCTTCGCCTTGGGGATCGCCCGTACTTCTAGTGGAGAAGAAGGATGGATCATTAAGGATGGTTGTTGATTACCGTGGATTGAATGAAGTAACCATCAAGAACAAGTACCCACTGCCAATGATCAATGATCTGTTTGATCGTTTGCAAGGAGCTAAAGTGTTTTCCAAGATCGATTTGCGATCAGGGTACCACCAGTTGAAGATTCGAGAGCAGGATATACCTAAGACAACATTCACCACAAGATATGGACTGTATGAGTATACCGTTATGTCATTTGGATTGACTAACGCACCTGCCTATTTTATGAACATGATGAACAAGGTGTTTATGGAGTTTTTGGATAAGTTCGTCGTAGTGTTCATTGATGATATCCTGGTTTACTCGAAGAATGAAGAAGAGCATAAGGAACATTTGCGTTTGGTATTGGAGAAACTAAGGGAACATCAGTTAGATGCCAAATTTAGCAAATGCGAGTTTTGGTTGAAGGAAGTAGGATTCCTCGGACACGTTATATCCGGGGAAGGGATAGCAGTTGACCCCGCAAAGGTTGAGACCGTAACCAAATGGGAAGCACCAACGATAGTTGGAGAGATCCGGAGTTTTCTTGGACTCGTAGGATACTACTGGAGATTCATTGAGAACTTTTCAAAGATTGCGAAGCCTATGACGGAGTTGTTGAAGAAGGATACTAAGTTCAAATGGACTGAGGAGTGTGAGGCTAGTTTCCAGGAGTTGAAGAAACGATTGGTCACCTCACCAGTGTTGATTTTGCCAGATCAGACCAAGGATTATGAGGTGTATTGCGATGTTTCACGTCGAGGACTTGGAGCAGTGCTTATGCAGGAAGGGAGAGTTGTTTTGTATGCTTCACGACAACTGAAGCCTCATGAGTTGAATTATGCCACACATGATTTGGAGTTAGCAGCCGTAGTGCATGCATTGAAGACATGGAGACATTTTCTTATTGGAAATCATTGTGAGGTGTACACGGATCACAAGAGTTTGAAGTACATTTTCACGCAGAAGGAGTTGAATCTTAGACAAAGGAGATGGTTGGAGCTCATCAAGGATTATGATATGAGATTGCATTACCATCCCGGTAAAGCTAATGTAGTAGCTGACGCATTGAGCCGTAAGAGCCATGTCAATACGATAATGACGGGAGAAATACCCAAGGAGTTAGCAGAAAACCTTCGTGAACTAAGTTTAGAGATAGTTCCGAAAGGCTATGTGGCAGCATTGGAGATTCAGTCAATATTGATGGATAAAATCAGAGAAGCTCAGAAATCTGACAAGGAGATTGCTGCTATAAAGGAGAAACTAAGCAAAGGAAAAGCAAAGGGATTTCGTGAGGATGAGCACGATACCCTATGGTTTGAGGACCGTGTTTATGTGCCAAATGACCCGGAGATCAGGAAGTTGATTTTGCAAGAGGCACATGATTCACCATATTCGATTCACCCAGGAAATACCAAAATGTATTTGGATTTGAAGGAAACATTCTGGTGGACCGGAATGAAGAAGGATATTGCAGCATATGTAGCAGTTTGTGACGTATGCCATAGAGTAAAGGCAGAACATCAGAAGCCAGCCGGATTGTTGCAACCGTTGTCGATACCCGAATGGAAGTGGGATAAGATAGGCATGGATTTTATCACAAGACTACCTAGGACAAAAGCAGGATATGACTCGATATGGGTAGTAGTTGATCGTTTGACGAAGGTAGCACATTTCATTCCAGTTAAGACCACTTACACCAGTGCTAAGTTGGCAAAGATATACATGACTAGGATCATTTGTTTGCATTGAGTTCCAAGGAGTATTGTATCAGACAGAGGAACCCAATTTACCTTAAAGTTTTGGAATCAGTTGCATGAGACTTTAGGAACCAGGCTAGAGTTCAGCACCGCTTTTCATCCGCAGACAGATAGACAGACCGAGAGAGTCAATCAGATTTTGGAAGATATGCTAAGAGCTTGTGCACTAGATTATGGATCTAGTTGGGACGATAATTTATCGTATGCGGAGTTTTCTTATAACAACAGTTATCAAACCAGTTTGAAGATGGCACCTTTCGAAGCTTTATATGGAAGGAGGTGCAGGACACCGTTGTCATGGGACGAAGTTGGAGACCGTCAATTCTTTGGACCAGATTTGATTAAGGAGTCTGAACGGAAAGTTAAGTTGATACGCGATAGGCTCAAGGCAGCCCAGTCCAGGCAGAAGAGCTACGCAGATTTAAAACGCAAGGAGACAGTTTACGAAACCGGAGACAGGGTGTATCTTCGAGTATCCCCACTACGAGGGGTTAAGCGTTTTGGAGTTAAGGGAAAGTTAGCATCGCGTTTCGTTCGACCGTATAAGATTTTGCAATGTATGGGAGAAGTCGCGTATAAGTTGGAATTACCTGAGGGACTGTCAGGAGTTCATGACGTATTCCATGTTTCTCAGCTTAAGAAATGTCACGCCGAGATGGCGGAGGTACCGTTAAGAGATACAGTGCCGCTTGAAGCGATTCAGTTGAAGGACAACCTAACGTATGAGGAGAAACCAGTCAGGATTCTCGAGATTGCCAGCAGAGTTACCCGCAGCAAGGTTATCAGGTTTTGCAAAGTTCAGTGGAACCACCACTCAGAGGATGAAGCCACCTGGGAGAGAGAAGAGGATTTGCTCAAGGACCACCCTCACCAATTTTTCTAGCCAACCCGAATCTCGAGGGCGAGATTCATCTTAAGGTGGGTAGGTTTGTAACATCCCAAATTTTCAATTTGGAATGTTATACATAGATCATCATGCATATCATATTTTCTTGCATTTTGCCGATCCTAGAAATTTCACGCAATTCAAGGACCCTCGGAGAGAGTTGGAGATTTCGTCTTTTTCATATTTGAGTCTTCTCAAATTTTAAAAGAAAGGATCATTGGTTTTGTCGGAGTTTCATTTGCCTTTTATTTAGATAGGGAAAAATGCGCATTTTAAAAAGTTTGCATTTTAGGCCTGGAGTAAAGTTCATTTTGTTCGACTTATTTTTAGGAGTCGAGAAAAATTTCATTTTAAAAAGTTTGCATTTTAGGCCCGGAGAAAAGTTCATTTTGTTCGACTCATTTTTAGGAGTCGAGAAAAATTTACTTTATTAGATTTGGAGTTCGTTTAGATCTCTTTTTATTTTTCTTTCCGAGCGCGGAACCGTTTTAAAAAAAAATAGACCAGCGCCTTGGGCCTTTGGCCCAAGCCAAGCCAGCGGCCGGCCAAGGCCAAGGCCATCGCTAGGCCATCGTGCGCCAGGCGCGCCGCCCTTGCTCTTTTAGGATTTCTAGTAGGATTTGGTCCTATTTCCGTATTTCCTTTTCTATTTCTAGATCTTTTCCTTCCCTCTTTTCTATTCCTATTCCTAATCTAATTCTTGTCCCCTACTTTAAGTAAACCCCTCCCCTTCCCAATATAAATACTCCCATACCCCCTCTCTAAACCATCAAATTCAAGGCCCCAAAGCCCCAAGCACCACCGTGCCGCGCCCTGCGTCACGCACCGCGCCGCCCTAGTGCCCCGCCGCCACCCTTCCCCTCCCCAATATAAATACTCCCACACCCCCCTCTAAACCATCAAATCCAAGGCCCCAAAGCCCCAAGCACCACCACGCCGCGCCCTGCGTCACGCACCGCGCCGCCCTAGTGCCCCGCCGCCGCCGCGCCACCCCACCACCCGCGCCGCACCCCCACACCCGCGCCGCCGCCGCACCTTGCCACCGCCGCCCTACGCCCACGCCGCCGGAGATCCTCGCTGGAGGTAGCCCGTGCTACATCTTTTCTTCTCATCGGATCGTTTTCTTCTAATCGTTCCGATTCTTTTTCTCCGATTCGTTTTCTTCGCAAAACCGTTCCGGTTTTCTAGATCGGTTTTACGATCGGTTTTCTTCTCCGAAACCCTAGATCGGATCCGTCTTCTTTTCCGATTTAGTTGCCCGAGATCGTTCGCCGGACCGTTCGTCCTAACGAACGTGATCACCGGATTATTCTTCTAGGTTAACGAACGTCCGTTCGTTTAACCGTTCTTCTTTTTCTTCTCGTCGGATTTATTCCGTGATTGCGATCTCAGATCCGATCTTCTTTCTAGTTTATCTTCTCGCTCGTTTATCGGAATCAGGTGATTCAAACGCCTGGAGTTTCGTTTCGAAACCGCCGTTCCGTCTAATCAACTTTAACTAAGTTTTTGCTACGGTAAAATTTGACCTAGTTTCAACTTACTAGAACCGAGTTGTTTTCCGCCGTTTGTTTTCGGTTTCTTTGTTCGGTTCTTTCTTTCTTCTCAACCGGAGTTCTTAAGTTGAACTATCTGGTTCGATCTCTTGTTCGAGTTTTACCTGTGCATTAGATGAGTACTTATTGTATGCTTGTTGTTTGTCTGCGATAGATTACCCGGATTGCGCCGCTTGTTACTTCGACTCCCTAGGACTCGCGGATCATCAGCAAGGCAAGTAACACTTTGATCATACCTTTTCTACAACCCAGTTTTATTGCATTAGATCCATCCTCACACATTGCATGATTAGGATCTAATTAAATTGTGGGATGGGAAGTAGATGAGGTAGTACCTATTACCTGTTACTATGAAACATTTGGGAGTTACTTCTACGTTTTCTTATTATGCCATGCTATGCTAGTAGACGTGGATTGGGTGAGTGATATCCATGACAGATGTGAGATTGATAATTTTAATGGTTTATCTAAGGTGGCAACTTAAACACACATCTGGGTGGATTGAGGCACCCGATGTCTATCAGGACTTGCCTGTTTTTTTGGACCGCCACCCAAGCTCAAAGGGATCATAAGATCTTTCATGCTAGAAACTTACGTGTGCAGCCACAAGCCATTATGGGCTCTGGCATAGTTGACTAAGTCGTGCGAACTCTTACAGGGTAGACTAGCGGATGTAGGGGAAAGTAGGTGTACCGGTCTATCCAAACGTAAGGTGCTAGCGCTTCTGAAAGACTATGTCTCGGTCATCCGTTTCTCAAACACCGTGTAGTGCGAGAAATCCAACGGAGGCGATCGAGTCTTGTGGGGAAAAGTGCGCAAACCTCTGCAGAGTGTAACAAACTAATCATGATTAGCCGTGTCCCCGGTTATGGACAATCTTGAGTATCTAGTACTTGAATATCATGTGAATCTCATCATGTTACTTCTAATTAATATTGTTGGATTTTAATTGTTCACTTTTAATTGGGATTGAGGATGCTGTCAACCATTCTCAATGTTTAACAACCACCATGATAGTTAAATAAATTTATTCCTTTGCAGTAGGGAAAAATTGGCTTTACGCAAAACTGTAACCATAGAGCTTTCCACCAGCCAAATATGCGTATAGTATAGATGTTTCATTCCATTACTCTCTATGTGTTACCTTGCCAGCATATTCTATGTGCTGACCCGTTTCGGGCTGCAGCGTTAATGTTGCAGACTTTTCAGACGACGATTAAGGTGCTTTTAGGTCGTGGTTCTATACTCAGTGATGCCGTTGGAGTTGATAGACCCATTTATTCTTCCAAGTCTTCCGCTGTTATCGTTATTAGATGGCCTTAAGCCATATTATTGTAATAAGTTCTCTTCGGAGACAACGATGTAATAAGTGTGTGATTGCCACTCAGCTATAAATCCTTCGAAGTACTGTGTGGTGTCAGCATTACTGATCCAGGGATGACACCGGAGCACAGAGATCAAACTGGTTGAGGTTTGATCGCTACACTCTTCTTGTTCTAGTCTTCTTCTTGTTCTACTCTTCTTGTTCTAGTCGTATTCTTGTTCTACTCTTCTTCTTGTTCTACTCTTCTTGTTCTAACTTTCTTATTTTTCATTTTGCAGATTTCATTCACTTGACGAAAGCTTGCATAGATGGAGTGCTCCTTATCCCTTTCTCTGTTTCTTTTGTATCGTTGAACTATGCATGTATCGTTGGATGTAACTATTGTAATATATATGGTTGGATGCCTCTATGTTGAACTTGTTATGTATGATGGAACTATGCATGTAATATATATGCTTGGATCATGAAGTTATGTGTTGGATATCTTATATGTTTGCTCTGTAATGGCCTTTTGAAATATATCTATATATGTCATATATATTTGTGATGAAAATTGTTGGATTTAATAAAAAACAGATAAAAGAGCCAATATGCAGGCTCTTTGCCGTCTGCCACCGACGGCAACGGGCTCTTTGCCGTCTGCCGCGGACGGCAAAGAAGACACATGGCATCCAGCTGTGCTTCCTGGGAGCCGACCCATTTGGCCAGTTTGCCTATAGTGGCAGACGGCAAAGACTTTGCCATCAGTGGCAGACGGCAAAGAACCTGCCATGTAGTGACGTGTAGATGACATCATACGGCGGACGGCAAAGACACTAGAAATTTTGCCGTCAGCGGCGGACGGCAAAGGCCTGCCGTTAGCCACTTAACGGACTGACAGCGCAATTATTGCCGTCCGCTCTCTTTGTCGTCCGCTGCAGACGGCAAAGGGCCTTTGCCGTCAGCCGCCAGGAAGCAGACGGCAAAGTAGCTGTTTGCCGTAGCCTACTTTGCCAGAGCCTTTTGCCGTCCGCGGCTGACGGCAAAGGCCTTTGCCGTCCGCCGTTCATGCCTTTGCCGTTCGCCGTGGCAGACGGCAAAATAGCTGATTCCTGTAGTGTATTAAACAATTGCTTGGCTTGTCATCGGGGTTGTGCATGATGAGAGCATTCTTGTGTGATGAAAATGAAACATGACTAAACCATATGATTTTGTAGGGATGAACTTTCTTTGGCCATGTTATTTTGAGAAGACATAATTGCTTAGTTAGTATGCTTGAAGTATTATTATTTTTATGTCAATATGAACTTTTGTCTTGAATCTTTCGGATCTGAATATTCATACCACAATTAAGAAGAATTGCATTAAAATTATGCCAAGTAGCACTCCGCATCAAAAATTCTGTTTTTATCATTTACCTACTCGAGGACGAGCAGGAATTAAGCTTGGGGATGCTTGATACGTCTCCAACGTATCTATAATTTTTGATTGCTCCATGCTATATTATCCACTGTTTTGGACATTATTGGGCTTTATTATCCACTTTTATATTATTTTTGGGACTAACCTATTAACCGGAGGCCCAGCCCAGAATTGTTGTTTTTTGCCTGTTTTAGGGCTTCGAAGAAAAGGAATATCAAACGAAGTCCAAACGGAATGAAACCTTCGGGAACGTGATTTTCTCAACGAACAAGACCCGGGAGACTTGGACCCTACGTCAAGAAAGAAAAGAGGAGGCCACGAGGTAGGGGGCGCGCCTACCCCCCCCCCCCCCCAAGCGTGCCCTCCACCCTCGTGGGCCCCATGTTGCTCCACCGACGTACTCATTCCTCCTATATATACATACGTACCCCCCAAACAATCAGATACGGAGCCAAAACCCTAATTCCACCGCCGCAACTTTCTGTATCCACGAGATCCCATCTTGGGGCCTGTTCCGGAGCTCCGCCGGAGGGGGCATCGATCACAGAGGGCTTCTACATCAACACCATATCCCCTCCGATGAAGTGTGAGTAGTTTACCTCAGACCTACGGGTCCATAGTTAGTAGCTAGATGGATTCTTCTCTCTTTTTGGATCTCAATACAATGTTCTCCCCCTCTCTTGTGGAGAACTATTCGATGTAATCTTCTTGTTGCGGTGTGTTTATTGAGACCGATGAATTATGGGTTTATGATCAAGTCTACCTATGAATAATATTTGAATCTTCTCTGAATTCTTTTATGTATGATTGGTTATCTTTGCAAGTCTCTTTGAATTATCAGTTTGGTTTGGCCTACTAGATTGATCTTTCTTGCAATGGGATAAGTGCTTAGCTTTGGGTTCAATCTTGTGGTTTCCTTTCCCAGTGACAGTAGGGGCAGCAAGGCACGTATTGTATTGTTGCCATCAAGGATAACAAGATGGGGTTTTCTTCATATTGCATGAGTCTATCCCTCTACATCATGTCATCTTGCTTAAGGCGTTACTCTGTTTTTAACTTAATACTCTAGATGCATGTTGGATAGCGGTCGATGAGTGGAGTAATAGTAGTAGATGCAGGCAGGAGTCGGTCTACTTGTCTCAGACGTGATGCCTATATACATGATCATACCTAGATATTCTCATAACTATGCTCAATTCTGTCAATTGCTCAACAGTAATTTGTTCACCCACCATAGAATACTTATGCTCTCAAGAGAAGCCACTAGTGAAACCTATGGCCCCCGGGTCTATCTTCATCATATTAATCTCCTACTACTTAGTTATTTCCTTTGCTATTTAGTTTGCCTTTATTTTACTTTGCATATTTATCATAAAAACACCAAAAATATTATCTTATCATATCTATTAGATCTCACTCTCGTAAGTGGCCTTATAGGGATTGACAACCCCTATTTGCGTTGGTTGCGAGGATTTATTTGTTTTGTGCGGGTACGAGGGACTCGCGCGTAGCCTCCTACTGGATTGATACCTTGGTTCTCAAAAACTAAGGGAAATACTTACGCTACTTTGCTGCATCATCCCTTCCTTTTCGGGGAAAACCAACGCAGTGCTCAAGAGGTAGCACATGCGATTGAGGTCGTGCGTGCTGGCCAGTCCCATCTGGCCACGGTGGCGGACGCGGCTTCGTCCAGCGCGGTTCCAGAGGCTGCGGTGGTTGAGCAGCCTGCTTTGACTCCCCCCGAGGCGCAGGCTGATCCACCCTCTCCCAGGTTGGTGGGGCCTGGACCAGTGGATGAGGCTCTGATCTCGCAGGCAGTTGCGGTTTGCCTCGTAGGCCCCGCTGCTGGCTCGGGGCTCGCGACTGGCCTGATCAGCCAGGAAGGTGGGACAGTTAGTGGGAATCTTGTGGCGCGTGGGGCAAGTGTAATGGGTCCTTCCCAAGGCTGTGACCCCCCCCCCCTTCGGCCAATCCTAGCAGAGTTGTGGCTCTGGAGTCTGGACAGAACGAGGTGGGGACAAATCTGTCGACTGTAGCTGATGTGTCTCATGCATCGTTGCATGCAGCTACGTGCATGAACTTGGAGCCCTTCGTCCCAGCTTGCGGAGAGCTGGAAGATGTTGCGCCTTCCACTCTTTCTGCTACTGCTCGCCCAGAAATCACCGTCGATGCTGGGTCCAGGCTGCCATGATCTCGGAGGGGATGACCCAGCAGGAGGCACTGGCCTATGCCAAGCTAAAATCATTCTGCTCCAACCTCTTGAAGAAACTTGCCCCCCCCCCTCTCCTCAAAGAAGTTTAGGCCTCCTCCCCTCACGCCGAGGCCATTCAGTCCACCCCAAGGAGAAACACCAGAGCTACCAAAGCGTTCGGCCTCGTCCAGTGTTGCAAAGGCCACGCCGGCAGAGAACATGCTTCTGCGCACGTTGGGTCTCGTGCCTAAAGACATGGTTGCGGATGATGATGCGGTTCAAGAGCTTAAGGACCTCTTTGACTCGCCACTACGGGAGCAGCACGTGAGGGTGATTGCAGCCTTGTTTGGCAAATCAGCGCAGCTGTAGGAGGCACAACAGCGTTCTTGGATGGAGATCATGGCGTGATGTCACGGTCAACGGCTTGGCGATGGTGCACTTAATGCTTATGGATTTAAGCCCATCGTTGATCCGTTGAAATGTCCGAGGGTTGAATAACCTGGCGAAGAGGAAGGCGGTGAAAGAGTTCTTGGCGACGGCAAAGACGAGTTTAGTCTGCTTATAGGAGACAAAACTCGATGTAATTGACCCTTTTACCTTAATGCAATGCCTCGGTCAGGCTTTTGACAGTTAGTCATACTTTCCGGCAGTAGAGACGAGGGGTGGAGTCCTCCTCGCCCGGGACTCCACCATTGTCGATGTAGATAGCATCCAGTTGGACGAAAATTTCCTTACAGCAAAGGTCTGTCCAAGGAGAGGAGGGGCCTGGTGGATATCTGTGGTCTGCGGGCCACAAGGAGACGAGGACAAGACTAAATTCTTGGCGGACCTGGGGGCCAGGAGAACAAATTGCCCCGGACCGTGGTTCGTTCTGGGCGACTTCAACATGATCCTTAGGGCATCGGAGAAGAGCAACTCGAACCTTAACCGGCCCATGATGAACAAGTTCTGGTGGTTTGTTGACGACAACGAGCTCAAAGAGCTTTACATGCACGGACGGATCTTTACGTGGTCTAATGAAAGAGATAACCCAACCATGACCAAAATCGACCGCATTCTAGTTTCGATGGACTGGGACTTGGAGTACCCCGACTGCTTGCTTCAAGCTTTGTCCACGAGTGTTTCGGACCATGCGCCTCTTCTCCTGAGCACTAGCGCCCCCCTTGCTCTAAAAAAAGATTTCGATTCGAGCTCTTTTGGACTAAACTTGAGGGGTTTGAGGATGCGGTACGCCAGGCTTGGGTCTACGACGACGCCATCATGTACCCCTTCAAACGGCTGGACACCTTGCTTAGAAATGCAGCGAAGGCTCTGCAAGCTTGGGGCCAGTGGAAACAGGGCAACATCAAACTGCTCATGGCTGTCACCAATTGGATCATATTCAGATTTGACAAGGTACAGGAGACTAGGCAGCTAACAGAGTCAGAGCTCTAGTTAAGGCGCATGCTGAAGCACTCTCTCCTTGGGTTGGCCTCCCTTGAGCGCACCATTGACAGGCAAAGATCTAGGTTTCATTGGTTGAAAGAGGGCGATGCCAACTCCAAGTTTTTCTAGGCTGTAGCGAATGGGAGGCGTGCTAAGAACTTCATCACTCACATTAGGCACGGAGATGAGATCATCACGAATCATGACAAGATGGAGGAGGTATTCTCTGAAACTTACCAATCCTTGATTGGGACTACCCACGCCCGGAGACACACTCTTGATCTTCGGTTTTTGGGTGTGGAGTCGGTTGACCTTACTTATTTGGAGGAGATTTTCACCGAAGAGGAGGTGTGGGCCGTCATCAAGGAACTACCAGCTGATCGAGCCCCGAGTCCGGATGGTTTTATAGGAGCGTTCTATCACAAGGCCTGGAACATCATAAAAAGGACATAATGGCAGCCCTCCTCAAAATCTTCGTTGGGGATGGCCGAGGATTTGCCAAGCTGAACCGGGCGTTGATTGTGCTCATCCCTAAGAGGGCGGATGCGGACACGGTGACTGACTATCGCCCCATTAGCATGCCCCATAGCATATCCAAGCTATTCGCCAAGTTGCTTGCCACCAGATTGCGGCCGCGAATGCAAGATATCGTCGCCTTCAATCAGTCTGCTTTTATTAAGGGACGAAGCTTGCATGACAACTTTCTTCTTGTGCGGCAGGTTGCTAGGAAGATCTCAGCAAGAAAGTGCAAAGGTGTGTTCCTTAAGCTTGATATCTCTAGGGCTTTTGACTCTCTCTCATGGCCATTTCTCTTCGAAGTCCTCAAGGCTAAAGGGTTCAGTGATCGTTGTATCTCCTGGATAATCATCCTATTGCAATCCACTTCCACCAGAATTGTGATCAACGGCAACCAAGCTAGGCGCATCAATCATGCCCAAGGTCTGCGCCAAGGGAACCCTGTCTCGCCCCTCCTATTTGTGATTGCTATGGACATACTCACGGCCATCTTCGCCAGAGCCTTGGAGGAGCGAATCATTGCAAGCTACAGAGGCATCTCGGTGCATCAATGGTTGTCCATATATGCGGACGATGTAGCTCTATTCATCCACCCCTTCAGGCATGACCTCGAGTTCATCAGATGCGGCCTCCAGATGTTTGGGGAGGCTTCGGGCCTCAAGGTCAACTACAGAAAATCTACGGCCACACTCATCCATGGTGATCAGGAGGACAAGGAAAGAATCCTGGCAACCCTTCAGTGCCCGCTGTCCAACTTTTCGTGCCGATATCTCAGACTCCAGCTCGCGATCAAGCAACTCACCAAGGCTGATCGGCAACCCCTGCTCGACCTCGTGAGAAAATTCCTCACTGCATGGCAGCGTCGCCTTATGCAGCGATCTGGGCGCCTGATACTTGTGAATTCTGTCATTGCGGCGAGGCCGGTCCACCAGCTGCTTGTCCTCCAGGCCCCGGCTTGGGTCCTGGAGGATATTAATGGTTGGATGTGGGCCTTCTTTTGGGCGGGCAATGATAAGATCAATGGTGGCCAATGCTTGGTGGCATGGAACTCTATTTTCCGTCCTTTGAAGTTTGGTGGGTTGGGAGTCAAGGATCTGCAGCGACAAGGTCTGGCCCTTAGGGTTCGGTGGGAGTGGCTTTGACGCACGGATCAGAACAGGCCTTGGCAAGGGCTCTCTCTCCTTGTAGACGCTGAAGCTAGAGCGGTTTTCGACAGCCTGGTGCATATTTCTGCGGGGAAAGGAGATAAGGTGCTCTTTTGGAGAGATCGTTGGATTCATGGCTTTGCGGTTAAGGACATTGCACCCATGGTGCATGCCTTAATCGACACTCGGACGATCAATCAGAGAATAGTGCAGCAGGCCATTATGGACGAAAGATGGGCTTTGGACATCCCGGACAACAACTCCTTCCAAGTTCTTCTACAAGTTATGCATCTACGGTTGGCCATCTCTACAGTGCTGCGAGTCCTCGATGCGGATGACGTGTTTTCTTGGCCTCGCGCTGCCTCACAATAGTACTCCGCGCAGTCCACCTATGCCACTCTTTGCCACGGCTTGATCTCCTTCCCCCAGGCCAACGCCATTTGGAGGAGTTGGGCACCTCTCAAGTGCAAAATTTTCTCTTGGCTGGCCACGCAAAAGAGAATCTGGACCTTGGATCGTCGTGCCAGGCATGGCCTTCAGGACGAGCCTTCCGCGTGCTACACATGTCTCCAGGAGGTGGACAATATTGATCATATCCTTGCATAAAGTGTCTATGCTCATGAGACCTGGCATCGCTGCTTTGACGTTCTGAACCTGCCCACCGCGGTTATGACACCTCATGATCGCTTCCTGGAATGGTGGATGACGCAGAGGCAAGCCTTCCAAAAGGAGGATAGGCGTGGGTTTGACACTTTGGTTATCTGCGCCACATGGTCCATGTGGAAGCAGCGGAATGCTCGTGTCTTCAATCGCAGAGAGCAAAAATTAGACACGCAGGCCCTGACGAGTAGCATCCTCGATGAGATTAAGGAATGAAAACTTGCTAGAGGCGGAGTAGGTGGCTTACAAAGATTTGTGAGAGTGTAGCTTCATCTCTAGTAGCGGTGTGGGTGGGCTAATGGTGGTGTTCGCACTATTACCGGCCTCTTGTAATCAAATTTTCTCCCTTCTATAAAATTATGGTACGTAATTTTCGTACTCTTGAAAAAAAAGAAAAAAACTTGATAACCCGCAAAAAAAAGTGGTTTCACATGATGCATGACAACAGCTTGGAACGTCGTGGAAATGGCGAGAGTCTTTGATGGGTTAGGTTTACGATCAGAGTGTAATTTTGGGCCAGGACTAGGTTTCTGTTCCCAACCCGAAAGTTGCCCAGCCCTCTGCAACAAATTAGACAGCAGAGGCCCAGGGTCGCTGCTTGGTCTCGTTTATAGCGAGAGAGTGTTTCCTCGAAATCACTAGTTGAGTAGTACTCATTGCAAGGATCACTCCAACTTCCCAGGTTGCGATAAGTGGCGCACATGCAGCACGCCACTTGTCGTAACCTGAGAGTTTTTCCTTTTTTCGTAGATCTATTTATTCAAAACACTTTATCTCTCAAACCGTGCGTCCAAATCTCAAACCGCTTTCATCGTTGGATTCCTCGCGTCGAGATTTTCAAAACTAGATCCCATGTTGATAGGTTTTGACGAACTTTTTTCACAAAAAAAACCAGCCGAAGAAAACCGGGCGAAAAACCAAAACGGGAGCACTAGTTTTTTTTCTTTCTGAAAGAGGCACGCCCGTACCTCTCACGAAATCACAACGGTGCCTCTCGTGAAAGCAAAACCGTGACTCTCACGAAAGGAAAAAAACGCGTTTTTTTCGTTTCCGAGGAGGCATGGCTGTGACTCGTGAAAACACACCCGTGCCTCTCGCAGAAGCAAAACCGTGACTGTCGTGAAAGGAAAAAAAAATAAAAAAACGTATTTTTTCGTTTCCGAGAGGCACGGCCGTGACTCTCGCGAAAACACAACCATGCCTCTCGTGGAAGCAAAACTATGACTCTCGCAGAAGGAAAAAAAAAAGAGAAAACGCATTTTTTTCATTTCCAAGGAGGCATGGCCGTGACTCTCGCGAAAGCACACCCGTGCCTCTCGCGGAAGCAAAATCGTGACTCTCGCGAAAAGAAAAAAAACAGAAAACGCGTTTTCTTTCGTTTTCGAGAGGCACGGCCGTGACTTTCACGAAAGGAAAAAACACGTTTTTTCGCGCAAAAAATGCTAAGGAAGATCAGTAGAAAACCAAAACATGGAACAAAAATCATTTAAATAGCCGAAAATGCGTGCGGAAAAATAAAAACAAAATGAAAATCCGAAGGGAGCGCCCAGAGCGCGGCACGTGGCGAACGGCTAAGAGCGCGCCAAATGACGCTGATCGTTACGAGGCTCCCGAAGGAGCGCTCGTTAACTAGTGGCTCCCGCGTTCCCTCGCCTTCGTGCCATCCTAAATGGTCAGCCATAGTTACTATTTTTTCTTAGTTTAAACATAAATTTTGAAAATATTCTAATTGCATATATTCCAAAAACCTTAATTTTCTTATAAATTAAAAAATGGTCACCTGAATTTGGAAATGTTAACACAGTGTAAATAATTCTTAGCTTAATCACAAAAAATAATGTTAGCATAATAAAAATATTTGCGATATTAATAAATGTTCTCGCATTTTAAAAAATGTACGTGACATTTTTAAAATGATATTAAATGTATAAAAAGCTTGTGTAATAAAAAAACTCATAACGTCCAAAAAATGTATGTGCCATATTATAAACAAACATACAACATAAAACAATGTTTGCGTAGTTCAGGATAAATGTTTCATGTCATTCAAAAAAGTTAAATGAATATTAGTAAAACAATTAGCAAGTATTCAAGAAAATTTTGCAAAAATATGCATTTGAGAAATGTTCAATATATGTCAAACAATATTACGTATGTATAAGAAAAATTTACAGTGTGTACTGAAAAATACATACATGCGTTGAAAAGAAGGTAAAAGAGACTAAAAAGTAATAATAATAAATGGTGAAAACAAAAGAAAACCTAGTAGAAAACAACAAAAGAAACAGGAAAACATAAAAAAGTGTAAAAATATAAATAAAAACAAACACAGGATCTAGCAAGAAAAAAGTCACACCCGGAAAACCTCTCCCGCCGGAACCCAAAATGGGTCTGAGACCTCCAAGTCGGCACTTGAGACACCCAATCATAGAACTGGCGCTCATGCAACTTCACTTCGGCAGGCCAAATAAAACGCATTTGCTGGTCGCTGCTTTCCTTCGCTTGCTCATCGCTCGTGGTTTGCTCGTTCATGCTTGACCATTGGCTTTTTCAAAAATAAACAAATAAAATCATGAAATTGAAAAGATGTTCGTAAATTTGAAAAAAATTGATAAATTTGGAGAATAGTGCACGAATTTAAGAAAAAAAACAAGATCTTAAAACTTGGAAAAGAGTTCAAGAATTTGAGAAAATTTCATAAAATTGAAAAATATTCACGACTTGGAAAAGTTCATAATTTCAAAAAAGTTCACAAGATTGAAAAAATGTTCACAAATTTCGAATAAAAATCAAAAAACTGGAAACTGTTTGTTACTATTTACAAAGTCAATAAACTATGAAAAAGGTTCACTAATTTCATTTGAAAAAGGCTTTGTAAAATTTCAAAGAAAAATCGAAATTGGAAAATGTCACGCATTTGAAAAAATATTTTAAAAAAGGAAACCCAATCAGAACCACTGCTCGGAAAAAAAACTAAAAACAAAAATAAACATGTGGGAACCTTCTAGAAGGATTACCAAACCGGTGAAGGCTCCACTTATGACATAGCGACACTCCCGTTCGCTGCGTATGATCCTGCCTATAAGAACAATACAACGTAGATCAAGATATTCCTTTTCCATTTTTTTGGGGTTTTTTCTGTTCGAAATTCCAAAAAAAATGTTCTCGAACCTGAAATTTGTTCTAAAAATCAGGAAAATGCTCTACATTTTGAAAAGTGCATACATTTTTTGAATTTCTGAACATTTTCATAGACAGGAACATTTTTTTGGAAAATGCGAACAAAAAAAATTGAAACTGCCGAAAATATTTTTGGAAAATGTGAAACATTTTTTAAGTTGTGAACAAATTATGAAATTCCGAACAAATTTCTAAACTACGAACATTTTGTTGAATTTTGGAACAAATATTTAAAAATGGAACATTTCATGAAATTATGGAAAAAATTGAAACCACGAACATTTTTGAATTTGTGAATAAATATTTTAAAATGGAACTTCAGGAAATATGTAACAAAAATTTGAAACCACGAACATTTTTTGGAATTCCTGAGCAATTTCTCAAACTTGAACATTTTTTAATTTCAGACGAAAATTTGCAACCGCAAACATTTTTTGCAATTCTGGAAGTTTTTTCGAAAATATGAACATTTTCTAAATTTTAGAAAAAAAATTAAAATACATGAACATTATTTTAAATTCCTATATATTTTTTGGAATTCATTTTTTTTGAATTTGTGATATTTTAAGCAATGGAGCCATTTTTCAAAATCTGAATAAAATTTTAGTTCTTTTAAAGAAAGGAAATATCGAATTTATAAAGGAGAAAAAGTTGAAATAAGAAAGAAACAAAAATGAAAAAACAGCAAAATGAAAAGGAAAAAAGAAGGAAAAAAACAAAAAAAACGGTTCAGGGAACTTTTAGAAGCTTCCCAAAACCAGAAAACCCGGATGGGAAACTCTAGAAGGTTCCCAAAACCGAATATACTGCAACACGTCAAATGGGCCGGCCGAAGTCACCCCTCGGTTGATAGGGTCTGTGCTAAAGGTCGACAATTTGACACAACGTGCATCAAATAGGATATTCCGTCCTAACCGGCGCCTTCTGTGCCGGCTCATCGTTGTGGCACCTACTACATTTTATTGTGGGCTATATCTAGGAAGCCCAATAAGATTTCACTAGACTGTTTCTAACGTTCAATCATTAACTTAGATCGTACTACAGTTTTCCCTGGAAAAAAAAGATCGTGCTACTGTTTCTATGTCGTTCTGGAAAAATAACTGTTTCTTTTTGGAAAAGTTTCCTGATGCTAAGCATTATACTTGCCCGAGATTCGACCGTCGGTATCATCATACCTAGTTCAATCTCGTTACCGGCAAGTCTCTTTACTCGTTCCATAATGCATCATCTCATAACTAACTCATTAGTCACATTGCTTGCAAGGTTATAGTGATGTGCATTACCGAGAGAGCCCAGAGATACCTCTCCAATATTCAGAGTGACAAATCCTAATCTCGATCTATGCCGACTCAACAAACACCATCGGAGACACCTGTAGAGCATCTTTATAATCACCCAGTTACGTTGTGACGTTTGATAGCACACTAAGTGTTCCTCCGGTATTCGGGAGTTGCATAATCTCATAGTCATAGAATCATGTATAAGTCATGATGAAAACAATAGCAATAAAACTAACCGATCATAATGCTAAGCTAACGGATGGGTCTCGTCCATCACATCATTCTCTAATGATGTGATCCCGTTTCATCAAATGACAACACATGTCCACCGAGCTAGTCAAGTAGAGGCATACTAGGGACACTCTGTTTGTCTATGTATTCACACATGTACTAAGTTTCTGGTTAATACAAATCTAATATGAATAATAAACATTTATCATGATATAAGAAAATATAAACAACAACTTTATTATTGCCTTTAGGGCATATTTCCTTCAGTATGAGTAACCCTTTAACAACGAAATCACAAGTTATGGGTTACCCCCTTGCGAAGGTCACTCCCACCAGAGTAATGCTACATCCACGGATTTTTACAAGGGTTTTACGGACTGGTTGAGATTTGGCACATTGTGATTTGTTTAAGCGGTGGGATGGGCCCCACCCACTTGAAAAACAGGGGGTGAAGAGAATTAAGGGAATGGCCCGTAATACTCCCGTGATGAGCCCCTTGATTTAGCATTTTTGCTCCCACCGTCTCTCGCATTGAAAAGTGGTGCACTGCATGTGCGCCACTTATTTTAACCCGAGAGTTTTCCATTTTTCTTTCCTAGATTCGTTTATTTAAAACATATTATTTCTCGAAACCGTGCATCCAAATTCCCAACTGTTTGCACTGTTGAATTTCTAGCGTCGAGATCTTCGAAACTAGATCTCATGTTAATTGGTTTCAACGAATTTGTTTTCACAAAAAAAATTGGAGGCAGAAACACGATTTTTTCCCACTTTTTTCTTTTCGAGAAGCACAACTCACAAAAACAAATCAATGGCTCCACGACATGCAAATCTATGCGTCTCATAGAAGACAAAAAAAATATGAATTCTCCTCTTTCCAAGAAGCACAAGTATGCTTCCATGCAGAAGCACATATGTCCTTCTCGTGGAAGCACACAAAAAAATCCATGCAAAATGGAAAATCACCATTTTTTTCTTTTTCTAATAAGCACAACTCCCAGGAAAAAAATCATTTTTTCTTTCCAAAATATAGGAAAAAAACAGGCGTAGACCAAAAAGCTGAAACCCCCTCCGAAAAACTCATCTAAAACCTAAAAACACGTACATACAAAAAAATTGAAATCTAGAGGGTATGGCCAGCACACGACATGTGGCGATGGATGGACGCACCACTTGACATGCTTTAAGGGCACCAAAAATGACCACTGAAGGTTACCCAGTAACCTCAGTTTTTTTGAGCAAACCTGCTAGGCTTTAGTCATTAGTCGGTATTGCTATAGGCATTACATCAATGTCATGTGGTAGTCCCAACCAAATGTGGCGGCCATGATCCAACTTTACAGCATTCCTAGCTAGATTATGAGGCTCACCATTTGAGTCTCTAGAGTCGAATTTAAAACTACAGGAATTAAATGAAGTTTGCAAAGAAACTATTTCTTTCACTACTCCACCGTAGTTTCCTCCCGATCTATCTTTGATATGCTTCACCACTGTTTGACAATCAGATGCAATCACCAAAATTTGGAGCCCCAGATCTTTCACAAGAGATAAACCTTCCCTGCATGCAATAGCTTCAAGTGCAGGCGGATCTGTGGACCCTCAAATGACATACACCGAAGATCCCAAGTATCCTCCATTATTGTTCCTGCACACGGCCGCAACTGCACCAACTCCATGTGAAACAGCAGCATCGACATTGATCTTGGCGTACCTTGCAACAGTTGGAATCCATCTCCTCAGGGCTGCATTCACCGGATTAATCACCTGGTTCAGTGTTTGCTGCTACCCTCTTCCAACTATGAGATGAAATGGGCAATGAACATATATGTCGACAGAGGGCTTTGATTTATTCCTTCGCGGATCAGCTCCCATCTCGCCCACCATATGGCCCAAAGGGTGTTGCTACCTTGATAAACTTCTCATGTGAAAGGTGCTCAATCATAGTAAATAACCACCTCTTTGCATTCTGTTCGGTATTGATCATTAATTCATCAATTAGCTCCTGGTCTAACCAACGACCAAACACATCGAGCAGCCGTACCCTCCATCAGGCTATTCTTCCATGAGTCCATGGTTCCACAGATAGCACAGGTGCAACTCGTAGCCATATTTCTACGCATTCTGACATCTTCCGTTTGTATAGATCGATGTGCTAGTCTCCACAAGAAAACTCAGATCTTCACCGGAATAAAAGTTTTCCACAAGTGAACCCAGCCTGACTCCTCTGCTTTGCGGTTAGAGACTCCTGGACGAGATTCCAGCCAGTCCTCGCGCCGCTTCTTGGTTTCAACTATCATACGATAACAGGATCAGACACTGAAAATGCTCGATTTCTCAAACATCCAAGACCAGTAGTCCCGCACATTCCTTACACAAATCGGGATCTGAAAGATTGCATGTGCATCGAACGGCAGAAACACCTGATATACTAGCTTCATATTCCATCGTGCATTACCTGAATCAATTAGTTCGGCAACTAGCTGAGGTGGGTTTGCCACTCTAGACACGAGTGACCTCATTAGCTCTGTTCGAGGGATCCAGTTTGTGCTCCCTATCGCCGTGGAAGTCCCATCACCTATTCGCTTGACCAGGCCCTGCTTCATAATATCCCTCCCTTCAAGAATCGATCTTCAAATTTTGGATGGATGGTTTCCGATATTGGCTTCAAGAATTGAGCAATTTGGAAAGTACACAGCCTTTAAAATTTGAGCACTGAGAGAACTAGAAGAACGCTCGTGCGTTGCAACGGAGCCACATTAACTTTAAGAGTTCAATATCAGTTATGTTAATATTACATTTAATATTCTTATACATATCAAGTGACATTAGCGACATTTTTTACCATCAAATTCTCACACACACTCTCTCCCTCCCTCTTCCTCACTCTCCTCCCCCCCTCTCTCTCTTACACACACATATCCATCTTATTGGGTACGGGATCATAATCCATCTATTTCACACGCACACGCGCTAGTGCATAACAATATGGATTATGTGTATTATATTTGCCACCACAACTTATATTTTCCCTAGCCGCATCGCTACAGAGCCGAGCTCCCGCCCGACCACCTCGGCGGCATCGAAGGGGAATGGATAAGGCTGACGCCCGACCTCCCCTGCCCCCCATGGCCTCACTCCTCGACGCCCCCTCCCAGATCCACTTCTCCTCCTCGCTCGCTCGATCCCGTCGATTTGAACGAAGTCAGACGCCACGACCACCATGACCGACCCCGTCCACACAGCCACTGCTCTCCCTGTAGGCTAGGAGCTTGTCGAGGAGCTCCGAACTCCTTCGCTACTTCGTCTGCGCCAACAAGATCAAGTCCAGCACCCCCGCATCGACGTTGCTGCCGTCTTCCTCAACCTTCGGCCACCGTAACATTGCCGTTCGATCCGCGCTGCCCCGAGCTCCCCCGTCTTCCCCTAGGGCGCCATTGACACTGACGTGATATCCTCTTGCCTTTTCCCTGTTTCCCCTCTCGTTTGCTCTCGTTAGGTATTTCGCCGTGGCCGATAACCGTCGTCCGCCATGGCCATTGCAGGGGTAGCCACCGAGCTCCTCGGATTGACCCCGTGGCACATGCCCACTCCTATGCGTGCCCATGCCCGAGCCTGCATCTCTTCTTCCGCGCCCGCAGGGCCACTCCCTCTCCATGCCCACGCCTGTGCCACACCGCGTCGATCGCGCCCGCCACTGCCGTCGCGCTCGCCGCAGCCACCGCACCACTATGACCCGCGCGACGCACACCCTGGCCACGCCCCACATTCTCGCTAGCTGCGCTCGCCCCGTGTGCTGCTAGTCGCGCCCCTGCCTCGTGCCCCCTCCTGTCACGGCCATCTTCTGCCGGTCGCCCCCTCAGCCACGCCGGCCGCTTGCCTCGCCTGCTGCGTGCTGCTTCCTGCTGCTATGCGCTACTCTACCGCTGGTACGCCGTTGCGCCATGTCCTCGGCACCACCGTGGACAAACATGGCAGAGGGATTGTCAATGGAGTACGAGGAGGAGGTGGCGGAGAAGGTTTGGAGAGGCAGGAGGTCTGGGGTGGCGTCAGCTGGCTGTGGTGGAGGTGTTTATGCGAGAAGGAGCCGGAGCGGAAGGAGAGGTCACAATTGAAAAGAATCGTAAAAAAATCATAACCTGGAGATCTAATTCCAAAAAATGGTAATATCGATGGAGGGATGATTTCCTTCTATAGATGGAAAACATAGGAAATATTGGTTGTTATCAAGGAAAGGTAAAAAATTAGGAAAGTTATGATTTTGAACTGATTTCTATGCAAATGGGGTTTTATTGTTTGGTAACGTGATACCAGTACCTGTCCGTTTGTGACGTGTCTGATTAGGAAAGTTTGCAAATGTTAAGAAACTATTTATTGGGAGGCAAGTTTGTGACGTGTCTGTTATTTGTGTCCTAAAACAAATTTCACTAATGAGAGAAATCAATTGATTTAGATAAGTTAGGAAAGTTAGATTAAAATATATTATTTATATCCTAAAAATCTGTTATTTGTTTCCTAAGACAAATTGCACCAATAAAAGGAATCGATTGATTTGCATAATTTAAGGAAGTTAGATCCGTGATTTGTTATATGTTAAAGAGAAAAATAAACTGATGAACCAGGGTAAGAGGGGGTGGTAGGAGGAGAGACGAAAAAAAATCAACAAAAATAAATCGTGGAGACTATTTACCAACTGCTCCATTAAAAATAGAGATTCGGGAAGACCAATATCCTCCATGATTGCCTAGCCAGGAGTGCCAAGTTAGTTGCTCCCCTTTAACGGGCGCTTAAAGCGCTGAATAGGAGTTAACGGCTGGCCCATCTCACAACAGGCGAGAACTAGCGCTCGCGGAAGCCTAGCAGCCCAGCTGCCCGCCGGCCTCTGTCGGCCCACACAACCGGAGCAAACCAGCTCAGCGCGCAGGCGCACCTGCACACACAAACCGCTTCCCCCAGTCTAACCTAGCCGCCACACTTCCTAAAAAAAAGCCCTAGCCGCCGGCCCGCCACACCCCGCCCGCGCGACCTGCTGGCGGCCGCCGTCTTCCCCCCTCGACGCCGCGGCCCACCCAACCGTTGGATCGGAATATTCCGCCTCCCGCGAGGGACGCGCCCCCTTGCCCCGCCGCACCGCTCAGACCACGCTAGCTAGGGTTCGCTCCCTCCCCCCCTCCCCGCCGCCGCCCTCGCCGACGGCGATGGCCCAGCGCTGGCGCTCCAAGGCGCGGCGCGACCCGGACCTGGACGACGCCGGCTCGCCCTCTCCCGCGCGGCCCCGCGCGCCCCCCAGCGACGACGAGGACGAGGTGGGCAACGAGGACCTCACCCTCGAGATTGTCGCGCGGGCGCGGCGGCGCGAGGCCGCGGGGGGGCAGCCCGGGTTCGCCGAGGTGCTCTCCCTGTCCTCCGACGAGGAGGTCGACGAGGACGCCGTGGTGGAGCTCGGCGAGGCCGACCCCAGCAGGCGGAAGGACAAGAAGAAGAAGAAGCAGCGGCGCAAGGAGAGGAGGAAGAAGCAGCGCAAGGAGGACGCCGCCGCCACCGCAGACAAGGAGGAGGTAATTGCTCCTGCCCTACTCTCAGCTCGTGATTACGCACTACTATTTTACGTGTTTACTTTTGCAATCGAAGTATCAAACGCCCACATGATTTAGAGGCTTTGTTAACAATGCCCTGTAGAATCACTTTGAATGGGAAGCTATGCGGTTCAACTGCCTCAGGTGTGAGCGTACTGGAAGCTTGCCTTTTCAACGTTTCGATCTAGAGGAGCATTCTTCTCTGCTAATGCTGCCTTATTGCTACGATCGTTTGGTTAACTATATGCTTTACCAGGAGTCAATGGTCGGCACTACCCAATTTCCTTCTTTGGAAACGGTATAAAAGGCAGTATGCTCTTTCCTACACAGAAGGCGCATACTTTTGGTTTCGTACATATCAAAGTGATACAATGTTTTTGTTTTTATCCGTTTAAAGTAAGTAAAACATGTGCACACTGAAACATTTGTGAACTGAATAGCGGATTGAAAACGTTGGCTTCTGTAGAACAACTGATTTTATCTTATTAGTGGATCGACATCTGTGTTTGATGTGGAGATTCAGTTGATGAATGTTTTTGTCCCTTTCAGCCTCAGGTTGCCGGCGCCCAGGAGGGACAAACTGGGACAGTGGAATCAGTGCCCACCGAAAATGGCGTTGATGCGCCGGTATCCGACAACACAGTTCTGCGGAAGCTTCTTGTAAGTGCCAAGTGAATTTTTCCTTGCAGTAAATTTCCCTGTACATGGATGTGGTAAGCTGATAGTTATGTTGCTTCTGCTTATGACCAGCGAATACCAAGATACTTTGATCCTGGGGAAACTATATTGGAGACTTGCTTTAACTGTGGTGAGGAAGGTCATGTAGCTGTGAACTGCCCAATGGAGAAGCGGAAGAAGCCTTGCTTCGTTTGTGGATTGTTCGGACACAATGCGAAGCAGTGCACGCAGGTTGGTCTCTCTAGCTCGGACGAATTATCGCTCCGTGACTTGGGTATGTCCACTCATACCCTTGATGAGCTCACTGTATATGGTTTCCTTTGGCAGAGGTTGTTTCCTTGCTTTTTATGTAGCTGTCTCATTTAGGGTGCAATCATCTCATTTAGGTTTCCACCATGCAATTGTTAAGACCTTGATTAACTTTGTCATTCAATATAATTTAGTCGACAAATTGTAGGACACTTGATCGTACCCATTTTCAAAATTAGATATAAAAAGCCAAAAACATTGGCAGAATGTGTTCTGTTCAAATCCACTCTCCAGTTAATCCTAATTTAAACAAGAACTCATTTCTACCCATCATGCAAGTTCGTATTTTGCATTTTTGCTCCAAGTAGTTTGCGCTTTCCAGATCTATTCGTTCACTGTTCATGTGTTGTACTCGTAATACTATTTGAATGGGAGTGATATCCGTGTTTTATGACTGATTTCTTTGGAGAGATCTTCCTTTGAGACTAATCATGCATGCATGCATATTCATAATTTATGATCTCATTTTGGTTAAATCTGAATACTTGCAGTATTTTTTTTGGCATGCAGATATTCCAGTAGTCTTGTCTGTATTGTCTGTGCTTGTGGGTTGCACGTGTAGATTATTTTGGGCTCACATGCTAAATAGCATTGATCTACAAATGCTTCTTGCCAGTAATCAAATATCTCTTAATTCTTTTTGTAGGGTCAAGAGTGTTTCATCTGCAAAAAAGGAGGTCATATGGCGAAAGATTGCCCTGATAAGCACACAAAGAATACTCAGCAATACACCACATTGTGTTTGAGATGCGGAGAAACTGGCCACGATATGTTTGGATGTTCCAATGATTATCCACCAGATGATGTCAAGGTGAGTTCTCTTTGGCTGTTATTGTCTTCTCCAAGTTTTCATCTTGCTGCCGCAGATGAGGTGTTCGTATGTTGGTTACTTGCCTCTTTATAGCTACAAGAGAAACAAAGTGCTGCTCTGTTTTGGTTTCTGAATAAGGTTATGACAGCCTGAGATACACTTTCCCCAAAACTTTGATCTGAAGAAAAAGTCTTATAGTGTATTGTGCCATGAGCTTGTTGATTATATTGGTAGGATACACTTGTTAATCCTGTTTACTGTGCGGGCTCATAAATTATGTTAAATTTGATGAATCAGGTCGTTTTTCTGGTAGGCTTTTCCTACCATTCTATACTAATCCAGTTCCTGGATCTGCATATATAAGTTTTTTACACTTAGTAATACGCAATACAATACAAATTATTAGCTGAAGTCTAGTCATGAAATTGCAAATTTGCTTTCTCCCTCACCATCCATCTTGCTGGACTATGCAGGAAATAAAATGCTATGTGTGTAACCAGAATGGTCACCTCTGTTGCACCGACTTCTCTGATAGTTGTTCAAAAGAAGTTACTTGTTATAACTGTGCCCAATCTGGTCATACTGGTTTGGTAAGTTATAATTTTTCTATCCTTCTGTGTCTATCTGTTGCTTTTCATGCCAGTTGACTAGTAACCAACATTTGGTCATAGGGATGTGCCAAGCAACGTAGGGAGACAAGTGTTGCGACAACTCCGACCTTGTGCTACAAATGTGGCGAAGATGGTCACTTCGCACGCGGCTGCACAAATAGTGCTAAGGTAAGCATCTCATGATTTCCTCTGCTGATAAGAATGGCTTGGGTATTTATCTTGTGTACGTTATTATTTTTGCAGCCCGGCCGGTTCAAAGGCGAGTTGTCGTCGCATAGTCGTAGAAAGGACAAATGGAAAAATGACTCTGGCCCTAGATCAGCTCCTCATGGATCTCACAAAAGAAAAAGCCCCCTATTCGAGGATAGATGGGAGACACCTCGTGGTAAATCCAGAGCTAGGGGTGGTTGGATTCCTGAGGACCATGACGATCTGCCATCCAAGAAGTACAAAGGAAATGGGTGGGACTCCCAATCTACTCCTAAGAAGCCCTACAATAATCACCACCATCGCTCCTCTGGCGGTGACTATTCAACTCCTCAAGGACAAGATTTTTCATGGCACAACTCGCAATATTCACCAAGTGCGAGGAAACACGGCTCGTCTTCGTCAAGATTCGCCAGCAACACCCATCACCGCTTTGAAAGAAGTTAGGCTGGAGCTTACTTTTGGTTTTGTTGTTCGTTCCATAGTAGATCTCTTAGGGATGTACTCTGCCTGTAATACCGTTTCCCTGAAAGGGCTGTTTTCTGTATCTTCAGAGTTGTATACGTTGTGTCCATTCCTGGTCTGGGCATGCTTTGTGTTGCACTTCAATGGCTGCCTACTGCAAACACGGCATGTCACTCTGCACTCTGCGCCGCTATACAGCGTAAGTTTCTGTCTACTTATACAAGAGCGATATATTATTTCACAGCCCAATGGTTTCTGCCACTATCAGGTCATTTTTGAAGTATTCTATGAAGTCGAGATACTACCATGGTACTGCGTACGATGCGAGTTGAAATATAAGAGCATCTCCAACAGGTGTGCAACCGTGCTAAAAGCATGAGTAGCTCCAGCAGACGCGCTAATTTACAACGCGCACCAGCAGCCGGTGCTTGTAAATATGATTTTTTACATGTCCATTTGATAATGTGAGATGTTTCAGAAATTAACAAATATGCAAAATAAAGACACAACATAGTTCAATATCTGGTCGAACCGACCCAGGTGCTAGCTAACTTCCATCCGGACTTTATTTCTCTTTCCCTGTTTTAAGGTACATCTAGATGTGCTCTAGTTATTGCACATCTAAGTGAATAAATCAAGTATAAAGAGGAAAAGAAAACAAAATATCCACACGAATCTCAACGCAAGATCAATGACATAGGACTTAGATGTGCAATACTTTTTTTTTCGAAACGGAGGCAAAAGATTTGCCTTATCCATTAAATGTGCAATACTTATGGCACATCTAGATGTGCTTTAGCAAAACTGCTTATCTAATTAACTAAACGGCAAGATTGATCACGTAAGAACCTGGACTCAAAGAAAAGATAACGAAACTAGTACTACTGGATAAAAGAAAAACTTGACTCTCACGTTGTCACACAAGAACTTGGAGTGGAATTCTTTCCAACGAAAAACCAACTGCATGGTGGCGTTCTAAACGTTGGCTTGATCGCTTCTTCCTGGGGTTCGATTGCTAAAATAGATCCAATATAAAACGAGTAAATTGCAAAAAACCACCATACTAAGGGATGCTAAAACAGAGAACCACCACCTTTTGTTTTTTTTCTTCAAAAAACCACCACGTTTGAGTTGACAGTTTTCAAAAAACACCGATCGCACGGTTTGGCGCGTCTGAGTGAAAAACTGACCTGTTGGGCCCAATGTCAGGCGCCACGTGGACAAGGGGAGACGGCGCCCGTCACGCGCGCCGTTAGACGGCGTCGCACTGACCTAACGAGCCGGCCCGACCCAGCCTGACCCGTTCGTCCATTCCCCTCTCTCTCGGCCGCCTTCTTCTCTGTCTGCGGCGCGTTCTCCACCACCTCCGCCGTCCATTTGTCGCCGCCGGCCGCCGCAGCGATGGTGTCCTGGAAGGACGGCGAAACTAGCAGCGAAGATTCTATGTCCCCCCTCTTCAACTCGCACGCGGACGAGACCTACGTGAGTATCATTTCTCTTTGACTGAGGGTTAGGGTTTTCTTCGATTTGAGCTTAGTTTTAACGTATTTGAGTTGGGATTTGAGCACTGTTGCAACATTGTAGATCCCACAGACCATTGTTGACCCGGAGTGGTGCGGTATTGTTGCCGGAGGACCGATGTGTTGTCACAACCTTCCTGTTCATAGGGCTATTGTGTTCCAAGGAATCAACACTGGCCGTAGGTTTTATGGATGCGGTAATCAGGTTAGTGGCAAGTCCTCTCTTGTACATGTACATTATACAAATCCTTTTTTGATGCTCAGTGAACTGAATATAGGTTGATATGTCTGTGAGCTGAATATAGTTCTGTACTTAGTTTACTGAAGATGTTGTTTTATCAGCTATTTTGAGGGGAAAAGGTGTCAAGTTTAATCAATGCTTAACTGAATGTGTCTGTTTTTAAATGACCTCGGTTAACTAAATATATGTAGCTATTAACTGAATGTATGTAGCTGTTTAACTGAATATATGTAGCTGTTAACTGAATATGGTGTTAACTGACTTCTCTGAATGTGGCTGTTAACTCTGGTTTTGTCTGAATTATTATAGGAAGGTGACAATTGTGGTCTGGTTCAATGGATTGACCCAGAATGGCCAAAACCCATGAAAAATGCACTTCGCAAACTTTGGGATATGTATGAGCAGAGTAGCAAAGAGAATGATGCTAAAGAAAAGCTCATACTCAAGCTAGGAGAAGAGAAGAAGCTAATCCAAGAGAAGCACCACAACCACATCAAAGAAACAAGCAATTTTTTTGCTACAATTCACAAGAATGTGATGAGAGAGAATTATCAGAAGATTATGCAGGATGGTGATGTAGAGTGTGCTATAGTTCAAGCCCAGGGAGAGAAGGCTAAACTTGAGAAAGACAATATTGAGCTTAGGACAGCATTGCAAGTGATTAAGCAGAGCAATGATGAACTTGTTAGGAAATGGAAGCAACATGTAGCAGATGGAGGTGTTCAACAGATTGAACAGATGAAGAAGGATAAGCAAAAGTTAGAGTATATCATAGCTGATTTGCTTAAGGATGGGGAGGCAAACAAGATGAAGATGAGGAAAATCAAAGAAATATGTGATGAGTGAGTAATTTGTTGGCATAATGTATGAGGGCAACAAGGTTGAACTAAGTTTGGTTGGTTGTATTGTGTTGAACTATGTTGTTTCTGTTGAACTAAGTACTCTATTTTCAGTAATGGAGTTAATCTAAATCTTATTAGTATGTTGTTTAGTTGTAATGGATTATGATGTAAGATGTGAACACTAAGTTGTTTGTTGGATGTGATCAGTCTGGTCTAGTTTGATCTTGTTGATGGAATTTTATTTATAAATTATTGTTGTGATGGAATGAAATGATTGACGATTGTCGAGAGTTGTCGAGAGGATAGGTTTAGCCTAAAAAGGTTGGTGCCTTTCGTCGACGGTTGTCGAGAGGACAGGGTTAGCCCAAAAAGGTTGATGCATTTCGTCGACGGTTGTCAAGAGGATAGGGTTAGCCTAAAAAGGTTGGTGCCTTTCGTCGACAGTTGTCGAGAGGATAGGGTTAGCCTAAAAAGGTTGATGCATTTCGTCGACGGTTGTCGAGAGGATAGGGTTAGCCTAAAAAGGTTGATGCATTTCGTCGACGGTTGTCGAGAGGATAGGGTTAGCCTAAAAAGGTCGATGCCTTTCGTCGACGGTTGTCGAGAGGATAGGGTTAGCCTAAAAAGGTTGATGCATTTCGTCGACGGTTGTCGAGAGGATAGGGTTAGCCTAAAAAGGTTGGTGCCTTTCGTCAACGGTTGTCGAGAGGATAGGGTTAGCCTAAAAAGGTTGATGCATTTCGTCGACGGTTGTCGAGAGGATAGGGTTAGCCCAAAAAGGAACCAACCACTTTGTGAAGAGCATAATCATTAAAAGAACATAATCATTAGAAGAGCATAGTCATCACAGCAACATCATTAAAAGAGCATAATCATCACAACAACAAGGAGTACTCCAACAACAAGTTTTGCCCAAAATACCATAGCTTGCCAACATGACAGCAAGATATTAATAAGACTATAATAGCAAGTTAAACATGTCCAGTCTACCATAGCTTGCCAACATGACAACAAGATATCAAGTCTACCATAGCTTACCATAGCACAAGTTTTGCCCAAAATACAGAACATACCATGATTAACTTGCTACCACAGCACAAGTTTTGCCCAGAATATAGAACATATCAAGCCTAACTAATTGCCACTAGCATAGAAGTAGTCTCTAAACTTGCTTGGCTTCTTTCTGAGCCTTGTAGAACCAGATGCACCAGCAGCAGCAGGCCTTGGAGGAGCAAATGAAGACGAACCAGCTCTTCTTGGAGCAGTAGAGGCAGCAGCAGTTCTTGGAGCAGATGAGGAAGCAGCAGTTGTTTGAGCAGATGAGGATGCACCAGCTCTGGGACCTGCAACAGTTCTAGGAGCAGCATTAGCAGTTCTTGGAGCTGCAGCAGTAGTTCTAGGAGCACCAGAAGCAGTTCTTGGAGCTGCACTAGTAGTTCTAGGAGCACCAGAAGCAGTTCTTGGAGCTGCACCAGCAGTTCTTGGAGCTGCAGCAGCAGTTCTAGGAGCACCAGAAGCAGTTCTAGGAGCACCAGAAGCTGCAGTAGTTGCTCTTGCACCAGATGGAGGGGCTGTTCTTGCTTCCTAAAACATGTCAAGTATTTGCATTATTTTTTCAGTACAATATTATATACAGAACTAAACATGGCAAGCATAACAATTAATTATTATACCTTGTGCTTGTTCTTCCTAGCAGCAAGGGATGGCTTCAATTGATCACCACATTTTGTGTATCTATACCCTTGCTTCCCACAATTGCTACCGGTGATGGTTCCAACTCTTGAACTGTCCTTCGGTTTTGGCACTTCAAATTGACCCTTTCTTCTTTGAGTCTGATTTCTGCCCTTCTTCTTGTGGAACACAGGGGGGTCTATGTCTCTAGTGTCTGTCCTTGTCCATAGGTCAGGTCCAGGAACTGGGTAGATCATTGGCTTGTAAGCTTCTAGGTACATAGGTTTCTTGAAGAACTCATGGACAAAATCTTCTGGTTGTTGTTTTGATTTATAGATTGCACAGACAACATGGTTACATGGTACACCTCTCATGTCCCATTTTATGCAACCACATGTCCAATTCTTCAAGTTGATAGCATATGATTTCTCACCACTATTCACCTGATATAGATCAGGCCCTGCCATCATAGCTTTGCAATTCCTAGCCCATTCCTTTGACTCCTCTAGCATCTCCATATATGTTGGGGTAATTGTCCATCTTGCTGATTCCCCTCTGTTCTTTTTTATTGAACTTCACCATTAATTTGGACCTAGCCCCTTCAACCATAGTTTTAATAGGTTTGCCCCTAATGTCCAAGATCATCCTATTGAACACCTCACTTATGTTGTTCACTACTAAATTAGTTTTACATGTGGTATCCATAGAATATCTAGCCCATGTTTCTACAGGTATTTTCTTAAGCCAGAGCCAAGCATCCTCACTTTCCTTTCTTATTTCTTCCATTGCCTCATCAAACCCAAACTTTGTGTAAGAATAAGCTGCTGCATCCATATACTGCTTAAGCTCTTCTCCTCTAAATCCAGCACTTTGGAAATTTGCATATATATGCCTTAAACAGTATCTTTGAGGACAATTAGGAAAAACTTGGTCAATGGCATTTAGCAGACCCTGGTTACATATATGATACATCATTTAGCAGTTCTAGGAGCAACAGAAGTTCTATGTTGTGCAACACACTTAATGAAGTAAGGAAATTAAATTAGACAAACAGTTTACAACATTACATACCTTCTGCCTGTCTGAAATTATTGTGTACTTTCCAAATTGTCCTTCTTCTCCACCAAGAACTATCTTCAATTGTGTTAAAAACCAACACCAAGTTGGAGTGCCCTCCTTCTCAACAACTCCAAAAGCAAGACGATATATATTGTTGTTTCCATCTCTACCAGTTGCAGCTAAGATCTGTTGCCCTGTGTTTAGTTTCACAAAACACCCATCTAGACCTGAAATAGGTACAACATAAGAGATGCAACAATGTATAGGTCAATAACAAATTGCTATAGAGACAAACATACCAATGAAAGGTCTACATCCTCTAAGAAAACCCTCTCTTTGTGCTGCAAGACAGATGAACAGCCTATGAAATCTGGGATTTTTGCTTGGATGCTCTCTCACAACTCTAGTAGTTACAATGCATCTGCTCCTAGGGTTTGTGTCCAACACAACTTGAAGATAGTCTCTAATCCTAGTGTACTGTGCTTCCTGATCACCCTGAACAACACTGAGAGCTTGCTGCCTTGCCCTGTATGCCATCATCTTACCAACCACCACACCATACTTCTCCTTTGTCTTGTCAATGAGTGTTTGAATTCCTGCTTTAGGATCTGTCCTGAAGCATTCCTCAACTGCTTTGGCCACAAACCTAGCAGGAACCTTGCAATTCTCATCACTTGGAGCACATGTATGCTCTAATTGTAGCTTCCTAATACAAAATGTTTTCTCTTGCCCAACTACAGATGCAACCATGTGAAAGGGGCAACCTTTGTCCACACAATAAACTATGATCCTATCTTTGTTGTTCCTGTGGTAATGGAAGTTCCTTCTCAGTGTCACATGCAAGTTAACCAATGCTCTTCTGAACTGGTAAACATCAATAAAACACATGTGCCAGCAAATTTGTTCCTGTGGCATAAGCCTATTTTCATCATACCATATCCTGGCTTTCTTCTTTTTTGCCCTAGTCTTTCTCCCAGATGAGGAACAATACAACACTACTTCTTCATCAGAATCATTTTGAAGTTCATCATCTATATCTTCATTAGATAAGGGAATGTAGTCTGCCTCAAGTTTGGCCTGGGAACTGCAGTGTGATCTACTTGTTGGACCTCTTCTAACAGGTAATTTCTCTACTGGTGCTGCTTCAACAAACCCCTCTTCTTCATCCTCCTCCTCAGCCTCACAAAACAGATCTTCTGGCTCTGAATCACCTTCATAAACCCTCTTCCTCTTGAGATCTTTTATTTTCTGCTGCAAATCTGCATCATCTTGCCCCTCTTCATCTATCTCCTCTTCAGAGCTATCCACATCATTCTCCTCTGTCTCCATCAACTCATCCTCTTCCATTCTTTCTTCTCCTTGTAGTACTAGACTGTCATCAGCAAACTCATTAAGAAAATCATCTAACTCTTTGACACCAGCTATGTCCTTCCCCTTTTTAACATTGCAACTCTGCTGAGTGAAGAGATATTCTCCATAAGAGTCCTTTGTATGAGCACTAACAACTGGAGCACACATATCTGTTGTATGTTCAGTGGTCTGACTTTGGTAGAGCACACCTGCATCATCTATATTGTACACCTTTGGACAACCAATCTCAGAAATTGGAATCTTCTTTTCACATCCATCTCCAATGTTGATCTGGCACTTTGCCATCTCCGAGTCTCTTCCTTTCATTACTGTGATAGTAACACACCTCTTCTCCTCATACAATATCAACATTTCTTCTACATCTTCCTCAGATTGGATTAGCTGCATGCCTGCCATTCCTACACCTTCTTTCTTCACATAGTACATTGAATCCTTTTGATCATAGCCGTCTATCCCAATAATAGCTAACATGTTGATATATGTGATATCTGATTCACATAAGGTCCTTTCCAGATTGTCACAGCCTTGGAAATGAAACCTCATATCCCATGGCTCATCATCATCCAAACTGCAAGTTCAGTTAGCATTACATTCAGTTAAGACCATTCAGTTTTAACAGTAAATTCAGATAACACTAAATTCAGTTAACAATCAATTCAGATAACAGTAAATTTAGTTAACAGTCAATTCAGTTAACCACAATTAAGCTCATGTTCAGTTAACAGTAAAAATCTGATTTATGTTAAAACTCAGCCAAGTTAAAACTAAATTAAAACTAAGTTAACAGTGAAATTCAATTATCCACAGTTTAGTAAATTCAGTAAAAATCTGCTTTAAGTTAAAACTGAGCTACGTTAAAACTAAATTCAGTTATCCACAAATTACGCTAAGTTAAAACTAACTAAGCTAAGTTAAGTTAAAACTAAACTAAATTCAGTTATCCACAATTAAGCTAAAACTGAGCTATGTAAACACAACTGAGCTAAGTTAAAACTAAATTCAGTTATTCACTTAACAGTACATTCACTTCATCAAAATTATTCTGTTCAACTGTTGAAACTGAGATTCAAACCCTAATTCCTAAATTGAGATTCATACATAGGAAAGAGTCTAGCTACACTAGCAAAATCACTCAAAGTGTTCAACTACAGTAGCATAATCACTCAAATTGTTCAACTACACTGGCATAATCAAAAAGAGAATTTTGGAAACACTCACTCCATGCCGCCGAGGCCGGATGTGAAGTGGTGGCTCTGCCCTGGATTGGCCTTCCAGACCTGGGCTAGTTTGGCGGCTGCACGTGCCTCAATGTCGTCAGACTTGAAGATGTTGCAATCCTCGCCGCGCTCATCTCCGCCGACGCCGGCGGATCGAGAGGCGCCAAACATACCAGGGAGCGCCGTCGGAGAGCGAGGAAGGACGGGGCGGCCACCAGCATCGGCGATGGAGAGGTCGCGGTCGTCCCTATCGTCACCGGATGCGCCGCCGTCGTCAACGCCGTCGCCGCCACTGCCGGTCGCCATGCGGGAAGTGACCTAGGACGACTAGATGCGATCTGGGCAAAATGGCTAGGTCGGGCCGGCTCGTTAGGTCAGTGCGACGCCGTCTAATGACGCGCGTGACGGGCGCCATCTCCCCCTGTCCACGTGGCGCCTGACATTGGGCCCAATAGGTCAGTTTTTCATTCAGATGCGCCAAACCGTGCGATCAGTGTTTTTTGAAAATTGTCAGCTCAAACATGGTGGTTTTTTGAAAAAAAATGAAAGGTGGTGGTTTTCTGTTTTAGCGTCCCCTAATGTGGTGGTTTTTTGCAATTTACTCAATATAAAACACATGTTCACTGACCGCCTGTGTTTGCATGTTTGGTACCTTGGTCATATTCTTCTTCCCCGGAAACAACTTGCATTTTTCTAAAACTTGTTGCATCAAATTCCAGCGGGCTAAGTTTCTATCCTTTTGTGTAGAACATGAAATAGCCTGAAATATTTTTGAACGCGAAACAATAGTTTCGGCACCAGTGATCACATCAAGTGCCATACCAACATACGTTTTCCTTTTCTGACGAAACCAACATCCACTTCTTACCTGAAGAACAGGAAGAGATGAACAAGAACAATAGGGGATCGGCGGCCCGCTGCGGCTAGACCATGAGTGAAACAGGAACTCCAAGACAAGCAGCCGCTGCTCCATTGAGCCATGATGAGGGCGGTCCTCGTCCAGGGCGCTGGAGAATGGGGGATCGATGGAGGAGGAATTACGTAGGTGGAGCGGCCATGGAGACACACAGGGAAATGGAAGAACTATAGAAAAGAGGAGGATGAGACTCATTTGGCGGCCATGACGGCAAACAGGGGAGAAGGAAGAGGGGAACTAGGGATTGCGTACCGGATTGGGGATTGAGTAAAACTTCACGCGCGTCCTTGTATCGCTTCGTGCCTTCCACCAAGCCGACGTGGCAATGGTCCAGAGCCACGCAAGCAAAACCACCGGCAAAAACCACTCTAATTGGGACTAGGGGGTGTCCTGGCTGGTATTAGAGACCTCAGGGGGCTAATTAACCGGTTTTAGAGTTGATGGGGTGGATTAGCCAGTTTCGGAAACCTCAGGGGGTTATGTGGACTTCTTTCACATGGACAGAAAGCTACAACAACTAACACCTCTCAGGGTGCACAGGGACTATTTGTTGGGGAACGCAGTAATTTCAAAAATTTTCCTGCGCACACGCAAGGTCATGGTGATGCACAGCAACGAGAGGGGAGAGTGTTGTCTACGTACCAACGCAGACCGACTGCGGAAGCAATCACACAACATAGAGGAAGTAGTCGTACGTCTTCTTCCCGATCCAACCGATCCAAGCACCGTTACTCCGGCACCTCCGAGTTCTTAGCACACGTTCAGCTCGATGACGTTCCTCGGGCTCCGATCCAGCAATGCGTCGAGAAAGAGTTCCGTCAGCACGACGGCGTGATGACGATCTTGATGTACTACCGACGCAGGGCTTCGCCTAAGCACTACAACGGTACGATCGAGGTGGAATTTGGTGGCAGGGGGCACCGCACACGGCTAAGGAACGATCTCAAGGATCAAGTTGTGTGTCTATGGGGTGCCCCCTGCCCCCGTATATAAAGGACCAGGGGCAAGGGGGTCGGCCGGCTAGGAGGGAGGCGCAGGGAGGAGTCCCACTCCTACCGGGAGTAGGACTCCTTCCCCCAAATCCTATTCCTAATAGGACTCTTCGGGAGAAAGAGAAGAGAGGGGGGCCGGCCCCTTCTCCTAGTCCTAATAGGACTAGGGAAGGGGGGTTCGGCCGGCTAGCCTGTGGGCTGCCCCTTCTCTCTTTTCCACTAAGGCCCAATAGGCCCATTTGCCTCCCGGGGGGTTCCGGTAACCCTCCCGGTAATCCGGTAAAATCCCGATTTTACCCGGAACACTTCCGGTGCCCAAACATAGGCTTCCAATATATCAATCTTTACGTCTCAACCATTTCGAGACTCCTCGTCATGTCCGTGATCTCATCCGGGACTCCGAACAACCTTCGGTACATCAAAATGCATAAACTCATAATAACTGTCATCGTAACGTTAAGCGTGCGGACCCTACGGTTCGAGAACAATGTAGACATGACCGAGACACGTCTCCGGTCAATAACCAATAGAGGGACCTGGATGCCCATATTGGCTCCTACATATTCTACGAAGATCTTTATCGGTCAGACCGCATAACAACATACGTTGTTCCCTTTGTCATCGGTATGTTACTTGCCCGAGATTCGATCGTCGGTATCCTATACCTAGTTCAATCTCGTTACCGGCAAGTCTCTTTACTCGTTCCGTAATACATCATCTCACAACTAACATATTAGTTGTAGTGCTTGCAAGGCTTATGTGATGTGCATTACCGAGAGGGCCCAGAGATACCTCTCCGACAATCGGAGTGACAAACCCTAATCTCGAAATACGCCAACCCAACATCTACCATTGGAGACACCTGTAGTACTCCTTTATAATCACCCAGTTACGTTGTGACGTTTGGTAGTACCCAAAGTGTTCCTCCGGTATACGGGAGTTGCATAATCTCATAGTTATAGGAACATGTATAAGTCATGAAGAAAGCAATAGCAACATACTAAACGATCGGGGTGCTAAGCTAATGGAATGGGTCATGTCAATCAGATCATTCTACTAATGATGTGACCTCGTTAATCAAATAACAACTCTTTGTTCATGGTTAGGAAACATAACCATCTTTGATTAACGAGCTAGTCAAGTAGAGGCATACTAGTGACACTCTGTTGGTCTATGTATTCACACATGTATTATGTTTCCGGTTAATACAATTCTAGCATGAATAATAAACATTTATCATGATATAAGGAAATAAATAATAACTTTATTATTGCCTCTAGGGCATATTTCCTTCAGTCTCCCACTTGCACTAGAGTCAATAATCTAGATTACACAGTAATGATTCTAACACCCATGGAGCCTTGGTGCTGATCATGTTTTGCTCGTGGAAGAGGCTTAGTCAACGGGTCTGCAACATTCAGATCCGTATGTATCTTGCAAATCTCTATGTCTCCCACCTGGACTAAATCCCGGATGGAGTTGAAGCGTCTCTTGATGTGTTTGGTCCTCTTGTGAAATCTGGATTCCTTTGCCAAGGCAATTGCACCAGTATTGTCACAGAAGATTTTCATTGGACCCGATGCACTAGGTATGACACCTAGATCGGATATGAACTCCTTCATCCAGACTCCTTCGTTTGCTGCTTCCGAAGCAGCTATGTACTCCGCTTCACATGTAGATCCCGCTACGACGCTTTGTTTAGAACTGCACCAACTGACAGCTCCACCGTTTAAAGTAAACACGTATCCGGTTTGCGATTTAGAATCGTCTGGATTAGTGTCAAAGCTTGCATCAACGTAACCTCTTACGGTGAGCTCTTTGTCACCTCCATATACGAGAAACATATCCTTAGTCCTTTTCAGGTATTTCAGGATGTTCTTGACCGCTGTCCAGTGATCCATTCCAGGATTACTTTGGTACCTCCCTGCTAAACTTATAGCAAGGCACACATCAGGTCTGGTACACAGCATTGCATACATGATAGAGCCTATGGCTGAAGCATAGGGAACATCTTTCATTTTCTCTCTATCTTCTGCAGTGGTCGGGCATTGAGTTTGACTCAACTTCACACCTTGTAACACAGGCAAGAACCCTTTCTTTGCTTGATCCATTTTGAACTTCTTCAAAATCTTGTCAAGGTATGTGCTCTGTGAAATTCCAATTAAGCGTTTTGATCTATCTCTATAGATATTTATGCCTAATATGTAAGCAGCTTCCCCGAGGTCTTTCATCGAAAAACTTTTATTCAAGTATCCCTTTATGCTATCCAGAAATTCTATATCATTTCCAATCAGCAATATGTCATCCACATATAATATCAGAAATGCTACAGAGCTCCCACTCACTTTCTTGTAAATACAGGCTTCTCCAAAAGTCTGTATAAAGCCAAATGCTTTGATCACACTATCAAAGCGTTTATTCCAACTCCGAGATGCTTGCACCAGTCCATAAATGGATCGCTGGAGTTTGCATACTTTGTTAGCTCCTTTTGGATCGACAAAACCTTCTGGTTGTACCATATACAACTCTTCTTCCAGAAATCCATTCAGGAATGCAGTTTTGACATCCATCTGCCATATTTCATAATCATAAAATGCGGCAATTGCTAACATAATTCTGACGGACTTAAGCATCGCTACGGGTGAGAAAGTCTCATCGTAGTCAACCCCTTGAACTTGTCGAAAACCTTTTGCGACAAGTCGAGCTTTATAGACAGTAACATTACCTTCAGCGTCAGTCTTTTTCTTAAAGATCCATTTATTCTCAATTGCTTGCCGATCATCGGGCAAGTCAACCAAAGTCCATACTTTGTTCTCATACATGGATCCCATCTCAGATTTCATGGCCTCAAGCCACTTTGCGGAATCTGGGCTCACCATCGCTTCTTCATAGTTCGTAGGTTCATCATGATCTAGTAGCATGACTTCCAGAACTGGATTACCGTACTATTCTGGTGCGGATCTCACTCTGGTTGATCTACATGGTTCAGTAGAATCTTGCCCTGAAGTTTCATGATCATCATCATTAGCTTCCTCACTGATTGGCATAGGTGTCGCAGAAACATTTTTCTGTGATGTACTATTTTCCAATAAGGGAGCAGGTACAGTTACCTCGTCAAGTTCTACTTTCCTCCCACTCACTTCTTTCGAGAGAAACTCCTTCTCTAGAAATGATCCATTCTTAGCAACGAATGTCTTGCCTTCGGATCTGTGATAGAAGGTATACCCAACAGTTTCCTTTGGGTATCCTATGAAGACACATTTCTCCGCTTTGGGTTCGAGCATATCAGGTTGAAGCTTTTTCACATAAGCATCGCAGCCCCAAACTTTAAGAAACGACAACTTTGGTTTCTTGCCAAACCATAGTTCATAAGGCGCCGTCTCAACGGATTTTGATGGTGCCCTATTTAACGTGAATGCGGCCGTCTCTAAAGCATAACCCCAAAACGATAGCGGTAAATCAGTAAGAGACATCATAGATCGCACCATATCTAGTAAAGTACGATTACGACGTTCGGACACACCATTACGCTGTGGTGTTCCGGGTGGTGTGAGTTGCGAAACTATTCCACAATTTTTCAAATGTACACCAAACTCGTAACTCAAATATTCTCCTCCACGATCAGATCGTAGAAATTTTATTTTCTTGTTACGATGATTTTCAACTTCACTCTAAAATTCCTTGAACTTTTCAAATGTTTCAGACTTATGTTTCATTAAGTAGATATACCCATATCTGCTTAAATCATCTGTGAAGGTGAGAAAATAACGATATCCGCCGCGAGCCTCAATATTCATCGGACCACATACATCGGTATGTATGATTTCCAACAAATCTGTTGCTCTCTCCATAGTACCAGAGAACGGTGTTTTAGTCATCTTGCCTATGAGGCACGGTTCGCAAGTACCAAGTGATTCATAATCAAGTGATTCCAAAAGCCCATCAGTATGGAGTTTCTTCATGCGCTTTACACCGATATGACCTAAACGGCAGTGCCACAATTAAGTTGCACTATCATTATTAACTTTGCATCTTTTGGCTTCTACATTATGAATATGTGTATCACTATCTTCGAGATTCAACAAGAATAGACCACTCTTCAAAGGTGCATGACCATAAAAGATATTATTCATATAAATAGAACAACCATTATTCTCTGATTTAAATGAATAACCGTCTCACATTAAACAAGATCCAGATATAATGTTCATGCTCAACGCTGGCACCAAATAACAATTATTTAGGTCTAATATTAATCCCGAAGGTAGATGTAGAGGTAGCGTGCCGACCGCGATCACATCGACTTTGGAACCGTTTCCCACGCGCATCGTCACCTCGTCCTTTGCTAGTGTCCGCTTATTCCGTAGTCCCTGTTTCGAGTTGCAAATATTAGCAACAGAACCAGTATCAAATACCCAGGTGCTACTGCGAGCTCTAGTAAGGTACACATCAATAACATGTATATCACATATACCTTTGCTCACTTTGCCATCCTTCTTATCCGCCAAATACTTGGGGCAGTTCCGCTTCCAGTGTCCAGTCTGCTTGCAGTAGAAGCACTCAGTTTCAGGCTTAGGTCCAGACTTGGGTTTCTTCTCTTGAGCAGCAACTTGCTTGTTGTTCTTCTTGAAGTTTCCCTTCTTCTTCCCTTTACCTTTTTTCTTGAAACTAGTGGTCTTGCTAACCATCAACACTTGATGCTCCTTCTTGATTTCTACCTCCGCAGCTTTCAGCATTGCGAAGAGCTCGGGAATAGTCTTGTTCATCCCTTGCATATTATAGTTCATCACGAAGCTCTTGTAGCTTGGTGGTAGTGATTGGAGAATTCTGTCAATGACGCAATCATCTGGAAGATTAACTCCCATCTAAATCAAGTGATTATTATACCCAGACATCTTGAGTATATGCTCACTGACAGAACTGTTCTCCTCCATCTTACAGCTATAGAACTTATTGGAGACTTCATATCTCTCAATTCGGGCATTTGCTTGAAATATTAACTTCAACTCCTGGAACATCTCATATGCTCCATGACGTTCAAAACGTCATTGAAGTCCCGATTCTAAGCTGTAAAGCATGGCACACTGAACTATCGAGTAGTCATCAGCTTTGCTCTGCCAGACGTTCATAACATCTAGTGTTGCTCCAGCAGCAGGCCTGTCACCCAGCGGTGCTTCCAGGACGTAATTCTTCTGTGCAGCAATGAGGATAATCCTCAGGTTACGGACCCAGTCCGTGTAATTGCTACCATCATCTTTCAACTTTGCTTTCTCAAGGAACGCATTAAAATTCAACGGAACAATAGCACGAGCCATCTATCTACAAGCAACATAAACAAGCAAGATACTATCAGGTACTAAGTTCATGATAAGTTTAAGTTCAGTTAATCAAATTACTTAGGAACTCCCACTTAGATAGACATCCCTCTAATCCTCTAAGTGATCACGTGATCCAAATCAACTAAACCATAACCGATCATCACGTGAGATGGAGTAGTTTTCAATGGTGAACATCGTCATGTCGATCATATCTACTATATGATTCACGCTCGACCTTTCGGTCTCTGTGTTCCGAGGCCATATCTGCATATGCTAGGCTCGTCAAGTTTAACGTGAGTATTCTGCGTGTGCAAAACTGGCTTGCACCCGTTGTAGATGGACGTAGAGCTTATCACACCCGATCATCATGTGGTGTCTGGGCACGACGAACTTTGGCAACGGTGCATACTCAGGGAGAACACTTCTTGATAATTTAGTGAGAGATCATCTTATAATGCTACCGTCAATCAAAGTAAGATAAGATGCATAAAAGGATAAACATCACATGCAATCAATATAAGTGATATGATATGGCCATCATCATCTTGTGCTTGTGATCTCCATCTCCGAAGCACCATCATGATCACCATCGTCACCGGCGCGCCACCTTGATCTCCATCGTAGCAACGTTGTCGTCTCGCCAATCTTATGCTTCCACGACTATTACTACCGTTTAGTAATCTAGTAAAGCATTACATCGCGATTGCATTGCATACAATAAAGCGACAACCATATGGCTCCTGCCAGTTGCCGATAACTTAGTTACAAAACATGATCATCTCATACAATAAAATCAGCATCATGCCTTGACCATATCACATCACAACATACCCTGCAAAAACAAGTTAGACGTCCTCTACTTTGTTGTTGCAAGTTTTACGTGGCTGCTACGGGCTTAAGTAAGAACTCATCTCACCTACGCATCAAAACCACAACGATAGTTCGTCAAATAGACTCCGTTTTAACCTTCTCAAGGACCGGGCGTAGTCACACTTGGTTCAACTAAAGTTGGAGAGACAGTCTTCCGCAAGCCATCTATGTGCAAAGCACGTCGAGGGAACCGGTCTCGCGTAAGAGTACGAGTAAGGTTGGTCCGGATCGTCTCAACCAACAATACCGCCGAACCAAAGTATGACATGCTGGTAGGCAGTATGACTTGTATCACCCACAACTCACTTGTGTTCTACTCGTGCATATAACATCAAACCATAAAACCAGGCTCTGATACCACTGTTGGGGAACGCAGTAATTTCAAAAATTTTCCTACGCACACGCAAGATCATGGTGATGCACAGCAACGAGAGGGGAGAGTGTTGTCTACGTACCAACGCAGACCGACTGCGGAAGCGATCACACAACGTAGAGGAAGTAGTCGTACGTCTTCTTCCCGATCCAACCGATCCAAGCACCGTTACTCCGGCACCTCCGAGTTCTTAGCACACGTTCAGCTCGATGACGTTCCTCGGGCTCCGATCCAGCAAAGCGTCGAGGAAGAGTTCCGTCAGCACGACGGCGTGATGACGATCTTGATGTACTACCGACGCAGGGCTTCGCCTAAGCACTACAACGGTACGATCGAGGTGGAATTTGGTGGCAGGGGGCACCGCACACGGCTAAGGAACGATCTCAAGGATCAAGTTGTGTGTCTATGGGGTGCCCCCTGCCCCCGTATATAAAGGACCAGGGGCAAGGGGGTCGGCCGGCTAGGAGGGAGGCGCAGGGAGGAGTCCCACTCCTACCAGGAGTAGGACTCCTTCCCCCAAATCCTATTCCTAATAGGACTCTTCGGGAGAAAGAGAAGAGAGGGGGGCCGGCCCCTTCTCCTAGTCCTAATAGGACTAGGGAAGGGGGGTTCGGCCGGCTAGCCTGTGGGCTGCCCCTTCTCTCTTTTCCACTAAGGCCCAATAGGCCCATTTGCCTCCCGGGGGGTTCCGGTAACCCTCCCGGTAATCCGGTAAAATCCCGATTTTACCCGGAACACTTCCGGTGCCCAAACATAGGCTTCCAATATATCAATCTTTACGTCTCGACCATTTCGAGACTCCTCGTCATGTCCGTGATCTCATCCGGGACTCCGAACAACCTTCGGTACATCAAAATGCATAAACTCATAATAACTGTCATCGTAACGTTAAGCGTGCGGACCCTACGGTTCGAGAACAATGTAGACATGACCGAGACACGTCTCCGGTCAATAACCAATAGCGGGACCTGGATGCCCATATTGGCTCCTACATATTCTACGAAGATCTTTATCGGTCAGACCGCATAACAACATATGTTGTTCCCTTTGTCATCGGTATGTTACTTGCCCGAGATTCGATCGTCGGTATCCTATACCTAGTTCAATCTCGTTACCGGCAAGTCTCTTTACTCATTCCGTAATACATCATCTCACAACTAACATATTAGTTGCAGTGCTTGCAAGGCTTATGTGATGTGCATTACCGAGAGGGCCCAGAGATACCTCTCCGACAATCGGAGTGACAAACCCTAATCTCGAAATACGCCAACCCAACATCTACCATTGGAGACACCTGTAGTACTCCTTTATAATCACCCAGTTACGTTGTGACGTTTGGTAGTACCCAAAGTGTTCCTCCGGTAAACGGGAGTTGCATAATCTCATAGTTATAGGAACATGTATAAGTCATGAAGAAAGCAATAGCAACATACTAAACGATCGGGTGCTAAGCTAATGGAATGGGTCATGTCAATCAGATCATTCTACTAATGATGTGACCTCGTTAATCAAATAACAACTCTTTGTTCATGGTTAGGAAACATAACCATCTTTGATTAACGAGCTAGTCAAGTAGAGGCATACTAGTGACACTCTGTTGGTCTATGTATTCACACATGTATTATGTTTCCGGTTAATACAATTCTAGCATGAATAATAAACATTTATCATGATATAAGGAAATAAATAATAACTTTATTATTGCCTCTAGGGCATATTTCCTTCACTATTGCCCCATAGGGTATATGGCAAACCTATGTATGTATGGGAAATGGGTGTTCCACTTGATCTCGAGCTGTAGCTTGCCGTTCCTGGAGTTGATGAGGTGGTACTTCTCATTGATCCGCTTGTTGTTCACCACGTCCCCCAGGTTGATGTTCACGTGCCCCAGCGACTCCTGCAAACCAAAACAACACACACAGAGAAGCTCCACCAGCGTTAGAGACTTGGAGGGAACGATGGCCCGCAAAGACAAACTGTTAGGAAAGAAACTTTGTGGGCAGCAAACCTGGGTGCGGAACAGGAGGAGCCTGCGGCGTCTGCTTCTGATCTCGTTTGGATCTTCTTGTCCATGGGGGCCTCGTCCACCACGAACTGGAACTCCTCGTTCCACCTCGGATCTCGAGCCTTCCTGATCACCTGCAAGTCACATACATACAGCCATGAGTCAGTAGCCGACGATATAATCTGTGGGTTTTGGTACATGAACTGCAAGTTTTTCATGCCGAAATCATAGGACCGTGCGCAGTGTCGATCAACTGCAAGTTTATATTCAGGAGACACTTCGTTGATTAAGAACAGACTCCTCTAAATATTTCAGTTTGTTTTAGTCTAGGCAGTGTTTACTCCGAATGTTTCATTCACAGTTGTGCACAAACAAGTCAGCAATAGCAATGTGGTGTGTTTTATCAGTTAACTGTCGACACTTGGTAGCAGTAGGGACATAACTTGGTCACGTCTTTCATGATAGTGAACTTATTCTACAACCTGCTTTGCAGTCTGAACGCTACTACTTATGAATCCAGATATGGTTAGCATATTTGTAGGGTTATTTACAACTGTCAATGCTCAGCCGCCTAGCACCTGTTAGTTACTACTTACCACTGCTATCCCAAGTTTCCACTTGCAGAATGGATAACTGATTACAGAGACCTGGCTAAGAAATCTGGCAACCTCCCTCTCTAAAATAAAATAACAATTCAGTTTCTGCAAGTTAAATGCAGTGCCTGTCCGAAGAATTAACGCACTGATTCCATTCACCTCTACATAATGATAAATTGCTCTACTCTGGCTAAACATATTAAGCCATCATTTTCTGTTCAAGAACTATATATGTCTCAATCCTCGTAAAAATGCTACTAGTAGTGATGGTATGTAGTAGTTACTATAGAAGGCAACTGATGTACAATATTAAATATTTAAATTAGCCTATCGTTGTGTTCTATTTACAGTATAACATAATGAATGTTTTAAGATGGTGATTTATCATCGTAAATTAGCCTTTTCTACAAACTGGAACTAACAGCAATATGTCACATAGGTTTGAACTGAAGAAGCAGCTTTGCTAGGTTTGACAATGATCATTCAAAAATAATATAAAATAGATTCATGGAAGTAGCAGGATTAAAGCTAACCTTGTTTTCCCTCTTTTCTCCCCTAAAAAGAACCACGACATACGGATTGGTATGACGCTTCCCTTCTACATCTTCTGCATTTCAACCGAAACTAACAGCACCCCACCACCATCCGGGACATCCCTTTTCAGACTGATATTGCCTTCAACATCTGAAATCAGAGGACTCGTGTTGTTTTCCTCTCTGAAAGGATCAAATGTCAATTCCACGACGAGCTTTCCTCTATTCTTCATGTTTTGCTGATCATTTGGGTTCATGCTTCTGAGAAGATCTAGTGTGAACAGCTTGCTCTCGTAAGGGGTAAGCAAGCGGAGGGGAATTACTTGCACACCCATTTTTTAATTTCCTCACATCATAGTTTTCTTATTTATAGCATGGTTTTTTAATTTTTAAGAGGATAGCAATTTTTTATTCATAGGATGACATTTTATTATTATTGAGAGGATGTCATTTTATTTTTAATAGCATGACAATTTTATTACTAAGTGTGTGACATCGTTATTAACAATAGGATGAAATTTTTATTATTATTAATATGATTGCATTTTTATTATTGAGAGGATATAATTTTTATTATAAAGAGCATGGCATTTGTAGTGTTGTGAGGATGCCCTTTTTTTAACGGAATGACTATATTATTTCAAGCCTTATCCAGATAAAAAAATTATCTAGAGGATGGTAGTTTCATAAAGTAGCACAACAATTTTTATTAATTTCAGAGAATGAAATTTGTAAATTTATAGGTTTTTGGCTATATTTTTGTTCATGCAATTTTTTATCTAGAGGATGACAAATTTAGTGTTAAGCATGTAAATTTTTATTTTGTAGATCATACAACCTTTTTTAATTATAATCATTCTAAATTATAAAATTAGAGAGATGGCAGTTTTTATAAAGTAGCGTGGTATTTTATTCATAAATTAGATCATGTCAATTACGGTCTTTTTTGTTGATGTTAGTTTTAAATAAAATTAAATTTAAATGGGCCTCTGGGTCAACCAGGTATCACGCTCGAGCGGACGAAGTGCGAACAACCTAAAACATTTGTCGGAGGGAAGCCTACCATGTTTTGATCACCTAAAAATTGCCATGTCCATGTAGCAAACTAACTAGATAAGTCGGGAATTAATTACCATCCTTAGAAGTATGGAATATGAATAAAACACCCCAAAAACCACACACAAAAAGTTTTATGTGTTATGTCTGCAAAATCCACATGGACATAAGTTGCACTTATCATCTAACACATGGAATTGTCGTGGTCTAGGCATTGAAATTACCACATACACTTGTAATTTTCCATTCCACAAATTATAAACTAATCTCATAGCCCATGTCAAATCCCGTAAACGAAGTAGAATCATATAATTTGTCATTCTTTAAATCATGGGCGAATCTCGCATCACTAGTCCTAGTTGCCACCTTAGCCAAGAAAAGCACCCTATGTTTTGATCTGTGCATTTTAATATGGAGAAGAAGTTGTCATCACAGTGTGGTATGACTAACCAAATGAACAAGAGATGATACCCCACACGTTGCTCCGGGAACTGCTTGAAATTATTTCATTGAGATTTGTTTGTATGAAACATTGGTATTTTGACTAACAATATGTGAAGCTGACATATAATTTATTGCATTTGATTATTCTATAGTTGTAGAATATTTATTAAATATGAGTAGCATGCATGGTGCATGTTAATGTAGATCTTTTCCCCATGATGATGGCATGATGAGATGACATAGTTGGATCTTGAGAGAGTTAGTGGAGATCAATTATTTAGTTCACACATGCTGGCATGGTGAGGTGGCTCCCCGCAAAAAAGGCATGGTGTGGTGACATACTTACATGTTGAGAGAATTGGAGTTAGTGGGCATCAACTATTTAGGTATACATGATAAGGTGTTCATTGACATCCTAAAAGACATGTAACACAAATAAGACCTCCAAAAAAATCACACAGAGAAGAAACGTTGGTGCCATATGTATGGAAATTTCAAATGAATTGCATTGCACCTAAAAATTCCCATAAAAAAGTTGTCATGTTCTAGGAATTTAAAATCCCCACATCATCTTTCTCTACCGGCTATGGGCCATGGTTGCCACCAAGTATGAAACACCGAAATGCAAATATATACAAAAGTTAGTTTTGTTTTTAGTGTTTTTATCACTATTCATACAAAGTAGCAATTTTATACCAACATCTCATCCACAACTCAAGAAACAAAAGAGGAAAAACAAGACTAAGTCACTCCACATCTTAATTTGGTATTATTCACAAGCACAACTAGATTTGGATTCTTCAAGCCATGGATCATTTTATCCAAAAAAATCATGAATCCGTTTTGGATATGACATCTTATCCAAAAAAAATCATGATCCATACTGTTTTCAGTATTTTCCATAGCTTTTCTTTTTTATGTTTTCGCTAGTATGAAACCGATCTTGTTTTGGGGCATATCCTTGTGGTGTTTCAAAAATTCTTCATGGTCATCAAAAGTGGGTGCATACAATAGGCTCAATATATTCAATTATCACATCCAATGCACAAACTATATTGTTTCTTAATTTTTATCACTTTTTTACTCTACCAGGCATGTGCACGTGCGTTGCCACGGGGGTTATATTTTTTTAACATAATAAGAGGACCATATGGGATAAATCTCGATGCAAAGGAAATAGATAAAATAAGATTATGTTTGCGTTATAAAGTACATACTTTTCAACTATTTTCTTACACTAATAAAATAGGTATGTGTCCATGATTAATTTGTTTTGTTGGGTTACCAAATAAAAGAGAATGGTTCATATTTATTTGCTTATGGGCCGTGAGTTTATTGTTTTTTATTGGATTACCAAAAATGTCTGACATGTACCAGGTTTTTCCATAAGAAATAATTTATTTATGGACTATGAATTTATTGCTATAACAAAGATTGGCTTGATGAAAATAAGAAGGGGGTGAAAAAACAAGAAAAATGATGTGGCTAGATCTCAGTCGACCGAGACTTAACCATGTCTCACTCGAGTGACATAACTTGTAGAAAAGTAAAAAAGAAAAATTTGCATGGATATCCATGTATTATGAATATGGCATCGACTGAGACTTAAAGAAGTCTCAATTGATTGAGATTTAGCAACACCATATGAAAAATCGGTTAAGGGTGGGTGTGACACCCCGAGACCGATGCTCCAGCTGCCTTCCATTTATTTTCATTGTTGCTGAGTGTTTCGTTTATTTGTTGCATTCATCGTCGCATCTTCGCATTGCATCGACAGTCTATGTCATCATTCTTTCAAAACTTGCATCCGTTCATAGTTGTCGGTTCTTCCCGTCCCTTTCGTTGTCCGTTCCGAGACCTTCCACACTCGCACGTGCCCATGGCACCTCTGATATATTATTTTCTAAGTGGGATAAAAATGTTCTTGGAATAGGGTGAAAGTTAGCGAGTGGTCTTGTTATGTTGTAGGTAGACCGCCTGCAAAATTTCATTACATTCGGAGTTCGTTTGATACCCGGGCCGTTAAACTATAGCAGCACTATAGCTGGTTAATTTATGGGACGTTTCAGTATTCTGAAACCAATGCCGGGCCTCTCTTCTCTCCTCTCTCTCAACCTAGCCCATCTAAACACAGCCCACTAGCCAACATCACCTAACCCTAACCCCCCTCTAACCAGAGCCGCACGATCACGATCGTATGGCTCGAAAACATCCTCACACCCCTAAACCCTAGCCGCTGCTATATAAGTAAGGGATCCCCTTCCATTTATAGAAACCTACTCCCTAGCCATCGTCACACCTCTCAGTAGCCGCCACCCATGCCTCGTTTTCCACGCCGGCAGATCCCCCGCCGCCTACTCCCTTACGCCACCCAGCCATGCCCTCTAGCCAAACTCGAGCCACCATGTCGTGCACTGCCTCCTCCGGCCGCCATGACCCGCCGCTTGCCCTATCCTGCCCACGCCCGAGCAGCTCCTCCCCGCCGACGCGCTACCCACCATAGCGGCACCCCCGTAGTCCGCTGCCGCCAGCCCCGGCTCCTCGCGCCTCACCGTCGCCCAACGCCACTCGCTTCGCCGCGTCGCCGCTTCGCCCTGCATCGCCCGAGCTGTAGCCGTGCCCCGCCCGAGCCGCTACCAACTGCTGCCGCCCGCTTCTCCTGAGGGGCGCGAGCTCCGCCCACCGCCACGAAGACCTGCAGATCCGAGATGGCGCCGCCCGGATCTGGTCCTCCTCCACCCTGCGCTGCTGCCCGTCGTCCCGCCGCTCACCGGAGCCCCGTGCCGCCCCATCTTCAGCGTCGTCGCCATCTCGCGCCGTCGTCCAGACCTCCTCGACCCGGCACTGCCTCCGGCCACCCTGGTCCGGCAAGAACCAGCAGGGCACGATCGGTCCATGCGAACTGGTGCAAAACTGGCTGGCCCGCGTGAAATGCATCCGAAGCCTACAAACTCGCCTCCTGGACAGCCTCGTCGAGCCCCGATCCAAATGGCCCCATGGCATCGGCTCATCCCGCGGGACTTCTTCATCCCATTTTTCCCTAGGTCCAAATTTCACCAAGTCTTTTAGCAAAATTATCATATATGCATGTTTGAGTAACTGCAACTTTGTGCATGTTGATCCGATGAGGATGATTTATATATGAAAGATGTTCTACTATTCGTGCTCTTCTGATGGTGAATGTTGCATGCATAATAGAGTTCATATACATGTGTTAATCTTCATTGCAAAAGTGCATCCTGATGGTAATTGCTGAAACTGTTAAAAACATTCAAAATGTTCTTGATCATTGCATGTAATCCATAGCTCGTATGCATGTGGTTACTTGATGTGATTTGGTCTATGCAATTTTTAATTTGATGCCATGCCCTTGGTTGCCATGTAGAGTTGTTGTAGCCTGTCTCTTTGTTGCTCTAAAGTTTCCATCTTGGCAAAATTGTCAACGTGTTAACAGCATGTTCCATTTTGCAAAACTCATATTAATTAATCTATGCATCATATGAATTTGTGCCCATGGAATAAGTTGGAAATTACCATGTATACTTTATTCTCGTGTCCTTTTATTAAATACTAAAATTTCTATGCTTGTTGTTATGTACATCCCAAGTTAGCATCATGATATTACTATCTGCATTCTCAGATTTTCACCAAGTCTGAGATATGCTATATCACAGTCGCATATTGTTTTGATGAATGCCATGAACCTGTTGCTCCTATGAATATGTAATATTGTATGATTTGAGATCCATGATATATACTAGCATGTCATGCAATTTGATGCCATGTTCTAGTACTGTGGAATCTTTGTTTGATGCCTCCAACATGCCATTATTTTAACTCTGCTCACCTAATTGCCCAGTTTTCACAAAGTCCTAATTTGTAATAGAACATTGCATTTTGCATGGATCATGGTAAATTAAAAATGATGCTTATGAACCTTACCATAAAGATGAATTGAAGTATGTTATCTTTAATTTAAATTCATGTCAAGTTTGTGCCCATCTTGTTTCTATAGCATCATGTTTTGTTGCTCCCAAGTAGGCATCACACTATTTTGAGAAGATTGTCATTATAACTTGTGGTGAATGTAATCGTTGAACCGTTGCTCCATTTTGATCACGTCCTATATGAAACTTGCTTATAATTGCATGTAGTTTCATAATATCATGTTGTATCCTTGATTTGAGTGTTTGTGGTTGATGTTTTCATGCATTTTGCATCAATACCATGTTAAGCTTGTTTAGCTCATATCTCCTAGACCGTAGCTCTGAATTAAATGATCTACATATGCAACTTGATTAGAAAACGTGTAGATTATCATGGTGCACTTTAAATTGCTGTTTAACAAATATAACATTGTGTTTTAATCAGATCAGTACCAAATTCTAAATTTGCACATGGGGAGTTTCTGAAATTGTTATATGTTGTTTCCGGCCTCATTTAAACTTGCTTTGGTGTGGGGTTCATTTATGCATCATCTCTTTCAATGAGTGCCAACATTTAACCTTGTCATGCATCATACTTGCGTGTGCATCATGTCATGTTTGTGCTTGTTTGTTTATCGTGTTGTTTGCTTCTTTTTGGTTGTGCTTCTTCTCGATAGTTCCTGGTTTCGTTGCGAGTGTGAGGAACTATCAAGAAGAAGCACAATTGGAAAGAAGGAAACAACACGGTAAAAAAAACAAGCACAAACATGACATGATGCACACACAACTATGATGCATGAAAAGGTTAAATGTTGGTAGTCATGGTAAGAGATGATGCATAAATGAACGCCATAGCAAAGCAAGTTTAAAGGAGTCTGGAAACAACATATAACAATTCTGGAAACTCCCCATATGCAAATTTTGAATTTTGCACTGATCTGATTAAAACACAATGTTAAATTTGTTAAATAGCAAGTTAAAGTGCATCATGATAATCTACACATTTTTCTAATCAAGTTACATACGTAGATCATTTAATTCAGAGCTACGGTCTAGGAGATATGAGCTAAACAAGATTAACATGGAATTAATGCAAAATGCATGCAAACATCAACCACAAACACTCAAATCAAGGATGCAACAATATATTATGAAACTACATGCAATTCTAAGTAAGTTTCATATAGGGCATGATCAATATGGAGCAACGGTTCAACAATTACATTCAACACAAGTTATAATGACAATCTGCCCAAAACAGTGTGATCCCTACTTGGAAGCAACAAAACATGATGCTACAGGCAAAAGATGGGCACACACTTGACATTCCCTTAAAGTAGAGATAACATACTTCAATTCAACTTTAATGTTGAGGTTCATAAGCATAATTTTTAATTTACTGTGATCCATGCAAAATGCAATGTTATGTTACAAATTAGGACTTTGTGAAAAACTAGGCATTTAAATTAGCAAAGTTAAATGATGGCAAGTTGGGGGCATTAAACAAAGATGCTACAGTACTAGAACATGTCATCAAATTGCATATCATGCTAGTACATATCATGGAGCTCAAATCATACAACATGGAATATTCATAGGAGCAACAATTTTATGGAATTTATCAAAACAATATGCAACCGTGATATAGCAGATCTCAGACAGTGAAAATCTGGGAATGAAAACAATAATACCATGATGCTAACTTGGGATGCACATAACAACAAGCATAGCCCTTTTTATATTTATGAAAATCTTACTCCATTGGCACAAATTCATATGATGCATAGATTAATTAATATGATTTTTGCAAAGTCGAATATGTTGTTAACAAGTTGACAGTTTTACCATTATGGAAATTTGAGAGCAACAAAGAGACATGCTACAACAACTCTACATGGAAACCAAGGGCATGGCATCAAAGAACACATTTCATATACCAAAGCACATTAAGGAACCACATGCATACGAGCTATGGATTAGACGCAATGATTAAGCAAAGTTTGAATGTTTTTAACAGTTTCAGCAGTTAACATCAGGATGCACTTTTGCAACGAAGACTAACACATGTAGATGAGAACTATTATGTATTCAATAGGCACAATCATGAAGAGCACGAAAGAGTAGAACATCTTTCATATATAAATCATCCTCATCGGATCAACATGCACAAAGTTGCAGCCAGTTAAACATGCATATATGATAATTTTGCTGAAAGACTTGGTGAAATTTGGACCTCGGGAAAATGGGATGTAGAAGTCCGCGGGACGAGGCGATGCGGTAGGGATGACGAGAACACGTACCTAGGGTAGGGTCTTAGGCCTGACCTAGACACCCTACCCAAGGACACCACACAAGAATCCAAGGCCTACAAAGTTAAACAAGAGATACCGACTGAAATCCTCAGGAAGTGCAATACACTGGACAGAAGATCTCACTTGGATATCCCAATTCCACTCGACCGTCGTTACCCACTCGGAAGACAAGAATCCACTCGGAGTTCAGAAGCCCTAGAGCCACCTCCGGATGGCAACGGTCAGGCATCACTTCTTCGTTGTAAAGACCATTTAATACGGGCATTACCAGTAACATATGTGGCATTATACTCTCATTGAACTGTTGGGGAACGTAGCATGCAATTTAAAAAAAATCCTATGATCATGCAAGATCTATCTAGGAGATGCATAGCAACGAGAGGGGGAGAGTGTGTCCATGTAACCTCGTAGACCGAAAGCAGAAGAGTTAGTTTAACACGGTTGATGTAGTCAAACGTCTTCGGATCCAACCGATCAAGTACAGAACGTACGGCACCTCCGAGTTCAGCACACATTCAGCTCGATGACGTCCCTCGAACTCTTGATCCAGCAAAGTGTCGAGGGAGAGTTTCGTCAACACGATGGCGTGGTGACGGTGATGGTGATGTGATCCGCGCAGGGCTTTGCCTAAGCACTACGATGCTATGACCGGAGGAGTAAACGGTGGAGGGGGCACAACACACAGCTAAGAACAATTGATGTGCTTTGGGATGCCCCCTGCCCCCATATATAAAGGAGGAGGGGATATAACACCCTCGATGCGACTATATCTCCCACGTGTCGATGCACGACTTAGAGGCATAATCGCATTGAAGGCATATGTCGCAAGTGAGGTAATCTTCACACAACCCATGTAATATAATAAGGGAAAGAGATACATAGTTGGCTTACAATCGCCACTTCACACAATTACATGAATAAAGCATTACATCATACAAATACACTCAAGGTCCGACTACGGAACCAAAATAAAAGAAGAACCCCAAATGCGACAAAGGTCCCCGATCGACCCCAACTGGGCTCCACTACTGATCAACTAGAACGAAACAACACAAATGAACAAGGTCTTCATCGAGCTCCTCCTGAGCTGGGTTGCGTCATCTTCTCGGACTCATCGGCACCTGCAAGCTGGTTTTGGAAGTATCTGTGAGCCACGGGGACTCAGCAATCTCGCACCCTCGCGATCAAGACTATTTAAGCTTATGGGTAAGGTAAAGGTATGAGGTGGAGCTGCAGCAAGCGACTAGCATATATGGTGGCTAACATACGCAAATGAGAGCGAGAAGAGAAGGCAAAGCACAGTCGATAAAATATGATCAAGAAGTGATCCTGGACTACCTACGTCAAGCATAACTCCAACAACCGTGTCCACTTCCCGGACTCCGCCGGAAAGAGACCATCACGGTTACACACGCTGTTGATTCATTTTAATTAAGGTCAACTTTAGGTTTTCTACAACCGGACGTTAACAAATTCCCATCTGCCCATAACCGCGGGCACGGCTTTCGAAAGATCAATCCCTGCAGGGTGTCCCAACTTAGCCCATCACAAGCTCTCACGGTCAACGAAGGAATAGACCTCCACCCGAGACATTCCGATCAGACTCGGTATCCCAGTACAACAAGACATTTCGACAGGGTAAAACTAAACCAGCAACACCGCCCGAATGTGCCGACAAATCCCGATAGGAGCTGCACATATCTCTTTCTCAGGGCACACTCAGATGAGCGCTCCATACAACTAAAACCAAACCTCGAGTTTCCCCGAGGGGGCGCTGCACAGGACTCTAGTTTGGACCAACACTCAGAGGAGCACTGGCCCGGGGGGGGGGGGTAAAATAATGATGACCCTTGAGTCTGCAGAACCCAAGGGAAAGAAAAGGCTAGGTGGCAAATGGTAAAACCAATGTTGGGCATTGCTGGAGAAGCTTTACTTAAGGCGAACTGTCAAGGGGTTCCCATTATAGCCCAACCGCGTAAGGGACGCAAAATCCGGGAACATAACACCGATATGACGGAAACTAGGGCGGCAAGAGTGGAACAAAACACCAGGCATAAGGCCGAGCCTTCCACCCTTTACCAAGTATATAGATGCATTAATTAAATAATATATATATTGTGATATCCCAACAAGTAAATAAATGTTCCAACAAGGAACGATCTCCATGTTCCAACAAGGAACAAACTTCAATCTTCACCTGCAACTAACAACGCTATAAGAGGGGCTGAGCAAAGCGGTAACATAGCCAATCAACGGTTTGCTAGGACATTGGTGGGTTAGAGGCTGAACATGGCAATTTGGGAGGCTGACAAGCAAGTGGTAGGCATCGTAGCAATGGCATAGCAAAAGAGCGAGCAAACTAGCATAGCAAAGATAGTAGTGATTTCGAGGGTATGATCATCTTGCCTGAAATCCCGCAAGGAAGAAGAACGAGTCCATGAAGAAAACAACCGGACGAAGACGAACGGATCCTCACAAACTCGACGTTACCGGAACCAACCCGAGGAAGCAATCACCGGAAAAGAAGCACACAACATAGTAAACAACCAACACATGAACATGGTATGATATGCGAGATGCGGGATGCAAAATGCAAGACATGACAGGAAATGCATGAACCTGGCCTCAACTTGGATAACCAAGTGTTCCACTGGATAGAGGGGATGAAATCACCTGAAAACGATATAAAGATCATGGCAATCGGAGCTACAGTTTGGAAATGGCAAGCGTTTTACGAAACGAACCGATCTGCGATTTACAGCAAGTAGGCCCCTAAATGCAACAAAATGAACATGCTACGGCCACCAAACATGAAAACAAATTACATGGCAGTGATGTACTCAAGAAGCTTAACAAATCACCAGGACTGAGGCATAGGCAAATTCATCCATTAAGGGCTTCAAACAAGCATGGCAAAACTGAATAAGCAAAACAGATTTCAGACTTAGCGAAATTAACGCTAGTCTGAAATTTCAGACCACGATGCTCTCTTCGGAGCAGCAAAACAACATGAAGAAAAACCTGAACATGGCAAGTAAGAGCATGGCATGGAGCTACTCAACAAGTTTAACAAAACACCCAAAATGACCTGGGGCCAAAAGGGTTCACAAAATACTCTACCGAGCACACGAACATCGATGAAACACAATCAGTTTTCAGACTTGGTGAAAACTGGGACATGCTGAAATACAACTCACGGAGGCATGTAAACGAGCTCGATGCTCTCACTACGGTGAAAGTCATGGCAAGGCAAGCATATATCCATTAAGAAGGCACAAAATGCTAGCTAGACATGGCAAGAAGAATGGCATAGAATGCATGGATCACTAGCAATCACTCCGGCAAAATCGCAAAAGAGTTCACGATCTGCCCAAAACAGCAACTATCCAAAAGTTGAGCTCGATTGAGTCAACCTAGGGTGCTCCAACATAACAAGTAAAGACATGGATGGATTAAGCACAACAAGCATAACAAATCGCTCTTACTGATCATCCTCAAAAGAGGCACGGATCACTAGGAAACAAGCCGGACATATAGCATCGTGAACTAAAACGGCTCAGACTTAGTGATTTTCACTAAGTCCCTGAAATCGATAACCTCAGGTAGCCCTCTTCGCAAGCTTGCACAAGACAACACACACATCCTAAAAATACATGGAAGGCACCTCTGGAAAGAAGACAACATGCATAACAATTCATCCCAAAGGGGCACAGGCATATCATGCACGGATTAAATATGGCAAAAATGACAAAAGTGCATGTTGAACTAACAGATCTGCAATTTAACTCAACATGCCTCCTTCTAACAGCAATACGGGCATCAAGATGACCTCAAATGCAAATGATGCAATGGAATGAAATGATGTACTCGTCGAGACGAAGATTTTGACATATCATATGCATGAATCGGAGCTACGGATGCAAAGTTACGAGACCTCGAACATGGCATTATGGATCTGCGAAAGTCAACGCGGGACGGAGATATCCGGGACGGAGGGATCCAGATCTGGACGAGGGGAGGCGTTTGGATCGGGGAGTGGTGGATCTCATCCACCCTCACGGATCTCGCCGGAGATCCTCGCCGGAGAAGAGGACGGGGTCGCCGGAGGAGGGAGGAAGAGGCCGGGGCGGCGCCGGCCCGGGCGGTGTGGAGGCGGCGAGGTTCGAGGCGGGGCCGGGCGCAGGGCGGCGCAGGCAAGGGCGTCCGGCCATGGCGAGGCTCGCCGGCGTCGAGGGGCGGCGCGGCTGCCGGAGTAGGAGGATCGCGAGGCGGCGGCGAGGGAACACGGCGGCGGCGGGGCGGCGCAAGTGCGGCGGTGGCGGTTGGTGGCGACTAGCGCCAGGCGGCGGGGCGATGGAGGGCGCGGTGGCCGGTGCAACTCCGGCGACCGGCGGGCGCGCTCGGCGCGCGAGCAAGGAGGCAGGTGGCGGCAGCGCGGGAACCGGGCCCGGGCGGGCCGGATCTGGGTCTCCTCGGGCCCGCGGTGGGAGGAGAGAGAGGGCGGTGAGGTGGCGGCGCGCCATAGGAGGAGAGCGGCGGCGTGGCTGATGTGGCGGCTGCCCATTGGGCGAGGTGAGGTGGCCGGTCGGCTGGACACGTCCGGGCGGCGGGACGGACATGTCCGATGGCGCGAGGAGGAAGATGGCTAGGGTTCATCCGCGAATTTCGGGAGGGAGACACATATGTATAGGTAGAGGGAGCTAGGAGAGTCCAAATGAGGTGCGGTTTGCGGCCACGCGATCGTGATCGAACGACCGAGATGATAGAGCAGAGTTTGGTGGGTTTTGGGCCAACATGGAGGGGTGTTGGGCTGCAACACACACGAGGCCTTATCGGTCCCTCGGTTAACCGTTGGAGTATCAGACGAAGTCCAAATGATACGAAACTTGACAGGCGGTCTACCGGTAGTAAACCAAGGCCGCATGACAAGTCCCTGTCCAATCCGGAAATGTTTAATCCCCACACACAAAAGAAAGGTAGAAATGACCACCGGAGGAGAACGAAGCGCCGGATTGCAAAACGGACAACGGGGAAAAAGCTCGGATGCATGAGACGAACACGTATGCAAATGAAATGCACATGATGACATGATATGCAATGCATGACACGCAAGCAATGATAAGGCAACACCAGCGAATAACTGAATGACACCTGGCACATCGGTCTCGGGGCGTTACAGGGGAGGAGGCCACCGGACCTAGGGGAGCGCCATGGGGGGAAACCGAATAGGACTCCAAGTCCTATTCGGCCCCCTTCCTTTCTTACGGAGGGGGAAAGGGGAAGGGGATGGAGGAGGGGAAGGAAAGGGGGCGCCGCTCCCTCCCCCAGTCCTATTCTGACTCCCCATGGGGGGGGGGGGGGCGGCCACCCCTTGTGGGATGTCTCATCTCTCCCCTATGGCCCATGTAGGCCCAATACTTCCCCGGGGGGTTCCGGTAATCCCTCGACAATCCGAAAAATACTCGAACCACCCCGAAACCATTTCGGTGTCCGAATACCATTGTCCAATATATCAATCTTTACCTCTCGACCATTTCGAGACTCCTCATCATGTCCGCGATCTCATCCGGGACTCCAAACAATCTTCGGTCACCAAAACACATAACACATAATACAAATCATCATCGAAATCGAACGTTAAGCGTGTGAACCCTACGGGTTCGAGAACTAGGTAGACATGACCGAGACACATCTCTGATCAATAACCAACAACGGAACCTAGATGCTCATATTGGTTCCAACATATTCTACGAAGATCTTTATCGATCAAACCGTAATGACAACATACGTAATTCCCCTTGTCATCGGTATGTTACTTGCCCGAGATTCAATCGTCGGTATCCTCATACCTAGTTCAATCTCGTTACCGGCAAGTCTCTTTACTCGTTCCGTAATGCATCATCCCGCAACTAACTCATTAGTCACATTGCTTGCAAGGCTTATCATGATGTGCATTACCGAGAGGACCCAGAGATACCTCTCCGATACTCGGAGTGACAAATCCTAATCTCGATCTATGCCAACCCAACAAACACCTTTGGAGACACCTGTAGAGCATCTTTATAATCACCCAGTTATGTTGTGAAGTTTGATGGCACACAAGGTGTTCCTCCGGTATTCGGGAGTTTCATAATCTCATAGTCAAAGGAATATGTATAAGTCATGAAGATACCAATAGCAATAAAACTTAACGATCATTATGTTAAGCTAACGGATGGGTCTTTTCCATCACATCATTCTCCTAATGATGTGATCCCGTTCATCAATGACAACACATGTCTATGGTTAGGAAACTTAACCATCTTTGATTAACGAGCTAGTCAAGTAGAGGCATACTAGGGACACTCTGTTTTGTCTATGTATTCACACATGCATCAAGTTTCCGGTTAATACAATTCTAGCATGAATAAGAAACATTTATCATGATATAAGGAAATATAAATAATAATTTTATTATTGCCTCTAGGGCATATTTCCTTTATGAACCCCTGTGTAACTAAGGGCAGCAAGGGGTCGGTGCACTCTATATAAGCTACCCCTCCCCTCTTGTACAACGGTTCACACCCCCTGTAACTCATACTCCAATCAACAGAGCCTTCGTGGCACCAAGATGTAGGGCTTTTACCTCCCCCAAAAGGAGCCTGAACTCATAAATCCGAGTGTACAACCTCATCGTAGCTAGGACTCTGCCCTCTCCTACGTACCCCATATCTCTACTGTCAGATCTGTTCCTACGATAGTTGGCACCCACCGTGGGGCAGGTGTCTAAGCGACTCCCGGTGAGGTTGCAATCTTTGATCTTTGTCAACATGGTTTCCGGTGGTGGTTTGTCTTTGGGTCGTGAGATCCGTCTCGGCGCGCTCACCTTCATCGCCGACGATTCGGCCTGGCTCCAAGAGGCCCCCCTCGACGTCGATGCGCACTTCCACGCGAGTGCTTGCGGTGTCCTCCTGCGGCAGCTGTCGACTCAGTATCGTCCGGCTCCCACGATGTCTTCACTTCTCGCCGCCCATCGCCGCAAGTGATCCGGCCGCTCGCGGCTTCAGCGGTGGGTTAAGCATGAAGTGGCCCGCCGGTCGACGACTCCACAGATCGCGGCAATCAAGCCCCACGAGTCTCTGTATGACCTGTTCGATCTGTCGACTGGTCATTCAGATACGCTTTCCGAGTGCGAAAGCAATGACCCAGCGGCAGAGGTCCTCGTGATTGGGTCCCAACGTAGCCTGCCGGGTTTTCCCCGTGGTGAGGGTGAATTCGGCGGTGCATCGCACAACAATGACAAATACTATCCGCGGGCTCTCACTGCAGAACAAAGAGAAGAACTGCGGCACAGGGAGGAACAAGCTCTCCAGACCCCCATCGTTGAGGAGACTGTTGGGGAACGTAGTAATTTCAAAAATTTCCTATGCACACACAAGATCATGGTGATGCATAGAAACGAGAGACAAGAGTGTGTCCATGTACCCTCGTAGACCGAAAGCGGAAGCGTTAGCACAACGCGGTTGATGTAGTCATATGTCTTCACGATCCGACCAATCAAGTACCGAACGCATGGAACCTCTGAGTTCTGCACACGTTCAACTCGATGACGTCCCTCAAACTCCGATCCAACCGAGCTTTGAGGGAGAGTTCCGTCAGCACGACGGCATGGTGACGATGATGATGTTCTACCGACGTAGTGCTTCGCCTAAGCACCGCTACGATATGACCGAGGTGGATTATGGTGGAGGGGGCACCGCACACGGCTAAGAGATCCACGGGATCAATTGTTGTGTCTCTAGGGGTGCCTCCCTCCCCGTATATAAAGGAGTGGAGGAGGGGAAGGGGGCCAGCCACCCTTGGCGCGCCCCATGAGGAGTCCTACTCCCACCGGGAGTAGGACTCCCCCCTTCCATTTTGGAGTAGGAGAGGAGAGGGAAGGAGAAAGAGGAAGAAAGGAAAGGGGGTGCGGCTGATACGTCTCTGTCATATCTACTTTCCAAACACTTCTGCCCTTGTTTTGGACTCTAACTTGCATGATTTGAATGGAACTAACCCGGACTGACGTTGTTTTCAGCAGAATTGCCATGGTGTTATTTATGTGCAGAAACAGAAGTTCTCGGAATGACCTGAAACTTCACGGAGATTATTTTCGGAAATAATAAAAAATACTGGCAAAAGATCAAGACCAAGGGGCCCACACCCTAGCCACGAGGGTGGGGGGCGCGCCCCTACCTCGTGGGCCCCCTGGAGCTCCTCCGACCTCAACTCCAACTCTATATATTCGTGTTCAGAGAGAAAAAACCAGCGAGAAAGATTCATCGCGTTTTACGATACGGAGCCGCCGCCAAGCCCTAAACTCTCTCGAGAGGGCTGATCTGGAGTCCGTTTGGGGCTTCGGAGAGGGGAATCCGTCGCCATCGTCATCATTAACCATCCTCCATCACCAATTTCATGATGCTCACCGCCATGCGTGAGTAATTCCATCGTAGGCTTGCTGGACGGTGATGGGTTGGACGAGATTTATCATGTAATCGAGTTAGTTTTGTTAGGGTTTGATCCCTAGTATCCACTATGTTCTGAGATTGATGTTGCTATTGTTGGGGAATGTAGTAATTTCAAAAAATTTCCTACGCACACGCAAGATCATGGTGATGCACAACAACGAGAGGGGAGAGTGTTGTCTACGTACCCACGCAGACCAACTGCGGAAGCGTTGACACAACATAGAGGAAGTAGTTGTACGTCTTCCCGATCCGACCGATCCAAGCACCGTTACTCCGGCACCTCTGAGTTCTTAGCACACGTACAGCTCGATGACGCTCCCCGGGCTCCGATCCAGCAAAGCTTCGGGGAGGAGTTCCGTCAGCACGACGGCGTGGTGACAATGATGATGTTCTACCGACGCAGGGCTTCGCCTAAGCACTACAACGATATGATCGAGGTGGGATATGGTGGCAAGGGGCACCGCACACGGCTAAGGAACGATCACGTGGATCAACTTGTGTGTCTATGGGGTGCCCCCTGTCCCTGTATATAAAGGATGCAGGAGGAGGAGGCCGGCCAAGGCTAGGTGCGGCCAGGATGTGGAGTCCTACTAGGACTCCAAGTCCTAGTAGGAGTCCACCAAGAGGGGAGGAAGGGAGAAGGAAGTGGAGGAGAAGGAAAGGTGGCCGCCCCCCTTTTCCCCAGTCCAATTCGGACTAGAGGGGAGGGGGGGGGGGGGGGCGCAGCAGGCCCTTTCTCCTCTTCCCAGTAAAGCCCATCAAGGCCCAATACTTCTCCCGGCGAATTCCCGTAACTCTCCGGTACTCCGAAAAATACCCGAATCACTCGGAACCTTTCCGATGTCCGAATATAGTCGTCCAATATATCGATCTTTACGTCTCGACCATTTCGAGACTCCTCGTCATGTCCCCGATCTCATCCGGGACTCAGAACTCCTTCGGTACATCAAAACTCATAAACTCATAATATAACTGTCATCGAAACCTTAAGCGTGCGGACCCTACGGGTTCGAGAACAATGTAGACATGACCGAGACACGTCTCCGGTCAATAACCAATAGCGGGACTTGGATGCCCATATTGGCTCCTACATATTCTATGAAGATCTTTATCGGTCGGACCGCATAACAACATACGTTGTTCCCTTTGTCATCGGTATGTTACTTGCCCGAGATTCGATCGTCGGTATCCAATACCTAGTTCAATCTCGTTACCGGCAAGTCTCTTTACTCGTTCTGTAATACATCATCCCGTAACTAACTCATTAGTTGCAATGCTTGCAAGGCTTTAAGTGATGTGCATTACCGAGAGGGCCCAGAGATACCTCTCCGACGATCGGAGTGACAAATCCTAATCTCGAAATACGCCAATCCAACATGTACCTTTGGAGACACCTGTAGAGCTCCTTTATAATCACCCAATTACGTTGTGACGTTTGGTAGCACACAAAGTGTTCCTCCGGCAAACGGGATTTGCATAATCTCATAGTCATAGGAACATGTATAAGTCATGAAGAAAGCAATAGCAACATACTAAACGATCGGGTGCTAAGCTAATGGAATGGGTCATGTCAATCAGATCATTCAACTAATGATGTGATCCCGTTAATCAAATGACAACTCTTTGTCCATGGTTAGGAAACATAACCATCTTTGATTAACGAGCTAGTCAAGTAGAGGCATACTGGTGACACTCTGTTTGTCTATGTATTCATACATGTATTATGTTTCCGGTTAATACAATTCTAGCATAAATAATAAACTTTTATCATGATATAAGGAAATAAATAATAACTTTATTATTGCCTCTAGGGCATATTTCCTTCAGTCTCCCACTTGGACTAGAGTCAATAATCTAGTTCACATCGCTATGTGATTAACACCAATAGTTCACATCTTTATGTGATTGGTTCACATCTCCATGTGACTAACACCCAAAGGGTTTACTAGATTCAGTAATCTAGTTCACATCGCTATGTGATTAACACCCAAAGAGTGATCATGTTTTGCTTGTGAGAGAAATTTAGTCAACGAGCCTGCCATATTCAGATCCGTATGTATTTTTGCAAAATTCTATGTTTACAATGCTCTGCACGGAGCTACTCTAGCTAATTGCTCCCACTTTCAATATGTATCCAGATTGAGACTTAGAATCATCTGGATTAGTGTCAAAAACTTGCATCGACGTAACCCTTTACGATGAACCTTTTTGTCACATCCATAATCGAGAAACATATCCTTATTTCACTAAGGATAATTCTGACCGCTGTCCAGTGATCTACTCCTAGATCACTATTGTACTCCCTTGCCAAATCAGTGTAGGGTATACAATAGATCTGGTACACAGCATGACATACTTTATAGAACCTATGGCCAAGGCATAGGGAATGACTTTCATTCTCTTTCTATCTTCTGCCGTGGTCGGGCTTTGAGTCTTACTCAACTTCACACCTTGTAATACAGGCAAGAACTCTTTCTTTGACTCCTCCATTTTGAACTACTTCAAAATCTTGTCAAGGTATGTACTCATTGAAAAAACTTATCAAGCGTTCTTGATCTATCTCTATAGATCTTGAAGCTCAATATGTAAGCAGCTTCATCGAAGTCTTTCTTTGAAAAACTCCTTTCAAACACTCCTTTATGCTTTACAGAATAATTCTACATTATTTCCGATCAACAATATGTCATTCACATATACTTATCAGAAATGCTGTAGTGCTCCCACTCACTTTTTTGTAAATACAGGTTTCACCGCAAGTCTGTATAAAACTATATGCTTTGATCAACTCATCAAAGTGTATATTCCAACTCCGAGATGCTTGCACCAGTCCACAGATGGATCGCCGGAGCTTGCACATTTTGTTAGCACCTTTCGGATTGACAAAACCTTCTGGTTGCATCATATACAACTCTTCTTTAATAAATCCATTAAGGAATGCAATTTTGTTTATCCATTTGCTAGATTTCATAAAATGCGGCAATTACTAACATGATTCGGACAGACTCTAGCATAGATACGAGTGAGAAACTCTCATCGTAGTCAACACCTTGAACTTGTCGAAAACCTTTTGCAACAATTCTAGCTTTGTAGATAGTAACACTACTATCAGCGTCCGTCTTCCTCTTGAAGATCCATTTATTCTCAATTGCTTGCTGATCATCGGGCAAGTCAACCAAAGTCCAAACTTTGTTCTCATACATGGATCATATCTCAAATTTCATGGCCTCAAGCCATTTTGCGGAATCTGGGCTCATCATCGCTTCCTCATAGTTCGCAAGTTCGTCATGGTCTAGTAACATGACTTCCAGAACAGGATTACCATACCACTCTGGTGCGGATCTCACTCTGGTTTACCTACGAGATTCGGTAGTAACTTGATCTGAAGTTTTATGATCATCATCATTAGCTTCCTCACTAATTGGTGTAGTAGTCACAGGAACAGATTTCTGTGATGAACTACTTTCCAATAAGGGAGAAGGTACAATTACCTTATCAAGTTCTACTTTCCTCCCACTCACTTCTTTCGAGAGAAACTCCTTCTCTAGAAAGGATCCATTATAAGCAACGAATGTCTTGCCTTAGGATCTGTGATAGAAGGTGTACCCAACAGTCACCTTTTGGGTATCCTATGAAGACATATTTCTCCGATTTGGTTTTGAGCTTATCAGGATGAAACTTTTTCACATAAGCATCACAACCCCAAACTTTAAGAAACGACAACTTTGGTTTCTTGCTAAACCATAGTTCAGATTGTGCCGTCTCAACGGACTTAGATGGTGCCCCTTTTTTAATGTGAATGCAGCTGTCTTTAATGCATAACCTCAAAAACGATCGTGGTAAATCGGTAAGAAACATCATAGATTTGCACTATATCTAATAAAGTACGGCTATGACGTTCGGACACACCATTATGCTGTGGTGTTCCGGGTGGCACGAATTTGTGAAACTATTCCACATTGTTTTAATTGAAGACCAAACTCGTAACTCAAATATTTGTCTCCGCGATTAGATCGTAGAAGCCTTATTTTCTTGTTACGATGATTCTCCACTTCACTCTGAAATTCTTTGAACTTTTCAAATGTTTCAGACTTATGTTTCATCAAGTAGATATACTCATATCTGCTCAAATCATCTGTGAAGATCAGAAAATAACGATACCTATCGCGAGCCTCAATATTCATCGGACCACATACATCAGTATGTATGATTTCCAACAAATCTGTTGCTCGCTCCATTGTTCCGAAGAACAGAGTCTTAGTCATCTTGCCCATGAGGCATGGTTCGCAAGCATCAACTAATTCATAATCAAGTGATTCCAAAAGCCCATCAGCATGGAGTTTCTTCATGCGCTTTACACCAATATGACCTAAACGGCAGTGCTACAAATAAGTTGCACTATCATTATTAACTTTGCATCTTTTGGTTTCAATATTATGATTATGTGTATCACTACAATCGAGATCCAACGAACTATTTTCATTGGGTGTGTAACCATATAAGGTTTTATTCATGTAAACAGAACAACAATTTATTCTCTTATTTAAATGAATAACCGTATTACAATAAACATGATCAAATCATATTCATGCTCAACGTAAACACCAAATAACACTTATTTAGGTTCAACACTAATCCCAAATTTATAGGGAGTGTGCGATGATGATGATATCAATCTTGGAACCACTTCCAACACACATCGTCACTTCACCCTTAAGTAGTCTCTGTTTATTCTGCAACTCCCGTTTCGAGTTACTAATCTTAGCAACTGAACTAGTATCAAATACTGAGGGGTTGCTATAAACACTAGAAAAGTACACATCAATAACATGTATATCAAATATACTTATGTTCACTTTGCCATCCTTCTTATCTGCCAATCACTTGGGGTAGTTCCGCTTCCAGTGACCAGTCCCTTTGAAGTAGAAGCACTCAGTCTCAGGCTTAGGTCCAGACTTGGGCTTCTTCACTTGAGCAGTAACTTGCTTGCTGTTCTTTTTGAAGTTCCCCTTCTTCCGTCTACCCTTTTCTTGAAACTAGTGGTCTTGTCTACCATCAACACTTGATGTTTTTCTTGATTTCTACCTTCATCGATTTCATCATCATGAAAAGCTCGGGAGTCGTTTTTGTCATCCCTTGCATACTATAGTTCATCACGAAGTTCTACTAACTTGGTCATGGTGACTAGAGAATTCTGTCAATCACTATCTTATCTGGAAGATTAACTCCCACTTGATTGAAGCGATTGTAGTACCCAGACAATCTGAGCACATGCTCACTAGTTGAGCGATTCTCCTCCATCTTTTAGCTATAGAACTTGTTGGAGACTTCATATCTCTCAACTCGGGTATTTGCTTGAAATATTAACTTCAACTCCTGGAACATCTCATATGGTCCATGACGTTCAAAATGTCTTTGAAGTCCCGATTCTAAGCCGTTAAGCATGGTGCACTAAACTATCAAGTAGTCATCATATTTAGCTAGCCAAACGTTCATAACGTCAGCATATGCTCCTGCAATAGGTCTGTCACCTAGCGGTGCATCAAGGACATAATTCCTCTGTGCAGCAATGAGGATAAACCTTAGATCACGGATCCAATCCGCATCATTGCTACTAACATATTTCAACACAATTTTCTCTAAGAACATATCAAAATAAACACAGGGAAGCAACAACGCGAGCTATTGATCTACAACATAATTTGCAAAATACTACCAGGACTAAGTTCATGATAAATTTAAGTTCAATTTAATCATATTACTTAAGAACTCCCACTTAGATAGACATCCCTCTAATCCTCTAAGTGATCACGTGATCCAAATCAACTAAACCATAACCGATCATCACGTGAGATGGAGTAGTTTACAATGGTGAACATCGCTATGTTGATCATATCTACTATATGATTCACGCTCGACCTTTCGGTCTCCGTGTTCCGAGGCCATATCTGCATATGCTAGGCTCGTCAAGTTTAACCTGAGTATTCTGCGTGTGCAAAAACTGGCTTGCACCCGTTGTAGATGGACGTAGAGCTTATCACACCCGATCATCACGTCGTGTCTGGGCACGACGAACTTTGGCAACGGTGCATACTCAGGGAGAACACTTCTTGATAATTTAGTGAGAGATCATCTTATAATGCTACCGTCAATCAAAGCAAGATAAGATGCATAAAAAGATAAACATCACATGCAATCAATATAAGTGATATGATATGGCCATCATCATCTTGTGCTTGTGATCTCCATCTCCGAAGCACCGTCATGATCACCATCGTCACCGGCGCGACACCTTGATCTCCATCGTAGCATTGTTGTCGTCTCGCCAATCTTATGCTTCCACGACTATCGCTACCGCTTAGTGATAAAGTAAAGCATTACATCGCGATTGCATTGCATACAAAAAAGCGACAACCATATGGCTCCTGCCAGTTGCCGATAACTCGGTTACAAAACATGATCATCTCATACAATAAAATTTAGCATCATGTCTTGGCCATATCACATCACAACATGCCCTGCAAAAACAAGTTAGACGTCCTCTACTTTGTTGTTGCAACTTTTACGTGTCTGCTACGGGCTTAAGTAAGAACCAATCTCACCTACGCATCAAAACCACAAAGATAGTTTGTCAAATAGACTCCGTTTTAACCTTCACAAGGACCGGGCGTATTCACACTTGGTTCAACTAAAGTTGGAGAAACAGTCACCCGCAAGCCACCTTTGTGCAAAGCACGTCGGGAGAACCGATCTCGCGTAAGCGTACGCGTAATGTTGGTCCGGGCCGCTTCATCCAACAATACCGCCGAACCAAAGTATGACATGCTGGTAGGCAGTATGACTTATATCGCCCACAACTCACTTGTGTTCTACTCGTGCAAATAACATCAAACCATAAAACCTGGCTCTGATACCACTGTTGGGGAACGTAGTAATTTCAAAAAATTTCCTACGCATACGCAAGATCATGGTGATGCACAGCAATGAGAGGGGAGAGTGTTGTCTACGTACCCACGCAGACCGACTGCAGAAGCATTGACACAACGTAGAGGAAGTAGTCATACGTCTTCCCGATCTGACCGATCCAAGCACCGTTACTCCGGCACCTCCGAGTTCTTAGCACATGTACAGCTCGATGACGCTCCCCAGGCTCCGATCCAGCAAAGCTACGGGGAGGAGTTCCGTCAGCACGACGGCGTGGTGACGATGATGATGTTCTACCGACGCAGGGCTTCGCCTAAGAACTACAACGATATGATCGAGGTGGAATATGGTGGCAAGGGGCACCGCACACGGCTAAGGAACGATCACGTGGATTAACTTGTGTGTCTATGGGGTGCCCCCTGCCCCTGTATATAAAGGATGGAGGAGGAGGAGGCCGGCCAAGGCTAGGTGCGGCCAGGATGTGGAGTCCTACTAGGACTCCAAGTCCTAGTAGGCGTCCACCAAGAGGGGAGGAAGGGAGAAGGAAGTGGAGGAGAAGGAAAGGTGGACGGCCCCCTTTTCCCTAGTCCAATTCGGACTAGAGGGGAGGGGGGGGGGGTGCAGCAGGCCCTTTCTCCTCTTCCCACTAAAGCCCATCAAAGCCCAATACTTCTCCCGGCGAATTCCCGTAACTCTCCGGTACTCCGAAAAATACCCGAATCACTCGGAACTTTTCCGATGTCCGAATATAGTCGTCCAATATATCGATCTTTACGTCTCGACCATTTCGAGACTCCTCGTCATGTACCCGATCTCATCCGGGACTCCGAACTCCTTCGGTACATCAAAACTCATAAACTCATAATATAACTGTCATCGAAACCTTAAGCGTGCGGACCCTACGGGTTCAAGAACAATGTAGACATGACCGAGACACGTCTCCGGTCAATAACCAATAGCGGGACCTGGATGCCCATATTGGCTCCTACATATTCTACGAAGATCTTTATCGGTCAGACCGCATAACAACATACGTTGTTCCCTTTGTCATCGGTATGTTACTTGCCCGAGATTCGATCATCGGTATCCAATACCTAGTTCAATCTCGTTACCGGCAAGTCTCTTTACTCGTTCTGTAATACATCATCCCGTAACTAACTCATTAGTTGCAATGCTTGCAAGGCTTTAAGTGATGTGCATTACCGAGAGGGCCCAGAGATACCTCTCCGACGATCGGAGTGACAAATCCTAATCTCGAAATACACCAACCCAACATGTACCTTTGGAGACACCTGTAGAGCTCCTTTATAATCACCCAATTATGTTGTGACGTTTGGTAGCACACAAAGTGTTCCGCCGGCAAACGGGAGTTGCATAATCTCATAGTCATAGGAACATGTATACGTCATGAAGAAAGCAATAGCAACATACTAAACGATCGGGTGCTAAGCTAATGGAATGGGTCATGTCAATCAGATCATTCAACTAATGATGTGATCCCGTTAATCAAATAAAAACTCTTTGTCCATGGTTAGGAAACATAACCATCTTTGATTAACGAGCTAGTCAAGTAGAGGCATACTACTGACACTCTGTTTGTCTATGTATTCACACATGTATTATGTTTCCAGTTAATACAATTCTAGCATGAATAATAAACTTTTATCATGATATAAGGAAATAAATAATAACTTTATTATTGCCTCTAGGGCATATTTCCTTCAGCTATGACTTTGCTATGCTTAATGCTTGTCACTAGGGCCCGAGTGCCATGATTTCAGATCTGAACCTATTATGTTTTCAAGAATATATGAGAGTTCTTGATCCTATATTGCAAGTCTATAGTCACCTACTATGTGTTATGATCCGGCAATCCCGAAGTGACAATAATCGGGACCACTTCCGGTGATGACCGTAGTTTGAGGAGTTCATGTATTCACTATGTGTTAATGCTTTGGTCCGGTACTCTATTAAAATGAGGCCTTAATATCCCTTAGTTTCCGCTAGCACCCCACTGCCATGGGAGGGTAGGTCAAAAGATGTCATGCAAGTTCTTTTCCATAAGCACGTATGACTATATTCGGAATACATGCCTGCAGTACATTGATGAATTGGAGCTAGTTCTATGTCACCCTAGGTTATGACTGTTACATGATGAACCACATCCGGCATAATACTCCATCACTGATCCATTGCCTACGAGATTTCCATATATTGTTCTTTGCTTATTTACTTTTCCGTTGCTATTGTTACAATCACTACAAAATACCAAAAACATTACTTTTGCTATCGTTACCTTTTGCTACCATTACCGCTACTATCATATTACTCTGCTACTAAATACTTTACTGCAGATATTAAGTTTCCAGGTGTGGTTGAATTGACAACTCAGCTGCTAATACTTGAGAATATTCTTTGGCTCCCCATGTGTCGAATCAATAAATTTGGGTTGAATACTCTACCCTCGAAAACTGTTGCGATCCCCTATACTTGTGGGTTATCAAGACTATTTTTTGGCGCCGTTGCCGGGGAGCATAGTTCTATTCTTTGAGTCACTTGGGATTTATATCTGCTTATCATTAGGAACAACTTGAGAGATCCAAAAACCAAGATTTATCCCTCAACTACGAGGGGAGGTAAGGAACTGCCATCTAGCTCTGCACTTGATTCACCTTCTATTTTGAGTAAGCTTGCAACACCTAAACCTGCTTCTGCTATTGATTCTGATATGTCGCATATTATTGATGATGCCACTTCTGCTATGCATGATACTTATGATGAAACTACTTCTATGCTTGATACAACTGTGCCACTTGGTGAATTTCTTGATGAACAACTTGCTAGGGCTAGAGAGAATGAAATTATTGAAACTGATAATACTGATGAAAGTGATTATGAAGGCTCTCCTAATAAATATGAATTACCTGTTATGCCTGTGGGCTATGTTATGCATGAAGAAACTAAAAGAGGCTTTCTTGCTTGCAATGATAGAAGTGATCTTAAGAAATTATTAGCTAAGTTTAAACGAAAAAACTCTGAATGCTAGAATGAAATATGATCCTGCTTATGCTACTTCACCTATCTTTGTTACTGATAAGGATTATGAATTCTCTATTGATCCTGATATAATTACTTTGGTTGAATCTGATCCTTTTTATGGCTATGAATCTGAAACTGTTGTGGCACATCTTACTAAATTAAAGGATATAGCTACCCTGTTCACTAATGATGAGAGAACTCGCTACTTTTATATCCTTAAAATATACCCGTTCTCATTAAAGGGTGATGCTAAGATATGGTTTAATTCTCTTGATCCTGGTTGTGTGCGTAGTCCCCAGGATATGATTTATTACTTCTCTGCTAAATATTTCCTTGTTCATAAGAAACAAGCTGCCTTAAGGGATACATATAATTTTGTGCAAATTGAAGAAGAGAGTATCCCACAAGCTTGGGGGAGGCTTCTCCAATTACTTAATGCTTTGCCTGATCACCCTCTTAAGAAAAATGAAACACTTGATATCTTTTATAATGGACTAACCGATGCTTCCAGAGATTACCTGGATAGTTGTGCTAGTTCTTTTTTGAGGGAAAGAACACCGGATGAAGCTGAAATTCTATTGAATAATATGTTGGCAAATGAATATAATTGGACACTTCCTGAGCCAACTCCTGAGCCTATTCCTAAACCAACTCCGAAGAAAAGGGGTGTTCTATTTCTCAGTCCTGAAGATATGCAAGACGCAAAGAAATCCATGAAAGAAAAGGGTATTAAAGCTGAAGATGTTAAGAATTTACCTCCAATTGAAGAAATACATGGTCTTAGTTTACCGCCTATTGAAGAAATATGTGGTTTTAATCGACCATCTATTGAAGAAACACATGGTCTTGATAACCCGACACAGGTAGTAAAGGTAAATTCTCTCTATAGATATGATAAAGCTGAAATCCCATTTACTAAGTTTGCTAGCCCATGCTTATATGAGTTTGATAAATTTATGGTTAAGCAAGAAGACTTCAATGCTTATTTTGGTAGAGAATTAAAACGCAGTGCTGATATGCTTGAACAGTTGGGTGATTATATGGCCAATGTCAAAGGTGAACTTAAACTTATTAGTAAACATGCTTCTATGGTTACCACTCAAGTAGAACAAGTACTTAAAGCTCAAAATGATTTGCTCAATGAATTGAATAGTAAGAATAAGGACTATGCTGTTAGAGTGGCTACTAGAACTGGTAAAATGACTCAGGAACCTTTGTATCCTGAAGGCCACCCTAAGAGAATTGAGCAAGATTCTCAGAGAAATAGTATAGATGCACCTAGTCTTTCTAAAAGGAAGAAAAATAAAAATGATAGGACTTTGCATGCTTCTAGTGAACCTATTGCTGAAACACCTGAGAATCCAAATGATATTTCTATTTCTGATGCTGAAACACAATCTGGTAATGAACATGAAACTAGTGATAATGTAAATGATAATGTTCATGCTGATGCTCAACCTAGTAATGATAATGATATAGAAATTGAACCTGCTGTTGATCTTGATAACCCACAATCAAAGAATCAACGTTATGATAAGAAATACTTTGTTGCTAGGAAACACGGTAAGGAAAGAGAGCCTTGGGTTAAGAAACCCATGCCTTTTCCTCCCAAACCATCCAAGAAAAAGGATGATGAGGATTTTGAGCGCTTTGCTGAAATGATTAGACCTGTCTTTTTGCGTATGCGATTAACTGATATGCTCAAAATGAATCCTTATGCTAAGTATATGAAAGATATTGTTACTAATAAAAGAAAGATACCGGAAGCTAAAATTTCCACCATGCTTGCTAATTATACTTTTAAAGGTGGAATACCAAAGAAACTCGGAGATCCAGGAGTACCCACTATACCATGCTCCATTAAAAGAAACTATGTTAAAACTGCTTTATGTGATCTTGGAGCCGGTGTTAGTGTTATGCCTCTCTCTTTATATCGTAGACTTGATTTGAATAAGTTGACACCTACTGAAATATCTTTGCAAATGGCTGATAAATCAACTGCTATACCAGTCGGTATTTGTGAGGATGTGCCTGTTGTGGTTGCTAACGTTACTATTTTAACGGACTTTGTTATTCTTGATATTCCTGAGGACGATAATATGTCTATTATTCTTGGGAGACCCTTTTTGAATACTTCAGAGGCTGTTATTGATTGCACCAAAGGCAATGTTACTTTTCATGTTAATGGTAATGAGCATACGACACACTTTCCGAGGAAACAACCTCAAGTCCACAGTATCAATTCTATTGGAAAAATTCCATCAATTATTTTTTGGAGGTTTTGAATTTCCTCTTCCTACTATCAAGAAGAAATATGATATTCTTATTGTTGGGGATGTGCATATCCCCATTGAAGTAACCTAGTGTTATTCGAAAATTCTCCGGTTCCATGTTATTCGGAATGAGTTTGTTAACAAAACTTGATCAACCTTGTTAATGGATTCCTTTTGATGATCAAGAGATGGATGAATTTAGAAAACACAACTCTCTGTACCCTCTTTCTACTTTCTGTTATTTATATTAAATAAAGCAAAAATAGTAATTTCTGTCTGTTTTCTGATTATCCGTGCAATATGAAAATACCATGAAAATAGAAGTTTTCCAAATGCCCTAAAATTTAAATATGATTTTTTGGAATATTTGAGAATATTTGGCACTGAGAACACAGCAGGGGGGGCATCCACCTGGCACGAGGGTGGAGGGCGCGCCCTACCCCCTGGGCATGCCCCCTACCTCATGGGCCCACGGTGGCCCTCCTCCACTTATTCCTGCACCCACACACTCCTTCTTCCTCCCACAAACACCATTATCCAGCTCAAGCACGAGTTCTAGCTCATTTTGCTGCGATATTCGATCTCCTTGCTCAAAGCACCTCTCACAAAACTGCTTTGGGGGATTGTTCCTTGGTATGTGACTCCTCCAATGGTCCAATTAGTTTTTGTTCTAGTGCTTTATTCATTGCATATTTTTGCTGCTTAGGTGACCCTGTTCTTGAGCTTGCATGTCAAATTTATGTGGTTCCAAGTAGTTTTGATGCATGATATAGACTCTAGGCACTTGTAGGAATAGTTGCTATCAATTTTATTGAGTTTGGTTCACTTTTATTTTGAAGTTACTAAAAATTTCAGAAATTTTTCAGATGAAGAAATATGTTTAGGAAAATGTACCAAGGTGGTTCTTCAAGGAAACAAGGACCCAGGCTTGCAATGCGTGATGCTGATGATGAGCCACCAAGGGACGCTCCAGTGCGGCCTTGTGAATGACCTTCAGAGGACTTCATGGATCGAGCAGGAATTAAGGAAGAATTTAACACATATTTGTGTAATGCTGATCTTGTGAGCTTCGAGGTAGAAAAGTGACGTCAGTACCACTATGTCACTAGTTCCTTTGTGAGGAGGTTTGAATTTTCATCTTCACGCAATTCTCAAACTCTCCTGTTTGATCTTTATGAAAATTCTTATACTATGGACTTAGAGGATTTTACCACAGCTTGCAAACTTCCACAGTGGGGTAGTGCTAGTGAACCTCGCAAATCTGAATTTAGAGATTTTCTTGTTGGTATAACTGTGGGGGAGTCTAGAGATATAGCACAAGCTACCATAGGGAGCATTCATTTTCCTGCTCTACATTATTTTGCTCTCTTCATAGGTAGATGCATTAATAGTAAAGATGAAGCATGTCACATGTGTGTCCCTGACCTTGGTATTCTTAGGAGTGCCGTGTTAGGAGATAAATCTTATAATTTGGGAGCCATTGTTGCACGTAGGTTGCATCTTAATAGATTTAATGGAGATTTCTTTGGTGGAATTTATGCAACCCGCATAGCTAATTTTCTTGGTATAACCATATGTGAGGATGATATTGAGTTGCCCCCTACTTATTTGGATTATGAGGCTATGGTTCGTCATCAGTTTGTTGAGAGGAACGACCAGTTCCTCCAGTACCGACTAATCTTTGACAGACGATGCACCTATCACGTCGCTCTCCCTGCTTCTACTTTCTTTGACTTTCAGGCAAAAGGGAGATATTTTATAACCAGAGAGGGGGTGGAAGAGTATAAGAGGAGGGTTGAGATAGCTCGCCTCCAAGCTGCAGCCCATGATGCAATGACTGCTGCATCTCTGTACGACCCCAATTACAACTTTGGATATCCGCCAGGCCATCCGTGGCATTAGAACAACTTAGGCCAAAAGCCTAAGCTTGGGGGAGTACGTATTTCCCATCGACATTACATTTATGTTCACACACTCATTGCTAGATGTCGGTGCTCATACTTTTTCATTGTAATATCCATGCTAGTTTATTTTCTTTTTCTATGCTTTCTTCTTGTGTTATTAATAAGCCTTAAGAAAAACAAAAAAATTTAGTTGTAGTTTTTAGCTAGTTTTAATTTCCATGCTTGTAATAGTAATTAAAAAGAAAACCCAAAAAGATTTCCTGTTCTTCTTTTGCTTGTTGGGAGCTTTCCCGTGTAAATAGTTTTATTTCTTTTCTTTTCTTTGGGGTTCGATAGGAGAAGACCATGATCAAATTGTTAAAGTGGCTTTTATATGCATTATTGTTGATTTAACCAAGAGTCCATATTGCCTTGTTTTCTCCTGTTTATTGAATGCTTGTAGATTCCAGCTTAGTCCAATGCACGTGCACTACTATTATTATCCACATTGTTCAGTCGTGCAAGTGAAAGGCAATTAGGATGATATATGATGAACTGATTGAGATGGGAGAAGCTAGTATGAACTCGACCTCTCTTTGTTTTTGTAAATATGATTAGTTCATCGTTCTGATTCAGCCTATTATCATTAAACATGTTTGCGATGACAATTAGAGATCATAGTTTCTTATGCCATGCTTAATTAGCTAGGAGCTTATAATGGTTTACCTTGCATGCCAACATGCTATTAAAATGGTTGTGATGTGGTATGATAGGGTGGTATCCTCTTTTGAACGATTCGAGTGGCTTGACTTGGCACATGTTCACGCATGTAGTTGAAACAAAATCAACATAGCCTCTACGATATTTATGTTCATGGTGCATTATATCCTACTCATGCTTGCATTCAGTGTTGATTAATTTTAATGCATGTTCATGACTATTGTCGCTCTCTAGCTGGTCGCTTCCCAGTCTTTTTTCTAGCCTTCACCTGTACTAAGCGGGAATACTGCTTGTGCATCCAATCCCATAAACGCCAAAGTTATTCCATATGAGTCCACCATACCTACCTATATACGGTATCTACCTACCGTTCCAAGTAAATTTGTATGTGCCAAACTCTAAACCTTCAAATAAATATCTTGTTTCGTATGCTCGAATAGCTCATGTATCAACTAGGGCTGTCCGTATCTTCCATGTTAGGCGGGTTATTCTCAAGAGGAGTGGACTCCGCTCCTCACTCACAAGAAAATGGCTGGTCACCGGGATGCCCAGTCCCATGCTTTATGCAAATCAAATCAAAATAATTGCAAACAAAACTCCCCTGGAACTCTTGTTAGTTGGAGGCACTCGTTGTTTCGAGCAAGCCAAGGATTGATGCCTGTTGGTGGAGGGGGAGTATAAACGTTACCATTCTGTTTGGGAATCGCCTATAATGTGTGTAGCATGGAAGATATCGCCATCTCTTGGTTGTTATGTTGACAATGAAAGTATACTGCTCAAAATATTATTCATCTCTATTTTAAAACCGAGCTCTAGCACCTCTACAAATCCCTGCTTCCCTCTGCGAAGGGCCTATCTATTTACTTTCATGTTGAGTCATCATCCTCTTATTGAAAAGCACCAGTTGGAGAGCACGACTGCCATTTGCATTCATTACTCTTAGTTTACATTGAGTATGACTTGACTAGATCTCTTTTACCATGAATTACAATGTCTAGTCAGTCCTTGATCTTTAAAGGTGCTATGCATTTATGTTTTGCGGTCTCAGAAAGGGCTAGCGAGATACCATTTTGTTATATCATACTATGATTGTTTTGAGAAAGTGGTGCCATCCAAGATTTATTATTATTGCTCGCTAGTTGATTATGCCATTGACATGAGTAAATATGAGACCTAAGCGTTATTGTGAATATGGTTAGTTTATAATCTTTGTTGAAAACTTGAATGCTGGCTTTACATATTTACAAAAACAAGAGCAAACAGAGTTTGTAAAAGTTTTTCTTTATCACTTTCAGTTTATCAACTGAATTGCTTGAGGACAAGCAAAGGTTTAAGCTTGGGGGAGTTGATACGTCTCCGTCGTATCTACTTTTCCAAACACTTTTGCCCTTGTTTTGGACTCTAACTTGCATGATTTGAATGGAGCTACCCCGGACTGACGCTGTTTTTAGCGGAATTGCCATGGTGGTATTCATGTGCAGAAACAAAAGTTCTCGGAATGACCTGAAACTTCACGGAGATTATTTTTGGAAATAATAATAAATACTGACAAAAGATCAAGACCAGGGGGCCCACACCCTAGCCACGAGGGTGGGGGGTGCCTGCCCCCTGGGCGCGCCCCCCTACCTCGTGGGCCCCCTGGAGCTCCTCCGACCTCAACTCCAACTCTATATATTTGTGTTCGGAGAGAAAAAAATCAGAGAGAAAGATTCATCGCGTTTTACGATACAGAGCCGCTGCCAAGCCCTAAACTCTCTCGGGAGGGCTGATCTGGAGTCCGTTCGGGGCTCCGGAGAGGGGAATCCATCGCCATCGTCATCATCAACCATCCTCCATCACCAATTTCATGATGCTCACCACCGTGCGTGAGTAATTCCATCATAGGCTTGCTGGACGGTGATGGGTTGGATGAGATTTATCATGTAATCGAGTTAGTTTTGTTAGTGTTTGATCCCTAGTATCCACTATGTTCTGAGATTGATGTTGCTATGACTTTGCTATGCTTAATGCTTGTCACTAGGGCCTGAGAGCCATGATTTCAGATCTGAACCTATTATGTTTTCATCAATATATGAGAGTTCTTGATCCTATCTTGCAAGTCTATAGTCACCTACTATGTGTTATGATCTAGAAACCCCGAAGTGACAATAATCGGGACCACTTCCAGTGATGACCGTAGTTTGAGGAGTTCATGTATTCACTATGTGTTAATCCTTTGGTCCGGTACTCTATTAAAAGGAGGCCTTAATATCCCTTAGTTTCCGCTAGGACACCGCTGCCACGGGAGGGTAGGACAAAAGATGTCATGCAAGTTCTTTTCCATAAGCACGTATGGCTATATTCGGAATACATGCCTACATTACATTGATGAATTGGAGCTAGTTCTGTGTCACCCTAGGTTATGACTGTTACATGATGAATCACATCCGGCATAATACTCCATCACTGATCCATTGCCTACGAGCTTTCCATATATTGTTCTTCGCTTATTTACTTTTCCGTTGCTATTGTTACAATCACTACAAAATACCAAAAACATTACTTTTGCTATCGTTACCTTTTGCTACCATTACCGCTACTATCATATTACTCTGCTACTAAATACTTTGCTGCAGATATTAAGTTTCCAGGTGTGGTTGAATTGACAACTCAGCTGCTAATACTTGAGAATATTCTTTGGCTCCCCTTGTGTCGAATCAATAAATTTGGGTTGAATACTCTACCCTCGAAAACTGTTGTGATCCCCTATACTTGTGGTTATCAGCCGCCCCCTTCCTTGTCCAATTTGGACTTGGGAGGGGAGGGGCGCGCGGCTGCCCCTTGGCCGCCTCTCCTCTTCCACCAATTGGGCCCATGAGGCCCAATAACCTCCGGGGGGGGGGGGGTCCGGTAACCCCCCGGTACTCAGGTATATATCCGATAACCCCCGGAACCATTCCGGTGTCCGAATAGAGTCGTCTAATATATCAATCTTCATGTCTCGACAATTTCGAGACTCCTCGTCATGTCCGTGATCACATCCGGGACTCCGAAATAACTTTGGTACATCAAAACACATAAACTCATAATATAACCGTCATCGAACTTTAAGTGTGCGGACCCTACGGGTTCGAGAACTATGTAGACATGACCAAGACACGTCTCCGGTAAATAACCAATAGCGGAACCTGGATGCTCATATTGGCTCCTACATATTCTACGAAGATCTTTATCAGTCAAACCGCATAACAACATACGTTGTTCCCATTGTCATCGGTATGTTACTTGCCCGAGATTCGATCGTCGGTATCTCAATACCCAGTTCAATCTCGTTACCGGCAAGTCTCTTTACTCGTTCCGTAATACATCATCTCGCAACTAACTCATTAGTTGCAATGCTTGCAAGGCTTAAGTGATGTGTATTACCGAGTGGGCCCAGGGATACCTCTCCGACAATCGGAGTGACAAATCCTAATCTCAAAATATGCCAACCCAACAAGTACCTTCGGAGACACCTATAGAGCACCTTTATAATCACCCAGTTACGTTGTGACGTTTGGTAGCACACAAAGTGTTCTTCCAGTAAACGGGAGTTGCATAATCTGATAGTCATAGGAACATGTATAAGTCATGAAGAAAGCAATAGCAACAAACTAAACGATCAAGTGCTAAGCTAACGGAATGGGTCAAGTCAATCACAGCATTCTCCTAATGATGTGATCCCCTTAATCAAATGGCAACTCTTTGTCTATGGCTAGGAAACATAACCATCTTTGATCAACGAGCTAGTCAAGTAGAGGCATACTGGTGACACTCTGTTTATCTATGTATTCACACATGTATCATGTTTCCGGTTAATACAATTCTAGCATGAATAATAAACAATTATCATGATATAAGGAAATAAATAATGACTTTATTATTGCCTCTAGGGCATATTTCCTTCAGTCTCCCACTTGCACTAGAGCCAATAATCTAGTTCACATCTTTATGTGATTAGTTCACATCTCCATGTGACTAATACACAAAGGGTTTACTAGAGTCTATAATCTAGTTCACATCGCTATGTGATTAACACCCAAAGAGTGATCATGTTTTGCTTGTGAGAGAAGTTTAGTTTACGGGCCTGCAACATTCAGATCTGTATGTATTTCGCAAATTTCTATGTCTACAATGCTCTGCACAAAGCTACTCTAGCTAATTGCTCCCACTTTTAATATGTATCCAGATTGAGACTTAGAGTCATCTAGATTGATGTAAAAAGCTTGCATCGACGTAACTCTTTACGACGAACTCTTTTATCACCTCCATAACCAAGAAATATTTCCTTAGTCCTCTAAGGATAATTTTGACCACTGTCCAGTGATCAACTCCTAGATCACTATTGTACTCCCTTGCCAGAAAGATGCTAAGGTATACAATAGGACTGGTAAACGACATAGCATACTTTATAGAACCTATGACTGAGGCATAGGGAATGAGTTATCATTCTCTTTCTATTTTCTGTTGTGGTCGGGTTTTGAGTCTTTACTCAACTTCACACCTTGCAACACAGGCAAGAACTCCTTCTTTGACTGTTCCATTTTGAACTACTTCAAAATCTTGTCAAGGTATGTACTCATTGAAATAACTTATCAAGCGTCTTGATCTATCTCTATAGATCTTGATGCTCAATGTGTAAGCAGCTTCATCGAGGTCTTTCTTTGGAAAACTCCTTTCAAATACTCCTTTATGCTTTCCAGAAAATTCTACATTCTTTCCGATCAACAATATGGCATTCACATATACTTATCAGAAATGTTGTAGTGCTTCCACTCACTTTCTTGTAAATACAGGCTTCACCACAAGTCTGTATAAAACCATATACTTTGATCACTTTATCAAAGCATATATTCCAACTCCAAGATGCTTGCACCAGTCCATAGATGGATCGCTGGAGCTTGCTCACTTTGTTAGCACCTTTAAGGTCGACAAAACCTTCTGGTTGCATCATATACAACTCTTCTTTTTAAGAAATCCATGAAGGAATACAATTTTGACATCCATTTGCCAGATTTCATAAAATGCTGCAACTGCTAACATGATTCAGACAGACTTTTAAGCATCGATACGAGTGGGAAAATCTCATCGTAGTCAACACCTTGAACTTTTCGAAAACACTTTGCGATAATTCGAGCTTTGTAGATAGTAACACTACTATCAGCATCCGTCTTCCTCTTGAAGATCCATTTATTCTTAATGACTCACCGATCATCGGGCAAGTCAATCAAAGTCCATACTTTGTTCTCATACATGGATCCAATCTCAGATTTCATGGCCTCAAGCCATTTCGCGGAATCTGGGCTCATCATCGCTTCCTCATAGTTCGTAGGTTTGTCATGGTCAATTAACATGACCTCCAGAACAGGATTACCGTACTACTCTGGTGCGGATCTCACTCTGGTTGACCTACGAGGTTCGGTAGTAACTTGATCTGAAGTTACATGATCATCATCATTAGCTTCCTCACTAATTGGTGTAGGAGTCACAGAAACAGATTTCTGTGATGATCTACTTTCCAATAAGGGAGCAGGTACAGTTACCTCATCAAGTTCTACTTTCCTCCCACTCACTTCTTTTGAGATAAACTCCTTCTCTAGAAAGAATCCATTCTTAGCAACGAATATTTTTCCTTTGGATCTATGATTAGAAGGTGTACCCAACAGTCTCCTTTGGGTATCCTATGAAGATGTATTTCTCCGATTTGTATTCGAGCTTATCAGGTTGAAACTTTTTCACATAAGCATCATAGCCCCAAACTTTACAAAATGACAACTTAGGTTTCTTGCTAAACCATAGTTCATATGGTGTCGTCTCAACGGATTTAGATGGTGCCCTATTTAACGTGAATGCAGCTGTCTCTAATGCATAACCCCAAAATAATAGTGATAAATCGGTAAGTGACATCATAGATCGCACCATATCTATTAAAGTACTGTTATGACGTTTGGACACACCATTACATTGTGGTGTTCTAGGTGGCGTGAGTTGCAAAATTATTTCGTATTGTTTCAAATGAAGACCAAACTCGTAACTCAAATATTCTCCTCCACGATCAGATCGCTGAAACTTTATTTTCTTGTTACGATGATTCTCCACTTCACTCTGAAATTCTTTGAACTTTTCAAATGTTTCAGACTTATGTTTCATCAAGTATATATACCCATATCTTCTCAAATCATCTGTCAAGGTCAGAAAATAACGATAGCCACCGCGAGCCTCAACACTCATCGGATTGCATACATCAGTATGTATTATTTTGCCTTTGGATCTATGATTAGAAGGTGTACCCAACAGTCTCCTTTGGGTATCCTATGAAGATGCATTTCTCTGATTTGGGTTCGAGCTTATCAGGTTGAAACCTTTTCACATAAGCATTGCAACTCCAAACTTTAAGAAATGACAACTTTGGTTTCTTGCCAAACCATAGTTCATATAGTGTCGTCTCAACGGATTTAGATGGTGCCCTATTTAACATGAATGCATCTGTCTCTAATGCATAACCCCAAAATGATAGTGGTAAATCGGTAAGAGACATCATAGATTGCACCATATCTAATAAAGTATGGTAACGATGTTCGGACACACCATTATGCTGTGGTGTTCCAGGTGGCGTGAGTTGCGAAACTATTCCGCATTGTATCAAATGAAGACCAAACTCGTAACTAAAATATTCTCCTCCACGATCAGATTGTAGAAACTTTATTTTATTGTTACGATGATTTTCCACTTCACTCTGAAATTATATGAACTTTTCAAATGTTTCATACTTATGTTTCATCAAGTAGAAATACCTATATCTGCTCAAATCATCAGTGAAGGTCAAAAATAATGATACTCGCCGTGAGCCTCAACACTCATCGGATCGCATATATCAGTATGTATTATTTCCAAAAAGTCAGTTGCTTGCTCCATTGTTCCGGAGAATGGAGTTTTAGTCATCTTGCCTATAAAGCATGGTTCGCAAGCATCAAGTGATTCATAATCAAGTGATTCCAAAATCCCATCAGCATGGAGTTTCTTCATGCGCTTTACACCAAGATGACCTAAATGGCAGTGCCACAAATAAGTTGCACTATCATTATTAACTTTGCATCTTTTGGCTTCAACATTATGAATATGTGTATTACCACGATCGAGATCCAACAAACCATTTTCGTTGGTGTGTATGACCATAGAAGGTTTTATTCATGTAAACAGAACAACAATTGTTCTCTAAGTTGAATGAATAACCGTATTGCAATAAACATGATCAAATCATATTCATGCTCAATGCAAACACCAAATAACAATTATTTAGGTTCAACACTAATCCTGAAAGTATAGGGAGTGTGCGATGATGATCATATCAATCTTGGAACTGCTTCCAACACACATCGTCACTTCACCCTTAACTAGTTTATGTTCATTTTGCAACTCCTATTTCGAGTTACTACTCTTAGCAACTGAACTAGTATCAAATACCGCGGGGTTACTATAAACACTAGTAAAGTACTCATCAATAACATGTATATCAAATATACCTTTGTTCACTTTTCCATCCTTCTTATCCGCCAAATACTTGGGGCAGTTCCGCTTACAGTGACTAGTCCCTTTGCAGTAGAAGCACTTAGTCTGAGGCTTAGGTCCAGACTTGGGCTTCTTCACTTGAGCAACAACTTGCTTGTCGTTCTTCTTGAAGTTGACCTTCTTCCCTTTGCCCTTTTCTTGAAACTAGTGGTCTTGTTAACCATCAACACTTGATGCTTCTCTTGATTTCTACCTTCGTTGATTTCAGCATCACGAAGAGCTTGGGAATCGTTTCCGTTATCCCTTGCATATTATAGTTCATCACGAAGTTCCAGCAACTTGGTGATAGTGACTAGAGAACTCTGTCAATCACTATCTTATCTGGAAGATTAACTCCCACTTGATTCAAGTGATTGTAGTACTCAGACAATCTGAGTACATGATTACTGGTTGAGCTATTCTCCTCCATATTTTAGCTATAGAACTTGTTGGAGACTTCATATCTCTCAACTTGCAGGTATTTGCTTGAAATATTAACTTCAACTCCTGGAACATCTCATATGGTCCATGACGTTCAAAACGTCTTTGAAGTCCCGGTTCTAAACCGTAAAGCATGGTGCACTAAACTATCAAGTAGTCATCATAACGAGCTTTTGTCAAAACGTTCATAACGTCTGCATCTGCTCCTGCAATAGTTCTGTCACCTAGCGATGCATTAAGGACATAATACTTCTGTGCAGCAATGAGGATAATCCTCAGATCACGGATCCAGTCCACATCATTGCTACTAACATCTTTCAACTTAGTTTTCTCTAGGAACATATCAAAAATAAAATAGGGGAGCTAAACGCGAGCTATTGATCTACAACATAGATATGCTAATACTATCAGGACTAAGTTCATGATAAATTAAAGTTCAATTAATCAAATTACTTAAGAACTCCCACTTAGATAGACATCCCTCTAATCATCTAAGTGATCACGTGATCCAAATCAACTAAACCATAACCGATCATTACGTGAAATGGTGAACATCATTATGTTGATCATATCTACTATATGATTCATGCTCGACCTTTCGGTCTTAGTGTTCCGAGGCCATATCTGCATATGCTAGGCTCGTCAAGTTTAACCTGAGTATTCTGCGTGTGCAAAACTGGCTTGCACCCGTTGTAGATGGACGTAGAGCTTATCACACCTGATCATCACGTGGTGTTTGGGCACGACGAACTTTGGCAACGCTGCATACTCAGGGATAACACTTTTATCTTAAAATTTAGTGAGAGATCATCTTATAATGCTACCGTCAATCAACGCAAAATAAGATGCATAAAATATAAACATCACATGCAATCAATATAAGTGATATGATATGGCCATCATCATCTTGTGCTTGTGATCTCCATCTCCAAAGCACCGTCATGATCACCATTGTCACCGATGCGACACCTTGATCTCCATCGTAGCATCGTTGTCGTCTCGCCAACTATTGCTTCTACGACTATCGCTACCACTTAGTGATAAAGTAAAGCAATTACAGGGCGATTGCATTGCATACAATAAAGCGACAACCATATGGCCCCTGCCAGTTGCCGATAACTCGGTTACAAAACATGATCATCTCATACAATAAAATATATCATCATCTCTTGACCATATCACATCATAACATGCCTTGCAAAAACAAGTTAGACGTCCTCTACTTTGTTGTTGCAAGTTTTACATGGCTGCTACGGGCTGAGCAAGAACCGCTCTTACCTACGCATCAAAACCACAACGATAGTTCGTCAAGTTCGTGTTGTTTTAACCTTCTCAAGGACCGGGCGTAGCCACACTCGGTTCAACTAAAGTTGGAGAAACTGACACCCGCCAGCCACCTGTGTGCAAATCACGTCTGTAGAACCAGTCTCGCGTAAGCGTACGCGTAATGTCGGCCCGGGCCGCTTCATCCAACAATACCGCCGAACCAAAGTATGACATGCTGGTAAGCAGTATGACTTGTATCGCCCACAACTCACTTGTCTTCTACTCGTGCATATAACATCAACGCATAAAACCTGGCTCTGACGCCACTGTTGGGGAACGTAGTAATTTCAAAATTTCCTACGCACACGCAAGATCATGGTGATGCATAGCAACGAGAGATGAGAGTGTGTCCACGTACCCTCGTAGACCGAAAGCGGAAGTGTTAGCACAATGCAGTTGATGTAGTCGTACGTCTTCATGATCCGACCGATCAAGTACCGAACGCACGACACCTCCGAGTTCTGCACACGTTCAACTCGATGACGTCCCTCGAACTCCGATCCAGCCGAGCTTTGAGGAAGAGTTCCGTCAGCACGAAGGCGTGGTGACGATGATGATGTTCTATCGATGCAGGGCTTCGCCTAAGCACCGCTACGATATGACCGAGGTGGATTATGGTGGAGGGGGGCACCGCACATGGCTAAGACATCCAAGGGATCAATTGTTGTGTCTCTAGGGGTGCCTCCCTCCCCGTATATAAAGGAGTGGAGGAGGGGGAGGGGGCCGGCCACACTTGGCACGCCCCATGAGGAGTCCTACTCCCACCAGGAGTAGGACTCCCCCTTCCATGTTGGAGTAGGAGAGGAGAGGGAAGGAGAAAGAGGAAGAAAGGAAAGGGGGGGGGCGCCCCCTTCCTTGTCCAATTCGGACTTGGGAGGGGAGGGGCGCGCGGCTGCCCCTTGGCCGCCTCTCCTCTTCCACCAATTGGGCCCATGAGGCCCAATAACCTCCGGGGGGTTCCGGTAACCCCCCGGTACTCCGATATATATCCGATAACCCCGGAACCATTCCGGTGTCCGAATATAGTCGTCCAATATATCAATCTTCATGTCTCAACCATTTCGAGACTCCTCGTCATGTCCGTGATCACATGCGGGACTTCGAACTACCTTCGGTACATCAAAACACATAAACTCATAACATAACCGTCATCGAACTTTAAGCATGCGGACCCTACGGGTTCGAGAACTATGTAGACATGACCGAGACACGTCTCCGGTCAATAACCAATAGCGGAACCTGGATGCTCATATTGGCTCCTACATATTCTACGAAGATCTTTATCGGTCAAACCGCATAACAACATACGTTGTTCCCTTTGTCATCGGTATGTTACTTGCCCGAGATTCGATCGTCGATATCTCAATACCTAGTTCAATCTTGTTACCAGCAAGTCTCTTTACTCGTTCTGTAATACATCATCCCGCAACTAACTTATTAGTTGCAATGCTTGCAAGGCTTAAGTGATGTGTATTACCGAGTGGGCCCAGAGATACCTCTCCGACAATCGGAGTGACAAATCCTAATCTCGAAATACGCCAACCCAACAAGTACCTCCAGAGCCACCTGTAGAGCACCTTTATAATCACCCAGTTACGTTGTGACGTTTGGTAGCACACAAAGTGTTCCTCCGGTAAACGGGAGTTGCATAATCTCATAGTCATAGGAACATGTATAAGTCATGAAGAAAGCAATAGCAACAAACTAAATGATCAAGTGCTAAGCTAACGGAATGGGTCAAGTCAATCACATCATTCTCCTAATGATGTGATCCCGTTAATCAAATGACAACTCTTTGTCTATGTCTAGGAAACATAACCATATTTGATCAACGAGCTAGTCAAGTAGAGGCATACTAGTGACACTCTGTTTGTCTATGTATTCACACATGTATCATGTTTCCAGTTAATACAATTCTAGAATGAATAATAAACATTTATCATGATATAAGGAAATAAATAATAACTTTATTATTGCCTCTAGGGCATATTTGCTTCAGAGACCGCCGAGGCTCAGGCTCAAGATCAAGTTGCAAATGGTTTTACCAAGGCCTTACCCGGAGTTTTGAAGAGTTTAAATGTAATCTCTACCTGACCAAGTTGTGATTATGGGAGGGTGTTAAATGTGATATGCTAGGCTCACTGGACCCACCTGGGCCGAACTAGTTTAGAAAGAGATAGAGTTAGACAATATTGTTGTAACCTCTTTCATCTCTATTTTCTCTCTTTGCTTGATTCTCAAGATGTAATCTAAACTGTCTCTATGCAGATGTCAGTGATACGTCCCTGCCTATATAACACGCACCCATCGTCTCCAACGAGATACGACGTTCATTGCTCGTTTACAGTGACCATGATTCCCCTAAAAAAAGTTGGGCGAAGAGGGATCATTTCCCTAGAAATATAGCCATTTATCCCATGAGAAAATCTAGTTGTTTATATTTCAGGTTTGCTTCCCGCAGTCGTGGACTTCTCTGATTGCTGCCATGGTCAACCTCCTCTTCTGTTTTTTTGCGGAATAACCTCCTCTTCTGATTGCCGCGCGCCACAACCACCGGCAATGGTATGTCGCTAGATCTGGCTAGGCATGGCCACCGCCGTCGCTAAATCTGGCCAGACATGGCCACCCACGTGGATTGTCTCACCCTACGAGGCTACGACGCCCACGGCGCCATGGCAGCTGCCACGGATTGCTCCGGTCGCCGATGTCGCGCGCCCTACCTCCCTTGCAACCAGTCGCTCCGCAAGAGAGGTTGTTACAATTGCAACAGGGCTATAGTTGCTACAGTGAGCTGCAGTTGTTTTTTTCAACAAGTAAGATGTTTTTTTGCAATAAGGATCTTGTTTTTTTTTGAGACAATCACACGAAGCTTTATTTAACTTGTGCCAATGTTCAAAGGTACAAAAAGAGAGATTACCAGGATTGCCTAACCACACATGGCGGCCAACCCCCAACTTCAAACTATGCTTCGCTAGATTGTGAGCCTCGACATTCGAGCTCCTAAACTCATGCACGAAAGTGCAAGAAATAAACGAGGAACTATGATCTATGATTTCATGTAGAATAGCTCCGTAGGTAGCTGGTGTTTTGTTCTTGATGTCGTCCACTACAACTTTACAGTCAGAGGCGACATGAATCCTGCGAATGTTAAGATCTTCAGCAAGCGCTAAAGCCTCCCTGACTGCTAATGCTTCAAGCGTTGATGGATCCTTGATTCCCTTGATAACAATAGCAGATTCTCCTTGAAAAGTACCAGCTTGATCACGGCAAATTGCAGCAGCAACTCCACGTCCTCGGTTGGCCATGACCGCCGCATCCACGTTGATCTTAGCTCTCAAGTCGGGCGGCGCTATCCAATGATTAGGTCTCAATGTTTGCTGTTTTACCTGGCTGCTCCCCACACCTGCGATGATCTGCATGTCGGGCATGTAGGCTTTAATGAATTGATTAGTTCCTTGGGGGCTCTGATAAACTCCCTCATAAATAGCCTTGCGCCGAGATCTCCATGTAGCCCAAAGTGTAACCACCATCAGGACAAAATGGTCTTGAGATAGTTGGTCATGCATCTCCACAAGCCAGTTTTCTGCGTTAGGATTTGTGTTCATACTCAAATGTTGTACCACCTCATCTTCCGAGAGCGCCCATATGCATCTTGACATAGTACAATCTAGGAGAGCGTGCCTCCATGAGTCTTCCCTCCTGCACAACAAGCATAGATGAGTTTCTGACATGTGCCGGTGGTGCAGTAGGTCTGTCGTCGGCATAGAGTGCCTCGCCAGCCGCCATAGGAAAACCCTGAGTTTACAAGGTACCTTGATATGCCATAGCATCGTCCAATCCTCGCGGTTTGAAATCATTGTCGAGCCCCTAGGGTTTTGTTCCAGCTAGTTCCCTCGATCTTCCTTTTTGGTCATAATCATATGGTATGCAGAGCTTACTAAAAACCTACCATTCCTCTCGGCTGACCAGGCCCAAAAGTCATCAACAACCCTAGTACAAATAGGTATGGACAGAATGGCTTCAGCATCGAACAGCACAAAGGTAGTACGGATTAGTTCCTCCTTCCATGATGTTGTGGTCATATCTATGAGTTCAGACACCAACTGGGACGGGTTGGGAGTGAGAGATGTTATCGATCTTAAAGGTCCAGTCCTCTGCATCCAGTTGTCTCTCCATATATCTGTTGTTTGCCCATTGACAATTCGTCTAACAATTCCTTGCTTTAAAATGTCTCTCCCATCAAGGACAACCCTCCATATTTGTGATGGATGATGGCCTAGTTCTGCTTCCAGGAAGCCTGTATCTGGGAAGTATACCGCCTTTAAAATCCTTGCACTAAGAGAGTTTGGTTCGTTCAGTAACCTCCATGTCTGACGAGCCAACAAGGCAAGATTAAATATCTCCATGTCCCTAAAGCCCATGTCGCCAAGATACTTTGGCTTTGTCATAACGTCCCAAGATACCCAAGCTCTCTTCCTCTTTCCTTGTTTACTCCCCCATCAGAACTGCCGAATTATTGAAACGATGTTTTCACATAGACCTCTTGGTAGTCGGAAACACGCCATTGAGTATACCGGAATGGTTTGAGCCACTGATTTGATGAGCACTTCTTTTCCTCCAACTGAAAGAAGTTTTTCCATCCATCCTTTCACCTTTTCCCAAATTCTGTCCCTCAAGTATTTGTAGGTACCTATTTTAGATTGACCAACTTCCGTGGGCATCCACAAGTACCTTTCACTTAAAGATTCGTTTTTCACTGTTTCGCGAAAAAGTAGCGTCCCTTGGGTAGGGGGTATTTTCTAATGCGTAACGGCGATAAAAGTGCGGGCGTGCCAGTATACATTCGTATACAAATAAATAAAGACAAACATATAGGGAAATACTGCTTTATTAATTGTCATGAGAGTTACAAAGTGCGGTTTCCCACATGATTACATATGTTGCGCCATGGACAAGTATATCTGACTAATATCCAGCGATTGGGGGTTCTGATTCCCGGAGCCTCGTAAGACGATCCGGCTAATTACATCCGCAAGACAATCTGCGAAACACCTCCGATTAAGCCGCGTTGATGGTCGTCGTCTTGAACCTGAAATGTTCTCATGATATGCTGAGAAGTAAAAGTGGCAGATATGAATGTCCCAAGGCCTCGCCGGCCCTTGGTATAAAACGCCTGGCCTCGTCGGCACCCGGGTTCATACTGAAGTCTCAAAATTGTGTTCGGCCTCGTCGGTTACGAACAGAGTGAGTCTGGCCTCGTCGGCTAGGACAAAAAGGGTTCCGGCCTCGCCGGTCATGGATAGGGGTAATATCTCCCGGCCTCGTCGGTCAAGGGAATAGTGTGTCCAGCCTCGTCGGTCAGGACTTATGAATATTTCGGGCCTCGTCGGTCACGGAAAGGGATAATGTCTCCAAGCCTCTTCGGTCAAGGAGATAATGTATCCAGCCTCATCGGTCAGGAAAAATGATTTTCGGCCTCATCGGTTGCGGAAAAGGGCCTTGCCGGCCAAGGAGAAGGTGTGTCCAGCCTCGTCAGCCGGGACAAATGATTTCCGGCCTCGTCGGTCGTAGAAAAGGGAAATGATCTCTTGATCTCTTTGGCCAAGAAGAAGTATGTCTGGCTTTGTCAGGAAGAACTTACGAGTATTTCCGGCCTCGTCGGTCACGGAAAAAAGATTGTGTTGCGGGAGACTTGCTATGAAATATCCGGCCTCGCCGGCACCGAATGATCAAATAAGGTGCGTTGCCATGCACATGGTGTGAACCAATTTATCTAAGTCATGAAGCCATTCCCCAAAATGCATCACTCAATCGCCACATGATCTTGAGTGTGATATCGAAGTACACTTCTTCTTCGGTATAACCCCCCTAAACAAATTGACGGACCAAATCTACCGATACCCCTTCATAAGAAAGGGTAGGATGGCCCTTTTATAAAATACATCACCCCGACCGTACACAACACAGTAAATTAGGCCGGCCCATCAACGATCTATCTCTAAAGTGGTTTTGTAGTGAAAGAGTGAAAAATACTCCCTCTGTAAATGCTCTTATATTAGTTTACGAAGAGAGTACTACTACAAAAAATTTGCATACAGCAGGAATCGACCATGGACCTCCCGCAAACGCACAAACTAGGCGAACCACTACGATGAGCTAGCTTTCTTGGCTAACTAACTGCGTGGAGTTTTAAGAACTATGTGAAGCGACATATTTGAACATTTTTGCTGAAATTTGAACGTGACTTTTTTTAAACGCGAATATTTTCCAATATTGTAAAGAAAATTATGAAAGTGGAAACAAATTTTCCGAAATGTGGAACACATTTTAGAACTCCAAACAAAATTTTAAAATGTGATTTTATAATTCCGAATTTCTTTTGAAAACACAAACAATTTTGACACTCTAAACGTTTTTTAAACGCCACCATTTTTTGATAGTTTTGAACTTTCTTGAAAAATATGAATAAAAAAATAAATATGTTGAACATTTTTTGAGCTTTGCGATTTTGAAAATGAAAAAAAAAACAATTCATGGACCTTCTTAAACGCTCCCAAACCGGTAAAAACTGGCCTGGAACTATCTAGATGTTCCCAAAACCTGCATCTGCAGAGGCAACAAACAGATTAAAATGGGCTGACCCATGTTCACTCGTAATGATTGCATATGTGGGAAATAATAAGCGTCATAGGGTTTTCCCCCGATTGACACCGTCGCCCAGGTAGGCCAACGCCTAAATAGTTTTTCTCTAATTTTATTTTTATTCTCTTTTCTTGATAATTCATTTTTACTTTTCAAACTTAATTGTTATTTTTTAGACTTGTTCTAAAAACTGATTTTTTTGGAATATCCTAAATGTTCTTGTTTTCAAATATTTTTAGAATTTTAAAAATATTTTGGAATTTCAAAAGAAATCACGTTTTCGAATATATTGTTCATAGATTTAAGAAATATTTGTGCTTTGAAAAAAGTTGATAATTCCTTAAAATAGTACATTGTTTCCAATTTTTGTTCAAAATTTTCATCAATTGTTGGAAATTTGTTACCAATTTTGGAAAAGGTGTTCAAACTTGTCAAAATTTCATGCGCAATTTATCGGCCTTTTTTCACCGAGAAAACAACAGAAATGCAAAATCTGTCGGAAGCTCAAACAACTTGGCATGGTGCCTTGAATTGACCATATAAGCTCAGAGAATAAATTCGGGTCATGTGACAGATGCCGAAAACAATGTGGTCTCAAATGGACCCTTCTCGCCTACCCAAACACTCTCCGTTGAATATGGTCTATTTTTGGACATGCATAAAATGACCTAACTTTTGCCCGTAGGCGATCATACCCATGGTAGGCACCCATGCCAAGTTTGAATGAATTCTGACACCGTATGCAAGTTTGTGTCATGTCCGACCATTTTTTCACCGAGAAAACTCTAAAAAAAATGCAAGAATTGCCGGAAACTCAAACAACTTGGCATGGTACTTTGAATTGGTCATACAAGGCCATGAACAAAATAGACTCTCAAATAGACCTTTTTGGCCTACTCGAACTTCCTCCATTGAACATGGTCTATTTTTCTACATGCATGAACTGACCCTAACTTTCGCAAGCAGGTGGGCATGCTCCATGGTAGTCATCTATGCCAAGTTGGAATGATTTTGGACACCGTATGCAAGTTGCATCACGCCGACCATCTATCATCGAAAACTTCGGAAAAATGCAAGAATTATTGAAAACTAAGAAAAAAATTGGCATGGTACCTTGAATTGGTCATACAATACCAAGAAAAAAATTGGAGCCATTGTAGAGATGTTGAGAAACAAAGTGCTACCAAATGGACCCTTCTCGCCTACCATGAACACGGTCAATTTTTTGACATGCATGAAATGACCCCATTTTTGCTAGCAAGTGAGATTGCCCATGGTAGGCATCCATGACAGGTTTGAACGAATTCTGACACCATATGCAAGTTGCATCACGCCCGACCATTTATTGGCTATTTTCCACAAAACAAACGCTAGAAAATGAAATAATTTCCTAAAACTCAAAAAACTTGGCATGGTTCCTTGAATTGGTCATGCAGAGCCAGTAAAAAAATTGGGGCCATTTAAGGGATGTTGAATAACGAGCTGCTCCCAAACGGACCCTTCTGGCCTACTCAAACACTCGCCGCTGACATATGGTATTTTCTTAGAAATCTCTGGACGGACCCCAACTTTTGCTAGCAAGTCCGCCATCCTGCATCTGCGTCATCGGCAATCATGCTCTCCCACACAACGACCCAAGGCCCCCTCCCCACGCAGTGGTTTTTGCCTTCCACAAAGATTGTGGCGACATCATCGTACACGAGAGGGCGGCGGTGGCAACAAGCAGCCGACAGGCTTCATCCCGTTTCCTCCTCCTTCCACCCCGTTGCAGAAGTCTTAATGGTTCCGTCCCTACTTCCTCCACAACATAGACGATCCTACCTCGACGGACAAGGTAGACATGTCAGAGTGGTTCCAACGCATGATGCAGGAAGCTCATCATGTTTACCGCGCTCTCGCGCCAAGGTGGACGGTGGCCATTGGATATGGAGAGGAGGACAAGGGATAGGATGTGCGCAAGTGCGAATGCCACAAAATTACTAGAACATATGACCTTTTGGGAGGGGGTGTGCAAAAAAGTTGTCACATCGAAGTAGTCAACCGCCCATCCCGTGTCAAAACTGATGCAACATGGATAGGACTGCGAGCAACACACTTGGCAAACTTTTAGGATCCATATATAAATTTCAAAGTATTCGGACTAATATGACACACACCAAATATTTTTGAGACTTATGGTGTATTTTACTCTTAAAAAAGTGTTGTCGTTTACAAAAAAATCGCAATTTCAAAAATAATCTAGTTTACAAAAAAAAATTCACAAATTAAAAAAAGTACACTTTTCCAAAGTTTATTCACATATTCAAACAATGTCCGTGGAGTTTCAAATAACGTTCGCACTTTCACAATTTGTTTGGAATTCAAAAAATGTTCCTGCTTTCAATTTTTTGTTCACAAATTCAGAAAAATGTTCGACGAAATTCAATAAACCTTTTGGGTTTCAATTTTTTGGTTCGACTTGTTAAAAAAATGTTTGAAAATACCAATTGTTATTCGTGTTTTCCAAAAATTGCTGGTTTTCAAAATTTTGTTCATACTTTTCAAAAATTGTTCATGTCTTATCATTCTTAACAATGTTTTAAGGACACGAACTTTCAAAAATTCATTTTTTCTGAAAATGTGATTTAATTTTTCCAATATATGAATAAAACTGGAAAAACGAAAATTTTATGAAATTTTGAACAAAATGAAAAGCATTCAATTTTGTTGAGAATAAAAAAAACTTTAAATAGGAAAAAAAACAAAGAAAAAAGAAAAGGAAGCAGGAAAAAAATGGTTCGCTACACTAAACGGGGTGCTGTGATCATTCTGCTAGCGTTTCTTTATTGGACAACTAACTCTATCAGGTGGATTGGCTAGCTATCACCGCTTATCATACTGAGGTGCTTGGTTCGAATCCTTTTGCTGGTCATTTTCTTGTGGTTGTTCATTTTCACAGTTTTCACGCAATAATGGGCCGGCCCAGTCGGGAGCCTCGTATTGGGGCATCGAGCGCATGTATAGGTGAGGTGTGAAAAGACTACATTGCCCCTTTATATGTTTTAGGAGGGGGTTGTACCGAAGCGGGACTCATCAAAGTATGGGACTTTGCCGCAGCTCAACTCGCTCACAAACATAACATGGAGCTAATGGAGCTCACTAGTAGAAAACCGGGCAATAGCACCGGTTCGTAAGGCCCTTTAGTGCCGGTTTAGGAACCGGCACTATTATTCGGCACTAAAGCCCCCCCTTTAGTACCGGTTCAGCACGAACCGGTGCTAAAGGGGTACCACGTGGCACGAGCCAGCTCCGGAGGCCGGGAGCCCTTTAGTACCGGTTGGTAAAACCAACCGGTACTAAATGGTTGTGGGTTTTTGTTTTATTTTGTATTTTTCAATTAAATTTGTGTTATCAATTTAATTTAGGATTGTTTTACGTTATAATGAGTTGTAGTCGTCGTCATCATCATCATCATCGCATATTAATAAATAAATAAACTCTAGCTAGCTAAAAATCATCGTGGTCGTCTAATTACCACTATTTAATCATCATAGTCATTACCGCTAGCTATGTAATTCATCATCAACGTTGGCTAGCTTAAAGAGGAAACATTCACTTTGTAACAGAAGCAAAGAGATATCATCAAGTTCAACATAATCATCACCAACATCGAAGTTCAGGACACGGATCCATGAGACAAGTACTAATTAAAGCATGAAGAGTAGCTACTGATCCTGCTGCTCCCTCTCAGGTAGAATAGCATATAACATGTATAGCTCTCCTGATTCATCATACTGGAGCATGAAGATGAATCTGTCTCCTAATCTTGGGTTGCGCTTCTCCTTACTGCCCCCTAGTACTTCTCTGCGATTGTTAACAATTTTGCTCCAATTTTTCACTATTAAGCATTCTTCGCTTTTAGAAATCCTGAATGCACTCATGTGCAATGTAGGAAATCTTGGTCGTAAGCTAACCACTGACATGCGACCTTTTGTCTTGATCCACTGAGGCACAACTGTCATCGGAAGTCCCTGTTGAACAACATCGTATAGTAATTAATATACTAAGCAATGAAAGTTTAGCTTCAAAAATAATGTATGCAAAAGATGCACTAATTAAGGACAAATATTTAAAATCTTACCATCTTTTGATTATAGATGTGACCGTAGTTCAATACGATCACCATTGGTCGCACGTTTTGAGTACTAACATTTCTAAGTGTAGGGAAAATTTTTGTCTTGACAGTATTAAGATCCTCAAGCCATGAAACATAATGACTTATCTCCTCGCAGTTTAGTTGAGCCCCGGGGCAGTAGTAGGTCCTGTCTATCAAGCGCCGGACATGTTTGCTTGAACCGAAATAAACTGACAATACAAAATAGTTGTCAACTATTTTTGAATAAACTGTATGAAAGACATAAACATATGCATGCATGGTTGAGAAAAACTCACCAAATGGTAGAACTGGAGGCGTTTGCACATCGACCCAGATGTCTATATTACCTTCAATATCATCTTCCGGACGAATATCAAAGGTGATAACCATATCAGGCTCAAATGCATAAGCCTTGCATAGTGCTTGCCAAGTTTTGCATTCAAAATGGGTGTATGTGTCTCCATTATATAATTTAACGTTGAAAGTATACCCATGCTGCGTCTTCAAGTAAACTCTCTTTACCTCCATATCATCTATAGCACTGAAACCTATCTTATCCAAGACAAAAATTCTTACATGGCAGGGGATGCGCTAGTAGAATAGTAAAAATTTAAAATTATAAGTTGAAGCAAATGAAGCATAAGTTTTGCATTCAAATAATAATTGACAAAGTGACTTACTGTATCAACTTCGAATGTCTCATCCAGCTTGATGTTGAAGCGCCTACCATCAACAAGGAAATTTTGGTTGCATAGGACGCGCTGGTCTTCACAGTGTTCACACATAATAAAATCTTTTTCGTTGTCAGATGACATCTCCTATGTTCATATAGGTGAAACATTAAACACCTATATCTAGCCAAATATATATTCATCTAACATTTGACATTAATATATCTAACTATATATTCAATTGACATTACTATATATTTAACCTTTCTATCTAATTCATCTAACATTCGACATTAATCTAACATTTATATAAACTCAAAATATATAAAAAATTAAATAAACAGAAAAACTCATTAACAAATAATATTTTAATTAGATCATCAAATCTCATATACCTAAATTTTTCTTACTAAAAATAAACTAGTTATATTAATTATTCAACTAGTTCTAATCTCATATACCTAAATTTTCTTACTAAAAATAAACTAGTTATATTAATTATTCAACTAGTTCTAATCTCATATATCTAAATTTTCTTACAAAGAATAAACTAGTTATATTAATTATTCAGCTAGTTCTAATCTCATATACCTAAATTTCCTTATTAAAAATAAACTAGTTATATTAATTATTCAACTAGTTCTAATCTCATATACCTAAATTTTCTTATTAAAAATAAACTAGTTATATTAATTATTCAACTAGTTCTAATCTCTAGTTCGACAATTTTTCTATCTAGCTAGCTAATTCATCTAACATTCGACATTAATCTAACATTCGATCATCTAATTAACTTTTCTAAAAAACAGAAATAAGTAAAAAAAATTGTGTGTGTGTATGTGTGTGTATGCATGTGTGTGTATATATACATATATGTGTGTACGTATGTGTGTATGTGTGTGTGTATGCGTGTGTGTGTGTGGTATATGTGTGTGTGTGTGCGGCCCCATATGCCGCTGCCCCGTACGTACGAGCGAGGGCGCCGGTGTGTGTGTGTGTATGTGTGTGTATGTGTGTGCGGGAGCGAGAGAGAGACGTACGGCCGCGGCGATGACGACGGACGGCGGCGGCGTTCGGGGCGGCAGCGCGAGACGACGACGACGACGGGCGGCGGCGGGGACAACGACGATGACGACGGGCGGCGACAACGGGATCGAGCGGCGCGCGCGGCGGAGGTTGGAGACGAAGTGCGGAGTTGAAACTGAAATTTTCGTAAGTGCTATATATATATAGGATTGGCCTTTTGTAAGGGCTTATTTATCCCTACGGTGTTTTGGTGATTGATGACAATGCATTTTGCGGACTAATCATGTGCTTTGAGTGCTTTCAGATATTCATCCTTCGGCACGGAATGATTACTTCCTTTGGCGCTCTACTCAAGACGGTGTAGTCTATTCCGTGACCTTGTTGGTGGACTAGGTTTCGTAGTAGTCACCGTACTATCAAGAGGGGGTCCGTTTCGGTATGGCTTGGGTGGAATCAACACGTATACGTTCTCTTCTTACCCTCCGTTCTTTCCCTCCTGTTTGTCCAGGACCCAGCGGTAGTACCGCGGTCCACAGCGGTAGTGCGGCTGAGACTTCCTAAGCGGTAGTACCGCTCCTGGAGCGGTAGTACCGCTCCCGAGCCGTAGTACCGCTGGGTGGCCTCAGCGGCAGTACCTCTGCGGTTCCGTGCTACTGCCGCCCTGCCACTGCGTCTGCAGCGGTAGTACCGCTCCTCGGAGCGGTAGTACCGCTTGCTGAGGCTCAGCCGCAGTACCGTGGTGGCATGGTGCTCCTTCCGCTTCGATTCTTGCGCACATTTTCTTGTGTCGGGTTTTGCGGTACTAGGCGCGGCAGTAGTGGCGGTAGTACTGCTCGAGAGCGGTAGTACCGCTCTACCTCCGCGGTAGTACCGCTGGGGGGGAGCGGTAGTACCGCTTGAGGGCGGCAGTACCGCCCTGGGCCCCTGCCCTAGGCCTTCTCTTTTGGCGCGGTAGTACCGCTGAGGGGGAGCGGTAGTACCGCTCTAGGGCGGCAGTACCGCTCTACCTCCGCGGCAGTACCGCCCTCTGCGGGGCTGAGTGGGGGGTAACGGTTCACTTGTTTCCCCCACTATTTAAGGGCTCCTTCTCCTCCCTCTTTGCTTCACCTCTTCCACCAACCCCCATTATTGCCCAAGCACCATTTATTGCTCAAGCTCCATTGCATACCCCAAGCTTCCTCTTGCCCGATCTATCTCCCTAGCCAATCAAACTCGTTGATTTGCTCGGGAGTGGTTGAGAAGGCTCCGATCCACACTTCCACCAAGGGATTTTTGATTCCCCCATTCATCCTTAGCGGATCTTGTTACTCTTGGGTGTTCGAGCACCCTAGACGGTTGAGGTCACCTCGGAGCCATATTCCATTGTGGTGAAGCTTCGTGGTCTTGTTGGGAGCCTCCGATTAAGTTGTGGAGTTTGCACCAACCTTGTTTGTAAAGGTTCGGTCGCCGCCTTCAAGGGCACCAATAGTGGAATCACGGCATCTCGCATCGTGTGAGGGCGTGAGGAGAATACGGTGGCCCTAGTGGCTTCTTGGGGAGCATCGTGCCTCCACACCGCTCCAACGGAGACGTACTTCCCCTCAAAAGGAAGGAACTTCGGTAACACATCCTCGTCTTCACCGGATCCACTCTTGGTTATCTCTTACCTTTACTTGTGCAAGCTCTTTAGTGATTATTCCCTTGCTTGCTTGTGTGCTTGTTGTTGTTGCATCATATAGGTTGCTCACCTAGTTGCACATCTAGACAACCTACTTTGATGCAAAGATTAATTTGGTAAAGAAAAGCTAAAAATTGGTAGTTGCCTATTCACCCCCCTCTAGTCAACCATATCGATCCTTTCAATTGGTATCAGAGCCTCTTCTCTTTATTAAGGACCTTACCGTCCAAAGAGTATGGTTGATACCGTAGACGGTGCGGAGGAACACTCCGGTGTGAATCCTATCTCGTCTACGGGCGATGGGGGAACTTCGGTCTCTCGTGAGGAGTTCAATGTAGCCTTGGAGACATTGAAAACCTCCATGACGACCGAAGTTGAAAACATGTTTACTAAATTCCTTGAGGGGCTTAAACTTTCCACCGCACCGTTGAAAGTGGGGGATTCCGCCAACAAGGTGTCGGATGCTACCCCCGACAAAGGGGAAGCTAGTAGTGAAAAGGCTCCTTCTTTGAGTGGCAAGAATGGCACCGGCATCTTTGCCCACGTGGAACCACCACTTGTTTATGGTGGACCGGTTCCTTCTACTCATTTGAATCATGCCGGTCCTCCTCCTAAGATTGTGAAAAATGAGGATTTTGATTCTTGGGTTTACCGCTTTAAACGTCATTTAAATCATGTGAACACTAACCTTTGGAGAATCATTGAAGAAGGTTTTTATCCACATGATCCAAGCAACCTCACTCCTCGAGAAGCCGCGGACAATCAATTCAATGAGAATGCTCTCTTCATCATTCAAGATGCAATTCCACCCGAAGACCTACCTCATCTTCGCCCTTACTCCTTGGCCAAAGATGCATGGCATTGTGTCGTGTCTCTCTACCGGGGAAGCGCAAGCATTCAACGCTCCAACTATGAAGTGGTACAAGATAAGGCCGATGAGTTTGCAATGAAGGAAGATGAAGAGCCTCGTGAGCTTTTTCGGAGAGTCACCAAACTCGCGGTCTCACTACGAGATCACGGGAGCAAGGACACGGATGATAATTGGATCAAGCGCAAATTCCTCAAGGCAATGATGCCCTACCACAAGGCCATGTCCTCCGTCATCCGCCAAAGACCGGACTTCCACACTTTGACCTCAAGCGAGGTGTTGGATGAGTTTGTGGCCATGAACATCTTGGACAAGACCGCCGACAATGCGGTGCTCCGGTCTCAACGGACAAAGAAGCCCAACCTTGCTTTGAAGGCCAAGCTCACCGTGGAAGAAGAAGAAGAGGAGAGCAACCCCGAAGATACAAAGTATGCATATCATGAACACATGGCTCTTGCTTCAAGGCAATTTTGGAGCAGGAAAAACTCGAGGCCCAACTTTAGCAAAAGCAACTCAAGTGGGACAAGGGGCAAGCAACGTGTGAGGACTTGCTACAATTGCGGCAATGTGAGTCATTTCGTTGCGGAATGCCCGTATGAGAAGAGGGAAGATAATGGTGGCAAACTCATCCGAAAGGACAAGGCCAAGTCGTTCCCCAACAAGAACAATTTCACCAAGAAGACTCCTCCCAAGGCCTTGGTTGTGCAAGAAGAGTATAATGAGGATGATGACGATGATGAAGATGAGACGGTTGCCATGGCCTCCGTTGCCATTGCAACAACGTCACAAGTATCTCTCTTCGACTCACCCAACGAGAGCATCAACGCCAAGTGTCTCATGGCTAAAGCCACCAACAAGGTAACCCCCAACATCAAAACTACCATCATTAATCATCCTTCCCCATTGGATTGTATGAATGAAGTTGAGGGAGCTAATATGGTGGCTAACGAGTTTGAGGCCTTTATGGGCAAACTCAAGGGAAAATCCAAGAAGCACTTTGTTGCTCTCTTGGAACAACTTGGTGAGGCCAATGACATGATCGAGGCTCACGAAGACACCATCTCGAAGATGGAAGGGCATAGTCGTGACTATGCCGATGAGATTTCGGATCTTTCTAATGCTCTTGAGGAAGAGCGTGGTCTTCGTTTGGCTCTTGAGGAGTCACACAACGTTGATCATGCTAAGTTAAAGAAAGATTATGATCATGTCCTAGTTGTGTCTCGTGTACTAAACTCCGAGAAGGCCAAACTCGGGGTTGATCTTGCTAGACTCAAAGAGGAGTTTGGTATACTCGACAAGGCCCACAAGGCCTTGAAGGGTATTCACGCGAGTCTCAAGGAGTCTCATGATCAACTCCAAGTGAAGCTAACTAAGGAGAAAGCAACTTTTCCTCATATGGTTTTACTTGATAACGCAAATGCTACTAACCCGTGTTGTAAGCATATGCATCTTGTTGAGGAAAATGCATCGTTGAAGGCGCAACTTGAGAGAGGCCTTGTGACGTGCATACAAGGCAAGAAGAACCTCAATGATCTCTTGATCAACCAAAAGGGAGGTGTGGCGAAGGAAGGGGTTGGGTACGTCCCCAATTCCAAGAACAAGAAGAAGGATGACAAGACCAAACGACCTCCTCCCCTCATGCAAACTTTTGTGAGGGCAGGAGAGAGTGTTCCTGTGGAGAAGAAGAAGAACAAAGTCAAGAAGGGCAATGTCACCTCACCCAACAAGGCCGGCGATTTTAATCCTTCTTATGTGTTGTGCCGTGCTAGTGATGGGCATGTTTATGCCAAATTTGTTGGCTCTCTTCATGAGTACATCGAATGGTCTATTTGAAGGAAATATGCCCTAGAGGCAATAATAAAGTTATTATTTATTTCCTTATATCATGATAAATGTTTTATTATTCATGCTAGAATTGTATTAACCGGAAACATAATACATGTGTGAATACATAGACAAACAGAGTGTCACTAGTATGCCTCTACTAGACTAGCTCGTTAATCAAAGATGGTTATGTTTCCTAACCATGAACAAGGGGTTGTTATTTGATTAACGAGGTCACATCATTAGTAGAATGATCTGATTGACATGACCCATTCCATTAGCTTAGCACCCGATCATTTAGTATGTTGCTATTGCTTTCTTCATGACTTATACATGTTCCTATAACTATGAGATTATGCAACTCCCGTTTACCGGAGGAACACTTTGGGTACTACCAAACGTCACAACGTAACTGGGTGATTATAAAGGAGTACTACAGGTGTCTCCAATGGTAGATGTTGGGTTGGCGTATTTCGAGATTAGGGTTTGTCACTCCGATTGTCGGAGAGGTATCTCTGGGCCCTCTCGGTAATGCACATCACATAAGCCTTGCAAGCACTGCAACTAATAAGTTAGTTGTGAGATGATGTATTACGGAACGAGTAAAGAGACTTGCCGGTAACGAGATTGAACTAGGTATTGGATACCGACGATCGAATCTCGGGCAAGTAACATACCGATGACAAAGGGAACAACGTATGTTGTTATGCGGTCTGACCGATAAAGATCTTCGTAGAATATGTAGGAGCCAATATGGGCATCCAGGTCCCGCTACTGGTTATTGACCGGAGACGTGTCTCGGTCATGTCTACATTGTTCTCGAACCGTAGGGTCCGCACGCTTAACGTTACGATGACAGTTATTATGAGTTTATGCATTTTGATGTACCGAAGGTTGTTCGGAGTCCCGGATGAGATCACGGACATGACGAGGAGTCTTGAAATGGTCGAGACGTAAAGATTGATATATTGGAAGCCTATGTTTGGGCACCGGAAGTGTTCCGGGTGAAATCGGGATTTTACCGGATTACCGGGAGGGTTACGGAACCCCCCGGGAGGCAAATGGGCCTATTGGGCCTTAGTGGAAAAGAGAGAAGGGGCAGCCCACAAGCTAGCCGGCCGAACCCCCCTTCCCTAGTCCTATTAGGACTAGGAGAAGGGGCCGGCCCCCCTCTCTTCTCTTTCTCCCGAAGAGTCCTACTAGGAATAGGATTTGGGGAAGGAGTCCTACTCCCGGTAGGAGTGGGACTCCTCCCTGCGCCTCCCTCCTAGCCGGCCGACCCCCTTGCCCCTGGCCTTTATATACGGGGGCAGGGGGCACCCCATAGACACACAAGTTGATCCTTGAGATCGTTCCTTAGCCGTGTGCGGTGCCCCCTGCCACCAAATTCCACCTCGATCATATCGTTGTAGTGCTTAGGCGAAGCCCTGCGTCGGTAGTACATCAAGATCGTCACCACGCCGTTGTGCTGACGGAACTCTTCCTCGACGCTTTGCTGGATCGGAGCCCGAGGATCGTCATCGAGCTGAACGTGTGCTAAGAACTCGGAGGTGCCGGAGTAACGGTGCTTGGATCGGTCGGATCGGGAAGAAGACGTACGACTACTTCCTCTATGTTGTGAGATCGCTTCCGCAGTCGGTCTGCGTTGGTACGTAGACAATACTCTCCCACTCGTTGCTATGCATCACCATGATCTTGCGTGTGCGTAGGAATTTTTTCGAAATTACTACGTTCCCCAACAGTGGCATCCGAGCCTAGGTTTTATGGTTTGATGTTATATGCACGAGTAGAACACAAGTGAGTTGTGGGCGATACAAGTCATACTGCCTACCAGCATATCATACTTTGGTTCGGCGGTATTGTTGGTTGAGACGATCCGGACCAACCTTACGCGTACTCTTACGCGAGACCGGTTCCCTCGACGTGCTTTGCACATAGATGGCTTGCGGAAGACTGTCTCTCCAACTTTAGTTGAACCAAGTGTGACTACGCCCGGTCCTTGAGAAGGTTAAAACGGAGTCTATTTGACGAACTATCATTGTGGTTTTGATGCGTAGGTGAGATGAGTTCTTACTTAAGCCCGTAGCAGCCACGTAAAACTTGCAACAACAAAGTAGAGGACGTCTAACTTGTTTTTGCAGGGTATGTTGTGATGTGATATGGTCAAGGCATGATACTGATTTTATTGTATGAGATGATCATGTTTTGTAACTAAGTTATCGGCAACTGGCAGGAGCCATATGGTTGTCGCTTTATTGTATGCAATGCAATCGCGATGTAATGCTTTACTAGATTACTAAACGGTAGTAATAGTCGTGGAAGCATAAGATTGGCGAGACGACAACGATGCTACGATGGAGATCAAGGTGTCGCGCCGGTGACGATGGTGATCATGACGGTGCTTCGGAGATGGAGATCAGAAGCACAAGATGATGATGGCCATATCATATCACTTATATTGATTGCATGTGATGTTTATCCTTTTATGCATCTTATCTTGCTTTGATTGACGGTAGCATTATAAGATGATCTCTCACTAAATTATCAAGAAGTGTTCTCCCTGAGTATGCACCGTTGCCAAAGTTCGTCGTGCCCAGACACCACGTGATGATCGGGTGTGATAAGCTCTACGTCCATCTACAACGGGTGCAAGCCAGTTTTGCACACGCAGAATACTCAGGTTATACTTGACGAGCCTAGCATATGCAGATATGGCCTCGGAACACAGAGACCGAAAGGTCGAGCGTGAATCATATAGTAGATATGATCAACATGACGATGTTCACCATTGAAAACTACTCCATCTCACGTGATGATCGGTTATGGTTTAGTTGATTTGGATCACGTGATCACTTAGAGGATTAGAGGGATGTCTATCTAAGTGGGAGTTCCTAAGTAATTTGATTAACTGAACTTAAATTTATCATGAACTTAGTCCTGGTAGTATTTTGCAAATCATGTTGTAGATCAATAGCTCGCGTTGTTGCTTCCCTGTGTTTATTTTGATATGTTCCTAGAGAAAATTGTGTTGAAAGATGTTAGTAGCAATGATGCGGATTGGATCCGTGATCTGAGGTTTATCCTCATTGCTGCACAGAAGAATTATGTCCTTGATGCACCGCTAGGTGACAGACCTATTGCAGGAGCAGATGCAGACGTTATGAACGTTTGGCTAGCTCAATATGATGACTACTTGATAGTTTAGTGCACCATACTTAACAGCTTAGAATCGGGACTTCAAAGACGTTTTGAACGTCATGGACCATATGAGATGTTCCAGGAGTTGAAGTTAATATTTCAAGAAAATACCCGAGTTGAGAGATATGAAGTCTCCAACAAGTTCTATAGCTAAAAGAAGGAGGAGAATCGCTCAACTAGTGAGCATGTGCTCAGATTGTCTGGGTACTACAATCACTTGAATCAAGTGGGAGTTAATCTTCCAGATAAGATAGTGATTGACAGAATTCTCTAGTCACCATCACTAAGTTAGTAGAACTTCGTGATGAACTATAATATGCAAGGGATAACGGAGACAACTCCCAAGCTCTTCGTGATGCTGAAATCAACGAAGGTAGAAATCAAAGAAAAACATCAAGTGTTGATGGTTGACAAGACCACTAGTTTCAAGAAAAAGGGCAAAGGAAAGAAGGGGAACTTCAAGAAGAACGGCAAGCAAGTTGCTGCTCAAGTGAAGAAGCCCAAGTCTGATCCTAAGCCTGAGACTAAGTGCTTCTACTTCAAAGGGACTGGTCACTGGAAGCGGAACTACCCCAAGTGATTGGCGGATAAGAAGGATGGCAAAGTGAACATAAGTATATTTGATATACATGTTATTGATGTGTAATTTACTAGTGTTTATAGCAAACCCTCAGTATTTGATACTAGTTCAGTTGCTAAGATTAGTAACTCGAAACGGGAGTTGCAGAATAAACAGAGACTAGTTAAGGGTGAAGTGACGATGTGTGTTGGAAGTGGTTCCAAGATTGATATGATCATCATCGCACACTCCCTATACTTTCAGGATTAGTGTTGAACCTAAATAAGTGTTATTTGGTGTTTGCGTTGAGCATGAATATGATTTCATCATGTTTATTGTAATACGGTTATTCATTTAAGTAAAAGAATAAATTGGTGTTCTGTTTACATGAATAAAACCTTATATGGTTACACACCCAATGAAGATAGTTCATTGGATCTCGATCTTAGTGATACACATATTCATAATATTGAAACCAAAAGATGCGAAGTTAATAATGATAGTGCAACTTATTTGTGGCACTGCTATTTAGGTCATATTGGTGTAAAGCGCATGAAGAAACTCCATGCTGATGGGCTTTTGGAATCACTTGATTATGAATCAGTTGATGCTTGCGAACCATGCCTCATGGGCAAGATGACTAAGACTCTGTTCTTCGGAACAATGGAGCGAGCAAAAGATTTGTTGGAAATCATACATACTGATGTATGTGGTCCGATGAATATTGAGGCTCACGACAGGTATCATTATTTTCTGATCTTCACAGATGATTTGAGCAGATATGAGTATATCTACTTAATGAAACATAAGTCTGAAACATTTGAAAAGTTCAAATAATTTCAGAGTGAAGTGAAAAATCATCGTGACAAGAAAATAAAGTTTCTACGATCTGATCGCGGAGACAAATATTTGAGTTACGAGTTTGGTCTTCAATTAAAACAATGTGGAATAGTTTCACAAAAATCATGCCATATGGAACACCACAGCATAATGATGTGTCCTAACGTCATAACCGTACTTTATTGGATATAGTGCAATCTATGATGTATCTTACCGATCTACCACTATCGTTTTGGGGTTATGCATTAGAGACAGCTGCATTCACGTTAAATAGGGCACCATCTAAATCCGTTGAGACGACACCATGTGAACTATGGTTTGGCAAGAAACCTAAGCTGTCGTTTCTTAAAATTTGGGGTTGCGATGCTTATATGAAAAAGTTTCATCCTGATAAGCTCAAACTCAAATCGGAGAAGTGCGTCTTCATAGGATATCCAAAGGAAACTATTGGATACACCTTCTATCACAGATCCAAAGGCAAGACTTTTGTTGCTAAAATTCGGAAACTTTCTGGAGAAGGAATTTCTCTCGAAAGAAGTGAGTGGGAGGAAAGTAGAACTTGACGAGGTAACTGTACCTGCTCCCTTATTGGAAAGTAGTACATCATAGAAAACTGTTTCTGTGACACCTACACCAATTAGTGAGGAAGCTAATGATGATGATCATGTAACTTCAGATCAAGTTACTACCGAACCTTGTAGGTAAACCAGAGTAAGATCCGCGCCAGAGTGGTACGGTAATCCTTCTCTGGAAGTCATGCTACTAGATCATGATGAACCTACGAACTATGAGGAAGCGATGATGAGCCCAGATTCCGCGAAATGGTTTGAGGCCATGAAATCTGAGATATGATCCATGTATGAGAACAAAGTATGGACTTTGATGGATTTGCCCGATGATCGGCAAGCCATAGAAAATAAATGGGTCTTCAAGAGGAAGACGGACGCTGATAGTAGTGTTACTATCTACAAAGCTAGAATTGTCGCAAAAGTTTTCGACAAATTCAAGGTGTTGACTACGACGAGTTTTTCTCACTCGTATCTATGCTTAAGTCTGTCCGAATCATGTTAGCAATTGCCGCATTTTATGAAATCTGGCAAATGGATAAACAAAACTGCATTCCTTAATGGATTTCTGGAAGAAGAGTTGTATATGGTACAACCAGAAGGTTTTGTCGATCCAAAAGGAGCTAACAAAAATGTGCAAGCACCAACGATCCATCTGTGGACTGGTGCAAGCATCTCGGAGTTGGAATATACGCTTTGATAAGTTGATCAAAGCATATAGTTTTATACAGACTTGCGGTGAAGCCTGTATTTACAAGAAAGTGAGTGGGAGCACTACAGCATTTCTGATAAGTATATGTGAATGACATATTGTTGATCGGAAATAATGTAGAATTATTCTGTAAAGCATAAAGGAGTGTTTGAAAGGAGTTTTTCAAAGAAAGACTTCGGTGAAGCTGCTTACATATTGAGCTTCAAGATCTATAGAGATAGATCAAGACGCTTGATAAGTTCTTTCAATGAGTACATACCTTGACAAAGATTTTGAAGTAGTTCAAAGTGGAGCAGTCAAAGAAAGAGTTCTTGCCTGTATTATAAGGTGTGAAGTTGAGTAAGACTCAAAGCCCGACCACGGCAGAAGATAGAAAGAGAATGATAGTCATTCCCTATGCCTTGGCCATAGGTTCTATAAAGTATGTCATGCTGTATACCAGATCTATTGTATACCCTGCACTGATTTGGCAAGGGAGTACAATAGTGATCTAGGAGTAGATCACTGGACATCGGTCAGAATTATCCTTAGTGAAATAAGGATATGTTTCTCGATTATGGAAGTGATAAAAAGGTTCGTCGTAAAGGGTTACGCCGATGCAAGTTTTGACACTAATCTAGATGACTCTAAGTCTCGGTCTAGATACATATTGAAAGTGGGAGCAATTAGCTAGAGTAGCTCCGTGCAGAGCATTATAGACAAAGAATTTTGCAAAAATACTTGCGGATCTGAATGTGACAGACCCGTTGACTAAGCCTCTTCCACGAGCAAAACATGATCAGCACCAAGGCTCCATGGGTGTTAGAATCATTACAGTGTAAACTAGATTATTGACTCTAGTGCAAGTGGGAGACTGAAGGAAATATGCCCTAGAGGCAATAATAAAGTTATTATTTATTTCCTTATATCATGATAAATGTTTTATTATTCATGCTAGAATTGTATTAACCGGAAACATAATACATGTGTGAATACATAGACAAACAGAGTGTCACTAGTATGCCTCTACTAGACTAGCTCGTTAATCAAAGATGGTTATGTTTCCTAACCATGAACAAGGGGTTGTTATTTGATTAACGAGGTCACATCATTAGTAGAATGATCTGATTGACATGACCCATTCCATTAGCTTAGCACCCGATCGTTTAGTATGTTGCTATTGCTTTCTTCATGACTTATACATGTTCCTATAACTATGAGATTATGCAACTCCCGTTTACCGGAGGAACACTTTGGGTACTACCAAACGTCACAATGTAACTGGGTGATTATAAAGGAGTACTACAGGTGTCTCCAATGGTAGATGTTGGGTTGGCGTATTTCGAGATTAGGGTTTGTCACTCCGATTGTCGGAGAGGTATCTCTGGGCCCTCTCGGTAATGCACATCACATAAGCCTTGCAAGCACTGCAACTAATAAGTTAGTTGTGAGATGATGTATTACGGAACGAGTAAAGAGACTTGCCGGTAACGAGATTGAACTAGGTATTGGATACCGACGATCGAATCTCGGGCAAGTAACATACCGATGACAAAGGGAACAACGTATGTTGTTATGCGGTCTGACCGATAAAGATCTTCGTAGAATATGTAGGAGCCAATATGGGCATCCAGGTCCCGCTATTGGTTATTGACCGGAGACGTGTCTCGGTCATGTCTACATTGTTCTCGAACCGTAGGGTCCGCACGCTTAACGTTACGATGACAGTTATTATGAGTTTATGCATTTTGATGTACCGAAGGTTGTTCGGAGTCCCGGATGAGATCACGGACATGACGAGGAGTCTCGAAATGGTCGAGACGTAAAGATTGATATATTGGAAGCCTATGTTTGGGCACCGGAAGTGTTCCGGGTGAAATCGGGATTTTACCGGATTACCGGGAGGGTTACCGGAACCCCCCGGGAGGCAAATGGGCCTATTGGGCCTTAGTGGAAAAGAGAGAAGGGGCAGCCCACAAGCTAGCCGGCCGAACCCCCCTTCCCTAGTCCTATTAGGACTAGGAGAAGGGGCCGGCCCCCCTCTCTTCTCTTTCTCCCGAAGAGTCCTACTAGGAATAGGATTTGGGGAAGGAGTCCTACTCCCGGTAGGAGTGGGACTCCTCCCTGCGCCTCCCTCCTAGCCGGCCGACCCCCTTGCCCCTGGCCTTTATATACGGGGGCAGGGGGCACCCCATAGACACACAAGTTGATCCTTGAGATCGTTCCTTAGCCGTGTGCGGTGCCCCCTGCCACCAAATTCCACCTCGATCATACCGTTGTAGTGCTTAGGCGAAGCCCTGCGTCGGTAGTACATCAAGATCGTCACCACGCCGTTGTGCTGACGGAACTCTTCCTCGACGCTTTGCTCGATCGGAGCCCGAGGATCGTCATCGAGCTGAACGTGTGCTAAGAACTCGGAGGTGCCGGAGTAACGGTGCTTGGATCGGTCGGATCGGGAAGAAGACGTACGACTACTTCCTCTACGTTGTGAGATCGCTTCCGCAGTCGGTCTGCGTTGGTACGTAGACAATACTCCCCCCCTTGTTGCTATGCATCACCATGATCTTGCGTGTGCGTAGGAAAATTTTCGAAATTACTACGTTCCCCAACACTATTTGGGTTCCTAAGACCCTTGTTACTAACATCAAAGGACCCATTACAAAATGGGTACCTAAAACCAAGCATTGATCTCTTGTAGGTGTTTGCTTCCGGTGGTGGATCATGGTTGCTCGACAGCGGAGCTACAAATCATATGACCGGAAGCAAGGACTTGGTGGTGGATGTGCGCACGGTTCCGTCTATGCCCACCAATGTCGAATGGGGTGACGCCTCATCTTCTAAGGTATTGGGACTTGGCAAGGTGGTCATCTCTCATGATCTCACGATCGAGAAGGTCATGCTTGTTGAGTCCCTTGCATACAATTTACTTTCCGTTCGTCAACTTGCAATCATGGGCTTTGCCACCTTCTTTGATATCGATACCGTGGCCCTCTTGTGGAGCAAGACTCTTAAAGTAGCCTTTGTTGGGCATGTCGAGAACGGTCTATATGTGATTAACTTTTCGGAGCGACCCACTGAGACCGCGACATGCCTAATGGCTAAAGTTGATGTGGGATGGCTTTGGAATTGCCGTTTAGCCCATGTCAATATGAGATCTTTGCAAAGTCTCCTAAAGGGGGACCATGTCCGTGGACTAACGAATGTTAGTTTTGCTAAAGATCGTGCTTGCAGTGCCTGTATCGAAGGAAAGCTACATGAGAAGGCTCACCCTCCCACGACTATCATTTATTCAAAAAGGCCTTTGGAGCTCCTTCACATGGATCTCTTTGGGCCTCCATACTTCGATAGTCTTGGAGGAAGAAAGTATTGCTTGGTGATTGTGGATGACTACTCAAGGTACACGTGGGTGTATTTCTTCAAGAGGAAGAGTGAGACCCAACAAACCGTCATTGACTTTGCAAATGAAGCACAACGTCAACACAATGCAAAGATTTTGACGATAAGAAGTGACAACGGCACCGAGTTCAAGAACTACACCTTGGATGAATTTCTTAGTGATGAGGGAATCAAGCATCAATATTCCGCACCGTACACCCCTCAACAAAACGGTGTTGCGGAGAGGAAGAACCGGACGTTGATGGATGCGGCAAGGACCATGATGGCGGAGTTCAAGTCTCCATACAACTTTTGGGCCGAAGCCATCAACACTGCGTGTCATGCATCAAATCGGCTCTACCTCCGCAAGGGTTTGAACAAGACTCCTTATGAGATACTCACCGGTAACAAGCCCAACCTCAAGTACTTCCGGGTGTTCGGGTGTAAGTGCTTCATTCTCAAAAAGGGTGTTCGTTTGTCTAAATTGGAGGCTAGAGCTTATGAGGGCATATTTGTTGGTTATGCTACAAACTCTCATGCTTACCGTGTCCTCAATAAATCCACGGGACTTATTGAGGAGACGTGTAACGTGGAGTTTGATGAAAATAACGGCTCCCAAGTGGAGCAAAGTGGCACTTGTGATGTAGGTGATGAAATTCCTCCTCAAGCCATAAGAAGGATGGGTGTTGGATTCATCCTACCCATTGAGGAACCCCTTGTGGCCGAAGGAGAAGGACAATGCTCCACTCAAGTGGAGCCATCACCAACCCAAGGCCCACACGCTTCCGAAGAACAAAGTGAAGGCCCTCAACCTCATGAACAAGACCAAGGGCAACATCATGCTCAAGACGGTGTTGACACACCAAGTGATGCCCAAGGTCAAGTACTCTCCCTCGAGCAAGTTCAAGACCAAAAACAAGCTCATGACGACACTCAAGACAATCAAGTAACCGCTCCTCAACTCACCGCCGAGGAGGAATTAGAGCGTCGGGCCGCCAAGGTTGCTTCCAAGCTCTCCACCAAAGACCATCTCATGACGAATGTGCTTGGAAGCTTAAGAAAGGGGGTAAGCACTCGTAGACAATTAGCAAATTATTGTGAGCATCATGCGTTTGTCTCTTGTGTGGAACCCCACAAGGTTTGTGAGGCGCTAGAAGATCCGGATTGGCTTAATGCCATGCATGAAGAACTCAACAACTTCGAGCGCAACAAAGTGTGGAGATTGGTGCCAAGGCCAACGGGGACCCACAATGTTATTGGAACCAAGTGGATATTCAAGAACAAGCAAGATGCCCATGGGATTATCATTCGCAACAAGGCTCGTTTGGTAGCACAAGGCTACTCCCAAGTCGAGGGTATCGACTACGGTGAAACCTTTGCTCCCGTTGCTCGTCTTGAATCCATTCGCATGTTGATTGCATATGCTTCTCATCATAACTTTAAGTTACATCAAATGGATGTGAAGAGTGCTTTTCTTAATGGTCCCATTAATGAATTAGTGTACGTCAAGCAACCCCCCGGGTTCGAGGATCCCTACTTTCCCGATCATGTGTATCAACTCGATAAGGCACTCTATGGCCTTAAACAAGCCCCACGTGCGTGGTATGATCACCTTACCGAGTTGTTACAAGACCGTGGGTTTGAAGTTGGGGTAATCGACCCCACTCTTTTTACTAAGAAGGTCAAAGGGGAGTTGTTTGTGTGCCAACTATATGTTGATGATATTATCTTTGGTTCTCCTAACAATGCCTTCAATGAGGAATTTGCCGCTCTCATGACCTCAAAGTTCGAGATGTCCTCCATGGGGGAGTTGAAGTTCTTTCTAGGGTTCGAAGTGAAGCAAAGAAGAGAAGGAACCTTCATCAATCAATCCAAATACACTCAAGACATGCTCAAGAGACTCAAGCTAAGTGACGTCAAGCCGGCTTCCACCCCAATGCCCACCAAGTGCCAACTCGACCTTGATCCAAATGGTAAAGTGGTGGATCAAAAGGTATATCGTTCCATGATTGGTTCCTTGCTTTACCTTTGTGCATCTAGACCGGACATCATGTTGAGTGTGGGAATTTGTGCACGGTTTCAAGCCGCACCTAAGGAAAGTCACTATGTGGCGGTCAAACGAATCTTTCGATATTTGGCTCATACCCCAAACTTTGGCCTATGGTACCCAAGAGGATCAAACTTCAAGCTTGTAGGGTTCTCGGATTCCGATTGGGCGGGAGACAAAGTGGATAGGAAGTCCACCTCCGGAGGATGCCAATTCCTTGGTTGCTCTCTGGTAAGTTGGTCTTCCAAAAAGCAAAGTTGTGTGTCTCTCTCGTCCACCGAAGCGGAGTATGTTGCGGCCGGTAGTTGTTGTGCACAACTCTTGTGGATGAGGCAAACTTTGAAGGATTACGGTGTCACTTGTGACAAAGTGCCTCTTTGGTGTGACAACGAAAGTGCCATCAAGATTTCTCTCAACCCGGTGCAACACTTCAAGACGAAGCATATTGAGATTCGGTATCACTTCATCCGAGATCACATCAGGCGAGGAGAGATCGAGCTCAACTATGTCAACACTCATGACAACCTTGCAGATATTTTCACGAAGCCCTTGGATGAAGCAAGATTTCGCGAGTTAAGGCATGAGCTAAATATCATTGATTCGAGCAATGTTGCTTGAACCCGTGCACACCCTACCTCATTCAATTTGTTGTCTAGTTTACGTGTAGGCATGGACATAGGGGGAGTGTTGTTCTCTCAATGAACTCTCCCTTCCCCCATTATGCATAAATTGATTACGTCTTTCACTTTTTGCCATTGTTGATGGCACGTGTGCTTAAAAGACGAGTTTTGGTCATGGGCCCAAGGTTAAAATCTTCGCGGCGCCATACCTCTTGACTCAAACATAGGTGGCTTCGGCCACCGCCCTCTCTTGGCCTCTTTCTGGGGTGCTTCTTTCTGTTTCTTCTTCGTTGCGGTGTTCTTTTTGAGCAAGGCCTTGTGATCTAGTGGTCGCCGTGTGCTGGGGCGGTACTGCCGCTGCTGGCGAGCGGTACTACCGCTGGAAGCGGTACTACCACTCCCAGCGCGGTACTACCGCGGTGGGGCGGGGGTCAGGGGTATTTATAGGGGCAGGGGAGGTTTCTTCCTCCCCATACCCATTATCCCCTCGTGCCTCTCTCTCTCTCCAGCACCGTTCCGGTGCGGAAGGGCTCCGGTGGATCTCCTCCTCCGGGGCATCCCTCTCCATTTCCTTCGGTGGAGTCGATCCCCACCTCGTCCTCTTGCCATGGATGCCGGTATTGCCCCCGTTCCTTCTCTCTTTTGGTCTTGTGTTTAGATCTTGTGCTTTAGGGGCAATGTTGGTTGCATCTCTAGATTTTTGGCTAAATCTAGGCTTGAGTTAGTTGGAGTAAGCAACTAGATCATTGAGATTGTTGTTTGGTAGGATTATGTTTGAATTTGGTAGGCCGGTAGTGCCGGATCTGTCCACGGTAGTAGCAGGCCACTGTTTCACCGCCCCATGCTTTGAAACTGCTGTGCATCCGCCTCAAGCGGTACTACCGCTCCCCCTGGAGCGGTACTACCGCTTGACCTCGTGCGGTACTACCGCTCCCTCTGGGGTGGTACTACCAACAAGGAGTTCTGGGAGAAGCGTCGTCGCAACCCCTATACGGAGGATCAAGAATCCACTTTGGTCAACCGCCCGTTCTGGAACCGTTTTCAGTTTGCCATCTTTTTTGATGTGATCAAGGCCAAGAAGAATCTGTTTGTTGATGTTCGCTCTATTGACGTTGATGCCATGGAGAAGGATCCAGAGTACTTTGGGGAAGCCCTTCAGATGTGCACCCAGCTGAACATTCTCAAGATCATGCAGTTCAACAAGGATTTCGATGCGGATTTGTTGGCTCAGTTCTTTGCCACCGTTCACCTTGGAACAGATGTTGACCGGACCCTGACCTGGATGACCAATGGCAAGCTGCTTTCTGTCAAGTGGCGGGCGTTCATGGAGTTGCTGGATGTGGTGGATAACGGGCTTGAGACTCCAGTCGGTTTCCGTCCTCACCGCCATGATACCTCCACCCATAAGCAAGCCCTTTGGCCCTACTGCACTGTCAAGATCCACCCTGTCACTGAGAAGAAGACCTACGAGCTGTCTCCGTATCTGGACATTCTTCATCGTATCCTCCGTGAGACTCTCTTCCCTCGCATTGGGAATCTGGATATGGTCCACTCTTATCTCGTGGACATGCTTCTTTTCTGTCAGCATGAGAAGGAAGCCAACACTGGAGAGAGCCTGGATATCTCTCATGTCATGTGGTCTGAACTTGTCTCCGCCGTGTCTGAGCGCAAGTGTCCTATCTATGGTCCCTTCATCATGAGGCTCATTGAGCGGGCCTGGGCACAGACCTACCCCAGAGTGCTGCTTGAGACTGGAGATTTAGTTTCCCATGAGGTCAAGCGTCTGAGGAAGAAGGACAACTGGTCTGCACCTCACACAGGGGGTCCTTCTACTGCTGCCACCGGGGGCCCGTCTGCCGCTGCAACTGCCATGGACACTGAGGGTGGGGATGCTCCTCCTGGCCATGATGAGGACCTTGGCCACTCCAGTACCGAACCTTCATGGGCCCAGAAACTCAAGCGCAAGATGAAGAAGCTCTTCTGTCTGGAGTCCCATGGTCAGTATATGACTCATGTGGCGGAGAAGAATGCCAGGTCGCGCCACAAGGAGCTCATGCGCCAGCTGGGCGCCATAGTTGTCAGTGGATCCGAGGGACAGATCACTGAAGAGGAAGACTGGATACATCAGAACTGCCACTGGACCGACTCCGATGCCGAGCAGTTCTCTCCCCACGACGCAGATGCAGATATGTGATGATCACCTGGAGTCATAGTGTCTCTCTCGACCTTTTTGGTGTCTCACTGCCAAAGGGGGAGAGAGTGTAGGGATTTGATTTGCTCGCTTTCGCTTCTTGTGTCGTGCTTTGCTTTTAGTCTTGTGTGTTTCCCTTGGTTTGGTTTGTTGTGAGACTTAAGCTCCCGTCATATGGTGTAAGACATATGCTACCTTAGCTATCTTATCTATGATCCCTTGGTTTGGTTTGTTGTGAGACTTAAGCTCCCGTCATATGGTGTAAGACATATGCTACCTTAGCTATCTTATCTATGATCATGCACCTCGGTATCTTATAGCTTGCTTATCCTATCATATATGATGTTTGCATGTATCTTTCTTAGGTTATTTGGTCTCTAAAATATAGCGGGAGCTGTGATCCTAGTGTGTGTGCCTTTCAGTCCCTAGTATTCATCTAGTTTGCACACATCCAGGGGGAGCCTATCTATATTTTAGAGGCGTGAGCACTCTTGTATTCTTTGTCATTACTCCTTTTGTGCAAATCCCGTATTGTCATCAATCCACCAAAAAGGGGGAGATTGTAAGGGCTTATTTATCCCTACGGTGTTTTGGTGATTGATGACAATGCATTTTGCGGACTAATCATGTGCTTTGAGTGCTTTCAGATATTCATCCTTCGGCACGGAATGATTACTTCCCTTTGGCGCTCTACTCAAGACGGTGTAGTCTATTCCGTGACCTTGTTGGTGGACTAGGTTTCGTAGTAGTCACCGTACTATCAAGAGGGGGTCCGTTTCGGTATGGCTTGGGTGGAATCAACACGTACACGTTCTCTTCTTACCCTCCGTTCTTTCCCTCCTGTTTGTCCAGGACCCAGCGGTAGTACCGCGGTCCACAGCGGTAGTGCGGCTGAGACTTCCTAAGCGGTAGTACCGCTCCTGGAGCGGTAGTACCGCTCCCTGGAGCGGTAGTACCGCTCCCGAGCCGTAGTACCGCTGGGTGGCCTCAGCGGCAGTACCTCTGCGGTTCCGTGCTACTGCCGCCCTGCCACTGCGTCTGCAGCGGTAGTACCGCTCCTCGGAGCGGTAGTACCGCTTGCTGAGGCTCAGCCGCAGTACCGTGGTGGCATGGTGCTCCTTCCGCTTCGATTCTTGCGCACATTTTCTCGTGTCGGGTTTTGCGGTACTAGGCGTGGCAGTAGTGGCGGTAGTACTGCTCGAGAGCGGTAGTACCGCTCTACCTCCGCGGTAGTACCGCTGGGGGGGAGCGGTAGTACCGCTTGAGGGCGGCAGTACCGCCCTGGGCCCCTGCCCTAGGCCTTCTCTTTTGGCGCGGTAGTACCGCTGAGGGGGAGCGGTAGTACCGCTCTAGGGCGGCAGTACCGCTCTACCTCCGCGGCAGTACCGCCCTCTGCGGGGCTGAGTGGGGGGTAATGGTTCACTTGTTTCCCCCACTATTTAAGGGCTCCTTCTCCTCCCTCTTTGCTTCACCTCTTCCACCAACCCCCATTATTGCCCAAGCACCATTTATTGCTCAAGCTCCATTGCATACCCCAAGCTTCCTCTTGCCCGATCTATCTCCCTAGCCAATCAAACTCATTGATTTGCTCGGGAGTGGTTGAGAAGGCTCCGATCCACACTTCCACCAAGGGATTTTTGATTCCCCCATTCATCCTTAGCGGATCTTGTTACTCTTGGGTGTTTGAGCACCCTAGACGGTTGAGGTCACCTCGGAGCCATATTCCATTGTGGTGAAGCTTCGTGGTCTTGTTGGGAGCCTCCGATTAAGTTGTGGAGTTTGCCCCAACCTTGTTTGTAAAGGTTCGGTCGCCGCCTTCAAGGGCACCAATAGTGGAATCACGGCATCTCGCATCGTGTGAGGGCGTGAGGAGAATACGGTGGCCCTAGTGGCTTCTTGGGGAGCATCGTGCCTCCACACCGCTCCAACGGAGACGTACTTCCCCTCAAAAGGAAGGAACTTCGGTAACACATCCTCGTCTTCACCGGATCCACTCTTGGTTATCTCTTACCTTTACTTGTGCAAGCTCTTTAGTGATTATTCCCTTGCTTGCTTGTGTGCTTGTTGTTGTTGCATCATATAGGTTGCTCACCTAGTTGCACATCTAGACAACCTACTTTGATGCAAAGATTAATTTGGTAAAGAAAAGCTAAAAATTGGTAGTTGCCTATTCACCCCCCCCCCCTCTAGTCAACCATATCGATCCTTTCACCTTTAGTACCGGTTCGTGGCTCCAATCGGTACTAAAGGCCTATTTTCCCCAGGCCAAGCGGCGGGAAACGAAGGATTTTAGTACCGGTTGGAGCCACCAACCGGTACTAAAGGGGGGGCCTTTAGTACCGGTTGGTGGCTCCAACCGGTACTAAAGGGTGTGCGCTGCCAGGCGAGGGGCGCAGAAATTTAGTCCCACCTCGCTAGCCGAAGGGCGCACACACCTGCTTATAAGCCCCGCCGCCGCTGCTGTCTCGAGCTCCTCTCTAAAGCAGGCCTTTTGGGCCTACCTCTTCTACTCTGCCCTGTGGGGCCTATTGGGCTTGCGGGCCTGCATCCTGGCCCAACAACAGGTTGGGTTTCTAGTCGTATGCAGGCCGCTGTGGCCCAGTAGGTGGGCTTTTTTCATTTACTTTTTTTCTTTTCTGCTTTATTTATTTTGTTTTATTTATTTTTAGTTGTTTTTTGCTGTATTTAGAGTTTGCGCTGCCACCCCAAAATTTAGTCCCACCTCGTCCGGCGAAGGGCAGCCGCACTGGTTTATAAACCCAGCCGCGGCTACCTCTTCGAACTCCTCTATATAGCAGGCTTCTAGGCCTAATTAATTAGGCGCGCTGCCCTGTGAGTCTGCTGGCCCTTCTGGGCCTGCATTTGCACACCCTAGGTCTGGTAGACCCACAGGGCAGTGCGCCAACAAATTTTTTATATAGTTTTTTCTTTTCTGCATTACTTATTTTCTTTTATTTATTTTTGAGTAGTTTTTTATATAGTTTTTTCTTTTCTGCATTATTTATTTGCCGTGACCCTCTCTACTCTTTCGCGCATGCTATGCGGGTGATACGATGATACCATGCCAAGTTTCAACATTTTCAGGATTCATTTTGTAGTGATTTTCAATTTCACGATCATTTAGCTCTCTAAACAATTAGGTAAATGACCGAAAAACAACAAATGATGTCAGAACATGTTGGAAATTGATGACGTCGCTTTAAATGCTGCATACTGAACACAAAAGAAGTCCGGAGTTCAAATAAGTTTAAAAAACATTGAAGTGGCCATGTAACAGATGAGTTCTCGTCCGAAACCCTGATACTCGGAAAGAGTTTGTCCAGTTTGTACACGAAGTGCGTCCAGTTTTTGCCGTGACCCTCTCTACTCTTTCGCGCATGCTATGTGGGTGATACGATGATACCATGCTAAGTTTCAACATTTTCAGGATTCATTTTGTAGTGATTTTTTCAATTTCACGGTCATTTAGCTCTCTAAACAATTAGGTAAATGACCGAAAAACAACAAATGATGTCAGAACATGTTGGAAATTGATGACGTCGCTTTAAATGCTGCATACTGAACAGAAAAGAAGTCCGGAGTTCAAATAAGTTTAAAAAACATTGAAGTGGCCATGTAACAGAGGTGCAATGCTGGTTAATTTGCTTCAAGCCATTCGGAATAGTGTAGACTGCACTGCACATAGCTCAGTGCAATCTATGCTATTCCGCAAGGTTTGAAACTAATCAACATGTAGATGAGCATCGCAACTCTTCGTCATTGTCTGTGCACTCACGGCTTATAAACCGCTCATACTGCCTCTCTCTTGGCGAGGTGGGACTAAAAACAACTTGCCATAACCTCATCAATTTCCTCTTGAAGCTTGTCCTTGCCTTTTTGCTTGTAGTCTTGTGGTGGAAGATCATCTTGAGCTTGTGTCCCCTTGAAGGAAGTAGGATACTTCTCTTGTTGAGGAACAAACTTTGTCTTGGGGTATTGATCTTCTTCCCACTCAACTCCATTGGCATTGAACTTTCGTTCAAAACCAACACCTTGATTCTTCCCGTGCCTTCCTTGCTTGCGCACAATTTCCTCGAATTGCTTACTCCCGGCAAGGCTTTTGTACACTCCTTTCTCTATAATTCCCTTCAATAAGCTATTTTCTTGCTCAAGTGTAACTTGGCTAAGAGAATCATTAGTGGAATCAAGAGAACTACTAGAAGCAACAATGTTAGATCTTATGTCACAAAAAAGAAGTTGTATCAAACCTTTTATGTCGGATCTAGAACAAACCAATCGGTATCGCCATCATACAGCCCTACCGTGGCTCGTGATGCATATATATGTATATCAAATGCACGGTTGGGCGTATGATGGCGAATCTGAATGATTTGTATTCAGTCGATGAACTGGTAGATGTATGTAGTCGATGAACTGGTAGATGTATGTAGTCGATGAATTGAAAGACTTATGCAGGGAAGGCGAGAGATGGGCTATATATAGGGTCGTCTGGCTCACAAAGTGATTGTGGTAGTTTCGATCCAACGACTCACATGAGCTAGGAAGAAACACACCCTTGATCCAACGACTCGCAAGAGCTAGAAAGAAACACACGATCCGTGTGATTCTTCCTGATTGGTGGGATGCACATTAGTATCGGTTCGTGCCACGAACCGGTGCTAAAGATTGGCAACGAACCGGTACTAATGGTAGCAGTCCGCCTAGCCGTTGGAATCGGCACTAATGGTCACATTCGTGCCGGCTCAAATTCAAACCGGCACTATAATGTGCTTCACATTTGACCGTTTTTCTACTAGTCAATAGAGTTTGCCAAACTTGAGTTTCCCAAGTCACTTACACAAAAAGCTATGATTCATGGTTGTCAAATCCATAATTTCCAAACCACAACAACCTTGAGGCATAACAAGTTTTAAATGCTGCATACTGAACACAAAAGAAGTCCGGAGTTTAAATAAGTTATTAAAAATAAAAAAGAGGTGCAATACTGGTTAATTTGTTTCAAGCCATTCGGAATAGTGTAGATTGCACTAAGCCACTGCACATAGCTCAGTGCAATCTATGTTATTCCGCAAGGCTTGAAGCTAATCAACATGTAGGTGAGTATTACAACTCTTCGTCATTTTCTGTGCACTCATGGCTTATAAACCGCTCATACTGCCTCTCTCTTGGCGAGGTGGGACTAAAAACAGCTTGCCATAACCTCATTAGTACCAGTTCGTGATACGAACCGGCACTAAATGGTGATGGTGGGGCCATAGCCTGACCGCGGGATGACACAGCCTCTTTAGTACCGGTTCGTGGCATGAACCGGTACTAAAGGTTCGCCACGAACCGGTACTATTGATCGCCGCCACGAACCGGCACTAATGTACACATTAGTGCCGGCTCAAATACAAACCGGCACTAATGTGCTTCACGTTTGACCCTTTTTCTACTAGTGGCTCCTCATCGCACCACTCGACCTTTGCTGGTCATTTTCTTGTGGTTGTTCATTTTCACAGTTTTCACGCAATAATGGGCCGGCCCAGTCGGGAGCCTCGTATTGGGGCATCGAGCGCATGTATAGGTGAGGTGTGAAAAGACTACATTGCCCCTTTATACGTTTTAGGAGGGGGTTGTACCGAAGCGGGACTCATCAAAGTATGGGACTTTGCCGCAGCTCAACTCGCTCACAAACATAACATGGAGCTAATGGAGCTCCTCATCGCACCACTCGACCACCACACGATCTGATTGTGTTGGGGTCCATATATAGTGCTTCTCCATAGGAAATTACACATGGCCATTCCTTGTTTCAGCATCTTGACATAGTTGGAATAATCTGAAATAAACTTCATGTGTATGGATGCATGTGCAGATCATAAAAAACAGGAGATTTAATATCCTCATGGATAATTCCATCGGGCCATCACAAACTGCATGGCCGCCTTGACTGGCGACTGGCCCTCAGAGGTACCTGTGAATTTGTGGGGATTTATCACTTGGGCCAAATTGCCTCAAAAAATACGAGCATGGCGCTGAGTGGGTTGTTTTGTCTCTCTGAATACTTTCAGATTTATTTGACATTGCCTGTTGGATGTGGTGTCCATTTTATCATAGCACAACCTATATAGATCGGGTTGCGAGATGGCATATTTCCCGCCTCAACGACATGGTCATATAAGGCTGCATGCTGTGTTTGATCTCATCGTCTTTTTCCTCAGCGGTGTCGCCGCCACGCGCGAAGTTTGTTCATCTCTCACCACAAGGGTAACCTGTAAAATAGAGCGAGAGATGGAATTTTTCTCATCTCTCCGGTCATGGCCGGATAGGGTCGCATGCCGTGCTCATAATCTCATCACCCTCCCTTGTGGGACCCTTTCGTCTCCACTTGCAAGACGCCATGCATGTGACCTGTTCATTGGTGGTGAGAGAAATGACATGCCCGCCTCTAATCACAACGGCAAGGCCATGTGCAACACCTGTTCACCTGTTCGCCTCTAATCACAACGGTAAGGCCGTGTGCAACACCTGTTCATCGGTGATGGGCATAAATAATACTTGCATCATGAGAGGAAAAATATACCTGCTCTTGCCTCTTACCAACCTTACCATCGCCTTGTAGATGCGGTGGGAGAGACGGCCTCCATGGATCTAAGGAAATATTTAGGTGGCGATCTAGAAGAAAGGCTTAGCGTGATCGAGCTTGGATAAAATTCTACTGGGCGCGGCCGCTATGCATGGCCTCCGTCTTCCTCAGTGTGTGCAGCCTGGGGGGCGGCCGTGTGTGTGTGTGTGTTTAGAGCGGCCTTGCGGCCAGCCATCTATGTGCGTATCGTGTGCGCAGCCCTGCGGCGGCCGCCGCGGGCGCGCGTTGGGCGGCCTGACGGCCGGTTGTGTGTGCCCGAGCGGGAGATCACATGGTACCTTTTATAGATAGGAGCTAGGTTAGTGGATGAGCGAGAGAGATCACGAGCGCGCTGCCGCAGGCTGTTGGCGAGCGGCCGATTCATGCGCAGCGGCTTGCTTATCAGGTTTGCATGGTGAGCTGCACATACCAATCCATTTGCTAGATAAATATGCACTGCTAACTAAGAGCATCTCCACTAGTCCCCTCAAGATGGCGGTCATGTAATAGGATAGACAATTAGTTCACCTATCTATTTTTAGCCAGTCGGTTGTGGCATCTTTTCCTGACTAGTTTGTATATCTAGCCTTTTTAAGTTCTGTGTGAGCTGCATTTTCTTTTATCAACTGGAGACTTTGGAACCTTGTTGACACTTTTTCTTATTTGGTTAATAAGATGGCCGTATGCATCACTCTGATGCAGAGGCCCGGGAGCCCCCTTTTTCGAAAAAAAACTAGTCCCCCCAAGAGGCCTCCCAGGACCACTTTTTCATCGCCGGCAGTGAAAAAAGTCTCCACTCACACCCCCACGATCACTTTTTTCGTCGTATTTGTGAAGTTTTAGCGCCGGCAACCCCACCCCAAACCCAGCCCCCCGGGAGGCATCTAGGGGTGCCGGCGGTTCGTTTTTGCATGCAAAGGCCCACATGCAGCCTCCGCAACACCCTCTCTCCTTTCTCTTTTCGCCTGACACACACCAGCTCTCTCTCTCCTCGTCTTTTTTATCACGCACCCGCGCCGCTCGCCCTCTGCTTGCCACCGTGCTCGCCGCCAGGGCCGCCCTACCTGCCTGCTCGCGAGCACGCGTCCGGAGCCGCGGCAGCTCGTCGCTGACGCCGCGCGAGCTCGTCCGGACGGGAGACGGCGAGGCCAGGGAGTGGACGGGACGGCGTCCGCGTGGCCAGGGCGGAGGAGGAGCGCGTGTGGCCGTGCCGGGCGGAGTAGGAGCGCGCAGCGGCCGGGCAGAGCGGCGCAGGCGCGGACGGGACGGCGTGGGCGTGGTCGGGGCGGAGGAGGAACGCGCGTGGCCGTGCTGGGCGGAGGAGGAGCGCGCGTTGGCGGAGGAGGACCTAGGCCTGCGCTACGGTGGTCGGCCTCCGTGGTGACGGTGGCGCGCACCATCTCCGGGCCGGCGGTGCCGCACGCGCTTCTTTCCCTTGGCGTTGGCTCTGGCTTTCAACTAAGAGGCCCGTGCCGGGTCGGCGCTGCGCGGAGCAGGCGGAGGCGTAGAGGAAAGGTTGGCGCTGCGCGGAGCGGGCAGAGGTGGGGGAGGCGGTGGCGAGGGAGGCGATGGCTATGGAGGTGCGGAGAGGCTGGCAGAGATGGCGTCGAGGCGCCGCTGGGCCAGGCGGAGGCTGTGGGCGAAGTTGGCATGGTCGCCGGGGGAGGGCTCGAGGTCCCGGCGGAGCGCGGACGCGCGGCCGGTGAGGCCTGGGCGCGGGAGGGCGCGCGTGGCCGCAGGAAGCCCCGGTCGAGCGGAGTAGGAGCGCGTGGCCTGGGGCGGACGGCCAGGGGCGCGGGCGCGCGGCGGCTAGGGCGGGGCTCGATCTCCCCACGCGCCGGTTTGATCTCCTCCCTCGTCCGCTGATGATCATCGGCACCCACTCGTCCTCGTCGGCCCCCGCTTCTCGCCTCCTGGGGGTGAGACGAGTGGAAAAATTCCCGCCCCCAGGTCAAACTTCTCGCCGGCAGCCCCTTAGAAGGCGAAAAAAAAAACTTTCTGGGATCTCAACGGCTGAAGTTGCTCTAACTCACAGGCAAATATCCATCAGGCCGTTCGGCCATACATGCGTACGTTTGATAGGTACTGTGCGGCCATACATGCGTACGTTTGATAGGTACTGTGGATTATTTTCATGTACGTACGTGTTGATCCTTTGATTGCACCACCAAGCTATTGTAGTTTTTATCTTTACCTTATATTAAAGAAAAAAGGCTTTCATAGTTCTTCATAAATCATTTTCTTATATTCATTGATTTTGTGTTAACCATAAATATTAACGGCTGAGATTGATGCTAGATTGGACAAATCGAAGAGGAAATCTTCACAAGTTTTTTGTTCGTACGTGCAGGAAGCCGGCCAATCCATCCTTCGTGTCTCCCTTTGGGCCTACTAAGCCAGCCCATCAATTCGTTGCCATCTCTAGCACAGCACAGGTTGGAAACAAAAACGGAATACACTCAAATAAAAAAAGAAAACAATACGGGAAAGATCTCTCTTGATTCCCTTCTTAAAATCTGGATGTACCTGCCGTTCCCACGAATCCGGCCTTTCCTCTAGCACGATCAAAACAAATCCAGTTGCCATAAGATGAATTAATCCTCTCGATTTGCACCTCATACCACATCGCGAGAATTGAATCGGAAGATCCGTCCGGTGCAAGGCTGCTGACTGGAGGTCGCTTCTTGGCCTCAAGTATCATGGCGCCGGTGGAGAAATCCATACTAATCGCCGCCCGCGATCTCGACGTGGGCCACGTGGAAAGACTGCTGTCCCTGTCTCACCTACCATGGCACCGGCTGAATCCATACTCGAGGTCGATCTGAGGTTTGCCACCTACGAATTTGAGAGAGATGGTCGATGCTTCTTCTGCTGGACCTAGCATGCAGCCAACCAAACCTGGGGAAAGCAAAGGCCACCGATCTTGATCCTGACATGTTCATCGCCACTTCCGGATGTGCCGGCGCAGCCATGGAACTATGAATACGCCGGCAGGGAATTGCAATCTGATGCGTACAGAAATTGAACGGACGGGCTTATATCAATCAAGAAAGATAAATGGTATACAAAGTTACAAACAGGAGGAAAGGCAGTATAGAACACATGTGTCTAGAACGGTGGAGGCAAGGAAAAGACCTGTAGAGGGAGAAGGGGCAGGGATCACGTGGAGGCGGAGGAGCAACCGAGTGACAGAGGTTCAAGGAACTGATCAGGCCATCTTTCATGTCGAGTCACCGGAGCAAATTCATACCTGTAAGTCTGTAACTCCAGCGACCGGATCACATTGTCGGCGCCGATTGAGTCACATTGTCGGTGTCGGTTTCGCCGGAGCGAAGACCTCAGCCTCCTACGTGCATGGTGCGTCCGCCGCTTCCAAGGGATCCCCAAGTGATATGCGCTGACTGCTTGCATGTATTGTTGACTTGATCTGAAGGGAAGATGTCAAGCTAGCCCCAACTCTCAAGCTGGAAGTGCACCCTCTCTGCGTGCGTGCGTGTAGTTGCACGCTCTGCTCAATGTCCTCTCCTACTCACGTTCTCTTTGACTCTTAGCTTGCTAATCTTCTCCAGGCTTCAGAAGAGCATACGTGCCAGCTAGGACTGGTGAAATAAATTTATTAACCACTTCTATAATGTTTTGCTTTGGTTTTCAGATGGTGCTTTTTGATTGATTCCCATACATGACGTTGCATGCAGTGATCTGAGAATTAAAATGTGATTTGTTTGTGCTAACCAGTAAGTCACAAAGCCGAGGTAGGGTAGGATGGGTTACACCTATGTTCAGAGATAAGTCTGAGATGGAAGATGCTCAAAGTTTGTTCATGGTATGATTGCATGAGGCATCCATGGTGATGGCATATGCTTGGTGTATGTGCTTCACATGATGGCCGTAGCGTGCCTCCTGTAGGCTAACTCCCAGCTTTTTTGGAGGTCATACAGTGATGCTATTGGCACGGACAATCTGAAGGTTAGTAATTTAGTACTTACCTCGTCAATTCTTCTTCGATTAAGAACATTGTTGATTTTCATGGTTTAGTTTACTTCTAACTGCTAATAAAGTAATCCAACCAAATTGGGCCATCTGCTACAGAGAGCTAACTGAACCATCTGGAAGTGGGATGCATTGCATTTTCCCGAGAGAATTTATAGTAGCACAATGTACAACATAAGGGGTGTATAGACAGTGTTACTCCCTCCTTTCCGGTTTATAGGGTTTATCTCAAAATATTAGTTTTTCCATTTTATAAGAAAAAATGTCTAACAGCTCCCGGGTGCCGCTACACCCTCATGAACAGTAAATTCATATAAAATTGAAAAAAAAATCAAAAACATCTGAAACTTTCAGCGATCAAAGATTATCAAAGGTTTGATGTTCCTGCAAAGTTTCAGCAACAAATAAACTTCGTGGAGCCCTCACAAAAAAAATCACTGCTAAAAAATGTACATAAACTTTGAACAATGATTTTGTTTTTTTATTTGAGTGCTCTTCGAATGTTATTTTTAGCTAAAACTTTGCAAGATCATCAAAAGTTTCATGATGTTCGATGTCTCAAAGTTTCAGATTTTTTTGATTCTTTTGATTTGTTTTGAATTTACTGTTCATAGAGGGTGTAGGGGCACACGGGTGCTGAAAGTCCTATCTCAATTTGGTTGTTCCCATCACAAGTTCAGATTCCAAGGTGCATTAAATAATTGCATGCAAGTATTAAGAGAAAAATTAACTAATGCATGTACTTTATGCATGCATGCATGTATTACAATTAATACATTGGTAAACATAAATTTTGAGGAAAACAAGATCATTAATTGGGTGCTTTCGCAAATTACAAAAAATATTCCACCACTTACTATCTACATTGGTTGGTGAGATTTTTGAATTGAGCCCTATAAACCAGAAAGGAGGGAGTAGGTTGAAAGAATTGTTAGCATCGAGCTGTCAAGCATGACTGTAAGAGGATTATACGAACTATAATATGGATCTACATGTATAAATGATATTGTTGAATTTATCTGAGAAAACACCGAGCACATGTTTGCGTAAATTATTGGTATAAACAACTTTGGAGAGATCCATTTTCACTTGGTTGTATAATTAAGAGAAGTAGAAGTCAAATTTAATCTCTAAAAATCCGGAATGTACCCAGTTCCTTATACGACAAATCTTGGATTCTCGAGACACAAAGAAAAAGAAAAATCATGGTGCTTTAAATTATTTTGTAACATTTCAGTTGAATTTTTATGATGATGCTCCTTAATTATTTACATCGATTGATGTAACAATATGAGTGCTGCCATGTAGAGGAGCATCAAGCTCTAACACCACGCGCAAGATCGAGAGCATCAACACCCGAAGGAGGATGGAGGGAGAGAGATATGTATTATCCATGTTACAATGCATGGGCTCTTTTTCTCCAAAGTTACTTAACTCTCAAAGAATATGCTTCAAAGTCGAAGGCCCCCGGTCGAACTCCTCAGAACGCCCATCCCTCTCCACCCACATAACTAAATGGACCAAATTAAATGATGTCTGGAATTGCCTTCTGCTGCAATTGTTATTCTAGGTTGGTTTGCTTGGTGCTGCTATTACTTAATATTATTGATATTGGTAAATTTTTCAGTTTGGGAACATGAATTTACCCGGAATCATACATGCCCCATGTCATGAGCTCATGTTGCAATTCTCAGATGATCCATCTTTTTCCTCATGACCGACCGTTGTCCCACCACACAATTTCTTAACTCGGCCAACCGTAGTTCATAGGAACCGGTGTTTTCTTCCATTGCAACGTACGGGCATTTGTGCTAGTAATGCTAAAAGATTGATAAATAGTGTCCCTCCGGCCATGCATCCATCCATCAGGGCATGGGCTGTATCATGATGTCAAGCCCACCTCATTAAGCCAAGGAAATTAGCACAAGTATTTGAGAGAGACAAAAAATGCACGTACGGCACATGCACTTGTGCTCTTGAATGTATACACTAGTGCTTCATATTATTATTTATATTTTCCATATGACATGCGGGCCAGGTAAATAAGTGACAAAATCTCGTCAAACAGTCACATTCAAAATCTGTTTGACCCCATCTTTCAACGTATCTGGGCACTATGAATAACAAAGAACATACGGGTAAGATAATTATACAAGTAATTATATATCTAAATCACACAAACATGATTTTTTTATATAAAAAGGATAAGAACAAGAGGGCTCACCCCACAAGGTGGTGCCGGCGACAAAATGGTGCAGACGATCGACGGTGGTTAGGACGGAGACGGGAAGGCACTAAGTAAACCACATCTACATATGCAAACTAAGAGTTATTTTGAGCTCAAATTACATATAAATCAAATAAACTACCACATATAATTCCTTCCAAATTACTAAAATCCACAAATTAATGACTATATAAAGCATTGCAAAAGCTAATCTAGCAATGAGAGATGACAGGACAAAGTTGCTTACCTTTGCGATCACTTGAATGGATGAGGGCCTTCAAATCTTGACAAAATTTGGGCAAAATGTGAGATGAGCTCGAGGTAGAGGGGAAGAACAGAGAGGAGAGGGGAAAGGGGAAAAACAGAGAGAGATCGATCTCGGGTGGACGAAGGGTTGATGTACAACGACCTTTAGCACCAGTTCGTGCCATGAACCGGTACTAAAGGTGCTAGAGGGGCTTCAGACTGAAAACATCCTGCCACCATTCTCTTTAGTACCACTTCATGGCACGAACCGGTGCTAAAGATTCGCCACGAACCGGTACTAATGGTAGCGGTCCAGCTAGCCGTTGGAACCGGCACTAATGGTCACATTAGTGCCGGCTGAGCCAACAAACGGGACTAATGAGCTGAACATTTGACCCTTTTTCTACTAGTGATTGAAGATCCATCTAGGTGATGCATAGCAACGAGAGGGGAGAGTGTTGTCTACACACCATCGTAGACAGTAAGCGGAAGCGTTATGACAACATAGTTGATGTAGTCAAACGTCTTCACGATCCGACCGATCGTAGCACCGAAAGTACGACACCTCCGCGATCGGCACACGTTCAGCTCGGCGACGTCCCGCGAACTCTACATCTAGCTGAGTGTCAAGGGAGAGTTTTGTCAGCACGATGGTGTGATGACGGTGATGATGAAGCTACCGGAACAGGGCTTCGCCTAAGCACTGCAACGATTAGACCGAGGTGGGTTATGGTGGAGGGGGGCACCACACACGGCTAAGACAATTGTCAACTTGTGTGTCTATGGGGTGCCCCCTCCCCCGTATATAAAGGAGTGGAGGAGGGGGAGGGGCCGGCCCTCTATAGCGCGCCCAAGGGAGTCCTACTCCCACCGGGAGTAGGATTCCACCCCCCTTCCCTAGTTGGATTAGGGGAGGAAGGAAGGGAGGGAGAGGGGAAAGGAAAGGGGGGCGGCCCTCCACCCAATTCGGATTGGGCTTGGCCCCCCTGGCTCCCTTCTCCTCTCTCCGACTATGGTCCAATAAGGCCCATATACTTCTCGGGGGTTCTGGTAACCTCCCGGTACTCCTGTATATTCCCGAACTCACCTGGAACCATTCTGATGTCCAAACTGTTGGGAAACATAGTAATTTCAAAAAAATCCTACACACACAGGATCATGGTGATTGATAGCAACAGAGGGGAGAGTGTGTCCACGTACCCTCATAGACCGAAAGTGGAAGCGTTAGCACAACGTGGTTGATGTAGTCGTACGTCTTAACGATCCGACCGATCCAAGTACCGAACGCACAGCACCTCCGAGTTCAGCACACGTTCAGCTCGATGACGTCCCACGAACTCCGATTGAGCAGAGCTTCACGGGAGAGTTTCGTCAGCACGATGGCGTGATGATGGTGATGATGATGCTACTGATGCAGGGCTTCGCCTAAGCACTGCTACGATATGATCGAGGTGGATTATGATGGAGGAGGGAACCACAGACGGCTGGGAGAGATCAACAGATCAACTTGTGTGTCTAGAGGTGCCCCCTGCCCCCGTATATAAAGGAGCAAGGTGGGAGGCCGATCGGCCCCTGTAGGCGCGCCAGGAGGAGGAGTCCTCCTCCTAGTAGGAGTAGGACTCCCATCTTTCCTACTCCTACTAGGAGGGGGAAAGGAAGGGGGAGAGGGAGAAGGAAAAGCGGGGCGCCCCCCCTCTCCTAGTCCAATTCGGACCAGAGGGGGATGGGTGTGCGGCTTGCCCTAGGCCAGCCCTCTCTCTCTCCACTAAGGCCCATAAGGCCCACTATTTCTCCCGGGGGGTCTGGTAACCCTCCGGCACTCCAGTTTTCTTCGAAACCACCCGGAACACTTCCGGTGTCCGAATATAGTCGTCCAATATAGCGATCTTTACGTATCCACCATTTCGAGAATCCTCGTCATGTATGTGATCATATCCAGGACTCCGAACTACCTTCGGTACATCAAAGCACAAAACTCATAATACCGATCGTCACCGAACTTTAAGCGCACAGACCCTACGGGTTCGAGAACTATGTAGACATGACCGAGACACGTCTCCGTTCACTAACCAATAGCAGAACCTAGATGCTCATATTGGCTCCCACATATTCTACGAAGATCTTTATCGGTCAAACCGCATAACAACATACGTTGTTCCCTTTGCCATCGGTATGTTACTTGCCCGAGATTCGATTGTCGGTATCACAATACCTAGTTCAATCTCGTTACCGGCAAGTGAGGGAGTCCTGGATTAGGGGGTCTCCAGACAGCCGGACTATATCCTTTGGCCGGACTGTTGGACTATGAAGATACAAGATTGAAGACTTTGTCTCGTGTCCGGATAGGACTCTACTTGGCGTCGAAGGCAAGCTAGGCAATACAGATATTTATATCTCCTCCTTTGTAACCGACCTTGTGTAACCCTAGCCCCCTCCGGTGTCTATATAAACCGGAGGGTTTTAGTCCGTAGGACAACATACAATCATACCATAGGCTAGCTTCTAGGGTTTAGCCTCTCCGATCTCGTGGTAGATCAACTCTTGTAATACTCATATCATCAAGAATAAATCAAGCAGGACGTAGGGTTTTACCTCCATCAAGAGGGCCCGAACCTGGGTAAAACATCGTGTCCCCTGCCTCCTGTTACCATCCGCCTTAGACGCACAGTTCGGGACCCCCTACCCGAGATCCGCCGGTTTTGACACCGACATTGGTGCTTTCATTGAGAGTTCCTCTGTGTCGTCGCTGTTAGGCTTGATGACTCCTACGATCATCGATAGTGATGCAATCCAGGGTGAGACTTCTCCTCCCGGACAGATCTTTGTGTTTGGCAGCTTCGCACTACGGGCCAACTCGCTTGGCCATCCGGAACAGATCGAAAGTTACTCCCCTGGCCACCAGGTCAGGTTTGGAAGCTTAAACTACACGGCCGATATCCGCGGAGACTTGATCTTCGACGGATTTGAGCCCCTGCCTTGTGCGCCACGCGGTCACGATGAGTACGATTTAGCTCTACCATCGGACAGTGTTCGAGAAATCGCACCGGCAGCCGCTCCGACCCTCAATTCGGAGCCAGTTGCGCCATCCATGGACGGGTGGATAGACCCTGCCACGGAGGTCGTATCCTCGGCAGCGATCGAGCCGAATATCGACCTTACCCTTCACGAGAGCCGTGTTGCCAAACTGCCGGATCCTTCTCCGGCCACGGACTCCGAACCGCCTGCGCCCGTTCCTGTCGAATCCGATTGGGCGCCGATCATGGAGTTTACCTCCGCGGATATTTTTCAGCACTCGCCCTTTGGTGACATACTGAACTCATTAAGGTCTCTCTCCTTGTCAGGAGAGTCCTGGCCGAACTACATCCGGCAGGATTGGGATGCGGATGACGAAGAAATTCGCCGCCCACCCACCACCCACTTAGTAGCCACTGTCGATGACATAACCGACATGCTCGACTTCGACTCCGAAGACATCGACGGTATGGACGACGATGTGGGAGGCAAAGAGGAATCACTGCCCACAGGGCACTAGACATCCACCTCATCATATGACATATACATGGTGGACACACCCAAAGAAGGCAATGGCGACGGGACAGCGGAGGATGACCCCTCCAAGAAGCAACCCAAGCGCCGGCGACAGCGGCGCCGCTCTATGTCCCGCCAAAGCAAAAGCAGTGATACCGGCACCGGAGATAATAGCACTCCAGACAGTGCCGAAGGCAACAACAATTCCCTCCAGTAAGATTTAGAGCAGGAGGATGGAGAGGCCAGCTCTCCTGAGAGAGCGGCAGATGGAGATGCAGAGGATGATAATTACATGCCTCCCTCCGAAGACGAGGCAAGCCTCGACGATGACGAATTCATGGTGCCAGAGGATCCCGTCGAACAAGAGCGCTTCAAGCGCCGGCTTATAGCCACGACAAATAGCCTTAAGAAAAAGTAGCAGCAGCTTCAAGCTGATCAAGATTTGCTAGCTGACAGATGGACTGAAGTCCTGGCAGCCGAGGAATATAAACTCGAACGCCCCTCCAAGAGTTACCCAAAGTGCAGGTTGCTACCCCGACTGGAGGAGGAAGCACCGAAACCCACATCCCCGGTGTATGACGCGGCTGATCAGCCACCTCGTGGCTGCGACAGAGAGGCATTCTAGCCAAAAACTCAGCCCGCACCTCGACGCCATTCAAATAAAAAGGCATGGGGAAATACGCCAGACCTGCGAGATGTATTGGAGGACAAAGCAAAACACGCAAGATCGATCTACGGATCACGAGAGCGCACCACTATGTGAGACGATAATCGTCACGCCGGATACAGTAAAAGTAAGTCCGGCCGGGCCGAACACAGCGGGCAAGACTCATTTGAGCTGCGTCACGATATAGCCCAGTACAGAGGCGCCACACACCCCTTATGCTTCACAGACGAAGTAATAGATCATCAAATCCCAGAGGATTTCAAACCCGTAAATATAGAATCATACGACGGCACAACAGATCCTGTGGTATGGATCGAGGATTTTCTCCTGCACATCCACATGGCCCGCAGTGATTACCTACACGCCATCAAATACCTCCCACTCAAACTCAAAGGACTAGCTCGGCATTGGCTCAACAGCTTGCCAGCAGAGTCCATTGGCTGTTGGGAAGATCTGGAAGCCGCATTCCACGACAACTTTCAGGGCACTTATGTGCGACCACCAGATGCCGATGAGTTGAGCCACATAATTCAGCAGCCAGAGGAATCAGTCAGGCAATACTGGACATGGTTCCTAACAAAGAAAAATCAAATCGTCGACTGTCCGGATGCAGAGGCCCTAGCAGCTTTCAAGCACAACATCCGCGACGAATGGCTCGCCCGGCACCTTGGCCAGGAAAAGCCGAAATCTATGGCAGCCCACACGACACTCATGACTCGCTTCTGTGCGGGAGAGGACAGCTGGTTGGCTCGCAGCAATAACATATCAAAGAACCATGGTACTTCGGATATCAAGGACGGCAACGGCAGGTCACGTCGCAACAAACATAAGCGCCGCATTAACAGCGACAATACCAAGGATACGGCAGTCAATGCCGGATTCAAAGGCTCTAAACCCGGTCAGCGGAAAAAGCCATTCAAAAGAAGCACTCCAGGCCCGTCCAGTTTGGACCGTATAGTCGATCGCTCATGCCAAATACACGGCACCCCCGACAAGCCAGCCAACCACACCAACAGGGATTGTTGGGTGTTCAAGCAGGCCAGCAAGTTAAATGCCGAAAACAAAGATAAGGGGTCACATAGCGATGACGAGGAGGAGCCCCGGCAGCCGAACACCGGAGGACAGAAGAGGTTTCCCCCACAAGTGCGGACGGTGAACATGATATACACAACCCACATCCCCAAGAGGGAGCAGAAGCGTGCGCTCAGGGACGTATATGCGTTGGAGCCAGTCGCCCCAAAGTTCAACCCATGGTCCTCCTGTCCGATCACTTTCGATCGCAGGGACCACCCCACTAGTATCCGTCATGGCAGATTCGCCGCACTGGTCCTAGACCCAATCATTGACGGATTTCACCATACTCGAGTCCTAATGGATGGCGGCAACAGCCTGAACCTGCTTTATCAAGACACAGTGCGCAAAATGGGTATAGACCCCTCAAGGATCAAACCCACAAAAACGACCTTTAAAGGTGTCATACCATGTGTAGAGGCCCATTGCATAGGCTTAGTCACACTGGAAGTGGTCTTTGGATCCCCGTATAACTTCCGAAGCGAAGAGTTAATCTTCGACATAGTCCCGTTCCGCAGTGGCTACCATGCACTGCTCGGGCGAACCGCATTTGCGAGATTCAATGCGGTACCGCATTATGCATATCTCAAGCTCAAGATGTCAGGACCTCGGGGGGTCATAACAGTCAATGGAAACACAGAGCGCTCTCTCCGCACGGAAGAGCACACTGCGTCCCTCGCAGCAGAAGCGCAAAACAGCCTCTTAAGGCAATCCACTAGTTCGGCGATTCAGGACCCGGACACCTTCAAGCGCGCCCGAAGTAATCGGCAACTGGACCGCTTGGCACGTTCCGAGCTCGCATAGCAATGCAGCCCCCACCCCGGTCCCAGCCAAACGGTGAAATCCGTGCCACGCGTACATAATTACGCATTAAAAATACCATGGGCATAGGTGGGGAGGGGGGCACAACTACGGTACGCCCCAAAACGCGGCTTAAACCGCACTAGGGGCTTCCCGCTTTGTTATTTTTCTCTTTCAGGAATTTAATCTCTGGAAACCCTGTCCGGCAGCATGATTGCCGAACACATGATGCAGCACCCAAGGAGGCAAAGAGCTACGTCACACCATGGAACTCCCAAGTGGATTACGATAACGAGTGAAATACTTGCTTTAATACTATTCCTTAGCTCGCCCTTAGAAGGGACATGTCAAATAGTCCTACTTTTTGCTTATCGCACTACTTGTATCATTCTGCTCTAACACACCTTTTTGAATAAAACAATGCATAGCATTAAGACTATTATTGCATTCTTCCTTTACATATATATGTTCATTCATGACATCTAGCACCCGTACACTCTGGTATGGCCAATACGCCAGGGGCTTAAGCATACCCCATAATGCGGCGTGAGAAGTCCGAACACTTTCGATAGTGCGGCACCCCGAACTTATAGCATTATATGCATCAGCTCCGAATCATGTCTTGGGTCAATAGTTGGGTTTGCCCGGCTCCCATGTTTTGGTACCTTACGTTCCGCTATATCGGCTAAGGTAGCACTGGGAGAACTACTACGATTGTGCCCCGGTTCTGCTGGGCTAAGCACCTCAGTAGAGAAAGCTAAAACTGACTGTCATGATAAGGCGAGAGACTGGTCGCTATTCGAGAGGTTTCAAGTCTCTAAATACTTATGCCGCCTAGAGCGAGGAGTCAGCCTTGTCCGGCTTAAGGCGTGTATCGCGCCTCGAATTTGGCCTTCCAAATACTAGGGGCTTCGCCGAAATTTAAAATTATAGAATTCTATGGCTAAGTGAGAGTGATAATGCATTATAGTCCGATTGTCTTGTTCGTTGTGCTGAGCACCTCCCTCGAAGGACCCAACAATGGGAACAAGAGTGCTCAGGTTTATCCCGAACACCCCAGCACTCGTGGCGTGGGGGCAGAAGCCGACGACTAGCCATCTCTCAAATTTGATAAATAGTCGAACAGAAGGCAATATTTTAAATTCAAACAAGCGTTGCATAGCGCATATGAACAAGTTTTCATAATACATGATTACATGAGCAAGTTTACTCAAATATTACATCTTTCGCACACTCGTCCGCTACAAGACGGGCACCCTTCAGGACACCCTCATAGTACATCTCGGGGTGGCGATGCTCCTTGCCTTGCGGCGGCCCTTCCTTCACCAGCTTCACGGTGTCCATCTTGGCCCAGTGCACCTTCGCACGGGCGAAAGCCCGGCGTGCACCTTTAAAGCAGACGGACCGCTTGATGACTTCCGGACGTGGGCAGGCATCCACAAGCCGCCTCACCAGGTCGAAGTAGCTGTTGGGAAGGGCGTCACTAGGCCACATCCGGACTATAAAGCCCTTCATGGCCTGTTCGGTCGCCTTGTGCAGCTCGACCAGTTGCTTCAGCTGGTCGCTTAGAGGCATCGGGTGTTCGGTCTCAGTATACTGAGACCAGAACAGCTTCTCGGTTGAGCTTCCCTCCTCGGCCTGGTAAAACTGTGCGACATCCGACACGCTGCAGGGCAAATCTGCGAATGCTCCTGGAGAGCTTAGGATTCGGGTAAGTAACAAGTAATTTACTTTCACATGCTTGCTCTGCATATAGAATGCCTTACCCGCCGCTATCTTCTTCATCGCATCAATCTCCTGGAGAGCCTTTTGGGCTTCAGCCTTGGCACTCTTTGCACTCTCAAGGGTCACGGCAAGCTCGGACTCTCGCGTCTTCAAGTCAAGCTCCAATGCCTCGTGCTTCGTCACGAGAGCGTGGAGCTCTTTTTGCACCTCGCCCACTCGTGCCTATTGTTTTTCCCGCTCAGTGCGCTCCTGGGCCGCTTTATTTTCGGCCTCGGATAGCGCTTGCTTCAGGGTTGCCACTTCGTCGATCGTGGCCCCTAGCAGATTAAAGATGATCCTGTCATCTTGCAATCGCATCACTTTTATATATATACATATCTACAGACTAGGCATTACTTACCTTTGTTCTCCTCGAGCTGCCTCTTAGCAAGGCTGAGCTATTTCTTGGACCCTTCGAGGTCCTGCTTCAGTACGGCGACCTCCGCAGTCAGTGCGGCAGAGGCCAGCAGTGAAGCCTGCATACGCATATAGACATACTTATATTAGACTCCTGCAGATATTAGTTGATCCTCTATTCGGCTTTTCTTTTTGAACACCAAACAGAGCATTAGGGGCTACTATCTGAAGGAAATATGCCCTAGAGGCAATAATAAAGTTATTATTTATTTCCTTATATCATGATAAATGTTTATTATTCATGCTAGAATTGTATTAACCGGAAACATAATACATGTGTGAATACATAGACAAACAGAGTGTCACTAGTATGCCTCTACTTGACTAGCTCGTTAATCAAAGATGGTTATGTTTCCTAACCATGGACAAAAGAGTTGTTATTTGATTAACGATGTCACATCATTAGTTGAATGATCTGATTGACATGACCCATTCCATTAGCTTAGCACCCGATCGTTTAGTATGTTGCTATTGCTTTCTTCATGACTTATACATGCTCCTATGACTATGAGATTATGCAACTCCCGTTTGCCGGAGGAACACTTTGGGTGCTACCAAACGTCACAACGTAAATGGGTGATTATAAAGGAGCATTACAGGTGTCTCCAAAGGTAGATGTTGGGTTGGCGTATTTTGAGATTAGGATTTGTCACTCCGATTGTCGGAGAGGTATCTCTGGGCCCTCTCGGTAATGCACATCACATAAGCCTTGCAAGCACTGCAACTAATATGTTAGTTGTGGGATGATGTATTACGGAACGAGTAAAGAGACTTGCCGGTAACGAGATTGAACTAGGTATTGGATACCGACGATCGAATCTCGGGCAAGTAACATACCGATGACAAAGGGAACAACGTATGTTGTTATGCGGTCTGACTGATAAAAGATCTTTGTAGAATATGTAGGAGCCAATATGGGCATCCAGGTCCCGCTATTGGTTATTGACCGGAGACGTGTCTCGGTCATGTCTACATTGTTCTCGAACCGTAGAGTCCGCACGCTTAAGGTTTCGATGACAGTTATATTATGAGTTTATGAGTTTTGATGTACCGAAGGAGTTCGGAGTCCCGGATGAGATCGGGGACATGACGAGGAGTCTCGAAATGGTCGAGACGTAAAGATCGATATGTTGGACGACTATATTCGGACATCGGAAAGGTTCCGAGTGATTCGGGTATTTTTCGGAGTACCGAGTAGTTACGGGAGAAGTAATGGGCCTTGATGGGCTTTAGTGGGAAGAGGAAAAAGGCTGCTCCGCCCCCCCTCCCCTCTAGTCTGAATTGGACTAGGGAAAAGAGGGCCGGCCACCTTTCCTACTCCTCCACTTCCTTCTCCCTTCCTCCCCTCTTGGTGGACTCCTACTAGGACTTGGAGTCCTAGTAGGACTCCACACCTGGCGCGCCTCTCCTATGGCCGGCCTCCTCCCTCTTGCTCCTTTATATACGGGGGCAAGGGGGCACCTCGAGACACACAAGTTGATCATTGAGATCGTTCCTTAGCCGTGTGCGGTGCCCCCTGCCACCATATTCCACCTCGATTATATCGTTGTAGTGCTTAGGCGAAGCCCTGTGTCGGTAATACATCAAGATCGTCACCACGCCGTCGTGCTGACGGAACTCCTCCCCGAAGCTTTGCTGGATCGGAGCCCGGGGATCGTCATCGAGCTGTACGTGTGCTAAGAACTCGGAGGTGCCGGAGTAACGGTGCTTGGATCGGTCGGATCGGGAAGAAGACGTACGACTACTTCCTCTACGTTGTGTCAACGCTTCCGTTGCGATCTACAAGGGTACGTAGATCAGACTCTCCCCCTCGTTGCTATGCATCACCATGATCTTGCGTGTGCGTAGGAAAATTTTGAAATTACTACGTTCCCCAATAGTGGTATCAGAGCCAGGTTTTATGGTTTGATGTTATATGCACGAGTGGAACACAAGTGAGTTGTGGGCGATATAAGTCATACTGCCTACCAGCATGTCATATTTTGGTTCGGCGGTATTGTTGGATGAAGCGGCCCGGACCGACATTACGCGTACGCTTACGCGAGACCGGTTCTCCCGACGTGCTTTGCACAAAGGTGGCTTGCGGGTGACTGTTTCTCCAACTTTAGTTGAACCAAGTGTGGCTACGCCCGGTCCTTGCGAAGGTTAAAACGGAGTCTATTTGACAAACTATCGTTGTGGTTTTGATGCGTAGGTGAGATTGGTTCTTGCTTAAGCCCGTAGCAGCCACGTAAAATTTGCAACAACAAAGTAGAGGACGTCTAACTTGTTTTTGCAGGGCATGTTGTGATGTGATATGGTCAAAACGTGATGAGTTATAAGTTGTTATATAAGATGATCATGTTTTGTTGAAGTTATCGGCAACTGGCAAAAGCCTTATGGTTGTCTCTTTATTGCATAAGATGCAAGCGCCAAATAATTTCTTTACTTTATCGCTATGCGATAGCAATAGTTGCAAGAGCAATTGTTGGCGAGACGACCACGTGACGACACATTGATATAGATCAAGATGATGGAGATCATGGTGTCATGCCGGTGACGATGGTGATCATGACGGTGCTTCGGAGATGGAGATCACAGGCACAAGATGATGATGGCCATATCATATCACTTATATTGATTGCATGTGATGTTTATCTTTTATGCATCTTATCTTGCTTTGATTGACGGTAGCATTATAAGATGATCTCTCACTAATTATCAAGAAGTGTTCTCCCTGAGTATGCACCGTTGCGAAAGTTCTTCGTGCTGAGACACCACGTGATGATCGGGTGTGATAGGCTCTACGTTCAAATACAACGGGTGCAAAACAGTTGCACACACGGAATACTCAGGTTATACTTGACGAGCCAAGCATATACAGATATGGCCTCGGAACACGGAGACCGAAAGGTCGAGTGTGAATCATATAGTAGATATGATCAACATAGTGATGTTCACCAATGAAACTACTCCATCTCACGTGATGATCGGACATGGTTTGGTTGATTTGGATCACGTGATCACTTAGAGGATTAGAGGGATGTCTATCTAAGTGGGAGTTCTTAAGTAATATGATTAATTGAACTTAAATTTATCATGAACTTAGTCCTGGTAGTATTTAGTAAATCATGTTGTAGATCAATAGCTCGCGTTGTTGCTTCCCTGTGTTTACTTTGATATGTTCCTAGAGAAAATTGTATTGAAAGATGTTAGTAGCAATGATGCGGATTGGATCCGTGATCTGAGGTTTATCCTCATTGCTGCACATAAGAATTATGTCCTTGATGCACCGCTAGGTGACAGATCTATTGCAGGAGCAGATGCAGACGTTATGAACGTTTGGCTAGCTCAATATGATGACTACTTGATAGTTTAGTGCACCATGCTTAATGGCTTAGAATCGGGACTTCAAAGACGTTTTGAACGTCATGGACCATATGAGATGTTCCAGGAGTTGAAGATAATATTTCAAGCAAATACCCGAGTTGAGAGATATGAAGTCTCCAACAAGTTCTATAGCTAAAAGATGGAGGAGAATCGCTCAACTAGTGAGCATGTGCTCAGATTGTCTGGGTACTACAATCGCTTGAATCAAGTGGGAGTTAATCTTCCAGATAAGATAGTGATTGACAGAATTCTCTAGTCACCATGACCAAGTTAGTAGAACTTCGTGATGAACTATAGTATGCAAGGGATGACGAAAACGACTCCCGAGCTTTTCATGATGATGAAATCGATGAAGGTAGAAATCAATAAAAACATCAAGTGTTGATGGTAGACAAGACCACTAGTTTCAAGAAAAGGGCAGAGGGAAGAAGGGGAACTTCAAAAAGAACAGCAAGCAAGTTGCTGCTCAAGTGAAGAAGCCCAAGTCTGGACCTAAGCCTGAGACTGAGTGCTTCTACTGCAAAGGAATTGGTCACTGGAAGCGGAACTACCCCAAGTGATTGGCGGATAAGAAGGATGGCAAAGTGAACATAAGTATATTTGATATACATGTTATTGATGTGTACTTTACTAGTGTTTATAGCAAACCCTCAGTATTTGATACTAGTTCAGTTGCTAAGATTAGTAACTCGAAACAGGAGTTGCAGAATAAACAGAGACTAGTTAAGGGTGAAGTGACGATGTGTGTTGGAAGTGGTTCCAAGATTGATATGATCATCATCGCACACTCCCCATAATTTCGGGATTAGTGTTGAACCTAAATAAGTGTTATTTGGTGTTTGCATTTAGCATGAATATGATTTGATCATGTTTATTGTAATACGGTTATTCATTTAAGTAAGAGAATAAATTGTTGTTCTGTTTACATGAATAAAACCTTATATGGTTACACACCCAATGAACATAGTTCGTTGGATCTCGATCGTAGTGATACACATAATCATAATATTGAAACCAAAAGATGCAAAGTTAATAATGATAGTGCAACTTATTTGTAGCACTGCCGTTTAGGTCATATTGGTGTAAAGCACATGAAGAAACTCCATGCTGATGGGCTTTTGGAATCACTTAATTATGAATCAGTTGATGCTTGCGAACCATGCCTCATGGGCAAGATGACTAAGACTCTGTTCTTCGGAACAATGGAGGGAGTAACAGATTTGTTGGAAATCATACATACTGATGTATGTGGTCCGATGAATATTGAGGCTCGCGACAGGTATCATTATTTTCTAATCTTCACAGATGATTTGAGCAGATATGAGTATATCTACTTGATGAAACATAAGTCTGAAACATTTGAAAAGTTCAAAGAATTTCAGAGTGAAGTGAAAAATCATCGTAACTAGAAAATAAAGTTTCTATGATCTGATTGTAGAAGAGTATTTGAGTTACGAGTTTGGCCTTCAGTAAAAAACAATGTGAAACAGTTTCACTACTCACGCCACATGGAACACCATAGTGCAATGGTGTGTCCGAACGTCATAACCGTACTTTATTAGATATAGTGCGATCTATGATGTCTCTTACCGATCTACCACTATCATTTTGGGGTTATACATTAGAGACAGCTGCATTCACGTTAAAAAAGGGGCACCATCTATGTCCGTTGAGACGACACAATCTGAACTGTGGTTTAGCAAGAAACCAAAGTAGTCGTTTCTTAAAGTTTGGGGTTGTGATGCTTATGTGAAAAAGTTTCATCCTGATAAGCTCAAAACCAAATCGGAGAAATATGTCTTCATAGGATACCCAAAAGGAGACTGTTGGGTACACCTTCTATCACAGATCCTAAGGCAAGACATTCGTTGCTTATAATGGATACTTTCTAGAGAAGGAGTTTCTCTCGAAAGAAGTGAGTGGGAGGAAAGTAGAACTTGATAAGGTAATTGTACCTTCTCCTTTATTGGAAAGTAGTTCATCACAAAAATCTGTTCTTGTGACTCCTACACCAATTAGTGAGGAAGCTAATGATAATGATCATGAAACTTACCGAATCTCGTAGGTAAACCAGAGTGAAATCCGCACCAGAGTGGTACGGTAATCCTGTTCTGGAGGTCATGTTACTTGAGAATGACGAACCTAGGAACTATGAGGAAGCGATGAGCCCAAATTCCGTGAAATGGTTTGAGGCCATAAAATCTGAGATATGATCCATGTATGAGAACAAAGTATGGACTTTGATGGATTTGCCCAATGATCGGCAAGCCATAGAAAATAAATGGATCTTCAAGAGGAAGACGGACGTTGATAGTAGTGTTACTATCTACAAAGCTAGAATTGTCGCAAAAGGTTTTCGACAAGTTCAAAGTGTTGACTATGATGAGAGTTTCTCACCCGTATCTATGCTTATGTCTGTTCGAATCATGTTAGCAATTGCCGCATTTTATGAAATCTGGCAAATGGATAAACAAAACTGTTGGGGAACGCAGTAATTTCAAAAATTTTCCTACGCACACGCAAGATCATGGTGATGCACAGCAACGAGAGGGGAGAGTGTTGTCTACGTACCAACGCAGACCGACTGCGGAAGCGATCACACAATGTAGAGGAAGTAGTCGTACGTCTTCTTCCCGATCCAACCGATCCAAGCACCGTTACTCCGGCACCTCCGAGTTCTTAGCACACGTTCAGCTTGATGACGTTCCTTGGGCTCCGATCCAGCAAAGCGTCGAGGAAGAGTTCCGTCAGCACGATGGCGTGATGACGATCTTGATGTACTACCGACGCAGGGCTTCGCCTAAGCACTACAACGGTATGATCTGGGTGGAATTTGGTGGCAGGGGGCACCGCACACGGCTAAGGAACGATCTCAAGGATCAAGTTGTGTGTCTATGGGGTGCCCCCTGCCCCCGTATATAAAGGACCAGGGGCAAGGGGGCCGGCCGGCTAGGAGGGAGGCGCAGGGAGGAGTCCCACTCCTACCGGGAGTAGGACTCCTTCCCCCAAATCCTATTCCTAATAGGACTCTTCGGGAGAAAGAGAAGAGAGGGGGGTCGGCCCCTTCTCCTAGTCCTAATAGGACTAGGGAAGGGGGGTTTGGCCGGCTAGCCTGTGGGCTGCCCCTTCTCTCTTTTCCACTAAGGCCCAATAGGCCCATTTGCCTCCCGGGGGGTTCCGGTAACCCTCCCGGTAATCCGGTAAAATCCCGATTTTACCCGGAACACTTCCGGTGCCCAAACATAGGCTTCCAATATATCAATCTTTACGTCTCGACCATTTCGAGACTCCTCGTCATGTCCGTGATCTCATCCGGGACTCCGAACAACCTTCGGTACATCAAAATGCATAAACTCATAATAACTGTCATCGTAACGTTAAGCGTGCGGACCCTACGGTTCGAGAACAATGTAGACATGACCGAGACACGTCTCCGGTCAATAACCAATAGCGGGACCTGGATGCCCATATTGGCTCCTACATATTCTACGAAGATCTTTATCGGTCAGACCGCATAACAACATACGTTGTTCCCTTTGTCATCGGTATGTTACTTGCCCGAGATTCGATCGTCGGTATCCTATACCTAGTTCAATCTCGTTACGGGCAAGTCTCTTTACTCGTTTCGTAATACATCATCTCACAACTAACATATTAGTTGCAGTGCTTGCAAGGCTTATGTGATGTGCATTACCGAGAGGGCCCAGAGATACCTCTCCGACAATCGGAGTGACAAACCCTAATCTCGAAATACGCCAACCCAACATCTACCATTGGAGACACCTGTAGTACTCCTTTATAATCACCCAGTTACATTGTGACGTTTGGTAGTACCCAAAGTGTTCCTCCGGTAAACGGGAGTTGCATAATCTCATAGTTATAGGAACATGTATAAGTCATGAAGAAAGCAATAGCAACATACTAAACGATCGGGTGCTAAGCTAATGGAATGGGTCATGTCAATCAGATCATTCAACTAATGATGTGACCTCGTTAATCAAATAACAACTCTTTGTTCATGGTTAGGAAACATAACCATCTTTGATTAACGAGCTAGTCTAGTAGAGGCATACTAGTGACACTCTGTTTGTCTATGTATTCACACATGTATTATGTTTCCGGTTAATACAATTCTAGCATGAATAATAAACATTTATCATGATATAAGGAAATAAATAATAACTTTATTATTGCCTCTAGGGCATATTTCCTTCAGTCTCCCACTTGCACTAGAGTCAATAATCTAGTTTCACATCGCCATGTGATTTAGCAGCAATAGTTCACATCACCATGTGATTAACACCCATAGTTCACATCGTTATGTGACCAACACTCAAAGGGTTTACTAGAGTCAGTAATCTAGTTCACATCTCTATGTGATTAATACCCAAAGAGTACTAAGGTGTGATCATGTTTTGCTTGTGAGATAATTTTAGTCAACGGGTCTGTCACATTCAGATCCGTAAGTATTTTGCAAAATTCTTTGTCTATAATGCTCTGCACGGAGCTACTCTAGCTAATTGCTCCCACTTTCAATATGTATCTAGACCGAGACTTAGAGTCATCTAGATTAGTGTCAAAACTTGCATCGGCGTAACCCTTTACGACGAACCTTTTTATCACGTTCATAATCGAGAAACATATCCTTATTTCACTAAGGATAATTCTGACCGCTGTCCAGTGATCTACTCCTAGATCACTATTGTACTCCCTTGCCAAATCAGTGCAGGGTATACAATAGATCTGGTACACAGCATGACATACTTTATAGAACCTATGGCCAAGGCATAGGGAATGACTTTCATTCTCTTTCTATCTTCTGCCGTGGTCGGGCTTTGAGTCTTACTCAACTTCACACCTTATAATACAGGCAAGAACTCTTTCTTTGACTGCTCCATTTTGAACTACTTCAAAATCTTTGTCAAGGTATGTACTCATTGAAAGAACTTATCAAGCGTCTTGATCTATCTCTATAGATCTTGAAGCTCAATATGTAAGCAGCTTCACCGAAGTCTTTCTTTGAAAAACTCCTTTCAAACACTCCTTTATGCTTTACAGAATAATTCTACATTATTTCCGATCAACAATATGTCATTCACATATACTTATCAGAAATGCTGTAGTGCTCCCACTCACTTTCTTGTAAATACAGGCTTCACCGCAAGTCTGTATAAAACTATATGCTTTGATCAACTTATCAAAGCGTATATTCCAACTCCGAGATGCTTGCACCAGTCCACAGATGGATCGCTGGTGCTTGCACATTTTGTTAGCACCTTTTGGATTGACAAAACCTTCTAGTTGCATCACATACAACTCTTCTTTAATAAATCTATTAAGGAACGCAGTTTTGTTTATCCATTTGCCAGATTTCATAAAATGCGGCAATTGCTAACATGATTCGGACAGACTTAAGCATAGATACAAGTGAGAAAAACTCATCGTAGTCAACACCTTGAACTTGTCGAAAACTTTTGTGACAATTCTAGCTTTGTAGATAGTAACACTACTATCAGCGTCCGTCTTCCTCTTGAAGATCCATTTATTTTCTATGGCTTGCCGATCATCGGGCAAATCCATCAAAGTCCATACTTTGTTCTCATACATGGATCATATCTCAGATTTCATGGCCTCAAACCGTTTCGCGGAATCTGGGCTCATCATCGCTTCCTCATAGTTCGTAGGTTCATCATGATCTAGTAGCATGACTTCCAGAGAAGGATTACCGTACCACTCTGGCGTGGATCTTACTATGGTTTACCTACAAGGTTCGGTAGTAACTTGATCTGAAGTTACATGATCATCATCATTAGCTTCCTCACTAATTGGTGTAGGTGTCACAGAAACTGTTTTCTGTGATGTACTACTTTCCAATAAGGGAGCAGGTACAGTTACCTCGTCAAGTTCTACTTTCCTCCCACTCACTTCTTTCGAGAGAAACTCCTTCTCCAGAAAGTTTCCGAATTTTAGCAACAAAAGTCTTGCCTTCGGATCTGTGATAGAAGGTGTATCCAATAGTTTCCTTTGGATATCCTATGAAGACGCACTTCTCCGATTTGAGTTTGAGCTTATCAGGATGAAACTTTTTCATATAAGCATCGCAACCCCAAATTTTAAGAAACGACAGCTTAGGTTTCTTGCCAAACCATAGTTCACACGGTGTCGTCTCAACGGATTTAGATGGTGCCCTATTTAACGTGAATGCAGCTATCTCTAATGCATAACCCCAAAACGATAGTGGTAGATCGGTAAGATACATCATAGATTGCACTATATCCAATAAAGTACGGTTATGACGTCAGGACACACCATTATGCTGTGGTGTTCCATGTGGCATGATTTTGTGAAACTATTCCACATTGTTTTAATTGAAGACCAAACTCGTAACTCAAATATTTTACCTCTACGATCATATCGTAGAAACTTTTATTTTCTTGTCACGATGATTTTCCACTTCACTCTGAAATTCTTTGAACTTTTCAAATGTTTCAGACTTATGTTTCATCAAGTAGATATACTCATATCTGCTCAAATCATCTGTGAAGATCAGAAAATAATGATACCTGTCGCGAGCCTCAATATTCATCGGACCACATACATCAGTATGTATGATTTCCAACAAATCTGTTGCTCGCTCCATTGTTCCGAAGAACGGAGTTTTAGTCATCTTGCCCAAAAGGCATGGTTCGCAAGCATCAAGTGATTCATAATCAAGTGATTTCGAAAGCCCATCAGCATGGAGTTTCTTCATGCTCTTTATACCAATATGACCTAAACGGCAGTGCCACAAATAAGTTGCACTATCATTATTAACTTTGAATCTTTTTGGTTTCAATATTATAAATATGTGTATCACTATGATCGAGATCCAACGAACTTGTTTCATTGGGTGTATGACCATCGAAGGTTTTATTCATGTAAACAGAACAACAATTATTCTCTGACTTTAATGAATAACCGTATTGCAATAAACATGATCAAATCATATTCACGCTCAATGCAAAAACCAAATAACACTTATTTAAGTTCAACACTAATCCCGAAAGTATAGGGGAGTGTGCGATGATGATCATATCAATCTTGGAACTACTTCCAACACACATCGTCACTTCACCCTTAACTAGTCTCTGTTTATTCTGCAACTCCCGTTTCGAGTTACTAATCTTAGCAACTGAACTATCATCAAATACTGAGGGGTTGCTATAAACACTAGTATAGTACACATCAATAACATGTATATTAAATATACTTATATTCACTTTGCCATCCTACTTATCCGCCAATCACTTGGGGTAGTTCCACTTCCAGTGACCAGTCCCTTTGCAGTAGAATCACTTAGTCTCAGGCTTAGGATCAGACTTGGGCTTCTTCACTTGAGCAGCAACTTGCTTGCCGTTCTTCTTGAAGTTCCCCTTCTTCCCTTTGCCCTTTTCTTGAAACTAGTGGTCTTGTCAACCATCAACACTTGATGTTTTTCTTGATTTCTACCTTCGTTGATTTCAGCATCACGAAGAGCTTGGGAGTTGTTTCCGTTATCCCTTGCATATTATAGTTCATCACGAAGTTCTACTAACTTAGTGATGATGACTAGAGAATTCTGTCAATCACTATCTTATCTGGAGGATTAACTCCCACTTGATTCAAGCGATTGTAGTACCCAGACAATCTGAGCACATGCTCACTAGTTGAGCGATTCTCCTCCATCTTTTAGCTATAGAACTTGCTGGAGACTTCATGTCTCTCAACTCGGGTATTTGCTTGAAATATTAACTTCAACTCCTGGAACATCTCATATGGTCCATGACGTTCAAAACGTCTTTGAAGTCCCGATTCTAAGCCGTTAAGCATGGTGCACTAAACTATCAAGTAGTCATCATATTGAGCTAGCCAAACGTTCATAACGTCTGCATCTGCTCCTGCAATAGGTCTGTCACCTAGCGGTGCATCAAGGACATAATTCTTCTGTGCAGCAATGAGGATAAACCTCAGATCACGGATCCAATCCGCATCATTGCTACTAACATCTTTCAACACAATTTTCTCTAGGAACATATCAAAATAAACACAGGGAAGCAACAACGCGAGCTATTGATCTACAACATGATTTGCAAAATACTACCAGGACTAAGTTCATGATAAATTTAAGTTCAATTTAATCATATTACTTAAGAACTCCCACTTAGATAGACATCCCTCTAATCCTCTAAGTGATCACGTGATCCAAATCAACTAAACCATAACCGATCATCACGTGAGATGGAGTAGTTTTCAATGGTGAACATCGTTATGTTGATCATATCTACTATATGATTCACGCTCGACCTTTCGGTCTCCGTGTTTCGAGGCCATATCTGCATATGCTAGGCTCGTCAAGTTTAACCTGAGTATTCTGCGTGTGCAAAACTGGCTTGCACCCGTTGTAGATGGACGTAGAGCTTATCACACCCGATCATCACGTGGTGTCTGGGCACGACGAACTTTGGCAACGGTGCATACTCAGGGAGAACACTTCTTGATAATTTAGTGAGAGATCATCTTATAATGCTACCGTCAATCAAAGCAAGATAAGATGCATAAAAGGATAAACATCACATGCAATCAATATAAGTGATATGATATGGCCATCATCATCTTGTGCTTGTGATCTCCATCTCCGAAGCACCGTCATGATCACCATCGTCACCGGCGCGACACCTTGATCTCCATCGTAGCATCGTTGTCGTCTCGCCAATCTTATGCTTCCACGACTATCACTACCGCTTAGTAATAAAGTAAAGCATTACATCGCGATTGCATTGCATACAATAAAGCGACAACCATATGGCTCCTGCCAGTTGCCGATAACTCGGTTACAAAACATGATCATCTCATACAATAAAATCAGCATCATGCCTTGACCATATCACATCACAACATGCCTTGCAAAAACAAGTTAGACGTCCTCTACTTTGTTGTTGCAAGTTTTACGTGGCTGCTACGGGCTTAAGTAAGAACTCATCTCACCTACGCATCAAAACCACAACGATAGTTCGTCAAATAGACTCCGTTTTAACCTTCTCAAGGACCGGGCGTAGTCACACTTGGTTCAACTAAAGTTGGAGAGACAGTCTTCCGCAAGCCATCTATGTGCAAAGCACGTCGAGGGAACCGGTCTCGCGTAAGAGTACGCGTAAGGTTGGTCCGGATCGTCTCAACCAACAATACCGCCGAACCAAAGTATGACATGCTGGTAGGCAGTATGACTTGTATCGCCCACAACTCACTTGTGTTCTACTCGTGCATATAACATCAAACCATAAAACCAGGCTCGGATGCCACTATTCGGGAACGCAGTAATTTCAAAAAATTTCCTACGCACACGCAAGATCATGGTGATGCACAGCAACGAGAGGGGAGAGTGTTGTCTACGTACCAACGCAGACCGACTGCGGAAGCGATCACACAACATAGAGGAAGTAGTCGTACGTCTTCTTCCCGATCCAACCGATCCAAGCACCGTTACTCCGGCACCTCCGAGTTCTTAGCACACGTTCAGCTCGATGACGTTCCTCGGGCTCCGATCCAGCAAAGCGTCGAGGAAGAGTTCCGTCAGCACGACGGCGTGATGACGATCTTGATGTACTACCGACGCAGGGCTTCGCCTAAGCACTACAACGGTACGATCGAGGTGGAATTTGGTGGCAGGGGGCACCGCACACGGCTAAGGAACGATCTCAAGGATCAAGTTGTGTGTCTATGGGGTGCCCCCTGCCCCCGTATATAAAGGACCAGGGGCAAGGGGGTCGGCTGGCTAGGAGGGAGGCGCAGGGAGGACTCCCACTCCTACTGGGAGTAGGACTCCTTCCCCCAAATCCTATTCCTAATAGGACTCTTCGGGAGGAAGAGAAGAGAGGGGGGCCGGCCCCTTCTCCTAGTCCTAATAGGACTAGGGAAGGGGGGTTCGGCCGGCTAGCCTGTGGGCTGCCCCTTCTCTCTTTTCCACTAAGGCCCAATAGGCCCATTTGCCTCCCGGGGGGTTCCGGTAACCCTCCCGGTAATCCGGTAAAATCCCGATTTTACCCGGAACACTTCCGGTGCCCAAACATAGGCTTCCAATATATCAATCTTTATGTCTCGACCATTTCGAGACTCCTCGTCATGTCCGTGATCTCATCCGGGACTCCGAACAACCTTCGGTACATCAAAATGCATAAACTCATAATAACTGTCATCGTAACGTTAAGCGTGCGGACCCTACGGTTCGAGAACAATGTAGACATGACCGAGACACGTCTCCGGTCAATAACCAATAGCGGGACCTGGATGCCCATATTGGCTCCTACATATTCTACGAAGATCTTTATCGGTCAGACCGCATAACAACATACGTTGTTCCCTTTGTCATCGGTATGTTACTTGCCCGAGATTCGATCGTCGGTATCCTATACCTAGTTCAATCTCGTTACCGGCAAGTCTCTTTACTCGTTCCGTAATACATCATCTCACAACTAACATATTAGTTGCAGTGCTTGCAAGGCTTATGTGATGTGCATTACCGAGAGGGCCCAGAGATACCTCTCCGACAATCGGAGTGACAAACCCTAATCTCGAAATACGCCAACCCAACATCTACCATTGGAGACACCTGTAGTACTCCTTTATAATCACCCAGTTACGTTGTGACGTTTGGTAGTACCCAAAGTGTTCCTCCGGTAAACGGGAGTTGCATAATCTCATAGTTATAGGAACATGTATAAGTCATGAAGAAAGCAATAGCAACATACTAAACGATCGGGTGCTAAGCTAATGGAATGGGTCATGTCAATCAGATCATTCAACTAATGATGTGACCTCGTTAATCAAATAACAACTCTTTGTTCATGGTTAGGAAACATAACCATCTTTGATTAACGAGCTAGTCTAGTAGAGGCATACTAGTGACACTCTGTTTGTCTATGTATTCACACATGTATTATGTTTCCGGTTAATACAATTCTAGCATGAATAATAAACATTTATCATGATATAAGGAAATAAATAATAACTTTATTATTGCCTCTAGGGCATATTTCCTTCAAAAACTGCATTCCTTAATGGATTTCTTAAAGAAGAGTTGTATATGATGCAACCAGTAGGTTTTGTCAATCCTAAAGGTGCTAACAAAATATGCAAGCTCCATCGATTCATCTATGGACTGGTGCAAGCATCTCAGAGTTGGAATACACGCTTTGATCAGTTGATCAAAGCATATAGTTTTATACAGACTTGCGGTGAAGCCTGTATTTACAAGAAAGTGAGTGGGAGCACTACAACATTTCTGATAAAGTATATGTGAATGACATATTGTTGATCGGAAATAATGTAGAATTGTTCTGTAAAGCATAAAGGAGTGTTTGAAAGGAGTTTTTAAAGAAAGACTTCGGTGAAGCTGCTTACATATTGAGCTTCAATATCTATAGAGATAGATCAAGACGCTTGATACGTTTTTTCAATGAGTACATACCTTGACAAGATTTTGAAGTAGTTCAAAATGGAGCAGTCAAAGAAAGAGTTCTTGCCTGTATTACAAGGTGTGAAGTTGAGTAAGACTCAAAGCCCGACCACGGCAGAAGATAGAAAGAGAATGAAAGTCATTCCCTATGCCTTGGCCATAGGTTCTATAAAGTATGTCATGCTGTGTACCAGATCTATTGCATACCCTGCATTGATTTGGCAAGGGAGTACAATAGTGATCTAGGAGTAGATCACTGGACAGCGGTCAGAATTACCCTTAGTGAAATAAGGATATGTTTCTCGATTATGGACGTGACAAAAAGGTTCATCGTAAAGGGTTACGTCGATGCAAGTTTTTGACACTGATCCAGATGAATCTAAAGTCTCAATCTGGATACATATTGAAAGTGGGAGCAATTAGCAAGAGTAGCTCCGTGTAGAGCATTGTAGACATAGAACTTGCAAAATACTTACGGATCTGAATGTGACAGACCCGTTGACTAAAATTATCTCACAAGCAAAACAAGATCACACCTTAGTACTCTTTGGGTGTTAATCACATAGATATGTGAACTAGATTACTGACTCTAGTAAACCCTTTGAGTGTTGGTCACATGACGATGTGAACTATGGGTGTTAATCACATGGTGATGTGAACTATTGCTGTTAAATCACATGGTGATGTGAACTAGATTATTGACTCTAGTGCAAGTGGGAGACTGAAGGAAATATGCCCTAGAGGCAATAATAAAGTTATTATTTATTTCCTTATATCATGATAAATGTTTATTATTCATGCTAGAATTGTATTAACCGGAAACATAATACATGTGTGAATACATAGACAAACAGAGTGTCACTAGTATGCCTCTACTTGACTAGCTCGCTAATCAAAGATGGTTATGTTTCCGAACCATGGACAAAAGAGTTGTTATTTGATTAACGAGGTCACATCATTAGTTGAATGATCTGATTGACATGACCCATTCCATTAGCTTAGCACCTGATCGTTTAGTATGTTGCTATTGCTTTCTTCATGACTTATACATGTTCCTATGACTATGAGATTATGCAACTCCCGTTTGCCGGAGGAACACTTTGGGTGCTACCAAACGTCACAACGTAAATGGGTGATTATAAAGGAGCATTACAGGTGTCTCCAAAGGTAGATGTTGGGTTGGCGTATTTTGAGATTAGGATTTGTCACTCCGATTGTCGGAGAGGTATCTCTGGGCCCTCTCGGTAATGCACATCACATAAGCCTTGCAAGCACTGCAACTAATATGTTAGTTGTGGGATGATGTATTACGGAACGAGTAAAGAGACTTGCCGGTAACGAGATTGAACTAGGTATTGGATACCGACGATCGAATCTCGGGCAAGTAACATACCGATGACAAAGGGAACAACGTATGTTGTTATGCGGTCTGACCGATAAAAGATCTTCGTAGAATATGTAGGAGCCAATATGGGCATCCAGGTCCCGCTATTGGTTATTGACCGGAGACGTGTCTTGGTCATGTCTACATTGTTCTCGAACCGTTGGGTCCGCACGCTTAAGGTTTCGATGACAGTTATATTATGAGTTTATGAGTTTTGATGTACCGAAGGAGTTCGGAGTCCCGGATGAGATCGGGGACATGACGAGGAGTCTCGAAATGGTCAAGACGTAAAGATCGATATATTGGACGACTATATTCGGACATCGGAAAGGTTCCGAGTGATTCGGGTATTTTTCGAAGTACCGGGTAGTTACGGGAGAAGTAATGCGCCTTGATGGGCTTTAGTGGGAAGAGGAAAAAGGCTGCTGCGCCCCCCTCCCCTCTAGTCCGAATTGGACTAGGGAAAAGGGGGCCGGCCACCTTTCCTACTCCTCCACTTCCTTCTCCCTTCCTCCCCTCTTGGTGGACTCCTACTAGGACTTGGAGTCCTAGTAGGACTCCACACCTGGCGCGCCTCTCCTATGGCCGGCCTCCTCCCCCTTGCTCCTTTATATACGGGGTCAAGGGGGCACCTCGAGACACACAAGTTGATCATTGAGATCGTTCCTTAGCCGTGTGCGGTGCCCCCTGCCACCATATTCCACCTCGATTATATCGTTGTAGTGCTTAGGCGAAGCCCTGCGTCGGTAATACATCAAGATCGTCACCACGCCGTCGTGCTGACGGAACTCCTCCCCGAAGCTTTGCTGGATCGGAGCCCGGGGATCGTCATCGAGCTGTACGTGTGCTAAGAACTCGGAGGTGCCGGAGTAACGGTGCTTGGATCGGTCGGATCGGGAAGAAGACGTACGACTACTTCCTCTACGTTGTGTCAACGCTTCCGTTGCGATCTACAAGGGTACGTAGATCAGACTCTCCCCCTCGTTGCTATGCATCACCATGATCTTGCGTGTGCGTAGGAAAATTTTGAAATTACTACGTTCCCCAACACTATCTATGCGGTAATATTTTTCCTATATTTCAAATACTTACCTCAAAGCCTGTTAGAAGGCTGGCACAGGCTTCAGTCAGTCCGCTCTTGGCGGACAGAACCTTCTGGATCACCGCACTCATGATAGTGCAGTGCTCCTCGTCGATGGAAGCGCTGCGAAGCGCTCCCAGCAGATTGTCCGGTGCCTTTGGATGGACAGAGGTCACCGGCACGGGCGTCTTGCCCCTTTTGGAAGGAGGCCGCCTGCCCGAGTCCGGAACCACTTGGGGTTCCAGCGTAGTGTTCGGCTGAAGGCCGAACTCAGAGCCCTCGGGAGCCTTACTCCCTCTACTCCCAGAGTCCGGAAGGTCGCCTTGAGGCGCCTTCGGGACTGTCCCCCCCTCGACCCGGTGCCTCTCGAGATAGCACCTCGGCATTGTCCATAGGGCAAGGGGAGGTGGTGGTCAGAAGTGGATCACTATCCATATCCGACGAGTCCAAGGAGCCGCCCGACGAAGATACATCGATACGGGCTTGGGGCGGTCTGCATAATCATATTCGACGTTAGGAGAAGCAGTGCGTCAAAGGTATGCTATGAGTTACTCTGGTATCCGAATACTTACGACTTCGCCAGGGGCTTGGCCCTGAGCAGCCACTCGTCTTCGTCCTCGGCGACGGTGGTGGAGCAGTCTGGAAGGAGAGTCCTTCCCTTCTTGGACCCTTCGCCCCCCCCCCCCCCGGTTGGGGCGGCTTTCTTTTTCTTGTCTTCCCCAGCTGAAGGGGGAGCATATTCATCTTCCTCCTCGTCTTCGGGGGAGGAGTGCGTCGTGGAGTCATCGGACGATGAGCCCGATATCACCTGGCACCGGGAACTCTTTCGGGTTCCCTTGGCCTTCTTCTTGGTCTTCTCCGGCACCTTGTATGGAGACGGAGTCAGCATCTCCGCAGGAGAGCGTCCGCGGTGTCTTCGGGCAGAGGGCCGGACAGTCGATCTTCTCCGATGCCCCCACCCAGTCCTGTCAAAGGCATGGGAGCTCAGACCTCGCGCGTGATTAAGCTATGGGAAGTAAAAATCCTACCAGATGTACAAAACTTACCGGATTCGCAGGGCGCTTCGCGCTTAGCCCGCGGTCCTCAGTGAGAGAGGGAGGGACCTCGGCACCCTTGAACAACACCCTCCATACGTCCTTGTGCGTCGTGTCGAAGAGCTCGCTCAGAGTCTGGTGCTGGGCCAGGTCGAACTCCCACAAGTTGAAATCCCGTTGTTGACACGGGAGGATCCGGCGGAAGAGTATGACCTGGACTATGTTGACAAGCTTGAGCTTCTTGCTTGCCATATTCCGGATACATTTCTGGAGTCCGTCCAGCTCCACCCATGAACCCCAGGATAGGCCCTTCTCTTTCTAGGAGGTGAGCCGCGTGGGGATTCTGGATCGAAACTCGGGGGCCGCCACCCAGTTGGTGTCGAGCGGCTCGGTGATGTAGAACCACGCCGATTGCCACCCCTTTATGGTCTCCACGAAGGAGCCTTCAAGCCATATAACATTGGGCATCTTGCCCACCATGGCTCCGCCGCATTCTGCTTGTTGACCTCCCACCACCTTCGGCTTGATATTGAAGGTCTTCAGCCACATGACGAAGTGGGGCCGGATGCGTAGGAAAGCCTCACACACGACGATGAACGCCGAAATGTTGAGGATGAAGTTCGGGGCTAGATCATGAAAGTCCAGGCCGTAGTAGAACATAAGACCACGGACGAATGGATGGAGGGGAAACCCCAGTCCGCGGAGGAAGTGGTGGAGGAAAACTACCCTCTCGCGAGGCTCCGGGGTAGGAACAATCTGCCCCGCAGCAGGCAGCCGATGTGCAATATTCACGGCTAAGTATCCGGCTCCGCGCAGCTTCTTGATGTGCCCCTCCGTAACGGAGGAAGCCATCCATTTGCCTCCCGCTCCGGACATGTTTGGAGAAGGTTGAGGGGAAGGATGTGGACTTGGGCGTTGGAGCTCGAGTGCGCAAGAATGGATGAGCAAGGAGGAAGAAGGCGTGGGTAGAGAAAGGTTAAACCTTATCCCCTTATAAGGGCGGCCGAAACTATGTGCCCCCACTAGCCTGGTAAAACTCGTTTATCCCCCAAGTGCCGTAATTGATGGCAGGGTTGGGTTACCCACGCCCGTAATGATGAGAATCCCGTAATAAGGGGGACACGATCTTTGCTTTGACAAGATGTGTCAAGAAACTGCCTTGTGTTATGTGCGGGGCTAGTTAAAAGAAACGGCTCGAATAATCGCCGGGCCACGGCATGATGTCATGTTGCCGAAACATGTCAGCAGATTAGATTTGTGGAAATATTATTCTCTCTACGGTGGTATGTGGAACTTATTTTGCAGGGCCGGACACTATCCTTGTATTCAAATTCTTCCGTGGTGTATTCGGAGGAGGAACCCGCCTTGCAATGCCGAAGACAACACTGCACGCCAGACTTATCGTCATTGAAGCCTGGTTTAGGGGCTACTGAGGGAGTCCTGGATTAGGGGGTCTCCGGACAGCCAGACTATATCCTTTGGCCGGACTGTTGGACTATGAAGATACAAGATTGAAAACTTCGTCTCGTGTCCGGATAGGACTCTACTTGGCGTGGAAGGTAGGCTAGGCAATACGGATATGTATATATCCTCCTTTGTAACCGACCTTGTGTAACCCTAGCCCCCTCCGGTGTCTATATAATCCGGAGGGTTTTAGTCCATAGGACAACATACAATCATACCATAGGCTAGCTTCTAGGGTTTAGTCTCTCCGATCTCGTGGTAGATCAACTCTTGTAATACTCATATCATCAAGAATAAATCAAGCAGGACGTAGGGTTTTACCTCCATCAAGAGGGCCCGAACCTGGGTAAAACATCGTGTCCCCTGCCTCCTGTTACCATCCGCCTTAGACGCACAGTTCGGGACCCCCTACCCGAGATCCGCCGGTTTTGACACCGACATCAAGTCTCTTTACTCGTTCCGTAATACATCATCTCGCAACTAACTCATTATTTACAATGCTTGCAAGGCTTATAGTGATGTGCATTACCGAGTGGGCCCACAGATACCTCTCCGACAATCGAAGTGACAAATCCTAATCTTGATCTATGCCAACTCAACAAGTACCATCGGAGACACCTGTAGAGCACCTTTATAATCACCCAGTTACGTTGTGACGTTTGGTAGCACACAAAGTGTTCCTCTGGTAACCGGGAGTTGCATAACCTCATAGTCATAGGAACATGTATGAGACATGAAGAAAGCACTAGCAGTAAACTAAACGACCAAGTGCTAAGCTAACGAAATGGGTCAAGTCAATCACATCATTCTCCTAATGATGTGATCCCGTTAATCAAATGACAACTCATGTCTATGGTTAGGAAACTTAACCATCTTTGATTAATGAGCTAGTCAAGTAGAGGCATACTAGTGACACTCTGTTTGTCTATGTATTCACACATGTACTAAGTTTCCGGTTAATACAATGCTAGCATGAATAATAAACATTTATCATGATATGAGGAAATAAATAATAACTTTATTATTGCCTCTAGGGCATATTTCCTTTAGTCTCCCACTTGCACTAGAGTCAATAATCTAGATTACACAGTAATGATTCTAACACCCATGGAGCATTGGTGCTGATCATGTTTTGCTCGTGAGAGAGGCTTAGTCAACGGGTCTGCAACATTCAAATCCGTATGTATCTTCCAAATCTCTATGTCTCCCACCTGGACTTGATCGCGGATGGAATTGAAGCGTCTCTTGATATGCTTGGTTCTCTTGTGAAATCTGGATTCCTTTGCCAAGGCAATTGCACCAGTATTGTCACAAAAGATTTTCATTGGACCCGATGCACTAGGTATGACACCTAGATCGGATATGAAATCCTTCATCCAGACTCCTTCTTTCGCTGCTTCCAAAGCAGCAATGTACTCCGCTTCACACGTAGATCCCACCATGACGCTTTGTTTAGAACTGCTCCAACCGACAGCTCCACCGTTCAATATAAACACATATCCGGATTGCGATTTAGAATCGTCCTGATTAGTGTCAAAGCTTGCATCAACGTAACCATTTACGATGACCTCTTTGTCACCTCCATAAATGAGAAACATATCCTTAGTCCTTTTCAGGTATTTCAGGATGTTCTTGACTGCTGTCCAGTGATCCACTCCTGGATTACTTTGGTACCTCCCTGCTAAACTAATATTAAGGCAAACATCAGGTCTGGTACATAGCATTGCACACATGGTAGAGCCTATGGCTGAAGCATAGGGAACATCTTTCATTTTCTCTCTATCTTATGCAGTGGTCGGGCATTGAGTCTTACTCAACTTCACACCTTGTAACACAGGCAAGAACCCTTTCTTTGCCTGATCCATTTTGAACTTCTTCAAAACTTTGCCAAGTTATGTGCTTTGTGAAAGTCCAATTAAGTGTCTTGATCTATCTCTATAGATCTTGATGCCCAATATGTAAGCAGCTTCACCGAGGTCTTTCATTGAAAAACTTTTATTCAAATATCCTTTTATGCTATCCAGAAATTATATATCATTTCCAATCAACAATATGTCATCCACATATAATATTAGAAATTCTACAGAGCTCCCACTCACTTTCTTGTAAATATAGGCTTCTCCAAAAGTCTGTATAAAACCATATGTTTTGATCACACTATCAAAGCGTTTATTCCAACTCCGAGAGGCTTGCACCAGTCCATAAATGAATCGTTGGAGCTTGCACACTTTGTTAGCACCCTTTGGATCAATAAAACCTTCAGGTTGCATCATATACAACTCTTCTTCCAGAAATCCATTCAGGAATGCAGTCTTTACATCCATTTGCCAAATTTCATAATCATAAAATGCGTCAATAGCTAACATGATTCAGACAGACTTAAGCATCACTACGGGTGAGATGGTCTCATCGTAGTCAACTCCTTGAACTTGTCGAAAACCTTTCGCAACAAGTTGAGCTTTGTAGACAGTAACATTACCATCAGCGTCTGTCTTCTTCTTGAAGATCCACTTATTCTCGATGGCTTGCCTATCATCGGGCAAGCCAACTAAAGTCCACACTTTGTTCTCATACATGGATCCTGTCTCAGATTTCATGGCTTCTAGCCATTTTGCGGAATCTGGGCTCATCATCGCTTCCTCATAGTTCGTAGGTTCATCATGGTCTAGTAACATGACCTCCAGAACAGGATTACCGTACCACTCTGGTGCGGATCTTACTCTGGTTGACCTACAAGGTTCGGTAGTAATTTGATCTGAAGTTTCATGATCATCATCATTAGCTTCCTCACTAATTGGTGTAGGTGTCACAGGAACCGGTTTCTAGGATGAACTACTTTCCAATAAGGGAGCAGATACAGCTACCTCATCAAGTTCTACTTTCCTCCCACTCACTTCTTTTGAGAGAAACTCCTTCTCTAGAAAGGATCCATTCTTAGCAACAAAAGTCTTGCCTTCGGATCTGTGATAGAAGGTGTACCCAACTATTTCTTTTGGGTATCCTATGAAGACACATTTCACCGATTTGGGTTCGAGCTTATCGGGTTGTAGCTTTTTCACATAAGCGTCGCAGCCCCAAACTTTAAGAAATGAGAACTTTGGTTTCTTGCCAAACCACAGTTCATAAGGAGTCGTCTCAATGGATTTAGATGGTGCCCTATTTAACATGAATGCAGCCGTCTCTAAAGAATAACCCCAAAATGATAGCGGTAAATCAGTAAGAGACATCATAGATCGCACCATATCTAGTAAAGTACGATTACGATGTTCGGACACACCATTACGCTGTGGTGTTTCGGGTGGCGTGAGTTGCGAAACTATTCCGCATTGTTTCAAATGAAGACTAAACTCGTAAATCAAACATTCTCCTCCACGATCAGATCGTAGAAACTTTATTTTCTTGTTACGATGATTTTCCACTTCACTCTGAAATTCTTTTAACTTTTCAAATATTTCAGACTTATGTCTCATCAAGTAGATATACCCATATCTGCTCAAATCATCTGTGAAGGTGAGAAAATAACGATATCCGCCATGAGCCTCAACATTCATCCGACCACATACATCAGTGTGTATGATTTCCAACAAATCTGTTGCTCGCTCCATTCTTCCGGAGAACGGTGTTTTAGTCATCTTGCCCATGAGACATGGTTCGCAAGTACCAAGTGATTCATAATCAAGTGATTCCAAAAGTCCATCAGAATGGAGTTTCTTCATGCGCTTTACACAATATGACCCAAACGGCAGTGCCACAAATAAGTTGCACTATCATTATCAACTCTGCATCTTTTAGCTTCAATACTATGAATATGTGTGTATCTTCACTATCGAGATCCAAAAAGAATAGACCACTCTTTAAGGGTGCATGACCATAAAAGATATTACTCATATAAATAAAACAACCATTATTCTCCGATTTAAATGAATAACCGTCTCGCATTAAACAAGATCCAGATACAATGTTCATGCTCAATGCTGGCACCAAATAACAATTATTTAGGTCTAAAGCTAATCCCGAAGGTAGATGTAGAGGTAGCGTGCCGACCGCGATCACATCGACTTTGGAACCATTTCCCACGCGCATCGTCACCTCGTCCTTTGCTAATCTTCGCTTAATCCGTAGTCCCTGTTTCGAGTTGCAAATATTAGCAACAGAACCAGTATCAAATACCCAGGCACTACTGCGAGAATTAGTAAGCACTAGTAGAAAACAGGGCTTTGGTCCAGGCCGGGTCAGCCCATTAGTCCCGGTTCAGTCTAGAACCGGGACCAATGTGGGCATTGGTCTCGGTTCATGAGCCCAGGGGGCCGGCCGGGCCACGTGGGCCATTGGTCCCGGTTCATCTCGACCTTTTGGTCCCGGTTGGTGGGATGAACCGGGACCAATGGGCCTCGCTTCTGGCCCACCACCATTGGTCCCGGTTGGTGGCTTGAACCGGGACCAAAGGCTCCCCTTTAGTCCCGGCTCATGTCACCAACCGGGACCAATGAGGTGCCTATATATACCCCCTCGCGCAAGAGCAGAGCACAGTGCTCTGTTTTTTCTGGCCGAGGGGGAGAGGGCTTTGTGGTGCTCTAGCTCACCTCCTATGCACATGAGGTGTTCGATGGAATGCCCGAGCCACACTACTTAAGCTTTCTCCTCTCGAAGCTCGACCTCCAAGCTCCATTTTCCTTGAGATTTGTCTAGATTTAGCGGTCCATCATGCCCCGTCCCCGTCTTCACCGCCGTCGATCACCCGCGCCGATCTCATCACCGACACCACCGTGGTGAGCCTCTTGTTCTTATCTTCTTTCTGAAAGGAAAAATATTCTTACTTGTATGTTTAGATAGATACTTGTATCATTTTCTTACATTTATTATTGCATCTTATATAGTGCGATGGTTTTGGTATCCGCCCCCATCGGCCCTCGTCATGTCTATGATTCGGATGTGGTATGTATATTATCTTTATAACTATTGGTTCATTTATTGTTTATGAAAATTATGCCGACCAACGTGACATAGATTTTATTTATCTAGGATGTATGTGAATCGGAAATGCCAACCGACCCAATTGTCGAGAGGTTAAATTTAGTTGAAGAAGAAAACAATTTGTTGAAGGAAAAAATAAAAAAAATTGAGGAGGAGAAGATGATATTGGAGTTGCATGTTGCAGATGTCGTCGATGATCACAAGATCAAGATGGATGCAATGCGCTTGAAGATTAGAAAGATTAGAAAATATGCCATTCATACCGAGGCTTGGTATCATTATGCCGTTGGATCAATTGTTACCTTGGTTGCGATTATGATCGCATTTGTTTTCGCATTGAAATGTTTTACATAGTTTCAATGTATGGTTTAATTAATTAGATGCTCTAGAGAGCTATATGTTGTTAGATGAGAACTATGTATGCACTTTGGTTTTAATGTGATGATGAACTTCTATTAATTTGGACACTTAATTATATATAATGCATGCAGATGAACCGGCAATGGATGTACGGTGACAGACACACCCGCGAGTACATTAAGGGCGTGCATGAGTTTCTCGATGCGGCTGAGGCAAACAAGGAGAATGGTTTTATGTGTTGTCCATGCACTGAATGTGGGAATACGAGGTCTTACTCTAACCGGAAAATCCTTCACTCCCACCTTATTTACAAGGGTTTCATGCCACACTATAATGTTTGGACGAGGCATGGAGAAATAGGGGTTATGATGGAAGACGACGAAGAAGAAGACTACGATGACAACTATGTGCCCCCTGAATACGGTGATGCTGCAACGGGGGGAGCTGGTGAAGATCAAGGGGAACCAGACGATGTGCCCAATGATGCTGCAATGGGTGAAGCTGCTGAAGATCAAGAGGAACCAGACGATGTGCCCGATGATGATGATCTCCGCCGGGTCATTGTCGATGCAAGGACGCAATGCATTAGTCAAAAGGAGACGCTGAAGTTCGATCACATGTTAGAGGATCACAAAAAAGGGTTATACCCCAATTGCGAAGATGGCAACAAAAAGCTCGGTACCATACTGGAATTGCTGCAGTGGAAGGCAGAGAATGCTGTGGCTGACAAAGGATTTGAGAAGCTACTGAAAATATTGAAGAAGAAGCTTCCAAAGGATAACGAATTGCCCGACAGTACATACGCAGCAAAGAAGGTCGTATGCCCTCTAGGATTGGAGGTGGAGAAGATACATGCATGCCCTAATGACTGCATCCTCTACCACGGTGCATACAAGGATCTGAACACATACCCGGTATGCGGTGCATTGTGGTATAAGATCAGACGAGATGACCCTGGTGATGTTGACGGCGAGCCCCCCAAGAAGAGGGTTCCTGCGAAGGTGATGTGGTATGCTCCTATAATACCACGGTTGAAACGTCTGTTCAAAAACGAAGAGCATGCCAAGTTGATGCGATGGCACAGTGAGAACCGAAAGAAAGATGGGAAGTTGAGAGCACCCGCTGATGGGTCGCAGTGGAGAAAAATTGAGAGAAAGTACTGGGATGAGTTTGCAAAGGACCCAAGGAATGTATGGTTTGCTTTAAGGGCGGATGGCATTAATCCTTTCGGGGAGCAGAGCAGCAATCACAGCACCTGGCCCGTGACTCTATGTATGTATAACCTTCCTCCTTGGATGTGCATGAAGCGGAAGTTCATTATGATGCCAGTTCTCATCCAAGGCCCTAAGCAACCCGGCAACGAAATTGATGTGTACCTAAGGCCATTAGTTGAAGAACTTTTACAGCTGTGGAATGAAAACGGTGTACGTACGTGGGATGAGCACAGACAGGAGGAATTTAACCTTAAGGCGTTGTTGTTCATGACCATCAACGATTGGCCCGCTCTCAGTAACCTTTCAGGACAGACAAACAAAGGATACCACGCATGCACGCACTGTTTAGATGTCACTGAAAGTATATACATGGACAAATGCAGGAAGAATGTGTACCTGGGCCATCGTTGATTTCTTCCGACCAACCATCAATGTCGAAAGAAAGACAAGCATTTCAAAGGCGAGGTAGATCACCGGATGAAGCCCGCCATGCCCACCGGTGATCACGTGCTTGCTATGGTCAATGATTTACACTACGTAATCTTTGGAAAGGGTCCCGGTGGACTAGCTGTTCCGAATGATGCTGAGGGACACGCACCCATGTGGAAGAAGAAATCTATATTTTGGGACCTACCCTACTGGAAAGACCTAGAGGTCCGCTCCTCAATCAACGTGATGCACGTGACGAAGAACCTTTGCGTGAATCTACTAGGCTTCTTGGGCGTGTATGGGAAGACAAAAGATACACCTGAGGCACGGGAGGACCTGCAACGTTTGCACGAAAAAGACGGCATGCCTCCGAAGCAGTATAAAGGTCCTGCCAGCTACGCTCTTACGAAAGAAGAGAAAGAAATCTTCTTTGAATGCCTGCTCAGTATGAAGGTCACGACTGGCTTCTCGTCGAATATAAAGGGAATAATAAATATGCTAGAGAAAAAGTTTCAGAACCTAAAGTCTCATGACTGCCACGTGATTATGACACAACTGCTTCCGGTTGCATTGAGGGGGCTTCTATCGGAAAATGTCCGATTAGCCATTGTGAAGCTATGTGCATTCCTCAATGCAATCTCTCAGAAGGTGATCGATCCAGAAATCGTACCAAGGCTAAGGAGTGATGTGGCGCAATGTCTTGTCAGTTTCGAGCTGGTGTTCCCACCATCCTTCTTCAATATCATGACGCACGTCCTAGTTCATCTAGTCGACGAGATTGTCATCCTGGGCCCATATTTCTACACAATATGTTCCCCTTTGAGAGGTTCATGGGAGTCCTAAAGAAATATGTCCGTACTCGCGCTAGGCCAGAAGGAAGCATATCCATGGGCCATCAAACAGAGGATGTTATCGGGTTTTGTGTTGACTTCATTCCTGGCCTTAACAAGATAGGTCTCCGCAAATCGCGGTATGAGGGGAGACTGACTGGAAAAGGCACTCTTGGAAGAGACTCAATAATATGCAGGGACGGATATTCTTGGTCTCAAGCACACTACACAGTTCTACAGAACTCTACCTTGGTGACCCCGTATGTCGATGAACACAAGAACAGTCTGCGCTCCAAACACCCGGAGTAGTGCGACGACTGGATTACATGTGAACACATCAGGACTTTCAGTAGTTGGTTGGAAACACGTCTCAGAGGTGACAACACTATTTGTGATGAGTTGTACTTGTTGTCCAGGGGACCATCTTTGACTGTATTGACTTACAAAGGATACGAGATAAATGGGAATACATTTTACACGATCGCCCAAGCGCCACATAGTTCTTTCAGGAAAAAGGGACATCCTGGGAGTGGACGGCAAGACAGACATGTCTGAAGATTATGAAAAGTTTCATGAAATTCCTCCCTTCAATGTCAAGGCTGACCCAAGCATCCTGATAAACAATGAAGATTATCCATGGTTACGGCGCAATAAGCAAATGACACAAGCGAAGAAAAAGTGAAGACTTTCTCCCGCAACTTTGTAACACACGAACATGCTACCATTGTCTGTTTTGTACATGCACATGCTATGTGGGTGAAATTATGATACCATCCCAACTTTGAACTTTTTCAGAGTTCATTTGAAATGCTTTCATGTCCTATGGTTCGGCCCTCGTAATACCATGACCATTAGTCCCTGGCCAATGCCAGCTTTCAACTTTCTAAAACTAATGGCACTAACAGAAAGTTTATAATTTTCCTCCTCGCCCCTGGCCCATGACCATTAGTCCCGGTTTGTGCCACAAACCGAGACTAAAGGGTTGGTCCTCGTTACGGGCAGAGTTTAGTCCCACCTCGCCAACCGAAGGGGGCTCACACCGGTTTATAAGATCTTCCCTCTCTGCCTTGTTGAGCTCCTCTCAAAGTGAAAATAGATGCCCTAATAGAGAAAAGTTTAACCTAAATTCATAGTGAATTTCTCTGAAATTCATACAAATTTACTAGGAATTTAGGTTGAATTTTCTCTATAAGCGCATCTATCCTCATTTTTAGTAAGTTAATCACAAACTTGTGATTCAAACAATTTTCAAAGAATTCAAATTTTAACTATTCAAATTTGAAAACTAATGGCACTAACAGAAAGTTTATAATTTTTCTAAAACTATTGGCACTAACAGAAAGTTTATAATTTTGCTAACCTAAAAGCAAACAGAATTAAAAATTAAAGCAAAAAACAAAAGAAAATAAATAATGCAAAAAACAAATCAAAAAACAGGAAAAAACTATTTTTATAGTAAAGTTAATTAGAAAATAAAATAAATAAAGCAACAAAGAAAACAAAAAACTAAAAAAGTGTTTTTAAATTTGAAAACTAATGGCACTAACAGAAAGTTTATAATTTTTCTAAAACTAAAAGAAAAAAAGAATTAAAAAATAAAGCAAAAAACAAAAGGAAATAAATAATGCAGAAAACAAAACAAAAAACTGGAAAAATAGGGCTCACCCCTATAATATTTGTTATGACTAACTAAAATTACCAAATTGAGTATAATGATAAAACACAGTAATATTAAATAGCAGGAAAAAGATTGACTCAAAAATCAATTTTTATAGTAAAGTTATTCATAAACTAGTGATTCACACAAATTTTAAAAAAAATCAAATTTAAACTATTCAAAATTTAAAACTAATGGCACTAACAGAAAGTTTATAATTTTTGTGACCTAAAATAAAAAAGAAATCACTACAAAACTATAAGTATTTAGTTCTAAGTAGAAACAAAAAAAGTGCCACCTACTGGGCCCCCACGGCCTGAATACGACTAGAAACCCTACCATGGGCCAGGATTCAGGCCCGCGGGAGGCCCAGTAGGCCCACAGGCACAGATTGCAGTGTTAGGCCCGAAAGTCTGCTGTAGAGAGGAGCTCGAGAGGGAAGGCGCACCGCACCTTATAAACAGGTGCGCCTCCCTCTCAACTAGCAAGGTGGGACGGAATATTTGGGTTCAGGGCAGCACAGGCCTTTGGTCCCGGTTGGTGGCACCAACCAGGACTAAAGGGGGCATTGGTCATGGTTCCGTGACCAATGCCCCCTTTAGTCCCGGTTGGTGCCACCAACTGGGACCAAAGGCCGCCGCTTCCCGCCCTTTGGGCTGCTGAAAATTGGCCTTTGGTCCCGGTTGGTGGCACCAACCGGGACTAAAGGGGGGCATTAGTCCCGCTTGGTTGCTCTTGCTATATATAGAACACTTGTCCAAAATTTCATTCAGTTCCTCATTCTTCCCGCCGCCAATGCTTCCCTCTACCCCGACGCCCTGCTCCTCGTCGTCGTCGCCCGCGCACGTCGTCGCAGCCCCCGTCGTCGCCCGCGCCCCGCGCCGCCCTGTTGTCGCCCGCGCCGCCCCGACGTCGTCGCCGCCCCCGCCGTCGCCCAAGCCCCGTGCTTCCCCGAGCCCGCCGTCCTCGTCGCCCCTGCCCCGTCGCCGCCAGGCGCTGCCCCGACGCCGCCCGCCGCCCGCCCCCGCCAACGCCGTGGTCGTCGTCGACGCCATCGCCGCCGCCGCCGTCGCCCTAGCCGGCCGCCCCGGTTGTGAGCCGCCGCCGTCGAGGCTCTGTTTATATATGCTAAAATTTATACATATATGCAAGTATATATGTATTTTATATATGCAAAAATTTATATATCTAGCTAGGAAGAAGGAAGAAAGGAAGAAGAAAAAAACTTATATATGAGAAATGTATGTATGTATATATGAGAAATGTATGTATGTATAGATGTATGCATGTGGATACATGCGGGGGGTCGATATACCCCCTCTCCGATAGCATTTTTGTTCATTTTAGGTTAGTGTATATATATGTTGATGTATATATGCAAAAGATAGATTTTTAGAAAAAAAAACTATTTTTTCTGTTGATGATATGATGATGTTTTTTTTCATATATGCATTTTTTTCATATATGTATTAATTTTTTTTAAGTTGTTAGTAGATATCGATTTTAGGTTAGTGCATTTTATCACTAATTTTAGGTTAGTTGATCGATTTAGTGCATTTTATGTTTGTTGCATTTTAGGTTAGTGCATTTTATGTTAGTGGAGAGGAAAAAGTAAAATAAGGAAAAGGAAAATAAGTAGAGAAAGAAAGGAGAAGACGAGGAGAGGAAGAAGAGGAAGAAGAAGAAAAAAAGAGGAGAAGAAGAAGGAATAGAGGAGCTTCTGATTTTTTTTGTCCATATAGAAGGTGTTTGATGAAATGCTAGATGTTTTTTTCATATGATGTTTTTTTCATATATGTATTCATTTTTTAATTTAGGTTGTTAATTAGTAGATATCGATTTTAGGTTAGTGTAGAGGAAAAAGTAAAATAAGGAAAAGGAAGAAAAGAGGAAGAAGGAAGAAGGAAGAAGAAGAAGAAGAAGAAAAGGAAGGAGTGGAAAAAGGAAAATAAGAAGAGGAAGGCTTCTTTTTTCTTCATGGATGATGATGAGGGGTCGAGAGTGGGACGAGAGGTCAAGAGGTGTCGAGGGGAGAAAAACAATGTTATCAGGGACGAGGGTCGTCGAGGGGTCGAGAGAGGGACGAGGGGTCGAGAGAACTAAATAAGAAGAAGAAGAGGAGAGGAAGAAGAGGAGAAATAAATAAGAAGAAGAAAAAAGAAGAAAAAGAAGAGGAGAAGAAGAAAGGAAAAGTGGTATTTTCTCTTCTTCTCCACTTTTCCTTTCTTCTTCTCCTCTTTTTTTTATTCTTTTTTTTCTTCGATCTTCTCCTCTAGGATTTCAGGGTCGAGGGTTCAAGGGGTCAACACTCGAGGGTTTCAGGGTCGAGGGTTTGAGGGTTCTATAGGGTCGAGGGTCAAGGGTTCCAGGGTCGTCTAGGGGTCGAGGGTTCCAGGGTCGTCGAGGGTTCGAGGGGTCAAGGATCGCCGAGGGGTCGAGAGAGGTTTCCTAGTGTCAAAGTATTGAAGAAATCCATGCCTTCATCATTAGCCGGAAGTAACCAGGGCATGTTGGTACGAAGTTCTGCAAAGTTGTTCTGGAATGGAGTCCCGGATAGGATAATCCGCCTTTTGGTACGAATTCAGTAAAGGCCTCCCAAATAGCGATATTCGGAAGGCTCTTGCTGAACTTTGTACCAAAAAGCAAATGATCCTATCTGGGACTTCGTTCCAGAACAACTTTGAAGAGATTCGTACCATCATGCACATGTTACTTTCGCCTAATGATGAAGACATGGTTTTGTTGAATCCTTTGACACTACACAACCTCCCGACCCCTCGGCGATCCTCTCGAACATGAGAGGAAGAAGAGGATCGCCGAGGGGTCGAGGGTTCCAGGGTCGTCAAGGGTTCGAGGGGTCGAGGATCGCCGAGGGGTCGAGAGAGGTTTCCTAGTGTCAAAGTATTGAAGAAATCCATGCCTTCATCATTAGCCGGAAGTAACCAGGGCATGTTGGTACGAAGTTCTGCAAAGTTGCTCTGGAATGGAGTCCCGGATAGGATAATCCGCCTTTTGGTACGAATTCAGCAAAGGCCTTCCAAATAGCGATATTCGGAAGGCTCTTGCTGAACTTTGTACCAAAAAGCGAATTATCCTATCTGGGACTCCGTTCCAGAACAACTTTGAAGAGCTTCGTACCATCATGCACATGTTACTTTCGCCTAATGATGAAGACATAGTTTTGTTGAATCCTTTGACACTATGCAACCTCCCGACCCCTCGGCGATGCTCTCGAACATGAGAGGAAGAAGAGGATAAAAAAAGAAGAGGAAGAAGGAAAAAAAGAGGAGAAGAAAGAATAGAGGAGTTCTTCTCATCTATTCTTTCTTCTCCTCTTTTTTCTTCTTCTTCTTCCTCTTTTTTTTATCGGGAACGAGGGTCGTCGAGGGACATAGATGTAGTGTCGTCGTTGTCGATATATACCCCCTCACGATAGCTTACTATGATTAGGTAGCTAGTTCTACGTTTGGCACTAATATATCCATCTGTCATGTTTGAGTAATAATTGCCATGTTGTAAATATTTGTAGAAACTATGGACACCGCCCGAGACGATGCAAAAGAAGCGTTGTTGAGGGACATAATCACAGAAGGAAGTGATGCCGTCTCGTTGTTTCTCAACGACACCGATGGTCTGGAAGGAGAGGGTGAATAAGCTGGCTACGGTGACCTAATGCCGGTGCAAGAAGAAGAACATGAGGACGGCTCCGGTGACCCAATGCCGGTGCAAGAAGGAGACCGTGATGACGGCTCCGGTGACCGAACCGAGTCCGACCAGGTATATATATTAGTTAAGCCTGTGCTGACTAGCTGATTGATGCATTCATTGTTTTGGTATGTACACATATTAATTAAGTCTTTGTTCTTTTTTCTAGCCCTCCGGATCAAGCACAACTTCGGTAAAGAGACGAGGCCCGAAGAAAAAGTTGAGCTCGGATGAAAAGCTTGAGATCATAGCAATCGCGCCCGACGGCCAACCGATTGAACCCCTCCGGACAAAGAGCGCATTTGTTGCTCAGTGCAGGGTTCTGGTTAGGGACAAGATCCCGATAAGCATCCAGCAATGGTTTAAGCCGGCTACAGAAGACCCTGAGGTGTCTTATGTCAATGATATGCAGAAAAATGATCTTTGGACTAAGCTGAAGTCAAATTTCACCCTACCACCAGAGGATAATCCAGAGAACCCAGTTAAAGAGAAATTAATCAAGTCTTTTGCTCTTAAGAGGATGGCAGAACTATTCAGGAGGTGGAAGAAAGAGCTGAATAAGTTTGTCGAAAATAATGAGACACCAGAATTCAAGGGCAGATATGAGAAGATCAGAGATCACTGGCCCGCATTTGTGGCCCACAAGACATCGGAAAAGAGTAAGAAGATGTCGACGGCAAACAAGCAAAATGCTGTGAAGAAGATGCTTCACCATCGCACGGGGTCAGGTGGCTACCTCATAGCCCGGCCTAAGTGGGCCAAGACTGAGAATGATCTAGTTCATAAAGGGATCGAACCAGAGACAATTAGCTGGCCAGACCGTTGCCGGACTTGGTTCTTCGGGGCTGGCGGAACCTTGGACCCTGTAACAGGGAAGTGCGTTTGGACGAACGATCAAATGGACATACCAGTCAGGAAGCTTAAGCAGTATATCGAAGCAGCGCAGCAAGGGAAGTTCTTTCCAGACAGAGAGAACGACGAGCTCACAATGGCCCTCGGGAATCCTGAGCACCCTGGACGGACATGAGGCACGCTAGGCTCCATTCCGTGGAAGGTTGGGTTTCCGGACGCAGGCGGTTACAAATCCCATGAGAGGAGGAAAAAAGTGCAGCAGACCCAAATGCAGGCGCTGCAAGCAAGGGTAGACGCGATAGAGGAACGAGAAGCAAATCGCAGCAAATGTATTGTCGAAGCCTCCCCCGAAGCTACCCCGCCATCTCAGCACAGAAGCAGTGTGGCTTCCACCGAGCTGCTTCAGCCGGAGCATGCCTTGATGGCTCCTGCCAGCTATCCCGTGGATGCTATAACGGAGTCTCAAAATTGCCACCTTATGACGCAATGGATGAATATGAAGGTCAAGGCGGCTATTGGCTCCGTTTATCCTACTGAACCCGACGCAACTTTTCACTACCGGCCGATTCCAGAAGGATATGCTAGGGTGATGGTGGATGAAATAACAGGGGGATTTGAGGACCTCCAGCTTCACCAACCTACCGGTGAAGGGGAGACTCGGCTGGGGTCTGCTCTGCAGACTCCATGCCTATGGCGGAAGGAGCTCATCAACCTTCCGAACTGGACGCCTCCGCCTCCTCCTCCTCCTCCGGCAATTCTGGGCACTCCGCTTCCTCCACCGCCTCCTCCTTCAGCGAGTGACGATCAGGTCCCTCGGCCGGCTCCTTCTCCGGCGCATGGCGGCACTCCGACTCCTTCTCCGCCTGCGCCGACGTGCCCGAGCAGCCAGCCTCCTCCTTCTCCGCCTCGTCAGCAAGGCCGGAAGAGACCTGCCACCGCTCCAGCTGCTCCGGCGTGTCATAGTCCTTCTCCTCCGCCTTGTAAGCAAGTAAAGAAGACAACCGCTCCATCTGCTCGGTCGGCGTCTAGCAGTACAACCAAAGGCGGGAGGACATACAGATTCGGTCCTTCTCTGAAGACTCCAGAGAAGTTACCATATGAGAGGACCCCGGAGGAGAACGCCGAGATCGCGTGAACCGAAGTGGATGACTGGTTTCAAGGGTTGAGAGCAAAGAGACATACACCTCCGGAGGAGAAGGTAGATCCGGTGAAAGTGAAGCGCACTCTGGCTGCCCTGACAAAACCACCGAAGTCTCCGCCGAAAGGAAACTATGAGCGCATTATTGGAAAGGAATTTGCCGAAGCGGAGTGGTCGGGAAGTACTGTCAGTGATCAAAGGCTGAAAGAACAACGAGCTGGGAAACAAATTGCCCAGCTCGGCGAACAAGCGAAGCAATCATGCCCCCCGCTCAAGGTGCCTAGCCAGAACATCGCTAATGATCCGAGGATGGTGCTCGGTTATAGCAATCTTGCAGATTACCTGCCCGACGATGTACATTATGAACCCATGGACGTGCAGATACAAAGATACGAGTACGGGAAGCCTCTCGTCACAGATGAAAGATCTCTATCAACGATGATGCGAAGATTGCATGATTGGTACTTGAAAATCTACAGAGACTCTAGAGGGAGGAGTACTTTCTATGTGAAAGTTAAAAAGGAGCATGACCTCGTTGGAATTGAACTGTTGCCTGTTCCATTTGAGGAGTTCTATCAGTTTTTCAATCAATTGGCCCTCAATAAAACAACAGTCGCCTGCTACTGTCTGTAAGTAGTACTAATTCTATCATTAAGTTTCTCTATATAGCTTAGCTCTTTCATTGCATGTATTTATAATCATCCTCACTATATTATGCAGATTGAAGATCGCCGAACTGAAGAAAAGACAAGTCGGTGATATTGGGTTCATTAACACATATCTCATAGATGCAACTCAGGTTAAATTTCATGCCGCAGCTACCGAGGCCAACTTGCTACGATCGTTGGTAATAAATGAAAACAATGATATAATACTCTTTCCTTACAACTTCAAGTGAGTGTTACTGTCTTGTGCGTATTCGGTTTCCCTTATATATTAGTCAAGGTTATAGTAACGTAATTGATGAGTTATGCATGCGTGTGCAGTTTCCACTATATTCTCCTAGAGATTAAGCTTGAGCAGGGACTAGTAACCGTCTTAGACTCAAGATGAAAAGATCCCCAGGACTATGCAGACATGACTCAAATACTCGAGAAGTAAGTTAAATCGATCATTATCCACCATATCAGCAACTTTGTTTATTTCCTGATATATCAAGTAATTGTTTTCTTTGTCCGGCAGGGTTTGGAGAAAATTCGCCAGAAAAGCTCCGGGACTGCCGAAGGAGCTGCAATTTAGACACCCGAAAGTAAGTACTATAGTAGCATTTTAAGCGCATCTACTAGTCATTCAAGCACTAGTTTCATCAATACCATTTGGCATTCTTGATTATCAGTTTGATTAACCTCTATTTCTTGTAAAGTGGTTGTGGCAGGAACAAGGGAATGATTTCTGTGGATACTACGTTTGCGAGTCCATCCGCCACACGACCTGTGAGCGGGGCTACACTGACGAACAATATGAAGTACATAAATAACAACATTCACAATTTTATTTTATTACCATCATTTGTGTTGAGTTTCATTCATTCATATATATATGTATTGACCCCCTTCTTTAAATTAGATGTTTCGGAAGCGGGATGAACTCCTAGCACCAGCTCGCATGCGAGCAATTCAAGAGGAATTGGCGGCATTCTTTCTTGACCACATGATCCCTGAAGACGGAGAATTCTATGTGGACCCTGAGTCCGTATGATTATATTTGTAAGAGATAATTATTGTATATATGTAGCCGGTAGTGTCAGATAGATATACGAGAACTTGTTATTCGACCAATCTCTCGGAGAAGGAGAGGTGGTCGATATCACTTCTCTCTGTATGCATATATGTTCATGACGATCTTCTGTTTCATTCGTTTGCTTACTAGCTAGCTAGTGTGTCTAGTCCTCTCTATACGTATGTATAGTACGTAGCGTCGACCAAGCACGGACATAAGAGAGCACACTTCTCTCTATTAATTATAGCTAGCTAACACAATATATGAAACACCTAAATTAACCCCCTCCCCCCCAAAACCCCCAAACCCCCCCTAAAAAAAACAAAAACCCCAGCCACAGAAATGCTGACGCGTGGATGCCTATTGGTCCCGGTTGGTGCCACCAACCGGGACCAAAGGGTCTCCTGCCTGGGCTCTGCGCACTGCCCATGTGGAGGCCCATCAGTCCCGGTTCTGGATTGAACCGGGACTAAAGGGTCGGGGCATTAGTACCGACACTTTAGTCCCGGTTCAGGAACCGGGACTAAAGGCCCTTACGAACCGGGACTATAGGACCTTTTTCTACCAGTGAAGGTACACATCAATAACATGTATATCACATATACCTTTGTTCACCTTGCCATCCTTCTTATCCGCCAAATACTTGGGGCAGTTCCGCTTCCAGTGACTAGTCTATTTGCAGTAGAAGCACTCAGTCTCAGGCTTAGGTCCAGACTTGGGTTTCTTCTCTTGAACAACAACTTGTTTGCCGTTCTTATTGAAGTTCCCCTTCTTCTTCCCTTTGCCCTTTTTCTTGAAACTGGTGGTCTTTTTGACCATCAACACTTGATGCTCCTGTTGGGGAACGTAGTAATTTTGAAAATTTTCCTACGCACACGCAAGATCATGGTGATGCATAGCAACGAGGGGGAGAGTATTGTCTACGTACCAATGCAGACCGACTGCGGAAGCGATCTCACAACGTCCAGGAAGTAGTCGTACGTCTTCTTCCCGATCCGACCGATCCAAGCACCGTTACTCCGGCACCTCCGAGTTCTTAGCACACGTTCAGCTCGATGACGATCCTCGGGCTCCGATCCAGCAAAGCGTCGAGGAAGAGTTCCGTCAGCACGACGGCGTGGTGACGATCTTGATGTACTACCGACGCAGGGCTTCGCCTAAGCACTGTAACGGTATGATCGAGGTGGAATTTGGTGGCAGGGGGCACCGCACACGGCTAAGGAACGATCTCAAGGATCAACTTGTGTGTCTATGAGGTGCCCCCTGCCCCTGTATATAAAGGATGGAGAAGGAGGAGGCCGGCCAAGGCAAAGGTGCGGCCAGGATAGGGAGTCCTACTAGGACTCCAAGTCCTAGTAGGAGTCCACCAAAAGGGGAGGAAGGAAGAAGGAATAGGAGGAGAAGGAGAGGTGGCCGGCCCCCTTTTCCCTAGTCCAATTCGGACCAAAGGGGAGGGGGGCGCAGCAGCCTTTTCCTCTTCCCACTAAAGCCCATCAAGGCCCATTACCTCTCCCGTAACTACCCGGTACTTCGAAAAATACCCGAATCACTCGGAACCTTTCCGATGTCCGAATATAGTCGTCCAATATATCGATCTTTACGTCTCGACCATTCCGAGACTCCTCGTCATGTCCCCAATCTCATCCGGGACTCCGAACTCCTTCGGTACATCAAAACTCATAAACTCATAATATAACTGTCATCGAAACCTTAAGCGTGCGGACCCTACGGTTCGAGAACAATGTAGACATGACCGAGGCACATCTCCGGTCAATAACCAATAGCGGGACCTGGATGCCCATATTGGCTCCTACATATTCTACGAAGATCTTTATCGGTCAGACCGCATAACAACATAGGTTGTTCCCTTTGTCATCGGTATGTTACTTGCCCGAGATTCGATCGTCGGTATCCAATACCTAGTTCAATCTCGTTACCGGCAAGTCTCTTTACTCGTTCTGTAATACATCATCCCACAACTAACTCATTAGTTGCAATGCTTGCAAGGCTTAAGTGATGTGCATTACCGAGAGGGCCCAGAGATACCTCTCCGACAATCGGAGTGACAAATCCTAATCTCGAAATACGCCAACCCAACATCTACCTTTGGAGACACCTGTAATGCTCCTTTATAATCACCCAGTTACGTTGTGACGTTTGGTAGCACCCAAAGTGTTCCTCCGGCAAACGGGAGTTGCATAATCTCATAGTCATAGGAACATGTATAAGTCATGAAGAAAGCAATAGCAACATACTAAACGATCGTGTGCTAAGCTAATGGAATGGGTCATGTCAATCAGATCATTCAACTAATGATGTGACCTCGTTAATCAAATAACAACTCTTTTGTCCATGGTTAGGAAACATAACCATCTTTGATTAACGAGCTAGTCAAGTAGAGGCATACTAGTGACACTCTGTTTGTCTATGTATTCACACATGTATTATGTTTCCGGTTAATACAATTCTAGCATGAATAATAAACATTTATCATGATATAAGGATATAAATAATAACTTTATTATTGCCTCTAGGGCATATTTCCTTCAGTCTCCCACTTGCACTAGAGTCAATAATCTAGTTCACATCGCCATGTGATTTAGCAGCAATAGTTCACATCACCATGTGATTAACACCCACAGTTCACATCGTCATGTGACCAACACTCAAAGGGTTTACTAGAGTCAGTAATCTAGTTCACATCTCTATGTGATTAACACCCAAAGAGTACTAAGGTGTGATCATGTTTTGCTTGTGAGATAATTTTAGTCAACGGGTGTGTCACATTCAGATCCGTAAGTATTTTGCAAAATTCTATGTCTATAATGCTCTGCATGGAGCTACTCTAGCTAATTGCTCCCACTTTCAATATGTATCCAGATTGAGACTTTAGATTCATCTGAATTAGTGTCAAAAACTTGCACCGACGTAACCCTTTACGATGAACCTTTTTGTCACGTCCATAATCGAGAAACATATCCTTATTTCACTAAGGATAATTCTGACCGCTGTCCAGTGATCTACTCCTAGATCACTATTGTACTCCCTTGCCAAATCAGTGCAGGGTATACAATAGATCTGGTAAACAGCATGGCATACTTTATAGAACCTATGAATGAGGCATAGGGAATGACTTTCATTCTCTTTCTATCTTCTGCCGTGGTCGGGCTTTGAGTCTTTACTCAACTTCACACCTTGTAACACAGGCAAGAAACTTTTTCTTTGACTGTTCCATTTTGAACTACTTCAAAATCTTGTCAAGGTATGTACTTATTGAAAAACTTATCAAGCGTCTTGATCTATCTCTATAGATCTTGAAGCTCAATATGTAAGCAGCTTTACCGATGTCTTTCTTTGAAAAACTCCTTTCAAACACTCCTTTTATGCTTTACAGAATAATTCTACATTATTTCCGATCAACAATATGTCATTCACATATACTTATCAGAAATGCTGTAGTGCTCCCACTCACTTTCTCGTAAATACAGGCTTCACTGCAAGTCTGTATAAAGCTATATGCTTTGATCAACTCATCAAAGCGTATATTCCAACTCCGAGATGTTTGCACCAGTCCACAGATAGATCGCTGGAGCTTGCATATTTAGTTAACACCTTTAGGATCGACAAAACCTTCTAGTTGCATCGTATACAACTCTTCTTTAGCAAATCCATTAAGGAATGCAGTTTTGTTTATCCATTTGCCAGATTTCATAAAATGCGGCAATTGCTAACATGATTCAGACAGACTTAAGCATAGATACGAGTGAGAAAATCTCATCGTAGTCAACACCTTGAACTTGTCAAAAACCTTTTGTGACAATTCTAGCTTTGTAGATAGTAACACTACTATCAGCGTCCGTCTTCCTCTTGAAGATCCATTTATTTTCTATGGCTTGCCGATCATCGGGCAAGTCAACCAAAGTCCATACTTTGTTCTCATACATGGATCATATCTCAGATTTCATGGCTTCAAACCATTTCGCGGAATTTGGGCTCATCATCGCTTCCTCATAGTTCGTAGGTTCGTCATGGTCAAGTAACATGACCTCCAGAACAGGATTACCGTACCACTCTGGTGCGGATTTCACTCCGGTTTTCCTACGAGATTCGGTAGTAACTCGATCCGAAGTTTCATGATCATTATCATTAGCTTCCTCACTAATTGGTGTAGGAGTCACAAGAACAGATTTCTGTGATGAACTACTTTCCAATAAAGGAGAAGGTACAATTACCTTATCAAGTTCTACTTTCCTCCCACTCACTTCTTTCGAGAGAAACTCCTTCTCCAGAAAGTTTCTGAATTTTAGCAACAAAAGTCTTGCCTTCAGATCTGTGATAGAAGGTGTATCCAATAGTTTCCTTTGGATATTCTATGAAGACGCACTTCTCCGATTTGAGTTTGAGCTTATCAGGATGAAACTTTTTCATATAAGCATCGCAACCCCAAACTTTAAGAAACGACAGCTTAGGTTTCTTGCCAAACCATAGTTCACACGGTGTCGTCTCAACGGATTTAGATGGTGCCCTATTTAACGTGAATGCAGCTGTCTCTAATGCATAACCCCAAAACGATAGTGGTAAATCGGTAAGAAACATCATAGATTGCACTATATCCAATAAAGTACGGTTATGACGTTCGGACACACCATTATGCTGTGGTGTTCCAGGTGGCGTGAGTAGTGAAACTATTTCACATTGTTTTAACTGAAGACCAAACTCGTAACTCAAATATTTTACCTCTGCGATCATATCGTAGAAACTTTTATTTTCTTGTCACGATGGTTTTCCACTTCACTCTGAAATTCTTTGAACTGTTCAAATGTTTCAGACTTATGTTTCATCAAGTAGATATCCTCATATCTGCTCAAGTCATCTGTGAAGATCAGAAAATAATGATACCTGTCGCGAGCCTCAATATTCATCGGACCACATACATCAGTATGTATGATTTTCCACAAATCTGTTGCTCGCTCCATTGTTCCGAAGAACAGAGTTTTAGTCATCTTGCCCATGAGGCATGGTTCGCAAGCATCAACTGATTCACAATCAAGTGATTCCAAAAGCCCATCAGCATGGAGTTTCTTCATGCGCTTTACACCAATATGACCTAAACATCAGTGCCACAAATAAGTTGCACTATCATTATTAACTTTGCATCTTTTGGTTTCAATATTATGATTATGTGTATTACTACGATCGAGATCCAACGAACTATTTTCATTGGGTGTGTAACCATATAAGGTTTTATTCATGTAAACAGAACAACAATTTATTCTTTTACTCAAATGAATAACTTTATTAGAATATACATGATCAAATCATATTCATGCTCAACGCAAACACCAAATAACACTTCTTTAGGTTCAACACTAATCCCGAAATTATAGGGAGTGTGTGATGATGATCATATCAATCTTGGAACTACTTCCAACACACATCGTCACTTCACCCTTAACTAGTCTCTGTTTATTCTGCAACTCCCGATTCGAGTTACTACTCTTAGCAACTGAACTAGCATCAAATACTAAGGGGTTGCTATAAACACTAGTAAAGTACACATCAATAACATGTATATCAAATATACTTATGTTCACTTTTCCATCCTTCTTATCCGCCAATCACTTGGGGTAGTTCCGCTTCCAGTGACCAGCCCCTTTGCAATATAAGCACTTAGTCTCAGGCTTAGGATCAGACTTGGGCTTCTTCACTTGAACAGCAACTTGCTTGCCGTTCTTCTTGAAGTTCCCCTTCTTCCCTTTGCCCTTTTCTTGAAACTAGTGGTCTTGTCAACCATCAACACTTGATGTTTTTCTTGATTTCTACCTTCGTTGATTTCAGCATCACGAAGAGCTTAGGAATTACTTTTGTCATCCCTTGCATATTATAGTTCATCACAAAGTTCTACTAACTTGGTGATGGTGACTAGAGAATTCTGTCAATCACTATCTTATCTGGAAGATTAACTCCCACTTGATTCAAGCGATTGTAGTACTCAGACAATCTGGGCACATGCTCACTAGTTGAGCGATTCTCCTCCATCTTTTAGCTATAGAACTTGTTGGAGACTTCATATCTCTCAACTCGGGTATTTGCTTGAAATATTAACTTCAACTCCTGGAACATCTCATATGTTCCATGACGTTCAAAACGTCTTTGAAGTCCCGATTCTAAGCTATTAAGCATGGTGCACTAAACTATCAAGTAGTCATCATATTGAGCTAGCCAAACGTTCATAACGTCTGCATCTGCTCCTGCAATAGGTCTTTCACCTAGCGGTGCATCAAGGACATAATTCTTCTATGCAGCAATGAGGATAAACCTCTGATCACGGATCCAATCCGCATCTTTGCTACTAACATCTTTCAACACAATTTTCTCTAGGAACATATCAAAATAAACATAGGGAAGCAACAACGCGAGCTATTGATCTACAACATAATTTGCAAAATACTACCAGGACTAAGTTCATGATAAATTTAAGTTCAATTTAATCATATTACTTAAGAACTCCCACTTAGATAGACATCCCTCTAATCCTCTAAGTGATCACGTGATCCAAATCAACTAAACCATAACCGATCATCACGTGAGATGGAGTAGTTTTCAATGGTGAACATCGTTATGTTGATCATATCTACTATATGATTCACGCTCGACCTTTCGGTCTCTGTGTTCCGAGGCCATATCTGCATATGCTAGGCTCGTCAAGTTTAACCTGAGTATTCTGCGTGTGCAAAACTGGCTTGCACCCGTTGTAGATGGACGTAGAGCTTATCACACCCGATCATCACGTGGTGTCTGGGCACGACGAACTTTGGCAACGGTGCATACTCAGGGAGAACACTTCTTGATAATTTAGTGAGAGATCATCTTATAATGCTACCGTCAATCAAAGCAAGATAAGATGCATAAAAGATGAACATCACATGCAATCAATATAAGTGATATGATATGGCCATCATCATCTTGTGCTTGTGATCTCCATCTCTGAAGCACCGTCATGATCACCATCGTCACCGGCGCGACACCTTGATCTCCATCGTAGCATCGTTGTCGTCTCGCCAATCTTATGCTTCCACGACTATCACTACCGCTTAGCAATAAAGTAAAGCGTTACATCGCGATTGCATTGCATACAATAAAGCGACAACCATATGGCTCCTGCCAGTTGCCGATAACTCGGTTACAAAACATGATCATCTCATACAATAAAATCAGCATCATGCCTTGACCATATCACATCACAACATGCCCTGCAAAAACAAGTTAGACGTCCTCTACTTTGTTGTTGCAAGTTTTACGTGGCTGCTACGGGCTTAAGTAAGAACTCATCTCACCTACGCATCAAAACCACAACGATAGTTCGTCAAATAGACTCCGTTTTAACCTTCTCAAGGACCGGGCGTAGTCACACTTGGTTCAACTAAAGTTGGAGAGACAGTCTTCCGCAAGCCATCTATGTGCAAAGCACGTCGAGGGAACCGGTCTCGCGTAAGAGTACGCGTAAGGTTGGTCCGGATCGTCTCGTCCAACAATACCGCCGAACCAAAGTATGACATGCTGGTAGGCAGTATGACTTGTATCGCCCACAACTCACTTGTGTTCTACTCGTGCAAATAACATCAAACCATAAAACCTAGGCTCGGATGCCACTGTTGGGGAACGTAGTAATTTCGAAAATTTTCCTACGCACACGCAAGATCATGGTGATGCATAGCAACGAGGGGGAGAGTATTGTCTACGTACCAACGCAGACCGACTGCGGAAGCGATCTCACAACGTAGAGGAAGTAGTCGTACGTCTTCTTCCCGATCCGACCGATCCAAGCACCGTTACTCCGGCACCTCCGAGTTCTTAGCACACGTTCAGCTCGATGACGATCCTCGGGCTCCGATCCAGCAAAGCGTCGAGGAAGAGTTCCGTCAGCACGACGGCGTGGTGACGATCTTGATGTACTACCGACGCAGGGCTTCGCCTAAGCACTGTAACGGTATGATCGAGGTGGAATTTGATGGCAGGGGGCACCGCACACGGCTAAGGAACGATCTCAAGGATCAACTTGTGTGTCTATGAGGTGCCCCCTGCCCCTGTATATAAAGGATGGAGAAGGAGGAGGCCGGCCAAGGCAAAGGTGCGGCCAGGATAGGGAGTCCTACTAGGACTCCAAGTCCTAGTAGGAGTCCACCAAAAGGGGAGGAAGGAAGAAGGAATAGGAGGAGAAGGAGAGGTGGCCGGCCCCCTTTTCCCTAGTCCAATTCGGACCAAAGGGGAGGGGGGCGCAGCAGCCTTTTCCTCTTCCCACTAAAGCCCATCAAGGCCCATTACCTCTCCCGTAACTACCCGGTACTTCGAAAAATACCCGAATCACTCGGAACCTTTCCGATGTCCGAATATAGTCGTCCAATATATCGATCTTTACATCTCGACCATTCCGAGACTCCTCGTCATGTCCCCAATCTCATCCGGGACTCCGAACTCCTTCGGTACATCAAAACTCATAAACTCATAATATAACTGTCATCGAAACCTTAAGCGTGCGGACCCTACGGTTCGAGAACAATGTAGACATGACCGAGACACATCTCCGGTCAATAACCAATAGCGGGACCTGGATGCCCATATTGGCTCCTACATATTCTACGAAGATCTTTATCGGTCAGACCGCATAACAACATACGTTGTTCCCTTTGTCATCGGTATATTACTTGCCCGAGATTCGATCGTCGGTATCCAATACCTAGTTCAATCTCGTTACCGGCAAGTCTCTTTAATCGTTCTATAATACATCATCCCACAACTAACTCATTAGTTGCAATGCTTGCAAGGCTTAAGTGATGTGCATTACCGAGAGGGCCCAGAGATACCTCTCCGACAATCGGAGTGACAAATCCTAATCTCGAAATACGCCAACCCAACATCTACCTTTGGAGACACCTGTAATGCTCCTTTATAATCACCCAGTTACGTTGTGACGTTTGGTAGCACCCAAAGTGTTCCTCCGGCAAACGGGAGTTGCATAATCTCATAGTCATAGGAACATGTATAAGTCATGAAGAAAGCAATAGCAACATACTAAACGATCGTGTGCTAAGCTAATGGAATGGGTCATGTCAATCAGATCATTCAACTAATGATGTGACCTCGTTAATCAAATAACAACTCTTTTGTCCATGGTTAGGAAACATAACCATCTTTGATTAACGAGCTAGTCAAGTAGAGGCATACTAGTGACACTCTGTTTGTCTATGTATTCACACATGTATTATGTTTCCGGTTAATACAATTCTAGCATGAATAATAAACATTTATCATGATATAAGGAAATAAATAATAACTTTATTATTGCCTCTAGGGCATATTTCCTTCAGCTCCTTCTTGGTTTCTACCTCCGCAGCCTTTAGCATTGCGAAAAGCTCGGCAATCATCTTATCCATCCCTTGCATGTTATAGTTCATCACGAAGCTCTTGTAGCTTGGTGGCAGTGATTGAAGAATTCTGTCAATAACACTATCATCCGGAAGATTAACTCCCAGTTGAACTAAGTGATTGTTGTACCCAGACATTCTGAGTATATGCTCACTAACAGAACTATTCTCCTCCATCTTGCAGCTGTAGAACTTATTGGAGACTTCATATCTATCAATCCGGGCATTTTCTTGAAATATTAACTTCAACACCTGGAACATCTCATATGTTCCATGACGTTCAAAACATTGTTGAAGTCCCGGTTCTAAGCTGTAAAGCATGGCACACTGAACTATCGAGTAGTCATCAGCTTTGCTATGCCTGACGTTCATAACATCTGGTGTTGCTCCTGCAGTGGGTTTGGCACCTAGCGGTGCTTCCAGGACGTAATTCTTCTGTTCAACAATAAGGATAATCCTCAAGTTACGGACCCAGTCCGTGTAATTGCTACCATCATCTTTCAACTTTGCTTTCTCAAGGAACACATTAAAATTCAATGGAACAACAGCACGGGCCATCTATCTACAACAACATAGACATGCAAAATACTATCAGGTACTAAGTTCATGATAAATTAAAGTTTAGTTAATCAAATTATTAAAGAACTCCCACTTAGATAGACATCCCTCTAATCATCTAAGTGATCACGTGATCCATATCAATTAAACCATGTACGATGATCACGTGAGATGGAGTAGTTTTCAATGGTGAACATCATTATGTTGATCATATCTTCTATATGATTCACGCTCGACCTTTCGATCTCTAGTGTTCCGAGGCCATATCTGCATATGCTAGGCTCGTCAAGTTTAACCCGAGTATTCTGCATGTGCAAAACTGGCTTGCACCCGTTGTGTGTGAATGTAGAGCTTATCACACCCGATCATCACGTGGTGTCTCGGCACGACGAACTTTCGCAACGGTGCATACTCAGGGAGAACACTTGTACCTTGAAATTTAGTGAGAGATCATCTTATAATGCTACCGTGGATCTAAGCAAAATAAGATGCATAAAAGAAAAAAATCACATGCAATCAATATAAGTGATATGATATGGCCATCATCATCTTGTGCTTGTGATCTCCATCTCTGAAGCACCGTCATGATCACCATCGTCACCGGTGCGACACCTTGATATCCATCGTAGTATCGTAGTCGTCTCGCCAAAAGTTGCTTCTACGACTATCGCTACCGCTTAGTGATAAAGTAAAGCCATTACAGGGCGATTGCATTGCATACAATAAAGCGACAACCATATGGCTCATGCTAGTTGCCGATAACTCGGTTACAAAACAGGATCATCTCATACAATAAAATATAGCATCATGTCTTGACCATATCACATCACAACATGCCCTGCAAAAACAAGTTAGATGTTCTCTACTTTGTTGTTGCAAGTTTTACATGGCTGCTACGGGCTGAGCAAGAACCGTTCTTACCTTCGCATCAAAACCACAATGATAGTTTATCAAGTTAGTGCTGATTTAACCTTCTCAAGGACCGGGCATAGCCACACTGGATTCAACTAAAGTTGGAGAAACTGACATCCGCCAGCCACCTGTGTGCAAAGCACGTCAGTAGAACTAGTCTCGCGTAAGCGTACGCGTAATGTCGGTCCGGGCCACTTCATCCAACAATACCGCCGAACCAAAGTGTGACATGGTGGTAACCAGTATGACTTGTATCGTCCACAACTCACTTGTGTTCTACTCGTGCATATAACATCTATGCATAAACCAGGCTCGGATGCCACTGTTGGGAAACGTAGTAATTTCAAAAAAAATCTTACGCACACACAGCATCATGGTGATGCATAGCAACGAGACGGGAGAGTGTGTCCACGTACCCTCGTAGACTGAAAGCGGAAGCGTTAGCACAACGCGGTTGATGTAGTCGTACGTCTTCATGATCCAACCGATCCATGTACCGAATGCACGACACCTCTGAGTCCAGCACACGTTCAGCTCGATGACGTCCCACGAACTCCGATCCAGCAGATCTTCACGGGAGAGTTTCGTCAGCACAACGGCGTGATGATGGTGATGATGATGCTTGCTACCTCTTGAGCACTGCGTTGGTTTTCCCCGAAGAGGAAGGGATGATGCAGCAAAGTAGCGTAAGTATTTCCCTCAGTTTTTGAGAACCAAGGTATCAATCCAGTAGGACGCTACGCGCCAGTCCCTCGTACCTGCACAAAACAAATAAATCCTCGCAACCAACGCGATAAGGGGTTGTCAATCCCTACACGACCACTTATGAGAGTGAGATCTGATAGATATGATAAGATAATATTTTTGGTATTTTTGTGATAAAGATGCAGAGTAAAATAAAAGCAAAGTAAAAGCAAAGGAAATAACTAAGTATTGGGAGATTAATATGATGAAGATAGACCCGGGGGCCATAGGTTTCACTAGTGGCTTCTCTCTAGAGCATAAGTATTCTACGGCGGGTGAACAAATTACTGTTGAGCAATTGACGAAATTGAACATAGTTATGAGAATATCTAGGTATGATCATGTATATAGGCATCATGTCCGAGACAAGTAGACCGACTCCTGCCTGCATCTACTACTATTACTCCACTCATCGACCGCTATCCAGCATGCATCTAGAGTATTAAGTTAATGAAAACAGAGTAACGCCTTAAGCAAGATAACATGATGTAGAGGGATAAACTCATGCAATATGATGAAAACCCCATCTTGTTATCCTTGATGGAAACAATACAATACGTGCCTTGCTGCCCCTACTGTCACTGGGAAAGGACACCACAAGATTGAACCCAAAGCTAAGCACTTCTCCCATGGCAAGAAAGATCAATCTAGTAGGCCAAACCAAACTGATAATTCAAAGAGACTTGCAAAGATAACCAATCATACATAAAAGAATTCAAAGAAGTTTCAAATATTGTTCATAGATAGACTTGATCATAAACCCACAATTCATCGGTCTCAACAAACACACCGCAAGAAGAAGATTACATCGAATAGTTCTCCACAAGAGAGGGGGAGAACATTGTATTGAGATTCAAAAAGAGAGAAGAAGCCATCTAGATACTAACTATGGACCCGTAGGTCTGAGGTAAACTACTCACACTTCATCGGAGGTGCTATGGTGTTGATGTAGAAGCCCCCCGTGATGGATGCCCCCTCTGGCGGAGCTCCGGAAGAGGCCCCAAGATGGGATCTCGTGGATACAAAAAGTTACGGCGGTGGAATTAGGGTTTTGGCTCTGTATCTGATCGTTTGGGGGTACGTAGGTATATATAGGAGGAAGAAGTACGTCGGTGGAGCAACAGGGGGCCCACGAGGGTGGAGGGCGCGCCTGGGGGGGGGGGGGGGGTAGGTGCGCCCCCTACCTCGTGGCCTCCTCTTTTGTGTCTTGACGTAGGGTCCAAGTCTCCTGGATCATGTTCATTGAGAAAATCACGTTTCTGAAGGTTTCATTCCATTTGGACTCCGTTTGATATTCCTTTTGATTCGAAACCCTAAAACAGGCAAAAAACAGCAATTCTAGGTTGGGCCTCTGGTTAATAGGTTAGTCCCAAAAATAATATAAAAGTGGATAATAAAGCCCAGTAATGTCCAAAACAGTAGATAATATAGCATGCAGCAATCAAAAATTATAGATACGTTGGAGACGTATCAAGCATCCCCAAGCTTAATTCCTGCTCGTCCTTGAGTAGGTAAATGATAAAAATAGAATTTTTGATGCGGAGTGCTACTTGGCATGATTTTAATGTAATTCTTCTTAATTGTGGTATGAACATTCAGATCCGAAAGAGTCAAGATAAAAGTTTAATATTGACATAAAAATAATAATACTTCAAGCTTTCTAGCAAAGCAATCATGTCTTCTCAAAATAGCATGGCCAAAGAAAGTTATCCCTACAAAATCATATAGTCTGGCTATGCTCCATCTTCACCACACAAAATATTTAAATCATGCACAACCCCGATGACAAGCCAAGCAATTGTTTCATACTTTTGGTGTTGTCAAACTTTTTCAATCTTCACGCAATACATGAGCGTGAGCCATGGATATAACACTATAACTGGAATAGAATGGTGGTTGTGGAGAAGACAAAAAGGGAGAAGATAGTCTCACATCAACTAGGCGTATCAACGGGCTGTGGAGATGCCCATCAATAGATATCAATGTGAGTGAGTTGGGATTGCCATGCAACAGGTGAAGGAAATATGCCCTAGAGGCAATAATAAAGTTATTATTTATTTCCTTATATCATGATAAATGTTTATTATTCATGCTAGAATTGTATTAACCGGAAACATAATACATGTGTGAATACATAGACAAACAGAGTGTCACTAGTATGCCTCTACTTGACTAGCTCGTTAATCAAAGATGGTTATGTTTCCTAACCATGAACAAAGAGTTGTTATTTGATTAACGAGGTCACATAATTAGTTGAATGATCTGATTGACATGACCCATTTCATTAGCTTAGCACCCGATCGTTTAGTATGTTGCTATTGCTTTCTTCATGACTTATACATGTTCCTATGACTATGAGATTATGCAACTCCCGTTTGCCGGAGGAACACTTTGGGTACTACCAAACGTCACAACGTAACTGGGTGATTATAAAGGAGTACTACAGGTGTCTCCAATGGTAGATGTTGGGTTGGCGTATTTCGAGATTAGGGTTTGTCACTCCGATTGTCGGAGAGGTATCTCTGGGCCCTCTCGGTAAGACACATCACATAAGCCTTGCAAGCATTATAACTAAGATGTTAGTTGTGAGATGATGTATTATGGAACGAGTAAAGAGACTTGCCAGTAACGAGATTGAACTAGGTATTGGATACCGACGATCGAATCTCGGGCAAGTAACATACCGATGACAAAGGGAACAACGTATGTTGTTATGCGGTCTGACCGATAAAGATCTTTGTAGAATATGTAGGAGCCAATATGGGCATCCAGGTCCCGCTATTGGTTATTGACCGGAGACGTGTCTCGGTCATGTCTACATTGTTCTCGAACCGTAGGGTCCGCACGCTTAACGTTACGATGACAGTTATTATGAGTTTATGCATTTTGATGTACCGAAGGTTGTTCGGAGTCCCGGATATGATCACGGACATGACGAGGAGTCTCAAAATGGTCGAGACATAAAGATTGATATATTGGAAGCCTATGTTTGGACATCGGAAGTGTTCCGGTTGAAATCGGGAATTTTACCGGAGTACCGGGAGGTTACCGGAACCCCCCGGGAACCAAATGGGCCTTATTGGGCCTTAGTGGAAAGGTGAAAGGGGCAGCCCAAGGTGGGCTGCACGCCTCCCCCCTCCCCTAGTCCTATTAGGACTAGGAGAGGTGGCCAGCCCCCTTCTCCCTCTCTCTCTCTCTCTCTCGAGGAGTCCTATTAGGAATAGGATTGGGGGGGGAGTCCTACTCCCGGTAGGAGTAGGACTCCTCCTGCGCCCTCCTCCTTTGGCCGGCCAGCCCTCCCCCTGGCAACCTTTATATACGGGGGCAGGGGGCACCTCTAGACACACAAGTTGATCATTGAGATCGTTCCTTAGCCGTGTGCGGTGCCCCCTGCCACCAAATTCCACCTCGATCATACCTTGTAGTGCTTAGGCGAAGCCCTGCGTCGGTAGTACATCAAGATCATCACCACGCCATCGTGCTGACGGAACTCTTCCTCGACGCTTTGCTGGATCGGAGCCCGAGGATCGTCATCGAGCTGAACGTGTGCTAAGAACTCGGAGGTGCCGGAGTAACGGTGCTTGGATCGGTCGGATCGGGAAGAAGACGTACGACTACTTCCTCTATGTTGTGTCAACGCTTCCGTTGCGATCTACAAGGGTACGTAGATCAGACTCTCCCCCTCGTTGCTATGCATCACCATGATCTTGCGTGTGCGTAGGAAAATTGTTGAAATTACTACGTTCCCCAACAACGGGTGCACTAGAGCTATAAGTATATGAAAGCTCAACAAAAGAAACTAAGTGGGTGTGCATCCAACTTGCTTGCTCATGAAGACCTAGGGCAATTTGAGGAAGCCCATCATTGGAATATACAAGCCAAGTTCTATAGTGAAAAATTCCCACTAGTATATGAAAGTGATAACATAGGAGACTCTCTATCATGAATATCATGGTGCTACTTTGAAGCACAAGTGTGGTAAAAGGATAGTAACATTGTCCCTTCTCTCTTTTTCTCTCATTTTTTCCTTTTTTTATTTGGGCCTTTTCTCTTTTTTATGCCCTCTTTTCCTTCTTTTTCCTTTTTTCGTCCGGAGTCTCATCCCGACTTGTGGGGGAATCATAGTCTCCATCATCCTTTCCTCACTGGGACAATGCTCTAATAATGATGATCATCACACTTTTATTTTTCTTACCACTCAACAATTACAACTCGATACTTAGAACAAAATATGACTCTATATGAATGCCTTCGACGGTGTACCGGGATGTGCAATGAATCAAGAGTGACACGTATGGAAGAATTATGAATGGTGGCTTTGCCCCAAATACGATGTCAACTACATGATCATGCTAAGCAATATGACAATGATGGAGTGTGTCATAATAAACGGCACAGTGGAAAGTCGCATGTCAATATATCTCGAAATGGCTATGGAAATGCCATAATAGGTAAGTATGGTGGCTGTTTTGAGGAGGGTATATGGTGGGTGTATGATACCAGCGAAAGGTGCGCGGTATTAGAGAGGCTAGCAAAGGTGGAAGGGTGAGAAAAGTGCGTATAATCCATGGACTCAGCATTAGTCATAAAGAACTCATATACTTATTGAAAAAATCTACAAGTTATCAAAGCAAAGTATTACGCGCATGCTCCTAGGGGGATATATTGGTAGGAAAAGACCATCGCTCGTCCCCGACCGCCACTCATAAGGAAGACAATCAAAAAATAAAGCATGCTTCGACTTCAGCACATAACGGTTCACCATACGTGCATGCTACGGGAATCACAAACTTTAACACAAGTATTTCTCAAATTCACAACTACTCAACTATTATAACTCTAATATCACCATCTTCATATCTCAGAACAATTATCAAGCATCAAACTTCTCATAGCATTCAACACAATCATAAGGAAGTTCTTTTACTATTCTTGAATTCCAAGCATATTAGGATTATTTAAGCAAATTACCATGCTATTTAAGACTCTCAAAATAATCTAAGTGAAGCATGAGAGACCAATAGTTTCTATCAAAACAAATCCACCACCGTGCTCTAAAAGATATAAGTGAATTACTAGAGCAAAACTATATAACTCAAATGATATAAGCGAAGCACATAGAGTATTCTAACAAATTCCAAATCATGTATGGCTCTCTAAAAATGTGTGTACAGCAAGGATGATTGTGGTAAACTAAAAAGTAAATACTCAAATCATACAAGACGCTCCAAGCAAAACACATATCATGTGGCGAATAAAAATATAGCTCCAAGTAAAGTTACCAATAGAAGTAGACGAAAGAGGGGATGCCTTCTGGGGCATCCCCAAGCTTTGGCTTTTAGGTGTCCTTAGATAATCTTGGGGGTGCCATGGGCATCCCCAAGCTTAGGCTCTTGCCACTCCTTGTTCCATAATCCATCAAATCTTTACCCAAAACTTGAAAACTTCACAACACAAAACTCAAAGTAGAAAATCTCATGAGCTCCGTTAGCGAAAGACAACAAAAGACAACTTCAAGGTACTGTAATGAACTCATTCTTTATTTATATTGGTGTTAAACCTACTGTATTCCAACTTCTCTATGGTTTTTAAACTATTTTATTAGCCATAGATTCATCAAAATAAGCAAACAACACACGAAAACAGAATCTGTCAAAAACAGAACAGTCTTTAGTAATCTGTAGCTAGCGCAAGATCTGGAACCCCAAAAATTCTAAAATAACTTTCTGGACATGAGGAATTTATCTATTAATCATCTTCAAAAATAATTAACTAAATATCACTTTCCAAATAAAAATGGAAGCAGTTCTCATGAGCGCTAAAGTTTCTGTTTTTTACAGCAAGTGTAACAAGACTTTCCCCAAGTCTTCCCAACGCTTCTACTTGGCAAAAACACTAATTAAACACAAAAAAACGCAAACAAAACAGAGGCTAGATAAATTATTGATTACTAAACAGGAGAAAAAAGCAAGGAATAAAAATAAAATTGGTTGCCTCCCAACAAGCGCTATCGTTTAACGCCCCTAGCTAGGCATAACAAGCAAGGATAGATCTAGGTATTGCCATCTTTGGTAGGCAATACATAAGTGGCTCTCATAATAGATTCATAAGGTAATTTAATTTTCTTTCTAGGGAAGTGTTCCATGCCTTTCCTTAATGGAAATTGGAATCTAATATTTCCTTCCTTCATATCAATAATTGCACCAATCGTTCTAAGGAAAGGTCTACCAAGAATAATCGGACATGAAGGATTGCAATCTATGTCAAGAACAATAAAATCTACGGTCACATAATTCCTATTTGCAACAAAAAGAACATCATTAATTCTTCCCATAGATTTCTCAATAGTGGAATCCGCAAGGTGCAATTTTAGAGAGCAATCATCAAAATCACGGAAACCTAACAAATCACACAAAGTTTTTGGAATCGTGGAAACACTAGCACCCAAATCACATAAAACATAGCATTCATGATCTTTAATTTTAATTTTAATATTTGGTTCCCACTCATCATAGAGTTTTCTAGGGATAGAAACTTCCAATTCAAGTTTTTCCTCATAAGATTGCATCAAGGCATCAACGATATGTTTTGTAAACACCTTACTTTGACTAGAAGCGTGAGGAGAATTTAGCACGGATTGCAACAAGGAAATACAATCAATCAGAGAGCAATTTTCATAGTTAAATTCCTTGAAATCCATAATTGTGGGTTTAGCAACATCTAGGGTTTTAATTTCTTCAATCCCACTTTTATCAATTTTAGCACCAAGATCAAAAAATTCTGAATTCTTGGAACGCCTTCTAGGTAAAGGTGGATCATATTCAGTCCCATCATTATCAAGATTCATATTGCAAAGCAAAGATTTAATAGGGGACACATCAATAACTTTTAGATCTTCATCTTTATTTTCATAGGAACTAGAAGAACACGCTCTTATAAAGGCATCTTTCTAAGCACGCATCCTAGCGGTTCTTTCTTTGCACTCATCAATGGAAATTCTCATGGACTTGAGAGACTCATTGATATCATGCTTAGGTGGAATAGATCTAAGTTTCAAAGAATCAACATCAAGAGAAATTCTATCAACGTTCCTAGCCAACTCATCAATCTTAAGTAATTTTTCTTCAATCAAAGCATTGAAATTCTTTTGCGAAGTAATAAATTCTTTAATATTAGATTCAAAATCAGAGGTCATCTTATTATAATTTCCATAAGAGTTGTTGTGGGAATTACCATAATTATTAGAAGGATTACTAGGATAAGGCATAGGATTAAAATTTCCTCTATACGCGTTGTTACCAAAATTGTTCCTACCAACAAAATTCACATCCATAGACTCATTATTATTCTCAATCAAAGTAGACAAGGGCATATCATTAGGATCAGAAGAAACACTCTTACTAGCAAATAATTTCACAAGTTCATCCATCTTTCCACTCAAAACATTAATTTCTTCTATCGCATGCACCTTTTTATTAGTAGATCTTTCAGTATGCCATTGAGAATAATTAACCATAATATTATCTAGGAGTTTAGTAGCTTTTGCTAAAGTAATTTCCATAAAAGTGCCTCCCGTGGCCGAATCTAAAAGATTTCTAGAAGCAAAATTCAATCCGGCATAAAATTTTTGTATAATCATCCACAAATTTAAACCATGAGTAGGGCAATTACGTATCATTAGTGAAAGTGTTGGTGATCGACTAGAGGGGGGGGGTGAATAGGTGATTTTTATGAAAGTATTCAAAACATGGAAGTTTCGAAGACAAACGATAGAAATAAACCTATTACCATGCAGCGGAAGGTAGACTACACTAAGCAAGCCATAGTCAAGTATTCAATGAAATGAAAGCACAAAGACTAATAGCAGCTAGGCAGTATAGATCAGGATGGAAGATAGTATGAAGCCAATCAGAACAAGCAGTCACACAATGAAGACAAATAGATAATGTAAACAGGCAATGACTTCACAAGGACCAATCTGCAAATAAAGAGATGGGAAGGATAGAACCAGTGCCTCGTTGAAGACAATGATTTGTTGGACCAGTTCCAGTTGCTGCGACAACTGTACGTCTGGTTAGGGAGGCTGAGATTCAACTCAGAAGACCGTGTCTTCACCTTATTCCCCTTGAGCTAAGGACACCCAATCCTCGCCCAATAACTCTGGTAAGTCTTCAAGGTAGACTTCCAAACCTTAACAGACTTCGTTCACCGGCGATCCACAATGACTCTTGGATGCTCAGAACGTGATGCCTAACTGGCTGGAGGATTCACAGTCCTCAAGTGTAATAAGTCTTCAGATCACACCGACAGGAAGACTTCAGTGATGCCTAACACTCTTTGGCTCTGGGTGTTTAGGGCTTTGTCCTTGCAAGGATTTCTCTCTCAAAGGCTTCGAGGTGGGTTGCTCTCAAACGACAAAAGGCGTGCACTAACTCTGAGCAACCAACCAATTTATGGTGTAGGGGATGGGCTATTTATAGACACTAGGCAACCCGACCTGATTTGTCTGAAATGACCCTCGATCACTAAGGAACTGACACGTGTTCCAACGGTCAGATTTCAATCACACACGGCGACTTTACTTGAGCTACAAGCTGACTTATCCAGCTCTGGATAAGATTTTCTGTCCTTGTCTTCGCTCGAAGACATAGGATTTTGGTTAAGCATCACTTCAATCATTCTGACTGGTTCACTTGGACCCCACTTAACAGTACGGTGGTTCCTATGACTCAACAAAGAAGAAAAAGAACGACGAAACAACTAAGTCTTCGCGCTCCATAGTCTTCACGCGATGTCTTCTCTTGTCATAGTCTTCAATGTGAATGTCTTCACATACCACCTTTGACTTCAATGTCTTCATAAATTTTTAGGGGTCATCTCCGGTAGGAAAACTGAATCAATGAGGCACTTCTACTTGTGTTATCCTGCAATTCTCACAAACACATTAGTCCCTCAACCAGGTTTGTCGTCAATACTCCAAAACCAACTAGGGGTGGCACTAGATGCACTTACAATCTCCCCCTTTTTGGTGATTGATGACAAACTGGTTGAAGTTTTCAACGGGGATAGAAATATATGTGAAATTGTAAAGGATTTAAGTATTGTCTTCGTAAGTAGCAGAAAGGCTCCCCCTAAAGATGTGCATATAAGTATTTTGCTTTTGAATGCAAATGCACATGGCAGGTTGTACTTGCAGAGCTCCTCTTCTACTTATGAAGACAATTCATCATGCATGAAATGATATGATGAAGATAATGACATGCATAATGAAAAATGGACGTCTGCAAAATGACTTCGTGCGGAGTTTATTGTCGCATATGTGTAATTTATCATCGCATCACATAGTGTCGAAAAAGGTAGCAGACGACCATCAAGTTTAAGTGTTACAACTCAAAACGAACCAAATGTTTCAAAAGCGAGAGTTGTAAGCACTTGGCAAAAGTAGCAAAAAGTAAAGCAACCACCCATATGGACCCACTTGAAGACTATCAACTCATATGCTTCTCCCCCTTTTGTCAATAATGACCAAAAATGTTTGAAGACAGAGAGCTTCTACTCGTTCCCATGAGGTGCAGGCGAAACAGCAGGGTCGTTGTTGAGGTCCGGTGGTGCATGAGAACTTGGTGCAGTGTCGAGACGCGCTGAAGGTGGAGGTGGTGAAGTGGCATCATCTTGATCATCGATAACTCTGGCATTCACTATTGCAGCTGAGGAAGAATAGTCAGAGTCTTCAAGCGAGGGAGTCCGACGCAAGTGAGCATTCCTTGGAGGAGTGGAGTCAAACTTGAATCTTTCTATGAAGCCATCGTCTTGAAGATCTTCTTCAGCATTGAGCAAAGTCAAACTCTTCCAAGACCTCCGACAGGTTTCATGTGTGACAAAGGCATTCTTGGTGGCAAGAATGCGAATGCGATTGACGTCCACCAAGAGGCTTTGCATCTGACGCTTAAGCTAGTCATGATGCTTATCATGTTTCTGATGTAGCGCGACGAGAATCTCTTGGTCATTGAGAACACGAGATCGCTTCCGAGGCCTTTGGGCAATGGTGCTTCCAGTGACGTCAGTTTGGGAGCGAGGGGCACGTGTGTTACCAGCCAAGGGATAAACACGAGAGACTGCCTGAACTCCTTCAATGGGCTGGGTGAAGCTTTGACGATCAATGTTGTGAAGATAGATTGGATCCTTAGTAGGCTCTGGGTAAATAGCTTAAACAGACAGATCAACCTCTGGCAAGAATACAAGATGATTGCGCGCAGACGGCTGATAGTTGAAGGTAGAGTGAAGCTTGATAAGGCGCATTACCCATGGAGCATAAAACTTCAGACCAAAAATGTCGGAGCCAGATGCAGCCAACTGCCTGATGAAGAAGTCTTGAGCATTGAAGCTTATGCCATTGAAGATATAGAAAACCAAAGTCTTCATTGCTCCTTCAAGCTTCGTTGTACATGAATGTCCTTTGACAGGCCATAGAGTTTTTCTGATGATATGGTAAATGGTGCGGGGCAGATACTCTAGGTCTTCAACAAAGAATTCGGTTGGGTATTCAGCGTCGTGAGGCAAAGGCTTCATCATGCTCAGCATTTGGCTCATGTTGGGTTCTGGCTTCTTGGAAATGCTCTCCAAAGCATTCTGGTGTTGTTGACAACCTGGTTCATAGTATTCACCAGGAGTGGGCAGGGCTGTGAGCTCAATGATGTCTTGAGCTTTAGCTTCATGATGACCATATCCTGTCATCCACTCAAGGATCCAAGTCTTTGGATCCCTGTTGTATCCACGAATGTGGAGGGTAGCATAGAATTGAAGCAGAAGTTCTTCATTCCAGTGTTCCTTGGTAGTCACAAAATTAAGCAGACCCGCATCACGGAAGCAGTCAAGGGCTTCTTCAAGGCATGGCAGTCCAGCAATGGCTTCACAATCAAGATGCATGTGAGGGAAGATGCGTCCCTGATTGTACAACATGCATGAATAATAGCTTCGCTGCTGGTAACTCCAGAATCGGTCCGAAGAGATTCTTGGCCTTGTTTAGGGGTTCTTGGCACTGTTGAAGAATGTGTTGTGTGCCTTCAATCCATTCAGATTAAATGATCCTGGTGAAGTTGCAGTACCTGGAAACCGTGGTAGCCTTGGCTTTGGCTTCTGGACCTGAGGCCTGTTCTCCACATGATAGGCAAACTGAGGTCCGGGAGCAGGCGGAGGAACCAGGATTGGCCAGCAGACGGTAACAAGATGTCCACGATCATATGCTTGCTCGATTGTGTGTGGCCTTGGAGAAGGTACAGGAGCAGAGGCATTGGCTTCAGGCAGTGGATTTGCTTCGGGTGTTGCATTGGCTTCAAGTGCATTCACTTCTGGCACCACATTAGCTTCAGGCGCCACATTAGCTTCAGCCATGACAACGTCATTGGCTTCAGTGTGGATGTTGGTGGCCACCTCAGTGTTGGTAACCTCCACTTCAGGAGCTGGAGGGTCGGACACGTTCTCCTCGAGAACAACTTCAGGGTTGGATGGGGGTGTACCAAAACGTTCTTCTTCTCTTGGTTCTTCTTCATGGTCATCGGTTGATGCAGCCGGAATATCTTCAGCCGTTTTGGCTTCAGATTCAGGAATGTTCACAGTAGGAGAGGCTTCAGGAAAGACTTCGCGTGAAACGGATTGGCGCTCTTCTCCTTCTGGAACACTTGACAATGTGACATGTGGCCTTGGTCCTTTGCGAAGCCTGCGAAATGCTGGCGACGCCTGTGGATATGGAGTTGGTTGGGCCTCAAAGTCTTCACTGTCAATCACTGGAGTGGTGACCTGTGGTGGGGGAGTGTCTGGTGTTTCTTCAACACGAGGGGATTCTTGAGGGTGATCAGCCCATGAGTCATCCTGAGCAATTGGCGTCAATGGACGGCCAATGCTAATGAGTTCTCTGTTCGTGAGAACAGGCGATGATACCAAATTGTGCTCGATATGAGGAAGGACTTCATCATCTTCAACATTGTCGTGAGGACCAATGTCTTCAGCTGTGGTGGGGTCAACAGCTGGATTCTTTTTAGATTCAGGAGCCTCTGTGGAAGCAGGCTCATGAACTACCAGACGACGTTCATGATGTTTAGACGCAGGACGAGCAACAGAAATTGGCTCAACAAGAAGGGGCTCTGTGGAAGCAGCCCGGTCTCTCTTCTTTGTTTTTCTTTTCTTGGTTGGGGGAGCATCATCAGTGGTGGCTTTGTTCTTGCGCTTTCTGGCTTCGGCTTCAGCTGCTCTAGTCTTCTTGAATTCTGAAGCCACTGTGGGGACCTTAGGCTTCGAGCCTGTCATACTGGTTGGGAAGAAAATGCGAGGTTTTTCCTGCCTTGATGCTTCTAGTTCTGCCACAGCTGGCTTCTTCTTCTTCTTGGCAGCCATTCTGGGGTCGATGCCTGGTCGCCCCAAAGCCTTGCGCTTTTCAGCTTCATAGTAGCCTTGAACACATTTGGCAGCAAGATTCTTCACGCGCTCACAAGAACCTTTTGCTTCTTCTCGTTTCTTGTGAAATGCCTCCTTGAGCTCATGCATCATGACCTTGAAGTTTTGAATGTCTTCAACATTGAGCTTGGCCATGTGCCTCTTGAACTGAGCCTTTTCATAATCGATCTTATGCTTCAGCTCAACAATTTTCTGAGCAAGAGCCAGCTCAGGAGCAATGGCTCCATGGAAGGAGACGCTGAGGCCAATTGGAAGCTGAAGATCATCAAAACTGACATGTGGGCTGTCAAACCACTCATCAATAAACTTGTATAAGATTTGCACATCAAAGAGGGGAAGATCATTGAAGATTTCCGCCTCTTGCTTACTCTTTATCAACTTCTCAAGAGCGTCATCACCAAGATCGTCATTGCTGGACAGATCAATGGCGTCATTCTCATTTGTCAAAACAGCAGCTGGAGTCAGTGCTTGACTAGTGGGTTGCATGGGCTTTTTCATCTTGTCAGACTTGGAGATGCGTGAGAGATCTTCAAACTGCACACTGACTTCAAGAGGTGCAGTGGCCAGAGGCTTCGCCCGTGAGACCTTTGGTGCAGAAGAGGGCTTTGAAGCCTTTGGTTTCTGTTGCTTCACAGGCTTCGGAGGCGCAGGCGCTGAAGGAAATATGCCCTAGAGGCAATAATAAAGTTATTATTTATTTCCTTATATCATGATAAATGTTTATTATTCATGCTAAGAATTGTATTAACCAGAAACATAATACATGTGTGAATACATAGACAAACAGAGTGTCACTAGTATGCCTCTACTAGACTAGCTCGTTAATCAAAGATGGTTATGTTTCCTAACCATGAGCAAAGAGTTGTTATTTGATTAACGAGGTCACATCATTAGTTGAATGATTTGATTGACATGACCCATTCCATTAGCTTAGCACCCGATCGTTTAGTATGTTGCTATTGCTTTCTTCATGACTTATACATGTTCCTATAACTATGAGATTATGCAACTCCCGTTTGCTGGAGGAACACTTTGGGTGCTACCAAACGTCACAACGTAACTGGGTGATTATAAAGGAGTACTATAGGTGTCTCCAATGGTAGATGTTGGGTTGGCGTATTTCGAGAATAAGATTTGTCACTCTGATTGTCGGAGAGGTATCTCTGGGCCCTCTCGGTAATGCACATCACTTAAGCCTTGCAAGCATTGCAACTAATGAGTTAGTTGCGGGATGATGTATTACGGAACGAGTAAAGAGACTTGCCGGTAACGAGATTGAACTAGGTATTGGATACCGACGATCGAATCTCGGGCAAGTAACATACCGATGACAAAAGGAACAACGTATGTTGTTATGCGGTCTGACCGATAAAGATCTTCATAGAATGTGTAGGAACCAATATGGGCATCCAGGTCCCGCTATTGGTTATTGACCGGAGATGTGTCTCAGTCATGTCTACATTGTTCTCGAACCGTAGGGTCCGCACGCTTAACGTTACGATGACAGTTATTATGAGTTTATGCATTTTGATGTACCGAAGGTTGTTCGGAGTCCCGGATGTGATCACGGACATGACGAGGAGTCTCGAAATGGTCGAGACATAAAGATTGATATATTGGAAGCCTATGTTTGGACATCGGAAGTGTTCCGGGTGAAATCAGGATTTTACCGGAGTACCGGGAGGTTACCGGAACCCCCCGGGAATCAAATGGGCCATAGTGGGCCTTAGTGGAAAGGAGAAGGGGGCAGCCCAAGGTGGCCGCGCGCCTCCCCCCTCCCCTAGTCCTATTAGGACTAGGAGAGGTGGCCGGCCCCCCTCTCTCTCTTTCTCCCTTGAGGATTCCTATTCCAACTAGGATTGGGGGGGGGGAGTCCTACTCCCGGTAGGAGTAGGACTCCTCCTGGCGCGCCCCAAGGCTGGCCGCACCTCTCCCCCCTTGCTCCTTTATATACAGGGGCAGGGGGCACCTCTAGACACACAAGTTGATCATTGTGATCGTTCCTTAGCCGTGTGCGGTGCCCCGTGCCACCATATTCCACCTCGATCATATCGTTGTAGTGCTTAGGCGAAGCCCTGTGTCGGTAGAACATCAAGATCGTCACCACGCCGTCGTGCTGACGGAACTCCTTCCCGAAGCTTTGCTGGATCGGAGCCCGAGGATCGTCATCGAGCTGTACGTGTGCTAAGAACTCGGAGGTGCCGGAGTAACGGTGCTTGGATCGGTCGGATCGGGAAGAAGACGTACGACTACTTCCTCTACGTTGTGTCAACGCTTCTATTGCAATCTACAAGGGTACGTAGATCAGACTCTCCCCCTCGTTGCTATGCATCACCATGATCTTGCGTGTGCGTAGGAATTTTTTTGAAATTACTACGTTCCCCAACAGGCGCTTCATCAGAATCAGAGTCACTTGCAGAGTGGTCCATGGCTGCCCCTTGAACCTGAATGTGAGTGATGAGACCTTCTAAGTTGTAGAAGGGCCCAATAAGATTGGGTTCAGCTTCGCGTGTGCCATCAGCTCATGGTGCAGAGGGGCCTGGGTTGAAGTCTAATCCCAAAGACTTCTTGTTTTCCTTGGCCGAGTTCTTTGCAGCCTGATAGTTGCGCTTGAACAGATTATCTTCACGACACCATAACAGAGAGGATGGGTCGGCATTAGCAGGCTAAGGTCCACGAATCCTGCAGGGGTAGAAGCCTTGAGCAATAGCTTCGGACTTCGACTTGGGCTGAAGACCTTTGTAAATTATATCTCCCCAGGGGCCCTTTAAGGCATTCTTCTCAGCATACTCCTTGGTGACGAATCTGTACTTGAACCATTCCTCTGCCCATTGTCTTCGAATCCATTGGATTCGGTTCTTGCGTTCTCCATAGGTTTCTTCTGGATCTGACTTGTATAACTCATAGAGATCCGGTGGCAGGTCCTTAGCAGTGTTTCCACGACGTTGTCTGCCGCCCTTCCTGACTGATTTTTGAGTTGTCATGAAGTTTAGACTGAAAGGCTTCAACACTGTCGAAGTCTTCCGTCTACTGGTCAGACATGAACTGGCTTCAGGAGAATTTATGTGACACCGTAAGAACTCTGTAAATGAATGCAAACTATGAGAACCAAGGGATTCTCCCATGGACATGTACCTGTGACAGCATTAGAGATGCGAGGGAAGGTGAAGAGGTCATATGCATTCTCAGAAGATTTTGAAGATAAATCAGTTTAGAAGACATTGACCTCATAGTGCGAAGACATTCACTCATATGTAGAGAGTTGTTCCAGATTTGTATGAATCCACGAATAAGTACAAGTGAGGAATCTAACTACTTTGTGAAGCATAAGTGAACATACTAGGCATGCTATGAGATGCAGAATGAGATAGATCCAACTTATAGGAACAGAAACCACTTGTGGTTGAAAATGGATGAATCTATCGGATCAAAAAGACTGAAAAAGGTTTTATTTACCACACGAGGAACTGCTAGACGGAGTGGGAGAGGAGGCCGAGCAGCTCGATCTTCCGTACCCTAACTTGGTGACGGATGACACCTATGGCAACGGCGGAGAAGACGATGTCCACAGCCGGCGTGAGGACGGCGTCGGTGAGGTCGTGGCAGCTAAGCGCTTCATTGACGGCATTGTCGAGGGCTAGCAGTGGTGCTAGGGTTTGTGCGAGAGTCGAAGAAGAGATAATGACTGGGGTGAGGCGTGTACTTATAGGGACAGGGATGGCACAGTGTTATTACACAGGTGCCCCTGGCGGTTCACATCTGAAGGACATGTGGCGATCATGCAACACATTGGAGGTTGTTCCACGTTCCCACGCACGCCTGGATTGTCGGGTGGTCGTTCCCACTTGTCCGGGTTTCAGGTAAAAAGGATTGAGCATTGAAAACAGATTAATGTTTGTCTCTGTGTCTTCTACTGACAAGGACACAGAGAAGACATTTTGACAGTTTCAATAGAATGCATATGATTTGGATAGGTAGACTTAAGACGGGAGCATAGAAAGGTCAGGGTCCGATCACATTCACTTAGTTCAAAAGATTCAACTAGAAGACATAGCTATAAGTGAATGATGTAGAGGACAGAAATCAAATCAGTACATTGAAGATAAACATGAAGCCATGTTAATAATGAAGACAAACAAAATGCGAAGACTTTGCAAATGTAACGACAACAGAAAGTATTCCAAACAAAAGTTTGGTGGTGGCATTACCCACCGTATAGGAATTAGACCGAGACACGGCGCACAATTATCGTGGCGCTCAGAAGTCAAATTCCGCGTTAATGTATTCACACTTAGAGTGTAAGTCTTCATTTGTTAAAGATATACATTGCTTCGTGTGTTTGCACATCTAAGTCATCAACATGCATAAGTGTTAGGATGTGTGCATGATCACAGGACATTTGAGGATTCCAAGATATTTAGCTCACACCGCAACTTGCAAAACCTTTTCTCATCCAAGGGATTTGTGAAGATATCTGCCATTTGCTCTTCAGTGCTGACGTGAATGATATCAATATCTTCCTTCATGACATGATCTATGAGAAAGTGATGACGGATCTGAATGTGCTTTGTCTTCGAGTGCTGAACTGGGTTGTTGGCGATCTTGATGGCGCTTTCATTGTCGCAGTACAGTGGCACTTGCTTCAGATGAATGCCATAGTATTTGAGTGTTTGCTTCATCCATAGAAACTGAGCGCAGCAAGATCCAGCAGCAACGTATTCAGATTCAGCAGTGGAGAGAGATACACAGTTCTGCTTCTTTGAAGACCAACACACAAGTGATCATCCCAGAAAGTGACATGTGCCTGATGTAGACTTGCGATCCACCTTGTCACCAGCATAATCAGCATCCGAGAATCCAACTAGATCAAACTCTGAGCCCTTTGGATACCATCATCCTAGTGTTGGGGTGTGAGCCAAATATCGAAGAATTCGCTTCATAGCTAAGTGATGTGATTCCTTTGGTGCCGCTTGGAATTGGGCACACATGCAAGCACTAAGCATGATATCTAGCCTAGATGCACATAAATAAAGTAAAGAACCAATCATGGAGCGGTATACCTTTTGATCGAACTCTTTACCATTGGCGTCAGAATCTAGATGACTCTTGGTAGGCATTGGCGTCGTGTAACCTTTGCAGTCTTGCATTCCAAACTTCTTCAGGCAATCCTTGAGGTATTTCTCTTGAGATATGAAGATGTCGTTGCGTTGTTGTCGTATTTGAAGACCAAGGAAGAACTTCAGCTCACCCATCATGGACATCTGATATTGCTCTTGCATCATGTATCCAAACTCATCACTGTATTTCTGATTAGTGCGGCCGAAGATAATGTCATCCACATATATTTGGCACACAAACAGTTCACCATCATATATCTTCGTGAAGAGCGTGGGATCCAGGGAACTAGGTTTGAAGCCTTTGATCTTCAGGAAGTCCATGAGTGTGTCATACCAAGCACGAGGGGCTTGTTTGAGGCCATACAGTGCCTTGTTGAGCTTGTAAACCATGTTAGGATGTTTTGGATCTTCAAAGCCAGGCGGTTGTGCAACATACACTTCTTCTTCAATCTTGCCATTGAGAAAGGCACTCTTCACATCCATTTGCTACAGAAGAATGTTATGATGATTTTGCATAGGCCAGCAGCATGCGTATAGCTTCAAGCCTAGCCACAGGAGCAAATGCTTCATCGAAGTCAATTCCTTCAACTTGAGTGTATCCTTGAGCAACGAGACGAGCCTTGTTTCTGACAACTTGACCATGCTCATCTTGCTTGTTGTGATATATCCATTTAGTGCCTATGATATTGTGCTTACGAGGATCAGGACGCTTGACCAGTTCCCATACATTATTCAGCTCAAACTGTTGAAGCTCTTCTTGCATAGCTTGAATCCATTCAGGTTCCATGAAGGCTTCATCAACTTTCTTGGGTTCAGATATTGAGACAAATGCGAAGTGCCCACAGAAAGTTTCTAGTTGTGTTGCCCTTGAACGAGTGAGTGGACCAAGTGCATTGATGCTATCAATTATTTTCTCAATCTGTACTTCATTTGCAACACAAGGATGAACAGGACGAAGATTTTGCTCTTGCTGATCATTGTCATCGTTAGAAGGATTGTCTTCAGGATGAGTGTTGTCTTCAGGTTGATCAGGTGCAGAGATGATGAGTTCCTCTTTGGGCTGTGCTTCGGACGATATGATTTCTCCAGTTCTCATAAGCTTGATGGATTCACTGGATGGAACTTCATCTAGCACATTTGTCAAGTGCTCTCTTTGCGAGCCGTTAGTCTCATCGAACCGCACATCCACAGTTTCAACCACTTTATAGTGAAAGAGGTTGAAGACTCTGTAGGAGTGTGAATCCTTTCCGTAACCAAGCATAAAACCTTCATGTGCTTTCGGTGCAAATTGTGAAGTGTGATGTGGATCCTTGATCCAGCACCTAGCACCAAATAGTCTGAAGTAACTGACATTTGGCTTCTTACTAGTGAGGAACTCATAGGATGTTTTGTTCAGAAGCTTGTGAAGATAAACACGGTTGATGACATGGCATGCAGTATCAATGGCTTCAGGCCAGAACTTTCTTGGAGTCTTGTATTCATCGAGCATTGTCCGGGCCATCTCAATGAGTGTTCTGTTCTTGCGTTCCATGATGCCATTCGGCTGCGGCATGTACGAAGCTGAGAACTCATGAGTGATGCCCAAAGTATCAAGATAAGTGTCGAGGCCGGTGTTCTTGAATTCAGTGCCATTGTCACTTCTGATGTGCTTGATCTTGACGCCATAGTTGTTCATGGCTCGATTGGCGAAGCGTCTGAAGACATCCTGCACTTCATAATTGTAGAGGATTATATGCACCCATGTATATCTTGAATAATCATCAACAAAGACAAAACCATAGAGACAAGCAGTAGTAGTAAGAGTTGAGTAGTGAGTGGGACCAAAGAGGTCCATGTGTAGCAGTTTGAAGGGTTGAGTCGTTGCCATGATTGTCTTCGAGGGATGCTTGGCCCTCGTCATCTTTCCATCTTCGCAGGCACCGCATAAGTGATCCTTCTTGAACTTGACGCCCTCGATGCCTATGATATGCTTCTTCTTTGCAAGAGTGCGCAAATTCCTCATGCCAGCATGCCCTAGCCTCCGATGCCAGAGCCAGCATTCTAAAGCTTTTGCAAGAAGACATACAGCAAGCTGTGGTCCTGCTGAGAAATCTACCATGTACAAATCATCTTTCTGATACCCGTCAAAGACTAGAGACTTGTCAGATTCCATTAGAACAAGGCAATAATATTTTCCAAACATCACAATCATGTTTAAATCGCAAAGCATTGAGACAGACATTAAGTTGAAACCAAGGGATTTAACAAGCATCACTTTATCCATGTGCTGATCCCTTGAGATTGCAACTCTACCTAGACCCAATACCTTGCTTTTACCAGTATCAACAAATGTGATGTGACTCTTGTCAGATGGACGTAAGGTTGAGTCCATGAGAAGACTTCACTTGCCAGTCATGTGATTAGTACATCCACTGTCAATAATCCATTCTGAAGCAGTTGGTGTCATACCCTATAGTGCAGTTGAGGGGATAGGATTCACGAAGAGAATTGTGAAGCATAAACATTTGACGAGCAAGTGGATTATGAAAGCTTAGATCAAGGTTAGGACTGATAGGGCAAGTAGCAAGCGACTCAGGAACAAAATACATAATAAGACCGTTTGGGCATTTGATCTTGCGCCCTACAAGATGTTTAAGGTCCCCAGCAATAGCTTCAGACACATTTGATTTTCGGGTGGAGACCCTTCCCTGCAAAAGAGAGTTAAGCTTTCTTAGCCACCCACATCTTCAAGGGTGGCTTCGAAGCAATGAGTCTAAGTGCAGCATCTGAGAACTTTGGCTTTGGAGCCCTAGCAAATAGTCTTGTAGGTGGACAATAGTACTCATAAGAATAAGCAGAGTAGTTCTTGGTCTTATGAACATGGCGGTTTGATGAAACACACTCATATTCATAGGCCTGAGTATGGTTTCCCTGCAAAACATTTGTGTTAGTGCGACTCAGGTGAGTCCTCTGTCTGTATGAAGCCTTTGGACCATATGAAGCCCATGGTCTGGGGTTTGTCTTCTTCACTTGTGGTGTCATGACGACATACACAGGAAGATTTTCCAGACACTTTTTCGGCACCCAGACTTTCTTCATAGGTGGCCCATACCTGCAGTTAGTACCAATATACCTGGCAAACACTTCACCATTCTGATTCTTAAGCAGTTTATAGTTTGCATCAAAGGATTCATCAATAACAATGGGATTAGCACAAGTGAAGCCAGATAGGGTGGATGGATCCACTGAAGGTTCCTTTGCAGCAACCCATGTGGTTTTGGGGTACTGCTCAGGTTTCCAGTAAGAGCCATCAACATTCATTTTCCTTTCAAACCCAACACCCTCTTTCCTAGGGTTTTGGTTCAGGATCTGCCTTTTGAGGGCATCACATAGTGTCTGATGCCCTTTGAGACTTTTGTACATCCCTGTTTCAAGCAATGTCTTCAACCTAGCATTTTCATCAGCAATAGCAGTGGCATCCTCAGCAGAGGGGTTAGTTACCACATCAACAGTTGAAGATATTGCAATAGTAGCAACAGTAGAACATCCAGCAACAGAAGTAGTGTTGTCACGCTCAATGCATTTAAGACATGGTGGTTCAAATCCTTCCTGAGCGGAACTGATCTATTTGGCGCGAAGTGACTCGTTTTCCTTTTGAAGATCTTCATGAGCCGCTCTCAATTTCTCAAGATCTTGCTTCCTTTGAAGATAATCATAGGAAAGCTTTTCATGAGTTGTTGAGAGTGTTTCATGACGACTTTCAAGTTCCTCATACTTAACATGAAGATTTTTTATGTCTTCAATTAAGGACTGAGATTGAGTCATTTCAGCGTCTAACAGGTCATCGCTTTTGTCTAACAGTTTTTGCATATGTTCCATAGCTTTCTGTTGTTCAGTTGCAACTTTAGCAAGTGTTTTGTAGCTGGGTTTGGAACCACAATCAGAGTCATCTTCACTGGATGTTTGATAGTGAGTAGTGAGTGAGTTTACCTTGGCACCGCGTGCCATGAAGCAGTAGGTGGGAGCAGAGTTGTGCTTGTCATTAGCATCGGCATTGGTGATGAAGTCATTGTCTTCAGTGTTGAAGATGGACTTGGCAACGTAGGCTGTAGCCAGACTTGCAACGCTAGAATCAGACTCCACCTCCGCCTCCTCAGAAGCAGACTCCTCCTCTGAATCCATTTCCTTGCCAACAAATGCACGAGCCTTGCCAGATGAGCTCTTCTTGTGTGACGAATACTTTGATGAAGACTTGGAAGAAGACTTTGAGTATTTCTTCTTCTTCTTGTCATCAGAATCATATTCCTTGCTCTTCTTCTTCTTCTTCTTCTTCTTGTTCTCATTGTCCCACTGCGGACACTCAGAGATGTAGTGACCAGGTTTCTTGCACTTGTGGCATGTTCTCTTCTTGTAGTCATGAGCAGAAGCTTCATCATTCCTTGAGCTGGATCGTGAGGACTTTCTGAAGCCTTTCTTCTTGGTGAATTTCTGGAACTTCTTCACAAGCATAGCAAGCTCCTTTCCAATGTCTTTAGGATCATCAGAACTACAATCCGATTCTTCTTCAGATGAGAAAACAGCTTTTGCCTTCAAAGCACGAGTTCGCCCATAGTTGGGACCGTAGATGTCGTTTTTCTCAGAAAGCTGAAACTCATGTGTGTTGAGCCTTTCAAGTATGTCAGACGGATCAAGTGTCTTGAAGTCAGGGCGTTCTTGAATCATTAGGGCTAGGGTGTCAAACGAGCTGTCAAGTAATCTCAGGAGTGTCTTGACGACTTCATGCTTGTGATCTCAGTAGCACTGAGAGCTAGAAGATCATTTGTGATGTCAGTGAGTCGATCAAACATGAGCTGAACATTCTCATTGTCGTTTCTCTTGAAGAGGTTGAAGAGGTTGCGAAGGACACTGATTCTTTGATCTCTCTAGGTTGAGACGCATTCGTTGACCTTGGAGAGCCAGTCCCAGACTAGCTTGGATGTTTCCAGAGCACTCACACGGCCATACTGTCCTTTGGTCAGATGACCACAGATGATGTTCTTGGCAGTGGAATCCAGTTGAACGAACTTCTTGACATCAGCAGCGGTGACACCTTCACCAGCCTTGGGATGCCATTCTTGACGACATACCAGAGGTCGACATCAATGGCTTCCAAATGCATGCGCATCTTATTCTTCCAGTAGGGATGTTCAGTTCCATCGAAGACTGAGAACGCAGCAGAGACTTTGATTATCCCTGTAGTCGACATAGCTAACACTCCATGTGGTTAAACCGAATCACACAGAACAAGGGAGTACCTTGCTCTGATACAAATTGAAAGTGCTGGTTATCGACTAGAGGGGGTGAATAGGCGATTTTTATGAAAGTCTTCAAAACATGGAAGTTTCGAAGATAAACGATAGAAATAAACCTATTACCATGTAGCGGAAGGTAGGCTACACTAAGCAAGCCATAGTCAAGTATTCAATGAAATGAAAGCACAAAGACTAATAGCAGCTAGGCAGTATAGATCAAGATGGAAGATAGTATGAAGCCAATCAGAACAAGCAGTCACACAGGGAAGACAAATAGATAATGTAAACATGCAATGACTTCACAAGGACCAATCTGCAAATAAAGAGATGGGAAGGATAGAACCAGTGGCTCGTTGAAGACAATGATTTGTTGGACCAGTTCCAGTTGCTGTGACAACTGTACGTCTAGTTAGGGAGGCTGAGATTCAACTCAGAAGACCGTGTCTTCACCTTATTCCCCTTGAGCTAAGGACACCCAATCCTCGCCCAATAACTCTGGTAAGTCTTCAAGGTAGACTTCCAAACCTTCACAGACTTCGTTCACCGGCGATCCACAATGACTCTTGGATGCTCAGAACGCGATGCCTAACCGGCTGGAGGATTCACAGTCCTCAAGTGTAATAAGTCTTCAGATCACATAGACAGGAAGACTTCAGTGATGCCTAACACTCTTTGGCTCTGGGTGTTTAGGGCTTTTTCCTCGCAAGGATTTCTCTCTCAAAGGCTTCGAGGTGGGTTGCTCTCAAACGACAAAAGCCGTGCACTAACTCTGAGCAGCCAACCAATTTATGGTGTAGGGGGTTGGCTATTTATAGCCATTAGGCAACCCGACCTGATTTGTTCGAAATGACCTTGGGTCACTAAGGAACTGACACGTGTTCCAACGGTCAGATTTCAAACAGACACGACAGCTTTACTTGAGCTACAAGCAAAGCTGACTTATCCAGCTCTGGATAAGATTTGCTCTCATTGTCTTCGCTCGAAACCAACTAGGGGTGGCACTAGATGCACTTACAATTAGTTTCATTCTCTCCCAAGCTTGTGCAACATGTTAATGATCAAGTTGCTTAAAATTCATAATATCGTTTCTAAGAGAGATGATCTTAGCAGGAGGAAAATACTTAGAGATAAAAGCATCTTTGCACTTGTTCCATGAATCAATACTATTTTTAGGCAAAGACGAAAACCAAGCTTTAGCACGATCTCTAAGCGAAAAATGGAATAGCTTCAATTTAACAATATCATTATCAACATCTTTCTCCTTTTGCATATCACACAAATCAACGAAGCTATTTAGATGGGTAGCAGCATCTTCACTAGGAAGGCCGGAAAACGGATCTTTCATGACAAGATTCAGCAAAGCAGTATTAATTTCACAAGATTCAGCATCGGTAAGAGGAGCAATCGGAGTGCTAATAAAATCACTATTGTTGGTATTGGTGAAGTCACACAATTTAGTGTTATATTGAGCCACCGTGACAAGCAAGAAAACTAACACACAAGCAAACAAAAAGCAAGCGGGCAAAAAGAGGAAAATAGAGAAAGAGAGGGAGGATAGAGAGAGGGCGAATAAAACGGCAAGGGTGAAGTGGGGGAGAGGAAAACGAGAGGCAAATGGCCAATAATGTAATGCGGGAGATAAGGGTATGTGATGGGTACTTGGTATATTGACTTTTGCGTAGACCTCCCCGGCAACGGCGCAAGAAATCCTTCTTGCTACCTCTTGAGCACTGCGTTGGTTTTCCCCGAAGAGGAAGGGATGATGGAGCAAAGTAGCGTAAGTATTTCCCTCAGTTTTTGAGAACCAAGGTATCAATTCAGTAGGAGGCTACGCGCCAGTCCCTCGTACCTACAAAAAACAAATAAATCCTCGCAACCAACGCGATAAGGGGTTGTCAATCCCTACACGGCTACTTACGAGAGTGAGATCTGATAAGATAATATTTTTGGTATTTTTATGATAAAGATGAAAAGTAAAATAAAAGGAAAGTAAATAAATAAGTATTGGAAGATTAATATGATGAAGATAGACCCAGGGGCCATAGGTTTCACTAGTGGCTTCTCTCAAGAGCATAAGTATTCTACGGTGGGTGAACAAATTACTGTTGAGCAATTGACAGAATTGAGCATAGTGTGGAGAATATCTAGGCATGATCATGTATATAGGCATCACGTCCGAGACAAGTAGACCGACTCCTGCCTGCATCTACTACTAGTACTCCACTCATCGACTGCTATCCAGCATGCATCTAGAGTATTAAGTTAATGAAAACAGAGTAACGCCTTAAGCAAGATGACATGATGTAGAGGGATAAACTCATGCAATATGATGAAAACCCCATCTTGTCATCCTCGATGGCGACCATACAATACGTGCCTTGCTGTCCCTACTGTCACTGGGAAAGGACACCGCAAGATTGAACCCAAAGCTAAGCACTTCTCCCATGGCAAGAAAGATCAATCTAGTAGGCCAAACCAAACTGATAATTCGAAGAGACTTGCAAAGATAACCAATCATACATAAAATAATTCAGAGAAGATTCAAATATTGTTCATAGATAGACTTGATCATAAACCCACAATTCATCGGTCTCAACAAACACACCGCAAGAACAAGATTACATCGAATAGTTCTCCACAAGAGAGGGGGAGAACATTGTATTGAGATCCAAAAAGAGAGAAGAAGCCATCTAGCTACTAACTATGGACCCGTAGGTCTGAGGTGAACTACTCACACTTCATCGGAGGGGCTATGGTGTTGATGTAGAAGCCCTCCATGATCGATGCCCCCTCCGGCGGAGCTCCGGAATAGGCCCCAAGATGGGATCTCGTGGATACAGAAAGTTACGGCGGTGGAATTAGGGTTTTGGCTCCGTATCTGATCGTTTGGGGGTACGTAGGTATATATAGGAGGAAGGAGTACGTCGGTGGAGCAACAGGGGGCCCACGAGGGTGGAGGGCGCGCCTGGGGGGTAGGCGCGCCCCCTACCTTGTGGCCTCCTCGTTTGTGTCTTGACGTAGGGTCCAAGTCTCCTGGATCATGTTCGTTGAGAAAATCACGTTCCCGAAGGTTTCATTCCATTTGGACTCCGTTTGATATACCTTTTCTTCGAAACCCTAAAACAGGCAAAAAACAGCAATTCTGGGTTGGGCCTCGGGTTAATAGGTTAGTCCCAAAAATAATATAAAAGTGGATAATAAAGCCCAATAATGTCCAAAATAGTAGATAATATAGCATGGAGCAATCAAAAGTTATAGATACGTTGGAGACGTATCAATGCTACCGACGCAGGGCTTCGCCTAAGCACTGCTACGATATGATTGAGGTGGATTATGGTGGAGGGGGGCACCGCACACGGCTGGGAGAGATCACCAGATTAACTTGTGTGTCTAGAGGTGCCCCCTGCCCCATATATAAAGGAGCAAGGGGGGAGTCCGGCCGGCCCCTATAGGCGCGCCAGGAGGAGGAGTCCTCCTCCTAGTAGGAGTAGGACTCCCCTCTTTCCTACTCCTACTAGGAGGGGGAAAGGAAGGGGAGAGGGAGAAGGAAAAGGGGGACGCACCACCCCCCCCCCCCTCTCCTAGCCCAATTCGGACCATAGGGGGAGGGGCGCGCGGCCTGCCCTAGGCCAGCCCTCTCTTTCTCTCCACTAAGGCCCATAAGGCCCACTATTTCTCCCGGGGGGTTCTGGTAACCCTCCGGCACTCCGGTTTTCTCCGAAACCACCCGGAACACTTCCGGTGTCCGAATATAGTCGTCCAATATATCGATCTTTACGTCTTGACCATTTTGAGACTCCTCGTCATGTCTGTTATCATATCCGGGACTCCGAACTACCTTCGGTACATCAAAACACAAAACTCATAATACCGATCGTCGCCGAACTTTAAGCATGCGGACCCTATGGGTTCGAGAACTATGTAGACATGACCGAGACACGTATCCGGTCAATAACCAATAGTGGAACCTGGATGCTCATATTGGCTCCCACATATTCTACGAAGATCTTTATCGGTCAAACCGCATAACAACATACGTTGTTCCCTTTGTCATCAGTATGTTACTTGCCCGAGATTCGATCATCGGTATCTCAATACCTAGTTCAATCTCGATACTGGCAAGGCTCTCTACTCATTCCGTAATACATCATCTCGCAACTAACTCATTAGTTACAATGCTTGCAAGGCTTATAGTGATGTGCATTACCGAGTGGGCCCAGAGATACCTCTGCGACAATCGGAGTGACAAATCCTAATCTTGATCTATGCCAACTCAACAAGTACCATCGGAGACACCTGTAGAGCACCTTTATAATCACCCAGTTACGTTGTGATGTTTGGTAGAACACAAAGTGTTCCTCCGGTAATCGGGAGTTTCATAACCTCATAGTCATAGGAACATGTATGAGTCATGAACAAAGCAATAGCAGTAAACTAAACGATCAAGTGCTAAGCTAACGGAATGGGTCAAGTCAATCACATCATTCTCCCAATGATGTGATCCCGTTAATCAAATGACAACTCATGTCTATGGTTAGGAAACTTAACCATCTTTGATTAATGACCTAGTCAAGTAGAGGCATACTAGTGACACTCTGTTTGTCTATGTATTCACACATGTACTAAGTTTACGGTTAATACAATTCTAGCATGAATAATAAAAATTTATCATGATATGAGGAAATAAATAATAAATTTATTATTGCCTCTAGGGCATATTTCCTTCACAAACATAGGCTTCCAATATATCGATCTTTATGTCTCGACCATTTCTAGACTCCTCGTCATGCCAATTATTACATCCGGGACTCCGAACAACCTTCGGTACATCAAAACACATAAACTCATAATACCGATCGTCACCGAACATTAAGCGTGCGGACCCTACGGGTTCGATAACTATGTAGACATGACTGAGACTCATCTCCGGTCAATAACCAATAGCGGAACCTGGATGCTCATATTGGTTCTACATATTCTACGAAGATCTTTATCGGTCAAACCGCATAACAACAGACGTTGTTCCCTTTGTCATCAGTATGTTACTTGCCCGAGATTCGATCATCGGTATCTCAATACCTAGTTCAATCTCGTTACTGGCAAGTCTCTTTACTCGTTCCGTAATGCAACATCCCGTAACTAACTCATTAGTCACATTGCTTGCAAGGCTTATAGTGATGTGCATTAGCGAGAGGGCCCAGAGATACCTCTCCGATACACGGAGTGACAAATCCTAATCTCGATCTATGCCAACTCAACAAACACCATCGGAGACACCTGTAGAGCATCTTTATAATCACCCAGTTACATTATGATGTTTGATAGCACACTAAGTGTTCCTCCGGTATTCGGGAGTTGCATAATCTCATAGTCATAGGAACATGTATAAGTTATGGAGAAAGCAATAGCAGTAAACTAAATGATCAAAGTGCTAAGCTAATGGATGGGTCAATTCAATAACATCATTCTCTAATGATGTGATCCCGTTTATCAAATGAAACTCTTTGTCCGTGGCTAGGAAACTTAACCATCTTTGATCAACGAGCTAGTCAGGTAGAGGCATACTAGTGATGCTTTGTTTGTCTATGTATTCACACATGTACTAAGTTTCCAGTTAATACAATTATAGCAAGAATAATAAACATTTATCATGATATAAGGAAATATAAATAATAACTTTATTATTGCCTCTAGGGCATATTTCCTTCGGTCTCCCACTTGCACTAGAGTCAATAATCTAGTTCACATCGTCATGTGATTTCACACAAATAGTTCACATCTTTATGTGATTAGTTCACATCTTCATGTGACTAATACCCAAAGGGTTTACTAGAGTCAATAATCTAGTTCACATCGCTATGTGATTCACACCCAAAGAGTTATCATGTTTTGCTTGTGAGAGAAGTTTAGTCCACGGGTCTACAACATTCAGATCTGTATGTATTTAGCAAATTTCTATGTCTACAATATTCTGTACGAAGCTACTCTAGCTAATTGCTCCCACTTTCAATATGTATCTAGATCGAGACTTAGAGTCATCTAGATCAGTGTTAAAAGCTTGCATTGACGTAACTCTTTACGACGAACTCTTTTATCACCTCCATAACCGAGAAATATTTCCTTAGTCCTCTAAGGATAATGTTGACCGCTGTCCAGTGATCTACTACTAGATCACTATTGTACTCCCTTGCCAAAATCATGCTAAGGTATACAATAGGACTGTTACACAGCATAGCATAATTTATAGAACCTATGACTGAGGCATAGGGAATGACTTTTCATTCTGTTTCTATTTTCTGCCGTGGTCAGGTTTTGAGTCTTTACTCAACTTCACACCTTGCAACACAGGCAAGAACTCTTTCTTTGACTGTTCCATTCTGAATTACTTCAAAATCTTGTGAAGATATGTACTCATTGAAAAAATATATCAAGCGTCTTGATCTATCTCTATAGATCTTGATGCTCAATCTGTAAGTAGCTTCAGCGATGTCTTTCTTTGAAAAACTCCTTTCAAACACTCCTTTATGCTTTCCAGAAAAATGTACATCATTTCCGATCAACAATATGTCATTCACATATACTTATGAGAAAGGCTGTACTGCTCCCACTCACTTTCTTGTAAATATAGGCTTCACCGCAAGTCTGTATAAAACCATATGCTTTGATCACTTCATCAAAGCATATATTCCAACTCCAAGATGCTTGCACCAGTCCATAGATGGATCGCTAGAGCTTGCACACTTCTTATTGCGTCATATACAACTCTCTGTAAGAAATCCATTAAGGAATGCAGTTTTGACATCCATTTGCCAGATTTCATAAAATGTGGCAATTGCTAACATGACTCAGACAGACTTGAGCATCGCTACGAGTGAGAAAATCTCATCATAGTCAACATCTTGAACTTGTAAAAAAAAATCCGACAATTTGAGACTTGTAGATAGTAACACTACTATCAGCGTCCATCTTCCTCTTGAAAATCCATTTATTCTTAATGGCTCACCGATTATCGGGCAAGTCAATCAAAGTCCATACTTTGTTCTAATACATGGATCCCATCTCAGATTTCATGGCTTCAAGCTATTTCGCGGAATCTGGGCTCATCATCGCTTCCTCATAGTTCATAGGTTCGTCATGGTCTAGTAACATGACCTCCAGAACAGGATTGCCGTACCACTCTGGTGCGGAACGTATTCTGGTTGACCTACGAGGTTCGGTAGTAACTTGATCTGAAGTTTCATGATCATCATCATTAACTTCCTCACTAATTGGTGCAGGAATCACTAGAAATGATTTATGTGATGAACTACTTTCCAATTCGGGAGAAGGTACAATTACCTCATCAAGTTCTACATTCCTCCCACTCACTTCTTTCGAGAGAAACTTGTTCTCTAGAAAGGATTCATTCTTAGCAATGAATATCTTGCCTTCGAATATGTGATAGAAGGTCTACCCAAAAGTTTCCTTCGGGTATCCTATGAAGATGCATTTCTTTGATTTGGGTTCAAGCTTATCAGGTTAAAACTTTTTCACATAAGCATCATAGACCCTCACTTTAAGAAATGATAGCTTAGGTTTCTTGCTAAACCACATTTCATATGGTGTCGTCTCAACGGATTTAGATGGTGCCCTATTTAAAATGGATGCAGTTGTGTCTAATGCATAACCCCCAAACGATAGTGATAAATCGGCAAGAGACATCATAGATAGCACCATATCTAATAAAGTACGGTTATGACATTCGAGCACACCATTACGTTGTGGTGTTCTAGGTGGCGTGAGTTGCGATATTATTCCTTATTGTTTCAAATGAAGACCAAACTCGTAACTCAAATATTCTCCTCCATGATCAGATCGCGGAAACTTTATTTTCTTGTTGCTATGATTTTCCACTTCACTCTGAAATTCTTTGAACTTTTCAAATGTTTCAGACTTATGTTTCATCAAGTAGATATACCCATATCTGTTCAAATCATCTATGAAGGTCAGAAAATAACGATACCCGCCGCGAGCCTCAACACTCATCGGATTGCATACATCAGTATGTATTATTTCCAATAAGTTAGTTGCTTGCTCCATTGTTCCGGAGAACGGAGTTTTAGTCATCTTGCCCACGAGGTATGGTTCGCAAGCATCAAATAATTCATAATCAAGTGATTCCAAAAGCCCATCAGCATGGAGTTTCTTCATGCGCTTTACACCAATATGACCGAAATGGTAGTGCCACATATAAGTTGCACTATCATTATTAACTTTGCATCTTTTGGCTTCAATATTATGAATATGTGTATTACTATGATCGAGATTCAATAAACCATTCACCTTGGGTGTATGACCTCAGAAGGTTTTATTCATGTAAACAAAATAACAATTATTCTTTGACTTAAATGAATAGCCGTATTGCAATAAACATGATCCAATCATATGCTCAACGCAAACACCAAATAACATTTATTTTAGGTTCAACACTAATCCTGAAGGTAAAGGGAGTGTGCGATGGTGATATTATCAACCTTGGAATCACTTCCAACTCACATCATCACCTCGCCCTTAACTAGTCTCTGTTTATTTTGCAACTCCCGTTTCGAGTTACTACTCTTAGCAACTGAACCAGTATCAAATACTGAGGGCTTGCTATAAACACTAGTAAAGTACACATCAACAACATGTATATCAAATATACTTTTGTTCACTTTGCCATCCTTCTTATCCGCCAAGTATCTAGGGCAGTTCCACTTCCAGTGACCATTTCCTTTGGAGTAGAAGCACTCAGTTCCAGGCTTGGGTCCAGCTTTAAGCTTCTTCATGGGAGCAGCAACTTGCTTGCTATTCTTCTTTGAAGTTCCTCTTTGTTTCCCTTTGCCCTTTTCTTGAAACTAGTGGTCCTGTTAACCATCAACACTTGATGCTATTTCTTGATTTCTACCTTCGCCGATTTCAGCATCGTGAAGAGCTTGGGAATTACTTTCGTCATCCCTTGCATATCATAGTTCATCACTAAGTTCTAGTAACTTGGTGATAGTGACTAGAGAACTTTGTCAATTACTATCTTATATGGAAGATTAACTCCCACTTGATTCAAGCAATTGTAGTACCCATACAATCTGAGCGCATGCTCACTGGTTGAGCTATTCTCCTCCATCTTGTAGGCAAAGTACTGTCAGAGGTCTCCTACCCGTCGACACGGGCATGAGTATGAAATACCAATTTCAACTCTTAGAACATCTTATATGCTCTATGGCATTCAGAAACATTTTTGAAGTCCCGGTTCTAAGCCGTAAAGCATGGTGCACTAAACTATTAAGTAGTCATCATACTAAGCTTTGTCAAACGTTCATAACGTCTGCATTTGCTCCTGCAATAGTTATGTCACCTAGCGGTGCATCAAGGACATAATTCTTCTGTGCAGCAACGAGGATAATCCTTAGATCACGGATCCAATCCGCATCATTGCTACTATCACCTTTCAACATAGTTTTCTCTAGGAACATATCCTAAATAAAACGGGGAAGCTATACGTGAGCAATTGATCTACAACATAGATATGCAAATACTATCAGGACTAAGTTCATGATAAATTTAAGTTTAATTAATCATATTACTTAAGAACTCCCACTTATATATACATCCCTCTAATCATCTAAGTGATCACGTGATCCATATCAACTAAACCATGTTCGATCATCACGTGAGATGGAGTAGTTTTCAGTGGTGAACAACACTATGTTGATCATATCTACTATATGATTCACGCTCGACCTTTTGGTCTCGGTGTTCCGAGGCTATATCTGCATATGCTAGGCTCGTCAAGTTTAACCCGAGTATTCTGCATGTGCAAAACTGGATTGCACCTGTTGTATGTGAACGTAGAGCTTATCACACCCGATCATCACGTGGTGTCTCAGCACGAAGAACTGTTGCAACGGTGCATACTCAGGGAGAACACTTGTACCTTGAAATTTAGTGAGAGATCATCTTATAATGCTATCATCGAACTAAGCAAAATAAGATGCATAAAGGATAAACATCACATGCAATCAAATATAAGTGATATGATATGGCCATCATCATCTTGTGCCTTTGATCTGCATCTCTAAAGCACCGTCATGATCACCATCGTCACCGGCTTGACACCATGATATCCATCATATCGATCTTTATCAACGTGTCGTCACATGGTCGTCTCGCCATCTATTGCTTTTGCAACTACTGCTATCGCATAGTGATAAAGTAAAGCAATTATATGGCGCTTGCATCTTATGCAATAAAGAAACAACCATAAGGCTCCTGCCAGTTGCCGATAACTTTAACAAAACATGATCATCTCATACAACAATTTATATCTCATCACGTCTTCACCATATCAGATCACAATATGCCCTGCAAAAACAAGTTAGACGTCCTCTACTTTGTTGTTGCAAGTTTTACATGGCTGCTGCGGGCTGAGCAAGAACCGTTCTTACCTACGCATCAAAACTACAATGCGGCATAGCGATTGCTTTTTGATCTTCAGAAAGAACCATGTTCATTGAATCCGATTCAACTAAAGTTGGAGAAACAGACACCCACTAGCCACCTGTGTGCGAAGCACGTCGATAGAACCAGTCTCGCGTAAGCGCATGCGTAATGTCAGTCTGAGCCGCTTCATCCAACAATACAGCTGAATCAAGAATCAACTAGTGACGGCAAGCAATATGTATATACCCATGCCCACAACTCCTTTGTGTTCTACTCGTGCATATAACATCTACGCATAGACCTGGCTCGGATGCCACTGTTGGGGAACGCAGTAATTTCAAAAAAAACCTATGCACATGCAAGATCCATCTAGGTGATGCATAGAAACGAGAGGGGAGACTGTTGTCTACATACCCTCGTAGCCCGTAAGCGGAAGCATTATGATAACGCGGTTGATGTAGTCGAACATCTTCACGATCTGACCGATCCTAGCACCGAAGGTACGGCACCTCCGCGATCTGCCCACGTTCAACTCGAAGATGTCCCGCGAACTCTAGATCCAGCTGAGTGTCGAGGGAGAGTTTCGTTAGCACGACGGCGTGATGACAGTGACGATGAAGCTAATGGAACAGGGCTTCACCTAAGCACTGCAATTACATGACCGAGGTGGATTATGGTGGAGGGGGGCACCGCACACGGCAAAGACAATTGTCAACTTGTGTGTCTATGGGGTGCCTGAAGGAAATATGCCCTAGAGGCAATAATAAAGTTATTATTTAATTCCTTATATCATGATAAATGTTTATTATTCATGCTAGAATTGTATTAACCGGAAACATAATACATGTGTGAATACATAGACAAACAGAGTGTCACTAGTATGCCTCTACTTGACTAGCTCGTTAATCAAAGATGGTTATGTTTCCTAACCATGAACAATGTGTTGTTATTTGATTAACGAGGTCACATCATTAGTTGAATGATCTGATTGACATGACCCATTTCATTAGCTTAGCACCCGATCGTTTAGTATGTTGCTATTGCTTTCTTCATGACTTATACATGTTCCTATGACTATGAGATTATGCAACTCCCGTTTGCCGGAGGAACACTTTGGGTGCTACCAAACGTCACAACGTAACTGGGTGATTATAAAGGAGTACTACAGGTGTCTCCAATGGTAGATGTTGGGTTGGCGTATTTCGAGATTAGGGTTTGTCACTCCGATTGTCGGAGAGGTATCTCTGGGCCCTCTCGGTAATACACATTACACAAGCCTTGCAAGCATTGCAACTAATGAGTTAGTTGCGGATGATGTATTACGGAACGAGTAAAGAGACTTGCCAGTAACGAGATTGAACTAGGTATTGGATACCGACGATCGAATCTCGGGCAAGTAACATACCGATAACAAAGGGAACAACGTATGTTGTTATGTAGTCTGACCGATAAAGATCTTCGTAGAATATGTAGGAGCCAATATGGGAATCCAGGTCCCGCTATTGGTTATTGACCGGAGACGTGTCTCGGTCATGTCTACATTGTTCTCGAACCGTAGGGTCCGCACGCTTAACGTTACGATGACAGTTATTATGAGTTTATGCATTTTGATGTACCGAAGGTAGTTCTGAGTCCCGGATGTGATCACGGACATGAAGAGGAGTCTTGAAATGGTCGAGACATAAAGATTGATATATTGGAAGCCTATGTTTGGACATCGGAAGTGTTCCGGGTGAAATCGGGATTTTACCGGATTACCGGGAGGGTTACCGGAACCCCCCGGGAGCCAAATGGGCCTACATGGGCCTTAGTGGAAAGGTGAGAGGGCTGCCCACAAGGGCTGCGCACCTTCCCCCTCCCCCTAGTCCTATTAGGACTAGGAGAAGGGGCCGGCCACCTCTCTCTCTCTCTCCTCTTTAAGGAATCCTAGTTGGAATAGGATTGGAGGGGGGAGTCCTACTCCCGGTGGGAGTAGGACTCCTCCTGTGCCTCCAAGCTTGGCAGGCCAGCCCTCCCCCTCTCATCCTTTATATACGGGGGCAGGGGGCACCTCTAGACACACAAGTTGATCCTTGAGATCGTTCCTTAGCCGTGTGCGGTGCTCCCTGCCACCAAATTCCACCTCGATCATACCGTTGTAGTGCTTAGGCGAAGCCCTGCGTCGGTAGTACATCAAGATCGTCACCACGCCGTCGTGCTGACGGAACTCCTCCCCGAAGCTTTGCTGGATCGGAGCCCGGGGATCGTCGTCGAGCTGAGTGTGTGCTAAGAACTCGGAGGTGCCGGAGTAACGGTGCTTGGATCGGTCGGATCGGGAAGAAGACATACGACTACTTCCTCTACGTTGTGTCAACGCTTCTGTTGCGATCTACAAGGGTACGTAGATCAGACTCTCCCCCTCGTTGCTATGCATCACCATGATCTTGCGTGTGCGTAGGAAATTTTTTGAAATTACTATGTTCCCCAACAGTAGCATCCGAGCCTAGGTTTTATGGTTTGAGGTTATTTGCACGAGTAGAACACAAGTGAGTTGTGGGCGATACAAGTCATACTGCCTACCAGCATGTCATACTTTGGTTCGGCGGTATTGTTGGACGAGACGACCCGGACCAACCTTACGCGTACGCTTACGCGAGACCGGTTCCCTCGACGTGCTTTGCACATAGATGGCTTGCGGGCGACTGTCTCTCCAACTTTAGTTGAACCGAGTATGGCTACGCCCGGTCCTTGAGAAGGTTAAAACGGAGTCTATTTGACAAACTATCGTTGTGGTTTTGATGCGTAGGTGAGATGTGTTCTTGCTTAAGCCCGTAGCAGCTACGTAAAACTTGCAACAACAAAGTAGAGGACGTCTAACTTGTTTTTGCAGGGCATGTTGTGATGTGATATGGTCAAGGCATGATGCTGATTTTATTGTATGAGATGATCATGTTTTGTAACCAAGTTATCGGCAACGGGCAGGAGCCATATGGTTGTCGCTTTATTGTATGCAATGCAATCGCGATGTAATGCTTTACTTTATTGCTAAGCGGTAGTGATAGTCGTGGAAGCATAAGATTGGCGAGACGACAACGATGCTACGATGGAGATCAAGGTGTCGCACCGGTGACGATGGTGATCATGACAGTGCTTCGGAGATGGAGATCACAAGCACAAGATGATGATGGCCATATCATATCACTTATATTGATTGCATGTGATGTTTATCTTTTATGCATCTTATCTTGCTTTGATTGACGGTAGCATTATAAGATGATCTCTCAATAAATTATCAAGAAGTGTTCTCCCTGAGTATGCACCGTTGCGAAAGTTCTTCGTGCTGAGACACCACGTGATGATCGGGTGTGATAGGCTCTACGTTCAAATACAACGGGTGCAAAACAGTTGCACACGCGGAATACTCAGGTTATACTTGACGAGCCAAGCATATACAGATATGGCCTCGGAACACGGAGACTGAAAGGTCGAGCGTGAATCATATAGTAGATATGATCAACATAATGATGTTCACCGATGAAACTAATCCATCTCACATGATGATCGTACATGGTTTAGTTGATTTGGATCACATGATCACTTAGAGGATTAGAGGGATGTCTATCTAAGTGGGAGTTCTTAAGTAATATGATTAATTGAACTTAAATTTATCATGAACTTAGTACCTGATAGTATCTTGCTTGTTTATGTTGATTGTAGATAGATGGCTCGTGTTGTTGTTCCGTTGAATTTTAATGCGTTCCTTGAGAAAGCAAAGTTGAAAGATGATGGTAGCAATTACACGGACTGGGTCCGTAACTTGAGGATTATCCTCATTGCTGCACAGAATAATTACGTCCTGGAAGCACCGCTGGGTGCCAGGCCTGCTGCTGGAGCAACACCAGATGTTATGAACGTCTGGCAGAGCAAAGCTGATGACTACTCGATAGTTCAGTGTGCCATGCTTTACGGCTTAGAATCGGGACTTCAACGACGTTTTGAACGTCATGGAGCATATGAGATGTTCCAGGAGTTGAAGTTAATATTTCAAGCAAATGCCCGAATTGAGAGATATGAAGTCTCCAATAAGTTCTATAGCTGCAAGATGGAGGAGAACAGTTCTGTCAGTGAGCATATACTCAAAATGTCTGGGTATAATAATCACTTGATTCAGATGGGAGTTAATCTTCCAGATGATTGCGTCATTGACAGAATTCTCCAATCACTGCCACCAAGCTACAAGAGCTTCGTGATGAACTATAATATGCAAGGGATGAACAAGACTATTCCCGAGCTCTTCGCAATGCTGAAAGCTGTGGAGGTAGAAATCAAGAAGGAGCATCAAGTGTTGATGGTCAACAAGACCACTAGTTTCAAGAAAAAGGGCAAAGGGAAGAAGAAGGGGAACTTCAAGAAGAACAGCAAGCAAGTTGCTGCTCAGGAGAAGAAACCCAAATCTGGACCTAAGCCTGAAACTGAGTGCTTCTACTGCAAGCAGACTGGTCACTGGAAGCGGAACTGCCCCAAGTATTTGGCAGATAAGAAGGATGGCAAGGTGAACAAAGGTATATGTGATATACATGTTATTGATGTGTACCTTACTAATGCTCGCAGTAGCACCTGGGTATTTGATACTGGTTCTGTTGCTAATATTTGCAACTCGAAACAGGGACTACGGATTAAGCGAAGATTAGCTAAGGACGAGGTGACGATGCGCGTGGGAAACGGTTCCAAAGTCGATGTGATCGCGGTCGGCACGCTACCTCTACATCTACCTTCGGGATTAATATTAGACCTAAATAATTGTTATTTGGTGCCAGCGTTGAGCATGAACATTATATCTGGATCTTGTTTAATGCGAGACGGTTATTCATTTAAATCGGAGAATAATGGTTGTTCTATTTATATGAGTAATATCTTTTATGGTCATGCACCCTTGAAGAGTGGTCTATTCTTGTTAAATCTCGATAGTAGTGATACACATATTCATAATGTAGAAGCCAAAAGATGCAGAGTTGATAATGATAGTGCAACTTATTTGTGGCACTGCCGTTTAGGTCATATCGGTATAAAGCGCATGAAGAAACTCCATACTGATGGACTTTTGGAACCACTTGATTATCAATCACTTGGTACTTGCGAACCGTGCCTCATGGGCAAGATGACTAAAACACCGTTCTCCGGTACTATGGAGAGAGCAACAGATTTATTGGAAATCATACATACCGATGTATGTGGTCCGATGAATATTGAGGCTCGTGGCGGATATCGTTATTTTCTCACCTTCACAGATGATTTAAGCAGATATGGGTATATCTACTTGATGAAACACAAGTCTGAAACATTTGAAAAGTTCAAGGAATTTCAGAGTGAAGTTGAAAATCATCGTAACAAGAAAATAAAGTTTCTACGATCTGATCGTGGAGGAGAATATTTGAGTTACGAGTTTGGTATACATTTGAAAAATTGTGGAATAGTTTCGCAACTCACGCCACCCGGAACACCACAGCGTAATGGTGTGTCCGAACGTCGTAATCGTACTTTACTAGATATGGTATGACCTATGATGTCTCTTACTGATTTACCGCTATCGTTTTGGGGATACGCTTTAGAGACGGCCGCATTCACGTTAAATAGGGCACCATCAAAATCCGTTGAGACGACGCCTTATGAACTGTGGTTTGGCAAGAAACCAAAGTTGTCGTTTCTTAAAGTTTGGGGTTGCGATGCTTATGTGAAAAAGCTTCAACCTAATAAGCTCGAACCCAAATCGGAGAAATGTGTCTTCATAGGATATCCAAAGGAAACTATTGGATACACCTTCTATCACAGATCTGAAGGCAAGACTTTTGTTGCTAAATTCGGAAACTTTCTTGAGAAGGAGTTTCTCTTGAAAGAAGTGAGTGGGAGGAAAGTAGAACTTGATGAGGTAACTGTACCCGCTCCCTTATTAGAAAGTAGTACATCACAGAAAACTGTTTCTGCGACACCTACACCAATAAGTGAGGAAGCTGATGATAATGATCATGAAACTTCAGAACAAGATACTACTGAACCTCGTAGATCAACCAGAGCAAGATCCGCGCCAGAGTGATACGGTAATCCAGTTCTGGAAGTCATGCTACTAGATCATGATGAACCTACGAACTATGAAGAAGCGATGGTGAGCCCAGATTCCGCAAAGTGGCTTGAGAGGCCATGAAATCTGAGATGGGATCCATGTATGAGAACAAAGTATGGACTTTGGTTGACTTGCCCGATGATCGGCAAGCAATTGAGAATAAATGGATCTTCAAGAAAAAGACTGACGCTGACGGTAATGTTACTGTCTATAAAGCTCGACTTGTTGCAAAAGGTTTTCGACAAGTTCAAGGGGTTGACTACGATGAGACATTCTCACCCGTAGCGATGCTTAAGTCTGTCAGAATCATGTTAGCAATTGCCGCATTTTATGATTATGAAATTTGGCAGATGGATGTCAAAACTGCATTCCTGAATGGATTTCTGGAAGAAGAGTTGTATATGATGCAACCAGAAGGTTTTGTCGATCCAAAGGGAGCTAACAAAGTATGCAAACTCCAGCGATCCATTTATGGGCTGGTGCAAGCATCTCGGAGTTGGAATAAACGCTTTGATAGTGTGATCAAAGCATTTGGCTTTATACAGACTTTTGGAGAAGCCTGTATTTACAAGAAAGTGAGTGGGAGCTCTGTAGCATTTCTGATATTATATGTGGATGACATATTGCTGATTGGAAATGATATAGAATTTCTGGATAGCATGAAGGGATACTTGAATAAGAGTTTTTCAATGAAAGACCTCGGTGAAGCTGCTTACATATTGGGCATTAAGATCTATAGAGATAGATCAAGACGCTTAATTGGACTTTCACAAAGCACATACCTTGACAAGATTTTGAAGAAGTTCAAAATGGATCAAGCAAAGAAAGGGTTCTTGCCTGTGTTACAAGGTGTGAAGTTGAGTCAGACTCAATGCCCGACCACTGCAGAAGATAGAGAGAAAATGAAAGACGTTCCCTATGCTTCAGCCATAGGCTCTATCATGTATGCAATGCTGTGTACCAGACCTGATGTGTGCCTTGCTATAAGTTTAACAGGGAGGTACCAAAGTAATCCTGGAATGGATCACTGGACAGCGGTCAAGAACATCCTGAAATACCTAAAAAGGACTAAGGATATGTTTCTCGTATATGGAGGTGACAAAGAGCTCACCGTAAGAGGTTACGTTGATGCAAGCTTTGACACTGATCCAGACGATTCTAAATCGCAAACCGGATACGTGTTTACTTTAAACGGTGGAGCTGCCAGTTGGTGCAGTTCTAAACAAAGCATCATAGCGGGATCTACATGTGAAGCGGAGTACACAGCTGCTTTGGAAGCAGCGAACGAAGGAGTCTGGATGAAGGAGTTCATATCCGATCTAGGTGTCATACCTAGTGCATCGGGTCCAATGAAAATCTTTTGTGACAATACTGGTGCAATTGCTTTGGCAAAGGAATCCAGATTTCACAAAAGGACCAAACACATCAAGAGACGCTTCAACTCCATCCGGGATCTAGTCCAGGTGGGAGACATAGAGACTTGCAAGATACATACGGATCTGAATGTTACAGACCCGTTGACTAAGCCTCTTCCACGAGCAAAACATGATCAGCACCAAGGCTCCATGGGTGTTAGAATCATTACTGTGTAATCTAGATTATTGACTCTAGTGCAAGTGGGAGACTGAAGGAAATATGCCCTAGAGGCAATAATAAAGTTATTATTTATTTTCTTATATCATGATAAATGTTTATTATTCATGCTAGAATTGTATTAACCGGAAACATAATACATGTGTGAATACATAGACAAACAGAGTGTCACTAGTATGCCTCTACTTGACTAGCTCGTTAATCAAAGATGGTTATGTTTCCTAACCATGAACAATGTGTTGTTATTTGATTAACGAGGTCACATCATTAGTTGAATGATCTGATTGACATGACCCATTTCATTAGCTTAGCACCCGATCGTTTAGTATGTTGCTATTGCTTTCTTCATGACTTATACATGTTCCTATGACTATGAGATTATGCAACTCCCGTTTGCCGGAGGAACACTTTGGGTGCTACCAAACGTCACAACGTAACTGGGTGATTATAAAGGAGTACTACAGGTGTCTCCAATGGTAGATGTTGGGTTGGTGTATTTCGAGATTAGGGTTTGTCACTCCGATTGTTGGAGAGGTATCTCTGGGCCCTCTCGGTAATACACATTACACAAGCCTTGCAAGCATTGCAACTAATGAGTTAGTTGCGGATGATGTATTACGGAACGAGTAAAGAGACTTGCCAGTAACGAGATTGAACTAGGTATTGGATACCGATGATCGAATCTCGGGCAAGTAACATACCGATGACAAAGGGAACAACGTATGTTGTTATGCAGTCTGACCAATAAAGATCTTCGTAGAATATGTAGGAGCCAATATGGGCATCCAGGTCCCGCTATTGGTTATTGACCGGAGACGTGTCTCGGTCATGTCTACATTGTTCTAAACCGTAGGGTCCGCACGCTTAACGTTACGATGACAGTTATTATGAGTTTATGCATTTTGATGTACCGAAGGTAGTTCGGAGTCCCGGATGTGATCACGGACATGACGAGGAGTCTCGAAATGGTCGAGACATAAAGATTGATATATTGGAAGCCTATGTTTGGACATCGGAAGTGTTCCGGGTGAAATCGGGATTTTACCGGATTACCGGGAGGGTTACCGGAACCCCCCGGGAGCCAAATGGGCCTACATGGGCCTTAGTGGAAAGGTGAGAGGGCTGCCCACAAGGGCTGCGCACCTTCCCCCTCCCCCTAGTCCTATTAGGACTAGGAGAAGGGGCCGGCCACCTCTCTCTCTCTCCCCCTTTAAGGAATCCTAGTTGGAATAGGATTGGAGGAGGGAGTCCTACTCCCGGTGGGAGTAGGACTCCTCCTGCGCCTCCAAGCTTGGCCGGCCAGCCCTCCCCCTCTCATCCTTTATATACGGGGGCAGGGGGCACCTCTAGACACACAAGTTGATCCTTGAGATCATTCCTTAGCCGTGTGCGGTGCCCCCTGCCACCAAATTCCACCTCGATCATACCGTTGTAGTGCTTAGGCGAAGCCCTGCGTCGGTAGTACATCAAGATCGTCACCACGCCGTCGTGCTGACGGAACTCCTCCCCGAAGCTTTGCTGGATCGGAGCCCGGGGATCGTCATCGAGCTGAACGTGTGCTAAGAACTCGGAGGTGCTGGAGTAACGGTGCTTGGATCGGTCGGATCGGGAAGAAGACGTACGACTACTTCCTCTATGTTGTGTCAACGCTTCCGTTGCGATCTACAAGGGTACGTAGATCAGACTCTCCCCCTCATTGCTATGCATCACCATGATCTTGCGTGTGCGTAGGAAATTTTTTGAAATTACTACGTTCCCCAACAGTGCCCGCCTCCCCCGTATATAAAGGAGTGGAGGAGGGGGAGGGGCCGGCTGCTACCTCTTGAGCACTGCGTTGGTTTTCCCTTGAAGAGGAAAGGGTGATGCAGCAAAGTAGCGTAAGCATTTCCCTCGGTTTTTGAGAACCAAGGTATCAATTCAGTAGGAGGCCATGCATGAGTCCCTCGCACCTACACAAACAAATAAAATCCTCGCAACCAACACAATAAAGGGGTTGCCAATCCCTTCACAGTCACTTACGAAAGTGAGATCTGATAGATATGATAAGATAATATTTTTGGTATTTTTATGATAAAGATGCAAAGTAAAGAAAGCAAAATAAACGGAAAAGGAAATAGCTTGTTGACGTAAGATTAATATGATGGAAAATAGACCCGGGGGCCATAGGTTTCACTAGTGGCTTCTCTCGAGAGCATAAGTATTACGGTGGGTAAACAAATTACTGTTGAGCAATTGATGTAATAGAGCATAGTTATGAGAATATTTAGGTATGATCATGTATATAGGCATCACGTCCGAGACAAGTAGACCGAGTCCTGCCTGCATCTACTACTATTACTCCACACATCGACCGCTATCCAGCATGCATCTAGAATATTAAGTTCAAAAGAACAGAGTAACGCTTTAAGCAAGATGACATGATGTAGAGGGATAAACTCATGCAATATCACCATCTTGTTATCCTCGATGGCAACAATACAATACGTGCCTTGCTGCCCCTACTGTCACTGGGAAAGGACACCGCAAGATTGAACCCAAAGCTAAGCACTTCTCCCATTGCAAGAAAGATCAATCTAGTAGGCCAAACCAAACTGATAATTCGAAGAGACTTGCAAAGATAACCAATCATACATAAAATAATTCAGAGAAGATTCAAATATTGTTCATAGATAAACTTGATCATAAGCCCACAATTCATCGGTCTCAACAAACACACCGCAAAAGAAGATTACATCGAATAGATCTCCACAAGAGAGGGGAAGAATTTTGTATTGAGATCCAAAAAGAAAGAAGAAGCCATCTAGCTAATAACTATGGACCCGAAGGTCTGAAGTAAACTACTCACACTTCATCGGAGAGGCTATGGTGTTGATGTAGAAGCCCTCCATGATCGATGCCCCCTCCGGCGGAGCTCCGGAAAAGGCCCCAAGCTGGGATCTCACGGGTACAGAAAGTTATAGCGGTGGAATTAGGGTTTTGGCTCCGTATCTGGTAGTTTGGGGGTACGTAGGTATATATAGGAGGAAGAAGTACGTCAGTGGAGCAACATGGGCCCACGAGGGTGGAGGGCGCGCCTGGGGGGTAGGCGCGCCCCCCTACCTCGTGCCCTCCTAGTTGCTTTCTTGACGTAGGGTCCAAGTCCTCTGGATCATGTTCGTTCCGAAAATCACGTTCCTAAAGATTTCATTCCGTTTGGACTCGGTTTGATATTCTTTTTCTGCGAAACTCTAAAATAGGCAAAAACATCAATTCTGGGCTGGGCCTCCGGTTAATAGGTTAGTCTCAAAAACAATACAAAAGTGTATAATAAATCCCAATAATGTCCAAAAAAGGATATAATATAGCATGGAACAATCAAAAATTATAGATACGTTGGAGACGTATCACCGGCCCTCTATGGCGCGCCCAAGGGAGTCCTACTCCCACCGGGAGTAGGATCCCCCCCCCCCCCTTCCCTAGTTGGATTAGGAGAGGAAGGAAGGGGGAGAGAGGGGGAAAGGAAAGGGGGGCGGCGGCCCCCCACCCAATTCGGATTGGGCTTGGGGGGGCTCCCCCTCCTAGGCTTCCTTCTCCTCTCTCCCACTATGGCCCAATAAGGCCCATATACTTCCCGGGGGGTTCCGGTAACCTCCCGGTACTCCAGTATATTCCCGAACTCACCCGGAACCATTCCAATGTCCAAACATAGGCTTCCAATATATCAATCTTTATGTCTCGACCATTTTGAGACTCCTCGTCATGCCCGTGATTACATCTGAGACACCGAACAACCTTCGGTACATCAAAACACATAAACTCATAATACCGATCGTCACCGAGCGTTAAGCGTGCGGACCCTACGGGTTCGAGAACTATGTAGACTTGACCGAGACTCATCTCTGGTCAATAACCAATAGCGGAACCTGGATGCTCATATTGGTTCCTACATATTCTACGAAGATCTTTATCAGTCAAACCGCATAACAACATATGTTGTTCCCTTTGTCATCGGTATGTTACTTGCCCGAGATTCGATCGTCGGTATCTCAATACCTAGTTCGGTCTCGTTACTGGCAAGTCTCTTTACTCGTTTCGTAATGCAACATCCCATAACTAAATCATTAGTCACATTGCTTGCAAGGCTTATAGTGATGTGCATTACCGAGAGGGCTCAGAGATAGCTCTTCGATACACGGAGTGACAAATCCTAATCTCGATCTATGCCAACTCAACAAACACCATTGGAGACACCTGTAGAGTATCTTTATAGTCACCCAATTACGTTGTGACATTTGATAGAACACTAAGTGTTCCTCCGGTATTCAGGAGTTGCATAATCTCATAGTCATAGGAACATGTATAAGTTATGGAGAAAGCAATAGCAGTAAACTAAACGATCAAAGTGCTAAGCTAACGGATGGGTCAAGTCAATCATATCATTCTCTAATGATGTGATCTCGTTTATCAAATGACAACTCTTTGTCCATGGCTAGGAAACTTGACCATCTTTGATTAACGAGCTAGTCAGGTAGAGGCATACTAGTGACACTTATGTTTGTCTATGTATTCACACATGTACTAAGTTTCTGGTTAATACAATTCTAGCATAAATAATAAACATTTATCATGATATAAGGAAATATAAATAACAACTTTATTATTGCCTCTAGGGCATATTTTCTTCAAAAGAAACGCGTATTTCTATCTCCTGCCGAGAGCCACTCCAACCTCGAGCGTTGCCTCCACATAATTTCCTCCCTGTGATATAACTCAATCAATTTCTCGTTGATCTTCAGTTCAATACGTGACGACGCTATTCTAGACAGATCACTGCGCAAGCGGTCTAGCTCCAGTTTTAAGCTTTTAATTCCCTTCCGTACTGATCCGGATGTATTTTTATTGCAGGAGCCTAGCTGCACTGATACCCGTTTCAGCTTCGCTCTTAATTCTGCCATAAACTCCACCGGGTCTCCTCCTGCCCAGCTAGACACGATTGTATCTCTCCACGCCTCATGAGTTTCCCACATTAGCTCATACTTAAACTCCTTCTTGTGTTTCGGTGCCTCTCTCCCTTGAAACTCCACCAGGATGGGGCAGTGATCTGAAGTCGCTGCTGTTAAGTGTTTTACATGTGCATTTGGAAACCTTTCACTCCATTCTGCAGAAGCCAGAGATCGATCTAATCGGACCCGGGTATAGCTTCCCCCTATAACCTTCTTTTCAAATGTCCAAAAGTGGACTTGATAGCCTATGTCCATTAGCATGCACACATCAATAGCGTCTCGGAACCCCTGGATCTAAGCATTGCTTCTCTCACCTATATCCTGCTGCTCATCTGGACGTAGCACTTCGTTAAAGTACCCGATACAGACCCACGGGAGGTCACTCAGGTTACTGATTCCCTTCAAAATGTCCCAGGATGTATACCTCATGTGAGTCTGCGCCTCTCCATAAAAAAGTGTCAACCTCCACGGATCACAACCTGGTTCCTCTACAGAGCAATCTATATGGTACACAAAAAAGCCAATAATCTCAATTTTTATTGTATTATTCCAAAACAGCCCTAGTCCTCCACTTCTACCTTGACTACTAACAGCATATCCATTGTCATAATCAATACTTCCAGCTAGATTTTCTACCCTTGATCTATCTATCTGAGTCTCAACAATACAAAAAAGGGTGGGGCAAAATTGTTCGCGATGTCGCGAAGTTCTCTAACTGTCGCAGCTTTGCCCGCGCCGCGACAGTTCCAGCTCAAGATACTTATTGTGCCCGGCGGCACTCCTCAGGGGAGCCCGCCGATGATGCGCTCGTTGTTTTCTCATTCATGTTTTCCTCCCTGATCTTTAGTAACCCCGCAGCATCTGAAGCATCTTCCTCCCCCCCCCCTCTTCGGCCGCTTATACTCTTTCCTAGGGGACACATATACTGGTGGGAGAGGAGGCACCGAAAGCTGTTCCCCTCCGATCACCGACGCAAGGGCATCACTTGACTTTCCAGCCGACAAATCTGTTGTTGGGCTCGCAGCATTCTCGACTGAAAGGCGCTTGTTAGAAAGCTGATTACCATGGTTAACCACCACCGCGCCTGGGGAAGATACATCCCCCCCCCCTACATTCTGTTCAGCTCCTCCTGAGGAGTTCACATCTTCAGTCTGCGTCGGTTGCCTGGCATTGAATCACCAGCTTTGATTAGGGTTGTAGGGTTCTCTCCCCCCCCCCCCCCCCCCCCCTACATTCTGTTCAGCTCCTCCTGAGGAGTTCACATCTTCAGTCTGCGTCGGTTGCCTGGCATTGAATCACCAGCTTTGATTAGGGTTGTAGGGTTCTCCCCCCCCCCCCCCCCCCCCCCTTCCTCGTCCTCCTGCCCATTGGCCTGTTGCAATCATGAGATTAGACTGTCCTCCTGCCCATTGGCCTGTTGCAATCATGAGATCAGACTGGATAGCAACCTAGCCGTCTTTTTAAAAGATCAGCTCGCTTAGTTATTTCTATTTTCTACCGGTTCTTTCTCCACGCAAAGACCCAAGCAGACAAGCCAAACTTCAGGAGATGCCGCGTGACAAAAGGATGCGACCCGGACAATGGAACAGAGGCGGCCTCAGGGTGCACAGGATACCAGTTCACAGGATAATACCATCCTCAAAAAAAAAAGATACTAATTCACAGGATACAGACAGTACTATGCACATAAACACACCAGGCCTGCTCACTGATGTTATACACACACCGCACGCCAAAATTGCCGACGGAAAATACATACATGGACAGAAAGCTACAACAACCAACACCTCTCAGGGTTCATAGGGACTGTCGCCTCATCTCTAGGGTAGGGTATATGGCTAAGCTATGTATGTATGGGAAGTGGAGGTTCAGACGGTGTTCCACTTGATCTCGAGCTGCAGCTTGCCGTTCCTGGAGTTGATGAGGTGGTACTTCTCGTTGATCCGCCCGTTGTTCACCACGTCCACCAGGTTTATGTTCACATGCCCCAACGACTCCTGCAAACCAAAACAACACACACAGAGAAGCTCCACCGGCGTCAGAGACTCGGAGGGAACGATGACCGGCAAAGACAAACTGTTAGGAAAGAAAAAGTGGGAGCAGCAAACCTGGGTGCGGAACGGGAGGAGCCTGCCGCGTCTGCTTCTGATCTCGATGTGGAGCTTCTCGTCCATGGGGACCTCGTCCACCACGAACTGGAACTCCTCATTCCACCTCGGATCTCGAGCCTTCCTGATCACCTGCAAGCAAGCCACGTAACATCCTTGAATGGGCAGCCGGCCATAGAATCTGCGACTGTGCTGTGGGTTTTGGTACATGGACTGCAAGTTTATATTCAGAGGAGGCACTTCCTAGATTAAAACAGACTGCTGCATTCAGTGTGTCTGTTTTAATCCAGTACCCGTTCCTCTGAAATTTTTATGCACAGTTGTTTTCGTAGACAGGTCATCATTAGCAATGTGGCGCATTTTCTCAGTTAACCACCAGCACTTGGCGACTCCATGGACAGGATACAGTGAACTTATTCTGCAGCCCGCTCTGCAGTCTGAACACTACTACTTCTGAACTCAGACATGGTTAACATTTTTTTTTCTTTTGAGAATCCATGGTTAACATATTTGTAGGGTTATCTGCAACTTGCGAGTGCATCGATTCACAACCGTCAATACTCAGCAGCCCAGCACCTGTCAATTAATGGTGCTACACAGAGACCTGGCTAAGAAATCTGGCAACCTTCCCTCTCTAAAATAAAATAAAAATTCAGTTTCTGCAAGTTAACATGCAGTGTCTGTCCGAAGTACAATGCTGCTTCCATTCAGCTCTACATAATGGTATATTACTCTACTCTGGCTAAATATATTAAGCTATCATTTTCTCTTTACGAACTGTATACGTTTTGATCATTGTAATAATGCTACTAGTGGTAATGGTATGTAGTGGTTGCTCCAGGAAGGAACTGATATGGTAAACCATGTAACCAATAGAATGGCAAGTATGACACATAAAACAGAATGGATGTTTTAAGACAGTGATTTTTCATCATATACTAGCTTTTTCTGCAAACTGGAACTAATAAGATAGGTTTGAACTTAAGAAGCAGCTTTGCTAGGTTTGATAATGGTCATTCAAAAAACAAAATAAAACAATTTCATGGAGGTAGCAGGATTAAAACTAACCTTCGTTTCCCTCTTTTCGCCCCTAAAAAGAACCACGGCATACGGATTAGTGTGACGCTTCCCTTCGACATCTTCTGCGTTTTCGACCGAAACTAACAGCACCCCACCACCGTCCGGGACGTCCCTTTTCAGACTGATATTGCCTTCAACATCTGAAATTAGAGGACTCGTGCTGTTTTCCTCTCTGAAAGGATCAAATGTCAGTTCCACGACAAGCTTTCCTCTATTCTTCTTGTTTTGCTGATCATTTGGGTTCATGCTTCTGAGAAGATCTAGTGTGAACAGTTTGCTCTCGTAAGGGGTAAGCAAGCGGAGGGGAATTACTTGCACACCCATTTTATCATGCATTTTGACCTGCACAATCAGAACAGGAGAACTGGTTAGTATCTGACATCTCTGGCAAATTTACAAAGCAGAAAAAACATAGCAAATGGATTTTTTTCGAAACAACAAGAAAACCTGTCTTCAGCACTATAGTGTGAGGGTTTAAGAAATACTTTTAAAAGGACAGAAGGTAATTAAGTTGCATACAGCATGCTAAACCTTTTCCCAATCAAACATCTGGAGCTCGAGGACTTGCGTCTCAGGATCCTTGACTACGAGCCTGAAATGTTCGTTCCATTCAGGATTCAGGTTGCTCATCTTAACAGAGGTTTTCTTCGAGGGCAGTCTCTCGCCACTCAGCCGAAGCTTGACATAGGGATCAGATTTCCCAAGCAAGTCCATCTTGGGAAGATTCATGGCACGAATTACCTTGACATTCAATACTCCCACTGGTTTCTTTGTAGCACCACTGCAGCATGATTCAAATTTCGTATCAATAATTAATGCTCACATACATTAAACCGGAGAAAGTCATAGCCAAGAATAATGCTTGTTTCAACTGTAAGAAAGTACACATATAGCACTTTAGCAATATAACTACCTTTCACCAAACAAAACAACCTATCGTTTAGCTACCCTACCGTTTCTTTCCTTGAATAAAGGTAAGTGCATATCTGTTTATGCCAAACCCAAGGATCGCTATTGAAGGTTTCGATACTAAACTTTCACCCCTCCAGATTTAATGTTATTTCCAAATATATGGGGTGTATATAGGTTTTAAGAATAATGTGTTTGGAATATAATGACTCATATATCAATATAACCGAAGATAATCAAGGGGCTTGAATTCATATTTATCTTCATACGGAAGGACGAAATCGATATGCAACTTAGTCTATTTTTAACGTCAGACACTGTTAACTTTATATCAGCAGAGGGATATTCAACTTGATATATATATATCATAATTTGAACGACGGTAGATACTTGTTCAGATATCATTAGAGAATATCACCTTGCTCCATCTAAAATGGGAACTTCTATAACCTTAGGCCAATGATACAGGATTGCAATTTGCTTTGATATTTGCTCCTGCGAGATAGAAATAATGTAGGTAACTAAGTAAGTCCAAAAGGCCCCGAGTATATATACCAACAGTAATGAGGTAGTGATTATGAAATTATTCAGGAACTTTTAATTCAATGTTCACCCAGTAAAATTATGTAAAGGATAGAATAGCAAGTACCTGGATAAACCGATACAAGCCAGGAATTGCCATGACATCTCCACCCAGTAATTTCAATCCAAAGTCAACATGCGGCTTCATACAGCAGTTAAGTCAGTTTTTCAGTGAAGCTTTTAGGAACCTAGTTGATTGCTACTTGCAAACATGATAGAAGGCATGTGCACATCTGCACAGCAAAGAAACAGATTTATACCTTCTCCATTAGTGATACACACAAGCTGGCAAAGCAGGGAAAGCTTGGCACAAGTGGCTTCAGAGTCACACGTGGTGTCAGCATTACGTGCAAATCCAGAAGCTGAAAATAGCAATATGATCAAGTCAGAGATCTTGCATAATGAAAAGTATCTAAACATGTTGTCTGTATAATGCAGCGAGGGACAAAACTAACCTGTGCGGACAATTTGAAAGAATGCACCTTCACATCCACAGTTACATTTGCTATGCTAGCCCACCGAATCACAGGTTCGATTACCAGTTCTTTTTCTCGCATTTCATAAACTTTAATTCCTGTTTGTTCAAACAAGGAAATGTAAAGGGAGATCATCAGACCAAGCATCTTAAATCTAAGTGACGATCAGAAGGCTTTGGGAATACAAAAGGTTGGAACTGAAGTAAAACAATCCTTTAATGCACGGCTTAAATAAAATATATAACAACAGAAGTATGAAATACCTATCCCAATTCAAATTGTAGGAACAATTGGTTTTAGACGTCAATTTCTTAACAAAACACCTCCTTAAAATAGTTTTAGACGTCAATTTCTTGAGTATTATGATTAAATGAAGGTTGGTAGGTTCAATCACATCACTAAAATGAGACTGGTGAAGAATGAGTGTACATTACAGATTTGAATTGGCATGCTAATTTAATCAGTTTGTATCATTTAGTTGAGGTTTATAAGAATGAAAAGCAATTGCATTTTTGTTTAGTGACGACAGGCATCATTTCAGGAGCTAATCTTGCTGTCCCCACTGAAAGGATTGCATCAGAAATTCAGAATATTAAGTGGTTTAAAAGAAATTACAGACCTTGGAGTGTAGGTGGAAGAGCGCCAAGTGTTAAGTTTCCAAATTCAATTGATTCAATGCCATATTTTCCAACATACTGATCACATATTGGCTTTGCTACACCTCTTATTATTTTGCATATTGCCTGTGATAAACAGAGGAGAACTATTAGGCTGATCATGTTTGTAACCAAAATTCATACATCACACAAATCGATGTAGCAATGAATAACACTCTCAAACATTAGTTAGAAAAACCTTATCAAGGAAAGGCCACATATCACAAATAAACTTGTTCATCCAATCAATCTGCAAAAATAAAAAAGTAAAATGGATGAGTTAACCACTTGCAGTACTTTTGACATAAAACAGAGGTTGAACTACAGCAAATATAAATCTGAAACAACAAAGGATAAATAGATGACACAGTAGTGTACCGACTACCAACCCGTTCATAGTCTGGATATTTCACCCATAACGGAATGTCCTGTACCATCGTCTGTAATGTCTCATAATCTAAATCTCGTAGAGGTCTAATGACAGGATCCTGCAAAAGTCAATCATGAAAAAACAGATTAGAGTATAAATGCTGATCATCTTGCATAGTCTGACTATAAGAGAAACTGTTGACCGACACCGATACACTGTCGTTAACTAGAAGAACGGTCTCAATTCGCATAGTTTCATTGTGAAACTGGGCTGTCGATTTGGTGTAAAACATATATGTAATTCCATTTCACATGAACTGCTAATAACTGGAACATCTGCCATATGCAGCCAATCACACAAATTACTTTGGCATCATGTTTTTTAAATTACTTTGAGCGTGTCGGGGCCTTTAGGGTCGACGCTGTCATACTCAACAGAATTTCATTCAGCAATAGTATGATGGAAAATACCCTAGATCCACTGGAACGTAACAAGAAAGGGAATCTCAAATCGCGTACCAAGACAAAAGAAGGGCACTAAAACCGCTTTCCCGTCGTCGCGCCCACCAAGCTCCACCGGAGCCACGAGTTGCTGGCAACCTATGCCGTAATGCCGATGCCGGCGCGACCGAGGCTGCGTGCGCCGGGGTCTTGGATGCGCCGGTCTTGTAGATGCCATCATTGGCATGGACGACGATTGGAGTATGGGTGGAGCGCAGCGGAGCCGTTTAGGTTGGAGAGCATCGCGCTCAGGACTCAGAGGGAAGTAGTGGGCTTTGCGTGTTCAGGGAATCGGTGGTTGGTGGGCCTTGTGTTTCCTTACATTGCTGCTTGTGGCGTGCTGGAGAAGATGATCGTCGGAGGCGCGGAAGCCACGGCGGAGGGGATGGGGCTTGGGGAGAGAGAGGTGGGGTTGAGGAATGAGAGGAGGTGAGGTGGCAAATACGGGTGACATGTCAATCCACTACTGTCCACGTCATCAAAACCATGGCCGAAAAAACCGCGGACCCGAAAACCGCTCAGAGGTGAAATGGCCCAATAGTATCCTCGAAAAAGAAATGGCCGATAAAAAGAGAGTTTCCAAATTTTATGAAAGACGATACTCCCTCTGTGTACACTGTTATAAAATGTTTTTTTTTTCGATTCAAATGTGTATAGACGTGTTTCAGTGTATTTGTTCATTCATTTCAGTCCGTATGTAGTCCATATTAAAATATCCAAAATATCTTACAATAGTTACTGGAAGGAGTCGTTTCGAACATTACTTTTGTTTGGGTGTACTAAATCTACGCTAAGTTTCGTGATACATTAAGCATAATCGAAATAGAGTTCTAGAAGTAGCACCGTTTGTTGGTTGTGCCGGATTTCAGACAATGTTTCTAAGTTTGTATTAGCAAACTGTAACACCAAAAAAACTATTATTGAGAAGTAAACACAAATTTATATTGAAAGAAAAATCATGAACTTGTCCCAAAAGTCAGACCTTGATGGGTGTAAAGTACATGGGCTTTTGGCCCGGACTCATTTTTGACCCAAAATGGTCGTGGACTCTGGAGTGTCAAGTTCGTATAGTGCTCCTATTGGTGGCAAAAGTGCAACAGTCATTACGAAATTTATTGCCTTCAATAACATAGAGTCAGTGTAAAGAAACGGTGGCTATGACCTATGATTTGTTTTACTTAACGGCGTGGATTTTGATATACATTTCGGGTGCAACATGAATGCACTTGTCTCAGAAGTCAAAACATGGTGGCTGTAAAGTACTATATGTGCTTTTGGCCCGGGCTCATTTAAACCCAAAATGGCTGCGGACGCTCGAGTGTCAAGTTGGTATACTGCTCCAACTGCAATTGGTGGCAAAGTGCAATGGTCGTTACAAATTTTATTACTACCTTCAGTAACATAGATCGAGTCAGTGTAAAACAGGTGGCTAGCTATGACCTCTGACTTTGCTTTTACTTAACGCTGTGGATTTGATTCTTTCTTTCCTTCTCTAACGAAGCAAGCAATTATTCCTCCCAGCGAAAAAGGTTTCAACAAAGTAGGCTGGATTTCTGTGGCGAATCCAATCCCCAAGTTTTTCATTATCGCATTCAACCAGCATACGTCATTGGCATCCCTATATATGGTCCCTAGCAAGAGAGAAGCAACACGGCACCAATCGAAGCCGTTTCATATCACGCCGATCGATTATGAGTAGCCATCTGCAGCAATATCTGATCATTTGGCACCGAAAGTAACCACTCCTCTTATAAACAACAAAGGCCCTACGGGGATTTCGCACCGACGTGCATAGACTGGTCACATTTGTTCTCGGGTCGTCTAAATCGGTGTCAGGTCGCCGTCGTCCACCGTGCCGGAACTCGACACCCTAGCCAAAACTTGCAGAGCAACAGCTAGTCCCATCGCCGTCGGATAAAGGGGCCTGTCTGTCTACCTGGCCGGTAGAGAATACGGCAAAGTCGGAACCGGATACGCAAGCGAGCGGGCGGCAAGCTATGCCCGGATCGAGCTGGGGAATTGTACGTTTGCCAACAAACAAAAAGGGACGACGACGTGCCTGGTCAGAGCAGGCGGAAGCACCTCGGCGAAGCCACGGGGCTCTTTGAGTTGAGCACGGCACGGCGCACGAACCGAAACTAGACTAGAGTACTGGACGCCGGCCGTATCCCTGACCGGTTAACTCCGGAGACGGAACTTACTGATTGGTTAATCCATCGACGGAACCACGGAAAGTGCACTACGCGGGAGAGAGAAGGCGGCGGTCACCTGGGGACGGCGGCGAGGCGCGAGGAAGCGGAGGTAGACGAGGCAGGCGGCGGCGAGGCCGAGGGGGAGGCCGAGGCCGAAGCCGAGGAGGCCGCCCACGAGTCCCATCGTCGTCCACGCACCCGCATGGAGGTAACGAGCTGGCGCCGGCCGAGCCCGTCGGCAATGGGCCGCCGGGAGGCTCCTCCTCGGAGGCGTCGAACGGCGCCAAGCGAGCGGCGTTTCCCGCGTTTTTTATGGGGGCGGAGCGCGCGGCCGGTGGGATGCGCGCGCACGCGCGCGCGGGGAATCGGAGGAAATGATGGGGCGCGTGCCGGTCAGCCGCCTCCCTGCAGCGAGCGCTACTAGGAGTACCAACGAGTAGTGCTAGACAGATGATACTATCTCCACGATTTATGCACCATGGATAAAAACGTTCATTAGATGATATTATTCTACAAATCCACACCGTTGATTTGTTGATTTTTAAACGGTGTGGATAATCAACGTTGTGGATTTATAGAATAATACCATCTAATGGATGTTTTTGTCCATCGTGCATAAATCATGCAGATAGTATCATTTGTCTAGCACTGCTCTACTATCAATTACCAAAGCAGTTCTCCCCCGAAACTCTAAATGACAAGCTGGGCCCACTATAACAATGTGATGCTTATTTCTTGCGGGAGTGATGAATTATGTCGATTTCTTTTCAAGTTTCATTACATTTTATAGTTTTGAAAAACTACGGAAAAAAAATCATATGTAAAGAATCCACATAACTAAAAAATAGTCATCATGTGTTTTTCGTAATTCATGAATGATCTCTTTTTCTTTAAAAAGGGACAATTTTTGTACTTATTCTCAACATATATTCTTTACATTTGTTTTGTTTTGTTTTGGAGAATTAGCTCTAGTTGTCGTCAACTTCTTTTGACTCTAGAAAGGCAAGTCATCAAATTATTATATTGCTTGATACTAAACTGGCCATGGGCAACCCGGCCTGATAGCCCAAACCCAAAGCCAACGGTAGGGCCAGACTCGGGCTCCAAATAAGCCTGACAAACTGGCCCAAAAGCCCAAGAGTGCCCAAACTGCTCAAAAACCGATCCTAATTGAAATATAGCAGTAGTAATATAAACCCTAAGAGTATTTAAAATATTATTATTAAATAGGGAAATAACCTCTAGTATTTACTTCAGACAAGGCCTAAGTTGTGATTTTAGGGCCAGTATTTTTAAAGCCCGTACTAAGAAAGCCCAGCCCGACAAATGCGCAGGTGAATACTCCCTTCGTCCCAAAAAGTTTGTCTTAGATTTGTCTATGTACAGATGTATCTAGACATGTTTTAGTGTTAGATACATTTATATCTAAATAAATTTAAGACAAGCTTTTTGAGACGGAGGCAATGCTCAATACAGATTAATCCGTGGCAAATGAGTATATTTGTTGGGAATCTTATCAACTTATGTAACATAACGTCACTGTAATAGCTTTTGGTTATGACTTTTCTTAACTTCACATGGTGTATCTGATGCTTTTCTAGTACTATCTTTTTTAGTAAAGTAATCAAGTCATCTTTTCTCTTGAGAACCACCTTTTATTTTCTCAAACAGAAAGGTTTCAAACAATGTACGGTGCATTCCTATGGCAAGTTCCCAGTTTAAATTTCCCCTCTATCACATTTTGAGCGTACTCCACTCCCCCCTTTTCAGTTTTTTTTTGAGGGAACCCTTTAATATAGGTCATCTAATTTTTGGGAATTTTCGGTTTGTGTGGCTCGCAATAACTCTTGGCTCTTTATTGGCTTGCTCATCTTGGCAATACTCAACTACTACTATTAATTGCAACTGCATTATCTTTTCTAAAAAAACTGCATTATCTCTAAAAAGAATCCAAATGCATTAATCTTTTCAAATAAATTGCGGGGAAACTGCATTATTAGCGTCAAAAACGCTTTTATAAAATGGGACGGAGGGAGTTCATCGTATGGTACTAAAATAAAGGGCCTAGCTATATCATGCTGGCAGTTGGTCAGAATTGATGACGAATCAGCCGGGAAGCAAGCAAGCATGTTGTAGAGCCAGGTCGAGGAGTATGGCAAAATGAGAATCGGATACGCAAGCCAGCAACCTGGTGGAAAATGGTTCGTCGCGGGGTCGTGTGCCTGGTCAGAGCAGGAGAAAACCACCTGGGCTAAGGCATGGACCTTCCAGCACCGCACGACTGAACTGGCCAGAGACTCGTACGTCACGTGATTTGGCAATATCCCACCGGAGTAGAAACTGTGGTAGACTAATCACGACGTCCCTATCAACGCGAATCCGATGGAGATGGGGAGGATGGGGGCCGGCGACCGGCATGCACGCACGTACGTACGGCGTCGGTCGGCGGCCACGACTGAGCTCCCCCGATTTCGATTCGCGTTGGTGCTGCGTCGTGGGGGAGTGGATTGCTCGCGGAGATCGAAGTGCACTGATTGATAATTGATTGATCCGCGTGGCGTGGTTGCAAGTCGCGGAACGAGACGATGATCGGTTGGAGGAGCTAGCGAACCGGGCGACGGAACTCACCTGGAGACGGCGGCGGGGCGCGAAGAAGCGGAGGTAGACGAGGTAGGCGGCGGCGAGGCCGAGGGGGAGGCCGAGCACGAAGCCGAGGATGCCGCCCACGAGTCCCATCGTCGTGCACGCGGCCGCGGACGCAGCACGCGCATGGAGATCGCGAGCTCACGGCCGGTCACGAGGCGCGCGCCCGGAAGCCCGCCGCTCGCGTGCGCCGGAGATGGACGGGACGGCCGGCGGCGCGCGCGGTCCTCCTCGGAGGCGTCGAACGGGGACAAGAGGGCAAAGATCACGGGGGCCAGCAAGGTAGGTAGCTAGCTAAGCAAGTGCCAAGCGAGCGCCGAGCCGGGTTTGTTTATGGGAGGGAGGGGGCGGGCGGAGAGTGGGATGCGCGCGGCGGGGGATCGGAGGGAGGAGAGGATACGGGTGTCGGGCGTGGATTTTGTACTATGTGTGCTGGCGTGTCGCGGGTGCCACTGCCACCAGGTTCGAGCCGCCCGAACGCTAAAATGCAAAGTAAAGTTCAACTAAAAGTTGTCCTTTTTTTAAGCTGTGTTCATACAAGATGCCAGGTGCAGCGTCACAATTTATATCTAGCTCTGGTCCACAGCTCAAGAAAAGAAAGGGATAAATGTTACTTCATCCGTTTTTAAATATTTGTCTTTTTAGAGATTTCAAATTGACTACCACATACGGATATATATGGACATATTTTAAAGTGTAGATTCACCCATTCTGCTCTGTATGTAGTCACTTGTTGAAATGTCTAGAAACACAAATATTTAGGAACGGAGAGAGTACACTGGAAGCCACTCCATATCTTATTTTGGTATTATTCACGATCTGATTTCCCTCTTTTTTGAAGGACCGAAATAACGAGCGAACATTCGCTGCAGGGGAGTCTCAGCGCGACCCAAGATATGCTCGTCAGGTAGGGAGGATCCTAAAATCGTAAGCGCGATGGTGCGCTTACCAAATACGCGAGTGAAACGGGCCCACAAAGCAGAGTTCAACTAAAAGTTCTCCTTTTCTTAAGCAGTGTTCATACGAAATGCCAGATGCAGCGTCACAATTTATGTCTAGATCTAGTCCACAGCCCAAGAGAAGAAAGGGAGAAAACCAAGCGGTCAGCTTTGTAAGCTACAAACTAACAATTGCAATCAGTGAAAAGAAAGGGATAAATCTCACTGCAAGTTGGGTCACTCCATATCGTATTTTTCATGTTATCGATGATCTGATATCCCTCATTTTGAAGAGCCGGAATAACAAGCGAACGTTCTCTCCAGGGGAGTCTTAGCGCGATGGAAGATACGCTCGCCTGGGAGGGAGGATCCTAAATTCCTAAGCGTGATTGTGCGCCTACCGAACACGAGAGTGAAACGGCCCAGACCCATTTAGATGCCACGGTCGGTCAATACCTACGCCTATATCACGAATTTGGGCGGAAAAATTTCAAAAATGTTATCTGACAAGCGTTTTCTAGGAGATCAACCCTAGCGAACGTGTTCCCAATACTCGCATGGATCTAGGCGCAAGGCCATTGACACGTAGCTTTCCTATAGTCATTCGCTGCAACTATGGTAAACACGTAGTTTTCTTTTTGTCCAAAAATTGCACAAGAAAGGTGATCGAGGTGTGTGTGGGTGTGTTGGGGGGGGGGGGGGGGGGGGGGCTTGGGTCGAACCCCGCGGCCTCCTATGCATGTGCGGGTGTGTGGTGCCACTTGGCAAAGAGGGCTTTTGTGAATCTTCTATGTTTAAATTATTATATAATTTTTCCAAAGTTAATTTGTTTTTTAATTCATCCAAAAATACTGATTTTTAAAATTTCCTCACATCGTAGTTTTCTTATTTATAGCATGGCTTTTTAATTTTTAAGAGGATGGCAATTTTGTTATTCGTAGGATGACATTTTATTATTATTGAGATGATGGCATTTTATTTTTAATAGCATGACGGTTTTATTACTAAGTGCATGACATCGTTATTAAAAATAGGATGGCATTTTTTATTATTAATATGATTGTATTTTATTATTGAGAGGATATAAAATTTATTATAAAGAGCATGGCATGTATAATGTTGAGAGGATGCTATTTTTTTAATGGAGTGAAAGTTTTATTTCAGGCCTTATCCAGATAAAACATTTTATCTAGAGGATGGCAGTTTTATAAAGTAGCACAACAATTTTATTAATTTCAGAGCATGACATTTGTAAATTTATAGGTTTTTGGGTATATTTTTGTTCATGTCATCTTTTATCTAGAGTATGACAACTTTAAAGTTTACCATGTCAATTTTTATTTTGGAGATCATACAACCTTTTTTATTATACTGAGAGATGACATTTTTCATAAATTAGGGTCTTTTTTGTTGATGTCATTTTTTCTAATAAATAAGTAAATTTAAATGGGCCTCTGGTGTAACGCCCCGAGACCGATGTGCCAGGTGTCTTCCAGTTATTCGCCGTCGTTGCCATGTCATTTGCTTGCGTGTTGCATCTTGTCATGTCATCATGTGCATGGCATCATCATGTTTTTCAAAACTTGCATCCGTCCCGGTCTCCTCGTTTCGTCTGTTGCCCGTTCTGAGCCCACACACACTTGCACGCGCCCGCGGCATGTCCGAGATAGTATTTTATAAGTGGCCAGAAAATGTTCTCGGAATGGGATGAGAGTTGGCGTGCGGTCTTATTTTAGAGTAGGTAGGCCACCTGCCAAGTTCCATCGCATTTGGAGTCTGTTTGATGCCCCAACGGATAACTATAGCGACATTATAGTCGGTCAAACGTCGGACGTTTTCGGTCTCCGGAAACAGTCGCCGGGCCTCTCTCTCTTCTCTTCTCTCAGCTCGAGCCCTTCTGCACAGCACAAAAGTTCCAACCGACCCCTCACGTGCGCGTCCGAAACTTTCCCGGACCCGACCCGGACTGTCGCCACCATTGTGTCCGGATCATCCCCAAACGTCTACAAAACGTCACTGTTTTATTATTTGGACTCCCTAGCCTATTCTTTCTGAACCGTCCGATTTCGATCGGATGATCCAAACTTCCTCTTTTCCTTGTATTTATAGCCCAACCTCACCTAATCTAGCCTAACCCTAAAACATAGGAGGTTTGTCCCTCCCTGCCGCCGCCGCTCCAAAAAAAATCTTCCTCGGGATCCCCTCACTCCTTCCTGAGCCAACCCAGCGCCACCACCCACCTCCATCGATCCCCTCGCAGTCAACCTCCTCCCCTCGATACACCCCTCCCCATGGCCGCTGCCACTTGTGCAGCCATCGACGACAGCAAGCTCCGCCGCTGCAATCATGCCAGGACCCTCGCCGCCTCCCCTTAATTCTCCTTCCTCCCTCTGTTTTTTTCTTCCCTTCACGCGTTTCTCTCCCTCTCTCTGAACCGTCGCAGGACAGGAGCCATGACGCGCGGACAGGAGCAGCGCCCACTCGGCCCGTCTTCGTGACCCACCTGCACCCAACTCCGGCTTCCCTCGCTTATCCTGCGCCGCCAAGCACCTCACGTGCCTGAAAACCTCGTCGTCGTGCCCAGCTTCAGCTGCCGGCTCGCACGCCACCAACTCCATCCCGAGCTCCCGCAGAAGCTCCTCCGCCATGGACGCCGGGTCCCAAGGCCGTGCCTCTCCTCCTCCTCACCTTCCCCTCCTTCCGTTTTCCCCTGCCATGGCCTCTTTCCTCACGATATCCCTCTCTCTTTCTTGTGCTGCACCAGGGAACGCCCTGGCCGCCGCACTATGGAGTCACATCGACCCGGATCCGGCCGGGAACCAGACGAGCCCGTGCCTCCCCGCCTCGGATCGGGTCGTCCCCGCGCCAAGTCCGTTGCTTCGCCTCCAGCCCTCGTGCACACGGCCCCATTGCTTCGCCATCGCTCGTCGCCAGCCTCTGCTTCCCCTGCAGCGAAAAGCAACAGCGCCTCGTCCCGCTCACTTGCGCGTTCACCGCATCGCCTCTGCATCGTCCTCAACGGCTGCTGAAACCGAGGGCGTCGCCTCAGTCACCGCCTTACCAAACTCCTCTCGCCGCCGAAGTCTGCTAGCGCCGGCGACCTCGTCCTCCCCGCGACGCCTTGTCGCGATCTTCCCCTATTCGTCTGGAGACGACGAGTGCACCGCATTGATATTGGGGAACGTAGTAATTTCAAAAAATTTCCTACGCACACGAAAGATCATGGTGATGCATAGCAACGAGGGGGAGAGTCTGATCTATGTACCCTTGTAGATCGCAACGGAAGCGTTGACACAACATAGAGGAAGTAGTCGTACGTCTTCTTCCCGATCCGACCAATCCCAGCACCGTTACTCCGGCACCTCCGAGTTCTTAGCACACGTACAGCTCGATGACGATCCCCGGGCTCCGATCCAGCAAATCTTCGGGGAGGAGTTCCGTCAGCACGACGGCGTGATGACGATCTTGATGTTCTACCGACGCAGGGCTTCGCCTAAGCACTACAACGATATGATCGAGGTGGAATATGGTGGCAGGGGGCACCGCACACGGCTAAGAAACGATCACGTGGATCAACTTGTGTCTTGGGGTGCCCCCTGCCCCCGTATATAAAGGAGCAAGGGGAGGAGGCCGGCCGGCCAGGTGTGGCGCGCCAAGGAGGAGTCCTCCTCCTAGTAGGAGTAGGACTCCTACTAGGAGGGGGAAAGAGGTGGAGTGGGAGAAGGAAAAGGGGGGGCGCCGCCCCCTCCCCTAGTCCAATTCGGACCAGGGAGGAGGTGGTGCGCGGCCCACCTCTGGCAGCCCTTCTCTCTCTCCACTAAAGCCCATAAGGCCCAATACTTCTCCCGGTAGGGTTCCGGTAACCCTCCGGCTCTCCGGTTTTCTCCGAAATCACCCGGAACACTTCCGGTGTCCGAATATAGTCATCCAATGTATCAATCTTTATGTCTCGACCATTTCGAGACTCCTCGTCATGTCCGTGATCACATCCGGGACTCCGAACTAACTTTGGTACATCAAAATGCGTAAACTCATAATAATTGTCATCATAACGTTAAGCGTGCGGACCCTACGGTTCGAGAACAATGTAGACATGACTGAGACACATCTCCGGTCAATAACCAATAGCGGGACCTGGATGCCCATATTGGCTCCTACATATTCTATGAAGATCTTTATCGGTCAGACCGCATAACAACATACGTTGTTTCCTTTGTCATCGGTATGTTACTTGCCCGAGATTCGATCGTCGGTATCCAATACCTAGTTCAATCTCGTTACCGGCAAGTCTCTTTACTCGTTCCGTAATACATCATCTCGCAACTAACTTATTAGTCACAATGCTTGCAAGGCTTATGTGATGTGTATTACCGAGAGGGCCCAGAGATACCTCTCCGACAATCGGAGTGACAAATCCTAATCTTGAAATACATCAACCCAACATCTACCTTTGGAGACACCTGTAATGCTCCTTTATAATCACTCAGTTACGTGGTGACGTTTGGTAGCACCCAAAGTGTTCCTCCGGCAAACGGGAGTTGCATAATCTCATAGTCATAGGAACATGTATAAGTCATGAAGAAAGCAACAGCAACATACTAAACGATCGGGTGCTAAGCTAATGGAATGGGTCATGTCAATCAGATCATTCAACCAATGATGTGACCTCGTTAATCAAATAACAACACCTTGTTCATGGTTAGGAAACATAACCATCTTTGATTAACGAGCTAGTCAAGTAGAGGCATACTAGTGACACTAAGTTTGTCTATGTATTCACACATGTATTATGTTTCTGGTTAATACAATTCTAGCGTGAATAATAAACATTTATCATGATATAAGGAAATAAATAATAACTTTATTATTGCCTCTAGGTATTTCCTTCAATTGACCGCTTCCCTCCAGTGCCAGATAACGAGGCCCAGTGGACCGCATCTACTAGCGCCTCCCTTCGCGGCCTGCCTCTTCCTTCGACTAGGCTTGGCCCATGGGTGAGCTGCCCCAGCGCCCCTCTTGTTTTTCTTTCTTTTCCTCCTATTGGGCTAGCCAGTTTCGGCCCATATAGTGTTTTTTTCCTCGGGACGAATTTATCTATTTATCCAGGAGTTTGCAGATTTACAGAAAACCCCTTAGGCTTCATGCATTTAATATCTCACAAATGGTGCATCATATGTAAAAACTTTAAATATGAAACTTGCTTAGAATTTCATCTAGTTTAATAATATCCAACTTTCATCTATGTTTAAAATGCTTAAAATGTTGTTTGTTTAAATTTGCTCAAATAACATGCTAAAATGATTTATTTCATAACTAAATAACCGTAACTCAGTATTTAATAAACTTTATATGTAAATGGGGTGGAAAAACGCCTAGTTTAATGTGGTGTCCTTACTTTGCATGTTTAACAACTCTAAAATTGTGTTTAGGGAAGAACAGTACCAAACCTAATATATGCATATGGGGATTTACCGGAATTGTTGTTCGTTGCTTCCGGCCTCATTTAACCTTGACTAGATAGGTAGTTTTACTTTGCTTCACCCTCTTGCCATGTTTAACAACATTTAATATTGTTGGGTACATAAACGAGATCGAACTAAATAACTTGTCGTGGTGTTTCGTCTGCATATTGAGCTCCACTTAATTTGTAGGATTGTTTGTGCATATTGCCATGCCATGCTTCATTAAACCGGACATGCATCATACTTGGTTGTGCATCATGTCATGTTTATGTGGTGGATATTTTACTATGTTGTTTGCTTCTTTCCGATGTTGCTTCTTCGGGTTGGTTCCGATAACGTTGTGTGTGTGAGGATCCGTTCGACTACGTCCATTTATCTTCTTCATGGACTCGTTCTTCTTCCTTGCGGGATCTCAGGCAAGATGACCATACCCTCAAAATCACTTCTATCTTTGCTTGCTAGTTGCTCGCTCTTTTGCTATGCCTATGCCGCGATCCCTACCACTTGCTTATCATGCCTCCCATATTGTTGAACCAAGCCTCTAACCCACCTTGTCCTAGCAAATCGTTGTTTGGCTATGTTACCGCTTTGCTCAGCCCCTCTTATAGCGTTGTTAGTTGCAGGTGAAGTTTGAAGTTTGTTCCTTGTTGGAACATGGAGATGTTGTTCCTTGTTGGAACATGTTTACTTGTGGGATATCATAATATATCTTATTTAATTAATGCATCTATATACTTGGTAAAGGGTGGAAGGCTTGGCCTTTTTTCCTAGTGTTTTGTTCCACTCTTGCCGCCCTAGTTTCCGTCATATCGGTGTTATGTTCCCGGATTTTGCGTTCCTTACGCGGTTGGGTAATAATGGGAACCCCTTGATAGTTCGCCTTGAATAAAACTCTTCCAGCAATGCCCAACATTGGTTTTACCATTTGCCACCTAGCCTTTTTCCCTTGGGTTTCGCGGACTCAAGGGTCATCTTATTTTAACCCCCCCAGGCCAGTGCTCCTCTGAGTGTTGGTCCAAACTAGAGCCCCTTGCAGCGCCACCTCGGGGAAACTCGAGGGCTGGTTTTAGTTGTACGGACTGCTCATCTGAGTGTGCCCTGAGAGCGAGACATGTGCAGCTTCTATCGGGATTTGTTGGCACATTCGGGTGGTGTTGCTGGATTTGTTTTAACTTGTCGAAGTGTCTTGTAGAACCAGGATACCGAGTCTGATCGGAATGTTTCGGGAGAAGGTTTATCCTTCGTTGACCATGAGAGCTTGTGATGGGCTAAGTTGGGACACCCCTACAGGGATTGAACTTTCGAAAGCCGTGCCCGCGGTTATGGGCAGATGGGAATTTGTTAATGTCCGGTTGTAGAAAACCTGAAGTTGACCTTAATTAAAATACATCAACCGCGTGTGTTACCGTGATGGTCTCTTCTCGGTGGAGTCCGGCAAGTGAACACGGTGTTGGAGTTATGCTTGACGTAGGTTGTTCTAGGATCACTTCTTGATCATAGTTTCTCGATCGTGCTTTGCCTTCTCTTCTCGCTCTTGTTTGCATATGTTAGCCACCATATATGCTAGTCGCGTGCTGCAGCTCCACCTCATACCTTTACCTTACCCATAAGCTTAAATAGTCTTGATCGCGAGGGTGCGAGATTGCTGAGTCCCCGTGACTCACAGATACTTCCAAAACCAGTTTGCAGGTACCGATGTTACTGAGCAGGTGATGTAATCAAGCTCAAGGAGGAGCTCGATGAAGATCTTGTCCTTTGTGTCGTTTCGTGCTTGTTGATCAGTAGTGGAGCCCAGTTGGGGTCGATCGGGGATCTGTGTAGCTTTTGGGGTTGTCTTCTTTTATTTTGGCTCCATAGCCGGGCCCTGATTGTATTTGGATGATGTAATGCTTTATTCATGTATTTGTGTGAAGTGGCGATTGTAAGCCAACTATGTATCTCTTTCCCTTATGTATTACATGGGTTGTGTGAAGATTACCTCACTTGCGACATTGCTTTCAATGCGGTTATGCCTCTAAGTCGTGCTTCGACACGTGGGAGATATAGCCGCATCGAGGGCGTTACATCTAGGTCAACCAGGTGTCGCGCTAGAGCGTGGACAAAAAGAGCGAACCACCTGAAACATCTATTAGGGAGGGACCTCCCCCCCCCCCCCGGCGCGCGCTGACGTGGCCCAGCTAAGGGTGTAATCTGAGCACCATCTTTTGATCACCTAAAAATTGCCATGTTCATGTAGCAAACTAACTAGATAAGTCGGGGATTAATTACCGTCCTAAGAAATATGGAACATGAATAAAACACCCAAAAAAACCACACACAACAAGTTTTATGTGTTATGTCAGCAAATTTCACATGGGCAAATGTTGCACTTATTATCTAACACATGGAATTGTTGTGGTCTAGGCATTGAAATTACCACATACACTTGTAATTAGCCATTCCACAAATTATAAACTAATCTCATAGCCCATGTCAAATCCCATAAATGAAGTAGAATCATATAATTTGCCATTCTTTAAATCATGGGCGAACCTCGCATCACTAGTCCTAGTTCCCACCTCAGCCAAGAAAAGTACCCTAAGTTAGATCTGTGCATTTTAATATGGAGAAGAAGTTGTCATGACACTTTGGTATGACTAACCAATTGAATAGGGTGTTCATTAACATCCTAAAAACATGTAACACAAATAAGACCTCCAAAAAAAGCATGCAGAGAAGAAATGTTGGTGCCACATGTAATGAAATTTCACATGAATTGCATTGCACCTCAAAATTCCCACAAAAATGTTGTCATGTTCTAGGAATTTAAAATCCCCACATCATCTTTCTCTACCTGCTACGGGCCATGGATGCCACCAAGTATGAAACGCCCAAATGCAAATATGTACTCATAGTATGGCATATCCTTGTGGTGTTTCGAAAATTCTATATGGTCATCAGAAGCGGGTGCATATAATAGGCTCAATATATTCAATTATCATATTCAATGCACAAATTATCTTGTTTCTTAATTTTTATCAATTTTGTACTCTACCAGGTATGTGTACGTGTGTTGCCATGGGGGTCATATATTTTTTAACACAATAAGAGGACCATACGGGACAAATCTCGATGCAATGCAAATAAGGAAGATTATGTTCCTGTTATAAAGTACATATTTTTCAATTATTTCATACACTGCTAAAATAGGTATGTGTCCATGATTAATTTGTTTTATTGGGTTACCAAATATAAGAGAATGATTGATATTTATTTGCTTATGGGCCGTGAATTTATTGTTTTTAATTGGATTACCAAAAATGTCTGACATGTACCAGGTTTTACCATGAGAAATAATTTATCTATGGATTGTAAATTATTGCTAAAACAAAGATTGGCTTGATGAAAATCAGAAGGGGGTGACAACATGAGAAAGGGGGTGGCTAGATCTCAGTCGACCGAGACTTAACCAAGTCTCAGTCGAGTGAAATAACATGTAGAAAGTAAAAAACTTAAACTAAAAAAAGAAAATTATGCGTGGATCTCCATGAAAGATCTTACGAATATGGCATCGACTGAGAGTTAAAGAAGTCTCAGTTGATTGAGATTTAACAACACCGTATGAAAAATCGGTTAAGGGTGGGAGGTTGGACGAAGAGTGTTGGAAATTTGCCCTAGAGGCAATAATAAATAAGTTATTATTATATTTCCTTGTTCATGATAATCGTTTATTATCCATGCTAGAATTGTATTGATAGGAAACTCAGATACATGTGTGGATACATAGACAACACCATGTCCCTAGTAAGCCTCTAGTTAACTAGCTCGTTGATCAATAGATGGTTACGGTTTCCTGACCATGGACATTGGATGTCGTTGATAACGGGATCACATCATTGGGAGAATGATGTGATGGACAAGACCCAATCCTAAGCATAGCACTAGATCGTGTAGTTCTTATGCTAAAGCTTTTCTAATGTCAAGTATCATTTTCTTAGACCATGAGATTGTGCAACTCCCGGACACCGTAGGAGTGCTTTGGGTGTGCCAAACGTCACAACGTAACTGGGTGCCTATAAAGGTACACTACGGGTATCTCTGAAAGTGTCTGTTGGGTTGGCACGAATCGAGACTGGGATTTGTCACTCCGTGTGATGGAGAGGTATCTCTAGGCCCACTCGGTAGGACATCATCATAATGTGCACAATGTGATCAAGGAGTTGATCACGGGATGATGTGTTACAGAACGATTAAAGAGACTTGCCGGTAACAAGACTGAACAAGGTATCGGGATACCGACGATCGAATCTCGGGCAAGTACAATACCGCTAGACAAAGGGAATTGAATACGGGATTGATTGAATCCTTGACATCGTGGTTCATCCGATGAGATCATCGTGGAACATGTGGGAGCCAATATGGGTATCCAGATCCCGCTATTGGTTATTGGCCGGAGAGGTGTCTCGGTCATGTCTGCATTGTTCCCGAACCCGTAGGGTCTACACACTTAAGGTTCGATGCCGCTAGAGTTGTTATGGGAAATAGTATGTGGTTACCGAAGGTAGTTCAGAGTCCCGGATGAGATCCTGTACGTCACGAGGAGTTCCGGAATGGTCCGACGGTGAAGATCGATATATTGGACGAAGGGTATTGGAGTCCGGAAGTGTTCCGGAGGTACCAGGCTATGGCCAACATGACCAAAAGGTGTTTCGGGAGCCCCGGCAAGTGTTGGAGGGCCTCATGGGCCAAAGGGGAAGGGGCAAACCAGCCCACTAAGGGTTGGTGCGCCCCCCACACCCTTTCCCACGTTACTTGGGGAGGTGGGGCACCTCCACCTGGCTTGGGAGGCAAGCCTCCACCTGCTTGGCTTGGGGGGCAAGTCTCCCTAGGATTTTCCCTAGGGAGATCCAATCTGCCTAGTCGCCGCCCCCTAGGGGAAACCCTAGGGCGCCTCCCCCTCTCCCCTTGCCCCTATATATAGTGGAGGGGTGGGAGGGCAGCCGCGTCCTCTTCCCTGGCGCAGCCCTCCCTCCTCCTACCTTCTCCTCCTCCTCCATGGTGCTTGGCGAAGCCCTGCCGGAGAACCACGAGCTCCACCACCACCACGTCATCGTGCTGACGGAGCTCTCCCTCAACTTCTCCTCTCCCCTTGCTGGATCAAGAAGGAGGAGACGTCCCCGGGCTGTACGTGTGTTGAACGCAGAGGTGCCGTCCGTTCGGCACTTAGATCAGAATCAACCGCGATCTGAATCGCTACGAGTACGACTCCTTCATCCGCGTTCTTGCAACGCTTCCGCTTAGCGATCTACAAGGGTATGTAGATGCACTCTCCTTCCCTCATTGCTAGATTACTCCATAGATTGATCGTGGTGATGCGTAGAAAATTTTGAATTTCTGCTACGTTCCCCATCAGTGGCATCATGAGCTAGGTCTATGCGTAGTTACTATGCACGAGTAGAACACAAAGTAGTTGTGGGCGTCGATTTTGTTCAATATGCTTACCGTTACTAGTCCAATCTTGATTCGGCGGCATTGTGGGATGAAGCGGCCCGGACCAACCTTACACGTACGCTTACGTGAGACCGGTTCCACCGACAAACATGCACTAGTTGCATAAGGTGGCTGGCGGGTGTCTATCTCTCCCACTTTAGTCGGATCGGATTTGATGAAAAGGGTCCTTATGAAGGGTAAATAGCAATTGGCATATCACGTTGTGGTCTTTGCGTAGGTAAGAAATGTTCTTGCTAGAAACCCATAGCAGCCACGTAAAACATGCAAACAACAATTAGAGGACGTCTAACTTGTTTTTGCAGGGTATGCTATGTGATGTGATATGGCCAAAGGATGTGATGAATGATATATGTGATGTATGAGATTGATCATGTTCTTGTAATAGGAATCACGACTTGCATGTCGATGAGTATGACAACCGGCAGGAGCCATAGGAGTTGTCTTAATTTATTTATGACCTGCGTGTCAACATAAACGTCATGTAATTACTTTACTTTATTGCTAACCGTTAGCTGTAGTAGTAGAAGTAATCGTTGGCGAGACAACTTCATGAAGACACGATGATGGAGATCATGATGATGGAGATCATGGTGTCATGCCGGTGACAAGATGATCATAGAGCCCCGAAGATGGAGATCAAAAGGAGCAATATGATATTGGTCATATCATGTCACTATTTGATTGCATGTGATGTTTATCATGTTTATACATCTTGTTTACTCAGAACGACGGTAGTAAATAAGATGATCCCTCATTAAAATTTCAAGAAAGTGTTCCCCCTAACTGTGCACCGTTGCGACAGTTCGTTGTTTCAAAGCACCACGTGATGATCGGGTGTTTGATTCAGATGTTCACATACAACGGGTGTAAGCCAGATTTACACACGTGAAACACTTAGGTTGACTTGACGAGCCTAGCATGTACAGACATGGCCTTGGAACACAAGAGACCGAAAGGTCGAGCATGAGTCATATGGTAGATACAATCAACATGAAGATGTTCGCCGACGTTGACTAGTCCGTCTCACGTGATGATCGGACACGGCCTAGTTGACTCGGATCATGTAATCACTTAGATGACTAGAGGGATGTCTATCTGAGTGGGAGTTCATAAGATGAACTTAATTATCCTGAACATAGTCAAAAGGTCTTCGCAAATTATGTCGTAGCTCGTGCTTCAGTTCTACTGTTTAGATGCGTTCCTAGAGAAAATTTAGTTGAAAGTCGATAGTAGCAATTATGCGGACTAGGTCCGTAAACTGAGGATTGTCCTCGTTGCTGCACAAAAGGCTTATGTCCTTAATGCACCGCTCAGTGAGCCGAACCACAAGCGTCAGTTGTAGATGTTGCAAACATCTGACATACACGTTTTGATGACTACATGATAGTTCAGTGCGTAATGCTAAATGGTTTAGAATTGAGGCACCAAAGACGTTTTTTGAAACGTCACAGAACATATGAGATGTTCCAAGGACTGAAATTGGGATTTCAGACTAGTGCCCATGTCAAGAGGTATGAGACCTTAGACAAGTTTCTTGGCCTACAAACAAAGGGAGAAAAGCTCAATCGTTGAGCTTGTACTCAGATTGTCTGGGTACAACAATCACTTGAATCGAGTGGGAGTTATCTTCCAGATGAGAAAGTGATGTTTTTCCAAAGTCATTGCCACCAAGCTGCTAGAGCTTCGTGATGAACTATAACATATCAGGGATAGATATGATGATCCTTGAAATATTCGCGATGTTTGACACCGCGAAAGTAGAAATCAAGAAGGAGCATCAATTGTTGATGGTTAGTGAAACCACTAGTTTAAAGAAGGGCAAGGGCAAGAAGGGATACTTCATGAAACGGCAAATCAGCTGCTGCTCTAGTGGAGAAACCCAAGGTTGAACCCAAACCCGAGACTGAGTGCTTCTGTAATAAGGGGAACAGCCACTGGAGCAGAATTACCCTAGATACTTGGTAGATGAGAAGGCTGTCGATAGAAGTATGTTGGATATACATTATGTTAATGTGTACTTTACTACTACTCCTAGTAGCACCAGGGTATTAGATACCGGTTCGGTTGCTAAGTGTTAGTAACTCGAAATAAAAGCTACGGAATAAACGGAGACTAGCTAAAGGTGAGCTGACGATATGTGTTGGAAGTGTTTCCAAGGTTGATATGATCAAGCATCGCACGCTCCCTCTACCATCGAGATTGGTGTTAAACCTAAATAATTGTTATTTGGTGTTTGCGTTGAGCATAGACATGATTGGATTATGACTATCGCAATACGGTTATTCATTTAAGGAGAATAACGGTTACTCTGTTTATTTGAATAATACCTTCAATGGTCTTGCACCTAAAATGAATGGTTCATTAAATCTCGATCATAGTGATACACATGTTCATGCCAAAAGATATAAGATATTAATGATAGTACCACCTACTTGTGGCACTGCCACTTAAGTCATATCGGTATAAAACGCATGAAGAGGCTCCATGTTGATGGATCTTTGGACTCACTTGATTTTGAATCACTTGAGACATGCAAACCATGCCTATTGGTGTATATGCATGAAGAAACTCCATGCAGATGGATCGTTTGGGCTCACTTGATTTTAATCAATTGAGACATGCAAATCATATCACATGGGCAAGATGACTGAAAGGCCTCGTTTTCAGTAAGATGGAACAAGAAAGCAACTCGTTGGAAGTAATACATTTTGATGTGTGCAGTCCAATGAGTGCTGAGGCACGCAGTGGATATCGTTATATTCTTACTTCACAGATGATTTGAGTAGATATTAAGTATATTTACTTGATGAATCACGAGTCTGAATTATTGAAAGGTTAAAGTAATTTTAGGGTGAAGTTGAAAGATCGTCATGACAAGAGGATAAAATATCTATGATATGATCATAGAGATGAATATCTGAATTATGAGTTTTGGCACAGAATTAAGACATTGTGGAAATTGTTTCACAACTAATACAGCCTGGAACACCATAGTGTGATGGTGTGTCCGAACATCATAACTGCACCTTATTGGATATGATACATACCATAATGTCTCTTATCGAATTACCACGGTAGTTTATGGGTTAGGCATTAGAGACAACCACATTCACTTTAAATAGGGCACCACGTAATTCCGATGAGATGACACCGTATGAACTATGGTTTAGGGAAACCTAAGCTGTCATTTCTTAAAAGTTTGGGGCTGCGACGCTTATGTGAAAAAGTTTCAGGCTGATAAGCTCGAACCCAAAGCGGATAAATGCATCTTCATAGGACACCCAAAGCAGTTGGGTATACCTCATGTCTCAGATTCGAAAGCAATAAGGGATTGTTTTTAGAATCGGGTCCTTTCTAGAGGAAAAGTTTCTCTCGAAAGAATTGAGTGGGAGGATGGTGGAGACTTGATGAGGTTATTGACCCGTCTCTTCAACTAGTGTGTGACAGGGCACAGGGAGTTGTTCCTGTGGCACCTACACCAATTGAAGTGGAAGCTTATGATAGTGATCATGAAACTTCAGATCAAGTCACTACCAAACCTTGTGGGATGACAAGGATGCGTACTACTTCAGAGTGGTACGTAACCCTGTCTTGGAAGTCATGTTGCTAGACAACAATGAACCTACGAGCTATGGAGAAGCAATGGTGGGCCCGGATTCCGATAAATGGCTCGAGGACATAAAATCCGAGAGAGGATCCATGTATGAAAACAAAGTGTAGACTTTGGCAGAACAGCTCAATGGTCGTAAGGCTGTTGAGTACAAATGGATTTTAACAGGAAGACGAACAATGATGGTAAATGTCACCATTAAAAAGGCTCGACTTGTCGTTGAGAAGTTTCCCGACAAGTTCAAGGAGTTGACTACGGTGAGACTTTCTCACTCGTAGCGATGCTAAGAGTCTGTTGGAATTATATTAGCGATTACTACATTATTTATGAAATCTTGCAGATAGGATGTCAAAACATTGTTTCCTCGATGATTTTCTTGAGGAAAGGTTGTATGTGATACAACCGGATGGTTTTGTCAATCCTGAAAGATGCTAATAAATATGCAAAGCCCCAACAATCCTTCTGAGGACTGGAGTAAGCATCTCGGAGTTGGAATGTATGCTTTGATGAGATGATCAAAGATTTTGGGTGTATACAAAGTTTATGAGAAACTTGTATTTCCAAAGAAGTGAGTGGGAGCACTATAGAATTTCTGATGAATATATGTTGTTGACATATTGTTAATCGGAAATGACGTAGAATTTCTGGAAAGCATATAGGGTTATTTGGAAAGTGTTTTTCAATGGAAAGCCTGGATTAAGCTACTTGAACATTGAGCATCAAGATCTATAAGGATAGATCAAAACGCTTAATGGTACTTTCAAATGAGCACATACCTTGACATGATCTTGAAGGTATTCAAGATGGATCAGTCAAAGAAGGAGTTCTTGCCTGAGTTGTAAGGTATGAAGTTAAGACTTAAAGCTCGACCACGGCAGAACAGAGAGAAAGGACGAAGGTCGTCCCCTATGCTTAGACATAGGCTCCATAGTATGCTATGCTGTGTACCGCACCTGATGTGTGCCTTGCCACGTGTCTGGCTAGAGGGTACGAAGGTGATCTAGGAGTAGATCACCAGATGGCGGTCAAAATTATCCTTAGAGGAATAAGGATATGTTTCTCGGTTATGGAGGTGATAAAGAGTTCGACGTAAAGAGTTACGTCGATGCAAGCTTAACACATATCCAGATAGCTCTGAGTAGAGATACCGGATACGTATAATGGAGCAACAATTTGGAATAGCTCCAAGTAGAACAGTTATTTGAAATGGCTCCAAATGTAGCGTAGTAGTTGCATCTACAAGATGACATAGAAATTTGCGAAGTACATACGGATCTGAATGTTGCAGACCCATTGACTAAAACCTCTCTCACAAGCAACATGATCAAACCTAGAACTCATTGAGTGGTAATCACATAGTGATGTGAACTAGACTACTGACTCTAGTAAACTCTTGGGTGTTAGTCACATTGCGATGTGACCTGTGAGTGTTAATCACATGGCGATGTGAACTAGATTATTGACTCTAGTGCAAGTGGGAGACTGTTGGAAATATGCCCTAGAGGCAATAATAAATAAGTTATTATTATATTTCCTTGTTCATGATAATCGTTTATTATCCATGCTAGAATTGTATTGATAGGAAACTCAGATACATGTGTGGATACATAGACAACACCATGTCCCTAGTAAGCCTCTAGTTAACTAGCTCGTTGATCAATAGATGGTTACGGTTTCCTGACCATGGACATTGGATGTCGTTGATAACGGGATCACATCATTGGGAGAATGATGTGATGGACAAGACCCAATCCTAAGCACAGCACTAGATCGTGTAGTTCGTATGCTAAAGCTTTTCTAATGTCAAGTATCATTTCCTTAGACCATGAGATTGTGCAACTCCCGGACACCGTAGGAGTGCTTTGGGTGTGCCAAACGTCACAACGTAACTGGGTGGCTATAAAGGTACACTACGGGTATCTCTGAAAGTGTCTGTTGGGTTGGCACGAATCGAGACTGGGATTTGTCACTCCGTGTGATGGAGAGGTATCTCTGGGCCCACTCGGTAGGACATCATCATAATGTGCACAATGTGATCAAGGAGTTGATCACGGGATGATGTGTTACGGAATGAGTAAAGAGACTTGCCGGTAACGAGATTGAACAAGGTATCGGGATACCGACGATCGAATCTCGGGCAAGTACAATACCGCTAGACAAAGGGAATTGAATACGGGATTGATTGAATCCTTGACATCGTGGTTCATCCGATGAGATCATCGTGGAACATGTGGGAGCCAATATGGGTATCCAGATCCCGCTATTGGTTATTGGCCGGAGAGGTGTCTCAGTCATGTCTGCATGGTTCCCGAACCCGTAGGGTCTACACACTTAAGGTTCGATGACGCTAGAGTTGTTATGGGAAATAGTATGTGGTTACCGAAGGTAGTTCAGAGTCCCGGATGAGATCCTGGACGTCACGAGGAGTTCCGGAATGGTCCGGCGGTGAAGATCGATATATTGGACGAAGGGTATTGGAGTCCGGAAGTGTTCCGGAGGTACCAGGCTATGGCCAGCATGACCAAAAGGTGTTTCGGGAGCCCCGGCAAGTGTTGGAGGGCCTCATGGGCCAAAGGGGAAGGGGCAAACCAGCCCACTAAGGGTTGGTGCGCCCCCCACACCCTTTCCCACGTTACTTGGGGAGGTGGGGCGCCTCCACCTGGCTTGGGAGGCAAGCCTCCACCTGCTTGGCTTGGGGGGCAAGTCTCCCTAGGATTTTCCCTAGGGAGATCCAATCTGCCTAGCCGCCGCCCCCTAGGGGAAACCCTAGGGCGCCTCCCCCTCTCCCCTTGCCCCTATATATAGTGGAGGGGTGGGAGGGCAGCCGCGTCCTCTTCCATGGCGCAGCCCTCCATCCTCCTACCTTCTCCTCCTCCTCCATGGTGCTTGGCGAAGCCCTGCCGGAGAACCACGAGCTCCACCACCACCACGTCATCGTGCTGACGGAGCTCTCCCTCAACTTCTCCTCTCCCCTTGCTGGATCAAGAAGGAGGAGACGTCCCCGGGCTGTACGTGTGTTGAACGCGGAGGTGCCGTCCGTTCGGCACATAGATCGGAATCAACCGCGATCTGAATCGCTACGAGTACGACTCCTTCATCCGCGTTCTTGCAACGCTTCCGCTTAGCGATCTACAAGGGTATGTAGATGCACTCTCCTTCCCTCGTTGCTAGATTACTCCATAGATTGATCTTGGTGTTGCGTAGAAAATTTTGAATTTCTGCTACGTTCCCCATCAAAGAGGTGGTGGGGAGAAAACATAGTGAATGATAGAACCTCAGGTTCTTTATAAGTATTGTCGAGGTAGAGATAGAGATTTAGTTATCCTGATGGTCCTTTTTTCAATAAGATGCAAATGTACCTCATGGATAATGAAACATATATTTTAAATGTTCTTTAATGTGTAGCTACTTTACATGTTAAAAATACTATTTTAGAAATGGGGTGGACCTCCAGAATATATTTGTTTAAATATTCATCATAACATTCTGTATGTTGGGTGAATGTGGATGGTATTTCACTGGTAGAAAAAGGGCCTATAGTCTCGGTTCGTAAGGGCCTTTAGTCCCGGTTCCTAAACCGGGACTAAAGTGTCAGTACTAATGCCCCGACCCTTTAGTCCCGGTTCAATCCAGAACTGGGACTGATGGGCCTCCACGTGGGCAGTGCGCAGAGCCCAGGCAGGAGACCCTTTGGTCCCGGTTGGTGGCACCAACCAGGACCAATAGGCATCCGCGCGTCAGCATTTCTATGGCTGGGGTTTTTGTTTTTGTTTTTGAAGGGGGGGGGGGGGGTTGGGGGTTTTGGGGGGTTAATTTAGGTGTTTCATATATTGTGTTAGCTAGCTATAATTAATAGAGAGAAGTGTCCTCTCTTATGTCCGTGCTTGGTCGATGCTACGTACTATACATACGTATAGAGAGGACTAGACACGCTGGCTAGCTAGTAAGCAAACGAAGGAAACAGAAGATCGTCATGAACATATATGCATACAGAGAGAAGTGATATCGACCACCTCTCCTTCTCCGAGAGATTGGTCGAACAACAAGTTCTCGTATATCTATCTGACACTACCGGCTACATATATACAATAATTATCTCTTACAAATATAATCATACGGACTCAGGGTCAACATAGAATTCTCCATCTTCAGGGATCACGTGGTCAAGAAAGAATGCCGCCAATTCCTCTTGAATTGCTCGCATGCGAGCTGGTGCTAGGAGTTCATCCCGCTTCCGAAACATCTAATTTAAAGAAGGGGGTCAATACATATATATATGAATGAATGAAACTCAACACAAATGATGGTAATAAAATAAAATTGTGAATGTTGTTATTTACGTACTTCATATTATCCGTCAGTGTAGCCCCGCTCACAGGTCGTGTGGCGGATGGACTCGCAAACATAGTATCCACAGAAATCATTCCCTTGTTCCTGCCACAACCACTTTACAAGAAATAGAGGTTAATCAAACTGATAAGCAAGAATGCCAAATGGTATTGATGAAACTGAAGGAAATATGCCCTAGAGGCAATAATAAAGTTATTATTTATTTCCTTATATCATGATAAATGTTTATTATTCATGCTAGAATTGTATTAACCGGAAACATAATACATGTGTGAATACATAGACAAACTTAGTGTCACTAGTATGCCTCTATTTAACTAACTCATTAATCAAAGATGGTTATGTTTCCTAACCATGAACAAAGTGTTGTTATTTGATTAACGAGGTCACATCATTAGTTGAATGATCTGATTGACATGACCCATTCCATTAGCTTAGCACCCGATCGTTTAGTATGTTGCTATTGCTTTCTTCATGACTTATACATGTTCCTATGACTATGAGATTATGCAACTCCCGTTTACCGGAGGAACACTTTGTGTGCTACCAAACGTCACAACGTAACTGGGTGATTATAAAGGAGCTCTACAGGTGTCTCCAAAGGTAGATGTTGGGTTGGCGTATTTCGAGATTAGGATTTGTCACTCCGATTGTCGGAGAGGTATCTCTGGGCCCTCTCGGTAATGCACATCACATAAGCCTTGCAAGCATTGCAACTAATGAGTTAGTTGCGGAATGATGTATTACAGAACGAGTAAAGAGACTTGCCGGTAACGAGATTGAACTAGGTATTGGATACCGACGATCGAATCTCGGGCAAGTAACATACCGATGACAAAGGGAACAAAGTATGTTGTTATGCGGTCTGACCAATAAAGATCTTCGTAGAATATGTAGGATCCAATATGGGCATCTAGGTCCCGCTATTGGTTATTGACCGGAGATCTGTCTCAGTCATGTCTACATTGTTCTCGAACTGTGGAGTCCGCACGCTTAACGTTACGATGACAGTTATTATGAGTTTATGCATTTTGATGTACCGAAGTTAGTTCGGAGTCCCGGATGTGATCACGGACATGACGAGGAGTCTCGAAATGGTCGAGACATAAAGATTGATATATTGGACGGCTATATTCGGACACCGAAAGTGTTTCGGGTGATTTCGGAGAAAACCAGAGAGCCGGAGGGTTACCGGAACCCTACCGGGAGAAGTATTGGGCCATATGGGCCTTAGTGGAGAGAGAGGGGCTGCAAGAGGTGGGCCGCGCGCCACCTCCTCCCTGGTCCGAATTGGACTAGGAGAGGGGGGCGGCGCCCCCCCCCTTTCCTTCTCCCACTCCACCTCTTTCCCCCTCCTAACTCCTACTAGGAGGAGGACTCCTCCTTGGCACGCCACACCTGGCCGGCCGGCCTCCTCCCCTTGCTCCTTTATATACGGGGGCAGGGGGAACATGATCATCGTCACCACGCCGTTGTGCTGACGGAACTCATCCCCGAAGCTTTGCTGGATCGGAGCCCGGGGAGCGTCATCGAGATGTACGTGTGCTAAGAACTCGGAGGTGCCGGAGTAACGGTGCTTGGATCGGTCAGATCGGGAAGATGTATGACTACTTCCTCTACGTTGTGTCAACGCTTCCGTTGCGATCTACGAGGGTACGTAGACAACACTCTCCCCTCTTGTTGCTATGCATCACCATGATCTTGCGTGTGCGTAGGAAATTTTTTGAAATTACTGCGTTCCCCAACAGTGGCATCCGAGCCTAGGTTTTATGGTTTGATGTTATATGCACGAGTAGAACACAAGTGAGTTGTGGGCGATATAAGTCATACTGCCTACCAGCATGTCATACTTTGGTTCGGCGGTATTGTTGGACGAGACGACCCGGACCAACATTACGCGTACGCTTACGCGAGACCGGTTCCCCCGACGTGCTTTGCACATAGGTGGCTTGCGGGCGACTGTCTCTCCAACTTTAGTTGAACCGAGTGTGGCTACGCCCGGTCCTTGCGAAGGTTAAAACAGAGTCTATTTGACAAACTATCGTTGTGGTTTTGATGCGTAGGTGAGATTGGTTCTTGCTTAAGCCCGTAGCAGCCACGTAAAACTTGCAACAACAAAGTAGAGGACGTCTAACTTGTTTTTGCAGGGCATGTTGTGATGTGATATGGTCAAGGCATGATGATGAATTTTATTGTATGAGATGATCATGTTTTGTAACCGAGTTATTGGCAACTGGTAGGAGCCATATGGTTGTCGCTTTATTGTATGCAATGCAATCGCGATGTAATGCTTTACTTTATCACTAAGCGGTAGCTATAGTCGTGGAAGCATAAGATTGGCGAGACGACAACGATGCTACGATGGAGATCAAGGTGTCGCGCCGGTGACGATGGTGATCATGAAGGTGCTTCAGAGATGGAGATCACAGGCACAAGATGATGATGGCCATATCATATCACTTATATTGATTGCATGTGATGTTTATCTTTTATGCATCTTATCTTGCTTTGATTGACGGTAGCATTATAAGATGATCTCTCACTAAATTATCAAGAAGTGTTCTCCCTGAGTATGCACCATTGCGAAAGTTCTTCGTGCTGAGACACCACGTGATGATCGGGTGTGATAGGCTCTACGTTCAAATACAACGGGTGCAAAACAGTTGCACACGCGGAATACTCAGGTTATACTTGACGAGCCAAGCATATACAGATATGGCCTCGGAACACGGAGACCGAAAGGTCGAGCGTGAATCATATAGTAGATATGATCAACATAGTGATGTTCACCAATGAAACTACTCCATCTCACGTGATGATCGGACATGGTTTAGTTGATTTGGATCACGTGATCACTTAGAGGATTAGAGGGATGTCTATCTAAGTGGGAGTTCTTAAGTAATTTGATTAATTGAACTTAAACTTATCATGAACTTAGTACCTGATAGTATCTTGCTTGTTTATGTTTGATTGTAGATAGATGGCTCGTGTTGTTGTTCCGTTGAATTTTAATGCGTTCCTTGAGAAAGCAAAGTTGAAAGATGATGGTAGCAATTACACGGACTGGGTCCATAACTTGAGGATTATCCTCATTGCTGCACAGAAGAATTACGTCCTAGAAGCACCGCTGGGTGCCAGGCCTGCTGCTGGAGCAACACCAGATGTTATGAACGTCTGGCAGAGCAAAGCTGATGACTACTCGATAGTTCAGCGTGCCATGCTTTACGGCTTAGAATCGGGACTTCAACGACGTTTTGAACGTCATGGAGCATATGAGATGTTTCAGGAGTTGAAGTTAATATTTCAAGCAAATGCCCGGATTGAGAGATATGAAGTCTCCAATAAGTTCTATAGCTGCAAGATGGAGGAGAACAGTTCTGTCAGTGAGCATATACTCAAAATGTCTGGGTATAATAATCACTTGATTTAGATGGGAGTTAATCTTCCAGATGATTGCGTCATTGACAGAATTATCCAATCACCGCCACCAAGCTACAAGAGCTTCGTGATGAACTATAATATGCAAGGGATGAACAAGACTATTCCCGAGCTCTTCGCAATGCTAAAAGCCGCGGAGGTAGAAATCAAAAAGGAGCATCAAGTGTTGATGGTAAACAAGACCACTAGTTCCAAAAAAGGGCAAAGGGAAGAAGAAGGGGAACTTCAAGTAGAACGGCAAACAAGCTGCTGCTCAAGAGAAGAAACCCAACTCTGGACCTAAGCCTGAAACTGAGTGCTTCTACTGCAAGCAGACTGGTCACTGGAAGCGGAACTGCCCCAAGTATTCGGCGGATAAGAAGGATGGCAAGGTGAACAAAGGTATATGTGATATACATGTTATTGATGTGTACCTTACTAATGCTCACAGTAGCACCTGGGTATTTGATACTAGTTCTGTTGCTAATATTTGCAACTCGAAACAGGGACTACGGATTAAGCGAAGATTGGCTAAGGACGAGGTGACGATGCGCGTGGGAAACGGTTCCAAAGTCGATGTGATCGCAGTCGGCACGCTACCTCTACATCTACCTTCGGGATTAGTATTAGACCTAAATAATTGTTATTTGGTGCCAGCGTTGAGCATGAACATTATATCTGGATCTTGTTTAATGCGAGACGGTTATTCATTTAAATCAGAGAATAATGGTTGTTCTATTTATATGAGTAATATCTTTTATGGTCATGCACCCTTGAAGAGTGGTCTATTCTTATTGAATCTCGATAGTAGTGATACACATATTCATAATGTAGAAGCCAAAAGATGCAGAGTTGATAATGATAGTGCAACTTATTTGTGGCACTGCCGTTTAGGTCATATTGGTGTAAAGCGCATGAAGAAACTCCATACTGATGGACTTTTGGAACCACTTGATTATGAATCACTTGGTACTTGCAAACCGTGCCTCATGGGCAAGATGACTAAAACACTGTTCTCCGGTACTATGGAGAGAGCAACAGATTTGTTGGAAATCATACATACAGATGTATGTGGTCCGATGAATGTTGAGGCTCGTGGCGGATATCGTTATTTTCTCACCTTCACAGATGACTTAAGCAGATATGGGTATATCTACTTAATGAAATATAAGTCTGAAACGTCTGAAAAGTTCAAAGAATTTCAGAGTGAAGTTGAAAATCATCGTAACAAGAAAATAAAGTTTCTACGATCAGATCGTGGAGGAGAATATTTGATTTACGAGTTTGGTGTACATTTGAAAAATTGTGGAATAGTTTCGCAACTCACGCCACCCGGAACACCACAGTGTAATGGTGTGTCCGAATGTCGTAATCGTACTTTACTAGATATGGTGCGACCTATGATGTCTCTTACTGATTTACCGCTATCATTTTGGGGATACGCTCTAGAGACGGCCGCATTCACGTTAAATAGGGCACCATCAAAATCCGTTGAGACGACGCCTTATGAACTGTGGTTTGGCAAGAAACCAAAGTTGTCGTTTCTGAAAGTTTGGGGCTGCAATGCGTATGTGAAAAAGCTTCAGCCTGATAAGCTCGAACCCAAGTCGGAGAAATGTGTCTTCATAGGATATCCAAAGGAAACCATTGGATACACCTTCTATCACAAATCCGAAGGCAAGACTTTTGTTGCTAAATCCGGAAACTTTCTAGAGAAGGAGTTTCTCTCGAAAGAAGTGAGTGGGAGGAAAGTAGAACTTGACGAGGTAACTGTACCTGCTCCCTTGTTGGAAAGTAGTACATCACAGAAAACTGTTTCTGCGACACCTACACCAATAAGTGAGGAAGTTAATGATAATGATCATGAAACTTCGGAACAAGATACTACTGAACCTCGTAGATCAACCAGAGCGAGATCCGCGCCAGAGTGGTACGGTAATCCAGTTCTGGAAGTCATGCTACTAGATCATGATGAACCTACGAACTATGAAGAAGCGATGGTGAGCCCAGATTCCGCAAAATGGCTTGAAGCCATGAAATCTAAGATGGGATCCATGTATGAGAACAAAGTATGGACTTTGGTTGACTTGCCCGATGATCGACAAGCAATTGAGAATAAATGGATCTTCAAGAAGAAGACTGACGCTGATGGTAATATTACTGTCTACAAAGCTCGACTTGTCGCAAAAGGTTTTTGACAAGTTCAAGGGGTTGACTACGATGAGACCTTCTCACCCGTAGCGATGCTTAAGTCTGTCCGAATCATGTTAGCAATTGCCGCATTTTATGATTATGAAATTTGGCAGATGGATGTCAAAACTGCATTCCTGAATGGATTTCTGGAAGAAGAGTTGTATATGATGCAACCGGAAGGTTTTGTCGATCCAAAGGGAGCTAACAAAGTGTGCAAGCTCCAGCGATCTATTTATGGACTGGTGCAAGCCTCTCGGAGTTGGAATAAACGCTTTGATAGTGTGATCAAAGCATTTGGTTTTATACAGACTTTCGGAGAAGCCTGTATTTACAAGAAAGTGAGTGGGAGCTCTGTAGCATTTCTGATATTATATGTGGATGGCATATTACTGATCAGAAATAATATAGAATTTTTGGATAGCATAAAGGGATACTTGAATAAGAGTTTTTCAGTGAAAGACCTCGGTGAAGCTTCTTACATATTAGGCATAAAGATCTATAGAGATAGATCAAGACGCTTAATTGGACTTTCACAAAGCACATACCTTGACAAGATTTTGAAAAAGTTCAAAATGGATCAGGCGAAGAAAGGGTTCTTGCCTGTGTTACAAGGTGCCAAGTTGAGTCAGACTCAATGCCCGACCACTGCAGAAGATAGAGAGAAAATGAAAGATGTTCCCTATGCTTCAGCCATAGGCTCTATCATGTATGCAATGCTGTGTACCAGACCTGATGTGTGCCTTGCTATAAGCTTAGCAGGGAGGTACCAAAGTAATCCAGGAGTGGATCACTGGACAGCGGTCAAGAACATCCTGAAATACCTAAAAAGGACTAAGGATATGTTTCTCGTATATGGAGGTGACAAAGAGCTCACCGTAAAAGGTTACGTTGATGAAAGCTTTGACACTGATCCGGACGATTCTAAATCGCAAACTGGATACGTGTTTACATTAAACGGTGGAGCTGTCAGTTGGTGCAGTTCTAAACAAAGCGTCGTAGCGGGATCTACATGTGAAGCGGAGTACATAGCTGCTTCGGAAGCAGCGAACGAAGGAGTCTGGATGAAGGAGTTCATATCCGATCTAGGTGTCATACCTAGTGCATCGGGTCCAATGAAAATCTTTTGTGGCAATACTGGTGCAATTGCCTTGGCAAAGGAATCCAGATTTCACAAGAGAACCAAGAACATCAAGAGACGCTTCAATTCCATCTGGGATCTAGTCCAGGTGGGAGACATAGAGATTTGCAAGATACATACGGATCTGAATGTTGCAGACCCGTTGACTAAGCCTCTTCCACGAGCAAAACATGATCAGCACCAAGGCTCCATGGGTGTAAGAATCATTACTGTATAATCTAGATTATTGACTCTAGTGCAAGTGGGAGACTGAAGGAAATATGCCCTAGAGGCAATAATAAAGTTATTATTTATTTCCTTATATCATGATAAATGTTTATTATTCATGCTAGAATTGTATTAACCGGAAACATAATACATGTGTGAATACATAGACAAACTTAGTGTCACTAGTATGCCTCTACTTCACTAGCTCATTAATCAAAGATGGTTATGTTTCCTAACCATGAACAAAGTGTTGTTATTTGATTAACGAGGTCACATCATTAGTTGAATGATCTGATTGACATGACCCATTCCATTAGCTTAGCACCCGATCGTTTAGTATGTTGCTATTGCTTTCTTCATGACTTATACATGTTCCTATGACTATGAGATTATGCAACTCCCGTTTACCGGAGGAACACTTTGTGTGCTACCAAACGTCACAACATAACTGGGTGATTATAAAGGAGCTCTACAGGTGTTTCCAAAGGTAGATGTTGGGTTGGCGTATTTCGAGATTAGGATTTGTCACTCCGATTGTCGGAGAGGTATCTCTGGGCCCTCTCAGTAATGCACATCACATAAGCCTTGCAAGCATTGCAACTAATGAGTTAGTTGCGAATGATGTATTACAGAACGAGTAAAGAGACTTGCCGGTAACGAGATTGAACTAGGTATTGGATACCGACGATCGAATCTCGGGCAAGTAACATACCGATGACAAAGGGAACAACGTATGTTGTTATGCGGTCTGACCGATAAAGATCTTCGTAGAATATGTAGGAGCCAATATGGGCATCTAGGTCCCACTATTGGTTATTGACCGGAGATCTGTCTCAGTCATGTCTACATTGTTCTCGAACCGTGGGGTCCGCACGCTTAACGTTACGACGACAGTTATTATGAGTTTATGCATTTTGATGTACCGAAGTTACTTCGGAGTCCCGGATGTGATCACGGACATGACGAGGAGTCTCCAAATGGTCGAGACATAAAGATTGATATATTGGACGGCTATATTCGGACACCGTAAGTGTTTCGGGTGATTTCGGAGAAAACCGGAGAGCCGGAGGGTTACCGGAACCCTACCGGGATTAGTATTGGGCCATATGGGCCTTAGTGGAGAGAGAGAGGGGCTGCAAGAGGTGGGCCGCGCGCCACCTCCTCCCTGGTTCGAATTGGACTAGGAGAGGGGGGCGGCGCCCCCCCTTTCCTTCTCCCACTCCACCTCTTTCCCCCTCCTAGTAGGAGTCCTACTCCTACTAGGAGGAGGACTCCTCCTTGGCGCGCCACACCTGGCCGGCCGGCCTCCTCCCCTTGCTCCTTTATATACGGGGGCAGGGGGGCACCTCTAGACACACAAGTTGATCCACGTGATCGTTCCTTAGCCGTGTGCGGTGCCCCCTGCCACCATATTCCACCTCGATCATATCGTTGTAGTGCTTAGGCGAAGCCCTGCGTTGGTAGAACATCATCATCGTCACCACGCCGTTGTGCTGACGGAACTCATCCCCGAACCTTTGCTGGATCGGAGCCCGGGGAGCGTCATCGAGTTGTACGTGTGCTAAGAACTCGGAGGTGCTGGAGTAACGGTGCTTGGATCGGTCAGATCGGGAAGACGTACGACTACTTCCTCTACGTTGTGGCAACGCTTCCGTTGCGGTCTACGAGGGTACGTAGACAACACTCTCCCCTCTCGTTGCTATGCATCACCATGATCTTACGTGTGCGTAGGAAATTTTTTGAAATTACTGCGTTCCCCAACAGAAACTAGCACTTAAATGACTAGTAGATGCGCTTAAAATGCTACTATAGCTAGTACTTACTTTCGGGTGTCTAAATTGCAGCTCCTTCGGCAGTCCCGGAGCTTTTCTGGTGAATTTTCTCCAAACCCTGCCGGACAAAGAAAACAATTACTGGATATATCAGGAAATGAACAAAGTTGCTGATATGGTGGATAATGATAGATTTAACTTACTTCTCGAGTATTTGAGTCATGTCTGCATAGTCCTTGGGATCTTTTCGTCTTGAGTCTAAGACGGTTACTAGTCCCTGCTCAAGCTTAATATGTAGGAGAAGATAGTGGAAACTGCACACGCATGCATAACTCATCAATTACATTACTATAACCTTGACTAATATATAAGGGAAACCGACTACGCACAAGACAGTAACACTCACTTGAAGTTGTAAGGAAAGAGTATTATATCTTTTATTATCAACGATTGTAGCATGCTGGCCTTAGTTTCTGCGGCATGAAATTTAACCTGAGTTGCATCTATGAGATATGTGTTAATGAACCCAATATCACCGACTTGTCTTTTCTTCAATTCGACGACCTTCAATCTGCATAATATAGTGAGGATGATTATAAATACATGCAATGAAAGAGCTAAGCTATATAGAGAAACTTAATGACAGAAGTAGTACTACTTACAGACAGTAGGAGGCGACCGTTGTTTTATCGAGGGCCAATTGATTGAAAAACTGATATAACTCCTAAAATGTAACAGGCAACACATCAATTCCAATGAGGTCATGCTCCTTTTTAAGTTTCACATACAAAGTACTCCTCCCCCCAGAGTCTCTGCAGATTTTCAAGTACCAATCATGCAATCTTCGCATCATTGTTGATAGAGATCTTTCATCTTTGACGAGAGGCTTCCCGTACTCGTATCTTTGTATCTGCATGTCCATGGGTTCATAATGTACTTCGTCGGGCAGGTAATCTGCAAGATTGCTATAACCGGGCACCATCCTCGGATCATTAGCGACGTTGTGGCTAGGCACCTTGAGCGGGGGGCATGATTGCTTCGCTTGTTCACCGAGCTGGGAATTTGTTTCCCAGCTCGTCGTTCTTTCAGCCTTTGATCACTGACAGTACTTCCCGACCGCCCCGCTTCGGCAAATTCCTTTCCAATAATGCGGTCATAGTTTCCTTTCGACGGATCAGACTTCGGTGGTTTTGTCAGGGCAGCCAGAGTGCGCTTCACTTTCACCGATCTACCTTCTCCTCCGGAGGTGGATGTTTCCTTGCTTTCACCCCTTCAAAGAATTTCCTCACTTCTTCTCGCGCGATCTCGGCGTTCTCCTCCTGGGTCCTCTCGTATGGTAACTCTTCTGGAGTCTTCAGAGAAGGACCGAATCTGTATGTCCTCCCGCCTCTGGTTGTACTGCTAGACGTCGACCGAGTAGACGGAGCGGTTGTCTTCTTTACTTGCTTAAGAGGCGGAGGAGAAGGACTACGACGCGCTGGAGCAGCTGGAGCGGCGGCAGGTCTCTTCCACCCTTGCTGACGAGGCGGAGAAGGAGGAGGCTGGCTGCTCGGACGCGTCGGCGCAGGCGGAGAAGGAGGCGGAGTGCCGCCATGCGCTGGAGAAGGAGCCGGCCGAGGGCCCTGATCATCACTCGCCGGAGGAGGAGGTGGTGGAGGAGGCGGAGTGCCCTGACTCGCCGGAGGAGGAGGAGGAGGCGGAGGCGTCCAGTTCGGAAGGTTGATGAGCTCCTTCCGCCATAGGCATGGAGTCTTCAGAGCAGACCCCAGCCGAGTCTCCCCTTCACCGGTAGGGTGGTCAAGCTGGAGGTCCTCAAATCCCTCCGTTATCTCATCCACCATCACCCTAGCATATCCTTCTGGAATCGGCCGACAATGAAAAGTTGCGCCGGGTTCAGTAGGATAAACAGAGCCAACAGCTGCCTTGACCTTCAAATTCATCCATTGCGTCATAAGGTGGCAATTTTGAGACTCCGTTATAGCATCCACGGGATAGCTGGCAGGAGCCGTCAAGGCATGCTCCGGCTGAAGCAGCTCGGTGGAAGCCACGCTGCTTCTGTGCTGAGATGGCGGGTAGCTTCGGGGGAGGCTTCGGCAGTACGTTTGCTGCGATTTGCTTCTCGTTCCTCTATCGCGTCTACCCTTGCTTGCAGCGCCTGCATTTGGGTCTGCTGCACTTTTTTCCTCCTCTCATGGGATTTGTAACCGCCTGCGTCCGGAAACCCAACCTTCCACGGAATGGAGCATGGCGTGCCTCGTGTCCGTCCAGGGTGCTCAGGATTCCTGACGGCCATTGTGAGCTCGTCGTTCTCTCTGTCTGGAAAGAATGTCCCTTCCCGCGCTGCTTCGATATACTGCTTAAGCTTACTGACTGGTATGTCCATTTGATTGTTCGTCCAAATGCACTTCCCTGTTACAGGGTCCAAGGTTCCGCCAACCCCGAAGAACCAAGTCCAGCAACGGTCTGGCCAGTTAATTGTCTCTGGTTCGATCCCTTTATGAACCAGATCATTCTCAATCTTGGACCACTTAGGCCGGGCTACGAGGTAGCCACCTGACCCCGTGCGATGGTGAAGCTTCTTCTTCGCAGCATTTTGCTTGTTTGTCGCCGACATCTTCTGACTCTTTTCCGATGTCTTGTGGGCCACAAATGCGGGCCAGTGATCTCTGATCTTCTCATATCTGCCCTTGAATTCTGGTGTTTCATTATTTTCGACAAACTTATTCAGCTCTTTCTTCCACCTCCTGAATAGTTCTGCCATCCTCTTCAGAGCAAAAGACTTGATTAATTTCTCTTTAACTGGGTTCTCTGGATTATCCTCAGGCGGTAGGGTGAAATTTGACTTCAGCTCAGTCCAAAGATCATTTTTCTACATATCATTGACATAAGTGTGACGCCCCCGATTTGACCGTACACTAATCATACACGCAAACGTGTATGACCAAGATCAGGGACTCACGGGAAGATATCACAACACAACTCTACAAATAAAATAAGTCATACAAGCATCATATTACAAGCCAGGGGCCTCGAGGGCTCGAATACAAGAGCTCGATCATAGAAAAGTCAGCGGAAGCAACAATATCTGAGTACAGACATAAGTTAAACAAGTTTGCCTTAAGAAGGCTAGCACAAACTGGGATACAGATCGAAAGAGGCGCAGGCCTCCTGCCTGGGATCCTCCTAAATACTCCTGGTCGTCATCAGCGGACATCACGTAACAGTAGGCACCTCCCGAGTAGTAGTAGTCGTCGTCGAAGGTGGCGTCTGGCTCCTGGGCTCCAACATCTGGTTGCGACAACCAGGTAGAAAGTATAGAGGAAAAAGAAGGAGAAAGCAACCGTGAGTACTCATCCAAAGTACTCGCAAGCAAGGAGCTACACTACATATGTATGCATTGGAATCAACTGGGATAAGGCTATTATATATGGACTGATCTGCAGAAAGCTGGAATAAGAGGGGGATAGCTAGTCCTTTCGAAGACTACGCTTCTGGTAACCTCCATCTTGCAGCATGTAGAAGAGAGTAGACTGAAGTCCTCCAAGTAGCATCGTATAGCATAATCCTAACCGGCGATCCCCTCCTCGTCGCCCTGTGAGAGAGCGATCACCGGTTGTATCTGGCACTTGGAAGGGTGTGTTTTATTAAGTATCCGGTTCTAGTTGTCATAAGGTCAAGGTACAACTCCGGGTCATCCTTTTACCGAGGGACACGGCTATTCGAATAGATAAACTTCCCTGCAGGGGTGCACCACATGCCCCAACACGCTCGATCCCATTTGGCCGGACACACTTCTCTGGGTCATGCCCGGCCTCGGAAGATCAACACGGCGCAGCCCTACCTAGGCACAACAGAGAGGTCAGCACGCCGGTCTAAATCCTATGGCGCAGGGGTCTGGGCCCATCGCCCTTTGCACACCTGCACGTTGCGTACGCGGCCGGAAGCAGACCTAGCCTAGTGGCTTTCCAGTCCAATCCGGCGCGTGCCACTCAGTCGCTGATGTCACGAAGGCTTCGGCTGATACCACGATGCCGGGATACCCATAACTACTCCCGCGTAGATGGTTAGTGCGTATAGACCAAATGGCCAGGCTCAGATCAAATACCCAGATCTCGTTACGCGTGTTAAGTATCCGCGAACGCTGAACAGGGCCAGGCCCACCTCTCTCCTAGGTGGACGGAACCTGCCCTGTCGCTCCGCCACAAAGTAACAGTCGGGGGCCGTCGGGAACCCAGGCCCACCACTACCTGGGTGGAACCACCTGCCCCTTCAGCCCCCATCTCCGAACAGTACCACAGGTAATGTAACCGTGTAAAGTATATAATATATGCCCGTGATCACCTCCCGAAGTGATCACGGCCCAGTAGTATAGCATGGCAGACGGACAAGAGTGTAGGGCCACTGATGGAACACTAGCATCCTATACTAGGCATGTAGGATTGCAGGTAAAGGTAACAACAGTAATAACAAGGACAGGCTATGCATCAGGGTAGGAAATAACGGAAAGCAGTATCATGCTACACTACTCTAATGCAAGCAGTATAGAAGAGAGTAGGCGATATCTGGTGATCAAGGGGGGGGGCTTGCCTGGTTGCTCTGGCAAGAGAGAGGGGTCATCAACACCGTAGTCGTACGGGGTAGCAGCGGCGTCGGTCTCGGTGTCTAGCGAGAGAAGAGGGGGAAGAAACAATAAATATAATGCAAACAAATGCATAACATGACAAGGCGTGATGCTAGATGTGCCCTAACGCGGTACGAGGTGGTACCGGTGAAAGGGGGAAACATCCGGGAAAGTATCCCCGACGTTTCGCGTTTTCGGGCAGAGGGGCCGGAGGGGGAAAGTTGCGAGTTTGATAGGTTAGAGGGGTGTGGCGGATGAACGGGTTGCGTATCCGGAATCGTCACGTCGTTCTGAGCAACTTTCATGTAGAAAGTATTTCCATCCGAGTTACGGATTATTTTATATTAATTTATAAAGATTTAATCATTATCGGAATTATTTTATTAATTTAATTAGAAAAGCTATTCTGATGTCAGCGTGAAGTCATCATGAAGTCAACAGGGTCAAAGGTAGACTAGGTCAAATTGACGTGTGGGCCCCATTCATCATAGGCTCAGACTAACTAATCAGTGTTAATTAGCTTAATTACTAGATTAGGTTAACCCATTTAATTAGTTTAGTTAAACATGATTAATTAACTTAATTAATTTAGTTAGTTAATTAATTAATTAGTTAACATTTTTATTTACTTAATATTTATCTATTTATATTTATTTTTAACTCCCTTTTTTTCGTTCTGGGGCGGGCCCGTTCGTCATAGGCCCCAGGGGGCCATCGCGGTTCGGGCTAACGGGCGAAGCGGCGTGGGGAGACCGGTTGGGCATCCCCCCGGAAGGGGACGAGGCCACGGCCATCGCCGGTGGCAGCCTCGGGGCGAGTGGCCGCCGGCAACTGCGGGCAGGGGAACGGGCGGTGCAGGGCAGGGCGGCAGGGAAGCGGAGCGGCAGGTGGGCACGACGCGGCGAGCAGAAGGCGGGCCCGGCGCGCTAGCAGCGAGCGGAGGCGGGGCGAAACAGCGACGTGGGCGAGCGCGCGCGGTCGTAGTGCAGCAGCAGCAGTCCGCGGGAGCGGGCGCGCGATGGCGCTGCAGGGGCAGGGGCGGTGCCGGGGGCGCGCGCGCGGGGTCGAGCGGCTCGCCAGGGCCGCGATGGCCGCGAGCAGGAGCCCGGGCGGCGGCGACTGCGCTAGCGGCAGAGACGGCGAGCACGGCGTTGAGCGCGCGGGCGTGCGCGGTAGGGCAGAGGAGCGAGGCGGGGCACGCGCGAGCTCGGTTGCGGGTCGGCGCCAGCGGACGCGGTGAGCGCGCACCGCGCCGGAGCGGGGCGGGCGGAGAGGCAAGAAGGACAGGGCGGCGGCTCACGGCGGGTGCAGGGCCATGGCAACGGGGGTTGAGGAGGAGTTGGGGATGACGGCGCCGGCGAGGAGGAAGGTCGGCGAGGCGGCGTCGATGTAGAGGACGACGGGGAAGCGCTCCGGCGACGTCGTCCAACTGCGACGGGGTGGCGACGGCGAGCGATGGGGCGCGACGTCGGGGTCGAGGAGATGGGGGGGAGTTGGGCGCTGGCATCGCGAGAGGGGGGTGCAGTTCGTCGCGAGCCCCGATCCGATCTGGATCGGGGGAGGAGGGGGCGCGTCGTGGGGAGGGGAGTGGGGAGTGGGTAGGTTAGGGTTTGCGTCGTGGGGGGGGGGGGGAGTGGCCTAATAGGCCAGGGTCAAGGTGGCCGGCTGGGCCGGCCGGCTGGCTAGCTGGGCCGGTTGGCCCAGCGTGGGGGGGGGCTTTAATTTCTTTTGACTTTTGTTTTATTTTCCTTTTTCTTATGTATTTCCCTTTTGTTTTTATTTTACTTTCTTTTTAAGTTTACTTTTACTTCATAATAAAATGATCCCTAAATTAGTAATACCATGAAACCTACTGCCAAAAAAGGCTTTATCCCAAAACAATTTAGTTTAGTATTTTATTTATTTATAAAAGCATTTAAATATTGGTTTTGCTACTGTTTCATTTATTTTAGATTATTTAAACATTTCATAAAAGTGTGGTTTCTCCACCATAATTACCTATGCATTATTCGGTTCACTTTGAACATTTTAGTTTTAATATTTGAAAACTTTTATTGTTCGCTTGATTTTGAAATTGAATTTGAATCAGTTTTGAACTAACTCGAGTTTATCAACAGTAACCGAGGTGACGTGGCACCATTAGCAGAGGTTTACTGTAGCTTGATTATCCATGCGTCACAATAAGACACCTCAGGGTCTTTTGTAGCCGGCTTAAACCATTGCTGGATGCTTATCGGGATCTTGTCCCTAACCAGAACCCCGCACTGAGCAACAAATGCGCTCTTTGTCCGGAGGGGTTCAATAGGTTGGCCGTCGGGCGCGATTGCTATGATCTCAAACTTTTCATCCGAGCTCAACTTTTTCTTCGGGCCTCGTCTCTTTACCGAAGTTGTGCTCGATCCGGAGGGCTAGAAAAAAGAACAAAGACTTAATTAATATGTGTACATACCAAAACAATGAATGCATCAATCAGCTAGTCAGCATAGGCTTAACTAATATATATACCTGGCCGAACTCGGTTTGGTCACCGGAGCCGTCATCACGGTCTCCTTCTTGCACCGGCATTGGGTCACCGGAGCCGTCCTCGTGTTCTTCTTCTTGCACCGGCATTAGGTCACCGTAGCCAGCTTGTTCACCCTCTCCTTCCAGACCATCGGTTTCGTTGAGAAACAACGAGATGGCATCACTTCCTTCTGCGATTATTTCCCTCAACAACGCTTCTTTTGTTGCTTCGTCTAGGGCGGTGTCCATAGTTTCTACAAATATTTACAACATGGCAATTATTATTCAAACATGACAGATGCATATATTAGTGCCAAACGTAGAACTAGCTACCTAATCATAGTAAGCTATCGGGAGGGGGTATATATCGACAACGACGACACTACATCTATGTCCCTCGACGACCCTCGTTCCCGATAAAAAAAGAGGAAGAAGAAGAAAAAAAGAGGAGAAGAAAGAATAGAGGAGAAGAACCCTCGAACCCTCGACACCTAGACGACCATCTTCTTCCTCTCATGTTCGAGAGGATCGCCGAGGAGTCGGGAGGTTGCCTAGTGTCAAAGGATTCAACAAAACCATGTCTTCATCATTAGGCGAAAGTAACATGTGCATGATGGTACGAAGCTCTTCAAAGTTGTTCTGGAACGGAGTCCCAGATAGGATAATTCGCTTTTTGGTACAAAGTTCAGAAAGAGCCTTCCGAATATCGCTATTTGGAAGGCCTTTGCTGAATTTGTACCAAAAGGCGGATTATTTTATCTGGGACTCCATTCCAGAACAACTTTCCAGAACTTCGTACCAACATGCCCTGGTTACTTCCGGCTAATGATGAAGTCATGGATTTCTTCAATACTTTGACACTAGGAAACCTCTCTCGACACCTCGGCGATCCTCGACCCCTCGAACCCTCGACGACCCTGAAACCCTCGACCCCTAGACGACCCTCTTCTTCCTCTCATGTTCGAGAGGATCGCCGAGGGGTCGGGAGGTTGCCTAGTGTCAAAGGATTCAACAAAACCATGTCTTCATCATTAGGCGAAAGTAACATGTGCATGATGGTACGAAGCTCTTCAAAGTTGTTCTGGAACGGAGTCCCAGATAGGATAATTCGCTTTTTGGTACAAAGTTCAAAAAAAGCCTTCTGAATATTGCTATTTGGAAGGCCTTTGCTGAATTCGTACCCAAAGGCGGATTATTCTATCCGGGACTCCATTCGAGAACAACTTTGCAGAACTTCGTACCAACATGCCTTGGTTACTTCCGGCTAATGATGAAGGCATGGATTTCTTCAATACTTTGACACTAGGAAACCTCTCTCGACCCCTCAGCGATCCTCGACCCTGGAACCCTCGACCCCTAGACGACCCTGCTGGAACCCTCGACCCTCGACCCTATAGAACCCTCGAACCCTCGACCCTGAAACCCTCGACCCTTGACCCCTTAACGACCCTCGACCCTCTACCCTAGTTCCCGACCCTCGAAGAAAAAAAAGAAGAAAAAAAGAGGAGAAGAAGAAAGGAATAGTGGAGAAGAAGAGAAAATAGAATATATATTCTATTTTCTCTTCTTCTCCACTATTCCTTTCTTCTTCTCCTCTTCTTTTTCTTCTTTTTTCTTCTTCTTATTTATTTCTCCTCTTCTTTTTGGTAGAGGAAACCCTAAATAGCAAGTATCGTGGGCATGAGATACATGTGGCCGTCGGTGTCGGACACTACATCCACGTACCACAAGTGACGTGGGCGTCGAAGCCCGCGTCACTTGTGGGATGTGGATGTAGTGTCCGACATCGACGGTACATGTATCTCACACCGACGATACTTTCTATTTAGGGTTTATCCTCTACCGCTCGGCGACCCTCGACGACCCTCGTTCCCGATAAAATAAAGAGGAAGAAGAAGAAGAAGAAAAAAGAAGAGAAGAAAGAATAGAGGAGAAGACTTCCTCTTCTTCCTCTCCTCTTCTTCTCCCTCTTCTTCCCCTTCTTCCTCGCCTCTCTCATGAATGTCCGACGTTCTCGACCCCCCCCCCCACGTGTCGAAGAAAAAAAAGAAGAAAAAAATAGGAGAAGAAGAAAGGAATAGAGGAGAAAAGAGATATTCTATTTTCTCTTTTCTCCTCTATTCCTTTCTTCTTCTCGTCTTCTTTTTCTTCTTTTTTCTTCTTCTTATTTATTTCTCCTTGTCTTCCTCTCCCCTCTCGGCAACCCTAGACCCCCTCTCGACCCTCGACCCCTAGGCGACCGTCGACCCCTCTTTTTTTTCTTCCTCTTCTTTTTTATCCTCTTCTTCCTCTACCGCTCGGCGACCCTCGACGACCCTCGTTCCCGATAAAAAAAAGAGGAAGAAGAAGAAAAAAAGAGGAGAAGAAAGAATAGAAAGAATAGAGGAGATCTTCTCCTCTATTCTTTCTTCTCCTCTTTTTTCTTTTCTTATTCCTCTTCTTTTTTTATCCTCTTCCTCCTCTCATGTTCGACGACCCTCGACCCCTCGGCGACCCTAGACCCCCTCTCGACCCCCTCTTCTTCTCCCTCTTCTTCCCCATCTTCCCTGCCTCTCTCATGAATGTCCGATGTCCCCCCTCCCCCCTCATCATCATCTATCATCCCCGCTCTCATGTTTGATGACCCTCGACCCCTTGGCCGCCCTCTCGACACACCCACGACCTAAAATGACCTAAACTGAAAATAACCTAAAATTCACTAAAGTTATCGATGACCCTCTCGACACACCCACGAATAAGAAAATATATCATCTTGTTCATCTCCTCTTCTTTGCATATTCACATAGCCACATACACATACATAGCCACATACATATAGAAATTTTCTGAACATATATATATAGCCACATTCATATAGAACTTTTTTGAACATATATAGATGATTTTCTAAAAATGTAACTTTTGCATATATGAACAGAGAGCAGCGGCGGCAATGGGTGGCATCGTCGGCGACGGGGATGGGAAAGGGGGGACCTCACTGGGGGCGGGCGGCGACGGGGAGAAAAGGCCAGCGACGGGAAGGAGGACGGCGGGCTCGGGGATGCCGGCGACGGGGACGGCGTGCGCGGGGCGGCACGTGGTGACGGGGACGACGGGCTCGGGGTGGCACATGGTGACGGGGACGGCCGCGGGCTCGGGGCGGCACACAGCGACGGGGACGAGGAGGCGGGGCTCGGGGCAGGGCGAACGGCAGCGAGCTCGGGGCAGGGCGGCCGGCGACGGGCAAGAGGGCGCGACGACGATGACAGCGACAGGGCGCGGCGACGGCAATGGGGCAGGGCGCAGCGATGGCGACGAGGACGAGCAGCCTGGCAGCGTCGGCGATGGGGAATGGAGCAGTTGGCGAAAATTTCCAAAGTGTGGGCTTATATAGTAGAGCCTTTAGTCCCGGTTCGTGGCAGCAACCGGGACTAAAGGTGGGCATTAGTCCCGGTTGGTGCCACCAACCGAGACCAAAGGCCTTTGGTCTCGGTTGGTAGCACCAACCGGGACTAAAGGGGGGAATTGGTCACGGTTGGTGCCACGAACCGTGACAAATGCCCTCTTTAGTCCCGGTTGGTGGCACCCACTGGGACCAATGGCCTTGTGCTGCCCCGCGCCCAAAAGTTTAGTCCCACATCGCTAACTGAAGGGCGCTAGCACTGGTTTATAAGCGCTGGTGTGCCTCCCCATTCGAGCTCCTCTCTAATGCAGGCTTTCGGGCCTAAACTTGCTACTGCCTGTGGGCCTATTGGGCCTTCTGCGGGCCTGAATCCTGGCCCATGTAGGGTTTCTAGTCATATTCAGGCCATGGAGGCCCAGTAGGAGGCATTTTTTTTGGTTTTTTCTTTTTTATTTCTACATTTTTTTGGTTTTTTATATTTTTTATTTCTACTTAAAACTAAATACTTACAGTTTTTTAGTGATTTCTTTTTGCTTTTAGGTCACAAAAATTATAAACTTTCTGTTAGTGCCATTAGTTTTAAATTTTGAATAGTTTAAATTTGAATTTTAAAAAATTTGTGTGAATCACTAGTTTATGAATAACTTTACTATAAAAATAGAAATTTTTTCTATTTATTTTTTATTTATACTTGCAACTAAATACTTATACTTTTTAGTGATTTCTTTTTGATTTTAGGTCACAAAAATTATAAACTTTCTGTTAGTGCCATTAGTTTTAAAATTTTGAATAGTTTAAATTCGAATTTTTAAAAATTTGTGTGAATCACTAGTTTATGAATAACTTACTATAAAAATAGAATTTTATCTATTTATTTTTTATTTATACTTACAACTAAATACTTATAGTTTTTTAGTGATTTCTTTTTGATTTTAGGTCACAAAAATTATAAACTTTCTATTAGTGCCATTAGTTTTAAAATTTTGAATAGTTTAAATTTGAATTTATAAAATTTGTGTGAATCACTAGTTTATGAATAACTTTACTATAAAAATAGATTTTTTTTCTTCTTTGCTATTTATTTTTTATTTATACTTACAATTAAATACTTATAGTTTGATTTTAGGTCACAAAAATTATATTCTTTTTGCTATTGAAGAATATTATAGTTTTATTTTAGTTGATCATAACATAATATTTTAATTGATTGTTTTTATCCTCATAAAAGTTTTATAGTTCATTATGTTTGCTATTAATTCATTCTTTGAGCTAAATGACTCTGAAATTGGAAAGCATTTCAAAATGAACTCTGAAAAGGTTGAAAGTTGGCATGGTATCATCATTTCACCCACATAGCATGTTCCAAAAAGTAGAGAGGGTTACGACAAAAACTTGATGCACTTCGTGTACAAAATGGACAATCACTTTCGAAGTATCAAAGTTTCGAACCATAAGACATGAAAGCATTTCAAATGAACTCTGAAAAAGTTGAAAGTTGGGATGGTATCATAATTTCACCCACATAGCATGTGCATGTACAAAACGGACAATGGTAGCATGTTCGTCTGTTACAAATTTGGCATGGTATCATCATAATAGTTGCGGGAGAAAGTCTTCACTTTTTCTTCTCTTGTGTCATTTGCTTATTGCGCCGTAACCATGGATAATCTTCATTGTTTATCAGGATGCTTGGGTCAGCCTTGACATTGAAGGGAGGAATTTCATGAAACTTTTCATAATCTTCAGACATGTCTGTCTTGCCGTCCACTCCTAGGATGTCCCTTTTTCCTGAAAGAACTATGTGGCGCTTTGGCTCATCGTATGATGTATTCGCTTCCTTATCTTTTCTTTTTCTCGGTTTGGTAGACATGTCCTTCACATAGATAACATGTGCCACATCATTGGCTAGGACGAACGGTTCGTCAGTGTACCCAAGATTTTTCAGATCCACTGTTGTCATTCCGTACTATGGGTCTACCTGTACCCCGCCGCCTAACAGATTGACCCATTTGCACTTAAACAAAGGGACCTTAAAATCAGGTCCGTAGTCAAGTTCCCATATGTCCACTATGTAACCATAATATGTGTCCTTTCCGCTCTCGGTTGCTGCATCAAAGCGGACACCGCTGTTTTGGTTGGTGCTCTTTTGATCTTGGGCGATCGTGTAAAATGTGTTCCCATTTATCTCGTATCCTTTGTAAGTCAATACAGTCAAAGATGGTCCCCTGGACAACAAGTACAACTCATCACAAAAGTGTTGTCACCTCTGAGAAGTGTTTCCAACCAACTGCTGAAAGTCCTGATGTGTTCACATGTAATCCAGTCGTCGCATTGCTCCGGGTGTTTGGAGCGCAGACTGTTCTTGTGTTCATCGACATACGGGGTCACCAAGGTATAGTTCTGTAGAACTGTGTAGTGTGCTTGAGACCAAGAATATCCGCCCCTGCATATTATTGAGTCTCTTCCAAGAGTGCCTTTTCCAGTCAGTCTCCCCTCATACCGCGATTTAGGGAGACCTATCTTGTTAAGGCCAGGAATGAAGTCAACACAAAACCCGATAACATCCTCTGTTTGATGGCCCATGGAGATGCTTCCTTCTGGCCTAGCGTGGTTACGGACATATTTCTTTAGGACTCCCATGAACCTCTCAAAGGGGAACATATTGTGTAGAAATACGGGCCCTAGGATGACAATCTCGTCGACTAGATGAACTAGGACGTGCGTCATGATATTGAAGAAGGATGGTGGGAACACCAGCTCGAAACTGACAAGACATTGCGCCACATCACTCCTTAGCCTTGGTACGATTTCTGGATTGATCACCTTCTGAGAGATTGCATTGAGGAATGCACATAGCTTCACAATGGCTAATCGGACGTTTTCCGATAGAAGCCCCCTCAATGCACCCGGAAGCAGTTGCGTCATAATCACGTGGCAGTCATGAGACTTTAGGTTCTGAAACTTTTTCTCTGGCATATTTATTATTCCCTTTATATTCGACGAGAAGCCAGTCGTGACCTTCATACTGAGCATGCATTCAAAGAAGATTTCTTTCTCTTCTTTCGTAAGAGCGTAGCTGGCAGGACCTTTATACTGCTTCGGAGGCATGCCGTCTTTTTCGTGCAAACGTTGCAGGTCCTCCCGTGCCTCAGGTGTATCTTTTGTCTTCCCATACATGCCCAAGAAGCCTAGAAGGTTAACGCAAAGGTTCTTCGTCACATGCATCACATCGATTGAGGAGCGGACCTCTAGGTCTTTCCAGTAGGGTAGGTCCCAAAATATAGATTTCTTATTCCACATGGGTGTGTGTCCCTCAGCGTCATTCGGAACAGCTAGTCCATCGGGACCCTTTCCAAAGATTACGTAGTGTAAATCATTGACCATAGCAAGCACGTGATCACCGGTGCGCATGGCGGGCTTCTTCCGGTGATCTGCCTCGCCTTTGAAATGCTTGCCTTTCTTTCGACATTGATGGTTGGTCGGAAGAAATCGACGATGGCTCAGGTACACATTCTTCCTGCATTTGTCCAGGTATATACTTTCAGTGTCATCTAAACAGTGCATGCATGCGTGGTATCCTTTGTTTGTCTGTCCTGAAAGGTTACTGAGAGCGGGCCAATCGTTGATGGTCATGAACAGCAACGCCTTAAGGTTAAATTCCTCCTGTCTGTGCTCATCCCACGTACGTACACTGTTTCCATTCCACAGCTGTAAAAGTTCTTCAACTAATGGCCTTAGGTACACATCAATTTCGTTGCTGTGTTGCTTAGGGCCTTGGATGAGAACTGGCATCATAATGAACTTCCGCTTCATGCACATCCAAGGAGGAAGGTTATACATACATAGAGTCATGGGCCAGGTGCTGTGATTGCTGCTCTGCTCCCCGAAAGGATTAATGCCATCCGCGCTTAAAGCAAACCATACATTCCTTGGGTCCTTTGCAAACTCATCCCAGTACTTTCTCTCGATTTTTCTCCACTGCGACCCGTCAGCGGGTGCTCTCAACTTCCCATCTTTCTTTCGATTCTCACTGTGCCATCGCATCAACTTGGCATGCTCTTCGTTTATGAACAAACGTTTCAACTGTGGTATTATAGGAGCATACCACATCACCTTCGCAGGAACCCTCTTCCTGAGGGGCTCGCCGTCAACATCACCAGGGTCATCTCGTCTGATCTTATACCGCAACGCACCGCGTACCGGGCATGTGTTCAGATCCTTGTATGCACCGCGGTCGAGGATGCAGTCATTAGGGCATGCATGTATCTTCTCCACCTCCAATCCTAGAGGGCATACAACCTTCTTTGCTGCGTATGTACTGTCGGGCAATTCGTTATCCTTTGGAAGCTTCTTCTTCAATATTTTCAGTAGCTTCTCAAATCCTTTGTCAGCCACAGCATTCTCTGCCTTCCACTGCAGCAATTCCAGTACGGTACCGAGCTTTGTGTTGCCATCTTCGCAATTGGGGTATAACCCTTTTTTGTGATCCTCTAACATGCGATCGAACTTCAGCTTCTCCTTTTGACTAATGCATTGCGTCCTTGCATCGACAATGACCCGGCGGAGATCATCATCATCGGGCACATCGTCTGGTTCCTCTTGATCTTCAGCAGCTTCACCCGTGGCAGCATCATTGGGCACATCGTCTGGTTCCTCTTGATCTTCACCAGCTCCCCCCGTTGCAGCATCACCGTATTCAGGGGGCACATAGTTGTCATCGTACTCTTCTTCTTCGCCGTCTTCCATCATAACCCCTATTTCTCCGTGCCTCGTCCAAACATTATAGTGTGGCATGAAACCCTTGTAAAGCAGGTGGGTGTGAAGGATTTTCCGGTTAGAGTAAGACCTCGTATTCCCACATTCAGTGCATGGACAACACATAAAACCATTCTGCTTGTTTGCCTCAGCCGCATCGAGAAACTCATGCACACCCTTAATGTACTCGCGGGTGTGTCTGTCACCGTACATCCATTGCCGGTTCATCTGCGTGCATTATATAAAATTAAGTGTCCAAATTAATAGAAGTTCATCATCACATTAAAACCAAAGTGCATACATAGTTCTCATCTAATAACATATAGCTCTCCAGAGCATCTAATTAATTAAACCATACATTGAAACTATGTAAAACATTTTAATGCGAAAACAAATGCGATCATAATTGCAACCAAGGTAACAATTGATCCAACGGCATAATGATACCAAGCCTTGGTATGAATGGCATATTTTCTAATCTTTCTAATCTTCAAGCGCATTGCATCCATCTTGATCTTGTGATCATCGACGACATCCGCAACATGCAACTCCAATATCATCTTCTCCTCCTCAATTTTTTTTATTTTTTCCTTCAACAAATTGTTTTCTTCTTCAACTAAATTTAACCTCTCGACAATAGGGTCGGTTGGCATTTCCGATTCACATACATCCTAGATAAATAAAATCTATGTCACGTTGGTCGGCATAATTTTCATAAACAATAAATGAACCAATAGTTATAAAGATAATATACATACCAAATCCGAATCATAGACAGGACGAGGGCCGACGGGGGCGGATACCAAAACCATCGCACTATATAAGATGCAATAATAAATGTAAGAAAATGATACAAGTATCTATCTAAACATACAAGAATATTTTTCCTTTCAGAAAGAAGATAAGAACAAGAGGTTCACCATGGTGGTGTCGGTGATGAGATCGGCGCGGGTGATCGACGGTGGTGAAGACGGGGACGGGGCGTGACGGACTGCTAAATCTAGACAAATCTCGAGGAAAATGGAGCTTGGAGGTCGAGCTTCGAGAGGAGAAAGCTTAAGTAGTGTGGCTCGGGCATTCCATCGAACACCTCATGTGCATAGGAGGTGAGCTAGAGCACCACAAAGCCCTCTCCCCCTCGGCCAGAAAAAAACAGAGCACTGTGCTCTGCTCTTGCGCGAGGGGGTATATATAGGCACCTCATTGGTCCCGGTTGATGACATGAACCGGGACTAAAGGGAAGCCTTTGGTCCCGGTTCAAGCCACCAACCGGGACCAATGGTGGTGGGCCAGGAGTGAGGCCCGTTGGTCCCGGTTCGTCCCACCAACCGGGACCAAAAGGTCCAGACGAACCGGGACCAATGGCCCATGTGGCCCGGCTGGCCCCCTGGGCTCACGAACCGGGACCAATGTGGGCATTGGTCCCGGTTCTAGACTGAACCGGGACTAATGGGCTGGGCCATAATTCCACCAGGAAGAAAAAGGATGAACATTCAAGATCGAAGGACATGCCATGCCTCAACCAACCTACATGTGGAATCCACCTGACTTCGGTTCTGATATGGAGAATATTGCTGATAGAAGACTTAACCTCAAAATAAGAAGAGTGGTGGCTAATCGTTCCCTAACACACCGGTGTATGTTGAACAATGTAGTATTATAGAAATCGCATCTTGAAATAATCTTTTGGCGAATGAAATCGCATATTCAATTTGTTTGGACACTAGTTTTGCACATCGTCTGCAGTGAACTTGAGGTGGGGCTCGGACTTTGTCTTCCATTGGTGTCCATCACGCCCGTGCAAACAAGGATTCCTCCTTTGCACTTTGGTCTTAGCAACATAACCCACATCACTACAAAATTTGTTGACATCATTTGTTGTTTTGCGGTCATTTACCTAATTGTTTAGAGAGCTAAATGACCGTGAAATTGAAAATCACTACAAAATGAATCCTGAAAATGTTGAAACTTGGCATGGTATCATCGTATCACCCGCATAGCATGCGCGAAAGAGTAGAGAGGGTCACGGCAAAAACTTGACGCACTTCGTGTACAAACTGGACAAACTCTTTCCGAGTATCAGGCTTTCGGACGAGAACTCATCTGTTACATGGCCACTTCAATGTTTTTTAAACTTATTTGAACTCCGAACTTCTTTTGTGTTCAGTATGCAGCATTTAAAGCGACGTCATCAATTTTCAACATGTTCTGACATCATTTGTTGTTTTTTGGTCATTTACCTAATTGTTGAGAGAGCTAAATGACCGTGAAATTGAAAATCACTACAAAATAAATCCTGAAAATGTTGAAACTTGGCATGGTATCATCGTATCACCTGCATAGCATGCGCGAAAGAGTAGAGAGGGTCACGGCAAAAACTGGACGCACTTTGTGTACAAACTGGACAAACTCTTTCCGAGTATCAGGGTTTCAGACGAGAACTCATCTGTTACATGGCCACTTCAATGTTTTTTAAACTTATTTGAACTTCGGACTTCTTTTGTGTTCAGTATGCAGCATTTAAAGCGACGTCATCAATTTTCAACATGTTCTGACATCATTAGTTGCTTTTCGGTCATTCACCTAATTGTTTAGAGAGATAAATGACCGTGAAATTGAAAATCACTACAAAATGAATCCTGAAAATGTTGAAACTTGGCATGGTATCATCGTATCACCCGCATAGCATGCGCGAAAGAGTAGAGAGGGTCACGGCAAAAACTGGACGCACTTCGTGTACAAACTGGACAAACTCTTTCCGAGTATTAGGGTTTCGGACAAGAACTCATCTGTTACATGGCCACTTCAATGTTTTTTAAACTTATTTGAACTCCGGACTTCTTTTGTGTTCAGTATGCAGCATTTAAAGCGACGTCATCAATTTTGAACATGTTCTGACATCATTTGTTGTTTTTCGGTCATTTACCTAATTGTTTAGAGAGCTAAATGACCGTGAAATTGAAAATCACTACAAAATGAATCCTGAAAATGTTGAAACTTGGCATGGTATCATCATATCACCCGCATAGCATGCGCGGAAGAGTAGAGAGGGTCACGGCAAAAACTGGATGCACTTCGTGTACAAACTGGACAAACTCTTTCCGAGTACCAGGGTTTCGGACGAGAACACATCTGTTACATGGCCACTTCAATGTTTTTTAAACTTATTTGAACTTCGGACTTCTTTTGTGTTCAGTATGCAGCATTTAAAGCGACGTCATCAATTTTCAACATGTTCTGACATCATTTGTTGTTTTTCGGTCATTTACCTAATTGTTTAGAGAGCTAAATGACCGTGAAATTGAAAATCACAACAAAATGAATCCTAAAAATGTTGAAACTTGGCATGGTATCATCGTATCACCCGCATAGCATGCGCGAAAGAGTAGAGAGGGTAACGGCAAAAACTGGACGCACTTCGTGTACAAACTGGACAAACTCTTTCCGAGTATCAGGGTTTCGGACAAGAACTCATCTGTTACATGGCCACTTCAATGTTTTTTAAACTTATTTGAACTCCGGACTTCTTTTGTGTTCAGTATGCAGCATTTAAAGTGACATCATCAATTTTCAACATGTTCTGACATCATTTGTTGTTTTTCGGTCATTTACCTAATTGTTTAGAGAGCTAAATGACCGTGAAATTGAAAATCACTACAAAATGAATCCTGAAAATGTTGAAACTTGGCATGGTATCATCATATCACCCGCATAGCATGCGCGAAAGAGTAGAGAGGGTCACGGCAAAAATTGGACGCACTTCGTGTACAAACTGGACATACTCTTTCCGAGTATCAGGGTTTCGGACGAGAACTCATCTGTTACATGGCCACTTCAATGTTTTTTAAACTTATTTGAACTCCGGACTTCTTTTGTGTTCAGTATGCAGCATTTAAAGCGATGTCATCAATTTTCAACATGTTCTGACATCATTTGTTGTTTTTCGGTCATTTACCTAATTGTTTAGAGAGATAAATGACCGTGAAATTGAAAATCACTACAAAATGAATCCTGAAAATGTTGAAACTTGGCATGGTATCATCGTATCACCCGCATAGCATACGCGAAAGAGTAGAGAGGGTCACGGCAAAAACTGGACGCACTTCGTGTACAAACTGGACAAACTCTTTCCGAGTATCAGGGTTTCGGACTATGCAAAAATAAGTAATGCAGAAAATAAAAGAACTATACAAAAAAATTACTCAAAAATAAATAGAAGAAAATAAATAATGCAGAAAAGAATAAACTATATAAAAACTACTCAAAAATAAATAAAAGAAAATAAGTAATGCAGAAAAGAAAAAACTATATAAAAAATTTGTTGGCGCACTGCCCTGTGGGTCTACCAGACCTAGGGTGTGCAAATGCAGGCCCAGAAGGGTCAGCAGACTCACAGGGCAGCGCGCCCTAATTAATTAGGCCTAGAAGCCTGCTATATAGAGGAGTTCGAAGAGGTAGCCGCGGCTGAGTTTATAAACCAGTGCGGCTGCCCTTCGCCGGGCAAGGTGGGACTAAATTTTGGGCCACCTACTAAAAATAAATAAAACAAAATAAATAAAGCAGAAAAGAAAAAACTAAATGAAAAAAGCCCACCTACCGGGCCACAGCAGCCTGCATATGACTAGAAACCCAACCTGTTGTTGGGCCAGGATGCAGGCCCGCAAGCCCAATAGGCCCCACGGGGCAGAGTAGCAGAGGTAGGCCCAGAAGGCCTGCTTTAGAGAGGAGCTCGAGACAGCAGCGGCGGCGGGGCTTATAAGCAGGTGTGTGCGCCCTTCGGCTAGCGAGGTGGGACTAAACTTCAGCGCCCCTCGCCTGGCAGCGCACACCCTTTAGTACCGGTTGGTGGCTCCAACCGGTACTAAAGGCCCCCCCTTTAGTATCGGTTGGTGGCTCCAACCGGTACTAAAAGCCTTCGTTTCCCGCCGCTTGGCCTGGGGAAAATAGGCCTTTAGTACCGGTTGGAGCCACGAACCGGTACTAAAGGCCAATCCTATATATATAGCACTTACGAAAATTCCAGTTTCAACTCCCCACTTCGTCTCCAACCTCTGCCGCGCGCGCCGCTCGATCCCGTCGTCGCCGCCCGTCGTCGTCGTCGTCTCGCGCTGCCGCCCCGAACGCCGCCGCCGTCCGTCGTCATCGCCGCGGCCGTACGTCTCTCTCTCGCTCCCGCACACACATACACACACATACATACACACACATACACACACACACCGGCGCCCCCGCCCCGTACGCCGGCGCCCCCGCTCGTACGTACGGGGCGGCGGCATATGGGGCCGCACACACACACACACACACACATATACCACACACACACGCATACACACACACATACACACATACGTACACACATATACGTATATATACACACACATGCATACACACACATACACACACACAATTTTTTTACTTATTTTCTGTTTTTTAAAAAAGTTAATTAGATGATCGAATGTTAGATTAATGTCGAATGTTAGATGAATTAGCTAGCTAGATAGAAAAATTGTCGAACTAGATATTAGAACTAGTTGAATAATTAATATAACTAGTTTATTTTTAATAAGAAAATTTAGGTATATGAGATTAGAACTAGTTGAATAATTAATATAACTAGTTTATTTTTAATATGAAATTTAGGTATATGAGATTAGAACTAGTTGAATAATTAATATAACTAGTTTATTTTTAGTAAGAAAATTTAGGTATATGAGATTAGAACTAGTTGAATAATTAATATAACTAGTTTATTTTTAGTAAGAAAATTTAGGTATATGAGATTACAACTAGTTGAATAATTAATATAACTAGTTTATTTTTAGTAAGAAAATTTAGGTATATGAGATTTGATGATCTAATTAAAATATTATTTGTTAATGAGTTTTTCTGTTTATTTAATTTTTTATATATTTTGAGTTTATATAAATGTTAGATTAATGTCGAATGTTAGATGAATTAGATAGAAAAGTTAAATATATAGTAATGTCAATTGAATATATAGTTAGATATATTAATGTCAAATGTTAGATGAATATATATTTGGCTAGATATAGTTGTTTAATGTTTCACCTATATGAACATAGGAAATGTCATCTGACGACGAAAAAGATTTTATTATGTGCGAACACTGTGAAGACCAGCGCGGCCTGTGCGACCAAAATTTCCTTGTTGATGGTAGGCGCTTCAGCATCAAGCTGGATGAGACATTCGAAGTTGATACAGTAAGTCACTTTGTCAATTATTATTTGAATGCAAAACTTATGCTTCATTTGCTTTAACTTATAATTTTAAATTTTTACTATTCTACTAGCGCATCCCCTGCCATGCAAGAATTTTTGTCTTGGATAAGATAGGTTTCAGTGCTATAGATGATATGGAGGTAAAGAGAGTTTACTTGAAGACGCAGCATGGGTATACTTTCAACGTCAAATTATATAATGGAGACACATACACCCATTTTGAATGCAAAACTTGGCAAGCACTATGCAAGGCTTATGCATTTGAGTCTGATATGGTTATCACCTTTGATATTCGTCCGGAAGATGATATTGAAGGTAATATAGACATCTAGGTCGATGTGCAAACGCCTCCAGTTCTACCATTTGGTGAGTTTTTCTCAACCATGCATGCATATGTTTATGTCTTTCATACAGTTTATTCAAAAATAGTTGACAACTATTTTGTATTGTCAGCTTATTTCGGTTCAAGCAAACATGTCCGGCGCTTGGTAGACAGGACCTACTACTGCCCCGGGGCTCAACTAAACTGCGAGGAGATAAGTCATTATGTTTCATGGCTTGAGGATCTTTATACTGTCAAGACAATTTTTTTTCCTAAACTTAGAAATGTTAGTACTCAAAACGTGCGACCAATGGTGATCGTATTGAACTACGGTCACATCTATAATCAAAAGATGGTAAGATTTTAAATATTTGTCCTTAATTAGTGCATCTTTTGCATACATTATTTTTGAAGCTAAACTTTCATTGCTTAGTATATTAATTACTATACGATGTTGTTCAACAGGGACTTCCGATGACAGTTGTGCCTCAGTGGATCGAGACAAAAGGTCGCATGTTAATGGTTAGCTTACGACCAAGATTTCCTACATTGCACATGAGTGCATTCAGGATTTCTAAAAGCGAAGAATGCTTAATAGTGAAAGGTTGGAGCAAAATTGTTAACGATCGCAGAGAAGTACTAGGGGGCAGTAAGGAGAAGCGCAACCCAAGATTAGGAGACAGATTCATTTGCATGCTCCAGTATGATGAATCAGGAGAGCTATACATGTTCTATGCTATTCTACCTGAGAGGGAGCAGCAGGATCAGTAGCTACTACTTCATGCTCTTAATTAGTACTTGTCTCATGGATCCGTGTCCTGAACTTTGATGTTGGTGATGATTATGTTGAACTTGATGATATCTCTTTGCTTCTGTTACAAAGTGAATGCTTCCTCTTTAAGCTAGCCAACGTTGATGATGATTACATAGCTAGCGGTAATGACTATGATGATTAAATAGTGGTAATTAGACGACCACGATGATTTTTAGCTAGCTGGAGTTTATTTATTTATTAATATACGATGATGATGATGATGATGACGACGACTACAACTCATTATAACGTAAAACAATCCTAAATTAAATTGATAACACAAATTTAATTGAAAAATACAAAATAAAACAAAACCCACAACCATTTAGTACCGGTTGGTTTTACCAACCGGTACTAAAGGGCTCCCGGCCCCCGGAGCTGGCTCGTGCCACGTGGTACCCCTTTAGCACCGGTTTGTGCTGAACCGGTACTAAAGGGGGGGGGGCTTTAGTGCCAAAATAATAGTGCCGGTTCCTAAACCGGCACTAAAGGGCCTTACGAACCGGTGCTATTGCCCGGTTCTGCACTAGTGGTATCAAGCTGCCAGACGACCATGGTAAGCCCAACTACAGCGCTTTTATCTCCGCATTCACTAAACGAAATGCCGAACTGGTGTTAGTACTTCCCTCTGTGCTATACTATCTTGAACTATTTTATTTAGTTCATATAGATGTTGTAGTGCCACTTTCATGCTAAAAGTTGTGGAAGTAAGTCAAAATGTGCTAGAGAATGAAAAAATAGCAGCACATCCTTCTTTTGAAAGGGCCCAAACATGACCTTTATAGCATAATCAGATGCCTAAGAAGACATGACTTACACCATTATAACTAAATATGTGACAGTGCTAATTCTTTGAGACATACCACAAGAAAATGTTTGATGCGAATATCTATTAAGATGTACAATTGAAAACTTCACTTGAATTGTTTTCTTATCCCTATCGCTGTTTGTTCTTTGTTGTGAACAATGTTTCTGTTTATTGTGCATGATATTTGGTGCAATTTTCTATAGCTATTCTCTTGTGCTTGGGATGCCATTTGGTCAGCCTATTCATAATTATTTGCTCCTTTTTACTAGGCGGGTGTTGGAGGTCCCCTTGTAAATTACAGTGGTGATGTCGTGGGTATCAATTTCTACGGAGAGAACCACACACCCTTTCTTTCAACGGGAGTTATTGTAAGATGCTTGGAACATTGGAGAAAATATGGGTAGACACATTTCTATACCAAGACTGCTAGATATCTTATTTTTAGCACCCTTGCATATGATGATGCTTTGTTTTGATTTGTAGAAAAATAATTCGACCTTGGCTTGGAATCATGTACAAGCCTATTGATATGTTGCCACTTCGAGTTTTGGAGAGATGTGCATATCTTGGCAAGGGTTTGTTTATTTTAGATGTATGAAACTCTTCTTTTTATCGTTTCTTACTTATTACTGTACTAGTTCATGAAAGATCAAAGCATTTTTTTTTCAGGATGGTTTTTGTGTGTGTAGATAGCATTTGTAGGCATTTTCACTATTATGAACACAAACTCTTTGGTACTCATCTTCTGTGGATTTCTCAACATTTACGGTATTGCTGCACTTTTGTTATAGCAAGATCTTCAAAGATAATTATGATAATTGCTGGAAAAACATAATTTTTAGTGGCAAAAGCATCCCAAATATAAGGGTGTGAATGGACTCGCGGGAGATACATTTTGAACGTTTTCATGCAAAGCTAGTTATTTAGTTTTTTTTCTCCTAAATGCAGGGTTGCTCAAAATGCTAATACTTGACTATATGTACAATTCTATTTTTTTAATGTTCTTTATGTGCAATCTAAAATCTCAAGAGTGATGGTAGTGATATTCATATTTCGACAAGGCAGACTTAATAATTTGGTAATTAGGTGGCCAAGGGATCACCTGCCGATGTAGCTGGGCTTTGTGTTGGTGACGTTTTGGTCGAATATGCGGGAGAAGTTATCTGTACTGCTCCAAAGGTGATTTCTACTTCAGATAATTGCCATTTTATTATTTATATTAGTAATGTGTTTTTTATCATATAAAATGGAAATTTTAACCACATTTTTTTTGCATCATGCACAGTTTGGTGCAATGTTGATGGATATGTGTGAGGAACAAGTCGAGGCAGATACTTTAAGAAGCAAAGTGACTATTGAGGTATTTTTTCTAAATTATTCTAGCAATTAGGATTGTCGCCATATGTTCTAACCATTGAATATTGGACATTTTCACTAGGTCGTTTTAAGGAATGAAGGAGATGGCAGCATAGCAAGGAAGACGTTGCATGCTGATGTTTTAAGCGAGTTCAATTACTATAGGTGGTGTATCATTTTCTCTGTGTTGTGGAGTTAATTTTGTTGGAATTACTTTTCGTTTTGATAGTACTTTTGTTGACTTCAGATGGCTAGATCCATTGCCGAACTACAATCGCAGTGTTTATGCTAGAGAACAGTTTATGGAATTATAATAAGGTACGGTGATACTACACTAACATTATTTGTTGCATTTTTAGTTCGATTTGTGTTCTCTTGACTATTTCCTCTTTGGTGGAGCCTGAAACTTGTGTGAACCCACTTCATGTATTCTGTTATTAAATATTCCCTCCGCTCCAAAATATATGGTGTATTTGTTTTTAAAAAAGTCAAACACGTGCATGTTTGACCAAGTTTCTAGAAAAAATAGCAATATCTACGATACCAAATTTATATCATCTGATCCAACACGAAAAATATTTTCATATTTTATCTATTAAGTATTCAAGATGTTGATATTTTCTTCTACAACCTTAGTCAAACATACAATCATTTTACTTGCACGAAAACTGATGCACCTTATATTCTGGAACAGAGGGAGTATGTTGGTTCTTTTCCGACACTTGCAACTTATGTCCATGTGTTTTTTGCCCTCTGCCCCCTTGCAGCATGTTGTTCTTTTATTGGTACTCATGCTCATATATTTTCTATTGCTTTTATACTCAACAGGAGACAAAGTCTAGGTTTTGTTGAACATAATGGGATTTTCCTTCCTACTGCGTGTACTGATGTCTATGAAGCTCCCTCTCTAATGACATCGCCCTGAGCAACATCAGCCTCATGACAAGTAATTTTTTTGTTCATGGCGTGTTCACAAGAAAGTGGTATTGCATCAACTAATACGAAGATGCACCCGAGAATACGTCCTCATGTGTGAATTTTTTTTAACAATTTTCTCATGTGAAAAATGTTTCATCAATATTAGTCATGTAAATATATTAGAGCCACACACATTGCAACTTTTCATGAAAAAGAAATATTTGAGCCACAAATGCTGCAACTTTTCATGAAAAGGATTTCTATTTTGGGGCACTATTTTTCTTTTCTTTTTTGTTACGTTGTGCAATACAATAAGAATGTTCTTCTATGAGAATGTACCCATATAACATAAACATCTGCATGTGTAAACTTATTTTGATTTTTCGTGATTATAAAAATTGTTTTGAATATGTCATTCATCTCGGAAGCGTGTAAAGAGCATCCTTTACCAGACTCCGTCAAATTTTGACCATTGATTTAACCAAGAAAATATGAGTTGTGTTCCCTAAAAAGTATAGCATGGGAAACATCTTTCAAATCCAATAGTATAGAGAGTGTGTGTGTGTGTGTGTGGGGGGGGGGGGGGGGGGGGCTTAGAACTGATATCTTTATTAGTTAACAAGTGAACCGGAGGGAGTACTAAATTATAGCATAGGTATATCTATATTGTACCAAGTTGCAAGTCAAGATCTATGGCATTCATGTCACATGTTGCCTTCAACTTCAAGAGATGTTGACTTCCTATTTTGGTTAGATCTTAGTGAAAAGAAAACTAGATTACTCGAGTGTGTCGGCCAATCTCCTTAATTACAACCTTGTTTTGGCAAACGTTGCTACACAAAGTTTGGTTGAGCAGAACAACATAATTAGTTGCAAGAACTGAAATGTCATTTTGCACTGCATTAGTAGGAGTCCAATGAAAGAGCCGTGCTCGGTCAAGATGTGTAGTAGGCTAGTCATAGTGGGAGTAACTTATCTAGTAACATAATACATCCTAATATAAGTTTTTTTTTTGCGGGGAATCCTAATATAAGTTCACTTATGTGTCAAGTAGTTAATAAGGAGAGAGGTGTTTGTCATAACAATATGTTATCGTAACATAACGCAACCCAAGCAAAATGAGTCTATAACCTAATAAATGCAATCATCTATGATACTACTTCTATGATACTTTGCACTATGAAGGTAGTAACATAGAGTAGTGTCATATGCATGACACTAATCGATAATATTGAACTGAGGGGATCTCCAAAACTGACCCCTAAAAGTGATTGAACACGCATATCGCTTTATTCTCTTCCAAGAGAAGAAAGAAAGGCGATCTCGCCTCCAGCCGCCAGGGCATTTCCCTCCGCCGCCATCCTCCGGCGACTCCCCTCTCCGCCGCCGACCACGGTCGCCGGTGGTGAGGGCCGGAGTCGCCGGAACGGCACGTGTGGATTGTCTTAGGCATTGGTAGCTTAGGGTTTTGGGCTATTGATCGTCTTGGCTACGGCGGTGGTGATGGCGCCGGATAAAAATTCTGCAGATACTTCGCTGATGAGGCGATCTGCGTGGGGGTTGGATTTGGAAAGCGGTCTGTTCAAGTAAGGATGGTGTGGCGGCGGCATCCTTTGTGGTGGACATGTGTCCTCGGGCTCCGCCCTTGCGACGACGTTTGCTCCAGCGCCGCCGTGGAGCTTGGGAGGTAGTTTAGGAGCGGATGCAGACTGTTGTCTGCATCGATGGTATTCGGAAGATGGCGGATCGTGTGATGGGTTCGTGGTTCGTGATAGGAATGTATGGTTTCCTCCTCCGACGTCTTAGTCGTGCAGGGATGCCAGATTTGGAGTTTGCTGACGTGTCCGGAGTGTTGTCCCGGTCTGATTCGTTTAACGGCAATGGCTTTACCTTTATTGGCGAGCCACCTTGGAGGTCCGCAAAACTATATATCAGCGACGGAGCCGCGTCGAGCTCGGGTATGGAGATGTTCCGTCATTATTCTTTTGGTGACTGTTGTGGTGGTGCCAGAGACAGGTAACGGGCGCTGGTGCCAAGCTCAGAGGATTCTTCGGTCCTGTTTGTATTTTTACTTCTTGGCTCGTGTTTCTATTTTGCCAGGTCAGTATGTACGTGGCTTATACTATGATTCTTATGATATAAATGAGATATATATATTTTTTCAACAAAAATGAGACACGTATTACCATGAATAAAATATGCATGACACTAATCTACTCCCCACTATGACTAGCCGTAGGAGTAACATGCATGCATTGCGCAAATGTCAACCGTGTAAAATGGCGTAGTAACATGCATGCATTGAGTAGTTTACTTAGGGGGTGTTTGGTTTAGGTACTTTTTAGTCCCAGAGACTAGGAAAAATCCTTAAAAAGTTCCTAGAAACCAAACCGGAGGGACTTTTCTACAGGGACTAGAAAAGGACTCTATTGAAGAGTCTTTTTTGATTGGTTTCTAGGATTAGAAAAAGTCCTAAGACTTCTGAAACAAACACCTCCTTAGATGCCGCATCTACGCATATTTCAGTGATGACTAGCACCTAGAGCTGGGTGCCTATAAAAATGCACCTCGGCTCCTTCCTTGGAGTACAGCAGTAGTTACAGTTCTCTCGTGTTTCTTCCCTGGCTAGCTCAAGGTCTACTTCCCGTGTCCACGGCGCAATGGCTTCAACAGGTGCACCCGCTCTCACTTTGAAGCTGGCCGTCGTTGCTGCCGTTCTCGCCCTGCTGGTCATACCTTCCTTGGGACGCTGTCCGTCCCTTGGTCCGGCACCACCACCACCAGCGCAGGCACCACCGCCACCACCGGAGGCCATACCACCACCACCACCACCGGCGCAGGCACCACCCCCACCACTGGAGGCGATACCACCGCCACCACCGGCGCAGGCGCCACCACCACCACTGATGGCGATACCACCAGCGCCTGCGCTGGGTCCGGGGCTGGGACCACGGCTCGGATGCGGTGAGTGCCGCGTACAGTGCTTCCCGGCGTGCCAAGCCTCCCATTCCATGGACTGCAAAGAGGAATGCGACAACGATGAGAGCCGCTGCAAGGAGTGCAGGATCCCAGTGATCAAGAAGTGCACGTCAGTCTGCACGGGCAGCTGTGACTGCAGTTCTGAAGCCGACAAGTCATGCAACTCCGAATGCTCCTACAATACATGCGGCTACTGCGGGTACACCCGCGGCAAGAGTTGCAAGAACGACTGCGACAACTACTGCAATAGCAACTGCTGGGGACCATAGCCTATTGTAGTAGTGTTGAGTGTTGACCGGCCGGACTATCCGGCTATACATGTACTCGACGGCCAACTGTGTCTACTTGTTCACGTACGTATGCATGTATCCAGGCGAGGATTTGCTACTCCCTCCAATACATATTACTTGTCTTAGATTTTCCTAAATACAAATGTATCTAAATTCGTACCATTACTTATCTTAGATTTGTCTAAACACATAGATTTAGACAATCTAAGACAAATAATATGAATAAGAGGAAGTACCTAATAATAATATATAAACAATCAAGTACAATCAAAAGGCTAGATCCATTCTTATTGTACCAACTTTTTGTGTTTACTTATGATGAATCTGGCCATACGTGCGAATCGGACAAACGGAAACGGAACATGAGGACCTCCCATGTTGCTCTCCCGCGAGCGATCCAGGAGAGAAACCTTACCCGACGCAGGACACATCCACCTCCACCCCCTTCCCGCAGCCGGTGAGCATCACCGGGCAAAGCCCACCCGACGTCAGCGGTGGCAGGGACCAGTTCCTCCTCTCGCTGAGTTGGAGCGGCGTGGGGCGCTCGCATGGCAGCCCAGATGCACGCGCCTGCAATAAGGAGTGAGCTCGGGGCGGCGGTGTGGAGGCACTACTGGTGCTGCATTAGCTTGGTCTGTTGGGGCCCTCCGCCCCGATCTGGCTTCCTTGGCGCGGCGGTTCGCCTTGGCCGGCCTTTCTACGTGGACGTGGTTGGTGGCTTGGTGGTAGTTGTTGCCAGCGGCAGGTGCTTCACGGCTTGTGTTGAGTGTTGTGCTCAATGGTGGTTGTGGAGTTGGTCTAGGATTCATGACAACAATGGTCACTGAGAGATCTTCGGGAGGGTCTATCTCTGAAGATCCAGTGGTTGACTTCGGAGGTGAGATGTGAATTATGGACGAAGACTTGATGTAGAGGGATGGTGGTGCAACACCACCGGATGCAGCTGCTGCGATTGCGGGAAAGTAGTGGCGACAAAACTTCAGTCACTTCGATGGTGGTGCTACCCCATCGTCTGTCTTGAACTCCTAGGTGAAAGTCTAGGTCTGACCTGAGCTGGTTATAGAATGTTGATGTTTTTTTATGTCGTTTTCTTGTTGAAGACATTGCTCGGACATGCTTGGATTGATTCTTCAGGATGAAAACCTAGATTCTGGTCTTGTGGTTGTGTCGGATACGCTTGAGTATCGCTCCCTTACTGAAGGCGTTGCTATTGAAGAGCCTCGTTGTTCTTGTGATGTCATGAGATGGTTGGTACGAATATGGTCATTGCTACAGTTTGACGATCGCGTATCTGATCACATTGGGCCTTTTGTCCTTTTCTTTTTCTCTAACCCATGCATAGCTTTGGTCCTATATGACTTTCTAACTGTTGGTGTGTTTTTGTGTGTGTGTGTTGATGTTGGCTATGTGTATCCTAACTATTCAGAAGTCGGGTGTGCACTCATTATATTATGTATCCTCCTGATGCTTGATTTTGAGCCAATAAAATCCATCATTTGTCTAAAAAATGCATGACATAAGCATTTGCATGTGCAAACTTATTTAGACTTTTCGTGTTTGTCAAATTTCTCTTGAATACGCGCTTCCAGGATGAAGTGTGTAAAGGCCCCCAAACCAGATCCCCTCATATTTTGAGTCAAACTTCGACCACCAATTTGACCGGGAAATATGAGTTATACTTATATAGTGCTGGAAACATCTTTTGGGGTATATAACTTGTATTTTATTAGTTAAATCGGTGATCAAAGTTTGACTCAAAATATGAAAGGCCATATATAATGGACTGGAAGGAGAACTAAACTATAGCCTAGGTATGTATATCTACACAAATTGTACCAACTTGCAAGTTAAGATCGATGTCATTCCTGTCATAAGTTGCCTTCGACTTCAAGATATGTTGACTTTCTTTTTGGGTTGGATCTCAGTGGAGAAGAGATACTAAATTACTTTAGACTATGTCTGCCAGTTTCAGACTTGTTTTGGCAAATATAGGTATGCATATTTTGGTTGGACACAATAACATAATTAGTAGGGTGAACCGAAACAGACATATTGCAATGCATTATATATGTGGAATATCTGGAAAGTAACAAAAAATACTTTACCCTACGATTTTGATCTTGCACAATACCCTTGAAATTCGTCAACCATTTTCTGCTGAAAACGATATACTTTGTCAAAAATCCGCTTCTGAGCCCAAGCTCATCTGCACCTGCGCTGATGAAAAAAATTGAAACAAATACAAGATTTTTTTTAAAAAAAATTCCAATTTTTTTTGCATGGTTGATAATTTGGTGCATGAGGTCCGCTCCAATTTTTTTTATTTTCAAATTTCTGAATTATTTTAACCTCTAGTCTGTAATCACCACCCCTCATCACTTCTCAATTTATCCTTTAATCACCCCTCATCATTCCAAATCATCTAACTTCCCGACCGGTCACCCATCCCTCTCACTACTCCAGCCCAAGCACGCTTAACTTCCGGGTTCTATTCTCCCTCGCTCCAAGTCTGCACTTGTTGTTTTCCTGACAATAGTAAGATGTCAATCCTATTAACCTTCAGGATTTTGCTTGAGCATGAAGTGACACATTTCACTGTTTGAGTTTGAAACTATTGTTTTAAAAAACAATAATTATTTAGTAACACTAATATTTCTTGAATAATTAGTTTGACCACAGTTTGACCAGATTTGACCAAAATTGAAATAAGTAAAATAATTATTTAGTAACACTAATATTCTAGAATAATTAGTTTGACCATTGTTTGACCACAGTTTGCCCACTGTTTAAATATTTTTCAATTTTTTCCACTCTAGATCTTAAAAGCCCCGTAACTTTTTTTCTATTAGGTTTTTGAGGATTTTGAAAATGTTTAACGGGGTTCCCCTGGTTAAATTTGGATGTAACTTTTCGAGTAGATGATTTTTCATATAAAAAACTTTTTCATCCGAGTTAGTATGCAAAAGTTATGCCCATTTTTACAAATTTCAGAGAGATTTTGCAAATAAAGTCAAAATTCACATTTGTAAATTTTCCCAACAACTAGACCACATATCACATGAGAAACTTATTTTCTTTTATTTTTTTGACATTTCCATTATTTTCTTTTATTTTTTTTAAACTGAAAAGGCGATCCAAGGGGGGGGGGGGGGGGTAGAGTTTGAAAATGGGACCTTTAGTACCGGTTCGTGGCACGAATCGGGACTAAAGGTCTCAACCCCATTAGTTCCGGTTCGTGCCTCAAACCGGGACTAAAGGTCTAATCTTTAGTCCCGGTTTGAGGCACGAACCGGGACTAAAGGTCATCGCACCCTTTAGTCCCGGTTCGTGGCTTAAACCGGGACTAAAGGGCCCGAGTGAACCGGGACTAATGCCTTAGCCGCACGAACCGGGACCAATGCTCACATTAGTCCCGGTTCTAGACTGAACCGGGACTAATGGGCTGAGCCGGCCTGGACCATAGCCCTGTTTTCTACTAGTGAACATTACAAAGTTTCTGACTTAAGATAAAATAATATGTGGAGTAAAAACAATGAGGTAATACTAAGGTGATGGAATATTTATTTACTTATTTTTATTTCCTTGCGGGTGAAAGGTGGTGGAGGATTGAATGCTATAGCAATGCAAAACAGCAAAATGACCCCTTTCCAAAGTTGTTCTTAGTTTTTTTTTTAGCATAAGTTGTTCCTAGTTAGCACCACCCCTCCATGGATATGCAAGGTGGTAGAATTTTAAATCTCTAGAGAGGGGTTTGCCCTTTCAGATATACCAAGGTAACCCCTCCAATCGACGGAAACAACTCCCCTGCATGCCATGCTCTCGCTCTAGCCTCTATATCCAGAGTAAACCATGTCGTGCACAGTACTTCTACGGATTTGTCATAGGGTGTAATCAAAGCACGATTTCAACCATGTCTATTCACTCAAACTAATACTACTAGTAAGATCGAGCTTGTCTTGTGGAATCCAATCGAAGAGCCGTGCCTGGCCAACTTGAGTGATTAAGTCAGCTTGTAATGGCGTGGACCGTGCCCGGTCAAGATGCGTAGTAGTAACATGCATGTATGCATGCTTTGCGCAGATCTCAACGTGTAGTTTACGTAGACACTAGACAGTAACACATCTACGCACCTTTCAGTGATGGCTACCAAGTAGCACGTCGAGCTGGTTGTCTATATAAAGAAGCGTCACCGGCTCCTTCGTAGAATACACCAGTTACAGTTCTCTCGAGTTTCTTCTCTCGCTAGCTCTAGCCTACCTTCGCTTGCCGTGTCGACGGCGCGATGGCTTCAGGTGCAGCCGCTCTCACTCGGAGGCTGGCCGCCGTCGCTGCTGCCCTCGCCCTGCTGGTCATACCCTCCTTGGCACGCTGTCCGTCCCTTGGTCCGGCACCACCACCACCAGCGCAGGTGCCACCGCCACCACCGGAGGCGATACCACCACCACCGGAGCAGGCGCCGCCACCACCACTAGAGGCAATACCACCACCACCACCGGCACAGGCCCCGCCGCCACCACCTGAGGCGACACCACCACCACCACTGGAGGCGATACCGCCAGCGCCCGTGCCGGATCCACCTCGGCCATGCAATATCTGTAGCAGAGAGTGCTACCCGGCGTGCACAGAGGCCATAGCCTCTCTGCCGGAGTCCAGGGCCTGCGACGAGAAATGCTACAATGAGAAGAGCCGCTGCGACCAGTGCAGGACCCCCAAGATCGAGGAGTGCAAGGCCAACTGCAGCGGCAGCTGTGACTGCCTCACCGAAGCCTACAAGTCATGCAGCGACGACTGCCTCTTCCAAGAATGCAGCCCCTGCATGACCACCCGTCGATTTCAAATAAAGGATTGCAGGTACCAGTGCAACATCGACTACTGCAACGGCAATAAGTGCTGGTGATGACCATAGGCCATACGGTTGTGTGCATGTACTCCATGGTCAACTCTATCTGCTCGTGCACTTGTCTACGTAGTACGTATGTACTGTATACACGCACAGGAGGACCTGGCAATAAAAAAACAATATACAATCAATTTCACTATCGTTCCATCTCGTTTATTAGCTACACGATTTTAAGTTTCTCTCGCTCACTTTTTTTCCTGACTGATATTATGAGATTTAGGGCCAGTACGGCTCTTGCGAATGTCAACTTCACCCCTAACTCTAGTGAAACATCGTAGAAAATTGAACAAGAGCGGGAGTGGATTTTTGGAACCCGGGTGTATTGGAGGATCTTATTTTAAATACTTTGAAAATCACACTTAAGGTTTCAAAAAATTCTGAAAAAAAAATCTATGTGATCATATGGATGTATATTACACATGTGTAAAGTTTGGTGATGAAATAAGTAAATATGCGGCCTATACAAAAATGACAAAATGGTGATTTCCAAATAGTGAATAATGCATGCACTGTTCATCTTTCCAAAATCATGATTTTGTCATTTTTGTGTAACTCAAATGGTTACTTATTTCAGCATCAAAATTTACACATGTGCAATATACATTCATATAAACATGTTGATTTGTTTTCAGAATTTTTTGAAACTTCAAAATAGCATTTTGGCACAGTTCAAAAAATAGGTCTCCAATGCACCCGAGTTCCAAAGTGACTTTTTGAACAAGAGCAGCATAATAACTTTGGCCAACATGTGAGATGTGACGCCCATATATACATGGCACTCTGTACTTCCCGCGGAGCCATTCAAAGGAGTTGGAGCTTCAGTCATGTGGAAGAAGATCTCCCTTTGCTCGATCTCACTCCACATACGATTCAGTAAGAATGAAGATTACCCTTTGTGGCACTGGTGTACTTCATCATTCTTGACAAATGATTCAAACGAGGATCGACGACACCTCTCAACTATGTCTTCACTTATTGTTATCTGTTGTTGCATAGCTTGGGATGCCTTGGAATTCTTGTTCTTGTCATCTAGAAGTCTCCCCAGCGGCCCAGCCTCTTCTTCTTTGCAACGGCAAGAAACTCATCTTCGTACTCGTCCAAATCACCATTTTGTATCTCATCAGCATTAGAAGTTAAATCTTATGGAGCCCAGAGTGCTAGACTGGGGCATGTCACCTGATGGAGGATTCCATTGATATGTGCTACTCCCTTCGTTTCATACCTTTTATTTGCGAAAAATATCGATCTATTCATCTTCAATCATGGTAATACAATGAATATCAAAAATAATAAAAGCTACATCCAGATCCGTAGACCACCTAGCGATGACTACGAGCACTAGAAGTCGAAGGCGCGCTGCCATCATCGCCCCTTCCTCGCCGGAGACGGGCAAAACTTGATGTAATAGACAGTCGGGAAGTCGTCGTGCTAAGGCCCATAGGTCCAACGCACCAGAACAACAACCGACACCTATAAAGAGACACATAGATCGGAAGGATCAAACATGAAGACACAAGAATATCAATGAACAAAGACCGAAACCGAGTAGATCCACCAAAGACAAACACCGATCAAATCCTGCGAGATCCGCCGGAGACACACCTCCACACGCCCTCTGACAATGCGCAACACCGAAACAGGGGCTAAGCAGGGAGAACCTTATTCCATCTTCAGGAAGCCGCCGCCGTCTCGTCTTCCTGAGTAGGACGCAAACCCTAACAAAACCAAAAGAAACATCTAAGAATGGAGCACTCCCGCGGCAAGTGCTAGGATCCACTACGTTCCCATGGCCCTAGGGCCACCGGAGACAGGCGGACCGGCAGTGGCATCACCATGAGACAAAGGAACCATAACGTTTTTGAAGGAAGAGGCGGTGGCAAAAGTCAAACGTCACAAGCGTTAGAAACGTCAAACACCACAAACTTTGACCAGGCTTGTTGCGAAAAACATTTAATTTAGAATGACAAAGATATATCATTAGATTTATCATAAGACGTAGTTTCATATTCATATATCTGGTATTGTAGGTATAACTAATTTTCTCTATAAAATTGGTCAAAGTTGGCAAAGTTTGAATTTTTTAATAAATTTATACGCACTACATTATGGAACGGCGAACGTGATGGTCAAGTTGTCCTCGTTGTGAATGCCATGCTTTTGGAACCTGCCACAACCACTTCTCATCGCACAATTGACTTCATGATAAGAATAACTAGAAATGTCAACTTACTTACCTAGCCTCCTTCGCCATTCAACAGCCTGCTTGATAGTGTTCCTCTAGTAATCCCACCTACCACCCGTCTCGTTCATCTTTAGAAAAATTCTAGATGCGATACTCCACATTCAAATTGTCCCATTTCTTCTTCAATAGTGATTTGTATACTCCAAACCAATCATGGTTTCAAAGTCCTTTGCTACATCCTCGAAAGCCAACGATGTAAGGGTGTGTTTGGTTGATTGCCAACACATACTTGTTGGTCAACAATTTGGTCAAACCCGAGTGTTCGCCTCACTCCATGCGATGGCCATTCTTCAAATGAATAAGTGAAATTAATAGGAATACACGTTCACAACCGGCTAGTCAAGAGTCAAGATTACTGGTGGTGGTGAAGAACTGATCTAGACAAGGAGCTAGGGCTCGAGGAGAAGGATATGGAGGCGCCGGGTGCTCACCTTGCCAAATGTTGATGGTGAGGACCTGCTACTATGGGTGAAGACCTACTCCTATTGGTGAAAATCTATTGTTGATGGTGAGGAGCGCGCTGAGAGTGGTGTCGTCAACTTGGGATGCATAAAGCTAGACGAGGAGCAGTGGAGGGCGGCAACCTCAGTGAAAAGAGGAAGTGAAGAGGGGCGGAAGTCCGATGATGAGAAGCAAAGAGCGGTGCCATCGATGATGGAAGGGAACAGAGGGCTTGGGATCCAACCGAGTGTTTGGTGCTACTCCTATTATTGGTAGCCAATGTAATGGGCCCTTATTACTTCACTCTAGTTGGATTGGGTAGTATCTTCCTTCTTCCATGATAAACTAGATGATACCATGCACGTTGTTGCAAGACTCGGTTGCAATTTTAATAAGTATTGGTTATATGAAGCACAAATATTAAAATTAATAGTATGTGAAATAAAACTAAAAAATACATATTATCTATTGTATTTGATTATTCTATAGTGAAAAATATTTACTTAGTATAGTAAGTACCATAATATAATGAAAATCTTTTGTCATACATGTTATGGTGGGCCTTTGATGATGTGACATTTGTGCTGAGGTGGCATGTGTACATTATGAGATAAATAGAAGTAGTGAGAATCAATTAATAATGGAAAAACATTCATGCATGTTGAGGTGGGCCTTTTATGAGTTGGCATTTTTGGTGAGGTGGCAACTGGCATGTGTGCATGTTAAGATAAATAAGATACAAGATCTAGGAGCTATGAGGGCTATATGGAGGGTGCACCCAATGATCCAAAAGACCCCCCCATGGTGGGAAACCTCTGCGGGTCCCACACGCTACTCATGTCATTCCCACGAGGTAAGGCGGCATGACCTCTCCCTCCCGAGCCATGCAGGAAGTGGCACGGACCCCCCCCCCCCCCCCCCCCATGTGTTGTTTAGTCATCTAAGAAGTTTGATCTTAATTTTTTATGTAATTTTTTAGTTCTGGAAGTTTCTTGAAACCACAACAATACAAAAGGGAGATCTTCCTTGCATTTTATTAGTGTCGGTGTAATTTTCAGCAATAATTATCATGGGGCGGTGTACGCATAGATAATTTAGAAGGGTGCACACGAGACAAGGATTTACCCAGATTCAGACCCTTGAGATGCCCTACATCCCTCCTTTGTGGAAAGTATCGATGGTTTCCTTTTATGCGGGCTAGGATTTGTGTGATAGCACGTATATTGTGTTGCGTGTTGAGAGATACAGTGAGGAGATGTGTTAAAAGGCTATGAGGCGTATTGAGCATACTAATCGGAAGGCCCCTACCTCCTCTTATATAGATGGACAAGGGAAAAATGTTACGTGGGCACGAGTCGCTTTATATGGATCTACTAAATTCATAAGTTAAGGACTACATCTTCTAAAGGTCACTCCCACCTCCTCTTATGATGACAAGTGCCTTACTACATCAATGCATGTGTGACACTTGTTGTAACCGGAGCGTTTTATGTCTTTTTCGTTCATTTGTATTTTCGATATGTTTTGCTTCACGCGAGGTAACAAAGAAAAAAGTAAAGTAAAAAAACACGAAAACCTAAGAACAACCAAGGAAAATCCCCAACGCCCCCTCCCTCCCCAAAAAACAAAACGAACCAAAACCCTCAAAACATGTGCAGAAAGGGTTGAGTGTGCGACACGTGGTGTGGCTGGGCGCACCACACATATGCGCATGGACCGCTCCCCAGTGACCGCTCAAGGTCCCCGCGAAGGAATACCCTCCAGTCAGTCGCTCTTGTATTGTACTTCAAGTGGAGACGCCACATATACATAGTGGGTTTGGAGTCACAAGCCTAGGATCAAATTATTACACAGTTCTTCAAATCCACGAGATCAAATGCAACACAAATACAACATAGTTTTGCACAATACAACATAGTTTTTCACAAACAAATAATAAATTTTGAAGGAAATATGCCCTAGAGGCAATAATAAAGTTATTATTTATTTTCTTATTTCATGATAAATGTTTATTATTCATGCTACAATTTTCTTAACCAGAAACATAATACATGTGTGAATACATAAACAAACAAAGTTTCACTAGTATGCCTCTACTTGACTAGCTCGTTGATCAAAGATGGTTATGTTTTCTAACCATAGACATGAGTTGTCATTTGATAAATAGGATCACATCATTAGGAGAATGATGTGATTGACTTGACCCATTCTGTTAGCTTAGCACTTCATCGTTTTTTGTTTATGCTATTACTTTCTTCATGACTTATAGACTATGAGATTATGCAACTCCCGATTACCGGAGGAACACTTTGTGTGCTACCAAATGTCACAACATAACTGGGTGATTATAAAGGTGCTCTACAGGTGTCTCCGATGGTACTTGTTGAGTTGGCATATATCAAGATTAGGATTTGTCACTCCGATTGCCGGAGAGGTATCTCTGGGCCCTCTCGGTAATGCACATCACTACAAGCCTTGCAAGCAATGCAACTAATGAGTTAGTTGCGGGATGATGCATTACGGAAACGAGTAAAGAGACTTGCCGGTAACGAGATTGAACTAGATATTGAGATACCGACGATCGAATCTTGGGCAAGTAACATACCGATGACAAAAGGAACAACGTATGTTGTTATGCAGTTTGACCGATAAAGATCTTCATAGAATATGTAGGAGCCAATATGAACATCCAGGTTCCGCTATTGGTTATTGACCGGAGACGTGTCCCGGTCATGTCAACATAGTTCTTGAACCCGTAGGGTCCGCACGCTTAACATTCGGTGACGATCGGTATTATGAGTTTATGTGATTTGATGTACCGAAGGTAGTTCGGAGTCCCAGATGAGATCGGGGACATGACGAGGAGTCTCGAAATGGTCGATACGTAAAGATCAATATATTGGATGGCTATATTCGGACATCATAAAGGTTCCGAGTGATTTGGGTATTTTTTGGAGTACCGAGAAGTTACGGGAATACGAGGAAGAAGTATTGGGCGTCATGGGCCAAGTGGTGGAAGAGAGGAGGCAGAGCGTGCGCCCCCCTAGCCCAAACCGAATTGGACTAGGGGGGCGGCCCCCCTTTCCTCCTTTCCTCCCTCCCCTTCCTTCTCCCTCTCCTCCTAGGACTCCTCCTCCTGGCGCGCCCTGCAAGGGCCGGCCGTCCTCCCCCTTGCTCCTTTATATACGGGGGCAGGGGGCACCCTAGGACAAACAAGTTGATTGTTCCAAGCTGTGTGCGGTGCCCCCCCACCATAATCCACCTCGATCATATCGTAGCGGTGCTTAGGCGAAGACCTGCGTCGGTAGCAACATCATCACCGTGATCACACCGTCGTGCTGACGGATCTCTCCCGTGAAGCTCTGCTAGATCGGAGTTCGTGGGACGTCATCGAGCTGAACGTGTGCTGAACTCGGAGGTGCCGTGCGTTGGGTACTTGGATCGATCGGATCGTGAAGACGTACGGCTACATCAACCACATTCTCATAACGCTTCCGCTTACGGTCTACGAGGGTACGTAGAGGATACTCTCCCCTCTCGTTGCTATGCATAACCATGATCTTGCGTGTGCGTAGGATTTTTGTTGAAATTACTACGTTCCCCAACAGTGGTATCCGAGCCTGGTTTATGCGTAGATGTCATATGCACGAGTAGAACACAAAGGAGTTGTGGGCGTGGATATATACATATTGCTTGCCGTCACTAGTTGATTCTTGATTCAGCGGCATTGTTGGATGAAGCGGCCCAGACCGACATTACGTGTACGCTTACGCGACTGGTTCTATCGACGTGCTTTGCACACATGTGGCTAGTGGGTGTCTGTTTCTCCAGCTTTAGTTGAATTGGATTCAATGAACAGGGTTCTTTCTGACGATCAAAAAGCAATCACTATACCGTGTTGTAGTTTTTGATGCGTAGGTAAGAACGGTTCTTGCTCGGCCTGTAGCAGCCACGTAAAACTTGCAACAATAAAGTAGAGGATGTATAACTTGTTTTTGTAGGGCATGTTGTGATGTGATATGGTCAAGACATGATGCTAAATTTTATTGTATGAGATGATCATGTTTTGTAACTGAGTTATCGGCAACTGGCAGGACCATATGGTTGTCATTTTATTGTATGCAATGCAATCCCCCTGTAATTGCTTTACTTTATCACTAAGCGGTAGCGATAGTCATAGAAGCAATAGTTGGCGAGACGACAATGATGCTACGATGGAGATCAAGGTGTCCCGCCGGTGACGATGGTGATCATGACGGTGCTTTATTGATGGAGATCAAAGGCACAAGATGATGATGGCCATATCATATCACTTATATTGATTGCATGTGATGTTTATCCTTTATGCATCTTATTCTGCTTGATTGACGGTAGCATTATAAGATGATCTCTCACTAAATTTCAAGGTACAAGTGTTCTCCCTAGGGTAGGGTCATGGACCTGTCCTAACTGCCCTACCCAAGGACATCTCTAGAAGAAATCACCTTTCAATTGACTTGGAGGTGTTCCACTCGACAGACTCGAAGACACTCGACCAAGAAGCAACCACTCAACCAAGACCCAACCACTCGACGGCCAGGAGACCTAAAGTCACTCCGCACGCTAACAGTCGGTCATTAAGTAGCTTTTATGGTCATCATAGCACTTTATTAGGGGCATTACCAGTAACCCCCGACCTTAATGTATTTGAAACCCTGCATAACTGAGGGCCGGAGGGGTCTGGCGAACTCTATATAAGCCACCCCCCTCCTCAGTGTAAAGGGTTTGCACCCTTGTAATTCATACACGCATAATCCAGTCGACCGCCTCCGGGCTCCGAGACGTAGGGCTATTACTTCCTCCGAGAAGGGCCTGAACTCGTAAACCTCGTGTGCTTACAACTTCTCCATAGCTAAGATCTTGCCTCTCCATACCTACCCCCTACATTACTGTCAGGCTTAGAACCACGACAGTTGGCGCCCACCATGGGGCAGGTGTTTTAGCGATTTGTTGGAGGAGTTGAGATCTTTTCCGATCCAAATCATCATGGTTTCTGGCGGAGTTTTGGTGGAGGGCCGCGAGATCCGTCTCGGCGCGCTCACGTTCATCGCCGACGCCTCCTCTTGGCTTCAGGAGGCTCCGCTCGACGTGGACGCACTCCCTGTCTGTGGGGCGACGCACTTTCGCACGTGCGTCCGCGGCGTCCTCTTACGGCAACCGTCGACCCACTATCAGTCGGCTCCTGTGCTGTCCTCCCTCCCTGTTTCCCGCCGGCGCAAGCGCTCCAGTCGGTCCAGAATTCAGCGGTGGGTGAGACACGCGGTGGCACGCCAGTCGGCCACCCCTCAAGTCGCGGCGATCGAGCCCGACGAATCCCTCTACGGCCTGTTCGACCTGTCGACTGGCTCCGCAGAGACCGCATCAGAGTGCGACAGCAGTGATCCGGCGGCGGAGGTTCTGATGGTCGACGGACCACCCAGTCCTCCCAGTTTTCCCCGCACCGACGGAGGCGCCGGTGGAGGCGACTCGTCGCGTCCCCATGAGGAATATCTCCCCGAGCCTCTCACGTCGCTGCAGAGAGAAGAACTGCGTCACCGGAACATGGATGCACTGCACACTCCTATCGTTGGAGAAACCCCCGAGGCTCGTGCCTTGGAGGACGCGCGCCTGGCAAACTTGGCCAAGCGCACTCGACTGGAGAACCTCCAGCGAGCACTCGACGAGCGTGCGCGACAACGGGTTCCAGAATCCAGTCAATGTCAGCTCTTTCCGCCCCCGCAGGTATATCGAACTCCGATTCAGAATTTAGCAGCTGCAGTCCATATAGCAGAGTCGATTCAGCCTTCCCAGTCGGAGGCTGGCAGAGGCTTGCTGCAGATCAGAGCGTTACTCCGGGCAGCAGGAGACCAGAATTCCGCTGTTTCTCAGTCGCGGAACAGGATTCATAGCAGATCCGTTGCTGCAGACACAGTCCAGTCAGCTCATAGCCCAAGATCGCCCCCGAGGCGTGAGGGACGTGGGGACCGGCGTAATCAGTATGGGAACCGTGAGCAGTATGATCACCGATTCGATCGTGACGATCGACGTTGAGTGCCCATCCCTCCCCCGAGGAGCAGGTCGTATGCGCCTCGACAGCAAGATGACAGGCGCCCTCATAGTGTTGGGCGAAGGATTCCAGTCGACCCCAGGGAACCAGGCTTTGATGCGAGATCCATTCTCGTTCAAGGTTTGGTCGACAGGAACATGGCTCACCAAGAAGGTCACGACAGAGATGCACCTACCAGCAGCAGAGTACACGTTTCGGGGCCAGAGTGCTTTAGTAGAGCCATCAGGGCCGATGTGATCCCTCCCAACTTCAGGTTGGCGACTGGAGTCAGTAAGTTCACTGGTGAGTCCAAACCCGATACTTGGCTCGAAGACTACCGAGTGGCCGTCCAGATTGGCGGCGGCAATGATGAAGTGGCCATGAAGCACCTGCCTCTCATGTTGGAGGGCTCGGCCAGAGCGTGGCTAAATCAGTTAGCTCCCAGCAGCATTTACACTTGGGAAGATCTCGCCTGAGTGTTTGTCACCACGTTTGAAGGAACATGCAAGCGACCGGCGGGGCTGACGGAACTGCGGTCTTGCGTGCAGAAGCCGAATGAAACTTTGAGGGACTACATCCAGAGGTGGATCACGTTATATCACACAGTAGAGAATGGGCCTGACCACCAAGTAGTCTGTGCCTTCAAATAAGGCGTAAAGTACAGAGAACTGAATCTAAAATTCGGTCGAACTGGAGATATGTCTCTGAATCGGATGATGGAGATTGACACCAAGTACGCTAATGGTGAAGATGAGGATCGACTCAGGAGTGGCAAGCTCAAGCCAGTCGCTCAAGAAACCGGATGGAATTCCAATCGGAAACAAAAGCGGAAGGCTGAGCCAGCTGCTCCTGGGGAAGCCTTGGTTGTGACTCAAGGAAAGTTTAAGGGGAAACCCAAAGGACCTTGGAACCCCAAGAAAGTTAAAGACTGGGACAGAAATGATGTGTTGGATTTGCCGTGTCACATCCACACCAAGAAAGATGAAGAGGGTAATTTCATTTACCCGAAACATACCACTCGACAGTGTCAACTCTTGATCCAGCAGTTCCAGGGCAAGCAGCCCAAAGATAAGGAAAAGGAGTCGGACAAAGTTGAGGACAAGGAAGATAGTGATGATGGATACCCCCAGGTCAATTCCACCCTGATGATTTTTGCTGATGTTGAAAGCAAAAGTCGACTGAAAGTTATCAACCGAGAGGTGAATATGGTTGCTCCGGCGACACCCAGTTATCTGAAGTGGTCTCAGACTACCATCACATTCGACCGGTCCGATCACCCAACGCACATTGCCACCCCTGGGAGGCAAGCTCTGGTGGTCGACCCAGTTGTTGAAGGCACACGACTGACCAAAGTCTTGATGGATGGCGGCAGTGGTTTGAACATACTATATGCTGAGACGTTGAAAGGGATGGGCATTCCGATGTCCAGACTCAGTACCAGTAACATGAGTTTCCATGGAGTCATTCCTGGAAAGAAGGCTGAATCACTCGGCCAGATTGCTCTTGATGTGGTTTTCGGTGATTCCAAGAATTACCGCAAAGAGAAGTTGACGTTCGAAGTTGTAGACTTCCAGAGTGCCTATCACGCTATTTTGGGCAAGCCGGCTTATGCACGCTTCATGGCCCGACCATGTTATGTGTATCTCAAATTGAAGATGCCTGGTCCCAAAGGTGTGATCACTGTTACGGGCAATCGGAAGAAAGCAGAAGAATGTTTTCAGAAAGGTTCAAAGATCGCTGATGCTCAGATGGCAGTGGTGGAGCTGCAGGAATACCAGAAGACTGCGAACCCGAGTGATTTGTTGCGAGCCAAGAAGCCCGCTACAGAATCAGCTTTTCAGTCGTCTGGCGAAATGAAGACGGCTCACATCCACCCGACCGATCCCAGCGCTGCTCCAACTCATATCTCAACGACACTCGACTCCAAATAGGAAGAAGCGCTCATCCAGTTCCTCCGTGAGAACTGGGACATTTTCGCATGGAAGCCTTTTGACATGCCAGGTGTTCCTAGGGAGCTAGTTGAGCATCGCTTACGAGTCGACTCAAAAATAAAACCTGTCAAAGAACATCTCCGACGGTCTGCCATCTAGAAGAGAAAGGCTATTGGCGAGGAGGTGGCTCGGCTCTTAGCAGCGGAGTTCATCCGAGAGATCTACCACTCTGAGTGGCTCGCCAACGTTGTCATGGTCCCCAAGAAGGACAAGTCACTTCGCATGTGCATTGACTTTAAACATATCAATCGGGCCTGCCCAAAAGATCATTTTCCTCTCCCCCGCATCGACCAGATAGTCGACTCGACTGCGGGATGTGAGCGACTGTCTTTTTTAGACGCCTACTCCGGGTACCATCAGATCCGTCTGTATGGGCCTGACGAGATCAAAACAGCTTTCATCACTCCATTCGGGTGCTTCTGTTATGTTACCATGCCATTCGGCCTCAAGAATGCTGGAGCCACATTCATGAGGATGATTCAGAAGTGTTTGCTCACTCAAATCAGTCGGAATGTGGAAGCATACATGGACGATATTGTGGTCAAGTCATGGAAGGGTTCTGACCTGCTGACTGACCTTGCTGAAACCTTTGCCAACCTCAGGAGGTATGACATCAAGCTTAATCCATCAAAGTGCACATTCGGAGTTCCTGGCGGAAAGCTACTCGGTTTCCTCGTTTCCGAATGGGGAATCGACGCAAATCCGGAAAAAGTCGGTACTATACTTCGAATGAAAAGTCCTGTGCGAGTGCACGACATCCAAAAGCTTACTGGTTGCTTGGCCGCTTTAAGTCGATTCATCTCTCGTCTCGGTGAAAAGGCATTGCCTCTTTACCGATTGATGAAGAAGTCAGACAAGTTCAAGTGGACTCCTGAAGCTGATGCAGCGTTTGCAGAGCTCAAAGCTCTGCTCTCCACCCAACCGGTGCTTGCTGCCCCAATCAGCAAAGAGCCTTTGCTGCTTTACATCGCAGCCACGGGACAAGTCGTCAGTACGGTACTGACGCTCAAGCGGGAGGAAGAAGGAAAAGCCTTCAAAGTTCAGCGCCCAGTGTATTATATTTCTGAAGTTTTGACCCCGTCGAAGCAAAGATATCCTCACTATCAGAAGCTTGTATATGGGATTTATATGACCACAAAGAAGGTCGCTCACTACTTCTCTGATCATTCCATTACAGTCGTCAGCGACGCTCCATTGTCAGAGGTCCTGCATAACAGAGATGCGACTGGTCGAGTGGCAAAATGGGCGATTGAACTCCTTACTCTAGATATCAAGTTTGAGGCAAAGAAAGCTATCAAGTCCCAAGCAATAGCAGATTTCATCGCCGAGTGGATTGAACAGAAACTACCGACTCAGGTTCACTCGGAGCATTGGACCATGTTCTTCGATGGTTCCAAAATGATCAATGGTTCCGGTGCCGGAGTGGTATTGGTTTCCCCCCGAGGGGATAAGCTCAGATATGTTCTTCAAATCCACTTTGATTCCTCCAATAACGAGGCAGAATATGAAGCACTTTTATATAGGTTGCGCATGGCCATTTCACTCGGCGTCCGTCGCCTCATGGTCTATGGCGACTCGGATTTGGTGGTTAATCAGGTGATGAAGGATTGGGACGTCAGAAGTCCGGCCATGACTGGTTATTGCAATGCAGTGAGAAAGCTGGAGAAGAAATTCGAGGGGTTAGAACTTCATCACATACCCCGACTGAAAAATCAAGCAACCGATGATTTAGCGAAAATAGGTTCCAAAAGAGAAGCCATTCCCAGCAATGTGTTTTTGGAACACATCCACACACCATCAGTCCAGGAGGATCCCTTCACTGAAGAAGCCCCGCAGCCAAAAAGTGCCATAGATCTGACTGAAGTTGAAGTTCCAGCTGTGGTCGACCTGGTCATGGAAGTCTTGGTCATCACTCTCGACTGGACAATACCGTTCATCGCGTACATCCTAAGGAAAGAACTCCCAGAGGACGAGGAAGAGGCTCGACAGATCGTCCATCGATTCAAAGCCTTTACAGTCATAAAGGGACAGTTGTATAGAGAAAGCGCGACTTGAGTCTGTCAGAAGTGTATAACACCAGAAGAAGGTCAGATGATCCTTGATGATATTCACTCGGGGACCTGTGGTCATCATGTGTCCTCTCGGACCATTGTGGCTAAAGCATACCGAGCGGGATTCTACTGGCCAAGGGCTAATGAAATGGCAAAAGAGATAGTCGACAAATGTGAAGGATGTCAGTATTACTCCAATATGTCGCACAAGCCCGCGCCAGCCCTGAAAACCATTCCACTCGTCTGGCCCTTCGCTGTTTGGGGGCTGGAAATGGTTGAACCACTGAGAACGGGCAGGAGCGGCGTCACTCATGTGCTAGTAGCAGCCGACAAGTTCACCAAATGGATTGAAGCAAAGCCTATCAAGAATCTTGATGCTTGCACTGCTATCAGTTTCATCAGAGAGTTGATATTCAGATATGGAGTTCCGCACAGCATCATCACTGACAATGGGTCAAACTTCGATTCTAACAAATTCAGAGCCTTTTGCGCGTCTCAGGGCACACGGGTCGACTACGCTTCGGTCGCTCACCCCCAGTCGAATGGACAAGCGGAAAGAGCAAACTGCTTAATTCTCAAAGGATTGAAACCTCGATTGATGCGCGATCTCAAGCACACAGCAGGTGCGTGGGTCGATGAGCTTCCATCAGTCCTTTGGGGGTTGAGGACAACCCCGAACCGATCGACCGGAAGAACCCCATTCTTTCTGTTCTACGGGGCCGAAGCAGTTTTGCCAAGTGACCTGCTTCACAACGCACCCCGAGTTGAGCTCTACTCTGAAGATGAAGCAGAACAAGCCCGGCAGGACGCAGTTGACCTCCTGGAAGAAGAAAGAGAAATGGCCATGATCCGATCGACCATCTACCAGCAAGACTTGCGTCGATTCCATGCCAGAAATGTGAAGAGTTGAGCCTTCCAAGAAGGAGACGTGGTCCTCCGAGTGGATCAACAGAAACCACACAAACTCGCTCCTACTTGGGAAACCCTTCATAGTCACCAGAGTCCTTCACAATGGAGCATACCACCTTTATAACGTCGATCGCCAGATTGATGAGCCACGAGCCTAGAATGCGGAGCTGCTCCGCCCCTTTTATACTTGAATTCTCACTCGGATGAGATGTAATAAGAAAAACTTTTGTAGTTTATTTATCAAAGACAAGAGCGTTATAATTTTCCCAGTGATTGTTATTGTTTTTGTTTACATGAGAAATCCCCTAGCGGGTAGCTTAGCTGCGAATCCGTTTCGCCTAAGTTTGTAAAAATAATTTTCTACCGAGTGGTAAGCCAGCCTTCCACTCGGGGGCTTAGCTGCGAACCCGTTTCGCCTAAGTATTTGAAAATCCTACCGAGTGGTGAGCCAGCCTCCCACTCGGGGGCTTAGCTGCAGTCCAGTACTCGCCTAAGTATTTGAAAATCCTACCGAGTGGAGAGCAACCCTCCCACTCGGGGGCTTAGCTGCAGTCTAGTACTCGCCTAAGTATTTGAAAATCCTACCGAGTGGTGAGCGACCCTCCCACTCGGGGGCTTAGCTGTAGTCCAGTACTCGCCTAAGTATTTGAAAATCCTACTGAGTGGAGAGTGACCCTCCCATTCGGGGGCTTAGTTGTAGTCCAGTACTCGCCTAAGTCTTTGAAAATCCTACCGAGTGGAGAGCGACCCTCCCACTCGGGGGCTTAGCTGCAGTCCAGTACTCGCCTAAGTATTGGAAAATCCTACCGAGTGGAGAGCAACCCTCCCACTCGGGGGCTTAGCTGCAGTCCAGTACTCACCTAAGTATTTGAAAATCCTACCGAGTGGTCAGCGACCCTCCCACTCGGGGGCTTAGCTGCAGTCCAGTACTCGCCAAATATTTGAAAATCCTACCGAGTGGTGAGCGACCCCCCCACTCGGGGGTTAGCTGCAGTCCAGTACTCGCCTAAGTATTTGAAAATCCTATCGAGTGGTGAGCGACCCTCCCACTAGGGGGCTTAGCTGCAGTCCAGTACTCGCCTAAGTATTTGAAAATCCTACCGAGTTGTGAGCGACCCTCCCACTCGGGGGCTTAGCTGCAGTCCAGTACTCGCCTAAGTATTTCAAAATCCTACCGAGTGGTGAGCGACCCTCCCACTCGGGGGCTTAGTTGCAGTCCAGTACTCGCCTAAGTATTTGAAAATCCTACTGAGTGGTGAGCGACCCTCCCACTAGGGGGCTTAGCTGCAGTCCAGTACTCGCCTAAGTATTTGAAAATCCTACCGAGTGGTGAGCGACCCTCCCACTCGGGGGCTTAGCTGTAGTCGAGTACTCGCCTAAGTACGTGCGCTCCGTCGCCGACCCGCAAGGACGACAAGGTGCAGGTCGACCGCCACCTTCTCCTTGGGAGCTTCGCCACAAATACAACATGCGCTCCATCGCCGACCCGCAAGGACGACGAGGTGCACGTCGACTGCCACCTTCTCCTTGGGAGCTTCGCCACGAATATAATGTGCGCTCCGTCGCCGACCCGCAAGGACGACGAGGTGCAGGTCGACTGCCACCTTCTCCTTGGGAGCTTCGCCACAAATACAACATGCACTCCCTCGTCGACCCGCCAGGACGACAAGGTGCAGGTCGACTGCCACCTTCTCCTTGGGAGCTTCGCCACAAATACAACGTGCGCTCCATCACCGACCCGCAAGGACGACGAGGTACAGGTCGACTGCTACCTTCTCCTTCGGAGCTGCGCCACAAATACAAAGGTTGTCTTGGGTGAAGAACGATTTCCACTCGACAGAGGATTCATGAAGACATTCAATGATAAACCAAGTTCAGATAAATCCCAAAGGATCCGGACCATAGATCGAAGTACTCGGGCATTTAGCCCGAAAGAGTTTAACGGTTACAAAAACCACTCGGCATTCCAAGGCAAATTTAAGGTGAGGCATAAAAGTTTGTTCACTCCGCGGGAGGAGGACTAGCAGGCTCGACGAACTCGTCTAGGTCGACGCCGTCGGTGATTCGAGTGGCTGCAGCGATGAAAGTCTCCATAAAAGATCGGAAGTCATGCTTATGGGTGTTGGCGACCTTGATTGCTGCCAGCTTCTCTTGTCGCACCTCCTTGCAATGGACACGAACCAAAGACAGGGCCACGTCAGCACCACACCGGGCAGAAGATTTCTTCCACTCCTGCACTCGGTCAGGGATCTCATTAAGTCGAGTCATCAAGGACTCAAGATCATTCTGGAGCGTGGCCTCTGGCCAAAGTGCTGGGTCGATCCATGACATGGCGACCTTCAGTCGAGCCAAGTAGTCCACAACACCGTCGATGCGGGATTCCAGTCGGAGCAGATTCATGGCAGTTTCATCTTTCACGGGAGAATTGATTGGGTCCAAACCTGGCTCAATCCGCCCAGTCTCCTCCTCGAAGTTCTGGCAAAACTCTGCATTCACGATCCAAGGATAAGTCAATTTTCGCACGCTGAGTCCACACAAAAAAAAATCAGTCGGATCAAAATGTGTACCTTCAAGCTTGATGAACAACTTCTTGGCAAGGCTCCTCAGATAGCTCTCCAAATCATCCCTCCTACGAGCGATGCCTTCCATCTTCTCGCACAGATTGAGATTGTCCTTCTTCCAGCGTGTGCACTCCTTGTTGGCTTCGTTCAGAGCAGATTTCATCTTGGTAGTCTCTTCTTCCAACTGGCCGACTGAAGCCAGTTTCTGTTCTGCCAGAGCGGTTTTGTCGTCAGCTTCCTTTCGAGTAGCAGCCAAATCCTGATCCTTCTTCGCCAGAGCTTCTCTCAGTTTTTCCGCAAAAAATGGTGCTTGATTCAGAGAGGGGAGAAGGGTACTCAAGCCTAAGACAAACCAGTCGACAAGCGCGTCTTACCGTTGTCGTCGTCCTTGGCCTTTTGCAGCTCTGTCTTGGCCAATTCCATGTCAAGGTTCAGTTGGATCTGCTATTTCTCCAAGTCAGCAAAGCGAGCTCCAAGATCACAAGATTTATGCAATCAAGGAGGAGAAGTTATTTTGCAGCGAAAAACGACAAAGACAATAAGTACTAAGACTACGGTCGACGGCCCGCAGTCCACCATAGTCTCGGGGACTACACCCAGTGGGTGCACTTTGCGTGCCCCCACCGATTCTGATCCCACTCGACCGGCCCGCCGGAGTCGAGTGTAGAGAGTAAAAAAAAGAGAGAAGAACTCAGACCATAGTCGACTACCAGCAGTTGACCGCGGTGTCGGGGACTACACCCAGTGGGTGCACTTGGCGTGCCCCCACCGGTTCTGATCCCACTTGACCAGACCGAGTGGAAGAGACAAACTACCAGTTCGGTTTACACTCGACAAAATACAAAGACTACAGTCGACTGCCAGCAGTCCACCGTAGTCTCGGGGACTACACCCAGTGGGTGCACTCAGCGTGCCCCCACTAGTCCAAAAATCCAATCGACGCACCCAGTGGGTGTACAGATGCAAAGATTTTCGGAAAGAGTCGTCAAGATAGCATATCCTAACAGAACAAGCGGTGACCAACTAACCTAAATGTTGCTTTGGAGAGCCGAGCTGGCGTCATAGGTGGCCTGACTGGCGTCCCGCACCATCTTCATCTTCTCCATCATAATTCCAGCTGGCGTATGGCTTCCTTGGCAGCATCCACTTCATCCTCTGGGACATGATGGGTCGCAAAAACTGAAGGTGGGTCGACAGGGGCCTGAGCAGTCGACGAAGAAGGCAAGGCACTCGAGAACGGCACGGCGAAGGTAACAGAACCTCGATTGGCGTCGCCAGTATCCTGAACGACTAGTTCCGCCCTCCGCGTCGACTGTGGCATCTTGCCTGCAGGAGCTTGCCTATTCTTCCTCGTCAAAGACCTCTCGGGCTCTTCATCATCATCGGGGAGGTTGATAATGTTGTGAGCTGTTCAAAGTTTAATTGCCAAAATCACATCACCCAATGGTGCAAATTGCAATTGAATCGACCAAATAAAGACAGAATGGCAGAAATCATACCCAGATTGGAAGTGACCACATCCTCCATTACCTCATCCTCATCCCTGTAAGCTGAGGTCCTGGAAGTAGCAGCGCTGCCAGTTCCAAAGTTTGTCTAGTTAAATCAAGAAAAACAAACAAGCACGGAGCATCGAGTGAATACAAAGGGAGACACTCACGCAGAAGCGACGGGGATGTCAATCTTAATCTTCGGCAACGCCTTTCGAGGCTTTGGCTCTGCAACTTTGGGATGCTTTGGCGCTTTTTTGGTCGGGGTTGGTGAAGAGATTCGAGGACGCTTTGAAGACTGGCCGGCCTGAGCAGTCACCTTTTCACGGGCGCGTGGTCGTTCTTGGTCAAGCTTGGATCGCCTCTCCCTACGAGGAGGCGACTCGACTTCTTCTTCGTCACTTGAGTCGTCGCTTTCTTCGTCCCCTTCACTGTCAGAAGTCCACTAGCCACTGTCGTCGCCACTCACCTCTCCTTCCAGATCTTGCTCTTGCTCTCCATTGGGCATTGAATACATTTCGATAAGGGCCTGAAAGAAAGTAGGAAGAATAAAGTCAGTCGATGCAGTATAAACAGCTGCCCGAGTGAATTCAGATTACAATCAAAGCTCAGAATCGGACCTTCTCTGGTACATGGGACTGGTCGAATGGAGGAACTCTCCTGGCTCCCCTGGGGTTGTCCTTGTTTCCGGTCATGCCCGATAGCCACTTCTCCAGTGTGTCGTCATCGACCTCCTCCGGGTGAATCCGAGTGGAGTCATCAAGACCCGAATACATCCACATCGGATGGTCTCGGGCTTGAAGAGGCTGGATGTGCCGCTGAAGGAAGGCCTCCAAGAGATCCATACCGGTGACTCCGTCACGGATAAGCTGGACCACTCGCTCGACCAACACCCTCACCTGCGCCTTCTCCTTCGGGAGCACCTTCAAAGAGGAAGGTTTCCTCACTCGTTCCATGGTAAAAGGAGGGAGGCCAGTCGGCTGCCCTGGCGTCGACTGGTCCTTGCAGTAGAACCAGGTCGACTGCCATCCGTGAACCGAGTCGAGAAGAATCATGGCCGGAAAGGAACCTTTTCCTCTCATCTGAACACCAAGACCCCCACACATCTGAATCACTTGAGTCCTCTCATCACTCGGGTTGGGCTTTTTCACCGTCTGAGAGCGACAAGTGAAAATGTGCTTGAACAGACCCAGTGAGGCCGACAACCCAGGAAATTCTCACACAAAGAAACGAAAGCAGCGAGATAAACGATTGTGTTGGGAGTGAAGTGGTGGAGTTGTGCCACAAAGAAGTTCAGAAATCCCCGAAAGAAAGGGTGAGGAGGCAAGGAAAATCCACGGTCGACGTGGGTGGCAAGGAGAACACGCTCACCCTCCCAAGGTTGCGGCTCGGATTCCTTCCCCGGAAGCCGCACCGATTCATGGGGGATCAGCCCTCCTTCGACTAGGTCGTCGAGGTCTTCTTGGGTGATCATCGAGCGGATCCAGTCACCCTGGATCCAGCCCTTCGGCAGGCCGGTTCGCGAGGAAGATCCACCCCGACTGGTCGCCTTCCCCTTCGCCTTTGCCGTCGCCTTCTTTGCCCGCTCCAGAGCCGCCATCTTCTCCTTCCCCATCATCGCCGGCGTGACGCGTACGGAGCAGTGGTGCTGGGGCAAGAGTGAGCGCAACGAAGGAGCCTGAAGAGGAGAAGAGCGAATGGGAATGCACTGTGTAAGAGACCCCGGTCCGACGCCTTATATGAGGCCGCTTCCGAGTGGCTGACTGGTAGGCCCGGGCGGTGAAGGAAATATGCCCTAGAGGCAATAATAAAGTTATTATTTATTTCCTTATATCATGATAAAAGTTTATTATTCATGCTAGAATTGTATTAACCGGAAACATAATACATGTGTGAATACATAGACAAACAAAGTGTCACTAGTATGCCTCTACTTGACTAGCTCGTTAATCAAAGATGGTTATGTTTCCTAACCATGGACAAAGAGTTGTCATTTGATTAACGGGATCACATCATTAGTTGAATGATCTGATTGACATGACCCATTCCATTAGCTTAGCACCCAATCGTTTAGTATGTTGCTACTGCTTTCTTCATGACTTATACATGTTCCTATGACTATGAGATTATGTAACTCCCGTGTGCCGGAGGAACACTTTGTGTGATACCAAACGTCACAATGTAACTGGGTGATTATAAAGGTGCTCTACAGGTGTCTCTAAAGGTACATGTTCGGTTGACGTATTTCGAGATTAGGATTTGTCACTCCGATCGTCGGAGAGGTATCTCTGGGCCCTCTCGGTAATGCACATCACTTAAGCCTTGCAAGCATTGCAACTAATGAGTTAGTTGCGGGATGATGTATTATGGAACGAGTAAAGAGACTTGCCGATAACGAGATTGAACTAGGTATTGGATACCGACGATCGAATCTCGGGCAAGTAACATACCGATGACAAAGGGAACAACGTATGTTGTTATGCGGTCTAACCGATAAAGATCTTCGTAGAATACGTAGGAGCCAATATGAGCATCCAAGTTCCGCTATTGGTTATTGACCGGAGACGAGTCTCGGTCATGTCTACATTGTTCTCGAACCCGTAGGGTCCGCACGCTTAAGGTTACGATGACAGTTATATTATGAGTTTATGCATTTTGATGTACCGAAGTTTGTTCGGAGTCCCGGATGTGATCACGGACATGACGAGGAGTCTCGAAATGGTTGAGACACAAAGATTGATATATTGGAAGCCTATATTTGGATATCGGAAGTGTTCCGGGTGAAATCGGGATTTTACCGGAAAACCGGGAGGCTACCGGAACCCCCCGGGAGGTACATGGGCCTTAATGGGCCTTAGTGGAAGAAGAGGAGAGGCGGCCAGGGCTGGGCCGCGCGCCCGTCCCCCTAGTCCGAATAGGACAAGGAAAGAGGCGGTCGGCGCCCCCCTCCTTCTCTCTCTCTCTCTGTTCCCACCTCGCGAATCCTATTCCAACTAGGATTGGGGGGGGGAGTCCTACTCCCAGAGGGAGTAGGACTCCTCCTGGCGCGCCCTATGATGGCCGGCCGGCCTCCCCCTCTTGAACCTTTATATACGGAGGCAGGGGCACCCCTAGAGACACAAGTTGATCCACGCGATCATATTCTTAACCGTGTGCGGTGCCCCCTTCCACGATAATCCTTGATAATATTGTAGCGGTGCTTAGGCGAAGCCCTACGACGGTAGTACATCAAGATCGTCACCACGCCGTCGTGCTGACGGAACTCTTCCCCGACACTTTGCTGGATCGGAGTCCGGGGATCATCATCGAGCTGAACGTGTGCTAGAACTCGGAGGTGCCGTAGTTTTGGTGCTTGATCGGTCGGGCCGTGGAGACGTACGACTACATCAACCAAACGCTTCCATTGTCGATCTACAAGGGTATGTAGATCATACTCTCCCCTCTTTTTGCTATGCATCACCATGATCTTGCGTGTGCGTAGGAATTTTTTTGAAATTACTACGTTCCCCAACAGTGGCATCCGAGCCTAGGTTTTATATGTTGATGTTATATGCACGAGTAGAACACAAGTGAGTTGTGGGCAATATAAGTCATACTGCTTACCAGCATGTCATACTTTGGTTCGGCGGTATTGTTGGACGAAGTGGCCCGGACCGACATTACGCGTACGCTTACGCGAGACCGGTTCTCCCGACGTGCTTTGCACATACGTGGCTTGCGGGTGACAGTTTCTCCAACTTTAGTTGAACCAAGTATGGCTACGCCCGGTCCTTGCGAAGGTTAAAACATCACCAACTTGACAAACTATCGTTGTGGTTTTGATGCGTAGGTAAGATTGGTTCTTGCTTAAGCCCGTAGCAGCCACGTAAAACTTGCAACAACAAAGTAGAGGACGTCTAACTTGTTTTTGCAGGGCATGTTGTGATGTGATATGGTCAAGACATGATGCTAAATTTTATTGTATGAGATGATCATGTTTTGTAACCGAGTTATCGGCAACTGGCAGGAGCCATATGGTTGTCGCTTTATTGTATGCAATGCAATCACGCTGTAATGCTTTACTTTATCACTAAGCAGTAGCGATAGTCGTGGAAGCATAAGATTGGCGAGACGACAACGATGCTACGATGGAGATCAAGGTGTCGCGCCGGTGACGATGGTGATCATGACGGTGCTTCGGAGATGGAGATCACAGGCACAAGATGATGATGGCCATATCATATCACTTATATTGATTGCATGTGATGTTTATCTTTTATGCATCTTATCTTGCTTTGATTGACGGTAGCATTATAAGATGATCTCTCACTAAATTATCAAGATAAAAGTGTTCTCCCTGAGTATGCACCGTAGCCAAAGTTCGTCGTGCCCAGACACCACGTGATGATCGGGTGTGATAAGCTCTACGTTCATCTACAACGGGTGCAAGCCAGTTTTGCACACGCAGAATACTCAGGTTAAACTTGACGAGCCTAGCATATGCAGATATGGCCTCGGAACACTGAGATCGAAAGATCAAGCATGAATCATATAGTAGATATGATCAACATAGAGATGTTCACCATTGAAAACTACTCCATTTCACGTGATGATCGGTTATGGTTTAGTTGATTTGGATCACGTGATCACTTAGAGGATTAGAGGGATGTCTATCTAAGTGGGAGTTCTTTAAGTAATTTGATTAATTGAACTTAAATTTATCATGAACTTAGTACCTGATAGTATCTTGCTTATGTATGTTTGATTGTAGATAGATGGCCCATGCTGTTGTTCCGTTGAATTTTAATGCGTTCCTTGAGAAAGCAAAGTTGAAAGATGATGGTAGCAATTACACGGACTGGGTCCGTAACTTGAGGATTATCCTTATTGCTGCACAGAAGAATTACGTCCTGGAAGCACCGCTGGGTGCCATGCCTGCTGCCGGAGCAACACCAGATGTTATGAACGTCTGACAGAGCAAAGCTGATGACTACTCGATAGTTCAGTGTGCCATGCTTTATGGCTTAGAATTGGGACTTCAACGACGTTTTGAACGTCATGGAGCATATGAGATGTTCCAGGAGTTGAAGTTAATATTTCAAGCAAATGCCCGGATTGAGAGATATGAAGTCTCCAATAAGTTCTATAGCTGCAAGATGGAGGAGAACATTTCTGTCAGTGAGCATATACTCAAAATGTCTGGGTATAATAATCACTTGATTCAGATGGGAGTTAATCTTCCAGATGATTGCGTCATTGACAGAATTCTCCAATCACTGCCACCAAGCTACAAGAGCTTCGTGATGAACTACAATATGCAAGGGATGAATAAGACTATTCCCGAGCTCTTCGCAATGCTGAAAGCTGCGGAGGTAGAAATCAAAAAGGAGCATCAAGTGTTGATGGTCAACAAGACCACTAGTTTCAAGAAAAAGGGCAAAGGGAAGAAGAAGAAGGGGAACTTCAAGAAGAACAACAAGCAAGTTGCTGCTCAAGAGAAGAAACCTAAGTCTGGACCTAAGCCTGAAACTGAGTGCTTCTACTACAAGCAGACTAGTCACTGGAAGCGGAACTGCCCCAAGTATTTGGCGGATAAGAAGGATGGCAAGGTGAACAAATGTATATGTGATATACATGTTATTGATGTGTACCTTACTAGAGCTCGCAGTAGCACCTGGGTATTTGATACTGGTTCTGTTGCTAATATTTGCAACTCAAAACAGGGACTACGGATTAAGCGAACACTGGCAAAGGACGAGGTGACGATGCGCGTAGGAAATGGTTCCAAAGTTGATGTGATCGCGGTCGGCAAGCTACCTCTACATCTACCTTCGGGATTAGTATTAGACCTAAATAATTGTTATTTGGTGCCAGCGTTGAGCATGAACATTATATCTGGATCTTGTTTAATGCGAGACGGTTATTCATTTAAATCAGAGAATAATGGTTGTTCTATTTATATGAGTAATATCTTTTATGGTCATGCACCTTTGAAGAGTGGTCTATTTTTGATGAATCTCGATAGTAATAACACACATATTCATAATGTTGAAGCCAAAAGATGTAGAGTTGATAATGATAGTGCAACTTATTTGTGGCACTGCCGTTTAGGTCATATCGGTATAAAGCGCATGAAGAAACTCCATACTGATGGACTTTTGGAACCACTTTATCATGAATCACTTGGTACTTGCGAACCGTGCCTCATGGGCAAGATGACTAAAACACCGTTCTCCGGTACTATGGAGAGAGCAACAGATTTGTTGGAAATCGTACATACAGATGTATGTGGTCCGATGAATATTGAGGCTCGTGGCGGATATCGTTATTTTCTCACCTTCACAAGTGACTTAAGCAGATATGGGTATATCTACTTAATGAAACATAAGTCTGAAACATTTGAAAAGTTTAAAGAATTTCAGAGTGAAGTTGAAAATCATCGTAACAAGAAAATAAAGTTTCTACGATCTGATCGTGGAGGAGAATATTTGAGTTACGAGTTTGGTGTACATTTGAAACAATGCGGAATAGTTTCGCAACTCACGCCACCCGGAACACCACAGCGTAATAGTGTGTCCGAACGTCGTAATCGTACTTTACTAGATATGGTGCGATCTATGATGTCTCTTACTGATTTACCGCTATCGTTTTGGGGTTATGCTTTAGAGACGGTCGCATTCACGTTAAATAGGGCACCATCAAAATCCGTTGAGACGACGCCTTATGAACTATGGTTTGGCAAGAAACCAAAGTTGTCGTTTCTTAAAGTTTGGGGCTGCGATGCTTATGTGAAAAAGCTTCAACCTGATAAGCTCGAACCCAAATCGGAGAAATGTGTCTTCATAGGATACCCAAAGGAGACTGTTGGGTACACCTTCTATCACAGATCGGAAGGCAAAACATTCGTTGCTAAGAATGGATCCTTTCTAGAGAAGGAGTTTCTCTCGAAAGAAGTGAGTGGGAGGAAAGTAGAACTTGATGAGGTAACTGTACCTGCTCCCTTATTGGAAAGTAGTACATCACAGAAACCTGTTTCTGCGACACCTACACCAATTAGTGAGGAAGCTAATGATAATGATCATGAAACTTTAGAACAAGATACTACTGAACCTCGTAGATCAACCAGAGTAAGATCCGCGCCAGAGTGGTACGGTAATCCTGTTCTGGAAATCATGCTACTAGATCATGAACCTACGAACTATGAAGAAGCGATGGTGAGCCCAGATTCCGTAAAATTGCTTGAAGCCGTGAAATCTGAGATGGGATCCATGTATGAGAACAAAGTATGGACTTTGGTTGAATTGCCCATTGATCGGCAAGCGATTGAGAATAAATGGATCTTCAAGAAGAAGACTGACGCTGACGGTAATATTACTGTCTACAAAGCTCGACTTGTCGCAAAAGGTTTTCGACAAGTTCAAGGGGTTGACTACGATGAGACCTTCTCACCCGTAGCGATGCTTAAGTCTGTCCGAATCATGTTAGCAATTGCCGCATTTTATGATTATGAAATTTGGCAGATGGATGTCAAAACTGCATTCCTGAATGGATTTCTGGAAGAAGAGTTGTATATGATGCAACCGGAAGGTTTTGTCGATCCAAAGGGAGCTAACAAAGTGTGCAAGCTCCAGCGATCCATTTATGGACTGGTGCAAGCCTCTCGGAGTTGGAATAAACACTTTGATAGTGTGATCAAAGCATTTGGTTTTATACAGACTTTCGGAGAAGCCTGTATTTACAAGAAAGTGAGTGGGAGCTCTGTAGCATTTCTGATATTATATGTGGATGACATATTACTGATTGGAAATGATATAGAATTTCTGGATAGCATAAAGGGATACTTGAATAAGAGTTTTTCAATGAAAGACCTCGGTGAAGCTGCTTACATATTAGGCATAAAGATCTATAAAGATAGATCAAGACGCTTAATTGGACTTTCACAAAGCACATACCTTGACAAGATTTGAAGAAGTTCAAAATGGATCAAGCAAAGAAAGGGTTCTTGCATGTGTTACAAGGTGTGAAGTTGAGTCAGACTCAATGCCCGACCACTGCAGAAGATAGAGAGAAAATGAAAGATGTTCCCTATGCTTCAGCCATAGGCTCTATCATGTATGCAATGCCGTGTACCAGACCAGATGTGTGCCTTGCTATAAGTCTAGCAGGGAGGTACCAAAGTAATCCAGGAGTGGATCACTGGACAGCGGTCAAGAACATCCTGAAGTACCTGAAAAGGACTAAAGATATGTTTCTCGTATATGGAGGTGACAAAGAGCTCATCGTAAACGGTTACGTTGATGCAAGCTTTGACACTGATCCGGACGATTCTAAATCGGAAACCGGATACGTGTTTACATTAAACGATGGAGCTGTCAGTTGGTGCAGTTCTAAACAAAGCGTCGTGGCGGGGTCTACATGTGAAGCGGAGTACATAGCTGCTTCGGAAGCAGCAAATGAAGGAGTCTGGATGAATGAGTTCATATCCGATCTAGGTGTCATACCTAGTGCATCGGGTCCAATGAAAATCTTTTGTGACAATACTGGTGCAATTGCCTTGGCAAAGGAATCCAGATTTCACAAGAGAACCAAACACATCAAGAGACGCTTCAATTCCATCCGGGATCTAGTCCAGGTGGGAGACATAGAGATTTGCAAGATACATACGGATCTGAATATAGCAGACCCGTGGACTAAGCCTCTTCCACGAGCAAAACATGATCAGCACCAAGGCTCCATGGGTGTTAGAATCATTACTATGTAATCTAGATTATTGACTCTAGTGCAAGTGGCAGACTGAAGGAAATATGTCCTAGAGGCAATAATAAAGTTATTATTTATTTCCTTATATCATGATAAAAGTTTATTATTCATGCTAGAATTGTATTAACCGGAAACATAATACATGTGTGAATACATAGACAAACAAAGTGTCACTAGTATGCCTCTACTTGACTAGCTCGTTAATCAAAGATGGTTATGTTTCCTAACCATGGACAAAGAGTTGTCATTTGATTAACGGGATCACATCATTAGTTGAATGATCTGATTGACATGACCCATTCCATTAGCTTAGCACCCGATCGTTTAGTATGTTGCTATTGCTTTCTTCATGACTTATACATGTTCCTATGACTATGAGATTATGTAACTCCCGTGTGCCGAAGGAACACTTTGTGTGCTACCAAACGTCACAACGTAACTGGGTGATTATAAAGGTGCTCTACAGGTGTCTCCAAAGGTACATGTTCGGTTGACGTATTTCGAGATTAGGATTTGTCACTCTGATCGTCGGAGAGGTATCTCTGGGCCCTCTCGGTAATGCACATCACTTAAGCCTTGCAAGCATTGCAACTAATGAGTTAGTTGCGGGATGATGTATTACGGAATGAGTAAAGAGACTTGCCGATAACGAGATTGAACTAGGTATTGGATACCGACGATCGAATCTCGGGCAAGTAACATACCGATGACAAAGGGAACAACGTATGTTGTTATGCGGTCTGACCGATAAAGATCTTCGTAGAATATGTAGGAGCCAATATGAGCATCTAGGTTCCGCTATTGGTTATTGACCGGAGACATGTCTCGGTCATGTCTACATTGTTCTCGAACCCGTAGGGTCCGCACGCTTAAGGTTACGGTGACAGTTATATTATGAGTTTATGCATTTTGATGTACCGAAGTTTGTTCGGAGTCCCGGATGTGATCACGGACATGAAGAGGAGTCTCGAAATGGTCGAGACACAAAGATTGATATATTGGAAGCCTATATTTGGATATCGGAAGTGTTCCGGGTGAAATCGGGATTTTACCAGAAAACCGGGAGGTTACCGGAACCCCCAGGGAGGTACATGGGACTTAATGGGCCTTAGTGGAAGAAGAGGAAAGGCGGCCAAGGCTGGGCCGCGCGCCCCTCCCCCCCTAGTCCGGATAGGACAAGGAGAAAGGGGGCCGATGCCCCCTCCTTCTCTCTCTCTCTCTCTGTTCCCACCTCGCGAATCCTATTCCAATTAGGACTGGGGGAGTCCTACTCCCGAAGGGAGTAGGACTCCTCCTGGCGCGCCCTATGATGGACGCCCCCCCTCTTGAACCTTTATATACGGAGGCAGGGGCACCCTAGAGACACAAGTTGATCCACGTGATCATATTCTTAACCGTGTGCGGTGCCCCCTTCCATGATAATCCTCGATAATATTGTAGCGGTGCTTAGGCGAAGCCCTACGAGAGTAGTACATCAAGATCGTCACCACGCCGTCGTGCTGACGGAACTCTTCCCCGACACTTTGCTGGATCGGAGTCCGGGGATCATCATCGAGCTGAACGTGTGCTAGAACTCGGAGGTGCCATAGTTTCGGTGCTTGATCGGTCGGGCCGTGGAGACGTACGACTATATCAACCAAACGCTTCCGTTGTCGATCTACAAGGGTATGTAGATCATACTCTCCCCTCTCGTTGCTATGCATCACCATGATCTTGCATGTGCGTAGGAAATTTTTTGAAATTACTGCGTTCCCCAACAGGCGGTCCTGTCAAATCCCGTAACAATCGCGTGCACGATACATGGCGAAAAAGGTGGCGCGGGGATCGAGGCGGCTCCGCCCTATCCCATCCGATTACTGCGGCCTCTCCCATCCCGCGCGCTTCCAAAATTTGGATCCCGTGAAATCTGCGGGCAGCAGAACAACTTGTCAGACCGAAGATCTCCTCCACGCCGTCACTCGGAGCCTCTCAAGTGAAGAAACTCACTCGACAAAAAACTAAGAATGGATCAAGGCGACTGAAAAGGAAGTTGTTGTCATCACTCAGGTCCGTTGATCCGAAACAAGATATGCTCATGGCATGAAAAATGAGTCGGAGAAGTTCTCAACTCCTTCCCCACTCAAACCTCGATCCATTCGGGGGCTAATGATGAAGCTATGTACCTAGGGTAGGGTCATGGACCTGTCCTAACTGCCCTACCCAAGGACATCTCTAGAAGAAATCACCTTTCAATCGACTTGGAGGTGTTCCACTCGACAGACTCGAAGACACTCGACCAAGAAGCAACCACTCGACCAAGACCCAACCACACAATGGCCAGGAGACCTAAAGTCACTCCGCATGCTAACGGTCGGTCATTAAGTAGCTTTTATGGTCATCATAGCACTTTATTAGGGGCATTACCAGTAATCCCTGACCTTAATGTATTTGAAACCCTGCATAACTGAGGACCGGAGGGGTCTGGCGAACTCTATATAAGCCACCCCCCTCCTCAGTGTAAAGGGTTCGCACCCCTGTAATTCATACACGCATAATCCAGTCGACCGCCTCCTGGCTTCGAGACGTAGGGCTATTACTTCCTCCGAGAAGGGACTGAACTCGTAAACCTCGTGTGCTTACAGCTTCTCCATAGCTAAGATCTTGCCTCTCCATACCTACCCCCCTACATTACTGTCAGGCTTAGAACCACGACATGCACCGTTTCCAAAGTTCGTCGTGCCGATACACCACGTGATGATCGGGTGTGGTAAGCTCTATGTTCACATACAACGGGTGCAAGCCAGTTTTGCACACGCAGAAATACTCGGGATAAACTTGACGAGCCTAGCATATGCAGATATGGCCTTGGAACATTGAGACCGAAAGGTCGAGCGTGAATCATATAGTAGATATGATCAATATAGTGATGTTCACTATTGAAAACTACTCCATTTCACGCGATGATCGGTCATGGTTTAGTTGATTTGGATCACGTGATCACTTAGATGATTAGAGGGATGTCTATCTAAGTGGGAGTTCTTAAATATGATTAATTGAACTTTAATTTATCATGAACTTAGTACCTGGTAGTCTTTTGCTTGTCTTTGTTGTTGTAGATAGATGGCACGTGCTGTTGTTCCGTTAAATTTTAATGCGTTCCTTGAGAAAGCAAAGTTGAAAGATGATGGTAGCAATTACACGGACTAGGTCCGTAACTTGAGGATTATCCTCATTGTTGCATAGAAGAATTACATCCTGGAAGCACCGCTAGGTGCCAAACCCGCTGCGGGAGCAATGCTAGATGTTATGAACGTCTGGCAGAGCAAAGCTGATGACTACTCGATAGTTCAGTATGCCATGCTTTACGGCTTAGAACCGGTACTTCAACGACATTTTGAACGTCATGGAGCATATGAGATGTTCTAGGAGTTGAAGTTAATATTTCAAGAAAATGCCTGGATTGAGAGATATGAAGTCTCCAATAATTTCTATAGCTGCAAGATGAAGGAGAATAGTTCTGTCAGTGAACATATACTCAGAATGTCTGGGTACCATAACCACTTGACTCAACTGGGAGTTAATCTTCCTGTTGATAGTTTCATTGACAGAGTTCTTCAATCACTGCCACCAAGCTACAAGAGCTTTGTGATGAACTATAATATGCAAGGGATGGATAAGACGATTCCCGAGCTCTTTGCAATGCTAAAAGCTGCGGAGGTAGAAATCAAGAAGGAGCATCAAGTGTTGATGGTCAACAAGACTACCAATTTCAAGAAAAAGGGTAAAGGGAAGAAGAAAGGGAACTTCAAGAAGAACGGCAAACAAGTTGCTGCTCAGGAGATGAAACCCAAGTCTGGACCTAAGCCTGAGACTGAGTGCTTCTACTGCAAAGGGACTGGTCACTGGAAGTGGAACTACCCCAAGTATTTGGCAGATAAGAAGGATGGCAAGGTGAACAAAGGTATATGTGATATACATGTTATTGATGTGTACCTTACTAAATCTCGCAATAGCACCTGGGTATTTGATACCGATTCTGTTGCAAATATTTGCAACTCGAAACAGGGACTACGGATTAAGCGAAGATTGGCTAAGGACGAGGTGACGATGCGCGTGGGAAATGGTTCCAAAGTCGATGTGATCGCCATCGGCACGCTACCTCCACATCTACCTTCGGGATTAGTTTTAGACCTGAATAATTGTTATTTGGTGCCAGCGTTGAGCATGAACATTATATCTGGATCTTGTTTGATGCGAGACGGTTATTCATTTAAATCGGAGAATAATGGTTGTTCTATTTATATGAGTAATATCTTTTATGGTCATGCACCCTTGAAGAGTGGTCTATTTTTAATGAATCTTGATAGTAGTGATACACATATTAATAATGTTGAAGCCAAAATATGCAAAGTTGATAATGATAGTGCAACTTATTTGTGGCACTGCAGTTTAGGTCATATTGGTGTAAAACGCATGAAGAAACTCCATTCTGATGAATTTTGAAATCACTTGATTATGAATCACTTGGTACTTGCGAACCATGCCTCATGGGCAAGATGACTAAAACGTCGTTCTCCGAAAGTATGGAGCAAGCAACAGATTTGTTGGAAATCATACATACTGATGTATGTGGTCCGATGAATGTTGAGGCTCACGACGAGTATCGTTATTTTCTCACCTTCACAGATGATTTGAGCAGATATGGGTATATCTACTTGATGAAACATAAGTCTGAAACATTTGAAAAGTTCAAAGAATTTTAGAGTGAAGTGGAAAATCATCGTAACAAGAAAATAAAGTTTCTACGATCTGATCGTGGAGGAGAATATTTGAGCTACGAGTTTGGTCTTCATTTGAAACAATGCGGAATAGTTTCGCAACTCACGCCACCCAAAACACCATATCATAATGGTGTTTCGAACGTCGTAATCATACTTTACTAGATATGGTGCGATCTATGATGTCTCTTACTGATTTACCGCTATCATTTTGGGGTTATGCTTTAGACACAGCTGCATTCACGTTAAATAGGGCACCATCTAAATCCTTGAGATGGCGTCTTATTAACTATGGTTTGGCTAGAAACCAAAGTTGTCGTTTCTTAAAGTTTGGGGCTGCGATGCTTATGTGAAAAAGCTTCAACCTGATAAGCTCGAACCTAAATCGGAGAAATGTATCTTCATAGGATATCCCAAAGAGACTGTTGGGTACACCTTCTATCACAGATCCGAAGGCAAGACATTTGTTGCTAATAATGGATCCTTTCTAGAGAGGGAGTTTCTCTCGAAAGAAGTGAGTGGGATGAAAGTAGAACTTGATGAGGTAACTGTACCTGCTCCCTTATTGGAAAGTAGTACATCACAGAAACCGGTTCCTGTGACACCTACACCAATTAGTGAGGAAGCCAATTGAGGGAGTCCTGGATTAGGGGGTGTTCGGATGGCCGGACTATACCTTCAGCCGGACTCCTAGACTATGAAGATACAAGATTGAAGACTTCGTCCCGTGTCCGGAGGGGACTTTCCTTGGCGTGGAAGGCAAGCTTGCCGATACGGATTTTTAGATCTCCTACCATTGTAACCGACTCTATGTAACCCTAACCCTATCCGGTGTCTATATAAACTGGAGGGTTTTAGTCCATAGGACAACATACACATCAACAATCATACCATAGGCTAGCTTCTAGGGTTTAGCCTCTCTGATCTCGTGGTAGATCTACTCTTGTACTACCCATATCATCAATGTTAATCGAGCAGGACATAGGGTTTTACCTCCATCGAGAGGGCCCGAACCTGGGTAAAACTTCGTGTCCCTCGCCTCCTATTACCATCCGGCCTAGACGCACAGTTCGGGACCCCCTACCCGAGATCCGCCGGTTTTGACACCGACATTGGTGCTTTCATTGAGAGTTCCTCTGTGTCGTCGCCGTCAGGCTCGATGGCTCCTACGATCTTCAACAGCAATGCAGTCCAGGGTGAGACCTTCCTCCCCGGACAGATCTTCGTCTTCGGCGGCTTCACACTGCGGGCCAATTCACTTGGCCATCTGGAGCAGATCGAAAGCTACGCCCCTGGCCGTCAGGTCAGATTCGGAAGTTTAAACTACACGGCTGACATCCGCAGGGACTTGATCTTCGACGGATTCGAGCCACTGCCGAGCGCGCCGCATTGTCCCGACGAGCATGATCTAGCTCTGCCGCCGAACAGTGCCCTGGAGGCCGCACCCGCATCGGCTCCGATCCTTAATTCGGAGCCAACTGCGCCGATCGAGGATGGGCGGTTGGACGCCGCCACGGGGGCTGCGATCCCAACGACGATTGAGCCGAACACCAGCCCCGTACTCTGCGAGACTCGTGACTCCAAGGAGCCGGACTCTTCTCCAGACTCCGAACCCTCCGCGCCCCTGCCAATCGAATCCGATTGGGCGCCGATCATGGAGTTCACTGCCGCGGACATCTTTCAGCACCCGCCTTTTGGCGATATTCTGAAGACACTGAAGTCTCTCTCTTTATCAGGAGAGCCCTGGCCGGACTACGGCCAGCAAGGTTGGGATTTAGACGATGAAGAAATTCAAAGCCCACCCACCACCCACTTTGTAGCCACTGTCGATGACTTAACCGACATGCTCGACTTCGACTCCGAAGACATCGACGGTATGGACGCCAATGAAGGAGATGATGAAGAACCAGCGGCTACTAGGCCCTGGAAAGCCACCTCGTCGTATGACATATACATGGTGGACACCCCAAAAGAGGGAGATGGCGATGGAACAGCGGAGGATGACCCCTCCAAGAAACAGCCTAAGCGCCGACATCAGTGGCGCCGCTCAAAATCCCGCCAAAACAAACACGGTGATTCCAGCACGGGAGATAATAATACTTCGGAAAGCGCCGAAGAAAACCCCCTCCAGCAAGATTTAGCACAGGAGGATGGAGAAACCAGCCCTCATGAGAGAGCGGCAGACAGAGAGGTCGAGGACAATAATTATATGCCTCCCTCCGAAGACGAGGCAAGCCTCGACGACGACGAATTCGTCATGCCAGAGGATCCCGTCGAGCAAGAGCGTTTCAACGCAGGCTTATGGCCACAGCAAGAAGCCTTAAGAAAAAACAGCAACAGCTTAGAGCTGATCAAGATTTGCTAGTTGACAGATGGACTGAAGTCCTTGCGGCCAAAGAGCATAAACTCGAACGCCCCTCCAAGAGCTACCCAGAGCGCAGGTTGCTACCCCAATTAGAGGAGGAAGCACTTGATGCGGCCGACCAGCCACCTCGTGGCCACGACAGAGAGGCCTCTCGGCCCTCCACTCAAGCCGCACCCCATACCAAGGCACAGGACTATGCGCCCGACTTATGAGATATGTTGGAGGACAAGGCTAGGCAAACAAGATCGATCTACGGATCTCGTGGGCGCCCCACGGCTCGAGACGGCAATCGTCACGCCAGCCACAAATTCGGCAGGGCCGAACATAGTAGACAAAGCTCATTGGAGCTACGTCATGATATAGCCCAGTACAGAGGCGCCGCACACCCACTCTGCTTTATAGACGAAATAATGGATCATCAAATCCCTGAGGGTTTCAAACCCGTAAACATCAAATCATATGATGGCACAACAGATCCTGCGTTATGGATCGAGGATTATCTCCTTCATATCCACATGGCCCGCGGCGATGATTTCCACACCATCAAATACCTCCCACTCAAGCTTAAAGGACCAGCTCGGCATTGGCTTAACAGCTTGCCAACAGGATCAATCAGCTGTTGGGAGGACCTGGAAGCCGCATTCCTCCACAATTTCCAGGGCACTTATGTGCGACCCCCAGACGCCGATGACCTAAGTCACGTAATTCAGCAGCCAGATGAATCGGGCAGGCAATTCTGGATACGGTTCCTAACAAAGAAAAATCAAATAGTCGACTGTCCGGACGCTGAGGCCCTACCTGCCTTCAAGCACAATATCCGTGACGAGTGGCTTGCCCGGCACCTGGGACAGGAAAAGCCGAAGTCTATGGCATCACTCATGACACTCATGACCCGCTTTTGCGCGGGAGAAGACAGTTGGCTTGCTCGTAGCAACAATATGACCAAGAACCCTGGTAATTCGGATACCAGGGACAGTAGTGGCAGGTCGCGTCGCAACAAGCAGAAGCGCCACTTTAACGGCAACAATGCTGAGGATACGGCAGTTAATGCCGGATTCAGAGGCTCTAAATCCGGTCAGCGGAAAAAACCATTCAAAAGGAATCCTAGGGGCCCGTACAGTTTGGACCGAATACTCGACCGCTTATGCCAGATACATGGCACCCCCGAAAAGCCGGCCAATGACACCAACAGGGATTGTTGGGTGTTCAAGCAGGCAGGCAAGTTAAACGCCGAAAATGAAGACAAGGGGCCGCATAGCGATGACGACGAGGAGCCCCGGCCGCCGAACAACAGTGGACAGAAGGGCTTTCCCCCACAAGTGCGGACACATGATATACGCAACCCACATCCCCAAGAGGGAGCGGAAGCGCGCGTTAAGGGACGTATACGCGATAGAGCCAGTCGCCCCAAAGTTCAACCCATGGTCCTCCTGCCCGATCACCTTTGATCGAAGGGACCACCCCACTAACACCCGTCACGGCGGATTCGCCGCATTGGTTCTAGACCCAATTATTGACGGATTTCATCTCACTAGAGTCCTTATGGACGGCGGCAGCAGCCTGAACCTGCTTTACCAGGATACAGTGCGGAAAATGGGCATAGATCCCTCGACGATTAAGCCCACCAAAACGACCTTTAAAGGCGTAATACCAGGTGTAGAGGCCAACTGTACAGGCTCAGTCACACTTGAAGTGGTCTTCGGATCTCCGGATAATTTCCTAAGCGAAGAGTTAATCTTCGACATAGTCCCGTTTCGCAGTGGCTATCATGCACTGCTCGGGCAAACCGCATTCGCCAAGTTCAACGCGGTACCGCATTTATGCATACCTTAAGCTCAAGATGCCAGGCCCTCGAGGAGTAATTACGGTCAATGGAAACACCGAACGCTCCCTCCGAACGGAGGAGCACATGGCGGCCCTTGCAGCGGAAGTACAAAGTAGCCTCTCCAGGCAGTTCTCCAGTCTGGCCAGTAAACGACCGAACACCGTCAAGCACGCCCGGAGTAACCTACAAGAAGATCACCTGGCACGATCCGAGCAGGCGTAGCAATGCGGCCCCAACCCGAACCCTCGCAAAAAGGCGACGCCAGTACTTCGCGTACATAATTACGCTCTAGAGATACCATGGGCACAGGGGGAGGGGCACCATCACGGCACACCCGAAACACGGCTTAAACCGCACCAGGGGCTGCCATTTTTTAATTTTCTCTTACTTTCAGGACTCCACCCTTCGGAAGACCTGTTCGGCAGTTCAATTGCCGCACAAACGATGCAAGAACCAGAGAAGCAGACAAGCCACGCCGCATTACGGAACTCCCAGGTGGTCTCTATCATGAGCAGTATACCTGTTTCGCATACTATTCCGCAGCTTGCCCCTGGAGCGGACATGTTAAATAGTCCAATCTTTTCGCTTATCGCATTATCTGTATCGTTCTGCTTTGATCGCAGCCCTCTTTAATAAACAATGCATAGCTTTTGTCTATTTTTGCATTACTCTTTTTTTCATATATATATATATATATATATATATATATATGTTCCTTAACGACATGTTGCACCTGTACACTTTGGTACGGCCAAAATACGCCAGGGGCTTCAGTACCCCTCAATATGGTTGGAGAAGTCCGAACACTTTAACAAGTGCGGCACCCCGAACTTATAGCATTATATGCATCGGCTCCGAATCATGTCTTGGGTCAATAGTTGGGTTTGCCCGGCTCCTATGTTTTGGTGCCTTACGTTCCGCTATATCGGCTAAGGTAGCACTAGGAGAACCACTGCGATTGTGCCCCGGTTGAGCTGGGTCGAGCACCTCAGTGGAGAAAGCTAAAACTGACTGTCATGATGAAGCGAGAGCTGGTCGCTGTTCGAGAGGTTTTTTCAAGTCCCTAAAGACTTATGCCGCTTAGGGCGAGGAGCCGGCTCTGTCCAGCCAAGGCGTGGATAGCGCCCCGAACTCGGTCTTCCGAATACCAGGGGCTTCGCCGAAATTTAAAATTATAGAATTCTATGGCTAAGTGAGAGTGTTCACGCATTATAGTCTGATTGCCTCGTTCGTTGGGCTGAGCGCCTCCCTCGAAGGACCCAAACATGGGGAAAAGAGTGCTCAAGTTTATCCCCGAACACCCCAGCACTAGCAGCACGGGGGCAGAAGCCGACGACTCGCCATCTCTCAGAGTTGATAAACAGCCGCACAGAAGGTAATATTTTAAATTCAAACAGCATTGCTTAGCGCATATGAACAAGTTTCCAGCGCACAGGACAAAACGAGCGAGTTTTACTCAAAAATTACATCCATATAACATTCATCTGCCACAAGGCGGGCACCCTTCAGAACATCCTTATAATAATTTTCGGGCTTGCGATGCTCTTTCCCCGGCGGTGGCCCGTCCTTCACAAGCTTCTCAGCATCCAGCTTGCCCCAGTGCACCTTCGCATGGGCAAGGGCCCTACGGGCACCTTCAATGCAGACGGAGCGCTTGATGACTTCGAGCCTTGGACAGGCCTCCACCAGCCGCCGCACCAGCCCGAAATAGCTCCCAGGCTGAGCCTCTCCAGGCCACAGCCGGACTATGAGGCCCTTCATGGCCTGTTCGGCCGCCTTGTGGAGCTCAACCAGTTGCTTCAACTGGTCGCTCAGGGACACGGGGTGTCCGGCCTCAGCGTATTGAGACCAGAACACCTTCTCTGTCGAGCTGCCCTCCTTGGCTCGATAGAATGCGGCGGCATCAGATATACTCCGGGGAAGATCTGCGAACGCGCCTGGAGAACTCCGGATTCGGGTAAGTAACAAGTAACTCACGCTTATGTGTTTACTTTGCATAAATAATGCCTTACCCGCCGCTATCTTCTTCACCTCATCCAACTCCTGGAGGGTCTTCTGGGATTCGGCCTTGGCAGACTTGGCACTTTTAGTAGCCGCCGCGAGCTCGGACGCTCGCGTCCTTGAGTCACGCTCCAAACTCTCATGTTTTTCCATGAGAGCCTGGAGCTCTTGCCGCACCTTGCCAACCTCGGCCTCATACTTTTCTCGCTCAGTGCGCTCCACGGCCGGCCTCTTCTCGGCCTCGAGCAGCGCTTGCTTCAGGGTCTCCACCTCAGACGTGGCCCCTACAATAGCCACGATACTCCTGTCATTTTTCGCAATTGCACCTTTTATACACATTTATACAAGGTATTTCTTACCTTCACTGTCCTCGAGCTGCTTCTTGGCATGTCCGAGCTCTTGCTCGAACCGCTCGAGGTCCTACTTTAGCACGTCCACTTCCGAAGTCAGTGCGGCGGACGCCAGGAGGGAAGCCTGCACACGCATATTGACTTCTTTTTGTTAGACTCCTGCGAATTTTATTTGATCCTCTATTCGGCTTTTCTTCCCGAACGCCAAACAGAGCATCAGGGGCTACTGTCTATGCGGTAATGTTATTTACACATTCTTTACTTACCTCAAAGCCTGTTAAAAGGCTTGTACAAGCTTCAGTCAGTCCGCTCTTGGCGGACTGAACCTTCTGGAGCACCGCACTCATAATGGTGCGGTGCCCCTCGTCGATGGAGGCGCCTTGGAGCGCCTCCAACAGATTGTCCGGCGCCTCTGGTTGGACGGAGGTCGCCGGCGTGGTGGGCTTGCTCCTCTTGGAAGGAGGTCCCCCGCCGGACTCTGGAACCTTTGAAGGTTCCGGAGCGGTGTCCGGCCTAGGGCCGGACTTGGAGCCCTGGGGGGTTTCGTCCCCTTTACTCCTGGAGTCCGGGAGGTCGCCTTGCGGCGCCTCCAGGACCACCTCCTCCCGAATTGGAACCTGTTGGGACAACACTTCGATGTCGTCCATAGGGCGGGGGGAGGAAGCCGTCGGCGGCAAGTTCACGTCCAACGAGTCCAGTGAGCCGCTCGACGACGCATCGAGCCGGTCTTTGGGTGGGCTGCATAAACATATTCGACATAAGGGAAAGTTGTGCAATAAACGAATACTATGAAATCACTCAGGTATCCGGATACTTATGATTTCGCCAGGGGCTTGGCCCTGGGCAACCACTCCTCTTCACCGTCGTCGGCATTGGTGGAGTAGTCCGGAGGAGGGGTTCTCCCCTTCTTGGACCCTTCGGCCTCCCCAGTTGGGGCGGCCTTCCTTTTCTTCCCTTCCCCCACTGGAGGGGGAGGGGTCTCTTCTTCCTCCTCCTCATCTTCATGGGAGGAGTGCGTCTTGGATTCGTCGGATGATGAATCCGACACCTCCGGGCGTCAGGCACTCTTTCGAGTCCCCGTGGCCTTCTTCTTGGCCTTCTTCTCTGGCACCACATAGGGTGCCGGAACCAGCAGCTTCGCCAATTGAGCGTCCGCTGGGCCTTCGGGCAAAGGAGCCGGACAGTTGATCTGTCCGGACGTCACCTGCCAATCCTGTCAAAGGAAAGGGAGCTTAGATCCCGCATGGAGTCAAACTATGAAACACTGATACCCTGTAAAAGGAAAAAAACAGCTTACAGCAAGAGCGTGACACTATGCACTGAATCCGCGATCCTTAGTAGCGGATGCGGGAGCCACGGCGCCCTTGAAAAGCACCTTCCAGGCATCCTCGTATGTCGTGTCAAAGAGCCTGCTCAAAGTTTGGTGCCGCGCCGGGTCGAACTCCCACAGGTTGAAAGCCCGTTGTTGGCACGGGAGGATCAAGCAGATGAGCATAACCTGGACTACGTTGACAAGTTTGAGCTTCTTGTCCACCAGGGTTTTGATGCATGTTTGGAGTCCGGTCAGCTCTCCTTTTTTACCCCACGACAGGCCCGTCTCTTTCCAGGACGTGAGCCGTGTTGGGGGTCCGGACCGGAACTCAGGGGGTGCGTCCCATTCGGCGTCGCGCGGCTCAGTGATGTAAAACCACCCCGATTGCCACCCCTTCAGGGTCTCCACAAAGGAGCCCTCGAGCCATAGGACGTTGGCCATCTTGCCCACCATGGCGCCTCCGCACTCCGCCTGGTTGCAGCGCACCACCTTTGGCTTGACGTTGAAGGTCATGAGCCATAGGCCGAAATGGGGGCGGATGCGGAGGAAAGCCTCGCACACGACGATAAACGTCGAGATGTTGAGGACAAAATTCGGGGCTAGATCGTGGAAATCCAGGCCATAGTAGAACATGAGCCCCCGGACAAATGGATGGAGAGGAAAACCCAGTCCGCGGAGGAAATGGGGGAGGAACACCACCCTCTCATGGGGCCTTGGGGTGGGGATGAGCTGCCCCTTTTTGGGAAGCCGGTGCGCAATGTCGTTAGACAAGTATCCGGCCTTCCTTAGTCTTTTGATGTGTCCCTCCGTGAAGGAGGAGACCATCCACTTGCCTCCCGCTTCGGACATGGTTGGAGAAGGTTGAGGTGAGGAGTGCGGACTTGGGCGCTGGAGCTCGAGTGCGCAAGAATGGATAGGCGAAGGAGGAAGAAGGCGTAGGTGAAAAGGTGGATCTTTATCCCCTTATATGGGTGGACGCAACTACATGTCCCCACCAGCTTGGTAAAACTCGCTTATCTCCCAAGCGCCGTAATCAAAGGCGCGATTGGGTTACCCACGCCCGTATTGATGAGAATCCCGGAATAAGGGGACACAATCTCTGCTTTAACAAGACGTGCCAAGGAAACCGCCTCGCATAACGCGCTGAGATGGGACAGTAAAACGGTTCGAATGAAAGCTTGGCCGTGGTGTGATGTCACACTACGGAGTGCGTCAGCAGATTAGATTTGTGTAAATATTATTCTCTCTATGGCAATATGTGGAAACTTATTTTGCAGAGCCGGACACTACCTTTGTGTTCAAAATCTTCTATGAAGTACTTGGAGGAGGAACCCCCCTTGCAATGCCGAAGACAATTTGCGCGCCGGACTCGTCGTCATTGAATCCTGGTTCAGGGGCTACTGAGGGAGTCCTGGATTAGGGGGTGTTTGGATGGCCGGACTATACCTTCGGCCGGACTCCTGGGCTATGAAGATACAAGATTGAAGGCTTCGTCCCGTGTCCAGAAGGGACTTTCCTTGGCGTGGAAGGCAAGCTTGGCGATATGGATATTTAGATCTCCTACCATTGTAACCGACTCTATGTAACCCTAACCCTATCCGGTGTCTATATAAACCGGAGGGTTTTAGTCCGTAGGACAACATACACATCAACAATCATACCATAGGCTAGGTTCTAGGGTTTAGCCTCTCTGATCTCGTGGTAGATCTACTCTTGTACTACCCATATCATCAATGTTAATCGAGCAGGACGTAGGGTTTTACCTCCATCAAGAGGGCCCGAACCTGGGTAAAACTTTGTGTCCCTTGCCTCCTGTTACCATCCGGCCTAGACACACAGTTCGGGACCCCCTACCCGAGATCCGCCGGTTTTGACACCGACACCAATGATGATGATCATGAAACTTCAGATCAAGTTACTACCGAACCTCGTAGGTCAGCCAAAGTACGATCTGCACCAGAGTGGTACGGTAATCCTATTCTGGAGGTCATGTTACTTGACCATGACGAACCTATGAACTATGAGGAAGTGATGATGAGCCCAGATTCCGCAAAATGGCTTGAGGCCATGAAATCTGAGATGGGATCCATGTATGAGAACAAAGTGTGGACTTTGGTTGACTTACCCAATGATCGGCAAGCCATCCAAAATAAATGGATCTTCAAGAAGAATACTGACGCCGATGGTAATATTACTGTCTACAAAGCTCGACTTGTTGCGAAAGGTTTTTCGACAAGTTCAAGGAGTTGACTACGATGAGACCTTCTCACCCGTAGCGATGCTTAAGTCCGTTCGAATCATGTTAGCAATTGCCGCATTTTATGATTATGAAATTTGGCAAATGGATGTAAAGACTGCATTCCTGAATGGATTTCTGGAAGAAGAGTTGTATATGATGCAACCTGAAGGTTTTATCGGTCCAAAGGGTGCTAACAAAGTGTGCAAGCTCCAGCGATCCATTTATGGACTGGTGCAAGCCTCTCGAAGTTGGAATAAACGTTTCGATAGTGTGATCAAAGCATATGGTTTTATACAGACTTTTGGAGAAGCATGTATTTACAAGAAAGTGAGTGGGAGCTCTGTAGCATTTCTAATATTATATGTGGATGACATATTGTTGATTGGAAATGATATAGAATTTCTGGATAGCATAAAAGGATACTTAAATAAGAGTTTTTCAATGAAAGACCTCGGTGAAGCTGCTTATATATTGGGCATCAAGATCTATAGAGATAGATCAAGACGCTTAATTAAACTTTCACAAAGCACATACCTTGATAAAGTTTTGAAGAAGTTCAAAATGGATCAAGATAAGAAAGGGTTCTTGCCTGTGTTACGAGGTGTGAAGTTGAGTAAGACTCAATGCCCGACCACTTCAGAAGATAAAGAGAAAATGAAAAATGTTCCCTATTCTTCAGCCATAGGCTCTATCATGTATGCAATGTTGTGTGCCAGACCTAATGTGTGCCTTGCTATTAGTTTAGCAGGGAGGTATCAAAGTAATCCAGGAGTGGATCACTGGACAGCGGTCAAGAACATCTTGAAATACCTGAAAAGAACTAAGGATATGTTTCTCGTTTATGGAGGTGACAAAGAGCTCGTCTTAAATGGTTACGTCGATGCAAGCTTTGACACTGATTCAGACGATTATAAATCGCAAACCGGATACGTCTTTATATTGAACGGTGGAGCTGTCAGTTGGAGCAGTTCTAAACAAAGCGTCATGGTGGGATCTACGTGTGAAGCGGAGTACATAGCTGCTTCTGAAGCAGCTAATGAAGGAGTCTGGATGAAGGAGTTCATATCCGATCTAGGTGTCATACCTAGTGCATCGGGTCCAATGAAAATCTTTTGTGACAATACTGGTGGAATTGCCTTGACAAAGGAATCCAGATTTTACATGAGAACCAAACACATCAAGAGACGCATCAATTCCATCCGCGATCAAGTCCAGGTGGGAGACATAGAGATTTGCAAGATACATACGGATCTGAATGTTGCAGACCCGTTGACTAAGCCTCTCTCGCGAGCAAAACATGATCAGCACCAAGGATCCATGGGTGTTAGAATCATTACTGTGTAATCTAGATTATTGACTCTAGTGCAAGTGGGAGACTGAAGGAAATATGCCCTAGAGACAATAATAAAGTTATTATTTATTTTCTTATTTCATGATAAATGTTTATTATTCATGCTAGAATTGTATTAACCGGAAACATAATACATGTGCGAATACATAGACAAACAGAGTGTCACTAGTATGCCTCTACTTGACTAGCTCGTTGATCAAAGATGGTTATGTTTCCTAACCATAGACATGAGTTGTCATTTGATAAACGGGATCACATCATTAGGAGAATGATGTGATTGACTTGACCCATTCCGTTAGCTTAGCACTTGATCGTTTTTTGTTTACTGCTATTGCTTTCTTCATGACTTATACATGTTCCTATGACTATGAGATTATGCAACTCCCGATTGCCGGAGGAACACTTTGTGTGCTACCAAACGTCACAGCGTAACTGGGTGATTATAAAGGTGCTCTACAGGTGTCTCCGATGGTACTTGTTGAGTTGGCATAGATCAAGATTAGGATTTGTCACTCCGATTGTCGGAGAGGTATCTCTAGGCCCTCTCGGTAATGCACATCACTATAAGCCTTGCAAGCAATGCAACTAATGAGTTAGTTGCGGGATGATGCATTACGAAAACGAGTAAAGAGACTTGCCGGTAACGATAGTGAATTAGGTATTGAGATACCGACGATCGGATCTCAGGCAAGTAACATACCGATGACAAAAGGAACAACATATGTTGTTATGCGGTTTGACCGATAAAGATCTTCATAGAATATGTAGGTGCCGATATGAACATCCATGTTCCGCTATTGGTTATTGACCGGAGACGTGTCTCGGTCATGTATACATAGTTCTTGAACCCATAGGGTCCGCACGCTTAACGTTCGGTGACGATCGATATTATGAGTTTATGTGATTTGATGTACCGATGGTAGCTCGGAGTCCCGGATGAGACCGGGGACATGACGAGGAGTCTCGAAATGGTCGAGACGTAAAGATCGATATATTGGACGACTATATTCGGACATCGGAAAGGTTTCGAGTGATTCGGGTATTTTTCGGAGTACGGGGATGTTACGGGAATACAGGGAAGAAGTATTGGGCCTCATGGGCCAAGTGGTGGAAGAGAGGAGGCAGGGCGCGCGGCCTCCCTAGCCCAAACCGAATTGGACTAGGGGGCCGGGCCCCCTTTCCTCCTTTCCTCCCTCTCCTTCCTTCTCCCTCTCCTCCTTCCTTTCCTCCTCCTAGTAGGAGTAGGAAAGGGGAGTCCTGCTCCTACTAGGAGGAGGACTCCTCCTCCTGGCGCGCCCTACAAGGGCCGGCCGGCCTCCCCCTTGCTCCTTTATATACGGGGGCAGGGGGCACCCTACGATACACAAGTTGATTGTTCCAAGCCGTGTGCGGTGCCCCCCTCCACCATAATCCACCTCGATCATATCGTAGCGGTGCTTAGGCGAACCCTGCGTCGGTAGCAACATCATCACTGTCATCACGTCGTCGTGCTGACGGAACTCCCCCGTGAAGCTCTGCTGGATCGGAATTCGTGGGACGTCACCGAGCTGGACGTGCTGAACTCGGAGGTGCCATGCGTTCGGTACTTGGATCAGTCGGATCGTGAAGACGTACGACTACATCAACCGCGTTCTCATAACGCTTCCGCTTACGGTCTACGAGGTACGTAGATGATACTCTCCCCTCTCGTTGCTATGCATAACCATGATCTTGCGTGTGCGTAGGAATTTTTTTAAAATTACTGCGTTCCCCAACAAATTTATGCGGCTCTTTCATCATGCTCTTCCATCAAATCTTTCTGGAGTTGATCACGCATATCATCGTCTCTAATCTTGCCGTACACCTTCATGAAATGTCTGATCCGCTGTTTTTTCGCATGGGGTTAACAGGAATGCCCATCAAGTGATAGAAGCTGTAATATAAATTATTGCCACGCTCATTCTCAATGATCATATTATTCCTAATCACGCAAGCAGTCATGATACCAAAGGATCTTTTGATCCCAGAATCTAGATGGTCCTCGCACAATAGAAAATTGAGATTGCAAAAGCCCAAAAGCCCTCTCAACATCTTTTCTAGCGGCCGCTTGTGCATTGTGAAAGACGAGTTCTTTCTTACCTTCGGGTTTTGCAACCGGATTGACAAATGTATTCCACCTTGGGTAGATCCCATCTGCAAGATAATACCCATAGTTGTATGTGTGACCATTTGCTTCAAAGGTCACTGGTGGTGCTTCTCCATTTGCTAACTTGGCAAACAGAGGTGACCGGTCGAGCACGTTGATGTTGTTGCAAGATCCAGGCATCCCAAAATATGCATGCCAAACCCATGTTTCATGATCGGCAACGGCCTCAAGAATGATAGTGGCATCCTTCCCATGACCCTTGAATTGTCCATGCCATGCTTTTGGGCAGTTCTTCCATTTCCAATGCATGCAATCCACAGACCCGAGCATACCTGGAAACCCTCAAGCTTTGTTCATCTCCAAAAGCCTCTGAGTGTCCTGAGCATTGGGTGCTCTCAAGTACTATGGACCAAACACTTCTACCATAGTCATTGCAAATTGCTTGACATAGAAAATAGAAGTGTTCTCTGCCATCGCCAAGTTGTCATCAATGTAATCTGCCGGAAAACCATATGCCATCATGCGCAAAGCGACAGTGACCTTCTCTTCAATGCTATGGCCAAGCAACCCGGCATAGTTCCTTCTCTACTTGAAGGTTGGATTATGCCTTCACAGAATTGCAAATGTGGATGAACAAGTCTTTCGACATTCTGAAATGGCGTTGAAAGTATTTCTCCGGAAAAAACATGTGGTGATCCAAAGTAGTTACACATCAACCGTTTGTGTGCATCAATCCGTTCTCTCCGAATGAACACCCGACCATAGATGGAACCACCATGATTCGGCTTCTTCCCCTTGTGCATGGCCACTAGCATAGCAATGTCCTCTTCTTCATGCAAATCAAATTCCTCGTCCGACAATGAATCGTCCACGAATGAGGAGTCAACCGAGCTCATCTACAATGCAGATAACCACCGCAAACATACTATCCAATCCCAATTGAAATCATCAACTTTCGTTGTTTTTTACCTTAGGGAATTCCGTCGAACACCCTGTGCGCGGGGTGGAAGAAGATGGCCGCCGGTTGGATCGATCGCTGCTACGGACTGCGGAGCAGAGGAGAAGGGAGCTCGGCGGCCGGCGGAGAGGAGCTATACGGGTTGCTGGACCGCCGGAGTCAGCGAATCCAGCCGCGGCTGCTTCCCGAAACGGCAGCACCGGGGCGGCTGCAACACGCCCTCCAATGGGGGAGGTGACGCAGACTAGGGCGGTGGAGGGCGGCGGCGGTGGCGGCGACGGCGATTTGGGTGGTGCCAGCGGCGATTTTCCGGCGACTGGTACTCGGGCGGCCGGGCGGTCGCGGGCGGGAAGACAAAGAACTGGCGGTTGGTCGTTTCGCGGGCGGCCGCGGTTTTACATCACTTGTATCTTGTGATGTAAATTTGCATCACGAAGTTTTTAATTTTACATCTCCTGGTGGCAGTGATGTATTTTTTTTACATATGGTTCATCTGTTGGAGCAGCGTTTTTTGCTGTCGAAGATCCAGAAGTTAGGTATTTTTACATATGGACTGTCTATTGATGCTCGATCTCGTGTAACCTCCAATTAAGTATGCAAGGTGAAACAACAATAGAAAAAAAAAAACCATACCTAATAATGTGGGGCTATTGTTTCTTGCGGTACAGCACGGAAATTGCCCACAAAATTGGAAAATATTACCCACTAGTGTCACCTATAAGTGATAAAAAAACGTTTCACGCAGAGAAATCCTCCGCCTGAACCGGCGCTTGCAGTAGGACCTCCTATACTGCGCTCCGCACGCTGGGAGAAGGTGCAGCGCGCATGTTTAGGCCAGCCCATATCCGGGCTGTCTGTTTTTTAAATTTCATTTTTTTACTTTTTCCGTCTAATCTTTTCTACTTTAAATAATTTGGGACATAAAATAGTTCCATTTTTAAAAAAAAAATTGAGAATTTTGGAAAAATATATTTAATAAATCATAAAATCATTAAGGATTCAAAAACTGTTCAAAATTTTGAAAACAATTGTTCGGGAAATCAAAAAATGTACATGATTTTTTAAAAGAGTTTGTGTATTGAAAACAATTAATGAAATTGAACAACATTTCGCCAATTCAAAAAATGTCCATGAATGCAAAAATCTCCTAAAAATTTAAAATTGTTCTTCACTTGCAAAATAATTTATTCATTCATAAAATGTTTGTTGATTCAAAAAATAATTGTGGATTTCAAAAAATGTTCATTAAATCAAAAAAATGTTTGTTAAATCAAAAAAATGTACATGAATTTCAAATTTTGTTTCACCAATTTCCAAAAAAAAATTGTCCATTCTAGAAAACTTCACCGACTCAAGTAAATTGATTTTTTTAATGTTTGCAAATAGTATAAAATGTTCATGAATTCAAAAAATGTTATTGATTTTAGAAAATGTTCAAAAATTTATAAAAGTGGTCATAAATTTGAAAAATATTCATGATTTCAAATATCTTCACGAGTTTAAAAAAAAGTTCATGATTTCACAAAATTGAGAGTAACAGTGTATCTCAATGATGCAACAAAATGTGATTATGGCCATTGAAGATTACGAGTTTTGTTTTTCTCCTGTTGCAACGCACGGGCCCTTTTGCTTGCTAGTCTTCTACAAAAGGGGTATGTGAGGAAATGAACGAACAATTAACGGCCAAGAAAGCTGCTGCAATACCGAGCTCAATGCAGACACCACTGACTTTTTTTCTCCTATTGCAATGCACGGGCCTTTTGCTTGCTAGTCTTCTACAAAAGGGCTTTTGCTTGCTAGTCTTCTACAAAAGGGATATGTGAGGAAATGAACGAACAATTATCGGCCAAGAAAGCTGCTGGAATACCGAGCTCAACGCAGACACCACTGACGAATGACTCATTTCCAGACATTACTGATTACTGAATATAGCTCAGATCGGTGTCCACAGGATGTAATTAATAGTCTCCCTCGTCTCTCCAGTTAAGCTAAAATTGTGACTCAACAATTAAATGTTCAACAGACCACCCACCGTTACAAAACGGGAGCAGGAAACCAAGTAACCGCGTGCATGCGAAATGTATCTTAAGGCATCACGACATGGGGATACAGAATACAGAAAATGGTGCACTTTAGACTCCGAATGAACAAGGAGAACTTCAGCCAGCGCCTCTCCCCCCTCCAACCCGCATAAGCATCATCGAAACACGCAACCAGGGCGGTCTCTTTCAGTCATCAGACACCTTGGGGGAGCACTCGGGCGTCTTGGGCATCGCGTCCGAGGCCTTCTTCGCCTTGTGCGCCTCCACCGCGGCTTTGAAATCATCCCTGACGCCAGTGTCCTTGAATTTGAGGGCGAATGTGGTGAGCCCGCTCGGCGAGTCCCCGGTGCTGTTGACGCAGGCGAACGTCACGCCCTTCTTCTCCATGTCCTTCAGCGCCATGTCGTCGTACAGGCTCGCGTTCAGGACCAGCCGGTAGTTACCCTTGGCCCTCATAACGAGCCGGGACCTCTCGCCGCCAGACACGGGGACGTTCAGCTTTAGCTCCCCTTTTCCTCTTTCTTTCCAGCCCCCATCGAGGTACTCGTACATTGCGGAGTCTGCGGTGAACACAGCCATCTCGTTCTCTTCGCCTGTCTCCACTGGGCCCTCTGGCATGGTGAATTTCTTTGGTGTTTCTGCTGCAGCAACAAGCGATGGAACAGAACTCCCGTTGTTGTTTGTACCACCGATATTGAAAGAAGGGAAGGATGAACCATCGCTCTTTAGCCCAAATAGGGGAGCATTTGTGCTCTCTTTAGAAGCTGAGCCAAAGGAAAATGATGAGGCTGAAAACCCAGTTCCAGCCAGTCCTGTGAAGGCGTTATGGCCACTTGACACATTCATAAAAGAGAACAGAGGTGTTGGTGATACATCCTTGGTCCCTGATTCAGATTCATCTTTCTTCTCAGCACCGTCCTTGCTGCTTTTATCTTCATCTCCACCTGCATTCACTTCATCCTTGGTCCCTGATTCAGATTCATCTTTCTTCTCAGCGCCGTCCTTGCTGCTTTTATCTTCATCTCCACCTTCATTCACTTTAGCACCTTCATCTTCTGTTTTACCCTCGATTCCAGATGTCTTGCTGTTATCTACCTTGGGTTCTCCAACCAGCACTTTGTCCTCACCAGTTCCACCCTCTGTGCTGCCTGCCTTGTTATCAGTTTCAGTAAGTGAAGAGTGTGCTTCCATTGGCGCATTCGACTTGTTTTCTGCATTTGACTCATTCAGGCCCAATTCATCCTTTTGAATCTCTGCTACCTCATTAGAATCTGCATTATTGTCAGCATCTTTCCCACTTCCATTGCTGGCCTCATCAGCTTTCTCAATTGAGCCCCTTACATTTGACGTTGTGACATCAGAAGGTGGAGGTTTTGAGACAGGAATACTTGCTTGAACACTGGAATCACTTGTGGTAAACTTAATTGCAGAGAAAGGATTAGAAGAAGGAGCTGACGACGGCTGCTGGCGCCGAACCTTTACAATTTTTCGGGTTGCCATCACTTCCTCACTAGCTTTCTTAAATGTTCCTCCCTCTTGCTCCGATGAGTCATCATCAAGCTCAGGATTGTCCTTGTTGATTTGTTTATCTGCAACCCTCTTCCGAGAGGTTTGAGCATGTTCCTCATCCGCCATTTTAGGACCTTTGAGTACCTGGATATGAAAACATGAGAACAAACTAAGCAAAAAGTAATGAACAACTTCATACAAGTAATCTTCCAATCATCATAGGGCATAGCACAGTTTAGACACACAAATTTGACTATGCAGGCTCCATTCTTTGTAGTACACCAAGCCCATTCACAGAATTAACTTCAAATAAACCAGGAAAATTGAAAGGCATACACAAACATAACAGCAAAGTAGGGAAAATGCAACCAAGAGAAGACAACAGGCATACACAGAATGGAAAACCATAATGTAGGCAGACAAGGTTAACCAAAGTGCAAAGATGAATGTGTAATCTCATATCATGTATTATGGTATTTGCACCTGTGACTAAGAAACAAGCATAACGGCAGTTTCCCAACTTCACATAGAAACTGTAAGAGCATCTCAGACGGGATCCCAATCCCACCAGCATTGCTGCTTTCTGTCTACAACCATCCTCATCAGTGGCGTATCTATATTATTTTTGTTTGTTGCTTGAGCAACAAAGATACAATACAGGTCAAACTAAAATTTTAGTTTCTTGTCTGCAGTTAGGTTTTGGCTCGACTGTTTCAAAGATCAGAGGGTTTACAGCCAAATATGTTGTAGTTAACATGTAAAGATTGCTCTTATATGTTGTTAAAATCCACAATATGCCTAGGTGTGTGAATTACATAGAATTATTTCAATGCTTTCATATTAATGCAAATTTGTGATATCATTTCTCTTTTACTTGTCAGTGTAGTTTATTACTATGTTGCCATAGCTAAACAACCCTGGCATGCGTAGTTCTTTCCGTCCAACTACCTGACATCTGGGAACAGAACCAGCATGGTGTGGGGCATTCAACCGCAACATGTAGCAACAGTGAGCTCATCATTGTCGGATGACTACAAATCCAAGATAAATTGCACTACGATGACGCATTGCGATGTGGTGGAGGAACAACCAAGAAGCGAATGGCTTTGCATATATAGACCAGACAAAAATATGGCCATTAGACTAGCGCTAACAAATACAGCCATAAAAAATACATTTTTATTTAAAGGATATCAATTAAATGTGGGAGGGTGGAATATAGGTAGTGGAAAATTGAGTTGGGAGTCAGTTGGAGCACGAAGAGATATGGAGATGGAATTGTTTAGAGACGCCCGAGCAAAAAATACCACACAATATTCCTGCACAAAAGAATATGTCGCCTCTATAATAATATATCAATTGGTAAGCTCTGTGTTTGAGGAAAACAAATATTCTCCTGCATCACGATGTTGGCATAGTACTAACATACCACAGCCAAGGTAACATCTCCTAGAACTAGAAGCTTGCTTGTTATATGCGCAAAATTATGCTTATACATGTAGGTGGTATTTTAACATCTAAAGCGGGAGAATTTGTATATATGAGCAATGAGAAATATTTTACTAAAAGGTACAAATCAGATCCAGCCTACACAAATATATATACTAATGCATGGAAACTCCTAGTCCTAATAACTCCGAAGCTGCAGTGGTCCAAGGAGAACTTTATCTTTTGGACATTGAAAGAAGTTTAACGAATTACACATATGAATATTGCAATATTATGTGGAAGGACATTTGTTTTCTTAGAAAAAGATACATCTCTGTAAGCTGTGCGAAAAATAAGTAGATCGAAGCACTAGTTTTCCTTGTGTTTGTTTGCACATGGTAGAGGCGAAAATATTTGTTTCCCCAAATTTTGAGAATCATAGTTTATTCCCACATGTACAAGTGGGAATTCTCAGGGTTTTTTTTTTTTTACTTAAAGTTAAAATGCTTCTGAAGCTTTTGGGTGAAAAACAACGAAGCTCCCTGCAGCTCAGGAGCCAACAGTCTACTGTCCTGATGTGGTGGACAAGGAGCGCCGATGGCTTGGAGTCAGGATGCTTGGGGAACGACTCTCACCACCGCATCGATCCAAGCCATCTCCTGGTGTACGCTCATCAAGACACATCCTTTCCGTCGGGCACAAGAGGCCTGCTGTTCCCCCCAAAAATTCAAGCGTGTATGGCAAATAATTTCTGCAAATCTATACGCCCACGACCTGCTGTTCTTGTTTCATCCATACACACGCCACAACAGAGCACGCACACATACATGAATCAAGCAGAAAACATACATCCACGGGAAATTTAACGGAACTTTTACCTCGGGGAGAAGCTCGGCGGCGACTGGGCGTCGGGGCGAGCTTGGGCCGCGACCTGGGTTCCCGCGGCGGAGGGCTGGGGCGGAGATGCGGTCCGACGGAGGGAGGTCTGGGGTCCACGGAGAGGGGGACTGGGGGAAGGGAGTGTGGGGGTGGCGGCGGCGCAAACCCTAGCACCGGTCTCTGCTCGCCATGTCGCCCGCGGCGGTGGGAAGGAGCAGAAGAAAACGCTTCGGGTGTGCGAGGGGAGGAGAGAAACAGAACAGGAGTGGAGTGTTGAGTTTGCGCTGTGCCCCCTCTCCACGCGACCAAGCCCGATGCAGGCCACGTGAAGGTCGCCGTACTGGGACGCCAGGGATATCTTCCGGTGCACCCGGTGCGGGCCAAAATCACTGTTTGACCGTTTAATCGAAAACCAGCATAATGAATCCCAATTCAAAACTTTGCCCCAGTCTGATCTCTTTTTTCATAACGCACTCACTAGTGGGGCTATGCTCAACACAATAGCGCCAAGCATAGGGGCGTTAAAGACCCTACCAGCGTGTGTGTGAACATAAATGTAATGTCGGTGAGAAATACGTATTCCCCCAAGCTTAGGCTTTTGGCCTAAGTTGGTCTATGGCCACGGCTGGCCTGACGGATATCCATAATAATAGTTGTTGGGGTCGTACTGTGATGAGGAGGAATAGTTGGGATCATACTGTGATGAAGAAGAAGACTCTGACTGCCACTGGCTGACAGTCATCTCTGGACCCCAAGAATAAACAGATTGTCGTGGAGGCTCATCTTGTGGTTCCTGTTCCGGGGCTGGTGCGGGATTCTTGTAATCTTGGACGGCAGCCCACGTAAGAAGGTAGGGTCCTACAAAATTAAACAAAGAAGAAGCAGGCAGGATAATAGTCTCAGGATGATGTTTGTTAAAGAACAATTGATATTTAAGCTCTCCTGCCCTATTCTTAACAATAAAATCATGTGCCACCATACTTTTATGATCTATATAAACACGGGGCAGCACCTTTTCTTCCTTCTCAGCATGCCTAATAGGTATGTTAAAATGTGCAGCTAGGCGTGTGGCATAGATGCCTCCAAAGATGGGACCCTTAGTACGGTTCATAATTAACCGTCTAGCAATAATACTGCCCATACTAAAAGTGTTATCACTGTATAAACCGTGGTGCGGAATAATTATATCAGGGATGCTGAGGTTTCCACAGTTTCCGCGTCCAATTAAACAACGACTAGCAAATAATGCAAGGTAACGTAAAACAGGAAAATGTATGCTAGTGATTCGTGCATCGAGAACCTTCCTAGTTTCTCCTACAGTAATAGTATCAATAAACCCAGCCACATCATCATGATGTGGTTCTTCTGTCTTGCCCTCAAAAGGGACTAAACAAATCCGACAGAAATCATAAAGTGACATCTCTTTATGCTCATCATATAAATGAAACTCCACCGTAGGTGGTGAGTTCCTAGAATGAAAATCAAAGTTTTTCACAAAAGTATTTATGAGTAAGAGATACTGATCGCATTGGTCGTGGAGGAAAACGGTGAGGCCTGCATGGTGAGTCAATTCATGAAAATCTTCACAGATACCGACTGCTCTCAAGAAATCATCAGAAGGCCATTCACACGCCCGAATCTCTGCGGTGCGCGGCAAATTATACTTAGCCTTCGGTGCCTTTTCCTTCGAGCTTTGGCTCGATGAGCCCCTCAAAAATCTCCTCATTATTTTTCTGAAATAACCTGAAATTCTTAGTAACTTCAAACAAAAGTAAACCAAACTCAATAATATTGATAGCAACTACTCCTACAAGTGCCCAGAGCCTAAATCAAGCATTAGAACTACTTAGAACCATATAAATTTGACATGCAAGCTCAAGAACATGGTCACCTATGCAGCACAAATTTGCAAAGAATAAAGCACTAGAACAAAAACTAATTGGACCAATGGAGGAGTCACATACCAAGGAACAATCTCCCCAAGCAGTTTTGCGAGAGGTGCTTTGAGCAAGGAGATTGAAAATCACAGCAAAAGTGGCCGGAACTCGTGCTTGAGTTGGTTTTTCGGTTTTGTGTGAGACAGAGGAAGAAGATGGGTGCTGGAATAAGTGGAGGAGGGCCACTGTGGGCCCATGAGGTAGGGGGCGCGCCCTAGAGGGGGGGGCGTCCACCACCCTCGTGGCCAGGTGGCAGCTCCTTCCGCGGTAATTTTTGCACAGTAAATCCTCAAATATTCCCGAAAAAATCATATTAAATTGGCATGGCATTCTGAGGACTTTTATTTTCATGATATTTTTATATTGCACGGATAAGTTAGGAAACAGACAGAAAAATAATATTTTTACTTTATTTAATATAAATAACAGAAAGTAAAAGTGGGGTACAAAAGGTTGTGCTTCTAGTTTCATCCATCTCATGCTCATAAAAAAGAATCCACTAACAAAGTTGATCAAATCTTGTTAACAAACTCATTCCGATAATCATGAAATCGGAGAAAATTCGAATAACACTAAGTTACCACAACGGGGATATGCACATCCCCAATAATAAGAATATCATATTTCTTCTTGACAGTAGGAAGAGGAAATTCAAAGCCTCCAAATATAATCGATGGAATTTTTCCAATAGAGTTGATACTATGAACTTGAGGTTGTTTCCTCGGAAAGTGTACTGTATGCTCATTACCATTAACATGAAAAGTGACATTGCCTTTGTTGCAATCAATAACAGCCCCTGCAGTATTAAAAAAGGTCTTCCAAGAATAATAGACATACTATCATCCTCGGGAATATCAAGAATAACAAAGTCCGTTAAAATAGTAACGTTTGCAACCACAACAGGCACATCCTCACAAATACCGACAGGTATAGCAGTTGATTTATCAGCCATTTGCAAAGATATTTCGGTAGGTGTCAGCTTATTCAAGTCAAGTCTATGATATAAAGAGAGAGGCATAACACTAACACCGGCTCTAAGATCACATAAAGCAGTTTTAATATAATTTCTTTTAATGGAGCAAGGTATAGTAGGTACTCCGGGGTCTCCAAGTTTCTTTGGTATTCCACCCTTAAAAGTATAATTAGCAAGCATGGTGGAAATCTCAGCTTCCAGTATCTTTCTTTTATTAGTAATGATATCCTTCATATATTTAGCATAAGGATTTGTTTTGAGCACATCAGTTAATCTCATATGCAAAAAGATAGGCCTAATCATTTCAGCAAAGCGCTCAAAATCCTCATCATCCTTTTTCTTGGATGGTTTCGGAGGAAAAGGCATGGGTTTCTGAACCCAAGGTTTCCTTTCTTTACCATGTTTCCTAGCAACAAAGTCTCTTTTATCATAACGTTGATTCTTTGATTGTGAGTTATCAAGATCAACAGCAGGTTCAATTTCTACATCATTATCATTACTAGGTTGAGCATCATCATGAACATCATCATTAATATTTTCATTAGGTTCATGTTCATTGCCAGATTGTGTTTCAGCATCAGACATAGAGATATCATTTGGATTATCAGGTGGTTTAGCAATAGGTTAACTAGAAGTTTGCACAGTTCTATCATTTTTCTTCTTCTTCTTTTTAGAAGAACTAGGAACATCAATATTATTTCTTTGAGAATCTTGCTCGATTCTCTTAGGGTGGCCTTCAGGATACAAAGGTTCCTGAGTCATTCTACCAGTTCTAGTAGCCACTCTAACAGCATAATCGTTTTTCTTACTATTCATTTCATCAAGCACTCCTTTTTGGGCCTTAAGTACTTGTTCTACTTGAGTGGTAACCATAGAAGCATGTTTGCTAACAAGTTTAAGTTCACCTTTAATATTAGCCATATAATCACCCAAGCATCTAATGATATAAGCATTTTCTTTTAATTGTCTACCAAAATAAGCATTGAAGTCGTCTTGCTTAAACATAAAGTTATCAAACTCATCCAAGCACTGACTAGCAATTTTAGTAGGAGGGACTTCAGGTTTATCATATCTATAGAGAGAATTTACCTTTACTACCTGTGTCGGGATATCGGGATCAGGAGGTTCTTCAATAAATAAAGAATTAAGATCATATGTTTCTTCAACAGGCGGTGAATTAAGACCATATATTTCTTCAATAGGAGGTAAATTCTTAACGTCTTCAGCTTTAATAACTTTCTCTTTCATAGATTTCTTTGCCTCTTGCATATCTTCGGGACTGAGAAATAGAATGATAACCCACAAGTATAGGGGATCGCAATAGTTTTCGATAAGTAAGAGTGTCGAACCCAATGAGGAGCTAAAGGTAGAACAAATATTCCCTCAAGTTCTATCGACCACCGATACAACTCTACGCACGCTTGACGTTCGCTTTACCTAGAACAAGTATGAAACTAGAAGTACTTTGTAGGTGTTTTCGGAAAGGCTTTGGAAGAAAGTAAAGAGCATGAAAATATAACTAGGGCCTGTTTAGATAAAGAAAAAATAAAGTAAATATAATGAGTGTGGAAAAGTGGTGGTAGGAGTTGCGAAATTGTCCCTTAAGCAATTGACTACTTTACTAGACCGATAGCAAGTATTATGTGGGAGGGGCCACTGCTAGCATGTCATCCCTTACTTGGAATTCTATGCACTTATGATTGGAACTATTAGTAAGCATCCGCAACTACTAATGTTCATTAAGGTAAAACCCAACAATAGCATTAAGATATATTGGTCCCCCTTCAATCCCGTATGCATCAATTTCTATGCTAGGTTATAGCTTCTGTCACTCTTGCCCTCCAATACATAGTCCTATCAACATACAACTAACCCTATGGCGTGATCCACGCGCGCGCTCATATGATGGGCACCAAAGGACAGCAACATAACCACAAGAAAATTAAATCAATCATAGCAATTCATCAACCACCGATAGGACAACGAAAATCTACTCAGACATCATAGGATGGCAACACATCATTGGATAATAATATGAAGCATAAAGCACCATGTTCAAGTAGAGGGTACAGCGGGTTGTTGGAGAGTGGACCGCTATAGATAGAGGGGGGAAGGTGATGGAGATGTTGGTGAAGATGGCGAAGGTGTTGGTGAAGATCGCGGTGATGATGATGATGGCCACGGCGGCGTTCCGGCGCCACCGGAGGAGAGGGGGAGAGGGGCCCCCTTCTTCGTCTTCTTCCTTGACCTCCTCCCTCGATGGGAGAAGGGTTTCCCCTCTAGTCCTTGGCCTCCATGGCATGGGAGGGGCGATAGCCCCTCCGAGATTGGATCTATATCTCTGTTTCTCTTTGGTTCTGCGTTCTCCTCTGGCTCTGTTTCACCGTTTCGTATATATATGGAGATTCGTAACTCCGATTGGCCTGAAACCTTTGCCGTGATTTTTTCCCGAATATTAGCTTTCTTGCGGCAAAAGAAGAGCGTCAACCGCCTTATGGTGGACTCACGAGGGTAGGGGGCGCGCCCTAGGGGGGGGGGGCCTGCCTCGTGACCACCTCGGGCACTGGTTCGCGTTGATTTTTCTTCTGAATTTTCCATATTTTCCAAAAATAGGCTCCGTTCGTTTTTATCCCGTTTGGACTCCGTTTGATATGGATATTCTGCGAAACCAAAAACATGCAACAGACAGGAACTGGCACTGGGCACTGGATCAATATGTTAGTCCCAAATATAATATAAAAAGTTGCCAAAAAGTATATGAAAGTTGAATAATATTAGCATGGAACAATCAAAAATTATAGATACGACGGAGGCGTATCATAGAACACCTCTCTTCTTCGGAGTTGGTTTAGGAATAGGCTCAGTAATTGGAGTAGGAGCTGGCTCAGGCGGTGCCCAATTATTTTCATTTGTCAACATATTATTTAATAGAATTTCAGCTTCATCCGGTGTTCTTTCCCTGAGAAGAGAACCAGCACAACTATCCAGGTAATCTCTGGAAGCATCGGTTAGTCCATTATAAAAGATATCAAGTATTTCGGGTTTCTTAAGAGGATGATCAGGCAAAGCATTAAGTAACTTGAGAAGCCTCCCCCAAGGTTGTGGGAGACTCTCTTCTTTAATTTGCACGAAATTGTATATTTCCCTCAAAGCAGCTTGTTTCTTATGAGCAGGGAAATATTTAGCAGAGAAGTAATAAATCATATCCTGGGGACTATGCACACAACTAGGATCAAGAGAATTAAACCATATCTTAGCATCACCCTTTAATGAGAATGGAAATATTTTGAGTATATAGAAGTAATGCGATCTCTCATCATTAGTGAATAGGGCAGCTATATCATTTAACTTAGTAAGATGTGCCACAACAGTTTCAGATTCATAGCCATAAAACGGATCAGATTCAACCAAAGTAATTATATCAGGATCAATAGAGAATTCATAATCCTTATCAGGAACACAAATAGGTGAAGTAGCAAAAGTAGGGTCGGGTTTCATTTGATCTCTAAGTGATTCTTTGTTCCATTTGACTAATAGCCTCTTAAGCTCACATCTATCTTTGCAAGCTAAAATAGCGGCAGAATATTCCATATCAAAAAGATAACCCTCAGGAATAGCAGGCATATTTTCATCATCACTATCATCGTCGTATTCAGATTCAATAATTATTTTTCTCTAGCCCTAGCAATTTGTTCATCAAGAAATTCACCAAGGGGCACAGTAGTATCAGGCATAGAAGCAGTTTCATCATAAGTATCATGCATAGCAGAAGTGGCATCATCAATAACATGCGACATATCAGACCGAATAGCAGAAGAAGGTGTAGGTGTCGCAAACTTACTCATAACAGAAGGTGAACCAAGTGCAGAGCTAGATGGCAGTTCCTTACCTCCCCTCGTAGTTGAGGGATAGATCTTGGTTTTTGGATCTCTCAAGTTCTTCATAGTGTCCAGCAGATATAAATCCCAAGTGACTCAAAGAATAGAGCTATGCTCCCCGGCAACGGCGCCAGAAATTAGTCTTAATAACCCGCAAGTATAGGGGATCGCAACAGCTTTCGAGGGTAGAGTATTCAACCCAAATTTATTGATTCGACACAAGGGGAGACAAATAATATTCTCAAGTATTAGCAGTTGAGTTGTCAATTCAACCACACCTGGAAACTTAGTATCTGCAGCAAAGTGTTTAGTAGCAAAGTAATATGATAGTGGTGGTAGCAGCAACAAAAGTAAAGACAACAAAAGTAATGTTTTTGGTATTTTGTAGTGATTGTAACAGTAGTAGCAGAAAAGTAAATAAGCGTAAACCAGTATATGGAAAACTCGTAGGCACCAGATCAGTGATGGATAATTATGCTGGATACGGTTCATCATGTAACAGTCATAACATAGGGTGACACAGAACTAGCTCCAATTCATCAATGTAATGTAGGCATGTATTCCGTATATAGTCATACGTGCTTATGGAAAAGAACTTGCATGACATCTTTTGTCCTACCCTCCCGTGGCAGCAGGGTCCTATTGGAAACTAAGGGATATTAAGGCCTCCTTTTAATCGAGAACCGGAACAAAGCATTAGCACATAGTGAATACATGAACTCCTCAAACTATGGTCATCACCGGGAGTGGTCCCGATTATTGTCACTTCGGGGTTGCCGGATCATAACACATAGTAGGTGAGTATAGACTTGCAAGATAGGATCAAGAACTCACATATATTCATGAAAACATAATAGGTTCAGATCTGAAATCATGGCACTCGGGCCCTAGTGACAAGCATTAAGCATAGCAAAGTCATAGCAACATCAATCTCAGAGCATAATGGATACTAGGGATCAAACCCTAACAAAACTAACTCGATTACATGATAAATATCATCCAACCCATCACCGTCCAGCAAGCCTACGATGGAATTACTCATGCACGACGGTGAGCATCATGAAATTGGTGATGGAGGATGGTTGATGATGACGACGGCGATGAATCCCCCTCTCCGGAGCCCCGAACGGACTCTAGATCAGCCCTCCCGAGAGGTTTTAGGGCTTGGCGGCGGCTCCGTATCGTAAAACGCGATGATTTCTTCTCTCTGATTTTTTCTCTCCGAAAGCAAATATATAGAGTTGGAGTTGGCGTCGGAGGGCATCCAGGGGCCCACGAGGTAGGGGGCGCGCCCTAGGGGGGGCGCCCCCCACCCTCATGAGAAGGGTGTGGCCTCCCTGGTCTTCATCTTTGGCGAGGATTTTTTATTATTTTTTCTAAGATGTTCCGTGGAGTTTCAGGTCATTCCGAGAATATTTGTTTTCTGCACATAAAACAACACCATGGCAATTCTGTTGAAAACAGCGTCAGTCAGGGTTAGTTCCATTCAAATCATACAAGTTAGAGTCCAAAACAAGGGCAAAAGTGTTTGGAAAAGTAGATACGACGGAGATGTATTAGTGGGCAGCGGATTTCTTCGTCGTCCGCATCCCATCCTAGCCGGACATAGTTCGGCCAAGGTTCTCCTGACAAAGAGAGGGACTTTAATGAATTTAGCACATCGCCACAAGGCGAGTTCTGAAAGATATCCGCGGAGGTAAACTCCATGATCGGTGTCCAATCGGATTCGATGGGCATGGATGCAGGCGGTTCGGAGCCCGTGGCCGGGGACGAATCCAACGGTTCAGCAATACAGCTCTCGTCAGGGGTGAAGTTAGTATCCGGCTCTATTGCCACTGAGAGAGCAGCCTACATGGTGGGGTGAGGGAGTCCGGGATTAGGGGGTGTTCGGGTAGCCGGACTATACCTTCAGCCGGACTCCTGGACTATGAAGATACAAGATTGAAGACTTCGTCCCGTGTCCGGATGGGACTTTCCTTGGCGTGGAAGGCAAGCTTGGCGACGCGATATTCAAGATCTCCTACCATTGTAACCGACTCTATGTAACCCTAACCCTATCCGGTGTCTATATAAACCGGAGGGTTGTAGTCCGTAGGACAGAATCAACTCCATACACAATCATACCATAGGCTAGCTTCTAGGGTTTAGCCTCCTTGATCTCGTGGTAGATCTACTCTTGTACTACCCATATCATCAATATTAATCAAGCAGGAGTAGGGTTTTACCTCCATCGGGAGGGCCCGAACCTGGGTAAAACAAAGTGTCCCCAGTCTCCTGTTACCATCCGGCCTAGACGCACAGTTCGGGACCCCCTACCCAAGATCCGCCGGTTTTGACACCGACATTGGTGCTTTCATTGAGAGTACCTCTGTGCCGTCACAATCAGGAAGGATGCCTTCTCCCGTCTTCAAAGACAGCGCCATTGCTAAGGGAGCCTTGGTTGTTGGCCAAACCCTCCGGCTAGGTGGTTCCCTCGTGACCGCCTGTTCGGCTGTTGCGCCGACGGTGACCTCTCTGGTCATCAAAAGCAATCTACACGTCAGCTCGGAACTCGTCGAGCAGTTAGATCCAATGGAGCTCTCTTCCGTAAACGAGCTCTTGGATCGCATCGCCGCCCTGGGGGTCGCTACGGATTACGACCAGGTTGGGCTTAAGCCCGATCTAAGAGAAATTAACTCTCCTCAAGTCACCCACCACGTTGCTGTGGTAGAGGCGTAGTGCGGCGACCCTTCATCTATTTTAAGGACTAGTTACGTCCGAATTCCCGATCCCTCCAAGCCGGATACCCGCAGAGGGGAGGATGTAACTCAAGACCTGAGCTTAGAATCAGGCAACGGGCCAGATTCGTTGGATAACGTCCAGGAATCCGAACTTCAGAATTCGGAAACTCTTCGGCCTCCGAATCTTGGATTGGGTGAGGTTTCAGATTCAACGACACCCACCCACCCGAACATAAGCGATCTCTCCCAAGTCAGGCAGAGGCCCGACGAAACAGTACATCATTTCTGGGCCAGATTCCTCCTGGTTATGAATAGGATAAAGGATTACCGCGAGGGAGACGCAATATCAATCTTCTGCATTAATTGCACGGACGAGGGAATCCTTAACGCCATAAGTCGTCGTGATATTACACGCTTCGCTGACTTGGCGTCCATAGTACAAAAGTACTGTGCGATGGAAAGTGCCTGGAAAACCGAATTAAAATTTTGGGATAATCCGGCCTTGAATAATAACCCGGTCCGAACTAAGAGGGTGCATCACCATAAGACACCCGGGATAAAAAGAAAAAACCAAAACCCTTTATAGGGCATGGAACCGTACTAGAAAAGTGGCTTGATGGACCCTGTAAAATTCACAGTACAGAGGACGCCACACCAACTCACAGCCTTAGAGCATGTTGGATACTCCGGCAGGTAGCCAAGATTGGCGAGGACCTCTTAAATCGGGAGGCCGCAGAAAGCTAGCCCGAGGACACTAGTACCATTCTCACAGTCTTCGAGACTTTCGCATCAAACAATATGCGAAAAAGAACACTCCACAACCTCGCCGAAGTCTATCAAGTTGCAACAATAAATCCATGGAGCGACACTGCTATCACCTTCAACGCAAGTGATGAACCTAGATTCTGAACAGCCCGAGCACCAGCCGCATTGGTCCTCAGTCCCATAGTGGACGGCTTTCGCCTCACCAAGGTGCTCATGGATGGAGGCAGCGGACTGAACCTCATTTATGAGGAAACCCTTCAAAAAATGGGAATAGAATGGAACCGCATCGAGCAAAGCAGCACAACCTTTAGAGGAATAATCCCCAGTCGGGAAGCGTGCTGCACAGGAAAAATCACACTAGATGTGGTGTTCGGCACGCCGGATAATTACAGGTCCGAAGAAGTCATGTTTCAGGTGGCCCCGTTTAAAAGCGGACATCACGCCTTACTAGGGCGGGAAGCATTCACAATCTTCCAAGCGATACCCCATTACGGGTACGTGAAGCTTAAGATGCCCGGGCCGAATGGAATTATCACTCTAGCTAGTGATCCAGACATAGCACTCCGCGCCGAAAACAAAACGGCTGCATTAGCCCTTGAGGCACTATCCGAAGCCTTAGCGGCCGAGGAACTGACCGCGCCGCGCTCCACGGTTAATAGGGATGACGTGATACTCGACAAAAGATCCAAATCCACATCCTTCAAGCTAGCTGACGAAATAGTCAAATTCCAGGTCCATCCAACGGACCCGAATAAAACAGCTTCCATCGGGGCACGACTGAACCCCGATGTTGACGCCGCACTGCGAGAGTTCCTATGAGAGAATTGGGACATTTTTGCCTGGCACCCTTCAGACATGCCAGGGATCCCACGCAGGCTGGCCGAACACAGCTTAAATATCCTAAAAGGATTCAAGCCTGTCAAACAAGCCCTTCGACATTTCTCTGAACCCAAGAGACAGGCTATGGGAGAAGAGCTAGCCAAGCTATTGGAGGCCGGATTCATTAGAGACATAAAACATCTGGACTGGCTAGCAAACCTGGTGATGGTACCAAAGAAGGACAAATCCTGGCGCCTGTGTGTCGACTTTAAAGACCTTAACAAGGCTTGCCCAAAGGATCCCTTCCCCCTCCCCTGTATCGATCAAATTATCGATGCCACCGCAGGACACGACTCGTTGTGTTTCCTCGACGCATACTCCGGTTACTATCAAATCAAGATGGTGGAATCAGACCAAGCTGCAACAGCATTCATCACACCATACGGCCCATTCTGCTTCAACACAATGCCCTTCGGGCTAAAAAACGCCGGCGCAACATATCAGCGCATGATCCAGACATGTCTGGCAAATCAGATCGGCAAAACAGTGGAGGCATATGTGGAGGATGTGGTCATCAAATCAAGACATGTCGAATCTCTAGTAGACGACTTGAGGCTCACATTTGATAACCTCCGAAAATACGACATCAAGCTCAACCCGGAAAAATGCGTCTTCGGCGTTCCAGCCGGAAAGCTCTTGGGCTTCATCATATCCGGTAGCGGAATTGAAGCAAATCCGGCCAAGATCCGAGCTTTGTCACAATTGGATATCCCAAAGGACCTCAAACAAATACAAAAGCTAACCGGATGCGTGGCGGCTCTAAGCTGCTTCATCTCCCGCTTGGGAGAAAAGGCACTGCCCCTTTATCGCCTACTCCGGCGCACCGAACACTTCGAGTGGACGGACGCCGCCACGGCTGGACTCGAGGAAACAAACCCAGTCTTGGCCGCACCTAACACTAGCGAACCAATGCTATTGTACATTGCAGCAACACATCAAGTTGTCAGCGCAGTGCTCATTGTCGAGCGGGAAATGGACGGACACAAACTCCCCCTTCAAAGGCCGGTCTACTACGTGTCCACTGTCCTCACTCCATGCAAATCACGGTACCCGCATTATCAAAAAATTGCATACACAGTATTCATGGCATCCCGAAAGCTACGACACTACTTTTCAAGAGTGTTCCATAACAGTAGCCTCGGAAGTACCACTTAACGATATTCTCAACAACCACGATGCAACGGGGCCGGATCGCAAAATGGGCCATCGAGCTCCTCCCGTTCGATATAACCTATAAGCCATGGTGAGCTATCAAATCGCAAGTTTTGGCCGACTTCGTCGCAGAATGGACGGAGGCCGAACTCCCTAAAGAATATGGCACATACTCAAACTGGATCATGCATTTTGACGGCTCCAAAATGTTGGCCAGATTGGGGGCTGGCGTCGTTTTAACGTCCCCCACAGGAGACACAGTCCAGTATGTACTCCAAATTATGTACACAGACTCCAACAACGCAGCCGAATACGAGGCCCTTCTACATGGCCTCCGGATGGCAGTATCCATGGGCATTCAACGCCTAGAGCTACGCGGGGATTCGAACCTCGCGATATCCCAAATAAATGGCGACTTTGATGCCAAGGACCCAGAAATGGCAGCTTATCGCAACGCCGTCCTAAAAATGTCAGCTCGGTTCGAAGGGCTGGAATTTCATCATATAGCCCGAGAAAACAATCAAACAGCGGACGTCCTAGCACGCATCGGAGCCAAACACGATGCGGTCCCCCCAACATCTTTTTGGAAAGATTGTTCAGGCCATCTGTAACATGGGAGGGGGAACCCGAAAATAACAGCCCGGACCACACTACTCGACGCCGAACAATCAGACACAATTGGAGGCTCTACCAATGAAATTACACCTTCAGCCCACGTAACAATGGCGGTCATCGCCCCGTGGACAGAACCATTCCTAGCCTACCTTACTAGGCAGGAACTCCCGGAGGATCAAAACAAGGCTCTCTGCATAGTGCGGCGATCTAAAGCCTACAGAGTCCATGAGGGAGAGCTTTATAAGAAAAGCACTACCGGAGTCCTTCAAAGGTGCATCTCCGAAGAGGAAGGGCAGAACCTTCTGGCTGAAATTCATGTCGGACTCGGTGGTCACCACGCCGCTGCTCGGTCCCTTGTTAGCAAGGCTTTCCGTACAGGCTTTTATTGGCCGACGGCCCAGGCAGATGCTCAGGACTTAGTCCAATGATGCGCTGGTTGCCAATGTTTTGCCAACCAAAGCCATATGCCACCCACCGCACTCCAAACTATACCAATTACCTGGCCTTTTGCGGTCTGGGGGCTTGACATGGTCGGACCCCTTAAAGGCGGGACCGATAAGAAAAAAAATACTTACTGGTCATGGTGGATAAATTCACCAAATGTATAGAAGCCAAGCCTGTTAAAACAGCCGAATCCGGACCTGTGATAGACTTCATATCCGGGGTTGTACACCATTATGGCGTCCCCCACAGCATCATAACCGATAACGGTACAAACTTTACCGTAGACGAGGTAAAACTCTGGTGCCAAAACATGGGCATCAAGCTCGATTATGCTTCCGTCTATCACCCACAAACCAACGGCCAGGTCGAACGTGCAAATGGTCTCATTATGAGCGGCATCAAACCCAGATTAGTGCGGTCCCTTAAGGAATCTAATACGCACTGGGTAGAGGAGCTCGACTCCGTACTCTGGGGGCTGCGGACCATGCCAAATCGCACCACCGAATACACACCATTTTTCATGGTACACGGTGCAGAGGCAGTTCTGCCCTGCGACATAATTCATGACTCACCTAGAGTGCGCATGTACGAAGAAAGAGAAGCCGAGCTCGATCGGCAGGACAACTTGGACGCCTTGGAGGAGGAGCGTGATGTGGCAAAAACCCGTTCCGCATTTTATCAACAGCAGGCCCGAAGATATCAAAGCAGAGAAGTACGTGCCAAAAATTACAATGTTGGCGAACTAGTTCTACGCCTGCCGGATAAGAAAAAGAACAAACTCAAGCCCAAGTGGGAGGGTCCATTCATAATCGACCAAGTCCTGACTGGCGGGGCGTACCGCCTGCGAGATGCGTCGGATAACCGACTCGAGCCGAACCCGTGGAACGCCACCCGTCTCAGAAGATTCTATGCCTAGCGCCGGACCCTGTGTTCGTCTCCTTCCTCTGTCCATTTTTTGCATTTTTTATGTCTTACATTTCTCTCCTTCCCCTCTTTTCTTTTCTAGCCCTTAAAGGCTTATCTAGTGATGCGCCACTCGCGCTCATTAAACCTGGGGGCTTCTTTAACAGAAGCTTATTTATACGGGCTTCATGCCCAACACATGCGTCAAACTTCCGCATATACCTTTTTCTTCACCATTATATGCATCGATATGACTTAAGTTTTGGCCAAGCTGGGTTGCCTGGCTCCTGTGCTTACCCCTACGTTCCCGATTGTTCGGCTAGGCAGTAAAGGGAGCACCTCTGCGATTGTTACTGCCGGGTCAGCCGGATGTGTACCTCAGACTGGGTGAAGCCGAAAGCTAGCGTTCTTAAGGGAATATTCGGTCGGTGAGATAAAAGATGATCTTTTTACCCATTTTATGCGCCCCCAGATGCTTTTTTTTCTGCGTCTTTCTACGCAGTCCGGACATGCACTTTAGGGCATGCCTCCCAGCGAAAGGAACCCCTAACGGAACTATTCTCTCTGGAAGATGTTTCTTACTAACCATGTAATATAACATAACTAATTGGGCACTTGTCTGATAAAGCACTAATGACCCCTACACCTGGTCTCCACGCATACCACGGTTCTTATATAACCGCTATGGTATTCGGACACACTCCGGACTGTCAGGTCCCGAGGTTGAAGCAAAAAGGTCGGCAACGACAAACGATCTACAATCCGGCTGGAAGGCATTACACATGTCAATTCAATATTACATAGTCATTCTGACTAATTGTATTCCTCTTCTATGCCATCTAACAGGCTGTCTAGTTTACAGTCCTACTGGGAATACTTCGCGGCCAACTCTACTTGGCAGTATACTAAGCTCACAGGGATCTCCTTCCCGTCAGGCCCCATTGGTCCGACCTCGGCCATGTGGTTTGGGTCAGACTTCGTAAAACGGGTATTCACCATGGCCCAGGCTTCCCGAGCGCCTTGTCGGCAGGCCGATATCTTCCACAAACGGAAGCGCCGCCGAGCTCCCTTCAGCTTCTCCGCAAGCTCTCCAAGGCCCTCGGGCACGGAGTGGGCATGCCATAAGGCTTGGGCAATGCCTCGCATCGCCTGCCGAACTCGCTCGTGTAGTTGCATGAGTTCGGGAAGAAGATCACCCGTAGAACCGGGCATCTCCTCTGCAGGACGACCTGTGAGCATACCTACAGACATTACTCTGTTAGTCGACTTCCTCGCCGAACTCTTTTTTTTCAAGGTTCGTTCAAGCACTTACTAAAAATGCCGCATCGAAGCCGCTGATTCTCCTTTGTGGAGTCCAAAAGCTGGCCGAGAACAATGCCTGAAGATCATTCTCCTCTCGCCTCCTTGGTGTTGGCATCCTGAAGATCATTCTTCTCTCGCCTCACCCTCGTCAACATACTCTCACCGGCCTTTAGCTGACGTAAGAGTTGTTGCTTGTCCGGATCGAGTCCGGCGCCATCTGCAATTTGATTTGTCAGATTTGCACCCACACCACACAATACTAGTCTCTCAAAGTGTATTTTACCTGAGGGGGTCTCTTGGGGCTCCCCTGCTGCGGCTAGTGCGGCCTCTAGTTGGGCCTTGCACTTTTCCAGCTCTTGGGACATGCCAGTATTCTTCTCTGTAAGAACCTGCATATTAAATGATCCTTAAATCAGTTGTTCTAACTGTTTCAAGTCTCGGGGGCTACTGGCATGTGTACATATTTAGCCAAAATTTTCTTACCCGTATGTCTTTCACATACTGCTCCGTGGCTCTGGTTAAACCATTTTGAGCAGCACGGAGGTACGCATCTCCCGAATTAAAGGCATCTAAAGCCTCTCGGGAGAAACAAGCGTCGCGTAGAGTTGTCCGGCGACGCCTGTGGTTCATGGCACTCTCCACTTCTGAATTTGTGGCGGACAGCCTGTCCGCATCCTCTGTCGGAGGAACGTCCGGTGCGCGCCTTGTACTCGTCTCCGCTTCCTGGCCAGACATTGGAGCCTGGCTGGTGGAGGCACGATTGGCAACCTCTTCGGATGCAGTCCGGCGAGGTCTCTTCGTCCTGAAGATAGCACGAGCATTAATATACCCTGACAGAGTAACTCCAGGGAAACAAAGGGTGCACTATACCTTTGCACCGGCATTTCAGTCCGGACTTCATTTCTTTTTGCCCTACGGGGCTCTGCGGCCCCTCTTTGGCTGACCGTCGTAGATTCGGCCTCCTGCCTCGGAAATCTCCCCTGCAAAACACGGTTGACGTCAGAAACACCGAAATACGCAAGAGTGGAATCCCTCTCAAGGGAATGAGACTCCGGTTTTCATCACCTGGGGGGCGGAATTAACCCTGGGTAATCCGCTGTGATGGCTACCAAGGTATTGTCCTTGCTTAGTTGATAAAACACCCCATCGATAAGCTCCACCGATATATCCAGATCCTCTTCGGAGTCCGGATCGAGGGACCGTTCTGGGTCCTCGGGTTGTGGAGGGCGGCTGCTTATGTTCTTTACCTCCTGTCGCAGTCCCTGCATTGAAGTTGTTAGACTACCTATCTAACCACGGGGGTATAAAACAAACGGGCAAGCGCAGTTGTTCACTTACCCAACTTGGAGGATCATTCATACTGAATCCGGCCCGCGGATTGACGCGAGGAATTCCTCCTTTTCTCCCTTGTACAGAGAGGATAAGGTCTTTTCTAGGACGGCGGCCGAGTCCGGCCCTTTACGACCGTAACGGGTGGCGTCATCCTTCCTGTTGAATTCCCACATTGGGTGGCCTCTATATTGAAGCGGCTGTACCCCCCGCATAATGCATGCGGCCATGACTCCAATCAAGGTTAGTACGGAATGAGCTAACAGCCTTATCCGGCCCATCAGGTAAAGGACGTCTCTGTCACTTTCTCTCTGAGGGCTCCGCGCACGCCAGCTCAAACGTTTCTTCAATGGAGCACTGTGGAACTCAGGGAGACCGGCCCGGATAGGGTCCGGTAGCGGGACGTCCTCTATATAAAACCATTCCGAAGGCCAGCCCTCGGACGCTTCCTTTGGGGTTCCGGATAAGTATCCGGTCCCGGCGATGCGCCATACTTTGGCTCCGCCCACTTGGTATATGGACCCCTTCTGAGAACCGGGCACCAGGCAGAATAACCTCTTCCACAGTGTGAAATGGGCTTCAACGCCTAAAAATAGCTCGTAGAGAGCGACGAAACCCGCAATATGCAATACGGAGCCGGGCGTGAGATTGTGCAGCTGGAGGCCGTAAAACTCCAGAAGCCCGCGGAGAAATGGGTGAATCGGAAATCCCAGTCCCCTTAGCAGATAGGGGACAAGGCACACCCGCTCTCCTTTAGAAGGATTGGGGGTGCTCTCCGCTTGTTTTCCGCCATTATAGCTGGCGAGACCGGCTCAGACCGGGACCATGCATGCCTGAGGGAGAAATCCCTTGGCCTAAAGCGATGCTAACTCACTATGCGGGATGGTGCAACTCTCCCAGTCCCCGGGTTTGGGACCGGAGGGGCGAGGGGTGGAGCTGCGACGGTTGGTCATGTTGGAATAGACCTTTGCTGGAGGCGCTCTGATGATTACTCGCAGAAGGGAGAAGGTGTGGCTTGGATCTAAATCCCCATCCTATTAAATAGACGGCCGGTTTATACGGCTAGGGGTGTGAATGTAAAAACGCCCCGACTTTTTGCATTTGTTTTACACGTGGAAGATGGCCATTATTGGGCAGGGAAGCCGAGGAGCGCTACCTTACAAGAATCAGACATTATTCCTACAGGTACACAAGATTTGGAGAAGAACCCGCCTTGCAATGCCGAACAATTTGCGCGCCGAACTCGTCGTCATTGAAGCCTGGTTCGGGGGCTACTGAGGGAGTCCGGGATTAGGGGGTGTTCGGGTAGCCGGACTATACCTTCAGCCGGACTCCTGGACTATGAAGATACAAGATTGAAGACTTCATCCCGTGTCCGGATGGGACTTTCCTTGGCATGGAAGGCAAGCTTGGTGACGCGATATTCAAGATCTCCTACCATTGTAACCGACTCTGTGTAACCCTAACCCTATCCGGTGTCTATATAAACCGGAGGGTTGTAGTCCGTAGGACAGAATCAACTCCATACACAATCATACCATAGGCTAGCTTCTAGGGTTTAGCCTCCTTGATCTCGTGGTAGATCTACTCTTGTATTACCCATATCATCAATATTAATCAAGTAGGAGTAGGGTTTTACCTCCATCGAGAGGGCCCGAACCTGGGTAAAACAAAGTGTCCCCAGTCTCCTGTTAGCATCCGGCCTAGACGCATAGTTCGGGACCCCCTACCCGAGATCCGCCGGTTTTGACACCGACATGGGGTCTATCCACCCGTCCTCGGATGGCGCAATTTGCTCCGGATTTAAGGCCGGAGTAGTTGCAGGTGTGATCTCCTGAAAACTGTCCGACGGTAGAGCTAAATCATGCTCGTCCTAATCGTGCAGCGCACCTGACATGGGCTCGAATCCGTCGAAGATCAAGTCTCCGTGGATGTTGGCAGTGTAGTTTAAGTTTCCGAACCTGACTTGACGGCCAGGGGCGTAGCTCTCGATCTGCTCTAGATGGACAAGCGAGTTGGCCCGCAGTGCGAAGCCGCCGAATACGAAGATCTGTCCGGGGAGGAAAACCTCACCCTGGACCGCATCGTTACCGATGATCGAAGGAGCGATCAAGCCTTACGGTGACGGCACAGTGGAACTCTCAATGAAAGCACCAATGTCGGTGTCAAAACCGGCGGATCTCGGGTAGGGGGTCCCGAACTATGCGTCTAAGGCGGATGGTAACAAGAGGCAGGGGACACGATGTTTACCCAGGTTCGGGCCCTCTCGATGGAGGTAATACCCTATGTCCTTATTGATTGATCTTGAGTTGATCTACCACGAGATTATAGAGGCTAAACCCTAGAAGCTAGCCTATGGTATGATTGTATGTTGTCCTATGGACTAAACCCTCCGGTTTATATAAACACCGGAGGGGGCTAGGGTTACATAGAGTCGGTTACAAGGGAGGAGATCTACATATCCGTATTGCCAAGCTTGCCTTCCACGCCAAGGAAAGTCCCATCCGGACACGGGACGAAGTCTTCAATCTTGTATCTTCATAGTCCGACAGTCCGGCCAAAGTATATAGTCCGGCTGTTCAGAGACTCCCTAATCCAGGACTCCCTCACTAGGCCTCTCATATATAGCGAGGGTAGACACACGATGTAATCTATGCCAACATAATAGCACCAAAATGCAGGGGACGCCGGCTACTTGTGCTGGCGTCCAGGGCGACTGGGTGCGGTATTGTAGTGGTGTCATGGAGAAGAGCGCCCATAGTCAGGCCCCGGGGATGTAGCCATATCGGTGAACCTCGTTAACAAATCTCGGTGTCGTGCTCGTGTGATTGCTGGGTCCTCGGATGAGCGACGGTATGCCTCAATTTTATTCTAACAAGTGGTATCAGAGGAGATAAAAATCCAACATGATACGTTAGTACATTGGAAAGCTTTGGCAGGAAGTGCAACTCTAGCATCGAGAGTTGAGCCAGGAGTTGCTTTCATGTGAAGATCAACTAGTTGTATCCTCTACTAGTAGTACACATGTAATGTACTTGGACATCATATGGATAGCTCAAGTAATTTTTGTTGGGAAACGGAGTAATTTCAAAAAAATTCCTATGGCACATGCAAGATCCATCCAGGTGATGCATAGCAATGAGAGGGGAGAGTGTTGTCCACGTACCCTCGTAGACCGTAAGCAGAAGCGTTATGACAACACGGTTGATGTAGTCGTACGTCTTCACAATCTGACCGATCCTAGCACCAAAGATATGGTGATACGTCTCCGTCGTATCTACTTTTCCAAACACTTTTGCCCTTGTTTTGGACTCTAACTTACATGATTTGAATGGAACTAACCCAGACTGACGCTGTTTTCAACAGAATTGCCATGGTCTTATTTATGTGCAGAAACAAAAGTTCTCAGAATGACCTGAAACTCCACAGAGCGTATTTTTGGAAATAATAAAAAATACTGGCAAAAGATCCAGGCCAGGGGGACCACACCCTAGCCACGAGGGTGGGGGCGCGCCTGCCCCCATGGGCGCGCCCGCTACCTCATGGGCCCCCTGGAGCTCCTCCGACCTGAACTCCAACTCTATATATTCGTGTTCGGAGAGAGAAAAATCAGACAGAAGGATTCATTGCGTTTTACGATACGGAGCCACCGCCAAGCCCTAAAACCTCTCGGGAGGCTGATCTGGAGTCCGTTCGGCACTCCGGAGAGGGGAATCCATCACCATCGTCATCGTCAACCATCCTCCATCACCAATTTCATGATGCTCACCGCCGTGCATGAGTAATTCCATCATAGGCTTACTGGACGGTGATGGGTTGGATGAGATTTATCATGTAGTCGAGTTAGTTTTGTTAGGGTTTGATCCCTAGTATCCACTATGTTCTGAGATTGATGTTGCTATGACTTTGCTATGCTTAATGCTTGTCACTAGGGCCCGAGTGTCATGATTTCAGATCTAAACCTGTCATGTTTTCATCAATATATGAGTGTTCTTGATCCTATCTTGCAAGTCTATAGTCACCTACTATGTGTTATGATCCGGCAACCCCGAAGTGACAATAATCAGGACCACTCCCGGTGATGACCATAGTTTGAGGAGTTCATGTATTCACTATGTGTTAATGCTTTGGTCCAGTACTCTATTAAAAGGAGGCCTTAATATCCCTTAGTTTCCGCTAGGACCCCGCTGCCACGGGAGGGTAGGACAAAAGATGTCATGCAAGTTCTTTTTCATAAGCACGTATGACTATATTCAGAATACATGCCTACATTACATTGATGAATTGGAGCTAGTTCTATGTCACCCTAGGTTATGACTATTACATGATGAACCGCATCCGGCATAATTTTCTATCACCGATCCATTGCCTATGAGCTTTCCATATATTGTTCTTTGCTTATTTACTTTTCCGTTGCTATTGTTACAATCACTACAAAATACCAAAAATATTACTTTTGCTACCGTTACCACTACTATCATATTACTTTGCTACTAAATACTTTGCCGTACATATTAAGTTTCCAGGTGTGGTTGAATTGACAACTCAGCTTCTAATACTTGAGAATATTCTTTGGCTCCCCTTGTGTCGAATCAATAAGTTTGGGTTGAATACTCTACCCTCGAAAACTGTTGCGATCCCCTATACTTGTGGGTTATCAAGACTATTTTCTAGCGCCGTTGCCGGGGAGCATAGCTCTATTCTTTGAGTCACTTGGGATTTATATCTGCTTATCATTATGAAGAACTTGAAAGATCCAAGAACCAAGATTTATCCCTCAACTACGAGGGGAGGTAAGGAACTGCCATCTAGCTCTGCACTTGATTCACCTTCTGTTTTGAGTAAGCTTGCGACACCTAAACCTGCTTCTGCTCTTCATTCTGATATGTCGCATGTTATTGATGATGCCACTTCTGTTATGCATGATACTTATGATGAAACTACTTCCATGCTTGATACTACTGTGCCACTTGGTGAATTTCTTGATGAACAACTTGCTAGGGCTAGAGAGAATGAAATTATTGAAACTGATAATATTGATGAAAGTGATGATGAAGACTCTCCCCCTAATAAATATGAATTGCCTATTGTTCCTGAGGGTTATGTTATGGATAAAGAAGCTACTAGAGCTATTTTAGCTTGCAATGATAGATATGATCTAAAGAGGTTATTAGCTAAATGGAAGCAGCAATCCCTTAATGCTAGAATGAAACCTGACACTGCTTTTGCTACTTCACCTATCTGTGTTGCTGATAAGGATTATGAATTCTCTGTTGATCCTGATATAATTACTTTGGTTGAATCTGATCCTTTTTATGGCTATGAATCTGAAACTGTTGTGGCACATCTTACTAAATTAAATGATATAGCCACCCTGTTCACTAATGATGAGAGAACTCGCTACTTTTATATCCTTAAAATATTTTCGTTCTCATTAAAGGGTGATGCTAAGATATGGTTTAATTCTCTTGAATCTGGTTGTGTGTGTAGTCCCCAGGATATGATTTATTACTTCTCTGCTAAATATTTCCCTGCTCATAAGAAACAAGCTGCCTTAAGGGATATATATAATTTTGTGCAAATTGAAGAAGAGAGTCTCCCACAAGCTTGGGGGAGGCTTCTCCAATTACTTAATGCTTTGCCTGATCACCCTCTTAAGAAAAATGAAATACTTGATATCTTTTATAATGGACTAACCGATGCTTCCAGAGATTACCTGGATAGTTGTGTTGGCTCTGTTTTCAGGGAAAGAACACCGGTTGAAGCTGAAATTCTATTGAATAATATGTCGACAAATGAAACTAATTGGACACTTCCTGAGCCAACTCCTGATCCTATTCCTAAACCAGCTCTGAAGAAAAGGGGTGTTCTATTTCTCAGTCCTGAAGATATGCAAGAGGCAAAGAAATCCATGAAAGAAAAGGGTATTAAAGCTGAAGATGTTAAGAATTTACCTCCTATTGAAGAAATACATTGTCTTAATTTACTGCCTGTTGGAGAAATATATGGTTTTAATCCATCACCTATTGAAGAAACACATGGTCTAGATAACCCGACACAGGTAGTAAAGGTAAATTCTCTCTATAGATATGATAAAGCTGAAATCCCATTTACTAAGTTTGCTAGCCCATGCTTAGATGAGTTTGATAAATTTATGGTTAAGCAAGAAGACTTCAATGCTTATTTTGGTGGAGAATTAAAACGCAATGCTGATATGCTTGAACACTTGGGTGATTATATGGCTAATGTCAAAGGTGAACTTAAATTTACTAGTAAGCGTGCACGTGCAATGCACGTCTCAACCAAAGCACCATATGAAACTCATATGCATATTGAATTCTGAATCCATATTCTAGAAATTTAATAAAGCACAATGACTATACTGTCTGATGATCCCTGACTGTCTAAAGGTCATATAGTAAAGAAATTTAATACAAAGCCCATCAATGCTTGAAGAGTCGCAAACTTGAGTAGTCTGTCAGTTTTTAGGAACATTTTTTGCCCCCTTTATGAGTTTCTCTCATCTCCTGGAGTGCAATATTCATTAACAAATAATGAAGGAAAATTAAGATTTTTTTTGTATGACATGGATGGCATGCAAGCGGCAAGCCACACTTTCTCTAAGTTAATCTTAGTTCTGGCCAGAGTAACCATGAATGAAACTTGTCCTATCAACATATAGTTTATTGCATAATAAAAGGAAAATATATTATATCTTGATTTTCTTGACCCATGCTTTTATTACTCTCTATTACTAAATCATGTAGTGTTTTAGGGTTAGCCTATTTGAGCATGCTCTACTTTTTCTTCTTTTCTTTCTTTGCCATTAGAGTATGGTGATTGTTGCATCCCAAGTATGGGAAGGGCCTAAATGATCATATCATGATGTGAATACTTAATATGCAAATATAAGACGCTATTAGATAGTAGGCAATGTTCACTTCTGTTAAAAAATACCAGCATGATCACACATTTAATCGAGATGCATAAATTCCTATACAAAATTCTCATGTATGTTTCGAACTAACCTGCACTTTAAGGCCATATTTACCAACATGTAGGAGATCAGCTCTAGAGAGATGGCACTTAAAATACATCGGAAAACAGGATGTTGAAATGAACAACAATACCTGGCAAACTCTATACATAACATGCCTGCCGTATTTGGCTCCTGAACTTTAGCTCCTCCTCCGTCCATTTTAGAGTCCCCATTCCTAAAAACAAAACATTTCAAACATGAAAATCTTATATGTCTCCAAGGGATAGTGGTAACCACAATGTTTTATTCAGGAGCTATTATCAATATAAAATATAGATGAAAAGTGAGAAATTTATTGTTTGTGCTAAAAGTGCTTCGTAAGTATAATTAATAAATGGTGCAGATCTCTAACATCATAATTGGGAACCTAGAATACTCGCCGATGAGTGTTTGTATGGCATCAAGGGACGAATGAGGTCAGGGGCTAAGGCGGGTGGTCGAGGATTGAACATGATCTTGCCAGTCATCTGATTCTATGACTCTCGGGGCTGAGCATCCCCATGCTTTCTGCTTAACCATGTCCTTGTCTGCGCCATGACGTGTACGTAGCTCAGCTCGAGGAACACAACCCTTAATTCCCTCTATCAATGGAATAGTGCGTAACCTGTGTACGTATTCATGGAAAAAAGTACTCTCTTCTTTTTTATCACCATCTGGATGTTCTAACCAAAATTGAACAAAACGTAGGAGCAAGCTAGCACTCTTTATACAGTAGTGCACGCAAAATGCACATCTTGACCACTATAAATACACAAAATATAAATTATATGTATTAGGAGTGTAAAAAATACATATGCGTTTAGACTAAAAATAACCTCTCAAGAATTATGCCAGCCTATGTGTTATGCTTATAGATGAAATACTTACATGGCCAGCCACAAGACAATGCAAGAGATTGTCCATCACTTTCATAATAAAATGCTCGGTTGTACCGAGTGTAGATTTTTTTACCTCTATGACATATTAATGATCTATCATCAAAAGATCCAGGCAGGTCAATGAGGTCATGTATACCAGGTTGCCGCCAATAGACGATCGACCATGCTTCTTGGTTCATCCTTTTCCTTTAAGAGCTCCACATAGTCACCTGTCGGAAGAACACTTCACTATACCAAGAAATGAGTTCACGTGTTTATAGTTAAACATCCCTTCATGATCATCTATTCGCTTATTAGATTTAAGAAAAATACTCAGATGAGTATTAGATCAATACTCTGCAACCGCAACTGAATTGGCATTGCCATCATCATTATCGCAGACCTGCAGTCCTCATGCAATCACACACACCACCGTCATCACAAGGACATTAATGCCATCGTAACTGTGTATTTAAAAGAAAAACGATAATCAAAATAGGGCTTTGGTGTTTCTTTTTCATGCTCAGACATGAACATGGCCACAAAAAGGGTTTTGGCACGCCCTATTAACCCTTTAGAAACCCCCTACCCATAAGTAAGACCATCTATGATTATGCAATCTTTCATATAGCCTAGATAAATGATGAAACCAATTGAAGATCCTCTGCATGCATATAAATTGTAGAAGAAAATTTTTGGTAAAAAAATCACAAAAAACTACCTTTAGAATGTTGCAAATGTACTAGTGCCCAGTCACAGTATATATGCAATTATGCATGAGTCTACGATTCTACCACAAGGATCAAATAGACAACAATTTGGAGCATGGTGTTGTGTGACATCTCAGAAAGTGAATGAATGAATTTTTGATTGTTGCAGAAAATTGCATATATAGATTTTCAATGTAGAAACGAACTTTATGCCTATCTTATTTGTACATACAAAATGTCTTTCTTGGTTCCCAAAGAGGTTCAGTAACCATCCTAAGTAAGCAATCGAACATACCTTGAATCACTTTAGCAAAATATTGCAGACGGAAGTAAGTCTAGCCCATGTCTTATCAACTGCAAAAAGATTCCTCAGGCAAAACTTGCAAAAAAATGGTCACCCTCATATCTAGTGTTTGATATCAACAATCTCCTGAAACATGTCGTCAGACAAACCATTTTTGGTTCAGTTTGAAGGTACATGACCAAAATGAAGAGTACTGGATATAAAAGGAAACAAATACATCATAGAAATGACATAGGAACACTATGCATGCTGAACAATTATATGCGTCTGACATATGGAGTTAGCAGTTTCCCTAAAACAACAACTTTCTAAATATTATTGTCTCGACATTATGCCCACAAAAGGAAAGAGAAACCTTATGTAAACAAAATATTACAGTGGACAAACAGAGTTTTTCAGAAAAAAGGAACACTTCCCAGGAAACTTACAGTCCTTGAAGAAAGGATAACGTTCCTACAAATACACCATCCAATGCAGGTTCATACAGTTTTCATTGTGCACAAATGATGCAACATACAGATTCAACCCAATGCGACAAAATGTCCAGTGAGAAGTTCATTGAAACTTTGAAAGGCAATCATTTTTTATCAACAAGTTGGTACAACATGTTGTCATAATGCCTTCAGTACTTCAATGTGCTTCCAATGTCAGGATACTTCAACACCTAAAATCAAGGTTGCTACAGTCTACTAAATGATTTTAAACCAAACTATAAAATTAGTGGTCCAGCCATAATAATTATTATTTTTTGCATCATGAAGAGTCATATATGAAGTACCTTTGGAATTCTGCACAGAGAAACAACGTGTACTGTACAATCAAACTAGATTCTTCTTGGGATAAGCCAATGTTCAAGCTCCAAGGCTTACATATATGTTTTAAAGCCGCAACATCTTTTGAATGGCACACATAAAAATCGATAATTCCATTGTGCACTCATCAAGTCTGGTAAGTTCTCTTTTTTTTGCCATTAACTTCGTGAACTTGAGGCGTCCGATTTCTGCTTGTCGATGTGAGCTTGCCTCAATATGTATGCGACAACAAAACATTAGGTGAAAATCTGTCCATCTACAAATGTTCAGCACTTCCATTGGAAGCATTGTACAAAGCAAAAAAGAAAAGAAAAAAAGAAACCCAATAAGCCAAACTCATGCACAAGATTCAACCTCTATTTCAGGTAGCTACGAATTGAATATCTGTACGCATCAGTGAGAGTTCCTTAAATATCAGATCAAGCAATATCTATTTATATGTGCAGTTGCAAGACATTAATCCTGTAGTATTAAATACCTGGTCCAGAGGCATGTGGCGACCTGGATTGGGAGTGGTAAGATTTAGAAAAGAGCGAGCTGGATGGGGAGTCCCAGACTCCTAGTGGTGCTTGCTGTAAGGTGAGACGAGCGGCGAGCAAAGTGGCCGGCCACAAGATTGGCAGCAGACCCGGACGGAGACCTCATCGGGCTCAGCGTCGGCCTCGTCGTGCGGTGTAGCGGCAAACTGCCGCCCAATACGGCAATAAGGCGACCCAGCGTCCTGTGCCGAGGAAGAGGAAGAAAGGGTCAGGGAGGAGACGTGAGAGTGCAGTGTCGACCAGAGTAAGGGAGCACCCTCGCTGGAGTCAACCGCGGCGGCCCGGCACGTATCCCTCTTCGAGGGTGAGACACGGGGAAGGGAGGCCGAGCGCATGGGAGGCACGCGAGAGCCGCCTGCCGCGTGAGTTTTCTTCGAGGGAGGGGCGGACGCGCGGGGCTCGTGCGAGAGAGGAGGCATGAGCGGTTTCTTTCCTTTTTTAAGGGCGAGTGGAGGTGGGCAGCGGAGACCGGCGTTTGTTTAGCATTAAACACGGGATGATTTTGAGCCGTATGATCTACTGCATTAATGGATAGGATGAATTGGTTCTCCACCCTCTCGTTCTTTTATAGTGGTAGTAGATTAGTAAACATGCTTCTATGGTTACCACTCAAGTAGAACAAGTACTTAAAGCTCAAAATGATTTGCTCAATGAATTGAATAGTAAGAATAATGATTTTGCTGTTAGAGTGGCTACTAGAACTGGTAAAATAACTCAGGAACCTTTGTATCCTGAAGGCCACCCTAAGAGAATTAAGCAAGATTCTCAGAGAAATAATATATACGCACCTAGTCCTTCTAAAAGGAAGAAAAAGAAAAATGATAGGACTTTGCATGCTTCTAGTGAACCTATTGCTGAAACACCTGAGAATCCAAATGATATTTCTATTTCTGATGCTGAAACACAATCTGGTAATGAACCTGAAACTAGTGATAATGTTAATGATAATATTCATGTTGATGCCCAACCTAGCAATGATAATGATATAGAAATTGAACCTGATGTTGATCTTGATAACCCACAATCAAAGAATCAATGTTATGATAAGAGAGACTTTGTTGCTAGGAAACACGGCAAGGAAAGAGAGCCTTGGGTTTAGAAACCCATGCCTTTTCCTCCCAAACCATCCAATAAAAAGGATGATGAGGATTTTGAGCGCTTTGCTGAAATGATTAGACCTATCTTTTTGCGTATGCGATTAACTGATATGCTCAAAAATGAATCCTTATGCTAAGTATATGAAAGAAATTGTTACTAATAAAAGAAAGATACCGAAAGCTGAAATTTCCACCATGCTTGCTAATTATACTTTTAATGGTGGAATACCTAAGAAACTAGGAGATCCAGGAGTACCCACTATACCATGCTCCATTAAAAGAAACTATGTTAAAACTGCTTTATGTGATCTTGGAGCCGGTGTTAGTGTTATGCCTCTCTCTTTATATTGTAGACTTGATTTGAATAAGTTGACACCTACTGAAATATCTTTACCTGTCGGTATTTGTGAGGATGTGCCTGTTGTGGTTGCAAACGTTACTATTTTAACGGACTTTGTTATTCTTGATATTCCCGAGGACGATAGTATGTCTATTATTCTTGGAAGACCCTTTTTGAATACTGCAGGGGCTGTTATTGATTGCAACAAAGGCCATGTCGCTTTTCATGTTAATGGTAATGTCGGAGTAAATGACCACGGGTAGCCTAGCCGGCTCCCCCTGGCCCTTCTGAAAAACTTACGAGCCGATCCGGCCCTCAAGAATCCAAGACGTTGGGCCGCCTTCCCCTTGCCGGCTGTCTCCCAGGCCGACTAACAGAGGGCGGCCCGACTTAAGCCCTCATGAAGAAAGCCGTGGGAGGGCCGGCTCCAAGAAGCCAGCCGCGAGAAGGCCGACTCCAAGAAGCCGGCTCCCACAAAGCGGTCAAGATCGTACCCTCAAAGTATGCATCCACATAACGGCGATGTGACGGGGCGTGGCTACAGTAAAGCCTGCCACCCCCGAATCCCGGAGCATGCCTTGCACAGTGCGCCGTACGGGTGGCCATGGCCCGTCCGGCGCGGCACTGTTGCCACGTTGACCCTGATGTCATCCACGACGGGCTGCCAGTGCGGCCCACGGGCGGTGGGCCCCTTTGGGCAGAGAGACACCCGAAGGTGGCCGGGCCTCCCCCAGTCGGCCCAAGACAGAGCCGGCTCCCCACAGCCGGCATGCCACCTCCCTCGAAGGAGACGCCCCATTAAGGAGACAAGACGCGGTGAGGCTACAGCGATCGCCCGCCGGGCGGCGGCACTGTAGCCATGCTCACCTCAGCGAAGCCCTCGTCACCAGGTCGAGGCCACAGTAACCAGCCACCGACAAGGCCCTGGACAGTGGGGCCTGCCTGTCGACCAAGGAGCCAGCAGCCGGCGGGCCCCAGCAGCCGGCGCAGAAGCCGGCGAGCGTAGACACAGACGGCTGGGGGCCACGCCCAGCCAGATTACCATTGTACCCCCAGGGGGTGAGCCTATATAAACCCCCCGGGGCACCCATGCAAAGGGTGGATCCAAGCTAGTTCTAGACACCACATAGAGAGGGGAGGAGAGCTAGCCGTGCCCTTCTTCTTCTTCTCACCAAACAGCTCAAGGAGCATCGTGTAGCTACTTGTCCATCTAGTGATCATGCGGAGACCCCGCAGAGCAGCAGTAGGGGTGTTATCTCCACGGAGAGCCCCCAAGCTGGGTAAGATTCGTCGGCGTGCATGTCTTCGCCTCATCCCGCTTCCAGGCACCGGCGACGTCTTACTGGCTCCCACAATGATAAGCCACCCGTTGGCATATGTCGCACCTACCACCCGACATTTGGCGCTCACCGTGAGGCCAGGTGCACCGTCGCCCGGAGACCTATTCTGGACGGGAACCCTCTTTCTCCGCAGCGAGCGTAGCCAGCCCGGCATGCCCGATGACGCTTGCCACGACGCGCTGCAAGGCGTCACCAACGTCTGCACAGTGAGCGGCCTCGCCGATCTCCTTGACAAGACCCTCATCTCCGACGAGCTTGCCTCTGACATGGGCACCGACCACCTCGTCAACCTCCTCGGCTAGCTCGACATCTCCGACGAGTCTGCTATGGACTTGGAGTCTGTTGGCTCCACCGATCCGATGCCCGTCGACTCCGACACTGCCTCGCTCGACACTTTCCCCACCGACGTCACGATCTACAACGACCCGCTTCCCCGAGCCGATGGCTGTGATGCTGCCACCACCGAGGTAATGGTCATCGGCCATGGCGACGCTTCTGACGAGAGCTCCCACGACGCCCCGCATGCGGCAGTCCACGACTTGTCCATCCCCCTCCCGGCCGATGCCGACGCCGAAGCACCGGAGGCTCGCCGCCTCGCCCTCCTCGCGGAGGGCCGGAAGTTGGCTTCCATGAGACGCCTCACTGAGACCCACCGGCACGAAGCCGACTGCGCCGCCTTTGGCACGCCGCCCCCAAGCAGGCCCAGCCGGGCCGGCGTTGTCAGACAGAATGGCGCTGTCGTCGCCGACACGCTAGGAGTCGACCGCCCAGTCTACGCCACTCCACTCGAGAACCCGCGCGCCGCCCAGGCGGCCGTAGACGAGGTAGACGGATTGGGGGCCGAAGAACTCCCCCACATGACCAGACGCATCCAGCAGCTAATCAATGCGGCCGCGCAGCGGCACGAAGCCGACACCCGCGCGGAAAGCCCTCCCCCGCGCCGAGATCACATCGCGACGTCTCGGACGCCGACTACGGGTAAAACCCGCGCGCGGCACGAGAAAGAGCCGGCTGCTAGCCGAAGCCGAACCCGAATCTCGATCGAGCGAGACGCAGAAGGCCATCCCCGGGCCGTGGAGTGGCGGGGCAACCCGCCTCCGCCTTTGCCCCATGGGGAGAGACATCCCACCCCGCCGCCTGTTGTGCATCCGACTCTCAGCGGCCGACTAGGTCGCTGCGAAGGAGTCGGCGAGAATGACGCCCGCCATCGGATCGACCGCCTAACGCGATACCTCGCGCTGGAAGAATAAGATGATGTCGGCCCGCCTTGCTTCGGCCCCCGCATCCGCGACGAGCCTTTCCCCAAAGGGTTCTCGCTCCCAAGGGACACGCCCAAGTACAACGGCTCCGTGAAGCCGGAAGATTGGTTGATCAACTACTCCACGGCGGTTAGCATAGCAAATGGCAACAGGCGCGTTGCCGTGAAGTACGTGCCCCTCATGCTGCAAGGCACGGCGCGGACCTGGCTCAACAGCCTCAAGCCATACAGCATCAACAGCTGGCTAGACTTCACAGAAGCCTTCGTCCGCAACTTCACCAGCACCTACAAGCGGGCTCCCAAGCCCAGACAGATCTCCTTGTGTGTACAAGGCCCCGCCGAGTCCACTCGCGACTACCTCACGCGTTGGGCCGAGCTCCGCAACTCTTGCGAAGGGGTGCACGAGGTGCAAGCCATAGAATACTTCACTGCCGGGTGCTGAGAAGGCACCCTCCTCAAGCACAAGCTCCTGTGCGACGAGCCGACTACCCTCGACGAGCTTCTGGTCATAGCGGACAAGTACGCCACCGCCGACTCCTCAATGAAGACCGAACTCCGGGTAGACGCGTCCGGGAAGGTACTCAACCCGGCGCCCAAGACGCCGGCTAGGGACTCCGGCCGACGCTCACACCAGAACGACCACAAGCGCAAGGGCCCCGTGCCGCCCTCCACCAGTCGGCAGGTGGCCACAGTCGAAGACGAGCAGCCCGAAGGGCGGCCCGCACCCAAGAAGCAGAGGGGCGGCAAGCCGGCTTGGCAGCCGAGCTTCTCCTACGAGCAAACTCTCGACGCCCCATGCAAGTTCAACAGCGGCGCGAAGCCGTCCAACCACACAACCCGGAAGTGCCATTGGCTCACCCGAATCTCCAAAGGCGAAGGGCTCGCGCCGCCTCCGCCTGCCGGTCCGCCGCCTCCGGCTCCGCAGCTGCCGACCGCTCGGCCTGCAGCCGGAGCCGTGCACGATGAGTTCCCCGACAAGCATGCCGCCTATGTCGTCTTTACAAGCCAGCCTGAAGACCAGCGCGGCAGACGCCGAGAGCACCAGGAAGTCAGCATGGTCGCTGCCAACCCCGCCGAGCACATGCACTGGTCAGAAAAACCTATCAGCTGGAGCCAGGCCGACCACCCAGAGGTGATGCCATCTCCCGGCTCTTATGCGTTGGTTCTGGATGCCACCCTTGCAACGGACAGACGCGCCGCCCGTTTCTCCCGCGTGCTGATAGACGGCGGGAGCAGCATCAACATCCTGTACCGTGACACCCTGGAGAAGCTGAACGTCGAGACGAAGCAACTCATGCCTACTCGGACTGTGTTCCATGGCATCATACCCGGCCTATCCTGCGCCCCCATTGGCAAGATCAAGATTGACGTACTCTTTGGGGACAAGGAGCATTCCCGTCGGGAAGCGATCTGGTTTGAAGTGGTGGACCTGGAGAGCCCCTACCATGCATTGCTTGGCCGACCTGCCTTGGGCAGGTTCATGGCAGTTCCCCACTATGCTTACCTCAAGATGAAGATGCCGAGCACCAAGGGCGTCATCACCATAGCCGGCGATTACAAGAAGTCCTCCGAGTGCGCAGCAGCCAGCAGCCGGCTGGCCGAGTCCCTTGTGATTGCCGAAGAAAAGAAGATGTTGGACCGAGTCGTGGCCATGGCCGGAAAGCAGTCGGCCTTGTCCCCCGATCCCAAGGAGTGTGATGCCCAAGGATCTTTCCAGCCGGCCAAGGAGACGAAGAAGATACCTCTTGATCCCGAGCACCTAGATAGGTTTGCCGTCATCGGGGCAAACCTAAACAGCAAATAGGAAGGCGAGCTCGCCGATTTCCTTCGTGAGAATCAGGACATCTTTGCATGGTCCCCCAAGGACATGCCGGGTGTTTCGAAGGAATTCGCTGAGCACAAGCTACATGTCCGAGAAGACGCAAAACCAGTCAAACAACCCCTTCACCGACTGTCGAAGGAGAAAATTGAAAGTGCAACTATCCCTAGGTGGTTTTGATAATTCATAACAACATATAGCTCATTGAGCTAATGCTATTCCAAGTTGATTATTTCAGGAAAGCTCAATGATTGGCATGGCATGGATGTGAAAGTGGAACCCTCAAAATGCTAAGGACAAAGGATTGGCTCAAGCTCAAAAGCTCAAGACTCTTCATTTTATATTTTAGTGATCCAAGATCACATTGAGTCTTTAGGAAAAGCCAATACTATCAAGGAGGGATGAGGTGTTGCTTAATGAGCCTCTTGCTTCATGTGCTTAGTGATATGCTCCAAAATCCTGAACCACTTTCCCATATCCACAAATGACCTAAACCCTAAGCCAAACTCGGTCATACCGATTCTATCTATCCGGCGCCACCGAGTTTCATATGTCATAAGCCACTGCCAAACCCTAGCAATTCGGTCCTACCGATAGGGATCTCGGTCTCACCGAGATGGGATTATAAACTCTCTGTTTCCCTTTCGTAACTTTTCGGTCTCACCAAAAGAGCGAATTGGTCTCACCGAAAGAGCGAATCGGTCCCACCGAGATTGCAATGTAAACTCTCTGTTTCCCTTTTGTAACTTTTCGATCTCACCGAAAGAGCAAATCGGTCCCACCGAGTTTGCCTGACCAACTCTCTAGTTAGCTTATTACCAAACTCGGTCTCACCAAGTTTGTGTAATCGGTCTCACCGAGATTACATTGTGCCCAAACCCTAACCATATCGGTCCGACCGAGTTGCATGTCAGTCCCACCGAAAATCACTAACAGTCACTAGGTTTACCTTTTCGGTCCGACCGAGTTTGTTGATTTGGTCCCACCGAGATTTGTAGATTGTGTGTAACGGTTGGATTTTGTGTGGAGGCTATATATACCCCTCCACTACCTCTTCATTCGTGGAGAGAGCCATCAGAACACATACACAATTCCAACTCATATGTTCTGAGAGAGAACCACCTACTCATGTGTTGAGACCAAGATATTTCATTCCTACCATATGAATCTTGATCTCTAGCCTTCCCCAAGTTGCTTTCCACTCAAATCTTCTTTCCACCAGATCCAAATCCTATGAGAGAGAGTTGAGTGTTTGGGAGACTATCATTTGAAGCACAAGTGCAAGGAGTTCATCATCAACACACCATTTGTTACTTCTTGGAGAGTAGTGTCTCCTAGATTGGCTAGGTGTCACTTGGGAGCCTCCGACAAGATTGTGGAGTTGAACCAAGGAGTTTGTAAGGGCAAGGAGATCGCCTACTTCGTGAAGATCTACCGCTAGTGAGGCAAGTCCTTCGTGGGCGATGGCCATGGTGGGATAGACAAGGTTGCTACTTCGTGGACACTTCGTGGGTGGAGCCCTCCGTGGACTCGCGCAACCGTTACCCTTCGTGGGTTGAAGTCTCCATCAACGTGGATGTAGGATAGCACCACCTATCCGAACCACGGGAAAAACATCTGTGTCTCCAATTGCGTTTGAATTCTCCAAACCCTTCCCTTTACATTCTTGCAAGTTGCATGCTTTACTTTCCGCTGCCAATATACTCTTTGCATGCTTGCTTGAATTATGTGATGATTGCTTGACTCGTCCTAAAATAGCTAAAATCTGGCAAGAACTAAAATTGGGAAAAGGTTAAGTTTTTATTTGGTCAAGTAGTCTAATCACCCCCCCTCTAGACATACTTTCGATCCTACAAGTGGTATCAGAGCTTTGGTCTCCATTTGCTTAGATCTCCATAGCTTTTGGTGGTCATAGCCTTGGTTTCACAACCTAGGAGAGTATGGCGTCTAGCGAGGGAAATTATCACCGTAGAGGTCCTGACTTTGATAGTACTAATTTTGCTAGTTGGAAGCATAAAATGAAAATGCATATTCTTGGACATAACCCTGCCGTTTGGGCTATTGTGTGTGTTGGTTTGCAAGGTGACTTCTTTGATGGGAGAGAACCAAACCGTGAAGCTATCGTGGATGAGTTGAAGATGTTGCAATACAATGCTCAAGCTTGTGATATTCTCTTCAACGGATTATGCCCCGAAGAATTCAACAAAATCAGCCATCTTGAGAATGCAAAGGAAATTTGGGACACTTTGATTGATATGCACGAAGGTACTGACTCCATCAAGGAATCCAAGTTGGATGTGCTTCAAAGTCAACTTGACAAGTTCAAAATGAAGGATGGTGAAGGTGTCGCTGAAATGTACTCTAGGCTTGCTCTCATCACAAATGAGATTGCCGGCTTAGGAAGTGAAGAGATGACTGATAGATTCATCATCAAGAAGATTCTAAGAGCCTTGGATGGAAAATATGATACCGTGTGCACATTGATCCAAATGATGCCCAATTACAAAGATCTCAAGCCAATGGAAGTGATTGGAAGAATTGTTGCTCATGAGATGTCACTTAAGGATAAAGAGGAACTTCACAACAAATCAAGTGGTGCCTACAAAGCCTCATGTGAAGCCCCTACATCATCAAGTGAGAAACAAAACTTCAACGAAGATTTGAGCTTAATGGTAAAGAACTTCAATAAGTTCTACAAGAGTAGAAACAAAGATAGAAGCTTCAAGTCAAGGTCCTACAATGACAAAAGATCTTCTAGTCGAGAGCGAAACTGCTACAATTGTGGAAGACCCGGACACTATTCCAATGAGTGTACGGCTCCCTACAAGAGAAGAGAGGATTCTCCAAAAAGAAGAAGCAATGATTCACCACCAAGAGAGAGAAGGAGTAGAGATGATCGTTATGAACGAAGATACTCACAGAGAAGCAAGGATTCGGAAAGGAAGGAAAAATCATCAAGGAGCTACACAAAACGAAGACATCAAGCTCATGTTGGTGAATGGGTATCCGGCTCCGACTCCGATAGCCACTCCGAGAGAAGTTATCACTCCGACTCCGAAGATACTCAAGATGAAGGTGTTGCCGGTCTAGCACTTGTGTCATCCAACTCCTACGACATATTTGATTCACCAAATGAAGGAATTGGAAGATGCTTCATGGCCAAAGGTCCTAAGGTAACACACCCCGAGTATGTTGATTTTAATAGTGATGAAGATGACTTGTTAGGTGATGATGATTTGCTTGTTGACAACTCTAGTGATGAATACTATGATGAAACGTCAATTAATCATGCTAATCAAGATAAAACGAATGACAATGATAAGGAGAAGATTGAGGCTCTAACTAAAGAACTAAACACTCTTAAGTTAGCTCATGAAACTATCTTCGAAGATCATCGAGAACTTTTAAGAGCTCATGAGAAATTACGCTTCGAAAAGCTCAATCTTGAGCAAGAGCATGAGTTTTTAAAAGCAATCAATGATGATCTCCGCAAGAAAAGTTCTTCTTACATTGCCAAGCATTTACTCTTATCCACTTACATGCCTCAAGTCAAGACTAGTAACAAGAACAAGAAAGATTCTTCCTCTAGTAGTAACAATGATAATGCTAAATCCAATATTGTTGCTTCTAGTAGTTCTCTTGATTCCACTAATGATTCTCTTAGCCAAGTTACACTTGAGCAAGAAAATAGCTTATTGAAGGGAATTATAGAGAAAGGAGTGTACAAAAGCCTTGCCGGGAGTAAGCAATTCGAGGAAATTGTGCGCAAGCAAGGAATGCACCGGAAGAATCAAGGTGTTGGTTTTGAACGAAAGTTCAATGCCAATGGAGTTGAGTGGGAAGAAGATCAATACCCCAAGACAAAGTTTGTTCCTCAACAAGAGAAGTATGATACTTCCTTCAAGGGGACACAAGCTCAAGATGATCCTCCACCACAAGACTACAAGCAAAAAGGCAAGGACAAGCTTCAAGAGGAAACTGATGCATTTGAAGAAGCTCCTAAGACCTTAGTCAAGTGGATTCCCAAGACTACTTCAAGTTCCACTTCATCAAGTACGACTACAACTCCAAGGATTCCCATCAAGATGATGTGGATCCAAAAGAAGAAGAACTAGAGAGTTCTTGAGGGTGACTCCGCCAACATACTTCACTCTTATCATTTTGGCAAGAACAAGTGCAATCAACTTCCACATCTTGCACTAGTTCAAGGAGTCACAAACCCTCCTGTTGGTAAGACAAGGGACAAGGTAACCTAAAAGTTTTCATGGACATCATCTTGTGTGTGCATCACTCTATGTCTATGGATATCCTTGTTTGTTCCTTGTGGGACTAACCCATGTAGGTATTGAAAGTGCAATTCACTCAAATGGATAGCTCCAAGTGATCTACATCAACATTGAGCATCCACATCTTCAACATCTACATGAAGTCATCATCGACAAAACCCAAGGTTAGTTCATCCCTCTTAGGGGGGATATCACATCTAGGGGGAGCTTTACTCTAAGACTTGAGCTAAAGCAACTCTAAAGATGTGAACACAACAATGCTTTATGTAAAAGTGGTAACCCCACTTGAGCTTAAACGATGAGTATGACCTATGATCAAGTGTTCTCACTTGACTCCTAAGTCAATATACTCATATATAGATGACCTAGTCATCGCAAATTGCTTGATAGATGCTAGAATTGGTTGTGCATGCTTTGTCACATATTTCATTTGCCATCTTATTGTGTGAGCATGTTGGTTGCATATTTTACTCATTCGAGGACATCCACTTGTTGTTTTGATTGTATGGCTTTATTTTCTTTTGCCAAGTGGATGGACAAGAATGTGTAAGAACCTCCTCTAGCTATCTATGCTTTTCTCGTCTCAAACTCTATTCATGCCACATCACAAAATTTGATCAAGTCAGATTCGAACCACTCTGTGTGAGGAGCGCTTGGAGTCCCCGATTCGTCATAGACTTAAACTTCCAAAACCTCTTTGTGATTCTCGGTCTGACCGATACCCTACTTTCGGTCCTACCGAGTTCATTAAGTTGATCTAGGTTTTCGATCTCGGTGCAACCGATTTGAACCATTCGGTCACACCGAGTTGCAACAACTGTATACAGTTTTGCATCTCGGTGCCACCGAGTTGTTCCACTCGGTCACACCGACAGGGTCGGGCTATATATAGTCACGGGCAAAAATTTGGAAATTTCTCCAAACCCCTTCGCCCGCGTGATAGCCTGCTCTGCCAACTTGGTCTTCGGATCATCTCCTCGCCGCTAGCCGCCTCCAGTCGCTGGTGTCCGTCACCGTCAACGGGAATCAACCCCGCCGTTGCCGCCGTAGCGAGTCTCCGCCGAACTAGGGTATGGACTCGATATTTGTGCTATTCTCCAATCCGATTCCTAGAACATTGTGATCATCATGATTCTTGCCACGTTTGATAAACTCCTATCCAGTCAATGAACTCGTAGATTAGGTTTAATTCAAAAATTTTAGGGTTAGGTTTCCGCCGAAACCATCTCGGACCCACCGAGTTGAAAAACTCGGTCCCACCGAGTTGGCCTATGCCATTGCACAAGTGAGACTCGGTCTGATCGAGTATTACTAATCGGTGTGACCGATTTTGGAACTCTGTGAAACCCTAGCAGTCTCGGTGCCACCGAACTATAACTTGGTCTGACCGAGTTCACTAGTTTAGGCTCCAAAACTGCTTCGGTATCACCGAGTTTAGAAATCGGTAGATTCGAGATGCTTTCAGTGGGAAACTAAAACTAAGTTTTTGAATTATTCTTTTGCAAAAATCTCTGCATTTTGTGATGCTCATCTACTCTATCTCATCTATAACCTATTCACAGGGTCAGCAGTCAGAGTTTGCATCATGTCAGACCAAAGTGATAGCCAGAACATGTCAGAACAGCAAGTACACATGAGTGAGGGCACTAGTCCCTCAAGTTCCTCAGATGATGGCAGCAGGAGCACCCCTAGCAATCTGCCTAAAGCTGCCACAAGACAGAGAAAGAAGAGAACCTCAGACTCAGAAGATGAGGATTATGTGGCAGAAGAGGAAGCAACCTCCAAGAGAGTTGAGCCAGCACAGAGTATAAAGCCAGGGATGAAGATCAAAAGGCCAGCAGGCAGGCAGCCTATGTCCAAGCTAGAGCTTCAACTGAGAAGCCCACTCCCATAGAGCCAGTAGCTGCTGAGGGCAAGAAGAGGAAAGAAAGGGTGAATAAAACTGTAGCCAGAGTGCTTGGCAAAGCTTCCATCATGGAAGATGAGGAGGAAGAAGAAGAGGTAGCTGCACCAGCACCAAAGGCACCCAAGCTAATGGGTGATGCCATAAGATCAGGGGCATCTGCTTCCAAGGCCAAGCCAGCTCCAAAGCTAAAGCCAAAGAGAAATACAAGAAGCATCCCAGCTACTGAGAAGAACAAGGCCCAGTGCCTGAAGCTGCAGAAGAAGAGGAAGAGAATGTTCTTAGAAAGCTCAAGCCCAAGATCCCAGACCACAACGATGCTCATCCTGTGGCTGAGGATATGGAACTCAGGAGAGATTTAGGGCTCCGGAAGTGGAGAGAAGCAGACCTGTATGCTTCAAGGAGAAGGACTGCAGTTGACTACAGGTTTCACACCAAGGAGCAGCAGGATTTTTATGAGACAGTGCTGCTAGACAAGAAGCCCATTGTCTGTGACATGAGATGGGTCGATTGGCAATACATCAAGGACAACGAAGAGTACTACCCTGGAGTGCAGGACTGCTTCAAGGCGTGTGGAGTAGAGGACTTTGTCGGGCAGAAGCTCACAAAGTGGAACGAGGAACTCATCATGCAGTTCTACTCCACAGCCCATTTTTATCCAGATGGTAGGATAATTTGGATGTCAGAGGGTACGAGGTACCAGTCTACAGTTGCTGAATGGGCTCAGCTGATAAATTCCCCAGAGGAGCAAGCAGATGACTTGGACGTTTATGCCAAGAAGAAGATGGACCACAACTCTATGTCCAACATGTACAAGGAGATTCCAAATGAAGCACTTGACAGTTTCAAGTTTGGCTCAGTACATTATCTTCTATCAGGGCTGCCCACTATCAATTGGATACTGAGGCACACCTTATTGCCCAAGTCTGGAGATCACAAGATGATCAGAGGCCATGCGATCAACTTGCTTCATATCTTTGACGTGCCTAAAAAATTCAAGGTGATGAGCCTAATGGTAGAGACCATTAAGAGGACAGCAGCAGACCAGAAGAGGAGCTGTGGATATGCCCCACAGATTCAGGAGCTCATCAACTCCAAGATGGGCACGGGCATATACCTGTTGGACAAGGAACACCTGCCTATCCGTCCGGACTTTGAAGATAACCAAGTGGTCATGACTGAGAATGAGCCATCATCTGCCCAAGCACAAGCCAAGAAGGAGAAGGCTAGGAAGGAGAAAGCTGCCAAGATGCCTACTCAAGAGGAGGCATCTGAATATTTCCTGAAAACCAAACAAGAGCAGCTTGGTTACTTGATTGCATCCACACTGCGGATTGAGCAAGGACTAGCCACCCTAACTCAAAACCAGGCAAGCTTAGAGAGGATCATGGAACAAAAGTTCTATGACTTGGATGTCAAAGTGACAGAGATTTAGTCTGCAGTGGAGCAGCTGCAGGATGACATGCAGGAGAGGAGAGGCAAGACTACAACTGATGCCTTTGCCAGAGTGCCCCGAGCACCGAGGTCGTCTGCAGTGCCCGTTCCTGACACAAGAGCAACCGCCTTAGCTCCAGCCGCAGCATCAGCTCCAACTCCAGCATCTACTTCAGCTCCAGCGTCTACTTCAGCCTCGACTCCGACGACGTCTACAGAAGGCTTCGTCCTTGGAGTACTCCGGACTCCACCACCACCTGAAGATCAAGCCTGAGTGTCGACTTAGCACTATGCATTTTCTAGGAACTTTTTGGTAACTTGTTGCCAAAGGGGGAGAAAATGTATAGATCATAGGCTTCGAGAGAGAGTGTTGCTTTTATTCTCTCTCGTTTTATTTGGTGGTTTTTTGAACTTTCGTTTGCTTTTGTGTGAGATACTACATCATTATCTGTGAGACATCGATGATCATGTGTTTGATCATAAGCTACACTTAATGTTTGCTTAATGCTATTATCCTATCTATCTTATGTGATCATTCACTATTCTTGGTGATGAGTGCATGTATTTCATTCTTATCATTTTAAGCGCTCCACCAAGATGTATGTGACATGGAAGAGTAACCCATGACTCTAGCTCTTTGTGCATTTGCAGTCCAAAGCAAATTTTTAAATATGCACAAATTTAGGGGGAGCTCTTACTTATCACATACTTCTCAAAGCGACGATATATTTCATGCTTATTATCATTGTCGAAGCTTTGATCTATATGTTGTCATCAATTACCAAAAAGGGGGAGATTGAAAGTGCAACTCTCCCTAAGTGGTTTTGGTAATTCATAACAACATATAGCTCATTGAGCTAATGCTATTCCATGTTGATTATTTCAGGAAAGCTCAATGATTGGCATGGCATGGATGTGAAAGTGGAACCCTCAAAATGCTAAGGACAAAGGATTGGCTCAAGCTCAAAAGCTCAAGACTCTTCATTTTATATTTTAGTGATCCAAGATCACATTGAGTCTTTAGGAAAAGCCAATACTATCAAGGAGGGATGAGGTGTTGCTTAATGAGCCTCTTGCTTCATGTGCTTAGTGATATGCTCCAAAATCCTCAACCACTTTCCCATATCCACAAATGACCTAAACCTAAGCCAAACTCGGTCATACCGATTCTATCTATCCGGCGCCACCGAGTTTCATATGTCATAAGCCACTGCCAAACCCTAGCAATTCGGTCCTACTGATAGGGATCTCGGTCTCACCGAGATGGGATTGCAAACTCTCTGTTTCCCTTTCGTAACTTTTTGGTCTCACCGAAAGAGCGAATCGGTCCCACCGAGATTGCAATGTAAACTCTCTGTTTCCCTTTTTAACTTTTCGGTCTCACCGAAAGAGCAAATCGGTCCCAGCGAGTTTGCCTGACCAACTCTCTGGTTAGCTTATTACCAAACTCGGTCTCACCGAGTTTGTGTAATCGGTCTCACCGAGATTACGTTGTGCCCAAACCCTAACCATATCGGTCTGACCGAGTTGCATGTCAGTCCCACCGAAAATCTCTAACGGTCACTAGGTTTACCTTTTCGGTCCGACCGAGTTTGTTGATTCGGTCCCACCGAGATTGGTAGATTGTGTGTAACGGTTGGATTTTGTGTGGAGGCTATATATACCCCTCCACCTCCTCTTCATTCGTGGAGAGAGCCATCAGAACACATACACAATTCCAACTCATATGTTCTGAGAGAGAACCACCTACTCATGTGTTGAGACCAAGATATTTCATTCCTACCATATGAATCTTGATCTCTAGCCTTCCCCAAGTTGCTTTCCACTCAAATCTTCTTTCCACCAGATCCAAATCCTATGAGAGAGAGTTGAGTGTTGGGGAGACTATTATTTGAAGCCCAAGAGCAAGGAGTTCATCATCAACACACCATTTGTTACTTCTTGGAGAGTGGTGTCTCCTAGATTGGCTAGGTGTCACTCGGGAGCCTCCGACAAGATTGTGGAGTTGAACCAAGGAGTTTGTAAGGGCAAGGAGATCGCCTACTTCGTGAAGATCTACCGCTAGTGAGGCAAGTCCTTCGTGGGCGATGGCCATGGTGGGATAGACAAGGTTGCTACTTCGTGGACCCTTCGTGGGTGGAGCCCTCCGTGGACTCGCGCAACCGTTACCCTTCGTGGGTTGAAGTCTCCATCAACGTGGATGTAGGATAGCACCACCTATCCGAACCACGGGAAAAACATCCGTGTCTCCAATTGTGTTTGAATTCTCCAAACCCTTCCCTTTACATTCTTGCAAGTTGCATGCTTTACTTTCCGCTGCCAATATACTCTTTGCATGCTTGCTTGAATTATGTGATGATTGCTTGACTCGTCCTAAAATAGCTAAAATCTGCCAAGAACTAAAATTGGGAAAAGGTTAAGTTTTTATTTGGTCAAGTAGTCTAATCACCCCACTCTAGACATACTTTCGATCCTACAAAAAGAAGGATTGTAGGAGAAGAGATAGCCCGGCTTCTAGCAGCCAGCTTCATTATGGAAGTTTTCTTTCTAGAGTGGCTCGCCAACCCGGTCCTCGTGCTAAAGAAGAACAACAGGTGGCGCATGTGCATAGACTACACGAGCCTCAACAAGGCCTGCCCCAAAGATCCCTTTGCCCTGCCGAGGATCGATCAAGTGATAGACTCCACGGCCGGATGCGAGCTGTTGAGTTTCTTGGATGCTTACTCAGGATACCACCAAATAAAGTTAGATCCGGCAGACCGCCTGAAGTCCGCCTTCATCACGCCATTCGAAGCCTTCTGCTACCTAACTATGACATTCGGCTTGAGAAATGCCGGTGCCACTTTTCAGCGTTGCATGCAGAAGTGCCTCCTCAAGCAGCTCGGCAGAAATGCCCACGTCTACGTAGATGACATTGTGGTGAAGACAGAGAAGCGCGACACCTTGCTGGAAGACCTCAAGGAAATATTTGAGAACCTATGTCGGTAACAAATCAAGCTCAACCCCGAGAAATGCGTGTTCGGAGTGCCAGCCGGCCAGCTCCTAGGCTTCCTGGTCTCCGAATGCGGTATCGAATGCAACCCAGTAAAGATCAAGGCCATTGAGAGAATGGCGATTCCAACCAAACTTTGAGACATCCAGAAGTTTACCGGATGCTTGGCCTCCCTGAACCGCTTCATCAGCCGGCTCGGAGAGAAAGTTCTCCCCCTCTACCGCCTCATGAAGAAGACCAATCACTTCGAGTGGAATGACCAAGCCGACCAAGCTCTTCACAAGCTAAAGAAGATGCTGGCCACGCCACCTGTCCTGGCGGCGCCGACTGAGAAAGAGCCCATGCTCCTCTACATTGCTGCAACCAGCCGGGTGGTCAGCACCGTCATCGTAGTCCAGCACCCAAAAGAGGGCCGAGCCCAGCCGGTCCAGAGGCCGGTGTACTATTTGAGTGAGGTGCTGTCTACCTCGAAGCAGAACTACCCGCACTACCAGAAGATGTGCTACGGCGTGTACTTTGCCGCCAAGAAGCTGAAGCCCTACTTCCAAGAGCATCCCATCACGGTTGTATGCACCGCCCCGCTGGCTGAGATCATAGGCAGCCGGGATGCATCCGGCCGGGTAGCGAAATGGGCCATCGAGCTGGCCCCCTACATGATCTTCTACCAGCCTCGCACCGCCATTAAGTCCCAAGCATTGGCCGACTTCCCCGTCGACTGGGCCGAGACCCAGTACCTGCCGCTAGCTCCCGACTCCACTCGTTGGCGCATGCACTTTGATGGGTCCAAGATGCGCACCAGCTTGGGAGCTGGCGTCATCCTCACCTCTCCCAAAGGCGACAAGCTCAGATACACGCTGCAAATTCACTTTGCCGCCTCCAACAACGTGGCCGAGTACGAGGCGCTCATACACGGGCTCCGGCTTGCCAAAGAACTCGGCATTCGCTGGATCCTATGTTATGGCGACTCAGACTTGGTGGTCCAGCAATCATCCGGCGACTGGGATGCCAAGGACGCAAATATGGCAAGCTAGCGCTTCCTCGTTCAGCAGATCAGTGGGTACTTTGAAGGATGCGAGTTCCTTCACATACCGCGAGCCGACAACGAGCCAGCTGATGCCCTGGCTCGAATAGGCTCCACTCAGCAAGCAATACCAACCGGTGTCTCTCTACAACGCCTCCCCAAGCCGTCTATCAAGCCGTCTCCAGAGTCCGATTCCATCTTCGTGTCGCCTGACCCCGATGCTGCCGGGTCCGGCCCAGGGACATCAGCAGGTGGCTCGGGGACTTCCGTAGTTACGCCCGACCCGGGGACTGCCATACCCGGCTCAGGGACTGCGGTAGTCGGCCCGGGGACTGCACCAACACAACAACCGGCGGCCGGCTCCAGCATTTCACCACCCAGCCCGCCCGCCCTGGTCGCAGCAGCCGTGTTGGCAATAGAAGAAGTCGCGGCTCCGTCATGGGCCCAGACCATCCTCAACTTCCTAATAAATCAAGATCTGCCGGCTGACGAAGTAGAGGCAAGACAAGTCCAATGCCGAGCCGGAGCATACACAATTGTCAACAGAGAGCTCGTCAAGCGCAGTGTCACTAGAGTCCTCCAGCGATGCGTCGAGCAAGAGAAGGGCATTGCAATCCTCAGAGACATCCACCAAGGAGAATGCGGCCACCATGCGGCCTCAAGATCACTCGTCGCCAAAGCATTCCGCCATGGTTTCTTTTGGCCGACTGCTTTGGATGATGCCAAGGATTTAGTTAAACATTGCAAAGGGTGCCAACTCTTCAGCTCCAAGCAACACATGCCGGCTTCGGCACTCAAGACCATTCCCCTCACTTGGCCCTTTTCCGTTTGGGGACTGGACATGGTGGGCCCATTCAAGACGGCGCGCGGCGGCATGACACATCCGCTTGTCGCTGTGGACAAATTCACTAAATGGATTGAGGCAAAGCCGATCAAGAAGCTGAATGGGCCGACTGCCGTGACATTTATCGCAGATATAACAACTCGGTACGGCATGCCACACAACATCATCACCGACAATGGCATGAATTTCGCCAAGGGAGCCTTGGCACGTTTCTGCGCGACGCAAGGCATCTGGTTGGATTTAGCGTCCGTTGCCCACCCGCAGTCAAATGGCCAGGTCGAGTGAGCCAACGGCCTCATCCTTTCCGGCATCAAGCCCCGACTGGTCGTACCATTGGAACGTTCGGCCGGCTGTTGGCTCAACGAGCTGCCGGCCGTCCTCTGGAGTCTGCGCACTACCCCAAACAAGTCAACCGGCTTCACTCCTTTCTTCCTCGTGTATGGTGCCGAGGCGGTCATCCCAACTGACATCGAGTTCGACTCGCCTCGGTTAACCATGTACACGCAGGCGGAGGCCAAGGAAGCACGAGAAGACGGCGTCGACCTGCTGGAAGAAGGCCGGCTGTTAGCCCTCAGCCGGTCCGCCATCTATCAGTAGGGCCTGCACCGCTACCATAGCCGGAAGGTCAAGCCAAGATCCTTCCAAGAGGGCGATCTTGTGCTACGGCTGATCCAGCGAACAGCCGGCCAGCACAAGCTCTCGGCCCCTTGGGAGGGCCCCTTCGTCATCAGCAGAGCTTTAGGCAACGACTCCTACTACCTCATCGACGCGTAGAAGCCGAAGGCATGAAAGAGAGACGACTCCGGCAAGGAGTCGGAACGACCATGGAACGCCAATCTCCTCCGAAGATTTTACAGTTGAAATGCAGTATGTATCACGCTAACTTTTGTACTAAATACGAGACAATAGGCCCCCCGAGGAGAGCTCGGGGACTGCCATCTTTTATCTATGAATGAAGAATATCATGCTTATGACCTTGTCATTACCTTCACTTTTTTTCGTCCGGCACCAGGTTCGACTAGTCGGCCCAGGGACTGGCCGCCTGGAGTTATATTAAAAGTCCTACCCGCGGCCAGACAAGTAGTGTGCCGGCACCCAAGCCTTCTCTTGCCAAAAGCCGCAGTTCGAAGAACCGGCTGTCCGGCTGGCAAGAGTTAAAGGCAGGAAAGGACGCCCACACGAAAAACAGCTAGGGACTAACGGACTAATATAACAATAGCCGGGTTTTCTCCCACCACCGACCAACTACCAGAGTAGCCGGCCGGCCGGCTTCCATTCACCTCGCTTCAATCTAAGAAAGCTTGAGTACTTGCCTTCCCAAAAGGGGAAGGCGACAAAGGAAATAGCCTAAGGATAAAAAGCATACACGAATGGAAACCAAACATGCACACGATCATATTTACACAAAAGACCTTCAAAAGGCCAGCATTCAACATAGTCCGAATACACCCCAAGTGGGTGGAACTGCGCAAGTTTAATAAAAAATGTTTAAAGGGTAACAAGCAGGAAAAGAAAGGACGGCAAATTAAGCCAAGGGAGCGACTGGCGAGTCGGGCAGGTCGGTGGAGACGGCAGTGCCGGCTGGAGGAGTGGCCGGCTGGCGAACCTCGGCATGATCACCGCCTCCCGCAGAGGGCGCGCTAGCGCGCGCCTCATTGCTGGAAGCACGGTCAGGCTGAGGCTGGCTGGCCGCTTCACCGGCCGGCTCAACGTCTTTGCCTTCCTCTCCTTCGTCGTCTTCGCCTTCATCGCTGGAGGCGATCTCCTCTGCCGAGTCCTCACCCGCTGCCGGGTCCAGCCCGAACCACTCCTCCGGCTGGCAACGCCGTCGTCATTTATTTCAGGAGCGAAGACGCTGATGTCAGTGCAATCGGCGATCGTCGAAGCACGCTGAGCGATAGCCGGCCGCACCTCCTCCATCTCCTCGTCGGCCTCCAGCCGCCAGGTGTGCAGCTGGTCCAGGTTCAGCCCCGGATACCAGTCTCGGACGAACTCCAGCGCCCCCAGCTCCAAGCTGGGCTGCCGATGCCTTCCAGGCCTCGAAGCGGCCAACCGCAACCTCCAGCCAGTCGACAGTCCGACTCGGGGTGCGGGGAATCGTCTCGCCTGGCCAGAGGGCGGCCAACACCTGTGCCCCGGCGCGTTGGAGGCGGCGGAGCATACGGTGAGCCGGCTGCAGCCGGGCTTGGACCGCCAAGAGTTGCTCCTCAAGCGTCCGGCTTGCGTTCGGCGCGATTTCAGCCCCCGCCTGCCGGCGCGCCTCGCGATGGGCCTCGATGGTTTGGGTGGTGCAGACGGAGTAGCCGGGAAAGTATTCTGCATAGAGAACAAAAAGCAGCACAAGTCAGAACACAAATCAGGGGGCAAGGGGCAAGCAAGGAGTGAGGAAGGCGGCTTACCATCGATCAGATCCTCGATATGACCGAAGCCCTCACTCAGCGCTTGTTTTGCCTCAGCCCAGCCCGCTGCTTCGGTCTCGAACTCGGCCTTCAGGGCGTCCTCGCTGTCCTGCGCCTTCTTCAGGGCCGCCTTGTGGCTCTCCTCCTAGTCGGCCAACTTCTTGGCCAGGCGGTCACGCTGCAGGACCAAGGCGTTGTACTCGGCTTCCTTGGCACGAAGGGCGGCCTGGGCCCCGCTGAGCTGCCCCCTCAAGTCGGCATTGGCTCCTGCAAGCATGAAGACAAAGGAAAAATCAATAAGGAAGAAGTCGTCAAGGAAGATCCGACCCGACTGCTCAGCAGTCGGCCCGAATCTCAGGGACTACACCCAGTGGGTGCGCTGACGCGCCCCCACAGGAGATGAACGAAACAAAGCACGCACTCCGGATGCTGGTCAGGTCCTCGATTTTCCGGCCCAGCTCCTGAGCCTGGGAGTTGAAGGCAGCAGCGCGGAGGTTATGATACTCCTGGAAGATCAGACAAGAGGCGAGAATAAGATAGTTGTCATGACCTAGTAAGTTCCAAGCCACCTGCACAGCAGCCGACTCGGAACTTGGGGACTACACCCAGTGGGTGCGCTGACGCGCCCCCACGGAAGAAATCAAAAGAGCAAAATAACCAAGGCCAGGAGGATCACCTGGATGACGGCCCGTGTCGCGAGGAACTCTTGGGTGTATCGCTGCAGCGAAGCGGCCTGGGCTTGAAGCCGGTTCCGGACCTCCTAGGCCGCCGCATTCAGCTCGCCCGTCCCCCCGCTGGGAGTCCACTCGGACGTGCTGACGCTGGCCGCCTCCAGGGCCTCCGCTGTCTGGCTGGCGCCCGCAGCTCGGTGCGGCTCCGGCGCGGAGGTGCCTCCCCCTGCACGTCGGCGCAATGCCAGCTGCACCTCGAGGCCGGCCCCTGCCTCCGGCTCGCCCCCGGCCGGCTGCTCTGGCGCCGCGGCCGATTGGCCGCTTCGGCCCGCTCCAGTCGGCGCCGTCTGCGGCGCCCCCTCCATGAAGACCATGTGGTCCTCCCTCCTCTCCATCACCGGCGGGTCTTGGTAGACCTCCTCCGACGGGGGCACGGGGACGTCGGGGGCCACGGCACGGAGGGGAACGACGAGCACCAGAGGCTGGTTGTGCGAGGCCTCCGCCTCCGTCTCCGCGGCTGCCGCCTCCGCTCGGGCCTTGGCCGCCGTGTCGGCCTGCTCCTTCGCCCCCTGGCGGTCCTTCACTCCGCTGCCTCCCGCTCCTCTCGCGCCTCCCGTGCGTTCTGTTCCGAAGCCTCCCTAAGGTCGGTGCGGGGATCCACGTGACGGGAGCCTGAGGACCCTCCAGTCGGCCCGACTATGGAGCCGCCAGGACCTCGCTCAAGGGAAAGCGGTGCCCTGCCCGGCGAGCAAAGAAAGGTTTAGAAGAGCTTCAAATCGAAAAGGACAACAAAAAAAATATATACAAGATGTTCGACGACTTACGCCGAGATCGCTTGCGGCTATTTCACCGCCTTGCGGAAGCGGGCCGCCTTCACGGCCGCCTCATCCCGCTTGGTCGCCGCCGTGGAAGCCTTGGATTTCTTCGGCCGGCTGCCGAAGAAGGTCGACGCGGCCCGGCATTTCTGTGCGCCGCCACGGCAGCCGGCGCAGCATACGGGCCTGTGCCTTGATGATCAAGCGCCGGCTGGCGGTGCGGGGCGGCTTCAACCTCGTCGTCGTCCGACCAGTCCTCGAAGCCGGCCCCGAGCCCCGCGCCTCCGTCCTCGTCGCCTTCCCCCACGATGGCGTCTTCCATGGCGGCCGCTCCCAGGTCCGGATCGTCGGCGTCGGCCAATGTGCGGTCGGGGAGGAGTTGGCGCTCTACCCCTGTGGCCCCGGCCGTCGGCGGAAGAAGACGGTTCTGCTAATGGCAAACCAACTGATCAGAGGTCGGCTATCATGAGGCTGGCTACAAAAAGGAAGAAAAGAAGAAAAACTTACGGCAGGCGGAGGGTTGGCGCGGGAATACGGCCCCTTGCCGTATCGCCAATCCTCGGCGAGCTTGCAGTTGGAGATGTAGTTCACCATGTAAGACACCTCTGCATGAGGCATCTCCCTGGTGCTCAGCCGACACGGGTCAAAGCGGCCGCTCATCTGGCAAATCATGTGAGGCCGGCCTTGGAGCGGAAGTACTCGGTGCTCCATGAAGGCGGCCACAAAGTCGGCTCCGGTCAGGCCCTCCGACTGGATCATCACCCGGAGCCGGGAGACGGCTGCGTTCCCGGCCTGGGACAACGACCTGGCCCGGTAGCTCCACGAAGGTTGCCTCCCAGCCGGCGGGCTGGCTGCGTAAGCCAGCAGGTTGATGTAGTCGCCTTGCTGGGCGACGTTCTTCACATAAAAGTAGGACTTCTCCTAGAGCTTCAACGACTGGATCAGCGGGATGGGCAGGAACGGATTGTTCTCGCCCGTCCGCCTCATGGCAATGAAGGCTCCGCAAGGGGCGGGCACGCTCGCGACAACGGTGTCGAGCTTGCTCTGGAACAATTCCCCCCAGAGCTCGAGAGTGGGGAGAACCCCATGAAAGCCCTCGCACAGGGTGACGAAAGCTGACAGCAGCATCACCGCGTTGGGCGTGAGGTGATGCAGCTGGAGGTGGTAGAATTCAAGGAAAGCTCAAAGGAATCCGCTCGCCGGGAGGCCGAAGCCGCGCAGGCAGTGCGAGCGGAAGATCACCCGCTCGCCCTCCTCCGGTGCCGGCGAAATCTCCCTCGCCGGCGCCTAACGAACCCGCACGAAGTTCTCGCCCGGCAGGCGCCGCGTCCGGCGGAGGAACTCGACGTGGTCCTCCTGGACGTTGGAGCCATCCCACGAGCTCGACAACGCCATGGGGGCGACGCAGCGAGGAGCAAGACGATGCGACAGCGGAGACGCGCACGACCCCGCTGCGGTGGGACCAAAGGAACTGAGAGGTCCGACGGCGGAACGGCGCGGCAATGGGTTGCTGCGGCGGCGTGAGGAAGAAGAAGGAAGGCGAGAAGGGGCGGAGCGAGGGAGAGCGTGCGAGCCTCTGCCGCTCCCCCTCCTCCCCCTACTTATAGACCCGCGCGGCGGAGCCGAGGAGGCGTGGCGTGGGGGAACATGGGATCAACTGCGCCCACTCCCCCACGTCCCGCGATTATTGCACCCTGATGGCGTAATAAAACCGCCGCGGGAAGGCGAGCGGTCCGTGTGGGCCGCAGAAGATCCGCGCTCGGGCCGAGGCCTAGGAGTGGCGGGCCCGGGCCTGCGGCAGCGTCCCGTCGTGCGCATGCATTGGCAGGATTTCCTTGCCACGTGGCCCGCGGGATGGGCGCGGTCAGCTCGCAAGCCGACCCACGTTCCCGCCTACGAGAAACAGAGCTTTCCGAAGACGGCGCGCACAAGCAAAGCCGGCCCCTCAGGATAGGAAGCTGACCAAGCTTCTCGTCCCTTTGTCAGCCGTGAAGCTCGATCAGCTTCGGGGACTACTGTTGGAGTAAATGACCACGGGTAGCCTAGCCGGCTCCCCCTAGCCCTTCTGAAAAAATGACGAGCCGATCCGGCCCTCAAGAATCCAAGACATTGGGCCGCCTTCCCATTGCCGGCTGTCTCCCAGGCCGACTAACGGAGGACGGACTGACTTTAGCCCTCATGAAGAAAGCCGTGGGAGGGCCGGCTCCAAGAAGCCGGCCATGAGAAGGCCGACTCCAAGAAGCCGGCTCCCACAAAGCGGTCAAGATCTTACCCTCGAAGTCTGCATCCACATAACAGCGATGTGACGGGGCGTGGCTACAGTAAAGCATGCCACCCCGAATCCCGGAGCACGCCTTGCACAGTGCGCCGTACGGCTGGCCATGGCCTGTCCGGCGCAGCACTGTTGCCACGTTGACCCTGATGTCATCCACGACGGGCTGCCAGTGCGGCCCACGGGCGGTGGGCCCCTTCGGGCAGAGAGACACCCGAAGGCGGCCGAGCCTCCCCCAGTCGGCCCAAGACAGAGCTGGCTCCCCACAGCCAGCTTGCCACCTCCCTCGAAGGAGACGCCCCATTAAGGAGACAATACGCGGTGAGGCTACAGCGATCGCCCGCCGGGCGGCGGCGCTGTAGCCATGCTTACCTCAGCGAAGCCCTCGTCACCAGGTCGAGGCCACAGTAACCAACCACTTACAAGGCCCTGGACAGTGGGGCCTGCCTGTCGACCAAGGAGCCGGCAACCGGCGGGACCCACGAGCCAGCGGGCCCCAGCAGCCGGCGCAGAAGCCGGCGAGCATAGACATAGACGGCTGGGGCCCACGCCTAGCCGGATTACCATTGTACACCCGGGGGTGAGCCTATATAAACCCCCGGGGCACCCATGCAAAGGGTGGATCCAAGCTAGTTCTAGACACCACATAGAGAGGGGAGGAGAGCTAGTCGTGCCCTTCTTCTTCTTCTTCTCACCAAACAGCTCAAGGAGCATCGTGTAGCTACTTGTCAATCTAGTGATCACGCGGGGACCCCGCAGAGCAGCAGTAGGGGTGTTATCTCCACGAAGAGCCCCGAAGCTGGGTATGATTCGCCGGCGTGCATGTCATCGCCTCATCCCGCTTCCGGGCACCGGCGACGTCTTACTGGCTCCCACAATGATAAGCCACCCGTTGGCATATGTCGCACCTACCACCCGACAGGTAATGACCATACGGTACACTTTCCGAGGAAACAACCTCAAGTCCACAGTATCAATTCTATTGGAAAAATTCCATCAATTATTTTTGGAGGTTTTGAATTTCCTCTTCCTACTGTCAAGAATAAATACGATATTCTAATTATTGGGGATGTGCATATCCCCGTTGAGGTAACCTAGTGTTATTCGAAAATTCTCCGGTTCCATGTTATTCGGAATGAGTTTGTTAACAAGACTTGATCAACCTTGTTAATGGATTCCTTTTGATGATCATGAGATGGATGAATTTAGAAAACACAACTCTCTGTACCCTCCTTTTACTTTCTATTACTCATATTAAATAAAGTAAAAATAGTATTTTCTGTCTGTTATCTGAATTATTCGTGCAATACAAAAATACCCCGAAAATAAAAGTTCTCCAAATGCCCTGAAATTTAAATATGATTTTTTCTGGAATATTTGAGAATATTTGGCACTGAGAACACAGCAGGGGGCATTCACCTGGCCACAAGGGTGGAGGGTGCACCCTACCCCCTTGGCGCGCCCCCTACCTCGTGGGCCCACGGTGGCCCTCCTCCACTTATTCCTGCACCCACACACTCCTTCCTCCCACAAACACCATTATCCAGCTCAAGCACGAGTTCTAGCTCATTTTGCTGTGATTTTCGATCTCCTTGCTCAAAGCACCTCTCACAAAACTGCTTTGGGGGATTGTTCCTTGGTATGTGACTCCTCCAATGGTGCAATTAGTTTTTGTTCTAGTGCTTTATTCATTGCATATTTTTGCTACTTAGGTGACCCTGTTCTTGATCTTGCATGTCAAATTTATGTGGTTCCAAGTAGTTTTGATGCATGATATAGGCTCTAGGCACTTGTAGGTGTAGTTGCTATCAATTTTGTTGAGTTTGGTTCACTTTTATTTGAAGTTACTAAAAATTTCAGAATTTTTCAGAAAATAATGAAGAGATTTTTGAGGGGCTCATCGAGCCAAAGCTCGAAGGAAAAGCAAAATGAAGAAGCAAAGTGGCCCAAATATAATCTGCCTCGCATCACGGAGGTTCGGCCGTGTGAATGGCCTTGCGATGATTTCTTGAGAGCAGCCGGGATTTATGATGATTTCTATGAATTGGATGAGAATGCAGGCCTCACCGCTTTCCTCCATGACCAGCGCGAACAATATCTCTTACTCACCAATATCTTTGTGCAAAACTTTCATTTCCATGCTAGGAGCTCACTACCTATGGTGGAGTTTTATTTATATGATGAGCATAAGGACATGTCACTTCATGATTTTTGTCAGGTTTGTTTGATCCCTTTTGAGGGCATCATAGAGGAACCACATCGCGGCGATGTGGATGGGTTTATTTATACCATCACTATAGGGGAAACGAGGAAGGTTTCCGATGCACGAACTACTAGCATACACTTTCCTATTCTACGTTACTTTGCTATATTTGCTAGTAGATGCTTAATTGGGCGCGGAAACTGTGGAAACTGAGTGCCCCTGATATTGTTATTTTGTGCCACGCCTTATTTTGTGATGATACATTCAGCATGGGTGCTATTATTGCAAAGCGGTTAAATCTTAACCGTACTAAGGGCGTAGTCTTTGGAGGCATCTTCGCCTCGCGCCTAGCTGCACATTTTAACATACCTATTAGGCATTATGAGAAGGAAGAAAAATTGTTGCCTCCTATTTGTTTAGATTATAAGAGTATGGTAGCACACGATTTTATTGTTAAGAATAGTGGAAATGAGCTCAAATACAAATTGTTCTTTGATAACCATCATCCTGAGACTATTACCCTGCCTGCTCCTTCCTTATTTGATTTATTTGCAGGCAAGTACCTTGTTCCGTTGGAGGCTATTCACGTCTACCGGAACCCTACATCAGTCACAGAGCCAGAGTCGGAACCACAAGTTGATCCTCCACGACAATCTAATTACTAGTGGGATCCAGAGATGATTGACAACCAGTGGCAATCAGAGTCTTCTTGTTCGCAGCACGACCCCAACTATTATGGATATCCGCCAGGCCAACCGTGGCCATAGACCAACTTAGGCCAAAAGCCTAAGCTTGGGGGAGTACGTATTTCTCACCGACATTACATTCATGTTCACACACTCATTGCTAGATGTCGGTGCTCATACTTTTCCATTGTAATATCCATTTGATGTCTACTACACAACCTTCTTCTTGTAGACGTTGTTGAGCCTCCAAGTGCAGAGGTTCGTAGGACAGTAGCAAATTTCCCTCAAGTGGATGACCTAAGGTTTATCAATCCGTAGGAGGCGTAGGATGAAGATGGTCTCTCTCAAGCAACCCTACAACCAAATAACAAAGAGTCTCTTATGTCCCCAACACACCCAATACAATGGTAAATTGTATAGGTGCACTAGTTCGGCGAAGTGATGGTGATACAAGTGGTATATGGATAGTAGATAATAGTTTTTGTAATCTGAAAATATAAAAACAGCAAGGTAACTAATGATAAAAGTGAGCACAAACGGTATTGCAATGCGTTGAAACAAGGCCTAGGGTTCATACTTTCGTTAGTGCAAGTTCCCTCAACAATAATAACATAATTGGATCATATAACTATCCCTCAACATGCAACAAAGAGTCACTCCAAAGTCACTAATAGCGGAGAACGAACGAAGAGATTATGGTAGGGTACGAAACCACCTCAAAGTTATTCTTTCCAATCAATCCGTTGGGCTATTCCTATAAGTATCACAAACAGCCCTAGAGTTCGTACTAGAATAACACCTTAAGACAGAAATCTACCAAAACCCTAATGTCACCTAGATACTCCAATGCCACCTCAAGCAGCTGTGGGTATGATTATACGATATGCATCACACAATCTCAGATTCATCTATTCAACCAACACATAGAACCTCAAAGAGTGCCCCAAAGTTTCTACCGGAGAATCACGACGAAAACGTGTGCCAACCCCTATGCATAGGTTCATGGGCGGAACCCGCAAGTTGATCACCAAAACGTACATCAAGTGAATCACGTGGTATCCCATTGTCACCACAGATACGCACGGCAAGACATACGTCAAGTGTTCTCAAATCTTAAAAGACTCAATCCGATAAGATAACTTCAAAGGGGAAACTCAATCCATTAGAAGAGAGTAGAGGGGGAGGAGAAACATCATAGGATCCAAATATAATAGCAAAGCTCACGATACATCAAGATCGTATCACCTCAAGAACACGAGAGAGAGAGAGAGAGAGATCAAACACTCCCTCCTCGTCATGGAGAGCACCAAGATGATGAAGATGGCCACCGGAGAGGGATTCCCTCCTCCGGCAGGGTGCCAGAACGGGTCTAGATTGGCTTTCAGTGGCTACGGAGGCTTCCGACGGTGGAACTCCCGATCTATTGTTCTCTCGGATGCTTTTAGGGTATATGGAGATATATAGGCAGAAGAAGTACGTCAGGGGGGCCACGAGGGGCCCACGAGGGTGGAGGGTGCGCCCAGGGGGGTGAGCGCGCCCCCTACCTTGTGGCCTCCTCGAAGCTTCCCTTACGTGGACTCCAAGTCTCCGGGCTTCTTCTGATCCAAAAATAAGTTCCGTGAAGTTTCAGGTCAATTGGACTTTGTTTGATTTTCCTTTTCTGCGATGCTCTAAAACAAGGAAAAAACAGAAACTGGCACTGGGCTCTGGGTTAATAGGTTAGTCCCAAAAATAATATAAAAGTGTATAATAAAGCCCATAAAACATCCAAGGTTGATAATATAATAGCATGGAACAATCAAAAATTATAGATACGTTGGAGACGTATCAACATCCCCAAGCTTAATTCCTGCTCGTCCTCGAGTAGGTAAATGATAAAAACAGAATTTTTGATGTGGAATGCTACCTAACATATTTATCCAAGTAATTCTTCTTTATTGTGGCAAGAATATTCAGATCCATAAGATTCAATACAAAAGTTTAATATTGACATAAAAATAATAATACTTCAAGCATACTAGCAAAGCAATTATGTCTTCTCAAAATAACATTGCCAAAGAAAGTTATCCCTACAAAATGATATAGTCTGGCTATACTCCATCTTCACCACACAAAATATTTAAATCATGCACAACCCCGATGACAAGCCAAGCAATTGTTTCATACTTTTGATGTTCTCAAACTTTTTCAATCTTCACGCAATACATGAGCGTGAGCCATGGATATAGCACTATAGGTGGAATAGAATGGAGGTTGTGGAGAAGACAAAAAGGAGAAGATGGTCTCACATAGACTAGGCGTATCAACGGGGTATGGAGATGCCCATCAATAGATATCAATGTGAGTGAGTAGGGATTGCCATGCAACAGATGCACTAGAGCTATAAGTGTATGAAAGCTCAACAAAAGAAACTAGTGGGTGTGCATCCAACTCGCTTGCTCACGAAGACCTAGGGCATTTTGAGGAAGCCCATCATTGGAATATACAAGCCAAGTTCTATAATGAAAGATTCCCACTAGTATATGAAAGTGAAAACATAGGAGACTCTCTATCATGAAGATCATGGTGCTACTTTGAAGCACAAGTGTGGTAAAAGGATAGTAGCATTGTCCCTTCTCTCTTTTTCTCTCATTTTTTATTTTTTTATTTGGGCCTTCTCCTTTTTTATGGCCTCTTTTTTCTTTTTTTTATTTGGGCTTCTTTGGCCTCTTTTATTTATTTATTTTCGTCCAGAGTCTCATCCCGACTTGTGGGGGAATCATAGTCTCCATCATCGTTTCCTCACTGGGACAATGCTCTAATAATGATGATCATCACACTTTTATTTTCTTACAACTCAAGAATTACAACTTGATACTTAGAACAAAATATGACTCTATATGAATGCCTCCGGCGGTGTACCGGGATGTGCAATGACTCATGAGTGACATGTATGAAAGAATTATGAACGGTGGCTTTGCCACAAATACAATGTCAACTACATGATCATGCATAGCAATATGACAATGATGGAGCGTGTCATAATAAACGGAATGGTGGAAAGTTGCATGGAAATATATCTCAGCATGGCTATGGAAATGCCATAATAGATAGGTATGGTGGCTGTTTTGAGGAAGGTATATGGTGGGTTCATGATACCGGCGAAAGTTGCGCAGTACTAGAGAGGCTAGCAATGGTGGAAGGGTGAGAGTGCGTATAATCCATGGACTCAACATTAGTCATAAAGAACTCACATACTTATTGCAAAAAATTATTAGTTATCGAAACAAAGTATTAGGTGCATGCTCCTAGGGGTATAGATTGGTAGGAAAATACCATCGCTCGTCCCCGACCGCCACTCATAAGGAGGACAATCAAAAAAATAAATCATGCTCCGACTTCATCACATAACGGTTCACCATACGTGCATGCTACGGGAATCACAAACTTCAACACAAGTAATTCTTAAATTCACAACTACTCAACTAGCATGACTCCAGTATCACCATCTTCATATCTCAAAACAATCATCAAGTGTCAAACTTCTCATAGTATTGAATGCACTTTATATGAAAGTTTTTATTATATCCCTCTTGGATGCCCATCATATTAGGACTAGTTTCATAACCAAAGCAAACTACCATGCTGTTCTAAAGACTCTCAAAATGATATAAGTGAAGCATGAGAGTTCATTAATTTCTATAAAATAAAACCACCACCGTGCTCTAAAAAGATATAAGTGAAGCACTAGAGCAAATGACAAACTACTCCGAAAGATATAAGTGAAGCTCAATAAGTAGTCGAATAATTATGCAACTATATGAAGACTCTCTAACATTTAAGAATTTCAGATATTGGTATTTTATTCAAACATCAAGAAAAACTAAATAAAATAAAATGACACTCCAAGCAAAACACATATCATGTGGAAAATAAAAATATAGCTCCAAGTAAAGTTACCGATGAACGAAGATGAAAGAGGGGATGCCTTCCGGGGCATCCCCAAGCTTAGGCTCTTGGTTGTCCTTGAATATTATCTTGGGTTGCCTTGGTCATCCCCAAGCTTAGGCTCTTTCCACTCCTTATTCCATAATCCATCGAATCTTTACCCAAAACTTGAAAACTTCACAACACAAAACTTAACAGAAAACTCGTAAGCTCCGTTAGTATAAGAAAATAAATCACCACTTAGGTACTGTTGTGAACACATTATAAATTTATATTGGTGTAATATCTACTGTATTCCAACTTATCTATGTTCCTACCCTCCGATACTACTCATAGATTCATCAAAATAAGCAAACAACACATCGAAAACAGAATCTGTCAAAAACAGAACAGTCTGTTGTAATCTGGATCAAACGTATACTTATGGAACTCATAAAATTCTCAAATAAATTGCTGGACGTGAGGAATTTATCTATTAATCATCTGCAAAAATAATTAACTAAATAGCAGTCTCAAAATAAAAATGGTTGCAATTCTCGTGAGCGCTAAAGTTTCTGTTTTTTACAGCAAGATTAAAAAGACTTTCCCCAAGTCTTCCCAAAGGTTCTACATGGCACAAACACTAATTAAACACATAAAACCACATCTAAACATAGGCTAGATGAATTATTTATTACTAAACAGGAACAAAAAACAAGGAACAAAAATAAAGTTGGGTTGCCTCCCAACAAGCGCTATCGTTTAACACCCCTAGTTAGGCATGATGATTTCAATCATGCTCATATAGTAGATAAGAATTGTAACATAAAGAGAGCATCATGAAGAATATGACTAGAACATTTAAGTCTAACCCTCTTCCTATGCATAGGGGTTTTGTGAGCAAACAACTTATGGGAACAATAATAAACTAGCATAGGAGGGCAAAACAAGCATAACTTCAAAACTTTAAGCACATCGAGAGGAAACTTGATATTATTGCAATTCCTACAAGCATATGTTCCCCCCTCATAATAATTTTCAGCAGCATCATGAATGTATTCAACAATATAACCAACACCTAAAGCATTCTTTTCATGATCTACAAGCATAGAAATTTTATTACTCTCCACATAAGCAAAATTCTTCTCATTCGGGATAGTGGGAGTATCATAAGAGACTTGGATACTATAAATTGTTTCCACATTAAAAGAGTAATGTTCAGAAAATGGGTAACCATAATCATGAGAAGTTTTATAAATATAATCACTACTTTTTATAGCATAAGTATCACCACAATAATCATCATAAGTAGGAGGCATGCTATCATCATTATAAATTTGCATATCGAAACTTGGGAGACTAAAAATATCATCTTTATCAAACATAGCATCCCCAAGCTTGGGCCTTTTCATATCATAAGAATAATCACTCTCATCATTAATCGTATATATAGCACCAATAGTATAGCAATTATCATATTCTTCCAAGCAAGTGCCAAAAAGATTTTCAAGATCATAAGAAGTATCATTATCTTCCACAATTATATTTTCATGCGGCACAATAGTAATAGGAGCAGCATTATTTGGGAGAGATATCTTTTTACCTCTCTTCCTTTTTCTTTTCTTCTTATTCACCACATCATGTGTGGGTTCAATCCTCTTTTTGGAGCTCCTTATTAATGAGATTCGTTGAATAGGAGGCTCCTCCTCATTACCCGATTCATCATAAGAAATAATAGGAGGATATTGGGAAGTCTCTTCCCTTTCATTAGTATTCTCTTCAACTTCTATTTTTTTCTTTTCTTTATGTAGTTGGCAATATAAGGATTTTCAATACAATTCACCGCACAATACATATAAATTTCCTCTAGATCAAAATGAAGAACTCAATCAAGGGCAAATTTTGGAATATCCATAGTTATATGTTTCATTTCTTCATAACCCAAGAGAAAACTAAGTTCATTATGATGTGTAAGGGAAATCAAGTCATCACAATTTTTGGACATGATACGATCATGAAACAATTTGCATTGGGTATTGAAATGATCATGTTCATTGCAAAGCTCACAAGTACGGCTAAGAAAATTTAAATTTTCAACACATTCATCTAGCCTTTCTTGCAACAGTTTAGTTTCTAAGTACTTATGCCTCTTGCAATATCTATATTCCCTATTTGGTGTGTACTTACAAACCCAATGTACTCCAAAAAAATTGACATGTTTATAGGAGACATCATAACTAGTGCAATCATCATTAGTATCATGGATATTCAAAGAATTTGTACTAACAACATTGCAACCATTCTCATCATTCAAATATTTAGTGCCAAACATTTTATAGATTTCTTCTTCTAGCACTTGAGCACAATTATCCTTTCCATCATACTCACGAAAGATATTAAAAAGATGAAGCGTATGAGGCAAACTTAATTCCATTTTTTGTAATTTTCTTTTATAAACTAAACTAGTGATAAAACAAGAAACTAAAAGACTCGATTGCAAGATCTAATGATATACCTTCAAGCACACCTCCGCGGCAACGGCGCCAGAAAAGAGCTTGATGTCTACTACACAACCTTCTTCTTGTAGACATTGTTGGGCCTCCAAGTGCACAGGTTTGTAGGATAGTAGAAAATTTCCCTCAAGTGGATGACCTAAGGTTTATCAATCCATAGGAGGTATAGGATGAAGATGGTCTCTCTCAAGCAACCCTGCAACCAAATAACAAAGAGTCTCTTGTGTCCCCAACACACCCAATACAGTGGTAAATTGTATAGGTGCACTAGTTCGGCGAAGTGATGGTGATATAAGTGGTATATGGATAGTAGATAATAGTTTTTGTAATCTGAAAATATAAAAACAGCAAGGTAACTAATGATAGAAGTGAGCACAAACGGTATTGCAATGCGTTGAAACAAGGCCTAGGGTTCATACTTTCGTTAGTGCAAGTTCCCTCAACAATAATAACATAATTGGATCATATAACTATCCCTCAACATGCAACAAAGAGTCACTCCAAATTCACTAATAGAGGAGAACCAACGAAGAGATTATGGTAGGGTACGAAACCACCTCAAAGTTATTCTTTCCAATCAATCCGTTGGGCTATTCTTATAAGTGTCACAAACAGCCCTAGAGTTCGTACTAGAATAACACCTTAAGACACAAATCAACCAAAACCCTAATGTCACCTAGATACTCCAATGTCACCTCAAGTATCTGTGGGTATGATTATACGATATGCATCACACAATATCAGATTCATCTATTCAACCAACACATAGAACCTCAAAGAGTGCCCCAAAGTTTCTACCGGAGAATCATGACGAAAACGTGTGCCAACCCCTATGCATAGGTTCATGGGCGGAACCCGCAAGTTGATCACCAAAACATACATCAAATGAATCACGTGGTATCCCATTGTCACCACAGATACGCACAACAAGACATACAACAAGTGTTCTCAAATCTTTAAAGACTCAATCCGATAAGATAACTTCAAAGGGGAAACTCAATCCATTACAAGAGAGTAGAGGGGGAGGAGAAACATCATAGGATCCAAATATAATAGCAAAGCTCACGATACATCAAGATCGTATCACCTCAAGAACACGAGAGAGAGAGAGAGAGATCAAACACATAGCTACTAGTACATACCCTCAGCCCCGAGGGAGAACTACTCCCTCCTCGTCATGGAGAGCACCGGGATGATGAAGATGTCCACCGAAGAGGGATTCCCTCCTCCGTCAGGGTGCCGGAACGGGTCTAGATTGGCTTTCGGTGGCTACTGAGGCTTCTGACGGCGGAACTCCCGATCTATTGTTCTCTTGGATGTTTTTAGGGTATATGGAGATATATAGGCGGAAGAAGTACGTCAGGGGGGCCACGAGGGGCCCACAAGGGTGGAGGGCGCGCCCAGGGGGGTGGGCGTGCCCCCCTACCTCGTGGCCTCCTCGAAGCTTCCCTTACGTGGACTCCAAGTCTCCCGGGCTTCTTCTCATCGAAAAATAAGTTCCGCGAGGTTTCAGGTCAATTGGACTCCGTTTGATTTTCCTTTTCTACGATACTCTAAAACAAGGAAAAAACAGAAACTGGCACTGGGCTCTCGGTTAATAGGTTAGTCCCAAAAATAATATAAAAGTGTATAATAAAGCCCATAAAACATCCAAGGTTGATAATATAATAGCATGGAACAATCAAATATTATAGATATGTTGGAGACGTATCACCATGCTAGTTTATTTCCTTTTTATGCTTTCTTCTTGTGTGTTTATTAAACCTTAAGAAAAACAAAAAAAATTGTTGTAGCTTTTAGCTTGTTTTACTTTCTATGCTTGTAGTAGTAATTAAAAAGAAAACCCAAAAAGATTTCCTGTTCTTCTTTTGCTTGTTGGGAGCTTTCCCGTGTAAATAGTTTTATTTCTTTTCTTTTCTTTGGGGGTCGATAGGAGAAGACCATGATTAAATTGTTGAAGTGGCTCTTATAAGCATTATTGTTGATCTGGCAAAAGAGCCCATATTGCCTTGTCTTCTCCTGTTTATTGAATGCTTGCAGATTCCAGCTTAGTCCCATGCATGCGCACTATTATTATTATCCACATCGATCAGTCGTGCAAGTGAAAGGCAATTATGACGATATATGATGGACTGATTGAGATGAGAAAAGCTGCTATGAACTCGACCTCTCTTGTTTTTGTAAATATGATTAGTTCATCGTTCCTGATTCAGCCTATTATGAATAAACATGTTTGCAATGACAATTAGAGATTATAGTTGCTTATGCCATGCTTAATTAGCTAGGAGCTTATAATGGTTTACCTTGCGTGCCAACATGCTATTAAAATGATTGTGATGTGGCACATGTTCACGCATGTAGTTGAAACAAAATCAACATAGCCTTCATGATATTTATGTTCATGGTGAATTATATCCTACTCATGCTTGCATTCGGTGTTGATTAATTTTAATGCATGTTCATGACCGTTGTCGCTCTCTAGCTGGTCGCTTCCCAGTCTTCTGCTAGCCTTCACGTGTACTAAGCGGGAATACTGCTTGTGCATCCAATCCCTTAAACCCCAAAGTTATTCCACATGAGTCCACTATACCTACCTATATACGGTATCTACTTGCCGTTCCAAGTAAATTTGTATGTGCCAAACTCTAAGCCTTCAAATAAATATCCTGTTTTGTATGCTCGAATAGCTCATGTATCAACTAGGGATGTCTGTATCTTCCATGTTAGGTCCGCCCCCATTTCGGCCTCTGGCTCAAGAACTTCAATGTCAAGCCCAAGGTGGTGCACGGCAGCCAGGCGGAGTGCGGAGGCGCTATGGCGGGCAAGATGGCCAATGTCCTATGGTTCGAGGGCTCTTTCGTGGAGACCCCAAAGGGATGGCAAGCCGGGTGGTTTTATATCACCGAGCCACTCGATCCGGAATGGACCGCAGCCCCTGAGTTCCGATCCAGACCCCCCACGCGGCTTATGTCCTGGAAAGAGACGGGCCTGTCATGGGGTGACGAAAAAGAGGTGACCGGATTGCAAACATGCATCCAGTCCCTGGTGAACAAGCCAGTCCGGCTTGTTAATATAATCCAGGTTATGCTCGTCCGCCGGATCCTCCCGTGCCAATAACGGGATTTTAATCTGTGGGAGTTCGACCCGACGCAGCACCAAACTCTCAACAGGCTCTTCGACACGACCTATGAAGATGCCTGGAAGGTGCTATTCAAGGGCGCCGAGGCTCCCGCATCCGCTTCCGAGGACCGCGGATACAGCTCGCAGCGTCACGCTAGCAAGGTATGCCATCTACACCCTTCACAGGATGTTAAGCCTTTTTTCATAGTTTGACACTATGCGGGATCTAAACTCCCTTTCCTCTGACAAGCTTGGCGGGTGATAGCCGAGCCGATTAACTGTCCGGCTCTGCTGCCCGAAGATCCAGCCCCAGCTTCACTGGTGAAGCTGCTGGCCCCGACGCCTTATGTGGTGCCGGAGAAGAAGGTCAAGAAGAAGAAGACCACGGGGACTCGAAAGAGTGCCCGCAACATGGTGGTGTCGGACTCGTCATCTGACGAGTCCGAGGCGTCCTCCTCCCGCGAGAACGAGGAGGAGGAAGAATAAGACTCTCCCTCTCTAGTGTAGGGAGGAGAGAAGAGGAAGGTCGCCCCAACGGGGGAGGCCGAGGGGTCTAGAAAAAGGAAGACCCCTCCGCCGGACTACGCCCCTGACGCCGAAGAGGGCGAAGAGGAATGGCCGGACAGGGCCAAGCGTCCGGCGAAATCATAAGTGTTCAGATACCAGAGTAACTCATGATATTCCTTTTGTTGCACAGCTTCCCCTAACGTCGAATATAATCATGCAGCCCGCCCCGGGCCGCACTCAACGAGTCGTCGAGCGGCTCCCTAGATTCATCGGACGTGAACTCTGTTCTGCCCGCTGTCTCCCCCCGCACTGTGAATGACGCCGAAGTGGCGTCCCACCGAGCTCCGGGGCAGGAGGAGGTGGTCCTGGAGGAGCCGCAAGGCGACCTCCCGGACCCCAGGAGTGAAGGGGACAATGTTGGAAATATGCCCTAGAGGCAATAATAAAAGCATTATTATTATATTTCCTTGTTCACGATAGTTGTCTTTATTCATGCTATAATTGTGTTATCCGGAAATCGTAATACATGTGTGAATAACAGACACCAACATGTCCCTAGTAAGCCTCTAGTTGACTAGCTCGTTAATCAACCGATAGTCATGGTTTCCTGGCTATGGACATAGGATGTCATTGATAACGAGATCACATCATTAGGAGAATGATGTGATGGACAAGACCCAATCCTAAACATAGCATAAAGATCGTGTAGTTCATTTGCTAGAGTTTTGCAATGTCAAGTATCTTTTCCTTAGACCATGAGATCGTGTAACTCCCGGATACCGTAGGAGTGCTTTGGGTGTACCAAACGTCACAACGTAACTGGGTGACTATAAAGGTATACTACGGGTATCTCCGAAAGTGTCTGTTGGGTTGACACGGATCAAGACTGGGATTTGTCACTCCGTATGACGGAGAGGTATCACTGGGCCCACTCGATAATGCATCATCATAATGAGCTCAAAGTGACCAAGTGTCTGGTCACGGGATCATGCATTACGGTACGAGTAAAGTGACTTGCCGGTAACGAGATTGAACGAGGTATTGGGATACCGACGATCGAATCTCGGGCAAGTAATATATCGATTGACAAAGGGAATTGCATACGGGGTTGATTGAATCCTCGACATCGTGGTTCATCCGATGAGATCATCGTGCAGCATGTGGGATCCAACATGGGTATCCAGATCCCGCTGTTGGTTATTGACCGGAGAGTCGTCTCGGTCATGTCTACATGTCTCCCGAACCCTTAGGGTCTACACACTTAAGGTTCGGTGACGCTAGGGTTGTGAAGATATGTATATGCAGTAACCCGAATGTTGTTCGGAGTCCCGGATGAGATCCCGGACGTCACGAGGAGTTCCGGAATGGTCCGGAGGTAAAGAATTATATATATAGGAAGTGCTGTTTCGGCCATCGGGACAAGTTTTGGGGTTACCGGTATTGTACCGGGACCACTGGAAGGGTCCCGGGGGTCCACCAGGTGGGGCCACCTATCCCGGAGGGCCCCATGGGCTGAAGTGGGAAGGGACCCAGCCCATAGTGGGCTGGGGCGCCACCCCCTAAGGGCCCATGCGCCTAGGGTTTAGGGGAAACCCTAAAGGGGGGCGCCCCCTTGCTTGGGGGGCAAGCCCCCCACCCCTTGGCCGCCGCCCCCCCCCCCCTAGGAGATCCATCTCCTAGGGCCGCCCCCCCCTTAGGCACCCCTATATATAGTGGGAGAGAGGAGGGACTTGAGGCTACGGCTTTTGGTGCATCCCTCTCTCCCTGTTACGTCTCTCTCTCTTGTAGTATAGGCGAAGCCCTGCTACTGTGACGCCCTGCATCCACCACCACGCCGTCGTGCTGCTGGATCATCACCAACCTCTCCTCCCCCCTTGCTGCATCAAGAAGGAGGAGACGTCTCCCGTCCCGTACGTGTGTTGAACGCGGAGGTGCCGTCCGTTTGGCACTTGGTCATCGGTGATTTGGATCACGTCGTGTTCGACTACATCATCCCCGTTCTTTGAACGCTTCCGCATGCGATCTACAAAGGTATGTAGATGCATCTGATGACTCATTGCTAGATGAACTCCTAGATGGATCTTGGTGAAACGAGTAGGAAATTTTTTGTTTTCTGCAACGTTCCCCAACAGTGGCATCATGAGCTAGGTCTATGCGTAGTTCTTCTTGCGCGAGTAGAACACAATTTGTTGTGGGCGTGGATTTGTCAACTATCTTGCTGCTACTAATCTTTTCTTGCTTCAGCGGTATTGTGGGATGAAGCGGCCCGGACCAACCTTACACGTACGCTTACGTGAGACCGGTTCCACCGACTAACATGCACTAGTTGCATAAGGTGGCTGGCGGGTGTCTGTCTCTCCTACTTTAGTTGGAGCGGATTCGATGAACAGGGTCCTTATGAAGGGTAAATAGAAGTTGACAAATCACGTTGTGGCTTTCACGTAGGTAAGAAAACGTTCTTGCTAGAACCCTAATTCAGCCACGTAAAACTTGCAACAACAATTAGAGGACGTCTAACTTGTTTTTGCAGCAGGTGGTTTGTGATATGATATGGCCAAAGTTGTGATGAATGATGAATGATCTATATGTGATGTATGAGATGTTCATGCTATTGTAATAGGAATCACGACTTGCATGTCGATGAGTATGACAACCGGTAGGAGCCATAGGAGTTGTCTTTATTCTTTTATATGACCTGCGTGTCATTGAGAAACGCCATGTAAATTACTTTACTTTATTGCTAAACGCGTTAGCCATAGTAGTAGAAGTAATAGTTGGTGAGCAACTTCATGGAGACACGATGATGGAGATCATGATGATGGAGATCATGGTGTCAAGCCGGTGACAAGATGATCATGGAGCCCCAAGATGGAGATCAAAGGAGCTATGTGATATTGGCCATATCATGTCACGTTTATTATTTGATTGCATGTGATGTTTATCATGTTTTGCATCTTGTTTACTTAGAACGACGGTAGTAAATAAGATGATCCCTCATAACAATTTCAAGAAGTGTTCTCCCCTAACTGTGCACCGTTGCTAAAGTTCGTCGTTTCGAAGCACCACGTGATGATCGGGTGTGATATATTCTTACGTTCACATACAACGGGTGTAAGACAGTTTTACACATGCAAAACACTTAGGGTTAACTTGACGAGCCTAGCATGTGTATAGACATGGCCTCGGAACACAGAAGACCGAAAGGTCGAACATGAGTCGTATAGAAGATACGATCAACATGAAGATGTTCACCGACGTTGACTAGTCCGTCTCACGTGATGATCGGACACGGCCTAGTTAACTCGGATCATGTAATACTTAGATGACTAGAGGGATGTCTAATCTAAGTGGGAGTTCATTATATAATTTGATTAGATGAACTTTATTATCATGAACATTAGTCTAAAATATTTTACAATATGTCTTGTAGATCAAATGGCCCACGTAGTCCTCAACTTCAACGCGTTCCTAGAGAAAACCAAGCTGAAAGACGATGGCAGCAACTATACGGACTGGGTCCGGAACCTGAGGATCATCCTCATAGCTGCCAAGAAAGATTACGTCCTACAAGCACCGCTAGGTGAAGCTCCCATCCCACAGAACCAAGACGTTATGAACGCTCGGCAGACACGTGTTGACGACTACTCCCTCGTTCAGTGCGACATGCTTTACAGTTTAGAGCCGGGGCTCCAAAAGCGTTTTGAGAGACATGGAGCATATGAGATGTTCGAAGAGCTGAAAATGGTTTTCCAAGCTCATGACCGGGTCAAGAGATATGAGGTCTCCGACAAGTTCTTTAGCTGTAAGATGGAGGAAAATAGTTCTGTCAGTGAGCACATACTCACTATGTCTGGGTTACATAACCGCTTGACTCAGCTGGGAGTTAATCTCCCGGATGATCCGGTCATTGACAGAATCATCCATTCGCTTCCACCAAGCTACAAGAGCTTTGTGATGAACTTCAACATGCAGGGGATGCAAAAGACCATTCCTGAGTTGTTTTCAATGCTGAAATCAGCGGAGGTAGAAGTCAAAAAGGAACATCAGGTGTTGATGGTCAATAAAACCACCAAGTTCAAGAAAGGCAAGGGTAAAAAGAACTTCAAGAAGTACGGCAAGGAAGTTGCCGCGCCCGGCAAGCAAGCTACCGGGAAGAAGCCAAAGAATGGACCCAAGCCCGAGACTGGGTGCTTTTATTGCAAGGGAAGCGGTCACTGGAAGCAGAACTGCCCCAAATACTTAGCAGACAAGAAGGCCGGCAAAACAAAAGGTATATGTGATATACATGTAATTGATGTGTACCTTACCAGTAATCGTAGTAGCTCTTGGGTATTTGATACCGGTGCAGTTGCTCACATTTGTAACTCACAGCAGGAACTACGGAATAAGTGGAGACTGGCAAAGGACGAGGTGACGATGCGCGTCGGGAATGGTTCCAAAGTCGATGTGATCGCTGTCGGCACGCTACCTCTTCATTTACCTACGGGATTGGTTTTAAACCTCAATAATTGTTATTTAGTACCAGCTTTGAGCATGAACATTGTATCAGGATCTCGTTTAATTCGAGATGGCTACTCATTTAAATCCGAGAATAATGGTTGTTCTATTTATATGAGAGATATGTTTTATGGTCATGCTCCTATGGTGAATGGTTTATTCTTTATGAATCTCGAACATAATGCTACACATGTTCATAGTGTGAGTACCAAAAGATGTAAGGTTGATAATGATAGTCCCACATACTTGTGGCACTGCCGCCTTGGTCACATAGGTGTCAAACGCATGAAGAAGCTCCATGCAGATGGACTTTTAGAGTCTCTTGATTATGAATCATTTGACACGTGCGAACCATGCCTTATGGGTAAAATGACCAAGACTCCGTTCTCAGGAACAATGGAGCGAGCAACCAACTTATTGGAAATCATACATACTGATGTGTGCGGTCCAATGAGTGTTGAGGCTCGTGGTGGCTATCGTTATGTTCTCACCCTCGCCGATGACTTGAGTAGATATGGGTATGTCTACTTAATGAAACACAAGTCTGAAACCTTTGAAAAGTTCAAGGAATTTCAGAATGAGGTTGAGAATCAACATGACAAGAAAATCAAGTTTCTACGATCTGATCGTGGAGGAGAATACTTGAGTCATGAATTTGGCACACACTTAAGAAAATGTGGAATAGTTTCACAACTCACGCCGCCTGGAACACCTCAGCGTAATGGTGTGTCCGAATGTCGTAATCGCACTCTATTAGATATGGTGCGGTCTATGATGTCTCTTACCGATCTACCGCTATCTTTTTGGGGCTATGCTTTAGAGACTGCTGCATTCACTTTAAATAGGGTTCCGTCAAAATCCGTTGAGACGACACCGTTTGAATTATGGTTTGGGAAGAAACCTAAGTTGTCGTTTTTGAAAGTTTGGGGATGCGATGCTTATGTCAAGAAACTTCAACCTGAAAAGCTCGAACCCAAGTCGGAAAAATGCGTCTTCATAGGATACCCAAAAGAAACTATTGGGTATACCTTCTACCTCAGATCCGAAGGCAAGATCTTTGTTGCCAAGAATGGATCCTTTCTAGAGAAAGAGTTTCTCTCGAAAGAAGTAAGTGGGAGGGAAGTAGAACTTGATGAAGTGTTACCTCTTGAACCGGAAAATGGCGCAACTCAAGAAAATGTTCCTGACGTGCCTGCACCGACCAGAGAGGAAGTTAATGATGATGATCATGAAACTTCTGATCAAGTTGCTACTGAACTTCGAAGGTCCACAAGGACACGTTCCGCACCAGAGTGGTACGGCAACCCTGTCTTGGAAATCATGTTGTTAGACAACGGTGAACCTTCGAACTATGAAGAAGCGATGGCGGGCCCGGATTCCGACAAATGGCTAGAAACCATGAAATCCGAGATAGGATCCATGTATGAAAACGAAGTATGGACTTTGACTGACTTGCCCGTTGAACGGCGAGCCATAGAGAATAAATGGATCTTTAAGAAGAAGACAGACGCGGATGGTAATGTGACCATCTATAAAGCTCGGCTTGTCGCTAAGGGTTATCGACAAGTTCAAGGGGTTGACTACGATGAGACTTTCTCACCGGTAGCGAAGCTAAAGTCCGTCCGAATCATGTTAGCAATTGCCGCGTTTTACGATTATGAAATATGGCAAATGGACGTCAAAACGGCATTCCTTAATGGTTTCCTTAAGGAAGAATTGTATATGATGCAGCCGGAAGGTTTTGTCGATCCTAAGAATGCTGACAAGGTGTGCAAGCTCCAACGCTCGATTTATGGGCTGGTGCAAGCATCTCGGAGTTGGAACATTCGCTTTGATGAGATGATCAAAGCGTTTGGGTTTACGCAGACTTATGGAGAAGCCTGCGTTTACAAGAAAGTGAGTGGGAGCTCTGTAGCATTTCTCATATTATATGTAGATGACATACTTTTGATGGGAAATGATATAGAACTCTTGGACAGCATTAAGGCCTACTTGAATAAGAGTTTTTCAATGAAGGACCTTGGAGAAGCTGCTTATATATTAGGCATCAAAATCTATAGAGATAGATCGAGACGCCTCATAGGTCTTTCACAAAGCACATACCTTGATAAGATATTGAAGAAGTTCAATATGGATCAATCTAAGAAGGGGTTCTTGCCTGTGTTACAAGGTATGAAATTGAGCTCGGCTCAAAGTCCGACCACGGCAGAAGAAATAGAAGAGATGAGTGTCATCCCCTATGCCTCAGCCATAGGTTCTATTATGTATGCCATGCTGTGTACCAGACCTGATGTAAACCTTGCCGTAAGTTTGGTAGGAAGGTACCAAAGTAATCTCGGCAAGGAACACTGGACAGCGGTCAAGAATATCCTGAAGTACCTGAAAAGGACTAAGGAAATGTTTCTCGTTTATGGAGGTGACGAAGAGCTCGTCGTAAAGGGTTACGTCGATGCTAGCTTCGACACAGATCCGGATGACTCAAAATCACAAACCGGATACGTGTATATTTTGAATGGTGGGGCAGTAAGCTGGTGCAGTTGCAAGCAGAGCGTCGTGGCGGGATCTACATGTGAAGCGGAATACATGGCAGCCTCGGAGGCAGCACATGAAGCAATTTGGGTGAAGGAGTTCATCACCGACCTCGGAGTCATACCCAATGCGTCGGGGCCGATCAAGCTCTTCTGTGACAACACTGGAGCTATTGCACTTGCCAAGGAGCTAGGTTTCACAAGAAGACAAGGCACATCAAGCGTCGCTTCAACTCCATTCGTGAAAATGTTCAAGATGGAGACATAGATATTTGTAAAGTACATACGGACCTGAATGTAGCAGATCCGTTGACTAAACCTCTCCCTAGGGCAAAACATGATCAACACCAGAATTCCATGGGTGTTCGATTCATCACAATGTAACTAGATTATTGACTCTAGTGCAAGTGGGAGACTGTTGGAAATATGCCCTAGAGGCAATAATAAAAGCATTATTATTATATTTCCTTGTTCATGATAATTGTCTTTATTCATGCTATAATTGTGTTATCCGGAAATCGTAATACATGTGTGAATAACAGACACCAACATGTCCCTAGTAAGCCTCTAGTTGACTAGCTCGTTAATCAACCGATAGTCATGGTTTCCTGGCTATGGACATAGGATGTCATTGATAACGAGATCACATCATTAGGAGAATGATGTGATGGACAAGACCCAATCCTAAACATAGCATAAAGATCGTGTAGTTCGTTTGCTAGAGTTTTGCAATGTCAAGTATCTTTTCCTTAGACCATGAGATCGTGTAACTCCCGGATACCGTAGGAGTGCTTTGGGTGTACCAAACGTCACAACGTAACTGGGTGACTATAAAGGTATACTACGGGTATCTCCGAAAGTGTCTGTTGGGTTGACACGGATCAAGACTGGGATTTGTCACTCCGTATGACGGAGAGGTATCACTGGGCCTACTCGGTAATGCATCATCATAATGAGCTCAAAGTGACCAAGTGTCTGGTCACGGGATCATGCATTACGGTATGAGTAAAGTGACTTGCCGGTAACGAGATTGAACAAGGTATTGGGATACCGACGATCGAATCTTGGGCAAGTAATATATCGATTGACAAAGGGAATTGCATACGGGGTTGATTGAATCCTCGACATCGTGGTTCATCCGATGAGATCATCGTGGAGCATGTGGGAGCCAACATGGGTATCCAGATCCCGCTGTTGGTTATTGACCGGAGAGTCGTCTCGGTCATGTCTACATGTCTCCCGAACCCGTAGGGTCTACACACTTAAGGTTCGGTGACGCTAGGGTTGTGAAGATATGTATATGCAGTAACCTGAATGTTGTTCGGAGTCCCGGATGAGATCCCGGACATCACGAGGAGTTCCGGAATGGTCCGGAGGTAAACAATTATATATATAGGAAGTGCTGTTTCGGCCATCGGGACAAGTTTCGGGGTTACCGGTATTATACCGGGACCACCGGAAGGGTCCCGGGGGTCCACCGCGTGGGGCCACCTATCCCGGAGGGCCCCATGGGCTGAAGTGGGAAGGGACCCAGCCCATAGTGGGCTGGGGAGCCACCCCCTAAGGGCCCATGCGCCTAGGGTTTAGGGGAAACCCTAAAGGGGGGCACCCCCTTGCTTGGGGGGCAAGCCCCCCACCCCCTGGCCGCTGCCCCCCCCCCTAGGAGATCCATCTCCTAGGGCCGGCGCCCCCCCTTAGGCACCCCTATATATAGTGGGGGAGAGGAGGGACTTGAGGCTACGGCTTTTGGTGCATCCCTCTCTCCCTGTTACGTCTCTCTCTCTCTTGTAGTATAGGCGAAGCCCTGCTACTGTGACACCCTGCATCCACCACCACGCCGTCGTGCTGCTGGATCATCACCAACCTCTCCTCCCCCCTTGCTGGATCAAGAAGGAGGAGACGTCTCCCGTCCCGTACGTGTGTTGAACGCGGAGGTGCCGTCCGTTTGGCACTTGGTCATCGGTGATTTGGATCACGTCGTGTTCGACTACATCATCCCCGTTCTTTGAACGCTTCCACACGCGATCTACAAAGGTATGTAGATGCATCTGATGACTCGTTGCTAGATGAACTCCTAGATGGATCTTGGTGAAACGAGTAGGAAATTTTTTGTTTTCTGCAACGTTACCCAACAGACAAGACCCCCAGGGCTCCAAGTCCAGCCTTAAGCCGAACACCGTGCCGGAATCTTCAACGATTCCGGACCGCGGCAGGCGAACTCCTTCCAAGAGGAGCAAGCCTTCTGAGCCGGCAGCCTCCGTCCAACCGGAGGTGCCGGACAAACTGCTGGAGGTGCTTGAAGGTGCATCCATCGACGAGGAACACCGTACTATTATGAGAACGGTGATCCGGAAGGTTCAGTCCGCCAAGAGCGGGCTGAATGAAGCTTGCGCTGGCCTCCTAACAGGCTTCGAGGTAAGTAAAAATATGTAAAAATATTACCGCATAGATAGTAGCCCCTGATGCTCTGTTTGGTGTTCGGAAAGAAAAGCCGAATAGAGGATCTATGAAATTTCGCAGGAGTCTAATAAAGAAGTCAATATGCGTATGCAGGCTTCGCTGCTAGCCACCGCCGCACTGACTGCGGAGGTGGATACCCTAAAACAGGGACTCGAGCGGTCCGAGCAAGAGCTCGGCCGTGCCAAGCAACAGCTCGAGGAGAAAGAAGGTAAGAAATACCTTATAAAAAGATGCCTATAGAGGGGCGTGATTGCAAAAAAAATAACAGGATTGTACTGCTTATTGTAGGGGCCACGACTGAGGTGGCGACCCTCAAGCAGGCACTGTCCGAGGCCGAAAAGAAAACGGCCGCGGAGCGCACCGAGCGAGAGAAACTTGGGTCTCAGGTCGGCGAGGTGCAGCAAGAGCTTCAGGCTCTCATGAAGAAACATGAGAGTTTGAAGCTTGAGTCAAAGACCCAAGCGTCCGAGCTCGCGATGGCCCTTGAGACTGCCAAGTCTGCCAAGGCCGAAGCCCAAAAGGCTCTCCGAGAGTTGGAGGACATGAAGAACATAGCAGCGGGTAAGGCATTCTTTATGCAAAGCAGAAACATAAAAGTAAACTACTTGTTACTTACCCGAATCCGGAGTTCTCCAGGGGCCTTCGCAGATCTTCCCCGTAGCGTGTCCGATGCCGCCGCATTCTACCGAGATGAAGAGGGAAGCTCGATGGAGAAGGTATTCTGGTCTCAGTATGCTGAGGCCGGACACCCATTCTCAAGAGGAGTGGACTCCGCTCCTCACTCACGAGATAAATGGCTGGTCACCGGGATGCCCAGTCCCATGCTTCATATAAACTAAATCAAAATAATTGCAAACAAAACTCCCCCAGGATTGTTGTTAGTTGGAGGCACTCGTTGTTTCGAGCAAGCCATGGATTGATGCTTGTTGGTGGAAGGGGGAGTATAAACTTTACCATTCTGTTTGGGAACCAACTATAATGTGTGTAGCATGGAAGATATCGCCATCTCTTGGTTGTTATGTTGGCAACGAAAGTATACCGCTCAAAATATTATTCACCTCTGTTTCAAAACCGAGCTCTGGCACCTCTACAAATCCCTGCTTCCCTCTGCGAAGGGCCTATCAATTTACTTTTATGCTAAGTCATCATCCTCTTATTAAAAAGCACCAGTTGGAGAGCACCACTGTCATTTGCATTCATTATTGTTAGTTTACATTGAGTATGACTTGACTGGATCTCTTTTACCATGAATTACAATGTCTAGTCAGTCCTTGGTCTTTAAAGGTGCTTTGCATTTATGTTTTGCGGTCTCAGAAAGGGCTAGCGAGATACCACCTTGTCATATCATATTATGATTGTTTTGAGGAAGTGTTGTCATCCGAGATTTATTATTATTGCTCGCTAGTTGATTATGCCATTGATATGAGTAAACTTGAGACCTAAGCGTTATTGCGAATGTGGTTAGTTATAATCTTTGCTGAAAACTTGAATGCTGGCTTTACATATTTACAACAACAAGAGCAAACAGAGTTTGTTAAAGTTTTTCTTTATCACTTTCAGTTTGTCAACTGAATTGCTTGAGGACAAGCAAAGGTTTAAGCTTGGGAGAGTTGATACGTCTCCGTCGTATCTAATTTTCCACACACTTTTGCCCTTGTTTTGGACTCTAACTTGCATGATTTGAATGGAACTAACCCGGACTGACGCTGTTTTCAGTAGAATTACCATGGTGTTATTTATGTGCAGAAACAAACGTTCTCGGAATGACCTGAAACTTCACGGAGCAACTTTTCAGAAAATATGAAAAATACCTGCAAAAGATGAAGGCCAGGGGGGCCACCACCTCTCCATGAGGGTGGGGGGCGCGCCCCCTACCTCGTGGGTCCCCTATTGCCTCTCCGACTCCAACTCCAACTCTATATATTGTGTTTCGGGGAGAAAAAATCAGAGAGAAGAATTCATTGCGTTTTACGATATGGAGCCACCGCCAAGCCCTAAAACCTCTCAGGAGGGCTGATCTGGAGTCCGTTCGGGGCTCCGGAGAGGGGAATCCGTCGCCATCGTCATCATCAACCATCCTCCATCACCAATTTCATGATGCTCACCGCCGTGCGTGAGTAATTCCATCGTAGGCTTGCTGGACGGTGATGGGTTGGATGGGATCTATCATGTAATCGAGTTAGTTTTGTTAGGGTTTGATCCCTAGTGTCCACTATGTTCTGAGATTGATGTTGCTATGACTTTGCTATTCTTAATGCTTGTTAGTAGGGCCCGAGTGCCATGATTTTAGATCTGATCCTATTATGTTTTCATCAATATATGAGTGTTCTTGATCCTATCTTGCAAGTCTATAGTCACCTATTATGTGTTATGATCCGTTAACCCCGAAGTGACAATAATCGGGATACTTACCGGTGATGACCGTAGTTTGAGGAGTTCATGTATTCACTATGTGTTAATGCTTTGTTCCGATACTCTATTAAAAGGATGCCTTAATATCCCTTAGTTTCCGTAAGGACCCCGCTGCCACGGGAGGGTAGGACAAAAGATGTCATGCAAGTTCTTTTCCATAAGCACGTACGACTATGTTCGGAATAGATGCCTACATTATATCAATGAACTGGAGCTAGTTCTGTGTCACCCTAGGTTATGACTGTTACATGATGAACCACATCCGGCATAATTCTCTATCACCGATCCATTGCCTACGAGCTTTCCATATATTGTTCTTCACTTATTTACTTTCCGTTGCTATTGCTATCATCACTACAAAATACCAAAAACATTACTTTTACTACTGTTACCTTTTACTACCGTTACTACTACTATCATATTACTTTGCAACTAAATACTTTACTGCAGATATTAAGTTTCTAGGTGTGGTTGAATTGACAAATCAGCTGCTAATACTTGAGAGTATTCTTTGGCTCCCCTTGTGTCGAATCAATAAATTTGGGTTGAATACTTTACCCTCGAAAACTGTTGTGATCCCCTATACTTGTGGGTTATCAGCCACCTGTGTGCGAAGCACGTCGGTAGAACCAGTCTCGCGTAAGCGTACGCATAATGTCGGTCTGAGCCGCTTCATCCAACAATACCGCTGAATCAAGAATCAACTAGTGATGGCAAGCAATATGTATATACTCACGCCCACAACTCCTTTGTGTTCTACTTGTGCATATAACATCTACGCATAGACCTAGCTAGGATGCCACTGTTGGGAAACGCAGTAATTTCAAAAAAAAATCATACGCACACGCAAGATCCATCTAGGTGATGCATAGCAACGAGAGGGGAGAGTTTTGTCAGCACGACGGCGTGATGACGGTGATGATGAATTTATCGACGCAGGGCTTCGCCTAAGCTCTACAACAATATGACCGAGGTGGAAACCTATGGAGGGGGGCACCGCACACGGCTAAACAATCAACTTGTGTCTATGGGGTGCCCCCTCCCCTGTATATAAAGGAGTGGAGGAGGGGAGGACCGGCCCTCTCATGGCGCGCCCAAGGGGGGAGTCCTACTCCCGGTGGGAGTAGGATTCCCCCTTCCCTAGTTGGAGTAGGAGAAGAAGGAAGGAGGAGATAGGGAGAAGGAAAGGGGGGCCGTCCCCCACCCCAATTCGGATTGGGCTTGGGGGGATGGGGCACCCCCACCTTGGCTGCCTCCTCCTCTCTCCCACTAAGGCCAATTAAGGCCAAATGACTCCTCGGGGGGTTCCGGTAACTCCCCGGTACTCTGGTAAATGCCCGAACTCACCCGGAACCATTCAGATGATCAAACATAGCCTTCCAATATATCGATCTTTATGTCTCGACCATTTCGAGACTCCTCGTCATGTCCGTGATCATATCCGGGACTCCGAACTACCTTCGGTACATCAAAACACATAAACTCATAATACCGATTGTCACCGAACGTTAAGCGTGCGGACCCTACGGGTTCGAGAACTATGTAGACATGACCGTGACTCACTTCCGATCAATAACCAATAGCATAACCTGGATGCTCATATTGTTTCTTACATATTCTACGAAGATCTTTATCGGTCAAACCGCATAACAACATACATTGTTCCCTTTGTCATCGGTATGTTACTTGCCCGAGATTCGATCGTCGGTATCTCAATACCTAGTTCAATCTCGTTACCGGCAAGTCTCTTTACTCGTTCCATAATGTAACATGCCGTAACTAACTCATTAGTCACATTGCTTGCAAGGCTTATAGTGATGTGCATTACCGAGAGGGCCTAGATATACCTCTCCGATACACGGAGTGACAAATCCTAATCTCGATATATGCCAACTCAACAAACACCATCGAAGACACCTGTAGAGCATCTTTATAGTCACCCAGTTACGTTGTGACATTTGATAGCACACTAAGTGTTCCTCTGGTATTCGGGAGTTGCATAATCTCATAGTCATAGGAACATGTATAAGTTATGAAGAAAGCAATAGCAACAAACTAAACGATCATCATGCTAAGCTAACGGACGGGTCAAGTCAATCACATCATTCTCTAATGATGTGATCCCGTTCATCAAATGACAACTCTTGTCCATGGCTAGGAAACTTAACCATCTTTGATTAACGAGCTAGTAAAGAAGAGGCATACTAGTGACACTCAGTTTGTCTATGTATTCACACATGTACTAAGTTTCCGGTTAATACAATTCTAGCATGAATAATAAACATTTATCATGATATAAGGAAATATAAATAACAACTTTATTATTGCCTCTAGGGCATATTTCCTTCAATTTTTTTATGGGTCAACCTTACAATGAACCAGGGCGCCAATGGGTAGTAGGTTTGAGGTGGAGAAGTTCACAGAACTAAAAATCTTGGGTTATGGTAGACATGGATGAAAATTTTGTTGGCACAACAGGGATGCTTGAAGGCATTGCGGGAAGTCATGACAGTTGAGATGGAAGTATCATGTGATGGATGGGAATTCGTGAAAGATGATATGGAAGCCTTGAGCGTGTCATACAGTCGAACGAGATCGGTTGGGTTGGAATAGACAGTCTGACGGATTGACATGAGTCAGTTGATATAGAAGACGGTGGTGAGATTGGTGATGACGACATAGGAGCGTGGTGCTGATAGTGACCGACTTTTGGGCGTGGAAACACATGGCGTGGGCCGAGGGCTTGTGCGGCTTCGACAAGACTATGGCGCGGGGTTGATTCAAGATGGTGCGCACATGAGAGCTTGAAGTCGATGGGGCGCATGGGTGGACTGATCATCTACCATGGAGTCATGTTGAAGGTGGATCTGGAGTCTGGAAGACTTCACTCGGTGTTGATTGAGGGGCTACAGTGTAAGTGCATAGAGAGTCGAAGCCTATTCAGCGGGGAAAAGCGAGTGACATGCAGTTCAGGCTGGAGCCCAGTGGTCTGATGGAAGCGTGAAAATCGTCATCGGTCGGTGATGATCGATGGTACTCTGTAGTGGGGGTTGAGTGGTGTGGGTTCACGACCCTTGAGACTCGGCCGAGACAGCAGTGGCTCGACGCGGTAATAGCGGCGAGGCGTGTGGTTAGCACGGGACATGGAGACAAGCCAGGGCTCTGGTGGTCATACATGTGGTGAGACAACTGTGAATTTGACTCGGGATGACTACAAGCAATGATGAAATTCTTCAAGTTTGAGACAGACGGTCAAGGAAGAGCGGTGATGTCGAGTTTAGGTAACTCTTATGTTTGACACCCAATATGTGAGTTGTTCACTTTGACGCAGGTTTGCGATCAATGCGTGATGGTGTTGGACTAATACTCTGGAAGTTGGGAGCACAAACTATAGTAACAAGGAACTTAACTTTGCTCAAGTGTTGACTGTGGTCAAGAAAAGAAGGGACTACAAGTTGCAGGTGGAGTCACATGGATTCTTTGGAGTAGCAGCATGTTGGAGATATGCCGTAGAGGCAATCATGTATGATGATATTTCCTATGTGTTTATGAATAAAGATAGTCCTTGGACATTATGAATGATGTGTATCAGCAAGTACGTGACTTGTTTGTGGGACTATGCATTGTATGATGACTGTCCTAAAAGGTCCCTAGTCGAAAGGGCTGTGTGGACGCACAGCCAACTAGACTAGCATATGACACGGTCGATGGCTTGATCTCACTAGCCATGTGGCATTGGATGCTAAGCAGATAATATGGACTCGGAAGGATCTGGTCGGATTCAACGTAGTCGGATCCGAGTTGAGATAAGGTCCGAGTCGGACAGACCCAACTATGAGACGCATCGATATGTCATATGTGAGTCTCTAGTACAACATACGTTCTATGTCCTAAGACCTGAGCTGGCGCATGTACTCGGGATGGTAACAGACTTGCTTTGGGCCAACCAAACGCTACTCCGTGACTGGGTAGTTACAAAGATAGGTTTCGGCCTTGTCCAGACCCATGCTGCGAGACATGGTCGAGCAAGATGGGATTTGCCCCTCCGATCAGGAGAGATATACTCTGGGCCCTTCGTGTGATCCGATCAGGATAAGCATGGCCGTGCAACAAGGATTATGAGATAATCTGATTGTGGTCGGCATCACTAGAACGAGAAAGAGGTCGGGCTAGCACAAGGATGACAGACTCGCCTTGAGCCCGACAACATATATCGTGTGGCAAAAGGAATGGAAGTATGATGTACAGGTTAGCCTAACCAGCTTCATAGTCTGTTTGGTGTTCCGCATGCCTTGCTAGAGGCCGCTACCAACTATGCAGTTCAGAGGTGATCCGAACTGCGACCAAGCCGGCTTGAATCTAAAGGGTCGCGCGCTTAAGGGAAGGAACCTACGAGGTCGGATCCGAGGACACTGGTCGGATGTGATCCGAGCTGTATTCGGATTATGGCCAAGTAGACTTGTGGGCTTTAGGGTCCGTGCAAGGCCCAAGTGTTGAGCCTGCGACAGGCGCCTATATAAAGTGGAGGTGCCGCACACTCACGCGATTTGATCGCTTCGGCACTGTCACTAGGGTTTGCATCAGTTGCGAATAGACACCTTCACTCGCCGCCGGTTGTGTGATCGGACCTAGCAGTCCGTCGCATGACATTCCTCCTGCACGCGCGGATACCGTTAGAGGCGGTGCACTTGCGCCGCTCCGGCAAACCTGTACGTGGGAACCTACTACCGGCTGTACGAGGAAGATCGGACGAGGAGGAGACGATTCACGCGGACGCGCTGCCCCGACTCTTCTTTCACTGCACGGCATTGCGCGTCTAGTGGTAACGATCTATGATCCATCTCCCATAGCATGTTCTTGGTTGTTCTGCGCGTAGAAAATTTTAATTTGCAGTCGACGCACCCTACCGTAGAACCCAACACAGCGGTACTCATGGAAACGCTCATGTCCAATGTACATGGAAATTTGACGCGTTGATGAATTCAAGGTGGTGAAGAATATTCGCCAAGATGGAGTTTGTTAGAGTTGTGTCGAATATTATGTACAAGGTAGGTTACATCTGGACTCTGAGTAGTATTGTGTTTAGATAGGATATGAAGTCGTGTCCAAGTAGGACACTTGTATCCTAGGCCTCTGATATATAGCGAGGGTAGACACACGATGTAACTTATGCCAACATAATAGCACCGGAACGCAGGGGAAGCCGGCGGCTTGTGTCGGCGTCCAGGGCGACTGGGTGCGGTATTGTAGCGATGTCATGGGGAGGAGCGCCCATAGCCAGGCCCTGGGAATATAGCCATATCGGTGAACCTCGTTAACAAATCTCAGTGGCGTGCTCATGTGATTGCTGGGTCCTCGGATGATCGATGGTATGCCTCGGTTTTATTCTAACAATTATTAATAAAGCCTAGATTTTGTCGGTTTTCCCTGGCTAATAAAGCCCAGTTTCCGCCAAGCCATGAGAAAAAATGCTAATGCTATGCTGTGAAAATAAAAGGTAAATTTCCATGGTCCTTAACGTAAATTTGCCATGGCAAAAATGAAAAAGTTGAATTTGCCATGTATGTTGAACTACAATTGCCGCCTATATTAAAGAAAAATTGCCATTGCAATAAAAGGTAAATTTGATATGTCAAAAATAAAAAAGTAATTTTTATGGCAATTAAAATAAAATTTTGTCATGGTACAAAGTAGTTTTTGTACATGTTTTTAGGACCCTAATATGCCATGATACAAAAGTACAACTTGCCATGCTAAAGTAAACTTTACATGGTCTCATGAATGCAAAAATCCCATTGAAAAGATGAAAGTAAAAAAATTTACCATGGATGTGAAGTGAAATTTTCCATGGCAATAAAATGTAAAAATTACCATGGCAAATAAAGGGTGAAAAAAATTCATGGCAATAAAAGTTAAAATTTGCCATGTTAATAAAATGTAAAAATTGCCATGGCAAAAAAGGTGAACAAATGCCATGGCAATAAAAGTTAAAAATTACCATGGCAAATAAAAGGTGAAAAATGTCATGGCAATAAAAGTTAAAAAATGTCATGGCAATAAAAGTTAAAAAATTTCCATGGCAATAAGTAAATTTGCAATGTGAATAAAGTTAAATTTTACATGGCAAGATTAAGAACTCAATTTTGCCATGCCAAATAACGTAAAAAATTGCCATGCTACAAAGTAAAAAAAACTCAATTTTGCCGTGCTAAATGAAATGATGCAAAAATTGGCCTGGCAAAAAATAACATGGATTTGTGTATGAAAAAAAAGCAAAATTTGCGATCATCAACTATTAGAAATTGCCATGGTTAAAAATGAAATGAAGTTGCCATGATCCATAAATTAAATTCTGCATGGCCCCATCAAAGGTATTTTTGCCGTTAACAAAATAGCCATGGGAAAAATACTTTTATGGCACCGTATGCAATTAAAGAAAAGCATTTGCACATGGTAAATTTAAGAAAAGCAAACAACTAAAATGAGATGGTCCAGAAACTGAAAAATTCCATGGTTAAATTCGAAAGTAGCCATGTTCGGAAAAGATTTTCCATTATCTTAAACTAAATTTAACATGGTCCATAAACTAAATTTTAATTTGCCCATAAAGTAAGATTGGCCATGATCCATGAACTAAATTTGTCGTTAATGATTAGCCATGGCATAATAACTTTTGTGGTACTGTTTGAATTTGAAAAAAAATAACATTTTCATTTGCACATGGCAAAATTAAGAAAGCAACAACTAAAATTGCCATGGTCCAAAATAGTGAAATTTGCCGTGGTAAAAATGTTTAATTTGCCTTGTTTGCAAAAGCATTCCATGATCTAGAACTGGTTTTGCCATGGTCCACAAACTAACTTTGCCATGATCTTAAAACTAAATCTGCATTTTGGTGCAAAAAGGAAAAGGCTATACCACAGTTCTCAAAATTTCAGATGAGTAGTACATTTATACCATAAATATCTTTCGAAATACCCATACTCCAATGTAAAATTTGAGAAGGATAAGATTTGTTCCTCCAGACATAGTACGTATATAGTAGATCTTGAAAGAATAGACGTGATTACAACAGGAACAAAAGGGCTAGTGTATACGTACCAAGGGCTACTGTGGATTACTTCTTTGAGTGTAAGTCAACAGCAGCACCGATGCCTCAGCAATGTGATACCAATCAAGAACCATGATACCAATAACTCATCGTCTGCAGGAATGTTATGGCAACGCGCATCAAGTGCTGCATCTTCATACAAACTTAATTCTGTTACTTTCACATTCTTCGCTATTTGCATGAAGCTAAATAGCTAATCCTGCCTTGTTCCTGTCGATCATATGGATCATCCTCTCTCAAAATTCCCACCAGCAATTTAGGAAAAATTGTAAGCAGCACTAGAGGGCGAGCTGGATGTCGTTAAAGAAATAAGTAGTTAGCACTGATATTCAGCAAACACTAATGCTATCAACAAAAAAGGAGCACATCAAACCTTAAATCCGGACCAATGATCCAATGCCGTTAAAGCACATGGAATGATTAACCAGCATAGGTCGCCAAGCTTCAGGTAATTAACCTGAAACACTCCAAGAAGCAACCTCAGTGACCACCTTTAATGCTGAAATGGCTCAGCATTACTTACTGATTAATGCTTCTGGTGCTGTCACAAGTGTTTATTTACCGCAACACATTTTCTGATCACCACAGTAACTGTCTAGTCGAACATTTTTCTTCAAGCAGGGGCAGGGAGCGGAGCGGAGCAGCGATGCGGAGGAGGCCCTCGTGGCGGGCGGCGGCGACATGGGGCGGTCAAACGAAACCGAGGTGCTGCGAAAGGTTCCACCCGAGTCGATGCCGCTGCTTCCAGGCCCCACTCGTCAGACATATCCCCAACTTCCGCCTCCGCCTCGGCCGGCAGCTAAGCAGCGCCGCCAAGCCCTCCGAGCCGCCTGAGCATACAACCGAGCTTCCCGCGATCTGCTCGACTTAGCGGTGCCCGGAAGACCTATACGAGGTTCCTTCTACCACTTCCCCAGTTCGCCATTATTCATCGATTCAGTGGCTTTGAGACCCGGAGGCGAGCTTGGGATCGAATCCCACACCACGCCGCTGATTGCCCTCGCCGGTGAGCCTCGTCGGGTTGCTTTCGCGTCACAGACTCACAGTGCGCAATTAAACTCCATCTGAAATTTCCCTCACTCAATTTCCTGCTTCCCGCACCAGAGATCGAGATGGCCCATGACCGCAGACCGCCGCCAAAGCTACCATTATGCCAACCTGTTAGGATGAGTTGTAAGTTGTTACAAGGCAAAGCTCTTTATATATTAACAAAAGAGAGGCTAGGATGAGCTTCCAAGTTGGGTCTTTAAAGCTAGAAACTCCATGTTAAGCAGATAAAATCTGAAATATCTATGACGCCTATTTCGAATATGGCTCCAGATCCAGATTATAACGATGATGCTGTGACTGTGAGGGTACATTAAGATATACAGTTACAAATTTGTACAGAATACAGCTGTTTATTCAGTCATAAGCATTACAAATCTGTAGTGAATACAACTTTAGTCTTAAAGATAGACATATATTATAATGTCTAGGTGCGCAATGCAGCTCGTTTTCCTGAAATAAAAAACGAACATGTTGAATGTGAGCTTCCAGCCATAGCTTGGAGCAGTCTTGGTATCGGAGGCATTGTGATCTCAACTAGCCCTTCGAGAATCTGAACCACCTGTCCCATTGTTGGCCGATCAAGCTCATCGTCTTGGAGGCACCAACATGCAACCTTGCAAGCAATTTCAACCTCATCCAGATTGGCGGTACCATGTAGCTTGTGATCTACCAAACTCCCAACATCTCCTTCAATAAGCTTGTGTGCGGCATGCACAGGAAAATAAACATCAGGGTTGCCACCACTAGGATATAAATCACATGAGTTCCTCCTTCCAGATACTATTTCCAGCAACACCATCCCGTAGCTAAAAACATCGACTTTTGGTGTAATGTGAACACCTGTAAGCCATTCAGGCGCAAGGTACCCTGTAGTTCCTCTCATTGTTGTCAATACTCGGCTATAATCCCTTCCCAAGAGTTTTGCCATCCCGAAGTCTGCAATTTTTGGAAGGAGTGAAGCATCAAGAAGTATGTTTTCTGGCTTGATACGCAGTGTATGATGCAGTCTCGGCAGCTGTCGTGCAAGTAGGCTAATCCTCTTGCAACTCCTAGGCCTATCTGATACCTAGCAGTCCAATTCAAAACCGAACTGCTTCGAAATAGATGGACATCAAGAGAGCGATTTGACATGTATTCATAAACAAGCAACCTCTTGGAGCCCTCACAACAGAAACCAACAAGCTTAACTAAATTTATGTGCTGGACAGCTCCAATTGAGCTCACTTCAGCTCTGAATTGCTTCTCTCCTTGATAAGCACCATCAAGCCTCTTCACTGCTATGGCATTGGAGCCCTTTATAAGCCCCTTGAATACAGAACCAAAACTGCCTCCCCCCAACTTATCTGTGAAATTTTTTGTTGCCCGTTGTAAATCATTGTATCTAAATGCCATGATTCCAGTGCAAACCTGAGATTCATTGATTATTTGACCAGAGCTCAACACTTTGTTTGTCCAAATCAACAGTAAGAGGATAAGTGCAAATAAGCCTAGAGCAGAAATACCCATACCAGTTGCAACTGCAATAGCAATCCCTCTTCTGTTGTTTCTCAAACTTTGTAGTACATCTTTAGCAGAAAGACGAAGGTGAAGAGTTTCTCCATTTGAAGTAGTAGTGCCACTGCATTTTAGTGCTTTTATGTTGAGCAATTCACTATGCCACATGAAACATCCATTGTTGACAAAGGAGTATGCTGTGCAAGAGCAATCACCGAGGCAAACTTGTGCGCACTGATTCGCGCTTGCAGCAGCTTCTACTTTTGGGACATCCTGGGGCAGTTTAACACATGGCACAGAATAGAACTTGTCTGTGGTGTGTGTTGTGCTTTTGTTGCTCATGCAGTCTAACTGAGTATTTCTCGAGCACCCACCCGACCGATCTTCTAGCTCCCAATCCTTAGGGGATGTTATCTTGAAGCCCACCATACAATTGCAGTGTGGCACTTCATTATCAGCGCAAATTGTGTAAGGACCACAAATTGCATGGACATCACACTGAGCTCTTGGTTGGGTATTGATCATTAGCCAATCCTCTAAGCCCTTCATCCAAATGAATGCCTTTATTTGACCTGAGACGTCAACTACATGACGAGTAACCATATTTGGATCCATGTATTCATCTACTAAATCATATGTCACGTACTTCTCACGGTCATTGTCGACAAATTTTGGACTAATATAGTGGGCGGCTGACATCTCTGGAATTGCAGCGAAATATTGGCCGTTCCACACACCGGTGGACCAGTAGTGTATGGATGAGTTCAATGCTACAAGAAATACCTGGTTAATGCCACTGGGGTCTAACTGCTCACAGTACACACCGGTAGCTGGGTCGATTATGTTTTTCCAAGAAACCAAACGGCGATTCAGGCCGGTGACCTTGTCCCATCCAAGTTTCGCCCCAGGAAAAAATGTATCTGTGGGGTGATCAAAGCTCTGCCACAGAACCTCTGATGGGTTTGAAGAGTCTGTCAGGATGAGATTTCCACTGCTCAACAGCCTAGCAGCAGAGCTATTTCTTGTGATGTTTGCTTGTGTAGACCAGATTACGGATTTGGCAGACCGGTTTAAGATGACAAGGTTGCCGTCGTGGGAGATTGTGAGCTCCAGTGAGATGGTGTTCTTGATGGGTCTATCCCTATTTGCAACCCATGCTGAAGTGAATTTGGGGACTGTGTTGAACCATATGCCGAGGTACCAGTTGGTAGTGTGTCTGGTCTGGAAGAAGCCGAGCGCGTACCTGCCATTGCTGGAGACGAGCTTGTCGTCGACGGCGAGCGCTTGGCCGGCCAAGATGGTGTCCGTCACGGCAGAACTGGTCGGGGTGCGTAGGCACAAGAGGACGGTGAAGGCAACTAGGAAGGGGGGCATGGTGAACTGAAGGTGCCGAGAGCGTACGTGCAAAGGCTTACTGTTGCGGTTGTTGTTGTGCAGAGGCTGGAAATGTATAGACTGGGTGCTGAGCGGCCATGGCACTATGGAGTCAAGCCCGACATCCAAACTAGTAAAAGTTTTTTTAGTGGTGATGATGAAAGGCTTCTCTTGCATGGCATGCACGGCAGGATTTGTGTGGTGCAGATGAAAAGGGTGGAGGAAGAAGAACGCTAGGGATGTGAGCGCCAGGCAGTTGGTTTACCGGTCGAAATCGAAATCTGGTCGTCGCTCTCCTCGGTTACCTGACGCGCATGCCAGAAGAGGTCGTTGCATACCCCAAATTAAAAACTGTCTAAAGTTCAGATACCCACATACCGATCTGTATGTGTGGCTTAACGGTAAGAGTGACGCCGGTCCTTTTGTTTGGTGTATATGTATCTTATTTATTACTCCCTCCGTCCTATAACATATAGTGTCAAAAACGTCTTATATTATGGGATGGAGGGAGTAAAGGTTTGAGTTTATGGGATACAGTAGGCGAAGATAAGCGCGCTGTCCGTGGCAGTAGCATTGCCGGCACGGCTTAACTTTCGTGACCGCGCCATCCGCCATGGCTACCATTATGTCAGGCATTTCCAGTATTCTATAAGTATGTTGATTGTGCAGCACACCCTGCTAGCTGTTGTAACAAGGCTAATCTCTTTCAAAAAGGCAAAACAATAAACAAGGCTAAGATAAGCTTCCAAGTTGGATCTTAGAAGCTAGAAATTTCATGTTAAGTAGAGCTAAACTGAAATACCCGCTATGCAACTCGTTTTCCTGAAACAAAAAAGGAACATGTTGAATGCGCGCTTCCAGCCATAGCTTGGAGCAGTCTTGGCGTCGGGGGAAATTGTGATCTCAACTAGCCCTTCAAGAATCCGAATTAGCTGCTCGATTGTTGGCCGATCAACCTTATCATCTTCGATGCACCAACGTGCAACCTTGTAACCATGGACAGATGAATACATGATATCAAAAAGATCCAGCAAAATTTGAAACCTAGCTTCAACAACAAAATGATGAATTGGTGTTAGGAAAAAAAATTAAAGCCCGACATACATTAGGCACTATCTAGTGCCAAATTTGCCCCCTTTCGCGAGTTGTGTTACGAATTTTTATTTAAATTTTTGTGACATTGTTAGACATCAGTGTTATCTGGGATATCCTTCAGGCGTTCTCCATTTTCTTCTCTGAGGTGGCTACAAGCTTGCTCCTTGAGTTGTTTCTCTAGAGGGGGAGGAGAGCAAGTCGATCCCTAGCTCCCTCTTTCTATATGGGTGTGTGGGTGAACAAAAGGCTGAAACCCTTTGCATGGGTGCCCTGGGGGATTTATATAGGCCTACCCCCAGGGATACAATGGCAATCCGGCCGGGTGTAGGCCTGAGCCGTCAGTGTCTCTGGTCGTCGGCTTCTCCGCTGGCCGATAGGGCCCGCCGCCTGGTGGGTCCCGCCGTCCGTCCGGTACCTGGCCGACAGGCCGTACCCGCCGCTTGCGGGTTCTGCCGGCTGCCCGATACTGTAGCGATGCGGCTAATGGTGCGTGCTTTGACGGTGGAGGCGTGGCTACAATGCCGCCGCCTGGCGGGCGTTCACTGTAGCCATTCCTCGTCTCATCTGGTTAATGGCGCAGCGGTCCCCAAGAGGGGGGCCGCTTGGTCATCTGCCGGCTTCTACTGAGCCGACTGGCCAGGGACGGCCGCCTTCCGGTCTTCTCGATGTCGAATGGGGCCCGCCACCCGCGGGCCGTACCGACAGCCCTCGTGGGTGCACAGCCCCCTCTGACAGGGGTGACATCAGGGTCAGCGTGGCAACAGTGTCATGCCGAACGGAGGAGCCCCGCTTGGTACGGCGCACTGTGGCCTTGCTATGCCCTAGAGTAGGGGCGGCGAGGCGTCCGGTAGCCACGCCCCGTCTCGTCACATTTATGAGGGTGCAAACTCTAAGAGCGCTTGGGGCCGCCTACTGGGAGCCGGCCTCTCCAGAGGCCGCCTCCCAGGAGTCGGCTCAATCTTGAGGCCGCCTTCTGGGCCATGCCGCCTTCTAGCAGCCAGCCGCCTGGACCAGCCGGCGGCGAGAAGGCGGTGCTTTGGTCTTGGATTCTTGAGGGGTGCAGTCGGTCCCGATGTCTTGAAACGCCTTGGGGAGCCGATGAGGCTATCCATGGCTAATTACTCCGACGGGGGAGTTGCTTAGAATTGCGTGGTACTAATGTATCTTCGGAGCATCGCTGGGTTGCGTCCTGCTAGTTTGCACATCTTTGCTTTGATCTATTTGTGAGCTGGCATGTTTGCCTACCTGGCTATGTATCCTGTCTAGATCTATCTAAAAACCTGTGTAATAGGGCGGCTTAAAACCTGGCTTTCTTCTGTCGCAGCTACTCTCCGGTTACCGCCGAGCGCTATTAACAGTTTATGTTGGTGATTTTGCTTTGGATTTATAAACAATTGGGACGGGGAAACCCCTTTTGGTTCAAAAAAAGAGAAAAAAGTTGTTTAAAAAAGGAATAAAAATAAAGTAAATTTAAGAAAGAGCTTTCTTTCTTTTTTAACAGCCCCTTGGCAGGTCGTGGAATGCTTTTGTTCTCCTCTTATTCCATATGGAATACAATCGGTTAAAATAAGAAGGAATAGGGGAATATTCGATGTTCACTCCAAATAGAGGGTCCTATTGAAAAAGAAATTATCCAAAATAGAAAGAAGTTTTTTTTTCAAATTCAATTGTTTATTTATCTCTTATTTAAAAATTTCCCTGAAAATCGAATTTTATTTTCTCATTCAATGGGGTTAGATGATCTAATTCTTAATATTATTACTTTACTCAATTGACAGATTCCACAACAAATCTCTTGATTCGGAATTAGGGACTCATGTATCATCTGATGAATCCACTTTCTTTTACACTTATGTATCTTATTCTATCTTGTTTTTTAGTATTACCTAAAATAACTGATGAATTATGAATTTTCCATAACTTAGGTAAATGCTTTACCAACATATGTAGTGTAGTAAAAAAATAAATAAATGGAATTTAACTCTTTCATGCTTATTTTAACTAGTTATTTTGATTTTCTACTGGCTGCTTTAACTATAACCCCAGCTCTATTTATTGGTTTGAACAAGATACAACTTTGGTAGAGTCCGAGTCTGTCTCCGTGTTTATTTTGTAGCCACGCCGTGTTAGTTCTGGATTGGTATCTACGGTCGGAGTCCTATAAGCAAAGCAAAACTACAAACCCTCAATGTAAAGACGGACGAGAATCTCTGGGTACGGTAGGGCACGGAGGAGTACTTTGCGGCGAAAGGATCAGCCAACCGTGACCGAGTGATCAAGAATTCAAGATACCGATCGATGGAGCCGGCGAGCAAGCGATCAATGGTCTCCGCCGCCCAAACCGGCGGCGTGCTGCCACCGGACCTGGCGTGGGAGATCCTGCTGTGCGTCCCGGCCTCGTCTTTGTGCAGCTTCCGCGCCGTCTGCCGGTCGTGGCGTTCCCTCCTCTCCGACCCGTCCTTCGCCAAGGCACACGCCGGCTTGCGTCCAGGCGTCATCCTCACCCTGGCCGGGGCGGAGGACCGCATCGATGTGGTGGACTATTCCGGGAACGTCGTCAGGCAGATAAACATCCCGGCGGCCGAGGAGGAAGGGGTGCCGGTGCCGCCATTGCCACTGCCACTGCCGGCGCACCCGGGCCCGTTCTATCTTTTCCCAGCCCGCAAGCGTACCCGCGTGCTCGACCCGGACACCGGCGCCGTCGCGGCCTTGCCATTCGACGACCTCGACGCGCCGTCGCGGGAGGGGACAAGCTGGTACGCCACCAAACTTTGTTACACGCTCTGGGAAGGCTTGTCCACTAGGCACCCCAAGGTGCTCCGCGTCGCAACCCGCAACGAAAATGCGCGCCTCGAGCAGCTGTGCGACGTGCTTACCCTCGGCGACGACCAGAGGCGCTGGAGGCGGAGGCCAAGCCCCCCGATCTGCATCACGTCCGAGCTGGGCGCCCAAGGCGTCACCATCCAAGGTCTCGTCTACTTCATGCCGGACAAATCCTTTCCTGGATTTATCATCGATGCTTCCCGTGACGGCTGTAGGAGGGCGATGGAGCTGATGAACTCCGTCGTGTCGTTCAACCTCGAGACGGAGGAGTGGAGCCCGTCCATGCTCCGAGGCCCGTCGGCGATCAACACCGGAACCGGCAAATGCCGGCTTAAACTCGCAAAACTAAGCAACACCTTGGTGATGATGCATTTCGACCGTATCCTCGAGACGGTGGACCTGTGGTTTGCAACAGACTTGAAGAAAAGTCTTTGGGTCAAGAAACACAGTGTGCCACGAGAATTGCTACTGCCGTATCAGCAGATGTCTATACACAGAGGCACAAAGCTGCTGATGGCGTTAGATGGCGAAAGGATCGTCTTTTCCTGCATTGCGGATGCCTGGACACCGGAAGGGCCACGCTGGGTTACACGGATTTATGATTCTAGGACCAAGGCCTGTACTGATGTGTCGCATCAGCTTGGTGTTCGTGCTATTGTTGGTGCATACAGAGGAAGTTTTTCTATGCTTGGGGAGTGAGTGAACAATGCAGAGTGTCGCTTCGCTTCTTCTCAACCAACTGAAGCTCCTTGGAAAGAAGGACGAACCTTCATCTTGTGATTATTGGTGGTGGACTTCATCCACCTACAAGCTTTTGTTATTTACCCAAAAAGGCTATTGCCTCACTTTATAGATGAAGCATGGACCAAACAAGATCATCGCATACAACTCAACACCACACACCCCACGACACAACACACCCAAGGGCGGATACAACAGGTGAAGGAAACAACCACACCACCCCAACACGCAAGCAAACGACAAATGAGCAATGAGGGTACTGCTTCAAGTAGTCGAAGTACTCCACCATGATAGAACTATCACGGAGAGATGAAGCCGATCTCAGGGAATGTAGGCCTCTAGGACGGCACCTTCAAAAAGGGAACGACACAATAGCGCCGTCGCCGCCGGATCCAAAGGATCATGGTTTTCACTTGGGCCATCTGAAGGGGGGGAGTAGCCACGATGACGCCTTCGGGAAGGAGACGACGGCCAGGGACGCCGCCGCCGGTCCAACCAAAGTCAGGCAGGGGATTTCCCATGGCACGCACACTCCATCGTCAAAACGCCACCACTCGTCGAGGCATCGGCGGCCACGCCGCCCGAACAACCATAGCAACCATAGCAACTAGCCCGCACCTGAGCCGCACACCCCGCCCACAAGCAACATGACTTCCACCATCAGGATCGCCGCCCGGGCAACCAAGACACATTGCAACCACCACAATGGCAAATGGACATCACCGACTGGTGAGAGGTAGAAGACATCTCCTTCCACCCCAAAACAGACCCATTGGTGGGAAGGCAGCCCAACCAGCCAGATATACGCAGGGGTGGGTTGTCGGCCTCGGTGAAGCCACCGCACTGCTCCATCAGGGACATGGACCACTTGCACAACCCTTCTGGCAGCTCCAGCTCCATAACTCGGTATCAAGATGGCTAGGAGGTCCCCTGCCTCGCTCCTCAGTTCGCCCCAACAACCACCCCAACCGCCTGAAGAGCAGAGAGATAGGGCCAACCGCTTTCGTCACGCCGCCACCCCTACTAGCCGGACGTCACGACAGGGGCGCTTGCCTGTGACCCACGCCAGCCACCGCTCGCCCCGCGAGATCGGATCTGGTCAGGCCGCATGCTCCGAAGCCGCCGCACCTACCTCTGTGAGCACCTCCGCTGCACCGCCCAATGCACCTCTGCCATGCCGAAGACACCGGCGTGTTGAGGAGCTTCCGCGCCGGCCGCCTACTGTGGTACCCAGACCCAGGCAAGCCGCCCCCGCGTCGAGCCACCCAAGCGAGAAGAAGAGAAAAAGCCCCCTCCCCTCCCCCTCCGTTGGCTGGGGTTCGCCCGATCGTGCCCCTTGCCGTAGCGAGGGATGGAAGGCGAGAGGTGGATGGCTCCACCGGCGGCTAGGGTTAGCTTCTCGGGCGCCCGCAGGGGATCTTAATTATGACTTTACTGTTATGTCAAACTTTTGTTATTTTCTACGTAGATCGGCAGAAAATAGTCATGAGTGAAGGATAGTCGCTTCAAATTATATAAGAGAGATTTTAAGATGGTCCCAACCTATTTGGACCATTCATTTTATTGATCCAAGGGTTTAGATTGAACATGGTGACCTATAACCTCCTATAGGTCATCTACTAGCAAAAAGGCACGTATGTTGCCACGGGTATATGTATTTTGCACTATAAATAGCAGTTGTGTACAATATATACCTTAAGAACTCTATAAGAGCGACTACAACCGAGTGTGTCAAACCTCCCTCATACCCCCGGGCGGACGGCCCGGTCACTATAAAAAAACCCGACCTAGACAGGAGCCTCAAACTGGCCTCAAATGGTCGGACTGACTGGCACCTCTCATATGCAGCCCAAATATGAGGAGGATGTGGGGAGGCCTAGGCATGACCGGGCGCGTCCGCCACATTGGACCCGACCACGCTGGCCCACCCGACCGCACATACTCCCTTCATTTTTGTATACAAGACCAATATCAAATTTACAATTTGCAACTATACAAGGCCACTAACATCAATCGAGGTAAAATTGATAAGGTTTGCCTTGTACTAGCAATCGAGGACATTAATACCCCTTATATGCATGCGGGAGTGAGAAGATTGGTGTGCATGCACCACATTAATCAACCAACAAGAAGTGAGAGAGTTTTCTTATTGTGCGTTGAAGAGGAAAATGCACATTAATTAACACATAAGCAAGGAGAAAAGACTAGCTTGCAACGTTGACTTAAGTAGGCATTAATTTCTACCTTGGTGCCTGTAATATGGGTTTGTGGCCTTGTATACAAAAATGGAGGGAGTATATTCGTCCCCATCCGCTCCCTAGACCAAACCCTTGCCACTGCACTCTCCTCCCCTCCACTCCACTCCACCCACGACCTAGCCCCCGCCCAACGATCTCGAGCCTTCTCCGGCATGACGGGCAGCGGATCCGAGTCCTACACTTCTAGATTCGTCGACTCAGAACTCATCTCACGCGACCCGGAGGAGGAGTTGACAGTTCGGCTTGTGCTCCGCCGCGCCCGGGAGGAGGCCGCCCAACGACAGCGCTCAGACTTCTTTAGTCGGGAATCTATTGCGTCCGTCCAAATGGCACATGGATCTACCGCAAAGTGTGTGGCCGCTGCCTCACTGGAGGCGGTGCGGTCCGTCTGGCGTCTGAATGCCATGGCGAACGCGAAGCCACTTCATAGGTGTGCCGAGGCGGAGGTGTACGCATGGGCGTCGTCAGACGCAGGTATGGCGTGGCGTGTCCGACGTGCGAGGCAGCAGGCACGGGAGACGGTGGTGGACGTTGGCGAGTCAGAGTCGCATTCTTCGGCGCCCTATATATGGTGTACGGTTAGCCCGGGCGGTGCAACCCCGTCGTGGTGGACGTCGACAACTTCTCCCATGACGGTTCAACATCGACCTCGACTCGACCGACACCGTCAGGGCTTTGGATTCGACGAGTATACTGGTAGAAAAAGGGCCTATAGTCCCGGTTCGTAAGGGCCTTTAGTCCCGGTTCCTGAACCGGGACTAAAGTGTCGGTACTAATACCTCCCACCTTTAGTCCCGGCTCAATCCAGAACCGGGACTAAAGCCCATCCACGTGGGCAGTTTGCAGAGCCCAGTCAGGAGACCCTTTGGTCCCGGTTGGTGGCACCAACCGGGACCAATAGGCATCCACGCGTCAGCATTTCTGCGGCTAGGGTTTTTGTTTTTTTTTGAAGGGGGGGGGGGGGGGTTGGGGGTTTTGGGGGGTTAATTTAGGTGTTTCATATATTGTGTTAGCTAGCTATAATTAATATAGAGAAGTGTCCTCTCTTATGTCCGTGCTTGGTCGACGCTACGTATTATACATACGTATAGAGAGGACTAGACACGCTGGCTAGCTAGGAAAGCAAACGAAGGAAACAGAAGATCGTCATGAACATATATGCATACAGAGAGAAGTGATATCGACCACCTCTCCTTCTCCGAGAGATTGGTCCAACAACAAGTTCTCGTATATCTATCGGACAGTACCGGCTACATATATACAGTAATTATCTCTTACAAATATAATCATACGGACTCAGGTTTAACATAGAATTCTCCGTCTTCAGGGATCACGTGGTCAAGAAAGAATGCCGCCAATTCCTCTTGAATTGCTCGCATGCGAGCTGGTGCTAGGAGTTCATCCCGCTTCCGAAACATCTAATTTGAAGAAGGGGGTCAATGCATATATATATATATGAATGAATGAAACTCAACACAAATGATGGTAATAAAATAAAATTGTGAATATTGTTATTTACGTACTTCATATTGTTCGTTAGACTACCCGCCCCGCTCACACGTCATGTGGCGGATGGACTCGCAGATGTAGTATCTACAGAAATCATTCCCTTGTTCCTGCCACAACCACTTTACAAGAAATAGAGGTCAATCAAACTGATAAGCAAGAATGCTAAATGGTATTGATGAAACTAGCGCTTGAATCACTAGGAGATGCGCGGAACATGCTACTATAGTACTTACTTTCGGGTGTCTAAATTCCAGCTCCTTCGGCAGTCCCGGAACTTTTTTGGTGAATTTTCTCCAAACCCTGCCGGACAAAGAAAACAATTACTTGATATCAGGAAATGAACAAAGTTGCTGATATGGTGGATAATGATCGATTTAACTTACTTCTTGAGGATTTCAGTCATGTCTGCATAGTCCTGGGGATCTTTTCGTTTTGAGTCTAAGACGGTTACTAGTCCCTGCTCAAGCTTAATCTCTAGGAGAATATAGTGGAAACTGCACACGCATGCATAACTCATGAATTACATTACTATAACCTTGAGTAATATATAAGGGAAACCGAATACGCACAAGACAGTAACACTCACTTGAAGTTGTAAGGAAAGAGTATTATATCTTTGTTTTGATTTATTACGAACGATTGTAGCAAGTTGGCCTCGGTAGCTGCGGCATGAAGTTTAACCTCAGTTGCATCTATGAGATATGTGTTAATGAACCCAATATCACCGACTTGTCTTTTCTTCAATTCGACGATCTTCAATCTGCATAATATAGTGAGGATGATTATAAATACATGCAATGAAAGAGCTAAGCCATATAGAGAAACTTAATGACAGAAGTAGTACTACTTACAGACAGTAGCAGGCGATCGTTGTTTTATCGAGGGCCAATTGATTGAAAAACTGATAGAACTCCTCAAATGGAACAGGCAACAGATCAATTCCAACGAGGTCATGCTCCTTTTTAACTCTCACATACAAAGTACTCCTCCCCCCAGAGTCTCTGCAGATTTTCAAGTACCAATCATGCAATCTTCGCATCATCGTTGATAGAGATCTTTCATCTTTGACGAGAGGCTTCCCGTACTCATATCTTTGCATCCGCATGTCCATGGGTTCATAATGTACTTCGTCGGGAAGGTAATCTGCAAGATTATTATAACCGGGCACCATCCTCGGATCATTAGCGACGTTGTGGCTAGGCACCTTGAGCGGGGGGCATGATTGCTTCGCTTGTTTGCCGAGCTGGGCAATTTGTTTCCCAGCTCGTCGTTTTTTCAGCCTTTCATCACTGACAGTAGTTCCCGACCGCTCCGCTTCGGCAAATTCCTTTCCAATAATGCGGTCATAGTTTCCTTTCGGCGGATCAGACTTTGGTGGTTTTGTCAGGGCAGCCAGAGTGCGCTTCACTTTCACCCCATCTACCTTCTCCTCCGGAGGTGGATGTTTCTTTGCTTTCACCCCTTCAAAGAATTTCTCACTTCTTCTCGCGCGATCTCGGCGTTCTCCTCCTGGGTCCTCTCGTATGGTAACTTCTCTAGAGTCTTCAGAGAAAGACCGAATCTATATGTCCTCCCGCCTCTGGTTGTACTGCTAGACGCCGACCGAGACGACGAAGCGGTTGTCTTCTTTACTTGCTTAAGAGGCGGAGGAGAAGGACTACGACCCGCCGGAGCAGCTGGAGCGGCGGCAGGTCTCTTCTGCCCTAGCTGACGAGGCGGAGAAGGAGGAGGTTGGCTGCTCGGGCGCGTCGGCGCAGGCGGAGACGGAGGCGGAGTGCCGCCACGCGCCGGAGAAGGAGCCGGCCGAGGGCCCTGATCGTCACTCGCCGGAGGAGGAGGCGGTGGAGGAGGCGGAGTGCCCTGACTCGCCGGAGGAGGAGGAGGAGGCGGAGGCGTCCAGTTCGGAAGGTTGATGAGGTCCTTCCGCCATAGGCATGGAGTCTTCAGAGCAGACCCCAGCCGAGTCTCCCCTTCACCGGTAGGGTGGTCAAGCTGGAGGTCCTCAAATCCCTCCGTTATCTCATCCACCATCACCCTAGCATATCCTTCTGGAATCGGCATGCAGTGAAAAGTTGCGCCGGGTTCAGTAGGATAAACAGAGCCAACAGCCGCCTTGACCTTCAAATTCATCCATTGCGTCATAAGGTGGCAATTTTGAGACTCCGTTATAGCATCCACAGGATAGATGGCAGGAGCCGTCAAGGCATGCTGCAGCTGAAGCTGCTCGGTGGAAGCCACGCTGCTTCTGCGCTGAGATAGCGGGGTAGCTTCGGGGGAGGCTTCGGCAGTACGTTTGCTGCGATTTGCTTCTCGTTCCTCTATCGCTTGTACCCTTGCGTGCAGCGCCTGCAGTTCGGTCTGCTGCACTTTTTTCCTCCTCTCATGGAATTTGTAACCGCCTGCGTCCGGAAACCCAACATTCCATGGAACGGAGCCTGGCGTGCCTCGTGTCCGTCCAGGGTGCTCAGGATTCCCGAGGGCCATTGTGAGCTCGTCGTGCTCTCTGTCTGGAAGGAACGTCCCTTCCTGCGCTGCGTCGATATAGTGCTTAAGCCTACTGACTGGTATGTCCATTTGTTCGTTCGTCCAAATGCATCCCCCTGTTTCAGGGTCCAAGGTTCCGCCAGCCCCGAAGAACCAAGTCCGGCAACGGTCTGGCCAGTTATATGTCTCTGGTCTGATCCCTTTATGAAGCAGATCATTCTCAACCTTGGACCACTTAGGCCGGGCTACGAGGTAGCCACCTGACCCCGTGCGATGGTGAAGCTTCTTCTTCGCGGCATTCTGCTTGTTTGTCGCCGACATCTTCTTACTCTTTTCCGATGTCTTGTAGGCCACAAATGCGGGCCAGTGATCTCTGATCTTCTCATATCTGCCCTTAAATTCTGGTGTCTCTTTTTTATCGACAAACCTATTGAGCTCTTTCTTCCACCTCCTGAATAGATCCGCCATCCTCTTCAGAGCAAAAGACTTGATTAATTTCTCTTTAATTGGGTTCTCTGGATTATCCTCTGGCGGTAGGGTGAAATTTGACTTCAGCTCAGTCCAAAGATCATTTTTCTGCATATCATTGACATAAGACACCTCAGGGTCTTCTTTAGCCGGCTTAAACCATTGCTGGATGCTTATCGGGATCTTGTCCCTAACCAGAACCCCGCACTGAGCAACAAATGCCCTCTTTGTCCGGAGGGGTTCAATAGGTTGGCCGTCGGGCGCGATTGCTGTGATCTCAAGCTTTTCATCCGAGCTCAACTTTTTCTTCGGGCCTCGTCTCTTTACCGAAGTTGTGCTCGATCCGGAGGGCTAGAAAAAAGAACAAAGACTTAATTAATATGTGTACATACCAAAACAATGAATGCATCAATCAGCTAGTCAGCATAGGCTTAACTAATATATATACCTGGCCAGACTCGGTTCGGTCACCGGAGCCGTCATCACTTTCTCCTTCTTGCACCGGCATTGGGTCACCGGCGCCGTCCTCATGTTCTTCTTCTTGCACCGGCATTAGGTCACCGTAGCCAGCTTGTTCACCCTCTCCTTCCGGACCATCGAAGATATCGTTGAGATAGTACGAGACGGCATCACTTCCTTCTGCGATTATCTCCCTCAACTACGCTTCTTTTCTTGCTTCGTCTAGGGCGGTGTCCATAGTTTCTACAAATATTTACAACATGGCAATTATTATTCAAACATGACAGATGGATATATTAGTGCCAAACGTAGAACTAGCTACCTAATCATAGTAAGCTATCGGGAGGGGGTATATATCGACAACAACGACACTACATCTATATATGTCCCTCGATGACCCTCGTTCCCGATAAAAAAAGAGGAAGAAGAAGAAAAAAAGAGGAGAAGAAAGAATAGAGGAGAAGAACTCCTCTATTCTTTCTTCTCCTCTTTTTTCTCCTCTATTCTTTCTTCTCCTCTTTTTTCTTCTTCTTCCTCTTCTTTTTTTATCCTCTTCTTCCTCTCATGTTCGAGAGGATCGCCTTGGGGTTGGGAGGTTTCCTAGTGTCAAAGGATTCAACAAAACCATGTCTTCATCATTAGGCGAAAGTAACATGTGCATGATGGTAGGAAGCTCTTCAAAGTTGTTCTGGAACGGAGTCCCAGATAGGATAATTCACCTTTTGGTACAAAGTTCAGCAAGAGCCTTCCGAATATCGCTATTTGGAAGGCCTTTGCTGAATTCGTACCAAAAGGCGGATTATTCTATCCGGGACTCCATTCCAGAACAACTTTGCAGAACTTCGTACCAACATGCCCTAGTTACTTCCGGCTAATGATGAAGGCATGGATTTCTTCAATACTTTGACACTAGGAAACCTCTCTCGACCCCTCGACGATTCTTGACCCCTCGAACCCTCAACGACCCTGAAACCCTCGACCCTTGACCCCTTAACGACCCTCGACCCTCTACCCTAGTTCCCGACCCTCGACCAATAGAGGAGAAGAAGAAAGGAATAGTGGAGAAGAAGAGAAAACTATTCCTTTCTTCTTCTCCTCTTCTTTTTCTTCTGTTTTCTTCTTCTTATTTATTTCTCCTCTTCTTTTCGGTAGAGGAAACCCTAAATAGCTAGCAAGTATCATGGGTGTGAGATACATGTGGCCTTCGGTGTCGGACACTACATCCACGTCCCACAAGTGACGTGGGCGTCGAAACCCGCGCCACTTGTGGGATGTGGATTTAGTGTCCGACACCGACGGTACATGTATCTCACACCGACGATACTTTCTATTTAGGGTTTCTCCTCTACCACTCGGCGGCCCTCTCGACGACCCTCGTTCCCGGTAAAATAAAGAGGAAGAAGAAGAAGAAAAAAAAGAGAAGAAAGAATAGAGGAGAAGAACCCTCGAACCCTAGACGACCCTCTTCTTCCTCTCATGTTCGAGAGGATCGCCGAGGGGTCGGGAGGTTGCCTAGTGTCAAAGGAAACCCTAAATAGCTAGCAAGTATCGTGGGTGTGAGATACATGTGGCCTTCGGTGTCGGACACTACATCCACGTCCCACAAGTGACGTGGGCGTCGAAACCCGCGCCACTTGTGGGATGTGGATTTAGTGTCCGACACCGACGGTACATGTATCTCACACCGACGATATTTTCTATTTAGGGTTTCTCCTCTACCACTCGGCGGCCCTCTCGACGACCCTCGTTCCCGATAAAATAAAGAGGAAGAAGAAGAAGAGAAAAGAAGAGAAGAAATAATAGAGGAGAAGACTTCCTCTTCTTCCTCTCCTCTTCTTCCCCTTCTTCCTCGCCTCTCTCATGAATGTCCGGCGTTCTCGACCCCCCCCCCCCCACGTGTCGAAGAAAAAAAAGAAAAAAGAAGAGGAGAAGAAGAAAGGAATAGAGGAGAAAAGAGAAAAATAGATTCTATTTTTCTCTTCTTCTCCTCTATTCCTTTCTTCTTCTCCTCTTCTTTTTCTTCTTTTTTCTTCTTCTTATTTATTTCTCCTCGTCTTCCTCTCCCCTCTCGGCGACCCTAGACCCCCTCTCGACCCTCGACCCCTAGGCGACCGTCGACCCCTCTCTTTTTTTCTTCCTCTTCTATTTTATCATCTTCTTCCTCTACCGCTCGGCGACCCTCGACGACCCTCGTTCCCGATAAAAAAAAGAGGAAGAAGAAGAAAAAAAGAGGAGAAGAAAGAATAGAGGAGAAGATATCCTCTATTCTTTCTTCTCCTCTTTTTTCTTTTCTTATTCCTCTTCTTTTTTATCCTCTTCTTCCTCTCATTATATTTTCTACGAATGTTCTATATACAAACATCCATCAATATCATTCCATACATACATATACATCTACATTATATATGAACAAAAAAATATCAAAATTCATCATACATACATCTACAGTATATATGAACAGTATATATGAACAAAAAAATATCAAAATTCATCATTCATACATACATCTATAGTATATATATATGAACAAAAAAATCAAAATTCATCATACATACATGCATCTACAGTATATATGAACAAAAATTATAAACTTTCTCCCCAACTCATACATACATACATACATACATACATACATACATACATCTACATCATATCAATATTTTGCAAATTTGGAGCAGGGAAGGAAGGAGAGGATGGGGCGGTAGCTACCTCTCCCGGAGGGATCGGGGAGGAGACGCGGGCGGCCGGCGTCGGGGGCAACGGCGATGAGGACGGGCTCGGGGTCGGCGAGGGCGAGGGCGACGGCGGGGCGCGCTCGGTGGCGGCGGACGGCGGAGCTCGGGCCGGGGGCGCGCGGGGCAGGAGCTCGGGGGCTCGGGGACGGCGGAGCTCGAGGGCGAGGGCGAGGGCGACGGCGGGGCGGCTCGGGGTCGGCGACGACGGCGAGGCAGGACGCGCTCGGGGGCGGGGCAGGGGCAACGGCGGCGACGGCGAGGCGAGCAGAGGGGCAGCCTGGCGGCGATCGAAGAAACTGTACCAAAATTTTCACAAGGGTGGCTTATATAGACGGAGCATTGGTCCCGGTTGGTGGCACCAACCGTGACCATTGCCCCCTTTAGTCCCGGTTGGTGCCACCAACCGGGACCAAAGGCCTCTTTTCGGCAGCCCAAAGGGCGGGAAGCGGCGGCCTTTGGTCCCGGTTGGTGGCACCAACCGGGACTAAAGGGGGGCAATGGTCACGGTTAGTGCCACGAACCGTGACCAATGCCGCCTTTAGTCCCGGTTGGTGCCACCAACCGGGACCAATGCCCTTGTGCGCCCCGGGTCCAAAATTTTAGTCCCACATCGCTAGTTGAGAGGGCTCTGGAGTGGTTTATAAGCGCTGCTGCGCCCACCCTCCTGAGCTCCTCTCAACTGCAGGCTTTCGGGCCTAACTTGTCATTGCAATGCCTGTGGGCCTACTGTGCCTGCTGCGGGCCTGAATCCTGGCCCATGTAGGGTTTCTAGTCGTATTCAGGCCGTGGAGGCCCAGTAGGTGGCATTTTTTTTCTTTTTTTTTTCTACATTTTTTTTTGGTTTTTTATTTTTTGCTTTTAGGTCACAAAAATTATAAACTTTCTATTAGTGCCATTAGTTTTAAATTTTAAATAGTTTAAATTTGAATTTTTAAAAATTTGTGTGAATCACTAGTTTATGAATAACTTTACTATAAAATTAAAAAAAATTCTATTTATTTTTTATTTCTACTTAAAACTAAATACTTACAGTTTTTTAGTGATTTCTTTTTGCTTTTAGGTCACAAAAATTATAAACTTTCTGTTAGTGCCATTAGTTTTAAATTTTAAATAGTTTAAATTTGAATTTTTAAAAATTTGAAGAATATTATAGTTTTATTTTAGTTTAATTACTTACAGTTTTTTAGTGATACTTATAGTTTTATTTTACTTATAATTTAATTTTTTTATTTGTACTAAATACTTATAGTTTTAAAATGCACCATATTTTTTTACTATGAAGTTAGATCATGTGTTACAAAGAGATTTCATTTTCTTAAACTTATTTGAACTCCATATTTTTTCTGTGTTCAAAATGCACCATTCAAAGACACATCATCAATTTTCAACCCTTTCTGACTTCATTTGTTATTTTTTATGCATTTATTGATTTTTTTGAGCTATAAGACCCTGAAATTGAAAAGCATTTCAAATGAACTCCGAAAAGGTTGAAAGTTGGCATGATATCATCATTTCACCCACATAGCATGTGCAACAAAGTTGAGATGGTTACGGCAAAAACTGGATGCACTTCGTGTATAAAACGGACAATCTCTTTCGAAGTATCAGGGTTTCGGACGAAAGATCATCTGTTACAAAGGGATTTCATTTTCTTGAACTTATTTGAACTATATATTTTTTCTGTGTTCAAAATGCACCATTCAAAGACACATCATCAATTTTCAACCCTTTCTGACTTCATTTGTTATTTTTCATGGATTTATTGATTTTTTTGAGCTACAAGACCCTGAAATTGAAAAGCATTTCAAATGGACTCCGAAAAGGTTGAAAGTTGGCATGGTATTATCATTTCACCCACATAGCATGTGCAACAAAGTTGAGATGGTTACGGCAAAAACTGGATGCACTTCGTGTACAAAACGGACAATCTCTTTCGAAGTATCAGGGTTTCGGACGAAAGATCATTTGTTACAAAGGGATTTCATTTTCTTGAACTTATTTGAACTCCATATTTTTTCTGTGTTCAAAATGCACCATTCAAAGACACATCATCAATTTTCAACCCTTTCTGACTTCATTTGTTATTTTTCATGGATTTATTGATTTTTTTGAGCTATAAGACCCTGAAATTGAAAAGCATTTCAAATGAACTCCGAAAAGGTTTAAAGTTGGCATGGTATCATCATTTCACCCACATAGCATGTGCAACAAAGTTGAGATGGTTACGGAAAAAACTGGATGCACTTCGTGTACAAAACGAACAATCTCTTTCGAAGTATCAGAGTTTCGGACGAAAGATCATCTGTTACAAAGTTGGCATGGTATCATCATAATAGTTGCGGGAGAAAGTCTTCACTTTTTCTTCGCTTGTGTCATTTGCTTATTGCGCCGTAACCATGGATAATCTTCATTGTTTATCAGGATGCTTGGGTCAGCCTTGACATTGAAGGGAGGAATTTCATGAAACTTTTCATAATCTTCAGACATGTCTGTCTTGCCGTCCACTCCCAGGATGTCCCTTTTTCCTGAAAGAACTATGTGGCGCTTTGGCTCATCGTATGATGTATTCGCTTCCTTATCTTTTCTTTTTCTCGGTTTGGTAGACATGTCCTTCACATAGATAACCTGTGCCACATCATTGGCTAGGACGAACGGTTCGTCAGTGTACCCAAGATTTTTCAGATCCACTGTTGTCATTCCGTACTGTGGGTCTACCTGTACGCCGCCGCCAAACAGAATGACCCATTTGCACTTAAACAAAGGGACCTTAAAATCAGGTCCGTAGTCAAGTTCCCATATGTCCACTATGTAACCATAATATGTGTCCTTTCCGCTCTCGGTTGCTGCATCAAAGCGGACACCGCTGTTTTGGTTGGTGCTCTTTTGATCTTGGGCGATCGTGTAAAATGTATTCCCATTTATCTCGTATCCTTTGTAAGTCAATACAGTCAAAGATGGTCCCCTGGACAACAAGTACAACTCATCACAAACAGTGTTGTCACCTCTGAGACGTGTTTCCAACCAACTGCTGAAAGTCCTGATGTGTTCACATGTAATCCAGTCGTCGCATTGCTCCGGGTGTTTGGAGCGCAGACTGTTCTTGTGTTCATTGACATACGGGGTCACCAAGGTAGAGTTCTGTAGAACTGTGTAGTGTGCTTGAGACCAAGAATATCCGTCCCTGCATATTATTGAGTCTCTTCCAAGAGTGCCTTTTCTAGTCAGTCTCCCCTCATACCGCGATTTAGGGAGACCTATCTTGTTAAGGCCAGGAATGAAGTCAACACAAAACCCGATAACATCCTCTGTTTGATGGCCCATGGAGATGCTTCCTTCTGGCCTAGCGCGGTTACGGACATATTTCTTTAGGACTCCCATGAACCTCTCAAAGGGGAACATATTGTGTAGAAATACGGGCCCCAGGATGACAATCTCGTCGACTAGATAAACTAGGACGTGCGTCATGATATTGAAGAAGGATGGTGGGAACACCAGCTCGAAACTGACAAGACATTGCGCCACATCACTCCTTAGCCTTGGTACCATTTCTGGATCGATCACCTTCTGAGAGATTGCATTGAGGAATGCACATAGCTTCACAATGGCTAATCGGACGTTTTCCGGTAAAAGCCCCCTCAATGCAACCGGAAGCAGTTGCGTCATAATCACGTGGCAGTCATGAGACTTTAGGTTCTGAAACTTTTTCTCTGGCATATTTATTATTCCCTTTATATTCGATGAGAAGCCAGTCGTGACCTTCATACTAAGCAGGCATTCAAAGAAGATTTCTTTCTCTTCTTTCGTAAGAGCGTAGCTGGCAGGACCTTTATACTACTTCGGAGGCATGTCGTCTTTTTCGTGCAAACGTTGCAGGTCCTCCTGTGCCTCCGGCGTATCTTTTGTCTTCCCATACACGCCCAAGAAGCCTAGCAGGTTCACGCAAAGGTTCTTCGTCACGTGCATCACGTCGATTGAGGAGCGGACCTCTAGGTCTTTCCAGTAGGGTAGGTCCCAAAATATAGATTTCTTCTTCCACATGGGTGCGTGTCCCTCAGCGTCATTCGGAACAGCTAGTCCACCGGGACCCTTTCCAAAGATGGCGTAGGGTAAATCATTGACCATAGCAAGCACGTGATCACCGGTGCGCATGGCAGGCTTCTTCCGGTGATCTGCCTCGCCTTTGAAATGCTTGCCTTTCTTTCGACATTGATGGTTGGTCGGAAGAAATCGACGATGGCCCAGGTACACATTCTTCCTGCATTTGTCCATGTATATACTTTCAGTGTCATCTAAACAGTGCGTGCATGCGTGGTATCCTTTGTTTGTCTGTCCTGAAAGGTTACTGAGAGCGGGCCAATCGTTGATGGTCACGAACAGCAACGCCTTAAGGTTAAATTCCTCCTGTCTGTGCTCATCCCACGTACGTACACCGTCTCCATTCCACAGCTGTAAAAGTTCTTCAACTAATGGCCTTAGGTACACATCAATTTCGTTGCCGGATTGCTTAGGGCCTTGGATGAGAACTGGCATCATAATGAACTTCCGCTTCATGCACATCCAAGGAGGAAGGTTATACATACATAGAGTCACGGGCCAGGTGCTGTGATTACTGCTCTGCTCCCCGAAAGGATTAATGCCATCCGCGCTTAAAGCAAACCATACATTCCTTGGGTCCTTTGCAAACTCATCCCAGTACTTTCTCTCGATTTTTCTCCACTGCGACCCGTCAGCGGGTGCTCTCAACTTCCCATCTTTCTTTCGGTTCTCACTATGCCATCGCATCAACTTGGCATGCTCTTCGTTTCTGAACAGACGTTTCAACCGTGGTATTATAGGAGCATACCACATCACCTTTGCAGGGACCCTCTTCCTGAGGGGCTCGCCGTCAACATCACCGGGGTCATCTCGTCTGATCTTATACCGCAGCGCACCGCATACTGGGCATGCATTCAGATCCTTGTATGCACCGCGGTAGAGGATGCAGTCATTAGGGCATGCATGTATCTTCTCCACCTCCAATCCTAGAGGGCATACGACCTTCTTTGCTGCATATGTACTGTCGGGCAATTCGTTATCCTTTGGAAGCTTCTTCTTCAATATTTTCAGTAGCTTCTCAAATCCTTTGTCAGCCACAGCATTCTCTGCCTTCCACTGCAGCAATTCTAGTACGGTACCGAGCTTTGTGTTGCCATCTTCGCAATTGGGGTATAACCCTTTTTTGTGATCCTCTAACATGCGATCGAACTTCAGCTTCTCCTTTTGACTAATGCATTGCGTCCTTGCATCGACAATGACCCGGCGGAGATCATCATCATCGGGCACATCGTCTGGTTCCTCTTGATCTTCAGCAGCTTCACCCGTGGCAGCATCATTGGGCACATCGTCTGGTTCCTCTTGATCTTCACCAGCTCCCCCCGTTGCAGCATCACCGTATTCAGGGGGCACATAGTTGTCATCGTACTCTTCTTCTTCGCCGTCTTCCATCATAACCCCTATTTTTCCGTGCCTCGTCCAAACATTATAGTGTGGCATGAAACCCTTGTAAAGCAGGTGGGAGTGAAGGATTTTCCGGTTAGAGTAAGACCTCGTATTCCCACATTCAGTGCATGGACAACACATAAAACCATTCTGCTTGTTTGCCTCAGCCGCATCGAGAAACTCATGCACGCCCTTAATGTACTCGCGGTGTGTCTGTCACCGTACATCCATTGCCGGTTCATCTGCGTGCATTATATATAATTAAGTGTCCAAATTAATAGAAGTTCATCATCACATTAAAACCAAAGTACATACATAGTTCTCATCTAACAACATATAGCTCTCCAGAGCATCTAATTAATTAAACCATACATTGAAACTATGTAAAACATTTCAATGCGAAAACAAATGCGATCATAATCGCAACCAAGGTAACAATTGATCCAACGGCATAATGATACCAAGCCTCGGTATGAATGGCATATTTTCTAATCTTTCTAATCTTCAAGCGCATTGCATCCATCTTGATCTTGTGATCATCGACGACATCCGCAACATGCAACTCCAATATCATCTTCTCCTCCTCAATTTTTTTTATTTTTTCCTTCAACAAATTGTTTTCTTCTTCAACTAAATTTAACCTCTCGACAAGGTCGGTTGGCATTTCCGATTCACATACATCCTAGATAAATAAAATCTATGTCACGTTGGTCGGCATAATTTTCATAAACAATAAATGAACCAATAGTTATAAAGATAATATACATACCAAATCCGAATCATAGACAGGACGAGGGCCGGCGGGGGCGGATACCAAAACCATCGCACTATATAAGATGCAATAATAAATGTAAGAAAATGATACAAGTATCTATCTAAACATACAAGTAAGAATATTTTTCCTTTCAGAAAGAAGATAAGAATAAGAGGCTCACCACGGTGGTGTCGGTGATGAGATCCGCGCGGGTGATCGACGGCGGTGAAGACGGGGACGGGGCGTGACGGACCGCTAAATCTAGACAAATCTCGAGGAAAATGGAGCTTGGAGGTCGAGCTTCGAGAGGAGAAAGCTTAAGTAGTGTGGCTCGGGCATTCCATCGAACACCTCATGTGCATAGGAGGTGAGCTAGAGTACCACAAAGGCCTCTCCCCCTCAGCCAGAAAAAACAGAGCACTGTGCTCTGCTCTTGCGCGAGGGGGTATATATAGGCAATTCATTGGTCCCGGTTCGTAGCATGAACCGGGACTAAAGGGGAGCCTTTGGTCCCGGTTCAAGCCACCAACCGGGACCAATGGTGGTGGGCCATGAGGGAGGCCCTTTGGTCCCGGTTCGTCCCACCAACCGGGACCAAAAGGTCCAGACGAACCGGGACCAATGGCCCACGTGGCCCGGCCGGCCCCCTGGGCTCACGAACCGGGACCAATGCCCACATTGGTCCCGGTTCAAGACTGAACCGGGACTAATGGGCTGAGGTGGCCTGGACCATAGCCCCTTTTTCTACTAGTGTAGGACATGGGAGACGGCGACGCCTTGAGTCCCGTGAGTCGGCCTGTGTCCTATGTCCTACCCTACCTCGTCCGCGACCATAGCAACACTCTTAGGGGCGCAACCGGTTGCCAGACATGGTCATAGTGGAGCCGAGCGAGCTCTGCTTAGAGAAGGTTTTACGTTGCATGTAATAGTGTGGATTTGAGATTTCATAATCAAGGTATCCAGATGTGAAACAAATTATTTGAGGTGTGACCGCTCACTGTCTGCGGACGCACACATGCGCGTCCACGGGCATTTGAGGGGTCAGATTTGCTATATGAGGTTGTAGATGCTCTAAGGCACCTCATGTGGCATTATCAACCTTTTATTTTGATTTTAAAAAGTAATTCACTAGTTGAGAAAATATGTTCACAAATTTGAAAGATGGTAGAAAAAAGAAAGCAAAAAATAAAGAAAAAGGAGGAAAGAAAAATGTAAAAGAAAAAATAGAACAAAAAAGAAAAAATAACATAAAGGAAAAAGGGAAATAAAAAAAGAAAAGAAAGAAAACACCAGAGGAAAAAAAGATTCAGGGAAGATTCTTTTTAGGGATTTTTTTTATGAAAGGTTTAGAATAGGGAAGGTTCAAAACTGGTGCGGATGGAATCCGCAATGGGCCGGCTCATGATCGGACGGTACACTTGGACGGTGATGTGAAGGTTGAATTGAAAGGGCAAAACTGGAGAAAGCTTCGAACGGTAGAACAGACCGTATATTTCACCTGGGCATAGGCAGCCCGGACCGGATGGCCGACCCGACCCGACCCGGCGCAAAAATCCTGAGCTGGGCTGAGCCCGAGCGTGCCATCAGGCCGGGCTCGGCCTAGAAATCGAGCCCGACGGATAGATCGGGCTGGGCTTGGGCTTGCGAAAAACATGATTTTAGTCGTAGTCAGACCGGGTCGTGTCGGGCTTTTTCGGGCTCCAACCTGATTTAGTAGGCCCGATCATGAGCCTGGGTTTTTAGCATGGGGCTTTAATGTGCAAATTCTCGATTGACTGAGAGCTAGCCATCTCTTTCTTTATTTACTCACCATTAGATCGCCTTGAAACTCGCCAGCTCCAGTGCCGAGCTACTCCCTGTGCTCTGGCAACAGGGTGTAGTGGCATGGCCAGTGGCTTCCTGGAGGTGCAACATGGCGGTGGGCAAAGTTGGCTGGTAGGCTGGTTAGGAGGATGATGCTAGCATGCGATGGGACATGATGGTGGATCTGGCTTCGAAGCTGGTGGTGGCGACTGAGAGATGAGACAGCAGTAGGCGAAGTGGAGGCGAGGTAGAGCCAGGGAAGTGCACGTTGTCACATGGCTTGGTGGGTTAGTAGCGGTGCATTTGGCCTGGAAGGAAGGGCGATGCGGGATGTATTGTGTGCGCTACACACTTCTCATGCAATCTTCATATCCACTAGCAAAGTTCACAAAATTTTCTGGGAAGAAGTACATAGATTTCAAAACAACCCCCTCTGTAAACTAATATAAGAGCATTTAGATTACTATTTCAGTGATCTAAACGCTTTTATATTAGTTTAAGGAGGGAGTACTATATATTTGTTTAATTTGCCAGCTCAAATACATATTTATTTGAGATTAAGAATAAGAAAATTCTGACTATTTCAGTTCTGAAAATTAGTTACAAATTTCTACCCCTGACATTTGATCTTGCAACTGCCAGCACAAGTTTGGAATTACATTTCCCTAAAAAATAAATGACAAAATCAACGACTTTTGCTGCTGGATATTAATTTGTTTGGAAGTAGTACATAGATTTCAAAACACTGCATGGAAGATATTAGAGGGCGCATTTAAGGTTCAATGCTGGTACTACGGAAATTTATGATTTTTAAATTTTTTTTAGTAATCAGAAATCAATTCGGCCATCAAGTGCTAATTAGCCAACAGAATCTTGTAGTTTCATCCGAGATGTCAACATTCCTGAACCCACCGTACCTAAGTATTTCAAATTTCTGAACTTGACAATTTCAATGAAATTTGAATCCTGCATGTAATACCTCCCTGGAGATAAAGTTTGGATGAGTTCTAACACTAGATGAGGGGTGAATCTGGCCATTGTATTAAGAGCTTAACCGCTCTGGGTAGTTGACTGCTCATTAGGAGCTCCCAATCTATATACAGTGGTAACCACCCATCGTACCAGGCACTGCTTCGTTCCTTAGTCTGCAAAGCTAGTTATTAAGAGGACATGCTGGCTCTAAGTATATTCCTTGATTTATCCTGTTAATATGTGCAGAGAGTATTACAAACTTATTACTACAGTCGTGTGTTGATAATAGAAGAAAGAAAGCCTTTTGCCCTCAGCAACTGCTTTGCCAAGGAGAGATGATAAAGTTTTTGCAAAACAGTTGAGAACTCGAACGTCCATCTGGACTGGCTTCACTAGTAAATGGAACTAGAGAATACCCCGCGCGTTGCTGCGGGAATCAATTGCAATATATTTCAGTGATTTGATTGTTGAAGCTTCCATAGTTGAATTAATAATGTATGAACGAAAGCTAAAAAATATTATATATTGTATCTAATTATTGTGTGGTCAGAAAATATTTTGAATACAAGTGGCATAAGGTAATGAAAAACTTTTTTTCTTGCATGTTGAGTGGACCTTTGATGAGATGACATGTGTGGTGAGGTGAAAGGTGTGCATGAGATCAACTAATAATGAAAAACTTTTTCCCATGCATGTAGTGGTGGGCCTTTGATGAGGTGGCATGTGTGCATGTTGAGATAAATAGGATAGTGAGGATCAACTTATGTATATAGGATGGGCGTAGTATATATTTGCTTAGTTAATCAGGTTTACATCTATTGAGACATAGTGCGGTACCTTTAATGAGACAAATGTAAATCACTTCTATTTTCTATGGAACAGGGTAATCTTGTGCTAACTGGTCCTGGAAGAGCCATCTCAGCAGATGGACCTGTCGGTTCCGCATCCATCTTGATGACAACAGTCAAGATAGCTCTAATGAAGAAACCTGGAAGAAGAGTGTGCTTTTATACCGGGAGGACCCCACATTCGACAGGCCGTTATTAGATATTGCCAATACTCCTTATGGCCCCGTGGAGGTGACCTATGCCATCCTGAGCCAGGGAGTTGAATGCGAAGTTGCTGTGAGGCTTACCCATCGCGATGTAAAAGATCCTATCAGCCTTTTTGGGAGAATTGTCGCTCGCAGCGAGCTGTTTGATATTGGCCGCGTGCTTTTCTACAACGAAGATGTGAAGGGCATATGTGCACGATCAGGAGAACTGATTCCTTTGGCTAGACATCTGCTTGCGGTGCCATTGTACAAGGTGCTGGTAATGGAATTGGATCTGCACTCTGATTGTGGTGACGAGATTATGAGGGGAACACTAGAGTTTCATCCCTTGCCCGAAGGCGATCAAACGGCGCGTCTGATCAGCAAGAGTGGTACTCAAATCGAAGTGAAAATCTTCATTTCACAGTACTTTAGGTAGTGTGTTTGTTGCTCAGCTGGGTCGCTTTAACAACATATGATCAAGACTCTGGATGCCTGTGTGCCCAGTCCCTTGTGTTGTATACTTGTATTACTACACAAGCTTCTTCTACTCTCATATTAATTCCGGGCCAAAGGTAAAATGTTTGCACAGTGACAGTATCCTGTGGTCGAATGTTAATATGATCTGATGAAATTCTAAGTCCATGTTGGTTTTTTAGGAGCTGTTCTAGTGTTTTTTACTACTACCGCTCCAACAAAGCAGTGACCTGACCTTTGTGCAGAATTTTGTTTGTTTGCTGGGCCAGATATTGGGTTCGAATTGTTGTTCTTGGTTAAACCTGGCAGAAATCGTGATGAATAAGAATTTCTACATGCCTTTTGGTTGGTAGAAGAACTGACCTCACAAAGGCTCAGCTCAACGTCGTTGCTCAAACTAGAAGCCAGGATGGCAGAGTAGGTGCGAGGGCTACTGGTGGCGAGGCACCGGGCGTGCGCCATGGTCCCATCAGCGATGGCTAGGCCAGAGCCGTTCTTCGCGTCTGCGCTGCAGCTGAGCAGCCAAGCCGACCAATTACCGAAACATGCATTGATTTGAGAGCAGGGTAGACACTAGAGCTTGAAATGTACATTGCGTATCACCGAACATATCATCGCCCATGTCTAAATATACGCAGAGATTGATCACGCATAAGACCGAAGTCAGTAAACAACCACCGAGATGCAGGTGACCTACCAACAGGCCTCCAAGGCACCATAGTTTAGTCAGACTAGTTACTAAATTGAACTGTAAAAATGTCTTATATTATGTTAGTGTACGGAGCTTAGTAGTGTGCCCATCTGGATTTTGGAGTGCTATAAATAGTATCAGCGTTCTCTTATCTCCCACCCATCATAGCAAGAAGTTGCCTCTGGTTGATCGATGCACACAGACAAGAAGCACACGGCATTGACCATGCTGGGCAAGAACACCATGTAGGGTGCCTGAACTCCCATCGCACCCTACTATGCCGAAGCGTGAACTGCCGCACCCTGCTGTGCCCCATGGTGCCAAAAGAGCCCAATGTGCCACACGCCATGGTGCTAAAGTAGTCTGCAGTCCCGGACCCGTCGTGCCGGAGGTGTCAAAGCCCGAACTGCCGCCACACCCTACTATGCCCGAGCTCCCGAAGCCTAAACTACCGCATCCTGCTGTGCCAATGGAGCCTCAAGTGCCGCACCCTGTCGTGCCGGAGGTACCAAAGGAGCACGTACTGCCGCACTCGGTCATACTGGAGACACCAAGCCTCAAGTGCCACACCCCGTTGTGTCAGAGCCTCAGAGGTGCCAAAGGAGCACGAGCAGCTGCCGCCCCCTGCCATGCCAGAGTTACCGAAGCCTGAAATGCCACACCATTCCATGCCAAAGTAGCCCCATGTGCCTCACCCTGAGGTACCGGAGGTGCCTAAACCCTAAAGAGCCCAAGTTACCACAACCAGCTGTGCCAGAGGGCCTGAAGCTGGAAATGCCGCCGTTCCCCAAAGCTGAGCTGCCCGGAAGCTTGAGCCATGATCGGACTACCGGCATCCGTGCATTGCACCCGTTATCTAAGTATTGAACTATCTACAATACATGTGGGTGAGTGTTTGAATTTTTTTTAGGGAGTGAAGTGGGTGATTGTTATAGATGCAATGTGTGTTGTACATGTCGTTCGAGAGATTGCGTGGAAGTTCCTGATTGGAGCGTGTGTCTAGGTGGTGTTGGCGTGTTGCATATATTTGCACATGAATAAATATGTTTCATGTTGGGAGGTTTTATATCGGATTTGTTCGTCACCAAAGAGTTTCTAAGTTTTCGCTACATTAATTATGCTCTTCGGACAATTAAGTTGTTCGTGTTTTGTATTGGTAGACACGTCCTGAGAGCCCAAGTTTGGTAGGAAGCATAAGATAACGAAGTCTCTAACCAATTTCCTATGGCTTGCTCATCTCGACAGATGCTGGACAACGGAGCGTCTTGCTAACCGAGGTCTACTGCACCTGCCAGATGCGTGCTATGCGACCAAGATATCAAAACCATCCACCACCTGCTAGTTGGTTGTGTGTTCTCCTGGCAAGTTTGGCGCCAGGTTATGTCATGGTGCCGTTTCACCTCCATGCCATAGGATGGGACTTCGATCACCTCTCTATGAATGGTGGGCTGCAGCGACGGCGTCCTTCCATCCCAGCTTGCGTAAGGGCTTCACTTCCATTGTCCCTCTCTGCGCCTGGATGACATGGAAGCATCGAAAAACATGCATCTTCGACGGCAAGTAGTCCTCTCTCCCTGACCTCGTGCCATCTATCCAGGACGAAGCGCGGGCATGCTCTAATGCCGGTGCCAAAGGGCTACAAATATTCGATGTAAACTGAACTCTAGTCTTGGGGCTGAGCATCACCCCTCATGCTCCTAGGGTCCACCTCAATGCCCTCCTGTATACGTGGTTTGGCAACCACTAAACTTGTATTTTTCCTTGTATCAATGCAATGATACGCTCTGTGCGTATTCGTGGAAAAATGATAACACCGGTTTATCACTTTTTATAATATTTTTAAAATACTTTTTGACTAATCTATACATATAATTATTCAAGTTCTTTTCCTACTAAAAGTACTTAAAATAATATCGGCAGTCCAATCTGTAAAAGTTTTCTATAGATACGTCTCAAATATCGCCTTCATATTTTACTATGGGTGCTTTCTAAAATAAGTTATGCATGTTTGTCCATGATAGAACAGTATTTCAGAAGTTAATACAAAAACTCGAAGAGGGCGTCTATCTTGACACAAAATCAATTGGTTATTATTTCCGCAAAAAAAATCAATTGGTTATTTGTTTTCTTTCTTTTCTTAGTCAAGATGAATGTGAATGGTGGAGATATTTTTCATGCTCCAGATGATATTATTAAAGATGAGTGGAAAGCAAGTTTTAATTTCATTTAACGAACAAAAGAATAGGATTTGTATAACCTTGCATCAATTTTTTTATAACCTTTGACGGAACAACTGTGAAAATAGGCACACAAGTACATCATTATGCCAACATAATAAAAAAAATCTCTGTTACATATACTTGCCTAAAGTATATGTTCACCAAACTGGTCTACACAAATACACAGAAATGATTACAAAGGAAGGCAATCAGCGAATGCCAACTTTAGGAAACATAGAAAACTACAAATTATTACATATCCAGGTCTGGAGCTTCTGTGCCTTTGCTTGTTTTGCTCTAATAAGAGCGGCACTTCCAGTACCTAATTCAGGTAGTAGAGCCACGGAGGGATGTGTGGGGCAGCTTGTCTGAAGATCTTATCATTTCTATTGGACCAAATACCCCAACAGCCCATAAGTACAATGTCCATAGCCATCTCAGCCAAGGAAAAACAAATTTCATCATAACTTTGAGGTGCCTCTTTTCTTGGTAGGGATGATTGTATTCCAGCATGCTCTTGCAAACTACTACCTCTGTCCCAAAATATAAGAACGTTTTTGACACTAATGTAGTGTTAAAAACGTTTTTATATTTTGGGACGGAGGGAGTAGTTGTCAAACTTTACATGTAAAACGATTGCAACTCACTCTGCCTAATTTCTTGGCTCCATCTGATGTTGCGGTTGGGGAGATTGAGCGTTCTTGGGTGGCTTCGAACATCATGATGATGGAGCACGCCATGTCCAACTTGGTGGCATGTTCAGCCGCACCTACAGTTTTTAACCTGCAGAACACCATGATGGATCTACATGATTCCATGTGCGCTGCTGCGGGATCTTGATTGTCTTAGTTGCATACAAAAAATACATGCAAGAGAGTTGATGAGGCGGCATGTTTTGCATGAATAGATCAATAATGCAAAAAATAACTTATGACTATATGCATGACTTGCTAATGTGACATTGCTGCATATAGAGAAGAAAATTAGGTAGTAGGTTGCAACTATTTAGTACATACGTATCCAACAGAGTCTAGAGAGATAACCAACTCGAGGGAAATAAATATCAGGTATTTTTTTATTACTTCCCACATAATTATTAGGTGCAAATTCACAAATCGAGCTTATGCCCCTCGTTTTGTAATTTGTATACATTTCACACATTCTTTGAATGCAGGAGGCAAATTGGGCATATGTGTATATATTTGTGCATACAAGGAAAACAAATCTTTTGTACCTTTAATTTTATCTGAGTTTGAATAAAGTTACAGACCATTCTTAAAAAATGAGACAACGTCTCAAAAGTAGGAGATCGATCAGAGGGACTATCTTCTATCTCCACCACTCGAAATTCACACTTCTTGCCAAGAAGGAGCTTCATTTGGTCGAGAAGCGAATCGACACTCTGCACCATTGCTCACTCACTCATCGAGCATAGAAAAGTTTCCTCTGTTCACACCAACAATACGACGAACGCCAAGCTGATGCGGTAGATCAATACAAGCCTCGGTCCTGGAATCATAAATCCGTGTAACCCAGCCTGGCCGTTCCCATCCCTGACCTACATGGTAGTAGGAAAAGATGATTCTTTCGTCATCTAACCCCATCAGGAGCGTTGTGCCTCTGTGTATACACATCTGCTTAGACGGCAGTAGCAATTCTTGAGGCACACTGTGTTTCTTAACCCACAGACTTCTCTCCAAGTCTATAGCGAATCATAGGTGCACGACAGGGCGAGCATGATCGAAATGCATCATCACTGAGGTGTTGCTTAGCTTTGCCAGTTTAAGCCGATGTTTGCTGGTTCTCGGGGGGATCCCCGGCGGGCCTCGGAGCGCCGGCCTCCACTCTTCCGTCTCGAGGTTGAACGGCGCGACAGAATTCACCAGGTCCATCGCGTCACGGGAAGCACCTATGTTGAAGTCGGCAAAGGTTTTGCCCGACATGAAGTAGAGGCAACCTTGGATGATGACGCCTTGGGATCCCAGGTAGGACGCGATACGGATTGGGGAGCTTGGCCTCCGCCTCCAGCAGCACCCGTGGTCGTCGCCGAGAGTAAGCACGTCGCACAGCTGCTCGACGCCCGCAGGTCCGAAGCGGGTTACGATGCGGAGCACCTTGCGGTGCCCCGTGGACGAGTCGCGCCCGAGCGTGTAACAACAATATTCAGGGGTGCACCAGCTTGCCCCCTTCAGCGGCGGCACGTCAATGTCGTCGAACGGCAAGACGGCCACGGCGCCGGTGTCTGGGTCGAGCACGCGGGTACGCTTGCCGGCTCGGAAAAGATAGAACGGGCCGGGGTGCGCTGGCAGTGGCAGTGGCGGCACCCCTTCCTCCTCGGCCGCCGGTATGTTTATCTGCCTGACGACGTGACCGGAAAAGTCCACGACGTCGATGCGGTCGTCGGCCCCGGCCAGGGCGAGGATGAAGCCTGGGCGCGAGGCAGCGTGTTCCTGGCGAAGGACGGGTCGGAGAGGAGGGAGCGCGACGACCGACAGACGGCGCGGAGGCGCCACAACGACCAGGTCGGGAGGCGCAGCAGGATCTCCCACACCACGTCCAGCACACGTACGGCGCCGTCTCCATCGGTCGATAGGTATCTCGAGCTCTCGACCAGTCGTTGTTGTTAGGGTTGGTTGGTTGGTTGATCCGTTCGCCTCAAGTACTCTCCTACGTTCCCTACTCACAGAGCCGATTGAGTAGAGTCATTTGACCGAGATGCGCCCAACCCATGCGTGCCTTCTTCTCTTTTTTTTTTGCGAAATAATTCTTGTATTACTCAATCGAGGTTACATCACGCTCGACAGCATCCAACGCATCCTTTGGTCCAGACCCTAGCCACACCATTGTTCTACCCCGAGTCCTACCAAAGTTTGCCAAAGCATGACTAGAGAAATTACAATTTCAATGTATATGAGTAATACAAGAGCTACGTTCCGACATGCTAGCTTTAATCTCCTGAATGAGAAACGCGTACTTTGATCTGTTTGTGTCTCTGCTCTTCAACATGTTGACAGCCGTCAAGTTATCACATTCAACTAGATCATGAATGCGCGCGTTGCCGCGCCCGTCAATTTTTGATAGATTGATAAGAACTTCTCATAATAAGTGAATATACAAAACATGAGAGATCATTTTTCATAAATTGGCCAATATATTATTAAGTTATAAAAGGAGAGAAATTTAACCAGTTTGCAATGAAGTAGTGTGGAAGAGAAGATTGGGTGCGCTGGTAGCATGGCTCTCCTAGAGAGGTATAGTCGTGGGTGAGGAGAAGGAAACACATGTCATTATGCCAACTTTCATGAATCTAGTATATAGAATATGTATGATGGTGAAGAGGATCACAAGCTAAAGATGCAAACTATTATATTGCAAGGATAACTTATTGAAAAAATACTTTGTGAAACCAATGAGGTAGATGATATACTATATGGCATGCAAAATATTTTTTGAAACAAACATGCAAAATATTAATTATTTGCAGTCTTTAAGTAAGTATCCTAATAAGTTCATATTTTGTTCCACGGCCAACTTCCTCATGATTACAAAGTTGAAATACATGTTGTTTTCTGCGAGAAATGATGTATAATTAAAAGGTATACTTTGTAAGTTCACTTCATAAAATAAATTAAAATACTGGGATGGACCCAAGGTAGGTTACTTTGTCAAGTCCTGTGATTTTTTTTTACTCTGCTTCGATGCAATATGCCTATGACTTCGTGCTTTACATCAATAGAATACTATGTCAATTTATCATCATAAAGTTTCTCATCAATCTTCTGCACGGTTAGGCAAATTGGATATGTGTGAAAAGCTTGCGAGAACTAGGAACATGCTAGGCCTACTAAGCGAAAGCTTTTCCCTTATGGCGGCCCATAGTGGGTGTTGACCCAGTTCATAAGAAGATGCCCAGATTGTAGATTGTTCTGTGGAGCAGCAGCCCAGTCACGTGGGCCTGCTAGCCGGCGTGAAGTTACGCAGCGGGAAACCGAGCTAGTGGCGCGGAATGACCCGGGTGATCTAGTCCGCCCATTAGTGAAATGAACAGCTTAAGACACCTAACCACTATATGAGGCCGTAGCTAGCTGCGTTTTACTGTTTAGTAATATCAATTGAAAGATTGCTCCATTGTAGAGCTAGCATGATCCCCTCACGGATAGCTAAGATTTCACTCACGAGCACATCATCACATGAGGATAAATGCCTACAGGAGCTGAAGATAATTTCACCCATATAATCCCGCAAGAGCATGCCTTGGATAAGGACTCAGGAGATGTACCCAGGCCTGGATGTGCCGATCCCCAAGCAGTGGTAGAGCCCTTGATTTTTTTTCCGAAAAGAAGGAATACCCTGGCGCCTGCGAACCAACCTATGGTTGAGATAGTTAGGTGGATAGTGGTATTCCCAACTCACCAGGGTTCAAATCTTGGTGCTCGCATTATTCCTGGATTTATTTCAGCATTTTCGGCGATGTGTTTTCAGTGGGAGGAGACATTCCCGTCGACGACGAGGCACCTACGGTGACTTCGTAAATCTCAAGATGATATGCCGGCTCAGTCTCTCGGAGGTGCTCATAGAGGTAGGGTGTGCGTGTGTGCTTTCATAGGGGTGAGTGTATGCGCGTGTATATGAGCGCTTGTGTATGTACTGATGCTCAAAAAAAGGGATGTCCTATGCATCGGCCGGCGGATCTTTGCGAGCTATCAGATTGACATAACCTTGTGGTTGAGTGTTGTCCTCACTTTTATAACAGAGGCCGTGTCGTGAATTCCCCTTTTGCAACACAAGTCTTGTTGCGAGGACATTTGCAACAAAGGTTGTGGTGCAGTTTTTTCGCAATATAGATTTTGTTGTAGACTTTTTTTTTCAACTGAGGTCTCGTTGCAGAATATTTTTTGCGTCTCCTCTTTTTCGCAACATATGCGTTGTTGCACAAGGAATTTTTGCAACACAAGTGACATTTTGAAAATAATTAGAACAAAGAAGTAGTTAAAATAGTGCGGTGCACGAGCCACACACGGAACACACATCACACACCGGAGGCGTGTGTGGGACATGCGTCACGCACCGGAGGCGGCGGACGCCCCGTGCCAGATCAGCCGGCGCTGGCTGTTCCCAAGCTTTTCCCTTCTCTTAATCAGGACCGTATTCCGGAAATCTAGGTCCCGGAGCAAGATCACAATTTAGGCCCCATTGTATAATAAAGCCAATAAAAAATATTTTTATTAATCACTGTATATTTGTGGTAGTAGTATAGATTTTTTTTAGCAATGTGGTAGTAGTAGTACAGTATTTCAAAGGATTACATCACACCAAAAGAAAAAACTTTGAGCTATTAGGATACCAGAGGGTGCACGGACTCAAGAAAGAACGATGTAAAGTTAATTTCCCAGGGAATTAATTCGGGGGTTTGATTTGCCAGTGAGCACTGAGGTCTCAAGGAAGACAGAAAAGATCACTGTAGAACTTGATAAGTAATCTGCTTCAGGAGTTCTCCTTGCGTTATGCAGAGAGACAGGTTTGGTTGTGGGGCCTCAGTCGGTGGTGGTTCCACGGTTGACTGCTATTTTTTTCTCTTTACAATTTCATTTCACGATTCATTTGTTTGCGATCCACTTATTATTAGTACGTGCTTAGAAAAATTAGGGGCCCCATAATTTTGGGGGCCTTGTGCGGCTGCTCCGGTTGCACATGCAGAGATATGGCCCTGCTCTTAATGCACCCAACCATATTATTAAAAATCCAAGTTCAGAACAAGGTCTCAAATAGTGGTGCGAAACTCATAAAAAATAATGTCATGACGAGCTAAAATAGAACAAGATGACTATACACCTATCTTATTATTGGACCGTCATCCAAAACGGTTGTAGGTATCCCATGCAACCATCTCTCATCGGTTGCACACAATATCCATAAGCTCTCTACGGTCTGCATGGCTGAATAACGACCACATACAGATCCAAGATGGCGCCCTGAAGATAACTTGCAAAAATTTCGTGAAGGTTTGTCTGTTAAAGACAACGTCCTTCTGATAATTTCATATGGCCCAAAGTAATGCACACATTCCTATTTGAATATGTGCCACAGTTTTAGACTCTATCCCTGTTAACCGAGGCCCAAATAGATGCGAAACCGAGACGGGGGGTGCAACGTTAAATGACACGTGAATGGTCCACCACATCAACTTAGCAAGTGGGCAATGAAGAAATAGTGTCGCATAGAATTCCAACTGGCCTGAAAGCTTTGCATCTCCAACCATTTACTCATTGCTTTACAATCACCTAGCTTAAGAGTGCTCATTTTTCGGATTAGAGCATCTTTAGCAGACCCGGTAAACCACCATCCTGCCAATTTCAGTTATGGTATCCCGTAAAAAGATATTTGCGGGATGACAAATGGATCGGCAAAATAGATCCCGTAAACGTCATCGGAGTTCTTACTCCATTTCCAAACTACTAGTTTGTGCCATTTTAAAGATCACCAGAGTTCCACAAACATAGTTCATACAAGCAAATTAAACATAGTTCCGCACATACCACGCCAGCATCAGAGTTCCACAAACATAGTTCAAACTTAAACTTAGATCTAAAACTTAAACTTAAACTACATCACTGGAGTTTTAATAGTCTTCATGCTCGCCAGCACCAGAGCCGGAGTTGCCATCACCGTCGCCAGTGTGGGAGCCAGGGCCATGGAGGTGGTACTCCATGAGGGTGCTCGAGAGGACCTGCACAAGCTGGTACTCCTCGAACAGCCCTGGGACCCATACTGCTAGAGCTTTGTCGCCGGTGGTGGCCGCCTCCTTCGCCTTGAACCAGGTGGCGCTCGGTTACCCAAAGGCACTAGATGACAGGATCGAACATTCGGCTAAGGCGACGAAAGTCACTCCACGCCGGCTCGCTAGTGCTGCGGGACAGCACGCCGCGGCGGCGTGCTTGCTCCTTGCGCCATTCCTGCACCAGAGGGCGGAGGGCGGAGGGAGGAGCTCCCGAGCCTCCTTCTGCCACCCCGACCGGCACTCGTCGACGACATCTCGGTTTTTTTTTTTACTTGTTGAATGTTATTTTGTGAAATGTGTCCTGGAGCTTGTGAACATCGCAAAGTTCCTTTGTAGGCCGAGCTCCATGGTCCCTCTTATCTGGACTGTTGGTATGCATCGAGATTGGTGAAAAAGAAGCCTCACGAGCTGCTGGTTGCAGTGTCATTAGCCGGTGCTGTCCGGTCCTGTCACATGCAGCTCACTGCTCACCTGTCACATGCAGGTCACTGTTCATTTTTTGCAGGTAGCTCACTGCTCACTGTTCATCCTCTCATCCATCACATGCAAACAGTGTGTGTCTCTATTTTTCTCCACAGCGAACAACAATTAGAGAGAACAAAAGAAGAAAGAAGAGGAGAGAGAGAACATGCGGCAAGCAAAAAAAATTAGAAATTTTGCTGCAAAAGTGAAACTCAAGCGAGAGAGTTGCCACCTGTAGAGAACTTCTCCGTTGCATGCATTCAAATATTAAGAGCGAGAGTGTGTACGCTGTTTGTAGGAAGCATCCTGGATTGAAAGAGAGAGAGGGGAGTTGCATGTTAATCTCAGGAAAGAGAGAGCGTGCACAGCACGCAGATTTTTATATGTCGCATGCAAGTTGGTGGGACAGGAAAGACTGATAAGACCGAGCATGCATGGAAGAGAGATAATGCATCTCTCTAGCTGTGGGCCCCACTCTCTCACTCTCTCTGGTCAGCAGCATGACCTGCAATGGATGTCAGATTTTTGCAGGTCTCATGTCAGTGTATTTAACAGAGATAGCCCTGATAGAGCTGCACATCTGCAAAGCTTTGCACATATCCTCATGTATCTGCCCACAATTTGAACGGTAAAGATAGTGGACACCAAGGAGCTCGGCCTACAAAAAAACACTCTCGCGAACATACGTCAAGTTCTCATTAGTTTTCCATTCGCCATGTGATCCGTCTGCATTTATTGACTTGTGCGTATGAAATTGTGATTTTTAAATTTTGATAATTGTCGTACTGATTCATCAAATATGCTATAGAAGAATGTAAAATTGTGAATAATTTGTGTGCTATTTGATCTACCCGTTGGATACCTAATGGGTATGCGTACCCGTCAGGTATGAGTGTGGGTAAAGTTTCATACATGTGGGTACGATAGAATTTTCTACCCGCTGACTACATGAGTATTGCTTTATCCTACCCATACCCTATCATTGTCATCCCTACTCTAAAGTAGGAGATCGATAAGAGGGACTATCTTCTATCTCTTTTGTTTTTGGGAAGGGATTACCTTCTATTTCCAACACTTGAAACTCACACTTCTTTTGGGGGTGAAGTCCACCACCAACAATCACACAAGATGGAGGATCGTCCTTCTCTCAAGACGGAGCTTAATTTGGTTGAGAAGCAAGCGACAATATGCATTATTCACTCACTCTCCGAACACAGAAAAGCTTCCTCTGTACACACCAACAATAGCACGAACACCAAGCTGATGCGACACATCAGTACAGGCCTTGGTCCTAGAATCATAAATCCGTGTAACCCAGCGTGGCCCTTCCGGTGTCCAGGGATCTGCTTCGCAGGAAAAGACGATCCTTTCGTCATCTAACGCCATCAGCAGCTTTGTGGTTGCGTGTATACACTTCTCAGGATACGGGAGTAACAATTCTCGTGGCACTTTGTGTTTCTTAACCCAAAGGCTTTTCTTCAAGTCTGTTAGAAACCACAGGTCCATCGCGGGGCGGTCATGGTCGAAATGCATCATCACTAAGGTGTTGCTTAGCTTTGCAAGTTTAAGCCGACATTTGCCGGTTCCGGTGTCGATCGCCGACGGGCCGCGGAGCGTGGACGAACTCCACTTCTCCGTCTCGAGGTTGAACGACGCGACGGAGTTCATCAGGTCCATCGCCCTCCTGTTGCCGTCACGCGTGTAACAGAAAATATCCATGATAAAGTCAGAAAAGGTTTTGTCCCCCATGAAGTAGACGAAACCTTGGATGATGACGCTTTCGGCGCCCAGGTTGGACGTGATACAGATTGGCGGGCTTGGCCTCCGCCTCCAACACCTTTGGTCGTCGCAGAGGGTAAGCACGTCGCATTGCTGCTCGAGGCGCCCATGTCGGAAGAGGGTTGCGATGCGGAGCACCTTGTGTTGCCCAGTGGACAAGTCCAGCCAGAGCGTGTAACAAGGTTCGGGGGCGTAATTATACCCTAGGCGTAACCCTAGGGTCCACCCTATCCTCCCGGCGGCGCCTGGAGTCCACGCTATCTTGCCGGCAGTTCGCTGGGGGCATCCCGGCGATCGTATACGCTTGCGATTGGCAGTCCCTATCTGCTGTTGCATGGAGGATCCGAGGAGTTTGGATGGAGGGGGAGATTTGAATCGAGACTAGACGGGAAAGAGGCAGATAGAAGTCATTGGTGGGGATGGAGCATCGGGAAGTGGGCAGAACAATCCGCCAGTTGTGGATGAACAGGCGGGTGCGAAGGCAAGGCCTCAAGAAGTCGATCCAGAAGAGGAGGACGGAGGGGACTGGGATCACTACGGTCCAGATCCAACCCTTGAAGATGTTTTCGAAGGATTAAATTTGCACGACAAGGAGGAAGAAGACTTAGATCTTTCTGGTGAGCTGGATGACTTGATCAATGAGGTCCGTTGGTTGGCCCTGTTCCGGGTTCATACTTTGCGGCCTTTCAGCCATGCAGCCTTGCTGAACTCCATGAGGAACGCTTGGGCATGTGCACAGGGGGTCACGTTTAACATCAAAGGACCAAACTTGTTCTTGGCACAATGTCATTGTTTGGGGGATTGGAAGCGAGTTATGGAAGGGGGTCCGTGGCAGTTTCGAAGGGATCCGGTTGTTTTAGTGGAGTATGATGGTTTTACCAATGTTGCTGAATATGCACTAGATATGCTCCCTCTCTGGGCGAGAATAAAAGGGCTGCCAGATGGACTGACAAGGAAAAAAGAACTTGCAGAAAAAGTTGCGAACAAAGTAGGGGAGCCTACGTTTACAATGATTGTGAATGAAGGAAAAATTAATCCATCAAGCTATCTACGAGTGAAAGTGTTTGTGAATGTTAATAAGCCTCTAGTGTGTTTTGTCCCTATCACTCTGAAGGAAAGAAAGAAATATCCAGTTAGCTACGAAAAGCTCCTGGACTTTTGTTACTTTTGTGGCTGTATGGGGCATGTAGTAGAGGAATGCGGAGATGGAGTTCACGAGGCCAACACTTGTGAATGGGGCGATTGGTTGCACTGGGACAATGAGCCTACAGGCGGTGGAACAAGGGGGGAGGGGGGTAAGGGTGGTGGCTGGAGTGGAGTGGGGAGAAGGAGCAACACCTATTCTGAGCCCAATCGAGGAAGAAGTGGTGCAAGAGGCAGAGGGGGGAGAGGTAGTAGAACAGCTGCGGGTGGCCTCCATATGGGAGATGTGAAATCGGCGGCAGTGGACATGGATCGTTCACTTGGGAATAATATGGTGGTTGAGGTTGAGAGAAGTGCTCGTAAAAGGCTTGTGAGTGAGGATGGTACTATCAATGTTAGGGGTCAGGCTATGCCTAACTTGGCCGGGAAGGTTTCAAATACTGTTCTTATGATAGAAAACAGGGGTACAACAGAAGTTGAGGGAGAGGTGCCTTCAAATATCAGCCCAGGCAAGGTGCCAATTGCGAAAAGGAGGAAATAAGGTGAAGAACCTGATGGTGTTGACATGCTTATGTCAGACGAGGCGGCCTCCGAGCAGGAGGACCGCCAGGTCCAATGAATCTTCTAAGTTGAAACTGATGAAGCTATGTACCTAGGGTAGGGTCATGGATCTGATCAAGATACCCTCCCAAGGACATCTCTAAAAGAACCAGAAGCGGTCGAAGAAAAATCATTGTCCACTCGACCATCAAGCCATGTTCCACTCGACAGTATCGAAGACACTCGACCATACGAACAACCACTCGACTACCAGACGATTGAGAGCCACTCACTCTGCAACGGTCGGGATTTAAGTCATAGCTTTAATGGTCATTTATGTACTTTTATTACAGGCATTACCAGTAACGTCTCTACCTTTATGTACCTTAAACCCTTTGTATCTGAGGGCGGGAGGGGTCTAGCGAACTCTATATAAGCCACCCCCTCCTTAGGGACAAGGGTTCGCGCCCCCTGTAACTCACACGCATATAATCCAGTCGGCCGCCTCCGGGCTCCGAGACATAGGGCTGTTACTTCCTTCGAGAAGGGTCTGAACTCGTAAAACTCGCGTGTACAACTCCTCCATAGCTAGGATATTGCCTCTACATTCCTACCCCCTATTCTACTGTCAGACCTAGAACCACGACAGTTGGCGCCCACAGTGAGGCAGGTGTCTTAGCGACTTGTTGGAGAGGTTGCAATTTTTCCGATCCCCTTCATCATGGTTTCAGGCGGAGGTTTGGCTGAGGGCTGCGAGATCCGTCTCGGCGCGCTCGTGTTTGTCGCTGACAACTCCGCTTGGCTTCAAGAGGCTCCACTCGACGTCGACACACGACCCGCCCGCGGAGCAACGCACTTTCGCACGTGCGTCCGCGACGTCCTCCTGCGGCAGCCGTCAACCCAGTATCAGTCGGCTCCTACAGCTTCTCCCCTCCCTGCGGCCCGCCAGAGCAAACGTTCCGGTCGATCGAGGCTTCAGCGGTGGGTGAAGCATGCGGTGGCTTGCCACTCGGCCATCCCTCAAGTCACGGCAATCGAGCCCGACAAAAGCCTCTACGGCCTGTTCGACTGGATCCGTAGAGACTGCATCCGAGTGCGACAGCAACGACCCAGCGGCGAAAGTTTTGATGGTCAATGGACCACGCAGTCCTCCTGGCTTCACCCGTGAAGACGGAGGCGATGGGGACGGCGATCCATCGCGAGTTCATGAAGAGTACCGCCCCGAACCCCTCTCTTCGCAGCAGAGAAAAGAACTTCGCCGCCGGAACATGGATGCACTTCACACTCCTATCGTTGGAGAAACCCCTGAGGCCCAGGCCTTGGAGGAAGCGCGCCTGGCCAACTTGGCTAAGCGCACTCGACTGGAGAACCTCCAGCACGCACTCGACGAGCGTGCTCCCGAATCCAGTCGACGTCAAATTTTTCCGCCTCCGACTCAGGTATACCGAACTCCGATCCAGAATCTCGCAGCTGCAGCCCGGATAGCGGAGTCGATCCAACCTTCCCAATCAGAAGCTGGTCGAGGTCTGGTGCAGATCCGGGCCTTGCTCCGTGCGGCGGGAGAGCAGAATACAACAGTATCTCAGTCGCGGAATAAGATCCATAGCAGATCCATGGTTGCAGACACTGAAGGAAATATGCACTAGAGGCAATAATAAAGTTATTATTTATTTCCTTATATCATGATAAAAGTTTATTATTCATGCTAGAATTGTATTAACCGGAAACATAATACATGTGTGAATACATAGACAAACAGAGTGTCACTAGTATGCCCCTACTTGACTAGCTCGTTAATCAAAGATGGTTATGTTTCCTAACCATGGACAAAGAATTGTCATTTGATTAACGGGATCACATCATTAGTTGAATGATCTGATTGACATGACCCATTCCATTAGCTTAGCACCCGATCGTTTAGTATGTTGCTATTGCTTTCTTCATGACTTATACATGTTCCTATGACTATGAGATTATGCAACTCCCGTTTGCCGGAGGAACACTTTGTGTGCTACCAAACGTGACAGCGTAACTGGGTGATTATAAAGAAGCTCTACAGGTGTCTCCAAAGGTACATGTTGGGTTGGCGTATTTCGAGATTAGGATTTGTCACTCCGATCATCGGAGAGGTATCTCTAGGCCCTCTCGGTAATGCACATCACTTAAGCCTTGCAAGCATTGCAACTAATGAGTTAGTTGCGGGATGATGTATTACGGAATGAGTAAAGAGACTTGCCGGTGACGAGATTGAACTAGGTATTGGATACCGACGATCGAATCTCGGGCAAGTAACATACCGATGACAAAGGGAACGACGTATGTTGTTATGCGGTCTGACCGATAAAGATCTTTGTAGAATATGTGGGAGCCAATATGAGCATCCAGGTTCCGCTATTGGTTATTGACCGGAGACGTGTCTCGGTCATGTCTACATTGTTCTCGAACCCGTAGGGTCCGCACGCTTAAGGTTTTGATGACAGTTATATTATGAGTTTATGAGTTTTGATGTACCGAAGGAGTTCGGAGTCCCGGATGAGATCGGGGACATGACGAGGAGTCTCGAAATGGTCGAGACATAAAGATCGATATATTGGACGACTATATTCGGACTTCGAAAAGGTTCCGAGTGATTCGGGTATTTTTCGGAGTACCGGAGAGTTACGGGAATACGGGGGAGAAGTATTGGGCCTTATTGGGCCATACGGAAAAGAGAGAGGGGCTGCCTAGGGCAGGCCGTGCGCCCCCCCCCAAGGCCTAGTCCGAATTGGACTAGGGGGAGGGGCTGCGCCCCCTCCTTCCTTCCCTTCTCCCTTCCCCTTCCTTGTCTCCTACTCCTAATACATGGAAGGACTCCTAGTTGGACTAGGAAAGGGGGAATCCTACTCCCGGTGGGAGTAGGACTCCCCTAGGGCGCGCCATAGAGAGGGCCGGCCCTCCCCTCCTCCACTCCTTTATATACGGGGGCAGGGGGCACCCCATAGGCACACAAGTTGATCTTCGTGATCGTTCCTTAGCCGTGTGCGGTGCCCCCCTCCATGATATTACACCTCGGTCATATTGTAGCGGTGCTTAGGCGAAGCCCTGCGACAGTAGAACATCAAGATCGTCACCACGCCGTCGTGCTGACGGAACTCCTCCCTGAAGCTTTGCTGGATCGGAGCCCGGGGAGCGTCATCAAGCTGAACGTGTGCAGAACTCGGAGGTGCCGTCCGTTCAGTGCTTGGATCGGTCGGATCGGGAAGACGTACGACTACTTCCTCTATGTTGTGTCAACGCTTCCACTTCGGTCTACGAGGGTACGTAGACAACACTCTCCCATCTTGTTGCTATGCATCACCATGATCTTGCGTGTGCGTAGGAATTTTTTTGAAATTACTACGTTCCCCAGCAGTGGCATCCGAGCCTAGGTTTTATGTGTTGATGTTATATGCACGAGTAGAACACAAGTGAGTTGTGGGCGATATAAGTCATACTGCTTACCAGCATGTCATACTTTGGTTCGGCGGTATTGTTGGACGAAGCGGCCCGGACCGACATTACGTGTACGCTTACGCGAGACCGGTTCTCCCGACGTGCTTTGCACATAGGTGGCTTGCGGGTGACAGTTTCTCCAATTTTAGTTGAACCGAGTGTGGCTACGCCCGGTCCTTGCGAAGGTTAAAACAGCACCAACTTGACAAACTATCGTTGTGGTTTTTGATGCGTAGGTAAGATTGGTTCTTGCTTAAGCCCGTAGCAGCCACGTAAAGCTTGCAACAACAAAGTAGAGGACGTCTAACTTGTTTTTGCAGGGCATGTTGTGATGTGATATGGTCAAAACGTGATGAGATATAAGTCGTTGTATGAGATGATCATGTTTTGTTGAAGTTATCGGCAACTGGCAAAAGCCTTATGGTTGTCTCTTTATTGCATAAGATGCAAGCGCCAAATAATTGCTTTACTTTATCGCTATGCGATAGCAATAGTTGCAAGAGCAATAGTTGGCGAGACGACCATGTGACGACATATTGATATAGATCAAGATGATGGAGATCATGGTGTCATGCCGGTGACGGTGGAAATCATGACGATGCTTTGGAGATGGAGATCAAAGGCACAAGATGATGATGGCCATAGCATGTCACATATTTTGATTGCATGTGATGTTTATCTTTTATGCATCTTATCTTGCTTTGATTGACGGTAGCATTATAAGATGATTCCTCACTAAATTTCAAGATAAAAGTGTTCTCCCTGAGTATGCACCGTTGCCAAAGTTCGTCGTGCCCAGACACCACGTGATGATCGGGTGTGATAAGCTCTATGTCCATCTACAATGGGTGCAAGCCAGTTTTGCACACCCAGAATACTCAGGTTAAACTTGACGAGCCTAGCATATGCAGATATGGCCTCGAAACACTGAGACCGAAAGGTCGAGCGTGAATCATATAGTAGATATGATCAACATAGTGATGTTCACCATTGAAAGCTACTCCATTTCACGTGATGATCAGTTATGGTTTAGTTGATTTGGATCACGTGATCACTTAGAGGATTAGAGGGATGCCTATCTAAGTGGGAGTTCTTAAGTAATATGATTAATTGAACTTAAATTTATCATGAACTTAGTCCTGGTAGTATTTTGCAAATTATGTTCTAGATCAATAGCTCGCGTTGTTGCTTCCCTATATTTATTTTGATATGTTCCAAGAGAAAATTGTGTTGAAAGATGTTAGTAGCAATGATGCGGATTGGATCCGTGATATAAGGTTTATCCTCATTGCTGCACAGAGGAATTATGTCCTTGATGCACCACTAGGTGACAGACCTATTGCAGGAGCAGATGCTGACGTTATGAACGTTTGGCTAGCTAAATATGATGACTACTTGATAGTTTAGTGCACCATGCTTAACGGCTTAGAATCGGGACTTCAAAGACGTTTTGAACGTCATGGACCATATGAGATGTTCCAGGAGTTGAAGTTAATATTTCAAGCAAATACCCGAGTTGAGAGATATGAAGTCTCCAACAAGTTCTATAGCTAAAAGATGGAGGAGAATCGCTCAACTAGTGAGCATGTGCTCAGATTGTCTGGGTACTACAATTGCTTGAATCAAGTGGGAGTTAATCTTCCAGATAAGATAGTGATTGACAGAATTCTCTAGTCACCATCACCAAGTTAGTAGAACTTCGTGATGAACTATAGTATGCAAAGGATGACGAAAACGAATCCCGAGCTTTTCATGATGATGAAATCGATGAAGGTAGAAATCAAGAAAGAGCATCAAGTGTTGATGGTTGACAAGATCACTAGTTTCAAGAAAAGGGAAAAGGGAAAAAGGGGAACTTCAAGAAAAACAGCAAGCAAGTTGCTGCTCATGTGAAGAAGCCCAAGTCTGGTCCTAAGCCTGAAACTAAAGTGCTTCTACTGCAAAGGGACTGGTCACTAGAAGCGGAACTACCCCAAGTGATTGGCGGATAAGAAGGATGGCAAAGTGAACAAAAGTATATTTGATATACATGTTATTAATGTGTACTTTACTATTGTTTATAGCAACCCCTCAGTATTTGATACTGGATCAGTTGCTAAGAGTAGTAACTCGAAACAGGAGTTGCAGAATAAACAGAGACTAGTTAAGGGTGAAGTGACGATGTGTGTTGGAAGTAGTTCCAAAATTGATATGATCATCATCGCACACTCCCCTATACTTTCGGGATTAGTGTTGAACCTAAATAAGTGTTATTTGGTTTTTGCGTTGAGCATGAATATGATTTTATCATGTTTATTGCAATACGGTTATTCATTAAAGTCAGAGAATAATTGTTGTTCTGTTTACATGAATAAAACCTTCGATGGTCATACACCCAATGAAACAAGTTCATTGGATCTCGATCATAGCGATACACATATTCATAATATTGAAACCAAAAGATGCAAAGTTAATAATGATAGTGCAACTTATTTGTGGCACTGCCGTTTAAGTCATATTGGTGTAAAGCGCATGAAGAAACTCCATGCTGATGGGCTTTTGGAATCACTTGATGCTTGCGAACCATGCCTTATGGGCAAGATGACTAAAACACCGTTCTCCGGAACAATGAAGCAAGCAACAGATTTGTTGGAAATCATACATACTGATGTATGTGGTCTGATGAATATTAAGGCTTGCAGCAGATATCATTATTTTCTGACCTTCACAGATGATTTGAGCAGATATGGGGATATCTACTTGATGAAACATAAGTGTGAAACATTTGAACAGTTCAAAGAATTTCAGAGTGAAGTGGAAAATCATCGTGACAAGAAAATAAAAGTTTCTACGATATGATCGCAGAGGTAAAATATTTGAGTTACGAGTTTGGCCTTCAATTAAAACAATGTGAAATAGTTTCACTACTCATGCCACCTAGAACACCATAGTGTAATGGTGTGTCCGAACGTCATAACCGTACTTTATTAGATATAGTGTGATCTATGATGTCTCTTACCGATCTACCACTATCGTTTTGGGGTTATGCATTAGAGACAGTTGCATTCACGTTAAATAGGGCACCATCTAAATCCGTTGAGACGACACCGTGTGAACTATGGTTTGGCAAGAAACCTAGGCTGTTGTTTCTTAAAAGTTTGAGGTTGCAATGCTTATGTGAAAAAGTTTCAACCTGATAAGCTCAAACCCAAATCGGAGAAGTGCATCTTCATAGGATACCCAAAGGAAACTATTGGGTACACCTTCTATCACAGATCCAAAGGCAAGACATTCGTTGCTAAGAATGGATCCTTTCCAGAGAAGGAGTTTCTCTCGAAAGAAGTGAGTGGGAGGAAAGTAGAAAACTTGATAAGGTAATTGTACCTTCGCCCTTATTGGAAAGTAGTTCATCACAAAAATCTGTTCTTGTGACTACTACACCAATTAGCGAGGAAGCTAATGATGATGATCATGTAACTTCAGATCAATTTACTACCGAATCTCGTAGGTAAACCAGAGTGAGATCCGCACCAGAGTGGTACGGTAATCCTGTTCTGGAAGTCATGTTACTAGACCATGACGAACTTGCGAACTATGAGGAAGCGATGATGAGCCCAGATTCCGCAAAATGGTTTGAGGCCATGAAATCTGAGATATGATCCATGTATGAGAACAAAGTTTGGACTTTGGTTGACTTGCCCGATGATCAGCAAGCAATTGAGAATAAATGGATCTTCAAGAGGAAGACGAACGCTAATAGTAGTGTTACTATCTACACAGCTAGAATTGTCGCAAAAGGTTTTCGACAAGTTCAAGGTGTTGACTACGATGAGAGTTTCTCACTCGTATCTATGCTAGAGTCTGTCCGAATCATGTTAGTAATTGCCGCATTTTATGAAATCTGGCAAATGGATAAACAAAACTACATTCCTTAATGGATTTATTAAAGAAGAGTTGTATATGATGCAACCAGAAGGTTTTGTCAATCCGAAAGGTGCTAACAAAATGTGCAATCTCCAGCGATCCATCTGTGGACTGGTGCAAGCATCTCGGAGTTGGAATATACGCTTTGATGAGTTGATCAAAGCATATAGTTTTATACAGACTTGCGGTGAAGCCTGTATTTACAAGAAAGTGAGTGGGAGCACTACAGCATTTCTGATAAGTATATGTGAATGACATATTGTTGATCGGAAATAATGTAGAATTATTCTGTAAAGCATAAAGGAGTGTTTGAAAGGAGTTTTTCAAAGAAAGACTTTGGTGAAGCTGCTTACATATTGAGCTTCAAGATCTATAGAGATAGATCAAGACGCTTGATAAGTTTTTTCAATGAGTAGATACCTTGACAAGATTTTGAAGTAGTTCAAAATGGAGCAGTCAAAGACAGAGTTCTTGCCTGTATTACAAGGTGTGAAGTTGAGTAAGACTCAAAGCCCGACCACGGCAGAAGATAGAAAGAGAATGAAAGTCATTCCCTATGCCTTGGCCATAGGTTCTATAAAGTATGTCATGCTGTGTACCAGATCTATTGTATACCCTGCACTGATTTGGCAAGGGAGTACAATAGTGATCTAGGAGTAGATCACTGGACAGCGGTCAGAATTATCCTTAGTGAAATAAGGATATGTTTCCCGATTATGGACGTGACAAAAAGGTTCGTCGTAAAGGGTTACGTCGATGCAAGTTTTTGACACTGATCCAGATGATTCTAAGTCTCAATCTGGATACATATTGAAAGTGGGAGCAATTAGCTAGAGTAGCTCCGTGCAGAGCATTATAGACATAGAATTTTGCAAAATACATACGGATCTGAATATGGCAGGCCCGTAGAAGAAATTTCTCTCGCAAGCAAAACATGATCACTCTTTGGGTGTTAATCACATAGCGATGTGAACTATATTATTAAATCTAGTAAACCCTTTGGGTGTTAGTCACATGGAGATGTGAACCAATCACATAAAGATGTGAACTATTGGTGTTAATCACATAGCGATGTGAACGAGATTATTGACTCTAGTGCAAGTGGGAGACTGAAGGAAATATGCCCTAGAGGCAATAATAAAGTGATTATTTATTTCCTTATATCATGATAAAAGTTTATTATTCATGCTAGAATTGTATTGACCGGAAACATAATACATGTGTGAATACATAGACAAACAGAGTGTCACTAGTATGCCTCTACTTGACTAGCTCGTTAATCAAAGATGGTTATGTTTCCTAACCATGGACAAAGAGTTGTCATTTGATTAATGGGATCACATCATTAGTTGAATGATCTGATTGACATGACCTATTCCATTAGCTTAGCACCCGATCGTTTAGTATGTTGCTATTGCTTTCTTCATGACTTATACATGTTCCTATGACTATGAGATTATGCAACTCCCGTTTGCCGGAGGAGCACTTTGTGTGCTACCAAACGTCACAATGTAACTGGGTGAAAGGAGCTCTACAGGTGTCTCCAAAGGTACATGTTGGGTTGGCGTATTTCGAGATTAGGATTTGTCACTTCGATCGTCAAAGAGGTATCTCTGGGCCCTCTCGGTAATGCACATCACTTAAGCCTTGCAAGCATTGCAACTAATGAGTTAGTTGCGGGATGATGTATTACGGAACGAGTAAAGAGACTTGCCGGTGACAAGTTTGAACTAGGTATTGGATACCGACGATCGAATCTCGGGCAAGTAACATACCGATGACAAAGGGAACAACGTATGTTGTTATGCGGTCTAACCGATAAAGATCTTCGTAGAATATGTGGGAGCCAATATGAGCATCCAGGTTCCGCTATTGGTTATTGACTGGAGACGTGTCTCGGTCATGTCTACATTGTTCTCGAACCCGTAGGATCCGCACGCTTAAGGTTTCGATGACAGTTATATTATGAGTTTATGAGTTTTGATGTACCGAAGGAGTTTGGAGTCCCGGATGAGATCGGGGACATGACGAGGAGTCTCGAAATGTTCGAGACGTAAAGATCGATATATTGGACGACTATATTCGGACTTCGGAAAGGTTCCGAGTGATTCGGGTATTTTTCGGAGTACCGGAGAGTTACGTGAATATGGGGGAGAAGTATTGGGCCTTATTGGGCCATACGGGAAAGAGAGAGGGGCTGCCTAGGGCAGGCCGCACGCCCCCCCAAGGCCTAGTCCGAATTGGACTAGGGGGAGGGGCTGTGCCCCCTCCTTCCTTCCCTTCTCCCTTCCCCTTCCTTGTCTTCTACTCCTACTACATGGAAGGACACCTAGTTGGACTAGGAAAGGGGGAATCCTACTCCCGGTGGGAGTAGGACTCCCCTAGGGCGCGCCATAGAGAGGGCCGGCCCTCCCCTCCTCCACTCCTTTATATACGGGGGCAGGGGGCACCCCATAGACACACAAATTGATCTTCGTGATCGTTCCTTAGCCGTGTGCGGTGCCCTCCTCCACGATATTACACCTCGGTCATATTGTAGCGGTGCTTAGGCGAAGCCCTGCGATAGTAGAACATCAAGATCGTCACCACGCCATCGTGCTGATGAAACTCCTCCCCGAAGCTTTGCTGGATCGGAGCCCGGGGAGCGTCATCAAGCTGAACGTGTGCAGAACTCGGAGGTGCCGTCCGTTCGGTGCTTGGATCGGTCGGATCGGGAATACGTACGACTACTTCCTCTATGTTGTGTCAACGCTTCGGTCTACGAGGGTACGTAGACAACACTCTCCCATCTCGTTGCTATGCATCACCATGATCTTGCGTGTGCATAGGAAATTTTTTGAAATTACTACGTGAAAGTGCGTTATATCGACTAGATGGGGGGTGAATAGGCCATTTTTATGAAAGTCTTCAAAACATGGAAGTTATGAAGACAAACAGAGTGAACAAGCCTATCACTATGCAGCGGAAGTTAGATTACACAACGCAAGCCGTAGTCAAGTATACAATATAGTGAAAGTACAGTGACAAACAGCTTCAGTGTAATGAGGATCAGGTTGGAAGAAGTTATGAAGCCAAACAGATCATACATTCAAGTTGTGAAGACAGAAGATAAAGCAAGCATGCAATAGTTTCACAATGTGTACTGGTAAGTAAAGGGAGGCGAAGATGAAACCAGTGACACATTGAAGACAATGATATGTTGGACCAGTTCCAGTTGCTGTGACAACTGTATGTCTGGTTGGAGTGGCTAGATATTTAAACCAAAGGACACACAGTCCCGGACACCCAGTCCTGAACACGCAGCTCAGGACACCCAGTCGTCACCGTTTTCTCCTTGAGCTAAGGTCACACAGACCTCGCCCAATCAATCTGGTAAGTCTTCAAGGTAGACTCCCAAACCTTCACAGACTTCGTTCACCGGCAATCCACAATTCCTCTTGGATGCTCAGAACGCGATGCCTAACCGTCTGGAGGATGCACAGTCCTCAAGTGTAATAAGTCTTCAGATCACTCAGACAAGAAGACTTAAGTGATGCCCAATTTGTCTGGCTCTGGGTGGTTAGGGCTTTTCTCCTCGCTAGGGATTTTCTCTCAAAGGCTTCGAGGTGGGTTGCTCTCAAACGACAAAAGCCGTGCACTGAAATCTGAGCAGCCAACCGTTTATGGTTGTAGGGGGTGGACTATTTATAGCCACTAGGCAACCCGACCTGATTTGTCCGAAATGACCCTGGGTCACTAAGGAACTGACACGTGTACTAACGGTCGGATTTCGAACTCACACGGCAACTTTACTTGGGCTGCAAGTAAAGCTGACTTGTCTGACTCTGGACAAGATTTTCTCTCATTGTCTTCACTCGAAGACATAGGATTTGAATTAGGCATCACTTCAGTCATCCTGACTGGTTCTCTTGGACCCCACTTAACAGTATGGTGGTTCCTATGACACAACATGAATAAAGTAAAACTACGAAGGATCTAAGTCTTCGAGTTCCATAGGCTTCATGGGGATTCTTCATATGTCATTGTCTTCAACATGAATGTCTTCATGAACCACCATTGTCTTCAATGTCTTCGTACATTTTTAGGGGTCATCTCTGGTAACTAAACCGAATCAATGAGGGACTTCTACCTGTGTTATCCTGCAATTCTCACAAACACATTAGTCCCTCAACTAGGTTTGTCGTCAATACTCCAAAACCAACTAGGGGTGGCACTAGATGCACTTACACTACGTTCCCCAGCAGACATAGTTTAGTCGGCTCACAACCCAAAATCGCCCCCGAGGCGTGAGGGACGTGGAGATCGACGAGATCAGTACAAAAACCGTGAGCAATATGATCACGGAGTCGATCGCGATGATCATCGTCGAGTGCCCACGCCTCCCCCAAGGAGTGGGTCGTACGTGGCTCGACAACATGATGACAGGCGCCCTCACAGTATGGGGCGAGGGATTCCAGTCGACCCCAGAGAACCAGGCTTTGATGCGAGATCTATTCTCGTTCAGGGCTTGGTCGACAGAAACAGGGCTCACCGAGAAGGTCATGACAGAGATCTACCAACCAGCAGCAGGGTGCATGTCTCAGGTCCGGAGTGCTTCAACAGAGCCATCAGGGCTTCAGTGATTCCCCCCAACTTCAGATTGGTGACTGGAGTCAGTAAGTTCACTGGTGAGTCCAAGTCAGACACTTGGCTTGAAGACTACCGAGTGGCTGTCCGAATCAATGAGGGACTTCTACCTGTGTTATCCTGCAATTCTCACAAACACATTAGTCCCTCAACTAGGTTTGTCGTCAATACTCCAAAACCAACTAGAGGTGGCACTAGATGCACTTACAATCTCCCCCTTTTTGGTGATTGATGACAAACTAGTTGAAGTTTTCAACGGGGAATATAATTTGTGAAATTGTAAAGGAATTGTCTTCATAAGCTGCAAGGGCTCCCCCTGAAGATGTGCATATAAGTGATTTGCTTCTGGAATGCAAATGCACATAGCAGGTTGTATTTTTGGGAATCCACTTCAACTTATGATGACAATCCACTATGCATGTAAAGATATATGAAGATAATGACATGCATAATGAAAAATGGACGTCTGCGAAATGATATAAGTGCGGAACTTATCGTCGTACATGCGGAATTTATCTTCGCAAAAACACAGTGGCAAACATAGTAGCAGACGACCATCAAGTTTAAGTGTTACAACTCAAAAACCAAATGTAGCAAAACGAGAGTTGTAAGCACGAAGCAAAATGCAAGCAAAATGCAAAATATAAAGCACCCGCCCATATTATTGACCCGCTTGAAGACTATAAACATCATATGCTTCTCCCCCTTTTGTCAGTGATGACCAAAAAGGTTTGAAGACATAGAGTGTTCTACGCGTTCCCAGGTGCAGCAGGGTCGGTGGAGGCGTTTGGTGGTGCTGGCGAGCTTGGTGCAGTGACGACGCGCGCTGAAGACATTGGTGGTGATGTAGCGTCGTCTTCTTCCTCAATAATTTTCCCCGTCACTGTGGCAGCAGAGGAAGAGAACTCTGATTCTTCAAGTGAAGGAGTTCCACGCAACACAGCTCTTCTGGGGGGTGTGGAGTCAAACTTGAATCTCTCTTTGAAGCCATCCTCTTGCAGTTCAGCTTCAGTGCACATCATGGTGAGGCCTTTCCAAGTTCGGTGACAAGTTTCATGTGCGACAAAGGCATTTTTGGTGGCTAGATTCCTGATGCGATTGACGTCTTGCATGATACTGCGCATCTGCCGTTTGAGCCAGTCGTGATGCCTATCTTGCTTTTGGTGCAGAGCCACAAGAAGTTCACGGTCAGTGAGCGTACGAGCGCATTTCTTGGGTCTCGGTGCAGCGGTGCTGTCAGTAGCTTCAGTTGATGCAGGGGCACGTGTGGTGCCAGCCATTGGATAGACTCTGGAAATGGCTTCAACACCTTCATCATGCTGAGTGAAGCTCTGGTGTTCTGCATTCTGAAGACTTAATGGCTGCTTGGCAGGCTCAGGATAAATCGCTTCAGCAGAGGTGTCTACATCAGGTAAGAAGATTCTGTGGTTGCGGGCAGAGGGTTGATAGGATATAGCTGAGTGGAGCTTGATGAGCCTCATAACCCATGGAGCATAAATCTTCAGACCAAAGAGATCTGAGCCAGACGCTGCAAGTTGACGTATGAAGAGATCCTGGGCATTGAAGCATTTGCCATGCAGGATGCAGAAGATGAAAGTCTTCATGGCACCTTCAACCTTGGCATATCAAGAGTGCCCCTTAATGGGCCATAGAGTCCGCCTGACGATGTGATAGATAGTTCTGGGCAGGTACTCTAAGTCTTCAACGAAGAACTCGGTTGGTACGGTGCGTCAGGAAGCAATGGCTTCATCATTGAGAGCATCTGACTCATATTTGGCTCAGGTCGCTGAAATATGCTCTCAACTGCTTCAGCATGGAGTTGGCAGCCTTCTTCGAAGAGTTCGCCAGGAGTGGGTAGGCCGGTGAGCTCAATGATATCAAATGCATTGGCTTCATGATGGACATTGCCGGTCATCCACTCCAGGACCCAAGTCTTCGGATCTCTGTTGTAGACTTTGATGTGCAGTGTGGCATAGAACTGGAGCAGAAGCTCTTCGTTCCAGTGCTCTTCATCTGTGACAAACGGCAGCAGGCCAACTTGCTTGAAGCAGTCCAGTGCTTCTTCCAGACCAGGCAGACCAGCAATAGCTTCAACCTCAAGGCGCTGGTGCGGAAAGATACGGCCTTGGTTGTAGAGGACGCAGGAGTAGTAGCTGCGCTGTGGGTAGCTCCAGAACCTATCTGATACGATCCGTTCCCTTGAATAAGGGTTCTTGGAGCGGTTGAAGAAAGTGTTGTCTGCCTTGAAGCTATTGACATTAAAGGTGCCAGGTGCTGTTGCAGGACCTGGGAACCTTGGCAGTCGTGGGATTGGCTTCTGGACCTGGGGCCTGTGCGCAACATGATAGTTGAACCGTGGACCGGCAGCAGACTTAGGCACAGAAGGGTCGGAGGCAGTAGCTTCAGTATCTCTTGAAGCTGTTGGTTGGTCGGGCTCCACAAATGCTTCAGTATTGGGTGTGGCAGCCGCAATGGTGGCAGCCTCATCACGTGTAGTGAGAGGGATGGATTCAGGTACGTTCTCCTTGAGAACTTCTTCTTATTGGTGCGGGGGAGATGGAGCTTGAGGTTCTTCATGTTCTTCTTCATGGTCTTCGGCTGATGCAGCCGGAATGTCGTCAGCAGTCTGAGCCCTTGGCCCTTTGCGAAGCCTACGGAATGTAGGCGACGCTGGTGGAGTTGCAGTGGGCTGGGGCTCATTCTCTTCCTCCTGTGGGCGATCTGCCCACGATGCATCTTGGCTGATTGGCATCAAGGGACGACCAATGCTGATCATTTCGCTCGTTTCGAGCTGAGGAAGGACTGCATCACCTTGCACATTGTCTTGGAGACCAATGTCTTCAGCAGCGTTGGGGGCGGTTGCTGGAATGTCTTCAGCGTGCGGAGCCTCTGTGAAAGCAGGCTCATGCACGGTCAGCTGACGATCTTCATTAGGAAAGCGGACGGAGAGGGGTTCGACTATCAGGGGCTCTGTGGGAGCAGCCCGAGACTTCTTGGTCTTGCGCTTCTTGATGGTGGGGGTCTGAAGGAGAGGCTTCAGGGTGTTTCCTCTTCCTTGCTTCAGCTTCGGCTGTCCTTGTCTTCTTAAGCTCTGAAGCGGTTGAGCGGTGCTTTGGCTTTGAGCCAGGCTTGGCAGTGGGGAAGACAATCGGAACAGCTTCTTGCCTTGGGGCCTCTTGTTCAGCCACAGTGGGCTTCTTCTTTTTCTTCGCGGCCATCCTGGGGTCGATGCCGGGACGCCCAAGTGCCTTTCACTTCTCGGCCTCATTGTAGGCCTGCACACAGAGATCAGCCAAATTCTTCATGCGCTCACGCGAACCCTGAGCCTCTGCACGTTTCTGCATAAAGTTTTCCTTCAACTCATGCAGCATGACTTTGAAGTCTTTGACTTCTTGGACGCTGAGCGTGGCCATGTTCTGCTTGAACTGAGCCTTTTCAAAATCTATCTTCTTCTTCAGTTCCACTATGCGCCGGGCAATTGCGAGTTCTGAAGCAATAGCTCCTTGGAAGGCTATGCTGAGGCCAATGGGCAGCTGCAGATCATCGAAGCTGATGTTGGGTGTATCAAACCACTCATCAATGAAGTTGTGGATGATTGCTGCATCGAACAGAGGCAGATTGTTGAAGATTTCAGCCTCCTCCTTGCTCTTGATTAGCTGCTCAAGAGCGTCATCGGCAAGATCGTCGTCACTTGACAGATCAATGGCCTCGCAGCGCAGAACGGCAGCGGCAGTGAGCTCTTTGCCAGTATGTGGCTGAGGCTTCTTGGCTTCTTGGGGCTTGGAGACTCGTGATAAGTCTTCAGACTGCACACTTGGTTCAGGAGGTGCAGTGGCCAATGGCTTCGCTCTGGAGATCTTGGGAGAAGCGGCTGGCTTGGAAGCTTTTGGCTTCTTCTTCATCTGCTTCGGCTCCGGGGCAGCAGGAGCGTCATCAGACTCAGTGTCTGCTGGAGGGTCGTTCACGGCAGTCCCCTGGACTAGAATGCGAGTGATGAGGCCTTCGAGATTGGCATACGGCCCGATGACATTGGGATTTGCGTCGCGTGTGCCATCTGCCCTTGGTTTGGAGGGACCAGGGTTGAAGTCCAACCCAAACGCCTTCTTGTTTTGCTTCGCAGAGTTCTGAGCAAATTGGAAGTTGCGCTTGAACAGAGTGTCATCGCGACACCAGAGAAGGGATGACGGATGTGCGTCAGCTGGCTGTTGTCCCCTGACCATGCATGGAAAGAAGCCTTGAGCAATGGCTTCGTCTCTGGTTCGGGGTACAAGGTTTTTGTACAGTGCGTCTCCCCATGGTCTCTTGATGGCGCACTTTTCTGCATATTCCTTTGTTACGAAGCGGTATTGGAACCACTGTTCTGCCCAATATCTTCGAATCCATTGGATTCGTGTCTTGCGCTGACCATAGCTCTCTTCAGGATCAGTTTGGTACATTTCTGCCAAGTCTTCCTTGCTGGTTTTTCTGTTGCCATGAAGCTTAACTTGGAAGGCTTCAAGAGATTCAAAGTCTTCAAAGGCTTCCTTTTGCTTGACCAACAGGAACTTGCTTCGGGTGAATTGATGTGACGTTGTAGGAACTCTGCAAATGAATGCAGACTATGAGAACCAAAAGATTCTCCCACGGACATGTACCTGTGACAGCATTAAGGTGCGAGGGAAGGGGAAGAGGTCATATGCATTCTCAGAAGATTTTGAAGATAAATCAGTTTAGAAGATATTGACCTCATCATGCGAAGACATTCACTTTATAGAAAAGAAGTTGGTTCCAGATTTGTACAAACCCATAGATCAGTACAAGTGAGGAATCTAACTACTTCATGAAGAACAAGTGAATATACTAGGCAAGTTATGAGATGCAGATGAGAGGGATGAAACTTGTGTAAATGGAAACCTCTTTTGGCAGAAGGTGATGGAGCTATAGGATCAAAAGAGGCTGTAAAAAGACTTGTTATTTACCAGACTTGGAACTGCTAGACGAGGTGAGAGTTGAGGCCGAGCAGTTCGATCCTCCGTGCCCTAACTTGGCGACGGAAGACACCTACGGCGACGGCGGAGAGACTGATGGCCGCAGTCGGCGTGAGAACGGCGTCGGAGAGGTTGCGGCAGTGAAGCACTTCGTCGCCGGCGTCGTTGAGAGTTAGCGGTGGCGCTAGGGTTCGTGCGAGGGTGGAAGAAGAGATAATGACCGCAGTGAAACGTGTATTTATAGGGATATGGGCGGCACTGCGCTATTACTCAGGTGCCCCTGGCGATTCGCATCTGATCAGTACGTGGCCAGCATGCGGAATTGTGGGGGCAGTTTCACCCCACGCACGCCTTGTTTGTCGGGAGCCGTTCCTACTCCTCCGGATTTCTTGTTGATGGAAAAACATTGAAAGCTGTTTTAAAGTTTGTCTCTGTGTCTTCATCTGACAAGGATGCAGTGAAGACATTCGACAGTTTCAATAGAATGCATATGACTTGGAGAGATAGAGTTTGAGGGAAGAAGCATAGAGAGATTAGGGTCCGATCACATTCACTTAGTTCAAAAGATTCAAACAAGAACGCATAGCTATAAGTGAATGTTGTTGAGGACAGAACGCCAGTACATATATATAATCTACATAGTGAAGATAATCATGAAGACAAATTGAGATTGAAGCCAAACCAAATGTGAAAACATAGCGAATGTGACGCCTTGAGTGGAACACTTCAAACGGAAAATTTGGTGGTGGCGTTACCCACCGTATAGGAAGTATTAGACCCAGACACGGCGCACTATTATCGTGGCGCTCCGAAGTCAAATTCCACGTTAATGTATTCACACTTAGAATGTATGTCTTCATTACTTGAATATATACGTTACTTCGTGTGTTGCACATCTAAGTCATCATCATGCATAAGTGTTAGGATGTGTGCCTGATCACAGGACATTTGAGGATTCCAAGATATTTAGCTCACACCGTAACTTGCAAAATCTCTTCTCATCTAAGGGCTTGGTGAAGATATCTGCCAATTGCTCTTCAGTGTTGACGTGTATGATATCAATGTCTTCCTTTGCAACATGATCTCCGAGAAAATGATGACGAATTTCAATGTGCTTTGTCTTCGAGTGCTGAACTGGGTTGTTGGGAATTTTGATGGCGCTTTCGTTGTCGCAGTAAAGTGGCACTTGCTTCAGATGAATGCCATAATCCTTGAGGGTTTGCTTCATCCATAGAAGCTGAGCGCAGCAGGATCCAGCAACAATGTATTCAGATTCAGCAGTGGGGAGAGATACACAGTTCTGCTTCTTTGAAGACCAACAGACAAGTGATTGGCCCATAAAGTGACATGTGCCTGATGTGGACTTCCGATCAACCTTGTCACCAGCGTAATCAGCATCCGGAAATCCAACTAGATCAAACTCTGAGCCCTTTGGATACCATAACCCTAGAGTTGGGGTGTGAGCCAAATATCGAAGAATTCGCTTCACAGCTAAGTGATGCGACTCCTTTGGTGCCGCTTGGAACCGAGCACACAAGCAAACACTAAGCATAATATCTGGCCTAGATGCACATAAATAAAGCAAAGAACCAATCATGGAGCGGTATACCTTTTGATCGAACTCTTTACCATTGTCGTCAGGACCCAGATGATGTTTGGCTGGCATTGGTGTTGTGAAGCCTTTGCAGTCTTGCATACCGAACTTCTTCAGGCAATCTTTGAGATATTTCTCTTGAGATATGAAGATGCCATTGCGTTTTTGCCGTATCTGAAGACCGAGGAAGAATTTCAGCTCTCCCATCATAGACATCTGATATTGCTCTTGCATCATATATCCGAACTCCTCACTGTACTTCTGATTAGTGCAACCGAAGATAATGTCATCCACATATATTTGGCACACAAACAGTTCACCATCATATGTCTTCGTGAAGAGAGTGGGATCTAGGGAACCAGGTATGAAGCCTTTGCTCTTCAGGAAGTATTTGAGTGTATCATACCAGGCCCGAGGGGCTTGTTTGAGGCCATATAATGCCTTATTGAGCTTGTAAACCATGTCAGGATGTTTTGGATCTTCAAACCTAGGTGGTTGTGCAACATACACTTCTTCTTCAATTTTGCCATTGAGGAAGGCACTTTTTACATCCATTTGATACAAAATGATGTTGTGATGATTTGCATAGGCCAGCAGTATACGGATGGCTTCAAGTCTGGCAACAGGAGCAAATGTTTCATCGAAGTCAATGCCTTCCACTTGAGTATATCCTTGAGCAACGAGACGAGCCTTGTTTCTGACGACTTGACCATGCTCATCTTGCTTGTTGCGGTATATCCATTTGGTGCCTATTATGTTATGCTTCCATGGATCAGGACGCTTAACCAACTCCCATACATTGTTCAGCTCAAACTGTTGAAGCTCTTCTTGCATAGCTTGAATCCATTCAGGTTCCATAAAGGCTTCATCAATTTTCTTGGGTTCAGTGATTGAAACGAATGCGAAGTATATGCAGAAATTTTCCAGTTGAGTTGCCCTTGAACGAGTCAGTGGACCAGGTGCATTGATGCTATCAATGATTCTGTCAATCTGCACTTCATTGGCAACACGAGGATGTAGGGGTCGAAGACTTTGCTCTCGCTGATCTACGTTGTCATAGGGAGGAATGTCTTCAGGCTGAGCATTGTCTTCATGTGGATCAGGTGCTGAGATGATAAGTTCTTCTTCAGGATGAGCTTCAGAAGGTATAATTTCTCCAGTTCCCATTAGCTTGATTGATTCACTGGCTGGAACTTCATCTAGCACATCTGGTAGTTGCTTTTTTTGTGACCCATTGGTCTCATCGAACCGCACATCCACTGTTTCAACCACTTTGTAGTGAAAGAGATTGAAGACTCTGTAGGAGTGTGAATCCTTTCCATATCCAAGCATGAAGCCCTCATGTGCTTTTGGAGCAAATTTTGAGGTGTGGTGAGGGTCCTTGATCCAGCATCTTGATCCAAATACTCTGAAGTAACTGACATTTGGCTTCTTGCCAGTCAGAAGTTCATAAGATGTCTTGTTCAGCAGCTTGTGAAGATATACACGGTTGATAGTATGGCATGCAGTGTCAATGGCTTCAGTACAGAATTTTCTTGGTGTCTTGTACTCATCTAACATTGTTCTGGCCATCTCAATGAGTGTTCTGTTCTTGCGTTCGACGATGCCATTCTGTTGTGGCGTGTATGGAGCTGAGAATTCATGAGTGATGCCCAATGTATCAAGATATGTGTCAAGGCCAGTGTTCTTGAATTCTGTGCCATTGTCTCTTCTGATGTGCTTAATCTTGGTGCCATAATTGTTCATAGCCCGATTTGCGAAGCATCTGAAGACATCCTGCACTTCAGTCTTGTAAAGGATTATGTGCACCCAAGTATATCTAGAGTAATCATCAACAATGACGAAGCCATAGAGGCAAGCAGTAGTGGAAAAAGTCGAGTAGTGAGTGGGACCAAAGAGATCCATGTGAAGCAGTTCGAAGGGTTGAGTAGTGGTCATGATTGTCTTCGACGGATGTTTTGCCCTTGTCATCTTCCCAGCTTCACAGGCACCGCATAAGTGATCTTTCTTGAACTTGACGCCCTCGATGCCTATGACATGCTTCTTCTTCGCAAGGGTGTGGAGGTTCCTCATGCCAGCATGCCCAAGTCTTCGATGCCAAAGCCAGCATTCTGAAGCCTTTGCGAGAAGATAAACTGCAAGCTGTGGCCCTGCTGAGAAATCTACCACGTACAAATCATCTTTACGATATCCTTCAAACACTAGAGACTTGTCAGATTCCATTAGTACCAGGCAACGATATTTTCCAAAGATTACAATCATGTTCAAATCGCAAAGCATCGAAACAGACATTAAGTTGAAGCCAAGGGATTCAACAAACATGACTTTATCCATGTGTTGATCCTTTGAGATTGCAACTCTACCTAAACCCAGTACCTTACTTTTACCAGTGTCAGCGAATGTGATGTGGCTCTTGTCAGATGGACGTAAGGTCGAGTCCATAAAGAGACTTCTTTTGCCAGTCATGTGATTTGTACACCCACTGTCAATAATCCATTCTGAAGACTCTGAAGTCGCTGGTGTCGTACCCTACAATGCAGTTAGGGGGATAGGCTTCACCAAGAGTATTGTGAAGCAAAAACATTTGACGAACCAGTGGGTTATGAAAGCTTAAATCCAGGTTAGGGTAAGTGGGGAGAGTAGCATGCGATTCAGGTATGAAATACATAGTGATGCCATACGGGCATTTGATCTTGCACCCCACAAGATTTTTAAGGTCCCCAGCAATAGCGTCACAAGATTTTGGTTTTGTGCTGGAGACCTTTCCCTGCAAAAGGAGAGTTAAGCTTTCTTAACCACCCACATCTTCAAGGGTGGCTTAGAAGCAATAAGTCTAAGTGCAGCATCTGAGAATTTTGGCTTTGGAGCCCTAGCAAACAGTCTAGCAGGTGGGCAATAGTACTCATAAGAATAGGCAGAATAGTTCTTGGTCATATGAAAATGACCGTTTGAAGAACCGCTCTCATATACCTGAGCATGGTTTCCCTGCAAGACATTTGTGTTAGTGCAACTCAAGTGAGTCCTCTGCCTATATGAAGCCTTTGGACCATATGAAGCCTTTGGTTTGAGGTTTGTCTTCTTCATGTGAGGTGTCATGAATACATTCACAGGAAGATTCTCAAGACACGTTTTTGGAACCCAGATCTTCTTCATAGGCGGTCCATTCCTGCAGTTAGTACCAATGTACCTGGCAAATACTTCACCATTCTGATTCTTAAACAGTTTATAGTTTGCATCAAAGGATTCATCAATGATAATAGGATTAGCACAAGTGAAGCCAGATAGATTGGATGGATCTGCTGAGGATTCCTTTGCAGCAACCCATGTGGTTTTGGGGTACTGCTCAGGTTTCCAGTAAGAGCCATCTGCATTAATTTTCCTCACGAACCCAACACCCTCCTTCCTAGGGTTTCGGTTCAGAATCTGCTTCTTGAGGACATCACATAATGTCTGATGTCCTTTGAGACTTTTGTACATCCCTGTTTCAAGCAATGTCTTCAACCTAGGATTGTCATCAGCAATAGCAGTGGTATCCTCAGCAGAGGGGTTAGTTACCACTTCAATAGTTGAAGATATTGCAACAGCAGTAGCAGTGGAACATTCAGCAACAGAAGTAGCATTATCACGCTCAATGCATTTAAGGCATAGTGATTCAAATCCTTCCTGAGCAGACCTGATCTGTTCGGCTCGAAGTGACTCGTTTTCCTTTTGAGGATCATCATGATCCGCTCTCAACTTCTCAAGATCTTGCTTCTTTTGAAGATAATCATAGGAAAGCTTTTCATGAGTAGTTGAGAGAGTCTCAAGATGATCTTCGAGTTCCTGATACTTAACATGAAGATTTTTTATGTCTTCAATTAAGGATTCAGAACGAGTCATTTCAGCACCCAACAGATCATCGCTTCTGTCTAATAGTTTTTGAATATGTTCCATGGCCTTTTGTTGTACAGTTGCAATTTTAGCAAGTGTTTTGTAGCTGGGTTTTGAATCACAATCAGAGTCATCGTCACTGGATGTTTGATAGTGAGTAGTGCGTGTGGTTATCTTGGCACCACGTGCCATGAAGCAGTAGGTAGGAGTAGAGTCGTCCTTGTCATTTGCATTGGTGTTGTTGATGGAGTCATTGTCTTCAGTGTTGAAGATGGACTTGGCGACGTAGGCTGTAGCCAGACTCGCAATGCCTGAATCAGACTCCTCCTCAGACTCCACCCCTGCCTCCTCAGAAGCGGACTCCTCCTCTGAATCCATTTCCTTGCCAACAAATGCACGAGCCTTGCCAGATGAACTCTTCTTGTGTGATGAAGACTTTGAGGAAGACTTGGACGAAGACTTTGAGTATTTCTTCGTCTTCTTATCGTCAGAGTCATATTCCTTGCTCTTCTTCTTCTTTCTATTCTCATTGTCCCACTGTGGACATTCAGAGATGAAGTGTCCAGTTTTCTTGCACTTGTGACATGTTTTCTTCTTGTAGTCATGAGCAGAAGCTTCATCATTTCTTGAGCTTGATCGTGAAGACTTTCTGAAGCCTTTCTTCTTGGTGAATCTCTGGAACTTCTTCACTAGCATTGCAAGTTCCCTTCCAATGTCTTCAGGATCATCAGAACTGCTGTCAGATTCTTCTTCAGATGAGGACACAGCTTTTGCCTTCAAGGCACGAGTTCGCCCATAGTTTGGACCGTAGATATCTCTTTTCTCAGAAAGCTGAAACTCATGTGTGTTGAGCCTCTCAAGTATGTCAGACGGATCGAGTGTCTTGAAGTCTGGACGTTCTTGAATCATCAGGGCTAGGATGTCAAATGAACTGTCAAGTGATCTCAGCAGCGTCTTGACGATTTCATGCTTGGTGATCTCAGTGGCGCCGAGGGCTTGAAGCTCATTTGTGATGTCAGTGAGCCGATCAAATGTGTGCTGGACATTCTCATTGTCATTTCGCTTGAAGCGGTTGAAGAGATTGCGAAGAACACTGATTCTCTGATCTCTCTGGGTTGAGATGCCTTCATTGACCTTGGAGAGCCAGTCCCAAACCAGCTTGGATGTCTTCAAGGCACTCACACGGCCGTACTGTCCCTTGGTCAGATGACCACAGATAATATTCTTGGCAGTGGAGTCCAGTTGAGTGAACTTCTTGACATCAGCAGTAGTGACACCTTCTCCAGCCTTGGGAACACCGTTTTCGACGACATACCATAGGTCGACGTCAATGGCTTCAAGATGCATGCGCATCTTATTCTTCCAGTAGGGATATTCAGTTCCATCGAAGACGGGGCACGCAACGGAGACTTTAATTATCCCTGCAGTCGACATAGCTAACACTCCAGGTGGTTAAACCGAATCACACAGAACAAGAGAGCACCTCGCTCTGATACCAATTGAAAGTGCGTTATATCGACTAGAGGGGGGGTGAATAGGCGATTTTTATGAAAGTCTTCAAAACATGGAAGTTATGAAGACAAACAGAGTGAACAAGCCTATCACTATGCAGCGGAAGTTAGATTACACAATGCAAGCCGTAGTCAAGTATACAATATAGTGAAAGCACAGTGACAAACAGCTTCAGTGTAATGAGGATCAGGTTGGAAGAAGTTATGAAGCCAAACAGATCATACAGTCAAGTTGTGAAGACAGAAGATAAAGCAAGCATGCAATAGTTTCACAATGTGTAGTGGTAAGTAAAGCGAGGCGAAGATGAAACCAGTGACACGTTGAAGACAATGATATGTTGGACCAGTTCCAGTTGCTGTGACAACTGTACGTCTGGTTGGAGGGGCTAGGTATTTAAACCAAAGGACACACAGTCCCGGACACCCAGTCCTGAACACGCGGCTCAGGACACCCAGTCCTCACCGTTTTCTCCTTGAGCTAAGGTCACACAGACCTCGCCCAATCACTCTGGTAAGTCTTCAAGGTAGACTCCCAAACCTTCACAGACTTCATTCACCGGCAATTCACAATTCCTCTTGGATGCTCAGAACGCGACGCCTAACCGTCTGGAGGATGCACAGTCCTCAAGTGTAATAAGTCTTCAGACCACTCAGACAAGAAGACTTAAGTGATGCCCAATTACTCTGGCTCTGGGTGGTTAGGGCGTTTCTCCTCGCTAGGGATTTTCTCTCAAAGGCTTCGAGGTGGGTTGCTCTCAAACGACAAAAGCCGTGCACTGAAATCTGAGCAGCCAACCGTTTATGGTTGTAGGGGGTGGACTATTTATAGCCACTAGGCAACCCGACCTGATTTGTCCGAAATGACCCTGGGTCACTAAGGAACTGACACGTGTACTAACGGTCGGATTTCGAACTCACACGGCAACTTTACTTGGGCTGCAAGTAAAGCTGTCTTGTCTGACTCTGGACAAGATTTTCTCTCATTGTCTTCACTCGAAGACATAGGATTTGAATTAGGCATCACTTCAGTCATCCTGACTGGTTCTCTTGGACCCCACTTAACAGTATGGTGGTTCCTATGACACAACATGAATAAAGTAAAACTACGAAGGATCTAAGTCTTCGAGTTCCATAGGCTTCATGGGGAGTCTTCATATGTCATTGTCTTCGACATGAATGTCTTCATGAACCACCATTGTCTTCAATGTCTTCGTACATTTTTAGGGGTCATCTCTGGTAACTAAGCCGAATCAATGAGGGACTTCTACCTGTGTTATCCTGCAATTCTCACAAACACATTAGTCCCTCAACTAGGTTTGTCGTCAATACTCCAAAACCAACTAGGGGTGGCACTAGATGCACTTACACTACGTTCCCCAGCAGACATAGTTTAGTCGGCTCACAACCCAAAATCGCCCCCGAGGCGTGAGGGACGTGGAGATCGACGAGATCAGTACAAAAACCGTGAGCAATATGATCACGGAGTCGATCGCGATGATCATCGTCGAGTGCCCACGCCTCCCCCAAGGAGTGGGTCGTACGTGGCTCGACAACATGATGACAGGCGCCCTCACAGTATGGGGCGAGGGATTCCAGTCGACCCCAGAGAACCAGGCTTTGATGCGAGATCTATTCTCGTTCAGGGCTTGGTCGACAGAAACAGGGCTCACCGAGAAGGTCATGACAGAGATCTACCAACCAGCAGCAGGGTGCATGTCTCAGGTCCGGAGTGCTTCAGCAGAGCCATCAGGGCTTCAGTGATTCCCCCCAACTTCAGATTGGTGACTGGAGTCAGTAAGTTCACTGGTGAGTCCAAGTCAGACACTTGGCTTGAAGACTACCGAGTGGCTGTCCAGATTGGTGGCGGCAATGATGAAGTGGCCATGAAACACCTTCCTCTGATGTTAGAGGGCTCGGCTAGAGCATGGCTGAATCAATTAGCACCTAGTAGTATTTATACTTGGGAAGATCTTGCCCGAGTATTCGTCAGAACATTCGAAGCTACATGCAAACGGCCAGCAGGGTTGGCCGAATTACAGTGTTGCGTTCAGAAACCGAATGAGACTCTGAGGGATTATATCCAGAGATGGATCACGTTGCACCACACGGTGGAGAATGTGTCTGATCATCAGGCAATTTGTGCCTTTAAAGAAGGCATCAAGTATCGGGAGTTGAATCTGAAATTCGGTCGGACAGGAGATATGACTCTGACTCAGATGATGCAAATTGCCACCAAGTACACCAACGGAGAAGAAGAAGACCGACTCCGGAGTGGCAAGCACAAAACGGTCGCCCATAAAACCGAAGGAGGAAACTCCAGTCGAAAGCAGAAGCGCAAAGCCGAGCCAGCCGCTCCTGGTGAAGCCTTAGCCGTGACTCAAGGAAAGTTCAAGGGGAAGCCCAAAGTGCCGTGGAACCCCAAGAAAGTAAAAGATCAAGATGGAAATGATGTGCTGGATTTGCCATGCCACATCCACACCAAAAAAGATGAAGAGGGTAATTTCATTTACCCGAAGCATACCACTCGGCAGTGTCGACTCCTAATCCAACAATTCCGAGAGAAACAACCCAAGGAAAAGGAGAAATAAGCAGACAAGGTTGAGGATGAGGATGAGGAAGAGGATGATGATGGTTATCCCCACGTGAATTCACTCTGATAATTTTCGCTGACGTTGAGAGTAAAAGTCGATTGAAAGTCATCAACAGAGAAGTGAACATGGTCACTCCTGTGACACCCAGTTATTTGAAGTGGTCACAGACTACCATTACATTCGACCAGTCCAATCACCCAGCGCACATAGCCACCCCTGGGAGGCAAGCGTTGGTGGTCGACCTAGTAGGCGAAGACACCCGACTGACTAAGGTTCTGATGGATGGTGGCAGTGGCCTGAATATACTGTATGCAGAGACGTTGAAAGGAATGGGCATTCGATGTCCAGACTCAGTGAAAGTAATATGAGTTTCCATGGGGTCATTCCTGGCAAGAAGGCTGCATCACTCGGCCAGATTGCTCTCGACGTGGTTTTCGGTGATTCCAAAAATTACCGCAAAGAAAAGTTGACATTTGAAGTTGTGGATTTCCAGAGTGCCTATCATGCTATTCTGGGCAGGCCAGCTTATGCACGTTTTATGGCTCGACCATGTTACGTATACCTCAAATTGAAGATGCCTGGTCCCAAAGGGGTGATCACTATCACTGGTAGTCGGAAGAAGGCGGAAGAGTGCTCCAGAAGGGCTCAAAGATCGCCGATGCACAGATGGCCGTAGTCGAATTGCAAGAATATTAAAAAAATGCAGATTCGAGTGATTTGCTGCGAGCCAAGAAGCCTGCCACAGATTCAACATTCCAGTCGTCTGGCGAAACAAAGTCGATTCACATTCACCCGACGGATCCCAATGCTGCTCCGACTCACATTGCAACAACACTCGACTCCAAATAGGAAGAAGCGCTCACCCAGTTCCTCCGTGAGAACTGGGACATATTTGCATGAAAACCTTCGGACATGCCAGGTGTTCCCAGGGGACTGGCTGAGCATTGTTTGTGAGTCGACCCAAAAGTGAAACCAGTCAAAGAACATCTTCGACGGTCCGCCGTACAGAAGAGGAAGGCAATCGGTGAAGAGGTGGCTTGGTTTTGGGTAGCTGAGTTTATCCGTGAGATTTACCACTCCGAGTGGTTAGCTAATATTGTCATGGTCCCAAAGAAGGACGACTCACTTCGCATGTGCATCGACTTCAAACATATCAATCGGGCCTGCCCGAAAGATCACATTCCTCTCCCTCGCATCGACCAGATAGTCGACTCGACTGCGGGGTGCGAGTGTTTGTCCTTTTTGGATGCCTACTCCGGGTACCACCAGATCCGTTTGTACAGACCCGACGAGATAAAAACATCTTTCATCACCCCATTTGGGTGCTTCTGTTATGTCACTATGCCATTCGGCTTGAAGAGCGCCGGAGCCACATTCATGCGGATGATTCAGAAGTGCCTACTCACTCAGATCAGTCGGAATGTGGAAGCATACATGGATGACATTGTGGTCAAGTCACGTAAAGGTTCCGACCTACTAGCTGACCTTGCTGAAACCTTTGCCAACCTCAGAAGGTATGATATCAAGCTTAATCCATCAAAGTGCACGTTTGGAGTTCCAGGCGGAAAATTACTCGGTTTTCTCATTTCCGAATGAGGGATCGATGCTAACCCAGAGAAAGTGAGTGCTATACTCCGGATGAAACGCCCTATGTGTGTGCATGATGTCCAGAAGCTTACTGGTTGTTTGGCCGCCCTAAGTCGATTCATTTCTCGCCTCGGTGAAAAGGCACTACTACTTTACCGACTGATGAAGAAATGAGATAAGTTCGAGTGGACTCCTGAAGCTGATGCAGCATTTGCAAAGCTAAAAGCCCTACTTTCCACCCAGCCGGTGCTTGCTGCCCCAATCAGCAAAGAGCCTTTACTGCTTTATATAGCAGCCACTGGACAAGTCGCCAGTACAGTACTTACGGTCGAGCGGGAAGAAGAGGGAAAAGCTTATAAAGTTCAGCGCCCGGTTTATTATATTTCTGAAGTTCTGACTCCGTCAAAGCAGAGATATCCACACTATCAGAAGCTTGTTTATGAGATTTACATGACCACGAAGAAGGTTGCACACTATTTCTCTGATCACTCTGTTACAGTCGTCAGCGACGCTCCATTGTCGGAGATTCTGCACAACAGAGACGCAACAGGTTGAGTGCCAAAATGGGCGATTGAACTCCTTCCTTAGATATCAAGTTTGAGGCAAAGAAAGCTATCAAGTCCCAAGCAGTGGCAGATTTCCTCGCTGAGTGGATCGAACAACAACTGCCGACTCAAGATCACTTGGAGCACTGGACCATGTTCTTTGATGGATCCAAAATGCTGAATGGTTCTGGTGCTGGGGTGGTACTGGTATCCCCACGAGGAGACAAGCTCAGATACGTCCTCCAGATTCACTTCGATTCCTCCAATAATGAAGAAGAATATGAAGCACTCCTGTATGGGTTACGTATGGCCATTTCACTCGGCGTCCGTCGCCTCATGTTTTATGGCGACTCAGATTTGGTGGTCAATCAAGTGATGAAAGAATGGGACGTTAGAAGCCCAGCTATGACTGGTTACTGCAATGCGGTGAGGAAGTTGGAAAAGAAGTTTGAGGGGTTAGAGCTCCATCACATACCCCGTCTGAAAAATCAAGTAGTCGATGACTTCGCAAAGATAGGTTCCAAGAGAGAAGTCATTCCCAGCAATGTGTTTTTGGAACATATTCACACACCGACAGTTCAGGAAGATCCTTTTACTGAAGAGCCCCCGCAGCCTAAGAGCGCCATAGATCCGACTGAAGTCGAGGTCCCAGCCATGGTCGACCTAATCATGGAGGTTCTGGTCATTACTCCCGACTGTACAGTGCTGTACATTGCGTACATCCTTAGGAAGGAACTCCCAGAGGACGAAGAAGAGGCTCGACAGATCGTCCGTCGGTCCAAGGCCTTTACTGTGATAAGAGGACAACTGTTCAGGGAAAGCGTGACTGGAGTCAGTCAGAGATGCATAATGCTAGAAGAAGGTCTAATGATCCTCAACGACATCCACTCGGGGACCTGTGGTCACCATGCGTACTCTCGGGCCATCGTGGCTAAAGCATACCGAGCCGGATTCTATTGGCCACGAGCAAATGAAATGGCAAAAGATATAGTCGACAGATGTGAAGGCTGCCAGTTTTACTCTGACATGTCTCACAAGCCAGCGTCAGCCCTGAAGACCATTCCCCTCATCTAGCCCTTTGCTGTTTGGGGATTGGATATGGTTGGATCACTGAGAACTGGTAGGAGCGGCTTCACTCATGTGCTCGTAGCAGTCTACAAGTTTACCAAATGGATCGAAGCTAAACCTATCAAGAATCTTGAAACCAGCACCGCTGTCAGTTTTATCAGAGAATTGACATTCAAATATGGAGTTCCACATAGCATCATCACTGACAACGGGTCGAACTTCGATTTTGATGAGTTTAGAGCTTTCTGCGCTTCTCAAGGCACACGAGTCAACTATGCTTCAGTCGCTCACCCGCAGTCGAACGGACAAGCAGAAAGAGCGAATGGCCTAATTCTCAAAGGACTGAAACCCTGACTGATGCGTGATCTCAAACACGCAGCAGGCGCTTGGGTCGATGAACTTCCGTCAGTTCTTTGGGGTTTGAGGACAACTTCCAATCAGTCGACTCGACGAACTCCTTTCTTTTTGGTCTATGGAGCCGAAGCTGTTCTGCCAAGTGACCTGCTCCACAACGCACCCCGAGTCGAGCTCTTCTCCAAAGAGGAAGCAGAGCAGGCCCGGCAAGATTCAGTCGATCCCTTAGAGGAGGAAAGAGAGATGGCCTTGATCCGGTCGACCATTTATCAGCAAGACTTGCGTCGATTCCATGCCAGAAACATGAGGGGTCGAACCTTTCAAGAGGAAGACCTAGTTCTTCGAGTGGATCAACAGAAACCACACAAGCTCACCCCGGCTTGGGAAGGCCCCTTCATCATCACCAAAGTTCTCCACAATGGAACATACCATCTTTACAGTGTTGAGCATCAGAAGGACGAGCCACGGGCTTGGAATGCGGAGCTGCTTCGCCCCTTTTATACTTAAGCACTCGTTCGAATAAAATGTAATAAGAAGTACCTTTGTAATTTGTTCGTCAAAGACAAGAGCTTTTCAGTCTTCTCGCATGATTATTGTTGTTTTTATTTACCTCTGAAATCCCCCAGTGGGTGGGCTTAGCCGCGAATCCGTTTCGCCTAAGTTCGAAAGAAAATCCTACCGAGTGATGAGCAAGCCTCTCACACGGGAGGCTTAGCCACGAATCCGTTTCGCCTAAGCTCGAAGGAAAATCCTACCGAGTGGTGAGCATTCCTCCCACTCGGGGACTTAGCTGCAGTCCAGTACTCGCCTAAGTTTGTAAAATCCTACTGAGTGGTGAGCAATCCTCCCACTCGGGGGGCTTCGCTGCAGTACAGTACTCGCCTAAGTTTGTAAAATCTTACCGAGTGGTGAGAAATCCTCCCACTCGGGGGCTTAGCTGCAGTCCAGTACTCGCCTAAGTTTGTAAAATCCTACCGAGTGGTGAGCAATCCTCCCACTCGAGGGCTTAGCTGCAGTCCAGTACTTGCCTAAGTTTGTTAAATCCTACCGAGTGGTGAGCAATCCTCCCACTCGGGGGCTTAGATGCAGTCCAGTACTCGCCTAAGTTTGTAAAATCCTACCGAGTGGTGAGCAATCCTCCCACTCGGGGGCTTAGCTGTAGTACAATACTCGCCTAAGTTTGTAAAATCCTACCGAGTGGTGAGGAATCCTCCCAGTCGGAGGCTTAGCTGCAGTCCAGTACTTGCCTAAGTTTGTAAAATCCTACCGAGTGGTGAGCAATCCTCCCACTCGGGGGCTTAGCTGCAGTCCAATACTCGCCTAAGTTTGTAAAATCCTACCGAGTGGTGAGCAATCCTCCCACTCGGGGGCTTAGCTGCAGTCCAGTACTCGCCTAAGTTTGTAAAATCTTACCAAGTGGTGAGCAATCCTCCCACTCGGGGGCTTAGCTGCAGTCCAGTACTCGCCTAAGTTTGTAAAATCCTACCGAGTGGTGAGCAATTCTCCCACTTGGGGGCTTAGCTGCAGTCCAGTACTTGCCTAAGTTTGTAAAATCCTACCGAGTGGTGAGCAATCCTCCCACTCGGGAGCTTAGATGCAGTCCAGTACTCGCCTAAGTTTGTAAAATCCTATCGAGTGGTGAGCAATCCTCCTACTTGGGGGCTTAGCTGTAGTACAATACTCGCCTAAGTTTGTAAAATCCTACCAAGTGGTGAGCAATCCTCCCAGTCGGAGGCTTAGCTGCAGTCCAGTACTTGCCTAAGTTTGTAAAATCCTACCGAGTGGTGAGCAATCCTCCCACTCGGGGGCTTAGCTGCAGTCCAGTACTCGCCTAAGTTTGTAAAATCCTACCGAGTGGTAAGCAATCCTCCCACTCGGGGACTTAGCTGCAGTCGAGCACTCACCTAAGTTTATAAAATCCTTGTCCGCAAGGACGACGAGGTGCAGGTCGACCGCGGCCCTCTACTCCGAGCTATGCCACAAATACAAAGTATGCTCCATCCTTGTCCGCAAGGACGACTAGGTGCAGGTCGACCGCGGCCCTCTTCTCCGAGCTACACCACAAATACAACGTACGCTCTATCCTTGTCTACAAGGACGACGAAGCGCAGGTCGACTACAGCCTTCTTCTCCGAGCTACACCACAAATACAACGTATGCTCCATCCTTGTCCGCAAGGACGACGAAGCGCAGGTCGACTGCAACCTTCTCCTCCGAGCTACGCCACAAACACAACGGAGCAGATCCCAAAAGCAATTCGGATAAATCCTAAAGTTCCAAGCAGCAAATCAAAAGTATTTGAGCATCAAGCCCGAAGGAGTTTAACGGTTACAGCAATCAGTCGGCATTCCGAGGCAAATTTAAGACAGATTCAAATCTCATAAGTTTGTTCACTCGGCAGGAGGAGGGCTGGCAGGTTCGACGAATTCATCCAAGTTGATCCCATCCGTGATCCGAGTGGCAGCGGCGATGAAAGTCTCCATAAAGGACTGGAAGTCATGCCTTTTTTTGTTAGCGACCTTGATCGCCGCCAGCTTGTCTTCACGAGCTTCCTTGTAGTGGACTCGCACGAGGACAGCGCCACGTCAGCACCACACCAGGCGGAGGACTTCTTCCATTCTTGCACTCGATCAGGGATCTCGTCGAGTCGAGCCATCAGAGGTTCCAGGTCATTTTGAAGCGTCGCCCTTGGCCAGAGCAATGAGTCGACTCGTGAGACTGCCACCTTCAGACGCGCGAGGTAACTTGTGACGCTGGCGACACGAGACTCCAATCGGAGCATGTTCATGGCAGTTTCGTCGCAAACTGGAGAAGCGATAGGGTCCAGACCTGTCTCGACCCTTCCGGTTTCCTCGTCAAAGTCTTGACAGAATTCTGCAGTCAAAAAATTAGTGAGTCGACTAGACAGGATTCATTTGCAATCATCAACACAGTCGGTTTAAAAGGAGTACCGTCCAGCATAAGATAGAGCTTCTTAGCAAGAGTTCTCAGATAAGCTTCCGTATCATTCCTCTTGTGGACCGCAGACTCTAGCTTTTCATTCAGGACAATTTTATCCTTCTTCAAACGACTCGCTTCTCAGTTAGACTCATTGAGACAGGACTTCAACTTGTTCACCTCCCCTTCCAACGCTCCGACTGAAGCCAGCTTCTGGTCTGCAAGGGCAGTCTTATCTTGGGCTTCCTTCTGCACAGCTGCGAGGTCCTAGTCCTTCTTCTCCAGAGCCAACTTCATTTTCTCTGCAAAAGAAGCAATCGGATCAAACAAGAGATCGAAGAAATATTAAAAAAACGATCGACGTGAAGAGTCGACAGGAAGTTACCTTCCATACCAGCAGTTTCATCTTGAGTTTTCTTCAAAATCTGTTGGGCCAGCTCCAAGTCGAAATTGAGTTGCCTCTGCTTCTCCTCAAGTTCAGCAAACTTGGAAATGAGAGTACAAGACTTCTGCAGGAGGCAAAAGACGTGTCAGTCGACAAGATAAAAGGTTATTTATTTCCGAGTGAATAAAACTTAAAGAGTTCACTTAGACCCTAGCCGACTGCACGCAGTCGACTGCGGTCTCAGGGACTACACCCAGCGGGTGCACTTGGCATGCCCGCGCTGATTTAGACCCAACTCGACCGGTTTGCTCGGGTCAAGTAAAAAAAACTATTCAGACCCCAGTCGACTGTCAGCAGTCGACTGCGGTCTCGGGGACTACACCCTGTGGGTGCACTTAGCGTGCCCCCACTGGTTCAGATCCTACTCGCCCAGACCGAGTGGAAGAGCGCAAATACCAAAGACAACAAAACACCTAGTGGGTGTACAGATTCGACGCAAACAACAGAAGATTGTATGGAAGAAAATATTTCGGGTAGCATATCCTGATAGAACAAGGTCAGTCGAAAGTTTACTTACCTGGACATTGGCCCGGAGAGCAGCGCTGGCATCGTAAGCAGCCTGGCTATTCTCGTGCACCATCTTCATCTGCTCCATCATCATGTTAGCCTGACGGATAGCTTCCGCAGGCGCATCCGACTGGTTTTCCGGAATAGGGTAGCTGGTGAAGAAGAGGGCAGACGACCCAGGTGCGGCAGCTTGGAGCTCCGGGGCGTGGGATTGGACGACTGAAGGAAACGCCGGTACAGTCGACGGTGCGGGGCGCTCACTCGACAAGGGTACAACGAAAGTCACAGAGGCCCCGCCCACGTCTTCAGATTGACGGACGGTTGGTGTTGTCGTTGGTCCCTGCTGAGACGTCTTACCAGCTGCTACCTTTTTGTTCTTTCTGGGCCTAGGAGCCACATCTTCATCGTCATCTGGGAGATCGATGACATTGGGTGGAGCTGCAGGGAAGATCGGTCGGCCCCAAGTGAACCACTAGAATTCAATTGACCAAGTAATCAAGAACAAGATCATAAGAGTTTTTACCTGGGTTGGAGGTAACCGCGTCTTCCATCTCCTCGTATCGGTACAGGTAGGAAGAGGTTCCTGATGTAGCAGCACTGCAAATGTTCGCACTTAGTCGGTTACGTTCTGTTGCTCGAGTCAACAAAAAGAATAGGTCAGATGATTACCCGGAGATGGTGGGGACGGTCACTTTGATTCTGGGCAAAGCCTTCGATAGTTTGGAGGAGGTGGCCTTCGATGCTTTTGGCGCAGGAGGCGCCACAACCTTGAGCTGCTTTGGATCCTTCTCAATCGACGCTGGGGAAGACGTCCGGGGGCGCTTCGAAGATTGCCCAGTCAGCGCGGTCGCCATGACCGGGGTGCTCGCCGGGTCGTGAGCGTGCTTGGATCTCCTCTCTCTGCGAGGAGGCGAGTCGACCTCTTCATCATCACTCGAGTCGTCGCTCTCCTCGTCATTTTCTGCATCCGAGTGCCACTCGCCACTCTCGCCCCCGCTCGCTCCTTTCTTGACGTCTTGCTCCTGCACTCCATTGGGCATCGAGTACATATCAATGAGAGCCTGAAAGGACAATGAGCAAAATAAATACAGTCGACCATCAGCAAGGTATCACATAGTGAATCGAGAAGATACTTGGCAAAGAAGAATCATACCTGTTCCGGCTGGCGCGAGTGGTCGAATGGAATCACCCTCCTAGACCCCCGGGGATTGTCTTTGTTGCCAGTGATTCCCCTCAGCCACTTCTCCACCGTGTCTTCGCTCTCGTCCTCCGGGTGGATTCGAGTGGAGTCCTCGAGTCCCGAGTACATCCACATCGGATGGTCACGGGCCTGAAGCGGTTGGATGCGTCGACTAAGAAAGACCTCCAACAGGTCCATCCCAATCACCCCGTCGTGGACAAGTTGGACGACCCGCTCGACCAACGCCTTGACCTGCGCCTTCTCTTCTGGGATCACCCTCAAGGAGGAGGGCTTCTCCACTCGAGCCAGGGAAAAGGGGGGAAGTCTAGTCGACTGACCCGGGTCGGCTGGTCCTTACAGTAAAACCAAGTCGACTGCCAGCCCCGGACCGAGTCGGGAAGGATCATCATTGGGAAAGTACTCTTGTTCCTCATCTGGATCCCAAGGCCCCCGCACATCTAGATAACGTGCGTCCTCTCATCACTCGGGTTGGCCTTCTTGACCGACTGGGAGCGACAGGTGAATATGTGTTTGAAGAGACCCCAGTGCGGTCGACAACCCAAGAAATTTTCGCACATTGACACAACGGCAGCCAGATACACTATGGTGTTTGGAGTGAAGTGGTGGAGTTGAGCCCGAAGAAGTTCAAAAAGCCACGAAAGAAAGGGTGGGGAGGCAAAGAAAACCTGCGGTTGACGTGAGTGGCGAGGAGAACACACTCACCCTCCCGTGGCGGCGGCGCCTCGGTCTCGTTCCCCGGGAGCCGCGCCGATTCGTGGGGGACCAGTCCCCCTCCATCAGGTCGTCGAGGACATCCTGGCTGATCCTCGAGCGGATCCAGTCGCCCTGGATCCAGCCCGGCGACAGGCCGGATCTTGACGAGGATCCACCCCGGCTGGTCCTCTTGCCCTTCGCCTTCACGGTCGCCTTCTTCGCACGCTCCAACGCCACCGTCTTCTCTTCTCCCATGGCGGCGAATCAAGTCTGAGCAAGGTTACGACGCCGACAGCGGAAGCGGGCGCGGCGGAGAAGTCTGAGGAAGAAGAAAGAGAATGGGAGCGCACTGTTTAAAGGCCCGGTCCGGTGCCTTTTATAAGGTCATTCCCGAGTGACTGACTTGTAGGCCCAGGCGATCTAAACAAATCCCGCAACAGTCGCGCGCGCAATACGTGGCGAAAAAGGAGGCGCGAGGATTGAGGCGACCTGCCTAATCCGTCCCGATTACCACGGCCTCGCCTGTCCGGCGCGCTTCCCAAAATTCGAGTCCCACGAAATCCGCGGAGAGCAGAGCAACTTTTCAGACTTAAAACATCCTCCACATCATCATTCGGAACTCTATCGTGAAAGTTCACTCGACAAAAACTAAGAATGGACCAAGGCGACTGAAAAAGAAGTTGCTGTTATCCCCTCAGTTCATTGATCCAGAGCAAGATATACTCATGGCACGAACAATGAGTCAGAAGTGTTCTAAACTCCTTCCTCACTCAAACCCTGATCCATTCAGGGGCTAATGATGAAGCTATGTATCTAGGGTAGGGTCATGGATCTGTTCAAGATACCGTCCCCAAGGACATCTCTAAAAGAAACAGAAGCAGTCGAAGAAAAATCATCGTCCACTCGACCATAAAGCCATGTTCCACTCGACGGTCTCGAAGACACTTGACTATACGAACAACCACTCGACTACCAGAAGATTGAGAGCCACTCACTCTGCAACGGTCGGGATTGAAGTCATAGCTTTAATGGTCATTTATGTACTTTTATTACAGGCGTTACCAGTAACGTCTCTACCTTTATGTACCTTAAACCCTTTGTAACTGAGGGCGGGAGGGGTCTGGCGAACTCTATATAAGCCACCCCCTCATCAGGGACAAGGGTTCGCACCCCCTGTAACTCACACGCATATAATCCAGTCGACCGCCTCCGGGCTCCGAGACGTAGGGCTGTTACTTTCTCCGAGAAGGGCCTGAACTCGCAAAACTCGCGTGTACAACTCCTCCATAGCTAGGATCTTGCCTCTATTCCTACCCCCTATTCTACTGTCAGACCTAGAACCACGACATGACTGCCGGGGAGGGGGGAATACCCGGACAGTTCGAGAATTAGCGACGCTGTGTCAGTCGCATTCCCCCATGATGGTGTTCTTATGTGAGACAGAAGGAAGCAAAAATGAGGAGAATTCGAGGGCGTCTGGGCCTTCGAGGTTTTTCTGGGGTGGATAGTAATGGCATGAGTGGTGGGCTGGCTCTCTTTTGGCATGAAACGTATGATGTACAGATTGTTGACAAAGACGAACGATATATTGATGCACTAGTTCGTGTACAGCAGGATGCCGAGCAATGGCGAGTTACTTTCGTATATGGGGAGCCTCGTGTGGAGAATAGACATCTTATGTGGGAGAAGCTGCAACATCTAAAGACCGTCAATAATCTGCCGTGGTTAGTGGCAGGAGATTTCAACGAAGCACTTTGGGACTTCGAACATATGTCCGCAACACCAAGAGCTGAACCGCAGATGTTGGCCTTCCGTGACACTTTGGAGATATGTGGCTTGGTGGACCTTGGTTTTGTCGGTGTTCCGTTCACCTATGACAACAAGAGAAGTGGTGCTAGTAATGCGAGAGTTCAACTGGACAGGATAGTAGCAACCAACGCAGGGAGGAACTTGTATGCTTATGCATCAGTTTTACATATCCCCTCACCATGTTCTGATCACATGGCCATTCTTTTGAAAGGCTCGGCTGACCCGGGGCCATCAGGTACTAGGAGTAAGCGGTATGAGCTATTCTGGGAAAGTGATGCTGCGCTGCCAGAGTTAATTAAAGAAGCATGGGCTGTAGTAGGCGGGGTACAGAACCTGAGCCAGCTGCGTGACGCTCTCACAAAGATCATGACACCTCTTGCTTCTTGGGGTAAAAAGTTCGGAAATATTACTAGAGAGCTTGCCAAGTCGAGAACACAGCTAGAAGAGTTGATGCATATGAATGCTGATAGGCTGGAGATACGTAGAGTAATGGACAAAATGAATGAGCTATTGTATCAGGAGGAAATGCTATGGCTTCAACGATCTCGAATCTCTTGGCTAAAGGAGGGTGATAGGAACACGAGGTATTTTCAGAGTAAGGCCGTTTGGAAGGCAAGGAAAAATAAAATACGTGAATTAACGGACAGTATCGGGGTGGTTCATACTGATCTTGCTACAATGGGGAAGCTAGCCAATGAGTACTTTCAGGACATTTTCTCGGCGGACACCTCTCTAGACGCGGCTGTAGTACTTGACCTTCTTGAACCCAAGGTGTCGGATGGGGATAATGCGAAGCTTTGTGCTCCTTTTAGTGACAAAGAGATTGCGGATGCCCTGTTTCAGATTGGCCCATTAAAGGCCCCGGGCCCTGACGGATTTCTTGCTAGGTTTTTTCAAAGAAATTGGAGTGTACTGAAGGATTTCTTTCGTACAGGGATCATGCCCGAGGGGGTAAATGCTACTTCTATCGTCCTAATTCCTAAAGTTTCCAACCCCACTAAGTTATCCGATTACAGGCCCATTAGCCTTTGTAACGTCATATATAAGGTTATATCAAAGTGTTTGGTTAACTGAATGAGGCCTCTTTTGGACAACATAATTTCTCCGGAGCAGAGTGTGTTTATCCCAGGTAGGATGATTACTGATAATGCACTAATGGCTTTTGAGTGCATGCACTATATCAAGCAGGAGAAGGACCTAACAAAAAGTTTTTGTGCATATAAACTTGATCTGTCAATGGCGTATGATAGGGTGGACTGGGTTTTCTTGAGGCAGGTGATGCAAAAGTTGGGTTTCTCTCAGCGATGGATTGACTGGATAATGAAGTGTGTCATGTCGGTGAGATATTCTGTTAAACTAAATGGGACCCTCTTGGATTCATTTACACCGTCGCGTGGACTTCGGCAAGGCGACCCACTTTCACCATTCTTATTTTTGTTTGTGGCGGATGGTTTATCAACTATCTTGAAAAGTAAAGTGGCTATAGGTGAGATCACACCGGTTAAGATATGCAGAAGTGCTCCAGGCATTTCTCATTTGTTATTCGCTGATGATACCTTGTTATTCTTTGAGCCTCTAGAGCCCAGGCAGAGAATGTGAAGGCAGTTTTGGACCTGTATGGTACAGCCACAGGACAGAGCTTGAACTACAATAAATGCTCTATTTTTTTGGTGGTGCATGCCCTGCTGTGATTCAGGAGCAAGTACGTGATGCACTGAACGTGACAAGCTTGGTGTTTGATGAAAAATACCTTGGTCTCCCCACTCCGGAAGGTCGTATGTCGAAGGGTCGTTTCCAAAATCTCCAAGCAAGTCTCACGAAACGGCTTATTCAGTGAGGAGATGATTTGCTTTCTCAGCCGGGTAGGGAGGTGCTTATTAAATCCGTGGCCCAGGCTTTGCCAACTTATATTATGGGAGTGTTCAAAATACCCTACTCGGTGTGTGATGATCTCACGAGAATGGTGTGAATTTTTTTTGGGGGTTCTTCAAAAGGGAAAAGGAAAGTACACTGAAGAGGTTGGGATCATCTTATGCAACCCAAGGAGAAAGGCGGCGTTGGTTTTAGAGACTTCTGAATGTTCAACCAAGCTTTGTTGACCCGTCAAGCTTGGCGCTTGCTTACTAACCCGGACAGCTTGTGTGCCTAGTTGCTTAAAGCAAGGTATTATCCACATGGTAAACTTGAGGACACGGTGTTCACAGGTAACGCGTCGTCATCATGGCAAGCAATAAGTCACGGTCTAGACCTTTTGAAAATAGGTTTGATATGGAGGGTGGGCAACGGTAAAAGCATCCGGGTGTGGAGAGATAACTGGATTCCTCGTCCGTTCTCTTACAAGCCATTTTCTCCTCAGGGACTATGCCGGATCCGGTATGTATCAGACCTACTAAATGACAATGGTTCTTGGAACTTGGGATTACTGCAGCAGTATTTCTTGCCTGCAATGTGGAGGAAATCCTGCAGATTAGAGCATCGCCTAGAAGAGGCGAGGATGTGTTGGCTTGGGGACCAGGGAAACTTGGTGTTTTTTCTGTAAGGTCTGCGTACAAATTGGCGTTTGATGGAACCCACAGGGAAAGTGAGGCTTCTAGCAGCACATCTATTACAGGAGGTAGAAGCTGTTGGCAATTCATATGGAAGTGCGGGGTTCCCCCTGCGGTCCAGAATTTTGCTTGGCGGTTGGCCACAAATGCTCCACCGACGTGGAGTAACAAGAACAAGATAGGTCTTGAGCCAACTAGTGTATGCCCTGTTTGTGGAATGGACGGGGAGGACAATTACCAGCCTTTTTTGAGATGTCAGTTCGGGGCGTGACCTATATCTATCCATGTCCAAGGTATGGAGGCTCCCAGCAATTGAGTCGGTAGTCCCAAACGGCAAAGAATGGCTCCTTCATGCCTTAGCTCCCTTGACTGATGTTGAACGAAGTATGCTGCTGTTGATATTTTGGAGAAGCTGGTACGTCCGAAATGAGATAGTCCATCATAAACCAGCCCCGCTAATGGAGGTTTCCATCAGATTTCTGCAGAATTATCTGGATGCTTTGATTGGCATCAAGCTGAATAAAGACATGGATCCGGCCAAAGGTAAAACTGTCATTTCGTATGACCGGTTGCATGTTTCTTCCAGACTGACACTATCGGCCAGTTCTAGTCTAGTTTGGAGACCGCCTGATCAAGGATGGAGTAAACTGAATGCTGACGGTTCATACATGTCGAGCGAATCCGCAGGCGCCGGGATGATACTACGCAATAACAGGGGAACAATCATGTTTTCTGCCTGTAGGGCATTATTCTCTTGCAGAGACGCTCTAGAGGCGGAGCTGGGTGCATGTATGGAAGGCCTATCATTTGTGATTCAGCGGACTGATTCGCTGATCGTCGTCGAGATGGACTCGAGCTTGGCTGTGTCCATGATTTTATCCGACGAGGTGGACCGTTCAGTGTACGCTTCATTGGTTAATGAGATTAGATTCTTAATGCGTCTTAGACAAACTTGCATTACTCATGTCTACCGTTCTCAGAATAAAGCTAATGATAGTTTAGCGAGGTTTGCTAGAGATGAAGGTCGGACTATGACTTGGCTAGGGTCCGGTCCTGTGGACACTTTGGAGATTGTCCATGATGATTGTAAAGACCTCGTGATTGAGTAATACAAGTTTGTTTTCTCCCGCAAAAAAAAAGGTTCAGGGGCGTACCAGCTTATCCTCTTCCGCGACGGCAGCTCGAGATCATCGAACGGCAAGGCGGCGACAGCGCCGGTGTCTGGGTCGAGCACGCGGGTACGCTTGCGGGCTCGGAAAAGATAGAACGGGCCGGGGTGCGCGGGCAGTGGCAGTGGCGGCACTCCTTCCTCCTCGGCCGGCGGGATGTTCATCTGTCTGACGACGTGCCCGGACAAGTCCACCACGTCGATGCGGTCTTCAGCCCCGGCCAGGGCGAGGATGAAGCCTGGACGCAGGGCGGCGTGTGCCTTGACGAAGGACGGGTCGGAGAGGAGGGAGCGCCACGAGCGGCAGACGCCGCGGAAGCGCCACAACGACCAGGCCGGGACGCGCAGCAAGATCTCCAACACCACGTCCGGAGGCAGCACCGCGCCGAGTTCGGCGACCGAGGCCTTTGATCGCTTGTTCGCCGTCTCCATCGATCGATTGGTATCTCGACCAGTCATTTTTGTTAGGGTTGGTTGGTTGATCCGTTCGCCTCAACCCGGACTCTCCTCCGTTCCCTACCCACAGAGCCGATTGACTAGAGTCCTTTGATCAAGACGCACGAACCTATGCGTGCCTTGGACTTGGATAAGGACTCACAAGATGTACCCAGGGCCTGGATGTACCGATCCCCAAACAGTGGTGGAGCCCTTGATGTACCGAGGCAGACGTATGCTTCTCCTCACCGAAGCAACCGCACCATTCTATATATTTAAAATTTGAGAATATGTCGATGACGTTGCGTCTCCCTCGGCTCTGCCACCATCATTTCTCCTCACCCGGGTGTTGCTCACGCCGGCAGCAATCACTCCTCCATAATTTCCTTGTCGCGTTATTTTATGTGTCCTCGCCCTCGTCCTCGTCCTCCAGCGATGGTCACGCCCATTGTTAAACAACCCCCCCCCCCCCCCCCAAAAAGAAACCCTTACAATGGATGGAATTTGCAAGGTGTGTGGCACAGCAAACGAGAACGAGTACCATGCCGTGATTGAGTGCACTAAGAGCAGAGCACTATGTCAAACTATGGGATTCTTCCAATCGAAATTGAATTTAGGTACACAAGGGAGGATTGGTTACACACTACTATGCAACAACTCAAAAGAAATGAGATGTAAATTTGCATTTCTCCTGTGGAGATCTTGGTTTCTGAGAGACGATTGGGTGCATGGGAATGGAAATGCATCGATCTCAAGGTATGTAGGTTTCCTGAACCGGTATATGGAAGAAATCAAGGGCATGTCGGCTGTCTCAAGTGAAGCGAGCGTAGCCAAGACGAATATCCTACTTTATTGCGAACCCTTTATGGTCCACGGGTATATTTCAAAAAACATAAGGGGCTTTTACGCAAAATAATATGACCGGCCAAGAATGCCAATTTAGTAGGTATATAGATGGGAAACACTACCTTTCAACTGGTTGATGACTCGTGCGTATCCGCCACCTCTGTAGCCATCCAATATGATTTTAATGATACATTGTGTAGCGCTATGCGAGACGGACCAACAAGTTTGCAACATTGAGCATGTTGCAAACTCAAATGTCTAACACGGGCTACGTTGCAAACTTATGAAGCCCCAATGAGTAACCAACGTATATAGCTTGATCATTTTTCTCATTGAAAATTTCTGCAACATCATCCTTGTTGCAAAAAATTCGGAACATCATTTATGTTGCAAAAAGGTGAAAGATAAAAAAAAGTTTATGTAACACAACCTATGTTGCAAATATTTTTCTGCAACATGACCTTTGTTGCAAAAATAACACAAGAAAATAACACATCACGCTAAAAAAAACCCGTTTTTGGGTGGCTTTGCAACGAAGCCGTGTTGCAGAGTGAACATCGCAACAACTAGCTTGTTGCAATTCACGATACACATGTTTGGGGGAGATCCGATAGCTCCTTTGGCCCTAGGAGAGGCGGGGGGAGGGGCAAGTTTTCCGTTTATATAGATTAGGTACTCCACACTAGTTCCACCCTGCCCAAAGTTGATTCTCCTGAACTAATCACACAATATAGGCCTATAAGCTTATGCAATGTGCTTTATAAAATCATTTCCAAGATGTTAGCTGGTAGACTGAAGGGTATCCTACCTGAGATCATATCACCTTCTCAGAGTGCTTTTGTTCCTGGGAGACTTATCACAGATAATGTTTTGATTGCCTATGAATGTGTTCATAAAATCAACAATAAGAGGGCAGGGGCGGCTAGTCTGTGTGCAGTCAAGTTAGATATGCATAAGGCCTATGATCGAGTGGAATGGATCTTTCTCAGGAGAATGATGGAGAAACTGGGGTTTAACACACAATGGATAGTTATGATCATGGCGTGTGTCTCTTCGGTAAGATACAAGGTGAGGATAAATTCTCAAGAAACCGAAATATGTATACCCTCAAGGGGGATTAAGCAAGGGGATCCCCTTTCTCCCTATTTGTTTCTTCTATGTGTAGAAGGATTATCCAGCATGTTGCAGTATGAAGAAGAAGTTGGTGGTATGGATGGGATTAGTGTGTATAGAAATGCACCATCAGTATCACACCTTTTATTTGCTGATGATTTACTAATACTCATGAGAGCAGATGTGTTAAATGTAACTTCCTTACAGCAAGTTCTGGATGCCTATTGTGCAAGTTCTGGACATATGGTGAGCCTGGCTAAATCAAGCATATATTTCAGCCATAATACCAGTGAGGTAACAAAAGCAGAAATTGGTCAAATACTTCATATTGATACAGAAGCCTTGTCAGAAAAATATCTGGGTCTTCCAGCTATTGTGGGGGCAGATAAGAGTGATTGTTTCAGGCATTTTGTTGAAAGGATAAAAAAAGAATATTAGGGTGGATGGAAAAACAACTTTCGGTTGGGGGCAACGAGATTTTACTGAAAGCTGTTGCACAAGCTATCCCAGTTTTTGCTATGTCAGTTTTCTGTATTCCAAAGGGGATTTGTAAAGAGATTATAGATATCATAGCTCAGTTTTGGTAGGGGGACGATGAGGATCACAAGAGGATGCATTGGATGGCATGGTGGAAGCTTTGCTTCCCCAAAAGTGAAGGTGGAATGGGATTTCGAGACCTATACTCTTTTAACTTAGCAATGCTTGCAAAGCAGTGCTGGAGGATTGTAACAGAGCCGGAGTCCCTAGTGGCCCGTGTGTTGAAAGCTAAATACTTCCCTAATGGAAGTATCTTAGAAGCTACCCCGAAAAACGGGTCTTCCTTCACTTGGCAAAGCATACTGAAAGGATTAGAAACATTTAAAAGAGGATATATTTGGAGAATTGATACGGGAGAACATGTGAATATCTGGAACAACCCATGGATCCCTACCAGCGTAGACAGGAAAGTGATCACCCCTCGTAACCAAACACTTCTGACAAGAGTTTGTGACTTGATGGATCCGTTGACTGGAACTTGGGATGAGGAGTTACTAAGAGATATATTTTGGGCAGTGGATGTACGGAGGATTATGCAAATCCCAATATACCTGCAAGCCTTCGAAGATTTCATTGCTTGGCAACCTGACCGAACAGGGATTTTCTTTGTCAAAATGGCCTACCATCTTCAGTGGAATCATACTTTTAGGGAGCGTGCAAACAGGGTAGAGAGCCTGACTGGATCCGCACCCTTGGATATTTGGAATACTCTATGGAAACTTCAGGTGCCACGTAAAGTTCAAATCTTTGGTTGGAGAATATTGCGAGGGATCGTCCCACTAAAATCAATCCTAATGAACCGGCATGTAGGATCGGATGGGGCCTGTCCGATTTGTCATCAGGGCGCGGAGGATCTTAAACACCTTCTGTTCTTGTGCACTCATGCAAAGGAGCTGTGGAGGCGACTGGGTATGATGGATGTCATCGAACACTCAGCTATGGTTGATCGGTCGGGGTCTGTTATTGTTGAACACATTCTATCTCTACCGGAGAATCAACTATCCATACACCCTAATGTCGAGTTTAAGCAAGGTCTGATGGTGGGGGCATGGTATCTGTGGTGGATAAGGAGACAGATTACTCATAATGAACAGGTTCCGCCAACATGGAGATGGCCTGTGTCGGTCCTCTCTATAATACGTAACTTTGCAACAATACATGCAGGTCCCTTGAGCGTGCCTGAAGCGAAATGGACAAAACCGAACCCAGGTTCCGTTAAAATGAATGTTGATGCGGCTTTCTACTCAGATGAAGGGGTGGGTGCGACCTCGGTGGTCCTACGAGATGGAAGGGGAAGTTTTATTGCGGCCCAATGCAAGTTCCTCCCGGTGGCAGTAGATGTGATTACATCAGAAGCCATGGCAATGAGGGACGGATTGGTATTTGCTAATTCACAAGTCTGGAGGCGGAATCTGACTCTTTACAAGTTATCAATTTCTGTTTGGGTCAAACAAGATGGTGGGATGAAGCGGCAGCGCTCTTTGCAGAATGTGTGGACTTAAGTACATCGATCGGTAAGCTCATCTACAAGCACTGTTTACGTTCTTGTAACCGTGCAGCTCATGTGCTAGCAAACTTCAGTTATTGTAATAAGGTTTCTTCTGTTTGGTTGCATGAGCCTCCTGATATTCTGGTGAAGGAGCTCGTGGACGACGTAAACATTATCCATAATCAATAAAGCTAGCCATGATGGTCTTTTCTTAAAAAAAAAAAGTTCCACCCTGCCCCACCTGTGACTTTTTTTTACGAGACCACCTGTGACCTTGGAGCTACTCCTTTTTTTGCATGGCTTGGAGCTACTCCTTTGCGTAGTATCCGTAGTATCCGTTTCCTACAATTCCTGATCTTGGTATCGATACAGCCAACTCTCCTTTGCAACACATAACTTTTTTTTTAGTTGTGCAAAAAAAAAAAAACATAACTTTAAACTGTACGTGTTGTAAGTTTTTCAGGATAACGTACAATTCCTAGCGCCATACGTGTGCGCGTCTGTTGTCTTTGTGTGCACGGCATGTACGCGCTATTTAAGCGAAAGATGATGAATCGATGGTTACCTACCAATTGGCAACAAGAACCCTTTGGTACTCGCATAGCTCGAGAGCCATGGGGAACAAGATGACCCAGGTCCTGTCCTACTACCACACGGAGAGGGTGCTGGTGAAGACGCGGATGGAGGAGGGCGGGTGCCTCAGGGAGTTCGACAGCGCGCGGTATTGGTGCGAGAAGAGGCAGTCGACGGGCGCCGGCTCCGACGTGCGGACGTGCATGGAGAAGACGGCGAGGCTGCGCGAGTGCATGCAGTGCAACGAGGCGCACTTCAGGACCTGCATCCGCGACATGGACAAGGGGCTCGACCACGACGACAGGGCCTTGAGGATAGGGTGGTACACCACACCGCTGCCGGAGGAGCAGCGCTGGAAGTGGAGGTGGTGGACCGGCATGATTATTACGCCATAGATCATACATCAATCCATGTATACTTGATTCCTTCGGTGCAAGCAGCTATAGCAGTTAATATTATTTTTGCGATGAACTAGGGATAGATAGATCTAATGCTTGTATTAATTTGTTCGAACGAACGATATATATAGCTTATGATTACTTGTGTATTTAAGATCTTAACTATTTAGACTATATATTTGATTCTCTTGTTATAGTTAGTGTGTACCTCGCTCGATCGACGTAGATTGATAACAATATATTACTCCAAGTATAATTTAACGCATATGGACAACAAAAAATTAGGATGAAACTAAAAGCTACTCCCTCCCTCCCGTAATATAAGAGCACTTTTGATACTACACTAATGTAAAAAATGCTCTTACATTATGAGACGAGGGAGTACACATCTAAGTATCTCTAAGTGAATACCTCTTTTGCATCTTTTTTTTCTCAATTATGATGAATCTAAAAGCTACTTACTAACAACGCATTTGGTTCGGAAAAAATACCGCGGTTTCCGATTGCAGCGCTTTCCAAAACGGTAGCCAGCGTTTGTTTCGTGTACAACGGTTTCTGTCGCCGCAGTTTCTGATACGGCCCTTCGCAGAACTGAAACCGCCCAGATTAGAGCGTATTAGAAGCCGGCGCATGGCGCTTTCGGTTACCAAAAACCCAGTACGTTACGGGAGCTGAACCAAACACATCGTAAATCTTTCACATCTCAATATTTCTCAAGCCTACGATGAAGAATTGAAGAGGACACAAAACCAGACTAACCTCATAGGTTTTGAAAAGTTCCAAGAGCCGCCCAATATCAATGGCCGAAAAGTATTGAACACACGCTGGTCTAAAAACAATGTTACAAGGCAGGCTGTGGCACCGTTCTTTTGTTGCCGTACAATCTGGATGACCAGAAAAGTAACATAGGCCATTGTGACAAACATGCCTATTAACACATCTCGTAGCACTGCAGTGAGATGGAGGAGTGGGCCAGCTTATTTGCTACCCTCCCTCAGGTGCTCGCGGACTATCCGTACACTATTTTGTGGTGATCGCCTCCTTTGAGGGTTTTCTTGGTTGGCTCGGGCTACCATACTTTATGTCGTAGACCATCATTATCATGGATCCTTCCGCTATGAAAGGCTCCCTGCCACTCATGATTAAAAAACTTTGTTTGGATGCTTCTATGAGACCACTTTCCATCTAGGACAGAGGTGATCAAGCGGCATGGCCCTGGGACTGGACTATGCCTTCTTTGTGGGGTTTCAGAGACCAGTTCTCGCAACTTTTTCTATTCCATGCGGCGACATTCATTTGGAGTTTTGCCCGTGAGGCTCTGGGTCTGACTGAGAGACCCTGGACCTGGTTCGGTTCCTCCAAACCCATGCAAACCAAATCTGAAGGAGGAGACGCCTCTTCTGACTAGTTTTTATGGTGCTGACTTGGATTCTGTGGACGACGCGTAAGAGCATCTCCAGCCGCGCCCCCAACAGGCTTCCCAGGCCATTTTTTCGGCGCCGGCGCCAAAAAACGCCCCAGTCGCGCCCCCGGGACGTCGAAAAAAAACGCCGGTTCGGCCTTTTTTTTTTGCCCGGCGGTCACAGGCCGAACCCGGCGCATTGGGGGCAGTTGGGGGCTCCGACGCAAGGGAAAAGCGCGGCTGGCCCACGCCGTCAGGGGAAAAGTCAAGTTTTCTTCCCCGACTCGCCTCCCACCCCCCGCGCCCTCGGCCGCCAGTAGCTATATCCCGGCGCCGCCCGCCGCCTTTCACCACTAGATAGTCATTCCACGCCGGAAAAATAGCAGAGCTTCAGCGCGGCAGCCCCTCCAATAGCAGCTGGGCGTTTCCGGCCACGGAGGGGCAGTTTAGCGGCGGGGACACGCCCACCGGGCGCAAAGTGTTCGGTGATTTTCCTGCCTCGGCGATGGACTCGGATGACGAGGAAGCGCTCGCCGCGCTACTAGAGGAGGAAGCCGAGGCCAACGTCTAGGAAGAAGAGCATCTCATGGTGCTCGCCGCCCTCGCCCAGCTGCTGGCGAGCAATGAAAAGCCGCGGCGAGGTGGCTCGGCGCCGGGCGGGTGAAAGCAAAGAACCGGCATCGTCTCAAAGGCTACTGCATGCTCTACTCCGACTACTTCGCCGATGCTCCACTTCACGGCTAGAAAACATTTCGGCGCCGTTACCGGATGAGCCGAAAGCTCTTCCTCAGGATTGTGAATTCCATCCAGGAGTTCGACAACTACTTCAAGTGCAAGATGGATTGCACCGGCGCCCTTGGATTCACCTCCATCCAGAAGTGCATGACAGCTATGAGGATGCTTGCATACGGAGCTCCCGGTGATTCACTCGATGATTATGGGCGCATGGCCGAGTCCACCAGCATAGAGTGTTTCTACAAGTTCTGCCGGGCAGTGGTGGCTGTGTTTGGACCGCAATACTTGAAAACGCCCATTGCGGAAGACACTGCTCGGATCCTAGCACAGAATGCAGCAAGAGGATTTCCTGGGATGCTTGGAAGCATCGACTGCATGCATTGGAAATGGAAGAATTGCCCATTTGCTTGGCAGGGGATGTACAAAGGCGTCAAAGGCGGTTGCGGTGTGGTACTTGAGGCGGTGGCCACACAGGACCTCTAGATTTGGCACTCCTTCTTTGGTATGCCAGGAACTCACAATGACATCAACGTGCTGCAGTGCTCTCCTGTCTTTGCCAAGCTTGTTGAAGGTCAATCTCCTCCGGTGAACATCGAGATCAATGGGCGGCACTACAACAAGGGGTACTATCTAGCTGATGGCATCTATCCGAGATGGTCGACATTTGTGAAGATGATCTCAAACCCTGTGCCAGGAGGCAAGAACGCCTGGTTTGCGAAGGTTCAGGAGGCTTGCAGGAAGGATGTCGAGCGGGCATTTGGTGTGCTCCAATCTCGATTTGCTGTTGTCCGGTACCCCGCTCAGACCTGGTCGAAAGATCAAATGTGGGAGATTATGACTTGCTGTGTCATCTTACACAACATGATCATCGAGAGCGAGCAAGAAGACCCAGTGTTTGACACTGAACCATACTACAGGCAGGGTCCTTGTAACGCCCTCAATGCGGCTATATCTCCCACGTGTCGAGGCACGACTTAGAGGCATAACTGCATTGAAAGCAATGTCGCAAGTTAGGCAATCTTCACAACATCTCATGTAATATAGATAATAAAAGGGGAGATACATAGTTGGCTTACACTCGCCACGTCAATCAAAGTACATAAATAGCATTATATCAACCAAACACTCATGGCACAACTATGGCGCCAAAATGAAAGATAAACCCAACATGCGACACGGTCCCGATCACCCCAACTAGGCACCACTACTGATCATCAGGGAAAGACACGTAGTAACGGCGTGAGTCCTCGTCGAACTCCCACTTGAGCTCAAGCGCGTCATCTGGAACGGAATCATCAGGCCATGCATCTGGTTTGGAAGTAATCTGTGAGCCACAGGGACTCAGCAATCTCGCACCCTCGCGATCAAGACTATTTAAGCTCATAGGTAAGGCAAGGTAAGTATATGTGGAGCTGCAGCAAGAGACTAGCATATATGGTGGCTATCCTGTTCGCAAAAGAGAGCGAGAAGAGAGGGCAAAGCGCGAACGAGTAACTAGAGAACATCCTGCGGCAAGCATTACTCCAACACCGTGTTCACTTCCCGGACTCCACCGAGAAGAGACCATCACGGTAACTCACACTGTTGATTCATTTTAATTAAGTTAAGGTTCAAGTTGTCTACAACTGGACATTAACAAATTCCCATCTGCCCATAACAGCGGGCACGGCTTTCGAAAGTTCAAATCCCTGCAGGGGAGTCCCAACTTAGCCCATGACAAGCTCTCACGGTCAATGAAGGAATAGACCTTCTCCTGAGACATTCCGATCAGACTCGGTATTCCGGTTCTACAAGACACTTCGACAAGTTAAAACAAATCCAGCAACACCGCCCGAATGTGCCGACAAATCCCGATAGGAGCTGCACTTATCTCATTCTCAGGGCTCACTCAGATAGGTCAAGCTATGAGTAAAACCAGCCCTCGAGTTTCCCCGAGGTGGCCCCGCAGGCTGCCTGGTTCAGACCAACACTCAGAGGAGCACTGGCCCGGGGGGGGGGGGGGGTTTAAATAAGATGACCCTCGGGCTCCGGAAACCCAAGGGAAAAAGAGGCTAGGTGGCAAATGGTAAAACCAAGGTTGGGCATTGCTGGAAAAGCTTTAATCAAGGCGAACTATCAAGGGGTTCTCATTATCACCCAACCGCGTAAGGAACGCAAAATCCGGGAACATAACACCGATATGACGGAAACTAGGACGGCAAGAGTGGAACAAAACACTAGGCTAGAGGCCGAGCCTTCCACCCTTTACCAAGTATATAGATGCATTAAGATAACAAGGCAATATAATGATATCTCAACAAGTAAATAATGTTTCAACAAGGAACGGTCTCCAATCTTCACCTGCAACGAGCAACACTATAAGAGGGGCTGAGCAAAGCGGTAACATAGCCAATCAACGGTTTGCTAGGACATGGTGGGTTAGAGGTTTGACATGGCAATTTGGGAGGCATGATAAGCAAGTGGTAGGCATCGTAGCATAGACATAGCAAAAGAGCGAGCATCTAGCAAAGCAAAGATAGTAGTGATTTTGAGGGTATGATCATCTTGCCTGTAAAGTTGTCAGAGTTGACTGGATCCTCGAAAGCAAACTCAACGGGCTCCTCGTTAGCGAACTCGTCTCCCAGCTCTACCCAAACAAGACAAACAAGCAACAAGGACACAATCAACCACGTGCAAACTCAACCAACATGATGCAAAGATGGTATGTTATGCGGGATGCAATATGGGATGCATATGCAAGATTTGACAAGGAACGAATGAACCTGACCTCAACATGGAAATCCAAGTGTGCCACTGGAAAGGTGAGATGAAATCGCTTGAAAACGATATAAAGATCACCGGAATCGGAGTTACGGTTTGGAAAAGGCAAGCGATCCAAATATGACCACGTTCTGCGATTTACAGCAAGTAGCCATCTAAATGCAACAAGATGAACATGCTACAGCACCCAAACATGGCATCAAAATACATGGCAGGGATCCATTCATGGTGCTTAACAAAAGAGGAACACTGAGCTACGACCAATTCATTCATTAACAGGTTCAAACAAGCATGGCAAAAATGCATTTGGCAAACAGATTTCAGACTTAGTGAAATTAACACTTGTCTGGAATTTCAGATCAGATAGCACACTTTGGAGCATGAAAACTATATGATACAGGACCTGAACATGGCAAAGTAAAGAATGCCATGGAGCTACTCAAAGAGCTTAAGAAAAATCCCTTAGTGACCTTGAGCCAAAAGGGATCAGAAAATACAATTGCAAGCATGTGAACATGGCAAAAACATAATCAGTTCTCAGACTTGGTGAAAAACTGGAGCATGCTGAAACAGATATCAAGTATGCATGTTTACGAGCTCGATGCACTCACTACAGAGTAAGTCATGACAATCTAAGCATACATCCGTCAAGAATACACAAAATATAAGTTAGACATGGCAAGAACAATAGCATAGCATGCACGGATCAACTACAATATCCTCGGCAAAATCGCTAACAAATAGACAATCTGCCCAGATTCACGAAATGACAAAAGTAGAGCTCGATTGACTCAAGCTAGGTTGCTCCATAATTGCAAACAAAGACATGGATGGATAGAGCACTACAAGATTAACAAAACATCCTTACTGATCATCCTCAAAAGAGGCACGGATCACTAGGAAATAACATGAACATATGGCATATTGAGATAAACAGGTCAAGGACCTAGTGGAAATGCTAAGCCCTGAAATCAGCATTAACGAATGCTCCACTTTGCAAGCTTGTGCTAGTCACCACACACATCACAAAAATACATGGATTGCACCTCTGGATAGATGGTAAAACATATAACAAAACTCATGAAGAGCTCAGGGGCATATCACGCACACAATAATCATGGCAAAAATGACAAATATCTAATTGGAGCGGCAGATCTGACAATTATCTCAAATAGCATTCTTCTAATAGCATTTCGGGCATCAAGATGAACTCAAATGAAAATGATGCAATGAGATGAAATGTTGTGCTCTTTGAGGCGAACAATTTGATATGCTAAATTCCCAAAACGGAGCTACGGATGCACAATTACGATGCGTCAAAGTTTGCCAAAAATTTGAGAAACTGGGGACTTAGAGAAAAACAACATCTAGGGTTTCAGATCTGGATCGCCGGCGGTTACTGTAGCCGAGCTCGCCGGAGAGGAAGTAGGGACGCCAGATCCGCAGCGCCGGTGGCCGGAGGAGGCGGCGCGGTGGCCGGAGGAAGCGGTGGACGACGCGACGTCGAGGAGGAAGACGCGGGGCGGCGCGGGTCGGCGATGTCCGCGGCGGCTCGGTGCGGCGCCGGCCGGAGGGAGCACCGAGCTCGCCGGCGATGGCGTCTGCGGCGGCCGGCCGGGAGGAAGGGCGCCGCGCGCGGGGAAGAAGGGAGGCGGCGCGGTCGGGACGTCTCGGGCCCGGTGGGCGCCGGGGAGGGCCGGCCTCGGGCTTTCGCGGGCCTTGGCGGCGACGGCGAAGTGGGCACGCGGGCGCCACATGGCAAGCTGCAGTTGGCTGCGGGCAGCGGCGGACGTGTCCGGCGCGACGCGAGGTGGCGGATCTAGGGTTAGGGACGAGGGGAACCGCGAATTTCGGGAGGGTGGTGTATATATAGGCATAGAGGGAGCTAGGAGAGTTCAAATGAGGTGCGGTTTTCGGCCACGCGATCGTGATCGAACGCTCTAGATGATGGAGAGGGTTTTGGTGGGTTTTGGGCCAAATTGGAGGGGTGTTGGGCTGCAACACACACGAGGCCTTTTCGATCCCTCGGTTAACCATTGGAGCATCAAACGAAGTCCAAATGGTACGACACTTGACAGGCGGTCTACCGATAGTAAACCAAGGCCGCTTGGCAAGTCTCGGTCCAATCCGGAAATGTTTAATCCCCACACACGAAAGAAAGGTAGAAATGACCACCGGAGGAGAATGGAGCGCCGGAATGCAAAACGGACAACGGGGAAAATGCCCGAATGCGTGAGATGAATACGTATGCAAATGCAATGCACATGATGACATGATATGAGATGCATGACAACGATAACAACACACGGAGACAAAAACTCGAACCCGAGAAAATAAAATAACTTAACGCCGGAAACGGTAAGAGTTGGATTACATATTGGGAAAATCATATCCGGGGTGTTACAGTCCTCTAGCCGAAGTTGATCATCAGCTATCGGCAACCTGGACTGCCTATCTCAGTATGTGTCAGGAGATCCGAAACCCACAGGTGCATCATCAACTGCGGCAAGATCTGATAGAGCATCTATGGAGGCTCAAGAGCGACGCCGGGCGCGACGTGTGATGAAATATGAGTTTTTGTTTATTGAACTATATAATTTGTATTGAACTATTTGTTGTTGTATTATTTTGTTGAAGTATTTGATATTTCTGTGACGAAATATGTGATAAAAAAATTTATATGCATAATTGAACGCCGAACAACGGCGAACCACGCTGAATATATGCCTATTGTCGCCTATATGGGCCCTTTATTCGCTGAAATGGGGCTGAAAAGTGGGCCAATATCGGCGCATGCGGGCGAGCTGGGGTGACGACTGGACGCGAAACCGCCTCCGGCGCCGATTGTATCGCCGGCTCGCCCCCAAGGCATCCGCTGCCGTGGCACGAAAAAATAGTAAGGTGTCGTCCGCAAACAGTATGTGCGAGATGCCCGGCGCCCGCGGACACACACACTGGGGTGATACTTCCATTTTGCACCTTCTGCTTAAGAATAGCATCAAGCCCGCCAGCAACGAATAAGAAAAGGAAAGGTGACAAAGGGTCTCCCTGCCGTAACCCATGTGACGGGGCGAACGAATCCGAGCTGGCTCCATTAACTTTGACACTGTATGTCACCGAGGTCACGCACGTCATGATCCAGTGCACCCACCGGTGATCGAAGCCAAGCTATTCCATCATTTGCCTTAGGAATTCTCAATCCACTCTGTCATATGCCTTGGACAAATCGAGCTTGTATGCACAAACACTTCTACTCGGGTCCTTCTCCTGTTTGATGGTATGTATACACTCGAAAGCAATGAAAGCATTGTCAGTGATAAGTCTACCCGGGACGAAGGCGCTCTGTTCCGGAGCAATGATCTCATCCAACAATGGCCTCAACCGGTTCACCAGGCACTTCGAAATGACCTTATATGTAACATTACACAGGCTTATGGGACGATACTCTGACAAGCTAGTTGGGTCATTTACCTTGGGGATCAGAATGATGGAAGTGGCATTTACTCCCTCTGGCATAATGCCCGTCTCAAAAAATTGCCACACTGCCTCGATCATCTCCTCTTTCAAAGTACCCCAATGACGCTGAAAAAATCTGGCTAGGAAGCCGTCCGGACCAGGCGCTTTGAGTGGCCCTATCTGGAAGAGGGCATCACTAATTTCCTTGTCTGAGAAGGGCGCACATAGTTTGTCGTTCATGTCAGCAGTAACCTTAGCTTGAAAGAGCTGGATAACCTCCTCTGGATCAATATTGGGGTCAGCTGCAAACATGTTCTCAAAATATTGTTGTGCCATCTTCAGCATAGTATTCTGGTCCTGCTGCCATACTCCATGATTATCCATCAATCCCTTGATTCTATTCTTTCTAGCTCGCCATACTGCTTTACGATGATAAAATTGCGTGTTTCTGTCTCCTTCTTTCAACCAAGCAATGCGGGAGCGTTGGAGCCACATCATCTCTTCACGATACAGCAGCTCATTCATAGCATCCATTTCCTTCCTTAGTTCTACTCGGTCTGCGTTCATGTGCATGAGTTCTTCTAGGCGTGACCGAGATTTTTCCAATTCTCTAGTAACATTCCCAAACTTTTTATTGCTCCAGGAGTGTAGCTTACCCATCACCTGGCCAAGTGCCAAATGAACATCGCGCAGGTTTCTCTTGCTGCCCGCCTCCTTCCATGCACTTGCCACAACCTCATCCAAAGCCGGTTCCCGTTCCCACATCAGCTCGTACAGACGACTGCGCCTAGGCCTGGGCGCCGTGTCCGGTGTACACCGCACCAAGACCGGACAATGGTTCGAGCACGGGGAGACAAGGTGAGACACTGCTGCATCCGCAAACAGATCCCGTCATGAATTCATTGCCACGGCACGATCAAGCCGCACTTGAACATTAGCACGGCCACCTCTTCTGTTATTATATGTGAAAGGATAACCTGCAAAACCCAGATCTATTAGTCCGCAGGTTTCCAAAGCATCCCGGAAGTTGAGCATTTGCCCGGGGGCCCGCGGTGTCTCGGTCATGTGTTCATAATCCCACATCGCCTCATTGAAGTCTCCAACGAGCATCCAAGGCAGATTGCTTCTACTGTGAAGCCGGCGTATTCCATCCCATATAATATGCCTATTCACTGTTCTAGGTTCCCCATACACAAAAGTGACACGCCAAGGAGGATCATTAGGGAACAGTCTCACATCACTAGTAGAAAAAGGGTCAAACGTGAAGCACATTAGTGCCGGTTTGTATTTGAGCCAGTACTAATGGTACCATTAGTGCCGGTTCGAACGGATTTGCATTAATGCCGGTTCGTGTTGAACCTTTAGTACCGGTTCGTGGCACGAACCGGTACTAAAGGGGTGGTGGCAGGCTGGCGTCAGGCCGGGGGCCCCACGATCACCTTTAGTACCGGTTCGTGCCATGAACCGGTACTAACGGGGTCTGACCTATAGTACCGGTTGGAGACACAAACCGGCACTATAGGGCAATTTTGCCGACTCATAATGAAGAACAAAGGGTATACAAACACAACAAAAACACACTCCACCTCTGCATAACTAGGATGCACACGATCAAACCAACGCACACACACTGGTAGAAAAAGAGGCTTCCGTCCAACCCCATTAGTCGCGAAACTGTAGGAACCGCGACTAATGAAGTCTTTAGTCGCGGTTCGGCAGACGAACCGCGACCAAATGCCTGGGCCCAGGGCGCTCGGTGGCCAGCTGGTGCACGTGAGGGGCTTTAGTCGCGGTTGGCCAGGCCAACCGCGACTAAAGCTCCTCCCCTATATAAACCAGTCCCTTTAGTCCCGGTTTAAGCCACGAACCGGGACTAAAGGGTGCGATGACCTTTAGTCCCGGTTCGTGCCTCAAACCGGGACTAAAGATTAAACCTTTAGTCCCGGTTTGTGGCACGAACCGGAACTAATGGGGTTGAGACCTTTAGTCCCGGTTCGTGCCACGAACCGGTACTAAAGGTCCCATTTTCAAACTCTACCCCCCCCCCCCCCCCCCCCCCCCGTGGATCGCATTTTCAGTTTTAAAAAAAATAAAAGAAAATAATGGAAATGTCAAAAAAATAAAAGAAAATAAGTTTCTCATGTGATACGTGGTCTAGTTATTGGGAAAATTTGCAAATGTGAATTTTGACTTTATTTGCAAAATCTCTCTGAAATTTGTAAAAATGGGCATAACTTTTGCATACTAACTCGGATGAAAAAGTTTTTTATATGAAAAATCATCTACTCGAAAAGTTACATCCAAATTTAACTGGGGGAACCCCGTTAAACATTTTCAAAATCCTCAAAAACCTAATAGAAAAAAAGTTACGGGGCTTTTAAGATTTAGAGTGGAAAAAATTGAAAAATATTCAAACAGTGGGCAAACTATGGTCAAACTAATTATTCTAGAATATTAGTGTTACTAAATAATTATTTTAATTATTTCAATTTTGGTCAAATCTGGTCAAACTGTGGTCAATTGTGGTCAAACAATGGTCAAACTAATTATTCAAGAAATATTAGTGTTACTAAATAATTATTGTTTTTTAAAACAATAGTTTCAAACTCAAACAGTGAAATGTGTCACTTCATGCTCAAGCAAAATTCCTGAAGGTTAATAGGATTGACATCTTACTATTGTCAGGAAAACAACAAGTGCAGACTTGGAGCGTGGGAGAATAGAACCCGGAAGTTAGGCGTGCTTGGGCTGGAGTAGTGAGAGGGATGGGTGACCGGTCGGGAAGTTAGATGATTTGGAATGATGAGGGGTGATTAAAGAATAAATTGAGAAGTGATGAGGGGTGGTGATTACAGACTAGAGGTTAAAATAATTCAGAAATTTGAAAATAAAAAAATTTCAAAAAAAAAATTCAATTTTTTTTTTCAAAAACCTGTGGCGGCCTGGACCATAGCCCTGTTTTCTACCAGCCGGCCTAAACCTGTGGCGGCCTTTAGTCGCGGTTGGCCAGAAGAACCGCGACTAAAGGTCCTCCGCCCCGACGGCCGCCTGGCGCCCACGTGGACGGGCCTTTAGTCGCGGTTCTTAAGCAACCGCGACTAAAGTGGGGGTCCTTTAGTCGCGCCTATTTGGTCGCGGTTGCGCAACCGCGACTAATGGCAGTTGCGAACCGCGACCAAAGGCCCTTTTTCCAGCAGTGACACACAAAAGACCCCACTGACAAAAGGAAAATCATACAAGATGGAATCTATGCCAAGGTGGAAAAAAGAAAATGAAAAGACCCCAGAAGCGATCAAAATAGCGCTCGACAAAATGCAGCAAAAACCATCGGCACCGACCATATCTTGCAACAAAATGGTTACGAGTAAGGTTCTCCAAAAGCAACGCCTCTACAAAGAAAATGATACACAAGCGCCACCTTCGCCACATCCAAACACCAAATCCTAGACTGTGGGTTTTCACCTAGAAGAACAAGTCCAAACAAGTTCCAAGCAAAGGCTTCAACAAGGAAACAACGTGAAATATCGCCATTGCCAGGTATGACCAACTGTGGTCAGACCTAGGGTTTTCACCATAGAGCATGAAACTGGGTACTCAAGAAGTCCTCATGTGCCGTTGCCTCCACTTTCCGCGATCCTAGCAGCACATGTGTAGTGAGGCCATCAATTTGGGAGGACGAAGTCAGCACTGCAAAAATCCCATTTCGGGACACTTCTGAGTCCCGACACCGCATCCGAGGTGGAGCCGGTGGTAGATCTGTAATAGACAATAGTACCACCATACATCGCATGTTGCTCTGTTTGTACTCATGTGTTGCAACAACTCACAGGCTGGCATATCAAGAAGGAAAATCCGGTCAGAGCCCATCCACATGGGCATAGAGAATTAATATTTGACATAGTCATATCATATACATGCTCTTTTTCACACACCCAAATCATGCATGCCATAGCTCCTCTTTTTTTGTTTGCAAATGCCATGGCTATTAAATTGGAACAATAGATCCTCCAAAAGATACTTACAATAGACAAAGAAGTTGTAGACTGGCGTGACTCATATGGTTAGGTTTTATGTGGTGAAACCAGCCCACTAGCGTTCAAGTTCTAGACCTGACATTGGTGCAAACATTTTGCTGGGTTTATTTCAGGCTTTTCGGTGATGTTAGAGGAGACATCCCCGTCCTCTATGAGGCGCTTGCTATTATTTTGTGAATCTTAAGATGTTGTGTCGTCTCTATAGCTCGGAGATGCTCATAAGGGTCGAGTATACGTGCGTGTGTGCTTTCTTCATAGGGATGAGTGTATACGAGCATCTGCGATTATATTGTGTCGGAAGAAAAAAAATGCACAAAGAAGCTAGCAGTATCCGTTTCCTATTAAGTACTGGTCTTGGATATCGATACAGTCGGTTCTCCTTTTGATCGCCAGAGGAGCAGCAGGACAACAAATTCCTGACGGCGTACGTGTGCGCGTTCGTGTCTTTGTGGGCACGGCATGTATGCGCAGGGTAAGTTGTTGTTATTTATAAGAGAACGACGAATCGGTCGTGACCTACCAACTAGAGAACCCTTTGGCACGCACATAGCTCGAGAGCCATGGGGAACAAGATGACCCAGGTCCTGTCCTACTACCACACAGAGCGGGTGCTGGTGAAGGCGCGGATGGAGGAGGGCGGGTGCCTCACGGAGTTTGACGACGCGCGGCGGTGGTGCGAGAAGAGGGAGCTGAAGGGCGCCGGCTCCGACGTGCACTGGTGTATGGACAAGACGGCGAAGCTGCGCGAGTGCATGCAGTGCAACGAGGCGCACTTCAGGACCTGCATCCGCGACATGGAGAAGGGGCTCGACCACGACGACAATGTCTGGAGGATAGGATGGTACACCACACCGCTGCCCGAGGACCAGCGCTGGAAGTGGAGGTGGTGGACCGGCATGATTAGGCCATAGATCATCCATCCATCAATTTCTACTTGATTCCTTCCATCGGTTCAAGCAAAGCTAGCTAGATACTTTAGATACACATAGTTACTTTAGATAGATACATATAGTTACTATTAATGTTTTTGCCATGAACTAGGGATAGAGTGTTAATTCCTTGGATCGAAAGATTTATAGCTTAACTACTTGTGTATTTAAACTCTTGATAATTTGTACTATAGGTTTGATTCTCGCTCGATTGACCCATACACAGCCAATTGGTAGACGGCGTGAGCGTTGGCCTAGATAGCGGGGGCGCGGGGCATAATAGCGAAGGAGATTGTTGAAGGGATTAGATTGTCCTGTCAACCTTGTATGTATTCACGAAAGTCTAACATAAAAAACAAATAAAAATATATTTATTTACACATCGCGCAACCTACGGGCAGGACCTTATGCACATATCCTACCATCACAAATCGGGTTACCTATCGAGCTTACCTATGTGTGAAGATGGTGGACCATACCCCTACCCATTTGGATCGGGTGCCCATGGACGCGGTTGCTCATGGTTAGATTGCTGAGTTGATAGTAGATTGATAGCAATGTTATACAGTTCATCATATTGGTAAAATTTGAACCCACATGGACAATAGATGGAGGAAGAATATGTATGGGTAGACACTCTTCATATTGAATCACAGAAATGTGTATGCCCTATTGCAACACACAGGAAATTACTTAGTATACTACTAGCATATATGCATATGCGTTGTAACGGGAGAAAAAAATAATATGCATTTAAAGTTAGTGAGAATTATATGTGCAAGAAAAACCCTCTGTGCAGGTGAAAAAGTAATATTTAGCTTCTTGGTTTCGCCGGGTGTGAAGTAATAAATCCGCTATTTTTTTCATTCATTGATCGATGGCATTTAAGAGTTTGTTACGTCATCGTACGCCAGAGAAGGCCCGTGAATTATTCAATCTACTTTTCTTTTAAATCGAGGAGATTTAAATGTATGAAGTTTCTGAATATTGTAGGAAACATCTACTATTTTTTAAGCCATAACATTTAAAAAAATTATGTACACTTTCAGAAAAAGCAAACAAAATTACAAGAACATCTTTTAAAATTCACAAACATTTTTTTGAAAACAGAAACTTTTTTATAAAAACACGAACATTATTTGAATTTGTGACATTTTTTAGAACGGGAAGATGTGTTGAAATTCATAATATTTTTCGAAAATGTGTATCTTTTAACATTATTTTGAATTGTGAAAAATTCACTAAAACAATAATAGTTTTCGAATTTGCAGCATTTTGAATCCATTTTCTAGAAATCTTGAACAGTTTTGAAAAACAATAAAAGTTTCTGAAAAAATGGGAAACTTTTTTGAAGTTCCGAATATTTTTCAAAATAGCAACATTGGAATTCTGAACATTTTTTGAGAATTTTGAATTTATGAAATAAATTTTATAAGAAAAATAAACTTGAAAAGGGAAAAAGAGACAGGGGAAGGAAAATAAAAATAGAAGTAAAACACAGAAACAAAGAAAAATGAGCCAGCCCATTATTCGTTGTCCTGTGCGAAGCTCTGGCTATTTGTTTCTTTGTGCAGAAAATACAATTTTTCTAGCTGCGTGGGCAGAAAAATAAGTTGGCCTGGCTTCGTTGGGCCACAGCGCGCGGCCCATATACGAAATTCTGGAAAAGCATTTTTTTCTAGTAGACGAACGCGGAAGAATTTAATACCGATAGAAAAAAAATCTTTTCACGATGAACGGATTGAAAAATAGCTAAACATACCTTGCTTTATTAGTACATATAGATATAGTTATAGATATAGACTTAAGTGCTAGTTCTTTTTCTAGCTTTTTTGGGCTTTCAGAATAAGTTGCCCCCTACTCAGCTTATTCTAAAAGCACAATCAAAATTTTCATTTTAGAAGCCTACTAATCAAATCTCAACTTCTAGGCTTCTAAAAAATAAATTTGGTTGGGTTTCTAGAATAAGCTGGATAGGGGACAGCTTATTTCAGCTTATTCTAAAAGTCATCAAAAGAACTGGCCCTAAATCATATGTAAGGTTTCTTTTCGTGTCGGATAGAACTCTTTGTCAACGCATTTATTTCCCCCTCTCATCATGCCCCTTCATCAATTTATTCATCCAACTGGGTTTTTTGGCCCACCACACCATATTAGATCGCACCTTCCCGTATGCCGTTCAATCACATCACATCAATTGAATTCCCTTTTATAAAACTACATCAATTTCACCTTAATTAACTTACCTTTTGCATCAATTTCGTATATCACATAATTTACTTTTCTTGCGGGGTTAAAGGGATTTCATTGCTCAAACAGGAGGAAGATCCTCCATACACAGATCAGGTACATTAGCATGCCCTGACTTAAGCCATACCGCTGTCCTAGCTTCTACTCGACCAAACACAACTAATCTATGACTGACTGAATTTTGGAGCCTACTAATATGAGCAATAGACGTTTCCCTTTCACCGAGACGAGCCTTGACTTCATTGATTATCATCGCATGTTGCGATCTGTCATCCCTTCGCGCCTGGATAGAACTCACTGCACCCAGGCAATCCATCTCAACATCCACCGGGAGCGTCGACCATTGCATGGCCAAGTTCAGTCCCTCCAAACAAGCCAAGAGTTCAGCTTGTAGTGGACTAGCGCAATTGTGCAGGCTTCTACAGGCTGAGAAAATGATGGCGGCGCTACTGTCCCGCAAGATCATACCTGCTCCAGCATCCCCGGTAGCTTCACAAAATGAGCCATCAACGTTCAGTTTGACACGACCTGGCGCAGGAGCTAGCCACCTGACCGGTGGAGACGTGGGACGCTCCACATGCGGTTGCGTATCCGGCCGGGATTCAGCACTAATCACCATCTTGCCTTTTATAATGTCACCGGTTGGGCACCTCTGGATGGCAATGAGTGATGCCTCATAGCTCAGCAAAAAAGGAAAGGTGCTTCCACTGGGGGCGGTTTCTTGTTGTGGACGATCTCGTTTCGGACATGCCAAGAGCGCCACATGACCATCAGGACACGCATGCAATCATATGCGTTCAGAGGATGTAGCACGTCGAACAGCCATTCAACGCCCGTCGGCCGCACAGTGTATAGGTCCGGCAAGTTCCAGTGCTTTGCCATGGCACGCCAAAGTTCCACCACTCGAGGGCACCTGCAGAATACATGGAACGTATCCTCTTGCTCCATCACACACAGCAGGCATGTATCAGTAATCTCCAGTGTTCTAGTTTTTTTTGTTAGCCCAAGTGGCCAAAGAATTTGATGCAATCTTCCACGCAAATATACGCACCTTGGAAGGAGCAGGGCACCTCCAAATAAGTGCCCAGACGGCACGTTGCCCGTCCGGTGCCCTGCTCGCTGTGACTGAAGACGGCCGGAGGCGCTCGTCGAGCACGAGACGATAAGCACTCCACACAGAAAAGGTGCCATTACGCTCGGCCGCCCATGCGATGAAGTCACCAGCTCGGCGTGGGGACGCTTTCATCTTCAGAATTTTCATAACGTCCATATGCATGAAATATTGTCGTAACAGCTCCACTTTCCAGTTTCCAAATTCATCAAGTAGTTGGCTCACTCTCCTCAGCCTACAGCGACCCTGTAGGGATATTGGTCCACGAGCCAGCAGGTGGGGGATCCACTGATCTCGCCAAATGCGGACCGAAGCTCCGTCACCAATTCGCCAGATTAATCCCTTCTTGAGGAGCTCAAGGCCGTGGACAATGGACTGCCACGTTGTCGACGCATTGCCGGAGAAGACGGTGTCCTCGAGGCGGCCATCTGGGTAGTACCGGGCCTTTAAAACCTGCGCACACCAACTGTCAGGGTTAGAGATTAACCGCCAAGCTTGCCGGGCAAACAGGGCTTGGTTGAATAGCCGGAAATCCCGAAAGCCCAGCCCACCCTGCTCCTTGGGTTTGATCATGGTGTCCCAAGCTCTCCAGTGCGTCTTCCTTCTTCCTTGCTTGGCACCCCACCAGTAGTTTCGTACCATGCGAGTAAGGTCGTCGCAAACACTACTAGGGAGACGGAACACTCCCATAAGGTACGTAGGCAGGGATTGAGCCACGGCTTTGATAAGTGTTTCCTTCCCTCCCTGTGAAGCACCCTCACCCCATGATAATATTCTCTTAGTCAGTTGCTCCTGTAGGATCTGGAAACGGCCCTTTGACATGCGTCCGGTTGGAGTGGGCAGCCCCAAGTAGCGTTCCTCAAATTGCAGGTTCTGAACCTGTAGAGCAAGGGTGACCGCAGCTTGGTCCTCAGGCCGACACTTGTTACCAAATAATATGGAGCATTTCGATGGGTTGATGAATTGTCCCGTAGTTCTCTCATAGATGGACAAGGCGTCCTTGATCTCCATGTTAGATAATAACGAGAAATAAATGAGACAAGGAGACACGGATTTTTACGTGGAAACCCTTACGGGAGAAAACCACAAAACGCACGGCGGCGTATCACTATAATTGGGAGGAGTATTACATTACACGAGAGGACAAACCCTCTACGTGCTAATCTGCTGGAGATCTCTCTCTCTCATCTATTCTATGACTAGCTGGTACTATATAAAGGGGCAAACAACTCTCTTTCTTGGTGGACACGAAACAGAGTTGTAGTCGATCATGCTACGTCTAGCACGGTTGGCATGCCGTAGTCCGGTAGGACTCACATCTGTAGTACAACACTTGTATGAGATTCGGAACACAATAAAATAACACTCCACCTTGAGACGAAATCCCTTACAATAATCATAGATAGCATCAACTCCTCAATTAAAGTCATCACAAGTAAACCTTGTGCCTGGAAACGTCCATATAGGACTAATAAACTTCTCATGAAGTCATATTGAGCAAATCAATCAGTAGGTCGTCCAGAAAACAACACAACTATCAACAATGCAGACTAAGAAAAGTTGGTCTCCCAATAAAAGTCTGAGTCTGTGCCACTGACCTGAAAAACTGAAATTGCTCAATCATCAAATGACATAAGTCATCATATCTCCTGTGGTGCCTGAACGAGCGCATAGCTCATAGTGCAACATCTTGGTGCACATCGCATTGTGAAGAACTCATTTCATGGAATCTGAACGTGCTTCAAAACAGAATGCACAAACCTCGGCAAACAATACTCATGCAAGAGCATATGGTACGGACGGCATCGCGTGCACCCAAAAAAACTGCCGACTTGTAGTGGTTAATGAGAAAATCCATGACATGGTCATAAACTTCCCTTGTAGAAAAACTGTCGGATGAAGGAACCATCTTAACATGCAACGGAGTTTCAACTCTGCAATAGACCCCTCTTGAAAGAGCAAAGACAACTGAATTGCACTTAAAACTTAACAACGCTAAATGTTGTAGTATCTAGCAGAAATAAATCAATCTCCTTCTTGCACCTCAACTGATTCTCATCACGAACATGAATATCAAACAAAACCTTCACATGCATAACAGCAAAATACTATGGAGAGAATAGAGTATATGTTGGCTACCAACAGGCTTAATAATTACCTCCTCCATACCCTTTTTTTCTTGATAACTGAATTGTGTTCTTCAAATAACTGCAGCAAATTGCATCCATTATCCCGACGGGCCATAATCCCCAAAACTCCACCTTGAAGAAAAAACTGAGTGCATCCTGATAATCGGCTTGTGTCAACAACGCTCGCAACTCGACTTGTCATAGGATAAACTTTGTGTCATGATCCAGCAGCGGAACATCGTACTTCATGGATGCCATGCGTAGATTAAATTTGTGTTCACAAAATAGTACAAGCCGGTAGAAAAATTCTTGACAGAATTAATATGCGGAGCAGACGAAAAATAGGATAAATAGCACCTGGTTGTGTTTACGGGAGCAACGGGATATACTGCACAATAATCAACGTGCACTGTAGCCTCCAAGTGATGAACAGGAGCACTAGCAGCAGCCTTATCCAGAGTAGTAATAGTATTGTACTGTACTATTTGTTTGGTTGATGCTAAGTAGCAGCAGCACATCAGCACAACGTGGCCTGAATCTCGAGACTTGAAGCCGGTTGCTTTGGTAAGCACCAGCGGCAGCTAGGCGGACCGTGCCAGAACGATGGAGTTGCAGCGAAGCCGCTCGTGTGATCTGCGCGCGTACGAACGGTTCCCGTCGATCTCGACGGAACCTGCGACTTGACGTATCGCCAGCGCACAACAGCCTTCGAGAAAAGTTAACCTCGTCGACCCGATTGCTCGGTGACGCGTAGATTGAATCCTCGTCGGTCTCGGCGGATTGCGGCGGCGGCGGACCGCAGCCCTAAATCTCTCGTCTTAAACTCGTGTCTATAACTTGACTCTGATATCACTTATTAAATAATAACGAGAAATAAATGAGACAAGGAGACACGGATTTTTACGTGGAAATCCTTACGGGAGAAAACCACGAAACGCACGGCGGCGTATCACTATAATTGGGAGGAGTATTACATTACACGAGAGGACAAACCCTCTACGTGCTAATCTGCTGGAGATCTCTCTCTTATCTATTCTATTACTAGCTGGTACTATATAAAGGGGCAAACAATTCTCTTTCTTGGTGGACACGAAACAGAGTTGTAGTCGATTATGCTACGTCTAGCACGGTTGGCATGCCTTAGTCCGGTAGGACTCCATCTGTAGTACAACACTTGTATGGGATTCGGAACACAATAAAATAACACTCCAAGGCATCCGCTGCCGTGGCACGAAAAAATAGTAAGGTGTCGTCCGTAAACAGTAAGTGCGAGATGCCCGGCGCCCGCGGACACACACACTGGGGTGATACTTCCATTTTGCACCTTCTGCTTAAGAATAGCATCAAGCCCGTCAGCAACGAATAAGAAAAGGAAAGGTGACAAAGGGTCTCCTTGCCGTAACCCATGTGACGGGGCGAACGAATCCGAGCTGGCTCCATTAACTTTGACACTGTATGTCACCGAGGTCACGCACGTCATGATCCAGTGCACCCACCGGTGATCGAAGCCAAGCTATTCCATCATTTGCCTTAGGAATTCTCAATCCACTCTGTCATATGCCTTGGACAAATCGAGCTTGTATGCACAAACACTTCTACTCGGGTCCTTCTCCTGTTTGATGGTGTGTATACACTCGAAAGCAATGAAAGCATTGTCAGTGATAAGTCTACCCAGGACGTAGGCGCTCTGTTCCGGAGCAATGATCTCATCCAACAATGGCCTCAACCGGTTCACCAGGCACTTCGAAATGACCTTATATGTAACATTACACAGGCTTATGGGACGATACTCTGACAAGCTAGTTGGGTCATTTACCTTGGGGATCAGAATTATGGAAGTGACATTTACTCCCTCTGGCATAATGCCCGTCTCAAAAAATTGCCTCACTGCCTCGATCATCTCCTCTTTCAAAGTACCCCAATGACGCTGAAAAAATCTGGCTAGGAAGCCGTCCGGACCAGGCGCTTTGAGTGGCCCTATCTGGAAGAGGGCATCACTAATTTCCTTGTCTAAGAAGGGCGCACACAGTTTGTCGTTCATGTCAGCAATAACCTTAGCTTGAAAGAGCTGGATAACCTCCTCTGGATCAATATTGGGATCAGCTGCAAACATGTTCTCAAAATATTGTTGTGCCATCTTCAGCATAGTATTCTGGTCCTGCTGCCATACTCCATGACTATCCATCAATCCCTTGATTCTATTCTTTCTAACTCGCCATACTGCTTTACGATGAAAAAATTGCGTGTTTCTGTCTCCTTTTTTCAACCAAGCAATGCGGGAGCGTTGGAGCCACATCATCTCTTCACGATACAGCAGCTCATTCATAGCATCCATTTCCTTCCTTAGTTCTACTCGGTCTGCGTTCATGTGCATGAGTTCTTGTAGGCGTGACCGAGATTTTTCCAATTCTCTAGTAACATTCCCAAACTTTTTATTGCTCCAGGAGTGCAGCTTACCCATCACCTGGCCAAGTGCCAAATGAACATCGCGCAGGTTTCTCTTGCTGCCGCCTCCTTCCATGCACTTGCCACAACCTTATCCATGTTGGGGAACGCAGTAATTTCAAAAAATTTCCTACGCACACGCAAGATCATGGTGATGCACAGCAACGAGAGGGGAGAGTGTTGTCTACGTACCAACGCAGACCGACTGCGGAAGCGATCACACAACGTAGAGGAAGTAGTCGTACGTCTTCTTCCCGATCCGACCGATCCAAGCACCGTTACTCCGGCACCTCCGAGTTCTTAGCACACGTACAGCTCGATGGCGTTCCTCGGGCTCCGATCCAGCAAAGCGTCGAGGAAGAGTTCCGTCAGCACGACGGCGTGATGACGATCTTGATGTACTACCGACGCAGGGCTTCGCCTAAGCACTACAACGGTACGATCGAGGTGGAATTTGGTGGCAGGGGGCACCGCACACGGCTAAGGAACGATCTCAAGGATCAACTTGTGTGCCTTGGGGTGTCCCCTGCCCCCGTATATAAAGGTTGGAGGAGAGGGGGCCGGCCGGCCAGGGAGAGGGAGGCGCAGGGGAGTCCTACTCCCACCGGGAGTAGGACTCCTCCCTCCAATCCTAATCCAATTAGGACTCTCGGGGAAAAAGGAGAGAGAAGGGGGGGCCGGCCCCTTCTCCTAGTCCTACTAGGACTTGGGGAAGGGGGGGCGCCGGCCAGCTTGGGCTTGTCCCTTTTTTCTTTTTCCACTAAGGCCCAATAGGCCCATTAGTCTCCCGGGGGGTTCCGGTAACCCTCCCGGTATTCCGGAAAATCCCGATTTCATCCGGAACACTTCCTATGTCCAAACATAGGCTTCCAATATATCAATCTTTACGTCTCGACCATTCCGAGACTCCTCGTCATGTCCGTGATCTCATCCGGGACTCCGAACAACCTTCGGTACATCAAAATGCATAAACTCATAATAACTGTCATCGTAACGTTAAGCGTGCGGACCCTACGGTTCGAGAACAATGTAGACATGACCGAGACACGTCTCCGGTCAATAACCAATAGCGGGACCTGGATGCCCATATTGGCTCCTACATATTCTACGAAGATCTTTATCGGTCAGACCGCATAACAACATACGTTGTTCCCTTTGTCATCGGTATGTTACTTGCCCAAGATTCGATCGTCGGTATCCAATACCTAGTTCAATCTCGTTACCGGCAAGTCTCTTTACTCGTTCCGTAATACATCATCTCACAACTAACATATTAGTTGCAGTGCTTGCAAGGCTTATGTGATGTGCATTACCGAGAGGGCCCAGAGATACCTCTCCGACAATCGGAGTGACAAACCCTAATCTCGAAATACGCCAACCCAACATATACCATTGGAGACACCTGTAGTACTCCTTTATAATCACCCAGTTACGTTGTGACGTTTGGTAGTACCCAAAGTGTTCCTCCGGTAAACGGGAGTTGCATAATCTCATAGTTACAGGAACATGTATAAGTCATGAAGAAAGCAATAGCAACATACTAAACGATCGGGTGCTAAGCTAATGGAATGGGTCATGTCAATCAGATCATTCAACTAATGATGTGACCTCGTTAATCAAATAACAACTCTTTGTTCATGGTTAGGAAACATAACCATCTTTGATTAACGAGCTAGTCAAGTAGAGGCATACTAGTGACACTCTGTTGGTCTATGTATTCACACATGTATTATGTTTCCGGTTAATACAATTCTAGCATGAATAATAAACATTTATCATGATGTAAGGAAGTAAATAACAACTTTATTATTGCCTCTAGGGCATATTTCCTTCAGTCTCCCACTTGCACTAGAGTCAATAATCTAGTTCACATTGCCATGTGATTTAACAGCAATAGTTAACATCACCATGTGATTAACACCCATAGTTCACATCGTCATGTGACCAACACTCAAAAGGTTTACTAGATTCAGTAATCTAGTTCACATATCTATGTGATTAACACCCAAAGAGTACTAAGGTGTGATCATGTTTTGCTTGTGAGATAATTTTAGTCAACGGGTCTGTGACATTCAGATCCGTAAGTATTTTGCAAATTTCTATGTCAACAATACTCTGCATGGAGCTACTCTAGCTAATTGCTCCCACTTTTAATATGTATCCAGATTGAGACTTAGAATCATCTGGATCAGTGTCAAAACCTTGCATCGACGTAACCCTTTACGACGAACCTTTTTGTCACGTCCATAATCGAGAAACATATCCTTATTTCACTAAGGATAATTCTGACCGCTGTCTAGTGATCTACTCCTAGATCACTATTGTACTCCCTTGCCAAAATCAGTGTAGGGTATACAATAGATCTGGTACACAGCATGGCATACTTTATAGAACCTATGGCCAAGGCATAGGGAATGACTTTCATTCTCTTTCTATCTTCTGCCGTGGTCGGGTTTTGAGTCTTACTCAACTTCACACCTTATAATACAGGCAAGAACTTTTTCTTTGACTGCTCCATTTTGAACTACTTCAAAATCTTGTTAAGGTATGTACTCATTGAAAAAACTTATCAAGCGTCTTGATCTATCTCTATAGATCTTGAAGCTCAATACGTAAGCAGCTTCACCGAAGTCTTTCTTTGAAAAACTCATTTCAAACACTCCTTTATGCTTTACAGAATAATTCTACATTATTTCCGATCAACAATATGTCAATCACATATACTTATCAGAAATGCTGTAGTGCTCCCACTCACTTTCTTGTAAATACAGGCTTCACCGCAAGTCTGTATAAAATTATATGCTTTGATCAACTTATCAAAGCGTATATTCCAACTCCGAGATGCTTGCACCAGTCCACAGATGGATCGCTGGTGCTTGCATATTTTGTTAGCACCTTTTGGATTGACAAAACCTTCTAGTTGCATCACATACAACTCTTCTTTAATAAATCCATTAAGGAATGTAGTTTTGTTTATCCATTTGCCAGATTTCATAAAATGCGGCAATTGCTAACATGATTCGGACAGACTTAAGCATAGATACGAGTGAGAAACTCTCATCGTAGTCAACACCTTGAACTTGTCGAAAACCTTTTGCGACAATTCTAGCTTTGTGGATAGTAACACTACTATCAGCGTCCGTCTTCCTCTTGAAGATCCATTTATTCTCAATTGCTTGCCGATCATCGGGCAAGTCAACCAAAGTCCATACTTTGTTCTCATACATGGATCCCATCTCAGATTTCATGGCCTCAAGCCACTTTGCGGAATCTGGGCTTACCATCGCTTCTTCATAGTTCATAGGTTCATCATGATCTAGTAGCATGACTTCCAGAATTGGATTACCGTACCACTCTGGTGCGGATCTCACTCTGGTTGATCTACGTGGTTCAGTAGTATCTTGTCCTGAAGTTTCATGATCATCATCATTAGCTTCCTCACTAATTGGTATAGGTGTCGCAGAAACAGTTTTCTATGATGTACTATTTTCCAATAAGGGAGCAGGTACAGTTACCTCGTCAAGTTCTACTTTCCTCCCACTCACTTCTTTCGAGAGAAACTCCTTCTCTAGAAAGTTTCCGAACTTAGCAACAAAAGTCTTGCCTTCGGATCTGTGATAGAAGGTGTATCCAATAGTTTCCTTTGGATATCCTATGAAGACACATTTCTCCGATTTGGGTTCGAGCTTTATCAGGTTGAAGCTTTTTCACATAAGCATCGCAGCCCCAAACTTTAAGAAACGACAACTTTGGTTTCTTGCCAAACCATAGTTCATAAGGCGTCGTCTCGACGGATATAGATGGTGCCCCTTTTTAACGTGAATGCAGCTGTCACTAATGCATGACCCCAAAAACGATAGTGGTAAATCAGTAAGAAACATCATAGATTGCACTATATCCAATAGAGTACGGTTATGACGTTGGGACACACCATTATGCTGTGGTGTTCCATATGGCATGATTTTGTGAAACCATTCCACATTGTTTCAATTGAAGACCAAACTCGTAACTCAAATATTTTACCTCTGCGATCATATCGCAGAAACTTTTATTTTTCTTGTTACGATGATTTTTCACTTCACTCTAAAAATCTTTGAACTTTTCAAATGTTTTAGACTTATGTTTCATCAAGTAGATATACTCATATCTGCTCAAATCATCTGTGAAGATCATAAAATAATGATACCTGTCGCGAGCCTCAATATTCATCGGACCACATACATCAGTATGTATGATTTCCAACAAATCTGTTGCTTGCTCCATTGTTCGGAAGAACAGAGTTTTAGTCATCTTGCCCATGAGGCATGGTTCGCAAGCATCAACTGATTCATAATCAAGTGATTCAAAAAGCCCATCAGCATGGAGTTTCTTCATGCGCTTTACACCAATATGACCTAAACGGCAGTGCCACAAATAAGTTGCACTATCATTATTAACTTTGCATCTTTTGGTTTCAATATCATGAATATGTGTATCACTACGATCGAGATCCAGTGAACTTGTTTCATTGGGTGTATGATCATCGAAGGTTTTATTCATGTAAACAGAACAACAATTATTCTCTGACTTTAATGAATAACCGTATTGCAATAAACATGATCAAATCATATTCATGCTCAACGCAAAAACCAAATAACACTTATTTAGGTTCAACACTAATACCGAAATTATAGGGAGTGTGCGATGATGATCATATCAATCTTGGAACCACTTCCAACACACATCGTCACTTCACCCTTAACTAGTCTCTATTTATTCCGCATCTCCCGTTTCGAGTTACTAATCTTAGCAACTGAACTAGTATCAAATACTAAGGGTTTGCTATAAACACTAGTAAAGTACACATCAATAACATGTATATCAAATATACTTATGTTCACTTTGCCATCCTTCTTATCCGCCAATCACTTGGGGTAGTTCCGCTTCCAGTGACCAGTCCCTTTGCAGTAGAATCACTTAGTCTCAGGCTTAGGATCAGACTTGGGCTTCTTCACTTGAGCAGCAACTTGCTTGCCGTTCTTCTTGAAGTTCCCCTTCTCCCCTTTGCCCTTTTCTTGAAACTAGTGGTCTTGTCAACCATCAACAATTGATATTTTTCTTGATTTCTACCTTCGTTGATTTCAGCATCACGAAGAGCTTGGGAGTTGTTTCCGTTATCCCTTGCATATTATAGTTCATCACGAAGTTCTATTAACTTGGTGATGGTGACTAGAGAATTCTGTCAATCACTATCTTATCTGGAAGATTAACTCCCACTTAATTCAAGCGATTGTAGTACCCAGACAATCTGAGCACATGCTCATTAGTTGAGCGATTCTCCTCCATCTTTTAGCTATAGAACTTGCTGGAGACTTCATGTCTCTCAACTCGGGTATTTGCTTGAAATATTAACTTCAACTCCTGGAACATCTCATATGGTCCATGACGTTCAAAACGTCTTTGAAGTCCCGATTCTAAGCCGTTAAGCATGGTGCACTAAACTATCAAGTAGTCATCATATTGAGCTAGCCAAACGTTCATAACGTCTGCATCTGCTCCTGCAATAGGTCTGTCACCTAGCGGTGCATCAAGGACATAATTCTTCTGTGCAGCAATGAGGATAAACCTCAGATCATGGATCTAATCCGCATCATTGCTACTAACATCTTTCAACACAATTTTCTCTAGGAACATATCAAAATAAACACAGGGAAGCAACAACGCGAGCTATTGATCTACAACATGATTTGCAAAATACTACCAGGACTAAGTTCATGATAAATTTAAGTTCAATTTAATCATATTACTTAAGAACTCCCACTTAGATAGACATCCCTCTAATCCTCTAAGTGATCACGTGATCCAAATCAACTAAACCATAACCGATCATCACGTGAGATGGAGTAGTTTTCAATGGTGAACATCGTTATGTTGATCATATCTACTATATGATTCACGCTCGACCTTTCGGTCTCCGTGTTCCGAGGCCATATCTGTATATGCTTGGCTCGTCAAGTATAACCTGAGTATTCTGCATGTGCAACTGTTTTGCACCCGTTGTATTTGAACGTAGAGCTTATCACACCCGATCATCACGTGGTGTCTGGGCACGAAGAACTTTGGCAACGGTGCATACTCAGGGAGAACACTTCTTGATAATTTAGTGAGAGATCATCTTATAATGCTACCGTCAATCAAAGCAAGATAAGATGCATAAAAAGATAAACATCACATGCAATCAATATAAGTGATATGATATGGCCATCATCATCTTGTGCTTGTGATCTCCATCTCCGAAGTACTGTCATGATCTATATCGTCACCGGCATGACACCATGATCTCCATCATCTTGATCTATATCAAGGTGTCGTCACGTGGTCGTCTCGCCAACACTTGCTCTTGCAACTATTGCTATCGCATAGCGATAAAGTACAGCAATTATTGGGCGCTTGCATCTTATGCAATAGATAGACAACCATAAGGCTTTTGCCAGTTGCCAATAACTTCAACAAAACATGATCATCTTATACAACAACTTATAACTCATCACGTTTTGACCATATCACATCACAACATGCCCTGCAAAAACAAGTTAGACGTCCTCTACTTTGTTGTTGCAAATTTTACGTAGCTGCTACGGGCTTTAGCAAGAACCAATCTTACCTACGCATCAAAACCACAACGATAGTTTGTCAAATAGACTCCGTTTTAACCTTCGCAAGGACCGGGCGTAGCCACACTCGGTTCAACTAAAGTTGGAGAAACAGTCACCCGCAAGTCACCTATGTGCAAAGCACGTCGGGGAAACCGGTCTCGCGTAAGCGTACGCGTAATGTCGGTCCGGGCCGCTTCATCCAACAATACCGCCGAACCAAAGTATGACATGCTGGTAGGCAGTATGACTTATATCGCCCACAACTCACTTGTGTTCTACTCGTGCATATAACATCAAACCATAAAACCTAGGCTCGGATGCCACTGTTGGGGAACGCAGTAATTTCAAAAAATTTCCTACGCACACGCAAGATCATGGTGATGCACAGCAACGAGAGGGGAGAGTGTTGTCTACGTACCAACGCAGACCGACTGCGGAAGCGATCACACGACGTAGAGGAAGTAGTCGTACGTCTTCTTCCCGATCCGACCGATCCAAGCACCGTTACTCCGGCACCTCCGAGTTCTTAGCACACGTACAGCTCGATGACGTTCCTCGGGCTCCGATCCAGCAAAGCGTCGAGGAAGAGTTCCGTCAGCACGACGGCGTGATGACGATCTTGATGTACTACCGACGCAGGGCTTCGCCTAAGCACTACAACGGTACGATCGAGGTGGAATTTGGTGGCAGGGGGCACCGCACACGGCTAAGGAACGATCTCAAGGATCAACTTGTGTGCCTTGGGGTGTCCCCTGCCCCCGTATATAAAGGTTGGAGGAGAGGGGGCCGGCTGGCCAGGGAGAGGGAGGCGCAGGGGAGTCCTACTCCCACCGGGAGTAGGACTCCTCCCTCCAATCCTAATCCAATTAGGACTCTCGGGGAAAAAGGAGAAAGAAGGGGGGGGCAGCCCCTTCTCCTAGTCCTACTAGGACTTGGGGAAGGGGGGGCGCCGGCCAGCTTGGGCTTGTCCCTTTTCTCTTTTTCCACTAAGGCCCAATAGGCCCATTAGTCTCCTGGGGGGTTCCGGTAACCCTCCCGGTATTCCGGTAAAATCCCGATTTCACCCGGAACACTTCCTATGTCCAAACATAGGCTTCCAATATATCAATCTTTACGTCTCGACCATTCCGAGACTCCTCGTCATGTCCGTGATCTCATCCGGGAATCCAAACAACCTTCGGTTCATCAAAATGCATAAACTCATAATAACTGTCATCGTAACGTTAAGCGTGCGGACCCTATGGTTCGAGAACAATGTAGACATGACCGAGACACGTCTCCGGTCAATAACCAATAGCGGGACCTAGATGCCCATATTGGCTCCTACATATTCTACGAAGATCTTTATCGGTCAGACCGCATAACAACATACGTTGTTCCCTTTGTCATCGGTATGTTACTTGCCCGAGATTCGATCGTCGGTATCCAATACCTAGTTCAATCTCATTACCGGCAAGTCTCTTTACTCGTTCCGTAATACATCATCTCACAACTAACATATTAGTTGCAGTGCTTGCAAGGCTTATGTGATGTGCATTACCGAGAGGGCCCAGAGATACCTCTCCGACAATCGGAGTGACAAACCCTAATCTCGAAATACGCCAACCCAACATATACCATTGGAGACACCTGTAGTACTCCTTTATAATCACCCAGTTACGTTGTGACGTTTGGTAGTACCCAAAGTGTTCCTCCGATAAACGGGAGCTGCATAATCTCATAGTTACAGGAACATGTATAAGTCATGAAGAAAGCAATAGCAACATACTAAACGATCGGGTGCTAAGCTAATGGAATGGGTCATGTCAATCAGATCATTCAACTAATGATGTGACCTCGTTAATCAAATAACAACTCTTTGTTCATGGTTAGGAAACATAACCATCTTTGATTAACGAGCTAGTCAAGTAGAGGCATACTAGTGACACTCTGTTGGTCTATGTATTCACACATGTATTATGTTTCTGGTTAATACAATTCTAGCATGAATAATAAACATTTATCATGATGTAAGGAAATAAATAATAACTTTATTATTGCCTCTAGGGCATATTTCCTTCAATCCAAAGCCGGTTCCCGTTCCCACATCAGCTCCTACAGACGACTGCGCCTAGGCCTGGGCGCCGTGTCCGGTGTACACCGCACCAAGACCGGACAATGGTCCGAGCACGGGGAGACAAGGTGAGACACTGCTGCATCCGCAAACAGATCCCGTCATGAATTCATTGCCACGGCACGATCAAGCCGCACTTGAACATTAGCACGGCCGCCTCTTCTGTTATTATATGTGAAAGGATAACCTGCAAAACCCAGATCTATTAGTCCGCAGGTTTCCAAAGCATCCCGGAAGTTGAGCATTTGCCCGAGGGCCCGCGGTGTCTCGGTCATGTGTTCATAATCCCACATCGCCTCATTGAAGTCTCCAACGAGCATCCAAGGCAGATTGCTTCTACTGTGAAGCCGGCGTATTCCATCCCATACAATATGCCTATTCACTGTTCTAGGTTCCCCATACACAAAAGTGACACGCCAAGGAGGATCATTAGGGAACAGTCTCACATCACTAGTAGAAAAAGGGTCAAACGTGAAGCACATTAGTGCCGGTTTGTATTTGAGCCGGTACTAATGGTACCATTATTGCCGGTTCGAACGGATTTGCATTAATGCCGGTTCGTGTTGAACCTTTAGTACCGGTTCGTGGCACGAACCGGTACTAAAGGGGTGGTGGCAGGCTGGCGTCAGGCCAGGGCCCCACGATCACCTTTAGTACCGGTTCGTGGCACGAACCGGTACTAAAGGTCTAACCTTTAGTACCGGTTCGTGCCATGAACCGGTACTAACGGGGTCTGACCTATAGTACCGGTTGGAGACACAAACCGGCACTATAGGGCAATTTTCGAACTCTACCCCCCCCCCCCCCCCCCCCCCACCCCTCCCCCGTGGATCGCCTTTTCAGTTTTTTAAAAAATAAACGAAAATGATGGAAATGTCAAAAAAATAAAAGAAAATAAGTTTCCCATGTGATATGTGGTCTAGTTGTTGGGAAAATTTGCAAATGTGAATTTTGACTTTATTTGTAAAATCTCTCTGAAATTTGTAAAAATGGACAGAACTTTTGCATACTAACTCGGATGAAAAGGTTTTTTATATGCTTTCATTGGGGCGTGTTAGTGTTGATGCCCCAGCAAACTGCTTTGATTTTCGTTCAGACTCTTGTTCTACTTTTATGGACATGGTAATTGCTGTACTGATAAAGTGGGATGAAAGCCTAATTCAAAGGAGTCTAGTTACCTGCACCTCCGTTCTTTTTTTTTCTATCGCGAGGAGGTGGCTGGCCCTTCAGGTTTACATCTCCACATACATAGATTGATACCGAATATTGGACATAATGATAGTTTTTTAGATCAACATAATTATAGTTAACGTGTAGAATGAACTCCCCACAGAAAGAACATGTACAGTCGGTTGTAAAAAATAGTTTTACTCCATCTATGTTTTCTCAACAATGGGTGTTTTTGCCGACTCATAATGAAGAACAAAGGGTATACAAACACAACAAAAACACACTCCATATTTGCATAACAAGGATGCACACGATCAAACCAATGCACACACACAAAAGATCCCACTGACAAAAGGAAAATCATACAAGATGGAATCTATGCCAAGGTGGAAAAAAGAAAAAGAAAAGACCCCAGAAGCGATCAAAATAGCGCTCGACAAAATGCAGCAAAAACCATCGGCACCGACCATATCTTGCAACAAAATGGTTACGAGTAAGGTTCTCCAAAAGCAACGCCTCTACAAAGAAAATGATACACAAGCGCCACCTTCGCCACATCCAACCACCAAATCCTAGACTGTGGGTTTTCACCTAGAAGAACAAGTCCAAACAAGTTCCAAGCAAAGGCTTCAACAAGGAAACAACGTGAAATATCGCCATTGCCAGGTATGACCAACTGTGGTCAGACCTAGGGTTTTCATCATAGAGCATGAAACTGGGTACCCAAGAAGTCCTCATGTGTCGTTGCCTCCACTTTCCGCGATCCTAGCAGCACATGTGTAGTGAGGCCATCAATTTGGGAGGACGAAGTCAGCACTGCAAAAATCCCATTTCGGGACACTTCTGAGTCCCAACACTGCATCCGAGGTGGAGTCGGTGGTAGATCTGTAATAGACAATAGTACCACCATACATCGCATGTTGCTCTGTTTGTACTCATGTGTTGCAACAACTCACAGGCTGGCATATCAAGAAGGAAAATCCGGTCAGAGCCCATCCACATGGGCATAGAGAATTAATATTTGACATAGTCATATCATATACATGCTCTTTTTCACACACCCAAATCATGCATGCCATAGCTCCTCTTTTTTTGTTTGCAAATGCCATGGCTATTAAATTGGAACAATAGATCCTCCAAAAGATACTTACAATAGACAAAGAAGTTGTAGACTGGCGTGACTCATATGGTTAGGTTTTATGTGGTGAAACCAGCCCACTAGCGTTCAAGTTCTAGACCTGACATTGGTGCAAACATTTTGCTGGGTTTATTTCAGGCTTTTCGGTGATGTTAGAGGAGACATCCCCGTCCTCTATGAGGCGCTTGCTATTATTTTGTGAATCTTAAGATGTTGTGTCGTCTCTATAGCTCGGAGATGCTCATAAGGGTCGAGTATACGTGCGTGTGTGCTTTCTTCATAGGGATGAGTGTATACGAGCATCTGCGATTATACTGTGTCGGAAGAAAAAAAATGCACAAAGAAGCTAGCAGTATCCGTTTCCTATTAAGTACTGGTCTTGGATATCGATACAGTCGGTTCTCCTTTTGATCGCCAGAGGAGCAGCAGGACAACAAATTCCTGACGGCGTACGTGTGCGCGTTCGTGTCTTTGTGGGCACGGCATGTATGCGCAGGGTAAGTTGTTGTTATTTATAAGAGAACGACGAATCGGTCGTGACCTACCAACTAGAGAACCCTTTGGCACGCACATAGCTCGAGAGCCATGGGGAACAAGATGACCCAGGTCCTGTCCTACTACCACACAGAGCGGGTGCTGGTGAAGGCGCGGATGGAGGAGGGCGGGTGCCTCACGGAGTTTGACGACGCGCGGCGGTGGTGCGAGAAGAGGGAGCTGAAGGGCGCCGGCTCCGACGTGCACTGGTGTATGGACAAGACGGCGAAGCTGCGCGAGTGCATGCAGTGCAACGAGGCGCACTTCAGGACCTGCATCCGCGACATGGAGAAGGGGCTCGACCACGACGACAATGTCTGGAGGATAGGATGGTACACCACACCGCTGCCCGAGGACCAGCGCTGGAAGTGGAGGTGGTGGACCGGCATGATTAGGCCATAGATCATCCATCCATCAATTTCTACTTGATTCCTTCCATCGGTTCAAGCAAAGCTAGCTAGATACTTTAGATACACATAGTTACTTTAGATAGATACATATAGTTACTATTAATGTTTTTGCCATGAACTAGGGATAGAGTGTTAATTCCTTGGATCGAAAGATTTATAGCTTAACTACTTGTGTATTTAAACTCTTGATAATTTGTACTATAGGTTTGATTCTCGCTCGATTGACCCATACACAGCCAATTGGTAGACGGCGTGAGCGTTGGCCTAGATAGCGGGGGCGCGGGGCATAATAGCGAAGGAGATTGTTGAAGGGATTAGATTGTCCTGTCAACCTTGTATGTATTCACGAAAGTCTAACATAAAAAACAAATAAAAATATATTTATTTACACATCGCGCAACCTACGGGCAGGACCTTATGCACATATCCTACCATCACAAATCGGGTTACCTATCGAGCTTACCTATGTGTGAAGATGGTGGACCATACCCCTACCCATTTGGATCGGGTGCCCATGGACGCGGTTGCTCATGGTTAGATTGCTGAGTTGATAGTAGATTGATAGCAATGTTATACAGTTCATCATATTGGTAAAATTTGAACCCACATGGACAATAGATGGAGGAAGAATATGTATGGGTAGACACTCTTCATATTGAATCACAGAAATGTGTATGCCCTATTGCAACACACAGGAAATTACTTAGTATACTACTAGCATATATGCATATGCGTTGTAACGGGAGAAAAAAATAATATGCATTTAAAGTTAGTGAGAATTATATGTGCAAGAAAAACCCTCTGTGCAGGTGAAAAAGTAATATTTAGCTTCTTGGTTTCGCCGGGTGTGAAGTAATAAATCCGCTATTTTTTTCATTCATTGATCGATGGCATTTAAGAGTTTGTTACGTCATCGTACGCCAGAGAAGGCCCGTGAATTATTCAATCTACTTTTCTTTTAAATCGAGGAGATTTAAATGTATGAAGTTTCTGAATATTGTAGGAAACATCTACTATTTTTTAAGCCATAACATTTAAAAAAATTATGTACACTTTCAGAAAAAGCAAACAAAATTACAAGAACATCTTTTAAAATTCACAGACATTTTTTTTGAAAACAGAAACTTTTTTATAAAAACACGAACATTATTTGAATTTGTGACATTTTTTAGAACGGGAACATGTGTTGAAATTCATAATATTTTTCGAAAATGTGTATCTTTTAACATTATTTTGAATTGTGAAAAATTCACTAAAACAATAATAGTTTTCGAATTTGCAGCATTTTGAATCCATTTTCTAGAAATCTTGAACAGTTTTGAAAAACAATAAAAGTTTCTGAAAAAATGGGAAACTTTTTTGAAGTTCCGAATATTTTTCAAAATAGCAACATTGGAATTCTGAACATTTTTTGAGAATTTTGAATTTATGAAATAAATTTTATAAGAAAAATAAACTTGAAAAGGGAAAAAGAGACAGGGGAAGGAAAATAAAAATAGAAGTAAAACACAGAAACAAAGAAAAATGAGCCAGCCCATTATTCGTTGTCCTGTGCGAAGCTCTGGCTATTTGTTTCTTTGTGCAGAAAATACAATTTTTCTAGCTGCGTGGGCAGAAAAATAAGTTGGCACGAACCGGAACTAATGGGGTTGAGACCTTTAGTCCCGGTTCGTGCCACGAACCGGTACTAAAGGTCCCATTTTCAAACTCTACCCCCCCTCCCCCCCGTGGATCGCCTTTTCAGTTTTAAAAAAATAAAAGAAAATAATGGAAATGTCAAAAAAATAAAAGAAAATAAGTTTCTCATGTGATATGTGGTCTAGTTGTTGGGAAAATTTGCAAATGTGAATTTTGACTTTATTTGCAAAATCTCTCTGAAATTTGTAACAATGGGCATAACTTTTGCATACTAACTCGGATGAAAAAGTTTTTTATATGAAAAATCATCTACTCGAAAAGTTACATCCAAATTTAACCGGGGGGAACCCCGTTAAACATTTTCAAAATCCTCAAAAACCTAATAGAAAAAAAGTTACGGGGCTTTTAAGATCTAGAGTGGAAAAAATTGAAAAATATTCAAACAGTGGGCAAACTATGGTCAAACAATGGTCAAACTAATTATTCTAGAATATTAGTGTTACTAAATAATTATTTTAATTATTTCAATTTTGGTCAAATCTGGTTAAACTGTGGTCAACTGTGGTCAAACTATGGTCAAACAATGGTCAAAGTAATTATTCAAGAAATATTAGTGTTACTAAATAATTATTGTTTTTTAAAACAATAGTTTCAAACTCAAACAGTGAAATGTGTCACTTCATGCTCAAGCAAAATTCCTGAAGGTTAATAGGATTGACATCTTATTATTGTCAGGAAAACAACAAGTGCAGACTTGGAGCGTGGGAGAATAGAACCCGGAAGTTAAGCATGCTTGGGCTGGAGTAGTGAGAGGGATGGGTGACCGGTTGGGAAGTTAGATGATTTGGAATGATGAGGGGTGATAAAAGAATAAATTGAGAAGTGATGAGGGGTGGTGATTACAGACTAGAGGTTAAAATAATTCAGAAATTTGAAAATAAAAAAATTTCATTTTTTTTTCAAAAACCTGTGGCGGCCTTTAGTCGCGGTTAGCCACAAGAACCGGGACTAAAGACTTTTGTCGCGGTCCGTAAGAGCCGCGGCTAAAGGGGGGGGGTCTTTAGTCGCGCTTATTTAGTCCCGGTTGCACAGCCGGGACTAAAGGCTGTTGCGAACCGGGACTAAAGGGCTTTTTTCTACCAGTGTGAATCACAGAAATGTGTATGCCCTATTGCAACACACAGGAAATTACTTAGTATACTACTAGCACATATGCACATGCGTTGCAACGGGCGAAAAAAAATAATATGCATTTAAAGTTAGTGAGAATTATATGTGCAAGAAAAACCCTCTGTGCAGGTGAAAAAGTAATATTTAGCTTCTTGGTTTCGCCGGGTGTGAAGTAATAAATCCGCTATTTTTTTCATTCATTGATCGATGGCATTTAAGAGTTTGTTACGTCATCGTACGCCAGAGAAGGCCCGTGAATTATTCAATCTACTTTTCTTTTAAATCAAGGAGATTTTAATATATGAAGTTTCTGAATATTATAGGAAACATGAACTATTTTTTAAACCATAACATTTAAAAAAATTATGTACACTTTCAGAAAAAGCAAACAAAATTACAAGAACATCTTTTAAAATTCACAAACATTTTCTTGAAAACAGAAACTTTTTTATAAAAACACGAACATTATTTGAATTTGTGACATTTTTTAGAACGGGAACATGTGTTGAAATTCATAATATTTTTCGAAAATGTGTATCTTTTAACATTATTTTGAATTGTGAAAAATTCACTAAAACAATAATAGTTTTCGAATTTGCAGCATTTTGAATCCATTTTCTAGAAATCTTGAACAGTTTTGAAAAACAATAAAAGTTTCTGAAAAAATGGGAAACTTTTTTGAAGTTCCGAATATTTTTCAAAATAGCAACATTGGAATTCTGAACATCTTTCTATAATTTGATATTTTTAAAATTCTGAACATTTTTTGAGAATTTTGAATTTATGAAATAAATTTTATAAGAAAAATAAACTTGAAAGGGGAAAAAGAGACAGGGGAAGGAGAATAAAAATAGAAGTAAAACACAGAAACAAAGAAAAAGGAGCCAGCCCATTATTCGTTGTCTTGAGCGAAGTTCTGGCTATTTGTTTCTTTGTGCAGAAAATAGAATTTTTCTAGCTGCGTGGGCAGAAAAATAAGTTGGGCTGGCTTCGTTGGGCCACAGGGCGCGGCCCATATACGAAATTCTGGAAAAGCATTTTTTTTCTAGTAGACGAACGCGGAAGAATTTAATACCGATAGAAAAAAATCTTTTCACGATGAACGGATTGAAAAATAGCTAAACATACCTTGCTTTATTAGTACATATAGATATAGTTATAGATATAGACTTAAGTGCTAGTTCTTTTTCTAGCTTTTTTGGGCTTTCAGAATAAGTTGCCCCCTACTCAGCTTATTCTAGAAGCTCAATCAAAATTTTCATTTTAGAAGCCTATTAATCAAATCTCAACTTCTAGGCTTCTAAAAAATAAATTTGGTTGGGTTTCTAGAATAAGCTGGATAGGGGACAGCTTATTTCAGCTTATTCTAAAAGTCATCAAAAAAACTGGCCCTAAATCATATGTAAGGTTTCTTTTCGTGTCGGATAGAACTCTTTGTCAACGCATTTATTTCCCCCTCTCATCATGCCCCTCCATCAATTTATTCATCCAACTGGGTTTTTTGGCCCACCACACCATATTAGATCGCACCTTCCCGTATGCCGTTCAATCACATCACATCAATTGAATTCCCTTTTATAGAACTACATCAATTTCACCTTAATTAACTTACCTTTTGCATCAATTTCGTATATCACATAATTTACTTTTTTTGCGGGGTTAAAGGGATTTCATTGCTCAAACAGGAGGAAGATCCTCCATACACAGATCAGGTACATTAGCAGGCCCTGACTTAAGCCATACCGCTGTCCTAGCTTCTACTCGACCAAACACACCTAATCTATGACTGACTAAATTTTGGAGCCTACTAATATGAGCAATAGACGTTTCCCTTTCACCGAGACGAGCCTTGACTTCATTGATTATCATCGCATGTTGCGATCTGTCATCCCTTCTCGCCTGGATAGAACTCACTGCACCCAGGCAATCCATCTCAACATCCACCGGGAGCGTCGACCATTGCATGGCCAAGTTCAGTCCCTCCAAACAAGCCAAGAGTTCAGCTTGCAGTGGACTAGCGCAATTGTGTAGGCTTCTACAGGCTGAGAAAATGATGGCGGCGCTACTGTCCCGCAAGATCATACCTACTCCAGCATCCCCAGTAGCTTCACAAAATGAGCCATCAACATTCAGTTTGACACGACCTGGCGCAGGAGCTAGCCACCTGACCGGTGGAGACGTGGGATGCTCCACATGCGGTAGCGTATCCGGCCGGGATTCAGCACTAATCACTATCTTGCCTTTTATAATGTCACCGGTTGGGCACCTCTGGATGGCAATGTGTTGGGGAACGTAGTAATTTCAAAAAATTTCCTACGCACACGCAAGATCATGGTGATGCATAGCAACGAGGGGAGAGTATGATCTACGTACCCTTGTAGATCGCAACGGAAGCTTTGACACAACGTGGAGGAAGTAGTCGTACGTCTTCTTCCCGATCCGACCGATCCAAGCACCGTTACTCCGGCACCTCCGAGTTCTTAGCACACGTTCAGCTCGATGACAATCCTCGGGCTCCGATCCAGCAAAGCGTCGAGGAAGAGTTCCGTCAACACGACGGCGTGATGACGATCTTGATGTTCTACCGACGCAGGGCTTCGCCTAAGCACTACAACGATATGACCGAGGTGGAATATGGTGGCAGGGGGCACCGCACACGGCTAAGGAACGATCACCAAGGATCAACTTGTGTGTCTATGGGGTGCCCCCTGCCTCAGTATATAAAGGATGGAGGAGGAGGAGGCCGGCCAAGGCTATTGGTGCGGCCAGGATGGGAGTCCTACTAGGACTCCAAGTCCTAGTAGGTGTCCATCAAGAGGGGAGGAAGGGAGAAGGAAGTGGAGGAGTAGGAAAGGTGGCCGGCCCCCTTTTCCCTAGGCCAATTCGGACTAGAGGGGAGGGGGGCGCAACAGCCTTTTTCCTCTTCCCACTAAAGCCCATCAAGGCCCATTACTTCTCCCGTAACTATCCGGTACTCCGAAAAATACCCGAATCACTCGGAACCTTTCCGATGTCCGAATATAGTCGTCCAATATATCGATCTTTACGTCTCGACCATTTCGAGACTCCTCGTCATGTCCCCGATCTCATCCGGGACTCTGAACTCCTTCGGTACATCAAAACTCATAATATAACTGTCATCGAAACCTTAAGCGTGCGGACCCTATGGTTCGAGAACAATGTAGACATGACCGAGACACGTCTCCAGTCAATAACCAATAGCGGGACCTGGATGCCCATATTGGCTCCTACATATTCTACGAAGATCTTTTATCGGTCAGACCGCATAACAACATACGTTGTTCCCTTTGTCATCGGTATGTTACTTGCCCGAGATTCTGTCGTCGGTATCCAATACCTAGTTCAATCTCGTTACCGGCAAGTCTCTTTACTCGTTCTGTAATACATCATCCCGCAACTAACTTATTAGTTGTAATGCTTGCAAGGCTTAAGTGATGCGCATTACCGAGAGGGCCCAGAGATACCTCTCCGACAATCGGAGTGACAAATCCTAATCTCGAAATACGCCAACTCAACATCTACCTTTGGAGCCACCTGTAGTACTCCTTTATAATCACCCAGTTACGTTGTGACGTTTGGTAGTACCCAAAGTGTTCCTCCGGTAAACGGGAGCTGCATAATCTCATAGTCATAGGAACATGTATAAGTCATGAAGAAAGCAATAGCAACATACTAAACGATCGGGTGCTAAGCTAATGGAATGGGTCATGTCAATCAGATCATTCAACTAATGATGTGACCTCGTTAATCAAATAACAACTCTTTGTTCATGGTTAGGAAACATAACCATCTTTGATTAACGAGCTAGTCTAGTAGAGGCATACTAGTGACACTCTGTTTGTCTATGTATTCACACATGTATTATGTTTCCGGTTAATACAATTCTAGCATGAATAATAAACATTTATCATGATATAAGGAAATAAATAATAACTTTATTATTGCCTCTAGGGCATATTTCCTTCAGTCTCCCACTTGCACTAGAGTCAATAATCTAGATCACATCACCATGTGATTAACATCGATACTTCACATCATCATGTGATTAACACCCATAGTTCACATCGCCATGTGACCAATACCCAAAGGGTTTACTAGATTCAGTAATCTAGTTCACATCGCTATGTGATTAACACCCAAAGAGTACTAAGGTGTGATCATGTTTTGCTTGTGAGAGAATCTTAGTCAACGGGTCTGCCACATTCAGATCCACATGTATTTTGCAAATTTCTATGTCAACAATGCTCTGCATGGAGCTACTCTAGCTAATTGCTCGCACTTTCAATATGTATCTAGACTGAGACTTAGAGTCATCTAGACTAGTGTCAAAACTTGCATCGGCGTAACCCATTACGACGAGCCTTTTGTCACGCCCATAATCGAGAAACATATCCTTATTTCACTAAGGATAATTCTGACCGCTGTCCAGTGATCTACTCCTAGATCACTATTGTACTCCCTTGCCAAATCAGTGTAGGGTATACAATAGATCTGGTATACAACATGACATACTTTATAGAACCTATGGCCAAGGCATAGGGAATGACTTTTATTCTCTTTCTATCTTCTGCCGTGGTCGGGCTTTGAGTCTTACTCAATTTCACACCTTGTAACACAGGCGAGAACTCCTTCTTTGACCGTTCCATTTTGAACTACTTCAAAATCTTGTCAAGGTATGTACTCATGGAAATACTTATCAAGCGTCTTGATCTATCTCTATAGATCTTGATGCTCAATATGCAAGTAGCTTCACCGAGGTCTTTCTTTGAAAAACTCCTTTCAAACACTCCTTTATGCTTTACAGATAATTCTACATTATTTCCGATCAACAATATGTCATTCACATATACTTATCAGAAATGCTGTAGTGCTCCCACTCACTTTCTTGTAAATACATGCTTCACCGCAAGTCTGTATAAAACCAAATGCTTTGATCACACTATCAAAGCGTTTATTCCAACTCCGAGAGGCTTGCACCAGTCCATAAATGGATCGCTGGAGCTTGCACACTTTGTTAGCTCCCTTTGGATCGACAAAACCTTCCGGTTTCATCATATACAACTCTTCTTCCAGAAATCCATTCAGGAATGCAGTTTTGACATCCATCTGCCAAATTTCATAATCATAAAATGCGACAATTGCTAACATGATTCTGACAGACTTAAGCATCGCTACGGGTGAGAAGGTCTCATCGTAGTCAACCCCTTGAACTTGTCGAAAACCTTTTGCGACAAGTCGAGCTTTATAGACAGTAATATTACCGTCAGCGTCAGTCTTTTTCTTGAAGATCCATTTATTCTCAATTGCTTGCCGATCATCGGGCAAGTCAACCAAAGTCCATACTTTGTTCTCATACATGGATCCCATCTCAGATTTCATGGCTTCAAGCCACTTTGCGGAATCTGGGCTCACCATCGCTTCTTCATAGTTCGTAGGTTCATCATGATCTAGTAGCATGACTTCCAGAACTGGATTACCGTACCACTCTGGTGTGGATCTCACTCTGGTTGATCTACGAGGTTCAGTAGTATCTTGTTCTGAAGTTTCATGATCATCATCATTAGCTTCCTCACTAATTGGTATAGGTGTCGCAGAAACAGTTTTCTGTGATGTACTACTTTCCAATAAGGGAGCGGGTACAGTTACCTCATCAAGTTCTACTTTCCTCCCACTCACTTCTTTCGAGGGAAACTCCTTCTCAAGAAAGTTTCCGAATTTAGCAACAAAAGTCTTGCCTTCGGATCTGTGATAGAAGGTGTACCCAACAGTAACTTTTGGGTATCCTATGAAGACATATTTCTCCGATTTGAGTTTGAGCTTATCGAGATGAAACTTTTTCACATAAGCATCGCAACTCCAAACTTTAAGAAACGACAGCTTAGGTTTCCTGCCAAACCATAGTTCACACGGTGTCGTCTCAACGGATTTAGATGGTGCCCTATTTAACGTGAATGCAGCTGTCTCTAATGCATAACCCCAAAACGATAGTGGTAGATCGGTAAGATACATCATAGATTGTACTATATCCAATAAAGTATGGTTATGACGTTCGGACACACCATTATGCTGTGGTGTTCCAGGTGGCGTGCATAGTGAAACTATTTCACATTGTTTTAACTGAAGACCAAACTCGTAACTCAAATACTCTTTTCTACGATCAGATCGTAGAAACTTTATTTTCTTGTTACGATGATTTTCCACTTCACTCTGAAATTCTTTGAACTGTTCAAATGTTTCAAACTTATGTTTCATCAAGTAGATATCGCCATATCTGCTCAAATCATCTGTGAAGGTCAGAGAATAATGATACCTGCTGCAAGCCTTAATATTCATCGGACCACATACATCAGTATGTATGATCTTCAACAAATCTGTTGCTTGCTTCATTGTTCCGGAGAACGGCGTTTTAGTCATCTTGCCCAAAAGGCATGGTTCGCAAGCATCAAGTGATTCATAATCAAGTGATTCCAAAATCCCATCACCATGGAGTTTCTTCATGCGCTTTACACCAATATGACCTAAACGGCAATGCTACAAATAAGTTGCACTATCATTATTAACTTTGCATCTTTTGGTTTCAATATTATGATTATGTGTATCACCACGATCGAGATCCAACGAACTATTTTCATTGGGTGTGTAACCATATAAGGTTTTATTCATGTAAACAGAACAACAATTTATTCTCTTACTTTAATGAATAACCGTATTGCAATAAACATGATCAAATCATATTCATGCTCAACGCAAAAACCAAATAACACTTATTTAAGTTCAACACTAATCCCGAAAGTATAGGGGAGTGTGCGATGATGATCATATCAATCTTGGAACTACTTCCAACACACATTGTCACTTCACCCTTAACTAGTCTCTGTTTATTCTGCAACTCCCGTTTCGAGTTACTAATCTTAGCAACTGAACTAGTATCAAATACTGAGGGGTTGCTATAAACACTAGTAAAGTATACATCAATAACATGTATATCAAATATACTTATGTTCACTTTGCCATCCTTCTTATCTGCCAATCACTTGGGGTAGTTCCGCTTCCAGTGACCAGTCCCTTTGCAGTAGAAACACTTAGTCTCAGGCTTAGGACCAGACTTGGGCTTCTTCACTTGAGCAGCAACTTGCTTGCTGTTCTTCTTAAAGTTCCCCTTTTTCCCTTTGCCCTTTTCTTGAAACTAGTGGTCTTGTCAACCATCAACACTTGATGTTTTTCTTGATTTCTACCTTCATTAATTTCAGCATTACGAAGAGCTTGGGAGTTTTTTCCGTTATCCCTTGCATATTATAGTTCATAACGAAGTTCTACTAACTTGGTGATGGTGACTAGAGAATTCTGTCAATCACTATCTTATCTGGAAGATTAACTCCCACTTGATTCAAGCGATTGTAGTACTCAGACAATCTGGGCACATGCTCACTAGTTGAGCGATTCTCCTCCATCTTTTAGCTATAGAACTTGTTGGAGACTTCATATCTCTCAACTCGGATATTTGGTTGAAATATTAACTTCAACTCCTGGAACATCTCATATGTTCCATGACGTTCAAAACGTCTTTGAAGTCCCGATTCTAAGCCATTAAGCATGGTGCACTAAACTATCAAGTATTCATCGTATTGAGCTAGCCAAACGTTCATAACGTCTGTATCTGCTCCTGCAATAGGTCTTTCACCTAGCGGTGCATCAAGGACATAATTCTTCTGTGCAGCAATGAGGATAAACCTCTGATCACGGATCCAATCCGCATCATTGCTACTAACATCTTTCAACACAATTTTCTCTAGGAACATATCAAAATAAACACAGGGAAGCAACAACGCGAGCTATTGATCTACAACATAATTTGCAAAATACTACCAGGACTAAGTTCATGATAAATTTAAGTTCAATTAATCATATTACTTAAGAACTCCCACTTAGATAGACATCCCTCTAATCCTCTAAGTGATCACGTGATCCAAATCAACTAAACCATATCCGATCATCACGTGAGATGGAGTAGTTTTCAATGGTGAACATCGTTATGTTGATCATATCTACTATATGATTCACGCTCGACCTTTCGGTCTCCGTGTTCCGAGGCCATATCTGTATATGCTTGGCTCGTCAAGTATAACCTAAGTATTCCGCGTGTGCAACTGTTTTGCACCCGTTGTATTTGAACGTAGAGCCTATCACACCCGATCATCACGTGGTGTCTCAGCACGAAGAACTTTCGCAACGGTGCATACTCAGGGAGAACACTACTTGATAATTTTAGTGAGAGATCATCTTATAATGCTACCGTCAATCAAAGCAAGATAAGATGCATGAAATATAAACATCACATGCAATCAATATAAGTGATATGATATGGCCATCATCATCTTGTGCTTGTGATCTCCATCTCCGAAGCACCGTCATGATCACCATTGTCACCGGCGTGACACCTTGATCTCCATCGTAGCATCGTTGTCGTCTCGCCAATCTTATGCTTCCACGACTATCACTACCGCTTAGTAATAAAGTAAAGCATTACATCGCGATTGCATTGCATACAATAAAGCGACAACCATATGGCTCCTGCCAGTTGCCGATCACTTGGTTACAAAACATGATCATCTCATACAATAAAATTTAGCATCATGCCTTGACCATATCACATCACAACATGCCCTGCAAAAACAAGTTAGACGTCCTCTACTTTGTTGTTGCAAGTTTTACGTGGCTGCTACGGGCTTTAAGCAAGAACTCATCTTACCTACGCATCAAAACCACAACGATAGTTTGTCAAATAGACTCCGTTTTAACCTTCTCAAGGACCGGGCGTAGCCACACTCGGTTCAACTAAAGTTGGAGAGACAGTCGCCCGCAAGCCATCTATGTGCAAAGCACGTCGAGGGAACCGGTCTCGTGTAAGCGTACGCGTAAGGTTGGTCCGGGTCGTCTCGTCCAACAATACCGCCGAACCAAAATATGACATGCTGGTAGGTAGTATGACTTGTATCGCTCACAACTCACTTGTGTTCTACTCGTGCAAATAACATCAAACCATAAAACCTAGGCTCTAATACCACTGTTAGGGAACGTAGTAATTTCAAAAAAATTCCTACGCACACGCAAGATCATGGTGATGCATAGCAACGAGGGGAGAGTATGATCTACGTACCCTTGTAGATCGCAACAGAAGCGTTGACACAACGTGGAGGAAGTAGTCGTACGTCTTCTTCCCGATCCGACCGATCCAAGCACCGTTACTCCGGCACCTCCGAGTTCTTAGCACACGTTCAGCTCGATGACAGTCCTCGGGCTCCGATCCAGCAAAGCGTCGAGGAAGAGTTCCGTCAGCACGACGGCGTGATGACGATCTTGATGTTCTACCGACGCAGGGCTTCGCCTAAGCACTACAACGATATGACCGAGGTGGAATATGGTGGCAGGGGGCACCGCACACGGCTAAGGAACGATCACCAAGGATCAACTTATGTGTCTATGGGGTGCCCCCTGCCTCAGTATATAAAGGATGGAGGAGGAGGAGGCCGGCCAAGGCTATTGGTGCGGCCAGGATGGGAGTCCTACTAGGACTCCAAGTCCTAGTAGGAGTCCATCAAGAGGGGAGGAAGGGAGAAGGAAGTGGAGGAGTAGGAAAGGTGGCCGGCCCTCTTTTCCCTAGTCCAATTCGGACTAGAGGGGAGGGGGGCGCAGCAGCCTTTTTCCTCTTCCCACTAAAGCCCATCAAAGCCCATTACTTCTCCCGTAACTACCCGGTACTCCGAAAAATACCCGAATCACTCGGAACCTTTCCGATGTCCGAATATAGTCGTCCAATATATCGATCTTTATGTCTCAACCATTTCGAGACTCCTCGTCATGTCCCCGATCTCATCCGGGACTCCGAACTCCTTCGGTACATCAAAACTCATAATATAACTGTCATCGAAACCTTAAGCGTGCGGACCCTACGGTTCGAGAACAATGTAGACATGACCGAGACACGTCTCCAGTCAATAACCAATAGAGGGACTTGGATGCCCATATTGGCTCCTACATATTCTACGAAGATCTTTTATCGGTCAGACCGCATAACAACATACGTTGTTCCCTTTGTCATCGGCATGTTACTTGCCCGAGATTCGATCGTCGGTATCCAATACCTAGTTCAATCTCGTTACCGGCAAGTCTCTTTACTCGTTCTGTAATACATCATCCCGCAACTAACTTATTAGTTGTAATGCTTGCAAGGCTAAAGTGATGCGCATTACCGAGAGGGCCCAGAGATACCTCTCCGACAATCGGAGTGACAAATCCTAATCTCGAAATACGCCAACTCAACATCTACCTTTGGAGCCACCTGTAGTACTCCTTTATAATCACCCAGTTACGTTGTGACGTTTGGTAGTACCCAAAGTGTTCCTCCGGTAAACGGGAGCTGCATAATCTCATAGTCATAGGAACATGTATAAGTCATGAAGAAAGCAATAGCAACATACTAAACGATCGGGTGCTAAGCTAATGGAATGGGTCATGTCAATCAGATCATTCAACCAATGATGTGACCTCGTTAATCAAATAACAACTCTTTGTTCATGGTTAGGAAACATAACCATCTTTGATTAACGAGCTAGTCTAGGAGAGGCATACTAGTGACACTCTGTTTGTCTATGTATTCACACATGTATTATGTTTCCGGTTAATACAATTCTAGCATGAATAATAAATATTTATCATGATATAAGGAAATAAATAATAACTTTGTTATTGCCTCTAGGGCATATTTCCTTCACAATGAGTGATGCCTCATAGCTCAGCAAAAAACGGCAAGATGCTTCCACTGGGGGCGGTTTCTTGTTATGGACGATCTCGTTTTGGACATGCCAAGAGCGCCACAGGACCATCAGGACACGCATGCGATCATATGCGTTTAGAGGATGTAGCACGTCGAACAGCCATTCAACGCCCGTCGGCCGCACAATGTATAGGTCCGGCAAGTTCCAGTGCTTTGCCATGGCACGCCAAAGTTCCACCACTCGAGGGCACCTGCAGAATACATGGAACGTATCCTCTTGCTCCATCGCACACAGCGGGCATGTATCAGTAATCTCCAGTGTTCTAGTTTTTTTGTTAGCCCAAGTGGCCAAAGAATTTGATGCAATCTTCCACGCAAATATACGCACCTTGGGAGGAGCAAGGCACCTCCAAATAAGTGCCCAGACGGCACGTTGCCCGTCCGGTGCCCTGCTCGCTGTGACTGAAGACGGCCGGAGGCGCTCGTCGAGCGCGAGACGATAAGCACTCCACACGGAAAAGGTGCCATTACGCTCGGCCGCCCATGCGATGAAGTCACCAGCTCGGCGTGGGGACGCTTTGATCTTCAGAATTTTCATAACGTCCAGATGCATGAAATATTGTCGTAACAGCTCCACTTTCCAGTTTCCAAATTCATCAAGTAGTTGGCTCACTCTCCTCAGCCTACAGCGACCCTGTAGGGATATTGGTCCACGAGCCAGCAGGTGGGGGATCCACTGATCTCGCCAAATGCGGACCGAAGCTCCGTCACCAATTCGCCAGATTAATCCCTTCTTGAGGAGCTCAAGGCCGTGGACAATGGACTGTCACGTTGTCGATGCATTGCCGGAGAAGACGGTGTCCTCGAGGCGGCCATCCGGGTAGTACTGGGCCTTTAAAACCTGCGCACACCAACTGTCAGGGTTAGAGATTAACCGCCAAGCTTGCCGGGCGAACAGGGCTTGGTTGAATAGCCGGAAATCCCGAAAGCCCGGCCCACCCTGCTCCTTGGGTTTGATCATGGTGTCCCAAGCTCTCCAGTGCGTCTTCCTTCTTCCTTGCTTGGCACCCCACCAGTAGTTTCGTACCATGCGAGTAAGGTCGTCGCAAACACTTCTAGGGAGACGGAACACTCCCATAAGGTACGTAGGCAGGGATTGAGCCACGGCTTTGATAAGTGTTTCCTTCCCTCCCTGTGAAGCACCCTCACCCCACGATAATATTCTCTTAGTCAGTTGCTCTTGTAGGATCTGGAAACGGCCCTTTGACATGCGTCCGGTTGGAGTGGGCAGCCCCAAGTAGCGTTCCTCAGACTGCAGGTTCTGAACCTGTAGAGCAAGGGTGACCGCAGCTTGGTCCTCAGGCCGACACTTGTTACCAAATAATATGGAGCATTTCGATGGGTTGATGAATTGTCCCGTAGTTCTCTCATAGATGGACAAGGCGTCCTTGATCTCCATGTTAGATAATAACGAGAAATAAATGAGACAAGGAGACACGGATTTTTACGTGGAAACCCTTACCGGAGAAAACCACAAAACGCACGGCGGCGTATCACTATAATTGGGAGGAGTATTACATTACACGAGAGGACAAACCCTCTACGTGCTAATCTGCTGGAGATCTCTCTCTCTCATCTATTCTATGACTAGCTGGTACTATATAAAGGGGCAAACAACTCTCTTTCTTGGTGGACACGAAACAGAGTTGTAGTCGATCATGCTACATCTAGCACGGTTGGCATGCCGTAGTCCGGTAGGACTCCATCTGTAGTACAACACTTGTATGAGATTCGGAACACAATAAAATAACACTCCACCTTGAGACGAAATCCCTTACAATAATCATAGATAGCATCAACTCCTCAATTAAAGTCATCACAAGTAAACCTTGTGCCTGGAAACGTCCATATAGGACTAATAAACTTCTCATGAAGTCATATTGAGCAAATCAATCAGTAGGTCGTCCAGAAAACAGCACAACTATCAACAATGCAGACTAAGAAAAGTTGGTCTCCCAATAAAAGTCTGAGTCTGTGCCACTGACCTGAAAAACTGAAATTGCTCAATCATCAAATGACATAAGTCATCATATCTCCTGTGGTGCCTGAACGAGCGCATAGCTCATAGTGCAACATCTTGGTGCACATCGCATTGTGAAGAACTCATTTCATGGAATCTGAATGTGCTTCAAAACAGAAAGCACAAACCTCGGCAAACAATACTCATGCAAGAGCATATGGTACGGACGGCATCGCGTGCACCCAAAAAAACTGCCGACTTGTAGTGGTTAATGAGAAAATCCATGACATGGTCATAAACTTCCCTTGTAGAAAAACTGTCGGATGAAGGAACCATCTTAACATGCAACGGAATTTCAACTCTGCAATAGACCCCTCTTGAAAGAGCAAAGACAACTGAATTGCACTTAAAACTTAACAGCGCTAAATGTTGTAGTATCTAGCAGAAACAAATCAATCTCCTTCTTGCACCTCAACTGATTCTCATCATGAACATGAATATCAAACAAAACCTTCACATGCATAACAGCAAAATACTATGGAGAGAATAGAGTATATGTTGGCTACCAACAGGCTTAATAATTACCTCCTCCATACCCTTTTTTTCTTGATAACTGAATTGTGTTCTTCAAATAACTGCAGCAAATTGCATCCATTATCCCGACGGGCCATAATCCCCAAAACTCCACCTTGAAGAAAAAACTGAGTGCATCCTGATAATCGGCTTGCGTCAACAAAACTCGCAACTCGACTTGTCATAGGATAAACTTTGTGTCATGATCCAGCAGCGGAACATCGTACTTCATGGATGCCATGTGTAGATTAAATTTGTGTTCATAAAATAGTACAAGCCGATAGAAATTTTTTTGACAGAATTAATATGCGGAGCAGACGAAAAATAGGATAAATAGCACCTGGTTGTGTTTACGGGAGCAACGGGATATACTGCACAATAATCAACGTGCACTGTAGCCTCCAAGTGATGAACAGGAGCACTAGCAGCAGCCTTATCCAGAGTAGTAATAGTATTGTACTGTACTATTTGTTTGGTTGATGCTAAGTAGCAGCAGCATATCAGCACAACGTGGCCTGAATCTCGAGACTTGAAGCCGGTTGCTTTGGTAAGCACCAGCGGCAGCTAGGCGGACCGTGCCAGAACGATGGAGTTGCAGCGAAGCCGCTCGTGTGATCTGCGCGCGTACGAACGGTTCCCGTCGATCTCGACGGAACCTGCGACTTGACGTATCGCCAGCGCACAACAGCCTTCGAGAAAAGTTAACCTCGTCGACCCGATTGCTCGGTGACGCGTAGATTGAATCCTCGTCGGTCTCGGCGGATTGCGGCGGCGGCGGACCGCAGCCCTAATTCTCTCGTCTTAAACTCGTATCTATAACTTGACTCTGATATCATTTGTTAGATAATAACGAGGAATAAACAAAACAAGGAGACACGGATTTTTACGTGGAAATCCTTACGGGAGAAAACCACGAAACGCACGGCGGCGTATCACTATAATTGGGAGGAGTATTACATTACACGAGAAGACAAACCCTCTACGTGCTAATCTGCTGGAGATCTCTCTCTTATCTATTCTATGACTAGCTGGTACTATATAAAGGGGCAAACAACTCTCTTTCTTGGTGTACACGAAACAGAGTTGTAGTCGATCATGCTACGTCTAGCACGGTTGGCATGCCTTAGTCCGGTAGGACTCCATCTGTAGTACAACACTTGTATGGGATTCGGAACACAATAAAATAACACTCCAAGGCATCCGCTGCCGTGGCACGAAAAAATAGTAAGGTGTCGTCCGCAAACAGTAAATGCGAGATGCCCGGCGCCCGCGGACACACACACACTGGGGTGATACTTTCATTTTGCACCTTCTGCTTAAGAATAGCATCAAGCCCATCAGCAACGAATAAGAAAAGGAAAGGTGACAAAGGGTCTCCCTGCCGTAACCCATGTGACGGGGCGAACGAATCCGAGCTGGCTCCATTAACTTTGACACTGTATGTCACCGAGGTCACGCACGTCATGATTCAGTGCACCCACCGGTGATCGAAGCCAAGCTATTCCATCATTTGCCTTAGGAATTCTCAATCCACTCTGCCATATGCCTTGGACAAATCGAGCTTGTATGCATAAACACTTCTACTCGGGTCCTTCTCCTGTTTGATGGTATGTATACACTTGAAAGCAATGAAAGCATTGTCAGTGATAAGTCTACCCGGGGTGAAGGCGCTCTGTTCCGGAGCAATGATCTCATCCAACAATGGCCTCAACCGGTTCACCAGGCACTTCGAAATGACCTTATATGTAACATTACACAGGCTTATGGGACGATACTCTGACAAGCTAGTTGGGTCATTTACCTTGGGGATCAGAATTATGGAAGTGGCATTTACTCCCTCTGGCATAATGCCCGTCTCAAAAAATTGCCTCACTGCCTCGATCATCTCCTCTTTCAAAGTACCCCAATGACGCTGAAAAAATCTGGCTAGGAAGCCGTACGGACCAGGCGCTTTGAGTGGCCCTATCTGGAAGAGGACATCACTAATTTCCTTGTCTGAGAAGGGCGCACACAGTTTGTCGTTCATGTCAGCAGTAACCTTAGCTTGAAAGAGCTGGATAACCTCCTCTGGATCAATATTGGGGGCAGCTGCAAACATGTTCTCAAAATATTGTTGTGCCATCTTCAGCATAGTATTCTGGTCCTGCTGCCATACTCCATGACTATCCATCAATCCCTTGATTCTATTCTTTCTAGCTCGCCATACTGCTTTACGATGAAAAAATTGCGTGTTTCTGTCTCCTTCTTTCAACCAAGCAATGCGGGAGCGTTGGAGCCACATCATCTCTTCACGATACAGCAGCTCATTCATAGCATCCATTTCCTTCCTTAGTTCTACTCGGTCTGCGTTCATGTGCATGAGTTCTTCTAGGCGTGACCGAGATTTTTCCAATTCTCTAGTAACATTCCCAAACTTTTTATTGCTCCAGGAGTGCAGCTTACCCATCACCTGGCCAAGTGCCAAATGAACATCGCGCAGGTTTCTCTTGCTGCCCGCCTCCTTCCATGCACTTGCCACAACCTCATCCAAAGCCGGTTCCCGTTCCCACATCAGCTCGTACCGACGACTGCGCCTAGGCCTGGGCGCCGTGTCCGGTGTACACCGCACCAAGACCGGACAATGGTCCGAGCACGGGGAGACAAGGTGAGACACTGTTGCATCCGCAAACAGATCCCGTCATGAATTCATTGCCACGACACGATCAAGCGGCACTTGAACATTAGCACGGCCGCCTCTTCTATTATTATATGTGAAAGGATAACCTGCAAAACCCAGATCTATTAGTCCGCAGGTTTCCAAAGCATCCCGGAAGTTGAGCATTTGCCCGGGGGCCCGCGGTGTCTCGGTCATGTGTTCATAATCCCACATCGCCTCATTGAAGTCTCCAACGAGCATCCACGGCAGATTGCTTCTACTGTGAAGCCGGCGTATTCCATCCCATACAATATGCCTATTCACTGTTCTAGGTTCCCCATTCACAAAAGTGACACGCCAAGGAGGATCATTAGGGGACAGTCTCACCTCACTAGTAGAAAAAGGGTCAAACGTGAAGCACATTAGTGCCGGTTTGTATTTGAGCCGGTACTAATGGTACCATTAGTGCCGGTTCGAACGGATTTGCATTAATGCCGGTTCGTGTTGAACCTTTAGTACCGGTTCGTGGCACGAACCGGTCGGGTGGTGGCAGGCTGGCGTCAGGCCGGGGCCCCACGATCACCTTTAGTACCGGTTCGTGGCACGAACCGGTACTAAAGGTCTAAACCTTTAGTACCGGTTCGTGCCATGAACCGGTACTAACGGGGTCTGACCTATAGTACCGGTTGGAGACACAAACCGGCACTATAGGGCAATTTTCGAACTCTACCCCCCCGTGGATCGCCTTTTCAGTTTAAAAAAAATAAACGAAAATGATGGAAATGTCAAAAAAATAATAGACAAAAAGTTACGGGGCTTTTAAGATCTAGAGTGGAAAAAATTGAAAAATATTCAAACTGCGGGCAAACTGTGGTCAAACAATGGTCAAACTAGTTATTCTAGAATATTAGTGTTACTAAATAATATTTTAGTTATTTCAATTTTTTGAATTTTGGTCAAATCTGGTCAAACTATGGTCAAACTGTGGTCAAACTATGGTCAAACTTATTCAAGAAATATTTGCGTTACTAAATAATTACTGTTTTTTTAAATAATAGTTTCAAACTCAAACGGTGAAATGTGTGACTTCATACTCAAGCTAAACTCCTGAGGGTTAATAGGATTGACATCTTACTATTGTCAGGAAAACAACTAGTGCAGACTCGGAAACGAAGGAGAATAGAACCTGAAAGTTAAGCATGCTCGGGCTGGAGTAGTGAGAGGGATGGGTGACCGGTCGGGAAGTTAGATGATTTGGATTGAGTGATCCACACTTGAGCAGTTAAGAGAGGTGATTAGAGACTAAATCATCAAATAATTCAGAAAAATTAAAAATAAAAAAATCTAATTTTTTTTCCAAAAATTTCAAAAAAAAACCTTTAGTATCAGTTGGTAACACCAACCGGTACTAAAGGTCCCCCGTACCAGGGCGCGAGCTCACGCCACGTGGTGGCACTTTAGTGCCGGTTCGTGCCGAACCGGTACTAAAGGGGGGGGCCTTTAGTGCCGAAATTTTCGTGCCGGTTCCATAACCGGCACTAAAGGCCCTTACAAACCGGTACTAATGATCCGTTTTCTACTAGTGCATACACATCAAACCAATTTTTATTAGCTTCTTGAACCTCAACTGATACAGACTCGTGCCAAAATAAAGCAAGGCCTCCACTCCGACCCTCACTACTAAAACCTTCAAAACCAGCCAGACCTAACCGAGAATGAAGACGATACATTTTTTCTTTAGACTGTCTAGTTTCACACAAGAAAACTAGCTTCGGGGAATGAGCACCAACAAGTGCTACGAGATCACAAACTGTGCAAAGGTTCTCCGCCCCTCGACAGTTCCAACTTAAGCAATTCATTGCTCCTGACGGGGTGCCGCAGCTGGCCCCGTCAGTATACCGGCGGCCCCATGGCCGGTTGCCTCCAAATCCACCGAACGCTCCATGCTGCTAGCTACCTCCTCCATTGGTGATTCCGCAAGCTCTGTTTCCTGGCCTTGGTCCAATCTTCCTTTCTTCACAATTCCTCCTGTAGGTGTATCCACGAAAGGCACAAGGGCCTTCTCTCCGCTCTCCACCAGAGCCTGCACAATTTACTTATCTTATGCATCATCCCATAATCTACATACCACGCATGACGCAGCTGCATTCTTTCTTGAGCTGTTTTACGGTGATTGGGTTAGTACTCGGAGTACTTAGTAGTACTTACATGTCTGATCACGTCTGATTTTATTAGCCGTCAGATCTTGCGGGGAATTTTAATTGATTAAATTTAATATGTTAATTGCGATAAGGGCATAATGGTCCAGGGGGAAATATCTTTTCTTGAACCGATCACCTGAGGACCAGATCCATGTCCACTCGATCTAGTTCAGAATCCTCCTCTGATCTATTCGTTGCCGCTCGCCGCTCCTGACCTTCTCCGTCCTCGACCTGCCCGGCGAGAGGAATAAATTCATCGTCCTCGTCCTCCACCCAACCAACCCCAGCCCCCCTCGCCGTCACTGAAGAAGAAGAAGGCCGGATCTGCGCCGGCTGAATCGGCGGCGACCGCGGCGGGCGATCCCATCTCTTCGCGCGTACCATCCTTAAGGTATGAATTCGGCTTGGCGTTCTGCTCGTTCTCTTGGCTGTTGCGGCCCTCCACCGTGCATGCAGTACAACCTCAACCCCACAAGATCCGGGTACGGACTAGAACAACGAATGGAAAGCTTCATCGTGGCATAGTTTCTCTTGAGCTAATCGCATCATGTTTGTTTAAGTAAGATGTTGACGTTGGAGATGAGATATACTAAAGGAAGATGAGATACTGGTTCCATAGTTCACTTAATTTAGTTTATTAAAGTCATCATCACTTTAGGTTTTCATAGCGCATGAAATATAGTTTAAAGGAAGATGAGATACTACTTGTTGGGCGTTGATGATTGGTTTCCCTCACATGTCAAACCAGCAAAGTCTTTTCCATGCACTTGTCTTTGTCTATGAGCTATTTTACACCTGCAACATTGATAAACAGAAAGATGTTGATGATTGGTTTCCCTCACATGTCATATGCAGGAAGACATGGCGTATGCAAGTGATTAGAGTATGTTCGAGTATGTAAATGTTGTCAGCAAGATGTTTGATAGTGAGGCTGAAGGCTATGAATTCTACAACAAATATGCTCTTGAAAAAGGTTTTAGTGTGAGGAAAAGCTACGTTGAGTGGGATGGATCCAACAAATACATAATTTGAAGGAAAATTGTCTGTAGTCGTCAAGGGTTTCGCGAAGATAAGAACATGAAAAGAAAGATGGAAGATAGAAAGAGGAGGCCACGAAGTTTAACTCGTGTTGGGTGTAATGCTAAATTGGTCATTACGAGACAGGAGGAAACCGGTTGGTGGTTCATCAATGAGCACAGCCATCCTCTAGCCCCACGGGATCTTTCTTGTCTGCTGCATTCGCACAGACGAATTAGCGATGAGCAGAAAGCGGACATTGCGGACATGGAAAAATGTGGGATCCGCAAATACCGTATTATGGATATTTTGTGCTTTCAATACGGTGGATTTGATAAGGTTGGATGCATAAAGAGGGACATTTATAATTTCTACCATGCTAATAAGCAGGAGAAAATCAGTGCCGGTGATGCTAAAACGGTGATCATGCACATGATGGCGAGGCGAGAGCGAGATGTGGATTTTTTCTTCAAGTACTTGGTAGACGAGCATGGCCATCTGAAGGGACTGTTCTGGGCTGATAGTCAATCGCGACTTGACTATGAGGCTTTCGGAGACGTCATTGTTTTCGATAGCACATACAGAACCAACAAATACAATCTGCCATTCGTGCCTTTTGTCGGGTTGAATCACCACCACAGCACTGTTATATTTGGCTGTGGTATAATTTCTCATGAAACAAGCCAGACATACGAGTGGATGTTGTGGACCTTTTCTGATTGCATGGCACAGAAGCATCCGATATCTGTGATCACAGATGGGGACCTTGCAATGCAGAGAGCAATAAGAGTGGTCTGGCCAGACTCAAACCATAGACTATGTATATGGCACATTCAGCAGAACATTGCACGCCATCTGCATGATGACGACGTAAAGGAGGAATTCTGATCTTTCATTTATGATACTTCTTCCATTGAAGAGCATGAGATAAAATGGATACAATTCTTACAACGGAATAAAGTAACCAGTGAGGAGTCTTGGCTGCATCAGATGTATCCGATGAGAAAGTTGTGGTGTGCTCCATATCTTGAGGGGCGTTGTTTCATAGGATTGAGCAGCAATCAGAGGAGTGAGAGCTTGAACTCTATGCTACATACGCATCTTGAGGGTAAGATGTCGTTGTTTGAAATGCTAGAGCACTATGAGCATTGCCTTGCGTCGCGACGGATTAACGAAGCTCTCCATGACGTCGAAGCCTTGCAGTTCGTTCCATTTACAGAGGAAAATGCTTCGCCGCTTGAGAAACACGCCGCAACAGTTTTCACACCTAGTGTCTTTAAGATGGTCTTATGGAGCATAGATGCTGTCAGCAAATGTCAGATTAGAGAGATACTAGATGGATCAGAAGATTCCACTTATGTTGTGTCCAAGCAGGAAAGAATGGATAAAAAGTTTGGAGTGCGCATTGAAGAGCAAGGAGATCTTTTGCACAGGGTGAGTTGTTCTTGCCGTAAGCTGGAATGCGCAGGCACACCATGTTCCCACATTTTTTGCATATTGGTGATTTTAAAATAAACAATTCTGCCCGGTTGTTGCGTTCCCACTAGGTGGACTATGAATGCAAAATGTGCATACGCACCTACCAGAAAAACCAGATGTATGACTATTCGGTAAGCCTGCAGAGGTACCGCGAGTTGCGGAATTGTAGTCACGCCGCAAGTTTCCAGGCATGCCACTCTGATGAGGACTATCACCGTCTAAAGATGCTTTTGCAAGCACAACATCATGGCAAGCAATCAAGTTTTGAACAAGCTGACAGCAAGGAGTCAACTAATGCTCAGCATAACAGCATTAGGTTTGGCCCATTGATGCCGCACTCGCAGAAAGTTGATAAGGTTCTGGATCCCGTGCATGTGCCAGGACGAGGTGCACCGAAGAAAAGGCTGCAGGCAAAGACAAAGAAGTCAAGATCACAGAATATCTGTGGCTATTGCAAGAAATCAGGTCACAATCGACGTAAATGCGCTAAATTGCTAGAGGTATGAAATATGTTCATATTTTTTTGCATGTGTTTTACTCATAATTGATGTCCATGTGATTCATTGTATTCTTCTGTGTAGGATCTCGAGGCTGAACTGTGATATCTACATACAGCATGAACCAACGATGAGCCAGAGAAAGTCGTGTGCCATTCAGCTTTGTGTGACGTGGTCTTTACATTCTATTTCATCGTGACAGTAATTTAGTGAAGTGCGGTTGTACTGCCATGTTACTGTATTAGTTCGACATCTTTTGTTTCCATTTTCTATGTGTATCATTTGATGTCCAACTTTAAGAATGATGATGTATTTCGACAAATTGGGCACTATGATTCTTCACGCTTACTATGGTTGTCATGTATATTCATAATCATCATGCATATTCTTCATTTACAGAGCAATAATGACTGACGTATTTTTTAAATAAGCGGGGCCCACTGGGGTGTGCTTGGAAATCTTTGAAAAACATCCATGCACGTTCATCTTCGCTGCATGCAAATCGGGCGGCAGCCGCTGTACCAGTAGCTGTCAAGGCCTTGATGAATCACTATTCACATGCAGGTCCCCGACTCTTGCATGCAGGTCCCCTTGAGGCATAGACCGATGTTTTCAGCAGTCAGTCTAGAGGGCATTATAAATTCAAAAAAATTCAAAAAAATACAAAAACTTGGAAACCTAGTTTTGTTTGTGGAAGAGATCATGTGTGCCAAAACTGAGGTGATTTGGAGGTGGTCGAAAAAATGCCTGCATTCCCGGAGGGACCATTTGGTCTTAACTTAAGGCAGTTTTTGAAAAAATGTGAATTTTTCCACCACCTCCAAATCACCCAAATTTTCTTGTACATGGTCACCCACATGTGCAAAACATGTGTATGCAAGAAAATTTTAAAAAAATTATTTTACAATGCCCCCTTGAGGCATAGACCGATGTTTTCAGCAGTCAGTCTAGAGGGCATTATAAATTCAAAAAAATTCAAAAAAATACAAAAACTTGGAAACCTAGTTTTGTTTGTGGAAGAGATCATGTGTGCCAAAATTGAGGTGATTTTGAGGTGGTCGAAAAAATGCCCGCATTCCCGGAGGGACCATTTGGTCTAACTTAAGGCAGTTTTTGAAAAACGTGAATTTTTCCACCACCTCCAAATCACCCAAATTTTCTTGTACATGGTCACCCACATGTGCAAAACATGTGTATGCAAGAAAATTTTGAAAAAAATTATTTTACAATGCCCCCTTGAGGCATAGACCGATGTTTTCAGCAGTCAGTCTAGAGGGCATTATAAATTCAAAAAAATTAAAAAAATACAAAACTTTGGAAACCTAGTTTTGTTTGTGGAAGAGATCATGTGTGCCAAAAGTGAGGTGATTTGGAGGTGGTCGAAAAAATGCACATTTCTGATATTTTCATAGGTTACAAAATATATTATTGGACAGAATATAGACAGCACCACACAGCAACAGCACATTCATCGAATACAATAGAAGATAGCTCTCCGAATACAATTCATCATATTAGTCTCCGAATTCAAAAGACCGAACAAAGATAGAACATTACAAGTCTCGAGACCGCGAGTAGCGAGTTTGTCTTCACATTACAAGTCGATATCGATCATCTAAACTACCATCACATAGCAGAGAGTTGCGGTCATCACGATGAGCATCATCACGATGAAACTGGTCTTCATCCGGTTCCTCCAACGCTCCCTCCTCTCTCCCGCTAGATAGCGGGCGTATCTAGATTCCACCTCCGCCCTAGTGGTGTACCCTTTGTAACTGTTACCGCTGAAACGGTGAACCTGTCTCCGACACTCCTCCCAGTCGTCGTAGACTCCGGGAACCTTACCCTTGTACACGATATACGATGGCATCTCTATGCACAAGCCAAACAACAGACAATACATAAGCAATAAATAAGTATCCAACAAAAGGATCGGAAGAGAAAAGCAAGACATTAATAGCACAATTCATGGTCCTAGTAATAAATAGCATCCATTACATCTAAGTTGAACAACTGTCCAAACCAAAGAGACATACAATTCATTAAAGTTTAATTACAACATGAGCCAATCAATGTTTCAGAACTACACATAGCATCACTACTTTCGACTCGACTCATGGGACCGGAGCGTGGATGAAGCCGCCGTCTGTCCTGATGGTCATGAAATCGCGGGCGTTGTCAGCCTGCATTTGTAGCATTGTGTCTATCTCACTGCACAGAACACGGAATGTTACAAAAAATAAAGAACGATCGATGGATGCATTTTTTGCTGTTTTGGCTGATGTTGTTTGGTGCTGTTTTCGTGCCATTTAGGATGGCTGCAGTGACTTTTTGGTGCCATTTTTGATCTCTTAATATGGTTGCAGTGAGAGCAAAATATGGCTGTTATTTTTTTTGTTTTGTTTCAGAAACAGGACAAACCAAAGGGCCCACGTCTCCCCTCCAGATTTTTCGAGGGCCAAAGGGCAGGACGTTTCAGTTTTCGAGGCAACTCCCCACGTCTCCCCTCCCCTGGCAACTCCCCATGACTCCCCTCCACTGGCAACTCCCCACGACGTAGGGAACTCCCCTCCTATTCCATTGCCGTTCAATCTGGCTCCCTCTGCCTCCCTCCTCATTCCATTGCCGCTCCATCTTCCTCCCTCTGCCTCCCTCTGCCTCCACCATCAAGCAACTCCCCTCTGCCTCCACCATCGCTGGCCAGGAGGGCAATGGCGGAGGAATCTGGAGCAACTCCCCTCCGTCTGCCAAGAGAATGGCGGAGGCATCGTGGAGCAACTCCCCTCCGTCTGCCAAGCATCACCAATGTGAGGCGTCTGGCAAGGAGCCGCTGGTGGTCGACGACGACGTTCCGGTCCCCGGGCAGAAGCAGGACTACACTGTGCCACTCATGGTTGATATCCACCTGAAGAAGGAGAAGCTGGATGTCGTATGCACCAGCAATCCAGACGAAGCCGACAAGAGGATCCGCGAGATCAGGAGGAGGCTCGGCGGCATGCTTTCTCGGTCGATTGGCATTGATGTCGACTATACGAGGGAAGACGAACCTCCGCAAAAGGCTGCAGTTCTACAATTATGCGTGGAGGATCTCGTCCTGGTATACCACATCACCGCGGCAACCAAATGGTAAAAACATCCAGTTCTGAAGTTTCTGAAGTTCTGACGTTTCTGTCTAATTAGTAGTTTCTGAAATTTCTGAAGTAGACGCAATAGTTCTGTAGTTCTGAAGTAGATGCAATACTAGTTCTGAAGTTCTGAAGTTTTTGTCTAATTAGTAGTTTCTGTAGTTTCTGAAGTTTCTGAAGTAGATGCAATAGTTCTGAAGTTCTGAAGTAGATGCAATAGTTCTGAAGTTCTGAAGTAGATGCAATACTAGTTCTGAAGTTCTGAAGTTTCTGTCTAATTAGTAGTTTCTGAAGTTTCTCAAGTAGATGCAATAGTTCTGAAGTTTCTGAAGTTTCTCAAGTAGATGCAATAGTTCTGAAGTTCTGAAGTAGATGCAATACTAGTTCTGAAGTTCTGGAGTAGATGCAATACTAGTTCTGAATTTTATGTCTAATTAGTTTTCTGAAGTTTTTGAAGTAGATGAATTTGATGCACCAGATTAATTTGATGCAGGCCCAAGGAACTCTGCCCGCTCCTGCAGGAGAAGAAGCTGTACACCTTTGTTGGCTTCTCCATTGGAGGTGACCAGGAGAAGCTGAAATTGTCTGGTTTGGAGATCAACCCCGACAAGTACGTCGACATGCAGCGCAAATGGAGAGTTCCAAACAATGGAAAGAAGTGGCAGGCTTTGGCTGAGTTTGCAGCCAGCCTCATCCACCCATCATACAAGGAAATGAAGCAGAAGATCAACAAGGAATTGGACCACAAACTATGGGGGGACAGCCCACTGCCAAACAACCTCATCGAGTACGCAGCGAAATATGCGTACGTCACCTACGAGGCATGGAAGAAAATCGAAATCGTCAAAGAAAGTTTGGAGTACTGGCAAGAGGCGGAGGATCATTGGGATGACCCCTACTACTGGGGATATTGAGTTGTTTGTGGTATTATGTCTCTCAGTTTGCAGTTATGTGGTTGAACAAGTTTGCTTTTGTAATGCTGAACAAGTTAGCTTTCGTTATGTTGAACAAGTTTGCTTTTGTAATGATGAACAAGTTTGCTTTTGTTATGTAGTTATGTGATTGTTATGGTGCTAGTGCAGAACACTTATGGTTGTGATGTGATGCAAAATCCTTCAACTTTTGGTGATCATTTAGTTCAAGTTTTGGTCAGATCATACAGAATGTTGTCTAGAAGTTTTTGTGATCATTTAGTAGTTTTTTTATACATAAGCCTTTCACTATAACTGAAAAAGCTGAAGTTCTCAGCATGAAGAATCATACAACACAACACCTACATTATGATGATACACTATCAACTGCAGACCTGAATGCATCCAATTCGGCCTTTCCCAAGCAGTGATGGTAACTGAAAGTATAACAACTAAAAACGCAGCTCTACTGTATGTGTCCAATAGTGCCATCATAACAGAACTTTGAAAAGTCCTATATTATACAGTAGCAAGCATCACAAGTTTCAGATAGTTTTCTGGCAAGTATTTTGCAGAAAAGTGGATTGGTGGCACAAAATTGCTACACTCAGTCGATCTACCTAGCATTATCAGCATGGATACCATTGAGACATGAATAGAAACTGGGGTACCTGCGCTGTCCTGCGGTGGTTGAGGAGATGGATCCGGCCGATCCCGTTCGGGGGGCGCGGGGGCGGCGAGGGTGGAGTCGCCAACGGCGTGTAGGGGCGGCGGACAGAGGGGGACGAGTGGGGGATCTGGCGATGGAGGGAGGGAGGCCACAGTGCGAGGGGAATAGGTGGAGTGGGGGGAGGGTTCTAATGGCCTACTTCGGATGGGCCTAATTCGGATGGGCCTAATTCGGATGGGCCATCTCGTTGTCTGCGCCTGAGGCATGCATGCATGGGAATGGCGGCGACGTGGGTTTGCATGCGCGGGTGGCGGACGTGAACTTTATCTATCCGAAATATGTTATGATTTCTACCCGAAAACAAGCTCGCGTGCGACGCGCTCCCGTGTGACGCACGCCTCTCGCGTGATACGCGATTCCGATGCGACTGCGTGCCAAGTTTTATAGATGGAAACTTCTTTAGACACAATGCCATCTCAAAAACAACTCAGAAACAACTGTATGATTGATCATAAAACACATGCATTGTTGTTCAAAGAACTGTCTCATGAATAAATTGTACCATAATTGCGAACATAGTGTGAAACAGAAAACAAAATGTTTGTTTGCAACTAAATAATCCTGGTTTGAAGCTTAAACTGGTTGAAAACCAATTGAGCCTACTCCATATTGTCTTCTGCACTGCCAAAATCCAGTGACCTCTTGCGTTGCGTCGTTGGAGATTGCGTCGGGCTTGGCGACGACCCATGTGCTTCAATCTTTTTCTCTTTAACATCAATGTAACCATACAACTTAAGTTGTTCTTGGTCTTTCTCTGCCAACTCTCTAGCAAGACCCTCCATTTCTTGGATTCTCACTTCCTGTAGAAAACCATAGGAATTGTATTAGGAAGAACTCAAAAAAGACGTAGCCATAAACTAGATGCATGTAACATGTAAAATTTGAACCTCGGAATCAATGTCATCCTCAGGAAAACAACCCGTAGTTCTGTTGTACACAATGTACAGGTGACATGTCTTGCTGCCATTCAGATCAGAAAACATTTTTTGTACATCATCTGGTCCTGCAATCAAGAACATTCCTTCTGGCAGCTTCCACGCAGACCCGGGTAAGAAGTAGTACAGTTCTGCTCCCAGTTTGCAACCAAAAGTATCTCTCATTTCACTCATAATGAGATCGTAGGTCACTTTGGCGGGTTCAAAAATTCTGACTTCTGTCGGGTGTTCATCAAAGTATGCTCTCGAGACATGTGACATCTCATCATCCCTACTAACAAAAAATTCCATGACCAGCACCTAGTATCTCACATCAGAGTTAATACATTCAATGAGTAAAGGGGCAAACATAATTTTTTATGTGCATAGCAACATTGCGGCGTTGTTACCTGCTTTTGTGGAATGTATCCTTCATGTGGAGTGACTGGGGATTGTGCCATCTCAAACCTTCTCACCTTGTTATGTGGAATGTATCCTTGATGTGGTGTGACTGGGGACTCTGCCATCACAGGTTTCTTATCCTGCATATGAAACGTCGATAGTGGGTTTACACACAAGTTTTGAAAGGTCATACCATATCTTGGGTATGCATTGTTGCGAGGTACTCACAAGCGGAGAATTGACGATATGTTGTTGGGGTGGACTGATGTGGCATTGAACGGGTGACTCTATCGCAATGTCTCGAGTGAATGGCGACTGTGCCGTCTCATGATGCTTAGCCTACATACAATCGCCGACATAAGGTTGCCACAAATTGAAGATGTTTGTATCATCGAATACGTAGGTCCTTAATATATAGAATCGGTGCGAAATACTTACAGGGGGAGAATAATTGAAGACATGTTGTCGGGGTGGCCATGAGATCGCATGGTCTTCTAACATATGTCCTTCCAAGCGGACCTTCTCCAGCATGGCCTTATAATCCATGTCCGACTGCTCCTGTAGCAGTTTACTGTCCATATCCGCACGTGCCTGCAACACATAGGCATCCATCCTGACTCGCTCTGTCTGTATAATACTGTCCACAAGCTTCCGGTCCTTCTGCAACGTTTGATGCATTTCCTTGTAGCCTAAGACAAACTTTTTTTCCATGTACTCACAGTCCCTCTTATACTTTTCTTCAATCTCAAGACACATCTTCGCCATCTTACGGGAAAACTCCTCACGCTCCTCCTTTATCATCCTGTCCACGTATGAACGTTCTTTTTTTAGTTTCTTATCTACCTCAGCGCGATCCTTTTGCACCTTCAAGTCGATCTCCCGATGCGCTTCATGCAAAGACTTGTCGTACTCCGCACGGTTGTTATGCGCCTCTGAGACCATGGTCCCTACAGCAACACATATACCCATAGTATGAAAACTGTATCTAACACCCTCATCCAACTAATTCGAAACAATACGACCGTGAAAACATATTCATAATCAGTTCGTACAATCAACTAGTACAAACTATCAATCAAAAATCTCTTGCATGACATCATGTACTCGAATCACACCAGAACTACTCAACTATGGCAAAAGCTGGATTTTCTAATCTCTTCGGAAATTACTTGTTGGTCGAATCAATGGAAAAAATAATCAGCACTGCAATCGAAGATGAGAGAAGCCGTGGAGGAGACCTTTTTAATCCGGCGTCGGCGTGGTCGCTTGAGAAGCGATGGCGCGATCCCGGCGATGGCTATGTGAGGAGAAACAAGGTAGATGGGGGTGGTTAGGATAGGGTAGATATGCGGTAGAATGGGAAGGTATATATCCGTGATTGTAGGGTTAATTAGTTATTTTGAAGTAATGCGCTTCGATGCAGGTTTTTTTTAACGAGCGCGATCTTTTCGGGGCTTCGAAAACATGTGCACTGACGGCGGGTCGAACCACACATCACACAAGCCCGAGCCATCGCCGTGCCCGTGCCAACCCGCCGCCCACCATTCTAACTTATTGTTCTCTAAAAAAGGAAGAGCAATAAATTCAGTCCAAGAATTTCCAGATATAATTGTCAACCCATTTTCGTTCGTAATTACGAGATATGTTTGGCGCAATTAGTGGCTAACTGGGTTCATTTTTTTTGAGGAATAGTGGCAACTTGGTTTGATACATGCCAAACGTTACGTTCAGATTAGTTGCATTATTTCGTTCATTTTTTACCAAAAAATCTATACAAAGTGTTAATTGGACAATGTGAACAATGTGGCACGAAGGTTGTCGGCCCAGCCAGTGGATGGAATGGATGGTACATGTACATGCAAGTACGATCTCTGACACGCGCATTTCGGGTCCCTGTACATGTACATGTAAACCAACCCAACATTGATCCGGTTCAGTGGATGCATGCATGCTCTATGTGGCACGAAGTATGTCGGCCGAGCCAGTCGACGGACCAGATCGATGCTACAGGAGGGACTCAATTGTAGACCAACGCTCCATCAATGTCCGGTGTGTGTGCTACGTCCACCGTAAGACAAACATAGTTCCGTCAACCCTAAAACCCTTAAACCCTAAACCCTGATAACCCTAAACCCCCCCTCCCACTAAACCATAAAAACATTCAAATTTTTGCCCCACATGGAAACCATTATGCATGCATTCTCTATGTGGTCATGGGATGCCATGAAAGATTTTTGGGATTATACACGCAAGTACGATCTCTGGCACGTGCATTTCCGGCCTAGCATGTCAACACCCCGAAAGCACTAGCTGGGTTCCTCACCTGTATGAAACCAACCAAACATCGATCCGGTCCAGTGGATGGATGCATGCTCTATGTGGCACGAAGTTTGTCGGCCGAGCCAGTCAACGGACCAGATCGATGGTACCGGAGGGAATTCATTGTAGACCAACGCTCCATCAATGTCCGGTGTGTGTGCCACGTCCACCATAAGACAAACATAGTTCCGTCAACCCTAAAACCCTTAAACCCTAAACCCTAATAACCCTAACGCCCCCCCACTAAACCGTAAAACATTCAAATTTTTGCCCCACATGGAAACCATCATGCATGCATTCTCTATGGGGTCATGGGATGCCATGAAAAAAGTTTGGGATTATACATGCAAGTACGATCTCTGACACGCGCATTTCCGGCTTAGCATGTCAACACCCCGAAAGCACTAGCTGCTTTCCTCACCGGTATGAAACCAACCCAACATTGATCCGGTCCAATGGATGGATGCATGCTCTATGTGGCACGAAGTTTGTCGGCCGAGCCATTCAACGGATCGGATCGATGCTACCGGAGGGAATCCATTGTAGACCAACGCTCCACCAATGTCCGGTGTGTGTGCTACGTCCACCGTAAGACAAACATAGTTCCATCAACCCTAAAACCCTTAAACCCTAAACCCTGATAACCCTAACCCCCCCACTAAACCGTAAAAACATTCAAAATTTTGCCCAACATGGAAGCCATTATGCATTCATTCTCTATGTCGTCATGGGATGCCATTAAGAAAGTTTGGGATCATTAGTACATATACATGCAAGTACGTTCTCTGACACGCGCATTTCCGGGCTTGCATGTAAACACTCAACCCTAAACCCTGATAACCCTAACCCCTGATAACCCTAAACCCCTAAACCCCTAAACTCTAATAACCCTAAACACCTAAACCCTAAACCCCGTAAACCCCACACCGAGTTCACAAGATTTTCTTATTTCTTTATATCATTTATCCAAATCTCACATAACTCACGCGGCCCACCCCTCCCTAAATCCCGCGATTATAGCTCCGCATTCTAACCACCCGGGCTGTCCGCACCTCCCACGACCGCTGCAAGATCAGATCAGAGACGCCGGTCGCCCACGGAATACATGAGTCGGCGGCCACCACTCACCGCCCACCGCCAACGTGATCTGAGGGCTCGGACGTCAGTGTTCTTCCCGCCGCCTCCTCCTCGCGTGAACGCACCGTTTTTCCTTTGCACCGTCGACCGTGCTATACCGGCACTTATAGTTTCCGATGCACTAACCGCCGCCATCTACTCGGTGGCACCATCTCCGAGATAAGGTATTAGCTAATCGTAACTCTTTATAATCGTTGTCCGCCAATGCTTTAGTTGTTGAACCCTCATAGGTTTTGCACCCAAATAGGTTTTGTGCTTAAACCCATAAGTGGATCATATGTTAAATGACCCAGTTAATTTTGTTAAAATTAATTCTCTGCTAATTTTGTTATACATTTTCCATTTTTTTCAGATTAATTGAGCCTGATTTTATCATTGCATACGAGGCAGCAATGTCAGTTTCAGATACGAACCTTAATAATGGAGAAAAGCCCATCTCCGAAATTACCGATGCAGTAAGTAATTTACTGTTTGTGTACAATTGTTTCGTACACATAATTCATGTGTACTCAGTAATATTTAATGGCATGTAACAGGAACTCGCCGAAAAGCATGGTCGTATGAAGTTAGTATGCTCACAGACAAGGTTCGGAAAAACCATGAAACTGTTGTCACAAGACCACAAAAAGTACATCATATCAGAAACCAGTCTTGGCGCTTTAACCCAGATGCATGAAGTGACTCTACGGCGCATAATGTTGGTTAGACTAGCCAAGACCATAGATATGGACACGCAATCCATTACCATCGGTAAAACGCCAATTCCTATAACAAAAGAGGACGTGCAAGGTATATTTGGCATTCCGATAGAAGGGGAGGATATAGAGCCACATCTGGAAATGCAAACCGACACAGAATTGTTTACCGCCTATGCAAACAATGGGCAAATTTTGATTTCTGACCTTGAAACGGCAATCCGAGCTTCCAAAGCCCCAGACGGCGATTTCCTGAGGCGGTTCATTCTGTACGCAATTGGTACTGTTCTAGCACCAACAGCACAACATTATGTGGACTCGAAATTTCTCAACCATGTTACAGATCTTGAAAACATTCGGAAATTTAACTGGGGATGTATCACACTTAATCACTTCTTCAAGTCCGTTCACAAGTTTAGAAATCGAGATCACGTAAATCTATAAGGAAATCTAATTCTGCTCCAGGTTAGTGATAGATCACTACTTAATGTCCTTTAATTATTGTTCTGTTGCATATCTGTGTGGTGATGAACTAATTTATTGTGTAGTATTGGTACTGGGAGCACGTGCGTAGTGGCCGATTAATGTATGCTTCTAGACCCCCTCCATTGATCGCATGATGGGACGAAATGATGGCTACTTTAAAAGCGATGCTTACGAGAAAGGAGGTCTTCATAACGGGCGGGTACCTATCTACAATTGAACTTTCTATATCCGATTTTTTATTTGGTACTAATGGTTCATTATATTTGAAAAAAATAGGCTGTCATGGAAATTTGTGCTCCTCAACGACCGTCCGAGAATTCTAATAATTTTCCAAGAAAAAAAGATGAACATGTGCATCAACATGATTCGTATCGAGCACCATCACAAGGACAACAATTTAGTAGCCAGCAAGTATGTACTCCAAAGACTATTTGTTTTTGCAATATCACAAATAGGTGGCATGGAACCTCATTCATTTAGCTATTGTTATCAACGGGGTTTTATTTTGTTTACACAGATTGAAATGGTAGTTGAAGTCATGAATGCACGCATTGCTGATCATGAAAAGAAGGTATGCAGGAAGTTAATGGAAATTGAGCACGGATTTGATGTCAAATACCAGACTCTAGGTGAAGACTTGATCGACATGAAGACTAAAACTGGCACTAATTCTAGGTTGTCGAAGGTCGAGGAAGAAATTAAAGACTTAAGGAGGGAACTCCATGTATGTCATACTGTGCATTTTGTATTTTTTATGAATATGTTCCTTCATGTTCATTATTGTTTGCATTGTTACAGGACTTAAAATACGAATTTACAAGGAACCGACAATCAGTGTCACAGAAAGGAGGCGTGCAGGTGATCAAAATTGGCCCAACACATTAATATCTAAAAGTAACAAACTAATGATGAACTACCTTTGTTCATTGTAGGATCAAGTCAATGTGTGCAATTCATCCCTGACAGGAACTCCTAGGGCTAGCCAATTCACGACAGGGACTCCTAGGGCTAGCCAATTCACGACAGGGACTTCGAGTACACCAAGTGCAAGACATGTGACGGAAAACAATGAGGAACCACAATTAACTCCAATGAAGCCTGTCTTTGGTAATGATTACAAGTTCACGGATGAGGACATAGAGACAGCCGTTTACATCCGCGGAACATATGACCCTGTTGAAATAGCTAGAATCGGAGACATTTCCCTCACAGCAGAAAATCTGAAGCGAAATTTGGACGACAAATACATTTATGGTGATGTAAGCCCATTATACTCTATTCTACATCATACTGCAACAACTATCTTATTATTGTATGATTGAAAATTTGGCAGGTTACTATGGCATATGCTCGCATTAGCCAAATTGAGAATGATACTACCTCAATCATATCCCCTCAAGAAACCGAAAAGCTGTTACAAATGAAGGGGGTGGTTCCTGTTGGACGTGCAGCCTCATGGTTAGCTCGTGTAGCAGGAAAATTTGTAGGGCGCCGAAAGGTACACGTTTTCCACACTTTCATAGTTTACGTACACACTGTACACGACAAATTTCGGTTCTCAACCCAACCCAAATTTTACTGCAGGTGCATGTCCCACTCAATGTACACAAAAACCATTGGATGCTAATGATGTTTAATTTTGACAAAAAAAGAAATTCAGACTCTGAACTCCATGAATTATCATTGCGACAAGACCAAGGAAGATTCTCTTGTAAGTGTTCTCTTGCTGCCTCTTTTGATCTGCATGGAACATGAGCTCCCAAAGTACCGTAACCCTATGTATAACTCGTCGTACCCTAGGTGGACTCGATTCAGTTCTGCATTGACGAAGCTGTCAAGAAAGGGTTGATATCACCAGCTAATAACATCAATTTTGCCAAATGGACCAAAAAACGCTATGAGAACATACCACAACAGACCGATGGGTACGCATGGCCTCATAAATTATTATTTGCGTACACGAATAAGATTACTGATCTTTAACTAAACATCGGAGGACTTCCTGTGCGGTTTGGACACTGCAGTACATGTTGTCATGGAACGGGGATGAAATGACCGATATTTTGAACCAGGTAATTTAATGCCTAATTTAAATTTGTACTTTGTTTAGCTTGAAAGGTATGCTGACGTCAGTGTCGGTTATCCAATATAGGCAAGGATAGATATTTTCAGGTGGAAAATATGTACAGCCTTACTGCATTCAAATTGCAATGCGCTTCGTCTCGAATCATATAAGTTCCCCATAACGGTTAGCGCTACATGAAGAATATATCATTTATTTCATAAGTCTCATGATTAGAACTAACGCAGCACTCTCTCTTATACAGAAGGAGGTGTACGATGCCCAGCAAGCAGTTCTACCTGATGCTTCAGAAGAGGATGTACAATTAGTCAACAATCCCGATGGTTCCAACGAACCTGACACATCCAACTCCCAGAAGGATAGCGGTGCACCCAACTCCCCCAAAAATGGTGCACCCAACTGCCCCAAAAGGAAGAGAGCACGTGGACGCCCGAGAAAGCTAGTCGATCCCGAGCAAGCAGCAAAAACAAAGAGTCTTAAAGAACTGAAACTTAAATTTGACAGCAAGACCATAGCCAACCAAGTGTCTTCGTTACCATCACGATCACGCGGAGAGCATAAACCAGCACCAGCTTTATTGAGCCCATTCAAACACAAATAGGTAGCATCAATTGATCATCAATTGATACATGCTCATGCTCATGCTCTACTTCTAGCATCATTTGATACACGTTTTGTTCTTATCAGAAAGTGGAAATAGGTACTTTTGGCAATCATGAGCATCCTCTACTTATTGCAATATCTAATGCATCATCAGTACAAAGCTTGATTTGGCAATAGGTGGAATCGGCAATCATTTGCATGCTTTAATTTTGTCAAAAATCAATGCATAGTTCAGTTGTAATTGCTCATAGATATGGCAGGAACATGCTGAGTTATACACTAAACATAGTCATGCCAAGCTATAACTACCATAGTCATATTATGAGAATTCCTAGCATGCATCACCGTACGGCAGAATAACACAGCAACCATAACATAGACCACCGTACGATACTTGAGTTGCTAAGGCCTTGTACAATGCAAGGTGCTTAGGGGAGTTGCTTATAGAAATAAACCAGGCTTTTCTTAAGCACATGTGCTTATTTGTACAGGGTAGACGCATAACTAGGCGTCTCTCCTGTAGAAATAGGCACTGGTGCTTCAGAAATAGCCTGTTTATTTTTCTAAGCACCACCCTAAGCATCTAGCATTGTACAAGGCTTAAACATGCATCACCAAAATAGTATTAACAACTAGGAACACTAAACCAGAGTAGCAGCAAACTCTTAACATAAACGGCAGATCAACCACCGCTCAGCATAGGTTCAGACACACCATAGGACATCAGTTTTAGACTCCAACAACAAACATACATACATAACATAAACAGGACACGGCGGTCCTGGGGCAGCAACAACACTCTAGCAACACATCACTTCTCTCCCTTCTTCAATGCATGTTTTAGGGCTCATTGACTTTGACAATCTCGAGGAAGCGTGCGTAGGCAGCATGTTTAGCCAGAGTACTGGCTTTATGCTTCTTACCATGTCCATTGCCAGTGCTGAAGGCATGCTGGATCATGCCATCTATGCCGCCACCGATCACCTTGCAACAGAAAGGGCACCCAATCTTGCCAAAGAAACGGTACTTGATCTTCCCAGCAATCAGATGCCTCAGGGTGTACCAGCTCTTGCTGTGCCTGTTGTCCATGTTGTAGTCCACGTCGTCGTCATCCTCCTGTGAATTAGTGAATTAGTACACATAGAAGAACTCAGCTAATCTATTATGGTACATTGACTTTAATTACAATGTTTTGAAAGTACACATGTGTAACATGGCAACTATCTATTTTCTAGAAACAAGGCGTATGTGCACATACATAATTGAGCCAAAGAAACTGACATGCATAAATATGGACGGTGGAATAGTTGCATTTATAGATTAGTGCACAAGTAGTACATAATTAACACATGAAAGACTTCATGAAGTGGATTGGTTTAATGATATTTGATACTTGATACAGGTGTAATTCTTATTGGAATCAGAAAAATGGCTTCATTATACTCCTCCATGTTTCACACAAGGGGGGTTTGTTCTATCTATTGGAATGAAGAAACCATTATTCTTTCTGACAGCGGCAATACTGCTTCTCCAACATTGTTAGACCCTGATAAATTTCAGAAGGAAATTGGTAAAGGAGCTATGGGGTGTCTCACTGCTCATATTGATGAGAGATGTGGCTGTGATCATCTAGATAACATACTGTGGAAAATTGGCTAGATGAAATGTTTTGATTATTTGGTATCCAGTGGATATGTACTGTCAGCCCATAATTATTAAGGGAGCGATCACTTCCTTTGCAAAATGGAAATCTGTATAGAATTTGCAAATGGATCATCTATGAACATGTGTGCAAACTAATCATATATGAACATGTGCGCAAATTAATTCATCTACATAAACTAAAATGAATCAGGAACTGCAGCATTTTGTCACTGTCCTTGGGAAGCCAATGGAGAATCCTGCCATATATCCATTGTTTAACCCACTTTTTTCATTAATGTATCCCTCCCATGAACATTTTCTTGTATTTGGGTTCATTACCCCACTTCTTTCATTAATGTATCTCTTGTGAAACTTATGCTCATCTAGTTAACAAGACAAACCCCAATGCCATGAAAAAAACCAGAGTATCTGCTGGAATCAGAATGTGAATCAGATTTAAAAATCCACATCCAACATGAAGATCTATGCTAGATCCCTACAATCCTACATACGTAGAACTAGCACGCCCAAGTGAAATTGATGCTCATCTAGTTTACAAGAAAAACCCCAATGTCATGAAAAAACAGAGCAAAAAACAGAGTACTACCTCAGATAGCTCGTCGATGGCATCCTCGTCGAAGTCGCAGCCCTTCCTGCAATCTAAGTCGAACTCCTTTATGGCGTTCTCCTCGAAGAGCTCTTCGATTTCGTCATGAACCTTGCGCTTACGCCTTCTCATCTCCTCCTCCTCCAGATCTTCCCCGACCTTGTGCTCGCCGACGGGTGCCTCGACGGCTGCGATGGTAGTGGGAGCAGGCATAATGGTCGCTGCACCGGCAGCTGCCGCTCCAACTACGGCTGCAGCCACGGCAGCAGACTGCGCTGCTCCGATGGTTGCCTCCGGCTCGTCCGCCGCATCTTCATGTCCGCGCTTCATCGTCGGTCGAAGATAGGAGGAGGGAGGCGTAGGAAGGGAGAAGGGTGGTGAGGAAGGAGGAGAGGGTGGTGAGGTGGTGAGGAAGGAAGAGAGGTGGGGAGAGGACGAGGGTTTTCTACCCGATTTGGGGAAGAAATGCACTGTTCCTGCCTCTTGGAGTTACCGAGAAGCCGCGGGTGCCGATTTGACTTGACACACCCACCCGGCCGTCCCCATTCCATGTGGGGATGTGGCGGTCGTGCACGCGGTCGTGCACCTCCTGCGGTTTGCCATCAATTGCTATCGGTCTCACAAGTGGGTCCCCTTGTCATCCACACAACCGAGCCACCACATGTACCACATTTTTCTTTCTCCCCGTCTCAACCACTCCACATCTTTCTTTCTCCCCTTCTCGACCAGCGCCGCCACCATCACTGCCATCTCTCGACGACCCCTCTCGTCGCTGCCGGTGCGCCGCCGCCGCCAACTCCGGCAAGTACATGAGATCTCCCCTCTTCTTCCCTTCCCCAACCGCGTCTCCCTACGGAGCCGGATTTGAGCCGATTGGTTTGGACTGAAACTTAGGTTTTGGATTGGATCTTGATTTGGTTTCTATGGTTTGAGACCAAATCAATCAATTAGTTTGAGCCGCCACTACCACCTAGTACTGCTTCAAATCCAAGAGCCGCTGTTGCTGGCCGGAGCTCGTCGGCTCTCTCGAGCTTTGACGCCATGTCTGATCTAGATTCATGACGTGCCCTCGCATATGGCTTTGTCCACGGTTTGAACCTTTGGATTCAATCCAAAAGTTGAAAACGGTTTGGACTGGGTTGGATGACGAGCATGTATAGTTCGGTTTGGTCTAGATTCTAAATGAAAATATCTGGATTGGTTTGGTTTTGATGTGTGATGTGGATTGGACTGGTTTTAGTTTGGATGCCGAACTATTCCCAGGTTTAGATGAGACGGGCATTGCCATTGTCATTTGCATTGCTTTATTACGTAGATGATAGAAAATAGATTGATTGGCCATTGCCAGTATAGGTTATCACTATGATTTATTATATGTGTGATCTTTGTATTGTACTATGTACAATTCAACTTAGAGTTCAACACGTTCTGTGTAGAATGGAGGAAGCACAATGTGGACGCTGCAACTCACGGTGCCGGACCAGCCTTTCTACTGCCACGCTGTTTGGCATCTACTTCCAGCCTTCTTTTGTTTTTGCAGCGATAACAATTTATATGAACCTTCTGACAGTACATTCTTTTTGTTTTTTTTGCTATTTCCACTAATGTATTGTGTCTGTTATTTGTTTTTATCTTACATAGATCGTACCATGCAATGTGAGATTGCCATTCAATGAGCTCGTCGCAGACGCCGTCACCTTCGATGCTCTTGGGGGCCCATACACTATGCAGGTCGAGAAGGGGTGAAAGATGACCCAGATAGGAGGAGATGATTGGGATCGTTTGATCGCCCGCTTGTGTCTTAGTGGGGGTGAAATTATCAGCTTCTCCTTCAGAAAAGATAGGCCCAGGATTTCTGTTATCTATCTAAATTTGATTCCGGATAGTGAGGATGAAGTTCATGAGGAGGAAGATGGCGCTGATTCAGATGATGACGATTCAGATGATGATGAGAACCCACTTGTTGAATACCTATATGCTCAAGGACTCAGACTGGGCGACGAGGAAATCGGCAACCTCTGGGACATGCTTCCGCTACGTGAAGACTACCTAGGGAAGCCATTCGTGACCCGCCTCACAAGGACGAATGTTAAACGTCATATCATGGTATGTTACTTAGTGTGGTAATTACATGATATACATGCTTAGTTAGTGTAGTAGTTCATATGATATGCATGTTGTAGTACTGTGATGAGAGGCCTAGTTTAGAATTCATTTAGTGAAGAATTTTATGACATGCATGTAGTGTAGTAATATGCGATGATATGCTTAGTGTACACAGTAATCTAATGATATGCCTAATTACTGTAGTAATTTGATGCTTGGCGTATAGTGTACTGATGTGATGATATATATGCTCAGTGTTGAATCCAATGATATATGTGTCTTGAAGTGTATGCTTTGTTGATAATTGCACGTGACATGATCATATATCATGTCAACTGTTTTGCTATTTCCACTAATGTATATGATCATGTCAACTGTTTTCAGAAATTACCTAAGAGGTTACTTGATAGCTGTGGCATCGACCCGGACGAAGAAGGCATGGCTGCTGGACTACACCTTACCAGAACGGGTTCCATCACCAGCTGTGCCTATGCAGTGGACACGGACGGTCACACTGTCTTGAGCAGGGCAGGGTGGAAGAAGTTCCTTCGTGCCAAGAATCTTTGGGTAGGACTGGCCATCCTACTCACTGTTGCGAACACCCGTCGCCATGACTTGAGGATGATGATCACCATCCACCTCATTTAGAACTGGGGTGGGCCATGTATCAATCTGAAATGAACTTGTTATGTTAGCTCTTGTTTGCGAGTACTTGTCGTGTATTAACGTACCTATATCTACTCATATCTAGGTACTATTGCTTGTGATGGATTGCAACTATTATTAACTGGTACCTAATGCTCTACTAGCTATGATTATTCCACTGTGTGATGTTTTATAGGCTGTAGTGTGACATGGTAACTGTTATATATGGTAGAGGCTTCTCTCTAAGACCTTGTACAATGCAAGGTGCTTAGGGATGTGCTTCCACTGTGTGATGTTTTGTACGTATCAGGTTGTAGTATGAAATGCTAACTGTTCTATATGGTAGTGGCTGGTCTCTAATTAGACCGACATGTTGAACTAGTATCAATGGTAGAGGCGTTTTGTTATGCGCCACATCCAACAGTTCACATAATTAATTATCCAAAGATTAAGGTATGAAACCCTTGGTCATACATAGCAACATTTCGTTCCTAAAAATTAAGGTACTTCCACATTCAAACTAACTAATACTACAAATTCGAAGGAACTACTTAATACATTAACAGCAAATAGGGAAGTAGCCCCGGTCCAATGGCTTGAGAAATGACGAACAAAAACTTAAAGAAGAAGGATCAGCCAGTAGCAGCACCATCAGCCTCCCAGCCTCACAACTTCAGCCAGCCTGGTGAACTCCAGGTTTTTTCCTGCAAAACACACATGTGATGTTGGAGGCAAGAAAATAAATATGTCAGGGGTCTTGTCATGGCATCTAATCGCACGGAATGCTAGTACAAATGATGGAGAACAAAACATCCAACATGAGCAAATTCATAGGAGTTCTAGATCCATGGATACCATCAAGAAAAAATGCTCAGTTTTAATTCAGACACAAGACTAGGTGAAAACATGCATATTTCATATCAGCAACATTGATATGGCATCTTTGCAAGCTTGGGTGAGTGACTTGTCTTGTGTTTCATGGCATGACAATAATTTTAACAATAAATAGACATGAAATTGACCCAAACTCATGTACAAAGTTAGGCCATATGATGCATGGATTCATTCACACATAAATGACAAATTGCCAACTTTGTATAGAATTTGCAGTACTGAAATATTTCAGCGTGTACCGGTGTGTACTGAAACTGCAGTAGTGAAATAATTCAGTGTGCATCGGTGTGTACTGAAATTGTAGTAACGAAATATTTTAGTGCCTACCGGTGTGTACCGAAATATTTCAGTGTCTACCACTACAACATTACAAATTTTGCCTAGGGCAGTACCGAAATATTTCAATGCCTACCGGTGTGTACCAAAATATTTCAGTGTCCACCACTACAACATTACAAATTTTGCCTAGGGCAGTTCCGAAATATTTCAGTGCCTACCGGTGTGTACCGAAATATTTCAGTGTCTACTAGAACATTACTAATTTTTCCTAGGGTTCATATGATGCCTAGGGTTCACATACATCATAATCCATCCTCCAAATCCATGTACTCAAATGTTCATGCAATTCATTGAGATTAAAATGCCATCTAGCATTCCCTCTCTAAGCTATTATGATCAGTATCACCATGATGTAAGCACGAGCAGTAGAAAGATGAGGAGTGGGGAAGCTTACTCTAAACATAGCTACCGCCGTCGTTCAGACAAGGAGAGCGCACTAGTAGAAAACAGGGCTTTGGTCCAGGCCGGGTCAGCCCATTAGTCCCGGTTCAGTCTAGAACCGGGGCCAATGTGGGCATTGGTCCCGGTTCATGAGCCCAAGGGGCCGGCCGGGCCACGTGGGCCATTGTTCCCGGTTCGTCTGGACCTTTTGGTCCCGGTTGGTGGGACGAACCGGGACCAATGGGCCTCGCTCCTGGCCCACCACCATTGGTCCCGGTTGGTGGCTTGAACCGGGACCAAAGGCTCCCCTTTAGTCCCGGTTCATGCCACCAACCGGGACCAATGAGGTGCCTATATATACCCCCTCGCGCAAGAGCAGAGCACAGTGCTCTGTTTTTTCTGGCCGAGGGGGAGAGGGCTTTGTGGTCCTCTAGCTCACCTCCTATGCACATGAGGTGTTCGATGGAATGCCCGAGCCACACTACTTAAGCTTTCTCCTCTCGAAGCTCGACCTCCAAGCTCCATTTTCCTCGAGATTTGTCTAGATTTAGCGGTCCGTCACGCCCCGTCCCCATCTTCACCGCCGTCGATCACCCGCGCCGATCTCATCACCGACACCACCGTGGTGAGCCTCTTGTTCTTATCTTCTTTCTGAAAGGAAAAATATTCTTACTTGTATGTTTAGCTAGATACTTGTATCATTTTCTTACATTTATTGTTGCATCTTATATAGTGCGATGGTTTTGGTATCCGCCCCCGTCGGCCCTCGTCCTATCTATGATTCGGATGTGGTATGTATATTATCTTTATAACTATTGGTTCATTTATTGTTTATGAAAATTATGCCGGCCAACGTGACATAGATTTTATTTATCTAGGATGTATGTGAATCGGAAATGCCAACCGACCCTATTGTCGAGAGGTTAAATTTAGTTGAAGAAGAAAAAAATTTGTTGAAGGAAAAAATAAAAAAAATTGAGGAGGAGAAGATGATATTGGAGTTGCATGTTGCGGATGTCGTCGATGATCACAAGATCAAGATGGATGCAATGCGCTTGAAGATTAGAAAATATGCCATTCATACCGAGGCTTGGTATCATTATGCCGTTGGATCAATTGTTACCTTGGTTGCGATTATGATCGCATTTGTTTTCGCATTGAAATGTTTTACATAGTTTCAATGTATGGTTTAATTAATTAGATGCTCTGGAGAGCTATATGTTGTTAGATGAGAACTATGTATGCACTTTGGTTTTAATGTGATGATGAACTTCTATTAATTTGGACACTTAATTATATATAATGCACGCAGATGAACCGGCAATGGATGTACGGTGACAGACACACCCGCGAGTACATTAAGGGCGTGCATGAGTTTCTCGATGCGGTTGAGGCAAACAAGCAGAATGGTTTTATGTGTTGTCCATGCACTGAATGTGGGAATACGAGGTCTTACTCTAACCGGAAAATCCTTCACTCCCACCTGCTTTACAAGGGTTTCATGCCACACTATAATGTTTGGAGGAGGCACGGAGAAATAGGGGTTATGATGGAAGACGGCGAAGAAGAAGAGTACGATGACAACTATGTGCCCCCTGAATACGGTGATGCTGCAATGGGGGGAGCTGATGAAGATCAAGAGGAACCAGACGATGTGCCCAATGATGCTGCCACGGGTGAAGCTGCTAAAGATCAAGAGGAACCAGACGATGTGCCCGATGATGATGATCTCCGCCGGGTCATTGTCGATGCAAGGACGCAATGCATTAGTCAAAAGGAGAAGCTGAAGTTCGATCGCATGTTAGAGGATCACAAAAAGGGTTATACACCAATTGCGAAGATGGCAACACAAAGCTCGGTACCGTACTAGAATTTTTGTAGTGGAAGGTAGAGAATGCTGTGGCTGACAAAGGATTTGAGAAGCTACTGAAAATATTGAAGAAGAAGCTTCCAAAGGATAATGAATTGCCCGACAGTACATACGCAGCAAAGAAGGTCGTGTGCCCTCTAGGATTGGAGGTGGAGAAGATACATGCATGCCCTAATGACTGCATCCTCTACCGCGGTGCATACAAGGATCTGAACACATGCCGGTATGCGGTGCATTGCGGTATAAGATCAGATGAGATGACCCTGGTGATGTTGACGGCGAGCCCCTCAGGAAGAGGGTTCCTGCGAAGGTGATGTGGTATGCTCCTATAATACCACGGTTGAAACGTCTGTTCAGAAACGAAGAGCATGCCAAGTTGATGCGATGGCACAGTGAGAACCGAAAGAAAGATGGGAAGTTGAGAGCACCCGCTGACGGGTCGCAGTGGAGAAAAATTGAGAGAAAGTACTGGGATGAGTTTGCAAAGGACCCAAGGAATGTATGGTTTGCTTTAAGCGCGGATGGCATTAATCCTTTCGGGGAGCAGAGCAGCAATCACAGCACCTGGCCCGTGACTCTATGCATGTATAACCTTCCTCCTTGGATGTGCATGAAGCGGAAGTTCATTATGATGCCAGTTCTCATCCAAGGCCCTAAGCAACCCGGCAACGAAATTGATGTGTACCTAAGGCCATTAGTTGAAGAACTTTTACAGCTGTGGAATGGAAACGGTGTACGTACGTGGGATGAGGACAGAAAGGAGGAATTTAACCTTAAGGCGTTGCTGTTCGTGACCATCAACGATTGGCCCGCTCTCAGTAACCTTTCAGGACAGACAAACAAAGGATACCACGCATGCACGCACTGTTTAGATGACACTGAAAGTATATACCTGGACAAATGCAGGAAGAATGTGTACCTGGGCCACCGTCGATTTCTTCCGACCAACCATCAATGTCGAAAGAAAGGCAAGCATTTCAAAGGCGAGGCAGATCACCGGAAGAAACCCGCCATGCGCACCGGTGATCACGTGCTTGCTATGGTCAATGATTTACACTGTGTAATCTTTGGAAAGGGTCCCGGTGGACTAGCTGTTCCGAATGATGCTGAGGGACACGCACCCATGTGGAAGAAGAAATCTATATTTTGGGACCTACCCTACTGGAAAGACCTAGAGGTCCGCTCCTCAATCGACGTGATGCATGTGACGAAGAACCTTTGCGTGAACCTGCTAGGCTTCTTGGGCGTGTATGGGAAGACAAAAGATACACCTGAGGCACGGGAGGACCTGCAACGTTTGCACGAAAAAGACGGCATGCCTCCGAAGCAGTATAAAGGTCCTGCCAGCTACGCTCTTATGAAAGAAGAGAAAGAAATCTTCTTTGAATGCCTGCTCAGTATGAAGGTCACGACTGGCTTCTCGTCGAATATAAAGGGAATAATAAATATGCCAGAGAAAAAGTTTCAGAACCTAAAGTCTCATGACTGCCACGTGATTATGACGCAACTGCTTCCGGTTGCATTGAGGGGGCTTCTACCGGAAAACATCCGATTAGCCATTGTGAAGCTATGTGCATTCCTCAATGCAATCTCTCAGAAGGTGATCGATCCAGAAATCGTACCAAGGCTAAGGAGTGATGTGGCGCAATGTCTTGTCAGTTTCGAGCTGGTGTTCCCACCATCCTTCTTCAATATCATGACGCACGTCCTAGTTCATCTAGTCGACGAGATTGTCATCCTGGGGCCTGTATTTCTACACAATATGTTCCCCTTTGAGAGGTTCATGTTGGGGAACGCAGTAATTTCAAAAAATTTCCTACGCACACGCAAGATCATGGTGATGCACAACAACGAGAGGGGAGAGTGTTGTCTACGTACCAACGCAGACCGACTGCGGAAGCGATCACACAACGTAGAGGAAGTAGTCGTACGTCTTCTTCCCGATCCGACCGATCCAAGCACCATTACTCCGGCACCTCCGAGTTCTTAGCACACGTACAGCTCGATGACGTTCATCGGGCTCCGATCCAGCAAAGCGTCGAGGAAGAGTTCCGTCAGCACGACGGTGTGATGACGATCTTGATGTACTACCGACGCAGGGCTTCGCCTAAGCACTACAACGGTACGATCGAGGTGGAATTTGGTGGCAGGGGGCACCGCACACGGCTAAGGAAAGATCTCAAGGATCAACTTGTGTGCCTTGGGGTGCCCCCTGCCCCCGTATATAAAGGTTGGAGGAGGGGAGGCCGGCCGGCCAGGGAGAGGAGGCGCAGGGGAGTCCTACTCCCACCGGGAGTAGGACTCCTCCCCCCAATCCTAATCCAATTAGGACTCCCGGGGGGAAAAGAGAGAGAGAAGGGGGGGCGCCGGCCAGCCATGGGCTTGTCCCTTTTCTCTTTTTCCACTAAGGCCCAATAGGCCCATTAGTCTCCCGGGGGGTTCCGGTAACCCTCCCGGTATTCCGGTAAAATCCTGATTTTACCCGGAACACTTCCTATGTCCAAACATAGGCTTCCAATATATCAATCTTTACGTCTCGATCATTTCGAGACTCCTCGTCATGTCCTTGATCTCATCCGGGACTCCGAACAACCTTCGGTACATCAAAATGCATAAACTCATAATAACTGTCATCGTAATGTTAAGCGTGCGGACCCTACGGTTCGAGAACAATGTAGACATGACCGAGACACGTCTCCGGTCAATAACCAATAGCGGGACCTGGATGCCCATATTGGCTCCTACATATTCTACGAAGATCTTTATCGGTCAGACCACATAACAACATACGTTGTTCCCTTTGTCATCGGTATGTTACTTGCCCGAGATTCGATCGTCGGTATCCAATACCTAGTTCAATCTCGTTACTGGCAAGTCTCTTTACTCGTTCCGTAATACATCATCTCACAACTAACATATTAGTTGCAGTGCTTGCAAGGCTTATGTGATGTGCATTACCGAGAGGGCCCAGAGATACCTCTCCGACAATCGGAGTGACAAACCCTAATCTCGAAATACGCCAACCCAACATCTACCATTGGAGACACCTGTAGTACTCCTTTATAATCACCCAGTTACGTTGTGACGTTTGGTAGTACCCAAAGTGTTCCTCCGGTAAACGGGAGTTGCATAATCTCATAGTTATAGGAACATGTATAAGTCATGAAGAAAGCAATAGCAACATACTAAACGATCGGATGCTAAGCTAATGGAATGGGTCATGTCAATCAGATCATTCTACTAATGATGTGACCTCGTTAATCAAATAACAACTCTTTGTTCATGGTTAGGAAACATAACCATCTTTGATTAACGAGCTAGTCAAGTAGAGGCATACTAGTGACACTCTGTAGGTCTATGTATTCACACATGTATTATGTTTCCGGTTAATACAATTCTAGCATGAATAATAAACATTTATCATGATATAAGGAAATAAATAATAACTTTATTATTGCCTCTAGGGCATATTTCCTTCAGTTCATGGGAGTCCTAAAGAAATATGTCCGTAACCGCGCTAGGCCAGAAGGAAGCATCTCCATGGGCCATCAAACAGAGGATGTTATTGGGTTTTGTGTTGACTTCATTCCTGGCCTTAACAAGATAGGTCTCCCTAAATCACGGTATGAGGGGAGACTGACTGGAAAAGGCACTCTTGGAAGAGACTCAATAATATGTAGGGACGGATATTCTTGGTCTCAAGCACACTACACAGTTCTATAGAACTCTACCTTGGTGACCCCGTATGTCGATGAACACAAGAACAGTCTGCGCTCCAAACACCCGGAGCAGTGCGACGACTGGATTACATGTGAACACATCAGGACTTTCAGCAGTTGGTTGGAAACACGTCTCAGAGGTGACAACACTGTTTGTGATGAGTTGTACTTGTTGTCCAGAGGACCATCTTTGACTGTATTGACTTACAAAGGATACGAGATAAATGGGAATACATTTTACACGATCGCCCAAGATCAAAAGAGCACCAACCAAAACAGCGGTGTCCGCTTTGATGCAGCAACCAAGAGCGGAAAGGATACATATTATGGTTACATAGTGGACATATGGGAACTTGACTACGGACCTGATTTTAAGGTCCCTTTGTTTAAGTGCAAATGGGTGAATCTGTTAGGTGGCGGGGTACAGGTAGACCCACAGTACGGAATGACAACAGTGGATCTGAAAAATCTTGGGTACACTGACGAACCGTTCATCCTAGCCAATGATGTGGCACAGGTTATCTATGTGAAGGACATGTCTACCAAACTAAGAAAAAGAAAAGATAAGGAAGCGAATACATCATACGATGAGCCAGAGCGCCACATAGTTCTTTCAGGAAAAAGGGTCATCCTGGAAGTGGACAGCAAGATAGACATGTCTGAAGATTATGAAAAGTTTCATGAAATTCCTCCCTTCAATGTCAAGGCTGACCCAAGCATCCTGATAAACAATGAATATTATCCATGGTTACGACGCAATAAGCAAATGACACAAGCGAAGAAAAAGTGAAGACTTTCTCCCGCAACTATTATGATGATACCATGCCAACTTTGTAACACACGAACATGATACCATTGTCCGTTTTGTACCATCCCAACTTTCAACTTTTTCAGAGTTCATTTGAAAGTGATTGTCCATTTTGTACATGAAGTGCATCAAGTTTTCTCTATAAGCGCATATATTCTCATTTTTTGAGTAAGTTAATCACAAAAAGTGTTTTCAAATTTGAAAACTACTGGCACTAACAGATAGTTTATAATTTTTCTAAAACAAATGGCACTAACAGAAAGTTTATAATTTTGCTAACCTAAAAGCAAACAGAATTAAAAATTAAAGCAAAAAATAAAAAAAATAATGCAAAAAACAAATCAAAAAACAGGAAAAACTATTTTTATAGTAAAGTTAATCACAAAATAAAATAAATAAAGCAACAAAGAAAACAAAAAAACTAAAAAAGTGTTTTCAAATTTGAAAACTAATGGCACTAACAAAAAGTTTATAATTTTGCTAACCTAAAAGCAAACAGAATTAAAAATTAAAGCAAAAAACAAAAGAAAATAAATAATGCAAAAAACAAATCAAAAAAAGGAAAAAACTATTCTTATAGTAAAGTTAATCACAAAATAAAATAAATAAAGCAACAAAGAAAACTAAAAAACTAAAAAAGTGTTTTCAAATTTGAAAACTAATGGCACTAACAGAAAGCTTATAATTTTGCTAACCTAAAAGCAAACAGAATTAAAAATTAAAGCAAAAAACAAATCAAAAAAACAGGAAAAAAACTATTTTTATAGTAAAGTTAATCACAAAATAAAATAAATAAAGCAACAAAAAAACAAAAAAACTAAAAAAGTGTTTTCAAATTTGAAAACTAATGGCACTAACAGAAAGTTTATAATTTTTTTAAAACTAAAAGCATAAATAATTAAAAAATAAAGAAAATTCTATTTTTATGGTAAAGTTATTCATAAACTAGTGATTCACACAAATTTTAAAAGATACAAATTTAAACTATTCAAAATTTTAAAACTAATGGCACTAACAGAAAGTTTATTATTTTTGTGATCTAAAAGCAAAAAGAAATCACTAAAAAATTGTAAGTATTTTGTTTTAGGTAGAAATAAAAAAATAAAAAACCAAAAAAATGTAGAAATAAAAAAGGAAAAACCAAAAAAATGCCACCTACTGGGCCTCCACGGCCTGAATACGACTAGAAACCCTACATGGGCCAGGATTCAGGCCCGCGGAAGGCCCAATAGGCCCACAGGCAGTAGCAAGTTTAGGCCCGAAAGCCTGCATTAGAGAGGAGCTCGAATGGGAAGGCACACCAGCGCTTATAAACAAGTGCCGGCGCCCTTCAGCTAGCGATGTGGGACTAAACTTTTGGGCGCGGGCAGCACAAGGCCATTGGTCCCGGTTGGTGCCACCAACCGGGACCAAAGGCCGCCGCTTCCCGCCCTTTGGGCTGCTGAAAATTGGCCTTTGGTCCCGGTTCATGGAACCAACCAGGACTAAAGGGAGCATTAGTCCCGGATCGTAGCACGAACCGGGACCATTGCTCTCGCTATATAAGCCAACACTTGTGAAATTTTGGCCAACCGCCATTCTTCTCTCCAACACCGCCAGGCTGCTGCGCTGCTCCTCGACGCCGTCGTCGCCGTCGCCTCCCCTAGCCGCCCGAGGTCGCCGTCGCCGCCCGCTCGCCGTCGCACGTGCCCTCGCCCGACGCCGTCGCCGATCGCCGCCCTGCCCCGACGCGCGTCGCGCGCCCCGGCCCACGCGCCCCCGTCATCGCCGTCGCCCTGCCCCGCCCCATTCCTCGCCGCCGAACGTGCGCCCCCTGCCCCGTCGCCGTCCTCGCCGCCGAACCCGCACCCCTGCCCCTCCTTTGGTCCGGCCGGCGCCGCCCCTCCCATGTTCCTTTTTTTCATATATTATATGCTTGTTTTTTTCAGATTATGTATATATGTGAGTATATGTATTGTGTATGCTGCTTCTTTTCAGATTTTTTTTCATACATATGATGATTTGTATTTTTCTTTTTTTATAAAAATGTATATATGTTTGTATGTTCTCTGTGTATATATGTTCATATATGCAAAAAAGTTAGATTTATATATTTAGAAAAGGATTATCTATATATGTTCTCTGATTTAGTACATTTTAGGTTAGTTTCATTTTTAGAAAAGTTTTATATATTTAGGAGAGGAAAAGGAAAATAAGAAGAGGAAAAAGGAGAAGAAGAGGAGAGGAAGAAAAGGAAGAGGAGAAGAATTTCTATTTTTTCTTCTTCTCCTCTATTCCTTTCTTCTTCTCCTCTTTTTTTTCTTCTCTTTTTTCTTCGATCTTCTCCCCCTCCCGATAGGAAAGTTTTATATAGAAAGTTACAATTTTAGAAACGTTTTATATATGCAAAAGTTACAATTTTAGAAAAAGAAGGATAGAAAAGAAGAAAATAAGAAGAGGAAAGAAAGAAGAAGAGGAGAGGAAAAGAAGAGGAGAAATTATAAATAAGAAGAAGAAAAAAGAAGAAAAAGAAGAGGAGAAGAAGAAAGGAATAGAGGAGAAGAAGAAAAAATAAAAATTAGAAAGGAATAGAGGAGAAGAAGAAAAAATAGAAAAAAAAATCTATTTTTTCTTCTTCTCCTCTATTCTTTTCTTCTTCTCCTCTTTTTTTTCTTCTTTTTTTCTTCGATCTTCTCCCCCTCCCGATAGGAAAGTTTTATATAGAAAGTTACAATTTTAGAAACGTTTTATATATGCAAAAGTTACAATTTTAGAAAAAGAAGGATAGGAAAGAAGAAAATAAGAAGAGGAAAAGAAGAAGAGGAGAGGAAAAGAAGAGGATAAATAAATAAGAAGAAGAAAAAAGAAGAAAAAGAAGAGGAGAAGAAGAAAGGAATAGTGGAGAAGAAGAGAAAATAGAATATTCTATTTTCTCTTCTTCTCCACTATTCCTTTCTTCTTCTCCTCTTTTTTTTCTTCTTTTTTTTTCTTCGATCTTCTCCTCTAGCTATTCCTTTCTTCTTCTCCTCTATTCTTCTTCTTCTTCTTCTTCTTCTTCTTCTTCTTCTTCTTCTTCTTCTTCTTCTTCTTCTTCTTCTTCTTCTTCTTCTTCTTCTTCTTCTTCTTCTTCTTCTTAATTTTTATCGGGAACGAGGGTGTCGAGGATCGCCGAGGGGTCGAGGGTTGGGAACTAGGGTAGAGGGTCGAGGGTCGTTAAGGGGTCAAGGGTCGAGGGTTTCAGGGTCGAGGGTTCGAGGGTTCTATAGGGTCGAGGGTAAAAAAAGAAGAGGAAGAAGAAGAAAAAAGAGGATCTCCTCTATTCTTTCTTCTCCTCTTTTTTTCTTCTTCTTCCTCTTTTTTTTATCGGGAACGAGGGTTGTCGAGGGACATAGATGTAGTGTCGTCGTTGTCGATATATACCCCCTCCCGATAGCTTACTATGATTAGGTAGCTAGTTCTACGTTTGGCACTAATATATCCATCTGTCATGTTTGAATAATAATTGCCATGTTGTAAATATTTGTAGAAACTATGGACACCGCCCTAGACGAAGCAACAAAAGAAGCGTTGTTGAGGGACATAATCGCAGAAGGAAGTGATGCCATCTCGTTGTTTCTCAACGAAACCGATGGTCTGGAAGGAGAGGGTGAACAAGTTGGCTACGGTGACCTAATGTCGGTGCAAGAAGAAGAACATGAGGACGGCTCCGGTGATCCAATGCCGGTGCAAGAAGGAGACCGTGATGACGGCTCCGGTGACCGAACCGAGTCCGGCCATGTATATATATTAGTTAAGCCTATGTTGACTAGCTGATTGATGCATTCATTGTTTTGGTATGTACACATATTAATTAAGTCTTTGTTCTTTCTTCTAGCCCTCCGGATCGAGCACAACTTCGGTAAAGAGACGAGGCCCGAAGAAAAAGTTGAGCTCGGATTAAAAGTTTGAGATCATAGCAATCGAGCCCGACGGCCAACCTATTGAACCCCTCAGGACAAAGAGCGCATTTGTTGGTCAGTGTGGGGTTCTGGTTAGGGACAAGATCCCGATAAGCATCCAACAATGGTTTAAGCCGGCTACAGAAGACCCTGAGGTGTCTTATGTCAATGATATGCAGAAAAATGATCTTTGGACTGAGCTGAAGTCAAATTTCACCCTACCGCCAGAGGATAATCCAGAGAACCCAGTTAAAGAGAAATTAATCAAGTCTTTTGCTCTAAATAGGATGGCAGAACTATTCAGGAGGTGGAAGAAAGAGCTGAATAAGTTTGTCGAAAATAATGAGACACCAGAATTCAAGGGCAGATATGAGAAGATCAGAGATCACTGGCCCGCATTTGTGGCCCACAAGACATCGGAAAAGAGTAAGAAGATGTCGACGACAAACAAGCAAAATGCTGCGAAGAAGAAGCTTCACCATCGCACGGGGTCAGGTGGCTACCTCGTAGCCCGGCCTAAGTGGTCCAAGACTGAGAATGATCTGGTTCATAAAGGGATCGAACCAGAGACAATTAACTGGCCAGACCGTTGCCGGACTTGGTTCTTCGGGGCTGTAGGAACCCTGGACCCTGTAACAGGGAAGTGCATTTGGACGAACGATCAAATGGACATACCAGTCAGTAAGCTTAAGCAGTATATCAAAGCAGCGCAGGAAGGGACGTTCTTTCCAGACAGAGAGAACGACGAGCTCACAATGGCCCTCGGGAATCCTGAGCACCATGGACGGACACGAGGCACACCAGGCTCCATTCCATGGAAGGTTGGGTTTCCGGACGCAGGCGGTTACAAATCCCATGAGAGGAGGAAAAAAGTGCAGCAGACCCAAATGCAGGCGCTGCAAGCAAGGGTAGACGCGATAGAGGAACGAGAAGCAAATCGCAGCAAATGTACTGCCGAAGCCTCCCCCGAAGCTACCTTGCCATCTCAGCGCAGAAGCAGCGTGGCTTCCACCGAGCTGCTTCAGCTGGAGCATGCCTTGAAGGCTCCTGCCAGCTATCCCGTGGATGCTATCACGGAGTCTCAAAATTGCCACCTTATGACTTAATGGATGAATTTGAAGGTCAAGGCGGCTGTTGGCTCTGTTTATCCTACTGAACCCGGCGCAACTTTTCACTGCCGGCTGATTCCAGAAGGATATGCTAGGGTGATGGTGGATGAGAAAACGGAGGGATTTGAGGACCTCCAGCTTGACCACCCTACCAGTGAAGGGGAGACTCGGCTGGGGTCTGCTCTGAAGACTCCATGCCTATGGCGGAAGGAGCTCATCAACCTTTCGAACTAGACGCCTCCGCCTCCTCCTCCTCCTCCAGCGAGTCAGGGCACTCCGCCTCCTCCACCGCCTCCTCCTCCGGCGAGTGACGATCAGGGCCCTCGGCCGGCTCCTTCTCTGGCGCATGGCGGCACTCCGCCTCCTTCTCCGCCTGCACCGACGCGCCCGAGCAGCCAGCCTCCTCCTTCTCCGCCTCGACAGCAAGGGCGGAAGAGACCTGCCGCCGCTCCAGCTGCTCCGGCGCGTCGTAGTCCTTCTCCTCCGCCTCGTAAGCAAGTAAAGAAGACAACCGCGCTCCGTCTGCTCGGTCGGCGTCTAGCAGTACAACCAGAGGCGGGAGGACATACAGATTCGGTCCTTCTCTGAAGACTCCAGAGAAGTTACCATACGAGAGGACCCCGGAGGAGAACGCCGAGATCGCGCGAGAAGAAGTGAGGAACTTCTTTGAAGGGGTGAAAGCAAAGAAACATCCACCTCCGGAGGAGAAGGTAGATCCGGTGAAAGCGAAGCGCACTCTGGCTGCCCTGACAAAACCACCCAAGTCTCCGCCGAAAGGAAACTATGAGTGCATTATTGGAAAGGAATTTGCCGAAGCGGAGCAGTCGGGAAGTACTGTCAGTGATCAAAGGCTGAAAGAACGACGAGCTGGGAAACAAATTGCCCAGCTCGGCAAACAAGCGAAGCAATCGTGCCCCCCGCTCAAGGTGCCTAGCCACAACGTCGCTAATGATCCAAGGATGGTGCCCGGTTATAGCAATCTTGCAAATTACCTGCCCGACGAAGTACATTATGAACCCATGGACATGCAGATACGAAGATACGAGTACGGAAAGCCTCTCGTCAAAGATGAAAGATCTCTATCAACGATGATGCGAAGATTGCATGATTGGTACTTGAAAATCTGCAGAGACTCTGGGGGGAGGAGTACTTTATATGTGAAAGTTAAAAAGGGGCATGACCTCATTGGAATTGATCTATTGCATGTTCCATTTGAGGAGTTCTATCAGTTTTTCAATCAATTGGCCCTCGATAAAACAACGGTCGCCTGCTACTGTCTGTAAGTAGTACTACTTCTGTCATTAAGTTTCTCTATATAGCTTAGCTCTTTCATTGCATGTATTTATAATCATCCTCACTATATTATGCAGATTGAAGATCGCCGAATTGAAGAAAAGACAAGTCGATGATATTGGGTTCACTAACACATATCTCATAGATGCAACTCAGGTTAAATTTCATGACGCAGCTACCGAGGCCAACTTGCTACGATCGTTCGTAATAAATCAAAACAAAGATATAATACTCTTTCCTTACAACTTCAAGTGAGTGTTACTGTCTTGTGCATATTCGGTTTCCCTTACATATTAGTCAAGGTTATAGTAATGTAATTGATGAGTTATGCATGCGTGTGCAGTTTCCACTATATTCTCCTACATATTAAGCTTGAGCAGGGACTAGTAACCGTCTTAGACTCAAGACGAAAAGATCCCCAGGACTATGCAGACATGACTCAAATACTCGAGAAGTAAGTTAAATCGATCATTATCCACCATATCAGTAACTTTATTCATTTCCTGATATATCAAGTAATTGTTTTCTTTGTCCGGCAGGGTTCTGAGAAAATTCACCAGGAAATCTCCGAGACTGCCGAAGGAGCTGCAATTTAGACACCCGAAAGTAAGTACTATAGTAGCATTTTAAGCGCATCTACTAGTCATTCAAGCGCTAGTTTCATCAATACCATTTGGCATTCTTGCTTATCAGTTTGATTAACCTCTATTTCTTGTAAAGTGGTTGTGGCAGGAACAAGGGAATGATTTCTGTGGATACTATGTTTGCGAGTCCATCCGCCACACGACCTGTGAGCGGGGCGGGTACTCTGACGAACAATATGAAGTACGTAAATAACAACATTCACAATTTTATTTTATTACCATCATTTGTGTTGAGTTTCATTCATTCATATATATATGTATTGACCCCCTTCTTCAAATTAGATATTTCGGAAGCGGGATGAACTCCTAGCACCAGCTCGCATGCGAGCAATTCAAGAGGAATTGGCGGCATTCTTTCTTGACCACATGATCCCTGAAGACGGAGAATTCTATGTGGACCCTGAGTCCGTATGATTATATTTGTAAGAGATAATTATTGTATATATGTAGCCGGTAGTGTCAGATAGATATACGAGAACTTGTTGTTCGACCAATCTCTCGGAGAAGGATAGGTGGTCGATATCACTTCTCTCTGTATGCATATATGTTCATGACGATCTTCTGTTTCCTTCGTTTGATTACTAGCTAGCCAGCGTGTCTAGTCCTCTCTATACGTATGTATAGTACGTAGCGTCGACCAAGCACGGACATAAGAGAGGACACTTCTCTCTATTAATTATAGCTAGCTAACACAATATATGAAACACCTAAATTAACCCCCCAAAACCCCCAACCCCCCCCCCCCCCCCCCCCTTAAAAAAAACTAAAACCCCAGCCACAGAAATGCTGACGCGTGGATGCCTATTGGTCCCGGTTGGTGCCACCAACCGGGACCAAAGGGTCTTCTGCCTAGGCTCTGCGCACTGCCCACGTGGAGGCCCATCAATCCCGGTTCTGGATTGAACCGGGACTAAAGGGTCGGGGCATTAGTACCGGTTCAGGAATCGGGACTAAAGGCCCTTACGAACCGGGACTATAGGCCCTTTTTCTACCAGTGGCGGGGAGGGAAGCGTGGAGAACGGCGGGGAAGCGAGGTCGCGACCATTGTTCTCCTCATCTTGCGCTTCGAAGTCTCCGGTGACTCGGTTGGAGGCTGCACAATCTGCAACGGCACCTCGTGCACGGTGGGTTCCTGATTCAGTGGATGCTCTACCCTGGATCTGAACGCCCACCACCTCCGCCTGGTCCACTCGCTGGATGAATTGGCCTGCTCCATCGCCCAGAGGAGGATCTCGATTTTCTGAATCGGTTGAGCGGGCTGGGGGAAAAGCTTTGCCCTCTCCTTCTTCGTCAAATTCTTGAGGGTGGCCATTGCCGTCCAGCTCATCTGCCTTGTGTTGTCAAACCAAGAACGGATCTCCCTCAACCTGGCCAACTTGACCTGGTCGCCGCCGGCGATCTGCACGAAGTCGGTGTTCTCGCTGCTGGCCATCAGCTCGATCTGCCGTGGAAGAGGGGGGGTGGGTGGGGGGGGGGGGGGGTTGCCTGAGTGGAGCGAAGTTGCAGCGGCAAGAAGGAGGAGATGACTGCGGTGGACATGGAGGAGAGGGAGGAGATGGCCGCCGATGAGTAATTGTGGAATGTGTAGCACCATGGCGGTGGTTATTCATTCGACGAGAGGGGCGGCGCGTGCAAATTTTCCTAGGACTAAACAACCTCTAGATTAAAACGCCCCCCCCCCCCCCCCCTGTCACGAGTACCGGCCCCACTCGTTTTAGTACTTTCGCGTACTTTTATCGGAGTACTACCCAGTACTTTGTATTTGTCTGCCGTTAGATCGACATCAACGAACGGTTCTAAAAAAGCCCAACCACTCTAAAACTTGTATTCTTTATTATCTACATCAATATATATATAAAGACCTAAAAAGGCAGATCCAATTAATCTCGGCCATCAAATCATGTCAATCCAACGACCTAGACTGCTTCAATGTCGAGCACTCGACGCGTTTAGCGTGTAGTTAATTTCATGCCAAATATGATGCTAATCACATAATAATATGCAAATAATATCCTACTTAATATCCGCATGCACTTACTAATATAATTTTAATCTAGCGTGCATTGCACGTACACGTTGACTGGTTTTAGTAAGATTAGGATATTTCTTGTACATATTTTTAACACGGTACAGACGCAGGCTCTCACATATATACACATACACTCATCCTTATGAACGCACGCACGCACACACGATTCTTATGAGCATCTCCGAGCGAATAAGACGACTTATCATCTTGAAATTGACGAAGTCATCACATCTGCCTTCATAGTCGACGGAAACGTTTCCTCCCACTAAATGCACATCATCGAAAGGCCTGGAATAAATTCAGAAAAATGCAAGCACCAATACAACTGATTGTGCCGATTAGAATGTGTGGATTTTGTAAAGTTTGGATTTTCTATAAACATGATTCGTATATCTCCTTTTCTCTCTCACTTGGTCGAAGAAGACAAGCTGCGGACGCCGATATGTGATAGCAGCCGCAATGGGCTCACCAGTGTATTTTTCATCTACTATTGTTGTGTTGAAAATTACTTGGCCCCTGTAACAACACAGGGACAATTACCTAGTTTAGATAAACGAGCTGATCTACAAGGCGTGCACCCATGATTGCGCCGTGGAGTTCGGCCGGGACGGGCTACGTGCCGAGTCAGTCTAGCCATCGTACGACCTCATCGAGAACTGTCGGGGACGTTTGGTTCTGGCGCAAGCCCTTACTTAGCCTGGCCAAGCAAGGTAGCGAAGGACTTGATCCCTGGGCAAGCTAGCCTTGTTGCCGGCAGTTTCCAGCTTTTTCTTCGGTTGAGCGGCCGAGCCGATTTGGCTAGCCTCCGTCGGCAAGTTTTACCTTGCCTAATGAGATAAGCGGGCGCTCCGTGTCCACAACCTGGTGGAGCACTAGCGGGCGCATGGTAGACCTCCAGTCGCACAAGCACCATTTGTCCCTGGCGAGGTTATATCGTCTATGGCACACGAGACAAGATTGTTGTGGTCGACGAGGAGAACAACGAGCTGGAGAGGGACGACGTGGGGTTCTTGATGATGTCGTACAACACAAGATCGTCGTGGTCTGGGTGTCCTCGTCAAGCAATGCGTCGGGGTACCTAGGCTACCCGTCCGCAAGCCGTGAGGTGTTCTGCGAGACGGTGTCGGGGAGGGCCGGGGAGCATTTCATTCGCACGGGCGATGGCGACATAGTTGCGGCAGCGAAGCAAAACGTGTACGCGGTGGCCGGAGCATCGACGCCATTGTGATGATGCTCAACGCCCGCGTGCATATGCACTACATTCTTTGGGGTTTTCTTTTGCTTTTAAAGTTTTTACAGAAGTTACAATGTGCGAAATTATGCCATACTCGTGATTTTTTTAAAATTCGCAATTTATTACCAAATCCGCAAAACTTTACCATTTTATTATTTTTCCCTAAGATTTGTGGACAATTACAAATTCGCAAACATTTTTTATGTTCGTGAATTTTTTCCTCAAAGTCGTGAACTTTTTTAAATCCATGGAATCCATGAACTTTTTCAAACGCGTTTAGCGAGACAAGGGCCGGAATCATTAGTTAATGAGTACTCGTTGCAAAGATCACTCTAACACCCCAGGTTGCGACAAAGTGGTGCACATGCAGCGCGTTATTTTATCGCAACATGAGAGTTTTCACTTATTTTGTAGATCCGTTTATTCAAAACGTTTTATCTCTCAAACGTGCGTCAAAATCTCAAACTGCTTTCACCGTTGGATTCTTCGCGTCGAGATCTTCAAAACTAGATCCCATGTTGGTAGGTTTTGACGAACTTTTTTTTCACGAAAAAAATGGTCAATAAAACCGGCAGAAAAAACCAAACTGGAAGCACGGGTTTTTTCCTTTCCGAAAGAGGTACGCTCGTGATTCTCGCGAAAGCACACCCGTGCCTCTCACGGAAGCAAAACCCCGACTCTCGCAAAAGAAAAAAAAACAGAAAATGCATTTTTTTTTCGTTTCCGAGAGGCACGGCCGTGACTCTCGCGAAAGCACACTCGTGCCTCTCACGGAAGCAAAACCGTGACTCTTGCGAAAGAAAAAAAACAAAAAACGCGTTTTTTCCTTTTCGAGAGACACGGTCGTGACTCTCGCGAAAGGAAAAAACATAAAACACGTTTTTTCAGTTTCCAAGAGACACGACCATGACTCTCGTGAAAGCACAACGGTGTCTCTCGCAGAAGCAAAACCATGACTCTCGCGAAAGGAAAAAAATAGAAAACATGTTTTTTTTCATTTCCGAGAGGCACGGCCGTGACTCTCGCAAAAGCAAAATCGTGACTCTCGCGGAAAAAAGCGCTTTTTCGCGTGAAATTTTTTTCCAGATTGTTTTTGACGAAAAGCTAAGGAAGGCTGGTGAAAAACCAAAATGTCTAAAAAACTAGGAAAAAACCGTTAAATAGACGAAAATGCGTGCGAAAAAATACAAAAACAAAATCCGGAGGGAGCGCCCATAGCGCGACACGTGGCTAATGGTTGATCGCGCGCAAAGTGACACTGATCGTTGCGAGGCTCCCGAAGGAGCGCTCGTTAACTAGTGGCTCCCGACAAGAGCGACCTTTAACGTGCAGGGAGCTCCACATGGCAACCTCCTTTTTCTGTTTTTTTTCTTTCTGTCCTCTGTTTTTTGTTTTCCTTTTTTTGTTTTCTTTTGCTTATACATTAAAATATTTTAAATATATATAGTAGAATATTGAATTTTTTAATAAGTATTAATAAATGTTGAATAAGTATTTGAAAAATGTTGAATAAGTATTAAAAAATGTTGAACAAGAATTTGAAAAAAAAAATTGAACAAGTATTTAAAACGTTGAAAAATATATTAACATGTTGAACAAGTATTTGGATTCTCTTTTAATAAGTATTAAAAATGTTAAACAAGTATATAAAAGATATTGAACAAGCATTTGAAAAATGATGAGTAATTATTTAAAATGTTGAACAACTATCTGAAAAGTGTTGAATAATTATTAAAAAATATTTAAGAAGTATTTGAAAAATGTTCAACAAATACTTGAAAAACATTGAATAAGTATTTGAAGAATGTTGAACAACTATTTAAAAAAATGTTGAACAAGTATTTGAAAAATGTTCAACAAGTACTTGAAAAATGTTGAATAAGTATTTGAAGAATGTTGAACAAGTATTTGAAAAATGTTAGTCAAGCATTTGGATAAAATGTTGAACAAGTGTCTGAAAAATGTTAATTAAGCGTTTGGGAAATATTAAATGTGTGCAGAAAAAAATGTTGGCCATGTATTCCAAAAACTGTTGATCTTTTCATTTGATCTGTTAATCAATCATTCAAAGAAGTGTTTAACATGTATAGACAAAAAAGTTGATCGTGTATTAAGAAAATGTGAATCTTGTTTCTGCAAATATTACTCAAGCATTTGAATTTTTTTTCTAAAAAATATGTATAGAAAAATGCTGATTGTGTATTACAAAATTGTTTAATTTGTATTGGAAAAATGTTTCACATGTATTAGAAAAATATTTTTAGGCATATACAAAAAATGTAAAATAATAACGAAAAGAACAAAGAAAACCGAATAAAGAACAAAAATAACCAAAAGAAAAATAAAATGAAAAAGAACAAAGAAAAAAATGCAAAAAAGAATGTGGGAAAATATGGAATAAAAAGAAAAGAAACGAAAGAAAAGAAATAAAGAAAGAAAACATGAAAACAATGGCTTGAATCTCTCAAGTAGGACATGATCCTGCAACTAAGTATGTATGGGAACTGGGTGGGGTGGCTAGTACCGCACGCGTTGTCCCCGGAGACCAGGAATCAAGCCCTCCTTCTCCCCTTTTCTTAGGTATTTTTACTTTGTACCCTCGCCCGAATGGGCTGGACCAATACGACTCGTGGGGAGTAGAAACCTTCAGCGAGACATTCCCGCGCGATTACTTAAAGCGATAAATAGCGTTCGCGGAAAGAGGACCTCCTGTTCGGCCGCGGCGACTATATCTCGCTTTACGCGAGATGGAAGGATCTCTGGCATGAAGCAGACACAGTAACGAGCCGGCCCATTTGAGTTACTAAAATAGGAGAAAATGGGCTCACAGGGATTCGATCCCCAGGTGGGTTAGGTAGAGCTAGGCAAGCAAAAGCTAAAGAGATCTTTCCCCTAGGTTTTCCTAGGGTTCTATCTTCTCCTCTGGCGATCAAGCCAGAGTCCACGACAAACCTCGTCGGCGTCCGCTCATCTCGATCGGAGCTAACGAGGACTATCACCTACGGTTGTGCGGGGCGATCTGCATGGCCGATCTGAAGATGAATGAGGCGGTGGGGTTGGAAGATATGGGGCTAGGGTTAGCTGGTGATAAGGGGGTGAGATGGGATCTGGTAGCGATGGCAAGGCCATCGGGGGAGAGTCTAGGAGGGTAGCAAGAGGCAGGAGGATGGAGGGTAGGAGCAGGCCTGGAGGTGTCTTGGGGGGAGGAGGTAGATCGGAACAGGAGGAGGAAGCCTTTGGCGAGTACTTGGGGCCGCAACCTGATTTGGAAGATCAATTCGTTGGCATGCAGCTCCACGGAGAGGAGGAACAAGACCTCGATTTCTCGGAAGAGGTTGAGGATCTGGTGAAAGATGTTTGCTGGCTGGCTCTCTTTCGAGTTCACACTAAGAAGCCGTTTAGCCATGCGGCTCTCTTGACTCAGATGAGGAATGCGTGGATGGCGGCTCAGGGGGTCACTTTCAATGTCAATGGACCAAATCTTTTTCTGGTTCAGTGCCACTGCTTAGGAGATTGGAAGAAGATCATGGAAGGGGGGCCATGGCTGTTCAAAAGGACTCCGGTGGTGCTGCAGGAGTATGATGGTTTTTCAGATGTTACTAAATACAGATTGAACAAGTACCCGGTATGGGCTCGAGTTAAAGGACTACCGGATGGGCTCACTAGGTGGAAGGATCTTGCGGAAAGAGTGGCAGCGAAGATTGGGGAGCCACCGTTTAATGCTATTGTCAATGAGGGGAGATCGCCGCGAGTACCTTACGGGCAAGGGTGTATCTTGATGTTAACACACCCCTGGTCCGATTTGTACCAATTACGCTGAAAGAACACAAGAAATTCAGCGTCTACTACGAGAAGCTACCTGACTTCTGCTACGCTTGTGGTCGGGTGGGTCACTTGGCAGAGGAGTGTGGCGATGGAGTTCATGGCCCGAGGACTTTTGAGTGGGGTGATTGGCTGTTGTGGGATTCCGAGAACCCAGCAGATCGACCTTGGAATGGTCGGGCTGGTGATGATGGGGGAGGCCGTGGAAGGTGAAGGAAATATGCCCAGAGGCAATAGTAAAGTTATTTTATTTCCTTATATCATGATAAATGTTTATTATTCATGCTAGAATTGTATTAACCAGAAACATAATACATGTGTGAATACATAGACAAACAGAGTGTCACTAGTATGCCTCTACTTGGCTAGCTCATTGATCAAAGATGGTTATGTTTCCTAACCATAGACATGAGTTGTCATTTGATTAATGGGATCACATCATTAGGAGAATGATGTGATTGACTTGACCCATTTCGTTAGCTTAGCGCTTGATCGTTTAGTTTGTTGCTATTGCTTTCTTCATGACTTATACATGTTCCTATGACTATGAGATTATGCAACTCCCGTTTACCGGAGGAACACTTTGTGTGCCACGAAACTTCACAATGTAATTGGGTGATTATAAAGGTGCTCTACAGGTGTCTCCGAAGGTACTTGTTGGGTTGGCGTATTTCGAGATTACGATTTGTCACTCCGATTGTCGGAGAGGTATCTCTAGGCCCACTCGGTAATGCACATCACTATAAGCCTTGCAAGCATTGCAACTAATGAGTTAGTTGCGGGATGATGTATTACGGAACGAGTAAAGAGACTTGCCGGTAACGAGATTGAACTAGGTATTGAGATACCGACGATCGAATCTCGGGCAAGTAACATACCGATGACAAAGGGAACAACGTATGTTGTTATGCGGTTTGACCGATAAAGATCTTCATAGAATATGTAGGAGCCAATATGAGCATCCAGGTTCCGCTATTGGTTATTGACCGGAGACGTGTCTCGGTCATGTCTACATAGTTCTCGAACCCGTAGGGTCCGCACGCTTAACGTTTCGACGACGGTTATATTATGAGTTTATGAGTTTTGATGTACCGAAGGTTGTTCGGAGTTCCGGATGTGATCACGGACATGACGAGGAGTCTCGAAATGGTCGAGACATGAAGATTGATATATTGGACGACTATATTCGGACACTGGAATGGTTCCGGGGGTTATCGGATATATACCGGACTACCGGGGGGTTACCGGAACCCCCGGGGGTTATTGGGCCCGATGGGCCCAAAGTGGTGGAAGAGGAGAGGCAGCAGGAGGTGGCGCGTGGCCCCCCTTCCCCAATCCGAATTGGGAAAGGGGAGGGGGCGCGGCCCCGCTTCTCCTTCCTTCTCTCCACCTCCTCCTTCCCCCTTCTCCTAGTTGGAATAGGAAAGGGGGGCAAAACTTACTTGGAGTAGGATTGCCCCCCTTGGGCGCGCCTCCTCCTCTTGGTCACCCCCCTCCTCCTCCCCCCCTTTATATACGGAGGGGGCACCCCATAGACACAATAATTGATCTCTTGATCTCTTAGCCGTGTGCGGTGGCCCTCTCCACCATAATCCACCTCGATCATATCGTAGCGGTGCTTAGGTGAAGCCCTGCATCGGTAGAACATCATCATCGTCACCACGCCATCATGCTGACAAAACTCTCCCTCAACACTCGGATGGATCGGAGTTCGAGGGACGTCATCGAGTTGAACATGTGCCGAACTCGGAGGTGCCGTGCGTTCGGTACTTGATCGGTCGGATCGTGAAGACGTACGACTACATCAACCGCGTTGTGCTAACGCTTCCGCTTTTGGTCTACGAGGGTACGTGGACAACACTCTCCCCTCTTGTTGCTATGCATCACCATGATCTTGCATGTGCATAGGATTTTTTTTGAAATTACTACGTTCCCCAACAGTGGTATCAGAGCCTGGTTTTATGCGTTGATGTAATATGCACGAGTAGAACACAAGTGAGTTGTGGGCGATATAAGTCATACTGCTTTCCAACATGTCACACTTTGGTTTGGCGGTATTGTTGGATGAAGCGGCCCGGACCGACATTACGCGTACGCTTACGCGAGACTGGTTCTATCGACGTGCTATGCACACAGGTGGTTGGCGGGTGTCACTTTCTCCAACTTTAGTTGAACCGAGTGTGGCTACGCCCGGTCCTTGCGAAGGTTAAAACAGCACCAACTTGACAAACTATCGTTGTGGTTTTGATGCGTAGGTAAGAACGGTTCTTGCTCAGCCCGTAGCAGCCACATAAAACTTGCAACAACAAAGTAGAGGACGTCTAACTTGTTTTTGCAGGGCATGTTGTGATGTGATATGGTCAAGACGTGATGAGATATAAGTTGTTGTATGAGATTATCATGTTTTGTTGAAGTTATCGGCAACTGGCAAAAGCCTTATGGTTATCTCTCTATTGCATAAGATGCAAGCGCCAAATAATTGTTTTACTTTATCGCTATGCGATAGCAATAGTTGCAAGAGTAATTGTTGGTGAGACGACCATGTGACGACACATTGATATAGATCAAGATGATGGAGATCATGGTGTCATGCCGGTGACGATGGAGATCATGACGATGCTTTGGAGATGGAGATCAAAGGCACAAGATGATGATGGCCATATCATGTCAGATATTACGATTGCATGTGATGTTTATCTTTTATACATCTTATTTTGCTTAGTTCGGCGGTAGCTTTATAAGATAATCTCTCACAAAATTATCAAGGTATAAGTATTCTCCCTGAGTATGCACCGTTGCGAAAGTTCTTCGTGCTGAGACACCACGTGATGATCGGGTGTGATAGGCTCTACATTCAAATACAATGGGTGCAAAACAGTTGCACACGTGGAATACTCAGGTTAAACTTGTCGAGCCTAGCATATAACAGATACGGCCTCGGAACACGGAGACCGAAAGGTCGAGCGTGAATCATATAGTAGATATGATCAACATAGTGATGTTCACCATTGAAACTACTCCATCTCACGTGTTGATCGAACATGGTTTAGTTGATATGGATCACGTGATCACTTAGAAGATTAGAGGGATGTCTGTCTAAGTGGGAGTTCTTAAGTAATATGATTAATTGAACTTTAATTTATCATGAACTTAGTCCTGGTAGTACTAGTATATCTATGTTGTAGATCAATAGCTTGCGATGTTGCTCCCAGTTTATTGTGTTCATAGAGAAAAAATATGTTGAAAAATATTAGTAGCAATGATGCAGATTGGATCCGTGATCGGGGGATTATCCTCATTGCTGCACAGATGAATTATGTCTTGGATGCACCGCTAGGTGACCGACCTATTGCAGGAGTAGATGCAGACGTTATGAATGTTTGGCTAGCTCAATATGATGACTACTTGATAGTTTAGTGCACCATGCTTAATGGCTTAGAATCGGGACTTCAAAGACGTTTTGAATGTCATGGACCATATGAGATGTTCCAGGAGTTGAAGTTAATATTTCAAGCAAATACCCGAGTTGAGAGATATGAAGTCTCCAACAAGTTCTATAGCTAAAAAGATGGAGGATAATAGCTCAAGAAGTGAGCATGTGCTCAGATTGTCTGGGTACTACAATCGCTTGAATCAAGTGGGAGTTAATCTTCCAGATAAGATAGTGATTGACATAATTCTCTAGTCACCATCACCAAGTTAGTAGAACTTCGTGATGAACTATGATATACAAGGGATAAGGGAAACGATTCCCAAGCTCTTCATAATGCTGAAATCGACGAAGGTAGAAATCAAGAAAAATATCAAGTGTTGATGGTAAACAAAACCACTAGTTTAAAGTAAAGGGACAAATGGAAGAAAGGGGAACTTCAAGAAGAATGGCAAACAAGTTGCTGCTCAAGTAAAAAAAACCAAGTCTGGACCTAAGCCTGAGACTGAGTGCTTCTACTGCAAAGGGACTGGTCACTGGAAGCGGAACTACCCCAAGTAATTAGTGGATAAGAAGGATGGCAAAGTGAACATAGGTATATTTGATATACATGTTACTGATGTGTACTTTAATAGTGTTTATAGCAACCCCTCAGTATTTGATACTAGTTCAGTTGCTAAGAATAGTAACTCGAAACGGGAGTTGCAGAATGAACAGAGACTAGTTAAGGGTGAAGTGATGATGTGTGTTGGAAATGGTTCCAAGATTGATATGATCATCATCGCACACTCCCTATACTTTCGGGATTAGTGATAAACCTAAAATAAATGTTATTTAGTGTTTGCGCTGAGCATGAATATGATTGGATCATGTTTATTGCAGTACGGTTATTCATGTAAGTTAGAGAATAATTGTTGTTCTGTTTACATGAATAAAACCTTCTATGGTCATACACCCAATGAAAATGGTTTGTTGGATCTCGATCGTGGTGATACACATTTTTATAATATTGAAGCCAAAAGATGCAAAGTTAATAATGATGGTGTAACTTATTTGTGGCACTGCCGGTTAGGTCATATTGGTGTAAAGCGCATGAAGAAAATCCATGCTGATGGGCTTTTGGAATCACTTGATTATGAATCAGTTGATGCTTGCGAACCATGCCTCATGGGCAAGATGACTAAGACTCCGTTCTCCGGAACAATGGAGCGAGCAACAGATTTGTTGGAAATCATACATACTGATGTATGTGGTCCAATGAATATTGAGGCTCGTGGCAGGTATCATTATTTTCTGATCTTCATAGATGATTTGAGCAGATATGAGTATATCTACTTGATGAAACACAAGTCTGAAACATTTGAAAAGTTCAAAGAATTTCAGGGTGAAGTGGAGAATCATCATAACAAAAATAAAAGTTTCTACGATATGATCGCAGAAGTAAAATATTTGAGTCACGAGTTTGGCCTTGAGTTAAAACAATGTGAAATAGTTTCACTACTCACGCCACCTGGAACACCACAGTGTAATGGTATGTCCGAACGTCGTAACCGTACTTTATTAGATATGGTGCGATCTATGATGTCTCTTACCGATTTACCACTATCATTTTGGGGTTATGCATTAGAGACAACTACATTCATGTTAAATAGGGCACCATCTAAATCCGTTGAGACGACACCATTTAAACTATGGTTTGGCAAGAAACCTAAGCTGTCGTTTCTTAAAGTTTGAGGTTGCAATGCTTATGTGAAAAAGTTTCAACCTGATAAGCTCAAACCCAAATCGGAGAAATATGTCTTCATAGGATACCCAAAGGAGACAGTTGGGTACACCTTCTATCACAGATCCGAAGGCAAGATATTCGTTGCTGAGAATGGATCCTTTCTGGAGAAGGAGTTTCTCTCAAAAGAAGTGAGTGGGAGGAAAGTAGAACTTGATGAGGTAACTGTACCTGCTCCCTTATTGGAAAGTAGTTCATCATAGAAATCTGTTCATGTGACTACTACAGCAATTAGTGAGGAAGTTAATGATGATGATCATGTAACTTCAGATCAAGTTACTACCGAACCTCATAGGTAAACCGGAGTGAGATCCGCACCAGAGTGGTACGGTAATCCTTTTCTAGAGGTCATGTTACTTGACCATGACGAACCTACGAACTATGAGGAAGCGATTATAAGCCCAGATTCCGCGAAATGGCTTGAGGCCATGAAATCTGAGACGAGATCCATGTATGAGAACAAAGTATGGACTTTGATTGACTTGCCCAATGATTGGCGAGCCATTGAGATTAAATGGATCTTCAAGAGGAAGACGGACGCTGATAGTAGTGTTACTATCTACAAAGCTAGAATTGTTGCAAAAGGTTTTCGACAAGTTCAAGGTATTGACTATGATGAGAGTTTCTCACTCGTATCTATGCTTAAGTATGTCCGAATCATGTTAGCAATTGCCGCATTTTATGAAATCTGGCAAATGGATAAACAAAACTGCATTCCTAATGGTTTTATTAAAGAAGAGTTGTATATGATGCAACCAGAAGGTTTTGTCAATCCTAAAGGTGCTAACAAAATATGCAAGCTCCAGCAATCCATCTATGGACTGGTGCAAGCATCTTGGAGTTGGAATATACGCTTTGATAAGTTGATCAAAGCATATAGTTTTATACAGACTTGCGGTGAAGCCTGTATTTACAAGAAAGTGAGTGGGAGCACTACAGCATTTCTGATAAGTATATGTGAATGACATATTGTTTATCGGAGATAATGTAGAATTATTCTGCAAAGCATAAATGAGTGTTCGAAAGGAGTTTTTCAAAGAAAGACCTCGGTGAAGCTGCTTACATATTGAGCATCAAGATCTATAGAGATAGATCAAGATGCTTGCTAAGTTTTTCAATGAGTACATACCTTGACAAGATTTTGAAGTAGTTCAAAATGGAACAGTCAAAGAAAGAGTTCTTGCCTGTGTTACAAGGTGTGAAACTGAGTAAGACTCAAAGCCCGACCACGGCAGAAGATAGAAAGAGAATGAAAGTCATTCCCTATGCCTTGGCCATAGGTTCTATAAAATATGCCATGCTATGTACCAGATCTATTGTATACCCTACACTGTTTTTGGTAAGGGAGTACAATAGTGATCTAAGAGTAGATCACTGGACAGCGGTCAAAATTATCCTTAGTGGAATAAGGATATGTTTCTCGATTATGGAGGTGACAAAAAGGTTCGTCGTAAAGGGTTACGTCAGTGCAAATTTTGACACTGATCCAGATGACTCTAAATCTCAATCTGGATACATATTGAAAGTGGGAGCAATTAGCTAGAGTAGCTCCATGGAGAGCATTGTTGACATAGAAATTTGCAAAATACTTATGGATCTGAATGTGGCAGACCCGTTGACTAAACTTCTCTCACAAGCAAAACATGATCACACCTTAGTACTCTTTGGGTGTTAATCACATAGCGATGTGAACTAGATTATTGAATCTAGTAAACCCTTTGTGTGTTGGTCACATGTCGATGTGAACTATGGGTGTTAATCACATGGTGATGCGAACTATTGGTATTAAATCACATGGCGATGTGAACTAGATTATTGACTCTAGTGCAAGTGGGAGACTGAAGGAAATATGCCCTAGAGGCAATAATAAAGTTATTATTTATTTCCTTATATCATGATAAATGTTTATTATTCATGCTAGAATTGTATTAACCAGAAACATAATACATGTGTGAATACATAGACAAACAGAGTGTCACTAGTATGCCTCTACTTGACTAGCTCATTGATCAAAGATGGTTATGTTTCCTAACCATAGACATGAGTTGTCATTTGATTAACGGGATCACATCATTAGGAGAATGATGTGATTAACTTGACCCATTCCGTTAGCTTAGCACTTGATCATTTAGTTTGTTGCTATTGCTTTCTTCATGACTTATACATGTTCCTATGACTATGAGATTATGCAACTCCTGTTTACAAGAGGAACACTTTGTGTGCCACCAAATGTCACAACATAACTGGGTGATTATAAAGGTGCTCTATAGGTGTCTCCGAAGGTACTTGTTAGGTTGGCGTATTTCGAGATTAGGATTTGTCACTCCGATTGTCGGAGAGGTATCTCTGGGCCCACTCGGTAATGCACATCACTATAAGCCTTACAAGCATTGCAACTAATGAGTTAGTTGCGGGATGATGTATTACGGAACGAGTAAAGAGACTTGTCGGAAATGAGATTGAACTAGGTATTGAGATACCGACGATCGAATCTCGGGCAAGTAACATACCGATGACAAAGGGAACAACGTATGTTGTTATGCGGTTTGACCGATAAAGATCTTCATAGAATATGTAGGAGCCAATATGAGCAACCAGGTTCCGCTATTGGTTATTGAACGGAGACGTGTCTCGGTCATGTCTACATAGTTCTCGAACCCGTAGGGTCCGCACGCTTAACGTTTCGATGACGGTTATATTATGAATTTATGAGTTTTGATGTACCGAAGGTTGTTCGGAGTCCCGGATGTGATCACAGACATGACGAGGAGTCTCGAAATGGTCGAGACATGAAGATTGATATATTGGACGACTATATTCGGACACCGGAATGGTTCCGGGTTTTATCGGATATATACCGGAGTACTGGGGGTTACCGGAACCCCCCCGGGGGTTATTGGGCCTCATGGGCCCAAAGTGGTGGAAGAGGAGAGGTAGCAGGAGGTGGCGCGCGGCCCCCCTTGTCCTTCCTTCTCTCCACCTCCTCCTTCCCCCTTCTCCTAGTTGGAATAGGAAAGGGGGGCAAAACCTACTTGGAGTAGGATTGCCCCCCCCCCTTGGGCGCGCCTCCTCCTCTTGACCAGCCCCCTCCTCCTCCCCCCTTTATATACGGAGGAGGGGGCACCCCATAGACACAAAAATTGATCTCTTGATCTCTTAGCCGTGTGTGGTGCCCCCCTCCACCATAATCCACCTCGATCATATCGTAGCGGTGCTTAGGCGAAGCCCTGCGTTGGTAGAACATCATCATCGTCACCACGCCGTCGTGCTGATGAAACTCTCCCTCAACACTCAGCTGGATCGGAGTTCGAGGGACATCATTGAGATGAACGTCTGCAGAACTAGGAGGTGCCGTGCGTTCGGTACTTGATCGGTCTGATCGTGAAGACGTACGACTACATCAACCGCGTTGTGCTAACGCTTCCGCTTTCGGTCTACGAGGGTACGTGGACAACACTCTCACCTCTCGTTGCTATGCATCACCATGATCTTGCATGTGCGTAAGATTTTTTTTGAAATTACAACGTTCCCCAATAGAAGGATGGGAGGAAGAGGTGATAGAGGAGGTAGAGGTGGAAGAGGTGCGGGAGTAGCCGGAGGTAGGGGAGGGCCGGCAGGAGCAGGCCAGGAGGATGGGGTGTCCAATACAACGGGAGTGGAGATGAGGAGGCAAAATGGAATGAGGGAGAAGAGAAGGGGGTTCGCAAGCGCCTCGTGTCTGCGGATGGAACACTCGTGATCAGGGGACAGCAGGTGCCCAATCTTGCTGGCAGGGTTGCGGGGAATGTGCTCATGATTGTGGGGTCTACTTCAGAAGCAAACAAGGAGGCAGCGGTATCTACACCAGAGAAGAGTCAAGTGGTCAAGAGGAGGAAGCAAGATGGGGGGAGGAGACGGACGACATGGATGTAATAGCGGCGGCCTCCCATGAGGAGGACCGCCGAGCACAATGAAGACCTTATGTTGGAACTGTCGTGGAATTGGCTATCCCGCGACGGTTCATGAGCTCCATGATCTCGTGGAGGCGTGTGCGCTGATGGTACTATGTATTGTGGAGACGCAAATTGCAAAAGGTACCGGGTGGATGGCTTGGCGGGTAGACTAGGTTTTGATAGTAGCTTTGGAGTAGGTAGTAGTGGGAGGAGTGGAGGCTTATGCATGTACTGGAAGAACAATGTTGATGTTGAAATAAAAACTTTCTTGCAGTAGCACATCGACTCAGTGGTGATGGAACCAGGGAAGGACCCTTGGCGGCTCTCATGCTTCTATGGGGCTGCTAATAGGAGCTTACGATATAAAACGTTGGACACTATGAAATTCCTACATGGAGAGAATTCACTGCCTTGGGTTTGCATTGGCGATTTCAACAAGATCCTGAGGCCGGAGGAGCAGTTTGGACCTAATGAGCGAGATGCTGCTCAGATTGCTGGTTTTAGAGAGGCGGTGGATGTTTGCGAACTTGCAGACTTGGGATACAAGGGACTAGATTGGACTGTTGAAAAACGGATTGTGGGAGGTGATTTCTGTCGTGTTTGGTTGGACCATGCACTGGCGAGCCCGACATGGTCATCAATGTTTCCTTTTGCCACTTTGGAGCACTTGACGACGGGAAAATCATATCATAGTCCTATTCTGTTGAGCAACGAGCTTGATATAAGTGAGGTATGACTGGCCATGAGGAAACCTTTCAGGTATGAATGTATGTGGGAGAGGGAGCCGAGCTTTAAAACTCACATTGAGAAAATCTGGATGGAACAGCAGCTAGCTACTACGGCTGCAATGCTTGGGGCCAAACTTAGTACGGTAGCAACACATCTGAAATCATGGGGATGGAGGACCTTTGGGTCTGTTCGCCAGGAGCTGAGGGAGCTCCGGCTGAAACTAGCAGCTCTAAGAGCTACACCGGACCATGTTGCTCCGAGCCTTGAGGAGAAGATGGTTCAAGACATGATGGTGGAGCTATCATATAGAGAAGTAATCATGATGAGACAGCGCTCACGCATCAAATGGCTCTCGGAAGGAGACAGTAATACACAATATTTCCAGAAGAAAGCAAGTGCAAGGAGGGCGAAGAACAGAATAGTTCAGTTTCAGCGACCGGACGGCTCTATGAGTTCGGATCCAGAGGAGGTGGCAGGTATGGCAACGGATTTCTATAAGAACCTATACACCTTAGAGGGTACTATTGGCATAGAGGAGGTGCTATCTCACATCCTTGTGAGAGTTCATGGGGATATGAATACTCAGCTTAATGCGCCTTATACGAATGAGGAGATAAAGGAGGCACTTTTTCAGATGTTCCCGACCAAGGCTCCCGGTCCTGATGGTTTTCTAGCACATTTTTTCTAGAGGCACTGGGAGCTTTTGTGGAGGTGAGATAGCAGGCATGATTAAGAGGGTGCTGAGTGGAGAGGACTCACCCAAGGATATTGACAATACGTTCATCGTTCTAATTCCCAAGGTTGCAAGTCCAAAAATGCTAGGACAATTTCGGCCTATAAGTCTTTGCAACGTCATTTATAAGATTGCATCAAAGGTCTTAGCCAATAGGCTGAAAGTAATCCTCCCCGAGGTGATCTCCGAAGAACAATCCGCTTTCGTCCCTGGCCATCTTATAACTGATAACTTTATAACGGCATATGAGTGTCTCCATTACATGAAGTCAAGGAAGATCAAGTATAATCGGTTCTGTGCGTTGAAGCTCGATATGATGAAGGCGTATGATAGGCTAGAATGGCCTTATCTTAAAGCTGTCATGCTCAAATTGGGTATCAATCCCGTGTTCATGGAAGCGGTGATGAGGTGCGTTTCATCAGTTTCATTCTCTGTGTTGTTTAATGGTGGAAGGTTAGATGATTCCAGGCCCTCCCGAGGTGTGCGACAGGGGGACCCAATGTCCCCATATCTTTTTGTCTTGGCAGCAGAAGGGCTCTCATGTTTATTGAAAGCACGGGGAGTTGGGGTGAGGGGCCTCTCAGTAGCGGCATCTGCACCTGCAGTGAGCCATTTGTTGTTTGCCTACGATAACCTCTTTTTTTTTGAAGAAACGACTGAATGTGCAGCCAAGGTGAATGAGTTGCTGAAACTGTATTGTGATGCTTCAGGACAGCGCATAAATATGGATAGATCATCTATTTATTTCAGGAAGGGAGTGTCTGAGGCAATCCGATTGGAAATTAAAAATGTGCTGGATGTTCATAATGAGGCGTTGTCTGAGAAATATTTGGGCTTACCGAGTGATGTTGGTAGAGCTAAGGAAGGATGTTTTAAATATCTTAAGGATAGAATTTGGAATCATATCCAAGGTTGGATGGAGAAGTGCTTGTCTGTGGGAGGGAAGGAAGTCCTCACTAAATCTGTCGCTCAAGCAATACCAATGTATTCTATGGCATGCTTTAAGCTACCGCGGGGTCTATGTGAGCATATAAACAACCTGTCGTGGTTCTAAGACTGACAATAGAATAGGGGGGTAGGAATGTAGAGGCAAGATCCTAGCTATGGAGGAATTGTACACACGAGTTTTACGAGTTCAGGCCCTTCTCGGAGGAAGTAACAGCCCTATGTCTCGGAGCCCGGAGGCGGTCGACTGAATATATGCGTGTGAATTACAAAAAGTGCGAACCCCTGTCCCAGAGGAGGGGGGTGGCTTATATAGAGTACGCCAGGACCCCAACTCCCCTCCATTACACAAGGTTCAATGCTCATAAAGGAGGGGCGTTACTGATAACGTCCGCAGTAAAGTGTTGTAAATGGCCATAAAGCTATGGTTTAAGTCCTGACCATTGCAGAGTGGAGGGTTTATCATCTTCTGGTGGTCGAGTGTCTTCAAGGTGGTCGAGTGAGCACATCTTCACAGTCGAGTGGATGATGGTTTCTCTTCGACTGCTTCTAATTCTTTGTAGAGATGTCCTTGGGGAGGGTATGTTGGGCAGATCCATGACCCTACCCTAAGTACATAGCTTCATCATTAGCCCCCGAATTGATCAGGGTTTGAGTGAGGAAGGAGTTGGGAACACTTCCGACCCATTCTTTGTGCCATGAGTATATCTTGTTCTGGAACAATGAGTTGAGGTGACGACGTCGACTCCTTTCTCAGTCGCCTTGGTCCATTCTTGGTTTTTGTCGAGTGAATTTTCATGGTAGAATTCCGAATGATGATGTAGAGGATGTTTGTCTTCAGTCTGATAGGTTGCTCTGCTCTCCGTGGATTTTGCGGGATTCGAATTTTGGGAAGTGCTCCAGACGGACGGAACCGAGGTTATCGGGATGGATTAGGCAAGTCCCCTCGATCCCCGCGCCACCTTTTTCTCCATGTACTGCGCGCGACTGTTGCGGGATTTGTTTAGATCGTCTGGGTCCACCAGTCAGTCACTCGGGGGATGACCTTATAAAAGGCCCTGGGCCAGGCCTCTGCCCCGTGCGCTCCCATTCTCTCTTCTTCTTCTCCCGATCTCTCCGCCACGCTCGCTTCCGCCCTCGTCGCCGGACTCTCGCTCGAGCTCGACCCGTTTCCATGGGGAAAGAGAAGACGGTGGCGCTGGAGCACGCGAAGAAGGCGACCGCGAAGGCGAAGGGCAAGCGGACCAGCCGGGGCGGATCCTCGTTGAGATCCGGCCTGCCGCCGGGCTGGATCCAGGGCGACTGGATCCGCTCGACAATCACCCAGGACGACCTCGACGACCTGGTGGAGGGGGGACTGATCCCCCACAAGTCGGCACGGCTCCCGGGGAATGAAACCGAGCCGCAGCCAAGGGAGGGTGAGTGTGTTCTCCTCGCCACCCACGTAGATCTCGGATTCTCACTGCCTCCCCATCCTTTCTTCTGGGGTTTTTTGAACTTCTTTGGGGCTCAACTTCACCATTTCACTCCAAACACCATAGTCGATCTGGCCGCTTTCGTGTCGATGTGTGAAAATTTCTTGGGCTGTCGATCGCACTGGGTCTTTTCAAACACATCTTCACCTGCCGCTCCCAGTCGGTCAAAAAGGCCAATCCGAGTGACGAGAGGACACAAGTGATCCAGATGTGCGGGGGTCTAGGGATCCAGATGAGGAGCAAGAGTACCTTCCCAGCCATGATCCTTCCCGACTCAGTCCGGGGCTGGCAGTCGACTTGCTTCTACTACAAGGATCAGCCGACCCCCGGTCAGTCGACTGGACTTCCTCCCTTTTCCTTGGCTCGAGTGGAGAAGCCCGCCCCCCTAAAGGTAGTTCCATAAGAGAAGGCACTGGTCAAGGTGCTGGTCGAGCGGGTCGTCCAACTCGTCCGCGACGGGGTGACCCGGATGGACCTGCTGGAGGTCTTTCTCGGTCGACGCATCCAACCGCTTCAGGCGCGTGATCATCCGATGCGGATGTACTCTGGGCTCGAGGATTCCACTCGGATCCACCTGGAGGATGTCAGCGAGGATACCTTGGAAAAGTGGTTGATGGGGATTACCAGCAACAAAGACAACCCTCGGGGGTCTAGGAGGGTGATTCCATTTGATAACTCGCACCAGCCGGAGCAGGTATAATTCTATTTTATCAAGTATCTTTCCAATTCACCGTGTGACATCTTGTTTATGGTCGACTAAATTTCCTTTGATCGTTGTCTTTTCAGGCCCTCATCGACATGTACTCAATGCCCGACGGAGTGCAGGAACAAGATGTCGAGGAAGAAGCGAGCGGGGGCGAGAGCGGCGAGGGGCACTCGGATGCCGAGGAGGACGAGGAGAGCGACGAATCGACTGATGATGAAGAAGTCGATTCGCCTCCTCGCAAGGAAGGAGATCCAAACACGCTCACGACCCGATGAGCGCTCCGAACTTGGTGGCCGCACCGATTGGACAGTCTTCGAAGCGTCCCAGGACGTCTTCCCCAACACCGACTGAGAAGGCTCCAAAGCAGTCCAAAGTTGTGTCGCCTCCAGCGTCGAAAGCACCGAAAGCCACCTCCTCCAAACTGCCAAAAGCTTTACCCAGGATCAAAGTGACCGTCCCTACTATCTCCGGGTAATCATCTGACTTGTCCTTTTCGTTGACTTGATTAAACGGACATAACCGATTGAATGCGAGTCTTTGCAGTGCTGCTACGTCAGGAACCTCTTCTCTCCAGTACCGGGACGAGGAGGTGGAAGATGCGGTAACCTCCAACCCAGGTATAAACTCTTGCAATTTTGTTCTTGATTCTTTGGTCGATTGCGTTCTAGTGGTTCACTTGGGGTCGAATGATCTGCCTTGCAGCTCCATCCAACGTCATCGAACTTCCAGATGACGATGAAGATGTGGCTCTTAAGCCCAGGAAGAGCAAGAAGGTAGCAGCTGGTAGGATGTCTTGGCAAGAACCCACTACGACACCTCCCATCCGTCAACCTGAAGACGTGGGCAGGGCCTTTGTGACCTTCGCTGCACCCTTGTCGAGTGAGCACCCCACACCGCCGACTGCGCCTGTGATTCCTTCAGTCGTCCAACTCCACACAACGGAGCTCCAAGCCGCCGCACCTGGGTTGTCTGCTCACTTTTTCACCAGCTATCCCGTCCTAGACAACCGGCCGGAAGCGGCTGCGGAAGCCATCCGATAGGCTGACATGATGGTGGAGCGGGTGAAGATGGTGCATGAGAACAACCAGGCTGCCTACGACGCCAGTGCTGCTCTTCGGGCCAATGTCCAGGTGAGTACACTTTCCGATTGTTTTTGCTCCGTGAGGAAATGTTACTCAAAAAATCTTCTTCTACACAATCTGCTGTTGTTTGCGTCGAATTAGAGCACCCGCTAGGTGTTTTGTTGTTTTTGGTAGTTTCGTTCTTCCACTCGGTCTGGGCGAGTGGGATCTGAACCGGTGGGGGCACGCTAAGTGCACCCACTGGGTGTAGTCACCGAGACCGCGGTCGACTACTGGCAGTCGACTGGGGTCTGAGTTCTACTTTCCTTTCTTTTTACTCCTTACACTCGACTCAGGCGGACCGGTCGAGTAGGATCCAAACCGGTGGGGGCACGCCAAGTGCACCCACTGGGTGTAGAAGTCGACTGTGGTCTGTTTTTTTGGTTCGGGCGGACCGGTCGAGTTGAGTCTTAGTCAGCGGGGGCACGCCAAGTGCACCCGCTAGGTGTAGCCCCTGAGACCGCAGTCGACTGTGTGCAGTCGGCTGGGGTCTAAGCGAACTTCTTTAGGTTTTATTCACTCGGAAGTAAACAACCTTTGATCTTATCGACTGATCCGTCTTTTGCCTTCTGCAGAAGTCTTATACTCTTATTTCTAAGTTTGCTGAACTTGAGGAGAAGCAGAGGCAACTCAACCTCGACTTGGAATTAGCCCAGCAGAATCTGAAGAAAGCTCAAGGCGAAGCCGCTGGTATGGAAGGTAACTGACCGTCGACTGACTTTGAATATATTTCTTTGATCTCTTCTTTGATTCGATTGTTTCTTTTGCAGAGAAAATGAAGTTGGCTCTAGAGAAGAAGGACTCGGACCTCGCCGTTGCGCAAAAAGCAGCCCAAGATAAAACTGCTCTCGCAGACCAGAAGCTTGCTTCAATCGGAACGCTGGAAGGGGAGGTGAGCAAACTGAAATCTTGTCTTAATGAAGCTAAGCGCGAAGTGACCAGTCTGAAGAAGGACAAGGTCGTCCTGAATGAAAAGTTGGAGTCTGCAATCCGCAAGAGGACTGACACGGAAGCTTATCTGAGGACTCTTGCCAAGAAGCTTTATCTCATGCTAGAAGGTATTTCTTCTAATCCAACTGTGTCGATGCTTGCAATCGGATCTTGCTCGGTCGATTGACTAATTTTTGGCTGCAGAATTCTGCCAAGACTTCGACGAGGAAACTGGAAGGGTCGAGACGAGTCTGGACCCTATCGCTTCTCCAGTCCGCGACGAAACTGCAATGAACGTGCTCCGACTGGAGTCCCGTATCGCCAGCGCCACAAGCTACCTCGTGCTCCTGAAGGAGGTAGTCTCCCGAATCGACTCATCGCTTTGGCCGAGGGCGACGCTCCAAAATGACCTGGAATCCCTGATGACTCGACTGAACCAGATCCCTGACCGAGTGCAAGAATGGAAGAAATCCCCCGCCCGGTGTGGTGCTGACGTGGCGTTGTCCTTGGTGCGAGTCCATTTCAAGGAGGCTCGTGAAGACAAGCTGGCTGTGATCAAGTCGCTAACACTAAAAAGCATGACTTCCAGTCCTTCATGGAGACTTTCATTGCTGCCGCCACTCGGATCGCTGATGGGATTGATCTGGACTCATACGTGGAGCCCGACAGCCCTCCTCCGGCCGAGTGAACAAACTTATGAAACTTGAATCTGCTTTAAATTTGCCTCGGAATGCCGAGTGACTGCTGTAACCGTTGAACTCCTTCGGGCTTGGTGCCCAAGTACTTTTGATTTGCTGCTTGGAACTTTCAGGATTTATCTGAATTTGGTTTATGTCCGAATGTGCTTGTGTTTGCCTTAGAATGGACTTTGCTCACTGCTTGGAATAGTCTTCGCGCTGGAGACGCAGCTTTGAGGTGGCGGCTCCAGTCGACCTGCGCTTCGTCGTCCTTGCGGGTAGGGATGGAGCAGACGTTGTACTTGTGCTGTAGGTCCAAAGAAGAAGGTTGCAATCAACCTGCACCTCGTCGTCCTCGCGGATAGGGATGGAGCGTACATTGTACTTGTCTCGTAGCTCCTAAGGAGAAGGTGGTAGTTGACCTGCACCTCGTCGTCCTTGCGGATAGGGGTATGCTTCGGACTTAGGCGAGTACTAGACTGCGGCTAAGACCCCCGAGTGGGAGGACTGCTCTCCACTCGGTAAGCTTTTTTCAAACCTGGGCGAGTACTGGTCTGTAGCTAAGCCTCCTAGTGAGAGAACTTAGGCGAGTACTGGACTACAGCTAAGCCCCCGAGTGGGACGATTGCTCTCTACTCGGTAGGATTTTTTCAAACTTAGGCGAGTACTGGACTGCAGCTAAGTCTCCTAGTGAGAGAACTTAGGCGAGTACTGGACTACAGCTAAGCCCCCGAGTGGGAGGATTGCTCTCCACTCGGTAGGATTTTTCAAATTTAGGCGAGTACTGGACTGCAGCTAAGCCTCCTAGTGGGAGAACTTAGGCGAGTACTAGATTGTGGCTAAGCCCCCAAGTGGGAGGATTGCTCTCCACTCGGTAGTTTTTTTTCAAACTTTGGCGAGTACTGGACTGCAGCTAAGTCTCTTAGTGAGAGAACTTAGGCGAGTACTGGACTGCAGCTAAGCCCCCGAGTGGGAGGATTGCTCTCCACTCGGTAGGATTTTTTCAAACTTAGGCGAGTACTGGACTGCAGCTAAGCCCCCGAGTGGGAGGATTGCTCTCCACTCGGTAGGATTTTTTCAAACTTAGGCGAGTACTGGACTGCAGCTAAGCCTCTTAGCGGGAGAACTTAGGCGAGTACTGGACTGCAGCTAAGCCCCCGAGTGGGAGGATTGCTCTCCACTCGGTATGATTTTTTCAAACTTAGGCGACTACTGGACTGCAGCTAAGTCTCTTAGTGAGAGAACTTAGGCGAGTACTGGACTGTAGCTAAGCCCCCGAGTGGGAGGATTGCTCTCCACTCGGTAGTTTTTTTCAAACTTAGGAGAGTATTGGACTACAGCTAAGCCTCTTAGCGGGAGAACTTAGGTGAGTACTGGACTGCAGCTAAGCCCCCGAGTGGGAGGATTGCTCTCCACTCGGTAGGATTTTTTCAAACTTAGGCGAGTATTGTATTGCAACTAAGACTCTTAGCGGGAGAACTTAGGCGAGTACTGGACTGCAGCTAAGCCCCTGAGTGGGAGGATTGCTCTCCACTCGGTAGGATTTTTTCAAACTTAGGTGAGTACTGGACTGCAGCTAAGTCTCTTAGTGAGAAAACTTAGGCGAGTACTGGACTGCAGCTAAGCCACCGAGTAGGAGGATTGCTCTCCACTCGGTAGGATTTTCTTTCGAACTTATGCGAAACGGATTCATGACTAAGCCCACCCACTGGGGGATTTCAGAAGTACATAAGAACACAACAATCGAATGATAGAACCATAAGCTCTTGTCTTTGATAAAAAAATTACAGAGGTGTTTCTTATTACATTTTATTCGAACGAGTGCTTAAGTATAAAAGGGGCGGAGCAGCTCCGCGTTCCAAGACCGTGGCTCGTCTTTCTGATGCTCAATACTGTAAAGATGGTATGCTCCGTTGTGGAGAACTTTGGTGATGATGAAGGGGCCCTCCCAAGTCGGGGCAAGCTTGTGCGGTTTCTGTTGATCCACTCAGAGAACCAGGTCTCCTTCTTGAAAGGCTCAACCCCTCACATTTCTGGCGTGGAATCGATGTAAGTCTTGCTGATAAATGGTCGACCGGATCAAGGCCATCTCTCTTTCCTCCTCTAAGAGATCGACTGAATCTTGCCGGGCCTGTTCTGCTTCTTCTTCGGAGAAGAGCTCGACTCGGGGTGCGTTGTGGAGCAGGTCAGTTGGCAAAACAGCTTCGGCTCCATAGACTAAGAAGAAAGGAGTTCGTCCAGTCGACCGATTAGGAGTTGTCCTTAAACCCCACAGAACTGACGGAAGTTCATCAACCCAAGCACCTGCTACGTGTTTGAGATCACACATCAGTCAGGGTTTTAGTCCTTTGAGAATTAGGCCATTGGGTCTTTCTGCTTGTCCGTTCGACTGCGGGTGAGCGACTAAAGCATAGTCGACTCGAGTGCCCTGAGAGGCGCAGAAAGCTCTGAACTCATCGGAATCAAAGTTCGACCCATTGTCCGTGATGATGTTGTGTGGGGCTCCATATCTGAATGTCAATTCTCTGATAAAACTGACAGCGGTGCTAGCATCACGGTTCTTGATAGGTTTAGCTTTGATCCATTTGGTAAACTTGTCGACTGCAATGAGCACATGAGTGAAGCCGCTCTTGCCAGTTCTCAGTGGTCCAACCATATCCAGTCTCCAAACAGCAAAGGGCCAGATGAGGGGGATGGTCTTCAGGGCTGACGCTGGCTTGTGAGACATGTCGGAGTAAAACTAGCAGCATTCACATCTGTCGACTATATCTTTCGCCATCTCATTTGCTCGTGGCCAATAGAATCCAGCTCGGTATGCTTTAGCCATGATGGCCCAAGAGGATGCATGATGACCACAGGTCCATGAGTGGATGTCATTGAGGATCATTCGACCTTCTTCTGGTGTTATGCATTTCTGACCGACTCCAGTCACGCTTTCCCTGAACAGTTGTCCTCTTATCACAGTAAAGTCCTTGGATCGACAGACGATCTGTCGAGCCTCTTGTTCATCCTATGGGAGTTCTTTCCTGAGGATGTATGCAATGTAGGGCACCGTACAGTCGGGAGTAATGGCCAAAACCTCCATGATCAGGTCGACCACGGCTGGGACCTCGACTTCAGTCGGATTTGTGGCGCTCTTAGGTTGCGGGGGCTCCTCAGTAAAAGGATCTTCCTGAACTGTCGGCGAGTGAATATGCTCCAAAAACACATTGCTGGGAATGGCTTCTCTGTTGGAACCTATCTTTGCCAAGTCATCGGCTGCTTGATTTTTCAGTCGGGATATGTGGTGGAGTTCTAACCCCTCAAACTTCTTCTCAAGCTTTCTCACTACGTTGCAGTAACCAGTCTTGGCTGGGCTTCTGATGTCCCACTCCTTCATCACTTGATTAACTACCAAATCCGAGTCGCCATAGACCATGAGGCGACGGACGCCGAGTGAGATGGCCATGCACAACCCATACAGGAGTGCTTCATATTCTGCTTCATTGTTGGAGGAATCAAAGTGAATCTGGAGGACATATCTGAGCATGTCTCCTCGGGGGGATACCAGAACTACCCCAGCACCAGAACCATTCAGCATCTTGGATCCGTCAAAGAACATGGTCCAGTGCTCAGAGTGAACTTGAGTCGGCAGTTGCTGTTCGATCCACTCGGCGAGGAAATCTGCTATTGCTTGGGACTTGATAGCTTTCTTTGCCTCAAACTTGATATCCAAGGGAAGGAGTTCAATCGCCCATTTGGCCACTCGACCAGTTGCATCTCTATTGTGCAGAGTCTTTGACAATGGAGCGTCGCTGACGACTGTGACAGAGTGATCCGAGAAATAGTGTGCAACCATCTTCGTGGTCATGTAAATCCCATAGACAAGCTTCTGATAATGAGGATATCTCTGCTTTGACGGGGTCAGGACTTCAGAAATATAATAAACTGGGCCTTGAACTTTATAAGCTTTTCCTTCTTCTTCCCGCTCGACCGTAAGTATTGTACTGACGACTTGTCCAGTGGCTACTATATAAAGCAGTAGAGGCTCTTTGCTGATTGGAGCAGCAAGCACCGGCTGGGTGGAAAGCAGGGCTTTTAGCTCTGCAAACGCTGCATCATCTTCTGAGGTCCACTCGAACTTATCTGATTTCTTCATCAGTCGGTAAAGAGGCAGCGCCTTTTCACCGAGGCAAGAAATGAATCGACTTAGGGCGGCCAAGCAACCAGTAAGCTTCTGGACATCATGCACACGCATAGGGCGTTTTATTCGGAGTATAGCGCCTACTTTCTCTGGGTTAGCATCGATTCCTCGTTCAGAAACAAGGAAACCAAGTAACTTTCCGCGTGGAACTCCAAACGTGCACTTTGATGGATTGAGCTTGATATCATACCTTTTGAGGTTGGCAAAGGTTTCAACAAGGTTAGTCAGTAGGTCGGAACCTTTACGTGACTTGACCACAATGTCATCCATGTATGCTTCCACATTCCGACTGATCTGAGTGAGCAGACACTTCTGAATCATCCGCATGAATGTGGCTCCGGCATTCTTCAAACCGAATGGCATTGTGACATAACAGAAGCACCCAAACGGGGTGATAAAAGCTGTCTTTATTTCGTCGGGTCCGTACAGACGGATCTGGTGGTACCCGAAGTAGGCGTCCAAAAAGGACAAACGGTCGCACCCTGCATTCGAGTCGACTATCTGATTGATGCGAGGGAGAGGGAAGTGATCTTTCGGGCAGGCCCGATTGATATGCTTGAAATCAACGCACATGCAAAGTGAGTCGTCTTTCTTTGGGACCATGACAACATTGGCTAACCACTCGGAGTGGTAAATCTCTCGGATAAACTCAGCTGCCAAAAGCCGAGCCACCTCTTCACCGATTGCCTTTCTTTTCTGGACGGCGGATCATCGAATGTGTTCTTTGACTGGTTTCACCTTCGGGTTAACTTGCAAACGATGCTCAGCCAGTCCCCTGGGAACACCCGGCATGTCAGAAGGCTTCCATGCAAAGATGTCCTAGTTCTCACGGAGGAACTGGACGAGCGCTTCTTCCTATTTGGAGTTGAGTGTGGTTGAAATGTGAGTCGGAGCTGCATTGGGATCTATCGGGTGAATGTGAATCGACTTCATTTCACCAGACGACTGGAATGCTGAATCTGTGGCTGGCTTCTTGGCTCGCAACAAGTCACTCGGATCTGCATTTTTCTGCTATTCTTGCAATTCTACCACAGCCATCTAGGCATCGGCGATCTTTGAGCCCTATTGGAAGCATTCTTCTGCCTTCTTTCGGTTACCAGAGATAGTGATCACTCCTCTGGGACCAGGCATCTTCAGTTTGAGGTACACGTAACATGGTCAAGCCATAAATCGTGCATAAGCTGTCCTGCCCAGAATTGCATGATAGGCACTCTGGAAATCCACAACTTCAAACGTCAACTTTTCTTTGCGGTAATTTTTGGAATCACCGAAAACCATGTCGAGCGCAATCTGACCGAGGGATGCAGCCTTCTTGCCTGGAATGACCCCATGGAAACTCATATGGCTTTCACTGAGTCTGGACATCGGAATGCCCATTCCCTTCAACGTCTCTGCATACACTATGTTCAGGCCACTGCCACCGTCCATCAGGACCTTTGTCAGTCGAGTGCCTTCGACCACCGGGTCGACCACCAGTGCTTGCTCCCCAGGGGTGGCGATGTGCGCTGGATGGTCAAACTGGTCGAATGTAATGGCAGTCTGCGACCACTTCAAGTAACTGGGTGTCACCGGAGCGACCATGTTCACTTCCCTATTGATGACTTTCAATCGACTTTTGCTCTCAACGTCAGCAAAAATCATCAGAGTGGAATTCACGTGGGGATAACCATCATCATCCTCTCCCTCATCCCTAGCCTTGTCTGCTTCCTTCTCCTTTTCCTTGGGTTTTTTCTCTCAGAACTTCTGGATTAGGAGCCAACACTGCCGAGTGGTGTGCTTCGGGTAAATGAAATTACCTTCTTCATCTTTTTTGGTGTGGATATGGCACGGCAGATCCAACACGTCATTTCCATCTTGATCTTTTACTTTCTTGGGGTTCCATGGCCCTTTGGGCTTCCCCTTAAACTTTCCTTGAACCACAGCCAAGGCTTCACCCAGAGCAGCTGGCTCGGCCTTGCGCTTATGTTTCCGACCAGAGTTTCCTCATCCGGCTTCGTGGGCGACTGCTTTGTGCTTGCCACTCCGGACTCACTCTTCTTTTTCACCATTGGCATACTTGGTCGCAATTTCCATCATCCGAGCCAAAGTCATATTTCCTGTTCGGCCAAACTTCATATTCAACTCCCGATACCTGACACCTTCCTTAAAGGCACAAATTGCCTGATGATCCGACACATCTTCTACCGTGTGGTGTAGGGTGATCCATCTCTGGATATAATATCTCAAAGTTTCATTCGGTTTCTGAACACAACACTGTAACTCTGTCAAACCTGCCGGCCGTTTGCAAGTGCCCTCGAATGTTCTGACAAACACTCGGGCGAGATCTTCCCAAGTATAGATGCTGCCAGGCGCTAACTGATTCAGCCATGCTCTAGCCGAGCCCTCCAACATCAGAGGAAGGTGTTTCATGGCCACTTCATCATTGCCGCCACCAATCTGGACAGCCACTCGGTAGTCTTCAAGCCAAGTGTCAGGCTTGGAATCTCCGGTGAACTTACTGACCCCAGACGCCAACCTGAAGTTGGGGGGATCACCACAGCTCTGATAGCTCTGCTGAAGCACTCTGGACCAGAGACATGCACCCTGTTGCTGGTTTGCGGATCTCTGTCATGGCCCTCTCGATGAGCTGTGTTTCTGTCGACCAAGCCCTGCACAAGAATAGATCTTGCATCAAAGCCTGGCTCCCTGGGGTCGACTAGAATACCTCGTCCGACACTGTGAGGGCATCTGTCTTCATGTGACCGAGGCACATATGACCCACTCCTTGGAGGAGGCATGGGCACTCGACGGCGATCATCACGATCGGCATGGCGATCATACTGCTCTCGGTTTCTGTACTGATCACGCCGATCTCCACGTCCCTCATGTCTCGGGGGCGATCTTGGGCTATGGGCCGACTAAACTGTGTCTGCGACCACGGATCTGCTATGGATCCTATTCTGCGACTGAGATACGATCGTATTCTGCTCTCCCGCTACCCGGAGCAAGGCTCTGATCTGCACCAGACCTCGGCCAGCTTCTGATTGGGAAGGTTGGATCAGCTATGCTATCCGGGCAGCAGCTGCTAGATTCTGGATCGGTGTTCGGTATACCTGAGTCGGAGGTGGAAAAAGATGGCGTCGACTAGACTCAGGAGCACGTTGTCGAGCACGATCATCGATTGCGCGTTGGAGGTTCTCCAGTCGAGTGCGCTCAGCCAGGTTGGCCAAGTGTGCCTGCTCCAAGGCCTGGGCCTCATGGGTTTCTCCAACTATAGGAGTATGCAATGCATCCATGTTCCGGCGGTGAAGTTCCTCCCTCTGCTGCGAGGAGACGGGTTTGGGGCGGTACTCCTTGTGAACGCGTGACGGATCGCCGTTCCCGTCGCCTCCGTCTTCACGGTTGAAGCCGGGAGGGCTGCGTGGTCCATTGACCATCAAGACTTCCGCCGCCGGGTCGCTGTTGTCGCACTTGGATGCGGTCTTTACGGAGCCAGTCGACAGATCGAACAGGTCGTAGAGAGTTTCGTTGGGCTCGATCTCCGCGACTTGAGGGGTGGCCGACTGGCAGGCCACTACATGCTTGACCCACCGCTGAAGCCTCGACCGACCGGAGCGTTTGTTCCGACGGGTCACAGGGAGGGGAAAGCTGCTGGAGTTGACTGGTACTGGGTCGACGGTTGCCGCAGGAGGACGCCGCGGACGCACGCGCGAAAGTGCGTCGCCCCATGGGCGGGGAGCGCGTCGGCGTCGAGTGGTGCCTCCTGAAGCCAAGCGGAGTCGTCGGCGACAAACACGAGCGCGCCGAGACGGATCTCGCGGCCCTCAGCCAAACCTCCGCCTGGAACCATGATGAAGGGGATCGGAAAAATTGCAACTTCTCCAACAAGTTGCTAAGACACCTGCCCCATGGTGGGCGCCAACTGTCGTGGTTCTAAGACTGACAGTAGAATAGGGGTAGGAATGTAGAGGCAAGATCCTAACTAGGGAGAAATTGTACACACGAGTTTTACGAGTTCAGGCCCTTCTCGGAGGAAGTAACAGCTGTTGGGGAACGCAGTAATTTCAAAAAATTTCCTACGCACACGCAAGATCATGGTGATGCACAGCAATGAGAGGGGAGAGTGTTGTCTACGTACCAACGCAGACCGACTGCGGAAGCGATCACACAACGTAGAGGAAGTAGTCGTACGTCTTCTTCCCGATCCGAGCGATCCAAGCACCGTTACTCCGGCACCTCCGAGTTCTTAGCACACGTTCAGCTCGATGACGTTCCTCGGGCTCCGATCCAGCAAAGCGTCGAGGAAGAGTTCCGTCAGCACGACGGCGTGATGACGATCTTGATGTACTACCGATGCAGGGCTTCGCCTAAGCACTACAACGATACGATCGAGGTGGAATTTGGTGGCAGGGGGCACCGCACACGGCTAAGGAACGATCTCAAGGATCAAGTTGTGTGTCTTGGGGTGCCCCCTGCCCCCGTATATAAAGGTTGGAGGAGCGGGAGCCGGCCGGCCAGGGAGAGGAGGCGCAGGGGAGCCCTACTCCCACCGGGAGTAGGACTCCTCCCTCCAATCCTAATCCTATTAGGACTCCCGGGGGGAAAAGGAGAGAGAAGGGGGGCCGGCCCCCTATCCTAGTCCTACTAGGACTTGGGGAAAGGGGGGGCGCCGGCCAGCTTGTGGGCTTCCCTTTTTCTCTTTTCCACTAAGGCCCAATAGGCCCATTAGTCTCCCGGGGGGTTCCGGTAACCCTCCGGTATTCCGGTAAAATCCCGATTTCACCCGGAACACTTCCTATGTCCAAACATAGGCTTCCAATATATCAATCTTTACGTCTCGACCATTTCGAGACTCCTCTTCATGTCCGTGATCTCATCCGGGACTCCGACCAACCTTCGGTACATCAAAATGCATAAACTCATAATAACTGTCATCGTAACGTTAAGCGTGCGGACCCTACGGTTCGAGAACAATGTAGACATGACCGAGACACGTCTCCGGTCAATAACCAACAGCGGGACCTGGATGCCCATATTGGCTCCTACATATTCTACGAAGATCTTTATCGGTCAGACCGCATAACAACATACGTTGTTCCCTTTGTCATCGGTATGTTACTTGCCCGAGATTCGATCGTCGGTATCCAATACCTAGTTCAATCTCGTTACTGGCAAGTCTCTTTACTCGTTCCGTAATACATCATCTCACAACTAACATATTAGTTGCAGTGCTTGCAAGGCTTATGTGATGTGCATTACCGAGAGGGCCTAGAGATACCTCTCCGACAATCGGAGTGACAAACCCTAATCTCGAAATACGCCAACCCAACATCTACCATTGGAGACACCTGTAGTACTCCTTTATAATCACCCAGTTACGTTGTGACGTTTGGTAGTACCCAAAGTGTTCCTCCGGTAAACGGGAGTTGCATAATCTCATAGTTATAGGAACATGTATAAGTCATGAAGAAAGCAATAGCAACATACTAAACGATTGGGTGCTAAGCTAATGGAATGGGTCATGTCAATCAGATCATTCTACTAATGATGTGACCTCGTTAATCGAATAACAACTCTTTGTTCATGGTTAGGAAACATAACCATCTTTGATTAACGAGCTAGTCAAGTAGAGGCATACTAGTGACACTCTGTTTGTCTATGTATTCACACATGTATTATGTTTCCGGTTAATACAATTCTAGCATGAATAATAAACATTTATCATGATATAAGGAAATAAATAATAACTTTATTATTGCCTCTAGGGCATATTTCCTTCAGTCTCCCACTTGCACTAGAGTCAATAATCTAGTTCACATCGCCATGTGATTTAGCAGCAATAGTTCACATCACCATGTGATTAACACCCACAGTTCACATCATCATGTGACCAACACTCAAAGGGTTTACTAGAGTCAGTAATCTAGTTCACATCTCTATGTGATTAACACCCAAAGAGTACTAAGGTGTGATCATGTTTTGCTTGTGAGATAATTTTAGTCAACGGGTCTGTCACATTTAGATCCGTAAGTATTTTGCAAAATTCTATGTCTATAATGCTCTGCATGGAGCTACTCTAGCTAATTGCTCCCACTTTCAATATGTATCCAGATTGAGACTTTAGATTCATCTGGATCAGTGTCAAAAACTTGCATCGACGTAACCCTTTACGATGAACCTTTTTGTCACGTCCATAATCGAGAAACATATCCTTATTTCACTAAGGATAATTCTGACCGCTGTACTGTGATCTACTCCTGGATCACTATTGTACTCCCTTGCCAAATCAGTGCAGGGTATACAATAGATCTGGTACACAGCATGGCATACTTTATAGAACCTATGAATGAGGCATAGGGAATGACTTTCATTCTCTTTCTATCTTCTGCCGTGGTCGGGCTTTGAGTCTTTACTCAACTTCACACCTTGTAACACAGGCAAGAAACTTTTTCTTTGACTGTTCCATTTTGAACTACCTCAAAATCTTGTCAAGGTATGTACTTATTGAAAAACTTATCAAGCGTCTTGATCTATCTCTATAGATCTTGAAGCTCAATATGTAAGCAGCTTTACCGATGTCTTTCTTTGAAAAACTCCTTTCAAACACTCCCTTTATGCTTTACAGAATAATTCTACATTATTTCCGATCAACAATATGTCATTCACATATACTTATCAGAAATGCTATAGTGCTCCCACTCACTTTCTCGTAAATACAGGCTTCACCGCAAGTCTATATAAAACTATATGCTTTGATCAACTTATCAAAGCGTATATTCCAACTCCGAGATGTTTGCACCAGTCGACAGATAGATCGCTGGAGCTTGCATATTTAGTTAACACCTTTAGGATCGACAAAACCTTCTAGTTGCATCGTATACAACTCTTCTTTAGCAAATCCATTAAGGAATGCAGTTTTGTTTATCCCTTTGCCAGATTTCATAAAATGCGGCAATTGCTAACATGATTCGGACAGACTTAAGCATAGATACGAGTGAGAAAATCTCATCGTAGTCAACACCTTGAACTTGTCGAAAACCTTTTGCGACAATTCTAGCTTTGTAGATAGTAACACTACTATCAGCGTCCGTCTTCCTCTTGAAGATCCATTTATTTTCTATGGCTTGCCGATCAACGGGCAAGTCAACCAAAGTCCATACTTTGTTCTCATACATGGATCATATCTCAGATTTCATGGCTTCAAGCCACTTTGCGGAATCTGGGCTCACCATCGCTTCTTCATAGTTCGTAGGTTCATCATGATCTAGTAGCATGACTTCCAGAAAAGGATTACCGTACCACTCTGGCGCGGATCTTACTCTGGTTGATCTACGAGGTTCAGTGGTATCTTGTTCTGAAGTTTCATGATCATCATCATTAGCTTCCTCACTAACTAGTGTAGATGTCACAGAAACAGTTTTCTGTGATGTGCTACTTTCCAACAAGGGAGCAGGTACAGTTACCTCATCAAGTTCTACTTTCCTCCTACTCACTTCTTTCGAGAGAAACTCCTTCTCTGGAAAGGATCCATTCTTAGCAACGAATGTCTTGCCTTCGGATCTGTGATAGAAGGTGTATCCAATAGTTTCCTTTTGGATATCCTATGAAGACGCACTTCTCCGATTTGAGTTTGAGCTTATCAGGATGAAACCTTTTCATATAAGCATCGCAACCCCAAACTTTAAGAAACGACAGCTTAGGTTTCTTGCCAAACCATAGTTCACACGATGTCGTCTCAACGGATTTATATGGTGCCCTATTTAACGTGAATGCAGCTGTCTCTAATGCATGACCCCAAAAACGATAGTGGTAAATCGGTAAGAAACATCATATATTGCACTATATCCAATAAAGTACGGTTATGACGTTCGGACACACCATTATGTTGTGGTGTTCCAGGTGGCGTGAGTAGTGAAACTATTTCACATTGTTTTTAACTGAAGACCAAACTCGTAACTCAAATACTCTTCTCTATGATCAGATCATAGAAACTTTATTTTCTTGTTACGATGATTTTTCACTTCACTCTGAATTTCTTTGAACTTTTCAAATGTTTCAGACTTATGTTTCATCAAGTAGATATACTCATATCTGCTCAAATCATCTGTGAAGATCAGAAAATAATGATACCTGTCGCGAGCCTCAATATTCATCGGACCACATACATCAGTATGTATGATTTCCAACAAAATTTTTGCTTGCTCCATTGTTCCGGAGAACGGCGTTTTAGTCATCTTGCCCAAAAGGCATGGTTTACAAGCATCAAGTGATTCATAATCAAGTGATTCCGAAAGCCCATCAGTATGGAGTTTCTTCATGCGCTTTACACCAATATGACCTAAACGGTAGTGCCACAAATAAGTTGCACTATCATTATTAACTTTGCATCTTTTGGTTTCAATATTATGAAGATGTGTATTATTAAGATCGAGATCCAATGAACTGTTTTCATTGGGTGTTTAACCATATTAGGTTTTATTCATGTAAACAGAACAACAATTTATTCTCTTACTTAAATGAATAACCGTATTACAATAAACATGATCAAATCATATTCATGTTCAACGCAAACACCAAATAACATTTATTTAGGTTCAACACTAATCCCGAAATTATAGGGAAGTGTGTGATGATGATCATATCAATCTTGGAACTACTTCCAACACACATCGTCACTTCACCCTTAACTAGTCTCTGTTTATTCTGCAACTCCCGTTTCGAGTTACTAATCTTAGCAACTGAACTAGTATCAAATACTGAGGGTTTGCTATAAACACTAGTAAAGTACACATCAATAACATGTATATCAAATATACTTATGTTCACTTTGCCACCCTTCTTATCCGCCAATCACTTGGGGTAGTTCCGCTTCCAGTGACCAGTCCCTTTGCAGTAGAAGCACTTAGTCTCAGGCTTAGGATCAGACTTGGGCTTCTTCACTTGAGCAGCAACTTGCTTGCCGTTCTTCTTGAAGTTCCCCTTCTTCCCTTTGCCTTTTTCTTGAAACTAGTGGTCTTGTCAACCATCAACACTTGATGTTTTTCTTGATTTCTACCTTCGTTGATTTCAGCATCACGAAGAGCTTGGGAGTTGTTTCCGTTATCCCTTGCATATTATAGTTCATCACGAAGTTCTACTAACTTAGTCATGATGACCAGAGAATTCTGTCAATCACTATCTTATCTGGAAGATTAACTCCCACTTGATTCAAGCGATTGTAGTACCCAGACAATCTGAGCACATGCTCACTAGTTGAGCGATTCTCCTCCATCTTTTAGCTATAGAACTTGCTGGAGACTTCATGTCTCTCAACTCGGGTATTTGCTTGAAATATTAACTTCAACTCCTGGAACATCTCATATGGTCCATGACATTCAAAACGTCTTTGAAGTCCCGATTCTAAGCCGTTAAGCATGGTGCACTAAACTATCAAGTAGTCATCATATTGAGCTAGCCAAATGTTCATAACGTCTGCATCTGCTCCTGCAATAGGTCTGTCACCTAGCGGTGCATCAAGGACATAATTCTTCTGTGCAGCAATGAGGATAAACCTTAGATCACGCATCCAATCTGCATCATTGCTACTAACATCTTTCAACACAATTTTCTCTAGGAACATATCAAAATAAACACAGGGAAGCAACAACGCGAGCTATTGATCTACAACATAATTTGCAAAATACTACCAGGACTAAGTTCATGATAAATTTAAGTTCAATTTAATCATATTACTTAAGAACTCCCACTTAGATAGACATCCCTCTAATCCTCTAAGTGATCACGTGATCCAAATCAACTAAACCATAACCGATCATCACGTGAGATGGAGTAGTTTTCAATGGTGAACATCGTTATGTTGATCATATCTACTATATGATTCACGCTCGGCCTTTCGGTCTCCGTGTTCCGAGGCCATATCTGTATATGCTTGGCTCGTCAAGTATAACCTGAGTATTCTGCGTGTGCAACTGTTTTGCACCCGTTGTATTTGGACGTAGAGCTTATCACACCCGATCATCACGTGGTGTCTGGGCACGACGAACTTTGGCAACGGTGCATACTCAGGGAGAACACTTCTTGACAATTTAGTGAGAGATCATCTTATAATGCTACCGTCAATCAAAGCAAGATAAGATGCATAAAAGGATAAACATCACATGCAATCAATATAAGTGATATGATATGGCCATCATCATCTTGTGCTTGTGATCTCCATCTCCGAAGCACCGTCATGATCACCATCGTCACCGGCGCGCCACCTTGATCTCCATCGTAGCAACGTTGTCGTCTCGCCAATCTTATGCTTCCACGACTATCACTACCGCTTAGTAATAAAGTAAAGCATTACATCGCGATTGCATTGCATACAATAAAGCGACAACCATATGGCTCCTGCCAGTTGCCGATAACTCGGTTACAAAACATGATCATCTCATACAATAAAATCAGCATCATGTCTTGACCATATCACATCACAACATACCCTGCAAAAACAAGTTAGACGTCCTCTACTTTGTTGTTGCAAGTTTTACGTGGCTGCTACGGGCTTAAGTAAGAACACATCTCACCTACGCATCAAAACCACAACGATAGTTCGTCAAATAGACTCCGTTTTAACCTTCTCAAGGACCGGGCGTAGTCACACTTGGTTCAACTAAAGTTGGAGAGATAGTCTTCCGCAAGCCATCTATGTGCAAAGCACGTCGAGGGAACCGGTCTCGCGTAAGAGTACGCGTAAGGTTGGTCCGGATCGTCTCACCCAACAATACCGCCGAACCAAAGTATGACATGCTGGTAGGCAGTATGACTTGTATCGCCCACAACTCACTTGTTTTCTACTCGTGCAAATAACATCAAACCATAAAACCTAGGCTCGGATGCCACTGTTGGGGAACGCAGTAATTTCAAAAAATTTCCTACGCACACGCAAGATCATGGTGATGCACAGCAACGAGAGGGGAGAGTGTTGTCTACGTACCAACGCAGACCGACTGCGGAAGCGATCACACAACGTAGAGGAAGTAGTCGTACGTCTTCTTCCCGATCCGACCGATCCAAGCACCGTTACTCCGGCACCTCCGAGTTCTTAGCACACGTTCAGCTCGATGACGTTCCTCGGGCTCCGATCCAGCAAAGCGTCGAGGAAGAGTTCCGTCAGCACGACGGCGTGATGACAATCTTGATGTACTAACGACGCAGGGCTTCGCCTAAGCACTACAACGGTACGATCGAGGTGGAATTTGGTGGCAGGGGGCACCGCACACGGCTAAGGAACGATCTCAAGGATCAAGTTGTGTGTCTTGGGGTGCCCCCTGCCCCTGTATATAAAGGTTGGAGGAGGGGGAGCCGGCCGGCCAGGGAGAGGAGGCGCAGGGGAGTCCTACTCCCACCGGGAGTAGGACTCCTCCCTCCAATCCTAATCCTATTAGGACTCCCGGGGGGAAAAGGAGAGAGAAGGGGGGCCGGCCCCCTATCCTAGTCCTACTAGGACTTGGGGAAAGGGGGGGCGCCGGCCAGCTTGTGGGCTTCCCTTTTTCTCTTTTCCACTAAGGCCCAATAGGCCCATTAGTCTCCCGGGGGGTTCCGGTAACCCTCCCGGTATTCCGGTAAAATCCCGATTTCACCCGGAACACTTCCTATGTCCAAACATAGGCTTCCAATATATCAATCTTTACGTCTCGACCATTTCGAGACTCCTCGTCATGTCCGTGATCTCATCCGGGACTCCGAACAACCTTCGGTACATCAAAATGCATAAACTCATAATAACTGTCATCGTAACGTTAAGCGTGCGGACCCTATAGTTCGAGAACAATGTAGACATGACCGAGACACGTCTCCGGTCAATAACCAACAGCGGGACCTGGATGCCCATATTGGCTCCTACATATTCTACGAAGATCTTTATCGGTCAGACCGCATAACAACATACGTTGTTCCCTTTGTCATCGGTATGTTACTTGCCCGAGATTCGATCGTCGGTATCCAATACCTAGTTCAATCTCGTTACTGGCAAGTCTCTTTACTCGTTCCGTAATACATCATCTCACAACTAACATATTAGTTGCAGTGCTTGCAAGGCTTATGTGATGTGCATTACCGAGAGGGCCCAGAGATACCTCTCCGACAATCGGAGTGACAAACCCTAATCTCGAAATACGCCAACCCAACATCTACCATTGGAGACACCTGTAGTACTCCTTTATAATCACCCAGTTACGTTGTGACGTTTGGTAGTACCCAAAGTGTTCCTCCGGTAAACGGGAGTTGCATAATCTCATAGTTATAGGAACATGTATAAGTCATGAAAAAAGCAATAGCAACATACTAAACGATCGGGTGCTAAGCTAATGGAATGGGTCATGTCAATCAGATCATTCTACTAACGATGTGACCTCGTTAATCGAATAACAACTCTTTGTTCATGGTTAGGAAACATAACCATCTTTGATTAACGAGCTAGTCAAGTAGAGGCATACTAGTGACACTCTGTTTGTCTATGTATTCACACATGTATTATGTTTCCGGTTAATACAATTCTAGCATGAATAATAAACATTTATCATGATATAAGGAAATAAATAATAACTTTATTATTGCCTCTAGGGCATATTTCCTTCAACAGCACTACGTCTCAGAGCCCGGAGGCGGTCGACTGAATATATGAGTGTGAATTACAGAAAGTGCGAACCCCTGACCCAAAGGAGGGGCTGGCTTATATAGAGTACGCCAGGACCCCAGCTCCCCTCCGTTACACAAGGTTCAATGCTCATAAAGGAGGGGCGTTACTAATAACGTCCGCGGTAAAGTTTTGTAAATGCCCATAAAGCTATGGTTTAAGTCCTGACCGTTGCTGAGTGGAGGGTTTATCATCTTCTGGTGGTCGAGTGTCTTCAAGGTGGTCGAGTGAGCACATCTTCACGGTCGAGTGGATGATGGTTTCTCTTCGACTGCTTCTGATTCTTTGTAGAGATGTCCTTGGGGAGGGTATGTTGGGCAGATCCATGACCCTACCCTAAGTACATAGCTTCATCACAACCTTCTTAGGAAGTTCTGGTGGGGCAGCAAGCAAGGGCAGAGGAAGCCGGCTTGGGTATCTTGGGAAACAATGTGCAAACCAAAATTTATGGGAGGAATGGGTGTTGGGTAACGTAGTAATTTCAAAAAAATTCCTACGCACACGCAAGATCATGGTGATGCATAGCAACGAGAGGGGAGAGTGTGATCTACATACCCTTGTAGATCGACAGCGGAAGCGTTATATAAACACGGTTGATGTAGTCGTACGTCTTCACGATCCGACCGATCCAAGCACCGTTACTCCGGCACCTCCGAGTTCTTGGCACACGTTCAGCTCGATGACGATCCCCGGGCTCCGATCCAGCAAAGCTTCGGGGAGGAGTTCTGTCAGCACGACGGCGTGGTGACGATCTTGATGTTCAACCGTCGCAGGGCTTCGCCTAAGCACCGCTACAATATGACCGAGGTGTAATATCATGGAGGGGGGCACCGCACACGGCTAAGGAAAGATCACGAAGATCAACTTGCGTGTCTATGGGGTGCCCCCTGCCCCCGTATATAAAGGAGTGGAGGAGGGGAGGGCCGGCCCTCTCTATGGCGCGCCCTAGGGGAGTCCTACTCCCACCGGGATTAGGATTCCCCCTTTCCTAGTCCAACTAGGAGTCCTTCCAAGTATTAGGAGTAGGAGACAAGGAAGGGGAAGAGGGAAGAGAAGGAAGGAGGGGGCGCAGCCCCTCCCCTTAGTCCAATTCGGACTAGGCCTTGGGGGGCGCGCGGCCTGCCTCTCCCTCTCCCCTAAAGCCCAATAAGGCCCATATACTTCTTTTCCCGTATTCCCGTAACTCCCCGGTACTCCGAAAAATACCCGAACCACTCGGAACCTTTCCGATGTCCGAATATAGTCATCCAATATATCGATCTTTACGTCTCGACCATTTAAAGACTCCTCGTCATGTCCCCGATCTCATCTGGGACTTCGAACTCCTTCGGTACATCAAAACTCATAAACTCATAATATAACTGTCATCGAAACCTTAAGCGTGCGGACCCTACGGTTCGAGAACAATGTAGACATGACCGAGACACGTCTCCGGTCAATAACCAATAGCGGGACCTGGATGCCCATATTGGCTCCTACATATTCTATGAAGATCTTTATCGGTCAGACCGCATAACAACATATGTTGTTCCCTTTGACATCGGTATGTTACTTGCCCGAGATTCGATCGTCGGTATCTCAATACCTCGTTCAATCTCGTTACCGGCAAGTCTCTTTACTCGTTCCGTAATACATCATCTCGCAACTAACTCATTAGTTGCAATGCTTGCAAGGCTTATGTGATGTGCATTACCGAGAGGGCCCAGAGATACCTCTCCGACAATCGGAGTGACAAATCCTAATCTCGAAATACGCCAACCCAACATGTACCTTTGGAGACACCTGTAGAGCACCTTTATAATCACCCAGTTATGTTGTGACGTTTGGTAGCACACAAAGTGTTCCTCCGGCAAATGGGAGTTGCATAATCTCATAGTCATAGGAACATGTATAAGTCATGAAGAAAGCAATAGCAACATACTAAACGATCGGGTGCTAAGATAATGGAATGGGTCATGTCAATCAGATCATTCACCTAATGATGTGATCCCGTTAATCAAATAACAACTCTTTGTCCATGGTTAGGAAACATAACCATCTTTGATTAACGAGCTAGTCAAGTAGAGGCATACTAGTGACACTCTGTTTGTCTATGTATTCACACATGTATTATGTTTTCGGTTAATACAATTCTAGCATGAATAATAAACATTTATCATGAAATAAGGAAATAAATAATAACTTTATTATTGCCTCTAGGGCATATTTCCTTCAGTCTCCCACTTGCACTAGAGCCAATAATCTAGTTCACATCACCATGTGATTTAACACCAATAGTTCACATCATCATGTGATTAACACCCATAGTTCACATCGTTATGTGACCAACACTCAAAGGGTTTACTAGAGTCAATAATCTAGTTCACATCGCTATGTGATTAACACCCAAAGAGTAATAAGGTGTGATCAGGTTTTGCTTGTGAGAGAAGTTTAGTCAACGGGTCTGCCACATTCAGATCTGCATGTATTTTGCAAATTTCTATGTCAACAATGCTCTGCATGGAGCTACTCTTAGCTAATTGCTCCCACTTTCAATATGTATCCAGATTGAGACTTAGAGTCATCTGGATCAGTGTCAAAAACTTGCATCGACGTAACCCTTTACGACGAACCTTTTTGTCACCTCCATAATCGAGAAACATATCCTTATTCCACTAAGGATAATTTTGACCGCTGTCCAGTGATCTACTCCTAGATCACTATTGTACTCCCTCGCCAAACTCAGTGGTAGGGTATGCAATAGATCTGGTACACGGCATGGCATACTTTATAGAACCTATGGCCAAGGCATAGGGAATGACTTTCATTCTCTTTCTATCTTCTATCGTGGTCGTGTTTTGAGTCTTACTCAATTTCACACCTTGTAACACAGGCAAGAACTCTTTCTTTGACTGTTCCATTTTGAACTACTTCAAAATCTTGTCAAGGTATGTACTCATTGAAAAAACTTATCAAGCATTTTGATCTATCTATATAGATCTTGATGCTCAATATGTAAGTAGCTTCACCGAGGTCTTTCTTTGAAAAACTCCTTTCAAATACTCCTTTATGCTTTGCAGAATAATTCTACATTATTTCCGATCAACAATATGTCCTTCACATATACTTATCAGAAATGCTGTAGTGCTCCCACTCACTTTCTTGTAAATACAGGCTTCACCGCAAGTCTGTATAAAACTATATGCTTTGATCAACTTATCAAAGCGTGTATTCCAACTCCGAGATGCTTGCACCAGTCCATAGATGAATCGCTGGAGCTTGCATATTTTGTTAGCACCTTTAGGATTGACAAAACCTTCTGGTTGCATCATATACAACTCTTCTTTAAGAAATCCATTAAGGATTGCAGTTTTGTTATCCATTTGCCAGATTTCATAAAATATGGCAATTGCTTAACATGATTCGGACAGACTTTAAGCATCGATACGAGTGAGAAGGTCTCATCGTAGTCAATCCCTTGAACTTGTCAAAAACCTTTTTGCAACAAGTCGAGCTTTGTAGATAGTAACACTACTATCAGCGTCCGTCTTCCTCTTGAAGATCCATTTAATCTCAATGGCTTGCCGATCATCGGGTAAGTCAATCAAAGTCCATACTTTGTTCACATACATGGATCCTATCTTAGATTTCATGGCCTCAAACCATTTCGCGGAATCTGGGCTCATCATCGCTTCCTCATAGTTCGTAGGTTCGTCATGATCATGACCTCCAAAACAGGATTACCGTACCACTCTGGTGGGGATCTCACTCTGGTTGACCTACGAGGTTCGGTAGTAACTTGATCTGAAGTTACATGATCATCATCATTAGCTTTCTCACTAATTGGTGTAGTAGTCACAAGAACAGATTTCTGTGATGAACTACTTTCCAATAAGGGAGAAGGTACAATTACCTTATCAAGTTCTACTTTCCTCTTACTCACTTCTTTCGAGAGAAACTCCTTCTCTAGAAAGTATCCATTCTCAGCAACAAATGTCTTGCCTTTGGATCTGTGATAGAAGGTGTACCCAACTGTCTCCTTTGGGTATCCTATGAAGACACATTTCTCCCATTTGGGTTTGAGCTTATCATGATGAAACTTTTTCTTATAAGCATCGCAACCCCAAACTTTAAGGAACGACAACTTTGGTTTCTTGCCAAACCATAGTTCATATTGTGTCGTCTCAACGGACTTAGATGGTGCCCCTTTTTAATGTGAATGCAGCTGTCTCTAATGCATCATCCCAAAACGATATTGGTAAATCGGTAAGAAACATCATAGATTGTACTATATCCAATAAAGTATGGTTATGACGTTCGGACACACCATTATGCTATGGTGTTCCAGGTGGCATGAGTTTGTGAAACTATTCCACATTGTTTTAATTGAAGACCAAACTCGTAACTCAAATATTTGTCTCCGCGATCAGATCGTAGAAACCTTATTTTCTTGTCACGATGATTTTCCACTTCACTCTGAATTTCTTTGAACTTTTCAAATGTTTCAGACTTATGTTTCATCAAGTAGATATACCCATATCTGCTCAAATAATGTGTGAAGGTCAGAAAATAACGATACCCGCCGCGAGCCTTAACACTCATCGGATCGCATACATCAGTATGTATTATTTCCAATAAGTCAGTTTCTCGCTCCATTGTTCCGGAGAACGGAGTCTTAGTCATCTTGCCCATGAGGCATGGTTCGCAAGCATCAAGTGATTCATAATCAAGTGATTCCATAAGCCCATCAGCATGGAGTTTCTTCATGCGCTTTACACCAATATGACCTAAACGGCAGTGCCACAAATAAGTTGCACTATCATTATTAACTTTGCATCTTTTGGTTTCAATATTATGAATATGTGTATCACTATGATCGAGATTCAACGAACCATTTTCATTGGGTGTGTAACCATATAAGGTTTTATTCATGTAAACAGAACAACAATTTATTCTCTTACTTAAATGAATAACCGTATTGCAATAAACATGATCAAATCATATTCATGCTCAACGCAAACACCAAATAACACTTATTTAGGTTCAACACTAATCCTGAAAGTATAGGGGAGTGTGCGATGATGATCATATCAATCTTGGAACTACTTCCAACACACATCGTCACTTCACCCTTGACTAGTCTGTGTTTATTCTGCAACTCCTGTTTCGAGTTACTACTCTTAGCAACTGAACCAGTATCAAGTACTGAGGGGTTGCTATAAACACTAGTAAAGTACACATCAATAACATGTATATCAAATATACTTTTGTTCACTTTGCCATCCTTCTTATCCACCAAATACTTGGGGTAGTTCCGCTTCCAGTGACCAATCCCTTTGCAGTAGAAGTACTTAGTCTCAGGCTTAGGACAAGATTTGGGTTTCTTCACTTGAGCAGCAACTTGCTTGCCGTTCTTCTTGAAGTTCCCCTTCTTCCCTTTGCCCTTTTCTTGAAACTAGTGGTCTTGTCTACCATCAACACTTGATGTTTTTTCTTGATTTCTACCTTCGTCGATTTTAGCATCACGAAGAGCTTGGGAATCGTTTCCGTTATCCCTTGCATATTATAGTTCATCATGAAGTTCTACTAACTTGGTGATGGTGACTAGAGAATTCTGTCAATCACTATTTTATCTGGAAGATTAACTCCCACTTGATTCAAGTGATTGTAGTACCCAGACAATTTGAGCACATGCTCACTGCTTGAGCTATTCTCCTCCATCTTTTAGCTATAGAACTTGTTGTGGACTTCATATTTCTCAACTCGGGTATTTGCTTGAAATATTAACTTCAACTCCTGGAACATCTCATATGGTCCATGACGTTCAAAACGTCTTTGAAGTCCCGATTCTAAGTCGTTAAGCATGGTGCACTAAACTATCAAGTAGTCATCATATTGAGCTAGCCAAACGTTCATAACGTCTGCATCTGCTCCTGTAATAGGTCTGTCACCTAGCGGTGAATCAAGGACATAATTCTTCTGTGCAGCAATGAGGATAAACCTCAGATCACGGATCCAATCCGCATCATTGCTACTAACATCTTTCAACACATTTTTTCTCTAGGAACATATCAAAATAAACATATGAAAGCAACAATGCGAGCTATTGATCTACAACATAGATCTGCTAATACTACCAGGTCTAAGTTCATGATAAATTAAAGTTCAATTAATCATATTACTTAAGAACTCCCACTTAGATAGACATCCCTCTAATCCTCTAAGTGATCACGTGATCCATATCAACTAAACCATGTCCGATCATCACGTGAGATGGAGTAGTTTCAATGGTGAACATCACTATGTTGATCATATCTACTATATGATTCACGCTCGACCTTTCGGTCTCCGAGTTCCGAGGCCATATCTGTATATGCTTGGCTCGTCAAGTATAACCTGAGTATTCCGCGTGTGCAACTGTTTTGCACCCGTTGTATTTGAACGTAGAGCCTATCACACCCGATCATCGCGTGGTGTCTCAGCACGAAGAACTTTCGCAACGGTGCATACTCAGGGAGAACACTTCTTGATAATTTAGTGAGAGATCATCTTATAATGCTATCGTCAATCAAAGCAAGATAAGATGCATAAAAGATAAACATCACATGCAATCAATATAAGTGATATGATATGGCCATCATCATCTTGTGCTTGTGATCTCCATCTCTAAAGCACCGCTGTGATCACCATCGTCACCGGCGCGACACCTTGATCTCCATCGTAGCATCGTTGTCGTCTCGCCAATCTTATGCTTCCACGACTATCGCTACCACTTAGTGATAAAGTAAAGTATTACAGCGCGGTTGCATTGCATACAATAAAGCGACAACCATATGGCTCCTGCCAGTTGCCGATAACTCGGTTACAAAACATGATCATCTCATACAATAAAATTTAGCATCATGTCTTGACCATATCACATCACAACATGCCCTGCAAAAACAAGTTAGACGTCCTCTACTTTGTTGTTGCAAGTTTTACGTGGCTGCTACGGGTTTAAGCAAGAACCAATCTTACCTACGCATCAAAACCACAACGATAGTTTGTCAAGTTGGTGTTGTTTTAACAGTTGCAAGGACAGGGCATAGCCACACTCGGTTCAACTAAAGTTGGAGAAACTGTCACCCGCAAGCCACCTATGTGCAAAGCACGTCGGGAGAACCGGTCTCGCGTAAGCGTACGCGTAATGTCGGTCCGGGCCGCTTCGTCCAACAATACCGCCGAAACAAAGTATGACATGCTGGTAAGCAGTATGACTTATATCGGCCAAAACTCACTTGTGTTCTACTCGTGCATATAACATCAACATATAAAACCTGGCTCTGATACCACTGTTGGGTAACGTAGTAATTTCAAAAAAATTCCTATGCACACGCAAGATCATGGTGATGCATAGCAACGAGAGGGGAGAGTGTGATCTACGTACCCTTGTAGATCGACAGCGCGGTTGATGTAGTCGTACGTCTTCACGATCCGACCGATCCAAGCACCGTTACTCCGGCACCTCCGAGTTCTTGGCACACGTTCAGCTCGATGACACTCCCCGGGCTCCGATCTAGGAAAGCTTCGGGGAGGAGTTCTGTCAGCACGACGGCGTGGTGATGATCTTGATGTTCAACCGTCGCAGGGCTTCACCTAAGCACGCTACAATATGACCGAGGTGTAATATCGTGGAGGGGGGCACCGCACACGTCTAAGGAACGATCACGAAGATCAACTTGTGTGTCTATGGGGTGCCCCCTGCCCCCGTATATAAAGGAGTGGAGGAGGGGAGAGCCGGCCCTCTCTATGGCGCGCCCTAGGGGAGTCCTACTCCCACCGGGAGTAGGATTCCCCCTTTCCTAGTCCAACTAGGCCCTTAGTCCAATTCGGACTAGGCCTTGGGGGGGCGCGCGGCCTGCCTCTCCCTCTCCCCTAAAGCCCAATAAGGCCCATATACTTCTTTTCCCGTATTCCCGTAACTCCCCGGTACTCCGAAAAATACCCGAACCACTCGGAACCTTTCCGATGTCCGCATATAGTCGTCCAATATATCGATCTTTACATCTCGACCATTTCGAGACTCCTCGTCATGTCCCCGATCTTATCCGGGACTCCGAACTCCTTCGGTACATCAAAACTCATAAACTCATAATATAACTGTCATCGAAACCTTAAGCGTGCGGACCCTACGGTTCGAGAACAATGTAGACATGACCGAGACACGTCTCCGGTCAATAAACAATAGCGGGACCTAGATGCCCATATTGGCTCCTACATATTCTACGAAGATCTTTATCGGTCAGACCGCATAACAACATACATTGTTTCCTTTGTCATCGGTATGTTACTTGCCTGAGATTCTATCGTCGGTATCTCAATACCTAGTTCAATCTCGTTACCGTCAAGTCTCTTTACTCGTTCCGTAATACATCATCTCGCAACTAACTCATTAGTTGCAATGCTTGCAAGGCTTATGTGATGTGCATTACCGAGAGGGCCCAGAGATACCTCTCCGACAATCGGAGTGACAAATCCTAATCTCGAAATACGCCAACCCAACATGTACCTTTCGAGACACCTGTAGAGCACCCTTATAATCACCCAGTTACGTTGTGATGTTTGGTAGCACACAAAGTGTTCCTCCGGCAAACGGGAGTTGCATAATCTCATAGTCATAGGAACATGTATAAGTCATGAAGAAAGCAATAGCAACATACTAAACGATCGGGTGCTAAGCTAATGGAATGGGTCATGTTAATCAGATCATTCACCTAATGATGCGATCCCGTTAATCAAATAACAACTCTTTGTCCATGGTTAGGAAACATAACCATCTTTGATTAACGAGCTAGTCAAGTAGAGGCATACTAGTGACACTCTGTTTGTCTATGTATTCACACATGTATTATGTTTCCGGTTAATACAATTCTAGCATGAATAATAAACATTTATCATGAAATAAGGAAATAAATAATAACTTTATTATTGCCTCTAGGGCATATTTCCTTCAATCGGATTTCGCGATATTGAGCTTTTTAATATTGCATTACTAGCACGCCGGTTGTGGAGGATCCTTCAAGAGCCAAACTCTCTAAGTGCTAGAGTACTGAAGGCGAGATACTTCCCGGATGGAACCATTCTTGAGGTGACCTTGGGAGCTCATCCATCCCAGGTCTGGCGATCACTGGTAGAAGGACGAGATGTGCTTGCATTGGGCTTAATAAAGAGGATCGGCTCGGGGGAGAACACGAGTATATGGCATGAGAATTGGCTGCCGAGGGACTATAAATTAAAACCTTTGTGTTCGATCTCCCCTGATCCTCCTCAAGTTGTCTCGGAGCTCATTGATCTGACATCACGGACATGGAACAGACCAGTCCTCATGCAGCACTTTGTGAAGCTGGATGTCGTTGTGATTATGAATATCCCACTTAGCTTTCGAGTGCAGCAAGATTTTTGGGCTTAGCACTATGATAAGCGAGGTGTTTTTTCTATACGGTCTGCATACAAGATGATCTCAGGTATCAAACATCAGCGGGAGGAGTGGCTAGAACACCGTGCGAGCAACTCCAACAAGTAGGCAGAGAAGAAACTATGGTCTCAGATTTGGAAAGTTAAAATCCCATCGAAAGTAAGAGTGTTTGTCTGGAGGTTGGCTTAGATGTCACTGCCAACGGGGATAGTACGCCACAGGCGAAAGATGGCGACCTCATCGGCATGTTCAATATGCAACGAAGAAGTGGACTCATGGCGGCATTCTCTGTTCGATTGTCGCATGGCCAGGTGCGTTTGGGCTTTGAGTGATGAAGATGTCCTTGAACATATGCTATCCAACAGAACTGATGATGCGAGGCTATGGGTATTTTGGCTGTTTGAGACCACAAATCAGCATGATCTTGCAAAGATCCTTTTCATGATGTGGGCTATATGGTGGGCTCGGCGAAAAGCTATTCATGACAATGAGTATCAAAATCCACTATCAACTTTCAGTTTCGTCAATCGATATCTTGATGAACTTGAAGTGGCAAATGTTGGAAGAACGACGACAACGAGTCCTGCTATCCAGCAGAATCTATCAAGATGGCGGCCACCTAATGATGATGCGTGTGTGAAGATAAATGTGGATGGTGCTATTTCTCGCCGAGGAACCACAAGGGGCGGCAGCGGCAGTGTGCAGAGACAGATTTGAAAATTATCTGGGAGCTTCGGCAATTGTTCTTGATGAACTAGTTGATGCACCAAGCCTTGAAGCCCATGCATGCAACGAGCTCTTGTTCTGGCCAAGGATCTCAATATTTCAAATGCGATAATAGCCTCGGATTGTATGTAGGTCGTTACAGATATCAAGCGAGGTGCTAGCTCTTCTTATGATTTTCTGCTTAGAGAGATTAACGAGAGGATGAATGATTTTGTAAAGATTAGTTTCTATTTTGAGAGAAGGTAGTCGAACTTTGAGGCGCATGCTTTGGCTATGGCAGCGTCGTCGCCCCCGTCGGGTCGCCACATGTGGCTAGGGATCCTCCCGGGTATTATTTGTATTCCTTCCGTACTGAACTTTGAATAAAATTCCTAGTTTCACCTCAAAAAAAAAGGTAGAGCTAGGCGAGCTAGCCATCGCGCCACACTTACTTGAGGGAAAAGACCCTATTTTTCTTAATTCTACTTATTTTCTTTTTTCATTTCTTTTTTTCTTTGTTTGGTTTTCTTATTTCTTCTCTGGTTTTCTTTTATTTTTTTGTAGTTAAACTTTGTTTTTTCATTTTTGTTTTAGTTTTGATTTGTTTCTTTCCTGATTTTCATTCGTTTTTAATTTCTTTCTCATTTTCCTTCCTTTCGTCTTTTTTTAATTCTTAGTTTTCAACTTTTTTAGTTTTTTCTTATTTTTCGGTTTTTCACAGTTCTTCCATTATTTTTGCCTTTATCTCTTCCGATTTTTTTGTTTTCATTCTTTTCATTTTTCTTTCTTTCTTTTGATTTTCCCTCTATTTGTTTCTTCTCCAAAACATTTTTAAAATACATATTTAACAATTTTCAAATACAAGTTTAATAATTTTATAATACATGGCCAACATTTTTTTATACACATTTTCAACATTTCCCAACTACTTGATTAATATTTCTTGAACACATTGGTCTAAATTTTTCCTGTGCGCAGTTTTTTTACACACATTTAACACGAGGTCAACATTTTTTCCACACACATTTAACCATTTTGAAATACAATATTTAACATTTTGCGAATAAATGATCGACATTCTTGTATATAAATTTAACATTTTTACCACATGGTTAATTTTTTTGGACGCCGATATCCACCACATGTGTGGTATGTTAGACATGCTCCCACACACTGTGTGTGGCATGAACAGGAGGCAACCCACACGGGCTGTGTGTGGGCGGACATTAGAATTGCCCAAACATGTGGGCGCAACTACTTCCTGCCACACGCCCAACAGGTACTACTCATCTCCATCTCGTGCGTGTGGCACAAAGCAAAAATGCTCACACGTCCTGGCGCAACTACGTTAGGTACCCGCAGGATGACGATTTAGTTGCCATCCTGGATGGCAGATGTAGTTATCCGGGATGACAAGTGTAGTTGTAAAAGTATGGCAACTCTATCCGTTTTGGTTAACTATAGTTGACATGTCTAATTTATGGTAGTTGTCGCGTGTAATCAAATCATATTTGCCATGTGTGATTACCTACTTGCCACATATGGTCAAACAGTAGTTGCGTTTACCTAGTTGCCACGTGTGGTCCAACCATAGTTGTCATGTATGATTAATCACAGTTGCCATGTGTGTTTATCTGGTTGCCACGTACGCGCAACTACAGTTGCCGTCTAGCAAAGAATCACAATTGCCATGTGTGTTTCCCTAGTTCCACGTTCACGTCTGCAGTTGCCATCCACAACGTAGGAGTGTCATGTGGGCGAAAATCAGTTCGCCCACACGCGCATGGACTAGGTGGTGTCTGAAGGAAATATGCCCTAGAGGCAATAATAAAGTTATTATTTATTTCCTTATATCATGATAAATGTTTATTATTCATGCTAGAATTGTATTAACCGGAAACATAATACATGTCTGAATACATAGACCAACAGAGTGTCACTAGTATGCCTCTACTTGACTAGCTCGTTAATCAAAGATGGTTATGTTTCCTAACCATGAACAAAGAGTTGTTATTTGATTAACGAGGTCACATCATTAGTTGAATGATCTGATTGACATGACCCATTCCATTAGCTTAGCACCCGATCGTTTAGTATGTTGCTATTGCTTTCTTCATGACTTATACATGTTCCTATAACTATGAGATTATGCAACTCCCGTCTACCGGAGGAACACTTTGGGTACTACCAAACGTCACAACGTAACTGGGTGATTATAAAGGAGTACTACAGGTGTCTCCAATGGTGGATGTTGGGTTGGCGTATTTCGAGATTAGGGTTTGTCACTCCGATTGTCGGAGAGGTATCTCTGGGCCCTCTCGGTAATACACATCACATAAGCCTTGCAAGCATAATAACTAAGATGTTAGTTATGAGATGATGTATTACGGAACGAGTAAAGAGACTTGCCAGTAACGAGAATGAACTAGGTATTGGATACCGACGATCAAATCTCGGGCAAGTAACATACCGATGACAAAGGGAACAACGTATGTTGTTATGCGGTCTGACCGATAAAGATCTTCGTAGAATATGTAGGAGCCCATATGGGCATCCAGGTCCCGCTATTGGTTATTGACCGGAGACATGTCTCGGTCATGTCTACATTGTTGTCGAACCGTAGGGTCCGCACGCTTAACGTTACGATGACAGTTATTATGAGTTTATGCATTTTGATGTACCGAAGGTTGTTCGGAGTCCCGGATGTGATCACGGACATGACGAGGATTCTTGAATGGTCGAGACGTAAGGATTGATATATTGGAAGCCTATGTTTGGACATCGGAAGTGTTCCGGATGAAATCGGGATTTTACCGGAATACCGGGAGGGTTACCGGAACCCCCCGGAAGGCAAATGGGCCTATTGGGCCTTAGTGGAAAAGTGAAAGGGGCTGCCCACAAGGGCTGCGCGCCTCCCCCCCCCTTTCCTAGTCCTATTAGGACTAGGAGAAGGGGCCGGCCCCCTCTTTCTCTCTTCCCTTTGGAAGAATCCTATTAGGAATAGGATTGGGGGGGGGGGAGTCCTACTCCCGGTAGGAGTAGGACTCCTCCCGCGCCCCTCTCCCTAGCCGGCCGAACCCCTCCCCCTGCTCCTTTATATACGGGGGCAGGGGGCACCCCATAGACACACAAGTTGATCATTGTTGATCGTTCCTTAGCCGTGTGTGGTGCCCCCTGCCACCAAATTCCACCTCGGTCATATCGTTGTAGAGCTTAGGCGAAGCCCTACGTCGGTAGTACATCAAGATCGTCATCACGCCGTCGTGCTGACGGAACTCTTCCTCGACGCTTTGCTGGATCGGAGCCCGAGGATCGTCATCGAGCTGAACGTGTGCTAAGAACTCGGAGGTGCCGGAGTAACGGTGCTTGGATCGGTTGGATCGGGAAGAAGACGTACGACTACTTCCTCTACGTTGTGTGATCGCTTCAGCAGTCGGTCTGCGTTGGTACGTGGACAACACTCTCCCCGTCGTTGCTATGCATCACCATGATCTTGCGTGTGCGTAGGAAAATTTTCGAAATTACTACGTTCCCCAACAGTGGCTGTGTAGGCAGAAACTAGTTTGCCCACACAGCGTAGCTGGCAAACAGCGTGGTGCGGGGCGTGTGGGCAAACTCTTCAACACCCACACACCAGCCCCGTCCTACGTGGTATGCAAATTCTGCTTCAATGTGTCAAGATTCGTGCAAACTGCACTGGACGATGATACACGCATGTGGGCGAGTTGCAAAACTGCCACAACTGTGGGCGTTAGTATTTTCGTATTTTTTCTATACATATCTAACATTTTTCAAATGCTTAATTAACATTTTTTGAAATGCAATATTAATTTTTTTAATACATGGTCAACATTGTTTATATATACATTTGACATTTTTAAATGCTTGATTAACATTTTACAAATACAAATATAACATGTTTTGAATACACTACAATACTAAAAAAAATACATGGTCATGTTTTTATAAACATATTATATATATATGTGTGTGTGTATATATATATATATATATATATATATATATATATGCTTGATTAACATTTTAAAAATACCTTTTTTAACGTTTTGTTTCAAATCCTTGATTAACTTTTTTTGTATCCCTTTTTTTGTACACATGTGAAACATTTTCTCTATACACATTCAACATTATCAAATGCTTGGTTAACATTTTTCAAATATTTTACGCAAATATTTTATGTTATTTATTTATTTAAAATAATTGGAAGTATAAATGGAAATAAAAAATAAGTAAAAATGAAATAAAAAAATGAAAAAGGAAACGAGGCCATAGTGTTCCGTGCGGATCCGATTATTCGGATCTAATGAGTTTATATTGTCGTTTCATGTTTTTTCACTGGTTTGATTCTTTGTGGAGGCAAAATCTTTCATCAACACCATGATAAGGATATAGTGGTTCGACGGGCTGCACTTCAAGGGGATGATCCTTATTCAAGTATGTTCATCGATCAAGGCTTCTCGTTTTATTTGATGGTTGTCTGAAGGTCCTTTCAAAAACCATCATTGACAATGTTCGTGCGGGTGAAATAGTGACAACATCATTGCTCCAATCTAATTGCAGCCTTTTTTACCGATGTCTTTGGAGTATTTCTTCGAGCAGTGATTGAAACCATAAAGAAAGTGTTTACAAGAGATTCTATTGTGGTTCTTAGCCATAGAAGTTACTTTGTATTTTTTTTTGAATCTTAGATTCAAATCAGTGTACATCTAATTGTTATGAGTATAAATAAAGTCACAGGCGTTTCTAAAAAAAGCGAGACATAAGGGCGCCCCTATTCGGCGACACGCGCACCAGAAACTAGGCGCGCCCTCATGCCGTTTCGGTTTGGCCCATTTGCGGGCTGGGACACCTCCTGTTATTTTCTTTTGTTTTTCTTCGTGCTTTATTTTTTTTAATAATTTGGGATATCAAAATGTTTGAAACTTAAAAAAGGTAGCAAATTTAGAATTGTTTTCGACAATTTAGATAATGATCATGCTTTTAAAGAATTTTCACGAATAGTTCAAGAATTTTTAAAAATGTGCATGACTTCAAAAAATGTCATGATTTTAAGAACAAATCACAAGTTCGAAAAATGTTCTCGATTTAAGAGAATTTTTTTTAAATCTACATGAATTTAAAAATTATTAATTATTCCGTAAAGTTGTTCTTGAATTAAAAAATGTTCACGATTTCATAAAAAACATTCACGAATTCCAAAAATGTGCACTATTTAAGAGAATATTCACGAATTTATAAAAATCATGAATTTAATAAATATCCACAATTTCTACAAATATTCATGTATTTGCATAATGTTCATTATTTCAAAAACTTTTCACAGTTTAAAAAGATGTTCATGAATTTGAAAGGTGTTAAAAATTTAAATTTTGAAAGAGAAAAAAAATTAAAATAAAAAAGAAGAAAAAAAGATAATGATAAAGGTAGATAGAAAAGAAAAATATGAAAAAAAAACTGAAAGGAAAAAAACTGGAGATGGCCGGCCCATATGAGGGGTGTCTGTCAATCTTTGGTTCGTCTTTATGAGCCGTCTTTGGTGCGTCTGTCAATATCTGGCTGAGATTGGGCTGTGATATATGAAGAAAATAACTGGTTGGACATGAAGATGTAGTTAAAAAAAAACATATTGCTATCCCGTAAAAAAAAAGATGTACATATTGCTGCATTCCCCTAAAACCAACAGATCGCCCGATAATCGACCGATGGAGCCGGGGAGCAACCCATCAGGCGACGTCGCCGCCGTGACCACCAGCGCCGAGCTGCCGCCGGACGTGCTGGAGGAGATCCTGCTGCGCCTCCCGATCAAATCAGTCGGCCGTTTCCGCACCGTCTGCCGATCATGGCGCTAACTCCTCTCCGACCCGCAGTTCATCGTGGCGCGCGCTGTGATCCTACTAGGTAACCTGCGTCGTAAGTGGGCGAGTGTGAATGCGGGGACTTGGTGACATGAGTGATCAGCTTGCGTCTGCATACATGTTACTAGCTAGGGAAGAGGTGGAGCAATTCGGCGTACGTGCATCAGTGGAGTCGATCAGGCGTGTGTTGCGTTACATCAAGCTCTAGAATTTTCTTGCCTGGTCTTAAAGGGTATTTTCAACGGCAACATGCAAAAAAACCTTCCGCATTCGTCCGTGAACAAGAAAGATCAGTCTGTGGACATGGATGCGAAGGCAGCCATCCAACACTGGACGGATGCATTTTCACAATTCAAACCAACCGGACTAAATTCATGCAAACACGGCCGCAAACTTGACGGATTTCATATAAAAAAGCCAAATTTACGTATAAACATGATGGATTTCAGTATATTTACATCTGCGGCGCTAGTCTGATTTTGAAGGTGTAATTAATACCTAATCTAAATCACCGCCCGTGGATCCCTTTGTTTTTCTCATGTCTGGCAACCCGATCACCCAACTGCCGGGATCTCTGGAGGCATATGCTTCAGCGCAAAGAACGGCTCGCTTCCCCACTACACATCGGAGTGGAACCCCCGGCTGATGCTTCAGCGGGAGGTGAAGGCGGCGCCTCCGCTTCCGTCAAGCCCATGTGGGATCGACAGAGGTCCTCGAAAGAGAAGAACCGGGCAAGACACTGACTGTGTATGTCGGTGTCACTTAGGCGGTGGCCTTCATGGGACCCAAGGTGGACTCGCGTGTTCCACTTGTCCTCGATGATGGTGATGGATGCGGAGGCGCCGGCCACCGACTAATCGCTATCCGCGCACCCGGCTTCTGCCTTGGCGCGGTCGCATGCACGAGAGGCACGATCGCAGGCACGGGAGACGAGGCCGCAGACAAAGGGGGCGTCGTCGTCGATGACAGCGATGACGCCCGTGCCGTCATGCTCCCCGTCGTGCCGGTGTGGAGCAACTGGCACTCCTCATCGAGTGGGCCTGGAGTGGTGAATTGCTGAACCATGCGGCGGCTTGAGGCAGCAACTTGCTCCATCGGGTGAGGCGTGGGAGGTGGAGCAGCGAGCTGTCTCGCTCGTATTCCATGGGCTCGGTGGGCCACCCAGCCGGCTTGTATGCCAGAGAACTTCTCTTCGGAAGCCATCGGAAGAGTGATGGAGGAGGAGATTGGGGGAGTGGCGGAGGGGTATGGTTCTTGCATGGCGTCTGCCCTCGTTTAAATAGAGGGTAGACGGTAGGAACTCGATCGGTGTTGCGTTTAAATGTCGGCCCGCTCATGAACGACGTGTGACCAGAGTAGGTTTCTCGGAGTTCACACGGGGTTAATGGGGGCGTATGAATGCGGCGAGGAGACATGTTCAGTCGGGCGTGCAGAGGACGACGCCCTTGGCCGGCGGCCCACTTCAATGGCGGAGGCAGTGAGAGGTCGCGTCCACCCTATTGGGGAACGTAGTAATTTCAAAAAATTTCCTACGCACACGCAAGATCATGGTGATGCATAGCAACGAAGGGGAGAGTCTGATCTACGTACCCTTGTAGATCGCAAGCGGAAGCGTTATATCAACGCGGTTGATGTAGTCGAACGTCTTCACGATCCGACCGATCCAAGTACCGAAAGCACAGCACCTCCAAGTTCTGCACACGTACGGCTCGGTGACGTCCTCGCCTTCTCGATCCAGCAAGAGGGGCGAAGTAGTAGATGAGTTCCGGCAGCACGACGGCGTGGTGACGGTGTTGGTGAAGAACAATCTCCACAGGGCTTCGCCTAAGCACTACAAAAAACTATGACGGAGGATAAACTAGAGGGAACGGGGTTGCCGGGACACGGCTTGGTGTTTCTTGATCTGTCTTTGGTGCTAGCCCTGCCCCTCTATTTATATGTTGAGCCCTGGGGTCGAAACTTGGAGTAAAAGCCTCCACAAAGTCGGTTTCACTCGAAAGGCAAGAGTCCTTCTCGGACTCCAGGGCCAGACGCCAGGGTTCCCGGCCCCTGGACTCCGCAAAACTTCCTTTTGCGCTTTCCAAAAACCTTGTGGGCTTTCCCCTTTGGCCCAAATAAAGTGTTCTCGTACCCAAACATTTCGGGAAACATCCGGAACCCTTCCGGTGACCAAACACTATTATCCCATATATCAAACTTTGTCTCCGGACCATATTCCGGAGTTCCTCGTCATATCCGTGATCTCATCCCGGACTCCGAACAACATTCGGTCACCAACATTCATAACTCACATAGTACTATATCGTCAACGAACGTTAAGCGTGCGGACCCTACGGGTTCGAGAACTATGTAGACATGACCGAGACACCTCTCTGGTCAATAACCAATAGCGGGACCTAGATGCCCCTATTGGCTCCTACATATTCTACGAAGATCTTTATCGGTCAGACCGCATAACAACATACGTTGTTCCCTTTGTCATCGGTATGTTACTTACCCGAGATTCGATCGTCGGTATCCAATACCTAGTTCAATCTCGTTATCGGCAAGTCTCTTTACTCGTTCCGTAATACATCATCTCGCAACTAACTCATTAGTTGTAATGCTTGCAAGGCTTATGTGATGTGCATTACCGAGAGGACCCAGAGATACCTCTCCGACAATTGGAGTGACAAATCCTAATCTCGAAATACGCCAACCCAACATCTACCTTTGGAGACACCTGTAATGCTCCTTTATAATCACCCAATTACATTGTGACGTTTGGTAGCACCCAAAGTGTTCCCCCGGCAAACGGGAGTTGCATAATCTCATAGTCATAGGAACATGTATAAGTCATGAAGAAAGCAATAGCAACATACTAAACGATCGGGTGCTAAGCTAATGGAATGGGTCATGTCAATCAGATCATTCAACCAATGATGTGACCTCGTTAATCAAGTAACAACACCTTGTTCATGGTTAGGAAACATAACCATCTTTGATTAACGAGCTAGTCCAGTAGAGGCATACTAGTGACACTAAGTTTGTCTATGTATTCACACATGTATTATGTTTCCAGTTAATACAATTCTAGCATGAATAATAAACATTTATCATGATATAAGGAAATAAATAATAACTTTATTATTGCCTCTAGGGCATATTTCCTTCAGTCTCCCACTTGCACTAGAGTCAATAATCTAGATTACACAGTAATGATTCTAACACCCATGGAGCCTTGGTGCTGATCATGTTTTGCTCGTGGAAGAGGCTTAGTCAACGGGTCTGCAACATTCAGATCCATATGTATCTTGCAAATCTCTATGTCTCCCACCTGGACTAGATCCCGGATGGAATTGAAGCGTCTCTTGATGTGCTTGGTCCTCTTGTGAAACCTGGATTCCTTTGCCAAGGCAATTGCACCAGTATTGTCACAAAAGATTTTCATTGGACCCGATGCACTAGGTATGACACCTAGATCGGATATGAACTCCTTCATCCAGACTCCTTCGTTTGCTGCTTCCGAAGCAACTATGTATTCTGCTTCAAATGTAGATCCCGCTACGACGCTTTGTTTAGAACTGCACCAACTGACAACTCCACCGTTAATGTAAACACGTATCCGGTTTGCGATTTAGAATCGTCCGGATCAGTGTCAAAGCTTGCATCAACGTAACCTCTTACGGTGAGCTCTTTGTCACCTCCATATACGAGAAACATATCCTTAGTCCTATTCAGGTATTTCAGGATGTTCTTGACCGCTGTCCAGTGATCCACTCCTGGATTACTTTGGTACCTCCCTGCTAAACTTATAGGAAGGCACACATCAGGTCTGGTACACAGCATTGCATACATGATAGAGCCTATGGCTGAAGCATAGGGAACATCTTTCATTTTCTCTCTATCTTCTGCAATGGTCGGGCATTGAGTCTGACTCAACTTCACACCTTGTAACACAGGCAAGAACCCTTTCTTTGCTTGATCCATTTTGAACTTCTTCAAAATCTTGTCAAGGTATGTGCTTTGTGAAAGTCCAATTAAGCGTCTTGATCTATCTCTATAGATCTTTATGCCTAATATGTAAGCAGCTTCACCGAGGTCTTTCATTGAAAAACTCTTATTCAAGTATCCCTTTATGCTATCCAGAAATTCTATATCATTTCCAATCAGCAATATGTCATCCACATATAATATCAGAAATGCTACAGAGCTCCCACTCACTTTCTTGTAAATACAGGCTTCACCGAAAGTCTGTATAAAACCAAATGCTTTGATCACACTATCAAAGCGTTTATTCCAACTCCGAGAGGCTTGCACCAGTCCATAAATGGATCGCTGGAGCTTGCACACTTTGTTAGCTCCCTTTGGATCGACAAAACCTTCCGGTTGCATCATATACAACTCTTCTTCCAGAAATCCATTCAGGAATGCAGTTTTGACATCCATCTGCCAAATTTCATAATCATAAAATGCGGCAATTGCTAACATGATTCTGACAGACTTAAGCATCGCTACGGGTGAGAAGGTCTCATCGTAGTCAACCCCTTGAACTTGTCGAAAACCTTTTGCGACAAGTCGAGCATTATAGACAGTAACATTACCGTCAGCGTCAGTCTTTTTCTTGAAGATCCATTTATTCTCAATTGCTTGCCGATCATCGGGCAAGTCAACCAAAGTCCATACTTTGTTCTCATACATGGATCCCATCTTAGATTTCATGGCTTCAAGCCACTTTGCGGAATCTGGGCTCACCATCGCTTCTTCATAGTTCATAGGTTCATCATGATCTAGTAGCATGACTTCCAAAACTGGATTACCGTACCACTCTGGCGCGGATCTCACTATGGTTGATCTACGAGGTTCAGTAGTATCTTGTCCTGAAGTTTCATGATCATCATCATTAGCTTCCTCACTAATTGGTATAGGGTGTCGCAGAAACAGTTTTCTGTGATATACTACTTTCCAATAAGGGAGCAGGTATAGTTACCTCGTCAAGTTCTACTTTCCTCCCACTCACTTCTTTCGAGAGAAACTCCTTCTCTAGAAATGATCCATTCTTAGCAACGAATGTATTGCCTTCGGATCTGTGATAAAAGGTGTACCCAACAGTCTCCTTTGGGTATCCTATGAAGACACATTTCTCCGATTTGGGTTCGAGCTTATCAAGTTGAAGCTTTTTCACATAAGCATCGCAGCCCCAAACTTTAAGAAACGACGACTTTGGTTTCTTGCCAAACCATAGTTCATAAGGCGTCGTCTCAACGGATTTTGATGGTGCCCTATTTAACGTGAATGCGGCCGTCTCTAAAGCATAACCCCAAAACGATAGCGGTAAATCAGTAAGAGACATCATAGATCGCACCATATCCAGTAAAGTACGATTACGACGTTCGGACACACCATTACGCTGTGGTGTTCCGGGTGGCGTGAGTTGCAAAACTATTCCACAATTTTTAAATGTACACCAAACTCGTAACTCAAATATTCTCCTCCACGATCAGATCGTAGAAACTTTATTTTCTTGTTATGATGATTTTCAACTTCACTCTGAAATTCTTTGAACTTTTCAAATGTTTCAGACTTATGTTTCATTAAGTAGATATACCCATATCTGCTTAAATCATCTGTGAAAGTGAGAAAATAACGATATCCACCACGAGCCTCAATATTCATCGGACCACATACATCGGTATGTATGATTTCCAACAAATATGTTGCTCTCTCCATAGTACCGGAGAACGGTGTTTTAGTCATCTTGCCCATGAGGCACGGTTCGCAAGTACCAAGTGATTCATAATCAAGTGGTTCCAAAAGTCCATCAGTATGGAGTTTCTTCATGCGCTTTACACCGATATGACCTAAACGGCAGTGCCACAAATAAGTTGCACTATCATTACCAACTCTGCATCTTTTGGCTTCAACATTATTAATATGTGTGTTACTACTATCGAGATTCATCAAAAATAGACAACTCTTCAAAGGTGCATGACCATAAAAGATATTACTCATATAAATAGAACAACCATTATTCTCTGATTTAAATGAATAACCGTCTCGCATCAAACAAGATCCAGATATAATGTTCATGCTTAACGCTGGCACCAAATAACAATTATTTAGGTCTAATATTAATCCCGAAGGTAGATGTAGAGGTAGCGTGCCGACCGCAATCACATCGACTTTGGAACCATTTCCCACGCGCATCGTCACCTCGTCCTTCGCCAGTGTTCGCTTAATCCGTAGTCCCTGTTTCGAGTTGCAAATATTAGCAACAGAACCAATATCAAATACCCAGGTGCTACTGCGAGCTCTAGTAAGGTACACATCAATAACATGTATATCACATATACCTTTGTTCACCTTGCCATCCTTCTTATCCGCCAAATACTTGGGGCAGTTCCGCTTCCAGTGACCAGTCTGCTTGCAGTAGAAGCACTCAGTTTCAGGCTTAGGTCCAGACTTGGGTTTCTTCTCCTGAGCAGCAACTTGCTTGCCGTTCTTCTTGAAGTTACCCTTCTTCTTCCCTTTGCCCTTTTTCTTGAAACTAGTGGTCTTGTTAACCATCAACACTTGATGCTCCTTCTTGATTTCTACCTCCGCAGCTTTCAGCATTGCGAAGAGCTCGGGAATAGTTTTGTTCATCCCTTGCATATTATAGTTCATCATGAAGCTCTTGTAGCTTGGTGGCAGTGATTGGAGAATTCTGTCAATGACGCAATCCTCTGGAAGATTAACTCCCATCTGAATCAAGTGATTATTATACCCAGACATTTTGAGTATATGCTCACTAACAGAACTGTTCTCCTCCATCTTGCAGCTATAGAACTTATTGGAGACTCCATATCTCTCAATTCGGGCATTTGCTTGAAATATTAACTTCAACTCCTGGAACATCTCATATGCTCCATGACGTTCAAAACGTCATTGAAGTCCCGATTCTAAGCCGTAAAGCATGGCACACTGAACTATCGAGTAGTCATCAGCTTTGCTTTGCTAAGCGTTCATAACATCTGGCGTTGCTCCAGCAGCAGGCCTGGCACCCAGCGGTGCTTCCAGGACGTAATTCTTCTGAGCAGCAATGAGGATAATCCTCAAGTTACGGACCCAGTCCATGTAATTGCTACCATCATCTTTCAACTTTGCTTTCTCAAGGAACGCATTAAAATTCAATGGAACAACAGCACGAGCCATCTATCTACAATCAACATAAACAAGCAAGATACTATCAGGTACTAAGTTCATGATAAGTTTAGGTTCAATTAATCAAATTACTTAAGAACTCCCACTTAGATAGACATCCCTCTAATCCTCTAAGTGATCACGTGATCCAAATCAACTAAACCATAACCGATCATCACGTGAGATGGAGTAGTTTTCAATGGTGAACATCATTATGTTGATCATATCTACTATATGATTCACGCTCGACCTTTCGGTCTCCGTGTTCTGAGGCCATATCTGCATATGCTAGGCTCGTCAAGTTTAACCTGAGTATTCTGCGTGTGCAAAAACTGGCTTGCACCCGTTGTAGATGGACGTAGAGCTTATCACACCCGATCATCACGTGGTGTCTGGGCACGACGAACTTTGGCAATGGTGCATACTCAGGGAGAACACTTCTTGATAATTTAGTGAGAGATCATCTTATAATGCTACCGTCAATCAAAGCAAGATAAGATGCATAAAAAGATAAACATCACATGCAATCAATATAAGTGATATGATATGGCCATCATCATCTTGTGCTTGTGATCTCCATCTCCGAAGCACCGTCATGATCACCATCGTCACCGGCGCGACACCTTGATCTCCATCGTAGCATCGTTGTCGTCTCGCCAATCTTATGCTTCCACGACTATCGCTACCGCTTAGTGATAAAGTAAAGCATTACATCGCGATTGCATTGCATACAATAAAGCGACAACCATATGGCTCCTGCCAGTTGCCGATAACTCGGTTACAAAACATGATCATCTCATACAATAAAATTTAGCATCATGTCTTAACCATATCACATCACAACATGCCCTGCAAAAACAAGTTAGACGTCCTCTACTTTGTTGTTGCAAGTTTTACGTGGCTGCTACGGGCTTAAGCAAGAACCAATCTCACCTACGCATCAAAACCACAACGATAGTTTGTCAAATAGACTCCGTTTTAACCTTCGCAAGGACCGGGCGTAGCCACACTCGGTTCAACTAAAGTTGGAGAGACAGTCGCCCGCAAGCCACCTGTGTGCAAAGCACGTCGGGGGAACCGGTCTCGCGTAAGCGTACGCGTAAGGTTGGTCCAGGTCATCTTGTCCAACAATACCGCCGAACCAAAGTATGACATGCTGGTAGGCAGTATGACTTGTATCGCCCACAACTCACTTGTGTTCTACTCGTGCATATAACATCAAACCATAAAACCTAGGCTCGGATGCCACTGTTGGGGAACGTAGTAATTTCAAAAAAATTCCTACGCACACGCAAGATCATGGTGATGCATAGCAACGAAGGGGAGAGTCTGATCTACGTACCCTTGTAGATCGCAAGCGAAAGCGTTATATCAATGCGGTTGATGTAGTTGAACGTCTTCACGATCCGACCGATCCAAGTACCGAAAGCACAGCACCTCCGAGTTCTGCACACATACGGCTCGGTGACATCCTCGCCTTCTCGATCCAGCAAGAGGGGCGAAGTAGTAGATGAGTTCTGGCAGCACGACGCCGTGGTGACGGTGTTGGTGAAGAACAATCTCCACAGGGCTTCGCCTAAGCACTACGAAAAACTATGACGGAGGATAAACTAGAGGGAACAGGGTTGCCAGCACACGGCTTGGTGTTTCTTGATCTGTCTTTGGTGCTAGCCCTGCCCCTCTATTTATATGTTGAGCCCTGGGGTCGAAACTTGGAGTAAAAGCCTCCACAAAGTCGGTTTCACTCGAAAGGCAAGAGTCCTTCTCGGACTCCAGGGCCAGACGCCAGGGTTCCCGGCCCCTGGACTCCGCAAAACTTCCTTTTGCGCTTTCCAAAAACCTTGTGGGCTTTCCCCTTTGGCCCAAATAAAGTGTTCTCGTACCCAAACATTTCGGGAAACATCCGGAACCCTTCCGGTGACCAAACACTATTATCCCATATATCAAACTTTGTCTCCGGACCATATTCCGGACTTCCTCGTCATATCCGTGATCTCATCCCGGACTCCGAACAACATTCGGTCACCAACATTCATAACTCACATAGTACTATATCGTCAACGAACGTTAAGCGTGCGGACCCTACGGGTTCGAGAACTATGTAGACATGACCGAGACACCTCTCTGGTCAATAACCAATAGCGGGACCTGGATGCCCATATTGGCTCCTACATATTCTACGAAGATCTTTATCGGCCAGACCGCATAACAACATACGTTGTTCCCTTTGTCATCGGTATGTTACTTGCCCGAGATTCGATCGTCGGTATCCAATACCTAGTTCAATCTCGTTACCGGCAAGTCTCTTTACTCGTTCCGTAATACATCATCTCGCAACTAACTCATTAGTTGTAATGCTTGCAAGGCTTATGTGATGTGCATTACCAAGAGGGCCCAGAGATACCTCTCCGACAATCGGAGTGACAAATCCTAATCTCGAAATATGCCAACCCAACATCTACCTTTGGAGACACCTATAATGCTCCTTTATAATCACCCAGTTACGTAGTGACGTTTGGTAGCACCCAAAGTGTTCCCCCGGCAAACGGGAGTTGCATAATCTCATAGTCATAGGAACATGTATAAGTCATGAAGAAAGAAATAGCAACATACTAAACGATCGGGTGCTAAGCTAATGGAATGGGTCATGTCAATCAGATCATTCAACCAATGATGTGACCTTGTTAATCAAATAACAACACCTTGTTCATGGTTAGGAAACATAACCATCTTTGATTAACGAGCTAGTCCAGTAGAGGCATACTAGTGACACTAAGTTTGTCTATGTATTCACACATGTATTATGTTTCCGGTTAATACAATTCTAGCATGAATAATAAACATTTATCATGATATAAGGAAATAAATAATAACTTTATTATTGCCTCTAGGGCATATTTCCTTCACACCCTGAGCCTCTTCAATGCGGAGCGGCACGCTCTAAAGCGGCATGAATGCGAGCAGCTGGCGCGAGGCGGGAGCGTGCACGGGAGTGGGGAGGTTTTTTCGGTGGGTCAGGGCGGTCAGCAGCAGGCTTGAGAGCGGTCCGGACTCCCGCAAACCTCCTCACTTTTGTCTCCGGTTTGCGGAATAAATAGCGTCTGAACCGACCTGTGGACCGATATAGGTCAACGTTGGATGGTTTCCGCGGTCCGAATAGCATGGTCCGGACAGTTGCGGGAGGTTTACAGGTCCGTCTTGAAGATGTCCTTATTGGAAATATGCCCTAGAGGCAATAATAAATTGGTTATTATTATATTTCCTTGTTCATGATAATCGTTTATTATCCATGCTAGAATTGTATTGATAGGAAACTCAGATACATGTGTGGATACATAGACAACACCATGTCCCTAGTAAGTCTCTAGTTGACTAGCTCGTTGATCAATAGATGGTTACGGTTTCCTGACCATGGACATTGGATGTCGTTGATAACGGGATCACATCATTAGGAGAATGATGTGATGGACAAGACCCAATCCTAAGCCTAGCACAAGATCATGTAGTTCGTATGCTAAAGCTTTCCTAATGTCAAGTATCATTTCCTTTGACCATGAGATTGTGCAACTCCCGGATACCGTAGGAGTGCTTTGGGTGTGCCAAACGTCACAACGTAACTGGGTGGCTATAAAGGTACACTACAGGTATCTCCGAAAGTGTCTGTTGGGTTGGCACGAATCGAGACTGGGATTTGTCACTCCGAGTAAACGGAGAGGTATCTCTGGGCCCACTCGGTAGGACATCATCATAATGTGCACAATGTGATCAAGGAGTTGATCACGGGATGATGTGTTACGGAACGAGTAAAGAGACTTGCCGGTAACGAGATTGAACAAGGTATCGGGATACCGACGATCGAATCTCGGGCAAGTATCGTACCGATAGACAAAGGGAATTATATACGGGATTGATTAAGTCCTTGACATCGTGGTTCATCCAATGAGATCATCATGGAGCATGTGGGAGCCAGCATGGGTATCCAGATCCCGCTGTTGGTTATTGACCGGAGAGTTGACTCGACTATGTCTGCATGACTCCCGAACCCGTAGGGTCTACACACTTAAGGTTCGATGACGCTAGGGTTATAGGGAAAGTATGTACGCGGTTACCGATTGTTGTTCGGAGTCCCGGATGAGATCCGGACGTCACGAGGAGTTCCAGAATGGTCCGAAGGTAAAGATTGATATATAGGAAGTATGGTTTTGGCCACCGGAAGTGTTCCGGGCATCACCGGTAGCGTACTAGGACCATCGGAGGGGTCCAGGGGTCCACCAGGTGGGGCCACCAGCCCCGGAGGCCTACATGGGCCAATAGTGGGAAGGGACCAGCCCCTAGGTGGGCTAGGGCGCCTCCCACCAAGGCTGAAGGCGCCTCCAATAGGGGAAGGGGGCAAACCCTAGGGCAGATGGGCCCTAAGGCCCACCCTAGGTGCGCCTCCCCCTCTCTCCCCTTGTGGCCGCCACCCTAGATGGGATCTAGGGCTGCCGCACCTCTTGGGGTGGGAACCCTAGGTGGGGGCGCAGCCCTCCCTCTCCCCTATATATAGTGGAGGCAAAGGGGCAGCCCAACACACGATTCAATCTCCCTGTTGGCGCAGCCCTACCCCTCTTCCTCCTCGTCTCTCGTAGTGCTTGGCGAAGCCCTGCTGGAGTCCCGTGCTCCTCCACCAGCACCACGCCGTCGTGCTGCTGCTGGATGGAGTCTTCCCCAACCTCTCCTTCTCCCCTTGCTGAATCAAGGCGTAGGAGACGTCACCGGGCTGTACGTGTGTTGAACACGGAGGTGCCGTCCGTTCGGCACTAGGATCATCGGTGATTTGGATCACAACGAGTACGACTCCATCAACCCCGTTCACTTGAATGCTTCCGCTTAGCGATCTACAAGGGTATGTAGATGCACTCTCCTTCCCTCGTTGCTAGATTACTCCATAGATTGATCTTGGTGATGCGTAGAAAATTTTGAATTTCTGCTACGTTCCCCAACTGTAGCATCATGAGCTAGGTCTATGCGTAGTTACTATGCACGAGTAGAACACAAAGTAGTTGTGGGCGTCGATATTGTTAATTATCTTGTCGTTACTAGTCTTATCTTGATTCGGCGGCATCGTGGGATGAAGCGGCCCAGACCAACCTTACACATACGCTTACGTGAGACCGGTTCCACCGACTGACATGCACTAGTTGCATAAGGTGGCTGGCGGGTGTCTGTCTCTCCCACTTTAGTCGGATCGGATTCGATGAACAGGGTCCTTATGAAGGGTAAATAGAAATTGGCAATTCACATTGTGGTTTTGGCGTAGGTAAGAAACATTCTTGCTAGAAACCTATAGCAGCCACGTAAAAACTTGCAACAACAATTAGAGGACATCTAACTTGTTTTTGCAGCAAGTGTTTTGTGATGTGATATGGCCAAAGGATGTGATGAATGATATATGTGATGTATGAGATGATCATGTTCTTGTAATAGGAATCACGACTTGCATGTCGATGAGTATGACAACCGGCAGGAGCCATAGGAGTTGTCTTAATTTATTTATGACCTGCGTGTCAATATAAACATCAAGTAATTACTTTACTTTATTGCTAACCGTTAGTTGTAGTAGTAGAAGTAATAGTTGGCGAGACAACTTCATGAAGACACGATGATGGAGATCATGGTGTCATGCCGGTGACAACGATGATCATGGAGCCCCGAAGATGGAGATCAAAAGGAGCAAAATGATATTGGCCATATCATGTCACTTTTTGATTGCATGTTATGTTTATCATGTTTTTGCATCTTATTTGCTTAGAACGACGGTAGTAAATAAGATGATCCCTCATTAAAATTTCAAGAAAGTGTTCCCCCTAACTGTGCACCGTTGCGAAGGTTCGTTGTTTCGAAGCACCACGTGATGATCGGGTGTGATAGATTCTAAAATTCGAATACAACGGGTGTTGACGAGCCTAGCATGTACAGACATGGCCTCAGGACACATGCGAAACACTTAGGTTGACTTGACGAGCCTAGCATGTACAAACATGGCCTCAGAACACGGAGGACCGAAAGGTCGAGCATGAGCCGTATGGTAGATACGATCAACATGAAGATGTTCACCGATGATGACTAGTCCGTCTCACGTGATGATCGGACACGACCTAGTTGACTCGGATCATGTAATAACTTAGATGACTAGAGGGTTGTCTATCTGAGTGGGAGTTCATAAGATGAACTTAATTATCCTGAACATAGTCAAAAGGTCTTCGCAAATTATGCCGTGGCTCGTGCTTTAGTTCTACTGTTTAGATATGTTCCTAGAGAAAATTTAGTTGAAAGTTGATAGTAGCAATTATGCGGACTAGGTCCGTAAACTGAGGATTGTCCTCATTGCTTCATCGAAGGCTTTTGTCCTTAATGCACCGCTCAGTGTGCTGAACCTCGAACGTCGTCTGTGGATGTTGCGAACATCTGACATACACATTTTGATAACTACGTGGTAGTTCAGTTAAACGGTTTAGAGTTGAGGCACCGAAGACGTTTTTGAAACATCACGAAACATATGAGATGTTTCAAGGGCTGAAATTGGGATTTCAGGCTCGTGCCCACGTCAAGAGGTATAAGACCTCCGACGATTTTCTTAGCCTGCAAACTAAGGGAGGAAAGCTCAATTGTTGAGCTTGTGCTCAGATTGTCTAAGTACAACAATCATTTGAATCGAGTGGGAGTTGATCTTCCAGATGAGATAGTGATGTTTCTTCGAAGTCATTACCACCAAGCTGCTAGAGCTTCGTGATGAACTATGATATATCAGGGACATATATGATGATCCTTGAGATATTCACGATGTTTGACACCACAAAAGTAGAAATCAAGAAGGAGCATCAATTGTTGATGGTTGGTGAAACCACTAGTTTCAAGAAGGGCAAGGGCAAGAAGGGATACTTCATGAAACGGCAAATCAGCTGCTGCTCTAGTGAAGAAACCCAAGGTTGAACCCAAACCCAAGACTAAGTGCTTCTGTAATAAGGGGAACAACCACTAGAGCAGAATTACCCTGGATACTTGGTAGATGAGAAGGCTGGCAAGGTCGATAGAAGTATATTGGATACATTGTGTTAATGTGTACTTTACTAGTACTCCTAGTAGCACCATGGTATTAGATACCGGTTCGGCTGCTGAGTGTTAGTAAACTCGAAATAAAAGGCTACGGAGTAAACGGAGACTAGCTAAAGGTGAGCTGGCGATATGTGTTGGAAGTTTTTCCCAAGCTTGATGTGATCAAGCATCGCACGCTCGCTCTACCATCGAGATTGGTGTTTGCGTTGAGCATAGACATGATTGGATTATGTCTATCGCAATACGGTTATTCATTTAAGGAGAATAATGGTTACTCTATTTATTTGAATAATACCTTCAATGGTCTTGCACCTAAAATGAATAGTTTTTTTTGAATCTCGATCGTAGTGATACACATGTTCATGCAAAAAGATATAAGATAGTAATGATAGTACCACCTACTTGTGGCACTGCCACGTAAGTCATATCGGTATAAAACGCATGAAGAAGCTCCATGTTGATGGATCTTTGGGCTCACTCGTTTTGAAAAAATTGAGACATGCGAACCATGTCTATTGGTGTATATGCATGAAGAAACTCCATGCAAATGGACCATTTGGACTCACTTGATTTTGAATCACTTGAGACATGCAAATCATACCACATGGGCAAGATGACTGAAAGCCTCGTTTTTAGTAAAATGGAACTAGAAAGCAACTTGTTGGAAGTAATACATTTTGATGTGTGCAGTCCAATGAGTGCTGAGGCGTGTAGTGGATATCGTTATGTTCTTACTTCACAAATGATTTAAGTAGATGTTGAGTACATTTACTTGATGAATCACGAGTCTGAATTATTGAAAGGTTCAAGTAATTTCAGGGTGAAGTTGAAAGATCGTCGTGACAAGAGGATAAAATATCTATGATATGATCATAGAGATGAATATCTGAATTACGAGTTTGGCATAGAATTAAGACATTGTGGAAATTGTTTCACAACTAATACAGCCTGGAACACCATAGTGTGATGGTGTGTCCGAACATCATAACTGCACCCTATTGGATATGATGCATACCATGATGTCTCTTATCGAATTACCACGATAGTTTATGGGTTAGGCATTAGAGACAACCACATTCACTTTAAATAGGGCACCACGTAATTCCGATGAGATGACACCGTATGAACTATGGTTTAGAGAAACCTAAGCTATCATTTCTTAAAAGTTTGGGGCTGGGACGCTTATGTGAAAAAGTTTCAGGCTGATAAGCTCGAACCCAAAGCGGATAAATGCATCTTCATAGGGCACCCAAAACAGTTGGGTATACCTTCTGTCTCAGATCCGAAAGCAATAAGGGATTGTTTCTAGAATCGGGTCCTTTCTCGAGGAAAAGTTTCTCTCGAAAGAATTGAGTAGGAGGATGGTGGAGACTTGATGAGGTTATTGAACCGTGTCTTCAACTAGTGTGTGGCAGGGCACAGGGAGTTGTTCTTGTGGCACCTACACCAATTGAAGTGGAAGCTTATGATAGTGATCATGAAACTTCAGATCAAGTCACTACCAAACCTCGTGGGATGACAAGGATGCATACTACTTCAGAGTGGTACGTAATCCTGTCTTGGAAGTCATGTTGCTAGACAACAATGAACCTACGAGCTATGGAGAAGCGATGGTGGGCCTGGATTCCAAAATGGCTCGAGGCCATATAATCCGAGAGAGGATCCATATATGAAAACAAAGTGTAGACTTTGGAAGAACTACTTGATGGTCGTAAGGCTGTTAGGTACATATGGATTTTAAAAGGAAGACGGACAATGATGGTAAGTATCACCATTAAGAAAGCTCGACTTGTCATTAAGATGTTTTCCGACAAGTTCAAGAAGTTGACTACGATGAGACTTTCTCACTCGTAGCGATGCTAAGAGTCTGCTGGAATTATATTAGTGATTACTGCATTATTTATGAAATCTTGCCGATAGGATGTCAAAACATTGTTTCCTCGACGATTTTCTTGAGGAAAGGTTGTATGTGATACAACCGGAAGGTTTTTTCAATCCTGAAAGATGCTAATAAGTATGCAAAGCTCCAGCAATCCTTCTAAGGACTGGAGTAAGCATCTCGGAGTTGGAATGTATGCTTTGATGAGATGATCAAAGATTTTGGGTGTATACAAAGTTTATGAGAAACTTGTATTTCCAAAGAAGTGAGTGGGAGCACTATAGAATTTCTGATGAATATATGTTGTTGACATATTGTTGATCAGAAATAACGTAGAATTTCTGGAAAGCATATAGGGTTATTTGGAAAGTGTTTTTCAATGGAAAGCCTGGATTAAGCTACTTGAACATTGAGCATCAAGATCTATAAGGATAGATCAAAACGCTTAATGGTACTTTCAAATGAGCACATACCTTGACATGATCTTGAAGGTGTTCAAGATGGATCAGTCAAAGAAGGAGTTCTTGCCTGAGTTGTAAGGTATGAAGTTAAGACTTAAAGCTCGACCACGACAGAAGAAAGAGGAAGGACGAAGGTCGTTCCCTATGCTTTTGTCATAGGCTCTATACGGTATGCCATGCTGAGTACCGCACCTGATGTGTGCCTTGCCACATATCTGGCAAGAGGGTACAAAGGTAATCTAGGAGTAGATCACCAGATAGCGGTCTAAATTGTCCTTAGAGGAATAAGGATATGTTTCTCGGTTATGGAGGTGATAAAGAGTTCGACGTAAAGAGTTACGTCTATGCAAGCTTAACACCTATCCGGATAGCTCTGAGTAGAGATACCGGATAGGTATAATGGAGCAACAATTTAGAATAGCTCCAAGTAGAACAGTTATTTGAAATGGCTCCAAATGTAGCATAGTAGTTGCATCTACAAGATGACATAGAAATTTGCGAAGTACATACGGATCTGAATGTTGCAGACCCGTTGACTGAAACCTCTCTCACAAGCATAACATGATCAAACCCAGAACTCTTTGGGTGTTAGTCACATGGGGATGTGACCTTGAGTGTTAATCACATATCGATGTGAACTGGATTATTGACTCTAGTGCAAGTGGGAGACCGTTGGAAATATGCCCTAGAGGCAATAATAAATTGGTTATTATTATATTTCCTTGTTCATGATAATCGTTTATTATCCATGCTAGAATTGTATTAATAGGAAACTCAGATACATGTGTGGATACATAGACAACACCATGTCCCTAGTAAGCCTCTAGTTGACTAGCTTGTTGATCAATAGATGGTTACGGTTTCCTGACCATGGACATTGGATGTCGTTGATAGCGGGATCACATCATTAGGAGAATGATGTGATGGACAAGACCCAATCCTAAGCCTAGCACAAGATCACGTAGTTCGTATGCTAAAGCTTTTCTAATGTCAAGTATCATTTCCTTAGACCATGAGATTGTGCAACTCCCAGATACCGTAGGAGTGCTTTGGGTGTGCCAAACGTCACAACGTAACTGGGTGGCTATAAAGGTACACTATAGGTATCTCCGAAAGTGTCTGTTGGGTTGGCACAAATCGAGACTGGGATTTGTCACTCCGTGTAAACAGAGAGGTATCTCTGGGCCCACTCGGTAGGACATCATCATAATGTGCACAATGTGATCAAGGAGTTGATCACGGGATGATGTGTTACGGAATGAGTAAAGAGACTTGCCGGTAACGAGATTGAACAAGGTATCGGGATACCGACGATCGAATCTCGGGCAAGTATCGTACCGATAGACAAAGGGTATTGTATACGGGATTGATTAAGTCCTTGACATCGTGGTTCATCCAATGAGATCATTGTGGAGCATGTGGGAGCCATCATGGGTATCCAGATCCCGCTGTTGGTTATTGACCGGAGAGTTGACTCGTCCATGTCTGCATGACTCCCGAACCCGTAGGGTCTACACACTTAAGGTTCGATGATGCTAGGGTTATAGGGAAAGTATGTACGCGGTTACTGAATGTTGTTTGGAGTCCCGGATGAGATCTCGGACATCACGAGGAGTTTCAGAATGGTCCGGAGGTAAAGATTGATATATAGGAAGTATGGTTTTGGCCACCGGAAGTGTTCCGGGCATCACCGACAGCGTACCGGGACCATCGGAGGGGTCCAGGGGTCCACGAGGTGGGGCCACCAGCCCCGGAGGCCTACATGGGCCAATAGTGGGAAGGGACCAGCCCCTAGGTGGGCTAGGGCGCCTCCCACCAAGGCCCAAGGCGCCTCCAATAGGGAAAGGGGGCAAACCCTAGGGCAGATGGGCCCTAAGGCCCACCCTTGGTGCGCCTTCCCCTCTCTCCCCTTGTGGCCGCCACCCTAGATGGGATCTAGGGCTGCCGCACCCCTTGGGGTGGGAACCCTAGGTGGGGGCGCAGCCCTCCCTCTCCCCTATATATAGTGGAGGCAAAGGGGCAGCCCAACACACGATTCAATCTCCCTGTTGGCGCAACCCTACTCCTCTTCCTCCTCGTCTCTCGTAGTGCTTGGCGAAGCCCTGATGGAGTCCCGCGCTCCTCCACCACCACCACGCCATCGTGCTGCTGCTGGATGGAGTCTTCCCCAACCTCTCCTTCTCCCCTTGCTAGATCAAGGCGTAGGAGACGTCACCGGGCTGTACGTGTGTTGAACACGGAGGTGCCGTCCGTTCGGCACTAGGATCATCGGTGATTTGGATCACGACGAGTACGACTCCATCAACCCCGTTCACTTGAACGCTTCCGCTTAGCAATCTACAAGGGTATGTAGATGCACTCTCCTTCCCTCGTTGCTAGATTACTCCATAGATTGATCTTGGTGATGCGTAGAAAATTTTGAATTTCTGCTACGTTCCCCAACAGTCCTAAGTGCAGATCATCCAAAATATTTTCAAGTGAGAACACTGGTGCCGCGTTACCGAAAGACGAGGTTAAATTTATTTTAATAGTCTTTCTAAATCTCAGTTGACTTAGAGAATCCTAGTGTCTTGACTCCCGCTAGTAGACAGGTAGGATTTTAGTCCTCGTAGAGGCAGCGTTTGGACGGATGGCGGCGCTCCTTCTTCGAGTTAGTCTTCCAGTCTCCGAGCCTCCTCAAATTCGTCCATTGGGACGGATTAGACGGAGCTCCGGCGTAGATTCCTGGCAGCTCCTTGAGGCAGTGAGATTAGGGTTTCTCGCCGTGCGTGCGTGACGTTGATATTTGGTGTCTGGTTTTTTAGATCGATTCAAGGATTCAAAGGTGATGACTGCGGGTCTAGGGCGCTGGTCCTTAGGGGCACGTGCATGAAGATTCCCGGCTGTCATCGACAAGGTCAGGTCGGCTCCGGTATTGGAGCGGCGACAGCGGCGCATCGACGATTCATTCTGGCGGCGGAAAAGGTTGTTCGGTGGTCCATGGACCTCGATGTAATTTTTATTATGTTTGAGGTGTTTTTTACTTCTAATGAATCTTTATAATAAATATGATCATTTTCACACACAAAAATATCTCAATGGACATACTTGGTTATGTGATGTCTCAATGGATATTATATTCATGATATCTAACTTCAAGAGCTATGAAAATTTTATTTTATTTTATTTTTTCTTTCCTACATGTTATGTCTTAGTCGATTGAGACCTAGTCACACCCTTGAAAATCCAAGAAAAGATTAGGGAGGGGGGGTATATTGAAGCACACCACTCAATTAGATTAGTAAAACCCGAATGACCACTTAGAAATATGATTGTTTTTTCTAAGTTACAAATATCATGATTGCTCATGTAAAGCACACACAAAGCCTGTATGACCTGAAAGATCACAATTGGAAATCAGCTTATTGACCCCTCTCCAAGAAAAGTCTAGGGTTTCCCTGCCTCCCACCGGCGCCGCCGTCGGTCCTCCTCGTCTCCAGTGGCTTTGGGGCCATGGCAGCGCGATGGATCTCAGTCCTTGCCGGCGGGAGGGTTATGCTTTCAGTTGTTTCTTCGCATTTTGTTAGGGTTTGTGTCCTGTTCAGGAAGACGAGACGATGACGGTTTTCCTGAAGATTAAATAATGTTCTCCCCACCTAGCGCCCGTCTCGATGGTGTGTCTAGCATCATCGGTGGGCGTGTGAATGCTTGTCTCCGGCGGATCTATCCTTGGTGGATTTGCTCGGATCTGGTCGTAGTTCGTCTACGTTCATGTGTTTTCAGGTTGGACCCTTCCGATCTATACTACTCTTCATCGGCGATGGTTGTTGTTCTCCTGCGCTGGTCCTATGGGGCCTTAGCACGACGACTTCCCGACTATCTACTACAACAAGTTTTGCCTGGCTCCGACATGGGAGGGGCAATGACGGCGGCGCGCCTTCGTCTCACTTCAGTGCTTGTAGTTGTCGCTAGGTGGTCTACGGATCTGGACATAATTTTTATTATTTCTGGTGTTCATTGTACTGCCATGATTGAAGATGAATAGACTAAAAGTTTTCTCGCAAAAAGGCATGTATTATTCAATGTTTTTACTGAGTTTTTCTCTGAGTATATATAGATTGTATATTAAACTTTCAGGGTGAAGAATTACTTATTCGTCACCCATCCCATGCATCAAGCCAGGCTCCCACCACTCAACCCCCGGTGCAAAGTTTTATTTTTCATGCCAAACGTGTCTCATTCATATATATCATAAAAGTTAAAATACAACTCACGTAAAAATTGATATTGCAAAACTAAAGGAACAATAAAATGTCTTTGAGCTTCACACCAACGTTTGTCACCTGCCTATGGCATAACCAAGCAGCCAGTGAAAAAACAAATAATGGATCACCTCCTCAACCGACCTCGACTCCCACCTCTTAGGGCGACCCGAGCAGCACCGAGATCTACTCCGCAAGGTCCCTCTCGCACCATATATTCCCCCTCGCCGCCGTCCTATGGACTCGGCTAGGCTAAGCCCGTGCAGATTCGGCGGCAGCGGAGCCCCTGGCAGCCTAGTGTAGCTTGTCATCGGGCGGGAGGATCGAGCAATGGGTGGATAATACGTCTCTGCTACCTCTTGAGCACTGCGTTGGTTTCCCTTGAAGAGGAAAGGGTGATGCAGCAAAGTAGCATAAGTATTTCCCTCAATTTTTGAGAACCAAGGTATCAATCTAGTAGGAGATCACGCTCAAGTCCCACGCACCTACACAAACAAATAAGAACCTCGCAACCAACGCGATAAAGGGGTTGTCAAGCCCTTCACGGTCACTTACGAGAGTGAGATCTGATAGATATGATAAGATAATATTTTTGGTATTTTTATGACAAAGAGAAATAAAGATGCAAAGTAAAATAAACGGCAAAGGAAATAACTAAGTGCTGGAAGATTAATATGATGGAAGATAGACCCGGGGGCCATAGGTTTCACTAGTGGCTTCTCTCAAGAGCATAAGTATTACAGTGGGTAAACGAATTACTATCGAGCAATTGATAGAATTGAGCATAGTTATGAGAATATCTAGGTATGATCATGTATATAGGCATCACATCCGAGACAAGTAGACCGAAATGATTCTGCATCTACTACGATTACTCCACACATCGACCGCTATCCAGCATGCATCTAGAGTATTAAGTTCATAAGAACAGATATGTGCTGGATAGCGGTCGATGTGTGGGGTAATAGTAGTAGATGCAGAATCATTTCGGTCTACTTGTCTCGGACGTGATGCCTATACACATGATCATACCTAGATATTCTCATAACTATGCTTAGTTCTATCAATTGCTCGACAGTAATTTGTTTACCCACCGTAATACTTATGCTCTTGAGAGAAGCCACTAGTGAAACCTATGGACCCCGGGTCTATTTTCCATCATATTAGTTTCCGATCTACAATTCTAGTTTCCTATTTATTTTATTTTGCAATCTTTACTTTCCAATCTATACAACAAAAGTACCAAAAATATTTATCTTATTATCTTTATTAGATCTCACTTTTCCGAGTGACCGTGAAGGGATTGACAACCCCTTTATCGCGTTGGTTGCGAGGTTCTTGATTGTTTGTGCAGGTACTAGGTGACTTGCATGTTATCTCCTACTGGATTGATACCTTGGTTATCAAAGACTGAGGGAAATACTTACGCTACTTTGCTGCATCACCCTTTCCTCTTCAAGGGAAAAACCAATGCATGCTCAAGAGGTAGCAGTGGACGGTGTGGCGCTCCTTCGCCCGCGTCGCTAGGCCCGGTGGTGGTTGGAGGACAGCGGTGGTCGAGACTGTACGCCCATGTCACCGCAACCCTCTTCTTCAGGGATGGGATCCTGTCCAGATCCATGGAGCACGCGCGCAGATGATGACCAATCCGGCAGTAGGATCAACCATGATGGTGGCGGCGGCTACCTCCGATGGCCGGGTGTCCTTCACGTTTATCTTGTCTGATGGGTGGCTTGGCGACGTGTCCGGTCAGATCCGATCTGGCCGGTGCAGTCGGCGGTGGTGGCCACCTCCTCCGTCGGAGGTGGTCGGCCTAAGGCTGGATGGTCAGATCTCGAGATCTGCCATCTAGTTCCGGCTGTGAGTCGAGATGACATAGTTGCCTGTGAAAACCTAGCCGATGGCGGCGTTATGCGCCGTTACCTTGATGAAGGCATCATCGTGAAACGACTGTGGATCCACTCGTGTTGCTTTGGGGAAACCCTAGGATCTGGTCTTCCAGATCGGATGATGGCAGTATTGTGGTGTCATTTCTCTCTTGGGAGCATTATTTGTGGAGCAGCGCTGGAAGACAGAGGCAGGAGGTGCAGCGGCTTTGTCTTGCACGGAGCTTCGGTGGAGATGTCAAGTCATGCATGGTCGACATGTGCTACGTTGTGTCATGCCTGGTCGGCAGGTGCTACGCACGACGGATCTTTCAGAATCTTCGCGTCTGGATGGATGAGCGCGGGCAGTGGCGCCGTCAGGCGCCGTGGTGGCATCGACGGATGGACGGACTGGCAAGGATGATGCATATCTCTCTCCTGAAGATGGGTCAGCGGTCCGATCATGATGTTGGCATCTAAAACGTGTGCATTAGTGGTGTACACTTTAGGTCTGCTGCACCGGCTGTTCGTTCCAATACGTTATGTGGATGAATCGGCGACGACACCGGTTTAGATATGGGGAGTGAGAGCACTCCACATAATCAAGTTTTGTAGGTGTGAGTGGTGGCTTTGGGTGGTTTGATGTATGTTCCTGTTAGACCTTGGTGAAATAATAAATAAAGATGGCCGCATGCATCGCTTGATGCATGCTACCTCTTGAGCACTGTGTTGGTTTTCCCTTGAAGAGGAAAGGGTGATGCAGCAAAGTAGCGTAAGTATTTCCCTTAGTTTTTGAGAACCAAGGTATCAATCCATTAGGAGACTACACGCAAGTCCCTCGTACCTACACAAACAAATAAGAACCTCGCAACCAACGCGATAAAGGGGTTGTCAATCCCTTCACGGTCACTTACGAGAGTGAGATCTGATAGAGATAATAATAATAAGATAAATATTTTTGGTATTTTTATGATGTAGATAGGAAAATAAAAATTGCAAAATAAATGGCGACAGAAATAGCTTGTTGATGGGAGATTAATACAATGGAGAATAGAACCAGGGGCCATAGGTTTCACTAGTGGCTTCTCTAAGCATAAGTATTACGATGGGTGAACAAATTACTGTTGATCAATTGATAGAAAAGTGCATAATTATGAGAATATCGAGGCATGATCATGTATATAGGCATCACATCCGCGACAGGTAGACCGAAATGATTCTGCATATCTACTACTATTACTCCACACATTGACCGCTATCCAGCATGCATCTAGAGTATTAAGTTCATAAGAACAGAGTAACGCATTAAGCAAGATGACATGATGTAGAGGGATAAACTCAAACAATATGATATAAACCCCATCTTTTTATCCTCGATGGCAACAATACAATACATGCCTTGCTGCCCCTGCCGTCACTGGGAAAGGACACCGCAAGATTGAACCCAAAGCTAAGCACTTCTCCCATTGCAAGAAAGATCAATCTAGTAGGCCAAACCAAACTGATAATTTGAAGAGACTTGCAAAGATAACCAATCATACATAAAAGATTTCAGAGAAGAATCAAGTATTGTTCATAGATAAACTTGATCATAAACCCACAATTCATTGGATCTCGACAAACACACCGCAAAAAGAGTTACATCGAATAGATCTCCAAGAAGATCGAGGAGAACATTGTATTGAGATCCAAAGAGACGGAAGAAGCCATCTAGCTAAAACTATGGACCCAAAGGTCTGAAGTAAACTACTCACACATCATCGGAGAGGCTATAGTGTTGATGTAGAAGCCCTCCGTGATTAATTCCCCCTCCGACGGAGCTCTAGAAAAGGCCCCAAGATGGGATCTCTTGGGTACAGAAGGTTGCGGCGGTGGAAATAGGGTTTCGTGGTACTCCTGGATGTTTTCGAGGTATATGGATATATACATAGGAGGAAGAAGTAGGTCAGTGGAGTTACAAGGGGCCCACGAGGGTGGGGCGCGCCCAGGGGGTAGGCGCGCCTCGCTGCCTCGTGGCCTCCTCATTGATTTCTTGACGTCCACTCCAAGTCCCCTGGATCATGTTTGTTCCAAAAATAACTCTCCCAAAGGTTTCATTCTGTTTGATATTCCTTTTCTGCGAAACACTGAAATAGGCAAAAAAACAATTTGCTCTCGGCCTTGGGTTAGTAGGTTAGTCCCAAAAATAATATAAAAGTGTATAAATAAGCCCGTTAACATCCAAAACAGATAATATAATAGCATGGAACAATCAAAAGTTATAGATACGTTTGAGACGTATCAATGCAGAGGCCGGGGGTTTAAACCTCCTTTTCCAGAAAAAACCGACCTCGACGCGGCTCCATCGCTGATATACAACTTTGCGGACATCCAAGATGGCTCATAAAAATGAAGCCATTGTCGTTGAACGAATTAGACCGGGGAAACACTCCAGACACACCATCGAATCCAGATCTGACACCCCACCACAACTAAGACCGGTGCAAAGGTATTGGTCCGTTCACCCCTGCACAACCAAATCAAAAAGATTACGTGAGAAAAAAAATTAATTACTCTTTTGATACATTAAATTGCATTTCATGTACAGATTCATACATCAACTTAAAAATGACACAACTCGGTCCTACAACTAGTGTTTTGGGTACATCCGAGTACATTTTCGTCATTGTTGTTAACTCTTTGTTAAACAGTGCATGCCAGCTGGCCCACACTTCATAACTGTGTGGGTGTCCTACAAGCCAGTAGGAGAGGAAAAAAAATATCTGCATCTAGGTCCTACCTGCCAGTAGCACAGGAAGAAATTAAAACATAATAAAAAAAACAGTGCGCTCATTGTCGCTGTCAAAACCGACATATCTCGGGTAGGGGGGCAAGCTGTCAGTCTGAGGATCTATGGTAACAAGGGACAATGGGGACATGATGTTTACCCAGGTTCGAGCCCTCTTAATGGAGGTAAAACCCTACATCCCGCTTGATTGTATTCGGTGAGTATAGGGGTTACAAGAGTTGATCTACCTCGAGATCATAATGGCTAAACCCTAGCTGTCTAGCCTATGATTATTCTGATGGCCTCTACGGACCAAACCCTCTGGTTTATATATACACCGGAGGGGCCTACGGCTGTTCAGAGTCGGTTTACAAGGGAAGGAAATGTTACAATCGGACACTCATCTTCCCGTCCATGCATACAAGAGTCCTACCCGAACACAGGGGATGGTCTTTTGCTTTATCTTCACGGCCCATCAGTCCGGCCCATATCGAATAGGCCGGACACCTAAGGACCCCCAAATCCAGGACTCCCTCAGTAACCCCCGAACTTGCCTTCAATGACGATGTAGTATCCGACTTATGTCTTCGGCTTTGCAAGGAGGGTTCTTCATCATACTCCAGATTAATGAGTCTGGTCCTGACCTTCGCGTTCTGCCTTTATGATTCCTTCCTGTTGTCACCTCGATTTCCGTGCACCGGGCGAATGCGAATGGTCCATGGTATTTTTTGCAAATAAGACCCTTACCACGCAGGAGGGGCATCTATATAAAGAGGTTAGATCCCAAAATGCCATCCACATCACGTAGAGATCATCAGAGCCAGCCACGAAAAACTTCAAAACATGGCCCGCACTCCTAGCTCTTCCTCGCACCCCATGGCCCTCAAGAGGGTGATTGGCGAAGTTGCTCAGTGTCTCACCTTCAACTGAATCGACTTCAGACGTAGGGATATCTCCCACTCGCAGATCTAGTCTATGTGCAGGCAGGATTGGCCTCGATTAGCAATGATGTGCTAGCAGAGAATTTCCCCAACCCCAGCAAGGAGGAGAGGGTATGCTTCGTTTCATTTCTTCTGTGAGGCTTAGGACTTCCGAGCCCCCCCTTCTCAGAGGTCTATTGGAGTTTTACGGGATCCAACTGCACAACCCCGTACCAGGTTCCATCCTGCACATCTCTGTTTTGTCGCTCTCTGTGAACTGTTTTTAGGCTGTGAGGCTCATTTTAAGCTATGGAGAAAGTTCTTTTGCCTTGTCCCTCGTCATCAAGGGGGTTCCATGTTTGAAGTGGGCGGCGCCGAAGTATGGCGGATAGCCGGAACAGGTTACCTTGTTGGAACTCCCAAGGAGGTATCCCAAGAATGGTCTTCGGAATGGTTTTATATCAAGGATGTTCCCCTTCCGGACCCAGTTCGACGTGGACTCCCCAAATTTTCCAATGATCCTTTGAAGAAACGTGTCAACTGGCAACCGGAGTCCTAAGGAAGAAGATAGTGCGGAAGTGACGAGGTTGGTCAGCAAGGTCGAATTACTTGCTCATTCTGAACTCTCGATAATTGAAGTCATGGCCATTGCAATAAAGCGACGTATCCAGCCCCTCCAGTTCAGAGTGACCCCTTTATGGTGTTACAACGGAGAGGATGACACGTCTCGTTATAGGCGCAAAGGCCCGGATACCCCCGCCAAAGTGGACATGATTCTGGCCGATCTTTATAAGGCGGAGAAAGAAGACTTCCTCCGTTTAAATTGCCGGGAAGGTTTTTCCATGTATAACCCCATTGAATGGGTAAGTTTTTTATTATCAACACTATTCTACCTCGTTATCGAGGCATGCTAATCAAATTGTTCTGGTTGCCTTAAAGCAGACATGGAGGAAGGAGGTCGAGAATGTTCATTGCCTCTCCCCTCATCCAGAGGATTATGTTCGCAACAAAGACCCCGTATTCTGTGAGGATCCGAAGATATTCATAGAGTTTGATGATGGAGTCTTTTATCAAGCGAGCCTTGATGGCTCGGAAGTAGCTATTATAGCCGACTACCCCGGCCTTTTCCCTTTCTCCATTGTAACTATTCAGAAAGCTTCCTCAAAAAAGGAGCCCCCACTTACATCTGACCCATCACACAAAATTGTGCTTCCTAGGCTCGGCGCTCAGCGAGCCGCACTCCATCGAGAGCGGCCTCTAGGAATGCGGCATCTATGCAGGGCGAGCATTCAAAATGAAAGGAAACCGGGAGCGCTGTCGAGCCCCCTCCTTCTTCAAAGAGGTACTACTGCAGGATGCTGCTAATGCGACACTACGATCAGAGACCCTTCAAGAAACTATGTGCGATGCAATAATCGCAAACGGTGGTGTATGAAAACCGTCAAAAAAGGTGCAAATCGTTTGTGATGGAGGATGCATCAAACACGGTTCAGATTTTAGTTGTGTGTGCGATGAAGGGCATACGTATGATCTGTACGAACTATTTGTGATGAGACAGAACAACAGAAACGGGCAGCTAGATCAAGGTGTCTGCGATATACGACATATAGTTCACTTAGATGAACCGTTTGCGATGATTGAGGTGAACACAAACGATTCAGTGTAACAAGATCTGTGTGATACCTGGCAAATAGGTAGGTAATCAGAATTGTGTGCGATCATTATAGACAGCCCATACGGTCTTTTTTTTGAATGATGTGCTCGTCAGGGCACACAGTTCAACAAACCAACCTGTGCGTGATAATGTAGAAGATCTCTGTCGAATACATATTACTAACCGTCTGCGATGAGATTGATAGGATAAACAGAGATATATACAGTCTGCTTAATTTAGTCCTTATACTTGTTGTTGTTGTTGTTGTTGTTGTTCTTCTTCTTCTTCTTCTTCTTCATCTTCTTCTTCTTGTTGTTGTTGTTGTTGTTCTTGTTCTTGTTGTTTTTATTGTTGTTGTTGTTGTTGTTGTTGTTGTTGTTGTTCTTGTTCTTGTTGTTTTTATTGTTGTTGTTGTTGGTGGTGGTGGTGGTGTTGCTGTTGTTGTTGTTGTTGTTGTTGTTGTTGTTGTTGTTGTTGTTGTTGTTGTTGTTGTTGTTTTTGTTGTTGTTGTTGTTGTTGTTGTTGTTGTTGTTGTTGTTGTTGTTGTTGTTGTTGTTGTTGTAGTAGTTGTTGTTGTAGTTGTTGTTGTTGTTGTTGTTGTTGTTGTTGTTGTTGTTGTTGTTGTTGTTGTTGTTGTTGTTGTTGTTGTTGTTGTTGTTGTTGTTGTTGTTGTTGTTGTTGTTGCTGTTGTTGCTGTTGGATGGCCCCGCGACATCGTCTTGGCGAGGACGCTTCTTGCCGCTGACCATTGGCTTTTCATCGTCGCCGTTGTCGTCATCGTCGTTGATGTTGTCGTAATCCTCCTCCTCGTTCTACCATTCCTCCTCCTCATCATCGTCATCCTCTTCTTCGTCCTCCGACGGCTCCTTGTCCATCTGGTTGTCGTTTGACGACTCCGGAGGCGGCGTCCCTTCCATAAACCGGATATAATCAAGGTTTGGGCTCGATGCCGGATTCATGGAAGACGAGCGGGATGATTCCGATGTTGACCTTTCATCAGGCGCCAGTCTGCTGGCAGAACTGTCGTCCTCGTTGTCGCTCGACATGGCTACAGAGTGTGTGCCAGTGTGTAGCGCGGCCTACCGGGGACGATGAAGATGGTGGGCACTTAAGCATGCGGGGTATGCAAAGAAGAGGAACCGCCAATTGAAGTGGGGGGATTTTTGGGCGTGGGGAGGGAGGAGGGGGGAATTGAAACGGGGGTTGACGTATTATCTAACCGCTGATATAATCAACCGCAATTATACCCAGGCGCTCCAAATTCCCGGGGTTGCGCAGGACTCCTATTGGCTATTTGGCTAGCTTCCTTTTTCAGGACAAAAACAAGGAACGAGTTTTGGAATTTTGCACCGGTACCGGTACGAACGGAGTAGGACAGTTGGCAAGCAATACATTGAGCTCTTCTTATTGATAAAGCCAGTAATAATCAAACTAGAAAGGAAAAGACAAAGAAAAATATCTGCACGAATCTTCGCGTAACATCAATGGCATATATAGGACCTAGATGTGCATTACTTAGAGCATATCTAGATGTGCTTTAGCAATACTGTCAAACAAAACTCGTAATCATCTTTGCAAACGGCACATAGAACATGGCTAATGCGACAACCACAACTACACATGCTAGTTCCTTCTTGTCTCTTGCTTTCATCTGCTGCATGTGATTGATTATTTCTTGCTTCATTGTACTGATTGTACATTCTAGATCAGCCAGTTTCTTCTTCAGCTTTACGTCATCTTCTGCGAGCTTGTTGATAACACTCTGAGCCCTGCCATGCCATTCTTCATCTAGCCAGTTAACAAAGGCACAAGCCTCATATCCCTGCCAATGTTAAATAGTATTCTGGATGAGCGGTGGCATTAACTAAAGTAAAATGATGAACTTAATTAGCACTAACCTCTAAGGGGCAACTGAGAAACCGCCTACCAATGTCGAATCCCTCCGTGCATACACGTACAGCAGGGGTGTGCCCATGCACACAACTCAGCTTTTGGTACTTCTCAGTGGCGCAAAACTCGGAGTCGAACTCATGTTGTGGGAGTCTGGAGTCAAGCTCCGGATCCGGCGACAGATCGCTTTCCTGGGGGGGGGAGGGGTCATTCAGGACGGATTCAGCAAGGAGCTATACTTTGGACATGCTAAAAAAGACCGGGATAGATTGGAACCTAACAGGACGATTCAGATCCATAGTACACCTGCCTTCTGATGACCTTAGGCAAGTGCTCGGCGGCGACTGCCATCGTGGCGGTGATACGAGCAGGAGCAGCCGCACCGAAACCATCAGCACCACTCGTCCGCATTCCCCCAATGTCAGCGCCACGCGAGGGAATTTGGAGGCTATGTAGGGATTTGGGGGAAATGGGGAAACTGTGGAGATAAGCTAACAACCAGGAACTACTAATGGCACTATATATATGTTGTATACGGCACACTGTTTGTACATGTCGTTTGTGTTAGGTATTACAACGTCACACACGTTTTCCGCACCAAACCATGTGAGAAGACAACATAGGTTAGACACGGTTGCTGTTACATAACCGTATGTGATGTACTATCATGTCCATATAATTGAGTTATGGTGAGATACCATGTAAATAGACGCTCCACGGATATCCGTAAAAAAAACATCCGCTCTGCATATAGAGATGGCGGTGGCGGCCTAGGCGGCGGCTACCGGAGAAGAGGTCAATCCTCGGTCGGTGGGCGGTGGTGACGTCGTAGGAGGTCAATCCTTGGTCAATGGCAAGAGATAGGAGGAGCTCAACCATCGAGGTCGGCGGCGGCGTGATTCAAGCACATCCATTGCGGTCGATGGCAGGATAGTGGAGGTCGAACTTCAGGCGGCAGCCGCACTAAGCTTTGCTCCTCGACCCTGCTGTCTCGGCGTGCCGCCGCATCGCGCTTGTTTGTGTGCTGGGTGGAGGTCGCCGCGTGGCTAATTAATTAAGGTATTCCTTTCGTGAGTGGCTAAATTAAGGTATTCAATTCCTAAGTGTAGTGCTGTAACTAGTACTCTGCGTGTAAATTGACTGGCCATTAATTTTTGTCATTGCACATCTAGATAACAACATGGAGCGCCCTCAGTAATTATTAAAATAAAACCTTGTAATTTATGCGCGCATCTTTGGGCAGCAGTTAATCCGTATATGAATATTGTTGTTTTGGTTTTAATTACCATTCGTGTGCTGCAAATGGAACGATCTCGATGGATGAAGAATCGGAAAACCGCAGATTTTATTAGTGGCGTGTTAGAGTTCATGAATTTGGCTGAAAGTACAAAGAGGAGTGTGCCAATACAGAGTCACATGATGTTGCAGATGTCCAAATGCACTTAGTCTCGAGGGGATTCATGGATGGATATACACGTTGGACCAGACACGGTGAAGAGGAGGTCATGGATGAAGATACCCAGGGCAACGAGATGCCAAACCCCGATCAGTGTCACATGGATGTTGAATCTAACATCGCGGCAGAGGCGTCAAGCTACCAATGGAACACCGGAAAGCCGAAACACCCACAGGAAAACCAAGACGTCGACGCAGATGACGACGATCTTGATATGCCAGATTTTGCTGCCATGATTGCAGATTTCGAGGGCCCAGAAAAGGATATGATTGGTATAAGGATCTACCAACCATTGATTCAGACTCCAAGAAAGAATTGTATCCAGGTTGCAAAAAGAAATATTCCATGTTGAGTGCCATCCTGGCACTTCTCAGATTTAAAGAAGCAAATGGTCTATCGAGCATGGGCTTCACAGAGATGTTAGGTCATTTGAAAGAAATTATTCCGGAAGATAATGTGCTCCCCAGAAGCACGAATGAAGCAAAGAAAATTGTTTGTCCATTGGAACTTGAAGCACAGAAGATACACGCTTGTGTGAATGATTGTATATTGTACCGTGGTGAGTACAAAGATTTTCGTGCATGTCCCACATGCAAGCATGCACGATACAAATGCAGGAGAGCAAAGGACAAGTACAAATTGGACGACGAGATCAAGACAGGAATCCCATTCAAGGTTGTTTGGTACTTGCCTTTAATTCCAAGGTTGAGGTGTTTGTTTGCAAACCCTAGAGAGTCAAAGAGGTTGTGGTGGCATCATGATGAGCGAATGCGGATAGGTTTATGAGGCACCCGAAAGATGGGGCTCAGTGGGAATTAATCGACAAAAAGTTTGAAAATTTTGCCAAGGATCCTAGAAGTATAAGGCTCGTGGAGTGTACCGACGGGATGAATCCTTTTGGCGATATGAGCACCAATCACAACACATGGCCGGTGCTTCTGTGCATATATAACCTAGCTCCTTGGTTGGGTATGAAGAAAAAATACATTATGATATCAATGATTATCCAAGGCTCGAAGTAACCTGGAAATGACATCAACATTTACTTTCAGCTATAGGTAGAAGAACTACTGACAGTGTGGATAGATGCGTCTGTTGTAAAATGTTATGATGCTTACAGAAAGGAGATTTTTGATCTACATGCGATGCTGATGCACACCATTCAAGATATGCTAGCATTAGGCAACACATCGGGGTAGAAAACAAGGGGAGATGTAGGCTGTGTCACATGCATGGATAGGACAGCTAGCAGAAGACTTCCCAACTCGCACAAAACAGTGTATTTGCGTCATCGTAGGTTCTTACAGAAAAATCACCCATACCGAAAGATGAAAGCTGAATTTGATGGTACGGTAGAGGCAGGTGCGGGCCCAAGACCCTATGAAGGGGAGGTGGTCCACAACATAGCTAAAAAATTAATGTTGTGCTTGGCAAGAACCACCCTTTGACGGTGAAACTAACACCCAAGGATTAAGTGTTTAAGAAGATCGGTGTTCTAGAAATTACCTTACTGGGAGATTCTACGTGTACGCCACTGCATCGATGTCATGCACGTAGAGAAGAACATATGTGAAAGCATCCTTGGTACTCTGCTCAAGATTAAAGGTAAAAGAAAGGATGGTGATGGTTCACGACTCGATATGCTTGCTGATCAATCACAATGCAAGAGTGAAGCAGAAGATGATGACAAATTCATCAAAGCTTGCCAGAGTTACAATTTCAGTACAAAAGAAGCAACACCGTTCTTCACCTATTTGTTGTCAGTTAAGACACCCTCTTCCTACTGCACAAACATCATAAGTCTCGTGGATGTGAGATCAGGTAAAATGAAGTTGGGACACATGAAGTCACATGATTGCCACGTAATGTTGACACAAATCCTCCCGGTGGCCATCAGGAATTTGATGGACAAAGATATAAGAAACACACACATTGACCTCTATGATTTCTTCAACCAACCATGGCAGAAAGTTGTAAATCCTGAAGAGTTGTATCATATGCAAGATGATATTGCAAGAATATTGTCCAACCTAGAGATGTTTTTCCCACCGTCATTCTTTGATGTCATGGTCCATCTCACTGTGCACCTTGTCGATGAGATAAAGTATTGTGGTCCTGTGTTTCTTCGCAACATGTATCCCTTCGAGCAGTTCATGGGAATACTGAAGCGCTTTTGTCGGAACCGAAACCATCCAGAGGCAAGCATCCTACAAGGTTGTACCGCAGAGGAGGTGGTTGAGTTTTGCACCGAATACATGAAAAAAGACCTATAGGTTTGCCCCTCTCCCGCCGTAAGGGAAGGCTGAAAGGTAAGACGGTCCTTGCTGGCACGCAAATGGCTGCACCTAGAGAATTGGCAGAGAAAGCCCATTTGACGGTACTGCTTAATAGCCCAGTTCTCATCGCTTATGCCGAACAACACTTGGCGGAGATACGCCAAAGATTCTTACCAATGGTGCCTTCATCAGATGTGGAGATGAAGGAGCACACTAAGAACTACGCCGAATGGCTAAAGAATCATTTGGCACAAGGATCGATCGATGACATTGCTACGTGATTGGCACAAAAGCCATCACCTACGGTGCTGACGTACCAAGCATATGACATAAATGGATACACGTTCTACACTGAGGAACGTGATAAAAAGACCTCGTATCAAAACAACTCTGTTCGAATACAATGCATGATTGTAAATGAAGATGATAAAAGGGTATACTATAGAACCATCAAAGAGATTTGGGAGCTTGACTATGTGAAAGTTAAGGTGGCATTATTCAGGTGCGCATGGATCCGTCTTGGTCAGGTAACGATTGATGAGTACAGGAAGACCTATCACTAGTAGAAAACAGAGCTTTAAAACCGGTTTGTAAGGTTCTTTAGTGCCGGTTCCATAACTGGCACTAAAGGGTGGGCACTAAAGCCCCCCCCCCCTTAGTACCGGTTCGGCACGAACCAACGCTTGAATTGTTTTTGAAAATTTTGGAATTTTTTTTGATTTTTTTTCGATTTTTAATTTTTCTGAATTATTTGATGATTTAGTCTCTAATCACCTCTCTTAACTGCTCAAGTGTGGATCACTCATTCCAAATCGCCTAACTTCCCGGTCGGTCACCCATCCTCTCACTCCCCCAGCCTGAGCACACTTAACTTCGGAGTTCTATTCCCCCTACATTCCAAGTCTGCACTTGTTGTTTTCCTGACAAATGTAAGCTGTCAATCCTATTAACCCTCAACAGTTTAGCTTGAGCATTAGGTCACACGTTTCACCATTTGAGTTTGAAACTATTATTCTAAAAAACAGTAATTATTTAGTAACACTAATATTTTCTTGAATAAGTTTGACCATAGTTTGACCAGATTTGACCAAAATTCAAAAAATTGAAATAATTATTTAGTAACACTAATATTCTTGAATAATTATGTAGTAACATTAATACTTCTTGAATAAGTAGTTTGACCAGATTTAACCAATTTTTTTTAAAACTGAAATTTGACCATATCTTTTTTTCCTTTTGGAATTTGAGGATTCTAAAAAATTGCAAACAGGCCATAGGCGGTCTCCATCGGATGCGGATTTTCGTGCTGAATGTTTTGATATATTATACGGTTTTTTCGACATCGTATGCAAAAGTTATAGCCGTTTTACATTTTCCTTACACTTTTTGCAAAACATGTCCAAATTTAAGTTTTCAAATTTTCCTAACTAGTAGATGTAGTAATATAACTACCTCTCGAAATATGTACTGAATTTGTGAGTTATGCCCGGTTTTCTGTTGATGTAAGAACCGTTAATATGTTGACCTTGATATGCTGTCAGCTCAGGCAATGAATATGAACTGTTTTTGTTATTATTATTATTATTATTATTATTATTATTATATCATAGAGGTAGCACACTCAATTGATCTCACTACAGTATGTGTGAACAGATATATGCAATCTGGTTTGCGAATAGCACATGGTTCGTTGATGAAAGTCGTGTGCCTACCAAACCCAGCCACCCCACCCACAATCTAAGTCGTGCTTTCTGATTGGCCAGAACCCAAACCCCACGAATCGTACGTCTGCACCGTTGGATGCTCGCAGATCGAACGACAATCCTCATCCCTTTCGACAACACATGCAGTTCCGGTTGTAATTTTATTTTTATGTTATTATTATTATTATTATTATTATTATTATATCATAGAGGTAGCGCACTCAATTGATCTCACTACAGTATGTGTGAACAGATATATGCAATCTGGTTTGCGAATAGCACATGGTTCGTTGATGAAAGCCGTGGGCCTACCAAACCCCGCCACCCCACCCACAATCTGGGTTGTGCTTTCTGATTGGCCAGAACCCAAACCCCACGAATCGTACGTCTGCACTGTTGAATGCTCGCAGATCGAATGACGATCCTCATCCCTTTCGACAACAGATGCAGTTCCGGTTGTAATTTTATTTTTATGCACAAAATGCACGTTAATCTCAAAAAATGTCTTAAATATAGCTAACGATACCTCAAATGCACCATAAAATCAAACACGTGGTATATTGGTGATTGCGTACCATGGGGAAATTTTTATGAGGCCAAACGATGTAGTCACCGGCCATAGGAGTTTGAATTGACACATCTCCTTTTGGAAAACCATGATCCTTCATGTGAGATGCTCTGGTTTGGAAGGAGCGGTCATCAAAACTCGTGCCAAACTTTACCATTTTTTCCATGGGGTCGTGAGAGCACGCCACAGGCACACATCGATTTTGATGATGTCCGAACTCCATCTGAATTTCCTATAATTAAAATACCAACTAGGCCTACGCAAGTGGCCGTACCTCGCGGCCAAAATGTTTGAAACTTCTCCCCGCTTCTCGAACAAACGTATGAAAACTGACAAAGCGACGTACAAATGATGTGTAAAACTTTGCTAGGCTGATAGTAAGGGGGTATCATAGCTACTATCATGCATGCCAACTAGGCAATTTTGATGAGCTATCATAGAATTAATTAAATGAAGAAAGAGAGGGCTATCATATCATGAAACCGTATCATAATAAATGTTATGCTACTATGTGTCATGCATGACAATATAAATAAAGTACTACATATGATACTAGCTACTCTATGATACTATGCATTAGAGCAAGTACACAGTAGAGTGACATAATTAAGACTAGCCACAATGGGTTGTAACATAGAATGTTACTAGTCTATGTTACTACCTCTATAGTGGGGAGTAACATATGTATAGTAACATGCAACACTTCATTTATTAGGCTATAGACTCTCATCTTGCCTTGAGATGTGTGATGTTACTCATACTACTAGTAAGACTAGCCACAATGGGTGGTAACATAGACTAGTAACATGCCCATGTTACTAGTCTATGTTACTACCTCTATAGTGGGGAGTAACATATGTGTGTGGTAACATGCAACACTTCATTTATTAGGCTATAGACACATCTTGCCTTGATATATATGTGTGATGTTACTCATACTAGTAGTAACTAGCTATCTTACCACGTTCATCTCTTTCTTCATTTATTGCATGCCACATCATCTATTTAACCTAGATATGTGTGATGTTACTACCTATATATGTTACTCCCACTATCGTAGTCTTAGACTACCCATAGTGGGAGTAAGGGCATCTCCAATAGTTTGTATGTTATCTTGTTGGCAAAATATGCCATGTCATCAACCAACACCTTGACATACAACAACTGCAATGTATAGTATCTAGTTTGCCCAGTAGGATGTGAGATAATAAATAAGGTGCTCTCTCATTCTACATTGGAGCTTGTGCAAGGGGTGTTGGTTCATGTACATACAACTTTGCTATCTTCCCTCATTTATTGTATGACACATCATCAAAAATCCTATGTGGCAAATTCTACCAACAACTATCTTACAACCATTGGATATGCCCTAACATATATAGGTAGTAACATCACACATATCTAGGTTAAATAGATGATGTGGCAAGCAATAAATGAAGAAATGGAGGAAAGTGGTAACATAGCTAGTTACTAGTAGTATGAGTAACATCACACACATATAAAGGAAAAATGAGTCTATAGCCTAATAAATGAAGTGTTGCATGTTACCACACATATGTTACTCTCCACTATAGATGTACTAACATAGACTAGTAACATGTGCATGTTACTAGTCTATGTTACTACCCATTGTGGCTAGTCTAACTAGCTATGTTACCACTTTCCTCTCTTTCTTCATTTATTGCTTGCCACATCATATATTTTATCTAGATACATGTGATGTTACTAGCTACCTATATTACTCCCACTATGGATAGTCTAAGTAGGCTATAAGGAATAGAATTATATATATCTTCTTATTAGTTGGAGGAAAGAGAAGAGAAGCGGGCTCTTGGTTAGTAGAGCTAGCCGCAACACGAGACACAAGACACTTTGTGAGGATGTAAGGTGGGCCAACTATTGATAAACTAGTACATATATAAAACTTATTATTGTACATGCCCGCTAAGAGGTTAGCTGTATATGACATGGCAACTTCTTATAGCCGACCCTTGGTTGTATTATTAACCATGCTCTTAGTGAGGTAGCTAGCTAGTATATCATAGATGACTAGGTAGCTAGTACCAGATCACTAGCCATAGTGGGAGTAACTTCAGCAGTAACATCGACTCCAACTCAGCAAACTTGCTTATGTGGCAATAAGTTAATGAGGAGAGAGGTAGTTTCAATAACTTAGCTAGTTACTATAACATCACATGTCCCAATGCAATATGAGTACTTATGTTACTACCCACTATGAAGGTAGTAACATATATAGTCTAGGGATATGTGTATGTTACTACTGTACTCTCCATTGTGGCTATTCTCATACTACCTCCTTTCCGGTTTAACTGTGTGCCACATCATCCAAAAAGTCTAGTTGGCATGCATTGTACCGCTTGATACTCCCATATTACGACCAGCCTTATTAGGGTGGCCATAGTGGGGGTATCATAGCCGGTATATCATGCACTCGGGAATATAAAATATGATGATGTGTCAAAGAAGAAGTAACATATGTAGATACCGTAATATATATATATAATAAATGTTATACTACTTTGTGTCATGAATGGCCATAAATACGGTCATCTATGATATATACCCCCTCCGTAAACTAATATAAGAGTGTTTAGGTCACTATTTTAGTAATTTAAACGCTCTTATATATATTTATATATATATATATATATATTAGTTTACAGAGGGAGCTAGTACTACTCTATGATACTATATATGCACTATGAAGGTACATACGTACTCTATGATACTATATACTCCCTCCATAAACTAATATAAGAGCGTTTAGAATACTAAAGTAGTGATCTAAACGCTCTTATATTAGTTTACAGAGGGAGCTAGTATAAGACACTCTCCACCATACTCGTGATTTCTTACCGTGGAAAAAAGTTGGAGGCGAAACGATGAACTCATGTTTTCATTTGAACAAATATATTATGTTAGGTAATGTAAATGTTTTCAAAGAGCACACGGTTCACTCACGAAAGCCGTGTGTCCACTAAACCGTGGCCGATGCACCCCCCGACCCCTCTGCCACGCGCGCCATCTGCGTCATGCTTTCTGATTGGCCAGAACCCAAACCCCACGGATCGTACGTCTGCACCATTGGATTCTTCTTGATAGAACGGCGATCCTCATCCCTTTCGAAAACACATGTACATGTTTTCAAATAGCCCCTCCAAAAAATGTTTTCAAATAGCACACGGTTCACACACGAAAGCCTTGTGCCTACCAAACCGTGGCCGATGCCCCCCGCCGCGCGCGCGATTTGAGTCGTGCGTTCTAATTGTCCAGAACCCAAACCCCGCGGATCGTACGTCTGCACCGTTGGATACTCCCAGATCAAGCATCAAGCCTCATCCCTTTCGATAGGAAATACAATCCGGCTAGGAATTGATTTATATGCCAACATGCACGGTAAATGCCAAAAAATGTCTTACATATAGCACACGAGACCTGAAATGCACCAGCAAATCAAACCCGTGGTAAAATTGTGATTGGTTTACGTGGGAAAAATTTAGAGGCGAAACGATGAACTCATGTCTTCATTTCAAAAGAAATTATTCTGTTTGTGCACACGAGCGCTTAGAGGCAACCGTTTGCATAGTCCTTTCCCCGCACGCGGCGACCGGGGATATTTTTCACCCTTTTCACCTAGGCCGCCAACACCTGGAGTCCCCAACACCCCCCCATCGTCCGCCCACGTTTCACTCAACTAGTCCACCCAATATCCTTCGCCAGCTCCCCCCTCCCACCAGATCCACAGCAGAACCCTCTCCAGCGCCGCCGTGCTCATCCCGACCGTGTGCCCGCTCTTCGGCGTCAAGGCTACCTCCACTGTCGTTCCCAACATGCGGCGGCCCATGCCTCGCCATCTTTGTTTGCTCGCCGGCCACCCTCAAGCATATCGATGCAGTAACCATCGCCTCTTCTGTGGTCCAGCCGGGTTTGCATTAAGAAGCCTGTTAGTTACTACTCTCCATCGCGGTGAGGCATATTTCCTCACAATCCCTCTTCCAATTTCATTTTGTATGTCCCCAAATTGGCTATAAAATAATGGAGAGTGTATATATGTCATTATCTACCTTCCTTACCACATATAAGCTATATTTGTTCCAATAAGTTACTGCTTATTTACAGATCGCGGGCGCCCGAGTCACACAAACTTAACAAATTAGCCGTGCATTTTCTAAATTATTGCATGGCATGTTTAGAAAGCTTGTTACCAAGTTGTTAGTTTTATGCTTATCCTCCTTTCCTGAGTTTCACATGTGTTCTCTGTAGATGCCAAGTAGCAGCGACATCACTCATTCAGGCCATGTATCTTCATCTGATTCGGACAGCCCCAGGTCTTCAGCAGATTGTGAGGGATCAAGTAGTCTTGAACGGGATAGAGCTGCAGCAATTACCCTTCCGGTCAAGACACGGAGGAACGCTCCAAGGAAGCCCACACACCAGCCTAAAGGTGTATATGAAGTTACCGAGATTGATTTAAAGTCCTGGGCTCCAACTAAACCAGATAAAGCACGCATGAGGTTCAGGAGTGTGTGTGGATTTGTTGGCAGGGCAAGGCTCAACATTAATATGCCGGGGTTTCGGAAGGCTGACACAGAAACATGGCGAAGGATAGTCCGGGAGATCATGGATCACTTCAACGCTCCAGAGCAGTGGAGAATGCAGGTGGAACACGTTGCACTAAAGAAGGCTAGGGATGCTTGGAGAAATTAGAAGCACGTGATGTACAAAAAGTACTTGAGTGAAGGCAAGGACCCAATCCCCGCATACCCCCAAATTACAAAGGCGGAATGGGCATAATTCAAAAGGGTCAAGGCAACTCCAAAGTTTGCTGAAAAGAGTTTCAAGCAATCAGAACTTCAGAATAAGAACATACACCCCCATCGTATGGGTGTGGCATGAAACTGATATGGGAACAGGAGGACAAAGAAGCAGTAGCGGCGGGTGGGAATCCGGCCTTTAGTGAAATCAGGGGCAAACGCGCCAGAGACTATTTGCGGGCACGTGCAAAGAGGCATGATGACGGAACTTATTACTTTGAAAACGCACTTGACACCAAACTATATGAAGTGATGGTAGAGGCTTCCAAGATCCCTGGAAGGTTCTACAGGAACTCAGGGCCATGTGACATTCTGTCCATTGCTCTGGAGACAAAAGAGCCCCCTGGCCGTGCAAGGGGTATAGGTGTTAATGTCCCACACAAGAGGGCTTTCACACTCAGCAAAGAAGAGAGGCTCAGCATGAAAAAAGCGAGGAGTGAAATGAAGCAGAATGCATTGTTTGAAAAGTTGAAGAAGGAGATTTATCCGGCTGTTTGAAAGGATGTTGAGGAATCAATGATGATGCAGAGGACTCTAACACTGACAGATAGGCAGCAGATGGGAGGGAAGGCGGGCATGGATGATGATGCTTATTACGCGACAACACTGCACAAGAGTAGTTGTGCATCAGCTGACCCTAGCGACACTGAGACTACAGCTTCTCATGATGATGCTATATATGATCTATCTATCTGGAATGAAAGACAGATGGAAGGGCGTGCTTACACATTATGAAGGTACATTAAAATGTGCAACAACCTAGGTTTTCCCACCCTTCTTGGAAGATGGCCTCTTCTTGGACAATGTGCCATTGAAGCCGGGCTATGTGAAGTGCTACAAGACTGAAGTAAAGCCTGGATTCAATGAATTTGCCCTGAAGAATGCCCTAGGAGACTTCAATGAGCAAAGAACCTTGGAAGAAACACTGTTACATCACATCCAGTGGCCATGAAAGGAAATAGAGTTTATCAATGAGATTCATGAAGCCCCGCCAGGAGCAACCATTGTCGCCCCTCGACCGGTGACGCTCTCCTTGCCACATCAGCTCTTGCGGGCTGATGCATCAACCCGTGATTAGCCGGCCTAACTTTGTGGCGTACAGGCCATGTCATCCTCCGCCCCAAAGCAGCCAGTGGCAAGGCCTACAAATGCTGATGACACTCCATCGGTTCAGATGCCGGCTAATGAAGCAACGAGGGGAGACCCAGCTGCAGCACATGCTCAGCAAACCAACCTGGTGGAATAGACTGCTAAGCAGTATGATCCTTCGGAACTGCTTGCTAAGCAGTCTGTAGGTCCATAACCGACTGCTCATCAGTCTGTCAGTCCGCAGGTGCATGATCAGCATACCAATGCGTCAGCACTTCCTGCTCAGCAAACCAACGCATTGGCACGGCCTCCTCAGCACACCGAAAACTTGGCACCACCTGCGTAGAAACACGACATGGCTTCAAAGCATGGTCAGCAGTCCAATGCCTCTGCTCCTACAGCCCAGCAGTCCGTCACAGCAGCACCACCAGCTCAGTGGTCTGGCATAGATAAACCATCTGCTAAGAAGCCCGTCCAAGCTTCACCGTCTGCTCGGCAGTCTACCTTGCAGGCAACCAGACGTTCTGCCAGAAATGCTTCAAGTACCAAGAAGGAAGTGGCCAAAAAGGCTACAACCATGACCACGAGGAAGGGCGGCGGGAGAGTGAAGAGGAAAGAGAACGATTGCCTCTTACTTAAAGCACTCATCGCCCATAACCAAATTAACATCAGCTTGTTCGAATGGGGGAGTAATATTATTTCTGATGCCATGGTTGATGAAGAAGTAGAATTTTTGCTTGCTAAAAGGAAAGCAGACGTACTTGAAGCACGCAATTACGTCCATGGCCAGCCATTTCTTGTTGGCGAATACTTTGATGAGTGTAGCTCCAGTTGCCGCGAGTTACATAAATATTGCATGGATCAAATGTCAGCAGGTCATCATGCTTTGCTAGTCCACTACAATAGAGATCATTTCCGACACGATGCTGGGTTCATCAGTGTGAGTTTCAAGGACTTACATCTCTTCTTCAACTTCAACGTGCTCGATGCCACTCTTGTTAGATGCCTGATTTTGTAAGTACTTACCAACTCTGATCAACTTTGTGACGCCCTCGATTCAATCGTACACTAATCATACACGCAAATGTGTACGATCAAGATCAAGGACTCACGGGAAGATATCACAACACAACTCTAGACACAAATTAAAATAATACAAGCTTTATATTACAAGCCAGGGGCCTCGAGGGCTCGAATACATAAGCTCGAAAACACAAGGGTCAGCGGAAGCAACAATATCTGAGTACATACATAAGTTAAACAAGTTTGCCTTAAGAAGGCTAGAACAAAAGCAACATTGATCGAAAAGGCAAGGCCTCCTGCCTGGGAGCCTCCTAATTACTCCAAGTCGTCAGCGGCCGTCACGTAGTAGTAGGCATCCTCAGGGTAGCAGTAGTCATTAGTGGTGTCGTCTGGCTCTCCTGGGGTCCGTCATCTAGTCGCAACAATCGGATATGGGGGAAAAGAGGTGGAAAAGCAACCGTGAGTACTCATCCAAAGTACTCGCAAGACTTACATTAGATCTAAACTAAGTATGCATCTGTATCAAGGGAAATGGGCTGTATCTGTGGACTAAACTGCAGAATGCCAGAAGAGAAGGGGAAAGCCTAGCCTATCGAAGACTAGCATCTTCAAGCATCTTGCAGCATCAGGAGAGATAAGAGTAGCATAAAGTAAAGTAGTAGAGTTATCAACCTCGGCCAGAGATCCTTTCTCGACTCCCTGCGAGAAAGCAATCCCAGAGCCATACTATCCATTTCTCATCACAATCCATTTATCATCACAAGTATCCAGTTCTAGTTGTATCGATCGGGACACAACTCCAAGTGTCCGTTACCGTAGGACAGGCTATTGATAGATGTTTTCTTCCCTGCAGGGGTGCACCAACTTACCCACCACGCTCGATTAACTCCGTCCGTACACACTTTCCTGGGTCATGTCCGGCCTCGGCCAAACAATACGCCGCAACCCGACCTAGGCTTAATAGAGAGGTCAGCACGCCGGACTAAACATATGCCCCCAGGGGTCATGGGCCATCGCCCCGGGAACTCCTGCACGTTGCGTGGGCGGCCGGTGAGCAGATGTAGCTACCTCCTTCAACAAGGCAGGAGCTTACGTAGTCCAACCCAGCGCGCACCGCTCAGTCGCTGACGTCTATTAAGCTTCGCTGATGTATACGACGCAGAACGCCCATACTATGCCCAAGTGATGGTTAGTGCTATTAGGCCAGAGGCCCCTCGGATCAAATATCCAAACCGTAGTGGATTAGGAGCACGCAGTAACGAGCAGAGACTCACGATCGATGTGACCTCGTCGCCCCGTCTTGAGTACTTGCGGCAAGAGCTAAGAATGCCTGGCCACGCCTCGTAGTTATCTCGCGGCACCCTCCAGGTCAACCCGACTCCACATCACTCACTATTAAGCTCGCGCGGGTACCCCTCAGGGTCGACCCGTCTTTAGTAACATGACTCAGTGCAAAGTCATAGTAACCATAGTAACTGTGTGTCTAACACCAAGGGGAAAACCCGAGGAATCACCCCCGATGAATCCCGCTCGATGTTATCATCAAGGTGAACGTAAGAGGATCCACCCTCAAGGTTCACATTTGATGGGTTACATGACCGAGCCGTAACGGAAGTGGTTAAGCAGGAAATCACCCTCAGTGACCTCGATCGTATAGCTACACTACAGAGATCTCATTAGGAGTGATGTAAGAGGTTCCACCCTCGGCACTCGATGGTAACTCTGCAGAGTCGTACAACTAGGGGGGTGATGTGCGGTGTCGGGGCCTGGGCATCGATCCTGTTGATCGGGTCTTCGATGATGAAGCAGGGGCAACAAGGACAATATGGGGGTCACTGATGGATCACTAGCCAACCTATACTAAGCAGTTTAGGATAAGCAGGTAAGGTATGAAAGCAGGTAACAACAACAGGCTATGAATCAGAGTAGGATCATACAGAAATCAGTAGCAGTTCTAATGCAAGCATGAGAGGGAAAGAAATGGGCGATATCGGAATGCTCAAGGGGGGTTTGCTTGCCTGGTTTCTCTGGCAAGGAGGGGTCGTCGTTGACGTAGTCGATCACAGGGGCATCGGCATCGGTCTCGAGGTCTACCGGAGAGAAGAGGGGGAAGAAATAGTAAATATAAAGCAAACATAGCATCACAAAGCATAACGATGCAAGACATGACAATGAGCGGTGCTAGGTGTGCCCTAGCGCGGTAGTAGGTGATACCGGCGAAGGGGGAAACATCCGGGAAAGTATTCCCGGTGTTTCACGTTTTCGGACAGATGAACCGGAGGGGGAAAGTTGCGTGTTTTCTATGCTAGGGATGTGTGGTGGATGAGCGGGTTGTGTATCCGGGTTCGTCTCGTCGTTCTGAGAAACTTTCATGTACAAAGTTTTTCGATCCGAGCTACGGTTTATTTAATATTGATTTTCAAAGTTTTAAAACAGATTCTGGAATTATTTAAAATAACAAAAAAGAAAATAAGATGTCAGCATGACGTGTTGATGATGTCAGCAGTCAACAGACTCGCTAACTAGGTCAAACCTGACCTGTGGGTCCAGTGGGACCCACATGTCAGCCTCTGTTAGTCTAACAGTATATTAAACTAACTCATCTAGGTTAATTAGCTACTTGACCCCACCTGTCATAGACTAATTAACTAAACTCATTAGTTTTAATTATTAAAACATTTTAGTTAGTGGAATAAGCGGTGGGGCCCGTGTGTCAGTGGCTGGGGCCTGCCCAGTTAGCACAGTTGACTAGGTCAACTGGTCAACTGGAGCCAGGGGGCCCACGGACAGTGACCCAGAGGCGGGCCCTGCCGGTGCCAGGTCAGCACCCGCGCCGGAGCAACGCCGGCGAGCCCATCCGCGGCGGCCGAACGCCAGAGACGGCCGGGATTCTCCCACAGGGGGCCAACACGGGCGCAGGCGGGCGCGTTCGAACGGCGAGAGCCCGCCGCGTCGCGTGGTGTGGTCAGCTGGGCTCGCGGCTGGCCGGAACTGCGCCGGTGACGAGTGGAGGCGGCGGTGGGGTTCGGGACCACGTCGGGAACGCGCTATGAGGCACGGGGAGGGGCGCGGCAAGGCGCTTTTGAACGGCCACTCGGCCGCGCGTCGAGTGATGGTGGTGGTATCACCGGACCTGGCCAGAAACGTCGCCGGCGACGAGGTCCGCGGTGGAGCGGCTACGATCAATGGCAGAAACTAAGCTATGGCGCGCTATAGCTCAGACGAAAGGGGCTAGGCACGTGCTGCATGACGCGGAGAGGCTAACGGGCATACGCCCGTGACCATTTGGTCACCGGAGACTCGCCGGCGACGAGCTCCGCGGTGCTGCATTCGGGCGCGCATGGGGAAAATAGCTAGTGCGCGTGCGAGGATGGCCAGAGAGATGAGGGAGGAAGAGAGGCTCACCAAGTGGCTCACACGATGGCCCATGGTGGGTTAGGAGCTGCAGAAACGTCGGAGAGGAGGGAGATCACCGGCGACCGAGGCGGAAGGGGGCGGCTCGATCCGCGGCCTGCGGTGCTCCCCGGCTTCCGCTCATGGACGGGGACGAGGTAGCCGACGACGGCAGAGCTGCTGGACAGGTCAGGAGGGCGATACGGCTCCGGTGGCCGTGGTGACGATGGAGAATGGCAGCGGGCGCGCTCGGTTCGGAGAGAGGGTAGTGAGCGAGCGAGGAAGAGAGAAGGCGGGAATGGCGAGGCATCCAGGGGGAGTGGATGTGGCGGTAGGTGAGGGGGAGGGCTCGAGGCGTCCGGGGCGGCGACCTTATCCTGTCGAGGCGGGGGTCGTCGCCGGCGAGGTGGTTCGGCGGGAACCAGCCCCTGTAGCGACACGGCTCGAGGAGCAGGAGAAGGCGACCGGGGAGGGGGAGTGGGCCGGCCTGCTGGGCCAGCTAGCTCGGGTGGGCTGAAGCCCAAGTGGGGCAGGGGCTTTCCCTCTCCTTCTTCTTTCCTTTTCCTTTTCCTTTTTGTTTTCTTTTATTTGCTTTGTTTTGCATTTTCTTTTAGTTCCAAATGAGTTTTGTTTTGAACAAAACTTGGCACATAAAACTAAAACAATACCTTGAGATGGAACAAAAAGTTTGGGGGCAAAAGGAGTTGCCTAATTAATTTTAGAAATTGAAAAGGCCAATTTAAATGTTGCTGGAGTACTGAATTAATTCCCATGGGCATTTTGGGAATTTAGAAGAGGTTGGTTCCAACATGACAATTACTCAGTGATTATTCGCCACACTTTGAACATTTTAGTTTTCATGTTTGGCAAATTTGAATTTTTGACTTTGAATTTGAGTTTGAACATGAACAGTGATTTGGATCAAGTGAGGATTAGCAACAGTAGTGTGATGACATGGCACCATTAACAGGGGATTACTGTAGCATGACACTGGGGGTGTTACAAACTTCTCCGTACAAAGCTGTAAATGATAAACAGCTAACTGCATTTTATTCCTCTCAGGGGATTAAACGCGCGAAGAAGAATAAGGGAGAGTGTGTATTTCATAAATCTTGCATTAGTAAATGGCACAACATTAGATGGTAAGGACCGATGGGACTGGGCCGTTAACATGGTCCTCCGTATCTTCGAAAACACGTCCCATGCAGAATCATTTCTCTGGCCATATCATGAACGGTAAGTCAAGTAAACAACCACGCATACTCTAATTGTCTTTCAGATTTTGACATCATTCGTAAGTTCATGGCTTTCTTAATATGTAGCAATCACTAGATATTGGTATTCATTATTCCAAACAAAAACACAATTTACTACATCGATTCTCTCAGATAGTCAACAAACGCTCAGGATCTGACGCATGTTCAGCAATTCTTGGATAGGCATTGAATTCTATGATGTTGAAATTAATTTGCATTCATATCTTGTTCAATAATTGATGTTGTGAAAATTCACCATCATTTGTAGTGTGCTCGCATTGTGGAAAACTAAACCAGGGAACCTGTTCAAGACAGAACAACCCGTGCAGCACAAGATCGTTTCTCCGGTAACACACCAAAATCCGTTATTTTCGAAAAATTTATCCAACAGTCTGCAAATACCTTTCCTTACGCTAGCCAAATGTTCAAGCTTCTAAATAAACCTCTTTCTATTTTGTACAAAGAAAAAATAATACATCTAACACGGGTTAGGTTGTTCCTAACAGGACAAATACATGACTAATTTTGTAGAAAAAATTTCAGTGTCCTCAGCAAGAAGCAGGGACCAACCTTTGTGGATACTATGTTTGCAGACACATGATCTCCATATGCAAATCTGCTGATAGTTGTGATGATCCTCGTAAATTAGTACCAGTAAGTCTATCTTAATTAATATCTTCTACTCCACTCATATGGCACATTCTGATCTTAAAAATACTGCAACTCATCTTAAAACCGAGGACCCCTGAACCGCTCTCGGCTGGTGAATTGCTGATGGTTCGGAGATTTATCAGCGACTTCTTCCTGGATCACTACATCAATCCCACTAGTGATAATGAAGATTTCAGCATGCGTTCTCATGAAACATTGAGTAAGAGTTAGCCGCTAAACATATAACACATGGATCCATTGTTTTCCATCTGATGAGGTCTTCATATTTCGTACACTCTGATTAATTTTGTAATGCATATATGCATGGACAAATCATTGGAATTTAGCTACCATATGTGGAATTGCAATTGTTGCAAAATCTGATGAATGTTCTTCCTGTGGAAACTATTTATTCAATTGAATATTGTGGCGAATTTGCATTTTGCGTGCCGATTCAAAATTGTATATTTTTGTTTATTTGTTCAATTAAATATTGTGGTGAATTTGCTTTTTGCGTGCTAATTCAAAATGGGATATTTTTGTTTTAACCTGGCAATTACTCCGCACACGGTTCAACTAAATGAGTGTTTGCGATCCACGTCCGAAAGCATACGTCAATCGTAGTGGAACCGTCGGTGATACACAGCAGATCGCAAACGATTTGCAGCGCTACTACGTGTGCGTAGGTTCTCCGGAACCGTTTGTGATATCACATTATCGCACACGAGAACTGGGAGTAAGCCTTGCCCAATGCAAAATACAATCCTAGTTGTAATTTTTTCAGGAAACGTGTGGGATCCCAAACGAAAAGCACACGTCACTCTTGCGGCAACCATCGGTGATACCTAACAAATCACAAATGGTCTGCAGCACTTGAATGTGTGCGAAGGGGCTCCTGAGCCGTTTGTGATAGAACATTATCGCAGACGGTAATTATTGGAAAACGTGTGCGATGGAGTCTAGCATGGCAGACGGGTTACGCAGAAAACTCGTGTCCGATGGGGCACAAATCGCACACAGTTCATATGTTGGCCCGTGTGCCTTACATATTGTTTCCCAAACGGTTCGTTACGACAGACCATATGGTTTCACTGCGTCATTAGAAACACTTAATCACTGATACCACACGTGCGAAAGAATTTAGTGTGTGCTGCATCGCACATGATTACATTTTGGAAGGCCTCTGGATCACTGCTCCATATCCCCGACGGTTTCTGAGTCATGTGGGAAGGACCCCCCTATCGCCCACACTCACTTGGCGACGGTTCCAAATGCTGTCGCAGAAAAGGGTTAAAAACCGTTTGTTTAGGACCGACGCGCACCAGTGAGGTATGTCCTTTGATATGTGCCTAGGCATGAAATCAGATCATTATATTTATCCTCCCATCTTATTTCAGGAGGAGCACATGGCAAACCGTGGCCAAACGCCCTGCTAGCTGAGTATCAGCTAATCCGACTCCGGGCTCGTCAACCAGGACAAGAGATGATACAGAAGCAGTGCCAGATCCTCCCCCTCACGAGGATTCGTATGACGTATCCGTCATGAATTCCGAGGTGGAGAGCTTGATGAATCATCAACGACTAATGGAGGCCATGCGTGCTCCAGTTTTTACTGAGCGGGAATTTACTGCCCTCAGCTCCGTGGAGGCATATATCCGAGCTGCCTGGGACGGACTTGTTGGTTACTCAACTGTTTTCAAAGGATACGCAGGTACTGGTTTGTGCAATTTTAATATATATATATATATATATATATATATATATATATATATATATATATATACTAGTAGCCCCCGAGTCTTCAAGTGGTTAGGCCAACCGATTTAAGGATCGTTATGACCGCGGGTTCTTAGAGAGAAGAACAACGCGCTGTCCCAGGAGCTAAAAACGAGCCATACAAAACTGCATGCCGCCACCTGAGAGCTTGAGGATATGAAGAAAGCCACAATGACCGTTGATCAAAAGAACAAACTCGAGGAAGAAAATGATAAACAAGCCGAAGAAATAAGGATCTTAAAGGCTCAATTATCGGACGCACGAAAAGAGAACAAAAAGTTGAAAGGCGGCATATTCGGTATGAGCATTTGAACCATCCAAGGTACGTCATAGTATCCCATAATTCAGATAGTCATAATGCTATTGTTGCAGGTCTGTTAACCAGACGGCCTAAAGAAGTAGTGTCCGGATTTCGAGGCGACGTGCGAAAAGAGCTGTCAGTGGTGCATGAGCGGGCCCGGAAGACCATGAGAAGTATGGCCAAGGACTTGTGGCCATCCGATGCCCCTCCAGAAAGTATGGAGGGGTTGGCGAACCTGTTCAAAGGTGCCCGGTGCCATTTTGAGCTATGGAAGGCGTCCGCATGACAAGTAGGTGCACGAGAGGCATGGGCGATGGTGAAGACGTGCTATACCGGGCTCAATCCGAATCATATGGCTCGAGTTGGACCTCAAGAACCGGACGGAAAAGAGATTCCCGTGAACTTGGTATGTGACCAAGTGATGATAGCTGCGAAATATTCGCAAGAAGACTGTAGCTTAGACAGTCTTATAGATGACATAGATAAAGAGTAGGCGTTCGATTCAATGTATCAATGTACTTTTATCATCGAACTTTATCTCCAACCGAACATGTTAAAATTTGTCATCGCAGACTTTCGACTTCAACCTCCGAACCAAGAAGGGGGAGTGTTTCTGGATACCATGGTGGAGTGTAAGAAACATTCCTTATGACCGAAAACCACGCAATCCAGTCATATTGCTCAAACAGACAAAATTTGTTTGGGGAGTTATGTTATATTACTATTTAACGTAAGAAACATCTTCTAGGGAAAATAGTTCCGTTAAGGGTCCCTTTCCTTGGGTTGGTATGCTTAGTTATGCATGCCTAGGCCTTGATCCGAATTACGGGGAACCTATCTCGTATTTGTTAGAAGAATGACATAAACGTAAATGATCTGTCGTTGCTTGCCGACCAATTATTCTCTTAAGAACGCTAGCCTTCGGCTTCACCCGTCTGAGGTACAAATTCGGATTACCCGGTTGTAACAATCGCAGAGGTGCTCCCTTTACACCCTAGCCAAACAATCGGGAACATAGGGTATAAACGCATGATCGAGGCAACCCAGGTTGGCAAAAACTTAAGTCATGGAGGTGCATATAATGGCAAAAAGTGTATATAACAGATGACATAAACAATGTAAGCCACAAGCTTTTAGTAATAAGCTTCGTCAAAGAAGCCCCTAGTCACAATGGGGTGTATACATTTAAAGATGTGTACCCCCTAACAGTCCGATAGATCTAAACATACCCTGGGATATAGAAAAGCAAAAAAATAAAAAGAAGAGGAGAAAAAAGGAACCTAGAAAAAATAAAAAGGATGCAGCCGAACTACCCATAGAATCGTCGAAGCCTAGCAGAGTTCCATGGATTCTGCTCAAGGCGATTATCCTATGCATTATGAAGGAGGTAGGCTCCCCCCATGAGAACTTCATCTATAATGAAGGGACCCTCCCATATTGGTTTGAGCTTATCCTTCTTCTTCTCTAGGAGACGCAAGACGAGTTCGCTGACGTTATAAGTCTTAGCCCGCACTTCTCTGCTTTGGTATCGCCTAGCCTGTTGTTGATAAAATGCAGAACGGGCTTGTGCAATATCACGTTCCTCTTCAAGGCCGTCCAGGTCATCCTGCCGATCAAGCTCGGCTTCTCACTCTTTGTACATGCACACTCGTGGTGAGTCATGAATAATGTCGCAGTGCAAGACAGCTTCTGCGCCATACACAATGAAAAAAGGTGAGTACCCGGTTGTTCGATTAGGCGTAGTCCTCAGCCCCCAGAGCACGGAATCGAGTTCCTCAACCCAGTGCTTAATGCACCAGTCTAGGTTTAATGCCGCTCATTATTAGGCCATTGGCCCGTTCAACCTGGCCGTTTGTTTGAGGGTGGTAGACAATGCATAGTCGAGTTTAATGCCCAAGTTAGCGCACCAGTTTTTCACCTCACCGGCTATAAAATTAGAGCCATTATCAGTGATGAAGCTGTGCGGGACACCATAATGGTGTACCACGCCGGATAAAAAGTTGATCAGTGGCCCTGCTTCAGCCGTTTTTACTGGTTTGGCCTGTATCCACTTAGTGAATTTATCCACCATAACTAGTAAATATTTCTTAATGTTGTTTCCCCCTTTAAGGGGTCCGACCATATCGAGCCCCCAGACCGCGAAGGGCCAAGTAATGGGGATTGTTCTTAGGGCAGTGGGATGCATATGACTTTGATTGGCGAAAAGCTAACATCCCACACAATGTTGGAGAAGGGCTTGTGCGTCTGCTCGGGCCGTTGGCCAGAAAAATCCTGTCCAGAAGGCCTTACTCACGAGGGCCCGAGCTATAGCGTGATGGCCACCCAGACTAGCATGTATTTCAGCCAAGAGTTGATGTCCCCCCTCTTCCGAGATGCGCCTTTGGAGGACTTATGTAGGGCTTTTCTTGTACAGTTCACCCACGTGAACTTTGTAGGCTTTAGAAAGACGAACAATGCGACGAGCCTCGTTTTTATCATCAAGAAGCTCTTGCCTATTAAGGTAGGATAGGAAGGGTTCGGTTAATGGAGCAACAACAACCATGATCTCATGAGTAGAGGGAGTTACTTCGGTATCCGAACCCCCGACGATGTCTGTATTGTGTTCGGCTGATCGGGGTGTGATCAGGCCAACACCGACGTCTCCTCTCTCGTCCTGCCATACCACGGCTGGCTTGAAGAGCCTTTCCACAAAGGTGTTGGGTGGGACAGGTTCGCGCTTGGCGCCCATTCGGGCAAGTATGTCTGCTGCCTGATTACTGTCTCAAGCGACGTGATGAAATTTAAGGCCCTCGAACCGGGCTGATATTTTTAGTACAGGGTTGTGATATGCCGCCATTTTTGGATCTTTCGCATTGAACTCTCCATTTACCTGAGATATTCTGAGGTTTGAATTGCAGCACACCTCTAGGCATTGTATGCCCATGGAGACAGCCATGCAGAGTGTTGGGGAACGTAGCATGCTATTTCAAAAAAATTCCTACGATCACGCAAGATCTATCTAGGAGATGCATAGCAACGAGAGGGGGAGAGTGTGTCCATGTACCCTCGTAGACCGAAAGCGGAAGCGTTAGGTTAACGCGATTGATGTAGCCGAACGTCTTCACGATCCAACCGATCCAAGTACCGAACGTACGGCACCTCCGAGTTCAACACACGTTCAGCTTGATGACATCCCTCGAACTCTTGATCCAACAGAGGGTCGAGGGAGAGTTCCGTCAGCCCGACGGCATGGTGACGGTGATGGTGATGTGATCCACGCACGGCTTCGCATAAGCACTATGACGCTATGACCGGAAGAGTAAACTGTGGAGGGGGGCACCACACATGGCTAAGAGAACAATTGATGTGCCTTTGGGGTGCCCCCCGCCCCCGTATATAAAGGAGGGGAGGAGGAGGTGGCCGGCCCTAGGGGTGGTGCGCCATGGGCGGGGGAGTCCTACTAGGACTCCACTCCTAGTAGGATTCGCCCCCCTTCTTTCCAACGGAGAGGGGAAAGGGGAAAGAGGGTAGAGGGAGAAGGAAATGAGGGTGCCGTGGCCCCACCCCTTGTCCAATTTGGATTGGGCAGGGGGGAGGTGCACACCACCTCTTGTGGCCTGCCTCGCTCTCTCCATTATAGCCCATGAGGCCCATTAACTTTCCCGGGGGGTTCTCGTAACCTCCCGATACTCCGAAAAATCCCCGAGCCTCTTCGGAACCATTCCGGTGTCCGTATATAACCTTCCAATATATCAATATTTACCTCTCGACCATTTCAAGACTCCTCCTCATGTCTGTGATCTCATTCGGGACTCCGAACAAACTTCGGTCACCAAAACACACAACTCATAATACAAATCGTCATCGAACATTAAGCATGCGGACCCTACGGGTTCGAGAACTATGTAGACATGACAAAGACACATCTCCGGTCAATAACCAATAGAGGAACCTAGATGCTCATATTGGTTCCTACATATTCTATGAAGATCTTTATCGGTCAACCCGCATAACAACATACGTCATTCCCTTTGTCATCGGTATGGTACTTGCCCGAGATTCGATCGTCGGTATCATCATACCTAGTTCAATATCGTTATTGGGAAGTCTCTTTTCTTGTTCCGTAATGCATCATCCCATAACTAACTCATTAGTCACATTGCTTGCAAGGCTTATAGTGATGTGCATTACCGAGAGGGCCCAGAGATACCTCTCCGATACACAGAGTGACAAATCCTAATCTTGACCTATGACAACCCAATAAACACCTTCGGAGACACTTGCAGAGCATCTTTATAATCACCCAGTTATGTTGTGACGGTTGATAGCACACAAGGTGTTGCTCCTGTATTGGGGATCTGCATAATCTCATAGTCAGAGGAATATGTATAAGTAATGAAGAAAGCAATATCAATAAAACTAAACGATCATAATGCTAAGCCAATGGATGGGTTTTTTCCATCACATCATTCTCCTAATGATGTGATCATGTTCATCAAATGAAAACACATGTCTATGGTTAGGAAACTTAACCATCTTTGATTAACGAGCTAGTCTAGTAGAGGCTTACTAGCGACACGGTGTTTTGTCTATGTATCCACACATGTATCAAGTTTCCGATTAATACAATTCTAGCATGAATAATAAACATTTATCATGATATAAGGAAATATAAAATAACAACTTTATTATTCCCTCTAGGGCATATTTCCTCCAGTCTCCCACTTGCACTAGAGTTAATAATCTAGTTCACATCGCCATGTGATTTAACACCCATAGTTCACATCACCATGTGATTAACAACCATAATTCACATCTCCATGTGACCAACACCCAAAGGGTTTACTAGAGTCAGTAATCTCGTTCACATCGCCATGTGATTAACACTAAGGTGTGATGATGTTTTGCTTGTGGGAGAAGTTTAGTCAACGGGTCTGCCACATTCAGATCTGTATGTATTTTGCAAATTTCTATGTCTACAGTGCTCTACACGGAGCTACTCTAGCTAAATGCCCCCACTTTCGATATGTATCCAAATCGAGACTGATACGTCCATTTTGCATCATGCTTTTATATCGATACTTATTGCATTATGGGTTGTTATTACACATTATGTCACAATACTTATGCCTATTCCCTCTTAGTCTACAAGGTTTACATGAAGAGGGAGAATGCCGACAGCTGGGATTCTGGCCTGGAAAAGGAGAAAATATTGGAGACCTATTATGCACAGCCCCAAAAGTCCTGAAACTTCACGGAAGTTGTTTCCAGAATATATAAAATATATTGGGCGAAAGAAGTTCCAGAGGGGGCCCACACCCTAGCCATGAGGGTGGGGGCGCGCCCCGTGCCTCTTGGGCTCCCTGGTGGCCCTCTGATGCCCATCTTATGCTATATGCATGAGGTCTTTCGTCCGAGGAAAAATCATAAGGAAGCTTTCGGGAAGAAACTCCGTAGCCACGACGTGGAACCTTGGCGGAACCAATCTAGGGCTCCGGTAGAGCTGTTCTGCCGGGGAAACTTCCCTCCAGGAGGGGGAAATCATCACCATCGTCATCACCAACGATCCTCTCATCAGGAGGGGGTCAATCTCCATCAACATCTTCACCAGCACCATCTCATCTCAAACCCTAGTTCATCTCTTGTATCCAATCTTTGTATCCAAACCTCAGATTGGTACCTGTGGGTTGCTAGTAGTGTTGATTACTCCTTGTAGTTGAGGCTAGTTGGTTTACTTGGTGGAAGATCATATGTTCAGATCCATTATGCATATTAATACCCCTCTGATTATGAACATGAATATGCTTTGTGAGTAGTTATGTTTGTTCCTGAGGACATGGGAGAAGTCTTGCTATAAGTAGTCATGTGAATTTGGTATTAGTTCAATATTTTGATGCGATGTATGTTGTCATCCCTCTAGTGGTGTCATGTGAACGTTGACTACATGACACTTCACCATTGTTTCGGCCTAGAGGGAGGCATTGGGAAGTAATAAGTAGACGATGGATTGCTAGAGTGACAGAAGCTTAAGCCCTAGTTTATGTGTTGCTTCGTAAGGGGCTGATTTGGATCCATATGTTTCATGATATGGTTAGGTTTACCTTAATACTTCTGTTGTAGTTGTGGATGCTTGCAATAGGGGTTAATCATAAGTGGGATGATTGTCCAAGTAAGGATAGTACCCAAGCACCGGTTAAACCACATATCAAATTATCAAAGTACCGAACACGAATCATATGAGCGTGATGAAAACTAGCTTGACGATAATTCCCATGTGTCCTCGAGAGCGCTTTCCTTCATATAAGAGTTTGTCCAGGCTTGTCCTTTGCTACAAAAAGGATTGGGCCATCTTGCTGCACCTTATTTACTTTTATTACTTGCTACTCGTTACAAACTACCTTATCACAAAACTATCTGTTACTGATAATTTCAGTGCTTGCAAAGAATACCTTACTGAAAACTGCTTATCATTTCCTTTTGCTCCTCGTTGGGTTCGACACTCTTACTTATCGAAAGGACTACGATAGATCCCCTATACTTGTGGGTCATCAAGACTCTTTTCTGGTGCCGTTTCCGGGGAGTGAAGCGCCTTTGGTCGTTGGAATTTGGTAAGGAAAAATTTATATAGTGTACTGAAATTTACTGTCACTTGTTACTATGGAACATAATCCTTTGAGGGGCTTGTTCGGGGTATCTTCACCCCTACCAGTAGAGCAAAGAGTTGCTCCTCAACCTACTGAACCTACTGAAAATGTTTACTTTGAAATTCCTTCGGGTATGATAGAGAAACTGCTAGCTAATCATTTTGCAGGAGATGGAACATTGCATCCTGATTTACACTTAATCTATGTGGATGAAGTTTGTGGATTATTTAAGCTTGCAGGTATGCCCGATGATGTTATCAAGAAGAAGGTCATCCCTTTATCTTTGAAGGGAGATGCATTGACATGGTATAGGCTATGTGATGATATGGGATCATGGGACTATAAGCGATTGAAATTGGAATTTCACCAGAAGTTTTATCCTATGCATCTTGTTCATCATGATCGTAATTATATATATAATTTTTGGCCTCGTGAAGGAGAAAGCATCTCTCAAGCTTGGGGGAGGCTTAAGTCAATGTTATGTTCATGCCCCAATCATGAGCTCTCAAAAGAAATGATTATTCAAAAAAATTATGCTCGACTTTCTCTCAGTAATCGCTCCGTGCTCGATACTTCTTGTATTGGATCTTTTATGATGAAGACTATTGAATTCAAATGGGATTTATTGGAAATAATTAAACGCAACTCTGACGATTGGGACCTCGATGATGGTAAGGAGTCAGGTATAACACCTAAGTTTGATTGTGTTAAATCTTTTATGGATACCGATGCATTTCGTGAATTTAGCACTAAATATGGACTTGACTCTGAGATAGTAGCTTCCTCTTGTGAATTCTTTGCTACTCATGTTGATCTCCTTAAGGAGAAGTGGTTTAAATATAATCCTCCCATTGAAGTAAAAGTAGTTGCACCTATTAAAGTTGAAGAAAAGACTATCACTTATAATGATCATGTTGTTCCTACTTCTTATGTTGAGAAACCACCTTTCCCTGTTAGAATAAAGGATCATGCTAAAGTTTCAATTGTAGTCAACAAAAGTAACATTAGGACACACAAACCCCCTGAGAAAGTTAAAGTTGAACCAAATATTGCTATGGTTAACGATCTCTTGGCCGATAATATTGATGGGCATGTTATTTACTTCTGTGATGAGACTGCTAGAATTGATAGACCTGATACTAAAAATAAACATAGACCTATTGTAGGCATGCCTGTTATTTCTGTTAAAATAGGAGATCAGTGCTATCATGCCTTATGTGATATGGGTGCTAGTGCAAGTGTACCTCATTCCTTATACAAAGAAATTATGCATGATATTGCACCCGCTGAGATAGAAGATATCGATGTTACCATTAAGCTTGCCAATAGAGATACTATTTCACCAATTGGGGTTGTTAGAGATGTTGACGTCTTGTGTGGGAAGGTTAAATATCCTGCTAATTTTCTTGTTCTTGGTTCCCCACAAGATAGCTTTTGTTCCATTATATTTGGTAGACCCTTCTTGAATAATGTTCATGCTAAGATAGACTACAATAAAGATATTGTTTCTGTTGGTTTAGGGGATATGTCTCATGAGTTTAATTTTGCTAAGTTTTGTAGAAAACCCCGTGATGAGGAATTGCCTAGTAAAGATGAAATTATTGGTCTTGCTTCTATTGTCGTGCCTCCTACTGATCCTCTAGAACAATATTTGCTAGACCATGAAAATGATCTGTTCATGAATGAAAGAAGGGAAATAGATGAAGTATTCTTTAAACATGGACCTATTCTGAAACACAACTTTCCTGTTGAAGTCCTAGGGGATCCTCCTCCACCCAAGGGTGATCCCATGTTTGAGCTTAAACCATTACCTGATACTCTTAAATATGCTTATCTTGATGAAAAGAAGATATATCCTGTTATTATTAGTGCTAACCTTTCAGAGCATGAAGAAGAGAGATTATTGAAAACTTTGAAGAAGCACCATGCTGCTATTTGTTATACTCTTGATGATCTTAAGGGCATTAGTCCCACTCTATGTCAACACAAAATAAATTTGGAGAAAGATGCCAAACCAGTTATTGATCACCAACGATGGCTAAATCCTAAGATGAAATAAGTGGTAAGAAAGGAAATACTAAAGATCCTTGAAGCAGGTATAATTTATCCCATTGCTGATAGTCAGTGGGTAAGTCATGTCCATTGTGTCCTTAAGAAGGGAGGTATTGCTGTCATTCCTAATGATAAAGATGAATTGATTCCACAAAGAATTATTACAGGTTATAGGATGGTAATTGATTTTTGCAAATTAAATAAAGCTACTAAAAAGGTCATTACCCTTTGCCTTTCATTGATCAAATGCTAGAAAGATTATCCAAACATACACATTTTTGCTTTCTAGATGGTTACTCTGGCTTCTCTCAAATACATGTGTCAGCTGATGATCAAGCAAAGACCACTTTTACTTGCCCTTTTGGTACTTTTGCTTATAGACGTATGCCTTTTGGTTTATGTAATGCACCTGCTACCTTTCAAAGATGCATGATGGCTATATTCTCTGACTTTTGTGAAAAGATTTGTGATGTTTTCATGGATGATTTCTCCGTTTATGGATCCTCTTTTGATGATTGCTTGAGCAACCTTGATTAAGTTTTGCATAGATGTGAAGAAACTAATCTTGTCTTGAACTGGGAGAAGTGTCACTTTATGGTTAATGAAGGTATTGTCTTGGGACATAAAATTTCTGAAAGAGGTATCGAAGTTGATAAAGCTAAAGTTGATGCTATTGAAAAGATGCCGTGTCCTAAGGACATCAAAGGTATAAGAGGTTTTCTGGGTCATGCCGGTTTTTATAGGAGGTTCATTAAGGACTTTTCAAAAATTTCTCGGCCTCTGACTAATCTATTACAGAAATATATTCCTTTTGCCTTTGATGATGATTGTGTAGAAGCATTCGAAGTACTTAAGAAAGCTTTGATTTCTGCACCTATTGTTCAGCCACCTGATTGGAATTTACCTTTTGAAATTATGTGTGATGCTAGTGATTATGTTGTAGGTGATGTTCTAGGGCAAAGAGTTGATAAGAAATTAAATGTTATTCAATATGCTAGTAAAACTCTAGACAATGCCCAGAGAAATTATGCTACTACTGAAAAAGAATTTTTAGCAGTTGTATTTGCATGTGATAAGTTCAGACCTTATATTATTGATTCTAAAGTAACTATTCACACTGATCATGCTACCATTAAATATCTTATGGAAAAGAAAGATGCTAAACCTAGACTTATTAGATGGGTTCTCTTGCTACAAGAATTTGATTTGCATATTATTGATAGAAAGGGAGCTGAGAACCCCGTTGCAGACAACTTGTCTAGGTCAGAGAATGTTCTTGATGACCCACTACCTATTGATGATAGCTTTCCTGATGAACAATTAAATGTCATAAATGCTTCTCGTACTGCTCCATGGTATGCTGATTATGCTAATTACATTGTTGCTGAATTTATACCACCTAGTTTCACATACCAGCAAAAGAAAAAGTTCTTCTATGATTTAAGACATTACTTCTGGGATGATCCACATCTGTATAAAGAAGGGGTAGATGGTGTTATTAGACGGTGTGTACCTGAGCATGAACATGAATAGATTCTATGCAAGTGTCACTCCGAAGCTTATGGAGGACACCATGCTGGAGATAGAACTGCACATAAGGTATTGCAGTATGGTTTTTATTTGCCTACTCTCTTCAAGGATGCCCGTAAGTTTGTGTTATCTTGTGATGAATGTCAAAGAATTGGTAATATTAGTAGACGTCAAGAAATGCCTATGAATTATTCACTTTTTATTGAACCATTTGATGTTTGGGGCTTTGATTATATGGGACCGTCTCCTTCCTCTAATGGGTATACACATATTTTAGTTGATGTTGATTATGTTACTAAGTGGGTAGAAGCTATTCCAACTATTAGTGCTGATCATAACACCTCTATTAAGATGCTTAAAGAAGTTATTTTCCCGAGGTTTGGAGTCCCTAGATATTTAATGACTGATGGTGGTTCACATTTCATTCGTGGTGCCTTTCGTAAAATGCTTGCAAAGTATGATGTTAATCATAGAATTGCATCTCCTTATCACCCACAGTCTAGTGGTCAAGTAGAATTGAGTAACAAAGAGCTCAAATTAATTTTGCAAAAGACTGTTAATAGATCTAGAAAGAATTGGTCCAAGAAACTTGATGATGCATTATGGGATTATATAACTGCATATAAAAATCCTATGGGTATGTCTCCATATAAAATGGTTTATGGAAAAGCATGTCACTTACCTCTTGAACTAGAACATAAGGCATATTGGGCTATTAAAGAGCTCAACTATGACTTCAAACTTGCCGGTGAGAAGAGGTTATTTGATATTAGCTCACTTGATGAATGGAGAACCCATGCCTATGAAAATGCCAAACTATTTAAAGAAAAAGTTAAAAGATGGCATGATAAAAGGATACAAAAGCGTGAGTTTAATATAGGTGATTATGTATTGCTATACAACTCTCGTTTAAGATTTTTTGCAGGAAAACTTCTCTCTAAATAGGAAGGTCCTTACGTTATCGAGGAGTTCTATCGTTCCGGTGCCATAAAAATCAACAACTTCGAAGGCACAAATCCGAAGGTGGTGAACGGTCAAAGAATCAAACATTATATCTCAGTTAATCCCATAAATATTGAAACTAATATTGTTGAAACTGTAACCTCGGAGGAATACATAAGAGACACTTTCCGGAACGTTTCAGACACCGAAAAGGAATAGGTACATGGTACGGTAAGTAAACCGACTCCAAAACAGTTCTAATGGCAATTTTTCTCCGTTCTGGAATATTTAGAAAAAATAGGAAAATAAGAAGCAGACCGGAAAGGACACGAGGCTTCCACGAGGGTGGAGGGCGCGCCCTACCCCCCCTGGGCGTGCGCCCTACCTCGTGGGCACCTCGTGTGCTCTCTGGACTCCGTTTTCTTGCACGATACTTCTTTCGGTCGGTAATAATTCACTCTATAATCACCCGAAGGTTTTGACCACCGTATCACGCAAATATCTCCTGTCTTTGTTTCGAGTTTTCCTGCTGCACATTTGAGCAACATGTCGTCCCAGGATTCGGAAGGAGAAAGCTATGTGGCTGATTACCTTGCAGATCCTAAGGTCTATGGAGATGTGGAGCATTGTGGTTGGACTATGGAAGAAGAAGAGGACTATGAACATAAGGGAAAAGAGGAGACAAGCCCAGATGAAGATGAAGTCCCATTACCTCGACCTCGGCACATGCATGTGGAGTTCAAAAAGTCAAGCCTCCCGGATAGAGTAAAGAAACCTAAGATCGAGTTTATCCCTTTTCGCCTCTTGCAGGAAAACAAGCAGGAATTATGCAAAAAGATACTAAGCCTGGAGCAGGAGATCGATGACCTGAGGGATCAAAATTCTCTCCACAAGCGCGAATTAAGGAAGAAGCCTACGCAATCAACAAAACCATCATATTCTTCACCAACAAAGAAGAACTGAGCATCGGGTATGGGCACTCCCTTTGGCAACTGCCAAGCTTGGGGGTGCCCTGGTATCGTATCACCACCACTTTTACCTTTACCGTTTTTCTTAGTTCGATCCTTTTGATAATATCTTGATCTAATAGAATAAAGTTTTAGTATGATCTAGTTGTGAGTTTTGCTTTATGATCATTCTATGTAATCGAGTTCGCGGGCTATATATAATAAAGATTAGTGTTGAGTCAAGGGCTTGATTACCTTGCTATGATCTTGAGGGAATAAAATAAAAGAGAAGAAATAGAAAGAAATAAAGAGATAATATGGATCTTATGGAGAGTAATGAGCTCACATATAAAGAGTATGATGAATAAAAGTTGTTGAGAGTTGACAAACATAGTTTTGGTCATTGTTGCAATTAATAGGAAGTAATAAAGAAAGAGAGGTTTTCACATATAAATATACTATCTTGGACATCTTTTATGATTGTGAGCACTCATTAAAATATGACATGCTAAAGAGTTGATGTTGGACAAGGAAGACAATGTAATGGGTTATGTTTTCTTTCATCTGAGATAAATTATATTATCATGGATCATCCAACATGTTGAGCTTGCCTTTCCCTCTCATGCTAGCCAAGTTCTTTGCACCAAGTAGAAATACTACTTGTTCTTCCAAATATCCCTAAACCAAGTTTTTCCATGAGAGTCCACCATACCTACCTATGGATTGAGTAAGATCCTTCAAGTAAGTTGTCATCGATGCAAGCAATAAAAATTGCTCTCTAAATATGTATGACTTATTAGTGTGGAGAAAATAAGCTTTATATGATCTTGTGATATGGAAGCAATAAAAGCGACGGACTACATAATAAAGGTCCATATCACAAGTGGCAATATAAAGTGACGTTCTTTTGCATTAAGATTTTGTGCATCCAACCATAAAAGCGCATGACAACCTCTGCTTCCCTCTGCGAAGGGCCTATCTTTTACTTTTATCTTCTACCTTACATAAGAGTCGTGGTGATCTTCACCTTTCCTTTTTACATTTTATCCTTTGGCAAGCACAATGTGTTGGAAAGATCCAGATACATATGGCTAATTGGATGTGAGTCTGCATGAGCTATTATTGTTGACATTACCCTTGAGGTAACACATTGGGAGGCAAAACTATAAGCCCCTATCTTTCTCTGTGTCTGATTAAAACTCCATACCCATAATTATTGCGTGAGTGTTAGCAATTGTGAAACACTAAACGATAGTTGAGTATGTGGACTTGCTGAAAAGCTCTTATATTGACTATTTCCCATGTTATGATAAATTGCAATTGCCTCAATGACTGAGATTAGAGTTTGTTGGTTCTCAATGAAGTTTATGATTCATACTTGAAATTGTGATTGAGTTGTTACTTTAGGATAAGAGATTATATGACTATACACACACACACACACACACACATAAACACTATTCTGATCACGGGATCAGAATAATATTCTGATCACAACATGAACTTCCCGAGTAACGCGCCTGACCTTCGCCGAGTACTAGGTTGAACTTCAGATAAAAGGTGTCCAAACGGGGCTTGCGATATACCCTTGGAAAGCAATGTACACCAGTATCATGACCCAAGTTAAATTTTTGGCAAAATGTAAGTGGTTTAAGAGCAGTTTAGAAAACCGTTTTTTCCTCATACAAAAAATGTGAATCGTATTTTTAAACCGTTTATCAGAATGAGGCAAATAATATGGCGTTGGAAAGTTGCTGAAAAACCGCTCCTTCCACATGTTGAATGTTTTCTGTAATTCCCTATGGATAAAGAGTAATTTGGAAAATCGTAGAATTTCGCAAATGAAACATCCGAGTTCGTATTTGCGATGCCATATCTAAACGGCTAATCCAATTGAGGCAAATAATATGGCTTTGGAAAGCTTATGAAAATGCGCAACTTTTTCATGTTAAAAGTTGTTTTTAATTTTGAACGGTTTAAAAGTAATTTAGAAAACGGTACAAGTTCCACCGAGTTCGTATTTTCGAGCTAATTTTTTAACCGTACGTCCAAATGCAGCAAATAATATGGCGTTGGAAAGCTTCAAGAAATGTGAAACTTTTTTGTATATATTGTTTCTCCTAATTCATTACGGTTTTATGTCAGGTTTGAAAATGGCTAAAAATGTATTTTTGCCGTAATTTCTACAAACTTTACCGTAATGGGGCAAATAATATACCGCTGAAAACTACGGAAAATTCGAAACTTTTTCATGTTGATGGTTTTCTGTGATTCCTTGCCGTTTTCAAGTAATTTCAAAAATGGCGAGATCGTTCATTCTGCCTTTATCGCGAAACAGATTCTTCGAAAATGCACCGCGTGAAGAACCTGAACTTCTTGGCATGTCTACTTGAACTTCACTCTGTTTTTCACGTGCTTTTTTTGCCCGTAGCTCTCCATCCACTGCTCGTAGCTCTCCATCCACTCACCGGAATTGAGCAAGTGATATACTGATGGAAAGCTGCTGTGAACATGCAACTTTCCCGTGTTGATCGTTTTTTCATACTCGCGGCAATTTTAAAGGGTTTTCATCTGAAATTCATCCACTATAGTAGCTGAACTTCCTGTTGTTTTCAGTTGAACTTCTGTGACGTATTTCCGTTTGTAATTTTCTCATCCATTCGTCATTGTTACACAAATGATATTCCTTTGTACAAATCTCTCTCACAATAATTTTTTAACTTTCTCCAACAAAGGACTTGAATTTATAACAACAAAAGTTTTAGCCTTTTTGCTTTTTTATTCTCTTTTTAATACAAAATGCACACCGTGTAGTACATGAACTTTTCGCAGCTATCAATGTGAACTTCTCTCAGTTACGTGAAAATATTTGAGTTTTTTTATGAATTTTTAATCTGATTTTTCTTAATCCTTTTTTATGATTTTTGAATTGCTCCATTTTTAATAGTTGAACTTCTTGTTATTTTATTTTTGAACTTCTTGTTTCCATTCTCTAATAACGAGGAAAATCATCAAAATTCTCTATCTATTTAATATGGACTTCCTGGTTTATTTTCTTAATCTTTTTTATGAAATTTTGAAGCACTCTATTTTTAAAAGTTGAACTTCTTGTTATTTTATTTTTAAACTTCTTGTTTCCATTCTTTAATAACGAGGAAAATCATCGAACTTCTCCATCTATTTAATATGGACTTCTTGGTTTATTTCTTAATCCTTTTATGAAATTTTGAACGCTCTATTTTTAAAAGTTGAACTTCTTGTTATTTTATTTGTGAACTTCTTGTTTCCATTCTTTAATAACGAGGAAAATCTGAGTTTTCTATAATCATCAAACTTCTCCATCTTTTTAATATGGACTTCTTGGTTTATTTCTTAATCTTTTTAATATGAACTTCTTCTTTCTTTTCTTAAACTTTCAGATTCAACATTTTCTAGGAGAGCTTTTGTTTTCTTCTTTTGTTTTTCATGTCGTGTATGTTTTGTGTTATTTTTCTCCTTTTGGACTTTTTTTTGTTCTAGTATTTGTACTTACTTGGGTTTCTTTGTTTTGTAGTTTTCGAATTGAAACCAACATGTCGAAAACACTAGTTTTTCGCACCCATACATATTATTGAATTTCAGGAAATAATATAGAACAAGAAATTTTACAACTTGATGTTTTAGACCAATGTTTTTTTGTTAGAACATGACATTCTTTCCCTTGGAACATGTTGTACAATGTTTGAACATGACATTTTCGCTTTTTTTACTCTATGATTACTATATTTTTTGTGTTGAATTTCATGGGTTTTTATATTTGAACTTGGAAGGATACCAACTAAGATATTTCTAATAGCTTTCACAAACTTGTAGTTTTGGACGAATGCCCCCGATTTTTTGGAACTCCTCTGTCTTTTTTCCCTATATTTTCAGCGACAGTACTACATGAACTTCATCAACTTTTTTATCAAGTAATAAAAACTGCAGAACAAATTCAGAAGAGTGCAATTTTTGTTCCACGACTTTCCCGTGATTTCAATCATTAACTTGAACCCCCTCCAGGGTCTCTTTTTGCGTGAATGTTCTAGATAATGATCTACTTGAAACAACACTTGTGGGAATAAGCCCACTTAAATCAGAATCCAACGAACAATATCTACCTTAATTTATCTTGTTCTCATCATTTAGTACGACTCCGCATATGGTATCATAGGTTTTGTCTCACGGACATTTAGCACAAGCACCTAATGTTCTAGTACAAGCAACGGCCAACTGAAAATCAATGATTTTTTTCCAGCAAATAGCAACAGTACAGAAGAACCTGGACGAATTTTCATGAGCACCAGCTCTAAAAATGGGCTCCCAAAAACACACACAGACGTTCGGTTGCACTATCTGCAGCCGTCCAAGAACAACCACAACGGCAGCTGTTGAGCAGACCAAGTGAAGTAGCAGCTCGCTTCTCGTACCCAATCACCAGGTCCATGCCTTCATCTTGTCCATAGCCCACAACACATCGAGTCTGATAGGAGCAGGGCGAGGAAACAACAAAGTGTTGCTGCAGCTTAGCAGGATCTAGAGATGGCGAGAACCACACAGTTAGCACACACATTGAACTCTAGAAGCTGGCTAGGACGAACTTCATAGAGAGCAGGCACACACACAGCAGGCATGGTTGCAGTGGCGCAGGGAGTCGAGTCGCGTGCGTGCGTACCTTGGTGAACCCCTCGCTGGTGCCGGTCTGCGTGCCGAAGAAGAGGGCTACCTGCTGGCGGCCATCATCGTGGTCGGGCTCCTGCTCCTCCTTGGAGACGAGGGCCTTGGCCACGGTGGCCTTGTGGGCCAGGTGCGCTGCGCCGGAGGAGGACAAGCGATGGAAGAGGAGCAGGACGCCGCAGCTGACGAGTACAGCGAGGGAGGCGGTGAAGTAGGCTGGCGAAGGTCGCCGGAGCAGGTTACCAGTAGGGAGAGGTCCACAACGAGGTGGCAAGGAAGTTCACCTCCGTGCAATGGGCGCTGCACCACTAGGCGATGTAGGATTGGCACGGCCGTCGCGGCGGCCGGATCCCGCGGTGAGGCGGCGCAGCGGCCGGATCTGAGGCCGGTGGCGGCGCGGCGACCAGATGCGGGGGATGGTGGAGGGGCGGCGGACGGATCCGAGGGAGAGTGGGAGGCGCGTCGGGGTCGGGAGGCAAGGACGGGGCCGGGATGGCCGACGGCGGGAGGCGCACCGGAGCCAGGGCGGCGGCGGTTGTGGCAGGGAGGCGAGAGGTCCACGACGCTAGATCGGGGAGATTGGGGATCGGGAGGAGGTGGTGGGCGCAGGCGTGGCCCTTTTTTTCCTCTATGAGTTCGGGAATTCGGGAGGACCTCCGCACGCTCTATATATGGCTGACGTTATATATATATATATATATACTAAGCAAGCGCGCAGAATTCCTAATCATACGCGCCGGTCGCTAGATGCCCCGTTCTGTGCGCCGCTCGCCCTATCTCCTAGGCTTGGTGCAACTGATAGTAAAACATAGTAGGGAAAATAGTAATGGAATTAATTTTTGTTACCGTAACCAGGCGGCTCATTTCCGTCCCGCAACGCTTCCGGCTAATGACAGCAAACAAACTATCGTACATGGTAACGGTGTTACCGGAGTGCATGCATGGCACATTATGAACCACGGTAATAGGTATTCACATATATCGTAAAGCAAAGTGATCTTATGGTAATGTACAGTTTAGTCCATAGTTGAAAATAGTAAGCATACTCAGGGCCCTATAGTAATGGAAATATAGTATAGTGTTCGCATGGGAAATATGTAATGAAATTAAATTAGTTACCGATTGCATGCACTAGTAGCCATGTACGAACTGTTCGCCTAATTCTACTAGTAAAATCCTTCACAAATATGGTAACTAGTTGATTTTGTTACTACTAACACGGACGACACATGACCTCGTCCCCACTAGCTATTCACCCTAATGACTCCTAGTAAAATCCCTTGCAAAATATAGTAACAAAATTACAAAAAAAAATACTAAATGCAAGCAACACGATATGATAGTAACAGGGCATGCATAATATAGTAAACTGTTGTTCTAAAACATACTCGTAAACACAAGCTGAACTTGCGATCAACCTTAGGAGGAATGAGGGTAAACCCACGTGTGGTAGTAATTGGGTATGTATGATGTAGTAAAAACTATAGAAAATATAGTAATTACTTTAGAAATTAAAATACATGTATGTAGTAAAAGCCTAGAACCAAAATTGCTACCAACACCATCGAGTTTAACAATCAGTCGTGATCTCTATTTACAAGATGAACACGCATTTTCTATTTTGCTCCATGTGATTTATGAACAAATCTGGTAAAATATTAAAGGATGAACACTTATACAAGGAAGTGGTGAGCATTACGATCGAACATGTAGTACTAGTACTACATAGTAAATGGCAGAGCACTTTTACTACAACTTAGCAAGTGTTACCATCAAATCAGGAAAGTGGTGGGTGGTGTGCGTCGGTTGTCTGGCTTGGTGGGGGTGCGTGGTTAAGCCGGAGCGCACAATAGACCACTATGCGCGCACGCACAGTTTAGCAAAGCTATATATATATATATATATATATATATATATATATATATATATATATATATATATATATATATAGGGCCCTGAGTATATATATCATGGAATCGGAATAATATTCTGATCACAGCATGAACTTCCCGAGTAACGCGCCTGACCTTCGCCGGGTACTAGGTTGAACTTCAGTTAAAAGGTGTCCAAATGGGGCTTGCGATATACCGTTGGATAGCTATGGACATCAGTATCATGACCCAAGTTAAAATTTTGGCAAAATGTAAGCGGTTTAAGAGCAGTTTTGAAAACCGTTTTTTTTCATACAAAAAACGTGAATCGTATTTTCGATCGTATTTTTAAACCGTTTATCGGAATGAGGCAAATAATATGGAGTTTGAAAGCTGCTGCAAAACCGCTCCTTCCACATGTTGAAAGTTTTCTATAATTCTCTACGGTTAAAGAGTAATTTGGAAACTCGTATTTCATAAACCGAACACCCGAGTTCGTATTTTTGACGTCATTTCTAAACGGCTAATCGAATTGAGGCAAATAATATGGCGTTGGAAAGCTTATGAAAATACGCTACTTTTTTATGTTAAAAGTTTTTTCTAATTTTGAATGATTTAAAAGTAATTTAGAAAATGGTACAAGTTCCACCGAGTTCGTGTTTTTGAGCTAATTTTTTAACCGTGCGTCCAAATGCAGCAAATGATATGGCGTTGGAAAGCTTGAAAAATGCGAAACTTTTTTGTATATATTGTTTCTCCTAATTCACTACAATTTTATGTCAGTTTTGAAAATGGTTTAAAACGTATTTTTGGCGTTAATTCTACAAACTTTATCGAAATGGGGCAAATGATATACCGCTGAAAAGCTACGGAAAATGCGAAACTTTTTCATGTTGATGGTTTTCTCTGATTCCTAGCCGTTTTCAAGTAATTTTGAAAACGGCGGGATCATGTGTTCTGCCTTTATCGCGAAACAAATTCTTCGAAAATGCACCGCGTGAAGAATCTGGACTTCTCGGCGCGTGTACCTGAACTTCACTCTGTTTTTTACGTGATTTTTTTGCTCGTAGGTCTCCATCCACTGCTCGTAACTCTCCATCCATTCACCGGAATTGAGCAGGTGATATACGGATGGAAAGCTGCTGTAAGCACGCAAGTTTCTCAAGTTGATCATCTTTTTATACTCGCGACGATTTTAAAAGTTTTTCATTTAAAATCCATTCAGCATAGTAGTTGAACTTCCTACTATTTTCACGTTGAACTTCTATGACGTATTTTCGTTTATAATTTTCTCATCCATTCGTTAGTGTTACACAAATGATATTCTTTTTGTACAAACCTCTCTCACAATATTTTTTTAACTTTCTTCGACCGAGGACTTGAACTTACACAAATGATATTCCTGCCGTCTTTTAAGTAAATTCGAAAAATGATGAGATCATGATTTCTGCCTTCATCGCGAATGGAAATGCACTCCGTGAAGTAGTTGAACTTCTCGGGCATGTCTGTTTGAACTTTACCTTTTTATATTTTGAGTACAGAATTGTATTCGATTTTTATACGAAAAAAACCAAACATGGAAATACAATGTGAACCTCTCTCGCAAGAATTTTTGAACTTCTTTCAACAAATCTTTTAAGCTTTTATTTTTCTATACTTTTATTCTCACGTGAAAATGCATTTCTTGAAGTACTTGAACTTCTTGTTGTTTTCACTATGAACTTTTTTCAACAGGTAAGAATTTTTTGAATACATAAAAACGTGTTTTAAGTGGTACACATGAAAATTTAAACTATTTATCGAAATGCGGCACATAATATACCGGTGGTAAGCTTATAAATAGCAGCAAGTTTTTCATGTAGACAGGTGTTACAAATTTGTTTTCGTTTGAGAGCAGTTTTTAAAATGGCAAAACAAAGTTATTTTTTGCCTTTTTTCAACATGTAAAGGAAGGATGGACGTCTCGCACATGAATTTTGAACTATGATAGGAGGAGCACCTGAACTTCTTGGAACAAACCTCTTAAGCTTTTTTGTTTTATATTCTTATCTGAAACGCATTCCGTGTAGTAGTTGAACTTCTCATTGTTTTCACCTTGAACTTCTATCACGTATTTTTGTTTAACCTCTCACACAAGAATTTTTGAAATTTCTCAGGGCCGAGCACTTGAACTTCTAGCAACAAAAAATTTAGCCTTTGCTTTTTCATTCTTTTTTAATACAAAATGCACACCGTGTAGTACGTCAACTTGTTACGGTTATCAATCTGAACTTCTCTCAGTTACGTAAAAATATCATGGTTGATTGTATAATAACAGCGGATATCTAAGTTTTTAAAAAATGGTTAAATCCTAGATTTTTTTAATAACCAAACCACTTCGTTAGTTTAGTTTGAACTTCTAGGATTTCTAAATACGAGGAAACTCTATTTTAAACTTTTTTAGTTGTTCCTTTATTTTTAATTTGAACTTCTTCGTTTTAGTCTTTAGTAACGAGAAAAAATCTGAGTTTTTTATAAACCTTGAACTTCTCTGCTATTTCAATTTGAACTTCTTAGTTTTTTCTTAGAAAATATATGTTTTTAAATAAGCATCAAGCATTTTAAAAAAAATTGAACTTCATACTTTTATTTTTCTTAGTAACGAAAAGAATTTGAGTTTTTTAACGTGAGAATATGTTTCTTGTTTGATATGTTGAGCTTCTCTTAATTTCATATTTTGAGCTTCCGGAGCACCAACTATAAACTTTTCGCAACATGTTTCTTTCTCCCTCTTTTCTGTCTTAGTTCACACGACATTTTTCCATTTTTTTTCTTTAGGAAATTTTCAACATGGTCTATTTATTGTTTGATGTAACTTCTTTTTCTATGCACTTATTTATTTGGTTTATTGTCTTCGAACTTACAAGCCTCCGAACCCTGAACTTCACATGTTTTATTGAACCTTTTTTCCATGTATTCAGAGAACTTTTCTCCATGTGTTTTATGTTGTTTTATTTCTCTAATTTTCATGGTATTTTTCCTAGCAAAGTTCTCTATGTACTGTTAAGGACATAACACTAAAATTTGTTCTATTTTTTTTTGAAGCGTAGTTTTTTTATGAACTACTAAAGTTTGAAAGGTGAGCATCTATTTTGTTTATACATTGATAGATGGATACATATAAATTTTACAATTTTTTTACATAAGCAAACAATCCTTTTTGTAAAAAAAGGACACAATAATTATGTCAGAACGCTCTTTCTTTTGCCATTGCATCAAAAGGTTCGAGAACCACGCACACAAATAGGAGCACACACGTGAACATGGAGGCAGCACACACTAGAGCGCGCACACTGAGACACCACACCCACCACACACACACCAACACTGCTCTTTATTGATTTTGAATGGATGTCTTTTTGGACTTCTATATATCTTTCTACAGCTTCTAGGACAACAATTTCCGGTGTCCGAGCATTCAGTTATTTGAACTTCGAAGTAGCATTCAAATTCAGTTATCTGAATTCTAAACAACAATATAATTTTTTGTAGACCTGCAAGTAGTGCACAAGCATGCACAATTGTTGAACTTCATCAGTTTGCCCATCTTGTAGGAAAAGTGTAGAAAAGGCTAGTAAAATGCACAAAAATCAAGTCGTGGAATCCACATGGCATGGAAAGCATGACCAAATTTCCATTGCCTGAACTAGCTTCACATGGTAGCTTTTCCACTAGTGACATGTTTTGGAACATCCAAACTCCATGTGGAATGCATATAAAAATCTCAAAGTAAAATGATAGTTGAACACAAGAACGACCGATGTTATGGAATCTATAATCATATACTCGCTACAGGAAATTGCCATGTTAAACTACATCCCAGAAACCACACAAAGATTACACAGCCTGTTATGAACTCCGGCCATCTTCCTCACGAACAGCAACAATTCTGTCCCAAGCACCTCATGTGACCTTCTCCCCTAGCGCATGGTGACCTTCCTCCTATGTTCACGTGGGCAGCGGATGGAAGAACGACGCCTGGATGGCGAGAACCACACAGTTAGCACACACATTGAACTCTAGAAGCTGGCTAGGACGAACTTCACAGAGAGCAGGTACACACCCAGCAGGCATGGTGGCAGCGGCGCAGGGAGGACGAGTCGCATGCGTGCGTACCTTGGCGAACCCCTCGCTGGTGCCGGTCTGCGTGCCAAAGAAGAGGGCTACCTGCTGGCGGCCATCATCGTGGTCAGGCTCCTGCTCCTTCTTGGAGACGAGGGCCTTGGCCGCGGTGGCCTTGTGGGCCAGGTGCGCTGCGCCGGAGGAGGACGAGCGATGGAAGAGGAGCGGGATGCCGCAGCCGACGAGTACAGCGAGGGAGGCAGTGAAGTAGGCTGGCGAAGGCCGCCGGAGCAGGTTACCAGTAGGGAGAGGTCCACGGCGAGGTGCCAGGGAAGTTCACCTCCGCGCAATGGGCGTTGCACCACTGGGCGATGTAGGATTGGCACGGCCGTCGCGGCGGCCGGATCCCGTGGTGGGGCGGCGCAGCGGCCGAATCCGAGGCCGGTGGCGGCACGGCGACTAGATGCGGGGGATGATGGAGGCGCGGCGGACGGATCCGGGGGAGCGTGGGAGGCGCGTCGAGGTCGGGAGGCAGGGACGGGGCCGGGGTGGCCGGCGGAGGGAGGCGCACCGGAGCCAGGGGTGGCGGCGGTTATGGCAGGGAGGCGAGAGGTCCACAACGCTGGATCGGGGAGATTGGGGATCGGGAGGAGGTGGTGGGCGCGGGTGTGGCCCTTTTTTTTCCTCTGTGAGTTCGGGAATTCAGGAGGACCTCTGCACGCCCTATATAGGCTGACATGATCCAAATAGTTATTCTAATCCTGGGATTAAAATAGTGTTACTCTATATATATATATATATATATATATATATACATATATATATATTGCTGTTCCAAGAATGATCATGATGCCCTCATGGCCGTATTTTATTTTTATCGACACCTCTATCTCTAAATATGTGGACATATTTTTTGATTCCGGCTTTCGCTTGAGGACAAGCGAGGTCTAAGCTTGGGGGAGTTGATACGTCCATTTTGCATCATACTTTTATATCGATATTTATTGCATTATGGGCTATTATTACACATTATGTCACAATACTTATGCCTATTCTCTCTTATTCTACAAGGTTTACATGAAGAGGGAGAATGCCGGCAGCTGGGATTCTGGGCTAGAAAAGGAGCAAATATTAGAGACCTATTCTGCACAGCTCCAAAAGTCCTGAAACTTCACGGAAGTTATTTCCAGAATATATAAAAAATATTGGGTGAAATAAGTTCCAGAGGGGCCCACACCCTGGCCACGAGGGTGGGGGCGCGCCCTACCCCCTGGGCGCGCCCCTGCCTTGTGGGCTCCCTAGTGGCCCTCCGATGCCCATCTTCTGCTATATGAGGTCTTTCGTCCGAGGAAAAATCATAAGCAACCTTTCGGGAAGAAACTCCGCCGCCACGAGGCGGAACCAATCTAGGGCTCCGGCAGAGCTGTTCTGCCGGGGAACTTCCCTCCGGGAGGGGGAAATCATCACCAACGATCCTCTCATCGGGAGGGGGTCAATATCCATCAACATCTTCACCAGCACCATCTCATCTCAAACCCTAGTTCATCTCTTGTATCCAATCTTTGTATCCAAACCTCAGATTGGTACATGTGGGTTGCTAGTAGTGTTGATTACTCCTTGTAGTTGATGCTAGTTGGTTTACTTGGTGGAAGATCATATGTTCAGATCCATTATGCATATTAATACCCCTCCGATTATGAACATGAATATGCTTTGTGAGTAGTTACGTTTGTTCCTGAGGACATGGGAGAAGTCTTGCTATAAGTAGTCATGTGAATTTGGTATTCGTTCGATATTTGGATGAGATGTATGTTGTCATCCCTCTAGTGGTGTCATGTGAACGTCGACTACATGACACTTCACCATTGTTTGGGCCTCGAGGGAGGCATTGGGAAGTAATAAATAGATGATGGGTTGCTAGAGTGACAGAAGCTTATACCCTAGTTTATGTGTTGCTTCGTAAGGGGCTGATTTGGATCCATATGTTTCATGCTATGGTTAGATTTACCTTAATACTTCTGTTGTAGTTGCGGATGCTTGCAATAGGGGTTAATCATAAGTGGGATGCTTGTCCAAGTAAGGATAGTACACAAGCACCGGTCCACCCACATATCAAATTATCAAAGTACCGAACGTGAATCATATGAACGTGATGTAAACTAGCTTGATGATAATTCCCATGTGTCCTCGGGAGCGCTTTCCTTCATATAAGAGTTTGTCCAGGCTTGTCCTTTGCTACAAAAAGTATTGGGCCGTCTTGCGGCACCTTATTTACTTTTATTACTTGCTACTCGTTACAAACTACCTTATCACAAAACTATCTGTTACCGATAATTTCAGTGCTTGCAGAGAATACCTTACTGAAAACTGCTTATCATTTCCTTCTGCTCCTTGTTGGGTTCAACACTCTTACTTATCGAAAGGACTATGATAGATCCTCTATACTTATGGGTCATCAGAGACTCAGAGTCATCCAGATCGGTGTCAAAGCTTGCATCGACATAACTCTTTACGATGAACTCTTTATCACCTCCATAACCAAGAAATATTTCCTTAGTCCTCTAAGGATAATTTTGACCGTTGTCCAGTGATCTACTCCTAGATCACTATTGTACTCCCTTGCCAAACTCATCGTAAGGTATACAATAGGTCTGGTACATAACATGGCATACTTTATATAACCTATGGTGAGGCATAGGGAATGACCTTCATTATCTCTCTATCTTCTGCCGTGGTCGGGCTTTGAGTCTTACTCAACTTCACACCTTGCAACACAGGCAAGAACCCTTTCTTTGACAGATCCATTTTCGAACTTCTTCAAAATCTTGTCAAGGTATGTGCTTTGTGAAAGTCCTATAGATCTTGATGCCCAATATATAAGTAGCTTCACCGAGGTCTTTCATTGAAAAAATTCTTATTCAAGCATCCTTTTATGCTATCCAAAAATTCTATATCATTTCCAATCAACAATATGTCATCCACATATAATATCAGAAATGCTACAGAGCTCCCACTCACTTTCTTGTAAATACATGCTTTACCATTAGTCTATATAAAACCATATTCTTTGATCACCTTATCAAAGTGTATATTCCAACTCTGAGATACTTGCACCAGTCCATACATGGATCGCTAGAGTTTGCACACTTTGTTAGCACCTTTAGGATCGACAAAACCTTCTGGTTGCATAATATACAACTCTTCTTTAAGAAATCCATTAAGGAATGCAGTTTTGACATCCATTTGCCAGATTTCATAAAATGTGGCAATTGCTAACATGATTCGGACAGACTTACGCATCACTACGAGTGAGAAAATCTCATCATAGTCAACACCTTGAACTTGTCGAAAACCTTTTGCGACAAGTCGAGCTTTGTAGATAGTAACACTACCATTAGCGTCCGTCTTCCTCTTGAAGATCCATTTATTCTCAATGGCTTGCTGATCATTGGGCAAGTCCACCAAAGTCTACACTCTGTTCTCATACATGGATCATATCTCAGATTTCATGGCCTCAAGCCATTTATCGGAATTTGGGCTCATCGTCGCTTCCTCATAGTTCGTAGGTTCATCATGGTCTAGTAACATGACTTCCAGAATAGGATTACCGTACCACTCTGGTGCAGAACATGCTCTGGTTGACCTACGAGGTTCAGTAGTAACTTGATCTGAAGTTTTATGATCATTATCATTAGCTTCCTCTCTCATTGGCGTAGGCATCATGGGAACAGTTTTCTGTGATGAGTTACTTTCCAATTCGAGAGAAGGTACAATTACCTCATCAAGTTCTACTTTCCTCCCACTCACTTATTTCAAGAGAAACTCCTCTAGAAAGGATCCATTCTTGGCAACAAAGATATTGCCTTCGGATCTGTGATAGAAGGTGTACCCAACAGTTTCTTTTGGGTATCCTATGAAGACGCATTTCTCCGATTTGGGTTTGAGCTTATCAGGTTGAAGCTTTTTCACATAAGCATTGCAACCCCAAACTTTAAGAAACGACGGCTTAGGTTTCTTGCTAAACCATAGTTCATACGGTGTCGCCTCAATGGATTATATGGTTCCCTATTTAATGTGAATGTAGTTGTCTCTAATGCATAACCCCAAAACGATAGTGGTAAATCGGTAAGAGACATCATAGAACGCACCATATCTAATAAAGTATGATTATGACGTTCTGACACACCATTACGTTGTGGTGTTCCAGGTGGCGTGAGTTGTGAAACTATTCCACATTGTTGTAAATGAAGGCCAAACTCGTAACTCAAATATTCGCCTCCAGGATAAGATTGTAGAAACTTTATTTTCTTGTTACGATGATTCTCCATTTCACTCTGAAATTCTTTGAACTTTTCAAATGTTTCAGACTTGTGTTCATCAAGTATATATACCCATATCTGCTCAAATCATCTGTGAAAGTCAGAAAACAATGATACCCGCCACGATCCTCAACACTCATCGGACCGCATAAATCAGTATGTATTATTTCCAATAAGTCAGTTGCTCGCTCCATTGTTCCGGAGAACAGAGTCTTAGTCATCTTGCCCATGAGGCATGGTTCACAAGCATCAAATGATTCATAATCAAGTGTTTTCAAAAGTCCATCCGCATGGAGTTTCTTCATGCACTTTACACCACTATGACCTAAACAGCAATGCCACAAATATGTTGCACTATCATTACCAACTTTGCATCTTTTGGCATCAATATTATGAATATGCGTATCACCACGATCGAGATTCAACAAACCATTCACATTGGGTGTATGATCATAGAAGGTTTTATTCATATAAACAGAACAACAATTATTCTCTGACTTAAATGAATGATCGTATTGCAATAAACATGATCTAATCATATTAATGCTCAATGCAAACACCAAATAACATTTATTTAGGTTCAATTATAATCCTGAAGGTAGAGGGAGTGTGCGATGGTGATCGTATCAACCTTGGAATTACTTCCAACACACATCGTCACCTCGTCCTTAACTAGTCTCTATTTATTTTGCAACTCATGTTTCAAGTTACTACTCTTAGCAACTGAACTAGTATCAAATACCGAGGGGTTGCTATAAATACTAGTAAAGTACACATCAATAACATGTATATCAAATATACCTTTGTTCACTTTTCCATCCTTCTTATCCTCCAAGTATCTAGGGCAGTTTCACTTCCAGTGACCATTTCCTTTGCAGTAGAAGCACTCAGTTTCAGGCTTGGGTCTAGCTTTGGGCTTCTTCATGGGAGTGGCAACTTTCTTGCCATTCTTTTTGAAGTTTCCCTTTCTTTCCCTTGCACCTTTTCTTGAAACCAGTGGTCTTGTTAACCATCAACACTTGATGCTATTTCTTGATTTCTACCTTCACTGATTTCAGCATCGCGAAGAGCTAGGGAATCGTTTTCATCATCCCTTGCATATTATAGTTCATAACAAAGTTCTAGTAACTTGGTGATAGTGACTAGAGAACTCTGTAAATCACTATCTTATCTGGAAGATTAACTCCCACTTGATTCAAGCGATTGTAGTATCCAGACATTCTGAGCACATGTTCACTAGCTAAGCTATTCTCTTCCATCTTGTAGGCAAAGTACTTGTCAGAGGTCTCATACATCTTAACATGAGCATGAGTCTGAAATATCATTTTCAGCTTCTTGGAACATCTCATATGCTCCATGGCGTTCAAAACATTTTTGAAGTCCCGGTTCTAATCCGTAAAGCATGTTGCACTAAACTATCAAGTAGTCATCATACCGAGCTTGTAAAACATTCATAACGTCTGCATCTGCTCCTGCAACAGGTTCATCACCTAGTGGTGCATCAAGGACGTAATTCTTCTGTGTAGCAATGAGGATAATCCTCAAATCACAGACCCAGTCCGCATCATTGCTACTATCATCTTTCAACTTAGTTTGCTCTAGGAACATATCAAAAATAAAACATGGGAGCTATATGCGAGATATTGATCTACAACATAGATATGCAAATACTATCAGGACCAAGTTCATGATAAATTAAAGTTCAATTAATCATATTACTTAAGAACTCCCACTTATATTGACATCCCTCTAGTCATCTAAATGATCACGTGATCCATATCAACTAAACCATGTCCGATCATCACGTGAGATGGAGTAGCTTTCAATGGTGAACATCTCTATGTTGATCATATCTACTATATGATTCACATTCGACCTTTCGGTCTCAGTGTTCCAAGGCCATGTCTGTACATGCTAGGCTCGTCAAGTTTAACCCGAGTATTCCGCATGTGCAAAACTGTCTTGCACCCATTATATGTGAACGTAGAGCCTATCACACCCGATCATCACGTGGTGTCTCAGCACGACGAACTGTCGCAATGGTGCATATTCAGGGAGAACACTTATACCTTGAAATTTTAGTAAGGGATCGTCTTATGATGCTACCGCCGTACTAAGTACAATAAGAGGCATAAAAGATAAACATCACATGCAATCAAAATATGTGACATGATATGGCCATCATCATCTTGTGCCTTTGATCTCCATCTCCAAAGCATCGTCATGATCTCCATCATCACCGACTCGACACCTTCATCTCCATCGTAGTGTCATGGTCGTCTCGCCAACTATTGCTTCTACAACTATGGCTAACGCATAGTGATAAAGTAAAGCAATTACATGGCGTTTGCATTTCATACAATAAACCGACAACCATAAGGCTCCTACCAGTTGCCGATAACTCTTACAAAACATGATCATCTCATACAAGAATGTATATAACATCATGTTTTGACCATATCACATCACAACATGCCCTGCAAAAACAAGTTAGACTTCCGCTACTTTTTTGTTGCAAGTTTTACGTGGCTGCTATGGGCTTCTAGTAAGAACCATTCTTACCTACGCATGAAAGCCACAACGGTGATTTATCAAGTTTGTTGTTTTAACCTTCAACAAGGACCATCCGCAGTCAAATTCGATTCAACTAAAGTTGGAGAAACAAACACCCACCAGCCACCTTTATGCAAAACTAGTTGCATGTCTATCGGTGGAACCGGTCTCATGAACGTGGTCTTGTAAGGTTGGTCCGGACCGCTTCATCCAACAATGCCTCCGAATCAAAATAAGACATTGGTGGTAAGCAGTATGACGATCACCGCCCATAACTCTTTGTGTTCTACTCGTGCATATCATCTACGCATAGACCTGGCTCGGATGCCACTGTTGGGGAACGTAGCATGCAATTTCAAAAAAATCCTACGATCATGCAATATCTATCTAGGAGATGCATAGCACCGAGAGGGGGGGAGTGCATCCATGTACCCTCATAGACCGAAAGCGGAAGCGTTAGGTTAACACGATTGATGTAGTCGAACGTCTTCACGATCCAACCGATCCAAGTACCGAACGTACGGCACCTCCGAGTTCAGCACACGTTCAGCTCGATGACGTCCCTCAAACTCTTGATCCAGCAGAGGGTCGAGTGAGAGTTCCGTCAGCCCGACGGCATGGTGACGGTGATGGTGATGTGATCCGCGCAGGGCTTCGCCTAAGCACTATGACGCTATGACCGGAAGAGTAAACTGTGGAGGGGGGCACCGCACACGGTTAAGAGAACAATTGATGTGCCTTTGGGGTGCCCCCCGCCCCCGTGTATAAAGGAGGGGAGGAGGAGGTGGCCGACCCTAGGGGTGGCGCGCCATGGGGAGAGTCCTACTAGGACTCCACTCCTAGTAGGATTCGCCCCCTTCTTTCCAACGAAGAGGGGAAAGGGGAGAGAGGAGAGAGGGAGAAGGAAAGGGGGGCCGTGCACCCACCCCTTCTCCAATTCAGATTGGGCAAGGGGGGGGCGTGCGCCACCTCTTGTGGCCTGCCTCCCTCTCTCCACTATGGCCCATGAGGCCCATTAACTTTCTCAGGGGGGGGGGTCCCGTAACCTCCCGGTACTCCGAAAAATCCCCGAACCTCTTCGGAACCATTCTGGTGTCTGTATATAACCTTCCAATATATCAATATTTACCTCCCGACCATTTAGAGACTCCTCGCCATGTCTGTGATCTCATCCGGGACTCCGAACAAACTTCGTTCACCAAAACACACAACTCATAATACAAATCGTCATCGAACGTTAAGCGTGCGGACCCTACAGGTTCGAGAACTATGTAGACATGACCGAGACACATCTCCGGTCAATAACCAATAGCGGACCCTAGATGCTCATATTGGTTCCTACATATTCTACGAAGATCTTTATCGGTCAAACCGCATAACAACATACGTCATTCCCTTTGTCATTGGTATGGTACTTGCCCGAGATTCGATCGTCGGTATCATCATACCTAGTTCAATCTCGTTACCAGCAAGTCTCTTTACTCGTTCCATAATGCATCATCATGTAACTAACTCATTAGTCACATTGCTTGCAAGGCTTATAGTGATGTGCATTACCGAGAGAGCCCGGAGATACCTCTCCGATACACGAAGTGACAAATCCTAATCTTGATCTATGCCAACCCAATAAACACCTTCAGAGACATCTGTAGAGCATCTTTATAATCACCTAGTTACGTTGTGAGGTTTGATAGCACACAAGGTGTTCCTCCGGTATTCGGGAGCTACATAATCTCATAGTCAGAGGAATATGTATAAGTCATGAAGAAAGCAATAGTAATAAAACTAAACGATCATAATGCTAAGCTAACGGATGGGTCTTGTCCATCACATCATTCTCCTAATGATGTGATCCCGTTCATCAAATGACACCACATGTCTATGGTTAGGAAACTTAACCATCTTTGATTAATGAGCTAGTCTAGTAGAGGTTCACTAGGGACACGGTGCTTTGTCTATGTATCTACACATGTATCAAGTTTACGGTTAATACAATTCTAGCATGAATAATAAACATTTATCATGATATAAGGAAATATAAAATAAGAACTTTATTATTGCCTCTAGGGAATATTTCCTTCACGGAGACCGTGTAGAAGTGCCTCGTATTCGGCTGCGTTATTGGAGTCCGTATACATGATTTGCAGCACGTAGCGGACTGTGGCCCCCGTAGGGGATGTCAGGATGATACCAGACCCCAGTCCGACTAGCATTTTAGAGCCGTCAAAGTACATGATCCAGTTGGAGTATGAACTGTACTCCTTAGGGAGCTTGGCTTCCGTCCACTCAGTGACGAAGTCGGCTAGCACCTGAGATTTAATAGCTCGGCGGGGCTTGTATGCTATCTCAAATGGTAAGAGCTCAACGGCCCATTTGGCTATGCGGCCGGTGGCATCCCTGTTGTTTATAATGTCGTTGAGTGGCACTTTGGATGCTACCGTGATCGAACACTCTTGAAAATAATGCCGGAGTTTTTGGGATGCCATGAAGACCGCGTAAGCTATCTTTTGGTAATGAGGGTGTCGGGATTATCATGGTATAAGGACCGCCGATACGTAGTACACCGGTTTCTTGATGGGGAATTTATGTCCCTCTTCCCCTCGTTCGACGACGACTATACCTGGTGAGTTGCGGATATATAAAGCAACATAGGCTTGCCAACACTTGGGGCAGCTAGGATCGGGTTGCCTGCTAATAAGGTTTTTATTTCTTCCAATCCGGCTGTAGCCGCATTCGTCCACTCGAAGTTGTCGGTGCATCTGAGCAGTCTATAAAGCGGTAATGCTTTTTCTCCTAGTCTGGAGATGAAGAGGCTCAAAGCTGCCATGCACCCTACTACTTTTTGGACCTATTTTAGGTATATTGGTGTAGCCAATTGCAACAAGGCTTGGATTTTGGCTGGGTTTTGCTTCAATTCCTCCGTGGGAGACGACGAACCCTAATAGCCACTACTAGAAAAAAGGTTGTTAATGGCGCACCATTTTTTGCTATTAATGGCGCACTATAGGTGCGCCACTAGTAACAAATAGTAATGGCGCACCTGTGGTGCGCCATTAGTATCCCATATAATAGTGGCGCACCACATACACTGGTAGAAAAAGGGCCTTTAGTCCCGGTTCTGGAACCGGGACTAAAGTGTCGGTACTAATGCCCTGACCAATCCAGAACCGGGACTAAAGGCCCTCCACGTGGCCGGTCCACCTTTAGTCCCGGTTGGTAATACCAACCGGTACTAAAGGAAATTTCCTGATTTTTTTTTGAATTTTTTTTTGAATTTTTTTATTTTCAAATTTCTGAATTATTTTAACCTCTAATCTCTAATCACCCCTCATCACTGCTCAATTTAACCTCTAATCACCCCTCATCATTCCAAATCATCTCACTTCCCGAACGGTCACCCATCCTCTCACTACTCCAGCATGAGCACGCTTAACTTCCGGGTTCTATTCTCCCTCGTTTCCAAGTCTGCACTTGTTGTTTTCCTGACAATAGTAAGATGTCAATCATATTAACCCTCAGGAAATTAGCTTGAGCATGAAGTCACATATTTCACTATTTGAGTTTAAAACTATTGTTCTAAAAAACAATAATTTTTTAGTAACACTAATATTTTTGAATAAGTAGTTTGACCAAGTTTGACCATAGTTTGACCAGATTTGACCAAAATTCAAAAAAGGTGAAATAATTATTTAATAACACTAATATTCTTGAATAATTATTTAGTAACACTAATACTTCTTGAATAAGTATTTAAAAAAACTGAAATTTAAAAAAACTGAAATTTGAGCATAACTTTTTTTCCTTTTGGAATTTGAGGATTCTAGAAATTTGCAAACAGGCCGCCCATTTTTACAAATTTCAGAGAGATTTTGCAAATAAAGTCAAAATTTACATTTGCAAATTTTCCCAACAACTAGACCACATATCACATGAGAAACTTATTTTCTTTTATTTTTTTGACATTTCCATCATTTTCTTTTATTTTTTAAAAAACTGAAAAGGCGATCCACGGGGGGGGGGGGGGTATAGTTTGAAAATGGGACCTTTAGTACCGGTTCGTGGCACGAACCGGGACTAAAGGTCTCATCCCCATTAGTCCCGGTTCGTGCCTCAAACCGGGACTAAAGGTCTAATCTTTAGTCCCGGTTTGTGGCACGAACCGGGACCAATAGTTGTGGGCCAGGAGCGAGGCCCATTGGTCCCGGTTCATCCCACCAACCGGGACCAAAAGGTCTAGATGAACCGGGACCACTGCTCACATTAGTCCCGGTTCTAGACTGAACCGGGACTAATGGGCTGAGGCGGCCTGGACCATAGCCCCTTTTTCTACTAGTGATAGTGCGCCATTACTATGTCCAACAGTGCGCCATTACTATGCCTCCTAGGGGCCATATTTACCTTCATGTATGCCCCCAAGTGCGCCATTATTATGCCCCACAATGCGCCACTGGTATTTAGCCTTGGTGCGCCACTACCGGGGGCCATATTTGTCTTCACCTATGCCCCAAGTGCGCCATTACTATGCCCGATAATGCGCCACTGGTATTTATCTTGGTGCGCCACTAATTCTCAATACGGTGCGCCACTACTATGAATATTAGGAATTATTATTTTTTGCTTTTCTGGTATTTGCACGGGTTACAAAATACGTGACAACACAGAATATAAGCATCACACAATAGAATTCATCATATTAGTCTCCAAATTCAAAATAGCGAACAAAGTTCAAACATTAGCCAAGTTTAGGTCTCGAGACATTAGCAAAGCTCATCATATTAGCCGAGTTTGTCGTCACATTACAAAGTCGATATCGATCATCTAGACTACCATCACATAGAAGAGAGCTGCGGTCATGATGAGCATCACATAGAAACTGGTCTTCATCCGGTTCCTCCTCCGCTCCCTCCTCTCTCCAGCTATATAGCGTGCGTATCTAGCTTCCGCCTCCGCCCTAGTGGTGTACCCTAACTGTTACCGCTGAAACGGTGAACCTGTCTCCGACACTCCTCCCAGTCGTCGTAGACTCCGGGAACCTTACCCTTGTACACGACATAAGACGATATCTCTATGCACTAGATAAACAAAACGTTAGTAGCAATTCACAGATAATATATAAGCAATATATAAGTATGCAACAAAAGGATCGGAAGAGAAAAGCAACACATTAATAGCACGATTCATGGTCCTACTAATAAATAGCATCGATTACATATAAGTTGAACGACTGTCCAAACTAACGATCCATACAAGTTCATTAAAGTTTAATTACAACATGAGCTAATCGATATTTCAGAACTACATAGCATCAATACTTTCGACTCGACTCAGGGACCGGAGCATTGATGAAGCCGACATCTTTCGTGATGGTCATGAAATCGCAATCGTTGTCAGCCTGCATTTGTTGCATTGTTTCTATTTCACTATTGAACGGTTGATATTTGAGGTAGAACCGCCCCGAGGTACGAAGGACATCTTGATAAGATGATTACCGCAAACTCCGACTGGATGTGAAAGAATTCTTGTCTGATGTCCTCGTCCTGGATTGCCGACAAGCGTTCGGCCCAATCTTTGAGATTATTTGGTAGCAGAAGGTGATTATGGTCCCGTATGATCGCTCGCATGTGATGGAGGGCGTAGTAGGCATCCTTCTGACTGCCAGGTGGCTGCTTGACGCAGGGGAACGTCGTTACGTGGGTGAACACATTCTTGTCGTACCTACAAATTGGCCTCCTGAAGGTGCCTCCAGATTTGGCATAGCCGGGGAGAGCATCATCAAGAACTTTCTTCATATTTGTGTAGTCTTTGTTCGACTGACGGTCCGAGTCGAAATACGTGGCCATGGAATATTTCGGGCTTAAGAAGCTAAGTTTGCAATGTGTGTCACTGCACAAAACACAGAATGTTAGAAAAAAAGAACGATCGAAATCTAAGAAATCATATGTTACAGGGCGGTGAGGGGATGACTTACTCGGAAAAGTAAGGCACGAGGAAGTTATCCTTATCTGGGTTCGCCAGAATGATGCATTCGAGGTATGAACTCGCGACTTGCCGGTCCCCAGCGCTGCCCAAGATCTTGGCACGCATGTAGAAGGGGTCGACTATCACGATGTCTGGGGTCTTGTCTCTAATGATCTGCATCTCCATACAGAGCGAAAATAGCCGAATGAAGGTGTAGTGCAGCAGATGAAGGTTAAACATAGCGAAGATGTCATCAAACCGTAGGATGATCATACGCCCGATGGTGCTATCGACAAAGCCCTTGTCCTCTGGCACCTTGGCCACAAAAACAGGGTATGCCACAACATTCTCGGAGAGACGCTGCTTCTCCATAGAAAGAACACTGTCATGCAGACTCCGCATAGCACCGGTTGCAGCATTGAGCGGATTAGTCGGTAGCATCGGCCTACCCGCCACATGCACCCTCCTCGAGATATCCTTAGGTACTGGTGGCCCGTCCTGAGCACGGATCGTACTCGGTGCCAGCTGGCTCCCACCCTTGTTATTTTTTCTTTTCCGTCCCTTCTGCTTCTTTTGCTGTAATGGGATCGAGTTCTGCTCAGAGACCACCTTCTTGAGTGTGTTTAGGCTGATAATATTTCGCACCTCGGCTATTTGAGTCTCGGTGAAGGCGGCAGCTGGAGGCGTCTCCTGAGAACTGAACGCCAGACGACGCCTGTTGCAATTGGGTTTCTCCGCGATACCAGCTAGATCGCGATCGTCTTTTGCAGGGTTGGATTCTTGAGAAGGAGGCCCCAAGAATTTGTCACCGTACCCATGTTCGTTGAAGTACTTATCGACGTTGGTAAATGTACCGTCGTCATCATCCAGATCCTGTGTCATATGCATGTCCAGATCAGCTGACGGTGGTAGCGTTGCGGCAGTCTCGCCATGGCTTGGCGCCGGCACGACTGGCGGTGTTGTCTGTGGGGTGGTGTCCCCCGCCCCCAAACAAATCTGGCTCTTTGGCCAAAGCATGGACCAGCCTAAGCAGGCACTGACGGTCATCACATCATCTTCGTCGGCCCCAGGGGGTCGATACGGAGGTAACAAGTCATCGCAGCCCCGCAGCACCCGAACCAATTGAACCCTATACACGGTGGGTGGCATCGGATTACCGTGGAACACGGGGTTGCCCGGTTCAATGATTCTGGCCTTGGCGACATCGATCAACTCGCCGTCCACGAACTGCAAGAGAGTGCATGGAAGGTTGGTGGCGCCCTGCGAAAACATGTAGGGCGTCAGGGATGCCCAGTCAAAGGCAAGGAGATGAAGTCATCGGCCGAGGCTGAGTTACCGTGATGGTGTCGAGCTCGGCTAATGTCGAGTTTCGACCAACGGCGAGCGCGCAAGTGACGAAGGGGCCGCTTGCTGCCGAGGTGCCGGCCGGCGTATTCTTCCCACACCCGGGTGCATTAAGCTACAATGCCGGTGCCGCCACCGGAGACACCAATGCCGCCTCCGCCGGAGACACCAATGGCGCCGGTGCGTTGTGCGAGTTGCTGCCCGTGAAGCTGGGAATCGGGGGCGGCCCCTATTGGTCGCCCGCAATCCACCCCCGCAGCCCCTCTAGCAAGGTAGGCATAATGGCGGTGATCGTCGCTCCCATTTGGGCTCGCACTTGATCTTCAACTATCTCCGGAATCCGTGCCACTTGTGCCTTGAGTTCTTGAACCTCGCGCTCCTGGCTTTCCGAGCTGGTCTTTCTCTCCTTTCGCCTAGCAGTATAGTATTCCGACCATTTCGTGGACAAGCCTTTGCCGGCCATACGACCAGCTGACGACGGCTTACTAAACTTATCCTTGTGTTTCATTACGTTCAACGCCCTATTTAAAGTGGTGTTCCAAGGGCCAGACGGGGAGCTCTGAGACGACCCCATGCTACTGCTTGCAGTTTCCTGTGGAAGGAACGTGAACCATTTATAAATTTGGCTTCATTAATTAGAATGCAACCATATGGAGCTAATTACGCGGGGTGTATTCCTTACCAGAACAAGCTCAAGCGCCTTGGTCATCAGATCCGTGGTAAGCTCCTTTGTTACCGGGTCCACCTTGTACCAGGCCCTGACATAGTTCCTGGTCTGCTTGTCACAGTATTTATCGAAGAGGGCCGGTAGGCCTTGCTCGGCATGCTCCGCGTCCTCCTTGTCCCATATAGGTTCCGCCACTCTGTAATCTCCGGGACCGAGTTTGTGGACCCCTAAGTTCAAGTCCCACATATCTTTCCCACACTGACTTGATTCCGCGGATGCATTGCTCTCGCACTTGATCTTGAACTCCAGGTAGTCAGCTTCGCTGATCGAAGGATATGTCTCCTTGATCTTTTCATAACTATCACCACTTAGAATCCTTCTCTTCACCGCGGCTCTCCAAGTAGCCAGGGTCGTGCTCATCTTCATGAGGACGGCATTGTTCACTTTATTTCCTGAGAGGCGTGTGTTTGCGAAGTCACCGAGGAACGTGTATCGTTCGTGCAGATTCGTGAAGAGGAGGTTGCGCAAATTCCCTCGGTCATGATGCCTTAGGTTCTCGGTGTTGATCGAGACAATGCTCCGGAGAATGCACCCGAGTTGTCCCGCGTACCCACTGACTAATTCTTTGGGCGCCGTTGGTTTCCCACTAGAGGACACTTGAGTAAATTCCTCCTTGACGGTGCCGAGCACGTTCGGGCGCCGGTCCTTCTGTTGCCTCTTTGGTTGGCTGCCATCTGTGCGTTCGCTGCCATCATCAGTGGTGTCATCCCCGACGCCACTAGGGGTTGTGTAGTCGGGATCGGTGTCTTCCGCGGCGTCCTCATAGCGGTGAGGTTCTTCCTCCATCTCCTGGGACAGCTCCCAGAATTGCTTGCCCGAACCGCCGGCCTCATCGTTGTCGGCCATGTTCGCTCTAAATAGGAAAAAAAAAAGGCTACTAGAGTTATTGGATGAGATCAGGGTAGTATCTATTCTTCTATCATATATATTTTCACATTACAGGTTATAAACACCCCTTTACCCAAAAGATTGTTCCAAGTGCACTATTGCTATCCTACTAAGTGCACTATTGCAGGTTATATATTTTCTATCCTACTAAGTGCACTATTGCTAAAGCTGGAGGGTCACACATTCATAATATCTTTAGCAAGTAGCAGTGGAATAATGCAACAGTGTTGCTGTGTTCTTAAGCTGAATGTGTGTGAGGGCACTACAGTAGTCTCCTTATGTCTTTCACTGGAATATACTGTATCGATCACTCTAACCTGAAAGCTGAGTGGGTGAGTGGGGTTCATGCTAGGTTCCATAAAGTTCCTGCTTTTATTTGACATCTAATTTGGGGTTCGTACTTTTTCTTGCTTAAACCTCCATGAAAACAATGTGCTTGCCACATATTGTGGTATTTCACTAATGGAAGGTGCCATCCTTGCATTTGCATACATGTGTGGTGTACACCTTTGTGGTAGCCGGGCGTTTAAAATAGATTGCACATTGAAAGAAGTCTTTGAAATGGTTGGGTGATCATTAGGCACCCCACTAGTACCTTTAGTTCAAAATTTCTTTCTTCTTTTACTTGAACAACCTCAAGTGCCAACAGCAAAGGGAAATGCTAGCTGCTTGCTTAGCTGTAAGTTGTGGAAATCATGCATGCCTAGTGTTGAAGTTCATCCAAGTACTTGCATTTGGTTGAGGATTGCAAGCCTCGGTTACTTATTTCTTTAATTTATAACAACTGTCAAAGTTTACAGGTGATTACACATAACAGACAAAATTGTGATCCTTTACTCCTATTTGACTACAGACAAGCACCAAACTGCCATCATCAGAAACATACATGGTGTTGTAGTAATAACAAATAGACCATATGCGCAGATATAAGCAATGTTGAACAATTCTCCCTGGTAAAAGCCATTCATGCTGATTAATTTTTGTTTCGGTTGAGAATCGGGCACCTTCTAGGTCAAGAAAATTGGGCATGACCTTTGCTAATTTTCTTGACCTAGGAGTGCCCCATTCTCAACCGAAACGGAAATTAATCAACATTTCAGGAGAAAGGGGTATTTGTCCCTGCAAACCACAGCAGCAGGTAGTGGCAGCAACAGCAAAGTAGCGATGACTCAAGCAGCAGGCCAGGAACACAATAACAGTCCATACTTGCATGTATGTAGAACATATTCATAGTCGCCTCTACAGCAATGCGGAGACACAGTCACTGCTGGGCAGTAGCAGTAAAGGACGTGCTTTTTTCAGAGGGTTAATCACATCATTGACAATAGTAACTAACAATTCAGTAGATCCCACAGGACAGTAACTAACCATGCACTAATAATCGCCTTCAAAACAGTAGATCCCACATGACGCAAGACGTAAGCAACATATACTAAAATCTGGGATATATACAGAAGTCGTGATGCACAATTTCATCTATAACAGAAAATAAGATACGAGTACAATTTGTATGACAACCATGACTGAAAAATGTTACTAAATGCAAATCCAATCATCCAGCCATGCTGTTCATACCATAGGATGTCTAATTATTTGAAGAACTTGTCCTATTTTGCAACTTAAAATGGTGAGCACCCGAAGATGCACATTACCCAGCAGAAGTCATCGTCGGAAAAATTCTTTTAAAATCGTATTCTAACATGCAACAAATTGACCACATCAAATTGCCCACATTCTATCACTGACTATTTGAGAAATCAGTGTATTTGCAACAAACAACAACAGAAAAACGGTATCAAGGGATGCTTCTGGTTGATGTTAAGCAGAGAATTTGATGAATGGACAAAATTCAACTCCGTCCACCAAACAGCTAAATGGGCTAAGTGTGATCGCTGGTTGATTGATGTGTAGTGTTTGAAGAAACAATCAGCTAGATGTGCCTTATCCTTATCATTAAATTTTGTCTGCACCTCCGTTCTTCTAATACTTTCCAGCTAGATGTGTAGTGTTTGAAGAAGTAGTCCAAAGGTAAGAAATTTACCTTGAATACCCGCCGAGAGGAGCCCGAGGTCACCGTTGGCGATGAGGCCGATGACTCGCCGGCGAAGCCCCCTCCTGGACTGCTCCTCCGAGGGGAAGCAAGAAGGGTTGGAGATGGCCGCTGCTCCCTTGCCGACTGTGCCCTAGCGGTCTCTGATCTGAGCCCGAGGAGAGCACCGAAGAGATGAGTCGGGAGAGGAGGCGACAGCGGTGAAAGAGGTAGAGAAGGAAGAGGGGAGAGGAGGCGGAGCTCACCGGGGGAAGGTGGTCTCCGCAGTGGTGGGCGACGAACGGGGGAAGGTGGTCGCCGTGGTGGTGGGCGACGAACGGGGGAAGGTGGTCGCCGCAGTGGTGGGCGACGAACGGCGATGAACGGGGGAAGGTAGTCGCCGCGGAGGAGCACGGGGGAAGGTGGTCGCCGCGGTGGTGGGCGATGAACAGCGACGGGGGCGATCGGGCGCGTGGATCTGGCGAGGGAGGGAGAGAGGCCAGAGGGAGAGAGGGGAGCAATTGGGAGTGGATGGGGTTATTTTAGTGGGGGATGGTTAGCAATGGTGCACCTTTTAACAGTACGCCATAAAAATTGATATAGTAATGGCGCACTATTTAGGTGTGCACTGTAAACACCATGGTAGCAATGGTGCACCTTCTTCTGATGCGTCATTACTATTTTTTTGGATTTTTAGTTGCATCTAATATTTTTTTAGAAAATGATCATAAATTTTAAAATGTAATGATATAAGTAGTTATTACTAATTTTCAAATACTTGCGTTGCAAAACATTTGTAAATTGGTAAAAAATTTATGAATATGAAAAAATATCATTAAATTTGAAAAAATATTCATGAATTTAAAAAATGCCCATGAAATTTAAAAATATTCATGGATTCAAAAAATATCAACAAATTCAATACTTTTTGTGAGTTAGAAAAATGTTCACATTTTCAAAAAATGTTTGCAAATTTAAGCAGGAAAAGGAACACTAAAAAATAAAATACCAGAATAAACATAAATAAAAATTGGTATATTAATGGTGCACCTTCTAGGGGTGCGCTATAAACACCATGATAGCATGGCGCACCTTTTCCTGGTGTACCATTACTAACTTTTTTTTATTTTACCAGAATAAATATAAATAAAAACAATTAAAATACCAGAAGAAAACACAAAGAAGCCCAAAGTGCCTGTAAATGATGATTTGCAACAAAACAAGAGGGAGAAGAACAAAAATTCCAAATCCAATAAGAAGGTGATCGATACTTCAACTTGGTGATGGAGAAGTTACAAAAGGAAGGTAAGTACAGACAACATTAATCCCCATTGTTTTGAACAAAAGAGGTTACTGGATAGAGGACTAGAACAGAAGAAATGCCATTTTAATATGTCAAAATACAATCGAGAAATAAAGACTACAATTTAAACCATTCTGCAAAGATTTAGAATTAAATGACATGGTTGAAATCAAGTGATACATGTAATAATTTAGTTGCATGTAATAATTGAGCTTGCCACTGACACACACACACGCGGCCGACACGTCGTGATTCGATCTTAGCTATCTTTTTACAATCTTCTTGCCTTTCTTTTTCTCAAATGGAGTTCTTCTCTTGAACGAACGTCCTTTAGGTAGGGTGGTCCTGCTTCTTCTTGTGGTGTATGGTACTTCATCGTCATCGTCATCTTCCATCTTCGGGTCGCCGTACTTGTCGAAGTCTTGCTCATTGGCGACTCCATCCATTCCGATGATGTTCCTTTTGCCTCTCCTCACGACAACACGACTGGGCTTTGACGGGTCGGTAATGAAGAAGCATTGGTCCACTTGGGAAGCTAGTACCCATGGCTTATTTTTCACGATGACGTTTGCGCCCGCGGTCTTGGATTTGGCTTCGGGTATAACCATGGTGGTGAAATACCGGTCTTCTTTTAGGACGCTCTTGGCCCATCTGACACGGAACATCAAGATCTTCTCTCCAGCATAGCTCAGCTCACAGATCTCTTCGATCCTTCCATAGTATCTGTCCTTGTCGATACCAGTGTAGGATTCCATCATTACCCCAGAGTTATGATAATTGCTCTTCATGTCCATTTCCTCGGTCTAGAACGTGTAGCCGTTGATATCATACGCCTCATAGGTCATCAAGTTGTGCTCGGCGCCCTGTGACAAGGCGAATATGAATTTTTCTTCCGCGGAATAATCCTCGTGTAAAGGGTACGACAGAAGCTTGTCCTTGAACCAACGCGTGAAACATGAGTTGTGCTCTTTGATTATATCTCCGGCCATCCTCTGTTGGCCTCGGTCATTGTACGTCTTCTCAATAAAGGTTTTGTGCTCTACCACCCAAGAATCGACCACGTCTATGTGTTATAGCGTGACTAGGTTTGCTCTTTCAAAGTCGGCGAGTCGACCCTTGAAGTCGACATGCATTTCGCGGCGACCCTCGAGGTGACCCCATCCAGCAAGCCTGCCGAGGTGCCTGTTGACGGGCAGACCAACAGGGTTCTCGATGCCTAGATAATTCGTGCAGAAGGAGATGCACTCTTCGGCCAGAAAGCCCTTACCTATGCTTCCATCTGGACGTGCCCTGTTGCGAACGTATCCTTTGATGACACCATTCAACCTTTTGAACGTCATCATGCTGTACAGGAACGTCGGCCCAAGTTGGATGATATCCTCCATGATATGGACCAGCAGATGCACCATAACATCGAAGAATGCGGGCGGGAAGTACATCTCAAGCTCGCATAGTATCACCACAATCTCTTCCTGTAGCCTTCTGAGTTGCCTCACGCCAACCGACTTCCGAGAGATGACGTCGAAAAATCTGCATAGGCCAAATAGCGTTTCACGGACGTGCGCATCCATGATCCCACAGATTGCAACTAGAAGTATCTGCGTCATCAGCACGTGACAGTCATGAGACTTCATCCCGCTGGACTTCTGCTTCGCTGAGTCCAGGTATCTGCTTATCTTCCCCGCGTAACTGTAAGAAAGTTTTACTCCTACGAGGCAGGTGAAAAACTGCTCGATCTCCTCCTGACTTAGAGTGAAGCACGCGAGAGGGCAGTCATATTCGATCTTCTTGGCCTTTTTGCCTTTGCGACGACTTTCCGTGTCCTTTGCCTCATCATCATCATCATCATCATCATCATCATCATTAGGGAGGTCTCATTGATTGCAAGTCTGCCCTTGCTTTCGACCCATCTTCAGTCCTCTCTGGCATGTTGAGCAGGGTACCAAGCAGACTCTCGCACACGTTCTTCGTGATATGCATGACATCAAGGCTGTGAGGCACACGGAGGATCTTCCAGTACGGCAAGTCCCAGAAAACAGACCTCGTTTTCCATACCTTCAGCAGCGGCTCTGGCGCCTTTCGCTTCTTTCCCGGCGGTGGGCACTCTTTCCAATTTTTCAATAGCTCGTCTATTTCCTCGCCGCTCCTCGTACGTGGGCGTCTTCGGGGTTCGGTTTCACCATCGAACAGATCCTTGCGTTTTCTCCATGAGTCATCATCGTGAAGCCACCTTTGATGTCCCATGAACACGGTTTTCGAAGGCTTGGGATATCTATCTAGCTGGGGATACGTTGTGTCATCCATGCACCTGACGCATGCACAAAATCCGTGGACCACCTGCCCCGCGACATATCCGTAACCGAGATAGTCGTGCACCGTCGTGAGCAGTGCGGCTCTCATAGGGAAATATTCTTTCTCCGCGGCGTCCTACGTATTGGCCGGCGTTTTCCACAGCGTGTCTAGCTCCTCTTTCAGCAGCCCCAGATACAGATTGATGTCGTTCCCTGGTTATTTCGGCCCTTCAATTAGCATACTCATGTGAATATACTTCCTCTTCATGCACATCTAGGGGGGAGGTTGTACATCCACACAAACACAGGCCAGGTGCTATGTGTGCTTCTCTGGTTGCCAAACGGATTGACTCCATCGGAGCTTGCGCCCAGCACGATGTTCCTTGGATCATCCCCAAATTCTAGGTGTTCGAAGTTCAATGCTTGCCACTGGCTCGCATCCTTAGGGTGACTCAGCATCTTGTCTTTTTTATTTATCTCCGGATCATTTCCGTCATCTTCTCACTTCTTCTCCTCCCTATCCGCGTGCCAACACAGGAGCTTTGCTAGCTTAGGGTCCGCGAAATACCGCTGCAGACGAGGAGTGATCGGAAAGTACCACACCACTTTTCGAGGAGCTTTCTTCCTTTTCTTGTATCGAGTGACGCCGCAGACCAGAAATATGGTAGACTCCGCTTTCTCGTACCGATAAATGATGCAATCATTCATGCACACATGGTATTTCATGTGCGGTAAATCTAGAGGACACACGATTTTCTTTGCCTCCTCGAAACTGGTCGGGCACTTGTTCCCCTTCGGAAGACGTTCGTGCCAGAATGACATGTTCTCATCGAAGCATGCGTCGGTCATTTTGTGTTTTACCTTCATCTCCAGAGCCATGAGCGTTACTTTCAGGCGGGTATCCTCAGGCCTGGATCCTTCATACAATGGAGTAACCGCGTCTATCTCCATTTGATCCAGCTTGGCTTTCTCTCGGGCGGTAGCTCTTGCGTTACCCGTCTGCTTGAGAAGCAGCTCTTGAATATGAGGGTCCTGCACCCATCCCATCGATGGTCCATCGTCGTCTGCTCTGGCATCTTCATCTTCATGATCATGCCCTTCGTCTTGATCTTCCTCATCATCATGTCCGGCATCTTCTACATGATGACCGTGTCCTGCATCTACTTTGTGATCATGTCCTGGAGATTATTCGTCTTCTCGCCCGCCCTCGTCGCTATTGTCTTGCTGTCCTTCCTTATTTCTTGCCCGCCCCCCATGGACGACTTCATAATCATCTTCATCACCTTGCCACCGATAGCCAGCCATGAAACCACGCACGAGCAGGTGGTCCCGCACCTGTTTGGAATCCGGGTCCATAAGGCTCTTCAGCTTGCATCTTCGACACGGACATCATATCTCTGTCTCGTTCTTTTGAAGCATCTCGCCCTTCGCGGAGCTCAAAAACCTATTCACGATGCCTTCGGTCAACGTGCGGACCATGGTCACCTACAAGGTAGAGCAAAATGATATTTTAGAACCAAAAAAAAGTTGGCATGACTTTGCCTAAAAATAGGACCAAAAAGAATGCATAGTGCCAAATTCTCGCCGAAACGGAAATGAATCAACATTCCGGCAAAATATTGTCAACTATCGCATTTCAAATACCGGTACCTGCAAACACAAACATATGCAACACCACAAACATACGTAGATCTAGGCCATAAAAAGTGTGTACGTTGTTGGAGGGAGAAAAAAGTAGATCTAGAACATAAAGAAAGCTTTCCCCTTACTTCCCTATCAAAAAAAGGAAATTTAACCACTTAATTTGGGTGAATCTATGGTGCAAATGAGGTGAGGAGGAGGAGGCAGCCGAGACCAAGCTTGGTAGAGGTGGAGAGAATGAAGTGGGGAAAGTGAGTGTGGTAGGTGGCTGCCAAAAATGTATAGCTACTCTCAGGTTACCAATGGCGCACCTCCTAAGAATGTGCCATTGGTAACCAAGGTTACTAATGGCGCACCTGGTGCATGGTGCGCCATTGCTAGTTTTGAAAAAAAATAAAAAAATAATTGTTAGTAGTGGCGCACCGAGGGTGTGGTGCGCCATTACTAGTTAAAACTAGTAATGGCGCACTATCCACTGGTGCGCCATTGCTAGTTTTAAAAAAAAACAATTGTTAGTAATGGCGCACCGTGGGTGTGGTGCGCCATTACTAGTTAAAACTAGTAATGCCGCACTATCCCCTAGTGCGCCACTGGTAAGTCTGGGGAGGGGTGTGGGGCCAGGACAAAACTAGTAATGGCGCATCACATACCAGGTGCGCCATTAGTAATATGGCCATTAATGACGCACCACATACATGGTGCGCCATTAGTGTTCATATTAGCTATAGCCGTTTTTCTAGTAATGAGCTTTTCGGCTGGAACGCTGAAGACACATTTTTTCGGATTGAGTGATATGTCGTATGTTTGGAGATTGTCAAATGTGAGGCGGAGATCGTCCACCAATGATTCGACGTGTTTAGTCTTGATGACCACGTTGTCTATATATGCTTCTACTGTCATGCCAATTGGTTTTTCCAAGCATGTTTGAATCATGCGTTGGTAAGTAGCACCGGTGTTTTTAAGACTAAAAGGCATAGTGTTGAAGCAGAAAGGCCCATACGGGGTGATGAACGCCGTTGCGGCCTGGTCAGATTCCTTCATTTTAATCTCATGGTATCCGGAGTAAGCGTCGAGGAAACACAATGAGTCTTGTCCCGCGGTCGCATCCGTAATCTAGTCAATGTCGGGCAGTGGGAAAGGGTCTTTAGGGCAAGCCTTATTGAGGTCTTTGAAATCAACACAAAGGCGCCAAGATTTATCCTTCCTCGGCACCATGACCAAGTTGGCTAGCCAATCCGGGTGTTTGATTTCTCTGATGATTCCGGCCTCGAGTATCTTGGCTAGCTCCTCCCCCATCACTTGTCCTTTGGGTTCGGAAAATCGCCGTAGCGTTTACTTGACTGGCTTGAACCCCTTAATTATGTCGAGGCTATGTTCGGCCAGTCTGCATGGGATCCCGGGCATGTCCGAAGGGTGCCAGACAAAGATATCCCAATTTTCACGTAGAAACATGCGTAGGGCAGCATCTACCGTTGGATCCAGCTGTGCTCCGATGGATGTTGTTTTGTTAGGATCCGTCAGGTGCACTTGAAATTTAACTATTTCATCTGTTGGTTTGAAAGATGTGGATTTAGGTCTCTTATCAAGAATCACATCATCTTTTTCCACCATGGATCGCAGGATGGTTAGTTCTTCGGCCGCAAGGGCTTCAGATAGTGCCTGAAGGGCCAAGGATGCGGTTTTGTTTTTGGCGCGAAGTGCTTTATAAGGATCACTTGTAACTGTGATTATTCCGTTGGGCCCTGGCATTTTGAGCTTCATGTACCCGTAATGGGGTATGGCTTGGAAGCGTGAGAAAGCGTCCCACCCTAAAAGGGCATGATATCCGCTATTGAAGGGGGCCACATGGAAGAGCAACTCTTCGGACCTGTAATTCTCTGGCAAGCCGAATACTACATCAAGTTTGATTTTCCCCGAACATCGTGCTTCTCGACTGGGGATGATGCCTCGAAAGGTGGTACTGCTTTGCTCGATGGTGTTCTGTCAATATGCATTTTGTCAAGCGTGTACTCATGGATGAGGTTAAGCCCACTGCCGCTGTCCATGATCACTTTGGTAAGTCGAAAGCCATCCACAATTGGGTTTAGAACCAGGGCGGCGGGTGCCCGGACTAATGGGGCCCTTGGTTCGTCGTCAACAGTGAAGGTTATTGCCGCACCGTTCCATGGGATCATTGTGGTTACTTCATGGATTTCGACGAGGACACGAAGCGCCCTCTTACGCTGATTATTTGAAGAGAAAGTCTCGAAGACTGTAAAGACGTTGAGGTCGTCATCCGAGAATGCTTCTCTGGGGTAGTGGTGGTGAGGATGGCCTCGCCACTTTTAGCCACTTGCCAGAGTACCCAACATGCCCGAAGGCTGTGAGTTGGTTCAGTGATCGGCGTCGCATGTATCTGACAGGGTTTGTCGAGGAGTTCGTCAAGAACAGGCATGTATCCCGCAAAGGGTTTGTTTTTCTTGTCGATGGGCTTATGACTAGATGCCTCATAAGGGTGTACCCGTTTTGCCCGGGCAGTGCACTGCTTAAAGGCAACAGGTTCCAATTGGGTTTTTTGGGCCTTCCATATGCTTTCCATCGCGTAGTACTTTCGTACTACGGCAATAATTCTATGAAACTCTGTATGCGACGGCGGTTGAGGGCATTCCGAATTCCCTCGTCGGTGCAATTGCGATGAAAGACCGAGACTGCGTCGTCGTCGCAACAATCTTTGATCTTGTTTTTGACAAGTAGGAACCTGGCCCAAAAGTGATGGACCGTTTCCTGAGGTTGCTGCCATACATACATCAGGTCATATATGTCTGGAGGGCCTGAATTACTTGGAGAGTATTGATTGTGGTGGGTGGGTGGGCTAAAACTTGAATCCCGACCCAAAATTGCGTTCGAAGCTTGTAAAATCTCCGAGGTCACCGGTTCAGGTCCAGGAAGGTCCAAGTGCTCCCCGGACGCTAAGTCCGACCCTGAGTTTGGGGGACACGAAGTCTCATCCACGGGATGGGTAGCCGGTTCAATGGGTTCGGAGATCCGAACATAGCTAGTTTTCAACTTAGGGGAAGAAGCATTTTCGGCTCGTTCCTCGACAACCGCCACCAGGTGAGTGATCGGTGGGAGATTAATTTCCCTCTGGTCGGGTTTAAGCCTGATCTGATCATAATTCGTTGAAAGCCCCAGGGCAGCGATGCGATCTAGCAGCTCGTTTAAGGACGAGATATCTGTCGGATCCATCTTTTTGGAGTGTTCGAGATCGATGCAGAGGTGATGTTTGGCGACCGCGGGGGACGTCGTCGGCTTGAAGGCCGTGTGGGCATCCATGGTGAAACCATCGAGATGGAGGACATGTCCTGAAGTCAGGCTCCATCCAGAAGTGATATCGTTGTTGATGCCAAGGCGAGCCATAGATCACATTTCGTGACTGCACAACGGAGCTCTCAATGAATGCACCAATGTCGGTGTCAAAACCAGCAGATCTCGGGTAGGGGGGCCCAAGTTGTGAGTCTAAGGATCTATGGTAACGAGGGACAATGGGGACACGATGTTTACCCAGGTTCGGGCCCTCTTAATGGAGGTAAAACCCTCGTCCTGCTTGATTGTATTCGATGAGTATAGGGGTTACAAGAGTTGATCTACCTCGAGATCGTAATGGATAAACCCTAGATGTATAGCCTATGATTATTCTGATGGCCTATACGAACCAAACCCTCCAGTTTATATATACACCGGAGGGGCCTAGGGTTGTTCAGAGTCGGTTTACAAGGGAAGGAAGTATTACATCCGGACACTCAACTTGCCGTCCACGCATACAAGAGTCCTACCTGAACACGGGGGATGGTTTTCTGCTTTATCTTCATGGCCCATCAATCCGGCCCATATCGAATAGGCCGGACACCTAAGGACTCCCTCACTCACCATGATTCAAACTTGCCATCCTGCCATCACCCATCGTATTTCTAACAGAGAAGCATGAAGTTCTTACATACTCCCATACATGTGTTGCACCATCCTACCATTCATATGCATGTAGTACAAGGAATATTGCTGGGGGCGCGGGGTGGGGACTACCTTCTGATTGCGTAGGGGGTAGGCAGTGTGAGAGGACGACAGTCGGGGATGGGGTACCCGACGGTGGCCGATGCATGGGAGGACGATGGCCAAGGGGAAGAGGGCCTCGATGGCTGATGCAGGGGAGAACATCGGCGATTGGAAGCGCTCAACGCCGGCGGAGGAAGAGCCACCAGATGGCTCGGAAGAAGGCGGAGTCTAGGGCATGGCCATAAAGGAAAGTTCGTCACTATCTGACTTTGCGAGGTCTAGGCAATCCTGCCTAGAGATGTCACCACCCATGGGTCGGGACTAGTGTCATTGTCATCACAGCCAGCGAAGTTTTTTCACCACTTCTTGATTTTGAAGCCGTTGTCGTCTGTTATGCAATCCCGGATCCATTAACACCAGCGTTTTCGCGTTTCCAGCCTGCCAACCATGACCGACCATCCATGAGTCCATTGAGATTTATGCCGGGCACCATGGCTCTAAGACCAATTGTTATGTGATCTCGGGTCCACTAACACCAGCGCTTTCGACCCACATGCATCAACCAGACCTAACCAGAGAGCAATAAGAACTTATGAGAGGCCTTGGGCCCTCTCCCCCCAAGGACTGACCTATTAGGAGGGGACACCCTCACGCTTATAAATCTTGTCCTATCTCCCCCACAACCGATGTGAGACTAAACCCAACAATAGCCTCCTCTGTCACCACAGTTGCCGAGCCCCGCCGACCGCTTGCTCCACGTACAACTTGCGCTCCGCTCCACCAGCTCGGGTACTGGTGGCGGGGATCCGGCATGTACTCCTTGTAGGTGGCCTCCCCGGCGAGTAGCTCCCTCACCTCTCGGTCCTCCCTTGCCACCTGCGCGCTGACCATCCCTGGCTCAACCGGATCGATGCACAGCAGCTCACCCCAGTCAAAGTTCCGGCAGACATCGGCGCTACGTAGCTGGACTGACTAGATGTCGTATTCGTGGGCGGCTTGCTTGGCGGAGTGAAAGGAGCCGAGCCACATCTTTTTGTGGGTCTTCCGGTCGGTGATTTCGGCCACCCACGTCCCTCACGCCCGCTGGCGTAAACCGTGGTACTTCCTCTGTGGTGGTGGTGACGCGGGGAGGTCGGGGAAGCCGGGAGACCACCGGATGTGGCCACGGTGTCGCGGCGGCAGCGTGAGGAGGATGCGCCCGCGCTGCGCTCATGGCTTTATAAATAACAAATTAAATTAATCTTTCAGGATAAAATGAGCAGATTGGTAGTCAGTTGTTTATTTGGGAAGGGGCTTTAAGATTTTTTTATCAAGGATTTGAGGGTGAAGGATTTTTGGGTCGCTGATTTGAAAATTACTTCTATAGACCATGTTTGTTTGAGTAGGCATTGCCACATAGAAGCACTTGTTGTGCCGTTTGCTGATTGCAATTGCTGCATCAGGTTGAACTGATGTCGTTTTTCTTATTTTGTTTTTTCTCCTAAGGTTTGGTGTCTACTCTAGAAAATCTAAATAAGAACAACACTAGAGTTTGAATTTTTTAGAGAATAAGAAATGCAATCATCTTATCGAGCATGATGGCAGATTTATTGTCATTCTAGGTTAATTTGTTAGTGCTACATATTGATGAACTTAATTTGTCATTCTAGGAGACGTAACAACCAAGTTGGAGGGAGTGATGGACGTACTCCATTCATGGAGTAATAAGACAGTGGGCTCGGTCCCAAGGAAGATAGAAAAGACACTCCATTCATGGAGTATTAAGACAGTGGGCTCGGTCCCAAGGAAGATAGAAAAGACACGCAAGGAACTGGAAACTATAATACACAGCAATAATCCAAATAAACAGGCGATCCAAAAAAGGTTAGAAAAGGAGCTAGATAGTCTGCTAGAGAAGGAAGAGCTATTCTGGAAATAAAAATCAAGGATGGATTATCTTCGTGATGGTGATAGAAATACAGACTTTTTTCACCGCAAGGCGACTTGGAGGAAAAAGAAAAATAATATTAGTCAGCTTGAGAAAGATGATGGTACAGTGACGGATAACATTCAGGAGATGGAGGCGCTTGCTACATCCTTCTTTCAGAATTTATACACAGCCAATCAGGCAGTACAACCTGAAATTATTTTAGATAAAATCAAGCCGTTAATCACAGAGCAGGTAAATGAAATGCTGCGTAGTGAATTTTCCGATGAGGAGATCAGTAATGCATTGTTCCAAATAGGTCCTCTGAAGGCTCCAGGTGCGGATGGGTTCCCTGCTAGATTTTATCAAAGGCATTGGGGTACTCTGAAAAATGAGGTGGTCAAGGCAGTAAAAGAGTTCTTTAGTTCGGGCATCATGCCAAAAGGAGTTAATAATATTGTTATAGTGTTAACACCGAAGAAGGAAAACCCGAGCTCCCTAAAAGACTATAGACCTATCAGCCTATGCAATGTAGTGTACACAATTGTTTCAAAATGTTTGGTTAATAGATTGAGACCTCTGCTCCATGATTTGATAGCCCCAACGCAAAGTGCCTTCATCCCAGGGCGAATGATTACGGATAACGCTCTGATTGCATTTGAATGTATCCATAGAATCCAAAAAAGTTCTGACACAAAAGGAAAATATTGCGCATACAAATTAGACCTCGCAAAGGCCTATGACAGAGTTGACTGGAAATACCTCGAAGGGGCGATTAGAGGACCGGGTTCTGTTGATAAATGGATACAATGGATCATGACTTGTGTCAAAACAGTAAAATATTCCGTCCGTGCTTCAACGGAACCTGTTGCAGAACTTCACTCCTACATGTGGTTTGAGATAGGGAAATCCACTTTTCCCTTATATTTTTCTCTTTGTCGCTGATGGGCTCTCACGTCTAATACATAGTAAGGTGGAAGCTGGTGAAATACAGGAGCTAAAAATTTGTCGACAAAGCCCTAGTATTTCACACCTTTTATTCACGGATGACAGCCTGTCATTTTTCAAAGCAAACAATGATCAAGCCAATAAGGTGAAGAACATTCTAGACAATTATGAGAGAGCCACTGGACAGCTAATCGGTACATCTAAATGCTCCCTGCTCCTTGGAAACAAATGTTCACAAGAGGATGGACATGAAGTAATAAATATCCTGGAGGTAGAGACAGTGAGCTTTGAGGAGAAATATCTGGGTTTGCCGATTCCAGAAGGACGTATGGCAAAAGGGAAATTCAAGCAAACACAAGATAAAGCGAGGAAAAGAATGAATGATTGGACTGAAAAATATTCTTCTAGTGGAGCCAAGGAGACACTAATTAAATCAGTGTTTCAAGCGATACCCACCTTTGCAATGAGCGTTTTCAAGTTCTCAGCAACCCTCTGTGAGGAGCTCATGCACATGACCAGAGACTTTTGGTGGGAAGATGATAAAGATCGCCGACATATTCACTGGTCGAGCTGGGAGAAACTTACAAAATGAATAAGCCAAAGAGGTATAGGATTCAAAGACTTGAGTTTTTAACCAGGCTCTCCTCGCTAGGCAAGCTTGGTGACTTATTGGACATCCCGGCAGCTTGTGCGCGAGAGTACTCAAGGCGAAATACTACCATGGGGCTGATCTGCTAGACACGGGCGTTTATTCACAATGCGTCGCCGGGTTGGCAGGGGCATCATGCATGGTTTGGAACTCCTTAAAAAAGGATGTATCTGGCGCATCTACAATGGTAATAGTGTCCATATTTGGAGAGACAATTGGATCCCGAGGGGAAACATGAAAATAAACACAAATCCGACAAACTCCCGAACCCATTGGGTAGCGGACCTCATCGACCCGGAGACCAACGCATGGAAGGAATATAATATCAGGCATATATTTACACGGGAAAACACAAATGATATTTTGAGTATCCGACTCCCAAATTATGATAAAGATGATTATATTGCTTGGCATCTAGAAAAGAACGAAATTTTCACTGTTTGTAGTGCATACCGGTTAGCCATGGATGAAAAGAACTCTGAGGTGATTGGATCCAACCACAATACCTCAGGGGATCGTGGTATTTGAAATAATATCTGGAAGACAAATGTACCCCCAAAAGTCGTATTTTTACATGGAGACTAGCGACTGAGTCATTGGCCGTTCAAACTAATAGATTCCGTCGCATCCCATGCCTCACTCCGATTTATAATATATGTGGGGCCAATGACGAAACAGGCTTCCATATGGCACAACGATGCACGTTTGCAAAGGCCCTTTGGCACGAATTGAAGCATGTATGGAACTTTCCCCCTGAGCATGAAATAGAATACACAGGGAGGGATATGAAACAAAAATTATGCTTTTTTGGTGGCGTGTTTGGCACCATAGAAATGATGCGATCTTTGTAAAAGGTAAAGCAAAAATTTCCCACTCTGCTCATTTTCTGCAAAACTACCTTGTAAACCTCCGCTTGATTGCGGATGGAATCTCTGAGATATATCGAAAAGGGAAAAGTCCTATGGTTAAATTACCAAATGTGAAACAACATGATAACCCAAAGGAAACTGGATGGCAAAAACCAGAGCTTGGATGGGCAAAGGTCAATGTTGATGGAAGTTTTCTGGAGGAAACTAGGAGTGGAGCGTGGGGCTCCGTGGTTCGCGACCATGATGGAAGAATTATTTTATCAGTTTGGGATTATATTCTGCGGTGCAATGTAGCCGATTGTGCGGAAGCCATGGCTTGCCTAGAAGGACTTCGGAAGGTGATGTCTGGTACGGATCTACCCTTAATCATTGAGACGGATTGCAGTTCGGTGGTAAAGATGCTCAACCTCTCGTCTGTTGATAGATCGGAAGTTGGAGCCATTACGAAGGAATTTCAAGCCATCAAACAGGGGAACAGAGAAGTTAGAGTTAGCAAAATAGATAGAAAAGACAATAGTTTAGCTCATAATCTTGCCCAGTTTGGGCATAGAGAGTTGCGTGGTGGGGTTATGCAAGGCACAGTGCCAACCTGCGTGTTGAGCATGGCCTTGCGCGATTGTACGAACTATATTTTCTCGACTTAATTAATACAACTCTCTATTTCAAAAAAGTATTAATGTATCTTTTTTTATATCACAGGTGTGTTTGTGCCACTGCAGAACTACCAGCTAGTACTACTCTGGACGACTACCAGCTGTAATCTCCCTGGATCACTTTGCTGTAGTAATTTTTGTGTATGAATAACTCAACTGTAGTTTGCCAGTAACTACTTTCAAAAATGCTACCCTCATGCAGGCAGAAAAAATGGTACACTGATAAGCACCTACCATGCCCCCAAATGTGATTTCAACTGTAGTTAATGGTATACTAACAAGCACCTACAATGTCCCTATTTTTTTACCTGGGCCCCTAAAATAACTTTAGTTGTAGTTGGTCTTTAGATATGGGTATATATGAAAATAAAGTAATAAACAACTATGTATGTCATTCTATCCTTCTGCTAATTAGTTGTTTTGCAGTTTCTTTCTTTTTGTCAGCAATATGCCGCATGTTTCAGTTTAAGCATAGCACATGGAGTAGTTATATGGTCCTTGCGCCTGTGGTTTACTAGATTGCCAGCAACGATTCAGAGGTTAGTTCCTTTAATCAAGTCTTGATGTGACATAGATGTGGGAGAAAACATTAACCTGATTCATAATGTACTTCCTCTGCAAAGAAATATAAGAGCGTTTAGATCACTACTTTAGTGCTTCAACGCTCTTATATTTCTTTACGGTGGAAGTTTCTATCTATCATGCAGCAGGTAGTGAAAAAAGTTAAATAGCACCTCTCTGCTTTTGGCACTGTTTGTAAACCATGGAAAGTTGCAACATCCCCCCCCCCCCCCCCCCCCCCAATGTCTAGAAATTCTTATGCCCCTATCGCTTTTGTTCATGATTGACAACTGTTCTCCTCTAAAATCTGAAGTTCTTGCAAGGTCCACTGTTTGGTGCAAAAGTAACTAAATAACTCAAAAGTTTGCAAGTTCATGTAAGTAGTAGCTGTAAGATGCATTAGCATGCTCATTTTCTCAGAAAAAAATTCTTGTTTTCCTTTTATGCAAAATTTTGACCTTTCTTCTCTAAAGTTCCTTATAGGAACAAAAACACTTCAAGTTGCAAATTGTGAAGAAGCAAACAGGATAGATTTATGAATTCTGTAAATCTACCTGAAATGGAGGGTTGTGAAAACATCACTTGACACAAAAGTTCAACATCCACTTGACACAAGATACTTAATTTATGTCTACAGATGCTTCACATAGATAGAGCTAATCAATCTACATACACACTGTAGGTGTGCCATATATCTTTTAAGCAAGAATAAGTAGCTAGGGACCCAGACAAAGAAACCCACTAATTAGACGGCAAGAGTCATGGCCGCATGTGTAAACGTTTTGCTCTAGGAAAGAGCATTACTCTATTTCTCTCAGACCATCATGCCTCATTCAGTGGTGTTCGCACACGAACACGCCACCGTGTACCTTCAACGCCGAGCGTGATGCACCGCAGCTCACGTCGAAGGAGACCCGCCGAAAGTGCGGTACGTAAGACAATCTGGCGACCGCTTTTGTAGACCCGAAACCCCACACGCCCGAGAGGGACCCCGTCAGGGCCGTGCGACGGCTATGGGATGCCCTAGGTCGGCCTGACCGCCCCTAGGGCCTCGAGGTTCGCCGCCCTGCAACAAGAAGAACGAATGAAGAAAGAGAAAGAAGAAGAACAAGGGAGATAGATAAAGGTAAAGGTAAAAAGTGGTAGATGATTTGATCGATTGTGTGTTGTTCAATCGGCCGTCACCCCTTATAGATATATAAGAGGCGGCTGGACTTCCCGTGCAAGGAAAAGGCTTGGATTCACATCCAAAACCCTAGTCAAATTCGGATTGGTTTTGTCCGAACTTTCCAAAACTGTTCGGTTTAAACTGGCTGCACCTTGTGGGTCTTTTTTGTGGTGGTAAACGATCTCGGATGGAAACGAGCCCAAAATCAATCTTGGCCGTTTCGACGAGACGAACAATTTTCATGTTGAATGTTTTTTGATCAGAGGTCATCTTGAGGGTCAAATCGGTCACGCAAAACAGGCTATTCCCTCGCGCTACCCATCAGACATGTGACTGGTGGGGCGCGCCACATCTCGCCTCGTGACAGGGCTGCACTCCGATTGCTCTAACTTTTGCATACGGACTCGGATTTGGACGATTTTTATATCAAAATCGATCGTTTCAACGAGACGAAGACAACCTGTGTAGATCAATTTTCCATTTGAGGTCGTCTTGGGGCTTAATCGGCCAAACTGTACTCTGAATATAAGATCTTAGTACTTTGAGCATAGTTTCGGCCTTCGAGATGAAACCGGACGGCGATGAACCAGACTTCAAAGATATTCATATCAACAATACGGAACTCTTTCATGTAGATCACTTCTCCATTTAAGGCCATCTTAAATAAGTTCTTGACCGTGCCAAAATCTGGTGTCAACACATGCCCCCCTGTTTTTGGCAAAGCTTGTGTGCCAAAAAATAACTTGCACATAGCTTACTCTAAGGACGATGTCAACACTCCATCGGCCATTTTGCATATGCTTAGGACGATAAGTTTATATCGACCATTGCTTGTGTGAATATTATGATGCAAGCTTGGGTGACTTTCCCAACTTCATTAATCCGACTATAAAGTTTCATAGGTATGCATGTCAAGACCATCCATCAACCATATTGTCCACCCTTCTGCTAGGATCTTGCAGATAATCAACAATGAGCTTTCTCGAATCCTTACTTTGTCTGCATAAAAGTTTCATTAGTGGCCGAGGTGGTGAGCTCCAATTCGGCCTTTACCTATGTTGGCAAGAATAAGCATCGGCTATTGATAGATGTGCAATACACCATGACCGACGTGGTAGCTGGATGCTTACTAAGCCAACTATCTCCAATTATCATGTCTAGATATATGAGTAATGCTAAAATAATCCGAAGTACAAATTATATCTAGACATTTATCAAGATAAACATGAAGTGATTCGTCAAAACATTGAAAAACTTTGGATATTAGTTACACTACTAATAACGAATCACCGAAAGCCTCAATATGGCTAATATCATGAGGAGACATATAAACAACACCAACACCTTGGCCATTGCTACAAATTTAACCATCAATATATAATCTCCATAGTATTAGAAAGACAAGGCTAATATCAACATTATGCATGTCATTAATCCAATGTTCAGTAATAAAATCAGCTATGATTTGGCCTCTTATAGATCTCAAAGATGCATAAGCTAAATCATATCCAAACAAAGTATAAGCCCACTAGCCAATTCTGCAACTATGAATTGGTCTATGCAACATATATTCAATGACATCGGTCATGATGTCTCAACTCCATTCAATCAATAATATAGGCATACATATAAATTTCCATGAGCACGTACCTTATCCCGCTCTCCAATCGGACTAAGGACGATGTTAGAATACTACACCGGCCATGAGTTGACATAATCTTAGGACGATAGATAAATATCGGTCATTACCATGTAAACTTCATTCAAAGCACATATAGCCGAAATAAACAAATGAAATGACAAATCAAGTATTTCGGTCCTTCGGATCAGCAACAAACTTGTAGCTAATCAAATGTATAGTGACTTGGTAATTGCATCCACGGATTAAAATAAGCCCATTGAGGGTCACCAATCATACCTGATGACGAATTCCATGGCATAGGCGGTAATAGCATAGTTGAAGAATATGGACAATATGTAGAGCGAACTTTCTGAAACCTTCGGCTTGGTCCTTCATAGTTTTCAATCTTTTCCTTCTTCACCTTTGCCGCACTTCTTGTAATGGAAGCTTGCACATAATTCTTATTTTTGAGCACTTTCTTTAGGAACCCATGCCATGTTCCTTTCTTCAAGTTCTTGTGCACTAAGTTTTTGTAATTTCTTATTTTTGCCAATATGATAAGCCGAGTGGGCATTTCGGCTGTGATTCTGTTTTGACCAATGTCAATTCATTTTGGCCTTGTGCATCCTCAACTTCTTTTCTTCAGATTTGGCACTTTTATTTTTAACAATTGATTGCTCCAATTTTTTGCCTTTTGTAGCCAATGTCAACACTTTAATTGGCTCTTTATTATTTGACATCAAATCTGAAGTAGCACACTTACGACCATCTTTCTTTACCCAGTATACTTGCTTGACCACCTCTTTCTTCGTCCATGGGGTCCGGACCGATTCCTTATGATTGAAACGGTCTTTAACATGTGATTGTTCAAATGTTGATCTTCTCGGAGCTGCATAATATTGGCGAGATGGTCTAAAATAAGATGGAGAATGTGCCCTTGTATCACACCTGTCCCATGATGGATATGGATCTATATGAGCATAGGGAGGCATCCACGGCATTGGCATTGGTGTACCAAAATAAGGTTATGAATATGTTGCATTGAAATTCTTACTTTGCCAATACCGATCCTCATATTTGCGCCTTGGGGTGATTTTGGATTCTTTGCATGATTTGGCCGATAAGCATTCTTCTCTTCACTCTTCTTTTGATATTTTTCCCATAGTTCAGCGAAGGTGATTTTTGACCTCTTACACTTGCGCTTATTTCGGCCATTGTTTTCTTTTGGTTTGCTTTCATCGATCATTGGATTTGCTTGCTACCCCCCAGTCCTTGGCGTCTCCATTATAGCTTTGATGGAATTCTTGCCCTCAAGATTATGTTCATTATGCTCTTCAACAGCTTTTTTACTTGAAAGATTGATACCATCACCTGCAGTTTTTACCTTCTCTTTAAAAGGAATGGCTTGAAGCAGCCGATGCAAAAACTTTTTGCCATCGGGACCAATCGGAATAGACTGGTCATCTCTTGGTGTTTCAGCAAACTTCAACCGTCTTTTTTCAATGGCCGATTTAACTATTTGACGAAACATGTTGCAATCCTAAAATTATGCTTGAACGAATCATGCAACTTACAATACATTCGTCCTTGGATAGATGGCTCAACATGGCGATCAAGAATTCTAATATAATTATTTGTCAACAATCTCTACTCTTATAAAAAAACCGAGTTGGTGATGATGGTGTGCCTGCCATCTTGCAAGATAGACCGTTTGATCTATATCTGACGGATAGAAAGCAAACTATGGCAATTTTGCAAAAAGATACCTGCACCTCTCTCCATATTTGCAGATAAGGCCTTCACTTGTTCATCCTTATCTCCCGCAACCTCATTGTTGAGCAATTAAAAAAGGAAACCTCTGGAACAATCTAGCATGGTGGCCGCATGGGTTTTTACACTCCTCACCCTATCTCTTCTCTTTCTCGAAATATCATTAGTTTTTACACATGGGATTACTCCCGCATGGGTCAATCACAACATGTGTTTTATAAAAAAATGCATCTTGATGCTCCGTGCAATGCACGTGCATCTTGCTAGTAAATTAAATATTTGATCACACATGCTTGAATTGAAGGTAAACTTTTTATTATTTAGCCAGTCTTGGTGTGAGAACGGCTTTGGAGGTAAGAAAACGAATGGTTCACATTTGGAATCTCCTCATTCGGCTATGCAATGCGTTTTGCACTCTATATCCGATGGCTTTCGATAAGATATCAATAGCATCGGTTTTCTCAACAGAATTTACTCTTGGCTTTAAATTTCTGAAACGAAAATAGTTAGAACATACATGTCTCAATTGAGACCAAATGTAAGCCAAGTAAGAAATAAGCAAAGCTACCCAATTAGATATGAACTTTAGATAAAGAAATGAGGGAAGCTTTGGCTGCAACAATAAGTCATTATCGTTCTTTATAAATGGCTCACTGGGTTGACCGATATGTTTTATAACAATTTTATTGCTACCAAGTAAATTACCCTTCTTCATTGGTCTTTCAAAATTACTTATGAGGATTTTTCTAATAGATGCGTCAATAATGAAGTCGTGAGCAAATCTGAAAATAGGTAAACTACTCCTATGCATACCTCTTCAAATACGTTGGGAGAGCATGATGGTGGTGTGACTTGAACAATATCTTGCTTTGTCTTTGCATGACTCTCCAACGCCTTGTCATCATCTTTTTCTTTATTCCGTGCATCATTACTTTGAAGATTCTTATCAGTCGAACTTTGTTCAGCTACTTGCTTTTGTCCTTGAGTCTTGTCAATTTCTACGACACGGAACTCATAGGGCAGGAAGTAGGTTCCATTAACTTCAAAAAAAATCAAGCATGGTTGTTTTGCTATGCTTGCCATGCCCTTTCTCAATAATGCTTGCCTCTTTGGATTTGATGGATTCGGAATATATAATATTTGATTCGGCTTTTTCAACCGAAGCACTTTCATGTTCCAAATCATCCTTCTTTTCATTGATACTATCAATTGGCAATGCTTCTTTTATCTGAGCCAATTCCTTTTCTATTTGTTTCTGGCGGTGAGCGGCAAAATTGGCTTTAAGTTTTTTCTCAATTTCAGCCCTCTCCAGATATGATTGCCTCCCAATGCTTTTAGATTCTTTCGGCAATGACACACGGGTGTTGCCAAAATTTTGCAATTGTGTAGGGGGTGTATAATATGATGTAATACTAGGTGAAGGCATATGCATTGTTGTAAAACCATATTTTTTCTCGCCAATTTTATTAATTGGCAAAGATTCATCTTCTTGCAAAACTCTAGCTTTTATTGCGGCATAATCAGGAAATAGCCCTTTTTCATGTTGTTCAAGGCAAATAGCACTAATCCTCTTATTTTGGGCTAAACTCTTCAATGCAGCCGCCACTATCTCATCTTCTACAATATTGGGCACAACCGCTCCTTTAGAATTTACATTTATTTGGCTATAACCAGGAAGGTGTGAAGCCGAATTATGAGCATCTACAGTTGTGTATGGTGCCGAAAAATTACTAACATGAGGTGTAGCATTTGATGGTTGAGAGTAACTGGCCGAATAGCTAGTACTAGCATGGCCAATTCTCCCATCCATCGGCAAGTTTGGATTGACATATTGCAAGTTCGTTGCCGATGAATAAGAAGGTGGATACTTTGTTGGATGCTATTAGAAGTTCTAACTTGGGGTGTTTCAAATTGATTAATCGAACTCATCATGTTGCTCATCGGCATATGAATTTGCTGGGTTGCCGATGCATGTGAGCTGGAATACATATGTCTCATGTTACTAGTATCATAAAAAGTTGAAGCATGTAAATTACTTTGAATCGGCCCTTGCATGTAGTTAGATGCATAATTGAAAAAACTAGAGTTGGCCGATAGAGTATACTCATTGAGTGATCTAGTAACACCATATGAATTATTTGCATCTACAGTAGGGAATCATGTATTCATATTACCTTTGTAGATTGCAAACCCAGGCAACGGTCTCTTCGTAGCAAGAACGGGTCGGAGACCGTTCGAAGCTTCGTCCCCAGCGGAGTCGCCAAAAAGTGTGTATGCACACGAACACATCACCGTGTACCTCCAACGCCGAGGGTGATGCAGCGCAGCTCACGTCGAAGGAGACCTGGCGGAAGCGCGGTACGCAAGACAATCCGGCGGGCGCTTTTGTAGACCCAAAACCCCACACGCCCGAGAGGGACCCCGTCAGGGCACGCGGCGACTATGGGCTGCCCTAGGTCGGCCTGACTGCCCCTAGGGCCTCAAGGTTCGCCGCCCTGCAACAAGAAGAACGAACGAAGAACGAGAAAGAAGAAGAACAAGGGAGATAGATAAAGGTAAAGGTAAAAGGTGGTAGATGATTTGATCGATTGTGTGTTGTTCAATCGGCCGTCACCCCTTAGATATATAAGAGGCGACTGTACTTCCCGTGCAAGGAAAAGGCTTGGATTCACATCCAAAACCCTAGTCAAATTCGGATTGGTTTTGTCCGAACTTTCCAAAACTGTTCGGTTAAACTGGTTGCACCTTGCGGGTCTTTTTTGTGGTGGTAAACGATCTTGGATGGAAATGGGCCCAAAAGCAATCTTGACCGTTTGGACGAGATGAACAATTTTCATATTGAATGTTTTTTGATCAGAGGTCATCTTGAGGGGTCAAATCGGTCACCCAAAACAGGCTATTCCCTCGCGCTACCCATCAGACATGTGTCTGATGGGGCGCGCCAAACTCGCCTCGTGACAGGGCTGCACCCTGATTGCTCTAACTTTTGCATACGAACTCGGATTTGGATGATTTTTATATCAAAATCGATCGTTTCGACGAGACGAAGACAACCCTGTAGATCATTTTTTTCATTTGAGGTCGTCTTGGGGCTTAATCGGCCAAACCGTACTCTGAATATAAGATCTTAGTACTTTGAGCATAGTTTCGGCCTTCGAGATGAAATCGGACGGCGATAACCCAAACTTCAAAGATGTTCATATCAACAATACGGAACTCTTTCATGTAGATCACTTCTTCATTTGAGGCCATCTTAAATAAGTTCTTGACCGTACCAAAATCTAGTGTCAACAAGTGGGTTGTTGGTAAGAATCGATCCATGTATTAATGTTTTGCCAACTACAATTTGTAGTTGTAAAATCGGTCGTTAGGCTTCAACAGTTCATTCTGCAAGCATCTTCAAGGTATGATTGACTGAGATTAATCCATTGGCTTTGACTAAGGATTCCACTTAATTGTTAGGTTGCTGATTCCACAGACCATGATCCTGCATGCCAGCAAAGGATGTGATAAGCGAGGGAGGTTCCTCGGCTCACGCGGTAATTTTACCTCAGGAGCGTTTTGTTTTTTATGATGAATGTTGCGTCTCCATCTCCGTAAATTTACCTCACAAAGTTTTTGTTTTTTATGATGAATGTGGTTCTGCGCTCACCACGGACGCACCAGGTTAACTTTTCCGTTCCTAAAATATGTGGGCCTGGCTCATCAGCGCATACCTCTTCTTTGAGTCACTTACTAGTGGTCCCACAACTGCTCTCTCTCTCTCTCTCTCTCTCTCCCTCCCGCTCTCTCCTTCCACCTCTCGACACACAGGCAGACACGAAGAACAGCTTGGGCCTAGCCATCGCCAATGGCTCGTGGCCCGGAAGCTCTTGTCGGCGACCTTGGTGCGCGCCTGGTGCCCTCGCCACCAGCAGCCCACACACCTACTCTGCCATCCGGGCTTCTACTTTGAGCTGAGCCTTTGTGGGGCCAGTTCTTGTACCAAAGTCATGTAGAAATTCTTATTCATCACGACTTCTACCAGGTTTAACCAAGAAGAACCATTTGAACCCATATCTGGTCGGACAAACTAACAATACTTCTACAAAAAGGTCAGGTCACTGCTTTCTTGAGACGGTGGTAGTAAAAAACACTAGCACGCTCCTCGAAAACCAACATGAACTTACAATTTCATCAGATCACATATTAACATTCGGCGACAGGATACTGTCACCGCGCAAACATTTTTACCTTTGTCCTGATAATGGAAATAACATGGGAATAGAAGAAGCTTGTGTAGTAGTACAACACAAGGGACTGGGCACACAGGCATCCAGAGTCTTGATCACATATATGTTGTTAAAGTGACCCAGCTGAGCAAGGAATACACTACCTAAAGTATTCTGTAATGAAGATCTTCACTTCAATTTGAGTACCACTCTTGCTGATAAGACGTGCCGTTTGATCGCCTTCGGGCAAGGGATGAAACTCTAGTGTGCCTCTCATAATCTCGTCACCACAATCAGAGTGCAGATCTATTTCAATTACCAGTACCTTGTACAATGGCACCGCAAGCTGATGTCTAGCTAAGGGAATCAGCTCTCCTGATCGTGCACATATGCCCTTCACGTCTTCGTTGTAGAAAAGCACGCAGCCGATATCAAACAGCTCGCTGCGAGCGACAATTCTCCCAAAAAGGCTGATAGGATCTTTTACATCGCGATGAGTAAGCCTCACAGCAACTTTGCATTCAACTCCCTGGCTCAGGATGGCATAGATCACCTCCACAGGACCATAAGGAGTATTGGCAGTTTCTAATAGGGGCCTGTCCAATGTTGGGGTCTCCAGGTGTAAATGCACGCTCTTGTTCCAGATTTCTTCAACAGAGATATCTTGGCTATTGTCATGGAGATAAATGCTGAACCCGATAGGTCCATCTGCTGAGATGGCTCTTCCTGGACCAGTTAGCACAAGGTTGCCCTGTTCCATAGAAAATATAAGTGATTTACATTTGCCTCATTAAAGGTGACACACTATGTCTCAATAGATGCAAACCTGATTAACTAAGCAAACATATACTCCCTCCGTCCCAAAATTCTTGTCTTAAATTTTTCTAAATACGGATGTATCAAGTCATGTTTTAGTATTAGATACCTCCGTATCTAGACTAATCTAAGACAAGAATTTTGGGACGGAGGGAGTACTATGCACATTACATTTACTAGTGAAGCCAGACGACATGGATGCTCGAGTGCTCAACTGTTTTGCAAAAAACTTTATCATCTCTCCTTGGCAAAGCAGTTGCTGACGGCAAAAGGCTTTCTTTCTTCTATTATCAACACACGGTAGTAATAAGTTTGCAATACTCTTTGCACATGTTAACAGAACAAATCAAGAAATATACTTAGAGCCAGCATGTCCTCTTTGTAACTAGCTTTGCAGACTAAGGAAAGAAGCAGTGAATGGTACGATGGATGGTTACTCCTGTATATAGATTGGGAGCTCCTAATGAGCAGTCAACTACCCAGAGCCGTTAGGCTCTTAATGCAATGACCAGATTCACCCCTCATCTAGTACTCCCTCCGATCCACATTATTGTTGCAACTTTGTACTAAAGCTGCGACAGTTAGTTTGGATCAGAGTGAGTATCAGAACTCATCCAAACTTTATCTCCAGGGAGGTATTACATGCAACATTCAAATTTCATTGAAATTGTGAAGTTCAGAAATTTCAAATACTTTGGTGGGTACAGGAATGTTGACATCTCGGATGAAACTTCAAGATTCTGCTGGCTAATTAGCACTTGATGGCCGAATTGATTTCTGAAATTACTAAAAAAAATAAAAATCCATAAATTTTGGTAGTACCAACATTGAACCTTAATTACGTCCTCTAATATCTTCCATGCAGTGTGTTTGAACTCTATGTACTTCCAAACAAATATCCAGCAGCAGAAGTCATCAATTTTTTTTTCATTTTTTTGGCAAATGTATTTCCAAGCTTGTGCTGGCAGTTGTAGGGTCAAATAGGACCCCTAGGTCAGGAGTAGAAAATTCTAACTAATTTTCAGAACTGAAATTGTCAGAATTTTCTTATTCTTAATCTCAAAATAATATGTATTTGAGCTGGCAAATTAAACAAATATATAGTAGTTTTGAAGTCTATGTACTTTTTCCAGATTTTTTTGTGAACTTTGATAGTGGATACGAAGATTGCATGAGAAGTGTGTGGCGCACACAATACATCCCGCATCGCACCTCCTTCCAGGACAAATGCACCGCTACTAACCCAATAACCCACAAATCCACGTAGCAACGTGCACTTCCTTGGCCCTACCTCGCCTCCACTTCGCCTACTGTTGTCTCATCTCTCGTCGCCATCAGCAGCTTCTAAGCCAGATCCACCATCACGTCCCATCAGATCCTAACATTATCCTCCTAACCAACCTACCAGCCAGCTTCGCCCACCGCCCTGTTCCACCTCCAGGAAGCCACTGGCCATGCCACTAAACCCTGTTACCAGAGCACATGGAGTAGCTTGACACGGGAGCTGGGGAGTTTCAAGGCGATCTGACGGTGAGTAAATAAAGAAAGAAATGGCTAGCTCTCAGTCAATCGAGAATTTGCAAATTACAGCATATAGTGTTTTGAAGGAGATGTGCCTATCTTTAACATCATGACTTATTTTCAACAATGTGCTATCGTCATGACACTATATTTACTTCAGCAGAATAGTTTCCTGATTAGAGATACTTTGGACACTAGAAGAAAGAAAGCCTACACCAACAGACATGATAGTGCACCTTTGATTGTTTCTAAACATGTGATTTCAGTCTCAAGCATTTCCCTAAAGAAGTAACAAGCAAACATGGATTACCATAATTCCCACTCGTCGGCTACTGACATTCCACCTACACATGGACATTCAGATATGGTCCACTTTATGTTCTACTCCCTCCGTTCCTAATATAAATCTTTTTAGAGATTTCGATATGGACTACATACGGATGTATATAGACGTAGTTAAGAGTGTACATTCACTCATTTTGCTCCGTATGTAGTCCATATTGGAACCTTTAAGAAGACTTATATTTAGGAACGAAGGGAGTAGTACATTCATTGCTAGTTTCTTCACAAGAAAAATAAAACAAAATAATCATACTTTCCCAAATTTATACATGAAGTTGGATTATTTCAGTTATGCCATTCCACAATTTTAGTTGCAAGAATCTTTTTGTGGCACAATACGGTTCCTTCTTCAGCCCTAAACAAAAAGATACAAAATTGAAATGGAGTTGATCAGTACAGTGGATAATTGGTAAGAATCCGCACCTGCCAATCGCAAGGTTGTGGAGTGATGGAGTCGTCATGGTGGATCCTGCTGAAGACCAGAGACACAGAGCAATATGCGCCACCAACATCGACTATGCCACAAGGCGGCAGCCTGTTTCCTCGGGAGGAGGCGGCTGCATCAGGGACACGCACGGCAAAAACCTCCACCAGATTGCTCCCGTAGAATGGTTGGTGAGCATAACTTAGGTCGGCATACGCATGCAACTGCTCATCATTCGGGCCATCATAGCCAGTTGCAGCTGCCATGGGGACTTCCGTAGCAACAAGGCCCTCCTTTTCTGGGTTGGAACTTGCTTTTGGGGAGGCTCGTGGCTGAAATCCCAAATTCCCCTGTCTGTTGAAAATGATGTTAAAGTCCTCATTGATCATGGTTTATTTGTTTTTATTGTAGATTTTGTTTATCGTTAAGTGCAAATGATCATCAAATACAGACAGGCTCCAAACAGATCGATAGAAATTACAATTAAGTTAGCTCCAAAAAAATACAAACTTGCTATCCTGCCATCATCCATCGTATTTCTAACAGAGAAGCATGAAGTTCTTACATACTCCCATACATGTGCTGCACCATCCTACCATTCATATGCATGTAATACAAGGAACATTGCTGGGGGCGTGGGGTGGGGGTTACCTTCTGTCTGCGGGGTGGGGACGACAGTCGGGGATGGGGTACCCGACGACGGCCGATGCAGCGGAGGACGACGGCCAAGGGGAACAGCGGCGATTGGAAGCGCTCGACGTCTGCGGAGAAAGAGCCACCGGATGGCTGGGAAGAAGGCGGAGTGCCGCCGCCGCCGCCGCCGCCGGCCTACTGTTCGGGGGAGGAGGAGCGGAGAAATTGGGAGATCGATAGAAGAGACAATTACAAATTGAACCTTTAGTTATGTCACACTGGTCTGTTGTACCCTTCGAAGCTTTCTCATTTTTGCCCTTTCAATTCTGCCTTCGCATCACCGTTTGACAGCGACTAGTTTGAACGTTAGCGCTGCTAGTCTATATTTAGAATTTTAAGGTAATTTATTACTCCCTCTGTAAACTAATATAAAAGCGTTTAGATTACTAAAGTAGTGATCTAAACATTTTTATATTAGTTTACGGAGGGAGTAAAATAGTTGTAATGTTGTCCTAAAAAAACTATTTTTTGGCGAATACTAAAAAAAAACTTTGTATGGTGTCATCATCTAATCGCTAGAATATGTGGTTAAAAATTCTACACAAGAATTATGACATATGTTGTTTACAAACATATTCAATATAATTATGAAGTTAGTTGCGGGGACGTCACTAGTGTGCACTGTACATTAGCAACGTGTGTAGTAGGGGAGCTACAATAGAAAGCCTGGGCGGACCGGTACAAAGGAAGATCCGTTATTTGCAACCCCATGGCTCAGTTTCTTAATCTCCACTATAATTTCTATGAGCTGGACGGGCCATGGCCGATTTACCAACATGTAGCTCCGCCAGTGAACGTGTGGCTGAGGCTAAACACACTACTTTTTGCACTATATTAGTGGACTAGCGAATGGGGCGCGCCCAGGGTGCGCCGCCTGAAGGGTGACTGGGCGGTGCCAGGTAGGACAACGCTCATCCAGCAGCCCTTTTTGGCTAGCTTTACAATCAAGAGCACATTTCATTAAAAAAGACCGTTGCTTCAGTTCAGTATCATTGCCACATTGGCGCATTTCACCTAATCAGTACTACAAATTCTATCTCTCTACAAAAACACTATAGTGATGCTGCGAGCTTGTCGCACTGCGCCGACACAAAGGCCAGCATGTCCTGTCGAGGTCATAGACGACTTCTGTGTTCTGCTGCTAGTAGTTGCGGATGACGGTTTGGTCCCGGCCATCATGTCTAGCACCAGGCACATGACCTGCACGCCGTTGTCCTCCAACACGTAGTACCCCAAGGCAGCTCCCAATCGTTGTCGTCCAAGTGGAGCGTCAGCGACAACACCAGCACGGGCGCGGCCCCCTGTCCCTGCCACTGCCAGTTCAAAGCAGAGGTCCAGCTCAGTTCAATAGATAGTAGGTTGTACCTCCTCTTTGATAGTTGAGGAGGCTCGGAGCTCTAGTATTACCTGTATTACATGCCTACTCATAAATTTAAAACCAGCTTGGTTAAAACCTCATATAACTTTCAGAATAAAACATGGCGAAGCAGAGTTTTGATAACAAAAGCATGCGACGAACCAGGATTTTTGATAAATAAAATCAAGAGGCCATGTTATGCTCCAACAAGCTATATTGCAATAGTCAGTTCTATCATCAAACTGATTACATAATAGATGATACATTGTTCAGGCATGTTCAGGAGATAAGCTTAAGATTTCAAACTGAAAATACATAAAAATCAACTGCCATATACATCCCCATAACTAAAGTAAGCACAAAATGAGAAAGTTATAGTTTTTAAACATATTGTTTCTAGGTCTGTAGCACACTATACATTAAACTACACATGCCCCCTAAGCAATTTCAGATCTCCTTTTGAACTACAAAGTTCATCTAGAACTGTGATAACACATAACAATGAATAATCCATCTAGGCAAAAACACCCAGAGTCTATCCAAGAAGACCGCCTTGACAGCGCAGATATATCAAACAGATCAGTCTAAATTGTAAGCACTAGCAAATTCAGTTTTTTTTTCTGCTCCCCGAAAACGGGAAAGCGATTTGCAGTCTCATACCTCTTTTCTGAGGTCGTCGCCGATACCTCCTTCATCCCCGAGATCCTCCTTTGGCGCTCCACTCGCTTCAAGCTCTGAAAACAACACGCACGCCACGCCACAGAGAAAACACCAAATCAAGCGATTAGCAATCCATCACTGCCATATAGGCATCGAATCCGATCCGATAGGCGCAACGAAAGATTCAAAACCTACTCACTGTTTCGTCGTCGTCCAGGAAGGCATCCTGTGTTGGAATTTTGCTAGTAGGCCTTTGGCCTAAAGCCCAACTAAAATTCTGAAATTCTCTTGGCCCATTCATGCACACATGTGAGTGGAGTGAGTGAGGCTAAAGTTTAGTCCCACATTGGAAGTTGAGAGAGAGTTGCACCTCTTTATAAGGTGAGCTCTTCTACCACTTGTATGAGCATGAGAAGAGGAGACCTACACGCGCGCTCCTCCTCCTCGCTCGCCTCGCCACGCCACGCCACGCCACGCCACGCCTCGTCACGACGCGCCGCGCCGCGCCGCGGGATTGAGCCGAGCCGAGGACAGAGCTATGCACGTTGTCTATATTTTTGCTGCATGGGAAAATTAATGAGTCATTAATTAATAATTAATGGACGCGTTAATTACTGAACCGTTTCCGATTCTTTTGGATCGTGACGACCCGGCCCACAATATATATAGTCAGGCAGCCGTCTACCCTAGCCGCCGCTTCGTATGGTTTCTCATCACCGTTCCAGATCATTGCGCCGCCAAGCTAGTCTTCTCCATCCCTCCTTCCGGCGTGCACCGCAAGAAGGGACAGCAGGCCTCCGGAACCCCGCCTCTCGTGATCCTGTACGGGAGAGGGGCGATCAGGTTTTTGGGGAGCGCACTCGCGCGACTGCTGGCAGCGACGACTTCGCGAACGACGACTTCTTCCCCGACCTCGGCAACCTCATCCTCGACGACATGGGCGACAACATCAACGCCGGCGGTGCTGCACCCGCTGCACAGTATGTGATTCTATCCTTCCTGTTCGAGATCGTGGTAGAATTCATGTTTCTAGTATGTGCCCTAGATGTGATATGTTCATCTGCTATGCTAGTTCGCATGATTAGTTTAATCTCTGCTGCTGTGGTCATGATTTATATTCTGTTTATTCGGATTAAATCTCATAGTAATTTGCTCATATATTCAACAATCCAAAAACCTGATTATAGGCAATTTACTCCGAGTGGTTTTGCTGCGCATCTGAAACCACCTGCCTTTAAGGGGGCGCAATATAAGAGGTGGCGCACGAGAGCAGTCTACTGGTTTCAGACCATGGGCTGCTATGATGCCACCAAGGGCAAGCCTGAGGGCGATCTTAATCAAGCACAGCTGGAAGCTTTTGAGAAGATCGATACCCTCTTTAAAGGCGCTCTTCTGAGTGTTCTTGATGACTCCATTGTGGATTCGTATATGTCATTTGACAACGGCAAGGACATGTGGGCTGCGCTCGAGGCCAAGTTTGGTGCCTCGGACGCCGGCAGCGAGTTGTACGTCATGGAGCAATTCTATGACTACAAGATGACTGATGAGCGCCCTGTTGTACAACAGGCTCATGAGATACAGTCGCTCGCAAAAGAACTTGAGTACTTCAAGTGTGTGTTACCGGACAAATTTGTTGCCGGAGGCATCATTGCCAAGCTTCCACCTTCGTGGAACAATTTTGCTACTTCCCTGAAACACAAGAGACAGGAGTTTTCCGTTGCGGATCTCATTGGTACTCTTGATGTTGAAGAGAAGGCGAGAGCAAAGGACACACGTGCTCGAGTTGCTGAGGGAGGTTCTAGTGCTCACATGGTACAGAAGAAGAACTCCCAGCCCAACAAATACAAAAACAATAAGAACAAAATTCAGGGCAAAGGCAAGTTTGATACAAAGAACAAGCCATCACATTCTACCAACTTCAAGAAGAATTCTCATAAGAAGGGGAAGGGACTTTGCCATGTCTGCGGTGATCCTAATCACTGGGCTCCAAAGTGTCCTAACCGCTTTGAGGAGCGCGAACATGAGAAGAGCGGCAAGTCCGCTAATGTTGTCATCGGTGATATTGATATGAAGGAATCAGGGTACGGTATTTTTCCTACCATCCTTTCAGTATTTCAATCCCCTGATTGGTTAATTGACACCGGTGCCAATGTACATGTTTGTGCTGACGCCTCCATGTTTTCTTCTTACCAGGCAACAGGGACTTCACCCGTGCTGATGGGGAACGGGTCACATGCCATCGTTCGAGGTGTTGGTACGGTCGATCTGAAGTTTACTTCGGGGAAGACTGTGCGCCTGAAGAACGTTCATCATGTGCCGTCCATTAATAAAAATCTCGTTAGCGGTTCCCGTTTATGTCGAGATGGTTTTAAGTTGGTTTTCGAATCCAATAAAGTTGTAATTTCTAAGTGTGGACAATTTGTTGGAAAAGGCTATGAGTGCGGAGGCTTGTTCCGCCTATCTTTGTCAGATATTTGCACTAAAGTTATTAATAATGTTTGCCACAATAATGAGTCTGATATTTGGCATTCACGACTCTGTCATATTAACTTTGGTTGCATGACGCGGTTAGCCAATATGAATTTAATTCCGAAAATCTCTACTGTCAAAGGTTCCAAGTGCCAAGTATGTGTGCAAGCTAAGCAACCTCGCAAGTCCCATAAGACTGCAGAGGCAAGAGACTTGGCGCCACTAGAGCTTATACATTCTGACCTTTGTGAGATGAATGGCGTGTTGACAAAAGGTGGAAAGAGATACTTCATGACGTTGATTGATGACTCCACTAGATATTGTTATGTGTATCTTCTGAAATCAAAAGATGAGGCTTTGACTTTCTTCAAAAACTATAAAGCTGAAGTAGAGAACCAACTTGATCGGAAAATTAAACGGCTTAGGTCCGATCGTGGTGGAGAGTATTTTTCCAATGAATTTGATCTGTTTTGTGCGGAACATGGTATAATCCATGAGAGAACGCCTCCCTACTCACCCCAGTCAAATGGGGTAGCCGAAAGAAAGAACCGAACTCTAACTGATATGGTTAACACCATGTTAGACACTTCGGGTCTATCCAAGGAATGGTGGGGGGAGGCGCTAATGACTGCGTGTCATGTCCTAAACCGAGTTCCCACAAAGCATAAGACCATGACTCCATTTGAGGAATGGGAAAGGAAAAGGTTGAAACTCTCTTACCTACGTACTTGGGGTTGTTTGGCGAAAGTCAATATACCAATTCCCAAGAAGCGCAAGCTTGGACCAAAAACCGTGGATTGTGTTCTTCTGGGCTATGCTTTTCATAGCATCGGCTATAGATTTGTGATAATAAAATCTGAGGTATCCGACATGCATGTTGGTACGATTATGGAATCAAATGATGCAACTTTCTTTGAGGACATATTTCCTATGAAGGATATATCGAGTTCATCAAATCAGGAGATACCTACTCCATCTAGTGAGGAATTCACTGTAATTCCTGAACCCACCATTGCGATGGAACACGTTGAGAATCCTGTTGAGGGTAACAATGGAACTCCTGTGAGGAGTAAGAGACAGAGGACTGCAAAGTCGTTTGGTGATGATTTCATTGTGTACCTCGTGGATGACACACCCAGGACTATTTCAGAAGCCTATGCATCTCCTGATGCTGACTACTGGAAGGAAGCTGTACGTAGCGAGATGGATTCCATCTTAGCTAACGGTACCTGGGAGATCACTGACCGTCCATATGGGTGCAAACCTGTAGGATGTAAGTGGGTGTTCAAGAAGAAGCTTAGACCTGATGGTACGATTGAAAAGTACAAGGCACGGCTTGTGGCCAAGGGTTATACCCAGAAAGAAGGTGAAGACTTCTTTGATACTTACTCACCCATGGCTAGACTGACCACAATTCGGGTGCTACTATCACTGGCTGCCTCACATGGTCTTCTCGTTCATCAAATGGACGTTAAGACGGCTTTCCTTAATGGAGAGTTGAAGGAGGAAATTTACATGGATCAGCCAGATGGTTTTGTAGTACCTGGTCAGGAAGGAAAGGTGTGCAAGTTATTAAAGTCTTTATATGGCCTTAAACAAGCTCCTAAGGAGTGGCATGAGAAGTTCGAAAGAACATTAACTGCTGCCGGCTTTGTAGTAAACGATGGTGACAAGTGTGTGTACTATCGCTATGGTGGGGGCGAAGGAGTTATTCTTTGTCTGTATGTCGATGACATATTGATCTTTGGAACCAAACTTGATTTAATCAAGGAGGTTAAGGATTTCTTATCTCGCTGTTTTGAGATGAAGGATCTAGGAGTAGCTGATGTTATCTTAAACATCAAGCTGTTGAGAGATGAGAATGGTGGGATCATACTGCTTCAGTCTCATTATGTGGAAAAGGTCTTGAGTCGTTTTGGGTATAGCGACTGCACGCCTTCTCCAACTCCATATGATGCTAGTGTGTTGCTTCGAAAGAATCGACGGATTGCTAGAGATCAACTGAGGTATTCTCAGATTATTGGCTCGCTTATGTATTTGGCGAGTGCCACGAGGCCTGACATCTCTTTTGCTGTGAGCAAGCTGAGTCGGTTTGTGTCAAAACCGGGAGATGATCATTGGCATGCGCTTGAGAGAGTTATGCGCTATTTGAAAGGCACCGCTAGCTATGGGATTCACTACACCGGGTATCCAAGGGTACTGGAGGGTTATAGTGACTCAAACTGGATATCTGATGCTGATGAGATTAAGGCCACAAGTGGTTATGTTTTTACACTTGATGGTGGCGCTGTTTCCTGGAAGTCTTGCAAGCAGACCATCTTAACGAGGTCAACTATGGAAGCAGAACTCACAGCATTAGACACTGCCACTGTTGAAGCAGAGTGGCTTCGTGAACTCTTGATGGACTTACCTATGGTTGAAAAACCAATACCCCCTATCCTGATGAACTGTGATAATCAAACTGTGATCGTCAAGATAAACAGTTCTAAGGACAATATGAAGTCCTCAAGACATGTGAAGAGGAGACTAAAATCTGTCAGAAAATTGAGGAACTCCGGAGTTATTACGTTGGATTATATCCAAACGTCGAAAAACTTGGCAGATCCCTTCACAAAGGGTCTATCACGTAATGTGGTAGATAATGCATCGATGGAGATGGGTTTGAGACCCACCGCATGAGTTGTCCATAGTGGTAACCCACTCTATGTGATCGGAGATCCCGTGAAGTAGAAGTGGGAGACAAGCTGTTGGTCAGCTGGGAGGAGAGTATCCCTATATTAATTATCCCACTCCGTAAAGATGCAATACTCTCCTGATCTGCATGGCAGGTTGATAATTATCTTAATGTGTTCCAAGTGGCTTATTCGGGTAAGCAGAGATGTTGTCCTGCAGAACATCTTCTGAGGAACACACCTATATGAATTTGACTGTCAACGTCGCAGTCTGTGAGAATTGGGTGTTCTCTAATAAATTCATGAAAGGCCCTGGAGTATGACGTATACGCTCCACCCGCGGGGAAGCCTTGCGGCAGCCCAGTATCGGTCAAGAATTTGTGTGAAACTAGTTTCACAGAAAACTTGTAGTTCAAGGCATAGTCCACTATTCAAGTTGTGATTTAGTGTAGCATAAATTTCTAAGTGGAAGTTCAACTTCACAGTCTCCACTAAGCACCGATATATAAAACAATGTTTTGGAACTAAATGATGAGATGTGCCAATGAGACTTTGTGGGGGATTGTTGGAATTTTGCTAGTAGGCCTTTGGCCCAAAGCCCAACTAAAATTCTGAAATTCTCTTGGCCCATTCATGCACACATGTGAGTGGAGTGAGTGAGGCTAAAGTTTAGTCCCACATTGGAAGTTGAGAGAGAGTTGCACCTCTTTATAAGGTGAGCTTTTCTACCACTTGTATGAGCATGAGAAGAGGAGACCTACACGCGCGCTCCTCCTCCTCGCCACGCCACGCCACGCCTCGTCACGACGCGCCGCGCCGCGCCGCGGGTTGCGGGATTGAGCCGAGCCGAGGACAGAGCTATGCACGTTGTCTATATTTTTGCTGCATGGGAAAATTAATGAGTCATTAATTAATAATTAATGGACGCGTTAATTACTGAACCGTTTCCGATTCTTTTGGATCGTGACGACCCGGCCCGCAATATATATAGTCAGGCAGCCGTCTACCCTAGCCGCCGCTTCGTATGGTTTCTCATCACCGTTCCAGATCATTGCGCCGCCAAGCTAGTCTTCTCCATCCCTCCTTCCGGCGTGCACCGCAAGAAGGGACAGCAGGCCTCCGGAACCCCGCCTCTCGTGATCCTGTACGGGAGAGGGGCGATCAGGTTTTTGGGGAGCGCACTCGCGCGACTGCTGGCAGCGACGACTTCGCGAACGACGACTTCTTCCCCGACCTCGGCAACCTCATCCTCGACAACATGGGCGACAACATCAACGCCGGCGGTGCTGCACCCGCTGCACAGTATGTGATTCTATCCTTCCTGTTCGAGATCGTGGTAGAATTCATGTTTCTAGTATGTGCCCTAGATGTGATATGTTCATCTGCTATGCTAGTTCGCATGATTAGTTTAATCTCTGCTGCTGTGGTCATGATTTATATTCTGTTTATTTGGATTAAATCTCGTAGTAATTTGCTCATATATTCAACATCCTGAGCCGGCTCTGGCACACGAGCGGATCCTGAAGAAACTCCCGAAAAAACAGACCATCATCGTGTGGACCAAAAATCAGACGAAGATTTTACCTAGATCGGGCGCGACCAGTCACCACTAAACCGCAGGGCCTCGAGCTCGGAGTTCGATTCCACCTTCAACCTTCTGACAATCTGCAGTAAGCAAAATGGAAGCGAGGTGAGCAAACCGTCGAACCGATGGTAGGCACAATAAACATGCATGTCAATGAAGCAATATTCTCAAATGATGTACTTACCTTTAATTATCTGTTGCAGGATAGAAAGCTGAAGCGATACTCGACTCCCTTTGATGTCAGGCTGGATAGAGCTCTGAAGAACTACTCTGGTTGTGTCGATAGAGCTCTGAAGAACTACTCTGGATAGTTACTGCTTGCTAAGTTTAAGAGTTAAAAGAGTGTTCTAGTTGTGTCGATAGGCTCTGTTTCTACTCTTTGTAGGAAGAATGATTTGTAGATTTGGAGTCTACTCCAACTGAATTTTCTGTACATTGAAATGGAGATGCATCAGTAATTTTGTGTACATTGAAATGGAGAATTGGGCTTGGATTCCCATTACTCTTATCCTACCTCAGCAATTTCGGGTTAGGATAAAATCATGGGTTTTCCCAAAATAAAATAAAACAAGCCCAGTAAGAAAGTATCATAAGAATCAAAGCCTATCAGAGAATTAGGCACTTATGTTGGCATGTCAACAATCAGATAGAACAAAACCTACAGTCCTCAATTTTTATTCCATCTGTAAAAGATGAACAATAAACTTAATCTGTAAAACTCGTCTCGAGACTGCCATACTTTAACCAGGAGCCAGGAAAGCTAGAGTGCATATCACACATACATTCAGGCAAGCAAATAACTTCGATTGAATCCAATCCTTTGAATATATGGCATAAAGGCATCTAGAGAAGAAAAATACTTGATGATGTCAGTCTACCTTGCCAAGCTCATCAAATCCATCCAGCTGATTAAGAAGCTCCATCCGCATCCGCGGGAAGTCATCACTGGTTCCCTCACTAAATTTTCTCCCACCAATTTCATCGATGTCATCCATAAAGATAATGCGGCCAGAAATAACAACTTAAAAAAATGAAACAAAATTTATGAGCAGCATAAATAAACAAAATGGTGATATAAGTTGAAAGATCTCATAAATGCATTTGTACTTATACTGAGATCAATTTGATTTCTTCTTCTCGGGCAAAGCTGGTACTGAGATCTAAAGTTTAAAATCCTTCAAAGCTCTAAATCATATGAGTTGATTAGCACTGGTGCTGCGCGAATTACCAAGTAAGATCATTGTCCCGAGAATTGTTGTGACAACATTAGTCCTTAAGCAGTAAAGTTGTGTTCATGCAAATAAAAATGAAAACAAAGGAGACCTTTCCAAGGACAAAAGATAACTCACCTTCAAATCCTTGGCAAAGCATAGCCTTAGTTCTTGAACTGAGCTCTTCTTGCAGATGATCTGCAGTGAGCCCCCAAACGAATGTTTGATAGTATCAATAGTATGAATGACATCACTGAGTGCACATTTTCTACCGTTGGAGATCAAGATATCCCCGATCGCCAGTATTCCCTGCGATTCAAATTCAAATTATAAAACTGTAAAAGAGACAATTTTCTATGACATAGTTTAGTAGGAGTCAAATTCATCCACACTACAACTCAAGTGGTTTTATGTTTGTTTTCTTCATCTGGAAACCAAGCTAATTTGATTACCAAAGTTTTAGGTGTATAGCCAACAAAAGAAACCAGCAATTCCTACAAGAAAAAACAATAATGAGCTATGCGTAATGAGTTAATGGCCAGATGCTTACTGTAACATTATATCTGATGTAGAGATCACGGGCAGTAGTGAAGTACTGTAATTCTTCCTGTACAGCAGGGGCCGAGCATGTTCCATGCCTCTGTACAAATTAAACAAATGGCATAGATTTAGCAATGGAAATGAGACAATGTTTGTGCACATGGGTAACAATTAGCAAGTCTTTCTTATGACAATAATCTAATTCATTAGGTAAATGGATTGAAGAAATTTCCACACTAAAGGATCCATGAACAACCGATTGAGCAGCACATATCAATGACATTATGCAAAACAACATGCAAAGGAACAACACAAAAGGTTAATGACAATTCCAGCCAAGGAGTAATTCTAGAGTCCAATCCACAGTTCTTGTGAAAATTAAAAGACATGCTTCAAGAACACCTAATTGGCAGCATTAAGCTTCTATGATATTTGCACAAACCAATTCTCTCACACGTGAGCTGCAGCTTAATTAAATAGATTCAGAAGAAACACGAGTACATATATCAGTGCATAAACCACTCTTCTCAACGCTCAGCTGGTCTAAGTTCTGATATCTTCATTCTTCATATCCTCCAAAAAAATATGCTTTGATGTGCAGAAACCAGACCACTTCAAGTTCTAGTGAATAATACAATTGTCACTGAAATAGCATAAGCACTTGCATTCCTATGTACTTTAGATAATGTGTTAGGTGGATAAACTGGTGTATTGCAAAGGAACACATGACAGACAAATCGAATAACATACATCAAAGACAATATTTTACCATCTCAAATTAACTACTGCAACTATTTGATTTTGTTAATTACAGAAAAATCAACTTTCTCGTTTCCATCCTTTGTGATTCCTTTTGTCGTCTTATACAGATTGTTTTCAGCACACATTCTTCATTTAAGCGCTATCCTGTTAATTCTTTCATTATTCACATAAAAAATTTCAGGTAGGATATTATTTTGTTTGTATAAATATGTTACTATTATTATTTTACTTGACAAAAAAGACAACTCTGCCTCCAAAGGTTTGCTTTACGTCTTCAGGCCAGATATGTGGCACTATACGGCGAATTCAGTTATAATTCAACCAAATGGAAGACAAGCGTCCGAATTGCCGAGCATCAAAACCAAAATGAAAAAAAAGAACCAGGAATTTCAGCAATCACTAACCTTCTTTAACCAATCCTAGCAAGACTGGCAGGTACTCTTCCAACGCCTGCAGGATATTACCAGTGCTAGATCCTTCACAAACCAGTGACAGAGAAAAAAAAACTCAGTGTCAGTTCAGAGACCAACATCTTGCACGTCCTACAGATTTCTCTATTTTCTGTGTCGTACATGATTGCACGATGATTGAACTTAACAAATCGTGTTACATCTCCAATGCAGTCAGCGACCATGCATCATATGCCTTCAATAGTTACAGAAAAAGAGGCGTACGGAAGATGAGAAAGGAAAGAGACGCAGTCACCTATACTCGATCTCCAGACAGATCGTCTCTCTCTGTCGCTGTGCATGAGGGACGAGGACGACGGCAGCGACACCACGGACTGGTCGGCCTCCTGGTAAGTCTCTCCGGCGCATCAGCCTAGCAGATTTCCTGTTTATCCCTTGCATCCTACTTGCATTGTTCAAAACTGAACCTGCCTCACTTGTTAAATGATTTCAAATTAAACACTGTCTTAAAGAACGACCATGCTATTTATATCTTTAATGCCATTGATAATAGAATCCAAATTTCCATTCATGATTTTTTAGCAGACAATGAGGCCAACAGATTGATATGAGTTTTCTGGCAACCAAGGTGGAGTTTTTTTTTTTCTAATGTGTATCATGCATACAGAAGTAATATAATAGAACCAAGGAAATTCTGATGTTGCTATTAATCTGTTATCACCGTAACGCGGAAATATAAAACATATATAACCTCAAGGTCCTTCCTCTGAAACCATCTTCTCTTGAGCATAAATCCTGCTCCCATAGATCATCGTTTGGACTGTAGTCAGCTCTGCAACGCAAGAATGTATCAAATAGGTTAACAGAGTACGGACCATCAAGTTAGGGAGTTACCTAAAGAAGCGCAGCTACTCATGCTCGTCTAATGAATATTTACTTGTACCCACATCGACTTGTCTAACTCCCGGTAATAGAAAATCTAGGAATTTTTGTACTTAGGAGAATAGATTAGCTTGCTGGGGTAGAACAGAAGAACTAATTAAAAACTAGTAAAATGCCTGTGCGTTACCACGGGCTTTTGAAATATTTGCTAGAGCCAATTAAACATAATACATGTTAAGTTTTACATGTAAACATAAGTTAAGTCCACTTCACTTGCAAGGTAGATTGATTACAAAAAGGTATTTTCATGATATAAGTAAAAATGTGTTACAAATTAAGATCTATTTGATGCGTTTAAGAAATTCTCGCACATTTGCGGGATATTGTCTTTAGCTTCACTCGCATGATATTTGAACAAGTTACTAAAAATGTCTTCCTCAACTCATACCCATCCTACACAAGGATGAAATCACCATGAGCATGAATATCTTGCATTAATAAAGGTCATAAATGTGTAACCGAGAATACTGACCGTGCAAACTGGACGAACCAATTCTTTAACGTCACACCGGAGCATAAAGAAAAAAAACTAAATAGCTAGGCACATTCTTGCAATTTCATAAATTCATATTATCTTGAATATAGTGATAACAAAATAAATGCTTGTATTTTGCATGGATAATGAGGTGAGACTAACCACTTGTATATAAGTATTAACATGTTGTACGATGTGACAATATTTTGATGGGTCTATGTCATTTTCTCGGTCTTTTTTTATCTGGCCAGATACGAACGTGCTAATAATATGTATCTTTTGACCCGCTTTGTCTCGTATATGGTCGTGAGCAAGCATACAATATATGTAAACATTTATCACCTATAATTCAACATTTAGAATATATTTATGTTAGATATTATACTTCAAATGGTTTATGTTAGTACGTACAAAATGTCTGTGATTAGTCTTACACCGCCATGCAAGAACATATCATCTTTTATAAGGCATTTCAAGTGGTCATTTGATAACAAGGCATCTTCAATATTCACGAACTTGGTTTTTTTGGGGCAGACATGACTGATTCGATGACTGTAATATCTGTAGGGTACAAACATAGTCTATCATCATGATACACAAATGAGAGAAATTAGTGAATGATGAAAGGAAAGAAAGATAATCACAGTGAAAGTAAAAACCTTGTGTATCATTTTCGGATTGTTGTGGGATATCATTGCTTGCACATCGTTTTGTTATATACAACTTGGTGAGTTTTTTCCCCTTTCAACGACGTCGCCCCAGGAACCTTGTAAATGAGTTGTGTTTGAACGTCGACAAGATCCATCCCCATCTCTCTGATACTCTGCAAAATTAAACATGTATAGAAATATACCATTTGAGTATTACATCATGTGCAACATACATACAAAGAAGAACAATCCTATGTCAGTCGGCAGTTTTAAAGCAACATCCAACTCCACCAGTTTTTTATATGACCTACAAAGGTACTGTAATAGAAACAAATGTTAGAATTTTTTTTATGATGATGGTATGGAAAGTATATATTCACTGGTCATTTGTTAGAAATGAGCAGTGCCCGATTTAAACTGAGTGAGATGCAGAGTGCTTTGTAGTGAAGTCAGGGGCATCCCAGTTTTAATAAATTGTAGGCTCTCCTCTAAATAACATGTTGATCATTATTATCCGAAATCTCTACTATTTAGGATATGGTATACTGCAATCACAGAAAAAATGTTGCAATTCTCTAGGAGCAAACAACCAATTTTCGCTTTATATATAAATAAGCAGTCATCCAAAATTTCTTGGATCATTTTAATTTATTTATACATGATAAGGAAAATTGTCCGACGAAAGATAAAAACATGCAAGCAATCCAACATAAACCGAGTATATTCTGTTTCTTCTCTCAAAATTGTGTTTTTGTGTGATATTCTGAATATATCTAATAATTATAAAAAATCTTTATTTCTATAATCCATGTTCAATTAATTTGTTTTTCGAGAATAATATTTTTTGTTCGTACAACAAATTTTGGGATCCAAGGCCCAAAGCAGCATAGCCCACTCTCTCCTTCCCCTCACTATCCTATCCCGCACGACCCAACCAGCCCCACTATATCTTCCTAGAAAAAAAAGAAAAGAAAAAACAGCCCCCACCTTCTCCTTCCCCTCGCTCTATCGTTCCCCTCACTCTCTCCACTCCCGCACACGCAAATCCCTAATCTCGGCCGAGTCACCCACTCCACTCCCTCCGCTGTCGCCCCCACAGCCGCCACAACCAGCGAACTCGTCTCCCACCGCTGCCCCCTCTCGTCCCCTCCCCTCTACTCATCCGACGGCGCTGACCGCGCAGATCGAGCGACCAGGTGGCGGCCACATGCGCACACAACCGGCGACCAACATCACGCAAAGGTCACCACCGCCGTCGCCGAAGGGCAGTCTTCTTCCACCTCGACGGACGAGCTTGCGCGCCAGGAGAGGAGCGGGGATCCTGCACTTCTTCCTCGCTCAGCGCCCCTGTCGCCATGCCATGGATGGACCTCCCTCTGCTCTCACCAATGCCATGTACCGAGCTTGCTCTCCTCCTCGAGGTAATCTATTCACCCATCGCCATCGTTAGGACCTAGGATGCGTGGTCACTGTAGATCGGGGTACCCACTGCTGCACACCTGGTCTCCACTCTCCGTCCCCTGAATTCATGTCGCCCGCAGCCAAATGCTCCCACCCAACAACCAGTTTCCTGCCCCAGCGACCTGTCCTCCATGTATTGTGGTCTAACATTTGCCTCGGTAATCTTTAATGTAAGAGAATATGATGGCAGGTGGATAGAGCTAATGGCCTAATGCAGATCTGAAGAACACCAACGTGAGAATAAAACAAACAATTCTTCAGTTAAAGTTTACTCTTTTCATGGTGCTCCACGTTGACTAATGGTTTGATTTCCTAGTGAGCTCGTACATACATGTTTTCTCTCTTTGAATTGTTGTTAGATGAGATACAGTCGCAACTACTACATCAACACTGTCATATCTTTGGTACTGTATACTATTGCTGCCTACATTTACAATTAAGTTTGCTTGCCAAGCCCCGTGAAAAAAGTTCGTCTGCCAAGGAACCACTCAAGTGGATATATATTCTCCTTAACTCTTCAACTATTATTTTATCAGACCAGCTGCTGAATGAAAAACATAATATTGTTACCTCATATTTATTTACTTGCCTGCTTGATTGTTAGTATGTTCCTCTGCGTGTGAGGAACGTAACAATGTCCTGCATGTTCAAATCAGTTATCTTGTCATTCCCCAATTTTCTTACTGTTCTTTTGGCCTTGGACAAGGTCAATCGGATGTGTGTGTTGACACAGATCTTTGATGTGGAAGTTAATATATCAGTCCTATCCGACCTCTCTATACTGTTTTGTTATATATACGTTGGGGATAGATGAAATAGTAGAAGTTAACTATGCTGGTTATTGTCATGCGTGGTCCATTACTCTGACCTTTTTGATTATCTAAAGAAAAGGGGTTTATTTACTTTGCTGATTTCATTCGAGCTCTGAATATATTTCATTCCGACATTTCATTTTGCCAATAATAACATTTTTCTTCTTTCCGGACATTTCTATGGGCAGATATTATACTCCAAGCTATATGATATGGACAACACATGATTTATGGAACGAAAAGAGGTGATTTGTCGAACTTTGTCTCTTTTACAATTTGCTACCTCTTATAAATTTTATGATTTATAATCTGAGTTAACAAAACCATTAAGATATCTTATTTTGTGTAATTAGATCATGTCATCCAGATAATTAGATTTCACCGCATGATGTTCTTTACCCCAGCCGAGCATAGTGTGCTGCCGCGCCGTCGATTTCCACCAAGTGGCCAGCCCGAGCCGATTCCCCAATGTGTCAATGACTACGTCCGCTGCGTGATCCTGTGGGACATGACCAATCCATTGCCTTATCAACACATTGAGGTAACAAATCCCCTCCTAATACAGGTGCTTTGGTCGGCTGCTGGCTCTACCACATAGCCTTCCGTCCACAATGAGCAGGAGTTAATATTAGAATATGACCATCTCTTTCTTAATGATGTGTGCCTTGTATTTCCATTTTGCTTTCTAAAAATATCGATTCAGGAAACAAAAGGAAAGCATGGTAATTATTATTTTTGACTTTACATTACATATCTCCAAGGTCCTATTTTTTGCTTGGTACGGGTAGTCATTATGCTTGGGCTCATGACCATGGTTAATCTATAGCATGGTTTAGGGTGACCTATTTAACATAATAGTGCTATATGTTTGCATTTCTTGAACTGTCAGTAGGAACCTATATACCGCAAAATATTTGTATGTCCCCTATGGAAGGTTTTAGATAGTCTCTTGATTTTGTCCCATCCGACTATCATGCAGTCTGACTTCAGATGACTATGTTTTTCAGGGTGAATTGAGTTCAGAGCTTTGAGCAAACGATTGCGATTTTGTAGCTGCAGTGATGCTATTCTTTATCATTTGGTATGTCATTACTTCCTACCTACTTGAATTTCTCTATTCCCAATTCACGGGATTTTTACTTTTTGACATTTCCCTCTCTATAAGAACTGAGAAGTACATGTGCACTTTTACGACATATAGGTTCATATAGATGTGTTTGGACGACATATAGGGAGAACGATAGGATCAGATGTCTGTGACATAGAAAAAAAAATACCGACATGTACATACTGTTCTTTCATAGTACATGCCATGTATACAATGTTCACATGCAAACAGAGCTACAAAAATATATTAGTAGATGAACCACAGTGATGCTCATGTACCATCGGAAGCAACAGAGCTACAAAAATATATTAATAGATGTCCTCTGGTTTGATATTTTGAAGGCACGAACAGAAAGAAGCGCACCTAATATGCTATAAAATGTACATTTCGTGGCAGAATAATAGGTGGTTATAAATTGTGGTACTGTCCAGGTTCCAACAATTCATTAACACTCTTATTTATCTACAAGATACACGCAATAGGAAAAGCAACTGACAGAATATGGCACAATGAAAGGAAAATAATACTACTGGAAATATTTGTGAGATCATGAAGATGTCTACACGCATCCATCCGTTTACTTGTGCCAAACCTGCAACTAAGTAGTTAGAAACACATCATGTCTGTTTAGATATGTATTGAAAAGCCAGGATTATAAAATTCAAATAAGGGGCAAATAAGAGACTATACAGGACAAAAAAAATAACATTGACTGTGCCTGCTTTGGGGCCGCATCATAAATATTTCTCTAATGTAGAACACTCCAGTGAATTTTACAACAACGGAGTGACCCAGGCAGTGTGCAATACTTATGTAGGAAAACAAAGCCTAGTTTAGATGTAGTAAATGATTGATTACAAAACAAAAAAAGAATAATATACATAAGCAATCCGGCAAAAGGAGAAATAATGTCACATACAGGAAAAATTGGCAACTCGCAAAGTCACAAATTCGAGGCAATATTATTAATATTTGACTTGTTGAATAAACATAATAAAGTTCAGTAGCTAACATCGAAAGATAAATATTTGTACAAGAACACGGAAGAGCACCAAATTGTCTGTAGCAAAAGAGTAAATCATTTATCTTATTCAAAACCCGCCAGCTTCTTAAGAGCGGACTTTAGCCTGTAAGGACTTCCTTATAGACGATGTTCTTCATCGAGGTTTGTAAGGACAAGGCAGGTCTTTCTCGCTTCTTAGGTTTACCGCTTTGCTTCTTGGCATTCTCCTTCTCCTTCTCCTTCTCAATGAGGATCTTTATGTTTTTCTTTGCGGTGGCTCGAGACAGTGCGACATAGAGTTGACCATGAGAGAACATAGGATTAGGTAGGTACACGCCAACAATCGGAATCGTCTGGCCTTGAGCCTTGTTAATCGTCATAGCAAAGCTAAGCCTTACAGGAAATTGCTTCCTCTTGAACTTGAATGGAAACATGTCATTGTCAGACGGGCATAGGGGTATTCGAGGAAGGAATACCCTCCTACCTGCGTGTTGTCCGATCACGATTTCTGCATCGATGGCGTTCCTCTCGAAACCTCGCACCACAAGCCTCGTCCCGTTACACAGACCATTAGCCGGATCAATGTTCCTCAGAAGTATGACGGGGCAGTTGAGCTTCAGTTTGAGTGCATGTGGAGGTAGACCGTTGGGAGTCAATCCATTTAGGAACTCGGGAGCGTAGTAGCCATACGGGCCGTCTTCTGCACTGTCAAAGCTATGGTAGATTACTTCTTCTCCCCGAAAATGCTCTACCATGTGTATGTTTATCTTGTCGACGTTGTCGTTCGTGGTGGAGAGGATTGCGCGTGAAGTCATGTAATTCGGATCGGACATGTTGTCATCTAGTCTCGGAAACACATGGTCAATCAGCTTCTCCAGGTCGTCACCCTCGCCTGTAGACGACACACAAATATCTTCAGGGAGTCGTATGTTTCCTTGATCGTCAACTTCCTCGGTGCCATTGCCTACCCTTAGCAAGTAATCCGCAAACCAGGTGTCATTATGAGCCCTCATGTTGGTGACGAGCCTTAGCTGGCGCATACCCTTCCAGAGGTGTGAACTTCGAAGGGTTGCATCGATTATCTGACCCCGGGACCCCCTCCTGACGACCGGAAGCACCTGCCTAAAGTCCCCGCCAAACACAACAGCTTTTGCTCCAAAGGGTCGGTCCCGTCTTCCCATGATGTCGCGCATGCTGTTGTCCAGTGCCTCGACCGCCTGTCGCTTAGTCATGGTGGCCTCGTCCCATAGTATCAATGAGGCCATCCTCAGTAGCTTGGCGGTACCACTCTGTTTCGTGAAGGTGCATGTGGTGCCATCATCGCAGCTCAATGGGATCTTGAACCTCGAGTGGGCAGTCCTGCCTCCAGGCATGATAGAAGCGGCGACGCCTGACATCGCGGTAGCGATAGCGATGTTTCCCTCGCTTCGAACCTTGGCGAGCAGTGCCCTGTACAGGAAGGTCTTCCCTGTACCTCCTGGTCCATCAACAAAGAACACACCCCCATCACTGCGTTCAACAGAAGCTAGTATCTTGTCGTATGCAGCCCTCTGCTCCAAGTTTAGCGACGAAGCCAATTTAGTGTCGTTGATGTCAAAATCGACGTTGGATTCCTCGATCACTTCTCTGGCCTCGCCCTCGGTTGGGTCGAACGCATCGTCAATGCATGGAAGAGCGAAATCAGCTATGTCTTTGCCCATGGAGTGCAACATACCCCTAATGTCAAGCAACACCATCTGTTCCACCTCAATCGGGCACGTGTGTGATCGCCGATAGTCATCAGACATAGGCTCGAAGTGCCTATCCCATAAACCACGCATGTCGCCTGGCTCACAGTGCACCAAAATTGTTGCGAAGAGCCTCCTGAGCGAACATGGCATCGCCCACCGCTCTGCCTCGGTAAGACAGTCGTCGAGTGTGTTATCTGCCTCGATGAGTCCCAACCTTTCGGCAGCCTCTCTAAAGCTCCCTCATAGCCTACCGTCCACGATGAGCAGGTCCTCATAGGATGTCTTGCCAGCAACATGGTTTAGCAGCACACGTAGATAGTATCGCTCCCCCTCGGCAGGATTGGCAGACACAATTCGACCTATCTGATAACGCTCCACCCGCTCTTTCCAATACTTCTTACCCTTCTGCCATGTGAACCTTCCAGGAAAATCCTTGTACAATATATTCCTAGCCCACGGGTGGTTTTGGTTAGCTTTGAAATACTCTGTCAACATGGATTTGGAAGCTTTCTCAGAGGCGACTACGTCGGTCAAGTGAGCTTGCTCATTGAATGCCACCCTGTGCATATTCGGGAGATGAAGAGGCAACTGTAGGACAGGCGGGTCATTGGCACACAAGGGGAAGCCAAATATCCTCCACATCGCCTCTGGAGGAGTGACCCACCTTGCGTCTACGTATCTTTTGATCTCATCAATGTTACCATTAGCGTCGGGCTGGTCGATGCTGAAAGAAGCCCTATCATGGCCCTTGTATATGTACTTGTAAAGGTATTTGACGGCCTTTATGCTGGAGCAAACCTCAACGTTGATGTGGCAATTGAACATCCGCAGAAGGTAAGAGTTATACGGCACAACCCATCTGTTGTCCAACATTTTACCCCGGACCTTAGCCTGCCGACCATTATCTCGACGACGATAAACAGGGTATGAGTCCTTGCCCTGTGCCGTATTTTCATTGAACGGCCGCGGGTATCTGCACTTGCACTCCTTCTGTTGCATGCAAACATTTTTGGGGTTGAGAGCACCGCATGGTCCATGCATCATATGTTTCACCACCAAGGCGTGGAGTTCAGGATACTTTTGCTTGTCTGGGAGCTCGGCAGAAATGAGTCGGTCGTACTGCTCCAGAATGACAAGCTTATAGGCAGAATCCATGATCAACAAAAAGTGTGCGTGGGGGAGGCCCCTCTTTTGGAACTCGACTACGTATACATGTGCAACAACAACACCCAGGATATGCTTCTTGAACAACATCTCTTTCATAGCCTCTAGCTTGCCATGGAACACACGAGCCACAAGATCAGGTCGGTCTTGCGCTGTCTGACCAGGAAACAACTCATTCGTTATCTCTTCCCAGTTAGGGTTGCAGGTCATGGTCAAGAAGATGTCAGGCTTCCCGTAGGTATGGACAATTGCCATGGCATCCATATGCCTCCACTTCATGTCGCGGTCGCCACCTGGGTACGTTCCAGGTAGCACTATCCTTACTCCAACAACGCTTGCCCGGGTCTCCCCGGATGTAATTGCATCAACAACTCCTTTATACAAGTCAGCACGGATCTTTGTCTGGTTCTTCCTGTACCATTTCAACCTACAACTCTCAATCTTGATGTACATGTCCACCCCCCATTGCTGGAGCAATCGTGCTCCACAGAGTATGGGATTGAATATCCCAGGTCATGTCTGGAGCATGTAACAGTAGTAGTCTCGCACCGAGACGCATAACCTGCTATTCCCCTCTGCACATGGATGAGTAACGCAGACATTAGGATTCATATGAGAAGTATACAATTCATCTAAACGACAAAATACGCATAAGGCTTACCTGCATCCTCCTCATCATCATCATCATCACCTCTACCTCTTGGTTGTTGCACAACCGGCCAAGGGACATCACGTTTAGGAAGTTTTGGGTGCCAACCGAGCTCCCCCCTTGGGTAGAAGAGTGGGTAAGAGAGAGGGTCATACGAGCCAGCCGTCACATGTATACTGTGCCTCTGGTTGTCATTCCCGCAAAGTGTAATCCTACGATCGAACCTCTTTGCTAGGTCAGTGCCCTCCACCCAAATTGCAGCGACCTCAGATGACAAAGGTCTATTATACTTCCGTTGGTCTAGTCTCTGGTCAGTGTTGAGGTCTATCCTGTAATCGTCGAGGTTGTCCCTGTGCGCACCCAAACTCCTAAACTGCTGGGAGTACGGGTTTTCCCTGAGTATGTCCACTAACTTTCTGATGACATCTTGGTCTAATTGCTCGGTGGCAGCCTTGCAATGGGTTAGGCCTGGGTCGTCGTCGTAGAAGTACAACTGTAGATGTTCTAGACGTGATGTTGGCCCGAAGGAATGAACGTTGTGGTAGATGGTGCCGTGCGCCCGGAACGTGTACACCCCAGACTTCATGTTTGTGTAGCTTTCATCAAGGCTGACGCCAAGGGTTGTGAAGGAGAAGTGGCCGTTGAAGAATCGTATGTTCTCCCGAAAATGCCTTGAGTCCGCATCCATGCTAGACCAAAGCCTCATTAGCTCCGGGATGGGCTCCGGTTGCTTCAGCTGGATCTGCCCACTGCGACAGCAGAATCCCGGGGCCTCAGACACAAACTTCTTGGCCTTGCAGTGATCACAATTTGCGGCGTGCTTCAGGATGTGTGTGTGGTCTGGGAGGTTTGAGTAGACATAGTCCAATGGATCATGGTCGACATAGGTACTGTGACTTGAGTCTTCCAATTCGTCGTGCTCCATGCCATCAGTATCTGAGCCAGCAAACAATGTTTATAATTAGTGTGATATTTCAAACGAGTGGATGTTGCTCAAGTGGGTGTACATACCTTCACCAGCAAACATGTAATACTCATCGTCAAAGAGGCTATCAGGGTTGACATTATCATTCATGAGACGACTAAGGTAAGCATCCATGTCGTCTGCTCAGGTGCGAAACCAATAAATGAGGGTTCAGTCTCAAGGGACGCAAGGAGAGTAAGGATGGGAGTGTTACCTTCACTTCTGATCGTGTACTCCGGCGTGCTAGATGAGGTCGAGGTACCGTGTGCTTCCACTACGGTAGGTTGTCTAGTTGAGCTCATTTTCGGTATGGAGATGGACCTGACGGTTGGGGTCATCACCCTACCTGCAAACCTTTCATTACGCCGATCGCGTAGAACATTCCTCTCACCATGCGGTACCTGCGTACATTTTTTTTGCTTGCCAATTTTCTGTTGACGCTTCTTTGCCACCATACCACCCTTGCAAGCTCGCTCTCTCCTCCCAGGCGCTGCTCTGGACTCATGACTCTGCTCGGCCACTCCATTATCTGCTATTGTTACCGAATCACTGGTTTGCTGGTCGGCATTTTGTAGGTGCACATTGATTTCGATGAGGTCGCCATCTACAGCACCATTAGCGAAGGTTCTGCTTAGGTATGCACCTACAACACTATACATCATTATTTATATCTCATGAATGATTACATGATGAAAGATGATGGTTGATAGGATATGTACCATCGGTTTCGGTGTTGCGAATGTATGTGGGGGCCGCATTGACCGTAGGAGCATGATCTATTTGTTCACTGTCGAATTGTTGCGTGAGGGCTGAAAGTGTGAGAGTCGGACAATGTGTGTGAGGGTTGGACAGTGTGCTAGTTAGATCTGGACGTGGCATTGCGATCGATTCAGCACACGGCGTGTTTTTCTTTGCAGCATACTTTGCCTTTCTCTTTGCACTTGACTCCCCCCTTTCATCCTCAGTCATGGTTTTAGGGTGTTGCACGCGCCATTCTTGCAACTTCTGATTTTTTTCTTGAAGATCGATCGTTCCGTCACCCACTTTTTTCCGATAACTTGCTCGCCTCCGCGCGTTTCTCTGCTCAATTTGCTTGTCTGTTAAGTCACCCTTGTGTTCTTTATCAGGCTGTTTTTCATCTAGTTGTTTTTCATCTAGTTGCTTGCTGGCTGCCTCCTCTTTTTTCTTTCGATAAGCAGCTCTCCTCCGAGCCTTTATTTGCTCTTTTTTCTCATCAAGGTCCACCGAGAATGACTGACACCCATTAGTGATATCACCGAGAGGTAGCAGGGTTACATTTTGCATATCTGCACGGAGGGTTTAGGGTCTTCATTGTTCAAGAAGATTTTGTGTACTACACAAACGCTTACTTTATATATCTGCACGGTCAGGTTAAACAATGATGTATAGCTGGATGTAGTTGGGTTGGTATCATCGAGAGGTAACAGGGGAACATTTTGCATATCTGCCCGGAGGGTTTAGGGTCTTCATTGTTCACCGAGAGGTAACAGGGCTGGTTGAAGCTACTTATTTATCTAGGGTTTATTTTTTTATAGAATCCCTCCGTGTCCATACATAAAGTCTGTATGTACTCAAAAGTCGTATGTCTGCCATATATCGAATTGAACCTAAATGATCAGGAATTGTATGTTAACATAGTGGTCAACTATTGGTCAATTATATTTATTCTCTATTCTTGGTCAATTATTCGTGGGGTTGGGGTGAGGAAACATATGTCGCCTACATTATTCACTAAGAAAGTATACATACGGTCATCATATTGCTGAAACATAAACATCCGTACCTGATATCGTAAGGGCAGTCAGATTTTCATCTTTTTGCTTGCTGGCTGCCTCCTCTTTTTTCTTTCGATAAGCAGCTCTTCTCCGAGACTTTAGTTGCTCTTTTTTATCGTCAAGGTCCACCGTGGTTGGTTGACACACATTAGTGATATCACCGAGAGGTAACCAACCCACATTCAGCATATCTGCATGTGAAATGATATTAACATTATATTGTGGAATGGAGGGAGTATATATAATATCATCACAGTGCCTTCCCATAAAGCATTCTTACCTGATATCGTAAGGGCAGACAGATTTTCATCTTGTTGCTTGACGGTAGCCTCCTCTTTTTTCTTTCTATAAGCAGCTCGCCTCCGAGCTTTTATCAACTCTCTTTTTTCGTCAAGGTCCACAGAGGATGGTTGATCTGCATTAGTGATATCACTGTGAGGATGGCGTGGAACATTATGCGGCCTCTCTTACCAATTGTCACGTTGCATGCTAGCTAGTTATTTTGTCAGATAACTGAGAGCTGGGAACGAATCTACATTATATAGGAATGAGACTGGAGGGTTGTCTGCATCATGTTAACATAACAATATATTGGACCAAAACAAGGCAAAGTTGTAGGCACATGGTCTTAACCTTTCGGCAACATAATACTTACCCGAAATCAGATGGGAAGGTTGATGATCATATGTCCTTTCACAATCGGCTTGTTCAAGTATCATCCTGTCCGAGTGAGTAATATGGACTCCTACAAGTCACACGCTTGATCTTTTAGAATCGGTTCTGCCCAAGTCTGTTATGTATGATTTATCACATAAAAAGCATAAAAGCAATCTCAGTATATATGCACAGCCTTAATACCTGGACTACTTGGGTAATTCTTGTGAACATCGTCGGATCCAGGTATAACCCCTTCATTAGAGTCCTCACCATTTGGCCCCTCCATCGGGCCTGCAACATCTCCTGTGATGGTGTTTGACATGTATAACAAAATATGTAGCTGAACATATGCAAGGAGGTAGATATATACCTGGAGTATCATATGTGATATCACCATCGGTCTCAAGTATCATCCGTTCGGAGGGAGTAATATGGACTCCTAGAAGTAAAGATGTTGATACATTAGAATCGGTTGTGCCCAAGTCTGTTAGGTATGATTTTTCAACTAAAAAGGATAAAAATAAACCTTATACCTGGACTACGTGGGTAAATTTTGTCAACATCATCGGCTACGGGTATAATCCCTTCGTTAGAGTCGTCAACACTTGTCCCCTCCATCGGGCCTGGAACACATATATAGTTGAACATATATATGTTTGACTTGTGTAGCACAATTTATAGGTGAACATATACCTGGAGGTACATGTGATGAAGTCGTCTGTTCCGCTGGCTTGCTGTATGGAGTCCCCATATGTAACTACTAAAAAAAGACATGTCCAACAGACTCAGGTATCACGCAAAAACTTGAAACTGACCCTGCAAGCAGATCACGTGAAATACCAACAGTACTAAAGGCCCGTTCCCATTGAACAGAAATTCAGTCCATAAGGGCAGGTTGTTACAGATTTATGAGTCTTGCTATATATATGAAAATAGAAAGACATGTCGAACAGACTTTGCTACTTTGCATTTTTTTTTGCGAACTGACTCTGCTGAATACATGTTAAGAATTCAAGATGCTAAGATGTCCTGTTCATCTGACTGCAGGCAGATAAAGGCCGTCGAAGATCACAAGCGCAGCTTGCTATTGTACAGGTTTGGAATTTAGAAAGGTGACCTATTTTCATGTGAACTTACCTATTCTTTGCTATTCAGAATAATTCTTTATCTTCCCATTGCTGTGTTAATTGATTCATATGCGGTTGTGCTATTCTCACAAGGATGTCCATCAAGGTTGTTTGGAGGAACATAATGAAACTTCACAAGTTCTGGGGGGACTGATTCTTTCAGAGAATTGTTTCATTACTAATGCGCTGTCGCGGGCATGTATTAATCCCAAATTCCAAATCACTTTGGAATCCAGTCAAAATCCAGTGAAAATCACACTGGAATCCTTCTCCGTAATTGATTCGCAAACTACTCTCAAGGACTGCTCTGAACCTCAAATATCGTGGGCACATGAAGTTGTGGTGTAATTTTTACAGAAACAAGTGATTCAGGCAGCAAGGTATTGATTGATGCAACTATGTTGTACTGTTTCAGTGACTGTTAATATTTTCGTTAGGAAGGATAACCAATTCAGTACTAAAAGTATGTTTCATGTTATCTAAATTGAGGGCGATCCCTTGTACACTAATATGAGGCGTTTTAGGTCACGGAAGTATTGACCTAAAAGGTCTTGTATTAGTTACAGAGGGGTTTGAGCGCGGGTGGAAAATGAAGTCTGGCATGGCTTGATTTAGTTTGAACACGAGTCCATCAGGATCGCCCTGATTTGTACACGTAGACATAACAAACAAAGAAAACCTGTGTGTTCATACCTGGGGTTGAAACTGTACAGCGTCGCTGATCGCACGTTTCGCGGCGGCGCGCGATCCAGAAACTGCCAGCGATCCAGAAACGTGGCGGCGGCGTTGTGGAGTGCGCAGATCGCACGACGGCTGCGTAGATCTGATTGGCAGCGGGGTATGGGGATCGGCGGCGGGGTATGGGGTAAGGGGATCGGCGGCAGGGCGCTGTTTCTTTGGCTACGTGCGTGGGTGGGGTTCGGTGGACGCGGTTCGATGGCTGGGCGTGGGGGTGGGGGTAATTTGATGGAAAAAACTGGACGAAAAAAACCAGTTGAAAAAAAACCAAACGAAAGTGGGGGATTATTCAACCAACTCGTCCATTAGAAGTAGAGAAAAGCATAGGATAGTAGAGTTCAAATGCCACAGTACCAATTTCGTGAGAACAACATTTGCAGGTAGGTAGGCAGCCACTCAAGTTCATTTGTAACCTAAATTAATCGCCATCAATCTGAGAACCGAACTGCTAGTGCCATCTGTATCATTAGCGTAAACCAAAAGACAAGGACGAATCTACCAGAAATACAGGACCGCGTGAAGCAACCATCCTACCCCAATTCAACAACAAGCAAATCATATCATATGGGAGGCGAGCACAACCGACCGCGCAAGCCCAGCGAGTTGAACCCAACGCACCTCAAGCCCGTGCGGCTCAGATCCAATCCTACGCCTACCAAATCAAGACGGTGGGGCGGGGTGGGGTGGCTGAAGGAACGGAACAGGGGAGCTCACCTGGGCAGGGCGGATGATGAAATTCACCAGCTTGGACTGGGCGTCGGTCTGGCCGGGCCTCTCGACCTGGATGACGCCCTTGAGGGGCATGTAGCCATCGCTGACGCCGAGGAGGATAGGGTCCTCGGCGGAGGGAGATCAGGAGGGCCCTCGCCCGTAGCCACGTGGGTGGGAAGGGAGGCGCGGTGGGGCGCGTCCCGTGCGCCGGTGGCTCCCCAAATTCGGCGACGCTGATAAATGAGCAGAGGAGGCGGCGGCTGCGTTGGTGTGCGGAGGGAGAGCAAGTCGCGTGCGGGGAGGGCGTCGGTGGCTCGCGGCTGTTTTTTTATCGCTTCGTTCGTACCGTAAAAGCTGGCACGGTAAAAATAGACAGATGGGCATTGCGAGGAAGCGCCGTTGATGCGCACCTTATTGTTTTGGATGGGGGGCGCCCTGAGGTGGTCATGTGCGCTACTATTTTGGCTGTTGTGCTTTCTCACGCATCAACATGGTAGCAATAATGGACTTCGTAAATACTAAGGCAAAATGTGTGTCATGATTCTGATGATGGTGTCGTATAAGCTATGCACATTTACCAATACAACCCTTCTCAGCCTAAATGAAAACCCTTGTTGGAGCTATTGATCCCATAGGTTAAACATTAATCAATGATTGGGGTGATGCCTCTTATGATCTTTGAAAGCCTCATGATGAATATACTATTGATAATAATGTTTACCAATAGAATTGAAAGTGGGTTCAGAAGAGTGTAAACTTTAGGTAAAAAGAATCTCACATATTCGGAGTGTTCAATCTTATGATTTTTTTTATCAAAGTGGGTTTGAAGAGGTCATGGCTTTAATTGATTATGCTATTTAGTTTCTTCATAGGGCAAGTTCCGATGGATTTAAAAAAATAGCTTGTAATTTCATGCAAATTTCGTTAATAATCACTGTGCCTAAAAAATGGCATAAATTACATGGGCTAGATTTTTTTTGCAACGTTCTCGTGAGTGTTGGCACAGACTAACCAGTAACCACATGAAAAAACAGAGTTCTACATACAAAGCTTGATTTAGTAGTCATGTTTTACATAAGTACACAAAGGATAAGCAGATGATCAGAAGACTTGATTATAACATAAGAGATGGCTTTTAAAAATTGATGAAGCATGTCCGACAGCTAACCTAGAGCTGAACAACACCATCATAGACAACACCAAAAGGGCCTTTCTCTCCCCCCCCCCCCCCCCCCCCCCCCCCCCCAAAAGTGGATCACATCTACTTTCAAGAGTCTTACGTCAAGAAAAAGCCGTACATCAGCAAGGAATTTAGTTGCAAACTATTGAGAAATCTTGCACTAAATCATCGCAGTGTAGTGTCGTGGCTAGACCACCAGCAGAACAGCCCGTAAAGAGGGACTGAAATGTGTGGAAATACAATCTGAACTCAATAAATTAGTTATGACCCGTGCAATATTGGCAAGTCCCTTTTCCATGAGTTCATCAATAACCGCTTCAAAGATGCGCTATCCTCTGAAGGGAAGTGTACTTCTATCCTACATCATCACAAACAGAACATCACTTCAAGCAACAAAGTTAATGGCAATGTACCCGAATTCAAAATAATCACCTGTGCTTGACCTTCCACATCCCCAGAAAATGACGCCCCGTCTCACATACACTTCGTTCTAGTTGTAGAAATCTAATAGCACGCTGATCAAAATTAGTGCAAGGACATACCAAATAGGTAAAAAAATCCATGAAAGCCTCACCTTATCCAAACAAACAGGATGAGGAACAATGTAAAATGATTACCCAGATAGAAAGGAGTGGTCTGTGGGAGAGAAGAGTTGATGATTACTAGGATTCAATTGTTGACCACTCTCAAGGATCACAGCAGTGGCAAATCATTGTGATTTATGAAATTAATATTGACTAAGCAGCGTTCAGGAGGCCACTGCTGCAGGTTCTACCAGTAGCACTGAAAGCTAAGAGTACTAAACATTCATCGACTGAAAGGTGAACATGCACTAGTAGAAAACAGGGCTTTGGTTCGGGCCTGGCCAGCCCATTCACTACAAAAAAATACACTTTCGTGATGATACGTGTTTGCCATAGTAGGTCGCGTTTTCTATCATGCATGTACATCCATGACAAATTTATGACAGAATCAAGATAGTCATACATGTGCTGTCGTAGAAGTGTTCCATGACATTGCCAAAATTATCATCACGGAAGTGTCCACTTCCATGACGATAAATCGCGCGTCACAGAAGTGCTTTCGTCAAGGGTGACCGACACGTGGCATCCACCGTAACGGAACACCGTTAAGCTATCGGGTCGGATTTTGGATCCGATAACCCGTTAACAGCCACGACCAATGCCAATTTTCCACGTGTAAAATTCTCATTGGCTGACGGATCCAACGGGCGAGATGGGCCTATGATATGTTGACACGTGGACCGGCCCAAAAGTGGCCCACAAAGATTAAATGGGCCGGCCCAACCGAAGGCCCATAAGATTTAGCGGACCATAATGGGCCGGCCCAGCTAAAGGCCCACAAAATTTAGCGGACCATAATGGGCTGGCCCAGCTAAAGGCCCACATGATTTTGCAGACCATAATGGACCGGCCCAGCTAAAGGCCCACACGATTTTGCGGACCATAATGGGCCGGCCCAGCTAAAGGCCCATAAGATTCTGCCGACCATAATGGTCCGGCCCAGCTAAAGGCCCAACATTCTCTGTCAAATCGGCCCGTCAACGGCCTGTCCTAAACTTGTCATCAACGCGACCCATGGTCACTTCTGGCCCGTTAACAGTCTGCTAAGTAATTGGGCTGAATTACGGCCTGGTGTATTTCCGGCCTGTTAAAGGTCCGGCTTCATTTGGGCCCATTTACAGGCCATCAAAACTTTCGGCCCATAAACGACCGTGAAGGATTTGGGTCATATTCGGCCATGTCTGACATTCGGCCTGTTAGAGGCCCACTATAGCTTTGGGCCACTTTCGGCCTGTTGTCATTTTCGGTCTGTTAACGCCGGACGTAAACCATGGGCCATATGTGGCCCAATGTCATATCGGGCCCATTAACGGCCCATATAAAAATGACGATAATCTAGCCCGACCGAAGTTCCGTCCTGTTAAAGGCCCGTGTATTAGGTCGGCGCATTTACGGCCCGTCCGAATTTCGGCATGTTAAAGTCCAGTGGGTTATTTGGCACAATCAGGGCCCAATCTCACTTTCGGTCTATTAAAGGCCCATGTATTTTATGGGCTCGAGATATTTACACCTATAAATGGCCTATTTTTAATGAGGGCCCAAATTATGTTTAGGCCTGTTAAAGGCCCACTATGGGTACAGGCCTACTAGAAAAATATGAAAGCTTATGCTGATTTAGGCCCAGATATTTTTAGTGGGCTACATGCCAATTTCGGCTCGTAATCGTTTTTAGCCCAATTGAAATGGGCCCGACGAATGTTGGCTTGTTGGGCTCCTACGAAGCTTTCGGCCGATTACATTACTAAGATAAACCTACACTATACAGAAATAGCGTCATAATTACTGCAGCCTGAGGCAACATCATAAATGTTGTATCACAAAAAAATAAATTCCAACCATACAACAAAAGGCATGTTGGCATAAAGTTTACAGTCCTTCTAGATAAAAGCACCATCAGGTGTATAGAAGCACAGATTATTTGACCTGAGTGATAATGTTTCAGGCTGTAGAATCTGATGGAGCAGCACGATCTCCACCTTTTTTCCGCCATTGCTCTTGAACAACGAAGCGAATGTCTGATAGTCTGGTTTCAAAACCATTCATATCTTGACGACATTTCTCAACCACTATTCTTATTTCTGAAACAACGTCCATTAGGGATTGGACTTGTGTCTGGAGCACATATATATCACTCTGTCTAGCAGGAAGATTTTGTTCAGTAGGCGATTTGGACGAGGTTACCTTGACACCAACCCAGAATTACGCAGGAAGGTGCTTTTTGCACTGTTAGTGGAGAGATACTGACGCACTGCAGCAAGAGGTGACATTGTGCCTGTAGTAGCCTCGTCACCTTCAGGTGGTTGTGGCTGTTCAATCATTTGTTCCATAGCTTCCTGAAAGTTTGAACTTGTAGATTAGTGTACCAGATAAGTTACTAATGAGACAAAAACAAACAAAGTAGGTTAAACGTTTATACATAACTTACTTTGGTGAACTACTGTAATACATTAGCATGTATTGTAGTGCCAACTACATAATAAAATCACTTTCGGAACATATGTCCATGTAGCATGCCTACTGTATTGTCTATTTCCTCACATTGGTTGACATCTAAGGATAAAGAGACATGGTTTAAAGTAGGATGAACATAGTATGACATCATTCATATCATGGGAAAACAGATATAAAACAAACAGGCTATTTTATCATTGTGTGCGCACATGAACATAACAACTAGATTACAGATCAAGACCAAAAGAATATCCTTCATCTCTTTTAAACCATGTAAGGTGAAATGATATGTTAAGACAACTGTGAATAAAAGTGAACAGAGTAACTGGCATTGGCTGCAAACCAAGTAGTTAAATGAACACATCACAGTACCAATCAGTTCAAGGCAGGAGGAGTAAGGACTTACAACAACGGCTTGAACTGGTGTGCTCATGCCCTTCATCTTGCTGGTGTGGCAATCCTTGAAGATTTGCACTGCATTCGATTCAGGTTCTTTTTGGTCCGCACGGGATTTCCTCTGTATTTGGAACAAGTCAATATACATACGATAATATGGCACAAAAAAGGAGGAAGTAGCAGCTATTTACAAGGCCTCGGAGTGTGCAATATAGCTACGAGATTCTGTGGTCTGTTGGAATTTCACTTTAGAACGGTTGGTTTTGTTCTTCAAATAGTTAGCCTAGAAGAAGATACACTTGTAAGGCACATACATAAATACAAGTTCAATATATGGTCTGATCAAATACATATAGCCTACCTAATACTTTGGATCAGACCAGTGTTTAACGATGGCTGTCCAGTCTTCATCTGTAATATATTCCACTGGAGATGTTTGGGCGATTTCATTGTTAGCCTTGCCTTCAAAGTGAGATTTTCTAAGGTGGTACCGATATTGTCGCAGAGCAGAGTGAAAAACATGAGTGCATGCTTGTCTAGTTGCATCATCTTTCGGATCCAACTTGAACCTCATCTGTTGAAAAAAGAATGTGAGTCTTATTAGGAGGAAGCTAGAAAGTATGGGACAGAGCAAGACAATATTACTAATTGCGATGAATAACATTACTTACGGATAAATGGTCAAGGAAGGTGTTAAACTGGGTATTGTCTTTCTCATTCCTGTACAGGATCCACGTTGGGAGGATACGTGCATGATACCTAACGGCAACGGCTGCCTCTGATACTAACTTGGCCGACTCTGTAGCATCATGTGGCCTTTTTAAACCTGCCTCAAAATGGATCTCCAGTCTTCATCCTTTAGATTTTGTTAATCTGTCAAGCATTATCCCTGATGTCTGTTTCCGCTTGCGCCGTGGTGCTAGTTCAACAACGAATATGGAAAGTGTTAGTGTACATCAAACTGTGAGAGCACATATAAAGGAGCATGCAACTGCAACTTGACTCGGTCAGGTACCGTCTTGGTGTTGATGCTCATGAGGTTCATCTGATCTTGCCAAGTCCTGTTGTGTCAGCAGTGCTTCAGAAATAGTGTTAGGTGTGAAGGCAGCTTGGGAACTGGCCAGTTCCGGAGCAAACGAATGAGTAACTGGTTGAGATGCTGGTACAGTTGAAGCGGATGCTGCAGCTGGTGGAGCAGGTGATACTGTGTTTGTAGATTTAGCCGGTGGACTTGGACCTTCTACTGCACTATAAGTACGAGCAGAATCTTGACGACAGAACCTTTTCTGTTTCACCGGACGAGTAACAACACTCCCTACTATATTATTTTCCTTGCTCTTTTTTGACTTTGCCATGTCAAGCTGTACCCACAACACAAAAGAATAAAATCACTCTTCAGAACTCATTGATGCATGATACAGACGAGTAATACTTTGATGTAAGACAACCGTATGAGGATGGAATATGTAAGAAAAACATGACGGCATGACATATTCACAGCTACGATGTGCAAACTAAGCAGAAGGATTTTCAATAAAATAGAAGTAATGCAAGCTAGATACCATATGAAAGATGCAACCAATATTACTCTGCCAAGTTAAAAGTGTCTTGTCATAAGTGGCAATTCGAAAAATTAGAAGCAGTACAACGTAGAAATCAATACAAGATGCAACCACTATCAAACTGCCATGTTAAAAGCGTCCAATCATGAGTGACTGATGCGGGATACGCAACAACAGTACTTTGATGTAAGAACATGGTATTATAGATAGATGCAGTGTATTCTAGACACAGGAAGCCATGTCATATGCACATGTATAACGTATAAACTCAGCAGGTGCAATTTAATCAAAATAGAAGAAATACAGGCTAGACAATATATGCAACATGAAACCAATTATCACACTGTCAACTTAGAGCAAGCACCTGCGATGGTGGAGTACGGGAGATGAACTCATCATGTAGACTTGGGACTTCAACTTCATTAGCAGTAGCAGTGGCAAATCTAGAGAGTCTCTGTTTGCGTCGGTGCGGAGGACCACCAACATCCCCTAACTTACTCTTTTCCTTCCTATTTTCTGATATTGCCTTATGAAGTCAAAACCACAAGAAGATGAATAAAATTAGCTCTGCATAACTGGTTGATGCATGATACAGACGAACACTACTTTGATGTAAGGCAAGCGCAGGATAGGAGGATGGAATATATACAAAAAAAGACAGCGTTTCATAATCACACGTACGATAGCGTGTCTTATGGGTAAGTAATCATTGCGGGTATAAGTTGTAAGCTACGCAGATGCAATTCAACATAATCAGAAGCAATACAAACTAGACATCATACGGAAAACGCAACCACGTATAACAGTTCCAAGTAAGAGCAAGCACCTGTGATGGTGGAGTAGGGGAGATGTGCTCATCATGTACATGTATGTTCTAGAAACAGGAACACGTGTCATATTCACAGGCATTATTTGTAAAGTAAGCAGATGCAATTCAAGTTAGAAGCAATACAAGCTAGACATCATACGCAACATGCAACCACATATAATAGTGTCAAGTTAGAGCAAGCACCTGTGATGGTGGAGTAGGGGAGTCATCATCTACACAGCTACGTTGACTGTCCAGCCTTGTGTTGTCTTGCGAATCTTGTTGGGAGGATGGCGGAGTAGAATCTATAGAGACCCCCTATTTGAGTTGCTCCAAAGGACCACCATCATCCACTGCCAGACTAATTTCCTTCAGCTGTAATGATTTTGCATTGTGAAGTCAAACCGATAAGAAGAAGGGATTAGAAACACTGCAAGACACCATATGGAAGGTGCAATCAATATCACTCTGCCAAGTTAAAATTGTCTCCTCATAGGCGGCGTTCATCAAACTAGAAGCAATACATGCTAGAAATCATATTCAAGACGCAAACCAATATCACACTGCCAACTTAAAGGTGTCCCATCATAAGTGACTGATGCAGGATACACAAGAAGAGTAGTTTCATGTAAGAACATGGTGTGATAGACAGATATAGTATGTACCAAAAACAGGAAAGCATGTCATATTCACATGTATCATGTGTAAGCTAAGCAGATGCAGTTTACACTAATTAGGAGCAATACGAGCTAGACACCATATGCAACATGCAACCAGATATCACACTGCCAAGTTAGAGCAAGCACCTTGGATGGTGGAGTAGGGGAGCGGAGACTTGGACCTTGTAATGCACTATCAGTACAAGGAGAACCGGTACAGATGCTCCGTTTACGTTGCTGCAGAGGACCACCATCATCGCCTTCCTTACTCTTTTCCTTCCTCTTTCTTGATTTTGCCTTGTCAAGTCAAACCCACAAGAAAAAGGAATAAAATTTGCTCTTCAGAACTCATTGATGCATGATACTGACGAACACTACTTTCATGTAAGGCAGCCGCATGATAGGAGGATGGAATATGTATGAAAAATAGGATGGCGTGACATATTGACATGTATGATGTATAAAGTGTAAACTAAGCACAAGGTGCTTGAACTTGTTAGAACCGATGCAAGCTAGAAACCATATGAAAGATGAAACCAATATCACTCTGCCAAATTAAAAGGGTGCCCTAACAAATGTATTTGACCAAATTAGAAGCAATACATGGCAACAGGCTAGAAATAATATGCAATATGAAACGAATAAAGGTGACTCATCGTAAGTGATTGATGCAGGATACAGAAGAGAGGTAGTTTCATGTAAGAACAAGGTTAACACATAGATGTAGTGTGTACCAAAAATAGGAAGGCATGTCATATTCACATGTATAGTGTGTAAACTAAGAAGATGCAATTTACCCTAATTAGAAGCATTACAAGCTAGACACCGTATGCAACATGCAACCACATATCACACTGCGAAGTTAGAGCAAGCACCTGTGATGGTGGTGTAGGGGAAGTGCGGTCTTCAGGTACAGAGCTACGTTCAATATCTTCATTTAGGCTTGCTGTTTCTTGAGAATCATGTGGAGAGGATGAAATTGCATTCTTTATAAGAGTATTGCGTCTCATATTAACCAACGCGCGTGATTGTCTCATCATGAGCGATAGACGCAGGATACACAAGAACAGTAGTTTGATGTAAGAACATAGTGTGATAGGCAGATGTAGTATGTACCAAAAACAGGAAGGTGTGTCATATTCACATGTATAATGTGTAAGCTAGGGAGATGCAATTTAACAAATTAGGAGCATTGATGAGGGATACACAAGAAAATTAGTTTGATGTAAGAACATGGTTAATAGAAAGACGTAGTATGTACCGAAAACAGGAAGGCATGTCATATTCACAGGTATAATGTGTTAATTAAGCAGATGCAATTTACCCTAATTAGAAGCATTACAAGGTACGACACCATGTGCAACATGCAACCACATATCACACTGCCAAGTAAGAGCAAGCACCTGCGATGGTGGTGTGGGGGAATTGCGGTGATCAACTAGAGAGCTACGTTGACTATCTTCATTTAGCCTTGCTGTTTCTTGAGAATCATGTGGGGAGGATGACACTGCACTCTTTAAACGAGTATGGGGTCTCACAGTAACCCACCCGGGTGACTGTCTCATCATAAGTGATTGACGAGGGATACAAAAGAGCATTAGTTTGATGTACGAACATGGTTAATAGACATATGTAGTATGTATCGAAAACAGGAAGGCATGTCATTATCAAAGGTATAATGTGTAAAGTAAGCAGATGCAATTTAACCAAATTGGAAGCAATACAAGCTAGACACCATATGCAACATGCAACCACATTTGACAGCGCGAAGTTAAAGCAAGCACCTGGGATGGTTGTGTGTGGCAATTGAGATCATCAACTGCAGAGCTACGTTTACTGTCTCCAACTGCTGACACTGCACCCGTTAGAGCGTTGGAACGCTTAGTGCTTATCTTCGAATTACACTGGAGCGACTTCTGTCTTTTCTTTTCTGCATTCATCAACACTGCATCAGAGTCTGAAATACCCATGCATAAAAAAACAATAGTGTGAGTATGGGTGAAGTGTGTGCACAATTAGTACAGTGTAAAGGTAGCAGATAGCAGGTCGGCGAGAAATAAATGATGGGAGACATATGATAGCTCTACAACATGCATGGCGCACTAAATTACTACAGGATTCTATGAAAATAACAGTCGACTGAAAGCAAATACGCCAGTCCATTTTTTCTGCACCGTACGATGTACAAAGAACGGGCAGATCGCCTTCATCTACCTCCAGCCAGTCAGTGTTGATGATCTTCCTCGAAATGCCAGCGACCACCGGCCCAGTATTCCTCCCCTGCCTGCGCCCTCCCCTCGACCTCACCGCACTGCCCCCCCGGCCATCCATTCAAGCCCCGCCGACCTCCAGATCGGGCGCAAGTAGCTCCTGCGCCCCACACCCCGCTTCCCCGGGGAGCAGGCGGACTAGGTGCTCCGCGCGCCTAAGCGGGTGCTGCTTCTTTTAATTGTGGTTCGACTGACCCTGAATTGAAATCCAGGTAGGCTACTAACCTCTAGCAAAGGTGAAATAGTAAAAGGGAGGAAACCTTGTGCATTTAGTATCACGAAGAAGATGCAGTAAGAAGCGCTCAACTAGTTTATTTCGTGGGATGAATACAGTGTGAGCGGAGACGTAAGATTTGCACGAATATGGGAAGAGGAGTACCTCTTTATGCTGGCAGTGCTGTGTCCTCCTTCTGTTTTTCCGACGATCTTCTTGTTGTTTGCCGGAAACCAGAAGTTGTGGAGGACGGTGCAGCCGTGGACGAACCCATGGCCAAGTTGTTGAGTGTGGTGCGGTGGCCGTCTGTTGGTGGCGGGGAAGCAGATCCGAGGCAGCGAACGACGGCGTAGCGGGAACCGCCCCGGTGCGGTGGACGGTTGCGATAGTGGAGCGCAACAGTGAGGCGCAAGACGGTGTGGTCGGAGTGGTTCTAGTACGGCGCACGTCGGCGTCGGCGTCGTGGAGGCAGCTCTGCCTCGGCTTCAGCTGCTAAGTCCTTGAGGGCATTGCGGTTGCGGTTGCGTTGGATGACGACGTCGGGGTACCGGCTCCGGCGTGATGGAGGAGGGCGGCGGTGGATTGGCCGCTATGGGGTGGAGGGCGGAGGAGGCTGGGGTTTCGTGGCTGGTGGAGAGGGCATTTTCGCGCCCACGGAGTATGAATGGGGAAACAGAGGGAGGTGGGGAACTAAGGGGGAACAATGTTTCGGTTTGAGACGCGCTTGTTTGAAATTTGGGGAAAGTTTGTAACTTTCCCCCCATCTAAAATTTCGGACATATTGCGGGTTGGGGGTAGGACAGTCATGTCAGGTGTCCCAAATGTGGGCGGGATAGATTTCGGCCGAGCGCATGGGTAGGCGCCCACGGCGTATGAATGCTTCTTTGGCGTCTTGGTGAAGTTACAAACCTACCCCGGTTTAGACCTTTGGACATCGGACCGATAGGCTACACGGGCCAGAGTCAGAACAGTAATTTCCTACCACCAAAACATTGGTCTCGTGCAGTTTCGGGTGACCAGAGGCCTATTTGGCGCTTCGTTCAATATTTGGGAGCAGAAGCATTAACGTTTTTGGTTCTCTTGAATTGAACTTTCAGGATTTGTCAAACTTCACAAATCTTTACTCTTGAAAATCCTAAAGCTACTATTATTTTGGAATGGAGGGGGTACATTTGAATATACATTGTACACGAGTGTATATTAAAAAATATGCAACTTACCTCAGTCCATGCATGGTTCCAGATATAATCTCCTTGGTTGCAAAAAAAAGTTAGATATGCGTATGAATATATATAGCATGTTCAAACTCACAACAAAGATTGATGCCCCCTTTTACATCTGATTTACAAATGCCATTAACTCGGGTTCAAATAGATGAATGCACTTCCTATGAATTCGAATCTTCGAAACCCCCTTTATGTTGAATTCGACATGTATGCTATTTCGTAGCTAGCAATTTGGAATGTATCCATGCAAGTGACAAATGTATAAAGTTCTTCACACTAACAACATGGAGTGCACTAATTAATGTTTATATATGAATTGCAAAAGCATCCATTGCCTATATTTCAAACCGCTCTCACTCTATGGATCGATAATATGAAATAAACACATGCACATGCTAGAATTCAATTGCAGTTGAAGAAAGAGCCCGCTCCTGGTACTGTATATTAGTGACAGGGGTGTGTACAAAGTACACGTGAATACCAGGCATTGTGCGTGTGTGTATACTATTGACGAACTAGCCCCCAAGCTTGTATAACATACTAAGGGCCTAGGGTAACAAATCATATATAGTCGGCTTATCACCAGCGGGGATAGAGTCCTCCGCGACTCTGGTAGCTTCGTGTTGTACATCGAGTCCTCCACATGGGTCTTCGTATAACACGTCTCGGTCCAACCTATATGTGGCGCAGGATGGAACCGACCCATGAGTCTTCATGTTGACCCACCACAACTAGAAATGATGTGCCCACCACACCACACACGCAATCGGCCACTAAGAAAATAAGCATATACAATAGTACAACGGTATCTAGCTCACGATACGTCTCCATATTTTGTTGATGACACTGACGGACTTTGCATTTGATGCGTGCTCCGTATTTTGTTGACGACACTTACGGTCATCGTATTTGAAGCGAAAGCACGAAATGGTCACTGGACTTCAGAATAAGCTCATCGCGGTCACCGCATACATTTTGTCGTGCTAACCAACATGTGGTTGGATGGTTAGAGGACAGTGGTTTCTCGAGCCCACCAAGGTTAAAGTCCCGGTGCTTGCATTTATCTTGTGTTAATTTCAGTATTTTCCGGCGACGTACGTTCAGTGGGAGGAGACGTTCCACTCGACTACGAGGCACCTATGGTGACTTCGTAAAATCTCAAGATCATATGTGCTGGCCCACTCTCTCGGAGGTGCTCATAGGGGTAGGGTTCGCGTGTGCGCGCTTATAGCGGCGAGTGCTTGCGCGTATATATGAGCCCTTGCGTCTGTACCGTGTTAAACAAATACATATCAAGATTATACGGTCATTGGCTCACCTGTACAACTCTGTATTTTGTTGATGACACAATCAAACGCGGCGCAACTAGTGTTGCACCATCGGGGCGTGTAACCGTGGGGCCCACCTGTCAGCCCGTATATGAAAGAAAGAAATGGTAGTTTGAGTCTGTACTGTGTTAATAAAATAGGAGTACATTTTAGGGTGATCGTACGGTCACTGGCTCACCATACAGCTCCGTAATTTATTGATAACACGATCAATTGACCAGTCAAACGGTCCACATTTAGCAACGCACATTACCATAGGGCCCACCCGTCAGCGCGTATATGAATGACAGAAATGGTAATAAATTAGTGGTCGGTGGGTATTCGTAGTCGTGAGACCTCTGGTTGGCAGTCACCGGCGGTTGGGGGGCGTTCATTGGGCGATGGGGTGGGGATCCCCGGAGAAAAAGCTCGACGGGGGGGGGGGGGGGGGCTAGAGGGATGGCCGGTGCGGCGGCGGACCGGCGGTGGGGAGTGGTTTCGGGGAGGGCGGGCCGGCCATGGGCGGCGGGGGCTGGCGGTTCGGCCGGTGGTGGCTGGCGGCTCAGGGGGGGGGGGTGGAGTTTGATGATAAACTGGAGGCCCTTGATTTCGTATCCAACGGCTGGAAAATCTAATGACCAGAGATGAAAAAGTCAGTCGTCTGACGTGTAGCCTCACCCCGCACGTACACATGCACGCACGCAAGACACGCACGCATGTAGGCATGCAACACTGACACGTACACACGCACGCATGCTCGCGTGCAACACTGACACGTACACATGCACTCACGAACACACGCACGTACGCACTCATGCATGTAACAATGAAACGTACCCTTGCACACATGCAACACTTGCACGCCTGCATGCACACTGCACACGACGCAAGACACACGTTCAACCTATACGTGCATGCACCCTTTGTTAAGGACATGGATTGTTATGAGTATTAATCAATCTTATCTATAATAAGCAGAACATTGATGTTTGCAGCGGTCTTTATGAATCACAATGTATCGAACGGGCTATCAACATAGTAGGCTTAGAGCAGGTACAATAGTACACAGTCAGCAGGCTATTAGCAGTTCGATGTCATCAAATTCATAGCTGGAAGAGAGAGAATGAAGAGAAAAGGAGGGAGCGGGCGCTTGAGCTATCGCCGGCTCGAGCGCAAGAAACAAGAAATCAAACCTGCATGCAGCCCGCATGCAGCCGTGTGAGCCTGCGCGCCTCTCCTTTCCACCAATGAGCATGTGCCTTCTTTTCTTCTTTCACATGCAAGCATTAAATACCAGTAGCTAGTTTAGGCTGCCCGTAATGGTAGTACCATAGGTAATATCATGCATGCCAACTAAGCAATTTTGATGAGATGGCATAGAATTAAATGAAGAAAGAGATGCTTGAGTATCATATCATGATACCGTATCACATTAAATAATATGCTACTTTGTGTCATGCATGGCAATAAATATAATAATTTATGATACCAACATATGATACTTTGCATTACGGATGTAGTATCATACACTAGCATTATATACATGATACTAGTATATGATACTCCCCATTACAACCAGCCTTACAGCCCATCTATTATATTAGCTGGCTATTATAAAGGCTCAAAGTGACATGGCATCGGTATATAGCCAGCAGCTGGCTTTCTTATTAACCATGCCCTTATCTACATGAAAAAGATGACGTCACACTCAATGAACAATCATCGGTTTATGAAATGCCCGCTTCTGACTGCCCTGGCCCACCAAAGGTTTCTTTGCTGTGCGCTGCCTGCGTTGGGTCACTGACATGCAGGCCATGCACCCAAAGAGCCCACACGTCAGTGGAAGAACGATGCGGTGTCCTAGGTTAGAGTCGAGGGCGCCACTCGCGACACGCCCGGCTGAACACGCCTCCGTGCCGCATTCAAATGCCTCCATGAAACCCGCCCGTGTGGAAGCCGAGAAACCAACTCTGGACACACGTCCGCTCATGACCGGGCCGGCGTTAAACGCAACGCCGGCCGAGCTCCTCTCGCCCGCCGTCTATTTAATCTCCTATTTAAACGAGGCCAAACGCCGGCCAAGAATCGCACACCTCCGCCGCTCCCCTATCTCCTCCACCATTTTGTCCACTCTTACAATGGCTTACGAAGAGTAGTTATTCTGCATCCAAGCCGGCTGGGTAGCCCGCCGTATACGAGCTATGCAGCTCACTGATCCACCTCCCTCCCCTCGCCCGACGGAGCCAGTTGCCGCCCCAAGCCGGCGTGCGGTTCAGCAACTCGCCGCTCCAAGCCATCTCGACGAGGAGCAGCGCACGGGCGTCGTTGCTGCCGTCCACGCCGCCTCCTCGTACTGTGTCTCCCGTTTCTGTGGCCGAGACTCCCATGCCGGCGGCCGCGCCATTGCAAGCAGCGACAGAAGCCGGGTTCGCGGAGAGCGGCGAGTCGGTTGCCAGCGCCTCCGCGTTCGCGGCCATCATTGAGGAGAAGTAGAACACGGGAGGCCGCCGCTACTTGGGTCCCATGAAGGCCACCGCGGAGGCGACGCCGGCGTACACAGCAGGTGTCTTGCCGGATCCTTTTGTTGCGAGGACCTTCGTCGACCCCGCATGGGCTCCACAGAAGAGGGCATTGTTAGGATGAACTCGAGCCGGTGCCGGCCATGGCGAAGTAGTCGCCAATATTTTGACTACCCCGGGCAAGATCCAAACAGCCCCTCCCAATAGATTCGAATCCCTCATTCGCCGTGGAATTTTGCCATGTGTTGTTTTCATGGACTAGCAAGATGCGCGTGCATTGCACGGAACAACAAGATGCATTTTTTTACAAACTCCCGCATGCATGCAAGGGATAATTAATGTCCTCCTTTGCTAGTACCACGAGGCAAACACCATTAATATTGCATCGATTAGTGTTAGTGGCCTTGTATATCTGCAAATTGTAATTTTGATAGTGGCCCCTTGTATATAAAAATGGAGGGAGAAAGATGAGAGATAAGGTGTGGAGGAGTGGGGCGTGGTGGTGTGACACCCCAAAAATTTTGACCTTGTTTTATTAATTAAAATTTTGCCAGGAAATAAATTTTTTATTTTTTTTGGATTTCCTTTTGATTTCAGAACCATTCTTTTCTTGGTTATTATGGAGTTTTTACCCCAAGAGAAAACTTTCCAAATGTTTTGTTGGACTTGTATACCCTCTCAAGAAAACTTTTTTTTATCAGAGGAATTAATTATATAATTATTTTCTTGATCTTTATTTCTTTAAAAATGGTCTCCCATGGTTTTAGAGTACCATTTGAACTACAACCCTTTGAGAAATTTATTTAAAATTCCAACAAAAATTTGGGGATGTCATGTGATGTTTCTAAATCACTTTTATGTAAAAACATCTTTTATTCATTGGATATTTTGAGCTCTACACCAAATTTTCAAATCTGGTCCAGTTGGCAATTTTACACTGCAACCTATTTAAATATTTATTTAAAGCTTCCACCAAAATTATGGGATATCAGTGGCAGTATATAATTCAACTTTATGCAAAAATCCACTGATGTTCTTTGAAAAATTTGAGTAAATCAACCTCATCTTCATTCTGGTCTAGCTTGGTGATTTGTACTGCAACCATATTTTTACTTACTCTTTTACCCATGATTCTTTTTCCTGCATTTAGACCACCCTACAAAACCCTTAGGTCCAGGAGAGTGGACCCATTGGAGGATTTTAAGTGCATGCAAAAATACCTTTTTCTTTTTGTCCAGATTTGGCTTTCTCAAAAACTTGCACTATCAAGTTTTGATTTTTCCCAAACCAACCATGCCATGTTTTCTAGTACCTAAATAGACTCTGATCTGGAAATTTTGGTCACTTGCAAAACCATCTGGATGCCCCTAGCATTTTGTCGAACAGTTGGAGTGCATGAACTGTTTTGGCATAGATTTTAGTTAGCATTATAGGGTTGCTTTACTTGCCTAGCCAGCTTGTCCACTAGAGATTTAGTAACCACCCTAACCAGTCTAGTAACTTGCAGTATCATCCAAGCCCTCTGGGGTGGCATGGCATTTCGCCGAGCGGTTGGTGGGCGTGCACTTGCGCGCCCAGAGCACGCCAACTGCAGCCGCGCGCCCGAGCAGCCGCGTCGTGCTTACTCCATGCCAGCCTCCTGGCCTTTTCTTGCACGATGGACCAAGCCACGATCTTGTCCGTTCGCCCGTGGCATACGGCCACCCCTGGTTCCTCGCAGCGCCGCCGCAGCGAGCCTTTTGGCGGCACGCAGGCGTCGGCAGCCGCCCCTGCTCAGGTTGGCACCGCCCAAACCACCGCAGCGCGCCAGCTCGCCTCCTTGGACAGTGGAGAGTTCGTCGTTAGCCCCTGAAGCCAGCCGGCCATCGCCATGTTGCCTCCGGTGACAGTAGCAAGCGCACCGTCGAGCTTATCCACGGCGACCGTCGGGAACCGACGCTGCCCTGCTATAAATAGCGCCCCCGGCCTCCCTTGGACTCGTCAACAGCCTCAAATCCACGGTAGCCAGCTCCCCTCGCAGCAGTTTGACCAGAGGAGGTCGTCATCCTCGCCTCCGGCAAGTGCAGCCGCCGCCGCACTCCGGTTGGTTTCTTCGCAGCCAGAGCCCCTCTGACCCCATACTCGCCACCTCTAGTCTTTCCTTGACCCAGCGGGCCGTCTCATCCCTTAATTCCGATCGAGAGCCACCGTAGACCGAATCCCCAAACCAACCCGAAACCTCCGTCCGCCTCGGAGCTCGCCGCCGGCGACCCTGTCCGCCACTCCGGCAGTGGTGACCATCGAGAGGACCGCTAGCTCATGGGGAACCTATCCCCGTGCTAGTACCCCGCGGGGAGTAGCCTTCCGCCGACTGGCGTCGCCAGAGCTCGCCTCTGCTTCCTGGCCAAGAAAGCGGGAGGGAGGGGGATGAACCTGACAGCGCGACCCCCCTGTCTGCGACCCCCACGCCGTCGCGTGCCGTTTTAAGTGAAGACGTAAAAGCTAGAGTATGTCTTCGCTGCCCCGAAAACGTATTCTCATTCGAAACGTTTTCGTTTTCTGTTTTATTTTAAAAACAAATTTTGACTGGCTATATCTTTTTAAATATAAGTCCAAATGACATGATTCTTTTTCTGTTGTTTCCCAAATATTGTCTAGTTTATTTTCATATTTATTTCAAAATTTCCCAAACAATTTTTTGTACTGTTTTTAAAGTATGTGTTAATTTAAATTTATTTAAAATAGGATTTTGGAGAGGGAGAAGAAAACTTTCAAAAGTTTTGGAGAGCACCTCACCTCTCCACACCTTGAAGGCAAGCATTTTTGAACCCTGGCATAATATTATTGGGTATTGTTTGATACGATCGCAACACCACCTCGACACGAAGTTTCCGTTATTTCATGTGATGATAGGATCATACCCATAAGTGCATATTGATGATTCCATGCTATTGGCATTCGATATATCGTGATAGTAGACACCCTCGTATACCTTTCATGCCTACCGGGAGGAAGTCGGGAGAGCCTCTGTCTTGGGTAGACACGAGCTTGTCTCCGGTCTTCGTCGAGATGGTTGTGTCCGGTACGGCAAAGTGAGGCATGACGAGGGGTGACTTTGTCTGTTGGTTGAAACATATTTGTTATGCTAACCATGCAGGAAAATACTTAAACCTCCTGAGTCGACCATAGATCGAGTCTTGTTCCGGTAACCCCCATACTTGTTTCGTACTACCACTTGTCCCTGCCACAGGTAGGGTACGGTTCAGTAAGTTGTCAACCCCTTTCCTAGCACACACCGTACAGAGAGGCCATGGTGGAAGATACTGGAGGCCTCCGGTAGGCATGCCACCTGGTCCGGGGGCATGGGTGTTTTCGGTTGTAGCCGAAGGGGGTAGCTCCCCCAGTTTGCGCGCGGTATAAATTTTGTGATCCCATGCTAAGTCAAGGTTGTAGCCTCCCCACTTAGAGTTTTGCTTAACGGGTGTCAAGGGTGATTCCAGACACCGGTGAGTTTGGCTGGTGTGTGCGGTTAGGTGTGTTTTCAATCAAAAGACCGTAGACGGAATTAGTCCCGATGGACTAAAGGAATCCGTTACTTGTGGGTAAAGAGTACACCCTCTGCAGAGATTATACCTATTCGAGTAGCCGTGTCCATGGTTAAGGACTACAGTCTGGGATGGGTCAAGTGTCGGTCTTAGTGTCGGTCTTCGGAGGAGAAACTACTAAACCAGAACATTGATTTTGACCTATGACATATGATGATTATGATTATTATTATTGTGGACTAACCATTTGTATTATTTGAATTTTTGAGTATCCCTGGGATGGTTCTACCTCCCGGATATTCAATGTGGTTATTCTTGTACAAGCCCTTTATGTGGTGTCGCTCAGACGCCCGACTGTGGCATGCTTGTTATTTCAATTATTTATAAGCCCTTTATGTGGTGTCGCTCAGACGCCCGACTGTGGCATGCTTGTTACATCTTTTATATATAAGCCCTTTATGAGGTGTCGCTCAGACGCCCGACTGAGGTAGGCTTTATATTATTATCCTTTCGAGGCGTCGCTTCAGACACCCGATCGGTGCATTCTATTTTTACCCTCTGATTGCATATTCATATTTGACATGATTAACCTGCTTGCATGCATCATGAGTTTCATTTATGACTGACGTAGTGATCATGGCATGTTTCAGAGCATGATTATCTTTTGATATATTATACCAGTGTTCATGATGTTTGCGAGTACATTCAAAGTACTCACTGCCTTGTCCCTGGCTATTGTCTTGGCCAGATTTCTTGCGTGGAGAGGAGCATTGCGGTGACAGCCCCGGAACCTACGCAATGGAGATAGCAGCCTCACGAAGATAGGAGTTACCCTGGTCAGCTGTTCTTGTGGGAAATGGAGTTCCATAGACGCTGATGATCCGCAAACTGTTTCCGCCATCAACCACTAGAAACCATTTGTTGTACTCATAGGCCAGAATGGTCTTGTACTACATATCTTGTATTTTTCTTGGAGTTTGTGTATCAAATTGGTGCCTCATTAGCTAACAGTAATCCTAGGGCTAGTGAGCACAAGGGGCCATTTTCTAGGAAATTAATATCTTGAAAATCCGGTCCTGACAAACTTGGAATCAGAGCCAGGCTGACCATTGTAATCCTATCTTAGCCAGGTCGAAAAACCTAGGTAAACCAACCCACCAGACCTGAACCAACCCCGACGACACCCACAGTAACACGTCACTTTTGTGAGATGTGTGTATCTGTGGCATTAGCCCCGACCCCCATGAAAGCAGAACTGACAAACTAGTGCCCCTCACCGCGGTGAATTGTTGGGGAACGTAGTAATTTCAAAATTTTCCTACGCACACGCAAGATCATGGTGATGCATAGCAACGAGAGGGGAGAGTGTTGTCTACGTACCAACGCAGACCGACTGCGGAAGCGATCACACAACGTAGAGGAAGTAGTCGTACGTCTTCCCGATCCGACCGATCCAAGCACCGTTACTCCGGCACCTCCGAGTTCTTAGCACACGTTCAGCTCGATGACGATCCTCGGGCTCCGATCCAGCAACGCGTCGAGGAAGAGTTCCGTCAGCACGACAGCGTGGTGACGATCTTGATGTACTACCGACGCAGGGCTTCGCCTAAGCACTACAACGGTATGATCGAGGTGGAATTTGGTGGCAGGGGGCACCGCACACGGCTAAGGAACGATCTCAAGGATCAACTTGTGTGTCTTGGGGTGTCCCCTGCCCCCGTATATAAAGGATTCAAGGGGAGGGGCTGGCCGGCCAAGGTGGGAGGCGCAGGAGGAGTCCTACTCCTACCGGGAGTAGGACTCCCCCTCCAATCCTAGTCCAACTAGGTTTCCTCAAGTGGGAAGTGAAAGAGAGAGGTGGCCGGCTCCTCTCCTAGTCCTAATAGGACTAGGGAGAGGGGGGGGAGGCGCAGCCCTATGTGGGCTGCCCTCTCACCTTTCCACTAAGGCCCATGTTGGCCCATTTGGCTCCCGGGGGGGTTCCGGTAACCCTCCCGGTAATTTGGTAAAAATCCCGATTTCACCCGGAACACTTCCGATGTCCAAACATAGGCTTCCAATATATCAATCTTTATGTCTCGACCATTTCGAGACTCCTCGTCATGTCCCCGATCTCATCCGGGACTCTGAACTCCTTTGGTACATCAAAACTCATAAACTCATAATATAACTGTCATCGAAACCTTAAGCGTGTGGACCCTACGGTTCGAGAACAATGTAGACATGACCGAGACACGTCTCCGGTCAATAACCAATAGCGGGACCTGGATGCCCATATTGGCTCCTACATATTCTACGAAGATCTTTATCGGTCAGACCGCATAACAACATACGTTGTTCCCTTTGTCATCGGTATGTTACTTGCCCGAGATTCGATCGTCGGTATCCAATACCTAGTTCAATCTCGTTACCGGCAAGTCTCTTTACTCGTTCCGTAATACATCATCCCGCAACTAAGTCATTAGTTGCAATGCTTGCAAGGCTTTAAGTGATGTGCATTACCGAGAGGGCCCAGAGATACCTCTCCGACAATCGGAGTGACAAATCCTAATCTCGAAATACGCCAACCCAACATCTACCTTTGGAGCCACCTGTAGTACTCCTTTATAATCACCCAGTTACGTTGTGACGTTTGGTAGTACCCAAAGTGTTCCTCCGGCAAATGGGAGTTGCATAATCTCATAGTCATAGGAACATGTATAAGTCATGAAGAAAGCAATAGCAACATACTAAACGATCGGGTGCTAAGCTAATAGAATGGGTCATGTCAATCAGATCATTCAACTAATGATGTGACCTCGTTAATCAAATAACAACTCTTTGTTCGTGGTTAGGAAACATAACCATCTTTGATTAACGAGCTAGTCAAGTAGAGGCATACTAGTGACACTCTGTTTGTCTATGTATTCACACATGTATTATGTTTCCGGTTAATACAATTCTAGCATGAATAATAAACAATTATCATGATATAAGGAAATAAATAATAACTTTATTATTGCCTCTAGGGCATATTTCCTTCAGTCTCCCACTTGCACTAGAGTCAATAATCTAGTTCACATCGCCATGTGATTTAGCAGCATTATTTCACATCACCATGTGATTAACACCCATAGTTCACATCGTCATGCGACCAACACTCAAAGGGTTTACTAGAGTCAGTAATCTAGTTCACATATCTATGTGATTAACACCCAAAGAGTACTAAGGTATGATCATGTTTTGCTTGTGAGATAATTTTAGTCAACGGGTCTGTCACATTCAGATCCGTAAGTATTTTGCAAAATTCTATGTCTATAATGCTCTGCACGGAGCTACTCTAGCTAATTGCTCCCACTTTCAATATGTATCCAGATTGAGACTTTAGATTCATCTGGATCAGTGTCAAAAACTTGCATCGACGTAACCCTTTACGACGAACCTTTTTGTCACGTCCATAATCGAGAAACATATCCTTATTTCACTAAGGATAATTCTGACCGCTGTCCAGTGATCTACTCCTAGATCACTATTGTACTCCCTTGCCAAATCAATGCAGGGTATACAATAGATCTGGAATACAGCATGACATACTTTATAGAACCTATGGCATAGGGAATGACTTTCATTCTCTTTCTATCTTCTGCCGTGGTCGGGCTTTGAGTCTTACTCAACTTCACACCATGTAATACATGCAAGAACTCTTTCTTTGACTGCTCCATTTTGAACTACTTCAAAATCTTGTCAAGGTATGTACTCATTGAAAAACTTATCAAGCGTCTTGATCTATCTCTATAGATCTTGAAGCTCAATATGTAAGAAGCTTCACCGAAGTCTTTCTTTGAAAAACTCCTTTCAAACACTCCTTTATGCTTTATAGAATAATTCTACATTATTTCTGATCAACAATATGTCATTCACATATACTTATCAGAAATGCTGTAGTGCTCCCACTCACTTTCTCGTAAATACAGGCTTCATCGCAAGTCTGTATAGAACTATATGCTTTGATCAACTTATCAAAGCGTATATTCCAACTCCGAGATGCTTGCACCAGTCCACAGATGGATCGCTGGAGCTTGCACATTTTGTTAGCACCTTTCGGATTGACAAAACCTTCTGGTTGCATCATATACAACTCTTCTTTAATAAATCCATTAAGGAATGCAGTTTTGTTTATCCGTTTGCCAGATTTCATAAAATGCGGCAATTACTAACATGATTCGGACAGACTCAAGCATAGATACGAGTGAGAAGCTCTCATCGTAGTCAACACCTTGAACTTGTCGAAAACCTTTTGCGACAATTCTAGCTTTGTAGATAGTAACACTACTATCAGTGTCCGTCTTCCTCTTGAAGATCCATTTATTCTCAATTGCTTGCCGATCATCGGGCAAGTCAACCAAAGTCCATACTTTGTTCTCATACATGGATCCCATCTCAGATTTCATGGCCTCAAGCCACTTTGCGGAATCTGGGCTCACCATCGCTTCTTCATAGTTCGTAGGTTCATCATGATCTAGTAGCATGACTTCCAGAATTGGATTGCCGTACCACTCTGGTGCGGATCCTACTCTGGTTGATCTATGTGGTTCAGTAGTATCTTGTCCTGAAGTTTCATGATCATCATCATTAGCTTCCTCACTAATTGGTATAGGTGTCGCAGAAACAGTTTTCTGTGATGTACTATTTTCCAATAAGGGAGCAGGTACAGTTACCTTGTCAAGTTCTACTTTCCTCCCACTCACTTCTTTCGAGAGAAACTCCTTCTCTAGAAATGATCCATTCTTAGCAACAAATGTCTTGCCTTCGGATCTGTGATAGAAGGTATACCCAACAGTCTCCTTTGGGTATCCTATGAAGACACATTTCTCCGCTTTGGGTTCGAGCTTATCAGGTTGAAGCTTTTTCACATAAGCATCGCAGCCCCAAACTTTAAGAAACGACAACTTTGGTTTCTTGCCAAACCATAGTTCATAAGGCGTCGTCTCAACGGATTTTGATGGTGCCCTATTTAACGTGAATGCGGCCGTCTCTAAAGCATAACCCCAAAACGATAGCGGTAAATCAGTAAGAGACATCATAGATCGCACCATATCTAGTAAAGTGCGATTACGACGTTTGGACACACCATTACGCTGTGGTGTTCCGGGTGGCGTGAGTTGCGAAACTATTCCACAATTTTTCAAATGTACACCAAACTCGTAACTCAAATATTCTCCTCCACGATCAGATCGCAGAAACTTTATTTTCTTGTTACGATGATTTTCAACTTCACTCTGAAATTCCTTGAACTTTTCAAATGTTTCAGACTTATGTTTCATTAAGTAGATATACTCATATCTGCTCAAATCATCTGTGAAGATCAGAAAATAATGATACCTGTCGCGAGCCTCAATATTCATCGGACCACATACATCAGTATGTATGATTTCCAACAAATCTATTGCTCGCTCCATTGTTCCGAAGAACAGAGTTTTTAGTCATCTTGCCCATGAGGTATGGTTCGCAAGCATCAACTGATTCATAATCAAGTGATTCAAAAAGCCCATCAGCATGGAGTTTCTTCATGCGATTTACACCAATATGACCTAAACGGCAGTGCCACAAATAAGTTGCACTATTATTATTAACTTTGCATCTTTTGGTTTCAATATCATGAATATGTGTATCACTATGATCGAGATCCAATGAACTTGTTTCATTGGGTGTATAACCATCGAAGGTTTTATTCATGTAAACAGAACAACAATTATTCTCTGACTTTAATGAATAACCGTATTGCAATAAACATGATCAAATCATATTCATGCTCAACGCAAAAACCAAATAACACTTATTTAGGTTCAGCACTAATCCCGAAATTATAGGGAGTGTGCGATGATGATCATATCAATCTTGGAACCACTTCCAACACACATCGTCACTTCACCCTTAACTAGTCTCTGTTCATTCTGCAACTCCAGTTTCGAGTTACTACTCTTAGCAACTGAACTAGCATCAAATACTGATGGGGTTGCTATAAACACTAGTAAAGTACACATCAATAACATGTATATCAAATATACTTATGTTCACGTTGCCATCCTTCTTATCCGCCAATCACTTGGGGTAGTTCCGCTTCCAGTGACCAGTCCCTTTGCAGTAGAAGCACTTAGTCTCAGGCTTAGGATCAGACTTGGGCTTCTTCACTTGAGCAGCAACTTGCTTGCCGTTCTTCTTGAAGTTCCCCTTCTTCCCTTTGCCCTTTTCTTGAAACTAGTGATCTTGTCAACCATCAACACTTGATGTTTTTCTTGATTTCTACCTTCGTTGATTTCAGCATCACGAAGAGCTTGGGGTTTGTTTCCGTTATCCCTTGCATATTATAGTTCATCACGAAGTTCTACTGACTTAGTAATGGTGACTAGAGAATTCTATCAATCACTATCTTATCTGGAAGATTAACTTCCACTTGATTCAAGCGATTGTAGTACCCAGACAATCTGAGCACATGCTCACTAGTTGAGCGATTCTCCTCCATCTTTTAGCTATAGAACTTGTTGGAGACTTCATATCTCTCAACTCGGGTATTTGCTTGAAATATTAACTTCAACTCCTGGAACATCTCATATGGTCCATGACGTTCAAAACGTCTTTGAAGTCCCAATTCTAAGCCATTAAGCATGGTGCACTAAACTATCAAGTAGTCATCATATTGAGCTAGCCAAATGTTCATAACGTCCGCATCCGCTCCTGCAATAGGTCTGTCACCTAGCGGTGCATCAAGGACATAATTCTTCTGTGCAGCAATGAGGATAAACCTCAGATCACGGATCCAATCCGCATCATTGCTACTAACATCTTTCAATATAATTTTCTCTAGGAACATATCAAAATAAACATAGGGAAGCAACAACGCGAGCTATTGATCTACAACATAATTTGCAAAATACTACCAGGACTAAGTTCATGATAAATTTAAGTTCAATTTAATCATATTACTTAAGAACTCCCACTTAGATAGACATCCCTCTAATCCTCTAAGTGATCACGTGATCCAAATCAACTAAACCATGACCGATCATCACGTGAGATGGAGTAGTTTTCAATGGTGAACATCGTCATGTTGATCATATCTACTATATGATTCACGCTCGACCTTTCGGTCTCTGTGTTCCGAGGCCATATCTGCATATGCTAGGCTTGTCAAGTTTAACCTGAGTATTCTGCGTGTGCAAAACTGGCTTGCACCCGTTGTAGATGGACGTAGAGCTTATCACACCCGATCATCACGTGGTGTCTGGGCACGACGAACTTTGGCAACGGTGCATACTCAGGGAGAACACTTCTTGATAATTTAGTGAGAGATCATCTTATAATGCTACCATCAATCAAAGCAAGATAAGATGCATAAAAGGATAAACATCACATGCAATCAATATAAGTGATATGATATGGCCATCATCATCTTGTGCTTGTGATCTCCATCTCCGAAGCACCGTCATGATCACCATCGTCACCGGCGCGACACCTTGATCTCCATCGTAGCATCGTTGTCGTCTCGCCAATCTTATGCTTCCACGACTATCACTACCGCTTAGTAATAAAGTAAAGCATTACATCGCGATTGCATTGCATACAATAAAGTGACAACCATATGGCTCCTGCCAGTTGCCGATAACTTGGTTACAAAACATGATCATCTCATACAATAAAATCAGCATCATGCCTTGACCATATCACATCACAACATGCCCTGCAAAAACAAGTTAGACGTCCTCTACTTTGTTGTTGCAAGTTTTACGTGGCTGCTACGGGCTTAAGCAAGAACTCATCTCACCTACGCATCAAAACCACAACGATAGTTTGTCAAATAGACTCCGTTTTAACCTTCTCAAGGACCGGGCGTAGCCACACTCGGTTCAACTAAAGTTGGAGAGACAGTCGCCCGCAAGCCATCTATGTGCAAAGCACGTCGAGGGAACCGGTCTCGCGTAAGCGTACACGTAAGGTTGGTCCGGGTCGTCTCGTCCAACAATACCGCCGAACCAAAGTATGACATGCTGGTAGGTAGTATGACTTGTATCGCCCACAACTCACTTGTGTTCTACTCGTGCAAATAACATCAAACCATAAAACCTAGGCTCGGATGCCACTGTTGGGGAACGTAGTAATTTCAAAATTTTCCTACGCACACGCAAGATCACAGTGATGCATAGCAACGAGAGGGGAGAGTGTTGTCTACGTACCAATGCAGACCGACTGCGGAACCGATCACACAACATAGAGGAAGTAGTCGTACGTCTTCTCGATCCGACCGATCCAAGCACCATTACTTCGGCACCTCCGAGTTCTTAGCACACGTTCAGCTCGATGACGATCCTCGGGCTCCGATCCAGCAAAGCGTCGAGGAAGAGTTCCATCAGCACGACGGCGTGGTGACGATCTTGATGTACTACCGACGTAGGGCTTCGCCTAAGCACTACAACGGTATGATCGAGGTGGAATTTGGTGGCAGGGGGCACCGCACACGGCTAAGGAACGATCTCAAGGATCAACTTGTGTGTCTTGGGGTGTCCCCTGCCCCCGTATATAAAGGATTCAAGGGGAGGGGCTGGCCGGCCAAGGTGGGAGGCGCAGGAGGAGTCCTACTCCTACCGGGAGTAGGACTCCCCCGTCCAATCCTAGTCCAGCTAGGTTTCCTCAAGTGGGAAGTGAAAGAGAGAGGTGGCCGACCCCTCTCCTAGTCCTAATAGGACTAGGGAGAGGGGGGGAGGTGCAGCCCTATGTGGGCTGCCCTCTCACCTTTCCACTAAGGCCCATGTTGGCCCATTTGGCTCCCGGGGGGTTCCGGTAACCCTCCCGGTAATCCGGTAAAAATCCCGATTTCACCCGGAACACTTCCGATGTCCAAACATAGGCTTCCAATATATCAATCTTTATGTCTCGACCATTTCGAGACTCCTCGTCATGTCCCCGATCTCATCCGGGACTCCGAACTCCTTCGGTACATCAAAACTCATAAACTCATAATATAACTGTCATCGAAACCTTAAGCGTGCGGACCCTACGGTTCGAGAACAATGTAGACATGACCGAGACACGTCTCCGGTCAATAACCAATAGCGGGACCTGGATGCCCATATTGGCTCCTACATATTCTACGAAGATCTTTATCGGTCAGACCGCATAACAACATACGTTGTTCCCTTTGTCATCGGTATGTTACTTGCCCGAGATTCGATCGTCGGTATCCAATACCTAGTTCAATCTCGTTACCGGCAAGTCTCTTTACTCATTCCGTAATACATCATCCCGCAACTAAGTCATTAGTTGCAATGCTTGCAAGGCTTTAAGTGATGTGCATTACCGAGAGGGCCCAGAGATACCTCTCCGACAATCGGAGTGACAAATCCTAATCTCGAAATACGCCAACCCAACATCTACCTTTGGAGCCACCTGTAGTACTCCTTTATAATCACCCAGTTACGTTGTGACGTTTGGTAGTACCCCAAGTGTTCCTCCGGCAAACGGGAGTTGCATAATCTCATAGTCATAGGAACATGTATAAGTCATGAAGAAAGCAATAGCAACATACTAAACGATCGGGTGCTAAGCTAATAGAATGGGTCATGTCAATCAGATCATTCAACTAATGACGTGACCTCGTTAATCAAATAACAACTCTTTGTTCGTGGTTAGGAAACATAACCATCTTTGATTAACGAGCTAGTCAAGTAGAGGCATACTAGTGACACTCTGTTTGTCTATGTATTCACACATGTATTATGTTTCCGGTTAATACAATTCTAGCATGAATAATAAACATTTATCATGATATAAGGAAATAAATAATAACTTTATTATTGCCTCTAGGGCATATTTCCTTCATGAATAACCCAGCCTGGATGCTATATAAAAGGCCACCTCGTGACCTCGCCAAGTACCCCTCACCATGTGCACAACTCTCACAGCTATCCCTTCGACATGCCGAGCCCTAGTATTTATCTGAGGACCCCAGACGCAACCCCAGACAGTTTTGTTAAAATAGTGTGGGACTTTACCTGCAGTACCATGAGTGCTACCCGTCCACTCCAGTACTGGCCAACCTTGCCCAGTATGTCATCACTCAAGAGCGTCTGACCTAGTGGGTAATGGGTTATCTCCAGAGCCTCGCTGATTTAAATCCTCAGATCTCCATCGGCAGACCATTGAGACCCGAGCAGAAGAGAAGCATTCATCGACTAGGCAATCCGCTTTCCCGATAGAAGAAGAGTGTGCCCCAATACCAGAGACATTTTCTCGGGACCCTGTCCATTTACCATTTTCATTGTAAACGTCATAGCTATGTTTATTTATGTGTTGCAACTTATGCGATGTACCCAAGTTTGTGCTATGAGTAAGCTATTTGGTTTCAGCTAATAGGAGCAATATTTTTCAAAACGACCCTTAGAAAATCTCGAGGACGAGATTTTTCTTAAGGGGGGTAGTGTTGTGACACCCCAAAAATTTTGACCTTGTTTTATTAATTAAAATTTTGCCAGGAAATAAATTTTTTATTTTTTTTGGATTTCCTTTTGATTTCAGAACCATTCTTTTCTTGGTTATTATGGAGTTTTTACCCCAAGTGAAAACTTTCCAAATGTTTTGTTGGACTTGTATACCCTCTCAAGAAAACTTTTCTTTTTATCAGAGGAATTAATTATATAATTATTTTCCTGATCTTTATTTCTTTAAAAATGGTCTCCCATGGTTTTAGGGTACCATTTGAACTACAACCCTTTGATAAATTTATTTAAAATTCCAACCAAAATTTGGGGATGTCATGTGATGTTTTTAAATCACTTTTTATGTAAAAACATCTTTTATTCATTGGATATTTTGAGCTCTACACCAAATTTTCAAATCTGGTCCAGTTGGCAATTTTGCACTGCAACCTATTTAAATATTTATTTAAAGCTTCCACCAAAATTATGGGATATCAGTGGCAGTGTATAATTCAACTTTATGCAAAAATCCACTGATGTTCTTTGAAAAATTTGAGTAAATCAACCTCATCTTCATTCTGGTCCAGCTTGGTGATTTGTACCGCAACCATATTTTTACTTACTCTTTTACCCATGATTCTTTTTCCTGCTTTTAGAACACCCTACAAAACCCTTAAGTCCAGGAGAGTGGACCCATTGGAGGATTTTAAGTGCATGCAAAAATACCTTTTTCTTTCCGTCCAGATTTGGCTTTCTCAAAAACTTGCACTATCAAGTTTTGATATTCCCCAAACCAACCATGCCATGTTTTCTAGTACCTAAAGAGACTCTGATCTGGAAATTTTGGTCACTTGAAAAACCCTCTGGATGCCCCTAGCATTTCGTCGAACAGTTGGAGTGCATGAACTGCTTTGGCATAGATTTTAGTTAGCATTATAGGGTTGCTTTACTTGCCTAGCCAGCTTGTCCACTAGAGATTTAGTAACCACCCTAACCAGTCTGGTAACTTGTAGTATCATCCAAGCCCTCTGGGGTGCCATGGCATTTCACCGAGCGGTTGGTGGGCGTGCACTGGGCGCGCCCAGAGCGCGCCAACTGCAGCCACGCGCCCGAGCCGCCGCGTCGCGCTTACTCCGTGCCTCCTGGCCTTTTCTTGCCCGAGGGACCAAGCCACGATCTTGTCCGTTCGCCCGTGGCATACGGCCACCCCTGGCTCCTCGCAGTGCTGCCGCAGCGAGCCTTTTGGCGGCACGCAGGCGTCGACAGCCGCCCCTACTCAGGTCGGCACCGCCCAAACCACCGCAGCGCGCCAGCTCGCCTCCGTGGACAGTGGAGAGTTCGTCGTTAGCCCCTGAAGCCAGCCGGCCATCGCCACGTTGCCTCCGGCGACAGTAGCAAGCGCACCGTCGAGCTTATCCACGACGATCGTCGGGAACCGATGCTGCCGTGCTATAAATAGCGCCCCCGCCTCCCTTGGACTCGTCAACAGCCTCAAATCAACCGTAGCCAGCTCCCCTCGCAGCAGTTTGACCAGAGGAGGTCGTCATCCTTGCCTCCGGCAAGTGCAGCCGCCGCCGCACTCAGGTTGGTTTCTTCACAGCCAGAGCCCCTCCGACCCCATACTCGCCGCCTCTAGTCTTTTCTTGACCCAGCGGAGCCGTCTCATCCCTTAATTCTGGTCGAGAGCCACCGTAGACCGAATCCCCAAACCAACCCGAAACCTCCGTCTGCCTCGAAGCTCGCCGCCGGCGACCCTGTCCACCACTCCGGCAGTGGTGACCATTGAGAGGACCGCTAGTTCATGGGGAACCTATCCCCGTGCCTAGTACCCCGCGGGGAGTAGCCTTCCGCCGACTGGCGTCGTTGGAGCTCGCCTCTGCTTCCTGGCCAGGAAAGCGGGAGGGAGGGGGATGAACCTGACAGCGCGGGCCCCCCTGTCTGCGACCCCCACGATGTCGCGTGCCGTTTTAAGTGAAGACGTAAAAGCCAGAGTACGTCTTTGCTACCCCGAAAACGTATTCTCATTCAAAACGTTTTCTTTTTCTGTTTTATTTTAAAAACAGATTTTGACTGGCTATATCTTTTTAAATATAAGTCCAAATGACTTGATTCTTTTTCTGTTGTTTCCCAAATATTGTCAAGTTTATTTTCATATTTATTTCAAAATTTTCCAAACAATTTTTTTGTACTATTTTTAAAGTATGTGTTAATTTAAATTTATTTAAAATAGGATTTTGGAGAGGGAGAAGAAAACTTTCAAAAGTTTTGGAGAGCACCTCACCTCTCCACACCTTTAAGGCAAGCATTTTTGAACCCTGGCATAATATTATTGGGTATTGTTTGATACGATCGCAACACCACCTCGACACGAAGTTTCCGTTATTTCATGTGATGATAGGATCATACCCATAAGTGCATATTGATGATTCCATGCTGTTGGCATTCGATATATCGTGATAGTAGACACCCTCGTATACCTTTCATGCCTAGCGGGAGGAAGTCGGGAGAGCCTCTATCTTGGGTAGACACGAGCTTGTCTCCGGTCTTCGTCGAGACGGTTGTGTCCGGTACGGCAAAGTGAGGCATGACGAGGGGTGACTTTGTCTGTTGGTTGAAACATATTTGTTATGCTAACCATGTAGGAAAATACTTAAACCTCCTGAGTCGACCATAGATCGAGTCTTGTTCCGGTAACCCCCATACTTGTTTCGTACTACCACTTGTCCCTGCCACAGGTAGGGTACGGTTCAGTAAGTTGTCAACCCCTTTCCTAGCACACACCGTACAGAGAGGCCATGGTGGAAGATAGCGGAGGCCTCCGGTAGGCATGCCACCTGGTCCGGGGGCATGGGTGTTTTCGGTTGTAGCCGAAGGGGGTAGCTCCCCCAGTTTGCGCGCGGTATAAATTTTGTGATCCCATGCTAAGTCGAGGTTGTAGCCTCCCCACTTAGAGTTTTGCTTAATGGGTGTCAAGGGTGATTCCAGACACCGTTGAGTTTGGCTGGTGTGTGCGGTTAGGTGTGTTTTCAATCAAAAGACCGTAGACGGAATTAGTCCCGATGGACTAAAGGAATCCGTTACTCGTGGGTAAAGAGTACACCCTCTGCAGAGATTATACCTATTCGAATAGTCGTGTCCATGGTTAAGGACTGCAGTCTGGGATGGGTCAAGTGTCGGTCTTAGTGTCGGTCTTCGGAGGAGAAACTACTAAACCAGAACATTGATTTTGACCTATGACATATGATGATTATGATTATTATTATTGTGGACTAACCATTTGTATTATTTGAATTTTTGAGTATCCTGTTGGGGAACGTAGTAATTTCAAAAAATTTCCTACGCACACGCAAGATCATGGTGATGCATAGCAACGAGGGGGAGAGTCTGATCTACGTACCCTTGTAGATCGCAACGGAAGCGTTGACACAACGTAGAGGAAGTAGTCGTACGTCTTCTTCCCGATCCGACCGATCCAAGCACCGTTACTCCGGCACCTCCGAGTTCTTAGCACATGTACAGCTCGATGATGATCCCCGGGCTCCGATCCAGCAAAGCTTCGGGGAGGAGTTCCGTCAGCACGATGGCGTGGTGATGATCTTGATGTATTATCGACGTAGGGCTTCGCCTAAGCACTACAACGATATTATCGAGGTGGAATATGGTGGCAGGGGGCACCGCACACGGCTAAGGAACGATCTCAATGATCAACTTGTGTGTCTAGAGGTGCCCCCTGCCTCCGTATATAAAGGAGCCAAGGGGGAGGGGTGCGGCCAGCCCTATGGAGGCGCAGGAGGAGTCCTACTCCTACCGGGAGTAGGACTCCCCCCAATCCTATTCCAAATAGGATTCCCAAGGGGAAAAGAGAGAGAGAGAGGTGGCCGGCCACCTCTCCTAGTCCTAATAGGACTAGGGGAGGGGGGAGGCGCGCAGCCCACCATGGGCAGCCCCTTTCACCTTTCCACTAAAGCCCAATAAGGCCCATATGGCTCCCGGGGGGTTCTGGTAACCTCCCGGTACTCCGGTGAAATCCTGATTTCACCCGGAACACTTCCGATATCCAAATATAGGCTTCCAATATATCAATCTTTATGTCTCAACCATTTCGAGACTCCTCGTCATGTCCGTGATCACATCCGGGACTCCTAACTAACTTTGGTACATCAAAATGCATAAACTCATAATAACTATCATCGTAACGTTAAGCGTGCGGACCCTATGGTTCGAGAACAATGTAGACATGACCGAGACACGTCTTCGGTCAATAACCAATAGCGGGACCTGGATGCCCATATTGGCTCCTACATATTCTACGAAGATCTTTATCGGTCAGACCGCATAACAACATACGTTGTTCCCTTTGTCATCGGTATGTTACTTGCCCGAGATTCGATCATCGGTATCCAATACCTAGTTCAATCTCGTTACTGGCAAGTCTCTTTACTCGTTCCGTAATACATCATCTCACAACTAACATATTAGTTGCAGTGCTTGCAAGGCTTATGTGATGAGCATTACCGAGAGGGCCCAGAGATACCTCTCTGACAATCGGAGTGACAAATCCTAATCTCGAAATACGCCAACCCAACATCTACCTTTGGAGACACCTGTAGAGCTCCTTTATAATCACCCAGTTACGTTGTGACGTTTGGTAGCACACAAAGTGTTCCTCCGGTAAACGGGAGTTGCATAATCTCATAGTCATAGGAACATGTATAAGTCATGAAGAAAGCAATAGCAACATACTAAACGATCGGGTGCTAAGCTAATGAAATGGGTCATGTCAATCAGATCATTCAACTAATGATGTGACCTCATTAATCAAATAACAACACATTGTTCATGGTTAGGAAACATAACCATCTTTGATTAACGAGCTAGTCTAGTAGAGGCATACTAGTGACACTAAGTTTGTCTATGTATTCACACATGTATTATGTTTCCGGTTAATACAATTCTAGCATGAATAATAAACATTTATCATGAGATAAGGAAATAAATAATAACTTTATTATTGCCTCTAGGGCATATTTCCTTCAGTCTCCCACTTGCGCTAGAGTCAATAATCTAGATTATACAGTAATGATTCTAACACCCATGGAGCCTTGGTGCTGATCATGTTTTGCTCGTGGAAGAGGCTTAGTCAACGGGTCTGCAACATTCAGATCCGTATGTATCTTGCAAATCTCTATGTCTCCCACCTGGACTAGATCCCGGATGGAATTGAAGCGTCTCTTGATGTGCTTGGTCCTCTTATGAAATCTGGATTCCTTTGCCAAGGCAATTGCACCAGTATTGTCACAAAAGATTTTCATTGGACCTGATGCACTAGGTATGACACCTAGATCGGATATGAACTCCTTCATCCAGACTCCTTCGTTCGCTGCTTCCGATGCAGCTATGTACTCCGCTTCACATGTAGATCCCGCTACAACGCTTTGTTTAGAACTGCACCAACTGATAGCTCCACCGTTTAATGTAAACACGTATCCGGTTTGCGATTTAGAATCGTCCGGATCAGTGTCAACGCTTGCATCAATGTAACCTTTTATGGTGAGCTCTTTGTCACCTCCATATATGAGAAACATATCCTTAGTCCTTTTCAGGTATTTTAGAATGTTCTTGACCGCTGTCCAGTGATCCATTCCTGGATTACTTTGGTACCTCCCTGCTAAACTTATAGCAAGGCACACATCAGGTCTGGTACACAGCATTGCATACATGATAGAGCCTATGGCTGAAGCATAGGGAACATCTTTCATTTTCTCTCTATCTTCTGCAGTGGTCGGGCATTGAGTCTGACTCAACTTCACACCTTGTAACACAGGCAAGAACCCTTTCTTTGCTTGATCCATTTTGAACTTTTTCAAAATTTTGTCAAGGTATGTGCTTTGTGAAAGTTCAATTAAGCGTCTCGATCTATCTCTATAGATTTTAATGCCCAATATGTAAGCAGGTTCACCAAGGTCTTTCATCGAAAAACTCTTATTCAAGTATCCCTTTATGCTATCCAGAAATTCTATATCATTTCCAATCAGCAATATGTCATCCACATATAATATCAGAAATGCTACAGAGCTCCCACTCACTTTCTTGTAAATACAGGCTTCTCCAAAAGTCTGTATAAAACCAAATGCTTTGATCACACTATCAAAGCGTTTATTCCAACTTCGAGAGGCTTGCACCAGTCCATAAATGGATCGCTGGAGCTTGCACACTTTGTTAGCTCCTTTTGGATCGACAAAACCTTCCGGTTGCATCATATACAACTCTTCTTCTAGAAATCCATTCAGGAATGCAGTTTTGACATCCATCTGCCAAATTTCATAATTATAAAATGCGGCAATTGCTAACATGATTCGGACAGACTTAAGCATCGCTACAGGTGAGAAGGTCTCATCGTAGTCAACCCCTTGAACTTGTCAAAAACCTTTTGCGACAAGTCGAGCTTTATAGACAGTAACATTACCGTCAGCGTCAGTCTTTTTCTTGAAGATCCATTTATTCTCAATTGCTTGCCGATCATCGGGCAAGTCAACCAAAGTCCATACTTTGTTCTCATACATGGATCCCATCTCAGATTTCATGGCTTCAAGCCACTTTGCGGAATCTGGGCTCACCATCTCTTCTTCATAGTTCGTAGGTTCATCATGATCTAGTAGCATGACTTCCAGAACTGGATTACCGTACCACTCTGGTGCGGATCTTACTCTGGTTGATCTACGAGGTTCAGTAGTATCTTGTTCTGAAGTTTCATGATCATTATCATTAACTTCCTCACTTATTTGTGTAGGTGTCGCAGAAACAGTTTTCTGTGATGTACTACTTTCCAACAAGGGAGCAGGTATAGTTACCTCGTCAAGTTCTACTTTCCTCCCACTCACTTCTTTCAAGAGAAACTCCTTCTCAAGAAAGTTTCCGAATTTAGCAACAAAAGTCTTGCCTTCGGATCTGCGATAGAAGGTGTATCCAATAGTTTCCTTTGGATATCCTATGAAGACACATTTCTCCGATTTGGGTTCGAGCTTATCAGGTTGAAGCTTTTTCACATAAGCATCACAGCCCCAAACTTTCAGAAACGACAACTTTGGTTTCTTGCCAAACCATAGTTCATAAGGTGTCGTCTCAACGGATTTTGATGGTGCCCTGTTTAACGTGAATACGGCCGTCTCTAGAGCGTATCCCCAAAACGATAGCGGTAAATCAGTAAGAGACATCATAGATCGCACCATATCTAGTAAAGTACGATTACAATGTTCGGACACACCATTACGCTGTGGTGTTCCGGGTGGCGTGAGTTGCGAAACTATTCCACAGTTTTTCAAATGTACACCAAACTCGTAACTCAAATATTTCCTCCACGATCAGATCGTAGAAACTTTATTTTCTTGTTACGATGATTTTCAACTTCACTCTGAAATTCTTTGAACTTTTCAAATGTTTCAGACTTATGTTTCATTAAGTAGATATACCCATATCTGCTTAAGTCATCTGTGAAGGTGAGAAAATAACGATATCCGCCACGAGCCTCAATATTCATCGGACCACATACATCGGTATGTATGATTTCCAACAAATCTGTTGCTCTCTCCATAGTGCCGGAGAATGGTGTTTTAGTCATCTTACCCATAAGGCATGGTTCGCAAGTACCAAGTGATTCATAATCAAGTGGTTCCAAAAGTCCATCAGTATGGAGTTTCTTCATGCGCTTTACACCGATATGACCTAAACGGTAGTGCCACAAATAAGTTGCACTATCATTATCAACTCTGCATCTTTTGGCTTCTACATTATGAATATGTGTATCACTACTATCGAGTTTCATCAAAAATAGACCGCTTTTCAAAGGTGCATGACCATAAAAGATATTATTCATATAAATAGAACAACCATTATTCTCTGATTTAAATGAATAACCGTCTCGCATCAAACAAGATCCAGATATAATATTCATGCTTAACGCTGGCACCAAATAACAATTATTTAGGTCTAATATTAATCCCAAAGGTAGATGTAGAGGTAGCGTGCCGACCGCGATCACATCGACTTTGGAACCGTTTCCCACGCGCATCGTCACCTCGTCCTTAGCCAATCTTCGCTTAATCCTTTGTCCCTGTTTCGAGTTGCAAATATTAGCAACAGAACCAGTATCAAATACCCAGGTACTACTGCGAGCATTAGTAAGGTACACATCAATAACATGTATATCACATATACCTTTGTTCACCTTGCCATCCTTCTTATCCGCCAATTACTTTGGGCAGTTCCGCTTCCAGTGACCAGTCTGCTTGCAGTAGAAGCACTCAGTTTCAGGCTTACGTCCAGACTTGGGTTTCTTCTCTTAAGCAGCAACTTGCTTGCCGTTCTTATTGAAGTTCCCCTTCTTCTTCCCTTTGCCCTTTTTCTTGAAACTAGTGGTTTTGTTAACCATCAACACTTGATGCTCCTTTTTGATTTCTACCTCCGCAGCTTTCAGCATTGCGAAGAGCTCGGGAATAGTCTTGTTCATCCCTTGCATATTATAGTTCATCACGAAGCTCTTGTAGCTTGGTGGCAGTGATTGGAGAATTCTGTGAATGACGCAATCATCTGGAAGATTAACTCCCAATTGAATCAAGTGATTATTATACCCCAGACATTTTGAGTATATGCTCACTAACAGAACTGTTCTCTTCCATCTTGCAGCTATAGAACTTATTGGAGACTTCATATCTCTCAATCCGGGCATTTGCTTGAAATATTAACTTCAACTCCTGAAACATCTCATATGCTCCATGACGTTCAAAACGTCGTTGAAGTCCCGATTCTAAGCCGTAAAGCATAGCACACTGAACTATCGAGTAGTCATCAGCCTTGCTCCGCCAGACGTTCATAACATCTGGTGTTGCTCCAGCAGCAGGCCTGGCACCCAGCGGTGCTTCTAGGACGTAATTCTTCTGTGCAGCAATGAGGATAATCCTCAAGTTACGGACCCAGTCCGTGTAATTGCTACCATCATCTTTCAACTTTGCTTTCTCAAGGAACGCATTAAAATTCAACGGAACAACAGCACGAGCCATCTATCTACAATCAACATAAACAAGCAAGATACTATCAGGTACTAAGTTCATGATAAATTTAAGTTCAGTTAATCATATTACTTAAGAACTCCCACTTAGATAGACATCCCTCTAATCCTCTAAGTGATCACGTGATCCAAATCAACTAAACCATGTCCGATCATCACGTGAGATGGAGTAGTTTCATCGGTGAACATCATTATGTTGATCATATCTACTATATGATTCATGCTCGACCTTTCGGTCTCCATGTTCCGAGGCCATATCTGTATATGCTTGGCTCATCAAGTATAACCTGAGTATTCCGCGTGTGCAACTGTTTTGCACCCGTTGTATTTGAACGTAGAGCCTATCACACCCGATCATCACGTGGTGTCTCAGCACGAAGAACTTTTGCAATGGTGCATACTCAGGGAGAACACTTCTTGATAATTTAGTGAGAGATCATCTTATAATGCTACTGTCAATCAAAGCAAGATAAGATGCATAAAAGATAAACATCACATGCAATCAATATAAGTGATATGATATGGCCATCATCATCTTGTGCTTGTGATCTCCATCTTCGAAGCACCGTCATGATCACCATCGTCACCGGCGCGACACCTTGATCACCATCGTAGCATCGTTGTCGTCTCGCCAATCTTATGCTTCCACGACTATCGCTATCGTTTAGTGATAAAGTAAAGCATTACATCGCGATTGCATTGCATACAATAAAGCGACAACCATATGGCTCCTGCCAGTTGCCGATAACTCGGTTACAAAACATGATCATCTCATACAATAAAATTTAGCATCATGTCTTGACCATATCACATCACAACATGCCCTGCAAAAACAAGTTAGATGTCCTCTACTTTGTTGTTGCAAGTTTTACGTGGCTGCTACGGGCTTAAGCAAGAACCAATCTCACCTACGCATCAAAACCACAACGATAGTTTGTCAAATAGACTCCGTTTTAACCTTCGCAAGGACCGGGCGTAGCCACACTCGGTTCAACTAAAGTTGGAGAGACAGTCGCCCGCAAGCCACCTGTGTGCAAAGCACGTCGGGGGAACCGGTCTCGCGTAAGCGTACGCGTAAGGTTGGTCCGGGTCGTCTCGTCCAACAATACCACCGGACCAAAGTATGACATGCTGGTAGGCAGTATGACTTGTATCGTCCACAACTCACTTGTGTTCTACTCGTGCAAATAACATCAAACCATAAAACCTAGGCTCGGATGCCACTGTTGGGGAACGTAGTAATTTCAAAAAATTTCCTACGCACACGCAAGATCATGGTGATGCATAGCAATGAGGGGGAGAGTCTGATCTACGTACCCTTGTAGATCGCAACGGAAGCGTTGACACAACATAGAGGAAGTAGTCGTACGTCTTCTTCCCGATCCGACCGATCCAAGCACCGTTACTCCGGCACCTCCGAGTTCTTAGCACACGTACAGCTCAATGACGATCCCTGGGCTCCGATCCAGCAAAGCTTTGGGGAGTAGTTCCGTCAGCACAACGGCGTGGTGACGATCTTGATGTATTACCGACGCAGGGCTTCGCCTAAGCACTACAACGATATGATCGAGGTGGAATATGGTGGCAGGGGGCACCGCACACGGCTAAGGAACGATCTCAATGATCAACTTGTGTGTCTAGAGGTGCCCCTGCCTCCGTATATAAAGGAGCCAAGGGGGAGGGGTGCGGCCAGCCCTATGGAGGCGCAGGAGGAGTCCTACTCCTACCGGGAGTAGGACTCCCCCCAATCCTATTCCAAATAGGATTCCCAAGGGGAAAAGAGAGAGAGAGGTGGCCGGCCACCTCTCCTAGTCCTAATAGGACTAGGGGAGGGGGAGGCGTGCAGCCCACCATGGGCAGCCCCTTTCACCTTTCCCCTAAAGCCCAATAAGGCCCATATGGCTCCCGGGGGGTTCCGGTAACCTCCCGGTACTCCGGTAAAATCCTGATTTCACCCGGAACACTTCCGATATCCAAATATAGGCTTCCAATATATCAATCTTTATGTCTTGATCATTTCGAGACTCCTCGTCATGTCCGTGATCACATCCGGGACTCCGAACTAACTTCGGTACATCAAAATGCATAAACTCATAATAACTATCATCGTAACGTTAAGCGTGCGGACCCTATGGTTCGAGAACAATGTAGACATGACCGAGACACGTCTCCGGTCAATAACCAATAGCGGGACCTGGATGCCCATATTGGCTCCTACATATTCTACGAAGATCTTTATCGGTCAGACCGCATAACAACTTACGTTGTTCCCTTTGTCATCGGTGTGTTACTTGCCCGAGATTCGATCGTCGGTATCCAATACCTAGTTCAATCTCGTTATCGGCAAGTCTCTTTACTCGTTCTGTAATACATCATCTCACAACTAACATATTATTTGCAGTGCTTGCAAGGCTTATGTGATGAGCATTACCGAGAGGGCCCAGAGATACCTCTCCGATAATCGGAGTGACAAATCCTAATCTCGAAATACGCCAACCCAACATCTACCTTTGGAGACACCTGTAGAGCTCCTTTATAATCACCCAGTTACGTTGTGACGTTTGGTAGCACACAAAGTGTTCCTCCGGTAAACGGGAGTTGCATAATCTCATAGTCATAGGAACATGTATAAGTGATGAAGAAAGCAATAGCAACATACTAAACGATCGGGTGCTAAGCTAATGAAATGGGTCATGTCAATCAGATCATTCAACTAATGATGTGACCTCGTTAATCAAATAACAACACATTGTTCATGGTTAGGAAACATAACCATCTTTGATTAACGAGCTAGTCTAGTAGAGGCATACTAGTGACACTAAGTTTGTCTATGTATTCACACATGTATTATGTTTCCGGTTAATACAATTCTAGCATGAATAATAAAAATTTATCATGATATAAGGAAATAAATAATAACTTTATTATTGCCTCTAGGGCATATTTCCTTCATATCCTTGGGACGGTTCTACCTCCTGGATATCCAATGTGGTTATTCTTGTACAAGCCCTTTATGTGGTGTCGCTCAGACGCCCGACTATGGCATGCTTGTTATTTCAATTATTTATAAGCCCTTTATGTGGTGTCGCTCAGACGCCCGACTGTGGCATGCTTGTTACATCTTTTATATATAAGCCCTTTATGAGGTGTCGCTCAAACGCCCGATTGAGGCAGGCTTTATATTATTATCCTTTCGAGGCGTCGCTTCAGACACCCGATCGGTGCAATCTATTTTTACCCTCTGATTGCATATTCATATTTGACATGATTAACCTGCTTGCATGCATCATGAGTTTCATTTATGACTGACTTAGTGATCATGGCATGTTTCAGAGCATGATTATCTTTTGATATATTATACCAGTGTTCATGATGTTTGCGAGTACATTCAAAGTACTCACTGGCTTGTCCCTGGCTATTGTCTTGGCCAGATTTCTTGTGTGGAGAGGAGCGTTGCGATGACAGCCCCGGAACCTACACATTGGAGATAGCAGTCTCGCGAAGATAGGAGTTACCCTGGTCAGCTGTTCCTGTGGAAAATGGAGTTCCATAGACGCTGATGATCCGCAAACTACTTCCGCCATCAACCACTAGAAACCATTTGTTGTACTCAAAGGCCAGAATGGTCTTGTACTACATATCTTGTATTTTGCTTGGAGTTTCTGTATCAAGTTGGTGGCTCATCAGCTAATAGTAATCCTGGGGCTAGTGAGCACAAGGGGCCATTTTCTAGGAAATTAATATCCCGAAAATCCGGTCCTGTCAGGTGGTGACTGGTGGTCGGACTAGGCGGAGGCATGGGGATGGAGGGCGCATTATGTCGAGGTTTGTATCTCTCTCACACACACCCATGTAGGTGGGGGACGTGCACGAAGAGAAGAGGTGCACGCATGGCGCACGTACTCCCGTCTCTTTCCCAACCACACCCGCGCGGGTACACGGTGGAGCTCATTTCTGTACGAAAAAGGCAGCCCACATGGTAATTTGGCATGTGTACTGGTTGTCCACTTGGTGGAGGGAGGATCGTCTACCACGGGTGAACAAACAAATTGTGACATGACGCGTTATGTTAAATTAAAAAAAGAGGCAAACCATGTGGGGCCTACCTTAGAGGCAAGGCTCTATACACTGGAGTACTTTTGATGTGTCCCGTCAACTCGCAGAACGAGGAGAAGCTTGCTTAGTACGCCATCTCCCCCGCCCACGGGCGCGGTGGCTCAGAGGATGAGGTGAAGCTTGCTCCCTCGCCCACGCGCGCTATGGCTCGCAACACGAGGAGAAAATTTTACTACTCCATCCGTTTACTCCTTGTCCCTACTACGTACTTTGGTTAGTACTCCCTCCATTTACTTATACATGGCCACTATAAAAATACATTTTGCATCTATACAAGGCCATAAATAGTAATCAAGACAAAAGTTACTACTCCCTCCTTTCCAGTTTATGGCTCAATTTCAAAATCCCTCCAACCAAGGTAGATGGTGAGTGGTCGAATTAATTTCGTAGTTTGCACAAGTAATTAGTACCCTCGTTTTTCTCAAGAAGTTGTGTTTACCGAGGCATTAATTAGAATGAATGCATGAATGACCACTATATTTCCATGAACTTGTACATGCATTGGTAGTTTCCTCTTAACACTGCTTGCGTCGGGTGATCTAACGCACCTCGAAATCCAACATGTAATGGTACTACTACTAGTATAGTAGAATTGAGACCTATCAAACGGAAAAACGAATGTTTTTTAGATGAGCCCTATAAACCCTAGTGGGTACGTACTCCATAAAAACAGATTTTTTCCAAAACTAAGTCACTCCCTTTCATGAATTCTGTAGTAGTATACTCCCTCGACACTCCCTTTTATGAATTATGTACTTCCTGTCACCGACATGTGGGACATATAGCAACCGGGTCGACGTGTCAAGCACCAAATAACAGTGCAGAACAGCAGGGGGGACGCACCCCACTCGTATCGGCCCAGTAGTAGTAATGAGCAATGAGACGTCAAATCACAATGCCGCACTTCCCCAGACGGACGAATCAACCCTTATTTCACACTTTGATTCGCCTTCATCTCAAACCACGTACTAGTATTGCTTATGCCTGAAGAGGGACACGCGCATCGCCTTGGTACATCATGACAGATGGGACCGCTTGACAGGCCATGCTCCCCCGCCGATCGCTCGGTAAAATCACCTCATTTTTACTATACTTCCCCCGTATCGGTTTACTACATGGCATGCACTTGTTCTAGGTTGAGAATTTAACTGGCTATATATGTGATGAACAGTACTCTAGCCTTTTAAAAAATGTATACTTTTGTAAAGTAGTACTATCGATGGATTGCGCCATGGAGCAAAAATTGAAATTAAAAAAAAGGTGGTACATATAGAGAGCGCTCGTCGCCAAATTATGCATATAGTACTATTAAAAAAGCTAGTACGTGCTTAATTGGGGTGCTAAATTCAATTAAAGAAATACTAGTAGTATGGACATACTGAAGAGTTAAAGTAACGAGAAGAAACATAACATAGTTCTGCTAGGGGCTCAGCACAACACACCCCTCAAATTAAACTAAGCACACCTGAAATTAAACTATGCAACTAATCCGGTAGACACTGCATTAGAAGTTTAGAACCACCATGAGCAACGACACTGCCACCTTACTCGGAGTCCTCGTCCACGTCCTCAACTTCGTCCTTGTCCCTATTCCTCTTGGCCGATACTTATTTGCTTGAACCGCACACTTGGCTGTTGCTCTTCATCCAACCCTTGTAGATATTGAAGCAAAGGTAGCCATCCATTGCAGCGTAGTGGATGTGGTCTATATCTAGTACATTCCGCTGCCATGCATGACGATGAAACGTGTATGGAGGTTTCTCCAGTTTACCGTACGAAGGATGAACCATGGCTCCTGCCAGGGTCAGCATTGAAGGCTGACGAGAGGGCACCAGCTGATTCTTATGGAGGTCGAAGGGGTTGCCTACAACGAGGCCTATCCGACCCAGGACTTCTTCGTCGTTCGTAAAGTCTACAGTAATGAATTTCACTGTTTTGTCCTTGAGGAAGTTCTTAAAATCCTGGCACTCAACGTCGGCATGGCATATGTGGTAGACCAAGCAAACATTATGTACGCAAACCTGGATCACGACGGGCTTCTTCCTCTCTTCGTCCTTTAGATACTTCTCTCGTCCCAGGACTGTGGTGTACTCAACATCTAGCCCAGCGACCCACTCATCATTTGAGTTTTCGAACATGCGTCTGAAGCGAGAAAAGCATCCTTTCACCGTTGCGGAAGAACGGGTGTAGATGACGTCAAACTCATCGCCGGTGATGGTTCTAACCTTGTACTCACCGCCGATCGTGGAGATTTGGGACGCCATGGATTTGGGAGGAGGGTTAGGATTAGTGGAACTGCCGTAATGTGAATGGACGGGACGACTAGGAGCGAACTGCCATAGTATTGAAGGACGTGCGAGGACGAGTAGGAGCGAACTGCCAACTTGCGAACGGCAGGGTAGTGGCTTTCCATTCTCCCATGATACGAGCTTCCGAGAGCCCTTGGATCTGAGATCGAACGGTTGCATGGCGTGATTCTAGACCTATGGGTGAATATCCTATCCTGGAGGGTTATTCTGCAAATTTTCAGCAACTTAGCATGCGACCGTTTGATCTCAGATCCAAGGGCTGCCAGCAGCCCGTATCATGGTCGCGCCTACCACGACCATCGCGTCGCTCGCGCCCTTGGAGATTTAACACGGTGCGTTAGGCTATCTGATGTTGGCATATCATACATAGTCATCACTTAGTCACTCATACTACAACAAGGTTGGCTATAAGTGTATTTTTTGTTACTCCTCTCTATCTCTTTCTTCGTACTCAAGGAAGAAACAGTGCTAGTAAGCGCGTGTATTTATTTCATTTGCCAAGGAGTGACCTCTTCCAATGAAATGGTGTTGCTAAGTTTGCTTCATTTAATTAGCTATAGAGTCAAAATTGTCTTTTCACCTAGGTACACGCGCTTAGCACCGTTTCTTCCTTGGGTCACCAAACTAGTCCCTCTCTTCTTGATTAACTTGCCACATCAGATTTTATGCCTATGTGGCAAGCTTAAGCACCTGTAGGAGCAAGTAAAAGTAAGTACAATAGTGCGCTTTACATGGCATTTTTGCATATGTGGAGGAAAGAGAGGCAAGGAAAAAGTGGAGATGTGGGCTCTCATGCAAGAGCCAGCCTCTACTACATGGTGGAGCATTGGGAGAGGCACCTGTATGGAGGTGGTCAGGAATCTGGGAGACTCACGCCGGTCGTAGCGCCGCAGTTAAAATGATAATGGCAAGTCAAATCACGGGGCCCCACCTGTCCAGCAGTAACACGCTGTCAAATCACACAGCCCTACGTTTGCAGCAGCCTACTCCCTCGTCTTCTCGCGTCTCTGTCAAACCGACTAGGCGGAACTGCCCCGCCGCCTACCGCGCAGGAAAAGCCCCTCCCTCGACTTTTAAATACAACTACATCCGCATAAGAATCCAATGATATACTTTTTGTGACATAGTAACTCATATTTAGTTAGTCAAATGGATGACCTAGAACTATGTGCAGGCCCTATAAACCGAGACGCCTAAAAATAAAAAAACCGAGACAGAGAGGGTAGTTCAGCATGTATCTTTTTAGATCAATATAGTCGGGATTCACCAAGGAGCAAAACCAAGTGGTAGGCTGCTCCTATCGTGTTGGCGTAGCAACTCAAGCAGGGTCAGTCCGCACACGAAATGGCGACACACTTAACAGGACCCCTTTGGCCGACATGTGGCTCATCCACCATCTTGTTCCACGTGCGATGCACCAAATTACAGTTCAGAGCAACGGTTGGAATTGGAGGCACCCTGGTCGTAGCGCCGCAGTAGTAGAAAATGAGCGACTAGGGGTCAAGTCACAAAGCCCCACCTTTCCCGCATTAAGCTGGACGGACAAAGCAACCATCATTTCACTCTAGGGTGCAAGAGCATAAAGAAAAGAGAAAACAATGATGCGTGCGGCAGCTACCTAGGGCACCCTAAGGTAGGGGTCTCCACTACAGATCCTTTTTTTGAAAGTGGCTCCACTACAAATCGGCTTCTCCCTCGTCCTCTTGAAGAAAACCGATGATGAGTGCGGCGGTAGGGTTTGTAGGAGTACTACGGCGTGCGGGGCCACGTCATGGTAAACGAGTTCGAGCCGATGCCTTAAGGGCCTCTTTGATTCGCAGGATTGTAAACACATGGGAATATGAAAAATATAGGATTGAAATGTCATGCTCATCTCAATCCTATAGGAGTTTAGGTTGATTGATTGCATCATAGGAAAAACAAAGGATTCTTTCAAAGAGGTTTGAGTGGATGCTAGAAATTCTATGGGAAGTAGTACAAAAAATTCCTTAGGAAAAAATCCTATAGGATTCAATCCTATGAATCAAACAAGCAATATAGGAAAAATTCCTAAGGATTCTAATCCTCCGAAATTCCTATGCAAATCCTTTGAATCAAAGGAACCCTAAATATGTGTGGGCCGCTTGGTTTTACGGGAACGAGGCAGCATTTTGGGTTCAGGGACCAGTGGAGATATATTACGTACAAAAAATTGTGGACGTAGGTTCGACCGAAAGGCAATGATGCATGGGCCCTGCATTTTGATATACCCGGGGCCGCGTGAAATTTGCTACTCTAGTCAAAACTAGTAAAGTACACATGTATTGAACTCATGAGATTTCGAAACCAAATTATGAATAAATACACACTATGGCATGTAAAGCTTTGAGTCATATATGCATGATGTAGATGTTTTTTAGTGCTTATAGTTCATCTCATTCAAAATAAATAAGTTTTATAAAAATGTTAAGATTCATGGGGTTGTGCATTGTACTCCCTCCGTTCCAAAATAGATGACCCAACTTTGCACTAACTTTGTACAAAGTTAGTGCAAAGTTGGGTCATCTATTTTGGAACGGAGGGAGTAAATCATAAAGTAAAAAACAAATAATGGCAATTCATTTAGAAAAAAAATCAATTACGATACAGAAGATTCGAGAACAAAGGAGAAGTGCTTGTGTTTTGAGGTTTGTGCCTTATGCTTAAGTTCAACCATGGAGTCTTCTAAATTTGTACATGTGGCAGATCTGGTGGAATATTGATGATATCCAACGGCCAGTAGTGCTCGGATTTGCCTATCTCTACACTGTCGGGTTAGCTTCATCCAGCAACCATCTTTCAAAGTTATTGGCACACTATATAGTTCTTGTGCCATAGTTGCATGTTTTGGAAAAAAGCTACTAGTGGGTTGTACTATCTATTTAGGAATAGAAGATGTATACATGGAAGTTGTAGGGAAAGAGATGACATGGAGCATCTCAATTCCTATGAGTAGGGATTGGAAAAGAGATGTCATTTGGTTCACATCATAGGAACTTTTCTATTGAATCTAGAGATGACATGTATCTCAATTTCTATGAGGAGGGATTAGAAAAGAGATGTAATTTGGTTCATATCATAGGAACTTTTCTATTGAATATACGCTAATGTTTATTTTCCTTTGAAATTAAGGGACTATAGGAATCCATTCATATGAACCAAGTGGCTCTAAAGCTATAGAAATGATATCATGTTTATTTCCTTTGAAATTTGGAGTATATGAATCTATTCCTATGAACCAATTGGCTCTAAAGGAAAAATCCTATAAAAATCATATCATATAGAGTTCCTATGATATTCCTCGACACTAAAGGATGCTTGAAATTGCTGCGGGTGATACGATGGTCATTCTTTGTAGACTCCTCACCCAACTTTATAGTTACCTCTTGAAGATGAATGAAATGACTTATACATGGTATTCTACATGTGCAATTTGGTACACGAAAACTCGGTAAAAGTTTGCGAGGTTCGAAATTTTCAATAAAGCTATATGCACTGCATTTCGGAATGGAGGGAGCATACGGCAGTTGCTAACACTCATGTGGTAGATTTGTGTGTAGGAGTGGCTGTTCTGTTAAATGACATGGCAAAACTGACACTGTCGGATGCTGATCTAACGGTTCTTATGGCGTTCGTTTGGAAAAGGCTTGTGGCGAACGTTTGTCGGATAATGATTTATGGACACATGCATTGCATTGATACGTGCCCCCCTCTCTCTCACGCACACGCACCCTCATGAGTCACGACTCTCCCGAGCCCTCTCGTGGACTCGCACGTCGCACCCACGGTCTATCTGCAGGTAGACGTCACACACATATGTGCTCTTCACACCCTACCCTCAGAACTTCTAAAAAACAAAAGACGGCATGCACATTTTATTTTAGCTCACACGTCACACACTTGTACTATTACCCTTGCGGCGAATGTTCTTTGGGCATAGTATATTGTACTCTCACGAAGAGAAGCGGTGCACGCACGCACTAGTTCTCTCACACCCACTCGCGGGTACACGTAGGAGCGCATTTTTTTGAAGCTGGTACAACAAAATCACTCCACTATATATAAAAGCAGGAGCCTTAGCGCTTGCTTTACTAGGGTTCCTCTCATTCACTCTCTCATGCTCTCTAGATCTAAGCAACACATAGGTGGCCACACTCTCTCTCAGCTCACGGCTGGTCACAAATCCGGCCGGACAACCTCGACCGGGGCAGGGGTGTAGGTGCATCGTTCACGCTGTCATCGGCAGCGAGGGAGGAGACCAACGGCTGCCCGCGCGTCGCGATCGGTGGCCGTGTCGTTCTCTCCGAGAGAGCGCCGGCTCGGAGGGCCTCCGACCCCTTCTTCCTCCCTGCGGTATTGTGGCCAAGATGCGGCCTCCCAACGCTGTCATTGCGACATGGCGACGACCCTTAGGTATATATTCCTTCGAAGCCTGCCTTGCTCTACTGCCCCAGCTCCCTTCCTGTGGATCCTTTTCTACTTCCGTCCGCTGTTCGAAAGCCACCTAGACTTCTACTATTATTAGAAGTAAAGCTATTTCATACAGTCGACTCAAAGCGTTGGTTCAAACAGGGAAGAGAGTGGGAAAGCTGTAGCATGAATCTAGGGCTTGGTTCTAAGAGGAAACGGGGGAAAGTAGTAATATCTGTCACTGTTTAAATAACCGTATTTCTTATTTGCGTAAATAGGGATGTCCGTCTCCATATTGTTTCGGGATGTCTGTCTCCGTATCGTTTCTATCCGCGCAATCAAAAGCACACACCTCAGTTTTAGTACAACTGCGCAAAATGAGATGGCTATCCCTCGTTGCCGTTGTCTAACCTCCCGTCTTCAAGGTATCCCTACATTGGTAGTAACTAAGGTAGAATGACCAACACAATCTAAAATAAGCTGATTCGTACGTTTTACTTCTTGATTGCAGTGCAGGGACGAGCGAAAACAACTGCATCCTAGTCCGGAATGCACTTTCTACCAGTTCATCCATGTACCGAGGACCAGCTGGCACGGCTGCACGGTGGTTTTTTGGACAGGTGCGCGGACAAGAGGCATTGTGGTCTGCTTATTTCTGCAAATAGCGGTGCTTAAATTTAGTGGAATGCACAAGAATTTCACCTGGTCAATACACTGCATGGTTCAGTTCAGCATTCCAGCTGAGACCACAATTATAATTGGTCATTCTGGAATGAGAGAACCTAACCCTGAATGGTGGCAACAAGAAAAAACCAGAGTGAACTCCAGGAAATTTAAACCTGCCGGGAGGCCCTTTGCTCAGAGAGAAGCCTTGCTTGTTTTTTCCTGATTTGTAAACCTTCTCACAACTTTGTCTTTTGCTGTGAACTAGTATATGTTTGATATGTTCTATGAATCATTGAGATGTATAAAATTGCTTAACTTATGCTTTTCAAGTTTTTTATGAAGACGAGTTTAATGTGAGTGTTCCACATGAGCGCTGGATTAGCGTGTGAACGTTTGGAATTTATTACATTGTGGCCTCAATTAACTGCATGAACCACTATATCAAGATACATAGTTGCTTATATGTCACACAGCAGATTGTTGATTGTTAGATGGTCGATAGCCTAGTGTTGAAGCGAGCTGAGCCAATGTGCCGTGTTTTGCACAACTGCTTACAAGTGAGGTAGTACCAACAGTGTTTACAAGTACTTATGTATATGTTGGTGCATGATTCTCGAACGAGTGCTCTATTTCATCAAAACACACACTGCTCGTATGATAAACCGTGACAACTTATGTCTTACCATGCCATATTCATGAAAAAACTAGTGAGGACGCATCTGTTTTGGCAACAATTATGATGGTTCTCACATGATTCACGGGCACACAAAAGTAGCAGCAGTTCCCATAGACGGATTCAAACAGAGTACTAGCCCCAGAGGGGTCGATAACAGGCAAGGTTCAGATAATTAGACACAATCCAAACTACTATTAAACACTAGTTGGGGCAACTATTTCATGCCTCGATCTAATTTGGGCTGGACACAAGACGGACCTTGCCATGAACATCATCGAGGACGTCCCGCAGCTGCTCAATCCTGTGAACCTTCATGAAGACAACCTTGTGGCCTTGCCACTGATAAACTTGTTTGTGGAGGCATGCCACATCATCTTCCTGTGTAAGCTTGACAAGAACAGTATTCCTCACAAACGAAGGAGTAGCTTTGAACTTCTTGTGCTTCAGTACACCCTGGACAACACGCCTGACAACAGTGAGGCTGTTATACAACTCTTCATTGGTATAACCACAAATGGCTTCCAGGATCCAACAGCCTAAGAACTCTGTTTTTCCAGTGCGTATATTCAGGTTGTCCGCCTCATAGCGAGTGACATGTACAACCACACAATCCTTGTTCTGCATCAGGGCTCTAATTGAAATAGAAACAAATTCTGAATTACTTTTCAGTATAAAAAACACAAGTTATTTAAACCACTACGTATACCATGGCATCGAAGCTAATAAAATTTTGCATTATTAATCACCAAATACTTCCTTTTCTAAAAAAAATCACCACATACTTAGATGAAAAACCACAATCGAGATCGGCAAAGAAGGAAATCACCTTGGGCAGCTCAGCGGGGGGGGGGGGGGGGGACACATCCTCGAAGGGGGAAAACTGCTCCTGCAGTGCCACAGGGCTATAACCTCAAACGGGGCGTTGACCATCTCAGTATCTGGGGTCGCCTCGGTGGTTGCCTCCATCTTCTTGGAGCTCTCTGTCTCGTGGGGATCAGCCTCCTGCATCTGCTCCAATATCGGCAGATCTTTGCCTGGTTCTCCTTGGTCCATCATGAAACTGACGAATACTAGGAGACCACTAAAAGGAAAACACAATCGCAATGACAATGAAACAAAAAAGAGAGTGAGGATCGGTTACTGCTTTGCAAAAGTTCTTTTTTTTCCCCTGAACGAAAATATACCAACATCACGGATCCGCTTACCTTCCCTTCGTTCAGAGAGAAGAACAGTGGCAGATGCAAGTGTTGCCTTTCTTGAAGATGGTGAGGGAGAAGGCGATTCAGCGAAGAGTGAAATGATGGTTGCTTCGTCCATCAAACTTAGACTACGGGGAGGTGGGGTTTTGTGATACGACGACTCGTTACTACCGCGCTACGACCGGGGTGACTCTCCGCTTGCATACTGCCTTCTACTCCCTCCGTTCCAAAATACTTGACTTCCATTTGTCCAAAAATGGATGTATCTATATACTAAAACATGTCTAGATGCATCTATATTTTGATAAAGGGAAGGCATGTATTGTGGAATGGAGGGAGTAATTTTGTGGATGGCATTTGGGCCCGCGCGCTGCATGGCCCGCATGTCGGTGAACAAAAGTATAATGGCATTCAGTAGAGGGAGACGTTTCAATGACCTAGGAGGAGCCAGAAGCGGTAGAGTGTCTCCACTGTACTAGTAGTAATTGTTTTTCTGGGTAGCTGTAGAGTGTCTCCACTATACTAGTAGTAATTGTTTTTCTGGGTAGCTGTAGAGTGTCTCCACTGTACTAGTAGTAATTGTTTCTCTGGTCCCAAGACAAAACAGCCCATCCACACTAGTAAATAGTAAAACCAATTCAAAAGCCCATATATTTACTGAATGAGAGGCGCTACCCACACCCAGCACACCGCCCCCCAAACCTGGGTGCTCCTCTTCCTCCTCGCTCCCACCCACCTCACGTCAGCTCGCTCCACTCGTACCCCCAAATTGCTCACCTCACTCCTACAAAAAACCCCAGCTCCCCTTCTTCCTCACTCCTACAGAAAACCCCCTAGCTCCCCTTCTTCTTCACTCGCACTACAACTAGGCTCGTCATTCGTTACTCTGCTCAAATCCGTGAGCGCGATGCGACGCCCTCGAGGAAAATGGAGTCGGCTGACCCCAGCGCCAAGAAGATGAGGCTCCCACCAGCGGCGACGCCTGTTGTAGATCCCGCACCCGGCAACGCGGGGAGAAGCGGCAACCCCGCCCCCACCGGATCCCAGGAACCCATAGAATCTCGGGTGGACCGCATTAGAGATATCCCGGACGCCATCCTTGGGGAGATCATCTCGCTTCTCCCCGCCAATGATTGTTGTCGCACCCAAGTCCTCTCAATTCGGTGGCGCCCTCTATGGCGCGCCGTTCCCCTTAATCTTGATTGTCGTTAGCTATCTCTCTTTAATGATTTTGAAATCCCCAGAGCCATTATCTCCTCCCACCAGGCCTCCGTTAAAAGCCTCTGCATCCCGTCATGCTACCTAAGGAAGCATACCATGCCCTGCACGGTGGACGCCTGGTTGGAATCCCCTGAACTCACAGAACTACATCTGCTTGAGTTCTACTATCCCCTGGAAATCACATACCACATACTGAACGCCATGAACTTGTGCCCTCAGCACCGATGTCCATCTCGGGGTTTTCGTCCACTCTCCACACCGCCACCTTTGTGTAGTGCTACCTACCAGAGAATCTGGTACTAAACCTTCGAGTCCCATTTCTCAAGAAACTTTCACTTGTGTGGGTTCGTATATCTGAGGCCTCATTGCACAGCATCATCCACTCCAGTTGCCCTGCGCTGGAATGCTTGGTGCTTGTTTTCACAGTTAGAATCAGTTGTCTCCAAATAAAGTCGCCTAACCTTGTAAGAATTGGAATTTCTTTTGATGGAAGGCAGCTCATCATCCAAGATGCCCCTTCACTTCAAAGGTTGATCCTTGATTCTAGTTATTCACCGTTGCAAATAACCGTCCTCTCTACGCCTAAACTGGAGACCTTGGGTGTAATACATGATCTCTGTGCTCATTTCAATATGGTGTTTGGCTCCACAGTTCTTCAGGTACTTTATATTATCATCTACACTTGTAACCATAAGCTGCATTTTAAATTTCTGCGCATAATTTATATATCATCTTGGAGTACACATTTTGTACTAATATTATGTTCTATGCTCAATGAAGAGTTTCTCCATGGATGGCCTATCAATGGTGCTGGATTCTGTCAAGATCTTATATATCCAAATGAATAGTTTTGATCTGAACAAGATTATTGGCTTGCTGCAACGCTTTCCATGTCTGGAGAAGTTGTATATAAAGGTGATAATTTCACGCACATTGGAAGCCCGCATATAGTGTACTAGAATTAACCGTTCAGCTGTTGCTCTTTTGACACTCTTCTTTTAGACCTTAACTGTTTTCAATCTTCATGTCTATTTACGCAACAGGACGGGGTAAGAAAGTTATAACCAATTGGTGGATTCGTAAGCATTGGGATTTTCTCACTTCTCATGAGATTGATTGAAGACAATAACGCTAGAACAATATGTAGCCAACCGTGCAAACACAAGATTTGTCACATTCTTCCTGCTGAATGCGAGGTTACTATTGTCCATCAGGCTTAAGTTTATCAGTAGCATGGTTTTAACGGATGGGTATGTCGAAGAGCAAAAAAAGGAGTTTCAGGTGGGCAAAAGAGCTTCTGAACATGTCGGGCTTCTATTTACAACATATTGTGGTCATAATCCAGTAAATTTTACGACCCAGGATGTTCATTCTATGGACCTGACCGATCCATTTGACTGTGACTGCCGAAAACAGTGCTGGAGTTAGATGTTGTTGCCCTTTTCAATCTGGTTTTTTTTGTAAACCTGATGAACAATTAACCCTCGTGCTTTTGTACAGTTTGTAAGCTGGAGTTAGATGTTCCTGCCCTTTTCAACTCGGCTGTGACTGTCATATTTTCTTTGAAACAAGGCAAATGGCTTGCCATTCGTTTAATTTAGAGTGAAATATTGTAACAAATCCAAACCAAGGGAAATAACATCACTCTCGCCGGTTGCTTGAGCTCACTATGCATTACAGAAGCCAAGTGATTAGCCCCCACCAGCACCCACAAACTTATTTCGAACTAGCACATCAAATGGCTGTAAATTTTCATAGGAAAGGTTGGACATCTGGGGCTCACGCCATTGTCAACGTAGTCAATAAACGAGAGAATTACACTACGAGCGGCTGACACCAGGGACCCAGCAAGTCGCGCAGTTTTTTTGAGGAACAAGCAGTTGTTATTTATACTAGTTTTAGCGACGGATCAGGGTAACAACGGGGCTGTGGCCCGTCTAGCCAGGGTTTTATTTATGTTTACCACATCATGAGCCCAGTTGTGTTTTTTTCTTGCTGAAAATGACTAGCCCAGTTCTATTTTTTTAAAGAAATACCCAAACAAGGCCAACTTGCTTTATCGGCCCTGCTGGGCTGCAAATCTTTCAAGACGAGGAGAGTTTCATACGGTTTGCCCAGAAATGGGCTATACATTTTTAAAACACATCAAACCGGGAATTAGTTTCAATTTTTTTATTACAAGATCTTAAATTCCATTGATTTTTATGCTTGGACAATTATTTGGATTTTATATCTATATAAATTATTTTTCAAAATAGTTTGAATGTGAATCGATATTCTGGATTAAAAACAGTTGACCGCACCGAAATATGCAAAAATTCGTATACTTTTTAACCGTGGCCACAATATGGGGTGTGATGCTAACAAAAAGAAGATGGGCTCCAAAAAATTTCTTAAGAATTAGCAAATGGGTTGTACATTATTAGAAATAATGGCAGATGGGTTGTATGTTGTATTCCACAGATGTGAGGCTAACTTGTGCGCCTACTACAGGTTGACACGTATGCTTTCATAAAAAAAGGTTGACGCACACGCAACGCCCTGTCAACTTAGTCAACACACGAGAGTAGTGACTGTTGGATGTCCATCCAACGACTGTCGTGCTTCTTCAATCTCTGCTCTTCATGCTCGAGCCACTCAAACAAGCACCGGCGGGACTGCCTGCTCCCTCCTCCCGCGGCCGGCTATGCTGCCGCGCAGGCCTCACGGCCCCACCGTACTCCCATCGCTGGCCTAGCCATCCCTCTACTCACCCACACATGTTGTTATTCTCCGGCGACGGTAGACGAAACAGTAAACCCTCGTACTCCTCCGCGTGGGAAACAACTGCCGAGTATTCCCTGGCTCCATGTCGTTCCCTTCCAAGGCCTCGCCGTCGTCCACCGCCCTGGTGCTCTCGGCGCGGCCTGGTCAACATGGTCAATGAACGACATCCATCGAAAGTGGTCTGTACGTGGAGAGGCTGACAGCTGGGTCCACGGCCGCACGCAAGGAAATGCCTCCTTATTACGCGCAAAATAATGATTCCTCCACCTAACAGCTAGGACCCACAGGAATGGCCTCTGTATTTCGCGAAACAAACGTCCCCCCCGCTGACAGGTCGGACCCACCAGCTATATCTTTGCACGCAAGGAAGTGCCTCCTTATTACGCCCAAAAAATGAATACCCCCTGCTAGCTGGGACCCACCATATTGTTGGGCTGACTTGTGAGCCTACTAAGTTGATAGGGACAGAGAGCTTTGTCAACTTAGTCAATACTCCAGTGACCGTATGATGTCCATCCAACGGCCATACTACTTCTTCAACCTCTGGTCTTCTTGCTCCAGCCGCCCAAAGCAGCGCCGGTCGTGTCGCCTGCTCCTGCCTCCCGTGGCCGGCTGTGCTACCGCGGAGGCCTCACCGCCCCCATACTACTCCCACCACTGGCCAGGCCATCCCTCCACTCACCCACACCCCCTATTATTCTGCGGCGACGGCAGCCTCACACCGCAGCCGAACCAGTGAACGCTCATACTCCTCTCCATGTGGGCATCCACTGCCGCGTCTTGCACGGCTCCGCGTCATCCCCTTCCTAGGCCTCGCCGTCATCCACCGCCGTGGTGCTCTCGGCGTGGTGTGGTCAATGTGGTCAACGACCGACTTCCATCAGAAGAGTACTGTACGTGGAGAGGCTGACAGCCGGGTCCATAGCAGCTGCAAGGAAGTGCCTCCTTATTACGCAGAAAATAATTATTCCTCCACCTGATAGCGGGGACCCATCGGACGGGCCACCAGTATTTTGCGAAAAAATCATTTCCCCCTGACTGTTGGGACCCACCGGATGGGCCACCGTATTTCGCGAAAAAATGTTCCCCCCGCTGCCAGCTCGGACCCACCGGAAGTGCCTCCTTATTACGCACAAAAAAATGAATACTCCCCCGGCTAGCTGGGACCCACCTTGCTGGGAGGCTGACTTGTGGGCCTACTAAGTTGACGGGGACGAAGGGCTTTGTCAACTTAGTCAATATGAACAATTCTAGCTCCAGTGACCGTACGATGTCCATCCAACGGCCATAGTGCTTCTTCAACCTCTGGTCTTCTTGCTCCAGCCGCCCAAAGCAGCGCCGGTCGTGCCGCATGCTCCTGCCTCCCGTGGCCGGCTGTGCTGCCGCAGAGGCCTCACCGCCCCTACTATTCCCACCGCTGGCCAGGCCCTGCGGCGATGACAGCCTCACACCATAGCCGAACCAGTGAATCCTTGTAGTCCTCTCCGCGCGGGCTTCCACTGTCGCGTCGTCCCCTTCCTAGGCCTCGCCGTCGTCCACCGCCGTGGTGCTCTCCGCGCGGCGTGGTCAACATGGTCAAGGAACGACTTCCATCGGAAGAGTACTGTACGTGGAGAGGCTAACAACTGGGTCCACGGCCACAACCCAGTTTTTTTTGTGATTTGCCAAGTAAGTCGCTTTATCAGGCCTGTTCGGCTGCAAATCTTTCAAGACGAGGAGAGCTTTCATTCGGCTGGCCAAGAAAATGGCCCATCAGTAATGAGAAATGGGTTGTACATTTTTAAAACACATCAAACCAGCAATTAGTTTCAAATATCTTTTTTTCATTTCAAGATTTTAAATGACATTAATTTTTATGCATGGAGAATTTGTTGGATTTTATATTGATATACATTTATTTTTAAAATCAGTTTGAATGTGAGTCGAAATTTTGGGATTAAAAATAGTTCGGACCGCACCGAAATATGCAAAATTTCGTATAATTTTTTAACCGTTGCCACAATATGGGCTGTAATGCTAACAAAAAGAATATGGGCTCCAAAAAAACCCTTAAGAATTAGCAAATGGGTTGTATATTATTAGAAATAATGGCAGATGGGTTGTATGCTATTTTCCACAGATTTGAGGCTTTCCTAAAAAAAAGGTTGACGCACAAGCACTGACTGTTGGATGTCCATCCAACGACCGTCGTGCTTCCTCAATCTCTGCGCTTTCTGCTCCAGCCGCTCAAACAAGCGCTGGCGGGACTGCCTGCTCCCTCCTCCGTGCGGCCGGCTGTGCTGCCGCGCAGGCCTCACCGCCCGACCGTACTCCCATCGTTGGCCTAGCCATCCCTCTACTCACCACACCTGCTGTTATTCTCCAGCGACGGCAGATGAACCAGTAAACCCTCGTACAGTCGTACTCCCCTCCACGTGGGAAACAACTGCCCAGTCTTCCCTGCCTCCGTGTCGTCCCCTTCCTAGGCCTCGCCATCGTCCACCACCCTGGTGCTCTCGGCGCGGCATGGTTAACGTGGTCAAGGAACGACTTCCATTGGACGTGGACTGTACGTGGAGAGGCTGACAGCTGGGTCCATGGCGGCAGCAAGGAAGTGCCTCCTTATTACGCAGAAAATAATGATTCCTCCACCTGACAGCAGGGACCCACCGGACAGGCCACCGTATTTTGCGAAAAAAAATTCCCCCCTGACTGCTGGGACCCACCAGCTACACCTTCGCACGCAAGGAAGTGCGTCCGGGCAAAAAAAAAATGATTCGCCCCCCTGACTGCTGGGACCCACCAGCTACACCTTCGCACGCAAGGAAGTGCTTCTGGGCAAAAAAGAAAACAAAACGATTCGGCCCCTGACTGCTGGGACCCACCAGCTACATCTTTGCATGCAAGGAAGTGCCTGACAGTCGGGACCCACCTGGTCGAAGCGTACGTAGCATTGTCATTCTGGTCGCGAACATGTACGTACATATATACTGGTGGATGTAGAGGCGCGCACGTGTCGTAGTAGAGGCGGCCAGGGTGCAAGAAAGAAAATACGGCCACATATGTGTACATACGGGCGGGGTCTCGAACGCCTACTCGCGCATACGTACGGCGAGGGCTTGTTGACATGGCTGGGTCGGAACGGAGAAACAGCATCGTCGTGTTCATGGGGAGGCAACGGAATGCGTGGTCGTGTTCATCGGGAGGGCTTGGATGGAACAGGCGATGAAAACGAGGCCTGGCGTATCGCAGAACGGAGGAAACAACCTTGTGTTCGACCGGCCACGTTCGAAATGGGATCCTGTTCATCGGAAGGGGTGTGGCATACCGCAAAACGGAGGAAACGGACCTCCTACGGTCGAAACGGGGGTCCTGTTGATCGGGAGGGGTGTGGCGTACCGCAAAATGGAGGAAACGGGCCTCCTACGGTCGAAACGGGGGTCCTGTTGATTGGGAGGGGTGTGGCGTACAGCAAAACGGAGGAAACAGACTTGTGTTGGAGCGCTACGGTCGAAACGGGGGTCCTGTTCATAGGAAGGGGTGTGGCGTACGACAAAACGGGACTCCACGGGATACTGTTCATCTCCACCATCGACCTCCTCCAGCCTCCACGGGCTCCTGTTCATCCAGCCTCCACGGGCTCCTATTCATCCAGCCTCCACGGGCTCCTGTTCATCCAGCTTCCACCGTGCGCTACTCCACCGGCTACTGTTCAACCACCCCTCCACCGTCTACTGTTCATCCAGCCCTCCACACAACGGGGTCCTGTTCGACCACCCCTCCACGGGCACCCCTCCACCGTCTACTGTTCATCCAGACCTCCACACCACGGGGTCCTGTTCAACGACCCCTCCACCGTCTACTGTTCATGCAGCCCTCCACACCACGGGGTCCTGTTCAACCACCCCTCCACGGGCACCCCTCCACCGTCTACTGTTCATCCAGCCCTCCATACCACGAGGTCCTGTTCATCCACCCCTCCACGGGCACCCCTCCACCGTCTACTGTTCATCCAGCCCTCCACCACACCACGGGGTCCTGTTCATCCAGAGGCAACGCCACCGCTCACTGTTCAACCAACCCCCGCCCCCCGCAACGCTCACTGTTCATCCCATTGATCGGCTTCAGTTAGCAGCAGTAGCGAAGTAATTGCTCGATCGGGTTCAGTTAACAGCCATCGATCGATTGCTCGGGTTCAGTAACGCGTAGCCTGCAGTGCAATCGCTCGGGTTCAGTTAGAGCCCAACGCCTCGCTCGGGTTCAGTTAGAGCCAACGCCTCGCACACACGCGCGTACATGTATGAGAGAAACACGCATCTCTCGGCCCCCGACCTCCCACCATAACCGGGAACTCCCCGAAATTTTCCTCCCCCTCGCTTCTACCACGGTTTTTTCCATCATGGACGACACAAAGAATGTCATGCAGCTGCGTCTCCGGCCCGCCCAGGACGAAAAGCCCATTTTCTGTCATGATTTTTTGTCATAGAAGTAGGAGCCCACCACATCTATGATGATACTAGGTTTTCCACAATTATCGTCATAGAAGTGTCATATGTATGATAGAAAAAAAATTCGTTCGGCCCAAAATGTCACGGATGTGTCTTTTTTTGTAGTGATTAGTCCCGATTCAGTCATGAACCGGGACCCATGGGGGCATTCGTCCCAGTTCCTGAGCCCAGGGGGCCGGCCGGGGCCTCGTCGGCATTGGTCCCGGTTCGTCTGGACCCATTTGTCCTGGTTCTAGGCACGAACCGGGACCAATGGGCCTCGCTCCTGGCCCATAACCATTGGTCCCGATTCTTGGCTTGACCCAGGACAGAAGGCTTATCTATTCATAAGAGCTATATGTTGCCTTCAATTTCAGGGTCTTATAGCTCAAAATAATCAGCAAATGCATGAAAAATAACAAATGAAGTCAGAAAGGGTTGAAAAATGGCGATGTGGCTTTGAATGGTGCATTTTGAACACTGAAAAACTATGGGCTTCAAATAAGTTCAAAAAATGAAATCCCTTTGTAACAGACGAGTTTCTATATGAAACCCTGATACTTCGAAAGAGATTGTCCGTTTTGTACACGAAGTGCATCCAGGTTTTGCCGTAACCCTCTCTACTTTCTTGTACATGCTATGTGGGTGAAATGATGATACCATGCCAACTTTCAACCTTTTCAGAGTTCATTTGAAATGCTTTTCAATTTCATGGTCTTATAGCTCAAAGTAATCAGTAAATGCGTGATAAATAACAAATGAAGTCAGAAAGGGATGGAAATCAATGATGTGGCTTTGAATGGTGCATTTTGAACACAGAAAAACTATGGACTTCAAATAAGTTCAAAAAAATGAAATCCCTTTGTAACAGACGACTTTCCGTATGAAACCCTGATACTTCGAAAGAGATTGTCCGTTTTGTACACGAAGTGCACCAGCTTTTGCTGTAACCCTCTCTACTTTCTTGCACATGCTATTGTGGGTGAAATGATGATACCATGCCAACTTTCAACCTTTTCAGAGTTCATTTGAAATGCTTTTCAATTTCAGGGTATTATAGCTCGAAATAATCAGTAAATGCATGATAAATAACAAATGAAGTAAGAAAGGGTTGAAAAACGATGATGTGGCTTTGAATGGTGCATTTTAAACACAGAAAAACTATGGACTTCAAATAAGTTCAAAAAAATGAAATCCCTTTGTAACAGACGAGTTTCCATATGAAACCTTGATACTTCAAAAGAGATTGTCCGTTTTGTACACGAAGTGCATCCAGTTTTTGCCGTAACCCTTTCTACTTTGTTGCACATGCTATGTGGGTGAAATGATGATACCATGCCAACTTTCAACCTTTCAGAGTTCATTTGAAATGCTTTTCAATTTCAGGGTCATATAGCTCAAAATAATCAATAAATGCATGATAAATAACAAATGAAGTCAGAAAGGGTTGAAAACCGATGATGTGGCTTTGAATGGTGCATTTTGAACACAGAAAAACTATGGACTTCAAATAAGTTCAAAAAAATGAAATCCCTTTGTAACAGACGAGTTTCTATATGAAACCCTGATACTTCGAAAGAGATTGTCCGTTTTGTACACGAAGTGCATCCAGTTTTTGCTGTAACCCTCTCTACTTTCTTGCACATGCTATGTGGGTGAAATGATGATACCGTGCCAACTTTCAACCTTTTCAGAGTTCATTTGAAATGCTTTTCAATTTCAGGGTCTTATAGCTCGAAATAATCAGTAAATGCATGAAAAATAACAAATGAAGTCAGAAAGGATTGAGAATGGATGATGTGGCTTTGAATGGTGCATTTTGAACACAGAAAAACTATGGACTTCAAATAAGTTCAAAAAATGAAATCCCTTTGTAATAGACGAGTTTCCGTATGAAACCCTGATACTTCGAAAGAGATTGTCCGTTTTGTACACGAAGTGCATCCAGTTTTTGCCGTAACCCTCTATACTTTCTTGCACATGCTATGTGGGTGAAATGATGATACCATGCCAAGTTTTAACCTTTTCAGAGTTCATTTGAAATGCTTTTCAATTTCAGGGTCTTCTAGCTCAAAATAATCAATAAATGCATGATAAATAACAAATGAAGTCGGAAGGGTTGAAAATTGATGATGTGGCTTTGAATGGTGCATTTTGAACACAGAAAAACTATGGACTTCAAATAAGTTCAAAAAAAATGAAATCCCTTTGTAACAGACGAGTTTACGTATGAAACACTGATACTTCGAAAGAGATTGTCCGTTTTGTACACGAAGTGCCTCCAGTTTTTGCCGTCACTCTCTCTACTTTCTTGCACATGCTATGTGGGTGAAATCATGATACCATGCCAACTTTCAACCTTTTCAGAGTTCATTTGAAATGCTTTTCAATTTCAGGGTCTTATAGCTCGAAATAATCAGTAAATGCATGAAAATAACAAATGAAGTCAGAAAGGGGTTGAAAATCGATGATGCGGCTTTGAATGGTGCATTTTGAACACAGAAAAACTATGTGGGTGAAATGATGAATTATCAAAGTATTTTCTGTTCAAAATCATTAAAAGCAAAAAGAATTTTCATAAAAAACTTTTTTGTTACAAACTTTACTAGAAAAAAGAATTATCATAAAATAAAATAAATAAGTAATTAGAAACAAAATAATATAACCTTTAATAAAATATATAAGTAGAAACAAAATAAATAAAATAAACTTTAATAACATAAATGAAATTTATGAAATTGAAATTATCAAAGTATTTTCTGTTCAAAACATTATAAGCGACCTCTAGTATTATTGAAACTAAAATTATATAAAATTGATGCAACTAAAATTATCAAAGTATTTTCTGTTCAAAATCATTAAAAGCAAAAAGAATTTTCATAAAGAACTTTTTTGGTTGAAACTTTAATAGCAAAAATAATTATCATAAAATAAAATAAATAAGTAATTAGAAGGAAAATAAAATAAAATAAATAAGTATTTTGTTGTAAGTAGAAACAAAACAAAACAAAAAAGCAAAAAAGAAAACAAAAAAACTGGGAAAAAAATTGCCACCTACTGGGCCACCACGGCCAGAATACGACTAGAAACCCATCAATGGGCCAGTATTCAAGCCCGCAGAAGGCCCAGTAGGCCCATCTGGCATAGCAGTAACAATTAGGCATGTAAGCCTGCAATGGAGAGGAGCTCATGAGGGGTGCAGCAGTGGGGCTTATAAACCACTGCGCGCCCCTCTCAACTAGCGAGGTAGGACTAAACTCCCACCACCACGCTGTTCTGCAAGGCCTATGGTCTCGGTTGGTCGTACCAACTGAGACTAAAGGGGTGCATTGGTACCGGTTCGTGGCACCAACCGGAACCAATGCCCCCCTTTAGTCCCAGTTGGTGCCACCAACCGGGACCAAAGGCCGCACTTCCCGATAACTTCAACACGAGGGGGGGGGTCGATATACCCCCTCCCCGATAACATTATTTTCCCATGTATGTATGTCGTCGTTGTCAATATAACCCCCTCCCGATAACTTCAACATGAGGGGGAGGGGGGTCGATATACCCCCTCCCCGATAACATTATTTTCCCATGTATGTATGTCGTCGTTGTCGATATAAACCCCTCTCGATAACTTCAACACGAGGGGGGTCGATATACCCCCTCCTCAGTAACATTATTTTCCCATGTATGTATGTCGTCGTTGTCGATATAACCCCCTCCCGGATAACTTCGACATGAGGGGCGGTCGATATATATACCCCCTCTCGACCGTGATAACTTATACCATGGGAGAACCCCCCGGCCCTCTCGCTCGACCAAAACTCTCAAGGACACCCAAACACTAGAAAAAAATGATGTCGGTCTCCTACCCCCTCCTGCCGCGCCCCTACCCGACAAACTCTCTCGAGGCCACCCAAATTTACCAAGTTAAAAGAGCGTTGTCGTCGAGGCCACCCCAAACCCTTGAAGCACTATCGAGGCCATCCCGAACCCTATAAGCGTTGTCGAGGCCACCCCAACCCTAGAGATCAAGCGTCGAGGCCACTAATATGATTCCTTGTTGTGATTAGCTAGCTAGTTCTATGTTTGCCACTAATATATCCACCTGCCGTCATGTTTTTATAATAATTGCCATGTTGTAATATTTGTAGAAACAATGGAGGACGGACGAGACGAGGAAGCAGAACAGGTGTTAGGGGACATAATCACAGCCGGAGCTGATGTCTTATCGTATCTCAACGACAGCGGCGATGGTCTGGAAGGACATGGTGAAGAAGCAGGATACGATGATCGAACAATGGAGGAGGAGGGACCTGATCATGATGGCTCCGGTGACCCAATGCCGGTGCAAGAAGGACACCGTGATGACAGCTCCGGTGACCGAATGGAGTCTGGCCAGGGATATATATATTAGTTAAGCATGTGCTGACTATAGCTAATTGATGCATTAATTGTTTTTGGTATGTACACATATTAATGAACTCTTGTCTTTCTTCTTTTTTCTAGCCCTCCGGATCGAGCACAACTTCGGTAAAGAGACGAGACCCAAAGAAAAAGTTGCGCTCGGATGAAAGGTTTGAGATCATAGAAATCGCGCGCGATGGCATGCCGATTGAACCCATCCGGACAAAGGAAGCATTTGCTGCTTAGTGCGGGGTTCTTGTTAGGGACAAGATCCCGATCAGCATCCACCAATGGTTAAAGCCGGCTAAAGAAGACCCTGAGGTGTCTTATGTCGACGATATGCAGAAAGATGATCTTTGGACCATGCTTAAGGAAAATTTCACCCTACCGCCGGAGGAGGATCCGGAGAAGCCAGTTAAAGAGCAATTGATCAAGTCTTATGCTCTTAAGAAGATGGCAGGACTATTCAGGACGTGGAAGAATGAGCTGAAAAAATTTGTCGACAAAGAAGAGACACCAGAATTCATCGGCCGGTATGAGAAGATCAGAGATCACTGGCCCGCATTTGTGGCCCACAAGACATCAGAAAAGAGTAAGAAGATGTCAGTGACAAACAAGAGGAATGTTGCGAAGAAGAAGCATCACCATCGCACGGGGTCAGGTGGCTACCTCAAAGCCCGATCGTTGTGGGCCAAGGCTGAGAGTGACCTGAAGGAAATATGCCCTAGAGTCAATAATAAAGTTATTATTTATTTCCTTATTTCATGATAAATGTTTATTATTCATGCTAGAATTGTATTAACCAGAAACATAATACATGTGTGAATACATAGACAAACAGAGTGTCACTAGTATGCCTCTACTTGACCAGCTCGTTGATCAAAGATGGTTATGTTTCCTAACCATAGACATGAGTTGTCCACTACTGGAATCAGCTACTTTGCCATCTGCCAGCTCTTTGTCGTCTGCTAGCAGACGGCAAAGAAGCTCTTTGCCATCAGCTACCCAAATGCAGACGACAAAAAACTGGCTGATGGCAAAGACCTTCTTTACCATCAGCCAGTTGTTTGCCGTCCGCTAGCAGACGGCAAAGAGGGAGGGGGCCCCATTGACGAGCTGCTTAAAAAAACTTAACGGCCCCCCCTCCTTGTCGTCTGCTAGCAGACGACAAAGAGCAAATAAGCGGACGGCAAAGGGGGGCGGACGACAAAGATTTAACATATCTAACGTTAATGGCCGCGCCCCACCCACCCCTCTCTCTCTGTTTCTCTCCCTGCTCTTCACACGCGCGCCGCCGCCCCCACCGCTCGCCGCCGCCCCGTCGCCCCACCACCCCGCCGGCCCCCCGCCCCGTCGCCACTGCCGCCCGGCGTCGTCGCCCCACCACCCGGCGCCCCACCGGTCCCCCGCCCCGCCGCCCCCGCCGCCCTGCCGTCTCGGCGCCGCTGCGCCCCGGTTCCCCGGCCCCCCGCGCCCCACCACCCCGCCCGGGCCCGGCCCCGTCGCCACTACCGCCCGGCGCCGCTGCCCCAGGGAGCCCCGCCCCCCTCCTCCACCGGCCCTGCCCCAGGTGAGCTCTACCTCCTCTTTTTTTCTTCTGTTTTTTTAGTTTTAGGTTTATGTTTAGTTTAGATTTAGTTTTAGTTTTAGTTTTAGTTTTAGGTTTAGTTTTAGGTTTAGGTTTAGTTTTAGTTTAGTTTTAGGTTTAGATTTGGTTTTTTCCTTTTTCTGTTTTTTTAGTTTTAGGTTTATGTTTAGTTTGGATTTAGTTTTAGTTTTAGTTTTAGTTTTAGATTTAGGTTTAGGTTTAGTTTAGTTTTAGGAAAGAAGAAGAAGAAAAAAAGAGGAGAGGAGGAGAATAAGAAGAGGAAAAGGAAAGGAAGAAGAAGAGGAGGAGGAGGAGAAGAAAAAAGAAGAAGAGGAAGAAGAAGAAGAAAAAAGAGGAGAGGAGGAGAAGAAGAAGAAGAAGAAGAAGAAGAAGAAGAGGAAAAAGGAAAGGAGGAGGAGGAGGAAGAAGAAGAAGAAGAAGAAGAAGAAGGAAAAAAAGAAAGAAAAGGAAGAAGAGGAAGAAGAAAAGGAAAAAAGAGGAAAAGAACCCGACCCGACACCCCGACCCCGACACGGCACCCCGACCCCGACACGGCACCCCTACCCCGAGACCTCGACCCCGACACCCCGACCCCGACCACGACACCCCGACCCTGAGCCTGACCCGACACCCCGACCCCGACACCGACACGGCACCCCGACCCCGACCCGGCACCCCGACCCCGACCCGGCACCCCGACCCGACACCCCGACCCCGAGACCCCGACCCCGACCCCGACATCCCGACCCCGACACCCCGACCCCGAGCCTGACCCGACACCCCGACCCCGAGCCTGACCCGACACCCCGACCCCGACAACCGACCCCCTGACCCCCTGACCCCGACACCTCGACCCCAACACAACACCCCGACCCCAAAACAGCACCCCGACTCCGACACGGCACCCCGACATCGACACGACACCCCGACCCCCGACCCCGAAACAGCACCCCGACCCCGACACGGTACCCCGACACCGACACGACACCCCGACCCCCCCGACCCCGAAACAGCACCCCGCCCTCGACACCGCACCCCGACACCGACACGACACCCCGACCCCCGACACCTCCCGAAAAGGTGTTCTTTGGCCTTCCAGAGGCCGACGGGGTCATATATTTGTGAATTATTAGTTAGGTCATATATTTTTCGATTTTGTTATGAAAAACATCATATATAATTGTGTTGATCGGGTAGTTTTAAATGTGTTGTTGTTTCATCGCTGCAAGGTTTGGTGTTCGACGACCTCGCCGTGCGTTTGACGAGCTCTGCCCCTTCGTTCGTGGGTGAGCACGAATGATGTGTCCTCCTCCCCCATTAATTATTTGATCTATTCTGATGAAACTTGATAGCTAGCTATATATGTGTCTTGAATCATCAGTATGCCTAACCAATATGTGTCTCCCGTTCAAAAGCGTCATAGTTATAAATATGCATACATTTGCATATTTATAACCTTGATTCTTTCGAATTGTCCAACGCTATCCATGGACAGCCCGAGTATGTGTAGATTGGGTTTGTTTTCCCATATGCTTTGCTCCGGATCCGATGCATAAATTTCGTCAGTGCCTCCCCTGTTGTTCTCCGGGTACACATCCTCTCTGATTATTGCAGAGACGTGTATTAGGAGAACAGCGGGGAGGTGCTGCCGAAATTTTGCGTCGGATCCGGAGCATAGCATGGGAAAATGAACCCAATCTACACATACATGGGTGGGATTAGGACCTATCATTACCTATTCAAGTGTAGGTTGCATGGACGTAATAAAATTGACAAAGTAGATCAACTGATGAATATATACATGGTGAATTACATATATAATTGTTGTGTGTCCAGTAGCTCTGTAAGTCAAGATGAGTGATCGTGCGTGGATGTATACCGGTCACACTGGTCAGAACAAATGGAGCGTTGAATGGTTCACAAAAACCAAGGGGTTTGTGCAAGCCGCATTTGCAAATGGCCAGAAGAAAACCTGGTGCAAGACTATGATGGGCAAACACCTGCAGAAGAGTGGTTTTACGCCCGATTATACGGTGTGGACATTTCATGGTGAGTCTGCCCAACGTGACCGAGCTGAGGTGGATCATCGTCGCACCGACGAGCATGGTACCGGGATGGAAAACATGGTGCAAGACTATGATGATGCTCGGGATTCGGACGAGGAGATGGAGGAATCTGCAAAGGCCTTCAATGAAATGTTGGAGTCTTCAAAACGTTCGCTCCACGAGCACACTGAGCTTTGTCAGTTGGATGCCATCTCACAAGTAATGGCTTTGAAGGCTCAGTTCAACTTGGGCAGAGAATGCTATGACGCAATTATGACAGTATTTGGACGCTTTCTACCCAAAGGCCATGTAATGCCTGCAAACCTGTACCAGTCGGACAAAATCCTCCTTGCACTGAAGATGCCCTATGAGAAGATACATGCCTATGAGAAAGGATGTGCCTTATTTAGGCTTGACTATGCGGACTTGAACTATTGTCCCATTTGCAAGTCTTCCAGGTATATTATGGTAGACAACGGTATGGGTGAGAAGACACAGACCAAAATCCTCGTTAGTGTTCTTCGGTATATGCCAATTGTACCAAGACTTCAACGTCTTTTCATGGTCGAAGAGATGGCCAGACAGATGACATGGCACAAAACAGGCAAAAGAACCAAACTAGATGCAGATGGGAATCTGATGATGGTACACACATCGGATGGTGTTGCATGGAAAAAGTTTGATGAATTACATGCTGACAAAGCAGCAGATCCGAGGCATCCTCGAGTCGGCATCAGCACGGATGGGTTCAGTGTGTTTGGTATGACGGCAGCCCAATACAGTTGTTGGCCCGTATTTTTCTTTCCACTCAATCTCCCCCCCGGACAGATTATGCAAAGAACGAACATTTTCCTGACGTTGATAATTCCAGGGCCCAACTATCCGGGGAAAAATATGAATGTGTACATGCAGCCGCTTAAGGACGAATTGCAAGAAGCCTGGGATAATGGGTTCAAGACATACGACGCCTATAGCAAATGGAACTTCATAATGCGTGTCTGGTACATCTACTCGACGCATGACTTGCCGGCGTATGCGCTATTCGTTGGCTGGTGTGTGCATGGAAGGTTCTCGTGCCCCACATGCAAGGGAGCTCTTGAGTTTCGTTGGCTTCAGGCCGGTCGCAAGTTTTCTTGCTTCGACATGCATAGACAGTTCCTGGATCCTCGCCATAAGTTCAGGAAAGACAAGAAGAACTTCATCAGAGGTAGAGTTGTCAAAAACTCTGCACCATCTGCATTGACAGGCCAACAGACCCTGGATCAGTTAAACGCTCTCGAGCCAGATCCACAGCGTCGAGGGTACTTCAAGGGGTATAATACTAAGCACGCGTGGACTCACAAAACATGCTTATGGGATCTGCCTTACTTCAAAGACCTCCTTTGCCCACACAACATCGACGTGATGCACACTGACAAGAATATCGCCGAGGCACTTTTTGGTACATTGTTCGGCATAGATGGGAAGTCAAAGGATAATACTAAGGCTAGAGTCGATCTGGAGGCGCTATGTGATAGGCCGTTACAAAACATGAAAGAACCGAAAGGAAAGTAGAACTGGACAAAGCCAAAGCCATGGTTCAATCTTGGAAGGCCAGCTATGAGGGAAATTATCTTGTGGGTGCAACAGCAGTTGATGTTCCCCGATGAGTATGCAGCGAATCTAAAGAGGGAGCGAATCTTGATAAATTGAAGATATTTGGTCTCAAGAGTCATGATTGGCACATATGGATTGAGCGGGTAATGCCGGTGATGTTGCGTGGCTTCATCCCTGAGGATGAATGGCTAGTACTGGCAGAACTCAGCTATTTCTTCCGTGTTCTTTGTTCGAAAGAACTATCGCCTGGCATGCTAGAACAAATGGAAGAGTTGGCGCCAGAGTTGATCTGCAAGTTAGAGAAGATCTTTCCACCGGGCTTCTTTAATCCAATGCAGCATTTGATTTTGCATCTCCCGACCGAGGCAAGATTGGGGGGGCCCGTGCAAAATCGTTGGTGCTACCCAACTGAGAGGATGCAGAAGACGCTTCGAGAAAAATGTAAAAATAAACGTAAAATTGAAGCATCGATGGCTGAGGCATTCATCATAGAGGAGGCGGCAAACTTCGTAACAACACACTACAAAGCCAAAAATCGTCATTTGCATAATCCAAAGCCTCGGTACAATGCTGACGACCCTAAAAAGGGTGGATCCAACCTCAGCCTATTCAAAGGGAATCTCGCACCAGCTAGTGTTTCACATCCAGTATCTTTGGATAACGAAGAATGGCGGACCATTTCATTGTATATCTTCAACAACCTGATAGAAGTGTGGCCGTACATCGAGTAAGCTCTCGGTACATTGTTTCACAACTTCTATTTCCTTTGAACTACTCTTATTCCTGGATATGTCATACAGTCGATACATCGCCATATTCTCGTATGGAGCGGAGATTGAAAAGGATTCCGTCGAAGAGTATGAGCTTCTCGCAAAGCAAGGAGGCGGCTATCCCGGTTTCATCTCTTGGTTCAAACAAACGGTAATTTCTATTAGACAATTTCATTTCATTCGCTAATTTGTGCGTAATGCAACAATCCTTTCATATTAAACTTGTAGGCTAATTCAGAGTCTATGGACGCCGAAGTGAGACAAGTCGCTAATGGTTTTGACTATAAGGTCCGTTCATTTGACAAGTACGACATCAACGGGTATCGCTTTCGTACCTATGGCAAAGAGCTATCTATGGCCGACCGAAAGTCTACAAATTGTTGTGTATCTTCTATCGGCGAAGGAGGTACCGAGTATTATGGGAGAGTTGAAGCAATTTATGAACTTTTGTTCTATGGTGAAAACCCACTGAATGTCGTAGTCTTCAAATGTTATTGGTTTCAGCCGAAGGAGACTAGAAGGACTCATGAACATATAGGGCTAGTTGAAATCAACCAAAGCACCCATTTAGATGTTCCTGATGTCTATATTACGGCTCAACAGGTGACCCAAGTATTCTATCTACCGTGGGTCTGCCAAACTAATCCAAATCTGAAAGGTTGGGATGTCGTTTATGAAGTGCCGCCACGTGCTAGACTTCCCCCCCCCCCCAAAGGAAGAGGATTATGAACCTCACATTAACCCGGACACATATGAAGGAGAATTCTTCCAAGAGACACGTCTTTCCAAAAAGCGTTTCAAGAACCGCTATACTTCACCCCAAAACATTGAAGTAGACAGCGTATATGAATCCGACATCACCCCAGAGGAGGAACAAGAAGAGTTGGAACAAGAAGAGGTTACTGCTGCGGATGACCTCTCAATGCTTGACCGATTACGTCAAGGTGGCCTTGCACATGTTGATGCCAATGAACCCTATGAGCCCATCATTGATTATAGTGATGATGATGATTATGCATTTATTGATGATACTGATCGAGATTATTAGTAGTGTCAGGTATTCAATTTTTTTATGTTGTACTTGATGATGATACACTTAAGTGATATACATATTATTATTCATGTTGGTACTTTTTTTATGTTGTACTAATTTTGTTTATTCTTTGTCATGGCAGGTGTTGAAAGATGGTGGGCGCTGGTCGGGAGTGCACCCAGGCCTCTTCTTCGTCGGCGCATGGTGCGAGGTCTTCCATTCCACACGCACCTCTCTGCCGAGCGTTGCTAGACAGTATGGCGACACCGCCGGGCCCTTCTTCGTCGAACGCGGTGCCTAGCAGGGGACGAGGTAAGAAGAAGAGAGGAGGTGGAGCACGTGGTCGCGGGAGAGGAGGTAGGGTGACTCTTACGGCGCCTTCCTCGCCGCCGCCCCCAGCTGTTTCACCCGAGCACATGACTGCTAGGGTGGACTCGTCTGAGGAGGAGGCTACATGGACTCCGGTCCATGAGCCTCGGGTCGACGGGCCTTCGGCCCATGAGAGTTGGGCCCACGAGACCCCGGAGGAGCACACGTCTGGATGGGGTACCTGGTCAGGTCAGCCTGAGGAGCCGAGTGGCCATGCTGATGATGGCGGGGAGCCGAGTGGCCATCTGATGATGGCGGGGAGCCGACTGATTTTGAGGAGGAGGGGGGCAACGTCTACTAGTGTGGTGCTACACGGCTCCCATCCGTGCCGGTGACCCGCGAGCAGAGGTGGTTGATTTTCCCTGATGGGGAGAGGTAAGTGCATTTAATCTTTTTGTACCTTCTACATTCACGTTTCTTCAAATAACTAATGCGTTGGCCTTGTCATGCTGCAGGGGTTGGGACCACCATGAAAGTGTCCGCCGGCCCAACTCCGTCCTTGGAGTTCTGATTCGGCAAAACTTCCCGGGGTTTGTCATGTTGCCTGGTGAGGGTCAGCTTCCAGAGGTTGGATTGAGTTGGGAGCACTACTTGGCTGCCCCAGCCCCGCCGGGTGAGATTATCGACGGTGTCTTGTGCAAGACGAGGGCAGACGTGGTGATCAGAAAGTTCTAGGTAATTTCTCCTTTACACAATTAAAAATCTTCAGCTAGCTAGTTATTAATTGTACTAATCAATATTGTCTCATTTGATTGCAGACATTCTACAGGTGTGAGGAGGGATACGAGGAGGAGGCGGCAGATGTTATCCACAAGGAGTGCAAGCGCCTACTTCAAAACTTACGGCATGAGGTTCGGGTGTAGTTTGTTTGAGACTACTACACCGGGCGTGGTATCAAGAAGCCCAAGCAGGGGTGCCGCGATAAGTTCTTGAGTAAGGAGCAGTACATGAAGGTAATTCTTAAGGCCTTGTACTTACTTCCTTCATTTAGTAATTCATAGCCGTAGCGCTCAAGTTTCTATTTGCTAACTTAGGCCCCTCCGAGATGGTGTGCGGATCGGATGGATTGTTGGGAGGTGTTGGTCAATGCGTGGTGCTCAAAAGAATGGCGGGCCACCCACAAAGAGGCCAAGGACAAACGTGCCCAAATGGAAGGTGTGCCACACCACCAAGGCAGCTCCAACTTATTTCATTACGGGCGGAACTGGGTATGTGGTTTGCTTCATGATTCATGCAATTCATTCATCATGCTAGCTTTAGCCCTTTAATTACTAATTTACTTTGTTTCTCTCTTTCAGGCACGCTACAGTAAGGCGGATAAGGTGCCAGAGGTGTACGACCTGTATGCCATGGCCCACACTCGCCCTTACAAGAAAGTCAAGGCATTCTCTGCGTCTGACCTCGATGATCCAAAGAACTTCACCAACATCTCCGCCCATGACAAGCTCGTGCAATATAGAGATCAAGGGACGGTGAGGAAAGGGGAGGACTTTAACCCGAGCCAGGGTCCCATTGATACAGAGCTGCTGATGATATCTGGTGGCGGGAGGTCCCATGGCTCCATAGCCATGGGAGATGGCCTTATCCGTTGTCCTAGCACTCTCTCGAAGATCAAGGCGCGCCAGTCGAGCTCCGCTCCTGAGATAAGGCCTTGTGAACGGCCAGTCCAACTCGCCTTCAAGGTTAGTTATACGTACTCAGCTATCTTTCTCCATTACATTGTGTGCGCTTCCATCAATGATTACAAATGGTCATGTGAGTGGTGTTGCAGGCTGCTATACAGAGTGAGAGAGATAGAACGGAGAAACTTCTGGCGGAGGCGGCGGAGAGGCAGCGGGAGTTGGAGGAGAGGACGACAAAGATGTTGGAGGAGGAGAGGGCATGGAATGACATGCAGGAAAGGGCCATGTACGAGCTCCTTGTGGTAAGTTTCTTCTGCAGATTACTTGCTAGTCTTAACATTTGAGTCTCATTACTAACTAGTATGACTCTGTTGTGAAAACCAAATGGGCAGTCTGTGTGCGAGAAGTCCGGTCAGACCGCTCTGCCGATGCCAGTGATTGCTCCTAGGAGCACGGTGAGTTTAATTTGAATGGACATTACTTGCTAGTCTTAACATTTGAGTGTCATAATGCTAACGAGACAATGGAAATGATTTTTGGTGCAGCTTAACACTAGAAACGCATCGCACGATCCTTCTCCAGCTACCGGCGCGAGCCAGCCCGCTCCTACACCTCCCTGATCATGGTAAGTTTCTCTAGTGTTTTGCTTAACGAATGCATAAAGACCTAGACTTAGCTTTATTTCCTCCAATATGCTTACCATAATGACCTAGAGTTAGCTTCTTTTCCTCCAAAATGACTTAATAAGCTTACTGACCTCATAAACCATCCATTTTACCTAAGTTAGCTCTAAAACGATATGTACTTAGCTTACTTATGTCAAAAATCGCATAATTAGCTTAGTTAGCTCATAAACGATCTATTTTACCTAAGCTAGCTCTGAAATGACTCATTTTACCTTAGTTAGCTTACAAGTGATCCAATTTATCCAAGTTAGCTCTAAAATGACCCATTTTACGTAGATTAGCTCCTAAATGATCCATTTTACCTACGTTAGCTTTAAAATGACCCATTTCACCTAGGCTAGCTCCAAAATGATGCATTTCACCTAGGTTAGCTCCAAAATGACCCATTTCACCTAAGTTAGCTCAAAAACGATCCATTTCACCTTAGTTAGCTCAAAAACGTGGCATTTCACCTTAGTTAGCTCATAAACGACCATTTCAACTAAGTTGGCTCCAAAATGATCAATTTCACCTAGGTTAGCTCATAAACGACCCATTTCACCTAGGTTAGCTCATAAACAACCCATTTGACCTAGGTTAGCTCATAAACAACCCATTTCACCTAGGTTAGCTCATAAACGACCCATTTCACCTACATTAGCTCATAAACGACCTATTTCACCTAGGTTAGCTCATAAACGACCCATTTCACCTAGGTTAGCTCATAAACGATCCATTTCACCTAGGTTAGCTGATAAACGATCCATTTCACCTAACTTAGCTCCAAAATGATCCATTTCACCTAGGTTAGCTCATAAACTTCCCATTTCACCTAGGTTAGCTCGTAAACGACCCATTTCACCTAGGTTAGCTCATAAACGACCCATTTCACATAGGTTAGCTCATAAACGACCCATTTCACCTAGGTTAGCTCATAAATGACCCATTTCACCTAGGTTAGCTCATAAACGACCTATTTCACCTAGGTTAGCTCATAAACGATCCATTTCACCTAGGTTTGCTCATAAACGATCCATTTCACGTAACTTAGCTCATAAACGATACATTTCACCTAAGATAGCTCATAAACGATTCATTTCACCTAGGTTAGCTAATAAACGATCCATTTCACCTAAGTTAGCTCATAAACGATCCATTTCAACTAATTTAGCTCATAAATGATCCAGTTCACCTAAGTTAGCTAATAAATGGCATAGACTTCTTCTTTTAGTCTTCTTCTTCTTCTTCTATTCTTTTTCTTCTAGTCTAATTCTTCTTCTAGTCTTCTTTTTCTAACTTTCTTATTTGTCATTTTGCAGGTTTCATTCACTTCACGGAAGCCAGGTTCCTATGATGGATTTCTTGTTTTTTTCCTTTGATGCACTTCTTGTATTCTGCTCGCTTGCTATGATGAAACTAGATTGCTAGGATGAAACTTTGCATATTGTAATGTGTATGGATCGATGGAACTATGTGCAACCTACTATGTATGTATGGATGGATATATATGTGCTGGATATTTATCATGTTGGATATATATGTGCTAGATATATATGTGCTGTGATATATTTGCCGTGATAATTGTTGGATATAAGAAAAATAGAATAAAAAAGAGGCAGTGCAGGCTCTTTGCCGTCCGCGGCAGACGGCAAAGACCCCTTTGCCATCGGTGGCAGACGGCAAAGGGGGCACGTGGCGCCCACCTGTGCTTCCTGAGGGATGGGCCATTTGGCAAATTTGCCTACCGTGGCGGACGACAAAGCAAAGCTGATGGCAAAGACTTTGCCTTTGCCGTTCGCCGTGGCAGATGGCAAAACACAGCGGGCGCTGACACATTGCTGACGTCAACAGGCGGACGGCAAAGAGGCGCTCAGATTTGCCATCCGCTGGCGGACGGCAAAGGCCGCCGTTAGCCGCCTAACGGACTAACGCTGGCGGACGTCTAGTATTTTGTCGTCCCTCCTCTTTGCCGTCCGCCGCTGTAGGCAAAGGGCTCTTTGCCGTCCGCCATAAAAAGCAGACGGCAAAGGACCTGTTTGCCGACCCTGTCTTTGCCGTCACTGTTTGCCGTCCGCCGTCTGTGCCTTTGCCGTCCGCCGTGGCAGACGGCAAAATACTGGATTCCTGTAGTGATCATTTGATTAACGGGATCACATCATTAGGAGAATGATGTGATTGACTTGACCCATTCCGTTAGCTTAGCACTTGATCGTTTAGTATGTTGTTATTGCTTTCTTCATGACTTATACATGTTCCTACGACTATGAGATTATGCAACTCCAGTTTACCGGAGGAACACTTTGTGTGCTACCAAACGTCACAACATAACTGGGTGATTATAAAGGTGCTCGACAGGTGTCTCTGAAGGTACTTGTTGGGTTGGCGTATTTTGAGATTAGGATTTGTCACTCTAATTGTCGGAGAGGTATCTCTGGGCCCACTCGGTAATGCACATCACTATAAGCCTTGCAAGCATTGCAACTAATGAGTTAGTTGCGGGATGACGTATTACAGAACGAGTAAAGAGACTTGCCGGTAACGAGATTGAACTAGGTATTGAGATACCGACGATCGAATCTCGGGGAAGTAACATACCGATGACAAAGGGAACAACGTATGTTGTTATGCGGTCTGACCGATAAAGATCTTCGTAGAATATGTGGGAGCCAATATGAGCATCTGGGTTCCGCTATTGGTTATTGACCGGAGACGTGTCTCAGTCATGTCTACATAGTTCTCAAACTCGTAGGGTCCGCACGCTTAAAGTTTCAATGACGGTTATATTATGAGTTTATGTGTTTTGATGTACTGAAGGAGTTTGGAGTCCCGGATGAGATCAGGGACATGACGAGAAGTCTCGAAATGGTCGAGACATAAAAATCGATATATTGGACGACTATATTCAGACATCGGAAAGGTTCCAAGTGATTCGGGTATTTTCGGGAGTACCGGGGAGTTACGGGAATTTGTATTGGGCCTCAATGGGCCATACGGGAAAGGAGAGAAAGGCCTCAAAGGGTGGCCGCACCCCTCCCCATGGTCCGGTCCGAATTGGACTAGGGAGGGGGCGCCCCCTTCCTTCTCCGTTTCCCTTCCCTTTCCTTCCCTCCTACTCGTACTAGTTGGAAGGGCTCCTAGTTCTACTAGGAAAGTGGGAATCCTACTCCCGGTGGGAGCAGGACTCCTCTAGGGCGCGCCATAGAGAGGGTTGGCCCTCCCCCTCCTCCACTGCTTTATATACGGGGAAGGGGGCACCCCATGGACAAAACAATTGATCATTTGATCTTTTAGCTGTGTGCGGTGCCCCCCTCCACCATAGTCCACCTCGATAATACTGTAGCGGTGTTTAGGCGAAGCCCTGCGTTAGTAGAACATCAACATCATCACCACGCCGTTGTGCTGACGAAACTCTCCCTCAACACTCGGCTGGATCGGAGTTCGAGGGACGTCATCGTGCTGAACGTGTGCTGAACTCGGAGGTGCCGTGCGTTCGGCACTTGATCGGTCGGATCATGAAGACGTACGACTACATCAACCGCGTTGTGCTAATGCTTCCACTTTCGGTCTACGAGCGTACGTGGATAACACTCTCCCCTCTCATTGATATGCATCACCATGATCTTGCGTGTGTGTAGGAAAATTTTGAAATTACTACATTCCCCAACAGTGGTATCAGAGCCTGGTTTTATGCGGTGATGTTATATGCACGAGTAGAACACAAGTAAGTTGTGGGCGATATAAGTCATACTGCTTACCAGCATATCATACTTTGGTTCGGCGGTATTGTTGGATGAAGCGGCCCGGACCGACATTACATGTACGCTTACGCGAGACTGGTTCTACCGACGTGCTTTGCACACAGGTGGCTGGCGGGTGTCAGTTTCTCCAACTTTAGTTGAACCGAGTGTGGCTACGCCCGGTCCTTGCGAAGGTTAAAATAGCACCAACTTGACAAACTATCGTTGTGGTTTTGATGCGTAGGTAAGAACGGTTCTTGCTAATCCCGTAGCAGCCACGTAAAACTTGCAAGAACAAAGTAGAGGACGTCTAACTTGTTTTTGCAAGGCATGTTGTGATGTGATATGGTCAAGACATGATGCTATATTTTATTGTATGAGATGATCATGTTTTGTAACCGAGTTATCGGCAACTGGTAGGAGCCATATGGTTGTCGCTTTACTGTATGCAATGCAATCGCCCTGTAATGCTTTACTTTATCACTAAGCGGTAGCGATAGTCGTAGAAGCATAAGATTGGCGAGACGACAATGATGCTACGATGGAGATCATGACGGTGCTTCGGAGATGGAGATCACAAGCACAAGATGATGATGGCCATATCATATCACTTATATTGATGGCATGTGATGTTTATCTTTTATACATCTTATCTTGCTTTGATTGACGGTAGCATTATAAGATGATCTCTCACTAAATTTCAAGATAAAAGTGTTCTCCCTGAGTATGCACCGTTGCCAAAGTTCGTCGTGCCCAGACACCATGTGATGATCGGGTGTGATAAGCTCTATGTCCATCTACAACAGGTGCAAGCCAGTTTTGCACATGCGGAATACTCAGGTTAAACTTGACGAGCCTAGCATATGCAGATATGGCCTCGGAACACTGAGACCGAAAGGTCGAGCGTGAATCATATAGTAGATATGATCAACATAGTGATGTTCAGCATTGAAAACTACTCCATTTCACGTGATGACCGGTTACGGTTTAGTTGATTTGGATCACGTGATCACTTAGAAGATTAGAGGGGTGTCTTTCTAAGTGGGCGTTCTTAAGTAATATGATTAATTGAACTTTAATTTATCATGAACTTAGTCCTGATAGTATTTTGCATGTCTATGTTTGTTGTAGATAAATAGCTCACGTTGTTGCTTCCCTATGTTTTATATATGTTCCTAGAGAAAAACTATGTTGAAAGATGTTAGTAGTAATGATGCGGATTGGATCCGTGATCTGAGGATTATCCTCATTGCTGCACAGAAGAATTATGTCCTTGATGCACCGCTAGGTGACAGACCTATTGCAGGAGCATATGCAGACGTTATGAACGTTTGGCTAGCTCAATATGATGACTACTTGATAGTTTAGTGCACCATGCTTAACGGCTTAGAATCGAGACTTCAAAGACATTTTGAACGTCATGGACCATATGAGATGTTCCAGGAGTTGAAGTTAATGTTTCAAGCAAATACCCGAGTTGAGAGATATAAAGTCTCCGACAAGTTCTGTAGCCAAAAGATGGAGGAGAATAGCTCAAGCAGTGAGCATGTTCTCAGATTGTCTGGGTACTACAATCGCTTGAATCAAGTGGGAGTTAATTTTCCAGATAAAATAGTGATTGACAAAATTCTCTAGTCACCATCACCAAGTTAGTAGAACTTCGTGATGAACTATAATATGCAAGGGATGACGAAAACAATTCCCAAGCTTTTTGTGATGCTAAAATCGACGAAGGTAGAAATCAAGAAAAAGATCAAGTGTTGATGATTAACAAGACCACTAGTTTCAAGAGAAAGGGCAAAGGGAAGAAGGGGAACTTCAAGAAGAACGACTAGCAAGTTGCTGCTCAGGTGAATAAGCCCAAGTCTGGACCTAAGCCTGGGACTGAGTGCTTCTACTGCAAAGGGACTGGTCACTGGAAGCGGAACTGCCCCAAGTATTTGGCGGATAAGAAGGATGGCAAAGTGAACAAAGGTATATTTGAGATACAAATTATTGATGTGTATTTTACTAGTGTTCGTAGCAACCCCTCGGTATTTGATACTGGTTCAGTTGCTAAGAGTAGTAACTCGAAATGGGAGTTGCAGAATGAACATAGACTAGTTAAGGGTGAAGTGACGATATGTGTTGGAAGTGGTTCCAAGATTGATATGATCATCATCGCACGCTCCCTACACTTTCGAGATTAGTGTTGAACCTAAATAAGTGTTATTTGGTGTTTGCGTTGAGCATGAATATCATTTGATCATGTTTTTTGCAATACGGTTATTCATTTAAGTTAGAGAATAATTTTTGTTCTGTTTACATGAATAAAACCTTCTATGGTCATACACACCAACGAAAATGGTTTGTTGGATCTCGATCATAGTGATACACATATTGATAATATTGAAGCCAAAAGATGCAAAGTTAATAATGATAGTGCAACTTATTTGTGGCACTGCCATTTAGGTCATATTGGTGTAAAGCGCATGAAGAAACTCCATGCTGATGGGATTTTGGAATCACTTGATTATGAATCACTTGATGCTTGCGAACCATGCCTTATGGGCAAGATGACTAAAACTCCGTTCTCCAGAACAATGGAGCGAGCAACTGACTTATTGGAAATAATACATACTGATGTATGCGGCCCGATGAGTGTTGAGGCTTGCGGCGGGTATCGTTATTTGTTGACCTTCATAGATGGTTTGAGCAGATATGGGTATATCTACTTGATGAAATACAAGTCTGAAACATTTGAAAAGTTCAAAGAATTTTAGAGTGAAGTGGAGAATCGTCGTAACAAGAAAATAAAAGTTTTTACGATATGATCGCAGAAATAAAATATTTGAGTTAACGAGTTTGGCCTTCAGTTAAAACAATGTGAAATAGTTTCACTACTCACGCCACCTGGAACACCATAGCGTAATGGTGTGTCCAGACGTCATAACCGTACTTTATTGGATATAGTGCAATCTATGATGTTTCTTACCAATTTACCACTACCGTTTTGGGGTTATGCATTAGAGACAGCTGCATTCACGTTAAAAAGGGCACCATCTAAATCTGTTGAGACGACACCATATGAACTGTGGTTTAGCAAGAAACCTAAGCTGTCGTTTCTTAAAGTTTGAGGTTGCAATGCTTATGTGGAAAAGTTTCCACCTGATAAGCTCAAACCCAAATCGGAGAAGTGCGTCTTCATAGAATACCCAAAAGAAAATGTTGGGTACACCTTCTATCACAGATCCGAAGGCAAGATAATAATTGCTGAGAATGGATCCTTTCTAGAGAAGGAGTTTCTCGCGAAAGAAGTGAGTGGGAGGAAAGTAGAACTTGATGAGGTAACTGTACCTGCTCCCCGATTGGAAAGTAGTTCATCACAGAAATTTGTTCCTGTGACTCCTACACCATTTAGTGAGGAAGCTAATGATGATGATCATGTAACTTTAGATCAAGTTACTACCGAACCTCATAGGTCAACCAGAGTGAGATCCGCACCAGAGTCGTACAGTAATATTGTTCTGGAGGTCATGTTATTTGACCATGACGAACCTACGAACTATGAGGAAGCGATGATGATCCCAGATTCCGCAAAATGGTTTGAGGCCATGAAATCTGAGATGGGATCCATGTAAGAGAACAAAGTGCAGACTTTGGTTGACTTGCCCGATGATCGGCAAGCCATAGAAAATAAATGGATCTTAAAGAGGAAGACGGACGCTGATAGTAGTGTTACTATCTACAAAGCTAGACTTGTCGAAAAAGGTTTTTGACAAAGTTCAAGCGTTGACTACGATGAAATTTTCTCACTCGTAGCGATGCTTAAGTCTGTCCGAATCATGTTAGCAATTGCCGCATTTTATGAAATCTGGCAAATGGATAAACAAAACTACATTCCTTAATGGATTTATTAAAGAAGAGTTGTATATGAGGCAACCAGAAGGTTTTGTCAATCCTAAAGGTGTTAAAAAAATATGCAAGCTCCAGCGATCCATCTATAGACTGGCGCAAGCATCTCGGAGTTGGAATATTCGCTTTGATAAGTTGATCAAAGCATATAGTTTTACACAGACTTGTGGTGAAGCCTGTATTTACAAGAAAGTGAGTGGGAGCACTACAACATTTCTAATAAGTATATGTGAATGACATATTGTTGACCGGAAATAATGTAGAATTATTCTGCAAGGCATAAAGGAGTGTTTGAAAGGATTTTTTTTCAAAGAAAGACCTCGGTGAAGCTACTTACATATTGGGCATGAAGATCTATAGAGATAGATCAAGATGCTTGATAAGTTTTTTCAATAAGTACATACCTTGACAAGATTTTGAAGTAGTTCAAAATGTAATCCTTGTATTTCTTCTTCTTTGATTCCTTTTCCCACTAAGGACAATCTTGAATGCAGTGTCCAGGTTTCTTGCACTTGTGATAAAGCCTTTTCTTGTAGTCACTGGATGAGGAATAATTGCTCCTTGAGGGTCTTCCAAAACGACCATGTCTTGAGAACTTCTGGAATTTCTTCACGAGCAGTGCTAGATCATGACTCAGTTCTTCAGGGTCACCAAGGCTGCTACCAGAGTCTTCATCTTCGGACTCAGATACTGCCTTGGCCTTTAGTGCACGTGATCTGCCATAGCTCAAACCATAGAGATCTCTCTTTTCAGCAAGCTGGAACTCATGAGTACTTAGCCTCTCGAGGATATCAGCAGGGTCAAGTGACTTGTAATCAGCACGCTCTTGTATCATCAATGCTAGAGTATCAAATGAGGAATCAAGCGATCTCAACAATTTCTTCACCACCTCATGGTCGGTGATGTCAGTGGCACCAAGTGCTTGAAGCTCATTTGAGATGTCAGTGAGGCGATCGAAGGTTTGCTGAACATTTTTATTGTCGAGTATTTTGAAGCGGTTGAAGAGATTGCGAAGAACATCAACTCGAGAGTCACGCTGAGTTGAAACTCCTTCATTGACATTGGACAGCCTATCCCAGATAAGCTTGGCAGTTTCCAAAGCACTCACTCTTCCATACTGTCATTTGCTTAGATGGCCACATATGATATTCTTTACTTGAGAATCGAGTTGCTTGAATCTCTTCACGTCGGTAGCATTTAGTGAGGGTGAGACAGAGGGAACACCATTTTCCACAACATACCAAAGATCGTTGTCAATTGCCTCAAGATGCATTCGCATCTTATTCTTCCAGTAGGGGTAGTCCGTCCCATCGAAGGTGGGACACCCAGCAGACACCTTGATCATACCTGCGGTCGACATAACTAAAACTCCAGGCGGTTAAACCAAAATCACACAGAACAAGGGAGTACCTTGCTCTGATACCAATTGAAAGTGCGTTATATCGACTAGAGGGGGGTGAATAGGCGATTTTTATGAATTCTTCACTGAGGAATTTGCTAGTGAGGAAATTCCTTAGCGAAGAACTACTTGGAGCAGAATAAGTACTCAGAAGTAAACATAACAGAAGACAAGCATAGTCATCATGATGAAATGAAGACAAGCATGGAGTACAGAAAGCGTAATCACAGGATAACACAGGATGAAGACAAATAGACTGAAGAAATTGAACTGAGGAAATTGAGAAAGTCTTCAGTCAAAGTCTTCAAACACATATATGACAAGCAAGCAACACAATACTGAGGAAATGAAGGAATTGAGGAAATAGAACCAGTTAGCTTGATGAAGACAATGATTTGGTAGACCAGTTCCAACTGCTGTCTCAGTTGTACATCTGGTTGGAGCGGCTAGGTATTTAAACGTGAGGACACACAGTCCTGGACACACAGTCCTCACCGTATTCTCCTTGAGCTAAGGACACACAGTCCTCGCCCAATCACTCGTGGTAAGTCTTCAGGTGACTTCCGAACCTTCACAAACTCGGTCACTCGGCGATCCACAATTCATCTTGGATGCTCTAGACCATGACGCCTAACCGTCTGGAAGAAGCACAGTCTTCAAAGGTAACAAGCGTCAGATCCACATAGGATCAATCTCTTCAGTGATGCTCAATCACTTTGGGTTTGTAGCTGTTTGGGTTTGGGTTTTGGGTTTTCCTCACTTGATGATTTTTGCTCAAAGTCCTCGGAGGATGGGATGCTCTCAAATGACAAGTGTCAGTTTCTCGCGGAGCAGCCAACCAGCTAGTGGTTGTAAGGGGCGGCTATTTATAGCCTAGGGAGCAGCCCAACATGATAAGACATAAATGCCCTTCAATGATATGACCGTTAGGTGGATAAGATATTTTGGGACAGCTGGCACAAGGCGCAGCAACGGTCAGAAATATGAGGTTCAAATTCCTTAGGGCTATCATGTTACTCACTGTGTAGGCAATCTGCACTGGCGAATTCCTAACTCCTCAGTCAGAACAAAGTCCTCAATGACCAGAAGAACTGCGTCTCTATCACTGAAGAAATTGACTAAACTGTATGAGATTTCCAATGGCTTCACTCTAAGGGATTGGTAGGTGTAGGATTTTGAGTTGAGCATGACATGGAAATTTTTCCTTAGTATTTCCTCGACCCCCTTTAACAGTACGGTGTTTCCTATGACTCAAGAAAGAGAAAATGAAACTACGAAAAAAAAGTCTTCACGCTTCATGTTCCTCGAATGAAAACCAAGTCTTCAAGGTCAAACCAATTTCTTCACTTTCAAAGTCTTCAGAATACCAAAGTCTTCAGCTGAAGAACTTCATTTTTAGGGGTCGACTTTCTTTGTAAATATCAAACTCCTCATAGACTTATAGACCTGTGTACACTCATAAATACATTAGATCCTTAACCTATAAGTCTTCAATACACCAAAATCACTAAGGGGCACTAGATGCACTTACAATCTCCCCCTTTTTGGTGATTGATGACAATATAGGTTAAGTTTTCAACGGGGATAAACATATGAAGTGTAGATACTGATCTTGAGGAATTTGATTGCAAGATATAGAAGAACTCCCCCTCAAGATGTGCATACTGAGGAATATGCTTTTTAAGCAATGCACACTTGAAGAGTTGAATCATGAAGATCTCCCCCTATATCTTTTAATACATACACGCATTTGACATATAATATGAAGAATTTGAAATGCATGATGAAATATGGTGACTGACGAATTTTAGTATGCATGCGATAATATTAGCGAGGAATAAGCATGCAGAATATCGTAGCAGAAGTATCAGACCACCATCGGGTTTAAGTTTACAACTCGATCAAATAAAAGTTTCAGAAGAACGAGAGTGGTAACTTAGCAAAAAAATGCCCATATAGTAGACCCGCTTGAAGACTAACTCAAATTTCTCCCCCTTTGTCATCGAATGACCAAAAGGATCGAAACTAAGGACTAACGCCCCTGAAGATAATCAAGTTGATGAAGGAGTGCCATCGTTGTTGGGGTCGTCCAAGTCTTCATTTTCATCAGTGTCACGCGATGAAGAATAGGAGCTGGCCACCAAAGAAGGAACCTTGACCTTCTTGTATTTCTTCGGAGGAGGCGCAGACCAGTCAAATTCTTCCTTGAAACCCATTTTCTTCAGGTCTTCAGCGCTGTAGACATGAGACAGAACAGCCCAGGTACGGTTGAAGGTTTCATGGAGGTAGTGGTGGTGTTTCTTCACTGCATTGTGTGTTGAGGTCATGTTGTGAAGAATTGAACCAAACTGACGCTTGACCCATTTATGATTGCGATCAACCTTCTGATGAAGACTGAGGAGTAACTCACGATCAGTCATCACCCTGGGTGATGTGGCTTGAGGATTTTGCTTGGCAGAGTTGTTGGCGGCAGAGTCATGTGTGGCAGAGTCATCATTGGTGGAATAGGATGCAGCCTTGCGAAATTGACCATCCAATGGACGAATGCCTTCATCTATCACAGCAGCTGCCTTGCCTTTGTCATCGACTGAGGAAAATGTCTGTTTGAGGACTTCAATTGGAGGCAAGTAGCTGCAGTAGTTGAGTGAAGACCTTGTCCTGATGAATCTCATAATCCACGGTGCATAAGGCTTCAGCTCAAATGGTGACATAGCAATATTGGCCAGAGTCCTCATGAAGAAATCATGTAAGTTGACGGGAACGCCATGAATGATATTGAAAAGCAGATTCTTCATGATGCCAACGACTTCTTCATCATTTGAGTCATGGCATTTGATAGGACTCATTGTCTTCGACAGAATGCAATAGACAGTCCGAGGCACATACAACAATTCCTTGATGAGGAAATTGGTTTGAGGGGTCTGCCCTGGCTTCAAAGGCTTCATCAGAACTTGCAAGTAATGATTTGTAAGCTCAGGTTCACTATAGACACAACGTGCACCTTCAAGGGGAGGACTGAGTAGTAGGGCATGAAGCAATTCAGAAGCTGGTGCCTTGTAATGAGTATTTTCTATCATCCAGTCCAGTACCCATGAGTTCACATCTTCAGAATCTCCTGTGATGTGCAGCGTTGCATAGCGCTGAAGAATGAGTTCTTCATTCCAATCACAGATGTCAATGCAGAAGTTTAGCAGCCCAACGTTGTGAAGAACACTGAGGACTAGCTCGAAGCACGACAAAGACTCCATGTCTACGTGAGGAATATGTGCATGATCGAAGACTTTGTCTTTGTTAAACAACACTGAGGAATAGAAGTTTGCTTGACTAGCAGTCCAGAAACGCCTCTTCCTTATGCGAGCAGAGTCATATGGGTTGCAATCTATGAAGAATACATGCTCACCAAAGAAGTCTTCATCCTTGAACTTTTGCTTCCTTGAGAACGGATCCTTTGGCTTTGGCAGAGGAGTGTCAGTGAGTTGCATCACGATCTCAAGAATCACGATTTCAGGTTCATCAGTCTGAGGAATTTCTGGTTCCTCTTCAGGTGCAGTCTGTGTTGTCACATGATCAGCAGCAGCAGTTTCTTCAGCACTAGTGGCTGGAATGTCTTCACGCACAGACGAGGTGGGATGAGTTTCTTTAGAGCCCATTTGAACTGTTTCTGCAGGGGACTAAGGAATTTGTTGTAGCGGGGTGAAGAGTGGAGAATTTGTGTGCTGACTTTCCCAAAAGTCATCATTCATTACTGGCGTTGTACTTCCAATATCCATGTCTTCACCTTCCAATTCTTCAACAACAGCCTCTTCAGCAGTGAACTGAGGCATTGGTGAGGATACAACAGGTGTTGAAGGAATCGCATCCACTTCAATTTCTTCATCAATCTGCTCTGACGAAGCAGTAGATTGAGTTTCTTCATTAGATCCGCTTGGGATCTCATAGTCTTCACCAAAAGGAACAAGGTCCTTTGATGGCATGGTTGAGATTGGAACAGCATCAATTGGATTTTCAAACGAGCTGGTCATAGGCTTCATCTTCTTTGGAGCTGAAAAGTCTGAAGCACCTGATGCTTTCCTTTTCTTCACTGCAGCTCGCTCTGTAGCCTTGGTTTTCTTCACATCTAATGCAGATGGAAGGATTGGAGTTGGTTTAGGCGCGGGAGGAGCTAAGGAATCTGTTTGAATTTCTTCAGGCGCAACTGATGCAGTTGCCCTGACTTCTTCAGTTTCTTCAGGCACACCACTAGTGGATGCCCTGGCAATTTCTTCAGCGGCTGGAATGGAGTCATCAACCCTGGAACTAGCATTTTCTTCAGGAGCCTGAAAGTCGTCGGCGGTGCTGGCATGTTCTTCAGTAGGCTGAGCAGAAGCTTCAGCTTGAGGAACTTCTTGTTGCGATGGAGCTGCAACATTGGTGAACTTCTCAGTCAGTTTCACAAATCTGACTTTAGCTCCTTGCCAATCAGCATAGTAGGAGTTGAATTTGTCGCTGAGGGTTTTGATTTTAGAATGAATCTTGATGAGTTCATCAGTTGTCATTTTGACAACGTTGGTCTTCAGATACTTTTCCTTCTTGTACTGGGCCTTCTTGATCTGTCTGGCCTGCTCATATTTCCATTTCTCCTCTTGGATAAAATGAGTCAGCATGTGACTTTGGCCAGGAGTCAACTTGAAGTCTGGCATAGGAGTATTTGGGTCCTTGTGCCAGATATCAATGTAATCGAGGATCGCCCTTGGATCCAAAAGCAGTGGCACAGGTGTGCCTTTAGCTCTAGCGGCCCTTTCTTGTCTGTCTCTGATGATATAAGCAAGTTCTTCATCATCAGCTTCGCCTTCTTCAGACGGCACGTGGAAGGCGACATGCTTCCTCTTAGGGCTTGCTCGAGGACCTCGTCCAGCAGTTGCCTTGGTCTTCAGCAGAGTGGGGCCTGATGAAGAATTTAGTGCAGCTGAGGAACTTGCTGAGACACCAGAGGCAATGGAGATGCCTGCAGTCCTTTGCCACGTGGCCAGATGTGCAGGTGCTGAGGACTTTGTCGGAACAGCTGAGGACTTTGGAGGAGGAGCTGAGGATTTTGATGGAGCAGGAGCAGCATAAGGAATTGGTCTTGAAGATTTTGAAGATTCTGGCCATGAGGGCACAGATGAGGAACTTGGCCGTGAGGGCACTGTTGGTGAAGCACTTGGCTTACGAGCAGGCTTCTTTGGCATAGATTTCCTCGGCTTAACAGAGGCCTCAGTGGCAGCAGCAGCAGCAGAGTCTTCATTGAATTTCCTCACTACTTCTTTGGCTTGTGTTGCCAACTTGGCTTGGCGCTTGGCCCATTCTTCAGGAAAGTCCTCACCGCGTTTGATGCTAGTGGGATCTGCCTCTTGGCCAGGTGCCAATGGGGCTCTTGGGCATGGAGGATTCAGTGCGAATTTCATCATATACTTTGGGGTTACATATCTGTATTCCCTCCATTCGCATGCCCATCTCCGTTCAATCCTTTGTATGCATACCTTGCGCTGATTTTTGTTTTCCTTTCCAAACTTGGCCTCATCAGGTGGGCAGTAATCTTTGTAAATGTCCTCAGGGATTTCAAAAGCAGTCATGACCTTAGGCCTCTTAGCTCCTTTCTGCGGCTTCTTTCCGTCTGCCATATTCTTCAGATGAGGAATTTGAACTATCGAATTCTCTGAAGAAGTATGCAATTTTTCTTTGAGGAACGCTGCAAATGAGTCAAGTTGATGAGAACCTAGTGATTCAGCAGCGGACATGAGTACCTGTGAACAGAGTATAGTTGCGAGGAATTTGGAGAGGTCAAATGCGTTCTCAGAAGGTTTTTTAAAAAGAACAAGTTTGAGGACTTTGACCAGATGAGTCTTGAAGAATTTCACTAAGCGTGCTTTGTCTTAGGTTCCAGAGTTGTATAGATCGAAGATCCACACAATTGAGGAATCTTGAAGAAAATGACACTTAGAGAAACAAATCAAGAACAGATGACATGTGAGGTGTTTTGTGTGTGAGGATTTGAGGAATAAAAACACCTTTGAAGATTTTTGTAAAAAAAATTCGAATTAAAGAGGGCAGTAAAAGTAACTTCTAATTACCCTGAATGAAGAACAGGATGAACACAGAGGTGGAGAAGTGAGATTCGTCGGTGTATATCTTCCACGCCCTAACTCGGCGGAGGAAGACGGCTACGGCGGCGGCGAAGGTGAAGATTTCCGCGGCCGGCGCGAGTACGACGGCGACGAGGTCGAGGCAGTGAAGCTTTTCCTCACCGGCGACGATGGAGTAGCGGCGGCGCTAGGGTTTGAGAAGCTCTAGCGGGAGAGAGAGTTCGAGCGGAGTAAAAGAAGTGAGGAAGGGGACAGGGTATTTATAGCCACGGTGAAAAAACTGTTCGCCCGAAGATTTTGGGACGAACGTGCCCCTGACCCTTCTCCTTCACATGACATGTGTCACCCACGTACTGTGAAGTGGAGATCGTGTTAGATCGTGGGTGAATAGAATAATGCATCGTGGGATGCGGAACGGTTTGAGCGACAGAACCGAAAATTTGGATAGGATTAGTTTTAAAGTTTCGTTCGCAATTTCTTCAGCTGACTAGGACACAGTGAAGATTTTGAACGAGTTTCAAATAGAACGCACATGAAGAATTTGTGAATAGATTGGATTGAGTATAACATAGAGGGGGAAGGGTCCGATCACATTCACTTAGCAGAAAAACCATCTTGAAGAATTAGCCATAAGTGAATGTTGTAGAGGACATAAACTCATATATAGATATATATATATATAGCCAATGAAGAAAAACGATGGAAATAGTGCAGATTTTGCAAAGTTGAAGAATTTGAACAACTGAGGAATTTCAAATTTGAGGAAAAACTCAAATTGAAGATTTTCAACCTTTTTGTGGTGGCGCAACCCACTGTATAAGAATGATGATTTCAGACACCGCGTACAATTGTCGTAGGGTTCTGAGAATCAAATTCTTCATTAATTTCTTCACACTTAAAGTGTTATTCTTCATTGATTGAAGAAAAACGTTTCTTCATGTGTTGCACATCTAAGTCATTAATTTTGCATAAGTGTTAGGATGAGTGTCCTTTTCAAAGAACATTCGAAGACTCTAAGATATTTAGCTCACACCGCAACTTGCTAAATCTCTTCTCATCCAAGGGCTTTGTGAAGATATCGGCTAGCTGTTCTTCAGTCTTCACATGCTCAATAGAAATGTCGCCCTTCAACACATGATCGCGAAGAAAATGATGACGAATCTGAATGTGCTTTGTCTTCAAGTGCTGAACTGTGTTGTGAGCAATCTTGATGGCACTCTCATTGTCACAGAGGAGAGGCACATTCTTCACGTTGACGCCATAGTCCTTGAGAGTTTGCCTCATCCATAGCAGTTGAGCACAGCAAGAACCAGCAGCAATGTACTCAGTTTCAGAAGTAGACAGTGATACGCAGTTCTGTTTCTTCGAGGACCAATAGACCAACGATCGTCCGAGGAAATCACATATACCAGATGTTGACTTGTGGTCCACACGATCACCAGCATAGTCAGAGTCAGAATATCCAATGAGATCAAAATCCGAGCCCTTGGGATACCATAATCCTAGTGTTGGTGTGTGAGCTAGATATCGAAGAATATGCTTCACAGGCTTATGGTGTGATTCCTTCGGTGCAGCTTGAAATCGGGCACACATGCAAACACTAAGCATTATATTTGGCCTAGATGCACATAAGTACAATAAAGAACCAATCATGCAGTGGTATACCTTATGCTCGAAGTCAATACCATTTTCATCAGTGCATAGATGACCATTTGTGGGCATAGAAATTTTGATGCCTTTGCAATCTTGCATGCCGAATTTCCTCAGTACATCCTTGAGGTATTTCTCCTGAGATATGAATATGCTATTGCGCTGTTGATGAATTTGAAGACCTAAGAAGAATTTCAACTCTCCCATCATAGATATTTGATATTCTTCACTCATCATATAAGCAAATTGATCACTATAATGTTGGTCAGTACAACCAAAGATAATATCATCAACATATATTTGGCACACAAACAGTTCACCATCATAAGATTTAGTAAAGAGAGTGGGATCGAGTGAACCGGGTGTGAAGCCATTCTTCATGAGGAATTCCTTCAAAGTATCATACCACACCCGTGGGGCCTGCTTGAGGCCATAGAGGGCCTTATTGAGTCTGAAGACTTTGTCAGGATTCTTTGGATCTTCAAAACCTGGGGGTTGAGCAACATATACTTCTTCCTCAAGCTTACCATTGAGGAATGCACTTTTCACATCCATTTGATATAAGATGATATCATGATGGTTAGCATAAGCAAGTAATATGTGAATAGCCTCAAGTCTAGCAACAGGTGCAAAAGTTTCATCAAAATCAACTCCTTCAACCTGTGTGTAGCCTTGAGCTACTAGTCGTGCTTTATTCCTCACCACAAGGCCATTTTCATCTTGCCTGTTGCAGTAGATCCACTTTGTGCCAATGATATTATGCTTGCGAGGATCTGGACGTTTGGCCAGTTCCCAGACGTTGTTGAGCTTGAATTGATGTAATTCTTCTTGCATGGCCTGAATCCACTCAGGCTCCAGAAATGCTTCATCTACCTTAGCGGGCTCTGTGATAGAGACAAAGGCATAGTGCCCACAAAAGCTAGATAGATGTGAAGCTTTTGAGTGGGTGAGAGGACCTGGTGCTCTAATGGCATCGATGATCTTCTCCACTTGCACTTCTTTTGCAACGCGAGGGTGAGCTGGTTGTCGTTGAGGAATTTGATCAGCATTTTCTTCAGCATCAATTTCTTCGGCATTTTCCTCAGTTGCATCAGCTCGACATTATTCATGTTCTGGAATGAATTCTTCAGCAGATTCTTCAGTAGGAATGACATCCTCAGTAGCCTTGAACTTGATAGAGTCCTCAGGTGTTGGTTCATCTATCACAGAAGGTAGGTGATCTCTTTGCGAGCCATTAGTTTCATCAAACCGCACATCTACAGTTTCAACAACCTTGTGAAGGATGTTGTTGAAGACTCTGTAGGTGTGCGAGTCCTTTCCGTAACCAAGCATAAAACCTTCATGTGCTTTCGGTGCAAATTTAGAGTTGTGATGAGGATCTCTAATCCAGCATTTAGCACCGAAGACTTTGACATAACTCACATTGGGTGTCTTGTCAGTGAGAATTTCATAGGCAGTCTTCTTGAAGAATTTGTGAAGATATACTCTGTTGATGATGTGGCACGCAGTATCAATTGCATCAACCCAGAAACGACGAGGTGTTTTGTACTCATCGAGCATAGTGCGAGCCATCTCAGCAAGAGTCCTGTTCTTGCGCTCCATGACGCCATTCTATTGATGAGTATAAGGAGCAGATAACTCATGAGTAATACCAAGTTCATCAAGATAGTCATCGAGTCCCGAATTCTTGAACTCAGTTCCATTGTCACTTCTGATGTGATTGATCTTCACACCAAAGTTGGTTGAAGCCCTCGAGGAAAATCGTTTGAAGACTTCCTGCACTTCATGTTTGTAAGTAACAAGGTGTACCCATGTGTAACGAGAGTAATCATCAAGAATAACAAAGCCATATTGAGATGCTTCATTTGAACCAGAAGAATAATGATTAGGACCGAAGAGATCCATGTGAAGCAATTCAAATGGACGAGTAGTGGTCATGATAGTCTTCGCTGGATGCTTGGCCTTGGTCATCTTTCGAGCTTCACAAGCACCGCATAAGTGGTCCTTGAGGAATTTGACATTCTCAATGCCAATGACATGCTTCTTCTTTGCAAGCGTGTGCAAATTCCTCATGCCTACATGACCAAGTCGTCGATGCCATAGCCATCCTTTTGAAGCTTTTGCAAGTAGGCACACGGCTGGCTGTGAGCCTGCAGAGAAATCAACAATATACAAGTCTCCTCTCCTAAAGCCTTCGAAGACTTTGGAATTGTCAGCTTCCATAATCACAACACAATGATACTTGCCAAAGATAACAACCATATCAAGAACACAAAGCATTGAGACAGACATAAGGTTGTATCCTAAGGACTCAACAAGCATGACTTTGTCCATGTGTCGATCCTTTGTGATAGCAACCTTACCTAGACCCAATACCTGACTTTTGCTTTTGTCAGCGAAGATGATATGCTTCAGATGCGATGATGATAAGGGAGCATCCATCAATAGATTCTTGTCACCAGTCATGTGGTTTGTACATCCACTATCGAGGATCCACTCAGTGGCTTTGGGTTGATCATCCTGCAAATGAATTAGTGCAGCTTATGAACTTCATATACTTCAGCAGTGAAGAATATGATATCACAATTCATCAGATCAATTTCATCAAGAAGTAAAACGAATAAAGTGGTAGGGGGACATGTGAAATGAAAGTTCATTTCTTCATGATTAGCCTGCGTCCTTTCAGGCATTTTGTCAGGTCCCCAGCAAATTCTTCAGACGTTTGAGCACGTCTGGAGACCTGACCCTGCAGAAGAGGTTAGTTCCTTTTCTTCACCACCCACATCTGAAGGGGTGGTAAAGAGTTCATCACTCTGCGAGCTCCATATGAGAATGGTGGCATAGAGGCCAAACCATTTCGTTTCACATAAGAGTAGTTAGGGTAAGCATATGAATAAGCAGAGAAATTCTTCGAGGACTTATGAACATAATGATTAGAAGAATAATGCTCATATTCATAGCCCCTGGCTCTTCCCTGTGAAACAGAGTTGTTAGCACGGTGATGTTCATATGAGGACTTTGATCCATGTGAGGAATTCGATCCACGTGAGGAATTTGGTCCGTGTGAGGACTTGGATCCATATGAAGAATTTGGTCCATATGAAGAGTTTGATCTGGGGTTCCTATTCTTCACAGGTGGTGTCATGAGGACATTCACCTGAAGACTTTCAATGCACCTTTTGGGAACCCAGATTTTCTTCATAGGGGAACCATTCCTGCAGTTAGTGCCAACATATCTAGCAAATACTTCACCATTCTGATTTGTGAACAGTTTATAGTTGGAGTCAAATGACTCATCAAAAGAATGTGAAGATTCACATGTATAACCAGATAAATTAGATGGATCAACTGGAGGTCCCTTTGTAGAAACCCATGAGGTTTTGGGGTACTGCTCAGGCTTCCAATATGTACCATCAGCATTGAGTTTCCTCTGAAAGGCAATACCCTCTTTCCTAGGGTTCCTATTGAGGATTTGCTTTTTAAGCACATCACAAAGAGTCTGATGCTCTTTGAGGCTTTTGTACCTGCCTGTCACGTACAATTCCTTCAGCCCTGCATCGTCAGTGATACTAGCAATGTCCTCAGTTGAGGAATTAGTGATAGCAGAGGCAGGTGAAGAACTTGTAACATTAGAAGCATTTGAACATTCAGGTGAAGAATTAGCGGATTCACGTTCAATGCATTTCAAACATGGAGGAACAAATTCTTCATGAGCAGCGCTGATTTGTTGAGCAAGTAATGAATCACACTCCTTTTGAAGGTCTTCATAACTCACTCTTAGCTTCTCAAGATCTTGCTTTCTTTGAAGAAATTCATAATAAAGCTTCTCATGATCAGATAAGAGAGTGTTATGATGACCTTGAAGGTTATCAAACCTGGTCTGAAGTCTCTGAAGATTTTCAGTCAAGATTTTAGTGCGATCCATTTCTTCACCCAACATATCATCACTTTTGTCTAGCATGTTTTGAACCTTTTCAAAAGCCTTTGTTGTTTTACAGCAATCTTAGCAAGTTTAGAGTAGCTGGGCTTAAGATTTTCATCAGATTCATCTTCACTAGATTCAGAGGAGGTATGTTTGAGTACCTTGGCACCCTTAGCCATGAAGCAATAGGTGGGAGCGTAGTCATCATTGCCTTCATCAGCCTTGTTGGTGAGGTCATTTTCTTCAGAGTTGAAGATAGACTTGCTGACGAATGCAGTAGAGAGGGCTAGGCTCGCCATACCAGACTCAGAGTCCTCAGATGCCTCCTCTTCCTCTTGTTCCTCAGATTCAGCTTCAGAGTCCATTTCCTTACCAACGAATGCCCGAGCCTTCTTGGAGCTGCTCTTCTTGTGAGATGAAGACTTTGATGATTTTTATGATGAAGATTTTGAGGATTTCTTCTTTTTCTTCGCATCATCAGAACTGTAATCCTTGTATTTCTTCTTCTTTGATTCCTTTTCCCACTGAGGACAATCTTGAATGTAGTGTCCAGGTTTCTTGCACTTGTGACAAAGCCTTTTCTTGTAGTCACTGGATGAGGAATCATTGCTCCTTGAGGGTCTTCAAAAACGACCACGTCTTGAGAACTTCTGGAATTTCTTCATGAGCAGTGCTAGATCATGACTCAGTTCTTCAGGGTCACCAAGGCTGCTACCAGAGTCTTCATCTTCGGACTCAGATACTGCCTTGGCGTTTAGTGCACGTGATCTGCCATAGCTCGAACCATAGAGATCTCTCTTTTCAGCAAGCTGGAACTCATGAGTATTTAGCCTCTCGAGGATATCAGCGGGGTCAAGTGACTTGTAATCAGCACGCTCTTATATCATCAATGCCAGAGTATCAAATGAGGAATCAAGCGATCTCAGCAATTTCTTCACCACCTCATGGTCGGTGATGTCAGTGGCACCAAGTGCTTGAAGCTCATTTGAGATGTCAGTGAGGCGATCGAAGGTTTGCTGAACATTTTTATTGTCGAGTCTTGAGGGAGTCCTGGATTAGGGGATGTCTGGGTAGCCAGACTATACCTTCAACCGGACTCCAGGACTATGAAGATACAAGATTGAAGATTTCGTCCCGTGTTTGGATGGGACTTTCCTTGGCGTGGAAGGCAAGCTTGGCGATGCGGATATTTAGATCTCCTACCATTATAACCGACTTTGTGTAAACCTAACCCTCTCCGGTGTCTATATAACTGGAGGGTTTTAGTCCGTAGGACAACTTCATCATACAACAATCATACCATAGGCTAGCTTCTAGGGTTTAGCCTCCTTGATCTCGTGGTAGATCTACTCTTGTACTATCCATACAATCAATATTAATCGAGCAAGACGTAGGGTTTTACCTCCATCAAGAGGGCCCGAACCTGGGTAAAACATCGTGTCCCTTGCCTCCTGTTACCATCCGGCCTAGACGCATAGTTCGGGACCCCCTACCCGAGATCCGCCGGTTTTGACACCGACATTGGTGCTCTCATTGAGAGTTCCTCTGTGCCGTCGCAATCAGGAAGGATGCCTCCTCCCGTCTTTAAAGACGGCGCTGTTACTAAGGGAGCCTTGGCTGTCGGCCAAACTCTCCGGCTAGGCGGTTTTATCATGACCGCCTGTTCGGCCGTTGCGCCGACGGTGACCTCTCGGGTCATCAAAAGCAATCTTCATGTCAGCTCGGAACTCGTCGAGCAGTTAGATCCAATGGAGCTCTCTTTCGTAAACGAGCTCTTGGATTGCATCACCGCCTTGGGGGTCACTACGGATTATGACCAAGTTGGGCTTAAACCCGATCTAAGAGAAATTAATTCTCCCCAAGTCACCCATCACGTTGCCGTGGTAGAGGCACAATGCGGCGACTCTTCATCTATCTTAAGGACTAGCTACGTACGGATTCCCGATCCCTCCAAGCCGGATACCCACGGAGGGGAGGATGTAACTCAAGACCTGAACTTAGAATCAGGCAACGGGCTAGATTCACTGGACAACATCCAAGAATCCAAACTTCAGAGTTCGGAAACTCCTTGGCCTCTGAGTCTTAGATTGGGTGAAGTTCCGGATTTAATTCCACCCACCCACCCGAACATAAGTGATCTATCCCAAATCAGGAAAAAGCCCGAAGAAACAGTACATCATTACTAGGCAAGGTTCCTCCTGGTTATGAACAGGATAAAGGACTGCCACGAGGAAGACGCAATCTCAATCTTCTGCAATAATTGCACGGACAAGGGAATCCTCAACGCCACAGGTCGTCGTGATCTTACACGCTTTGCTGACTTGGCAACCATAGTACAAAAGTACTGTGTGATGGAAAGCGCCCGGAAAACCGAAACTAAATTTTGGGACAATCCGGCCCTGAATAGAAACCTCGTCCGAAATAAAAGGGTGCATTATCATCAGACACCCGGGTTAAAAACCAAAAAACCAAAACCCTCTACAAGGCATGGAACCGTACTGGAGGGATGGCTTAATGGACCCTGTAAAATTCATAGTACAGAGGACGCCACACCAACTCATAGCCTTAGAGCATGTTGGATACTCTGGCAGGTGGCCAAAAGGGGCGAAGATCTCCTAATTCCGGAGGCCGCAGAAAGCCACCTCAGGGACTCCAGTACAGTCTTAATAGTCTTCGAGACCTTCGCATCAAATAATATGCGAAAAAGAACACTCCGCAGCCTCGCCGAAGTCTATCAAGTAGCAACAATAAACCCATGGAGTGACACAGCTATTACTTTTAATGCCAGTGATGAACCTAAATTCTGAACAGCTTGAGCACCAGCCGCATTGGTACTCAGTCCTATAGTTGACGGCTTTCGCCTCACCAAGGTACTCATGGATGGAGGCAGCGGATTGAACCTCATTTATGAGGAAATCCTTCAAAAAATGGAAATAGACTGGAACCGCATTGAGTGAAGCAGCACAAGCTTTAGAGGAATAATCCCCAGTTGGGAAGTGCGTTGTACAGGAAAAATCACACTAGATGTGGTGTTCGGCACGCCGGATAATTATAGGTCCGAAGAGGTCACATTCCAAGTGGCCCCGTTCAGTAGCGGACACCACGCTCTGCTGGGGCGGGAAGCGTTTACAATCTCCCAAGCAATACCCCATTACGGGTACATGAAGCTCAAGATGCCCGGGCCGAACGGAATCATCACTCTCGCTAGTGATCCGGACATAGCACTCCACGCCGAAAACAAGACAGCCGCATTGGCCCTTGAGGCACTGTCCGAAGCCCTAGCGGCTGAGGAACTGACTACACTGCGCTCCACGGTAAATAGGGACGATGTGATACTCGACAAAAGATCCAAGTCCACCTCCTTTAAACCAGCGGATGAAATAGTCAAATTCCAGGTCCATCCAACGGACCCCAATAAAACAGCTTCCATCGGGGCACAATTAAACCCCGATGTAGACGTCGCACTGCGAGAATTCCTATGGGAGAACTGGGACATTTTTGCCTGGCACCCTTCAGACATGCCAGGAATCCCACGCAGGTTGGCCGAACACAGCTTAAATATCCTAAAAGGATTCAAACCTGTCAAACAAGCCCTTCGGCGTTTCTCTGAGCCCAAGAGACAGACAATGGGAGAGGAGCTAGCCAAACTATTGGAGGCCGGATTCATCAGAGACATAAAACATCCGGACTGGCTAGCAAACTTGGTGATGGTACCAAAGGAGGACAAATCCTGGCGCATGTGCGTCGACTTCAAAGACCTTAACAAGGCTTGCCCAAAGGATCCCTTCCCCCTCCCCCGCATCGATCAAATTATCGATGCCACTGCAGAACACGATTCGTTGTGCTTCCTCGACGCATACTCCGGTTACCATCAAATCAAGGTGGCCGAGTCAGACCAAGCCGCAACAGCATTCATCACCCCATACGGCCCATTCTGCTTCAACACAATGCCTTTCGGGCTCAAAAACGCCGACACAACATATCAGCGCATGATTCAGACATGTCTGGCAAACCAGATCGGCAAAACAGTAGAGGCATACGTGGATGATGTGGTTGTAAAAACAAGACATGTCGAATCTCTAGTAGACGACTTGAGGCTTACATTTGACAACCTCCGAGCATATGACATCAAGCTAAATCCGGAAAAATGCGTTTTCGGTGTTCCAGCCGGAAAGCTCTTGGGCTTCATTGTATCCGGTAGAGGAATCGAAGCAAATCCAGCCAAGATCCGAGCTTTGTCACAATTGGATATCCCAAAGGACCTCAAACAAATACAAAAATTAACCGGATGCGTGGTGGCTCTAAGCCGCTTTATCTCCCGTTTGGGAGAAAAGGCGCTACCCCTCTACCGCCTCCTTCGGCGCACCGAACACTTCGAGTGGACGGATGCCGCCACGGCCGGACTCGAGGAAATAAAAGCCATATTGGCAACAAACCCTGTCCTGGCCACGCCAAACATCAGCGAACCAATGCTATTGTACATTGCAGCAACCCATCAAGTTGTCAGCGCAGTACTCGTCGTCGAGCGGGAAACGAACGTACACAAATTCCCCCTTCAAAAGCCGGTTTACTATGTGTCCACGGTCCTCACCCCATGCAAATCACGGTACCCACATTATCAAAAAATTGCATATGCGGCATTCATGGCATCCCGGAAGCTATGACACTACTTTCAAGAGTGTTCAATCACAGTAGCATCGGAAGTACCACTCAACGATATTATAAACAACCGTGACGCAACGGGCCGGATTGCAAAATGGGCCATCGAGCTCCTCCCGTTTGACATAACTTATAGGCCACGGTGAGCTATCAAGTCACAAGTTTTGGCCGACTTCGTCGCAGAATGGACGGAGGCCGAACTCCCTAAAGAGTACGGCACATACTAAAACTGGATCATGCACTTCGATGGTTCCAAAATGTTGGCCGGACTAGGGGCCGGCGTCGTTTTGACGTCCCCCACAGGAGACACAGTTCAATATGTACTCCAGATTATGTACACGGACTCCAACAATGCAGCCGAATATGAGGCCCTTTTACATGGTCTCCGGATGGCAGTATCCATGGGCATTCAACTCCTCGAGGTGCGCGGGGATTCGAACCTCGCGATATCCCAAATAAATGGAGACTTCGATGCCAAGGATCCAAAAATGGCAGCTTACCGCAACGCCGTCCTCAAAATCTTAGCTCGGTTTGAGGGGCTCGAATTTCACCATATAGCCCGAGAAAACAATCAGGAGGCACACTTCCTGGCACGCATCGGCGCAAAACGCGATGCCGTCCCCCCCAACATCTTCCTGGAAAGGCTATTCAAGCCATCCATAGTATGGGAAGGGGAACATGGCAATATTAGCCCGGACCCAACTGCACTGTCCGACGCCGAACAATCTGACATAATAGGAGGCTCTGCCAATGAAATCACAACCTCAGCCCACGTACTAATGGTCGTTATCGCCCCCATGGACAAAAGCATTCCTAGCCTACCTTACTAGGCAGGAACTCCCAGAGGACCAAAACGAGGCACGCTGTAGAGTGTGGCGATCTAAAGCCTATAAAGTCCATGAAGGAGAACTTTATAAGAAAAGCACTACCAGAGTCCTTCAAAGGTGCATCTCCAAAGATGAAGGGCGGAACCTGCTGACTGAAATTCATGCCGGACTCGGTGGCCATCACGCCGCAGCCAGGTCCCTTGCAAGCAAGGCTTTCCGTACAGGCTTTTATTGGCCGACGGCCCGGGCGGACGCTCAGGACTTGGTCCAACGATGCGTCGGTTGCCAGCTTTTTGCAAACCAAAGCCATGTGCCACCCACCGCCCTCCAAACTATCCCCATCACTTGGCCTTTCGCAGTCTGGGGGCTTGACATGGTGTGACTCCTTAAAGGCGGAACCCACAAGAAAAAATACTTACTGGTCATGGTGGATAAGTTCACCAAATGGATAGAAGCCAAGCCTGTTAAGACGGCCGAATCCGGACCTGTGATAGACTTTATATCCGGGGTCGTACACCATTATGGCGTCCCCCACAGCATCATCACCGATAACGGCACGAACTTTACAGCCGATGAGGTAAAACTCTAGTGCAAAAACATGGGCATCAAGCTTGATTATGCTTCCGTCTATCACCCACAAACTAACGGTCAGGTCAAACGTGCAAATGGTCTCATCATGAGCGGCATCAAACCCAGATTAGTGCGGTCCCTCAAGGAATCTAACACGCACTGGGTAGAGGAGCTCGACTCCGTACTCTGGGGGCTGCGGACCACGCCGAATCGCACCACCGGATACACACCATTTTTTATGGTGTACGGTGCAGAGGCAGTCTTGCCCTGCGACATAATTCATGACTCACCTCTAGTGCACATGTACGAAGAAAGGGAAGCCGAGCTCGATCGGCAGGACAGTTTGGACGCCTTAGAGGAGGAGCACGATGTGGCAAAAGCCCGTTCTGCATTCTATCAACAGCAGGCTCGAAGATATCAAAGCAGAGAAGTGCGGGCCAAGAACTACAACGTTGGCGAATTAGTTCTACGCCTGCCGGACAAGAAAAAGGACAAGTTGAAGCCCAAGTGGGAAGGTCCCTTCATAATCGACCAAGTCCTGACTGGTGGAGCATACCGCCTGCAAGATGCGTCGGATAACCGACTCGAGCCGAACCCATGGAACGCAGCCCGTCTCCGAAGATTCTATGCCTAGCGCCAGACTCTGTGTTTGTCTCCTTCCTCTGTCCATTTTTTACATTTTCTGTCTTACATTTCTCTCCTTCCCCTTTTTTCTTTTATAGCCCTTAAAGGCTCCTCAAGTGACGTGCTACTCGCGCTCACTAAACCTGGGGGCTTCTTTAACAAAAGCTTATTTATACGGGCTTCACGCCCACCACATGTGTCAAACTTCTGCATGTACCTTTTCTTCACCATTATATGCATCGATATGACTTAAGTTTTGGCCAAGCTGTGTTGCCTGGCTCCTGTGCTTACCCCTACGTTCCCGATTGTTCGGCTAGGTGGCAAAGGGAGCACCTCTGCGATTGTTACTGCCGGATCAGCCGGATGTGTACCTCAGACTAGGTGAAGCCGAAAGCTAGCGTTCTTAAGGGAATATTCGTCGGTGAACTAAAAGATGACCTTTTTTACTTATTTATATATATGCCCCCAGATGATTTTCCTCCATTTGCAGTCCGGACATGCACTTTAGGGCATGCCTCCCAGAGAAAGGAACCCCTAACAGAACTATTCTCTCTGGAAGATGTTTCTTACTAACCATGTAATATAACATAACTAGTTGGGCACTTGTCTGATAAAGCACTAATGACCCCTACGCCTGGTCTCCATGCATACCCCGGTTCTTACATAACCGGTAGGGTATTCGGACACACTTCGGACCGTCAGGTCCTGAGGTTGAAGCGAAAAGGTCGGCAACGACAAACAATCTACAATCCGGGTAGAAGGCATTACACATGTCAATTAAAAATTACATAGTCACTCTGACTGATTGTATTCCTCTTCAATACCATAGGCTGTCTAACTTACAGTCCTGCTGGGAATACTTTGCGGCCAATTCCACTTGGCCGTACACTAAGCTTACAGGGATCTCCTTCCCGTCAGGCCCCACAGGTCCGACCTCGGCCATGTGGTTTGGGTCAGACTTCGTGTACCACGTCTTCACCATGGCCCAAGACTCCCTAGTGCCTTGTCGGCAGGCCGATATCTTCCACAACCGGAAGCGCCACTGAGCTCCCTTAAGCTTCTCCGAAAGCTCTCCAAGGCCCTCGGGCATGGAGTGGGAAGGCCATAAGACTTGGGCAACGCCTCGCATCGCCTGTCGAACTCGCCCGTGCAGCTGCGAGAGCTCGGGAAGGTCACCCGTAGAACCGGGCATCTCCTCTGCAGGACGACCCGTTAGCATACCTACAGACATTACTCTGTTAGTCGACTTCCTCGCCAAACTCTTTTCTTTGAAAGATTCGCTTAAGCACTTACTAAATATGCTGCGTCGAAGCCGCTGATTCTCCTTAGTAGAGTTCGACAGCTGGCCACGAACATCTTTAAGTTCGACGTCCAGCTTGGTGTTGGCATCCTAAAGATCATTCTTCTCCCGCCTCACCCTTGTCAGCATACTCTCACCGGCCTTTAGCCGACGTAAGAGTTGTTGCCTCTCCGGATCTAGTCCGGCGCCATCTGCAATATGATTTGTCAGATTTACACCCACGCCGCACTTCGCAAAATACTAATCTTTCGAAGTGTATCTTACCAGAGGGGGTCTCTTTGGGCTCCCCTGCTGCGGCTAGTGCGGCCTCCAGTTGGGCTTTGCACTCTTCCAGCTCCTGGGATAGTACTGTATTCTTCTCTATAAGAACCTGCATAACAAATGATCCTTAAATCAGTTACTCTAACTGTTTCAAGTCTCGGGGGCTACTGGTATATATATATTTACCAAAATTTTCTTACCCGTATATCTTTTACATATTGCTCCATGGCTCTGGCTAAACCATTTTGAGCGGCACGGAGGTACGCATCTCCCGAATTGAAGGCATCTAATGCCTCTTGGGAGAAACAAGCATCGCGAAGAACTGGCCGGCGACAACTGTGGTTCATGGCACTCTCCACCTCGGAATTGGTGGCAGACAGCCTGTCTGCATCCTCTGTCGGAGGAGCGTTCGGTGCGCGCCTTGTGTTCGCTTCCGCTTCCGGGCCAGGCGTTGGAGCCTGGCTGGTGGAGGCGCGATTGGCAACCTCTCCGGATATAGTCCGGCGAGGTCTCTTCGTCCTGAAGATAGCACGGACATTAATATGCCCTGAAGGAATAACACCAGGGAAAAAGAGGGTGCGCTATACCTTTGCACCGGCGTCTCAGTCCGGACTACATTCCTTTTTACCCCACGGGGCCCTGTGGCCCCTCATTGGCTAGCCGCCGCAGGTTCGGCCTCCCGCCTCGGAAACCTCCCCTGCAAAACACGGTCGTTGTCAGGAAAACTGAAATGCGTGAGAATGGATTCCTTCTCAAGGGGATGAGACTCCGCTCTCTGTTACCTGGGAGGCCGGGATTAACCCTGGGTAATAAGCCATAATAGCCACCAAGGTATTGTCCTTGCTTAGCTGATGAAACACCCCGTCAATCAGCTCCACTGATATGTCCGGATCCTCTTCGGAGTCCGGGTCGAGGGACCGTTCTGGATCCTCGGGCTGTGGGGGACGGCTGTTTATATCCTTTACTTCCTGACGCAGTTCCTGCGTTGAAATCGTTAGACTACATATTTAATCATGGGAATATAAAACGGATGGGTAAGCACAATTGTCCACTTACCCAACTCGGAGGGTTGTACATAGTAAATCCGCCCTGCGGGTTGACGCGGAGGAATTTCTCCTCTTCTCCCTTGTACAAAGAGGATAAGGTCTTTACTAGAGCGGCAGCTAAGGCTGGCCCCTTACGACCGTAACGGGTGCGTCATCCTCCCCGTTAAAATCCCACATGGGGTGGCCTCTATATTGAAGCGGCTGCACCCCCGCATAATGCATGCGGCCATGACTCGAATCATGGTTAGTCCGGAATGAGCCAATAGTCTTATCCGACCCATCAGGTGAAGGACGTCCATGTCGCCTTCTCTCTGAGAGCTCCGCGGACGCCAGCTTAGGCATTTCTTTAAGGGAGCACTGTTGAATTTGGGGAGACCGACCCGGATAGGATCCGGCAGCGAGACATCATCTATATAAAACCATTTCGAAGGCCAGTCCTTGGACGCCTTCTTTGGGGTTCCGGATAGATATCCAGTCCCGGCGATATGCCACACTTCGCCTCCGCCCACTTGATATATAGACCCCTCTTAAGAGCGGGGCACCAAGCAGAATAACCTCTTCCACAGCGCGAAATGAGCCTCAACACCCAAGAATAGCTCGCAAAGGGCGACGAAGCCCGCGATATGCAATATAGAGGCGGGCGTGAGATTGTGCAGCTGGAGGCCGTAGAACTCCAGAAGCCCACGGAGAAATGGATGAATTGGAAATCCAAGTCCTCTTATTAGATAAGGGACGAGGCACACCCGCTCTCCTTTGGTGGGATTGGGGGTGCTCTCCGCTTGCTCTCCACCATTATAGGTGGCGAGTCCGGCTCGGACCGGGACCATATAGGCCTGAGGGAGAAATCCCTTGGCCTGAAGCAACACTAGCTCGCTGTGCGCGATGGAGCACCTCTCCCAGTCTCCAGGTTTAGGACTGGAAGGGCGAGAGGAGGAGCTGTGACGGCTGGCCATGTTGGAATGGACCTTTGCTGGAGGCGCTCTGATGATTACTCGCGGGGAGGAGAAGGTGTGGTTTGGATCTGAACCCCCATCCCATTAAATAGGCGGCTCGTTTATGCGGCTAGGGGTGTGAATGTAAAAACACCCCGACTTTTCGCATTCGTTTGACACGTGGAAGATGGCCATTATTGGGCGTGGAAGACAAGGTGCGCTACATTATGAAAATTGGACTTTATTCAGCAGGTACACGGAATTTGGAGAAGAACCCGCCTTGCAATGCTGAAGACAATCTGCGCGCCGGACTCGTCGTCATTGAAGCCTGGTTCGGGGGCTACTGAGGGAGTCCTGGATTAGGGGGTGTCCGGGTAGCCGGACTATAACTTCAACCGGACTCCAGGACTATGAAGATACAAGATTGAAGATTTCGTCCCGTGTCCGGATGGGACTTTCCTTGGCGTGGAAGGCAAGCTTGGCGATGCAGATATTTAGATCTCCTACCATTATAACCGACTTTGTGTAACCCTAACCCTCTCTGGTGTCTATATAAACCGGAGGGTTTTAGTCCGTAGGACAACTTCATCATACAACAATCATACCATAGGCTAGCTTCTAGGGTTTAGCCTCCTTGATCTCGTGGTAGATCTACTCTTGTACTATCCATATCATCAATATTAATCGAGCAGGACGTAGGGTTTTACCTCCATCAAGAGGGCCCGAACCTGGGTAAAACATCGTGTCCCTTGCCTCCTGTTACCATCCGGCCTAGACGCATAGTTCGGGAGCCCCTACCCGAGATCCGCCGGTTTTGACACCGACAAGTCTTTTGAAGCGGTTGAAGAGATTGCGAAGAACATCAACTCGAGAGTCATGCTGAGTTGAAACTCCTTCATTGACTTTGGACAGCCTATCCCAGATAAGCTTGGCAGTTTCCAAAGCACTCACTCTTCCATACTGTCCTTTGCTCAGATGGCCACATATGATATTCTTCGCTTGAGAATCGAGTTGCTTGAATCTCTTCACGTCGGTAGCGTTCAGTGAGGGTGAGACAGAGGGAACACCATTTTCCACAACATACCAGAGATCGTTATCAATTGCCTCAAGATGCATTCGCATCTTATTATTCCAGTAGGGGTAGTCTATCCCATCGAAGGTAGGACACCCAGCAAACACCTTGATCATACCTGCTGTCGACATAACTAAAACTCCAGGTGGTTAAACCAAAATCACACAGAACAAGGGACTACCTTGCTCTGATACCAATTGAAAGTGCGTTATATCGACTAGAGGGGGTGAATAGGCGATTTTTATGAATTCTTCACTGAGGAATTTGCCAACTGAAGGCCCACAAGATTTTAAGGACCATAATGGGCCGGCCCAGCTAAAGGCCCATGAGATTTTGCGGACCATAATGGGCTGGCCCAGCTAAAGGCCCACAAGATTTTGTGGGCCATAATGGACCGGCCCAGGTAAAGGCCCACAAGATTTTTGTGTGCCATAATGGGCTGGCCCAGGTAAAGCCCACAAGATTCTTGCGGGTCATAATGGGCCGGCCCAACTAAAGGCCCACGAGATTTCGCCGACATTAATGGGCCGGCCCAGCTGTAGGCCCACAAGATTTTGAGGACTCTAGTAGGCCGGCCCATTAATTGGCGGCCATGTTTTGGGCCAAATGTCGGCCCATATTTGATCTGGTCCATTAATGGCCTGCCATGCTCCGGGCCTAATAGTGGCCCATATGAGATCCGGCCCGTTAAAAGCCTACCACGTTCTGGGCCAAATTACGGCCCAAATCAGGTCTGGCCCTTTAAGAGGCTTTGGGCTCAATTATGGCCCATATCAGATTCGGCCCGTCAACTGGACACTATGCTTTTGGGCCCACTTGCCAAAGGCCCACTTAGTAATTCGGCCTGATATTAGTTTTGGCTTGTTAAGGGCCCGTTTTACATTTCGGCCCTATATTAATTTCGGCCTGTTAAAAGCCCGTCATATAGTTGGGCCTAACTACGGCCCTGTTTGCATCCGGCCTGCTCGCAGCCAATATCTGATTGGGCCAAACAAGGACCGAGACAATTTTGGCATGTTAAAAGCCCGTGATTTGATTCGCACAATCATGGGTCGGGGTTCATTTTGGGCTGCTGCGTAACTAGTATGAATTAAGAACAAAGCTACTCTATACAATAAAGAAATTACAGCATAGTAACTTAGAATAAACCTACACTATACAATAAAGGGTTTAAGGTATATTACATCCACTGGGCATCGAAGTTCGCCACCAGTGATCATAAAGCGCAACGTAGAAGCAGATTACAAAAACTGGGCACCATTGCAGCGTAACAAAATAATACTGAACCGAGACCACTTCCAAGTCAGTTCAAGAAAGGTTAGCCTTGCGGGGGAACTGCTGTGCAAGCTGTTGAGCAAGGCTGTGAGACCGGCCTAGCATGTCGGTCATAGCTTCCAGGTGTAGCTGTTTAGCGATGAGGTTCTCATTGGTGTTCTCCGCAATCTTTCTTAGAGATAGGACTTCAAGTCGAAGTTGAGTTGCAGAATGCCTTTCTGCTAGAACTTGGGACTGAAGAAGTCGAACTGATTCAGACAACGAATTCTGTGAGCTTGTCTGACTGTTAGTGTCAAGTAACTTGAACACTGCATCAAGACAAGACTTTGGGGTTGTCTCGCTATCTTCAAGATGTTTTGCCTTCTTTGCTGCAATATATGTTGGGTTTGTCTCACAGCCTTCAGCAGACTTGTGCATGCCATCAGGCATATCACCCTGAAACAAAGCAGAGAGATGACAGGTTTTCCATGTGTATAAACAAAGATAATAACTATTCTATCAATTCTATCCAGTTTCAAATTAGAAAATAAAGAGTATGTTCAAAATATCAATAGCATAATTTGGCATTGTTCATAATGCGGGGAGCTTCACCACACTACTGGATTACCATGTCAACATAACAAGCATAGATGAAGGGCAAAGAAAATCATTGTGTCTATTTTGGATAATGTGCATGGCATGCTGTTCATATCATCAGCCACATCAGTAAGATAAAACAGGAGATGACAAGGTGCAAACATGGGCTGCTTCACCACACACTGGATTATAGATCCACAAAAACAAGCATACATATAGGGAGTATTAAGTAATGTGCATGGTATGAATAAGGAATTTGGTTTTACAAGTAAAACTTAGAACTTACGGTTCTTACGAACATGCATTTTGGTAGAAACGGCAAACTAAACAGCAGTAAACGATAGGGAGTATGAGCAAATTAAACAGCAGTGGAGGATAAAGGCTTTAGAAGGACTGACTTACATTAACAGTTAACACCGGCTTTATAATGCCCTTCTCCATGTCAAGGGAAGGATAACTCAAGAATTTCAGCACAGAATCTTCTTGATAAGCATTGCATGTACTCTACATTTTGTAGAGAGTAATTATAGATATGATAATACTGGAAGGGGTAGAGGATAATGAAGATATATAAGATGCAGATTGATGCTACATAATCAACTACCAATCCCTGGAAGTACAAGCATTACAGGACAAAATGTACTGAGAAGAGCAATGGGCTACACTTCTGCACTGGCATTGTCTGTGTATTCTACTTGTTGGTAAGGTTAAATATAGATCTGATCTTTTTTAGTAAATGGTGGGCGAGGGAGATAAGATGCAGAATGCTACAAAATGAACCAATCCCTCTTCCCATAATACAAGAGTGTTTTGAACACTGGTGTACTGTACAAAACATTCTTATATTATGGGATGGAGGGAGTAGCTGTTAATGTAGGTACAGTGATAGACCACGTTCAGTCCTTACAAGAGGACTGCAGAGCTAAACCTCTTCAAAAGCATTGGGTTGATTCTAAATTTATGTAAGAGTCCATACGGATCTTATAATGTCCGCCAAATGGACGATTACGAGGCTAACATGTGCAGTGATGCTACATAATCAAACAGCTATGAAAGTAAGTATGGCCATACATGGCAAGAGGTACTCACAAGAGCAATGCAGTGTGCAGTATAGTTGCGAGATTCTGTGGTCCCATGAGAATGAATGTTCTTCTGCTAGCAGTTTTCGTTCAAGTGAGACATTAAGGCAAATGCAGAAATGTAGTTCAAATTGTGATGTGATATCATAGACAGTACCTTATGCTGCAGCCGAGACCAATGTGTAACAAGATTATTCCAGTCACCGTCGGATAAATGTAGCACCGGAGACTTTACAGAAATTTTGTTCAGAGGCTTGCCATCGAAGTGCGCTTGCCTCAGGTAGGAACGATACTTCATCAACGAGTGCTTGAAAAGCGCAACCAACCCTTGCTCGTCATCACAATCCAGTTTGTGCCTCGCCTATTTAAAAGAATGAAATCTTGTGTCTTCTGTCAGCAGAAACATATGCAGTAATGACCATGAATAACATTAGTACATTACTTACGCGTAAGTTGCGGAGGAAAACTGGAAATTGTTCTGTGTCTGCGGTATAATCTTTCCATGAAGGAAATATGCGCACAAAGTTCCTGACAACAACATAAGCTTCGTCTTATAAATTGGGAAGAAATGGAACAGGGGTCCTATTTGCTGCAATTGGGGCTCTCTCTGGTTTGAAAAGGGATTTGGCAACTAGTCTGGTGTACTCTTTGCTGGAATGGGGGTTTTGCGTCGTACAGCTGGTGTTATGTCAACGGGCATAATCATACTGTTTGCTGCAGTTGGGGTCTGCTGAGTTGGGGCATCATAAATGACCAGTGTAGTAGGGCTAGAGTCTGCTAGAGTTGGGGTACTTTGTGGGTCAGGTGATATTGCAACTACACCTATTGGGCTATTTGATTTATCAGGTGCCACTACCTTTTCCAAATACTTTGCTTGTGCTCCTCCATGATCAGCAATCGCCCTCTTCCTTTTGAACGTCTGATACACAAGAACAACATTTGAATGGATAAATATGGTATGATGAGAGATGGAATATATACTAAAAATGGATAGGCAGGGCGTATTCACATACCCGATGTGTAAACTAAGCTAATGGCAGTTCAACAAAGTAGAAGCAATTCAAAGCATCAGTTGCAAGATATGTGCGAGCAATGTAACCTTGGAAAGTTAGAGCAAGTACCTTGATGGGTGAATAAGATAGGGCATCTTCCTCTGACTCCTTCACTAGGGAGCTACATTGACTCAGGTCTCCCTCTAGCTCAGAATCACTGTTAGGATCATATTCTGAGCATGAATCTATAGGTGGAGAGTGTTTGCATTGCATTGCATCCAGACTTGATTTTAGTCCCTTAATGCCAAGTTTGACAGCCATGGCATTGTTCTGCTTTATTCTTTTCATGCGCGCAAGCTCATAATCGTTATGATGCTGTTCAGAATCTGAGATTCATGAAAACATAAAAAGTAGTCAGATTATCTATGGAATGCATTGCGGTTTCAACTCGGAGAGTGTCTCCCTATAAACCCCTGCATATGCAAAGTTCACCTCCCCAACCGTGCTGACCAGACCACACACAGAGATACACACCCGAGCGGCGAACATGCATTTTCAAAACTAATTTAGGAACATTTAGCTGACCAATTAAAGAACTCTGTTTTAATAATATCATATTCGTATTTGAACAACTAAGCTTGTTTAGCTTGATGGGTGGAGCGGTGTTATTATGAAATGAAGCACGTATTTTGATCGTATAGTGATCATGAAAGGGGGAAACTCTAAGCATATATTTTTTAGCAAAAGAGGGTTTCCCCTCTGATTTCTATTAAAGAAACCACCACGGAACCAACATGATCAATTAAACCCTAAGCATGATCAATTAAACCGTATTATGGATGTGCCATGGCAGATTTGAAGCTGCAAAGCGGAGAAATGATAATTAGGATCCATTGTTTGCTTCGAACTAAGAACTAAATTCTAAGAGCTGAAAAGAAAGTAGAGTAACCAAGTTAAGATCTATTTTCTGGTTGAGATCAAAAAGTTGAGGAGATATGAAGTACCACCTCTCTTGCGGCGCTGTGTAGGCATCGGGGGTGCGATGGCTGTCGGTGGCGTTGAAGCAGATCTGCGACGGTAGACGGGTGCATCGAGGGATAAGTCCCATTGCGGTGGAAGAGAAGGTCGTGCGAGCGGCCCCGGCAAAGAGGATGACGGCACCGATGAAGCGAGAGGACGCGATGCAAGGCTATTGGTCCGTCGCCGTGGATGAGAAACGTCCATCTCTAGCAGTGGACGATGCGGTCTTGGTAGGCGCTCCGGCATGGTGGAGGACGGTGGCGATGGATGTGGTGGAGGACGGTGGCGATGGATGGGGTGGCGGACGGAGGCTGGTGTGGGAATGGGGTGTTCTAGCGCGGACGGTGTATGAATGGGAAAATGGAGGGAGAGGTACGGGGAACCATGTTTTTGGGACGCGCCTGTCTGAAATATGGGAAAGTTACAAACTTATCCCCCATTTCAAATTTGGCCGTCTCGTCGGTTGGGGGTAGGACGGTAATCTCGCATCTCCCAAATATTTGCCGGTAACTATTTCGGGCGAGGAGAGGGTGTTTTGCCGCCCATGGTTGGCGCCCATGGTGTATGAACGGGGCTGATAGGTAGGGCGGTTGTGTCACGTCTGATGGAAGTTACACATCTGCCCCTATTTAAAATATTAGCCTACATCTATTTCGAACAAGGAGAGTTTGTTTTGCTGCCCACCGTGTATGAATGGGGAATGGAGCGAGAAACAGAGGTCTTTCGGACGAGCTTGAATCAAATGAGTTTTACCGCCCATGTTTGACGCCCACCGTGTCGGAATGGGCTCAGAGGCGGTCGTGTCACGTCTAATTGAAGTTACTAACCTACCCCTATTTAGAGCAGTGGAAATCGGGCCGATGGATTGTCCGTGTAATGGGTAGACAGTAATTTCCATCTCCCAAATACTTGGCTTCGGGCAGCCGATGTGGGAGTGGACATTTTGTTGTTTCTTTCGAATTTTGGGACAATAAGCATCCACGTTTACCCTGGCAACTAAATTCGAATCCATTTTGTATTCCTATATGAATCTTTATAAATCATTCTATGTGTTTTTATATATCTTCAAAAGGATGACAAAGATGTATTCCACTGTCATATATGAATATGGTTTACAAATGCCGATACTCAAATTCAGAAAGTAGAATCCAGTTTAAGGTGAATTCGAATATTTGGAACACTTCATGTCCAACTCAAATGTCACACGCAGCATAATGTGTACTCCCATTTAGATATGTACACAGGCAATGTATCAAGATTCAAATACCGAGTCAATCAACCAAGAATGTACGGAACTAACAGACATATAAACACTTATAGAGCATATGGATCAATAATATCAACTAACATACATAAGCCAGGCCGCTGTACTTTTTTTGCTACAACAGCATCCTTTTTTTAGCCAGCATCTTGGCCCTTTCCGATGTGTGCCACTTATGGTCCATCTATACTAGTATTGCTGAATGCACATTCAGCCCGATTGGCATATTTGTAGGTCTGGCACAACAATCCAAATGAAATATCTCCGAGTCTTATCAATTAATACAGACTTGTGCTCAAATAAAATTACAAACAAAAAACAAAAAAACAATTATTACATGATCTCTAAAACAAATGGTTTGATTGATTACATGAACAGACAACACAAAGGTTATTCAACTATGGAAAGAACATTTCACCTACGATTTTACCAGGTAGGAATTTAATTTCCTTTTTTCCTTCAGGACCTTAACAATCTGGCCAGTCTCAGCTTGCTTTGTTTTGAAATCCACCAAATATTTAATGGTTGTCTTGAGTACTGCTTGTGATTGTGTTGTTTGCTTCCTCAACATGTCAACTTCATCTCTAAGTGCAGAAGCAGAATCTCTTTCTACCACTAGTTTAGCCTCTAGAGCATCAGCAGTTGGCAATTCATAATGCACGATTGGGCCGGTGCCACTGCTGTGGGATGATGCAACGTCCATGGGGACCTCGCTCTTTGATCTTGGGCTAACCTGTTTTGCCATTAAAGTTCCGATTGGATTCAAAAAAGTTGAAGTTAGCAAAACATCTCAACTGGGAGTTATAACAGCAAACCAATTAAACAAACAAGGAATTAAAGAGTTTCAATTGGATGCTGAAAAGTAGTTACTAACATCATTGTAACCCGCTATTGCAGCAGCAAAGCAGTTAAACAAACAAGTAGATATTTAAGTTAAGGCAAACAGGTAATTCTTAACAATAAGTATCAAACACATAGATAGGCTAGTCTACAATATGATTAACAGGTTGTGCCATTATGTAATCAGTAGCAAACTAAATTAAGCCAAGCAACGTAATTGAACAATTTTGTAATAAGTGGCTAACTAAAATTCCGAGAAGCAGGTAACTGAACTTACGCTAGTTCTTTGTACATGCACACTGCAACTTCTTTTTCGCTTACATGGTTGTACGAAGGAGTCCATGGCATAAATTGCTTGGATATGCAGTCCCAGTACTTCTTTCTTTCCACACTGCATGGGTAAGTCGAATGGTTAATCTGGTAAGATGGTGCGTCCTTGATATGTTATATGAGGATGTGTAGTCATACTAGTTGTAGCCAAACACATCACACTGGCTTTTACTGTATATTTCATGTGATTACTTTTGGCATATCGAGATCTAAGCAATCTACAATGGGATGAAAAGACTGGCATCCTTCACATTATTGGCGAACTCAGTTCATAGAAACAAGCAATTCAACCATTTTGTGGGTAAATCAAAAGCGCCACTGGAATATTTTTCACTATCCAATCATACATGCAAAAAGGGGCGACGCCACCATAGGGGCTGGTATGGGCGGCCGCCTTCGATGGCTGGAAAGTGTGCACCTAGTTTGAGTCGTCCAGGTTGGCCCACGCTAATTTTGTTCATCCCAACACACGAGCAGGCAATGTAAAAAATGAAGAAAAAAGTTTCAATTTGGATGGGCCAATAACATAAGTGCAAGGCAGGCCCTATAGTAGGCTCGCGGCCCAAATGAGCGCCTCCCATACCGATCGACAACAGGAAAAATCCCAATTCATTCGCTCCATCCTCCGGTCTGGTTCGCTTCTAACCTAGCTGCCGCTGGACAAACCGACACAGCACTTCCTCGCGCCCTCGTTGGAGGGCGGTCGCCGGGCTTCAAGCGAACGGAAGGACAAGAAGATGAAGATCCAACCCTGGGTGTAGCCTGCGTGGGAGGCAGCAGCGGCAGCATGGGCATGGCATCGACCTTGCGCAAACGGACAGTCGCTAATTGCAAGAGTAGGGTGCGCAACGAGCAGGTACATCACATCCCTGATTATATCTAATTCAACTCTTCATTTTCTGGCCAATAGTTAAACCTGACGGTATTGTAAAACTGCTTGTATGTAGGGAATCTATGAAAAAATGAAACCAATTTCTACTTATTTTATAACTCCCCCAATCAATACTGAACTGACTGAATCTGATGTATCTAATCAAGTTTCCGGTGCAAACATACAAGCTCATGTTGTTCTTGAGCCTGAAGTGTCTAATGAACAGACTGCTAATGAAGGATTTGATGCAAACATTTTACATGCTCCTGGTGATGAACATATAGTGTCAAATGAGGGATCTAATGCAAGCATTTTGCAAGCTCATTGAAGGATTTAGTGTCTAATGATGATCTACTATAGTTGAGAGAGACAGAGATTTGCAGGCATTGATGACAAGCAAATTATAGTGCATTTTCATAGCTTGAGGAAACGTCGAGGCCATCTACCAGAAAGTCCCCGTATCATGACAACATAGCATAAATACTTTTCTAATCTGTTGTTTGAAACTATTGGCATACTTGTGCAGGATAGATATATTGATATGCAGTTTGCGCACTGGTTATACGTGCAATTACACTTCGATATTTTCAGCCAGAGAACGAATAATTCAAGCAGGTACAGACCATGTTTGTAGTCCTTGTACACCATGTTGCATTTTGTGTTTTTTTGGTTCTTGCATCATTTAGTGTTTATAAACTGAACTACTTTGGATCATTAGCTGGTTTACAAAGTGCATGTAGCTTGACATTTCTCAAGTTATGTTGATTTCCGAAGTGCAAGTGTCTTCGTATTTTTTAAGTTAAATGTTCGCCCCTGGTAACTTGAATTTGTGGATCAGCCACTGCACACAAATCATACACGAATGCCAGTACGAATTAAATGAAATGCAGGGACTTACGCTAGCTCGTTGTACAGGCTCACCGCAGCTCTGCTTGCGCTTGGGATGTTCCATGTACAAGTCCATGTTACCACTTGCTTGGATGTGCAGGCCTTGTGCTCCTTGCATCCCCCTCTGCATTTTTGACATGGCGAATGGTTGATCAAATAAGTGGAATCAACCTTGATGTTGTACCGGAGGACAGATACTTACAAGGTTATACGGGTGTGCAGGATGTGTACCAGATCCTGTAGCGCCATCATGCTTCGCTAAAATATGGATTTGCTTGTTTCAGATGATATCTCCAGAAGAAATAAGAGTTAAGGTCAGAGTTTCATAGGCGTGTAAGCTAAGAGAGCAGTGAAAGGGTATCCAAACATCGTCGGAATAGTGCACAACGGAGTGATGTGTGGATACCTAGTTCGGGCCGACGGTTGGGCATGCTCGCCTAGCTAGAGTGCGGGTCACTTCAGAGCCGTTGAGGGTGATGCGCTGGCGTTGGTTGGCCGCGCACGGATGCAGACCTTGAGTGGCAGCGGAGCGCTACGATGCGGTGGATGAGACCGTTGGTGAAGCCCCAACGGCCTCGCGGGGCGGAGGTGCAACGATGTGCTCGGTGAAGTAGCCCCGGTGAGCTGGGAGACGGCGTCGGTGAGGCGCACCTGATGCGGTGGAACTCGGTGTTTGTGAGGCACGTCGGTTGCGGTGGCCGACATTGTCGGTGGACCACCCGGTGCGGTGGGCGAGGGCGTAGATGAGGTAGCTCCGGTGCGGTGGTGAAGCGCGACCGTCGTCTTTGTCATTGTCCGGCACAGAGGTGGGGAACGGTGGGGAAAGAGACGAGACGAGGGGTGATTCGAGGGTTGGCGGTGAATTAGGGATTTGAGCAATCTGGGTGCGGAAGGGGACAGTGGAGAAGAGAGATTTTGCAGGGCTGGAATTGGGGCCGCCAGATATTTCAATCCGAAACATGGAAGCGCGAACTTATATTGTCATCATCCTTTTTTGGGGGGGAGGGGGTGGGTGGCTGGGTGCTATGCGTCCGTCCGACACACGCGACCACCCCGACAGGACTATGCTTCGGTGCCTTAAGGCACCTGCCTTTGTGTCCATGACATATGGGCCCAACAGGTGGCTGGCCCACATGTTAGTAATGCAAAGGCAGTTGCCTTTAAAGCACCGAAGCAGCGTCCACAACGACACGACCCTGGTTTGCCTGGTGCGCCTACATTTGAGAATGCAAACGAATCTTCTTTCATTTGCAAACGAATTTGTATGTATTACCATGCCCGTGTTTTCCTTGCAATAATTAGTCATTCGAAACAAGATACTCCATCCGTTCACTTTTGTAAGTCGTTTCAAACAACTTAAAATGAACTGTTTTGCACATTGACTGAAATGTCTTCAAGGTCTTATAAAAGTGAACAGATGGAGTACTATAAATTAATTAATGAGGAGTTATTTGAAAAAAAATCAAAATGGTACCCACGCTAACATGGATTAGAGTGTGTCTCACATAATTAGTTATTTGAATTAGAGTGTGTGTCACGTAGTTAGTTATTTGAATTAGAGTGTGTGTCACATAGCGATCTCCAATTCTAACATGGATTTCGCATTTCACTGTATCCATGCTACTTTTTTAATACAAATGCATATGTATATGATGAACACCATGGTAGTGTGCAAACTTTTGGATGGATTCAAACATATGACCTACAAAATAGCACAACAAACTGAGTCAATTTCAACTTTTCGAAACTTAGTATGGCACGAATTCGAAATAATTACCCGTATGCGTGCTCCTCGGTTCAAATCTTACAATGTACACCGAATTGAAACATCGATATTAAGTCTCGTACTATGTACATTCAAATGTTGGTTTTAGCCCCCCCCCCCCCCCCCCCGCACAAACGCTACATACTTCCTGTATCGGTCAATCTTCCTCTCCTAACCACCTTAGGAAGCTATCAGTTTCCAACACACGTTCATTATTTCTCTCCATGTTTCGATCTCTAAGTCTCTCAACTACGCAACCCCTTTTTCCACTCTGTTGCCAAATGTATTTACGTCACACACCCGCCATTGCACCCCATGCCGAGCTCTCCCCCCCCCCCCCCTCTCCCTCTCGCGCTAAATACATGCATTGCCTATCTAGCCCCCCAACCTCTCGTGCATGCGCATGCACGCACGTTGTATATCTAGGTCACTCCCTCGAGACTGTCTCACTCTTTCTTCCGCACGGCAGGCCACACTCGCTCAATCTCGCTCTCTTTATCCGAGTCTAGTTTAACCTCGTTTTCTTTCACACACAAATGATATATCTCCCTGTTCGGGCCTCGATCGACACACTCTATACTCTCTCACGCAGATTGTCTATCTAGGTCAGTCCATCCAAGCGGCCACCACTCGTTTGACCTCATGGTGGGCCACGCTCACTCAATCTCTCTCTCTCTCTCCGTATGTCTCGATTGACCTCGCTCTTTCTCGGACAAAAACGATATATCACCATGTTTGAGCCCAATTCGACCTATTCACATTGTATACTCTCTCACGCACATCGTCTATCTAGGTCACTCTCTCCAACCCGTCTCACTCTTTCGATCGCACGGCGACCCTATGTGATCGGTTGACCTTGCTTCCTCCCACGCACAAAATATATCTACACGTCTTCACTTACTGGTGGGTTCCATGTGTGCTCTCTCTCTCTCCTCCCCTTTTGCGTTTAGACGCATGGGCAAACAGGAAGAACTCGCGGGCGATGTTGCCGTTGACCATATCTGGACGCGTTCACAAGTCACGGCACCAGTTTCACGTACTAGCAGCACTAGTCAGTGTGTACGTGCAATGCATGTTAATTTGGATGTATATTAAGTGCACGCGGATATTAACTACTAGGATATTATTTGCGTGTTGTCATGTGATTAGCACTAGTTTTGGCATGAAATTAACTGCACGCTAAACATGTTGAGCGCTCGACATTGAAGCAGTCTAGGTCGTTGGATGACAAGGAATACATGTGGCTTGATGACGTTTTATATTTAATTTGACACGGCTCTAGCAGAACATTCAATCGATCAAACCATACATTTCGTTCAGTCTGACTCCGACTTTAAATTATACGACGATCGATATAAAATAAACAGAAATGATAAACGTTCGGATTTTAAGCAGGGCAATCCGAACGTTTTTCATGGCAAATTTAGATTACGTGGCGGCGGCGGGGGCGTCTCACGAAGGGAAGCGGCTCCTCTGCCGTGCTCTGTGTGTCGTCGGGCCACTGACCGACGGCGACGGTGGCGTCTTGCGCCGTTGTTGGCGTACTCCTGGACGTTGGCCTAGCTTCAAGGAAGGCCAAAATGTTCTGGACTTCGGAGCGAGTCGACTGGCGGGAGGAGGCGACTGGCGTTGGTGCAAGGAAGCGGTCGACGACGGCCATCCATGCCGCTGAGGGGGGCACTGGCACCCGCGCAGGGACAGGTGCTGTCAACGACACGGCGGAGACATTCGTGTGCATGGGCACCGACACGGGCACGCACGTCAGTGCACACGCAGGAGCAGGCGCTGGCAGGTGCACGGGCACCAGCACGGGCATGCGTGTCAGTGCACAAGCAGGCGCATGCGCTGCAGGTGCACGCGCGCGTGAAAGTCGGCGGGCACCTCATGGAACCCCGTGGGATCAAGCTCGGCGACAATGTGCGGCTCCCAGCCCATCAATGCCACGGGGATGGGCGCTGGCGTAGTCGGGGCGACGGGAGCCGGAATGGGAGAGGGGACAGGCGCGGTGTCTTCCCGCAAGGCCAGTTCAATCTCGTCCCAAAGCGCCTTATGTTCTTGAGACTCTGGCTGGGTGTCTTCCTCAGGAAACTGGAACACTAAGGGCAGACCATCGTGATGCGGCATGGCGTATGTTTAGGTCAGGCTAGTTGGAGGTAGACGACAGGAGAATCGGAGAGGAAGAGAGAGGATTGTAGCGATACTCCCTCATTTCTGGTTTATAAGGCTCAATTCAAAAATCTCACCAACCAAGGTAGATGGTAAGTGGTGGAATACTTTTTGTAGTTTGCAAAAGCACCCAATTAATGCTCCTGTTTTTCTCCAAAAAAAATATGTTTACCAATGCATTAATTGCAATGCATGCATGCATAAATTACATGCATTGGTCAATTTTCTCTTAATACTTGCATGCAATGATTTAATTTACCTTGGAATCTGAACATGTGATGGGAAACAACAAAATTGAGCCTTATAAAATGGAAAAACTAATATTTTGAGATAAGCCCTATAAACCGGAAAGGAGGGAGTACCGGGTAGTGCAGGGTTGATTTTAAACTACGGCACCGGCGACATTAAAAGTGGGAGCAATTGGGACGACGGTGGGCGGCGGAGCCTGGTCAAAGGGCTCGCCTCCCGGTGAGCCTGCACAACGGTCTGCTCGCACGCCTCCCTGACAGCCGGCGCAGCGGTCTGCTCGCACGCCTCCCGTCGACTCACATGCTTGCTCGGACGGCACCTGTCGATTGCCGATGAGAAGCGGGGACTCATGGCGGCACGTAAACGCCCACGGTTTCAATAGTGAAAGCGTTCGCCTTAACATGACAGGTCTTTCTTCCAAAATACCTTGGCTCTTCATTTGTGCAACTTGTCATAAGCAGCTTGTCTCAAATTGAAGAAAAAACTTACGAACTAATATTTGTGCCATATCACGCGACCATGCTTAGTTTCAAGAATTTATGCTCACTTTTGGATTTTCTGAAATTTAAGATCCAGGATTCGAAACAATATCATAACCTGCATCATGCAATAAATTTTCAAGACGTACATCTGTCCTGTTGTATTTCTTAAGAAAGGATTTGGTCAAACATTTTGCTTAGTTAGACTTCAGACAAGTTATATATGCAGAGTAAAAGGATAATCTCTCCGTACCAGTGCATTGCCTGATATATTAACTCAAGTACTAGGCATGAACAAACAGGCTCAATTCTGTGCTCATCCTGGTGTAGTTGATGGGTGACCTTGACGAGCGGCGACCGAGGGAATTGAACCGTGCTCGGCACGGTAGGTAGCATTGTCTAGTTACTAAAGCATCCCTCCGTTGTTCATCGGTAGTCATTATGGACCGGGGACATGAGGGTAATTTCCTAGGGCTGGAATTCTGGCCGCCAGATATTTCGACTTGAAACGCTGAGGCTCGACCGGTTGGGGTAATGGGGTTGCCTAATGTGCGTACCATGCACGCCACCGAAGGACATGAGCCCGCTTTTTTTAGGATCAACACGAGCCAAGGTCTGGCTGGTACGCCGTTGGGTCCTACCATTCGAGAATACAAAAGGAACCTTTTAAATTGCCGAACGAATCTATGTGTATTACAATACCCGTATTTTCCTTGCAAATACTAATCTCAACGTGGTAATTGATTTATGACGAGTTGTTGAATTAGAGTGAGTTTGTGATATAGTGATCTCAACGTGGATTTCACATTTCATGGTATCCCTAGTAAGTTTTCCAATGCAAATTCAAATTTAAAAGATGAACAACATGGAGGTGAGAAAACTTTGTATGTATCAAGCATGTGACCACACACACACACACACACACACACACACGCACGAACACAACAACAATCCTATAAGTATAGTGCATCTATTTTTCCAAACCATGCATGTATGACACGAATTCAAAAATACTCCTTCTATTCCTAAATATTAGTCTTTTAGAGAGTTCAACAAGTGACTACATACGGAGCAAAATGAGTGAATCTAGACTCTAAAATATGTCTATATACATCCGTATGTGCCAGTCCATTTGAAGCCTCTAAAAGACTAATATTTGGGAACAAAGGGAGTAAAATGTAAGACATCCATGGTCCTCAGTTCAATATTTAAAATGAACATGAAACTGAAACATGAATATTAAGTCTATTACTACAGTACATGCAAATGTTCTGTTTAGGCGGAGCTATGATTGTTGGGGGTCAACCCCTCGACCTTAGATAAAATTGTGGAGCTTTGTTTAGGGTTATCTAGATTATATTTGTCCCCACCCTCCCACCCACTGATTGGTTGTGCACCCCCCACCCCTCCTCCCCGGGAGAATATCATGTGCCCCCATACCTTAGATGCTATATGCCGATACGGGTTGCTTGGAGCTTGTAGATCTGAGATATAGCAGCTCACATGATGTGTCTTAATATTTCTGCAGGAAACCTTGATGAGTTTGAGAATTTCACACAATTTGTACAAAAACTACTTAGATGCCCTTTGATCCCATATCCAACGACCTCGAAGCTCGTATCACCGTAGCATCTAAGATGAAGGAGGACATCATATTCTCCTGTATGTAAGAATATCATGTGCTACCACACCTTAGATGCTTTGGTGATACAAGCTCTTCAGAGGCGTTGGATTTGTGACCCAACACCTCCTCGGTGGTTCGAATGGTTTTTTGCAGAAAAGCCCCAATAGAGTTCGGCCACTGCTTACAAGCACAAAGACTGCTCAGATGCCATTGGATCTTAGATCAAACGACCTCCAAGCTCGTATCACCGTAGCATCCAAGCTGCGATAGCACCTTATGTTTTCTCGCACGGGAGAGTATGAGGTTCTCCCGCACCGTGGATTCTATGGTGATACGAGTTCACTAAGATCTAATGGCCCACAATAGGAGGTTTGAATGTTTTTGCAATATACGGCTGATAGAGTTTGGGAAATGCGCAGAAAGTACAAGTACTACGCATGTGCCATCTGATCACTGATCATAAGACCTAGATGCTCATATCACCATAGCGGGTAATTAAGCTACGGGGAGCACCTAATATGAGCACCGGGGAGCCGTTGGATCGAAGATGCAGCGGCACACACGAGGTCTGAATGTTTTATTTGAAAATAAACCTTTGGAGAGTTTGGAAATTGCGCATAATTACAAAGACTACTCCCAAGCCATTGGATCTCACTTCCAACGGTGTAAAAACTCGTATCACCATAGTATCTAAGCTGCGGGGTGGATGTGATATTCTATGCCGCTGTCATTTTTGTTCGTAAACTTGCAAAATACGTGTATCTCGTGCCGTTACTTGTCTAACCGCACAAAGTGTTTGTTCAAAAAAACCATCCTACACTGAAATATCGGAACAACACACGGGGGTCCCACTTGTCATTAATCAAATTTGGACCTAAAACTAACAAATCTGAATGACGAGATTCGAACTGGCAACCTGGACTACAAAGCGTAAGTCGATAGCCTGAAAAAACGAACGGTTGTTGTCTTTGTCCCATAACTTGATTTTATTTATACAGTACTTTCATTGAGTAGAGTAGAGGGAGTGCTTCGTCAACACGTGCATGACCATTGTCTCACTTACTGGTGGGTCCCAGGTCTGCGATCTCAATCTCTCTTCTCTCCATCGTCTAACCTTTGCACGGGCACACACGAAGAGTGGCACTAGCTTGCCATGGTGTTATTACAACTAAAAAAACTTGGAAAATAGAAGAATCACCTAGAACAAGAGACGTTGTGGCTGGTCAAGACGGAGCTAACCACATCTATCTTCTGTGCCATGTTTGCATGATGAAGCTGTGTGGCTAGTGGGGTATTTTCGACCGACTGGCTGGGTCCCAAGGTCGAACCATAGGTACTACGTCTGATATAGTATATTTTTACACACACATTTTTCCTCCATGCCGAGAGCTGGCACACCCTACCGCGCGGTTTCGGGGTCCTCCCGGGTGGTGCACGCATATAGTATTCTTCCTGACGTGGGACGCCCTACCGCGCGTTTTCTGGGTCCTCCTCGGTCGTAGCGCCGAAGCAAGTAAATGAGTCGTCAAATCACGAAAGACCACCTTTCCCGCCGAGTACATCAGTGAAGCACGGTGGCTAGCTAGTTGGGCTAGTTCGACCGATTAGCTAGGCCGCCGCCACATTTTTTTCACCCCTTTTTTTATCTACTTGCCGGTAGGTAAATATAAATATCCACCGCGGCGTTGCTCTGGTGTTTGGGTGCGGCAGGATTTTTATTTTTTTGATTGACGGGAGCAGGCGTGGCAGGATTTTTAATTTTTTGATTGACGGGAGCAGGCACGGCAGCAATTAGTCACGATGACTCCGCCTGTAAAAACCCACCGCTCCCGGATGTGAGAAGTCGTCGACTGGTGTTTTACCGTGGTGAAAACCAAAAGTTTCCCCGCTCCCTCTGCCTTCCCGTAGATTTCATTGCCTTTCAGCCGTTTCGCCCCCTTTGCTTCCTCTCTCCATTGCTTCTACCTGGTGCCATGGCGGCGCAGCAGATCACGGAGTCCAAGGTGAGGCTCCTGACACAGGAGCTCCATGCCAGGGATGCGGAGCTTAGGACCAAGGACGTGGAGCTCCGTGAGCTCAAGGAGGAGAGGAGTGCCATGCTCCTCCGTTATGTGCGGGAGTTCACGGAGCTTCAAAAGCGGCAGGCGTCCACCACAAAGATGCTCGAGGCGTCGGCGGCGTTGCTGCAGAAAGCGGGAGATACGATAGGCCGTCAGGGGAGCCAGCTGGAGCACGAGCGGGCCGATCGTGACGAGGTCTAGGATCGCCTCAGCCACTTGGTGAACCAAGTTGCCACGCACGTGTTGTGGCTGCGTGATGCCTACCATCTTGCCAGCGCGACAATGCCGACCATCGGGCTAAACCCGTTCGACCACCTGGTCGACTTCAACGAGCTGCGGCTTCCTGACCTGGTCTCCTTCTTCACCTATATCTCCGAGGAGTTGAGCCATCTCCGCGCCATGGTGGGGGCTGAGCTGGACAAGGAGGGGTTGCGGGCTGCCGTCGCCGTTGCCGGGCGAATCCTTTCAGGGCTCCGTCACCAGAATCCATTCGTGCCATTGGACACCGTCTTTGACGAGCTGGCTCCCGTCGACCGGGAGCGAGCTCTGCGGGCAGTTGCACCCTGCATCACCAACGTCGTGCTCCTCGAGAAGCAGAGGGACTTCGGTGGTGCTTAGGCGCCCTCTGCATGGGCATGTCCATGTCTCGGCGCAACATGACCGTTGGGTCAAACTCAGACGGTGTAGATCAGTCACTGTAGCACAAAGCGTGTGGGTGTGTTTGGTTGCATTCTCATCTCAATATAGTTGTTTCCTCTTCGTGTATTTGTTACATATAGGAGTAGTTGACATGCGCACAACATCATTTGTTATCGTCATATCTTACTACACTAGCAACAAGATTGTGTAGTACTGACGTATGAACCACTGCACATGCCTAGTAGTAGGAGCACTGTGTATGTTCAAGTGGCTGACGTGTTTCGCACTCCTCCGTCGTAAGAGTGGAAATGCTTGCTGTAATCATTTTTTCTTTTGAAAAACAGTGGACACGCTCTACCGTGTGGATCCTCCTCCAGCCATGCACTAAATTACTCACTTTCACCGACGTGTGGGACAGCCAGCATCGGGGTCTACCAGCCATGCACTAAATTACTCCGTAGTAGAGGGACGGTAGACTACCCCGATCGAAGCGCCGCAGTAATGCCCAATGAGCCGTCAAATCACAAAACCCCCTCCTTTCCAGCAGTAAGTTGGACGGACGAAGCAACCATCATTTCACTCTTCTCTCTCAGCTTCCTCTCTACCCAACCCTCGCTTCTACCTCATCTTGTTCCTCATTTCTTCAAGAAAACCCCGACCTGCTTCTGCCATTGTTCTTCTCTCCCAAAGAAGGAAAGGTGAGCGTATCAATGGTGTTGATTCTGGCCAAGGCCCGGTCTTGCAACCCCGAGACTGATCCTATAACTCCCTCTCTTTTCTTCTTTTGGGTTTGTGATTATGGTTTCTTTTCTTTTATTTCTATTTGACAGTTTCTTGATGGACGCTGGAGCACCGGCCGAAGTGATGTCTATGGCTCCGGCCAAAACCATCGAGGCTCATGCTACGAAGAAGCGCAAGCACCCCACCGAGACTACCGCAGACAAGCTCAAAGCCATCGCCCTGTCCAAGCCCCCCTCTCCGGGATCCCTCATTAAGCAAGTCTAGGTAATATCTCTTCTTGACGATCTTTTTCTCGATCTTGATCATGTTTTTCATCTAACACGCAGTACTAGTGCTAGTAGTACAACTTTCTGGGTGATCTTGCATGTGATTTTTGTGTGCCAAATGACGGTTCTAAATTCCTCTTTTGACCAAAACATGCGAGCGGTTGACACTAATTTCTTACAGATTACTTTCAACTACTCCCTCTGTCCCAAATTTCTTTTCTTAGATTTTTCTAGATACGGATGTATCTAATACTAAAATGTGACTTGATACATCCGTATCTAGACACATCTAAGACAAGAATTTTGGGACGGAGGGAGTACTTTATGAACATCAATGCTACCTTTTAAGAAGGTATATTTGCCTCAGTAACTTGTGTTATGGATTTTGCATGTAATCCCTCTGCTCTCATGCCTTTGAAGACATGTTCTAGTGTCTTTGTTCACTCATTTCTGTGTGTATATGTAGTCATATATGGAGTATAATATCAAAAATCATCTTATATTTCTGAACGGAGGTAGTAATTAAATATGGTTTCTGTTTGAATTAGAACTAGGTCCGCGGTGGAGATGAAGTTCTCAAAGTCATGTCGTGTGAACTGGAAGACCTGATGATGAGTTCTACTGCTGAACTATCCGGCTGCTGTGTCCTTGTCGCCACGTGTCCTGAACTAGTGTTTTCCTATAGCATTGTTGTCAGGCGTGTTCTCGAGGTTGTACTTGACCACAACAATTCCCTGGTTGTGCCTTCGATTACGAAGGGTGTGGTTCTTGTAAAGCTTCCCAACAAATCTGATGCGGCATGTCTTCATCATCATGTTTATGAGTGGAAAGACCACTCTGTTAGGTTCTCCAAGGTTGACAAGATGGTGATGGTGCGTGTAGACATTTCACACGAAGTCCATGGCCTAGTCAGTTATGCGGGGTTCATTCCATAGGTCGGTGGCAAGAAATAGTCTGCAGAGTTTAGTTAGTGCAACTTTGCTTGTCTGTAGTAAGTACTATTGTTCAGTACTTGATTTGTGTTTGTGAACCCTGTATTGTTTATTAGTACTGCCGCTTTTGGTGTGTGGTCAGTCCTGAGAACGGTCTATGTTAATGTCTGTCCACTCAATTCAGTCTGTATATTTTGAAGTATCCAGATCATATTTTTTGTGCGGACGGTTTATCAATTATGGTTACACTCCAATATCTGTATGCATTGTAGGGTTTATCGCACCCACCAGGATTTCCATTCCCATGGATGTTCGGTCCATATGATTTGTCATGACCTTTGGACTGTCCTGCTTGTGGGAGTAGGCAGGGCCCCTGCATGCCACGCGTAGTTGGACGATCAATCTTCTGTTTAGTACTTCAACATAGTGATTTCCTGGTAAGGATTCACTCGTGTCACATCAAGTAAATCTTATTGATTTACTGTCTAAATCTTATTCATTTAATGTCATGTTTTCTTTCTTTTCCTGCAATTTTACGATGCAGGTTTTTCCATGTGACATTCATCAAAGAATAAACCGTTTGGTTTGCTCTTCGATGGCTATTTTTGCAGGTTTCACTTCTTATGTTGTGTCAGTAACGAAGGCACAGTCCGTCACTTATATTACTGGAAAAAATTGGATCAGTCTGTTGTCTGAGTACAAGCTGAATCCCTATGATGAACTGCGGTTTGGTTTAACAAAAACGCCACAATTAGTCCTTCTCGCGTTTAAAAGAAATGAAGAAAAAAAATGGATCACGGTCACGGATCCTAGTCAAGTTAGAAAGCTGATCATAGCAGACCAGACACGATCGCCGCTGTCTCGCACAGATCGAGCACCAGCAGTTGCTCTAGCACTGACAGCGGTAGCAGCTCAGTCTGATCCAGCTGAGGATTGGGCACCGACCGCGTCAGCGGATCAGTCTGATCTACCGGAGGATCGGGCATCGACAACGGCACCTGCTCCGACACCGGCACCAGCTCTACAAGGAGCACCATCTCCGGCAGCAGCGGCGGCGGCTTCGGCACCTGCACCAACACTTGCACTTGCATCTGCTCCGGCCCGTGCAGTTGCACCGGCAATAGACTCGGCTGTAGTTCGCACTTCATATACCAAAGTCCTTACAAAAATCGACATGTCCAACTTCTTGGTAAGCATTGGCCGCCCAAGTGCTTCGTTTTTCTTTCCATGTTGTTTCACATGATTCACTGTGTTGATCTAACTGTTTGGGTATGTATTCTTGTTTGCAAACAGAGAATTCCTAGAGCAACGAGGGAGTCGTTCAACAATCCGGGCGACCGCGGCCAAGTTTCTCTTACCATGCGCAACCTTGGTGTGAATGAACCTGCTCAATATACCATAAGTACAAAGGATGGTTGCATGATGATTGATGCTAAAGGATGGTCAAGGTTCAAATCTAAATCATATCTTGCGGTAGGGGATGATGTCAAAATCGAACTTTCTCATCAAGGAGAGCTAGTCCAAATCAACTTTGAAATTAGCAGCACGCAACTGCCGTACTGATCTATCCTTTGAGAGATTTTGATGTAATAATCTGGCATGGTGAAACAAGTGTCCTGTGTGTATAAGTAGTACGACAGTATTATTTATCACATGGTATATCGTTGATAGAATTGCAACTCTGGTTGCTGGTTAGGAACTGTCATTCGTTTCCATTCCAATAGCTATCGTGCTTTATTCAATTTTGTGTATTCGCCTTGCGACAGCATCTAAAACCAGCGCCGTACCGATCGCTTGCAATATGAAAAGCGCTGAGGTAGAACACATGGGCCCCCAAACATGCAAGGTCGGCCTGCGGCCCAAAGTCCAGAACCGTGAGCCTATCTGAGTATTATATTCTCAGCTGAACCCCCATAAAAAAAGCTGAACCCCCATAATGCCCGTGCGTTGCAGAGGGAGTATATTTCTCGGCAAGGTGAGCCTATGATATAAAAGATTTGTATATTTCTTTATAGAGGGAGTATCTCTCTGTCAAAAAATATATTTATGTGTAACTAGTTACTCCTGTCTTTCTACTTCCTTTCGCTGATATGTGGGGCAACCGGCAACGGGGTCCACGTGCCATATGCACAAATTAGAGTGCACAACTTCACGGTAGACACATCCCGGTCATAGCGCCGCAGTAATGCCCAATGAGCCGTCAAATCACAACCCTCCCTTTCCAGCTTTAGTAGTAAGCTGGACGGACGAAGCGGCAATATTTCACTGGTCCTGAATCCCCTTCTCCCTCATCTGCTTGTTGAGAGAAAACCCCCTCTCGGGGATTGCATAGGGTTTTCTCATGGAGAACCAGGTACGAATTCTTCATCCATCCCCGATAAACCCAAGTCCCTTGGTCGCAGTTAATCCTAGGATGGCAGCCGCCGCCGTTGATGCATTTTTCTTCCTACTAAATCTAGTGTGTTTCATTTGCAGTGCCCAAAGTGCCAGTACCCTAAAGGTTTCTGCGCCCTCGGCGAGACGCCACACTTGTTCCTTCTCATCCTAACACAGCATTTTGAAACGCGCACATTATGTTCCTAGAATCCTCTTTTCTATCCGGGGGGTGGGGTTTTTTGAACATGCTGTGTTCTCATATTATTTTTCCTGCAGTGAATTATTTGCTCTTCCAGAACACATGTACTCAAGATGCTCGGCCTTGCCATAACTGAATACACTAGTTTAATGGTCATAGTGAAGACAAGCCATGGATATAAGTTCTGAGTTGGGTTCATGAACCAAGAAGATCGCTGCTTTTTTATGGCCGAACTTGGATAAACTTTCTCAAGTGTTACGGACTGAAAGTTGGCGCACGAATGTTGATGGAAATAGTAGAACCTAGTCTCATCTTCATTGCGATCTTCCACCCCGACATCGTTCCAATTGTTCATCCATGTTAGTTTTGTATCTGGTTCTTGCTTGTTGCCTCGATTACTTCTTAATCCACCTATTTTGTCTAACTAATCACAATTTAACTTTAGAAGTAGCAACGAATCTCTCATGAAGATGCTACTTCTAACTAATATTTTCTTATAATTGGTGGCACGTGTAGGTTTTTTCAGAGTTAAGCAGTCTGCTCGTTTGTTACTCTGTAATAACTCGGCTGTTACTAATGGCACTAAAGTTGACTGGATCGACATCCACAAGTTCCTACACTTTATTGATCGTCTTGAGGTCCTTGTGAGGCGTTTCAATGGTGGAAGGCCACGTGGGATATGTGTGCCACTGCTGCACTCGTTGAACAAGTCCAACTGTGTCGAGAAACTTATGGTACGAGATGTTTTCTGTTATATATGTTGTTCATAAACTATTGCTTATACATAGTTTTACAGCTGTGATCTTCTTGAAACAGGAACTGCCGAGTTCTATTGTTCCTATACAGATGCCTAACCATGGTCGGGTCAGACTTGCGCTTGGTCACAACATGATGTTTATGTCGACCTACTCAATTCCCCTTGGAGGTGAAAAGATACTTATTCATGGGTGGTCTCAAATAATGAAGGCCCGTCCATCTTGGAGAATAGGACAGAAGATTATGTTCATGCTTTTCCATGGCTCTAAAGCGAATATCCTGTTTATTGACCACGTTGCGAGATGAAGCCGCTTTCAGAAGGTTGTGGATGCGCGGGGTGGCGCCTGGGGCTTGGCGGCCCCACCCTTGGTTAACTGTAGGCAAAGTAGCACTGTTCGAGGCGTGCTTTGTAAGGTTGAACCTATATAAGTACTCATACTGCTTTCAGCTTTGGTTGTTAAGTGCCCCTGCTGGTTTCAGTTAAGGTTGTTAAGTACTCCTGCTGCTTTTACAGTCTGTCGTGTTTCTTTAGTCCTGTCTTCATCCAGCCGCCAAAACCAAATCAGCGCCGACGGGGCCGCCTGCTTCCGCCTCCCATGGCTGGCTACGCCTTAGCACACACATCGCCGCCCCACCGTCTCCTAAATCGTTAACGCCGACGTCCTCCCCGCGCGCTTTGGTGCACTCGCCGCGGCGCTGCCCTCTCGCGTTGTCAACATGGTCAACAAACAACAGGAATCGGCAGAAGTACGTGGAGAGGATGATAGTAGGGGCCCACCACATCAGCGTATGGAAAAATAAAATGCTTCCTCCTAGTGTTTTCCTGACATCTGGGACCCACGACATTGTGAGCGTATATAGTCAATAGACAAGAGAACAGCACAAGATCGGCTGACACCTGGGACGTAGCTACTCGAGCAGTATTTTTTTTGTTTGGTATTGTTGAGACGGAGCAGGGTTTGAACTGGGCTGTGGCCCGTCTAGCCCGGGCTTATATTTTATGTTCACCATGTGACCAGCCCAGCTATTTTTTCTTTGTGAAAATGAGCCCAGTTTATTTTTTCTGAAGATTACCAATCCAGGCCTACTTATTTTTCTACGCCCTGATGGGCTGCAACTCTTTCAAGATGCCTGCAAATCTTGAAAGTAATATGAAATGGGTTGTAAATATAAAAACAGATGACAAATTGGCAATTACTTTATAATTTCTGAATTTTATCACATTTTCAGATTCCTATTTCACTAGGCATTAACCTAATTTAAATATATCTTCAAAGTACTTTAAATCTGGCTGGACATTTCGGTATTAAAAATAGTTTGGAACCCACAGAAATATGCGAAATTAGCCCTGGCCAACCAAAAAACAACTGCAATAAATTTCATAAGTTTCCATGAGCTATATATAAATTATTAAAAAAGAGGGAGTGGTCTGACTTGTGAGCCTGTTGAGTTGATGCGTATGCAAGATTTTTTTTAGTTATTATATACGTCAACAAACGATTCTAGCAGACGTAACCATTGGATATCAATCCAACGGCCGTCGTGTTTCTTCAATCTCTGATCTTCTTGCTCCAGCCGCCAAAGCAACGCTGGCGGGACCGCCTATTCCCGCCTCTTGTGGCCGGCTGTGCCACCGCGCAGGCCTCAGCGCCCCCTACTACTCCCACCGCTGGCCAGGGCATCCCTCTACTCTCCCACACCCCCTGTTATTCTGCGGCGACGGCAGCCTCACACCACAGCCGAACCGGTGAACGCTCGTACTCCTCTCCGTGTGGGTATCCACTGTCGCATCTTCCCCGGCTCCGCGTCATCCCCTTCCTATGCCTCGTCGTCATCCACCGCCGTGGTGCTCTCGGCGAGGCGTGGTCAAAGTGGTCAACGACCGACTTCCATCGGAAGAGTACTGTATGTGGAGAGGCTGACAGATGGGTCCACTGCGGCCGCAAGGAAGTGCCTCCTTATTACGCGGAAAATAATTATTCCTCCACCTGACAGCGGGGACCCACCGTACGGGCCACCAGTATTTTTCGAAAAAAAATCGTTTCCCCCTAACTGCTGGGACCCACCGGACGGGCCACCGTATTTCGTGAAAAAAAACGTTCCCCCCGCTCTCAGCTCGGACCCACCGGAAGTGCCTCCTTATTACGCACAAAAAAATGAATACTCCCCCGGCTAGCTAGGACCCACCTTGGTGGGAGGCTGACTTGTGGGCCTACTAAGTTGACGGGGATGAAGGGCTTGGTCAACTTAGTCAATATGAACGATTCTAGCTCCAGTGACCGTACGATGTCCATCCAACGGCCGTAGTGCTTCTTCAACCTCTGGTCTTCTTGCTCCAGCCGCCCAAAGCAGCGCCGGTCGTGCCGCATGCTCCTGCCTCCCGTGGCCGGCTGTGCTGCCGCGAAGGCCTCACCGCCCCCTACTATTCCCACCGCTGGCCAGGCCCTGCGGCGACGGCAGCCGAATCAGTGAACCCTCGTACTCCTCTCCGCGCACGCGCGGGCTTCCACTGCCGCGTCTTCCCCGGCTCCCCGTCGTCCCCTTCCTAGGCCTCGCCGTCGTCCACCGCCCTGGTGCTCTCGGCGCGGCATGGTCAACGTGGTCAAGGAACGACTTCCATCGGACGTGGCCTGTACGTGGAGAGGTTGACAGCTAGGTCCACGGCGGCAGCAAGGAAGTGCCTCCTTATTACGCGGAAAATAATTATTCCTCCACCTGACAGCAGGGACCCACCGTACGGGCCACCGTATATCGCGAAAAAACGTTTCCCCCCTGACTGCTGGGACCCACCAGCTACACCTTCGCACGCAAGGAAGTGCGTCTGGGCAAAAAAAATAATGATTCGCCCCCCTGACTGCTGGGATCCACCAGCTATATCTTCGCACGCAAGGAAGTGCGTCCGGGCAAAAAAAGAAGAAAACCAAAACGATTCGCCCCCTGACTGCAGGGACCCACCGGCCCCCCGACTGCTGGGACCCACCAGCTACATCTTCGCAAGCAAGGTAGTGCCTGACAGTCGGGACCCACCTGGTCGAAGCGTATGTAGCGTTGTCATTCTGGTCGCGAACATGTACGTACATATATACTGGTCGATGTAGAGGCGCGCACATGTCGTAGTAGAGGCGCGCACGTGTCGTAGTAGAAGCGCACACGTAGCATGTACACGTGCGTACAGCGGCTAGGGTGCAAGAAAGAAAATACAGCCACGTATGTGTACATACGGGCGGGGTCTCGAACGCCTACTCGCGCATACGTACGACGAGGGCTCGTGTACATGGCCGGGTCGGAACGGAGAAACAGCGTCGTCGTCGTGTTCATGGGGAGGCAACGGAATGCGTCGTGCTCATGGGGAGGCAACGGAATGCGTCGTGTTCATCGGGAGGGCTTGGACGGAACAGGCGATGGAAACGAGGCCTGGCGTATCGCAGAACAGAGGAAACGGCCTTGTGTTCGACCGGCCACGTTCGAAATGGGATCCTGTTCATCGGGAGGGGTGTGGCATACCGCAAAACGGAGGAAACGGACCTCCTACGGTTGAAACGGGGGTCCTATTCATCGGGAGGGGTGTGGCGTACCGCAAAACGGAGGAACGGACCTCCTACGGTCGAAACGGGGGTCCTGTTGATCGGGAGGGGTGTGGCGTACCGCAAAACGGAGGAAACGGACTTGTGTTGGAGCGCTACGGTCGAAACGGGGGTCCTGTTCATCGGGAGGGGTGTGGCGTACCACAAAACGGGACTCCACGGGATATTGTTCATCTCCAGCCTCCACGAGCTACTGTTCATTCACCGTCGACCTCCTCCAGCCTCCACGGGCTCCTGTTCATCCAGCCTCCACCGCGCGCTACTCCACCGGCTACTGTTCAACCACCCCTCCATCGTCTACTGTTCATCCAGCCCTTCACACCACGGGGTCCTGTTCAACCACCCCTCCACGGGCACCCCTCCACCGTCTACTGTTCATCCTGCCCTCCACGGGGTGGTCCTGTTCATCCAGCCCTCCACGGGGTCCTGTTCATCCAGCCCCAACCGGCTCGATCGATCGGGGTCCTGTTCATCCAGAGCCAACACCACGGGGTCCTGTTCATCCAGCCCCAACCGGCTCGATCGATCGGGGTCCTGTTCATCCAGAGGCAACACCACGGGGTCCTGTTCATCCACCCCCACCGGGAACTGTTCATCCAACCCCCCCCCCCCCCCGCAACGCTCACTATTCATCCAGAGGCAGCATCGATCGGCTTCAGTTAGCAGCAGTAGCCAAGGAATCGCTCGATCGGGTTCAGTTAACAGCCATTGATCGATCGCTCGGGTTCAGTAATGCGTAGCATGCAGTGCAATCGCTCGGGTTCAGTTAGAGCCCAATGCCTCGCTCGGGTTCAGTTAGAGCCAACGCCTCGCACACACGCGCGTACGTGTACGAGAGAAACGCGCATAGCTCGGCCCCCGACCTCCCACCGTAACCGGGAACTCCCCGAAATTTTCCTCCCCCTCGCTTCTACCACGGTTTTTTCCGTCGTGGACGGCCCAAAGAATGTCATGCAGCTGCGTCTCCGGCCCACCCAGGACGAAAAGCCCATTTTCTATCATGATTTTTTGTCATAGAAGTAGTAGCCCACCACATGTATGATGATACCGGGTTTTGTCACAATTATCGTCATAGAAGTGTCATATGTATGACAGAAAAAAAATTCGTTCGGCCCAAAATGTCACGGATGTGTCTTTTTTTGTAGTGCATCCAGGTTCCGCTATTGGTTATTGACTGGAGACGTGTCTCGGTCATGTCTACATAGTTCTCGAACCCGTAGGGTCCGCACGCTTAAAGTTTCGATGACGGTTATATTATGAGTTTATGTGTTTTGATGTACCGAAGGAGTTAGGAGTCCCGGATGAGATCGGGGACATGACGAGGAGTCTCGAAATGGTCGAGACGTAAAGATTGATATATTGGACGACTATATTCGGACATCGGAAAGGTTTCGAGTGATTCGGGTATTTTCGGGAGTACCGGGGACTTTCGGGAATTCGTATTGGGCCTTAATGGGCCATACGGGAAAGGAGAGAAAGGCCTCAAAGGGTGGCCGCACCCCTCCCCATGGGCTGGTCCGAATTGGACTAGGGAGGGGGGCGCCCCCTTCCTTCCTTCTCCTTTTCCCTTCCCTTTCCTTCCCTCCTACTCCTACTACTTGGAAGGGCTCCTAGTTCTACTAGGAAAGGGGGAATCCTACTCCCGGTGGGAGTAGGACTCCCCTAGGGCGCACCATAGAGAGGGCTGGCCCTCCCCCTCCTCCACTCCTTTATATACGGGGGCAGGGGGCACCCCATGGACAAAACAATTGATCGTTTGATCTTTTAGCCGTGTGCGGTGCCCCCCTCCACCATGGTCCACCTCGATAATACTGTAGCGGTGCTTAGGCGAAGCCCTGCGTCGGTAGAACATCAACTTCATCACCATGCCGTCGTGCTGACGAAACTCTCCCTCAATACTCGGCTAGATCGGAGTTCGAGGGACGTCATCGGGCTGAACGTGTGCTGAACTCGGAGGTGTCGTGCGTTCGGTACTTGATCGGTCAGATCGTGAAGACATACGACTACATCAACCGCGTTGTGCTAACGCTTCCGCTTTCGGTCTACGAGGGTATGTGGACAACACTCTCCCATCTCATTGCTATGCATCAACATGATCTTGCGTGTGCGTAGGAAATTTTTGAAATTACTACGTTCCCCAACATGACCTAATTGATAAAGGGGTCGAACCAAAGACATTGAACTGGCCAGACCGTTGCTGGACTTGGTTCTTCCGGGTTGGCGGAACCTTGGACCCTGTATCAGGGAAATGTGTTTGGATGGATGAGCAACTGAGAATACCCGTCACGAGGCTTCAGGAGTATATCGATGCAGCGCAGCAAGGGACGTTCGTTCCAGACAGAGAGAATGACGAGCTCACAGTGGCCCTCGGGAAACCTGAGCACCCAGGACGGACACAAGGCACGCCAGGCTCCGTTCCGTGGAAGGCTGGGTTTCCGGACGCAGGCGGTTACAAATGCCAGGAGAGGAGGAAGAAAGTGGAGCATACCCAACTGCAGGCGCTGCACGCAAGGGTACAAGCGATAGAGGAACGAGAAGCCAATCACAGCAAACGACCTGCCGAAGCTTCCCCCGAAGCTACCCTGCCATCTCAGTGGAGAAGCAGCGTGGCTTCCACCGAGCAGCTTCAGCTGGAGCCTGTCTTCACGGCTCCTGCTAGCTACCCCGTGGATGCTATCATGGAGTCTCAACATTGCCACCTTATGACGCAATGGATGAAATTGAAAGTCAATGCGGCTGTTGGCTCTGTTCTACCTTCTGAACCTGGCGCAACCTATCACTGCCGGCCGATTCCAGAAGGATATGCTAGGGTGATGGTGGATGAAATAACCGACGGATTTGAGGACCTCGAGCTTGACCACCCTACGGGTGATGGGGAGACTCGGCTGGGTTCTTCTCTGAAGACTCCATGCCTGTGGTGGAAGGAGCTCATCAACCTTCCGAACTGGATGCCTCCGCCTCCTCCTCCTCCTCCTACTCCGGCGAGTCAGGGCACTCCGCCTCGCCTCCTCCTCCTCCTCCGATGAGTCAGGGCACTCTGCCTCCTCCTCCGCCTCCTCCTCCGGCGAGTGATCAGGGCACTTGATGTCTACTACGCAACCTTCTTCTTGTAGACGTTGTTGGGCCTCCAAGTGCAGAGATTTGTATGACAGTAGCAAACTTCCCTCAAGTGGATGACCTAAGGTTTATCAATCCATGGGAGGCGTAGGATGAAGATGGTCTCTCTCAAACAACCCTGCAACCAAATAACAAAGAGTCTCTTGTGTCCCCAACACACCCAATACAATGGTAAATTGTATAGGTGCACTAGTTCGGCGAAGAGATGGTGATACAAGTGCAATATGGATGGTATATATAGGTTTTTGTAATCTGAAAATATAAAAACAGCAAGGTAACAAGTAATAAAAGTGAGCATAAACGGTATTGCAATGCTAGGAAACAAGGCCTAGGGTTCATACTTTCACTAGTGCAAGTTCTCTCAACAATAATAACATAATTGGATCATATAACTAACCCTCAACATGCAACAAAGAGTCGCTCCAAAGTCACTAATAGCGGAGAACAAACAAAGAGATTATGGTAGGGTACGAAACCACCTCAAAGTTATTCTTTCCAATCAATTCGTTGGGCTATTCCTATAAGTGTCACAAACAGCCCTAGAGTTCGTACTAGAATAACACCTTAAGACACAAATCAATCAAAACCCTAATGTCACCTAGATACTCCAATGTCACCTCAAGTATCCGTGGGTATGATTATAGGATGTGCATCACACAATCTCAGATTCATCTATTCAACCAACACATAGAACCTCAAAGAGTGCCCCAAAGTTTCTACCGGAGAATCACGACAAAAACGTGTGCCAACCCCTATGCATAGGTTCATGGGCGGAACCCGCAAGTTGATCACCAAAACATACATCAAGTGAATCACGTGATATCCCATTGTCACCACAGATACGCACGGCAAGACATACATCAAGTGTTCTCAAATCCTTAAAGACTCAATCCGATAAGATAACTTCAAAGGGAGAACTCAATCCATTACAAGAGAGTAGAGGGGGAGAAACATCATAAGATCCAACTACAATAGCAAAGCTCACGATACATCAAGATCATATCACCTCAAGAACACGAGAGAGAGAGAGAGAGAGAGAGAGAGATCAAACACATAGCTACTGGTACATACCCTCAGCCCCGAGGGTGAACTACTCCCTCCTCATCATGGAGAGCGCCGGGATGATGAAGATGGCCACCGGTGAGGGTTCCCCCCTCCGGCAGGGTGCTAGAACAGGGTCCCGATTGACTTTTGGTGGCTACAGAGGCTTGCGGCGGTGGAACTCCCAATCTATTTTGTTCCCCAAAAGTTTTAGGGTACGTGGGTATATATGGGTGAAAGAAGTACGTCGGTGGACCTCCGGGCTATCCACGAGGTAGGGGGGCGCACCCCCCACCCTTGTGGGCAGCCCGGGACTCCCCTGGTGAACTTTCGGTACTCCGTGGGCTTCTTCTGGTCCAAAAATAAGTTCCGTGGAGTTTCAGGTTAATTGGACTCCATTTGATATTCCTTTTCTTCGAAACACTGAAATAGGCAAAAAATAGCAATTCTGGGTTGGGCCTTCGGTTAATAGATTAGTCCCAAAAATAATATAAAGGTGGATAATAAAGCCCAATATTGTCCAAAACAGTAGATAATATAGCATGGAGCATTAAAAAATTATAGATACGTTGGAGACGTATCAGCACTCAGCCTCCTTCTCCGGAGCGTGGCGGCACTCCGCCTCCTTCTCCGCCTGCGCCGACGCGCCCGAGCAGCCAGCCTCCTCCTTCTCCGCCTCGTCAGCAAGGGCGAAAGAGACCCGCCGCCGCTCCGGCTGCTCCGGCGCATCGTAGTCCTTCTCCTCCGCCTCGTAAGAAAGGAAAGAAGACAGCCGCAGGCGCTCCGTCTGCTCCGGCGTCTAGCAGTACAACCAGAGGCGGGAGGCAATACAGATTCGGTCCTTCTCTGAAGACTCCAGAGAAGTTACCATACAAGAGGAGCCAGGAGGAAAACGCGAAGATCGTGCGAGCCGAAGTGACAAACTTCTTTGAAGGGGTGAAAGCAAAGAAACATCCACCTCCGGAGGAGAAGGTAGATCCGGTGAAAGCGAAGCGCACTTTGGATGCCCTGAGGAAACCACCAAAGTCTCCGCCAAAAACCAACTATGAGCGCGTTACTAAAAAGGTATATCTCGAAGCGGAGCGGTCGGGAAGTACTATCAATGATCGAAGGTTAGCAGAACGACGAGCTGGGAAAAAATTGCCCAGCTCGGCGAACAAGCGAACCAATCGTGCCCCCCGCTCAAGGTGTCTAGTGATATCGTTGCTAATGGTCTGAGGATGGTGTCCGGTTATACCAATCTTGGAGATTACCTGCCCGACGACGTACATTATGATTTCTTGGAGGGACGAACACAGATACCATTACGGGAAGCCTCTCGTCAAAGATGAAAAATCTCTAACAACGATGATGCGAAGATTGCATGATTGGTACGTGAAAACCTGCAGAGAGTCTGGGGGGACAAATACTTTAGAGGAGCACGACCTCGTTGGAATTGATCTGTTGTCTATTCCATTTGAGGAGTTCTTCCAGTTTTACAATCAAAAGGCCCTCGATAAATTAACTATCACTTGCTATTGTCTGTAAGTACTACTTCTGTCATTAAGTCTCTACATATAGCTCAGCTCTTTCATTGCATGTATTTATAATTATCCTCACTATATTATGCAGATTGAAGATCGTCGAGTGTAGAAAAGCAGAAATGTATGATATTGGGTTCATTACACAAATCTCATAGATGAATTTACGGTTAAAAAGAGCGCCAAAGAAGCCGAGGCCAACTTGCTCAAATCATTGATAATAAATCAAAAAAAGATAAAATACTCTTTCCTTACAACTTCAAGTGAGTGTTACTGTCTTGTGCATATTCGATTTACCTTATTACTCGAGCAAGGTTATAGTAATGTAATTGATGACTTATGCATGCATGCGCAACTTCCACTATATTCCCTGGAGATTAAGCTTGAGCAGGGACTAGTAGTCGTCTTAGACTCGAGACGAAAAGATCCCGAGACCTATGCGGACATGACTAAAATTCTCAAGAAGTAAGTTCAATCGATCTTTATCGCACCATATCGACAACTTTTTGTTCATTTCCTGATATCTCAAGTAATAATTATTTTACTTGTCTTGCAGGGTTTGGAAAAAGTTCACCGCAGAAGCTCCGGGACTGCCGAAGGAGCTGCGATATACATACCCGAAAGTAAGTACTACTAGCTAGCTAGTTCCGCGCATCTCCCGTTGATTCTAGCTACTTTCATCAATGCCATTTATAATGCTTCATTATCAGTTTGATTGACCTCTATTTCTCGTAAAGTGCTTGTGGCAGGAACAAGGGAATGATTACTGTGGATACTATGTGTGCGAGTTCATCTACAACGCGACTTGCAAAAATAAGCGGGGCTACTCTAAAAGACAATATGAAGTGCGTAAGCAATAATATTCACAATTTCATTTTATTACACCATCATTTCAGTTGAGTTTCATTCATATATATGTATTAACCCCCATCTTCAAATTAGACATGGAAAATGCAGAATGAACTCCTACCAGAAGATCGCATGAAAGCAATTCAAGAGGAATTGGTGGGATTCTTTTTTGACCACGTATCAGTAAAACCGGAGAATACCATGTGAAACTTGAGTTCAGATGCTAGGGAATTGTAAGAGATCTTACATATTGTATATGTATGTAGCCAGTAGCGTCGGATAGATAATACGAAAACTTGTTGTTCGACCAATCTCTCGGAGAAGGAGAGGTCGATCATTTCTCTCGGTATGCATGACAGACTTCTGTACTTAATGGTTTCCTTCATTTGCTTACTAGCTAGCGTGTTGGAAAATGCAGAATGAACTCCTACCAGAAGATCGCATGAAAGCAATTCAAGAGGAATTGGCGGGATTCTTTCTTGACCACGTCATCAGTAAAACCGGAGAATACCATGTGAAACTTGAGTTCAGATGCTAGGGAATTGTAAGAGATCTTACATATTGTATATGTATGTAGCCAGTAGCGTCGGATAGATAATACGAAAACTTGTTGTTCGACCAATCTCTCGGAGAAGGAGAGGTCGATCATTTCTCTCGGTTTGCATGACAGACTTCTGTACTTAATGGTTTCCTTCATTTGCTTACTAGCTAGCGTGTCGAGGGCCTCTCTATACGTATAGTACGTACTGTCGACCAAGCACGGAGATAAGAGAGGAAACTTCTCTCTATTAATTAATTAGCTACCTAACACAATATATGAAACACATTAATTAATCATACAAAACCCCCAAATCTTCCCTCCTCTTTCTGAAAAAAAAACAAAAACCCTAGCCCCTGAACAGCTGACGCGTGGATGCCTTTTGGTCCCGGTTGGTGCCATCAACCGGGACCAAAGGCCCTCCCGCATGGGCTAGCAGCACCGGCCACGTGGAGGCTCATCTGTCCCAGTTCGTGTAAGAACTGGGACTAAAGGCCTAGGGCTTTAGTAACGACCCTTTAGTCCCAGTTCAGGAACCGGGACAAATGGGCCTTACGAACCGGGACAATAGGCCCTTTTTATACTAGTGATGGGGTGTAGTACTGAAGATATACTGCACTGAACTGAACTTGTGGCACATACTGGCTTCTAGAGTAGCATGTGAAGATATACTGCACTGAACTTGTATCACATATAATTGCAGGGATGAGCACATAAAAAAGTTGGCTTCTAGAGTAGCAGGTGAAGATATACTGCCCTGAACTTGTATCACATATAATTGCAATGATGAGCACATAATAAGGTTTTCTGGATAGGGATGCAAGATACATGGATGTGACACATTGAGTAAAAAAACAAAAGCATACACATTCTTTAATCCATCCAGGTAATACAAATTTTATTGACAGACAATAAATAGACATATTCATGTGGCAAAGAAAGGCAGGAAAATACTGATAGACCCAGTGGATCGGGGTAGGCTAGAGACTCCGGTAGACCTACCTTCTGCCTTGCCTTGCGAGGAACTCCCGGTGCCGGCCATGGTGACGGTGGCCGGTGATGGCAGAGAGTGGATGGCGGCGGTGGTGATGACAGAGAGTGGATGGCGACGATGGTGGAGCTTCCCGTGAGCACCGCGCTAACCCTAGATCGGTAGGGAGTATCGGTGGGGTTTGTGGCAACGATTAACCTCGTGAAATGTGCCTCGGCCCCCACCTCTGTTTATATAGCGCGGGTCACAGGGGCCCACCAACCATGGTTTGGTTGGGCGCCCCCGACCAGGGCGCGAGTCAAGGACCCGTCGAGCCGTTGGGCTCGATCGGGAGGAGATCAACCTAACATTCTCCCCCTTGATCTCAACTTTACTTTTAACTTTATACTTTCTAGTTTATTTGTTTCATCACATATTGGTACATAGAGCATGTTTCATCGTCACAGCTTAATTGCCGTTAGAATCATACAGCTACAACATACGTTATGATCAGAAGCAAATTCTGTTCCTTTTGGGCCTATCCAGGAATTATAAGGCTTTCCCTTAAACCCATGCCGGCTAAGTGTTCCTTGAACACATTGGGTGGTAAGCCTTTCGTTAGCGGATCCGCAAGCATATCCTTTGTCCTTATATGCTCGAGACTTATAGTTTGATCCTGGATTTTATCTTTCACAACATAATACCTTATCTCTATTGTTTTGGCAGCATTACTCGACTTGTTGTTGTGAGCGTAAAATACTGCGGGTTGGTGGTCGCAGTACATCTTTAGTGGCTTGTGAATACAATCTACCACTTTCAAGTCGGGTACAAATTTCTTTAGCCATATCGCCTGCCCCGTGGCTTCGAAGCATGCTATGAATTCTGCATACATCGTGGATGATGCAACTATTGACTGCTTGGAGCTTTTCCACGAAATAGCTCCCCCACCGAGAGTGAAGATGTATCCTAACGTGGATTTTCTATCATCTCTGTCCCCCACAAAATTTGCGTCTGAATACCCTTTTATCTCTAGGGATTCACTTCTCCTGTATATTAGCATGTAGTCCTTCGTGCCTTGCGCATAACGCAATGCTTTCTTTACCATCTTCCAGTGCTCCATGCCTGGATTCTCTTGATATCTACCGAGTACCCCGGTGATGAAAGCTAAGTTAGGGCGAGTGCACACTTGTGCATACTGTAAGCTGCCAACTGCCAAAGCATATGGTACTGCTTTCATTTGATCGATCTCGTACTGGTTCTTGGGACATTGGAATTTCCCAAAACTATCGCCCTTAACTATATGAGCAGGCGTGGCTTTACTCGCATGCATATTATACTTTTTAAGAACCTTTTCTAAATATGCTTTCTGCGATAGTCCTAAGACTCCATTGTTTCTATCTCGGTGAATTTCTATGCCCAAAACATATGATGCTTCACCAAGATCTGTTATGTCAAAATTTGAGGATAAGAACTTCTTTGTTTCTTGTAGTAGACTAACATCACTGCTAGCAAGCAGGATATCATCCACATACAAGATTAGGAAAATATATTTCCCATTTTTTAACTTTGCATAAATGTAATTATCCTCAATATTTTCTTTAAATCCAAAACTTTTAATCATTTGATTAAACTTTAGATACCACTGCCGAGAGGCTTGTCTTAATCCATAAATGGATTTCTCCGGGCGGCATCCCATATTTTCCTTGCCTTCCATGATAAAAACCCTTGGGTTGTTTCATGTAGACCTTTTCTTTTAAAACACCATTCGGAAATGACGTCTTAACATTCATTTGAAGTAACTCCAAATCAAAATGAGCAACTAATGCCATTATGATTCTGAAGGGATCCTTACATGAGACTGAAGAAAATGTCTCATTGTAATCTATCCTTTCTCTTTGTGTAAATCCTTTTTTTCACGAGTCGTGCTTTATACTTTTCTACATTCCCTTTAGAGTCATAATTTTGTAGACCCAGCTCCTTTAGGAATTTTCTCTAAGTCCCAAATATCTTTGGAACTCATCGATTTCATCTCATCTTTCATTGCCTTCATCCACTTCGATGAATGAGGGCTTCTCATGGCTTCTTCATATGAGGTGGGATCTTTTTCCATATGAACCATTTCTGTGTTATAAACTTTAAAGTCACTAGAAATAGCTGACTTTCTTGGTCTTCTAGACCTTCTAAGGGCCTCAGTTTCTGGCACATTCTGTGCCTCAACTTCTGGCACTTCTTCTAAAATTTGCTGTTGCACCTCCCTTTCTTGCTCAACAACGGGTTTCAGTCGGCTCCTGACAGACAGGTTCCGGGTCTACCCCCAAGGTTGTCATGGGTGGAGTTGCAATTGGTAGTGAGAAAAATGGCTCCTGAATCATCGGATTAGGTGCATGCACCCTCTTCTCCTCAAGATCAATTTTCCGAGCTACCAAGCTCCCCCTCATCATTTCGTCCTCTAAGAAGACTGCATGTCTCATTTCTACAAACTTTGTATATCTGTCTAGGCAGTAGAAACGAAAACCCTTTGATCTGTCTGGATAGCCAATGAAGTGGTAACTCACTATTTTGGGATCTAACTTTGCAATGTTTGGATTAAACATTTTGACCTCAGCAGGGCACCCCCACACCCTAAAGTGTTGTAGGGAGGGCACCCTTCCTGTCCATAGCTCGTACGGTGTTTTGGGCACCGACTTGCTTGGCACTCTATTGAGAATGTGAATGGCGGTTTTAAGTACCTCCATCCATAACCCCAATAGCAAGTTGGAATAACTCATCATTTTGCGCACCATATCCATAAGTGTACGGTTGCGCCTTTCAGCTATTCCATTCTTTTCTCCCAGAGTGGGATACGTTAAAAGCACCTGAGTTATCATATCTTTTTCTTGCCAGAATTTCTCCCGCTATACGGGATTTTTGACATAATATTATGTCAACTTTACCCCGTTACGCAGGTATTTTCCCAGACTTTTCCCGCCATGCAGGTTTTATCATAATCATCTTTTCCCGCCACGCGGGTAATTCCCTGTAAGGGAACATAAATGCCAGAATTGGCTCTTTTGACTACATATTCAATCATCAAATTTAGGAATAAATCCGAATGCTCTTTGACACACATGCTTGATCCGACGTTGGTCAAATTAAACACACATGTTGTTTGAAAAATCTTCTTCATAGAGAGTACATGAAAGACAATCATCAAAAGACTCTCAATGATCTGTCTCTTTTCTTTTGACGCCATTCTTTAGAGAGAACATACTCCCTCACGCTATGACCTTTCCTGGTCATCTTTCAGGTCACAAGTACCCGGCCATTCGCTTTCACGAATGAAAGCATGAAAAACTTTTAGTCTGAGAAAACATAGCCAATAATCAACAATAATAGGCATAAAAATAACCCTACGTTGGTTTGGTTAAAAGAAAACACATTAAACTTTTGAAACTTTCTTTTATATTCTAAATCATCGTTGTGGCAGAATTAGAATAAACATCATCCTTCTACATTAATTCCACATCACCGTTGGGCGGAAATGAAAATAATGCATATAACTCATAAACAAAGTATTTCTATTAAACAATTTTGCTAAGAACTAATCATCATCAACTTTATTGCAGCGGGAACAAGAAATATACATTTCTCTAGCTCAAGAGCATTTCTTGATCTTTATCCGTTCTCTGAAAATTGACCACCTTGATACAAAATTTATCAGAGACTTAAACTTTGAACATAAGACTCATAAAATTATAGCACTTGTTATCATCAACGTTGGTCAGAAAATAACAATACCATATTTTAACTTTAAAACAAATATCTTTCTTTTGTCATAGTGGTAACTATCTGCATCTTATTTCACCCACAGGGGAAAAACATTGCTAAGAACATTTCTTCCAATTAAATTTTCCCGTTGGTTCCAATTTAATTGAAGAATAAAACTTTTACTTTGCAGTAGAAACTTTACAATATTCTATTCAAAAACAATTCTGTACTCTTTTACTCTCTAAGCAATTTTAACCGGTTGGCTCAAAAATGCATTAGAGAAGCAACAATTTAATCTTTTACTTTAGTTCTATTCACTTTTAAAAGAGCACCTTTAAATTTCAATAATAAAACATGATCATGTTATTAATAACGTTGGTCACAAAAATAACATAATCATATTCATTCTAATAATCACTTTAATATGCTCTTTAAATATAATTATATCTAAACTTTTATTTTCTTTGTAAAAGAGCACTATTAATTACTTACGCAGCGGAATATCATGAATAAAAATTCATGAACTTTTACTCTTTACATAAAATTTTCTTTGACCGAATAAAAAATCATTAACTTTATTATTTTCTTTATAAAAATTCATGAACATTTCTTTTTCTCGACAAAAGTTTCTTTGGATTAATTTGAACAGAAAGACTATATATATAATCGCCAGCTCCAGCCTGGTGCGGGAGGCCCGCAGCGGCCCACGGCCTGCACCCCCGTGCGCTCTGCCGCCCGAGCCACTGGGCCTACTGCGGGAGAGGGCGACGCCGCCCATCTCCTGCGCCCGTACTGCCGACGCCGGCCTGTGCCACTTTGGGCCCAACTCGCGCGGCTTCGCCTGTAGCTGTTGGCCTTGGCCCAGCGCGCGCGGCTGTTGGCCTCGGCCCAGTCTACCTGCTAGTGCACTTTCGGTCCACTTGGCCCGCAGCGGCTTAGGGTTTGCTCTGCAACGGTCGGATGCAATCGGACGGACGCGCGTGCATCTCGGTAGCACAAAACCACCTAGCCGGCCTCACAGCCCGAACCCTAGCCTCATTATGCTTCTCCTCTTGCACGCGCCGCTCGTCTCTCTGTCGACCGGTCCGGTCGCGCCGGTCGCCGGCGACAGCGTCGACGGCCACAGCGCCGCGCCGACCTTTTCCTTCCCCTCTTCTTTCCTCCTTTGTGCCCGCTCTTGCCCTCTACTTCGTCTCTATCCCGTAGTGGGGTTTCGGGCTTCGCCTGCCGCCGGCGATGGCGATGAACCACCGTGGCACGCGAGCCCCTTTCCGTTCCCCTTCCCCTTCTTTTCTTTCTCCTTCCACCTACAGCTCCAACACGAGAGAGAAAGGCACGCGGCTGCGCCCCCTCTGACCCAACTGTTTTCTGTGGTCGTCGGCGTCGGAGCAACCCGGTGGTTTTGCCGTTGCCATTCCCTTCGCCGGCTGCGCGTTCCCCTCTGTGGTGAGCGCGCCGCCGTCGAAAGGATCGGCCGCGGTGCACTTTGCCCCTTTCAGGGGTTGGTTCTTCATCCCTGCACCTCGGCTTGCCGATGCGTGTGGGGATCGAGAGGAACAGGCGCGGCCATGACGGCGGCGCACTTTGCCGGCGAGGCCCGAGGCCATACTCCGGTCAACTTTTGTGTTTTTTTTGTTTGCTTTTCTCTGCCCTGCTATGGTTCTTTGGGGAGGGATGGAACTTTTGCTTTGAATTCTTTCTACCGAAAAGGTCTAACCTGATTTGGCTCTGATACCATTGATAGACCCACTGGATCGGGGTAGGCTAGAGACTCCGGTAGACCTACCTTCTGCCTTGCCTTGCGAGGAACTCCCGGTGCCGACCATGGTGACGGTGGCCCGTGATGGCAGAGAGTGGATGGCGACGATGGTGGAGCTTCCCGTGAGCACCGCGCTAACCCTAGATCGGTAGGGAGTATCGGTGGGGTTTGTGGCAACGATTAACCTCGTGAAACGTGCCTCGGCCCCCACCTCTGTTTATATAGCGCGGGTCACAGGGGCCCACCAACCATGGTTTGGTTGGGTGCCCCCGATCAGGGCGCGAGTCAAGGACCCGTCGAGCCGTTGGGCTCGATCGGGAGGAGATCAACCTAACAAATACATCCAGCTCGCAAACCGTGTCTTCGACATCTTCTTTAACTACCAGCTCCTGCTGGGCAACCCCCACCTCGCCCTATCAGTTTTTGCTGTTTTTGCGAGATCAATCGACGATCTATGCGATTTGTTATTTGTTAGGCGTAAAATGATGGCTCTCTGTGAGTTATCCGAAATATGGTACTAAGTTGTTGCTCTAACCCCATATGTGATGGTTTTGAGTAAATACTTCTTTGTTTCTTTTTTGAAGGGAAACTATACTCCTTTATTGAATAACGATGTCCCAGGGTATAGTTACAATATCATCATGAGGCTGTAAAAATCAAACATGTCTACCAGGTGCAAGATTTAAGGAATACTTAGCTAGACTATTTGCTTCTACATTTGAGTTTCTGCTTTCATAAATGAAATTACAATAACTAAAACCAACCACACGGGCTCTTATTTCTTTAATTATAGCTGCATGCCCATCGATCACTTCAACTAGTGGCCCACATCAAGGCCATGCGTCCTTCAAGCCGGCATTTCCTAAACGGCGCCCGTTGCGCCAGTTACAGGCATCGGCGCAAACGGGCGCACACCCCCGCCGCACGCCCGCGCCACCCTGGGTCGGCCCATTTACTTTTTTTCTTGTTGAAAACAAAGCAAAAATAATCACGCGCAACGAGGGATCGAACCCTAGATTGCTTGATTGAAGTGCAGCACAATCACCATCAAGTTAACCACGTGGGTGTGTCCATAAACTTCTTTCTCTTATTTTAATCTTTATGTAGGTCATTCGTTGGTCAGTTTCTGGACCTTTTTTATCTTGTTCCTTTTTCATTTTCATTTTCTCATTTCTGTTTTTTCCTTAAATGCGCGAACTCTTTATCAGGTTCGTGAACATTTTTCAAATACGATGAACTTATTTCAAAATCTATGAACTTTTTTATATTCAATGAACTTTTTTCAAATTCAAAGAACTATTTTTTAAATCTGATGAACTAATCTAAAATCAGTGAAATTTTTTCAAATTTAATGAACTTTTTTTTCAAGTTTGATGATTGTTTTTTCAAACTCGATGAATTTTTATTAAAAGTTGTGAACTTTTTTTTAAGTTTGTGAATTTTTTTTAAAACCGATGAACTTTTGTCAAAATCAATGAACTATTTTCAAATTACATGAACTTTTTTAGCAATGGATGAACTTTTTTTAAAATTCATGAACTGTTTTGAAGTTTGTGATCTTTCTTTAAAAATTCGTTAACATATTCATTCACTTTTTTTCTTCTATTTTTTTGATTTTTTTATGTTTTGCCTTTATTCTTCCAAAAGTTAATGGTTGACCGGTCAAACGCGATCGAGTGAACCAGGGCGACGACCCGACGTGCGGAAGCGAGCGAATCGACATGTACGGGACGAGCGAACAAGCACGAGGCGACCTGGGCCGGCCCAGTTCGCGTGCGCGTGGGCGCCAGTCCCTCGAGCCGGCGCTGAAGGCGCCCTATAGGGCTCCCCTTCAAGCCATGGCTTGTCGTGAAGTTCTTTTACTGCGGCAAGACCTGAATTTAAGAGCAGCTATTGTTGCATCAGACTGTGCAATGTGATACGCGGTATCGAAGAAGGCAGCCAAGGCATGAGCTCGATGATAACAGAAGAAATACGAAGGATGAAGACGACGGCTGGAGATGTATCTTTTAGATATGAAAGACGTGAGGCAAACTTCGATGCACACCATATAGCGCAGAAAGTCTCTTGAATTGATGTCAGGCTGCTATTTGAAGAGCAACTAGTTAACGAACGCTCCTTCGGGAGCCTCGCAACGATCAGCGCCACTTGGCGCGCTCTCAGTCATTCGCCACGTGTCGCGCTCTGGAAACTCCGTCCGGATTTGTTTTTATTTTATTTTTCGCACGCGTTTTCGGCTTTTTAAACGTGTTTTTTTGGTATTTATTTTTTCGCACGTGTTTTCGAGAGTCACGGCGTGCTTCTCGGAAACGGAAAAAAACGTGTTTTTTTTCTTTTTTCCTTTCGCGAGAGTCACGGTTTTGCTTCCGCGAGAGGTACGAGTGTGCTTTCATGAGTCAGGGCCGTGCCTCTCGGGAACGGAATAAAAAACACGTTTTCTGTTTCTTTTTCTTTCGCAAGAGTCATGATTTTGCTTCCGCGAGAGGCACGGTTGTGCGAAACGGGAAAAAACGCGTTTTTTGCTTTTTTTTCCTTTCGTGAGAGTCACAGTTTTTCTTCCGCGAGAGGCACGGTTGTGCTTTCGCGGGAGTCATAGCCGAGCCTCTCGAAAACGGAAAAAACGTGTTTTCTGTTTCTTTTTTTTCGCAAGAGTCACAGTTTGCTTCCGCGAGAGGCACGGTTGTGCTTTCGCGAGAGTCACGGCCGTGCCTCCTCGGAAACGAAAAAAAACGCGTTTTGTCTTTTTTTTCCTTCCGCGAGAGTCACGGTTTTCCTTCCGCGAGAGGCAAGGTTGTGATTTCGTGAGAGGCATGGCGTGCCTTTTTCGGAAAGGGAAAAACCCCTGCTCCCGGTTCGGTTTTTTCATTTGGTTTTTTTAGTGAAAAAAAGTTCGTCAAAACCTATCAACATAGGATCTAGTTTTGAAGATATCGATGCGAGAAATCCAACAGTGAAAGCGCTTTGAGATTTGGACACATAGTTTGAGAGATAAAACATTTTGAATAAACGGATCTACGAAAAAAGGGAAAACTTATAGGATGTGACAAGTGACGTGCTGCATGTGCACCACTTGTCATAGCCTGGAGAGTTGGAGTGATCTTTGCAACGAGTACTCCTCAATTAATGATTTCGCGCTATTTGTGGCTTTTGGAACCCCCTGACTATGTACATCTTGAAATTAATTAATGATAGGTCAGGTGGTTTTCTCTAAAAAAAACATGCGCCATACATCTTACTCTTTTTTCTTGCTCAAAGGATTTTTTTTTCTTTGTGTTCTAGCAAACGTTCATATACTTTTTTTGCGAATAACATTCATTTAGATATGTGTACATATTACATTCGCTCCATGTTTATTTCTGACTTATTCGTCATGTAATTTTATATATAAAAAAAAGATCTCCAGATTGTTCTGTGTGGTTGGTCTCACGTATGCATTTGCATTTTGCAATCATTGATTTTTTTTTCATGTGTAAAAAGACCAATAACGCAACCTTGGTACTACGTGTGTCACAGATCTAGTGCATGACATGGCGCAGCCAGCTCAGCAGTGTAAAGAGAACATGCCAACTTATAGCAAACAGAGTTACAAGAAATACAAAGTTAAAGGGAACGTGCCATTTTTATTGTCAGTATGGTGCTTAATCTGCATTGTGTACTAAATTATAAATTTTTAACCCTCATTGTATACTAAAATTATAAATTTCTGTTATGGTTGATAATCTTTATTTACTGCAGCTATATTTTATTTGTTCGTTGAGATATACGCACACTATAAAGCCAAACGATGGGTAGTCAACCTAGCCTATGCTTGATTATAGTACTGAATATGCTTTTTCGGTGACAACCTAGCCCATGCTTAATTATAGTACACATTATTCCTATTAAAAGCTGTATTAAATCCTAAATATTTATTCTTCTGGTAATGAAATGAATGTGAGGAATAACATCTTGCATTGGTAGAAGAAATTATGTTTTAGTATTTCGATTTTTCTTATGTTTTATATGTCTTTTTATTCTTATGCTTGAGTTTATTGTTTTCATTTCTGTTGGAGATGATTGTCTTTAACCTAACTCGCAAATTGTACAATGTCTAAATTTCTTAGCTATTTGCAAAGATTGATTGGCTGAAATCACAATTCTCCTTCATGATATTCCGCAACATACATTTTCACCGCCATGCATATTGGGTTTAGGAGCGTGTGATCCTTTTTCTCCTGTTACCAATGCACGAGCATTTTTGCTAGTATAACAAAAAGACCAATAACGCAACCATGATACATTTATGTCACAGATCTAGTGTATGTCATGGCACAGCCAGCAGCTCAGGAGTGTAAAAAGGGATCGTGCAAACAGAGTTACAAAAGTATACAAAGTTTTAGAGATACTTAAGGCAGGAAATTTTGTGTTTTGTTGTACGCGTGCAACGCATGCGTAGAGGAAACATTCTACAGCTCCACCTCATATATTCATCGATCCCGCACGGTCATTTTATTTTATTCTATTAGAATAGACATGCATGCATACAATTTATCATCCAGCAGCAGCACACTAGTGTACGCACGTCTAAGAAGCACCGAGAGCTAGTGGAGTTAATTAACTGAATTAAGTACTACGATTAAGCAGGAGCTGGACCACCGCGAGCGCGCCGGCGGCGTCCTTGATTTTGGTCTCGTCGTAGAGCTTCTCGGGCCATGTGTAAGTAGGTCCCTGCTTCCTCCACGCTAGTATGGCAGTAGATAGGTTTCCCCAGTTTTGCATGTAGTAAGGTTGGCGATCGTCGAGCTTCACCGTCGCCGCCTGGCCCCAGCCAGTGCTGAGGGTAGTGGAGATGGAGGAGAAGCGGACCGCCTCGCAGACGGTGATGAGCATGCGTGCCAAGGCGACCTTGGTGGCCTCGTCCGGCCCGCCGGCGGCATGAGCATATGCCGCCAACTTCTTCACGGCTGCTTCCGCCGCCGTCTTCCCCAGTTCAAGGTTGCTTACCTTCTGCTTGACTTCTTTGCTCTTCTCGCCGCCGAGAAGCGCCCTGTAGGTGTCCTCGCATTCGAGGAACGTAGCGCCGTGGATCAGCGGCTGCTTCCTCCCTCGCGCCACCGCGGAGCGGAACTAGTACCAGCTGCCGCTCTGGGCCTTGAATCCGACGAGGTACACGTTGTCGTCCCTCAGCGCCAGCGTCACCTTCTTGTCGCCCGCGCTGATGGGAACGTGCAGCCACCTCGCCGGCGGCTGCTTCTCGTGTTGCAGGGGGAGAATAGGATGGCCGTTGACGTTGTCTGGGCTCGGGTGAGCGGCCATAGTGGCACGGAGCTGGTTGATGAAGGCCATGTAATCGTCATTGTCGATGTTGTACGCGGCCGTCACGACCACCGGCTGTGCAGCTGCGAAACCTGCGTCAAAAAAAAGGAAGACCAAACACAACTTTAATTAGGGGATTCAATTCAATCAACGAGAAGAAGAGCTTGACGAGAATTGTGAGAAAATCAACCAGCTGCAGACGCAAACACTGCTAGCAAGGCTAGCAGGCAAACGGCGGAGGAAGACGAGCCCATCCCTGCAGCCGACTTCTTCCTTCCTTCCTTCTTTCTTTCTTTTTTTGCGGGGAGACTTGTTCCTTCTGTCTGGCTACGTAGTACACTTACTTTGTGCGAGTCTCGACCTGGAGTAGTGCTCCTTTTATACCCGGTTTCAGCTGGCGTCTTACGCAACCTTGACAAGTACTACACCACTCTCTAGGTTGTAGTGTTAATAAGAGCAAGCAGCGGTTTTTTTGCATCCAATTAATTGCTGGATTTCCCTGTTAGGATAAGCGACGATTCCCTTCCAAGGGGGACACAACACATGCTTTGTTTTGGCCTCAATTATACTCGATGCGGCACCGAGCTTAATTGTTTTTCCACCACCATTAGTTTTCATTCTTGCATATACATAATCATCGTCAATTAAGAACGAAATAGCACTCGGAAAAACGACGACCGTCACTTGCGACACTCAACAGGGAGGGTGGCACACGAGATCAGTGGTTCTCCGGTCCGTCACCGTCTAGGCGTAGCCGGCACGGGGTGACGACGAGCCCAAAAACACCAACAAGGGCAGGTGGAGAGCGACGAGGGGACACGGTCTCTCTGCCTCACCCGAGGGCGCCCGCCACAGCACGAAGGTGGTAAACTTCATTCATCCAAGTGACCCGAAGCACCAAAATGTTTGTCCGATCGGAGCCAATATGTTTTTGCCTCTCAACGAGAGGCGTGATTCTGGACCATGGTTCAGCCGAGCCTATGGTCGACGTCGTACGATTCAACATTCTGCTACATGTGGATCCGTGTCATGCATTGTTTAACATGCAAACAACTCCCATCATTTTTTAATCAATCATGCACGGATCCTTATGAAAAGTGTCCAGAGATCAATGATGTCGAGCGTAGGTTCGGCTGAACCATGATTCCATATAACATTTTCGCTCTCAACCTTGACAACTAGCTGGATACATCACTAGATATATGTGACACCCACTGATTGATTTGCCACAGTAATTACGTAGTAGACAAACTAGCCAGTGCGTATGGGTTCATGCTACTAAAACAAAGCAGGCCATGATCCCTCGTATTCCTACAACTGCTTGGCGTGTTTTGAAGCCATAGTTCCTGCTTGGTCTACATACTAAAACAAACACTGGTGGCCAACTGCTCATGGTTGCGGTTGGAGAGCGCATGGAGTCACCAACAAGACTCTCACTTCGAGCTAGGCACGAGAATTAATGCTCAACATTTTAAGCAGCCCTTCTTTGTCAAGCCGTAGGTTGGCACCAATGAAAGACAAATCATATGTGACTGATTTGTTTTGCTAAATATCAGGTGTTCGAATGTAATTCCAATTTCAAGTTGTACATTTCAAGCGACGAGGGTAGAGCTTTGTCTAGGGTGTGCATGTGTACCACAGTAATATTTTTTGAAACAGAGGCAAAAAAATTGCCTCGTCATATTAATTGAGAAGGAATTTAACAACAAAGAACCAAACAAGGGCACAGGTGCGAAACAAACGGGACTACTTTCGCGGCATCAAACTTCTCAAGAGTAATTACGTACTAGACAAACTAGCTAGTACTCCCTCCATTCTTGATTTCAATATGTTCTACATACCGAGCCAGATGGCTGAATGTACACTCTAAAATACGTCTATATACATCTGTATATAGTTCATATTAAAATCTCAAAAAAGCCTTATATTTAGAAATGGAGGGAGTAAGTGTGGGTGAATGCTACTAAAACAAATTCCTGCTTGGTCTACCTACTAAAACAAATACTGGTGGAATTCCAATCGCTCATGGTTGCGGTTGGAGAGCGCATGGAATCAGCAACAAGAGACTCACTTCGAGCTAGTCACGATAATTAATGCTCAACATTTTAAGCTTGTCAAGGTTGCGTATGTAGCAAGCCTTAGGTTGGCACCAATGAGAGACAAACCATATGCACGAATAATTCTGTGCATTGTAGGAAAAAGAAACATGGGGAAGGAAACCTAAATTTGTGCGGCTAGATATACATTTACTTATATAATATATGCTTGCATAAATTTTCTAGTTGTTTGCGAGAAAAAATACTTCAATTTCTCTGCATTTATCGTGTACATTATAGTGAGGGTTATTAGGTATTATCCAAAATGAATGTGATTTACAAAAGGTCGACATGCCATATAATACTTATAAATTGATATGTATCTACAGGTAGTATGTACATGTGTATCAGGGTGCTGGTGGGGGAGCCAAGACCATACTTCTATAGAGTTTCCTAAAATATTTTTGCACGGAAGTAAATTGTGTGTATTATATTTTTTTTTACTTTTGTTAGTGATGCTGGGACATTTTATCCTGCAAAGGTACCTCAAACATTTCACATTGACTATAGATGTGCATAGAGATATAAGATTTAATTTACATATATCTCATGTTCTGCTTCCAGCATTCGCAAGCGCATTGAAACGTGGTTTTGCGTTGGCCTGGAAACATTTTTAGTCCATTACTCACTTACGCTATATTTAGGTCTCTGCTTTGTTGAGTGCAAATCTGATTAAGCTTCCAGGTAGTACACCCAAACAATCTACAAAGTGACGAAAATTCTATTTATTAGTCATGTTTTTTACTAATAAAGTTTCCATGCAGTTTTTAGAGAATAAATTCCTAAATTTTTCATGCATTTTTATCATAGATAGCATGCCATTTTTTTTACCATGGAAAATTTATTTACTAGTCCATAGTAATTTTATCATAAGCAACATGAAAATTTTACCTATTCATCCCATGGAAATTTTATCATATGTAGCATGCCGTTTTTATTAGACCATGGCAAATTTATTTATTCGACCATGGTAATTTTATCATACTCCCTCTGTCCTGAATTACTTCTCTTATATTTTCCTAGATACAGATGTATCCAGACACCTTTAAGTGTTAGATACATCCATCTAGGTAGCAGACCCAAACAATCTACAAAATGAAGAAATTATATTTATCAGTCGATTGTGACTTTCTTATGACGCGGTGTTCCGATCAACATCTCGAGCTCATGCTGACAAGTGGATCCACATGACTTCCTCCATCTAGACCATGTAGGTGATCTTGACACTCACTTGGTCTTAGCTGTATGGGGACATGGTCTACGCAAAAGATATATCTCGCCTATTGCAAGGCGAGATACAACAAGCAGGCAGTTACCTCCTCGATGGTGGTTCGGCATGGGTTGAGGCCCATAGCATGGTTTTTTCTTAGCCGGTTTATTTTTTATTTCTCTCCTCTATATTTCTGACTTTTTGGTTTTTGAGGGTTTTTTTGGGGTATTTTACTTTTGTCTCCTTTTCTTATTATTATTCGTATTTTCTTTTTTTCCTTCTCTATTATTTATTTTCATTCTATTTCAGTTTTTAAATGCCTGAAAATTTTCAAAAATTAATTCAAAATTTTTAAATTATCCGAACATTTTAAAAATGCATTCAATAATTTCAATTAAATGAAGGTTTTTCAAATATGTCATGAGTTTTTTTACAACCCATTACAATACTTGTTCAAGTACCGCTAAAAAATGTCCAATGTAACTAAAAAAATTCATGTACTACAAAAGGAAATTGTTCACATGTGTAAAAATGCTGATGTATTTTTTTATCTGCATGTGAAAAAATGTTCATGTGTTTCAAAAATGTTCATATTGAAAAGATGTTTGTCTGTTTCCTAAAATAGGAAATGTTCATGTACTCCCTCCATTCCTTTTATGTAAGGTGTATTGTTTTGGGCATGATAACCAAGGCAACAAATTATATATAATTTAGGAAAAGATTACTCTTGGCAAATTTGTTGGTTATTGGCAAGTAAATAAGTAAGGCTAGGAAAGAAAGAGATACATATAATCAGGGGAAAGATACTTTCCTTCTTTTTCTACAAAGAGAGATACATGCAAACGGGAGAGAGATACTTGACTTTTTTCTGGAGTGCTAAAAAATGGGATTATGAGGAATTAGAAGAAATGCACTTTATATTGTGGAATTTTATCAAAAACAAAAACACCTGATATAAATAACGGAGAGAGTGTATAGGAAATGCTCATGTAAAATAATTTAAAAATAAATCTTGTATATAGGAATTGTTCATATATCTCAAAAATATGTTCATAATTTGCAAATAAATGTTCACATATTCAATAAAAAGATTTCTTGGATCTGTAAGATATATTACTAAATCTTTTATATAAACTTTTATAAAAGAAGTCATGGTTATAAAAGAATATTCATTTACATCGAAAAGGATGTTTATTATGGTTTTCAAAAAGATGTTCACATGTTTGAAATAACTGTTCATGTATGTCTATAAATATATCGTGCATTTAACATACAAGGAAAGAGAGAAATGAAATGAAAAAAATAATGAGAATGCAGTTTGCGTGTTGTGCTAAACGTTTTACTCTGCCACATGCGTCTTTGGGCCCGACCCATGTTCCAACCGTTGCGGGTGAGTGCAATGTACGAGTCGCTTGAGGCTTCGCCGAAGACCCCTCCAGACGGGCCTGCCCACATAACCGTTCTTCAATTTGTTGTTGTTTTGCCTTTTTTTTCTCTTTACAGATTTTGGTTTTCTTCTGGGTTTTGCTTTTCCAAATTTTCTTTTTCTTATAGGTTTTGCATTTTTTCCCAACGTAGGATGAACATTTTTTCAAATACACACAAACTTTCTCAGTATACAATGAACATTTTTCAAACACACACTAAACTTTTTTTGTATATGATGACCATTTTTGTGATAGACATTGAACACTTTTTAATATACGTGAATTTTTTTAATATACACTGAACTATTTTATATAGAACAAATACTGGTTTTTTCTAAAATTAATATGTTTTTATAATCTTTTTAATAGGGGTTTTAAAATATCTAGCTCCTAAAAATCAACAACCATTTATGTGAAAAAAATAACTAAAAACCTGACGAGGAAAGAAATAAAAACTGCTCGTGGGCACGTCCGCGGACAGGGACCGATCACGCCTCATATATTTGATTCTACAATCGGACACCTCAAATTAGAAACCTCAATTCCATAGTGTCACATGCAACATGAAACCTAATCTAAGCGGAGCTCGCCCGGTTCCGTCGTGCCCTTGTCCGGCGGCCGGCTGCGCTCCCCAGAGTGTTGATCTGGTCGCTAGCAAGGTAGAGTAGGCCACGGGACACAAGCCGGCTCATGGGACTCAAAGTGTTTGATGTCTTCAATGCCCTACCCTTCCTCATTGGAGCCCAGAACCCGAACGGTGCCAGTGGATGTCAGATCGATGATGAATCCATCCTGAAACGAGCCAGTGACATCCACCACGACGCAGGTGCGACGCCCGGACTGGTGCACCATACTGGGCCGGAGAATGCGACTCCGCCTCGCCGGCGTCCACCGCCGCGAGGGGTGCCGCCACCTCCCGCGCCCTCTGCCTCTGGCATGGCGGGCACGCCGCGTCATGTTTGCGTCGGACGACGCCCATGGTGCATCCATCGCGTCTACACGCCAATGGTGCGGTTGCTTGCCCGCCACCATGTTCGGACGCCAAACGGGCCGCCTCGTCTCTGATGAGGCAGCGATGTCACACCTAGCGCTGGATCCATGCGCCATGGGCGGGCACAATGGATCCCTAACGGAAGGAGTCCGAGCCCTGCCTCGCATGGGCCACTTGCCGGGACCAGCAGAGCGCAAGCCGGACAACCATCTCGTCCTTGGGGCCGTGTGAGATGAGCTCAGAGTCGACGGATCTAGAGGTGAATGACTCGAATCCACTGCCCGCCATGCTGAAGAAGGCTGGAGATCGCCGAACGGGGGCTTGGATGGCAAGGGGAGCGAAGTGAAGTGCCTAAGGTTTGGTCCGGTGAGCGGATGAGAAGGAATATATGTGAGGCCGGGTGGGCAGCATGGTCCGGGTCTGACATGACGGACGCGCCCGAATGCCCTATATCTGCTTCATATTTAGGCTTGATATGAGGGGTGTCGATCAGTCTGAATATTTGAAACCCGTTTGAGGCACCATGTAGTTCTTCTTCTACCTCTCGACATCCAGGCAGTCACAAAAAACAGCTCGGGCTAGCCATCGCCGATGGCTTGCGGCCAGGAAGCTCATGTCAGCGACCAAGGTGTGCGCCTGGTGCCCTCGCCGCCAACAGCTCTCGCACCTACTCCGCCATCCTTGCTTCTACTTTGAGCAACAACGTGGAGCTGAGCCACGCAATTACTCGTACGTTGTCTTAGCGGTATGGGGACATGCTCTACGCAAAATCTATATCTCGCCTATTGCACGGCAAGATACAACAAGCAGGTCGTCACCTCTTGGTGGTTCGGCACGGGTTGGCGCCTGTAGCACGTTTTTTTAGTCGATTTCTTTTTTTATTTCTCCCCTTTATATTCCTGACTTTTTGGGGTTTGAGGGTTTTTTGGGTTTTGCTTTCAATCATTTTCTTATGATTATTCCTATTTTCTATTATTCCTTTCCATTGTATTTCCTTTTTAAATTGTGTGAAAACTTTCAAAATTTACTTCAATATTTTTTAAACACATGAACTTTATTAATTACATGATTTTTTAAAAATACTGGATATTTTTATTTTAATGAATGTTTTTAAAATGTGTAATTAGTTTTGCACAACCCATTACAATATTTGTTCAAGTACCGCTAAAATATCCAATGTAACTAAATAATTTCATGTATTGCAAAAGAAAATTCTTCACACGTGTAAAAATGTTGATTGTTTTTTTAAGTCTGCGTGTTCAAAAATGTTCACACATATCGAAAAAATGTTTTTATGTTTTTATAATATTTTATAATTAAATATTTTATATAGGAAATATTCATGTATCACAAAAATATGTTCATAATTTGAACAGAATTTTTCGCATGTTAAAAGAAAGCATTCATGTATCTCTAAGATTTAACAAATCTTTCATATAACAGACTAAGGCATAGCCTAGTGGTGGGAAGGAGTTGATGCCTTTCCACCCACCCAGATTCAAGGCTTGCTACTTGCAATTTGTTGTTTGTTGCACCAATTATACTGTAGGGGGTTCCCTTACAGTTTTTCTATCAAAAAAATCTTTCATATAAAATTTTATGAAATAAATCATGGTTATATAAAAATATTCGTGTACCTCAAAAAGGATGTTTATGGTTTTGAAACAAATGTTCACATGTTTGAAATAAGTGTTCACGTGTCTCTATATATATAATGTGCATTTTACATACAAGAAAAGAGAGAAATGAAATGAAAAAAAAAGAGATAACAATACAGTCTGCGTGCTGTGCTAAACGTTCGTCGCTGCCACATGCGTTGTTGGGCCCTCCCCATGTGTCAACGTACGTGTCGCATTAGGCGACAACAAATCCTATATGACACCCGTGGGCATCATATAGTTTAGGCTACGCCAAAGAGCCCCCCAGAGAGCCTGGCCCACATAACGGTTGTTCTATATCGGGTTCTTTATATATTTTATTTTATTTTTATATTTACATATTTTGTTTTTTATTTTTGGTTTTTTATTTTTTATTTATTTCAATTATTTTGACTTACAGGTTTTACAATATATGGTGAATTATTTTCTCAATATATATTGTGAAATTTTCTCAAATACACAATGAACTTTCTTGGTATACAATGAAAATATTTCAAACACACACTGAACTTTTTTTAATATATGATGAGCATTTATTTGATATGCATTGAACATTTTTCTTACTATACAATAATTTATTTTAATTATAAGATGATTTTCATACACACTGAATATACTTTTAATATAAGATTACTTTTTTTAATATACACTGAACTTTTAATAGAACACATACTGAAATTTTTATAACGTATATTTTTATATGTTTAATAGGGTTTTAAAATATCTATCTCCTAAAGAACAACAACCATTTTTTGTGAAAAAACAACTCGAAACCCAAAGAGGAATGAAATAAAAACTGCTCGCGGTCAATGTGGGCCAGGCAATTTGCCTTGGCTTCAGAGAAGCCACCCTTAGTTGGCGCATGCGGGTGTTAACTAGTAGGTCTCTTAGGTGATGTACAAACGTGCCCTAGAATATATGACGAGGTCGAGGGAGGTATTTGGACATCCCACAAACCATAACAGAGCACAAAGCCCATTTTGTTGTGCTTGATATGCTTGAGAATAATGACCTCTCTATTATTCTTGGGTGAAACTTTTTAAACATTGCACACACTACTACAAAACAGGGTAGCGGTGGTGGGTGCAAAAGGGCCCACCGGTGGCAGGCGACGTTGTGGAGGGCGCCCGCTACCGATCTCCCGCCACTGGTAATAGGTCACTAGTGGTGGGCAGAGCAACCATCACTGATAATAGTTTTATTAGTGGCTCGCACCTACACAAAACCACCACTCGTAAAGTACCCTACTAGAGGTGGATCTATATACCGCCCACGTGTAATGACGTCGGCCAGGTAAATTATAAAAAAATAATGCTACCGCGTCAACATTTTGCTGCCATTGGCAACGTTTTGCACACAACACATAGATATTATAGTGATAGCCATAAGATATTGCAATGCGCTGCAATATTACATTGATACTCATCATTACATGCATACATGCATTTTTCTACCTTATCCATTAGTTAGTATTATGACTAAATAACACATAATTTAACCATTGAACATTTTCATCATGGCTAGACAGCACAAAACACGTTCGATGGTCAAAAGGGCTTATGACTCAAAAGGTCATTGACAACTACTCCCTTTGTTCTTATTTACTATGCATATTAGATTTGACTAAAGTCAAACTTCGTAAAGTTTGATCAAGTCTGTAGGAGACAATATAAAAATTTACCATAACAAATCTATATGACATGAAAGTAAATTCAATAATGAATATAATAGTATTGAATTGTTATTCTATGTGTTAATATTTTTGTTTATAAATTTTGCCAAAGTTTACAAAGCTTGACCTTGACCAAAGCTAATACGCGGACTAAATAAAAGCAGGGGAGTACTAGCTAGTCCGCTCTATTCAGAATGTTTGTGAAGAATAGGAAAATATCTGCTTGTCCATGATGCACCACAAACATTAACCTAGATCCAGTTTCCAAGTTGCACTCCTTCAGTATTCGCCTCCACAATTAAATAGGATGCATCAATCTGGTACAGTTGAGTAGGTGTCGTCGAAATTGGTCTTTTATCATGGAAGGTAAGTGTCATATCACCATGCGCATCTATCATCTTAGGCACAACACATCTTGGGAGCTTCTATTGCAATAACACAATAATAACATAGTAAGCACCGGAAATCCGTTGATGCTCCCGGGAGTGTGCGCTCCTGGACGTGAAAAAAACATTTCAAAGTGTGAAAAAATTCCAAACAAAAATTTGGCGCATACATCTCGATATTATATGTGTGCACGTCAAGTTTCGAAGAAAACAGTCATTTTTAGTGGCTTGTGTAAAAAAGCCGAAATGATGTCTTGTGAAAAGCATTTTTAACACCGGATTTTGTCTTTTTCACGCGCGACATATATGAGCTGTCGGTTTTTCACGAAACGACTTTGTGAGCATGTACAATATCGAGATGTGCGTGCCAAGTTTTTGTTTAGATTTTTTTGAGCTCGCTACTATTTTTAATTCACAAAGAATGTATGAAAAATATGAAACTGAATACAATTCTTACCATGTATTTGTTCTGAATGTTGACCTTGTTCAAGGCATGCACTAGTGGCATGTATGGTGCATCATTTCGTCTGGCATTATAAGTGTCCATAAGACACTCAATATCATCAACAAAGGAGAAGAGGTACATTTTATCCTCCCAGGTAAGTGCGGTCTCGATAGTATAGTAAGTGTTGTATACAATCTTCCAAGTTGTTCGGTTCTCAGAAGTAAGCTGTCCAATAATATGTAAGCAAGATTAGTTAGTTATAAATGATAATGTATTTTGACTGATATACAAGTTAATTACCAGGTATGTTTAAGAGATATACACGGAGGAAGGATTGAAATGTTGTCCAAATCCACACAGATGTCAAGATCAGAATCAGAATATTTGCTAATATCAAAGTGGAGTACATCCCTTCCTCAAATTTGTAAGCTTTGGCAGATGCCCTCCAATTAGAACACTCAAAATAAGTACACTCTTTTTCGTTATGAATCGTAGACTTGAAATAAAAAATCCCTCTTTAGTCTTGAGGTAGGCAATGGTCCTAGTTTCCTAATCCATGGAGACCTTCAACTTTTTTAAGAAGTCAGGCCTTGCAAGATATGGGATGCAATAAAGTCATAATAAAGAAAGAACAAAAATTACCATTATTAAGAAAAAAATCCTTAATACATGCTTATGAATAAATTATGTGCAATAATTCTTAAAACATATATACCGTCATCCATTTGTTTCCCTGCAAAAGCGTGAGGTAAAAGCAATTGGTGTGCAATCCAACATTGGCGCACAAACCCCTCGTGTCGAAATAGTTGGGGCACTCCGTTTGTTGCGTTGAAATTGACAAATAAGAATAACAAATTACGAGTCGACAAAAAAATCGACATGGCCTTTTCTAAAACGTTGACATATTGAGTGTCGGAATTTGACGAAACGGAAATGGATCAAGGTTTCGTCAAAATGTTAGCACTCATTTTCAATCTCTGGAAATTTTGAAGACATGCACATCCTCGATGGACATTCTGACTAACATTTGTCATCTAGTAGTTGTTGTGTAAAGCCTAAACAACAAGCTATAGGGCAGACACAACATACTATGTAAATGTTAAACACTTGTATGATAGTACTACATTTTGTTGCTACTGTTGGGGAACATAGCAGAAATTCAAAATTTTCCTACGTGTCACCAAGATCTATCTATGGAGAGACTAGCAACGAGGGGAAGGAGAGTGCATCTACATACCCTTGTAGATCGCTAAGCGGAAGCGTTCAAGTAAACGGGGTTGATGGAGTCGTACTTGTCGTGATCCAAATCACCGATGATCCTAGTGCCGAACGGACGGCACCTCCGTGTTCAACACACGTACAGCCCGGTGACGTCTCCCACGCCTTGATCCAGCAAGGAGAGAGGGAGAGGTTGAGGAAGACTCCATCCAGCAGCAGCACAATGGCGTGGTGGTGGTGGAGGAGCGTGGCAATCCTGCAGGGCTTCGCCAAGCACCACGGGATATGAGGAGAAAGAGAGGGAGGGCTGCACCAACAGAGAGAGATCAAATCGCGTATTCTGGGCAGCCCCTAGGCCTCACTATATATAGGGGAGAGGGAGGAGGGTGCGCCCCCTCTAGGGTTCCCACCCCTAGGGGGGCGGCAGCCCTAGATGGGAAAGGGGAGGCGGCCAAGAGGGGAAGAGGGGAGGCGCCCCCTAGGGTGGGCCTTAGGGCCCATCTAAGCCTAGGGTTTCCCCTTCTCCTCCTTTTGCTGCGCCTTGGGCCTTGTGGGAGGGCGCACCAGCCCGCCTGGGGCTGGTCCCCTTCCACACTTGGCCCATGAAGCCCTCCGGGGCTGGTGGCCCCACTTGGTGGACCCCCGGGACCCTCTCGGTGGTCCCGGTACGTTACCGATAAACCCCGAAACTTTTCCGGTGACCAAAACAGGACTTTCCATATATAAATCTTTACCTCCGGACCATTCCGGAACTCCTCGTGACGTCCGGGATCTCATCCGGGACTCCGAACAACATTCGGTAACCACATACAAACTTCCTTTATAACCCTAGCGTAATCGAACCTTAAGTGTGTAGACCCTACGGGTTCGGGAACCATGCAGACATGACCGAGACGTTCTCCGGTCAATAACCAACAGCGGGATCTGGATACCCATGTTGGCTCCCACATGTTCCATGATGATCTCATCGGATGAACCACGATGTCAAGGACTTAATCAATCCCGTATACAATTCCCTTTGTCTAGCGGTACGATACTTGCCCGAGATTCGATCGTCGGTATCCCGATACCTTGTTCAATCTCGTTACCGGCAAGTCTCTTTACTCGTTCCATAACACATCATCCCGTGATCAACTCCTTGATCACATTGTGCACATTATGATGATGTCCTACCGAGTGGGCCCAGAGATACCTCTCCGTCACACGGAGTGACAAATCCCAGTCTCGATTCGTGCCAACCCAACAGACACTTTCGGAGATACCTGTAGTGTACCTTTATAGCCATCCAGTTACGTTGTGACGTTTGGCACACCCAAAGCACTCCTACGGCATCCGGGAGTTGCACAATCTCATGGTCTAAGGAAATGATACTTGACATTAGAAAAGCTTTAGCATACGAACTACACGATCTAGTGCTATGCTTAGGATTGGGTCTTGTCCATCACATCATTCTTCTAATGATGTGATCCCGTCATCAACGACATCCAATGTCCATGGTCAGGAAACCGTAACCATCTATTGATCAACGAGCTAGTCAACTAGAGGCTTACTAGGGACATGGTGTTGTCTATGTATCCACACATGTATCTGAGTTTCCTATCAATACAATTATAGCATGGATAATAAACGATTATCATGAACAAGGAAATATAATAATAACTTATTTATTATTGCCTCTAGGGCATATTTCCAACAGCTACAAGGGGACATGGCATGGAATACCTATAGGCTCACCTACCAGAATATCATTTAGCAAAATTGGTTAAAAAACATGCTACTACTATCTTTAAAACATAATCATGCAAAAGATGAAAAATATGGGTCAAGGATGGTCATGCGCTACTTGCGTGTAGCTGATGTAGTTGAAGGTATGTTCCTCGTCTACTCTTCTTATCAATGTTATAATCTGATGATAAAAAGAATAATCCTAATAAACACCAACTTCAAATAAAATCCAATAAAAGATGAAAAAGAACAATATCCAATATTATTGTTAGAAAAATACTAAGGACATGTTCTTAATTAGGTTTGAGGCATGGCTAACTTGGTTGAATTCCCAATCGGAGTGAACAAAGTTTTAGGTACGGTGTGCCAAGAATAATCATCAAATAAGTTCAAAACTAAAATGAATCAAAGTGGTAGGGTTTTGAGAGACTTTTTAAGTCATGGATAAGAAGATGCTTCAGTTCCCACTTGGATTTGAACCTATACGAGAGATATGCCAAACAACTAATTCACAAAACCTTGGATTTGATGCACGGAGGTGGGCGGCTGCGGGATGAAGGTGGCGGTGAAGCAACGACCACAATGGAATGTAGCGCATGCACGAGTTCCACAAACACGACCCCCACCTCGTCATGCCCATCGGCTACTGTGCCGACGTCGACTTGTGTAACACCCCAAAAATTAGAGCTTTTTGATTTTTGTGTTGTTATTAACTTTTGACAGTCTTCCAAACATTTTCTTCTAAACTTTGTAATAAAAGTTCACCTCGCCCTTGCTTACACCTGGATCATAGCACAACCAAGACCTGCCCATCTCAAATCCTAGTTATCTAGAATTTGAAACCCTAGCTCTGAATTAACACAAAGGAAACTTCACTTTCTTTGTTGATCTAGTCTACCCCAATATTTCAAGAGCCTCCCAAATCCATATGGATCAAGGGAGTGACACAATATTGCCATGGCAAAAGCAATATTTCTCTTCCAGAGACAATTACAGTTTCTGCCACTTTTGGGGAAATAAATCCAAGGAATACTTAGGCACCTCAACAATTTTTAATTTTAATTGTAGGTTATCATTGTGCCTATAGTATACATGGGCAAAAGATTGGCTCAATGAGGGCAAGGCAAAGTCTTGCATTAATTGGTAAAGCCCGTAGGTCGCTATTGTGAAGGAACTACTATTTTGGTAGCTCTGAAAATTCTCAAATAATTTGGCAGCACCTAGTAGTCACACATGAACAAAATACACCACAAACTTGGTCATTCACAGCCACACAAAATCACAAGGCAAGGTGGAATTTTTTTGCCCTAATTGCAAGGTTGTGAAGGAAGTGTTAGCTAGGAAAGTCTCGTGTAGAGTGTCTTGGAGGAGATAGTCATCTTAGCATGCAAACACTCTCTGCAAAGATTCGCAACTTGCCTCACAAACACCTTGCTCTCCAATTTAAAATATGAAGGAATCCAGCAATGGGTCATCTTAGGACAAGTCAAAGCACACACCTAATAATCCGGCAGGCAAGCACCACGAGGGAGTGTCACTGATCTCTACACACACCCCATTACCCATGTCCATCAATTGTTGTTTCTAGGGGTATGGAGATAATCCTATTTGCTGTTTTCTAGCATCCTCAACTTACACAAACCTATCCATCTCTACTTCACTTGACACACCCCTAAGTTGTGGATTCCATTCACCGAGGTGGACTAAACTTTATTGGCATCGAAGGAAGTCTGAAATAGCAACAATAATTGCAATGCTATGTTTTCTCAATATTCCTTAATGTATTACCGAAAAATGTTTATGCCCCGCTTTATTAATGTATTTACCATCTTCATTGGTGATTTAAGAGTTTACTCCCTCTTCGGCATTAAAGGATTCTTTTCCCAAAGTCAAAAGAAAAGCTAATTCTTGCACAACAATATTTAAAAAAACTGTGCTGCCAAACTTCATTTCTTTTTGAGGGGTACAAACTTCATTTTCATTTTTGTTGAAATATATATATATATTCTCCCCAAAACCATCACTCGCGAAACCGATATGCCCAATTCCTACCGCGGAAGTGTTTTGTGCCGGGGGTTTTCGGCCCAAAACAAAGAGAGCGTTAACCGGAGGTCCGACGGAGCGGTGAGCCGTCGGCGGTAAACGGAAGGAATGGCGGCGGCGGTGTCCCATCTGGATCTGGATGGTGCCACGAAGCGGCGGCGGAAGGAGGAGGAAGTAGAAGCAGGCGCGGAGGCGGCAGAGGACCGCATCTCGGAGCTGCCGGAGGCGCTGCGGCTGCACGTCCTCTGCCTGCTCCCGCTCAAATCCGCCATCCGCACGGGCGCGCTCTCCACCCGGTGGCGCTCCCTCTGGACTTGCCGCTGGCCGGCGCCCTCCTCCCTCGACTTCCACCTCCGCACCCACGACTCCCCGCACCCGCTCCTCGAAACCCTGGAGCGGCGCGGGCGGCGGCGCCTCCAGCGGTTCGCCCTCTCCTTCCACATCGGCCAGCTCAAGGCCGACCACTTCCGCCGCTGCCTTGAATACGCGGCGGCCTGCGCCGTCGAGGACCTGCACGTCCACCTCGCGCACAGCGTCTTCAACATCTTCTTCAACTACCGGCTCCCGCTGGGCGACCCCCACCTCGCGCGCCTCTCGCTCGGCGCCATGACCGTCGGCCTCCCCGTCTCCTTCTCCGCCCGCTCCCACCCCTTCTCCGCGCTCGAGGCCATCCACCTCCACTGCGTCCGCATCTCCGACCGCACACTCGGTAGCCTGATCGCCGCGTGCCCCCTCCTCCACACCCTCGATTTGCGCTACTGCGAAGGCCTCTACTTTATCAGCGTGGCCGCGGCCGGGGCACACCTGAGGAGCCTCACCGTTGCAGAGTGCGGTTCGGACACCGAAGTTTTTCTTGCCGACGATGCGTCCGGCCTGCGCTCATTCCACTACAGCGGCGCCTACATGCCTGCCCACCGCATCCCGGCCACCGCCACTAGTCTTGCCGACCTTTACATCTGCTTCGGAGGATCTGAGCGCCGGGGGCTGCGCAGAAACTGGCTTCAACTACTAACCAATCTGTCCAACCTCACTGTGCTTACCCTCTGCAGCAGAGTCCTACGGGTTCGTCGCTCTCTGTATTTCATGCCATCCGGGTTGATCTCAATACTCAGTTACTGTCTTACTGGTAACCTTCTTCGTTGCTATGCTTTGCAGAGACTGTCTGCCAAAGTTCGTGCCAGGTTAGTTGCCACAAGTGCTGCACCATGCAAATTGCTGAATTTGAGAGAGCTTCAGCTACTGATGTTCGCATTGGAGATCGACAACATGAACGACATTTACTGTTTCCTCATGACCTGCTGTGGCCCTCGATTGGAGAGGTTATTTGTGCAGGTGAATACGAGCTGTTGTACATTCCATTGCATGATGACTTTTGTTTGCGTACACTGTTAAAGAAATCGCCTTATGACTTTGACAAATGTATTCAGATAGTAGTCATTGTACTGTTGCTCACTTATTTTGAATGCTTACTACACCTTGCAGCTTCCTACAAGTAGTTATCAATATAAGCCAGAGGATGAACCATCAGGATCAGAATCAGAGGAAGATGGGTTAGTGGAAGAGCTATCAGAGCAAGAGGCATCGGAGGAAGATGAGCTAGATGAAAACTTTTCAGAAGGAGAAACACTGGAGAAAGATGGGCTAGAGGAAGAGCTATCAGAGGTAGATGCCCTGGAGGAAGAGCTGTCAGAGGGAGATGAGCTAGAGGAAGAGCTGTTAGAGGGAGATGACCTAGAGGAAGAGCTGTCGGAGGGAATTGAACTCGAGGAAGAGTTGTCAGAGGGAGAGCCACCTGAAGAAAATCAATCACAGAGACATGGATCGATGGAAGAGATATCTGATGGAGATGGCTTTGAGAACCTTCTGTTGGTCAACATGATGAATTTCAAGGGGCGCCACAATGAGATGCAGCTAGTAGGCCTTTTCTTGAAGAAGTCTACAAGTCTCAACCAACTGATACTGTTTACTCCCAAGATTGATCACCCAGAATGGCTTCAGAAAGATCATATGAATACTTCACCTATTCTTGACAGAAAACTATCGCCTCTCAGAAAGGCCTCACCGAATGTTCAGATAATTCTCAGTGAGCCTGATGATAGTGCAATCCAGCCATTGCACGAGGCTTTTGTCAAGGTTTAATGATTTGTTTGTTGTGGAGTTATGACCAGATGATGTGAAATATCAGAAACTATCAACTGTTCGGCAAGACAAAGAACAAGCTACTAAACTCAGTTTACTTGTCTGCATTTGGGCGAAGTCACTTTCTACATGTGTTCTAAACTCAGTTTCGCCTGCCGCTGGTGTAATCCTCAAACATATGACTACAATATAAGTTCTTTGTAGCATGCGTTGTACTGTAAATTAAGTTAAGCCTGTCAGTGGCATAACTCTCAGGGAATTTGTGGCTGCTGACAGCATCAAACAGTGTCATGTTTGCTTACCTATGTACTCCCTCCTTTCCTAAATATTTGTCTTTCTAGAGATTTCAACAAGTGACTACATACGGAGCAAAATGAGTGAATCTACACTCTAAAGTATGTCTATATACATCCGAATGTGATAGTCCATTTGAAATCTCTAAAAAGACAAATATTTAGGAACGGAGGGAGTATGTGTCAGTTATTTTCCCCCAGAGTGTTCAAGATAGGCAGGATGCTAAGTTCTATAATTGATGAAGGATGAATTATCATCGAGTATATACTATATTTTCTGGGTCTTAAATTCTGCACCTTAAACTCTTTAAAACCCTCAAAAGATCTTATGATCCAGTTTCTGAATCAACCTTGTTGGTGTTCGGTTTGACCAAACTGATCATAATTCTTCCTAAAAAAACTGATCATAATTCAGTTCAACGGCTGGGCAAGAAAGCCTTATGAATATAATGTAGTAGTAGGCTGAGACTTGCTGTGCTCTAGTTTTTTTCTTTAGAAAAGGAGGATGACTCCCGGCCTCTGCATCTGGAAGATGCATGTGGCCATTTTATTGATTATTCTTGAGAACCTTACAAAGTAGAACAACAATATGCCTGAATCCGCCATCTTGGCAAAATCTGCCGCTACTCCTATCCAAATGATGAAGGGGTGCAAGCTGGGCCCCATACTCAGACCTCTCACCTAAGCCTAACATCTAAAGCCGGAGGCCCCGACCGAGCCATCTGCCGGGTCTGGGGCTCAAACCGGCCCGACACACTCACATGTGTCGTCGCCGCCATCTTTCACTGGTCCATCTTCAGAGCAGATTGAGGTGACAACCTTGGTAGGTCCTCCGCCATCGACGCCACCACAACGCCAAACGACGACCTCCACCTACGCGAGCCTTGACAGGTCCTCCGCCATTGACGCCACCATGACGCCAGACAACGACCTCCACCTACGCGAGTCCATCTCCAAGCAACGGACGTAAATCCATGCGAGGACAGGGCCGCACCACCGGCGTCGCCCACCACCCACAAGCGCCACCCAACCCCAAGGTTCCCAAAGCGACGCCTTCAAGAAGGGAACGGCGTCGTGAGTGCCGCCGCCGCCCAACAAAGTTAGGGCTTTCGCCCGGGAGACCTAGGGGAAGGGGAAGTGAGGAGATCAGTCCATACCGACGCCTCCAAGGAGGGGAACGGCGCCCTCAGGCGTCACCGTCGGCGCGGCCGGTCATGGCCGGACAGGGATTTCGCCCGATCTAGATCCCCGCCACCAGCAGCGCCTCCTGTACAGAACCGACGACCAAGAGGAAGCGCGACCTGACCAGGCTGGCCCGCATGCCGAATAGAGGAGGAGGGGAGCCGCCAGATCGCGTGCACCGACCGCGCAGAAGCCGCCGCCAGCCGCCAACGACCACCGGATCCCGCCGCCCGCGTGGCCGGGACGCCAGATCCAGCACCCGCACGGCTGCTAGCCGGCCGTGCCTTGCCAATGGAGCCGCCGCTTCAGATCAGGAGTTCCCCACGCAGAGGCAGGGAACCGAGGCCGGCTTGCCCGGCGGCTGCCTCAGGCGGCGGCGAGGAAGGGAAGAAAGGAAGGGGGGGGGGGGGGGGGGTGAGGAGGAGGGGCGGCTAGGGTATCGGGTTGTTATTGCTGTGCTCTAGTAACTTTTGGTTTTCCTCAATCTTCATTTAGTACAGCATTACTGTAATCAGCTGCAACAGTTACAATGTTATCTTTTCCCACATTTCCCTTGTTTTTGTCTAACCATCTTTATTGCTGATTCAAGAGTTTATTCCCTTTTAGGCATGATCATTAAGGGATTCTTGTCCTGAAGTCAAGAGAAAACACCAGATCATGTACACTTGGAAACTGTACACGGACGGTTTCAGCTGATGCCAAATTCTATATATCTATTGTCAGATGCTGACTTGTCTGTTGCTTGGATGCAAAAAATCTGAATATTTGCTCCTCTCTACATGTGCTGCACTGTAAATCCAGTGTGCCCTGCCATTTAACCGGTTAGAATGACCGTCGAAATTTGGTGAGATCCAATCATCAGAGCAGCGATGCCTTGAACAAATCGAGGATTGGTAAGATCCAAGAGCGAAGATGCAGTTTTGCTGCAGAACAACGTGTGTAGTATTTGCCTTGTCAATATGCAGATTGCTACAAATCAGAGGACCGAGTACATGACAAACCTTGCAAGCATATAATCTCGATTTACACATCAGCAGTATCCCACGGGTTCGTCGCTCTCTGCATTTCATGCCATCCGGTTGATCCCAATACTCAGTTACTGTCTTACTGATAACCTTCTTCATTGCTATGCTTTGCAGAGACTGTCTGCCAAAGCTCGTGCCAGATTAGCTGCCACAGGCGCTGCACCATGCAAATTGCTGAATTTGAGAGAGCTTCAGCTACTGATGTTCGAAGTGGAGATCAACAACGTGAACGACATTTACTCTTTCCTTGTGGCATGCTGTGGCCCTCGTTTGGAGAGGCTATTTGTGCAGGTGAGCACCAGCTGTTATATATTCCATTGCTTGATAACCTTTGTTAATGAACTGTTAAATTTGTTGCCTTGTGACCTTGACAAATGCATTCAGTTAGTAGTCATTGTATTGTTGCTTGCGCTTGATGTGATTAGTCATTTTACACCCCCTTGCAGCTTCCGACAATCAATTATCGATATGAGCCAGAGGATGAACCATCAGGATCAGAATCAGAGGAAAATGGATCAATGGAAGAGCTACCATACCAAGAGGCACATGGGGAAGATGAGCTGGATGAGGACATGTCAGAGGGGGAAGCACCAGAGAAAGATGGGCTAGAGGAGCAGCTGTCAGAGGGAGATGCCCTGGAGGAAGATGAGTTAGAGGAAGAGTTGTCAGAGGGAGAAGAACTAGAGGAAGAGCTTTCAGAGGGAAATGAACTAGTGGAAGAGTTGTCAGGGGGAGAGCCACCTGAGGAAAAGCAATCACAGAAACAGGGGTCAATGGAAGAGCAATCTGATGGAGGGCAATCAGAGGAAGAGACACTAGAGCACGGTGATGTCTTTGAGAACATTATGTTGCTCAAAATGATGAATTTCATGGGACGCTGCAATGAGATGCAGCTAGTACGCCTTGTGTTGAAGAAGGCTACTAGTCTCAAGCAACTGATACTATTTACTCCCAAGATTAATCACCCAGAAGAGCTCCAGAAGGATCATATGAATACTTCCCATTTGCTTGAAAGAAAACTATTTTCTCTCAGAAAGGCCTCACCAAATGCTCAGATAGTTCTCAGCGAGCCTGATGATAGTGCAGTCCAGCCGTTGCATGAGGCTTTAGTCAAGATTTACTGATTTTTGTTGTTGTTGTGGAGTTATGATCGGATAATGTGAAATATCAGAAACTAGCAACCATTAGGTAAGACAAATAACAAGCTAATCTGCAAGGTAGGCAGGATGCTGTGTTCTGTAGTCCATGAAGGATCATGGAGTATGTCGTCTGGGCCTTATATTCTTAGCTCCTTAAGACTATCAAAGACACCATGATTACCCAGTATCTACATTGGCCTGTTGCCTTGTTGTTGGACAAGAAAGTCCTGCAAAAACACTGTAGAAGACTGAGACTTGTTATGATCTATCTTTGTGCTCGTCAATTCGCATTTAGTGATTTAGTACCGCAGTAGTTCAATCAGTTGGTATGAGTGTTGCAATTTTTTTTTCAATTTTCCTTATTTTATTGTCATTATTGCCATCTTTATTACTGATTAAAGTTCTTTTCCTGGCATAAAGAGAAATACATAAACATGTACAGTAATATGGAGTTTCAACAGGCATGAATCCTGGAAACCGTACCCTGATGGTGCTAGCTGAGGCCAAATTATGTACTACCTAGTATATGTTTGATCAGATGTTGACCTGTTTGTCACTTTCTGCATCCGATATGTGTCACTTTCTGCATGTGCTCTACTGTAAACTCATTTTAGCCTGCCACTGGTGTAATCCTCAAACTTATGACTACAATAGTTCAGTTTAGCCTGTCACTGGCGTAACTCTTAGGTAATTTGTCGCTGGTGACAGCTCAAGTCATGTCATGTTTGCTTACCTATGTTATGTGTCAGGTCAAGCCTCTCCAAATAGTCATCATTTGATGCCTTGCTGGTGGAGTGGTCGCTGGTGGTTGTGTGCTGTTGTGGGGCAGATTTTGTGCATCAGACCTAAATGAAGTTACCAAGTTATTGATCCCTCCTACATTTCACGCCATCCGGTTGATCCCAATGCTCAGTTACTGATAACCATCTTTGTTGCTATGCTTTGAAGAGACTGTCTGCCAAGGCTTGTGCCAGATCAGTTGCCAGAAACGTTGCACCATGCAAATTGCAGAATTTGAGAGAGACAGGTACTGATGTTTAAAACGGAGATCGACAACATGAACGACATTTACTGTTTCCTCGTGGCCTGCTGTGGCCCTCGATTGGAGAGGTTATTTGTGCAGGTGCATACCAGCGGTTATAGATTCTATTGCTTGATAACCTTTGCTGAAGTCCACTGTTAAAGAAATTGCCTGATATCCTTGACAAAAGCATTCAGTTAGTACTCATTGTATTGTTGCTTGCACTTGATGTGCTTAGTTAGTTTGGATGCTTACTATGCCCTCTTGCAGCTTCTGGCAGGGAGTTATCCATATGAGCCAGAGGATGAACCATCAGGATTAGAATCAGAGGAAAATGAGTCAATGCAAGAGTTATCAGAGCAAGAGGCACCGGAGGAAGATGAGCTGGATGAAGACTTGTCAGAAGGAGCAACACTGAAGACGATACGCTAGAGGAAGAGCTCAGATGCTCTGGAGGAAGATGAGCTAGAGGAAGAGCTGACAGAGGGAGATGAACTAGAGGGAGCTGTCAGAGGGAAATGAACTAGAGAAGTTGTCAGGGGGAGAGCCACCTGAGGAAAAGCAATCACAGAAACAGGGGTCAATGGAAGAGCTATCTGATGGAGGGCAACCAGAGGGACAGACACTAGAGGATGGTGATAGCTTTGATAACCTTATGTTGCTCAATATGATGAATTTCATCGGCGTGACAATGAGATGCAGCTAGTAAGCCTTGTGGTGAAGAAGTCTACTAGTCTCAAGCAACTGATACTATTTACTCCCAAGATGAATCACCTAGAAGAGCTCCAGAAGGATCATATGGATACTTGTCAGACAGTTCTCAGCGAGCCTGATGATAGTGCAATCCAGCCGTTGCATGAGGCTTTTGTCAAGACTTACTGATTTGTTTGTTGTGGAGTTATGATCGGATAATGTGAAATATCAGAAACCAGCAATCATTAGGTAAGACAAAGAACAAGCTAGTCTGCAAGGTAGGCGGGATGCTATGTTCTGCAGTCCATGAAGGATCATGGAGTATGTCGTCTGTGCCTTCTATTTTGCGGCTTAACTCTTTAAGACTCTTATAAAAAAAATCATGATTACGTAGTGTCTACACTAGCCTGTTGCCTTGTTGGTGGACAAGAAAGTCTTACAAAAACACTTCAGAAGGCTGAGACTTGTTGGGCTCTACTATCTCTGCTGTTCAATTTGCATTTAGTACAGCAGTACTTTAATCAGCTGGTGCGACAACGAGTGTTGCAATTTTATTTATTTTTCAGTTTTCCTTATGTATTACTGTCAGTATTGCCATCTTCATTGCTGATTAAAAGTTATTTTCCTGGTGCCAGTAGGAAATCTAAAACATGAATCCTGGGAACTGTACCCTAATTGTGGTAGTTGATGCCAAATTATGTACTGGTGATATGTTTGATCAGGTGTTGACTTGTCTGTCACTTGTCTGAATCTGAAATTCTGATTATGTTTCACTTTCTACATGTGCTCTACTGGAAACTCAGTTTAGCCTGCCACTTGTGTAACCCTCAAACATATGATTGCAGGACAAGTTCTTTGCAGCATGTGTTGTACTGTAAATTCAGTTGAGCCTGTCACCGGGGTGTGACGGGAAGAATTTGTGGCTGGTGACAGCATCAGGCCATGTCATGTTTGCATGCCTATGTTGTGCGTCAGGCCAAGCGTCTCTAAATAACCATCATTTGGTGCCTTGCTGGTGTGGTCATCATGTATAAATACGCAACATAGTGGAGTTGTCGGTGTTGGTTGGTTGTGTGCTGTTGTGGGTCAGAGTATGTGCACCAGATCCAAAGGAAGTTACCAAGGCACCAGACCTTTACCCCTCAGATTTTGCAAGATAGGCTGGGTGTTCAGTCCTGTAATCGACGACGGATGAAATATCGTTTGAGTATATTGTCTGGCCTTATATTCTTCACCTTAAGGATCTTATGGATCCAGTTTCTCAATCAACATTGTTGCCTTGCTGGTGTTTTGCCTGGAACGAAGTGGTCATAATTCAGTGCAATAGCTGGGCAACAAGGTCTTATGAGTATAGTGTAGTAGGTTGAGACTTGCTATGCTGTTGGTTTTTTCTTTTTTGTTGTTGCTCTCATCAATCCTCATTTGGTACAGCATTGCAGTGGTCAGCTGGAACATCAGCAACAGTTACAGTGTTATGTTTTCCCACTTTTTCCTTGTACTGCTTTAAGAGTTTACTCCCTTTTAGGCATGAGAAAAACTAAATCATGCAGTACATCAGTATGTAGTTCGACAGGAATGAATCCTGGAAACTGTCATTCTCTGCACATGGATGGTGCCACTTGAGGCCAAATTCTTCTATATTTCTAGTGTAAGATGTTGACTTGCCTGTCACTCTCTGCATCTGAAAAGATCTGAACATGTGTCCCTCTGTGCATGGGTCGTCACTGTAGATAAATTCAGTGTAGCCTGCCACTTGTGTAATTCATTAGCATCTGACCGCAGCAGAATTTGTAGCCGGTGGCAGCATCAAGTGGTAAGCATGCCTTTTTTGGGGGAATGTGCTAAGGGCATCTCCAGCCGCGCCTCCAGGAAGGCCTTCCCAGGCGTTTTTTTTTGCGCCGACGCCGAAAAATCGGCCCAGCCGCGCCTTCAGGAGCCCGATTTTCGTCGGCTTGGGCCAAAAACAGCGTCGGCGGACCCAGGCCGAACCCGGCGCGCTGGGGGGCGCCCGGGGGCGCCGGAGCGAATTGTTTTGGTGCGAAACAGCCGCGGGCCCGCCGCGTCAGCGACTCTACCCTCTTCTCGCCTCTTCGTCGTCCTCATCGCCTCGTTTCCCGCGGCGAATCAATGCCAAAACTGCCGCGCTGCCGCGCCGGTCAGCCTGCGCCATTGATGCCTCACGGGCGGCGCAGTGAAGACCGGATGACGCGCGTCCCTCGCCCTCCCTCGCCCGCCTCGCGTACTCACGGCGGCTCGCGCACGGGCGGCGCCTCGGCCTATATAAGACGCGCCCCAACGCACTCGGCGACTCGCATTCTCTCGCCGTCGTCGTTCCTCCCTCTCTTCTCTCTCACCGCCTCCAGTTCATCACACCCATGGCCGAGCGCTTCCCAGGCGACGGCGCGGCGGCGAACGGCTTCGGCCGCCGCCATCTTCACGAGAACGAGGCTCGCCTCCTTTTCGAGGCCGAGTACCCGGTCCCGCCGGACATGCGGGTGCTCGGGGCGTGGAGGATCAGCGCCGGCGGCGTGCCGGTGCCCCCGATACCCACCGGCGCGGCGCGGCGTGCGGAGATCGCACGCATCCGCTCGTCCCTGCCGCATGCGGTGAGGGAGGGACCACGGTACGTCCCCGACAGCCCGCTCTGGGAGCCTTATTTCCGCCGCCGTCACGCCGAGCAGTTCGAGGCCACCAACGGCGTCGAGCCCTCCGGCAGGCTCAACACCGTCGGCCGGCGTCGGTGGTGGGGCGTGTCCGGGCGCACGTTGGAGGCCGTCCTCGAGTACATCGAGGGCGGCAACATGCCGCGCCTCGAGTACCCCACTCCCCCGTCCTTCCCACGCCGTCGGGGAAGCTCCTGGACCCCGAGGCGCATGGAGACCGGGGGGTCCTCCTCCTTGTCCGGCGGCTCCCCCTGCCTCCACCTCCGCCCCGTCAAGCCAGAGCCCCAGGGCACGCCTGTCAGCGCGCGCACCCGCAGCTCCGGCGTCCGCATTGGCGACAACGCCTCCCCCACCGGCCGCTTCGTCCTCGTCGAGTCCAAGCCGGAGCCCGGCCTCCCCGCGGAGTACGAGGAGGTAGCCCGGCGTGGCTTCTCCGACTAGGATGCCCTGCGGTGGGCGCGGGACGACTACCTCCGTGACGAGATGGCCCGGCAGCGCCGGGCCCTGGAGGAGATCGCCGCCCGCAAGCGTGGGCGCGAGGACGAGCACGGCGTCGTGGTCCTCGACAGCGACGACGACGACGACGCCTCCGGACCATCCAACCCGTCGCGCCAACCGGGGGAGGGATGCAGCTGGGACGGCGGAGGCGTCGGCGGGGGCGACGACGACGACGACGACGACGACGACGACGACGACGACGCGGTTCTACCGCCTCCTCGGCATGTAGAACCGCGTGGGCGGGCGGCGAGGCGGGCGGCGAGGGAGACGGCGGGGTAGCCCGCGGTAGTTTTCCTTTTTTGTAAAATATGTTTAAATTTGAATGAACTCGAACGTGTTTGCGTTGTGTTTGCGTCGAATTTAAACATTTTAAAAACCCGTGGGGGCCGCGACTGGAGGCATCACACCCCCAGTGCGCGGTTTAGCGCCGGTGCGCCCCGGGGGTGATTTTTTGCCTCTCCTGAAGGGCCAACGGGTGAAGATGCCCTAAGCATGTTAGGTTTGCTTGCTTATTATGTCAGGTCAAACCCCTCCAAGCTCTAATTAACCATCATCAGTGGTGCCTTGCTGGTGTGGTGGTCGTGTATGAATAAAGATGCAGAAAGAAACATGATGCAGTGGTCACCGGCGGTGGTGTGCTGGTGTGGGTCAGCGCATGTGCACAGATCAGATCCAGACGAAGTTACCAAGTCATCAATCAATCAGATCTTATCCCCAGAGTGTGGAGGTTAATAATCATTGATTTATGCAGAGACCTGTGAGCACTGCCATTGCCCAGCGGCCAGGTAAAGAGCAGAGCAGGCAGGCAGTTGGCCTGTTGCCCTCCACATCGCTTTCGATCTTCAGTCTTGCTGAGTGTTAGCTCAGTCTCAGTCCATGCTATATCGGTGAGACCTTACATTTAGATTCATGTAAAAAAAATACTTTTTTCTTTCTTGCATGTTATATTACTTGACCAATTTAGGGTAAAATCATCCGTGCATTTTTTTCAGTTTTTTTCTTTTTTGCATGTTATATCGCTTGAATGAGTCTTGGTTAAAATCATCCATGCAAATTTTTATTTTTAGTTCTTGCATGTTTTATCACTTGACGGGTGCTGGTTAAATTTTAGTCGACTGAGACCTAGCTACGCCTTTCAATCTTTACCTATCTATAGTACTACTACACCAGTACCTGACCTGATCAGCCTGAGTTGGATTTAGCAGTGAGGCTGAGCTGAGAGGTCTGGGGCAGCGGAGGAAGGACGCAGGATGGGCTTCTCCTTCTTCGCCTCTCGCGCTGCCGCCAGGTTCCTGGAGGACATCCGGCGCCCCTCCTCCGCCGGCGTCTCCACCGCGGCGCTCCTCCTCACGGCCGCCAGGTGCGTCCCCCACCCCCGATCCCCCATGCCCCCCTCTAAAGTTCTTCCATTTCTTTTCCCCTTTCGTTGCGTGATGATGGTGATCCACTGTTCCTCGCCGTCCCTTTTGTCTGCTTTACCCTTCTCTTTTTGTTCTTTCTCGTAGCTGTGTCCTTGGTCTAGCGCTCTACAATCTAGATAATCTTGGTCAACAGGAGAGGTGATGTTCATGGAGTGGACATCCATCCATCCGTCCGATGTACTACTCCATGAACAGCCAGCAACCCCTGTACTTCATGAACAGTCCCATTTGTCTGAATTTTTGTCCCCAAAATCAACTCCTGTTCTTCCGGATCGAGGTGGTCACCCGCATTTGCGAGCCTCAAAGATTTTCTTCACTGGCTTTGCAGCGGCGGAGGCATTGTGGCCTATGCCGACTCCGCCAGGGCGGAGGAGGCTCCGGAGCCACCGCCCAGGAAGAAGAAGGTGGTGGTGCTCGGCACCGGCTGGGCCGGCACCTCCTTCCTCAAGAACCTCGACTCCTCCCGCTACGAGGTGAAGGTCATCTCGCCCCGCAACTACTTCGCGTTCACGCCCCTGCTCCCCAGCGTCACCTGCGGCACCGTGGAGGCGCGCAGCGTCGTCGAGCCGATACGGAGGATGTTCGAGAAGGTAACACCGTGGCTGCTGAACTGATGCTCTTGTGGTTGGTGTTATGCAGAGCTGTGGAGTAACACAGTGGCTGCCTCTCTCGTTCTTCTTTTTTGCAGAAGGGGAAAGATGTCGCGTATTATGAAGCAGAGTGCTTCAAAATCGATCCGACGAAGAAAGCCGTCCACTGCCGCTCTGCTGTTGGTACCAATTTGGATGGGAATGGCGATTTCATGGTTGATTATGATTACTTGGTCGTCGCTCTTGGGGCTACTGTCAATACATTTAACACTCCTGGTGTGATGGAGCATTGCCACTTTCTGAAGGTAAAATCCTGTGCAGCATTGTGTGTGTCTTTACTGTTCTGCTTTTTCTCATGTTTCAGTCCTGAGATGTAAGTTATTCTGTGTAATGTTCTGCAACATCTTCAGATATATTGTACTGTAAAGTATTAGGAAATTTACATTCATGGTCATGGGACTGTTAGCCATATCTTGTACTTACAGCCTCACGTTGTAAAAGCCAGGAAGTGGAGGATGCCCAAAAGATTCGGAAGAGTGTGATAGACTGCTTTGAAAGGGCGTCAATTCCTAACATCAGCGAAGAGGAGAAAAGGAAGATCCTTCACTTTGTGATTATTGGTGGTGGACCTACTGGGGTTGAATTTGCTGCGGAGTTGCATGATTTTCTTGTAGAAGATCTGGTGAAGCTATATCCTGCAATTGAACAATTTGTGAAGATAACAATTATTCAATCAGGAGAACATATATTGAATACGTAAGTCGGCACTAAATTACCATATAATGAGGGTCGAACAATCCTGCAGTAATAGCCATGATTCACTTCCATTGCTAAGAATATGTCAGGCTCTCATCGCTAAGAATATGTTTTGGTATGCATAAAAAGCCTCCAGGGGAATTAGTGTATCGGTATGTCAGTCTTCCTTCCCAGATAATGAGGATTGTACGGCTGGTTCACATCCAGCAGACTGGAAGTTGCATGCTGCAAGTAGTGAGCTCCCCAGCTAATCTTCTCCTGGATAATTCTCAAATACTCTCAGGAAAAAGTGAATAACAATTGGGGATATTTTCCATGTTTAGGAAAACAATTTAGTCACTAGAAGTGGAAAATATATCCCAGTCACTGATTCCAGGGTAGATGATAGACCAAAACCACCTTACCCCCAAGCAATGCCAGTGTAAGATTAATTCTTACCAAATGTTGTTAGTAGTTTTTGGATTGTGGCGGTTTCTTCCGTGTTATTCCCCCTTCCTTTTCTTTTAAAAATGAATGTTCCTAACTGCTATGAAATTATCACGCTTACTGTAGACATTGCGATTTTATTGGGGAATTGGACGTTTTGTTGATTTGTCAAGAGAAAAAAATTGCCCACTGGTTCAATATACATGCCTTTGTTTGTAGCTTCAGTAGATCTTCTCTTTTCTCCATGTTTACTGTGAGATGATATATATCTATTTCATTCATGTAGGTTTGACCAAAGGATAGCTGTGTTTGCTGAATCAAAGTTCCAAAGAGATGGCATCGAGTTGAGTACAGGATTCAGAGTGATAAAGGTCTCCGATGATTCAATTACAGTGAAGTGCAAATCATCTGGTGTAGAAACATTGGTGCCGTATGGGATGGCTGTTTGGTCTGCGGGTATTGGTACTCGCCCCGTCATTACAGACTTCATGAGTCAAGTTGGTCAGGTTGTTAAATCTGAATCAAAGTCGTGTGTTCAGGTTACCAAGTTATGCTTAACTTCTAACATTTTGTTGACGAATGCAAATGTTCTCTCTTTCAACAGGGCAAACGACGTGCCTTGGCAACTAATGAATGGTTAAGAGTTCCTGAGTGTGATAGTGTCTACGCAATTGGTGACTGTTCTTCAATAAGTCAAAGGAAAATAATGGTATATGTAAAGCATTTCATAAATATTTTTGCACCCTCTTTGCGTTTTCGAACTTCCTAGGCGGAGATATCATAGGAACAGCTACACACACCGCACCTCAGAATTATCACTGCACTGTTATGGTTTCTTGGTAGATCTGTCGTCGGTGTCAAATTAGTCATTCTATTGGTATGCATGTACGCTCCAGTTTCCTCCGTATAAGTATAGCAAAGTTTCACGCTGAATAAACAAGCACACTGAACATCTAAGTTAGCAAAGTTCAGTGCATGTTTCATCCTCCCTCTGACTCGTCTGCTTTTGTTTTTTTCAGGAGGATATTTCAACAATATTTAAAGTAGCAGACAAGGATAACTCTGGCACCTTGACACTGAAAGAAATAAACGATGTTCTAGAAGATATTTGTATAAGATACCCTCAAGTAGAACTGTATATGAAAAGTATGCACATGGTTGACATTGCTGATTTGATAAAAGGTGGCGTAGGTGATTCCAACAAGGAGTCGATGGTGGTTAACATAGAGGAGTTCAAAAAAGCTCTGTCTCATGTCGACTCCCAAGTTAAAACTGTTCCGGCGACTGCTCAGGTTGTCTCTATTTCCAGAGAATACATGGGTTGATGATATTTTAGAATAGATAATGTTTTGATCCGTGAACAACCCATTTGTGTTTGTGCGGATACTCCCTCATTGTTTCTCTGATATTTGCCAGGTTGCTGCGCAACAAGGGTATTATCTTGCTGACTGCTTTAACAAAAAGGATCACTGCGTAGAGCATCCAGAAGGTCCGTTGCGCCTGACGGGGTCAGGGGAAGGGCATCACAATTTCCGCCCATTCCGGTATTTAGCGTTCCGTTACAGCTGTACTTGTACCCTCATACTCACATCTTCTTTTAGGCCTGAAAGGCATAACCTGTACTTAAAACTTTGCACAGCTTTGGGGACACATCATGACTCTAGGTAGTAATCAATTGCTGTCAGTAACACCTACTTGGATAGGAGCGGTCTGTACCTAAAATTGCTTAATAAACACTGTTACATATGTACAGTTGCTCCTTTAATTATGCGGCATTCAACAATTAGGAAATTAGCAATATGGTTACCTAAAACCCTCTCGGTTTCTGGTTACCATACTTAAACCTATTATCTCCATGGCACCTTTCTAGGAAGAACATGCTTCAGTTGCTATATGGTTATCCTTTGGCTTCAAAGCAACCTAGGTTTGATTCATTACTAGAGCAGTGCCAGACTCTTTCTTCATAAACTTTCCCAGTGGGAATACTGGGAGGGAGTAGTGGCTAGCTTCATTTTGGTCATCAGCTCTTGCGTCATTATCTTATACACTTGCTCATCTTTTGCCCTGGCATTCAAGGTACAAGCATCTCGGGCAATTCGCGCCCTTGGGCGGGGAGCAAGCCGCGGCGGAGCTCCCGGGCGACTGGGTCTCCATGGGCCACAGCACCCAGTGGCTCTGGTACTCCGTTTACGCAAGGTAAGAACCATGACTGACCCATCACCATCACTATCCACCACTCTGTCCGAAGGAAGAAACCATGGAACCACCTTATCCACCTTATCTTCTCCCTGAGTCGTTTAGCCGCAAAAACTGACATCATCCCTTTCCATGCATGAATGAGCAGCAAGCAGGTGAGCTGGCGCACTCGGGTCCTGGTGGTATCCGACTGGACCCGGAGGTTCATATTCGGGAGGGACTCGAGCCGGATCTAGGCACTCCATTCCAGGATGCAATGCAGCAAAACCTCCCTGTACAGTATTTGATTGGGCAAATAAGGAAGCAAGGCTGTCTGTCTGTTGATTGTTCCTTTCCTGTCCTGCCAACGGAGCCATCACCCCTCGTCTGCTGCATGTGAATATGTGATGTGGTTCTCTTCTCTTCTCTGGATGTGGTTGGTTGTGAATCTGAAGCGTACCTGGCGCGACGAACTGACCGAGTGAAACTGCGGTCAGGACAAATGGTCTGTCCAACTTGTCGATAAATGTGCAAAATGCGTGTGAATTTGGTGTACATGGCTCTGTTTTTCTTCTTCTTATTTTGAACTGGCTCTGCTGGTTTTCTTTCCATGTTTATTTCATTGTTAGTGGACCTCCTCACATCTTGTGAAGATAATTATGAAGAACAATGTTGGTTATTCTCTCCATTAACATCGTTGATGTGTATGCAACGTCAGACACAGTGGTTTGTTTGGTAACAGTAGTCAGTGATGGTTCACGCTGGAAGAAAACGCCAAATAAGCACTAGTTGCGACTTTGGCCACAGTGAGCAGCAGCAGCAGCAGTAATAAGTTGATACAGTACTGTACATGATCACATGGCCACCTCTACGGGTATACGTGAGAACGTACGTGCTCACATGGTGATGGCTGCTTGTACGTGTACTGTATTTGTCTGGTCCTCCTCCTGGCCAGACGGATACGAGTAGACGGTGGCTCAGTACAGCGTACTTTGTACCACACGTAGGGCGGGCGTCAGTGAATGATCCATCTCCTACGTTAGATGTACAGGCCCTTTCAGGGTAGAACCTACCACTGCCAGAGAGCTGGGCCCAGTACAACCAATATTTGCCATGCACCTACAAAAGTAAATAAACAATGTTTGAATTTTTGTCCGAATTCAAGAGATTTTTGGCCGGAAGATGACGCATTTGCCTTGGGGGTTAACCCCAATTTCCAAAATGGTGGGCCCTCTCCCTACTACTGAGATTAGGTACGACAGCTGCGATCCAATGCACTAGACGTATATACCTATCTGCAAAAGTTAGTGCTTGTCCCCGGAGCTTTTCAGATTTCATCAAAGGAGAAGAAGAAAAGAGCATTTCGAGAAGAACACGTAGGCCTCCCACCCCAACCCTTTCCGAAAAGAATGTCTAGTCCAGGCTTGAGGTGTGAGGTTCAAGACACACCTGATAGATAGTTAGATACACACTACAATTATTTGTCTATGAACCTGCCGAGTTGCTTTGTTTCGCGGCATGTCCTAGCCCATACATAGCACAAGTCCTTAGCAGAATTAAAGAACCAACATGTTGGTGGTGCTGCTTTTAGCAAAACACTCATTGCTTCGATTAACAATTCTCTAGCCAGAACACTTTTTTTTAGAATCAGCCAAAAGCTTCATTCATCCAATGCAGGATTACAGTCCTTCTGATTACAGCGTTGGATACATTCCGGCACCTGGCTATCCTAGGCACACTTCGGATTATTACAAGAAGCCGGCTTAGCTAATTTATGGGCAGTTTCATTTGCTTCCCTTTTAACATGACAAACATCAAAGTAGTTGCAACTTTCCGTTAGCTCCTGGATTTGTTTTATAATGGCAAGTATTTTAGACCGTTGATGTTTCATCCTCCAAAGTGAAGTGGAGCTCCATCGAATCTGTTTCCAATATGGCTTGCTTTATGCCCCAGGTTTTCATCAGTTGTACTCCATCTCTGCAAGCAAGTGCCTCGGCTGTCAGTATATCAGGAACAAAATCATGCCATATGTTACTTGTTGCAACTATATGCCCCTAATTGTCTCTTATAATAACTCCAGATGTTCCATTCATATCATCTGCATTATAAGATGCATCAACATTAATTTTATAACATCCTTGATGTGGTCATTGCCAATGAGCTTGTGATTTTACTTTACTACATGATCTGGCTGCTATAGCAGTTTGAATAAGATCTGCAGTAGTATCATATGCCCATCTACATGCTTGAGTTAAATTAGTTGATGATTCACCATGTAAGCGAGCATTACGTGCATTCCACACCGACCACATACCACATAAGATGTAGGTGGCCTTTTCATCATCACAAATGGATGAATCCAAGATATCTAGAGGTTGTTTGGTTCACAGCCCAGAGCTGCCGCGCCAAATTATTGGCGTTGACTAGGTGCGTTGGCTAGTGTTTGGATGGATGTCATTTTTTTGGAAGTACGCCCATTTTTTGGCTCCCGTTCAGGTTTCTACGCTAACTCCGGGCGATACGGGGGTGGCGAATTTGTCCGCCAAATATTTGGCGAGCCCCGAATTGGTAAGGCTGGTGTGGGCGCAAGCCAAACAGCCCCTTATGGCCCAGGTTAAAGGATGTAATTTGGGGATAACCATGTAGTTCTCTAACCAGAATACTTAGTAACCTCCTGGTTTCCCCTACTAGCCAGGGGTGGAACTTCCTTAGTGCCAAAGGGGGGCATATGCCCCCCTCCATGTAAAAATTGCTTAACGTGTCACACGTGGGAATAGGTATTTGACATGTCACATTATATTTTTCCATGAAAATTCAAAAGATAGTTGAATGAAACCAAGAATTGGAAGGGTAGGGGTGAAAGATTTAAACTAGAAACTACAAGTAAGCGAAAATAATGCTTTTTGTAGCAATGGTTATAACATTGTAAATTCTAGTGATCTAATGCATCCTTTCATGCTCAAGTCCATATTATATTTACAAATATCAAGAGTACTCATTGCCAAACATTTGCATGGGACATGCGGGGACCATCCTGAAGGCTTTAGCTGCAAAGATTGCACTCATGGATACAACAAAAGGGACATGTGTGACATCTGCTAAGGGACACAACCTAATTATGTGGTAAGTCATCATTGAGCTTAACTACTTGAATAGCATTCATGGTTTGGAAAATTCGAAATTCTTCATATTGCATGCATAAGTATTGCAATTGGATTTGGTATTGGTGCCATAATTCTTGCATTATGTGCAACTATACTCATCAATAGTTAGAAGAGAGGCATACAAAATCGAGTGCATACTTAAAGAAAAATTAAGGCTTGCTCTTGGACAACTAATGTTCGATGAAAGTGCTACACATAAAATAAATATAATATTGGTGAAGGAATTGGAAAACGAAACCAACAATTTTGATGTCGGATGTATTCTTGTCCACTGAGGACATGGCACAATTTATAAGGGGATTGTGTATATGATCAATATGTGTCGGAAATTAAAATGTCAAAACTAGTAAAGCAAACTAACATGGATCGATTTATCAATGAGGTTGCCATGCTATCATAAATCATTCACCACAATGTTGTGAAGCTTTTTGGTTGTTGTTTGGAAATAGAGGTGCCTTTGTTGGCTACGAGTTCATATAATAGAACTCTAGATTAGTGGTGGGGCTTGATGAAGAATGTTGAGGTGGGCCAAGGAGACTTATGCTTGAACTTTGAGTAATATTTGATATTTAAGCTTAACAATTAAGGACATCTTACGCATATGGAGGAGGGGGGCATTGGTCCCCTTGCATGTTAAGTGTTGTTTCCATATATGGTACCTACATATTGCATACTATTCAGTGAGTATAGCCATCCCCTAGTTTTTTCTCCACAACTACGTCATGTTGGGTGCTCTGATTGTTCTTCTATACTTATCGTGTTGTTCCTGGCCGGGTAAGGCCATGCACAAGAATCCATCAGTAAAATGAAAGCGTAGAATGGGTTCAACGCCCTACCCCCGACCCTTTGCTGCCTACTGGCCATGGTAATGAAATCCATCAGTGTAGTTTTTTTTTTCGTTAAGGATGCCTTTGTTACAGCTATGTTTGTCATAACGTATATTTACAAGAATTTTTTGGCTTCAAAGCCTTTGTACTCTCGAGTTGGTTTTTGAAAAGTCTTCTCACTAAGTATATGTCCAAACAAAACGATAATGCTAGATTGTCCGCTTTGTAACGTGGTTTCAAGGTAAGACATCGAAATCAAAACTGACGCAAATTGGCCTCAGGCCAAGCTGGCGGCCACATATGTTTCTGCAAGGATGGTTGTATCAGATGGAGCCAGGCAGTCCATCGTCCGCTATCTGGCGGATAGTGGAGCCACACTTCGCAATGGAAAGACCCCGTTGGCATCCCAATATTCACATTTATTGTGGGCGTGCGAGAGAGGGAGTGTTTACGAGGTACTCCCTTGATTCAAAAATTCATGGTTTTTTGGATATTGATATGGTCTTCAATATTAACTTTTGACCACTAATTTCCACAAACACACGCATACACACACTAGTGCTATCTAAGCTAGGGTGTACTATATTTATTCTACACCCCTAGTAAATTTATATTAAATGTAGTAAAGTTGTGTACAAAAAGTAGTAGTTTTGGAATGATTTTTTTACTACCCAAATTGTGTACAAAAAGTTTTCTCTACAATGTAGTAAATTTGTGTATCTAGCTCTGTCGTTAAACCCAGTACCTAGGAGGCGCATAGGCACGCTTAGGCGCTAGCCAATGACCAAACGCCTCGGCTAGGGCATTAACGAAGCTCTAGGCAGGAGAAGCAAAAAAAATTGCCCGTTGAAATGTGAAATCGTGCTTTATTGCACAAATATGCCAAAAGGGTCATATTTCAATGGCAGTACTTGGTAGTTTACTCACTTATTTGCTCTAAGTTAATATAGGTACACATATAAAACCCTAAAACACCCTGCTATCCAAATTATATGTCCGCCTAGGATGTGCCTAGGGCGCTTAAGCGCCATCTAGATGCTAGGCGAAGGCCAACCGCCTCGTTTACGCCTAGCGTTTTTTCCAACCTTGGTATCTAGTAAAGAATAATGTAGAAAATTTGTGGCTTGGCTAGTAAAAAAGGTTATTCCAAAATTACTACTTTTGTACACAACTTTAATATATTTTGTGAAAATATACTATGCGTGTAGAATAACTATTCTACACTATAGATTAGAATAACACAAGAAAGTTATTATATTATAAATATACTTTTCGAGATAAATCTAAACATTTCATTTACAAGTTTTTGATCTAAATACTTATAATAACATTTGTTGTTGATATTTTTTTACATTAAGGCTTGTCAAAGCGACATGTATTTTGTGATATGAAGGAATCATACTCTATAGACACCTCAAATTCTTACGATTGACTATGTTTTATATGGTAGTGTTGGGTATCCTGTTAATAGACCATCCTTATGTGGCACATCATTACTAGTCTCTTAGAGTGTGTTATCCACAAACAAGGACAATCAAACAGAATCATGTGACAACCACTAAGCTCTTCAAATATTGCCCTTATTTGGCGGTTTCCATCAGAAGCTTGTACCAGATTATGTAAACCATTGTCACCATGTATACAATACCCCAAAGGATGAGTTAGGGATGATGCTAGGGTTCTTCGAGATTCAGAAAAATTAAAAATAAAAAAAAACAATTTTTTTTCCAAAATTTTCAAAAAAAAAAAAATTAAAAAAAAACCTTTAGTACCGGTTGGTAACACCAACCGGTACTAAAGGTCCCCCGTACCAGGGCGCGAGCTCACGCCACGTGGTGCCCCTTTAGCGCCAGTTCGTGCTGAACCGGTACTAAAGGGGGGGGGGGGGGGGCTTTAGTGCTGAAATAATAGTGCCGGTTCCATAATCGGCACTAAAGACCCTTACGAACCGGTGCTATTGCCCGATTTTCTACTAGTGGGTGGAGAGTAACTTGTGACCATAAGTGTAGGCAATCAATGGTAGATCTTTTCAATAAGTAAACATATCGACCCACAAGAAGCTTAATGAATTGCTAAGTGCAAAAATAGTAAAGATTCACCCTAAATGCTAAACGATGTGACAATGTTACAGTTTGTGACGGTGGAGTTGCAATGAAATGTGAGTAACAATAAAATAAAAAAGTATAAGAGTGCAACAAGGGGCCAATCATTAGTAAGTCTAAGGACAAGCCAGCTGTGTTATTTATGGTGATCAAACATTTCTTGAGGACGGCAGAAATATCACATAGTTGTTAATTTCATAATGATTTGCATTGATTATTATTGCTTGCTTGGTGTTGTGTGGATAGATACTAATTCTATGTGCTGCAAAACCATTGAATCACACAAACTTATGATTTTGCTCTCGTCAAGCATCTGAAAATACTAAAATTTATGAAGGCGTGAAGCCCAAGTATAGACACCTCCTCTAGGGTCCCTATTCACCCCATTTAACTTTCAAGACAAGTGTAGTCCCATACTGCTAGTTGAGGAGAAGAAATACCAATATATAAGATGAGTTGTTCTACTTGTACTTGTAGCATGAGGAAAAGGGAACAACAATGCACACACACACACACACACACACTCACTTGACTCAACTCGCCACAGAATGCGTCCATGGCTTTTCATGAATTGAGTTCAAGCTAATGTTACGTGGCTTGTTGAAAGAACTAAAAAAATTGTTGAGCAATGCACTGCTAATACTCTGGGTATACGTGTCCGTGCCCGAGCTCGTTGACGACACGTTCCTTACTTTCCTTGTTTTCTTTCAACGCGTGGCAGTTGTAGTTTTCAATGCTCTTCAAGTGTGTCCCCATGCATCATCTCCGTTGAAAGTATGCAAACAAGAGAGTCTAGGGATAGACACATATTGTACACCAAATTTGAACTCACACAAGCTTGCCAAGTTTTTTGTGTTGTGTTCACCGTTATCCCACTCTCGGCAATTTCATGCAGAATCGTACGGGAGAATAAGCCTCCAAAACATAACTCTTTGTGAATCTACACCGGGTGAGGGGTGATACATTTTTTAGGAAGCTTCTAAAACGACCGCGCGCTTCTAATTGGCTATAGCGTCGACGACAGATCGTCGCTTTCACTACTTCCTCTAGGAGGATCACAACATCATCCCAACCATGGGCGGTGACCCTGTTGCGCAGGGGTTTCCGATGAGCTCATATTCTTTGAACCATTTTTTGTTGGCGTTTGCATTTGGTCTTTGTAAGAATATGCTATTTCTAACTTGTCTGTATGTGATTTTCTTGGGTGTCTCTTGCTCGTTCCCTTCCTGTCCTACCAAGTGCCAACGGATCCATCATCCTTCTCCGCTGCATGTGATTGATTGTGAATAGGAGGCGCATCTGGTAGACTGGCACAACGAACCGAACAAGTGTCACTTTGGTGGCCGCAGTTGGACAAAAATCACATATTTGATCTGAGGGCGAAATCAAATCACAAACTGACCTGCTCACAAAAAAATTTCACAATGGTGACTCTTTCGTGTGGCGCCCGACAGCTAGGCGCCGCACACTACTGTGCAACGCCTCGGCCTTAGGCGTCGCACCTCCTGCCAGCGTGGCAGCCCTGGTCCAGTTGCGGCCCCACAGACAGCACTGCAGCGCCTAAGGCCTAGGCGCCACACTTGTAATGTGCAGCGCCGCTGCACAGTCTATGTGCCACTTAGGCTGGCCCCACCCTCTCTCCCCTCCCACCCCACCCCACACACCCCTACCCCACCCAAACCCTTAGCCTTGCGCCCCTCCTCTCTTCCCCTCTCCCCCTCTCAAATCCTTCTCAAATCTTGCAAATCTGGAGTATTTGACCGTGGATTTTGAAGCCAACCCCTCCCTTAAGGTAATCTCCTCTGATCCCCTCGTTTTCATCCATAGGAATTGTCACATTTGCTCAAATCTAGCTAGTTTGGGGAAACCCTCATTTTGGCTTGGTTTTGGAAATTTGTGTTGAATCATGTTATGTTTCTTTGCTAATTCGGTATCGTTAGGCTTTCACAGTATGCTAGGGTTAGGGTTATGTGTGTTTGATGTTGGTGTTAGGGTTGTGGTAATTGTTATGTGGGGGTTATGGTTATTAATTCATATATATGTTAGGGCATATATATTTTGTGCAAATATTTTTGTTAAGTACTTACTTGATATATGTGTGTTTTTGATTATTATAGGGATGGGGAGAACATGTGTTTATGTTCATCATGTGGATAAAGAGGCCTTTTTGAAAGGCAATGTTGAGCCGGACCCGGATGAGCTTGACATGGTGTTTGAGAGTAGTCCTAGCTATGCGGAGCTCTTGGAACAAGTGAGGACGGATTTGAATTGGATGGACCCAAGTGACATTGTTGAGTTCGAGGGAAGGCATAATGTTGGTTTTGGAATGCACATCCATTGGAAGACAATGCGTGTGAACTCCGAGCAACATTGGGTTGCATACAAGGAGACGATTGCCGAATCTCTAGACAAGGCTCTTGAGTTATTTGCCTCCAAGAAGGTTGAGTCTACTTTGAATTTGGACTTGAACCAGAACCCCTCCCCGTTGGTTGCTAGCACTCCCCCACCCATTAACCAAGATCAAATGAGTGAACCTCATTTCACGCAACAAGATTGGCCAACATTGAGCCCGACTCCAAACAACCAAAATGAAGCTTTTGAAGAGGAGAATGATGAGTACGAGGAGGATGACAACGAAGTTGATCTCCATGACAACAATGTGGGTGATCTCGACCAATATCATGTGCAAGAGACAATGGACCAATCCATCCCTTTTTCTCGTGCATATGCATCGGATTCGGATGACGATGGTCCTGATGAAGAAGTTGATGAGGAGGGGTTCACGCTGAAGGAGGCCTAAGCATTCAAGAAGGTATTCAGGCGGGATCACAAGACACCATTGTTCAAGGATCTTAGTCTCGCGGATGAAGCCGTTGTGGATGGTGGCAAATGCATATCTCTTGGAGCTAGGCCAAGTTCTCACCGTGATTTGGAAGACGGCAAGAACGGGATATATCCCGGTTGTGAGTTTCAATCCTTCTTGGAATTGAAGATGTGGCTCGACAACTACTCAGTTACACATTATTGTCCATATAAAGTGGCCAACTCGGACGTCAATGTGCGTTACACGGTCAAATGTGAAGTGCCAAGATGTCCATGGATTGTGCGTGCAAGGCCATGGAAAGGAGGTCCCACTTGGCGCATAGTGAGTTGTCTACCAACTCACATGTGCCGGCACAAGAATGCGGATGGCGAGCTTGTGTACCAACAACACAGACAACTCACGTCCGAGTTCATTGCTTACAGGTTATCCAACCAAATATCCACACTTCCAATAATGAGCATCAAGAGTGTCATTGACCTTGTGAAAGCCATCTTTCATTACAAGGTGAAGTACGGCAAGGCATGGAAGGCGAAGCAAGCCGCATTCAAGATGTTGTATGGCAATTGGGAGGAAGCATACAACCGACTCCCTAGGTTGTTGTTAGTTATGGCTGCCACAAACCCAGGCATGGTTCACGTGGTTGAGCCTCATGGGCACCAAACATTGATTCATAACGGGAGGGCCGTCCGAGTATTTGGCCGTGCATTTTGGGCCTTTGAGCAATGCGTGAGGGCTTTTGAGCATTGTCGGCCCGTCATCGCCATTGATGGCATGTTCTTGACCGGACAATACAAGGGCACTTTATTGGTTGCAATAGCAAGTGATGCTAATAACCGGGTGTTGCCTTTGGCTTTCGCTTTGGTTGAGGTGGAGAACAATGATAACTGGGAGTGGTTCTTGCGTCAATTGAGAACAAGGATATTACCGGCCGAAAGGGAAATTTGTGTCATATCGGATCGCCATCAAGGAATTCTAAACGCGGTGGTGGTTGACATTCCCGGACATACAAAGTTGCACCATCGATGGTGCATGAGGCACTTTTGTGCAAACTTCTATAGGGCATGCGGTATCAAGGAGTTGGCCGATGATCTTGAAGATTGTTGTCTCGCTTTCACCAACAAGCAGTTTGCCACATTGTTCAATGCATTGCTCAGACACAAGAAACTTGACCCTGATGGTCTTCAATTTCTCAATAAGAACATTGTCGAAAGGAATATGTGGGCACGTGCTTTCGATGAAGACGGCTGGAGGTACGGTCAAATAACAAGCAATATGGCATAATGCTTCAATAAGGTGCTCAAGGGTGTACGTGCATTACCCGTGAGGGCAATAGTTCAACACACATTTGACAAGATGAATTGATACTTTTTAAAGTACCCAATGGAGACGGATAAACAGATTGCTGGTGAGAACAAGGATAAGCACAAGTACTATTTCCCACCAAAGGTTGAAGAATGGTTGGACTTTCGATCACGAAAGGCAGACTCCCAAGAAGTTGTACTATATGATGACAACGAGTGGAAGTATGAGGTGAAAGAGCCTGGAGGAACCACAAACGATGGCCACCAACACGAAGGTCGCGCTTTCAAGGTCTCCCTAACACGGTGTGATTGCAGCTGCATGAGGCCATCGTTGCTTCATCTCCCATGCTCGCACTTGTTAAACGCATCCCGTGTTAGGAATGTGGATGTCAATCACCCTCTTACCATGAGGGAGTCCGAGTTCTCAATCATGACGGTAAAGAATACATGGGCTCCCCGGTTTCAGTCATACTTGGACCAATCACAATGGCCGGAGTATCATGGAGTTCAACTATGGCCGGACCCGGAACTGAAGGTCGTTAGACTGGGAAGACATAAGACAAAGCGTCTTAGAGGTTACATGGACGGATGGGGCCGTGGTGGCGGTGGAGAATACGACACCGGCCAATTCCAAGAGCCTCATGAGCAATCCCGTTGTGGGGACTGCAGTCATCGGGGACACAACACAAGAACTTGTCCCAAATGAAGAAAAAGATCAAAGAAAAATGATGCAAGCACAAGCCAAGCAAATGATAGCCAACCAAGTCAACCAAGGAGTAGCCAACCAAGTCAAACAAGCCAATGAGGAACTAGGCAACAAAGAGGGAGTCAACTAGGTCTTAGAAGAGGCCGTGGTGGTGGTAGAGGCCGTGGTGATGGTCTTGGCTGTGGTGATGGCCTAGGCCGTGGGGATGGTCTTGGCCGTGGTGAAGGCCTAGGCTGTGGTGATGGTCTTGGCCGTGGTGACGGTCTTGGCCGTGGTGGTGGGAGAGGCCGTGGTGAAGGCCTAGGCCGTGGTGGTGGTAGAGGCCGTGGTGGCGGTAGAGGCCGTGGTGGTGGTCTAGGCCGTGGTGGTGGTAGAGGCCGTGGTGGTGATCTTGGCCTTGGCGGCGGCCGTAGTGGAGGAATGTTCTCTTGGCTCAATGGACCATTGCCGTATGTGACTTACTATGATCTTGTTCTTTTGGCTCAATGCTTGTGTTGTCATTTTGCATTGTGTGACTAACTATTATATTGCCATTTTCATAGGTATGGAAACAATGAAGGGGGTGGAGGACACGGAGGGGGAAGGTGAGATCCCTTGGTGGTGGGAGGAGGGATAAGAAGAAGAAGAAGAAGAAGAGAGGAAGAAGAAGAAAGGACAAGGACCGTGACTTTCTTATGAACCAAAATGTGTGCTACTATGTGCTATGAGACGTAAATGACTGTGTGTTTTGGCTCAATGTTTGTGTATGACTATGTGATTGGACTACTCTATTGCTATGTGTGTATGACTATGTGATTTTGACTACTATATGTGCTATGTCTTCTTTCTGTGTTTTGGACTACTACATGTGATTTGGATATGATTATGTGCCATCTATGTGAATCACAAAACATAAAAAGCACTTGGTATTTGAAAACAGCAGATAGTGCAGCGCCTAAGGGCAATGCGCCACACTACACAGTGCAGCGCCTCTCCCATAGGCGCTGCACAGCTGGACATGCCAGTCCAGAGAGCAACAGAACCGTTTGAGTAGCTTTTGCACCCAAAATATTGCTAAGTCAGTGTGCAGCGCCTTACCCTTAGGCGCTGCACACCTGGACATGCCAGTCCAGAGAGCAAAAAAAACCGTTCCAGTAGCTTTTGCACCCAAAAATTTGCTAAGTCAGTGTGCAGCGCCCAACAGTTAGGCGCTGCACAGTATAGTGCAGCGCCTTGGCCTTAGGCGCTGCACACTGACTTAGCAATTTTTTGGGTCGGAAAGCTACTGGAACGGTTCTGTTGCTCTCTGGACTAGCATGTCCAGGTGTGCAGCGCCTAAGGGCAAGGCGCTGCACTGTGTAGTGTGGCGCCTTGCCCTTAGGCGCTGCACATCTGGACATCTATTAGGCTGCACTCACCCCCTCCCACCCATCCCCACCGCACAGACCCCCACCCCCACACAAACCCGAAGCTCAGTGCCTCCCCTCTGCCCTCCTCTCTCCCCCTCTCAAATCCTTCTCAGATCCAGAGTATTTGACCGTTGATTTCGAAGCCAACCCCTCCCTTAAGGTAATCTCCTCCGATCCCCTCGTTTTCATCCATAGGAATTGTCACATTTGCTCAAATCTAGCTAGTTTGGGGAAACCCTAGTTTTGGCTTGGATTTGGAAATTTGTATTGAATCATGTTATGTTTCTTTGCTAATTTGGTATGGTTAGGCTTTCATAGTATGCTAGAGTTAGGGTTATGTGTGTTTGATGTTGGTGTTAGGGTTGTGGTTATTGTTAAGTGGGGGTTAGGGTTAACCAAGAATTCTCGGTTTTGCAGGCATGGCTTCATCCGGTTCCATGACGAGGCCACCGTGTGCTAACCAAGAAGACATGCCGAACAAGTGGGAGGACGCATCTTTGGACAAGGTGAAGGAGAAATATGTCAACATCCCGCCATGTTGGTGTGGAGATGTTTGCAAGGTGAAGGTGTCCACTGACCGAAAGAAATCATGGATAGAAGGGCGGAGATATTTTGTATGCCCGAACTATGCTTATGATCGTGCACTTCCAACTAACGCCTATGACCAACCACCGATAAGCTCGAGAAGTAAAATGTTACTCTCAAATGTGTGTCAACACTAACAAAAATTTTGTATGCAATCACCGCCTCCTCTATGCAAGTACTTCACGTGGATAGATCTTGAAGTGCCAGAAGATGTCAAAAAGGACCAATAGCAAGATTGTCTTAGGCGGCAATGGCGGTTCGAAGAATCGTTTCGAAGAGGCTTGGAGGAAGAGCGTCGTCAGAAGGAGAGGATGGAGCGAAAGAAATGAGAGGAGGAGAGGGCATGCCAAGCGAAACTTGCTTGTGAGGAGGAGAGGGCAAGAAAGCTTGCAAAGGCTCGCGAGGCGCAAGAGGAGGACTCGGCACGTGACAAGAAGGGGAAATGGCCTCGCTCTACTCAGTAGGGACTTCGCTTCGGTGCACTCGTCGTCAACTATCTTCTAATGAATGTGTCGTGAGCTTGTGAGGGCATGTGAGATGTTGGTGAACTATCTTCTAGGGCAAGATGCCATTTGTCATTTGTAATGAATGTGTCGTGAACCATGTCGTAGTAATGTTTGAATTTTCTTAAGTTATGAACTCATCGGCATAAAATTTGTGTTTGTTCAAATTGTTGTGATGCTGCAGTCATTGTAAGTATTATGATATTCCGGTCAAATGAACATGCTGTAAACTCTATTTTTCAGCAAACAGCCCTGCAGCGCCCAGAACATAGGCGCTGCACTATACTGTGCAGTGCCCAAGGGATAAGCGTCACACAGTACAGTGCAGCGCCTGGCTATTGGGCGCTGCACTCTAACTTAGTAATTTTTGTGGATGGTCAGTGCTGCAAGCCTTCTGTGGCTCTCTAGATAGCCATGGCCAGTTGAGCAGCGCCTATGAGACGGGCGCTGCACTGTATGGTGCGGCGCCTAAGCATTGGGCATTGCACAGTACAGTGCAGCGCCTGGCTGTTAGGCGCTGTAGTGCTGTTAACTGCCAAACTGCAGAAACAGATGCCATTTTGGCCTCATGCAGCACTCACATAACTTGCTTGAACATCACTAAAATTACTGTAAACTGCACATACTGAACAAAGACAACTAATAACTTGAACATCACATCATTTAGGACAATTCAACATTACTACTAGTTCGCAAACACAAATACCACACTAGTAAGAGTTCACCAACATATAACATAACCTCACAAGTTCATCAACCTAATGAAATGGCTACAAGAGCACTAACAAACACAAGCACTAATGCCTTCCGCGCATGTTCCTGGTGCCACGCCTGCAGGCAATCTTCTTCCGCCTGGGTGGACGAGCCTCCTCTTCCGGCACTTCCTCCTCCGCCTCCGCCTCCGCCTCATCATCCAAGCTAGCCATCCGCGAGGTCCCTACGACCACCTTTGGGTTGCCTCTATTGTCAAAGTCGTTGGGTGTGTACCGGCGTCTGGGCTGCCTAGGCTTGAACATATATGCGGACCGAACTTGAGCGTCCGCCAAAGTCATGTCATCATCAAGCTCATGACCCTATCACACAATCAAACAATATGGTGAAGACCGGCGTCATAATCAAGTGAGAATCACATATAGAGGATTAGTCATACCTCTTGGGTGACCGCACCCTCATCATCCAGATAACTATATGAGGAACTCACATCGTCCCCCTGATGGTGAGATGAGGGGTCTGATGGTGTACCAGACCTAGAGGCAGATGGTTCATCAAATTTAGGATCACGACAACCGAGAAGATTCGATAACCGCCTTAACTTCTTGGCCTGACGCTGTAACATGAACAAGTGTATAAGATATCAAACACCGCAACATAGACTGGCTCTCATAGTGAATGCGATATGTACCTTGAGGAATGCTCGTAGTGAACCATCATCATTGCCTTTTCCAACCGGTGTTTCCTCCAGAATAGACTGGCTCTCATCAGCTGCTTTCTTGATCTCGGTGCGCTGCGGATGAGAAAGAATGAACACGTTAGCCATTCAAACATGTGTAATACGACCAATGGGAAAGTAAAGAAGGAACACTTTACCACATAGTTAATCACCAGAACAGCAGGGACTCCATGCCCTACCCTGACATCTTTGTTGTACTTCCCCTTTGATAGATCCTCAAAGTTTACGGGTTCTTCAAGAATATCCTCATTATATGCCGGTGGGCATATCTCAACTCGAGTATTTTCAAGAAGCCACCGTATGTAGTTATCAAAAGCAAGTGGGTTATGCTCACGAAGCTGGGCACGTGCACTGCTACGAGCTTGCTCCACACAAAGCTGGAAGCGGGTAACATATGAAGCATGATGCTTGTCCCAGTCCTTTATCTTCCGCTGCCTTCTCCTGTCCAACCTGCATGGTACAAAACCAAACATTAGCAAAATCAAGAAGGAGTGACGATGCTTAGTCAATATGGTTCATGCTCTCTTACCTATGAAGTGCTTTGTCCGTATCCACCCATTCCGACGGGTGAGGCTGGAACAGACCAAACTGACGAAACACACGATGTGGCAAATGAAACTCAACCACCCAGTTGCATATCAGTGGGCACCGCATAAGCCAGAGATCCCTATCCCACAAGCACATCGGGTTGATGGAAAACTCCTCGGTGTACCCAAGTCTGTCATCGGTGCCATATGGCTGCCATACCACCTATGAAATAGGGCAACAATGCAAAATTGGTGACTTTTTTTCAGGCAAGCATGAGAAATGACTGAAGTAATGACCTCGTTACCTGCTCAGGCGTAATCGTGTCCAACTCGGCAATGTACTTTTGGTACATGAGATTGACATTGTTCGTCATCTCGGAAACCACATCCCACTTGTAAGCCCAAGTGGGGCGCCGTAATTCGTCATCTTCATCTTCATACCAAGGATTAAACCTGACGCTCTTTGGGCATCCAACAGGCAGACGCTCCCAGCTCCATACAGAAAGTAGAAGCATATTACCACCAATGCCTGCACTATGTGTGATCCTGCAACACACATCGTCTAGCTGCATATGAAAGAAAAACAATGTTAAGTTGACAGCAAGGTTGCATTGGTAATGAACAAATGATTTGATAACAAAACAAACCAACTACCTGTCGGTACAAGTACGCAAGAGTCGTTGAACCCAGCTCCATTTGCTATCGAAGACGGCTAATGCTTTCAGCCACATCCATGGAGCGTTCTTGCCCATGGAATCAGGAAACAAAGTCCTCGAGACAACGTACCACATATAGACACGAGAATGTGTCTGGATCACATCATCAGTGGCATCCGCAGGGCACGTCGCAAAGTTATTTTGAATCCACGTGAAAGCAGCCCCGACTGCTTTCCTTTCCCTCTTCTTCTTCTCTTCTCCCTCCTCTACATCAGCCTCAGCCTCGGTAGGAGCCATACCGGTAAGAGCAATCATCTTCCATGCCACCCATCAGAATTGGTGCTCATACAGAGAGGCCTCCCGCCGATAGCAAGAACGGTGATCAACGGGACATCCTCGAGCGTCATGGTCATCTCCCCAGTCCGAAGATGGAAACTATGCATCTCCGACCTCCATCGATCAGCAAGAGCGGACACCAGTGGAGCGTTCAGATTCGGCATGGACCGGCTGACCAACTGAATCCATGAGAGTAGTCCTGCCTGCTTGATGTATGATGTGTACCGCTCATCGTAAGGCATGGCAGGACCAGAGACCTCGTGATACCGAATCTTCAGAGGTTCAAGCTTATGCAAAAACAAGTAATGACAAATCTTAGGGCATGTAAATTTCAACTTAAGGCAAATTTGCAAAATATTTAGATTACTCGTTATTACCATCTCCTTCTCGCGCATCATGTAGGCCCGGTGTTTCGTGTCGTAGACATCGTTGAGAAGCCAAACCATCCTTACAAATTTCAAACAATAAACATATATGAGTTCATCTCAAATATCGGTAAACACTCAACATTTCATATGTGTTCATCTAAACATCTCATATGTATTTATCTACAAGAATCTCAACATCTCCTTCTCACACAATGAATAAATGATTGTAAATTCTCATATATATCTAGTATGTCATATGTGTTCAAGTAAATCAACATCTCATATTTCAAATAAACTCAACATTTAATATATATCTAAAAAAACTCAACATCTCACATATAGCTACAAAACTCAACATCTCATAATTATCTACAAAACTAGGCATCTCATATATAATAAAAATATATACAATCTAGGTTTCACTAACAAGAATCATATAGTGTGGGGGGAGGGGGGGCTCAAAGGTTCCATCTAATCTTGGGCAAACAAAGATCCAAACCAAGCAAATCAAAGGTTCCACCTAATCTTGGGCAAATCCCTAAAATTGCAATGAATTTACAGAGAAAAAGAAAGGGAATGGAGGAGTTTACCTAGTAGGAGGGATTGGAGATCGAATCCGGTCGTCAAAACTTCAGATCTGAGAGGGGTGTGTGGGAGGGGGGGGGGAATGGGGCGCCACCGCCGCTCTCTGTACAGAGAGCAACTTCCTTGGAGGGGGGAGAACTGCCTGGGAGGGGCTGGCCCGATGCGGCTTAAGTCAATGTGCAGCTCCCAAGCGATAGGCGCTACACTTTACACAGTGTGGCGTCCAAGCCTTAGGCGCTGCAGTGCTGTCTATGGGGCTGCAACTGGACTAGGGTTGCCATGCTGGCTGGATGTGCGACGCCTAAGGGAAGGGCGCTGCAGCGTTGGGTGCGGCGCCTCGCTGTCGGGCGCCACACTAAAGGGTCAGCAGAGTGATTTTTTTCGAGAGTAGGTCAGTTCGTGATTTGATTTCGCCCTCAGGTCAAATATGTGATTTCTGCCCCGCAGTTCGTGCGCGCTTTCACCCAAAGCTGGGGCCAGAGTGCTTTTATCTTGGTCGTAATAACTAATAAATGTAAAAGGTTTGTCTGAATTTGATGCAGTACTATACAAAATGCATTTGCTTTTTTGTTTCCTTCCATGCTTTTTTTGGGAACGGAGGAGTTTACCTAGTAGGAGGGATTGGAGATCGAATCCGGGCCTCAAAACTTCAGATCTGAGAGGGGTGTGTGGGAAGGGGGGGGGGGGGTGAAGGGGGCACCGTCGCCGCTCTCTGTACAGAGAGCAACTTCCTCAGAGGGGGGAGAACTGCCTGGGAGGGGCTAGCCCGATGCGGCTTAAGTCAATGTGCAGCTCCCAAGCGATAGGCGCTGCACTTTACACAGTGTGGCGTCCAAGCCTTAGGCGCTGCAGTGCTGTCTATGGGGCTGCAACTGGACTAGGGCTGCCATGCTGGCTGGATGTGCGACGCCTAAGGGAAGGGCGCTGCAGCGTTGGGTGCGGCGCCTCGCTGTCGGGCGCCACACTAAAGGGTCAGCAAAGTGATTTTTTTCGAGAGTAGGTCAGTTCGTGATTTGATTTCGCCCTCAGGTCAAATATGTGATTTCTGCCCCGCAGTTCGTGCGCGCTTTCACCCAAAGCTGGGGCCAGAGTGCTTTTATCTTGGTCGTAATAACTAATAAATGTAAAAGGTTTGTCTGAATTTGATGCAGTACTATACAAAATGCATTTGCTTTTTTGTTTCTTTCCATGCTTTTTTTGGGAACGGAGGAGTTTACCTAGTAGGAGGGATTGGAGATCGAATCCGGGCCTCAAAACTTCAGATCTGAGAGGGGTGTGTGGGAGGGGGGATCCAAAGGGGGCGCCGCCGCTGCTCTCTGTACAGAGAGCAACTTCCTCAGAGGGGGAAGAACTGCCTGGGAGGGGCTTGTCCGATGCGGCTTAAGTCAATGTGCAACGCCCAAGCGATAGGCGCTGCACTTTACACAGTGTGGCGCCCAAGCCTTAGGCGCTGCCGTGCTATCTGTGGGGCCGCAACTGGACCAGGGCTGCCATGCTGGCTGGATGTGCGACGCCTAAGGGAAGGCCGCTACAGCGTTGGGTGCGGTGCCTCGCTGTCGGGCGCCACACTAAAGGGTCAGCAGAGTGATTTTTTCGAGAGCAGAATAGTTTGTGATTTGATTTCGCCCTCAGATCAAATATGTGATTTCATCCCCACAGTTCGTGCGCACTTTCACCCGAAGCTGGGGCCAGAGTGCTTTTATCTTGGTCGTAATAACTAATAAATGTAAAAGGTTCGTGTGAATTTGATGTAGTGCTATACAAAATGCATTTGCTTTTTTGTTTCCTTCCATGCTTTTTTGGGACACCCAAGTTTTATTTACTTGTTAGTGGATTTTTTTTCAAGGGCCGACCAAAAAGAAAATGTGTGGCCGCTGGGATTCGAGCCCAAGTCTCCACAACCACAACATGGAATTCTAACCACTGAACTACACCCACATTGTTTATTACTATTGAATTTCCATCAAATTATTTTGTAATTATTATTGGCGAGTAGTAATAATGTATGTTGGATTTTTTTTCAAGGGGGAAGAACTGCCTGGGAGGGGCTGGCCCGATGCGGCTTAAGTCAATATGCAGCGCCCAAGCGATAGGCGTGGCACTTTACACAGTGTGGCGCCCAAGCCTTAGGCGCTGCAGTGCTGTCTGTGGGGCCGCAACTGGACCAGGGCTGCCATGCTGGCTAGATGTGCGACGCCTAAGGGAAGGGCGCTGCAGCGTTGGGTGCGGCGCCTCGCTGTCGGGCGCCACACTAAAGGGTCAGCAGAGTGTTTTTTTCGAGAGCAGGTCAGTTTGTGATTTGATTTCGCCCTCATGTCAAATATGTGATTTCTGCCCCACAGTTCGTGCGCGCTTTCACCCGAAGCTGGGGCCAGAGTGCTTTTATCTTGGTCGTAATAACTAATAAATGTAAAAGGTTCGTGTGAATTTGATGCAGTGTTATACAAAATGCATTTGCTTTTTTGTTTCCTTCCATGCTTTTTTTGGGACACCCAAGTTTTATTTACTTGTTAGTGGATTTTTTTCAAGGGCCGACCAAAAAGAAAATGTGTGGCTACTGGGATTCGAGCCCAAGTCTCCACGGCCACAACATGGAATTCTAACCACTGAACTACCACATTGTTTATTACTATTGAATTTCCATCAAATTATTTTGTAATTATTATTGGCGAGTAGTAATAATGTATGTTGGATTTTTTTTCAAGGGGGAAGAACTGCCTGGGAGGGGCTGGCCCGATGCGGCTTAAGTCAATGTGCAGCGCCCAAGCGATAGGCGCTGCACTTTACACAATGTGGCGCCCAAGCCTTAGGCGCTGCAGTGCTGTCTGTGGGGCCGCAACTGGACCAGGGCTGCCAAGCTGGCTGGATGTGCGACGCCTAAGGGAAGGGCACTGCAGCGTTGGGTGCGGCGCCTCGTTGTCGGGCACCACACTAAAGGGTCAGCAGAGTGATTTTTTTCGAGAGCATGTCAGTTTGTGATTTGATTTCGCCCTCAGGTCAAATATGTGATTTCTGCCCTGCAGTTCGTGCGCGCTTTCACCCGAAGCTGGGTCCAGAATGCTGTTATCTTGGTCGTAATAACTAATAAATGTAAAAGGTTCGTGTGAATTTGATGCAGTGAAGCTGGGGCTGCAGCTGCTAAATTCTGAATCGGAGTTCGATATACCTGCGGGGGCGGAAAGAGCTGACATCGACTGGATTCTGCAACCCGTTGTCGCGCACACTCGTCGAGTGCTCGCTGGAGGTTCTCCAGTCGAGTGCGCTCGGCCAAGTTTGCCAGATGCGCGTCCTCCAAGGCACGAGCCTCGGGGGTTTCTCCAACGATAGGAGTGTGCAGTGCATCCATGTTCCGGCGACGAAGTTCTTCTCTCTGCAGCGATGTGAGAGGCTCGGGGAGATATTCCTCATGGGGATGCGATGGGTCGCCTCGACCTGCGCCTCCGTCGGTGCGGGGAAAACCGGGAGGACTGGGCGGTCCATCGACCATCAGAACCTCTGCCGCCGGATCACTGCTGTCGCACTCGGATGCGGTCTCTGCGGAGCCAGTCGACAGGTCGAACAGGCCGTAGAGGGTTTCGTCGGGCTCGATCGCCGCGACTTGAGGGGTGGCCGACTGGCGTGCCACCGCGTGTCTCACCCACCGCTAAAGTCTCGACCGACCAGAGCGCTTGTGCCGGCGGGAAACAGGGAGGGAGGACAACACATGAACCGATCGATAATGGGTCGACGGTTTCCACAAGAGGACGCCGCGGACGCACGCGCGAAAGTGCGTTGCCCTGCGGACAGGGAGTGCGCCCACGTCAAGCGGAGCCTCCTGAAGCCAAGCGGAGTCGTCGGCGATGAACGTGAGCGCGCCGAGACGGATCTCGCGGCCCTCCACCAAAACTCCGCCAGAAACCATGATGGTTTGGATCGGAAAAGATCGCAACTCCTCCAACAAATCGCTAAAACACCGGCCCCACGGTGGGCGCCAATTGTCGTGGTTCTAAGTCTGATAGTAATGTAGGGGGGTAGGTATGGAGAGGCAAGATCTTAGCTATGGAGTAGTTGTAAGCACACGAGGTTTACGAGTTCAGGCCCTTCTCGGAGGAAGTAATAGCCCTACATCTCGGAGCCCGGAGGCGGTCAACTGGATTATGTGTGTATGAATTACAGGGGTGTGAACCCTTTACACTGAGGAGGGGGGTGGCTTATATAGAGTTCGCCGGACCCCTCCGGCCCTCAGTTGTGCAGGGTTTTATATACATTAAGGTCGGGCATTACTGGTAACGCCCCTAATAAAGTGCTATGATGACCATAAAAGCTACTTAATAACCGACCGTTAGCGTGCGGAGTGCCTTTAGGTCTCCTGGCCGTCGAGTGGTTGGATCTTGGTCGAGTGATTGCTTCTTGGTCGAGTGTCTTCGAGTCTGTCGAGTGGAACACCTCCAAGTCGATTGAAAGGTGATTTCTTCTAGAGATGTCCTTGGGTAGGGCAGTTGGGACAGGTCCGTGACCCTACCCTAGGTACATAGCTTCATCATTAGCTCCCGAATGGATCGAGGTTTGAGTGGGGAAGGAGTTGAAAACTTCTCTGACTCATTTTTCATGCCATGAGTATATCTTGTTTCGGATCAATGAACCTGAGTGATGACAAAAACTTCCTTTTCAGTCGCCTTGATCCATTCTTAGTTTTTTGTCGAGTGAGTTTCTTTACTTGAAAGGCTCTGAGTGACAGCGTGGAGGAGATCTTCCGTCTGACAAGTTGTTCTGCTGCCCGCAGATTTCACGGGACTCGAATTTTGGGAAGCGCGCGGGACGGGGGAGGCCGCAGTAATCGGATGAGATAGGGCGGAGCCGCCTCGATCTCTGCGCCACCTTCTTCGCCATGTATCGCGCGCGCGATTGTTACGGGATTTGACAGGACCGCCTGGGCCTACCAGTCAGCCACTCAGAAGCGACCTCATATAAGGCGTCGGGCCTGGGTTTCTCGAACAGTGCGTTCCCATTTCCTCTTCTCCTCTTCAGGCTTCTTCGTCGCGCTCGCTCTCGCCCCAGCGCCGCCGCTCCGTACGCGTCTCGCCGGCGACGATGGGGAAGGAGAAGACGGCGGCTCTGGAGCGGGCGAAGAAGGCGACGGCAAAGGCAAAGGGGAAGGCGACCAGTCAGGGCGGATCTTCCTCGCGAGCCGGCCTGCCGAAGGGCTGGATCCAGGGCACCTGGATCTGCTTGGCGATTCGCCAAGAAGACCTCGACGACCTAGCCGAAGGAGGGCTGATCCCCCATGGATTGGCGCGGCTTCCGAGGAAGGAATCCGAGCCGCAACCTCGGGAGGGTGAGCGCGTTCTCCTTGCCACCCACGTCGACCGTGGACTTTCCTTGCCTCCTCACCCTTTCTTTCGGGGATTTCTGAATTTCTTTGGGGCACAACTCCACCAATTCACTCCCAACACAATCGTGTATCTCGCTGCCTTCGTGTCTTTGTGCGAGAATTTCTTGGGTTGTCGGCCTCACTGGGGTCTTTTTAAGCACATTTTCACCTGTCGTTCTCAGACGGTGAAAAAGGCCAATCCGAGTGACGAGAGAACACAAGTGATTCAGATGTGTGGGGGTCTTGGTGTTCAGATGAGAGGGAAAAGTTCCTTTCCAACCATGATTCTTCCCGACTCGGTTCGCGGATGGCAGTCTGAAGGAAATATGCCCTAGAGGCAATAATAAAGTTATTATTTATTTCCTTATATCATGGTAAATGTTTATTATTCATGCTAGAATTGTATTAACCGGAAACATAATACATGTGTGAATACATAGACAAACAGAGTGTCACTAGTATGCCTCTACTTGACTAGCTCGTTAATCAAAGATGGTTATGTTTCCTAACCATGAACAAAGAGTTGTTATTTTATTAACGAGGTCACATCATTAGTTGAATGATTTGATTGACATGACCCATTCCATTAGCTTAGCACCCGATCGTTTAGTATGTTGCTATTGCTTTCTTCATGACTTATACATGTTCCTATAACTATGAGATTATGCAGCTCCCGTTTACCGGAGGAACACTTTGGGTACTACCAAACGTCACAACGTAACTGGGTGATTATAAAGGAGTACTACAGGTGTCTCCAATGGTGAATGTTGGGTTGGCGTATTTCGAGATTAGGGTTTGTCACTCCGATTGTCGGAGAGGTATCTCTGGGCCCTCTCGGTAATACACATCACATAAGCCTTGCAAGCATAATAACTAAGATGTTAGTTATGAGATGATGTATTACGGAACGAGTAAAGAGACTTGCCAGTAACGAGATTGAACTAGGTATTGGATACCGATGATCGAATCTCGGGCAAGTAACATACCGATGACAAAGGGAACAACGTATGTTGTTATGCGGTCTGACCGATAAAAGATCTTCGTAGAATATGTAGGAGCCAATATGGGCATCCAGGTCCCGCTATTGGTTATTGACCGGAGACGTGTCTCGGTCATGTCTACATTGTTCTCGAACCGTAGGGTCCGCACGCTTAACGTTACGATGACAGTTATTATGAGTTTATGCATTTTAATGTACCGAAGGTAGTTCGGAGTCCCGGATGTGATCACGGACATGACGAGGAGTCTCGAAATGGTCGAGACGTAAAGATTGATATATTGGAAGCCTATGTTTGGACATCGGAAGTGTTCCGGGTGAAATCGGGATTTTACCGGATTACCGGGAGGGTTACCGGAACCCCCCGGGAGCCAAATGGGCCTACATGGGCCTTAGTGGAAAGGTGAGAGGGCTGCCCACAAGGGCTGCGCACCTCCCCCTCCCCCTAGTCCTATTAGGACTAGGAGAAGGGGCCGGCCACCCTCTCTCTCTCTCCCCTTTAAGGAATCCTAGTTGGACTAGGATTGGAGGGGGGAGTCCTACTCCCGGTAGGAGTAGGACTCCTCCTGCGCCTCCCTCCTTTGGCCGGCCAGCCTCCCCCCTTTCATCCTTTATATACGGGGGCAGGGGACACCCCAAGACACACAAGTTGATCCTTGAGATCATTCCTTAGCCGTGTGCGGTGCCCCCTGCCACCAAATTCCACCTCGATCATACCGTTGTAGTGCTTAGGCGAAGCCCTGCGTCGGTAGTACATCAAGATCGTCACCACGCCGTCGTGCTGACGGAACTCCTCCCCGAAGCTTTGCTGGATCGGAGCCCGGGGATCGTCATCGAGCTGTACGTGTGGTAAGAACTCGGAGGTGCCGGAGTAACGGTGCTTGGATCGGTCGGATCGGGAAGAAGACGTACGACTACTTCCTCTACGTTGTGTGATCGCTTCCGCAGTCGGTCTGCGTTGGTACATAGACAACACTCTCCCCTCTCGTTGCTATGCATCACCATGATCTTGCGTGTGCGTAGGAAAATTTTGAAATTACTACGTTGCCCAACACAGTCGACCTGGTTTTACTGCAAAGACCAGCCGACGCCAGGGCAGTCGACTGGCCTCCCTCCTTTTACCATGGACCGAGTGAGGAAGCCCTCCTCTTTGAAGGTGCTCCCGGAGGAGAAGGCGCAGGTTAGGGTGCTGGTCGAATGAGTGGTCCAGCTTATCCGTGACAGGGTCACCGGTATGGATCTCTTGGAGGTTTTCCTTCAGCAGCGCATCCAGCCTCTTCAAGCCCGAGACCATCCGATGTGGATGTATTCGGGTCTTGACGACTCCACTCGGATTCACCCGGAGGAGGTCGATGACGACACACTGGAGAAGTGGCTGTCGGGCATGACCAGAAACAAGGACAACCCCAGGGGAGCCAGGAGAGTTCCTCCATTCGACCAGTCCCATGTACCGGAGAAGGTCCGATTCTGAGCTTTTCATTATAATCTGAATTCACTCGTGCAGCTGTCTATACTGCGTCGATTGACTTTATTCTTCCTGCTTTCTTTCAGGCCCTTATTGAAATGTATTCAATGCCCAACGGAGAGCAAGAGCAAGACCTGGAAGGAGAGGCGAGCAGCGGCGATAGTGGCGAATGGTGTTCTGACGGTGAAGGGGACGAAGAAAGCGATGACCCAAGTGATGAAGAAGAAGTCGAGTCGCCTCCTCGCAGGGAGAGGCGATCCAAGCTTGACCAAGAACGACAGAGCGCCCGTGAAAAGGCGACTGCTCAGGCTGGTCAGTCTTCAAAGCGTCCTCGGACCTCTTCACCAACCCCAACTGAAAAAGCTTCAAAGCATCCCAAAGTTGCAGAGCCGAAGCTTCGGAAGGCGTTGCCGAAGATTAAGATTGACATCCCCGTCGCTTCTGCGTGAGTGTCTCCCTTTGTATTCACTCGACGCCCCATGCTGTTCGTTTTTCATGATTTAACCAGACAAACTTTGGAACTGGCAGCGCTGCTACTTCCGGGACCTCAGCTTACAGGGACGAGAATGAGGTAATGGAGGATGCGGTCACTTCCAACCTGGGTATGATTTCTGCCATTCTATCTTTATTTGGTCGACTCAACTGCAATGTGTACCATTGGGTGATGTGATTTTGGCGATTGAACTTTGAACAGCTCCTAACATTATTGACCTCCCCGATGATGATGATGAAGAGCCCGAGAGACCTTTGACAAGGAAAAATAGGCAAGCTCCTGCAAGCAAGGTGCTACAGTCGACGCCGAGGGCCGAACCAGTCGTTCAGGACGCTGGTGATGCCAATCAGGGTTCTGTCACGTTCGTCGTGCCATTATCAAGTGCCTTGCCTTCTTCGTCGACTGCCCAGGCCCCTGTCGACCCACCTTCAGTTTTTGCGACCCATCATGTCCCAGAGGACGAAGTGAATGTTGCCAAGGAAGCCATACGCCAGGCGGGCATTATGATGGAGAAGATGAAGACGGTGCGGGACGCCAGTCAGGCCGCCTACGACGCCAGCTCGGCTCTCCAAAGCAACGTTTAGGTTAGTTGGTCACCGCTTGTTCTGTTAGGATATGCTATCTGAAGACTCTTTTTCCAAAAATCTTTGCATCTGTACACCCACTGGGTGCGTCGATTGAATTTTTGAACTAGTGGGGGCACGCTGAGTGCACCCACTGGGTGTAGTCCCCGAGACTATGGTGGACTGCTGGCAGTCGACTGTAGTCTTTGTATTTTGATTCTTTCGCTTGATGTGGTCTGGCCGCGTCGAGTGTAAACCGAACTAGTAGTTTGTCTCTTCTACTTTGTCTGGGCGAGTGGGATAAGAACCGGTGGGGGCACGCCAAGTGCACCCACTGGGTGTAGTCCCCGAGACCGCGGTCAACTGCTGGCAGTCGACTGTGGTCTGAGTTCTTATTTCTCTCCTTTTTTTACTCCATGCAATCGACTCCGGCGGGCCAGTCGAGTGGGATCATAACCGGTGGGGGCACGCAAAATGCACCCACTGGGTGTAGTACCCGAGACTATGGTGGACTGCAGGCAGTCGACCGTAGTCTTAGTATTTATTGTCTTTGTCGTTTTTCGCTGTAAAATAACTTCTCCTCCCTGATTGCAGAAATCTTGTGATCTTGGAGCTCGCTTTGCTGACTTGGAGAAACAGCAGATCCAACTGAACCTTGACTTGGAATTGGCCAAGACAGAGCTGCAAAAGGCCAAGGACGACGCCAATGGTAAGACGAGCTTGTCGACTGGTTTGTCTTAGGCTTGAGTACCCTTCTGCTCTTTCTGAATCCAGCACCATTTCTTTGCAAAAAAATTGAGAGAAGCTCTGGCGAAGAAGTATCAGGATTTGGCAGCTGCTCAAAAGGAAGCTGACGACAGGACCGCTCTGGCTGAACAGAAACTGGCTTCGGTCGGCCAGTTGGAAGAAGAGAACACCAAGATGAAATCTTCTCTGAACGAAGCCAACAAGGAGTGCACGCGCTTGAAGAAGGACAATCTCAACCTGTATGAGAAGATGGAAGGCATCGCTCGCAGGAGGGACGATCTGGAGAGCTATCTGAGGAGCCTTGCCAAGAAGTTGTTCATCAAGCTTGAAGGTATACATTTTGTTCCGACTGATGTTTTTTTTGTCGACTCAGCGTACGAAAATTGACTTATCCTTGGATCATGAATGCAGAGTTTTGCCAGAACTTCGAGGAGGAGACTCGACGGATTGAGCCAGGTTTGGACCCAATCAATTCTCCCGTGAAAGATGAAACGACCATGAATCTGCTCCGACTGGAATCCCGCATCGATGGTGTTGTGGACTACTTGGCTCGACTGAAGGTCGCCACGTCACGGATCGACACAGCACTTTGGCCAGAGGCCACGCTCCAGAATGATCTTGAGTCCCTGATGACTCGACTTAATGAGATCCCTAATCGAGTGCAGGAGTGGAAGAAATCTTCTGTTCGGTGTGGTGCTGATGTGGCTCTGTCTTTGGTTCGTGTCCACTGCAAGGAGGTGCGACAAGATAAGCTGGCAGCAATCAAGGTCGCCAACACCCAGAAGCATGACTTCCGATCTTTTATGGAGACTTTCATCGCTGCAGCCACTCGGATCGCCGACGACGTCGACCTGGACGAGTTCGTCGAGCCTGCCAGTCCTCCTCCTGCGGAGTGAACAAACTTTTATGCCCCACCTTAAATTTGCCTCGGAATGCCGAGTGGTTTTTGTAACCGTTAAACTCTTTCAGGCTGAATGCCCAAGCACTTCGATCTGTGGTCCAGAACCTTTAGGATTTATCTGAACTTGGTTTATCGTTGAATATCTTCATGAATCCTCCGTCGAGTGGAACTCGTTCTTCACTCGAGACAACTTTTGTATTTGTGGCGCAGCTCCGAAGGAGAAGGTAGCAGTCGACCTGCACCTCGTCGTCCTTGCGGGTCGGTGATGGAGCACACATTGTATTTGTGGCGAAGCTCCCAAGGAGAAGGTGGCAGTAGACCTGCACCTCATCGTCCTTGCGGAGTGGGATGGAGCACACGTTGTATTTGTGGCAAAGCTCCCAAGGAGAAGGTGGTAGTCGACCTGCACCTCGTCGTCCTTGTGGATTGAGATGGAGCGCATGTTGCATTTGTGGCGAAGCTGTTGGGGAACGTAGTAATTTCAAAAATTTTCCTACGCACACACAAGATCATGGTGATGCATAGCAACGAGAGGGGAGAGTGTTGTCTATGTACCAACGCAGACCGACTGCGGAAGCAATCACACAACGTAGAGGAAGTAGTCGTACGTCTTCCCGATCCGACCGATCCAAGCACCGTTACTCCGGCACCTCCGAGTTCTTAGCACACGTTCAGCTCGATGACGATCCTCGGGCTCCGATCCAGCAAAGCGTCGAGGAAGAGTTCTGTCAGCACGACGGCGTGGTGACGATCTTGATGTACTACCGACGCAGGGCTTCGCCTAAGCACTACAACGGTATGATTGAGGTGGAATTTGGTGGCAGGGGGCACCGCACACGGCTAAGGAACGATCTCAAGGATCAACTTGTGTGTCTTGGGGTGTCCCCTGCCCCCGTATATAAAGGATGAAGGGGGGGAGGCTGGCCGGCCAAAGGAGGGAGGCGCAGGAGGAGTCCTACTCCTACCGGGAGTAGGACTCCCCCCCCAATCCTATTCCTAATAGGATTCCCCAAAGGGGAAGAGAAGAGAGAGGTGGCCGGCCCCTCTCCTAGTCCTAATAGGACTAGGGAGAGGGGGGGGAGGCGCAGCCCTATGTGGGCTGCCCTCTCACCTTTCCACTAAGGCCCATGTTGGCCCATTTGGCTCCCGGGGGGTTCCGGTAACCCTCCCGGTAATCCGGTAAAATCCCGATTTCACCCGGAACACTTCCGATGTCCAAACATAGGCTTCCAATATATCAATCTTTACGCCTCGACCATTTCGAGACTCCTCGTCATGTCCGTGATCACATCCGAGACTCCGAACAACCTTCGGTACATCAAAATGCATAAACTCATAATAACTGTCATCGTAACGTTAAGCGTGCGGACCCTACGGTTCGAGAACAATGTAGACATGACCGAGACACGTCTCCGGTCAATAACCAATAGCGGGACCTGGATGCCCATATTGGCTCCTACATATTCTACGAAGATCTTTATCGGTCAGACCGCATAACAACATACGTTGTTCCCTTTGTCATCGGTATGTTACTTGCCCGAGATTCGATCGTCGGTATCCAATACCTAGTTCAATCTCGTTACTGGCAAGTCTCTTTACTCGTTCTGTAATACATCATCTCACAACTAACATCTTAGTTATAATGCTTGCAAGGCTTATGTGATGTGTATTACCGAGAGGGCCCAGAGATACCTATCCGACAATCGGAGTGACAAACCCTAATCTCGAAATACGCCAACCCAACATCTACCATTGGAGACACCTGTAGTACTCCTTTATAATCACCCAGTTACGTTGTGACGTTTGGTAGTACCCAAAGTGTTCCTCTGGTAAACGGGAGTTGCATAATCTCATAGTTATAGGAACATGTATAAGTCATGAAGAAAGCAATAGCAACATACTAAACGACCAGGTGCTAAGCTAATGGAATGGGTCATGTCAATCAGATCATTCAACTAATGATGTGACCTCGTTAATCAAATAACAACTCTTTGTTCATGGTTATGAAACATAACCATCTTTGATTAACGAGCTAGTCAAGTAGAGGCATACTAGTGACACTCTGTTTGTCTATGTATTCACACATGTATTGTGTTTCCGGTTAATACAATTCTAGCATGAATAATAAACATTTATCATGATATAAGGAAATAAATAATAACTTTATTATTGCCTCTAGGGCATATTTCCTTCAGTCTCCCACTTGCACTAGAGTCAATAATCTAGTTCACATCGCCATGTGATTTAACAGCAATAGTTCACATCACCATGTGATTAACACCCATAGTTCACATCGTTATGTGACCAACACTCAAAAGGTTTACTAGAGTCAGTAATCTAGTTCACATCTCTATGTGATTAACACCCAAAGAGTACTAAGGTGTGATCATGTTTTGCTTGTGAGATAATTTTAGTCAACGGGTCTGTCACATTCAGATCCGTAAGTATTTTGCAAGTTCTATGTCTACAATGCTCTACACGGAGCTACTCTAGCTAATTGCTCCCACTTTCAATATGTATCCAGATTGAGACTTTAGATTCATCTGGATCAGTGTCAAAAACTTGCATCGACGTAACCCTTTACGACGAACCTTTTTGTCACGTCCATAATCGAGAAACATATCCTTATTTCACTAAGGATAATTCTGACCGCTGTCCAGTGATCTACTCCTAGATCACTATTGTACTCCCTTGCCAAATCAATGCAGGGTATACAATAGATCTGGTATACAGCATGACATACTTTATAGAACCTATGGCCAAGGCATAGGGAATGACTTTCATTCTCTTTCTATCTTCTGCCGTGGTCGGGCTTTGAGTCTTACTCAACTTCACACCTTGTAATACAGGCAAGAACTCTTTCTTTGACTGCTCCATTTTGAACTACTTCAAAATCTTGTCAAGGCATGTACTCATTGAAAAAACTTATCAAGCGTCTTGATCTATCTCTATAGATCTTGAAGCTCAATATGTAAGCAGCTTCACCGAAGTCTTTCTTTGAAAAACTCCTTTCAAACACTCCTTTATGCTTTACAGAATAATTCTACATTATTTCCGATCAACAATATGTCATTCACATATACTTATCAGAAATGTTGTAGTGCTCCCACTCACTTTCTTGTAAATACAGGCTTCACCACAAGTCTGTATAAAACTATATGCTTTGATCAACTCATCAAAGCGTATATTCCAACTCCGAGATGCTTGCACCAGCCCACAGATGGATCGCTGGAGCTTGCACATTTTGTTAGCACCTTTAGGATTGACAAAACCTACTGGTTGCATCATATACAACTCTTCTTTAAGAAATCCATTAAGGAATACAGTTTTGTTTATTCATTTGCCAGATTTCATAAAATGCGGCAATTGCTAACATGATTCGGACAGACTTAAGCATAGATACGGGTGAGAAACTCTCATCGTAGTCAACACTTTGAACTTGTCGAAAACCTTTTGCGATAATTCTAGCTTTGTAGATAGTAACACTACTATCAGCGTCTGTCTTCCTCTTGAAGATCCATTTATTCTCAATTGCTTGCTGATCATCGGGCAAGTCAACCAAAGTCCAAACTTTGTTCTCATACATGGATCATATCTCAGATTTCATGGCCTCAAACCATTTTGCGGAATCTGGGCTCATCATCGCTTCCTCATAGTTCGGAAGTTCGTCATGGTCTAGTAACATGACTTCCAGAACAGGATTACCGTACCACTCTGGTGCAGATCTCACTCTGGTTTACCTACAAGATTCGGTAGTAACTTGATCTGAAGTTACATGATCATCATCATTAGCTTCCTCACTAATTGGTGTAGGTGTCACAGAAACTGGTTTCTGTGATGTACTACTTTCCAATAAGGGAGAAGGTACAATTACCTTATCAAGTTTTCCACTTTCCTCCCACTCACTTCTTTCGAGAGGAACTCCTTCTCTAGAAAGGATCCATTATAAGCAATGAATGTCTTGCCTTAGGATCTGTGATAGAAGGTGTACCCAACAGTCTCCTTTGGGTATCCTATGAAGACATATTTCTCCGATTTGGGTTTGAGCTTATCAGGATGAAACTTTTTCTCATAAGCATCGCAACCCCAAACTTCAAAAAACGACAACTTTGGTTTCTTGCCAAACCATAGTTCATAAGGCGTCGTCTCGACGGATATAAATGGTGCCCCTTTTTTAACGTGAATGCAGCTGTCTCTAATGCATGACCCCAAAAACGATAGTGGTAAATCGGTAAGAAACATCATAGATTGCACTATATCCAATAAAGTACGGTTATGACGTTCGGACACACCATTATGCTGTGGTGTTCCAGGTGGCGTGAGTAGTGAAACTATTTCACATTGTTTTAACTGAAGATCAAATTCGTAACTCAAATACTCTTTTCCATGATCAGATCATAGAAACTTTATTTTTCTTGTTACGATGATTTTTCACTTCACTCTAAAATTCTTTGAACTTTTCAAATGTTTCAGACTTATGTTTCATCAAGTAGATATACTCATATCTGCTCAAATCATCTGTGAAGATCATAAAATAATGATACCTGTCGCGAGCCTCAATATTCATCGGACCACATACATCAGTATGTATGATTTCCAACAAATCTGTTGCTTGCTCCATTGTTCTGAAGAACAGAGTTTTAGTCATCTTGCCCATGAGGCATGGTTCGCAAGCATCAACTGATTCATAATCAAGTGATTCAAAAAGCCCATCAGCATGGAGTTTCTTCATGCGCTTTACACCAATATGACCTAAACGGCAGTGCCACAAATAAGTTGCACTATCATTATTAACTTTGCATCTTTTGGTTTCAATATCATGAATATGTGTATCACTACGATCGAGATCCAGTGAACTTGTTTCATTGGGTGTATGACCATCGAAGGTTTTATTCATGTAAACAGAACAACAATTATTCTCTGACTTTAATGAATAACCGTATTGCAATAAACATGATCAAATCATATTCATGCTCAACGCAAAAACCAAATAACACTTATTTAGGTTCAACACTAATCCCGAAATTATAGGGAGTGTGCGATGATGATCATATCAATCTTGGAACTACTTCCAACACACATCGTCACTTCACCCTTAACTAGTCTCTGTTTATTCTGCAACTCCTGTTTCGAGTTACTACTCTTAGCAGCAACTGAACTAGTATCAAATACTGAGGGTTTGCTATAAACACTAGTAAAGTACACATCAATAACATGTATATCAAATATACTTATGTTCATTTTGCCATCCTTCTTATCCGCCAATCACTTGGGGTAGTTCCGCTTCCAGTGACCAGTCCCTTTGCAGTAGAAGCACTCAGTCTCAGGCTTAGGTCCAGACTTGGGCTTCTTCACTTGAGCAGTAACTTGCTTTCTGTTCTTTTTGAAGTTCCCCTTCTTCCCTTTGCCCTTTTCTTGAAACTAGTGGTCTTGTCTACCATCAACACTTGATGTTTTTCTTGATTTCTACCTTCATCGATTTCATCATCATGAAAAGCTCGGGAGTCGTTTTCGTCATCCCTTGCATACTATAGTTCATCACGAAGTTCTACTAACTTGGTCACGGTGACTAGAGAATTCTGTCAATCACTATCTTATCTGGAAGATTAACTCCCACTTGATTCAAGCGATTGTAGTACCCAGACAATCTGAGCACATGCTCACTAGTTGAGCGATTCTCCTCCATCTTTTAGCTATAGAACTTGTTGGAGACTTTATATCTCTCAACTCGGGTATTTGCTTGAAATATTAACTTCAACTCCTGGAACATCTCATATGGTCCAGGACGTTCAAAACGTCTTTGAAGTCCCGATTCTAAGCCATTAAGCATGGTGCACTAAACTATCAAGTAGTCATCATATTGAGCTAGCCAAACGTTCATAACGTCTGCATCTGCTCCTGCAATAGGTCTGTCACCTAGCGGTGCATCAAGGACATAATTCTTCTGTGCAGCAATGAGGATAAACCTCAGATCACGGATCCAATCCGCATCATTGCTACTAACATCTTTCAACACAATTTTCTCTAGGAACATATCAAAAATAAACACAGGGAAGCAACAACGCAAGCTATTGATCTACAACATAATTTGCAAAATACTACCAGGACTAAGTTCATGATAAATTTAAGTTCAATTTAATCATATTACTTAAGAACTCCCACTTAGATAGACATCCCTCTAATCCTCTAAGTGATCACGTGATCCAAATCAACTAGACCATAACCGATCATCACGTGAGATGGAGTAGTTTTCAATGGTGAACATCGTTATGTTGATCATATCTACTATATGATTCACGCTCGACCTTTCGGTCTCCGTGTTCCGAGGCCATATCTGCATATGCTAGGCTCGTCAAGTTTAACCTGAGTATTCTGCATGTGCAACTGTTTTGCACCCGTTGTATTTGGACGTAGAGCTTATCACACCCGATCATCACGTGGTGTCTGGGCACGACGAACTTTGGCAACGGTGCATACTTAGTGAGAACACTTCTTGATAATTTAGTGAGAGATCATCTTATAATGCTACCGTCAATCAAAGCAAGATAAGATGCATAAAAGGATAAACATCACATGCAATCAATATAAGTGATATGATATGGCCATCATCATCTTGTGCTTGTGATCTCCATCTCCGAAGCACCGTCATGATCACCATCGTCACCGGCGCGACACCTTGATCTTCATCGTAGCATCGTTGTCGTCTCGCCAATCTTATGCTTCCACGACTATCACTACCGCTTAGTAATAAAGTAAAGCATTACATCGCGATTGCATTGCATACAATAAAGCGACAACCATATGGCTCCTGCGAGTTGCCGATAACTTGGTTACAAAACATGATCATCTCATACAATAAAATCAGCATCATGCCTTGACCATATCACATCACAACATGCCCTGCAAAAACAAGTTAGACGTCCTCTACTTTGTTGTTGCAAGTTTTACGTGGCTGCTACGGGCTTAAGTAAGAACTCATCTCACCTACGCATCAAAACCACAACGATAGTTTGTCAAATAGACTCCGTTTTAACCTTCTCAAGGACCGGGCGTAGCCACACTTGGTTCAACTAAAGTTGGAGAGACAGTCGCCTGCAAGCCATCTATGTGCAAAGCACGTCGAGGGAACCGGTCTCGCGTAAGCGTACGCGTAAGGTTGGTCCGGGTCGTCTCGTCCAACAATACCGCCGAACCAAAGTATGACATGCTGGTAGGCAGTATGACTTGTATCGCCCACAACTCACTTGTGTTCTACTCGTGCAAATAACATCAAACCATAAAACCTAGGCTCTGATACCACTGTTGGGGAACGTAGTAATTTCAAAAAAATTCCTACGCACACACAAGATCATGGTGATGCATAGCAACGAGAGGGGAGAGTGTTGTCTACGTACCAACGCAGACCGACTGCGGAAGCGATCACACAACGTAGAGGAAGTAGTCGTACATCTTCCCGATCCGACCGATCCAAGCACCGTTACTCCGGCACCTCCAAGTTCTTAGCACACGTTCAGCTCGATGACGATCCTCGGGCTCTGATCCAGCAAAGTGTCGAGGAAGAGTTCCGTCAGCACGACGGCGTGGTGACGATCTTGATGTACTACCGACGCAGGGCTTCGCCTAAGCACTACAACGGTATGATTGAGGTGGAATTTGGTGGCAGGGGGCACCGCACACGGCTAAGGAACGATCTCAAGGATCAACTTGTGTGTCTTGGGGTGTCCCCTGCCCTCGTATATAAGGGATGAAGGGGGGGAGGCTGGCCGGCCAAAGGAGGGAGGCGCAGGAGGAGTCCTACTCCTACCAGGAGTAGGACTCCCCACCCCCCCAATCCTATTCCTAATAGGATTCCCCAAAGGGGAAGAGAAGAGAGAGGTGGCCGGCCCCTCTCCTAGTCCTAATAGGACTAGGGAGAGGGGGGAGGCGCAGCCCTATGTGGGCTGCCCTCTCACCTTTCCACTAAGGCCCATGTTGGCCCATTTGGCTCCCCGGGGGTTCCGGTAACCCTCCCGGTAATCCGGTAAAATCCCGATTTCACCCGGAACACTTCCGATGTCCAAACATAGGCTTCCAATATATCAATCTTTACGTCTCGACCATTTCGAGACTCCTCGTCATGTCCGTGATCACATCCGGGACTCCGAACAACCTTCGGTACATCAAAATGCATAAACTCATAATAACTGTCATCGTAGCGTTAAGCGTGCGGACCCTACGGTTCGAGAACAATGTAGACATGACCGAGACACGTCTCCGGTCAATAACCAATAGCGGGACCTGGATGCCCATATTGGCTCCTACATATTCTACGAAGATCTTTATCGGTCAGACCGCATAACAACATACGTTGTTCCCTTTGTCATCGGTATGTTACTTGCCCGAGATTCGATCGTCGGTATCCAATACCTAGTTCAATCTCGTTACTGGCAAGTCTCTTTACTCGTTCCGTAATACATCATCTCACAACTAACATCTTAGTTATAATGCTTGCAAGGCTTATGTGATGTGTATTACCGAGAGGGCCCAGAGATACCTCTCCGACAATCGGAGTGACAAACCCTAATCTCGAAATACGCCAACCCAACATCTACCATTGGAGACACCTGTAGTACTCCTTTATAATCACCCAGTTATGTTGTGACGTTTGGTAGTACCCAAAGTGTTCCTCTGGTAAACGGGAGTTGCATAATCTCATAGTTATAGGAACATGTATAAGTCATGAAGAAAGCAATAGCAACATACTAAATGATCGGGTGCTAAGCTAATGGAATGGGTCATGTCAATCAGATCATTCAACTAATGATGTGACCTCGTTAATCAAATAACAACTCTTTGTTCATGGTTAGGAAACATAACCATCTTTGATTAACGAGCTAGTCAAGTAGAGGCATACTAGTGACACTCTGTTTGTCTATGTATTCACACATGTATTGTGTTTCCGGTTAATACAATTCTAGCATGAATAATAAACATTTATCATGATATAAGGAAATAAATAATAACTTTATTATTGCCTCTAGGGCATATTTCCTTTAGAAGCTCCCAAGGAGAAGGTGGTAGTCGACCCACACCTCGTCGTCCTTGTGGATTGAGATTGAGCGCACGTTGTATTTGTGGGGAAGCTCCCAAGGAGAAGGTGGTAGTCGACCTACACCTCGTCGTCCTTGTGGATTGAGATGTGTTTCGTACTTAGGCCAGTACTGGACTGCAACTAAGCCCCCGAGTGGGAGGCTGGCTCCCCACTTGGTAGGATTTTCAAATACTTAGGCGAGTACTGGACTGCAGCTAAGCCCCCGAGTGGGAGGGTCGCTCACCACTCGGTAGGATTTTCAAATACTTAGGCGAGTACTGGACTGCAGCTAAGCCCCCGAGTGGGAGGGTCGCTCTCCACTCGGTAGGATTTTTCAAACTTAGGCGAGTACCGGACTGCAGCTAAGCCTTCGAGTGGGAGGGTCGCTCACCACTCGGTAGGATTTTCAAATACTTAGGCGAGTACTGGACTGCAGCTAAGCCCCTGAGTGGGAGGGTCACCGCCCACTCGATAGGATTTTTCAAACTTAGGCGAGTACTGTACTGCAGCTAAGCCTCCGAGTGGGAGGGTCGCTCACCACTCGATAGGATTTTTCAAACTTAGGCGAGTACTGGACTGCAACTAAGCCCCCGAGTGGGAGTGTCGCTCTTCACTTGGTAGGATTTTTCAAAGTTAGGCGAGTACTGGACTGCAGCTAAGCCTTCGAGTGGGAGGGTCGCTCACCACTCGGTAGGATTTTCAAACTTAGGCGAGTACTGTACTGCAGCTAAGCCTCTGAGTGGGAGGGTCACTCACCACTCGGTAGGATTTTCAAACTTAGGCGAGTACTTGACTGCAGCTAAGCCTCTAAGTGGGAGGGTCGCTCACTACTCGGTAGGATTTTCAAACACTTAGGCGAGTACTGGACTGCAGCTAAGCCCCCGAGTGGGAGGGTCGCTCTCCACTCGGTAGGATTTTTAAAGCTTAGGCGAGTACTAGACTGCAGCTAAGCCCCTGAGTGGGAGGCTGGCTCACCACTCGGTAGGATTTTCAAATACTTAGGCGAGTACTGGACTGCAGCTAAGCCCCCGAGTGGGAGGCTGGCACACCACTCGGTAGGATTTTCAAATACTTAGGCGAGTACTGGACTGCAGCTAAGCCCCCGAGTGGGAGGCTGGCTCACCACTCGGTAGGATTTTCAAATACTTAGGCGAGTACTGGATTGCAGCTAAGCTCCCGAGTGGGAGGCTGGCCCACCACTCGGTAGGATTTTCAAACACTTAGGCGAAACGGGTTCGCAGCTAAGCCTCCGAGTGGGAGACTGGCTCACCACTCGGTAGGAAATTATTTTTACAAACTTAGGCGAAACGGATTCGCAGCTAAGCCACCCACTGGGGGATTAAACAAAAACAATAACAATCACTGGGAAAATTATAACGCTCTTGTCTTTGATAAATAAACTACAGGAGTTTTTCTTATTACATCTCATCCGAGTGAGAATTCAAGTATAAAAGGGGCGGAGCAGCTCCGCATTCCAAGCTTGTGGCTCATCAATCTGGCGATCGACATTATAAAGGTGGTACGCTCCATTGTGGAGGACTCTGGTGACTGTGAAGGGGCCTTCCCAAGTAGGAGCGAGTTTGTGTGGTTTCTGTTGATCCACTCGGAGGACCAAGTCTCCTTCTTGGTAGGCCCGACTCTTCACATTTCTGGCATGGAATCGACACAAGTCTTGCTGATAGATGGTCGATCGGATCATGGCCATTTCTCTTTCTTCTTCCAGGAGGTCGAATGCATCCTGCCGGGCTTGTTCTGCTTCATCTTCAGAGTAGAGCTCGACTCGGGGGGTGTTGTGAAGCAGGTCACTCGGCAAAACTGCTTCGGCTCCGTAGACCAGAAAGAATGGGGTTCTTCCGGTCGATCGGTTCGGGGTTGTCCTCAATCCCCAAAGGACTGATGGAAGTTCGTCGACCCATGCACCTGCTGCGTGCTTGAGATCGCGCATCAATCGGGGTTTCAGTCCTCTGAGAATTAAGCCGTTTGCTCTTTCCGCTTGTCCATTCGACTGGGGGTGAGCAACCGAAGCGTAGTCGACTCGTGTTCCCTGAGAGGCGCAAAAGGCTCTGAATTTGTCGGAATCAAAGTTTGACCCATTGTGAGTGATGATGCCGTGCGAAACTCCATATCTGAATATCAACTCTCTGATGAAACTGATAGCAGTGCAAGCATCAAGATTCTTGATAGGCTTAGCTTCAATCCACTTGGTGAACTTGTCGACTGCTACTAGCACATGAGTGAAGCCGCTCCTGCCCGTTCTCAGTGGTCCAACCATGTCCAATCCCCAAACGGCGAAGGGCCAGACGAGTGGAATGGTTTTCAGGGCTGACGCGGGCTTGTGCGACATATTGGAGTAAAACTGACATCCTTCACACTTGTCGACTATCTCTTTTGCCATTTCATTCGCTCTTGGCCAGTAGAATCCTGCTCAGTATGCTTTAGCCACAATGGTCCGAGAGGACGCATGATGACCAGAGGTCCCCGAGTGGATATCATCAAGGATCATCTGACCTTCTTCTGGTGTTATACACTTCTGACTGACTCCAGTCGCGCTTTCTCTATACAACTGTCCCTTTATGACTGTAAAGGCCTTGGATCGACGGACGATCCGTCGAGCCTCTTCTTCGTCCTCTGGGAGTTCTTTCCTTAGGATGTACACGATGTACGGTATTGTCCAGTCGGGAGTGATGACCAAGACTTCCATGATTAGGTCGACCACACCTGGAACTTCAACTTCAGTCGGATCTGTGGCACTTTTTGGCTGCGGGGCTTCTTCAGTGAAGGGATCCTCCTGAACTAATGGTGTGTGGATGTGTTCCAAAAACACATTGCTGGGAATGGCTTCTCTTTTGGAACCTATTTTTGCCAAATCATCAGCTGCTTGATTTTTCAGTCGGGGTATGTGATGAAGTTCTAACCCCTCGAATTTCTTCTCCAGCTTTCTCACTGCATTGCAATAACCAGTCATGGCTGGACTTCTGACGTCCCACTCCTTCATCACATGATTAACCACCAAATCTGAGTCGCCATAGACCATGAGGCGATGGACGCTGAGTGAAATGGCCATGCGCAACCCATATAAAAGTGCTTCATATTCCACCCTGTTATTGGAGGATTGAAGAACATATCTGAGCTTATCTCCTTGGGGGGAGACTAATACTACCCCGGCACCGGAACCATTCAGCATTTTGGAACCGTCGAAGTACATGGTCCAATGCTCCGAGTGAACCTGAGTCGGCAGTTGCTGTTCAATCCACTCGGCGACGAAATCTGTTATTGCCTGGGACTTGATATCTTTCTTTGCCTCAAACTTGGTATCTAGAGGAAGGAGTTCAATCGCCCATTTTGCCACTCGACCAGTTGCATCTCTGTTATGCAGGATCTCTGACAATGGAGCGTCGCTGATGACTGTAATGGAATGATCAGAGAAGTAGTGAGCAACCTTCTTTGTGGTCATATAAATCCCATATACAAGCTTCTGATAATGAGGATATCTTTGCTTCGACGGGGTCAAAACTTCAGAAATATAATATACTGGGCGCTGAACTTTGAAGGCTTTTCCTTCTTCTTCCCGCTCGACCGTAAGTACCGTATTGACGACTTGTCCCGTGGCTGCGATGTAAAGCAACAAAGGCTCTTTGCTGATTGGGGCAGCAAGCCCCGGCTGGGTGGAGAGCAGAGCTTTGAGCTCTGCAAACGCTGCATCAGCTTCAGGAGTCCACTCGAACTTGTCGGACTTCTTCATCAATCGGTAAAGAGGCAATGCCTTTTCACCGAGACGAGAGATGAATCGACTTAAAGCAGCCAAGCAACCAGTAAGCTTCTAGACATTGTGCACTCGCACAGGACTTTTCATTCGGAGTATAGTACCAACTTTTTATGGATTGGCGTCGATTCCCCGTTTGGAAACGAGAAAACCGAGTAGCTTTCCGCCAGGAACTCCGAATGTGCACTTTGATGGATTAAGCTTGATATCATACCTCCCGAGGTTGGCAAAGGTTTCAGCAAGGTCAGTCAGCAGGTCGAAACCCTTCCATGACTTGCCACAATATCATCCATGTATGCTTCCACATTCCGACTGATTTGAGTGAGCAGACACTTCTGAATCATCCTCATGAATGTGGCTCCGGCATTCTTGAGGCCGAACGGCATGGTAACATAACAGAAGCATCCAAATGGAGTGATGAAAGCTGTTTTGATCTCGTTAGCTCCATACAGACGGATCTGATGGTACCCGGAATAGGCGTCTAAAAAAGACAGCCGCTCACATCCCGCAGTCGAGTCGACTATCTGGTCGACATGGGGGAGAGGAAAATGATCTTTCGGGCAGGCCCGATTGATATGTTTAAAGTCAATGCACATGCGAAGTGACTTGTCCTTCTTCGGGACCATGACAACGTTGGCGAGCCACTCGGAGTGGTAGATCTCTCGGATGAACTCCGCTGCTAAGAGCCGAGCCATCTCCTCACCAATAGCCTTTCTCTTCTGGACGGCGGACCGTCGGAGATGTTCTTTGACAGGGTTTACTTTTGAGTCGACTCGTAGGTGGTGCTCAGCCAGCCCCCTGGGAACACCTGGCATGTCAGAAGGCTTCCATGCGAAAATGTCCCAGTTCTCACAGAGGAACTGGATGAGCGCTTCTTCCTGTTTGGAGTCGAGTGTTGTTGAGATATGAGTCGGAGCAGCACTGGGATCGGTCGGGTGAATGTGAGCCGGCTTCGTTTCGCCAGACGACTGAAAAGATGATTCTGTAGCGGGCTTCTTGGCTCGCAACAAATCACTCGGGTCTGCAGTCTTCTGGTATTCTTGCAGCTCCACCACTGCCATTTGAGCATCAGCGATCTTTGAACCTTTCTGAAAACACTCTTCTGCTTTCTTCCGATTGCCCGTAACAGTGATCACACCTTTGGGACCAGGCATCTTCACTTTGAGATACACATAACATGGTCGAGCCATGAAGCGTGCATAAGCCGGCCTGCCCAACATAGCATGATAAGCACTCTGGAAATCTACAACTTCGAACGTCAACTTTTCTTTGCGGTAATTCTTGGAATCACCGAAAACCACATCAAGAGCAATCTGGCCGAGTGACTCAGCCTTCTTCCCAGGAATAACTCCATGGAAACTCATGCTGCTGGTACTGAGTCTGGACATCGGAATGCCCATCCCTCTCAACGTCTCAGCATACAGTATGTTCAAACCACTGCCACCATCCATCAAGACTTTGGTCAGTCGAGTGCCTTCAACAACTGGGTCGACCACCAAAGCTTGCCTCCCAGGGGTGGCAATGTGCGTTGGGTGATCGGATTGGTCGAATGTGATGGCAGTCTGAGACCACTTCAGATAACTGGGTGTTGCCGGAGCAACCATATTCACCTCACGGTTGATAACTTTTAGTCGACTTTTGCTTTCAACATCAGCAAAAATCATCAGGGTGGAATTGACCTGGGGGTATCCATAATCACTGTCTTCCTTGTCCTCAACTTTGTCCGACTCCTTTTCCTTATCTTTGGGCTGCTTGCCCTGGAACTGCTGGATCAAGAGCCGACACTGTCGAGTGGTATGTTTCGGGTAAATGAACTTACCCTCTTCATCTTTCTTGGTGTGGATGTGACATGGCAAATCCAAGACATCATTTCCGTCTTGGTCTTTAACTTTCTTGGGGTTCCAAGGTCCTTTGGGTTTCCCCTTAAACTTTCCTTGAGTTACAGCCAAGGCTTCCCCAGGAGCCACTGGCTCGGCTTTCCACTTCTGTTTCCGATTGGAATTTCCTCCTCCGGTTTCTTGAGCGACTGACTTGAGCTTGCCACTCCTGAGTTGATCCTCATCTTCACCATTAGCGTATTTGGTGGCAATCTCCATCATCCGATTTAGAGACATATCTCCGGTTCGACCGAATTTCAGATTCAGTTCTCTGTACTTGACGCCTTCTTTGAAGGCACAGACTACTTGGTGGTCAGGCACATTCTCTACCATGTGATGTAACATGATCCATCTCTGGATGTAATCCCTTAAAGTTTCATTCGGCTTCTGCACGCAAGGCCGCAGTTCTGTCAGCCCTGCCGGTCGCTTGCATGTTCCTTCAAATGTGGTGACAAACACTCGGGCGAGATCTTCCCAAGTGTAAATGCTGCTGGGTGCTAACTGATTCAGCCACGCTCTGGCCGAGCCCTCCAACATGAGAAGCAGGTGCTTCATGGCCACTTCATCATTGCCACCGCCGATCTGGACAGCCACTCGGTAGTCTTCAAGCCAAGTATCGGGCTTGGACTCACCAGTGAACTTACTAACTCCAGTCGCCAACCTGTAGTTGGGAGGAATCACAGCGGCCCTGATGGCTCTACTAAAGCACTTTGGTCCCGAAACATGTACTCTGCTGCTGGTAGGTGCATCTCTGTCGTGACCTTCTCGGTGAGCTCTGTTCCTGTCGACCAAACCTTGAACGAGAATGGATCTCGCATCAAAGCCTGGTTCCCTGGGGTCGACTGGAATCCTTCGCCCAACACTATGAGGGCGCCTGTCATCTTGCTGTCGAGGCACATACGACCCGCTCCTTGGGGGAGGGGTGGGCACTCGACGTCGATCGTCACGATCGAATCGGTGATCATACTGCTCACGGTTCCCGTACTGATTATGCCGGTCCCCATGTCCCTCACGCCTCGGGGGCGATCTCGGGCTATGAGCCGACTGGACTGTGTCTGCAGCAATGGATCTGTTATGAATCCTGTTCCGCGACTGAGAAATAGCAGAATTCTGGTCTCCTGCTGCCCGAAGTAACGCTCTGATCTGCAACAAGCCTCTGCCGGCCTCCGACTGGGAAGGCTGAATCGACTCTGCTATACGGGCTGCAGCTGCTAAATTCTTAATCGGAGTTTGATATACCTGCGGGGGCGGAAAGAGCTGACGTCGACTGGATTCTGGAACCCGTTGTCGTGCATGCTCATCGAGTGCTCGCTGGAAGTTCTCCAGTTGAGTGCGCTCGGCCAAGTTTGCCAGGCGCGCGTCCTCCAAGGCACGAGCCTCGGGGGGTTCTCCAACGATAGGAGTGTGCAGTGCATCCATGTTCCGGCGACGAAGTTCTTCTCTCTGCAGCGATGTGAGAGGCTCGGGGAGATATTCCTCATGGGGATGCGACGGGTCGCCTCCACCTGCGCCTCCGTCGGTGCGGGGAAAACCGGGAGGACTGGGCGGTCCATCGACCATCAGAACCTCCACCGCCGGATCACTGCTGTCGCACTCGGATGCGGTCTTTGCGGAGCCAGTCGACAGGTCGAACAGGCCGTAGCGGGATTCGTCGGGCTCGATCGCCACGACTTGAGGGGTGGCCGACTGGCGTGCCACCGCGTCTCTCACCCACCGCTGAAGTCTCGACCGACCGGAGCGCTTGCGCCGGCGGGAAACAGGGAGGGAGAACAACACAGGAACCGGCCGATAATGGGTCGAGGGTGAAGGAAATATGCCCTAGAGGCAATAATAAAGTTATTATTTATTTCCTTATATCATGATAAATGTTTATTATTCATGCTAGAATTGTATTAACCGGAAACATAATACATGTGTGAATACATAGACCAACAGAGTGTCACTAGTATGCCTCTACTTGACTAGCTCGTTAATCAAAGATGGTTATGTTTCCTAACCATGAACAAAGAGTTGTTATTTGATTAACGAGGTCACATCATTAGTAGAATGATCTGATTGACATGACCCATTCCATTAGCTTAGCACCCGATCGTTTAGTATGTTGCTATTGCTTTCTTCATGACTTATACATGTTCCTATAACTATGAGATTATGCAACTCCCGTTTACCGGAGGAACACTTTGGGTACTACCAAACGTCACAACGTAACTGGGTGATTATAAAGGAGTATTACAGGTGTCTCCAATGGTAGATGTTGGGTTGGCGTATTTCGAGATTAGGGTTTGTCACTCCGATTGTCGGAGAGGTATCTCTGGGCCCTCTCGGTAATGCACATCACATAAGCCTTGCAAGCACTGCAACTAATATGTTAGTTGTTAGATGATGTATTACGGAACGAGTAAAGAGACTTGCCGGTAACGAGATTGAACTAGGTATTGGATACCGACGATCGAATCTCGGGCAAGTAACATACCGATGACAAAGGGAACAACGTATGTTGTTATGCGGTCTGACCGATAAAGATCTTCGTAGAATATGTAGGAGCCAATATGGGCATCCAGGTCCCGCTATTGGTTATTGACCGGAGACGTGTCTCGGTCATGTCTACATTGTTCTCGAACCGTAGGGTCCGCACGCTTAACGTTACGATGACAATTATTATGAGTTTATGCATTTTGATGTACCGAAGGTTGTTCGGAGTCCCGGATGTGATCACGGACATGACGAGGAGTCTCGAAATGGTCGAGACGTAAAGATTGATATATTGGAAGCCTATGTTTGGACATTGGAAGTGTTCCGGGTGAAATCGGGATTTTACCGGAATACCGGGAGGGTTACCGGAACCCCCCGGGAGGCTAATGGGCCTATTGGGCCTTAGTGGAAAATAGAGAAGAGGCAACCCACAGCCTAGCCGGCGCCCCCCCCTTCCCCAAGTCCTAGTAGGACTAGGAAAGGTGGGCCGGCCACCTCTCTCTTTCCCCCTCCCGGGAATCCTAGTTGGACTAGGATTGGAGGGGGAGTCCTACTCCCGGTGGGAGTAGGACTCTCCTGCGCCCCCACCTTGGCCGGCCATCCCCTCCTCCCTTGCTCCTTTATATACGGGGGCAGGGGGCTCCCCACAGACACACAAGTTGATCCTTGAGATCGTTCCTTAGCCGTGTGCGGTGCCCCCTGCCACCAAATTCCACCTCGATCATACCGTTACAGTGCTTAGGCGAAGCCCTGCGTCGGTAGTACATCAAGATCGTCATCACGCCGTCGTGCTGACGGAACTCTTCCTCGACGCTTTGCTGGATCGGAGCCCGGGGATCGTCATCGAGCTGAACGTGTGCTAAGAACTCGGAGGTGCCGGAGTAACGGTGCTTGGATCGGTCGGATCGCGAAGAAGACGTACGACTACTTCCTCTACGTTGTGTGATCGCTTCCGCAGTCGGTCTGCGTTGGTACGTAGACAACACTCTCCCCTCTCGTTGCTGTGCATCACCATGATCTTGCGTGTGCGTAGGATTTTTTTTGAAATTACTGCGTTCCCCAACAGTGGCATCCGAGCCTAGGTTTTATGGTTTGATGTTATTTGCACGAGTAGAACACAAGTGAGTTGTGGGCGATACAAGTCATACTGCCTACCAGCATGTCATACTTTGGTTCGGCGGTATTGTTGGTTGAGACGATCCGGACCAACCTTACGCATACTCTTATGCGAGACCGGTTCCCTCGACGTGCTTTGCACATAGATGGCTTGCGGAAGACTGTCTCTCCAACTTTAGTTGAACCAAGTGTGACTACGCCCGGTCCTTGAGAAGGTTAAAACGGAGTCTATTTGACGAACTATCGTTGTGGTTTTGATGCGTAGGTGAGATGAGTTCTTACTTAAAGCCCGTAGCAGCCACGTAAAACTTGCAACAACAAAGTAGAGGACGTCTAACTTGTTTTTGCAGGGTATGTTGTGATGTGATATGGTCAAGGCATGATGCTGATTTTATTGTATGAGATGATCATGTTTTGTAACTAAGTTATCGGCAACTGGCAGGAGCCATATGGTTGTCGCTTTATTGTATGCAATGCAATCGCGATGTAATGCTTTACTAGATTACTAAACGGTAGTAATAGTCGTGAAAGCATAAGATTGGCGAGACGACAACGATGCTGCGATGGAGATCAAGGTGTCGCGCCGGTGACGATGGTGATCATGACGATGCTTCGGAGATGGAGATCACAAGCACAAGATGATGATGGCCATATCATATCACTTATATTGATTGCATGTGATGTTTATCCTTTTATGCATCTTATCTTGCTTTGATTGACGGTAGCATTATAAGATGATCTCTCACTAAATTATCAAGAAGTGTTCTCCCTGAGTATGCACCGTTGCCAAAGTTCGTCGTGCCCAGACACCACGTGATGATCGGGTGTGATAAGCTCTACGTCCATCTACAACGGGTGCAAGCCAGTTTTGCACGCGCAGAATACTCAGGTTATACTTGACGAGCCTAGCATATGCAGATATGGCCTCGGAACACAGAGACCGAAAGGTCGAGCGTGAATCATATAGTAGATATGATCAACATGACGATGTTCACCATTGAAAACTACTCCATCTCACGTGATGATCGGTTATGGTTTAGTTGATTTGGATCACGTGATCACTTAGAAGATTAGAGGGATGTCTATCTAAGTGGGAGTTCCTAAGTAATTTGATTAACTGAACTTAAACTTATCATGAACTTAGTACCTGATAGTATCTTGCTTGTTTATGTTGCTTGTAGATAGATGGCTCGTGCTATTGTTCCGTTGAATTTTAATGCGTTCCTTGAGAAAGCAAAGTTGAAAGATGATGGTAGCAATTACACGGACTGGGTCCGTAACCTGAGGATTATCCTCATTGCTGCACAGAAGAATTACGTCCTGGAAGCACCGCTGGGTGACAGGCCTGCTGCTGGAGCAACGCCAGATGTTATGAACGTCTGGCAAAGCAAAGCTGATGACTACTCGATAGTTCAGTGTGCCATGCTTTACGGCTTAGAATCGGGACTTCAACGACGTTTTGAACGTCATGGAGCATATGAGATGTTCCAGGAGTTGAAGTTAATATTTCAAGCAAATGCCCGAATTGAGAGATATCAAGTCTCCAATAAGTTCTATAGCTGTAAGATGGAGGAGAACAGTTCTGTCAGTGAGCATATACTCAAAATGTCTGGGTATAATAATCACTTGATTCAGATGGGAGTTGATCTTCCAGATGACTGCGTCATTGACAGAATTCTCCAATCACTGCCACCAAGCTACAAGAGCTTCGTGATGAACTATAATATGCAAGGGATGAACAAGACTATTCCCGAGCTCTTCGCAATGCTGAAAGCTGCGGAGGTAGAAATCAAAAAGGAGCATCAAGTGTTGATGGTTAACAAAACCACTAGTTTCAAGAAAAAGGGCAAAGGGAAGAAGAAGGGAAACTTCAAGAAGAACAGCAAACAAGTTGCTGCTCAGGAGAAGAAACCCAAGTCTGGACCTAAGCCTGAAACTGAGTGCTTCTACTGCAAGCAGACTGGTCACTGGAAGCAGAACTGCCCCAAGTATTTGGCGGATAAGAAGGATGGCAAAGTGAGCAAAGGTCTATGTGATATACATGTTATTGATGTGTACCTTACTAGAGCTCGCAGTAGCACCTGGGTATTTGATACTGGTTCTGTTGCTAATATTTGCAACTCGAAACAGGGACTACGGAATAAGCGGACACTAGCAAAGGACGAGGTAACGATGCGCGTGGGAAACGGTTCCATAGTCGATGTGATCGCGGTCGGCACGCTACCTCTACATCTACCTTCGGGATTAATATTAGACCTAAATAATTGTTATTTGGTGCCAGCGTTGAGCATGAACATTATATCTGGATCTTGTTTAATGCGAGACGGTTATTCATTTAAATCAGAGAATAATGGTTGTTCTATTTATATGGATAATATCTTTTATGGTCATGCACCTTTGAAGAGTGGTCTATTCTTGTTGAATCTCGAAGATAGTAATACACATATTCATAATGTAGAAGCCAAAAGATGCAAAGTTAATAATGATAGTGCAACTTATTTGTGGCACTGCCGTTTAGGTCATATCGGTGTAAAACGCATGAAGAAACTCCATACTGATGGGCTTTTGGAATCACTTGATTATGAATCACTTGGTACTTGCGAACCGTGCCTCATAGGCAAGATGACTAAAACACCGTTCTCCGGTACTAAGGAGAGAGCAACAGATTTGTTGGAAATCATACATACCGATGTATGTGGTCCGATGAATATTGAGGCTCGCGGCGGATATCGTTATTTTCTCACCTTCACAGATGATTTAAGCAGATATGGGTATATCTACTTAATGAAACATAAGTCTGAAACATTTGAAAAGTTCAAAGAATTTCAGAGTGAAGTTGAAAATCATCGTAACAAGAAAATAAAGTTTCTACGATCTGATCGTGGAGGAGAATATTTGAGTTACGAGTTTGGTGTACATTTGAAAAATTGTGGAATAGTTTCGCAACTCACGCCACCCGGAACACCACAGCGTAATGGTGTGTCCGAACGTCGTAATCGTACTTTACTAGATATGGTGCGATCTATGATGTCTCTTACTGATTTACCGCTATCATTTTGGGGTTATGCTTTAGAGACGGCCGCATTCACGTTAAATAGGGCACCATCAAAATCCGTTAAGACGACGCCTTATGAACTATGGTTTGGCAAGAAACCAAAGTTGTCGTTTCTTAAAGTTTGGGGCTGCGATGCTTATGTGAAAAAGCTTCAACCTGATAAGCTCGAACCCAAAGCGGAGAAATGTGTCTTCATAGGATACCCAAAGGAAACTGTTGGGTATACCTTCTATCACAGATCCGAAGGCAAGACATTCGTTGCCAAGAATGGATCATTTCTAGAGAAGGAGTTTCTCTCGAAAGAAGTGAGTGGGAGGAAAGTAGAACTTGACGAGGTAACTGTACCTGCTCCCTTATTGGAAAATAGTACATCACAGAAAACTGTTTCTGCGACACCTATGCCAATCAGTGAGGAAGCTAACGATGATGATCATGAAGCTTCAGATCAAGATTCTACTGAACCACGTAGATCAACCAGAGTGAGATCCGCACCAGAGTGGTACGGTAATCCAGTTCTGGAAGTCATGATGCTAGATCATGATGAACCTACGAACTATGAAGAAGCGATGGTGAGCCCAGATTCCGCAAAGTGGCTTGAGTCCATGAAATCTGAGATGGGATCCATGTATGAAAACAAAGTATGGACTTTGGTTGACTTGCCCGATGATCGGCAAGCAATTGAGAATAAATGGATCTTCAAGAAAAAGACTGACGCTGACGGTAATATTACTGTCTATAAAGCTCGACTTGTCGCGAAAGGTTTTCGACAAGTTCAAGGGGTTGACTACGATGAGACCTTCTCACCAGTAGCGATGCTTAAGTCCGTCAGAATTATGTTAGCAATTGCCGCATTTTATGATTATGAAATATGGCAGATGGATGTCAAAACTGCATTCCTGAATGGATTTCTGGAAGAAGAGTTGTATATGGTACAACCAGAAGGTTTTGTCGATCCAAAAGGAGCTAACAAAGTATGCAAACTCCAGCGATCCATTTATGGACTGGTGCAAGCATCTCGGAGTTGGAATAAACGCTTTGATAGTGTGATCAAAGCATTTGGCTTTATACAGACTTTTGGAGAAGCCTGTATTTACAAGAAAGTGAGTGGGAGCTCTGTAGCATTTCTGATATTATATGTAGATGACATATTGCTAATTGGAAATGATATAGAATTTCTGGATAGCATAAAGGGATATTTGAATAAAAGTTTTTCGATGAAAGACCTCGGGGAAGCTGCATACATATTAGGCATAAAGATCTATAGAGATAGATCAAAACGCTTAATTGGACTTTCACAATGCACATACCTTGACAAAATTTTGAAGAAGTTCAAGATGGATCAAGCAAAGAAAGGGTTCTTGCCTGTGCTACAAGGTGTGAAGTTGAGTAAGACTCAATGCCCGACCACTGCAGAAGATAGAGAGAAAATGAAAGATGTTCCCTATGCTTCAGCCATAGGCTCTATCATGTATGCAATGCTGTGTACCAGACCTGATGTGTGCCTTGCTATAAGTTTAGCAGGGAGGTACCAAAGTAATCCTGGAATGGATCACTGGACAGCGGTCAAGAACATCCTGAAATACCTGAAAAGGACTAAGGATATGTTTCTCGTATATGGAGGTGACAAAGAGCTCACCGTAAAAGGTTACGTTGATGCAAGCTTTGACACTGATCCGGACGATTCTAAATCGCAAACCGGATACGTGTTTACTTTAAACGGTGGAGCTGTCAGTTGGTGCAGTTCTAAACAAAGCGTCGTAGCGGGATCTACATGTGAAGCGGGGTACATAGCTGCTTCGGAAGCAGCAAACGAAGGAGTCTGGATGAAGGAGTTCATATCCGATCTAGGTGTCATACCTAGTGCATCGGGTCCAATGAAAATCTTCTGTGACAATATTGGTGCAATTGCCTTAGCAAAGGAATCCAGATTTCACAAGAGGACCAAACACATCAAGAGACGCTTCAACTCCATCCGGGATTTAGTCCAGGTGGGAGACATAGAGATTTGCAAGATACATACGGATCTGAATGTTGCAGATCCGTTGACTAAGCCTCTTCCACGAGCAAAACATGATCAACACCAAGGCTCCATGGGTGTTAGAATCATTACTGTGTAATCTAGATTATTGACTCTAGTGCAAGTGGGAGACTGAAGGAAATATGCCCTAGAGGCAATAATAAAGTTATTATTTATTTCCTTATATCATGATAAATGTTTATTATTCATGCTAGAATTGTATTAACCGGAAACATAATACATGTGTGAATACATAGACCAACAGAGTGTCACTAGTATGCCTCTACTTGACTAGCTCGTTAATCAAAGATGGTTATGTTTCCTAACCATGAACAAAGAGTTGTTATTTGATTAACGAGGTCACATCATTAGTAGAATGATCTGATTGACATGACCCATTCCATTAGCTTAGCACCCGATCGTTTAGTATGTTGCTATTGCTTTCTTCATGACTTATACATGTTCCTATAACTATGAGATTATGCAACTCCCGTTTACCGGAGGAACACTTTGGGTACTACCAAACGTCACAACGTAACTGGGTGATTATAAAGGAGTATTACAGGTGTCTCCAATGGTAGATGTTGGGTTGGCGTATTTCGAGATTAGGGTTTGTCACTCCGATTGTCGGAGAGGTATCTCTGGGCCCTCTCGGTAATGCACATCACATAAGCCTTGCAAGCACTGCAACTAATATGTTAGTTGTTAGATGATGTATTACGGAACGAGTAAAGAGACTTGCCGGTAACGAGATTGAACTAGGTATTGGATACCGACGATCGAATCTCGGGCAAGTAACATACCGATGACAAAGGGAACAACGTATGTTGTTATGCGGTCTGACCGATAAAGATCTTCGTAGAATATGTAGGAGCCAATATGGGCATCCAGGTCCCGCTATTGGTTATTGACCGGAGACGTGTCTCGGTCATGTCTACATTGTTCTCGAACCGTAGGGTCCGCACGCTTAACGTTACGATGACAGTTATTATGAGTTTATGCATTTTGATGTACCGAAGGTTGTTCGGAGTCCCGGATGTGATCACGGACATGACGAGGAGTCTCGAAATGGTCGACACGTAAAGATTGATATATTGGAAGCCTATGTTTGGACATCGGAAGTGTTCCGGGTGAAATCGGGATTTTACCGGAATACCGGGAGGGTTACCGGAACCCCCCGGGAGGCTAATGGGCCTATTGGGCCTTAGTGGAAAATAGAGAAGAGGCAACCCACAGCCTAGCCGGCGCCCCCCCCTTCCCCAAGTCCTAGTAGGACTAGGAAAGGTGGGCCGGCCACCTCTCTCTCTTTCCCCCTCCCGGGAATCCTAGTTGGACTAGGATTGGAGGGGGAGTCCTACTCCCGGTGGGAGTAGGACTCTCCTGCGCCCCCACCTTGGCCGGCCAGCCCCTCCTCCCTTGCTCCTTTATATACGGGGGCAGGGGGCTCCCCACAGACACACAAGTTGATCCTTGAGATCGTTCCTTAGCCGTGTGCGGTGCCCCCTGCCACCAAATTCCACCTCGATCATACCGTTACAGTTCTTAGGCGAAGCCCTGCGTCGGTAGTACATCAAGATCGTCATCACGCCGTCGTGCTGACGGAACTCTTCCTCGACGCTTTGCTGGATCGGAGCCCGGGGATCGTCATCGAGCTGAACGTGTGCTAAGAACTCGGAGGTGCCGGAGTAACGGTGCTTGGATCGGTCGGATCGCGAAGAAGACGTACGACTACTTCCTCTACGTTGTGTGATCGCTTCCGTAGTCGGTCTGCGTTGGTACGTAGACAACACTCTCCCCTCTCATTGCTGTGCATCACCATGATCTTGCGTGTGCGTAGGAAATTTTTTGAAATTACTGCGTTCCCCAACAGAGGGTTGCCGTAAGAGGACGCCGCAGACGCACGCGCGAAAGTGCGTTTCCCTGCGGACAGGGAGTGCGCCCACGTCAAGCGGAGCCTCCTGAAGCCAAGCGGAGTCGTCGGCGATGAACGTGAGCGCGCCGAGACGGATCTCGCGGACCTCCACCAAAACTCCGCCAGAAACCATGATGGTTTGGATTGGAAAAGATCGCAACTCCTCCAACAAATCGCTAAAACACCGGCCCCACGGTGGGCGCCAACTGTCATGGTTCTAAGTCTGATAGTAATGTAGGGGGGTAGGTATGGAGAGGCAAGATCTTAGCTATGGAGTAGTTGTAAGCACACGAGGTTTACGAGTTCAGGCCCTTCTCGGAGGAAGTAATAGCCCTACGTCTCGGAGCCCGGAGGCGGTCGACTGGATTATGTTTGTATGAATTACAGGGGTGCGAACCCTTTACACTGAGGAGGGGGGTGGCTTATATAGAGTTCGCCGGACCCCTCCGGCCCTCAGTTGTGCAGGGTTTTAAATACATTAAGGGCGGGCGTTACTGGTAACGCCCCTAATAAAGTGCTATGATGACCATAAAAGCTACTTAATAATCGATCGTTAGCGTGCGGAGTGCCTTTAGGTCTCCTGGCCGTCGAGTGGTCGGATCTTGGTCGAGTGATTGCTTCTTGGTCGAGTGTCTTCGAGTCTGTCGAGTGGAACACCTCCAAGTCAATTGAAAGGTGATTTCTTCTAGAGATGTCCTTGGGTAGGGTAGTTGGGACAGGTCCATGACCCTATCCTAGGTACATAGCTTCATCAGCGCCGCCGCCTCTCTCTATACAGAGAGCAACTTCCTCAGAGGGGGAAGAACTGCTTGGGAGGGGCTGGCCCGATGCTACTTAAGTCAATGTGCAGCGCCCCAGCGATAGGCGCTGCACTTTACACAGTGTGGCGCCCAAGCCTTAGGCGCTGCAGTGCTGTCTGTGGGGCCTCAACTGGACCAGGGCTGCCATGCTGGCTGGATGTGAGACGCCTAAGGAAAGGGCGCTGCAGCGTTGGGTGCGGCGCCTCGTTGTCGGGCGCCACACTAAAGGGTCAGCCGAGTGAATTTTTTCGAGAGCAGATCAGTTTGTGATTTGATTTCGCCCTCAAATCAAATATGTGATTTCTGCCCCACAGTTCGTGCGCGCTTTCACCCGAAGCTGGGGCCAGAGTGCTTTTATCTTGATCGTAATAACTAATAAATGTAAAAGGTTCATGTGCATTTGATGCAGTGCTATACAAAATGCATTTGCTTTTTTGTTTCCTTCCATGCTTTTTTTGGGACACCCAAGTTTTATTTACTGGTTAGTGGATTTTTTTCAAGGGCCGACCAAAAAGAAAATGTGTGGCTGCTGGGATTCGAGCCCAAGTCTCCACGGCTACAACATGGAATTCTAACCACTGAATTTACATCCACATTGTTTATTACTATTGAATTTCCATCAAATTATTTTGTAATTATTATTGGCGAGTAGTAATAATGTATGTTCGATTTTTTTTCAAGGGCCGACCAAAAAAGAAGTAATGTGTGGCTGCTGGGATTCGAGCCCAGGTCTCCACAGCCACAACATGGAATTCTAACCACTGAACTACAGGCACATTATTTATTATTCAATTTCTGTCAATATATTTAATAATTATTATGCGGCGAGTAATAATCTAGGTTGTTTTCTCCATAACCTCCATGATCGGTATGCAATGTCGCAAGCAACACGTTCTACTTTACGCTCGCACGACACAAATTAGTAGTACTATTTTATTTCTTACAGCTAAAATTAGTACTAGTTGCATGCATGGGGCCTGAACTATATCGACAGTGACCGGCTGTACGCTGGTAGCAGCGACAGTAACAGCAAACATAGTTCTGGTTGAGAACCATCAGTGACCGTACGACAGTACGAGTAATATGTAATAACCGTAAAAATGCACCAGTAGTAGCACATCAGACGGTGATCGACGACGATGGCGTGTACGTGTACTGTATTCGTCTGGTCCTGGCCAGCCGAACGGATACGGGTCGACGTGGCTCAGTACGCCGTCGCTCGCCTTTGTACCACACGGAGCGCGAGTGAATTACTGCATAATGGTCCATTTCCTACGCCAGATGCACGTACATGTGATGTACATGTACGCCGCTACGGGGTACGTTGTACTACCACCTCAGAGCGGGGCCCACCACTTCGGTTCTTGTCAGTTCTCGACCACCGCTGAAATTTACCGAGATTTCGGCAGCCAAGTTCTGTCGAATGTCCGACCTTTTTTCCTTGTTTCGCTTGAAAGTCCAATCCAACCAATATCTGCAAAGGATTATAGTTGAGACTGCTCCTAGTTCGAGGGTCACTGAACGAACTTTTTGCCCGGAAAGAGGATGTTTTGGGGTCACCCGAATTTCCAAAATGGCGGTCCGCTACAACTACCCGGAAACAGCTGTTATCTCAATGTACCAGACGGTACCTATCTGCAAAAATTAGTCCTTGTTGTCTCCTGGCCTTTTCAGATTTCATCCAAGGAGAAGAAGAGAAAAAAAATGCATTTCAAGAGGAACATGTAGAACAAAACCTTTCTTTTCCAACGCATCTGCCTCCCGGGTTGCTCCTCCAGGCGACTCCGGAGGCCTTCCCAACCGCCACTTGAGAGGCCACCCGATCCTCCTCCCTTCCTCCCGCCGCCGCCGGAGGACGCTGCCGACTTGCGCCCGGAGGCTGATGGCGGTGGCGGGGGCTCTTCCTCCCTCCCCGCATCTTAGGGGTGGCGGGGCCCTAACATGGATGGAGGTGCGGCCGATCTAGAAGGGCGGCGATGGCTTCGACGGCAGCGACGGTCGGCCCTGCCTCGGGCCACGGGCGGCTGCTGCGGCGGCTGGCCTGGATCGGGCGGTGGGGCGATGCGGTCTTCGGCAACATGTCATCTGGCTTTAGATCGGCGACGACGTCGAGGGCCTGGTGGACTGCTTGGAGGCACATGGCAGATCTGTTCTGGCCGGTGTAGCTAGTGGTGGTGGTCATCTTCTTCATCGGAGGTGGCCGGCCAGAGGCTTGGTGATTCGATCTCGAGATCCATCATCTAGTCCCGGCTGCGAGTTGGGGAGACATAGTTGCCGGTGAAAACCGAGCCGACGGCAGGCGATGGCGGCGGTCTACGCCGTTACCTTGATGAAGGCATCGTTGTGTAACTACTGTCGACCCACTCGTGCTGCTCCGGGGGAAACCCTAGGACCTGGTGTTTCAGATCGGACGATGACGACACTGCGGTGTCGTTTCTCTCTTGGGAGCATCGTTTGTGGAGCAGAGCTGGAAGTCAGAGGCAGGAGGTGGAGCGGCTTCGTCTTGCACGGAGCTTCGATGGAGATGTCAAGTCATGCCTGACCGACAGGTGCTACGCTTTGTCATGCCTGGTCGGCAGGTGCTACGCATGACAGATCTTCCAAAGACTTCAAGCTGTGTCGGCTGGTGGTACATGGCAGCATGGTGCTGAGGTGTATCAGTGGCGACCGCGATGTGCTCAGCTGTTTGCGTGTAGGGAGGAGGTGCCGTGGGGTGCCATGGTGGCGTCGACGATAGCTGGACCGAGCAAGGTTGATGCATCAGTACAGTTCTGAAGATGGAGCGGTGGCAGTTGGCGGCGGCGGCCTATGAAAGCACGCCGGACCGGTGAGACCCATGCCCGGCAGGCGTCCTGGATGGGACCCCAGGTCTTAGATGTTAGGTTTGGCTGCGATGTCTGTTTGATATTAGGCCCAGGCTATCTGCGCCCCTTCATCAACTGGATAGGTGTAGCGACAGTTTGTTGCTTATACGGCGGCTCTAGTCTTACTATTGTATTACTTTGTAAGTTCTTATGAGAATAATTAATAAAGTGGCCGTATGCATCGCCCAGATGCAGAGGCCGAAGGGTCATCCTTCTTTTCTAAAAAAAACATGTAGGCCTTCGGGTCCAACCCTTTCCAGAAAGAATGTCCAATCCAGACTTGAGGTGTGAGGTCCAAGAAACACCTGATTAGATAGTAGTTAGATACACGCACACTCGCGCGTAGATCTTTCTTGTCTCTGATCTGTGAAAGTTCCTTCGTTTTGCAGCATTGTCCTCACCCGAAATGCAAAACAACGATTCTTAGAAGAACTAAAAAGAAACAGTTGGTGGTGTTTCTTTTAGCAAAACACTCATTGCTTTGACTAACAACTCTCTAACCGGGATGCTTAATAACCTGCTGGTTTTCCTTAGTAGCTAAGAGAGGAGCTTCCTCATGGCCAAGGGGCGTGTTAGGATTAATTAGCATATGTTAATCAATGGTTATATCTTCACTTCCAAACCATCAAGCGGTTACTTTAGGCAACCGGTGCAACTCTTGTAACAGTCGCGTCCCTTCAGGGACTATAAATATGTAACTTGTCATCATCAATATACAAAACTGTTCTCTCTCTCTCGTTTTACTTTAACACGTTATCAGCATGCTCCTGGCGTAGCAACCCCATCGGCCTCATCGCACGACATGGAAGACAGAGGTGTTGGAAATATGAGCAATTTACCGAATGATTTTATTAACAGAAATACTAGATAAAGCATGACCAGAATAGTAGTGATAAAACAAGCCATGCGATTTGAGAAAGAGAAGGTAAACAATATCTTCATATATGAACTGTAACTAAATATATCTAGAGCGGACAGTATAGCAAGTTGCATATATGAAATAGATTCTAACATATGTAGGGCAAATACTAGAGCAAAGAATCGTGGCAGGACTTCTAACAGAAAGAGTATAAACACGTACGGGACAGCAGCAGCAGAAGCACGGGACTTGGGGTCGACATCCTCTCCAGCCATGTCGTCGATGAGGTTGTCGACGTCGGGGAAGAAGTCGTCGTCGGTGATGAAGCTATGAACCTAGGATAGGGTCATGGACCTGCCCTAACTACCCTACCCAAGGACATCTCTAGAAGAAATCACCTTTCAATCGACTTGAAGGTGTCCTACTCGACAGACTCGAAGACACTCGACCAAGAAGCAATCACTCGACCAAGACCCAACCACTCGACGACCAGGAGGCCTAAGGCGCCCCGCACGCTAACGGTCGGTCATTAAGTAGCTTTTATGGTCATCATAGCACTTTATTACTAGCATTACCAGAAACGCCCTGCCTTAATGTACATTGAACCCTTCGTAACGTGGGCTGGCCGGGGTCCTGGCGCACTTTATATAAGCCACCCCCTCCTCCGAGACAAGGGTTCGCACCTCTGTAACTCATACACACATAATCCAGTCGACCGCCTCCGGGCTCCGAGACATAGGGCTTTTACTTCCTCCGAGAAGGGCCTGAACTCGTAAACCTTGCGTCCTTACAACCTCTCCATAGCTAAGACCTCGCCTCTCCATACTTACCCCCTACATTACTGTCAGACTTAGAACCACGACAGTTGGCGCCCACCATGGGGCCGGTGTTTTAGCGTTTTGTTGGAGGAGTTGCGATCTTTTCCGACCCGAATCATCATGATTTTCGACGGAGTTTTGGTGGACGGCCGCGAGATCTGTCTCGGCGCGCTCACGTTCATCGCCGACGACTCCGCTTGGCTTCAGGAGGCTCCGCTCGACCTGGACGCACTCCCTGTCCGTGGGGCAACACACTTTAGCGCGTGCGTCCGCAGCGTTTTCCTGCGGCAACCGTCGACCCCCTACCGGTCGGCTCCCGTGTTGTCCTCCCTCCCCGTTTCCCGCCGGCGCAAGCGCTCCGGTCGGTCGAGACTTCAGCGGTGGGTGAGACACGCGGTGGCCCGTCAATCGGCCACCCCTCAAGTCGCGGCGATCGAGCCCGACGAATCCCTCTACGGCCTGTTCGACCTATCGACTGGCTCCAAAGAGACTGCATCCGAGTGCGACAGTAGCGATCCGGCGGCGGAGGTTCTGATGGTCGACGGACCGCCCAGTCCCCCCGGTTTTACCAGCACCGACGGATGCGCAGGAGGAGGCGACCCGTCGCGTCCCCATGAGGAGTATCTTCCCGAGCCTCTCACGTTGCTGCAGAGAGAGGAACTTCGCCGCCGGAACATGGATGCGCTGCACACTCCTATCGTTGGAGAAACCCCCGAGGCTCGCGCCTTGGAGGACCCGCGCCTGGCAAACTTGGCTGAGCACACTCGACTGGAGAACCTCCAGCGAGCACTCGACGAGCGTGCGCGACAACGGGTTCCCGAATCCAGTCGACGTCAGCTCTTCCCGCCCCCGTAGGTATATCGGACTCCGATTCAGAATTTAGCAGCTGCGGCCCGTATAGCGGAGTCAATTCAGCCTTCCCAGTCGGAGGCTGGCAGAGGCTTGCTGCAGATCAGAGCGTTACTCCGGGCAGCAGGAGATCAGAATTCCACTGTTTCTCAGTCGCGGAACAGAATCCGCAGCAGATCCGTTGCCGCGGACACAGTCCAGTCGGCTCACAGCCCGAGATCACCCCCGAGGCGTGAGGGACGCGGAGACCGGCGCAACCTGTATGGAAACCATGAGCAGTATGATCACCGAGTCGATCGTGATGGTCGACGTCGAGTGCCCATGCCTCCCCCGAGGAGCAGGTCGTATGTGCCTCGCCAGCAGGATGACAGGCGCCCCCATAGTGGTGGGCGAAGGATTCCAGTCGACCCCAGAGGGCCAGGCTTTGACGCGAGATCCATCCTCGTCCAGGGTCTGGTCGACAGGAATAGAGCTCACCGAGAAGGCCATGATAGAGATGCGCCTGCTAGCAGCAAAGTACATGTTTCGGGACCAGAGTGCTTTAGTAGAGCCATCAGGGCTGCCGTGATCCCTCCCAATTTCAGGTTGGCGACTGGAGTCAGTAAGTTCACTGGCGAGTCCAAGCCCGATACTTGGCTTGAGGACTACCGAGTGGCCGTCCAGTTTGGCGGCGGCAATGATGAAGTGGCCATGAAGCACCCGCCTCTCATGTTGGAGGGCTCGGCCAGAGCGTGGCTAAACCAGTTAGCGCCTAGCAGCATTTACACTTGGGAAGATCTCTCCCGAGTGTCCGTCACCACATTTGAGGGCACATGCAAGCGACCAGCAGGACTGACGGAACTGCGGTCTTGTGTGCAGAAGCCGAATGAAACTTTGAGGGATTACATCCAGAGATGGATCATGTTACATCACTCGGTGCAAAATGTGCCTGACCACCAAGCAGTTCGTGCCTTCAAGGAAGGCGTCAAGTACAGAGAGCTAAATTTGAAATTCGGTCGAACCGGAGACATGTCCCTGAATCGGATGATGGAGATTGCCACCAAGTACGCTAATGGTGAAGACGAGGATCGACTCATAAGTGGCAAGCTCAAGTCAGTCGCCTAAGAAACCAGAGGCAATTCCAATCAGAAGCAGAAGCGGAAGGTCGAGCCAGCGGCTCCCGGGGAAGCTTTAGCTTTGGCCCAAGGAAAGTCTAAAGGGAAACCTAAAGGGCCTTGGAACCCCAAAAAGGTTAAAGACCAGGAGGGAAATGATATGTTGGACTTACCGTGTCTCGTCCACACGAAGAAAGATGAAGAGGGTAATTTTATTTACCCGAAACATACCACTCGGCAGTGCCGACTTTTGATCCAGCAGTTCTAGGGCAAGCAGCCCAAGGGTAAGGAAAAGGAATCAGACAAGGTCGAGGACAAAGAAGACAGTGATGACGGATACCCTCAAGTCAATTCCACCCTGATGATTTTTGCTGATGTTGAGAGCAAAAGTCGACTGAAAGTTATTAACCGAGAGGTGAATATGGTCGCTCCGGTGACACCTAGTTACCTGAAATGGTCTCAGACTGCCATAACATTCGACCAGTCCAACCACCCAACGCACATCGCCACCCCTGGGAGGCAAGCTTCGGTGGTCGACCCAGTTGTTGAAGGCACTCGACAGACCAAAGTCCTGATGGATGGTGGTAGTGGTTTGAACATATTATACGCTGAGACATTGAAGGGGATGGGCATTCCGATGTCTAGACTCAGTGCCAGCAACATGAGTTTCCATGGAGTCATTCCTGGGAAGAAGGCTGAATCACTCGGCCAGATTGCTCTTGATGTGGTTTTCGGTGATTCCAAGAATTACCGTAAAGAAAAGTTGACATTTGAAGTTGTAGACTTCCAGAGTGCCTATCACACTATTTTGGGTAGGCCGGCTTATGCACGCTTCATGGCCCGACCATGTTACGTGTATCTCAAATTGAAGATGCCTGGCCCCAAAGGTGTGATCACCATTATGGGCAATCGGAAGAAAGCGGAAGAATGTTTTCAGAAGGGTTCGAAGATCGCCGACACACAGATGGCAGTGGTGGAGTTGCAGGAATTGAAGGAAATATGCCCTAGAGGCAATAATAAAGTTATTATTTATTTCCTTATATCAAGATAAATGTTTATTATTCATGCTAGAATTGTATTAACCGGAAACATAATACATGTGTGAATACATAGACAAACAGAGTGTCACTAGTATGCCTCTACTTGACTAGCTCGTTAATCAAAGATGGTTATGTTTCCTAACCATGAACAAAGAGTTGTTATTTGATTGACGAGGTCACATCATTAGTTGAATGATCTGATTGACATGACCCATTCCATTAGCTTAGCACCCGATTGTTTAGTATTTTGCTATTGCTTTCTTCATGACTTATACATGTTCCTATAACTATGAGATTATGCAACTCCCGTTTACTGGAGGAACACTTTGGGTACTACCAAACGTCACAACGTAACTGGGTGATTATAAAGGAGTACTACAGGTGTCTCCAAAGGCAGATGTTGGGTTGGCGTATTTCGAGATTAGGGTTTGTCACTCCGATTGTCGGAGAGGTATCTCTGGGCCCTCTCGGTAATACACATCAAATAAGCCTTGCAAGCATTATAACTAAGATGTTAGTTGTGAGATGATGTATTACGGAATGAGTAAAGAGACTTGCCAGTAACGAGATTGAACTAGGTATTGGATACCGGCGATCGAATCTCGGGCAAGTAACATACCGATGACAAAGGGAACAACGTATGTTGTTATGCGGTCTGACCGATAAAGATCTTCGTAGAATATGTAGGAGCCAATATGGGCATCCAGGTCCCGCTATTGGTTATTGACCAGAGATGTGTCTCGGTCATGTCTACATTATTCTCGAACCGTAGGGTCCGCACGCTTAACGTTACGATGACAGTTATTATGAGTTTATGCATTTTGATGTACCGAAGGTTGTTCGGAGTCCCGGATGTGATCACGGACATGACGAGGAGTCTCGAAATGGTCGAGACATAAAGATTGATATATTGGAAGCCTATGTTTGGGCATCGGAAGTGTTCCGGGTGAAATCGGGATTTTACCGGATTACCGGGAGGGTTACCGGAACCCCCCGGGAGCCAAATGGGCCAACATGGGCCTTGGGAGAAAAGTGAAAGGGCTGCCCCATGGGCTGCGCGCCTCCCCCCTTCCCCTAGTCCTATTAGGACTAGGGAAGGTGGCCGACCAACCCCTCTCTCTTTCCCACTTGAGAAAACCTAGTTGGACTAGGATTGGAGGGGGGAGTCCTACTCCCGGTAGGAGTAGGACTCCTCCTGCGCCTCCCTTGCTTGGCCGGCTAGCCCTCCCCCTCTCATCCTTTATATACGGGGGCAGGGGGCACCTCTAGACACACAAGTTGATCCTTGAGATCGTTCCTTAGCCGTGTGCGGTGCCCCCTGCCACCAAATTCCACCTCGATCATACCGTTGTAGTGCTTAGGCGAAGCCCTGTGTCGGTAGTACATCAAGATCGTCACCATGCCGTCGTGCTGACGGAACTCTTCCTCGACGCTTTGCTGGATCGGAGCCTGAGGATCGTCATCGAGCTGAACGTGTGCTAAGAACTCGGAGGTGCCGGAGTAACGGTGCTTGGATCGGTCGGATCGGGAAGACGTACGACTACTTCCTCTACGTTGTGTGATCGCTTCCGCAGTCGGTCTGCGTTGGTATGTAGACAACACTGTCCCCTCTTGTTGCTATGCATCACCATGATCTTGCGTGTGCGTAGGAATTTTTTTGAAATTACTACGTTCCCCAACAGTGGCATCCGGGCCTAGGTTTTATGGTTTGATGTTATTTGCACGAGTAGAACACAAGTGAGTTGTGGGTGATACAAGTCATACTGCCTACCAGCATGTCATACTTTGGTTCAGCGGTATTGTTGGACGAGACAACCCGGACCAACCTTACGCGTACGCTTACACGAGACCGGTTCCCTCGACGTGCTTTGCACATAGATGGCTTGCGGGCGACTGTCTCTCCAACTTTAGTTGAACCGAGTGTGGCTATGCCCGGTCCTTGAGAAGGTTAAAACGGAGTCTATTTGACAAACTATCGTTGGTGGTTTTGATGCGTAGGTGAGATGAGTTCTTGCTTAAGCCCGTAGCAGCCACGTAAAACTTGCAACAACAAAGTAGAGGACGTCTAACTTGTTTTTGCAGGGCATGTTGTGATGTGATATGGTCAAGGCATGATGTTGATTTTATTGTATGAGATGATCATGTTTTGTAACCAAGATATCGGCAACTGGCAGGAGCCATATGGTTGTCGCTTTATTGTATGCAATGCAGTCGCGATGTAATGCTTTACTCTATTACTAAGCGGTAGTGATAGTCGTGGAAGCATAAGATTGGCGAGACGACAACGATGCTACGATGGAGATCAAGGTGTTGCACCGGTGACGATGGTGATCATGACGGTGCTTCGGAGATGGAGATCACAAGCACAAGATGATGATGGCCATATCATATCACTTATATTGATTGCATGTGATGTTTATCTTTTATGCATCTTATCTTGCTTTGATTGACGGTAGCATTATAAGATGATCTCTCACTAAATTATCAAGAAGTGTTCTCCCTGAGTATGCACCGTTGCCAAAGTTCGTCGTGCCCAGACACCACGTGATGATCGGGTGTGATAAGCTCTACATCCATCTACAACGGGTGCAAGCCAGTTTTGCACACGCAGAATACTCAGGTTAAACTTGACGATCCTAGCATATGCAGATATGGCCTCGGAACACAGAGACCGAAAGGTCGAGCGTGAATCATATAGTAGATATGATCAACATGACGATGTTCACCATTGAAAACTACTCCATCTCACGTGATGATCGGTTATGGTTTAGTTGATTTGGATCACGTGATCACTTAGAGGATTAGAGGGATGTCTATCTAAGTGGGAGTTCCTAAGTAATTTGATTAACTGAACTTAAACTTATCATGAACTTAGTACCTGATAGTATCTTGCTTGTTTATGTTGATTGTAGATAGATGGCTTGTGCTGTTGTTCCGTTGAATTTTAATGCGTTCCTTGAGAAAGCAAAGTTGAAAGATGATGGTAGCAATTACACGGACTGGGTCCGTAACCTGAGGATTATCCTCATTGCTGCACAGAAGAATTACATCCTGGAAGCACCGCTGGGTGCCAGGCCTGCTGCTGGAGCAACGCCAGATGTTATGAACGTCTGGCAGAGCAAAGCTGATGACTACTCGATAGTTCAGTGTGCCATGCTTTACGGCTTAGAATCGGGACTTCAACGACGTTTTGAACGTCATGGAGCATATGAGATGTTCCAAGAGTTGAAGTTAATATTTCAAGCAAATGCCCGAATTGAGAGATATGAAGTCTCCAATAAGTTCTATAGCTGCAAGATGGAGGAGAACAGTTCTGTCAGTGAGCATATACTCAAAATGTATGGGTATAATAATCACTTGATTCAGATGGGAGTTAATCTTCCAGATGATTGCGTCATTGACAGAATTCTCCAATCACTGCCACCAAGCTACAAGAGCTTCGTGATGAACTATAATATGCAAGGGATGAACAAGACTATTCCCGAGCTCTTCGCAATGCTGAAAGCTGCGGAGGTAGAAATCAAGAAGGAGCATCAAGTGTTGATGGTCAACAAGACCACTAGTTTCAAGAAAAAGGGCAAATGGAAGAAGAAGGGAAACTTCAAGAAGAACAGCAAGCAAGTTGCTGCTCAGGAGAAGAAACCCAAGTCTGGACCTAAGCCTGAAACTGAGTGCTTCTACTGCAAGCAGACTAGTCACTGGAAGCGGAACTGCCCCAAGTATTTGGCGGATAAGAAGGATGGCAAGGTGAACAAAGGTATATGTGATATACATGTTATTGATGTGTACCTTACTAGAGCTCGCAGTAGCACCTGGGTATTTGATACTGGTTCTGTTGCTAATATTTGCAACTCGAAACAGGGACTACAAAATAAGAGGACGCTAGCAAAGGACGAGGTGACGATGCGCGTGGGAAACGGTTCCAAAGTCGATGTGATCATGGTCGGCACGCTACCTCTACATCTACCTTCGGGATTAATATTAGACCTAAATAATTGTTATTTGGTGCCAGCGTTGAGCATGAACATTATATCTGGATCTTGTTTAATGCGAGACGGTTATTCATTTAAATCAGAGAATAATGGTTGTTCTATTTATATGAGTAATATCTTTTATGGTCATGCACCTTTGAAGAGTGGTCTATTCTTGTTGAATCTCGATAGTAGTGATACACATATTCATAATGTAGAAGCCAAAAGATGCAGAGTTGATAATGATAGTGCAACTTATTTGTGGCACTGCCGTTTAGGTCATATCGGTGTAAAACGCATGAAGAAACTCCATGCTGATGGGCTTTTGGAACCACTTGATTATGAATCACTTGGTACTTGCAAACCGTGCCTCATAGGCAAGATGACTAAAACACCGTTCTCCGGTACTATGGAGAGAGCAACAGATTTATTGGAAATCATACATACCGATGTATGTGGTCCGATGAATATTGAGGCTCGTGGCGGATATCGTTATTTTCTCACCTTCACAGATGATTTAAGCAGATATGGATATATCTACTTAATGAAACATAAGTCTGAAACATTTGAGAAGTTCAAGGAATTTTAGAGTGAAGTTGAAAATCATCATAACAAGAAAATAAAGTTTCTACGATCTGATCGTGGAGGAGAATATTTGAGTTACGAGTTTGGTGTACATTTGAAAAATTGTGGAATAGTTTCGCAACTCACGCCACCCGGAACACCACAGTGTAATGGTGTGTCCGAACGTCGTAATCGTACTTTACTAGATATGGTGCGATCTATGATGTCTCTTACTGATTTACCGCTATCGTTTTAGGGTTATGCTTTAGAGACGGCCGCATTCACGTTAAATAGGGCACCATCAAAATCCGTTGAGACGACGCCTTATGAACTATGGTTTGGCAAGAAACCAAAGTTATCGTTTCTTAAAGTTTGGGGCTGCGATGCTTATGTGAAAAAGCTTCAACCTGATAAGCTCGAACCCAAAGCGGAGAAATGTGTCTTCATAGGATACCCAAAGGAGACTATTGGGTATACCTTCTATCACAGATCCGAAGGCAAGACATTCGTTGCTAAGAATGGATCATTTCTAGAGAAGGAGTTTCTCTCGAAAGAAGTGAGTGGGAGGAAAGTAGAACTTGACGAGGTAACTGTACCTGCTCCCTTATTGGAAAATAGTACATCACAGAAAACTGTTTCTGCGACACCTATACCAATTAGTGAGGAAGCTAATGATGATGATCATGAAACTTCAGGACAAGATACTACTGAACCACGTAGATCAACCAGAGTGAGATCCGCACCAGAGTGGTACGGTAATCCAATTCTGGAAGTCATGCTACTAGATCATGATGAACCTACGAACTATGAAGAAGCGATGGTGAGCCCAGATTCCGCAAAGTGGCTTGAGGCCATGAAATCTGAGATGGGATCCATGTATGAGAACAAAGTATGGACTTTGGTTGACTTGCCCGATGATCGGCAAGCAATTGAGAATAAATGGATCTTCAAGAAAAAGACTGATGCTGACGGTAATATTACTGTCTATAAAGTTCGACTTGTCGCAAAAGGTTTTCGACAAGTTCAAGGGGTTGACTACGATGAGACCTTCTCACCCGTAGCGATGCTTAAGTCCGTCAGAATCATGTTAGCAATTGCCACATTTTATGATTATGAAATATGGCAGATGGATGTCAAAACTGCATTCCTGAATGGATTTCTGGAAGAAGAGTTGTATATGATGCAACCAGAAGGTTTTGTCGATCCAAAGGGAGCTAACAAAGTATGCAAACTCCAGCGATCCATTTATGGACTGGTGCAAGCATCTCGGAGTTGGAATAAACGCTTTGATAGTGTGATCAAAGCATTTGTCTTTATACAGACTTTTGGAGAAGCCTGTATTTACAAGAAAGTGAGTGGGAGCTCTGTAGCATTTCTGATATTATATGTGGATGACATATTGCTGATTGGAAATGATATAGAATTTCTGGATAGCATAAAGGGATACTTGAATAAAAGTTTTTCGATGAAAGACCTCGGGGAAGCTGCTTACATATTAGGCATAAAGATCTATAGAGATAGATCAAGACGCTTAATTGGACTTTCACAAAGCACATACCTTGACAAGATTTTGAAGAAGTTCAAAATGGATCAAGCAAAGAAAGGGTTCTTGCCTGTGTTACAAGGTGTGAAGTTGAGTCAGACTCAATGTCCGACCACTGCAGAAGATAGAGAGAAAATGAAAGATGTTCCCTATGCTTCAGCCATAGGATCTATCATGTATGCAATGCTGTGTACCAGACCTGATGTGTGCCTTGCTATAAGTTTAGCAGGGAGGTACCAAAGTAATCCAGGAGTGGATCACTGGACAGCAGTCAAGAACATCCTGAAATACCTGAAAATGACTAGGGATATGTTTCTCGTATATGGAGGTGACAAAGAGCTCACCGTAAGAGGTTACGTTGATGCAAGCTTTGACACTGATCCGGACGATTCTAAATCGCAAACCGGATACATGTTTACTTTAAATGGTGGAGCTGTCAGTTGGTGCAGTTCTAAACAAAGCGTCGTAGCGGGTTCTACATGTGAAGAGGAGTACATAGCTGCTTCGGAAGTAGCAAACGAAGGAGTCTGGATGAAGGAGTTCATATCCGATCTAGGTGTCATACCTAGTGCATCGGGTCCAATGAAAATCTTTTGTGACAATACTGGTGCAATTGCTTTGGCAAAGGAATCCAGATTTCACAAAAGGACCAAACACATCAAGAGACGCTTCAACTCCATCCGGGATCTAGTCCAGGTGGGAGACATAGAGATTTGCAAGATACATACGGATCTGAATGTTGCAGACCCGTTGACTAAGCCTCTTCCACGAGCAAAACATGATCAGCACCAAGGCTCCATGGGTGTTAGAATCATTACTGTGTAATCTAGATTATTGACTCTAGTGCAAGTGGGAGACTGAAGGAAATATGCCCTAGAGGCAATAATAAAGTTATTATTTATTTCCTTATATCATGATAAATGTTTATTATTCATGCTAGAATTGTATTAACCGGAAACATAATACATGTGTGATAACATAGACAAAAAGAGTGTCACTAGTATGCCTCTAGTTGACTAGCTCATTAATCAAAGATGGTTATGTTTCCTAACCATGAACAAAGAGTTGTTATTTGATTAACGAGGTCACATCATTTGTTGAATGATCTGATTGACATGACCCATTCCATTAGCTTAGCACCCGATCGTTTAGTATGTTGCTATTGCTTTCTTCATGACTTATACATGTTCCTATAACTATGAGATTATGCAACTCCCGTTTACCGGAGGAACACTTTGGGTACTACCAAACGTCACAATGTAACTGGGTGATTATAAAGGAGTACTACAGGTGTCTCCAAAGGCAGATGTTGGGTTGGCGTATTTCGAGATTAGGGTTTGTCACTCCGATTGTCGGAGAGGTATCTCTGGGCCCTCTCGGTAATACACATCAAATAAGCCTTGCAAGCATTATAACTAAGATTTTAGTTGTGAGATGATGTATTACGGAACGAGTAAAGAGACTTGCCAGTAACGAGATTGAACTAGGTATTGGATACCGACGATCGAATCTCGGGCAAGTAACATACCGATGACAAAGGGAACAACGTATGTTGTTATGCGGTCTGACCGATAAAGATCTTCGTAGAATATGTAGGAGCCAATATGGGCATCCAGGTCCCGCTATTGGTTATTGACCAGAGACGTGTCTCGGTCATGTCTACATTGTTCTCGAACCGTAGGGTCCGCACGCTTAACGTTACGATGACAGTTATTATGAGTTTATGCATTTTGATGTACCGAAGGTTGTTCGGAGTCCCGGATGTGATCACGGACATGACGAGGAGTCTCGAAATGGTCGAGACATAAAGATTGATATATTGGAAGCCTATGTTTGGGCATCGGAAGTGTTCCGGGTGAAATCGGGATTTTACCGGATTACCGGGAGGGTTACCGGAACCCCCCGGGAGCCAAATGGGCCAACATGGGCCTTGGGAGAAAAGTGAAAGGGCTGCCCCATGGGCTGCGCGCCTCCCCCTTCCCCTAGTCCTATTAGGACTAGGGAAGGTGGCTGACCAACTCCTCTCTCTTTTCCACTTGAGAAAACCTAGTTGGACTAGGATTGGAGGGGGGAGTCCTACTCCCGGTAGGAGTAGGACTCCTCCTGCGCCTCCCTTGCATGGCCGGCCAGCCCTCCCCCTCTCATCCTTTATATACAGGGGCTGGGGGCACCTCTAGACACACAAGTTGATCCTTGAGATCGTTCCTTAGCCGTGTGCGGTGCCCCCTGCCACCAAATTCCACCTCGATCATACCGTTGTAGTGCTTAGGCGAAGCCCTGCGTCGGTAGTACATCAAGATCTTCACCACGCCGTCGTGCTGACGGAACTCTTCCTCGACGCTTTTCTGGATCGGAGCCCGAGGATCGTCATCGAGCTGAACGTGTGCTAAGAACTCGGAGGTGCCGGAGTAACGGTGCTTGGATCGGTCGGATCGGGAAGACGTACGACTACTTCCTCTACGTTGTGTGATCGCTTCCGCAGTCGGTCTGCGTTGGTACATAGACAACACTCTCCCCTCTCGTTGCTATGCATCACCATGATCTTGCGTGTGCGTAGGAAATTTTTTGAAATTACTACATTCCCCAACAGGAATACCAGAAGACTGCAGACCCGAGTGATTTGTTGCGAGCCAAGAAGCCCGCTGCAGAGTCAGCTTTTCAGTCGACTGGCGACAGCTCACATCCACCCGACCGACCCCAGGGCCGCCCCGACTCATATCTCGACAACACTCGACTCCAAATAGGAAGAAGCGCTCGTCTAGTTCCTCCGTGAGAACTAGGACATCTTCGCATGGAAGCCTTCTAACATGCCTGGTGTTCCCAGGGAGCTGGCTGAGCATCGCCTGAGAGTCGACTCAAAAGTAAAACCTATCAAGGAACATCTTCGACGGTCCGCCGTCCAAAAGAGAAAAGCTATTGTCGAAGAGGTGGCTCGGCTCTTAGCAGCGGAGTTCATCCGAGAGATCTACCACTCCGGGTGGTTTGCCAACGTTGTCATGGTCCCCAAGAAGGACAAGTCACTTCTCATGTGCATTGACTTTAAACATATCAATCGGGCCTTCCCGAAAGATCATTTTCCTCTCCCCCGCATCGACCAGATAGTCGACTCGACTGCGGGATGTGAGCGACTGTCTTTCTTAGACGCCTATTCCGGGTACCATCAGATCCGTCTGTATGGACCTGACGAGATCAAGACAGCTTTCATCACTCCATTCGGGTGCTTCTGTTATGTTACCATGCCGTTCGGCCTCAAGAATGCCGGAGCCACATTCATGAGGATGATTCAGAAGTGTTTACTCACTCAAATCAGTCAGAACATGAAAGCATACATGGATGATATTGTGGTCAAGTCATGAAAGGGTTCCGACCTGCTGACTGACCTTGCTGAAACCTTTGCCAACCTCAGGAGGTATGATATCAAGCTTAATCCATCAAAGTGTACATTCAGAGTCCTTGGCGGAAAGTTACTCGGTTTTCTCATTTCCAAACGGGGAATCAACGCCAATCCAGAAAAAGTTGGCACTATACTCCGAATGAAAAGCCCTGCGTGAGTGCACGACGTCCAGAAGCTTACTGGTTGTTTGGCCGCCCTAAGTCGATTCATATCTCGTCTCGGTGAAAAGGCATTACCTCTTTACCGATTGATGAAGAAGTCCGACAAGTTCGAGTGGACTCCTGAAGCTGATGCAGCGTTTGCAGAGCTCAAAGCTCTGCTCTCCACCCAGCCGGTGCTTGCTGCCCCAATCAGCAAAGAGCCTTTGCTGCTTTACATTGCAGCCACAGGACAAGTCGTCAGTACGGTACTTACGGTCGAGCGGGAAGAAGAAGGGAAAACCTTCAAAGTTCAGCGCCCAGTATATTATATTTCTGAAGTCTTGACCCCATCGAAGCAAAGATATCCTCACTATTAGAAGCTTGTATATGGGATCTATATGACCACCAAGAAAGTTGCTCACTACTTCTCTGATCATTCCATTACAGTTGTCAGCGACGCTCCATTATCAGACATCCTGCATAACAGGGATGCAACTGGTCGAGTGGCAAAATGGGCGATTGAACTCCTTCCTCTTGATACCAAGTTTGACGCAAAGAAAGCTATCAAGTCCCAAGCAATCGTAGATTTCGTCGCCGAGTGGATTGAACAGCAGCTGCCGACTCAGATTCACTCGGAGCATTGGACTATGTTTTTCGATGGCTCCAAGATGCTGAGTGGTTCCGGTGCCGGAGTGGTGTTGGTCTCCCCCAGAGGAGATAAACTCGGATATGTTCTTCAAATCCATTTTGATTCCTCCAATAACGAGGCAGAATATGAAGCACTGTTATATGGGTTGCGGATGGCCATCTCACTCGGCGCCCGTCGCCTCATGGTCTATGGCGACTCAGATTTGGTGGTTAATCAGGTGATGAAGGAGTGGGATGTCAGAAGTCCAGCCATGACTGGTTATTGCAATGCAGTGAGAAAGCTGGAGAAGAAATTCGAGGGGTTAGAGCTTCATCACATACCCCGACTGAAAAATCAAGCAGCTGATGATTTGGCAAAAATAGGTTCCAAAAGAGAAGCCATTCCCAGCAATGTGTTTTTGGAACACATCCACACACCATCAGTCCAGGAGGATCCCTTCACGGAAGAGGCCCTGCAGCCAAAAAGCGCCACGGATCCGACTGATGTTGAAGTTCCAGGTGTGGTCGACCTAATCATGGATGTGACGCCCCCGATTTAATCGTACACTAATCATACACGCAAACGTGTACGATCAAGATCAGGGACTCACCTGAAGATATCACAACACAACTCTACAAATAAAATAAGTCATGCAAGCATCATATTACAAGCCAGGGGCCTCGAGGGCTCGAATACAAGAGCTCGATCATAGACGAGTCAGCGGAAGCAACAATATCTGAGTACAGACATAAGTTAAACAAGTTTGCCTTAAGAAGGCTAGCACAAACTGGGATACAGATCGAAAGAGGTGCAGGCCTCCTGCCTGGGATCCTCCTAACTACTCCTGGTCGTCGACAGCGGGCAGCTCGTAGAAGTAGGCACCTCCGGTGTAGTAGGACTCGTCGTCGACGGTGGCGTCTGGATCCTGGGCTCCAACATCTGGTTGCGACAACCAGGTAGAAGGGGTAGGGGGAAAAGAGGGAGAAAGCAACCGTGAGTACTCATCCAAAGTACTCGCAAGCAAGGAGCTATACTACATATGCATGGGTATCAAATGGAATAAGGGTATCATATGTGGACTGAACTGCAGAATGCCAGAATAAGAGGGGGATAACTAATCCTGTCGAAGACTACGCTTCTGGCAGCCTCCGTCTTGCAGCATGTAGAAGAGAGTAGACTGAAGTCCTCCAAGTAGCATCGTATACCATAATCCTAACCGATGATCCTCCCCTCGTTGCCCTGTGAGAGAGCGATCACCGGTTGTATCTGGCACTTGGAAGGGTGTGTTTTATTAAGTATCCGGTTCTAGTTGTCATAAGGTCAAGGTACAACTCCAAGTCGTCCTTTTACCAAAGATCACGGCTATTCAAATAGATTAACTTCCCTGCAGGGGTGCACCACATACCCCAACACGCTCGATCCCATTTGGCCGGACACACTTTTCTGGGTCATGCCCGGCCTCGGAAGATCAACACGTCGCGGCCCTACCTAGGCACAACAGAGAGGTCAGCACGCCGGTCTAAATCCTATGGCGCAGGGGTCTGGGCCCATCGCCCTTTGCACACCTGCACGTTGCGTACGCGGCCATAAGCAGACCTAGCCTAGTGGCTTTCCAGTCCAATCCGGCGCGCGCCACTCAGTCGCTGACATCACGAAGCCTTCGGCTGATACCACGACGCCGGGATACCCATAACTACTCCCGCGTGGATGGTTAGTGCGTATAGGCCAAATGGCCAGACTCAGATCAAATACCCAGATCTCGTTAAGCGTGTTAAGTATCCGCGAACGCCGACCAGGGCCAGGCCCACCTCTCTCCTATGTGGTCGGAACCTGCCCTGTCGCTCCGCCACAAAGTAACAGTCGGGGGCCGTCGGGAACCCAGGCCCACCACTACCTGGGTGGAACCACCTGCCCCTTTAGCCCCCATCTCCGAACAGTACCACAGGTAACGTAACCGTGTAAAGTATATAGTATATGCCCATGATCACCTCCCGAAGTGATCACGGCCCAGTAGTATAGCATGGCAGACGGACAAGAGTGTAGGGCCACTGATGGAACACTAGCATCCTATACTAGGCATGTAGGATTGCAGGTAAAGGTAACAACAGTAATAACAAGGACAGGCTATGCATCAGGACAGGAATAACGGAAAGCAGTATCATGCTACACTACTCTAATGCAAGCAGTATAGAAGAGAGTAGGCGATATCTGGTGATCAAGGGGGGGGGGGCTTGCCTGGTTGCTTTGGCAAGAGAGAGGGGTCGTCAACTCCGTAGTCGTACTGGGTAGCAGCGGCGTCGGTCTCGGTGTCTAGCGGAAGAAGAGGGGGGAGAAACAATAAATACAATGCAAACAGATGCATAACGATGCATGACAAAGCAAAGCGTGATGCTAGGCATGCCCTAACGCGGTATGAGGTGATACTGGTGAAGGGGGAAAACATCTGGGAAAGTATCCCCGGCGTTTCGCGTTTTCGGGCAGAGGAGCCGGAGGGGGAAAGTTGCGTGTTCGCTATGCTAGGGATGCGTGGCGGACGAACGGGCTGTGTATCCGGGTTCGTCTCGTCGTTCTGAGCAACTTTCATGTTAAAAATATTTTCATCCGAGGTTCGGTTTATTTTATATTAATTTTTAAAGATTTTAAATCATTTTCTAGAAATTAGCATAATTAAATTAATTTAGAAATTACAATTATGATGTCAGCATGACATCAGCATGATGTCAGCAGGACCGAAGGTTGACTAGGTCAACCCTGCAGGTGGGTCCCATATGCCATAGTTACAATAACCTAATTAATCTATTAATCAGTTTAATTAGTTAATTAGGTACCTAATGTTTAATCAGTTTAATTAAACAGGATTAATTAATTCACTAATTAATTAATTAATTTTATTAAGTTATTTTTTATTTCCCTTTTCTTTTCTTCTCTTTTTTTAACGTTCTGGGGCGGGGCCCCCTTGTCATAGGCCCCTGGGGCCAAGCGGGTCGGGCGTTCTACGGGCGTGCGGGCGCAGGGGCGCTAGCGGGTGCGAGCGCCGGCAGCGGGAACCGACGCAGCCGGCCGGCGCGGGCGTTGACGGTGCCGTGGACGCGGTCGGTGGACGGCGCGGCGCAATGGAGCAGCGGCGCACTAGGCAGAGCGGCAGAGGTGGGACGGCGCGGCGAGTGCAGCAGGAGCAGTGCGGCATCGGGGCGGTGCGCGGATGGGGGCACGGTGAGCGCGCATCGGGCGCGGCCGGAGATGGCGCGGTGGACACGGGCTGGGCGCGGCGAAGGTCGGCGCCGATGCGCGCACGGAACAGGGGAGAGCGGGGAGGGGGAATGGACGGTCGTGGCCACGACGCGGTGAGCGCGGGCGGGGAACGACGAGCAGGAACGGGGGAAGGAGAGGAGGGGCGCGGCTCACGGCAGGGAGTAGGGTCCGGGCAGTGTGCTCGGGGTGGGTCGGGGAGGCCGACGGGGACGACGGCGACGTGAGAGGAAGCAGGCTGGCGAGGGAGGCGCGGGCTTTGGGCGCGGCGTCCTCGCGCGGACGACGGGATCGGGGGTGCAGGGCGGCGACAGTGGGGCAGCGCAGGCGAGGCGGCGCCTGGCGCCGGCGATGACGACGGGGTCGGGGGCGCGTCTAGATCGGGGAGAGGGGGCGTGAGGGTTGGTGGGTGGATTGGGCGCGGGGATCTCTTCCCCCAGGCACGATGCGTGTGTGCGGCGCGAGGTGGAGGGGAATGAGGGGAGCGAGCGGGGTGGGGCGAGTGGGGGTCTCGTCCTTGATCCAGATTGGATCGGGAGGGGGGAAACGGCGTGGGAGGGGGGGAGTGCGGGTGGTTGGGTTAGGGTTTCCTGGGGTGGGGGGGATATGGGAGGCCGGTTGGGCCAGGGAGGAGTTGGGCCGGAGGGCCCAGTTGGCCTGGGGGTTTCTATTTTTTTAAACCTTATTTTCTTTTATAGTTTCTGTTTATTTGTTTTCTTTTATTTCTCTATATATTTTTGTTTTATAAAATATACAAGTAGTACCTAAATTAGTGTTACAAAATACCCCAATGCCACAAAAAGTTTGGTGACAAAATAAAATTGTTTAGTAATTTATTAATTAAAAAGGGCATTTAATTAATTGTTTTTGCTACTGTTTAAACCCTTATAGTTCATTTAAGCATTTTTTTAAAAGCTTGGTTTCTCCACCATAATTGCTTACGATTTATTTGAAACAACCCGAACATTTTTAGTTTTGATTTTTTGTTACTTTTGTTGTTTGCTTTTCTTTTGAATTTGAATTTGAATCGATTTCGAACTAACGCGAGATTAGCAACCGTAATTGAGGTGACATGGCATTATTAGCAGAGGTTACTGTAGCTTGATTATCCGGGCGTCACAATTCTCCTCCACTATAAGAAATCTCGTCCCGAGATTTAAGAGGGGAGTAGGGGGAAGTTCTGGTTACGAAATTCTAGCGTGTCTTGTCGGTCTTGGTTGCCCTTCTTGAAGAGGTTGATCCATAGCATTGATGTCTTCATTTCTCTACATCAATGCATCATGAGGAAGCTGTCGTCCTTCCTTTGGGAACCCCATCGTACTTACAGAGGAGTAAAGGATGGGTATACCGGAAGAATAGAATTTCTGCATGGTTGCTTATCCGGTAGATAATCATTAGGGAACGTGGCGAAAAGTAACTCTCGAATTGAAATTTACGAAAATATCGAGAGCAAGGTAAGGAGGTGACATGGGAAGTTTCGAGCGGGCATGCAATCGCTTGATGCCTGAAACAGGGCGTGAAATGGGGTTCAAAGCAATGGGAATAAGTATTGTGTCCGATACCAGAATTGATGATTTCTCGGAAGGTGGCTCGTGAATCACAAACGAGGCCAAGTGCGAGGAATTAAATTTGGAAACCGGGGGTGTATAGAAGGGTCAGGTTTCGATCCTGTGTAACTATGGGTTATGGGCCCACCATGTGGTTAAAAGTAGGAAAAGCGTTGATATCTTGCACGATCGTGATAGCAAGACATGTCAGAGGGTAGTCTATCATTTATGTTGGCAACAATGTCGGTACCAAGGGCGAGGGACGAAGAGAACCATTTTCCTGCTCGTTGAACGAGGCGAGCCATTAGGCAAAGTTCTCGTCCATCGGTGGTTACCGGAATGTCATCAACAATAGTAACAGGGTCATGCTAACAGAATTGTACACCACGGTGTTTACATAAACAGGAGAATATTTCTGCTTGGATCATATAGATCACAAGAAAGGTTAAACAAAGCAATGGAAAGGAAAAATGTGATTCTTAGATTAAACAGAAGAATGGAAAGGAAAAATGTGATTAAACACATATTTCAGGGGTATATCCTTGCCAAGAACAAGCAGAGTATGATATCCAAGACCGGATAGAAGGTAGAAAACTCTTTTAGGTAGGATAGACAAATTTCATGACATTACCCATACAACGGTGTTTGGGTAATTTGAACAAGAAACATTTGGCATGGTGCTTCAAATGTTCTTATTGAAAATCGGAGTACCATAGACATGCTTCGAGATAGCGCTGACATGGTATTCAAGCAAAGGTCAGACTTCGGGTTACACAAAGGATCCATCAGGAACAACTCATAGAATAAGTCTTACAGTTTCCTCATGGAAAAATGGATAACTTTGCAAAAAAAGGGGGACTATAACAATAGGTCCTCCGGCCAGGTGTGCTAGGCATGACACCATCTTACCGGGTCATATAAAGACCAATGTTATAACTCTTGGAAATATGTACCAATCATCATATCTGACCAAGATCTAGACCTGATTGGTGCATGATACCTTGGACTCATGATGCCCGAGAAGGAAAGGGGGCAAACACAATTTGACGAGATGGAGTTACAAGATTATCGAGAAATGGACTATGGAAGCAGGTCCCGAAACCAGAGTTCGGCATTAAACCAAGGAGTGGATGATGAGGTGGCTGATGGACTCAGCGACATATCATTGAGATTTCCCAAAAAGATGGATTTCCACAATTAGGTGAACAAGGAAATATCATTTGTCGGATCAAATGATATAATGATGTATGCTTGAGGGAAACATAGACAACTGAACAATGATAGAAGGGTGCACCCAGGAATCTGGACCAGGTAGCACGGTTAAAATTTAGCACGATAATGATATAGCCAACCGGGCTAGGAATGACTTGAAGGATTATTAAACTCGTAAGCAATGAAAATTACTTATGGTTATTGAATCGAAGTACAGTCTCAATTCACTATCGGTGTCCTTGAGTGTCTAACAACTCAGAATCCGGGGAAAATTTTGGAATCAGTGAGAAATAATACTTGAAGAACTCATAAGAAGTTATGCAGTTCCGTGATAATCTCGAGATACCAGAGGGGGTAATACTCGACGATTGATCAAAGTAGAGGTTGGACTGGGGTATTGCTCTATAGAAGACAAGCGCTTAAACTTGCCCGAGAAATGGGATCGAAGAAGAACATATGGTCGGAACCACGATTGCAAGGATCAATTCACAGATACCAGATGATATTATATCAAGGGGATAGTTATTATTACAAGAAGCTTCCATGATAGGATATACATCGTGTCCATGGGCATGAACACAAGTTCAAGGTCGACTCCCACTTCTTCAGTGTATAACCTTTCATTCACTTCTCCTTTTCGAAGAAGTTGTGGGGTTGAATTATCTGGCAAAATACCAGATGACTATGACTCGTGAAAACTTTTGAGTTCACACATAATATGGAAGGCATAGGTTCAACCCATCGAGGCATCTTAGGAGCATATACCACAATTTCAGGAATAAATAACTCAAGCTCGAGAGTAGAGTATGCTGGAGAAAGCAAATGATACAATTTACCAAAGGCATTATATACCCATGGAAAGGCTCACAAGGTTATTCAATATGAAGCACCCTGTCGGATAAAATCCAACAAAGGAACCGATGGTCCACAAGGGATATGATGTGAGCATCGGTACTCAACCAGAGTAAGAAGAATGCAAGTAGACCTGATTATAGAAACAACTGACTAATTCAAAGTTCACATGCAAAAGAATTATGATTTCCAAATCAGGGGATCAGAAGCAACGCTCTGATCAAGGATGGATAAGTTGAGTAGGCTTAGGGGTACATTCGATGGCAATTTGATTGGTCGAGATCCAGCTCATGTACAAATTGACACTGAGTCGGAAGAATGAATTCAAGGATTCGACTGAGGAATGCGAGCATTCGCATCTTATTGAATCAATGGACTCAAAAGGGTAGTGGCAAAGGATGCCAATAAGATTACTAGACTTATGGGTTTAACCAAAATGTAAGCAAGCAAGAATTTCAAGAGCAATAGGCTCCTGAGGATTTTTGGAAGATCGAATGGTATTTCGAGGATTGATGACATACATGAATCAACTGGAGATGAGTGGATACTCGGTAAGTGTGAGAAATTATCCGTAGGGATATTCATGTGGCAAGAACTGCAAGGCAGTAGGCACAACGTATCCTCGAAACATTAGAGAGAATTTCAGGGTATCTTGTAATAACAAGATCAACTGGGGATGAATGTAAGAACAACAACTGTAAGTAGTTATCCTTAAGGGTTTACGGTGGAAGGGGAATTGCAAGAGGGATGGCACAAAGTATCGAGGGAACATCCGAGAGTATTATCAGAATCTTTTGTTGAAGCAGCCGATCATCCGTATTAAAGGGCTCTCTAGCAGGAAGTGGTAACGATAACCTAGAGTTGGATTTTAGCAAAATCATTTAACCCGAATAGAAGAGAGTTTAGAGTCCCAGAGTAAGGATCGAGGAGTAAAAGATCCTAATACCACCCAGATGGCGACTTGGGCCCGTAAGCCGCACAGCCATGTTAGTAAAAGTTTTTGTAATGTCTAGACTCGACTTCGGCCAAGGAGTGTGGAAGGGGGATTCCTACAGGCAGTCGGCTCTGATACCAACTTGTGACGCCCTCGATTTAATCGTACACTAATCATACACGCAAACGTGTACGATCAAGATCAGGGACTCATGGGAAGATATCACAACACAACTCTACAAATAAAATAAGTCATACAAGCATCATATTACAAGCCAGGGGCCTCGAGGGCTCGAATACAAGAGCTCGATCATAGACGAGTCAGCGGAAGCAACAATATCTGAGTACAGACATAAGTTAAACAAGTTTGCCTTAAGAAGGCTAGCACAAACTGGGATACAGATCGAAAGAGGTGCAGGCCTCCTGCCTGGGATCCTCCTAACTACTCATGGTCGTCGACAGCGGGCAGCTCGTAGTAGTAGGCACCTCCGGTGTAGTAGGAGTCGTCGTTGACGGTGGCGTCTGGATCCTGGGCTCCAACATCTGGTTGCGACAACCAGGTAGAAGGGGTAGGGGGAAAAGAGGGAGAAAGCAACCGTGAGTACTCATCCAAAGTACTCGCAAGCAAGGAGCTATACTACATATGCATGGGTATCAAATGGAATAAGGGTATCATATGTGGACTGAACTGCAGAATGCCAGAATAAGAGGGGGATAACTAATCCTGTCGAAGACTACGCTTCTGGCAGCCTCCGTCTTGCAGCATGTAGAAGAGAGTAGACTGAAGTCCTCCAAGTAGCATCGTATACCATAATCCTAAGCGATGATCCTCCCCTCGTCGCCCTGTGAGAGAGCGATCACCGGTTGTATCTGGCACTTGGAAGGGTGTGTTTTATTAAGTATCCGGTTCTAGTTGTCATAAGGTCAAGGTACAACTCCAAGTCGTCCTGTTATCGAAGATCACGGCTATTCGAATAGATTAACTTCCCTGCAGGGGTGCACCACATACCCCAACACGCTCGATCCCACTTGGCCGGACACACTTTTCTGGGTCATGCCCGGCCTCGGAAGATCAACACGTCGCAGCCCTACCTAGGCACAACAGAGAGGTCAGCACGCCGGTCTAAATCCTATGGCGCAGGGGTCTGGGCCCATCGCCCTTTGCACACCTGCACGTTGCGTACGCGGCCAGAAGCAGACCTAGCCTAGTGGCTTTCCAGTCCAATCCGGCGCGCGCCACTTAGTCGCTGACGTCACGAAGGCTTCGGCTGATACCACGACGCCGGGATACCCATAACTACTCCCGCGTGGATGGTTAGTGCGTATAGGCCAAATGGCCAGACTGAGATCAAATACCCAGATCTCATTAAGCGTGTTAAGTATCCGGGAACGCCGACCAGGGCCAGGCCCACCTCTCTCCTAGGTGGTCGGAACCTGCCCTGTCGCTCCGCCACAAAGTAACAATCGGGGGCCGTCGGGAACCCAGGCCCACCACTACCTGGGTGGAACCACCTGCCCCTTCAGCCCCATTCTCCGAACAATACCACAGGTAACGTAACCGTGTAAAGTATATAGTATATGCCCGTGATCACCTCCCGAAGTGATCACGGCCCAGTAGTATAGCATGGCAGACGGACAAGAGTGTAGGGCCACTGATGGAACACTAGCATCCTATACTAGGCATGTAGGATTGCAGGTAAAGGTAACAACAGTAATAACCAGGACAGGCTATGCATCAGGACAAGAATAACGGAAAGCAGTATATGCTACACTACTCTAATGCAAGCAGTATAGAAGAGAGTAGGCGATATCTGGTGATCAAGGGGGGGGGCTTGCCTGGTTGCTCTGGCAAGAGAGAGGGGTCGTCAACTCCATAGTCGTACTGGGTAGCAGCGACGTCGGTCTCGGTGTCTAGCGGAAGAAGAGGGGGGAGAAACAATAAATACAATGCAAATAGATGCATAACGATGCATGACAAAGCAAAGCGTGATGCTAGGCGTGCCCTAACGTGGTATGAGGTGATACCGGTGAAGGGGGAAAACATCCGGGAAAGTATCCCCGGCGTTTCGCGTTTTCGGGCAGAGGAGCCGGAGGGGGAAAGTTGCGTGTTCGCTATGCTAGGGATGCGTGGCGAACGAACGGGCCGCGTATCCGGGTTCGTCTCGTCGTTCTGAGCAACTTTCATGTTAAAAATATTTTCATCCGAGGTACGGTTTATTTTATATTAATTTTTTAAAGATTTTAAATCATTTTCTAGAAATTAGCATAACTAAATTAATTTAGAAATTACAATTATGATGTCAGCGTGACATCAGCATGATGTCAGCAGGACCGAAGGTTGACTAGGTCAACCCTGCAGGTGGGTCCCGTATGCCATAGTTACAATAACCTATTTGATCTATTAATCAGTTTAATTAGTTAATTAGGTACCTAATGTTTAATCAGTTTAATTAAACAGGATTAATTAAGTTAATTAATTCACTAATTAATTAATTAATTATTAATTAATTTTATTAAGTCATTTTTTTATTTCCCTTTTCTTTTCTTCTTCTTTTTAACGTTCTGGGGCGGGGCCCCCTTGTCATAGGCCCCTGGGGCATAGCGGGTCGGGCGTGCTACGGGCGTGCGGGCGCAGGGGCGCTAGCGGGTGCGAGCGCCGGCAGCGGGAACCGACGCAGCCGGCCGGCGCGGGCGTTGACGGTGCCGTGGACGCGGTCGGTGGACGGCGCGACGCAACGGAGCAGCGGCGCACTAGGCAGAGCGGCAGAGGCGGGACGACGCGGCGAGTGCAGCAGGAGCAGTGCGGCATCGGGGCGGTGCGCGGATGGGGGCACGGTGAGCGCGCATCGGGCGCGGCCGGAGATGGCGCGGTGGACACGGGCTGGGCGCGGCGAAGGTCGGCGCCGGTGCGCGCACGGAACAGGGGAGAGCGGGGAGGGGGAATGGACGGTCGTGGCCACGACGCGGTGAGCGCGGGCGGGGAACGGCGAGCAGGAACGGGGGAAGGAGAGGAGGGGCGCGGCTCAAGGCAGGGAGTAGGGTCCGGGCAGTGTGCTCGGGGTGGGTCGGGGAGGCCGACGGGGACGACGGCAACGTGAGAGGAAGCAGGCCGGCGAGGGAGGCGCGGGCTTCGGGCGCGGCGTCCTGGCGCGGACGACGAGGTCGTCGTGGTGACGGGCGACGGGATCGGGGGTGCAGGGCGGCGATGGTGGGGCAGCGCAGGCGAGGCGGCGCGTGGCGCCGGCGATGACGACGGGGTCGGGGGCGCGTCCAGATCGGGGAGAGGGGGCGTGAGGGTTGGAGGGTGGATTGGGCACGGGGATCTCTTCCCCCAGGCACGATGCGTGCGTGCGGCGCGAGGTGGACGGGAACGAGGGGAGCGAGCGGGGTGGGGCGAGTGGGGGTCTCGTCCCCGATCCAGATTGGATCGGGAGGGGGGAAACGGCATGGGGGGGGGGAGTGCGGGTGGTTGGGTTAGGGTTTCCTGGGGTGGGGGGGGGGATATGGGAGGCCGGTTGGGCCAGGGAGGAGTTGGGCGGGATGGCCCAGTTGGCCTGGGGGTTTCTATTTTTTTAAACCTTATTTTGTTTTATAGTTTCTGTTTATTTGTTTTCTTTTATTTCTCTATATATTTTTGTTTTATAAAATATACAAGTAGTACCTAAATTAGTGTTACAAAATACCCCAATGCCACAAAAAGTTTGGTGACAAAATAAAATAGTTTAGTAATTTATTAATTAAAAAGGGCAATTAATTAATTGTTTTTGCTACTGTTTAAACCCTTATAGTTCATTTAAGCATTTTTTAAAAGCTTGGTTTCTCCAGCATAATTGCTTACGATTTATTTGAAACAACCCGAACATTTTTAGTTTTGATTTTTTGTTACTTTTGTTGTTTGCTTTTCTTTTGAATTTGAATTTGAATTGATTTCGAACTAACGCGAGATTAGCAACCGTAATCGAGGTGACGTGGCATTATTAGCAGAGGTTACTGTAGCTTGATTATCCGGGCGTCACAATGGAAGTCTTGGTCATCACTCCCGACTGGACAATACCGTACATCGCGTAGATCCTAAGGAAAGAACTTCCAGAAGACGAGGAAGAGGCTCGACAGATCGTCCGTCGATCCAAGGCCTTTACAGTCATAAAGGGATAGTTATATAGGGGAAGCGCGACTGGGGTCGGCCAGAAGTGTATCATACCAGAAGAAGGTCAGATGATCCTTAACGATATCCACTCGGGGACCTGTGGTCATCATGCGTCCTCTCGGACCATTGTGGCTAAAGCATACCGAGCGGGGTTCTACTGGCCAAAGGCCAATGAGATGGCTAAAGAGATAGTCGACAAATGTGAAGGGTGTCAGTATTACTCCAATATGCCGCCCAAGCCCGCGTCAGCCTTGAAAACCATTCCACTCGTCTGGCCCTTCGCTGTTTGGGGGCTGGATATGGTTGCGCCACCGAGAACGGGCAGGAGCGGCTTCACTCATGTGCTGGTAGCAGTCGACAAGTTCACCAAATTGATTGAAGCCAAGCCTATCAAGAATCTCGATGCTTGCACCGCTATCAGTTTCATCAGAGAGTTGATATTCAGATATGGAGTTCCGCACAGTATCATAACGGACAATGGGTCAAACTTCGATTCCGACGAGTTCAGGGCCTTTTGTGCCTCTCAGGGCACTCGGGTCGACTATGCTTCGGTTGCTCACCCCCAGTCGAATGGACAAGCAGAAAGGGCAAATGGCCTAATTCTCAAAGGACTGAAACCCCGATTGATGAGCGATCTCAAGCACGCAGCAGGTGCATGGGTCGACGAGCTCCCATCAGTCCTTTGGGGATTGAGGACAACCCCGAATAAATCGACCGGAAGAACCCCATTCTTTCTGGTCTACGGAGCCAAGGCAGTTTTACTGAGTGACCTGCTTCACAATGCTCCCAGAGTCGAGCTCTACTCAGAAGATGAAGCAGAACAAGCCCGGCAGGACGCAGTCGACCTCCTAGAAGAAGAAAGAGAAATGGCCCTGATTCGATCGACCATCTATCAGCAAGACTTGTGTCGATTCCATGCCAGAAACGTGAAGAGCCGAGCCTTCCAAGAAGGAGACTTAGTCCTTCGAGTGGATCAGCAGAAACCACACAAGCTTGCTCCTACTTGGGAGGGCCCCTTCATAGTCACCAGAGTCCTCCACAATGGGGCATACCACCTCTACAATGTCGATCGCCAGATTGATGAGCCACGAGCCTGGAATGCGGAGCTACTCCGCCCCTTTTATACTTGAATCTCACTCGGATGAGATGTAATAAGAAAAACTCCTGTAGTTTATTTATCAAAGATAAGAGCGTTATAATTTTCCCAGTGATTATCATTGTTTTTGTTTGTGTAAGAAATCCCCCAGTGGGTGGCTTAGCTGCGAATCCGCTTCGCCTAAGTTTGCAAAAACAGTTTCCTACCGAGTGGCGAGCCAGCCTCCCACTTGGGGGCTTAGCTGCGAATCTATTTCGCCTAAGTTTGAAAAAATCCTACCGAGTGGAGAGCAATCCTCCCACTCGGGGGCTTAGCTGTAGTCTAGTACTCGCCTAAGTTCTCTCACTAGAATACTTAGCTGCAGTCAGGCACTCGACTAAGTTTGAAAAAATCCTACCGAGTGGAGAGCAATCCTCCCACTCGGGGGCTTAGCTGCAGTCCGGTACTTGCCTAAGATTCTCCCACTCATAGACCTAGCTGCAGTCAGGCACTCGCCTAAGTTTGAAAAATCCTACCGAGTGGAGTGCAACCCTCCCACTCGGGGGCTTAGCTGCACTCCAGTACTCGCCTAAGTTCTCTCACTAGAAGACTTAGCTGCAGTCAGGCACTCGGCTAAGTTTGAAAAAATCCTACCGAGTGGAGAGCAATCCTCCCACTCGGGGCTTAGCTGTAGTCTAGTACTCGCCTAAGTTCTCTCACTAGAAGACTTAGCTACAGTCAGGCACTCGCCTAAGTTTAAAAAAATCCTACCGAGTGGAGAGCAATCCTCCCACTCGAGGCCTTAGCTGCAGTCCAATACTCGCCTAAGTTCTCTCACTAGAAGACTTAGCTGCAGTCAGGCACTCGCCTGAGTTTGAAAAAATCCTACTGAGTGGAGAGCAATCCTCCCACTCGGGGGCTTAGCTGCAGTCCAATACTCGCCTAAGTTCTCCCACTCAGAGACTTAGCTGGAGTCAGGCACTGAGTTTGAAAAATCCTACCGAGTGGAGAGCAACCCTGCCGCTTGGGGGCTTAGCTGCAGTCCAGTACTCGCCTAAGTTCTCCCACTCAGAGACTTAGCTGCAGTCAGGCACTCGCCTAAGTTTGAAAAATCCTACCGAGTGGAGAGCAACCCTCCCGCTCGGGGGCTTAGCTGCAGTCCAGTACTCGCCTAAGTGTCCCACTCAGAGACTTAGCTGCAGTCAGGCACTCGCCTAAGTTTGAAAAATACTACCGAGCGGAGAGCAACCCTCCCACTCGGGGGCTTAGCTGCAGTCCAGTGCTCGCCTAAGTTCTCCCACCTAGAGACTTAGCTGCAGTCAGGCACTCGCCTAAGTTTGAAAAATCTTACCGAGTGGAGAGCAACCCTCCCACTTGGGGGCTTAGCTGCAGTCCAGTGCTCGCCTAAGTTCTCCCACCTAGAGACTTAGCTGCAGTCAGGCACTCGCCTAAGTTTGAAAAAACCCTACCGAGTGGAGAGCAATCCTCCCACTCGGGGGCTTAGTTGCAGTCCAGTACTGACCTAAGTTCTCCCACCTAGAGACTTAGCTGCAGTCGGGCACTCACCTAAGTTCGAAAAAACCCTACCGAGTGGAGAGCAATCCTCCCACTCAGGGGCTTAGCTGTAGTCCAGTACTCGCCTAAGTTCTCCCAAACACATCTCAATCCTCAAGGACGACGAGGGGCAGGTCGACTGCCACCTTCTCCTGGAGAGCTTCGCCACAAATACAATGCGTGATTCATCCGATCTACAGTAACAAAGTACAGGTCGACTGCCCCCCCTCTCCTGAGGAGCTTCGCCACAAATACAAGCCATGGGTCGACTACTTCCCCCTCCTTCGGAGCTGTGCTGCGAATACAGAAAGTTGTCTCGAATAAAGATTGGGCTCACTCAGCAGGAGATTCATAAAGATATTCAACGGTAAACCAAGTTCAGATAAAATCCTAAAGGTTCTGGATCATGGATCGAGGTACTCGGGCATGCGGCCCGAAAAAGTTTAACGGTTACAAAAACCACTCGGCATTCTGAGGCAAATTTAAGGTGGGACGTAAGAGGTTGTTCACTCCGCGGGAGGAGGGCTGGCAGGCTCGACGAACTCATCCAGGTCGACGCCTTTGGCTATCCGAGTGGCTGCAGCGATGAAAGTCTCCATAAAGGTTCGGAAGTCATGCTTCTGGGTGTTGGCGACCTTGATTGCTGCCAGCTTGTCTTGTCGCACCTCCTTGAAGTGGACACGAACCAAGGACATAGCCACATCAGTGCCACACCAAGTGGAAGACTTCTTCCACTCCTGCACTCGGTCAGGGATTCCGTTAAGTCGAGTCATCAGGGACTCGAGATCGTTTTGGAGCGTAGCCTCTGGCCAAAGTGCTGGGTCGATCCGTGACATGGCGACCTTCAGTCGAGCCAAGTAGTCCACTGCACCGTCAATGCGAGATTCTAGTCGGAGAAAATTCATGGAAGCTTCATCTTTCACAGGAGAGTTGATTGGATCCAAACCTGGTTCGATCCGCCCAGTCTCCTCTTCAAAGTTCTGGCAAAACTCTGCATTCACGATCCAAGGATAAGTCAATTTTCATACACTGAGTCGACACAAAAAAAAATCAGTCGGAACGAAATGTGCACCTTCAAGCTTGATATACAACTTCTTGGCAAGGCTCCTTGGGTAGCTCTCCAGATCGTCCCTCCTACGAGCGACACCTTCCATCTTTTCGGTCAGGTTGATGTTCTCGTTCTTCCAACGTGTGCACTCCCTGTTGGCTTCATTCAGAGCAGTCTTCAGCCTGGTATTCTCTTCTTCCAACTGGCCGACTGAAGCCAACTTCTGTTCGGCCAGAGCGGTCCTGTCGTCAGCCTCCTTCTGGGCAGCAGACAAATCCTGATCCTTTTTCGCCAAAGCCCCTCTCAGTTTTTCTGCAAAGAAATGATGATTGATTTAGAAATAGCAGAAGGGTGCTCGGGTCTAAAACTGACCAGTCGACAGACTTGTCTTACCGGCGGCGCCGTCTCTGACTGTCTGCAGTTCTATCCTGGCCAGCTCCAAGTCAAGTTTCAGTTGAATCTGCTGACTTTCCAAATCAGCGAAGCGAGCTCCAAGATCACAAGATTTCTGAAATCAAAGGGGAGAAATTATTCCACAGCAAAAAACGACAAAATACTAAGACTATAGTCGACTGCCCGCAGTCCACCATAGTCTCAGGGACTACACCCAGTGGGTGCACTTTGCGTGCCCCCACCGGTTCTGACTCCACTCGACCGGCCCGCCGGAGTCGAGTTCAAAAAAAAGAGAGACAAAGTAGAACTCAGACCACAGTCGACTGCCAGCAGTCGACCGCGGTCTCGGGGACTACACCCAGTGGGTGCACTTTGCGTGCCCCCACCAGTTCTGATTCCACTCGACCGGATCGAGCGGAAGAAACAAACTACCAGTTCGGTTTTACTCGACAAAATACAAAGACTACGGTCGACTGTCAGCAGTTCGTCCACAAAATTCAATCGACACAGCCAGTGGGTGTACAGATGAAAAGATTTCCGGAAAGAATCTTCAGATAGCATATCCTAACAGAACAAGCGGCGACCAACTAACCTGAACATTGCTCTAGAGAGTCGAGCTGGCATCATAGGCGGCTTGGCTAGCGTCCCGCACCGTCTTCATCTTCTCCATCATAATGCCCACCTGGCGTATGGCTTCCCTAGCAGCATTCACCTCGTCCTCCGGGACATGGTGAGTTGCAAAAAGTGAAGGCGGGTCGACAGGGGCCTGAGCAGTTGAAGAAGAAGGCAAGGCACTCGACAGGGGCTCCGCGAAGGTAACAGAACCCCGATTGACGTCACCAGTGTCCTGAATGACTGGTTCCGCCCTCGGTGTCGATTGCAGCGCCTCACTTACAGGAGCTCTCCTACTCTTCCTCGTCAAAGACCTCTCGGGCTCTTCATCATCATCAGGGAGGTCAATAATGTTGGGAGCTGTACCAAGTTCAAATTGCCAAAATCACGTCACCCAAGGATGCACGATGCAGTTGAATCGACCAAAGAAAGATAGTATGGCAGAAATCATACCCGGATTAGAAGTGACCGCATCCTCCATCACCTCATCATCATCCCTGTAAGCTGAGGTCCCGGAAGTGGCAGGGCTAACAATTCCAAAGCTCGTCCAGTTAAAACAAGAAAAATAAATAGCGCGGAGCGTCGAGTGAATACAAGGAGAAACACTCACGTGGAGGCGACAGGGATATCGATCTTGATCTTCGGCAGCGCCTTCCGAGTCTTCTGTTCTGCAACTTTGGGGTGCTTTGGCGCCTTCTCGGTCGTGGTTGGTGAAGAGATCCGAGGACGCTTCAAAGACTGACCAGCCTAAGCAGCCGCCTTGTCGCGGGCGCTCGGCCGATCCTGGTCAAGCTTGGATCGCCTCTCTATGCGAGGAGGCGGCTCGACTTCTTCCTCATCACTCGAGTCGTCACTTCCTCCATCCCCTTCACCATTGGAAGTCCACTCGCCACTTTCGCCACTGCTCGCCTCGCCTTCCAGAGCTTGCTCTTGCTCCCCGTTGGGCATCAAATACATTTCAATAATGGCCTGAAAGAAAGCAGGGAGAACAAAGTCAGTCGACGCAATACAGACAGCTGTGCGAGTGAATTCAGATTACAAGCAAAAACTCAGAATCAGACCTGCTCTGGTACATGCGACTGATCGAATGGGGGAACTCTCCTGGCTCCTCTGGGTTGTCCTTGTTCCCGGTAATGCTCGACAGCCACTTCTCTAGCGTGTCGTCATCGACCTCCTCCGGGTGGATCCGAGTGGAGTCTTCTAGACCCGAATACATCCACATCGGGTGGTCTCGGGCTTGGAGAGGCTGGATGCGCCGCTGAAGGAAGACCTCCAAGAGATCGATACCAGTGACCCCGTCACGAATGAGCGGGACCACTTGGTTGACCAACACATTCACGTGCGCCTTCTCCTCCGGCAGCACCTTCAAAGGGGAGGGTTTTTCCACTCGGTCCATGGTAAAGGGAGGGAGGCCAGTCGATTGCCCTATCATCGACTGGTCTTTGCAGTAGAACCAGGCCGACTGCCATCCGCGAACTGAATCGGGAAGAATCATGGCCGGAAAGGTGCTTTTTCCCCTCGTCTGGATGCAAAGACCCCCACACATCTGGATCACTTGGGTCCTCTTGTCACTCGGATTAGCCTTTTTCACTGCCTGGGAGTGGCAAGTGAAAATATGCTTGAAAAGACCCCAGTGAGGTCGACAACCCAAGAAGTTCTCACACAAGGAAATGAATGCGGCAAGATAAACGATTGAGTTGGGGATAAAATGGTGGAGTTGAGCCCCAAAGAAGTTCAGAAACCCTCGGAAGAAAGGATGAGGAGGCAAGGAAAACCCACGGTCGACGTGGGTGGCAAGGAGAATGCGCTCACCCTCCCGGGGTTGCGGCTCGGATTCCTCCCTCGGAAGCCGCGCCGAGTCATAGGGGATCAGCCCTCCCTCGGCCAGGTTGTCGAGGTCTTCTTGGGAGATCTTCGAGAATATCTAGTCGCCCTGGATCCAACCCTTCGGCAAGCCAGTCCGCGAGGAAGATCCGCCTCGGCTCGTCGCGCCCCGGCTCGTCGCCTTCCCCTTCGACTTCGCCGTCGCCTTCTTTGCCTGCTCTAGAGCCACTTTCTTCTCCTTCACCATTGTCGCCGACGAGGCACGGGCGGCGCGGTGGCGCTGGGGCGAGAGCGAGCGCAGTAGAGAGGCGTGAGGAGGAGAAGAGGTAATGGGGCGCACTGTTCGGGGGACTCCGGTCCGACGCCTTATATGAGGCCGCTTCCGAGTGGCTGACTGGTAGGCCCGGACGGCTCCGTCAAATCCCGTAACGACCGCGCGAGCGATACGTGGCGAAAAAGGTGGCGCGGGGATCGAGGCGATTCTGCTCTATCCCATCCGATTACTGCGGCCTCCCCCGTCCCGCGCGCTTCCCAAAATTCGGATCCCACTAAATCCGCGGGCAGCAAACAAACTTGTCAGACTAAAAGATCTCCTCCGCACCGTCACTCGGAGCCTTACAGGTAAAGAAACTCACTCGACGAAGAACTAAGAATGGATCAAGGCGACTGAAAAGGAAGTTGCTGTCATCACTGGGGTCCGTTGATCCGAAGCAAGATATGCTCACGACATAAAAACAAGTCGAAGAGGTCCTCAACTCGTTTCCCACTCAAACCTCGATCCATTCGGGGGCTAATGATGAAGCTATGAACCTAGGGTAGGGTCACGGACCTGTCCCAACTGCCCTACCCAAGGACATCTCTAGAAGAAATCACCTTTCAATCGACTTGGAGGTGTTCCACTCGACAGACTCGAAGACACTCGACCAAGAAGCAATCACTCGACCAAGATCCAACCACTCGACGGCCAGGAGACCTAAAGGCACTCCGCACGCTAACGGTCGGTTATTAAGTAGCTTTTATGGTCATCATAGCACTTTATTAGGGGCGTTACCAGTAATGCCCGACCTTAATGTATATAAAACCCTGCACAACTGAGGGCCGGAGGGGTCCGGCGAACTCTATATAAGCCACCCCCCTCCTCAGTGTAAAGGGTTCACACCCCTGTAATTCATACACACATAATCCAGTTGACCGCCTCCGGGCTCCGAGATGTAGGGCTATTACTTCCTCCGAGAAGGGCCTGAACTCGTAAACCTCGTGTGCTTACAACTACTCCATAGCTAAGATCTTGCCTCTCCATACCTACCCCCCTACATTACTATCAGACTTAGAACCACGACAATTGGCGCCCACCGTGGGGCCGGTGTTTTAGCGATTTGTTGGAGGAGTTGCGATCTTTTCCGATCCAAACCATCATGGTTTCTGGCGGAGTTTTGGTGGAGGGCCGCGAGATCCGTCTCGGCGCGCTCACGTTCATCGCCGACGACTCCGCTTGGCTTCAGGAGGCTCCGCTTGACGTGGGCGCACTCCCTGTCCGCAGGGCAACGCACTTTCGCGCGTGCGTCCGCGGCGTCCTCTTGTGGAAACCGTCGACCCATTATCGATCGGTTCATGTGTTGTCCTCCCTCCCTGTTTCCCGCCGGCACAAGCGCTCTGGTCGGTCGAGACTTTAGCGGTGGGTGAGACACGCGGTGGCACGCCAGTCGGCCACCCCTCAAGTCGCGGCGATCGAGCCCGACGAAACCCTCTACGGCCTGTTCGACCTGTCGACTGGCTCCGCAGAGACCGCATCCGAGTGCGACAGCAGTGATCCGGCGGCAGAGGTTCTGATGGTCGATGGACCGCCCAGTCCTCCCGGTTTTCCCCGCACCGACGGAGGCGCAGGTCGAGGCGACCCATCGCATCCCCATGAGGAATATCTCCCCGAGCCTCTCACATCGCTGCAGAGAGAAGAACTTCGTCGCCGGAACATGGATGCACTGCACACTCCTATCGTTGGAGAACCCCCCGAGGCTCGTGCCTTGGAGGACGCGCATCTGGCAAACTTGGCCGAGCGCACTCGACTGGAGAACCTCCAGCGAGCACTCGACGAGTGTGCGCGACAACGGGTTGCAGAATCCAGTCGATGTCAGCTAACTGCCCTACCCAACGGCATCTCTAGAATAAATCACCTTTCAATCAATTTGAAGGTGTCCCACTCGACAGACTCGAAGAAACTCGACCAAGACCCAACCACTCGACGGCCAGGAGGCCTAAGGCGCCCCGCACGCTAACGGTCGGTCATTAAGTAGCTTTTATGGTCATCATAGAACTCTATTACTAGCGTTACCAGAAACGCCCTGCCTTAATGTACATTGAACCCTTCGTAACGTGGGCTGGCCGGGGTCCTGGCACACTCTATATAAGCCACCCCCTCCTCTGAGACAAGGGTTCGCACCTCTGTAACTCATACACACATAATCCAGTCGACCGCCTCCGGGTTCCGAGACGTAGGGCTTTTACTTCCTCCGAGAAGGGCCTGAACTCGTAAACCTTGCGTCCTTACAACCTCTCAAAAGCTAAGACCTCGCCTCTCCATACTTACCCCCTACATTACTGTCAGACTTAGAACCACGACAGTCGAGGAAGTAGTCATCGGAGTCCGTGATGAAGAAGTCAGTAGTCGCATGGAGCGCTCCCCAAAAACCTTATCGCCCTTCTCCCGTACAGGACTCAAAGAGGTGCAGTTTTGGAGGCCTACTGTTCCGACTCGCGGTGCACGCCGCAAGCCGGGATGAGGAAGACAACAGTAGCTCAGAGAATGGAACCGGTGGCGAGAGGAAGGAGAAGTTTTGGTGCGTCTCTCTGGGAGGAGCGACCTCCCTTTTATAGGCGCAAGAGAAGGAGGCGAGAGGCTGCGCGGGGAGCTGAAGGGATCGAGGGAGATGAAACGAAGAGGCAGCAGCCAAAGGGTGCAGCGTTCGTGTTCAATATCCACTACAGCAAAAACTTTCCAGCTCCCGAGTGGCCTTTCGTATACCCATAGTGCGTGGCAAAAATTTAGACATCGGCTCGGCTCATTCCCGCAACCCGCGGCACGTCGTGACGAGCCGAGGCGAGCCGAGGCGGGCGGCGGAGGAGGAGCGTGCGTGGATGTCCCTCTTGTTCTCATGCTCATACATGTGGAGAAAGAACCTCCCTTATAAGGAGGTCCAACTCCCTCTAAACTAGCAATGTGGGACTAAACTTTTAGTTCCACCTCTTGCCTTGCACAAATGGGTTGCGTGGGCATCTAGTATTTATTAGAAATTTCTGAAACTGCTATTGGGCTAGGCCCAAAATAGACAAAATTCCAGCAATCCCCCACCAGATCCCAGAGGCACACAAAATTTGCCTTTGGTTCCAAAACACTGTTTTATATACCGGTACTACAGTGGAGACTGTTAAGTTGAACTTCCACCTAGAACTCTATGCTACACTACTAAGCAACTTGAACAGTGGACTACACCTTGAACTGCAAGTTTTCTGCGAATCTAGCTTCACATAAAGCCTTGACCGATATGTGGCCACCGTGGGTCTTCCCCGCGGGTGGAGCTTATGCGTCATACTCCGTGACCTTTTATGAGTTTACTAGAGAGAACCCTACTCTCATAGATTGTGACGTTTGACAATCAGACTCATATAGGTGTGTTCTTCAAAAGATGTTCTGCAGGATAACATCTCTGCTTAAATGAGCCACTTAGAACACATTAAGATATACATGAACCTGCCATGCAGATTAGGAGAGTATGGCATCTTCATGGAGTGATATTGTGAATAGTAAGGATACTCTCCTCTCAGTTGACAAACAGCTTGTCTTCCACATCTAATTCACAGGATCTCCGATCACAAAGAATAGGTTACCACTATGAACAACTCATATTGTGGGTCTCATACCCATCTCCCTCGATGCATTATCTATCACATTAGGTGATAGACCCTTAGTAAAAGGATCTGCCAGATTTTTAGACGTTTGGATATAATCCAATGCAATAACTCCGGAGTTTCTCATTTTCCTGACAGACTTGAACCTTCTCTGAACGTGTCTTGATGACTTCATGTTATCCTTTGAGATGCTCACTTTCGTGATCACAGTTTGATTGTCACAGTTCATAAGGACACCCGGTACAGGTTTCTCAACATCCGGCAAGTCATTCAAGAACCAGCGAAGCCAATCTGCTTCAACCGTAGCGGTATCTAGTGCTGTGAGTTCTGCTTCCATTGTTGACCTCGTTAAGATGGCCTGCTTGCAAGACTTCCAAGAAACAGCGCCACCTCCATGAGTAAATACATAACCGCTCATGGCCTTTATCTCATCAGCATCTGAGATCCATTTTGAGTCACTATACCCTTCAAGCACCTTTGGGTGCCCGATGTAGTGAATTCCATAATTCGCAGTGCCTTTCAAATAACGCAAAACTCTCTCTAGAGCTTTCCAATGCACATCTCCTGGTTTTGAGACAAACCGGCTCAGTTTCCTAACAGCAAAAGAGATGTCAGGTCTTGTAGCACTGCTAAGTACATAAGCGAGCCAATAATCTGAGAATATTTCAATTGGTCTCGAGCAATTCTTCGGTTCTTTCGAAGCAACACACTAGCATCATATGGTGTTGGAGAGGGCTTGCAGTCACTGTAGCCAAAGCGACTCAAGATCTTTTCCACATAGTGAGATTGAAGCAATGTAATCCCACCATCATCGTCTCTCAAAAACTTGATGTTCAGAATGACATCAGCCACTCCTAAATCCTTCATCTCAAAACAGCGAGATAGGAAATTCTTGACCTCTTTAATAACATTCAGATTTGTTCCGAAAATCAGTATGTCATCAACATACAAGCAGAGGATAACTCCCTCGGCCCCACCATGGCGATAGTACACACATTTGTCAGCTCCGTTTACAACAAAGCCTGTAGCTATTAAAGTTCTTTCAAACTTCTCATGCCACTGTTTGGGTGCTTGTTTGAGTCCATACAAAGACTTCAGCAACTTGCACACTTTTCCTTCCTGACCATCTAGTACAAACCCATCTGGTTGTTCCATATAAATTTCCTCGTCCAACTCTCCATTTAGCAAAGCAGTCTTAATATCCATTTGATGAACGAGAAGACCATGTGAGGCAGCTAGTGAAAGTAGAACTCAAATAGTGGTCAGTCGAGCCACAGGTGAGTAAGTATCAAAGAAGTCTTCACCTTCCTTTTGGGTATAACCCTTAGCCACGAGCCGAGCCTTGTACTTTTCAATAGTACCATCAGGCCTAAGCTTCTTCTTGAATACCCATTTGCATCCTATAGGTTTGCACCCATAAGGACGATCAGTTATATCCCAAGTTTCATTCGCCAAGATGGAATCCATCTCGCTACAAACCGCTTCTTTCCAGTAGTCAGCATCTTCAGATGCATAGGCCTCTGAAATAGAACTGGGAGTGTCATCTATGAGATACACAAGAAAATCATCACCAAAAGACTTTACAGTCCTCTGTCTCTTGCTCCTAGTAGGAACTTCATTGTTCTCCTCCACAGAACTTTCAAAGTGTTCCATCGAAATGGCAGGTTTGGTAATTGTAACTGGTTCCTGATTCGATGAACTAGGCATCTCCTGATTAGATGAGGTAGCCATATCCTTCATGGGAAAGATATCTTCAAAGAAAGTCGCATCATTCGACTCCATGATCGTATCGACATGCATGTCAGGTACCTCAAATTTTACAACCAAGAATCTATAGCCAATGCTATGAAAAGCATATCCCGGGAAAACACAATCCACAGTCTTTGGTCCAAGCTTCCGCTTCTTTGGAATTGGAACATTGACTTTCGCCAAACAACCCCATGTTCGCAGATAAGAGAGTTTTAACCTTTTCTTCTCCCATTCCTCGAATGGATTTATCTCTTTGTTCTTTGTGGGAACTCGGTTTAGGACATGACAAGATGTCAATATCGCCTCCCCCCACCATGCCTTAGAGAGATCCGATGTGTCTAACATGGCGTTAACCAAATCAGTTAGAGTACGGTTCTTTCTTTCGGCAACCCTATTTGACTGAGGTGAGTAGGGAGGCATCCTCTCATGGATTATACCATGTTCCGCACAAAAAGCATCAAATTCATTGGAAAAATACTCTCCACCACGGTCGGACCTAAGCCTCTTGATTTTTCGATCAAGTTGGTTTTCCACTTCAGCTTTATAGATCTTGAAAAAGTTCAAAGCCTCATCCTTAGATTTCAGAAGATACACACATCAGTATCTAGTGGAGTCATCAACTAACGTCATGAAATATTTCTTTCCACCTTTTGTGAAAACACCATTCATTTCACATAGATCTGAATGTATGAGCTCTAGTGGTGCAAGATGTCTCGTTTCCGCAGTCGTGTGAGCCTTGCGAGGTTGCTTAGCTTGCACACACACTTGACACTTAGATCCCTTGACAGTGGTGAAACTAGGGATTAAGTTCAACTTTGCTAGTCGCGACATGAACCCAAAGTTAACATGACAAAGACGTGAATGCCACACATTTGATTCACTATTGTTGCAAACATGATTACCAACTTTATTGCAAATGTCTAATAAGGATAAAAGAAACAGGCCTCCTGACTCATAGCCTTTACCAACAAAGGTTCCATACTTGGATAATACAAATTTGTTTTACTCAAAGACAAGCTTGTAGCCATCTCTACATAGAAGATATCCGCTAACAAGATTTTTATTGACGGAGGGGACATAATGCACGTTCTTCAGCCGCACGATCTTCCCCGAAGTAAACTTCTGATCGACCGTGCCAACACCACGAACAGAAGCACTTGAACCGTTGCCCATCGGCACGGTTGAAGTCCCTGCGGTCTGATAAGACAAAAAGATGGAAATATCACCGCATACATGCACATTAGCACCCGTGTCAATCAACCAATCAGGAGAATGACATACTGAAAGAATAGTGGGAAATATACCATACCCATCATCCTTCATGTCAGTGTCTCCAATGACAACATTAGCGGTCTTGCCGCCTTTCCCAGGGTGACGCTTGTCATAGCGATTAGGACAATTAGGAGCCCAATGATTAGGATCTCCACATACATGACAAGCACCTTTCTTCTTGTCATTCTTCTTCTTGAAGTTTGTGTGCTGCACAACCTTGTTCTTCCCATCAAACTTTCCTTTACCATCAAACTTGCCCTTGTTCTTGAACTTGTGGGGCTGGAAGTTCTTCTTATGTACCAGATTGGTAGTAGATCCTCCCTCAATACCTCGAGCACGTGTATCCTTTGCTCTCGCCTTTCCTTCCACATCAAGAGTGCCAATGAGATCTGGGACGGAAAACTCCTGTCTCTTATGCTTCAGTAAGGTAGCAAAGTTCCACCATAAAGGAGGAAGCTTAGTGATGATACCTCCGGCAACAAACTTGTCCGGTAGCATACAACTGAAGTGCTCAAGTTCTCTAGCAAATGACTGTATCTCATGAGCTTGCTCAACCACGGAGCGCTCTTCAGTCATCCTGTAATCATAGAATTGCTCCATGATGTACAGCTCAGTGCCAGCATCCGAGACCCCAAACTTGGCCTCGAGTGCATCCCACATATCTTTTCCATTATCAATTGACGCATAAGCATCAACTATGTTCTCACCAAGAACACTCAAGAGAGCAGCCTTAAACAGAGTATCCATTTTCTGCTTGTGCCTGTTGAGCATCAAGCTCTCCTTCAGGTTTGCAAACAGTGGCGTCATAGCAACTCATGGTTTGAAACCATAAGACTGCTCTCACGCGCCACCTCTTATAGTGGATACCTTCAAACAAAGGAGGTCTCATGGAAGCAGCAAAACCACTCGGGGTAAATTGCCTATAATAAGGTTTTTGGATTGTTGGAAATATGAGCAATTTACCGAATGATTTTATTAACAGAAATACTAGATAAAGCATGACCAGAATAGTAGTGATAAAACAAGCCATGCGATTTGACAAAGAGAAGGTAAACAACATCTTCATATATGAACTGTAACTAAACATATCTAGAGCAGACAGTATAGCAAGTTGCATATATGAAATAGATTCTAACATATGTAGGGCAAATACTAGAGCAAAGAATTATGGCAGGACTTCTAACAGAAAGAGCATAAACACGTATGGGATAGCAACAGCAGAAGCACTCGACTTGGGGTCGACATCCTCTCCAGCCATGTCATCGATGAGGTCGTCGACGTCGGGGAAGAAGTCATCGTCGGGGAAGTCAGTAGCCGCGCGAAGCGCTCCCCAAAAACCTTATCACCCTTCTCCCGTATAGGACTCAAAGAGGTGCAGTTTCGGAGGCCTACTGTCCCGACTCGCGGTGCACGCCGCAAGCCGGGATGAGGAAGACAACAGTAGCTCAGAGAATGGAACCGGTGGTGAGAGGAAGGAGAAGTTCTGGTGCGTCTCTCTAGGAGGAGCGACCTCCCTTTTATAGGCGCAAGAGAAGGAGGCGAGAGGCTGCGCCGGGAGCTGAAGGTATCGAGGGAGACAAACCGAAGAGGCAGCAGCCGAAGGGTGCAGCGTTCGTATTCAATATCCACTACAGCAAAAACTTTCCAGCTCCCGAGTGGCCTTTCCTTTACCCGTAGTGCGTGGCAAAAATTTAGACATCGGCTCGGCTCATTCTCGCAACCCGCGTCGTGTCGTGTCGTGTCGTGATGAGGCGAGGCGAGGTGAGGCGAGGCGTGGCGAGGCGGGCGGCGGAGGAGGAGCGCGCGTGGATGTCCCTCTTGTTCTCATGCTCATACATGTGGAGAAAGAACCTCCCTTATAAGGAGGTCCAACTGCCTCTAAACTAGCAATGTCGGACTAAACTTTTAGTTCCACCTCTTGCCTTGCACAAATGGGCTACGTGGGCCTCTAGGATTTATTAGGAATTTCTGAAACTGCTATTGGGCTAGGCCCAAAATAGACAAAATTCCAGCAAGAGGGTAGCGACCCAAAGAGCGGCGGGACCCATGGTTGCACACGCCACGACCATCTGGAACCACACTGCTGACAGAACAAAAAAAATGTTGCCTTAGACTACTAGGGAAAAGGATAGCAACAGCGCGGGTTCTAGGTATATCAGTAGCGCGGGGAGCGGCGCTACTAATAAGGCGCTACAGCTAACCCATAGCAGTAGCGCGTGCACACCCGCGCTACTGCTATACAAGTGTAGTAGCAACGCGCTTCGTGGAAGCTCGCTACTGCTAATAGCTCTAGCGCGCTTTGCCTGGATGCGCTACTGCTACTATGGCACTGCTGCTAACTTTTCTCCACTTGCTACTCCTAATTTGAGTAGTTTTTTTTCTGCATATTTGTTTTGTATTTGAATAGGCTTTATACAATAATCTTTAGCATATGATACACATACAAATGTAATCATAGCATATACATACAAATAGTGTCATCAAATCATGTCATCATCATAATCATCATCCAACACAAAGTGGTCTCTCGTCATCATCTTGAAAATAGCAATACAAATCTCGATTACTTGCAACTATATCGTCATCTATCTAAACAATGATATACATGAGAAGAGCTATCACTTTACGTGAACCTAAACTAACTACTGGCTGTCGCTCAGAAACCGGAAAACCGGTACACCTGGGCCTGACATTTTGGCCACTCGTCGTATACTCCTGGCGTAGCACTTCTTCGCCATCGATGATCTATACACCTTCATCGTCACATGAGTTGATGATATGCAACATATATAGTTGAGCAACAGAAAGAGACAGACTTGGCAAAAATAGAAGCAACATATCATAAGCATAAATAACAAAGTTCATCGTACCCAAAATGCCCTAACTAAAGTGATCTTCGCTAGTCGAGGAGGACGGTTTAATTACATCACAAATAAAGTTTCATCGTGCATAATTCAAAATTTCGTCATACAGATGATATGGACTAAACTGACACATTGTCATATATCGACAATCACTCCATGTCGTGCCATCCATCCAAGTCAGGGAGATAGTCCCCGAGCTTAGTGAAAGGCTTCAGGTCAAGACGCTGAGCGGCTACGCGTGTTCGGACATCTTCCCATGACATCTGTCCTTCTTCGTAGAACATCCCTATTTTTCGACGACCTCCTTCATGATGATTTGGGCAAGTTCGCGCTGGATGTGATAGAACTCAGCTCGAAGTCGATGATCCTCGATATCTCCTAAGTTCTTTGCCCATTGCCGAATATGGGCATCGCCGGATGTAGGTGACATGCGAAGGTTCTGATGATCCCGTCTGTACTCCAGCATCTGGTGTAGGACATAGAATCCATCATTAAGAGAATCACTTGGTTGCTGGATGCAGCAGAAGTCGGTCTTATGGCCGAAGGCGGGCCTGCTGTCCTTTTTCTTCTTGTCCTTGACCTCTCCACCCCGTGCGCCGTAGTAAAACATAGCACTGTCGAGAACATACTTGATGTGCGTGTAATCCTTTTTGTTAATGTTCTTCAACGAGTCCAAGTAAAGAGCGTGGGAGTATCGAGGGTAGAGGATGATGAGGACGGTGCGCCCGCCGCTGCACAAAATAAGTACACCTCAAATTAATTAGCCTCCAGCGTGCAAATGAATGATTGAAATCAAAGGAAGGATATCCACGCAGATGACTTACATGGGATGATAAGGCACGAGAATCGCCTCCTTGTCCTTATTGGCAAGCATGAAATTGACGATGTATTCCCTCGCGTATTCACAGTGCTTTGCGCAGACTCCCAAGAAGGCCTCGTGCATGAAGTACGGGTCAGCGACACATATATGAGGTACCTGCTCAACCCCGATGAGGTAGTTCATGTGCAAATCATAAAGGCGGAAAAATGCAAAATCCAGCTTCTTCAAGTGAAACATGTCGAATAGTAATCGAATCGAAGGATAACTTCTTAGCGAGGAATGTGTCGATGTACGCAATCCCCGCGGCACGTGAACCACATAGAGTGGGTATCCTGGATTTTTTGAGGCGATGAGGCCTTTCTCTATCCACAGCACATCATCATGAAGTCTCCTTAAATTACGCTTGGCAATGGGTAGGGTATGGACGGGTACAACCACCTTCTGCCCAAACCCATACCCATAGAAAATTTCTATCCCACCCACTTCAATACCCGTGGGCATAAATTGGCACCCATGCCCATACCCATCGGGTATGCTATACCCAATGGGTACCCGGTGGGTACAATATATAACATTTAATTTTTTGAAAGTTAGAGAAATGATTTTAAAATTTAAGTGATGATGGACGAGCAGCACTAGCGCGGGCTCCTCCGGTGAGTGGACTTCAAGGCATCCATCGAGTATGATCAACGGTTGATGGAAGCCCAGCGCGGTGGGAGGCAGTGGTGGGAATGGGGGGTCGCTGGATCAATAGTTGGAGACAGGAGTCCGATAAGGAAGAGTCGAGATTTCATTTTTTTGAGGAGTCACATAGGATGCAGGAGCAGTGGTGGCCTATGAGCTATGGCCAACGTAAGGAATACGAGATTTAGGGTGGGCCATATGAGTTCGATGTTGACCCCACATGTTATAGGAGTTATTTTCACTAATTATATTTTTCTGAGTATCCATTGGGTTACCCATGGATAAAATTTCATACCCATACCCTACCCATATATTTTGCGAGTATGGGTACCCATTACCCGTGGGTATAAAATATCTTCAAATCTTGCCCATGCGCATTGTTTTCGGATAGGGTATCCGCGGGTACCCATACCCATGGGCAAAACTGCCATCCCTACCTTAAATTGCCGAATCTGGCCCCCAATGCTGCTTCAGGTAGGATTGGTTGACCGGGGATATGCCATTTTGCTGCACCGGGGATATCCATACGGTCTTGAACCCGTGGCTGCTGAGGCGGCTGGATCACAGAAGCAGCTTTTTTGCCTTTCCTCGGTCTCTTCCTAGACTTCTTTACTACCGGAAGGTTGTCCATAATATGTTCAGACTCCGGAGGCGGCAATTCAGGCACCGACTCATGACGCTCAACCCCTAAGTAGGCGCCAGTATAGACATACTCTTGAGTGTCATCCTCATCCTCATCTATGTCGACGTCACCAGCGACTAATGGAGTAGGCGAGGTGTTCATGTTCATACCTAACTGCGTGCTCGTGGGTGTGCTCCCGGCTGCCTCCAGACAAAGCAGACTCTTCGGCCACAACAGGACCCACCCATTGCAACAATCACCAAGCCGCCACGGGGTCTCATCGTCATCCCCCACTAGTACCGGAGGAGCCAAATTCTCGTGGCCCGGTTTGACACTGGCCACGGAAACCTTGAAGACTTCCGGGGGGATTAGCCGGCTGTGGAACAATGGTTCCTTCGGCTCCATTATCGTCGCCTTCCCCACGTCCACCTTCTGGTCGCCGATGGTGTACAATATGGTGCATGGGGTTTCATCGGCCTGCAAAGAAAAGTCTATGATGCGAGACATCCGAAAGGCAATGAAAATGGGAGATTATACATTTATTGAAGGGGGTCGGTGTGACAGATACTGTGAGGGCGTCGAGCTCAGCCAAAGACAAAGCACCGCCGAGAACGTCCGGTGCCGGAGCCAGTGTGGAAGCCGGTGCGGGAGCAGGTGCAGGAGCCGGTGTGGGAGCAGGTGCAGCAGCCGGTGCGAGAGCGGTGCAGGAGCCGGTGCGGGAGCAGGTGCTGGTGCAACGCTAGTCGAGCTGCTCCTGAGGAAATCTGCAAGGGGAAAGTCCGCTGCATTCTTTTCTGGATTTTGCCTGCTCCAATTGAAAACGGCCGGAACCAAGGTAGTAGACATATCTACAAGCACCTATTTTGCTGCAGCTACCGCAGTTGCGACTGTCTCAGATGATTTCTTTTCAACCGCAATATCAACCTTCTTGTCGATGTTTTCTTCAGTCAACCTCTGTCTTTCCTTTCTCTCCTCTGTGGTCTCACGGTAGTACTTCTTCCAGGTGGTGCTCTCTCCGACACCGTGCACGCGTCCATACGACGGTCGAGTCTCCACCGGGAGTCCTTTTAATATGTTCAACGCCCGGTTGAATGGATTGTCCCACTTGGGCCTCGCCAACGCCTCAGACGGCGAGTCGCTTTCGGCCGCAATCTTGTGCTGCTGTCTCTGCAAAAGGCACAAGGATCGTTTAGAAATATGACTAACGTGCAGTCGGATTGACCGGAAACTAAAATTACCAGCAGTCTAATGAACTCGTCGTGACCGCGTTCTTCTCGAAAACCTTCTTCACTGGGTCCCAACGGTGCCGGGCCCTAAGGACGGCATGCTCCCACGGGACGGTGAACTCCGCCAAGGGGTCTGGGATGCCCAGACTCGCGGCTTCCGCATCCTCCTTGGCCCATATGGACCTCTTCCCGCCGTAAGCACGGCTTCCGAGGGGTGGCACCCAATATTCTTTTGTTGAAGCCCCTTCATGTACTCTGACTTTTTTGGCATCTTCGTCCTCGCAAGCCGCCTTGAATATTTGAAAGTGCTCTGCCGTGATTGTTGGATTATGCTTTACAATCTCGGAGTGGGGTTCCTTTTCGTTCACGAACCGATATTTCACCCTTGCTTTCCAGGCGGCCAAAGCGTCCCTAAACTTGCTCATGGCATGTTTGTTTATTGTCTTCATTGTCGGGTCCTTATCTGGATCTTTATAATCCTTTTCATTCCGGCCCGGGAGCAAGAATATCTGGTGCAGCTTCTTTAGGAGGGAGGGCCTCATATTATCTATCTTGTTTAGTATCTCATCATTGATGGTGGCGGTTGTCCGCATGATGCAGCCAATTTGATTGTCGTAGCACGCACGTGCTTCCTCAGGCGCATTTGGCTCAAAATTGCCATCGTCCACCTCCGTGACCATCAGTCTATTAGTCCTGAGCTTGTTAGGAAGCCGTCGCCTCTTTGCTTTTGGTTCTATACCGGCTCCGCTCCTCGAGGCAGCGCCGGTCTTAAGCTCAGCGCCGGCCTTGATGCCGGTCTGAGTCTCAGCGCTGGTCTGCGTGTTGGTCGCAGTCCCCGATGCGACCGGTGGGCCCAACAAAAACATCGGTTGATCGTAGGCAAGGCTCAAAAATTCGTCTGCCGCCAGGTAGACGTCGTCGCAATCACCAGAACCCTGTCCTTCATCATTGCTAGCCATGTTTCCTATGATTAAATGTAGTAAATTAATTATAGACCTAATAAAATGAATAATGACATACAAAAGGCCAATGTTTTGCAGGAACGTTGACTCCTTCCCTGTGCGGCAAATCCCAGACACTCGATATGTGCTAGTTTGTAGCACAAGTCATGCCGAAACTCACGAAAAATTTCGGCATTACTTTTGCTCAAAAGCGGACAAATCAAGAACCTGAAATTTGCCGGAACGGAAATGAATCAACATTCCGGCAAAACATAGTCCACTCGGCTTCATTTCCTGGAAACAACAAAGCCACTTGGGCACAATCGAACCACTTCAATGAAAAGATATAACATGAGCAAACACTATTGAGGAATTTGCATATAACATGGCCACTTTAATGAAAAGATATAATCAACAATAATGGAATATACAAATGAACATCAATGACATATATCATATAACAACAATCTTGTTTTTTCTTTATATAGCAACAATTAGTTTAACCAAGTTTTTGAAAAGAAAAACAATTCTGTTTTTTGTTTATAGCTAAATGCGCTACTGTTTTTATTTATAGCTAAATACTTCTGTTTTTTGTCTAAAGCTAAAAGTCTAGGAACTCCATTTTCTCTAACCCTTCCGACCTCACCGAAATTTCCACAGCAAGACCTTAGTACCTACTCCCAATTTCTTAAAAATATTCAGGTGCATAGTCCAAATAATTCAAATTTCATTTGAATGAAATTTGGAATAGATTCAGGTCCATAGTCCAAATAATTTTTATAGCTAAGTGTTTTTTGTTTATAGCCTCTGTTAATTTAAATCTAAATGTTATTATTATTTACATACCCTCTATTAATTTAAAGCTAAATGGAATTACTATTTAGGCATTTTCATAAAAAATTTCCCTAGCTAATTTCCTAAAAAAATTGCTAATCATTTTTCCTAAATGCTAAAAAATGCCTACTGCCCTAAACAAATCTAGGGTTCATATGAACACCTAGGGTTCATATGAACACCTAGGGTTCATATGAACATCAACACAACATCAACATATATATGCCCTAGCAGAGAGAGAGAGAGGAGGGTAGGGGCGAGGAGGGGCAGAGCCTTACGATCGGCGGCGAGGGCAGGCTCTGGCTCGGGCGGTGAAGGTCCTGGGTAGGCTCGGGCGGCGGCGGTGAGGTCGAGGGCGGCGGAGGTGAGCTCGAGGGAGGCGATGGTGAGGTCGATGACGTCCTCGGGCGGCGGCTATGAGGTCGAGGGCGGCCTCGGGCGGCGGCGGTGTGGTCGAACGCGGCCTCGGGCGGCGATGGTGTCGTCGAAGACGGCAGGGCGACGACGGCGATGGAGCAGTTGGGGAGAGGGGGGAGTGGAGGGGGGAGGACTTAGCGAAATTTTGAGCCCGTGCGGCCGGGGGTTAAGTCAAACTAGCAGTAGTGCGTTTTGCCAAACGCGCTATAGCTAAGTTAGCTATAGTGTTTTCCAGTGAAACGCGCTACAACTATTCCTTTCTGTTTTATTTTTATTTTTCTTTTGTTTTCTTTACATTTTCTTTTTTTCATTTCTCCTCTTTCTATTTCTTTCATTTTCATTTACTTTTCTACTTATTTTTCTATTTATTTTCTTTTCATAGCAGTAGCGCTCTACAACATAAATGCGCTGCTACAAAGTTTTTAGCAGTAGCGTGCTTCCGGAAGAATTGCTACTACTATTCCTAGCCAACCGGCACCAGCGAGGGAACTATAGTAGTAGTGCTTTTCCGCGCAGGCGCGCTATTGCTACAGCAATGGTTATAGCGTGGTTTTGTAACAAGCGCTACTAATAAGTAGCAATAGCGTCGTGTTTTGACCAGCGCTACTGCTATACCTCTGTGTATAAGGTTTTCCCTAGTAGTGTTATAGTACATCATAAGGCATCATATTCATCAAGATCTAAAATAAGAGTACTTGGAGGAGGAATCTCCTAGTGCCTTATTTCTGGCCCGCAAAATGAGGTATGAAGCCTAGAAACTCAAACCACAAGAAAGGCATATCACAGAGTTATGCCGCACCCCACGATATCTGGTTATTTTCTATCAACAATCCCTAGGACGGTAAGGACCTCAAGAGTAAAGGTTCAAATCTAATAATAGAGATTTTCATACCGAAAAACTTCAAGTGTATATATATATATATATATATATATATATATATATATATATATATATATATATATAGATTTCTTAGGGGGTCAATCTAATGAAACAGGATAAATGCCTAGTGGACATATGCACCACGAACTCTACTTAGGGAAGTAAAATATTCCACTCTTACTAAGAGAAAAATGAAATATTTTAACAATTGTTGGATGCGATGATGTAATTGTTGTCTCAACTTGGGTCATATTATTATCTCTATGGGTATTTGAGTGACATTAAGGATGTTTTTGACATATCCTTGTTCAACTTGTACTCTACTAAACTATAGAGATATGTGTTAAAACAGTTTTCATATCAAAACTTATGATAACGATGATGAGAAATGTCTTTGCGTACCATATACAACCAATATGTAAAACACATTCTCTATGTACCATCAGGATGGCACTACACATACTACAAAATCTGTAGCACATGTTGCGTACAAGACAATTTCCCAGAATGTCTTTCAATAACAAACTTGGCATACTCGCCTTGGTCATCCCGACATTAACTTGAAACAAAAATTATCAGAAAATCCATTGGTTATGACTAAAGCAATGCTAAATTCTACCAATATTTGAATTTTACGTGTACTACATGTTACATAGGAAAGCTAATTTTAAGGCTCGCGCACCTTAAATTCTATGTTGAACCACTCAAACTCCTTGAACGCATAAAAGTCGATGTAAGCGGCTCTTCCCAAACATTGACTAGACTATTCAGGTATCCTCTGGTTCTAAAAGACACATCAACATGATGGTATCAACTGTTCCTTTACCTACACAAAACCATTAGCTCATTATTATGAACATCAATTTCAATCAAACTCAAATGGACATGGTCGAAGAATTCTCCTTGTGTGCCTTCAATATGACCCTCGAATTGAAGTTTAGCACTTTGTCTTATATGTCTAGACTAAAAATGTTTTGGTCAAAATTGGTATCCAACTAATTAAGCTCACTACATGATCTTTACTTTGGAATTGCAACTTACGAACTACACGTTGGGGTCATGAAGTTTTACACGCTCGTGACCAAACTGCATATTATTATTCCCCTCTATCTTTGATATATGGAAATCTACAACGTATTTCCCATCTGCGGCAATTCGGCCACATACCAATATCATCACCCCCGCATACATCATTGGCCTCTCGCCATATAATAGGTATCAACGCGAGGAATAACTGTATTTCCATCAATAGGGTGTGTTATTCAAGGCATGTATGTTGATTCAATCACTACTAGGGAAAACCCTAGCAGTAGCGCGGGTACTTTGCCTATCAGTAGCACGGGACGATGCACTACTGATAAGGCGCTACAGCTAATGTGTAGCAGTAGCGCCTGTCGTCCCACGCTACTGCTATACATGGCTAGCAGTAGCGCGCTTTAGTGAAGAGCGCTGCTGCTAATATCTGCAGTGCTTTTTAGCAGGAAGCGCTACTGGTAACGCAACGCTACTGCTAACTTTGTTCCCCTCGCTACTGCTAGTTTATTAGTTTTTCTCTGCATATTTGTTTTGTATTTGAATAGGCTTTATACAATAATCTTTACCATATCATACACATACAAATGTAATCATAGCATATACATACAAATAGTGTCATCAAATAATGTCATCATCATAATCATCATCCAACACAAAGTGGTCTCTCGCCATCATCTCGAAAATAGCGATACAAGTCTCGATTACTTGCAACTACATCGTTATCCATCTAAACAATGATATAGGTGAGAAGAGCTATCACTTTGAGTGAGAGCGGAACTATGCAGTACATGAGTTTGTATCCCTCCCTCGCATTAGCGTGAATCTAAACTAACTACAGCCCGTCGCTCGGAAACCGGAAACCGGTACACCTGGGCCTGACACTCCGGCCACTCATCGTATATATACTCCTGGCGTAGCACTTCTTCACCATTGATGATCTATGCACCTGCATCATCACATGAGAAGATGATATGCAACATATATAGTTGAGCAACAGAAAGAGACAGACTTGGCAAAAATAGAAGCAACATATCATAAGCATAAATAACAAAATTGATCGTACCCAAAATGCCCTAACTAGAGTGATCGTCGCTAGTCAAGGAGGACGGTTAAATTACATCACAAATAAAGTTTTGTCGTGCATAACTCAAAGTTTCATCATATAGAAACTATGGACCAAACGGACACATTATCATATATCGACAATCACTCCAACATGTCATGCCATCGATCCAAGTCAGGGAGATAGTCCCCGAGCCTAGTGAAAGGCTTCAGGTCGAGACACTGAGCAGCTACCCATGTTCGGACGTCTTCCCGCGACATTTGTCCTTCTTCGTAGAACATCCCTGTTTTTCGATGACCTCCTTCATGATGATTTGGCCAAGTTCGCACTAGATGTGATAGAACTCAGCTCGAAGTTGATGATCCTCGATATCTCCTACGTTCTTTGCCCATCGCAGAATATGGGACTCGCCGGATGTAGGTGACATGCGAAGGTTCTGGTGATCCTGTCTGTACTCCAGCATGTGGTGTAGGACATAGAATCCATCATTAAGAGAATCACTTGGTTGCTAGATGTAGCAGAAGTCGGTCTTATGGCCGAAGGCGGGCCTGCCGCCCCTTCTCTTCTTGTTCTTGACCTCTCCACCTCGTGCGTCATAGTAAAACATAGCACTGTCGAGAAAATCCTTGATGTGGGTGTAATCCTTTTTGTTAATGTTCTTCGACAAGTCCAAGTAAAGAGCGTGGGAGTATCGAGGGTAGAGGATGATGAGGACGGCGCGCCCGCCACTGCACAAAATAAGAGCACCTCAAATTAATTAGCCTCCATCGTGCAAATGAATGATTGAAATCGAAGGAAGGATATCCGCGTTGATGACTTACAGGGGATGATAAGGCACGAGAATCGCCTCCTTGTCCTTATTGGTGAGCATGAAATTGACGATGTATTCCCTCGCATATTCACGGTGCTTTGCACAGACTCCCAACAAGCCCTCGTCCATGAAGTACGGGTCAGCGACACAAATATGAGGTATCTGCTCAACCTCGATGATGTAGTTCATGTGCATGGCATAAAGGCGGACAAACGTAAAATCTAGCTTCTTCATGTGAAACATGTCGAATATGTAATCGAATCGAAGGAAGAGCTTCTCCACGGGGAATGTGTCGACGTACGACAATTGCCGCGGAACGTTAACCACGTAGAGTGGGTATCCTGGATCTTTCGAGGCGATGCGGCCTTTCTCTATCCGCAGCACATCCTCATGAAGTCTCCTTAGATTGCCGAATCTGGCCCCTAGCACTGCTGCAGGTAGGATTGGTTGACCGGGGATATGCCATTTATCCGCACTGGGGATATCTATATGGTCTTGAACCCGAGGCTGCTGAGGCAGCTGGATCATAGAATCCGCTTTTTTGCCTTTCCTCGATCTCTTCCTAGACTTCTTTACTACCGGAAGGTCATCCATAACACATTCAGCCTCAGGAGACGGCAATTCAGGCACCGACTCATGACGCTCAAACCCTAAGTAGGCGCTAGTATAGACATACTGTTGAGTGCCATCGTCATCCTCATCTATGGCGACATCACCAGCGACTAATGGAGCCTTTTCGTCACCCCCTCCGCTATCACCCATCACTATAGCCTACGCTAATTCGGTAGGTGAGGTGTTGATGTTCATACCTAACTGCGTGCTCGTGTGTGTGCTCCCGGCCGCCTCGCTAAACTTGGTCATGGCGTGTTTGTTTATCTTCTTCATTGTCGGGTCCTTATCTTGATCTTTATAATCCTTTTCATTCCAGCCCGGGAACAAGAATATCTGGTGCGGCTTCTTTAGGAGGGAGGGCCTCATATTATCTATCTTCTGTAGTTTCTCATTGTTGATGGTGGCGGTTCTCCGTACGATGTAGCCTATTTGATTGCCGTAGCACGCGCGCCCTTCCTTGGGTGCGTTTGGCTCAAAATTACCATCGTCCACCTCCCTGACCACCAGTCTAGTAGTCCTGAGTTTGTTAGGAAGCCGTTGCCTCTTTGTTTTTGGTTCTACACCGGCTCCGCTCCCCGAGGCAGCGCCGGTCTCAGTCTCAGTGCCGGTCTCGATGCCGGTCTGAGTCTCAGCGCCGGTCTCAGTCCCCGATGCGATCGGTGGTCCCAGCAACAACATCGGTTGATCGTCGGCAAGGCTCAAAAATTCGTCTGCCGCCAGGTAGACGTCGTCGCAATAACCAAAACCATGTCCTTCATCATTGCTACCCATGTTTCCTATGATTAAATCTAGTCAATTAATTCTAGACTTAATCAAATGAATAATGCATAAAAAGGCCTATGTTTTGTAGGAACGTTGACTCCTTCCCGGTGCGGCAAATCCCAGGCACTCGATATGTCCTAGTTTGTAGCACAAGTCATGCCGAAATTCACGGAAAATTTCGGCATGACCTTTGCTAAAAAGTGGACAAATCGAGAACCTGAAATTTGCCGGAACGGAAATGAATCAACATTCCGGCAAAACATAGGCCACTCAGCTTCATTCCCTGGAAAAATTGTTCAAATATCCATCTTCGACACCGCAACACATGCCCAAATATACATGTCCAAATTACACAAGCTAATTCAAAAACAAAGTGTAGAAGAAAATTCATTTAACTACTAATAGAACAAAATTCAGTTAACTTTAGTGCTCTATAATGATGAAAGAAAAATAATTCAGTTAACTACTAATTTCATTCATTTAGGTTATTCATTTAACTTCACCTAATTAACGTATTGTACCTCTACTACTAGCAACACTACTAACCTAATTAACCTAGCAAAACTCTAATGCCCTAACTAAAAACATCTACTACTACCACTACTGCCCTAACCTAATTAACATCTACTAGTATCACTATATACTACAAGCAACATCTACCCTAATTAAACCCTACTACCCTAACTAACTTTTGCTATAAACCAAATTCTTTGCTCTAACATCTACTACTTAACATCTTTTGCTCTAAACTAAATTTTTTGCTATAAACTAACTTTTGCTCTACTAATTTTTGCTCAAAAATACAGAGAGAGGAATGGGGGGGAGGGGGTTGGGGACTTATAGAGAGGGGAGAGACGATGGCGGGGAGGTGCTCGGCGATGGAGGCAGGGGCGGAGAGGGCGAGCTCGGGCACGGGCAGCGGCGGTCCTGGGCGCGCTCGGGCAGCGGTGAGGTGGAGGGCAGCGACGGTGAGGTCGAGGGAGGCCTCGGGCAGCGGCGGTGAGGCTGAGGGCGGCCTCAGGCGGCGGCGCTGAGGATGACGGCGGCCTCGGGGGGAGATGGTGACGTTGCGGGCGTCCACGCCGGCAGGAGACGGTGGCAAAGTGGGGCGATGGTGAATTGGGGAGACGGCGGCAAGGGCGAGGGATTTGGGGGAGAAGTGGTGGCCGCGGGGAGGGAGACCGCTGTTTAAGTGAAACATAATGGTAGCGCATTCCTAAAAACACGCTATAGCTAAGTTAGCTACATCGCATTTCCTCAAATGCTCTACTGCTATTTCTTTCTCCTTTTTTCCCTTTTTCATTTATTTTTCTTTACATTTTATTTTTTTCCTTTCTCCTTTTTCTATTTCTTTCATTTACTTATCTACTTGTTTTTCATTTTATTTTATTTTCGTTAGCAGTAGCGCCTTACACATAAACGCACTGCTACAACAAAATTAGCCGCAGCACTGTTTCTAAAAGAGCGCTACTACTATGTGTAGCTGATCTGCTTAGTGGTGGGAATTTTTGTAGTAGCGCTTTTACAAAGGGACGCGCTACTGCTATATGTGTATCTGCATCGCGGTTATTTCGCACGCGCTACTGCTTTCTAGCAGTAGCGCCCTTTTTTAACATGCGCTACTACTAAAGTTCTGTGTATAGGCTTTTCCCTAGTAGCGAATGAGGACCATCTACAAGCATTAGGGGGGAGAATTCAAGTGCCATGCAGAATGCCGGGAAATTAGTTGGATCTCTAACACACTTTTGCCTCAAATCAACATACTCAAAGATATGAAGACAAGTTCAAAAGATTTGCAACACGTTGCAAATATCCCGCCAAATTCATTCATTGAAAATAAAGATGTCACACAGCCCTACAATCCTGCAAAAATAAGCTCGAAAGAGTGAAGGTACCAACAAAAACCAATCGAGTGGTTGTTCAAAGCAGTATATTAGGACAAGAAGGTCAAGACAAAAGGTTAGAACAAAGTATGAATTCATATCTAAGAGAACATTGGATAAGTGGTGGAGCTTGATGTAGAATGTTAAAGAGGGTCAAGGAGATTTACGCTTGAACTTTGAGTATATTTAAGCTTGCAAATTGAGGAGAACCTTATGCATTGGGGGAGCGGGGGCAATGCCCCCTGCATACTTATTATTCAGTGACTATTAGTACTTTGTTGTTTCACAACCAACACCTTGTTTTTGCTCCCAACTATGTCATGTTGGGTGCTCTGATTGTTCTTCTATACATATTCGTGTTGTTCCTAATAGGGAAAGGCCTTGTAAAAGAATTCATCCCAAAAATGGAAGAACATAATAAGCTGAGCACCCTGCCCCCGACCTTTGGTGCCTACTAGCCATGGTAGTAACAAAATCCAACGAGTTAGCGTTGTTGTTTGCTTAGGATGCCTCAAATGCAGTTATATTTATTGTAATGTATTTACAGCGAAATTTCAGGCTTCAAAGCCTTCCTTCTAATCAAGTATGTCCTGACAAAGCAATATTGTTGGGTCATCCGCTCTCTATGTGGTTTGAAGGCAAGACATCTGAATCAAAACTGGGGCAGATTGATGCACTAAGGACGTGTTAGCAACCACATTTGTTTATACAAGGGTGGTGAGCCAAGAAGTTCACTGTCCGCTATCTCCCGGACAATGGAGCCATACTTCACAAATGCATGTTGTTTTGCATACTTATATGGTCTTCAAGATTTACTTTTGACCACTAATTTTTTTCTATAGCGCGCGCGCACACACACACGCACACACAATGCTGCTATTTTAAGCTATAGTGTATGGTATTTATTCTACACCTGTAGTAAATTTTTGTATAAAATGTCCTAAAGTTGTCTATGAAAAGTTGTAATTATGGAGTAAATTGTTTGTGCTATCCAAGTTGTGTACAAAATGTTATCTCCCCAATGTAGCTAAGTTGTGCATCTATTGTAGAACAATGTAGTAAAACGGTGGCTCAGATATTAAAAAGAAGTTATTCCAAAATTACTACTTTGTACACAAGTTCTTTTTTCTTTGTAAAATTTGTATCAGGCATGTACAATAACTCTACACTCTCCTCATCAACTTCCAACAAAATACAGTGAATTTGGCAACTAAAATGCATCTATCATCCTCGTATCTACCGGCAACATCCAAGGCAGTTCTCTCGCTCCGAAAATGCCTCGTTGCGGCCCTTATACATGTGAATATTGTCCATATATTGCCCCAAGAGCTAGTTACTCCTAGTGAGACGGTGCTTGGATTTTGAACGGCCAATGCACTCAGGGACTTTAGATGAGACATTCATTTTCTTGAGGTCTGTTGTTCTGCACCTTAGCACTCCTCAAGAAAGTGAATTTCGGGTTACATCTTGGTGTTCTCACTCGCTGTCATCTCACTAACTGTACCTTTACCTGATATATTGCCCCCAATTTGCACATGCACGAAGCATAAAATAACATAGAGAGAAAGCACATGCGCGATTTGTGTCACATTGCATTTTTATCCAGGACCTGTTCTCGGCACACGGCAGAATTTCGTGTTTTGACCCTTCTCGTATACCAATTCAGGATCTGACCCCGATTGGAAACAATTTTGGGATTTGACGCTTTTTCTTACCGCCAGGGGTGCTGAAGGTAGGGTTAGACATCCTACCGCCAGGGACCCTGGCGGTAGGGTACTAATCCACGTCAGCACGTGGAGACGACCACTGTCCCCCTCCGTCGCACACTACCGCTAGGGACCCTGGCGGTAGTCTGTATAACCCTACTGCCAGAACCCCTGGTGGTACGGTGCGAGCAGTTATTTCACCCGACCCCGCGCCCTTGCCCACCTCCCCGTCGACAGTTTCTTCCTTTTCCCTCCTCGCCCCTCTCTCCCTCTCCCATCTCCTCCACTCTCCCTCTCGGATATTCACTGTTTCTTCATCGTTTTTGCGGATCGAGATGGCCCCGAAGAGAGAAACGTAAGCTCCTCCGATCCCTTCAAGTAGTTTTTGCAAACTTGCTTCCGATTTGACGCATTATTTGCTTGAAATCCCTTATATTTTTGAACTTAGATTGGATTTTTTTTTCACCTAGGTGGTTTTAGCTTGATTGTAGTTCTAGTTCTTAGTTCTTTAGTACCTAGTGGTATTGAATATGAACTCTAATCAATAGTTCTTATGTTAGTGTGAAGATGAACCCTAGTTTTTTTGTTAAAAAATTTATGATGTAATGCATGTGGGAGGACTTGTTTTCTTTTATGATGCATGTTGATATGATGATATGAAGATGTTGTTTGGAGAAAATACATTCAAGATGAACTCTATTTCAAAAAAATGTTAAAAAATGATGATACGATACATGTTGGAGGATTTTATTTTGATATGATGCATGTTGATATGATGTGATCCATCATATGTAGTATATGTTGTTGGAGGAATATGCTTAAGATGAACCCTAGTTCATGTAATCAATAAATTTCATTTTTTTGTTTATGTATGCTTATGCTTATGATGCTTTTGTTTATGAAATTTTATTAAGGCGGGCACCTCTTGCGGACAACATCGGCCCACGGTACTCCATGCTTGACTACACATTCAACAAGGGTCATCGTGCCCGTTTCAAACGCTAGTGCAGAACCTGGATTTAGCACCGGTTCATAAGGGCCTTTAGTGCCGGTTCTGTAACCGGCACTAAAGGCTGGGGACTAAAGGTCCCCCCTTTAGTACCGGTTCGACACGAACCGCCACTAAAGTGCCACCATGTGGCATGAGCTAGGCTCGGGTGAGGGGAGACCATTAGTACCGGTTGGTAACACCAACCAGTACTAAATGTTTGGGGGGGTTTGGTTTTATTTTTTATTCTTCCTTTTATTTTGTGTTTTCAATTTAATTTATAGATTGTTTTTACATTATAATTAGTTGTTAAATCATTAGGTGAAAGTACCGCAGATTAGGGACAAGTATATATATGCCATATCCATATTACTTGATCATTTAGGTGATCAACTAATATGGATATGGCATATACTTGATCACTTAGCTAGGATCAATCCAATTAAAACTAATCTGCGGTTTCTTTCATAAATGATATAATAACTCATCATCATCATCATATTAATATAAAAACTCTTGCATCATATCATCACCAACAACAGTATACTAGCTAGCTGAAAATGATCATATATAGTCGTCATTACCTATTTAATCATCATAGCCATTACCGCTATCTAATCACCACCACCACTAGCTTAAAGAAGAAACATTCACTTGTACCAGAAGCAAAGATATCATCAAGTTCAACATGGTCATGAGATTATAAGCGTTCATAAGACCACAAAAGCAAATCACTCTTTGAGATTAAGTTCAGGACAAAGAACACGGACATGACAGGATAAGTACTAAGAGCATGAACTAGCTAATCACTCCTACTGCTCTCTCTGAGGTAAAATAGCATAGAGCATGTATAGCTCTCCAGATTCATCATATTGGAGCATGCAGAAGAACCTGTCTCCTACTCGTGGGATGCGATTCTGATTGCTGCCCCCTAGTACTTCCCTGTGATCGTTAACAATTTTGCTCCAATCTTTCGCTATTAAGTATTCCTTGCTTTTAGAAATCCTGAATGCACTCATGTGCACTGTAGGATGTCTTGGCCATAAGCTAACCATTGACATGCGACCTTTAGTACCGATCCACTAAGGCACAACTGTCATTGGGAGTCCCCGTTGAAGAACATCGTATAGTAACATTACTTAGCAAGGAAGTTTAGCTTGAAAAATAATGTATTCAAAAGATGCACTGAGGACAAATAGTAAAAATCTTACCATCTTTCCTAAATAGATGTGACCGTAGTTCAATACGATCACTATTGGTCGCACGTTTTGTGTACTAAGATTTTCAAATTCAGGAAAATAATTTGTCTTGACATCATTAAGATCCTCAAGCCATGAAACATAATTACTTATCTCCTCGCAGTTTAGGTCAGCCCCAAGAGAATGGACGGTCCTGTCTACCAAGCGTCGGACATGTTTGCTTGAATGGAAATAAGCTGTCAATAGAAATTAGTTGTCAACTATTTTTGAATAAACAATATCGAAGACATAAATATGCTTGAGAAAACTCACATAATGGTAGAACTAGAGGCGTCTGCACATCGACCCAAATGTCTCTATTACCTTCAATATCATCTTCAGGACGAATATCAAAGGTGATAAACATATCAAGCTCAAATGCATAAGCCTTGCATAGTGCTTGCCAAGTTTTGCATTCAAAATAGGTGTAGGTGTCTGCATTGTATAATTTGACGTTGAAGGTATAACCATGCTCGGTCTTCAAGTAAACTCTCTTTACCTCCATAGTTTTGTTAGGACTAGAACATATCTTATCCAAGACAAAAAAATTGCATGGCAGGGGATATGCTAGTAGAATAGTGAAAATTTAAAATTATAAGTTGAAGCAAATGAAGCATAAGTCATGCTTAATTACGAAAAAAGACTTGTCATTGTGACTTACTGTATCCACTTCGAAGGTCTCATCCAGCTTCATGCTGAAGCGTCTATCATCAACTAGGAAATTTCTGTCGCACAGGTCGTGCTGGTCTTCGCAGTATTCGCACATAATGAAATTGTTTTCGTTGTCAGACGACATTACCTATGTTCATAGGTGAAACATTAAACACTTATTAGTTCTATTAATTTAACTAATTCAACTAGTTCTATTAATTAATTCAACTAGTTCAACTAATTCAACTAGATGATCAAATCTCATATACCTAAAAATAAAGTAGCTAGTTCTATATAGTAAAATTTTAATTAGATGATCAAATCTCATGTACCTAAGTTTAATGTATATCTAATTCATCTATTAATTCAACTAGTTCTATTAATTCAAATAGTTCAACTAATTCAACTAAGCACTTACTAAAAATAAACTAGTACTATTAAAAATAAACTAGTTCTTTTTATATAAAATAAAAGTATAATAAACTAAAAAACAGAAAACAGAAAAAATCATCTTGAAAAATCTGTCTGTGTGTGTGTTTACTTTGTGTGTGTGTACTGTATATGGGTGTGTGTTTACCGGCTGGGGCGGCGATGGGGGCGCGATGACGGGGGGGGGGGGGGGTGACATGGGCGGCGACGACGGCGACGGGCTGGGGCGACACTGGCGGGGGCGGCGACAACGGCGACGCGCGCGCGGGCGATGACGGCGTGACGGGCTGGGGCAGCGATGACGGGGGCGGCGACGACGGCGATGGGCTGGGGCAGCGACCACGGCGATGGGCTTGGGCGCCGACACGGGCGGGCGACGCGGGCATCGCAGGGACGGGCGCGACGAAGATGAACAGAAACTAACTGAAAATTTTCGTAAGTGCTGCTTATATAGGAGAGGCTTTTAGTACCGGTTGGAGCCACCAACCGATACTAAAGGTCAAATTTGGCAGCCCGAGCGGCGGGAAGTGCACCCTCTTTAGTACCGGGTCGTGGCTCCACCCGGTACTAAAGACCCTCCTTTTAGTACCGGTTGGAGCCACGAACAGGTACTAAAGAGGGTGCGCTCGCATCCAGCGGTGCACAAAGTTTAGTCTCACCTCGCCGAGCGAAGGGCAGCCACGCTGATTTATAAACCGAGTCACGGCTGCTCCTTCGAGCTCCTCTCTAAAGCAGGCTTCTGGGCCTAACTTTCCCGCGCTGCCTTGTGAGCCTGCTGGGCTTTATGGGCCTCCATATCTACGCCCAAGGCCTTGCAGGCCCACTGGGCAGTGCCGAAATATTTTTTATATAGTTTTTTTCTTTTTGCTTTATATATTTTCTTCTATTTATTTCCGAGTAGTTTTTTGCTGTATTTAGAGTTTCTTTGTGAATATTTTAAATAGTTTAAATTTGAATTATTTGAAATTTGTGTGAATCACTAGTTTGTGAACAACTTAACTTCAAAAATATTTTTTAAGTGATTATTTTTTTATGTTTAATATTAGTGTGTTTTATCATTATATTCAAATTGGTAATACATCTGGAGTTGTAACAAGTTATTAAAATTTTGAATTGCCGGTGTAACAGATGAGTTTTCGTCCGAAACCCTGATACTTCGAAAGAGATTGTCCAGATTGTACACGAAGTGCATCTAGGTTTTGCCGTGACCCTCTCTACTTTTTTTGCACATGCTATGCGGGTAAAATGATGACACCATGCCAGGTTTCAACCTTTTCAAAGTTCATTTGTAGTGCTTTTCAATTTCAGGGCCATTTAGCTCAAAACAAATCAGTAAATGCATTAAAAATAGCGAATTATGTTAGAAAGGTTTGAAAATTGATGACGTGGCTTTTAATGGTGCATGCTGAATGCAAAAAAGTGCGGAGTTGTAATAAGTTATTAAAATTTCGAATTGCCGGTGTAATAGATGAGTTTTCGCCCGTAACCCTGATGCTTCGAAAGAGATTGCCCAGTTTGTACATGAAGTACATCCAGCTTTTTCCGTGACCCCTCTACTTTTTTGCGCATGCTATGCGGGTGAAATGATGACACCATGTGTTGGGGATATTACTGCTGGGCGTAAACCGGCCAGGAGTAGCCGGATTAACTTTATGAAGATTAGAAGCCCATGAAGACGTAGGAATGATGGCGCTTTATGGAGGCCCAAGGCCCAAAGGCGAGTTAAGGCCTGTAGATGTAAACCGACCTTACTATGTAACTTGCATTGTAAGATAGGAAGTATAGAGACCGAACCAGACACATTTATGATCCGGCTTCGGGACTCTGTAAACCGGTGGGCGTCAACCTATGTATATAAAGGGATGACCCGACAGCGGTTTAGGGACAACACACAAGAACTCGAGAGCCAGTCAAAGCGGATTCGCTCCCTGGTGATTGAAACCCTAGCAATACCAATTACAACTAGACGTAGGCTTTTACCTTCATCGAAGGGGCCGAACTGGTATAACTCCCCGCGACCCCTAGTCCGGTTTAACCCCTTTAAGCTAACCCATTGCGATGGCTCCACGACTAAGTCCTTTCACAAGGACATCTACCGTGACAAACCCACGACAGTTGGCGCCCACCGTGGGGCTATCGCATGATGGTTTCGAGTTCTTAAAGGGCAGCTTTGATGGACTCAAGGGATACGCTGTGGGCCAGATGACGAAGAGTCGTTGCGGCAAGCTCTACATCGACAACGCAGGATGGGGCCCCGAGGCCGATTCAATCGAATACGGGTACCGGGTCCCCTTTGGTGGGATTCAAGTCTTCATCGTCTAGATTGTCGAACCGGGCCCTGAGCTGGACACCTGCACTGACATCATCGAGACAGCTCAGCATGCAAGCCCTTCCCCGGTTCAGCCCATGGTGAAGCATGTTTTCGTAGGTGTCATCCATGGAGCAGAATATGAGGATGGACCGGCATCCGATGGAGAAACCGTTGTCTGCTCCAACGACGAGTCTTCTGGAGAGACCGAGTCGCTCTATCAGTTGCAGGATGACCGGATTGGTGGAGGTTCCGAGTGCAACAGTATTCCGGACTCCCCTCATCTGCCAAACCGGGCCGCTATCTTCATGGCCGGTACACAATCAGTGCCCCACTCATCAACCGCTGCAGCAATGCTCTCCGGTTCAGCAACAGCCACGCCGGCGGGGCCAGGAAGCTCTGCGCCACCTTCGTCTCAAGTTCTGTCTGACTTGTTCGACGCTTTGGCAACATTGATGGATGCAGAGGTGGATGCAGCAGCCCGGGATCAGCACAAGATGGAGATCGCAAAGGTAAAGGATCAGATAACTCAGGCTAAAGCGGACCTAGCAACAGAGAACGCTAGGATGGCTACAAAACGGGCCGAGTTGGAAGCTCAGGCCTACCGGCTTAGGCTAGATCAGAATGCTTTAGAGGAAGTCAAGAGAAGAAGATACCGATCGCATCTCCTGCCGAGTTATGAGCCAAGAAATCTCTTCAATACGCCAGGAGCAGGAATGAGTAACCAGCTAATATTAAACCGGGCGGAGACGCCAGGAACAGGAGCGCCGGTTCAGCCGCGCGTGACGGACCCGCCTCGTCAGAACAACATTATGCCATAGTATGTTCCAACACCTCCCGGGCATTACTCCAACCCGTTAGACAACATTGTGGCTGCCGCTTCACGATTGGCATTCCTCCCAACCGACGGCGAATCACCAGTTGCGATTGAGGCACGACGGGCCAGGGATCTCCTTCAAATAGCTCTAAACCAGCAGCAGGCATATTCGCACAGTCGTGAGAGGATTCATTCCACCCCCCGTCCAAGCCGGAGCTATAGCAGGCACGTTGAGGATGAACCGGCCATGTCAAGTAGTGCACGTCGCCGTAACTCACCGCGAGGGCACAACCTAGCAGGGGGAGGTGCTAATGCGCAGGATGTGGTGGATCATGGCCGTGCACGTCGAGAGGTTGAGTTAGCAACTCTATACGGAGCCCGTCTACCTACTCCGGTTCACCCTACTGCTTTAGTAGAGCCAGGTGTGGTATTCAGTTCCTTAGGGGTGTCGTGTCTTACCCGCGCTTTGCGCAATGTGAGACTGCCTAAGGATTTTAAAGGACCTCGTAAGGTACCCAATTATACCGCCGATCTGCAACCAGAGGCATGGGTGGAAAGCTATGAGATGGCAATGGAGATGTTAGATGTGGATGAAGCAGTATGTGCTAAATACTTCACCATGATGTTGGAAGGAACAACTCGTACTTGGTTGAAGAGCTTACCAACTAACTCTGTCGGATCATGGGCCGAATTGAACCACCGGTTTATCCAGAACTTCAAAGATACTTGTAAGCAGCCTATGTCAATTGTGGATCTGGCCGCTTGTGTCCAAGGGGATGGGGAGTCCATGACCCATTGGGTAAAGTGGGTCTCAGCTATTTTGCATTCATCAGATCATATCAATGCAGATACTGCAGTGCTAACGTTGGAGGACAACTGCCATTTTCTGCCGCTCAAACAGAAGTTAGGAAGGCTCAAACGTCACTGCAATGATATGTCAATGCTTATGGCCGCTTTGGTTAAGTACGCCGATTCAGATAACACCAAATACCCTGACTCATAGGAGGACAAACCGGGGAAAGGGAAAAAGAACGGCAACACCAAGGGTCAGCAGCATAATCTGGCAGGCCATGGGAACAATGGTAAGCGCAAGGCCGACAACAGTTTGGACTTTGTGGCTAACACCAATGCTCAGGAGAATGGTCAGTGCCGCAAGGTTAAGCAGAGCCAGAGGGGCAGAGGTTCAGGCCCCAATTTGGAGCGCCTGTTAAATCAACCCTGTCCAAAGCATGGATCAAAGGAGAAACCAACATTGCATCTTTGGAAGGATTGTTATATCATGCGGGATTTCAAGAACTCCAATATGTTTCAGTACGATAATGGCCCGCCTGGCGGTTCAGGAGGTGGTTTCCACGAGCCGGGTTACGGAGGTGGCGGCTCCGGTTTAGGATTTCAGGGCAATCAAACCGGACACAACAATCAAGGGAACCAGGGCAACCAGGGAGGTTACAACCATCAGGGGAACCACCAGCAGCAGCAGCAGTCGGGTTATCAGAGCAATCCTAAGCAGTTAAATAGTGGGCAATATCATGTCTTCACCACTAGCTTGTGTAAGCGTGATCAGAAGCTTCACAAGAGGGCAGTAAACTCTGTTGAGCCGGTGGTGCCTTAGTATTTGCGCTGGTCTGAGCAACCCATTTTGTGGAGTAGAGAGGATCACCCCCCCGGGTTGAGAATCCAGGTCATCTGACTTTAGTGGTGGCCCCTCAAGTTGGGGGATATAAGTTCACTAAGGTACTCATGGATGGGGGAAGTAGTATCAACATTCTATATTATGATATCTTCTGTCGTATGGGATTGACAGATAAGAATCTTAAACCGTCAAACACCATTTTCCATGGTGTGGTGCCTGGCAAGTCTGCATATCCAGTGGGCAACATAGCCTTAGAGGTAGCTTTTGGAGATGACCACGATTCAAGATCAGAAACATTGACTTTTGAGGTGGTGAAAATCAAAAGTCCATATCACGCTTTGTTTGGGCGACCGGCTTATGCTAAGTTCATGGCGAGCCTGTGTTATGTTTATCTACAGCTTAAAATGCCAGGTCATAAGGGGACCACCATAGTACACGGGAGCAGGAAGCTTGCTTTGGAATGTGAGGAAGGTGATGTGGCTTATGCTGAGTCGGTTTGTGCCACGAAGGAACTGAAGTTTTATAAAGACCAAGTTGATCCGGCAGATATGACTTCTTTGAAAAAGCCAACTACGGAACACGATCCGGCGTTGAAATTTAAATCGGCCACAGATACTAAGATGGTTGATTTTGTTCCTGGCGATTCATCCAAGCAGTTCAGCATCGGCGCTAACCTGGATCCCAAATAGGAGAGCGCGCTCATCGAGTTCATCCGTGAGAACCGGGACATCTTTGCATGGAAACCTTCTGACATGCCAGGTGTACCGAGGGAACTCGCTGAGCACACACTTAACATTGATCCTAAGTTTAAACCGGTCCAGCAGTTTCTCCGTCACTTGAATGAAGAAAGGCGCAAGGCTATTGGTGAAGAGGCAGCTTGGTTATTGGCCGCAGGGTTTATCGTGGAGGTCTTTCACCCGGAGTGGTTGGCTAATCCGGTGCTGGTTCTTAAGAAAAACGACACTTGGCGTATGTTTGTAGATTACATAGACTTGAACAAGGCTTGCCCTGCAGGCCCCTTTGCCCTCCCTCGTATTGATCAGATCATTGATGCTACGGCGGGTTGTGACTGTTTGTGTTTTCTGGATGCTTATTCTGGTTATCATCAGATCAAAATGGCAGTTAAGGACCAGGAGAAGACAACTTTCATACCTCCCTTTGTAGCCTTCTACTATGTCTCCATGCCCTTTGGGCTTAAGAGTGCCCAGGCGACTTATCAACGCTGTGTTCAGAATTGTCTTCATAAGCAAATTGGGCGTAATGTTCATGCATATGTGGATAATATTGTGATAAAATCTAGGAAGTAGGAAACATTGATAGATTATTTGAGAGAAACCTTTGACAACCTCTGGGTTTACAAGATGATGCTCAATCCAGAAAATTGTGTCTTTGGTGTCCCGGCAGGCAAACTCTTGGGTTTTCTGGTATCAAACAAAGGCATTGAGGCTAATCCGGAAAAAATCTCAGCAATTACATCTTTGGCTAAACTGGCGTGTATCAATGACGTTCAACGTTTGGTCGCGCCCTTAACATTGATCCTAAGTTTAAACCGGTCCGGCAGTTTCTCCGCCGCTTCAATGAAGAAAGGCGCAAGGCTATTGGTGAAGAGGTAGCTCGGTTGTTGGCCGCAGGGTTTGTCGTGGAGGTCTTTCACCCGGAGTGGTTGGCTAATCCGGTGCTGGTTCTTAAGAAAAACGGCACTTGGCGTATGTGTGTAGATTACATAGACTTGAACAAGGCTTGCCCTGCAGGCCCCTTTGCCCTCCCTCGTATTGATCAGATCATTGATGCTACAGCGGGTTGTGACCGTTTGTGTTTTCTGGATGCTTATTCTGGTTATCATCAGATCAAAATGGCAGTTAAGGACCAGGAGAAGAGAGCTTTCATACCTCCCTTTTTAGCCTTCTGCTATGTCTCCATGCCCTTTGGGCTTAAGAGTGCCGAGGCGACTTATCAGCACTGTGTTCAGAATTGTCTTCATAAGCAAATTGGGCGTAATGTTCATGCATATGTGGATAATATTGTGATAAAATCTAGGAAGTAGGAAACATTGATAGATTATTTGAGAGAAAGCTTTGACAACCTCTGGGTTTACAAGATGATGCTCAATCCGGAAAATTGTGTCTTTGGTGTCCTGGCAGGCAAACTCTTGGGTTTTCTGGTATCAAACAGAGGCATTGAGTCTAATTCGGAAAATTTTTCAGCAATTACATCTTTGGCTAAACCGGCGTGTATCAATGACGTTCAACGTTTGGTCGGCCCCTTAACATTGGTCCTAAGTTTAAACCGGTCCGGCAGTTTCTCCGCCGCTTCAATGAAGAAAGGCGCAAGGCTATTGGTGAAGAGGTAGCTCGGTTGTTGGCCGCAGGGTTTATCGTGGAGGTCTTTCACCCGGAGTGGTTGGCTAATCCGGTGCTGGTTCGTAAGAAAAATGGCACTTGGCGTATGTGTGTAGATTACATAGACTTGAACAAGGCTTGCCCTGCAGGCCCCTTTGCCCTCCCTCATATTGATCAGATCATTGATGCTACGGTGGGTTGTGACCATTTGTGTTTTCTGGATGCTTATTCTGGTTATCATCAGATCAAAATGGCAGTTAAGGACCAGGAGAAGACAGCTTTCATACCTCCCTTTGTAGCCTTCTGCTATGTCTCCATGCCCTTTGGGCTTAAGAGTGCCCAGGTGACTTATCAACGCTGTGTTCAGAATTGTCTTCATAAGCAAATTGGGCGTAATGTTCATGCATATGTGGATAATATTGTGATAAAATCTAGGAAGTAGGAAACATTGATAGATTATTTGAGAGAAACCTTTGACAACCTCTGGGTTTACAAGATGATGCTCAATCCGGAAAATTGTGTCTTTGGTGTCCCGGCAGGCAAACTCTTGGGTTTTCTGGTATCAAACAGAGGCATTGAGGCTAATCCGGAAAAATTCTCAGCAACTACATCTTTGGCTAAACCGGCGTGTATCAATGACGTTCAACGTTTGGTCGGCCCGATTGCGGCTTTGAGCCGGTTTATCAGTCGTCTTGGGGAGAAGGCTATCCCTTTATATCAGATGCTAAAGAAAACAGATGATTTTGTCTGGAGCGAGGCGGCTGATAAAGCGTTTGAGGATCTGAAGAGGCATTTAGCTGAACCGCCTGTGCTTGCAGCCTCGATCGATAAAGAGTCATCATTGCTATATGTGGCTGATAATGCCCGCGCTGTTAGCATGGCTGTTGTGGTGGAGCGCAAGGAAGCTGGAAAGGAGTATCCATTTCAATGGTCCGTTTATTATATCAGTGAGGTGCTCATTGAATCAAAGCAGAGGTATCCACATTGGCAGAAGCTTGTGTATGGAGTGTTTATGGCAAGTTGGAAGCTTAAACATTATTTTCAAGGCCATCCTATCACAGTGGTCAGTTCAGCCCCTCTAGGAGATATCATTCAAAATAGAGAAGCAACTAGCCGGATTGCCAAATGGGCTATTGAGCTTGGACCTCACGGGCTCAAATACATACCTCGCACAGCGATCAAATCCCAAGCACTCATGGACTTCATCAATGATTGGATGGAATTGCAGGCACTAGAGGAAAAGACAGATAATACGTATTGGACTATTCACTTTGATGGATCCAGACAGTTGGAAGGCTCGGGGGCTGGAGTCATACTAACTTCCCCATGAGGTGATAAGTTTTGTTATGTCCTCCGTTTAATGTTCCCTTGTACTAACAATGCAGCTGAGTATGAGACCTTACTCCACGGTCTTTGGATGGCTAAGGAGATGAACTTAAGCCGGATTAAGTGCTTTGGGGATTCAGATCTGGTGGCTCAACAGATGTCTGGCACTTGGGATTGTAAGTGCATCTAGTGCCACCCCTAGTTGGTTTTGGAGTATTGACGACAAACCTAGTTGAGGGACTAATGTGTTTGTGAGAATTGCAGGATAACACAGGTAGAAGTCCCTCATTGATTCGGTTTAGTTACCAGAGATGACCCCTAAAAATGTACGAAGACATTGAAGACAATGGTGGTTCATGAAGACATTCATGTCGAAGACAATGACATATGAAGACTCCCCATGAAGCCTATGGAACTCGAACACTTAGATCCTTCGTAGTTTTACTTTATTCATGTTGTGTCATAGGAACCACCGTACTGTTAAGTGGGGTCCAAGAGAACCAGTCAGGATGACTGAAGTGATGCCTAATTCAAATCCTATGTCTTCGAGTGAAGACAATGAGAGAAAATCTTGTCCAGAGTCAGACAAGTCAGCTTTACTTGCAGCCCAAGTAAAGTTGCCGTGAAAGTTCGAAATCCGACCGTTAGTACACGTGTCAGTTCCTTAGTGACCCCGGGTCATTTCGGACAAATCAGGTCGGGTTGCCAAGTGGCTATAAATAGTCCACCCCCACAACCATAAACGGTTGGCTGCTCAGATTTTAGTGCACGGCTTTTGTCGTTTGAGAGCAACCCACCTCGAAGCCTTTGAGAGAAAATCCTTAGTGAGGAGAAAAGCCCTAACCACCCAGAGCCAGAGTAATTGGGCATCACTTAAGTCTTCTTGTCTGAGTGATCTGAAGACTTATTACACTTGAGGACTGTGCATCCTCCAGACGGTTAGGCGTCGCATTCTGAGCATCCAAGAGGAATTGTGGATTGCCGGTGAACGAAGTCTGTGAAGGTTTGGGAGTCTACCTTGAAGACTTACCAGAGTGATTGGGCGGGGTCTGTGTGACCTTAGCTCAAGGAGAAAACGGTGAGGACTGGGTGTCCTGAGCTGCGTGTTCAGGACTGGGTGTCTGGGACTGTGTGTCCTTTGGTTTAAATACCTAGCCGCTCCAACCAGACGTACAGTTGTCACAGCAACTGGAACTGGTCCAACATATCATTGTCTTCAACGTGTCACTGGTTTCATCTTCGCCTCCCTTTACTTACCAGTACACATTGTGAAGCTATTGCATGCTTGCTTTATCTTCTGTCTTCACAACTTGACTGTATGATCTGTTTGGCTTCATAACTTCTTCCAACCTGATCCTCATTACACTGAAGCTGTTTGTCACTGTGCTTTCACTATATTGTATACTTGACTATGGCTTGCGTTGTGTAATCTAACTTCTGCTGCATAGTGATAGGCTTGTTCACTCTGTTTGTCTTCATAACTTCCACGTTTTGAAGACTTTCATAAAAATCGCCTATTCACCCCCCTCTAGTCAATATAACGCACTTTCAATTGGTATCAGAGCAAGGTGCTCCCTTGTTCTATGTGATTCGGTTTAACCACCTGGAGTTTTAGCTATGTCGACTGCAGGGATAATTAAAGTCTCCGCTGCGTGCCCCGTCTTTGATGGAACTGAATATCCCTACTGGAAGAATAAGATGCGCATGCATCTTGAAGCCATTGACGTCGACCTATGGTATGTCGTCGAAAACGGTGTTCCCAAGGCTGGAGAAGGTGTCACTGCTGCTGATGTCAAGAAGTTCACTCAACTGGACTCCACTGCCAAGAATATTATCTGTGGTCATCTGACCAAGGGACAGTATGGCCGTGTGAGTGCCTTGAAGACATCCAAGCTGGTTTGGGACTGGCTCTCCAAGGTCAATGAAGGCATCTCAACCCAGAGAGATCAGAGAATCAGTGTTCTTCGCAATCTCTTCAACTGCTTCAAGCGAAATGACAATGAGAATGTCCAGCACACATTTGACCAGCTCACTGACATCACAAATGAGCTTCAAGCCCTCGGCGCCACTGAGATCACCAAACATGAAATCGTCAAGACGCTGCTAAGATCACTTGACAGTTCATTTGACATCCTAGCCCTGATGATTCAAGAACGTCCAGACTTCAAGACACTCGATCCGTCTGACATACTTGAGAGGCTCAACACACATGAGTTTCAGCTTTATGAGAAAAGAGATATCTACGGTCCAAACTATGGGCGAACTCGTGCCTTGAAGGCAAAAGTTGTGTCCTCATCTGAAGAAGAATCTGACAGCAGTTCGGATGATCCTGAAGACATTGGAAGGGAACTTGCAATGCTAGTGAAGAAGTTCCAGAAATTCACCAAGAAGAAAGGCTTCAGAAAGTCTTCACAATCAAGCTCAAGGAATGATGAAGCTTCTGCTCATGACTACAAGAAGAAAACATGTCACAAGTGCAAGAAAACTGGACACTTCATCTCTGAGTGTCCACAGTGGGACAATGAGAACAGAAAGAAGAAGAAGAGCAAGGAATATGACTCTGACGATAAGAAGACGAAGAAATACTCAAAGTCTTCGTCCAAGTCTTCCTCAAAGTCTTCATCACACAAGAAGAGGTCACCTGGCAAGGCTCGTGCGTTTGTTGGCAAGGAAATGGATTCAGAGGAGGAGTCCGCTTCTGAGGAGGCAGAGGTGGAGTCAGAGGAGGAGTCTGATTCAGGCATTGCGAGTCTGGCTACAGCCTATGTCGCCAAGTCCATCTTCAACACTAAAGACAATGACTCCATCACCAACACCGATGCAAATGACAAGGACGACTCTACTCCTACCTACTGCTTCATGGCACGTGGTGCCAAGGTAAACACACGCACTACTCACTATCAAACATCCAGTGATGATGACTCTGATTGTGATTCAAAACCCAGTTACAAAACACTTGCTAAAATTGCAACTGAACAACAAAAGGCCATGGGACATATTCAAAAACTGTTAGACAGAAGCGATGATCTGTTGGGTGCTGAAATGACTCGTTCTGAATCCTTAATTGAAGACATAAAAAATCTTCATGTTAAGTATCAGGAACTCGAAGATCGTCTTGAGACTCTCTCAACTACTCATGAAAAGCTTTCCTATGATTATCTTCAAAAGAAGCAAGATCTTGAGAAGTTGAGAGCGGATCATGAAGATCTTCAAAAGGAAAACGAGTCACTTCGAGCCGAACAGATCAGTTCTGCTCAGGAAGGATTTGAACCACCATGCCTTAAATGCATTGAGCATGATAATGCTATTTCTGTTGCTGAATGTTCCACTGCTACTGCTGTTGCAATATCTTCAACTGTTGAAGTGGTAACTAACCCCTCTGCCGAGGATACCACTGCTATTGCTGATGAGAATGCTAGGTTGAAGACATTGCTTGAAACAGGGATGTACAAAAGTCTCAAAGGACATCAGACATTATGTGATGTCCTCAAGAAGCAGATTCTGAACCGAAACCCTAGGAAAGAGGGTGTTGGGTTCGTGAGGAAATTTAATGTAGATGGCTCTTACTGGAAACCTGAGCAGTACCCCAAAACCACATGGGTTGCTGCAAAGGAATCCTCAGCAGATCCATCCAATCTATCTGGCTTCACTTGTGCTAATCCAATTATCATTGATGAATCCTTTGATGCAAACTATAAACTGTTTAAGAATCAGAATGGTGAAGTATTTTCCAGGTACATTGGTACTAACTGCAGGAATGGACCGCCTATGAAGAAGATCTGGGTTCCAAAAACGTGTCTTGAGAATCTTCCTGTGAATGTCCTCATGACACCTCACATGAAGAAGACAAACCTCAGAACAAAGGCTTCATATGGTCCAAAGGCTTCATACAGGCAGAGGACTCATTTGAGTCGCACTAACACAAATGTTTTGCAGGGAAACCATGCTCATGCATATGAGAGCGGTTCTTCAAACCGTCATTCTCATATGACCAAAAACTATTCTGCCTATTCTTATGAGTACTATTGCCCACCTGCTAGACTGTTTGCTAGGGCTCCAAAGCCAAAATTTTCAGATGCTGCACTTAGACTTATTGCTTCTAAGCCACCCTTGAAGATGTGGGTGGTTAAGAAAGCTTAACTCTCTTTTGCAGGGAAAGGTCTCCAGCACAAAACCAAAATCTTCTGACGCTATTGCTGGGGACCTTAAAAATCTTGTGGGGCGCAAGATCAAATGCCCGAATGGCATCACTATGTATTTCATACCTGAATCGCATGCTACTCTCCCTACTTGTCCTAACCTGGATCTAAGTTTTCATAATCCACTGGTTCGTCAAATGTTTTTGCTTCACAACACTCTTCGTGAAGCCTATCCCCCTAACTGCACTGTAGGGTACGACACCAGTGACTTCAGAGTCTTCAGAATGGATTATTAACACTGGGTGTACAAATCACATGACTGGCAAAAGAAGTCTCTTTATGGACTCAACCTTACGTCCATCTGACAAGAGCCACATCACATTCGCTGACACTGGTAAAAGTAAGGTACTGGGTCTAGGTAGAGTTGCAATCTCAAAGGATCAACACATGGATAAAGTCATGTTTGTTGAATCCCTTGGCTTCAACTTAATGTCTGTCTCAATGCTTTGCGATTTGAACATGATTGTAATCTTTGGAAAATATCGTTGTCTAGTACTATTGGAATCTGACAAGTCTCTAGTGTTTGAAGGGTATCGAAAAGATGATTTGTACGTGGTAGATTTCTAAGCAGGGCCACAGCTTGCAGTTTGTCTTCTCGCAAAGGCTTCAGAATGCTGGCTTTGGCATCGAAGACTTGGGCATGCTGGCATGAGGAACCTCCACACCCTTGCGAAGAAGAAGCATGTCATAGGCATCGAGGGCGTCAAGTTCAAGAAAGATCACTTATGCGGTGCCTGTGAAGCTGGGAAGATGACAAGGGCAAAACATCCTTCGAAGACAATCATGACCACTACTCAACCCTTCGAACTGCTTCACATGGATCTCTTCGGTCCCACTCACTACTCAACTTTTTCCACTACTGCTTGCCTCTATGGCTTCGTCATTGTTGATGATTACTCTAGATATCCTTGGGTGCACATAATCCTTTACAAGACTGAAGTGCAGGATGTCTTCAGACGCTTCGCAAATCGGGCTATGAACAATTATGGCGCCAAGATAAAGCACATCAGAAGTGACAATGGCACAGAATTCAAGAACACTGGCCTTGACACATATCTTGATACATTGGGCATCACTCATGAATTCTCAGCTCCATACACGCCACAACAGAATGGCATCGTCGAACGCAAGAACAGAACACTCATTGAGATGGCCAGAACAATGTTAGATGAGTACAAGACACCAAGAAAATTCTGGACTGAAGCCATTGACACTGCATGCCATACTATCAACCGTGTATATCTTCACAAGCTGCTGAACAAGACATCTTATGAACTTCTAACTGGCAAGAAGCCAAATGTCAGTTACTTCAGAGTATTTGGATCAAGATGCTGGATCAAGGACCCTCACCACACCTCAAAATTTGCTCCAAAAGCACATGAGGGCTTCATGCTTGGATATGGAAAGGATTCGCACTCCTACAGAGTCTTCAATCTCTTTCACTACAAAGTGGTTGAAACAGTGGATGTGCGGTTCGATGAGACCAATGGGTCACAAAGAGAGCAACTACTAGATGTGCTAGATGAAGTTCCAGCCAGTGAATCAATCAAGCTAATGGGAACTGGAGAAATTATACCTTCTGAAGCTCGTCCTGAAGAAGAACTTATCATCTCAGCACCTGATCCACATGAAGACAATGCTCAGCCTGAAGACATTCCTCCCCATGACAACGTAGATCAGCAAGAGCAAAGTCTTCGACCCCTACATCCTCGTGTTGCCAATGAAGTGCAGATTGACAGAATAATTGATAGCATCAATGCACCTGGTCCACTGACTCATTCAAGGGCAACTCAACTGGCAAACTTCTGCGGACACTTCGCATTCGTTTCAATCACAGAACCAAAGAAAATTGATGAAGCCTTTATGGAACCTGAATGGATTCAAGCTATGCAAGAAGAGGTTCAACAATTTGAGCTGAACAATGTATGGGAGTTGGTTAAGCGTCCTGATCCATGGAAGCATAACATAATAGGCACCAAATGGATATACCGCAACAAGCAAGATGAGCATGGCCAAGTCGTCAGAAACAAGGCTTGTCTCGTTGCTCAAGGATATACTCAAGTGGAAGGCATTGACTTCGATGAAACATTTGCTCCTGTTGCCAGACTTGAAGCCATCCGTATACTGCTAGCCTATGCAAATCATCACAACATAATTCTGTATCAAATGGATGTAAAGAGTGCCTTCCTCAATGGCAAAATTGAAGAAGAAGTGTATGTTGCACAACCACCTGGGTTTGAAGATCCAAAACATCCTGACATGGTTTACAAGCTCAAAAAGGCACTATATGACCTCAAACAAGCCCCTCGGGCCTGGTATGATACACTCAAATACTTCCTGAAGAGCAAAGGCTTCATACCTGGTTCCCTGGATCCCACTCTCTTCACGAAGACATATGATGGTGAACTGTTTGTGTGCCAAATATATGTGGATGACATTATCTTCGGCTGCACCAATCAGAAGTACAGTGAGGAGTTCGGATATATGATGCAAGAGCAATATCAGATGTCTATGATGGGGGAGCTGAAATTCTTCCTCGGTCTTCAGATACGGCAACAACGCAATGGCATCTTCATATCTCAAGAGAAATGTCTCAAAGATTGCCTGAAGAAGTTTGGTATGCAAGACTGCAAAGGCTTCACAACACCAATGCCAGCCAAACATCATCTGGGTCCTGACGACAATGGTAAAGAGTTCAATCAAAAGGTATACCGCTCCATGATTGGTTCTTTGCTTTATTTATGTGCATCTAGGCCAGATATTATGCTTAGTGTTTGCATGTGTGCTCGGTTCCAAGCGGCACCAAAGGAGTCGCATCACTTAGCTGTGAAGCAAATTCTTCGATATTTGGCTCACACCCCAACTCTAGGGTTATGGTATCCAAAGGGCTCAGAGTTTGATCTGGTTGGATTTTCGGATGCTGATTACGCTGGTGACAAGGTTGATCGGAAGTCCACATCAGGCACATGTCACTTTCTGGGCCGATCACTTGTCTGTTGGTCTTCAAAGAAGCAGAACTGTGTATCTCTCTCCACTGCTGAATCTGAATACATTGCTGCTGGATCCTGCTGCGCTCAACTTCTATGGATGAAGCAAACCCTCAAGGATTATGGCATTCATCTGAAGCAAGTGCCACTTTACTGCGACAACGAAAGCGCCATCAAGATCGCCAACAACCCAGTTCAGCACTCAAAGACAAAGCACATTGAAATTCGTCATCATTTTCTCAGAGATCATGTTGCAAAGGAAGACATTGATATCATACACGTCAACACTGAAGAGCAATTGGCAGATATCTTCACCAAGCCCTTGGATGAGAAGAGATTTTGCAAGTTACGGTGTGAGCTAAATATCTTGGAATCCTCAAATGTCCTGTGATCAGGCACACATCCTAACACTTATGCATGTTGATGACTTAGATGTGCAACACACAAAGTAACGTGTATCTTCAATCAATGAAGACATACATTCTAAGTGTGAATAGATTAACATGGAATTTGACTTCGGAGCGCCACGATAATTGTGTGCCGTGTCTGGGTCTAAAACTTCCTATACGGTGGGTAATGCCACCACCAAATTTTCTGTTTGAAGTGTTCCACTCAAGGCGTCACATTTGCTATGTTTTCACATTTGGTTTGGCTTCAATCTCAATTTGTCTTCATGATTATCTTCAATATGTAGATTATATATATGTACTGGTGTTCTGTCCTCTACAACATTCACTTATAGCTATGCCTTCTTGTTTGAATCTTTTGAACTAAGTGAATGTGATCGGACCCTAACCTCTCCATGCTTCCTACCTCAAACTCTATCTCTCCAAGTCATATGCATTCTATTGAAACGGTCCAATGTCTTCACTGCATCCTTGTCAAATGAAGGCACAGAGACAAACTTTAAAACTGCTTTCAATGTTATTCCATCAACAAGAAATCCAGAGAAGTAGGAATGGCTCCCGACAAACAAGGCGTGCGTGGGGTGAAACTGCCCCCAGAATTCCGCATGCTGGCCACGTACTGATCAGATGCGAATCGCCAGGGGCACCTGAGTAATAGCGCAGTGCCGCCCATATCCCTATAAATACACGTTTCACTGCGGTCATTATCTCTTCTTCCACCCTCGCACGAACCCTAGCGCCACCGCTAACTCTCAACGACGCCGGCGACGAAGTGCTTCACTGCCGCAACCTCTCCGACGCCGTTCTCACGCCGACTGCGGACATCCGTCTCTCCGCTGTCACCGTAGGTGTCTTCCGTCGCCAAGTTAGGGCACGGAGGATCGAACTGCTCGGCCTCAACTCTCACCTCGTCTAGCAGTTCCAAGTCTGGTAAATAAAAAGTCTTTTTAACAGCCTCTTTTGATCCTATAGCTTCATCACTTTCTGCCAAAAGAGGTTTCCATTCACACAAGTTTCATCTCTCTCATCTGCAACTCATAACTTGCCTAGTATATTCACTTGTTCTTCATGAAGTAGTTAGATTCCTCACTTGTACTGATCTATAGGTTAGTACAAATCTGGAACCAACTTCTTTTCTATAAAGTGAATGTCTTCGCATGATGAGGTCAATATCTTCTAAACTGATTTGTCTTCAAAATCTTCTGAGAATGCATATGACCTCTTCCCCTTCCCTCGCACCTTAATGCTGTCACAGGTACATGTCCGTGGGAGAATCTTTTGGTTCTCATAGTCTGCATTCATTTGCAGAGTTCCTACAGCGTCACATCAATTCACCCGCAGCAAGTTCATGTTGGTCAAGCAAAAGGAAGCCTTTGAAGACTTTGAATCTGAAGCCTTCCAAGTTAAGCTTCATGGCAGCAGAAAAACTAGCGAGGAAGGGAGGCAGATAGAGACGTGGTGAAACGTCTAAGGATCTGCCTGAGGATTTGGCAGAAATGTACCAAACTGATCCTGAAAAGAGCTATGGTCAGCGCAAGACACGAATGCAATGGATTCGAAGATATTGGGCAGAACAGTGGTTCCAATACCGCTTCGTAACCAAGGAATATGCAGAAAAGTGCGCCATCAAGGGACCATGGGGAGACGCACTGTATAAAAACCTTGTACCCCGAACCAGAGACGAAGCCATTGCTCAAGGCTTCTTTCCATGCATGGTCAGGGGACAACAGCCAGCTGACGCACATCCGTCATCCCTTCTCTGGTGTCGCGATGACACTCTGTTCAAGCGCAACTTCCAATTTTCTCAAAACTATGCGAAGCAAAACAAGAAGGCGTTTGGGTTGGACTTCAAACCTGGTCCCTCCAAACCAAGGGCAGATGGCACACGCGACGCAAATCCCAATGTCATCGGGCCGTATGCCAATCTCGAAGGCCTCATCACTCGCATTCTAGTCCAAGGGACTGCCGTGAACGACCCTCCAGCAGACACTGAGTCTGATGACGCTCCTGCTGCCCCGGAGCCGAAGCAGATGAAGAAGAAGTCAAAAGCTTCCAAGCCAGTCGCTTCTCCCAAGATCTCCAGAGCGAAGCCATTGGCCACTGCACCTCCTGAAGCAAGTGTGCAGTCTGAAGACTTATCACGAGTCTGCAAGCCCCAAGAAGCCAAGAAGCCTCAGCCACACACTAGCAAAGAGCTCACTGCCGCTGCCGTTCTTCGCTGCGAGGCCATTGATCTGTCAAGTGACGAAGATCTTGCCGATGGCACTCTTGAGCAGCTCATCAAGAGCAAGGAGGAGGCTGAAATCTTCAACAATCTGCCTCTGTTCGATGCAGCAATCATCCACAACTTCATTGATGAGTGGTTTGATACACCCAACATCAGCTTCGATGATATGCAGCTGCCCATTGGCCTCAGCGTAGCCTTCCAAGGAGCTATTGCTTCAGAACTCGCAATTGCCCAACGCATAGTGGAACTGAAGCAGAAGATAGATTTTGAAAAGGCTCAGCTCATGCAGAACATGGCCACGCTTAGCGTCCAAGAAGTCAAAGACTTCAAAGTCATGCTGCACGAGTTGAAGGAAAACTTTATGCAGAAACGTGCAGAGGCTCAGGGTTCACGTGAGCGCATGAAGAATTTGGCTGATCTCTGTGTGCAGGCCTACAATGAGGCCGAAAGCGAAAGGCACTTGGGCGTCCCGGCATCGACCCCAGGATGGCCGCTAAGAAAAAGAAGAAGCCCATTGTGGCTGAACAAGAGGCCCCACGACAAGAAGCTGTTCCGATTGTCTTCCCCACTGCCAAGCCTAGCTCGAAGCCAAAGCACCGCTCAACCGCTTCAGAGCTTAAGAAGACAAGGACAGCCGAAGCTGAAGCAAGGAAGAGGAAACACCCTGAAGCCTCTCCTTCAGACCCCACCATCAAGAAACGCAAGACCAAGAAGTCTTGGGCTGCTCCCATAGAGCCCCTGATAGTCGAACCCCTCTCCGTCCGCTTTTCGAACGAAGATCGTCAGCTGACCGTGCATCAGCCTGCTTTCACAGAGGCTCCGCACGCTGAAGACATTCCAGCAGCCGGCCCCAACGCTGCTGAAGACATTGGTCTCCAAGACAATGTGCAAGGTCATGCAGTCCTTCCTCAGCTCGAAACGAGTGAAATGATCAGCATTGGTCATCCCTTGACGCCAATCACCCAAGATGCATCATGGGCAGATCGCCCGCAGGAGGAAGAGAATGAGCCCCAGCCCACTGCAACTCCACCAGCGTCGCCTGCATTCCGTAGGCTTCGCAAAGGGCCAAGGGCTCAGACTGTTGACGACATTCTGGCTGCATCAGCCGAAGAACATGAAGAAGAGCACGAAGAACCTCAAGCTCCATCTCCCCCGCACCAACAAGAAGAAGTTCTCAAGGAGAACGTACCTGAATCCATCCCTCTCACTACACGTGATGAGGCTGACACCATTGCGGCTGCCACACCCAATCCTGAAGCATTTGTGGAGCCCGACCAACCAACAGCTTCAAGAGATACTGATGCTACTGCCTCTGACCCTTCTGTGCCTGAGTCTGCTGCCGGTCCACAGTTCAACTATCATGTTGCGCAGAGGCCCCAGGTACAGAAGCCAATCCCACGACTGCCAAGGTTCCCAGGTCCTGCAACAGCTCCTGGCTGCTTTAATGTCAATAGCTTCAGGGCAGATAACACCTTCTTCAACCGCTCCAAGAACCCTTACTCAAGGGAACAGATTGTGTCAGATAGGTTCTGGAGCTACCCACAGCGCAGCTACTACTCCTACGTCCTCTACAACCAAGGCCGTATCTTTCCACACCGGCGCCTTGAGGTTGAAGCTATTGCTGGTCTGCCTGGTCTGGAAGAAGCACTGGACTGCTTCAAGCAAGTTGGCCTGCTGTCGTTTGTCACAGATGAAGAGCACTGGAATGAAGAGCTTCTGCTCCAGTTCTATGCCACACTGCACATCAAAGGCTACAACAGAGATCCGAAGACTTGGGTCCTGGAGTGGATGACCGGCAATGTCCATCATGAAGCCAATGCATTTGATATCATTGAGCTCACCGGCCTACCCACTCCTGGCGAACTCTTCGAAGAAGGCTGCCAACTCCATGCTGAAGCAGTTGAGAGCATATTTCAGCGACCTGAGCCAAATATGAGTCAGATGTTCTCAATGATGAAGCCATTGCTTCCTGACGCACCTTACCCAACCGAGTTCTTCGTTGAAGACTTAGAGTACCTGCCCAGAACTATCTATCACATCGTCAGGCGGACTCTATGGCCCATTAAGGGGCACTCTCGATATGCCAAGGTTGAAGGTGCCATGAAGACTCTCATCTTCTGCATCCTGCATGGCAAATGCTTCAATGCCCAGGATCTCTTTATACGTCAACTTGCAGCGTCTGGCTCAGATCTCTTTGGTCTGAAGATTTATGCTCCATGGGTTATGAGGCTCATCAAGCTCCACTCTGCTATATCCTATCAACCCTCTGCTCGCAACCACAGAATCTTCTTACCTGATGTGGAAACCTCTGCTGAAGCGATTTATCCTGAGCCTGCCAAGCAGCCATTAAGTCTTCAGAATGCAGAACACCAGAGCTTCACTCAGCATGATGAAGGTGTTGAAGCCATTTCCAGAGTCTATCCAATGGATAGCACCACACGTGCCCCTGCATCAACTGAAGCCATTGACAGCACTGCTGCACAGAGACCCAAGAAACGCGCTCGTACGCTCACTGACCGTGAACTTCTTGTGGCTCTGCACCAAAAGCAAGATAGGCATCACGACTGGCTCAAACGACAGATGCGCAGTATCATGCAAGACGTCAATCGCATCAGGAATCTGGCCACAAAGAATGCCTTTGTCGCACATGAAACCTGTCGCTGCACTTGGAAAGGCCTCACCATGATGTGCACTGAAGCTGGACTGCAAGAGGATGGCTTCAAAGAGAGATTCAAGTTTGACTCCACACCCCCCAGAAGAGCTGTGTTGTGTGGAACTCCGTTGCTTGAAGAATCAGAGTTCTCTTCCTCTGCTGCCACAGCGACTGGAAAAATCATTGAGGAAGAAGACGATGCTACATCACCACCACCTTCTTCAGCGCGCGTCGTCACTGCACCAAGCTCGCCAGCTCCACCAAACGCCTCCACCGAGCCTGCTGCGCCTAGGAACGCGTAGAAAACTCTATGTCTTCAAACCTTTTTGGTCATCACTGACAAAAGGGGGAGAAGCATATGATGTTCATAGTCTTCAAGCGGGTCAATAATATGGGCGGGTGCTTTATATTTTGCATTTTGCTTCGTGCTTACAACTCTCATTTTGCTACATTTGGTTCTTTGAGTTGTAACATTTAAACTTGATGGTCGTCTGCTACTATGTTTGCCACTGTGTTTTTGTGAAGATAAATTCCGCATGTACGACGATAATTTCCGCACTTATATCATTTCGCAGACGTCCATTTTTCATTATGCATCTCATTATCTTCATATATCTTTACATACATGATGGATTGTCATCATAAGTTGAAGTGGATTCCCACAAATACAACATGCTATGTGCATTTGCGTTCCAGAAGCAAATCACTTATATGCACATCTTCAGGGGGAGCCCTTGCAGCTTATGAAGACAATTCCTTTACAATTTCACAAATTATATTCCCCGTTGAAAACTTCAACTAGTTTGTCATCAATCACCAAAAAGGGGGAGATTGTAAGTGCATCTAGTGCCACCCCTAGTTGGTTTTGGAGTATTGACGACAAACCTAGTTGAGGGACTAATGTGTTTGTGAGAATTGCAGGATAACACAGGTAGAAGTCCCTCATTGATTCGGTTTAGTTACCAGAGATGACCCCTAAAAATGTACGAAGACATTGAAGACAATGGTGGTTCATGAAGACATTCATGTCGAAGACAATGACATATGAAGACTCCCCATGAAGCCTATGGAACTCGAAGACTTAGATCCTTCGTAGTTTTACTTTATTCATGTTGTGTCATAGGAACCACCGTACTGTTAAGTGGGGTCCAAAAGAACCAGTCAGGATGGTTGAAGTGATGCCAAATTCAAATCCTATGTCTTCGAGCGAAGACAATGAGAGAAAATCTTGTCCAGAGTCAGACAAGTCAGCTTTACTTGCAGCCCAAGTAAAGTTTTCGTGAGAGTTCGAAATCCGACCGTTAGTACACGTGTCAGTTCCTTAGTGACCCAGGGTCATTTCGGACAAATTAGGTCGGGTTGCCAAGTGGCTATAAATAGTCCACCCCCACAACCATAAACGGTTGGCTGCTCAGATTTCAGTGCATGGCTTTTGTCGTTTGAGAGCAACCCACCTCGAAGCCTTTGAGAGAAAATCCTTAGTGAGGAGAAAAGCCCTAACCACCCAGAGCCAGAGTAATTGGGCATCACTTAAGTCTTTTTGTCTGAGTGATCTGAAGACTTATTACACTTGAGGACTGTGCATCCTCCAGACGGTTAGGTGTCGCGTTCTGAGCATCCAAGAGGAATTGTGGATTGCCGGTGAACGAAGTCTGTGAAGGTTTGTGAGTCTACCTTGAAGACTTACCAGAGTGATTGGGCGGGGTCTGTGTGACCTTAGCTCAAGGAGAAAACGGTGAGGACTGGGTGTCCTGAGCTGCGTGTTCAGGACTGGGTGTCCGGGACTGTGTGTCCTTTGGTTTAAATACCTAGCCGCTCCAACCAGACGTACAGTTGTCACAGCAACTAGAACTGGTCCAACATATCATTGTCTTCAACGTGTCACTGGTTTCATCTTCGCCTCCCTTTACTTACCAGTACACATTGTGAAGCTATTGCATGCTTGCTTTATCTTCTGTCTTCACAACTTGACTATATGATCTATTTGGCTTCATAACTTCTTCCAACCTGATCCTCATTACACTGAAGCTGTTTGTCACTGTGCTTTCACTATATTGTATACTTGACTATGGCTTGCATTGTGTAATCTAACTTCTGCTGCATAGTGATAGGCTTGTTCACTCTGTTTTTCTTCATAACTTCCACGTTTTGAAGACTTTCATAAAAATCGCCTATTCACCCCCCTCTAGTCGATATAACGCACTTTCAGGGATTCTAAAGACCCACTCATGGCTGCATATCGATGAGAGGTGGACACAGTAGCTGGTCACTTCAAGGGTTATTAGGTGGACCATATAGACCGGCGAAAGAACGAAGCGGCGGACGCTTTAAGCTGCCTTGGTTCTCAGCCTAAACCGGTCCCACCAAATGTTTTTCTTGCCATGCTGCATAATCCGTCGGTCAAGGTACCAACAGACGAGGAGTTGGCTATTCCTGACCTAGAGGCTCAATTGTTGGCAGCTTTGCATGTCATACCGGATTGGACAATCCCATACCTGGCTTACATGAACCGGGACGAGTTACCGGAGGATGAAACATCGGCCCGACAAATAATACGGCGTTCCGAGTCAATGACCATACTCAACAGAGAGTTACATCATTACAGCGTCTCAGGGGCAATTCAACGTTTGTCTCTCCTCAAGAGGGTTGTGAGATTTTGCGAGAAATCCATGAAGGGGACTGTGGTCACCATGCCGGTTCAAAGTCTTTGGTAGCTAAAGCTTTTTGCCACGGTTTTTATTGGTTAACAGCTCACGCTGATGCGGAGGACTTAGTCAAAAGATGTGACGGTTGTCAAAAATTCGCACGCCGTGCTCATATTCCGGCTCAGGAGTTGAGGATGATTCCAATAACATGGCCGTTTGCGACTTGGGGGCTTGATATGGTTGGACCCTTTAAGCGCTCCAAGGACAAAAAGACCCACTTATCAGTGGCAGTTGACAAATTCACCAAATGGGTGGAAGCAGAGCCAGTCAGTAAGTGTGATGCGGCCACGGCGGTTCAATTCATCAAAAAGGTGATATTCCGGTTTGGCTTTCCACACAGTATTATAACTGATAATGGTACTAATCTGTCAAAGGGAGAGATGGAGGAATTTTGCCAACGTGAGCACATCCGACTTGGTATAGCATCAGTGGCTCACCCCCAATCTAATGGTCAAGCGGAGAGGGCAAATCAGGAAATTTTGAGAGGTATTAAACCCCGGCTTATGGTTCCTTTGAAGCATACACCGGGTTGTTGGGTTGAGGAGTTACCTTCGGTGTTATGGAGCATCAACACCACACCCAACAGATCTATGGGTTATACGCCTTTCTTCATGGTTTATGGAGCGGAGGCGGTTCTTCCTAGTGACATACGTCACGACTCGCCCCGTGTGGTAGCTTATATTGAAGCTGATAATGAGACAGGACGTCAGGACTCACTGGACTTGTTAGATGAGGAGCGTGATCTTGCAGCAGCACGTTCGGCGATTTATCAACAAGATCTCCGACGTTATCACAGCCGCCGGGTTAAGACCAGAACCTTTCAAGAGGGCGATTTGGTGCTCCGGCTCATCCAGGATCAGACTGATATGCACAAGTTATCCCCACCTTGGGAAGGACCCTTTGTGGTCAGCAAGAATCTGCACAACGGGTCATACTACCTCATTGATGTTTGAGAGCACAAAGACTCACGTAAATCGGAGGAGGAGACCAAGCGGCCGTGGAATATAGCTCTTCTTCGGCCTTACTATACTTGAGTCACAGGCTCTTCATATGTACATATTTATGACAATGTATATATTATATAATAAACCGGAGCTTCGAATAAAGCGGGGTCTCTGTTCTTTTTACATCATGTGTGTGCTTACAAGAGTTTTTACTGACAAAGCGGAGTTTTGTTAAACCGGTCTCTGCAGCCGCACAAATATAAAGAAAATCACTAGGGGGCTTGGTCATATCTGAACCATAGCTACACCTCTTGATCGGTTTGAAACCACAAAGGGGTATCACTAGGGGGCTTGGTTGTTGTCACACCATAGCTACACCTCTTGATCGGTTTAAACACCACAAAGGGATGTCACTAGGGGGCTTGGTTGTTGTCACACCATAGCTACACCTCTTGATAGGCGTTAAGCCAAAAGGAAATTATGTGGAGCCAAAGAGAGTTTGTTGCATTAAGCACAACTCAAACATAGGTAACCACTGAGCACAGCTCACATATTACCTGGGGGCTCTTTGCTTCTCAAAGAACAATGAGTTTTGAACCCTTGTAATAGGCTATCAAGACAGGCTTGAAAGCCAGGTGTATTCACCTAAAACCCCGGGTTATCCTGCCTCTTTAAGTAAGTCACTCTGTCCAGGTAAACCTGGTATGACCCATCGAACGTTTGACAAGTCAATCCCATGGACCCTGAACTTGTCACAGTTAAATCGGTGATTGGTTAAAGATTGAGGTCCATCTAAAAAAGGCTTTGTAAAATGGTTTAACTTAGTGGCCTGGCAGCCCATGAAAAGCCTCAATTTGGAGCCTGGCAGCTCGTAAAAAGCCTCGCATGTTCTTTTTCAGTTCTATTTGCCAAGTTTTTCGCCATTGTTGAGGTTCATAATATCTTCTGATAAACCGGTGTCCTTGACCCGGCTTGGCTTTCAACTACAAGTTTTCAGTACATGATTAATTATAATCCGGCGTTCATTAACCCGGTCTGGTTTTGACTAACAAGTTGTCAGTGTTACAAGGAAAACCCGGTGTTTATTATATCCCGGTATGGTTTATTATCATAATCCAAAAAATTACGGACGGAGTTATCAAGGCTCCAGATTGGTGTTTACACCTTTACCATACAAGCAGTTGGTCAGCCAACGAGGTATGTTGCAGATATTATTTTTTATACAAACTTTGATTATCCATCCAAGTATTGTATATTTTTGGGCATCATGACCCGTCCAGTGGTAAACCACTAGGACACTTTCAAGTTCTTGTATGCAGGAACACACATCATCATGCGCTATGCATAAATAGATCCCAAAAAGTGGAGCAAGTTTTCACAATATCAAAGCACCACAAAACATGCTCGATGGCATGACAGATAAAGGAGTTTTTTGCTATCCTATTACAAGAAGCTTCAAAACGGCTCCAATTGAATAATTGTTTTTAAGCATTGGCACACAATAGCTCGTAAACCGGTTTAAGATGCTTCGTCTGGATGGTTTGATGGTTGAGGGTCATTTGGTGCAATCACTTCTTCTTCATCCCTCCCCAGACGCTGGAAATCAACCGTTGACCAATCGATTCCGGTTAAAGCTTGAAACATGGCTTCTTCATGGATAAGGCTGGAGGGGTTAATGTCAGGAGCGTAAGTATGCTTACGAATTGGAGGCACAAGTTCTTCGACTTCATGGATTTTGGCAGGCTGTCTCTTCCCTTTAGTGTCGTAAGCCGGCTGGAAATGAGATAAGTCTGCATCTTCTACCAGTTTGCTGGCTATTGGACACATTTCTTTTGTCAGCCTTTGGAGATCATCATTGTCGAAGTTTGAACCGTCCTCCTTCACACCTGGATATCCTTTAATGATGTCATCTGCTTCAAGATCTGGAATCCATGCTTTGGCCGGGATTAGTGCGGTAAGCACTCCTGCTCTTGCGGCTGCCTTCTTTAGTTCAGTAATCCGGGCTGGTAACATGGCCAGCTTCTCAAGAGTTTCTTTTATCAGTGATGGCACCGGTTTATTGTAGGCTGCAGTGCATATAGCACGCTGGGATCCAGAGTAAAGTTGTTCTATTAAGGTATACGCCGCTTTAAGCTTCATCCGCATATCAGCACCCAGATGAGTAATGCGAGTGCCTATCATGGTTTAATATCAGTCAGACTGGTAAACAATAAGGTCTCATGAATTGGACAAATAGCATAAGGAGATACTTACCAAATATAGCGGACGTCATAGCGTTGATTTGCCGCTTCAAACCAGTCAGTTCATCTACAATTGGCTTCAGGGCTGCTTCGGCATCCTCAGCTCTTTTGGTTAAACCAGCCTTCTCGGTTTCCCAGTCCGCACGTTCTTCGTCAAAAGACTCCTTTAGCTTTTCCATAGCTGTTAGGGCTTTGGTCAGCTCTTCCTTGGCTTTCACAGCCTCTGCTTGTTGGGATTTCACGTTCTCTTGCAAATCAACAGTTCGGGCATCTCTATTGCTTAGCTCGGCCTGTAACAGTGAAGATATGTCAACAACAATATATGTTTTTTCTAAGTACTAAGCGTATAACAAGTTATGCACTTCGTACTTGGGGGCTAATGCCTATTTGCTCTGTTATCAATACATCTTTTATAAGTCTCCAGAACAATGCAAGCATTATCCTTGACACTTGGGGGCTAATGTACATCTGTTCAAAACGGACGCATGGATTTCAAGACCCGGATTACCTCGCAAAGCTAAACCGGCCCTTGGGAGCTACACTAAGGAAAGCTACATAATTGCATTGGTAAAGTATCGGTTTTGTTTTCACTAAGGACCTGACATTTTGAGGGTCAGCGGGAGAGGATTAAAGTATTACAAAGTCCCAGTTTAAGATTAACATCATAAAATGGCCCTTGGGGGCTACCTGGACTAGTATTTCAACTTTGGAATCAAGAAATAAAGGGAGATGAAAATACCTCATAGTGTTCCTTCATCAGGTTCACCAAACCGGCTTCATAGTCACGGTTTGAGTGCACACGGTTTAAGAAACCGGAGTGAAGTTCTTCAGCACTGAGATGAGCATAGCTTGATAAGTCAGTGCTCCATTTACCCTTTTCCCTGGCAACACGCTCTTCTTTGGCACTATGTTGGGCTAAGATTACAGGATGGCCAGGAGAGCTATGGCCCATGCCAGTAATCATAACATCATCTCCTTGGCCTTCAGTAGTTTTTGCAGCTGATGATGGAGGGTCAGTACCTCTCACCGGACTAGCCCGGTTTGGAGCTGTCGGTTCAGTGTCAGGCATAGCAGGATCAGCTTCTGGTTGTTCATCAATATTCTGGTCTTGAAGGGGTGGTTCATCAAAGGTAGCTTCAGGATGAGGACCCTCCGGTTCACGAGTTTGGTCCGGTTCTCCTATTTGTTCTTTTTCAAAAACCGCCTATTCTTATGACGGATTGTTGACCCGAGCTTTCTTGCTGGGTCTGGCTTTGGCTCTACAAACAAAATTAAAAGAGGTTTAACATCTTATTCAAGATTTGCAATGCATTTGAAGAAAGGGTTTGAATGCTTACCTAGCTACAATTTTAAGAGGAGGCAGTTGGGTTGCTGTTGACTCGCCAGAGGATGAGGGAGGTGTCACCTGATAATTCGAATCGGACGGATTAAGAGGTTGTCTAAAATAACCTGCCTTGGGATAAGAATTGTCAGAAGTGGGGGAGACCTCAGATCGGCGCTTCCGAACCGGGGTATCAGGTAAACCAGCCGAAGTGACCTGTTGGCCACTGTGCCGGGTTGTCCAACGAGCTTCATGCTGCTGCGTCTTCAAAATAAATGTTGTATCCAAGTAAGCAAGAGGATGAGAAAAGCTTACTTTCCGGACTGCTTGACGGTTTTTTTGTGTTGGCATAGAGTCTGAACCGGAGGAAAGGGTAATTACCTCTACATCATTAGCCTAGCTACCTTCTACGTCCTCCTGATAAAGATCATTGTTAATGAGGTGCATGAAAAGGGAGCCAAGTGAGTCAAGTTCTACCTCAACTTCCGGATCATCTGCATCTTCATCAAGTTCCATGTTGATCCGGTCAGCCGTTTTCCGCTTTGAGGTATGCTTGACGGTGATAACCCACAATTATAGGGGATCACAACAGTTTTTGATAAGTAAGAGTGTCGAACCCAACGAGGAGCTAAAGGTAGAACAAATATTCCCTCTTTCAGATATACGGTGTCGCACATAACAAGCATGCTCATCTAAAGATTTGCCCTCAACTAAGCTAGTTGGGGTTTCAGCACGAGCACAAAGGGATCGAAGATGATCCAAGTAATAAGCTTCAGCAGTGTGATGGATTTTGAGTGGTTCTTCAACCATTGGTTCAGTAGGTACAACTAATTTTTTTTGGTATTTTGCGTTTCCTACCCATAACTAAAGATAGAAAACAACTAAGAACAGCAAATAAAAATTACTTAGTGATAAAGCAAACAAGCACACGCGAGAATATTCACCCCACGCTATGACTCCCGGCAACGGCGCCAGAAAAAGGTCTTGATAACCCACAAGTATAGGGGATCACAACAGTTTTCAATAAGTAAGAGTTTCGAACCCAAAGAGGAGCTAAAGTTAGAACAAATATTCCCTCAAGTTCTATCGACCACCGATACAACTCTACGCACGCTTGACGTTCTCTTTACCAAGAACAAGTATGAAACTAGAAGTACTTTGTAGGTGTTGTTGCATAGGTTTGCAAGATAATAAAGAGTACGTAAATAAAAGGTAGGGGTTGTTTAGATAAAGAAACAATAAAGTAAATATAGCGAGTGTGGAAAAGTGGTGGTAGGAGTTGCGAAATTTCCCCTAAGCAATTGACTACTTTACTAGACCGATAGCAAGTATTATGTGGGAGAGGCCACTGCTAGAATGTCATCCCTGACTTGGAATTCTATGCACTTATGATTGGAACTATTAGAAAGCATCCGCAACTACTAACGTTCATTAAGGTAAAACCCAACCATAGCATTAAGATATATTGGTCCCCCTTCAATCCCGTATGCATCAATTTCTATGCTAGGTTGAAGTTTCTGTCACTCTTGCCCTCCAATACATAGTCCTATCAACATACAACTAACCCAAGGGTGTGATCCACGCGCACAATCATATGATGGGCACCAAAGGACAGGAACATAACCACAAGCAAATTAAATCAATCATAGCAATTCATCAACCACCGATAGGACAACGAAAATCTACTCAGACATCATAGGATGGCAACACATCATTGGATAATAATATGAAGCATAAAGCACCATGTTCAAGTAGAGGGTACATCGGGTTGCGGGAGAGTGGACCGCTGTAGATAGAGGGGGGGAAGGTGATGGAGTTGTTGGTGAAGATGGCGGAGGTGTTGGTGTAGATCGCGGTGATGATGATGGCCCCCGATGGCACTCCGGTGCCACCGGAAGCGAGGGGGAGAGAGCCCCCCTCCTTCTTCTTCTTCCTTGACATCCTCCCTAGATGGGAGAAGGGTTTCCCCTCTGGTCCATGGCCTCCATGGCACGGGAGGGGTGAGAACCCCTCCGAGATTGGATCTGTCTCTCTCTGTTTCTGCGTTCTCAGATTCTTCCCTTTCACCGTTTCTTATATTTCCGGAGATCCGTAACTCCGATTGGGCTGAAATTTTAACACAATCTCTATCCGGATATTAGTTTTCTTGTGGCGAAAGAAGGGCATCAACCGCCTTACAAGTGGCCCACGAGGGTCAGGGGCGCGCCCAGGGGGGGCAGGCACGCCCAGGGGGCAGGCGCGCCCCCTGCCTCGTGGCAACCTCGGGCACCGTCTCACGTGGATTTTTCTTCCCAAAAATCATATATATTCCAAAAAAATCTCCGTCAGTTTTTATCCCGTTTGGACTCCGTTTGATATGGATATTCTGCGAAACAAAAAACATGCAACAAACAGGAAATGGCACTGGGCACTGGATCAATATGTTAGTCCCAAAAATAGTATAAAAAGTTGCCAAAAATATATGAAAGTTGAAGAATATTGGCATGGAACAATCAAAAATTATAGATACGACGGAGACGTATTAGAAGGCTTTGGTTTTGGGACAGGATGGCTTTGCCGCTTTATCTGCGGATTTCCGCTTCCAGAAGGGACCATCACCCTGTTCATACAAAAACAGAGGAAAGTTTGCGAGTTGAACAATTTAAAAGATATGAAAGATAAAAAGGAAGCATGGTGCTTACAGCAGGCGGTTTATTTTGAGTGTAGAAGGGGTTCAAGTCGGTTTGGCGAAAGACTGATTCCGGTTCATTCAAAATTTTCTTAACGCCTTCAGTGACCTCTTCATCGGTTATCTGAATGTTGATGTGGCGTTGGGGGTCTTCAACCTCACCGGTATACTCACACATTAAACCGGGGCGGCTTAGTGGCAAGACGCTCCAAGATATCCAGCAACACACAAAATCAACGCCTGATAAACCGTTGGCCATAAAGGCCCAGAGCTTGGCGAGTTGAGGGGCATATTTGGCCCGTTCTGCAGAACTTCAACGTTGCGGCATTGGATGAGTGTTGGAAAGCCGGTGATCACGGTAGCCTGGAAGAGGGTTCTCATCTTCAGGAGAGGTATCTATGCAGTAGAACCAAGTCTGGTTCCATTCCTTAGGGTGACTGTACAGTTTGGCATGAGGGAATTCAACTTCCTTCCGCTTTTGAATAGAGACACCACCAAGTTCAGTGTTGGGACCATTTACAAATTCTGTATGCCGATTCAGATGAAAAAAGTCCCGGAACAGCTCAGCAGTTGGTTCTTCTTGTAAGTACACTTCACAGAAGACTTGGAAGTTGCATAGATTGGACACCGAGTTGGGTCCGATATCTTGAGGATGGAGTTGGAAACTAGCAAGAACATCTTGGAAAAACTTCGACCCGAGCGGTTTGAAACCACGGCCTATGTGGTCGACAAAAATCACTACCTCACCCTGCCTCGGGGTAGGAGGATTGTCTGTTCCTGGAACTTGCCACCGAATTTCCGTTTTCTTGGGCAAGGTGCCGATACTGACCATTCCGTTCAACTGTTCTTCGGTGATCCGGGAAGGAGCCCAGTTGCAAGCGGCAAATTGTTTGGCCATTGTGAAACGAAAAGCTAAAAACGAAATACTGGTTTACAAATCATTCATGGTGGTGCGCATGATGCAATTGAATAAAGATATACATATGTGTGAAATTGCGTAAACCAGAGACTGACACAATAATGAATGACAAGGTCATATCAAGGGCATACATGTGTTGTTAAACCAGACTGTTACAATGAATGTAAAGGGGGTTTGTTGGTTTACCAGGGGACTAATGGTATCACATAGATTGGTTTTACATGGGTAAACCTCCTACATGGTAAAGAGGATATAGATCTAAGGCGAAAAAGGCTACGTAAGGTAAAAACAGATTTCACATGTTTGGCATGGGAATTTCATATCTGCCGTGCGTTGGATAATCAAAATATATTTTGTTCTAATCTCAAGTGCTCAAAAGGTTCAGTAAGTTCAGATGGGTTTGATATCAAGCAGATGCCTTAACAAGAAGAAAGGAGTTTAATCTACAAAGGGCGCTGAAAACAATCAGATCTAACTGGCCATTGATGTTACTAAAGGAGGAATAGCTTCAGGTTATGAAGAACACCGAACCCTAATGGCGGATCTGGGGTGAGGAGAAAGGAACTTACTGGTATAGAAGGAAGCAGCGAAGGGTCACCGCGTGTCTCTGGTAACGGTCAGGTTGATGCAGCGGCCTTTGTCGAAGCAGAGGTGAAGCTCGGTGACGGCGGCGGCGCTCAGGAGCAGAGGTGTCGCGAGGAGGAAGAAGAAGCGAAGGATACGAAGGGTAAAATGATAAGGACCCGTGGCCCTATTTATAAGGCGAAGTGATAAAGCGACAAGTGCGGGAATCGAGGAGCTAAAAAATGGATAGTTAATAATGGTGTCGCCTCAATGACTAGATATGCATTAATGAAGGTAATCTTCAGCTTCAACGGATAGATGACATCAGGGCAGTTTATCATGATCCTGGAGTATGACGTCACGACGGTTTACAAGATAAAGGTGAAGATGCAAAGGAGGAGTTTTTCTAAGTATTGAAGATTGACATGAACAAGTTCAAACCAATCTAGGCCTAATGTTGGGGATATTACTGCTGGGCGTAAACCGGCCAGGAGTAGCCGGATTAACTTTATAAAGATTAGAACCCATGAAGACGTAAGAATGATGGCGCTTTATGGAGGCCCAAGGCCCAAAGGCGAGTTAAGGCATGTAGATGTAAACCGACCTTATTATGTAACTTGCATTGTAAGATAGGAAGTATAGAGACCGAACCAGACACGTTTATGATCCGGCTTCGGGACTCTGTAAACCGGCGGGAGTCAAACTATGTATACAAAGGGATGACCCGGCAGCGGTTTAGGGACAACACACAACAACTCGAGAGCCAGTCAAAGCGGATTCACTCCCTGGTGATCGAAACCCTACCAATACCAATTACAACTAGACGTACGCTTTTACCTTCATCGAAGGGGCCGAACTAGTATAACTCCCCGCGTCCCCTTGTCCGGTTTAACCCCTTTAAGCTAACCCATTGCGAAGGCTCCACGACTAAGTCCTTTCACAAGGACATCTGCCGTGACAAACCCATGACACCATGCGAAGTTTCAACCTTTTCAGAGTTCATTTGTAGTGCTTTTTAATTTCAGGGCCATTTAGCTAAAAACAAATCCGTAGATGCATTAAAAATAGCGAATTATGTCAGAAAGGGTTGAAAGTTGATGACGTGGCTTTGAATGGTGCATGCTAAATGCAAAAAAGTCTGGAGTTGTAATAAATTATTAAAATTTTGAATTGCCGGTGTAACAGATGAGTTTTTGTCCGAAACCCTGGTACTTCGAAAGAGATTGTCCAGTTTGTACAGGAAGTGCATCCAGTTTTTGTCATGACCCTCTATACTTTTTTGCACATGCTATGCGGGTGAAATGATGACACCATGCGAAGTTTCAACCTTTTCAGAGTTCATTTGTGGTGCTTTTAAATTTCAGGGCCATTTAGCTCAAAAACAAATCAGTAAATGCATTAAAAATAGCAAATAATGTCAAAAAGGGTTGGAAGTTGATGACGTGGCTTTGAATGGTGCATGTTGAACGCAAAAAAAGTCCGTAGTTTTAATAAGTTAGTAAAATGTTGAATTGCCGGTGTAACAGATGAGTTTTCGTCTGAAACCCTGATACTTTGAAAGAGATTGTCCAGTTTGTACACTAAGTGCATCCAGTTTTTGCCGTGACCCTCTCTAATTTTTTTCACATGCTATGCGGGTGAAATTATGACACCATGCCAAGTTTCAACTTTTTTAGAGTTCATTTGTAGTGCTTTTCAATTTCAGGGCTAAGTTTCAACCTTTTAAGAGTTCATTTTGCACATGCTAAGTCAGGAGAGAGTGAGGGCGGCCGGCGGGGGAGGACTGGCGCTGGGGGATTGAGGGGGGAGACCGAGTGAGTGTGAGTGTGAGTGTGAGTGGAGATAGGAGAGAGTGAGGGTGTAAACATGTAAAAATATACATTAAAAATACATTGATCATCAATGATCTTTTTGTGTACAATCTGAATTCTCAATATGAGTCCTCAATGGTTTAGAAACCGGTAAAGACTCATATTGCGGCCACAAATTCTACACATAGGGTTCAATGAAGACCAAGTGCTTGTGATAGTTTGAGAAGTAACATATTTAAGGTGGTAAAAACCCTGTTAGGGGAGCGAGGTGGGACTAAAAACAGCCTGCCACAACCTCTTTAGTACCGGTTCATGCCAAGAACCGGTACTAAACGGGCTGGTCGAGCCCGAGCCTGACAATAGCCAGCGACTACCTCTTTAGTACCGGTTCGTGGCATGAACCGGTACAAAAGGTTCGCCACGAACTGGTACTAATGAGCGCCGACCGCCTAGCCGTTGGAACCGGCACTAATGGTCACATTTGTGCCAGTTCAGTTGCAAACCGGGACTAATGTGCTTCACATTAGACCCTTTTTCTACTAGTGATAGAGAACAGAGTGGTAAGTACTATGAAGGAAATATTGATCAAAGTTTTCGGATTGATGAAAATAAGTTCCTAACTTTTCCAGTCCACTTTTTGACAGATGCTCCAGCCACTACGCATGAGGGGTCACGGGGTTGCCGGGAATATGGACTGCGACGAGCGCTATGCCGTACTTCAAGAGAGCCCGACTATTGAGTTTTGTGTTGCAGTTCAAGCATCAGCCGCCGACGCTTGTCCACGCAGCTCTGACAGCTTTGATTGACCGGTGGCGATCGGAGACCCATTCTTTCCATCTCCCATGCGGGGAGATGATGGTGACCGTCGAGGACTGGTCGATGATTATTGCCATGCCGATCGAGGGTCAAGCACTCACCGGGCGAGTGGAGAGGACCAACTAGCAGCAGAGGGTTACCACTCTCATCGGCGACTGCCCCAGTGCTAAGGGTAACCGTACATCCGGTGTATTGTTGCCCTAGCTCTCTGAGCACCGGAAGACATGCCCCGAAGACGCGAATGAGGCGACTGTGGAGTGGTACATGAGGGCCTACCTGTGGTATCGTCTCACGGAGGTCGTGTTTCCAGACAACTCCGGGAACTCTGCCAACTGGTCGTATATATTCTTCCTAGCCGACTGGGATGCAGGGTACAGTTGGGGGACCGCATCTCTCGCCTACCTATACCGTTCGGTAAGAGAGTATCTTATTGCCTACCTACGAAAGTATGTCCATGACATTTTGTTATAATCATCATTTGATGTTTTGCAGCTTGACGACGCAACCCAGAGGACGGGAGACAAGTCCAATATGGGTGGCTTTGTCTAGGCCCTCTCCATTTGGATGTGGGAGTGGCTGCTGGTGGGGCATCCGGAGAAGCTGCCAAGACGCCCATGGGGTGCCTATAGCGAAGACGGCGACGAGACTCGACACCCCACCGTAGCTTACGAGTGGGACATTGTCAAACTGTACACGGGCCTAAACAAGGCTTCGTACAATACCTACACCAACGAGATGGATGCTTTGACGCGTACACAGGTATATGAACTCGCTCACCACCTTTCTCCTTGATTCCACTGTTGACCGAGAGTGGGAACTTACCAATGTATATGTAATAGGTAAACTAGTGTTCGTATCATGACCGAGAGTGGGACTTCGATCTGAACGTGATGTGCGATGCGGACAGTGGTCTTTGGTGGTGCATCGTGCCCATGATCTGTGTGTACACCGTCGAGTGGCACTTGCCACACCGCGTGGCCGTGCAGTTTGGGATGCATCAGCATACCCCATCGGGCCCGCCGACCGATACCGGTGGCCACGCGCTCCACTTGTGAGTGCACTTGTTCTTCGTGCCCATGATTTCATTGCGTTTGACTTTATTATGATGTTTCTTGTGGCCTGTGCCCTACAGGATGAGCCGGCAGAAGAATCAGTCGATCACAGACTGGGGAGAGGAGCATAAAACTCATGTCACGGAGTGAAACCGTCGGTTGTTCCGTAAAGATGGGGAGAGGAAAGTGAGTGACTGGGATGCTTACCTGGGCCAACACATGAGGTGGTACGATGATGGCCATAAGCACTGTCTTTGTCTCAGGCCTCGGTGGACAGCGGAAGACATCGCGAAGCTGGAGAGGGATGACCGCGAGGAAGAGGCCTACCAGACCAGCATCAGAGACATGCATAGTGGATTTAGGGAGTTTGCACCCCTCATCAGCAGAGTGGTAGGTTTGAACCGACGGTTTTATTTAAATTATTTTATTCGTCATCGTGACTGACTTATGTTGTTATAGTCCGGTGAGCTGAACATATGCATCTTTGAAGCCTCAGATGCACTAGGTGATAGCCCCGGGAGCGTACAATCTGAGAACAAAGTGAGGGGGACCATGAAGGTACAATTTCAGCCTCCTCAGAACAGATGCATCTTGTTCACTCGCAATCATAAATCTGATACTTATTATGCACTTGTTTCATTGTGAGTGCAGAAGTTCGTGAAGCATTATCGCAAGCTGGTAAGCCTGCTTGGGTGTGTGATACGTCCATTTTGCATCATGCTTTTATATCAATATTTATTGCATTATGGATTGTTATTTCACTTTATGTCACAATACTTATGGCTATTCTCTCTTATTTTACAAGGTTTACATAAGGAGGGAGAATGCCGGCGGCTGGAATTCTGGGCTGGAAAAGGAGCAAATATTAGAGACCTATTTTGCACAACTCCAAAAGTCCTAAAACTCCACGGAACATCTTAAAACAAATAAAGAAAAATCCTCGCCAAAGATGAAGGCCAGGGGGGCCCACACCCTGCTCACGAGGGTGGGGGGCGCCCCCCCTAGGGTGCGCCCCTACCTCGTGGGCCCCCTGGTGGCTCTCCGACGTCCATCTTCTCCTATATGAAGTCTTTCGATGAGAAAAAAATCAGAAGGGACTTTTCGGGACGAGACTCCGCCGCCACGAGGCGGAACCTTGGCGGAACCAATCTAGAGCTCCGGCAGAGCTGTTCTGCCGGGGATACTTCCCTCCAGGAGGGGGAAATCATCACCATCGTCATCACCAACGCTCCTCTCATCGGGAGAGGGCAATCTCCATCAACATCTTCACCAGCACCATCTCATCTCCAAACCCTAGTTCATCTCTTGTATCCAATTCTTGTCTCAAAGTCCGGGATTGGTGCTAGTAGGTTGCTAGTAGTGTTGATTACTCCTTGTAGTTGATGCTAGTTGGTTTATTTGGTGGAAGATCATATGTTCAGATCCTATATGCATATTATTACCCCTCTGATTATGAACATGAATATGCTTTGTGAGTAATTACGTTTGTTCCTGAGGACAAGGGAGAAGTCTTGCTATTAGTAGTCATGTGAATTTGGTATTCATTTGATATTTTGATAAGATGTATGTTGTCTAGCCTCTAGTGGTGTTATGTGAACATCGACTACATAACACTTCACCATTATTTGGGCCTAGAGGAAGGCATTGGGAAGTAATAAGTAGATGATGGGTTGCTAGAGTGACAGAAGCTTAAACCCTAGTTTATGTGTTGCTTCGTAAGGGGCTGATTTGGATCCACATGTTTCATGCTATGGTTAGGTTTACCTTAATACTTTTGTTGTAGTTGCGGATGCTTGCAATAGAGGTTAATCATAAGTGGGATGCTGATACGTCTCCCACGTATCTATAATTTTTTATTGCTCCATGCTATATTATCTACTGTTTTGGGCAATATTGGGCTTTATTATCCACTTTTATATTATTTTTGGGACTAACCTATTAACCGGAGGCCCAGCCCAGATTTGCTGTTTTATGCCTATTTCAGTGTTTTGAAGAAAAGGAATATCAGACGGAGTCGAAATGGAATGAAATCAACTCGAGAAGTTATTTTTGGAAGGAAACACACCTGATGGACTTGGACCCCACGTCAGAAGATATGGGAGCTACCCACAAGGGTGGGGGGCGTGTCCCTGCCTCGTGGGGCCCCCGTGGCTCCCCTGACGTGCTTCTTCTGCCTATATAACTCCATATACCCTAAAACTTCTAGAACAGAGAATAAATCGACAGTTCCGCCGTCAGAAGCCTCCGTAGCCACCCAAAGTCAATCGGGACCCTGTTCCGGCACCCTGCCGGAGGGGGGATCCCTCACCGGTGGACATCTTCATCATCCCGGTGCTCTCCATGACGAGGAGGGAGTAGTTCTCCCTCAGGTCTGAGGGTATGTACCAGTAGCTATGTGTTTGATCTCTCTCTCTCTCATGTTCTTGAGGTGATACGATCTTGATGTATCGCGAGCTTTGCTATTACATTTGGATCCTATGATGATTCTTCCCCCCTCTACTCTCTTGTAATGAATCGAGTTTCCCCTTTGAAGTAATCTTATCGGATTGAGTCTTTAAAGATTTGAGAACACTTGATGTATGTCTTGCCGTGCATATCTGTGGTGACAATGGGATATCACGTGCCACTTGATGCATGTCTTGGTGATCAACTTGCGGGTTTCGTGACATTGGTAACCTATGCATAGGGGTTGGCACACGTTTTCGTCGTGATTCTCCGGTAGAACTTTGGGGCACTCTTTGAGGTCCTTTGTATTGGTTGAATAGATGAATCTGAGATTGTGTGATGCATATCATATAATCATGCCCACGAATGCTTGAGGTGACATTGGAGTATCTAGGTGACATTAGGGTTTTGGTTGATTTGTATCTTAAGGTGTTATTCTAGTACGAACTCTAGGGCTGTTTGTGACACCTATAGGAATAGCCCAATGGATTGATTGGAAAGAATAACTTTGAGGTGGTTTCGTACCCTACAATAATTTCTTTGTTCGTTCTCCGCTATTAGTGACTTTGGAGTGACTCTTTGTTGCATGTTGAGGGATAGTTTTATGATCCAATTATGTTAGTATTGTTGAGAGGACTTACACTAGCGGAAGTATGAACCCTAGGCCTTATTTCCACACATTGCAATACCGTTTACGCTCACTTTTATCATTAGTTACCTTGCTGTTTTTATTATTTCAGATTACAAAAACTATTATCTACCATCCATATACCACTTGTATCACCATCTCTTCGCTGAACTAGTGCACCTATACAATTTACCATTGTATTGGGTGTGTTGGGGACACAAGAGAATCTTTGTTATTTGGTTGCAGGGTTGCTTGAGAGAGACCATCTTCATCCTACGCCTCCTACGGATTGATAAACCTTAGGTCATCCACTTGAGGGAAATTTGCTACTGTCCTACAAACCTCTGCACTTGGAGGCCCAACAATGTCTACAAGAAGAAGGTTGTGTAGTAGACATCAAGATCTTTTCTGGTGCTGTTGCCGGGGAGGTTAGCGCTTGAAGGTATATCTTTAGATCTTGCAATCGAGTCTTTTAGTTTCTTGTTTTATCACTAGTTTAGTTTATAAAAGAAAATTACAAAAAAGGAATTAAGTTTGTCTCATATGCTTCACCTTTTTTATATATTTTGTGAGTATAATGGAAAAGATAATTGTGCTCAAGTGCTAGAAGAAGAAATCTATAAAATGTTTGGCACCAAATATTTAAATGATGAGCATGATTGCAATGTTGTTAGTATGAATTCCTTGAATATCCATGATGCTAATGATATGCAAAGCCACAAGCTTGGGGAAGCTATGTTTGATGAAGATGATATTTTTTGTCCCCCAAGTTTTGATGAGCAAATTTATTATGATGAAAGCATGCCTCCTATCTATGATGATTATTGTGATGACACGTATGCTTTAAAGAATAATGATAACCATGAAACTTGTCATCTTGATCTTAATTTTCAATCACATGATAGTTATTTTGTTGAGTTTGATCCCACTACTATTAATGAGAATAATTTTGCTTGTCAGGAGAGTAGTAAATTTTCTATGCTTGTAGTTCATGAAAAGAATGCTTTAGGTGATGGTTATATTGTTGAATTCATTCATGATGCTACTGAAAATTATTATGAGGGAGGAATATATGCTTGTAGGAGTTGCAATAATATCAAGTTTCCACTCTATGTGCTTAAAGTTTTGAAGTTATGCTCGTTTTGCCCTCCTATGCTAGTTGATTATTGTTCCCACAAGTTGTTTGCTCACAAAATCCCTATGCATAGGAAGTATGTTAGACTTAAATGTGCTAGTCATATTCTTCATTATGCTCTCTTTATGTTTCAATTCTTATCTTTTATGTGAGCATCATTGAAATCATCATGCCTAGCTAGGGTCATTGAACGATAGCGCTTGTTGGGAGGCAACCCAATTTTATTTTAGCTCCTTGCTTTTTGTTCCTGTTTAATAATAAATAATCCATCTAGACTCTGTTTAGATGTGGTTTTCTGTGTTTAATTAGTGTCTGTGCCAAGTAGAACCGTTGGGAAGACTTGGGGAAAGTCTTGTTGATCATGCTGTCAAAAACAGAAACTTTAGCGCTCACGAGAATTGCTGCCATTTTATTTTGGAGAGTGCTATTTAGTTAATTATTTTTGCAGATGATTAATAGATAAATTACTCAGGTCCAGAAATTTATTTTAGAATTTTTGGGGTTCCAAAAGTTTGCGTTAGTTACAGATTACTACGGACTGTTCTGTTTTTGACAGATTCTGTCTTTCGTGTGTTGTTTGCTTATTTTGATGAATCTATGGCTAGTAAAATAGTTTATAAACCATAGAGGAGTTGGAATAAAGTAGTTTTAACACCAATATAAATAAAGAATGAGTTCATTACAGTACCTTGAAGTGGTGTTTTGTTTTCTTTCGCTAACGGAGCTCATGAGTTTTCTACTTTAAGTTTTGTGTTGTGGAGTTTTCAAGTTTTGGGTAAGGATTCGATGGACTATGGAATAAGGAGTGGCAAGAGCCTAAGCTTGGGGATGCCCAAGGCACCCCAAGGTAACATTCAAGGATATCCAAGAGCCTAAGCTTGGGGATGCCCCGGAAGGCATCCCTTCTTTCACTACTAGGAAAAGGGCTACTAATGGCGCACCAGTTTTGCCTACTAATGGCGCATCACTGGTGCGCCATTAGTATCACGCCACTAGAATTTTTTACTAATGGCGCACCAGTGGTGCGCCATTAGTATCTGGTATACTAATGGCGCACCAGGCAGTGCGCCATTAGTTTTGCCCACGGTGCGTCACTAGTGTCTGCTATACTAATGGCGCACCACACGGTAGTGCGCCATTAGTAACAATTTTTTAATTTTTTTTCTTAATCTCAGGTCACTATTTCACCCATGAGATATCCAACACATATATATACAACAAGCATCCATATAACAATCATAGCCAACACACAAGTTCCATCATATATACATACATAGCCAACACACAAGTTCCATCATATATACATACATAGCCAACACATAGTTCCATCGTTACATATTAAAAAAATTTCACATTGTTCATCCAACACCATTATCCATCAATTCACAAAAGTTTCACATTGATACAAAATAAAAACACAAATGGAAAAGAAGCACTCCATCCATGCAAGCTTCCGTGAATTAAATCAAATCTGCAAAATGATAAACAAGAAGTTAGAAGAAGAAAAAGAAGAAGACTAGAAGAATACTAGAAGAAGAATAACACTAGAAGAAGAATAAGAAGAATTTTGGAAAAGAAATAAGAAGAAGACTATAAGATTATTATGTAAACTTGATCATTTTGTGCTAACATAAGTTATTTTGGAGCTAACCTATAGGAAACTAAGCATATAAGCTCTAAGTTAGTATATTAGAGCCAACTTAGGTAAAATGAAGCTAACCTATGTCATTTTGGAAAAGAAGAAGAATAAGAAAAAGACTATAAGCTTATTATGTAAACTTGATCATTTTGTGCTAACATAAGTTATTTTGGAGCTAACCTATAGGAAACTAAGCATATAAGCTCTAAGTTATCATATGAGAGCCAACTTAGGTAAAATGAAGCTAACCTATGTCATTTTGGAAAAGAAGAAGAATAAGAAAAAGACTATAAGCTTGTTATGTAAACTTGATCATTTTGTGCTAACATAAGTTATTTTGGAGCTAACCTATAGGAAACTAAGCATATAAGCTCTAAGTTAGCATATTAGAGCCAACTTAGGTAAAATGAAGCTAACCTATAGGAAACTAAGCATATTAGAGATAACATAGGTAACTAAGTATATATATATATAATTTTGGAGATCTGACATACCTGACAAAGTTCAGTTCTCATGCATTGTTCTTCTCCTTCTCCTTCCTCAGCCTGATGCGCCAAGAGCGGCGAGGCGGTGGAGGCGGTGGAGGCAGTGGGATGTAGTCTTCTACATCAATTGGCGTGGTCATGTCGCCCAGCTGTGGGATTGCCGGCGCCACCACCGGTGCGTGGTCATTGTCAGGCATCACCACCATCGCAAGGCCACCTTCAGGCACGACCATCGCTAGGTCTTCCTCAGCCACCTCCATCTCTTGCCCATGGTCAGCCACCACCATCTCTTGCCCTTGTCAGCCGCCACCATCTCTTGCCCTTGGTCAGCCACCACCAGCGCTAGGTCATCCTCAGCCTGATGCCCATCGTCATCCTGCAGCTCCTCATCCCCACTCTGCTCCTCTTCTCCCGCACTTCAGTCTGGATCATCCTTCTTATTGTCTATGCTGCTGCCAGAATCGCTGCTGCTTTCGCTACAGCCAGAATCGTTGCTGCTTTTGCTACAGCCATGGTCGCTGCTGCTTTGGCTGTAGCCATTGTCGCTGCTGCTGCTCCCATTACCTATCCAAATGCAACAATGACCGTTAACAATCGATGTGAGACAAAGCCAAATGTAGAGGAATAAGAAGAGGCAGAACGTACCGGCATCATAATCTTCAGCGTAGCGCATGCGACACATAGTCGCATTGAACACCTTCACGATGAGCATGGTGGCGTTGTCGTCGTACCTGAAGAGAAGGATGTACCCCAGCCGCAGGTCGTAGGCACGGTAGAACTTCTCCCACCCACGAGACAAGTACATGTGGCCCTCCTTGATCACCAACTCCACATCCCACAGCCTGCGAAACCCGCTGCCGGCCTGTCGCACCTTCACACTATTTGGCGGGTCTTCACCCATCAGCATGTTCTTAAAACTGTCAGGCAGCCTCTGCAGTTTGGGACAATGAGTGATGTAGGCAAACAACAGATATCATAATGAGATGGGTGAAGGGGAGATCTCTTATTTTATATACCTGCGTCATGGATGATACTGAAGTCCCAAGTATGATAGTGAAGAACTCGGAAGCATCCAACTCGTACTGCGGTGTCGCAGAGCGGCGGTGGCTGCTTCCCGCCATCTCTGATAAGCAGCAAAAGAGATATTTTTATGATACAAGAAGAAAGCAGCCACAACTACAGTAAAAACAAGCAACTACACACAGGAGTTGTAAAATATCCCTGCTATTCTTTTTTACATAAACATGTAATTAGTCAAGACAACTTCTCTCATATTTTTAAACTTCCATTTATTTTAATCTACGGTAGATACATGACATCATCACCCTCTAATAGGCTACATTTACTTTGGCATGTGAAATGCAGTTACAATACTCTAGCATCTACCACAGTTGACTGCCTAGAGCATAGTGAAGAGAATTCATTGGGGCATGAGATCTAATAACTCGCAGCGTCGAGGGAAGCAAATCGTTGACAGGGCATAGCAGGGCATCTGCATTGGCATGAACAGAAGAAGCACATTATTCACCAAAAAAGTCGAGGGCAAACGTTGTTGACAGCAGTAACCACCAAAGCAGCTGATTTCTTCAACATGGCAGCATATATATATATATATATATATATATATATATATATATATTCCCCAATGTAAATGGCATGGAAATTATGCATGCACTTGAGCTCATCATACCAGTCATACTGCAATAACGAATAGTACAACATTCCTGCACTACGTAGCTAAGTAGTTGTGCATCGATCTCAAACAGAACAAACAAGGCGATTCCATCAACCAACAAACACCGGGCATTTCATTTTCTTTTTAGTAGGTGATCTCAAACAATCAGGCAAGGAGCAGACCACTTTTGATGATCACTGAGCAGAGCAAAACAAACACTGGGGCAAAGAAAAAAAAGAGCTTTGATCTTCCTAAAGAAGACGGGGCAAACAAACATTGTTATGAACCTAAGACCAACATTCACCTTGGTTCGACCTTATTTTGGAAAAACTCTGGTCCGGTCTGCTCTCTGATCCAGATATGAGAAATGTCATGTTTTGGAGGAAACTGTGTTCTTTTCAGGCTAGAAGTTTTTCAATCCCTTGTTACTTGCTCTCTACTATGAAACTCCCTGGCTGGAAAAATCATGCAACAGATGCCTCATTTTTGTATTTTTTGGGCATGGTTTGTAAGATGAAGGAGTCTGGTGGCCTAGTCACTCCAAAACTTAAGTAGGATATTAATCTACAGAAAAAAAAGACACTACTTTGCTCAAAATTTGGGTTGAATTGGTTGATCACAATTTACTTGTGTTAAAAAAATCACCATTTGGCATGTAGGCTACTCTACGAATCTAGTGATTTTCAGAAAGAGTAGCAACACTGGAAAGATGATTACATGTTCAAATCAATAGAAGAAGAAATAAAGGGGGAAAAAGAAAGAAGCGGCGGCAGAGTAGTAGAGTACCTAGGCATTCCAAATCTTAAGGAGGATATTAATCTTAGCCTGATGCTTTCCAAGAACAAAAAAATGATGCTTTGCTGGAGGTGACAAAATTGGGTTAAATTGATGGACCACAATTTAAGTAAAAAAATCACCATTTGGTATGGACGTGTTTACTCTAAGAACTGTAATTTATTATGACCAAAACAACAAGAAGAAGAAAATTATATTCTTTGAAACATAAAAATGAAAATAAACGATGTTTTGGTGCACGTGAACTAGACGGTGCTGCTTTTGGTAATGAACACCCTGACATTTCCCTGCCTGGCAATATTGATGTTTCTGTTATGGATGAATCCCAGCCAACTGCCTGATGGTAACTGGATAATTATAATTACAAACAGAAAGGCTTGTGACTTGCTACATAGAAATCAAATCCCTCCAATGTAGTTGGAGTGTTAAGAGGATTTGGAAAAACAGATTCTGATGGTGGAACCTTGGTTGGGGTTGAACAAGGAAAAGTTTGAACCCTTACCGGTTTCTCGACATAAATTATACAGTGGTTAAAAGGGAAAATGGGTGAGTTTGTTTGGTTATGACCCTAAGAAAGACCAACATCCATCTTGGTTCAACCTTTTAGAAACAAACTCTATCTGCTCTCTGATGCAGAGAAGAATTCTTCTGCAGGCTATCTTTTGGAGTAAAAATGGTGAATTCTGTGTTGTCACAGTGGTTAAAAGGGAACCTTTCTCTGAGGAAAAGATGAGAAATATGAGTTCTTTTTCAGGCTAGCAGTTTTTCAATCCCTTGTTCCTTGCTGTCTGTTATGAAACTCGCTACTAGGGAAATTCATGCCACAGGGAGTTTACAGTGGTTAAAACTGCAGTGTCTGAGGGAATACAATGGTTAAAAGTGATGTTTGTCATATTTATTTTGGGGGGGGGGGTGTGGATGGTAAACCAAAAACATCACTTGACAAATTGGGGCATGGTTTGTAAGAGCTAGGATTCTGGTGGCCTAGGCATTCTAAATCTTAAGTACGAGTAGGCTATTAATCTTATCTTGGTTCGGGTTAAATTTGCTGGAGGTGACAAAATTCGGGTTAAAAAATAATTCACAATTTGGTATGGACGTATACTGTACGAATCCAGTAACTGAATGATTACATGCTCAAATCAACAGAAGAAGAAGAAGAAAGAAATGGGGGAAAAGAAAGAAGAGGCAGGCCTGATTGGATCTGGCGAGGGGGTGCCGAAGTTGATGCGGGCGGCGAGGGCGAGGAAGGCGCGGGCCTCCGCGTCGGTGCGGTACAGCGACCCATTGAGCGGCCAGAGCTCGAGGGTCGATATGAAGGGCCGGCCGGTGGTGGTGTTGGAGAGGCAGACATGAGACACGGCGCGGGGGAGCTGCAGTGGTGGGGGCGGCGGCGCGGGGGAGCTGCAGTGGTGGGGGCGCGGGGGCGTGGGGACGGCCGCACGGGGGAGCTGCAGTGGTGGGGGCATGGGGGCGCGGGGGTCGGGGCGGCGGCGGCAGGGGACGGAGGGGGCGGAGGGGGCGAGTAGGCGCGGCGGCGGCGTACGGTTGGGGTGGAGGGGGCGTACGGTTAGGTCAAGTGGGGAGGAAGGGAGGGAGGGGATTAGGTGGAGTGGGGGGAAGCTTACTAATGGCGCACCCAGCAGCGGTGCGCCATTAGTAGTTCTAACTACTAATGGCGCACTTCGCCAGGATGCGCCATTAGTATGTTTGAAAAAATGAAAAAAAATTGTTTTACTAGTGGCGCACCTTTTTCCTGGTGCGCCATTAGTGTCTTCCACACTAATGGCGTATCTCTACCTGGTGCGCCATTAGAATATAGTAGTGGCGCACCACTTCTCTGGTGCGCCATTAGTGTCAATCCTATCTTTAGCCCTTTTCCTAGTACTGTTTCGTCTTCGTTCATCAGTAACTTTACTTGGAGCTGTATTTTTATTCACCACATGATATGTGTTTTGCTTGGAGCGTCAATTTATTTTGTTAGGATTTGCATGCTGTTATTTAGAACAATGTTTTGCATCTTTTATTTCAATAAAACTGGCATTGATAGCCTTTACTATGCCTATGTTATAAGTATACATGTTGCTGTTTGAAAACAGAAAGTTTACCGCTGTTGCAATAATTCCCTAGACAATTCAGAATATGATAAAATGTTCAAAGCTTTTGCATATTAAGCTCTGATAAATTTACTACAGTGGGAATTTTCTTTCATAATTTTTGGAGCTAGGGAAGTATGGATGTTGCTGCATTCTTTACAGACTATCCTGTTTAGGCAGATTGCTATTATGTTTGCATTGTTTGCATATGTTTGCTTCTTTAATGATTCTATTTGAAGATAGGACTATTAAATATGCAGAGGCATTTAGTATGCAATGTTGAATAATAATTTTAGTTATTTGCTACAGTAGAGTATGATAAGGTTTTTGCAATGGTTTATACTAACTTATCTCACGAGTCCTTGTTGAGTTTTGTGTGGATGAAGCTTTTGAGATTTAGGGAGACCGTGATATGAGAGGAATTAAGGAGACACAAAAGTTCAAGCTTGTGGATGCCCAAGGCATCCCAAGATAATATTTCAAGAAGTCTCAAGCATCTAAGCTTGGGGATGCCCCGGTTGGCATCCCACCTTTCTTCTTCAACAACTATCGGTTAGTATCGGTTGATCCTAAGTTTTTGCTTCTTCACATGATGTTTGCTATTCTTAGAATATAATTTTATTTTGCTTTTTGTCGGGACCCCGATTCTAAGCCACACCGATCTAGCATGTAACACATCATATCACTTTGTGGCCTCACGCACGGTATTTCCACGGGTGCCACCTTACCTGGCCCGGGAGAGTTTGCGCCTTTTGGCTCACGTATATGATAGTGTCGCTAGCATCCATATGACAAAGAACCCGGGCCGACATGGCTAGTCGTGAACCCAAAGCGGCACTACCCCATGGGAACAGGCATACATGAATCAACCTCGAGCATGTCGGTCAACAGCGTGTGAATCCGGGCTGTAGCACTGGGCTAACAGGACTCCGGTGATCCGGGCTGTAGCAGGCTAGGCAGGACTCCGGATGTCACCGCGTGACATTTCCCCGAAGGGACAGACATAGGAACGAAGTGAAACACATGCCGGCCAGTCAAGTGTCCTGAGCAGTAGTGCTGGGCTAGCAGGACTCCGGTGATCCGGGCTGTAGCGGACTACTATCGCTCAGAAGCACTAGACTACATTTCCCCATATGATAGGCTGCCAAGGATAAACAACTAGATAGTCGGATCCCACACATACCAAGCATTTCAATCATACACACAATATGCTCGATATGTGTGAATACAACATGGCATCACAACATAACTCTACAACTCAAGTATTAATTCATTAGGCTCCGAAGAGCCAGATATTACAAGCATGGGTCTCATGACCCAACAATCATAGCATACAAATCAAACACATGCGGAAGCTTAACATGTCTGAGTACAGACATCTATAAATGAAAAAGGCTAAGAAGCCTGACTATCTACCAAATCCTGTCGAGGGCACAAGATCGTAGCTGAGGTATCAAGCTAAATGTCGAAGTCCACGCGGAACTACTAGCGAGACTGAAGTCTCTCTGCAAAACATAAATTAAGCAAACGTGAGTACAAAGGTACTCAGCAAGACTTACATCAGAACTAGCTACATATGCATCGGTATCAACAAAAGGGGGTGGTGGAGTTTAACTGCAGCAAGCCAGCTTTGACTCAGTGGCTAACCTAAACTACGATTGCGAGCAACTCTTTTGAGGTGGCGCACACGAGTCCACATATTCACCATTCAATACACCACTATGGATCCGCTCCCGTCTCCCTACGAGAAGGCCATCCATAGCACTCACGCTTATCTTGCGAGTTTTAGGGTATCCACTTTCACTTGTCTATGAACTATGCAAGGGGTCCAAGTTTCCATATCCGAGGAATCCGGCTATTCGAATAGATATTGATAACCCTGCAGGGGTGTACTTCTTCACACACGCTCTCACCACTTATAGCCCTGTACACGTCATGTACCTCGGCAACCTTCAAGCGGAAACCGGGCGAGGGTGTCGGCCACGGCCTACCTAAACACTTAAGTCTCTAGTCCAGGTTTATCGCCTATTCGGGTTCCATCCGCGAGGAGATCCGGCCGGAGTTTCGCTCACAGCCCCAAACGATGTGTGCAGGGTTCCCGAGACACCAAACGGGCGCCCGGTACACCGTGCCACAGTGTATCTACCGCAACATAGCCCACCCCTAGGGTCAGCGCTACGCACGGCCGCCAACACATATCCTACAAACACCAGAAACTAGGTGCAACTCCTGGACAGAGTACTAGGGTGATTAAGAAGCCGAGAGGGGCCATTGGTTTCGGGCCCAATGCGTGGTAGTAACTGTTCATGGATCACAGACACAGAACTCAGTTCCTGAGGACGGCTGCAATGAGACAACCCACCATGTACTCCTACATGGCCTCTCACCGCTACCTTTACCAAAATGTGTTCACACACTTAGCTCACACATAGTAGGACATGTTTACACACCTCCGATCCATCCCCGATGAATCAGACCTGACTCAACTCTAAGCAGTAGCAGGCATGACAAACAAGCATGAATGAGTAGGCACATCAGGGCTCAAACAATTCCTACTCATGCTAGTGGGTTTCATCTATTTACTGTGGCAATGACAGGTCATGCAGAGGATAAGGGGTTCAACTACCGCAACAAGTAACAGATGGATCGTTGTTGTCCTAATGCAGTAAAAGAGAGCAGGAGCGAGAGAGGGGGATTGTATCGGAATGAACAAGGGGGGTTTTGCTTGCCTGGCACTTCTGAAGATATCATTGGGTCTTCATCAGTGTCAACGATTACATCGTCGGTACAACGTCTATCGAGAGGGGACAAATACCGGCAACAGAGAAAGAAATACAATCAATGCAATGCACAGTATGATGCATGATCATGACATGTCAATATGCTGTGGTTTGAGCTAATGCAACTAGCTATGATTTAAATGAAGTTGGTTTGAATACAAGATTCAAATTCAAACTCCATATATGATTATTTAAATGCCCTTTATTTGTTTTGTCCAAAACAGAGGACAAACATTGTTCAAACATGCATGAAAATGGTACAGATGGATTCCTTGAATTTTTCTGATAATTTTACATATATAATTTATCTCATTTGGAGTTACGGTTGAATTTCTATGATTTTTCAAAGTTTTGGATAATTTCTGGAATTTCCTGAATTGTTTTTAGCTAGAAAATGATTTACTGCATCAGCCCGACGTCAGGGTGACGTCAGCTGGTCAACTGGGCGGCCCAGGTCAAACCTGACGTGCGGGACCCATATGTCATTGACTCAGCTATTTAATATGGTAAATTAACCTTAGATTAAGCCTAACTAAAATGTCAGTGGGGTCGGGGCCCACATGTCAGCGGCTAACCTAACTAAATTAGTGTTAGCTTAACTCCTAATCTAGGTTTGACCAGGGGGCGGGGCCCACGTGGTCAAATGAGTCAACCCCACCGGCGACGTGACGCCGGCGAGGCCTGAGATGGCGGCGCGGCTCGGAAAATTGCTATAGGCGACGAAACGAACGGCAAAGGGCATCCGCGGGGAGCTGGAGCTCGCCCGCATCCATCCCTGCAAGCAGCAGCAGCTAGGGCGGCTGGAGCTCGTCGGAAACGAGCTCGAGGCGCCGCCGGAGTTCGGACACGAGCGGGGACGCGGTTGCGGTGGCCGTGGTGATGTGTGCATAGCACCTACGGCATCTACGGGGTGCGGTGAGTACGATGGAAGCATGCCCGGGACCAAATGGTCACCGGAGCATCACCGGCGACGAGCGCGGTGGCGGCGGGTTTCGGTCAACAAGGGGGCGATGGCTACGGTGTGTGAGAGCGAGAACGGAGAGGGGGAGAAGGGGCAGGAGCTCACGGCGAACACGTAGGGATGGTCAGCGGCCTCGCGGACGCGTCGGAGACGGCGAATCGACGGCGGTGAGCTTCAGCACCCGAGGAGGAAGACGGCGATGGTGACGGTGCTTCGAGGCATCCGGCGGGGCGCGGCTCGGTGGAGAGGAAGAGGAGGATGCGGCGGTGCTTTAGGAGGCGTCGGGGAGGCGAGGCGGTGGCTGTGGCCGCGGCGAACGGCGTCGGTGGCGACGGGCGCGTTCGGACGAACGTGAGCGAGAGAGACAGAGGAGGGAGGCGCTCGAGGGAGAGAGGACAGGAGTGCAGGGGGGTCCAGGGTGTCGTGGCGCTCGGGGGAGTCTCCAGCCGCGGCGAGCAAGCAGGAGGTGGCCGGACGCGTGCTCGCGCGCGCCGGCCACGCGCTCGTCCTCCTGGCGAGGGGGAAGACGACAGGGAGGAAAGCCAGTGGGCTGGGCTGGCCATCTGGGCCAGCCGGTGGGCCTTGGTGGGCTGCACAGGTAGGTTAGGTAGGTTTTCTCTCTCTGTTTTTTTTTGTTTCTGTTTTCTATTTATTCTGTTTTGTTTTGATTTAGTAAAGTACTAAACCATTTTATAAAATGCTGAAAATATTTATGGGCACCTCTGAAATTAATTCCAACAGCCCAAAAATACTTCCAAGATTATTTGGAAATTTAAAAAATATTTATAGCATTTAAATGTCCAAATGCAAATACTTTAAGATTTAACTCAAAGATCCAAAGTGTCCTAGAAAAGTGAGCACCATTTTTGGCAGAGGTTATGGACCAAGGCAAAGATGATGAACATTTTAGAAGGCATTTCAGGATCATTGAAAGATTTTTATTTTGATCCTAATTGCATTTCATTTAGTGCTAGGGCTTGTCATCCCCATTTCAAATTTCAAACAAATATAGACATGATGCATGGATGCTTATGAAACTAAGTGCAACCAAACTCTAGGGCTGTGACACTTTTCTTGCTGTTTTAATAGAATACTAAGGTATGAAATTATTAAATGTTAGAGAGTCTTCACATAGTTGCATAATTATTCGACTACTCATTGATCTTCACTTATATCTTTCGGAGTAGTTTGTCATTTGCTCTAGTGCTTCACTTATATCCTTTAGAGCATGGTGGTAGTTTTATTTTGAAGAAATAGATGAACTATCATGCTTCACTTATATTATTTTGAGAGTCTTAAATAGCATGGTAATTTTCTTAAAATCCTAATATGCTAGGTATTCAAGAATAATAATACTCTCTTATGAGTGTGTTGAATACTAAGAGAAGTTTGATACTTGATGATTGTTTTGAGATATGAGGATGGTAATATTAGAGTCATGCTAAGTTGAGTAGTTGTGAATTTGAGAAATGCTTGTGTTGAAGTTTGTAATTCCCGTAGCATGCACGTATGGTGAACCGTTATGTAATGAAGTCGGAGCATGATTTATTTATTGATTGTCTTCCTTGTGAGTGGCGGTCGGGGACGAGCGATGGTCTTTTCCTACCAATCTATCCCCCTAGGAGCATGTGCGTAGTACTTTGTTTCGATAACTTCTAGATTTTTGCAATAAGTATGTGAGTTCTTTATGACTAATGTTGAGTCCATGGATTATACGCACTCTCACCCTTCCACCATTGCTAGCCTCTCTAGTACCGCGCAACTTTCACCGGTACCATAAACCCACCATATACCTTCCTCAAAACAGCCACCATACCTACCTATTATGGCATTGCCATAGCCATTCCGAGATATATTGCCATGCAACTTTCCACCATTCCGGTTATTATGACACACTCCATCATTGTCATATTGCTTAGCATGATCATGTAGTTGACATTGTATTTGTGGCAAAGCCACCGTTCATAATTCTTTCATACTTGTCACTCTTGATTCATTGCAGATCCCGGTACACCGCCGGAGGCATTCATATAGAGTCATCTTTGTTCTAGTATCGAGTTGTATCATCGAGTTGTAAATAAATAGAAGTGTGATGATCATCATTCAATAGAGCATTGTCCAAAAAAAGAAGAAAGAAAGGCCAAATAAAAAAGGGAAAGGCCAAATAAAAAAGGCCAAAAAAATAAAGGCCAAATAAAAAATAAAAAATAAAAAAATAAAAGTGACAATGCTACTATCCTTTTACCACACTTGTGCTTCAAAGTAGCACCATGATCTTCATGATAGAGAGTCTCCTATGTTGTCACTTTCATATACTAGTGGGAATCTTTCATTATAGAACTTGGCTTGTATATTCCAATGATGGGCTTCCTCAAAATGCCCTAGGTCTTCGTGAGCAAGCGAGTTGGATGCACACCCACTAGTTTCTTTTGTTGAGCTTTCATATACTTATAGCTCTAGTGCATCCGTTGCATGGCAATTCCTACTCACTCACATTGATATCTATTGATGGGCATCTCCATAGCTCGTTGATACGCCTAGTTGATGTGAGACTATCTTCTCCCTTTTTTTTCCTCTCCACAACCACCATTCTATTCCATCTATAGTGCTATGTCCATGGCTCACGCTCATGTATTGCGTGAGGATTGAAAAAGTTTGAGAACATCAAAAGTATGAAACAATTGCTTGGCTTGTCATCGGGGTTGTGCATGATTTAAATTTTTTGTGTGGTGAAGATGGAGCATAGCCAGACTATATGATTTTGTAGGGATAGCTTTCTTTGGCCATGATATTTTGAGAAGACATAATTGCTTTATTAGTATGCTTGAAGTATTATTATTTTTATGTCAATATGAACTTTTGTCTTGAAACTTATGGATCTGAATATTCTTTCCACAATTAAGAAGAATCACATTGAAATTATGCCAACTAGCATTCCACATAAAAAATTATCTTTTTTATCATTTACCTACTCGAGGACGAACAGGAATTAAGCTTGGGGATGCTTGATACGTCTCCAACATATCTATAATTTTTGATTGCTCCATGCTATATTATCTACTGTTTTGGGCAATATTGGGCTTTATTATCCACTTTTATATTATTTTTAGGACTAACCTATTAACCGGAGGCCCAGCCCAGATTTGTTGTTTTATGCCTATTTCAGTGTTTTGAAGAAAAGGAATATCGGACGGAGTCAAAACGGAATGAAATCAACTCGAGAAGTTATTTTTGGAAGGAAACACACCTGATGGACTTGGACCCCATGTCAGAAGATACAGGAGCTGACCACGAGGGTGGGGGCGCGCCCACCCCCTAGGGCGCGCCCCCTGCACCCTGTGGCTCCCCTGACGTGCTTCTTCTGTCTATATAACTCCATATACCATAAACTTCCAGAACAGAGAATAAATCGAGAGTTCCACCGCCAGAAGCCTCCGTAGCCACCAAAAGTCAATCGGGACCCTGTTCCGGCACCCTGCCGGAGGGGGGATCCCTCACCGGTGGCCATCTTCATCATCCCGGTGCTCTCCATGACGAGGAGGGAGTAGTTCTCCCTCGGGCTGAGGGTATGTACCAGTAGCTATGTGTTTGATCTCTCTCTCTCGTGTTCTTGAGGTGATACGATCTTGATGTATCACGAGCTTTGCTATTATATTTGGATCCTATGATGATTCTTCCCCCCTCTACTCTCTTGTAATGAATCGAGTTTCCTCTTTGAAGTAATCTTATCGGATTGAGTCTTTAAAGATTTGAGAACACTTGATGTATGTCTTGCCGTGCGTATCTGTGGTGACAATGGGATATCACGTGCCACTTGATGTATGTCTTGGTGATCAACTTGCGGGTTTCGTGACATTGGGAACCTATGCATAGGGGTTGGCACACATTTTCGTCGTGATTCTCCGGTAGAACTTTGGGGCACTCTTTGAGGTCCTTTGTGTTGGTTGAATAGATGAATCTGAGATTGTGTGATGCATATCGTATAATCATGCCCACGAATACTTGAGGTGACATTGGAGTATCTAGGTGACATTAGGGTTTTGGTTGATTTGTATCTTAAGGTGTTATTCTAGTATGATGCGGGGGTGCTGATCCCACGGACACCTATGGGACCACGGCGGATCGAGGCCCCTTTCGGTTCGGCAGGGGGGCAGAGAGTGCACGAAGAGCAGATCAAGGCGAAGCGCACGAGCAACGCGATTAGTTTACCTAGGTTCGGGCCACACGGATGTGTAAAACCCTACTCCTGCTTTGTGGTTGTATTGAGTTCTTGCTCGGGAGCGCTGATTGCTACAGTACACACCAGCAGCTAGCCAGACCGAGTGTGAGAGAGAATCCCCCCCTCTACATTGCGCATGGGCCTCCTTTTATATGTCAAAGGGGTCACCGACAGGTGGCAACATAGACGAGGGTAAAAAAGGAAAAGACGTGGTGGTTAGCACCGCCGCCTACTACAGTGTATCATACCTAACCTAAGCGGCAGGGGACAAAGGCATTAAATGCCTGTCGGCGTCGCCTAGGCGGTGCAGAAAGGGACCGCCAAGGGCGCCACTGCTTGCCACGATGGCTATCTTGTCAGCGCCGCTTGCCACCGTGTACCTCTGGCTGCACAGCCTTCCGCCACGTACGCCTGGAAGGGTCCCAGAGCGACACGTTGGTGGATGTGCTGGAGCGCAGGTACAGGATGGAAGGCGCTTGCCGCGGTTATTATCTTGTCGCGTCCAGGAGCTTGTCGCTCACTGGGTCTTGCCGGGACACATGGTGCGCTGCGGCAAGTTCCTTGAGATGCCTTGGTTGGCCTCCCCGGCAAGCTCCTCTTGTCGGGGTCTTGTCTCCTTCCCGGCAAGCTCCTCTTGCCGGGGCCTTGTCTCCTTGGTTTGGATACTTTGTTCTTGAATGGCTCCAAAGGAACCACGGAGGATCTTGGCGGTCGCCCGGCAAGCCTTGCCGCGGGATGCTGCGACTGCCCGTGCATAAGTTCGGGATACTAAGGTACCCCTACTTTAGTACACCGACAGGAGCCCCCTGGCCTGGGCCATACACGGTGCCGAGCGCTGTTGGGCCAGGCCCAAAACAGGGCACGGGCACGCGCGGCCTAGGTTACGCCGTATCTCACTCCGCATCCACTGCGCCCTCCCCGCACGGCACGCGTCGAACGCGGCATCGTGGGAGAGATCGTGGGTGGTTGCTTTATTTGGAAAGGCGGAACGTCCGCCCACTCCCCCTTTATAAGCAAGGGGAAGCAGGGGTAGTGCGCCCACTCGCCCCCTTTCCGTTCCAATCTTGAAAACCTCCGCCCCGCCTCCGTCTTCCCAAAGCAAACAGAGCGCAGCGCCCTGCCCCCCACATTGCCACCAGCACCACCAACGCCGTCGACCTCCTCCACCGCTTCCGCCATGGCTCCGAAAGCCGACAAGGGGAAAGCCGTGAAGTCGTCCGATGCGCAGCGGCTTGCGGCGCTGCGGAAGGAGCGAGCCATCTTCCCCCCAAAGCTCGCCGCGAAGGAGCTGAGGGAGTACTACTACCTTTTCTGGTCGACGGAGACGCGAGCTCACCCGAGCACCAAGGTACTCCCAGCTGCTGCTCACAATACTGCTCCGGATGGATATCCCTTCTTTGCCGTATTCTTCTACTGCGGGCTCTGCCCGCCCTTCTCCGAATTCTTCTGTGATATCATGAATACCTATGGCCTCTGCCTCCTTGACTTCACTCCCAATGCCGTCCTCACCATGGCAGTTTTTCCACACCTTTGTGAAAACTTTGTCGGAGTCCACCCAAATGTAGCCCTTTTCTGCCATTTCTTCATTCCCCGGGTAGAGAGAGGAGAGCCCTTGTCCGGCGGAATCGCCTGGGTCTCTAGGACCGGCAAGAAGGATTCTTATTTGGAGGGCGAGTTCCGCGGCAAGTGGGAGGAGTGGAGGGCAGATTGGTGCTGGATTGTCGAGGAGAGCCCGCAGCCGTTCACCGCCCGGCGCCAAGCAGCAGCAGTACGCGGCAGCGACTGGAGTGACGTGGCCCCGGAAGACAGCAGGTTGAGGATTGCCGTCACCAGGATCCAACGCCTCAGGCTTGCCGGACTCACCATAGGTGCCGTTGGCGCAGACTTCCTTCGCCGCTGCATCGCCCCCCTGGAAGAACGGAGGAGGCCTGCTTGGGAGTTTAAGAATGTGGCAGACATCATGAGGCTGCGCCCGGGGCTCAACTATAATTTCACTGTCTTGGAGCTCAACGCAATGCTGCAGGAGCTCTTCAAGTATGATCCTGACCACCCAGAAGTCTTTAGGTTGCCGCAGGGCGTGGTCCCGCTATGCAACAATTCTGCGCTCGATCGCATCAGGGCAATGATGCCGCTGTGCGATTCGCATGGAATCGTGCCAACTTGGCAGGAGCCTGAAGACGACGTCGTGCAGCAGTTCTTCGACAACTTGGTGGAAGTGCCAATCCGCGCCGACGAGAAGGACGGCCTCACCCGCGACACCACCGAGGTGGAGTTGAAGCGCATCGCCACCAGGTTGGAAGAGGCGGCGGCAGCCGCTGCGGCGGGCGAGTTTGGCTTTACCTTGGAGGAGGCAGCGGCAGCAGAGGCGGCAAACCGTGCCGAGCGAGAAGATCTTGCCGGCAAGAAGGAGGTTGCCGGGCATGATGTCGAACCGAGCGAGGCTGCCGGGCATGACGCCGAACCGAGCGGGCCTGCCGAGGATGCGAGCGGCTCGTTGGAGATCGGCTCCTCTTCCACTTCGTCCTTAGATAGCACGCTGCCAGCAGCGCCTCCGTCTCCACCAAGAAGGCGTCTCCGCAAGGCCGGGGATGCAGCGAGGCGGCAGGCAAGCCGACAATCGCCGCGCCGTGCGACACGCTCCACCGCGGCAAGCACTGTTGCCGCGGGAGCGCCCCATGCTGCCGCAACAACTGGAGCAGGGTCTTCTCGGACTGCTGCCTCTGCTCCCACCAAGCGGCCAAGGAGCCTACTCCTCCACCTTCCCGCACCGGACGCGAGCCGGACTTCAACTTATCCGCGTTCAGCTCCGACGAGGAAGAAGAAGAAGAGTAAGTTCCTCTTATTGTACTTGCAGTTCTTTGATTTTTGCTATTTTTGTCTTGTCTTGTTTCTCACTTGCCTTTCTTTGAATCTGTTCCTTTTCAGGACTCTGGCTCAGAGGGCAGCAAAGAGAGCCAAGGCCCCGGTGATTGTCATCGAGGACAAGCCCACCGCGTCGGCAGGGGACGCGCCCGAGACAACCTCGCCGGACCCGGCAACTGCTCTCCAGAGCAGCCCCAGCGTAAGTATCTTCTCTTGCTTTCCGCTGTCGGGCGCGCATGGAAATTCTTTGCTTAGCTGATATCCAACTGTTGAATTATGCAGGAGCAGAGCAGCCTCAACAAGAGCGCCCGGAGGCCGCCCCCGAAGCGCCAAGGGAAAGTCCTCCGGCAAGGAGGAGGTCTCCGGCGAGGGAGAGCCCTTCGGCAAGGGAGGAGGCTCCGGCAAGGGAGGAGCCCCCGGCAAGGGAGGAGGCTCCGGCAAGGGAGGAGCCCCTGGCAAGGGAGGGATCTCCGGCAAGGGACTGCGTCAGCAATCCCCCAGCGACGGAGACCACAGCTGCAGACCCTAGCACAGGTAACTTCCTTGCTTCAAAACTCCCCTTGGCTTCTTCATCTTCTTGATCTTTCTCTTGGATTTTCGTTTAACTCTTCTCCCCCTTCCGGCTGTCAGATCCATCCGCTGGAGAGCCGATGGATACTGAAGTCGCCGCCGACGAGGCTGTTGCCGCTGAGGAAGCAGCCGGCGCCGGCGAGCCCGCCGGCGAAGAGGCCGCCAGGGCTGCCGCCGCAGAAGCAGGTGGGGAGTCCGGCGGTCGTACTGACGACCTGGAGGCCGCAGGAGCGCCAAGCGCTGCTCCGACCGCCGACCTCTCCGCTGCTGCCGCTGTGCCAGGCCCCGAAGAGCCCCAGCTCGGCGTATACTTGAAGGCCGAAGGAGAAAGCCTTGACGGAGAGTTGCTTGCCTCCGCCGGGCTGAAACTGGTCGACGCGCCAAGCAGGAGCAGCAGTGAACCCGAAGAGGAGCGTCTGCTGCGGAAGCTGGTGGCGCTCTACCGCGCCCGGCAAGCCAAGCTGGAGTCCCGCGAAGCGCTCGTCACGAAGGCCGGGGCTGATATCGAGAAGCGCGCGGAGGAACTCCGGGGTGCCAATCAGGAAGCTCTCCGCTCCCTGGCAAAGGAACGGGAGCAACTTGCCGAAGCGCAGCAGGCCTTCCTCCTCGAGAAGGCCGACATCGAAGAGCGCCAACGTCTTGCCGCGGAGAAGTTGTCTTCACAGGAGGGTGACTTGGCACAGCGGAAGGTCAACCTCGATAGCCATGAGGAGGAGCTTGCCGCGCGCGAGCGGGCAGTCGGCGGGGCCCTCAAACAAGCCGAAGACGCCACCGCAGCTGCCGAGGCCGCCAAGAACGAGCTGGAGCTGAAGGTGGTGCAGCTGGAGGCAAGTCTTAAGGCGAACGGTGATGAGCTTGCCGCGCTCAAGCTTGAGCGGGAGAAGGACGCCAACAACTACTCGGAGCTGCAGGCCCATCTCGCCGAGAAGGGCAAGGAACTTGACGCCACCAAGAATTCCAACGCTGATCTCGAAGTGAAGCTGGCGGCTCTGACGAAATCTCTGGACGGCGCCAAGGAGCAAGAGACGGCCCTGAAGGAGGAAGTCGAGGCCGGCAAGGTGCTGCTGGCGAGTGCTGCTGCCACCCAGAAGACCTTGTCGGAGAACATGGAGCACCGGACGGAGGGTCTGGTGAACGTCGCCGCCGACATCAACAAGGAGTTGGCGCAGCTGGGGATGGTGGATCTCGGGTACCCATCCGACGAGAACCTCCAACCCAGTGCCAAGCTCACCTTGTTCTTCAAGGGCGTGGCGACGGCACTCCGGCGACTCCGGGAAGGGATCCCAAAGCAGCTTGCCGACGAGTCACGCAAGATCTGTGTGGGAGCTCTTCAGAAGGTGCTGATGAAGGTGGCCTTCCGCAACCCGGGCCTCCGCCTCACCAACGTCCTCCGAAGCTTGCCGCCAGATGCTGATCTGGAGGAGCTCAAGGCCCTTGTCGCACCTATTGTGGACAGGGTGAGCGGAATCAAGAGGGTCGAGGGTGACCGCGTAGACTAGGCCATCCATCTTCTTCTTTCCTTGTCGCTGTTAATCATGTTATGAAAAACAGTCTGTTAGAGCTGCGACAAGTTATTTTGTAATATACTCTATCCTGGGTAGTAATGACTATGTTATTTCCTTTACTTGATTCCTTCCTTTGTATGTTTTTACCCTACGCCTTTTAGGGAACTTGCCGGCGCAGGCACCTTTGCTGCGAGCGCTGAGTGCGGAACGTCAGCAGCCTGCTGGCGGTGCCGTAGCCGACAAGAAACCTTGTCGCAGCTAGTCGCGGCTCACTTAAGTTGCTGAGCGGACTCGAAACAACAATAAGGGCGCAACTAGCTACGAGTTGGTTCCTCCGCGCACAGGTTTTCCATACAAAGCACGGTCGTTCAAGGAAAGTAACTTAAAAATTAAAAAAATTGATTGCTCAAACTTTGGCGACTTATCTTTTCTATTACTTGCTTCCCGGCAAGGCGAAACTTTCTTGAACGATGCCTGGTCCACACCATATCTTCTCCTCCCCCCCCCCCCCCGGCAAACTTGTGGGCGAGGGACCCTTCTTTTCCTTGAGAGAAAAAAGAGAGGACAAAATAAATTTATGGAGCCTTATGGCTCGTTGTTGCTTACCGGAGGTAAGTGCTGCACAAAATGTCAGATAGCACATGCAAATAATAATAAAAGGCATGAAATCGACAAGGTGTGCTGAGCACATAAGCTTTATGCACGGGATCTGCGCCCGGCTTTGTAGAAAGGATTACATGCGGCAGCGGCAAGACTTGTACAAAAGGTGGTTGCCGGAACGGGTTCCGGCAACCGCGCCCTATGGGTAAAACTTGCGAAGATGCTCAATATTCCAGGAGTTGCTCACTGGGATGCCATCTTCGGTCTCTAGGCGGACAGCGCCAGGCCTAGTGACTCGTTTCACCCGGTAAGGGCCTTCCCACTTCGGCGTCAACTTGTTTGAATTCTGGGCGGACTGAACGCGCCGAAGAACAAGATCGCCTTCCTCGAGACTTCTGGCATTAACTTTGCGGCTATGGTAGCGGCGCAAAGCTTGCTGGTAGCGAGCAGCTCGTACAGCAGCCTGAAGACGGTCTTCCTCAAGGAGCAGCGCGTTGTCTTGCCGCAGCTGCTCTTGCTCAAGCTCATCGTAAGCGAGCACTCAAGGCGACCCGTATACGAGTTCCGTGGGGAGAACTGCCTCCGCTCCATAGACTAGAGCGAAGGGTGTCTGGCCAGTGGCTCGATTTGGCGTCGTCCTGATCGACCAAAGAACCACCGGCAGCTCCTCGATCCAGTTTCTTCCGCACTTGTGCAGCCTGTCAAAAGTTCTGGTCTTGAGCCCGCGCAGCACTTCAGCATTTGCCCTCTCCGCTTGACCGTTGCTTCTCGGGTGAGCAACAGAAGCGAAGCAGACCTTGGCGCCAAGATCTTGGACGTACTGCATGAAGGTACGGCTCGTAAATTGCGTACCGTTGTCAGTGATTATCCTGTTAGGGATCCCGAAACGGCAAACAATCGACCTGAAGAACTTGACTGCTGACTGTGCTGTCACCTTCCTCGCTGGTTCCACTTTCGGCCACTTTGTGAACTTGTCGATCGCAACGTACAAGTACTCAAAGCCCCCGATAGCTCAGGGAAAGGGGCCGAGGATGTCGAGCCCCCAGACCGAAAATGGCCAGGATAAAGGGATCGTCTGGAGAGCTTGAGCTAGCTGGTGTATCTGCTTGGAGTGGAACTGGCACGCTTCACACTTGGTTACTTGTGCAGTTGCATCCTGGAGGGCTGTTGGCCAGAAGAAGCCTTGCCGGAATGCTTTGCCGACAAGTGCTCTTGCGCCAACGTGGTGACCACATATGCCTCCATGTATCTCTGCCAACAGCTTTTGTCCATCTTCCCGGGGAATACACTTCAATTTCACACCGTTGAGTCTTCTTCTACACAGTGTGTTATCGACAAACTGGTACATACTAGACTGCCGGGCTACTCTTTCCGCTTCTTCTTTCTCTTCGGGAAGTTCTCCTATCTGAAGGAAACGGACAATCTGTTGTGCCCATGTTGGAGTTTGCGGCTCGACAACGAGGACTAAAGGCATATCTGCTGCTGCGGGAACATCCGCTTCTACGGCAAGAGCCTGCGGCCCTGCCGGAGCTTGACGTTCCCCGGCAAGCTTGTTGGAGCAAAACTTGTCGGGAGCGTCTGCTTCGACGGAACAAACCCTAGGGCTTGCCGGAGCAGATTGCTCCTCAGCAATCTTGGTGTTGATCTTGGCGACCTTCTTGGCGGCGGCTTCGGGAAGCTCTGCCGGAAAATAGTCGCCAGAAATCAACTTCCTCTTCTTGCTCTGTCCAGTTGATGTTGTTACGGACGGCTGAGTCAGTTTGAGCACAAAAATCACTGGTTCCACAGGTAACTTAAGTGCGGCACACTTTGACAGGCCATCGGCAATGTCATTCTGAGCTCTCGGGACATGCTCCATCTGTAGGCCGTCAAAGTACTCTTCTAACTTTCTCACTTCGTCAAGGTAAGCTTCCATTAACGGACTCTGATAATTCTTGTTCACTTGGCGGATGACAAGCTGTGAGTCACCCCTGGCAATGAGCTTCTTGATCCCAAGGTCTGCCGCGATCCTGAGACCGGCAAGCAAACCTTCATATTCTGCAGTATTGTTTGCCGCTTGCTCCTTGGGATAGTGCATCTGGACTACGTACTTGAGGTGCTCTCCGGTGGGTGCGACAAGCAGCACACCAGCACCGGCGCCTTGCAGCGAGAAGGCACCGTCAAAGTACATGAGCCACTCTTTGTTTGTTTCCTTGGCGGGGATGCTCGTCTCCGGAATTTCTTCGTCTGGTGTTGGTGTCCATTGTGCTATGAATTCTGCCAATGCTCTGCTTTGGATAGTTGAAGTACTTTCAAACTTGAGGCCAAAGCTTGACAGTTCCAATGCCCACTCAACAATCCTGCCTGTCGCTTCTGGATTCTGCAGTATCCTCTTCAGTGGAAAGCGAGTGACAACTGTGATCTCATGTGCCTGGAAGTAATGGCGCAGCTTTCTTGAGGCCATAAGAAGGCCGAAAAGCAACTTCTGCACACCAGAGTACCTTGACCTAGCCCCCTGCAGAAGGGAACTGACAAAGTAGACTGGGCGCTGCACCATTCTCTTTTGCACCTCTTCGCATGCCTGTGCAGATCCGTCCTTGTCAGGACTAGAGCTTGTCGGGGAAGCCCCCTGCTTGTCGCTGGATGCGCTTGCCGTGGTTGCTGGCTCGTCATCTGCCTCCCTCTCTGCCACTAACGCAGCACTAACCACTTGATTGGTTGCCGTAGCAACTTCTCTTGCGGTTTAGGTGCGACAAGTGTTGGAGTGGAGGACAGGTATCTCTTCAAGTCTTGCAGCGCAGCCTCCGCTTCCGGAGTCCATTTCATTGGACCTGCCTTTTTCAAAATTTTGAAAAATGGCAGGGCGCGCTCAGCAGACCGAGAGATAAACCTGCTGAGAGCAGCCACGCAGCCGGCAAGTCTTCGTACATCCTTGACGCGCTTTGGTGCTTCGATCTGCTCGATGGCCTTGATCTTGTCGGGATTGGCTTCAATTCCTCGTTGAGACACAAAGAACCCGAGAAGCTTGCCAGAAGGGACTCCAAACACACACTTCTCGGGGTTGAGCTTGAGGTTGATCTTGCGCAGATTTGCAAAGGTCTCGTCTAAATCTTGAATTAGAGTTGCCCTGTCCTTGCACTTGACCACTATGTCATCCATGTAGGCTTCTACATTTCTGTGTATCTGTGGCTTCAAAGTGACATGGACTACTCTGGCAAATGTCGAACCAGCATTCTTTAAACCAAAAGGCATCCGTATGAAACAGTACGTGCCACATGGAGTAATGAATGCGGTCTTCTCCTCATCCTCTTCTGCCATGAAGATTTGATGGTATCCTGAGTATGCGTCAAGAAATGAAAGCAAATCACATCCGGCCGTGGAGTCAACAATCTGGTCAATGCGCGGCAAGGGAAATGGGTCTTTGGGACAAGCTTTATTAACATCAGTAAAGTCGATACAAAGCCTCCATTTCCCATTTGCCTTACGCACGACTACAGGATTGGCCAACCACGTAGGATGGAGCACTCCTCTGACAAGGCCTGCTGCTTCCAATTTCTTGATTTCTTCTGCTATGAACTCTTGGCGCTCTACTGCTTGCTTCCTGACCTTCTGCTTGACGAGAAGCGCATGAGGACAAACGGCAAGATGGTGCTCAATTACTTTCCTGGGAACACCGGGGATGTCAGACGGTTGCCATGCAAACACGTCGACGTTCGCCCGCAGGAAAGCAATGAACGCGCTTTCCTATTTAGGGTCAAGCGTGGCACTGATGGTGAAGGTACCACCAGTGCCGTCCTCCTTGGCGGACACCTTCTTGGTATGTGGTGGAGCTGCCATTGCCTTCTTACACTTGCCGGTGGAGCTCGATTGTGCTTCCTCGATGGCAGCGCAGCACTCCGAGGAGGTGCGCTTGCCGGAGTGGGCATCAGAGCTCTTGCCGGACTTGGTCTTCTTCTTCCCCCCGGGAGCTTCAGCGGCAAGTGTCTTGCGATCTGTTGCGGCTGCTGCTTCCCGGTAGATCTTGTCGGCGCAGATAAGGGCGTCCTTTTTGTCGCCAGGGACAGAGATGACGCTTATCGGGCCTGGCATTTTGAGCATGTTGTATGCATAGTGAGAGGCTGCCATGAACTTGGCGAGCGCTGGACGGCCAAGTATCCCATTGTAAGGCAATGGAAAATCGGCAACGTCAAAAGTGACTCTCTCCGTTCTGAAGTTCAGCTCACTGCCAAATGTTACCGGCAACGTGACCTTCCCTTTCGGCTTGCTCCTTCCCGGGTTAATTCCTTGGAACGTGCCGGTCTCTTCGAGCTCGCTGTCAGGGATCTGGAGTTTCTGGAGCACAGCGAAGGAGATCAGATTCAAGCCGGCCCCGCCGTCAACTAGCATCTTAGTGACTTTGAGGTTGCGGATTGTTGGCGAAACCAACAACGGCAAGCACCCGACCGCAGTTGTGCGATCAAGGTGGTCCTCAATATCAAAGATGATAGGCGTGCTGGACCATTTCAGAAGTTTGCGCGATTCGACAGGTGGTTCTGCCGCATTGACTTCCCGCGCCCACTGTTTGAGCTGGTGGTGAGAAGTATGCAGAGAAGCACCGCCGTCAATGCACAAAACTTCTGTGGCTTTTTGGAACTCCTGCTCACTGGTCTCGACATCATCCATGTCTTCGTCGTCGTCTTTGTCTTCATCCTTGTCGCGGACGCGGGGAGGTCTATCTCCTTGCCGCTGCTTGGCCTTGCCACGGCGTCCTCCCCGGCCAGCGCGCTTCTTACCGGCTTCTCCACCGCCTCCTTGGGCCCTCTCCTTGTCGCGCCGCTCATACTCAGCTTTTTGTTGCTGGACAAGCTGCTCGACCTTCTTGCAGCTCTGGAGGTCATGGCCCTTGGTGTGGTGGATCTTGCAGTACTGCTTGTTGGAGCCTTCCTGCTTGTCGGCGGCCGCCACAGCCTGGCAGTTGGTGCATGCGGTAATTTCCTTGCCGGAGCTACCAATTTTGGTTTGCTTGGCGCCACCGTCGTTGCCGGACTGCTCAACGACTAGTACTTCCTTGCCTTTCTTCTTCCTGTTGCGTCGCCGGTTTTTCTTTGCCGGGGCAGCATCCTTGCTGTCAGATCCTCCTGCTCCTGTAGTCTCTCCGGGGAGTTTCCTCCCTTCCTCAGCGCGTGCGCACTTGTCGGCCAGGGCATATAGCTCACTGACGTGTCTGATCCTGCTCATCGCCATCTCCTCCCGCATCCTGCGATTACGCATGTTCTGATGGAACGCGCTAATAACCATGGCAGGGTGGATATCTGGGGTGTTGCGCTGTACACGGCTGAATCTCTGGATATACTTGCGCAGGGGCTCTCCTTCCTTCTGGGCGAGCAGGTGAAGGTCACTCTCTTGGCCATGAGGTTTGTGGCCGCCTGTAAAGGCGCCGACAAACTGATGGCACAAGTCCGCCCAAGAGGATATGGAGTTGTCCGGCAAGTGCATGAGCCAGGACCTGACGTCGGGCTTGAGCACCAGCGGGAAGTAGTTGGCGAGGACCTTGTCGTCTCGCCCCCGGTAGCTTGCACCGCAATGGTGTAGATGCTGAGGAACTCTGACAGGTGCGACTTGCCGTCGTACTTCTCCGGTACGTCTGGCTTGACGTTCTTCTGGCTGGGCCACTAGACTTGCCGCAGCTCGCGGGTAAACGCAGGGCAACCTACCGCGTATGGCAAGTCGCCTGGTTCCCCTGGCGCATGCATATCGACAGAGGGCCCAGCGCGCAGGTCTGATTGACGCCGCGCTTCTCTTCGGCGCTCGATGCGTGTTCGAGCGTCTTCTTGCTGTCGTTCATAAAGAACTTGGCGCTGATCGCGACGAGCTCGCGGATCTGATGACGTGGTGGAGTCGCTATCGTGGTGGATCCGACGAGTCGGCGATCTTGGCCTTCGAGGCGGAGAGTGCACAGTGGTTGCACCCTCCCCGGTCTTGTCGCCACCGGCTCGCGCCTGACTGACTTGCCGCGGCAGCGATGCGCTCGGCTGCCGTGGGTTGTCGCCGTTGGCGAAGCCGATGAGGCTCTGGATAGTGGCCCTCCAGTCATCGATCTTCTCTGGCGCTGGAGGGTAATCTAGGAGCAGTTGAGCTCGTACCAAAGCTTCTGCCGGAGTGGCGGGCGGCGGCGGCGAACGGTGCGAAGAACGGGATATGCTCGGACTTCTAACTACGTTAGAAGGAGCAGTATCTCGTCCAAGCGACCGTGCCACGCTCGCGCCAGCATGTTGGCGTGCATGCCGGTCTTGAGCACTCCGGGATCCGCCAGCTTGATCTTGGCCCAGCAAACGTATGGTACCGTGAGTACCATGACGCTGCTGGTCCCGCGCCTCCTGAGATGGGCGCGGTGCGTGTACGGACGCCGAGGTCTTGGAGTGCGCTCGGTCGTTGTGGGAGCCGACTGCGCCGCCGATGTGCAGCGCAGTCTTGTCCTTGGACCTGGCAGCACCATGAGCCTCCTCGTCGGCGCCCGTTCTCCCGCCGGTGTCTACTCCACCAGCCGTTCGCTCTTGCGGTGGTGGGCTCGGCGCAGACGGAGCAGCTGCCTCCGAAGCCTTCTTCTTCGGCGGCATGTTGATGAAGATGATGAAGATTCGGCTCGTGCGAACGCCAGATCAGATTCACACAGCCTCGACGCCCCCTACCTGGCGCACCAAAGATGTCGGGGGTGCTGATCCCACGGACACCTATGGGACCACGGCGGACCGAGGCCCCTTTCGGTTCGGCAGGGGGGCGGAGAGTGCACGAAGAGCAGATCGAAGCGAAGCGCACGAGCAACATGATCAGTTTACCCAGGTTCGGGCCGCACGGATGCGTAAAACCCTACTCCTGCTTTGTGGTTGTATTGAGTTCTTGCTCGGGAGCGCTGATTGCTACAGTACACACCAGCAGCTAGCCAGACCGAGTGTGAGAGAGAATCCCCCCCTCTACATTGCGCATGGGCCTCCTTTTATATGTCAAAGGGGTCACCGACAGGTGGCAACATAGACGAGGGTAAAAAAGGAAAAGACGTGGTGGTTAGCACCGCCGCCTACTACAGTGTATCATACCTAACCTAAGAGGCAGGGGACAAAGGCATTAAATGCCTGTCTGCGTCACCTAGGCGGTGCAGAAAGGGACCGCCAGGGGCGCCACTGCTTGCCACGATGGCTATCTTGTCAGCGCCGCTCGCCACCGTGTACCTCTGGCTGCACAGCCTTCCGCCACGTACGCCTAGAAGGGTCCTAGAGCGACACGTTGGTGGATGTGCTGGAGCGCAGGTACAGGATGGAAGCTTGCCACGGCGAGCGCCTTGCCGCGGTTATTATCTTGTCGCGCCCAGGAGCTTGTCGCTCACTGGGTCTTGCCGGGACACATGGTGCGCTACGGCAAGTTCCTTGAGATGCCTTGGTTGGCCTCCCCGGCAAGCTCCTCTTGCCGGGGTCTTGTCTCCTTCCCGGCAAGCTCCTCTTGCCGGGGCCTTGTCTCCTTGGTTTGGATACTTTGTTCTTGAATGGCTCCAAAGGAACCATGGAGGATCTTGGCGGTCGCCCGGCAAGCCTTGCCGCGGGATGCTGTGACTGCCCGTGCACAAGTTCGGGATACTAAGGTACCCCTACTTTAGTACACCGACATATGAACTCTAGGGCTGTTTGTGACACCTATAGGAATAGCCCAACGGATTGATTGGAAAGAATAACTTTGAGGTGGTTTCGTACCCTACCATAATCTCTTCGTTCGTTCTCTGCTATTAGTGACTTTGGAGTGACTCTTTGTTGCATGTTGAGGGATAGTTTTATGATCCAATTATGTTAGTATTGTTGAGAGGACTTACACTAGCGGAAGTATGAACCCTAGGCCTTATTTCCACACATTGCAATACCGTTTACGCTCACTTTTATCATTAGTTACCTTGCTGTTTTTATTATTTCAGATTACAAAAACTATTATCTACCATCCATATACCACTTGTATCACCATCTCTTCGCCGAACTAGTGCACCTATACAATTTACCATTGTATTGGGTGTGTTGGGGACACAAGAGACTCTTTGTTATTTGGTTGCAGGGTTGCTTGAGAGAGACCATCTTCATCCTACGCCTCCTACGGATTGATAAACCTTAGGTCATCCACTTGAGGGAAATTTGCTACTGTCCTACAAACCTCTGCACTTGGAGGCCCAAGAACATCTACAAGAAGAAGGTTGTGTAGTAGACATCAGATGCTTGTTCAAGTAAGAACAAGGCCCAAGCACCGGTCCACCTACATATCAAATTATCAAAGTATCGAACGTGAATCATATGAACGTGATGAAAACTAGCTTGACGATATTCCCATGTGTCCTCAGGAGCGCTTTTTCTATTATAAGAGTTTGTTCCGGCTTGTCCTTTGCTACAAAAGGATTGGTCCACCTTGCTGCACTTTATTTACTTTTGTTACTTGTTGCTCGTTACAATTTATCCTATCACAAAACTATCTTTTACCACTTATTTCAGTACTTGCAGAAAATACCTTGCTGAAAACCGCTTATCATTTCCTTCTGCTCCTCATTGGGTTCGACACTCTTTCTTATCGAAAGGACTACGATAGATCCCCTATACTTGTGGGTCATCAAGACTCTTTTCTGGCGCTGTTGCCGGGGAGTGTAGCGCCTTTGGTAGGTGGAATTTGGTAAGGAAAAATTTATATAGTGTGCTGAAATTTACTGTCACTTGTTACTATGGAAAGTAATTCTCTAAGGGGCTTGTTCGGGGTATCTTCACCCCGTCCAGTGGAGCAAAGAGTTGCTCCTCAACCTACTGAACCTATTGAAAATGAAACTCCTTTTGAATTTCCTTCGGGTATGATGGAAAAACTGCTAGCTAACCCTTTTACGGGAGATGGAACAAAGCATCCTGATGAGCACTTAATATATGTGGATGAAGTTTGTGGACTATTTAAGCTTGCAAGTATACCCGATGATGTTGCTAAGAAGAAGGTCTTCCCTTTATCTTTGAAGGGAGACACATTGATATGGTATAGGCTATGTGATGATATGAGATCATGGGACTATAAAAGATTGAAGTTGGAATTTCATCAAAAGTATTACCCTATGCATCTTGTTCATCGTGATCGCAATTATATATATAATTTCTGGCCTCGCGAAGGAGAAAGCATCGCTCAAGCTTGGGGGAGGCTTAAATCAATGTTATATTCATTCCCCAATCATGAGCTCTCAAGAGAAATGATCATTCAAAAATTTTATGCTCGGCTTTCTGAAAACAATCGCACCATGCTCGATACTTCTTGTGCTGGCTCTTTTATGATGAAGACTATTGAATTCAGATGGAATTTATTGGATAGAATTAAATGCAACTCTGAAGATTGGGACCTCGGCGAAGGTAAGGAGTCAGGTATGACACCTAAGTTTGATTGTGTTAGATCTTTTATGGACACCGATATTTTCCGTAAGTTTAGCACTAAATATGGACTTGACTCCGAGATAGTAGCTTCTTTCTGTGAATCTTTTGCTACTTATGTTGATCTGCCTAAGGAGAAGTGGTTTAAATATCATCCTCCCATAGAAGTAAAAGTAGTTGCACCTATTAAAGTTGAAGAAAAGACTGTCACTTATAATGATCCTATTGTTCCTACTTCTTATATTGAGAAACCACCTTTCCTTGTTAGAAAAAAGGATCATGTTAAAGCTTCAACTGTTGTTCATAAAAGCAATATTAGAACTTATACACCTCCTGAGCAAGTTAAAGTAGAACCTAATATTGCTATTGTTAAAGATCTCTTGTCTGATAATATTGATGGGCATGTTATTCAGTTCGAAGGTGAAACTACTAGAATTGCTAAACCTTGTGATAAAGATAAACATAGACCTGTGGTAGGCGTGCCTATTATTTCTGTTAAAATAGGAGATCATTTTTATCATGGCTTATGTGATATGGGTGCTAGTGCTAGTGTAATACCTATTGACTTATACGAAGAAATTAAGAATGAAATTGCACCTGCTGAGTTAGAAGGTATTGATGTCACAATTAAACTTGCCAATAGAGATACTATTTCACCAATGGGAATTGTTAGAGATGTTGAAGTCTTGTGTGGGAAAACTAAATATCCTCCTGATTTTCTTGTTCTTGGTGCCCCACAAGATAGTTTTTGTCCCATTATATTTGGTAGACCCTTCTTAAATACTGTCAATGCTACCATAGATTGCACAAAGAATGTTGTTACTATTGGATTGGATGATATGTTTCATGAGTTTAATTTCTCTAAATTTAGCAAACAACATCGTGAGGAAGAATTACCTAGTAAAGATGAAATTATTGGTCTTGCTTCTATTGTCGTACCTCCTAGTGATCCTTTAGAACACTATTTGCTAGACCATGAAAATGATATGTTCATGAATGAAAGAAGGGAAATAGATGAAGTATTCTTTAAACAGGAACCTATTCTGCAACACAATTTGCCTGTTGAAATTTTAGGGGATCCACCGCCACCCAAGGGTGATCCCGTGTTTGAGCTTAAACCATTGCCTGATAATCTTAAATATGCTTATCTTGATGAAAAGAAGATATATCCTGTTATTATTAGTGCTAACCTTTCAGAGCATGAAGAAGAAAGATTATTGAAAACTCTAAAGAAGCATCGTGCTGCTATTGGATATACTCTTGATGATCTTAAGGGCATTAGTCCCACTCTATGTCAACATAAAATAAATTTGGAAGCAGATGTCAAACCAGTGCGTGATCCTCAACGACGTCTGAATCCTAAAATGAAAGAAGTGGTGCGAAAAGAAATACTAAAGCTTCTAGAGGCAGGTATAATCTATCCCGTTGCTGATAGTGAGTGGGTAAGTCCTGTCCATTGTGTCCCTCAGAAGGGAGGTATTACTGTTGTTCCTAATGATAAAGATGAATTGATTCCACGAAGAATTATCACACGTTATAGGATGGTAATTGATTTCCGCAAATTAAATAAAGCTACTAGGAAAGTTCATTACCCCTTAACTTTTATTGATCAAATGCTAGAAAGATTATGCAAACATACACACTATTGCTTTCTAGATGGTTATTGTGGTTTCTCTCAAATACCCGTGTCGGCTAGAGATCAATCAAAGACTACTTTTACATGCCCTTTTGGTACTTTTGCTTATAGACGTATGCCTTTTGGTTTATGTAATGCACCTGCTACCTTTCAAAGGTGCATGATGGCCATATTCTCTGACTTTTGTGAAAAGATTTATGAGGTTTTCATGGACGACTTTTCCGTCTATGGTTCCTCTTTTGATGATTGCTTGAGCAATCTTGATCGAGTTTTGCAGAGATGTGAAGAAACTAATCTTGTCTTGAATTGGGAAAAGTGCCACTTTATGGTTAATGAAGGTATTGTCTTGGGGCATAAAGTTTCTGAAAGAGGTATTGAAGTTAATAAAGCCAAGGTTGATGCTATTGAAAAGATGCCATGTCCCAAGGACATCAAAGGTATAAGAAGTTTCCCTGGTCACGCTAGATTTTATAGGAGGTTCATTAAGGACTTCTCAAAAATTTCTCGGCCTCTGTCTAATTTATTGCAAAAATATATACCATTTGTCTTTGATGATGATTGTGTAGAAGCATTTGAAGTACTTAAGAAAGCATTAGTCTCTGCACCTGTTGTTCAGCCAACTGATTGGAATTTACCCTTTGAAATTATGTGGGATGCTAGTGATTATGATGTAGGTGTTGTTCTAGGGCAAAGAGTTGATAAGAAATTAAATGTTATTCATTATGCTAGTAAGACTCTAGACAATGCTCAAAGAAATTATGCTACTACTGAAAAAGAGCTTTTAGCAGTTGTCTTTGCTTGTGATAAGTTTAGATCTTATATTGTTGATTCTAAAGTAACTATTCAAACTGATCATGCTGCTATTAAATATCTTATGGAAAAGAAAGATGCTAAACCTAGACTTATTAGATGGGTTCTCTTGCTACAAGAATTTGATTTGCATATTGTTGACAGAAAGGGAGCTGAGAACCCCGTTGCAAACAACTTGTCTAGGTTAGAGAATGTTCTTGATGACCCACTACCCATTAATGATAGCTTTCCTGATGAACAATTAAATGTTATAAGTACTTCTCATAGTACTCCATGGTATGCTGATTATGCTAAATTATATTGTTGCTAAGTTTATACCACCTAGCTTCACATACCAGCAAAAGAAAAAAATCTATGATTTAAGACATTACTTTTGGGATGATCCACATCTTTATAAAGAAGGAGTAGATGGTGTTATTAGACATTGTGTACCTGAGCATGAACAGGAACAGATCCTACGCAAGTGTCACTCCGAGTCTTATGGAGGACACCATGCTGGAGATAGAACTTCACATAAGGTATTGCAATCTGGTTTTTATTGGCCTACTCTCTTCAAGGATGCCCGTAAGTTTGTCTTGTCTTGTGATGAATGTCAAAGAATTGGTAATATTAGTAGACGTCAAGAAATGCCTATGAATTATTCTCTTGTTATTGAACCATTTGATGTTTGGGGCTTTGATTATATGGGACCTTTTCCTGCCTCTAATGGATACACACATATTTTATTTGTTGTTGATTACGTTACTAAGTGGGTAGAAGCTATTCCAACTAGTAGTTCTGATCATAACACTTCTATTAAAATGCTTAAAGAAGTTATTTTCCGAGGTTGGAGTCCCTAGATATTTAATGACTGATGGTGGTTCACACTTTATTCATGGTGCTTTCCGTAAAATGCTTGCTAAGTATGATGTTAATCATAGAATTGCATCCCCTTATCACCCTCAGTCTAGTGGTCAAGTAGAGTTGAGCAATAGAGAGCTCAAATTAATTTTGCAAAAGACTGTTAATAGGTCTAGAAAGAATTGGTCCAAAAAACTTGATGATGTATTATGGGCTTATAGAACTGCATACAAAAATCCTATGGGTATGTCTCCATATAAAATGGTTTATGGAAAAGCATGTCACTTACCTCTCAAACTAGAACATAAGGCATATTGGGCTATTAAAGAGCTCCACTATGATTTTAAACTTGCCGGTGAGAAGAGGTTATTTGATATTAGCTCACTTGATGAATGGAGAACCCAAGCTTATGAAAATGCCAAGTTGTTTAAAGAAAAAGTTAAAAGATGGCATGACAAAAGGATACAAAAGCGTGAGTTTAATGTAGGTGATTATGTATTGCTATACAACTCTCATTCAAGATTTTTTGCAGGCAAACTTGTCTCTAAATGGGAAGGCCCCTATGTTATCGAAGAGGTCAATCGTTCTGGCGCCATAAAGATCAACAACATTGAAGGCACAAATCCAAAGGTGGTAAACAGTCAAAGAATTAAACATTATATCTCAGGTAATCCCATAAATGTTGAAACCAATATTATTGAAACCGTAACCCTAGAGGAATACATAAGGGACACTTTCCGGAATGTTTCAGACTCCGAAAAGGAATAGGTATGTGGTACGGTAAGTAAACCGACTCCAAAACAATTTTTAAGGCAATATTTCTCCGTTTTGGAATATTTAGAAAAATAGAAAAAATAAGTAGCAGTCCGGGAAGGACACGAGGGCCCCACGAGGGTGGTGGGCGTGCCCTACCCCCCTGGGCGTGCCCCCTACCTCGTGAGCACCTCGTGTGCCTTCCGGACTCCGTTTTCTTGCACGTTACGTATTTTGGTCGGTAAAAATTCATTATATATTCTCCCGAAGGTTTTGACTCCCATATCATGCAAATTTCCTCTGTTTTTGTTTTCGAGCTATTGCTGCTGCAGATTAGAACAAGATGTCTTCTCAAGAGTTAATCAGGGAGAGCCGGGTATCAGATCCGGCACTGAAACCAAGGGCAAACAGCGACGCTGACCACTTGGGGCCAGCAACAGAGGAAGAGATGGAGGCTGACTTGATGAGAGTAGATGCCATGGAGGATCAAGAAGTCACCTCTCGCCTCCGAGCTGGGTCCACGATGGGGGAACTACAGAGCTCAGCTATTCCAAACTCGATTATCCCTTCTAATGTTAGATTTCTTTCTTATGAAAATATGAAGAGGAGTGTCACTTGTTCTCCCGCAGCTCTGCAATACCCTTGGGTGCAGGGAGCTTTAGCTGTCACAGGAAAGCTTCGTAAGGAAATAATGGACCTCAAACAGCAAGTCAATAAGCTCGAGGAGGAGAACCGCATCCTGAGGGGAATAATTGCCAAGAATATTACACTGACAACAAAGAAGGAGATATAATCACATGGGTATGGGCACTCCCCTTGGCAACTGCGAAGCTTGGGGGAGGTGCCCCGGTATCGTATCACAATCAACTCCTATCTTTACTGTTTTTCTTAGTTCGATCCTATTATTAGTATCTTGATATAGTAGAATAAAGTTTATGGCATGACCTAGTTTTGAGTTTTGCTTTATGATCTCTCTTTGTAATCGAGTCCGTGAGCTATATATAATAAAGATTAGTGTTGAGTCAAGGGCTTGATTATTTTGCCATGATCTTGGGTGGATAAAAGAAAAGAGAAAAAGAATAAAAAGAAACAAAAAGTTCATATTGATCTTATTGAGAGTAATGACTTCACATAGAAAGAGTATGATGATTAAAAGTTGTTGGGAGTTGGCAGACATAGCTTTGGTCATTGTTGCAATTAATAGGAAGTAATAAGGAAAGAGAGGTTTTCACATATAGATATATTATCATTGACATCTTTTATGATTGGGAGCACTCATTAAAATATGACATGCTAAAGAGTTGATGTTGGACAAGGAAGACAATGTAATGAGTTATGTCTTTCTTATATCTGAGATAAAGTATGTTGTCATGGATCCTCTAACTTGTTGAGCTTGCCTTTCCCCCTCATGCTAGCCAAATTCTCAGCACCAAGTAGAAATACTACTTGTGCTTCCAAATACCATTAAACCAGTTTTGCCCTGAGAGTCCACCATATCTACCTATGGATTGAGTAAGATCCTTCAAGTAAGTTGTCATTGGTGCAAAGCAATAAAAATTGCTCTAAATATGTATGATTGATTGGTGTGGGAGAAATAAGCTTTATACGATCTTGTGATGTGCAAGTAATAAAAGCGATGGACTGCATAATAAAGGTTCACATCACAAGGGGCAATATAAAGTGATGTTCTTTCGCATTGAGATTTTGTGAATCCAACCATAAAAGCGCATGGCAACCTCTGCTTCCCTCTACGAAGGGCCTATCCTTTATTATTATCTTCTACCTTATGCAAGAGTCATGGTGATCTTCACCTTTTCTTTTTCATTTTATCCTTTGGCAAGCTCAGCATGTTGGAAAGAACATGATATATATATATATATATAATTGGATGTAGGGGAGCATGAACCATTATTGTTGACATTACCCTTGAGGTAAAAGGTTGTGGGGCAAAACTATAAGCCCCTATCTTTCTCTGTGTCCGATTAAAACTCCATAACCACAAGTATTGTGTGAGTGTTAGCAATTATGGAGGACTAAATGATAGTTGAGTATGTGGACTTGCTTTTTAGCTCTGACATAGACTCTTTCCGATGTTATGATAAATTGCAATTTCTTCAATGATTGAGATTATAGTTTGTCGGAGCCCAATAAGGTTTATGATTTATACTTTTGCATTGTGAATAGATCATCACTTGAACATAAGTAATCATATGACAAAAGCTATATATGTTGCTGTTATGAGAATAATCATGATGCCTTCATGTCCGTATTTTATTTTTATCGACGCCTCTACCTCTAAACATGAGGACATATTTATTGTTATCGGCTTTTTTCTTGAGGACAAGCGAGGTCTAAGCTTGGGGGAGTTGATACGTCCATTTTGCATCATGCTTTTATATCAGTATTTATTGCATAATGGACTGTTATTTCACTTTATGTCACAATACTTATGGCTATTCTCTCTTATTTTACAAGGTTTACATAAGGAGGGAGAATGCCGGCGGCTGGAATTCTGGGCTGGAAAAGGAGCAAATATTAGAGACCTATTCTGCGCAACTCCAAAAGTCCTAAAACTCCACAGAACATCTTAAAACAAATAAAGAAAAATCCTCGCAAAAGATGAAGGCCAGGGGGGCCCACACCCTGCTCACGAGGGTGGGGGCGCCCTCCCCCCCCCCTAGGGCGTGCCCCCTACCTCGTGGGCCCCCTGGTGGCTCTCCGACGTCCATCTTCTCCTATATGAAGTCTTTCGATGAGAAAAAAATCAGAAGGAACTTTTCGGGACGAGACTCCGCCGCCACGAGGCGGAACCTTGGCGGGACCAATCTAGGGCTCCGGGGATACTTCCCTCCGGGAGGGGGAAATGATCACCATAGTCATCACCAACGCTCCTCTCATTGGGAGAGGGCAATTGAAGGAAATATGCCCTAGAGGCAATAATAAAGTTATTATTTATTTCCTTATATCATGATAAATGTTTATTATTCATGCTAGAATTGTATTAACCGGAAACATAATACATGTGTGAATACATAGACAAACATAGTGTCACTAGTATGCCTCTACTTAAACTAGCTCGTTAATCAAAGATGGTTATGTTTCCTAACCATAAACAAAGATTTGTTATTTGATTAACAGGATCACATCATTAGGTGAATGATCTGATTGACATGACCCATTCCATTAGCTTAGCACCCGATCGTTTAGTATGTTGCTATTGCTTTCTTCATGACTTATACATGTTCCTATGACTATGAGATTATGCAACTCCCGTTTGCCGGAGGAACGCTTTGTGTGCTACCAAACGTCACAACGTAAATGGGTGATTATAAAGGTGCTCTACAGGTGTCTCCAAATGTAGATGTTGGGTTGGCGTATTTCGAGATTAGGATTTGTCACTCCGATTGTCGGAGAGGTATCTCTAGGCCCTCTCGGTAATGCACATCACATAAGCCTTGCAAGCATTACAACTAATGAGTTAGTTGCGAGATGATGTATTACGGAACGAGTAAAGAGACTTGCCAGTGACGAGATTGAACTAGGTATTGAGATACCAACGATCGAATCTCGGGAAAGTAACATACCGATGACAAAGGGAACAACGTATGTTGTTATGCGGTCTGACCGATAAAGATCTTCGTAGAATATGTAGGAGCCAATATGGGCATCCAGGTCCCGCTATTGGTTATTGACCAGAGAGGTGTCTCGGTCATGTCTACATAGTTCTCGAACCCGTAGGGTCTGCACTCTTAACGTTCGTTGACGATATAGTACTATGTGAGTTATGTATGTTGGTGACCGAATGTTGTTCGGAGTCCGGGATGAGATCACGGACATGACGAAGAACTCCGGAATGGTCCGGAGATAAAGTTTGATATATGGGATAATAGTGTTTGGTCACCGGAAGGGTTCCGGAAATCACCGGAAGGGGTTCCGGATGTTTCCCGAAATGTTTGGGTACGAGAACACTTTATTTGGGCCAAAGGGGAAAGCCCACAAGGTTTTTGGAAAGCGCAAAAGGAAGTTTTGCGGAGTCCAGGGGCCAGACGCCAGGGTCCCTGGCATCTGGGTCCAGACGCCAGGAACCCTGGCGTCTGGCCCTAGAGTCCGAGAAGGACTCTTGCCTTTCGGGTGAAACCGACTTTGTGGAGGCTTTTACTCCAAGTTTCGACCCCAGGGCTCAACATATAAATAGAGGGGCAGGGCTAGCACCAAAGACACATCAAGAAACACCAAGCTGTGTGCCGGCAACCCCGTTCCCTCTAGTTTATCCTCCGTCATAGTTTTCGTAGTGCTTAGGCGAAGCCCTGCGGAGATTGTTCTTCACCAACACCGTCACCACGCCGTCGTGCTGCCGGAACTCATCTACTACTTCGCCCCTCTTGCTGGATCGAGAAGCGAGGACGTCACCGAGCCGTACGTGTGCAGAACTCGGAGGTACCGTGCTTTCGGTACTTGGATCGGTCGGATCGTGAAGACGTTTGACTACATCAACCGCGTTGATATAAGGCTTCCGCTTACGGTCTACGAGGGTACGTAGACAAACACTCTTCCCTCTCGTTGCTATGCATCACCATGATCTTGCGTGTGTGTAGGAATTTTTTTGAAATTGCTACGTTTCCCAATAGTGGCATCCGAGCCTAGGTTTTATGGTTTGATGTTATTTGCACGAGTAGAACACAAGTGAGTTGTGGGCGATATAAGTCATACTGCCTACCAGCATGTCATACTTTGGTTCGGCGGTATTGTTGGATGAAGCGGCTCGGACCGACATTACGCGTACGCTTACGCGAGACCGGTTCTCCCGACGTGCTTTACACAAAGGTGGCTTGCGGGTGACTGTTTCTCCAACTTTAGTTGAACCGAGTGTGGCTACGCCCGGTCCTTGCGAAGGTCAAAACGGCACCAACTTGACAAACTATCGTTGTGGTTTTGATGCGTAGGTAAGATTGGTTCTTGCTTAAGCCCGTAGCAGCCACGTAAAACTTGCAACAACAAAGTAGAGGACGTCTAACTTGTTTTTGCAGGGCATGTTGTGATGTGATATGGTCAAGACATGGTGCTAAATTTTATTGTATGAGATGATCATGTTTTGTAACCGGGTTATCGGCAACTGGCAGGAGCCATATGGTTGTCGCTTTATTGTATGCAATGCAATCGCGATGTAATGCTTTACTTTATCACTAAGCGGTAGCGATAGTCGTGGAAGCATAAGATTGGCAAGACAACAACGATGCTACGATGGAGATCAAGGTGTCGCGCCGGTGACGATGGTGATCATGACGGTGCTTCAGAGATGGAGATCACAAGCACAAGATGATGATGGCCATATCATATCACTTATATTGATTGCATGTGATGTTTGTCTTTTATGCATCTTATCTTGCTTTGATTGACGGTAGCATAATAAGATGATCTCTCACTAAATTATCAAGAAGTGTTCTCCCTGAGTATGCACCGTTGCCAAAGTTCGCCGTGCCCAGACACCACGTGATGATCGGGTGTGATAAGCTCTACGTCCATCTACAACGGGTGCAAGCCAGTTTTGCACACGCAGAATACTCAGGTTAAACTTGACGAGCCTAGCATATGCAGATATGGCCTCGGAACACGGAGACCGAAAGGTCGAGCGTGAATCATATAGTAGATATGATCAACATAATGATGTTCACCATTGAAAACTAATCCATTTCACGTGATGATCGGTTATGGTTTAGTTGATTTGGATCACGTGATCACTTAGAAGATTAGAGGGATGTCTATCTAAGTGGGAGTTCTTTAAGTAATTTGATTAATTGAACTTAAATTTATCATGAACTTAGTACCTGATAGTATCTTGCTTATGTATGTTTGATTGTAGATAGATGGCCCGTGCTGTTGTTCCATTGAATTTTAATGCGTTCCTTGAGAAAGCGAAGTTGGAAGATGATGGTAGTAATTACACGGACTGGGTCCGTAACTTGAGGATTATCCTCATTGCTGCACAGAAGAATTACGTCCTAGAAGCATCGCTGGGTGCCAGGCCTGCTATTGGAGCAACACCAGATGTTATGAACGTCTGGCAGAGCAAAGCTGATGACTACTTGATAGTTCAGTGTGCCATGCTTTACGGCTTAGAATCGGGACTTCAACGACGTTTTGAATGTTATGGAGCATATGAGATGTTCCAGGAGTTGAAGTTAATATTTCAAGCAAATGCCCGGATTGAGAGAAATGAAGTCTCCAATAAGTTCTATAGCTGCAAGATGGAGGAGAATAGTTCTGTCAGTGAGCATATACTCAAAATGTCTGGGTATAATAATCACTTGATTCAGATGGGAGTTAATCTTCGAGATGATTGCATCATTGACAGAATTCTCCAATCACTGCCACCAAGCTACAAGAGCTTCGTGATGAACTATAATATGCAAGGGATGAATAAAACTATTCCCGAGCTCTTCGCAATGCTGAAAGCTGCGGAGGTAGAAATCAAGAAGGAGCATCAAGTGTTGATGGTCAACAAGACCACTAGTTTCAAGAAAAAGGGCAAAGGGAAGAAAAAGGGGAACTTCAAGGAGAACGGCAAGCAAGTTGCTGCTCAAGAGAAGAAACCCAAGTCTGGACCAAAGCCTGAAACTGAGTGCTTCTACTGCAAGCAGAACTGCCCCAAGTATTTGGCGGATAAGAAGGATGGCAAGGTGAACAAAGGTATATGTGATATACATGTTATTGATGTGTACCTTACTAGAGCTCGCAGTAGCACCTGGGTATTTGATACTGGTTCTGCTGCTAATATTTGCAACTCAAAACAGGGACTATGGATTAAGCGAACACTGGCAAAGGACGAGGTGACGATGCGCGTGGGAAACGGTTCCAAAGTCGATGTGATCGCGGTCAGCACGCTACCTCTACATCTACCTTCGGGATTAATATTAGACCTAAATAATTGTTATTTGGTGCCAGCGTTGAGCATGAACATTATATCTGCATCTTGTTTGATGCGAGACGGTTATTCATTTAAATCAGAGAATAATGGTTGTTCTATTTATATGAGTAATATCTTTTATGGTCATGCACCTTTGAAGAGTGGTCTATTTTTGATGAATCTCGATAGTAGTAACACACATATTCATAATGTTGAAGCCAAAAGATGCATAGTTGATAATGATAGTGCAACTTATTTGTGGCACTGCCGTTTAGGTCATATCGGTATAAAACGCATGAAGAAACTCCATACTGATGGACTTTTGGAACCACTTGATTATGAATCACTTGGTACTTGCGAACCGTGTCTCATGGGCAAGATGACTAAAACACCGTTCTCCAGTACTATGGAGAGAGCAACAGATTTGTTGGAAATCATACATACCGATGTATGTGGCCCGATGAATATTGAGGCTCGTGGCGGATATCATTATTTTCTCACCTTCACAGATGATTTAAGAAGATATGGGTATATCTACTTAATGAAACACAAGTCTGAAACATTTGAAAAGTTCAAAGAATTTCAGAGTGAAGTTGAAAATCATCGTAACAAGAAAATAAAGTTTCTACGATCTGATCGTGGAGGAGAATATTTGAGTTACGAGTCTGGTGTACATTTGAAACAATGCGGAATAGTCTCGCAACTCACGCCACCCGGAACACCACAGCGTAATGGTGTGTCTGAATGTCGTAATCGTACTTTACTAGATATGGTGCGATCTATGATGTCTCTTACTGATTTACCGCTATCGTTTTGGGGTTATGCTTTAGAGACGGCCGCATTCACGTTAAATAGGGCACCATCAAAATCCGTTGAGACAACGCCTTATGAACTATGGTTTGGCAAGAAACCAAAGTTGTCGTTTCTTAAAGTTTGGGGCTGCGATGCTTATGTGAAAAAGCTTCAACCTGATAAGCTCGAACCCAAATCGGAGAAATGTGTCTTCATAGGATACCCAAAGGAGACTGTTGGGTACACCTTCTATCACAGACCGAAGGCAAGACATTCGTTGCTAAGAATGGATCCTTTCTAGAGAAGGAGTTTCTCTCGAAAGAAGTGAGTGGGAGGAAAGTAGAACTTGACGAGGTAACTGTACCTGCTCCCTTATTGGAAAGTAGTACATCACAGAAAACTGTTTCTGCGACACCTACACCAATAAGTGAGGAAGCTAATGATAATGATCATGAAACTTCAGGAAAAGATACTACTGAACCTCGTAGATCAACCAGAGTGAGATCCGCACCAGAGTGGTACGGTAATCCTGTTCTGGAAATCATGCTGCTAGATCATGATGAACCTACGAACTATGAAGAAGCGATGGTGAGCCCAGATTCCGCAAAATGGCTTGAAGCTATGAAATCTGAGATGGGATCCATGTATGAGAACAAAGTATGGACTTTGGTTGACTTGCCCGATGATCGGCAAGCAATTGAGAATAAATGGATCTTCAAGAAGAAGACTGATGCTGACGGTAATATTACTGTCTACAAAGCTCGACTTGTTGCAAAAGGTTTTCGACAAGTTCAAGGGGTTGACTACGATGAGACCTTCTCACCAGTAGCGATGCTTAAGTCTGTCCGAATCATGTTAGCAATTGTCGCATTTTATGATTATGAAATTTGGCAGATGGATGTCAAAACTGCATTCCTGAATGGATTTCTGGAAGAAGAGTTGTATATGATACAACCGTAAGGTTTTGTAGATCCAAAGGGAGCTGAGAAAGTGTGCAAGCTCCAGCGATCCATTTATGGACTGGTGCAAGCCTCTCGGAGTTGGAATAAGCTCTTTGATAGTGTGATCAAAGCATTTGGTTTTATACAGACTTTCGGAGAAGCCTGTATTTACAAGAAAGTGAGTGGGAGCTCTGTAGCATTTCTGATATTATATGTGGATGACATATTACTGATTGGAAATGATATAGAATTTCTGGATAGCATAAAGGGATACTTGAATAAGAGTTTTTCAATGAAAGATCTCGGTGAAGCTGCTTACATATTAGGCATAAAGATCTATAGAGATAGATCAAGACGCTTAATTGGACTTTCACAAAGCACATACCTTGACAAGATTTTGAAGAAGTTCAAAATGGATCAAGCAAAGAAAGGGTTCTTGCATGTGTTACAAGGTGTGAAATTGAGTCAGACTCAATGCCCGACCACTGCAGAAGATAGAGAGAAAATGAAAGATGTTCCCTATGCTTCAGCCATAGGCTCTATCATGTATGCAATGCTGTGTACCAGACCTGATGTGTGCCTTGCTATAAGTCTAGCAGGGAGGTACCAAAGTAATCCAGGAGTGGATCACTGGACAGCGGTCAAAAACATCCTGAAATACCTGAAAAGGACTAAGGATATGTTTCTCGTATATGGAGGTGACAAAGAGCTCATTGTAAATGGTTACGTTGATGCAATCTTTGACACTGATCCGAACGATTCTAAATCGCAAACCGGATACGTGTTTACATTAAACGGTGGAGCTGTCAGTTGGTGCAGTTCTAAACAAAGCGTCGTAGCGGGATCTACATGTGAAGCGGAATACATAGCTGCTTCGGAAGCAGCAAATGAAGGAGTCTGGATGAAGGAGTTCATATCCGATCTAGGTGTCATACCTAGTGCATCGGGTCCAATGAAAATCTTTTGTGACAATACTGGTGCAATTGCCTTGGCAAAGGAATCCAGATTTCACAAGAGAACCAAGAACATCAAGAGACGCTTCAATTCCATCCGGGATTTAGTCCAGGTGGGAGACATAGAGATTTGCAAGATACATACGGATCTGAATGTTGCAGACCCGTTGACTAAGCCTCTTCCACGAGCAAAACATGATCAGCACCAAGGCTCCATGGGTGTTAGAATCATTACTATGTAATCTAGATTATTGACTCTAGTGCAAGTGGGAGACTGAAGGAAATATGCCCTAGAGGCAATAATAAAGTTATTATTTATTTCCTTATATCATGATAAATGTTTATCATTCATGCTAGAACTGTATTAACCGGAAACATAATACATGTGTGAATACATAGACAAACATAGTGTCACTAGTATGCCTCTACTTAAACTAGCTCGTTAATCAAAGATGGTTATGTTTCCTAACCATAAACAAAGAGTTGTTATTTGATTAACAGGATCACATCATTAGGTGAATGATCTGATTGACATGACCCATTCCATTAGCTTAGCACCCGATCGTTTAGTATGTTGCTATTGCTTTCTTCATGACTTATACATGTTCCTATGACTATGAGATTCTGCAACTCCCGTTTGCCGGAGGAACACTTTGTGAGCTACCAAACGTCACAACGTAAATGGGTGATTATAAAGGTGCTCTACAGGTGTCTCCAAAGGTAGATGTTGGGTTGGCGTATTTCGAGATTAGGATTTGTCACTCCGATTGTCGGAGAGGTATCTCTGGGCCCTCTCGGTAATGCACATCACATAAGCCTTGCAAGCATTACAACTAATGAGTTAGTTGCGAGATAATGTATTACGGAACGAGTAAAGAGACTTGCCAGTGACGAGATTGAACTAGGTATTGAGATACCGACGATCGAATCTCGGGCAAGTAACATACCGATGACAAAGGGAACAACGTATGTTGTTATGCGGTCTGACCGATAAAGATCTTCGTAGAATATGTAGGAGCCAATATGGGCATCCAGGTCCCGCTATTGGTTATTGACTAGAGAGGTGTCTCGGTCATGTCTACATAGTTCTCGAACCCGTAGGGTCCGTATGCTTAACGTTCGTTGACGATATAGTACTATGTGAGTTATGTATGTTGGTGACCGAATGTTGTTCGGAGTCCGGGATGAGATCACGGACATGACGAAGAACTCCGGAATGGTCCGGAGATAAAGTTTGATATATGGGATAATAGTGTTTGGTCACCGGAAGGGTTCCGGAAATCACCGGAAGGGGTTCCGGATGTTTCCCGAAATGTTTGGGTACGAGAACACTTTATTTGGGCCAAAGGGGAAAGCCCACAAGGTTTTTGGAAAGTGCAAAAGGAAGTTTTGCGGAGTCCAGGGGCCAGATGCCAGGGTCCCTGGCGTCTGGGTCCAGACGCCAGGAACCCTGGCGTCTGGCCCTGGAGTCCGAGAAGGACTCTTGCCTTTCAGGTGAAACCGACTTTGTGGAGGCTTTTACTCCAAGTTTCGACCCTAGGGCTCAACATATAAATAGAGGGGCAGGGCTAGCACCAAAGACACATCAAGAAACACCAAGCCGTGTGCCGGCAACCCCGTTCCCTCTAGTTTATCCTCCGTCATAGTTTTCGTAGTACTTAGGCGAAGCCCTGCGGAGATTGTTCTTCACCAACACCGTCACCACGCCATCGTGCTGCCGGAACTCATCTACTACTTCGCCCCTCTTGCTGGATCGAGAAGCCGAGGACGTCACCGAGCCGTACGTGTGCAGAACTCGGAGGTACCGTGCTTTCGGTACTTGGATCAGTCGGATCATGAAGATGTTCGACTACATCAACCGCGTTGATATAACGCTTCCGCTTACGGTCTACGAGGGTACGTAGACAAACACTCTTCCCTCTCGTTGCTATGCATCACCATGATCTTGCGTGTGCGTAGGAAATTTTTTGAAATTACTACGTTTCCCAACAGCAATCTCCATCAACATCTTCACCAGCACCATCTCATCTCCAAACCCTGGTTCATCTCTTGTATCCAATTCTTGTCTCAAAGTCGGGATTGGTGCTAGTAGGTTGCTAGTAGTGTTGATTACTCCTTGTAGTTGATGCTAGTTGGTTTATTTGGTGGAAGATCATATGTTCAGATCCTATATGCATATTATTACCCCTCTGATTATGAACATGAATATGCTTTGTGAGTAATTACGTTTGTTCCTGAGGACAAGGGAGAAGTCTTGCTATTAGTAGTCATGTGAATTTGGTATTCATTTGATATTTTGATAAGATGTATGTTGTCTAGCCTCTAGTGGTGTTATGTGAACGTCGACTACATAACACTTCACCGTTATTTGGGCCTAGAGGAAGGCATTGGGAAGTAATAAGTAGATGATGGGTTGCTAGAGTGACAAAAGCTTAAACCCTAGTTTATGCGTTGCTTCATAAGGGGCTGATTTGGATCCACATGTTTCATGCTATGGTTAGGTTTACCTTAATACTTTTCTTGTAGTTGCGGATGCTTGCAATAGAGGTTAATCATAAGTGGGATGCTTGTTCAAGTAAGAACAGCACCCAAGCACTGGTCCACCTACATATCAAATTATCAAAGTATCGAACGCGAATCATATGAACGTGATGAAAACTATCTTGACGATATTCCCATGTGTCCTCGGGAGCGCTTTTCCTATTATAAGAGTTTGTTCTGGCTTATCCTTTGCTACAAAAGGATTGGGCCACCTTGCTGCACTTTATTTACTTTTGTTACTTGTTGCTTGTTACAATTTATCCTATCACAAAACTATCTGTTACCACTTATTTCAGTACTTGCAGAGAATACCTTGCTGAAAACCGCTTATCATTTCCTTCTGCTCCTCGTTGGGTTCGACACTCTTACTTATCGAAAGGACTACAATAGATCCCCTATACTTGTGGGTCATCAGTGTGCTGGAGCTGGGTCGGTTGAAGCTTATCATCCTGCAGCCACACAGGGTCACATCGGCTCATCGAGCCATGTTCCCTTGTCATCTAGGTTGGTTGAGGGGGAGGAGGAGGCCACACATGAAGAAAGAGGAGGAGGAGGCCTATCATGAGGAAGAGGAGGTTGAGAGCAATGGGGAGGAGGAGTATGATGAAGATTATGGACCTCCACCAACTCAATCATCTGAACCATCTCAGCTGCCGAAGAGGAATCCGAAGAAGAAGGATTTGTTGAGTCCGGATGAGGGAGTCCTGGACTAAGGGGTCCTCAGGCGTCTGGTCTGCTGGGCATGGGCCAGACTATTGGACCATGAAGATACAAGATGGAAGACTTTCTCCCGTGTCCGGATAGGATTCTTGTTTGCGTGGATGGCAAGCCAGGAAGCCGGATATACTATTTCCCTTCTATGTAACTGACTTCATATAACCCTAGTCCCCTCCAGTGTCTATATAAACTGGAGGGTTTAGTCTGCAAAGACAATCATAATCAGATAAGCTAGACTTCTAGGGTTTTAGCCATTACGATCTCGTGGTAGATCAACTCTTGTAACCCCCATACTCATCAATATTAATCTAGCAGGACGTAGGGTTTTACCTCCATCGAGAGGGCCCGAACCTGGGTAAACATTGTGTTCCCTGTCTCCTGTTACCATTAACCTCAGGCGCACAGTTTGGGACCCCCTACCCGAGATCCGTCGGTTTTGACACCAACATTGGTGCTTTCATTGAGAGTTCCGCTGTGTCGTCGCCAAGAGGTTCGATGGCCCCGTCAATCATCCACAAAAACATTGTCCAGGGAGAAACCTTCCTCCCCGAACAAATCATCGTGTTCGACAGCTTCGCACTGCGGGCCAACTCGCTTGGCCATCTAGAGCAGATCGATAGCTACGCCCCTGGCCATCAGGTCAGATTTGGAAGCTTGAACTACGTCGCGGACATCCGCGGAGACTTGATCTTCGACGGATTCGAGACCGCAGAAGTAGCCGCTCCCTATCACCACAATGAACATGGCTTAAATCTGTCATTGAACTACACCCAGGAGATAGAACCTACAACTACTCCAGCTCTAGATCTGGAGCAGGTCACGCCATCCGAGGACGAGAGGCTCAACCCCGCCACGGAGGCTGCAGACTCAGCGGCGTTGGAGCCGCACACAGACCCAACCTCAAGTAAGATCTATGTTGCCAGAACCTCGGACACACTTCCGGCTACAGGTTCCGAAGCATGTGCATCCGCGCACGACGAGCTTGACCGGGCATCGATCGTTGAATTCAGCTCCACGGACATCTTCCGGCACTCGCCTTTGGGTGATGTGCTAAACTCATTAAAAACACTCTCCTTAGCGGGGGCCTCACAACTGAATTATATCCGGTTTGAACTGGAGGCTGATGACGAATTTCGCTTCCCACCCCCCGCCCACTTAATAGCCATTGTCGAAGACTTAACTGACATGCTCGATTATGGCTCCAACGACATCGACGGTATGGACGACGATGCCAGAGAAGAAGAGGCCCAAAACCCGCCGTTTGCCGGACGCTGGACGGCCACTTCCTCGTATGACGTATACATGGTGGATGCACCAAAAGAGAATAGCGGCGATGACAAGGAAGATCCAGTTGAGGATAAACCTCCCGAGATACAACCAAAGCACCAGCGTCAATGGCGCCGCTCTAAGTCACGCCGCAGCAAAGACAGCAACACCGGCACAGGAGAAGATAACACTCCGGACGGTGCCGAAGACAATGAAAACCCCGTTGAGGCAACTTCCGAACAAGATGAACGGGAAGACGGGCAAGTTAGCCCTGATGAACAAGCCACGCACGAAGACTCGGAGGACAGTAATTATCTTCCGCTCTCCGAGGATGAGGAAAGCCTCGGCACCGAGGATTTTATCGTGCTTGAGGAACCTCTTGAACAGGAGCGCTTCAAGCGCCAGTTAATAGCCACTGCCTAGAGCCTGAAAAAGAAACAGCAGCAGCTTTAAGCTGGTCAAGATCTGCTCAATGATAGATGGACTGATGTCCTGGCGGCCTAGGAATAAGGCCTCAAGCGCCCAGTCAAAAGTTACCTGAAGCGCAAATTTCTACCTCAGTTCAATGACGAGGCACTGGAGCATGTACCATCATCGCGCAATGCGGCTGACTGACCAGCACGGGGTCGGGATAAAGCGGCAACTCAAGCCAAACACTAGCCCGCCTTACCTCACCGTAAAGGCAGAGACAAAACTACTCAGGGGTACACATATGCTCTCCGGCAGGGCCTAAAGAACAAAATAGGTCCGGCCAGATTGATCTACGGATCACGGGGGCGTGCCTCGACGTGCAACGACGGCTACCAAGCCAAACATGGCAAGTACAATTACGACCGAGCCGAAAGCCGCAAACGGACTCCATCCAAACTACGTCATGAACTGGCCCGATATAGAGGCGCCGCACACCCTCTCTGCTTCACTTATGAAGTCATGGAACATGAATTCCCAGAAGGGTTCAAACCCGTGAATATCGAATCATATGATGGAACCACAGACCCCGCGGTATGGATCGAAGACTTCACTCTCCATATTCATATGGCCCGCGATGATGACCTTCATGCCATTAAATACCTCCCCCTAAAGCTCAAGGGGCCAGCCCGGCACTGGCTGAACAGCCTGCCTGAAAGTTCCATTGGCAGCTGGGAGGACTTGGAATAAGCCTTCCTTGACAACTTTCAAGGTACATACGTTCGACCTCCGGATGCCGATGACTTAAGTCACATAATTCAAGATCCCGGAGAGTCGGCCGGGAAACTCTAGACTAGGTTCTTAACTAAAAAGAACCAGATCGCCGACTGTCCGGATGCCGAAGCCTTGGCGGCCTTCAAACACAGCATCCGGGATGAATGGCTCGCCCGCCACCTCGGCCAAGAGAAGCCGAAGTCCATGGCAGCCCTTACGGTCCCGCTTTTGTGTGGGCGAAGATAGTTGGCTAGCCCGTAGCAATAACAGGGAAAGCGAACCTGGCACCGCGGAAGCCAAGAGCAGCAACGGCAAGCCCCAATGCAATAGACACAAGCGTCGAAGCAACGGTGATAATACCGACGACATGGCGGTCAACGCCGGATTTAGCGGCTCCAAGTCCGGCCAGCGGAAGAAGCCATTCAAAAGGAACAATTCGGGCCCATCCAGCTTGGACCGCATACTCGATCGCCTATGCCAGATACACGGCACTCCTGACAAACCAGCCAACCATAACAACAGAGACTGTTGGGTTTTCAAACAGCTTGGCAAATTAAATGCCAAGAACAAGGAGAAGGGGTCGCAAAGCGAAGATGGCGACGAGGAGCCCCGGCCACCGAACACAGGGGGGCAGAAAAAGTCCCCCCCCCCAAGTTAAAACGGCAAACATGATATATGCAAGCGCGCGCTCAGGGACGTCTACGCGATGGAGCTAGTCGCCCCAAAGTTTAACCCGTGGTCTTCCTGCCCGATCACTTTTGATCGCAGGGATCATACGACCAGTATCCGTCATGGCGGCTCAGCCCCACTGGTCCTCGACCCAATAATTGATGGATTTCACCTCACGCGAGTCCTCATGGATGGTGGCAGCAGCCTGAACCTGCTCTATCAGGATACATCGCGCAAAATAGGCATTAATCCATCAAGAATTAAGCCCACAAGGACTACCTTTAAAGAAGTCATACCAGGTGTAGAGGCCCACTATACGGGCTCAATCACACTAGAGGTTCTCTTCGGATCTCCGGACAATTTCCAAAGCGAAGAGCTAATCTTCGATATCGTCCCCTTTCACAGCGGCTATCACGCACTGCTCGGACGAACCGCATTTGCATGCTTCAGTGTGGTGCCACACTATGCTTATCTTAAGCTTAAGATGGCCGGTCCACGCAGCATCATAACAGTCAATGGGAACACGGAACGCTCCCTCCCTACCGAGGAGCACACCGCCGCGTTAGCAGCAGAAATACAGAGCGGCCTCCTCAAGTAGAACCTTAATTCGTCGGCCGAACTCCCAGACACTGTCAAACGAGTCCTGACTACTCTACAGCAGGACAGCCTAGCTCATCAAGAGCGCGACTAGCAACTCGGCCGCCGTCCCCGTCCCAACCAAGAAGCGGCATTCGTACCGCGCGTACATAACTATGCACTCAAAATACCATAGGCATAGACGGAGGCATAACTATCTTGCGATCCATAATACAGCTCGACCGCTCCTGGACACACATACTTTCCATTTTTCCTTTTTATCCTTTGCAGGTCCCTTTTCCATAGGTTTTTTCTAACGACCTGATCATCGGTCCTCTCGGCAGGATGGATATACCAAGATGGCAAGAAGCACTGGCGTACAAGGGAATTCTTATATGGTCTCTTTAACGATCACTCTACCTGCCTTCAGGACCCTCACGCAGCTGTCCCTTGGTCAGGGCATGTCAAATAGCCCGGTTGCTTATTGCACCACTTGTACGAATACGCTTCGACGTATTAATCAAACTATAATGGAAACAGTTTGCGGCCCAACTTCTGCGGCACTGGCTTACTACCCTTTTGCCCTTTTCTTTGATGATTTTCTCAAAGTTGCGACCGTACACTTTGGTACGCTTTAATCTGCCAGGGCCTTCATTGCGACCCATAATACGGCAACAAAGTCCGAACAATTCCTACAACATAGTTCGGCAACCCGAATTTAGCATTATATGCACTGGCTCCGAATCATGTCTTTGGTCAATAGTTGGGTTGCCCGGCTCTTGTGCTTACTACCTTACGTTCCGCTATATCGGCTAGGGTAGTAAAGGGAGAACTACTGCGATTGTGTCCTGGTTTATCCGGATGAGCACCTCAGTAGACAAAGCTGAAAATTGACTATCATGATACGGCGAGAGCCGGTCAGCTCTTCAGAGGGTTCAAATCTTTAGCGATTATTTCCGCATTATGTGATGAATCGGCTTTTTACCCGATCAGGTGATTACAGTACTCTAGTTTGGACACTAGGGCTGCACCTAAAATTTTCATTGTAGAACTCCTCTTGCTAAGTGAGGGTGATAAAGCCACATAGTCTGATTGCCTGGTTCGTTGCGCTAAACACCTCCTTTAAGGACCAAACAAATTGGATCAAGAGTGTTTAGATTCCATCCTGAACACCCCCGTACTACCTACGTGGGGGCTGAAGCCGACGACTGTCCAACTCTCAAAATTCCATAAACATGGCCGAACAGGAGGTAAAATGTTAAACAAACATTATATTACATAGTCAAACTTGTTTTTATAATATAGGGCGAGACAATATAACATTATTCATTCAAAGATTACATCCTTCATACACTGCTCCGCCACCATGCAGGATCCCTCAAGGACTTTGCTAAAATATCGCTCGTGTGTGCGGTACTCCTTGCCCACGGGCGGTCCTTTGGTCGCAACCGTGGCAGCATTCATCTTCGCCCACAGCATCTTGACACGGGCGAAGGCCATCCGCACACCTTCGATACAAACCGACCGCTTGATGGCATCAAGCCGAGGGCAGGCATCGACTAGTCGCTTCACGAGACCGAAGTAGCTGCTGGGTATAGTATCGGTTGGCCATAGCCGGACTATCAAGTCATTCATGGCCAGTTCGGCCACCCTATGCAGTTTGACCAGCTGTTTTAGCTGGTCGCTCAAGGGCACCGGATGTTCTGATGCAAGGTATTGCGACCAGAACAGCTTCTCCGTCAAACTCCCCTCTTCAGCTCGGAAGAATTCAGCGGCGTCAGACACGTTGTGTGGCAGATCCACAAACGCCCTTGGAGAAATCCAAATCCGGGTCAGTAAGAGATACATCTTCTTCGCATACTTGCTCAGCATAATAAAAGCCTTACCCGCCGCGATCTTTTTGGCCTCCTGGATTTCCCGGAGGGCGCCTTGGGCCTCAGTCCGGGCCTCTTGTGTGCGTTGGCGGGCCCTCTCAACCTCGGACTCTCGGTCCGCATGCTGACGCTCCAAGGACTCGTATTTCTTCAAAGCATCCTGAAGCTCTTGCTGGACCTCCCCAACCCAGGACTCATGCTTTCTCCGGACAGCTCGTTCCTTTGCCGCCCTCTCCTCGGCCACGGCCAGTGCTTCCTTGAGGGTTTCAACCTCAGTCGCTGCTCCTACAAATATCACGGCAATACAATCAATATACATCGTTTATTCTTTCTGAATATACAGCAAGTCTCCACATACCTAGTTTGTCCTCCAGCTGCCTTTTCACAAGGCAAATCTCTTCTTCGGCCCGCTCAAGACTCTGCTTTAGTCCGGAGACCTCAACGGCATGAGAGGTGGCGGCCAACAGCGACACATGTGTTCATAAGACATATTTAGTTAGTTTTCTGTGAAAATTACTTGATCCTCTGTCCGGCTTTTCCTTTCCGAACACCGGAGAGTGTCTCAGGGGCTACACTGTCTATACTATGACCTTCCTTCTCGCATCGCTTACCTCAAAGCCTGTCAGCGGGCTGGTGCAGGCTTCGGTCAGTCCGCTCTTGACGGACTGAACCCTCTCATACACCGTACCCATAAGGATGCGGTGTTCCTCCACAATGGAAGCACCTCGCAACGCTTCCAGCGGATTATCCGGTGCCTCTGGCTGGACAGAGGTCACCGGCGGAATAGGCACACCTCCTTCTTTTGAAGGAGGTTGCTTATCAGATTCCGGAGCCGTATAGGTCTCCGGAACCATATTCGGCTGGGGTCTGAACTAGACACGACCCCCATCGCCAGTATCCATGGGGGTTCTCTCTCCCAGTTGTTCACCGGCCGAAGGGTCACCCTCTGGCGCCACCCAGACAGCCTCCTAAACCTCTTCCTGGCCCGGGAGGTCCTTTTGGACAGCACCTCGTCGTCACCCCTAGCTGTGGGAGATTGAGCGGCCGGCGTGACTCACTGGCCATCGCCTTTGAATCCAGCGAACCTCCTGACGAGGATCGCAGGGAGCTGTCGTGGGCCGAACTACAAGCGCATGATTTAAAGCGCTAAAACTGCGAACCGAAGAGGCCGAATACATGAATGTGTCAGAGTCTTCTGAGTACTCATGATGCGGCCAGGGGCTTGTTTCGGCGGCGTGGCTCTGTGCTGCTGTCAACGTCCCACGCGGAGTTGTCCGCAAGGGAGTTATTCCCCCTCTTGGACGCTTCTGCCTCCAGATTCGTGGACGCCGCCCTCTTCTTCTTTCCTCCTTCAGGGGGAGAGCTTCTTTCCTCCTCGTCCTCATCGTCGTCTTCGGCAGCGGAGGAGGGAGTCTCGTCGTCTTCGGACGTCCTGTACGAAGCTCCTTTGGGGCGGAGGCCACCCCGGGTCCCCTTGGCCTTCTTCTCCGATGGCTGGTAAGGCACCAGAACCAGCATCTTCGTCAGATGAGGGATGGCTAGTTCCTCGGGCAGCGGAGCCGGACACTCAATCCGCTCCGCTTTCTCTGTCCATACCTGAAAAAATTGCTAGTGGAGTTTAAGTATCTCCCTTGAATAAGCAACTAGAGGATACACCTTGAAACACAAAAGACTTACCGCACTGGCGGGATGGGCCAGATCGTGCCCGCGGTCCTCGTCCGTCTTCGGCGGTGTCTCATTGCCCTTGAAGAGCAACTTCCAGATATCTTCGTGTGTGGTTTCGAAGAGCATCTCCAAGGTCCGGTGCTTCTCTGGATCGAATTCCCACAAAGGGCAAGTCCGGCTCTGGCATGGAAGGATCCGCCGGATTAACATCACCTGGATCATGTTGACGAGCTTGATGTTCTTGTCCACCATGCTTTGGATGCGTGTTTGTAGCGCGATTAGCTCGTCTGACGAGGACCAATTTGGGCCCTTCTCTATCCAGGAGGTGAGCCGCATTGGAGCTCCGGACTTGAATTCGGGGGCTGCGGCCCAGGTGGTATCTCAGGGCTCTGTGATATAGAACCACAGTTTCTGCCACTCTTTGACGGTCTCCACAAAAGTACCCTTGGGCCATGTGACGTTGGGGAGTTTTCTCACCATGGCGCCTCCGCTCTCCGCGTGTTGGCTATCCACCACCTTCGGCTTCACGTTGAAGATCTTGAGCCACAGTCCGAAGTGGGGTGGAATACGGAGGAAAGCCTCACACACGACAATGAACGCCCAGATGTTGAGGAAATAGTTTGGAGCTAGATCATAAATCTAGCCCATAATAAAACATGAGTCCGCGGACGAAAGGGTGGAGAGGAAACCCTAACCCGTGGACAAAATAGGGGATAAACACCACCCTCTCATTGGGCTTCGGGGTGGGGACGATTTGCCCCTTGGCCGGAAGCCTATGGGCGATTTCCTTCGCCAGATACCCGGCCTCCCGAAGCTTGGTGATGTCCTTCTCCTTGACGGAGGAGGCCATCCATTTGCCTTGCGCTCCAGATTCGGACATGGTAGAGTGCTTTCTTGAGGCGGAAAAGACGAGGACTCGGGCGCTGGAGCTTGAGAATGGGAGGGAAAAGAGAAGGAGAGGGCGTGAGTGAAAGAGGGGAATCCTTATCTCTTTATAAAGGCAGTGAATATTAAGCCCCTCCCCACTCGCCTTGAACTTGCCTGTTCCCAAGGGCCATGCGAACGGCGCGGTTGGATTACCCACGCCCGTATTGATGAGAATCCCGCAATAGAGGTGTTGGGGAACGCAGTAATTTCGAAAAATTTCCTACGCACACGCAAGATCATGGTGATGCACAGCAACGAGAGGGGAGAGTGTTGTCTACGTACCAATGCAGACCGACTGTGGAAGCGATCACAAAACGTAGAGGAAGTAGTCGTACGTCTTCTTCCCGATCCGACCGATCCAAGCACCGTTACTCCGGCACCTCCGAGTTCTTAGCACACGTTCAGCTCGATGACGTTCCTCGGACTCCGATCCAGCAAAGCGTCGAGGAAGAGTTCCGTCAGCACGACGGCGTGGTGACGATCTTGATGTACTACCGACGCAGGGCTTCGCCTAAGCACTGTAACGGTATGATCGAGGTGGAATTTGGTGGCAGGGGGCACCGCACACGGCTAAGGAACGATCTCAAGGATCAAGTTGTGTGTCTTGGGGTGCCCCCTGCCCCCGTATATAAAGGCCAGGGGCAGGGGGTTCGGCCGGCTAGGAGGGAGGCGCAGGGAGGAGTCCTACTCCCACCGGGAGTAGGACTCCTCCCCTCCAATCCTATTCCAACTAGGACTCTTGGGGGGAAGGAGAAAGAGGGGGCCGGCCCACCTCTCCTAGTCCTATTAGGACTTGGGAAAGGGGGGGCGCCGGCTAGGCTTGTGGGCTGCCTCTTCTCTCTTTTCCACTAAGGCCCAATAGGCCCATTTGCCTCCCGGGGGGTTCCGGTAACCCTCCCGGTAATCCGGAAAAATCCCGATTTCACCCGGAACGCTTCCGGTGCCCAAACATAGGCTTCCAATATATCAATCTTTACGTCTCGACCATTTCGAGACTCCTCGTCATGTCCGTGATCTCATCCGGGACTCCGAACAACCTTCGGTACATCAAAATGCATAAACTCATAATAATTGTCATCGTAACGTTAAGCGTGCGGACCCTACGGTTCGAGAACAATGTAGACATGACCGAGACACGTCTCCGGTCAATAACCAATAGCGGGACCTGGATGCCCATATTGGCTCCTACATATTCTACGAAGATCTTTATCGGTCAGACCGCATAACAACATACGTTGTTCCCTTTGTCATCGGTATGTTACTTGCCCGAGATTCGATCGTCGGTATCCAATACCTAGTTCAATCTCGTTACCGGCAAGTCTCTTTACTCGTTCTGTAATACATCATCTCACAACTAACATATTAGTTGCAGTGCTTGCAAGGCTTATGTGATGTGTATTACCGAGAGGGCCCAGAGATACCTCTCCGACAATCGGAGTGACAAACCCTAATCTCGAAATACGCCAACCCAACATCTACCATTGGAGACACCTGTAGTACTCCTTTATAATCACCCAGTTACGTTGTGACGTTTGGTAGTACCCAAAGTGTTCCTCCGGCAAACGGGAGTTGCATAATCTCATAGTTATAGGAACATGTATAAGTCATGAAGAAAGCAATAGCAACATACTAAACGATCGGGTGCTAAGCTAATGGAATGGGTCATGTCAATCAGATCATTCAACTAATGATGTGACCTCGTTAATCAAATAACAACTCTTTGTTCATGGTTAGGAAACATAACCATCTTTGATTAACGAGCTAGTCTAGTAGAGGCATACTAGTGACACTCTGTTGGTCTATGTATTCACACATGTATTATATTTCCGGTTAATACAATTCTAGCATGAATAATAAACATTTATCATGATATAAGGAAATAAATAATAACTTTATTATTGCCTCTAGGGCATATTTCCTTCAGTCTCCCACTTGCACTAGAGTCAATAATCTAGATTACATAGTAATGATTCTAACAACCATGGAGCCTTGGTGCTGATCATGTTTTGCTCGTGGAAGAGGCTTAGTCAACGGGTCTGCAACATTCAGATCCGTATGTATCTTGCAAATCTCTATGTCTCCCACCTGGACTAAATCCCGGATGGAGTTGAAGCGTCTCTTGATGTGTTTGGTTCTTTTGTGAAATCTGGATTCCTTTGCCAAGGCAATTGCACCAGTATTGTCACAGAAGATTTTCATTGGACCCGATGCACCAGGTACGACACCTAGATCGGATATGAACTCCTTCATCCAGACTCCTTCGTTCGCTGCTTCCGAAGCAGCTATGTACTCCGCTTCACATGTAGATCCTGCTACGACGCTTTGTTTAGAACTGCACCAACTGACAGCTCCACCGTTTAAAGTAAACACGTATCCGGTTTGCGATTTAGAATCGTCCGGATCAGTGTCAAAGCTTGCATCAACGTAACCTCTTACGGTGAGTTCTTTGTCACCTCCATATACGAGAAACATATCCTTAGTCCTTTTCAGGTATTTCAGGATGTTCTTGACCGCTGTCCAGTGATCCACTCCTGGATTACTTTGGTACCTCCCTGCTAAACTTATAGCAAGGCACACATCAGGTCTGGTACACAGCATTGCATACATGATAGAGCCTATGGCTGAAGCATAGGGAACATCTTTCATTTTCTCTCTATCTTCTGCATTGGTCGGGCATTGAGTCTGGCTCAACTTCACACCTTGTAACACAGGCAAGAACCCTTTCTTTGCTTGATCCATTTTGAACTTCTTCAAAATCTTGTCAAGGTATGTGCTTTGTGAAAGTCCAATTAAGCGTTTTGATCTATCTCTATAGATCTTTATGCCTAATATGTAAGCAGCTTCCCCGAGGTCTTTCATCGAAAAACTTTTATTCAAGTATCCCTTTATGCTATCCAGAAATTCTATATCATTTCCAATCAGTAATATGTCATCCACATATAATATCAGAAATGCTACAGAGCTCCCACTCACTTTCTTGTAAATACAGGCTTCTCCAAAAGTCTGTATAAATCCAAATGCCTTGATCACACTATCAAAGCGTTTATTCCAACTCCGAGATGCTTGCACCAGTCCATAAATGGATCGCTGGAGTTTGCACACTTTGTTAGCTTCCTTTGGATCGACAAAACCTTCAGGTTGCATCATATACAACTCTTCTTCCAGAAATCCATTCAGGAATGCGGTTTTTACATCCATTTGCCAAATTTCATAATCATAAAATGCGGCAATTGCTAACATGATTCTGACAGACTTAAGCATCGCTACGGGTGAGAAAGTCTCATCGTAGTCAACTCCTTGAACTTGTCGAAAACCTTTTGCGACAAGTCGAGCTTTGTAGACAGTAACATTACCATCAGCGTCAGTCTTTTTCTTAAAGATCCATTTATTCTCAATTGCTTGCCGATCATCTGGCAAGTCAACCAAAGTCCATACTTTGTTCTCATACATGGATCCCATCTCAGATTTCATGGCTTCAAGCCACTTTGCGGAATCTGGGCTCACCATCGCTTCTTCATAGTTCGTAGGTTCATCATGATCTAGTAGCATGATTTCCAGAACAGGATTACCGTACCACTCTGGTGCGGATCTTACTCTGGTTGATCTACGAGGTACAGTAGTATCTTGATCTAAAGTTTCATGATCATTATCATTAACTTCCTCTCTTATTGGTGTAGGTCTCACAGAAACAGTTTTCTGTGATGTACTATTTCCCAATAATGGAGTAGGTACAGTTACCTCATCAAGTTCTACTTTCCTCCCACTCACTTCTTTCGAGAGAAACTCCTTCTCAAGAAAGTTTCCGAATTTAGAAACAAAAGTCTTGCCTTCGGATCTGTGATAGAAGGTGTATCCAATAGTTTCCTTTGGATATCCTATGAAGACACACTTCTCCGATTTGGGTTCGAGCTTATCAGGTTGAAGCTTTTTCACATAAGCATCGCAGCCCCAAACTTTAAGAAACGACAACTTTGGTTTCTTGCCAAACCACAGTTCATAAGGCGTCATCTCAACGGATTTAGATGGTGCCCTATTTAACGTGAATGCGGCCGTCTCTAAAGCATAACCCCAAAATGATAGCGGTAAATCAGTAAGAGACATCATAGATCGCACCATATCTAGTAAAGTACGATTACGACGTTCGGACACACCATTACGTTGTGGTGTTCCGGGTGGCGTGAGTTGCGAAACTATTCCACAATTTTTCAAATGTACACCAAACTTGTAACTCAAATATTCTCCTCCACGATCAGATCATAGAAACTTTATTTTCTTGTTACGATGATTTTCAACTTCACTCTGAAATTCCTTGAACTTTTCAAATGTTTCAGACTTATGTTTCATTAAGTAGATATACCCATATCTGCTTAAATCATCTGTGAAGGTGAGAAAATAACGATATCCGCCACGAGCCTCAATATTCATCGGACCACATACATCGGTATGTATGATTTCCAATAAATCTGTTGCTCTCTCCATAGTACCGGAGAACGGTGTTTTAGTCATCTTGCCCATGAGGCACGGTTCGCAAGTACCAAGTGATTCATAATCAAGTGGTTCCAAAAGCCCATCAGTATGGAGTTTCTTCATGCGCTTTACACCGATATGACCTAAACGGCAGTGCCACAAATAAGTTGCACTATCATTATCAACTCTGCATCTTTTGGCTTCAACATTATGAATATGTGTATTACTACTATCGAGATTCAATAAGAATAGACCACTTTTCAAGGGTGCATGACCATAAAAGATATTACTCATATAAATAGAACAACCATTATTCTCTAATTTAAATGAATAACCGTCTCGCATCAAACAAGATCCAGATATAATGTTCATGCTCAACGCTGGCACCAAATAACAATTATTTAGGTCTAATATTAATCCCGAAGGTAGATGTAGAGGTAGCGTGCCGACTGCGATCACATCGACTTTGGAACCGTTTCCCACGCGCATCGTCACCTCGTCCTTTGCTAGTGTCCGCTTATTCTGTAGTCCCTGTTTTGAGTTGCAAATATTAGCAACAGAACCAGTATCAAATACCCAGGTGCTACTGCGAGCATTAGTAAGGTACACATCAATAACATGTATATCACATATACCTTTGTTCACTTTGCCATCCTTCTTATCCGCCAAATACTTGGGGCAGTTCCGCTTCCAGTGACCAGTCTGCTTGCAGTAGAAGCACTCAGTTTCAGGCTTAGGTCCAGACTTGGGTTTCTTCTCTTGAGTAGCAACTTGCTTGCCGTTCTTCTTGAAGTTCCCCTTCTTCTTCCCTTTGCCCTTTTTCTTGAAACTCGTGGTTTTGTTAACCATCAACACTTGATGCTCCTTCTTGATTTCTACATCCGCAGCTTTCAGCATTGCGAAGAGCTCGGGAATAGTCTTGTTCATCCCTTGCATATTATAGTTCATCACAAAGCTCTTGTAGCTTGGTGGCAGTGATTGGAGAATTCTGTCAATGACGCAATCATCCGGAAGTGTAACTCCCAATTGAATCAAGTGATTATTATACCCAGACATTTTGAGTATATGCTCACTGACAGAACTGTTCTCCTCCATCTTGCAGCTATAGAACTTATTGGAGACTTCATATCTCTCAATCCGGGCATTTCCTTGAAATATTAACTTCAACTCCTGGAACATCTCATATGCTCCATGACGTTCAAAACGTCGTTGAAGTCCCGGTTCTAAGCCGTAAAGCATGGCACACTGAACTATTGAGTAGTCATCAGCTTTGCTCTGCCAGACGTTCATAACTTCTGGTGTTGCTCTTGCAGCAGGCCTGGCACTCAGCGGTGCTTCCAGGACGTAATTCTTCTGTGCAGCAATGAGGATAATCCTCAGGTTACGGACCCAGTCCGTGTAATTGCTACCATCATCTTTCAACTTTGCTTTCTCAAGGAACGCATTAAAATTCAACGGAACAACAGCACGAGCCATCTATCTACAATCAACATAAACTAGCAAGATACTATCAGGTACTAAGTTCATGATAATTTTAAGTTCAGTTAATTTACTTAAGAACTCCCACTTAGATAGACATCCCTCTAATCTTCTAAGTGATCACGTGATCCAAATCAACTAAACCATAACCGATCATCACGTGAGATGGAGTAGTTTTCAATGGTGAACATCAATATGTTGATCATATCTACTATATGATTCACGCTCGACCTTTCGGTCTCCGTGTTCCGAGGCCATATCTGTATATGCTTGGCTCGTCAAGTATAACCTGAGTATTCCGCGTGTGCAACTGTTTTGCACCCGTTGTATTTGAACGTAGAGCCTATCACACCCGATCATCACGTGGTGTCTCAGCACGAAGAACTTTTGCAACGGTGCATACTCAGGGAGAACACTTCTTGATAATTTAGTGAGAGATCATCTTATAATGCTACCGTCAATCAAAGCAAGATAAGATGCATAAAAGGATAAACATCACATGCAATCAATATAAGTGATATGATATGGCCATCATCATCTTGTGCTTTGTGATCTCCATCTCCGAAGCACCGTCATGATCACCATCGTCACCGGCGCGACACCTTGATCTCCATCGTAGCGTCGTTGTCGTCTCGCCAATCTTATGCTTCCACGACTATCACTACCGCTTAGCAATAAAGTAAAGCATTACATCGCGATTGCATTGCATACAATAAAGCGACAACCATATGGCTCCTGCCAGTTGCCGATAACTCGGTTACAAAACATGATCATCTCATACAATAAAATCAGCATCATGCCTTGACCATATCACATCACAACATGCCCTGCAAAAACAAGTTAGACGTCCTCTACTTTGTTGTTGCAAGTTTTACGTGGCTGCTACGGGCTTAAGTAAGAACTCATCTCACCTACGCATCAAAACCACAACGATAGTTCGTCAAATAGACTCCGTTTTAACCTTCTCAAGGACCGGGCGTAGTCACACTTGGTTCAACTAAAGTTGGAGAGACAGTCTTCCGCAAGCCATCTATGTGCAAAGCACGTCGAGGGAACCGGTCTCGCGTAAGAGTACGCGTAAGGTTGGTCCGGATCGTCTCAACCAACAATACCGCCGAACCAAAGTATGACATGCTGGTAGGCAGTATGACTTGTATCGCCCACAACTCACTTGTGTTCTACTCGTGCATATAACATCAAACCATAAAACCTAGGCTCGGATGCCACTGTTGGGGAACGCAGTAATTTCGAAAATTTTCCTACGCACACGCAAGATCATGGTGATGCACAGCAACGAGAGGGGAGAGTGTTGTCTACGTACCAACGCAGACCGACTGCGGAAGCGATCACAAAACATAGAGGAAGTAGTCGTACGTCTTCTTCCCGATCCGACCGATCCAAGCACCGTTACTCCGGCACCTCCGAGTTCTTAGCACACGTTCAGCTCGATGACGTTCCTCGGACTCCGATCCAGCAAAGCGTCGAGGAAGAGTTCCGTCAGCACGACGGCGTGGTGACGATCTTGATGTACTACCGACGCAGGGCTTCGCCTAAGCACTGTAACGGTATGATCGAGGTGGAATTTGGTGGCAGGGGGCACCGCACACGGCTAAGGAACGATCTCAAGGATCAAGTTGTGTGTCTTGGGGTGCCCCCTGCCCCCGTATATAAAGGCCAGGGGCAGGGGGTTCGTCCGGCTAGGAGGGAGGCGCAGGGAGGAGTCCTACTCCCACCAGGAGTAGGACTCCTCCCCTCCAATCCTATTCCAACTAGGACTCTTGGGGGGAAGGAGAAAGAGGGGGCCGGCCCACCTCTCCTAGTCCTATTAGGACTTGGGAAAGGGGGGCGCCGGCTAGGCTTGTGGGCTGCCTCTTCTCTCTTTTCCACTAAGGCCCAATAGGCCCATTTGCCTCCCGGGGGGTTCCGGTAACCCTCCCGGTAATCCGGAAAAATCCCGATTTCACCCGGAACGCTTCCGGTGCCCAAACATAGGCTTCCAATATATCAATCTTTACGTCTCGACCATTTCGAGACTCCTCGTCATGTCCGTGATCTCATCCGGGACTCCGAACAACCTTCGGTACATCAAAATGCATAAACTCATAATAACTGTCATCGTAACGTTAAGCGTGCGGACCCTACGGTTCGAGAACAATGTAGACAAGACCGAGACACGTCTCCGGTCAATAACCAATAGCGGGACCTGGATGCCCATATTGGCTCCTACATATTCTATGAAGATCTTTATCGGTCAGACCGCATAACAACATACGTTGTTCCCTTTGTCATCGGTATGTTACTTGCCCGAGATTCGATCGTCGGTATCCAATACCTAGTTCAATCTCGTTACCGGCAAGTCTCTTTACTCGTTCTGTAATACATCATCTCACAACTAACATATTAGTTGCAGTGCTTGCAAGGCTTATGTGATGTGTATTACCGAGAGGGCCCAGAGATACCTCTCCGACAATCGGAGTGACAAACCCTAATCTCGAAATACGCCAACCCAACATCTACCATTGGAGACACCTGTAGTACTCCTTTATAATCACCCAGTTACGTTGTGACGTTTGGTAGTACCCAAAGTGTTCCTCCGGCAAACGGGAGTTGCATAATCTCATAGTTATAGGAACATGTATAAGTCATGAAGAAAGCAATAGCAACATACTAAACGATCGGGTGCTAAGCTAATGGAATGGGTCATGTCAATCAGATCATTCAACTAATGATGTGACCTCGTTAATCAAATAACAACTCTTTGTTCATGGTTAGGAAACATAACCATCTTTGATTAACGAGCTAGTCTAGTAGAGGCATACTAGTGACACTCTGTTGGTCTATGTATTCACACATGTATTATGTTTCCGGTTAATACAATTCTAGCATGAATAATAAACATTTATCATGATATAAGGAAATAAATAATAACTTTATTATTGCCTCTAGGGCATATTTCCTTCAAGAGGGACACGATCTCTACTTTGACAAGACGTGCCAATAAAGCCGCATCTCGGAATATGGAGCGGCAAGCCAAAAAACGATTCGAAATAACGACCGGGAGGTGATGTAGTATTACATTGCAAGAAGTTGTCAGCGGATTGGACTCGTGAAATATTATATTATCTGAAGTGGTGTGCGGAACTTGTTTTGTAGATCCAGACACGATCTTGGTGTTCGAAGACTGTGTCGGAGTATTCGGAGGAGGAACCCGCCTTGCAATGCTGAAGACAATCTGCGCGCCAGACACCTCGTCATTGAAGCCTGGTTCAGGGGCTACTGAGGGAGTCCTGGACTAAGGGGTCATCGGGCGTCCGGTCTATTGGGCATCGGTCGGACTATTGGACCATGAAGATATAAGATAGAAGACTTTCTCCCGTGTCCGGATAGGACTCTTCTTTACGTGGATGGCAAGCCAGGCGGCCGGGTAGTATACTACTTCCCTTCTATGTATCTGACTTTGTATAACCCTAGTCCCCTCCGGCGTCTAAATAAAATGGAGGGTTTAGTCTGTAAAGACAATCATAATCAGATAGGCTAGACTTGTAGGGTTTTAGCCATTACGATCTCGTGGTAGATCAACTCTTATAAACCCCATACTCATCAATATTAATCTAGCAGGACGTAGGGTTTTACCTCCATCGAGAGGGCCCGAACCTGGGTAAACATTGTGTTCCCTGTCTCCTGTTACCATCAACCTCAGACGCACAGTTCGGGACCCCCTACCCGAGATCCGCCGGTTTTGACACCGACACCGGACCCTTTCCAGAGACCGGTTACTCGACGACCCAAGAAGAAGACCAAAGAGACTCGTTCAAAGAGGAACGAGGACCGTACCTCCAAGAGGAGCAGAAGCAAGTAATTCTGCTCTTGAATACTTGGCTCTTGTAGTTGTCTAGTGGTTGTGAAACTATGTGGAACTATGTGTTTGCTATTTGTGAAACTATGTGTTTGCTATTTGTGAAACTATGTGGAACTCCGTTTGCTAATGAGTTGAACTTCGTTTGACATGTCTATTTAGTTCAACTTTTATTAATGTGTATGTGATGCCCAACTTTAATTGTTTGAGATCTGTTTTTCTGACTCTATATCAGTGTTGTGATATTGTTTTTGAAAAGAAGCAAGCAATTAAACCTGTAAATCCTAAAACACAGGACCCTACCACCAAGGACCCTGGCGGTAGGGTCACACAGCCTACCGCCAACCCCCCTGGCGGTAGGTGGCCACTGCAATTTTTCGTTACAGAAGCTTTCCAAGGCAAAAACCCAAGCCACCCCCTACCGTCAAAGGTTCTGGCGGTAGGGTCAGACAAGCTGCCGTCAGGGTCCCTGTCGGTAGGGTAGTTATCCACGTCAGCACGGGCAAACGGCCGCCGTCCCCCTCCGTCGCACCCTACCGTCAGGGACCCTGACGGTAGCCTGTCTAACCCTACCGCCATGACCCTTGACGGTAGCGAAAGGGTCAAATCCCGAAAATCTTTCCAATTGGGGTCAGATCCTGAATTAGTATACAAAAAGGGTCAAAACATGAAATTTTGCCTCGGCACACAACCAGCTAACAATAGAACAGACGAGCTCATGATCAGAGCAGGGCGAGTTAGTTGGGCCAGTCCCCTGTACCGTGACTTTACCTTCACACAAGTATCATACGGACCTACGGCTGAGGTTGGTCAGGCCAGGGCCCCCAACAGCACTGGCTCTGCACTGCACAGCAGCTTCCATGCATGCATTGCATCCCCAGCCACGACGTACAGTTCGTGGAGTACTTAATAACGGGAGGAGGAAGCGTAAAGCCTAGGCCTTCGCCGATATTTTACTCAGGGAAAGGTACACTCGATCGACGATGCCCTCACAGATCCTGAATTCCATAATGGGCTAGTGCATAATCACCAACCCTTAACCGTAGCCCATGGCCCCATTATCGCATGCACGATGATCTCACTCTCAGGCATATGTTCAGCTCCCCTGATCACTCACTAGCTCCCACCCAACCCACTGATCAACCCCATCATTCCAAATCAAGTATTATACAATTATACTAGCACTAGCTAGTTAAATTATCTTTTACCAAATGGGATTATTGGCTTAAAAATGATGTGAACAAGTTGTGGACATGTCGATTTTGGAGGGAGGGAGGGAGGGAGCAGGCAGCAAGATTCCAATGGAAGAAACCAAAAGGAGGGCAGCAAGTTGGGGCAGGAGGAGGAGGGCTAACAAGAAGACAGATCAGAGACGGGTGAGTGAGGACAGGTGCGGCACCAACCAGCAGCAACCCATCTACCCTAGCCAGTGGCCACGCCGATGCGGCGCACACGGGCTACTCCTACCTGCATGGGTACAAAACTGACAATTTGTCACGTACCCGCTGCACCAACGCCCCCATTAATAGTTGAGCTCGCCGGCGAGTTCCCTCCCTCCCAGCTCCTCCTCCCACTCGCACCAGCATCATCATCATCAATTGGTTAGCTGCGAGCTCCTCAAGATGCATGCTACCAGATAGGTGGCAGTACAGGGCCGTGGAGTGTGCGTGCGTGTGTGTTGGTTCGTCGCCATGGTTGCAGAGATGGGAGAAGCAGTGCCGGCAGCAATGGTGGAGGCAGAGGTGGTGGGAGGGGGAAGCCATGGCGAGGCGCTGATGGTGCTCCAGACTCTGGCGTCGTCTTGTTTAAGCTGCTCCGTCCCGCAGTTCCCGACCAAGTGGAATTCCGTCAAGGACAAGCTCCGGCAGCTCTGCTCCGGCCTCAGTTTGCTGCGCAGCAATGGCGGCGACGGCGAAGATGAGGAGGAGGTGGAGGGGGAAGAACATCGCCATGTGCTGGCTCAGTTTCTGCAGTCTGCTTCGGCCACCGTGAGGGGCATCCTGGACGTGGCCTCGCAGTGCAGCGACGGCACGTACGGCGGCGGGCGGCTGCGCCTGCGGAGCGACATGGACGGCCTGAGCGCCAAGCTGGAGGCGCACGTGCGGCAGCTCAAGGAGATGGCCTCCTCCGGCGCGGCCACGTCGCCGTCGCAGGCCATCGTCGCGGTGCGGCCGGGCGCCGACGCGGGCGTCGCCGAGAAGCGGTTCTTCCTCAAGGACCTCTTCTCCCGGATCAGGATCGGCGGGCCCGTGCAGAGGGCGCAGGCGCTGGCCACCATCGCGGAGCTCATGTCGGAGGACGAGGCGTGCGTGCGGGTGGTGGCGCTCGACGTGGACGACGGCGTCGCCGTGCTCGCCGGCTTCCTCGAGTCGCGGGACCCGCGCGTCCAGGAGGAGGCCGCGGGCGCGGTGGCCGTCGTGGCGGGGTCCGACTCGTACAGGGGCATGCTGGTGAAGGCCGGCGTGATCGCGCCGCTGGTGCAGGTGCTGGAGAACGCGGGCGGCGTGGGCGCAGCCACGGCGCTCGCCAGGGAGCGCGCGGCGCAGGCGCTGCGGGAGCTGACGGAGAACTCGGACAACGTGTGGGCCGTGTGCGCGCACGGCGGCGTCACGACGCTCCTCCACGCCTGCGCCGACGCCGGCAGCGGCGGCCGGCTGCTCAGCTCCTCCTTCGCCGTGCTCCGCAACCTGAGCAGGGTGGAAGAAGTAAAGATGTTCATGGTGGAGCAGGGCGTGGTGACCGAGCTGGTCAAGCTCTCGCAGAAGATGGAGGAGGTGCGCAAGCTGGGCGCCGTGGAGCTGCTCCACGCCATGGCGCTCGACGACGCCGACGTGAGAGAAGAAGCCATCGGCATGGGGGTGATCCAGTCACTCCTCCAGCTGATATACCCGGACCTCCCCTACTCCTACAAGGCGCGCGAGGTGGCCCTCGCGGCCATCTGGTTCTTCTGCTTCTCCTCGGCGAGCTCCATGGACGACCTCACCAGCTCCGACGTGCTCGGCTGGCTGCTCCACTACCTCAACCACGGCGACTACGCGGTGCTCGACTGCACGCTCAAGATCCTGCGCCACCTCGCGGAGGCCTCGGAGGAGTACAGCCGGATGATGGCCCGGGCCGGGTACTTCCCCGCGCTCGCCGGCCTGCTCGCCGCGAAGTCCTTCCGGGTGCGGGAGATGGCGGCGCAGGTGCTGTCCAGCCTGCTGGCGCTGCACGGGAACCGGGTCATCTTCATCCAGGACGGCGACAACCTGGACCGGCTGCTGCAGCTGCTGGACCCGTCCGAGGGCAAGCTGATGGCCAAGGGCCTCATCCTCTCCGCCGTCACGTCGCTGGCCGAGACCGGCGCCGGGAGGAAGAAGATCGTGTCGTCGGAGCACTTCGGGTGCCTCAAGGCGCTCGCCGACTCCGGCGACCCCGACGCCAAGAAGGTCGTCAAGAAGATCGCCAACAGCAGCAGGCTGCAGTCCATGTTCAGCAAGATATGGAGCGCCTAAGTTATTTCCTGACAACCATTTCATACTAAGATGCCTTCACTAAACACCCCTTTAATTTGCTTAGCTTTAGTACATTTGATTTGATGTCTATAGTTACCCCCTCCCTTTTCTTATCCACCATTGTGATTCCCTTGTGCTGTACATTGCAACTTCAGTGAAACTCAAGTTTTGTCATCAGTCTTGTGTGATGATCAGCACTTGGAAGTTGTAAGTCCAGTGCTTGTTTCAGATATTTTCTTGTACGCTACTACGTTGAACTGTCAACTCTGACAAGTCCAGCAAATTACAGCAGCAAATGTATCCAAACACACTCCATAGTCCACAGGCATCTCAGCAGTTTTGTCAAGATCGACAGAGAGCAAGTGGAGATTATGGGCAAGCTGACAAACCAACGGATTAACTACCAGCTGCGGTTACTCCATCACTGCAAAACGCCAGATAAATACCAAGACAAGAAGATGTTGTCCTACTATCGACCTAGAGATTCCTTCTTTATCTTTCCATCTCAGGTTTATCATCCCGTGATGCATCAAGATGTGCACGTGAATCACTCCAGCGAGGGCTTGTCCAGGCTTCTAGCTGTTTGTATTTGTGCTCTGTGGCTCAAATTTATCCCTGGAGCCAAAGTGATCACTGGATCTTGGTTCACGTGTCTCCGGCAATGCTGAATTATTAGTGAATTTTCAGTGGATTTGGACTTGGTCCATCTTTTGTTTGTTGTTGTTAATGAGAACACTTGTCCGACTCACTTGCAGCTGCAGTGAACCTCCACTTTCACTGTTCTTATTATATTCTCAGCTAATGTATATTGCCTATGCATGAACTGTAGCACTAGACGTACTATAGTACTGAAAGTCTGAAAATACAGTTTCTAACAGAGGAAACACTGTTTGCACGTGAAAGGAGAATTATTTCAACAAGCTTTGCAAACAACCTAAGAGCAGAATATCCTCCTGCAAACAGCAGGTTTCATCCAAGGACGCAGAGAGAAATAACAGAGTACTTCTCACCCAAGTTATTTATACTTATATGCCATGTTTAATAATGCTAATAAGGGGATTCTTGTATCAAATGACAGGCATCCGATGAATGGCCTGCATGCTGTTTTCATATGTTTTTGGGCAGATGCCAATTAGTAAATTCAGTATGATCCCATTAGTAATTTATACAGCTCTCCTGCTGCCACACAAATATACTATCAATTTTTTACATATCCTAGTTGGATTTAATGAGAACATTTGTCCCACTGAACTGATGAATTTGGAGCCATGCTTACTTGGTCCATCATTTTGCTTGTTTTTACTTTTTAGTGACTTGTCCGACTCAGGAACCTCCATTTACACACTCCTTGTCATCTTCTCAGCTATGCTTACTACTGCCGTATTGTAGTATACTGAAACTACAGCTTATACTAGAGCACATGTATGCTGTAATGAATTTGTGGAGAGAATGACTAAATAAGAAATGCTACTCATCAGCCATTTGCTTACCAAGGAGAAAAATACTTTAATTTCAGCAAGCTTTGGAAATGGCAGCATATGAATGTAGCAGCAGCCTATCTAACACACTGCAAAAAGCCTCACCCAAATGCTCAAATCAAACAAGCACTATGATCGATCAAGAACGGGTCAAAATCAAACTAATGCCCCGTTGCTCAAAGCTTCTGCTGGGTGAGATCCCTCGCTTTTCATTTTTATTTGTTGGGTTTCTCTTTGTGCCTACTAAGTTTCAGAAAGATAAAGTTCAGTATGATCACATTAGTAATCCCTACGGATCTCTATGAGTTTCCTTCCTACTGCCACGTATCATTTTTTGCATATACAAGGTTAACATCAGTTCTGCATCAGGAATCGGGATGTGTGTGCATTAGTTTTCAGAATGTTGTCAGCCAGCCATGCATTAGCTACATGTATGTTGTTCCCAATATGACTCATTCTGTTTTAACTATAGATAGATAGACGATGGTGCCACTAAAATCTTTCTTTATCTTTCCCTGCCAATTTTAGCATCCCGTGATACTTCAAGATGAGCACGTGAATTAACAGCATCGCCTTATCCAGGCTTCTAGCTGTCTCTGCTCTATGGGTTAAATTTATCCCTAGAGCCAAACTTATCTATAGATGCATCAAAACAAGTGAATTTGGGTTGGCAATGGGCTGGCAATGCTGAATCTGAAGTGATTTTGGATTCAGGCTTAGTCAGTCCATCTCTTTGGTTGTAGTTAATGAACACTCTGCTACCCAAGAGCCGCCATATCTACTGCTGCTAGTATTATCTTATCAGCTAGTATATGCCTATACATGAACAACTACTCATCAGCTATGAAAGGAAAACATTTCAGCAAGCTTTGGAGCAGAATATCCTCTTGCATTTCCAAACAAAAGGTTTCAGTACCACACACTACTTACACAAAACAGAGCTCACTGACAGGTAAAACTAAGAGCAACCATATAAAGGTCTTTTTCACACTCTAGTAGGGCCTTAGCAAAGTGATCAATGTATCTTTGTTCACGCGTCCATCTTTTGTTTGTTATTTTTAATGAGAAGACTTGTCCTGCTCACTTGCAGTTAACATCCATTTTCAATGTTCTTTTATATTCTCAGCTATGACATCCTGTACTACTACCGAGTCTGAAAATACAGTTTCTAACAGACGACATGTCTGCCGAAACAATGACTAGGAAACGCTACTCAACAGCTACTTGCACACAAAGAGAGAACATTTCAGCAAGCTATGCAACACAACATAAGAGCAGAATATCCTCCTGCAAACAACAGGTTTCATGAATGGAAGGACGCAGAAAGAAAGAAAGAACAGAGTACTTCTCTCCCAAGTTATACTTATATCTCATGTTTAATGCTAATAACGGAATTCTTGTCTCAAATGACAGGGCACCCGATGGCCTGCATGATGTTTTCAAATGTTTTCGTGCAGATGCCATCATAAGAAACTAAGTCTCATCAGAAGATAAAAAAATCAGTATGATGCCATTAGTAATCTCTACGGATCTCCGAGTTACTCTTCCTACCGCCAAAGAAATATGTATGAGTTCACAATTCTGCTTCAGGAATCAGGACGTGTGCGCATTAGTTTTCGGAATGTTGTCAGCCAGCCATGCGTGCCACTCATGAGTCATGAATTAGCTACATGTATGCTGTTCCCAACATGACTCGTTCTGTTTTAACCATAGATAGATAGATGATGGAGGTGCCACTAAAATCTTTCTGTATGTTTCCCTCTCAATTTCAGCATCCCGTGATAACTTCAAGATGAGCACGTGGATCTCAACAATGACTTGTCCATTTGTTCCCAGCTGTCTGCGCTTTGTGGGTTAAATTTATCCCTACAGCCAAAGTTATCTATCTATAGATGCATGAGACAAGTGTTCAATAGGCTGGCAATGCTGAATCTGAAGTGAATATTTTTTTTTAACCTGTAATCTGCAGTGAATTTTGATACAAGCTTAGCCAGCCCATCTCTTGGCTGTTGATATAATGAACACTTTGCTACCCAGTCACCTCCAATTTTAATGTTATTATTTGTCTCATCAGTTATATGCCTATGCATGAACCATAGTAGATAGTACCGAAACCCATGTGTGCAGAAATGAAATTGCTCAAACAATGGCTAAATGAAAGAAGAAATGCTACTCATCAGCTACGGAAGGAAGACATTTCGGCAAGCTTTCGAGCGGAATATTATCCTCTTGCATTTCGAACCAGAAGGTTTCAGAACCACACAATGACACTACTTACACGAAACAGAACACAATGACATACAAGTAAAACTAAGAGCACGCATATGAAGGTATCTATAGATGCAACAAAACAAATTCAATACTGAATTCACAGTGAATTTGGACTCAAGCTTAGTCAGTCCAGCAAAAATCATGCTACCCAATCACCTCCATTTGTACTGTCATTATTCTTTATCTTATCAGCTATGCCTATGCAACCTGAAAACCAGAACACATGTCTGCAGATGTGACTTATCAGACATTTATCCTCATCCATTTATCAGACAACCTGAAAACCAAAATAAGAAATGCCACTTATCAGACATTTCAATTTCAGCAAGCTTTCGAGCAGAATATTATCCTCATCCCCTTGCATTTCCAACCAAAAGGGTTTCAGTACCACACCATGACACTACTTATACAAAACAGAGCACACACTGACTGACAGGTAAAACTAAACAAGAGCACCCATATAAAGGTCTTCCTCAGACTCTAGCAGGGCCTTAACGACAGGTTTCATCCAAGAACACAGAAAGAAAGAACAGAGTACTTCTCTCTCAGGCTATACATATATGTCATGTCTAATGCTAATAAGGGGATTCTTATCTCAAATGACAGGGCAGCACCCAATGAATGGCCTGCATGCTGTTTTCAAATGTTTTCTGGGCAGATCCAAATTCACTAATTCAGTATGATCCCATTAGTAGTCTCTACAGCTCTCCTGTTGCCACAGAAATATATCAATTTTTTTACATATCCTAGTTGGATTTAATGAGAACACTTGTCCGACTGAATTGATGAATTTGGATCCATGCTTACTTAGCCCGTCATTAGCTTGTTTTTACAAATCCTAGTTGGATTTAATGAGAACACTTGTCGGACTCAGGAACCTCCATTTTCACACTCCTTGTTATCTTCTCAGCTATGCTTACTACCCGCGTACTGTAGTACACTGAAACTACAGTTTATACCAGAACACATGTCTGCTGAAATAAATTTGTATAAATAATGACTAAATAAGAAATGCTACTCATCAGCTATTTGCATACAAAAGGAAAACATTTCAATTTTGGCAAAGCTTTGGACCAGAATATCTCCCCTTGCATTCCTAGACAAAAGGTTTCAGTGCCACACCTGACAATACTTGCACAAAACAGAGCACACTGACAGCCAGGTAAACCTAAGGGCACATGAGAGCACCCATACATATAAAGGTCTTAACAAAGGAAATGGCAGCATTATGAATGTAACAGCAGACTATGTAAGACACTGCAAAAAGCCTCACCCAAATAAATGCTCAAATTAAGCAAGCACTATGATCAACCATGAACGGCTCAAAATAATACTAGTGCCTCATTGCTCAAAGCTTCTGCTGGGTGAGATCCCTCTCTTTTCAGTTTTATTCGTTGGATTTCTCTAAGTGCCTTCACTGGATGGCAGGGCACCTAATGGCCAGCATGATGTTTTCAAATGTTTTCGGGCAGATGCCAATCATAGGAACCCAAGTTTCAGAAAGATAAAATTCAGTATGATGTCATTAGCAATCTCTACATGACTTAATATCAATTCTGCTTCAGGAATCAGGGCGTATGCGCATTAGTTTTCAGAATGTTGTCAGCCCGCCATGCATTAGCTACATGTTTGCTGTTCCCAACATGACTCATTCTGTTTTAACTATGGATAGACAGATGATGGTGCCACTAAAATCTTTCTTCATCTTTCCCAATCAATTTTACCATCCCGTGATACTTCAAGATGAGCACATGGATCTCCAACAATGACTTGTCCATTTGTTCCCAGCTGTCTGTGCTTTCTGGGTTAAATTTATCCCTACAGCCAAAGTTATCTATCTGTCTGCAGTGAATATGGATTCAAGCTTAGTCAGTGCATCTCTTGGTTGTTGTTATAATGAACACTCCGCTACCCAGTCACCTCCATTTTTACTGTTATTATTTATCTCATCAGTTACATATGCCTAGGCATAAACCATAGTAGATGGTACTGAAACCCAGTACACATGTATGCAGAAATGAAATTGCTCAAACAATGGCTAAATCAAAGAAGAAATGATACTCATCAGCTACGGAAGGAAAACATTTCGGCAAGCTTTCGAGCAGAATATGTCCAACCAAAAGGTTTCAGAACCACACCATGACACTAATTACAGAAAACAGCTGGCAATACTGAATTCACAGTGAACTTGGATTCAAGCTTAGCCAGTCCACCATAAATCATGCTACCCAATCACCTCCGTTTGTACTGTTGATATTCTGTATCTTATCAGCTATACCTATGCAGCCTGAAAACCAGAGCACATGTCTGCAGAAATGAAATTGCTGAAACAATGGCTAAGTAAGAAATCCTACTCATCACCCATTTGCATACAATAGGAGAACATTTCAATTCCAGCAAGCCTTCGAGCAGAATTTTATCCACTTGCATTTCGAACCAAAAGGTTTCAATACCACACCATGACACTACTTACACAAACAGAGCACACTGACTGACAGGTAAAACTAAACACAAGAGCACCCATATAAAGGTCTTCTTCACACTCTAGCAGGGCCTTAAACGAATGAAATCGGCAAACAAAGCATGAGATAGGAATATAACAGTAGACTGACTATGTAACACGCTGCAAAAAGCCTCACCAAATGCTCAAGTTAAGCAAGCGCTCCGACCAATCATGAATGGATCAAAATCATGCTGCTGCCTCATCGCCCAAGGCCTCTGCTGCTGCTGCTGCCTCCTCCGGTGCCTCGGCTTCGAGGACCCGCGCCTGGTAGGAGGAAATGGCACTGCAATCGCCGGCTGCGGCCGCCGCGAAGAAGGATCGCTTCCCGACCAGATCGGCGGCCCGCTTCGCGCACCCGGAGTCGCGGGGAGTCTCGTCGGAAGGCGGCATGGTCCTGATCCTCGGGAGCAGTTCAGCAACCTTGTCCAGTGATTCAGGAGAGAGATCATCGTCTACAGGCTCAGTGGGCATCGCCTTAGTCTCCTCCCTCTGGTCTGCGCCCCCTTCCGACCTCGGGAGAGACTCCTTGCGGCGCTTCTCTTGTGTTGCAGCTCCGAGGGACGCGCCGGGCATGAGGCTGTAGCGGCTCGGGACGACCCGGACCTTGGAGCTCCCTGCCGGCCTCCTGCAGGTGGACGCAGTGCTGCTCTGGTTCATGGCAGCTTTGGGCGTGAGCTCGTCGGCCACCACCTTGGCGGCCCCGAACGCGGCGACGCCTCCCCTCGTGCTGTTCGTGGCCCTGGCAATGGACTGCCTCCTCGCCCTGGGGCTCATGCTGGAGCTCCTCGCCTTGGCCCTGCTCGCCGCGGTTCCCTGCTTGCTGCTGTCCAGCGGCTGCCTGGCGTTGCTCGACGGCCACAGCTTGGCGGGGACCGCGGGCTGCTGCCTGGAAGCCTGCCCTTCTTCGCGGATGGCGTTCAGCTTGCCGGGGAACGGCTTGGCCCGCGCCGCGCCCGCCGCGGCCACGGGCTTGGTGCCGCCGCTGATGCCGTGCTGGATCTCCATCGGGCCGAGGCTGACGCCCCTGCGGCGCTGCACGGGAGGCTCCTTGATCGGCCTCAGGATGCGGCTGGCCGCGGCGCCCTGCTGCGGCTGCGGCTGCTGGCGCGCGGCGGGGGCCTTGGTGGGGTTCGCGGCGGCGATGTCGAGCGGGCCGACGCTGAGCCCCCTGCCGCCCCGCGACGCCGGGAACTGCTGCTTGGCGGCGGGCTTGGGCTTCTGCGCGGCGGGCGGGGGCTGCTGCTTCTCCGGGAGAGGGAGCAGGTTGTCGGGGTCCGCGGCGGCGGCGGGGAGGTCGTCGTCGAGGGGGGCGAGGCCGAGCCCCCTCCCCCGCGGCCGCGACCCGGTGGACTTGGCGTTGGCGTCGTGGCCCCTGGAGACGCGGAGGTGGTGGAGGCGGGAGGAGAGGCGCAGGATCTCGGCCTCGATGCGCGCGATCTCGGCGTCGGCGTCGGCGTCGTCGGTCTCAGCGGGGCGGCGGTTCTCCTTCTCGCCCCTGCGCACGGGCGTGGCGTGCGCGTGCCAGGCGTTGGAGGAGGCGGAGTTGGAGTCGTCGAAGGCGGCGTTGTTCCACACGTGCACCAGCGGGATCAGCGGGTCCTCCTCCATCATCGCCGCCGCCGTCGCCGGGGACGCTCCCCCCTTCCCCTCCGCGTCTCCTTCCGCTGCGGCGGCGAAATCGAACGGAGATCAGAGCCGGCAACAAGCGAGCGAGCGATTAGCGGGTCGAGATTGGGGAGGGGTCGGCGGGGTACCTGGATGGGTGGACTCGAGCGATTGATGAAGGATTCCTGCGTGATTAGGGGCGCGGTTTGACGGGCGGATCGGAGGTTTATGTGGGGAATTTGTTTCGCTTCTCCTGGTTTGAAATGTGGGTGGGGAGGGGGGATGCGGCGCGTGCGCGGAGGGGGAAGAGGAGAGGAGGGTTTAAGAGGCAGGCGCGAGTCGACCGTTGGGGCTCGGGAGCGGAGCGCAGCAAGGAGAGGAGGAGTAGTCGACGTTCGCTAGACGTTGAGTGGGTCCACCAAACTACGCTCCCTCCTCTGCTTTTCGGCCCGTCATCATTCGCCCCATCCACATGATGCGGAGAAAAGATTACTTTTCAAATACGACTACGTGATGGGCGGAGTATCTGTTTACAGATGGAGTAGGTAAAAACAGATCCAGCAATGAATTGGGGTGAGCAGTAAGTCTGTTTGTTCACGAAGCCACGCACGTACTCCAGCAATGAGGAATTTCAGTGTTTACGGACGCACGTGTACTACCTAAGGGGTAGAAAATGTGTACGTACTACCATACATAAAAAAAAATACACCCTTGAATCTCCCACTACTTGCTCCTTTGGTATTTATTTTTTTAGCACTATTTGTTCCTTTCATCTCCCGCGTTTTTACTTTGTGTTCGTACATACATACATAACCCTTGGCGGAACGCATTTGAGGTGCGTCTGCGTGCCCACTTTCCACCGGTACAAATTTATGTTTGTACATACATACTCACTCCGTTCCAAAATTTTTGTCTTAGATTTATTTAAATATAGATGTATCAAGTCATATTTTAGTATTAGATACATCCATATCTAAGCAAATCTAAAACAAGAATTTTAGGACAGAAGGAGTACAACGCATGGCACGGATGCACGCGGAAAATAAAATGGGCAGAGGCCAGAGCTCCCCTGTTCCCCTCCGGTTTTAAGGGCTCGGCCGATCTGAATTCGAATGTGTCGGCGAGCACACGCCAACGCCATCAACCATTATTAAATCTTAAATTGCCACTCAAGCGTACGCGGTTGATTGCGACGTCATAACATGCATGGCATTAAAAATTTCACGCATCCGCACGCCACATTATATATACCCATATCTCGAAATGGAAAAATACGGTATGCCGCTGTGATCAAGATCTTTTTTTATTAAAAAAAGTTTACATGACAGGCTTCTACTTCTTTGAAACTCAACATTATATCAGAAGTTTCTTCAGCAAAATTTACAAGGACAACTAAATAAAAGATCCAAATAGCTTCAAAAAAAAAGATCCAAATATCCAACGAACATCAGATTTTTAGGCATTCCAAATCAAACTCTTTTAATGGAAAATTATGTTTGGCGAGAGTGGCAGGCTTAGTCGGCAAGCATGGCAAATCTGCTTCAGTTTTTTTTCTTCAGAAAATCACCATGCTCACGAACTAAATTTACCATCCTCGCGGCAATATAAATTGCGAGGAAAAACGTTCAACTTACCATGCCTCAGATTTTTTAGCATTTTTGAAAAACAATACAGGGAGAGGCCAAAAAACTTAGCAGAGGAAGGAGATGACAACTTGACCAGGGCAAATAATGTCTCACGCATAGGTCGAAATACCGATGTCGCGTGTGTACTAAGTTGGTTGCAGCCCGGACCACGTACACGTTTTGCCTACCGGTTCTTCTTTCATACTCCCTTTGTCCCATAATATAAGAACGTTTTTGACACTAGTGTAGTGTCAAAAACGCTCTTATATTATACGACGGAGGGAGTATTTTTGACAGTTCTAGTTTGTCTTCAATTGTTTCTTTTGGTTATTTATTCGGTTTTATTTTGATATTTTTTGTTCTTTTTATTCTAGATTATTTAATTTCGCGTTGTATCCTAGTTTTAAGTTTTTTTCTTTGTTTGGTCTTTTCTTTTCGTAATTGATGAACAATGTTTTAAAGTCATGGCTTTTTAAATAATTAATGAACATTTTCAAGCTTATGAAAATTTAACAAAAACACGGACATTTTTCAAAAATAATAAACATTTTCCAAATATCCATGAACATTTTAAAAATTTATTAATATTTTTTAAACTTGTGTGCATATTTGGAAAAATCGTGAGCATTTAACTGGCTCATTTAAGACTTGGTGTAGAAAAAAAAGTACCTCTTCATCAACAACTTCATGGTCTTAGAGGGTGTTTGTTTCCAGGGACTTTTTTGTATAGGGACTAGAAAAAGTCCCTCTTAGAGACTTTTTTACCAAACGGGAGGGACTTTTTAGGGACTAAACTAGTCATTTGGGGCTAAATGAAGAAGACTCTCAAGGAGTCTTTTTTGGGACTTTTTGGGACTTTTCCAACAATGCCCCTCCATGCATTTAATGGCCCGCCCCCATGGTGTTGTTTGATTGTTATTTTTCTATATACTAGGGACAATATGGTCATTTAATAACTTCTAGGAAGGGACTAGGCACTTTTTAGTCGCTGCAAACAAACAGGAAGGGACTTTTTAGGGACTAGAGACTTTTTAGTTGGGACTAGAAAAAGTCCTAGGACTTCTAAACCAAACAGGGCCTTAAACAACAAATTGCAAACATTTAAGAACAACCACTCCACTTAGGACCACATAAAGGAGGAACAACTTATTACTGCCTATGAGAATACAATGACCAAGCTTACTCAATTTTACAAGCAAAGGGCAAAGAACCATTGGGCGGCAAAAGGTGACCAAAACACTAAATATTTTAGTATTTTTGCCCTCAAAAGAAGGAGGGGGAACATGATAGTCTCCTTAAATAATTATCAAGGGAACACCGCTCTCAATCCATAGGAAATTGCTCAATGTTTTATTAACTATTTCAAACATATTTTCAATTCCACTAATAATGCCGATTACCATAATCTTCAAGGATTTTATGCAGGTAATCCAGGATGAGTTTACTAAGTCAATACCACAAAAAGAGGAGATCTGGGAGATTCTAAGGAACATGAGAAGTGAGACCTCTCCTAATAAAGATGGCTCAATGTTGCTTTTTATAAGGTTGTATAGCAATGGATTGGAGACAAAATTACGAGGTTAGTTCAGAATTTCTAATGTTATTGTACGTTACTCCCTCAACTCGTTGAAACTAGCATTGCTTTAATTCCAAAGAAGAACTTGTGTGTTCAACCTCAAGATTTTAGACCCATTAGTCTTTATAATGTGATTTATAAGATTATTGCTAAATCCCTAACAAATTGCATCAACCCTCATTTGCCCAATAGAATTCTAGACACTCAACATGCTTTTGTTGAAGGTAGAAAAATCACTAACGATGTCATCATTGCCCAAGAGGTCACTCACTCCTTTTCACTCTCAAGTTGGAAAAAGTCAGGCTTTTATGCTTAAAATTGATCTTGCTAAAGCCTTTGATAGACTTGAATGGGAATTGTTTTTCAATGCCCTTTGGAAACAAGGTTTTAGTAATCATTTCGTCAATCGTATTGCTGCTTGTATTTCTAATTCTAAATTATTTGTCATTGTTAATGTAAATCTTCATAGCCGCTTTAGAGGGTCTAGAGGTATTAGGCAAGGGTGCCCTTTGTCGCCTTATTTTACGGGGTGAACTTTAAAGAAGAAATCCGCAAGGAATAGCCTTGGGTCCAAACTCCCCTTCCATTTTATTTAATGTTTGCAGATGATTTGATGGTTTCTGGTCAAGCTACTCAAGAAGAAGCTACTACTATCTGGAATACCTTATAACATTCTTGCTCTATATCAGGTGACACTCCTAACTCGGCCAAATCTAAGAATGTTACAAACTCTAAAAGAGGTATAATTAAAAATATCTTCAAAGTGGTGCACATGAACAATGATAGTACACATCTTGGTCATCCTCATATCATGCTTGCTAGAAACAAGGCTAACGCCTATACTTTTGTCCTTAATAAATTTAAGAGTAAACTCAATGGGTATAAGGCTAGTAAACTATCTCTGTAAGTGCATCTAGTGCCACCCCTAGTTGGTTTTTGGAGTATTGACGACAAACTTGGTTGATGGACTTGATACGTCTCCGTCGTATCTATAATTTTTGATTGTTCCATGCCAATATTATACAAATTTCATATACTTTTGGCAACTTTTTATACTATTTTTGGGACTAACATATTGATCCAGTGCCCAGTGCCAGTTCCTGTTTGTTGCATGTTTTTTGTTTCGCAGAAAGTCCATATCAAACGGAGTCCAAACGGGATAAAAACTTACGGAGATTTCTTGGAATATATGTGATTTTTGGGAAGAAGAATCAACGCGAGACGATGCCCGAGAGGGCCACGAGGCAGGGGGCGCACCCCTGACCCTCGTGGCCACCCCGTAAGGCGGTTGGTGCCCTTCTTTTGCCGCAAGAAAGCCAATATCCGGATACAAATCATGTTAAAATTTCAGCCCAATCGGAGTTACGGATCTTCGGGAATATAAGAAACGGTGAAAGGCCAGAATCTGGAACGCAAAAACACACACACACAGAGAGAGAGAGACAGATCCAATCTCGGAGGGGCTCTTGTTGGGGAACGTAGTAACTTCAAAAAAATTCCTACGCACACGCAAGATCGTGGTGATGCATAGCAACGAGAGGGGAGAGTGTTGCCTACGTACCCTCGTAGATCGGAAGCGGAAGCGTTAGCACAACGCGGTTGATGTAGTCGTACGTCTTCACGACCCGACCGATCAAGCACCGAAACTACGACACCTCCGAGTTCTAGCACACGTTTAGCTCGATGACGATCCCCGGACTCTGATCCAGCAAAGTGTCGGGGAAGAATTCCGTCAGCACGACGGCGTGGTGACGATCTTGATGTTCTACCGTCGCAGGGCTTCGCCTAAGCGCCGCTACAATATTATCGAGGATTATGGTGGAGGGGGGCACCGCACACGGCTAAGAGAACGATCACGAAGATCAACTTGTGTGTCTATGGGGTGCCCCCTGCCCCCGTATATAAAGGAGTGGAGGAGGGGAGGGCCGGCCCTCTCTATGGCGCGCCCTAGGGGAGTCCTACTCCCACCGGGAGTAGGATTCCCCCTTTCCTAGTCCAACTAGGAGTCCTTCCAAGTAGTAGGAGTAGGAGACAAGGAAGGGGAAGAGGGAAGAGAAGGAAGGAGGGGGCGCCGCCCCTCCCCCCAGTCCAATTCGGACTAGTCAATGGGGGGCGCGCGGCCTGCCTCTTCCTCTCCCCTAAAGCCCAATAAGGCCCATATACTTCTTCCCCTGTATTCCCGTAACTCCCCGGTACTCCGAAAAATACCCGAACCACTCGGAACCTTTCCGATGTCCGAATATAGTCGTCCAATATATTGATCTTTACGTCTCGACCATTTCGAGACTCCTCGTCATGTCCCCGATCTCATCCGGGACTCCGAACTCCTTCGGTACATCAAAACTCATAAACTCATAATATAACTGTCATCGAAACCTTAAGCGTGCGGACCCTACAGGTTCGAGAACAATGTAGACATGACCGAGACACGTCTCTGGTCAATAACCAATAGCGGAACCTGGATGCTCATATTGGCTCCTACATATTCTACGAAGATCTTTATCGGTCAGACCGCATAACAACATACGTTGTTCCCTTTGTCATTGGTATGTTATTTGCCCGAGATTCGATCGTCGGTATCTCAATACCTAGTTCAATCTCGTTACCGGCAAGTCTCTTTACTCGTTTCGTAATACATCATCTCGCAACTAACTCATTAGTTGCAATGCTTGCAAGGCTTATGTGATGTGCATTACCGAGAGGGCCCAGAGATACCTCTCCGACAATCGGAGTGACAAATCCTAATCTCGAAATACGCCAACCCAACATGTACCTTTGGAGACACCTGTAGAGCTCCTTTATAATCACCCAGTTACGTTGTGACATTTGGTAGCACACAAAGTGTTCCTTCGGCAAACGGGAGTTGCATAATCTCATAGTCATAGGAGCATGTATAAGTCATGAAGAAAGCAATAGCAACATACAAAACGATCGGGTGCTAAGCTAACGGAATGGGTCAAGTCAATCACATCATTCTCCTAATGATGTGATCCCGTTAATAAAATAACAACTCTTTGTCTATGGTTAGGAAACATAACCATCTTTGATTAACGAGCTAGTTTAAGTAGAGGCATACTAGTGACACTATGTTTGTCTATGTATTCACACATGTATTATGTTTCCGGTTAATACAATTCTAGCATGAATAATAAACATTTATCATGAAATAAGGAAATAAATAATAACTTTATTATTTCCTCTAGGGCATATTTCCTTCAGCTCTCGCCCCTCCGCTACCATGGAAGCCATGGACCAGGGGGTAAACCCTTCTCTCATCTAGGGAGAAGGTCAAGGAAGAAGAAGAAGAAGGGGCACTACAAAGAAAAGACACATCCGTGACATTTTGGGACGAACGAATTTTTTTCTGTCATACATATGGCACTTCTATGACGATAATTGTGACAAAACCCGGTATCATCATAGATGTGGTGGGCTCCTACTTCTATGACAAAAAATCATGACAGAAAATGGGCTATTTGTCCTGGGCGGGCCGGAGACGCAGCTGCATGACATTCTTTGGGCCGTCCATGACGGAAAAAAACCGTGGTAGAAGCGAGGGGGAGGAAAATTTCGGGGAGTTCCCGGTTACGGTGGGAGGTCGGGGGCCGAGCGATGCGCGTTTCTCTCGTACACGTACGCGCGTGTGTGCGAGGCGTTGGCTCTAACTGAACCCGAGCGAGGCGTTGGGCTCTAATTGAACCCGAGCGATTGCACTGCAGGCTACGCGTTACTGAACCCGAGCGATCGATCGATGGCTGTTAACTGAACCCGATCGAGCGATTTCTTCGCTACTGCTGCTAACTGAAGCCAATCGATGCTGCCTCTGGATGAACAGTGAGCATTGCGGGGGGGGGGTGTTGGATGAACAGTTCCCAGTGGGGGTGGATGAACAGGACCCCTGGTGTTGCCTCTGGATGAACAGGGCCCTGATCGATCGAGCCGGTTGGGGCTAGATGAACAGGACCCCGTGGAGGGCTGGATGAACAGAACCACCCTATGGTGGGCAGGATGAACAGTAGACGGTGGAGGGCAGGATGAACAGTAGCCCGTGGAGGGGTGGTTGAACAGGAGCCCGTGGAGAGGGCTGGTTGAACAGTAGCCGATGGAGTAGCGCGCGGTGGAGGCTGGATGAACAGGAGCCCGTGGATGAACAGTCGCAAGTGGAGGCTGGAGGAGGTCGACGGTGGATGAACAATAGCTCGTGGAGGCTGGAGGGGGTCGGCGGTGGAGATGAACAGTATCCCGTGGAGTCCCGTTTTGTGGTACGCCACACCCCTCCCGATAAACAGGACCCCCATTTCGACCGTAGCGCTCCGACACAACTCCGTTTCCTCCGTTTTGCGGTACGCCACACCCCTCCTGATGAACAGGACCCCCGTTGCGACCATAGAAGATCCGTTTCGTCCGTTTTGCGGTACGCCACACCCCTCCCGATGAACAGGACCCCCGTTTCGACCGTAGGAGGTCTGTTTCCTCCGTTTTGCGGTACGCCAGACCCTTCCCGATCAACATGACCCTGTTCCGAACGTAGGAGGTCCGTTTCCTCCGTTGTGCGGTACGCCAGGCCTCGTTTCCATCGCCTGTTCCGTCCAAGCCCTTCCGATGAACACGACCACGCATTCCGTTTCGACCCAGCCGGTTGGCTCCCACGCGTTCCGTTGCCTCCCCATGAACACGACGCATTTCGTTGCCTTCCCATGAACACGACGCATTCCGTTGCCTCCCCATGAACACGATGACGACGTTATTTCTCCGTTCCGACCCAGCCATGTACACGAGCCCTGGCCGTACGTATGCGCGAGTAGGCGTGGCAGTATTGCTATGTGCGCGCCTCTACTACGACACGTGCGCGCCTCTACATCGAACAGTATGTACGTACACATTTGCGACCAGAATGACAACGCTACGTACGCTACGACCAGATGGGTCCCAACTGTCAGGCACTTCCTTGCCTGCGAAGATGTAGCTGGTGGGTCCCAGCAGTCAGGGGGCGAATTTTTTTTGCCCGGACGCACTTCCTTGTGTGCGAAGATGTAGCTGGTGGGTCCCAGCAGTCAGGGGGAAATATTTTTTTCACCAAATACAGTGGCTCGTCCGGTGGGTCCCAGCTGTCAAGTGGAGGAATCATTATTTCCGCGTAATAAGGAGGCACTTCCTTGCTGCGACCGTGGACCCAGCTGTCAGCCCCTCCACGTACAGTCCACGTCCGATGGAAGTCGTTCCTTGACCATGTTGACCACGCCGCGCCGAGAGCACCAGGGCGGTGGACGATGGCGAGGCCTAGGAAGGGGACGACACGGAGGCAGGGAAGACTCGGCAGTTGTTTCCCACGCGGACGGGAGTATGACTGTACAAGGGTTTACTAGTTCGTCTACCGTCGCCGGAGAATAACAACAGGTGTGGGTGAGTAGAGGGATGACTAGGCCAGCGATGGGAGTACGGTTGGGCGGTGAGGCCTGCGCGGCAACACAGCCGACCGCGAGGAGGAGGGAGCAGGCAGTCCCGCCGGCGCTTCTTTGAGTGGCTGGAGCAGGAAGAGCAGAGATTGAAGAAGCACGACGACCGTTGGATGGACATCCAACAGTCAGTGCTTGTGCGTCAATTTTTTTAGGAAAGCCTCAAATATGTGGAAAACAACATACAACCCATCTGCCATTATTTCTAATAATTTACAGCCTATTTGCTAATTCTTAAGGTTTTTTAGCCCATATTCTTTTTGTTAGCATTACAGCCCATATTGTGGCAACGGTTAAAAAATTATACGAAATTTTGCTTATTTCGGTGCGGTCCGAACTGTTTTTAATCCCGAAATTTCGACTCACATTCAATCTGATTTTAAAAATAAATATATATCAATATAAAATCCACCAAATTCTCCACGCATAAAAATTAATGTAATTTAAAATCTTGAAATGAAAAAAAAGATATTTGAAACTAATTACCGGTTTGATGTATTTTAAAAATGTACAACCCATTTCTCGTTACTGATGGGCCATTTTCTCGGCCAGCCGAATGAAAGCTCTCCTCGTCTTGAAAGATTTGCAGCCCAACAAGCCTGACAAAGCGACTTACTTGGTAAATCACAAAAAAAACTGGGTTGTGGCCGTGGACCCAGCTGTCAGCCTCTCCACGTACAGTACTCTTCCGATGGAAGTCGTTCCTTGACCACGTTGACCATGCCGCGCGGAGAGCACCACGGCGGTGGACGACGGCGAGGCCTAGGAAGGGGACGACGCGGCAGTGGAAGCCCGCGCGGAGAGGACTACGAGGGTTCACTGATTCGGCTGTGGTGTGAGGCTGCCGTCGCCGCAGGGCCTGGCCAGCGGTGGGAATAGTAGGGGCGGTGAGGCCTCTGCGGCAACACAGCCGGCCACGGGAGGCAGGAGCATGCGGCACGACCGGCGCTGCTTTGGGCGGCTGGAGCAAGAAGACCAGAGGTTGAAGAAGCACTACGGCCGTTGAATGAACATCGTACGATCACTGGAGCTAGAATCATTCATATTGACTAAGTTGACAAAGCCCTTCGTCCCCGTCAACTTAGTAGGCCCACAAGTCAGCCTCCCAGCAAGGTGGGTCCCAGCTAGCCGGGGGAGTATTCATTTTTTGTGCGTAATAAGGAGGAACTTCTGGTGGGTCCGAGCTGACAGCGGGGGGAACGTTTTTTTCGTGAAATACGGTGGCCCGTCCGGTGGGTCCCAGCAGTCAGGGGGAAACGATTTTTTTCACAAAATACTGGTGGCCCGTTCGGTGGGTCCTCGCTGTCAGGTGGAGGAATAATTATTTTCTGCGTAATAAGGAGGCACTTCCTTGCGGCTGCCGTGGACCCAGCTGTCAGCCTCTCCACGTATAGTACTCTTCCGATGGAAGTCGGTCATTGACCACATTGACCACGCCACGCCGAGAGCACCACGGTGGACAATGGCGAGGCCTAGGAAGGGGACGACGCGGAGCCCTGCAAGACGCAACAGTGGATGCCCACGTGAAGAGGAGTACGAGCGTTCACTGATTTGACTGCGGTGTGAGGCTGCCGTTGCCGCAGAATAATAGGGAGTGTGGGTGAGTGGAGGGATGGCCTGACCAGTGGTGGGAGTAGTATGGGGCGGTGAGGCCTCCGCGGTAGCACAGCCGACCACGGGAGGCAGGAGCAGGCGGCACGACCAGCGCTACTTTGGGCGGCTGGAGCAAGAAGACCAGAGGTTGAAGAAGCACTATGGTCATTGGATGGACATCATACGGTCACTGAAGTATTGACTAAGTTGACAAAGCTCTCCGTCCCTGTCAACTTAGTAGGCCCACAAGTCAGCCCAACAATATGGTGGGTCCCAGCTAGGAGGGGGTATTCATTTTTTGGGCGTAATAAGGAGGCACTTCCTTGCGTGCGAAGATATAGCTGGTGGGTCCAATCTGTCAGCGGGGGGAACGTTTTTTTCGCGAAATACAGAGGCCCTTCTTGTGGGTCCTAGCTGTCAGGTGGAGGAATCATTATTTTGCGCGTAATAAGGAGGCATTTCCTTGCGTGCGACCATGGACCCAGCTGTCAGCCTCTTCACGTACAGTCCACTTCCGATGGATGTCGTTCATTGACCACGTTAACCAGGCCGCGCCGAGAGCACCAGGGCGGTGGACGACGGCGAGGCCTAGGAAGGGAACGACACAGAGCCAGGGAATACTCGGCAGTTGTTTCCCACATGGAGGAGTACGAGGGTTTACTGGTTCGTCTGCCATCGCCGGAGAATAACATCATGTGTAGGTGAGTAGAGGGATGGCTAGGCCAACGATGGGAGTATGGTGGGGCCATGAGGCCTGTGCGGCAGCATAGCCGGCCACGGGAGGAGGGAGCAGACAGTCCCGCCGGCGCTTGTTTGAGCGGCTTGAGCATGAAGAGCAGAGATTGAAGAAGCACGACAGCCGTTGGAAGGACATCCAACAGTCACTGCTCTTGTGTGTTGACTAAATTGACAGGGCGTTGCGTGTGCGTCAACCTTTTTTTATGAAAGCATACGCGTTAACCTGTTATAGGCGCACAAGTCAGCCTCAAATCTGTGGAAAATAGCATATAACCCATCTGCCATTATTTCTAATAATGTATAACCCATTTGCTAATGCTTGAGAATTTTTTTGGAGCCCATCTTTTTGTTAGCATCACACCCCATATTGTGGCCACGGTTAAAAAGTATACGAAATTTTGTATATTTCGGTATGGTCAACTGTTTTTAATCCAGAAATATCGATTCACATTCAAACTATTTTGAAAAATAATTTATATAAATATAAAATCTAAATAATTGTCCACGCATAAAAATCAATGGAATTTAAGATCTTGTAATGAAAAAAATTGAAACTAATTCCCGGTTTGATGTGTTTTAAAAATGTACAGCTCATTTCTTGGCAAATCGAATGAAACTCTCCTCGTCTTAAAAGATTTAAAGCCCAACAGGGCCTTTAAAGCAAATATGCCTTGTTTGAGTATTTCTTTAAAAAAAATAGAACTGGGCTAGCCATTTTCAGCAAGAAAAAAACGTAACTGGGCTCATGTTGTGGTAAACATAAATAAAACCCTGGCTAGACGGGCCACAGCCCCCGCATAGCCCCGTTGTTACCCTGATCCGTCGCCAAAACTAGTATAAATAACAACTACTTGTTCCTCAAAAAAACTACGCGACTTGCTGGGTCCTTGGTGTCAGCCGTTCGTAGTGTAATTCTCTCGTTTATTGACTACGTTGACAATGGCGTGAGCCCCAGATATCCAACCATTAGGAGGAACCATATTTTTGGGCTTGTACTATAGAGGCACTTGCTTGCGTACTGCCATGACGCTGGTGGGTCCCTACTGTCATCCTCCCCACGTACAGTCATCTCCTTGTTCCTCTCGGTTGTTGACGACGTTGACAACGCAAGAGGGCGGCGCACCGCGCACGGTGAGCAAACCAAGGCCGCAAGGCGGAGGATGACGGTGAGGCCTAGGGCGGAACGAACAGGAGCTGCTGAAGATGCGCCGGTCCAGTCGCAGGCGGATGAGAGTATGAGGGTTGACTGGTTCGGGCGTGGGTGCGTGTTGGGGCTGACGTCGCCGGAGAATAACATGACGTGTGGGGGAATAGAGGGAGGGACTGGCCAACGTTGGATCGTACGTACGGTAGGGCGCCGGAGGCGCAGCCAGCCATGGGAGGCGGGAGCAGGCGGAGCCGACGAGGTGGTTTGGTTTGGGCGATTGGAGGAAGAAGAAGACAATGTTGATGTCAATCCAACGGCTGGTAGACAAAATCGTTTGTTGACTGGCTAGTAAGTCGACACCACCTTGGATAGGCTATTTCCTCGCGGGTCCCAAATGTTAGAATCCAAATCTGTCACGGTCATGCAGCCTTTCCTATGAAAATTTATAGCCCATTTGATGTGCTAGTTCGAAATAAGTTTGTGGGTGCTGGTGGGGGCTAATCACTTGGCTTCTGTAATGCACAATGAGCTCAAGCAGGCGGCGAGAGTGATGTTATTTTCCTTGATTTGGATTTGTTACAATATTTCACTCTAAATTAAACGAATGGCAAGCTATTTGCCTTGTTTCAAAGAAAATATGACAGTCACAGCCGAGTTGAAAAGGGCAGGAACATCTAACTCCAGGTTACAAACTGTACAAAAGCACGAGGGTTAATTGTTCATCAGGTTTACAAAAAAAAACCAGATTGAAAAGGGCAACAACATCTAACTCCAACACTGTTTTCGGCAGTCACAGTCAAATGGATCGGTCAGGTCCATAGAATGAACATTCTGGGTCGTAAAATTTACTGGATTATGACCACAATATGTTGTAAATAGAAGCCCGGCACGTTCAGAAGCTCTTTTGCCCACTTGAAACTCCTTTTTTTGCTCTTCGACATACCCATCCATCAAAACCATGCTGCTGATAAACTTAAGCCTGATGGACAATAGTAACCTCGCATTCAGCAGGAAGAATGTGACAAATCTTGTGTTTGCACGGTTGGCTACATATCGTTCTAGCATTATTGTCTTCAATCAAATCTCATGAGAAGTGAGAAAATCCCGATGCTTACGAATCCACCGATTGGTTATAACTTTCTTACCCCGTCCTGTTGCCTAAATAGACATGAAGATTGAAAACAATTAAGGTCTAAAAGAAGAGTGTCGAAAGAGCAACAACTGAACGGTTAATTCTAATACACTATATGCGGGCTTCCAATGTGCATGAAATTATCACCTTTATATACAACTTCTCCACACATGAAAAGCATTGCAGCACGCCAATAATCTTGTTCAGATCAAAACTATTCATTTGGATATATAAGATCTTGACAGAATCCAGCACCATTGATAGGCCATCCATGGAGAAACTCTTATCAGAATATTATTCTCATTCCGTGATCGGAATAGTGCTTATGTGTATGTGTGTGTATATATATAATATGAAAATAGGTCATATAATGTATTTAATAATATAAATTCGATATTCTAGATGTATATGTTTTCCTCTATAAACTTGGTCAAAGTTTATAAAGTTTGACTTCTGAAAGAAATTATATGCACTACAGTGTAAAACGGAGGGATTATATCATACATCCCCAATTGTGTGTAGACTTCTATTGATCTCGGGCACTCAAAGAGGAAGTGTTGAATACTATCCGGACCTCCATTGCATTCTGGACAGTGAACCTTCACCCTCATATGCTTCAAAGCTAGGAGTGCCCAGCACGGGATAGCGTCGTGGAGAACTCGCCCTATAAAATTTTGATCTTGGCTGGGCACTCTAGACTCCAAATCAAGTTCTACTTCTCATCCGGTGATGAAGATCCCGTATTGGTATGAATCATATGACCAAATTGAAAATTTCATTCAACTTGGTAGGCTCAAAGTACCGAAAAATTCGGTTCTTGATGGCATCCCAAGCAATGAAATCTAACATTTCACGTATGGGTAGGGGTATAGCAAGTATCTCTGGGCATCCACATTCCAGTATGTTTGGTTCACCAATTGCGTGTCCCAATCACCGCCACTGGATCATGAGATCACAGACTCGGGATATGAAATTATTACCTTGGATGGTCAACACTTCTTTTGTTGGTGGCTGAGGGATCCATGAGTCCCCCATTATATTCTCCTTTTCTCCATCTCCAATTTTCCGTATATACCCACGTCTCAAAGTGTCCACACCAGCCATGATACTCTACGAAGTATATTATGATATTTATTTCAAAGTAGCACTTAAGAGATGTCCTTTTTGGAAGTACCTCACTTTTAGGATAGTTGCACCTAATGAATTTGGATTATCAATAAGAAGCCAGCCTTGTTTTGCTATGAGTGCAAGATTAAAACAATAAATATGCCTGAAGCCCATACCTCATTTCTTCTTTGATACACACATCTTCTACCATGCGAACCAATGCATATTTCTATTAGTTTCATCATCACCTCACCAAAAATGAGACATCACATCTGTGATTCCTTTACATGTTTTCTTTAGAAATTTTGAAGACGGACATCATATAAGGGCATCTCGAACGCTGACCCGCAAATTTGCTCTCGCATTTGTCCGTGGATAGGGTGGACTAGTTCGCGGACACGGATGCGAGAGTCTGTCATCATTGCATATTGCCTGCCTTTAAAAATATTTAGTACTCCCTTCGTCTCATAATACAAGAGCATTTTCGATACTAACGTAGTGTCAAAAATGCTTTTATATTATGGAACGAAGGGAGTAGCTTTTAATTTGACGAAAACTTATTAATCATAGTGTTTTTTAGCTTTTGCCAAATCTCGTCGACTAAATCATGGCTAATAATCATCAAGCACATGGTGAAAAGCTTAAGCATTTAGCTTTGGCCAACTGAAGCTATTAGCTTCCGTGAAATGAAGTTTGCTTCCCACACCTTCCACCAACTAGTGAATACCTTCTATTTGTAAATGGTGTTGCATATGGCGTGTGGGCACGAGCTAAAATATCAACATTTGGCAAGATCCTAGATACCATCAAGTGAAACTCGAAAAGTAAAAACACCAAGGGGTGATACATTACTTGAGAAAAATTGAAGAATTAATTGATCCACACACTGGAAAGTGGGATGTTGACCTTGTTCAATAAGTTTTTCCACCTGTGGATGTTCACTGAATCCTCCAAATACCTATTCGGGTGGAAGTGTTAGAGCATTTTGTTGCATGGAGTGGTACTCGATCAGGGACGTTCTCTGTTTGGTTGGCCTATCACGTGGAATTTGAACATCAGTTCAGTCATCAATGGAATTGGCCGGAGGGCCAAGGCAGTTCCCAAGTGAACACTGTATGGAAACATATTTGAGTCTTTATATCCCAGTTAAAGTGAAGCATTTCGTTTGGAAAGTGCTTAGGGAAGTACTACCTTGTTTCGGAGTTCTTGTGGGACGTCATATCCCAACAAGTGGTGAGTGCCCAATCTGTCATGTTGGGTTTGAAGACATCCAACATTGTTTATTCACTTGCTCTCGTGCTATTGAAATTTTGTCTGAACTTGGTCTGGTAGATGTTATCACAAAGGAGGTTGCTGAAGACCGTTCTGGATCAGTCACCATGGAGATCATTAGTAGGGCTCAAGTTGCTGCAGGAGAGTTGCCATTGTCCGAATTAGTTGCAGTTGCAGCCTGGTACATCTGGTGGTAGCGACGACAATTAGTGAAGGGAGAAAATATTCTAAACCCTAACCACACCGCTACTGCAATTAAGGTTATCTGCACTAACTTTGTTAGAGCAACAACTCCTAAACAACCAGTTCAAAAGCATGATCACATGTGGAAGAAACCGCATGCAGTTAAAATAAATGTTGATGCCTCCTTTTATGTTGAAAATATATCTAGAGCTACAGGTGCCGTTGCTCGCGATGACAATGGTTATTTTATTGCAGCAGATAACTGGTTCATACCACATGTTAGTAATGTTGATGCAGCTTGTAGAAGTGCATGCTCTAGCCAATGCAACCAAAAGACCGATCTGATGGAAGAGACTAGGCAACACATTATACGTCAACACTCCTCCTCACATGTGGCTTCCTCAGGCCTAAACATGGACCGAAAGTGGGCTGCAATTTAATTGCGCCAGCCGGGTCTTGAACTCAAGACCTCTTGACTCTGATACCATGTAGAAGTGCATGCTCTAACCAATGCAATCAAAAGACCGATCCAATGAAAGAGACTAGGCAGCGCATTATACGTCAACACAGCTGAAATAATTGTGGTCCAAAATGGAATTATTCTTGCAGAAAGGATTGGGTGTAATTCACTGATCATTAAATCTGACAGTACGGTTGCAGTGGAAGCCTTTAATCAACAAGAAGCATACTTTGGTCCTGAGGCGGCTATCATCATGGAGTATAAGCAAATGGAGTTGGAATTTGCAAAGACTTCCTTTGTGCATTGTTTTTGCAAAGCCAATGAGGTAGCAGTTAGCCTAGTTAGAAATTCTCTTACCATTAGATCTTTGGGATTTTGGAATAGTTCTATACACTAGTAGAAAACCGGGCAATAGCACCGGTTCGTAAGGGCCTTTAGTGCCGGTTATGGAACCGGCACTATTATTTCGGCACTAAAGGCCCCCCCCTTTAGTACCGGTTCAGCACGAACCGGCGCTAAAGTGCCACCACGTGGCACGAGCCAGCTCCGGGGGCAGGGAGCCCTTTAGTACCGGTTGGTAAAACCAACCGATACTAAATGGTTTGGGGGGTTTTTGGTTTTATGATTTTTTTCATTTAATTTTGTGTTTTCCATTTTAATTCTTTTTCGTTTGCTGATATTTTACGGTACTACATATTGTACATGTTATGCATATATATATATATATATATATATATATATATATATATATATAGAATTTCTAGTAGAACCAATCATATATATATCATCAATCATGTCTCACAAACCACCATATTAATTCACACATACACACATGTATAGCTATATACACAATTTCTCCTACATATGCATATGTTGCCTTTGGAGCCAGTGGCATTAGCCTGATTGGTGCCTTCGGAGCACGAGACAATTGGAAGTGGTTCATGACTTGGTCGATGGGGGCGGTAGCGGGTAATAGTATTCTCCCTTCGGATTTATGACCTGGTCGAGCAAAAATCCTGCTATTTCCTCTTGAAGTGCTTGTACGCGCTTCGTTGGTAGGAGCTTGTCCCGCACCTCATTGAACTGTTAAGAAGGAGATTAATATGTATGTGTATTAGTTGTGTGACTAGATATCGATAATGGTGTAAAAATTGTGAATAGTGTTCTGACAAGCGTACCCATTCCTGTCTTTCAGATCTGCTCCTTTCGGACGCCATCATGCGAATGTTCTCGCAAACACAGTATGCACACAGATCAGTCCCCTGTGCCTGCTTCAGGGCCTTTATTACGAGAATGGAATTTAATTTGATCAGATAATAATTAATCAAGCATGATAATTAAAGAGATGGCAGCTAGCTAGCTAGCTAGCTATAGTACTACTTAATTACTTACCTTGGATCGAAACCATTTCAGCTGTGGTTTCCATTTGCCTTCCGTGACGCTGATGAACCTTGCCCAAGCCCTGCCCGCCGACAAAAAAAATGAATAAAGGGGTTATTAAATAGTTCATATCATGAAATGACGAACTAAATATATAGGCCGAGATATGTAGTTATAAATAATGATTGAAATTACCTGTTGACTATCCCATACAAGATGTTGTAGTTAGCTTTTGCTGTGAGTAGCGAGTCCAGTATTTCAACTGTTCCGGCGTCAACTTTAATGATACACAAGATCCAGTGAAATCTGCATGCACACACGTTTGCATTCTTAATTAAGCGGGCATATATAAGCAAAAACATGTAGCTAGCTAGTAGGCAAAACGGAGAATTTGTAGTACAAGAAAGTGTGACTCACTCGAAGTTGTAAGGAAGTAGTATATCTTCATTGTATTTGAGGCGCTTCAAGAACTCTAGCATGCTGTCCTCTACCTCCTTTTCATAATATGCATCTAATTTCCATGTGTATTCATTAACGGTGTTTGGGTCAATGAACCCAATGCCATAGCGTCCACCTTTTCTCATTTCATACATCTTCATCCTGCATAATACCACAGAAAAGAATATAGTGAGGATAATTACACGTAATGATTGATCAAAAGGATCACTACAGCTAGCTTGAGACTTAAATTACAGAAAGAAATCACTTACAGACAATAGCAACTGACGATAGATTTGTCGAGTGCGTCTTGATTGTATAACTGAAACAGTTCAGAATACTCAACGGCCACAACTTTCTCATGGTAGTAATCATCCTTCTTGACATATACCATGAGGGACTCTCGATCGGATCTATTGCTAATGTCCATGTACCATTGATGCAATTCATACATTCTCGTTGGGAGCTTCTTGACATCTTCTGGCTCGACCAAAGGTTAGCCCCGGACAAATTTCCGTTTTATTTCCTCCTCTGTAATCGGAGGCATGTCCTCGACCTCGAGGAGTTGTCCAACAGTGATCTTGAGTTCTTCAGCCTGCATTATATGCTCCTGGGTTATTACCACATCGCCCACCTCGGGAACGTAAACTGTTTGGCCACAATAATATTGGGCGCGCGTACTGTCACGTGTTGTTGGCGGCACAACAAGCGGGGGGATCGATTGCGCCGCCTGTTTTCCCAGCTGGGCAACAGTTTTCCCGCATTTTTTGACAGCTGCTTGTTGTTTGCTCGAGCTCGAGCTCGCCTCCTTCTGTAGATGTTGTCGATGTAACTTCCTGATGTGGCGCTCATAGTCTGAGTCAACAGGCTTAGGAGCTGGTGGTTGAGCCATACGAATGAAGTGGTCAACTACTTCCACAGGCACTTTCTCCCTTGGCGGCGGTGGCGGTTTCGGTCCAAAATGGGCGTCGACTTCTGCCCGCACTATGGCATTGGTTTGCTCCTCGGTCCTATCGTAAGCCCTCACAGGAAGAGGAGTACTGAGGTTTGGACCATATTTATATCGCTTGGCTCCGCCTGTACTTCCTGTACTATGACCTCGACTCGTACCGCTACGCACCATAGCTGCGGGGTGTCTCTTCTGCGATTGCTGAGGCGGCGGAGACGGCTGACGGGGCTGAGTTGGACGAGGAGGAGTGGCCTGAAGCTGTGCCGGACTTGGAGGAGGAGTGGACGTCTGACGCTGTGTCGGACTTGGAGGAGGAGTGGCCTGACACTTTGCCGGACTTGGAGGAGGAGGAGTGGCCTCACGCGTTGGTGGACTTGGAGGAGCGGGAGTCTGCTGACTCGGTGGCGGACTTCGACGAGGAGTCGGGTGACGCGGTGTCGGTGGCCTTCGAAAAATGATGCAATCCTTTCTCCATAGGATGATACGATGTTTGGCATCTCCGAGTGTGTGCTCCTCGTCACCTCCAGGAATGTCAAGCTCTAGCCCCGAATATTGGTCTGCCACCTCATCAACCAAGACACGAGCATAGCCCGCTGGAATCGGGTTGCAATGGAAGGTTGCCTCGGGGGAATTTGAAAAAGCAACGGCGTCCGCCACCTTCATGGATATGTTCTTCATTTTGAAGTGTAGCTCGCAGTTAGTGTTCTTCGTGATGTCATCCACGGGGTATCTATCCAGCACTACTGCGTCGCCCGGGGCGGAACCCACGCTGCTTCTCGACATGGATGGGGTGGTGGTATCCAAGGCTGGATCATCCGCTAGCTGCTGCAGCTGCTGAGACCCCCTTTGCTGGCTAAGTGAGTCGATCTGCTCCTGCTGCCGCTGGAATTTAGCTGCCAATTCTGCTTGACTTGCTTCTAGGCCTTGAAGGCGTTCATAGTCCCGCTTCCTCTGCTCCTCCTCCATCTTCCTCTTCTTGTCCTCCGCAATCTTCTTTCTCGCACGGGTTCTGTAGTCCGCGTTCCAGTCCGAAAACCCCTCATACCACGGAATAGCGCCCTTGCCTCGTGTTCTTCCCGGGTGTTCAGGATTTCCCAGGGCACGCGTAAGCTCGTCGTTCTCTCTGTTGGGCTGGAACACCCCCGATCGAGCCTCTTCTATTGCAACAAGTAGCGCATCCTCGGCTCCCTTCAGACATGCCTTCCTCGAAATATTGCCTGTCTTCGGGTCCAACTCCCCCCCATGCGCATAGAACCAAGTCCTGCACCTGGGGGGCCAGTTTTTAGTAACCGGAGTGACACTTGCATCCTCCATCTCTTTCTCAGACTTATCCCACTTAGGCATTGCCACCGTGTAGCCACCTGGCCCCAGCTTATGGAACTTATCCTTTTTTCCGGCATTGGCCTTGTTTATTCTCGACCGTTCCTTAGCTAATTCTGAATCCTTGAATTTCACGAAATCGTCCCAATGAGCACTTTGATTCTCTAGTATCCCCTCGAATACTGGAGTCTTCCTTCCTCCCTTGACGTACTTCTCCCACGTCATTCTCTTGTGGTTCTTGAATGCAACCGCCATCTTCCTAAAAGCAGCGTCCTTGACTTTCCGCACATCTGCTTCTGTGATATTATCTGGTAGGGTGAAATGTTCCATGAGAGTATCTCAAAGCAGTTTTTTTTTATTCTCGTCGACAAAAGTAACATCTGGACGTGGCTTCGCTGGCTTTCTCCATTCTTGAAGGGAGATCCGGAGTAGGTCCTTCACAAGAACTCCGCACTGACGAACGGACTTGTCCGCAATCTTCTTAGGCGCTAATGGTTCGCCATTAGGTTTGAATGCCTCGATATTGTACTTTACGCCCTCCTTCAACTTTTTGTTCGGGCCTTGTTTCGTCCTTTTGCTCGATCCGGATGGCTGAAAGAAGAAAGATCGATTCGTTAATATATCTTCAACTCATTTAAAACATGCGATGATCACCAGATTCCTGCTTATATAAATATATATACCTCATCGTAGTTCATGACTTCATCTTCTCGGTCGTCGCGATCGAATATCATATCACCCTCTCCGGTGTTGTTTAGAAATTCGGAGCCGTCAAAATCTTCTTTATTCTGATCATCATCTGGCCCGCGTATGATATCGAACATGGTCTGTTCTCTCTCTGTCGGTATTGTCCGCCATAGCTTTTATTTAACTATGCCAAAAGAAATATAAAACAATTTAGTATAATCTCGATTAATAGATATAATCTCGAATACATCGTCTCGAATAATAGATATAATCTCGAATACATCATCTCGAATAATAGATTTAATCTCGAATACGTCGTCTCGAATAATAGATATAATCTCAATACATCGTCTCGAATAATAGATATATATAGTCTCGAATACATCGTCTCGAATAATATATCACTAGCTAGCTAGCTAATAAAGATCGAATACTACAGAGTAATCTAGGCCACTCGCGGTTCCTGAGGTGCGGGCGGTGGACACCCAAAGAGAAGGAACCATCATTGGATCATAGCTCGGGTGATCTCCCCAAAGAACCTGCCAGGTATTGGAGAACCTGACGTCCATAGCAGCCATGTAGCGACGGACGTGCTCGTGCTCCTCCCTGACACGACGACGTACCACCTCCGGCGGGGCCGGCTCCCTCCGCACCGAAAGTGGCCCACGCGAATGCCACCAAAGGAGATGAGGGTCGACGACGGGACCCGGGGCCGGGTTCCTCACCAAGCGTCGCGCCCCTGAAGGTAGCACCTCCCAGTGCCAGCCCGGCGGAGCCCAGTCCCGGACATGGGTCCTCTGAAGTAGGACGTCGTCGCGAACGGGTCGACGGCGAGGATGCGGGCCGGGCATCGTCGACAACAAATACTATATGCAAATTAAATGTAACACTAATTATGCTATCATTGCATATGTCAAAATTCTATATGCTATTTCATACTAATTAAGCATCTAACACTAAAAATAGAAAAAACAACTTCTATACATCCATTAAAAACAGAAAAACAACATTATATAAAAAAATTCCATACTAATTAAACACTAATTATATCCGGGCTCACTAAAAACACTAAGCATCTAACACTAAGCATTGCATATGTCAAAATTCTATATATATATGCTATTCCATACTAATTAAACACTAAGCATTGATCTAACACTAAAAACAGAAAAACAACTTCTATGTGCATGTGTGTGTATATATGGGCTCGGGGGGCGGCGCCCATGGTGGCCATCGGGGGCGAGGGAGAGGGGTTAGAGGGGGAGAGCTCACAACGGGGCGACGGCGAAGGTGAGGCGACGGCCCGGGGCGGCGACGGGCCGGGGCGTGACGGGGGCGCGGCGACGCGGGGACGGCGCGAGGACGGGCCCGGGGCGGCGACGAAGACGAGGGCGGCGACGGCGACGGGGGCGGCGATGGGGATGAGGGCGGCGACGAGGATGGGGGTGGCGACGGCAACGGCGCACGACGGGGGCGGCGTAGGACGGGGGCGGCGATGGCGTCGAACGATCGGGAAGAAACAGAGGGAGAATGAAATTTTGCGAAGTGCTGTATATATAGAAGCCACCTTTAGTACCGGTTGGAGCCACCAACCGGTACTAAAGGCCTGTTTTGGCCAGGCCAAGCAGCGGCAAGGGCAGGCCTTTAGTACCGGGTGGTGGTTCCAACCGGTACTGAAGACCCCCCCTTTAGTACCGGTTGGTGCCATGAACCGGTACTAAAGGGGGTGCGCTGGCGCAGGTGCGGTGCGCAAATTTAGTCCCACATCGCTAGCCGAGGGGCGACCGCACTGGTTTATAAACCCCCGTGCGGTAGCTCTCTCGAGCTCCTCTCCAAAGCAGGCCTACTGGGCCTACATGTTCTATGCTGCCCTGTGGGGCCTATTGGGCTTGCGGGCCTGCATCCTGGCCCAATAACAGGTTGGGTTTCTAGTCGTATGCAGGCCGCTGTGGCCCAGTAGGTGGGCTTTTTTTCATTTAGTTTTTTCTTTTCTGCTTTATTTATTTTGTTTTATTTATTTTTAGTTGTTTTTTGCTGTATTTAGAGTTTCTTTGTGAATATTTTTGATAGTTTTTAGAAACTTTCAGTTAGTGCCGGTAGTTTTTAAATTTAAATAGTTTATATTTTGAATTATTTGAAATTTGTGTGAATCACTAGTTTGTGAATAACTTAACTTTAAAAATACATTTTCCAGTGATTTTTTTGTTATGTTTAATATTAGTGTGTTTTATCATTATATTCAATTTGGTAATGCTTAAGTTATTTAAAAAATGAAATGACTTTGTAACGGGTGAGTTTTCGTCCGAAACCCTGATACTTCGAAATAGATTGACCATTTTGTACACGAAGTGCATTAAGTTTTTGCGGTAACCCTCTCTACTTTTTTGCACATGCTATGTGGGTGAAATTATGATGCCATGCCAACTTTCATCCTTTTCTGAGTTCATTTGAAATGCTTTTTAACTTCAGGGTCATTTAGCTGAAAAAAACAGTAAATGCATGAAAGAATTTGCTTGCATCCCAGATCACATCCCAGATCTTTGGGTGTGAAACTTTTTCTTTGCGTCTGTCCCTTTGCGTCGTAGCCATGGAGAATCTTCATCATTTAACGGGATGCTCGGGTCAATATTCACTGTGAATGGAGCAATTTCATCAAACTTTTCATAATCTTTTGACTTGTCTGTCTTGTCATCCACTCCCACGATGTTTCTCTTCCTAGAAAGAACTATGTGCCGCTTTGGCTCATCGTACGATGCATTCGCTTTCTTATCTTTTCTTTTTCTTGGCTTGGTAGACATGTCCTTCACATAGAAAACCTGTGCCACATCATTGGCTAGGACGAATGGTTCGTCTGCATACGCAAGATTGTTGAGGTCCACTGTTGTCATTCCGTACTGCGGGTCTTCCGTTACCCCGCCTCGTGTCATATTGACCCATTTGCACCGAAACAAAGGGACCTTAAAACCACGTCGATAGTCAAGTTCCCATATGTCCTGTATATAACCATAATATGTTTCCTTTCCTGTCTTGGTTTCTGCATCAAAGCGGACACCACTGTTTTGGTTGGTGCTCTTCTTATCTTGGGCGATCGTGTAAAATGTATTACCATTTATCTCGTACCCTTTGAAAGTCATTATATTCGAAGATGGTAACTGGGACAGCAAGTACAGGTCATCTTCAATAGAGGTGTCATGCATGGTACGTGCTTACAACCAGCTGGCGAAACTCCTGGTTTGTTCACGTGTAATCCAGTCATCAGATCGCTCCGGGTGTTTGGAGCGTAGCAAATTCTTGTGTTCATCCATATACGGAGCCACCAAGGCGGAATTCTGTAGAACTGTGTAGTGTGCTTCAGTGAGAGAATGTCCGTCCATACATATTATTTTTTCCCCTCCTAGCGTGCCTTTTCCATCCAGTCTGCCCTTATGCCGCGATTCAGGAACACCAATCGGCTTAAGGTCAGAAATAAAGTCAATACAAAACTCAATGACCTCCTCATTTTGACGGCCCTTGGAGATGCTTCCTTCTGGCCTAGCACAGTTATGAACATATTTCTTTAAGACTCCCATGAACCTCTCAAAGGGGAACATATTGTGTAGAAATACAGGACCCAAAACATTAATCTCTTCGCATAGGTGAACTAGGACGTGCGTCATGATGTTGAAGAAGGATGGTGGGAACACCAACTCGAAACTGACAAGACATTGCACCAAATCATTCTGTAACCTTGGTATGATTTCTGGATCGATTACCTTCTGAGAGATTGCATTGAGAAATGCACATAGCTTCACAATGGCTAATCGAACGTTCTCCGGTAGAAGCCCCCTCAATGCAACTGGAAGCAGTTGCGTCATAATCACGTGGCAGTCATGAGACTTTAGGTTCTGGAACCTTTTCTCTGCCATGTTTATTATTCCCTTTATATTCGACGAGAAGCCAGACGGTACCTTAATACTGAGCAGGCATTCAAAAAAGATTTCCTTCTCTTCTTTGGTAAGAGCGTAGCTTGCATGACCCTGATGTATGCCGTCTTTTCCGTGCATACGTTGCTGGTCCTCCCGTGCCTCAGGTGTATCTTTTGTCTTCCCATACACGCCCAAGAAGCCAAGCAGGGTCACACAAAGATTCTTCATCACATGCATCATATCGATTGCGGAGCGGACCTCGAGGTCTTTCCAATAGGGCAAGTCCCAAAATATAGATTTCTTCTTCCACATGGGTGAGCGTCCATCAGCGTCATTCGGAACAGGTTGTCCACCAGGACCCTTTCCAAAGACCACCTTCAAATCCTTGACCATATCATGTACATCAGCACCAGTACAGTGGCGAGGCTTCGTCCGGTGATCCGCCTCACATTTGAAATGCTTGCCTTTCTTTCTTACGGGATGCCTGCTCAGAAGAAATCGACGATGTCCCAGGTACACATTCTTCTTACAATTAGCCAAATATATACTGTCGGTATCGTCCAAACAGTGCGTGCATGCGCGGTATCCCTTGTTTGTCTGTCTTGAAAGGTTACTGAGAGCAGGCCAATCATTGATGGTCACGAATAGCAATGCCTTTAGGTCAAATTCTTCCCCCATGTGCTCATCCCACGCACGTACACCTGTTCCATTCCACAGTTGTAAGAGTTCTTCAACTAATGGCCTTAGGTACACATCAATGTCGTTGCCGGGTTGCTTAGGGCCTTGGATGAGCACTGGCATCATAATGAACTTCCGCTTCATGCACAGCCAAGGTGGAAGGTTATATAAACATAGAGTGACAGGCCAGGTGCTATGGTTGCTGCTCTGCTCCCCAAAAAGATTAATGCCATCTGCGCTTAGACCAAACCATACGCTCCTTGCGTCATCTGCAAACTCCTTCCCGTACTTTCTTTCGATTTTTCTCCACTGCGACCCGTCAGCGGGTACTCTCAACTTTCCGTCTTTCTTACGGTCTTCTCTGTGTCATCGCATCGCCTTGGCATGCTCTTTGTTTTGGAACAAACGTTTCAACCGTGGTATTATAGGAGCATACCACATCACCTTGGCAGGAATCTTTTTCTGGGGCGCCGGCCCTCGACATCACCAGGGTCATCGCGGCAGATTTATAGCGCAATGCACCACATACCGGGCAAGCGTTCAAATCCTCGTACTCACCGCGGTAGAGGATGCAATCATTAGGGCATGCATGTATCTTCTGCACCTCTAACCCTAGAGGGCAGACGGCCTTCTTTGCTTCGTATGTACTCTCGGGCAATTCGTTGTCCTTTGGAAGCATATCCTTTATCATTACCAGCAACTTTCCAAATCCCTTGTCAGATACACCATTCTCTGCCTTCCATTGCAGCAAATCCAGTGTGGTGCCCAGCTGTTTCTTGTCACCTACGCAATTCGGGTACAACAATTTTTTGTGATCCTCTAACATGCGCTGCAACTTCTTTTTCTCCAAATCACTTGCGCAGTTTCTCTTTGCATCGGCAATGCCCGACCTAGATCATCAACGGGCTCATCTGATGCCTCTTCTTCAGCTTCTTCCCGCATTGCCGGCTCAGCTTCTTCCCGCATTACCAGCTCAGCTTCTTCCCCCATTATTGTATCATCGTATTCAGGGAACCCATGGCCAGGATAGCTGTCGTCGTCCTTTTCTTCTTCATTGTCTTCCATCATAACCCCTCTTTCTCCGTGCTTGGTCCAAACATTATAATGGGGCATGAAACCGGACTTAAACAGGTGGACGTGAATGGTTCTTGACCTAGAGTAATTGTGACCATTCTTACAGCGAGCACATGGACAAGGCATAAAACCATCCGCCCACTTGTTTGCCTCAGCCGCAAGCAGAAAAGTATGCACGCCAGTAATGAACTCGGGAGAGCATCGGTCATCGTACATCCATTGCCGGCTCATCTTCATTACACAACACCGAATAGACCAAATTAATACAAGTTCATACAATTAATACAAGTTCATACATAAAGTTCATACAACACTTAAATCCAACAAACAAATAACTCTCTAGCTAAAGCATTTAAATGCAACAACAAATATGATCAAGATCGCAACTAAGGTAACAATGGATCCAACAGCATAATGATACCAAGCCTCACTATCGATGGCATATTTTCTAATCTTTCTAATCTTCAAGCACATTTTCTCCATCTTGATCTTGTGATCATCGACGACATCGGCAACATGCAACTCCAATTCCATTTTCTCCCTCTCAATTCTTTTCAATTTTTCTTTCAAGTACTCGTTTTCTCTTTCAACTAAATTTAACCTCTCGGCAATAGGGTCGGTTGGAATTTCCGGTTCACATACCTCCTAGAAAAAATTTCTATGTCAACTTGATGGGCATAATTTGTCATAAACACGAAATGCAACTAGTTTTAAAAGAGAATATACATACCACATCCGAATCATAACAAGGACTAGGGCCGACGGGGACGGATATCAAAACCATAGCACTATATGTATAACAAACAACGTACGGGTAAGATAATTATACGAGTAACTATATATCCAAATCACACAAACATCAATTTTTATATAAAATTTCATGAACAAGAGGCTCACCACAAGGTGGTGCCGGCAACGGGACGGTGCGGGCGATCGACGGTGGCTACGATGGAGATTTAGAAGGCACTAAGTAAACCACACCTACATATGCAAACTAAGTGTTATTTTTGACCTCAAATTGCATATAAATCAAATACTAGCACATATATATATATCCTCCCAAATTAATCACTATATAAACTAATGCAAGAGCTAATCTAGCAATGAGAGATGAAAGGACAAAGTTGCTAACCTTTGTGATCATTTGAATGGATGAGGGCCTTCAAATCTTGACAAATTTTGGGCAAATTTTGTGATGAACTCGAGAGGAAGAAGGGAAGAACAGAGGAGAGGGAGAGGGGAAAGGGGGAAGAACAGAGTGCTGGTGGACGAAGGGTTTATATAGGACGACCTTTAGTACCGGTTCGTGCCAAGAACCGGTACTAAAGGGGCTGGAGGGGCCCCATTCTGTCAACATCCTGCCACCACTCTCATTAGTACCGGTTCGTGGCACGAACCGATGCTAAAGGTTCGCCACGAACCGGTACTAATGATGGAGGCCCGGCTAGCCGTTGGAACCGGCACTAATGTATACATTAGTGCCGGCTCAAATACAAACCGGCACTAATGTGCTTCACGTTTGACCCTTTTTCTACTAGTGATACTAGACTTAATTTCTCCTCTTTTTGTAACTTGTCTATTATGTGAGGAATAAAGTCTATTTGCTGTCAAAAAGAAAAAACTAGTGCATACCTTCCACCAAAATGACTACATAATATATTTTTCTTGTGAAAATAGAACTTCTCATTCATCAATCAGGGTTGTCACATTCAAGGTTACACAAAGGGATAATTTCCACAGGTACACGGCGGAGCCAAATGGCTGTGCGTGGCGTCCTACCCATCTGAGCAAGCTCATGGCTCACCTGATTCCCATCTCTCCTAACATGTGCTATCCCATGCTCACATCCTAGACCGAGCAAACGCTTTGTTTCATCCACTAGCAATGCAACCGGTGACCTATTAACTGCTGCCTCAGTGATCATAGCTACGGTAGTTGTACAATCAGTCTCCGGGATGAAAGGATCAGAGCTCCATTCAAGTGTGAGAGATACACCCTCCGTACATGTTGTGATCTCGGCTTCAAGCGCACTCGAACACCTCGTCAGGAATCGGCATGAGGCAAAGATCACAACACCGTGATGATTTCGCAGGATCATACGTGCAACTCCGGTACCGTCCGCTTCAGCAAAATCACCATCGACGTTCAGTTTGCACCAACCTACAGGGGGCTTGGTCCACTTTTCAGCGGCCGGGAGTTGTCCACTGGAGATGAGAAATCTCCCCTCTGCTTGAACATATGATCAGTCCTCAACACCATCTTTCCCTTCAACATATCTGCATTTGCGTGTTGACGGAGGCACATGAGCGAGTCAATATAACTTGAAAGGAAGCGCCGGGAGGCTTCAACTGGAGGCGGCGGCTTGTGGTGTGTAATCTCATTGTGGACATGCCATATACGCCACACTGTCATGAGCACATGGAGATGCTCGTCCTCGCTACACTGGTGGAGAAGCTGTAGTAGCCAGTCTGGTCCCGTGTTGACGACAGTGTTAAGTCTCGGCATGCGCCATGTCTTCTCCATAGTACACCAAAACTCCAGAGCACGCGGACATCTGCAAAACACATGGAATGTGTCCTCGCGTTCCATCCCACAAATCGTATAGATATCAGCTTCGACTATTTTCCTTTTTTTCATATTAGCCATAGTAGCTAAAGAGTTTGTCACCACTCTCCAAGTCAGTACTCGTATCTTAGGAGGAGCAGGGAACCCCCATGTCATGTTCCAGAAGGCACTGGTGCCGTCCGGTGCCCTGCTCGTGGCGCATGAAGAAGTGCGATTTTTTTTGTCGAGTGCCAGCTTGTACGTGCTCCTTACGCTGAAGATTCTATGGGGGTCGGGCACCCATGCGAGGACATCCTCAAGCTGACGCGGGGACGGCTGAATCTTCAATATCTCTTGCACGTCAGCCTGCATGAAGTGAGTGCGAAGAGCATCCTCATCCCAACGCCCTTGGTCGTCCAGTAGCTCTGAGACCCGGAATGACTCTAATATAATCGCTAATGAAAAATATTATCAAAATTTATTCGCAAAAAAAGAACAAGAAAAATATTAGCAAAATTAGCACCAAATGCAAGCATATCAGGCCGGATCTGTCCTCAGGTCGTGGTTTGTTCATGAAGTGTGGGTGTGGCGTCTTCGACTCTAGATTCATTCATTGGGTTGGGTTATCTCCATGGGGCTGGCCTCATTGACTCGGGAGAGAGGTCTCACCTTTCGATAGCAACGTCAAAGGCCCCTCTTGTCTGGCATCGTCGGCTCAGCAACCGACATTAGACTATGTCCCGGTGCAAGACGAAATGTGCCAAGTATTTGGTTCACCCATATAACATGAGCGAAATAAGGATTGTATCACTATGCAGAGGCCGGAGCTATTCCTCCTTTTTGAAAAAAAAGGATTTGTATCACCTTGCAAAGATCAACAGAAAATTCAATAAACTTTCATTAGGATCCGAGCAAATAAGTATGAAAGATCAACTATTTTCAATCTCTATGTTTAAGTTATTTTCTTTGTTTCTAATTAACAACCCAAATGTGTACAGCATGTTCCGTGCAATTTCTTCTGCGCCTTCCAAAACTCACTTCATCAGAAATAAATTCTAAAATGCATGACTTTATGTAAGATTATTTCGTGTTGTCATATAATAACGCATGTTAAAGACGTTGCCCGACGCATTTACACGTGCAATTGTACTTCCTTCATTTTTATATACAAGGCCATAAACTCAAATTACAAGTACCAAAGTAAAATTTAATGCATAGTTTATAAGTAAACTTTTCTTTCCGTTTACTGGGATCATTAATACGCAACATGCATGCAAGAGAACTGAATGAAGGAAGTAGCTATTGTTATTAAACATGTTGCTATTACAATGAAATATCATTAATTCTTTCCTCGATTACTGTTAATGACCTTGTATTGATGCAAAACGTAAACGTAAAATGTCTATTGATCCATAGTGGTCTTGTATAAGTAAATGAAGGGAGTACTAGTTAAAAAGTAAACGTAAAATGTCTATTTTTTACTTCCATGAAAATCATCATTCGCGTGTCTCGTGTTCCTTGAATTGAAACCTTCGATTGTATCCAGCCGAAAATAATTTTTCATTTAGTTGTTATTTTTCATGTATGTTTAAAGTGGGTCATGTGAATGCAGTCGTTGAGGTATGGTGAGCTCACTGTGAATCATAATCTGAGGCGATGACAATCACCTCCGGAGGTTACCACATCTCGGAGTAGTAGTACCACACATTATTTACTAGTGCGAGCATTAAATGCTTAGCCAGTAAACTGTCGAGCCGGGGGTGACTTCTTTAATTCGAGCCTCCCTTCCTGTCCTCTCTCATCTTCCTTCCTCTGGATCTCACCTCGCCGTCCGCTCTGACAGCTTGAGAAATCATCCCCAACTCTCGCCTCTCGACAACATAGCAGGGCCTCGACTTACAGGTGATTACCAAACTTCTCCTGATCTCATTTGTTCTAGTTGCCTCAATATCATTGGTTTTGTTCGTCAATTTCTTGCTGTTGTAGGCTTGTAGCTGTGTTTCTGGATAGACACCACTATTCTTTTCAAGATAGTTAGTCGGATGTACGGAGATTTACCACCTCTTCACGGGTGCCATGCATGCATAGCCCTTAGCTTTTGGTTCCTCCTTCCTGATGTGGTGTTTCTCCGTTTCCCCTCACCACTTGCCTGTTCAAGCTAAAAATCATGCCCCTTGTGCTGGTCGTCGGTGTGTTTGCATCAGAAGCCATGGGTGAAGTTAGCTGCGCGGGTTAAAGCATCAAGGTGCCGAGGAAGACGAGCTCCTCATTCACATCCTAATTTTTTTTCCTGTTTTATTTGTTATATATTACTTTTAGTTTTGTTTTGCGGGGAGGTGTATATTACTACTAATTATCATATTTTTTTTACAAAAGAACTCTCAGATCTATTAACCAACTCTGCAATACAAACACCCCTGGGAAATAAAGATAATACATCAAATTCCATATGTGCCGACCATCTTCTTCCTCCTGAACTCCGGTGGAGCTTACAAAATACTGTTATTTTGCCCCCCACACCCCCACAAAAAAGTCAACCTTGCCAAGCTCCGCCACTGTACTCCCTTCGTCCGCGAACAAGGAGGTGTTTGGTTCCAGGGACTTTTTTGTGTTGGGACTAGAAAAAGTCTCTAGCAAACCAAACAGGGTGGGACTTTTTGGGACTTTTTCTAAAAGTCTTTAGAAGCACCTCCTTGAGAGGCTTTTTCAAAAAGTCTTAGGGACTAGAAAAAAATCCTAGGACTAGAGAACTAAACACCACCTAAGTGTCCATCTAGCTTTTGTTTTTAATCAAAGTTTTAAAACTTTGACCAATTTTCTAGGAAAAAGTAAAAGTATTTATGGCACTAAATTAGTATCACTAGATCCGTTTTGAAATATACTTTCATAATATATCAATTTGATGTCATATATGCTCCTATTATTTTCTGAAAAGTTGGTCAAAATTTTAAATTTTTAACTAGGAACAAAAACTAGATGTACACTTATTCGCGGACGGATGTAGTAGTCCTGAAAGTACACGTTAAAACCTTTATGGGCCTAAGTTACCGACCAAACTAGTTAGATGAAAGGATAGCACCTAACAAGATTCAAATACTCGCGCTCACATTACACAACATGCATATATGCTTTAGTAGAATTTTTTTGAGGTTCACGTGGATATATGTATGTGCTGGTGTATGTTCATGTATACGTGTCACTTGGAACAGGAGACTTGACCTCATGACAAGAAATTGGCACATTTTCAGAGATAGTTAGATGAAAGGGGAGATTTGACCTCGGGCCAACTCGCTCTCATCTGTGCCTCCTCCAGCACCAGCAGTGTTGGAATTTCAAGCAAGATTTTAGATAAATTAATATAAAAAACATCAAATATTATAGGAACATGTTTGTAGCAGATTTAATCCGTCAAGGCTAGGTATTTTATTTGCAGACAAACTAGACATGGTAGGTAGAAGCCACTGTCAAGTCATCCAAAATTGTGGGTTTCGTTTCGTTCAACAGTTTAGGGACTAGAAATCATCCTTTTCTGCAATTATGAGTGTAATTAGGTTAATCATATAGGGATTGTATCTCCCACTCATTTATGACCATGATCCTACTATAACATTGTACTCTCTCTGTTCCGTATTACTTGTCGCTTAAACGGATGTATCTAGCACTGAAATAGTGCTAGTGCTAGATACATCCGTTTGAACGACAAGTAATATGACACACACAGAGTAAAACATTAGAAGTAACTGAAGACTTACTAGAGAAAGCACGATCTCAGAAGGCTGTGCATTATCAGAAGTTCATAAAGAGGACTTAATTTTCTTAATTAACTAGATCATATTGTTCCAAGAATGACTATTGTACATTTCTTTTCAAACCATACAATTAGTATGTCCATTTCTTTAGTACTCCCCGGTCCCAAAATATAAGATCGTTTTTGACACTCCGTCTCAAAATATAAGAATGTTTTTGACACTAGTGTAGTGTCAAAAACGTTCTTATATTTTGGGATGGAGGGAGTACTTATTTTCTTAGTTGTGCCGGTATATTACTGCTGGTTTGATGTAAGGTAATCTATATATTGTGCAACACTGACAGAAGCATACGTGTCTTTGCAAGCAGGACATCGGAGTGAAGGTGTTTTGAAAGCTAAACCAAGCATGGCCATAACAAGGGAGAGCTTGGAACAAATATGGAACCAGTGGGAAATCGAGCTGGTGGTGCTCCTCAGCTTCACCCTGCAAATCTTTCTCTTCTTCACCGGCTGTATCAGGCGGTACAGCACCAATGCTCTGCTCAGGCTTCTTACCTGGCTAGCATATGTTGCGGCAGACATGGTTGCTGTATACGCCCTTGGTCTCATATCCAGAGATGGTCAGAGTACCATGTCATCGGCTGGATCATGCCACCGGAACAAGCGATCAAACAGATTCTCCACGGGCACAAGCCGCCAACTAGCATTCTTCTGGGCGCCTTTCCTCCTCATGCATCTCGGCGGACAGGACACCATATCGGCTTTCTCCATCGAGGACAACAACCTGTGGCTGAGGCACCTTCTGAATCTGACCATCCAAGTCTCGTTAGCCTTATACGCCTTTTGGAAGTCGATAGGTGGACAAAATCAGCGGCTTCTTGCTCCAGGCATCTTGGTGTTTGTCACCGGGATCATCAGGTATGGGGAGAGGATATGGGCGCTCAAGTGCAGTAGCCGAAATGGCCTAAGGGAGACGAATCTGCCTCCATTGCCTAAACTCAATTTTGAGGTCGACAAAGGCAGCTATGTTGGCACCATCTGCTACGTTCTAGGCTCAATGGTTTGTATCCGGGATCTTTTCTCAGGGCGCACCACCTCCCAAATGAAAGAGCGTGCTGTCTTCAGGTTCCAAGAAGACAGGCCCCTAGACCAGGTGCCCAAGTTGCTGGAGGTCGAGCTTGCCATGATGTATGATGATCTCTTCACGAAGGCCATGTTGCTCAGAACAAGGACTGGGGTTGTGCTCCGGTGCATCAGCCAATTCTCAGTCATAGCTGCCTTTGTGCTCTTCCTAGTTGAAAACCTCAAACAAGAACATAATAGAGCTGATGTCGCAATCACCTATGCGTTATTCTTGGGTGGCTTCAGTCTTGAAGTTTGTGCTTTTGTTCTGACTGTGATGTCACCGTGGACTTGGGCATTCTTCAAAGCTCGAAGGTGCGATAGGCTTGCCCACATTTCTTGGCTTCTTCTTTCAAGTGGCATTGGCTGGCCGGAGAAGAGACCGTTGTGGTCGAACTCTATGGGGCAGTATAACTTCTTGACTTCATGTATGGGCCGTGAGCAATCAACGACATCATCCAAACTAATGACTATCATCAGAAATATTTTAATTGCAGTTGAGAAGAAGGTCTTTATCAGAAACCTACAACACACCAAGCATGTCAATCTGAGCAAGGATGTTATGGACAGTGTGGTCACATGGGTTGGACGCCTTGCTCGCGAAGAATTCACAAGGATAACGCAGCAGCAACGCTGGGTGAATCTTCGCCCAATCATCAACCCGACAATGAACACTTTAGCTAATTCTTTGGGTGATAACATCATCTTCTTACATACATACACAGAATTGCACTTGCAGAAACACTCCAGCAACATGGATGACGAGACAATATCAACTACAATGGACATATGCAGGAAGATATCTAACTATATGGTGTACCTTCTGGTCGTGCATCCTTCCATGTTGCCGCTAAGTGGCACCGCAGCGGACACATTAGCAAAATTCTACGAGAAGATCAGCAAGAACGGCAGCGGCAAGCAAGATGTCCTGGACACTGCTTATCAGCTAGTGACAGACAAGCTGGAGTTCGGCGACGAGGAATGCCTGAAAGAACAGGAGCAACCTGGGCCGTGGGGCGAGACGCTGACGGAGATCCAAGATATGTGGATGAGGCTGCTGCTCTACGCGGCCGGCAAGTGCCCGGTAGAGCTGCACGCCCAGCAGCTAGGCAGAGGAGGGGAGCTCCTCACCTTGGTCTGGTTGCTGATGGCGCATAATGGCATCGGAAATGTTGGTCATCAGGTTGAACTTATAACTAATGATGAAACAATGGTTGGGCAGTTCTGTGCACTCCATTATCCTAAAGAATCAAAACACAGGTCTGCGTAGGTAGCTCTTGTAAGTCAATCCCAAATGTATGTAGTTATCTTTTGGGAGCACAAAACGCTTGGATATAAGGTGGATATAATATTTACCTTGATGTCTCTTTGCATGTAGTTATCTTTGGAGCCCAAAACTCTTGGATATAATATTTGCCTTGATGTCTCTTTGTATATAGTTATCTTGGGATCCTAAATATTGACATGGTTAGGGAATGAGGGGCGACTCCGCCGGCCATCGGGCAACTCCACGGGGCAATGGGGCGGCGGCCGCCGGCCAGCTGCCCTCGGCTTCATCTCCTCGCCCGCAGGTCGGCGGCCGATTCTGGGCGCTGGTCGGATCTGATGACGAGGAGGCGGACGGGGACCGTGATAATCCGGCGGCTTCACCGCCAACGCCGACCCCTTCCGACATGTTTTGCGAGTTTTTCCTTGCAGGGTATGACGAAGACGAGGTTGCCACTACGGTAGACAAGATCTTGCCGGTCGACGATCCGGCGAGGGTTGGGCTCCATGCGGGTGAGAGGAAGGAGATGGTTCGTCGCGTTGTTCACTGGAGAATGGCGGCGACGGCTATCAGACCATGGAAGGGACCTCTCCCGAAGGTTAGACTTCCCAATCTTACTCTTTTTGATTTAATTAAGCCAGATTCGTGGACTAAAGTTCAGAGGAAAAAGAGGCCTGCACGCCATGTAAATGCTTCCCGGACGCCGGCGGCGGCCGCGGCGGCATTGCCGGCGGGGCATGTGCTCGAGATCTCCCAGATGCGGGCGCATCGTTTGAATTCGCGACTGGGCTGCGAGCTGGGAGCGTCTAGGGTTGGGCCGGTTCTGTGTGAGTCGGGCCTTCGCATAGGTGGGCCGGAGTTAACTGGGTATGAGGCCCAGTCTAACTCGGTCACTACTACGTCGATCTCCCCTCCTGACCCATGCACGATTGAGCTTCGAGGCTGTGGTTCGTCGTTGCGATCTAGGGTTTTCCGAGGTGGCCGGCCGAGGTTCTGTGATCGTGATTCGGGGCGGGCAAGGCGCATCCCCCACTCCGGGGCATGCCTGGCCGGGGAGTCTTGCTGCCTCCTAGCAAGAGCGCCGCCACGGGTGGTGCTGGCCGCGGAGGGCAAGCGCCGCTGCCGAGAGATGGACACGGCGGGAACGGCCCGCTGCCGGGAGCTGGACGTGGTGGAAACGGCCCCGAGCTGGGGACGGCCCGCGGTGGGGTGGCCCCATCACCGGTCGGTGGCGCCGGCAGGGCGGCGACTCAGGTCACCGGCCCTAGGCCGCCTTCTGCTAGCGGGGCGCCTGGCCATGGCGCGGTAGGCCGCGGGGCTGGTCTCCTGGGCGCTCGACCCCCGGCGCCGGTGGTGGTGCTGCAACCCGCATTGGGCCGGGGTGGTGTGCTTCCTCGCCCCCCCGGTGCCAAACCCTGCTGCTGCTGTGGGCAAAGGGGCTTCTGGTCCGAGGCCGCCGCACCCCACTTCGGGCCTGCCGCCTCGACCGGCGATGGCTCAGTCAGGCGCCAGACCGCCGCACTTTGTCGCCCGGCAGTCGCAGCATTTGGCTACACCGGTGCTGACGCAGGCCCAGTTGCCGCTTGCTATGGCTGGTGGTGGTGATTCGACTACGCCTCGTGTTCAATGGGGCGATGATGGTCATAACGCATATGGAGATGGACATCATCGGGGATCTTCGTCCACGGGCGGTGGTCGGGGATATTCCTGGCAGAGCGATGGTTCGGCTGAGAGGCCTTTCTTGGGTCCTACGGGAGGCTTTGTTGAAGGGGCGTCAGGCCCGGGACATCGTCACCGAGGTGGTTTTCGCGGTCATCGTGGTGGCCGAGGCAGTCGAGGTGGCCGCCATCGTCCAAGACAGCATACTGTTGTCGTCGAACAGACGGCTGCGGGCGGGGTTACCGAGGAGTCTGGGTTATCTAGTGTAACGCCCCAGATATAACTTTCCCAATTTGTACTCCAACTCTTGCCGTTTCCGGTGTTAAGTTATATTTATTTCTCGGGTTCGGGTCTTTGTCTCCGTATGTTGTTTTCGTTTTCATGCATCTCATATCATGGCATCACGTGCATTGCATTTGCATACATGTTCATCTCATGCATTCGAGCATTTTCCCCGTTGTCCGTTTTGCATTCCGGCGCTTCGTTCTCCTCCGGTGGTCAATTCTAGCTTTCTTTCGTGTGTGGGGATTAAACATTTCCGGATTGGACCGAGACTTGCCATGTGGCCTTGGTTTACTACCGGTAGAACGCCTGTCAAGTTTCGTACCATTTGGACTTCGTTTGATACTCCAACGGTTAACCGAGGGACCAAAAAGGCCTCGTGTGTGTTGCAGCCCAACACCCCTCCAATTTGGCCCAAAACCCACCAAACTCTGCTCCATGTCCTAGAGCGTTCGATCACGATCGCGTGGCCGAAAACCGCACCTCATTTGGACACTCCTAGCTCCCTCTACCCCTATATATAGCCCCCTCCATTTTCGGATCATCCCCTTCCCCGAAACCCTAGATCCATTCCCATCCGCCGCCGCCGGACAATTTTCCGCAGGTCGGACGTGTCCGTCCGCCCGCCGCCACCATGTGTCACCGCGTGGTTCGCTCCCGCCGCGCGCCCACTTCACCGCACCGGCCCGCCGGGGCCCAGGAGGGGCCCCCGCGGCCCACTCGCACCCGCCGCCGCCCGGTGCTCCCCTTCCTCCGCGCCGGCGCCTCGGGGCAGCTCCGGCCGCCGCATCGCCATCGCCGGCGACCGCGTCTCCGGCAAAGCCGCGGCTCGCCCTCGCCCGCGCGCCGTCCGAGCCAGCCTCCTCGCCCACGAGCGTCGCGCCCGGTGGCCGCCGCCTCCATCCCCGCCATCAACCTCGCCGTCCGGCGAGCTCCGCCGGCCTCCTCATCGTCTCCGGCCGCCGCGCGCCATTCCGGCGAAGATCCGGCCGCCGCTGCTACAGTGCCGTGAACAGTAACCGGACGAACCCTAGATCTGGGTTGACATTCTTCCCTCTCCCTCGTATTTTTTGTGCTAACTTTGACTGATCATATCTCCGCATCCGTAGCTCCGTTTTGGGCATATAATATATCAAAATCTTTGCCTCGACATGTACATCATTTCATTCCATTGCATCATTTTCATTTGAGTTCATCTTGATGCCCGAAATGCTGCTAGAAGGAGGCTTCATGAGATAATTGTCAGATCCGTTAGTTCATCATAGACTTTTGTCATTTTTGCCATGATTATTGTGTGCATGATATGCCTGTGAGTCTTTGGGATGAATTGTTAAGCATTTTGTCTTCTTTCCACAGGTGCCACCCATGCATTTTTAGGATGTGTGTGGTGACTTGTGCAAGCTTGCAAAGTGAGGCACTTGGTAGATCTGTTTTCAGGGACTTCCTCCTCCTCCCGTGAGATCGGCAAGTACAACAGTGGTCAAGCATAACCCCAAGCACGCCAAGGTCAATATGGTGAACGCAGCTCAGGCAGAGGACTCGCTAGATGTGATCGTGGGTAACTTTCCAGTTAACTCTATTCCCGCAAGAGTTCTTTTTGACACTGGTGCATCGCATTGTTTCATGTCAAGATCTTTTGTTTCCAAGCATGACTTCATTGAAAAAATGTTGGGTAAACCTATGGGAGTGGTTTCTCCGGCTAAGTCTATGAGGGCTACTTCAATAGTCCCAGATATTTCTATCATGATGGGTGATTTTAAGTTCCTGGCTTCTCCTATGGTTCTTGGTAATTCAGATATTGATCTTATTCTCGGGATGGACTGGCTCTCTAAGCACAAAGCTCAGCTTGATTGTGCAGCCAGGCAGATTCAACTGACTCATTCGTCTGAGGATGTCATTGTCTTTGCCGCTCGGGATGATACAATCCGGTTGTTTTCTCTCAATGAGAAGGGTGAATTGGATGCTATTTCGCAGATTCCAGTCGTTTGTGAGTATCAAGACGTCTTCCCAGAAGAGCTCCCAGGAATGCCTCCACACCGGCCCGTTGAATTTGTTATTGAACTTGAGCCCGGTACAGAACCTGTGTGCAAACGTCCCTACAAGCTCGGCCCTGAAGAGTTGAAGGAGTTGAAGAAACAACTCGATGTTCAAGAAAGAATGGGTCTCATTCGGCCTAGTTCTTCTCTGTGGGGTTGTGGTGTTCTTTTTGTGAAGAAGAAGGATGGAACGGACCGACTTTGTGTTGATTATCGTCCATTGAACAAGAAGACCATCAAGAACAAATACCCACTTCCCAACATCAATGAGCTGTTCGAACAACTCAAGGGTGCCCAAGTATTCTCCAAGCTTGATCTCCGTATGGGTTATCATCAGATTTTCATTCGTGAGCAAGATATTCCCAAGACGGCTTTCAGGACAAGCTATGGGTCATATGAATACACTGTCATGTCTTTTGGACTCGCCAACGCTCCTCCGACGTTCTCTCGCATGATGAACTTCATCTTCAACCCCTACACCAATGACTTCGTTTTGGTCTATCTCGACGACATTCTGGTTTTCTCCAAGAACAAGGAAGATCATGCCAAGCACTTGCGTTTGGTTCTTGACAAGCTCAGGGAACATCAGTTCTACGCCAAGTTCTCCAAGTGTGAATTTTGGCTCGATGAGGTGCTTTATCTTGGTCATATCATCTCTGCCAAGGGCATTGCCGTGAATCCTGAGAAGGTGTCTGCAATTGTTAATTGAGAACCTCCTCAGAATGTGAAGCAACTCCGTAGCTTCCTCGGTCTCGCAAGCTACTGCCGAAGATTCGTTGAAAACTTTTCTAAGATCGCGAAGCCTCTCTCAAATCTTCTCCAGAAGCACGTCAAGTACGTTTGGTCTCCGGAGTGTGATATTGCTTTCAACACTTTGGAAGAGAAGTTGATCACTGCTCCAGTTCCGACTCCGCCTGATGAAACCAAGCCGTACGAGGTCTTTTGTGATGCCTCTCTCCAAGGTCTTGGCGCAGTTTTGATGCAAGAGAAGAAAGTTGTGGCTTATACCTCTCGCCAGTTGAAGCCTAATGAGAAGAACTACCCCACTCATGATCTCGAGTTGGCGGTAGTTGTGCATGCTTTGTTGACTTGGAGACATCTTCTATTGGGAAGAAAAGTGGACATTTTCACTGATCACAAGAGTCTCAAGTACATCTTCACCCAGCCTAATCTCAACCTCAAGCAAACTCGATGGGTCGAAATGATTCAAGAGTACAATCCGAGTATCGAGTATACTCCAGGCAAGGCCAATGTGATTGCTGACGCTTTGAGCAGGAAAGCATATTGCAATAGTCTGATTCTGAAGCCTTATCAACCCGAGCTTTGTGAAGCTTTCCGCAAACTTAATCTGCAAATTGTTCCTCAAGGTTTCCTCGCCAACCTTCAAGTCTCTCCTACCTTGGAAGACCAGATTCGCCAAGCCCAGCTTCTTGATGCTATGGTGAAAAAGGTGAAGATTGGGATTGCCAAGAGTCAGTCCAAGTACAAGTGCTACCGCCTTGATGACAAGGATACTCTCTTCTTCGAGGATCGAATTGTGGTACCCAAAGGTGAACTTCGTAAAGTGATCATGAACGAGGCGCACAATTCTCTACTCTCCATCCACCCTGGGAGTACGAAGATGTATCAGGATCTTAAGCAAACTTATTGGTGGACTCGAATGAAGCGCGAGATCGCTCAATTCGTGAATGAATGTGATATTTGCAGAAGAGTGAAGGCAGAACACCAAAGGCCAGCAGGTCTCCTCCAACCTCTTGCCATTCTAGAATGGAAGTTTGACCACATTGAAATGGACTTCGTGACTGGGTTTCCAAAGTCCAAGTGTGGCAATGATGCTATATTCGTTGTCATCGACAAGCTCACCAAAGTGTCTCACTTTCTGCCTATCAAAGAGTCAATCACTGCAGCTCAATTGGCGGAACTCTATACCTCTCGAATTGTCTCTCTGCACGGCATTCCTCAAGTGATATCTTCAGACCGTGGCAGCATCTTTACCTCCAAGTTTTGGGATTCTTTTTAGAAGGCCATGGGCACCAACATTCGCTTCAGCACTGCTTTCCATCCTCAAACAAGCGGTCAAGTCGAGCGTGTCAACCAGATTCTTGAAGATATGCTCAGGGCTTGTGTTATCTCCTTTGGCATGAAGTGGGAGGATTGTCTTCCTTATGCTGAATTCTCATACAACAACAGTTTCCAAGCAAGTTCGGGCAAGGCCCCATTTGAAATTCTGTATGGTAGGAAATGCCGTACCCCTCTCAACTGGTTTGAAACCGGTGAACGTCAGCTGCTGGGTAATGACTTAATCACAAAGGCAGAAGAAATGTGCAAGGTCATTCGTGATAACCTCAAAGCAGCCCAATCCCGCCAGAAGAGCTACTATGATAGTAAGCACCGTGATTTCGCTTTCGAGATCGGAGATCATGTTTACCTCCGCGTCTCTCCTATGAAAGGGACTCGTCGCTTCGGTATCAAAGGGAAGCTTGCCCCTAGATACGTCGGACCTTTCAAGATTGTCAGCAAGAGAGGCGACCTCGCCTATCAACTCGAGCTTCCGTCAAACTTTGCAAATGTTCATGATGTGTTCCATGTCTCCCAACTCCGAAAGTGCTTCAAGACACCTGAACGCACCGTCAACTTCGAGGACATTGAGCTCCAAGAAGACCTCTCCTATTGTGAGCACCCAGTTGCAATCCTTGAAGAGACTGAACGCAGGACTCGCAACAAGTCAATCAAATTTCTCAAAGTCAAGTGGTCACACCATTCCGACCGTGAAGCTACCTGGGAACGTGAGGATCACCTCCGTTCTGAGTACCCGGAGTTCTTTCAGTCCTAGATCTCGGGACGAGATCTTTTCGTAGTGGTGGAGTGTTGTAACGCCCTAGATATAACTTTCCCAATTTGTACTCCAACTCTTGCCGTTTCCGGCGTTAAGTTATATTTATTTCTCAGGTTCGGGTCTTTGTCTCCGTGTGTTGTTTTCGTTTTCATGCATCTCATATCACGGCATCACGTGCATTGCATTTGCATACATGTTCATCTCATGCATTCGAGCATTTTCCCCGTTGTCCGTTTTGCATTCCGGCGCTTCGTTCTCCTCCGGTGGTCAATTCTAGCTTTCTTTCGTGTGTGGGAATTAAACATTTCCGGATTGGACCGAGACTTGCCATGCGGCCTTGGTTTACTACCGGTAGACCACCTGTCAAGTTTCGTACCATTTGGACTTTGTTTGATACTCCAACGGTTAACCGAGGGACCAAAAAGGCCTCGTGTGTGTTGCAGCCCAACACCCCTCCAATTTGGCCCAAAACCCACCAAACTCTGCTCCATGTCCTAGAGCGTTCGATTACGATCACGTGGCCGAAAACCGCACCCCATTTGGACACTCCTAGCTCCCTCTACCTCTATATATAGCCCCCTCCATTTTCGGATCATCCCCTTCCCCCGAAACCCTAGATCCATTCCCATCCGCCGCCGCCGGACAATTTTCCGCAGGTCGGATGTGTCCATCTGCCCGCCGCCGCCACGTGTCACCGCGCGGTTCGCTCCCGCCGCGTGCCCACTTCGCCGCACCGGCCCGCTGGGGCCCAGGAGGGGCCCCCGCGGCCCACTCGCACCCGCCGCCGTCCGGTGCTTCCCTTCCTCCGTGCTGGCGCCTCGGGGAAGCTCCGGCCGCCGCATCGCCATCGCCGGCGACCGCGTCTCCGGCAAAGCCGCGGCTCGCCCTCGCCCGTGCGCCGCCCGAGCTGGCCTCCTCGCCCATGAGCGCCGCGCCCGGTGGCCGCCGCCTCCATCCCCGCCATCAACCTCGCCGTCCGGCGAGCTCTGCCGGCCTCCTCGTCGTCTCCGGCCGCCGCGCGCCATTCCGGCGAAGATCCGGCCGCCGCTGCTACAGTGCCGTGAACAGTAACCGGACGAACCCTAGATCTGGGTTGACTTTCTTCCCTCTCCCCCGTATTTTTTGTGCTAACTTTGACTGATCATATCTCCGCATCCGTAGCTCCGTTTTGGGCATATAATATATCAAAATCTTTGCCTCGACATGTACATCATTTCATTCCATTGCATCATTTTCATTTGAGTTCATCTTGATGCCCGAAATGCTGCTAGAAGGAGGCTTCGTGAGATAATTGTCAGATCCGTTAGTTCATCAAAGACTTTTGTCATTTTTGCCATGATTATTGTGTGCATGATATGCCTGTGAGTCTTTGGGATGAATTGTTAAGCATTTTGTCTTCTTTCCAGAGGTGCCACCCATGCATTTTTAGGATGTGTGTGGTGACTTGTGCAAGCTTGCAAAGTGAGGCACTTGGTAGATCTGTTTTCAGGGACTTAGTGGATTTCACTAAGTCTGGGATATTTTAGTTCATGATGCCATATGTTCAGCTTGTTTCCTAGTGATTCGTGCCTCTTTTGAGGATGATCAGTAAGGGAGTTTTGTTAATCATGTTATGCTCGATCCATCCATGTCTTTGTTTGCATATGTGGAATGCTCTAGCTTGAGTCAATCGAGCTCTACTTTTGCTTTGTGGTAAATCTGGGCAGATCATCAACTTGTTTGCGATTTTGCCGATGCTATTGCTAGTGATCCGTGTATGCTATGCCTTTGTTCTTGCTATGTCTAGCTAGCATTTTGTGCCTTCTTTATGGATATATGCTTGCCTTGCCATGAATTGCACCGTAGCGAGTGCATCGAGCTCGTTTACATGCCTTCGTGAGTTAAATTTCAGCATGTCTCAGTTTTCACTGAGTCTGAAAACTGATTGTGCGTGAGCTATGTTCGCGTGCTCGTTAGAGTATTTTGTGAACCCTTTTGGCCCCAGGTAACTTTGGGTGTTTTGTTAAGCTTGTTGAGTAGCTCCATGCCATGTTCTTACTTGTCATAATCAGGTTGTGTATCATGTTGTTTTGCTGCCCCGAAGAGAGCTTCGTGGTCTGAAATTTCAGACTAGTGTTAATTTCACTAAGTCTGAAATCTGTTTTGCATTTGCATTTTTGCCATGCTTGTTTGAACCTCATAATGGATGAATTTGGCCGTGGCTCAGTGCTAGTGTTTTGTTAAGCATCTTGTGGGAATCCCTGCCATGTATTTTGTTGTCATGTTTGGTGGCTGTAGCATGTTCATTTCGTTGCATTTAGATGCCTACTTGCTGTAAATCGCAGACCGGTTCATTTCGTAAAACGCTTGCCATTTCCAAACCGTACCTCCGATTCCAATGATCTTTATATCGTTTTCAAGTGATTTCACCCCCTCTATCCAGTGGCACACTTTGTTTTCCAAGTTGAGGCCAGGTTCATGCATTTCCTGTCACGTCTTGCATTTTGCATCCCGCATCGCATCCCGCATAGCATACCATCATTGCATCTTATTGTTGGAGTTTGCACGTGGTTGATTGTATCCTTGTTGCTTGTTTGTGTTGTTGGGTAGAGCCGGGAGACGAGTTCGCTAACGAGGAGTCCGTTGAGTTTGCTTGTGAGGATCCAATCAACTTTGACAACTGTGCAGGCAAGATGATCATACCCTCGAAATCACCACTATCTTTGCTATGCTAGTTTGCTCGCTCTTTTGCTATGCCAATGCTACGATGCCTACCACTTGCTTGTCAGCCTCCCAATTGCCATGTTGAGCCTCTAACCCCCATTGTCCTAGCAAACCGTTGTTTGGCTATGTTACCGCTTTGCTCAGCCCCTCTTATAGCGTTGTTAGTTGCAGGTGACGATTGGAGCCGTTCCTTGTTGGGACATTTATTTACTTGTTGGGATATCATTATATTGTCATGTTATCTTAATGCATCTATATACTTGGTAAAGGGCGGAAGGCTCGGCCTCTCGCCTAGTGTTTTGTTCCACTCTTGCCGCCCTAGTTTCCGTCATATCGGTGTTATGTTCCCGGATTGTTGCGTCCCTTACGCGGTTGGGCTATAATGGGAACCCCTTGATAGTTCGCCTTGATTAAAGCTTTTCCAGCAATGCCCAACATTGGTTTTACCATTTGCCACCTAGCCTCTTTTTCCCTTGGGTTTCCGGAGCCCGAGGGTCATCTTATTTTAACCCCCCCCCCCCCCCGGGGCCAGTGCTCCTCTGAGTGTTGGTCCACCCTAGAGCATCGTGCGGGGCCGTCCCTTGGCAACTTGGGATACGTTGGCTCCCGTACGCTTAGCTTATCCGGTGTGCCCTGAGAACGAGATATGTGCACCTCCTATCGGGATTTGTCGGCACAGCGGGTGGTGTTGCTGGACTTGTTTTAACCTGTCGAATCAACTTGTTGTACCGAGATACCGAGCCTGATCGGTGTGTCTTGGATGGAGGTCTATTCCTTCGTTGATCGTGAGAACTTGTTATGGGCTAAGTTGGGACCCCCCTGCAGGGATTGATCTTTCGAAAGCCGTGCCCGCGGTTATGGGCAGATGGGAATTTGTTAATGTCCGGTTGTAGATAACTTGAACCTTAATTAATTAAAATGAATCAACTGAGTGTGTTGCCGTGATGGCCTCTTCTCGGCGGAGTCCGGGAAGTGGACACGGTGTTGGAGTTATGTTTGCGCAGGTTGCTCTCTAGTTTCTCGCTCGTGCTTTGCCCCCTCTTCTCGCTCTCTTTTGCGAATAAGTTAGCCACCATATATGCTAGTCGCTTGCTGCAGCTCCACTTACATTTACCCCCATCCTACCTATTGAGCTTAAATAGTTTTGATCGCGAGGGTGCGAGATTGTTGAGTCCCTGTGGCTCACAGATTACTATTACACCAGATGCAGGGACAGATGATACCGCTCCAGATGGCGCGCTTGAGCTCAAGTGGGAGTACGACGAGGACTCTCAGCGTTACTATGTGTCTTTTCCTGATGATCAGTAGTGGTGCCCTGTTGGGGTGATCGGGACCTATGTCGCTTGTTGGGTTGTCTTTTATTTTGGTGCCGTAGTCGGGCCATGAGTGTTTGGATGATGTATGTTATTTATGTACTTTGATGTGACGTGGCGAGTGTAAGCCAACTATTGTACCTCCCCTTTTATACTATGTTACATGGGATGTGTGATGATTTCCTAACTTGCGACATTGCTTTCAATGCGGTTATGCCTATAAGTCGTGCCTCGACACGTGGGAGATATAGCCGCATCGAGGGCGTTACATCTAGCCACTCTATGGAGGTGGTGATGGCAACCACTGATGTGGAGGTTCCTGGGAATGTTGACTACGAGTCTGTATCTGTGGAGGCGTCAGATAGGGCTGATTCGGACAGGGCGGCCAAGTGGGCACGTAAGAAGGAAAAAATGTTATGTTACTGCTGTGGCGATAAGGGTCACTTCATTGCTGAGTGTGTGGCAGTTTTATGCGATACTTGTGGCAAACCAGCCCATGACTCGGGGGCGTGTCCACTTTTGAGGGATTAGGCACCGTCTCTTATGATGTATGGAGTGTACTGTGCTGAACTCACGTTTTTTGAGTCTCCGACTGAGAGGGAGGCTCCTGATGAGGCTCAGAGTGTGAGCACTGGGATTGTCAAAGTGACCAGAGGGGCAGTCTCTGAGGCCCATATTGTGCAGCGGCTCCGGGAGCTCGCTCCAGGAGACATCCACTGGGAGCTTGTCAGTCTTGAGGCAAACTTGTTTAGGGTTGAGTTCCTGTCACTGGAGGATTTGCAGAGACTGCTGAGTTTTGGGATGTGCAAAGTGCCAGGTACTGATGGCATCCTCGAGTTCCAAGAGTGGAAGCTGGTGGAGCCTCAGGGTAAACCTCTTACCCAGGCTTGGCTGCGTTTTTTGGGAGCGCCTTCGAAGCCTATGCAGGATGCTAGGGTCGTTGCTAGCTTGGGCATCATGGTGGGAAAACCTGAGCGTGTGGATATGGCCTTCACTAGAGCTCATGGGGTTGCTCGTCTACTAGTTAGTATTTTGGACATTGAGTTTGTGCCTGATGTGGTCAAGTGGTCATATCAAGGCCAGATATACACCCTTGAGATGGAGTTTGAGGATGAGAGCTTGTTTGCCGAGGCAGCTACGGTGACTGATGTTGATATGCACGAGGGTGATGATGGCGCGGGAGTTAAGGAGAATCCGGTCGCTGATCTTGGTCGAGAGATGTCCGAGGGACTGGGGTCTGATGCTCAGACGACCAGAGACGGGACCGCTCCACCCTCGACGGTGCCTTTGACCACTCTGAGATTTGGGTCTATCGAGCCTGCTTCTGCACCTCCGAGACTGTGGAGTGAGCGGGTGGAGTCATTTGAGGCTTTTGAGCTCACGTTACCCGCGTTGGACTTTGAGGATGCGTCGGGTTTTGTCCTTGGGACTTCGCCGTCCTCGGTCAGGGGAAAGGAGGAGGAGGTTCCTTCTACGGTTGTTGTTCCCCCTCTGATTGTGGGGCCGACAGTGGAGGGTGATCGCTCAGGGGGTTCGAGGCAGGTGACCTCGGAGCCTTCTTCTCCTTGCGCCCCGGACGAGATCTCCGTGCTGGAGGCTGTATCTTCGAGATGGGGTCCGGGGCAGGTGGCCTCGCCACCTTCTTCACCTCTCGCCAGGCCGGGACTGCAGACGGCAGGTCCGATCCTTGGAGAGGGCTCAGGGCAGGTGGACTCGGGGCCTTCTTATCCCTCGGTGCTTAGGGGAGCCGCCCTTCACATGGCGCCGCGAGCACCCTGGGCCGGCGGGCTGAGGTGGATGGGGAGCATGGGCAGGCGGCCAATGCTACCCCATCAACCGACTCAGTGCCGACTCGCTGCCGTGGAGACCGGTTGAGTGTCCGGGGTATGGCAGGAGATCATTCCCCGGGCAACTTCACTCGGGAGGAGGTGATAGCGTTTGGCGGGATTCCGGATCCGGTTTTCGAGGGGCGACGGTTGAGCTGCCGCCTTCAGGACCATCCGGAGGTGGACGATATGCAGAAGTGGTGCGCCATGAGGGCGGCCAAGCTTCGTGACGTTCAGGTCACTACTGGTATGTCGGTTAATACATCTAATTCTATCTTGCATTTTTTCAACGATGAGATTGTTGATAATGCAAACCAATTAGGTATTTCACTAGGTAGTAATGAAGGTGAAATTTCTAATTCCGTAAATGATTTACTGGATTTAGAGGCTGAGAGGGCCTTAGATATGATTTGTAACATAGCCGCCGTCAAACCCATGAGTGATTTCGATATTGATGCCTTGGGGGTCCCGGTGCTTGATAATTTTTGTCTCGATCTCGCTAATCCCCTCTCTAAGCCTGAGGAGGAGGATGAGAGTGTTGAGATTGCGGTAGTAAGACCTCCTGAGCCTGGTTGTGAGGACCAGCTGGAGAGTAAGATCAGCACTAAGCGCAAATGGAAGCGGAAGATTTACCCGTCCTCCGCAGTTCGTAGGTGTGCTAGGATACGCACGGCCAAAAAAATTCCATGACGAGATATGAAAGGAATCTTTTGGAATAGCAGAGGTCTCAAGGACTTGGCTAAAAGAAGGTTTCTTGCAGATGCGTCTATCGAGTATAAATTGGATTGTATTGCTTTGTCGGAAACTGGTAGAGAAAATTTCTCACCACAATTTCTCAATACTTTGTCGGGTGGTATTGAGTTCGACTGGCACTGTCTGCCACTGCGAGGAAGATCGGGTGGGATCCTACTCGGTGTTAGATACGAGTCTCTCGAAGTTTGAAGTGTGGTCATGGGAGATTTTGCTGTTAAGTTCAGGGTGCGGTCCAAGGATGATGGATTTGACTGGGCTCTGGTGGCGGTGTATGGTGCCGCACAGCCAGAATTCAAACCGAATTTCTTGGCTGATCTAGTTAGGGTGTGTGGATCTGAGCAGCTCCCAATCCTGGTAGGAGGGGACTTTAACATCATTAGGAGGCGTGATGCGAAGAATAATGATAACTTTGACGGGAGATGGTCGTTCATGTTTAACACTATCATTGAAAGATTGGATCTGAGAGAGATTGAGCTTTCAGGTAGGAAGTTCACATGGGCTAACGCAATGCCAAATCCAACGTTTGAAAATTTGGATCAGGTATTGGCAAGTGTCGAATGGGAACAGAAGTTTCCCTTTGTAACAGTGCAGGCTCTCTCTCGTGGTATTTCTGACCACACGCCTTTATTTCTTGACTCTGGAGAGGCCTCCCACCCGGGCAACAAGAATTTATTCTCGTTCGAGCTGGCTTGGTTTGAAAGAGAAGGCTTCCTTGATCTCGTAGCCAGAGAGTGGGCTAAGGATGCAGGAGGTAGGACTGCGCTTCAGCGCTGGAAAAATAAGATGATGCACCTGAGAAGCTTCCTATGTGGGTGGGCTAAACATCTTAGTGGGATTTATAAGGTTGAAAAGGAACGGCTCCTTACCCTTATTCAGGCCTTAGATGTAAAAGCAGACACCACGATTCTGCCAGCCGCAGAGCTTCATGCCAAGCTTGACGTAGAAATGAGGCTGAAAGAACTTCTTCCTGAAGAAGAATTAAAGTGGGTACTGCGGGCCAAGGTTCGAAGAGTTGTTCAGGGGGACGCGAACACTCAATTCTTCCACATGATTGCTAATGGCAAACATAGGAAGAAGAGAATCTTTCAGCTTGAGCAAGATGAGGGTACGATTATTGGCTAGGAGAACCTAAAGTTACATATTACTGAGTATTACAAACAATTGTTTGGACCCCCAGAGGATAACTGTGTGTCTCTGGATGAGTCTAGGGTTGAAGATGTTCCTCAACTTACTGCTGCTGAGAACGATATTTTAGCTGCTCCTTTTTCGGAAAAGGAGGTGTTCGAGGCCATTTCATAGATGAAAAATAATAAGGCTCCCGACCCGGATGGCTTCCCGGCAGAGTTTTATAAGAAGTGTTGGCATATTATTAATGGGGACCTATTGCCGATGTTCCATGATTTGTTCTCAGGACATCTTCAGCTTTTTCAGCTTAATTTTGGAACGATAACCCTGCTTCCTAAGAAGACAGAGGCGGTGAGAATTGAGCAATTCAGGCCCATCTATCTTCTTAATGTCAGTTTCAAAATTTTTACCAAGGTCGGGATGATTAGGCTCACACAGATTGCGCATGCTGTGGTGCAGCCTACTCAAACTGCTTTCATGCCGGACATGAACATCCTTGAAGGGGTTGTGGTCCTTCATGAAACGCTCCATGAGATTCACACGAAAAAACTTGACGGAGTTATTTTCAAGATGGATTTCGAGAAGGCGTACGATAAAGTCAAATGGCCGTTCCTTCAACAGGCCTTATGCATGAAGGGTTTTGATGAGGCTTGGCGACGCCAAGTAGAATCATTCACGCAAAAAGGGAGTGTTGGAATTAAAGTGAATGACGATATAGGTCATTATTTCCAGACACACAAAGGCCTGAGACAAGGTGATCCTATGTCTCCTATCTTGTTCAATATTGTGGTAGATATGTTGGCGACTCTAATAGGGAGGGCAAAGGAGGCCGGTCAGGTGGGTGGCTTGGTGCCTCATCTACACTGGTAGAAAAAAGGCCTTTAGTCCCGGTTCGCAACAGCCTTTAGTCCCGGCTGTGCAACCGGGACTAAATAAGCGCGACTAAAGACCCCCCCCCTTTAGCCGCGGCTCTTACGGACCGCGACAAAAGCCTTTAGTCCCGGTTCTTGTGGCTGACCGGGACCAAAGGCCCGCCACGTGGGCGCCCGTGGTCCGTCGGGGCCGAGGACCTTTAGTCCCGGCTCTCGTGGCCAACCGGGACTAAAGGCCTCCTCCGCAGGTTTAGGGTTTTAGCCCCCCTAAACCTGGTTTCTTTTTAATTTGTAGTGTTTATTTGTTTTATATTTTATTTTGTGTTTTATTTTATTTTGGATGAAGTTTCAGTACACATATTCTACGCTTCTATATACATGCATATGAAATTTCAAACAAGAAGAATTCAAGAGGAATATATAATATATATTCAATCTCGGGTGACCATATACAACTTCGAACAAGTTTTCATACACAATTAGGATGGATGACCATATACAACTTCGAACAAGTTTCAACCTCGGGTATGCATATAAATTTCTTCGTCCTCGGTATAGTGTTGTCCTTTAGGATTGATGACTTCCCTCATGAAAAATCCTGCTAATTCTTCTTGAATTGGTCGGAAGCGAGCTTCTGGACTAAGCCTCCTCCGCAAGTTATCCGTCGCGTTCCGCACGCTAGCTGATGCCTTCCGCTCAGTGGTTTGTCTCCGGATGTTCTCACAAACATAGTATCCACATAGATCGGTCCCCGATGGCTGCTGATCCACATTAACTAACTTTCTGAAATCTAGCTCATGTTTGAATTCACCGACAGTTTCTTCTGAGAACCGTCTCCAAACCCTACAGGGCAAAGAAAATTAAATGAATAAGGGATTTATTAGTTAGTTGATATTAGGAAATGAAGAGACCGATCGATATAGAGCTCAAATGATTGAAAATAATTACTTTTGCAGCATTTTTCTCATGTCGGCCCAACGCTTTGGATCCGAATCCTTAGAGTCCATGATTAGAACTGTGGAGGTGTGAAGTTCAATAGTTAGCAGAATCCAGTGGAACCTGCGGACACGTTACATGCACAGTCATGCATAACTCATCGATTAGACATACCATGCATGGAGTAAACAAAATAGAATGGGCACAAGAGAGAAACACTCACCCAAAATGGTAAGGAAATAGAATATGACTTTTGAGTTGATGCTTTTTAAGAAACTTGTACAGGTCTTTCTCCATGTCTTTGGGGTGATGTTCTAACACATGTCCATTAACGATATGTGGGTCAATGAACCCAACATCATGGATGTTTCTTATTTTGCATTCCCAAATCTTCAATCTGCATAATAGCGTACGCAACAATATAGTTAGGACAATATATATATATATAGTGCAGGCAATGAAGAACGAGATGAGGTAGAAATAAATCACTTACAGAACGTAGCAACTCAGCATAGATTTGTCGAGGGCGCGCAGATTGAACAGCTGGAATAATTCACTCATATGAACTTCTACAGAGTACCGTTTGATGTGATGCTCATGTGTAACATCCGCATAAACATATTCTTTGTCGGCCCATGTTATGAATTGCTTGTACCAACGTAGCAGATTTCGCATTTGTGTTGGTAGACTATTTTCCTTCTCAGGCTCGACGAGAGGCCCCTTCAGCACATATTGGAATGCTATCTCACCTACAGGCGCCTCCTCAAGGCCTAAGAAGGCACGAACAGTCAAACCCATCTCGGACGCTTGTTTCATGGCAGCCGCTACAGTCAATCCAAGTGCTGCCGCAGCTGCTATGATCTCGGGGTCCTCTTCCGGACCGGCTTTCACTATGAGCGGGGGGATCGATTGTTTCTTCTGCATCCCGAGCTGGTCAACTTGTTTCCCGCTTTTTTTACTTTCTTCCTCCTTCAATATTTTTGCTTGCCTACGAAGTTCATGTCCATAGTCGTCAGGCATATTCAGCTCGGCTTGGGACGGTGTCGTCAAAAAATCCTTAGCCCACTTCTTTTGCTTCTCAGTGAATACTTGCTTGGGCTCAGGCACTTTTTTTTGCCTTCATATCCGCCTTCCATTTCTCATAATCAGTAGACGCAGCCAATGTGAGGTCAGCTTCACTAAGTTCCCCAGGCCTTGGGAGGAGAGGCTTCAGCGATGGCTCCGGTACCCTTGTGGTCTTAGGTACATAAGGGTCCGGGTTAATAGTCCAGGAGCAGGTTTCCTTGCTGTCCGCCTGCTTCTGCTTCTTTGCCGGAGGTGGATTGGGGGGCGTCGTACCCGCCGAAGGAGGATTGGGGGGCGTCGTACCCGCCGGAGGTTGTGGATCGGGGGACGGCGTCGAATGGCGTGAAGGAGGTGTAGGTGAACCACCACGACCACCACCACCACCACCACCGCCACCACCACCACCACCATCGGAGGGGGGTGGACTTGCTAGCCTTGGCACCTCGTCTGGAAACACTATGTACTTCTTTTTCCATAGAATGAACTGGCGCTTGACATCTCCAAGTCTGCTATCCCCTTCGGGTGTAGGTTTGTCAATCTCCAGGTCCTCAAACCCTTGGACTATGTCTTCCACCGTGACACAAGCATAGCCATATGGAATGGGGTTGTTGTGGTGGAGTGCTCCAGGTTTATAGGGTAAAGCATCGCCGGAGGTGGTTGCTTCTTGCAATTGGAGATCGTCGGTTGTTGACGGTTGACCTCCGTCGACAATGTCCGTTCCTTCACCTTCTCGATCATCGTCACCGTCAAGGTTCATATAAGAAGAGACTACATCCTCTTGTTGCTCATATTCTGAGCCCGGCACATAAGGAATCTCGTTGTTGATGATGTCCATTAAATAACGTTCAGCCTCCGGATCCCTAAGCGGCTCGGTTCTGTCGTCCGCCATATGTCACTCCTGCATGTAGTAAAAATTCTTTAAGTATAAAGGAATTAAAAAATAAGATTAAGGGGACATAGAGGAGGAGGAATTAAAAAATAAGATTCTTTAAGTAAAAATTCTTTTTTTCTTCTTCTTCCTTTCTTCTTCCTCTTTCTTCTTCTTCCTTTCTTCTTCTTCTTCCTTTTTCCTTTCTTCTTCTTCCTCTTTCTTCTTCTTCCTTTCTTCTTCTTCCTTTTTCCTTTCTTCTTCTTTCTTTATTCTTCTTCCTTTCTTCTTTCTTTCTTCTTCTTCCTTTCTTCTTCTTCCTTTCTTCTTTCTTTCTTCTTCTTCCTTTTTCTTTCTTTCTTCTTCTTTCTTTCTTCTTCTTTCTTTCTTCTTCTTTCTTTCTTCTTCTTCCTTTCTTCTTCTTCCTTTCTTCTTCTTCCTTTCTTCTTCTTTCCTTTTCCTTTTTACTTTCTTTCTTCTTCTTCCTTTCTTCTTCTTTTTTTCTTCTTCCTTTTTCTTTCTTCTTTCTTTTGGTTTTCATTTGGTTTTTATTTGGTTTTCATTTTTTTCTTCTTCCTTTTTCTTTCTTGTTTTTTCTTTTTCCTTTTTTTCTTCTTTCTTTTCTTCTTCCTCCTTTTTATTGTTTTTTTCTTCTGTTTGTTTTTTTGTTTTCTTTTGTTTTTTTCTTCTGTTTTTTGTTTTCTTCTGTTTTTTGTTTTCTTCTGTTTTTTGTTTTCTTTTGTTTTCTTCTTCTTCCTTTTTCTTTTTTCTTTCTTTTTTCTTTTTTCTTTCTTCTTCTTCCTTTCTTCTCTTCTTCCTTTCTTCCTTCCTGCGGAGGACGGCAGGCAGGGCGGCGGGCGGCGGGCGGCGGGCGGAGGGCGGCAGGGCGGCGGGCGGCGGGCGGAGGGCGTCGGGCGGCGGGCGGCAGGGTGTCGGGCAAGGGCGGCAGGGCGTCGGGCAAGGGCGGCAGGGCGGCGGGCAAGGGCGGCGAGCAAGGGCGGCGCTCACTGGGGACGGGGGCGGCGGCGCGCAGGGCTTCGGCGTCGGCGTCGGGGCAGGGCTTCGGCGTCGGCGTCGGCGTCGGGGCAGGGCTTCGGTGTCGGCGTCGATCGGCGTTTGGGGAGATAGAGGAGATCGATCGGCTATATATAGACGCACCTTTAGTCGCGGTTGGGGAGGAGGACCGCGACTAAAGGTACCCTTTAGTCGCGGCTGGGGAGGCGGACCGCGACTAAAGGTACCCCTTTAGTCGCGGTCCCCCTCCCCAACCGCGACTAAAGGGTTTTGGCGCCGCTTCCTTTCCCGCGCAGAAAGACCCTTTAGTCGCAGTTGGGGACAACAACCGCGACTAAAGGGTACCCTTTAGTCGCGGTCCGCCTCCCCAGCCGGGACTAAAGGGTCTGTGCTGTGCGGTGGGATGTTTAGTCCCACCTCGCTAGCCGAGAGGCTTCGACAGTGGTTTATAAGCGCGGCTGCGCTCACCACTTCGAGCTCCTCTCGAATGCAGGCTTACGGGCCTATTCTGTTACTATGTGCCTGTGGGCCTACTGGGCCTTCTGCGGGCCTGAATCCTGGCCCATTAATGGGTTTCTAGTCGTATTCAGGCCGTGGTGGCCCAGTAGGTGGCATATTCTTTTTTTGTTGCCTGTTTTTTGTTTTCATTTTTGCTTTATTTATTTTGTTTTGTTTCTACTTACAACAAAAAACTTATTTATTTTATTTTATTTTGTTTCTAATTACTTATTTATTTTTACTTTATGATAATTACTTATTTATTTTACTTTATGATAATTATTTTATTTTATTAAAGTTTATATTATTTTGTTTCTAATTCATTTTAAAATCTTAAAAATACAATTATATATCAAAAAAATCAGAAAATAAAACTAATTCATTTTAAATTCTTGTTTTTCTTCTTTCTTTCTTCTTCTTTCTTTCTTCTTCTTTCTTTCTTCTTCTTCTTTCTTTCTTCTTCTTCCTTTCTATTCTTTCTTTCTTCTTCTTCCTTTCTTCTTCTTTCTTTCTTTCTTCTTCTTCCTTTTTCCTTTTTCTTGGTTTTCATTTGATTTTTATTTGGTTTTCATTTTTTTCTTCTTCCTTTTTCTTTCTTGTTTTTTCTTCTTCCTTTTTTTCATCTTTCTTTCTTCTTCTTCCTTTCTTCTTTCTTTCTTCTTCTTCCTTTCTTCTTCTTTCTTTCTTTCTTCTTCTTCCTTTTTCCTTTTTCTTGGTTTTCATTTGATTTTTATTTGGTTTTCATTTTTTTCTTCTTCCTTTTTCTTTCTTGTTTTTTCTTCTTCCTTTTTTTCTTCTTTCTTTCTTCTTCTTCCTTTCTTCTTTCTTTCTTCTTCTTCCTTTCTTCTTCTTTCTTTCTTTCTTCTTCTTCCTTTTTCCTTTTTCTTGGTTTTCATTTGATTTTTATTTGGTTTTCATTTTTTTCTTCTTCCTTTTTCTTTCTTGTTTTTTCTTCTTCCTTTTTTCTTCTTTCTTTCTTCTTCTTCCTTTCTTCTTTCTTTCTTCTTCTTCCTTTTTATTTTTTCTTTCTTTCTTCTTCTTTCTTTCTTCTTCTTTCTTTCTTTCTTCTTCTTTCTTTCTTCTTCTTCCTTTCTTCTTCTTCCTTTCTATTCTTTCTTTCTTCTTCTTCCTTTCTATTCTTTCTTTCCTCCTTTTTATTGTTTTTTTCTTCTGTTTGTTTTTTTGTTTTCTTTTGTTTTTTTCTTCTTCCTTTGTTTTTCTTCTGTTTTTTGTTTTCTTTTGTTTTTTTCTTCTTCCTTTTTCTTGTTTTTCTTCTTTTTTTTCTTCCTTTCTTCCTTTTTCCTTTTTTAAAATCTTCTGACATTTTAAAATCTTAAAAATACAATTATATATCAAAAAAATCAGAAAAATAAAACTAATTCATTTTAAAATCCCTTGAAGGTTCGACCAAATACAAAGTTTGGTACAATAAATTATTACACATCAATTCTTCCCTTGTACGTCCCTGCTTGCTTACGATTGTGCCGTATCCATGGAGCATCCTCATCATTTAACTTAATGCTTGGGTCAGTGTTCACTTTGAAGGGCGGAATTTCACCAAACATATTATAATCTTCTGACATGTCTGTCTTGTCCTCCACTCCCACGATGTTTCTTTTCCCTGAAAGAACAATGTGGCGCTTTGGATCATCGCATGATGTACTGATCGTTTTCTTATCTTTCCGTTTCCTCGGTTTGCTACTCATGTCCTTCAAATAAAAAACCTGAGCGACATCTTTGGCAAGGACGAATGGTTCGTCAAGGTAACCAAGATTGTTGAAATCCACCATTGTCATTCCGTATTGCTCGTCCACCTTTACCCCACCTCCTGTTAGCTTGAACCATTTGCACCGGAACAAAGGGACCTTAAAGGAGGGTCCATAGTCAAGTTCCCATATCTCCTCTATGTAACCATAATATGTGACCTTTTGCCCATTCTCGGTTGCTGCATCAAAGCGGACACCACTGTTTTGGTTGGTGCTCTTTTTATCTTGGGCGATGGTGTAAAATGTATTCCCATTTATCTCGTACCCTTGGAAAGTCGTTATAGTCGAAGATGGTTTCTTGGCCAACATGTACAGCTGATCTCCAACATCATTGTCATTCATTAAATGTTTTCGCAACCAACTGCCGAAAGTCTCCATGTGGGCCTTTCTAATCCAGGATTCAGGCTTCCCCGGGTTGTCCGAGCGTAAAATATTCTTGTATTGCTCGAAGTACGGAGCCACCAAGCTGGAATTTTGCAGAACTGTGTGGTGTGCTTCAGTCATAGAATGACCGTCCATACATATCGTGGTATCCCTTCCGATCTTGCCTTTTCCACTTAGTCTCCCCTCGTGCCGCGATTGAGGAATACCAATCGGCTTAAGGTCAGGAACATAGTCAATACAGAACTCAATTACCTCCTCATTTTGATGGCCCTTGGAGATGCTTCCTTCTGGCCTAGCACGGTTACGAACATATTTCTTTAATACTCCCATGAACCTCTCAAAGGGGAACATATTGTGTAGAAATACAGGACCGAGAATGGAAATCTCTTCGACTAGGTGGACCAGGAGGTGCGTCATAATATTGAAGAAGGATGGTGGGAACACCAACTCGAAACTGACAAGGCATTGGACCACATCGTTCTGTAACCGTGGTAGATCTTCTGGATTGATTACCTTCTGAGAGATTGCATTGAGGAATGCACATAGCTTCACAATGGCTACTCGAACATTTTCCGGTAGGAGCCCCCCCAAAGCAATCGGAAGCAATTGCGTCATAATCACGTGGCAGTCGTGAGACTTCAGGTTTTGGAACTTTTTCTCCGGCATGTTTATTATTCCCTTTATATTCGACGAGAAGCCAGACGGGACCTTCATACTGCCCAGGCATTCAAAAAAAATGACCTTCTCTTCTTTGGTAAGAGCGTAGCTGGCACGACCTTGAAACCATTCCAGATGCCGGTCATCTGGGTCTTTCAAAAGTTGCTGGTCCTGCCGTGCTTCCTTTGTATCATTTGTCTTCCCATACACGCCCAAGAAGCTTAGCAGGTTCACGCAAATATTCTTCGTAACATGCATCACGTCGATTGCAGAGCGGACATCTAGGACTTTCCAATATTCTAGCTCCCAAAATATAGATTTCTTCTTCCACATGGGTGCGTGCCCGTCAACTCCCCGCGGAACTGATTGTCCGGCAGGACCCTTTCCAAAGATGACTTTCAAATCCTTGACCATATCAAATATCTCAGCACCAGTACGTTCCGCAGGCTTCGGCCGGTGATCTGCCTTCCCGTTGAAATGCTTGCCTTTCTTTCTTACGTTATGATTTCGGGGAAGAAATCGACGATGACCCAGGTACACGTTCTTCTTACAATTAACCAAACGTACACTTTCAGTCTCATGTAAGCAGTGCGTGCATGCATTGTATCCCTTATTTTTCTGTCCCGAAAGGTTACTGAGAGCAGGCCAATCGTTGATGGTTACAAAAAGCAACGCTCGTAGGTCAAATTCCTCTCCTTTGTGCTCATCCCAGACACGTACACCAGGTTTCGCCCAAAACTGTAAAAGTTCTTCAACTAATGGCCTTAGGTACACATCGATGTCGTTACCGGGTTGCTTAGGGCCTTGGATGAGAATTGGCATCATAATGAACTTCCGCTTCATGCACAACCAAGGAGGAAGGTTGTAGATGCATAGAGTCACGGGCCAGGTGCTATGGTTGGAGCTCTGCTCGCCAAAAGGATTAATGCCATCAGTATTTAGACCAAATCTTAAGTTCCTTGCGTCAGCTGCAAAATCTTTGAAAACTCTGTCGATCTTTCTCCATTGCGTTCCATCAGCGGTGTGTCTCGACTGCCCGTCGGACAAACGGTCCTCTTTGTGCCATCGCAACAACTTGGCATGCTTTTCGTTCATGAACAGACGTTTCACCCGTGGTATTATAGGAGCATACCACATCACCTTGGCGGGAACCCTCTTCCTGGGTTTCTCGCCCTCAACATCGTCACCAGGGTCATCGCCTCTGATCTTATAACGCAATGCAGTGCATACAGGGCATTCATTCAAATTCTCGTATTCACCGCGGTAGAGGATGCAGTCATTAATGCATGCATGTATCTTCTGAACCTCTAAACCTAGAGGGCAGACAACCTTCTTTGCTTCGTACGTACTGGCGGGCAACTCATTATTCTTCGGCAACATATTCTTCAATATTTTCAGCAAATTTTCAAATGATGAGTCACCTACACCTTCCTGTGCCTTCCATTTTAGCAAATCCAGTGTGCAGCCCAGCTTTTTCAGACTATTATCGCATCCTGGATACAACGACTTTTTGTGATCCTCTAACATGCGATCCAAATTCTCCCTCTCCTTGTCAGTTTCGCAGCGTCTCCGTGTATCAGCAATGGTCCGACCAAGATCATCAGCGGGCTCATCATGTGCCTCTTCTTCACCTTCACCTAACCCTTCCACACCTTCAGCATCATCCTCCATGAAAGTATCACCGAAAAGATCACGATAGTTGTCATCGATATCATCCCCTTCTTCATCTTCTTCCATTCTAACCCCTCTTTCTCCATGCTTGGTCCAACAATAATAGCTTGGCATGAAACCATGCTTAAGCAGGTCCATGTGAACTCTTCTTGAGGAGGAGTAACCCTTCTCATTCTTACAGACAGCACATGGACAGATAATAAAACCTTGCTGCTTCTTCGCATTTGCCACTACGAGGAAATCTTTCAAACCCGTAGTGAACTCGCCGGAGAGTCGGGAACCGTACATCCATTGCCGATTCATCTGCATTATTATTATATAAAGTATATAATTAACCATCATGCATTTGTTAAACTAACTAGCTAGAAATAATACAAATTAAACAATGAACTACACACATGCGTATTTTATCAATGACACATGAAAGGTTCGAGTTGCTAACCGCGATCGCGGAGGAAAAATAAATGAGAAAGCTCAAATGTGGCTTGTTTCAGGCTCTCGGGCATTTCATCAAACACCTTGTGTGCATAGGAGAAACCAAAAGCAAACCCACCACCACCCCACCACCACCTTCTGAAAATTGTGAAGTGAGCCGAGTGAAGTGAAGTGAGCTGAGCTAGTATATATAGGGCCTTTAGTCGCGGTTGGCCAGGCCAACCGGGACTAAAGCCCCTCCCGTCCGCCAGCTGGATGGGCTTTAGTCCCGGTTGGCCTGGCCAACCGCGACTAAAGGCCTTCTGGGACCTTTAGTCCCGGTTGGCCACGCCAACCGGTACTAAAGCCCCTCCCGTCCGCCAGCTGTCGACCGAGCGCGCTGGGCCCAGGTAGTTGGTCGCGGGTCTTCTCCCGAACCGCGACTAAAGACCCCTTTGGTCGCGGTTCGATTGTTTTGGGGACTAATGGGGGCGTATGGAAGCCTCGTTTTCTACCAGTGCTAGTGGATGGTGGTGTGTCCATCCTTTAGTACGCTGATGATACAATCATCTTTATGGAGCACGACTTCGCAAAAGCGAGAAACATGAAATTGGTGTTATGCTTATTTGAACAATTGAGTGGATTGAACATTAACTTTCATAAAAGCGAGTTGTTCTGCTTTGGTAGAGCCAAGGACGAACAAGAGGCTTATAGACAATTGTTTGGATGTGAATTTGGGGATTTACCTTTTACGTACCTAGGTATTCCCATTCATCATCGTAAGCTAACAAATAGGGAGTGGAAGTGCATCAAGGATCGGTTTGAGAAGAAACTGAGTTGTTGGAAAGGAAAACTCATGTCTTATGGAGGCCGATTGATTCTGATTAATTCGGTGCTCACGAGTGTGCCTATGTTTCTTTTATCCTTCTTTGAAGTCCTAGTGGGGGTTAGGAAGAGGCTGGACTTTTATCAATCCCGATTCTTTTAGCAGAGTGATGAACTTAAGAGAAAATACCGACTCGCCAAATGGGATACATCTGTAGACCAAAGGACCAGGGGGTCTTGGTATTGAGAAACTTGAAGTCAAGAATAGATGTCTTCTCAGTAAGTGGCTGTATAAGTTGTCAGTTGAGACTGAGGCAACGTGGGCGCAGATTCTTCGTAGTAAATATCTGCAGTCCAAGACTTTGTCCCAGGTGACAGTGAGACCAATTGATTCGCCGTTCTGGAAGGGGCTTATGAGAGTCAAAACTGCCTTCTTTAATAGAACAAAGTTTATTGTCGGTAATGGTAATACCATTCGCTTCTGGGAGGATACGTGGCTTGGTGAAACGCCTTTGGCGATCCAGTACCCGTCCCTATATCATATTGTTCAGCATCGAGATTCTCTTGTTGCAACGATGATGCAATCCAATCCTCTTAATATTCAGTTTAGGAGGGTGCTAGTGGGCGAACGATGGGAAGCATGGCTTCATTTGGTGGGTAGACTGATGGAGGTTCAGTTAACTCATTGTTGGGGAACGTTGCAGAAAACAAACATTTTCCTACTCGTTTCACCAAGATCATCTAGGAGTTCATCTAGCAACGAGTCAAGGGAGTGAGTTTGCATCTACATACCACTTGTAGATCACGAGCGGAAGCGTTCATTAGAACGAGGTTGAAGTAGTCGTACTCGACGTGATTCCGATCACCGATGACCAAGCGCTGAAAGAACAGCGCCTCCGCGTTCAACACACGTACGGGACGATGGCGTCTCCTCCGTCTTGATCCAGCAAGGATGAAGGAGAGGTTGAGGAAGATAACTCCAATGGCAGCACGACGGCGTGGTGCAATTGGTACAGCAGTTCTCCGGCAGGGCTTCGCCAAGCAAAGACGGAGAAAGAGAGGAGTTGGGGAGGGGAGGGGCTGCGCCTTCAATTTTCTGTTGCAGCCCTCCCCTCACCCCTCTATATATATAGGAGGAGAGGGCAAGGGGGGCCCGGCCACCTAGGGGAAACCCTAGATGGGGGCGGCGGCCAAAGGGGAGGAGGAAAGGGTGGCTTGCCCCCCAAGCTAGGGGGGCGCCCCCTTCTCCCCTTTAGGGTTTCCCCTCCCCAAACCCTAGCCGCATGGGCCTAGGTGGGGAGGCGCGCCAGCCCACTAGGGGCTGGCTCCCTCTCCCACTTAGCCCATGTGCCCCCCCGGGAGGGGTGGCCCCTCCCGGTGGACCCCCGGAACCCTCCCGGTGGCCCCGGTACAATACCGGCATGCCCCCGAAACTTTTCGGAGTCCGTTTAACCACTTTCCATATATAAATCTTTACCTCCGGACCATTCCGGAACTCCTCGTGATGTCTGGGATCTCATCCGGGACTCCGAACAACATTCGGTAATCACATACTTGTCTTCCTAATAACCCTAGCGTCACCGAACCTTAAGTGTGTAGACCCTACGGGTTCGGGAGACATGTAGACATGACCGAGACGATCTCAGGTCAATAACCAACAGCGGGATCTGGATACCCATGTTGGCTCCCACACGCTCCACGATGTTCTCATCGGATGAACCACGATGTCGAGGATTCAATCAACCCCGTATGCAATTCCCTTTGTCAATCGATATATTACTTGCCCGAGATTCGATCGTCGGTATCCCAATACCTCGTTCAATCTCGTTACCGGCAAGTCACTTTACTCGTACCGTAATGCATGATCCCGTGACCAGATACTTGGTCACTTTGAGCTCATTATGATGATGCATTACCGAGTGGGCCCAGTGATATCTCTCCGTCATACGGAGTGACAAATCCCAGTCTTGATCCGTGTCAACCCAACAGATACTTTCGGAGATACCCGTAGTCTACCTTTATAGTCACCTAGTTACATTGTGACGTTTGGTATACCCAAAGCACTCCTACGGTATCCGGGAGTTACACGATCTCATGGTCTAAGGAAAAGATACTTGACATTGCAAAACTCTAGCAAAACGAACTACACGATCTTTATGCTATGTTTAGGATTGGGTCTTGTCCATCACATCATTCTCCTAATGATGTGATCTCGTTATCAATGACATCCAATGTCCATAGTTAGGAAACCATGACTATCTGTTGATCAACGGGCTAGTCAACTAGAGGCTTACTAGGGACATGTTGGTGTCTGTTATTCACACATGTATTACGATTTCCGGATAACACAATTATAGCATGAATAAAGACAATTACCATGAACAAGGAAATATAATAATAATGCTTTTATTATTGCCTCTAGGGCATATTTCCAACTGTCTCCCACTTGCACTAGAGTCAATAATCTAGTTACATTGTGATGAATCGAACACCCATGGAATTCTGGTGTTGATCATGTTTTGCCCTAGGGAGAGGTTTAGTCAACGGATCTGCTACATTCAGGTCCGTATGTACTTTACAAATTTCTATGTCTCCATCTTGAACATTTTCACGAATGGAGTTGAAGCGACGCTTGATGTGCCTTGTCTTCTTGTGAAACCTGGGCTCCTTGGCAAGTGCAATAGCTCCAGTGTTGTCACAAAAGAGTTTGATTGGCCCCGACGTATTGGGTATGACTCCTAGGTCGGTGATGAACTTCTTCACCCATATTGCTTCATGTGCTGCCTCCCAGGCTGCCATGTACTCCGCTTCACATGTAGATCCCGCCACGACGCTTTGCTTGCAACTGCACCAGCTTACTGCCCCTCCATTCAAAATATACACGTATCCGGTTTGTGACTTAGAGTCATCCAGATCTGTGTCGAAGCTAGCGTCGACGTAACCCTTTACGACGAGCTCTTCGTCACCTCCATAAACGAGAAACATCTCCTTAGTCCTTTTCAGGTATTTCAGGATATTCTTGACCGCTGTCCAGTGTTCCTTGCCGGGATTACTTTGGTATCTTCCTACCAAACTTAGGGCAAGGTTTACATCAGGTCTGGTACACAGCATGGTATACATAATAGAACCTATGGCTGAGGCATAGGGGATGACACTCATCTCTTCTATTTCTTCTGCCGTGGTCGGACTTTGAGCTGAGCTCAATTTCATACCTTGTAACACAGGCAAGAACCCCTTCTTAGATTGATCCATATTGAACTTCTTCAATATCTTATCAAGGTATGTACTTTGTGAAAGACCTATGAGGCGTCTCGATCTATCTCTATAGATTTTGATGCCTAATATATAAGCAGCTTCTCCAAGGTCCTTCATTGAAAAACTCTTATTCAAGTAGGCCTTAATGCTGTCCAAGAGTTCTATATCATTTCCCATCAAAAGTATGTCATCTACATATAATATGAGAAATGCTACAGAGCTCCCACTCACTTTCTTGTAAACACAGGCTTCTCCATAAGTCTGTGTAAACCCAAACGCTTTGATCATCTCATCAAAGCGAATGTTCCAACTCCGAGATGCTTGCACCAGCCCATAAATCGAGCGTTGGAGCTTGCACACCTTGTCAGCATTCTTAGGATCGACAAAACCTTCCGGCTGCATCATATACAATTCTTCCTTAAGGAAACCATTAAGGAATGCCGTTTTGACGTCCATTTGCCATATTTCATAATCGTAAAACGCGGCAATTGCTAACATGATTCGGACGGACTTTAGCTTCGCTACCGGTGAGAAAGTCTCATCGTAGTCAACCCCTTGAACTTGTCGATAACCCTTAGCGACAAGCCGAGCTTTATAGATGGTCACATTACCATCCGCGTCTGTCTTCTTCTTAAAGATCCATTTATTTTCTATGGCTCGCCGTTCAACGGGCAAGTCAGTCAAAGTCCATACTTCGTTTTCATACATGGATCCTATCTCGGATTTCATGGCTTCTTGCCATTTGTCGGAATCCGGGCCCGCCATCGCTTCTTCATAGTTCGAAGGTTCACCGTTGTCTAACAACATGATCTCCAAGACAGGGTTGCCGTACCACTCTGGTGCGGAACGTGTCCTTGTGGACCTTCGAATTTCAGTAGGAGCTTGATTAGAAGTATCTTGATCATTATCATTAACTTCCTCTCTAGTCGGTGCTGGTACCTCAGGAACATTTTCTTGAGTTGCGCCATTTTCCGGTTCAAGAGGCAATACTTCATCAAGTTCTACTTTCCTCCCACTTACTTCTTTCGAGAGAAACTCTTTCTCTAGAAAGGATCCATTCTTGGCAACAAAGATCTTGCCTTCGGATCTGAGGTAGAAGGTATACCCAATAGTTTCTTTTGGGTATCCTATGAAGACGCATTTTTCCGACTTGGGTTCGAGCTTTTCAGGTTGAAGTTTCTTGACATAAGCATCGCATCCCCAAACTTTTAGAAACGACAGCTTAGGTTTCTTTCCAAACCATAATTCAAACGGTGTCGTCTCAACGGATTTCGACGGAGCCCTATTTAAAGTGAATGCGGCAGTCTCTAAAGCATAACCCCAAAAAGATAGCGGCAGATCGGTAAGAGACATCATAGACCGCACCATATCTAATAGAGTGCGATTACGATGTTCGGATACACCGTTACGCTGAGGTGTTCCAGGCGGCGTGAGCTGTGAAACTATTCCACATTTTCTTAAGTGTGTGCCAAATTCGTGACTCAAGTATTCTCCTCCACGATCTGATCGTAGAAACTTGATTTTCCTGTCACGTTGATTCTCAACCTCACTCTGAAATTCCTTGAACTTTTCAAAGGTTTCAGACTTGTGTTTCATTAAGTAAATACATCCATATCTACTCAAATCATCAGTGAGAGTAAGAACATAACGATAGCCACCGCGAGCCTCAACACTCATTGGACCGCACACATCAGTATGTATGATTTCCAATAAGTTGGTTGCTCGCTCCATTGTTCCTGAGAATGGAGTCTTGGTCATTTTACCCATAAGGCATGGTTCGCACATGTCAAATGATTCATAATCAAGAGACTCTAAAAGTCCATCAGCATGGAGCTTCTTCATGCGTTTGACACCTATGTGACCAAGGCGGCAGTGCCACAAGTATGTGGGACTATCATTATCAACCTTACATCTTTTGGTATTCACACTAAGAACATGTGTAGCATTACGCTCGAGATTCATTAAGAATAAACCATTCACCATAGGAGCATGACCATAAAACATATCTCTCATATAAATGGAACAACCATTATTCTCGGATTTAAATGAGTAGCCATCTCGAATTAAACGAGATCCCGATACAATGTTCATGCTCAAAGCTGGTACTAAATAACAATTATTGAGGTTTAAAACTAATCCCGTAGGTAAATGAAGAGGTAGCGTGCCGACGGCGATCACATCGACTTTGGAACCATTCCCGATGCACATCGTCACCTCGTCCTTGGCCAGTCTCCACCTATTCCGTAGTTCCTGCTGTGAGTTACAAATGTGAGCAACTGCACCGGTATCAAATACCCAAGAGCTACTACGATTACTGGTAAGGTACACATCAATCACATGTATATCACATATACCTTTTGTTTTGCCGGCCTTCTTGTCTGCTAAGTACTTGGGGCAATTCCGCTTCCAGTGTCCGCTCCCCTTGCAATAAAAGCACTCAGTCTCGGGCTTGGGTCCATTCTTTGGCTTCTTCCCGGCAGCTTGCTTGTCGGGCGCGGCAACTTCCTTGCCGTCCTTCTTGAAGGCTTTCTTACCCTTGCCCTTCTTGAACTTAGTGGTTTTATTGACCATCAACACTTGATGTTCCTTCTTGACTTCTACCTCCGCTGATTTCAGCATTGAGAACAACTCAGGAATGGTCTTTTGCATCCCCTGCATGTTGAAGTTCATCACAAAGCTCTTGTAGCTTGGTGGAAGCGACTGGAGGATTCTGTCAATGACCGCATCATCCGGGAGATTAACTCCCAGCTGAGTCAAGCGGTTATGTAATCCAGACATAGTGAGTATGTGCTCACTAACAGAACTGTTTTCCTCCATCTTACAGCTGAAGAACTTGTCGGAGACCTCATATCTCTCGACCCGGGCATGAGCTTGGAAAACCATTTTCAGCTCTTCGAACATCTCATATGCTCCATGTCTCTCAAAACGCTTTTGGAGCCCCGGTTCTAAACTGTAAAGCATGCCGCACTGAACGAGGGAGTAGTCGTCAACACGTGTCTGCCAAGCGTTCATAACGTCTTGGTTCTGTCGGACGGGAGCTTCACCTAGCGGTGCTTGTAGGACGTAATCTTTCTTGGCAGCTATGAGGATGATCCTCAGGTTCCGGACCCAGTCCGTATAGTTGCTGCCATCGTCTTTCAGCTTGGTTTTCTCTAGGAACGCGTTGAAGTTGAGGACTACGTGGGCCATTTGATCTACAAGACATATTGTAAAATATTTTTAGACTAATGTTCATGATAGTAAAGTTCATCTAATCAAATTATATAATGAACTCCCACTTAGATTAGGCATCCCTCTAGTCATCTAAGTATTGCATGATCCGAGTTAACTAGGCCGTGTCCGATCATCACGTGAGACGGACTAGTCAACGTCGGTGAACATCTTTATGTTGATCGCATCTTCTATACGACTCATGCTCGACCTTTCGGTCTTCTGTGTTCCGAGGCCATGTCTATGCACATGCTAGGCTCGTCAAGTTAACCCTAAGTGTTTTGCATGTGTAAAACTGTCTTACACCCGTTGTATGTGAACGTCAGAATCTATCACACCCGATCATCACGTGGTGCTTCGAAACGACGAGCTTTAGCAACGGTGCACAGTTAGGGGAGAACACTTCTTGAAATTGTTATGAGGGATCATCTTATTTACTACCGTCGTTCTAAGTAAACAAGATGCAAAACATGATAAACATCACATGCAATCAAATAATAAACGTGACATGATATGGCCAATATCACATAGCTCCTTTGATCTCCATCTTGGGGCTCCATGATCATCTTGTCACCGGCTTGACACCATGATCTCCATCATCATGATCTCCATCATCGTGTCTCCATGAAGTTGCTCGCCAACTATTACTTCTACTACTATGGCTAACGCGTTTAGCAATGAAGTAAAGTAATTTACATGGCGTTTCTCAATGACACACAGGTCATATAAAAGAATAAAGACAACTCCTATGGCTCCTGCCGGTTGTCATACTCATCGACATGCAAGTCGTGATTCCTATTACAATAGCATGAACATCTCATACATCACATATAGATCATTCATCATTCATCACAACTTTGGCCATATCATATCACAAACCACTTGCTGCAAAAACAAGTTAGACGTCCTCTAATTGTTGTTGCAAGTTTTACGTGGCTGAATTAGGGTTCTAGCAAGAACGTTTTCTTACCTACGTGAAAGCCACAACGTGATTTGTCAACTTCTATTTACCCTTCATAAGGACCCTGTTCATCGAATCCGCTCCAGCTAAAGTGGGAGAGACAGACACCCGCCAGCCACCTTATGCAACTAGTGCATGTTAGTCGGTGGAACCGGTCTCACGTAAGCGTACGTGTAAGGTTGGTCCGGGCCGCTTCATCCCACAATGCCGCTGAAGCAAGAAAAAGACTAGTAGCGGCAAGAAGGTTGACAAATCCACGCCCACAACGAATTGTGTTCTACTCGCGCAAGAAGAACTACGCATAGACCTAGCTCATGATGCCACTGTCGGGGAACGTTGCAGAAAACAAAAATTTTCCTACTCGTTTCACCAAGATCATCTAGGAGTCCATCTAGCAACGAGTCAAGGGAGTGAGTTTGCATCTACATACCACTTGTAGATCACGAGCGGAAGCGTTCGTTAGAACGAGGTTGAAGTAGTCGTACTCGACGTGATTCCGATCACCGATGACCAAGCGCTGAAAGAACAGCGCCTCCGCGTTCAACACACATACGGGACGATGGCGTCTCCTCCGTCTTGATCCAGCAAGGATGAAGGAGAGGTTGAGGAAGACAACTCCAATGGCAGCACGACGGCGTGGTGCAATTGGTACAGCAGTTCTCCGGCAGGGCTTCGCCAAGCAAAGACGGAGAAAGAGAGGAGTTGGGGAGGGGAGGGGCTGCGCCTTCAATTTTCTGTTGTAGCCCTCCCCTCACCCCTCTATATATATAGGAGGAGAGGGCAAGGGGGGGCCGGCCACCTAGGGGAAACCCTAGATGGGGGCGGCGGCCAAAGGGGAGGAGGAAAGGGTGGCTTGCCCCCCAAGCTAGGGGGGCGCCCCCTTGTCCCCTTTAGGGTTTCCCCTCCCCAAACCCTAGCTGCATGGGCCTAGGTGGGGAGGCGCGCCAGCCCACTAGGGGCTGGCTCCCTCTCCCACTTAGCCCATGTGGCCCCCCGGGAGGGGTGGCCCCTCCCGGTGGACCCCCGGAACCCTCCCGGTGGCCCCGGTACAATACCGGCATGCCCCCGAAACTTTCCGGAGTCCGTTTAACCACTTTCCATATATAAATCTTTACCTCCGGACCATTCCGGAACTCCTCGTGATGTCTGGGATCTCATCCGGGACTCCGAACAACATTCGGTAATCACATACTTGTCTTCCTAATAACCCTAGCGTCACTGAACCTTAAGTGTGTAGACCCTACGGGTTCGGGAGACATAAAGACATGACCGAGACGATCTCAGGTCAATAACCAACAGCGGGATCTGGATACCCATGTTGGCTCCCACACGCTCCACAATGTTCTCATCGGATGAACCACGATGTCGAGGATTCAATCAACCCCGTATGCAATTCCCTTTGTCAATCGATATATTACTTGCCCGAGATTCGATCGTCGGTATCCCAATACCTCGTTCAATCTCGTTACCGGCAAGTCACTTTACTCGTACCGTAATGCATGATCCCGTGACCAGATACTTGGTCACTTTGAGCTCATTATGATGATGCATTACCGAGTGGGCCCAGTGATATCTCTCCGTCATACGGAGTGACAAATCCCAGTCTTGATCCGTGTCAACCCAACAGATACTTTCGGAGATACCCGTAGTCTACCTTTATAGTCACCCAGTTACGTTGTGACGTTTGGTATACCCAAAGCACTCCTATGGTATCCGGGAGTTACACGATCTCATGGTCTAAGGAAATGATACTTGACATTGCAAAACTCTAGCAAAACGAACTACACGATCTTTATGCTATGTTTAGGATTGGATCTTGTCCATCACATCATTCTCCTAATGATGTGATCTCGTTATCAATGACATCCAATGTCCATAGTCAGGAAACCATGACTATCTGTTGATCAACGGGCTAGTCAACTAGAGGCTTACTAGGGACATGTTGGTGTCTGTTATTCACACATGTATTACGATTTCCGGATAACACAATTATAGCATGAATAAAGACAATTACCATGAACAAGGAAATATAATAATAATGCTTTTATTATTGCCTCTAGGGCATATTTCCAACACTCATCAGCCCGATCAGTTGAGCTGGAAACTTACTAGGTCCGGAGAGTTCACAGTCAAATCGATGTATATCGATATCATTAACTCTAGTGTTATTCCTAGTTCCAAATATGTTTGGAAAGTCAAAGTTCCTTTGAAGATTAAAGTGTTTATGTGGTTTGTGCATAAACAAGTAATTTTAACAAAGGATAATTTGGTTAAGCGCAACTGGACAGGATCTACTAGGTGTAGTTTTTGTGATCGGGATGAGACTATCAAGCACCTCTTTTTTGACTGCCCGTTGGCAAGAGTTTTGTGGCGCTCTATGCAAATTGCCTTTAACATTACTCCTCTAAATTCGGTCAATGCGTTATTTGGAACGTGGCTTGTTGGGATAGAGTCCGAAATAGCTAGACAAATTCGTGTAGGGGTATGCGCATTGTTATGGGAAATTTGGAACTGCAGAAATGATTTGGCTTTTAACAGAACAATAACTATTCATTTTTTGCAGGTTTTATTCCGGGCTACTGCGCTGATCCGTATGTGGTCATTACTCACTCCGACGGAGGCCAGGAAGTGTTTGGTTAATGGATCTGTTCGGTGGGAGATGGTAGTGCGGGATATCTTCCACTGGTTTGGATGGAGGTCATGTAATAGGATAGGCGATTAGTTTAGCTATCTTATCTTTTGCCAGCCAGTTGTCGCTTCTTGGGCCTTTTGTATTGACGTTGTGGCTCTGTGTGAGCTTGTCGTTTTTGATTTTGTTGACAGACTTTAAGACCTTGTTGAACCTACTTTTTAATAAATGTGGTCATATGCATCGTTCTGATGCAGAGGCCGAGGAGTCCCCCCCCCCCTTTTTGAAAAAAATATTGACATGCTTGTATGCTGTCTCTCGGTTTCTTATGTGGTTTATGATGTAAAATTGTAAATGCAACCATCAAGTTGGTGGAAATTATCACACGCTTGTGATATAAAATTAGAGCGCAAACAAAGTAATCTCAGCACCACATCATGTTCAAGAATCGTTGCTTAGTACGGAAGAAAAGATATGCAACAATATATATGGAGGAAAATAAGTTTCACGGGACTTGAGATAGTCCTCAGACAATGTCTGGTGGCGAGTTTAATTTTCTGGGCTGCCGCAAACATCAACACAGAGACAAGATTTCTACATCTGGAATGAACACAATAAGATTTTGGGCTCAAGAGTTAGAGATGGGAACAATCTCACAAAAGATGGTGGAACCGCAGTTTGAAGGAGATAAGATGATGGATCTGGACTTCACAACCTTGGGAGGAGCTCCCTTTGCTTCTTGTTTCAATCTTCATCTTCTTCCCTTTCGCTCTTGGTTCTCTCTTTTTCTTCAGTGGAGGCTGATCTGATTTCTGTCACTCTTATGTATTTTCCTTTTTTCACTTTAATTTTATATCTTTTTCCAATAATATTTTTGGGGTAAGTACATTAATATATTCTTATAAGATGCATTAATGAATTTTGGAAATCTTGAACATTTTATTTACAAAACTTGCATATATGATTTAAGATATAGAAACTTTCCTTTTCATGAGTTCGTTTCTTCCAAAATACAAGAACATTTTACAGAAATGCACTGATATTGTAATACCAGAACATTTTATTTTTTTGCACCACATGCACATTTAGTTTTTGTCTTTTTTATCATAATAACATCTAAAAAAATACATGATTTTTCCCCTGAAGTACATGATTTTATTTAATATACATGCTTTTTCTTCTGAGATATGTTTCTTTAACTAAGCATAGGCATTTTTATCATAAAATTGTGGTTATATAAATAGATTTTCGAGATACATGAACAAAAACTATATGTATTAATAAGCCGCGCCAGGTGCCGGCCCATGTAGAGGTGCCCGCTATTGTTCGCTACTCGGTACTATCGGCCACATAGGATCACATGTGGGTGAACTACCCTCTTGTTTCTTGTCCCGACAGCATCAATACATCAATCACTCGTCATGGTCTCGACCAATCCAACCGCCGTCTAAGACCATTTCCCAGCACGCCATTGCTTGTGGGCAACAGACGCGGTGGCCTTAGCGACGACACACTGTGGCGTGCTGGCACTCACGCCGGCAGTGGTTAACCGTTACCCGTGTCCTCAGGAGTAATTAATCTATTAGGGCATGGGTATATGCCAATTGTGATACCCATGGGGAAGCTATTGGGTGAACTACCTTACCCAATGGGTAAACGGGGATGGGGATGGCATGGCATTACCCATACCCGATACCCGGCTTACCCGTAATATTCCCGCCACTAATATCCCGAAACTTTGACCTCCCGCCCAAGTGCCCGAATATGGGCCAAAAAGCCCACCAATTCCTAACCTAACCACACCCCACACGGCCACACCCCCTCTCAGCACCACTCCACACACACCCACGCTAACCTAGCCGCCACGCCCTTGTTCCCCCTCCCTCACCCACGCAGCCACGCACAGAACTCCCGATCCAGATCCAGCCCGACGCCGCCCTGCTTGCTGCAAGCTCCGCCGCCGGCTCGCCGCCCTGCACTACCTTAGCCTCCATCCAGTGACCTGCATCGCTTCTGCGACCGGCGGCCCCTCCATCTTCTCCCTGTTCCACCCCCAACGGCGCAAAACGGTGCCCACACGAGCTCCTGTCCATCCGTCTCCTCCCACGGCTGGAGCAGTGCGGTGGGGGGCGGGGGCGGACGAGCTGGTCGTGGGAGTGGGAGAGGAGGAGGACGCCCCCCCCAAACCGAAGCCTCCATCAAGCACTATCCTGTTCCCGTCTGTCACCAGCAGCAGCAAGACTCCACCAAGTCCATCCTCATTCATCACCGGCAAGTCTCCATCGAGTCCAATCTCGTCCATCACCGACAGGAGCACAAAGATTGGGTGAGAATCACTTGCACTAGTTCATCACCTAGGGTTTTGTCTAGGAATATATGCAGATGTAGTGTCTATTGTTGTCTAGTATACTTGCTGTTAGTATATAGTTCATCACTATTTTGTTAGTATATATTGCTGTTAGCATATAGTTCATCACTTTTTTCTTAGTATATATTGATGTCTAGTATATATTGTTGTTAGTTCATCAATTTTTTGTTAGTATATATTGTTGTTAGTTCATCACTTGTTTGTTTCCTAATGCATGATCATGGCAATTGCAGCATGTCTAGTGGCAGCATGTCGACACCACTAACAGAATGTGGTGACCAAGCTGTAGTTGCATATTCTGGGACAGGAAGTGTACCTCAAATTGAGCACATGGAAGAGGAAGAGGATGACTTCGATGAGTCCGTTCATTATCATGAGTTTGCATATCCTATTTTTGTTTCTGATGAAGAGGAAGATGGGGCTGGAGGGGATGAGACCGGAGAAAATGGGGCTGAAGAGGAGGAGGAGAATGTAGAAGTTGCTTCCAAAAGAAAACTTACCTCAACTGTGTGGGCTGAGTTCAAGAGAGTGAAGGTTGCTGGAAATGGAAGGCAAAGTGTGTTTATTGCAATAAGGAGCTTGGAGGAGAACCAAAGAATGGGACGAAACATATTCACTACCACTTAGGTATTTGTGTTCTGAAAAGATCAAGACCAAGGGTAAAACCCTTAGTCAATCTTCTTTGCGGTTTGGTTCTGCAAGCCAAGGAAAAGTAAATGTGGAGAATTACACATTTGATCAAGATCTAATGGGCATGGCTACAATTCTTGATCCTCGGTACAAAAATGAGATGTTGCTTGTTTGCTTTGCAACGTTACATGGTGTCAACGTTTCATCTGCAGAATGTGAGGGGTATGTGGCAGAATTAGTTGCCAAGTTATGCAAATTGTTAGAGGAATACAGTCTTGAGAAGGATGATGATGAATCAGCCCCTTCTTCCTCTTTTTCTTCTATGCAAGCCCCAGCTCTTATGTCACTCTTCAATGAGCGTGTTGCTCAGAAAAGGCCAACAACTTCTAGGATGAAATCTGAGTTAGACCGCTACTTAGAAGATGAGCTAGTTCCAGTTTCACAAGATAAATTTAATGTGCTAGATTGGTGGAAAGTGGTTGGAACACGCTATCCTACTTTGCGGATGCTAGCCCGTGACATCTTTGCTATTCCAGTCAGCACCGTTGCTTCAGAATCTGCATTTAGTACAAGCGGTAGAGTTCTATGTGACCATCGTTGTAGTCTTACTCCAGAAATATTAGAGAGTCTAATGTGCTCACAAGATTGGATACGGAACAAATATAAAGGTGTGTGTGCTGCTCTTTATATTCATGTTTCTTGCTGCCATGTTTGTTTACATGTTCATATGTACTAACTTGTTTTCTCGTAGATGGCAACAATGCAAACTCACCAAGTTTATGGACTTGTCTCCAAGACAATCAAGAGGTGAAGCACTTCCTCAATGCTACTAACTAATATTCATAATTTCCAAGTTTTAAATTATGTGTGTGATCTCATTGTATGTTCTCATGTAGGTTCTACCCCCACCTGATCTGGAAAGTTGCGCTTGATGCTTCATGAAGAATGGAGATTTGGAGGCTGCCATGTTGAACCATTGATGACTTTCTACTGTTCTTTTGATCCCAATGACTTATTTGCTTAAATTTATGTGTGTGAACCTATTAGTTGTAATTCCCTTATCGTAAGATTGTGAACTACTATGTGTTGGTGTGTGAAAACTGAGTTTTGGATGCTGATTATGTGCTGAATTGCTGCTGTTTACTATGAAACCTGGATATTTATTATGCTAAAGCACTACTGATTATTGAGCTGAAATAATATTGTTTTTATGTTGAAATGCTATTGTTTATTGAGCTGAAATGCTATTGTTTATTGAGCTGAAATGTTGTTGTTTATTGCAATGAAATGCTGTCGTTTTTTGTTGAAATCTTGTTGTTTTTTGGGATGAAATCTTGTTATTTTTATGTTGAAATACTCTTGTTTTTTATGTTCAAATTGTGGGTGTGAGTGGGGATGGGGATGGGGATGATATGCCCATGGGGATGATATGCCCGATGGGGACGGGGATGGGAAAATTTCTTTCCCCGTGGGCGGGGATGGGGCTGAGATTGTCTCACGGACACGGGGATGGGACAGCGATACCCGGCTGGGTATTCCCCATTGCCAGGGTGAGCTGGCACTGAGACCATCCATAGTGAGAGTAACATAGATGACACTTATGAAAAAAACATGATGTGATAGCTAATTAATAAGGAGAGATACTAATTGAGTAACATAGCTAGTTACTCATACTATGAGTAACTAGCGGGGTGACCCGTGCGCTTGCGCGGCTAGATTTGTTGCATGTTGGTTAATTTGTGGTCTACCAACATATTCTATTTAACCATGCCATTTCTTCTCAACCTGGTTCACTGACCTTGAGAAATTAGGCACCAAATATAGACACACACAAACACACACATTGTCCTTATCTAATCATGTCCGCAAAATATGCAGTGTAACTTACGTTTCTCAAATCGGGCCAACATTCGTTGATCCAACTTATGTCACTTAAAATACAAAAGAAAATTGTTTCGTTTTTCTCATTTTTAATAGATACTCCCACACTCTATCAATCCATCAATTCTTCTTATGTGATGTCCTCTAAATGAACCTTTACGTGGACATGCATGTGATTATTTTGTCTGATCGTGTCTAGATTGTTTTCATTGAGTTGTACTTTTTAGCTATACTTTCTCTCTTAGTCACTTGAGTTATAGTTTACATTTTAGATCATGGTCATGTTTTGTTTTCCTATTCCACTTCTCTATTGATGGCAATATAATTATAAGATAAAAAGTACGCCTAACTCTCGGTAAGAGGAGAGGATATAACATTAATAATTTTTTGTGGCCATAGACTAGAGCTATCTTTGATTGCTCAATATTGTTTTCATTAATTATTCCAGACCCCCCCCCCCCAACTTTAAGGAAAAAAGTAGTGTCAAAGCCACCAAAATCTTTTTTCACTATTGTAAAATGTGTGATACAACAAGGTCTTCTCTTGGTAGCACTAAAAGATCTAATACATCAAGATTTCCACATCTGGGATGAACACAACAAGATTTGGGGCTCAAGAGTTAGAGATGGGAACAATCTCACAAAAAAGATGGTGGAACCGCATCTTGATGGATGGATCTGGACTTCACAACCTTGGGAGCAGATCCCTTTGCTTCTTGCTTCAATCTTCATCTTCTTTCCTTTCGCTCTTGGTTTTCTCTTTTTTTCTTTAGTCGAGGCTGATCTTGTTTTTGTCACTCTTATGTATTTTCCTTTTTTCACTTTAATTTTATTTCTTTTGCCAATAATATTTTTGGGGTAAGTACATTATCATATTTTTATGAGATGCATTAATGAATTTTGAAAATCTTGAACATTTTTTTACAAAACTTGAATATCTGATTTAAGATATAGAAACTTTTCTTTTCATGAGTTTATTTCTTCCAAAATAAAACAACATTTTACAGAAATGCACTGATATTGTAATGCCAGAACATTTTGTTTTTTGCACCACATGCACCTTTTTTATCATAATAAACTCAAAAAAATACATGAATGTTTTTTGCCCTCAAGTACATGATTTTATTTAATACACATGCTTTTTCTTCAGAGATATGTTTTTCTGACTAAGCATAGACATTTTTATCATAAAATTGTGGTTATATAAAATTAATTATATTTTAGTAATGAGCTAGATAAAAAGATTTTCGAGATACATGAACAAAAACTGTATCTATTAATAAGCCGCGCCAAGTGCCGGCCCGTGTAGAGGTGCCCGCTATTGTTCGCTACTCGCTACTATCGGCCACATATGATCACCCTCCTGTTGCTTGTCCCGATAGCATCAATATGTCAATCACTCGTCGTCGTATCGACCAATCCAACCGCCGTCCAAGACCACTTCCCAGCACGGCACTACTCGCGGGCAACAGATGCGGTGGCCTTGACAAGTTAGCGACGGCATGCAGTGGCGTCACTACTGCAGGATGCTGCTAACGCGACACTACGATCAGAGACCCTTCGACGAAACTGTGTGCGATGCAATAGTCGCAAACGATGGTGTAAAAAAACCGTCAAAAAGGCGCAAAACATTTGCGATGACAGATGCATCAAACATGGTTCAGATTTTAGTTGCGTGTGCGATTCAGGGCATACGGTTCAGTTCAATTAACCGTTTTTGTTGAGCAGGAACAAAAGAGACGGGCAGCCAGATGAAGGACTGTGCGATGTACAACATGCGGTTCACTCGGATGAACTGTTTGTGATTAGGCAACACAAAAGAAACGGTCAGCCAGATCAAGCTGTGTGCGATGTACAGCATACAGTTCACTCGGATGAACTGTTTGTGATTAGGCAACACAAAAGAAACGGTCAGCCAGATCAAGGTGTGTGCGATGTACGACATGCGGTTCACTCAGATGAACTGTTTGCGTTGAGATAAGAGAACAAAAACGGTTCAATATAACAAATACCATAAATATTGCAAGGATCAAATTCAAATATTACAATGCCCAAATTCAAACATTGCAAGCTGCGTCATTTCTGAAAAGGGATCCGCCGCTGACAAGTCATGTATGGGTTTGACACAATAACTTCCAATTGCTTTGCCATATGCTCTTCCAATATGATGTTTGGCATTTTTGGAGGCACTTCCATTCTACAGTACCAGTCAGCTTTGATAATCATACCATTGATCTTTCCTAATTCAATGTGTGTTCAACCTCAGTACCCTCAGCACCTTTGCTCTGGCAAGAAAGAACCTGGCGAGTGTAATCTCCGGTGGGGTCCCTCGGTAGGAGTTCAAAGTAATATTTGAGAGATGCAAATCCAAGCATTTGATGTGATTGTCGTTATAAACAGCATCCACCTCCGGGCCTAATATGCACTGCAAAAGAAGAGAACGTGTTAGTGCCTATATGTAGCTTTGAACACTGCTACACGCCCATTTGGTTTGCAGGATCTGTAAAATGCACCATCGTGCCATCTTCGATCTGGCATGATTAACATGGGCATTTGATTACAATCTAGAAACATGTAGCCTTCTTCACAAGACATTAGATTGGATAAAAAATTCCCTAAGAAAACTAGTACATATGAATCCAAAGGAGAAATGCTTATGAACGATTGTAACCATATGAATGAAGCAACCAATATGGGGTGGGGTGTATGTCCTAAAATCTTCCAAAATTCCTTCAGAAATCGTAGTACATTGTCATTGTAAACTTGGGAAAAGGTGCAAAAAATTGAACTCCCTTATGGTTAACATTTAACAGGAAAGAAACATCACCTCGACATACAACTTCTTCAGGCATGGAAAGCATCTCAGGCAACTGACAACTTGGTCCAGGTTGGGGCCAACAGATTCTAGTGCCAAGACCATCACTGTGCCCAGAGTCTGGGTGAAGCTTCACTGGATGATAGGCGAACATACATCTTCAAAACTAGAAATAACATTGATATCAAGAAGGATAGGTATATAAGGCGACTGTTGTACCTGAAAGTTGTAGTATTTGACAGATGAGTAGCCCACCACTTTCAATTTCGGCGCAGAAATGACATTGATTCTTGTTGGACCTTGTTGATCAACTACAAGTAATCTCTCAAGTGAAGGTGTGTCCTGGATGACCATATTGTGGTCCATCTTTTATGATCTCTCGTTGCAGCACCAGCAACACACATAAATAGTCCGGAGAGCCCTGGAGGTGATGTGCAAGGTACTAGACCAATTCATCGCCTGAAGACGAAGGAACTCGAGTGCAGTATGTTGGGTTCTACGGCAGGGTGCGTCAAATGCAAACTAAAATTTTCCTATGCGCAGAACAACCAAGAACATGCTACGGGAGATGGATCACAGTTCGTTACCCCTAGACACGCAGTGCCGTGCAGCAGAAGAAGAGTTGGGGCAGCGCGTCCACGTGGATCGTCTCCTCCTCATCCGATCTCCCTCGTACAGCCGGTAGTCAGTTCCCACGTATAGATTCACCGGAGCGTCGCAAGTGCACCGCCTCTAACAGTATCCACGCGTGCAGGAGGAATGTCGTGCGACGGATTGCTAGGTCCGATCACACAACCGGCGGTGAGTGGAGGTGTCTATTCGCAAGACATGCAAACCCTAGTGACAGCGCCGAAGCGATCAACCGCGTGAGTGTGCGGCACCTCCACTTTATATAGGCGTCTGTCACAGGCTCAAACACTTGGGCCTTGCACGGACCCTAAAGCCCATAAGTCTACTCGGCCACAATCCGAATACAGCTCGGATCACATCCGAGAAGTGTCCTCGGATCCGACCTTGTAGGTTCCTTCCCTTCAGTGCGACACCCCTTAGGTTCAAGCCGGCTTGGTCGCAGTTCGAATCACCTCCGAACTGCACAGTTGGTAGCGGCCTCTAGCAAGGCATGCCGAACACCAAACAGACTATGAAGCTGGTTAGGCGAACCTATACATCATACTTCCATTCCTTTTGCCACACGATATATGTTGTCGGGCTCAAGGCGAGTCCGTCATCCTTGTGCTAGCCCGACCTCTCACTACTAGGAAAAGGCCTACTAATGGCGCACCAGTTTTGCCTACTAATGGCGCATCACTGGTGCGCCATTAGTATCACGCCACTAGTATTTGTTACTAATGGCGCACCACTGGTGCGCCATTAGTATCTGGTATACTAATGGCGCACCATCCAGTGCGCCATTAGTATATAACACCATGCGCCATTAATGTGCCTCCCAGGGCCATATTTAACCATGTGCTTTGGCACACTAATGGCGCACTGCGGATAGATTCGCCATTAGTATACTTGGCATACTAATGGCACACTCTGTCTTGATGCGCCATTAGTATCCTTTGGCATACTAATGGCGCTCCTTGTGGTGATGCGCCATTAGTATGAATATTTGTTTTTTTACTTTTCTGATTTTTGCACAGGTTACAAAATATATTATTTGACAGAATATAGACAGTAGCACACAGCAACAACAAATTCATCGAATACAATAGAAGATTAGTCTCCGAATATAATTCATCATATTAGTCTCTGAATTCAAAAGACCGAACAAAGATAAAACATTACAAGTCTCGAGACCGCGAGTATCAAGTTTGTCTTCACATTACAAGTCGATATCAATCATCTAAACTACCATCACATAGAAGAGAGCTGCGGTCATCACGATGAGCATCATCGCGATCAAATTGGTCTTCATCCGGTTCCTCCAACGCTCCCTCCTCTCTCCCGCTAGATAGCGGGCGTATCTAGATTCGGCCTCCGCCCTAGTGGTGTACCCTTTGTAACTGTTACCGCTGAAACGGTGAACCTGTCTCCGACACTCCTCCTAGTCGTCGTAGACTCCGAGAACCTTATCCTTGTACAAGACATACGACGGCATCTCTATGCACAAGCCAAACAACAGACAATACATACATAAGCAATATATAAGTATGCAACAAAAGGATCGGAAGAGAAAAGCAAGACATTAATAGCACGATTCATGGTCCTACTAATAAATATCATCGATTACATCTAAGTTGAACGACTGTCCAAACCAAAGAGACATACAATTCATTAAAGTTTAATTACAACATGAGCCAGTCAATGTTTCAGAACTACACATCACTACTTTCGACTCGACTCATGGACAGGAGCGTGGATGAAGCCGCCGTCTGTCGTGATGGTCATGAAATCGCTAGCGTTGTCAGCCTGCATTTGTAGCATTTCGTCTATCTCAATGTTGGACCGTTGATATCTGAGGAAGAACTGCCCCAAGGTATGAAGGACATCTTGATGGATGATGTTCACAAACTCCGACTGGATGCGAAAGAATTCTTGTCTGATGTCCGCGTCCTGGATTGCCGACAAGCTCGCGGCCCAATCTTTGAGATTATTTGGTAGCAGAAGGTGATGATGGTCCCTTACGATCACCCGCATGTGATGGAGGGCGTAGTAGGCATCCTTCTAACCGCCAGGTGGTTGCTTGACGCAGCAGAATGTCGTATTGTGGGCGGACACGTGCTTGCCGTACTTACGAACTGCCCTGATGAAGGTGCCTCCAGATTTGGTGTAGCCGGGGAGAACATCATCAAGAACTTTCTTGATATTTGTGTAGTCTATCTTGGAGTTACGGTTCGGGTCGAAATACGTGGCCATGGAATATTGGGACCGAGTTCTGCTCACAGACCGCCTTCTTGAGCGTGTTGGGGCTGATAATATTTGGCACCTCTGCTATCTGAGGCTCGGTGAAGGCGGCAGCTAGAGGCATCTCCTGAGAACTGAACGCCAGACGACGCCTGTTGCAATTGGGTTTCTCCGCCATACCAGCTAGATCGCGGTCGTCTTGTTTGGGTTCATGAGAAGGAGGCCCGCAGAACTCGTCACCGTACCCATGTTCGTCAAAGTACTTATCGACGTTTGTAAATGTACCATCGTCGTTGTCGTCGTCGTCCGGATCCTGTGCCATATGCATGTCCGGATCCTGTGCCATAGGGATATCCGGCATGTCCGGTAGCGTTGCGGCGTTCTTGCCATGGCTTGGCACTGGCACGACTGGCGGTCTTGTCAGTGGGGTGGTGTCCCCGGCCCCCAAACAAATCTGGCTCTTCCTCCGAAGCAGGGGCCAGCTTATGCAGGCACTGAGGGTCATCTCATCTTCTTCGTCGTCCCCAGCGGGTCGAATCAGAGGTAACAGCTCGTCGCAGCCTGGCAGCACCCGAACCACTTCAACCCTATACATTGTTGGTGGCATCGGATTACCGTGGAACACGGGGTTGCCCGGTTGAACGATTCTGCCCTTGGCGACATCGACCAAGTCGCCACCCACGAAGTGCAGGAGAGTGCAAGGAACGTTGGCGGCGCCCTGCGAAAACATGTAGGGCGTCAGGGATGCCCAGTCAAAGGCAAGGAGATGAAGTCCTCGGCCGAGAGGCTTAGTTACCGTGATGCCGTCGAGCTCGGCTAATGTCGAGGCACCGCCAACGGCGGATGTGCAACTGATGGAGGGGCCGCTTGCTGGCGAGGTGCCGGCCGGCGTACACCCGGGTGCATTAAGCTCCAATGCCGGCGTCGGAGACACCAATACCGCCGCCGCCGGAGACACCAATGGTGCCGCCGCCTACGACACCAATACCACCGCCGCCGGAGACACCGATGGCGCCGCCTGCGCGTTGTGTGAGTTGCTGGCCGTGAAGCTGGGAATGGGGGGCGGCCCCTGTTGGCCACCCGCAATCCACGTCGTTATCCCATGAATCAAGGTAGGCATAATGTCGGTAAGCATCGATCCCAGTTGTTGTTGCACTTGCTCTTGGACCATCTCCGAAATCCGCGCCACTTGCGCCTTGAGTGCTTCAACCCCGCGCGACTGGCTTTCCGAGCTGGTCTTTTTCTCCTTTCACCCACTAGCGCCATAGTATGACGACCATTTTGTGGACAAGCCTTTGCCGGCCACACGACCAGCTGACGTTGGCTTATTGAGCTTATCCCTATTTTTCATTACGTTCAATGCCCTATTCAAAGGGGTGTCGAAAGGGGAGCTCTGAGACGACCCCGCGCTACTGCTTTGTTTGTCCTGCGGAAGGAACGTGAACCATTTAGAAATATTGGGGATTAATTAGAATGCAACCATATGGAGCTAATTACAAGTTCCCCTACAGGCTCCGCAACTCTATGTTGGTGGACCCTATGTTCAACTGCCGCATTTCTTTCCCCCACTGACTTGATTCGGAGGTTGCGGGGCTCTCGCACTTGATCTTGAACTCCTTGTAGTCATCTTCGCTCATCAAAGGATATTTCGCCTTGATCTTCTCATAACTATCACCTTTGTCAATCATTGCCTTCACCGTGCTTTTCCAAGTAGACAGGGCCGTGCTAATCGTCGTGAGGGCGGCACCGTTCACTTTATTACCCGAGAGGCGTGTGTTTGCGAACTCAGGGGGGAACTTGTATCGTTTGTGCAGCTTTGTGAAGAGGAGGCTGCGCAAATTCCCTCGGTCCTTATGCCTTACGTTCTCGGTGTTGATCGAGGCGGTGCTCCGGAGAATGCACCCGAGCTGAATCGATTACCCCTTGACTACGTGTTTGGGCGCCGTCGGATGCCCGTCGGAGTTCACTTCAGTAAATTCCTCCCTGACAGTGCCGGGCATGTTCGGGCGCCGGTACTTCCGTTGCCCCTTCGGTTGGCTGCCATCTGTGCATGCACCGCCATCATCAGTGGTGGCATCCGCGGCGCCATCATCAGTGGTGTCATCCCCGACGCCACTAGGGGTTGTGTAGTCAAGATCGGTGTCTTCCGCGGCGTCCTCATAGCGGTGAGGTTCTTTCTCCAACTCCTGGGACAACTCCCAGAATTGCTTGCCGCCCGAACCGCCGGCCTCATCATTGTGGGCCATGTTTCGCTCTAAATAGGAAAAAAGTTTGGTCAAAAAGTTGGTTATTGTCAAGGAACAAGATCATGGTCTCATCATTTAGGGTTTGTCGACACCGAGGCATCCTAAAAGCTAAGCTTTTATCATTTAGGGTTTGTCAACGCCGAGGCACCCTAAAAGCCTAAGTGTACATCATTTAGGTTCTCATCGACACCGAGGCACCCTAAAAGCCAAGGTTTCATCATTTAGGGTTTGTCGACGCCGAGGCACCCTAAATGCTAAGTTTTCATCATTTAGGGTTTATCGATGCCGAGGCACCCTAGGTTGGGCCTAATCACTTGGCACTAATCAGTTGGCTCTATTGCCACCTATGTTGGGTTTATCATCTAGGGTTTATCGATGCTGAGGAGAATTTCTAAGTTGGGCCTAATCACTTGGCTCTATTGCCACCTATGGTTTAATGCAGCAAGAATAAAGGGGCAGTTGATCCTACTTAATTAAGTACTAAGATACACCGACCCATGCATTAGTAGCAAGTACCTCATATGTCCGATTTTTGGCAAAGTCATGCTAAAATTCACGAAAAATTTCAGCATGATCTTTGCTGAAAATAGGACATATGGAGTACCCGAATTTGCGGAACGGAAGTTAATCGACATTCCGGCAAACTCAAGGGCCTCTCGGGGTACCTGCAAAATCATCACGACACGAAGGGCCTCTCAAGGTCCTCAAGCAGCAGTGTCGTCTCCCAGGACCCCATTTTTTTGCTAAATTTCTTTGAGCAACAATCAGAGCAGAAAATTCAGCACCACAATGTGCCTCTACTTTCATATGGATGAAAAGGCCATAGACCATATGGTCCTCTGCTTGCATATGGAAAAAAAGCAGCTCAACTTATGTGAGCTTCCATTCCAGATCTAATAGGTCACCCAACAAAAATTATAAGTCCTCACACCATATATACTTTATCACATTATAAGTCCTCACACCATCAACTATGAAAAAAATCTGAGAGTATAAGTCTGGTTACATTCACCCAAGTCCAAACGTAAAATTTTGTCCAACATAGTACAGCCCACTTTGATAATTTCATAGGATTTAATATACCGAACGAAACCTGACAAGTGATATGTGTTTTAAGTATCTACAGAACTAACTAGCAGCAGGTGTGCAATGACAAAATTCTGGAGTTATGCTATGCAATCTACAATGTAGTCTAAGGGGAACTAACTAGCAGTAGCTCATCTAGAACACATGTGAGTACTTCAATGGAAATAGCAACATCAGGAAGAAAAGAAGGAACATTGTCCCACAGTAGCAACAGGAGGTGTTCAATTAGTCAAGCAGCAGGAACACACAAGCAAAGCATGTGTTCATTTAGTGAAGCAGTTGCTGTGACTGTACAAATTACTCTACTGATACGTGATACATGTGTCATGTGCATTGATCACTATAGCCTTGTTCTCTGACCAAACATCTTCATCTCACTACATGGACAGCGCAGTGTACTGTTATGTCCACTCACAGACCAAAAAATTGCAACCAATAACGAACAAATGCCTAACAGTTCCATGGAGCTACTGGATTAAGTGAGAGCTATATGCGGTTTTTTTAAAACAAGTGAGAACTCCTACATGCTTGCCAGGCCATGAAAAAATGAGTGATGTTTCCATAATTATTTCTTAGAGTGAATACAGTATGTTCTCCAAAACTCAGCAAACAATATGCAGATCGTTCTTAGTGTCTCTTGCTTTTCTGATAGCCAAATAGCCACTAATAATATGCCATTGGGATCATCATCGCTTCAAATCATTTGTCTGGAAACAAAGGAATGTATAAACTGAATTTGCAGAATAATAAAGACAGATATGAGTTGCTAGCTGTTATGAGGCACCAGATGTGTCTTTGCTTGCTGCAGTTGTGGTTCTGTGTCATTGATGTCCTAGGAGTTTTCTCAAATTTTACTAGCTCAAGTGTGATGCTATTTCCTGTTTACCTATGTGTGCCATAGTTACTTTGTTACATAATTACCCCTTCATGAACTAAGCAATTAACATGAGCACATAGTTACATACTAGTATGTTTCACACAAAAGCAAACAAATCTCCTGGAATGTGTCATGAAATTGAGTTTTAACCAACTGCCATATATAATTTTGCTATTAAGCACAGATCATTTTTGTTCAGGTTTCTTTTCCAGAAGAAGTATAAATCTGCTCCTAAACAAACAAGGCCGGCCCTGTGGCGAATTGGATAACAGCTAGCTACATTGACAGAGAGGAAGACGAAATCAAAGGGGGGAGGGGAACCGGTGCAGCTCACCGAGAGGAAGATGATGGCGAGCTCGTGCGAGGCCGGGGTTGACGAGGTGACGCGGATCGGCGGTGAGGCCGCGGTGGCCGGAGGTGGACGAAGACCTCGATCCGCATGATGCAGAGTCGTCGAGCTCGAACGGCTAGCCGTAGATGACGTAGAATAACACTACAGAGCTCCTGGACTCCTTGGTGGGGTGCGGGGACGACGGTGGTTGCGGGGACGATGCGGTGACGGGGACAACCTAGTAGGGTGAAGTAGCGCGAGGGGAGGGGAAGTGGGGAGGTGCTAGGGTGTGGAGCTGGCGCGGGGGTCGTCGGAACGGGCGGGGGGAGCCGGAGCGGGTGTGGAGCGGGTGCGGGGGTCATCGGAGAGGGCCGGGGGTCGTCGGAGCGGGTGTGGCGGGGGAGGGAAGGGGGATCTGGCGAGGGAGAGGGAAGGGGGGATCGGGCGAAGGGGTATCCAGATAGAGGGGGGAATGTTAGTAATGGCACACCCTCCTCTCGTGCGCCATTAGTAGTTTTTTTCTGATAGCAATGGCGCACCCCCCTCTGGTGCGCCATTAGTAACTTTTTTTCTGATAGCAATGGCGCACCCTCCTCTGGTGCGCCATTAGTAACTTCTTTTTTTCATTATTTCTTGTTGCATCTAATAATTTGTTTTTTATCAAATTTGTTATTTTCATGACTAGAACAGAAGATATCATCAAATATCATCATTTTTTAAATATCATCAAATTTGTTATTTGAAAATATCATCAAATTTGTTATTTAAAAATATCATCAAAAAGTGGGGGAGGGTGCGGGGTGTCGGCGGCGGCGGTGGAGCGGGCCGGGGGAGGGTGCGGAGGGTCGGCGGCGGCGGTGGAGTGGGCCGGGGGAGTGGTGGGTCGTCGGCGGCGATGGAGCGGGGGAGGGTACGGGGGACCGGGTGCTCGTCGGCGGCGGTGGAGGGGGATCGAGATCGAGTGTCCTCATGAATTCAAAAAGTGCCAGTGAAATTTAAAAATATTCATGATATCAAAAAGTGCCCATGAAATACAATCGAGAAATGAAGACTACGATTTAAATACAATCGATCTTAGCTAGCTATCTGTTCACAATCTTCTTGCCCTTCTTTTTCGCAAATGGAGTTCTTCTGTGGAACGGACGCCCTTTAGGTAGGGTGGTCCTGCTTCTTCTTGTGGTGTGTGCTGCTACTTCATCGTCGTCGGCATGTTCGATCTTCGGGTCGCCGTACTTGTCGAAGTCTTGCTCATTGGCTACTCCATCCATTCCAATGATCTTCCTTTTGCCTCTCCTCACGACAACACGACTGGGCTTTGACGGGTCGGTAATGAAGAAGCATTGGTCCACTTGGGAAGCCAGTACCCATGGCTCATTTTTCGCGGTGACGTTTGCGCCCGCGGTCTTGGATTTGGCTTCGGGTATAACCATGGTGGTGAAATACCGGTCTTCTTTTAGGACGCTCTTGGCCCATCTGACACGGAACATCCGGACCTTCTCTCCAGCGTAGCTCAGCTCCCAGATCTCCTCGATCCTTCCGTAGTATCTGTCCTTGTCGTTACCGGTGTAGGATTCCATCGTTACCCCGGAGTTCTGATAACCATCGCTCTTCATGTCCTTGTCCTTAGTGTAGAATGTGTAGCCGTTGATATCGTACGCCTCATAGGTCATCAGGTTGTGCTCGGCGCCCTGTGACAAGGCGAATATGAGTTGTTCTTCCGCGGAAGAATCCTCATGTAAAGGGTACGACAGAAGCTTCTCCTTGAACCAACATGTGAAACATGAGTTGTGCTCTTTGATTATATCTCCGTCCGTCCTCTGTTAGCCTCGGTCATTGTACGTCTTCTCAATAAAGGTTTTGTGCTCTACCACCCAAGGATCGACCACATCTATGTGTTGTAGCGCGACTAGGTTTGCTCTTTCAAAGTCGGCGAGTCGACCCTCGAAGTCGACATGCATTTCGCGGCGACCCTCAGGGTGACCCCATCCAGCGAGCCTACCAAGGTGCCTGTTCACGGGCAGACCAACGGGGTTCTCGATGCCTAGATAATTTGTGCAGTAGGAGATGCACTCTTCGGTCAGGAAGCCCCTGGCTATACTTCCCTCTGGACGTGACATGTTGCGAACGTATCCTTTGATGACACCATTCATCCTTTCGAACGTCATCATGCTGTGCAGGAACGTCGGCCCGAGTTGGATGATATCCTCCACGATATGGACCAGCAGATGCACCATAACGTCGAAGAATGCGGGCGGGAAGTACATCTCAAGCTCGCATAGTATCACCATGATCTCTTCATGTAGCCTTCTGAGTTGCCTCACGCCAATCGACTTCCGAGAGATGACGTCGAAAAAGTTGCATAGGCCAAATAGCGTTTCACGGACATGCGCGTCCACGATCCCACGGATTGCAACTGGAAGTATCTGCGTCATCAGCACGTGACACTCGTGAGACTTCATCCCGCTGAACTTCTGCTTCGCTGGGTCTAGGTATCTCCTTATCTTCCCCGCGTAACCGTAAGGAAGTTTTACTCCTACGAGGCAGGTGAAAAACTGCTCGATCTCCTCCTGACTTAGAGTGAAGCATGCGGGAGGGTAGTCACTTCCGGTCTTCTTGGCCTTTTTGCCTTTGCGACGAGTTTCTGTGTCCTGCTTCGCCTCATCATCATCATCATCATCATTAGTGTGAAGCTCCTGCCTGATGCCCATTGATTTCAAGTCTGCCCTTGCTTTCGACCCATCTTTGGTCCTCTCTGGCATGTTGAGCAGGGTACCAAGCAGACTCTCGCACACGTTCTTCGTGATATGCATGACATCAAGGCTGTGAGGCACACGGTGGATCTTCCAGTATGGCAAGTCCCAGAAAACAGACCTCGTTTTCCATACCTTCAGCAGCGGCTCTGGCGCCTTTCGCTTCTTTCCCGACTCTGATGCCTTTTGCTTCTTTCCCGGTAGTGGGCAGTCTTTCCAATTTTTCAACAGCTCGTTTATTTCCTCGCCGCTCCTCGTACGTGGGCGTCCTCGGGGTTCGGTTTCACCATCGAACAGATCGTTGCGTTTTCTCCATGGGTCATCGTCGCGAAGCCACCTTCGATGTCCCATGAACACGGTTTTCGAAGACCCGGGATCTCTATCTAGCTGGCGATACATTGTGTCATCCATGCACCTAGCGCATCCAGAAAATCCATGGACCACCTGCCCCGCGACATATCCGTAACCGAGATAGTCGTGCACCGTCGTGAGCAGGGCGGCTCTCATAGGGAAATATTCTTTCTCTGCGGTGTCCCACGTATTGGCTGGAGTTTTCCACAGCGTGTCAAGCTCCTCTTTTAGCAGCCCCAGATACAGATTGATGTCGTTCCCTGGTTGTTTCGGTCCTTCAATTAGCATACTCATGTTAATGTACTTCCTCTTCATGCACAACCAGGGGGGAAGGTTGTACATCCACACAAACACAGGCCACGTGCTATGTGTGCTTCTCTGGCTGCCAAATGGATTGAATCCATCGGTGCTCGCGCCCAGCATGATGTTCCTTGGATCCTTCCCAAATTCTGGGTATTCGAAGTTCAACGCTTGCCACTGGCTCGCATCCTTAGGGTGACTCAACATCTTGTCTTTTTTATTTATCTTCGTATCATTTCCGTCATCTTCCCGCTTCTTCTCCTCCCTATCCGCGTGCCAACGCAGGAGCTTTGCTACCTTAGGGTCTGCGAAATACCGCTGCAGACGAGGAGTGATCGGAAAGTTCCACACCTATTTTCGAGGAGCTTTCTTCCTCTTCTTGTATCGAGTGACGCCGCACACCGGACATATGGTAGACTCCGCGTGCTCGTCCCGATAAATGATGCAATTCTTCATGCACACATGGTATTTCACGTGCGGTAAATCCAGAGGACACACGATTTTCTTCGCCTCCTCGAAACTGGTCGGGCACTTGTTCCCCTTGGGAAGACATTCGTGCCAGAATGACATGTTCTCGTCGAAGCATGCGTCGGTCATTTTGTGTTTTACCTTCATCTCCAGAGCCATGAGCGTTACTTTAAGGCGGGTATCCTCGGGCCTGCATCCTTCATACAATGGAGTAACCGCGTCTATCTCCAGTTGATCCAGCTTGGCTTTCTCTCGGGCGGCAGCTCTTGCGTTATCCGTCTGCTTGAGAAGCAGCTCTTGAATATGAGGGTCCTGCACCTAGCCTCCATCGTCGTCTGCTCCGGCATCTTCATCTTCATGATCATGCCCTTTGTCTTGATCTTCCTCATCATCATGTACGACATCTTCTACATGATGACTGTGTACAGCATCACCGTCGTGATCATGTCCTGGAGATTCTTCGTCTTCTCGCCCGCCCTCGCCGCGGTGGTACTTGTCTTGTTGCCCTTCCTCATTTCTTGCCCGGCCCCCATGGACGACTTCATAGTCATCTTCATCACCTTGCCACCGATAGCCATCCATGAAACCACGCAAGAGCAGGTGGTCCCGCAGCTGCCCAGAATCCGGGTCCGCAATAAGGCTCTTCAGCTTGCATCTTTGACACGGACATCTTATCTCCGTCTCGTTCTTTTGAAGCATCTCGGCCTTCGCGGAGCTCAAAAACCTATTCATGATGCCTTCGGTCATCGTGCGGACCATGGTCGCCTGCGGGGTAGAGCAAAACGATATTTTAGAACCAAGAAAAAATTTGGCATGACCTTCCCTAAAAATAGGACCAAAAAGAACGCATAGTGCCAAAATTCTCGCCGAAACGGAAATGAATCAACATTCCGGCAAAATATTGGCAACTATCGCATTTCAAATACCGGTACCTGCAAACACAAACATATATGCAACATCACAAACACATGCAACACCACAAACATACATAGATCTAGCTAGGCCACAAAAAGTGCATGTGCACGTTGTTGGAGCGAGCTAGGGAGAAAAAAAGTAGATCTACATCATGAAGATAGCTTTCCCCTTACTTAACTATCAAAAAAAAAAGATAATTTCACCACTTAATTTTGATGAATCTATGGTGGAAATGAGGTGAGGAGGAGGTAGCCGAAAGCTTGGAGAAGGAGGCGGAGGGAATGAAGTGGGGAAAGTGGGTGGGTAGGTGTGGGGCTGTCCAAAATATCTTGTTGGGGTCCCAGGTTACTAATGGCGCACCACCTGCAAATGCGCCATTAGTAACCCTGGTTACTAATGGCGCACCTGCAGGTGGTGCGCCATTAGTAGTTTTGCAGAAAAGTAAATATATATATATATATACTAATGGCGCACTTTTACGGGGTGCGCCATTAGTAGTTTAAACTAGTAATGGCGCACAGTGAGGCGGTGCGCCATTAGTAGTTTTGCAAAAAAAAGAATAAAAAAATTTAGTACTGGCGCACTCCATGTCTGGTGCGCCATTACTAGTTAGAACTAGTAATAGCGCACTTCGGTAGGATGCGCCATTAGTATGTATGTAAAAATAAAAAAAATTATCACTAGTGGCGCACCTATTTTCTGGTGCGCCATTAGTGTCTTCCACACTAATGGCGCATCACCAACTGGTGCGCCATTAGTATATTGTAGTGGCGCACTACTTCCCTGTTGCGCCATTAGTGTCAATCCTATCTATAGCCCTTTTCCTAGTAGTGTCTTTCTCGTTCCAGTGATGCCGACCACAAACCGGATTATCTCATAATCCTTGTCGCATGACCATGCTTATCCTGGTCGGATCACACTAGGGGCCCAGAGTATATCTCTCCTGATCGGAGGGGAAAATCCCATCTTGCTCGACCACGTCTCGCAACATGGTTCTGGACAAACCCGAAACCTACCTTTATAACTACCCAGTTATGGTGTAGCGTTTGGTCGGCCCAAAGCAAGTCTGTCACTATCCTGAGTACATGCGTCAGCTCAGGTCTTAGGACATAGAACATATGTTGTACTCGAGACTCCCAGATGATATATCGCTGCGTCTCATAGTTGGGTCTGTCCGACTCGGACCTTATCTCGACTCGGATCCGACTATGTCGAATCCGACCAGATCCTTCCAAGTCCATGTTATCCGGTTAGCATCCAATACTCCATGGCTAGTGAGACCAAGCCATCGACCATGTCATCTGCTAGTCCAATTGGCTGCGCGTCCACACAGCCCTTTCGACTAGGGACCTTTTTGGACAGTCATCATACAATGCATAGTCCCACAAACAAGTCATGTACTTGCTGATACACATCATTGCTAATGTCCAAGGACTATCTTTATTCATAAACACATAGGAAATATCATCATACATGATTGCCTCTAGGGCATATCTCCAACACAGTACAGCCGCGGAGCAGATGCTCCATGTCATCCTTTGGGATGCGGATGGCGACGAGTTTGAGGTGCTTCAGTCATGGTAGAAAAATAGCAGGCGCGTCATTAAGGGGGGATGGCAGTTCATGAACTTGGCGAGGCGCAGCGTGGGCGTGAAGCGGAGCGCGGACGTTGGTAGCAAGCGCATATGCCTGATACGTCCATTTTGCATCATGCTTTTATATTGATATTTATTGCATTATGGGTTGTTATTACACGTTATGTCACAATACTTATGCCTATTCTCTCTTATTTTGCAAGGTTCACATGAAGAGGAAGAATGCCGACAGTAGGAATTCTGGGCTGGAAAAGGAACAGATATTAGAGACCTATTCTACACAACTCCAAAAGTCCTGAAACTTCACAGGAGCACGTTTCAGAATATATATAAAATATTGGGAGAAGAAAGAACCAGAGGGGGGCCACCCACCATCCATGAGGGTGGGGGCGCACCCTACCCCCTGGGTGCGCCCCCTGCCTCGTGGGCCCCCTGGCAGCCCTCTGGTGCCCATCTTCTGCTATATGAGGTATTTCGCTTGGAGAAAAATCATAAGCAAGCTCACGGGACGAAACTCCGCCGCCACGAGGCGGAACTAATCTAGGGCTCCGGCGGAGCTGTTCTGCCGGGGAAACTTCCCTCCGGGAGGGGGAAATCATCACCAACGATCCTCTCATCGGGAGGGGGTCAATCTCCATCAACATCAACATCTTCACCAGCACCATCTCATCTCAAACCCTAGTTCATCTCTTGTATCCAATCTTTGTCCCAAAGCCTTAGATTGGTATCTGTGGGTTGCTAGTAGTGTTGATTACTCCTTGTAGTTGATGCTAGTTGGTTTATTCGGTGAAAGATCATATTTCAGATCCTTTATGCATATTAATACCCCTCTGATTATGAACATGAATATGATTTGTGAGTAGTTACGTTTATTCCTGAGGACATGGGAGAAGTCTTGCTATAAGTAGTCATGTGAATTTGGTATTCGTTCAATATTTTGATGAGATGTATGTTGTCTCTCCTCTAGTGGTGTCATGTGAACGTCGACTACATGACACTTCACCATTGTTTGGGCCTAGAGGAAGGCATTGCGGAGTAATAAGTAGATGATGGGTTGCTAGAGTGACAGAAGCTCAAACCCTAGTTTATGAGTTGCTTCGTAAGGGGATGATTTGGATCCATATGTTTCATGCTTGCAAGAGGGGTTAATCATAAGTGGGATGCTTATCCAAGGAAGGATAGTACCCAAGCACCGGTCCACCCACATATAAAGTTATCAAAGTACCGAACGCGAATCATATGAACGTGATGAAAACTAGCTTGACGATAATTCCCATGTGTCCTCGGGAGCGCTTTCCTTTATATAAGAGTTTGTCCAGGCTTGTCCTTTGCTAAAAAAAGATTGGGCCATCATGCTGCACATTATTTACTTTTATTACTTGTTAACTGTTACAAATTACCTTATCACAAAACTATCTGTTACCGATAATTTCAGTGCTTGCAGAGAGTACCTTACTGAAAACTGCTTATCATTTCCTTCTGCTCCTCGTTGGGTTCGACACTCTTACTTATCGAAAGGACTACGATAGATCCCCTATACTTGTGGGTCATCAAGACTCTTTTCTGGCGCCGTTGCCGGGGAGTGGAGCGCTTTTGGTAGGTGTAATTTCGTAAGGAAAATTTTATATAGTGTGCTGAATTCACTGTCGCTTGTTACTATGGAACATAGTCCTTTGAGGGGCTTGTTCGGGGTATCTTCACCCCGACCAGTAGAGCAAAGAGTTGCTCCTCAACCTACTGAACCTACTGAAAATGTTTACTTTGAAATTTCTTCAAGTATAATAGAGAAACTGCTAGCTAATCCTTTTACAGGAGATGGCACATTACATCCCGATTTGCACCTAATCTATGTGGATGAAGTTTGTGGTTTATTTAAGCTTGCAAGTATGCCCGAGGATGTTATCAAGAAGAAGGTCTTCCCTTCATCTTTGATTAAGTAGAAATAGTTTGGGAGCGCTAGGTAACCACATATATGGACAAAAGAAATTTTGAGGTGTTTATTTTATTGGTTAAATCCATACTGTTTGTTCTTTTCGCTAAAAGGATCAAAACCTAAAATTCCGCGCACATTTCGAAGGTAAAATTGAACCAAATGAAGAATTTTCATGTAAACCAAACTAGTGTCATGCAACCTGATAAAAGTTTGATATATATTTACATAAACCGGGCGATATTTTGTTCGTTCAACTGAGATTATAAAAAGCGAGGTACTGGACAATAACCTCGTATGCATGGAGACCCTGCCGGGGTCATTGACTAGCTGGTCACTGATGTGGCGCCGACGTCTCCGTGGTGGTCCTGCATCGATCGAGGGACCAGGCCTCCACGAGGTCAGGGTCATTAAGAACCCACTCTGGCGTGATGTCCGACGTGGTGGATGCGGTTCGGCAATGTGTGTTGCGCCGCTCCTCTTGCACCACCCTTTCGGGCGTCATTTCAGTGTTGTGCAATGACGTGCTGCCGTGGAGCCCAAGGTAATCCAGGAGGTACCTGGGAAGACTTATCCTCCTTCACAACCTTGTCGCGCTAGTTGCGATGTGGCAGTAACACCGCAAGTTGAAATGTCCGAACATGCTGCATGGCGGGGAGGAGGGCTCCTCCTTCATGCGGTGTCCGGCTTGGATGCCGCAGTTTCGTCGGGGGAGGGGGGGTCTCATACTTCACGTGGTTGCGAGGGGGCGACGCCAACTCCTCCTCGACACGGTGGCGAAGTAGCGAGAGAGGCGCCGGACCACGGTCACGGGGCGACTGCTCGAGGAGGAGCTCTAGGAATTGCTAGTACTCCTCGTCCGTTGTTGTGGCCTCCGATGGGAGGGACGGTGATACGTCTCGAATGTATCTAATTTTTTTATTGTTCCATGCTATTATAGTATCAATCTTGGATGTTTATTATGTAATTATATATCATTTTTTGCGACTAATCTATTAACCTAGTGCCCAGTGCCAGTTGCTATTTTTCTGCTTGTTTTTCGCTTTTCAGGAAATCAATATCAAACAGAGTCCAAACGGAGAAAAAATGATTAATATTTTCTGGACCAGAAGGGACCCTAGAAGGTTCGGATGAAGACCTGACGAGCCACGAGGGAGCGTCAAGCTTGGGAGGCGCCCGCCAGGCTCGTGGGCCCCTCATTGCACCTCTTGACCCAATTCCTTCTCTATAAATGATGTATTTAAATAATATGATGGGAAATCAATCAAGCAAGCAGGGTAATAAAACAAATGATATATAGTGCTCGCTGCATGTTGTTACCTACTAACATGCACAGATGCATTAGAAACTGAACTTTGTGCACTGTCGGAAGGAATCACACTATCTATGCAATGGAGCAATCCACCTCTTCAAGTTGAAACTGATTGTTTGGAGGCCATTTGTATGGTGACAAGTGAAAAGCAAGATAGATCAAGTTTTGTTTTCTTGGTCCAAGAGATTAAATAGAAGCTTTTAGAGAGGAAGACTCATCTTACTCATGTACGATGTAGTCAGAGTAAGGAGAGCACCGTCGTGTGTCCGGCCGATGGCAGCGCTGGGGACTTGGTGACGAACTGGCAAAACACGGCATGCCGCAGAGTTGGGGAGTCGTCGCTCTTGCCCGTGGTTGTGAGGCCGGGTCACGGTGCCTTGGCTCATCGGGAAAGAGGAACCATATCAAACCATGATCTACAGGAAGAAGAAGAGGAGGAGAGGGGCGGGATCAAGAAGGGGGGCGACGTACCGGAGCTGCTGGCGATGCAGATCGAGGAGACTAACACCGCCGCGGATGCGAGGGGAACGGGACCAGACCGAGCACCCGCGCCCATTTCATTGAGCTCGCTGCATCCGCCCCCGTTGGTCACGCCGCACACAGCTCGTCGGATCCCCTAGCCGCACAAGGAGGTGGTCGGTGGGCGGAGTCACACGGTCCATGCACGCGACCATGCGGCAGGGGAGTTGAGATGGCCAAGATGCTGGTGGGGGTGGAGAGGACCAATATCTGCCGCGGCATGGGATGGATCTGGCGGGCGGCGGGTGGAGTCGCGCGGGTGCCGGCTCGTCGAGGCGCGCGGCCATGCGGCGGGGGGGGGAGGGCTGAGCTGCTGGTGGGGGTGGAGAGGGCTGGTAAGGCCGCACCAAGATTTGCCGTGGCATGGCATGGATCCGGCGGTCGGCAGGTGGAGTCGCGCAGGCGCCGGTGATGACCCACAAGTATAGGGGATCTATCATAGTCCTTTCGATAAGTAAGAGTGTCGAACCCAACGAGGAGCAGACGGAAATGATAGGCGGTTTCCAGCAAGGTATTCTCTGCAAGTACTGAAATAAGTGGTAACAGATAATTTTGTGATAGGATAATTTGTAACGAGCAACAAGTAACAAAAGTAAATGAAGTGCAGCAAGGTGGCCCAATCCTTTTGTAGCAAAGGACCAGTCTAGACAAACTCTTATATGATGTAAAGCGCTCTCGAGGACACATGGGACTACCATCAAGCTAGTTTGCATCACGTTTATATGATTCGCGTTCGGTACTTTGATAATTTGGTATGTGGGTGGACCGGTGCTTGGGTGCTGCCCTTACTTGGACAAGCATCCCACTTATGATTAACCTCTATTGCAAGCATCCGCAACTACAACAAAACTATTAAGGTAAACCTAACCATATCATGAAACATATGGATCCAAATCATCCCCTTACGAAGCAACGCATAAACTAGGGTTTAAGCTTTTGTCACTCTAGCAACCCATCATCTACTTATTACTTCCCAATGCCTTCCTCTAGGCCCAATTAATGGTGAAGTGTCATGTAGTCGACGTTCACATAACACCACTAGAGGAGAGACAACATACATCTTATCAAAATATCGAACGAATACCAAATTCACATGACTACTAATAGCAAGACTTCTCCCATGTCCTCTGGAACAAAAGTAACTACTCACAAAGCATAAACATGTTCATAATCAGAGGGGTATTAATATGCATATAGGACTTGAACATATGATCTTCCACCAATTAAACCAACTAGCATCAACTACAAGGAGTAATTAACACTACTAGCAACCTACTAGCACCAATCCCAGACTTAGAGACAAGAATTGGATGCAAGATGAACTAGGGTTTTGAGATGAGATGGTGCTGATGAAGATGTTGATGGAGATTGCCCTCTCCCGATGAGAGGAGCGTTGGTGATGACGATGGCGATGATTTCCCCCTCCAGGAGGGAAGTTTCCCCAGCAGAACAGCTCCGCCAGAGCCCTAGATTGGTCCCGCCAAGGTTCCGCCTCGTGGCGGCGGAGTTTCGTCCGAGAAGATGGCTTATGATTTTTTCCCATCGAAAGACTCCATATAGCAGAAGATGGCCACCAGAGGGCCACCAGGGGGCCGACGAGGTAGGGGCGCGCCCAGGGGGGTAGGGCGCGTCCCCCACCCTCGTGGGCAGGGTGTGCCCCCCTGGTGAGTTTCTTCCGCTGAGTATTTTTTATATATTTGGAAAACATCTTCCGTGAAGTTTCAGGACTTTTGGAGCTATGCAGAATAGGTCTATCATATTTGCTCCTTTTCCAGCCCAGAATCCCAGCTGCCAACATTCTCCCTCTTTATGTAAACCTTGTTAAATAAGAGAGAATAGGCATAAGTATTGTGACATGATGTGTAATAACAGCCCATAATGCAATAAATATTGATATAAAAGCATGATGCAAAATGGACGTATCAACTCCCCCAAGCTTAGACCCCGCTTGTCCTCAAGCGAAAAGCCGAAATCGAAAAATATGTCCATATGTTTAGAGATAGAGGTTTCGAGAAAAATAAAATACGGACATGAGGGCATCATGATCATTCTTAGAACAGTAACTCATATAATTCTTTGTCATGTAATCTCTTATGCTAGAGTAATAATTCAATCACAATATCAAGTATGAATCATAAACTTCATTGAAAACTAACAAACTATAGTCTCAGTCATTGAAGCAATTGCAATTTATCATAACATAGGAAAGAGTCAATGTATAAGAGCTTTTTAGCAAGTCCACATACTCAACTATCATATAATCTTTCACAATTGCTGACACTCACGCAATACTTATGGGTATGGAGTTTTAATCAGACACAGAGAAAGATAGGGGCTTATAGTTTTGCCCCCCAACGTTTTACCTCAAGGGTAATGTCAACAGTAATAGTTCATGAAAACTCACATCCAATTAGCCATATATACCAGGATCTTTCCAACATATTGTGCTTGCCAAAGGATAAAGTGTAAAAAGGAAGGGTGAAAATCACCATGACTCTTATGCAATGTAGGAGATAAAAGTAAAAGATAGGCCCTTCACAGAGGGAAGCAGAGGTTGTCATGCGCTTTTATGGTTGGATGCACAAAATCTTAATGTGAAAGAACGTCACTTTATATTGCCCCTTGTGATATGGACCTTTATTATGCAGTCTGTCGCTTTTATTACTTCCATATCACACGATCGTATAAAGCTTATTTCCTCCACACCAATCAATCATACATATTTAAAGAGCAATTTTTATTGCTTTGCACCGATGACAACTTACTTGAAGGATCTTATTCAATCCATAGGTAGATATGGTGGACTCTTATGGCAAGACTGGTTTAAGGGTATTTGGAACCACAAGTAGTATCTCTACTTGGTGCAATGAATTTGGCTAGCATGAGGGGGAAAGGCAAGCTCATCATGTTGGAAGATCCAAGACAATATAATTCATCTCAGATGTAAGAAAACATAACCTATTATGTTGTCTTCCTTGTCCAATGTTAACTCTTTAGCATTTCATATTTTAATGAGTGCTCACAATCATAAAAGATGTCCAAGATAGTATATTTATATGTGAAGACCTTGCTTTCTTTATTACTTCCTATTAATTGCAACGATGACCAAAACTGTGTTTGTCAACCCTCAACAACTTTTATTCATCATACTCTTTCTATGTGAGCTCATTACCCTCCATAAGACTCATATGATCTCTTTGTTTCTTTTTATTTCTTTCTCTTTTCTTTTATTCCCTTAGGATCATGGCAAAATAATCAAGCCCTTGACTCAACGCTAATCTTTATTATATAGCTCACAGAATCGATTACATAGAAGGATAATAAAGAAAAACTCATGACTAAATCATACTAAGAACTTTTATTCTACTAGATCAAGATATTACCAAAAGGATCGAACTAAGAAAAACGGTAAAGATAAAAGTGATGGTGATACGATACCGGGGCACTCCCCCAAGCTTGGCAGTTGCCAGGTGGAGTGCCCATACCCATGTGGTTATGTCTCTCTTTTAGGAGGTGGTGATGTGATATTCTTGGCGATGATGCCCCTCAGGATACGATTCTCCTCATCTAGCTTATTGACTTGCTGCTTGAGGTCCATTATTTCCTTCCTGAGTTTTCCTGTAATAGCCAAAGCTCCCTACACCCAAGGGTGCTGCATAGCTGCGGGAGAACCAGTGACACTCTTTTTCATATTCTTGTAAGAAAGAAATCTAACATTGGATGGGATAACCGAGTTTGGAATAGCCGAGCTCTGCAGTTCTCCCATTGTGAATCCAGCTCGGAAGCGGGAAGTGACTTCTTGATCCTCTTCCATGGCATCTATCCTCTTTAATTCGGCCTCCATCTCTTCCTCCGTTGCTGGCCTAAAGAGGTCAACATTGTTGTTTGTCATTGATCTCGGTGCCAGGTGAGACACCCGGCTCTCCCCGACTGACTCTTGGGAAGACATCATGTTCTAATCTGCAGCAGCAGCAGCTCGAAACACAAAACAGAGGATAATTGCGTGATACGGGAGTCAAACCCCCGGGAGATTATATGATGGATTTTTACTGACCAAAATACGTGTTGTGTACGAAAACAGAGTCCGGAGAGCACACGAGGTGCCCACGAGGTAGGGGGCGCGCCCAGTAGGGTAGGGTGCACCCTCCACCCTCATGGAGCCCTCGTGTCCTTCCCGGACTGCTGCTTATTTTTCTATTTTTCTAAATATTCCAAGACGGAGAAATATTGCCTTAAACACTGTTTTGGAGTCGGTTTACTTACCGTACCACATACCTATTCCTTTTCGGAGTCTGAACATTCCGGAAAGTGTCCCTTATGTATTCCTCTGGGGTTACGGTTTCAATAACATTGGTTTCAACATTTATGGGATTACCTGAGATATAATGTTTGATTCTTTGACCGTTCACCACCTTCGGGTTTGTGCCTTCAAAGTTGTTGATTTTTATAGCACCGGAACGATAGACCTCCTCGATAACGTAAGGACCTTACCATTTAGAGAGAAGCTTTCCTGCAAAAAATCTTAAACAAGAGTTGTATACAATACATAATCACCTACATTAAAATCACGCTTTTGTATCCTTTTGTCGTGCCATCTTTTAACTTTTTCTTTAAACAACTTGGCATTTTCGTAGGCTTGGGTTCTCCATTCATCAAGTGAGCTAATATCAAATAACCTCTTCTCACCGGCAAGTTTAAAATCATAATTAAGTTCTTTAATAGCCCAATAAGCCTTGTGTTCTAGTTCAAGAGGTAAGTGACATGCTTTTCCATAGACCATTTTATATGGAGACATACCCATAGGATTTTTATATGCAGTTCTATAGGCCCATAATGCATCATCTAGTTTCTTGGACCAATTCTTTCTAGACCTATTAATAGTATTTTGCAAAATTAATTTGAGTTCTCTATTACTCAATTCTAGTTGACCACTAGACTGTGGGTGATAAGGAGATGCAATTCTATGATTAACATCATATTTAGCAAGCATTTTACGGAAAGCACCATGAATAAAATGTGAACCACCATCAGTCATTAAATATCTAGGGACTCCAAATCTTGGAAAAATAACTTCTTTAAGCATTTTAATAGAAGTATTATGATCAGCACTACTAGTTGGAATAGCTTCTACCCACTTAGTAACGTAATCAACAACAAGTAAAAGATGTGTATATCCATTAGAGGAAGGAAAATGTCTCATATAGTCAAAGCCCCAAACATCAAATGGTTCAATAACAAGTGAATAATTCATAGGCATTTCTTGGCGTCTACTAATATTACTAATTATTTGACATTCATCACAAGATAAGACAAACTTACGGGCATCCTTGAAGAGAGTAGGCCAATAAAAACTAGATTCCAGTACCTTATGTGCAGTTCTATCTCCAGCATTGTGTCGTCCATAAGCTTCGGAGTGACACTTGCGTAGGATCTGTTCCGATTCATGCTCAGGTACACAACGTCTAATAACACCATCCACTCCTTCTTTATAAAGATGTGGGCCATCCCAAAAGTAATGCCTCAAATCATAGAAGAACTTTTTCTTTTGCTGGTATGTGAAACTAGGTGGTATAAACTTAGTAACAATGTAATTAGCATAATCAGCATACCATGGAGCAGTATGAGAAGCATTTATGACATTTAATTGCTCATCAGGAAAGCTGTCATCAATAGGTAGTGGGTCATCAAGCACATTTTCTAACCTAGACAAGTTGTCTGCAATGGGGTTCTCAGCTCCTTTTCTATCAACAATATGCAAATCAAATTCTTGTAGCAAGAGAACCCATCTAATAAGTCTAGGTTTAGCATCTTTCTTTTCCATAGGATATTTAATAGCAGCATGATCAGTGTGAATAGTTACTTTAGAATCAACAATATAAGGTCTAAACTTATCGCAAGCAAATACAACTGGTAAGAATTCTTTTTCAGTAGTAGCATAATTTGTTTGAGCATTATCTAGAGTTTTACTAGCATATTGAATAACATTTAGTTTCTTATCAACTCTTTGTCCTAGAACAGCACCTACAGCATAATCACTAGCATCACACATAATTACAAAGGGTAAATTCCAATCAGGTGGCTGAACAATAGGTGCAGAGATCAATGCTTTCTTAAGTATTTCAAATGCCTCTACACAATCATCATAAAAAATGGTATATCTTTTGTAATAAATTAGTCAGAGGCCGAGAGATCTTTGAGAAGTCCTTAATGAACCTCCTATAAAAACCGGCATGACCAAGGAAACTTCTTATACCTTTAATGTCCTTGGGACATGGCATCTTTTCAATAGCATCAACCTTGGCTTTATCAACTTCAATACCTCTTTCAGAAACTTTATGCCCCAAGACAATACCTTCATTAACCATAAAGTGGCACTTTTCCCAATTCAAGACAAGATTAGTTTCTTCACATCTCTGCAAAACTCGATCAAGGTTGCTCAAGCAATCATCAAAATAAGATCCATAGACGGAAAAGTCGTCCATGAAAACCTCACAAATCTTTTCACAAAAGTCAGAGAATATAGGCATCATGCATCTTTGAAAGGTAGCGGGTCCATTACATAAACCAAAAGGCATACGTCTATAAGCAAAAGTACCAAAAGGGCATGTAAAAGTAGTCTTTGATTGATCTTTGGCTGACACGGGTATTTGAGAGAAACCAGAATAACCATCTAGAAAACAAAAATGTGTATGTTTGGACAATCTTTCTAGCATTTGATAGATAAAAGTTAAGGGGTAATGATCCTTTTTAGTAGCCTTATTTAATTTGCGAAAATCATTTACCATCCTATACCCTGTAATAATTCTTTGAGGAATCAATTCATCTTCATCATTAGGAACAATAGTAATACCTCCCTTCTTAGGGACACAATGTACAGGGCTTACCCACTGACTATCAGCAACAGGATAAATTATACCTGCCTCAAGGAGCTTTAGTATCTCCTTTCTTTCCACTTCTTTCATTTTAGGATTCAGCCGGCGTTGATGATCACGAACTGGTTTAACATCTTCTTCCAAATTAATTTTATGTTGACATAGAGTGGGACTAGTGCCCTTAAGATCATCAAGAGTATACCCAATAGCAGCGTGGTGCTTCTTCAGAGTTTTCAACAATCTCTCTTCCTCATGCTCTGAAAGGTTAGCACTAATAATAACACGATATATCTTTTTCTCATCAAGATAAGCATATTAAGAGTATCAGGTAACGGTTTAAGCTCAAACACGGGATCACCCTTGGGTGGAGGAGGATCCCCTAGGATTTCAACAGGTAAATTATTTTTCAGAATATGTTCCTGTTTAAAGAATACTTCATCTAATTCCCTTCTTTCTTTCATAAACATATCAGTTTCATGGTCTAGCAAATATTGTTCTAAAGGATCACTAGGAGGTACGGCAATAGAAGCAAGACCAATAGTTTCATCCTTACTAGGTAATTCTTCTTCACGGTGTTGTCTACTGAATTTAGAAAAATTAAATTCATGAGTCATATCATCTAAACCGACAGTAACAACATCTCTTTTGCAATCTATGGTGGCATTAACAGTATTTATGAAGGGTCTACCAAATATAATGGGACAAAAGCTATCTTGTGGGGAACCAAGAACAAGAAAATCAGCAGGATATTTAGTTTTCCCACACAAGACTTCAACATATATAACAATTCCCATTGGTGAAATAGTATCTCTATTGGCAAATTTAATTGTAACATCAATTTCTTCTAACTCAACAGGTGCAATATCATGCATAATTTCTCTATAAAGGCTAATAGGTATTGCACTAGCACTAGCACCCATATCACATAAGCCATGATAACCATGATCTCCTATTTTAACAGAAATAACAGGCATGCCTACCACAGGTCTAGGTTTATCTTTATCATAGGGTTTAGCAATTCTAGCAGTTTCATTACAGAAATAAATAACATGCCCATCAATATTATCAGACAAGAGATCTTTAACAATAGCAATATTAGGTTCAACTTTAACTTGCTCAGGAGGTGTATATGTTTTAATATTGCTTTTACGAACTACAGTTGAAGCTTTAGCATGATCCTTTATCCTAACAGGGAAAGGTGGTTTCTCAACATAAGAAGTAGGAACAACAGGATCATTATAAGTGATAGTCTTTTCTTCAACTTTAATAGGTGCAGCTACTTTTACTTCTATGGGAGGATGATATTTAAACCACTTCTCCTTGGGGAGATCAACATAGGTAGCAAAAGATTCATAGAAAGAAGCTACTATCTCAGAGTCAAGTCCATATTTAGTGCTAAATTTATGAAAAATATCAGTATCCATAAAAGATTTAACACAATCAAAACTAGGTGTCATACATGGCTCCTTACCATTGTCGAGGTCCCAATCTTCAGAGTTGCGTTTAATTCTTTCCAATAAATCCTATTTGAATTCAATAGTCTTCATCATAAAAGAGCCAGCACAAGAAGTATCAAGCATGGTGCGATAGTTACCAGAAAGCCGAGCATAAAATTTTTGAATAATCATTTCTCTTGAGAGCTCATGATTGGGGCATGAATATAACATTGATTGAAGCCTCCCCCAAGCTTGAGCGATGCTTTCTCCTTCGCGAGGCAAAAAGTTATATATATATAATTGTGATCACGATGAACAAGATGCATAGGATAAAACTTCTGATGAAATTCCAATTTCAATCGTTTGTAATTCCAAGACCTCATATCATCACATAGCCTATACCATGTCGATGCATCTCCCCTCAAAGATAAAGGGAATGCCTTCTTCTTAACAACATCTCTGGGTACACCTGCAAGCTTAAATAATCCACAAACTTCATCCACATATATCAGATGTTCATCAGGATGTTTTGTTCCATCTCCTAGAAAAGGATTAGCTAGCAGTTTTTCTATCTTACCCGCAGGAACTTCAAAGCAAGCGTTTTCATTTTCATTTTCAGTAGGTTCAGTAGGTTGAGGAGCAACTCTTTGCTCTACTGGTCGGGGTGAAGATACCTCGAACAAGCCCCTCAGAGGATTAGTTTCCATGGTAATAAGTGACAGTAAATTTCAGCACACTATATAAAGTTTTCCTTACCAAATTCCACCTACCAAAGGCGCTTCACTCCCCGGCAATGGCACCAGAAAAGAGTCTTGATGACCCACAAGTATAGGGGATCTATCGTAGTCCTTTCGATAAGTAAGAGTGTCGAACCCAACGAGGAGCAGAAGGAAATGATAAGCGGTTTCCAGGAAGGTATTCTCTGCAAGTACCGAAATAAGTGGTAACGGATAGTTTTGTGATAGGGTAATTTGTAACGAGCAACAAGTAACAAAAGTAAATAAAGTGCAGCAAGGTGGCCCAATCCTTTTGTAGCAAAGGACAAGCCTGGGCAAACTCTTATATGATGTTAAGTGCTCCCGAGGACACATGGGAATATCGTCAAGCTAGTTTTCATCAAGTTCATATGATTCGCGTTCGGTACTTTGATAATTTGGTATGTGGGTGGACCGGTGCTTGGGTGTTGCTCTTACTTGGACAAGCATCCCACTTATGATTAACCTCTATTGCAAGCATCCGCAACTACAACAAAAGTGTTAAGGTAAACCTAACCATAGCATGAAACCTATGGATCCAAATCAGCCCCTTACGAAGCAACGCATAAACTAGGGTTTAAGATTCTGTCACTCTAGCAACCCATCATCTACTTATTACTTCCCAATGCCTTCCTCTAGGCCCAATTAATGGTGAAGTGTCATGTAGTCGACGTTCACATAACACCATTAGAGGAGAGACAACATACATCTTATCAAAATATCGAACGAGTACCAAATTCACATGACAACTAACAGCAAGACTTCTCACATGTACTCAGGAACAAAAGTAACTACTCACAAAGCATAAACATGTTCATAATCAGAGGGGTATAAATATGCATATAGGATTTGAACTTATGATCTTCCACCAATTAAACCAACTAGCATCAACTACAAGGAGTAATTAACACCACTAGCAACCTACTAGCACCAATCCCGGACTTAGAGACAAGAATTGGATACAAGAGATGAACTAGGGTTTTCAGATGAGATGGTGCTGATGAACATGTTGATGGAGATTGCCCTCTCCCGATGAGAGGAGCGCTGGTGATGACGATGGCGATGATTTCCCCCTCCGGGATGGAAGTTTCCCCGGCACAACAGCTCCGCTAGAGCCCTAGATTGGTTCCGCCAAGGTTCCGCCTCGTGGCGGCGAAGTTTCGTCCGAGAAGATGGCTTGTGATTTTTTCCCATCGAAAGACTCCATATAGCAGAAGATGGCCACCGGAGGGCCACCAGGGGGGCCCACGAGGTAGGGCGCGCGTCCAGGGGGTAGGGCGTGCCCCCCACCCTCATGGGCAGGGCGTGGCCCCCCTGGTGAGTTTCTTCCGCTAAGTATTTTTTATATATTTGGAAAACATCTTCCATGAAGTTTCAGGACTTTTGGAGCTGTGCAGAATAGGTCTCTAATATTATCTCCTTTTCCAGCCCAGAATCCCAGCTGCCGGCATTCTCCCTCTTTATGTAAACCTTGTAAGATAAGAGAGAATAGGCATAAGTATTGTGACATAATGTGTAATAACAGCCCATAATGCAATAAATATTGATATAAAAGCATGATGAAAAATGGACGTATCAGCCGGCTCGTCGAGGCACGCGGCAGGGAAGGGGAGAGGGCAATAGGAAATGAGTGAGTGGAGGGGAGTGTGGTGAGTGAGTGGGGTTAGGGTTTGGATGTGGCGGGGGGAGGGGATAAGGCTAGGGTTGCAAGTGAACCCAGACGCCAGCAGGCCAGGTGGGTCGTCGAGCCGGCCCGTTAGGCAACTTTGTCGTGCCTGGGCCGGGGAGGCCACCACACGTTCCTGGGCGGGAAGTGCTGGCCCATTTGTCCAGGTATAATGTAATCCCTCAGAAAAATATAATGTTAATAAGGTAATTTATTTTATAGTTATTTTTAGGGGGTTAAGTTTGGGTGCTGGTTCGGCCGTGCTGGGTAGCTAATTTGGGCCTTGTGTGCAAATTTTGCTCAACGAAACAATATATATATCTTAAAAGTATACATACCTCACAGAAACAATAAAAGTATATATATTTATTAAATATGATTCATTTTTTTTATATTTACCTTTCATATACTAAGGGTACCACAATAAGACTTGGTTGATGTATAAATAAATATACTTGGTTGAAGAATGTTTGTTTGCATGTTTTTTTCTTTTGTTGGACAAATTTCCATGGCCTATATAAATAATTTAAATAATTTTCATATGACTACTTATTATATATGAACATTAAAGTTTGTTGTTTTGCCCTAATTTTGTGTTAGTACAATTATTTAAATTATTTAATCAACATATTTTCCTAATAATGTCAAATATGTTTTTATAGAGAAAATAGTGTGTTATTTTCACTATTATTTTTTCAGATATTATATATGATTATATTATGGAGTAGAAAACATCGTTTATATTTTATCATATATATTTCATCATAGATACAAAGTGATGGGTTCCGACATATGCACTGATGTAACGATGACAGACCGCACTGAAACACCACGAGAAGAGGTGCATATAGCTAACCTTCCTCTGTATGTATATTATACATGAAAACATGAAAGGTCTATTTTTATATCACTCTTTTTTCATAATATAGGAGACATGAATATGGACTTTGGAGATGCGCGGAAAGAATCCATTGAGGGTTCAGATGTGATGTCGCTGAAAGGGGACAAAAATTCACAACATAAAAATGTTGAAGAGGTTATATCTCATAACAAACCAAAAAAGGATGCTAATTTACATGTTATCCCACAAGGTATTTTTAATATTAGTATCAATCTTATTTTTGTGATATTGCCTTTTGTATTCAACTAACTTTGCTCATTTTGATTGCTAAGTTGGCTCACTTTTTTATGAATTTGACCGACTATGTTTGTACCCTTGGGATATTACAATCATCGAATCAATCAAGTCTGCCCCCAAGAATACCCAGTTCGTGGACATTGGAGATGCCTTGTTATCAACCGATGATTTGGAATGCCTTATGAAAGATGATACGTTCTTACATGACGGTGTAAGACCAATTGCACATACTTTGTAATTAATAATATGAACAATATTTAATATAATATAATATAAATATAATCTAAATGTTGATTACAGGTGATAAAATGCTTACATATATTGCATGCTTGCTCACGGCCATCTACAAGACAGGGCGGGTGAAAAGGTACACATTGTTTGCACTTTTGTATATGGCTAGACAAAAGAAGACGGGGAAAGAGACATAGACCCATCAAAATATCACCGCATCGTGCATCATGTTAATACTTATCTACAACAAGATATGGTTACTTTTTGTCTCGTTATCCATGCATATAATTATGGATTGTTTTTATTTAATTCATGTGTATAATCATTTATTAATATTTATATCTAATTGCGACCGTGACTTATATGATATTTACACCAGTTATTCATTCCGATAACATGCCGGGCTACCATTGGTATCTAGCAGTCGCCAATGCCAAAAAACGTGAGATTCAAGTATTGGACTCACTTGGTTCTCGGGTCAAACGTAATGACCTTGCTACTACGGTAACTTTCTATTTTTTTAACTCATATTAACATATGTTTTGTTTGCCTTGATCCCTAATATTTCTCATATATAAAATAGTTACTAGGACTCGAGAAGCGTCTAAAACTTGTAGAGCATAGTCCGGAGTTTAACAGAGGTCATAAGTGGCCCGATCTCAATGTTACAAAATGGACGGTTGTAGAGCAGTTTCATGAGGCAATACAAACCGATGGGTAAGCACTTGTTACAATGGTTTGTTTATTTGATTCATCTGTGTGGAATTCTAAAGGATTATTTTATAATATTATAGCGTATCATGTGGACTGTTTATGCTAAATTATATGGAATACCGGACATCACATGGACTGTCAGACATGTTCACCCATGTATTTCATTTTTATATATTATCTCATTATTTTATCTCAAAATATTATATAAATTGTTTTTATATATATTTTGTAGGAGGATATGAAACATTTTCGACAAAAATTAGCTGTCATTTTGCACGATTTAGAGCTGAATAAGCTAAAAGGAGGTCCCATATACCATAAACCTGATGATGAAGAAACTTTAGCTAATTCTGATCTCGAGATCCTGGAGAATCCATCTGACGTAGTCAAAGGCAAACGCCCTGCCCCAATCACTATCATACGCACAGACCAACGTGAATTACTTGCTGGCCTCTGCAACTACATCATGTCGATCGATGATGCCGGGTGTTTAGAGTAAGTATTACGTATCAATATTTAATGTGCGGATGTATATTATTGTTCTTCATACCCTCCAATTTATAGGAAGGTATGGGTTCGGAGCTCGACACCCGATCCAATGGGCTTAAGTCTTAAGAAACTTCAGTGCATACTTAACATGGAGCAACCCATGGACAATGATTGCTTCAACACCGTCGTGCGTATGCTGGCATGTGACGAGGGAGTATTGTTCACAGACCCTCCTGTACGCTACATGGATCTACGATTTTGTGTAAGTTATCATAACTCTTTATTCTATGTGTCATTAGTATCAACATGTTGAAACAATATTTCTTTTTTTGCTTAGTCCATGATGCTAGAGTCAACACGAGGTCAGAAGTTTTGCGAGAAGGAAAATATCCAGACGTTGGCAACATTATTTGATAGCTGGCTTGGGATGGACAGCGACATCTCATCATGCAACAAGGTAAGTAAAGTATTTTGTCCATTATTATCATTGTTTATTATTGTTTCTAATAGCTCCACTTTTAGATTTATCTTCCGTATGCATCGATCGGCCGATACATCTTGTACGTCGTCGACAAAGAGGCACGTCGTCTATATATTATGGATCATATTCAAACATCACAGTCGTTAGAGGAGGAAAAAATTGAGGCATGCACTAAAATTAAAAAGTTTTGCAAGGGATTTCAAAGAAGCACTCGAAATAAAGCTGCCTGGTTGGAATTATGATATATCTAAATGGCAAAGTTTATTTCCATTCGGTGTTCCAACGAGTATAGACGGGTAATGAATTCATAACAAAAATATTTACTTTTGTTATCACTATATTCTTTATATTATTAATTTAAAGTTTTGCATGAATGTGTCTGCCTATTTTGTTTTTCATTTTATGCTCAGGTGGAACGGTAAAGAATTGGTCAAGCCGATTTGCGCGGTGAGTATTGTCCGTTACATGTTTTAAGACCTTCGGCGTGAAATTTTCATACTAACTACATGTATTGTTTGTGCAGGATGGGAATGAATTGAGAAAGCAGTTTTTACTATACTTGCTAAAACATCGTGGGAATGAAGCTAAAGGAAACTTTCCTGATATTGTGAAAGAATTTCTTAAGCGCATCATATAAATGTTAATAGTTTTGTAATAGATGTTTAGTTGGAACATCGCTCAGTTTGTTACATGGACATGTCCTTAATTTTCTTTATGTTATCAATTTACATTGCAAAAATGGACTTTAGTTATTAAATAATTGTGTTTGTTATATATTGTTTGTACACGTGGAAATTAACATGTAACTCTTGTAAGCTATTTCAAGAGCCCGTGGCAACACACGGGCATTCTACTAGTTATTATAGGTTATCTAGTTTCCCGATTTTTTTTCTAGCTTTTAGTTTTTCCTTTTCATGTTTATTTTTTGTCAATTTTGCCTTTTCTTTATGTAATCCATGAACATTTTTTTAAGTCGTGACTTTTTTAAATAGTTAATAAACATTTTAAGAAAAGAATATGAATGTAATTACAATTTATTAAAAATTAACAAAAACACAGGCAATTTCCAAAATTAATGACTATTTTCCAAATATTCCGTGAACATTTCTAAAATTCATGAATATTTTCAAAACTTGTGTTCGTGTTTGAAAAGATCACGGACATTTGGCTGGCTCGCTTAAGACTTGGTGGAGAAAAAAGATACCTCTTCAACAACAACTACATCATCTTGAACAACAAATTGCAAACACTTAAGAACAACCACTCCACTTATAGGACCATGAAAAGGAGGAACAACTTATTACTACCTATTAGAACATAAGGACCAAGCTTACTCAATTTTACAAAGCAAAGCGCGAACAAACATTGCGACAGAGTCCTAAATTAAGGGGTGCTCGACATGCCGGTTGCCCGTCCATGGGTTGGGCCAAGGATCCCCCTAAACTTATCATCGGCGGGCTTCGTTCGTCCGGGCCAGGAACATCAAGAATGAATAACACAAAGACTTAGTGTATACTCTATTCTAAAAAACCTTAGTGTATACTCCAAGGCGTAGAGATAATCCTCGGCACGTTTGCCCCTTAGATACAATCGACATTGTGTAAACCCTAGGCATCCTCAGTGTCTATATAAGCCGAGATGCTAGGGCCGTAGAGGCATATACACATCCGATCTCATGGTAGATCACTTGTACTTGTTCCCCACCCACAATCAATATAACAAAGCAGGACGTAGGTTGTACCTCTCCGAGAGGGAATAAACCTGACTAAACATCGTGTCCCTTGTGTCCTTGTTACCATCTAGCGAATACTACCAGTTCGGGACCCCCTACCCGAGATGTTAGATTTAGCTCTGACACATTGGGCGACAAAAGGTGACAAAAACACTAAATATTTTCATGTTTCTATCCTCAAAATAAGGAGGAACATGGTAGTTTCCTTAAATCATTCTCAAGGGAACACCACTCTCGATCTAGAGGAAATTGCTCAACAATTTATTAACTATTTCAAACATATTTTCACTTTCACTAATTCTACCAATTTCCAAAATGTTTAAGGGTTTTAATGCAGGTTACATCCAGGATGATTTTACTAACTCAATACCACAAAAAGAGGAGATCTGGAGATTCTAAAGAACATAAGAAGTGACGCCTCTCTAGGTCCAGATGGGCTCGGTGTTGATTTTTATAAGGTTGCATAGCAATTGATTGGAGATGACATTGCGAGGTTAGTTCAGAATTTGTACTGTCATGGTACATTACCCCCTCAACTCAGTGAAACTAGCATTGCTTTAATTCCAAAGAAGAACTTGTGTGTTCAATCTCAGGATTTTAGATCCATCAGTCTTGGTAATGTTATTAACAAGATTATTGCTAAATCCCTAACAAATTGCATCAAACTCCATTTGCCCAATAGAATTCTGAACACTCGATAGACTTTTGTTGAAAGTAGAATAACCACTAACAATATCATCATTGCCCAAGAGGTCAATCAATCCTTTTCGCTCTCTCAAGTTGGAACATCAGAATTTTATGCTTAAAATTGATCTTGCTAAAGCCTTTGATAGACTTGAATGGGAATTCCTTTTCAATGCCCATAGGAAACAAGGTTTTAGTAATCATTTCGTCCATCTTATTTTTGCTTGTATTTCTAATTCTAAATTCTTTGCATTGTTAAAGTAAATCTTCACGACCATTTCAGGGAGTCTAGAGGTATAAAGCAAGGGTGCCCTTTGTCACCTTATTTGTTTTTTGTAGCCATAAAAGAGATGGCTGTAGGGTTACAAGACAAACTTCAATGAAGAAGTATACAAGGAATAGTACTAGGTCCAAACCGCCCTCCCATTTACTCCTTAATATTTTTCAGATGGTTTGATAGTTTGTGGTCCAGCTACTCAAGAAGAAACTACTACTATCTGAAATACCTTACAACATTTATGCCGTATATCAGGTTAGACTCCTAAGTGGGCCAAATCTTTTGTTCTTAGTAAGAATGTTATAAAGTCGAGAAGAGATATAAATATAACAATATCTTCATAGTGGTGCACATGAACAATGATAATACACATCTTGGTCATCCTCTTATTATGCCTGCTAGAAACAAGGCTAGCGCCTTTACTTCTATCCTTAATAAATCCAAGAGTAAATTGAATGGGTATAAAGCTAATAAATTGTCACATGCTGCCAAGCTTGGCTTAATCAAATATGTTTTTTTTCTTCTCTTCATGTGTACTACATGTCTAATACCTTATTGTCAAAAAAGATGCTTGCAAATGAATGTTGTCATTACAGATTTATGGTGAAAGGGAGTGTAGGAAGATAAATCAAGTGAAGCATCTCTATCTAAAAGCTTGGGGCAGAGATTTGTAAATTAAAGAACATAGGTGGTTTAGGCATTAGGAATCCGAAAGCAGTCAATAAAATCAATGTTGGTTAATGTGGCCTATAAGACCGTCACTACTCAAGACAACAACATCTCAAGAATCCTAAATTCTAAGTATTTTTCCTAACACTTCTTCTTTGAGGCTTCCTACTAATGTTCCTAAATCCGCCTTTTGGACTTCAATTCTTAAGGTAAGAGATCCACTCATCAACGCTGTTTAAATTCAAATTCCTAGATGAAATTCTAGCATTGGTGTCGGGTGGTAGGTGCGACATATGCCAACGGGTGGCTTATCATTGTGCGAGCCAATAAGACGTCGCCGGTGCCTGGAAAAGGGATGAGGCGGAGACATGCACGCCGGCGAACTTTACCCAGCTTTGGGGCTCTCCGGGGAGATAACACCCCTACTGCTGCTCTGCGGGGTCTCCGCATGATCACTAGATGAATAAGTAGCTACACAGTGCTCCTTGAGCTGTGTCGGTGGAAGGAGGAAGAAGAGTGCGGCTAGCCTGCTTCTTCTCCTCCTAAGGTGTCTAAAACTAGTTGGGAGTCGAACCCTTTGCATGGGTGCACCGGGGGGTTTATATAGGCCTACCCCCCGGGGGTACAATGGTAATACGGCTGGGCACGGGGCCCAGCTGTCTGTGACTATGCTCGCCGGCTTCCGCGCCGGCCGCTGAGGCCCGCTAACTGGTGGGTCCCGCCGGCTGCCCGCGCCTTGGCCGACAGGCAGGCCCCACTATCCAGGACCTGGTCGGTGGCTGGTTACTGTTGCTCTATCCTGATGACGCGGGCTTGGTCGGGGTAAGCATGGCTACAGTACTGCCGCCTTGGCGGGCGATTACTGTAGTCCCACCATGTCTTGTCTCCTTAATGGGGCGTCTCCTTCGAGGAGGATGGCAGGCCGGCTATGGGGGGCCGGCTCTCCATCTGGCCGACTTGGGAGGAGGTGTGGCCGCCTTCGGCATCTCTCTGCCCGAAGGGGCCCATCGCCTTGGGGGCCATGCTAGTGGCCCGTTGTGGACGGCGTCAGGGCCGCCGTGGCAACAGTGCCGCGCCGGGCGCGTCGTGGTCACCCGTACGGCGCACTGTGCTGGGCGTGCTCCGGGTTTTGGGGGTGGCAGGCTTTACTGTAGCCACGCCCCGCTTCATCATTGCGGGGTGGACGCGGACTTCGAGGGTACGATCTTGACTGCTTTATGGGAGCCGGCTTCTTGGAGTCGGCCTTCTTGCGGCCGGCTTCTCGAAGTCGGCCCTCCCACGGCCTCCTTCATGAGGGCAAAGGGCGGGCCGCCCCCCCCCCTCCCCCCCCCCCCCCCCCCGAAGCCGGCTTAGAAGATAGCCGATAGGGGGAAGGCGGCTCCAGGTCTTGAGTTTTTTGAGAGTCGGACGGGCTCGTAATTTTTTCAGAAGGGCCAGGGGAAGCCGGCTAGGCTACCCATGGCTATTTACTCCGACAGTACTCTCCGAAGCTGGTCGAGCTTCGAGGCGGACAGAGGGACGAGAAGCTCGGTCAGCTTCTTACCCGGCGGAGCCGGCTTTGCCAGTGTAGGCCATTTTCAGAGAGCTCTTGTATCTGGCGGCCGGGATGGTGGCTGACTTGCATGCTGATCGTGGTCCCCCCGTGGGCCACATGGCGGCGGAATCCTGCCCACGCACGTGCACGACGGGACGCCGCCGCAGGCCCGGGCCCGCCACTCCCTGGCCTCGGCCCGAGCACTGATCTTCTGCGGCCCAGGGAGACGGCTCGCCTTCCTGTGGCGTCTTGAATTCGTCATTAGGGCGCAATAAATGCGGGACGTGTGGGAAGTGGGCACGATCGATCCCCACGTTCCCCCACACCGCGCCTCCTCGGCTCCGCCACCCGAGCCTACAAGTAGGGGGAGGAGGGGGAGAGGTAGAGGTTCGCTCGCTCCCCCACACTCCGTCCCACCTCGTCTTCCTTCTGCTTCTTCTTCCTCTCGCTGCCGTCGCAGCCTCTCACCGCAGCACCCCCACCGCGCCCTGCCCCATGGCGTTATCAAGCTCATGGGATGGCTCCAACATTGACAACGATCACGTGAAGTTCCTCCGCCAGACGCGGCGCCTGCCCGGCGCCAATCTTGTGCAGTTCGCCTGGCGCCCGCGACAGAGGTCTCGCCAGAGCCGGAGGAAGGCGAGCGGGTCGTCTTCCGCTCGCACTTCCTGCGTGGCTTCGGCCTGCCGGCGAGGGGATTTCTGCGCTCCTTCTTGGAGTTCTACAACTTGCAGCCGCACCATCTCATGCCCAACGTGGTGATGCTTCTGTCGGCCTTCGTCTCCCTCTGCGAAGGCTTCCTGGGCGTGCTCCCCATGCTGGAGCTCTGGGGAGAGTTCTTCCAGAGCAAGCTCGGCACCGCCACCGCCGGCGTGCCTGCCCCCTGCGGAGCCTACATTGCCATGAGGAGGTCAGGCGCGAACAATCCGTTCCCACTCATCCCCCTAATCCAGTCGGTGAAGATCTGGCAAAAGTCATATTTCTATGTGAAGAACGCCGGCTCGCCCCCGAGGGGAGACAATGTCAATCTACCGGCCTATGTAGCCGGCCCGCCGGCTGGGAGGCAGCCCACATGGAGCTACCGGTCCAGGTCCCTGTCTCCGGCCGGGAACGCCGCCATCGCCCAGCTTCGGGTGATGATCTAGTCGGAAGGTCTGCGTGGATCCGATTTGGTGGCTGCCTTCGTGGAGCGCCGGATTCTTCCTCTTCAAAGCCGGCCCCATATGATGTGTCAGATGAGCGGCCGTTTCGACCCAAGCCGGCTGAGCACACGGGAAATGCCGCACGCGGAGGTGGTGCTCATGGTCAATTACATCGCCAACTGCAAGCCCGCCGGGAACTGGCAATACAGCAAGGTGCCGTACTCTCGCGCCAATCCTCCGCCTGTGGTAAGCTTCTCTCTCTATCTTCTTTTTGTTGTCAGCCGACTCCATGATGGCCGGCTTCTGATCAGCCAGTTTTTGTTAGCAGAACCACTTCTTCCGCCGTCGGCTAGGGCGGCAGGGATCGAACGTCAGTACGCCCCCGATCGTACGATGGACGATGTTGACGACCCGGACTTGGGGGCGGCCGCCATGGAGGAAGCCGTCGTGGGAGACAACATCGAGCCCGGAGGCACGGGGCTTTCCGCCAGCTTCGAGGACTGGCTGGACGACGCCGATGCCGAAGAAGTCCCGCATCGCCAGTCGGCGTCCGACCGCCAAAGCGCGCGCTCGTCTGCCACGCCGGCTGCAGGCGGCGGCGCTCCGAAGCGCCGGGCCGCGTCAACTCTCTTCGGCAGTTGGCCGAAGAAGTCCAAAGCCTCTGCCGCAGCGATCAAGCGAGACGAGACGGCCGCGAAGGCGGCCCGCTTCCGGAAAGCGGTGAAGCAGCCCCGGACGGTCTCGGCGTAAGCCTCCAACTGCTTGTATGCTTGCTTTGCTGTGTTCTTATGCTCGAATCATTCTTCCTGACTTTTCTCCGTTTTCTGAGCAGGGCGCCGCTTTCTCTTGAGCGGGGCCCAAGCGGCTCCGTCGTCGGGCCGGCTGGAGGGTCTTCAAGCCCCCGCCGCGTGGATCCCCGCGCTGACCTCATGGAAGCCACAGAGCGGAATGCTCGTGAGGCGCGGGAAGAGAGGGAGGCGGCGGATCGGGAGGCCGCTCAGGCGGCGAAGGAGCAGGCCGACGCGGCGGCCAGGGCTCAGGTGGAGCGGGTGACAGTAGAGACAGAGGTGGAGGGCTCGCGCGACCAACCCCCACTGCTTGCCATCCCACTTCGAACCGTAGCCCCAGACACCCCATTGCCCCTGGCGGAGGAAATCATCCAAGACCCGTCGTCGGTGCAAAGGGAGGAGCTCTTCGAGGTTTTCGCGGGGAGGACGCCACCGGCCGCGCCAGTCGGCGCGGGCCAAGGCGGCCAGTCGTCGACGGCGCCAAAGGAGCCGGCCTCGAAATACAGCCGATGATGCGTCAGCGCGCAGGGGGAAGCGCCGCTCCGCCGGAGTCGCGCCAAGCCGCAGGCGCCGGCCAGCCGGCGGAGGCCTTGGAGGCGGCCAGCTCTGCTACGTCTGGGTGGACTTCCTGCGCGGGGACCGGCGAGCTGAATGTGGCGGCCCAAGAGGTCCGGAGTCGGCTGCAAGCCCAGGCCTCCCTCCTGCAGCAATACACGCAGGAGTTCCTGTCGACACGGGCCGCCATCCGGGTAAGTTTTCTGCTCTTGACCGCTCTGGTTCCTTGATTTCTTCCGTGGGGGCGCGTCAGCGCACCCACTAGGTGTAGTCCTCGAAATTCGGGTCGACTGCTGAGCAGTCGGGTCGGATCTTTCTTGGCGACCGTCTTATCTTTGCTTTCTATCTTAACTTCCAGGAATATCATAATTCCCGTGCTGCCGCCTTCAACTCCCAGGCTCAGGAGTTGGGTCAGAAGATCGACGACCTGGCCAACAGCCGAAGTAAGTGCTTGTTTTTATCTGTTTCCTGTGGGGGCGCGTCAGCGCACCCACTGGGTGTAGTCCCCAAGATTCGGGCCGACTGCTGAGCAGTCGGGTCGGATCTTCCTTGACGACCTTTCCCTCATTGGTTTTTTCTTTTTGTCTTTTGCTCTTTGCAGGAGCCAACACCGACTTGCGGAAGGAGCTTGGCGAGGCGCAAACCGCCCTTCGCACCAGGGACGCCGAGTACGCCACCTTGGCCCAGGAGCGCGGCCGCCTGGCCAAGAAGCTGGCTGATCAGGAAGAAAGCCACAAGGTGGCCCTGTAGAAGGCGCAGGACAGCGAGGCCGCCCTGAAGGCGGAGTTTGAGACCGAGGCGGCGAGCTGGGCTGAGACTCGTCAAGCACTGGATGCGGGCTTCGGCCGCATCGAAGACTTGATCGATGGTAAGCTGTTTTCTCGCCCTTTTTCTGCATGATGGCCGCCTGGGGTCGTGGGCTGACTTGTGCTGCAGCCCGTTTTCTTGTGCAGATTACTTTCCCGGCCACTCCACCCTTGCCGCTCAAGCCATCGAGGCTCATCGCGAGGCGCGCCGTCGGGCGGGCGTCAACGTCGCGCCGGACGCAAATCGGACGCTGGAGGAGCAGCTCGTGGCCGTCCAAGCGCGGCTGCAGCCGGCTCACCAGATGCTTCGCCAGCTTCAACGTGCCGGGGCGCAGGTGCTGGCCGCCCTCTGGCCCCGCAAGACGATCCCCCGCACCCCAAGCCGGACCGCCGACTGGCTGGAGGTCGCAGTCGGCTGTTTCGAAGCTTGGAACTGGGCGGGCGTTGGAGTTGGGCGGGCGTTGGAGTTCGTCCGCGTCTGGTACCCAGGGCTGAGCCTGGACCAGCTGCGTACTTGGAGGCTGGAAGCCGACGCGGAGCTGGAGGAAGTGCGGCCGACAATCGCCTAGCGCGCCTCGACGATCGCCGAGTGTACCGGCATCAGTGTCTTTGCGCCCGAGATCAATGATGATGGCGTTGCCTAGCCAGAGGACTGGTTCGGTCTGGACCTGGCGGTGGGCGAGGACTCGGCCGAGGAGATCGCCTCCAGCGATGAGGGCGAGGAAGACAAGGACGAAGACGGCGAAGACGTCGAGCCCGCTAGCGGAACAACCGGCCAACCTCAAGCTGATCGTGCCTCCAGCAACGAGGCGTGTGGAACCGCGCCCTTTGCAGGATGCTGTGATCAAGCCGAAGTTCGCTAGCCGGCCGCTCCCTCAGCTGGCGCAACCGTCTCCACCGACCAGCCCAGCTCGTCAACCATTCCGCCAGCTTGACCTGCCGTCTTTATTTTTCCTGCTTGTTGTCTTTTTGAACAATCTTTTAAGCTTTTGCAATTCCACCCGCTGGGGGTGTATCAAACTATGTTGGATGTCGGCCTCTTAGAGGTCTTTTTATGTAAATATTACTATGTGCATGTTTGGTTTCCATTCGCGTACGCTTTTTATCCTTAGGCTTTTTCCTTTGCCGCCTTCCCACTTTGGGGAGGCAAGTACTCAAGCTTTCTTGGATTGAAGTGAAGTGAATGGAAACCGGCCGGCCGGCTACTCTGGTAGTCGGTCGGCGGTAGGCGCCAAACCGGCTCCTGTTATATTAGTCCGCTGGTCCCTAGCCATTTTTTGTGTGCGCACCCTTTCCTGCTTTTGACTCTTGCCAGCCGAACAGCCAGTTCTTCGAATTGTGGCTTTGGCAAGAGCTAAGCCTGGGTGTCGGCACACTACTTGCCTGACCGCGGGTAAGACTTCTAATATAACTCTAGTCGGTTAGTCCCCGGGCCGACTGGTCGAACCCGGTGCTGGACAGAATAAGTAAATGAAATAACAAGGTCATAAGCATGATATTGTTCATTCATAGATAAAAGATGGCAGTCCCCGAGTCCTCCTCGGGGGGCCCATTGTCTCGTACTTAGTACAAAAGTTAACGTGATACATACTGCATTTCAACTGTAAAATCTTCGAAGGAGGTTGGCGTTCCATGGTTGTTCCGACTCCTTGTCGGAGTCGTCTCTCTTGCGTGCCTTGGGTTTCTGTGCGTCGATTAAGTAGTAGGAGTCGTTGCCTAGAGCTCTGCTGATGACGAAGGGGCCTTCCCAGGGGGCCGAGAGCTTGTGCTGGCCGGCTGTTCGCTAGATCAGCCGGAGCACAAGGTCGCCCTCCTGGAAGGATCTTGGCCTGACCTTCCGACTGTGGTAGCGGCGCAACCCCTGCTGGTAGATGGCAGACCGGCTGAGGGCTAACAGTCGGCCTTCTTCCAGCAGGTCGACGCTGTCTTCTCGTGCTTCCTTGGCCTCCGCCTCCGTGTACATGGTCACCCGAGGTGAGTCGAACTCGATGTCGGTTGGGATGATTGCTTCGGCACCGTACACGAGGAAAAAAGGAGTGAAGCCGGTTGACTTGTTTGGGGTGGTGCGCAGACTCCAGAGGACAGCCGGCAGCTCATCGAGCCAACAGCCGACTGAACGCTCCAGAGGTATGACTAGTCGGGGCTTGATGCCGGAGAGGATGAGGCCGTTAGCTCGCTCGACCTGGCCGTTTGACTGCGGGTGGGTGACGGACGCTAAGTCCAGCCGGATACCTTGTGCAGCACAGAAACGTGCCAAGGCTCCTTTGGCAAAATTCGTGCCATTGTCAGTGATGATGCTGTGTGGCACGCCGTACCGAGTTGTTATGTCTGCGATGAATGTCACGGCAGTCGGCCCATTCAGCTTCTTGATCGGCCTTGCCTCGACCCACTTGGTGAATTTGTCCACGGCGACGAGCAAATGTGTCATGTCGCCGCGCGCCGTCTTGAATGGGCCCACCATGTCCAATCCCCAAACGGCGAAGGGCCAAGTGATGGGAATGGTCTTGAGTGCCGAAGCCGGCATGTGTTGCTTGGAGCTGAAAAGTTGGCAGCCTTTGCAATACTTAACTAATTCTTTAGCGTCATCCAAAGCAGTCGGCCAGAAAAAGACGTGGCGGAAAGCTTTGGCGACAAGTGATCTTGAGGCGGCATGGTGGCCGCATTCTCCTTGGTGTATATCTCTGAGGATTGCAATGCCCTTCTCTTGCTCGATGCACCGTTGGAGGACTCCAGTGACACTGCGCTTGACCAGTTCTCTGTTGACGATCGTGTATGCTCCGGCTCGACGTTGGACTTGTCTCGCTTCTGTTTCGTCAGCCGGCAGATCTTGGTTTACTAGGAAGTTGAGGATGGATTGAGCCCATGACGGAGCTGCGACTTCCCCTACCACCAATGTGGCTACTGCCACCAGGGTGGGCGAGCTGGGTGATGAAGTGCTGGAGTCGGCCGCCGCCTGCTACGTTGACGCCGTCCCCGGGCCGGCTACCGCAGTCCCCGGGCCGGGTGCGGCAGTCCCCGAGCCGGCTACTGCAGTCCCCGAGCCGAGTGCTGAAGTCCCCGGGTCACCTGCTTGGTTCTTCGAGCCGGACCCGGCCCTGTCGGGGTTGGGCGGCACGAAGATGGAGTCGGATTCTGGAGACGGCTTGATGGACGGCTTGAGGAGGCGTTGTAGAGCGACGCCGGTTGGTATTGCTTGCCGAGTGGAGCCTATTCGGGCCAGGGCATCGGCTGGCTCATTGTCGGCTCGCGGTACGCGGAGGAACTCGCATCCTTCAAAGTATCCACTGATTTGCTGTACCAGGAAGCGGTAGCTTGCCATGTTTGCGTCCTTGGCGTCCCAGTCGCCAGATGATTGCTGAACCACCAAATCCGAGTCGCCATAACATAGGATCCGGCGGGTGCCAAGTTCCTTGGCAAGCCGGAGCCCATGTATGAGTGCCTCATACTCGGCTACATTATTGGAGGCGGCGAAGTGGATCTGTGGCGTGTATCTAAGCTTGTCGCCCTTGGGAGAGGTAAGGACGACGTCGGCTCCCAAGCCGGTGCACATCTTGGACCCGTCAAAGTGCATGCACCAATGGGTGGAGTCAGGAGCCGGCGGCAGGTACTGGGTCTCGGCCCAGTCGACGAGGAAGTCGGCCAGTGCTTGGGACTTGATGGCGGTGCGGGGCTGGTAGAAGATTGTGTAAGGGGCCAGCTCGATGGCCCACTTCGCCACCCGGCCGGATGCATCCCGGCTGCCTATGATCTTGGCCAGCGGGGCAGTGCATACGACCGTGATGGGATGCTCTTGAAAGTAGGCCTTCAGCTTCCTGGCAGTGAAGTACACGCCGTAGCACATCTTCTGGTAGTGCGGGTAGTTCTGTTTTGAGGCGGACAGCACCTCGCTCAAGTAATACACTGGCCTCTGGACCGGCTGGGCTCGGCCTTCTTCTGGGCATTGGACTACGATGACGGTGCTGACCACCCGGCTGGTCGCGGCAATGTAAAGGAGCATGGGCTCTTTCTCGGTCGGCACCGCCAGGACAGGCGGCGTGGCCAGCATCTTCTTCAGCTCGTGAAAGGCTTGATCGGCCTGGTCGTTCCACTCGAAGTGAGTGCTCTTCTTCATGAGGCGGTAGAGAGGGAGGGCTTTCTCCCCGAGCCGGCTGATGAAGCGGTTCAAAGAGGCCAAGCACCCGGTGAACTTCTGGATTTCTTGAAGCTTGGTGGGGATCGCCATTCTCTCGATGGCCTTGATCTTCACTGGGTTGCACTCGATGCCGCGTTCGGAGACCAGGAAGCCTAGGAGCTGGCCCGCTGGCACTCCAAACACACATTTCTCGGGGTTGAGCTTGATTCGGAACCGGCGCAGGTTCTCGAATGTTTCTTTCAGGTCTTCCAGCAAGGTGCCGTGCTTCTCCGTCTTCACCACAATATCGTCCACGTAGACGTGAGCGTTTTTGCCGAGCTGCGTGAGGAGGCACTTCTGCATGCAACGCTGAAAAGTGGCACCGGCATTCCTCAAGCCGAATGTCATGGTCAGGCAGCAGAAGGCTCCAAATGGCGTGATGAAGGCGGTCTTCAGGCGGTCATCCGGGTTTAGTTTTATCTGGTGGTATCCTGAATAAGCATCCAAAAAACTCAACAGCTCGCATCCGGCTATGGAGTCTATCACTTGGTCAATTCTTGGCAGGGCGAAGGGATCTTTAGGGCAGGCTTTGTTGAGGCTTGTGTAGTCTATACACATGCGCCACTTGTTATTCTTCTTCAGCACGAGAACCGGGTTGGCAAGCCACTCTAGAAAGAAAACTTCGATAATGAAGCCGGCTGCCAAAAGCCGGGCTATCTCCTCCCCTACGATCCTTCTCTTCTCCTCTGACAGTCGGCGGAGAGGCTGCTTGACTGGTTTTGCGTCTTCTCGCACGTGTAGCTTGTGCTCGGCGAAATCCTTCGGAACACCCGGCATGTCCTTGGGGGACCATGCAAAGATATCCCGATTCTCACGGAGGAAATCGGCGAGCTTGCCTTCCTATTTGCTGTTCAGGCTTGCCCCAATGACGGCAAACCTCTCGGGGTGCTCGGGGTCAAGAGGTATCTCCTTGGTTTCCTTGGCCTGCTGGAAAGATCCTTGGGCATCATGCTCCTTGGAGTCGGTGGGCTGGCTCAGCTGCTTGCTGGCCAGGGCCACGACCCGGTCCAGCGTCTTCTTTTCTTCGGCAATCACAAGGGACTCGGCCAGTCGGCTGCTGGCCGCAGCGCACTCGGCAGACTTCTTGTAATAGCCGGCTATGGTGATGATGCCCTTGGAGCTTGGTATCTTCATCTTGAGGTATGCGTAGTGGGGGACCGCCATGAACTTGGCCAAGGCGGGTCGGCCAAGCAATGCATGGTAAGGGCTCTCCAGGTCCACCACTTCGAACGAGATCGCTTCCCGGCGGAAATGCTCCTTGTCCCCAAAGAGTACGTCGATCTTGATCTTGCCAATGGGGGCGCAGGACAAGCCGGGTACGATGCCGTGAAACACTGTCCGAGTCGGCACAAGCTGCTTCTTCTTGACACTTAACTTCTCCAGGGTGTCGCGGTACAGGATGTTGATGTTGCTTCCGCCATCTATCAGCACGCGGGAGAAGCGGGCGGCGCGTCTGTCCGTCGCGAGGGTGGCTTCCAGGACCAAAGCATAGGAGCCGGGAGACGGCATCACCTCTGGGTGTTCGGCCCGGCTCCAGCTGATGGGTTTCTCTGACCAATGCATGTGTCCGGCTGGGTTAGCAGCGACCACACTGACTTCCTGATGCTCTCGGTGCTTGCTGCGCCGTTCTTCGGGCTGGCTCGTAAAGATGAGGTAGGATGCTTGCTTGTCGGGGAACTCGTCTTGCACGGCGCCGACTGCGGGCCGGGCGGCCTGAGGCGGCGGGCCGGCAGGAGGAGGCGGCGTGAGTCGTTCGCCCTTGGGGATTCGGGCGAGCCAGTTACATTTCCGGGTTGTGTGGTTGGACGGCTTCGTGCCGCTATGGAATTTGCACGGGGCGTCAAGAGTTTGCTCGTATGAGAAAGTCGGTTGCCAAGCCGGCCGGCCGCCCTTGGGCTTCTTGGGCGCGGGCCGCCCCTCAGGCGGCGTGTCTTCGACCGTGGCCACCTGCCGGCTAGCGGGAGGCGGCGCAGGGCCTTTACGCTTCTGGTCGTTCGGGTGCTGGCGTCGGCCGAAATCTCCTGCCGGCGTCTTGGGCGCCGGGTTAAGAACTTTCCCGTACGCGTCTACCCGGAGCTCGGTCTTCATCGAAGAGTCGGCGGTGGTGTATCTGTCGGTGATGTTCAGAAGCTCATCAAGGGTAGTCGGCTCATCGCAGAGAAGCTTGTGCTTGAGGAGGGTGCCTTCTCGGCACCTGGGAGTCAAGTATTCGTTGGCCTGCACCTCGTGCACCCCTTCACAAGAATTGCGGAGCTCGGCCCAACGCGTGAGGTAGTCGCGAGTGGACCCGGCTGGTCCCTGTACGCACAAGGAGAGCTGCCTGGGCTTGGGAGCCCGCTTGTAGGTGCTGGTGAAGTTGCGAACGAAGGCTTCGGTGAAATCTACCCAGCTGTTGATGCTGAGAGACTTGAGGCTGTTAAGCCAAGTCCGTGCCGTGCCTTGCAGCATGAGGGGCATGTACTTCACGGCAACGCGCTGGTTGTCGTTGGCTATGCTGACGGCCGTGGAGTAGTCGATCAGCCAGTCTTCCGGCTTCACGGAGCCGTTGTACTTGGGCGTGTCTCTTGGGAGCGAGAACCCTTTGGGGAAGGGCTCGTCGCGGATGCGGGGGGCGAAACAGGGCGGGCCGACATCGTCTTCTTCTTCCAGCGCCAGGGATCTGGCCAGGCGATCGATCCGATGGCGGGCGTCGTTCTCGCCGACTCCTTCACGTCGACCTAGTCGGCCGCTGAGAGTCGGATGCGCCACTGGCGGCGGGGTGGGGTATCTCTCTCCACGAGCCCGAGGCGGAGGCGGGCGGCCCCGCCATTCCATGGCTCGGGGACGGCCGTCCGCGTCTCGCTCGATGGAGATTCGGGTCCGGCTCCGGCTGGAAGCCGGCTCTTTCTCGCGCCGCGCGCGGGTGTTACTCCTAGTCGGTGCCCGGGACGTCGCGCCATGATCCCGACGCGGGGGTGGGCTTCCCGCGCGGGTGTCAGCTTCGTGCCGCTGAGCGGCCGCGTCAATCAGCTGCTGTATGCGTCGGGTCATGTGGGGGAGGTTTTTGGCCTCCAAGCCGTCCAACTCGTCCACGACCGCCTGGGCGGCGCGCAGGTTCTCGAGCGGAGTGGCATAGACCGGGCGGTCGACTCCCAGCGTGTCGGCGATGACGGCGCCGCGTTGCTTGACAGCACCAGCCCGGCTTGGAGCAGCCGGGGCCAGCGTGCCGAAGGCGGCGCGGTCAGCTTCGCGCTGTTAAGCCTCAGTGAGGCGTCTCACGGAAGCCAGCCTCTGGCCCTCCGCGAGGAGGGCGAGACGGCGTGCCTCTAGTGCTTCGTCGTCGGCATCAGCCGGGAGGGGGACGGACAAGTCGTGGGCCGCCGCGCGCGGGGCGTCGTGGGCGCTCTCGTCGGCCGGTTCGCCGTGGCCGATAACCATCACCTCAGTGGTGACAGTATCGCGATCGTCGGTCCGAGGGAGCGGGTCGTTGTAGATCATGACGTTGGTGGGGAAGGTGTCGTAGGAGGCCGTGTCGGAGTCGACAGAGTCGACAGGCATCGGGTCGGTGAAGCCAACCGACTCCAGATCCGCAGCAGGCTCGCTGGAGACTTGGAGCTGGCCAAGGAGGTTGGCGCGGTGGTCGGTGCCCGCATCGGAGGCGAGCTCGTCGGAGATGCGGGCCTCGACGAGGAGATCGGCGAGGCTGCTTGCCGCGCAGATGCTGGTGACGCCTTGCAGCGCGTCATGGCAAGCGCCATCGGGCGTGCCGGGCTGGCTACGCTCGCTAGGGAGGAAGAGGGTTCCCGTCCAGAACAGGTCTCCGGACGACGGTGCACCTGGCCCCACGGTGGGCGCCAAATGTCGGGTGGTAGGTGCGACATATGCCAATGGGTGGCTTATCATTGTGGGAGCCAATAAGACGTCGCCGGTGCCTGGAAACGGGGTGAGGCGCAGACATGCACGCCGGCAAACTTTACCCAGCTTCGGGGCTCTCCGGGGAGATAACACCCCTACTGCTGCTCTGCAGGGTCTCCGCATGATCACTAGATGAATAAGTAGCTACACAGTGCTCCTTGAGCTGTGTCGGTGGAAGGAGGAAGAAGAGTGCGGCTCGCATGCTTCTTCTCCTCCTAAGGTGTCTAAAACTAGTTGGGGGTCGAACCCTTTGCATGGGTGCACCGGGGGGTTTATATAGGCCTACCCCCGGGGGGTACAATGGTAATCCGGCTGGGCGCGGGGCCCAGCTGTCTGTGACTATGCTCGCCGGCTTCCGCGCCGGTCGCTGGGGCCCGCCGACTGGTGGGTCCCGCCGGCTGTCGGCGCCTTGGCCGACAGGCAGGCCCCACTATCCAGGGCCTGGTCGGTGGCTGGTTACTGTTGCTCTATCCTGATGACGCGGGCTTGGTCGGGGTAAGCGTGGCTACAGTACCGCCGCCTTGGCGGGCGATTACTGTAGTCCCACCGTGTCTTGTCTCCTTAATGGGGCATCTCCTTCGAGGAGGATGGCAGGCCGGCTATGGGGGGCCGGCTCTCCATCTGGCCGACTTGGGAGGAGGTGTGGCCGCCTTCGGCATCTCTCTGCCCGAAGGGGCCCACCGCCTTGGGGGGCACGCTGGTGGCCCGTCGTGGACGGCGTCAGGGCCGCCGTGGCAACAGTGCCGCGCCGGGCGGGTCGTGGTCACCCGTACGGCGCACTGTGCTGGGCGTGCTCCGGGTTTTGGGGGTGGCAGGCTTTACTGTAGCCACGCCCCGCTTCATCATTGCGGGGTGGACGCGGACTTCGAGGGTACGATCTTGACTGCTTTATGGGAGCCGGCTTCTTGGAGTCGGCCTTCTTGCGGCCGGCTTCTCGAAGTCGGCCCTCCCACGGCCTCCTTCATGAGTTTTTTGAGAGCCGAACAGGCTCGTAATTTTTTCAGAAGGGCCAGGGGAAGCCGGCTAGGCTACCCATGGCTATTTACTCCGACAATTGGGGCAACTCCCTGGTGCACCTTTTAGAAGAACATTCATGAGTCTCTTATTATACAGGATTCAAGTTTTACTTATCCCCCCATTGTTTCTAACCTTTTGATCCCCAATAATTTGTTTGGTGATATGAAAGCGAACATTATTTAACAAATTATAGTTGGTGCTAATACAAATGATGACATGTTAATTTGTAAATTCACCTCATCTAGAATTTGTACCTCCAAAAGTCATTATCAAAAGTTTGGCCCTTCTTTCTATGGTCTTAATGATGTTCATAATGGTGCCCCTTCTCCGGAAGTGGGAATTGCAATCAATCACATGTTGATTAATTTTAAAATTGGTCACTTTGTTGCCATATTTTTTTAGTAATCTTTGGTCTATATGGAAGGCAAGAAATAACATGCTCTTCAACAACAAACAATATGATCCATTGCGGGTTCTATATGAACCGAAGGCCCTTCTAAGAATACCTAAGTGGCGAACAAAAGATAGAAGAAACATTTCTCCTCCTAATGAAGCTATAAATACTTATATTACCACCACCTATTCTGTTGGCAAATACAGTATGTAGCATGCTTGTTGCCAAATACATGATCTCTAAAGGACCAAATGTTTTTACGGATGCGACATGGAAGGATACTACCTCTCTATTCAATTCTTTTTCAAGTTTAAAGAGTAAAGCGGGGCCTAGAGTATTCGTGCAATGGCATAATGGAGACAACAAGTGTGCCATCTTCATTAAGGGGACTTCCATGACAGAGTCCCCCTTTGCAGGCTGAGGCGTAAGCATTTGAGCTAGAAGCACAAGTAGCGAAAGCAACGGAAGCAGAGGAGCCAAATTTCTTAATAGATAGTCAAGTGCTCCACAAGCTAGTACAAAAATGAACCCAGTTAAGTTCCTAAGGCATTGGACGATAAGACCTCGTCTTCACCAGTTTATTCAATTCACTCATGGAACTAATGCTAGAATCTTCAAGTTAAAAAGGAAGAACAATGGGATTTCTCACAAGCAAGCTCAGGATGCTTACAATCTTTTTGATTTTGGTACCTGCTTAGGTGTGTGGCATGATGCTTCTAATTGCCTTGTAAAAGCTGTTATCAGCTCACTTAGTGTGCAATCTTGCAAACTGATGTTAGTGACCTGTCTTGGAAGTTGGAATAAAGTTCTAAATTGACAAAAAAAATCATAGCAACCCTTTTTTTGAAAAACTTCTCCTCCTTTATTCATCTAGCAAAATTGTGGCATCCTTTACAAGTAACGAAAGCATTTCAGCAGGTCGAATCCATCCATACCCAAGGAGGATAAAATTTAACTAGACTAGCAAGTTCATACACTACTTTATTACACTCTCTATTACAATAATCATAAGATACATGATTAAAATATGAGGACATGAAATAGCCATCATAAATAATTGCGCTCGCCATAGAAGAAGAATTGCTATTTCTCAAAGCTTCTACTACCTCTAGGCTGTCCAAGTTGATCATGACCTTACTACCGCCCACAGTTTTGACACGGTTTAACCCAAACCTAACTGCCAAAACTTCTGCTATGAAAGAATAGCCGTTCAGAGATGGTCAATTCGAATCTCCCCACCGTCCTCCTATAAATTTCCCCTCGTCTCCGGCGACATCCAGAATTCCATTTCCACACCACCACCGGTACGCTACACGAGAGGAAAGAGAAGCCGCCGAGAGAGAGAGAGAGCGGGCGCGCGCTCGGCGCCCGGCGGCGATGGGGGAGGAGTGGAAGGCGGTGGCGGGGAGGGCGGCGGAGTCCCTCCACCCGGTCCACGCCATCGACGAGCACGCCGTGGATGCGCGGCTCCCCAGGCTCATCAGCGCCGCCTCCGACGCGCTCAACCTGCGCCGTGGCAACCTGGCCAACTACAGGACCGGGGTCGGGCAGATCGCCGACCCGCTCCAGCAGCCGGTCCTCCCCTGGACCCCCCTCGGCCAGGCCATCTCGATGCTCGGCGAGCACCACCAGCTCCACACCGCGGGCGCCCGCTTCCTCGCCCTCTACGGCGAGCACCTCGCCTTCCTGCTGCCCGGCGAGGCGGCTCAGAGGGACCTCGTCCTCTTCCCACGCCTCGAGCAGGAGACCCACGCGTGCTGGGAGCAGTGGCTTGTGAACAGGGCCGAGGCCATGGACCGCAAGCGCGACGTGTCCCGGAAGCTTCGCCTCGCCATCGCCTACGACACAGCGTGCTTTGACGCCGTCAACGTCGCCTGGCTGCTGCCCGCCGACTCCGCGATCTGGCAGCGGCACGCGTGGATACAGGCGGCCGAGTCGCACGCCGCGCGCGCCCATCACCAGGCCACCGCGGCGGCGGAGGACGCGCTCCAGATGAGCGCCGCCGTCTTCTTGGAGTCCTGGTACGCCACGGCCATCCTGGGCTGCACCTGAACATCCAGCCTCTTCCGATCATGGTACCACATTGGTGCTGCAGCGTGGTCGACCTTTGTTTCTGCACGAGACTTCTACTAGTTCTTACCGCTAGTGATTTTGTCTGCGGATAAGCATCTCGTTTTGTTCGTCGGTGTGATTCGTCGTTGAACTCCTGAAACTCCTCATCATTGAGAATGTTAGCTAGATAGAATATATATGCACATTTGGTCTGCCTCTGCTAGTTTTGATGTTTCCCGTCTTGCGTTTTCGACAAGAGATTTTGTCTGTAGAAAAGCATATCGGCAGCTGCTCATCTATTGTTTGGACTAAAGAATCCTCAAGTCCTCCTGATATATGTTTGGGTGTTAGATGGTTCATGCATATTTCTGTCTATTTCTTCTAGAATTAGGGTGTTACCAAGATTCTTTTCAAACTAGTTATGCAGTGTCCAGATTCAAAATACTAAGCAGCTTCTAGTAATCTATTTCAGATTCAAAATACTGATAGATGGTTTTTGGTCTGCATATCTGTCTGTTCATCTGTGATTCGTGCTTGAATTCCTAAAACTCCTGATGAGTAAGAATGTTAAATAGATGCACATTTTATCTGCTTCTGCTAGTTTTGATGTGTCCGGTTTTGCATTTTCACAGCCTCTACAAGACGTTTTGTGTGTAGAAAAGTATATCGACTGCCCATCTATTTGTTTGGGCTAAAGAATCCTGAAGAGTCCTGATAAGTTTGAATTTTAGATGAATGCATATGTCTGTCTGCTTCTTCTAGAACTAGTGTATTACCAAAATTCCAACAATATTTATGCAGTATCCAAATTGAAAATTCCAAGTAGCCTTTTGCATTCTCTTTCAGATTCAGCCTGCAGTGTTATAAAGTATTAGATGGATAGATTGTTGTTACAATTTTTCTATTGTTGTTGTTTGATCCATGTTTCCTATCTTCAGATTAATATAATGTAATGGTTCTTCTCATTGCTATTAAATCCAACCATTTCAGAAACTATTAATGCTTCCTATCTAAAGATTAATCTTCTGCTATTTTGATGCTCCCCGTCTTGCATCTCACAGCTTCCACAAGAGATTTTATCTGTAGAAAAAAGCATATCGGCTGCCTGTTCATTTATTGTTTGAACTAAAACATCCTGAAGTCCTGATAAGTTTGGATGTTAGTGGATGCATGTTTCTATCTGCTTCTTCTAGAATTAGTGTGTTACCAAGATCCCAAAACTTGTTATGCAGTATCCAGATTCAACATAGCTTTCTGTATTTCTTTAAAATGCAGTCTGTAATCTCTTCCCGTATCAGTTCAGTATAGGCATTGTGAATATGAATCTGGAACCAGCACTTCTCCTCTCTCATTTTGTTTTGGAATATGTTAGCCTAATGTATGGACCCTTTTCTCAACTAGACTTCTGTCCAGTTAGAATGATAGATGGATGCACATTTATCTGTTTCTGCTTTTTTATGCTTCCATCTTGAGTTTCTACAAGAAATGTTGTCTGTAGAAAAGTTCATCAGGTGTTCATCTATTATGTCGACTGGAAATTCTGAAGTCCTGATATGTTTTAGATGTTTAGATGCACAGTTCTGTCTACTTCATCTGGAATTAGTGTATCACCAATGTTCCAAAACAAATTATACACTATCAAGATTGAACATAGCTTTCTGTAATCTCTTTCAGATTCAGCCTGCACGTACTTCACCACTTCCTGTATCAGTTCAGCGTATAGAAGTGTAGATGATATTGTGAATATGAAACTGAAGCACAAACTTCTCCTCTTTCATTTCGTTTTGGAAAATCACAGCCTAATACAGCATCCCAGATATTATTCAAGCAGGAGGCTTCTAGTAGCACTGCACTAGTGATTTTGTCTGCAGATAAGCATGCCGTTTGTTCATCTGTGTGTTTCGTTGTTGAACTGAAACTCCTGATCATTGAGAATGCTAGCTAGGTGAACATTTATCTGTTTTCGCAGCTTCTACAAGAGATTTGTCTGTAGAAAAGCATATTGACTGCATGTTCATCTACTGTTTGGACCTTACTAGTTACTACTACCTCCGTACCAAAATATAAGACGTTTTTTTAAGGCTAAACTAGCATACAAAAACGTCTTATATTTTGATACGGAGGTAATACAACAACCCCGAAGTCTTGATAAGTATTGGATGTTAGATGGATGCATAATTCTGTCTATCTCTTCAAAAATTAGCATGTTGCCAAGATTCCGAAACCAGCTATGCAATATTCAGGTTTCATAGATGGCCTGCACTTGCTTCTCCATTTCCTGTATAGTATAGATGACATTGCCAATGTGAGACTGAATCCAGAACTTCTCCTTTTTCTTTTCATTTCGCTTTGGAAAATCACAGCCTTCTAGAAGAAAGTAGCCTGCACTTGCTAGTGGTTTTTGTCTGCAGATAAGCATGTCGTTCGTTCATCTGTGATTCGTCCTTGAACTCCTAAACTCCTGATGAGTAAGGTTGTTAAATAGGCGCACATTTTATCTGCTTCTGCTAGTTTTGACGTGCCCGGTCTTGCGATTTCGCAGCCTCTACAAGAGATTTTGTGTGTGGTAAAGTATATCAACTGCTCATCTATTTGTTTTGGGCTTAAGAATCCTGAAGTCCTGATAAGTTTGAACTTTAGATGGATGCATATGGCTGACTACTACTTCTAGGATTAGTGTATTATACCAAGATTCCAACACTGGTTATGCGGTATCCAGATTGAAAATGCGGAATAGCTTTCTGTAATCTCTTTCAGATTCAGCCTGCAGTTGCTTCACCGCTCCCTGTATCAGTTGAGCATAATTGCATAAATGTCATTTGTGATTTCTGAATGTGAAACTCGAACGTGGTTTTCTTTTCTACTGTTTAAGTAAAAGTATTAGATAGATCGTCATTGCATTACTTCTACTGATATTGTTTGATCCCTGTTTCCTGTCTACAGATCAATTAATATTGTAGTATAGTATAATGATTATTCCCATCCTTGTTAAATCCAAGCAATTTCGAAATGTGGTATTCCTGGGACGTGTGTGTGTATAACAGATTAATGTGTGGACCTTGAGAAAATCTATCTAGAACTTATATGGCCCGAGAAAAGTAGCAGGATTGCGAAAATGTGTGGACCTTGAGAAAATCTTGGCAAGGCATCTCCTCTCACTTTGCAGCCCAGTTATCTTTTACTGAATCCCCTTCCTCTCATAATGTAAGACGTTTTTGCAAGCTAACATAGCTTGCAAAAATGTGTTATATGATGCTAGTATTATTCATTTATCCATTCTACCCTAAATAAAGTAACTGAATATCCAACAAATGAGGCATGACAAATCAAACATTTTTCATTGCAAATTATGTTAGCTGAGGATGGCAAATCCGCCTTAGTTCATTTTTTGCCACAAAATTGCCGTGCTCCCAACTAAATTTGTCATCCTCGTGTTAATAAAAATTTCATGAAAAACATTTGATATGCCAGGCCTAAAAATATGACCTCAAATTTCCGTAAATAAAAGAAGGCCCTTTGATAACGCACTGATCCGAGCTAATCCCACCGTCCCATAATGTAAGACGTCGGTTAGGCCCCCACAAGAGCAGGAGCTTCTCCGTCTTGGGCGATTTTGGCCCCTCCCGTCGTCCGTTGCAGCAGCTCCCGCTGCGCCTTCCACGAGCTCGTACTTGCCGCCACCGCTTGATCGGCAACCTCTGCTCACTCCGTGGTCACCCAGATTTGAGAGGGCCTTGGGTGAGGGTGAGAGGTGAAAGAAGGGTTGTGCTCATGGAAGAAGAGAGTGTGAGGGTGAATGGGTGGGTATCACGGCTCCCACCTCACTAACTTATCCACTGCACTACGCTACCCTACCGCCAGGGTGGATATCACGACCTACAGCAAGAGACCTTGACAGTAGGCACTTATCCACGTCGGCGTAGTGTCTGACTTGTTTGCGTCTACCGTTAACCCTACCGCCGAAAACCTCAGGGGTAGGGTGTGTTACCCTACCATTAGGGACTATGGCAGTAGGAAAAAAGGTTAGATCGCCAAGAAGTTTGGAACTAGGGTCAGATCGTGCTTAAGTTTTGAAAAAGGGCCAGAACAATGATTTCAGCCGCATCTGGAACGTACTTACACGGTAACCTTGTCGTGGAGAAGACGTGGAAACACGCTCAGTATAAAGTATCCAGCAATCAGTGACGCAGTGCTGCATAGGTAGACCCGGACACCTCTCGCCGCAGCCATTCTCCTCGTCATCTTGGCCGAGAAGAAGCCTAGTGCAGCGGAGGCAGCGACTGTGGCGCCGCCAATCACGGCGGGATGGAAGGACGACGTCACGCCGGCGATGAGAGGCATGGCGCTGCCAGCCAAATAGGTTAGCACAGCCCAAACGCAAACAACTCTGGCAGCCACACTGACGTGGATAACTGCCTACCGTCGGGGTCTCTGGCGGTAGGGTAGTGCGCTGGATAAGTTAGTGGTGTGTGTGGGGGGGCTAGCCCCCCCCCCCCCACCCATTCACCCCACACTCTCTTCTTCCACCTCCGTCCCTCACCCAGGGCCCTCTCAAATCTCTCTCCATTGCTTGAGATTTGTCTAGTGGATCCAGAGTATTTTCATAACTCAAGGTACCTCTCTCACCCCTCCCCCCCCCCCTTTTTTGGGTTGGTTGTAATCATCTCATTTGGTGGCATTTCTCTTTTTTGTGCAAACCCTAGTTTTTGCTCTTTTTGTGGTGAAATTAATGCATGATGCATTTTAGGGTTGTGCTTGGGCGTGTTAATGTCTAGTATGGATATTATTGTGGTTGGTACCAAACCTAGATTTTTTTTTCAAAACTATGATATATTTTATAGCATTTTCGGAAACTATACCATGATTTGCTTAAAAATCAAAAGTAGTAGCCCGTCGGCCATCTGTGGGCCGAAGTAGGACTTTTTGGCCACAGCTAGGCCGAAGTAGGGTTTTCGGCCATCTCCTGGCCGAAGTATGACTTTTCGGCCACACATAGGCCGAAGTAGTACTTTTTGGTCAAGTCTTGGCCGAAATAGACTTTTTGGTCAAGTCTAGGCCGAAAAGTACTTTTTTGTCTCATGCAGGCCGAAGTTGCATGGCTCATACAATCCACTAAAATGTATTTTCTCGCCACCCCTTTCCTGTCAACCCCTTCCCGCCATATGTTCCCGCCACCCGTTTCCCGCCAATCCCTTCCTGCCTTATTTTCCCGCCAATTCCTTCCCGCCTTATTTTCCCACCAATCCCTTCCCGCCTTATTTTCCCGTCAACCCTTTCCCGCCATACCGCAGTTATTCTTTCCCGCCATTTTCTCCTCTGTATCTACAAAACCCCCTTCAGGCGGAGGTGGATAAGCATTCCAGTGTAGTGTAGTCGAGATGTCCCATTATCCATTCGATCGTAGTTTTCACCCTGAGACGAGCAGCACTCTGCTGAGTCTAGCTACCGATTTCAGGATGGACAATAGGATAGTTCCATGGGACGAACTCACCGGTAGTGACACCATAATGAATGAGTTGGCTCACGAATTACGTAGGTCTGGGTGGCCTGAAAGGACCTATGAGGAGGTACGTAAAGAACTTCTTAGGTTGCATGAAAAGTGAAAGAAGGTGGTGGAGCCGAAGAGTGAAACTTTCAGAAGGACTGCAGAAAAGCAACCATTTTTATGGACTGAGGAGAGCGAGGACGACGATGATATCTTCATGCCGCCGCTTCCGGGTTCTACATCGTCGAAGGGCAAGAGTTCTGCATCGTCCAAAGGCAAGCGTTCTGCATCCTCGAAGGGCAAGAGTTCTGTATCGACCAAGGGCAAGAGTTCTGCATCGACAAAGGGCAAGAGGAGCGCATCGTCGAAGGGCAAGAGGGCTGCATCAACGAAGGATGACGATGATAACTTCATGTAGTATGTAAGATGTATTCCAGTTATACCATCTCATTCACATGTATTTGCATTATTAGTTTGTATTGTATTATTGTAGGGCATTATGTTCTATCTGAATTTCATTTTGTAGTATGTAAGATGTATTGCACAAGTTCAGCCGCACCGTTTAATTCAGATGTACTTGTATATTAATTATCGGTTGTAGTCTATTTGGAAATGTAACTGGAATAAGAATGCGAATTAATAGTAATATGTCTCTCGCATACATAAAACAATATATGTCTCCTGATCACATAGAAGCAAGTGCGATAGTAACACATACATAAAGCATGTCTCATACATAAATACTGACACACAGCTGCGAATAGTCTGAAACTAACATAGATAATGAGTCATACATAGATAGATAAGCATATCACTGCGGGGGACGACGATGAGTCTGGGTCTTCCTCGGGCAAGGACCGGAAGGCGATAAGCGCTGAGGCGGTGGACGAGGCTCGCGATAACCACGACCATAGTTAACCTCGTCTGTCACGGTCTGTGTCTCCTGCGTCGGTGGTGGTGGTGGAGTGTGAAACACTGTCTGCGAGAAGCCATAAATGTTTGTAGCTTGGTCATCATCCTCGCGGTCGCCCTCAAAGTACGAAGCACCACCATTAAGGATCGGTGACTGCTCTGAATGCATGAACAGTTGCGACTGGTTGCCGCCTGCGGTAAAGTAAAATTGATACAAATGCATGAACGAAGCACCACCAGTAAGCATCAGTGACTGCTGAGAATGCAAGAACGATTACTACACTATTCAAAAGAATGTAGTGAGTAGTGTTACCTAGATTCATTTGCTGATGCCAGTAAACGCTCCCTGGCTGTGAAGGAGGTGGCTCATGCCAGGAAGAGCTCCCTGGCTGTGAAGGAGGTGGCTCATGCCAGGAAGATCTCCCTGGCTGTGAAGGAGGTGGCTCATGCCAGGAAGAGCTCCCTGGCTGTGAAGGAGGTGGCTCATACCAGGAAGATCTCCCTGGCTGTGAAGATCATCCTGACATATTACGAATTAAAACATAGTCCTGACATATTACATATTAAAACATAGTCCTGACATATTACAAATTATAAAATAGTCCTGACATATTACAAATTATAACATAGTCCTGACATATTACAAATTATAACATAGTCCTGACATATTACAAATTAAAACATAGTTCTGACATATTACATATTGAAACATAGTCCTGACATATTACATATTAAAACCCACTACGGCACATTATATAGTTTGTGAGTTATTTCTTCCTCGTCCGCCCCTTCGGCCTCGACTGCCACGACCACGTCCGCCTCTTGCTCCTGTTGTCGCAGCCGTCGATGTGGAAGCACTCGTCGATGCGGAAGCACCATCTTTGTTCAGGTCGGGACAATATTTCATCCTATGCCCATAAGCCGCACATAACAAACATTGTCTGGTTGCTCCACCAGCTTCAGACTGGTCCATAACGTTTCGGATGCGACGGGCCTTTCGTCTGCCCCTACTTGTTTGCCAAAGGTCTGGATGCGGGATGTATACTCTCTCACCGTCGTTTACCTTGTTGAAATTGCCGACAACTCTAAACCCTGTCATCTCGCCTGTCCAGGTGTTGAGCACTGCCTCTTTTAAATAGTATGGGGACACGAAGGATATAGCATCCAACTCAATCTGGCCACAGGCAGCCAACACATGAGAGCAAGGTAGGTGCAACAACTTCGGTTTGTGGCATGTACACTCACATGTTGGATAAAATTCCGTTCCAATTTTTACCTCGTGTGTCTTCACCTCATTTCCAGAACCAAAACCATTGTTAGGAAGTTGAACCTCATACCTCCTTTCTTCATTCCCTATGAGTCTGACAGTGTGCTTCTTTGCTTTCTCTATCTTCTTTGCCATGTATTCCATGACACGGCTACAATAAGGTGTGTTTTGATTATCTTCAATATGCTTCTTTGCTAACTCGTGCCTTTCTCTGAAATATCTCAAAGTGCCATGGAATACAGCCCTCACAATAGCTGTGAGTGGCAATGCTCTATTCCCTCTCAGCACAAAGTTATACACCTCTGCAAGATTGGTTGTCATGTGGCCATACCTAGCTCCATGTGTGTCATGCAGCAAAGACCAATTCATTGGAGGCTCTTTCTCTATCCACTCAGAAAAATTCTTTATTGCCCTTCCCTTCTTTCTCTTAGTATTAGGAGGGTCAATTGCTGGCAAGTCACAAAGACCTACTGGCTCCTCTAGCTCCGCGATGAGTGTTGCTAATTAACCTGATCTTCTTCCATTTTCTTCCTCGCACGGACCTGCTTCTTAGTAAACTCATCTAGTTTTGACCAAATAAATTCGTATTTTCGCTGCTGGCTCTACTTGCATAATTTTTTTGAACAAGTTCATCAACCGCTTGTTCTTGAACTATGAGAAAAAATTAGCCCCAAGATGGCGCATGCACCACCGGCTCTGCAAGTCCCTCCAAGGTGTTGGTTCGTCATCTGCTGGATTACGAAGTGTCTTCACGGCCTTCAATATACCAGCATGTCTGTCATGAATGACACACACGTTTGGTCGGTCCTTCACGATGGCAATTTTCACTTGGCGGAAGAACCATACCCAGCTGAGAAAGTTCTCACCCTCCACAAATGCCATGGCAAGTGGGATGATTTGATTGTTCCCGTCCACACCAATAGTAGTCAGGATTTGCCCTCTATACTGACCGGTCAGGAATGTACCATCCACAAACATAACAGGAGGACAATGCCGCAAAGCTTCGATGCACATAGCAAAAGAGAAGAACACTCGTTTCAACACCTTGAAATCTGGTATACTCAGCAACCTCATGTGTTGTACGTTCACATAAGTGCCAGGATTCCTCTCCTTTAGTATGCCCAGGAGACGGACAACATTATCATATGAGTCGAAGAACGTCCCAAACCTTTCCTCCACAGCCTTCTGCTTAGCCCTCCAAGCCTTCCCATAAGGAATGACATAATTCCATCTGACCTTCACTGCTGTCTGGATGTGTTTTGCTTCCATATCTTTCTTCTCTACTATCTCAGTATACATGAGTTGCGCAATGAGACTTGAAGTCAGGTTCGGATGCTTGACCAGCAGGTTCGTCCTCACACAATTATGTGGGACGACAATGGTGACAACCCAGTGGATGTCATACTTCGGCACGTGCCCGTGCACCTTCCCCGGACAACCTGTTACAACACATTTCATGGTATAGTTTGTTGGACTTGATATGTGTGTCCGGAAAACCCTCTGCGTAGACATAGCCCACTTTGTCACCGCATCTTCGATTTTTTTTCTTTGTATCAAACATAGCCCCTATCTGTACTTGGTTCAGATTATACTGCCATGGAGTCTCATGGCTATTGTTGACCGTAAGGCCGGTGGATATGTCCTGCTCCCATGCAGAAGGAATTGGTACCTCCACTTCATCCTCAGAATTTTCAGAATCCAGTTCCTCCACCAATCCATCCTCGTCCTCTTCCTCCATCACCCTCTGCATTTCATCCACTTCCTCATCCCCATCAGCAATACCAGAACCAGCTAATATTATCGACTGGCTACTCTGCCCAGTATCAGGACCACAAACATTGTGTGGCACGTAGTCTGACTCTTTCTCGGGTTGGCTAGCATCCACATTGTGTGGCTGTGACCCGGATAAAACAATCGCGTTAGCCACTTCACTACCTTGGCCGGGTTCATACCCCCCGTGGAGTTGTATGATATTCTCCTCCTTCGGCACAGGTTGCACAAGTGCATATTGGTGGATTCTTCGGTCTCGGCACCGTCTTAACAAGGACAACCAATGCTGGCTCCTATCTACCGGCATCAACTCCCACTTGACATTTTTACAAGATTTGGTCCACAATGCATGAATACTGACGGAACATACTTCAGGATCCAGCCCGAAACTAGTTGTCAACCAGTACTTCAATTGTCTAATGTCTAGTCTGTCCGGGTCTGCTAGTGTCATGACGCCATTTTTAAACTCGCTAAGATCAACCCCCAACTCATTATATCGAACATTACCAGCACCGTAGTAAACATTCAGATTTACTGATTCGGACATTTTCACCTGTCAGACATTGCCATCTTCTCATTAATCACAACAAACACTAATATTATCCGCTGCACTAACTAAAATCCGCTAAAATGCCACCACATACAAATTAACACTAACACAATTTTTATTACCCGCTAAACTAACACAATCATTATTATTCTGCTACACTAACACAATTATTACTCTGCCACCGCATACAAATTAACACTACAATTCGCAATATAATTTATCTACGCTAACTAAACTATGCAACTCAAAGAAAATTTGTCAGGATATGATTATACCTTAGCGGAGGTGCTTGCACCACCGAACAACGACGGCACCACTGCCGCCCCCTCGACGACCGGAGGTTCAACTCCAGTCACCCCAAAGCCGCACCTCCTCCTCCACAGCTGCTGCTCCCCCACAACTCCTGCTCCTCCTCATCAACACCTCCTTCCCAACTGCATCTCCTCCTCCCCACCATGGCTCCTCCTCCCCACCATGGCTACTCCTCCCCAAACGCACAGAAAACTATCCCATAGCAAAAAAACACCGTAGGCCGTTTGAGATTGCTATGATCTACCGATTCAGTGGCTTAGCTGTGAAAATGGGTGGCAAACGGAGGAGATTAGCTAGGGGTGGTGAGGTACAGAGAAACGAGAAAGAGAAAGAAGAAACAGAGGCGCACAGGCGAGAGGAAGGAGACGCCGCGCGGTGCCTTATCCGGCACTTTTCGGCCGATGCGTGGCCGAAAAGTACTTCGGCCGTTGCCTGGCCGAAAAGGCCCACTTCGGTCGGCCCCTGGCCGACGCTACTATTTTCGGCCATACGTGGCCCAGCTACCGTGTCTTAGGTCAACCGCGGGCTGAAAAGCCCATTTCGGCCGAGCTACGACCGAAGAGTGCTACTTCGGCCAACACCTGGCCGACAGGCTACTAGTTTTGGTTTTTTTTTCATTACATGCTATAGTTTCCGAAAATGCTATAAAATACTATATCATAGTTTTGAAAAAAAATCCCAAACCTAGTTGAATCAAAACTAACGAAGTAGTGGTACTGCACTAAGATGAGACAGGAAATAGGACAAAATAAAATTACTACAAAATAACAATGTATGTTGGAGCATGTACAACCAAACAATATCATGTTTTATGCTCCAGCATAAATGGAATGTGAGGTTATTTGGCCCGTCTATCTAACACCACTTGTGCCACTGTTGAGTTTTGCCATGTAAAATTTGATTGGACCAAACAGTTGCTCACATATTTTCAAGAAAATCTGCCAGAATTGAATTCTAGGCAAGCAAGAATTCATCAAACACTTAGAGTGCATTGCCTACAGGAAGGAAGGAGACAAAGGAGAAGAGGATCGAGTTTTGAGATGCGTAAATGAAGGAGGCCACTTTGGTTGAATTAATGATAAAACTGTAGAGGCTATGGGAATCAAAGGATCGCTTGCTTTGAGTAGGGGCTATGCGTATATGGAGATATAAAAGAAAGGCGCCAGAACTTTGCGCGGTAAAGGAAACAATTTGTAGCGCTAAAAAAATTTTAGAGCAAAAATAGTCCCGTAACGTCAAATTTGTTTATTTGGTTAAGTGGAAATAGTTTGGGAGCCCTACGTAACCACATATATGGATAAAAGAAATTTTGAGGTGTTTATTTTATTGGATAAATCCGTACTCTTTGTTCTTTTTGCAAAAAGGATCAAACTTAAGTGTCCTCGGACATTTCGAACTTATATGGACGATATCGTAAATGTGCGCGCATATTTCGAACGTAAATTGAACCAAATGAAGAAATTTCATGTAAACCAAACGAGTTTCATACAACTGGATAAAAAATTGATATATATTTACGTAAACCGGGCGATATTTTGTCCGTTCAACTTAAATATAAAAACTACGCGAGGTACTAGACGATAACCTCGTAGGGGTCATTGACCAGCTAGTCGCTAATGCGATGCCGGCATCTCTACAGTAGTCCTCGACCAGTCAAGGGCCCAGGACTCGGTGTGGTCGGGGTCATTATGAACCCACTTTGGCGCGATGCCCAACGTGGTGAATGTGGCCCGACAATGTGTGTTACGCCGCTCTCGTCGTTCCTCCTGCGCCACCCTCTCGAGCATCATTAGGGTGATGCGTGATGACGTGCTGCTGCGGCGCCCGAGGTAATGCAGGAGGCGCCTGCCTAGGAGGGCTCCTCCTCCTTCACAGGCTTGTCACGCTAGTTGTAGCGTGGCGGTGACACCGGTCAGTCGAAACGTCCGAACATGCTATGTAGCGGGGAGGAGGGCTCCTCCTTCACGCGGCGTTCGGTTTGGAGGCCACAATTTCATGGGAGGGGAGGGGGGGGGGGGTCTCCTACTTTACTTGGTTGCGAGGGGCGACGCCAACTCCTCCTCGGCGTGGCGGGGAAGTAGCGAGGGAGGCACCGGACCACGGTTGCGGGGTGACCGCTCGAGGAGGAGCTCTAGGTATTGCGGGTACTACTCGTCCATGGCCGCGGCCTCCGCTAGGTGGGACGGCTGCTGGTCCTCCTCCTTGTCATGGTAGCAAAAATGTCAGATCGTGGAAATGTTCGGAACCAGGGCCAGATCGTGCTTAAGTTCTGAAAAAAAAGGACGGACCGCTTGCAGCTCCGTCCTAACACCGACGCGCTGATACAGCGATCTGTTTCTTGAAGCCATCGACATGTCGAACTATACCAGAGCATGGAGCACGGAGCATGGACCTAAAATTGTTTCTCTCGGCCAAACGCTGTGGACCTGAGTACTAGTAGTACCATGAAACCCGGCTGCGCAGCTCATAAAGTGAGAGTGTGCATCGTGACAACTTGTGGAAGACGACGCGTCCCTGCATGTTAAGTGAAGACGACGCCGCCGTCTTGGATCCGTTCGGCGAGGCATCGAGCGTCCACGACCACGGGGAACTCGGGAAACCGGTGGGCGGTGCCGTGCGTCAGTGCGTGTGCTCAGTGCACGCCCCGCGTTTGGCCTCACTTTTGCCTAGCAAGCGAACCCACCGGTCCATGTCCAACCCCCCGGGTTTTGGGGAATCCGGGTGTGGTCTGTGCCTACTCGCCAGAAACCAGAAACCAGCAACCAGAGCCCCCGCCCCTCTGTTTCCCCTGCATCTCGCTCCACGCTGAGGCCTTTTTTGATTCATAAGATAGGATTATTATAGAAATAGAAATCTTATAGAAAATAAGATGACATGTATTTCAAATCCTATAAATAGGAATAGGAAACAAGATGTCATTTGATTAACATCAAAGATATTTTTCCATTGAGTCTATGCTCCTTTTTATTTTTCTATAAAATATGGAGGATAGAAACTAATCCTATGTAGGAATAAGAATCCATTCCTATGAACCAAAGGGTAGAAAGCCTCAATCCATCCCCACGGGCGCGTATATAAACACACCTCGCCCCTGCTCGTTGTCGTCGGTACACACGTCGGCTCAACCTACGAGTTCAGCTCCTCACAAGCACAACCTCGGCTCGCGAGAGAGATCTACCCGTCCATCCGAAGCACAGGACCGAAAAGATGAGCTCGTCGGCGACCAAGAAGGGGGCGTCGATGGTGGTGGCGGCGGTGGAGGCGCTCAAGGACTACCACCGCGCCGTCGTCACCGGCCGACGCACCGTCCCGGCGTCCTTCTCCTCCACCTCCACGTCCCAGGCCGCGAGCGGCAGCGCGGGCGCCGTCGGCAGGGCTGCCCGGCCTGGGCGATCCGAGGAGGAGAAGCTGCACAAGGCGTATCACGTCGTCTGCTGGGGACCAAACTGATTTGTAGCAAACCATACGAATCCATTTTTGTTCGGGTGAATCCGGTTCCAGCCTCTCCATTTTTACTTGTCGCCTCTTGAGAATGGGTGTGTAAATTGAGATAATATATTTGCAAGATTTGGGATGTACTCGGTTCCCTGATGTGAGTGAAGAGTTGCATGGTGATAACGCAAATACAGTACGAAAAATGGCATCGTTCTGACCAAATCAACCTTACCAATCTCCAATCGGTTAAGAGAAGTTTCAGCAGCTCTGATGATCAGGTCTCACCAAATTTCAACGGTCATCCTCATCCTCACTGATTAAACGGTAGGACTATTACACATGACATTCAGATTGACGTGCGCACGAGATTTTTCTTTTTCTTTTGACGGGCAAAGCTATTTTTTTAGAACGAAGGCTCAAGTCGAGCTCGGCTTTGAATTAACAAAGCCATCAACTGGCCAGGATTACAGCAACCGCCAACTTACAAAAAAAAACATAGAAACAGCTAAAAGGATACATAGTGCTGTGCAAGCAGCTAAAAGGCTTCCTACCATCTACAAGCAAAGATGAAGAAACTAAAGAACAGGACCAGCTTGAAGACAATGAAGCCCTCCACCGAGTTCAATCCATCCCGTACACCAGCAAACTTTGCGGAGATCCAACTAGCATGTAAGGGAACGCTGACAGCTCCATTGACTCCAACCGCATCGTTGACAACATCCTGCAACTCCGAAGGGGCTCCCTAGCCCCTCGCCTGGCACGAGGCGCCGATCCGTCGGGCGATGCAAACACTCTCCCTAGAGCAAAGATGTACAACCGACGCCATTGCCGCCCGGAGAGCCTGACCAGGGCACCACTAACTCGCGCCGCCGAGCTCCACAAAGGCAAACATGGAGCCGGGGGGAACCAACACTCAAGGAAAAGCAAAAGCAAGGTGAGGCTGCTGGTGACCGAGCAGACATGGTTGGGAAGCCACTGACTTGGAGAAGAACCACCAAGACCCCGCCAACGCCAACCATGTCGCCACCGGACGCCCACCAACCAGATCGAACATGCCACCTCCCCATGCTCAACCGAAGGCGGCACCTCCATGGAGGTGGCGACGCCGCGAGCGTCGCTGCCGCCCAATCCAGGGGGATTTGGGTTTTCACCCCGGTGCACGAGCAGGGGAGAGAGGCAGAGGGGGGGGGGGGAAGGGGGCACCTTGACGGCGCCTACAGGTAGGAGACGGCGCCCTCAGGCGTCGCCGTCGTCGCGGCCGGCATGGCCAGCCGCGGATTTCTCCAGGTCCCCCATCTCCCCCACCCCTACCACAGACGCGACGCCGGCGACCAGGGCCAGCCGGGAGCCAGATCTGATAGGGGCCGAACGGATCGGGGGCGAAGGCGTCGGATCCAGGGCGGGCGCCCCCGCGGCACCGCGCCCCACAGCCACCACCCGCCGCCGCCTTGCCACCCGCGTGGCCAAGGGGGCGGCCAGCACCAGCGACGCCGCGGGCTGAAGACGACGACGCACCACCACCCGAGGCCGCCGCCCCGGCTCCGAATCCCCTGCGCGAAACAGGCGGACAAGATCCCCGGCGGACGCGCAGCTTTCCGGCGACTGCCTCCGATGGTGGCGAGGGAGAGGAGAAGGGGGGAGGGGCCGCCGACGGCGGCTAGGGTTAGCGCCGCCCGGGTCGCCCCTGCGGGAGCGACGCGGGGGTCGGGGGGGGGGGGGCAAAGCTATTTTCCCTCGGCATCTCGCTTCCTCTTCTTCTTCTTCTTCTTGTTCTTCTCCTCATTCTTCTTGCAGGGGTCTATGGCATCTCCCTTCCTCTTCTTCTTCTCCTCATTCTTCTTCTTGGAGGTGTCTATGGCATCTCGCTTCCTATTCTTCTTCTTTTTCTCCTCATTTTTCTTCTTGGAGGTGTCTATGGCATCTCGCTTCCTATTCTTCTTATTTTTCTTGTTCTTGGAGGTGTCTATGACATCTCGCTTCGTATTCTTCTTCAGGTTCTTATTCTCCTTCTCCTCATCCTTCTTCATGGAGGGGTCCTTGGCATCTTGCTTCCTCTTCTTCTTCCCCTCCTCATTCTTCTTCTTAGACTTAACCTCGGCATCTCGCTAAAGATGCAGGAGCACCTCGGCTGGCGGCGCTTGGCGCCACAGCCGCTGTTGCGCCGTCACTAGTAGAAAACGGAGCTTTAAAACTGGTTTGTAAGGGCCTTTAGTGCCGGTTATGGAACCGGCACTAAAGTTTCGGCACTAAAGCCCCCCCCCCTTTAGTACCGGTTCGGCACCAACCGGCACTAAAGTGCCACCACGTGGCGTGAGCTCATGCCCTGGTATGGGGGACCTTTAGTACCGGTTGGTGTTACCAACCGGTACTATAGGTTTTTTTTGAAAATTTTGGAATTTTTTTTGATTTTTAATTTTTCTGAATTATTTGATGATTTAGTCTCTAATCACCTCTCTTAACTGCTCAAGTGTGGATCACTCATTCCAAATCATCTAACTTCCCGACCGGTCACCCATCCCTCTCACTACTCCAGCCCAAGCACGCTTAACTTTCGGGTACTATTCTCCTTCGTTTCCAAGTCTGCACTTGTTGTTTTCCTAACAATAGTAAGATGTTAATCCTATTAACCCTCAGGAGTTTAGCTCGAGCATGAAGTCACACATTTCACCGTTTGAGTTTTGAAACTATTATTCTAAAAAAACAGTAATTATTTAGTAACGCTAATATTTCTTGAATAAGTTTGACCATAGTTTGATCAGATTTGACCAAAATTCAAAAAAATTGAAATAATTATTTAGTAACACTAATATTCTTGAATAATTATGTAGTAACATTAATACTTCTTGAATAAGTAGTTTGACCAGATTTAACCAATTTTTTTTAAAAAAAACTGAAATTTGACCATATCTTTTTTTCCTTTTGGAATTTGAGGATTCTAAAAAATTCCAAACAGGCCGTAGGCAGTCTCCATCGGATGCGGATTTTCGTGCTGAATTTTTTGATATATTATACTTTTTTTCCGACATTGTATGCAAAAGTTATAGCCGTTTTACATTTCCCTACACTTTTTGCAAAACATGTCCAAATTGTAGTTTTCAAATTTTCCTAACTAGTAGATATAGTAATATAACTACCTCTCGAAGGATTTTATTTTTTGAAGTTTTTATCATTTTCTTTTGATTTTTTCAGAACTGAAATGGCGACACACCGGGGGGGGGGGGGGGGGTAGAGTTTGAAAATTGCCCTATAGTGCCGGTTTGTATCACAAACCGGTACTATAGGTCAGACCCCTTTTTAGTACCGGTTCGTGCCACGAACCGGTACTAAAGGTGATCGTGGGGCCCCGGCATGACGCCAGCCTGCCACCACCCCTTTAGTATCGGTTTGTGCCACGAACCGGTACTAAAGGTTCAACACGAACCGGCATTAATGCAAATCCGTTCGAACCGGCACTAATGGTACCATTAGTACCGAGCCTAAATCAAACCGGCACTAATGTGCTTCACGTTTGACCCTTTTTCTACTAGCGCGTCTTGTGGCCGAGGTTGGCGAAGCAGTGGGCCATCCTGTTTCCTTCGCAGCCCACGTGCCTGACACTCACCTTGCCGAGCCGAGGGAGCATCTTGGCGATCGCCGTGAACTGCTCCTTGTCCTCCTTCGCCCTGAACCGCGCGCGGCTCGCGATGGCGTCGACGGTGGCCTTGAAGTCGCCCTCGATCGAAATGTTTCTCCAGCGGTTCTTCACCGCGAGCTTGAGTCCACACTTGAGCGCGACAAGCTCGGCGATTGAGCTCGTCGCCTTGCCGATGCGCCCCGCATAACCGAGCAAAAAGTTTCCCTCGCCGTCGCGGTACACGCCCCCGATGCTGGCGCTCCGGGACTTGCCCTTCGATGAGCCATCGAAGTTCAGCTTCAGCCCCGCCTTAGGCTTCTTCTGCCGATGGTTACCCGCAGGCATGTCGTTGCCGTAGCTCGTAGGCAGCGCCAGCGTGGGGCAGCGTTGGGGTCAGCAGACAGCAGAGTAGGGGAGGAAAGCGCGCGCTTGGAAAAGCAGACGAGGCGTCGGCCGAGCGAGGTAGACGATGCTCTCACCTTCGAGTAGGTGAGGGTATTTTGAGTTTGGCTAGCAAGGTTTCGGTCAGGGTATTTTGAGAAGGTGCTTGCTTGATTACTTCATTTGTTTGTTTTTTACTCCGTGTTGATTGCTCCCTCGAAGTACGTGCTAACCTTTGGGCTCCCCCAAGCACGCGTGCTGGCGTCTCCTCGATAGGTGGTCGCGAGCGGGAGCTCCTATTCGGCGCGTTCAGCACCGGGGAAGCGAACCGGCGCCTGCTGACAGCGCCAAGTGGGCCGGCCCACAGACGGAGCGAGCAGTAAACGGTCGCGTGAAAAAAGAAAGCGAAAATGTGGTAGAACCACGACTCGAACTCACGCAGCAAGGCAACGGAACTTTTCGGCTCAACACTACAGCTTCGGATGACTAGTTGTTCAAATCAAACACGAACTCTATAAGAACCATAAGAGCCGCGCCATTTATTGCACAAAAAAATACAGTTTACTCTATAACTTGTATTTTCGAATTTCTTAAATATTGTACGTTTTACTTTATAGCTTGAACAAGAGTTCATTGACTTTGAAAATAAGTTCATCAAATTTGAAAAAAGTTCATCAAATTTGGAAAAAGTTCATGAATTTTGAAAAGAGTTCATCCCGTTTATGAATAAAAAGTTCATCGCATTGGAAAAAAGTTCACAAATTTAAAAAAAGTTCATCGGATTTGAGAAAAGTTCATCGAATTTAGAAAAAGTTCATCGATTTTGAAAAGAGTTCATCAGATTTGAAAAAAAGTTCATCGATTTTTGAAAACAGTTCATCAAATTTGAAAAAAAGTTCAGCAAATTTTGAAAAAAGTTCATCAAATTTGAAAAAAGTTCATCGATTTTTGAAAAAAAGTTCATCGATTTTGACAACAGTTCATCAGATTCAATAAAAGTTCATCGGATTTGAATAAAAGTTCATCGGATTTGAATAAAAGTTCATCGAATTTGAAAAAAAGTTCACAAATCTGAAAAAAGTTCATCGAACTCGAAAGGAGAAAAAGGAAAACAGAAAATGAAAAAGGAAAAAAGGAAAACAGAAAAAGGTAAAAAGGTAAATGTAAAAGAAAGTAAAAGTTCATTCTAAACAAATAAAGTGTGTTTGCGTGCTGGTTGCACCCGCGGTACTACGTGCGTGAGGTCCCCGGTTCGCATCACAGCTAACACAGGTCTTTTTGCTGGCCGGCCCATCGCACGAGCGCTGCAGGCGCCGGTTGGCAAGCGGGCGCATATGCGCCAAATAGGAAAGCCCGTCGCGAGCCGCCCGACTGCTCGTGTGATGGGCCGGCCACAGTAATTATGTGTCACAGCACTACATAAGAACGCCACGACACTGGTAGAAAAAGGGCCTGTTGTCCCGGTTCGTAAGGGTCTTTTGTTCCGGTTCCTGAACCGGGACTAAAGGGTCGGTACTAATGCCATGTTCCTTTAGTCCCGGTTCAATCCAGAACCGGGACAGATGGGCCTCCACGTGGCCTGTGCGCGGAGCCCAGGTAGGAGGGCCTTTGGTCCCGGTTGGTGGCACCAACCGGGACCAATAGGCATCCACGCGTCAGCATTTCTGTGGCTGGGGTTTTTTTTGAAGGGGGGGGGGGGGGGTTGTGGGTTTTAGGGGTTAATTTAGGTGTTTCATATATTGTGTTAGCTACCTATAATTAATAGAGAGAAGTGTCCTTTCTTATGTTCGTGCTTGGTCGACGCTACGTACTATACATACGTATAGAGAGGACTAGACACGCTAACTAGTTATTAAGCAAACGAAGAAAACAAAAGATCGTCATGAACATATATGCATACAGAGAGAAGTGATATCGACCACCTCTCCTTCTCCGAGAGATTGATCGAACAACAATTTCATGTATATCTATCCGACACTACCGGCTACATATATACAATAATTATCACTTACAAATATAATCATACGGACTCATGGTCCACATAGTATTCTCCGTCTTCAGCGTGTTGGGGAACGTAGTAATTTCAAAAAAATTCCTACGCACACGCAAGATCATGGTGATGCACAGCAACGAGAGGGGAGAGTATTGTCTACGTACCCACGCAGACCGACTGCGGAAGTGTTGACACAACGTAGAGGAAGTATTCGTACTTCTTCCCGATCCGACCGATCCAAGCACCGTTACTCCGGCACCTCCGAGTTCTTAGCACACGTACAGCTCGATGACGATACCCGGGCTCCGATCCAGCAAAGCGTCGGGGAAGAGTTCCGTCAGCACGACGGCGTGGTGACGATCTTGATGTTCTACCGACGCAGGGCTTCGCCTAAGCACTACAATGATATGATCGAGGTGGAATATGGTGGCAGGGGCACCGCACACGGCTAAGGAACGATCTCAATGATCAACTTGTGTGTCTAGAGGTGCCCTCTGCCCCCGTATATAAAGGATCCAAGGGGAGGGGCTGGCCGGCCAAGGGAGGCGCGCCAGGAGAGTCCTACTCCCTCTGGGAGTAGGATTCCCCCCCCCCACTCCTAGTTGGAATAGGATTCCCCGAGGGGGAAAGAGAGAGAGGGGGCCGGCCACCTCTCCTAGTCCTAATAGGACTAGGGGAGGGGGGAGGCGCGCGGCCACCTTGAGCTGTCCCTTTCTCCTTTCCACTAAAGCCAATTAAGGCCATATGGCTCCCGGGGGGTTCCGGTAACCTCCCGGTACTCCGGTAAAATCCCGATTTCACCCGGAACACTTCCGATATCCAAATATAGGCTTCCAATATATCAATCTTTATGTCTCGACCATTTTGAGACTCCTCGTCATGTCCGTGATCACATCCGGGACTCCGAACTAACTTCGGTACATCAAAATGCATAAAATCATAACAACTGTCATCGTAACGTTAAGCGTGCGGCCCTACGGTTCGAGAACAATGTAGACATGACTGAGACACATCTCCGGTCAATAACCAATAGCGGGACCTGGATGCCCATATTGGCTCCTACATATTCTACGAAGATCTTTATCGGTCAGACCGCATAACAACATACGTTGTTCCCTTTGTCATCGGTATGTTACTTGCCCGAGATTCGATCGTCGGTATCCAATACCTAGTTCAATATCGTTACCGGAAAGTCTCTTTACTCGTTCCGTAATACATCATCTCGCAACTAACTCATTAGTCGCAATGCTTGCAAGGCTTTATGTGATGTGCTTTACCGAGAGGGCCCAGAGATACCTCTCCGACAATCGGAGTGACAAATCCTAATCTCGAAATACGCCAACCCAACATCTACCTTTGGAGACACCTGTAGAGCTCCTTTATAATCACCCAGTTATGTTGTGATGTTTGGTAGCACACAAAGTGTTCCTCCGGTAAACGGGAGTTGCATAATCTCATAGTCATAGGAACATGTATAAGTCATGAAGAAAGCAATAGCAACATACTAAACGATCGGGTGCTAAGCTAATGAAATGGGTCATGTCAATCAGATCATTCAACTAATGATGTGACCTCGTTAATCAAATAACAACACCTTGTTCATGGTTAGGAAACATAACCATCTTTGATTAACGAGCTAGTCAAGTAGAGGCATACTAGTGACACTAAGTTTGTCTATGTATTCACACATGTATTATGTTTCCGGTTAATACAATTCTAGCATGAATAATAAGCATTTATCATGATATAAGGAAATAAATAATAACTTTATTATTGCCTCTAGGGCATATTTCCTTCAGTCTCCCACTTGCACTAGAGTCAATAATCTAGATTACACAGTAATGATTCTAACACCCATGGAGCCTTGGTGTTGATCATGTTTTGCTCGTGGAAGAGGCTTAGTCAACGGGTCTGCAACATTCAGATCCGTATGTATCTTGCAAATCTCTATGTCTCCCACCTGGACTAGATCCCGGATGGAATTGAAGCGTCTCTTGATGTGCTTGGTCCTCTTGTGAAATCTGGATTCCTTTGCCAAGGCAATTGCACCAGTATTGTCACAAAAGATTTTCATTGGACCCGATGCACTAGGTATGACACCTAGATCGGATATGAACTCCTTCATCCGGACTCCTTTGTTCGCTGCTTCCGAAGCAGCTATGTATTCCGCTTCACATGTAGATCCCGCTACGACGCTTTGTTTAGAACTGCACCAACTGACAGCTCCACCCTTTAATGTAAACACGTATCCGGTTTGCGATTTAGAATCGTCCGGATCAGTGTCAAAGCTTGCATCAACGTAACCTCTTACGGTGAGATCTTTGTCACCTCCATATACGAGAAACATATCCTTAGTCCTTTTCAGGTATTTCAGGATGTTCTTGACCGCTGTCCAGTGATCCACTCCTGGATTACTTTGGTACCTCCCTGCTAAACTTATAGCAAGGCACACATCAGGTCTGGTACACAGCATTGCATACATGATAGAGCCTATGGCTGAAGCATAGGGAACATCTTTCATTTTCTCTCTATCTTCTGCAGTGGTCGGGCATTGAGTCTGACTCAACTTCACACCTTGTAACACAGGCAAGAACCCTTTCTTTGCTTGATCCATTTTGAACTTCTTCAAAATCTTGTCAAGGTATGTGCTTTGTGAAAGTCCAATTAAGCATCTTGATCTATCTCTATAGATCTTTATGCCTAATATGTAAGCAGCTTCACCGAGGTCTTTCATTGAAAAACTCTTATTCAAGTATCCCTTTATGCTATCCAGAAATTCTATATCATTTCCAATCAGCAATATGTCATCCACATATAATATCAGAAATGCTACAGAGCTCCCACTCACTTTCTTGTAAATACAGGCTTCTCCGAAAGTCTGTATAAAACCAAATGCTTTGATCACACTATCAAAGCGTTTATTCCAACTCCGAGAGGCTTGCACCAGTCCATAAATGGATCGCTGGAGCTTGCACACTTTGTTAGCTCCCTTTGGATCGACAAAACCTTCCGGTTGCATCATATACAACTCTTCTTCCAGAAATCCATTCAGGAATGCAGTTTTGACATCCATCTGCCAAATTTCATAATCATAAAACGCGGCAATTGCTAACATGATTCGGACAGACTTAAGCATCGCTACGGGTGAGAAGGTCTCATCGTAGTCAACCCCTTGAACTTGTCGAAAACCTTTTGCGACAAGTCGAGCTTTATAGACAGTAACATTACCGTCAGCGTCAGTCTTTTTCTTGAAGATCCATTTATTCTCAATTGCTTGCCGATCATCGGGCAAGTCAACCAAAGTCCATACTTTGTTCTCATACATGGATCCCATCTCAGATTTCATGGCTTCAAGCCACTTTGCGGAATCTGGGCTCACCATCGCTTCTTCATAGTTCGTAGGTTCATCATGATCTAGTAGCATGACTTCCAGAACTGGATTACCGTACCACTTTGGCGCGGATCTTACTCTGGTTGATCTACGAGATTCAGTAGTATCTTGTTCTGAAGTTTCATGATCATTATCATTAACTTCCTCACTTATTGGTGTAGGTGTCGCAGAAACAGTTTTCTGTGATGTACTACTTTCCAACAAGGGAGCAGGTACAGTTACCTCGTCAAGTTCTACTTTCCTCCCACTCACTTCTTTCGAGAGAAACTCCTTCTCAAGAAAGTTTCCGAATTTAGCAACAAAAGTCTTGCCTTCGGATCTGTGATAGAAGGTGTATCCAATAGTTTCCTTTGGATATCCTATGAAGACACATTTCTCCGATTTGGATTCGAGCTTATCAGGTTGAAGCTTTTTCACATAAGCATCGCAGCCCCAAACTTTCAGAAACGACAACTTTGGTTTCTTGCCAAACCATAGTTCATAAGGCGTCGTCTCAACGGATTTTTATGGTGCACTATTTAACGTGAATGCGGCCGTCTCTAGAGCGTATCTCCAAAACGATAGCGGTAAATCAGTAAGAGACATCATAGATCGCACCATATCTAGTAAAGTACGATTACGACGTTCGGACACACCATTACGCTGTGGTGTTCCGGGTGGCGTGAGTTGCGAAACTATTCCACAATTTTTCAAATGTACACCAAACTCGTAACTCAAATATTCTCCTCCACGATCGGATCGTAGAAACTTTATTTTCTTGTTACGATGATTTTCAACTTCACTCTGAAATTCTTTGAACTTTTCAAATGTTTCATACTTATGTTTCATTAAGTAGATATACCCATATCTGCTTAAGTCATCTGTGAAGGTGAGAAAATAACGATATCCGCCACGAGCCTCAACATTCATCGGACCACATACATCTGTATGTATGATTTCCAACAAATCTGTTTCTCTCTCCATAGTACCGGAGAACGGTGTTTTAGTCATCTTACCCATGAGGCACGGTTCGCAAGTACCAAGTGATTCATAATCAAGTGGTTCCAAAAGTCCATCATTATGGAGTTTCTTCATGCGCTTTACACCGATATGACTTAAACGGCAGTGCCACAAATAAGTTGCACTATCATTATCAATTCTGCATCTTTTGGCTTCTACATTATGAATATGTGTATCACTACTATCGAGATTCAACAAGAATAGACCACTCTTCATGGGTGCATGACCATAAAATATATTACTCATATAAATAGAACAACCATTATTCTCTGATTTAAATGAATAACCGTCTCGCATTAAACAAGATCCAGATATAATGTTCAAGCTCAACGCTGGCACCAAATAACAATTATTTAGGTCTAATACTAATCCTGAAGGTAGATGTAGAGGTAGCGTGCCGACTGCGATCACATCAACTTTGGAACCGTTTCCCACGCGCATCGTCACCTCGTCCTTAGCCAATCTTCGCTTAATCCGTAGTCCCTGTTTCGAGTTGCAAATATTAGCAACAGAACCAGTATCAAATACCCAGATGCTACTGCGAGCATTAGTAAGGTACACATCAATAACATGTATATCACATATACCTTTGTTCACCTTGCCATGCTTCTTATCCGCCAAATACTTGGGGCAGTTCCGCTTCCAGTGACCAGTCTGCTTGCAGTAGAAGCACTCAGTTTCAGGCTTAGTTCCAGACTTGGGTTTCTTCTCCTGAGCAGCAACTTGCTTTCCGTTCTTCTTGAAGTTCCCCTTCTTCTTCCCTTTGCCCTTTTTCTTGAAGCTACTGGTTTTGTTAACCATCAACACTTGATGCTCCTTCTTGATTTCTACCTCCGCAGCTTTCAGCATTGCGAAGAGCTCGGGAATAGTCTTGTTCATCCCTTGCATATTATAGTTCATCACGAAGCTCTTGTAGCTTGGTGGCAGTGATTGGAGAATTCTGTCAATGACGCAATCATCTGGAAGATTAACTCCCATCTAAATCAAGTGATTATTATACCCAGACATTTTGAGTATATGCTCACTGACAGAACTGTTCTCCTCCATCTTGCAGCTATAGAACTTATTGGAGACTTCATATCTCTCAATCCGGGCATTTGCTTGAAATATTAACTTCAACTCCTGAAACATCTCATATGCTCCATGACGTTCAAAACGTCATTGAAGTCCCGATTCTAAGCCGTAAAGCATGGCACACTGAACTATCGAGTAGTCATCAGCTTTGCTCTGCCAGACGTTCATAACATCTGGTGTTGCTCTAGCAGTAGGCCTGGCACCCAGCGGTGCTTCCAGGACGTAATTCTTCTGAGCAGCAATGAGGATAATCCTCAAGTTACGGACCCAGTCCGTGTAATTGCTACCATCATCTTTCAACTTTGCTTTCTCAAGGAACGCATTAATATTCAACGGAACAACAGCACGAGCCATCTATCTACAATCAAACATAAACAAGCAAGATACTATCAGGTACTAAGTTCATGATAAGTTTAAGTTCAATTAATCAAATTACTTAAGAACTCCCACTTAGATAGACATCCCTCTAATCCTCTAAGTGATCATGTGATCCAAATCAACTAAACCATGTCCGATCATCACGTGAGATGGAGTAGTTTCATTGGTGAACATCACTATGTTGATCATATCTACTATATGATTCACGCTCGACCTTTCGGTCTCCGTGTTCCGAGGCCATATCTGTATATGCTTGGCTCGTCAAGTATAACCTGGGTATTCCGCGTGTGCAACTGTTTTGCACCCGTTGTATTTGAACGTAGAGCCTATCACACCCGATCATCACGTCGTGTCTCAGCACGAAGAACTTTCGCAACGGTGCATACTCAGGAAGAACACTTCTTGATAATTTAGTGAGAGATCATCTTATAATGCTACCGTCAATCAAAGCAAGATAAGATGCATAAAAGATAAACATCACATGCAATCAATATAAGTGATATGATATGGCCATCATCATCTTGTGCTTGTGATCTCCATCTCCGAAGCACCGTCATGATCACCATCGTCACCGGCGCGACACCTTGATCTCCATCGTAGCATCGTTATCTTCTCGCCAATCTTATGCTTCCACGACTATCGCTACCGCTTAGTGATAAAGTAAAGCATTACATCGCGATTGCATTGCATACAATAAAGCGACAACCATATGGCTCCTGCCAGTTGCCGATAACTCGGTTACAAAACATGATCATCTCATACAATAAAATTTAGCATCATGTCTTGACCATATCACATCACAACATGCCCTGCAAAAACAAGTTAGACGTCCTCTACTTTGTTGTTGCAAGTTTTACGTGGCTGCTACGGGCTTAAGAAAGAACCAATCTCACCTATGCATCAAAACCACAACGATAGTTTGTCAAATAGACTCCGTTTTAACCTTCGCAAGGACCGGGCGTAGCCACACTCGGTTCAACTAAAGTTGGAGAGACAGTCGCCCGCAAGCCACCTATGTGCAAAGCACGTTGGGGGAACCGGTCTCGCGTAAGCGTACGCGTAATGTTGGTCCGGGTTGTCTCGTCCAACAATACCGCCGAACCAAAGTATGACATGCTGGTAGGCAGTATGACTTATATCGCCCACAACTCACTTGTGTTCTACTCGTGCAAATAACATCAAACCATAAAACCTAGGCTCGGATGCCACTGTTGGGGAACGTACTAATTTCAAAAAAATCCTACGCACACGCAAGATCATGGTGATGCACAGCAACGAGAGGGGAGAGTATTGTCTACGTACCCACGCAGACCGACTGCGGAAGCGTTGACACAACGTAGAGGAAGTAGTCATACGTCTTCCCGATCCGACCGATCCAAGCACCGTTACTCCGGCACCTCCGAGTTCTTAGCACACGTACAGCTCGATGACGATCCCCGGGCTCCGATCCAAAAAAGCGTAAACGATATGATCGAGGTGGAATATGGTGGCAGGGGGCACCGCACACAGCTAAGGAACGATCTCAATGATCAACTTGTGTGTCTAGAGGTACCCCCTGCCTCCGTATATAAAGGAGCCAAGGGGGAGGGGGCCGCCGGCCAGGAGGAGGGCGCAGGAGGAGTCCTACTCCTACCGGGAGTAGGTCTCCCCCCCAATCCTAGTTGGACTAGGATTCCCCGAGGGGGAAAGAGAGAGAGGGGGGCCGGCCACCTCTCCTAGTCCTAATAGGACTAGGGGAGGGGGGAGGCGCGCGGCCACCTTGGGCTGCCCCTTTCTCCTTTCCACTAAAGCCCATTAAGGCCCATATGGCTCCCGGGGGGGTTCCGGTAACCTCCCGGTACTCCGGTAAAATCCCGATTTCACCCAGAACACTTCCGATATCCAAATATAGGCTTCCAGTATCAATCTTTATGTCTCGACCATTTCGAGACTCCTCGTCATGTCCTTGATCACATCCGGGACTCCGAACTAACTTCGGTACATCAAAATGCATAAACTCATAATAACTGTCATCATAATGTTAAGCGTGCGGAACCTACGGTTCGAGAACAATGTACACATGACTGAGACACATCTCCGGTCAATAACCAATAGCGGGACCTGGATGCCCATATTAGCTCCTACATATTCTACGAAGATCTTTATCGGTCAGACCGCATAACAACATACGTTGTTCCCTTTCTCATTGGTATGTTACTTGCCCGAGATTCGATCGTCGGTATCCAGTACCTAGTTCAATCTCGTTACCGGCAAGTGTCTTTACTCGTTCCGTAATACATCATCTCGCAACTAACTCATTAGTCGCAATGCTTGCAAGGCTTTATGTGATGTGCATTACCGAGAGGGCCCAGAGAGACCTCTCCGACAATCGGAGTGACAAATCCTAATCTCGAAATACGCCAACCCAACATCTACCTTTGGAGACACCTGTAGAGCTCCTTTATAATCACCCAGTTATGTTGTGACGTTTGGTAGCACACAAAGTGTTCCTCCGGTAAACGGGAGTTGCATAATCTCATAGTCATAGGAACATGTATAAGTCATGAAGAAAGCAATAGCAACATACTAAACGATCGGGTGCTAAGCTAATGAAATGGGTCATGTCAATCGGATCATTCAACTAATGATGTGACCTCGTTAATCAAATAACAACACCTTGTTCATGGTTAGGAAACATAACCATCTTTGATTAACGAGCTAGTAAAGTAGAGGCATACTAGTGACACTAAGTTTGTCTATGTATTCACACATGTATTATGTTTCCGGTTAATACAATTCTAGCATGAATAATAAACATTTATCATGATATAAGGAAATAAATAATAACTTTATTATTGCCTCTAGGGCATATTTCCTTCACAGCGATCACGTGGTCAAGAAAGAATGCCGCCAATTCCTCTTGAATTGCTCGCATGCGAGCTGGTGCTAGGAGTTCATCCCGCTTCCGAAACATCTAATTTGAAGAAGGGGGTCAATACATATATATATATATATATATATATATATGTGAATGAATGAAACTCAACACAAATGATGTTAATAAAATAAAATTGTGAATGTTGTTATTTACATACTTCATATTGTTCATCAGTGTAGCCCCGCTCACAGGTCGTGTGGCGGATGGACTCGCAAACGTAGTATCCACAGAAATCATTCCCTTGTTCCTGCCACAACCACTTTACAAGAAATAGAGGTTAATCAAACTGATAAGCAAGAATGCCAAATGGAATTGATGAAATTAGCGCTTGAATCAATAGGAGATGCGCGGAACATACTACTATAGTACTTACTTTCAGGTGTCTAAATTGCAGCTTCTTCAGGAGTCTTGGAGTTTTTTTGGTGATTTTTTTCCAAACCCTGCCAGACAAAGAAAACAATTACTTGATATATCAGGAAATGAACAAAGTTGCTGATATGGTGGATAATGATCGATTTAACTTACTTCTCGAGCATTTGAGTCATGTCCGCATAGTCCTGGGGATCTTTTCGTCTTGAGTCTAAGACGGTTACTAGTCCCTGCTCAAGCTTAATCTCTAGGAGAATATAGTGAAAACTGTACACGCATGCATAACTCATCAATTACATTACTATAACCTTGACTAATATATAAGGGAAACCGAATACGCACAAGACAGTAACACTCACTTGAAGTTGTAAGGAAAGAGTATTATATCTTTGTTTTCATTTATTTCCAACGATCGTAGCAAGTTGGCCTCGGTATCTGCGACATGAAATTTAACCTCAGTTGCATCTATGAGATATGTGTTAATGAACCCAATATCACCGACCTGTCTTTTCTTCAATTCGGCGATCTTCAATCTGCATAGTATAGTGAGGATGATTATAAATACATGCAATGAAAGAGCTGAGCTACATAGAGAGACTTAATGACAGAAGTACTACTACTTACAGACAGTAGCAGGTGACTGTTGCTTTATCGAGGGCCAATTGATTGAAAAACTGAAAGAACTCCTCAAATGGAACAGGCAACAGTTCAATTCCAACGAGGTCATGCTCCTTTTTAACTCTCACATACAAAGTACTCCTCCCCCCAGACTCTCTGCAGATTTTCAAGTACCAATCATGCAATCTTCGCATCATCATTGATAGAGATCTTTCATCTTTGATGAGAGGCTTCCCGTACTCGTATCTTTGTATCTACATCTCCATGAAATCATAATGTACATTCGGGCAGGTAATTGCCAAGATTGCTATAACCGGGCACCATCCTCGGATTATTAGCGACGATGTCGCTAGGCACCTTGAGCGGGGGGCACGATTGCTTCACTTGTTCGCCGAGCTGGGCAATTTGTTTCCCAGCTCGTCGTTCTTTCAGCCTTTGATCACTGAAAGTAATTCCCGACCGCTCCGCTTCAGCAAATTTCTTTCCAATAATGCGCTCATAGTTTCCTTTCGGCGGAGACTAGGGTGGTTTTGTCTGGGCAGCCAGAGTGCACTTCGCTTTCACCGGATCTACCTTCTCCTCCGGAGGTGGATGTTTCTTTGCTTTCACCCCTTCAAAGAAGTTCCTCACTTCTTCTCGCGTGATCTCGGCGTTCTCCTCCGGGGTCCTCTCGTATGGTAACTTCTCTGGAGTCTTTAGAGAAGGACCGAATCTGTATGTCCTCTCGCCTCTGGCTGTACTGCTAGACGCCGGCAGAGCAGACAGAGCGGTTGTCTTCTTTACTTGCTTACGAGGCGGAGGAGAAGGACTACAACACGCCGGAGCAGCCGGAGCGGCGGCAGGTCTCTTCCTCCCTTGCTGACGAGGCGGAGAAGGAGGAGGTTGGCTGCTCAGGCGCGCCGGCGCAGGCGGAGAAGGATGTGGAGTGCCGCCACGCGCCGGAGAAGGAGCCGGCCGAGTGCCCTGATCATCACTCGCCGGAGGAGGAGGCGGTGGAGGAGGCGGAGTGCCCTGACTCGCCGGAGGAGGAGGCGGTGGAGGAGGCGGAGTGCCCTAACTTGCCGGAGGAGGAGGAGGAGGAGGAGGCGTCCAGTTCGGAAGGTTGATGAGCTCCTTCCGCCATAGGCATGGAGTCTTCAGAGCAGAACCCAGCCTAGTCTCCCCTTCACCAATAGTGTCGTGGTTTTGTCATGGCAGATGTCCTAGAGAAAGGACTTAGTCGTAGAGCCATCGCAACGGGTTAGCTTGAAGGGGTTAAAGCGGACACAGGGACGCAAGAGAGTTTATACTAGTTCGGCCCCTTCGATGAAGGTAAAAGCCTACGTCTAGTTGTGATGGGATTGATGGGGTTTCGATGACTAGGGAGCAAACAAGCTTCGCCTATGTCTCGAGTTGTTGTCTGTTGTCTGGACCGCCGCCGGGTCATCCCCTTATATACACGGGTGACGCCCGTCGGTTTACAGATTCCCAATACCGGCTCATAGATGTGTCCGGTTTGGTCTCTATTTATTCCTAACTTACAATACAAGTTACATACCAACGCCGGTTTACGGATACAGGCCTTGAACCGACTATGGGCCTTGAGCCCTCATCTGCCTTCTTGGGTTTCAACATAGTTAACTACTGAAGAAGTTAACCCGGCCTAGATAGGCCAGTTTACGCCCGGTAGTGATATCCTCAACATTAGGCCCCAGATTGATTTGAACAGGTTCATGTCAATCCTTAGCAAAAATCTTCATCTTCAACACCTTCTTGTAGTTTGTTGAATCGCCGTGATGTCATCTTCTCTGGTCGTTGTAAACCGGCGTGATGTCACCTGTTATAAAGAAACTTATCCATGATACCTTTTTTGTTTAATAGGTCTGCGATAATCGAGGCGATAGCTCCGTTTCCAGACCCACGGTTCCTTGATTTTCGCGCCTGACACATGCCCCTTGCCTTATAAATAAGACCGAAGGGTCATTTCTTTTTCCCCTTCGTGCCCTTCTGCTTCGTCTTCCTCGCGTCGTCCAGCTTCGGAGCTCCGCCGCCGTCGATGACTTCTGCTCCAACCTTGGCCGCTGCATCACCCTGATTGTACCAGAGCATCGCAGCGACCTTCTGTTTCTTCCTCGGCTCCGGTGAGTTCTTCACCTTTTCCTCCGTAGATCCGTTCTAGGGTTTCCAAGTTCTTCAGTGTTCATCATCTGCTTCCTACTCATATGATAGATCCTAGATGAACCTGTGAACCTTTGCTCTGTGTAGCGGTAGTTCTTAGCATCTGCCTTTACTTATATGCCTCAAGACCATAGATCTACATGTATCTCTGCCCATTGATTCGGTATTGTTCTTTTTTGAACCTTGAATATTTTCCTTCTTTTCTGAACTTGCTTCAGATCCGTCGCTGTAGAGAAATCTTGTGAAATCTGTTTCTGTACACTTATCTATCCGCAATCTCAACTGTTTTAATGCTTAGATCCGGCGGTTTAATCTTTGTAGAAAAATTGCCAAACTGGTATATACCATTAGTCCCCTTGTTGAACCGCCAGATGTTGTTGCTTCATAAAACTCTGGTTTAGATAGAGCTGTCTCCGGTTTAACATTGTACATACTAGTGCACCTTAATAAATGCATTCTTGAACCGGAATTACCTATCTTGTAGATTTCATCATGGCCAAGCAAGTATATGAGTGCAACTGGGTTCCTTCTCGCGTCACAGAGACTCAACTGAATAATTTAGTCCTGATCGGCGCTTTAGGCACCAAAAACACCATACATTGGAGAGCTCCTGGCAAAGAATGCCCTCCCACACCTCAAGAAGGAGAGGTCCTCGTTGTCGTAGATCACTTAGCCCGGGGCTTTAAGCCGCCCGGTTCTAAATTTTACCGGGACGTTTTAGCCGATTTTCAACTCCACCCACAAGACACTGGTCCCAACTCGGTTACAAACATGTGTCACTTCCAAGTGCTCTGTGAGGTGATTTTTCAAGAGGAGCCCACAGTGGAGTTGTTCAGAGACTGTTTCCATCTAAACCGCCGTACTGAGTTTTCTGACGGTTCCAATACGGAATTGGGCGGTGTGGCGATTCAGAAAAGGAAAGAGGTCACATACCCTCACGCCAAGCTACACAACCACCCCAAAGAGTGGAATCAAACATGGTTCTATTGCAGAGACACCTCCCCTGCTGGTGAAAATCCTTTGCCTGGCTTTCGTCCGGAGCGGCTTAGCAATACACACCCCTTTCCGCAAAGGTTGACTGCCAAGGAGAGAAGCAAATACGCTCCTCAACTGTCCAAGCTCAGAGCCTTCATGGCCAATGGTTCAATAGGAGTTGATCTCGCTCGCTGTTGGATATCGTGGAGCATACTGCCCCTTAGTCAATGCTCGGGTTTGAGGTTTGATGTGCGAGTATACTGGCAGTGTTGATGACCCATTGCGACATGCTAACATCCAGCTTACCGACGAAGAAATCACAGAGGCTGTGAATAAAATGCTGAATGAACCGGAACACGTCTGTGCTCGAACCGGCTTGCTTCCCTTCTGTGCCCCCAACAAACCGCCAGCTGTAAGAGTTTGATTGTTCTTTTTTCTGAACCTATTATTGATATATCTGGTCATTGTTTAATATCAATGCCTGCTTAAACAGGGCAATGATCCGTTTTGGAGCAAGAAACTGCCGCAGGAGAAATCAGAAAAACCAGACAAACCGGAAAGATCAATCCGACAAAAGACTAAAGCTGTGAAGAAGACTACCCACAGGAAAAGAACCACTGCATCCTCTGATCCGGCCGCTGATGACGATGTGGGTAACCCAGACCTTGAGGTAGAACTTGGTTCACTTAGCTTATTTTTCACGTGCCTTATTGATGATGATATTTGTCAGGATGATGCCGAAGCCAGTCATGCTGATGTTGTAGAGGTAATTATTCTTTCCTCCGATTCAGATCCTTTGCCTTCACTAAAAATCCGTCAGGAAAACCGGAAGGTTAAATTTTCTCATCCTCTTGCTTACTTGGATCCCAAATTTCTTATGAAAACCCAATAGCACGAAGCTCGCCGCACGACCCGGCATAGTGGCCAGGTAGTTACCTCCGCCGGTTTACCGAATAGTCCGGTTCGGGAACGCCATTCAGAGGTCTCTAATTTGCCTGTCAGTGCTTGTCCTAAAATGGGCTGTTTTCGTCAACCTCTTAATCCGTCTGACTCCGATTATCAGGTCACTTCCCATTCATCATCTGGCGAGTCATCAGCTACCCAGCTGCCGCCGCTCAAAATGGTGCTTGGGTAAGCCATACTTATCATAATGCTTCTGGTGTATTACTTTGTAGCATATACTCTACTGACCTTTGTTACTCCTTTCAGGGCCAAGCCTAAGCCAAGAAAGAAGGCTCGCCTAGATAAAGCGGCCGAAGAAGATGCTATTCCTGAACCGGACAGAGTACTCAACCCTGAAGCGGCCATCCATGAGGATGTGCCAAACGACCCACCACCACAAGATGATGATTTTATTACTGAAGAGAGACATGTTGATACCTCCGGTCCTGTTGACCAGCCCAGAAGCCCCATCCGGATTGAGAAATCCACCAGTCCGTCCAAGTCTACTGATAAACTGACGGCCCAAATGCAAACCGGCGACGCCAAGGATGATGAAGTTGTTATTACTGGCATTGGCCATACAGAGGCAAGCAATCATGTTGCTTTGTCTAAACATACTGCCAAGGAAGAATTTGCTGCCTTTGGCAAGGGCAAGTGGAATGTTGATCTGGCGACGTATGCTGCTCTAAACGCCCAAGACATCCATTCCGGCTATCTGAACCGGCTGTATACCAGTCGTGACTATGAAGCCGGTCTGGTTAACATGATGAAAGATAAATATGAGGTAACTTCCATATGCTCTTTCCTGCTTGTATGCTTCAATTCTTGCTGACTCGCCTAGCCCCCAAGGACTGGTTTGTAATCTTCTTTCAAACCGGGACTTACTAATATAAATCTTAATGCCTCGAAATTCACTGATGTAGCCCCCAAGGGCCGGTTCAACTTAGTGTAGTTAAACCGGGACTTAAGTAATTAATATCGCCGCATCATAACTTATTTGAACAAATAGCCATTAGCCCCCAAGTGCCAAGTTGAATACTTGTATTGAGCTTGGGACTTTATAATCAAGTGAAATATGAAGATCAAATAGGCATTAGCCCCCAAGCGCCAAGTGCATAACTTGTTATGTGGTTGGTGCTTCAATTCTTGCACTGCTTGCTGAATCCTATAACTGTCTGTATGTAGGCTGAGCTGAAGACAAAAGAGAACCAAATCGCCGATCTCCAAGAAAATCTGAAGTCCCAACAGACTGAAACCTCAAAAGCAAAAGAGGAGTTGACCAGCGCCTTAAGCGTCATGGAACAGCTTAAGAAGGATTTCAAGAAGGAGCGGGCGGATTGGGCTACTGGAAAATCCACTTTGACCAAATGAGCAGAAGACGCCGAGCCTGCACTAAAACTGGTGGTGGATGAACTGACTAGCATAAAGCGGCACGTGCATGCCATGATCGCTGCTATCTTTGGTAAGCCGGTTTGATTTCTGAATTGATTCTGCCATCTTACAGAGCTGCCGGTTTGTTAACCCTTTGTGATATTTCAGGGACACACATTGGTCATTTGGGGTCAGATGCGCGGAAGAAATTGAAAGCCGCCTATACGTTGATCGAACAACTGTACACTGGTGCACAGCGGATCATCTGTACTGCATCCCACAACAAGCCGGCGCCCACTTTGATTCAGGACACTCTGCAGAAACTGTCGGCGCTTCCTGCTCGGGTTGAAGAGCTGAAGAAATCTGCTGCTCGAACCGGTGCGATCAATGCCTTAATCCAGGCAAAAGCTTGGGTGCCGGATTTTGATCCTATTGAAGCGGCTCAGGGCTATCCCAGCTTGAAGGAAGACGGGTCAGAGTTTAGTGAAGTGGATCTGCGAGCAATAAACCGGGAGGTGCGTCCGCTAGCTTGTCAATTGGCTGAGGAAGCAGACTTGTCTCATTATCAAGCCCAATATGACAATCAAAACAAGCGAGTAGCTGCACCAATTCATGAAGCGGAAAATCTTATCCCTCCATTCCGTAAGCATACTTACGCTCCCGATATTGAACCGTCATTGCTGATCGATGATGAAGCTGTCTTTCGAGCATTAATGGGAATCGACTGGACAACTGTTGATTTCCAGCCGCTGGGTAGAGAAACTGAAGTTGAAGCGGCGCGGGATGACCTACAGCCATCAGGCCAGGCTGGTGACCAAGCTTGAACCGAAGCCGGTTTAAACTGCTTCTCCTGTGAAAAACAATGATCTTGTTTTGGGCACCGTGTTGCCTTGTAATAGGATAGCTGATACTCTTGATCTTAATATGCCTTCGTGCATAACCACTGCAACTTGTGCTTCCTTTTGGGTGATGAACGTTCCAAAGTATTTTCTACAAGATAAAAAATCTTAAAGTGCCACCGCGGTTGTACCGTCAGGCGGAGTATGATGTCTACACATGTAAAATCAAAATATCTGAAATTTAAGCATATGATCAAATCTTTGAGATACATAATACCTGCCATCGTTGGGCATGAAATTGGCTTAGCCAATCTTGAAGCGGAGGTTTCATAAACCCACACTGTTGGAGGACATAACAACTCCTGTATATATAATGCCGGTTTACCATGTAAACCGTGCCGGGTTATAATAAAACACCGTGTTACTCCGTAATAGGATGTTAACAAAAAATAAAACCGAGCAAATAGTCTCCGGATTAAAAATGGACCGTGTTCCGTCAATTGACAATGTGAACCGGTTTAAATTTTGTCAGTTTAAAAAACGCAACAAAAAGAAAGAAATATCTATCAAAAAATTGTGAAGCAAAGGCAATGATAAAACTGTTCGCAAAAAGAGGCTTATTTGAGCCGATCAGATGGCGTTACCATGGTCGGACATGACCAAGCTCCCGATAGGTGTAGCTATAGTTCAAGTCAGCCAGGTCCCCAAATGAAACCGTGGCATTTATGCCGATCAAGAGGCGTGGCAATGGTTCGGGTTCGACCAAGGCCCCAAGTGATTCTGTGGCTTTAGGTCGATCAAGAGGCGTGACTGGTTCAGACGTGACCAAGTCCCCAAGTGATCTGGTGGCTCTCGCCTATCAAGAGGTGTTGCATTGGTTCGGACACGACCAAGCCCCCAAGTGATATAACATGATGCTTTTGAAAAGCTAACTTAAGGGGTAAACTGGAGGCCGCTTAGAACAACTCCGTGTAACCACACATGATGTAAAAGAACAGATACCCCGCTTTAGCTGAGGCTCCGGTTTATTATATTTAATCATAATATATACATCGTTGTAATATGTACATAAGTAGAGCTAATGGCTCAGGTATAGTAAGGCCGAAGATGAGCTATGTTCCACGGCCTGTTGGTCTCTTCCTCTGATGTACGTGAGTCTTTATGCTCTTGAATATTGATCAGATAGTATGACCCGTTGTGCAGATTCTTGCTGACCACAAAAGGTCCCTCCCAAGGTGGGGACAGCTTATGCATATCAGTCTGGTCTTGAATGAGCCGAAGCACCAAATCTCCTTCCTGAAAGGCTCTGGTTCTGACTTGGCGACTGTGATAACGATGAAGATCCTGTTGGTAAATCGCCGAGCGGATGGCTGCTATGTCACGTTCTTCATCCAACAGGTCCAAAGCGTCTTGCCGTGCTGTATCGTTGTCCGCTTTCAACATAAGCCGCCACACGAGGTGAGTCATGACGGATATCACTCGGGAGAACCGCCTCCGCTCCGTAGACCATGAAGAATGGCGTGTATCCTATTGATCTGTTGGGTGTAGTATTGATGCTCCATAACACAGATGGTAACTCTTCTACCCAACAACCCGGCGTTCTCTGCAAAGGAACCATAAGCCGGGGCTTGATGCCTCTCAAGATCTCTTGATTAGCCCTTTCTGCTTGACCATTGGACAGTGGGTGTGCCACTGATGAAACGTCAAGCCGAATGTGCTCCCGTTCACAGAACTCCTTCATGGCACCCTTGGACAAATTGGTACCATTATCCGTGATGATACTGTGTGGAAAGCCAAACCGGAAAATCACTTTTTTGATGAACTGAACCGCCGTGGCCGCATCACACTTGCTAACAGGTTCTGCTTCCACCCACTTTGTAAACTTGTCAACCGCCACCAGGAGGTAGGTCTTCTTATCTTTGGACCTTTTGAAAGGCCCAACCATATCCAGCCCCCAAGTCGCAAACGGCCAAGTAATTGGAATCATTCTCAATTCTTGAGCCGGCACATGAGCACGTCTTGAAAACTTTTGGCAACCGTCACATCGTCTGACCAGATCCTCCGCATCAGCATGAGCAGTTAACCAATAGAAGCCATGGCGAAACGCTTTAGCTACCAAAGATTTTGAACCGGCGTGGTGACCACAATCTCCTTCGTGGATCTCACGCAAAATTTCACAGCCTTCTTCAGGAGACACACAGCGTTGAAACGCCCCTGACACACTGCAATGATGCAACTCGCCATTAACAATAGTCATGGACTTGGACCGCCGGATTATCTGTCGGGCCAGAGTCTCATCCGCTGGTAACTCGCCCCGGTTCATGTACGCCAGGTAAGGGAGCGTCCAATCCGGAATGACATGAAGAGCTGCCACCAATTGAGCCTCCGGATCAGGAATAGCCAAATCCGCTTCACCAGGGAGCTTGACCGACGGGTTGTGCAGTACATCCAGAAAAACATTGGGAGGGACCGGTTTGCGCTGAGAGCCCAGCCGGCTTAAAGCGTCCGCCGCTTCATTCTTCTGTCGGTCCACGTGGTCCACCTGATAGCCTTTAAAGTGACCTGCAACAATATCCACCTCACGATGATACGCTGCCATGAGTGGGTCCTTGGAATCCCAAGTGCCAGATACTTGTTGAGCCACGAGGTCCGAGTCACCGAAGCACTTAACTCGACTTAGATTCATCTCCTTAGCCATCCGGAGACCATGGAGCAAGGCTTCATACTCAGCTGCATTGTTAGTACAAGGGAACATTAAGCGGAGAACGTAACAAAACTTATCACCTCGTGGGGAAGTTAATACGACTCCAGCCCCCGAGCCTTCCAATTGCCTGGATCCGTCAAAATGGATGGTCCAATATGTGTGATCCGGCTTTTCTTTAGGTGCTTGCAGTTCCGTCCAATCATTGATGAAATCAACAAGTGCTTGAGACTTAACCGCCGTCTGAGGCACATACTTCAATCCGTGCGGCCCAAGCTCTATAGCCCACTTGGCAATCCGGCCAGTCGCTTCCCGGTTCTGGATGATATCCCCCAAAGGAGCAGAACTGACCACCGTAATTGGGTGCCCTTGGAAGTATTGCTTAAGCTTCCGGCTTGCCATAAAAACTCCGTACACCAGCTTCTGCCAATGTTGATACCTTTGCTTGGACTCAATGAGTACCTCGCTGATATAATAGACCGGACGTTGAACCGGATGCTCCTTACCTGCCTCCTTTTGCTCCACCACAATAGCCACGCTGATCGCACGAGCATTAGCAGCAACATATAGCAGTAACGGCTGCTTGTCAATGGGAGCGGCGAGCACATGCGGATTGATCAATTGCCGCTTTAAGTCCTCAAATGCTTCATCAGCAGCGGAACTCCAGACGAATTGATCCGTCTTCTTCAACATTTGATACAAAGGGATTGCCTTCTCACCAAGGCGGCTGATAAACCGGCTTAACGCGGCAATCCGGCCTGCCAGGCGTTGAACATCATTAATACACTTCGGTTTAGCCAGGGAGGTGATGGCTGTGATCTTCTCCGGATTAGCCTCAATTCCCCTGTTGGACACCAGAAAACCCAATAACTTGCCTGCCGGTACACCAAAGACACACTTGGCCGGGTTAAGCATCATCTTGTACGTTCTCAGATTATCAAAGGTTTCCTTCAAGTCGTCAACCAAAGTCTCCTTCTCCCTGGACTTAACCACGATATCATCCACGTAAGCATGTACATTACGGCCAATTTGTTTGTGAAGACAATTTTGTACATAACGTTGATAAGTTGCATGGGCACTCTTGAGCCCAAAGGGCATAGACACATAGCAGAAGGCTCCAAAGGGAGTTATGAATGTCATCTTCTCCTAGTCCTTAATTGCCATTTTGATCTGATGATAGCCAGAATATGCATCCAAAAAACTTAAATGCTCGCAACCCGCCGTAGCATAAATAATTTGATCAATACGGGGGAGGGCAAAAGGATCTGCTGGACAAGCCTTATTAAGATCTGTATAATCCACACACATGCACCAGGTGCCGTTTTTCTTATGGACCAACACCGGATTGGCAAGCCACTCAGGGTGACAAACTTCAACAATAAAGCCAGCCGCTAAGAGCCTGACTACCTCTTCTCCAATCGCCTTGCGTCTTTCTTCGTTAAACCGACGGAGGAACTGTTTCACCGGTTTGTATTTAGGATCCACATTAAGGGTGTGCTCAGCGAGTTGCCTCGGTACACCTGGCATGTCAGAGGGCTTCCATGCAAAAATGACCCGATTCTCATGGATGAACTCGATGAGCGCGCTTTCCTATTTCGCATCGAAGTTGGCACTGATGCTGAACTGCTTGGACGAATCGCTAGGTACGAAGTCAACAAGCTTAGTTTCTGCTGCCGATTTGAACTTCAGGGCCGGATCATGCTCCGTAGTTGGCTTCTTTAATGGAGTCATGTCCGCCGGATCAACATTGTCCTTATAATACTTCAGCTCCTCGGTGGCACAAACCGACTCTGCATAGGCCGCATCTCCTTCCTCGCACTCCAAAGCGATTTTACGGCTTCCGTGAACCGTTATTGTCCCCTTGTGACCTGGCATCTTGAGCTGCAAATACACATAACAGGGTCGTGCCATAAACTTGGCATAGGCCGGTCGCCCAAACAGGGCGTGATATGGACTTTGGATTTTCACCACTTCAAACGTCAATGTCTCCGACCTGGAATCATGATCATCTCCAAAGGGCACTTCCAGAGCTATCTTAGCAACAGGATATGCTGACTTGCCAGGTACCACATCGTGGAACACCGTATTAGATGGTTTGAGATTTTTATCTGTTAGTTCCATACGACAGAAGTTCTCATAGTACAAGATATTAATGCTGCTCCCTCCATCCATGAGCACTTTGGTGAACTTGTAACCTCCCACCTGAGGCGCCACCACCAGAGCCAACTGACCCGGATTATCAACCTGGGGAGGGTGATCCTCTCTGCTCCATATGATTGGCTGTTCAGACCAGCGTAGATAACGGGGCACGACCGGTTCAACAGAGTTGACTGCCCGCCTCTGAACCTTCCGGTCTCGCTTGTCCAAGCTAGTGGTGAAGACATGGTACTACCCACTATTCAACTGCTTTGGGTTGCTCTGGTAACCTGACTGTTGCTGCTGTTGGTTGTAACCACCCTGGTTGCTCTGATTATTTTGATTATTATGTCCGCCTGGATTACCATTAAATCCTGAACCAGAATTTCCTCCACCATAACCCGGCCCGGATCCTGAGCCACCGCCGGAGCCGTGATCATACCGGAAAGCATTAGAATTCTTGAACTCCTGCATAATGAAGCAATCCTTCCAAAGGTGGTTTGCTGGCACCTCCTTCGTCCCATGTCTTGGACAGGGTTGGCTCAATAGATAATTTAGGCGGTCCGGGTTAGGGTTGGGTGCCCCACTGCGATTTGGTAGTTTACCCCTGCGTCGCTGGCCCTTGTCCTGCGCGTTGGCATTAGCCACAAAGTCCATGTTACCATCCACTTTACGCTTGCATCCACCACCATTGCTTGCCAAGTGATGCTGCTGACCTTTGGAGTTGCTGTTCCTCTTTCCCTTCCCTGCCTTGTCATCATCAGACTCGGGATCCTTGGTACTATCAGAATCAGCATACTTTACCAAAGCAGCCATGAGGGTCCCCATGTCAGTGCAATGGCGCTTCATCCGTCCCAACTTCAGCTTTAGGGGCCCAAACCGGCAGTTGCCTTCTAGGGTTAATACTGCGGTGTCAGCGTTGATGCGGTCTGATGAATGCAACACTTGTGAGACCCGGCGCACCCAAAGAGTCGTCGATTCTCCTTCCTCCTAGACACAGGCAGCTAAGTCTACTATCGACATGGGCTGCTTACATGTATCCTTGAAATTATTGATAAACCGGGCTCGTAATTGGGCCCATGAACTGATAGAATTGGCCGGTAAGCTTTTTAACCAAGTGCGGGCCGTTCCTTCAAGCATCATGGTGAAGTACTTCACACATGCTGCATCATCCACATCAAGCATCTCCATGGCCATCTCATAGCTCTCCACCCATGTCTCTGGGGGTTGATCCGCCGTGTAATTTGGTACCTTGCGCGGGCCCTTGAAATCCTTGGGTAGGCGCACATTGCGTAAAGTGGGGACAAGGCAAGGCACCCCCAAAGAGCTAGAAGTAACACCGGGTTCGACCGAAATAGTTGGACGAACCGGCGTAAGCTGCCGAGCCTGATACTGTGCGGCTAACTCGGCCTCCCTGTGCGCTCGGGCGCGGTCCACGACTTCCTGAGCGTTATCAGCACCACCCGCCGGGTTGTTGCCGCGGGGTGCTCCATGTCGTTCAATACTTGACACTGCTGGTTCATCCATATGCGTGCTATAGCTCCGGCTTGGACGAGGGGTCGAGTGGATCCGATCGCGGCTGTAGGAGTATGCTTCCTGTTGGACCAAAGCTGTCCTAAGAAGCTCCTTGACCCGTCGTGTCTCTACCGCCTACAGCGAGTCACCTTCAATTGGAATGGCCTCCAGCCGTGCAGCAGCGGCAACGAGATTGTCCATTGGGTTGGAGTAGTGACCCGGAGGTGTTGAAACAGCCTGAGGTATAACAGTGTTTTGACGAGGCGGATTCATCAGACGGGGCTGAACCGGCGCACCGGTCCCCGGTGCTTCCGGCTGGTTTCCCTCCAGCGGATTGCTGGTTCCTGCTCCTGGGGTGTTGAAAAGGTCTCTGGCCTCGAACACCGAAGGCAAACAGGATCGGTACTTCCTCTTCATGACTTCATGCAACGCGTTTTGGTCCAACATGAGCCTGTAGGCTTGTGCGTCTAAAGTGGCCGGCTCCATGGTCATCCTGGCACTCTCAGCTGCCAGGTCCGCCTTGGCCTGGGTGATCTGTTCCTTCACCTTCGCAATCTCCGCGTTGTGGACTTCCTGATCCGCCGGATTAGCTTCTGCCGTAAGCACAGCCAATGCATCAAATAGATCTGATAGAACTTGAGCCGGCGGGCGTGCAGAGCTTCCTACCCCGGCAGCTGTCGCCGCTGCTGAACCGGAGGTTATTGGCGCAGCGGTCGAAGAATGAAGCGCTGCTTGTGTGCCGGCCATGAATATTCCAACTCGGTTGGGTAGATCAGAGGGGTCCGGAATACTGTCGCCATCGGAACAGCCCCCAATCCGGCCATCTTGTAGCTGATATAGAGATTCGGTTTCTCCGATTGATGACTCGTCGCCGGAATAAATGACGGTCTCGCCGTGAGATTCCGATCCATCCTTGTAACTTCCTCCATGGATGACTCCCACAAAGGTACGCTTCACGGCCGGTTTAACCCGGGCGGACCGCGCATGCTGAGCCGTTTTCACGAGGTCGGTGCAGATGTGCGGCTCAGGGCCCAGTTCACCGATCTTGCCGATGAAAACGTGTATGCCACCAAAGGGGACCCGGTACCCATACTCAACTGAGCCGGCCTCGGAGCCCCAGCCTGCATCATCGATGTACAGCTTGCCACGACGACTCTTAGTCATCCGGCCCACAACGTAGCCCTTGAGTCCTTCAAAGAGGCCCTCCAAGAACTTGAAACCATCATGCGATAGCCCCACGGTGGGCGTCAACTGTCGCGGTTTTGTCACGGCAGATGTCCTAGAGAAAGGACTTAGTCGTAGAGCCATCGCGACGGGTTAGCTTGAAGGGGTTAAAGCGGACACAGGGATGCAAGAGAGTTTGTACTAGTTCGTCCCCTTCGATGAAGGTAAAAGCCTACGTCTAGTTGTGATGGGATTGATGGGGTTTCGATGACTAGGGAGCAAACAAGCTTCACCTATGTCTCGAGTTGTTGTCTGTTGTCTGGACCGCCGCCGGGTCGTCCCCTTATATACATGGGTGACGCCTGTCGGTTTACAGATTCCCAATACCGGCTCATAGATGTGTCCGGTTTGGTCTCTACTTATAACTAACTTACAATACAAGTTACATACCAACGCCGGTTTACGGATACAGGCCTTGAACCGACTATGGGCCTTGAGCCCTCATCTGCCTTCTTGGGTTTCAACATGGTTAACTACTGAAGAAGTTAACCCAGCCCAGATAGGCCGGTTTACGCCCAGTAGTGATATCCTCAACAGGTAGGGTGGTCAAGCTGGAGGTCCTCAAATCCCTCCGTTATTTCATCCACCATCACCCTGGCATATCCTTCTGGAATCGGCCGGCATTGAAAAGTTGCGCCGGGTTCAGTAGGATAAACAGAGCCAACAGCCGCCTTGACCTTCAAATTCATCCATTGCGTCATAAGGTGGCAATTTTGAGACTCCGTGATAGCATCCACGGGATAGCTGGCAGGAGCCGTCAAGGCATGCTACAGCTGAAGCAGCTCGGTGGAAGCCACGCTGCTTCTCCGCTGAGATGGCGGGGTACCTTCGGGGGAAGCTTCGGCAGTTCGTTTGTTGCGATTTGCTTCTCCTTCCTCTATCGCTTGTACCCTTGCTTGTAGCGCCTGCATTTGGGTCTGCTGCACTTTTTTCCTCCTCTCCTCGCATTTGTAACCGCCTGTGTCCGGAAACCCAACCTTCCATGGAATGGAGCCTGGCGTGCCTCGTGTCCGTCCAGGGTGCTCAGGATTCCCGAGGGCCATTGTGAGCTCGTCATTCTCTCTATCAAGAAAGAGCTTCCCTTGCTGCGCTGCTTCGATATACTGTTGAAGCTTCTTGACTGGTATGTCCATTTGATCATTCGTCCAAATGCACTTCCCTGATACAGGGTCCAAGGTTCCGCCAGCCCCGAAGAACCAAGTCCGGCAACAGTCTGGCTAGTTATTTGTCTCTGGTTCGATCCCTTTATCAACCAGATCATTCTCAGTCTTGGCCCACTTAGGCCGGGCTATGAGGTAGCCACCTGAACCCGTGCGATGGTGATGCTTCTTCTTCGCAGCATTTTGCTTGTTTGTCGCCGACACCTTCTTACTCTTTTCTAATGTCTTGTGGGCCACAAATGCGGGCCAGTGATCTCTGATCTTCTCATATCTGCCCTTGAATTCTGGTGTCTCTTTATTTTCGACAAACTTATTCAGCTCTTTCTTCCACCTCCTAAATAGTTCTGCCATCCCCTTAAGAGCAAAAGACTTGATTAATTGCTCTTTAACTGGCTTCTCCGGATCATCCTCTGGCGGTAGGGTGAAATTTGACTTCAGCTCAGTCCAAAGATCATTTTTCTGCATATCATTGACATAAGACACCTCAGGGTCTTCTGTAGCCGGCTTTAACCATTGCTGGATGCTGATCGGGATCTTGTCCCTAACCAAAACCCCGAACCGAGCAACAAATGCGCTCTTTGTCCGGAGGGGTTCAATCGGTTGGCCATCGGGCGCGATTGCTATGATCTCAAACTTTTCATCCGAGCTCAACTTTTTCTTCGGGCCTCGTCTCTTTACCGAAGTTGTGCTCGATCCGGAGGGCTAAAAAAAAGAACAAAGACTTAATTAATATGTGTACATACCAAAACAATGAATGCATTAATTAGCTAGTCAACAGAAGCTTAACTAATATATATACCTGGCCGGACTCGGTTCGGTCACCGGAGCGTCATCACGGTCTCCTTCTTGCACCGACATTGGGTCACCGGAGCCGTCCTCACGGTCTCCTTCTTGCACCGGCATTAGGTCACCGGAGCCATCATAATCATAGCCAGCTGCTTCCAGACCATCGGTGTTGTTGAGAAACAACGATCAGACGGCATCACTTCCTCGTGCGATTATGTCCCCCAACAACTCTTCTTGTACTTCGTCTCGGGCGGTGTCCATAGTTTCTACAAATATTGACAACATGGCAATTATTATTCAAACATGACAGATGGATATATTAGTGGCAAACGTAGAACTAATATTAATTAGTGGCCTCGACGCTGCTTCTCTAGGGTTTGGGGTGGCCTCGACGCTGCTTCTCTAGGGTTTGGGGTGGCCTCGACAACGCTTCAAGGATAAAAAAATAAGAGGAAGATGAAAAAAAGAGGAGAAGAAAGAATAGAGGAGTACTCCTCTATTCTTTCTTCTCCTCTTTTTTTCTTCTTCTTCCTCATTTTTTATCGGGAACGAGGGTCGTCGAGGGTCACCGAGCGGTAGAGGAAACCCTAAATAGCAAGTATCGTGGGTGTGAGATACATGTGGCCGTCGGTGTCGGACACTATATCCACGTCCCACAAGTGACGCGGGCTTCAACCCGCGTCACTTGTGGGACGTGGATATAGTGTCCGACACCAACGGCCACATGTATCTCACACCCACGATACTTGCTATTTAGGGTTTCCTCTACCGCTCGGCGACCCTGACCCTTGACAACCCTCGTTCCCGATAAAACAAAGAGGAAGAAGAAGAAGAAGAAAAAAGAGAGGAGAAGAAAGAGAAGAAGAAATCTTTCTTCTCCTCTCTTTTTTCTTCTTCTTCCTCTTCCCTTTATCAGAAACGAGGGTCGTCGAGGGTCGCCGAACGGTAGAGTAAACCCTAAATAGCAAGTATCGTGGGTGTGAGATACATGTGGCCGTCGGTGTCGGACACTACATCCACGTCCAACAAGTGTGAGATACATGCTTCGACGCCCACGTCACTTGTGGGACGTGGATGTAGTTGAAGGAAATATGCCCTAGAGGCAATAATAAAGTTATTATTTATTTCCTTATATCATGATAAAAGTTTATTATTCATGCTAGAATTGTATTAACCGGAAACATAATACATGTGTGAATACATAGACAAACAGAGTGTCACTAGTATGCCTCTACTTGACTAGCTCGTTAATCAAAGATGGTTATGTTTCCTAACCATGGACAAAGAGTTGTCATTTGATTAACGGGATCACATCATTAGTTGAATGATCTGATTGACATGACCCATTCCATTAGCTTAGAACCCGATCGTTTAGTATGTTGCTATTGCTTTCTTCATGACTTATACATGTTCCTATGACTATGAGATTATGTAACTCCCGTGTGCCGGAGGAACACTTTATGTGCAACCAAACGTCACAACATAACTGGGTGATTATAAAGGTGCTCTACAGGTGTCTCCGAAGGTACATGTTGGGTTGACGTATTTCGAGATTAGGATTTGTCACTCCGATCGTCGGAGAGGTATCTCAGGGCCCTCTCAGTAATGCACATCACTTAAGCCTTGCAAGCATTGCAACTAATGAGTTAGTTGTGGGATGATGTATTACGGAACGAGTAAAGAGACTTGCCGGTAACGAGATTGAACTAGGTATTGGATACCGACGACCGAATCTCGGGAAGTAACATACCGATGAGAAAGGGAACAACGTATGTTGTTATGCGGTCTGACCCATAAAGATCTTCGTAGAATATGTAGGAGCCAATATGGGCATCCATGTCCCGCTATTGGTTATTGACCGGAGACGTGTCTCGGTCATGTCTACATTGTTCTCGAACCCGTAGGGTCCGCACGCTTAAGGTTTCGATGACAGTTATATTATGAGTTTATACGTTTTGATGTACCGAAGGTTGTTCGGAGTCCCGGATGAGATCACGGACATGACGAGGAGTCTTGAAATTGTCGAGACATAAAGATTGATATATTGGAAGCCTATGTTTGGATATCGAAAGTGTTCCGGGTGAAATCGGGATTTTACCGGAGTACCGGGAGGTTACCGGAACCCCCCCGGGAGCTATATGGGCCTTAGTGGGCCTTAGTGGAAGAAGAGGAGAGGCGGCCAGGGCTGGGCCGCCTGCCCCTCCCCCTAGTCCGAATAGGACAAGGAGGGAGGGGGCGGGCGCCCCCCTCCTTCTCTCTCTCTCTCTCTCTCTTTTCCACCTCGCGAATCCTATTCCAACTAGGATTGGGGGAGAAGTCCTACTCCCGGAGGGAGTAGGACTCCTCCTGGCGTGCCCTATGATGGCCGGCCGGCCTCCCCCTCTTGAACCTTTATATACGGAGGCAGGGGCACCCCAGAGGGAACACAAGTTGATCCACGTGATCATATTCTTAGCCGTGTGCGGCGCCCCCTTCCACCATAGTCCTCGATAATATTGTAGCGGTGCTTAGGCGAAGCCCTGCGATGGTAGTACATCAAGATCATCACCACGCCGTCATGCTGACGGAACTCTTCCCCGACACTTTGCTGGATCGGAGTCCGGGGATCGTCATCGAGCTGAACGTGTGCTAGAACTCGGAGGTGCCGTAGTTTCGGTGCTTGATCGGTCGGGCCGTGGAGACGTACGACTACATCAACCAAACGCTTCCGTTGTTGATCTACAAGGGTACGTAGATCACACTCTCCCCTCTCGTTGCTATGCATCACCATGATCTTGCGTGTGCGTAGGAATTTTTTTGAAATTACTACGTTCCCCAACAGTGGCATCCGAGCCTAGGTTTTATGTGTTGATGTTATATGCACGAGTAGAACACAAGTGAGTTGTGGGCGATATAAGTCATACTGCTTACCAAAATCTCATACTTTGGTTCGGCGGTATTGTTGGACGAAGCGGCCCGGATCGACATTACGCGTACACTTACGCGAGACCGGTTCTCCCGACGTGCTTTGCACATAGGTGGCTTGCGGGTGACAGTTTCTCCAACTTTAGTTGAACCAAGTGTGGCTACGCCCGTCCTTGCTAAGGTTAAAACAGCACCAACTTGACAAACTATCTTTGTGGTTTTGATGCGTAGGTAAGATTGTTTCTTGCTTATGCCTGTAGCAGCCACGTAAAACTTGCAACAACAAAAGTAGAGGACGTCTAACTTGTTTTTGCAAGGCATGTTGTGATGTGATATGGTCAAGACATGATGCTAAATTTTATTGTATGAGATGATCATGTTTTGTAACCGATTTATCGGCAACTGGCAGGAGCCATATGGTTGTCGCTTTATTGTATGCAATGCAATCACGCTGTAATGCTTTACTTTATCACTAAGCGGTAGCGATAGTCGTGGAAGCATAAGATTGGCGAGACGACAATGATGCCACGATGGAGATCAAGGCGTCGCGCCGGTGACGATGGTGATCATGACGGTGCTTCGGAGATGGAGATCACAGGCACAAGATGATGATGGCCATATCATATCACTTATATTGATTGCATGTGATGTTTATCTTTTATGCATCTTATCTTGCTTTGATTGACGGTAGCATTATAAGATGATCTCTCACTAAAATTATCAAGAAGTGTTCTCCCTGAGTATGCACCGTTGCGAAAGTTCTTCGTGTTGAGACACCACGTGATGATCGGGTGTGATAGGCTCTACGTTCAAATACAACAGGTGCAAAACAGTTGCACACGCGGAATACTCAGGTTATACTTGACGAGCCAAGCATATGCAAATATGGCCTCGGAACATGGAGACCGCAAGGTCGAGCGTGAATCATATAGTAGATATGATCAACATAGTGATGTTCACCAATGAAACTACTCCATCTCACGTGATGATCGGACATGGTTTAGTTGATTTGGATCACGTGATCACTTAGAGGATTAGAGGGATGTCTATCTAAGTGGGAGTTCTTTAAGTAATTTGATTAATTGAACTTAAATTTATCATGAACTTAGTACCTGATAGTATCTTGCTTATGTATGTTTGATTGTAGATAGATGGCACGTGCTGTTGTTCCGTTGAATTCTAATGCGTTCGTTGAGAAAGCAAAGTTGAAATATGATGGTAGCAATTACACGGACTGGGTCCGTAACTTGAGGATTATCCTCATTGCTGCACAGAAGAATTACGTCCTGGAAGCACCGCTGGGTGCCAGGCCTGCTGCTGGAGCAACACAAGATGTTATGAACGTCTGGCAGAGCAAAGCTGATGACTACTCGATAGTTCAGTGTGCCATGCTTTACGGCTTAGAATCGGGACTTCAACGACGTTTTGAACGTCATGGAGCATATGAGATGTTCCAGGAGTTGAAGTTAATATTTCAAGCAAATGCCCGGATTGAGAGATATGAAGTCTCCAATAAGTTCTATAGCTGCAAGATGGAGGAGAACAGTTCTGTCAGTGAGCATATACTCAAAATGTCTGGGTATAATAATCACTTGATTCAGATGGGAGTTAATCTTCTAGATGATTGCGTCATTGACAAAATTCTCCAATCACTGCCACCAAGCTACAAGAGCTTCATGATGAACTATAATATGTAAGGGATGAATAAGACTATTCCCGAGCTCTTCGCAATGCTGAAAGCTGCGGAGGTAGAAATCAAAAAGTGTTGATGGTTAACAAGACCACTAGTTTCAAGAAAAAGGGCAAAGGGAAGAAGAAGGGGAACTTCAAGAAGAACAGCAAGCAAGTTGCTGCTCAAGAGAAGAAACCCAAGTCTGGACCTAAGCCTGAAACTGAGTGCTTCTACTGCAAGCAGACTGGTCGAAGCGGAACTGCCCCAAGTATTTGGCGGATAAGAAGGATGGCCAGGTGAACAAAGGTATATGTGATATACATGTTATTGATGTGTACCTTACTAATGCTCGCAGTAGCACCTGGGTATTTGATACTGGTTCTGTTGCTAATATTTGCAACTCGAAACAGGGACTACGGATTAAGCGAAGATTGGCTAAGGACGAGGTGACGATGCGCGTGCGAAACGGTTCCAAAGTCAATGTGATCGCGGTCGGCACGCTACCTCTACATCTACCTTCGGGATTAGTATTAGACCTAAATAATTGTTATTTGGTGCCAGCGTTGAGCATGAACATTATATCTGGATCTTGTTTAATGCGAGACAGTTATTCATTTAAATCAGAGAATAATGGTCATTCTATTTATATGAGTAATATCTTTTATGGTCATGCACCCTTGAAGAGTGGTCTATTCTTATTGAATCTCGATAGTAGTGACACACATATTCATAATGTTGAAGCCAAAAGATGCAGAGTTGATAATGATGGTGCAACTTATTTGTGGCACTGCCGTTTAGGTCATATCGGTGTAAAGCGCATGAAGAAACTCCATACTGATGGACTTTTGGAACCACTTGATTATGAATCACTTGGTACTTGCGAACCGTGCCTCATGGGCAAGATGACTAAAACACTGTTCTCCGGTACTATGGAGAGAGCAACAGATTTGTTGGAAATCATACATACAGATGTATGTGGTCCGATGAATATTGAGGCTCATGGCGGATATCGTTATTTTCTCACCTTCACAGATGACTTAAGCAGATATGGGTATATCTACTTAATGAAACATAAGTCTGAAACCTTTGAAAAGTTCATAGAATTTCAGAGTGAAGTTGAAAACCATCGTAACAAGAAAATAAAGTTTCTACGATCTGATCGTGGAGGAGAATATTTGAGTTACGAGTTTGGTGTACATTTGAAACAATGCGGAATAGTTTCGCAACTCACAACACCCGGAACACCACAGCGTAATGGTGTGTCCGAACGTCGTAATCATACTTTACTAGATATGGTGCGATCTATGATGTCTCTTACTGATTTACCGCTATCGTTTTCGGGTTATGCTTTAGAGACAGCCGCATTCACGTTAAATAGGACACCATCAAAATCCGTTGAGATGACGCCTTATGAACTATGGTTTGGCAAGAAACCAAAGTTGTCGTTTCTGAAAGTTTGGGGCTGCGATGCTTATGTGAAAAAGCTTCAACCTGATAAGCTCGAACCCAAATCCGAGAAATGTGTCTTCATAGGATATCCAAAGGAAACTATTGGATACACCTTCTATCACAGATCTGAAGGCAAGACTTTTGTTGCTAAGTTCGGAAACTTTCTGGAGAAGGAGTTTCTCTCGAAAGATGTGAGTGGGAGGAAAGTAGAACTTGACGAGGTAACTGTACCTGCTCCCTTATTGGAAAGTAGTACATCACAGAAACTTGTTTCTGCGACACCTACACCAATTAGTGAGGAAGCTAATGATAATGATCATGAAACTTCAGGACAAGATACTACTGAACCTCGTAGATCAACCAGAGTGAGATCTGCGCCAGAGTGGTACGCTAATCCTGTTCTGGAAGTCATGCTGCTAGATCATGATGAACCTACGAACTATGAAGAAGCGACGGTGAGCCCAGATTGCGCAAAATGGCTTGAAGGCATGAAATCTGAGATGGGATCCATGTATGAGAACAAAGTATGGACTTTGGTTGACTTGCCCGATGATCGGCAAGCAATTGAGAATAAATGGATCTTCAAGAAGAAGACTGACGCTGACGGTAATATTACTGTCCACAAAGCTCGACTTGTCGCAAAAGGGTTTCGGCAAGTTCAAGGGGTTGACTACGATGAGACCTTCTCAGCCGTAGCGATGCTTAAGTCTGTCCGAATCATGTTAGCAATTGCCGCATTTTATGATTATGAAATTTGGCAGATGGATGTCAAAACTGCATTCCTGAATGGATTTCTGGAAGAATAGTTGTATATGATGCAACCGGAAGGTTTTGTCGATCCAAAGGGAGCTAATAAAGTGTGCAAGCCCCAGCGATCCATTTATGGACTGGTGCAAGCCTCTCGGAGTTGGAATAAACGCTTTGATAGTGTGATCAAAACATTTGGTTTTATACAGACTTTCGGAGAAGCCTGTATTTATAAGAAAGTGAGTGGGAGCTCTGTAGCATTTCTGATATTATATGTGGATGACATATTACTGATTGGAAATAATATAGAATTTCTGGATAGCATAAAAGGATACTTGAATAAGAGTTTTTCAATGAAAGACCTCGGTGAAGCTGCTTACATATTAGGCATAAAGATCTATAGAGATAGATCAAGACGCTTAATTGGACTTTCACAAAGCACATACCTTGACAAGATTTTGAAGAAGTTCAAAATGGATCAAGCAAAGAAAGGGTTCTTGCCTGTGTTACAAGGTGTGAAGTTGAGTCAGACTCAATGCCTGACCACTACAGAAGATAGAGAGAAAATGAAAGATGTTCCCTATGCTTCAGCCATAGGCCCTATCATGTATGCAATGTTGTGTACCAGACCTGATGTGTGCCTTGCTATAAGTTTAGCAGGGAGGTACCAAAGTAATCCAGGAGTGGATCACTAGACAGCGGTCAAGAACATCCTGAAGTACCTGAAAAGGACTAAGGATATGTTTCTCGTATATGGAGGTGAAAAAGAGCTCATCATAAACGGTTACGTTGATGCAAGCTTTGACACTGATCCGGATGATTCTAAATCGCAAACCGGATACGTGTTTACATTAAACGGTGGAGCTGTCAGTTGGTGCAATTCTAAACAAAGCGTCGTGGCGGGATCTACATGTGAAGCGGAGTACATAGCTGCTTCGGAAGCTGCAAACGAAGGAGTCTAGATGAAGGAGTTCATATCCGATCTAGGTGTCATACCTAGTGCATCGGGTCCAATGAAAATCTTTTGTGACAATACTGGTGCAATTGCCTTGGCGAAGGAATCCAGGTTTCACAAAAGAACCAAGCACATCAAAAGACGCTTCAATTTCATCCGGGATCTAGTCCAGGTGGGCGACATAGAGATTTGCAAGATACATACGGAGCTGAATGTAGCAGACCCGTTGACTAAGCCTCTTCCACGGGCAAAACATGATCAGCACCAAAGCTCCATGGGTGTTAGAATCATTACTGTGTAATCTAGATTATTGACTCTAGTGCAAGTGGGAGACTGAAGGAAATATGCCCTAGAGGCAATAATAAAGTTATTATTTATTTCCTTATATCATGATAAAAGTTTATTATTCATGCTAGAATTGTATTAACCGGAAACATAATACATGTGTGAATACATAGACAAACAGAGTGTCACTAGTATGCCTCTACTTGACTAGCTCGTTAATCAAAGATGGTTATGTTTCCTAACCATGGACAAAGAGTTGTCATTTGATTAACGGGATCACATCATTAGTTGAATGATCTGATTGACATGACCCATTCCATTAGCTTAGCACCCGATCGTTTAGTATGTTGCTATTGCTTTCTTCATGACTTATACATGTTCCTATGACTATGAGATTATGTAACTCCCGTGTGCCGGAGGAACACTTTGTGTGCAACCAAATGTCACAACGTAACTGGGTGATTATAAAGGTGCTCTACAGGTGTCTCCAAAGGTACATGTTGGGTTGACATATTTCGAGATTAGGATTTGTCACTCCGATCATCGGAGAGGTAACTTAGGACCCTCTCGGTAATGCACATCACTTAAGCCTTGCAAGCATTGCAACTAATGAGTTAGTTGCGGGATGATGTATTACGGAACGAGTAAAGAGACTTGCCGGTAACGAGATTGAACTAGGTATTGGATACCGACGATCGAATCTCGGGCAAGTAACATACCGATGAGAAAGGGAACAATGTATGTTGTTATGCGGTCTGACCGATAAAGATCTTCGTAGAATATGTAGGAGCCAATATGGGCATCCAGGTCCCGCTATTGGTTATTGACCGGAGACGTATCTCGGTCATGTCTACATTGTTCTCGAACCCGTTGGGTCCACACGCTTAAGGTTTCGATGACATTTATATTATGAGTTTATACGTTTTGATGTACCGAAGGTTGTTCGGACTCCCGGATGAGATCACTGAAGGAAATATGCCCTAGAGGCAATAATAAAGTTATTATTTATTTCCTTATATCATGATAAATGTTTATTATTCATGCTAGAATTGTATTAACCGGAAACATAATACATGTGTGAATACATAGACAAACAGAGTGTCACTAGTATGCCTCTACTTGACTAGCTCGTTAATCAAAGATGGTTATGTTTCCTAACCATGGACAAAAGAGTTGTTATTTGATTAACGAGGTCACATCATTAGTTGAATGATCTGATTGACATGACCCATTCCATTAGCTTAGCACCCAATCGTTTAGTATGTTGCTGTTGCTATTCTTCATGACTTATACATGTTCCTATGACTATGAGATTATGCAACTCCCGTTTACCGGAGGAACACTTTGGGTACTACCAAACGTCACAACGTAACTGGGTGATTATAAAGGAGTACTACAGGTGTCTCCAATGGTAGATGTTGGGTTGGCGTATTTCGAGATTAGGGTTTGTCACTCCGATTGTCGGAGAGGTAGCTCTGGGCCCTCTCGGTAATACACATCACATAAGCCTTGCAAGCATAATAACTAAGATGTTAGTTATGAGATGATGTATTACGGAACGAGTAAAGAGACTTTCCAGTAACGAGATTGAACTAGGTATTGGATACCGACGATCGAATCTCGGGCAAGTAACATACCGATGACAAAGGGAACAACGTATGTTGTTATGCAGTCTGACCGATAAAGATCTTCGTAGAATATGTAGGATCCAATATGGGCATCCAGGTCCCGCTATTGGTTATTGACCGGAGACATGTCTCGGTCATGTCTACATTGTTCTCGAACCGTAGGGTCCGCACGCTTAACGTTACGATGACAGTTATTATGAGTTTATGCATTTTGATGTACCGAAGGTTGTTCGGAGTCCCGGATGTGATCACGGACATGATGAGGAGTCTCGAAATGGTTGAGACGTAAAGATTGATATATTGGAAGCCTATGTTTGGACATCGGAAGTGTTCCGGGTGAAATCGGGATTTTGCCGGAATACCGGGAGGGTTACCGGAACCCCCCGGGAGGCAAATGGGCCTATTGGGCCTTAGTGGAAAAGTGAAAGGGGCTGCCCAAAAGGGCTGCGCGCCTCCCCCCCTTCCCTAGTCCTATTAGGACTAGGAGAAGGTGGCCGGCCACCCCTTCTCCCTTTCCCCCTTGAGGATTCCTATTAGGAATAGGATTGGGGGGGGGAGTCCTACTCCCGGTAGGAGTAGGACTCCTCCTGCGCCCCTCTCCCTGGCCGGCCGAACCCCTCCCCCTGCTCCTTTATATACGGGGGCAGGGGGCACCCCATAGACACACAAGTTGATCATTGTTGATCGTTCCTTAGCCGTGTGCGGTGCCCCCTGCCACCAAATTCCACCTCGATCATATCGTTGTAGAGCTTAGGCGAAGCCCTGCGTCGGTAGTACATCAAGATCGTCACCACACCGTCGTGCTGACGGAACTCTTCCTCGACGCTTTGCTGGATCGGAGCCCGAGGATCGTCATCGAGCTGAACGCATGCTAAGAACTCGGAGGTGCCGGAGTAACGGTGCTTGGATCGGTCGGATCGGGAAGAAGACGTACGACTACTTCCTCTATGTTGTGTCAACGCTTCCGTTGCGATCTACAAGGGTACGTAGATCAGACTCTCCCCCTCATTGCTATGCATCACCATGATCTTGCGTGTGCGTAGGAAAATTTTCGAAATTACTACGTTCCCCAACAGTGGCATCAGAGCCTAGGTTTTATGGTTTGATGTTATTTGCACGAGTAGAACACGAGTGAGTTGTGGGCGATACAAGTCATACTGCCTACTAGCATGTCATACTTTGGTTCGGCGGTATTGTTGGACGAGATGATCCGGACCAACCTTACGCGTACTCTTACGCGAGACCGGTTCCCTCGACGTGCTTTGCACATAGATGGCTTGCGGAAGACTGTCTCTCCAACTTTAGTTGAACCAAGTGTGGCTACGCCCGGTCCTTGAGAAGGTTAAAACGGAGTCTATTTGACAAACTATCGTTGTGGTTTTGATGCGTAGGTGAGATGAGTTCTTACTTAAGCCCGTAGCAGCCACGTAAAACTTGCAACAACAAAGTAGAGAACGTCTAACTTGTTTTTGCAGGGCATGTTGTGATGTGATATGGTCAAGGCATGATGCTGATTTTATTGTATGAGATGATCATGTTTTGTAACCAAGTTATCGGCAACTGGCAAAAGCCTTATGGTTGTCTCTTTATTGCATAAGATGCAAGCGCCAAATAATTGCTTTACTTTATCGCTATGCGATAGCAATAGTTGCAAGAGCAATAGTTGGCGAGACGACCATGTGACGACATATTGATATAGATCAAGATGATGGAGATCATGGTGTCATGCCGGTGATGATGGAAATCATGACGATGCTTTGGAGATGGAGATCAAAGGCACAAGATGATGATGGCCATATCATGTCACATATTTTGATTGCATGTGATGTTTATCTTTTATGCATCTTATCTTGCTTTGATTGACGGTAGCATTATAAGAGGATCTCTCACTAAATTATCAAGAAGTGTTCTCCCTGAGTATGCACCGTTGCCAAAGTTCGTCGTGCCCAGACACCACGTGATGATCGGGTGTGATAAGCTCTACGTCCATCTACAACGGGTGCAAGACAGTTTTGCACACGCGGAATACTCAGGTTAAACTTGACGAGCCTAGCATATGCAGATATGGCCTCGGAACACGGAGACCGAAAGGTCGAGCGTGAATCATATAGTAGATATGATCAACATAATGATGTTCACCATTGAAAACTACTCCATCTCACGTGAAGATCGGTTATGGTTTAGTTGATTTGGATCACATGATCACTTAGAGGATTAGAGGGCTGTCTATCTAAGTGGGAGTTCTTAAGTAATATGATTAAATTGAACTTAAATTTATCATGAACTTAGTCCTGGTAGTATTTTGCAAATTATGTTGTAGATCAATAGCTCGCGCTGTTGCTTCCCTGTGTTTATTTTTGATATGTTCCTAGAGAAAATTGTATTGAAAGATGTTAGTAGCAATGATGCGGATTGGATCCGTGATCTGAGGTTTATCCTCATTGCTGCACAGAAAAATTATGTCCTTGATGCACCGCTAGGTGACAGACCTATTGCAAGAGCAGATGCAGACGTTATGAACGTTTGGCTAGCTCAATATGATGACTACTTGATAGTTTAGTGCACCATGCTTAATGGCTTAGAATCGAGACTTCAAAGACGTTTTGAACATCGTGGACCATATGAGATGTTCCAGGAGTTGAAGTTAATATTTCAAGCAAATACCCGAGTTGAGAGATATGAAGTCTCCAACAAGTTCTATAGCTAAAAGATGGAGGAGAATCGCTCAACTAGTGAGCATGTGCTCAGATTGTCTGGGTACTACAATCGCTTGAATCAAGTGGGAGTTAATCTTCCAGATAAGATAGTGATTGACAGAATTCTCTAGTCACCATCACCAAGTTAGTAGAACTTCGTGATGAACTATGATATGCAAGGGATAACGGAAACGATTCCCAAGCTCTTCGTGATGCTGAAATCGACGAAGGTAGAAATCAAGAAAAACATCAAGTGTTGATGGTTGACAAGACCACTAGTTTGAAGAAAAGGGCAAAAGGGAAGAAGGGGAACTTCAAGAAGAACGGCAAGCAAGTTGCTGCTCAAGTGAAGAAGCCCAAGTCTGGTCCTAAGCCTGAGACTAAGTGCTTCTACTGCAAAGGGACTGGTCACTGGAAGCGGAGCTACCCCAAGTGATTGGCGGATAAGAAGGATGGCAAAGTGAACATAAGTATATTTGATATACATGTTATTGATGTGTACTTTACTAGTGTTTATAGCAAACCCTCAGTATTTGATACTAGTTCAGTTGTTAAGATTAGTAACTCGAAACAGGAGTTGCAGAATAAACAGAGACTAGTTAAGGGTGAAGTGACGATGTGTGTTGGAAGTAGTTCCAAGATTGATATGATCATCATCGCACACTCCCCTATACTTTCAAGATTAGTGTTGAACTTAAATAAGTGTTATTTGGTTTTTGCGTTGAGCATGAATATGATTTGATCATGTTTATTGCAATACGGTTATTCATTAAAGTCAGAGAATAATTGTTGTTCTGTTTACATGAATAAAACCTTCGATGGTCATACACCCAATGAAACAAGTTTGTTGGATCTCGATCATAGTGATACACATATTCATAATATTGAAACCAAAAGATGCAAAGTTAATAATGATAGTGCAACTTATTTGTGGCACTGCCGTTTAGGTCATATTGGTATAAAGCGCATGAAGAAACTCCATGCTGATGGGCTTTTGGAATCACTTGATTATGAATCAGTTGATGCTTGCGAACCATGCCTTTTGGGCAAGATGACTAAAACGTCATTCTTCGGAACAATGGAGCGAGCAACAGATTTGTTGGAAATCATACATACTGATGTATGTGGTCCGATGAATATTGAGGCTCGCGACACGTATCATTATTTTCTGACCTTCACAGATGATTTGAGCAGATATGAGTATATCTACTTGATGAAACATAAGTCTGAAACATTTGAAAAGTTCAAAGAATTTCAGAGTGAAGTGAAAAATCATCGTGACAGGAAAATAAAGTTTCTACGATCTGATCGCGGAGACAAATATTTGAGTTACGAGTTTGGTCTTCAGTTAAAACAATGTGAAATAGTTTCACTACTCACGCCACCTGGAACACCATAGCATAATGGTGTGTCCGAACGTCATAACCGTACTTTATTGGATATAGTGCAATCTATGATGTTTCTTACCGATTTACCACTATCGTTTTTGGGGTCATGCATTAGAGACAACTGCATTCACGTTAAAAAGGGGCACCATCTATATCCGTCGAGATGACGCCTTATGAACTATGGTTTGGCAAGAAACCAAAGTTGTCGTTTCTTAAAGTTTGGGGTTGCGATGCTTATATGAAAAAGTTTCATCCTGATAAGCTCAAAACTCAAATCGGAGAAGTGCATCTTCATAGGATATCCAAAGGAAACTATTGGATACACCTTCTATCACAGATCCGAAGGCAAGACTTTTGTTCCTAAATTCGAAAACTTTCTGGAGAAGGAGTTACTCTCGAAAGAAGTGAGTGGGAGGAAAGTAGAACTTGACAAGGTAACTGTACCTGCTCCCTTATTGGAAAGTAGTACATCACAGAAAAATGTTTCTGTGACACCTACACCAGTTAGTGAGGAAGCTAATGATGATGATCATGAAACTTCAGAACAAGACACTACTGAACCTCGTAGATCAACCAGAGTAAGATCCGCGCCAGAGTGGTACGGTGATCCTGTTCTGGAAGTCATGCTACTAGATCATGATGATCCTACGAACTATGAAGAAGCGATGGTGAGCCCAGATTCCGCAAAGTGGCTTGAAGCCATGAAATCTGAGATATGATCCATGTATGAGAAAAAGTATGGACTTTGGTTGACTTGCCCGATGATCGGCAAGCCATAGAAAAATGGATCTTCAAGAGGAAGACGGACGCTGATAGTAGTGTTACTATCTACAAAGCTAGAATTGTCGCAAAAGGTTTTCGACAAGTTCAAGGTGTTGACTACGATGAGATTTTCTCACTCGTATCTATGCTTAAGTCTGTCCGAATCATGTTAGCAATTGCCGCATTTTATGAAATCTGGCAAATGGATAAACAAAACTGCATTCCTTAATGGATTTGCTAAAGAAGAGTTGTATACGATGCAACTAGAAGGTTTTGTCGATCCTAAAGGTGTTAACTAAATATGCAAAGCTCCAGCGATCTATCTGTGGACTGGTGCAAGCATCTCGGAGTTGGAATATACGCTTTGATGAGTTGATCAAAGCATATAGTTTTATACAGACTTGCGGTGAAGCCTGTATTTACGAGAAAGTGAGTGGGAGCACTACAGCGTTTCTGACAAGTATATGTGAATGACATATTGTTGATCGGAAATAATGTAGAATTATTCTATAAAGCATAAAAGGAGTGTTTGAAAGGACTTTTTCAAAGAAAGACTTCGGTAAAGCTGCTTACATATTGAGCTTCAAGATCTATAGAGATAGATCAAGACGCTTGATAAGTTTTTCAATAAGTACATACCTTGACAAGATTTTGAAGTAGTTCAAAATGGAACAGTCAAAGAAAAAGTTTCTTGCCTGTGTTACAAGGTGTGAAGTTGAGTAAAGACTCAAAGCCCGACCACGGCAAAAGATAGAAAGAGAATGAAAGTCATTCCCTATGCCTCATTCATAGGTTCTATACAGTATGCCACGCTATGTACCAGATCTATTGTATACCCTGCACTGATTTGGCAAGGGACTACAATAGTGATCTAGGAGTAGATCACTAGACAGCGGTCAGAATTATCCTTAGTGAAATAAGGATATGTTTCTCGATTATGGACGTGACAAAAAGGCTCGTCGTAAAGGGTTACGTCGATGCAAGTTTTTGACACTAATCCAGATGAATCTAAAAGTCTCAATCTGGATACATATTGAAAGTAGGAGCAATTAGCTAGAGTAGCTCCGTGCAGAGCATTATACACAAAGAATTTTGCAAAATACTTACGGATCTGAATGTGACAGACCCGTTGACTAAAATTATCTCACAAGCAAAACATGATCACACCTTAGTACTCTTTGGGTGTTAATCACATAGAGATGTGAACTAGATTACTGACTCTAGTAAACCCTTTGAGTGTTGGTCACATGACGATGTGAACTACGGGTGTTAATCACATGGTGATGTGAACTATTGCTGTTAAATCACATGGCGATGTGAACTAGATTATTGACTCTAGTGCAAGTGGGAGACTAAAGGAAATATGCCCTAGAGGCAATAATAAAGTTATTATTTATTTCCTTATATCATGATAAATGTTTATTATTCATGCTAGAATTGTATTAACCGGAAACATAATACATGTGTGAATACATAGACAAACAGAGTGTCACTAGTATGCCTCTACTTGACTAGCTCGTTAATCAAAGATGGTTATGTTTCCTAACCATGGACAAAAGAGTTGTTATTTGATTAATGAGGTCACATCATTAGTTGAATGATCTGATTGACATGACCCATTCCATTAGCTTAGCACCCGATCGTTTAGTATGTTGCTATTGCTATTCTTCATGACTTATACATGTTGCTATGACTATGAGATTATGCAACTCCCGTTTACCGGAGGAACACTTTGGGTACTACCAAACGTCACAACGTAACTGGGTGATTATAAAGGAGTACTACAGGTGTCTCCAATGGTAGATGTTGGGTTGGCGTATTTCGAGATTAGGGTTTGTCACTCCGATTGTCGGAGAGGTATCTCTAGGCCCTCTCGATAATACACATCACATAAGCCTTGCAAGCATAATAACTAAGATGTTAGTTATGAGATGATGTATTACGGAACGAGTAAAGAGACTTTCCAGTAACAAGATTGAACTAGGTATTGGATACCGACGATCGAATCTCGGGCAAGTAACATACCGATGACAAAGGGAACAACGTATGTTGTTATGCGGTCTGACCGATAAAGATCTTCGTAGAATATGTAGGAGCCAATATGGGCATCCAGGTCCCGCTATTGGTTATTGACCGGAGACATGTCTCGGTCATGTCTACATTGTTCTCGAACCGTAGGGTCCGCACGCTTAACGTTACGATGACAGTTATTATGAGTTTATGCATTTTGATGTACCGAAGGTTGTTCGGAGTCCCGGATGTGATCACGGACATGACGAGGAGTCTCGAAATGGTCGAGACGTAAAGATTGATATATTGGAAGCCTATGTTTGGACATCGGAAGTGTTCTGGGTGAAATCGGGATTTTACCGGAATACCGGGAGGGTTGCCGGAACCCCCCGGGAGGCAAATGGGCCTATTGGGCCTTAGTGGAAAAGTGAAAGGGGCTGCCCAAAAGGGCTGCGCGCCTCCCCCCTTCCCTAGTCCTATTAGGACTAGTAGAAGGTGGCCGGCCACCCCTTCTCCCTTTCCCCCTTGAGGATTCCTATTAGGAATAGGATTGGGGGGAGTCCTACTCCCGGTAGGAGTAGGACTCCTCCTGCGCCCCTCTCCCTGGCCGGCCGAACCCCTCCCCCTGCTCCTTTATATACGGGGGCAGGGGGCACCCCATAGACACACAAGTTGATCATTGTTGATCGTTCCTTAGCCGTGTGCGGTGCCCCCTGCCACCAAACACCTCGGTCATATCGTTGTAGAGCTTAGGCGAAGCCTTGCGTCGGTAGTACATCAAGATCGTCACCACGCCGTTGTGCTGACGGAACTCTTCCTCGACGCTTTGCTGGATCGGAGCCCGAGGATCGTCATCGAGCTGAACGTGTGCTAAGAACTCGGAGGTGTCGGAGTAACGGTGCTTGGATCGGTCGGATCGGGAAGAAGACGTACGACTACTTCCTCTACGTTGTGTCAATGCTTCCGTTGCGATCTACGAGGGTACGTAGATCAGAGTCTCCCCCTCGTTGCTATGCATCACCATGATCTTGCGTGTGCGTAGGAAAATTTTCGAAATTACTACGTTCCCCAACAATCACTTACATGACGAGGAGTCTCGAAATGGTCGAGACAGAAAGGTTGATATATTGGAAGCCTATGTTTGGATATCGGAAGTGTTCCGGGTGAAATCGGGATTTTACCGGAGTACCGGGAGGTTACCGGACCCCCCCCCCCCCCGGGAGCTATATGGGCCTTAGTGGGCCTTAGTGGAAGAAGAGGAGAGGCGGCCAGGGCTGGGCCGCGCGCCCCTCCCCCCTAGTCCGAATAGGACAAGGAGAGAGGGGGCCGGCGCCCCCCTCCTTCTCTCTCTCTCTTTTCCACCTTGCGAATCCTATTCCAACTAGGATTGGGGGAGAAGTCCTACTCCCGGAGGGAGTAGGACTCCTCCTGGCGCGCCCTATGATGGCCGGCCGGCCTCCCCCTCTTGAACCTTTATATACGGAGGCAGCGGCACCCCAGAGGGAACACAAGTTGATCCACGTGATCATATTCTTAGCCGTGTGCGGCGCCCCCTTCCACCATAGTCCTCGATAATATTGTAGCGGTGCTTAGGCGAAGCCCTGCGACGGTAGTACATCAAGATCGTCACCACGCCGTCGTGCTGACGGAACTCTTCCCGACACTTTGCTGGATCGGAGTCCGGGGATCGTCATCGAGCTGAACGTGTGCTAGAACTCGGAGGTGCCGTAGTTTCGGTGCTTGATCGGTCGGGCAATGGAGACGTACGACTACATCAACCAAACGCTTCCGTTGTCGATCTACAAGGGTACGTAGATCACACTCTCCCCTCTCGTTGCTATGCATCACCATGATCTTGCGTGTGGGTAGGAATTTTTTTGAAATTACTACGTTCCCCAACAGTAGTGTCCGACACCGACGGCCACATGTATCTCACACCCACGATACTTGCTATTTAGGGTTTCCTCTACCGCTCGGCGACCCTCGACGACCCTCGTTCCCGATAAAAAAAGAGGAAGAAGAAGAAAAAAAGAGGAGAAGAAAGAAGAGAGGAGAAGAAATCTCCTCTATTCTTTCTTCTCCTCTTTTTTTTCTTCTTCCTCTTCTTTTTTTATCCTCTTCTTCCTCTCATGTTCGACGACCCTCGACCCCTGGGCGACCCTAGACCCCCTCTCGACCCCCTCAAGTCAAAGTTATCGGGTAGGGGGTATATCGACAACGACATACCCGATACATACATACATACATACATACATACATATCACTTGCATCCATACATATATGAACAAAATTAATATCTACTAATTAACAAACTAAATAAAAAAATTAATACATATAGGAAGAAGAAGAAAAAAGAAGAGAAGAAAGAATAGAGGAGAAGACTTCCTCTTCTTCCTCTCCTCTTCTTCTCCCTCTTCTTCCCCTTCTTCCTCGCCTCTCTCATGAATGTCCGACGTTCTCGACCCTTGACCCCCTAAACTATTTCTCAACCCTCGACCCCCTAAACTAGTTCTCGACCCCCCCCTCATGTCGAAGTTATCAGGGAGGGGGTATATGGACCCCCCCCTCATGTCAAAGTTATCGGGGAGGGTTATATCGACCCCCCCTCCTGTCAAAGTTAACGGGGAGGGGGTATATCGACAATGACATACATACATGGAAAAAATGCTATCCATCTATACATACATAGCCACATACATATATACATGGAAATAATGCTATGAAAAAAATATGAACAAAAAATAATATTATCGGGGAGGGGGTATATCGACCCCCCCCTCGTGTTGAAGTTATCGGGAGGGGGTATATCGACCCCTCCCCCCACGTGTCGAAGAAAAAAGAGGAGAAGAAGAAAGGAATAGAGGAGAAAAGAGAAAATAGAATATATTTTTCTCTTTTCTCCTCTATTCCTTTCTTCTTCTCCTCTTCTTTTTCTTCTTTTTTCTTCTTCTTATTTATTTCTCCTCGTCTTCCTCTCCCCTCTTCTTCTCCTTTCTTCCTCTTCTTATTTCCTTTTTCCTCTCTTTCGTTTTCTTCTTCTTCCTTCTTAAAAATACATGAAGTAGTATTGCCTAATTCATTGTTCATATGAATATACAAACATTTGCATATTTACAATAATTAATATCACCGACAAAATCTATGAACAGAAAAAAAATCCTAATTTTTCTAAAAAACTATCTTTTGCATATATGCATGAACATATATATACACAGAGAACATATATACATATATATAAAAAAACAAGCATATAAGCATATGCTAGCTAGGGAGGGCGCCGACCGGACCAGGAGGACCACGGGTTCGGCGGGGAGGATGGCGACGGGGCAGTGGGCGCGCGCTCGGGGTAGGGGGCGCGGGCGACGGCGACGGCGGGCCGGGGCGGCGCGCGTCGGGGAAGGGGCCGGCGCGGGCGACGACGAGGGCGGGCCGGGGCGGCGCACGTCGGGGCAGGGACGCGGGCGACGACAACAGGGGCGGGCCGGGGCGACGCGCGTTGGGGCAGGGGCGCGGGCGACGGCGACGATGGGGGCGGGCCGGGGCGGGCGGCGTCGGCATCGTCGGGAGCGGCAACTGCAAGATGAGAGTGAAAACTTCCTAAGTGTGGACTTATATAGCAGAGCCTTTAGTCCCGGTTCGTGGCAGCAACCGAGACTAAAGGTGGGCATTAGTCCCGGTTGGTGCCACCAACCGGGACCAAAGGCCTCTTTTGAGCAGCCCAAAGGGCGGGAAGCGGCGGCCTTTGGTCCCGGTTGCCACCAACCGTGACCAATGCCCCCTTTAGTCCCGGTTGGTGCCACCAACCGGAACCAAAGGCCTTGTGCTGCTGCGGCGTCGAAAGTTTAGTCCCACCTCGCTAGTTGAGAGGGGTGCGCAGTGGTTTATAAGCCCCACTGCCGCACCCCTCTCGAGCTTCTCTCCATTGCAGGCTTACGGGCCTAATTGTCACTGCTATGCATGTGGGCCTACTGGGCCTCCTCCGGGCCTGAATCCTGGCCCTTGGATGGGTTTCTAGTCGTATTCAGGCCGTGGGGGCCCAGTAGGTGGCACTTTTTTTGTTTTTTTGTTGCTTTATTTATTTTATTTTCTTTTGTTTTTTGCATTATTTTTTAATTCTTTATGCTTTTAGTTTTAGAAAATTATAAACTTTTTGTTAATGCCATTAGTTTTCAAATTTGAAAACACTTTTTTTTTGTTTTCTTTGTTGTTTTATTTATTTTATTTTGTTTCTACTTACAACAAAATACTTATTGTTGCTATTTTTCCAGTTTTTTGTTTTGTTTTCTGCATTATTTATTTTCTCTTGTTTTTTGCTTTATTTTTTTATTCTTTTTGCTTTTAGTTTTAGAAAAATTATAAACTTTCTGTTAGTGCCATTAGTTTTCAAATTTGAAAACACTTTTTTAGTTTTTTAGTTTTCTTTGTTGCTTTATTTATTTTATTTTGTGATTAACTTTACTATAAAAATAGTTTTTTTCCTGTTTTTTGATTTGTTTTTTGCATTATTTATTTTCTTTTGTTTTTTGCTTTAATTTTTAATTCTGTTTGCTTTTAGGTTAGCAAAATTATAAACTTTATGTCAGTGCCATTAGTTTTAGAAAAATTATAAACTTTCTGTTAGTGCCATTAGTTTTCAAATTTGAATAGTTAAAATTAGAATTCTTTGAAATTTGTGTGAATCACAAGTTTGTGATTAACTTACTAAAAAAATGAGAATAGATGCGCTTATAGAGAAAATTCAACCTAAATTCATTGTAAATTTCTATGAATTTCAGAGAAATTCACTCTGAATTTAGGTTAAACTTTTCTCTATTAGGGCATCTATTTTCACTTTGAGAGGAGCTCAACAAGGCAGAGAGGGAAGGGCTTATAAACCGGTGTGAGCCCCCTTCGGTTGGCGAGGTGGGACTAAACTCTGCCCGCAACAAGGACCAACCCTTTAGTCCCGGTTTGTGGCACAAACCGGGACTAATGGTCATGGGCCAGGGGCGATGAGCAAAATTATAAACTTTCTGTTAGTACCATTAGTTTTAGAAAAATTATAAACTTTCTGTTAGTGCCATTAGTTTTCAAATTTGAATAGTTAAAATTTGAATTCTTTGAAATTTGTTTGAATCACAAGTTTGTGATTAACTTTACTTTTTCCAGATTTTTTTGTTTTTTGCATTGTTTATTTTCTTTTGTTTTTTGCATTTTTTAATTCTTTTTGCTTTTAGGTCAGCAAAATTATAAACTTTCTGTTAGTGCCATTAGTTTTAGAAAAATTATAAACTTTCTGTTAGTGCCATTAGTTTTCAAATTTGAATAGTTAAAATTTGAATTCTTTGAAATTTGTGTGAATCACAAGTTTGTGATTAACTTTACTATAAAAATAGTTTTTTTCCTTTTTTTGTTTTGTTTTTTGCATTATTTATTTTCTTTTGTTTTTTGCTTTATTTTTTAATTCTTTTTGCTTTTAGGTCAGAAAAATTATAAACTTTCTGTTAGTGCCATCAGTTTTAGAAAAAATTATAAACTTTCTGTTAGTGCCATTAGTTTTCAAATTTGAATAGTTAAAATTTGAATAATGGTATTACGAGGGCCGAACCATAAGATATTAAAACATTTCAAATGAACTCTGAAAAAGTTGAAAGTTTGCATGGTATCATAATTTCACCCACATAGCATGTGCATGTACAAAACGGACAATGGTAGCATACTCGTGTCTTACAAAGTTGGCATGGTATCATCATAATAGTTACGGGAGAAAGTCTTCACTTTTTCTTCGCTTGTGTCATTTGCTTATTGCGCCGTAACCATGGATAATCTTCATCGTTTATTAGGATGCTTGGGTCAGCCTTGACATTGAAGGGAGGAATTTCATGAAACTTTTCATAATCTTCAGACATGTCTGTCTTGCCGTCCACTCCCAGGATGTCCCTTTTTCCTGAAAGAACTATGTGACTCTTTGGCTCATCGTATGATGTATTCGCTTCCTTATCTTTTCTTTTTCTCGATTTGGTAGACATGTCCTTCACATAGATAACCTGTGCCACATCATTGGCTAGGACGAACGGTTCGTCAGTGTACCCAAGATTTTTTAGATCCACTGTTGTCATTCCGTACTGTGGGTCTACCTGTACCTCGCCGCCTGACAGATTGACCCATTTGCACTTAAACAAAGGGACCTTAAAATCAGGTCCGTAGTCAAGTTCCCATATGTCCACTATGTAACCATAATATGTGTCCTTTCCGCTCTCGGTTGGTGCATCAAAGCGGACACCGCTGTTTTGGTTGGTGCTCTTTTGATCTTGGGCGATCGTGTAAAATGTATTCCCATTTATCTCATATCCTTTGTAAGTCAATACAGTCAAAGATGGTCCCCTGGACAACAAGTACAACTCATCACAAACAGTGTTGTCACCTCTGAGACGTGTTTCCAACCAACTGCTGAAAGTCCTGATGTGTTCACATGTAATCCAGTCGTCGCACTGCTCCGGGTGTTTGGAGCGCAGACTGTTTTTGTGTTCATCGACATACGGGGTCACCAAGGTAGAGTTCTGTAGAACTGTGTAGTGTGCTTGAGACCAAGAATATCCGTCCTGCATATTATTGAGTCACATCCAAGAGTGCCTTTTCCAGTCAGTCTCCCCTCATACCGCGATTTAGGGAGACCTATCTTCTTAAGGCCAGGAATGAAGTCAACACAAAACCCGATAACATCCTCTGTTTGTTGGCCCATGGAGATGCTTCCTTCTGGCCTAGCGCGGTTACAGATATATTTCTTTAGGACTCCCATGAACCTCTCAAAGGGGAACATATTGTGTAGAAATACGGGCCCCAGGATGACAATCTCGTCGACTAGATGAACTAGGACGTGCGTCATGATATTGAAGAAGGATGGTGAGAACACCAGCTCGAAACTGACAAGACATTGCGCCACATCACTCCTTAGCCTTGGTACGATTTCTGGATCGATCACCTTCTGAGAGATTGCATTGAGGAATGCACATAGCTTCACAATGGCTAATCGGACGTTTTCCGGTAGAAGCCCCCTCAATGCAACCGGAAGCAGTTGCGTCATAATCACGTGGCAGTCATGAGACTTTAGGTTCTGAAACTTTTTCTCTGGCATATTTATTATTCCCTTTATATTCGACGAGAAGCCAGTCGTGACCTTCATATTGAGCAGGCATTCAAAGAAGATTTATTTCTCTTCTTTCGTAAGAGTGTAGCTGGCAGGACTTTTATACTGCTTCGGAGGCATGCCGTCTTTGTCGTGCAAACGTTGCAGGTCCTCCCGTGCCTCAGTTGTATCTTTTGTCTTCCCATACACGCCCAAGAAGCCTAGCAGGTTCACGCAAAGGTTCTTCGTCACGTGCATCACGTCGATTGAAGAGCGGACCTCTAGGTCTTTCCAATAGGGTAGGTCCCAAAATATAGATTTCTTCTTCCACATGGGTGCGTGTCCCTCAGCGTCATTCGGAACAGCTAGTCCACCGGGACCCTTTCCAAATATTACGTGTAAATCATTGACCATAGCAAGTACGTGATCACCGGTGCGCATGGCGGGCTTCTTCCGGTGATCTGCCTCGCCTTTGAAATGCTTGCCTTTCTTTCGACATTGATGGTTGGTCGGAAGAAATCGACGATGGCCCAAGTACACATTCTTCCTGTATTTGTCCAGGTATATACTTTCAGTGTCATCTAAACAGTGCGTGCATGCGTGGTATCCTTTTGTTGTCTGTCCTGAAAGGTTACTGAGAGCGGGCCAATCGTTGATGGTCACGAACAGCAATGCCTTTGGGTTAAATTCCTCCTTTTTGTGCTCATCCCACGTACGTACACCGTTTCCATTCCACAGCTATAAAAGTTCTTCAACTAATGGCCTTAGGTACACATCAATGTCGTTGCCGGGTTGCTTAGGGCCTTGGATGAGAACTTGCATCATAATGAACTTCCGCTTCATGCACATCCAAGGAGGAAGGTTATACATACATAGAGTCACGGGCCAGGTGCTGTGATTGCTGCTCTGCTCCCCGAAAGGATTAATGTCATCCATGCTTAAAGCAAACCATACATTCCTTGGGTCATTTGCAAACTCATCCCAGTACGTTCTCTCGATTTTTCTCCACTGCGACCCGTCAGCGGGTGCTGTCAACTTCCCATCTTTCTTTCGGTTCTCACTGTGCCATCGCATCAACTTGGCATGCTCTTCATTTTTGAACAGACGTTTCAACCATGGTATTATAGGAGCATACCACATCACCTTCGCAGGAACCCTCTTCCTGGGGGGCTCACCGTCAACATCACTAGGGTCATCTCGTCTGATCTTATACCGCAATGCACCGCATACCGGGCATGCGTTCAGATCCTTGTATGCACCGCGGTAGAGGATGCAGTCATTAGGGCATGCATGTATCTTCTCCACCTCCAATCCTAGAGGGCATACGACCTTCTTTGCTGCGTATGTACTGTCGAGCAATTCATTATCCTTTGGAAGCTTCTTCTTCAATATTTTCAGTAGCTTCTCAAATCCTTTGTTAGCCACAGCATTCTCTGCCTTCCACTGCAGCAATTCCAGTACGGTACCGAGCTTTGTGTTGCCATCTTCGCAATTGGGGTACAACCCTTTTTTGTGATCCTCTAACATGCGATCGAACTTCAGCTTCTCCTTTTGACTTTTGTATTGCGTCCTTGCATCGACAATGACCCGGCGGAGATCATCATCATCGGGCACATCGTCTGGTTCCTCTTGATCTTTAGCAGCTTCACCCGTTGTAGCATCATTGGGCACATCGTCTGGTTCCTCTTGATCTTCACCAGCTCCCCCCGTTGCAGCATCACCGTATTCAGGGGGCACATAGTTGTCATCATATTCTTCTTCTTCGCCATCTTCCATCATAACCCCTATTTCTCCGTGCCTCGTCCAAACATTATAGTGTGGCATGAAACCCTTGTAAAGCAGGTAGGAGTGAAGGATTTTCCGGTTAGAGTAAGACCTCGTATTCCCACATTTAGTGCATGGACAACACATAAAACCAGTCTGCTTGTTTGCCTCAGCCGCATCGAGAAACTCATGCACGCCCTTAATGTACTCGCAGGTGTGTCTGTCACTGTACATCCATTGCCGGTTCATCTGCGTGCATTATATATAATTAAGTGTCCAAATTAATAGAAGTTCATCATCACATTAAAACCAAAGTGCATACATAGTTCTCATCTAACAACATATAGCTCTCCACAGCATCTAATTAATTAAACCATACATTGAAACTATGTAAAACATTTCAATGCGAAAACAAATGCGATCATAATCGCAACCAAGGTAACAATTGATCCAACAGCATAATGATACCAAGCCTCGGTATGAATGGCATATTTTCTAATCTTTCTAATCTTCAAGCGCATTGCATCCATCTTGATCTTGTGATCATCGACGACATCCACAACATGCAACTCCAATATCATCTTCTCCTCCTCAATTTTTTTTATTTTTTCCTTCAACAAATTGTTTTCTTCTTCAACTAAATTTAACCTCTCGACAATAGGGTCGGTTGGCATTTCCGATTCACATACATCCTACATAAATAAAATCCATGTCACGTTGGTCGACAAAATTTTCATAAACAATAAATGAACCAATAGTTATAAAGATAATATATATACCACATCCGAATCATAGACAGGACGAGGGCCGACGGGGGCGGATACCAAAACCATCGCACTATATAAGATGCAATAATAAAAGTAAGAAAATAATACAAGTATATATGTAAACATACAAGTAAGAATATTTTTCTTTTCAGAAAGAAGATAAGAACAAGAGGCTCACCACGGTGGTGCCGGCGATGAGCTCGGCGCGGGTGATCGACGGCGGTGAAGACGGGGACGGGGCATGACGGACCGCTAAACCTAGACAAATGTTGTGGAAAATGAAGCTTGGAGATCGAGCTTGGAGAGGAGAAAGCTTAAGTAGTGTGGCTCGGGCATTCCATCGAACACCTTGTGTACATAGGAGGTGAGTTAGAACACCACCAAGCCCTCTCCCCCTTGGCCAGAAAAAAACAGAGCAGTATGCTCTGCTCTTACGCGAGGGGATATATATAGGCACCTCATTGGTCCCGGTTGGTGGCATGAGCTGGGACTAAAGGGGAGCCTTTGGTCCCGGTTCAAGCCACCAACCGGGACCAATGGTGATGGGCCAGGAGCGAGGCCCATTGGTCCCGGTTCGTCCCACCAACCGGGACCAAAAGGTCCCGATGAACCGGGACCAATGGCGCACGTGGCCCGGCCGGCCCCCTGGGCTCACGAACCGGGTCCAATGCCCCCATTGGTCCCGGTTCTGGACTGAACCGGGATTAATGGGCTGACCCGGCCTAGACCAAAGCCCTGTTTTCTACTAGTGCGAGCTCCCTCTCATTTGTCATTCTCCATCTCCCATTGCTGTACCTAGTACTACCAGTACTCCATGTCATCCACTGCCGTTATGCTAAATGGCATCCCGGGGAGGTGGATTCAGTGCAAAAACGGCCTCCGGCAGGGCGACCCTCTCTCCCCTTACCTTTTCATTATTGTCGCCGATATCCTCCAACAAATGATCATCAAAGCCAACCGTGAAGGTAAGTTGTTGCACCCCCTAAACCCTCGCCTTCCCTGTCCCGTCCTTCAATACGCCAATGACACGCTTATCATTGTTAAAGCTACGCCCGGGGCAGCAAAACACCTCAAGAGTATTCTAGATAGCTTTGCTGCGGCCACTGGTCTCCAGATTAATTTTGACAAGACCACTTTTATCCCTCTTAATGTTGATCCCACCGACGCAGCCCTTATGGCAGCTGACCTTGCCACTAACATCTCCTCCTTTCCGCAAACTTATCTCGGCCTTCCTCTCTCCCCCTACAAACTCCCCCCCTCAGTTTTCCAACCAATCATCGATCGGTGTGATATCTACCTTGCTGGGTGGTGCGCGCTACTTCTCTCTCATGGTGGCAAGCTTGTACTCCTCTCCCCGTTCTGGACAGCCTCCCTACCTATTTTATGCTCTGTTTCGCTCTTCCTGTCCAGGTTATTGAAGCTATCGACAAGAGACGACGTACCTTTTTCTGGTCTAACGACGATACTTGCTCTGGGGCAAAATGCTTGGTTGCTTGGGATAAAGTTTGTACCCCTAGAGAAGCTGGTGGCCTAGGTGTAAAAAACTTTCGCGCACAAAACTTTTGTCTACTGCTGAAATTTGCTTATAAATTTTTACACTCCTCAAACCTTCCCTGAAAGGATAGGGTCTTACACCACTCGCCTCTTCACATTGGACATGGCAAAAATAGCTCTTTCCTAGCAAAAACCATTTTCAAGCATCTTTAGAGTTTGAGAGAAATTTCCCAGTGTACTGTTGGAGATGGTTGCTCTACTTTCTTTTGGTTAGATCGTTGGCTAAAGCCGGAACCACTGGCTTTAGTGTACCCAGCTCTTTTTTCTCACCACACAAACCAAAATGGCCTGGTAGCCACTATTTTGCAGGATGGGATCGAACTTGCTCTTCGTAATCGACTAACCTCTACTGCGATTGCAGAACTTGCTTCTCTCAATTCCTTGTTGCAGAACTGTGCTCTCTCTCAGGTACCGGACGATCGTCGCCTGCTTAATGGCGCTGCCTTTTCCACAAAGGGCGCATATGCGGCCCTCTCGGATCACCTCTCGGACCCCATGCTTACTGATATTGGGACTCAAAGGTTCCCAAGAAGGTGATGATCTTCGGTTGGCTATTCTACCTTGATCGCCTAAACACAAGGAAGAATCTGCATAAGAAGACCATTCTAGACTCTTCAGCTTGTCCTAGATGTACTCACTCGGTCGAGGATCGACAACACCTTTTTTTCACTTGTCCAGCAGCTCGCAGGATCTGGAGAGCAGCCGGCATCTGCCCTCTTTACACTCCGATCACCAGTGTCTTCAGTACGACGCTTCCGGATGCGCTGCCTTCCACGGTCCGTCCCTTCATGCTCCTTCTGATTCTATGAAAAATCTGGGACGCGCGCAACAAGAAAGTTTTCCAAGGACCAGATGTTGGGGCTTCAGACTCCTTGAGAGCTATCTTGGATGATTTGATTGTTTGGTCTCATAGGCTAAAATCTGAAACTTTAAAGGACCACGCCGGTCTGTGGCGTGAGTTCCTATCCTCGCAACACTCCTAACTCTGTAACATCTGGCAGGTTTTGAAATATATATTCAGGTGGGAAGCCTTCCCCCCCGATGAACTTTTCAAAAAAAAAAATACTCCATGTCCATCGGCTAGTATGCCACCCATCACAGCACTAGTCGTACTCTCTTGCTTCCTCAGGCTCGCCACGCCCATCGCCGGCGGAGAGCCGTCGCTGACCGCGTCGGCCATCGTCGCCGCAGCCGAGTCCGGGTCGCACATCCTTTGCATCGACGGCTACTCCCTCACCAAGGGGCTCGGCAACGGCAAATACATCGCCTCCGAGGCGTTCGCCGTCGGCGGGCATCGCTGGCGTCTGCTCTACTACCCCGATAGCATCAACTCAAGCGACTCCGACTGGATATCCGTCGTCCTGCTTCTTGATCGCACTGATCTCGATGAAGTAAAAGCCAGATTCACGGTTAATTTGCTCGACCAAGACGGTAGCAAGGTACCGTCACACAGCATGAGTAGCACACTGCGCGCCTTCACCGCTAGAAAGGGTGCGCGTCGTGCGTCGGGCTATCGTCTCGTCAGGAGGAGCGACCCGGAGAGGTCGGTTTGGCTGGAGGACGATTGCTTCAGCGTCAGGTGCGATATCACCGTGCCGATGGAGATATTCACCATGGCCATTCCGGTTACGGATCGTAGGAAATGGCTCCTCTCGCCGATCATGGGCTCCCCTGTGCATGCGTGCGTGCACTTTTTATCTTACATTGGTATAGTACATCAGGGAAAAGCTGCAGACATGTGATACATTGTGCTAGTGTCATGGCCCAGCTACTGGACTAATGTTGATCTTGACATGCAAGTGAAAGCTAGTACTCCTTTTGCCAATTGTTGAGCGAGAGCAGTTTTTTGTAGCCTGAGCTACACGGTACCCACTATCCTGAGCGTTCAATGTGGGCTGCGATGCATGTGGATGTGTGCAAAGTTAACAGCTGTGTCAGCCGCCCAGCCCTTAATAGTCTGACGCGAGGCCTATGAAATTTACAATATTTGTTGGCCTACTAGTATGGATACTCTACATGACATGATGTGCCGTCAGACAGCACCGCATGCTTTTGTCCACCATCGACCTTGGATTCCATCACGCAGGCTCTTCCTCCTCCCTCTTACCATCCGTCATGTGCGAGGAGCAAGACACATCCGCCAAGGATCTGGATCCCGGAGAGCTGGCTCCTTGCAGCAAGAACTCAGGCAGAATCATTTCTAATGTGGAAGAGCCCAACATGCAGACTTTTTCAGAAGTTTGGAGAGAGTATGCCAAGAACTGAAACGAAATAAGAGAGAGAGACCATGCAACATGCAGAACTTTTTGAAATTGCAAGAAAAAAGTCAAGACAGAGAGAGCTAGCTGCCCCGTGAAAAGTTTTCTGAAAGTTTTTTTTTTGAGTTTCTCACAAGCTGAATGCATGTTAAAAGAGAGAAAGAGAGGTGATGCAAAGTTTTAGGAGAGAGAGACGTTGAGCTATTCTACAGAATTTTAGAGTTGATAGGTGAGGGGACTACAGAGACATGGCGTGATGCACCTGACCGCAACAGTAGCCTGCTACCTATGCACCTATATGCATGATGAACCCCAAAACAAGACGTGCATGATAAGACATGCACATGCAGCAACGAACAACTGTAGATAAGAAAGTATTCGAGCTAGCCTATAAAGGTACTGTATGCACCTGAGGGTCAAACCACTCGGCCAAATAGCACTGTTAGGGCATCTTCAGTCGTTGTGGCACCAGGAGGCATTTTTTTCGTCCCTTGGAGGCTACCGACGAAAATTTTATCCTGGGGGTCGAATGATATCCACTCGTTGCCCCCCCCCCCCTCCCCCCCCCCCCCCACCGCCCAAGCACGCCGCCTGCTCGCCACCGCCCCGCTCTGCAGCCTCGCGCACGTGACCTGGCCGGCTCTTCCTCGTGCCCGTCATCAGCCTCTCCCGCTCGACCGCGCGGCCATGGCCTCGGCCCGCTCGCCGCCGTCAGCCCGCTCGCCCACGCGGCCACGGCCCTGGCGCCGCTCTCCCTCCCTCCCACGCCATGCTGCCGCCTGCCCGCTGCATGCTCCACACGGGCCTGCCGGCGGACCCGGGCGTGCTGGCGAGGAGCAGCACCAGCGACCTCGCCCCCAAGGGCGGCGCCCCAGCTGGATGACAGCGAACTTGGTGCGCCACCGGGCGAGGTCGTGGAGCGGCTCGCGCTTCGCCTCTGCGACGGCCTCCCTGACGGCCGCGAGCTCCGACCCGCTCAGCGAGGCCATGCAGAGCGCGACGCAGTTGCCCGCGTAGGCGTCTGGCACCGGTGGCGACATGTAGGTGCGGCAGCCGGCAAGGAAGGCGGCGAACACCGGGCCATCCTCGGTGAAGCCGCTCGCGCGCGTGATTGACACCCAGCCGTGCCCGAAGGCGGACGACACCGTGCCGATGTTCGAGCGCGCCCTGGTCGTGTTTTGCCGCCTCCTCGACGAGCCACTCGAAATCGAGGTCCGTCTCAGCCTGGACGGACATGACGCCGCCGCAGGGCCGGTTCCGTCCGCGTCCAGCTTTGCCCGTCCGCCGGGTCGCCGCGAGCCGGCCTCCACATCCGCCGTCCGCACCAACTCGGCCACCGGCTCCGTCGTCTGCTTCTGGCTCCGCCCGCCCGCGCTCCGGCTGCGCCCCGTTCCGCCCAGCGTCCGGCCTCCTCACCAGCTGGCCCGGCCGGCTCCTTCCCCGCGCGCCCGCCGGGTCGCCGCCGCAGCCCTTCGCCGTCTTCGCGCAGCCCGGCCGCGCGCCTGCTCTGCTCGCCTGCTGTAGGTGGTGGAAGGAGAGAGAAAAGAGAGAAAGGAGAGGAAAGAGGAGAGAGAGAGGGGAGAAAGAGGGGCTGCAAGTGGGCCTCTGCATGCAAAAGTGGAATGCCGGCGTTCCCAGCTGCCCCCCTGAGGGCTGGGTGTGGGATGGGCGCGCCGGCCGTAAATAACGTCGAATCCGACGAAAAACGTTGTCTTGGGGGCATGACTGGGTCATTTTTTGTCCGCCGGCGCTCAAAAAGTGGCTTGGGGAGGCTTCTTGGGGGGCCGGCTAGAGATGCCCTTAGCCTCTGCTGCAACACTCCTAGTGCCACACATCCCATGGAACATGAACGGCCGAGATAATGGGTACCGTGTAGCCCGTCCTTCACAACAATTTTGCGTTGTTGAGCTCATAATGTGTTCTCTATGAAATTGATCTAATAGTTGCTGGTTAATTTATTTATTTATTTTTTGCAACAATTGTGTGGTACTCCCTCCTTTCCGGTTTATAGGGCTTTTATCTCAAAATTTTAGTTTTTCCATTTTATAAGGTTCAATTTGGTTGTTCCCCATCACATGTTCAGACTTTAAGGTGCATTAAATCATTGCATGCAAGTATTAAGAGAAAACTGACCAATGCATGCACTTTATGCATGCATGCATTGCAATTAATGCATTCATAAGCACAATTTTTTGAGGAAAACAAAAGCATTAATTAGATGCTTTTGCAAACTACAAAAAATATTCCATCACTCATCATCTATTTTGGTTAGTGAGATTTTTGAATTGAGCCTTATAAACCGGAAAGGAGGAAGTAATGTTTGCAACTCCTTTACCGTTGGGACTGGACTGCAGTAATTGGTGAGCAATGTCCACCTGGATACATATCATAACCGTGTTAAAAAAAGATGCTCCCTCCGTAAAGAAATAGTATGAGAGTATTTACATAACTAAAGTAGTGGTCTAAACACTTTCTTTAGTGATTTACACGTTTTTATACAGAGGGGGTACAGATGAGAACCATTCAGTTGCCGCAGGATTTCAAACGGCGGGTTCCTAATTTTCTTGCAGCCCTGACCCTTTATTTTTTCCTCCCCTCTGATTTTTGTCACCCTTGATTCTTTTTTTCTTTTGCTTGAAAACTGCACGAACGCTCGGCATGCGCAAGAAAAATAAACCGCATCATATAGGAAATACAATGTCCACACAAATTTTCCCGAAAAACAAATAGTATAGAGGCCAAATGAGATTTGGCAAATCCAATATTATTTTTTCTTATCTATATTGTTTCAAGGGTATACCGTACAAAAGTACATAATCATATAAGAGCCAATCGGCAGAGACAACGCCTTTCGGCATGCTGTTCACAATACTACAACTATAATGACAATACAACTCGTCTGTCGGGGCCGGTTCTTCTTTCTCTTCTCTTCTGAGAGTGTGTTCTTGCCGTTCTTGGAGCTCTCCTCTCCTCGCCACCCTCCGCGCCGCGGGCCGCTCTGGCCACGGCGGCCACCATACGCCCCTGCCCCTGCCTCAGGCAGCCGGAGATCCCGCCCCTGACCATGCCGCACTGCTCCCGAGCGGGGGCCGCGGCCTCGCCGGCCACCAGCCTGGCCTGGAGCACCCCGGAGAAGGGGGAGATCGGAGCTGCACCCTGCGGTCCGTCCCAGGTGCCGGAGACGCCTGCTGCCCCGTCGCCGCGGATACGCGCCCCGGCGCCCCCCCCCCCCCCCCCCGGGGCGGATCCGACCCTGCTACGCCGTCCCCCCCGTCGGATAATCCTGCGCCGCGCCATCTTGGGGGAAACCGCCTAAAATCCATTGTGGTGATGCTTTCCCCCCGAGCTGGACCGACAGATGGGGGATGCGACCGCGCCATTGAAGAAGGATGGACGCTCCAGCAATCCCGCAAGAGCAGGCGCGCGTGCTTGGATCCAGCGGCCCTCGGCCCGGCTCGGAAGCGGCTGTCATCCACTCGTCGTCACCGCCACCCCCCTGGCCGGGAGGCCTTCTTAAGCAGGTTCAAAGGTCTCTGTTTTCGCTGCCTGAGCTCTGAGCATCGTAGAATAGACTGTAGAGATCCCATGCGCTGCATCATCTGCAAGCGGCAGGGGCATTACGGCTGGGAATGCCCACAGAATCCGTGTAGGAAGAAAGGAGGGGGCTCTGCTAAAGAGCGGCTCGGCGATCCCACGCGCCCGGCCTCCGCTATTCGCGGCTCCCCTGCACCCCAGCTGCCGCCCCCTCCCCCCCCCCCCCCCCCTCCTCGACCTGCAGCCGCCATGGAGCTGGCACCGGCCGTCGACCACTCCCGCCGCCCGCGCAACAGCCACAAGGTCATCGCCTCCACCCCCGCGATGGAGCACCAGGTGTTCCTGCTGAACCAGCACGCCATCGTCATTACTGCGGTGGGCACCAGGGCTCATGCTGCCAGCCCCCTGTCCATCGGGCGGGCTCTAGAGAAGGAGTTGAAGATCCCACCCCCACCTGCTACGCGTGACCGCCCACGACCATGAAGATTTCTTCGTCTTCTTCAACCTGCCGGCGCACAAGGATCTGGCGGTGCGGCACGGCTCGCACACCGTCAACGGAGTGCCGTTCCTACTGGAGGCTTGGAGGGAGGACGCCCATGCTGTGCACCAGAAGTGGATGAGGCATGTCCGGGTCGTCATCGAGAAGCTGCCCATGCAGCTCTGGACACTAGAAGGCGCCGTCGAAGCCCTCGGAGACAAGGTGATCGTCGACCGTCTGGACAGCCAGACCCACGAGCGCGCCGACACCAAGCTGTTTGCATGGTGGGTCTGGGTCTGGAACCTCTCCTTCATCCCGACCAGGCAGACGATCTGGAAGCATGCGAGGGGGGCGGGCCGCGTGGAGGAGATGCATGGCTACTCGCCCCCGAGCCGTGAGGTCGCCCCTCCGCCGGAGCTGCTGGAATACGACCTGCTGCTGCACGTCGATCGGGTCGAGGACTGGACGCCGCTCTCGCCGCGCTCCTCCCACTCGCCGCAGAGCGGACTCCCCTCGGACGACGACGACGACGACCGCCCATACCCCCGCATAAATTCCGGGATCTGGACCGTGCGCGTCGAGGATGGGCGGCCGGCACAATTTGCGGCGCCCACGCTGCGCCCGCCTCCACGCGTCTCCTCCTCTGGCTGCAAGGGGATGCCGTTGGGGGGCGCGCGCAGGGAGCATGACGGAGATGATCCAAGCCACCACCGCCGATCGTGGAAAGAGGCTCTACTGGGAAGAGGGCGTGCGGGTGACCATGGCAGCAGCAAGGCACCCAAGGCCAACGGCAGGCAGCGCAGTCGAACCCCGACATCGAGGCGCCGCCACGGCGTGCCTGAAGGACGCCCGCGCGACACCGGTGAGCGCACGCAAGCTCCCCGTGAGCGTGCCGCCAGTGGCTCCAGAGGCAAGAGCAAGGAAGGCGGCCGCCCGGCCAAGGAAGGACGGCCGGAAAAGGAGGGGGGGAAGGCCATGACCAGATCTCTGCTCGCCCCACCACGCATGCTGCATCGTGACGCCGCCTCCTCCTCATCGGCCCTGGCGGACGACCCGGTCGCCGAGTTCTTCGAGGGCGCCAAGCAACAGCTCACTCCGCCAGAGCGCCCTGATGCTCTGGCCCCGGCGCTGGACAAGGTGATCGCGGCCAAGCTCAACAAGCCCCTCAACTTCGCCGCCGACGACGACGGTAGTGGCGAATCGCTGGACCTGGTGCCAGCTCTGTCCCTGGCGCGCCACACCCCCACCATCACGACCTCGCACGCGCTCCAGCTGGGGGCCGTAACCAGGAAGGTGACCGAGATGCAGCTGGGCGGGGGTGGTGGAGCAGAGGAGCAGCAGCCACCGACGCTCCCGTTCTTCACAACTGCGCCTACTCCGGTGATCGGCAAGCCACCAGCAAGAGACAAGGCACCTCCCAAGACAAGAGCGACAAGTGTTCCAGTCCGAGCCAGCGCGCACCAGGCAAAAAACCAATCATCAGTGCCCCATGCGCAGCGCGCAACTTTCCGTTTGGTGCACGGCCTTGGGATCCTGGGACCGAAGGAGAAGATGACAGCGGCAGCGGCTGAGGCGCTCATCTGTCGTCTTGATGAGCCCCTGGCAGACGAAGACATCGCGGCGATCGCAAGGCTGACCCGCCTAGACGTCCAGGCGCTCAAGGCTGCTGCCGGCATGCTTGGTGATGATGGAGAGGCCTCTAGCTGCCCAATTTCCCCATGTTAGAGCCTCACCGTAGTCGACGACGACCAGCCATGGGCTGGGTAGAGCTAGGTAGTAGTAACAGTAGTAACAGTAGTTTGTCAGCCGCACGGCGCGCGAGTTGTAACAGTAGTAGGGCTTGGTTGCTAGCTGTTGGCCGGCGGGGTTTTGGGCCTATTGGTGGCTATCGGCAACCCCCGGATGGTAGGGAAGTGTATCCGTTGTTCTTTTCAGCAAGTGATATCATCGTCGATTTGTCTTGGTTTGCATCAAGGGCTAGCCCTCTGCGTACGCCACCTTTTCCTGATGAGTAACACAGCCGGCCCGATCATGAGTTGGAACATCAGGGGCCTAAACAACCCAGCCCGGCGATCTGTAGTGTAGGACGCGGCAAACTCGCACCGCCTCGCCATCCTATGCCTCCAGGAAACTAAACTCGAAGAGTGGACAACAGGAATCGCCAGGGAAGTTGGAGGCCAAAGGCTAGATGACTGTATTGTCTTGCCTGCAAATGGCACTAGAGGAGGCGCCGCCATCTTTTGGGATTCAACATTAGTCACAATCCAGTCCCACGCAATCGGGGAATTCTCCATCACGGCCAAGGTCACCGTGCTCTCCTCAGGAGTTAGTTTTTGGTTGACGACAGTTTATGGGCCATCGGAGGGCGCTAGAAAGGATAGTTTCCTGACAGAGCTAGTGAGAGGCGCCCCCCCCCCTCGAGGAGAACCATGGCTTCTAAATGGGGATTTCAACATCATTTACGAAGCTCGCGACAAAAACAACAGCAATATAAATAGAAGGATCATGGGCAAATTTAGAGCGGCAATTGACGCAGGTGGACTGCGCGAGATAAAATGCAAAAATTGGCGCTTCACCTGGAGTAGCGAGCGTCGAAATCCAACCCTAGCGAGCATAGATAAATTTTTCTGCACTCTAGAATGGGAGGCCTTGTATCCAGATTTCATGCTGCACGCGACATCCACCTCATGCTCGGATCACTGCCCGCTCCTTCTAGCTACTGTTGCTGCCCCGAAGATACCGCCACGTTTTCGTTTTGAATCTTTCTGGCCGCGGTTCCCGCATTTCCACGAGACGGTGCAACGGGCATGGCAGTGGCCAGCACCAGCGGCATGCGCTTTCGCTCGTCTGAGCATCAAGATGCATCGGGTAGCTAGGGACCTAAGAATCTGGAGCAGATCACTGTTTAGCGACGCAAAGATACAGCTGCAGTTAGCCACATTGGTAGTACTTCGACTGGACATAGCTCAAGAAAGCCGGCTGCTTACAGAGAGTGAGTTCCACCTTCGCAAACTACTGAAGCTACGCATTCTTGGGCTGGCGGCAGTAGAAAGAGCCCGGAAATGCCAAGTATCCAGGATAACATGGCTGCGAGCAGGAGACGCGCAAACAGCCTTTTTCCAAGCCAAGATCAATGCCAGGCGCAGGAAAAACTTCATCCACTCGCTACAGGGGGCAAGGGGTATTGCCACCGCTCACGATGAGAAAGAGGAGATAGTCCATAGCCATTTTGCTGCATCTCTTGGAACTAGGCAGTCTCGGCCACACACGATCGACTGGAGCTACATCAACATGCCTAGGGTTCAAAGTGGTGGCCTGGATAATCCTTTCACTGAGCAGGAGGTGTGGCAGGCGATCAAGCAATCACCAGCGGAGAAATCACCAGGCCCGGATGGGTTCTCGGGTGTCTTCTTCAGACACTGCTGGCCTACCATAAAAAGGGATATCATGGAGGCGTTTCATCAGTTCTACCATCTAGCCGGAGACAATTTCCACATGCTAAACTCAGCTGCAGTAGTTCTCCTTCCAAAAAAAGATGGTGCTGCAGCGATCAGCGACTACAGACCAATCAGCTTAGTGCATTCGATTGCGAAGCTCATCTCCAAAGTGCTTTCGCTACGCCTCGCAATGGTGATCCCGAGTTTAATCTCACCGGCGCAGACAGCATTCCTCAGGACAAAATGCATACATGATAGCTACCTATATGTGCAGAACTGTGTAAAGGCACTTCATGCAAAGAAAACTCCGGCCCTGCTGCTAAAGCTAGATATCTCCAAGGCCTTCGACAACGTCTCTTGGGATTACCTGCTCGAGCTCCTACAGCAGTTAGGCTTTAGTGCACGATGGCGTGACTGGATTTCCCTACTGCTGTCCACCTCATCGTCAAATTTTATGCTAAATGGCGTCCCGGGACCGAAGATTGTGCACCAGAAAGGGCTGCGGCAGGGCGAGCCCCTGTCGCCGCTACTTTTCATCCTAGCCATCGACCCAATGCACAGAGTGATAAAAGCAGCAGTAGAGCAAGATCTGATCGCACCTCTTCTGGGTCGTGAAACCAAGCTTAAAGTCAGTCTATATGCAGATGATGCAGTAATCTTCGCCAACCCGAACCAGCACGAAGTGCAAACCATCATGGAGATCGTGACTGATTTCGGAAATGCTACTGGGTTGCATATCAACCCGGCAAAATCAACAGCCACACCGATCCGGTGTGAGCAAATCGATCTCTCTAAGATCCTTGAGAGTTTTGGAGGTTCAGTTGCTCATTTCCCAATAAGATATTTAGGCCTGCCTGTAGTAACGACACGGATTAGACTAATACATCTGCAGTTCCTCATCGATCGAATTAGAGCTAGGTTAGCAGGTTGGAAAGGCCGCCTCCTCCCCCTCAGCAGCAGAAGAGTGCTGGTGCGCAATGTGCTCAGCGCCATGCCCACCTTCGCCCTCTCAGTGCTGCGGGTGCCAAAGAAACTACTCAAAGAAATAGACAAGTGCAGGAGGCGTTTCCTATGGAAGCAGGATGAGGAGGCAACAGGGGCCAGCTGCAAGGTAAACTGGCCAACAGTTTGTGCGCCGACTGAAAAGGGGGGGCTCGGGATCCTGGACCTGCAAAGTTTTAGTCGAGCACTACGGCTACGATGGCTATGGATTGCCTGGAAGGACCAGGATAGACCATGGGTTGGCACACCACCGCCTTGCGACGACGTCGATAGAGCCTTGTTTGCCGCAGCAACAACGGTCACCATTGGAGATGGTACAACGACGTCTTTCTGGCACTCAACTTGGGTCGGCCCGAAGACACTTGCACAAAGCTACCCAACCTATTTCAAACACTCCAAGCGAAAAAACAGGACAGTTTCAGAAGCCCTACAAAATGATGCATGGATCAATGACCTTGAGCACGGCGATATCAGCCAGATACTGCCTGAATTCCTGCAGCTGCACCGAAGGATCAGAGAGGCAAACACCCACTTAGATGGAGCATTGAGGGACCAAATTCGGTGGAACATGGAGGCAAAAGGGGAATACACAGCCAGTTCAGCTTACAAGATGCATTTTCAAGGTCGGCAAAATTCAGTTTTTGAAAGCATCATTTGGAAGGCATGGGCTCCAGGGAAGATGAAGATGTTTGGCTGGCTGCTGCTGCAGAATCGTGTCTGGTCAAATGACAGGCTTCAGAAACGGGGCTGGCCAAATGGCTACTTCTGTCAGCTATGCCACAGAAATCTAGAAACAAGCAGGCACATCATCTGGGAGTGCCCAAAGGCCCTAAGAGTTTGGCAACAAGTAGCGACCTGGCGTGGCTGCTCCACCTTCACGTCAAAAAATGAATGGAGCCAGAAACAGCCAGTGGAAATAGCCAGAGATATCATCACCGGGGCGGCTCCAAGGGATCAAAAAGGAGCCAAAACAATGCTGCTTGCAGTATGCTGGGAAATCTGGCAGGAGAGAAACAAGTGCACGTTCCAAAACAAAGTGGCATCCTCACCGGACATTGTGAGAAATTTACAAAGTGATTTGGAACTCTGGAGGCTTGCAGGAGCAAGCTGCATTGAGAGCCCCTTTGGGGATCTGCCGTGAGAATTTTTAGATTATGAGTGGCTCCTCTCCTTTTTTATATTCTCTGTCTTTTCTCCTTGGTCAATGACCATTGCACACCATGTTATTCTTCATCATGTTCTCCCTGCTATGAATCAATGAAATAGCTAGCAATTGCTGGACATTTTTCAAAAAAAACTCGTCTGTCGAACCTCAAGCCACAGAGGGCGGGGAGACAGAATCATAAATCAAGGACCGCGTCTCAACCAACACAGCATACCTAGATAGCATGACCCAATTTAATCACAGGTTGGGTGAACACACCCTCCACTAACTAGGAATCAGGGAGTGAACAATAGGAACCATCCAAGCTTGAAGAAGACGTCGTCCAAGAGTAATGATGACGACGTACATTGTGCCCCGAGAGCCCATGCCCACAACAATAGCCACCATCAAACGACACATTGCCCCAATCCTTGCCAAAGAGCCGATGAGGGCCACCACCTGTAGAAACAACTCCGGTAGCCTCCATGGGCACCCAGGCAACACCTCCTGGATGGGATGATGCCATTTCCTCCTAGCCAGCGAGCCTGCCTAAGGTTTCCCCTGATATGACACGAACATGGAGAAGATGACGTCTCCAAGAGGAACCGAGACTCACAGGCGGCATCGACATCTGCAACGGCTCTTGTCGCGCAAGGATTTCTCCCTGACCTGGTCCGTAGCCCTAGAATACCGCCGGAGCAGCGCCATCGCGAGGGAAAGAAACAAGCCATCAGCTTGGAACCCATTGTGAGAAGGAGAGCCGTCTCACAATGCTGATGAGGAAGTTACAGGTGGTTGTGGACGTGCCGCACTAGCACGCACGTTAGTCGCTAGGACCAGCCTCAAGCAGTTGCGAGGCACACTGGGTTGCTGCCATGTCAGATCTGGAGTTCATCGTGCCAGATCCACTGGTCACCACCGACCGCTGGGAAGCCACCACCGTGCCACCTATATATGCTAGCTGTGCCACGCCGTTGCGCGAGGGAACGATGCCGCGCATGCCGACGCCATGTAGTAGCTCGGCTACCCCCGACCTGTCAGCCAAAACTCCTCATGAGGAACAAAGTGCCTCGCCGCCACCTTCCCCTGAGTTGGCATGGGCTTCATCGACGGCTCCTCTGGTGTCGGCTAGTTGATGGAAAGGAAGGAGGGAGGAGGCGGCGGACTAGGGTTTCCTCTGTGGCACCAGAGCAGGGTGACACGGGGTTTGGTACTTGGATGGAACGCATGTACTCTGTTTCTCTCAGCGTTCACGTATTGTCTATTATTCATTGATGTTGCTCACTTATATAGTTATAAAAAAAGCATGTTTGGACATATATGTTGGAAGATGGTAAAACTTTGCATATCAAATCAAATCCTATTAAAACGGTAAGTATGTAGTACAAGAGATTTCCGATTGTGCCAAGTACTCCTAGATCAGATACCCATATGGCCATATGGACTTTACAATACACAAATCCAGTCCGTAGGCTGTACCTCTGCTCGTAAGTCCTAAATAAGAAGATCATGTATCGAACAGCTAGCAAACATTGCCCCCCTACTGATCACACACAAAAAAATTAGCAAACATTGCACCCTACTGAGACGGGTCTTGGTGCACGGACCGTTGCAGACGTGACAGACCGGGTGGTCGGGGGTCAGTTAGTTCGGCCCCCAGAGGAGCAAGTGCAGGAGCTTCTCCGTCCTGGCGATCTCGGCCTCAGCTCCCGTTGCCGGACGCGGCGGCTCCCGCGCCATGGGCTCCGCCTTGGACGGACTCGTCCTCGTTGCCACCGCACGATCAACGCCAGCCTCAGGCTCCGTCGTCGCGCAGTGCCGGCCCTGCCCCAGCCTGCCGGCTGAGAACGCAGTCCGCCGCTCGCCCAGGCGTAGCGAGGCGCCGACGGCGGACTCCCGCTTGCAGCCCCGCCCGTTGCACATGCCGATGCCGGCCTGCTGATACGGACGCGCTGAATGATGCAGCCGACCAGCCTGAAGAACTAGAAGTGCAGGGGCACTTGAGCTCTGTTTCTCTGGAAGCCATCGACGTGATCTATTTATAGAAGAGCACAGAGCACTGACTCGTTCCCCTGGGCCAAACGCGGTGGACCGGAGCGTACACTGACAAGGCGATTTTATTGGGTTCCACGTTGAGGTGAAGGAGACGCTCGAGCGCCCACGGTTTCGGCCCGTGCAGCCGGGCTGAAGCGAGGAACGAACGACACAGCGCGTGGCCGTGAACCAAGGAACGACGCCAAAGCGGGAGTTGGGAAACCAGTGGGTGCGACGCTAGCTGGTGCACCTGGCATGCGACCTGTGTACTGCGCCGCATTTCTTTCTTCCGCGGTGGCGTGCAGCTGGACGCCGGTGGTGTACCACTGCCGGCAGGCATATTCGCACCGCTGAAAGGTTCTGTGCCCGCTTTTTGCACGAGCGAAAACCACGCGCGCCCTCGCCGCCGGCTGGATCGATGTACGCCGCCGGCCAGGCGGTGGAGCGGAACGATCAACCCGTTTCTCATTTCCCATCTGCTGGTTCCCCGTATCTGCCGCGTGAGTACGAATTCTCAGTGGACGTCACAAGCGGGGCCGTCGTACCAGTACATCAACATCACAGCTCCGCCTCACTTTGTCGAGTGACAAACATGGAGGGAAGCTACCCACCTACCCACTGGTGGTCCAACCCGACCCCTGGTTTTTGGGAACCCTGGTTCTGGTCAGTAGTCTACTACTCCTTCGTTCCAATTATGTCAAAAACGTCTTACATTATGACATTACTAATGTCAAAAACGTCTTACATTATGAGACGAGGAAGTACTTGGCAAGAAACCAGCGACGGAAGCCCCCTGTTTCACCTGTCTCTCGCTGCACGCCGAGTCCCCACGCGCGCGTATATAAACGCCTCGCCCAAGCTCGTCGGTAGTCGGTACAGAGCGTCTGACTCAACCGGAGCATACAAGAAGCAGAGTTAGGAAGCACAAGACAGAGATGAGCTCGTCGGCGGCCAAGAAGGGGGTGTCGATGGTGGTGGCGACGAGCATGGCGGCCGTGGAGGCGCTCAAGGACCAGGCGGGGCTGTGCCGCTGGGACTACGCGCTGCGCTCGCTCTACCACCGTGCCGTCGTCACCGGCCGCCGCGCCGTCCCGGCGTCCCTCACCTCCACCTCCTCCCAGCCCGCCAGCGGCAGGGCTGCGCGGCCCAGGCAATCCGAGGAGGAGAAGCTGCACAAGGCGTACCACATCGTCTGCTGGGGGCCAAACTGATTAGCACTAATAGCACATTCTTGTTATGCTTCTCCATTTTTATCCCTTCCCATCTTGGCTATCCGTGAATGAATGATGTGTAAATCGAGATATAAGTATCCACGGTTTGTAAATCGAGATATATGTTTCAAGGTCTGTCATGCAGTCGGTGCTCTGATCTGAGGCGAGCTGCCAAGTGATTGATGAGGCAAATAGAAGAAAATGGCATTGTTCTTCGTTCTGCACAAGGAACAACTACCTCTTCGCTCTTTGATCTTACCAATCTCAGATGTGTTCAAGGCATGGTGCTCTGACGATCAGATCTCAGCAAATTCCAGCGCTCATCCTAATCGGTTAAGTTAAGTGGCAGACCACAATGGATTTACAGTAGACAGGGACAAATATTCAGATGTTTTCAGATGTATCAGAAGAAAAAAAAAACTGCCACCATCCGGGTACAGTTTCCATGATTCATGCTGGTTGAGCTCCCATATTAGTGTACATGATCTGCTGTTTTCTCTTCACTTCAGGACAAAAATCCTTTGATGATCATGCCTGAAAGGGAGTAAACTCTTGTGTCAGCAATGAATATGGTAAGACAGTAAACAAGGGAAAAGCGGGAAAACATGACATTGTAAGTGTTGCTGCTGTTCCAGCTGATCATAGTAATGCTGTACTAAATTAAGATTGAAGGGAGCACAAAATATTGGAGCATAGCAGGTCTCAGCCTGCTACACTACTCCTGTATTCGTAAGACTTTCTTGCCCGCTGTCGCGCTGAATTATGATCAGTTCGTTCATAGCAGACACCGACAACGTAACAACGTTGATTCAGAAACAGGATAAATAAGATCTTTTGAGAGTCTTTAAGGAGTTTAAGGTGCAGAATATAAGGGCCAGATAACATACTCGATGATATTTCATTCTTCATGGGCTATAGAACTTACCATCCTGCCTATGTTGCACACTCTGGGGGATAAGATCTGGTGCCTTGGTAACTTCGTTTACATCTGACCCACAAGAGCACACAACCGCCAGTGACCATTCCACCATGTTGCTTGTTTATAGATGATGACCACACCAACAAGGCATGATTATTATTTATACATAGGTAAGCAAACATGACATGGCTTGATGCTGTCAGCAACCACAAATTCCCTGAGAGTTATGTCAGTGACAGGCTTAACTGAATTTACAGCACAACACATGCTACAAAGAACTAAAAGTGTTGGAAATATTAGCACTTTTCCGATTAGACTTATCCACGAGTAAACAGTAAGCATGGCATAAAAGGTATGCATCTCATAGCGATACCTAAGCATATTAGCACGCACAGAACATAGAATCGAACCATCTATGAGCAGCACATATACGGCTAGCATAAGTACGAGTAAACAAGGAATGAACAGATCATACCCTCAGGTTGGCCAGGCCAACGCGGCGGCGGCGGCAGCAGCCTCGGCGTCGTCCGTGGCCTTCTTCTTGGAGGCGGCGCCGTCGACCATGGTGTCGATGCAGGGGAAGTAGTGGAAGCAGAGGCGGACGAAGTTGGGGACGGATCGGGAGCAGTCGCGTCAAGACGCTCCTCAAAAACATTATTGCCGTTCTCCCGGGCAGGATCTCGAACGACAGGGTTCCGGAGGCACCTGCTCTCCTGACCAACCGTGCATGCGGTCGTCGGGATGGGATCGCCGGAAGCAGCACATAAAGAGGAACAGTAGCTGACGGCTAGGGTTGTACGAGAGGGAGTGAGTGAACTGAGTTAGGGTTCACTCCACTGGCCAGTGCCTTCTTATATAGGCCACGGTCCAACGTCTCGGACAGTGGCGCTTCCGTAAGCGACTCGTTAATTAATTAACAATTAATTAACTATTCCTGAGCGGCAAAAATAAGTTTCGGCTCGGCTCATTCCCGCAACCCGCAACGCGCGCGCGTCGTGACGAGGCGTGGCGTGGCGTGACGTGGCGAGGCGAGGCGGGCGGCGGAGGAGGAGGAGCGCGCGTGTACAGCTCCTATTCCCAAGCTCCCAATAGCAAGTGGTAGAGCAGCCCTTATAAAGAGGTCTCACTCTTCTTGCTGTAGCAGTATGGGACTAAACTTCCCAGACTTCCCACCACTTTCCGTACACATGCATGGGCCTTAGAGATTAACCAGGGATTAGTGTCTTATATGGGCCTAAGCCCATCCATAATCCAACAATCCCCCACCAGATCTCAAGGCACATAAGTTTGTCAACTGTTCCAAACAATGTTTGATATACCAGAATTTTCAGTGGAGACTGTTAAGTTGAACTTCCACCTAGAGCAACAGGATTAGACTTCTTCACAACTGAACAATGGACTATGCCTTGAATTGTCAGTTTGGCGTGCAGAAGTTTCGCCTATTGTCAACTGATACGTGGTTGCCGAAGACTAAACCCCACGGGTGGAGCCTATTAGTCATACTCTGTACCTTCTCATGAGCTTACTAGAGATTGTCCAATCTCATAGACTGTGACCAGCAGTCAGGCTCACATAGGTGTGTTCCTCCAAAAAAATGCTCTATAGGTTAGCATCTTGCTTACACAAGCTTTGGAACACATTAAGACAAAAGTCACTCTGCCTTACAGAATTGAGAGTATTACTGCATCTCCAACAGAGTGGGTTTATTAAGGATACTCTCCTCAATTGACTGCTGGATTGTTTTCCCAGGTCCTAATTCACGGGATCTCCGATCACATAGGTTGGGTTACCCCCATGGCAACTTACGTGGGTCTCATACCCATCTCCCTCGATGCATTTTCTATCACAATCGGTGATAGACCTTTTGTAAAAGGGTCTGCCAGATTCTTAGCCGTCTGGATAAAATCCAACGCTATTACTCCAGAGTTTCTTGATTTTCTGACATATTTCAATCTTCTTATGTGCTTTGTGGATTTCATGTTGTCCTTTGAACTCTTAGCCTTGGCAATCATTGTTTGATTGTCACAGTTTATAAGGACAGCCGACACTGGTTTATCAACCACCATAAAATCCATCAACAGCTCTCGAAGCCATTCTGCTTCGACGCATGATGTGTCTAATGCTGTGAGTTCTTCTTCCATAGTCGATCTGGTTAAGATTGTCTGCTTGCAAGACTTCTAGGAAACAGCACCACCACCAAGTGTGAAGACATGTCCACTTGTGGCTTTCATCTCATCAGCATCAGATATCCAATTCAAATCACTATACCCCTCAAGTATCGTCGGGTACCCAGAATAGTGAATTCCATAGTTCGCAGTACCTTGCAAATAACGCATCACTCGCTCAACAGCATGCCAATGCACATCTCCCGTATTGGAAACAAACCGGCTCAGTTTGCACACAACAAATGAGATGTCAGGACGAGTAGCACATGCTAGGTACATCAGTGAACCAACCACTTGAGAATATCTTAATTGATCTACAGCCGTGCCTTCGAACTTTCGAATCCGCACTCTAGGATCATATGGTGTTGCAGAAGGTTTGCAGTCCGAATATCCAAAACGGCTCAAAATCTTCTCAACATAATGGGATTGCAAAAGTGTAATTCCATCCTCAGAATTTCTCACTAGCTTGATGTTCAGGAGAACATCAGCCACACCCAGGTCCTTCATCTCAAAGTTGTGAGATAGAAAAGACTTGACCTCCTCAATGACCTTGAGGTGGGTCCCAAATATCAGTATGTCATCGACATACAGACACACTATAACTCCTTCGCCCCCACCATAGTGATAGTATACACATTTGTCAGCTTCGTTCACAACAAAGCCAGCAGATGTCAGAGTAGTGTTGAACTTCTCATGCCATTGCTCAGGCGCTTGTTTCAGGCCATACAAAGATTTCACTAGCTTACACACCTTTCTTTCCTGACCATTTACTACAAAGCCATCCGGCTGTTGCATGTAAATTTTCTCGTCTAGCTCTTCGTTAAGGAAAGTCGTCTTAACGTCCATCTGATGAACGAGAAGACCATGCGAGGCAGCCAAAGCGAGTAACACTCGAATGGTTGTCAGTCTAGCCACAGGTGAATAAGTGTCAAAGAAATCCTCTTCTTCTTTTCTGGGTATAACCCTTGGCCACAAGCCTAGCCTTGTACTTCTCAACAGTACCATCGGGCCTAAGGTTCCTTTTGAACACCCACTTACATCCTAATGGTCGACAACCATAAGGACGATCAGTGATCTCCCATGTCCCGTTAGCCAAGATGGAATCCATCTCACTACGGACCTCATCCTTCCAGTAGTCAGCATCCGGAGATGCATAAGCTTCTGAAATGGAGCTGGGAGTATCATCATCCACGAGGTACATGAGGAAATCATCACCAAAGGACTTTGCAGTCCTCTATATCTTGCTCCTAACAGGAGCTTTCTCGTCATCCTCCGTGGAACTCTTATCACTTTTATGTTCATAATATTCCATCGGAATAGCAGGTTCATGAGTCTCATTAGATTCCAGTTTAGAATTGCTTTGCATATCTCTCATGGGGAAAATATCCTCAAAGAATGTAGCATCCCTAGACTCTATAATTGTACCGACCTTCTGGTCAGGTACCTCATATTTCACCACTAGAAATCTATAGCCAACGCTATGCTTGGCATAGCCAAGAAAAACACAGTCCACGGTCTTTGGTCCCAACTTGCGCTTTTTGATTATAGGCACGTTGACTTTCGCCAAACAGCCCCGAGTGCGCAAGTAGGAGAGTGTAGTTCTTTTCTTTTCCCATTGCTCATAGGGAGTAGTCTCATTATCCTTTGTGGGAATTTTATTCAGGACATGACAAGATGTCAATACAGCCTCCCCCCACCATGCCTTGGATAAACCTGATGTATCTAACATGGCGTTAACCAAATCAGTTAGAGTACGGTTTTTCCGTTCGACAACCTCATTTGACTGGGGTGAGTAGGGAGGCGTCCTCTCATGAATAATACCATGTTCCGCACAGAATAAATCAAACTCATTAGAAAAGTACTCTCCACCACGATCAGACCGGACTCATTTTATTTTCTTCTCAAGTTGGTTCTCAACTTCAACCTTATAGACTTTAAAGTAGTGTAGAGCCTCATCCTTAGTATTTAACAAATACACATAGCAAAACCTAGTGGAATCATCAATCAGAGTCATGAAGTATTTCTTTCCACCTTTAGTCAACACACCATTCATCTCACAGAGATCTGAATGTATGAGCTCTAGAGGTGCCAGGTGTCTCTCCTTCGCAGGCTTGTGAGGCTTACGAGGTTGCTTAGCTTGCACACACGCATGGCACTTAGAGCCTTTGGCTAAAGTGAAACTCGGGATTAAATCCATTTTAGCTAGTCGTGTCATACAACCGAAATTTATGTGACAAAGACGTGAATGCCAAACCTTAGATTCGTTCACATTAGAATGAATTTGGTTCACGACTTTATTACAGAAATCCTCCAGGGAAAGGCGGAACAAACCACCACAACCATATCCTTTTCCAACAAATAGTCCATACCGAGATACAACTACTTTGTTAGACTCAAATACTAACTTAAACCCTTCTTTACATAGAAGGGAGCCACTAACGAGATTCTTCTTTATGGCGGGGACATGCTGCACGTTCTTGAGTTGCACGATCTTTCCCGAAGTAAACTTCAGATCTACCGTGCCAACACCATGAACAGAAGCATGCGAGCCATTCCCCATCAGGACGGAACAATCTCGTGCGACCTGGTAAGAAGAAAAACAAAGACACATCAGCACACACATGAATATTGGCCCCAGTGTCAATCCACCAATCGGTGGACTGACAGACTGAAAGTATGGTAAATAGATTACCATACCCAGATGCCGCATCATTGTTGCTCAGAGTGACATTCACAGACTTGGAGTCCTGTGTTGGCTTCTTATACTAATTTGGGCACTTGTTCGCCCAATGTTCATCTGAACCACAAGTAAAGCAGCCATCTCTCTTTTTGTCTTTCTTCTTACCCTTCTTCTTAAAGGTAGTATTCTGCTGGACATAGTTCTTTCCCTTGAACTTGTGGAAGTTCTTCTGCACCACATTGGCGCTAGAAGAACCCTCTGCCCCTTTCACGTGCGAGTCCTTTGCTCTCGAGTTCTGCTCAACACTGAGATGACCAATGACATCCTCAACAGAGAATTCACGTCTCAAGTGCTTGAGAGAAGTAGCAAAGTTCCTCCAACTAGGAGGGAGTTTTGCAATAATGCAACCCGCGACAAACTTGTCTGATAACTCACACTTCAGGAGCTCCAGCTCCTTAGCAATGCACTGTATCTCATGAGCCTGGTCCAATACAGAACGGTTATCAACCATCCTGTAATCATGGAACTGCTCCATGGCATACAGCTCACTGCCAGCATCAGTTGCGCCAAATTTGACTTCGAGCGCATCCCACAAGTTTTTGGCAACACCCATATGAATATAGGCATCAACCAACTTGTCTCCAATCACACTCAGAACTGCTCCTAGAAAGATTGTGGTTGCCTCCCTAAACGCCTTCTCCTGTTCAGGAGCAATCGTTTCTGTGAGGGACACACCACCAACCCAGAACACGTTCATCGCTGTGAGCCACAAGGTGGTCCTAGTCTGCCAACGCTTAAAATGCGTCCCGGTAAACTTTTCCGGTTTCAGAGTAGCAGCAAAGCCTACGACCGAGTCCGCGAACAGCCCACGGTCCAACGTCTCGGACAGTGGCGCTTCCGTAAGCGACTCATTAATTAATTAACAATTAATCAACTATTCCTGAGCGGCAAAAATAAGTTTCGGCTCATTCCTGCAACCCGCGGCGCACGCGCGCGCGTCGTGACGAGGCGAGGCGAGGCGGGCGGCGGAGGGGGAGGAGTGCGCGTGTACAACTCCTATTCCCAAGCTCCCAATAGCAAGTGGTAGAGCAGCTGAGGGAGTCCTGGATTAGGGGGTGTCCGGATGGCCGGACTATACCTTCAGCCGGACTCCTGGACTATGAAGATACAAGATTGAAGACTTCGTCCCGTGTCCGGAAGGGACTTTCCTGGGCGTGGAAGGCAAGCTTGGCGATACGGATATGTAGATCTCCTACCATTGTAACCGACTTTGTGTAACCCTAACCCTCTCCGGTGTCTATATAAACCGGAGGGTTTTAGTCCGTAGGACAACTTACAGAGCAACAATCATACCATAGGCTAGCTTCTAGGGTTTAGCCTCTCCGATCTCGTGGTAGATCTACTCTTGTACTACCCATATCATCAATATTAATCAAGCAGGGCGTAGGGTTTTACCTCCATCAAGAGGGCCCGAACCTGGGTAAAACTTCGTGTCCCTTGCCTCCTGTTACCATCCGGCCTAGACGCACAGTTCGGGACCCCCTATCCGAGATCCGCCGGTTTTGACACCGGCATTGGTGCTTTCATTGAGAGTTCCTCTGTGTCGTCACCGTTAGGCTTGATGGCTCCTCCGATCATCAATGGCGATGCAGTCCAGGGTGAGATCTTCCTCCCCGGACAGATCTTCGTCTTCGGCGGCTTCGCACTGTGGGCCAATTCACTTGGCCATTTGGAGCAGATCGAAAGCTATGCCCCTGGCCGTCAGGTCAGATTTGGAAGTTTAAACTACACGACTGACATCCGCGGGGACTTGATCCTTGACAGATTCGAGCCACTGCCGAGCGTGCCGCACTATCACGACGAACATGATCTAGCTCTGCCGCCGAGCAGTGCCCTGGAGGCCACACCCGCATCGGCTTCGACCCTTAATTTAGAGCCAACTGCGCCGATCGAGGATGGGTGGTTGGACGCCGCCTCGGGGGCTGCGATCCCAACGGCGATCGAGCCGAACACCAGCCCCGCACTCCACGAGACTCGTGACTCCAAGGAGCCGGACTCCTCTCCGGACTCCGAACCCTCTGCGCCCCTGCCGATCGAATCTGATTGGGCGCCAATCATGGGGTTTACTGCCGCGGACATCTTTCAGAACTCGCCCTTCGGCGATATTCTGAAGACACTAAAGTTTCTCTCTTTATCAGGAGAGCCCTGGCCGGACTACTATCAGCAAGGTTGGGATACGGATGATGAAGAAATTCAAAGCCCACCCACCACCCACTTTGTAGCCACTGTCGACGATTTAACCGACATGCTCGACTTCGAAGACATCGACGGTATGGACGCTGATGCAAGAGACAATGAAGAACCAGCGCCTATTGGGCCCTGGAAAGCCACCTCGTCATATAACATATACATGGTGGACACCCCAATAGAAGGAGATGGCGATGGAACAGCGGAGGATGACCCCTCCAAGAAACAGCCTAAGCGCCGGCGTCAGCGGCGCCGCTCAAAATCCCGCCAAAGCAAATACGGCGATTCCAGTACGGGAGATAATAATACTCCGGAGAGTGCCGAAGAAAACCCCCTCCAGCAAGATTCAGCACAGGAGGATGGAGAAGCCAGCCCTCATGAGAGAGCGGCAGACAGAGAGGTCGAGGACGATAATTATATGCCTCCTCCGAAGACGAGGCAAGCCTCGACGACGACGAATTCGTCGTGCCAGAGGATCCCGTCGAGCAAGAGCGTTTTCAACGCAGGCTTATGGCCACGGCAAGAAGCCTCAAGAAAAAACAACAACAACTTAGAGCTGATCAAGATTTGCTAGTCGACAGAAGGACTGAAGTCCTTGCGGCCGAAGAGCATAAAGTCGAACGCCCCTCCAAGAGCTACCCAATGCGCAGGTTGCTACCCCGATTAGAGGAGGAAGCACTTAAACCTACATCACCAGCACTTGATACGGCCGACCAGCCACCTCGTGGCCGCGACAGAGAGGCCTCTCGGCCCTCCACTCAAGCCGCACCTCGTACCAAGGCACGGGAAAATGCGCCAGACCTACGAGACATGTTGGAGGACAAGGCAAGGCAAACAAGATCGATCTACGGATCGCGTGGGCGCCCCACGACTCGAGACGATAACCGTCACGCCGGACACAAATCCGGTAGGGCCGAACACAGTAGACAAAGCTCATTGGAGCTACGTCATGATATAGCCCAGTACAGAGGCGCCGCACACCCACTATGCTTCACAGACGAAGTAATGGATCATCAAATCCCCGAGGGTTTCAAACCCGTAAACATCGAATCATATAATGGCACAACAGATCCTGCGGTATGGATCAAGGATTATCTCCTTCATATCCACATGGCCCGCAACGATGATCTCCACGCCATCAAATACCTCCCACTCAAGCTTAAAGGACCAGCTCGGCATTGGCTTAACAGCTTGTGAGCAGGATCAATCAGTTGTTGGGAGGACCTGGAAGCCGCATTCCTCGACAATTTCCAGGGCACTTATGTGCGACCACCAGATGCCAATGACCTAAGCCACGTAATTCAGCAGCCAGAGGAATCGGCCAGGCAATTCTGGACACGGTTCCTAACAAAGAAAAATCAAATAGTCCACTGTCCGGATGCAGAGGCCCTAGCAGCCTTCAAGCACAATATCCGTGACGAGTGGCTTGCCCGGCACCTTGGACAGGAAAAGCCGAAATCTATGGCAGCACTCACGACACTCATGACCCGCTTTTGCACGGGAGAAGACAGCTGGCTTGCTCGTAGCAACAATATGACCAAGAACCCTGGTAATTTGGATACCACGGACAGTAGTGGCAGGTCACGTCGCAACAAGCAAAAGCGCCGCATTAACGGCGACAATGCTGAGGATACGACAGTTAATGCCGGATTCAGAGGCTATAAATCCGGTCAGCGGAAAAAGCCATTCAAAAGAAATCCTAGGGGCCCGTCCAGTTTGGACCGAATACTCGACCGCTTGTGCCAGATACATGGCACCCCCGAAAAGCCGGCCAATCACACCAACAGGGATTGTTGGGTGTTCAAGCAGGCTGGCAAGTTAAATGCCGAAAATAAAGACAAGGGGCTGCATAGCGATGACGACGAAGAGCCCCGGTCGTCGAACAATAGTGGACAGAAGGGTTTTCCCCCACAAGTGCGGATGGTGAACATGATATATGCAACCCACATCCCCAAGAGGGAGCGGAAGCGCGCGTTAAGGGACGTATATGCGGTAGAGCCAGTCGCCCCAAAGTTCAACCCATGGTCCTCCTGCCCGATCACCTTTGATCGAAGGGACCATCCCACTAGCACCCGTCATGGCGGATTCGCTGCATTGGTTCTAGACCCAATTATTGACGGCTTTCATCTCACTAGAGTCCTTATGGACGGCGGCAGCAGCCTGAACCTGCTTTACCAGGATACAGTGTGGAAAATGGGCATAGATCCCTCGAGGATTAAGCCCACCAAAACGACCTTTAAAGGCGTAATACCAGGTGTAGAGGCCAACTATACAGGCTCAGTCACACTTGAAGTGGTCTTCGGATCTCCGGATAATTTCCGAAGCGAGGAGTTAATCTTCGACATAGTCCCATTCCGCAGTGGCTATCACGCACTGCTCGAACGAACCGCATTCGCCAAGTTCAATGTGGTACCGCACTACGTATACCTTAAGCTCAAGATGCCAGGCCCTCGAGGAGTAATTACGGTCAATGGAAACACCGAACGCTCCCTCCAAATGGAGGAGCACACGGCGGCCCTTGCAGCGAAAGTACAAAGCAGCCTCTCCAGGCAGTTCCCAGTCCGGCCATTAAATGTCCGGACACCATCAAGCGCGCCCAGAGTAACCTACAACAAGACCGCCTGGCACATTCCGAGCAGGCGTAGCAATGCGGCCCCAACCCCAGCCCTCGCAAAAATGCGACACCAGTGCTTCGCGTACATAACTATGCTCTAGAAATACCATGGGTACAGGGGGAGGGCACCATCACAGCACGCCCGAAACACGGCTTAAACCGCACCAGGGGTTGCCGATTTTTTAATTTTCTCTTACTTTCAGGACTCCATTCTTCGGAAGGCCTGTTCGGCAGTTCAATTGCCGCACAAACGATGCAAGAACCAGGGAAGCAGACAAGCCATGCCGCATTACGGAACTCCCAGGTGGTCTTTATCACGAGCAGTATACCTGTTTCGCATACCAGTCCGCAACCTGCCCCTGGAACGGACATGTTAAATAGTCCAACCTTTTGCTTATCGCATTATTTGTATCGTTCTGCTTTTATCGCAGCCCTTTTTTAATAAACAATGCATAGCTTTTGTCTATTTTCGCATTACCTTTTTTTTACAAATATATGTTCCTTAACGACATGTGGCACCCGTACACTTTGGTACGGCCAAAATACGCCAGGGGCTTTAGTACCCCTCAATATGGTGTGAGAAGTCTGAACACTTTAACAAGTGCGGCACCCTGAACTTATAGCATTATATGCATCGGCTCCGAATCATGTCTTGGGTTAATAGTTGGGTTTGTCCGGCTCCTATGTTTTGGTGCCTTACGTTCCGCTATATCGGCTAAGGTAGCACTAGGAGAACTACCGCGATTATGCCCCAGTTGAGCTGGGTCAAGCACCTCAATAGAGAAAGCTAAAACTGACTGTCATGATGAAGCGAGAGCTGGTCGCTGTTCGAGAGGTTTTTCGAGTCCCTAAAGAATTATGCCGCTTCGAGCGAGGAGTCGGCTCTGTCCGGCCAAGGCGTGGATAGCGCCCCGAACTCGGTCTTCCGAATACCAGGGGCTTCGCCGAAATTTAAAATTATAGAATTCTATGGCTAAGTGAGAGTGTTCGCGCATTATAGTCCGATTGCCTTGTTCGTTGTGCTGAGCGCCTCCCTCGAAGGACCCAAACATGGGAAAAAGAGCGCTCAGGTTTATCCCCGAACACCCCAGCACTAGCGGCATGGGGGCAGAAGCCGACGACTCGCCATCTCTCAGAATTGATAAACAGCCGCACAAAAGGTAATATTTTAAATTCCAACAGCATTGCTTAGTGCATATGAACAAGTTTTCAGCGCACAGGACAAAACGAGCGAGTTTTACTCAAAAATTACATCCCTGGAACATTCATCCGCCATAAGGCGGGCACCCTTCAGAACATCCTTATAATAATTCTCGGGCTTGCGATGCTCTTTCCCCAGCGGTGGCACGTCCTTCACGAGCTTCTCAGCATCCAGCTTGCCCCAGTGCACCTTAGCACGGGCAAGGGCCCTACGGGCACCTTCAATGCAGACAGAGCGCTTGATGACTTCGAGCCTTGGACAGGCCCCCACCAGCCGCCGCACCAGCCCGAAATAGCTCCCAGGCAGAACCTCTCCAGGCCACAGCCGAACTATGAGGCCCTTCATGGCCTGTTCGGCCGCCTTGTGGAGCTCGACCAGTTGCTTCAGCTGGTCGCTCAGGGGCATGGGGTGTCCGGCCTCAGCATACTGAGACCAGAACACCTTCTCTGTCGAGCTGCCCTCCTCGGCTCGATAGAATGCGGCGGCATCGGACACGCTACGGGGAAGATCTGCGAATGTTCCTGGAGAGCTCCGGATTCGGGTAAGTAACAAGTAACTCACGTTTATGTGTTTGCTTTGCATAAAGAATGCCTTACCCGCCGCTATCTTTTTCACCGCATCCAACTCCTGGAGGGTCTTCTAGGATTCGGCCTTGGCAGACTTGGCATTTTCAATAGCCACCGCGAGCTTGGTCGCTCGCGTCTTTGAGTCAAGCTCCAAAGTCTCATGTTTTTTCATGAGAGCCTCAAGCTCTTGCCGCACTGCCAACCTGGGCCTCATACTTCTCCCGCTCGGTGCACTCCCTGGCCGCCCTCTTCTCGGCCTCGAACATCGCTTGCTTAAGGGTCGCCACCTCAGACGTGGCCCCTACAATAGCCACGATAATCCTGTCATTTTTTGCAATTGCACCTTTTTATATATATTTAAACAAGGTATTTCTTACCTTCCTTGTCCTCGAGCTGCTTCCTGGCGCGCCCGAGCTCTTGCTCGGACTGCTCGAGGTTCTGCTTTAGCGTGTCCACTTCCGCAGTCAGTGCGGCGGACGCCAGCAGAGAAGCCTGCATATGCATATTGACTCCTTTTTGTTAGACTCCTGCGAATTTTATTTGATCCTCTATTCGGCTTTTCTTCCCGAACGCCAAACAGAGCATCAGGGGCTACTGTCTATGCGGTAATATTATTTACACATTCTTTACTTACCTTAAAGCCTGTTAAAAGGCTAGCACAAGCTTCAGTCAGTCCGCTCTTGGCGGACTAAACCTTCTGGACCACCGCACTCATAATGGTGCGGTGCTCCTCGTCGATGGAGGTGCCTTTGAGCACCTGCAACAGATTGTCCGGCGCCTCCGGTTGGACGGGGGTCACCGGCACGGTGGGCTTGCTCCTCTTGGAAGGAGGTCGCCCGCCGGACTCTGGAACCTTTGAATGTTCCGGAGCGGTGTCCGGCCTAGAGCCGGACTTGGAGCCCTGGGGGTTTTATCCCCTTTACTCCTGGAGTTCGGGAGGTCGCCTTGCGGCGCCTCCAGGACCACCTCCCCCTGGCTTGGAACCTGTTGGGACAACACTTCGGCGTCGTCGGTAGGGCGGGGGGAGGTAGCCGGCGGAAGCGAATTCACATCCGACGAGTCCAGTGAACTGCTCGACGACGCGTCGAGCTGGTCTTTGGGTGGGCTGCATAATCATATTCGACATAAGGGAAAGTTGTGCAATAAAGGAATACTATGAATTACTCTGGTATCCGGATACTTACGATTTCGCCAGGGGCTTGGCCCTGAGCGGCCACTCCTCTCCGCCGTCGTCGGCGTTGGTGGAGTAGTCCGGAGGAAGGGTTTTCCCCTTCTTGGACCTTTCGGCCTCCCCAGTAAGGGCCGCCTTCCTTTTCTTCTCTTCCCTCGCTGGAGGGGGAGAGGTCTCTTCTTCCTCCTCCTCGTCTTCACGGGAGGAATGCACCTTGGAGCCGTCGGATGATGAACCCGACACCTCCTGGCGCCGTGCACTTGTTCGAGTCCAAGTGGCCTTCTTTGTGGCCTTCTTATTCGGCACCACATAGGGTGCCGGAACCAGCAGCTTCGCCAAGCGGGCATCGGCTGGGTCTTCGGGCAAAGGAGCCGGACAGTCGATCTGTCCGGACTTCGCCTGCCAATCCTGTCAAAGGTAAGGGAGCTTAGATCCCGCACGGAGTTAAACTATGAAAAACTAATACCCTGTAAAAGGTAAAAACAACTTACCGCGCTAGCGTGACGCTGCGTGCTGAATCAGCGATCCTCGGTAGCGGATGCGGGAGCCTCGGCGCCCTTGAAAAGCACCTTCCAGGCATCTTCGTACGTCGTGTCGAAGAGACTGCTCAGAGTTTGGTGCTGCGCCGAGTTGAACTCCCACAGATTGAAGGCCCGTTGTTGACACGGCAGGATCCGGCGGATGAGCATAACCTGGACTACGTTCACAAGCTTAAGCTGCTTGTTCACCAGGGTTTGGATGCATGTTTGCAGTCCAGTCACCTCTACTTTGCTGCCCCACGACAGGCCCGTCTCTTTCCAGGACGTGAGCCATGTTGGGGGTCCGGACCGGATGTGACCCCCGGATAATTAGGCTACAGTAATCCCACATTAACAATGCCACGTCACCACGGTTACTGTTGTTAATCTCGCATTAGTTCAAAACTGATTCAAATTCAAATTCAAAAATAGGCAAACAACAAAAGTTTTCAAATATTAAAACTAAATTGTTCGGGTTGTGTCAAATAATGCATAGGTAATTATGGTGGAGAAACCACATTTTTATAAAAGGTCTAAATGCACTTAAGTAACTAAAATAGTAGGTAAAACAATTAAACAAATGCGTTTTGGATTTTATAAAATACTATACTATTTTGTTCAGGGATAAAAACTTTCTGTGGAAGTAGTTGGAATCGTAACTCTATTTTAGGTATGGGTTTTACTTTTTGTAAAGCTATAGATTATTCAATAATTAAAAGAAAGCAGAAAAGAAAAGAAAATAAAAAAACAGAAAACAAAACTAACAAAGAACAAAAAAAAGATAGAAGAACCCCCCCCAGGGGGCCAACCAACCCAACCTGCCGGCCCAGTTGGCCACTTCGGCCGGCCCAGCCGCGCCTACTAACCCCCCCCCCCCCACTATCCAGAAACCCTAACCCGTAACCCCCACTCCCCCACTACACTTTCCTCCCCTCGATCCGATCTGGATCGGGGTCGACCCCATCGCTGCGCCGCTGCCCACCGCCCTCCCCGTCGCCGACGTCAAGCCCCGTCGCCGTTTCTCCTCCCCTTCGTCGTCGCCTCGCCTCCCCTCTCACACTTGTTCCCCAACCCAATATGGATCAGGAAGGGGCAACGAGCCCGACGCCCTCCCTTCACCGACGCCATCGCCGAGTGCCACTACGCCATCGTCGAGCGCCACCACCGACGTCGCCGAACTTCGCGTTGCCTCCTCGTCTCCCTCCCTGAGCACCGCTGCCCCCGAACCCTACAGCCCATGTGAGCTTCTCCATCTCCTCGCACTCCCTCTGCCCTGCACAGTCACCGCGTGCCGTGCCTGGTCCGGCACTCTGCTGGCGCCTCGCCCCGCTCCGGTTCCCCTTGCACCACGCTCCTCCCCCTCGCGTGCTTTGCTGCCTGCAGCCAGGCGCGCCTCGCGTCGGCGAGCCCGCCCCGGCTCCCCTGCGGTTGCTCGCTCCGGCCACCGCCTTCGTCCCGCCGTGCTGCCCGTCCCCTACCACGTTGCTCTGCCGTACTCGGCCACCCGCTCACGCCCCGTTTTCCCCCGATGTTGTTGCTCCTTGCCCGCGAACCCTTGCTCGCCGGCCGGCGCGTGCCCGACCCTGCAGTGGCCGTTGCTGCGGCCCTGGGTGTGTGCTCGTGCGGTCTGGGCAGCGCACGTGCCCGGCGCCCGTTTACCCGTGCGCCCGTTAAGCCCCCCTGGGCCTATGACACATGGGCCCCGCCTAGAGAACGTTAAAAAAGAGATTAAAAAAGAGATAAATAAATAAATAAAAATTAATTAATTAAGTTTATTAATCCTACTTAATTAATCTAATTAACTTGTTAGTCTAACTAAGCAATAATTAGTTTAACCTAACCCTAATTAACTTAACAAAGTATGACAGGTGGGTCCCACTGGGCCCACACGTCAGTTTGACCCAGTCAACCTTTGTTGACTGCTGATGTCATGCTGACGTCAGCAAACACTGTTCTGGATAATGTTGCATTAAAATAATTAAATAAATCCTGAAAATTAATAGAAAATAAACCGTAGCTCGGATGGAAAAACTTTGTACATGAAAGTTGCTCAGAACGGCGAGATGAATCCGGATACGCAACCCGTTCGTCCGCCACGCATCCCTAGCATAGCGAACACGCAACTTTCCCCCTTCGACCCATCTGTCCGAAAACGCGAAACACCAGGAATACTTTCTTGGATGTTTCCCCCCTTCACCGGTACCACCTCGTACCGCGTTAGGGTACACCTAGCATCACGCTTTGTCATGTCATGCATCGTCTTGCATTTGTTTGCATTATATTTATTGTTTCTTCCCCCTCTTCTCTCGCTAGACACCGAGACCGACGCCGCTGCTACCCAGTTCGACTACGGTGTTGACGACCACTCTCTCTTGCCAGAGCAACCAGGCAAGCCCCCCCTTTGATCACCAGATATCGCCTAATCTTCTCTCTACTGCTTGCATTAGAGTAGTGTAGCATGTTACTGCTTTCCATTAATCCTATCCTGTTGCATAGCCTGTCCTTGCTACTACTGTTGTTACCATTACCTGCTATCCTACTGCTTAGTATAGGATGCTAGTGTTCCATCAGTGGCCCTACACTCTTGTCCGTCTGCCATGCTATACTACTGGGCCGTGATCACTTCGGGAGGTGATCACGGGCATATACTATATACTTTACACAGTTACATTACCTGTGGTACTGTTCGGAGTTGGGGGCTGAAGGGGCAGGTGGCTCCATCCCGGTAGAGGTGGGCCTGGGTTCCCGACGGTCCCCGACTGTTACTTTGTGGCGGAGCGACAAGGCAGGTTGAGACCACCTAGGAGAGAGGTGGGCATGGCCCTGGTCGGTGTTCGCGGATACTTAACACGTTTAACGAGATCTTGGTATTTGATCTGAGTCTGGCTACTGGCCTATACGCACTAACCATCTACGTGGGGACAGTTATGGGCACTCGACGTCGTGGTATCAGCCGAAGCCTTCGTGACATCAGCGACTGAGTGGCGCGCGCCGGATTGGACCGTAAGCCTGCTCTTGTATTAAGGGGGCTAGTTCTGCTTCCGGTCGCGTACGCAACGTGCAGGTGTGCAATGGGCGATGGGCCCAGACCCCTCCGCCATAGGATTTAGACCGGCGTGCTGACCTCTCTGTTGTGCCTAGGTAGGGCTGCGACGTGTTGATCTTTCGAGGCCGGGCATGACCCAGGAAAGTGTGTCCGGCCAAATGGGATCGAGCGTGTTGGGATATGTGGTGCACCCCTGCATGGAAGTTAATCTATTCGAATAGCCGTGATCTTCGGTAACAGGACGACTTGGAGTTGTACCTTGGCCTTATGACAACTAGAACCGGATACTTAATAAAACACACCCTTCCAAGTGCCAGATACAACCGGTGATCGCTCTCTCACAGGGCAACGAGGGGAGGATCATCGGTTAGGGTTATGCTATGCGATGCTACTTGGAGGACTTCAGTCTACTCTCTTCTACATGCTGCAAGACGGAGGCTGCCAGAAGCGTAGTCTTCGATAAGACTAGCTATCCCCCTCTTATTCCGGCATTCTGCAGTTCAGTCCACATATGATAGCCTTATTCCATTTGATACCAATGCATACATATGTAGTGTAGCTCCTTGCTTGCGAGTACTTTGGATGTGTACTCACGGTTGCTTTTCTCCCCCTTTTCCCCTTTCCTATATCCGATTGCTGCAACCAGACGTTGGAGTCCAGGAGCCAGCCGCCACCGTCGACGACGACTACTACTACTCGGGAGGTGTCTACTACTACGTGCAGTCCGCTGACGACGACCAGGAGTAGTTTAGGAGGATCCCAGGCAAGAGGCCTGCGCCTCTTTCGATCTGTATCCCAGTTTGTGCTAGCCTTCTTAAGGCAAACTTGTTTAACCTATGTATGTACTCAGATATTGTTGCTTCCGCTGACTCGTCTATGATCGAGCTCTTGTATTCGAACCCTCGAGGCCCCTAGCTTGTAATATGATGCTTGTATGACTTATTTTATTTGTAGAGTTGTGTTGTGATATCTTCCCATGAGTCCCTGATCTTAATCATACACGTTTGCGTGTATGATTAGTGTATGGTTGAACCGGGGTCGTCACACCAGAACTCGGGGGCTGCGACCCACTCAGGGTCGCGCGGCTCGGTGATGTAAAACCACCCAGATTACCACCCCTTCAGGGTCTCCACAAAGGAGCCCTCGAGCCATAAGACGTTGGGAATCTTGCCCACCATGGCGCCTCCGCACTCCGCCTGGTTGCCGCGCACCACCTTCGGCTTGACATTGAAAGTCTTGAGCCATAGGCCGAAATGGGGGCGGATGCGGAGGAAAGCCTCGCACACGACGATAAACGCCGAGATGTTGAGGATGAAGTTCGGGTCCAGATCATGGAAATCCAGGCCGTAGTAGAACATGAGTCCCTGAACGAATGGGTGGATAGGAAAGCCCAGTCCATGGAGGAAGTGGGGAAGGAACACTACCCTCTCATGGGGCCTTGGGGTGGGGAGGAGCTGCCCCTCTTCGGGAAGCCGGTACGCGATGTCGTTAGACAAGTATCCGGCCTTCCTCAGTTTTTTGATGTGTCCCTCCATGACGGAGGAGACCATCCACTTGCCTCTCGCTCCGGACATGGCTGGAGAAGGTTAAGGTGGGGAGTGCGGACTTGGGCGCTGGAGCTCGAGTGCGCGAAAATGGATAGGCAAAGGAGGAAGAAGGCGTAGGTGAAAAGGTGGATCCTTATCCCCTTATATGGGTGGACGCAACTACGTGTCCCACCAGCCTGGTAAAACTCGCTTATCTCCAAGCGCCGTAATCAATGGCGCGGTTGGGTTACCCACGCCCGTATTAATGAGAATCCCAGAATAAGGGTACACGATCTCTGCTTTAACAGGATGTGCCAAGGAAACCGCCTCGCATGACACGCCGAGGTGGGACAATAAAACGATTCGAATAAAGGCTTGGCCGTGGTGTGATGTCACACTACGGAATACGTCAGCAGATTAGATTTGTGTAAATATTATTCTCTCTATGGCAATATGTGGAAACTTATTTTGCAGAGCCGGACACTATCTTTGTGTTCAAAATCTTCTATGAAGTACTTGGAGGAGGAACCCGCCTTGCAATGCCGAAGACAATCTGCGCGCCGGACTCGTCGTCATTGAAGCCTGGTTCAGGGGCTACTGAGGGAGTCTTGCATTAGGGGGTGTCCGGATGGTCGGACTATACCTTTAGCCGAACTCCTGGACTATGAAGATACAAGATTGAAGACTTCGTCCCGTGTCCGGAAGGGACTTTCCTTGGCGTGGAAGGCAAGCTTGGCGATACGGATATGTAGATCTCCTACCATTGTAACTGACTTTGTGTAACCCTAACCCTCTCTGGTGTCTATATAAACCGGAGGGTTTTAGTCCGTAGGACAACATACAGAACAACAATCATACCATAGGCTAGCTTCTAGGGTTTAGCCTCTCCGATCTCGTGGTAGATCTACTCTTGTACTACCCATATCATCAATATTAATCAAGCAGGACGTAGGGTTTTACCTCCATCAAGAGGGCCCGAACCTGGGTAAAACTTCGTGTCCCTTGCCTCCTATTACCATCCGGCCTAGACGCACAGTTCGGGACCCCCTACCCGAGATCCGCCGGTTTTGACACCGACAGCAGCCCTTATAAAGAGGTCTCACTCCTCTTACTGTAGCAGTATGGGACTAAACTTCCCACACTTTCCACCACTTGCCGTACACATGCATGGGCCTTGGAGATTAACCAGGGATTAGTGTCTTATATAGGCCTAAGCCCATCCATAATCCAACAAAAAGTGGCGGGCTTGACCTGTATTGTGTAGTCATATGTTTGAGGATTACACTAGTGGCAGATTAAGCTGAGTTAACAATACTACACATGTAGAAAGTGACGCATATTCATATGCAGACAAGTCAACATCTGCTAAAACACAGCAGTACATAACTTGGCCAAAACTAGTACCATCAGGGTATGTTTGCTAGGATTTATACTTGTTGAAACTCCATGTACATGTTTTGGTTTCTCTCTTGACGCCAGGAAAAGAACTTTTAACCAGCAATAATATATGGCAATAGTAACGATAAATAAGGAAAATCTTAAAAATTGCAAAACCCACTGCCATACCGGCCGATTAAAGCACTCTTGTACTAAATGCAAATTGAGAAGCACAAAGATAGAGCATAACAAGTCTCGGCCTTCTACAGTGTTTTTGTAATACTTTCCTGTCACCAACAAGGCAACAGGTTAATGTAGACCCATCATATTTTTGATAAGTCTTAAGGAGTTAAGCTGCAAAGTATAAGTCCCAGACAACATACTCAATGATCCTTGATGCACTACAGAACACAACATCCTGCCTACCTTGCAGATTAGCTTGTTCTTTGCCTTGCCTAATAGTTGCTTATTTCCGATATTTCGCATTATCTGGTCATAACTCCACAACAAACAAATCATTAAACCTTGACAAAACCTTGACCAAGCGGATGACACGAGGGCCTCTTTTCCAAGTGTTCTGTAGAAGAATCTACTCTTCATGATAGATCAACATTTGGTAATAATTCTATTTTTTCATTTTTCATTGATTCTTGATGTAGTCCGATCTTACTCTATAACATGGAGATGATTATGAAACATAGGTACAAAACCTCTTGCTTGTAATGAACGACAATAAGAAAATACATGATGCTCATTTGGTTCTTCACATGGCCAATACACTTACAAGACTAGATCATAATTCGCACATTGTTGCAGGAATGCTTTACAAATATTTCAATGAGACTTGTTTCTATGGAACATAAATATTTGGAGTACTAATATGATAATTAAAACTGATAACACCAATGATTTATTGTGTGCGGTGTGCATCTGCATTCTATAAGCCTAACACTAATGATTAACATTTGAGGAGCGACCTGGAGCTGGAGATCCGGTTTTCCTGAAGGACGATAGCTTCAGCGTCAGGTGCGATGTCACCGTTACAAAGGAGATATTCACCATGGCCATCCTGGTTACAGATCGTAGGAAATGGCTCCTCTCGCCGATCGTGCGTGCGTGCACTTTTTATCTTACATTGTTATAGTGCTTCAGGGAAAGGATGCAGATATATGATATATTGTACTAGTGCCATGGGCTAGCTACTGGACTAATGTTGATCTTGTTGGAAATATGAGCAATTTATCAAATGATTTTATTATCAGAAATACTAGATAGAGCACAACTAGTATAGCGGTGATAAAACAAGCCATGTGATTTGACAAAGAGAAGGTAAACAATATCTTCATATATTAACTGTAACTGAACATATCTAGAGCAGCCAGTATAGCAGGTTGCATATATGAAATAGAGTCTAACATATGTAGGGCAAATACTAGAACAAGGAACTGCAGCAGGACCTCTAACAGAAAGGAGAAGAACACATACGGGACAGCAGCAGCAGAAGCGCTGAACTTGGGGTCGGTGTCCTCGCCTGCCATGTCATGGAGGAGGTCGTGGACGTCGAGGAAGAAGTCGTCATCGGGGAAGTAGTCGTCGGAGTCCGTGATGAAGAAGCCAATAGTCGCGTGGAGCGCTCCCCAAAAACCTCATCACCCTTCTCCCGTACAGGACTCAAAAGGTGCCGTTCCAGAAGCCTACTGTCCCGACCTGCGGTGCACGCCGCAAGACGGGATGGGGAAGAACGTAGCAGCAGCGCAGTGGTCGGAACTTTGTGGCGAGAGTAAGAGGAGCTTCTGTTGTGTCTCTCTGGAGAGGAGCGACCTCTCTTATATAGGCACAGGAGAAGGACACGAAGAGGCTGTGGCGGGAGGTGAAGCAACGACGGGAGACGAAGCGAGCAGGCAGCGGCCGAAGAGGCGCGCCGTTCGAATTCAGTGTCCACTACAGAAAACGTTTCAACTCCCATGTGACCTTTCGTATACCCGTAGTGCGTGGAAAAAATTTAGACATCGGCTCGGCTCATTCCCGCAACCCGCGGCACGTCGTGACGAGGCGTGGCGTGGCGTGGCGGGCGGCGGAGTAGGAGCGCGCGTGGATGTCCCTCTTGTTCTCATGCTCATACATGTGGGGAAAGAACATCCCTTATAAAGAGGTCAAACTCCCTCTAAACTAGCAATGTGGGACTAAACTTTTGTACCACCTCTTGCCTTGCACGAATGGGCTACGTGGGCCTCTAGGATTTATTAGGAATTTCTGAAACTACTATTGGACTAGGCCTAAAATAGACAAAATTCCAGCAATCCCCCACCAGATCCCAGAGGCACACAAAATTTGCCTTTGGTTCCAAAACACTATTTTATATACCGGTACTGCAGTGGAGACTGTTAAGTTGAACTTCCACCTAGAACTCTATGCTACACTAGTAAGCAACTTGAACAGTGGACTGGGCCTTGAACTGCATGTTTTCTGCGAATCTAGCTTCACATAAAGCCTTGACCGATACGTGGCTACTGTGGGTCTTCCCCGCGGGTGGAGCTTATGCGTCATACTCCCAGACCTTTCATGAGTTTACTAGAGAGAACCCTACTCTCATAGATTGCGACGTTTAACAATTAGACTCATATAGGTGTGTTCTTCAAAAGATGTTCTGCAGAACAACATCTCTGCTTAAAAGAGCCACTTAGAACACATTAAGATATACATCAACCTGCCATGCAGATTAGAAGAGTATTGCATCTTCATGGAGTGGTATTGTTAATAGTAAGGATACTCTCCTCTTAGTTGACCAACAGCTTGTCTTCCACATCTAATTCACGGGATCTCCGATCACAAAGAATAGGTTACCACTGTGAACAACTCATATTCTGGGTCTCATACCCATCTCCCTCGATGCATTATCTATTAGATTACGTGATAGACCCTTAGTAAAAGGATCTGCCAGATTCTTAGATGTTTGGATATAATCCAATGCAATAACTCCAGAGTTTCTCATTTTCTTGACAGACTTTAACCTTCTCTGAACGTGTCTTGATGACTTCATGTTGTCCTTTGAGCTGCTCACTTTCGTGATCACAGTTTGCTTGTCGCAGTTCATAAGGACACCCAGTACAGGTTTCTCAACAAAGTCATTCAAGAGCCGACGAAGCCAATCTGCTTCGACCGTAGCTGTATCTAGTGCTGTGAGTTCTGCTTCCATTGTTGACCTCGTTAAGATGGTCTACTTGCAAGACTTCCAAGAAACAGCGCCACCTCCATGAGTGAATACATATCCTCTTGTGGCCTTTATCTCATCAGCATCTGAGATCCAGTTTGAGTCACTATACCCTTCAAGCACCTTTGGATGCCCGGGGTAGTGAATTCCATAATCTGCAGTGCCTTTCAAATAACGCAAAACTCTCTCTAGAGCTTTCCAATGCACATCTCCTGGTTTTGAAACAAACCGACTCAGTTTGCTAACATAAAAAGAGATGTCAGGTCTTGTAGCACTGGCTAAGTACATAAGCGAGCCGATAATCTGAGAATACTTCAATTGGTATCTAGCAATTCTTCGATCTTTCGAAGCAACACACTAGCATCATATGGTGTTGGAGAGGGCTTGCAGTCACTATAGCCAAAGCGACTCAAGATCTTTTCCACATAGTGAGATTGAAGCAATGTAATCCCACCATCATCGTCTCTCAACAACTTGATGTTCAGAATGACATCAGCCACTCCTAAATCCTTCATCTCAAAACAACGAGATAGGAAATTTTTGACCTCCTTAATAACATTCAAATTTGTTCCGAAAATCAGTATGTCATCAACATACAAGCAAAGGATAACTCCCTCGCCCCCACCATGGCGATAGTACACACATTTGTCAGCTTCGTTTACAACAAAGCCTGCAGCTGTTAAAGTTCTTTCAAACTTCTCATGCCACTGTTTGGGTGCTTGCTTGAGTCCATACAAAGACTTCAGCAACTTGCACACTTTTCCTTCCTGACCATCTAGTACAAACCCATCTGGTTGTTCCATATAAATTTCCTCGTCCAACTCTCCATTTAGGAAAGCAGTCTTAATATCCATTTGATGAATGAGAAGACCATGTGAGGCAGCTAGTGAAAGTAGAACTCGAATAGTGGTCAGTCGAGCCACAGGTGGGTAAGTATCAAAGAAGTCTTCACCTTCCTTTTGGGTATAACCCTTAGCCACGAGCCGAGCCTTGTACTTTTCAATAGTACCATCAGGCCTAAGCTTCTTCTTGAATACCCATTTGCATCCTATAGGTTTGCACCCATAAGGACGATCAGTTATCTCCCAAGTTTCATTCGCTAAGATGGAATCCATCTCGCTACGAACCGCTTCCTTCCAGTAGTCAGCATCTTCAGATGCATAAGCCTATGAAATAGAACTGGGAGTGTCATCTATGAGATACACAAGAAAATCATCACCAAAGGACTTTGCAGTCCTTTGTCTCTTGCTCCTAGTAGGAACTTCATTGTTTTCCTCCACAGGACTTTCAAAGTGTTCTATCGAAATGGCAGGTTTGTTAATTGTAATTGGTTCCTGATTCGATGAACTAGGCATCTCCTGATTAGATGAGGTAGCCATATCCTTAATGGGAAAGATATCTTCAAAGAAAGTCGCATCATTCGACTCCATGATCGTACCGACATGCATGTCAGGTACCTCAGATTTTACAATCAAGAATCTATATCCAATGCTATGAAAAGCATATCCCAGGAAAACACAATCCACGGTCTTTGGTCCAAGCTTTTGCTTCTTTGGAATTGGAACATTGACTTTCGCCAAACAACCCCATGTTCGTAGATAAGAGAGTTTTAACCTTTTCTTCTCCCATTCCTCGAATGGAGTTATCTCTTTGTTCTTTGTGGGAACTCGGTTTAGGACATGACATGCCGTCAATATCGCCTCCCCCCACCATGCCATGGAGAGACCCGATGTGTCTAACATGGCATTAACCAAATCTGTTAGAGTATGGTTCTTTCTTTCAGCCACCCTATTTGACTGAGGTGAGTAGGGAGGCGTCCTATCATGGATTATACCATGTTCCGCACAAAAAGCATCAAATTCATTGGAAAAATACTCTCCACCACGGTCGGACCTAAGCCTCTTGATTTTTCGATCAAGTTGGTTTTCCACTTCAGCTTTATAGATCTTGAAAAAGTTCAAAGCCTCATCCTTAGATTTCAGAAGATACACACGGCAGTATCTAGTGGAGTCGTCAATTAACGTCATGAAATATTTCTTTCCACCTTTTGTCAAAACGCCATTCATTTCACAAAGATCTGAATGTATGAGTTCTAGTGGTGCAAAATTTCTCATTTCCGCAGTCGTGTGAGACTTACGAGGTTGCTTAGCTTGCACACACACTTGACACTTAGATCCCTTGATAGTGGTGAAACTAGGGATTAAGTTTAACTTTGCTAGTCGCGACATGCAACCAAAGTTAACATGACAAAGACGTGAATGCCACACATTTGATTCACTATTGTTGCAAACATGATTAACAACTTTATTGCAAACGTCTGATAAGGATAAACGAAACAGGCCTCCTGACTCATAGCCTTTACCAACAAAGGTTCCATACTCGTATGTTACAAATTTATTCGACTCAAAGACAAGCTTGTAGCCATCTCTACACAGAAGGGATCCGCTAACAAGATTTTTATTGACGGAGGGGACATAATGCACGTTCTTCAGCCGCACGATCTTCCCCGAAGTAAACTTCAGATTGACCGTGCCAACACCACGAACAGAAGCACTTGAACCGTTGCCCATCAACACGGGTGAAGTCCCTATGGTCTGATAAGATGAAAACATGGAAATATCACCGCATACATGCACATTAGCACCCGTGTCAATCAACCAATCAGGAGAATGACATACTGAAAGAATAGTGGGAAATATACCATACCCAGTATCCTTCATATCAATGTCTCCAATGACAACATTAGCGGTCTTGCCGCCTTTCCTAGGATGACGCTTGCCATAGCGATTAGGGCAACTAGGAGCCCAATGATCAGGATCCCCACACACATGACAGACACCTTTCTTCTTGTCATTCTTCTTCTTGAAGTTCTTGTGCTGGACAGCCTTGTTCTTCCCATCAAACTTTGCTTTACCATCAAACTTTCCCCTGTTCTTGAACTTGTGGGGCTGGAAGTTCTGCTTCTGTACCACATTGGCACTAGATCCTCTCTCAATACCTCGAGCACGTGTGTCCTTTGCTCTCCCCTTTTCTTCCACATCAAGAGTGCCAATGAGATCCGGGATGGAAAACTCCTGCCTCTTATGCTTCAGCAAGGTAGCAAAGTTCCTCCATGAAGGAGGAAGCTTAGTGATGATACCTCCGGCAACAAACTTGTCCAGTAGCATACAACCGAAATGCTCAAGTTCTCTAGCAAATGACTGTATCTCATGAGCTTGCTCAACCACGGAGCGCTCCTCAGTCATCCTGTAATCATAGAATTGCTCCATGATGTACAGCTCAGTGCCAGCATCCGAGACCCCAAACTTGGCCTCGAGTGCATCCCACGTATCTTTTCCATTATCAATTGACTCGTAAGCATCAACTATGTTCTCACCAAGAACACTCAAGAGAGCAGCCTTAAACAGAGTATCCATTTTCTGAAAGGCTTGTGCCTGTTGAGCATCAAGCTCCCCTTCAGGTTTGCCGAGAGTGGCATCATAGCAACTCATGGTTTGAAACCATAAGACTGCTCTCACGCGCCACCTCTTATAGTGGATACCCTCAAACATAGGAGGTCTCATGGAAGCAGCAAATCCACTTGGGATATAATAAGGTTTTTGGATTGTTGGAAATATGAGCAATTTACCAAATGATTTTATTATCAGAAATACTAGATAAAGCACGACTAGTATAGCAGTGATAAAACAAGCCATGCGATTTGACAAAGAAAAGGTAAACAACATCTTCATATATGAACTGTAACTGAACATATCTAGAGCAGCCAATATAGCAGGTTGCATATATGAAATAGAGTCTAACATATGTAGGGCAAATACTAGAACAAGGAACTGCAGCAGGACCTCTAATAGAAAGGAGAAGAACACGTACGGGACAGCAGCAACAGAAGTGTTGGACTTGGGGTCGGTGTCCTCGCCTGCCATGTCGTCGAGGAGGTCGTGGACGTCAGGGAAGAAGTCGTCGGAGTCCGTGATGAAGAAGGCAGTAGTCGCGTGGAGCGCTCCCCAAAAACCTTATCACCCTGCTCCCGTACAGGACTCAAAAGGTGCGGTTCCGGAGGCCTACTGTCCCGACCTGCGGTGCACGTCGCAAGACGGGATGGGGAAGAACGTAGCAGTAGCGCAGTGGTCGGAACTTTGTGGCGAGAGGAAGAGGAGCTTCTGTTGTGTCTCTCTCGAGAGGAGCGACCTCTCTTATATAGGCACAGGAGAAGCGTGGCAAAAATTTAGACATCGGCTTGTTCCCGCAACCCGCGTCATGACGAGGCGTCGCGTGGCGTGGCGAGGCGGGTGGCGGAGGAGGAGCGCGCGTGGATGTCCCTCTTGATCTCATGCTCATACATGTGGGGAAAGAACCTCCCTTATAAAAAGGTCCAACTCCCTCTAAACTAGCAATGTGGGACTAAACTTTTGTACCACCTCTTGCCTTGCACGAATGGGCTGCGTGGGCCTCTAGGATTTATTAGGAATTTCTGAAACTGCTATTGGGCTAGGCCCAAAATAGACAAAATTCCAGCAGATCTTCACGTGCAAGTGAAAGCTAGTACTCCTTTTGCCAATTGTTGAGCTCACACCGAATTTTCTATGGCTTTGATCTAATGGTTGCTCCTTTTTATGAATCAATTGTGTGCTACATGTAAATATCAACATTTGCTTTGGGTTTTTTTGGCGGGGAGGGGCGAATGCGCTCTCTCCCATTGGAATTCGCTCGCTTGAATCTTGGTGCAAGATCGAAGGCACGTCTGATTGTTAAGCTAGCTCAGTTCGAGCAATTTTAACGTGGTACCTCTTACCTTCTCTTTTCACGTAGAAGGTAAGAAGTTAAGAGTTACTCAGTCTCATTGCTTAATAAATTCAGTGGCCAAATATATCATCCTCTTAGCTTTCATTTGAAAAGAGTAGGTAAGAGCGATCATGTTAAAATTACTCAGTTCGCTCTAAGATAAAAGCCAACAAACCATTCAAAACATACAGCCATCGCACTAGCTAGCACCGTGTCTTTCCACCTAGGACACCTGGGATCGAATCTGAGTCTCTTCTCTTTTTCCCACTACTAGATGTCAACTTTTCTAGAAAAAAGTTAAGGGCAATGAGAAAATACCTTCACATGACGAGTACTCTTATAAGACTAGATGATACTCCACATACTGTTGCAGGAATGCTTTGCAAATATTTCAATAAGACTTGTTTATATGGAACATAAATATTTGGAGTACTACTATGATAATTAAAATTGATAATACCAATGATTTATTGTGTTTGATTATTGTATATTTTAAAAATATTTATTAAATATAAATAGCATAATATAATAAAAATACCATGCATTCTTGCATGTCGAGGTGGATTTTTTCTGTAAATGAGTGCTTGTTCAGGTGGGTCTTTTTCAATGCACATTGCATGCTGAGATGGCATACTTACATGTTAAGAGAAATGTATTAGTGAGGGCTAGCTAGTTAGACATAGAAGATGTGTTTATAAGTGTCTATTAGCAATATGTGTCTCATCGCACATGTTTGAACCTTTTACCGACCGTGTGTTGTGTGCATCTGCATTATATAAGCCTAACAATAATAATTAATCATAACCTTATGCAACTCTATCATCCTCTCGATATGTGAACAATATGATGATATCTCTCTCCTTCACGCGCACGTGGTGGTGGTGGGAGGGGGAGGGGGGGGGGGTAATTGATATTGAAATGTTTCCATGGATTGAAAGGTGTCAACTGGAAGATGCTCCTCTTATATATCCAACCCTATGTGAATTGACTTAATTAAGTAGTTTTATCTACCAAGTACACAAACTCATTCGCTTGTTCTCAACGACGCCCCCCCCCCCCCCCCCCCTCATAATGATCCTAGTATATATCCAACCCTTTGTAAATTGACTTAAATAGTTTTATCTACCAAGTGCAAACTCATTTACTTGTTTTCAGTGACGCCCCCATGCCCCTCTTATATATACAATCCTTTTGTAAAGTGACTTAAATAGTATTATCTATCAAGTACAAACTCATTCACTTGTTCTCAACGACCCCCCACCCCCCCCCCCCCCCCACCCCACCCCCCTCCCCCATGTATATATGCTTGGCTAGAAGCTCCCCTCACTCCTTAACGTTGTTATATTGTAGTTATAGTCAAGTGGTGCTTACCTCTTCTCAGAAAAATTGCTATAACTATATAGATGGCATGCAGTTGACATCTTTAGTTACATGTGATTTTATTCTGCACTTACCCATTTTCCTTGGCATCTCAAGCAAGATGAGTCTTCCTATATAGTGGAACATGTGCATAAACTCACTTGGTTTGAATGAGAGGCATCGGGGAAGTACGTGGTTGTACTGTCCTTACATATTTTGACCTTTGTGTCAGCTGGTGATCATTGTGTGCTCCTATTCCACGCTGAAACCGTGGAATTGTTATAATCAAGTTTACATGGTCAAGCCCATGAAGCTCCCAGTTGCTCAGCTCGGCTCCCTGCTCCACTCGTTTGCTTAGCATTTTTTTCCCGCTCGCTGCTATCTTGTAAAAAGCCAGCTATCATAGATTAATAACGTTTGTGAAATCAAAATGTGCCCTTGGATTTTCTTTTAGAAAAATGAAATGTTAAAAATGATGTAGTGGGAAAACCATGTATTTTTAAAACTCATGTATTTTAGAAAATATTCACAAATTTGAAATAAAGTTCACAACTTTTAAAAATGTTCACAAACTTTAAATCATGAATTAAAAAATTAAGGTTTAAGAAAACATTCAAAAATAATAATAAATGGTCATGACTTAAAATATGAACAAATAAATAAATAATAATAAAGGAAGAAAATGTGAAAAAAAATGATAGAAGAAAAACTAACAAGAATGTTTAACCAATGACACCCACTCTTACAGGCGAGCCCAATGCCCACAGCCCTTGACGCACCACGAGGCACAAATCTAGGGAGCTTAGTGCTTCCTCTAATCTAGGAATTCTTCGGCCTGCAAGTGCAAAAATTTGTAGTCAAGCAGCATTTTTTCTCAAGTGGATGATCTTAAGATTTATCAAAACAGTGAGAGTTTTAAATTGCTACCAATGATCATAACTGCATACACAAATAAAGAACATGAATCGGCCCCTAACGAAACTAGTAAGATTATGAGTCTTACTAACCTCACTAGTGCGAGGATTAAAACAACTATTGTCTCAAAGTAATGGTTGCACCAAAAGAAGCACAATCAAAGAATTATAAAAATTGTTTGATCGAGGTTGGAAGCAATAACGATGTACTTCCTCCGTCTGAAAATCTTGTCCCAAGATTGTTTCTCAAGTTGATGTTTCTAACACTAATTTGGTGGTAGATACATCCATTTAAGGGACAATCTTTTTCAGACGAAGGGAGTACTGGACTGGGATTCATAATTTCACTAATGGCATTCTTCAATAAAAGATGACATGGCATCGTGAGCAAACTATAATTTTGTATCGATTCAATTGCAGTTTTTTACAAGTATGATCATGGCCTAATTGCATAGGGTCCGTCTATGTCACATCTAGATGTGAGATAATACTACCTTACATCTAAGTATGATGTCAGTGTCACTTTTTTTTCATTGTTTCTTCTGTTTGTCTTGTCAAAGCCCAAAACTAAAATCAGCTCGCCCGTGTCCGCCTGGGTGGCCGGCTTATAAATCTGGTCGCTATCTACTCATACAAAAAAAATACTCACTAGTGCTAACATCTATTTGCTAGCTTTGACGTTTGATCACTATACATTTACAAGTACGTCTCTCATCGCTAGCTTCTACACTACCAATGTTTTTTTTTTGCCTTTTGATTTTTTTCGCTTTTCACACTTATATTTTATATTTAATTTCAGTAAGGAACAAAGTTTGATCAAAACATATTTCAAAAAACATGTTCATGAATTTACATTAAAAAATCGAATTATAAAAAATGTTACCGAATACCGAAAATGTTCTAATATACGGTGAACAAATTTTTTAATATTTGATGATCATTTTCTGAATACACACTAAATCTTTTGCTATATACATTGAACATGTTTTTAGTATATAGTGAACTTTTTTATATACGATGAATTAAAAAAACAAACTTTTTATATACATTGAACTAAAAGCGAACAGGGGGAAAAATCAAATAGAGAAAATAGATAAATAAAAAGAGAATAAAAAAGAATACATTCTGAATTTTTAAAAAAAATTGGTAAACATAGACACTTTTAGTAAAATGAACAAATGTAAGAATTTTGGAACATCTATTGAAATTTGTGAATTTATGAAAAGAGCAAAAGAATAAGAATAAGCAAAAAAAAGATCAACTTCTGAAAAATAGAAAAATTAAAAGGATAGGAAAACCAATGAAGAAAAAAAACAACAAAGTAGAAAACAGAAAAAACGTGAAACAAAACGAAACAAAAGAAAAACATATCCTAGCTACGTGGGCGGCTCATCTGCGGTTTGTTTGCTGTCGAGGATGAGCCCCAGTGGCGAGTCGAGGATGGACTTGTAATTGCGACTAAAAAAGGTTGGGCCCCGGTTGCGAGTGGAGTTTGGATTTGCATCTAGGACAAAAAAGGTTAGGCCCCAGTTGCGAGTCGAGGGTAGACATGCAACTGGACAAGAAAAGGTCGAGGCTCAGTTGCGAGTCGACAATGGACTTGCAACTGAGACAAAAAAATAGGTTGGGCCCCAGTTGCGAATCGAGGATGGACTTGTAATTGGGACTAAAAAAAATCAGACCTGGTTGCGAGTCGAGGGTGGACTTGCAACTCAGACAAAAAAGATTGGGCCCTAGTTGCGAGTTGATGGTGGACTTGCAATTCGGACAAAAAAGGTTTGAGCCCCAGTTGCGAGTCGAGGGTGGACTTGCAACTCGGACAACAAAGGTTGGACCCCGGTTGCGAGTCGAGGGTGGACGTGTCACTCAGACAAAAAAGGTTGGTCCCTAGTTGCGAGTTGATGGTGGACTTCAACTCGGACAGAAAAGGTTTGAGCCCCAGTTGCGAGTCGAGGGTCGGACAACAAAGGTTGGGCCCCAATTGCGAGTCGCTGGTGGACTTGCAACTTGCACAAAAAGAGTCTGGCCTCATAAGTGAGTCGGGAGTGGACTTGCAACTAGGACAAAAAAGGTTGAGCCTAGTTAGGAATCGAGGGTTGACTTCCAACTAGGACAAAAAAGGTCGGACTCCAATTGCAACTCGAGGGTGGACTTGTAATTAGAAAAAAAATATCGGGGCTCAGTTGCGAGTCAAATGTAATTGCAACCAGGTAAAAAAGTCCGGGCCCCAGTTGTGAATCGAGAATGGACTTGCAATTAGGACAAAAAAGTCAGACCCCGAGTAGCGAGTTGAGGGTGGACTTGCGACTGGGACAAAAAAGTCAGGTTCCTGTTACGAGTCGAAGGGGAAACTGTAAGTGGGACAAAAAACGTCGGGCTCTAGTTATGAGTCGAGGGTGGGCTTGCAACTAAAAAAGAGTTGGGCCCAAGTTGTGAGTAGATGGTGGGCTTGCAATTGGGACAAAAAAGATTGGGTCCCAGTTATGAGTCGAGGATGGACTTGCAACTGGGACAAAAAAGATCGGGCCCCTGTTGCGAGTCAAGGGTGGACTTGCAACTGGGAAAAAAGACCGGTTCCTAGTTGTGAACCGAGAGTGGACTTGCAACTGGAACAAAAAAAGTGAGAGCCTAGTTACGACTCGAGAGCCGACAAAAGTGGAGCCAAACGGGCCTAGGCCAATAACAAGATACGCAATACACAAACAGCAACAAAGTGAGGCGGAAGATAGAGCGCTTGCATGAAAATTATGAAAACTAAATCGATTAGTGAATATAAAATAGACTTAAATTTTTTTAAAATCATGGAATTAAAAAGACCAAAAAAAGAAAAAAGTTTAAAAACCGAAAGGAAAAATTGAACAAAAACAAACATGAAAAAAAATTAAAGACCCTTGTTCCAAAAGACCAAACGAAAATTACAAGTTGTCACCCTAGGGCCCTATACCTCATGGAGCATACCTATACCTTGCCTTGCTTCTTCTCCGTGCTTTTCCTTTTCTTTTGAGCATGCCTCTCCCCGCTCACAATTACATTGCTTAAAAAAATTACAGCCGTCAAACACATGGACAACCCAACCCACCAAAAAATGCATAAAAGAAACTGGTTATTTTCGTCACTAGGCCAGACCCAACGAAGACAACGTGACACAACTGAGCAACAAACACGACTTCATGGGATGTACGAGTGCGAGAGACAGTTGCACGAATCTTATAGCAAAGTTTTATCCTATGGTGATGGACTTAGATGTGAGGTAACCATTTTACATCAATATGTGAAAATAGCAAACCCGATATAGATATGTTTCTGATGCATTCAAAAAAAAATTTGAGTGTATATCGAAAAAACTTCACATGTGCCAACAAAAGCCTGATGAAATACACAAAAGAAAAATGCACACAACCAACAAAAAGATAAAAAGACAAACGAAGAAAAATCGCTCGGAATGGAAAATAGAAAAAAAAAACTCTTGCATTTCTACCCTGCACCCCAGGATGGGAAAACAACACTTTCTTTAGAGAAGGAAAACAACACTTATTTAATCTGCTTCTTATTAACGCTCGCATAAGGACACGCCTACAATAACAGCCCATAAAGCCCTTTGCGGGCACAACAGGCCAACAAAAGGAAAAAAGAAGCCAGACCGCACGCACATGCATCGACGGGAATTCAAGATCGTGAAAAAACAACAACGGCCCGCCCCCTACTCGCATGGCCGTGGGCCTTTGCGCCGGACAACGAACACGGACGACGAGTGTGCGAGGCCAGACAAATAAGATCAACGGTTCTGGATTTAGATATAAGATAAGTATATTGCATCTAGATGTGAAATAGCAAATCCGAATTGTATATAGACCTCACGTTCAAATATCCGTAGACCGTTAATCAAGCTGGTGGTCGGTCAGTTCGGCCCCCACAAGAGCAAGTAGAGGAGCTTCTCCGTTCTGGCGATCTCGGCCGCTCCCGTCGCCCGGCGCGTCTCCTCCCACTCCACCGCCCCCGCCTTCCACAAGCCAGTCCTCGCCGTCGCCACCGTCTGATCACCCTGAGCCTCTGCAGTTTCCGTCGTCGCGTGGTGCCGACCAGGCCCGACCCCGCCGTCCGCGGACGCAGTCTGGCGCTCGCCCATGCACAGCGACGCGGGGACGGCGGACTCTGCTTGCAGCCCCGCCCGTCGCACATGACGGCTGTCTAGCCGCCTGAACTAGAAGTGTATCTTAATCTTAAGGCTAGTCATAGTGGGAGTAACTTAGCTAGTAACATAGCACACTTTAAATTTTTTTTGCTTATGTGGCAAGTAATTAATGAGAGGTGGTAACATAATATGTTACTGTAACATAGCGCTTTTCAAGACAAGATGAGTCTACAAGCTAATAAATGAAACCATCTAAGATACTACTATTATGTTGCTTTGCATTATGAAAGTACTCCCTCCGGTCCTTTTTAGTTCGTATATAAAATTTGACTGAAGTCAAGCCTCGTAAAGTTTGACCAACTTTATAAAAAAAAGTGCCAACATTCATAATATAAAATCAATACCACTAGATGTGTCATGACTTAAAGTTTCATATTATATAACTTTAATATGGCAGATGTTAATATTTTTTATATCAATACGGTCAAATTTTGTGAAGTTTGACTTCAAAGAATTCTAATATAGAAAGTAAAAAGAACCGAAGGGAGTAGTAACTTACGCTAGTGTCATATGCTCCCCACTATGACCAGCCTAATGGGGAACTCGAGCCCTGTTTCCGTTGAAAACATCGAGGCGGTTTATTTATAGAGCACGGAGCACTGACTTGTTTCTCTCGACCGAAAGCTGTGGGTGCTCGCTGCTCGTAGAGTGAGAAGGTGCGTTGTGACAGGGCATTTTTCAGCTGGTTCCGCGTCCAGGTGAGGTGAAGGAGACGGCGACGTCTTGGAAAGTGCCGGGTCCGTCCGGTGAGGCATCGATCGTCCACGGTTTCGGCTCGTGCGTCCGGGCTGGAAACGACGACAGCGAGGCAGCGCGTAGCCCGAACCAAGGAACGACGCCAGGAGGAAAGTCGGGCGACGCGACGCGAGCCGGGGCACCGTCGAAGCACCTGGCCTGTGACCTGTTCACGCCGCGTCCGTCGGCTGCACCGAGGAAGGCGTCTGCCACATTTCTTTGTAGAGCTCGTCGCAAATGAATCCTCACATTTAAATTTCTGAAGTTTATACCCTATCCTCTGCAATCCCGATCGTTTTCAACTCTAAACCAATCCTAAACCCGTTTGTAAGCATATTCCGGGCCGGGATCGCTCATTTCTCTCGATGACAACCTGAGCCTGCATGTCATCTTCATCTATCTCTCCTTTTCTTTTTCTCTTTTGCCTGAGCCCATTCAATCCGAGCAGCAATGCAGCATACGTTGGTCCTTGCGCAAACTGGGCCAGTGCGTCGGCCACATGCAGGAGCTCTCGGAAGGAGGTGCCGTTGATATGATCTGCACGTCCTGGATCTTGGATATTACATGGCCAGTTTGCAATGCTACAGCTGAGTACGCATGTGTGAACACAGAAAAAGTAGAACGCATGTGGAAACTGGGCGAGTGTGTAGCACGCATGCAATATCTAGCTAGAAACAGGACCGACCCACAGATGTTCGGGGCCCTGGGGCAAGATAACAACTAGGGGCCCTCTTGACACACAAAAGCTTCAAGTATTTTATATTTCATTGTCTAAAAAAAAGTATTTTGTATTTCACGAGATAAAATATGTTTGGTACATAACATAGGTTGATGTTATTTGGACACTAAAACAAAACAAAAACTATCAAGAGGACTACAGTATGGTAGTATTGAAATAATATAGTTAAAAAAGTTTGTGTTCCTGATTATGACAAGAGAGGCTTCATTTCTACTACAAAGCAAAACAAAAATCATTTTTTTTTTGCTGCTGAAAACTTCTTTGCTAACATGATATGTAAAATTAATGCATTTATATTCTTATTAGCTGGTTGCTCTTCAACATTTACTATGAAAAACAGCAGGAAATCCCTAGAAGAACTACTAGAATTAAAAATTTTGGCAATTGATCATTTTTTTTTGGCTTTATGATCCTACTTGACATTATTCCTGTTTATGTACTCTTTTCTCCCTTTTATCACTATCGGATAAATACTTTCTCATTTCATGAACAAGTTGCCTAAAACTATCTAATACAGGGAATAAAAACACCTGGATATCGATTGTTGCAAATGTAGGTGGCTAGCTTGATCCGTAGACCACAACAGTCACCATGAAGAAGATGACGGCCTCGTGAACTGAATAATCCCCCTCCCCTTCTCTTAATCTCCTGATGACTCTCTCGCACCAAACGAAGACCTGAGCAGATGTGGCGGATGAGTACCGGAGAGCAGAGCTATTCAAGGATGAATCTTCAAATTGAGAAACGGGACTAAGGAAATGTAGAAAACGCACCATCTTTCAGACAGAGTTGATGGGAATGATCTGAACACCGAGAAACGAAGGTGAGCCTTAGGGAACAAATTTGCGCCGGCTGTTCCCATTAATTGTCGACCACGACCTTGGAATCGGAGAGGAAGTAAGCGACGACGCTGTTCTTGGAGATTGGATCTAGGATTTGGGGAAGGAGAGGAGTCGCAGAGGAATGATAAAGTTTTGGGTCCAATACAGTAGCGATGCGAACTCCATCGTGAGAGAATCTCAGTGGGCTTTAACTTCGGCCTTTTTTCTTTCTGATGAATTTGCAGGGCCTGGGACGGAATACACCTAATACTGCAACCGTGGGTCGGGGCCCCTACCTCTTGGCGGCCCAGGGCGGGCGCCCCGTTTGCCCAACCTATGGGCCGGGCCTGGCTAGAAATCAATGCACGCTTGCATGGATCGACTCGTACGTGCCTTCCTTCACATCATCGATTCTAACACAAAATACACAAACCACAAGCCAAAATGTGTCTGCCATGCAAGCCAGTCCTCGTCTTCCTCCAGCTCGCCGTCTCCACGGCGACGACCAGAGGCAATGTTGTATACTTGTGCCCTCCTTCCGGAGCGACGGCGGGACCAGGGCAACAGCCATCACGATGTGGACCCAGTGGCGGAGACAAGGGGGGGCGAGCAGGGGCCTGGCCCCCCTATCGATCGAGTAATCATCGAGTATACACTAGTTAATTAGCGACATGTTTCATGTACAAAAGTACTTGGCCTCCCCTATCTTGACGTGAATTATGAAAAAAGAAAAGGAAACCAGGCCTATGTGAAAGCCCACGTAAAAGTTGTTTGTGTGCAAGTCCATTGCAAGGCCTGATTTGGCGTATGGCCTCCGCTAAGGTCTCCTGGGCGCTGGAAATTCCCTCTCGTCATTAGCGCGTGCGTGGGTGGATTAGTGATACGCCGCTGCCGTCGTGTGCCTGTCCCGCCTACCCGCCTGCTGCCTCTACTATCCCTGCCCGCGATTCGGTTCATACGGCAACGCAGGCTGATCCTCTCGCCAATTCTTAAGACTGCAGCCAACGAATTGACCAACGTTAATATACCTTTACTAATCCCTCTCAGTTCTCATCTTGTAGTGTTATAAATCATATTTTATTTATTTTGGCTGTGTGATTTGTGATGCATTGCCACGCTAGGTCATAGGCACCCACAAACCGTTTGAAAGCTCGGACCGATCAATGCTTCCTCGAGCACGGCTGCATTGGTAAGCAATGATGGTTATTACGCGTCTGCCAACAACAACCAGCCGATCTACTTTGACCTAGCGGCAGAGGGGACGGTGAGGGTCTAGGTTTTGTTCTCTAGGTGTGTATTTTGACAGCAGAGATCATTTTTTCCTAATACAACAACCAAAATTTATAATACTAGTGATGGTTTTTCATTCAGACATGTATAAAATAATTGTTATTTTCTGTATATCATAAATTTCCATATGACAATGTTTTGTAGCAAGGCATGTCATGTCATATTTTGGAGTAGTTTGAATATCAACTTCTTGATGCGTATATGGAATTATTGACCTATATTAGCTATAGCTAGACACGTTCGAGCTGAAATATACAATAAAATTATGTGTATCTAGGTAAAATAAAATGTGAATGATACTTGGATATAAAACTATTAGGTAGTTTGTGAAGCAATTTTTTTTTTGGATTTACCATCGTCTTGCCCCCCCCCCCCCTATGTCTAAATCCTGGCTCCGCCCCTGTGTGGACCAGTGTAGTGAGTAGAGAAAAAAATTGGTTCTGGCCGGGATCATGTTTTTCCCTGTGCACCAAACAGGTTAAGGGTTGGGAATGGCCGGGATTCATGAGTACAGGGTATAGACTTCAGGGATTTAGATATGAGGGTTCATTTGCGACGAGCTCTACAATTTCAAGGTTTAAAATAGACTTCACTCATTCTTTCTCTTGCGGTGGTGGGCTACTGAACGTCCGGCATATTCGCATCACTGAAAAGTTAGAGCAACTGCAGCGCGCCGATCCAAATGAATGCGCACTTTATTTTTTTTTGGCTCGGCCGCTCGTCCGTCGTCCGCGTTTTTTTTTTTGGGTCTGCACTTGTGTCAAAAAAGGGTCTTATATTTTGGAATGAATGGGTAGTAGTTTACAAGCCAAATAAAAATTAAATTGTTTCCAATACATTAAAAAAAGATATATCTATTGGTTGCCAACGTGAACCCACCTATGCGCAATTGATGATGAAATTGGATAAATTATGGAAAATGAATAATTCAAGTCACAAAGAAAAATGTGGAAAAAGAACTCGTCGGCGAAGTCCATTTGTACCATGCGGGCAAACCGTCGAACAGTCGGGCGTCGTTGAAGAAGCTGGCCGGCGAAGAGATGGGCGCCTCCCCTGGACCAGGTAGCCGGCCTGGTGGCGTCCGGCGAGCATGGCGGCGTTGTCGAAGGAGCTGGCCGGGGGAGGGGGGAGCTGCGGTGACCAGGCGGTGGTGGCGACGACGTGGGAAGATGGCAAGGTACGTGTGAGGTATGTGGGTGTGGACTGCTGGCGAGGATCCCGCAACTGGGCTGCGACGGGGTGGGGCGGCCGGGGGCTTGCTATCGAAGGGAGGAGAAGAATGACCAATGCGCCATCGGCTGGTGGGCTAGGGAGAGGAGTAGGCAGACGTCACACGCGTTCGTCTCGTGTCCGCGTCGACGCAAATGACCAAATTTAAGTTAGGAATGAGTCGTCTGGCGGACTAAAAACAGACACTTACTGTTTGAATCGACGCGTTCAGCTGAGTTTTGTGTAAGTATTGATTTAAGCGAATAAACGCGGACGAAATGTGTCGGTGCTTAGAGTTGCTTTTATGTGCCACTTGTTACACGAGCGAAAACCAGGCGCCCTCGCCGCCGGCTCGATCGGTTTACGCTGCCGGCGAGGCGGTGGAGTGGATCGTTCAACCTGTTTCTCATTTCCCATCTGCTGATTCCCGTATCTGCCGCGTGATTGCGAATTCTTAGAAGACGTGCACTGATGCACATACGGTCGTGCCAGTGCATCAGCATCAAAGCTCGCGCTCACTTTGTCGAGTGACAACAAAGAGAGCCACCCACCTACCCACGTGGTCCAACCCGACCCCCGGTTTTTGGGAACCCTGGTTCTGGTCAGCAGTCTACTGGCCCGAAACCAGCGACGGAAGCCCGCTGTTTCCCCTGTCTCTCGCCGCACGCAGAATCCCCGCGCCCGCGTATATAAACGCCCCGCCCCTGCTCGTCGGTACACAGCGTCGACTCAACCAGAGCACACAAGAAAACACAGCCTCCATAGGAAGCACAGGACAGAGATGAGCTCGTCGGCGGCCAAGAAGGGGGCGTCGATGGTGGTGGCGACGAGCATGGCGGCGGTGGAGGCGCTCAAGGACCAGGCGGGGCTGTGCCGCTGGGACTACGCGCTCCGCTCGCTCTACCACCGTGCCGTGGTCACCAGCCGCCGCGCCGTCCCGGCGTCCCTCTCCTCCTCCTCCCAGGCCGCCAGCGGCAGCGTGGCCGTCGTCGGCAGGGCTGCGCGGCCCAGGCGTTCCGAGGAGGAGAAGCTGCACAAGGCGTACCACATCGTCTGCTGGGGTCCCAACTGATTATATAGAACTAATAGTAGCACATTTTTGTCCTGCTGTCTATCGATTCTTTTCCAGCCTCTCTCTTTCTCCGTTTCGGTTTCTTCCCCGAGCATCTGTGAATGGCGTGTAAACCGCATATATGTTTGCTTCCACGCAGAAAGAAAGAAAGTGAGATATATAAACGGAAGAGTTCCTAATTCATCTGCTCGCTCCTGATTCCTGAACCTCGCCGACCTCCGCAGCCTCCCAGTTCAATCGAGACATGATCGGATGCAGCTGCAGCACCAGCGTTGATGCCCGAGATCGAACGTGCGTGAACTACTCTGAACGCTGCACTGATTTTTTCGAGCTGCCTGAACCCTGCATTCACGTACGAATTCTGAATGCTGCACTGATTTTTTCGAGCTGCCTCAGCCGTGCTATATGTACGACAATTCAGGTACGAGTTCTGTCCGAATGAGCAGATCAAACCGTATGTCAGTTGGACTCTCAGCCCAGCGACGGCTGGATGTTGCATCAAATCGGAAGAGCCATAGTCGTACGTGTAGTAGTTTCGGCATTCAAACTCAATGATGCGTTTGGTTCTCTTCTCTGCGCTAACTTCACCCACCCACTGTCCACCGCTGCAGCCCCATTACTTTATCTGCATCTGCACCTCTGCATGTAGTATAATACTGTACGACAGTAGGCAAATCTGAAGTAGTCGTACTTATGTACTGCGAGTCACTTACAGTCCCTTCGTTTGTTTCCCAATCGATCCCTCCGAGACTTGGACTAATTTTTTCAGACGCGGAGTTGCCTCATATTGTATAATAATTGAGAATTTTAAGAGCAAATAAGTAGAGCACACACCATCGTCGAGAATAACTTTTTTTTGAGGGGTCACATCGAGAATAATTGAGCGATGGTGTTATCTAGCAAACGTTCGTCACAAGACATGACATTTGCGAACGTTTGTGAGGCAGTTTTTAGTGCGTTTGGAGATCCTGGGTGGGTTTTTTTTTTGTAAAACTGCCATGGCATTTGTTTAACTTTTTAGTGCCTTTGGAGAACCTAGCAGTTTTTAGTGCGTTTGGAGAACCTGGCAGTTTTTAGTGCGTCTGGAGAACCTGAGTCTAAAAAGTCATCCAAACTGCATCATAGGATCGTTCGCTAGCAGTTTCTCTCTGGCGAACATTCATCTGTTACTATTTCCGTTATTTATTTATAGGACATTAAAATCCTGAGTCCTCCAAATCCAATTTTATTTTGACAATCATCATTATTCATTTGAGGATTGTGGCATCGGTTACACTAAAAGGAATTATCGTCTTAGGTGTAGATTCTAACCAGAAGTTCAGAGGAGAAAACATAGCAATCATAGCTAGTTCATGATCAACCTAATTTCTCTCTTTATTACAATGATCATAGACCCGAAGGGTGAAATCAAGAGACACAAAATAACAGTCCATGAAGGCAGCAGAAGTGAATGAAGAAGAAAATCCATCAAGTAAGGCTGTGATCACGTCTGCACTATCCGAGTTAATTTTGATCTTGCTGCACCCAACAATACGTGCAAGATTCATAGCAAATCTCACTGCTATGGCTTCCGCTGTGAAAGAGTCAAAACATATATCAATTTTTCCATGTGCCACTGCCATAAACTTAGCATGATGGCCACGAATGACTGCTCCAATAGTTCCCTCAAGTGTATCACTATCGAAATCAGCGTCCACACTTAACTTGACATAGCCATACCTTAGTTTTATCCAAGCATCCGACCTCACACTGGCCTTCGGAATACATGAAATGTTGTAATTTGCCGCTAAACCCCGCAGCGCCAGGCTAATTTGGGCAACACTTTGGGTCTCTTCTCCATAAGTCGATGTTCATACCATAAATACAATGCATCTATTGGCGGTTGCCATTGTTTCCTTCGGTTTGGGCAACCTGAGAACATGGAAATCTTGCTCACGTAGACAGAATGGGTGTTCCAGAATAGCTTTGCCTGCCTTGTCAACCAGAACCGCTTTTTCAATGACATCATAGATACCGAGCAACTTCCACACTTTCACGACTGACGTACAATCAAACAACATATGTTTTATATCATCAGGGTCAGAGGGACATGCGGGACAACCCAGGTTGATTTTAATGTGTTTATTAGTCAGAATAGTGCAACATGGAATAGCGCCATGGAGTGCCCTCCAAATAATTTTTATGATCTTTGATGGACAAAGAAGACTCCAGACCGAATCCCAAATATCATTTGGCCTCGAAGTTCCTGTAGAGTTTTGCAGTTTATTACCAAATAGGAGCTCCCACTCCAACTGATAGGCAGACCTCACTGAAAAAATCTCGCTTTTGTTAGGTTCCAAGCCACAAAGTCTTTCATTTCATTCAAGGGCAGGGGAATTGCAAGTATCCTTTGAGCATCCATGTGCCAGAACGTTTGCATAACCACTTGTTCATCCCAATAGCCTGATGCAGGGTCAATAAGATCACTGACACGTGAGGGAAGATGCTTTCCCTTTGGTGTAATTATCTTTCTTGATGGGGACCGCGGAATCCAAGAATCCTCCCAAATCTTGACTTGAGCTCCATCTCCAACTCTCCAAATATGTTCATGTTTCAGTGTTTCCACTCCTGCCATGACACTTTGCCAAGTGTTGGACACTTTCTTTTTTCAAACTGCATTAATAAGGTCTCCATCCAAGACGTATTTAGCTTTTAGAATCAGTGCATGTAGAGAGTCAAGGTTACCAATAAGACGCCATGCCTTTTTGGCAACATTGCAAGGTTAAAGCAGTGGATATCTCTGAATCCCATACCACCTTCCTTCTTTGGAATACACATTTTCCACCAAGCAAACCAGTGCATCCTCCTATGTGTTGCGTCATCACCCCACCAAGAACGAGATATTGCATTTGTGATTCCTTTGCAATTTTTTAAGGAATTGTAAAGACAGACATTGCATAAGTTGGTATTGCTTGTGAAACTGATTTAATAAGGACCTTTTTTACCTACTGATGATAGGCACTTCTCCTTCCGTCCTATGAGTTTCAAAATTAACCGATCAATCAAATATTAGAAGCTATCACTCGTATCAAGTCCGAGTGTGGTAGGGAGATCCAAGTACTTGTCATTCAGGGCCTCAGTCATGATGCTGAGGCAAGAGCAGACCTTAGCTTGCTTTCATATTCACATCAGTGCTTGGGCTGAAGAAAATGCTTGATTTCTCCACGCTAAGAAGTTGTCCATAAGCAGCACAGTGCATATCCAGGATAGACTTCAAACAAGCAACATTTATGAACATTAGCTTTCTTCAAAATTAGTGAATCATCAGCAAATAGCAAATTAGTGACCGCTGGTGCATCTCGACTAACCTTCACCCCCACTAAATCTCAACTATGCTTGGCATTGATACGTCCATTTTGCATCATGCTTTTATATTGATATTTATTGCATTATGGGCTGCTATTACGCATTATGGTACAATACTCATGCCTTTTCTCTCTTATTTCACAATGTTTACATGAAGAGGGAGAATGTCGGCAGCTGGAATTTTGGACTAGAAAAGGAGCAAATTCGAGAGAGCTATTCTGCACAACTCCAAAAGTCCTGAAACTTAACGGAGAATTATTTTGGAATATATAAAAAATATTGGACGAAGAAAGCACCTGAGGAGACCCACCAGGCAGCCACAAGGGTGGGGAGCGTGCCCCCTGCCTTGCCGCCCACCTGGCAGGCCCCCGTTGCCCATCTTCTGCTATATGAAGGGTTTTTACCTAGAAAAGCTGAAGAGGAAGCTTTTGGGACGAGGCGCCGTCGTCTCTAGGCGAAACTTGGGCATAACCAATCTAGGGCTCCGACGGAGCTGTTTTGCCGAGGAAACTTCCCTCCCGAAGGGGGAAATCGAAGCCATCGCCATCACCAACGATCCTTTCATCAAGAGAGGGTCAATCTCCATCAACATCTTCATCAGCATCATCTCCTCTCAAACCCTAGTTCATCTCTTGTACCTGATCTTTGTCTCAAAACCTCATATTGCTACCTGTGGGTTGCTAGTAGTGTTGATTACTCCTTGTAGTTGCTGCTAGTTGGTCTATTCGGTGGAAGATCATATGTTCAGGTCCTTAACGATAATTAATACTCCTCTGATTATGAACATGAATGTGCTTTGTGAGTAGTTACGTTTTTTCCTGAGGACATGGGAGGAGTATTGTTATAAGTAATAATGTCAATTTGGTATTCGTTCGATATTTTGATGAGATGTATGTTGTCTCTCCTCTAGTGGTGTTATGTGAACGTCGACTACATGACATTTCACCATGATTTGGGCCTAGGGGAAGGCATTGGGAAGTAATAAGTGAAGGAAATATGCCCTAGAGGCAATAATAAAGTTGTTGTTTATATTTCCTTATATCATGATAAATGTTTATTATTCATGCTAGAATTGTATTAACCGGAAACTTAGTACATGTGTGAATACATAGAAAAATAGAGTGTCACTAGTATGCCTCTACTTGACTAGCTCGTTGAATCAATGATGGTTATGTTTCCTAACCATAGACATGAGTTGTCATTTGATTAACGGGATCACATCATTAGAGACTGATGTGATTGACTTGACCCATCTGTTAGCTTAGCACGATGATCGTTTAGTTTGTTTATATTTCTTTCTCCATAACTTATACATGTTCCTATGACTATGAGATCATGCAACTCCCGAATACCGGAGGAACACTTTGTGTGCTACCAAATGTCACAACATAACTCGGTGATTATAAAGGTGCTCTATAGGTGTCTCCGATGGTGTTTGTTGAGTTGGCATAGATCGAGATTAGGATTTGTCACTCCGGTTGTCGGAGAGGTATCTCTGGGCCCTCTCGGTAATGCATGTGATGATCGGGTGTGATAAGCTCTACGTTCACATATAACGGGTGCAAACCAGTTTTGCACACGCAGAATACTCGGGTTAAACTTGACGAGCCTAGCATATGCAGATATGGCCTCGGAACACTGAGACTGAAAGGTTGAGCATGAATCATATAGTAGATATGATGAACATAGTGATGTTCACCATTGAAAACTACTCCATCTCACGTGATGATCGGACATGGTTTAGTTGATATGGATCACGTGATCACTTAGATGATTAGAGATATATCTATCTAACTGGGAGTTCTTAAGTAATTTGATTAATTGAACTTTAATTTATCATGAACTTAGTACTTGATAGTATTTTGCATGTCTATGTTGTTGTAGATAGATGGCCCGTGCTGTTGTTCCGTTGAATTTTAATGCGTTCCTAGAGAAAGCTAAGTTGAAAGATGATGGTAGCAACTACACGGACTGGGTCCGTAACTTGAGGATTATCCTCATTGCTGCACAGAAGAATTACATCCTGAAAGCACCGCTAGCTGACAAACCCGCTGCAGGAGCGACGCCAGATGTTATGAACACCTGGCAGAGCAAAGCTGATGACTACTCGATAGTTCAGTGTGCCATGCTTTACGGCTTAGAACTGGGACTTCAACGATGTTTTGAACGTCATGGAGCATATGAGATGTTCCAGAAGTTGAAGTTAATATTTCAAGCAAATGCCCGGATTGAGAGATATGAAGTCTCCAATAAGTTCTACAACTGCAAGATGGAGGAGAATAGTTCTGTTAGTGACCATATACTCAGAATGTCTGCGTACCACAACCACTTGACTCAGCTGGGAGTTAATCTTCCTGATGATAGTGTCATTGACAGAGTTCTTCAACCACTGCCACCAAGCTACAAGAGCTTCGTGATGAACTATAATATAGAAGGGATGGATAAGACGATTCCTGAGCTCTTCGCAATGCTAAAGGCTACGGAAGTAGAAATCAAGAAGGAGCATCAAGTGTTGATGGTCAACAAGACCACTAGTTTCAAGAAAAAGGGTAAAGGGAAGAAGGGGAACTTCAAGAAGAACAACAAGCCAGTTGCTTCTCAAGTGAAGAAACCCAAGTTTGGACCTAAACCTGAGACTGAGTGCTTCTACTGCAAAGGAATTGGTCACTGGAAGCGGAACTGCCCCAAGTATTTGGTGGAGAAGAAGGATGGCAAAGTGAAAGGTATATTTGATATACATGTTATTGATGTGTACCTTACTAATGCTCGCAGTAGTGCCTGGGTATTTGATACTGGTTCAGTTGCTAACATTTGCAACTCGAAACAGGGGCTATGGATTAAGGGAAGATTGGCTAAGGACGAGGTGATGGTGCGCGTGGGAAATGGTTCCAAAGTCGATGTGATCGCCGTCAGCACGCTACCTCTACATCTACCTTCGGGGTTAGTTTTAGACCTAAATAATTGTTATTTGGTGCCAGCGTTGACCATGAACATTATATCTGGATCTTGTTTGATGTGAGACGGATATTCATTTAAATCAGAGAATAATGATTGTTCTATTTATATGAGTAATATCTGTTATGGTCATGCACCCTTGATGATTGGTCTATTTTTGCTAAATCTTGATAGTAGTGATACACATGTTCATAGTATTGAATCCAAAAGATGCAGAGTTGATAATGATAGTGCAACTTATTTGTGGCACTGCCATTTTGGTCATATTGGTGTAAAGCGCATGAAGAAACTCCATTCTGATGGAGTTCTGGAATCACTTGGTACTTGCGAACCATGCCTCATGGGCAAGATGACAAAAACTCCGTTCTCTGGAACAATGGAGCAAGCAACAGAGTTATTGGAGATCATACATACTGATGTATGTGGTCTAATGAACTTTGAAGCTCGCGGCGGATATCGTTATTTTCTCACCTTCACGGATGATTTGAGCAGATATGGGTATATCTACTTAATGAAACATAAGTCTGAAACATTTGAAAAGTTCAAAGAATTTCAGAGTGAAGTGCAAAATCATCGTAACAAGAAAATCAAGTTTCTGCGATTGATAACCCACAAGTATAGTGGATCACAACAGTTTTTGAGGGTAGAGTATTCAACCCAAATTTATTGATTCGACACAAGGGGAGCCAAAGAATATTCTCAAGTATTAGCAGCTGAGTTGTCAATTCAACCACACCTGGAAACTTAATATCTGCAACAAGGTATTTAGTAGCAAAGTAATATGATAGTAGTGGTAATGGTAGAAAAAGGTAACGATAGCAAAAGTAATGTTTTTGGTATTTTGTAATGATTGTAACAATAGCAACGGAAAAGTAAATAAGCGAAGAACAATATATGGAAAGCTCGTAGGCAATGGATCGGTGATAGAGAATTATGCCGGATGCGGTTCATCATGTAACAGTCATAACCTAGGGTGACACAGAACTAGCTCCAATCCATCAATGTAATGTAGGCATGTATTCCGAATATAGTCATACGTGCTTATGGAAAAGAACTTGCATGACATATTTTGTCCTACCCTCCCGTGGCAGCGGGGTCCTAGCGGAAACTAAGGGATATTAAGGCCTCCTTTTAATAGAGTACCGGACCAAAGCATTAACACATAGTGAATACATGAACTCCTCAAACTACGGTCATCACCGGAAGTGGTCCCGATTATTGTCACTTCGGGGTTGCCGAATCATAACACATAGTAGGTGACTATAGACTTGCAAGATAGGATCAAGAACTCACATATATTCATGAAAACATAATAGGTTCAGATCTGAAATCATGGCACTCGGGACCTAGTGACAAGCATTAAGCACAGCAAAGTCATAGCAACATCAATCTCAGAACATAGTGGATACTAGGGATCAAACCCTAACAAAACTAACTCGATTACATGATAAATCTCATCCAACCCATCACCGTCCAGCAAGCCTACGATGGAATTACTCACGCACGGCGGTGAGCATCATGAAATTGGTGATGGAAGATGGTTGATGATGACGATGGCGACGGATTCCCCTCTCCGGAGCCCCGAATGGACTCTAGATCAGCCCTCCCGAGAGAGTTTAGGGCTTGGCGGCGGCTCCATATCGTAAAACATGATGAATCTTTCTCCTTGATTTTTTCTCTCCGAACACGAATATATAGAGTTGGAATTGAGGTCGGAGGAGCTCCAGGGGGCCCACGAGGTAGGGGGCGCGCCCCCACCCTCGTGGCTAGGGTGTGGGCCCCCTGGTCTTGATCTTTTGCCAGTATTTTTTATTATTTCCAAAAATACGCTCCGTGGAGTTTCAGGTCATTCCGAGAACTTTTGTTTCTGCACACAAATAACACCATGGCAATTTTGCTGAAAACAGCGTCAGTCCGGGTTAGTTCCATTCAAATCATGCAAGTTAGAGTCCAAAACAAGGGCAAAAGTGTTTGGAAAAGTAGATACGACGAAGACGTATCAACTCCCCCAAGCTTAAACCTTTGCTTGTCCTCAAGCAATTCAATTGACAAACTGAAAGTGATAAATAAAAACTTTTACAAACTCTGTTTGCTCTTGTTGTTGTAAATATGTAAAGCCAGCATTCAAGTTTTCAGCAAAGATTATGAACTAACCATATTCACAATAACTCTCAGGTCTCATGTTTACTCATATCAATGGCATAATCAACTAGCAAGCAATAATAATAAATCTCGGATGACAACACTTTCTCAAAACAATCATAATATGATATAACAAGATGGTATCTCGCTAGACCTTTCTGAGACCGCAAAACATAAATGCAGAGCACCTTTAAAGATCAAGGACTGACTAGACATTGTAATTCATGGTAAAAGAGATCCAGTCAAGTCATACTCAATGTAAACTAAAAATAATGAATGCAAATGACAATGGTGCTCTCCAACTGGTGCTTTTTAATAAGAGGATGATGACTCAACATGGAAGTAAATAGATAGGCCCTTCGCAGAGGGAAGTGAGGATTTGTAGAGGTGCGAGAGCTCGGTTTTGAAATAGAGATGAATAATATTTTGAGCGGTATACTTTCATTGTCAACATAACAACCAAGAGATGGCGATATCTTCCATGCTACACACATTATAGGCGGTTCCCAAACAGAATGGTAAAGTTTATACTCCCCCTCCACCAACAAGCATCAATCCATGGCTTGCTGATACGTCTCCAACGTATCTATAATTTTTGATTGTTCCATGCTATATTATCTACTGTTTTGGACTATATTGGGCTTTATTTTCCACTTTTATATTATTTTTGGGACTAACCTATTAACCGGAAGCCCAACCCAGAATTGCTGTTTTTTTTGCCTATTTCAGTGTTTCGAAGAAACGGAATATCAAACGGAGTCCAAACGGAATGAAACCTTCGGGAACGTGATTTTCTCACCGAATATGACCTAGGAGACTTGGACCCTACGCCAAGGAAGCTTCGAGGTGGGCACGAGGTAGGGGGGCGCGCCCTATACCCCCAGGCGCGCCCCCACCCTCGTGGGCCCACCGAAGCTCCACCAACGTACTTCTTCCTCCTATATATACCTACGTACCCCCAAACGAACAGAGACGAAGCCAAAAACCTAATTCCACCGCCGCAACTTTCTGTATCCACGAGATCCCATCTTGGGGCCTGTTCCGGAGCTCCGACAGAGAGGGCCGTCATCATAGAGGGCTTCTACATCATCATAACCTCTCCGATGAAGTGTGAGTAGTTTACCTCAGACCTTTGGGTCCATAGTTAGTAGCTAGATAGCTTCTTCTCTCTTTTTGGATCTCAATACAATGTTCTCTCCCTCTCTCGTGGAGATCTATTCGATGTAATCTTCTTCTTTTTGCGGTGTGTTTGTTGAGATCGATGAATTGTGGGTTTATGATCAAGTCTATCTATGAATAATATTTGAATCTTCTCTGAATTCTTTTATGTATGATTGGTTATCTTTGCAAGTCTCTTCGAATTATCCATTTGGTTTGGCCAACTAGATTGGTAGTTCTTGCCATGGGAGAAGTGTTTAGCTTTAGGTTCGATCTTGCGGTGTCCTTTCCCAGTGACAGAAGGGGAAGCAAGGCACGTATTGTATCGTTGCCATCGAGGATAACAAGATGGGGTTTATTTCATATTGCATGAATTTATCTCTCTACATCATGTCATCTTGCTCAAGGCGTTACTCTGTTTTTAACTTAATACTCTAGATGCATGTTGGATAGCGGTCGATGAGTGGAGTAATAGTAGTAGATGCAGAATCGTTTCGATCTACTTGTCACGGACCTGATGCCTATATACATGATCATGCCTAGATATTCTCATAACTATGCTCAATTCTGTCAATTGCTCAACAGTAATTTGTTCACCCATCGTAGAATACTTATGCTCTTGAGAGAAGCCACTAGTGTAACCTATGGCCCCCGGGTCTATTCTCATCATATCAATCTCCGTCACTTTAATCTTGCTTTGCCTTTTTTACTTTGATTTTACTTTTTACTTTGCATCTTTATACCAAAAATACCAAAAATATTATATCTATCAGATCTCACTCTCGTAAGTGACCGTGAAGGGATTGACAACCCCTAATCGTGTTGGTTGCGAGTAGCTATCGCTTTATGCAGGTATGAGGGACTTGAGCGTGGCCTCCTACTGTATTGATACCTTGGTTCTCAAAAACTAAGGGAAATACTTACGCTACTCTGCTGCATCATCCCTTCCTCTTCGGGGAAAACCAACGCAAGCTCAAGACGTAGCAAGAAGGATTTTTGGCGCCGTTGCCGGGGAGTCTACGCAAAAAGTCAACATACCAAGTACCCATCACAATCCCTATCTATCGCATTACGTTAGTTGCCATTTGCCTCTCGTTTTCCTCTCCCCCACTTCACCCTTGCCGTTTTATTCGCCCTCTCTTTCTCCTTCTCCTTCTCCTCCTCCTTTTTCGTTTGCCTTTTTCTCTCTTGCCTTTTGTTTGCGCGTGTGTTGGATTGCTTGTTTGTCGCGATGGCTCAAGATACTACCAAATTGTGTGACTTCACCAATACCAATAGTAATGGTTTCCTTAGCACTCCGATTGCTCCTCTTGCCAATACTGAATCTTGTGAAATCAATACTGCCTTGTTGAATCTTGTTATGAAAGATCAATTTGCCGGCCTTCCTAGTGAAGATGCCGCTACTCATCTGAATAGCTTCGTTGATTTATGTGATATGCAAAATAAAAAAGATGTCGATAATGATGTTGTTAAATTGAAGCTATTTCCTTTTTCGCTTAGAGATCGTGCTAAAGCTTGGTTTTCGTCTTTGCCTAAAAATAGTATTGATTCTTGGAACAAGTGCAAAGATGCTTTTATCTCTAAGTATTTTCCTCCCGCTAAGATCATCTCTCTTAGAAACGATATTATGAATTTTAAGCAACTTGATCATGAACATGTTGCACAAGCTTGGGAGAGAATGAAATTAATTATACATAATTGCCCTACTCATGGTTTGAATTTGTGGATGATTATACAAAATTTTTATGCTGGATTGAATTTTGCTTCTAGAAATCTTTTAGATTCGGCCGCGGGAGGCACTTTTATGGAAATCACTTTAGGAGATGCTACTAAACTCCTAGATAATATTATGGTTAATTATTCTCAATGGCATACTGAAAGATCTTCTAATAAAAAAGTGCATGCGATAGAAGAAATCAATGTTTTGAGTGGAAAGATGGATGAACTTATGAAATTATTTGCTACTAAGAGTGTTTCTTCTGATCCCAATGATATGCCTTTGTCTACTTTGATTGAGAATAACAATGAATCTATGGATGTGAATTTTGTTGGTTGGAATAATTTTGGTAACAACGCGTATAGAGGGAATTTTAATCCTAGGCCATATCCTAGTAACCCTTCTAATAATTATGGAAATTCCTACAACAACTCTTATGGAAATTATAATAAGATGCCCTCTGAATTTGAGAGTAGTGTTAAAGAGTTTATGAATTCACAAAAGAATTTTAATGCTTTGCTTGAAGAGAAATTACTTAAAGTTGATGATTTGGCTAGGAACGTTGATAGAATTTCTCTTGAGATTGATTCTTTAAAGCTTAGATCTATTCCTCCCAAGCATGATATCAATGAGTCTCTCAAAGCCATGAGAATTTCCATTGACGAGTGTAAGGAAAGAACCGCTAGGATGCGTGCTTCCAAAGATGCCTTTATTAAAGTGTGTTCTTCCAATTCCTATGAAAATCAAGATGAAGATCTAAAAGTTATTGATGTGTCCCCTATCAAATCTTTGTTTTGCAATATGAATCTTGATGAAACTGAATATGATCTTCCTTTACCTAGAAGGCGTTCTAAAAATTCAGAGTATTTAGATCTTTATGATGAAATTGATGAAAGTGGGATTGAAAGAAATAAAAATCTAGATGTTGCTAAACCCACTATATTGGATTTCAAGGAATTTAATTATGAAAGTTGCTCTTTAATTGATTGTATTTCCTTGTTGCAATCTGTGCCAAATTCTCCACATGCTTATAGTCAAAAGAAAGCCTTTATCGAACATATTGTTGATGCCTTGATGCAATCTTATGAAGAAAAGCTTGAGTTGAAAGTTTCTATCCCTAGAAAACTCTATGATGAGTGGGAACCAACTATTAAAATTAAAATTAAAGATCATGAGTTTTATGCTTTGTGTGATTTGGGTGCTAGTGTTTCCACTATCCCCAAAACTTTGTGTGATTTGCTAGATTTCCGCGATTTTGATGATTGCTCTCTAAACTTGCATCTTGCGGATTCCAGTATTAAGAAACCTATGGGAAGAATTAATGATGTTCTTACTGTTGCAAATAGGAATTATGTGCCCGTAGATTTCATTGTTCTTGATATAGATTGCAATCCTTTTTTCCCTATTATTCTTGGTAGACCTTTCCTTAGAATGGTTGGTGCGATTATTGATATGAAGGAAGGGAATATTAGATTTCAATTTCCATTAAAAAAGGGCATGGAACACTTTCCTAGAAAGAAAATAAAATCGCCATATGAAACTATCATGAGAGCCACTTATGGATTGCCTACCAAAGATGGCAATACCTAGATCTATCCTCGCTTTTATGCCTAGCTAGGGGCATTAAACGATAGCGCTTGTTGGGAGGCAACCCAATTTTATTTTTAGTTTTTTGTGTTTTTCTTCTATTAGGGAATAAATAACCCATCTACCTTCTGTTTGGATGTGGTTTTGTGTTTTAATTAGTGTTTGTGCCAAGTTAGACCTATTGGATCTTCTTGGATGATAGTTATTTGATCTTGCTGTAATTTCCAGAAACTTTGCGTTCAGTGACCGAATTATTAAAAATCATCAGAATGTGATAAAATAATGATTCCAATTGCTGATGATCAATAAAAAAATTGTCTAGGTCGTCCAATTTTGGTAGATATTTTGGAGTTCCAAAAGTTTGCATTAGTTACAGATTACTACAGACTGTTCTGTTTTTGACAGATTCTGTTTTTCGTGTGTTGTTTGCTTATTTTGATGAATCTATGGCTAGTAAATTAGTTTATAATACATAGAGAAGTTGTAATACAGTAGGTTTAACACCAATATAAATAAAGAATGAGTTCATTACAGTACCTTTAAGTGGTCTTTTGTTTCTTTCTCTAACGGAGCTCACGAGATTTCTATTGAGTTTTGTGTTGTGAAGTTTTCAAGTTTTGGGTGAATTCTTTTGATGGATTATGGAACAAGGAGTGGCAAGAGCCTAAGCTTGGGGATGCCCATGGAACCCCCAAGATAATCCAAGGACACCAAAAATTCAAAGCTTGGGGATGCCCATGGCACCCCCAAGATAATCCAAGGACACCAAAAATTCAAAGCTTGGGGATGCCCCGGAAGGCATCCCCTCTTTCGTCTACTTCCATCGGTAATTTACTTGGAGCTATATTTTTATTCATCAACATGATATGTGTTTTGCTTGGAGCGTCTTGTATTATTTGTGTCCTTGTTTGCTAGTGTGCCACAATCCTTGCTGTACACACCTTTTGAGAGAGCCATACATGAATTAGAATTTGATATAATACTCTATGTGCTTCACTTATATCTTTTGAGCTATGTAGTTTTGCTCTATGTGCTTCACTTATATCTTTTGAGCATTATAATTTTGCTCTATGTGCTTCACTTAGATCTTTAGAGCACGGTGGTGGATTTGTTTTAAAGAAACTATCGATCTCTCATGCTTCACTTAAATTATTTTGAGAGTCTTAATAGCATGGTAATTTGCTTAAAAATAACATGCTTGGTATTCAAGATTTGTGAAACTTTCTTTTGAGTGCGTTGAATACTAAGAAAAGTTGGATGGTTGATAATTGTTTTGAGATATGGAGGTAGTAATATCAAAGTCATGCTGGTAGAGTAATTGTGAATTTGAGAAGTGCTTGAGTTAAAAGTTTGCAAGTCCCATAGCATGCACGTATGGTAAACGTTATGCAAAAATTTGAAACATGAGGTGTTATTTGATTGTCCTCCTTATGAGTGGCGGTCGGGGACGAGCAATGGTCTTTTCCTACCAATCTATCCCCCTAGGAGCATGCACGTAATGCTTTGGTTTTTGATGGCTTGTAGATTTTTGCAATAAGTATATGAGTTCTTTATGACTAATGTTGAGTCCATGGATTATACGCACTCTCACCCTTCCATCATTGCTAGCCTCTACGGTACCATGCATTGCCCTTTCTCACATCGAGAGTTGGTGCAAACTTCGCCGGTGCATCCAAACCCCGTGATATGATACGCTCTTTCACACATAAACCTCCTTATATCTTCCTCAAAACAGCCATCATACCTACCTATTATGGCATTTCCATAGCCATTCTGAGATATATTGCCATGCAGCTTTCCACCATCCAGTTTATCATGACCCATTCATCATTGTCATATTGCTAGCATGATCATGAAGTTGACATAGTATTTGTGGCAAAGCCACCATTCATAATTCTTTCATACTTGTCACTCTTGATTCATTGCATATCCCGGTACACCGCCGGAGGCATCCATATAGAGTCATACTTTGTTCTAGTATCGAGTTGTAAATAAATAGAAGTGTGATGATCATCATTCAATAGAGCATTGTCCCAAAAAAAGAGAAAGGCCAAAGAAAAAAAAGAAGGCCCGAAAAAAAGAAAATAAATAAAAAGGGGCAATGCTACTATCCTTTTTCCACACTTGTGCTTCAAAATCTTCATGATAGAGAGTCTCGTGTTTTGTCACTTTCATATACTAGTGGTTATTTTTCATTATAGAACTTGGCTTGTATATTCCAACAATGAGCCTCCTCAAGTGCCCTAGGTCTTCATGAGCAAGCAAGTTGGATGCACACCCACTTAGTTTATTTTGTTGAGCTTTCATACATTTATAGCTCTAGTGCATCCGTTGCATGGCAATCCCTACTCCTTGCATTAACATCAATCGATGGGCATCTCCATAGCCCATTGATTAGTCTCGTTGATGTGAGACTTTCTCCTTTTTGTCTTCTCCACATAACCCCCATCATTATATTCTATTCCACCCGTAGTGCTATATCCATGGCTCACGCTCATGTATTGCGTGAAAGTTTATGAGTTTGAAATTATTAAGGTATGAAACAATTGCTTGGCTTGTCATCGGGGTTGTGCATGATGAGAGCATTCTTGTGTGACGAAAATGGAGCATGACTAAACTATATGATTTTGTAGGGATGAACTTTCTTTGGCCATGTTACTTTGAGAAAACATAATTGGTTTGTTGGTTTGCTTGAAGTATTATTATTCTCTATGTCAATATGAACTTTTGTCTTGAATCTTTCTAATCTGAATATTCATACCACAATTAAGAAGATTTGCATTGAAATTATGCCAAGTAGCACTCCGCATCAAAAATTCTCTTTTTATCATTTACCTACTCGAGGACGAGCAGGAATTAAGCTTGGGGATGCCTGATACGTCTCCAACGTATCTATAATTTTTGATTGCTCCATGCTATATTATCTACTATTTTGGACTATATTGGGCTTTATTTTCCACTTTTATATTATTTTTGGGACTAACCTATTAACCGGAGGCCCAGCCCAGAATTGCTGTTTTTTTTGCCTATTTCAGTGTTTCAAAGAAACGAAATATCAAACATAGTCCAAACGGAACGAAACCTTCGGGAACGTGATTTTCTCACCGAATATTACCCAGGAGACTTGGACCCTATGCCAAGGAAGCTTCAAGGTGGGCACGAGGTAGGGGGGCACCCTCGTGGGCCCACCGAAGCTCCACCGACGTACTTCTTCCTCTTATATATACCTATGTACCCCCAAACGAACAGAGACGGAGCCAAAAACCTAATTCCACCGCCGCAACTTTCTGTATCCACGAGATCCCATCTTGGGGCCTGTTCCGGAGCTCCGCCGGAGAGGGCCATCATCACGGAGGGCTTCTACATCATCATAGCCTCTCCGATGAAGTGTGAGTAGTTTACCTCAGACCTTCGGGTCCATAGTTAGTAGCTAGATGGCTTCTTCTCTCTTTTTGGATCTCAATACAAAGTTCTCCCCCTCTCTCATGGAGATCTATTCGATGTAATCTTCTTCTTTTTGAGGTGTGTTTGTTGAGACCGATGAATTGTGGGTTTATGATCAAGCCTATGTATGAATAATATTTGAATCTTCTCTGAATTCTTTTATGTATGATTGGTTACTTTGCAAGTCTCTTCAAATTATTAGTTTGGTTTGGCCTACTAGATTGGTTTTTCTTGCCATGGGAGAAGTGCTTAGCTTTGGGTTCGATCTTGCGGTGTCCTTCCCCAGTGACAGAAGGGGCAGCAAGGCACATATTGTATCGTTGCCATCAAGGATAACAAGATGGGGTTTATTTCATATTGCATGAATTTATCTCTCTACATCATGTCATCTTGCTTAAAGCGTTACTCTGTTTTTAACTTAATACTCTAGATGCATGCTGGATAGCGGTCGATGAGTGGAGTAATAGTAGTAGATGCAGACTCGTTTTGGTCTACTTGTCACGGACGTGATGCCTATATACATGATCATGCCTAGATATTCTCATAACTATGCTCAATTCTGTCAATTGCTCAACATTAATTTGTTCACCCACCGTAGAATACTTATGCTCTTGAGAGAAGCCACTAGTGAAACCTATGGCCCCCGGGTCTATTCTCATCATATCAATCTCCATCACTTTAATCTTGCTTTGCTTTTTTACTTTGCCTTTTACTTTTCACTTTGCATCTCTATACCAAAAATACCAAAAATACTATCTATCAGATCTCACTCTCGTAAGTGACCGTGAAGGGATTGACAACCCCTAATCGCGTTGGTTGCGAGTAGCTATCGTTTTGTGCAGGTATGAGGGACTTGAGCGTGGCCTCCTACTGGATTGATACCTTGGTTCTCAAAAACTAAGGGAAATACTTACGCTACTCTGATGCATCATCCTCTCCTCTTCGGGGGAAACCAACGCAAGCTCAAGAGGTAGCACTTGCTCGAAACAACGAGTGCCTCCAACTAACAAGAGTCCCAGGGGGAGTTTTGTTTGCAATTATTTTGATTTGATTTACATAAAGCATGGGACTGGGCATCCCGGTGACCAGCCATTTTCTCGTGAGTGAGGAGCGGAGTCCACTCCTCTTGAGAATAACCCGCCTAACATGGAAGATACAGACAACCCTAGTTGATACATGAGCTATTCGAGCATACAAAACATGATATTTATTTGAAGGTTTAGAGCTTGGCACATACAAATTTACTTGGAACAGAAGGTAAATACCGCATATATAGGTAGGTATGGTGGACTCATATGGCATAACTTTGGGGTTTATGGAATTGGATGCACAAGCAGTATTCCCGCTTAGTACAGGTGAAGGCTAGCAAAAGACTAGGAAGCGACCAGCTAGAGAGCGACAATAGTCATGAACATGCATTAAATTAATCAACACCGAATGCAAGCATGAGTAGGATATAATGCACCATGAACATAAATATCGTAGAGGCTATGTTGATTTTGTTTCAACTACATGCGTGAATATGTGCCAAGTCAAGCCACTTGAATCGTTCAAAAGAGGATACCACCCTATCATACCACATCGCAACCATTTTAATAGCATGTTGGCACGCACGGTAAACCATTATAAGCTCCTAGCTAATTAAGCATGACATAAGCAACTATAATCTCTAATTGTCATTGCAAACATGTTCATTCATAATAAGCTGAATCAGGAACGATGAACTAATCATATTTACAAAAACAAGAGAGGTCGAGTTCATACCAGCTTTTCTCATCTCAATAAGTTCATCATATAATCATCATTATTGCCTTTCACTTGCACGATCGAACGACGTGGATAATAATAATAGTGCGCGTGCATTGGACTACGCTGAAATCTGCAAGCATTCAATAAACAGGAGAAGACAAGGTAATATGGGCTCTTTTGTCAGATCAACAATAATGCATATAAGAGCCATTTTAACAATTTAATCATGGTCTTCTCCTATCGACCCCCAAATAAAAGAAATAAAACTATTTACATGGGAAAGCTCCCAACAAGCAAAAAGAACAAGAAATCTTTTTGGGTTTTCTTTTTAATTACTACTACAGGCATGGAAATTAAAACTAGCTAAAGGCTACAACTAATTTTTTTCTTAATGTTTATTAAACACACAAGAAAAAAGCATAAAAAGAGAAAATAAACTAGCATGGATGATACAATGAAAAAGTATGAGCACCGACATCTAGCAATGAGTGTGTGAACATGAATGTAATGTCGGTGAGAAATACGTACTCCCCCAAGCTTAGGCTTTTGGCCTAAGTTGGTCTATGGCCACGGCTGGCCTGGCGGATATCCAAAGTAATAGTTGGGGTCGTACTGCAAAGAGGAAGACTCTGATTGCCACTGGTTGGCAATCATCTCTGGAGCCCACTGGTAATTAGACTGTCGTGGAGGATCAACTTGTGGTTCTGACTCTGGCTCTGTGGCTGATGTAGGGTTTCGGTAGGCGTGAATAGCCTCCAACGAAACATGGTACCTGCCTGCAGATAAATCAAACAAGGAAGGAGCAGGCATGGTAATAGTCTCAGGATGATGTTTATCAAAGAATAATTCGTATTTGAGCTCATTTCCCCTATTCTTAACAATAAAATCATGTGCTACCATACTCTTATAATCTAAATAAACAGGAGGCAGCAATTTTTCTTCCTTCTCATAATGCCTAATGGGTATGTTAAAATATGCAGCTAGGCGCGAGGCAAAGATGCCTCCAAAGACGGGGCCCTTAGTACGGTTAAGATTTAACCGCTTTGCAATAATAGCACTCATGCTGAATGTGTCATCACGAAATAAGGCATGGCACAAAATAACAATATCAGGGGCACTCAAGTTTCCACAGTTTCTGCGCCCAATTAAGCATCTACTAGCAAATATAGCAAAGTAACGTAGAACAGGAAAGTGTATGCTAGTAGTTCGTGCATCGAAAACCTTCCTCGTTTCCCCTACAGTGATGGTATCAATAAACCCATCCACATCGCCGCGATGTGGTTCCTCTATGATGCCCTCGAAAGGGATCAAACAAACCTGACAAAAATCACGAAGTGACATCTCCTTATGCTCATCATATAAATAAAACTCTACCGTAGGTGGTGAGTTCCTAGCATGGAAATGAAAGTTTTGCATAAAGATATTGGTGAGTAAGAGATACTGGTCGCGCTGGTCGTGGAGGAAGGCGGTGAGGCCTGCATTCTCAGCCAATTCATAGAAATCATCATAAATCCCGGCTGCTCTCAAGAAATCATCACAAGGCCATTCACACGGTCGAGCCTCCGTGATGCGAGGCAGATTATATTTGGGCTTCTTTGCTTCTTCATTTTGCTTTTCCTTCGAGCTTCGGCTCGATGAGCCCCTCAAAAATCTCTTCATTATTTTCCAAAAAATTCTGGAATTTTTAGTAACTTCAAAATAAAAGTGAACCAAACTCAACAAAATTGATAGCAACTACTCCTACAAGTGCCTAGAGCCTATATCATGCATCAAAACTACTTGGAACCATATAAATTTGACATGCAAGCTCAAGAACATGGTCACCTAGGCAGCACAAATTTGCAATGAATAAACCACTAGAACAAAAACTAATTGGACCAATGGAGGAGTCACATACCAAGGAACAATCCCTCAAAGCAGTTTTGTGAGAGGTGCTTTGAGCAAGGAGATCGAAAATCGCAGCAAAATGAGCTAGAACTCGTGCTTGAGCTGGATAATGGTGTTTGTGGGAGGAAGAAGGAGTGTGTGGGTGCAGGAATAAGTGGAGGAGGGCCACCGTGGGCCCACAAGGCGGGGGGGGGGGGGGGCATGCCCATGGGGGTAGGGCGCGCCCTCCACCCTCGTGGCCAGGTGGATGCCCCCTGCTATGTTCTCAGTGCCAAATATTCTCAAATATTTCAGCAAAAAGCATATTGTTTTATTTTTGGGGTATTTTTATATTGCATGGATAATTAGAAAATAGACAGAAATTACTATTTTTGTTTTATTTAATATAAATAACAGAAAGTAAAAGGAGGGTACAGAGAGTTGTGTTTTCTAACTTCATCCATCTCATGATCATCAAAAGGAATCCATTAACAAGGTTGATCAAGTCTTGTTAACAAACTCATTCCGGATAACATGGAACCGGAGAATTTTTGAATAACACTAGGTTACCTCAACGGGGATATGCACATCCTCAACAATAAGAATATCATATTTCTTCTTGCAGTAGAAAGAGGAAATTCAAAACCTCCAAAAATAATCAACGGAATTTTTCCAATAGAATTGATACTGTGGACTTGAGGTTGTTTCCTCGGAAAGTGTACCGTATGCTCATTACCATTAACATGAAAAGTGACATTGCCTTTAGTGCAATCAATAACAGCCCCTGCAGTATTCAAAAAGGGTCTTCCAAGAATAATAGACATACTATCGTCCTCGGGAATATCAAGAATAATAAAGTCCGGTAAAATAGTAACGTTTGCAACCACAACAGGCACATCCTCACAAATACTGACAGGCATAGCAGTTGATTTATCAGCCATTTGCAAAGATATTTCAGTAGGTGTCAACTTATTCAAATCAAGTCTACGATATAAAGAGAGAGGCATAACACTAACACCAGCTTCAAGATCACATAAAGCAGTTTTAACATAATTTCTTTTAATGGAGCATGGTATAGTGGGTACTCCCGAATCTCCAAGTTTCTTTGGTATTCCACCTTTAAAAGTATAATTAGCAAGCATGGTGGAAATTTCAGCTTCCGGTATCTTTCTTTTATTAGTAACAATATCTTTCATATACTTAGCATAAGGATTCATTTTGAGCATATCAGTTAATCGCATACACAAAAATATAGGTCTAATCATTTCAGCAAAGCGCTCAAAATCCTCATCATCCCTTTTCTTGGATGGTTTGGGACGAAAAGGCATGGGTTTTTGAACCCATGGTTCTCTTTCTTACCGTGTTTCCTAGCAACAAAGTCTTTTTTATCATAACGTTGATTCTTTGATTGTGGGTTATCAAGATCAACAGCAGGTTCAATTTCTATACCATTGTCATTACTAGGTTGAGCATCATCATGAACATTATCACTAGTTTCAGGTTCATTACCAGATTGTGTTTCAGCATCATAAATAGAAATATCATTTGGATTCTCAGGTGTTTCAGCAGTAGGTTCACTAGAAGCATGCAAAGTCCTATTATTTTTCTTTTTCTTCCTTTTAGAAGCACTACAAGAAATATGTCAACTTATGACCTTCTGTCAGTGACCCTCGAAGAATTGGTCATAAATTTATGACCATTTTAGACCAATTGGTCAAAAGCTGTTCAGGGGGCTCCAAACCCTAAACCATTGCGACCATTTTGGTCAGAAAGGTCGTAATTTCCTTACACGAAATGGTCACAAAGCAAACAGTGCTAGTCCGCTGCCTTGTTTCTAGTTGTTAATGACCAATATAGATGGTCATAGCCTTATAGATTGTGGCGGGTTGTGATGACTAAGCGCCATCTCATCAGTTTTGCCTATGTGTCATGTCCATGTGACAGTTTTTGCCCTAGGTTGTGAAACAACCTATATTTCTATCATTCCCAAAATTCCCAAAAAAGCTCATAAATTCTTTGGGGCATATCTTCATCAAATATGTAAAAATCCTTCCTTGCCTAGTTCAAAACTAATTCAACAATATTCATTTTCCTATTCTGTTCACAACAACACTTTATGAAGGAAGTGCTATTTATATATTCTTGATTGCCCTCGGAATTTTTGGGCACTCTTTCCTATCCAAATCTTTACCGCATGACAAAATTCAGCTCCATTTGCCTAGCAAATCTTCCTCGGCAAATTTCCAAAGTTTTTGTCCACCTAGAAGCATTGTGAAGGAAGTACCTTTTTTATATCTCTAAATGACATGAAATTTATACAGTTCCGTCATATGCCCAAATTATCACCCTCCTCCAAATTGCAGCTCAGTCAAATCATCTATGTGAGCCCAGGTTCAATTTATATTTTATGGCCAAATTGGCACATTGCAAAGCAAGTGTTATATAGACCCCTCCTATTACCCTCAAAGTTTTTGGGCACTCTTCCATACCCAAATCATTGCCACATGATAATATTCAGCTCAATTTTTCTAGTAAATCTTTCTCGCGAAATTTCCAAAGTTTCTACCTCGAGAGAAGCTTTGTGAAGTAAATACTAGCTAGGCTTACCCAAATGATCTGAAAATTTACCAACTCATGACCATACCTAAGTAACTTACCTACACCAATTTTGAGCTCATTTAATTCATCCAATCTCTCTCACTAGTTTTCCCAAGTTTCTGTCCATAGAAGAGCATTGTGAAGGAAGTACTACTTTGGCATATCCAAATGGTATCAATTTTCTACAATGCTTTCCTATGCCCAAATAACCATCCTCCACAAAATTTCAGCTCATTCCATTCATTATTTTGAGCCCAGCTTCAACATTCATATTTTTTTCCAGCGTGGTACTTTGCAAAGCAAGTACCACCTAGGATCCTCCTTTTCAGCTAAAAATTTGTGAAGACATTCTCCTTAGTAGGTGATCATCCTCAGCCAAAACTCACGCCCATTGGCCATGTGCATTTCCCGTACCGCTAATCAAACACTTGGCTACTAATTCATGTTTGAGCATCGATCGGTCTCCTCGTGAGAATCTTATGTTGTAATTTTCTTCCTAGCACCAACCCGGGGAGTGCCCAACCCACTAGACATGCCTAGGCCTCTCAGAACACATGGCAACATTACGGTCACGCGGTGACCACGCGACGGGCATGCGAGTTTACGCGCTCTAGAGTTGGGGCCTTGGGCCACCGCCCAAACCTCGACGTATCGCCACCGAACCATGTATTTATGATTAAATAGGTCCTTATGTAACTAGAAATGATTTTTGGAAAAAATAAATAGCAAACTATGAGGCAGCTGCAGTTCAAATTTGACCCGCTTCCAACTGAATCGGCGGAAATTTGTCTTTTTCACGATAGGTGGATCAAAATTTTTTACACCCAACCATTTTGTCAATTGTGCATTAAATATGGCCTAGTATTTTATAAAAATGATTTGGTCCAATTTTGCAACAATTATTTGGTAGTTCCTTCACAAAAAAACCTCCTTTTGGGCACTCGAAAAATGGAAATGGTTTTTTCGTCCAAAGAAAATGAAAACTTCCTTAGGCAACATTGTTTGCCATTCCAATATGCACCCTTGTGCACAAAATGAGATCATCTGAACAAACTATGCCATGAGTGTGGCCATAAGATTGATCATTTGGCTTGAAAGCCATTGATCTCCACACGTGATAACTCGTTTCTGAGAACACTTTTTTTTAAATAATTGCCATATTACAAGTTTGTTATTTTTCCTGGGAACTTGGCCACATATAATGACACAATGCGAAGGTTTCCCAATTTTTTGATATTTTTTTGAATTTTTTATGCCCGTTTCAAAATGAGGTCAAAAGGCGGGAATGACCGTTCCTAGCTAGTGGTTGAATCTTGGATTTTTTTGGTGTTTCTCTGATTAAATAGGTACTTATGTACCTAGAAATGATTTTTGTAAAAAATAAATAGCAAACTACGATGGAGCTGCAGTTCAAATTTGACCCGCTTCCTACTGAATCAGCGGAAATTTGTCTTTTTCACGAGAGGTGGATCAAAACTTTGTACACCCAACCATTTTTTCAGTTGTGCATTAAATATGGCCTAGTATTTTAGAAAAATGATTTGGTCCAATTTTGCAATAATTATATGGGAGTTTCTTCACAAAAAAACCTCCTTTTGGGCACTCAAAAAAATGGAAAATGGTTTTTTCGTCCAAAGAAAATGAAAACTTCCTCAGGCAACATTGTTTGCCATTCCAATATGCACCCTTGTGCACAATATGAGATCATTTGAACAAACTATGCCATGAATGTGGCCATAGGATTGATCATTTGGCTTGAAAGCCACTGATCTCCACACGTGATAGCTCGTTTCTGAGAACACTTTTTTAAAATAATTGCCGTATTACAAGTTTGTTATTTTTCCTAGGAACTTGGCCACATATAATGACACAATGCGAAGGTTTCCCAATTTTTTGATTTTTTTTGAATTTTTTATGCCCGTTTCAAAATGCGGTCAAAACGGCGGGAATGACCGTTCCTAGCTAGTGGTTGAATCTTGGAATTTTTTTGGTGTTTCTCTGATAAAATAGATACTTATGTACCTAGAAATGATTTTTAGAAAAAATAAAGACCAAACTAGATGGCAGCTACAGTTCAAATTTGACCCGCTTCCACGTGAATCGGTGAAAATTTGTCTTTTTCACGAGAGGTGGATCAAAACTTTTTACACCCAACCATTTGGTCAATTGTGCATTAAATATGGCCTAGTATTTTAGAAAAATGATTTGGTCCAATTTTGCAACAATTATTTGGGAGGCCCTTCACAAAAAAACCTCCTTTTGGGCACTCGAAAAATGGAAAATGGTTTTTTCGTCCAAAGAAAATGAAAACTTGCTTAGGCAACATTGTTTGCCATTCCAATATGCACCCTTGTGCACAATATGAGATCATTTAAGTAAACTATGCCATAAATGTGGCCATAAGATTGATCATTTGGCTTGAAAGCCATTGATCTCCACATGTGATAGCTCGTTTCTGAGAACACTTTTTTAAAATAATTGTCGTATTACAAGTTTGTTATTTTTCCTGGGAACTTGGCCACATATAATGACACAATGCGAAGGTTTCCCAATTTTTTGATTTTTTTGAATTTTTTATGCCCGTTTCAAAATGCGGTCAAAATGGTGGGAATGACCATTCCTAGCTAGTGGTTGAATCTTGGAATTTTTTTGGTGTTTCTCTGATAAAATAGATACTTATGTACCTAGAAATGATTTTTGGAAAAAATAAAGAGCAAACTCGAAAGCAGCTACAGTTCAAATTTGATGTGCTCCACATGTGCTATGATTGTGAATTATAAAATTGATGTGCTCCAAATTTGCAACAAATATTTGCTAGATTCTTTATAAAAATATCATTTTGGACACTCGAAAAATGATTCTCTTACAAAAACTCATATCTTAGAACACTTTTTTAATGATATTAACAATATTCAAAGTTTGTTATTTTTACTGAAAAGTAGTTCACATTTGGTGACACAATGCGAAGGTATGACATGCAGGGCTCCTCTCCTCTCCTTGGGTGACATGCAGGGCTCGCGTGGGAGCAGCGCACGGCGGAGGCCTCTGGAGGAGAAGCGGGAGGAGCCCGACCGTCCTCGCGCGCCCGCCCATCAGGAGCACCATGGCGCGCGCCTCGGAGCTACAACATCTCCTTCGGCGACTTCGTCTTCGGCATCCTGCCGGCCACGCTCGTCGGCGTCGACCAGCCTGGGTCGTCGGCTCCTCCGAGCCCGAGGTACGGATTTGGGTCCATTCCTTTTCCTTCTCAAGCAACCTTGGTGAGCCAGCCGAAGCGATGTCAATTCATCCACCTGAACCCGGTTGATTCCGCTCTGTAATGTTTGTGTAGCATCGCCTCTGCACCTGCTCTGTTAGTTCCATCGCGTATTGCCTAGGTCGACTTCTTTGTAGTGCTTAGCCCTGTCAAGGGAATCAGGCCGCTATTGTGTACGGACCTGTAATCTCTGTGAAATACTAGAGGAAATAGGTTGGTTTAGTTAGTAACACCAGCTCTGGAGTGTGCAGAAATTGCTATGTTCGTCTAATTTGTTGGTTTGTATTTCCATATACGAGTTCAGTTCGGCAGGGGAATGTGGATATGGATATGTGACAAATTCCACCTGCACAGGGGATGTGGATATGTGATGGTGATATGAGGAAATGTGGTTGTAGTATTTTCTGCACAATTTCCTCGTGTCTCCATCACGACCTCTTTGCAGGTTTAATTTCCTTGAGACTCCCTGTAGCTTCCTTCTGAAGGATGGCAATGTTGCACACATCTTAGAATGAAAGCTGAACCATCCTGAATTTAGAGCAATCTCTGAACATACAGTGAAAATTATTAGAACAAAGATACATAGCTCCTTACTGGGTTCCCACTTTACTAAATTTCTGTGCTGGTTAATGATAATGCTGCTTCTTTTTCATTGTCTAGACATTTCGGATAGTAGGTTCTCCAGCCAAGCGTATTTTCTTCCAAGAAATATTGAATAACTTGTTTACTTCATTTTTTAAAAACAGATAATACATATTGAATTATTCATATTAATCTAAAATAATAACCAAACAACTATAGGACAGTGGATTACTAGCATGCATGTGTGACTTAGTTTTTGGTGTGTTTTGCTTGCAGGTCATTGTTGTGAAGGCCGCCACGGGAAGGCGTGGGGGACTTGGCACAAGGCCGGTGATCGAATCTATGCTCTCTGCTCCATGGAAAGGCCTAAATTCAGCTTGACAGAGAGCACACAAATGGTTGCATAGTGTGTTTAGGTTGTGGAACTTACAATTAGAAGGTTTAGAAAATGTTAGTCGGGCTAACTGTTCACAATCTGAAGTAACTTTAACTTGGTACAAAATTGGTCTAATATTAGTTTTATATCACAAAAGTAGGGAGGTTCCTACTGCTTATTAGTATCACCTTTGGATTATTACTGCGTTCGGTTCACCATTGTACTGATTATCTTGGCGAGCATTTGTTTAATAACTAGAATACATTGTTTGCTGGGAACTCTATTTACCTTACCTTACATGTACAATGCACAAGGTCAGTTTGCGTACTATTACAAATGTCTGCGAGGGTCCTTTGCGCCAAGACAATCACGTACACAGATGCCTAAGCAGCTTAATTGATTGCAGCTTAATTGATTCCGACTATCTGAACAAGTTACTGTTATCCAAATGATTTTGCCTACAATAAGCTATTATTCACCATTGGTTCAGTAGATGTTTATGTAGTAGAAAATTACACTACCAGTGATAGTCTGAATCTAACATGATCAACATCTTACTCTTGTATTTGTATTGCCCATAGTACTCCCGTATGAGTAGCTGTATACTCCTGTAGTTTTTCCTGCCTGTAGTTCAGAGATGGAGTAGTTTGTCCTGCCTGTGTGATGTTCTTTCCAGCATCTTAGCTGTGTACTCTAATTACTGGAGTATTCTATAGATTTTTTCAATTAAAACTACTCCAGAGATGTTATTTCCAGCATCGACATAATTTATTTTCTTTTGTTAATGGTTACTGCCGATGGTGCAGACTTTCCATGTATGCTCTCACAATCTAAACTAATTTATAGTTTTACTGAAACTGTAGTTTTTGTAGTTTTATTTTGTGTTCTTATAGTTTTACTTAAACTGTAGTTTGGTCCATCTTTACACCAGCTGTAGTTTTCTGAATTTTTGTGCTTGCTATGATGCAGTATGCTTCGACGGGAGCATCTGCGAAGAGGGTCAGGGAGTGGGTCTCAGAGCTCGCTCATCCACTTGGAGGTAGGCACCTTGCTAAATCTTGGTGCAACTTATCATCAGATTTTCTTTGAAACTTGGCGTTGATTGGTCTGAAGATGAAACTATAGTACTATACACACGACATGCAGCAGCCACTTATATCAAACAGTGGAGCAGTGCTGCTGTCCTGAATGGAACGACACGATATTCTGCATCATTGATAAATCGTTGTGTGTATAGCAGGGTTTAATTAGATACTTGGAATTAATGTCTGCGTACATATATAACCGATTGGATTCTGTATGTATGCTTAGATGATTGTTTGGCTCTATATAATTGTTGACATGAATATCTTGACTTTCCAAACAAGTATAGGACTGTGCCTATGCATACAGATTATCCTAACAAAACTAAAAGTAAAAATTGAAGCATGAAATAAGCAATAAGTGGCTGATTTTTATCTGCATGTTAAGCGGAAAGTTGCAGCCAAGGCTTATATATTACAAAATATTGTCTCACATTTGAGCTTCTACCATTACGAGGGACATTGTAATCAATATCCTCACTGCTAATTTACCTCAAGTTTATCGTTTACCAGAAGTTTCAAATTAGAAGAAGTTTCAAATTCTTATGCTGGTTTATGTTCTCTTTGTAGGTTATGAGATATGGTGCTGGAGAGATGCCATTAGCAAACTGGAAGGGCTGCAACCAAATCCAATCGGCAGCATGGCAGTGGTCTCTGAATATTCAGCGATTCCTTTTTTGTTTGGCCTTCTTGTAGGTTTGCACATAAGTGGAAGTTGTAGTGCATATTAGTAGTCGCTGGAGCTGTGATGGTGATCTTTCTTTTGAGTGGCTGTCGTTTGTTATGACAATCTTCTAGTTGCTGCTTCTTATGTACAGATAATGTGATGAAGATGTAACTGCAACAGATGATGTATGATTGTACAGTGAAACAATTGTTGCTTTGATAGCAAAATTGAAAAAACTGAATTGTTTCTCTGTTGTCCAGTCCTTTGAATTAGCGGGCTGAAAATATTGATGGGCTGGAAGAGGCCTTAGCCCAGACAATATTGGACAAAAAAATGAAAGAAAAAACATCTTAAAAAATTTAAAAAGTTAAATGCACCGCAAAAAGGCTGAGGCCCAAAAAATGGAAGAAGCTCAGAAAAAAAAGGCTGGCCCAAAAGAATAAATGGCTGTTGGGCTTGGCTCATGAAACCAACAAAAAATTGATGAAAAAAACACAAATAGGCTGAATTTTTGGGCTAGGCCCATGTAGAAAATCGAATTGGACCGGGCTGAATCTTGTGCCACATCAGATTGCCACGCTGGATGCCTACGTGGCCTGGGGAGGTTGCTAGTGACCAAAACGCCACAGTAGACGTATTTTGGTCATAAACGTCTACGACCATTCCAGAAGAAAGGTCGCTATAGTCAGTTTACGACGGCCAGCTTTTGACCTTATGTTTTTGGTCACAAAAAGGTCACAAATGGAAATTTGTGACCATTCAGTGACCAATAGTGGTGGTCACAAGTTGACATATTTCTTGTAGTGAAGGACTAGGTGGGGGATCTTCTTCCGGAGATGATGGAGAGTGAAACACCTCCCCCTGCCACCCCACCTCATGAGGCGGGCGACCCTAAAGTGTCGTCGCGGAGTGTTTCTCCGATCTGCCAAGGCCAGGGGGTAATCCCTTAGCCACCCGGAGTCCTCAATATTCGGCTCCTAAAGAGAGCAACAGCAAGAGTCTGGAACAGTATAGTGTGCGGTCGGACGCATTGAAGGACCTTCTGGAGCAAGCAGCCATCTCAAAAGTGCATTGTACGGTAATGAGTACGGTAGTTGAAAGGATTTCATCCGTGGAAAGTGGATTGCATGAAGCTTTTATGAGTCTGCTGAAAGGCTTTGAGGTACGTAACATAGTGTATGTTTTTGATAGTACCGCACATGTTAGGTGTGCCCTATGCAGATAGTAGCCCCTGAGACTCTGGTTGTTGTTGAAAACGGTGGCAAACAGAGGATCATAGTCCCAGGTAATAACTAGACTGCCTTTATGTGCAGGTGGCTGAAGCTCCGGTGGCTAGCCAGACTGATGGGTTTGCCGAGCTAAAGCAGCAGATGCCGACATCATTCTTGTCAACAAGCGGCTTGACGAGGCACAGGGTAAGTGATTTCTCCGGTGATCAACACATAGTAAGAGGAGCAGGATGCCAATATCTTTAATATGTTGTGACTGCAGATGGAGCTGCCACCATGGAGACCCTTCATGCAGAGCTTGCCCCGGCCAAGGAACAAGCGAGGAATAGCGATGCGGCTGCTCTAAGGGCGGTCGAAGAGCTGCGGGCCGAACAGTCCGTGCATCACCAGAGTAAGGAAAGGATTGCCCAGATGGCCATTGAGTTGAAAGATGCCGCTGATCGTTACCAGCTTCTTGAAGAAGAAAGCCGAGCGAGGGCGACGGGCCTAGAGAAGGCCATGGTAGCAGCCAAGGAAGCCCGCTCTAAAATCAGAGCGACGAAGGAGGATCTGCATCAAGCTGCGGATATCGTGGCCGGGAAGCCCTTCTTGTTGCAGACTAAGTTTGGAGATCCGAAGTATGCTTCTCTTGATCAACTATGGAGTTCTGCGGACACCTACGTGGATTTGGCGGCAAGTGCTGCTGATGTGGCCGAGTACTTCAAGGATCAAGGAGATTGCGAAGTGGAAAAGTTGTTCTGGTCATAGTTCCATGCTCCAGTGCGTCCACTGCTGTTGAATGAGCAAATGGCCGAGTGGGCCGAGCTCCATAGGTTGTCCAAACTCGCCATGAGGTCCGTTGTGGATCATCTGTGGCTGGGAGGGCCAAGGCCGAATAGTTACTTTAGTTTGGTGCAACAATTCCTTGGTGCTGTGCCGCACATTGGTGCTATGAAGAGGTCGGCATGCATAGAGGGTGCGCGGATGGCCTTTACCCATGTCAGGACATACTGGGCAGAGATGGAGGCCACCACTGTTGCAACACAGGGTTCGGCCGCGGGCCGAGTGGCTGCCGAGCACTACTTTGAAGAAGTCTTGAAGGCGCTCGTTCGATAGAGGCTCAGTGCTCGAAGAATATTATATTCTAGTGACATGTACTCCCATTGTAAAAACAATGTTTTATTGAGTTATGAAGGCTGTGTTTATACTTTTGCCTGAAAGTATTATAATGCCTCCTGTGCGGTTGTTTATGTATATATGTATATAACCTGAAAGTTTGCAGTCATCGGCTTCCGCCCCCACGCATATAATGCGGGGGTGTTCGCAAAAATGCATATTCACACTTGATCCAACGTCTTGGTCCATTAAGGAGGTGGTAGCGCAGTGAACGAGGCAATCGGACTATATTGCTTTAACACTTTCACTTAGCCATAGGAGTTTGACGGTGGGGCTACTATATAGCCGGTACTTCTGTGCTCGTCCGAATACGGGGCGCATATGTACATGACCGGGAAATGGCCCTTCATTAATGCGGAGGAATCCTGAAGATTCCGCTGGGTCATCGAGTGGTTGACCAGTCTCGCGCTATATCATGACAATCAGTTTTCGGCTTTCTCTACTGAGGTGCTCATCCGGATGAACCAGGGCACAATCGCAGTAGTTCTCCCAGTGCTACCTTAGCCGATATAGCGGAATGTAAGGTACCAAAACATGGGAGCCGGGCAAACCCAACATTTGACCAAAGACATGATTCGAAGCTGATGCATATAAGGCCAAACTTGCGACGCCGAACACTCCCTAAGGTATTCGGTCTTTATAACATATGCAGGGCTGAACAATGCCCCTAATAATAAACCCTGGGTGTCCAGGTACGTGCAATATCCTGACGTGGCCACATGCCAATACGTCGGCATCCTTCTCGGTTGTATTGAGTATCCGGAGGATGTGAACAACAAGAGACAGTAAAAAAGGTTTACGTAGGGTCTTAATCTGAAAAGAAACCTTTGAGCGGGTCCCTGCTGCACGTCTGCGCCCGTGTCTCCGTTGTGCTGTGTCCTGGACGGGTGTAGCACGATTGTCATCTGTAAAAGAGAAGAACTTAGGTGAAAGTTGTTGTGCCAGAAAATTGGTTATTGTCAATAAACCATTAAAATTTAAGATAAGTAAAGTTGAGCCGGGCTAGCCCTGATTAAACGCGGGAAGCGCCTGGTACCGTCTAGGAGGGCTTGATCATCAGACCAATCTCATGTATATGTAGTGGTGCACCGGACTCGTCTAACCATGTCTGTGGTCTTGACGACCTATCATTTTTTCTGGTTGGTGAGGCCGTCTAGTGCTCGGCGGCTAGAGCCGCCGCACATTCTTCCGCGCGTAGAGCAAGCTTGGTATTTCCGCTAACTGTGATGGTGCCACGTGGACCGGTCATCTTAAGCTTGAGAGAAGCGTAATGTGGGATTGCATTAAGACGAGCGAAAGCCGCTCTTCCGAGTAGTGCCTGATAGCCACTTCGGAATGGAGCGATGTAGAAAGTTAACCTTTCGCCTCGGAAGTTGTCGGAAGAACCTAATACAACCTCTAGTAATAGAGAGCCCGTGCAGTGGGCCTCTAGGCCTGGTATTACTCCCTTGAAGGTAGTAGTACGGTGGCTTATTTTTGTCGGGTCTATCCCCATTTTGCGGACTGTGTCCTGATATATCATATTTAGACCACTGCCGCCGTCCATGAGGACTCGTGTGAGATGGTATCCGTTTATTATTGGGTCTAACACCAAGGCAGCCAACCCTTCGTGCCGGATGCTTGTCGCGTGATCCCTGCGATCAAAAGTGATCGGGCAGACCAACCAGGGGTTGAACCTAGGGGTGACGGGCTCTATGGCGCGTGTGTCTCGGAGTGCATGTTTGTTTCTCCTTTTCGTCACATGGATCATGTTGACTGTTTTAACCTCTGGTGGGAATTTTTTCTGTCCTCCAGTGCTTTGCTGGCGAGGCTCATCCTCGTCTTCGCTTGGTGTCTCCCCCCCTTGTGTTCGATGTTTAGCTTACCAGCCTGCTTGAAGACTCAGCATTCTCTGTGGGTGTGATTTGCAGGTTTATCGGGGGTGCCATGAAGCTGACATAGTTTGTCAAGAATCTTGTTTAGGCCAGACGGTCCATCTCTGCTGCCTTTGAAAGGATTTTTCCGCTGACATGGTCGAGAGCCCCTAAATCCGGCGTTTACCGCCGTATTATCTGGGCTATCTTCTTTATTTGCTTGCTTTTATTGCGTCGTGGTTTTCCATTGCCATCCCTGACTTCAGATGTGCTTGGGTCGCTGGTGCTACTGCGGGCTAACCAGCTATCTTCGCCCACGCAAAAGCGGGTCATGAGACTTTTTAGAGCTGCCATTGTTCTCAGTTTTTCTTGGCCGAGGTGTCTGGCGAGCCATTCATCTCGGATGCTGTGTTTGAAACCTGCTAAGGCTTCAGCGTCCGGACAGTGGACGATTTGGTTCTTTTTGGCGAGAAACATGTTCCAAAGCTTTCGGGCGGACTCTCAGGGCTGTTGAATTATATGACTTAAATCGTCTGCATCCGGAGGTCGGACGTAGGTCCCTTGAAAATTAGCCCGAAAAGTGTCTTGGAGATCCTCCCAACTTCCAATTGAGTTTTCAGGGAGGCTTTTCAGCCAGTGCCGAGCTGGTCCTTTAAGCTTGAGGGGCAAGTATTTAATGGCATGGAGATCGTCTCCTTGAGCCATATGGATATGGAGGATAAAGTTCTCAATCCAGACCCCAGGGTCGCATTCCAATTTCATAATGGGAATATGTAGCAAGACTGTTTCTAACACTACAAAAAAAGACACATCCGTGACATTTTGGGCCGAACGAATTTTTTTCTGTCATACATATGACACTTCTATGACGATAATTGTGACAAATCCCGGTATCATCATAGATGTGGTGGGTTCCTACTTCTATGACAAAAAATCATGACAGAAAATGGGCTTTTCGTCCGGGGCGGGCCAGAGACGCAGCTGCATGACATTCTTTGGGCCGTCCATGACGGAAAAAACCGTGGTAGAAGCGAGGGGGAGGAAAATTTCGAGGAGTTCCCGGTTACGGTGGGAGGTCGGGGGCCGAGCGATGCGTGTTTCTCTCGTACACGTACATGCGTGTGTGCGAGGCGTTGGCTCTAACTGAACCGGAGCGAGGCGTTGGGCTCTAACTAAACCCAAGCGATTGCACTGCAGGCTATGCATTACTGAACCCGAGCGATCGATCGATGGCTGTTAACTGAACCCGATCGAGTGATTCCTTCGCTATTGCTGCTAACTGAAGCCGATCGATGGGATGAACAGTGAGCGTTGCGGGGGGGGGGGGGGGGGGGGGTTGGATGAACAGTGAGCGGTGGCGTTGCCACTGGATGAACAGGACCCCGTGGTGTGGTGGAGGGCTAGATGAATAGTGGACGGTGGAGGGGTGCCCGTGGAGGGGTGGATGAACAGGACCCCGTGGTGTGGAGGGCTGGATGAACAGTAGATGGTGGAGGGGTGGTTGAACAGGACCCCGTGGTGTGGAGGGCTGGATGAACAGTAGACGATGGAGGGGTGCCCGTGGAGGGGTGGTTGAACAGGACCCCGTGGTGTGGAGGGCTAGATGAACAGTTGACGGTGGAGGGGTGGTTGAACAGTAGCCGGTGGAGTAGCGCGCGGTGGAGGCTGGATGAAGAGGAGCCCGTGGAGGCTGGATGAACAGGAGCCCGTGGAGGCTGGAGGAGGTCGACGGTGGAGATGAACAGTATCTCGTGGAGTCCCGTTTTGCGGTACGCCACACCCCTCCCGATGAACAGGACCCCCGTTTCGACCGTAGCGCTCCAACACAAGTCCGTTTCCTCCGTTTTGCGGTACGCCACACCCCTCCCGATCAACAGGACCCCTGTTTCTATCGTAGGATGTCTGTTTCCTCCGTTTTGCGGTATGCCACACCCCTCCCGATTAACAGGACCCACGTTTCGACCGTAGGAGGTCCGTTTCCTCCGTTTTGCGGTACGCCAGACCCCTCCCAATGAACAGGCTCCCGTTTCGAACGTGGCCGGTCGAACACAAGGCCGTTTCCTCCGTTTTGCGGTACGCCAGGCCTCGTTTCCATCGCCTATTCCGTCCAAGCCCTCCCGATGAACACGACGCATACCGTTGCCTCCCCATGAACACGATGCATTCCGTTGCCTCCTCATGAACACGACGCATTCCGTTGCCTCCCCATGAACACAACAACGACGCTGTTTCTCCGTTCCGACCCAGCCATGTACACGAGCCCTAGCTGTATGTATGCGCGAGTAGGCGTTCGAGACCCCGCCCATATGTACACATACATGGCCGTATTTTCTTTCTTGCACCCTGGCCACTGTACGTACGTGTACATGCTACGTGCGCGCCTCTACTACGACACGTGCGCGCGTCTACATCCACCAGTATATATGTACGTACACGTTCGCGACCAGAATGACAACGCTACGTACGCTTCAACCAGGTGGGTCCCGACTGTCAGGCACTTCCTTGCATGCGAAGATGTAGCTGGTGGGTCCCAGCAGTCAGGGGCAAACGTTTTTTTCACAAAATACGGTGGCCCGTCTGGTGGGTCCCCGCTGTCAGGTGGAGGAATAATTATTTTGCACGTAATAAGGAGGCACTTCCTTGCTGCGGCCGTGGACCCAGCTGTGAGGCTCTCCACGTACAGTCCATGTCCGATGGAAGACGTTCCTTGACCACGTTGACCATGCTGCACCGAGAGCACCAGGGCGGTGGACGGCGGCGAGGCCTAGGAAGGGGATGACGTGGAGCCGGGGAAGACGCGGCAGTGGATGCCCATGCGTAGAGGAGTACGAGGGTTCACTGGTTCACCGCGGTGTGAGGCTGCCGCCGCCGCAGAATAATAAGGGGTGTGGGTGAGTAGAGGGATGGCCTGGCCAGCGGTGGGAGTAGTAGGGGGAGGTGAGGCCTCCGCTGCATCGCAGCCGGCCACGGGAGGCAGGAGCACGAGGCACGACCGGTGCTAGTTTGGGTGGCTGGAGCAAGAAGACCAGAGGTTGAACAAGCACTACGGCCGTTGGATGGACATCGTACGGTCACTGGAGCTAGAATCGTGCATATTGACTAAGTTGACAAAGCCCTCCGTCCCCGTCAACTTAGTAGGCCCACAAGTCAGCCTCCCACCAAGGTGGGTCCCAGCTAGCAGGGGGTATTCATTTTTTTGTGCGTAATAAGGAGGCACTTCTGGTGGGTCTGAGCCGACAGCAGGGGGAACGTTTTTTTTCGCGAAATACGGTGGCCCGTCGGGTGGGTCCCAGCAGTCAGTGGCAAACTTTTTTCGTGATATACTGGTGGGCGTCCGGTGGGTCCCTGCTGTCAGGTGGAGGAATAATTATTTTCCGCGTAATAAGGAGGCACTTCCTTGCGGCTGCCGTGGACCCAGCTGTCAGCCTCTCCACGTACAGTATTCTTCCGATGGAATTCGGTCGTTGACCACATTGACCACACCGCGCTGACAACACCACGGTGGTGGACGACAGCGAGGCCTAGGAAGGGGACGACGCGGAGCCGGGGAAGACGCGGCAGTGGATGCCCACGCGGAGAGGAGTACGAGGGTTCACTAGTTCGGCTGCGCTGCTGTCGCCACAGAATAACAGGGGGTGTGGGTGAGTGGAGTGGAGGGATGGCCTGGCCAGCGGTGGGAGTAGTATGGGGGCGGTGAGGCCTCCGCGGCAGCACAGCCGGCCACGGGAGGCAGGAGCAGGCGGCACGACCGGCGTTGCTTTGGGCGGCTCGAGCAAGAAGACCAGAGGTCGAAGAAGCACTACGGTAGTTGGATGGACATCGTACGGTCAGTCGAGCTAGAATCATGCATATTGACTAAGTTGACAAACCCCTTCGTCCCCGTCAACTTAGTAGGCCCACTATACTGGGTCCCAGCTAGCAGGGGGAGTATTCATTTTTTGTGCGTAATAAGGAGGCACTTCCTTGCGTGCGAAGATATAGCTGGTGGGTCCGAGCTGTCAGTGGCGGTAACATTTTTTTCGCGAAATACAGAGGCCGTTTCGTTGGGTCCCAGATGTCAGGTGGAGGAAATCATTATTTTGCGTGTAATAAGGAGGCATTTCCTTGCGTGCGGCCGTGGACCCAGCTGTCAGCCTCTCCACGTACAGTCCACTTCAGATGCATGTCGGTCGTTGACCACGCTGACCACGCCACGCCGAGAGCACCAGGGTGGTGGACGACGGCGAGGCCTAGGAAGGGAACGACACGGAGGCAGGGAAGACTCGATCGTTGTTTTTGTTTCCCACACGGAGGGGAGTACGATTGTACGAGGGTTTACTGGTTCGTCTGCCGTCGCGGGAGAATAACAGTAGGTGTGGGTGAGTAGAGGGCTGGCTAGGCCAGCGATGGGAGTACGGTGGGGCTGTGAGGCCTGCGCGGCAGCACAACCGGCCACAGGGAGGGGGGAGCAGGCAGTCCTGCCGACGCTTGTTTGAGCGGCTGGAGCAGGAAGAGTAGAGATTGAAGAAGCACAACGGCCGTTGGATGGACATCCAACAGTATACATGCCATCTGTGGAAAGGCTCAAATATGTGGAAAACAGCATACATCCCATCTGCCATTATTTCAAATAATTTACAGCCCATTTTCTAATTCTTACGGGTTTTTTTGGAGCCCATGTTGTTTATGTTAGCATTACAGCCCATATTGTGGCCACGGTTAAAAAATTATACGAAATTTTGCATATGTCGGTGCGGTCTGAACTGTTTTTAATCCCGAAATTTCGAGTCACATTCAGACTGATTTTAAAAATAAATGTATATCAATATAAAATCCAATAAATTGTCCACGCGTAAAAATCAATGCAATTTAAAATCTCGAAATGAACAAAATATATTTGAAAATAATTGCCGGTTTGATGTGTTTTAAAAATGTACAACCCATTTCTCATTACTGATAGTCCATTTTCTCGGCCAACCGAATGAAACTCTCCTTGTCTTGAAAGATTTGCAGCCCAACAGGCCTGATAAAGCGACTTACTTAACAAATCACAAAAGAACTGGGCTGGCCATTTTTAGAAAGAAAAAAACTACTGGGCTGGTCTGTGGTAAACATAAAAGAAAAGGCTGTCTAGACAGGCCAGAGTGTCCTGCACAGCCCAGTTGACACCCTGCTTCTTACTCAAAAACAAATGAGATAAATGCCACTCCAATTATGGCGATTCATAAAAATGCCACAGCAATTTTTGCAAACTTTGAAAAATGCCACTGCAGTTTGCAAACTTTGAAAAACGCCACTCCAGACTTCGAAAAATGCCACTAGAAATGGCATGAAATGGCATTTTTCAAAGTTTGGAAATTGCAGTGGCATTTCTCGGATACACCAGATTTGGAGTGGCATTTATCAAATTAACCCAAAACAAAAATAACTGGGCGAGCTGCTGGGTCCCTGGTGTCAGCCGCTCGTTGTGCAATTCTCTCGTTTATTGACTATGTTGACAATGGCATGGGACCCAGATGTCATAAATCCACTAGGAGGAGCCATTTTTTTATTGGCTTGAAAGTTGAAATAAGGAGGCACTTGCTTGCGTACTGCCATGACCTTGGCGGGTCCCTGCTGTCATCCTCTCCATGTACAATCATCTCCTGATTGTGTACGCGTCAACTTGCTAGGCCCACAAGTCAGCCTCTAAACCGTGGAGGACAAATACAACCCAATTAAAAAAATAACAGCCCATTCCATATGTTCAAACGGAAAGTTCAACATTCAGAGGAAAGTAACAGGTCTGATCCACATATAGAGTACTGAACTTCCACGTTGACAACCATCATAGCCAAGTTAACTATCTACTCCCACTAACACTCTAATAGCGTACAAGTACTAACTTACTCTTAGCTAACTAGACGATGACGGCCGCCATCTGCTTTCCATGCTAAACGCCGGCACCGGCATCCTCCGCCTCGCATAGGACTTGCCAGAGGTGCGATAGGGCGTGTTGCTCGCGCGCGTTGGCCCTTTCCATGCCAGCGTGGTCCACCGAAGCTTCGGCTTCCAAGCGGGAAACCCACTTGACGAGCTGGTAGTAAAAATCGGCGTGCGAACGCATGTGTGCCCAACAGCCTCCAGGGCTATTTGCCGGGCGCCGGCCTCCACGTAGTCGGCCCAGTTGCGGGCGCTCTGCTCGCGACTCAGAGCATTGATGCGCTGCTGCTCCATGTCCCGCTGGCGGCACAAATCGGCGATATGGTGCTCCTCCGCCAGGCGGTCGCGCTCCAACAACTCCTGCTCCCCCGCCATGTGGTCGCGCTCCAACAACTCCTCGATCTCCGCATTGCCATCTAAAGACAGATAGAATGCCTCCTCCCTCCGTCTGGCTTCCGGTGAAAACCCGAACACTAGTTCCGGCGGTGACCGCCTCTGGTGTCGCCTACCACGGACGGGCGGGGGCATGGCGGATGTGGCGAGCGACGTCGGGCCAGTTTGGGCTTATGAGGATATCGCAAGTTGGGTCACGGTGGCACCTGAGAAGGCCGGGAAACAGTACTTATAGGCAGAAGGTAGCGCGACGGTCATCGGAATTCAATGCATAATGGCTTAGCGCGCGAGCTTGCCGTGGAAAACTAGAGAAACTGTAATTATGACTGTGCCATCCCGTCCCGTCTGGGTCGCACACCGGCATGGCGGTCAAATGAGTGCACTCGAATCATCTCCCTCGTCAATAATGATTCCACGGATTTAAAGCGTATCTTTTTCACATCAGTTAGCTGCCTTAATTACAGCCGGCTACATGCAGGCACTCAGAATCGCTCGCAGGCAGTACGCGAAGCAGCATGCAACAAGTCGCAGCCGAGGGCATGCATGAAGCCACTTAAATCGCTGGAATTAATTAAGCTTAAACTTTTGCATGTCGTTAATTATTGCCATGCCTTGGTCTTGTTGCTTTGCTCACGGGACTAATAAATCCCGGACGGAGGGAGTACCTTGGTTGTTGAGAGGTTTGAATTAAGCCCTGCAAACCGGAAAGGAGGTACTAGTACGTGCGTGATCCTCTATTTATTCATGTAGGATCGAGTAGGTTGTTTCTTGAATTGAGCCCTGCAAACCGGAAAGGAGGTAGTACGTGCGTGATCCTCTATTTATCCGTGTAGGATCGATAGTGTAGCTTGTCAGTTTCTTCAGAGGTACGCATTTTTATCCATGTAGGATCAATAGTGTAGCCTGTTGGTTTCTTCAGAGGTAGGAATTTTTATTCAAAAAACTTCCACTTCGCATCTTGCGTCACAAATAAAACTGCCAGGAGCGCATTTGTAGGCTAGCTAGTGATCGATCAGTAACTTGTAAACACTGAGCAAACAGAAATAAGTAATTGTTAATGCATCTCAATGATTCACAGATCATATACAAATATGTAGCTCCAAAAGCAATGATCGGCCACTTCGGATCTTGCGGCGCAACTGAAACTAACTAGTACGATTCCCATACATAAGATCAACATGTTAATGCATCTCAATGATTCACAGATCATATACAAATATGTAGCTCCAAAAGCAGAGATCTAGAAAAAACATCTGTTCTTCCTACTAACATGGATGCTTCTCTTGGCCAACATTCAGTACAGACTGAAAGACAAATTTGTTTGTGAAGTCTACAACTCCTCTTGCAAACATAAGTGGTTTCAACAACAGCTGGAACCATGAGAATGAACCACGCATGATGGAGGAACATCCACTGCAATATGATTTGGTCTTATCTCGATCACACCGCGAGACTATTTTCGGAATACAAACTTTAACTTAGGCAAAATGATGCCCATTGTATAATTAGACCAAAGCAATGAAGCACCTAGTGTTGGCCAATAAATAGTATAGTACTACTTTTCTGCAGTCCATGAAGTGACTATCCAATCTTTCTGTGTCTATTTTCAAATGGCACTGCATGCAGTGACTATACTATTCTCTTATGCAGTTCAGCCAAAATTGCGGACACTTTGTTTGTTTGCCAAATAGCAATGGGCAGACTTCTCTATCTGCACAAATATCAAGCAGTTAGTAAACATATACCACACCTTGTATTTTCGGTTTAAACATGTCTCTTCCGCTTAGCATCTGTCATGTTCTGCATTGGACAATCTGATACAGTTATGTTTTGCCCTGGACAATTTCATACTGAATTGATTTGCTGGTTCAGAGCAGAAATATAGCGCCTATTCTTCATCAGACCAAGGATATCCATGTTCGCAGTGATGGAAGAGGTGAAATCAATACAACCGAAATTGAGCATCCAATCATTGAATCCTGTCCTGCACCTCCAATGTAGGTTCACCCTGCCAATAAATTCACATGCAAACCACTAGTATTACTATCTAATGATAGTACAAAAAGAGTAGCAAGATTGTAGCAAACCATGTACCTTCGTAATGAACAGCTCATAGTGCCACCAATTGGATATAAAGGTTTGGAAAAAATATGCTCCTAATGTTAAACCAGTTGGACTTTTTGTGCAGTTCCACTAAAATCGAGCATCCCTGTTTGCATAGATATTGAAAGTGTGATTACTCTAAAAGTGGCACTAGTTGAAGCATAGACTCACAAATATAAGCATTCCAATTTCATAATGGGAAAAGGTAGCAAGACTGTTTCTAACACTACAAAAAAAAGACACATCCGTGACATTTTGGGCCAAACGAATTTTTTTTTCTGTCATACATATGACACTTCTATGACGATAATTGTGACAAAACCTGGTATCATCATAGATGTGGTGGGCTCCTACTTCTATGACAAAAAATCATGACAGAAAATGGGCTTTTCGTCCTGGGCGGGCCGGAGACGCAGCTGCATGACATTCTTTGGGCCGTCCATGACGGAAAAAACTATGGTAGAAGCGAGGGGGAGGAAAATTTCGGGGAGTTCCCGGTTACGGTGGGAGGTCGGGGGCCGAGCGAAGCGCGTTTCTCTCGTACACGTACACGCGTGGGTGCGATGCGTTGGCTCTAACTGAACCGGAGCGAGGCGTTGGGCTCTAACTAAACCCGAGCGATTGCACTGTAGGCTACGCGTTACTGAACCCGAGCGATCGATCGATGGCTGTTAACTGAAACCGATCGAGTGATTCCTTCGCTACTGCTGCTAACTGAAGCCGATCGATGGGATGAACAGTGAGCGTTGCGGCGGGTTTGGATGAACAGTGAGCAGTGGCGTTGCCTCTGGATGAACAGGACCCCGTGGTGTGGTGGAGGGCTGGATGAAGAGTAGACGATGGAGGGGTGCCCGTGGAGGGGTGGATGAACAGGACCCCGTGGTGTGGAGGGCTGGATGAACAGAAGACGGTGGAGGGGTGGTTGAACAGGACCCCGTGGTGTGGAGGGCTGGATGAATAGTAGACGGTGGAGGGGTTCCCGTGGAGGGGTGGTTGAACAGGACCCCGTGGTGTGGAGGGCTGGATGAATAGTAGACGGTGGAGTGGTGGTTGAACAGTAGCCGGTGGAGTAGCGCGCGGTGGAGGCTGGATGAACAGGAGTCCATGGATGAAAAGTCGCAGGTGGAGGTTGGAGGAGTTCGACGGTGGATGAACAGTAGCTCGTGGAGGCTGGAGGGGGTTGACGGTGGAGATGAACAGTATCCCGTGGAGTCCCGTTTTGCGGTATGCCACACCCCTCCCGATCAACACCCGTTTCGACCGTAGGAGGTCCGTTTCCTCCGTTTTGCGATACGCCAGACCCCTCCCGATGAACAGGATCCTGTTTCGAGCGTGGCCGGTCGAACACAAGGCCGTTTCCTCCGTTCTGCGGTATGCCAGGCCTCGTTTCCATCGCCTGCTCCATCCAAGCCCTCCCGATGAACACGACACATTCCGTTGCCTCCCCATGAACACGACGACGACGCTGTTTCTCCGTTCCGACCCAGCAATGTACACGAGCTCTGGCCATACGTATGCGCGAGTAGGCGTTCGAGACCCCGCCCGTATGTACACATACGTGGCCATATTTTCTTTCTTGCACCGTGGCCCCTGTATGTACGTGTACATACTACGTGCGCACCTCTACTACGACACGTGCACGCCTCTACATGGACCAGTATGTACGTACACGTTCGCGACCAGAATGACAAAGCTACGTATGCTTCGACCTGGTGGGTCCCGACTGTCAGGCACTTCCTTGCCTGCGAAGATGTAGCTAGTGGGTCCCATCAGTCAAGGGGCGAAATACGGTGGCCAGTCCAGTGGGTCCCGCTGTCAGGTGGAGGAATAATTATTTTGCACGTAATAAGGAGGCACTTCCTTGCTGCGGCCGTGGACCCAGCTGTCAGCCTCTCCATGTACAGTCCACGTCTGATGGAAGCCGTTCCTTGACCATGTTGACCATGCCGCGCCGAGAGCACCAGGGCGGTGGACGACAACGAGGCCTAGGAAGGGGACGACGCGGAGCTGGGGAAGATGCGGCAGTGGATGCCCACGCGTAGAGGAGTACGAGGGTTCACTGGTTCGTTGCGGTGTGAGGCTGCCGTCGCTGCGGAATAACAGGGGGTGTGGGTGAGTAGAGGGATGGCCTGGCCAGCGGTGGGAGTAGTAGGGGGCGGTGAGGCCTCCGCCGCATCGCAGCCGGCCACGGGAGGCAGGAGCACGAGGCACGACCGGCGCTGGTTTGGGCGGCTGGAGCAAGAAGACCAGAGGTTGAAGAAGCACTACGGCCGTTGGATGGACATCGTACGGTCACTGGAGCTAGAATCGTGCATATTGACTAAGTTGACAAAGCCCTCTATCCCAGTCAAGTTAGTAGGCCCACAAGTCAGCCTGCCACTATACTGGGTCCCAGCTAACAGGGGGAGTATTCATTTTTTGTGCGTAATAAGGAGGAACTTCCTTGCGTGCGAAGATATAGCTGGTGGGTCCGAGCTATCAGCGGAGGTAACATTTTTTTCGTGAAATACAGAGGCCCTTTCGGTGGGTCCCCGATGTCAGGTGGAGGAATCATTATTTTTCGCGTAATAAGGAGGCATTTCCTTGCGTGCGGCCGTGGACCCAGCTGTCGGCCTCTCCACATAAAGTCCACTTCAGATGCATGTCGGTCATTGACCATGTTGACCAGGCCACGCCGAGAGCACGAGGGCGGTGGACGACAGCGAGGCCTAGGAAGGGGACGACACGGAGGCAGGGAAGACTCGGCAGTTGTTTCCCATGCGGAGGGGAGTACGACTGTACGAGGGTTTACTGGTTCGTCTGCCGTCACCGGAGAATAACAGCAGGTGTGGGTGAGTAGAGGGATGGCTAGGCCAGCGATGGGAGTACGGTCGGGCGGTGAGGCCTGCGCGGCAGCACAGCCGGCCGCGAGGAGGAGGGAGCAGGCAGTCCTGCCGGCGCTTGTCCCACCGGAGGCTGGAGCAGGAAGAGCAGAGATTGAAGAAGCACGACGGCCATTGGATTGACCTCCAACAGTCAGTGCTTGTGCGTCAACCTTTTTTAGGAAAGCCTCAAATCTGTGGAAAACAACATACAACCCATCTACCATTATTTCTAATAATTTACAGCCCATTTGCTAATTCTTAAGTTTTTTTGGAGCCCGTATTCTTTATGTTAGCATTACAACCCATATTGTGGCAACTGTTAAAAACTTATACGAAATTTTGCATATTTTGGTGCGGTCTGAACTGTTTTTAATCCCGAAATTTCGACTCACATTCAAACTGATTTTAAAAATAAATGTATATCAATATAAAATCCAACAAATTCTCCACGCATAAAAATTAATGTAATTTAAAATCTTGAAATGAAAAAAAGATATTTGAAAGTATTTGCCGGTTTGATGTGTTTTAAAAATGTACAACCCATTTCTCATTACTGATGGGCCATTTTCTCGGCCAGCCGAATGAAAGCTCTCCCCGTCTTGAAAGAATTGCAGCCCAACAGGCCTGACAAAGCGACTTACTTGCCAAATAAAAAAACTAGGTTGTGGCTGTGGACCCAGCTGTCAGCCTCTCCACGTACAGTACTCTTCCGATGGAAGTCGTTCCGTGACCACATTAACCACACCGCGCAGAGAGCACCACGACGGTGGACGACAGCGAGGCCTAGGAAGGGGACGACGCGGCAGTGGAAGCCCATGGAGAGAGGACTACGAGGGTTCACTGGTTCGGCTGCGGTGTGAGGCTATCGTCGCGGCAGGGCCTGGCCATCGGTGGGAATAGTAGGGGGCGGCGAGGCCTCTGTGGCAGCACAGCCGGCCACGGGAGGCATGAGCATGCGGCACGACCGGCGCTGCTTTGGGCGGCTGGAGCAAGAAGACCAGAGGTTGAAGAAGCACTATGTCGGAGTAAATAGCCATGGGTAGCCCAGCCGGCTTCCCCTGGCCCATCAAAAAAAATTACGAGCCTGGCCGACTCTCAAGAAGATTCAAGACCTGGGCCGCCTCCCCCTAGCTGACTACCTTCCTGGCCGGCTTCGGGGGCGGCTTGCCCTTTACGCTCATAAAGAAGATTGTGGAGGGCCGACTACGAGAAGCCGGCTACAGCAAGGCCGGCTACAGCAAGGCCGGCTCCCATAAAGCAGTCAAAGTCGTACCCGCAATGTACGCGTCCACCCTGCACTGATGAAGCGGGGCGTGGCTACAGTGGAGCCTGCCACCCCCAAAACCCGGAGCACACCTGGTACAGCGCGCCGTGCGGGCAGCCGTGGCCCGCCCGGCGCGGCACAGTAGCCACGGCGGCTCTGGCGCCGTCCACGACGGGCCGCCAGCGTGGCCCCCGAGGCGGTGGGCCCCTTCGGGCAGAGAGAAGCCGAAGGCGGCCGCACCTCCTCTCAAGCCGGCAAGATAGAGGGCCGGCTTCCCATAGCCGGCCTGCCACCTTCCTCGAAGGAGACGCCCATTAAGGGGACAAGATGCGGCGGGGCTACAGTAATCGCCCGCCAAGGCGGCGTTACTGTAGCCACGCTTACCCCGACCAAGCATGCGTCGACAGTATGGAGCAACAGTAACCAGCCACCGACCAGGCCCTGGCCGGTGGGTCCTGCCTGTCGACCAAGGAGCCGGCAGCCGGCGGGACCCACCCGCCGGCGGGCCCCAGAAGCCGGCACAGAAGTCGGCGAGCGTAGTCATAGACAGCTGGGCCCCGCGCCCAGTCGGATTACCATTGTACCCCCGGGGGGTAGGCCTATATAAACCCCCCGGTGCACCCATGCAAAGGGTTGGACTCAATCTAGACCTAGACACCATACAAGGAGAGGAAGCAAGCTAGCTGAGCCCTTCTTCCTCCTTCCACCCAAAACAGCTCAAGGAGCATTGTAGCTACTTGTTCATATAGTAACCATGCGGAGATCCCGCAGAGCAGCAGTAGGGGTGTTATCTCCCCGGAGAGCCCTGAAGCTGGGTAAGATTCGCCGGCGTGCATGTCTTCGCCTCATCCCGTTTCCAGGCACCGGCGATGTTTTATTGGCCCCCGCAATGATAAGCCACCCGTTGGCATATGTCGCTCCTACCACCCGACATTTGGCGCCCACCGTGGGGCCAGGTGCACCGTCGTCCGGAGACCTGTTCTGGACGGGAACCCTTTTCCTTCCTCGCGAGCGTAGCCAGCCCGGCTCGCCCGATGGCGCTTGCCGTGACGCGCTGCATGGCGTCACCAACATCTGCGCGGCGAGCGGCCTCGCCGACCTCTTCGACAAGGCCCGCATCTCCGACGAGCTTGCCTCCGATGTGGGCACCGATCATGTCGCCAACCTCCTCGGCCAGCTCCACGTCTCCAGCGAGCCCGCTGCGGATTTGGAGTCGGTTGGCTCCACCGACCCGATGCCTGTCGACTCCGACACGGCATCCTACGACACCTTCCCCACCAACGTCACGGTCTACAACGACCCACTCCCTCCGGCTAGTGATCGCGATTCTGACACTACCGAGGTGATGGTTATCGGCCACGACGACCCGACTGACGAGGGCGCCCGCGACGCCCCACGCGCGGCGGCCCACGACTTGTCCGCCCCCCTTCCGGCTGACGCCAACGACGAAGTTCTGGAGGCGCGCCGCCTCGCCCTCCTCGCGGAGGGCCGGCGACTAGCCTCCGTAAGACGCCTCACCGAGGCCTACCAGCGCGAAGCTGACCGCGCCGCCTTCGGCACGCCGGCTCCGGCTGGCCCAAGTCGGGCTGGTGCTGTCAGGCAACGCGGCGCCGTCATCGCCGACATGGTTGGAGTGGATCGCCCGGTTTACGCCACCCCGCTCGAGAACCTGCGCGCCGCCCAGGCGGCCGTAGACGAGCTGGACGGCTTGGAAGCCGAAGACCTCCCCCACATGACGCGGCGTATACAGCAACTAATTGATGCAGCCGCCCGGCGGCACAAAGCCGACGCGTGCGCGGGGAGCCCTCCCCCGCGCCGCGACCACGGCGCGACTTCCCGATCGCCGACTACGAGCAACACCCGCGCGCGGCGCGAGAAAGAGCCGGCTTCCAGCCGAAGCTGGACCCAAATCTCCATAGAGCGAGACGCGGACGGCCGCCCCCGAGCCATGGAATGGCGGGGCACCCCGCCTCCGCCTCGAGCTCGCGGAGAGAGATACCCCACCCCAGCTCCAGTGGCGCACCCGACTCTCAGCGGCCGGCTTGGTCGCCGCGAGGGAATCGGCGAAAACGATGCCCGCCACCGGATCGACCGCCTGGCCAGATCCTTGGCGCTAGAAGAAGAGGACGATGTCGGCCCGCCTTGCTTTGGCCTCCGCATCCGCGACGAGCCCTTCCCCAAAGGGTTCTCGCTCCCAAGAGACACGCCCAAGTACAACGGCTTGGTGAAGCCGGAAGACTGGCTGACCGACTACTCCACAGCCGTCAGCATCGCCAATGGCAACCGGCGCGTTGCCGTGAAGTACGTGCCCCTCATGCAGCAAGGCACGGCACGGACTTGGCTTAACAGCCTCAAGCCTCTCAGCATCAACAGCTGGGTGGATTTCACTGAAGCCTTCGTTCGCAACTTCACTAGCACCTACAAGCGGGCTCCCAAGCCTAGACAGCTCTCCCTGTGTGTACAGGGCCCAGCCGAGTCCACTCGCGACTACCTCACGCGTTGGGCCGAGCTCCGCAACTCCTGCGAAGGGGTGCACGAGGTGCAAGCCATCGAATACTTCACTGCCGGGTGCCGAGAGGGCACCCTCCTCAAGCACAAGCTTCTCTGCGATGAGCCGACTACCCTCGACGAGCTCCTGAACATCGCCGACAAGTACGCCACCGCCGACTCCTCGATGAAGACCGAGCTCCGGGTGGACGCGTCCAAAAAAGTGCTCAATCCGGCGCCCAAGCGCCGGCTGGAGATGGCGGCCGACGCCAACACCAGAACGATCAGAAGCGCAAAGGCCCTGCGCCGCCTCCCGCTAGCCGGCAGGTGGCCACGGTCGAAGAAGCCCAAGGGCGGGCGGCCGGCTTGGCAGCCGGCCTTCTCCTACGGGCAAACCCTTGATGCCCCATGCAAGTTCCACAGCGGCGCGAAGCCGTCCAACCACACGACCCGCAAATGTAACTGGCTCGCCCGAATCTCCAAGGGCGAAGGGCTCACGCCAACTCCGCCTGCCGGCCCGCCGCCGCCGGCTCCGCCGCCCAAGGCCGCTCGGCCCGCGGTCGACGCCGTGCAGGACGAGTTCCCCGATGAGCAAGCGTCTTATGTTGTCTTCACGAGCCAGCCCGAGGACCGGTGCAGCAAGCGCCGAGAGCAACAAGAAGTCAATGTGGCCGCCGCCAGCCAAGCCGGCCACATGCACTGGTCAGAGAAATCCATCAGCTGGAGCCGGGCTGACCACCCAGAGGTGATGCCGTCCCCCGTCTCCTACGCTTTGGTCCTGGAGGCCACCCTTGCAATGGATACGTGCGCCGCACGCTTCTCCCGCGTGCTGATCGACGGTGGAAGCAGCATCAACATCCTGTACCGCGACACCATGGAGAAGCTGGGTGTCAAGGAAAAGTAGCTTGCGCCGACTCGAACGGTGTTCCACGGCATCGTACCCGGTTTGTCCTGTGCCCCCATCGGCAAGATCAAGATTGATGTACTCTTTGGGGGCAAGGAACATTTCCGCCGGGAAGCAATCTGGTTCGAGGTGGTGGACCTGGAGAGCCCTTACCACGCCTTGCTTGGCCGACCCGCCTTGGCCAAGTTCATGGCGGTCCCCCACTACGCTTACCTGAAGATGAAGATACCAAGCTCCAAGGGTGTCATCACCATCGCCGGCGACTACAAGAAGTCCGTCGACTGCGCCGCGGCTAGCAGCCGGCTGGCCGAATCCCTCGTGATTGCCGCAGAGAAGAAGACGCTGGACAGGGTCGTGGCCCTGGCCAGCAAGCAGCTAAACCAGCCTGCCGACTCCAAGGAGTATGATGCCTAAGGATCTTTCCAGCCGGCCAAGGAGACCAAGAAGATACAGTTCGACCCCGAGCACCCCGAGAGGTTTGCCGTCATTGGGGCGAGCCTGGATAGCAAATAGGAAGGCGAGCTCGTCGATTTCCTCCGTGAGAATCGGGATATCTTTGCATGGTCCCCCAAGGACATGCCGGGTGTTCCGAAGGATTTCGCCAAGCACAAATTACATGTGTGGGAGGATGCCAAACCAGTCAAGCAGCCTCTCCGCCGACTGTCAGAGGAGAAGAGAAGGATCGTAGGGGAGGAGATAGCCCGGCTTCTCATAGCCGGCTTCATCATGGAAGTTTTCTTCCCCGAGTGGCTCGCGAACCCGGTTCTCGTGCTGAAAAAGAATAACAAGTGGCGCATGTGTATAGATTACACAAGCCTCAACAAAGCCTGCCCAAAAGATCCCTTCGCTCTGCCCAGAATTGATCAAGTGATAGACTCCACAGCCGGATGCGAGCTGTTGAGCTTTTTGGATGCCTATTCGGGATACCACCAGATAAAGCTGAACCCGGATGACCAACTGAAGACCGCCTTCATCACGCTGTTTGGAGCCTTCTGCTACCTGACTATGACGGTCGGCTTGAGGAATGCCGGCGCCACTTTTCAGCGTTGCATGCAGAAGTGCCTCCTCACGCAGCTCGGCAAGAATGCCCACGTCTACGTGGATGATGTTGTGGTGAAGACGGAGAAGCATGGCACTCTGCTGGAAGACTTGAAGGAGACATTCGAGAACCTGCGCCGGTTCCGAATCAAGCTCAACCCTGAGAAATGCGTGTTCGGTGTGCCAGCCGGCCAGCTCCTAGGCTTTCTGGTCTCCGAACGCGGCATAGAGTGCAACCCCGTGAAGATCAAGGCCATCGAGAGGATGGCGGTCCCAACCAAGCTTAGAGAGATTCAGAAGTTCACCGGGTGCCTGGCCTCTCTGAACCGCTTCATCATCCGGCTTGGAGAGAAAGCCCTCCCTCTCTACCGCCTCATGAAGAAGAGTACCCACTTTGAGTGGAATGACCAGGCCGACCAAGCTTTCCACAAGCTGAAGAAAATGCTGGCCACGCCGCCTGTCTTGGCGGCACCGACTGAGAAAGAGCCCATGCTCCTTTATATTGCCGCCACTAGCCGGGTGGTCAGCACCGTCATTGTGGTCGAACGCCCCGAAGAAGGCCGAGCCCAGCCGGTCTAGAGGCCGGTTTATTACCTGAGCGAGGTGCTGTCCGCCTCGAAACAAAATTACCCGCACTACCAGAAGATGTGCTATGGCGTGTACTTCGCCGCCAAGAAGCTGAAGCCGTACTTTCAAGAACATCCCATCACGGTCGTATGCACTGACCCGCTGGCCGAGATCATAGGCAGCCGGGATGCATCCGGCCGGGTGGCTAAATGGGCCATCGAGCTGGCCCCTTATACGATCTTCTACCAACCCCGCACCGCCATCAAGTCGCAAGCACTGGCCGACTTCCTCGTCGACTGGGCCGAGACCCAGTACTTACCGCCAGCTCCCGACTCCACCCATTGGCGCATGCACTTTGACGGATCCAAGATGCGCACCGGCTTGGGAGCCGGCATCGTCCTTACCTCTCCTAAGGGCGGCAAGCTCAGATACACGCTGCAGATCCACTTCGCCGCCTCCAACAACGTAGCCGAGTACGAGGCGCTCATACACGGGCTCCGGCTTGCCAAGGAACTCGGCATCCGCCGGATCCTGTGCTATGGCGACTCGGATTTGGTGGTGCAGCAATCCTCTGGCGACTGGGACACCAAGGACGCAAACATTGCGAGCTACCACTTCCTGGTGCAGCAGATCAGTGGATACTTCGATGGATGTGAATTCCTCCATGTACCGCGAGCCGACAACGAGCCAGCAGATGCCCTGGCCCGAATAGGTTCCACACGGCAAGCAATACCAACCGGCGTCGCCCTACAGCGCCTCCTCAAGCCATCCATCAAGCCGTCTCCGGAATCCGACTCCATCTTCGTGCCGCCTAACCCCGAGGGGGCCGGGTCCGGCTTGAAGAATCAAGCAGCTGGCCCGGGAACTTCAATACTCGGCTCGGGGACTGCAGTACCCGGCTAGGGGACTGCCGCACCTGGCTCGGGGACTGCGGCATCCGGCCCGGGGACTTCTTCAGCACAGCAAGCGGCGGCCGACTCCAGCACTTCATTACCCAGCCCACCCACCCTGGTGGCTGTCGCCACATTGGTGGCAGAGGAAGTCGCCGCTCCATCATGGGCCCAAACCATCCGTAACTTTCTGGTGAACCAAGATCTGCCGGCTGACGAAACCGAAGCGAGACAAGTCCAGCGCCGAGCCGGAGCATAAACAATCGTCAACAGAGAACTTGTCAAGCGCAGCGCCACCGGAGTCTTACAGCGATGCGTCGAGCAGGAGAAAGGCATTGCAATCCTCAGGGATATACACCAAGGAGAGTGCGGCCACCACGCCGCATCAAGATCACTTATCGCCAAAGCCTTCCGCCACGGTTTCTTCTGGCCGACTGCTTTGGACGACGCCAAAGAGCTAGTCAAACACTGCAAAGGCTGCCAGCTTTTCAGATCACAGCAACACATGCCGGCTTCGGCACTCAAGACAATTCCCATCACCTGGCCCTTTGCCGTCTGGGGATTGGATATGGTGGGCCCATTCAAGACGGCGCGCGGCGGCATGTCACATTTGCTCGTCGCCGTCAACAAATTCACCAAGTGGATTGAGGCAAAGCCGATCAAGAAGCTGAAGGGGCCGACTATGGTGACTTGCATTGCAGATATAACAACCCGGTACGGCGTACCGCACAGCATCATCACCGACAACGGCATGAATTTTGCCAAAGGTGCCTTGGCACGGTTCTGCGCTGCACAAGGTATCCGGCTGGACCTTGCGTCAGTCGCCCACCCGCAGTCAAATGGCCAAGTGGAGCGAGCAAATGGCCTCATCCTATCCGGCATCAAGCCCCGACTGGTCGTACCTCTGGAGCGTTCAGCCGGCTGTTGGCTCGATGAGCTGCCGGCTGTCCTATGGAGTCTGCGTACTACCCCAAACAGATCAACCGGCTTCACTCCCTTCTTCCTTGTATATGGTGCCGAGGCAGTCATCCCAACAGACATCGAGTTTGATGCGCCTCGGGTAACCATGTACACGGAAGCGGAAGCCAAAGAAGCAAGAGAAGACGGCGTCGACCTACTGGAAGAAGGCCGTCTGTTAGCCCTCAGCTGGTCTGCCATCTAGCAGCAGGGTTTGCGCCGCTACCACAGCCGGAGGGTCCGACCAAGATCCTTCCAGGAGGGTGACCTTGTGCTCCGGCTGATCCAGCGAATAGCCGGCCAGCACAAGCTCGCAGCCCCCTGGGAGGGCCCCTTCGTCGTCAGCAGGGCTCTAGGCAACGATGCCTACTACCTCATCGACGCGCAGAAGCCGAAGGCACGCAAGAGAGACGACTCTGGCAAGGAGTCGGAGCGACCATGGAATGCAAATCTTCTTCGGAAGTTTTACAGTTAAAACATAGTATGTATTATGTCCACTTTTGTATTAAGTACGAAACAGTAGGCCCCCCGAGGAGGACTCGGGGACTGCCATCCTTTATTTTATGAATGAAAGTTATCATGCGTATGATATCACCTGTTCATTTATTTTGTCCGGCACCGGGTTCAACGAGTCGTCCCGGGGACTAGCCGACTGGAGTTATATTAGGAGCCCTACCCGCAGTCAGACAAGTAATGTGCCGACACCCAGGCTTGGCTCTTGCCAAAATCGCAGCTCGAAGAACCGACTGCCCGGCTGGCAAGAGTCATAAGCCGGAAAGGGTGCGCACACGAAAAACGGCTAGGGACTAACGGGCTTATATATAACAAAAGCCGGCTTGCCGCCTCCCGCCGACCGACTACCAGAGTAGCCGGCCGGCCGGCTTACATTCAGTCTGCTTCAAATCCAAGAAAGCTCGAGTACTTGCCTTCCCAAAGAGGGAAGGCGGCAAAGGAAAAAGGCTAAGGATAAAAAAGCGCACTTGAATGGAAGCCAACACATGCATACATTAATATTTACACAAAGGACCTCCAGAGAGGTCGACATCCAACATTGTTCGATACACCCCCAGTGGGTGGAATTGCAGAAACTTAAAATTGTTCGAAAAAGCAAAAGCAGGAACAATAGGAACGGCAGATCAAGCCGGCGGGGCCGCTAACGAGCCGGGCTGGGCGGTGGAGGCGGTCGTGCCAGCTGGGGGAGCGGCCGGCTGGCCAACTTCGGCCTGATCATCGCCTCCTGCAGAGGGCGCGCTCCCGCGTGGCTCGTTGCTGGAGGCACGGTCGGCTTGAGGGCGGTCGGCCGTCTCACCAGCCGGCTCGGCGTCTTCGCCGTCTTCCTCCTCGTCGTCCTCGCCCTCGTTGCTAGAGGCGATCTCCTCGGCCGAGTCCTCGCCTTCCGCCGGGTTCAGCCCGAACCACTCCTCCGGCTGGGCGATGCCATCATCATTGAGCTCCGGCGCGAAGACGCTGGTGTCGGTGCACTCAGCGATCGTCGAGGCGCGCTGCGCGATCGCCGGCCGCACCTCCTCCAGCTCCGCGTCGGCCTCCAACCGCCAAGTCCGCAGCTGGTCCAGGCTTAGCCCTGGGTACCATGCGCGGACGAACTCCAGCGCATGCCCGGCTCCAAGACGGGCTGCGGACGCCTTCCAAGCCTTGAAGCGGCCGACTGCGACTTCTAGCCAGTCGGCAGTCCGGCTTGGGGTGCGGGGAATCACCTGGCCGGGCCAGAGCGCGGACAGCACCTGCGCCCCGGCATGTTGGAGCCGGTGGAGCAGCCGATGGGCCAGCTGCAGTCGCGCTTGGATGGCGATGAGCTGCTCTGACAGCGTTCGATTCGCATCCGGCGGAATCACAACTCCGCCCTGACGGCGCACCTCGCGATGGGCCTCGATGGCTTGGGCGGCGAGGACGGAGTGGGCGGGAAAGTATTCTGCGCAAGGTAGCAAGCACAAGTCAAAACAAAACCTCAGGCGGCCGGCAGATGGAGGAAGGGCAAGAAAGGCGGCTTACCATCGATCAGATCTTCGATCCGGCCAAAGCCGTCTTCCAGCGCCTGGCGCGTCTCGGCCCAGCTCGCCTCCCTGGCCTCGAACTCCGCCTTCAGGGCAGCCTCGCCGTCCTGCGCCTTCTGCAAGGCCGCCTTGTGGCTTTCCTCCTGGTCGGCCAGTCTCTTGGCCAGGCGGTCGTGCTCCTGAACCAGGTCGGCGTTCTCGGCGTCCTTGGCACGAAGAGCGGTCTGCACTTCACCAAGCTCCCTCCGCAAGTCGGCATTGGCCTCTACATGAGCAAAAGACAAAGAGAAAAAGTTAGCAAGGGAAAGGTCGTCAAGGAAGATCCGACCCGACTGCTCTGCAGTCGGCCCGAATCTCGGGGACTACACCCAGTGGGTGCGCTGTCGCGCCCCCACGAGAAACAGATAAAAGCAATATACTTACGTTGGCTACTGGCCAGGTCCTCGGTCCTCCGGCTCAGCTCCCGAGCCTGGGAGTTGAAGGCGGCGGCACGAGAGTTGTGATAATCCTAAAAAGATCAGATAGAAAACAGTTAAGATAGTCGTCGAGTAAGATCCGACCCGACTGCGCTGCAGTCGGCCCGGATCTCGGGGACTACACCCAGTGGGTGCGCTAGCGCGCCCCCACGGAAAGAATCAGAGAAACAGCACGGTCAACAAGTAAAAAACTTACCCGGATTACGGACCGCGTCGACAGAAACTCCTGAGTAAATTGCCTCAGGAGGCCGGCCTGTGCCTGCAGCCGGCTCCGAATCCCTTGGGCCGCCACGTTCAGCTCGCCGCTTCCTCCGCTGGGAGTCCACCCGGACGTGGCGGAGCTGGCCGCCTCCAAGGCGTCTGCCGTCTGGTCGGCACCCGCGGCTCGGCGCGTGTCCGGTGGGGCCGTGCTCCCTCCGGCGCGCTGGCTCGCCGCCAGCTCGATTTCAAGACCGGCTCCGGCCTCGGGTGCGGCCCGGGCCGGCTCCTCCGGCACCGCCGACGACTGGCCGCCTTCGCCTGCTCCGGCTGGCGCTGCCGGCGGCGTCCTCTCCGCAAAGATCTCGAAGAGTTCATCGCTCTGCACCGGCGGCTGATCGGGGGTGATCTCCTCCGCCGTGGGCAGCGGGATGTCCGGGTCCAAGGTGTGGAGGGGGATGGCGAGAAGCGGAGGCCGGCTATGCGTGCCCTCCGCCTCCGTCTCCGCGGCCGCCCGCTCCGATGGAGTCTTGGCCGCCGCGTTCGCTCGCTCCGTCGCCGCCCGGGCGGCCTCCCGCTCCGCCGCTTCCCGCTCCACCGCCTCCCTCTCTTGTCATGCCTCGCGAGCGTTCCGCTCCGTGGCTTCTGCAAGATCGGCGCGGGGGTCCACGTGGCGGGGCCCTGAAGATCCAGTACCCGGCCCGACCACAGAGCCGCCTGGGCCTCGCTCGAGGGAGAGCGGCACCCTGCTCAGAAATCAGAGAAGAGTTAGAACAAAGGAAGACAACGAAAAATAGGCACGTAAGCGGCCAGAGGGCTTACGCGGAAACTGCTGGAGGTTTCTTCACCGCCTTCCGGAAGCGGGCCGCCTTCGCCGCCGCTTCGTCTCGCTTCGTGGCCGTGGCGGAGGCCCTCGTCTTTTTCGGCCGGCAACCAAAGAGAGGAAGCGCGGCGGCGTTTCGCCTTTCCACAACCGGCAGCCGGCGCGACGGACGACCCCGCGCTGTGGCGGTCGGTTGCCGGCTAGTGGCGCGGGATTTCTTCGGCGTCGGCGTCATCCGGCCAGTCGTCGAAACTGGCCAAGAGCCCCGTGCCTCCAGGCTCGGCGACGTCCCCCGTGGCGGCGTCCTCCATGGCGACCGCGGACAAATCCGGGTCGTCGAGGTCGTCTACCGTGCGGTCCGGGGCATACTGGCGTTCGACTCCAGCCGCCCCGGCTGGCGGCGGGAGAAGAGGGTTCTAATAAAAGAGAAAAGAGAAGAGCCGCCTGGTCAGAAGCCGGCCGACTCAAGCCGGCTGATGACAGAAAGAAGGACTTACCACAGGTGGAGGATGGGCGCGGGAGTACGGCGCCTTGCCGAATTGCCAGTCGTCGGTGAGCTTGAGGTTGGCGATGTAGTTCAACATAAGTGCTACCTCGGCATGGGGCATCTCCCATGTGCTCAGCCGGCAAGGGTCGAAGCGGCCGCTCATCTGGCACAACATGTGGGGCCGGCTCTGAAGGGGAAGAATCCGGCGCTCGATGAAGGCGGCCACCAGGTCGGCTCCGCGCAGGCCTTCCGACTGGATCATTACCCGAAGCCGGGCAATGGAGGCGTTCCCAGCCGGAGACAAGGACTTGGACCGGAAGCCCCAAGACGGCCGCCTCCCAGCCGGCGGGGCCGGCTACGTAAGCCGGCAGATTGACGTAGTCGCCTTGCGGGGCGACGTTCTTGACGTAGAAGTAAGATTTCTGCCAGAGCTTGACAGATTGGATTAGAGGAATGTGCGGGAAGGGGTTGTTGTCGCTTGCCCTCTTCATCGCGATGAAGGCCCCGCAGGGAGCCGGCACGCCGGCGGAGACGGTGCCGAGCTTGTTCTGGAAGAGCTCCGCCCAGAGCTCCAGCATCGGCAGCACTCCCAAGAAGCCTTCGCAGAGAGAGACGAAGGCCGATAGCTGCATCACCGCGTTGGGCGTGAGGTGATGCGGCTGGAGATTGTAGAAGTCGAGGAAGGATCGCATGAAGCCGCTTGCCGGGAAGCCGAAGCCATGCAAGAAATGCGTGCGGAAGACGACGCGCTCGCCTTCCTCTGGCGCCGGCGAGATCTCCGTCTTCGGCGCCAGGCGAACCTGCACGAGGTTGGCGGCGGGCAGGCGCTGGGTCTGGCGGAGAAATTCGATGTGGTCTTCGTGGACGTTGGACCCGTCCCACGAGCTTGACAGCGCCATAGACATGGCGGCGTGGGCGGGCTGTGGCGGGAAGCTGCGTCGGGCGCGAGGAAGAAGAAAGGGAAGAAGAAGAGCAAGGAGGGACGGGGAGCGGGGGAGCAAACGAGCCTTTGTCTCTCCCCCTCCCCCTCCTACTTGTAGGCTCGTGCGCCAGAGCCGAGGGGGCGCGGCGTGGGGGATCGTGGGGATCGATCGTGCCCATCTCCCCCACGCCCCGCGTTAATTGCGCGCCTTGATGACACGAAGAAACGGCCGCGGGGAGGCGAGCAGTCCCCTCGGGCCACAGAAGATCTGCGCCCGGGCCGAGGCCAAGGAGTGGCGGGCCTGCGGCGGCGTCCCGTCACGCGCGTGCGACGGCAGGACTTCTCCGCCACGTGGCCCGTCGTGGGGCCCGCGGCCAGCCCGCGGGTCTGCCACGGTCACATTAATAAACAAGGAAGCTCTCCGAAGTCGGCTTACAACGGCGAAGTCGGCTCCTCAAGGTATGAAGCTGACCAAGCTTCTCGTCCCTCTGTCCGCCGTGAAGCTCACCCAGCTTCGGGGACTACTGTCGGAGTAAATAGCCATGGGTAGCCCAGCCGGCTTCCTCTGGCCCATCAGAAAAAATTATGAGCCTGGCCGACTCTCAAGAAGATTCAAGACCTGGGCCGCCTCCCCCCTAGCCGACTACCTTCCTGGCCGGCTTCGTGGGCGGCTCGCCCTTTACCCTCATAAAGAAGATTGTGGAGGGCCAACTACGAGAAGCCGGCTACAACAAGGCCGGCTCCCATAAAGCAGTCAAAGTCGTACCCGCAATGTACACGTCCACCCTGCAATGATGAAGCGGGGCGTGGCTACAGTGGAGCCTGCCACCCCCAAAACCCGGAGCACGCCTGGTATAGCGCGCCGTGCGGGCAGCCGCGGCCCGCCCGCCGCGGCACTGTAGCCACGGCGGCTCTGGCGCCGTCCACGACGGGCCGCCAGCGTGGCCCCCGAGGCGGTGGGCCCCTTCGGGCAGAGAGAAGCCGAAGGCGGCCGCACCTCCTCTCAAGCCGGCAAGATAGAGGGCCGGCTTCCCATAGCCGGCCTGCCACCTTCCTCGAAGGAGACGCCCATTAAGGGGACAAGATGCGGCGGGGCTACAGTAATCGCCCGCCAAGGCGGCGTTACTGTAGCCACGCTTACCCCGACCAAGCATGCGTTGACAGTATGGAGCAACAGTAACCAGCCACCGACCAGGCCCTGGCCGGTGGGGCCTGCCTGTCGACCAAGGAGCCGACAGCCGGCGGGACCCACCCGCCGGCGGGCCCCAGAAGCCGGCACAGAAGCCGGCGAGCGTAGTCACAGACAGCTGGGCCCCGCGCCCAGTCGGATTACCATTTTACCCCCGGGGGTAGGCCTATATAAACCCCCCGGTGCACCCATGCAAAGGGTTGGACTCTCAATCTAGACCTAGACACCATACAAGGAGAGGAAGCAAGCTAGCTGAGCCCTTCTTCCTCCTTCCACCCAAAACAACTCGAGGAGCATTGTAGCTACTTGTTCATATAGTAACCATGCGGAGATCCCGCAGAGCAGCAGTAGGGGTGTTATCTCCCCGGAGAGCCTTGAAGCTGGGTAAGATTCGCCGGTGTGCATGTCTTCGCCTCATCCCGTTTTCCAGGCACCGGCGATGTTTTATTGGCCCCCGCAATGATAAGCCACCCGTTGGCATATGTCGCTCCTACCACCCGACACACTACGGCCGTTGGATGGACATCATACAACCCATCCGCCATTATTTCTAATAATGTACAGCCCATTGTCTAATTCGTAAGAATTTTTTTGGAGCCCATCTTCTTTTTGTTAGAATCACACCCCATATTGTGGCCATGGTTAAAAAGTATACAAAATTTTGCATATTTCCGTGCAGTCAACTATTTTTAATCTAGAAATATCGATTCACATTCAAACTATTTTGAAAAATAATTTATATAAATATAAAATCCAAATAATTGTCCATGCATAAAAATCAATGGAATTTAAGATCTTGTAATGAAAAAAAAATTGAAACTAATTCCCGGTTTGATGTGTTTTAAAAATGTACAACCCATTTCTGGGCAAACCGAATGAAACTCTCCTCGTCTTGAAAGATTTGTAGCCCAGCAGGGCCGATAAAGCAAGTATGCCTTGTTTGGGTATTTCTTTTAAAAAATAGAACTGGGCTAGCCATTTTCATCAAGAAAAAAACACAACTGGGCTCATGATGTGGTAAACATAAATAAAACCCTGGCTAGACGGGCCACAGCCCCCGCACAGCCCCGTTGTTACCCTGATCCCTCGCTAAAACTAGTATAAATAACAACAGCTTGTTCCTAAAAAAACTGCGCGACTTGCTGGGTCCCTGGTGTCAGCCGCTCGTAGTGTAATTCTCTCGTTTATTGACTACGTTGACAATGGCGTGAGCCCCAGATGTCCAACCAATTAGGAGGAACCATATTTTTGGGCTTGTACTATAGAGGCACTTGCTTGCGTACTGCCATGACGCTGGTGGGTCCCTACTGTCATCCTCTTCACGTACAGTCATCTCCTCGTTCCTCTCGGTTGTTGGCGACGTTGACAATGCAAGAGGGCGGCGCACCGCGCACGGCGAGCGAACCAAGGCCGCAAGGCGGAGGACGACGGCGAGGTCAGACGGAACGAACAGGAGCCATTGAAGATGCGCCGGTCCAGTCGCGGGCGGAGGGGAGTGCGACGGTTGATTGGTTCGGGCGCGTGTGCATGTTGGGGCTGGCGTCGCCAGAGAATAACAGGACATTTGGGGGAATAGAGGGAAGGACTGGCCAACGTTGGAGGGTACGTACGGTAGGGCGGCGGAGGCGCAGCCAGCCATGGGAGGCGGGAGCAGGCGGAGCCGACGGGGTGCTTTGGTTTGGGCGATTGGAGGAAGAAGAAGACAAGAGATAGAAGATACACGACAGATGTTGGATGTCAATCCAACGGCTGGTAGGCAGAATCGTTTGTTAACTGGCTAGTAAGTCGACACCACCTTGGATAGGCTATTTCCTCGCGGGTCCCAAATGTCAGAATCCAAATCTGTCACGGTCATGCAGCCTTTCCTATGAAAATTTACAGCCCATTTGATGTGCTAGTTCAAAATAAGTTTGTGGGTGCTGGTGGGGGCTAATCACTTGGCTTCTGTAATGCACAGTGAGCTCAAGCAGCCGGTGAGAGTGATGTTATTTCCCTTGGTTTGGATTTGTTACAATATTTCACTCTAAGTTAAACGAATGGCAAGCCATTTGCCTTGTTTCGAAGAAAATATGACAGTCACAGCCGAGTTGAAAAGGGCGGGAACATCTAACTCCAGCTTACAAACTATACAAAAGCACGAGGGTTAATTGTTCATCAGGTTTACAAAAAAACCAGATTGAAAAGGGCAACAACATCTAACTCCAGCACTGTTTTCGGCAGTCACAGTCAAATGGATCGGCCAGGTCCATAGAATGAACATCATGGGTCGTAAAATTTACTGGATTATGACCACAATATGTTGTAAATAGAAGCCCGACACGTTCAGAACCCCTTTTGCCCACCTGAAACTCCTTTTTTGCTCTTCGACATACCCATTCATCAAAACCATGCTGCTGATAAACTTAAGCCTGATGGACAATAGTAACCTCGCATTCAACAGGAAGAATGTGACAAATCTTGTGTTTGCACGATTGGCTGCATATCGTTCTAGCGTTATTGTCTTCAATCGAATCTCATGAGAAGTGAGAAAATCCCGATGCTTATGAATCCACCGATTGGTTATAACTTTCTTACCCTGTCCTGTTGCCTAAATAGACATGAAGATTGAAAATAGTTAAGGTCTAAAAGAAGAGTGTTGAAAGAGCAACAACTGAACGGTTAATTCTAGTACACTATATGCGGGCTTCCAATGTGCGTGAAATTATCACCTTCATATACAACTTCTCCAGACATGGAAAGCATTGCAGCAAGCCAATAATCTTGTTCAGATCAAAACTATTCATTTGGATATATAAGATCTTAACAGAATCCAGCACCATTGATAGGCCATACATGGAGAAACTCTTCATTGAGCATAGAACATACTATTAGTACAAAATGTGTACTCCAAGATGATATATAAATTATGCGCAAAAATTTAAAATGCAGCTTATGGTTACAAGTGTAGATGATAATATAAAGTACCTGAAGAACTGTGGAGCTAAACACCATATTGAAATGAGCACAGAGATCATGTATTACACCCAAGGTCTCCAGTTTAGGCGCAGAGAGGACGGTTATTTGCAACGGTGAATAACTAGAATCAAGGATCAACCTTTGAAGTGAAGGGGCATCTTGGATGATGAGCTGCCTTCCGTCAAAAGAAATTCCAATTCTTACAAGGTTAGGCGACTTTATTTGGAGATAACCGATTCTAACTGTGAAAACAAGCACCAAGCACTCCAGCGCAGGGCAACTGGAGTGGATGATGTTGTGCAATGAGGCCTCCGATATACGAACCCGCACAAGTGAAAGTATCTTGAGAAATGTGAGTCGAAGGTTTAGTACTAGATTGTCTGGTAGGTAGCACTGCGCAAAGGTGGCGGTGTGGAGAGATGATGAAAACCCCGAGATGGACATCGGTGCTGAGGGCACAAGTTCATGGCGTTTGGTATGTGGTATGTGATTTACAGGGGAATAGTAGAACTCAAGCAGTTGTAGTTTTGTGAATTCAGGGGATTCCAGCCAGGCGTCCACCATGCAGGGCATGGTATGCTTGCTCAGGTAGCATGACGGGATGCAGAGGCTCTGAACGGAGCCCTGGTGGGAGGAGATGATGGCTCTGGGGATTTCAAAATCATTGAAGAGAGATAGCTGACGACAGTCGAGATTAAGGGGAACGGCGCGCCATAGAGGGCGCCATCGAATTGAGAGAACTTGGGTGCGGCAGCAATCCTTGGTGGGGAGAAGCGAGATGATCTCCCCAAGGATGGCGTACGGGAGATAGCTTATGCGGTCCACCCGAGATTCTACGGGTTCCTGGGATCCGGTGGGGGCAGGGTCGCCGCTTCTCCCCGCGCTACCGGGTGTGGGATCTATAACAGGCGTCGCCGCTGGCGGGAGCCTCATCTTCTTGGCGCTGGGGTCAGCCGACTCCATTTTCCTCGAGGGCATCGCGTCGCACTCACGGATTTGAGCAGAGTAACGAATGACAAGCCTAGTTGTAGTGTGAGCGAAGAAGAAGGGGAGCTGGGAGTTTTCTGTAGGAGTGAGGAAGAAGGGGAGCTGGGGTTTTCTGTAGGAGTGAGGTGAGGAATTTGGGGGTACGAGTGGAGCGAGCTGACGTGAGGTGGGTTGGAGCAAGGAGGAAGAAGAGCACCCAGGTTTTTGAATTGATTTTACTATTTACTAGTGTGGATGGGCTGTTTTGTCTTGGGACCTGAGAAACAATTACTACTAGTACAGTGGAGACACTCTACAGCTACCCAGAAAAACAATTACTACTAGTACAGTGGAGACACTCTACCGCTTCTGGCTCCTCCTAGGTCATTGAAACGTCTCCCTCTACTGAATGCTGTTATACTTTTGTTCACCGACATGCGGGCCATGCAGCGCGCGGGCCCAAATGCCATCCACCAAATTAGAAGGAAGTATGCAGGCGCAGAGTCACCCCGGTCGTAGCGCGGCAGTAATGAGCCGTCGTATCACAAAACCCCACCTCCCCGCAGTCTAAGTTTGACGGACGAAGCAACCATCATTTCACTCTTCGCTGAAGCCCCTTCTCCCTCACCATCTTCAAGAAAGGCAACACTTGCATCTGCCACTGTTCTTCTCTCCGAACGAAGGGAATGTAAGCGGATCCGTGATGTTAGTATATTTTTGTTCAGAGGAAAAAAAAAGAAATTTAGCAAAGTACTAACTGATCCTCACTCTATTTTTTGTTTCATTGTCATTGCGATTGTGTTTTCCTTTCAGTGGACTCCTAGTATTCGTCAGTTTCATGATGGACCAAGGAGAACCAGGCAAAGATCTGCCGATATTGGAGCAGATGCGGGAGGCTGATCCCCATGAGACAGAGAGCTCCAAGAAGATGGAGGCAACCACCCAGGCGACCCCAGATACTGAGATGGTCAACGCCCTATTTGAGGTTACAGCCCCCGTGGCACTGCAGGAGCAGTTTTCCCCCTTCAAGGATGTGTCCCCCCCCCCCCCCCCCCCCGCCGCTGAGCTACCCAAGGTGATTTGCTTCTTTGCCGATCTCGATTGTGGTTTTTCATCTAAGTATGTGGTGATTTTTTTAGAAAAGGAAGTATGTGGTGATTAATAATGCACAATTTTATTAGCTTCGATGCCATGGTATACGTAGTGGTTTAAATAACTTGTGTTTCTTATACTGAAAAGTAATTCAGAACTTTTTTCTGTTTCAATTTGAGCCCTGATGCAGACAAGGATTGTGTGGTTGTACATGTCACTCGCTATGAGGCAGACAACCTGAATATACGCACCGGGAAAACAGAGTTCTTAGGCTGTTGGATCCTAGAAGCCATTTGCGGTTATACCAATGAAGAGTTGTATTCCAGCCTCACTGTTGTCAGGCGTGTTGTCCAGGGTGTACTGAAGCACAAGAAGTTCAAAGCTACTCCTTCATTTGTGAGGAATATTGTTCTTGTCAAGCTTACGCAAGAAGATGACGTGGCGTGCCTCCACAAACAAGTTTATCAGTGGCAAGGCCACAAGGTTGTCTTCATGAAGGTTCACAGGATTGAGCTGCTGTGGGACGTCCTCGATGATGTTCATGGCAAGGTCCGTCCTGTGTCCAGCCCAAATTAGATCAAGGCATGAAATAGTTGCCCCAGCTAGTGTTTAATAGTAGTTTGGATTGTGTCTAATTATCCGACCCTTGCTTGTTATCGACCCCTCTGGGGCTAGTACTCTGTTTGAATCCGTCTATGGGAACTGCTGCTACTTTTGTGTGCCCGTGAATCATGTGAGAACCATCATAATTGTTGCCGAAACAGATGCGTCCTCACTAGTTTTTTCATGAATATGGCATGGTAAGACATAAGTTGTCACAGTTTATCATACGAGCAGTGTGTGTTTTGACGAAATAGAGCACTCGTTCGAGAATGGTGCGCCGACATATACATAAGTACTTGTAAACACTGTTGGTGCTACCCCACTTGTAAGCAGTTGTGCAAAACACGTCACATTGGCTCAGCTCGCTTCAACACTAGGCTATCGACCAGCTAACAATCGACAATCTGCTGTCTGACATATAAGCAACTATGTATCTTGTTACAGTGGTTCATGCAGTTAATTGAGGCCACAATGTAATAAATTCCAAACATTCACAGGCTAGTCCAGCGCTCATGTGGAACACTCACATTAAACTCATCTTCATAAAAAACTTGAAAAGCATAAGTTAAGAAATTTTATACATCTCAATGATTCATAGAACATAACAAACATATACTAGTTCACAACAAAAGACAAAGTTGTGAGAAGGTTTACAAATCAGGAAAAAACAAGCAAGGCTTCTCTCTGAGCAAAGGGCCTCCCGGCAGGCTTAAATTTCCTGGAGTTCACTCTTGTTTTTTCTTGTTGCCACCATTCAGGGTTAGGTTCTCTCATTCTAGAATAACCAATTATAATAGTGGTATCAGCTGGAATGCTGAACTGAACCATGCAGTGTACTGACCAGCTGAAATGCTTGTGCATTCCACTAAATTTAAGCGCCGCTATTTGCAGAAATAAGCAGACCACAATGCCTCTTGTCCGTGCACCTGTCCCAAAAACCGCCGTGCAGTCGTGCCAGCTAGTCCTTGGTCCATGGATGAACTGGTAGAAAGTGCATTTCGGACTAGGATGCAGTTGTTTTCGCTCGTCCCTGCATTGCAATCAGGAAGTAAAACGTACGAATCAGCTTCTTTTAGTTTGCGTTGGTCATTCTACCTTAGTTACTACCAATGTAGGGATACCTTGGAGATGGGAGGTTAGACGACGACAGCGAGGGATAGCCATCTCATTTTGCGCAGTTGTACTAAAACTGAGGTGTGTGCTTTTGATTGCGCAGATAGAAACGATACGGAGATAGACATCCCGAAACGATATGGAGACATACATCCCTGTTTGTGCAAATAAGACATACGGTTATTTAAACAGTGACAGATATTACTACTTTCCCCCGTTTCCTCTTAGAACCAAGTCCTAGATTCATGCTACAACATTCCCACTTTCTTCCCTGTTTGAACCAATGCTTTGAGTCGACTGTATGAAATAGCTTTACTTCTAATCTACTACTACTATAATGCGGCAGTTTTGAAATTGGATTTACCACTCCATCTTTGGTTCTTCCACCCAAACAAGCATTGGCTCAAGATCCACCATTCATTTCCCCTCTCATGCATATCACTGCCGTCCATCAAACAAAGGATGACATGATCTGACGGCTAAGAGCTGCCGGATTCGCTCCCGCTCCTTGTGCACATGGCCGACTCTGCTGTCCAAGTAAACAAATAAAGAAGTCCCCGTTGAATGTGGATTGCACCTGCTGAAGTTGAGAAATGTCTAGAAACTATTGCCACCTCCTCACATGCAAGTACGACAAGTTGGCAAATAGCTAGCACATTTTGGTTCCTCGTTGTCACCTGGGAAATAAACACTCTACTACTAACTAATCTTTTTAGATTACTGTAAAAATGGATTTTTTAGATGCCGCCATACTTCAAAGTTTACACTGTTCACATAACATAACATTGCATGGCTGATGCTAGCTAAAGTTTTATTCTGCTTCGTCGAGAAATGTAATATTTTTATTATTCGCAGAAAAAGTGTAATATTTTTTTCAGTCATACATAAGCTATACCTCAAGCTAATATAGGACATGAGTGTTTGTCAGACCTAAATGACTTATTTAGTTGCACAAAATAGTCCATAAACATGCATTTAAATCGTCAAACAACTCTGGAACTATACATCAGTGGAACCCAGGAAACATCATATAATAAAATTACAACTTTTATCTTGTAATCAAATTCTTACTTGGAACTCAGTTTGATTTGTGCAAGTGATTTGCTTCTTATTTCAGAATAGTCCTTAGATCATGCAAACAAACACACTATGATATCTACTCAAGATACGAGTACCCATTTCTCTCTCTAAAAAGAAGGTATATGAGTATCTATCATACATAACATACGTGCAAAGCACGTGCCTTAGTAGAAGTCTAGGTGGCTTTGGAACAACGGACGGAAGTAGAAAAGGATCCACACGAAGGGAGCTGGGGCAGTAGAGCAAGGCAGGTTTCGAAGGAATATATACCTGAGGGTCGCCGGCATGTCGCAATGACGGCGTCGGGAGGCCGCATCTTGGCCACAATATCGCAAGGAGGAAGAAGGGGTCGGAGGCCCTCCCGAGCCGGCGCTCTCTCGGAGAGAACGACACGGCCGCCGATCGGGACGCGCGGGCAGCCGTTGGTCTCCTCCCTCGCCGCCGACTATAGCGTGAACGATGCACCTACACCCCTGCCCCGGTCGAGGTTGTCTGGCCGGATTTGTGACCTGCCGTGAGCTGAGAGAGAGTGTGGCCACCTATGTGTTGCTTAGATCTGGAGAGAATGAGAGAGTGAACGAGAGGAACCCTAGTAAAGCAAGCGCTAAGGCTCCTGCTTTTATATATAGTGGAGTGATTTTGTTGTACCAGCTTCAAAAAATTGCACTCCTACATGTACCCGCAAGTGGGTGTGAGAGAACTAGTGCGTGCCTGCACTGCTTCTCTTCGTGAGAGTACAATATACTATGCCCAAAGAATGTTCGCCGCAAGAGTAATAGTACAAGTGTGTGACGTGTGAGCTAAAATAAAATGTGCGCGCCGTCTTTTGTTTTTTAGAAGTTCTGAGGGTAGGTTGTGAAGAGCACATATGTGCGTGACGTCTACCTGCAGATAGACGGTGGGTGCGACGTGCGAGTCTGCGAGAGGACTCGGGAGAGTCGTGACTCGTGAGGGTGCGTGTGCGTGAGAGAGAGAGGGGGGCACGTATCAATGCAATGAATGTGTCCATAAATCATTATCCGACAAACGTTCGCCACAAGCCTTTTCCTGACGAACGCCGTAAGGACTGTTAGATCGGCATCCGACAGTGTCAGTATTGCCATGTCATTTAACAGAACAGCCACTCCTCCTACACACAAATCTTCCACGTGAGTGTTAGCAACTGCCGTATGCTCCCTCCGTTCTGAAATGCAGTGCATATAGCTTTGTTGAAAATTCGAACCTCACAAACTTTTACCGAGTTTTCGTGTACCAAATTGCACATGTAGAATACCATGTATATATCATTTCATTCATCTTCGAGAGGTAACTATAAAGTTGGGTGAGGAGTCTACAAAGAAAGACCATCGTATCACCCGCAGCAATTTCAAGCATCCTTTAGTGTCGAGGAATATCATAGGAACTCTATATGATATGATTTTTATAGGATTTTTTTCCTTTAGAGCCAATTGGTTCATAGGAATAGATTCATATACTCCACATTTCAAAGGAAATAAACATGATATCATTTCTATAGCTTTAGAGCCACTTGGTTCATATGAATGGATTCCTATACTCCCTTAATTTCAAAGGAAAATAAACATTACCATATATTCAATAGAAAAGTTCCTATGATATGAACCAAATTACATATCTTTTCTAATCCCTCCTCATAGGAATTGAGAAATATGTCATCTCTATATTCAATAGAAAAGTTCCTATGATGTGAACTAAATGACATCTCTTTTCCAATCCCTACTCATAGGAATTGAGATGCTCCATGTCATCTCTTTCCCTACAACTTCCATGTATACATCTTCTATTCCTAAATATATAGTACAACCCACTAGTAGCTTTTTTCCAAAACATGCAACTATGGCACAAGAACTATATAGTGTGCCAATAACTTTGAAAGATGGTCGCTGGATGAAGCTAACCCAACAGTGCAAAGATAGGCAAATCCGAGCACTACTGGCCGTTGGATATCATCAACATTCCACCAGATCTGCCACATGTACAATTTAGAAGACTCCATGGTTGAACTTAAGCATAATGCACAAACCTCAAAACACAAGCACTTCTCCTTTATTCTAGAATCTTCTATATCATAATTGATTATTTTTTTCTAAATGAATTGCCATTATTTGTTTTTTACTTTATGATTTACTCCCTCCGTTCCAAAATAGATGACCCAACTTTGCACTAACTTTGTACAAAGTTAGTGCAAAGTTGGGTCATCTATTTTGGAATGGAGGGAGTACAATGCACAACCCCATGAATCTTAACATTTTTATAAAACTTATTGATTTTGAATGAGATGAACTATAAGAACTAAGCGAACATCTACATCATGCATATATGACTCAAAGCTTTACATCCTATAGTGTGTATTTATTCATAATTCAATCTCATGTGTTCAATACATGTGTACCTTACTAGTTTTGAGTAGAGTAGCAAATTTCACGTGGCCCTGGGTATATCAAAATGCAGGGCCCATGCATCATTGCCTTTCGGTCAAACCTACGTCCACAATTTTTTGTACGTACTATATCTCCACTGGTCCCCGAGCCCAAAATGCTGCCTCGTTCCCGTAAAAGCAAGCGGCCCACACATATTTAAGGCGTCGGCTCGAACCCGTTTACTACAATGTGGCCCCGCATGCCATAGTACTCCTACAAACCCTACCGCCACACTCATCATCGGTTTTCTTCAAGAGGACGAGGGAGAAGCCGATTTGTAGTGGAGGCGCTTTTAAAAAAAGATCTGTAGTGGAGACCCCTACCCTAGGGTGCCCTAGGTAGCTGCCGCACGCATCATTGTTTTCTCTTTTCTTTATTTTATGCTCTTGCGCCCTAGAGTGAAATGATGGTTGCTTCGTCCGTCCAGCTTAATGCGGGAAAGGTGGGGCTTTGAGATTTGACCCCTTGTCGCTCATTTTCTACTACTGCGGCGCTACGACTGGGGTGCCTCCAATTCCAACCGCTGCTCCGAACTATAATTTGGTGCATCTCACGTGGAACAAGACGGTGGATGGGCCACATGTCGGCCAAAGGGGTCCTGTTAAGTGTGTCGCCATTTTGTGTGTGGACTGACCCTGCTTGAGTTGCTACGCCAACATGATAGGAGCAGCCTACCACTTGGTTTTGCTCCTTGGTGAATCCCGGCTATATTGATCTAAAAAGATACATGCTGAACTACCCTCTCCGTCTCGGTTTTTTTATTTTTAGGCGTCTCGGTTTATAGGGCCTGCACGTAGTTCTAGGTCATCCATTTGACTAACTAAATATGAGTTACTATGTCACAAAAAGTATATCATTGGATTCTTAAGCGGATGTAGTTGTATTTAAAAGTCGAGGGCGGGGCTTTTCCTGCGCGGTAGGCGGCCGGGCAGTTCCGCCTAGTCGGTTCGACAAAGACGGGAGAAGACGAGGGAGTAGGCTGCTGCAAACATAGGGCTGTGTGATTTGACAGCGAGTTACTGCTGGATAGGTTGGGCCCCGTGATTTGACTTGCCATTATCATTTTAACTGTGGCGCTACGACCGGCGTGAGTCTCCCAGATTCCTAACCACCTCCATACATGTGCCTCTCCCAATGCTCCACCATGTAGTAGACGCTGGCTCTTGCATGAGAGCCCACTTCTCCACTTTTCCCTTGCCTCTCTTTCCTCCACATATGCAAAAATGCCATGTAAAGCGCACTATTGTACTTACTTTTACTTGCTCCTACAGGTGCTTAAGCTTGCCACATAAGCATAAAGTCTGAAGTGGCAAGTTAATCAAGAATAGAGAGACTAGTTTGGTGACCCAAGGAAGAAACAGTGCTAAGCGCGTGTACCTAGGTGAAAAGAAAATTTTGAGTCTATAGCTAATTAAATGAAGCAAACTTAGCAACACCATTTCATTGGAAGAGGTCACTCCTTGGCAAATGCAATGAATACACGCGCTTAGCACCGTTTCTTCCTTGAGTACGAAGAAAGAGATAGAGAGGAGTAAAAAAAATACACTTATAGCCAACCTTGTTGTAGTATGAGTGACTAAGTGATGACTATGTATGACATGCCAACATCAGATAGCCTAACACACCGTGTTGGCGCAACCGCGTGAGCGACGCGACGGTCGTGGTAGGCGCGACCATGATACGGGCTGCTGGCAGCCCTTGGATATGAGATCAAATGGTCGCATGCTAAGTTGCTGAAAATTTGCAGAATAACCCTCCAGGATAGGATATTCACCCATAGGTCTAGAATCACGCCATGCAACTATTCGATCTCAGATCCAAGGGCTCTCGGAAGCCCGTATCAGTGGAGAATGGAAAGCCACTACCTTGCCGTTCGCACGCTGGCAGTTTGCTCCTACTTGTCCCCTCACGTCCTTCAATACTACGGTGGTTTGCTCCTAGTCGTCCCGTCCATTCACATTACGGCAGTTCCACTAATCCAAACCCTCCTCCCAAATCCATGGCGTCCCAAATCTCCACGATCAACGGTGAGTACAAGGTTAGAACCATCACCAGCGATGAGTTCGATGTCATCTACACCCGTTCTTCCACGATGGTGAAAGGATGCCTTTCTCGCTTCAGACGCATGTTCAAAAACTCAGATGATGAGTGGGTCGTTGGGCTAGATGTTGAGTACACCACAGTCCTGGTGTCAGGACCCCGATTCCAAGTCACATCGATCTAGCCGGTAACACCTCATATCACTTTGCGGCCCGACGCACGGTATTCCCACGGGTGTCGCCTTACCATGGCCCGGGACCGTTTGCGCCTTTTGGCTCACATATATGATAGTGTCGCTAGCATTCATATGACAGAGAACCCGGGCCGACATGGCTAGTCATGAACCCAAAGCGGCACTAACCTATGGGGACAGGCATACATGAATCACATCGAGCATGTCGGTCAGCAGCGTGTGAATCCGGGCTGTAGCACTGGGCTAACAGGACTCCGGGAACCCGGGCTGTAGCAGGCTAGGCAGGACTCCGGATGTCACCGCGTGACATTTCCCCGAAGGGACAGACGCAGGAACGCAGTGAAACACATGCCAGCCAGTCAAGTGTCCTGAGCAGTAGTGCTAGGCTAGCAGGACTCCGGTGAACCGGGCTGTAGCAGACTACTATGGCTCATGGAAGCACTAGACTACATTTCCCCATAAGAGAGGCTGTCAAGGATAAACAACTAGATTGTCGGGTCCCACACATACCAAGCATTTCAATCATACACACAATATGCTCGATATGTGTAAATACAACATGGCATCACAACATAACTCTACAACTCAAGTATTTATTCCTTAGGCTCCGAGGAGCGAGATATTACAAACATGGGTCTCATGACCCAACAATCACAGCATACAAATCAAGCACATGAGGAAGCTTAACATGTCTCAGTACAGACATCTACAAATGGAAAAAAAGCTAAGAAGCCTGACTATCTACCAGATCCTGCCGAGGGCATAAGATCGTAGCTGATGTATCAAGCTAACGTCGAAGTCCACGCGGAACTACTAGCGAGACTGACGTCTCTCTCTGCAAAACATAAATTAAGCAAACGTGAGTACAAAGGTACTCAGCAAGACTTACATTAGAACTAGCTACATATGCATCGGTATCAACAAGGGGGGGGGGTGGAGTTTAACTGCAGCAAGCCAGCTTTGACTTAGTGGCTAACCTGAACTACGACTGCAAGCAACTCTTTTGAGGTGGTCACACGAGTCCACATATTCACCATCCAATACACCACTATGGATCCGCTCTCGTCTCCCTATGAGAAGGCCATCCATAGCACTCACACTTGTCTTGCGAGTTTTAAAGTATCCACTTTCACTTGTCTATGAACTGTTATAGGCAACCCAGAAGTCCTTCACCGCGGACACGGCTATTCGAATAGATCATTTATAACCCTGCAGGGGTGTACTTCATCACACATGTTTCCACCACTTAGCGTCTGCACACGACATGTGCTCGACAGACTTCAAGCGAAAGCCGACGTGGGTGTAGACCACGACCTGACTAACCACACAAGTCTCTAGTCCAGGTTTATCGCCTATTCGGGTTCCATCCGCAAGGAAATCTGGCCGGGGTGTCCTCAACGGTCCCAAACGATGTGTACAGGGTCCCGAGACACCAAATGGGCGCCCGGCATACCCGGCCACAATGTATCTACCGCATCATAGCCCACCCCTATGGTCAGCGCTACGCACGGCCGCCAACACATAACCTACAAACACCAGAAACTAGTTGCAACTCCTGGACAGAGGACGAGAGGGGTCAATAAGTCGAGCGGGGTCATATTTCAGGGCCCAATGTGTGGTAGTAGCTGTTTCATGGATCACAAACACAGAACTCCGTTCCTGAGGACGGTTCAGTGAGACAACCCACCATGTACTCCTACATGGCCTCTCACCGCTACCTTTACCAAATCGTGTTCACACACTTAGCTCACACACCGTAGGACATGTTTACACACCTCCGGTTCATCCCCGGTGAACCAGACCTGACACGACTCTATGCAATAGCAGGCATGACAAACAAGCATGAATTAGAAGGCACATCAGGGCTCAAACAACTCCTACTCATGCTAGTGGGTTTCATCTATTTACTGTGGCAATGACAGGTCATGCAGAGGAAAGGGGTTCAACTACCGCAACATGTAACAGTTGAATCGTTGTTGTCCTAATGCAGTAAAAGAGAGGAGGAGCGAGTGAGGGAGTCCTGGATTAGGGGGTGTTTGGGTAGCCGGACTATACCTTCAGCCGGACTCCAGGACTATGAAGATACAAGATTGAAGACTTCGTCCCGTGTCCGGATGGGACTTTTCTTGGCGTGGAAGGCAAGCTTGGCGATGCGGATATTCAAGATCTCCTACCATTGTAACCGACTTTGTGTAACCCTAACCCTCTCCGGTGTCTATATAAACCAGAGGGTTTTAGTCCGTAGGACAACTTCATCATACAACAATCATACCATAGGCTAGCTTCTAGGGTTTAGCCTCCTCGATCTCGTGGTAGATCTACTCTTGTACTACCCATATCATCAATATTAATCAAGCAGGACGTAGGGTTTTACCTCCATCAAGAGGGCCCGAACCTGGGTAAAACATCGCGTTCCTTGTCTCCTATTACCATTCGGCCTAGACAGATAGTTCAGGACCCCCTACCCGAGATCCGCCGGTTTTGACACCGACATTGGTGCTTTCATTGTTTTACCGGCTCCCTAGCACCTTGTCGATGGGCATGATGCATTCCAGGGTGAGACTTTTCTCCCCGGACAGATCTTCGCCTTCGGCGGCTTCGCACTGCGGGCCAATTCGCTTGGCCACCTTGAGCAGATCGAAAGCTACGCCCCTGGCCATCAGGTCAGGTTTGGAAGCCTAAACTACACGGCTGACATCCGCGGGGACTTGATCTTCAACAGATTCGAGCCACAGCCAAGCGCGCCGCACTGTCTCGATGGGCATGATATAGCTCTGCCGCCGAACAGCGCCTTGGAGGCCGCACACGCATCGGTTCCGACCATCAAGGATCAGCGGTTGGACGCTGCCTCAGGGGCTGCGATCTCAGAGGCGATCGGGCCGAACTCCAGCCCCGCACTACGCATGGCCCATGATTCCGAGGAGCCGGATTCCTCTCCGAACTCCAAGCCCCCCGCGCCCCTGCCGGTCGAATCCGATTGGGCGCCGATAATGGAGTTCACCGCCGCGGACATCTTTCAGCACCCGCCCTTTTGCGACATCCTGAATTCTCTAAAGTCTCTCTCTTTATCAGGAGAGCCCTGGCCGGACTACGGTCAGCAAGGTTGGGATACGAACGATGAAGAAATTCAAAACCCACCCACCAGCCACTTCGTAGCCACTGTCTACGACTTAACCGACATGCTTGACTTCGACTCCGAAGACATCAACGGCATGGACGACGATGCAGGAGACGAACAAGAACCAACACCTGTAGGGCGCTGGAAGGCCACCTTGTCATATGACATGTATATGGTGGACACTCCAAAGGATGGAGATGGCAATGGAACAGCAGGGGACGATAACTCTAAGAAACAGCCCAAGCGCCGGCGTCAGCGGCGCCGCTCTAAATCCCGCCAAAGAAAAAAGGTGATTCTGGCACGGGAGATAATACTACTCCGGACAGCGCCGAAGAACACCCCCTCCAGCAAGATTCAGCACAGGAGGAAAGAGAAGCCAGCCCTCACGAGAGGGTGGCGGACCAAGATGTTGAGGACGATAATTATACACCTCCCTCCGAAGACGAGGCAAGCCTCGACGACGATGAGTTCGTCGAGCCAGAGGATCTCGCTGAACAAGAGCGTTTTAAACGTAGGCTTATGGCCATGGCAAGCAGCCTCAAGAAAAAGCAGCAATAGCTTAGAGCTGATCAGGATTTGCTGGCTGACAGATGGACTGAAGTCCTTGCGGCCGAATAGTATGAACTCGAAGGACCCTCCAAGAGTTACCCAAAGCGCAGGTTGCTACCCTGACTAGAGGAGGAAGCACCTACATCACCAGCGCATCACATGGCCGACCGGCCACCTCGTGGCTGCGACAGAGAGGCCTCTTGGCCCTCCAGTCAAGCCATGCCCCGACACCGCGTCAAGCATACTAAGGCACGGGAAAATGCGCCCGACCTGCGCGACATACTGGAGGAGAAGGCAAGGCAAATAAGATCGATCTACGGATCACGCAGGCGCCCCACGGCACGTGACGGTGATCGTCACTCCGGATGCAATAAATCCGGCCGGGCCGAACTCAACAGACAAAGCTCCTTCGAGCTGCGTCGTGATATAGCCCAATACAGAGGCGCCGCACACCCCCTATGCTTCACAGATGAAGTAATGGATCATAAAATCCCTGAGGGCTTCAAACCCGTAAACATTGAATCGTACGATGGCATAACAGATCTTGCGGTATGGATCGAGGATTATCCCCTTCATATCCACATGGCCCGCGGTGATGATCTACACGCCATCAAATACCTCCCACTCGAACTTAAGGGACTGGCCCGGCATTTTCTTAACAGCTTGCCAGCAGACTCAATCGGTTCTTGGGAGGACCTGGAAGCCGCATTCCTTGACAACTTCCAGGGCACTTATGTGCGACCGCCGGACGCCGATGACCTAAGCCACATAATTCAGCAGCCAGAGGAATCGACCAGGAAATTCTGGACACGGTTCCTAACAAAGAAAAACCAGATAGTCGACTGTACAAACGCAGAGGCCTTAGTGGCCTTCAAGCATAATATCCGTGACGAGTGGCTTGCACGGCACCTGGGACAGGAAAAGCCAAAATCTATGGCAGCCCTCACGACACTCATGACCCGCTTTTGCGCGGGAGAAGATAGCTGGCTAGCTCGCAGCAACAACTTAACCAAGAACCCTGGTAATCCGAATACCAAGGACAAAAGTGATAGGTCGCGTCAGAACAAACAAAAGCGCTGTGTTAACAGCGACAGCAACGAGGATACGGTAGTTAATGTCGGATTCCGAGGCTACAAATCCGGTCAACGGAAAAAGCCATTCAAAAGAAATACTCAAGGCCCGTCCAGTCTGGACCGAATACTCGACCGCTTGTGCCAGATACATGGCACCCCCGAAAAGCCAGCCAATCACACCAACAGGCATTGTTGGGTGTTCAAGCAGGCAGGCAAGTTAAGAGCTGAAAACAAAGACAAGGGGCTGCATAGCGACAACGAGGAGGAGCCCAGGCCGCCGAACAACAGTGGACAAAAGGGATTTCCCTCGCAAGTGCGGACGGTGAACATGATATACGCAACCCACATCCCCAAGAGGGAGCGGAAGCGTGCGTTACGGGACGTATATGCGATGGAGCCAGTCGCCCCAAAGTTCAACCCATGGTCCTCCTGCCCGACCACCTTTGATCGAAGGGACCACCCCACTAGCATCCGTCACGGCGGCTTCGCCGCATTGGTTCTAGACCCAATCATTGACGGATTTCACCTCAAAAGAGTCCTCATGGACGGCGGCAACAGCCTGAACCTGCTTTACCAGGATACAGTGCGACAAATGGGCATAGATCCCTCGAGGATCAAGCCCACCAAAACGACATTTAAAGGCGTCATACCTGGTGTAGAAGCCAACTGTACAGGCTCGGTCACACTGGAAGTGGTCTTTGGATCTCCGGATAACTTCCGAAGCGAGGAGTTAATCTTCGACATAGTCCCGTTCCTTAGTGGCTATCACGCACTGCTCGGGCAAACCGCATTCGCAAAATTCAACGCAGTGCCGCACTATGCATACCTCAAGCTCAAGATGCCAGGCCCTAGAGGAGTAATCACGGTCAATGGGAACACCGAACGCTCCCTCCGAACGGAGGAGCACACGGCAGCGCTCACAGCAGAAGTACAAAGCAGCCTCTCTAGGCAGTTCTCCAGTTCGGCCTTTAAAAAGCCAGACACTGTCAAGCGCGCCCGGAGTACCCTACAACAAGACCGCCTGGCATGTTCCGAGCTAGCATAGCAATACGGCCCCAACCCTAGTCCTCGCGATATAGCGAAACCAGTGCTTCGCGTACATAACTACGCTCTTGGAATACCATGGGCACAGGGGAAGGGGCACTATCACGGCATGCCTGAAATACGGCTTAAACCGCACCAGGGGCTGCCGGATTCCTTTTTTGCTTTTTCTCTTACTCTCAGGACTCCATACTTCGGATGACCCGTTCGGCAATTCAACTGCCGCACAAACGATGCAAGATCCAGGAAAGCAGACAAGCCACGCCGCATTATGGAACTCCTAGGTGGTTTCTATTGCGAGCAGTATACCTGTTTTTTAATACAATTCTGCGGCCTGCCCTTGGCCAGGACATGTTAAATAGTCCAATTTCTTTTGCTTATCGCACTATTTGTATCGTTCCGCTTTCATAGCAGCCTTTCTATAAACAATGCATAGCTTTTTGTCTTTTTTTGCATTATGCTTTTATATATATATGTTTATTAATAACATGTTGCATCCGTACACTGTGGTACGGCAAAAATATGCCAGGGGCTTCAGTACCCATCAATATGGCGTGAGAAGTCCGTACACTTTCACAAGTGCGGCACCCCGAACTTATAGCACTATATGCATCGGCTCCGAATCATGATTTGGGTCAATAGTTGGGTTTGCCCGGCTCCTATGTTTTGGTGCCTTACGTTCCGCTATATCGTCTAAGGTAGCACTAGGAGAACCACTGCGATTGTGCCCCAGTTGAGCTGGGCCGAGCACCTCAGTGGAGAAAGCTAAAACTGACTGTCATGATGAGGCGAGCGACCCTGTCGCTGTTCGAGAGGTTTTTCGAGTCCTTAAAGACTTATGCTGCTTCGAGCGAGGAACCGGCTTTGTCCGGCCAAGGCGAGGATAGCGCCCCGAACTCGGTCTTCCGAATACTAGGGGCTTCGCCGAAATTTAAAATGATGGAGTTCTATGGCTAAGTAAGAGTGTTCAAGCATTATAGTCTGATTGCCTTGTTCGTTGTGCTGAGCGCCTCCCTCGACGGGCCCAATCATGGGAAAAAGAGCGCTCAGTTTTATCCCGAACACCCCAGCACTAGTGGCATGGGGGCAGAAGCCGACGACTGGCCATCTCTCAATTTTTTTGATAAACGGCCGCACAGAAAGTAATATTTTAAATTCAACAAGCATTGCTTAGCGCATATGAAAAAGTTTTCAGCGCACAGGATAACACGAGCGAGTTCATTCAAAAATTACATCCTTGGTACATTCATCCGCCATAAGGCGGGCACCAGCCAGAACATCCTTGTAATAGTTCTCGGGCTTGCGATGCTCCTTTCCCGGCGGCGGCCTGTCCCTCACAAGCTTCTCACTGTCCAGCTTACCCCAATGCACCTTTGCACGGGAAAGGGCCCTACGGGCACCTTCGATGCAGACGGAGCACTTGATGACCTCGAGCCTTGGACAAGCCTCCACCAGCCGTCGCACCAGTCCGAAGTAGCTCCCAGGCAGGGCCTCTCTAGGCCACAGCCGAACTATGAAGCCCTTCAGGGCTTGTTCGGTCGCCTTGTGGAGCTCGACCAGCTGCTTCAGCTGGTCGCTCAAGGGCACAGGGTGTCCGGCCTCAGCATACTGAGACCAGAACACCTTCTCCATCGAGCTGCCTTCCTCAGCTCGGTAGAATGCAGCGGCATCGGATACACTGCGGGGAAGATCTGCAAATGCCCCTGTGGAGCTCCAGATTCGGGTAAGTAACAAGTAGTTTACTTTTATATGTCTGCTTTGCATAGAGATTGCCTTACCCGCCGCTATCTTTTTCACCGCATCCAATTCTTGGAGGGCCTTCTGGGCTTCGGCCTTGGCAGGTTTGGCAGTTTTAAGGGTCGCAGCAAGCTCGGACACTCGCGTCTTCGAGTCGAGCTCCAAAGTCTCATGTTTTTTCATGAGAGCCTGAAGCTCTTGCTGCACCTCGCCGACCTGCGCCTCAAATTTCTCCCGCTCAGTGCGCTCCGTGGCCGCTTTCTTCTCGGCCTCGGACAGCGCCTGCTTGAGGGTCACCACCTCAGTTGTGGCCCCTACAATAAGAAGTGTACTCCTGTCATTTTTTCCAATTGCATCTTCTTATAGGCATTTTTCTATAAGGTATCTCTTACCTTCTTTCTCCTCGAGCTGCCGTTTGGCAAGGCCGAGCTCTTGCTCGGTCCGCTCGAGGCCCTGCTTCAGGGCACCCACCTCCGCAGTCAGTGCGGCGGTGGCCAGCAGCGAAGCCTGCATACGTATATTGACTCCTTTTTTAGTTAGACTCCTACGATATTTAATAGATCCTCTATTCGGGTTTTCTTTCCGAATGCCAAACAGAGCATCAGGGGCTACTGTCTATGCGGTAATATTTTTTACATATTTTTTACTTACCTCGAAGCCTGTTAGAAGGCTAGCACAAGCTTCAGTCAGTCTGCTTTTGGCGGACCGAACCTTCTGGACCACCGTGCTCATGATGGTACGGTGCTCCTCGTCGATGGAGGCGCCCTTAAGCACCTCCAGGAGATTGTCCGGCGCCTCCGGTTGGACGGAGGACGCCGGCTCGATAGGCTTGCTGCTCTTGGCAGGAGTTCGCCTGCCGCGGTCCGGAACCATTGATGATTCCGGCGCGGTGTCTGGCTTAAAGCCGGACTTGGAGCCCTGGGGGGTCTTGTCCCCTTTACTCCTTGAGTCCGGGAGGTCGCATCGCAGTTCCTCCCGGTCCACCTCCTCTTACCTCGGAGCTTGTCGCGACGCCACTTCGGCGTCATCCGCAGCACAGGGGGAGGCAGCGGGCGGAACTGAATTCACGTCTGATGAATCCAGGGAGCCGCTCGATGACTCGGCGAACCCGTCCTTGGGCGGGCTGCATGATTACATTCGACATTAGGGAAATCTGCACAACAAAAGGAATATCATGAGTTACTCTGGTATCCGAACACTTACGATTTCGCCGGACGCTTGGCCCTGTCCGGCCACTCCTCTTCGTCCTTGTCGGCGTCAAGGGCGTAGTCCGGCAGAGGGGTTTTCCTCTTCTTGGACCCTTCGGCCTCCTCTACTCGGGCGGCCTTCCTCTTCTTTCCTCCCCCTGCTGGAGGGGGAGAGGTCTCTTCTTCCTCCTCCTCGTCTTCATGGGAGGAGTGCGTCTCGGACTTGTCGGACGACGAGTCCGACACCACCATATGCCGGGAACTCTTTCGAGTCCCCGTGGCCTTCTTCTTCTTGGCCTTCTTCTCCAGCACCACATAAGGTGCCAGAACTAGCAGCTTCACTAGGAGAGCAGGGGCTGGGTCTTCGGGCAAGGGAGCCGGACAGTTAATCAGTCCGGACTGCGCCTGCCAATCCTGTCAAAGGTGGGGGGGGGGGGTTAGATCCCGCATAGAGTCAAACTATGAAGAAAACTTAACATCCTGTAAAAGATGAAAATATTTTACCTCGCCAGCAGGACGCTGCGGGTTGAATCCGCGGTCTTCGGAGGCGGATGTGGGAGCCTCGGCGCCTTTGGTTAGCCCCATCCAGACATCTTCGTACGTCTTGTCGAAGAGCCTGCTCAGAGTTCGGTGCTATGCCGGGTTGAACTCCCACAAATTGAAGTCCCGTTCTTGACATGGAAGGATCCGGTGGGCGAGCATGACCTGGACTACATTGACAAGCTTGAGCTGCTTGTTCACCAGGGACTGGATGCATTTTTGCAGTCCGGTCACCTCTTCTTCGTCACCCCACGACAAGCCCGTCTCCTTCCAGGACGTGAGCCACGTAGGGGGTCCGGATCGGAATTCAGGGGCTGCGATCCACTTCGGATCGCGTGGCTCGGTGATGTAAAACCACCTTGACTGCCACCCCTTCAAGGTCTCCACAAAGGAGCCCTCGAGCCATAGGACGTTGGCTATTTTGCCTGCCATGGCACCTCCGCACTCCGCCTGGTTTCTGAGCACCACCTTTGGCTTGACGTTGAAGGTCTTGAGCCAAAGGCCGAAATGGGGGCGGATGCAGAGGAAAGCCTCGCACACGACGATAAACACCGAGATATTGAGGATGAAGTTTGGGGCCAGATCGTGGAAATCTAGGCCATAGTAGAACATGAGCCTGCGGACAAATGGGTGGAGAGGAAAACCCAGTCCGCTGAGGAAGTGGGGAAGAAATACTACCCTCTCATGGGGCCGTGGGGTGGGGAGAAGCTGCCCCTCCTCAGGAAGCCGGTGCACGATGTCTTTGGACAGGTATCCGGACTTCCTTAGCCTTTTGACATGGCCCTCCGTGATGGAGGAGACCATCCACTTGCCTGCCGCTCCGGACATTGTTGGAGAGGGTTGAGGTAGGAAGTGCGGGCTTGGGCGCTGGAGCTCAGGTGCGCAGAAGATGGATAGGCAAAGGAGGAAGAAGGCGTAGGTAAAAAGGTGGATTCTTTTCCCCTTATATGGGCGGATGCGACTATGCGTCCCCACTAGCCTAGTAAAACTCGCTTGCCTCCCAAGCGCCGAGATAAATGGCGCGGTTGGGTTATCCACGTCCGTATTGATTTGAATCCTGTAAATGGGGGACATGATCTCTTCTTTGACAAGACGTGCCAAGGAAACCGCCTCGCAAAACACGCTAAGGAGGAAAAGTGAAAACGATTCGAATAAAGGCTTGGCCGTAGTGTGATGTCATGCTGCGGAATACATCAGCAGATTAGATTTGTGTTAATATTATTCTCTCTGTGGCAATACGTGGAAACTTATTTTGCAGAGCCAGACACTACTCTTGGTGTTTACAAACTTTTATGAAGAATTTGGAGGAGGAACCCGCCTTGCAATGCCGAAGACAATCTACGCGCCGGACTCGTCGTCATTGAAGCCTGGTTCAGGGGCTACTGAGGGAGTCCTGGATTAGGGGGTGTTCGGGTAGCCGGACTATACCTTCAGCCAGACTCCAGGACTATGAAGATACAAGGTTGAAGACTTCATCCCGTGTCCGGATGGGACTTTCCTTGGCGTGGAAGGCAAGCTTGGCGATGCGGATATTCAAGATCTCCTACCATTGTAACCGACTTTGTGTAACCCTAACCCTCTCCGGTGTCTATATAAACCGAAGGGTTTTAGTCCGTAGGACAACTTCATCATACAACAATCATACCAGAGGCTAGCTTCTAGGGTTTAGCCTCCTCGATCTCGTGGTAGATCTACTCTTGTACTACCCATATCATCAATATTAATCAAGCAGGACGTAGGGTTTTACCTCCATCAAGAGGGCCCGAACCTGGGTAAAACATCAAGTTCCTTGCCTCCTGTTACCATCCGTCCTAGACGCACAGTTCGGGACCCCCTACCCGAGATCCGCCGGTTTTGACACCGACAGCGAGAGAGTCGGATTGTATCGGAATGAACAAGGGGTTTTTGCTTGCCTCGCACTTCTAAAGACAATATAGTTCTTCATCGGTGTCATCAATCACGTCATCGGAAACATCGTCGTCTGAGAGGGGACGGTTACCGGCAACCAGGGAAGGACACAATCAATGCCATGCAACAATATGACACATGAATGTGACATGGCAATATGCTGTTGATTGGCCTAATGCAACTAGCAACAAGTTAAATGGAGTTGGTTTGAACACTAGGTTCAAATTCAAACTCCATATGTTCTTTATTAAATTCCATTTATTTGTTTTGTCCAAAACAGGGGAAAAACATTGTTCAAACATGCATGAAAACGCCATAAACAGATTCCTTGAATTTTTTTGATAATTTTTCATATATAAATTATTTCATTCTGAGTTATAGATTATTTTCTATGATTTTTAGAAGTTTTAGGCATTTTCTAAAATAAATAAATCATTTAGATTTATTTAAAATCCAGAAAAGGGTTTTACTACGTCAGCATGACGTAAGTGTGACGTCATCAGGTCAACTGTGGCTGGCCAGGTCAAACCTGACCAGTGTGACCCACTGGTCAGTAGTTAGTTAACTAACTAAAGTTAGTTTGTGTTAAACTAATACTAATCCTAGTTTAGTTAGTGGCCTGGGGCCCACATGTCAGTGAGTCAGGGGAAAGTCAAACCCCGGTCAAGCTGGGTTAAACCCACCGGACCAGGTCAACGGCTCGTCGCCGGCGACGACAGAGACGGCGGAGGGCTTCGGAAATCGCCCACAGGTGACCAAATCGACCGCAGTTTGGTCCTACGCGTAGCTGGGGCTCGCGCGCATCTAGTGGGGCAAGTGGGAGGAGCTGGGGTGGAGCAAGCTCGCCGGAATCGAGCTCGTGGCAGCGACCGGAGTACGGGTCCACTCGGGAGCGGGGCTACGGTGCACGTGGGGTGGCGTGGTTGGCTCCTACGGCACCTACACGGCGCGGTGAGCACGTGGGTGTGCTCGGTTGGAGGTTGCGGCGGCTGTGGCCACGGCGGCGAGAGGCTCGGCGGCAGCGCGGTTCAGTCTCCGGTGAAAAGCACGGCTAGAGGAAGGGTTGGAGAGGCAAAACAAGGGGGGAACGACGGAGGCTCACAGAGGGGTCGAACGGAGTCGAAGTCGGGGCCGGGGAAGCACGGACGGCGGCGAATCGAAGACGAGGTCGCCGGCGACCGAAGGTTGAAGAAGATGTCGAAGGCGACACTGCAGGGCTTCCGGCGGGGCATGGTTCGGTGAGGGGGTCGAGGACGACGTCGCGGAACTCATGGGCACAACCGAGGGGAGAGGGGGTAGCTGTGGCCGTGGTGGTTCTCGTCGGCGGCGGCGGCCGCATTCGGTGGTGCGAGGGAGAGAGCCAGAGGAGGGGGAGGAGCACGGGAGAGAGTGAGAGAGGGACCCGAGAGGCTGCGTGGCGTCCCCAGGGCGTCGAGGGGGAAAGCGGCAAGCAGGAGGTGGCCGTCGGTGGCCGTGCGCGTGCTGGCGCACCGCGGGCACACGCCCATCCTCCTGGCAAAGGAGGAAGACGACAGGGGAGGGGGGCCAGGTGGGCTGGGCCAGCACAGGTGAGGCCCAGGTGGCGCCAGGTTTGTTTCCTTCTCTCTCTCTCTTTTATTTAGTTTTTGTTTTCTATTTTTCTGTAATTGTTTTGACTTAATTAAAATGCTAAGGCATTTTCAAAAACCCTGAAAATAATCGTGGGCTCTGTATGGAATATTTCCAACAGCCCTCACTTAAGTTCAGAATTATTTGGACATTTAAGATATTATATAGCATTTAATTGTCCAAATTCAAATACGTATGAATTAACTCCAAAATCCAGAAATGTCCTAGAAATGTGTGCATCATTTTTGGAAGAAGTTTTCACCCATTCCAAAATTGATGAACTTTTCTAAAAACCATTTTGGGTAGATGGAAAAGATTTAATTTGACCCTAGTTCTATTTCACTTGCTGCTAGGGTTTATCAGTCCCCATTCCAAAATTAATAGATGTTAAAAATGATGCATGGATGCAATGCCACTAATTACAAGAAGATTTCTAGGGCTGTGACAACTCACCCCCACTAAACAAGAATCTCGTCCCGAGATTCAAGAAGTGAAGTAAGAAGACAGAGGGGTCAGAAAACTATCACAATCTTCTCGATCGAACTGTCCTTCTCGAAGATACTGATATATTGCATCACATTGATCTTGACGTCTTGCTTTGAGAACTACATCCAACATGACAACAAGAAGAAAGGGAAAATTTAGAAGAATCGATCTTCTTGAGGTTTGAGCAACTTAGGATCATCTTGATGATCACAAGATCAACTCATGGGATGAGACATAGAAACATCTCTGGAGCTGAGAGGCAAAACTTGCATCAGGAGCGACAGAAGAAACAATTTGACGAGGGTTTCAAAGTAGCGAGGGAAATTTCCATGATTCCGAAACGGGGCACCTCAGGGAAGGTGACTCGAAGAACTATTCCCTTAAGTGGCAAAAAGAATTACTTTTGATACAAAGATCATTGAAACTCTCTATACCAGCCTAAGGCAATCACAACGATCGTTTGAAGAAGTTCGAAGAATGGCATACTCCGACTAGAATGGATGATGTGGACTATCTTGTTGAAGAGAACGCAATGGATGATTTTTGCTTATCATCAGAAATGGATGAGACCCATGGTAAGTCCACTTTTGAAGATGATCCTGAACAACAACTACTGAAGTGCAAGCTGGGAACAAAATGCAAATGTTGGGAATGATTCTGGTAACTGGGGAAGAGCTCAACAGTCGAGAGTGAGTCCACTATTTGAAAAGGGTTATAACATAACCAAGGAAACTGGAAGCAAATCCCAGTTAACGCCAACGGTAAAACCTGGTGCTAGCGCATGCTCTCAAGAACTTGAGCATCTCCATATTCATGAAGGTTTTACCAATATCCGTGTCAAGGATCCTGGCAACACAACATACCACCATGATGAATGGTGATGGATAATGCAGCCGCAAAGGAAGATAACACTTTCTCAGATTTCACCTTAGCGAGGCCAAGGGAACAAAATCTGGATGATCGACTGAGAGACATTTAGCACTCCACTTCTAATGTTCTCCTTGATGTGCTAGGATAACCCATTTATTGATACGGTTTGGTATCTAGGACATCAAGTAAAAGGTCGGACTTCGGGAGCACAAGAATTCGTAAGGATTAACTATGGAGGTAAATCCTACGAATTCCTCATGGGGAGGTGGCCAACTTTCTTCAATCGAGATACTACAATTATAGGTCTTCCGGCTGGATGTGTTGGCCACAACATCCACTTACCGGTTATCAAGGGACCAATATTATAGTTCTTGGAAAATGCTCCAACCATCATATGTACCTCAGATTTAGATCTGGTTGGTGTCAGGATATTCCAGACTCATCGAGTCTAGAAAGGAGAATGAAAGTTTGCAACACAAATCGACAAAATGACGTTGCGAGATTCTCGGGGAATGAACTGCGATAGCAAGCTCCAAAAAATGAGCTGGTTCTGCTACAACATGTGAACACGTTGTCCCAGACAAGTATGACCACACACTAGTCTTATAATAAAACACTACCGAGTTTTGGTGGGGAACCATCATTCAGGATATCGAAATCTTGTGCATGACCTAGGATAGCACAACAACTCCTTTTCCTGGAACAGGTCAATCAGTGGCTTAGTGTGCTATGGAATTCATATGGAATGAAGATGATCAATCTATCAGACCATGGAATACTTTGCACGTGCATGACTGATTTGGGATGATTCCAGAGGAAGCAAAACTAACTTTCTCGAACTCACGGCGGCAACTTGCACCAAATGCACGTGAATCGGAGGAAGTCACTTCTTTCATCCAAGCATAGGCTTCCTGAACGGGATACAAAGGCATTGCTTATAAAGTTTCCAACACTAGGTTGATGTTCAACATGAATCATGGGGGAGACAAAATGTTGCTGATGGGCTCAACAACAACTCATCGGAATTTCCATATCACTGGACTTCCACCATCATGTGAACACGGTGATAGCATTGGTTAGACCAAAAGATGTAATGGTGTATGCTCGAGGAATCAACCATGAGTAAGACAACATTACGAATATCGTTGGTTTTAACTTGATTTGACGATAGCCCATACTCAAATCAGGGTTTGGACAAGACAATAGCTTCAACAACGGACCACGGGGATCTGTCGATGAAGATATCATCTACTTCAACACACACACACACACACACACACACTAGGATATCCCTTAACATGAACTAAGTCAAACAAGATTCCATCTTCCAACTCTCCAAATTGTTTTTTAGCTCAACCAACTAACTCAGGGATATCCAACACAGATTCTTGGAGAAGGGGTGATTTATAAGAAAACCAACTTGATCACGAACTCAACATAGCGGTCAGGTGACAGCCAGGTAATACTTCCGAGAAGATCTTCGGAAAATCACGAACCACCGATAGGTTACTAAGCTCAAGAACAATCTTGCTTTTCAGGGCAAGATGATATGATCAAAAGAGCAAGGGTTTGGCAAAATCCTAACCCGTTGATCGAAGAGTGCACCAGGAAATAATGACTAGGTAGCACGATCAATCTCAGAACGATGGTTCAATAACCAACACGCTAAGTATGAGAATATTGTCCATTTACTACCAAGCAACTAGTTGCTAGGAGTATTGATTTCACACATCACGGTTCACTTGTCGGTATTCCGGTTGCAAAAACATGGATCCCAGGAGCGAATGATGATGGCGAGAAGTATCACTGCATCAAGAGTTCATAAGAGGTGGTGCAATTCTCATGACAATTCTGACATAAGGAGGCAACACTCCAAGGTAGAACAAAACAAAAGCTGGATTGGCACTTTGATCTGCGGAATACAACTGTTTTGACCCAGTCCTAGATATGGATGAGGTATTGGAGTTTGTTTCTCCTAGTCATTCCGGAATAGAATGGCTTGACAGATCACATGAATAACATGCATCGATAACATCAATGCACAACTACTCCTGACTATCAATTGATAGACGGGGGTCAGAATACAAGTAAAGAGAGACAACGCAAAGGCATATATCTTTCTGACTTGTGGATGCAAAGATTATTATGTCGAGCAAAGCTCAACATTTCTTCCGGATAACCCATGCAGAAAAGTAGAACTAGCAGATTCATAATGTAGAATGGAGAACTCATCAAGAACACTCTGGTTGTGATCTTTTGGTTCAAAAGAACTTCTGCCAAGAATGGCTCATGGTAATTGGAGGAAGGATGTACCACGAACCTCGAGGACTATCGCAAAGGTTACTAACATTCTAAAGGTATGAGCAACACTATCAGCATGAGGTAAGTAGAGTGAATCTTGGGTCAAGAACCCAAGAGTAGAATACCTACTACTAAATGGCATCACGGGATGCTTTCGAGAATGGTGGCCAGAATCATCACATCGGGAACACAAAAGATGGCTAGATTACTAGGTGACTCCCTAAAACATCTAGGGTCATAATAATAGCTCCAACATATATGTCGAGGCAATAGAGTACCTCAACTGACAGGTTAGTGTGCTTATTCTGACAAAAAGGACATTGGGAATGGAAAGAAAGGTTTTGCAAATGCATCAGACTATTTAGAAACCTGGGATGACTCGGACAGCATAACGGCTGTAAATGCTCAAAATGATTTGAGACATCCTGCAAAATGGTGGCATAACCTCTTAACAACATCATATCAAGGTGCTGAGATCAACTGTCAACACACAGAAGTAGTAGAAACTGAACTGGGCTTAAATCCATCAAACCTATAAGTCTATGGATTAGTAACACGTCATCCTGATTGATAGATGAGAAGGCCTAGTTCTTAATCCCCGTAGAAGAGAAGAGGTTGACTCAGATCAGAAGGCCATGAGGTATAAGGAGTAAAAAGAGCCTTACGTTCCCTTCCACAATCAATTCCCCTACATAACTAAAGCATTTCTAGACTCAACTTCGACCAGTTTGGCTTGGTAATCCTACAGGAAGTCAGGCTCTGATACCAAAGCTGTCAGGACCCCGATTCCAAGTCACATCGATCTGGCCGGTAACACCTCATATCACTTTGCGGCCTCACGCACGGTATTCCCACGGGTGTCGCCTTACCATGGCCCGGGACCGTTTGCGCCTTTTGGCTCACGTATATGATAGTGTCGCTAGCATCCATATGACAGAGAACCCGGGCCGACATGGCTAGTCGTGAACCCAAAGCGGCACTAACCTACGTGGACAGGCATACCTGAATCACATCGAGCATGTCGGTCAGCAGTATGTGAATCCGGGCTGTAGCACTGGGCTAACAGGACTCCGGGAACCCGCGCTGTAGCAGGCTAGGCAGGACTCCGGATGTCACCGCGTGACATTTCCCCAAAGGGACGGACACAGGAACGAAGTGAAACACATGCCGGCCAGTCAAGTGTCCTGAGCAGTAGTGCTGGGCTAGCAGGACTCCAGTGAACCGGGCTGTAGCGGACTACTATGGCTCATGGAAGCACTAGACTACATTTCCCCATAAGAGAGGCTGTCAAGGATAAACAACTAGATTGTCGGATCCCACACATACCAAGCATTTCAATTATACACACAATATGTTCGATATGTGTAAATACAACATGGCATCACAACATAACTCTACAACTCAAGTATTTATTCCTTAGGCTCCGAGGAGCGAGATATTACAAACTTGGGTCTCATGACCCAACAATCACATCATACAAATCAAGCACATGCGGAAGCTTAACTTGTCTGAGTATAGACATCTACAAATGGAAAAAAGCTAAGAAGCCTGACTATCTACCAGATCCTGTCGAGGGCACAAGATCATAGCTGAGGTATCAAGCTAACGTCGAAGTCCACGCAGAACTACTAGCGAGACTGACATCTCTCTCTGCAAAACATAAAATAAGCAAACGTGAGTACAAAGGTACTCAGCAAGACTTACATCAGAACTAGCTACATATGCATCGGTATCAACAAGGGGGGGTGGAGTTTAACTGCAGCAAGCCAGCTTTGACTCAGTGGCTAACCTGAACTACGACTGCAAGCAACTCTTTTGAGGTGGCGCACACGAGTCCACATATTCACCATCCAATACACCACTATGGATCCGCTCCCGTCTCCCTACGAGAAGGCCATCCATAGCACTCACACTTGTCTTGCGAGTTTTAAAGTATCCACTTTCACTTGTCTATGAACTGTTATAGGCAACCCAGAAGTCCTTCACCGCGGACACGGCTATTCAAATAGATCATTTATAACCCTGCAGGGGTGTACTTCGTCACACATGTTTCCACCACTTAGCGTCTGCACACGACATGTGCTCGGCAGACTTCAAGCGAAAGCCGATGTGGGTGTAGACCACGACCTGGCTAACCACACAAGTCTCTAGTCCAGGTTTATTGCCTATTCGGGTTCCATCCGCAAGGAAATCCCGCCAGGGTGTCCTCAACGGCCCCAAACAATGTGTACAGGGTCCCGAGACACCAAACGGGCGCCCGGCATATCCATCCACAGTGTATCTACCACATCATAGCCCACCCCTAGGGTCAACGCTACGCACGGCCGCCAACACATAACCTACAAACACCAGAAACTAGTTGCAACTCCTGGACAGAGGACGAGAGGGGTCAATAAGTCGAGCGGGGTCATATTTCAGGGCCCAATGTGTGGTAGTAGCTGTTTCATGGATCACAAACACAGAACTCAGTTCCTGAGGACGGTTTCAGTGAGACAACCCACCATGTACTCCTACATGGCCTCTCACCGCTACCTTTACCAAATCGTGTTCACACACTTAGGTCACACACCGTAGGACATGTTTACACACCTCCAATTCATCCCCGGTGAACCAGACCTGACACGACTCTATGCAATAGCAGGCATGACAAACAAGCATGAATGAGTAGGCACATCAGGGCTCAAACAACTCCTACTCATGCTAGTGGGTTTCATCTATTTACTGTGGCAATGACAGGTCATGCTGAGGAAAGGGGTTCAACTACCGCAACATGTAATAGTTGAATCGTTGTTGTCCTAATGTAGTAAAAGAGAGCAGGAGCGAGAGAATGGGATTGTATCGGAATGAACAAGGGAGTTTTGCTTGCCTGGCACTTCTGAAGACAATATAGTTCTTCATCGGTGTCATCAATCACGTCGTCGGAAACATAGTCGTCTGAGAGGGGACGGTTACCGGCAACCAGGGAAGGACACAATCAATGCCATGCAACAATATGACACATGAATGTGACATGGCAATATGATGTTGATTGGCCTAATGTAACTAGCAACAAGTTAAATGGAGTTGGTTTGAACACTAGGTTCAAATTCAAACTCCATATGTGCTTTATTAAATGCCATTTATTTGTTTGTCCAAAACAGGGGACAAACATTGTTCAAACATGCATGAAAATGCCATAAACAGATTCCTTGAATTTTTCTGATAATTTTTCATATATAAATCATTTCATTCTGAGTTATAGATTATTTTCTATGATTTTTAGAAGTCTTAGGAATTTTTTGAAATAAATAAATCATTTAGATTTATTTAAACTCTAGAAAAGGGTTTTACTGCATTAGCATGACGTAAGTGTGACATCATCAGGTCAACTGTGGCTGTCCAGGTCAAACCTGACCAGTGGGACCCACTGGTCAGTAGTTAGTTAACTAACTAAAGTTAGTTTGTGTTAAACTAATACTAATCCTAGTTTAGTTAGTGGCCTGGGGCCCACATGTCAGTGAGTCAGGGGAAAGTCAAACCCCGGTCAAGCTGGGTCAAACCCGCCGGACCAGGTCAACGGCTTGTCGCCGGCGACGACAGAGGCGGCGGAGGGCTTCGGAAATCGCCCACAGGCGACCAAATCGACTGCGGTTTGGTCCTACGCGTAGCTGGGGCTCGCGCGCATCTAGTGGGGCAAGTGGGAGGAGCTGGGGCGGAGTGAGCTTGCCGGAATCGAGCTCGTGGCGGCGGCCGGAGTACGGGTGCACTCGAGAGCGGGGCTATAGTGCCCGTGGGGGGGCGTGCTTGGCTCCTACGACACCTATGCGGCGCGGTGAGCACGTGGGTGTGCTCGGTTGGAGGTTGCGGCGGCTGTGGCCATGACAGCGAGAGGCTTGGCGGCGGCGCGGTTCGGTCTCCGGCGAAAAGCATGGCTAGAGGAAGGGTTGGACAGGGAAAACAAGGGGGAAACGACGGAGGCTCACAGAGGGGTCGAACGGAGTCGAAGTTGGGGCCGGGGAAGCACGGACGGCGGCGAATCAAAGACGAGGTCGCCGGCGGCCGAAGATTGAAGAAGAGCTCGAAGGCGACACGGCAAGGCTTCCGGCGGGGCGTGGTTCGGTGAGGGGGTCGAGGACGATGTCGCAGAACTCGTGGGCACAACCGAGGGGCGAGGGGGTAGCTGTGGCCGTGGTGGTTCTCGTCGTCGGCGGCAGCCGTGTTCGGTGGTGCAAGGGAGAGAGCCAGAGGAGGGCGAGGAGCAAGGGAGAGAGTGAGAGAGGGACCCGGGAGGCTGCGTGGCGTCCCCAGGGCGTCGAGGGGGAAAGCGGCAAGCAGGAGGTGGTCGTTGGTGGCCATGCGCGTGCTAGCGCACCGCGGGCACATGCCCATCCTCCTGGCAAAGGAGGAAGACGACAGGGGAGGGGGGCAGGTGGGCTGGGCCAGCACAGGCGAGGCCCAGGTGGCGCCAGGTTTGTTTCCTTCTCTCTCTCTCTTTTATTTAGTTTCAGTTTTCTATTTTTTGTAATTGTTTTGACTTAATTTAAATGCTAAGGCATTTTCAAAAACCCTAAAAATAATTGTGGGCTCTGTATGGAATATTTCCAACAGCCCTCACTTAAGTTTAGAATTATTTGGACATTTAAGATATTATATAGCATTTAATAGTCCAAATTCAAATACGTATGAATTAACTCCAAAATCCAGAAATGTCCTAGAAATGTGTGCATCATTTTTGGAAGAAGTTTTCACCCATTCCAAAATTGATGAACTTTTCTAAAAACCATTTTGGGTAGATGGAAAAGATTTAATTTGCCCCTAGTTGTATTTCACTTGCTGCTAGGGTTTATCAGTCCCCATTTCAAAATTAATAGATGTTGAAAATGATGCATGGATGCAATGCCACTAATTATAAGAAGATTTCTAGGGCTGTGACACCTGGGACCACAGAAGGATCTAAAGGACGAAGAGAGGAAGAAGCCCGCCGTGATCCAGGTTTGCATAGATAACGTTTGCTTGGTCTACCACATATGCCATGTCGACGTTGAGTGCCAGGATTTTAAGAACTTCCTCAAGGACAAAACAGTGAAATTCATTATTGAAGATTTTAAGGACGACAGGGATGTCCTGCTTCGGATAGGTCTCATTGTAGGCAACCCCTTCGACCTCTAGAAGAATTGGCTAGTGTCCTCTCGTCAGCCTTCAATGCTGACCCTGGCAGGAGCCATGGTTCATCCTTTGTACGGTAAACCGGAGAAACCTCCATACATGTTTCATCATCATGCATGGCAGTGGAATGTACTAGATATAGACCACATCCACTACACTACAATGGATGGCTACCTTTGCTTCAATATCTACAAGGATTGGAGGAAGAGCAACAGCCAAGTGTGTGGTTCAAGCAAAGAAGTATCGGCCAAGAGGAAGAGGGACAAGGACGAAGTCGAGGACGTGGACACGGACTCCGAGTAAGGTGGCAGTGTAGTTGCTCATGGTGGTTCTAATGCAGTGTCTACCGGAATAGTTGCAAAGTTTAATTTCTGTTGTGCTTAATTTAATTTGAGGGGTGTGTTGTGCTGAGCCCCCAGCAGAACTATGTTATGTTTCTTCTCGTTACTTTAACTCTTCAGTATGTACATACTAGTATTTCTTACATTTCATCTTTTAGTTGGTATAGTACTACCACTCGTTTCTTCAGATTATATACGTACAATATAATGGCCAACATCATATAGCCAGCAGTTTTGTTGTCAAAGAATTTCAGGGTGCTTAGTTTTGTCAAAGAATTCCAGGATGCTTAGAGTGTGCTTGGATCCAAGGGACTTATTTTAGTCTGACTAAAAATAGTCTCTTTAAGAGGCTAAAGTTCCAAGCACCCCTGAATAAAGAGGGGCTAAAACTAGTCTTGAGACTAAATTTTTTTAGTCAGGGGTACCCCTACTAAAATGTGGATTAGTCCTCTCTCTACTCATTTAACTCCTCTCCTTTAACACAGGCGAGTTCTGGATTGGAGGGTTTGGAGGATAATAAATGCTCATTAACTTGATTTTAGCCTTTTTAGTATTTGGATCCAAGCATGGGTGAGGCTAGCATGTTTTAGTCCCACTACTTTTAGTCATGGGACTAAAACGTATCCAAGCACCCTCTTAGTTTTATTTGAGGGGTGGGTTGTGCTGGACACCATTATTATGACTAGCCTTTCTAATAGTACTATATGCCTAATTTGGCGATGATCGCTCTCTATATGTACCACCTTTTTTTAATTTCAAGTTTTGCTCCATGGCGCAATCCATCGATAGTACTGTTGTACAAAAGTATACATTTTTTAAAAGGCTAGAGTACTGTTCATCACATATATAGCCAATTAAATTCTCAACCTAGAATGATGTGCATGCCATGTAGTAAACCGATATGGAGGAAGTATAGTAAAAATGAGGTGATTTTACCAAGCGATCGGCGGGGGAGCATGGCCTGTCATGCGGTCCCACGTGTCATGATGTACCAAGGCGATGCGCGTGTCCCTCTTGAGGCAGAAGCAATACTAGTACGTGATTTGAGATGATGGCGAACCGAAGTGTGAAATAATGGTTGCTTCGTTCGTTTGGGAAAGTGCGGCATTGTGATTTGGCGTCTCATTGCTCATTACTACTACTGGGCCGGTACGAGTGGGGTGCGTCCCCCTGCTGCTCTGCATTGTTATTTTGTGCTTGACACGTCGACCCGGTTGCTATATGTCCCACATGTCGGCGACAGGAAGTACAGAATTCATGAAAGGGAGCGTCGACGGAGGAGTATACTACAGAATTCATGAAAGGGAGCGACTTAGTTTTGGAAAAAAATGTTTTTACGGAGTATGTACCCACTAGGGTTTATAGGGCTCATCTAAAAAACATTCGTTTTTCCATTTGATAAGTCTCAATTATAGTATACTAGTAGTAGTACCATTACATGTTGGATTTCGAGGTGCGTTAGATCACCCGACGCAAGCAGTGTCAAGAGGAAACTAACCAATGCATGTACAAGTTCATGGTAATTTAGTGGTCATTCATGCATTCATTCTAATTAATGCCTCGGTAAACATAACTTCTTGAGAAAAACGAGCGTACTAATTACTTGTGCAAAATACGAAATTAATTCGACCACTCACCGTCTACCTTGGTTGGAGAGATTTTGAAATTGAGCCATCAACTGGAAAGGAGGGAGTAGTAACTTTTGTCTCGATTACTATTTGTGGCCTTGTATAGATGCAAAATGTATTTTTTTATAGTGGCCTTGTATAAGTAAATGGAGGGAGTACTAACCAAAGTACGTAGTAGGGACAAGGAGTAAACGGAGGGAGTAGTAAAAATTTCTCCTCGTGCTGCGAGCCACCGCGTGCGTGGGCGAGGGAGCGGGCGTAAGGCGTACTAGTAAGCAAGCTTCACCTCATCCTACGAGCCACCACGCCCGTGGGCGGGGGAGACGGTGTACTAAGCAAGCTTCTCCTCATTCTGCGAGCTGACGGGACACATCAAAAGTACTCCAGTGTATAGAGCCTTGCATCTTAGGTAGGCCCCACATGGTTTGCCTCTTTTTTAATTTAACATAACGCGTCAAGTCGCAATTTGTTTGTTCACCCGTGGTAGAAGATCCTCCCTCCACCAAGTGGACAACTAGTACACGTGCCAAATTACCACGTGGGCTGCCTTTTTCGTACAGAAATGAGCTCCACCATGTACCCGCGCGGGTGTGGTTGGGAAAGAGACGGGAGTACGTGCGTCGTGTGTGCACCTCTTCTCTTCGTGCACGTCCCCCACCTACGTGTGTGTGTGTGAGAGAGATACAAACCTAGACATAATGCGCTGTCCATCCCCATGCCTCCACCCAGTCCGACCACCAGTCACCACCACGCCCCACTCCTCCTCACCTTATCTCTCATCTTTCTCCCTCCATTTTTATATACAAGGGGCCACTATCAAAATTACAATTTGCAGATATACAAGGCCACTAACACTAATCAATGCAATATTAATGGTGTTTGCCTCGTGGTACTAGCAAAGGAGGACATTAATTATCCCTTGCATGCATGCGGGAGTTTGTAAAAAAATGCATCTTGATGTTTCGTGCAATGCACGGGCATCTTGCTAGTCCATGAAAACAACACATGGCAAAATTCCACGGCTTGGGGCGGCAACTGGCTCCGTCGGGCGAGGGGAGGGAGGGGGATCAGCGAGCTGCATAGCTCGTATCTGGTGGGCTACCCAGCTGGCTTGGATGCGGAATAACTACTCTTCGTAAGCCATTGTAAGAGTGGACAAAATGGTGGAGGAGATAGGGGAGCGGCCCGGTCATGAACGGACGTGTGTCCAGAGTGGGTTTCTCAGCTTCCGCATGGGCGGGTTTCATGGAGGCGTTTGAATGCGGCACGGAGGCGTGTTCAGCCAAGTGTGCCGCTAGTGGCGCCCTCGACTCTGACCTAGGACACCGCGCCGTTCTTCCACTGACATGTGGGCTCTTTGGGTGCATGGTATGCATGTCAATGACCCATCGCAGGCAGCACACAGCAGAGGAACCTTTGGTGGGCCAGGACGGTCAGAAGCGAGCATTTCATAAACCGATGATTGTTCATTGAGTGTGACGTCATCTTTTTCATGTAGATAAGCCTACTATGTTGATAGCCCGCTCGATACGTTGTGATTCATAAAGTCCGCTGCAAACATTAATGTTCTTCTTATCACAGATAAGATTGATTAATACCCGTAACAATCCATGTCCTTAACAAAGGGTGCATGCAAGTATAGGTTGAACGTGTGTCTTGCATCGTGTGCTGTGTGCATGCAGGCGTGCGAGTGTTGTGTGCGTGCAAGGGTACGTTTCAGTGTTGCGTGCATGGGTGCGTACGTGCGTGTGTTCGTGAGTGCATGTGTACGTGTCAGTGTTGCACGCCAGCATGCGTGCGTGTGTACGTGTCAGTGTTGCACGCCAGCATGCGTGCGTGTCTTGGGTGCGTGCATGTGTACGTGCGGGGTTAGGCTGCACGTCAGTCGACTGACTTTTTCATCTCTGGTCATTTGATTTTCCAGCCGTTGGATATGAAATCAAGGGCCTCCAGTTTATCATCAAACTCCAGCCCCCCTGAGCCGCCAGCCACCAGCGGCCGAACCGCCAACCCCCGCGGCCCGCGGCTGGCCCTTCCTTCCCGAAACCACTCATTTATTACCATTTTTGTCCTTCATATACACGTTGATGGGTGGGCCCTATGGTAATGTGCACTGCTGAATGTGGACCGTTTGACTGGTCAATTGATCGTGTTATCAACAAATTACGGAGCTGTATGGTGAGCCAGTGACCGTATGATCACCCTAAAATGTACTCCTATTTTATTAACATAGTACAGACTCAAACTACCATTTCTTTCTTTCATATACGGGCTGAGAGGTGGGCCCCATGGTTACACGCCCCGATGGTGCAACACTAGTTGCGCCGCGTGGAACGTTTGACTGGTCAATTGATTGTTTCATCAACAAAATACGGAGTTGTACGGGTGAGCCAGTGACCATATAATCATGATATGTATTTATTTAACACGGTACAGATGCAAGGGCTCATATATACACGCAAGCACTCACCGCTATAAGCGCACACACACGAACCCTACCCCTATGAGGACCTTCGAGAGAGTGGGCCAGCATATATGATCTTGATATTTTACGAAGTCACCATAGGTGCCTCGTAGTCGAGTGGAACGTCTCCTCCCACTGAACGTACATCGCCGGAAAATACTGAAATTAACACAAGATAAATGCGAGCACCGGGACATTAACCTTGGTGGGCTCGAGAAACCACTGTCCTCTAACCATCCAACCACATGTTGGTTAGCACGACAAAATGTATGTGGTGACCGTGATGAGCTTATTCTGAAGTCCAGTGACCATATCGTGCTTTCGCTTCAAATACAATGATCGTAAGTGTTGTCAACAAAATACGGAGCACGCATCAAATGCAAAGTCCGTCAGTGTCATCAACAAAATATGGAGACGTATCGTGAGCTAGATACCGTTGTACTATTGTATATGCTTATTTTCTTAGTGGCCGATTGCGTGTGTGGTGTGGTGGGCACATCATTTCTAGTTGTGGTGGGTCAACATGAAGACTCATGGGTCGGTTCCATCCTGCGCCACATATAGGTTGGACCGAGACGTGTATATGAAGACCCATGTGGAGGACTCGGCGTACAACACGAAGCTACCAGAGTCGCGGAGGACTCTATCCCCACTGGTGATAAGCCGACTATATATGATTTGTAACCCTAGGCCCTCAGTATGTTATACAAGCTTGGGGGCTAGTTCGTCGATAGTATACACACACGCACAATGCCTGGTATTCACGTGTACTTTGTACACACCCCTATCACTAATATACAGTACCAGGAGTAGGCTCTTTCTTCAACTGCAATTGAATTCTAGCATGTGCATGTGTTTATTTCATATTATCGATCCATAGAGTGAGAGCGGTTTGAAATACAGGCAATGGATGCTTTTGCAATTCATATATAAACATTAATTAGTGCACTCGATGTTGTTAGTGTGAAGCACTTTATACATTTGTCACTTGCATGGATACATTCCAAATTGCTAGCTACGAAATAGAATACATGTCGAATTCAACATAAAGGGGGTTTCGAAGATTCGAATTCATAGGAAGTGCATTCATCTATTTGAACCCGAGATAATGGCATTTGTAAATCAGATGTAAAAGGGGGCATCAATCTTTGTGTGAGTTTGAACATGATATATATATATATATATATATATATATATTCATACGCATATCTAACTTTTTTTGCAACCAAGGAGATTATATCTGGAACTATGCATGAACTGAGGTAAGTTGCATATTTTTTAATATATACTCGTGTACAATGTATATTCAAATGTACCCCCTCCATTCCAAAATAATCGTAGCTTTAGGATTTTCAAGAGTAAAGATTTGTGAAGTTTGACAAATCCCGAAAGTTCAATTCAAGAGAACCGAAAACGTTAAATGCTTCTGCTCCCAAATATTGAGGGCTCCTTTGATTCAAAGGAATTGCATAGGATTTTTGGAGGATTTAAACCCTTAGGAATTTTTCTTGTGATGCTCGTTTGATTCGTAGGATTGGCATCCTTAGGAATTTTTCCATATGATCCATTTGTACTACATTTTGGAGGAAAATTTCCATCCACTCAAACCTCTTTGTAGAATTCCTTTGTTTTACCTATGCTATCAAACATTCTTTCAAATCATGTAGGATACTATGGGACATGTCACCCTATTCCTGCATTGTTCCTATTCCTTCATTTTGACAATCCTGTGAATGAAAGAGGCCTTGAACGAAGCGCCAAATAGGCCTCTGGTCACCCGAAACCGCGCGAGACTAATGTTTTGGTGGTAGGAAATTACTGTCCTGACTCTGGCCCGTGTAGCCTATCGGCCTGATGTCCAAAGGTCTAAACCGGGGTAGGTTTGTACCTTCACCACGATGCCAGAGAAGCATTCATACGCCCACATTTGGGACACCTGATATAACTGTCCTACCCCCAACCTGCAATATCTCCGAAATTTTAGATGGGGGGAAAGTTTGTAACTTTCCCCAAATTTCAAACAAGCGCGTCTCAAACCGAAACATTGTTCCCCCTTAGTTCCCCGCCTCCCTCCGTTTCCCCATTCATACTCCGTGGGCGCGAAAATGCCCTCTCCACTAGCCGCGAAACCCTAGCCTCCTCCGTCCTCCACCCCATAGCGGCCAATCCACCGCCGCCCTCCTCCATCACACCGGAGCCGGTACCCCGACGTCGTCGTCCAACGCAACTGCAACGCCCTCAAGGACTTAGCAGCTGAAGCCGAGGCAGAGCTGCCTCCACGATGCCGATGCCGACGTGCGCCATACCAGAACCACTCCGACCACGCCGTGCTGCGCCTCACTGCTGCGGCTCCACTGTCGCAACCGTCCACCGCACCGGAGTTGTGTTGGGGAACGTAGTAATTTCAAAAAATTTCCTACGCACACGCAAGATCATGGTGATGCATAGCAACGAGAGGGGAGAGTGTTGTCTACGTACCAACGCAGACCGACTGCGGAAGCGATCACACAACATAGAGGAAGTAGTCGTACGTCTTCCCGATCCGACCGATCCAAGCACCATTACTCCGGCACCTCCGAGTTCTTAGCACACGTTCAGCTCGATGACGATCTCTGGGCTCCGATCCAGCAAAGCTTCGGGGAGGAGTTCCGTCAGCACGACGGCGTGGTGACGATCTTGATGTACTACCGACGCAGGGCTTCGCCTAAGCACTACAACAGTATGATCGAGGTGGAATTTGGTGGCAGGGGGCACCGCACACGGCTAAGGAACGATCTCAAGGATCAACTTGTGTGTCTAGAGGTGCCCCCTGCCCCCGTATATAAAGGATGAGAGGGGGAGGGCTGGCCGGCCAAGCTTGGAGGCGCAGGAGGAGTCCTACTCCCACCGGGAGTAGGACTCCCCCCTCCAATCCTATTCCAACTAGGATTCCTTAAAGGGGAGAGAGAGAGAGAGAGGTGGCCGGCCCCTTCTCCTAGTCCTAATAGGACTAGGGGGAGGAGGAAGGTGCGCAGCCCTTGTGGGCAGCCCTCTCACCTTTCCACTATGGCCCATGTAGGCCCATTTGGCTCCCGGGGGGTTCCGGTAACCCTCCCGGTAATCCGGTAAAATCCCGATTTCACCCGGAACACTTCCGATGTCCAAACATAGGCTTCCAATATATCAATCTTTATGTCTCGACCATTTCGAGACTCCTCGTCATGTCCGTGATCAGATTCGGGACTCCGAACTACCTTCGGTACATCAAAATGCATAAACTCATAATAACTGTTATCGTAACGTTAAGCGTGCGGACCCTACAGTTCGAGAACAATGTAGACATGACCGAGACACGTCTCCGGTCAATAACCAATAGTGGGACCTGGATGCCCATATTGGCTCCTACATATTCTACGAAGATCTTTATCGGTCAGACCGCATAACAACATACATTGTTCCCTTTGTCATCGGTATGTTACTTGCCCGAGATTCGATCGTCGGTATCCAATACCTAGTTCAATCTCGTTACTGGCAAGTCTCTTTACTCATTCCGTAATACATCATCTCACAACTAACATATTAGTTGCAGTGCTTGCAAGGCTTATGTGATGTGCATTACCGAGAGGGCCCAGAGATACCTCTCCGACAATCGGAGTGACAAATCCTAATCTCGAAATACGCCAACCCAACATCTACCTTTGGAGACACCTGTAGTACTCCTTTATAATCACCCAGTTACGTTGTGACGTTTGGTAGCACCCAAAGTGTTCCTCCGGCAAACGGGAGTTGCATAATCTCATAGTCATAGGAACATGTATAAGTCATGAAGAAAGCAATAACAACATACTAAATGATCGGGTGCTAAGCTAATGGAATGGGTCATGTCAATCAGATCATTCAACTAATGATGTGATCCCGTTAATCAAATAACAACTCTTTGTTCATGGTTAGGAAACATAACCATCTTTGATTAACGAGCTAGTCAAGTAGAGGCATACTAGTGACACTCTGTTTGTCTATGTATTCACACATGTATTATGTTTCCGGTTAATACAATTCTAGCATGAATAATAAACATTTATCATGATATAAGGAAATAAATAATAACTTTATTATTGCCTCTAGGGCATATTTCCTTCAAGTTGTTCCTGCTACGTCGTCGTTCGCCGCCTCGGATCTGCTTCCCCGCCGCTGACAAGCGGCCACCGCACCACACTCAACAACTTGGCCATGGGTTCATACAAGGCTGCACCGTCCTACACAACTTCTGGTTTCTGGCGAACAACAAGAAGATCATTGGAAAAACAGAAGGAGGACACAGCACTGCCAGCAGAAAGAGGTACTCCTCTTCCCTTATTCGTGCAAATCTTACGTCTACGCTCACACCGTATTCATCCCACGAAAGAAACTAGTTGAGCGCTTCTTACTGCATCTTCTTCGTGATACTAAATGCACAAGGTTTCCTCCCTTTTACGATTTCACCTTTGCTAGAGGTCAGTAGCCCGCCTGGATTTCAATTCAGGGTCAGTCGAACCGCAATTAAAAGAAGCAGCACCCGCTTAGGCGCGTGGAGCACCTAGTCCGCCTGTTCCCCGGGGAAGCGGCACATCAGTGTCTATCATAGGGGTGTGGGGCGCAGGAGCTACTTGCGCCCGATCTGGAGGTCGGCGGGGCTTGAATGGATAGCCGGGGGCGGTGCCAAGCACGGCGGTGCCAAGCATAGCGGTGCGGTGAGGTCGAGGGGAGGGCGCAGGCAGGGGAGGAATACTGGGCCGGTGGTCGCTGGCGTTTCGAGGAAGATCGTCAACACTGACTCACTTGAGGTAGATGAAGGCGATCTGCCCGTTCTTTGTACATCGGACGGTGCAGAAAAAATGGACTGGCCTATTTGCTTTCAGTTGACTGTTATTTTCATAGAATCCTGTAGTAATTTAGTGTGCCATGCATGTTGTAGAGCTATCATATGTCTCCCATCATTTATTTCTCACCGACCTGCTATCTGCTACCTTTACACTGTACTAATTGTGCACACACTTCACCCATACTCACACTATTGTTTTTTATGCATGGGTATTTCAGACTCTGACGCAATGTTGATGAATGCAGAAAAGAAAAGACAGAAGTCGCTCCAGTGTAATTCGAAGATAAGCACTAAGCGTTCCAGCGCTCTAACGGGTGCAGTGTCAGCAGTTGGAGACAGTAAACTTAGCTGTGCAGTTGATGATCTCAATTGCCACACACAACCATCACAGGTGCTTGCTTTAACTTCGCGATGTCAAATGTGGTTGCATGTTGCATATGGTGTCTAGCTTGTATTGCTTCCAATTTGGTTAAATTGCATCTGCTTACTTTACACATTATACCTTTGATAATGACATGCCTTCCTATTTTTGATACATACTACATATGTCTATTAACCATGTTCATACATCGAACTAATGCTCTTTTGTATCCTTCGTCAATCACTTATGATGAGACAGTCACCCGGGTGGGTTTCTGTGAGACGCCATACTCGTATAAAGAGTGCAGTGTCATCCTCCCCACATGATTCTCAAGAAACGGCAATGCTAAATGAATATAGTCAACGTAGCTCTCTAGTTGATCACCGCAATTCCCCCACACCACCATCGCAGGTGCTTGCTCTTACTTGGCGGTGTGATATGTAGTGTTCGTCTTACATGAAAGTAGTGTTCGTCAGTATCATGCATCAATGAGTTCTGAAGAGCAAATTTTATTCCTTTTTCTTGTGGGTTTGATTTGACAAGGCAAAATCAAGAAAGAGGAAGGAAAAGAGTAAGGAAGGCGATGATGGTGGTCCTCTGCAGCAAAATAAACGGAGCACCTGTACCGATTCTCCTTGTACTGATAGTACATTACAAGGTCCAAGTCTCCGCTCCCCTACTCCACCATCCAAGGTGCTTGCTCTAACTTGGCAGTATGATATCTGGTTGCATGTTGCATATGGTGTCTAGCTCGTATTGCTCCTAATTAGTGTAAACTGCATCTGCTTAGCTTACGCATGATACATGTGAATATGACACGCTTTCCTATTTTTGGTACATGCTATATCTTATGATAAGGCACTTTTCTTGCGTATCCCTCATCAATGCTCCTAATTTGTTAAATTGCATCTCCTTAGCTTACACATTATACATGTGAATATGACATGCCTTCCTATTTTTGGTACATACTACATCTGCCAATCACACCATGTTCTTACATCAAACTATTGTTCTTGTGTATCCTGCGTCTATCGCTTATGATGAGATAGTCACACGCGTGGGTTAATATGAGATGCAATAGTCTTAGACTGGATGCAATTTCATCCTTTCCACATGATTCTCAAGAAACAGCAAGCCTAAATGAAGATATTGAATGTAGCTCTGTACCTGAAGACCGCACTTCCACTACACCACCATCACAGGTGCTTGCTCTAACTTCACAGTGTGATATGTGGTTGCATGTTGCATACGGTGTCTAGCTTGTAATGCTTCTAATTAGGGTAAATTGCATCTGCTTAGTTTACACACTATACATGTGAATATGACATGCCTTCCTATTTTTGGTACCCACTACATCTATGTGTTAACCTTGTTCTTACATGAAACTACCTCTCTTCTGTATCCTGCATCAATCACTTACGACGAGTCACCTTTATTCGTTGCATATTGCATATTATTTCTAGCCTGTTGCCATGTATTGCTTCTAATTTGGTCAAATACACTTGTTAGGGCACCCTTTTAATTTGGCAGAGTGATATTGGTTTCATCTTTCATATGGTTTCTAGCTTGCATCGATTCTAACAAGTTCAAGCACCTTGTGCTTAGTTTACGCTTTATGCATCATACATGTCAATATGTCACGCCGTCCTGTTTTTCATATATATTCCATCCTCCTATCATGCGGCTGCCTTACATGGAAGTAGTGTTCGTTAGTATCATGCATCAATGAGTTCTGAAGAGCAAATTTTATTCTTTTTCTTGTGGGTTTGACTTGACAAGGCAAAATCAAGAAAGAGGAAGGAAAAGAGTAAGGAAGGCGATGATGGTGGTCCTCTGCAGCAATGTAAACGTGTCACAGCCCTAGAATTTGATTGCAATTAGTATCATAAGCATCCATGCATCATGTCTATATTTGTTTGAAAGTTGAAATGGGTATGGCAGAAACCCCCAGCACCACTTAATCCTACTAGGGTTACTAAAATATTTTTCAATGATCCTGAAATGCCCTTTAAAAATGTTCATCATCTTTGTCTTGGTCTAAAACCTCTGACAAAAATGGTGCAATAATTTCTAGGTCATCCAAAGGTCACTGGATTAAATCATATGTTATTTGAATTTGGGCATTTAAATGCTAGTAAATATTTTAAATGCCCAAGTTATCCTAAACTGAAATGTTCCATGTTGGATATATTCTAAACAGTGGGCATGTTCAGTTTGGTGATTTTTGAAAGGGTCTAAGTATTTTTAGTAAAGCCCTAAAGACTACAGAAAAATAGAAAACAAATTAAAAGAGAAAGAGGGAGAACCTACCTGGTGGGCCAACCGGCCCACCACTGTAGCAGCCCAGCCGGGCAAAGCCAGCCCAGCCCACCTCCACTTCCCTATCGTCTTCCACCTCCTGCCAGTGGGCAGGAGGGCGTGTGCCCGCGGCACGCACGCGCGCGCCCGGCCACCTCCTGCTTCCCGGGGATCCCTGAGCCTTCCGTCGCACCACGCCCCCCCCCCCCAAGACCCGTGTGGATCGATCTCTCCTTCCCTCGCTCTCCCCCTCGCCCGTTCCCCGCCATGGCCGAAGCCTCCATGGACGCACCGCCGTTGTTTGCCCCTGCCATCGACCTCCCCACGCCCATCCAGCTATGCCACGGGTTCCACCTCGACCCCCGCGTCCTCTGCACCAATCCAGGCGCTGCCAGGAGCTCCGTGACGAGGACCCCAAGCTCTTCTTCCTCCTCGGACCGGTGGATCACCGCCGGTCGATTCATGCCATCGAGGACGTCCCCAAGCCCACTGAGCTGCGCTTCGACCTCCCAGTGAGTTCCTCCATCATTTCCCCCTAACCCCGCGGCCTAGCGCTCGATGTAGCACCACTTTCCATGACGCCCGAAGCACGCCGCCGCACAAACTCATCGCCGACGAGGCTCCGGTGGCCAATCGGCCCCGTTCATATGCCCGTTGGCTTTGTGAGAGCCTACAGAACGCGTAGGTGCTACCCGTTGATCCTCCCGTGCATGGTGTCGTTGTTTTCATCGGCGCCCGAACTCCGGCGGCCGCAACCGAGCTCGCCGCCGTCGACTCCGGCCACCCCAGGCCAGGCTACTGCCACCAGGCAACGCGCTGCAACGCCAGCTACCCGTAGAGCCCAACCGCGGCTTAAACCGCGGCCTGTACACGAAACCCGAGCAACTCCGGCGAGTTGCCGCCACGGATTTGGTCGCCGGCGACTTAACTCCGGCCGTGCCGACGTGGCACCATCATTAGTGGCTAATGACGCCACTAAACTAACCCCTAGCTCGCTGACAGACGGGCCCCACCCATTAATTAACCACAGGGTTATACCCTGTTTAATTTAAGCTAATGACCGTGGCCCCACGGGTCAGTTTGACCTGGCCACGTCACCGTTGACCTGGTCCCACATGTCAGCCACAGAAACCAGCCCTGGGTCACTGACCAGTGGGCCCCACTGGTCAGCTTTGACCCGGACCAGCCCTGTTGACTTGCTTATGCCACCCTGATCTCATGCTGACGCAGTAATTAATTTCTGTTTTAAAATAATTCAGAAAATTCCAGAAAATTGCCTAAACTTCTAAAAATCATAGAAGTTCAACCGTAACTCCAAATAAAATAATTTATATATGTAAAATTATCAAAAAAATCCAAGGAATCTGAATATGGCATTTTTCATGCATGTTTGAACAACTTAACCTCACTGTTTCGTCCAAAACATGATAATGCACTATTTGAATTCATCGTTTGAATTTGAATTTGAACCTAGTGTTCAAACCAACTCCATTTAACATGTTGCTAGTTGCATTAGCTCAAACCACAGCATATTGACATGTCATAATCATGCATCATATTGTGCATTGCATTGATTGTGTTTCTTTCTCTGTTGCCGGTATTTGTCCCCTCTCGATAGTCATTGTACTGACGCTGTGATCGTTGACACTGATGAAGACTCAATGCTATCTTCAGAAGTGCCAGGCAAGCAAAACCCCCTTGTTCGTTCCGATACAATCCCCCTCTCTCGCTCCTGCTCTCTTTTACTGCATTAGGACAACAACGATTCATCTGTTACTTGTTGCGGTAGTTGAACCCCTTATCCTCTGCATGACCTGTCATTGCCACAGTAAATAGATGAAACCCACTAGCATGAGTAGGAGTTGTTTGAGCCCTGATGTGCCTACTCATTCATGCTTGTTTGTCATGCCTGCTACTGCTTAAAGTTGAGTCAGGTCTGATTCATCGGGGATGGATCGAAGGCATGTAAACATGTCCTACAATGTGTGAGCCAAGTGTGTGAACACGATTTGGTAAAGGAAGCGGTGAGAGGCCATGTAGGAGTACATGGTGGGTTGTCTCATTGAAACCATTCTTAGGAACTGAGTTCTGTGTTTGTGATCCATGAAACAGTTACTACCATGCATTGGGCCCGAAACCAATGGACCCTCTCGGCTTCTTGATCACCCTTGTCCTCTGTCTAGGAGTTGCAATTAGTTTCTGGTGTTTGTAGGTTATGTGTTGGCGGCCGTGCGTAGCGCTGACCCTAGGGGTGGGCTATGTTGCGGTAGATACACCATGGCCGGGTGTACCGAGTCACCCGTTTGGTGTCTCGGGAACCCTGTTCACATCGTTCGGGGCCGTATGTGGAAACCTCGGACGGACTCCCTGCGGATGGAACCTGGATAGGCGAGAAACCTGCACTAGAGACTTGAGTGTTTAGGTAGGCCGTGGCCGACACCCTCGTTGGGCTTCCGCTTGAAGGTTGCCCAGTACATGTCGTGTAAACAACGGTAAGTGGTGAGAGCGTGTGTGAAGAAGTACACCCCTGCAGGGTTAACATCATCTATTCGAATAGCCGTGTCCGTGGTAAAGGACTTCTGGGTTTCCTATAACAGTTCCTAGACAAGTGGAAGTGGATACCCTAAAACTCGCAAGATAAGCGTGAGTGCTATGGATGGCCTTCTCGTAGGGAGACGGGAGCGGATCCATAGTGGTGTATTGAATGGTGAATGTGTGGACTCATGTGCGCCAGCTCAAAAGAGTTGCTTGCAGTCGTAGTTCAGGTTACACTACTGGAATCAGCTAATTTGCCATCTGCCAGCTCTTTGCCGTCTGCTAGCTGACGGCAAAGCAGCTCTTTGCCATGAGCTACCAAAAAGCAGACGGCAAAGAACTGGCAGACGGCAAAGAAGCTCTTTGCCGTCCGCCAGTTCTTTGCCGTCTGCTGGCAGATGGCAAAGAATCTTTGCCGTCAGCTGGCAGACGGCAAAGAGAGAGGTGGCCCCCACCCCCCGCCCGTTTAGGAAAAACTTAACGGGCCACCTCTTTGCCGTCTGCCAGCAGACGGCAAAGAGGCAAAATGGCGGACGGCAAAAAGGGGCGGACGGCAAAGAGGGCACTATCTTACGGCCCGTGCCCCCCGCCCCTCTCTGTTCTCACCACTCTTCCCACCACCCCCGCCGCCGCCGCCCACCGCGCGCCGCCGCCTCTTGCCCCCGCCGCCGCCCGCCGCGCGCCGCCGCCCCGGCCCCCCACCGCCCCGTCGCCCCCCCCGCCCCGGCGCCCCAGCCCCCCGCCGCCTCTTGCCCCCACCGCCGCCCGCCGCGCCCCGTCGCCCCGGCCCCCCGCCGCCCCGGCGCCCCAGCCCCCCGCCGCCGCCCGCCGCGCCCCGTCGCCCCGGCCCCCCGCCGCCCCAGCCCCAGCCTCCCGCCGCCCCGGCGCCACGCCGCCCCGCGCCCCACCGCGCCGGGCCCGGCCCCCCGCTGCCCCAGGCCGCCCCGCGCCCCGGCCAGCTCCTCCACCGCCCCGCCCCTCCTCCACCGGCGCTGCAGAAGGTGAGCCCCCCTCCTTTTTTCTGTTTTTTTTCTGTTTTTTCCTTTTTAGTTTTAGTTTAGATTTAGTTTTAGTTTTAGTTTTAGGTTTAGTTTTAGTTTAGTTTTAGGTTTAGAGTTAGTTTTTTTCTTTTTTCTGTTTTATTTGTTTTAGGTTTATGTTTAGTTTAGATTTAGTTTTAGTTTTAGTTTTAGGTTTAGTTTTAGGTTTAGTTTAGTTTGAGGAAAGAAGAAGAAGAAGAGAAAAAGAGGAGAGGAGGAGAAGAAGCAGAAGAAGAAGAGGAGGAGGAGGAGAAGAAAAAAGAAGAAGAGGAAAAAGAAGAAGAAAAAAGAGGAGAGGAGGAGAAGAAGAAGAGGAAAAAGGAAAGGAGGAAGAAGAAGAAGAAGAAGAAGAAGGAAAAAAGGAAGAAAACGAAGAAAACGAAGAATAGGAAGAAGAAGAAAAGGAAAAAAAGAGGAAAAAACCCCGACCCGACACGGCACCCCGACCCGACACGGCACCCCGACCCGACACCGCACCCCGACCCCGACCCGGCACCCCGACCCCGACACCCCGACCCCGACCCCGACCCCGACACCCCGACCCCGACCCCGACACCCCGACCCCGAGCCTGACCCGACACCCCGACCCCGACACGGACACGGCACCCCGACCCCAACCCGACACCCCGACCCCGAGACCCCGACCCCGACACCGACACGACACCCCGACACCGACACCCTGACACCACACCCACCCTTACCCCGACACCGACACGGCACCCCGACCCCGACCCGACACCCCGACCAGACACCCTGACCCCGAGACCCCGACCCCGAGACCCCGACCCCGACCCGGCACCCAACCCGACACCCCGACCCCGAGACCCCGAGCCTGACCCGACACCCCGACCCCGACACTGACACGGCACCCCGACCCCGACCCGACACCCCGACCCCGAGACCCCGACCCCGACTCCGACCCCGACCGCGAGTCGGACCCGACACCCCGACCCCGACACCGACACGGCACCCCGACCCCGACCCGGCACCCCGACCCGACACCCCGACCCCGAGACCCCGACCCCGACACGGCACCCCGACACCGACAGGGCACCCCGACCACCGACACCTCCCGAAAATTAAGGTGTTCTTTGGCCTTCCAGAGGCCGAGGGGGTCATATATTTGTGAATTATTAGTTAGGTCATATATTTTTTGATTTAGTTATGAAAAACATCATATATAATTGTGTTGATCGTGTAGTTTTAAATGTGCAGTTGTTTCATCGCTGCGAGGTTTGGTGTTCGACGACCTCGCCGTGCGTTTGACGAGCTCTGCCCCTTCGTTCGTGGGTGAGCACAAATGACAAGTCCTCCTCCCCCATTAATTATTTGATCTATTCCTATGAAACTTGATAGCTAGCTATATATGTGTCTTGAATCATCAGTATGCGTAACCAATATGTGTCTCTCGTTCGAAAGCGTCATAGTTATAAATATGCATGCATTTGCATATTTATAACCTTGATTCTTTCGAATTGTCCAACGCTATCCATGGACAGCCCGAGTATGTGTAGATTGGGTTCGTTTTCCCATATGCTTTGCTCCGGATCCGACGCATATATTTCGTCAGTGCCTCCCCTGTTGTTCTCCGGGTACACATCCTCTCTGTTTATTGCAGAGACGTGTATCAGGAGAACAGCGGGGAGGTGCTGCCGAAATTTTGCGTCGGATCCGGAGCATAGCATGGGAAAATGAACCCAATCTACACATACACGGGTGGGATTAGGACCTATCATTACCTATTAGAGTGTAGGTTGCATGGACGTAATAAAATTGACAAGCTAGATCAACTGATGAATATATACATGGTGAATTACATATATAATTGTTGTGTGTCCAGTAGCTCTGAAAGTCAAGATGAGTGACCGTGCTTGGATGTATACCGGTCACACTGGTCAAAACAAATGGAGCGCTGAATGGTTCACAAAAACTAAGGGGTTTGTGCAAGCCGCATTTGCAAATGGCCAAAAGAAAACCTGGTGCCCCTGTTTCCGGTGCGGCAATTGGGAAAAGAAGACAGAGGCTGAAATGGGCAAACACCTGCAGAAGAGTGGTTTTACGCCCGATTATACGGTGTGGACATTTCATGGTGAGTCTGCCCAACGTGACCGAGCTGAGGTGGATCGTCGTCGCACCGACGAGCATGGTACCGGGATGGAAAACATGGTGCAAGACTATGATGATGCTCGGGATTCGGACGAGGAGATGGAGGAATCTGCAAAGGCCTTCAATGAAATGTTGGAGTCTTCGAAACTTCCGCTCCACGAGCACACTGAGCTTTGTCGGTTGGATGCCATCTCACAAGTAATGGCTCTGAAGGCTCAGTTCAACTTGGGCAGAGAATGCTATGACGCAATTATGACAGTATTTGGACGCTTTCTACCCAAAGGCCATGTAATGCTTGCAAACCTGTACCAGTCGGACAAAATCCTCCGTGCACTGAAGATGCCCTATGAGAAGATACATGCCTGTGAGAAAGGATGTGCCTTATTTAGGCTTGACTATGCGGACTTGAACTATTGTCCCATTTGCAAGTCTTCCAGGTATATTGTGGTAGACAACGGTATGGGTGAGAAGACACAGACCAAAATCCCCGATAGTGTTCTTCGGTATATGCCAATCGTACCAAGACTTCAACGTCTTTTCATGGTCGAACAGACGGCCAGACAGATGGCATGGCACAAAACAGGCAAAAGAACCGAACTAGATGCAGATGGGAATCTGATGATGGTACACACATCGGATGGTGTTGCGTGGAAAAAGTTTGATGAATTACATGCTGACAAAGCGGCAGATCCGAGGCATCCTCGAGTCGGCATCAGCACGGATGGGTTCGGTGTGTTTGGTATGACGGCAGCCCAATATAGTTGTTGGCCCGTATTTGTCTTTCCACTCAATCTCCCCCCAGACAGATTATGCAAAGAAAGAACATTTTCCTGACGTTGATAATTCCAGGACCCAACTATCCGGGCAAAAATATGAATGTGTACATGCAGCCACTTAAGGACGAATTGCAAGAAGCCTGGGATAATGGGTTCAAGACATACGACGCCTTTAGCAAACGGAACTTCATAATGCGTGTCTGGTACATGTACTCGACGCATGACTTGCCGGCGTATGCGCTATTCGTTGGCTGGTGTATGCATGGAAGGTTCCCGTGCCCCACATGCAAGGGAGCTCTTGAGTTTCGTTGGCTTCAGGCCGGTCGCAAGTTTTCTTGCTTCGACATGCATAGACAGTTCCTGGATCCTCGCCATAAGTTCAGGAAAGACAAGAAGAACTTCATCAGGGGTAGAGTTGTCAAAAACTCTGCACCACCTGCATTGACAGGCCAACAGACCCTGGATCAGTTAAACGCTCTCGAGCCAGATCCACAACGTCCAGGGTACTTCAAGAGGTATAATACTAAGCACGCGTGGACTCACAAAACATGCTTATGGGATCTGCCTTACTTCAAAGACCTCCTTTGCCCACACAACATCGACGTGATGCACACTGAGAAGAATATCGCCGAGGCACTTTTTGGTACATTGTTCGGCATAGATGGGAAGTCAAAGGATAATACTAAGGCTAGAGTCGATCTGGAGGCGCTATGTGATAGGCCGTTACAAAACATGAAAGAACCGAAAGGAAAGCAGAACTGGACGAAGCCAAAGGCATGGTTCAATCTTGGAAGGCCAGCTATGAGGGAAATTCTCTTGTGGGTGCAACAGCAGTTGATGTTTCCCGATGGGTATGCAGCGAATCTAAAGAGGGGAGCGAATCTTGATAAACTGAAGATATTTGGTCTCAAGAGTCATGATTGGCACATATGGATTGAGCGGGTAATGCCGGTGATGTTGCGTGGCTTCATCCCTGAGGATGAATGGCTAGTACTGGCAGAACTCAGCTATTTCTTCCGTGTTCTTTGTGCGAAAGAACTATCGCCTGGCGTGCTAGAAGAAATGGAAGAGTTGGCGCCGGAGTTGATCTGCAAGTTAGAGAAGATCTTTCCACCGGGCTTCTTTAATCCAATGCAGCATTTGATTTTGCATCTCCCGACCGAGGCAAGATTGGGGGGGCCCGTGCAAAATCGTTGGTGCTACCCAACTGAGAGGATGCAGAAGACGCTTCGAGAAAAATGTAAAAATAAACGTAGAATTGAAGCATCGATGGCTGAGGCATTCATTACAGAGGAGGTGGCAAACTTCGTAACAGCGCACTACGAAGCCAAAAATCGTCATTTGCATAATCCGAAGCCTCGGTACAATGCTGACGAGCCTAAAAAGGGTGGATCCAACCTCAGCCTATTCAAAGGGAATCTCGCACCAGCTAGTGTTTCACATCCAGTATCTTTGGATAACGAAGAATGGCGGACCATTTCGTTGTATATCTTCAACAACCTGATAGAAGTGCGGCCGTATATCGAGTAAGTTCCCAGTACATTGTTTCGCAACTTCTATTTCCTTTGAACTACTCTTATTTCTGGATATGTCATACAGTCGATACGTCACCATATTCTCGTATGGAGCGGAGATCCAAAAGTATTCCGTCGAAGAGTATGAGCTTCTCGCAAAGCAAGGAGGTGGCTATCCCGGTTTCATCTCTTGGTTCAAACAAACGGTAATTTCTATTAGACAATTTCATTTCATTCGCTAATTTGTGCATAATGCAACAATCCTTTCATATTAAACCTGTAGGCTAATTCAGAGTCTATGGACGCCGAATTGAGACAAGTCGCTAATGGTTTTCACTATAAGGTCCGTTCATTTGACAAGTACGACATCAACGGGTATCGCTTTCGTACCTATGGCAAAGAGCTATCTATGGCGGACCGAAAGTCAACAAATTGTTGTGTATCTGCTATCGGCGAAGGAGGTACCGAGTATTATGGGAGAGTTGAAGCAATTTATGAACTTCTGTTCTATGGTGAAAACCCACCGAATGTCGTAGTCTTCAAATGTTATTGGTTTCAGCCGAAGGAGACTAGAAGGACTCATGAACATGTAGGGCTAGTTGAAATCAACCAAAGCACTCATTTAGATGTTCCTGATGTCTATATTATGGCTCAACAGGCGACCCAAGTATTCTATCTACCGTGGGCCTGCCAAACTAATCCAAATCTGAAAGGTTGGGATGTCGTTTATGAAGTGCCGCCACGTGCTAGACTTTCTCCCCCAAAGGAAGAGGATTATGAACCTCACATTAACCCAGACACATATGAAGGAGAATTCTTCCAAGAGACACGTCTTTCCAAAAAGCGTTTCAAGAACCGCTATACTTCACCCCAAAACATTGAAGTAGACAGCGACAATGAATCCGACATCACCCCAGAGGAGGAACAAGAAGAGCCGGAACAAGAAGAGGTTACTGCTGCAGATGACCTGTCAATGCTTGACCGATTACGTCAAGGTGGCCTTGCACATGTTGATGCCAATGAACCCTATGAGCCAGTCATTGATTATAGTGATGATGATGATTATGCATTTATTGATGATACTGATCGAGATTATTAGTAGTGTCAGGTATTACATTTTTTTATGTTGTACTTGATGATGATACACTTAAGTGATACACATATTATTATTCATGTCGGTCTTTTTTTATGTTGTACTAATTTTGTTTACTGTTTGTCATGGCAGGTGTTGAAAGATGGTGGGCGCTGGTCGGGAGCGTGGTCTTAGGTCTTCCATTCCAGACGCACCTCTCCGCCGAGCGTTGCTGGACAGTATGGCCACACCGCCGGGCCCTTCTTCGTCGACCGCGGTGCCCAGCAAGAGACGAGGTAGGAAGAGAGGAGGTGGGGCACGTGGTCGTGGGAGAGGAGGTAGGGTGACTGCTACGGTGCCTTCCTCGCCGCCACCCCCAGCCGTTTCACCCGAGCACGTGACTGCTAGGGTGGACTCGTCCGAGGAGGAGGCTACACGGACTCCGGTCCACGAGCCTCCAGTCCACGGGTCTTCGGCCCGCGAGAGTTTGGCCCACGTGACCCCGGAGGAGCACACGTCCGGATGGGGTACCTGGCCGGATCAGCCCGAGGAGCCGAGTGGCCATGCTGATGATGGCGGGGAGCCGAGTGATCTTGAGGAGGAGGGGGGCACCGTCTACCAGCGTGGTGCTACACGGCTCCCGTCCGTGCCGGTGACCCGCGAGCAGAGGTGGTTGATTTTCCCTGATGGGGAGAGGTACGTAAGTGCATTTAATATTTGGTGCAGCGTAACTCCAGACAAGCATCGCACGATCCTTCTCCAGCTACCGACACGAGCCACCCCGCTCCTACACCTCCTGGATCTTGGTAAGTTTATCTAGTGTTTTGCTTAACACATGCATAAAGACCTAGACTTAGCTTTATTTCCTCCAATGCTTACCATAATGACCTAGACTTAGATTCTTCTCCTCCAAAATGACTTAATAAGCTTACTGACCTCCAAAACCATCCATTTTACCTAAGTTAGCTCTAAAACGATCTATACTTAGCTTACTTATGTCAAAAATTGCATAATTAGCTTAGTTAGCTCATAGACGATCCATTATACCTAAGTTAGCTCCAAAATGACCCATCTTACCTAGGTTAGCTTATAAATGATCCAGTTTATCCAAGTTAGCTCTAAAATGACCCAATTTACCTAGAGTAGCTCCTAAACGATCCATTTCACCTAAGTTAGCTAAAAACGATCCATTTCACCTAAATTAGCTCTTAAATGATCCATTTCACCTAAGTTTGCTCAAAAACGATCCATTTCACCTAAATTAGCTCTTAAATGATCCATTTCACCTAAGTTTGCTCAAAAACGATCCATTTCACCTTAGTTAGCTCAAAAACGATCCATTTCACCTAAATTAGCTCTTAAATGATCCATTTCACCTAAGTTTGCTCAAAAACGATCCATTTCACCTCAGTTAGCTCAAAAACGATCCATTTCACCTTAGTTAGTTCAAAAATGTGGCATTTCACCTTAGTTAGCTCATAAATGACCCATTTCAACTAAGTTAGCTCAAAAACGATCCATTTTACCTTAGTTAGCTCAAAAACGATTCATTTCACCTTACTTAGCTCAAAAACGATCCATTTCACCTTAGTTAGCTCAAAAATGATGCCCTTCACCTTAGTTAGCTCAAAACCGATTCATTTCACCTTAGTTATCTCAAAAACGATCCATTTTACCTAAGTTAGCTCATAAACGATCCATTTTACCTAAGTTAGTTCTAAAATGATCCATTTTACCTTAGTTAGCTCATAAACGATCCATTTTACCTACGTTAGCTCTAAAATGACCCATTTAACCTTACTTAGCTCATAAATGATCCATTCTGCCGAAGTTAGCTCTAAAATGACCCATTTTACCTAGGTTAGCTCCAAAATGATCCATCTTACCTAGGTTACCTCTAAAATGATGCATTTTACCTAAGTTTGCTAATAAGCGATCCATCGCACCTAGGTTAGCTCATAAACGATCCATTTCACCTAAGTTAGCTCACAAATGATCAATTTTACCTAAATTAGCTCATAAATGTCATATATTCTTCTTCTTCTTCATTTTCTTCTTCTTCTTCTAATCTTCTTCTTCTAACTTTCTTATTTCCCATTTTGCAGAATTCATTCACTTCACGCAAGCTTGCATAGATGGAGTGCTTGTTTGGATGAACTATGTTTCCTTTGTATCTATGAACTATGCATGTATGGTAGGATGACACTATTGTAATATGTATGGTTGGATGCATGTATGTCGAACTTGCTATGTATGGTTGATGGAACTATGCATGTATGATGAAATTATATGTGTTGGATATCTCATATGTTTGCTGTGAACTTGCCATGTGAAAAATATATATGTATCATCTATTTGCTGTGAAAATGGTTGGGTATATGAAAAAGCAGAAAAAAGAGCCAATATGCAGGCTCTTTGCCGTCTGCCACCGACGGCAACGGGCCTTTGCCGTCCGCCGCGGACGGCAAAGAAGCCACGTGGCGTCCACCTGTGCTTCTTGGGAGCTGACCCATTTGGCTTCTTTGCCTACAGTGGCAGACGGCAAAGCCTTTGCCGTCAGTGGCAGATGGCAAAGAACCTGCCACGTAGTGACGTGTAGATGACATCATACGGCGGACAGCAAAGACCCTAGAAATTTTGCCGTCAGCGGCGGACGGCAAAGGCCTTCCGTTAGCCACTTAACGGACTGACAGCGCAATTATTGCCGTCCGCTCTCTTTGCCGTCTGCCTCTCTCTCTTTGCCGTCCGCCGCAAACGGCAAAGACTTTGCCGTCAGTGGCAGACGGCAAAGAACCTGTTTACCGAAGCCTACTTTGCCGGAGCCTTTTGCCGTCCGCCGCTGACGGCAAAGGCCTTTGCCGTCCGCCGTTCAGGCCTTTGCCGTCCGCCGTGGCAGACGGCAAAGTAGCTGATTCCTGTAGTGTTAGCCACTGAGTCAAAGCTGGCTTGCTGCAGTTAAACTCCACCCCCCTTGATGATACCGATGCATATGTAGTTTAGATCTGATGTAAGTCTTGCTGAGTTCCTTTGTACTCACGTTTGCTTAATTTATGTTTTGCAGAGAGATTTCAGTCTTGCTAGTAGTCCTGTGTGGACTTCGACGTTTAGCTTGATTCCTCAGCTACGATCTTGTGCCCTCGACAGGATCTGGTAGATAGTCAGGCTTCTTAGCCTTTTCATTTATACATGTTTGTACTCAGACATGTTAAGCTTCCGCATGTGCTTTGCATTGTATGCTATGATTGTTGGGTCATGAGACCCATGCTTGTAATATCTGGCTCTTCATAGCCTAATGAATTAATACTTGAGTCGTAGATTCTTGTTGTGATGCCATGTTGTATTTACACATATCGAGCATATTGTGTGTATGATTGAAATGCTTGGTATGTGTGGGATCCGACAATCTAGTTGTTTATCCTTGGCAGCCTCTCTTATGGGGAAATGTGGTCTAGTGCTTTCATGGGCCATAGTAGTCCGCTACAGCCCGGTTCACCGGAGTCCTGCTAGCCCAGCACTACTGCTCAGGACACTTGACTGGCCGGCATGTGTTTCACTTCGTTCCTGTGTTTGTCCCTTCGGGGAAATGTCACGCGGTGACATCCGGAGTCCTGCCTAGCCTGCTACAGCCCGGGGTACCGGAGTCCTGTTAGCCCAGTGCTACAGCCCGGATTCACACGTTGTTGACCGACATGCTCGAGATTGATTCATGTATGCCTGTTCCCATGGGTTAGTGCCGCTTTGGTTTCACGACTAGCCATGTCGGCCGGGTTCTTTGTCATGTGGATGCTAGCGACACTATCATATACGTGAGCCAAAAGGCGCAAATGGTCCCGGGCCAGGTAAGGTGGCACCCATGGGGCCGCAAAGTGATATGATGTGTTACATGCTAGATCGGTGTGACTTTGGAATCGGCGTCCTGACAGCGTTGGTATCAGAGCCTGACTGCCTGTAGGATTACCAAGCCAAACTGGTCGAAGTTGAGTCTAGAAATGCTTTAATTATGTAAGGGAATTGATTGTGGAAGGGAACGTAAGCTCTTTTTACTCCTTATCCTCATGACCTTCTGATCTGAGTCATCTTATCCTTTCTACGGGGTTAAGAACTAGGTTTCTCTTCTATCTCTCAGGATGACGTGTTACTAAACTGTAGTTGCCTAGGATTGTTGAGTCAAAGCCTCAGTTCAGTTCCTACTACTTCCATATGTTCATAGCTGGCACCAGAACCTTGATATGATGTTGTTAAGTGATTATGCCACCATCTTTGCAAGCTGTCTCAAATCTTTTTGAGCAATTACAGCCGTTATGTTGTCCGAGTCATCCCAGGTTTCTAAATAGTCTCATGCATTTGCAAATCCCTTCTTTCCATTCTCGATGTTCCTTTGGGCCAGTTTAATCACACTAATCGGTGAGTTGAGGTACTCTGTTGCCTCGACATATATGTTGGAGCTATTACTATGACCCTAGGTGTTTTAGGGAGACACCTAGTGATCTAGCCATGTTTTGTATCCCTAGTGTGTGATTCTGGCCATTATTCTCAAAAGCATCCCGTGATGCCATGTAGTGGTAGGTATTCTATTCATGGGTTCTTGAACCCGAGATTCACTCTACTTTACTCTTGTTGATAGTGTTGCTAGTTCCTTTAGGATATTAGTAACCTTTGCATTAGTCCTCGAGGTCCGTGGTATGTCCTTCTTCCAAATACTATGAACCGCCTATGGCAGAAGTTCTTTGAACCATAAGATCACAACCAGAGTGCTCTTGATGAGTTCTCCATTCTTCATTGTGAATCTGCCAGTCCTACCTTTCTGCATGGGTTATCCGGAAGAAATAACATGCTAATCCATGCATCCATAACTCAGAAAAATTATATGTTCCTTTGAGTTGTTGCTCTCTAGTTGTATTCTGACCCCCGTCTATCAATTGATAGTCAGGAGTAGTTGTGCATTGATGTTATCGATGCCTGTTATTCATGTGTTCCATCAAGCCATTCTATTCCAGAATTACTAGGAGAAACAAACTCCAGTACCTCATCCATATACAGGATTGGGTCAAAGTAGTTGTGTTCTGCAGATCAAATGCCATCCAGCTTTTGCTCTGTTCTACCCTGGAGTATTACCCCTTTTATGTCAGGACTATCGTGAGAATTGCACCACCTCTTATGAATTCTTAACGCAGTGATACTTCTCGCTATCATTATTCATTCCTCGGTCCCATGTTGTTGCAACCGGAATGTCGACAAGTGAGCCATGATGTGTGAAATTTATATTCCTAGCAACCGTGTTGCTTGGTAGTTAATGGACAATATTCTCATTCTTAGTGTGATGGTTATCAAATCATCATCCTAAGATTGATCGTGCTACCTAGTCCACTTTTCCTGGTGCACTCTTCGATCAATGAGTTAGGATTGTGTCAATCCCTCACTCTTTTGATCATATCATCTTGCCCTGAAAAGCAAGATTGTTCTCGAGCTTAATAACTTATCGGTGGTTCGTGATTTTCCGAATATCTTCTCAGCAGTATTACCAGGTTGTCACCTGACCGCTATGTTGAGCTCGTGATCGAGTTGGTTTCTTGTAAACCAACCATTCTCAAAGAAATCTGTGTCGGTTACCCCCTGAGCTGGTTGGTTAAGCTAAACAACAACTTGGAGAGTTGGAAGATAAAAGCTTAATCTACTTAGTTCACTCTTAAGGGATATCCTTGTGTGTGTGTTGAAGAAAGATGATATCTTCACCAATTGGTCCTCGTGATCAGTTGTTGGATCTGTTGTCTTGTCAAAACTTTGACTTGAGTATGGGCTATTGTCGAGTCAAATCAGAACCAACGATGTTCATAGTGTTGTCTTACTCGTGGTTGATCCCTCGAGAATACACCATTACATCTTTTGGTCTGACCAATGCTATCACTGTGTTCACATGATGGTGGAAGTCCAGTGATATGGAAATTTTGATGAGTTGCTGTTGAGCCCATCAGCAGCATGTTGTCTCCCCCATGATTCATGATTGAACATCTAAGTTAGTGTTGGAAACTTTTGTAAACATTATCTTCATGTCCCATTCATGAAATACATGTTTGGTGTAAGAAGTGACTTTCTCCAAGTTCATGTGCATTAGGTGCAAGTTGCCGCCGTGAATTCGAGAAAGATTGTTTTTAATTCCTTTGGAATCGTCCCAAGTCAGTCATGCACGTGCGAAGTACTCTATGGTCTGGTAGACTGATCATCTTCATTCCATACGTATCCCTAGCACACCAAGCCACTGATTGACTTGTTCAGGGAGAAGAAGTTCTCCATAAGAGCTAATCATATGACTTATGCAAGGACTTCGATATCCTTGATGATGGTTCCCAACCAGGACTCGGTAGTGTTTCATTGTAAGACCACCATGTGGTCATGCTTGTCTGGGACAGCGTGTTCACATGTGTTTAGCAGCACCAGCTCATGTTTTGGAGCTTACTACCATAGTCCATTTCCTGATAATCTCGCAATGTCATCCCGTCGTTTTGTGTTGCAAACTTTCATTTTGTTTCTAGAGTCGATGAGTCTGGAATATCCTGACACCAACCAGATCTGAATCTCAGGCAGATATGATGGTTGGAGCATCTCCCAAGAACTATAATATTGGTCCCTCGATAACCGGTAAAGTGGATGTCGTGGCCAACACATCCAGCCGGAAGGCCTATTATTGTAGTATCTCAATTGAAGAAAGTTGGCCACCTCCCCATGAGGATTTCGTAGGATTTACCTCCGTAGTTAATCCTTGCGGATTCTTGTGCTCCCAAAGTCCGACCTTTACTTGATGTCCTAGATACCAAACCGTATCAATAAATGGGTTATCCTAGCACATCAAGGAGAACATTAGAAGCGGAGTGCTAAATGTCTCTCGGTCGATCATCCAGATTTTGTTCCCTTGACCTCGCTAAGGTGAAATCTGAGAAAGTGTTATCTTCCTTTGCATCTGCATTATCCATCACCATTCATCATGGTGGTATGTTGTGTTGCCAGGATCCTTGACACGGATATTGGTAAAACCTTGATGAATATGGAAATGCTCAAGTTCTTGAGAGCACGCTCAGGCACTAGGTTCTGATGTTGTCGTTAACTGGAATGTGCCTCCGTTCTCTCAGTTGTTCGATAGCCATCCAATTGGTGGAATCACCTTTGCCGGTGAACCTTCTCCCCAGTTACTAGAATCATTCCCAACATTTGCATTTTGTTCCCAGCTTACACCTCAGTAGCTGTTGTTTAGGATCATCTTCAAAAGTGGACTTACCATGGGTCTCATCCATTTCTGATAATAAGCAAAAATCATCCATTGCTTTGTCTTCAACAAGGTAGTCCACATCATCCATTCTGGTGTGAGTATGCCATTCTTTCGATTTTGTTCAAACGATCGTCTGTGGTTGCCTTAGGATGGTATAGAGAGTTGCAATGGTCTTTGAATCAAAAGTAATTCTTTTTGCCACTTAAGGGAATAGTTCTATGAGTCACCTTCCCAGAGGTGTCCCGTAATGGGATCATGGCAGTTTCTCCTCGCTACTGTGAAACCCTCGTCAATTGTTTCTTCCATCCTTATAAAGGTGTGTTTCATGTCTCAACTCGAGAGATGTTACTATGTCTCATTCCAGGAGTTGATCTTGTGATCATTAAGATGATCCTAAGTTGCTCGAACCCAGGGAGATCGATTCTTCTTAAATTCTTCCTTTCTACTCGGTGTCATGCTGGATGTAGTTCTCAAAGCAAGACGTCGAGATCAAGGTGATGCAATGAATCAATATCCTTGAGAAGGACATCTAGATCGTGAAGGTCGTGTTAGCTTTGTATCCCCTCTGTCTTCTTACCTCGCGTCTTGAATCTCGGGACGAGATTCTTGTTCAGTGGGGGCGAGTTTTCACAGCCCTAGAATTTGATTGCAATTAGTATCATAAGCATCCATGCATCACCTCTATATTTGTTTGAAAGTTGAAATGGGTATGGCAGAAACCCCCAGCACCACTTAATCCTACTAGGGTTACTAAAATATTTTTCAATGATCCTGAAATGCCCTTCAAAAATGTTCATCATCTTTGTCTTGGTCTAAAACCACTGACAAAAATGGTGCAATAATTTCTAGGTCATCCAAAGGTCACTGGATTAAATCATATGTTATTTGAATTTGGGCATTTAAATGCTAGTAAATATTTTAAATGCCCAAGTTATCCTAAACTGAAATGTTCCATGTTGGATATATTCTAAACAGTGGGCATGTTCAGTTTGGTGATTTTTGAAAGGGTCTAAGTATTTTTAGTAAAGCCCTAAAGCCTACAGAAAAATAGAAAACAAATTAAAAGAGAAAGAGGGAGAACCTACCTGGTGGGCCAACCGGCCCACCACTGTAGCAGCCCAGCTGGGCAAAGCCAGCCCAGCCCACCTCCACTTCCCTGTCGTCTTCCACCTCCTGCATGTGGGCAGGAGGGCGTGTGCCCGCGGCACGCACGCGCGCGCCCGGCCACCTCCTGCTTCCCAGGGCGCCCTGAGCCTTCCGTCGCGCCACGCCGCCCCCCCCCCCAAGACCCGTGTGGATCGATCTCTCCTTCCCTCGCTCTCCCCCTCGCCCGTTCCCCGCCATGGCCGAAGCCTCCATGGACGCACCGCCGCCGTTTGCCGCTGCCATCGACCTCCCCACGCCCATCCAGCTATGCCACGGGTTCCGCCTCGACCCTCGCGTCCTCTGCACCAATCCAGGCGCCGCCAGGAGCTCCGTGACGACGACCCCGAGCTCTTCTTCCTCCTCGAACCGGTGGATCACCGCCGGTCGATTCGCGCCATCGAGGACGTCCCCAAGCCCACTGAGCCGCGCTTCGACCTCCCAGTGAGCTCCTCCGTCGTTTCCCCCTAACCCCGTGGACTAGCGCTTGATGTAGCACCACTTTCCATGACGCCCGAAGCACGCCGCCGCACGAACTCGTCGCCGACGAGGCTCCGGTGGCCAATCGGCCCCGTTCATATGCCCGTTGGCTTCGTGAGAGCCTGCAGAACGCATAGGTGCTACCCGTTGATCCTCCCGTGCATGGTGTCGTTGTTTTCATCGGCGCCCGAACTGCGCCCGAACTCCGGCGGCCGCAACCAAGCTCGCCGCCGTCGACTTCGGCCACCCCAGGCCAGGCTACTCCCACCAGGCGACGCGCTGCAACGCCAGCTACCCGTAGAGCCCAACCGCGGCTCAAACCGCGGCCTGTACGCGAAACCCGAGCAACTCCGGCGAGTTTCCGCCACGGATTTGGTCGCCGGCGACTTAACTCCGGCCGTGCCGACGTGGCACCATCATTAGTGGCTAATGACGCCACTAAACTAACCCCTAGCTCGCTGACAGACGGGCCCCACCCGTTAATTAACCACAGGGTTATACCCTATTTAATTTAAGCTAATGACCATGGCCCCACGGGTTAGTTTGACCTGGCCACATCACCGTTGACCTGGTCCCACACGTCAGCCACAGAAACCAGCCCTGGGTCACTGACCAGTGGGCCCCATTGGTCAGCTTTGACCCGGACCAGCCCTGTTGACTTGCTTACGTCACCCTGATGTCATGCTGACGCAGTAATTAATTTCTGTTTTAAAATAATTCAGAAAATTGCCTAAACTTCTAAAAATCATAGAAATTCAACCGTAACTCCAAATAAAATAATTTATATATGTAAAATTATCAGAAAAATCCAAGGAATCTGAATATGGCATTTTCATGCATGTTTGAACAACTTAACCTCACTGTTTCGTCCAAAACATGATAATGCACTATTTGAATTCATCGTTTGAATTTGAATTTGAACCTAGTGTTCAAACCAACTCCATTTAACATGTTGCTAGTTGCATTAGCTCAAACCACAGCATATTGACATGTCATGATCATGCATCATATTGTGCATTGCATTGATTGTGTTTCTTTCTCTGTTGCCGGTATTTGTCCCCTCTCGATAGTCATTGTACCGATGCTGTGATCGTTGACACTGATGAAGACTCAATGTTATCTTCAGAAGTGCCAGGCAAGCAAAACCCCCTTGTTCATTCCGATACAATCCCCCTCTCTCGCTCCTGCTCTCTTTTACTACATTAGGACAACAATGATTCATCTGTTACTTGTTGCGGTAGTTGAACCCCTTATCCTCTGCATGACCTGTCATTGCCACAGTAAATAGATGAAACCCACTAGCATGACTAGGAGTTGTTTGAGCCCTGATGTGCCTACTCATTCATGCTTGTTTGTCATGCCTGCTACTGCTTAAAGTTGAGTCAGGTCTGATTCATCGGGGATGGATCGGAGGCGTGTAAACATGTCCTACAATGTGTGAGCCAAGTGTGTGAACAAGATTTGGTAAAGGTAGCGGTGAGAGGCCATGTAGGAGTACATGGTGGGTTGTCTCATTGAAACCGTTCTTAGGAACTGAGTTCTGTGTTTGTGATCCATGAAACAGTCACTACCACGCATTGGGCCCGAAACCAATGGACCCTCTCGGCTTCTTGATCACCCTTGTCCTCTGTCCAGGAGTTGCAATTAGTTTCTGGTGTTTGTAGGTTATGTGTTGGCGGCCGTGCGTAGCGCTGACCCTAGGGCTGGGCTATGTTGCGGTAGATACACCGTGGCCCGGTGTACCGAGTCACCCGTTTGGTGTCTCGGGAACCCTGTTCACATCGTTCGGGGCCGTATGTGGAAACCTCGGCCGGACTCCCTGCGGATGGAACCTGGATAGGCGATAAACCTGGACTAGAGACTTGAGTGTTTAGGTAGGCCGTGGCCGACACCCTCGTTGGGCTTCCGCTTGAAGGTTGCCGAGTACATGTCGTGTAAATGGCGGTAAGTGGTGAGAGCGTGTGTGAAGAAGTACACCCCTGCAGGGTTAACATCATCTATACGAATAGCCGTGTCCGCGGTAAAGGACTTCTGGGTTGCCTATAACAGTTCATAGACAAGTGGAAGTGGATACCCTAAAAGTCGTAAGATAAGCGTGAGTGCTATGGATGGCCTTCTCGTAGAGAGACGGGAGCGGATCCATAGTGGTGTATTGAATGGTGAATGTGTGGACTCGTGTGCGCCACCTCAAAAGAGTTGCTTGCAGTCGTAGTTCAGGTTAGCCACTGAGTCAAAGCTGGCTTGCTGCAGTTAAACTCCACCCCCCTTGATGATACCCATGCATATGTAGTTTAGATCTGATGTAAGTCTTGCTGAGTACCTTTGTACTCACGTTTGCTTAATTTATGTTTTGCAGAGAGATTTCAGTCTCGCTAGTAGTCCCGCATGGACTTCGACGTTTAGCTTGATACCTCAGCTACGATCTTGTGCCCTCGACAGGATCTGGTAGATAGTCAGGCTTCTTAGCCTTTTCATTTATACATGTCTGTACTCAGACATGTTAAGCTTCCGCATGTGCTTTGCATTGTATGCTATGATTGTTGGGTCATGAGACCCATGCTTGTAATATCTGGCTCTTCGGAGCCTAATGAATTAATACTTGAGTTGTAGAATCTTGTTGTGATGCCATGTTGTATTTACACATATCGAGCATATTGTGTGTATGATTGAAATGCTTGGTATGTGTGGGATCCGACAATCTAGTTGTTTATCCTTGGCAGCCTCTTTTATGTGGAAATGTGGTCTAGTGCTTTCATGGGCCATAGTAGTCCGCTACAGCCTGGTTCACCGGAGTCCTGCTAGCCCAGCACAACTGCTCAGGACACTTGACTGGCCGGCATGTGTTTCACTTCGTTCCTGTGTCTGTCCCTTCGGGGAAATGTCACGCGGTGACATCCGGAGTCCTGCCTAGCCTGCTACAGCCCGGGGTACCGGAGTCCTGTTAGCCCAGTGCTACAGCCCGGATTCACACATTGTTGACCGACATGCTTGAGGTTGATTCATGTATGTCTGTTCCCATGGGTTAGTGCCGCTTTGGTCTCACGACTAGCCATGTCGGCCCGGGTTCTTTGTCATATGGATGCTAGCGACACTATCATATACGTGAGCCAAAAGGCGCAAACGGTCCCGGGCCAGGTAAGGTGGCACCCATGGGGATACCGTGCGTGAGGCCACAAAGTGATATGATGTGTTACATGCTAGATCGGTGTGACTTTGGAATCGGGGTCCTGACAAAATGGAGCATCTGTACCGATTCTCCATGTCTGATAGTGCATTACAAGGTCCAAGTCTCCGCTCCCCTACTCCACCATCCAAGGTGCTTGCTCTAACTTGGCAGTGTGACATATGGTTGCATGTTGCATATGGTGTCTAGCTCGTATTGCTCCTAATTAGTGTAACTTCATCTTCTTAGCTTACACATGATACATGTGAATATGACACGCTTTCCTGTTTTTGGTACATACTATATCTGTCTATCACACCATGTTCTTACATGAAACTACTCTTCTTGTGTATCCTGCATCAGTCACTTATGATGGGACACTGAGGGAGTCCTGGATTAGGGGGTGTCTGGATAGCCGGACTATACCTTCGGCCGGACTCCTAGATTATGAAGATACAAGATTGAAGACTTCGTCTCGTGCCCGGAAGGGACTCTCCTTGGCGTGGAAGGCAAGCTTGGAGACACGGATATGTAGATCTCCTACCATTGTAACCGACTCTATATAACCCTAGCCCTCTCCGGTGTCTATATAACCCGGAGGGTTTTAGTCCATAGGACGAACAACAATCATACCATAGGCTAGCTTCTAGGGTTTAGCCTCTCTGATCTCATGGTAGATCTACTCTTGTACTACCCATATCATCAATATTAATCAAGCAGGACGTAGGGTTTTACCTCCATCAAGAGGGCCCAAACCTGGGTAAAACATCGTGTCCCCTGCCTCATGTTACCATCCGCCTAGACGCACAGTTCGGGACCCCCTACCTGAGATCCGCCGGTTTTGACACCGACATTGGTGCTTTTATTGAGAGTTCCTCTGTGTCATCACTTTTAGGCCCGATGGCTTCTCCGATCATTAACAGCGATGCGATCCAGGGTGAGACCTTTCTCCCCGGACAGATCTTCGTATTTGGCGGCTTTGCACTGCGGGCCAATTCACTTGGCCATCTGGAGCAGATCGAAAGCTACACCCTTGGCCGCCAGGTCAGATTTGGAAGTTTAAACTACACAGCGGACCTTCGCGGAGACTTGATCTTCGACGGATTCGAGCCGCTGCCGAGCGCGCCGCACTGTCACGATGGGCATGATCTAGCTCTGCCGCCGAACAGTGCCCTGGAGGCCACACCCGCATCATCTCCGGCCCTTAATTCGGAGCCAACTGCGCCAATCGAGGATGGGTGGTTGGACACCGCCTCAGGGGCTGCAATCTCTGCGGCCATTGAGCCGAACACCAGCCCTATTCTCTGCGAAGCCCGTGACTCCAAGGAGTCGGACTCCTCTCCAGACTCCGAGCCCTCCGCGCCCCTACCGATCGAACCCGATTGGGCGCCGATCATGGAGTTCACCGCCGCGGACATCTTTCAGCACTCGCCCTTTGGCGATATTCTGAATTCACTAAAGTCTCTCTCTTTAGGAGAGCCCTGGCTGGACTATGGTCAGCAAGGTTGGGATGCGGATGATGAAGAAATTCAAAGCCCACCCACCACCCATTTCGTAGCCACTGTCGATGATTTAACCGACATGCTCGACTTCGACTCCGAAGACATCGACGGTATGGACACCGATGCAGGAGACGATCAAGAACCAGCGCCTATAGGGCACTGGAAAGCCACCTCGTCATATGATATATACATGGTGGACACCCCAAAAGAAGGCAATGGCAATGTAACAGCAGAGGATGACCCCTCCAAGAAGCAGCCTAAGCGCCGGCGTGAACGGCGCCGCTCTAAATCCCGCGAAAGCAAAAATGGTGATTCCTACACGGGAGATAATAACACCCCGGACAGTGCCGAAGACAACCACCTCCAGCAAAATTCAGCACAGGAGGATGGAGAAGCCAGCCCTCATGAGAGAGCGGCAGACAAAGAGGTCGAGGACGATAATTATATGCCTCCCTCCGAAGACGAGGCAAGCCTCGACGACGACGAATTTGTCGTGCCGGAGGATCCCGTCGAACAAGAACGTTTCGAACGCAGGCTTATGGCCACGGCGAGCAGCTTCAAGAAAAAACAGCAACAACTTAGAGCTGATCAAGATTTGCTAGCCGACAGATGGACTGAGGTCCTTGCGGCCGAAGAGTATGAACTCGAACGCCCCTCCAAGAGCTACCCAAAGCGTAGGCTGCTACCCCGATTAGAGGAGGAAGCACCTAAACCTACATCACCAGCGCATGATGCGGCCGACCGGCCACCCCGTGGCCGCGACAGAGAGGCCTCTAGGCCCTCCACTCAAGCCGCACCCTGGCGCCGCTCAAAAAATACCAAGGCACGGGAAAATGCGCCAGACCTGCGAGATATATTGGAGGACAAGGCAAGGCAAACAAGGTCGATCTATGGATCGCGTGGGCACCCCACGGCATGAGACGGTAATCGTCACTCCGGATACAGTCAATCTGGCCGGGCCGAACACAGTAGACAAAGCTCGTTTGAGCTACGTCGTGATATATCCCAATAGAGAGGCGCCGCACACCCACTATGCTTCACAGATGAAGTATTGGATCATCAAATCCCTGAGGGTTTCAAACCTGTGAACATCGAATCATATGATGGCACAACAGATCCTGCGGTATGGATCGAGGACTATCTCCTTCATATCCACATGGCCCGCGGTGATGACCTACACGCCATCAAATACCTCCCACTCAAGCTTAAAGGACCAGCTCGGCATTGGCTTAACAGCTTGCCAGCAGAATCAATTGGTTGTTGGGAGGACCTGGAAGCCGCATTCCTCGACAATTTCCAGGGCACTTATGTGCGACCACCAGACGCCGATGACCTTAGCCACATAATTCAGCAGCTAGAAGAATTGGCCAAACAATTCTGGACACGGTTCCTAACCAAGAAAAATCAAATCGTCGACTGTCCAGACGTAGAGGCCCTAGCAGCCTTCAACCATAACATCCGCGACGAGTGGCTTGCACACCACCTAGGACAGGAAAAGCCGAAATCTATGGCAGCCCTCATGACACTTATGACCCGCTTTTGTGCGGAAGAAGACAGCTGGCTAGCTTGCAGCAATAACATGACCAAGAACCCTGGTAATTCAGATACCAAGGACAGCAGTGGCAGGTCGCGTCGCAACAAGCAAAAGCGCCGCATTAACGGCGACAATGCTGAGGATATGATAGTTAATGCCGGATTCAGAGGCCCTAAACCTGGTCAACGGAAAAAGCCATTCAACAGAAATACTCCGGGCCCGTCCAGTTTGGACCGAATACTCGACCGCTCATGCCAGATCCATGGCACCCCCGAAAAACCAGCCAATCACACCAACAGGGATTGTTGGGTGTTCAAGCAGGTAGGCAAGTTAAATGCCGAAAGCAGAGACAAGGGGCTGCATAGCGATGACGAGGAGGAGCCCCGGCCGCCGAACAACAGTGGACAGAAAGGTTTTCCCCCACAAGTGCGGACGGTGAACATGATATACGCAACCCACGTCCCTAAGAGGGAGCGGAAGCATGCGCTAAGGGATGTATATGCGATGGAGCCAGTTGCCCCAAAGTTCAACCCATGGTCTTCCTGCCCGATCACTTTTGATCGAAGGGACCACCCCACTAGCACCCGTCATGGCGGATTCGCCGCATTGGTTCTAGAACCAATTATTAACGGATTTCACCTCACTAGAGTCCTTATGGACGGCGGCAGCAGCCTGAACCTGCTTTACCAGGATACAGTGCGGAAAATGGGCATCGATCCCTCGAGGATTAAACCCACTAAAACAACCTTTAAAGGCGTCATACCAGGTGTAGAGGCCAACTGTACAGGCTCAGTTACACTTGAAGTAGTCTTCGGATCTCCGGATAATTTCCGAAGCGAGGAGTTAATCTTCGACATAGTCCCGTTCTGTAGTGGCTATCACGCACTGCTCGGGCGAACCGCATTTTCCAAGTTCAATGCGGTGCCGCACTACGCATACCTCAAGCTCAAGATGCCAGGCCCTCGAGGAATCATAACGGTTAATGGAAACACCGAACGCTCTCTCCGAATGGAGGAGCATACGGTGGCTATCGCAGCGAAAGTACAAAGCAGCCTCTCAAGGCAATTCTCTAGTCCGGCCATTAAACGTCTGGACACCGTCAAGCGCGCCCGGAGTAACCTACAACAAGACCGTCGGGCATGTTCCGAGCAAGCGTAGCAATGCGGCCCAAACCCCAGCCCTCGCGAACTTGCGAAACCAGTGTTGCGCGTACATAACTACGCCCTGGAAATACCATGGGCAAAAGGGGAGGGGCACCATCCTGGCACGCCCGAAACGCGGCTTAAACCGCACTAGGGGTTTCTGATTTCTTAATTTTCTCTTATTTTCAGGACTCCATTCTTCGGAAGGCTTGTCCGGCAGTACAATTGCCGCACAAACGATACAACCAGGGAAGCAGAAAACTATGCCGCACTATGGAACTCTAAGGTTGTCTCTATAACGAGCAGTATACCTGTTTCACATAACATTCCACAGCTTGCCCCTGGAAAGGACATGTTAAATAGTCCCATCTTTTGCTTGTTGCAGTATTTGTATCGTTCTGGTTTTATCGCAGCTTTTTTAAATAAACAATGCATAGCTTCCGTCTATTAGTGCATTACTCTTTTTTTATGAATATATGTTCATTAATGACATGTTGCACCCGTACACTTTGGTACGGCCAATACGCCAGGGGCTTAAGTACCCCACAATACGGTGTGAGAAGTCCGAACACTTTCACAAGTGCGGCACCCCGAACTTATAGCATTATATGCATCGGCTCCGAATCATGTCTTGGGTCAATAGTTGGGTTTGCTCGGCTCCTATGTTTTGGTACCTTACGTTCCGTTATATCGGCTAAGGTAGCACTAGGAGAACTACTGCGATTGTGCCCCAGTTGAGCTAGGCTAAGCACCTCAGTAGAGAAAGCTAAAACTGACCGTCATGATGAGGCGAGAGTTGGTCGCTGTTTGAGAGGTGTTTTCGAGTCCCTAAAGACTTATGCCGCTTAGAGCGAGGAGTCGGCTTTGTCCGGCCTAGGCGTGGATAGCGCCCCGAACTCGATCTTCTGAACACTAGGGGCTTCGCCGAAATTTAAAATTATAGAATTCTATGGCTAAGTGAGAGTGTTCAAGCATTATAGTCCGATTGCCTTGTTCATTGTGTTGAGCGCCTCCCTCGAAGGACCCAAGAATGGGAAAAAGAGCGCTCATGTTTATCCCGAACACCCCAGCACTCGTGCCATGGGGGCAGAAGCCGACGACTCGCCATCTCTCAAATTTAATAAACGGCCTCATAGAAGGTAATATTTTAAATTCAAAAAGCATTGCTTAGCGCACATGAACAAGTTTTTAGCGCACAGGACAAAATGAGCGAGTTTACTAAAAAATTACATCCATGGAACATTCATCCGCCACAAGGCGGGCACCCTTCAGAACGCCCTCATAGTACATCTCGGGCTTGCGATGCTCCTTGCCCGGCGGTGGCCCGTCCTTCACAAGCTTCTCAGCATCCATCTTGCCCTAGTGCACCTTCGCACGGGCAAGCGCCCTCCGGGCACCCTCGATGCATATGGAGCGCTTGATGACTTCGAGCCTTGGACAGGCCTCCACCAGCCGCCTCACCAGCCCGAAGTAGCTCCCAGGCATGGCCTCTCCAGGCCATAGCCGGACTATGAGGCCCTTCATGGCCTGTTCGGCCACCTTATGGAGCTCGACCAGCTATTTCAGCTGGTCGCTTAAGGGCACCGGGTGTTCGGCCTCAGCATACTGAGACCAGAACACCTTCTCCGTCGAGCTTCCCTCCTCGGCTCGGTAGAAGGCGGTGGCATCCGACACGCTACGGGGCAAGTCTGCGAATGCTCCTGGAGGGCTCTTCACTTTTACGTGCTTACTTTGCATAAAGAATGCCTTACCCGCCGCTATCTTTTTTATTGCCTCAACCTCCTGGAGGGCCTTCTGGGCTTCGGCCTTGGCAGACTTGGCATCTTCAATGGCCGCCGCGAGCTCAGACTCTCGCATCTTCGAGTCAAGCTCCAAACTCTCATGTTTTTTCATGAGAGCCCGGAGCTCTTGCCGCACCTCGCCAACTTGCGTCTCATACTTCTCCCGGTCGGTGCGCTCCGTGGCCGCCCTCTTCTCGGCCTTGGACAGCGCTTGCTTAAGGGTCGACACCTCAATTGTGGCCCCTACAATAGCAGCGTTAATCCTGTCACTTTTTGCAATTGCACCTTTCACATATTTCAATAAGGTATTTCTTACCTTCCTTCTCCTCAAGCTGCTGCTTGGCTAGGCCGAGCTCTTGCTCGGACCGCTCGAGGTTCTACTTCAGGGTGCCCACCTCCGCTGTCAGTGCGGCGGATGCTAGCAGCGAAGCCTGCATACGCATATTGACTTACTTTGGTTAGACTCCTGCGAATGTTATTAGATCCTCTATTCAGCTTTTCTTTCCGAACGCCGAACAGAGCATCAGGGGCTACTGTCTATGCGGTAATATTTTTACATATTCCTTACTTACCTCAAAGCCTGTTAGAAGGCTGGCACAGGCTTCAGTCAGTCCGCTCTTTGTAGACTGAACCTTCTGGATCACCGCACTCATAATAGTGTGGTGCTCCTCGTCGATGGAGGCGCCGTTAAGCACCTCCAGCAAATTGTCCGGTGCCTCCGGTTGGACGGAGGTCACCGGCTCAGTAGGCTTGGTCCTCTTGAAAGGAGGCTGCCTACCGGAGTCCGAAACCGTTGAAGGTTCCGGTGCGGTGTCTGGCTCAAAGCCGGACTTAGAGCCCTTGGGGGTTCTATCCCCTTCACGCCTGGAGTCCGGGAGGTCGCCTTGCGGCGCCTCCAGGACCACCTCCTCCTGGCTTGGAACCTGTTGGGACGCCACCTCGGCGCCGTCCGTAGGGTGGGGGGAGGTAACCGCCGGAAGCGAATTCACATCCGACGAATCCAGGGAGCCGCTCGATGACTCGTCGAGCCCGGCCTTGGGTGGACTGCATAGACATGTTCGACGTAAGGAAAAGCTATGCAATGGGGGAATACTATGAATCACTTTGGTAGCCGGATACTTACGATCTCGCCAGGGGCTTGGCCCTGTGCGGCCACTCCTCTTTGCCGTCGTCGGTGTTGGTGGAGTAGTTCGGAGGAGGGCTCTTCCCCCTCTTGGACCCTTCGGCCTCCCCAGTTGGGACGGCCTTCCTTTTCTTCCCTCCCCCCGCTGGAGGGGGAGAGGTCTCTTCTTCCTCCTCCTCGTCTTCATGGGAGGAGTGCGCCTTGGAGTCGTCGGATGATGAATCCGACACCTCCTGGCGCCGGGCACTCTTTCGAGTCCCCGTGGCCTTCTTCCTGGCCTTCTTCTCTGGCACCACGTTGGGTGCCGGAACCAGCAGCCTCGCCAAGCGAGCATCCGCTGGGCCTTCGGGCAAAGGAGCCGGACAGTTGATCTGTCCGGACGTCTCCTGCCAATCCTGTCAAAGGTAAGGGAGCTTAGATCCCGCATGGAGTCAAACTATGAAAGACTAATACCCTGTAAAAGGTAAAAACAGCATACCGCATGAGCGTGACGCTGCGTGCTGAATCCGCGATCCTCGGTAGCGGATGCGGGGGCCTCGGCGCCCTTGAAAAGCACCTTCCAGGCATCTTCGTATGTCGTGTCGAAGAGCCTGCTTAGAGTTTGGTGTCGCACCGGGTCGAACTCCCACAGGTTGAAAGCCTGTTGTTGACACGGGAGGATCCGGCGGATGAGCATAACCTGGACTACGTTCACAAGTTTGAGCTTCTTGTCCACCAGGGTTTGGACGCATGTTTGGAGTTCGATCAGCTCTCCTTTTTTACCCCACGACATGCCCGTCTCTTTCCAGGAGGCGAGCCGCGTAAGGGGTCCGGATCGGAACTTGGGGGCCGCGACCCATTCAGGGTCGTGCGGCTCGGTGATGTAAAACCACCCTGATTGCCACCCCTTTAGGGACTCCACGAAGGAGCCCTCGAGCCATAGGACGTTGGGCATCTTGCCCACCATGGCGCCTCCGCACTGCGCCTGGGTGCCGCGCACCACCTTCGGCTTGACATTGAAAGTCTTGAGCCATAGGCCGAAATGGGGGCGGATGCGGAAGAAAGCCTCGCACACGACGATGAACACCGAGATGTTGAGGACAAAGTTCGGGGCCAGATCATGGAAATCCAGGCCATAGTAGCACATGAGCCCCCGGACAAATGGGTGGAAAGGGAAGCCCAATCCGTGGAGGAAATGAGGGAGGAACACCACCCTCTCATGGGGCCTAGGGGTGGGGATGAGCTGCCCCTCTTCGGGAAGCCGGTGCGCAATGTTGTTAGACAAGTATCCGGCCTTCCTCAGTCTTTTGATGTGTCCCTCCGTGACGGAGGAGACCATCCACTTGCCTCCCGCTCCGGACATGGCTGGAGAAGGTTGAGGTGGGGTGTGCAGACTTGAGCACTAGAGCTCGAGTGCGCGGAAATGGATAGGCAAAGGAGGAAGAAGGCGTGGATGAAAAGGTGGATCCTTATCCCCTTATATGGGCGGACGCGACTGTGGGTCCCACCAGCCTGGTAAAACTCGCCTATCTCCCAAGCGCCGTAATCAATGGCGCGGTTGGGTTACCCACACCCGTATTGATGAGAATCCCAGAATAAGGGGACACGATCTCTGCTTTGACAAGACGTGCCAAGGAAACCGCCTCACTAAACGCGCTGAGGTGGAACAGTAAAACGATTCGAATAAAGACTTGGCCGTGGTGTGATGTCACACTACGGAATACGTCAGCAGATTAGATTTGTGTAAATATTATTCTCTCTATGGCAATATGTGGAAACTTATTTTGCAGAGCCGGACACTACCTTTGTGTTCAAAATCTTCTATGAAGTACTTGGAGGAGGAACCCACCTTGCAATGCCGAAGACAATCTGCGTGCTGGACTCGTCGTCATTGAAGCCTGGTTCAGGGGCTACTGAGGGAGTCCTGGAATAGGGGGTGTCCGGATAGCCAGACTATACCTTCGGCCAGACTCTTGGATTATGAAGATACAAGATTGAAGACTTCGTCCCATGCCCGGAAGGGACTTTCCTTGGCATGGAAGGCAAGCTTGGCGATACGGATATGTAGATCTCCTACCATTGTAACCGACTCTGTGTAACCCTAGCCCTCTCCGGTGTCTATATAAACCGGAGGGTTTTAGTCCATAGGACGAACAACAATCATACCATAGGCTAGCTTCTAGGGTTTAGCCTCTCTGATCTCGTGGTAGATCTACTCTTGTACTACCCATATCATCAATATCAATCAAGCAGGACATAGGGTTTTACCTCCATCAAGAGGGCCCGAACCTGGGTAAAACATCGTGTCCCCTGCCTCCTGTTACCATCCGCCTAGACGCACAGTTCGGGACCCCCTACCGAGATCCGCCGGTTTTGACACCAACAAACACTTTTAAGTTGGCAGTGTGATATTGGTTTGCGTCTTGAATATGATTTCTAGCATGTATTGCTTCTAGTTTGATGAACGCCACCTATGACGAGACAGTTTTAACTTGGCAGAGTGATATTGACTGCACCTTCCATATGGTGTCTTGCAGTGTTTCTAATTTGTTGAAGTGCCTTCTGCTTAGTTACCACATCATAGGTGTGAATATGTCAAGCCGTCCATTTTTTCGTACATATTCCATCCTCGTATCATGACTTTACCTTTCATCAGAGTAGTGTTTGTTAGTATCATGCATGAATGAGTTCTGAAGAGCGAATGATATTCCTTTTTCTTGTTGGTATGACCTCACAATGCAAAATCAATAAAGCTGAAAGAAATTGGCAAGGCATTGGATGATGGTGGTCCTTCCGAGCAACTGAAACGGAGGTTCTCTACAGATTCTACTCCTCCATCCTCCCAACAAGATTCGCAAGACAACGCAAGGCTAGACAGTCAACGTAGCTGTGTAGATGATGAGCACATCTCCCCTACTCCACCATCACAGGTGCTTGCTCTAAATTGGCACTATTATATGTGGTTGCATGTTGCGTATGATGTCTAGCTTGTATTGCTTCTAACTTTGTTGAATTGCATCTGCTTACTTTACACATAATGCATGTGAATATGACATGTGTTCCTGTTTCTACATCAGACTACTATTCTTGCATATCCCGCATCAGTCACTTATGATAAGGCACCTTTAAGTCGCCACTATGATATTGGTTGTGTCTTGCATATGATTTCTAGCATGTACTGCTTCTAATTTGTTGAAACACCATACAGTTTGAACTTGGCAGAGTGATATTGGTTGCATCTTTCATATGGTGTCTAGCTTGCAGTGCTTCTAATTTGTTGAAATGCGTTCTGCTTAGTTACCACATCATAGGTGTGAATATGTCACACCATCCTGTTTTTCATACATATTCCATCCGCGCGTCATGTGTTTGCCTTTCATCCGAGTAGTGTTCATCAATATCATGCATGAATGAGTTCTGAAGAGAAAAATCATTACAGCTGAAGGAAATTAGTCCGGCAGTGGATGGTGGTGGTCCTTCGGAGCAACTCAAACAGGGGGTCTCTACAGATTCTACTCCGCCATCCTCCCAACAAGATTCACAAGACAACACAAGGCTGGACAGTCAACGTAGTTGTGTAGATGATGAGCACATCTCCCCTACTCCACCATCACAGGTGCTTGCTCTAACTTGACACTATTATATGTGGTTGCATGTTGCGTATGATGTCTAGCTTGTATTGCTTCTAACTTGAATTGCATCTGCTTACTTTACACATAATGCATGTGAATATGACACATGTTCCTGTTTCTAGAACATACGTGTACATGATGAGCACATCTCCCCTACTCCACCATCACAGGTGCTTGCTCTTACTTGGAACTGTTATACGTGGTTGCGTTTTCTGTATGATGTCTAGTTTGTATTGCTTCTGATTATGTTGAATTGCATCTGCGTAGCTTACAACTTATACCTGCAACGATCACTTACCCATAAGACACAATTAACTTGGGACTGTGATGTAGGTTGCATCTTGCATTGTCTTCTTGCTTGTACTGCTTCTAATTTCTTGAAATGGCTCTTACGACGAGACACTTTTTATCTGATAGAGTGATATTGGTTGCATGTTCATATGGTGCCTAGCTTTCATTTCTTCTAATTTTATTGAAATGCCTTCCGCTTACTGTTTTTTCATACATATTCCGTCCTCCTATTGTACGTGTGAATATGAAACGCTGTCTTTTTTTGTATATATTCCATCCTCCTATCCTGCGCTTGCCTTACATCAAAGTAGTGTTTGTCTGTATCATGCATCAACCAGTTATGCAGAGCTAATTTTATTCATCTTCTTGTGGTTTTGACTTCATACGGCAATATCAGAAAATAGGAAGGAAAAGAGTAAGTTAGGGGATGTTGGTGGTCCTCCCCACCGACGCAAACAGAGACTCTCTAGATTTGCCACTGCTACTGCTAATGAAGTTGAAGTCCCAAGTCTACATGATGAGTTCATCTCCCGTACTCCACCATCGCAGGTGCTTGCTCTAAGTTGACAGAGTGATAATTGGTTTCATGTTGCATATGTTGTCTAGCCTGTATTTCTTCTATTTTGACTAAATTGCACCTGCTGAGTTTATACGTTATACATGTGCATATGACATGGCTTTCTGTGTCTAGAATACACTGCATCTATCTATCATACCATGTTCTTACATCATAATACTGTTGTTGTGTATCCTACATCAGTCACTCATGATTGGACGCTTCTAACACGGCAGTTTGATAGTGGTTGCATCTTGCATTGATTTCTACGTTGTATTGCTTCTAATTTTTTGAATTGCCACTTATGACAAGACACTTTTAACTTGGCAGAGTAATATTGGTTGCATCTTTCATATGGTGTCTAGCTTGCATTACTTCTATTTTCTTGAAAATCCTTCTACTTACTTTGCACATCGTAGCTGTGAATATGTCATGTCGTCTTGTTTTTCTTACATATTCCATCCTCATACGGTTGTCTTACATCAAAGTATTGCTTGTCTGTATCATGCATCCATGAGTTCTGAAGAGTGATTTTATTCTTTTGTGTTGTGGGTACAGCTTGACATGGCAAAGTCAAAAAAGAGCAAGGAAAATAATATAGTAGGGAGTGTTGTTACTCGTCGGGTGAAACGGAAAAGGTTCTGCCGTCGAGATTCTGCTGGTACAAGCAAAACATGATCACACCTTAGTACTCTTTGGGTGTTAATCACATAGATATGTGAACTAGATTGCTGACTCTAGTAATCCCTTTGAGTGTTGGTCACATGACGATGTGAACTATGGGTGTTAATCACATGGTGATGTGAACCATTGCTGCTAAATCACATGGCGATGTGAACTAGATTATTGACTCTAGTGCAAGTGGGAGACTGAAGGAAATATGCCCTAGAGGCAATAATAAAGTTATTATTTATTTCCTTATATCATGATAAATGTTTATTATTCATGCTAGAATTGTATTAACCGGAAACATAATACATGTGTGAATACATAGACCAACAGAGTGTCACTAGTATGCCTCTACTTGACTAGCTCGTTAATCAAAGATGGTTATGTTTCCTAACCATGAACAAAGAGTTGTTATTTGATTAACGAGGTCACATCATTAGTTGAATCATCTGATTGACATGACCCATTCCATTAGCTTAGCACCCGATCGTTTAGTATGTTGCTATTGCTTTCTTCATGACTTATACATGTTCCTATAACTATGAGATTATGCAACTCCCGTTTACCGGAGGAACACTTTGGGTACTACCAAACGTCACAACGTAACTGGGTGATTATAAAGGAGTACTACAGGTGCCTCCAATGGTAGATGTTGGGTTGGCGTATTTCGAGATTAGGGTTTGTCACTCCGATTGTCGGAGAGGTATCTCTGGGCCCTCTCGGTAATATACATCACATAAGCCTTGCAAGCATAATAACTAAGATGTTAGTTATGAGATGATGTATTACGGAACGAGTAAAGAGACTTGCCAGTAACGAGATTGAACTAGGTATTGGATACCGATGATCGAATCTCGGGCAAGTAACATACCGATGACAAAGGGAACAACGTATGTTGTTATGCGGTCTGACCGATAAAGATCTTCGTAGAATATGTAGGAGCCAATATGGGCATCCAGGTCCCGCTATTGGTTATTGACCGGAGACGTGTCTCGGTCATGTCTACATTGTTCTCGAACCGTAGGGTCCGCACGCTTAATGTTACGATGACAGTTATTATGAGTTTATGCATTTTGATGTACCAAAGGTTGTTCGGAGTCCCGGATGAGATCACGGACATGACGAGGAGTCTCGAAATGGTCGAGATGTAAAGATTGATATATTGGAAGCCTATGTTTGGACATCGGAAGTGTTCCGGGTGAAATCGGGATTTTACCGGATTACCGGGAGGGTTACCGGAACCCCCCGGGAGCCAAATGGGCAAACATGGGCCTTAGTGGAAAGGTGAGAGGGCAGCCCACATAGGGCTGCGCCTCCCCCCCTCTCCCTAGTCCTATTAGGACTAGGAGAGGGGCCGGCCACCTCTCTCTCTCTCTCCCCTTTAAAGGATTCCTAGTTGGACTAGGATTGGAGGGGGGAGTCCTACTCCCGGTAGGAGTAGGACTCCTCCTGCGCCTCCTCCTCTTTGGCCGGCCAGCCCCCCTCCCTCCAACCTTTATATACGGGGGCAGGGGACACCCCAAGACACACAAGTTGATCCTTGAGATCGTTCCTTAGCCGTGTGCGGTGCCCCCTGCCACCAAATTCCACCTCGATCATACCGTTGTAGTGCTTAGGCGAAGCCCTGCATCGGTAGTACATCAAGATCGTCACCACGCCGTCGTGCTGACGGAACTCTTCCTCGACGCTTTGCTGGATCGGAGCCCGAGGATTGTCATCGAGCTGAACGTGTGCTAAGAACTCGGAGGTGCCGGAGTAACGGTGCTTGGATCGGTCGGATCGGGAAGAAGACGTACGACTACTTCCTCTACGTTGTGTGATCGCTTCCGCAGTCGGTCTGCGTTGGTACGTAGACAACACTCTCCCCTCTCGTTGCTGTGCATCACCATGATCTTGCGTGTGCGTAGGAAAATTTTCGAAATTACTACGTTCCCCAACAGTGGCATCCGAGCCTAGGTTTTATGGTTTGATGTTATATGCACGAGTAGAACACAAGTGAGTTGTGGGCGATACAAGTCATACTGCCTACCAGCATGTCATACTTTTGTTCGGCGGTATTGTTGGACGAGACGATCCGGACCAACCTTACGCGTACTCTTACGCGAGACCGGTTCCCTCGACGTGCTTTGCACATAGATGGCTTGCGGAAGACTGTCTCTCCAACTTTAGTTGAACCAAGTGTGACTACGCCCGGTCCTTGAGAAGGTTAAAACGGAGTCTATTTGACGAACTATCGTTGTGGTTTTGATGCGTAGGTCAGATGAGTTCTTACTTAAGCCCGTAGCAGCCACGTAAAACTTGCAACAACAAAGTAGAGGACGTCTAACTTGTTTTTGCAGGGTATGTTGTGATGTGATATGGTCAAGGCATGACGCTGATTTTATTGTATGAGATGATCATGTTTTGTAACCGAGTTATCGGCAACTGGCAGGAGCCATATGGTTGTCGCTTTATTGTATGCAATGCAATCGCGATGTAATGCTTTACTTTATTACTAAGCGGTAGTGATAGTCGTGGAAGCATAAGATTGGCGAGATGACAACGATGCTACGATGGAGATCAAGGTGTCGCGCCAGTGACGATGGTGATCATGACGGTGCTTCGGAGATGGAGATCACAAAGCACAAGATGATGATGGCCATATCATATCACTTATATTGATTGCATGTGATGTTTATCCTTTTATGCATCTTATCTTGCTTTGATTGACGGTAGCATTATAAGATGATCTCTCACTAAATTATCAAGAAGTGTTCTCCCTGAGTATGCACCGTTGCAAAAGTTCTTCGTGCTGAGACACCACGTGATGATCGGGTGTGATAGGCTCTACGTTCAAATACAACGGGTGCAAAACAGTTGCACACGCGGAATACTCAGGTTATACTTGACGAGCCAAGCATATACAGATATGGCCTTGGAACACGGAGACCGAAAGGTCGAGCGTGAATCATATAGTAGATATGATCAACATAACGATGTTCACCATTGAAAACTACTCCATCTCACGTGATGATCGGTTATGGTTTAGTTGATTTGGATCACGTGATCACTTACAGGATTAGAGGGATGTCTATCTAAGTGGGAGTTCTTAAGTAATATGATTAAATTGAACTTAAATTTATCATGAACTTAGTCCTGGTAGTATCTTGCAAATCATGTTGTAGATCAATAGCTCGCGTTGTTGCTTCCCTATGTTTATTTTGATATGTTCCTAGAGAAAATTATGTTGAAAGATGTTAGTAGAAATGATGCGGATTGGATCCGTGATCTGAGGTTTATCCTCATTGCTGCACAGAAGAATTATGTCCTTGATGCATCGCTAGGTGACAGACCTATTGCAGGAGCAGATGCAGACGTTATGAACGTTTGGCTAGCTCAATATGATGACTACTTGATAGTTTAGTGCACCATGCTTAACAGCTTAGAATCGGGACTTCAAAGACGTTTTGAACGTCATGGACCATATGAGATGTTCAAGGAGTTGGAGTTAATATTTCAAGCAAATACCCGAGTTGAGAGACATGAAGTCTCCAGCAAGTTCTATAGCTAAAAGATGGAGGAGAATCGCTCAACTAGTGAGCATGTGCTCAGATTGTCTGGGTACTACAATCGCTTGAATCAAGTGGGAGTTAATCTTCCAGATAAGATAGTGATTGACAGAATTCTCTAGTCATCATCACTAAGTTAGTAGAACTTCGTGATGAACTATAATATGCAAGGGATAACGGAAACAACTCCCAAGCTCTTCGTGATGCTGAAATCAACGAAGGTAGAAATCAAGAAAAACATCAAGTGTTGATGGTTGACAAGACCACTAGTTTCAAGAAAAGGGCAAAGGGAAGAAGGGGAACTTCAAGAAGAACGGCAAGCAAGTTGCTGCTCAAGTGAAGAAGCCCAAGTCTGATCCTAAGCCTGAGACTAAGTGATTCTGCTGCAAAGGGACTGGTCACTGGAAGCGGAACTACCCCAAGTGATTGGCGGATAAGTAGGATGGCAAAGTGAACAACAGTATATTTGATATACATGTTATTGATGTGTACTATACTAGTGTTTATAGCAACCCCTCAGTATTTGATGCTAGTTCAGTTGCTAAGATTAGTAACTCGAAACGGGAGTTGCAGAATAAACAGAGACTAGTTAAGGGTGAAGTGACGATGTGTGTTGGAAGTAGTTCCAAGATTGATATGATCATCATCGCACACTCCCCTATACTTTCGGGATTAGTGTTGAACTTAAATAAGTGTTATTTGGTTTTTGCGTTGAGCATGAATATGATTTGATCATGTTTATTGTAATACGGTTATTCATTTAAGTAAAAGAATAAACTGTTGTTCTCTTTACATGAATAAAACCTTATATGGTTACACACCCAATGAAAATAGTTCATTGGATCTCGATCTTAATAATACACATATTCATAATATTGAAACCAAAAGATGCAAAGTTAATAATGATAGTGCAACTTATTTGTGGCACTGCTGTTTAGGTCATATTGGTATAAAGCGCATGAAGAAACTCCATGCTGATGGGCTTTCGGAATCACTTGATTATGAATCACTTGATGCTTGCGAACCATGCCTTTTGGGCAAGATGACTAAAACGCCGTTCTCCGGAACAATGGAGCGAGAAAAGATTTATTGGAAATCATACATACTGATGTATGTGGTCCGATAAATATTGCTCGCGACAGGTATCATTATTTTCTGATCTTCACAGATGATTTGAGCAGATATGAGTATATCTACTTGATGAAACATAAGTCTGAAACATTTGAAAAGTTCAAAGAATTTCAGAGTGAAGTGGAAAATCATCGTGACAAGAAAATAAAAGTTTCTACGATATGATCGCAGAGGTAAAATATTTGAGTTACGAGTTTGGTCTTAAAACAATGTGGAATAGTTTCACAAAATCATGCCACATGGAACACCACAGCATAATGGTGTGTCCGAACGTCATAACCGTACTTTATTGGATATAGTGCAATCTATGATGTATCTTACCGATCTACCACTATCGTTTTGGGGTTATGCATTAGAGACAGCTGCATTCACGTTAAATAGGGCACCATCTAAATCCGTTGAGATGACACCGTGTGAACTATGGTTTGGCAAGAAACCTAAGCTGTCATTTCTTAAAAATTTGGGGTTGCGATGCTTATATGAAAAGGTTTCATCCTGATAAGCTCAAACTCAAACGGAGAAGTGCGTCTTCATAGGATATCCAAAGGAAACTATTGGATAAACCTTCTATCACAGATCCGAAGGCAAGACTTTTGTTGCTAAAATTCGGAAACTTTCTGGAGAAGGAGTTTCTCTCGAAAGAAGTGAGTGGGAGGAAAGTAGAACTTAACGAGGTAACTGTACCTGCTCCCTTATTGGAAAGTAGTACATCACAGAAAAATGTTTCTGTGACACCTACACCAGTTAGTGAGGAAGCTAATGATGATGATCATGAAACTTCAGAACAAGACACTACTGAACCTCGTAGATCAACCAGAGTAAGATCCGCGCCAGAGTGGTACGGTAATCCTGTTCTGGAAGTCATGCTACTAGATCATGATGATCCTACGAACTATGAAGAAGCGATGGTGAGCCCAGATTCCGCAAAGTGGCTTGAAGCCATGAAATCTGAGATATGATCCATGTATGAGAACAAAGTATGGACTTTAGTTGACTTGCCCGATGATCGGCAAGCCATAGAAAATAAATGGATCTTCAAGAGGAAGACGGACGCTGATAGTAGTGTTACTATCTACAAAGCTAGAATTGTCGCAAAAGGTTTTCGACAAGTTCAAGGTGTTGACTACGATGAGATTTTCTCACTCGTATCTATGCTTAAGTCTGTCCGAATCATGTTAGTAATTGCCGCGTTTTATGAAATCTGGCAAACGGATAAACAAAACTGCATTCCCTAATGGATTAATTAAAGAAGAGTTGTATATGATGCAACCAGAAGGTTTTGTCAATCCAAAAGGTGCTAACAAAATGTGCAAGCACCAGCGATCCATCTGTGGACTGGTGCAAGCATCTCGGAGTTGGAATATATGCTTTGATGAGTTGATCAAAGCATATAGTTTTATACAGACTTGCGGTGAAGCCTGTATTTACGAGAAAGTGAGTGGGAGCACTACAGCATTTCTGATAAGTATATGTGAATGACATATTGTTGATCGGAAATAATGTAGAATTATTCTGTAAAGCATAAAAGGAGTGTTTGAAAGGAGTTTTTCAAAGAAAGACTTCGGTAAAGCTGCTTACATATTGAGCTTCAAGATCTATAGAGATAGATCAAGACGCTTGATAAGTTTTTCAATAAGTACATACCTTGACAAGATTTTGAAGTAGTTCAAAATGGAACAGTCAAAGAAAAAGTTTCTTGCCTGTGTTACAAGGTGTGGAGTTGAGTAAAGACTCAAAGCCCGACCACGGCAGAAGATAGAAAGAGAATGAAAGTCATTCCCTATGCCTCATTCATAGGTTCTATAAAGTATGCCATGCTGTGTACCGGATCTATTGTATACCCTGCACTGATTTGGCAAGGGAGTACAATAGTGATCTAGGAGTAGATCACTGGACAGCGGTCAGAATTATCCTTAATGAAATAAGGAAATGTTTCTCGATTATGGACGTGACAAAAAGGTTCGTCGTAAAGGGTTACGTCGATGCAAGTTTTTGACACTGATCTAGATGATTCTAAATCTGGATACATATTGAAAGTGGGAGCAATTAGCTAGAGTAGCTCCGTGTAGAGCATTGTAGACATAGAACTTGCAAAATACTTACGGATCTGAATGTGACAGACCCGTTGACTAAAATTATCTCACAAGCAAAACATGATCACACCTTAGTACTCTTTGGGTGTTAATCACATAGATATGTGAACTAGATTGCTGACTCTAGTAATCCCTTTGAGTGTTGGTCACATGACGATGTGAACTATGGGTGTTAATCACATGGTGATGTGAACCATTGCTGCTAAATCACATGGCGATGTGAACTAGATTATTGACTCTAGTGCAAGTGGGAGACTAAAGGAAATATGCCCTAGAGGCAATAATAAAGTTATTATTTATTTCCTTATATCATGATAAATGTTTATTATTCATGCTAGAATTGTATTAACCGGAAACATAATACATGTGTGAATACATAGACCAACAGAGTGTCGCTAGTATGCCTCTACTTGACTAGCTCGTTAATCAAAGATGGTTATGTTTCCTAACCATGAACAAAGAGTTGTTATTTGATTAACGAGGTCACATCATTAGTTGAATCATCTGATTGACATGACCCATTCCATTAGCTTAGCACCCGATCGTTTAGTATGTTGCTATTGCTTTCTTCATGACTTATACATGTTCCTATAACTATGAGATTATGCAACTCCCGTTTACCGGAGGAACACTTTGGGTACTACCAAACGTCACAACGTAACTGGGTGATTATAAAGGAGTACTACAGGTGTCTCCAATGGTAGATGTTGGGTTGGCGTATTTCGAGATTAGGGTTTGTCACTCCGATTGTCGGAGAGGTATCTCTGGGCCCTCTCGGTAATATACATCACATAAGCCTTGCAAGCATAATAACTAAGATGTTAGTTATGAGATGATGTATTACGGAACGAGTAAAGAGACTTGCCAGTAACGAGATTGAACTAGGTATTGGATACCGACGATCGAATCTCGGGCAAGTAACATACCGATGACAAAGGGAACAACGTATGTTGTTATGCGGTCTGACCGATAAAGATCTTCGTAGAATATGTAGGAGCCAATATGGGCATCCAGGTCCCGCTATTGGTTATTGACCGGAGACGTGTCTCGGCCATGTCTACATTGTTCTCGAACCGTAGGGTCCGCACGCTTAACGTTACGATGACAGTTATTATGAGTTTATGCATTTTGATGTACCGAAGGTTGTTCGGAGTCCCGGATGAGATCACGGACATGACGAGGAGTCTCGAAATGGTCGAGACGTAAAGATTGATATATTGGAAGCCTATGTTTGGACATCGGAAGTGTTTCGGGTGAAATCGGGATTTTACCGGATTACCGGGAGGGTTACCGGAACCCCCCGGGAGCCAAATGGGCAAACATGGGCCTTAGTGGAAAGGTGAGAGGGCAGCCCACATAGGGCTGCGCCTCCCCCCCTCTCCCTAGTCCTATTAGGACTAGGAGAGGGGCCGGCCACCTCTCTCTCTCTCCCCTTTAAAGGATTCCTAGTTGGACTAGGATTGGAGGGGGGAGTCCTACTCCCGGTAGGAGTAGGACTCCTCCTGCGCCTCCTCCTCTTTGGCCGGCCAGCCCCCCTCCCTCCAACCTTTATATACGGGGGCAGGGGACACCCCAAGACACACAAGTTGATCCTTGAGATCGTTCCTTAGCCGTGTGCGGTGCCCCCTGCCACCAAATTCCACCTCGATCATACCGTTGTAGTGCTTAGGCGAAGCCCTGCGTCGGTAGTACATCAAGATCGTCACCACGCCGTCGTGCTGACGGAACTCTTCCTCGACGCTTTGCTGGATCGGAGCCCGAGGATCGTCATCGAGCTGAACGTGTGCTAAGAACTCAGAGGTGCCGGAGTAACGGTGCTTGGATCGGTCGGATCGGGAAGAAGACGTACGACTACTTCCTCTACGTTGTGTGATCGCTTCCGCAGTCGGTCTGCGTTGGTACGTAGACAACACTCTCCCCTCTCGTTGCTGTGCATCACCATGATCTTGCGTGTGCGTAGGAAAATTTTCGAAATTACTACGTTCCCCAACATCCCCAACACTTAACTCTCTCTCATAGGATTTGGATCTGGTGGAAAGAAGATTTGAGTGGAAAGCAACTTGGGGAAGGCTAGAGATCAAGATTCATATGGTAGGAATGGAATATCTTGGTCTCAACACATGAGTAGGTGGTTCTTTCTCAGAACATATGAGTAGGATTGGTGTATGTGTTCTGATGGCTCTCTCTTCGAATGAAGAGGAGGTGGAGGGGTATTTATAGCCTCCACACAAAATCCAACCGTTACACACAATCTACCAATCTTGGTGGGACCGAATCAGAAAACTCGGTCTGACCAAAATAGTAAACCTAGTGACCGTTAGGAATTTCGGTGGGACTGAGATGCAACTCGGTAGGACCGATTTGGTTAGGGTTTGGGCATAACGTAATCTCGGTGAGACCGATCGCACAAACTCGGTGAGACCGAGTTCGGCAATTAGCTAACCAGAGAGTTGGTCAGGCAAACTCGGTGGGACCGACTTGCTCTTTCGGTGAGACCGAAAAGTTACAAGAAGGAAACAGAGAGTTTGCATTGCATTCTCGGTGGGACCGATTCGCTCTTTCGGTGAGACTGAAAAGTTATGAAAGGGAAACAGAGAGTTTGCAACCCCATCTCGGTGTGACCGAGATCCTTATCGGTAGGACCGAATTGCTAGGGTTTGGCAGTGGCAAATGACAAGTGAAACTCGGTGGCGCCGGATTGACAGAATCGGTATGACCGAGTTTGGCTTAGGGTTTAGGTCATTTGTGGATATGGAAAGGTGGTTGAGGATTTTGGAGCATATCACTAAGCACATAGAGCAAGAGGCTCATTAAGCAACACCTCATCCCTCCTTGATAGTATTGGCTTTTCCTAAAGACTCAATGTGATCTTGGATCACTAAAATATAAAATGAAGAGTCTTGAACTTTTGAGCTTGAGCCAATTCTTTGTCCTTAGCATTTTGAGGGTTCCACTTTCACATCCATGCCATGCCAATCATTGAGCTTTCCTGAAATAATCATCTTGGAATAGCATTAGCTCAATGAGCTATATGTTGTTATGAATTACCAAAACCACCTAGGGATAGTTGCACTTTCAATCTCCCCCTTTTTGGTAATTGGTGACAACATATAGATCAAAGCTTCGACAAATGATAATAAGCATGAAATATATCGTCGCTTTGAGAAGTATGTGACAAATAAGAGCTCCCCCTAAATTTGTGCATATTTAAAATTTGCTTTGGACTGCAAATGCACAAGGAGTTAGAATCATGGGTTACTCTTCCATGTCACATACATCTTGGTCGAGCGCTCAAAAATGATAAGATTGAAATACATGCACTCATCACCAAGAATAGTGAATGATCACAAACGATAGATAGAATGATAATATTTAGCAAGCATTAAGCAACCATTAAGTGTAGCTTATGATCAAACACTTGATCATCGATGTCTCACGAATAATGACATAGTATCGCACACGCAAGCAAACAAAGTTCGAAAAACCACCAAATAAAAACAAGAGAGAATAAAAGCAACACTCTCTCTCGAAGCCTATGATCTATACATTTTCTCCCCCTTTGGCAACAAGTTACCAAAAAGTTCCTAGAGAATGCATAGTGCTAAGTCGACGCTCAGGCTTGATCTTCAGGTGGTGGTGGAGTCCAGAGCACGCCAAGGACGAAGCCTTCAGTAGATGTGGTCGGAGTCGAGGCTGAAGTGGATGCTGGAGCTGGTGGAACTGAGGCTATGGCTGGCGCAGACGTTGTGGCTCTGGTGTCAGCAACTGGCAGTGCAGACGACCTCGGACCTCGTGGCACCCTCGCAAAAGCATCCGTCGTGGTCCTGCCTCTCCTCTCATTCATGTCCTCCTGAAGCTGCTCCACGGCGGTCTGTATCTCTGTCACCTTGATGTCCATGTCATAGAACCTCTGTTCCATGATCCTCTCTAGGCGTGCCTGGTTCTGAGTCAGGGTGGCAAGTCCTTGCTCAATACGCAGGGTGGACGCAATCAGGTAACCAAGCTACTCTTGTTTGGTTTTCAGGAAGTAATCAGATGCCTCCGCTTGAGTAGGCATCCTGGTAGCTTTTTCCTTCTTCGCCTTCTCCTTCTGAGCTTGTGCATGGGCAGATGAGGGTTCATTCTCAGTCATAACCACTTGGTTATCCTCAAAATCTGGACGGATGGGCAGGTGTTCCTTATCCAATAAATACATGCCCGTGCCCATCTTGGAGTTGATGAGCTCCTGAATCTGTGGGGCATACCCACAACTCCTCTTCTGGTCTGCAGCTGTCCTCTTGATTGTTTCCACAATGAGACTCATGACCTTGAATTTCTGAGGCATGTCAAAGACATGAAGCAAGTTGATCGCGTGACCTCTGATCATCTTGTGATCTCCAGATTTGGGCAGAAGGGTGTGCCTAAGGATCCAGTTGATCGTAGGCAATCCTGAGAGCGGATAGTGCACTGAGCCAAACTTGAACGTGTCGAGCACTTCATTCGGGATCTCCTTGTACATGTTGGACATGGAGTTGTGATCCATCTTTTTCTTGGCATAAATGTCCAAGTCATCAGCTTGCTCCTCTGGGGCATTGATCAACTTCGCCCATTCTTCAACAGTGGATTGGTACCTTGTACCCTCTGACATCCATGTGATCCTGCCATCCGGATAAAAGTGTGCTGTGGAGTAGAATTGCATGATCAGCTCCTCGTTCCACTTTGTGAGCTTCTGCCCAACAAAGTCTGCAACTCCACACGCACTAAAGCTGTCAAATACACCAGGGTAGTACTCTTCATTGTCCTTGATGTAGGTCCAGTCGACCCATCTCATGTCACAAACGATTGGCTTCTTGTCAAGCAAAACAGTCTCATAGAAATCTTGCTGCTCCTTGGTATGAAATCTGTAATCCACGGCAGTCCTTCTCCTAGAAGCATATGGATCTGCTTCTCTCCATTTCCTCAGCCCTGAATCTCTCCTGAGCTTCATATCCTCAGCCACAGGATGAGCATCGTTGTGGTCTGGGATCTTGGGCTTGAGCTTCCTAAGGACACTCTCTTCCTCTTCTTCGATAGCTTCAGGCACTGGGACCTTGTTCTTTTCCGCGGCTGGGATGCTTCGTGTGTTTCTCTTTGGTGCACTCTTAGGCTTAGATGCAGCCTTAGGTGCATCCTTGGGCTTGGATGCAGCTGTTCCTGACCTTATAGCATCTCCCATGAGTTTGACTGCCTTGGGTGCTGGTGCAGCAACCTCTTCTTCTTATTCCTCCTCATCTACCATGATGGAGGCCTTTCCAAGCACTCTGGCTACAGTCTTCTTCACTCTCTCTTTCCTCTTTTTGCCCTCAGCAGCAACGGGCTCAGCGGGAGCAGGCTTCACAGTTGAAGCTCTAGCCTTTGACATGGGCTGCCTGCCTGCTGGCCTTTTGATTTTCAGCCCTGGCTTTGTGCCTTGAGCTGGTTCAGCTCTCTTTGATGTGGCCTCTTCCTCTGCCACATAGTCTTCATCCTCAGAATCAGACGTTCTCTTCTTCCTTTGACGTGTGGCAGCCTTAGGTAGATTGCTGGGGGTGCTCCTGCTGCCATCATCAGAAGAACTTGAGGGGCTAGTGCCCTCACTCATCACAACTTGCTGCTCAGACACATTCTGGCTGTCACTTTGATCAGACATGTTGCAAACTGACTGCTGAACCTGTGAATAGATTATGGATAAGATAGAGTGGATGAGCATCACAAAAAGCAGAGATTTTTGCAAAAGATTAATTCAAAAACTTAGTTTTAGTTTTCCACAGAAAGCATCTCGGATCTACCGATTTTCAAACTCGGTGACACCAAAGCAGTTTTGGCACCAGAACTGGTGAACTCGGTCAGACCGAGTCACAGTTCGGTGGCACCGAGACTGCTAGGGTTTCACAGAATTCCAAAATCGGTCGCACCGATAAGTTATTCTCGGTCAGACCGAGTTTCACTTGTGCAATAGCAAAAGCCAGATCGGTGGGACCGAGTTTTTCAACTCGGTGGGTCCGAGATGGTTTCGGCGGAAACCTAACCCTAAAATTTTCGAATTAAACCTAATCTACGAGTTCATTGACTGGATAGGAGTGTTTCAATCGTGGCAAGAATTATGATGATCACAATGTGCTAGGAATCGGAGTGGAGAATAGCACAAAGATCGAGTCCATACCCTAGTTCGGCGGAGACTCGCTACGGCGGCAACGGCGGGGTAGAATTCCGTTGACAGCGGCGGAGACCAGCGACTGGAGGCTGCTGGCGGCGAGAAGATGATCCGGAGACCACGAAGGCAGAGCAGTCTATCGCGCGGGCGAAGAGATTTCGGAGAAATTTCCAAAATTTTGCCCGTCACTATATATAGCCCGACCCTGTCGGTGTGACCGAGTGGAACAACTCGATGGCACCGAGATGCAAAACTATGTGCAGTTATTGCAACTCGGTGTGACCGAAAAGTTCAAATCGGTTGCACCGAGATCGAAAACCTAGATCAACTTAATGAACTCGGTAGGACCGAAAATGGAGTATCGGTCAGACCGAGATTCATAAAGAGGTTTTGGAAGTTTAAGTCTATGACGAATCGGGGACTCCGAGCGCTCCTCACACAGATGGTTTGAATCTGACTTGATCAAGTTTTGTGATGCAGCATGAATAGAGTTTGAGACGAGAAAAGCATAGATAGCTAGAGGAGGTTCTTAGGCATTCTTGTCCATCCACTTGGCAAAAGAAGAAAGCCAAACAATCAAAACAACAAGTGGATGTCCTCAAATGAGTAAAATATGCAACCAACATGCTCACACAATAAGATGGCAAATGAAATATGTGGCAAAGCATGCACAACCAATTCTAGCATCTATCAAGCAATTTGCGATGACTAGGTCATCTATATATGAGTATATTGACTTAGGAGTCAAGTGAGAACACTTGCTCATAGGTCATACTCATCGTTTAAGCTCAAGTGGGGTTACCACTTTTACATAAAGCATTGTTGTATTCACATCTTTAGAGTTGCTTTAGCTCAAGTCTTAGAGTAAAGCTCCCCCTAGATGTGATATCCCCCCTAAGAGGGATGCACTAACCTTGGGTTTTGTCGATGATGACTTCATGTAGATGTTGAAGATGTGGATGCTCAATGTTGATGTAGATCACTTGGAGCTATCCATTTGAGTGAATTGCACTTTCAATACCTACATGGGTTAGTCCCACAAGGAACAAACAAGGATATCCATGGACATAGAGTGATGCACACACAAGATGATGTCCATGAAAACTTTAGGTTACCTTGTCCCTTGTCTTACCAACAAGAGGGTTTGTGACTCCTTGAACTAGTGCAAGATGTGGAAGTTGATTGCACTTGTTCTTGCCAAAATGATGAGAATGAAATATGTTGGCGGAGTCACCCTCAAGAACTCTCTAGTTCTTCTTCTTTTGGATCCACACCATCTTGATGGGAATCCTTGGAGTTGTAGTCATACTTGATGTAGTGGAACTTGAAGTAGTCTTGGGAATCCACTTGACTAAGGTCTTAGGAGCTTCTTCAAATGCATCAATCTCCTCTTGAAGCTTGTCCTTGCCTTTTTGCTTGTAGTCTTGTGGTGGAAGATCATCTTGAGCTTGTGTCCCCTTGAAAGAAGTGTCATACTTCTCTTGTTGAGGAACAAACTTTGTCTTGGGGTATTGATCTTCTTCCCATTCAACTCCATTGGCATTGAACTTTCGTTCAAAACCAACACCTTGATTCTTCCGGTGCATTCCTTGCCTGTGCACAATTTCCTCGAATTGCTTACTTCCGGCAAGGCTCTTGTAAACACCTTTCTCTATAATTCCCTTCAATAAGCTATTTTCTTGCTCAAGTGTAACTTGGCTAAGAGAATCATTAGTGGAATCAAGAGATCTACTAGAAGCAACAATATTGGATTTAGCATGATCATTGTTACTACTAGAGGAAGAATCTTTCTTGTTCTTGTTACTAGACTTGACTTGAGGTATGTAAGTGGATAATAGTAAACACTTGGCAATGTAAGAAGAACTTTTCTTGCGGAGATCATCATTGATTGCCTTTAAGAACTCATGCTCTTGCTCAAGATTGAGCTTTTCAAAGCGTAATTTCTCATGAGCTCTTAAAAGTTCTCGATGATCTTCGAAGATAGTTTCATGAGCTAACTTAAGAGTGTTTAGTTCTTTAGTTAGAGCTTCAATCTTCTCCTTATCATTGTCATTCGTTTTAGCATGATTAATTGATGTTTCATCATAGTACTCATCACTAGAGTTGTCAACAAGCAAGTCATCATCACCTAACAAGTCATCTTCATCACTATTAAAATCAACGTACTCGGGGTGTGTTACCTTAGGACCTTTGGCCATGAAGCATCTTCCAATTCCTTCATTTGGTGAGTCAAATATGTCGTAGGAGTTGGTTGACACAAGTGCTAGACCAGCAACACCTTCATCTTGAGTATCTTCAGAGTCGGAGTGATAACTTCTCTCGGAGTGGCTGTCGGAGTCGGAGCCGGATACCCATTCACCAACATGAGCTTGATGTCTTCGTTTTGTATAGCTCCTTGATGATTTTTCCTTCCTTTCCGAATCCTTGCTTCTCCGTGAGTATCTTCGTTCATAACGATCATCTCTACTCCTTCTCTCTCTTGGTGGAGATTCTTTGCTTCTTCTTTTTGGAGAATCTTCTCTTCTCTTGTAGGGAGCCGTACACTCATTGGAATAGTGTCTGGGTCTTCCACAATTATAGCAGTTTCGCTCTCGACTAGAAGATATTTTGTCATTGTAGGACCTTGACTTGGAGCTTCTATCTTTGTTTCTACTCTTGTGGAACTTGTTGAAGTTCTTCACCATTAAGCTCAATTCTTCATTGAAGTTTTGTTTCTCACTTGATGATGTGGGGACTTCACATGACGCTTTGTAGGCACCACTTGATTTATTGTGAAGTTCCTCTTTATCCTTGAGTGACATCTCATGAGCAACAATCCTTCCAATTACTTCCGTTGGCTTGAGATCTTTGTAGTTGGGCATCATTTGGATTAATGTGCACACGGTATCATATTTCCCATCCAAGGCTCTTAGGATCTTCTTGATGATGAATCTATCGGTCATCTCTTCACTTCCTAAGCCGGCAATCTCATTTGTGATGAGAGCAAGCCTAGAGTACATTTCAGCGACACCTTCACCATCCTTCATCTTGAACTTGTCAAGTTGACTTTGGAGCACATCCAACTTGGATTCCTTGACGGAGTCGGTACCTTCGTGCATATCAATCAAGGTATCCCAAATTTCCTTTGCATTCTCAAGGCGGCTGATTTTGTTGAATTCTTCGGGGCACAATCCGTTGAAGAGAATATCACAAGCTTGAGCATTGTATTGCAACATCTTCAACTCATCCGTGGTAGCTTCACGGTTTGGTTCTCTCCCATCAAAGAACTCACCTTGCAAACCAACACAAACAATAGCCCATACGGCGGGGTTATGTCCAAGAATATGCATTTTCATTTTATGCTTCCAACTAGCAAAATTAGTGCCATCAAAGTAAGGACCTCTATGGTGCTAATTTCCCTCGCTAGACGCCATACTCTCTTAGGTTGTGAAACCAAGTCTATGACCACCAAAAGCTATGGAGATCAAGGCAAATGGAGACCAAAGCTCTGATACCACTTGTAGGATCGAAAGTATGTCTAGAGGGGGGTGATTAGACTACTTGACCAACTAAAAACTTAGCCTTTTCCCAATTATAGTTCTTGGCAGATTTTAGCTATCTTAGAGCAAGTCAAGCAATCATCACACAATTCAAGCAAGCATGCAAAGAGTTTATTGGCAGCGGAAAGTAAAGCATGCAACTTGCAAGAATGTAAAGAGAAGGGTTTGGAGGATTCAAATGCAATTGGAGACACGGATGTTTTCCCGTGGTTCGGATAGGTGGTGCTATCCTACATCCACGTTGATGGAGACAACCCACGGAGGGTAACGGTTGCGCGAGTCCACGGAGGGCTCCACCCACGAAGGGTCCACGAAGAAGCAACCTTGTCTATTCCACCATGGCCATCGCCCACGAAGGACTTGCCTCACTAGCGGTAGATCTTCATGAAGTAGGCGATCTCCTTGCCCTTACAAACTCCTTGGTTCAACTCCACAATCTTGTCGGAGGCTCCCAAGTGACACCTAGCCAATCTAGGAGACACCACTCTCCAAGAAGTAACAAATGGTGTGTTGATGATGAACTCCTTGCTCTTGTGCTTCAAATGATAGTCTCCCCAACACTCAACTCTCTCTAATAGGATTTGGATCTGGTGGAAAGAAGATTTGAGTGGAAAGCAACTTGGGGAAGGCTAGAGATCAAGATTCATATGGTAGGAATGGAATATCTTGGTCTCAACACATGAGTAGGTGGTTCTTTCTCAGAACATATGAGTAGGAATGGTGTATGTGTTCCGATGGCTCTCTCTTCGAATGAAGAGGAGGTGGAGGGGTATTTATAGCCTCCACACAAAATCCAATTGTTACACACAATCTACCAATCTCGGTGGGACCGAATCAGAAAACTCGGTCGGACCGAAATAGTAAACCTAGTGACCGTTAGGAATTTCGGTGGGACTGAGATGCAACTGGGTAGGACCGATTTGGTTAGGGTTTGGGCATAACGTAATCTCGGTGAGACCGATCGCACAAACTCGGTGAGACCGAGTTCGGCAATTAGCTAACCAGAGAGTTGGTCAGGCAAACTCGGTGGGACCGACTTGCTCTTTCGGTGAGACCGAAAAGTTACAAGAAGGAAACAGAGAGTTTGCATTGCATTCTCGGTGGGACCGATTCACTCTTTCGGTGAGACCGAAAAGTTACGAAAGGGAAACAGAGAGTTTGCAACCCCATCTCGGTGTGACTGAGATCCTTATCGGTAGGACCGAATTGCTAGGGTTTGCCAGTGGCAAATGACACGTGAAACTCGGTGGCGCCGGATTGACAGAATCGGTATGGCCGAGTTTGGCTTAGGGTTTAGGTCATTTGTGGATATGGAAAGGTGGTTGAGGATTTTGGAGCATATCACTAAGCACATAGAGCAAGAGACTCATTAAGCAACACCTCATCCCTCCTTGATAGTATTGGCTTTTCCTAAAGACTCAATGTGATCTTGGATCACTAAAATATAAAATGAAGAGTCTTGAACTTTTGAGCTTGAGCCAATTCTTTGTCCTTAGCATTTTGAGGGTTCCACTTTCACATCCATGCCATGCCAATCATTGAGCTTTTCTGAAATAATCATCTTGGAATAGCATTAGCTCAATGAGCTATATGTTGTTATGAATTACCAAAACCACCTAGGGATAGTTGCACTTTCACGTATTCGTTGTTGAACTAGCACCACGGCGCAAGCGGAAACAGACATCAGGGATAATGCTTGACAGATTAACAAAATCTAAAGGAAGAAGAATGGAGATCCATTTTGAGGCAGGTTTAAAAAGGCCACGTGATGCTACAGAGTCAGCCAAGTTAGTATCAGAGGCAGTCGTTTCCGTTAGGTGTCATGCACGTATCCTCCCAACGTGGATCAAGTACAGGAATGAGAAAGACAATACCCACTTTAACACCTTCCTTGACCATTTATCCGTAAGTAATGTTATTCATCGCAATTAGTAATATTGTCTTGCTCTGTCCCATACTTTATAGCTTCCTCCAAATAAGACTTACATTCTTTTTTCAACAGATGAGGTTCAAGTTGGATCCGAAAGATGATGCAACTAGACAAGCATCCACTCATGTTTTTTAGTCTGCTCTGTGACAGTATCGGTACCACCTTAGAAAATCTCACTTTGAAGGCAAGGCTAACAATGAAATCACCCAAACATCTCCAGTGGAATATATTACAGATGAAGACTGGACAGCCCTCGTTAAACACTGGTCTGATCCAAAGTATCAGGTAGGCTATATGTATTTGATCAGACCACATATTGAACTTGTATTTATGTATGTGCCTTACAAGTGTATCTTCTTCTAGGCTAACTGTTTGAAGAACAAAACCAACCGTTCTAAAGTGAAATTCCAACAGACCACAGGATCTCGTAGCTATATTGCACACTGCGAGGCTCTTGTAAATAGCTGCTACTTCCTTCTTCTTTTTTTGTGCCATATTATAGTATCTATATTGACTTGTTCCAAATACAGAGGAAATCCCGTGCGGACCAAAAAGAACCTGAACCGAATGCAGTGCAAATCTTCAAGGATTGCCACACCAGCAAGATGAAGGGCATGAGCACACCAGTTCAAGCCGCTGTTGTAAGTCCTTACTCCTCCTGCCTTGAACTGATTGGTACTGTGATGTGTTCATTTAACTACTTGGTTTGCAGCCAATGTCAGTTACTCTGTTCACTTTTATTCACAGTTGTCTTAATGTATCATTTCACCTTACATGGTTTAAAAGAGATGAGGGATATTCTTTTGGTCTTGATCTGTAATCTAGTTGTTATGTTCACGTGCGCACACAATGATAAAATAGCATGTTTGTTTTATATATGTTTGCCCATGATATGAATGATGTCATACTATGTTCATCCTACTTTAAACCATGTCTCTTTATCCTTAGATGTCAACGAATGTGAGGAAATAGACAATACAGTAGGCATGCTACATGAACATATGTTCCGAAAGTGATTTTATTATGTAGTTGGCACTACAATACATGCTAATGTATTACAGTAGTTCACCAAAATAAGTTATGTATAAACGTTTAACCTACTTTGTTTGTTTTTGTCTCATTAGTAACTTATCTGGTACACTAATCTACAAGTTCAAACTTTCAGGAAGCTATGGAACAAATGATTGAACAGCCACAACCACCTGAAGGTGACGAGGCTACTACAGGCACAATGTCACCTCTTGTTGTAGTGCGTCAGTATCTCTCCACTAACAATGCAAAAAGCACCTTCCTGCGTAATTCTGGTTTGGTTGTCAAGGTAACCTTGTCCAAATCGCCTACTGAACAAAATCTTCCTGCTAGACAGTGATATATCTGTGCTCCAGACACAAGTCCAATCCCTAGTGGACGTTGTTTCGGAAACAAGAATAGTGGTTGAGAAATGTCGCCAAGATATGAATGGTTTTGAAACCAGACTATCAGACATTCGCTTCGTTGTTCAAGAGCAATGGCGGAAAAAGGTGGAGATCGTGCTGCTCCATCAGATTCTACAGCCTAAAACATTAGCACTCAGGTCAAATGATTTGTGCTTCTATACATCTGATGGTGCTTTTATCTGGAAGGACTGTAAATTTATGCCAACAGGCCTTTCGTTGTATGGTTGGAATTTATTTTGTTGTGATACAACATTTATGAAGCTGCCTTAGGCTGCAGTAATTACGACGCTATTTTTGTATAGTGTAGGTTTATCTTAGTAATGTATTCGGCCTAAAGCTTCGTAGGAGCCCAACATGCCAACATTCGTCGGGCCCATTCCAATTGCGCTAAAAATGATTATGGGCCGAAATTGGCATGTAGCCCACTAAAAATATCTGGGCCTAAATCAGCATAAGCTTTCATATTTTTCTGGTAGGCCTGTGCCCATAGTGGGCCTTTAACAGGCCTAAACATAATTTGGGCCCTCGGTAAAAATAGGCTATTTACATGTGTAAATATCTCGAGCCCATAAAATACATGGGCCTTAAATAGACTGAAAGTGAGATTGGGCCCTGATTGTGCCAAATAACCCACTGGACTTTAACAAGCCGAAATTTGGACGGGCCGTAAATGTGCCGACCTAATACACGGGCCTTTAACAGGCCGAAACTTTGGTCGGGCTAGATTATCGTCATTTTTATATGGGTCATTAATGGGCCCGATATGACGTTGGGCCACATATGGCCCATGGTTTACGTCCGGCGTTAACAGGCCGAAAATGACAACAGGCCGAAAGTGGCCCAAAGCTATAGTGGGCCCCTAACAGGCCAGATGTCAGACATGGCCGAATATGACCCAAATCCTTCACGGTCGTTTATGGGCCGAAAGTTTTGATGGCCTGTAAATGGGCCCAAATGAAGCCAGACCTTTAACAGGCTGGATATACACCGGGCCGTAATTCGGCCCAATTACATAGCGGACTGTTAACGGGCCAGAAGTGACCATGGGCCGCGTTGATGACAAGTTTAGGACAGGCCGTTGACGGGCCGGTTTGACAGAGAATGTTGGGCCTTTAGCTGGGCCAGCCCATTATGGTCGGCAGAATCTAGTGGGCCTTTAGCTGGGCCGGCCCATTGTGGTCCGCAAAATCTTGTGGGCCTTAAGCTGGGCCGGCCCATTATGGTCTACAAAATCGTGTGGGCCTTTAGCTGGGCCGGCCCATTATGGTCCGCTAAATTTTGTGGGCCTTTAGCTGGGTTGGCCAATTATGGTCCGCTAAATCTTATGGGCCTTCAGTTGGGTCGGCCCATTTACTCTTTGTGGGCCACTTTTGGGCCAGTCCACGTGTCAACATATCATAGGCCCATCTCGACCATTGGAGGAGTGACACCTGTGCCAACGCGGAGCTGACGCGTGGATCCTTCAGCCAATGAGAATTTTACACGTGGAAAATCAGCATTGGTCGTGGCTATTAATGGGTTATCAGATCCAAAATCCGACCCGATAGCTTAACGGCGTTCCGTTACGGTGGATGCCATGTGTCGGTCACCCTTGACAAAAGCACTTCTGTGATGCGCGATTTATCGTCATGGAAGTGGACACTTCCGTGATGATAATTTTGGCAATGTCATGGAACACTTCTACGGCCGCACAGGTATGACTATCTTGATTCTGTCATAAATTTATCATGGGTGTACATGCATGACAGAAAATGCGACCAACTATGACAAACACGTATCATCACGGAAGTGTATTTTTTTGTAGTGTAACCACCTTTTTGAAGGAATAAATAAAGCAACAGCGGCTGATGTCAGGAAGGCATACATAGTTTTTCTGAAAAACTGAGCCATTCCTGACCTTTCCTCTTCTTTTAAGCAAATTTTGTGCAGTTCTACTAAAATAAAATGCCATCACCGCCTTGACAATTCAGTGACACTGTACAAAAGGAAATGACTTAAGATTACATCATGATGTCAGGTATGTAGTCGACAGGCATTAGAGACAAACATACAGACCTCCTCCGATAACATAATGAACATTAATTTTAACAATGGTGTGACTAGCTTTACCGGGATAACTTGAGTGAACTCTACACCCTTTGTTCCTTAATATAAGACATTTTCGCGGTTCAATTTAAAGTACCCAAACGTCTAGTATTTAGAAAAACAGGTAGTAGTTTTCTTGAGCACATATCTGGGAAAGCTTGCCACACTTTATTTATGTCCATACGCTAATGCAACACCATTCGAATACTACAAATATACACTAATCCAGTGGCTAGTGCAACAGTAGAGTAGTTAGTTTATTACAGGGTACAATACAATGGTTTTACTGAACAGATTTGAATAAACTCTAGCACTGGAAGGTTTCTATAAGAATTAACAATACAAAATGTAAAGGTAACAAGTTTCAGCATTGGTATACTAGCTCTGCATGAGCATTAAACCAAACACAAAAGTCTGAAGGTAACTAGCATTATTAACTAATGAAAGTATAAAAAAATTGCAAACCATGTACCTCCAAGGTAAATATCATTTCGAACTCGGGGGGACCTTAAAAATTGCTATCCCAATCTTGATAATCGATCAAACATAAAAACTTGATCGAATGAATCAAGAGAACAGCCGGAGGAGGAGGTGCCCACTCTTGACCTTTCCTCTTGTCTTTATAATTGCCTGTGCAGTTTAACCAGAATAAAATGACATCAGCGCCTTGGCATTTTGGTGACACTGTACAAAAAAATTAACTTATCTCATGAAAGTGAGGTGTGTAATCTATAAGCATTAACAGTGCAAAAATCTGAAGGTAGTAACAAGTTTCATCGTTGGTATACTAGTTGTGCAACAACATTAGAATTCCATAGCTGAAAAATCTTTAATACATCCACAATCAACAGCTAACCCTGAAATAATCCAGTGACATTAAATGGCATTGCTTAAATTTATCGGTGGCATTAGACTGAGAGCGGCATTAGTTAAATATGGCATCACTTTAGCAGTAGCATTGCTTGAGTTGACTGCTGGCGTTATACTAACAGCAAAAAAAGTGGCAATAAGAGCATGGGAGGCCCATTCGGACAGTGGGCGCACCAGTACGATGTACCTCCACAGACGCAGAGTGGTGAGGGAGGTATGGTTGCCCAGAGCAACAAATATCCACGCAGCATATGTGGATTAGGTCCCATTTTTGCTCTCTTTAGCCACCTTTTTCCTATGCGAGGACAACAAACCGATCGACTTGGTCATTCTCTATTGCGTTGTCATGCCTTTCTACCCTTCTTCAACCAAGAGACACGAGACTCGTTCCTTAGCTACTGATTTTCCCCTTTTCAACCTAGATGCGGGTTTGATGCCTACTCTCTTGGACAGTAGAGTCCCCCTTCCTTTCCTTATTCAACCCAGACATGGATTAGTCTGCATGAAGTAGGGTTTCCTTTAATAGTGCAAATTATGGTTTTCGTCTGCGTGGCCAGCAGAGCAGAGGATAGAAAATTGGGAAGATGGTGGAGTGGAAAAAGATCCACATGCAACGACGTGGCAGATGGGGCAATAGAACAAGGTTATGGTTCGAAAAGAGGTAGCATACCTGAGGGTCGGCGGGAAGTGGCTTCGCTCGTGGTCGTCGTCCTCCGCACACACTACGACAGCGAGCTTGCGGACGGAGGCCATCCCGCGTGGCGCTAGGTCTGAGAGGACAGCCTTGTCATCAGTGCGTGACCTCGCTCGCCAATGACGAGTGCATCAACGCTGCACGTCCTTTTCTTCCCTGGCAGATCTGTGACCACCGGTGAGGAGGGAGAGAGGGGACGTCTTTTCTAGATCTGGAGAGAGGGTGGTAGTGGGAGAAGCAAGTGGGCAGCCCTTAGCAAGAAAGTGCTCAAGCTCCAGCCTATATATCTTTTTTATACTACTAGTACTGGAGGTGGAGTAGTGGTAGAGTAGTTTATATTTTCTCTGCGTACAGTACCAGTTAGTCATGCTTCAAAACTGATCGGCACGCCATTAAAAAAATAAAGGTCGATAACTAATGCGGCACCTCGGGCCAACGCGGCCAGATCGCATTTTGCACGAGAAATTACACACCATGTTTCGTTGACATGTGGTCCCGTTCCAACATATCAGTGAGATGACAGCGAGTAGTAGGAGTATTTCTGAACGGACGTGTAGGCCGGGGCGCCTCTTCGTGAACCGTGGCAAACTCGCAACCGTCCACCGACTCTTCGCCTTTCCCTCTCGATTTGGAACTGCTGTCACATGCTCTTCCTCTCCCTCCTCCATTTTTCTTCAGCCCTTCACCCTTTCTTCTGCCATTGTTCGGTCGTCTTCTCCATGGAGGGAATAGGCCGGAAATGACCCCGTTATTCTTGCCCTGATCTGAAAGATGACGTGGTGGAGGAACTCATTGATCGGTGCGACGTCATCACCTCGGCTAGCATGGTAGGTTCGTTCAAGCCCATTCTCGACTCAACTAATGACATCATTACAAAGAACCCAAGAGACAAGGAGCAGTTTGATCTCCCTATCTTCTTCACCATGACCCTGATGATGACTGGCGCCGGCACGACGGAGGCCTTGCCCTGTGCAAGTTGATGCCACTTGATAATGATACGTATGATGTTAAGATGCCATCGCTTGAGGTCAAGGCTTGGGCGGGCATAAATGGAGATTTGGTTGTTTACATTGGGTCCAACTGCGAGTGGGAACTTGTGAATGTCTACACTCGTGACCGGATTCCACTTCCAAAAATCTCAGAAGACTACCCAGAGGTTGAGCACACCGGTATTGTACGCACGTTCAAATACGATCATGGTGACTGTCTTCTACGGAAGATAGCAATTTGTCGAGTTCCCAACCGCTCTTGGAATTACAACAACTATCAAGTCGTTGCAATCTTCGACAAGCTTGTTGCCGTCCTTTGTGGTTCGACTCGATGGACATTGCTCAAAAATCAGTTTCTATACATGGATGAGTACTGTGATGCAATTCAATACGAGGGCCTTGTGTTTGCTGCCACCACTAGTGGCACTGTTTTTGCATGGCATCCTCATGGTTTCGGTACGTTTGTCTTCCACCGTAATTTGATTGTTTCATCCACATGCATGCGGTTTAGCAAGTTTCCCTTTACTAATTAACCTTCTTCTTGTGTTTCCAAGGTCCTGTGAACATCCCACCACCTATACTTGAAAAATTTTATAACCAAGGGGGAGATGACGATGGTGATGATCACGGGCATGAGGACAAGCATCGCCCATATACTCTGTGGCGCCTGGCAACTAATTCCGATGGATCACCTCTTCTTGTGTGTATACAGCCCACTAATGATGTTACTGCTAAGGAAGCAGGTGTAGTCTCCCATGGTCGCACTCTCCGAACCTATTCCAACGCCCATTGCATGGTATTCGGGATGGATACTAGTGTGCTAGTGCCAACTCCTTCTCCCTGGTACAGAATTGATAATCTTGGAGAAAACTCGCTCTTCCTTGGAAAAAACTATCCGATGACGGTGAAAGGCGATCCAACTGCTGTCGACACAACATTAACAGTTCCATTTATGAGAAGCAACTGTGTCTATACCTCGGACATTTGTGTGGTTCCCTACCCTGGTAGGGATATAGTAGGCCGCTTCAACCTGGATGATCCGTCCTGCGTTGGTTTCCAGATCGATAATCGATGGCCCGTCCCAGAGAATCACTTGTGGTTCAAAGCAAGCGTTTCCAATGCCGAGGAATGGTTGAGTTGAAGTTCATTTCATTGCTTGTTATTTGTTGTGTGGTGAAAACTTTAGTATTTATAATGTATCCTCATTGTCGATGTGGGTTGATGACCTGTTGTATGTAATAAAATGATATGCCTATGATAAACTTACTAAATTTATGAATGGCTTTCGAGTCGCTTCTCTGAGTGAGTGGTGCGATGAGGCAAAAAAATATTTTCCGAATACATAATTGTACGTGCATTGCAACAGGTTATCGGATGAGGCCAATCAACAATAGCAGTACACTATTTGTACTAGCTTCACATGCTACGCGCGTCGGGCGGGTGTTTTTACTGTAGCCATATGTTAATGTGTTCGCTGTACGTAACCAGCACCTCGAATCCTCGATACTGGTACTATATAGTAGGAGTAAGTAGTAGGAGTAGTAGGGTGGCATGGGCCAGAACAAGCATTCACGTCCAGGAGTATGGCACACGCCACCACCACGACATCCATTTGACACCATATTATTTCTTGGAGTCTGTGCTAGAGCAATCTCTTCAACCTCTTCGTTTCTCTAACTTCAGCCATTGCGCGGCGGGCAAGGTGGTGGTTTGCCGATAATCGGTTTCCTTAACTGCGGTCCCACTTGTAAGGCCAACTCCAATGCACGACCCCAAACGCACCTCCATTTTACACGAACTCCAACGATAATTTTGACTAGAAAAGCAAGACCAAAGAAAACAAGAACCACAAGAATACATTTTACTACTCCTATAAGTTGGATTAGTGCCTTCTCGATGCATTCATTGTTGATCTGCGGAGGCTCGATCTTGCGTATGTGCTAGCTAGAAGTGATAGAACATCTACTAAATTGTGCTCTATCAATATATGGATGTACTCTTCTTCCCAATACAAAAACTTGCATCCATTCTACTCCCTCCGTTGCACAATATATGCCTTCTATTTGTCAAAATATATATGTATCTAGACATGTCTTAGTATATAGGTACATCCATTTTTGGACAAATGGAAGTCAAGGATTTTGGAATGGAGGAATACACAATAAAAAATTTAAGTTAGCACAACTAGTCTAATCCAAGAGCAGAACCGAAGATTTGGTCGGGTTCTTCCTCCTTTTGCTGACACGTGGGACATCCAGCATCCAGGTCGTGCATGAAAGAAAATAGGGTGGTAATTGAAGCCACGAGATGTGCATCTTGGGTTAAACTGCAAATAGAATCTTACTACTCTTGAGTAACTCCAAAAGCGGCCACCGAAGATCTTTATTGGATTAGTTTTTCATCACCAACACGTCGAGGTGAAAGATGTGCAAGTTCAGTGGGTCCTCTTGTGTTTTCACTGACATGTGGGGCCGCATGTGAGCAAACATACGATGGGCTCCGCGCGTCCGCTGGCTAGCTGAGAAGAGAGATAGAGGAGGGCTGAGCACGGACTGCAGGAAATTTGTTCTACGTACCTCGATATAGGGTCGATATAGTGGGGTGGCATGGGCCATAACTAGCATTCACGTCTAGAAGTACAGCACACGCCACCCACACGAGTCCCATCCGACACCAATTTTCTTGGAGTCCGTGCTATAGCCATCTCTTCTCCCTCCTGTTTTCTCAGCCATCGCGCGGTGGGCGGGGTGGGGGTTTGCCGATAGTCGGTTTGCTCAACTGCGGTCCCACTTGTAAGTGAAAATGCAACACCGCATGCATTCCCGCTTGAGCGGCGTGCCGGACCAACCGTGTGGGGGTGCGACGCGAACACGGCAGGCTTTTCCTTTTGAACTCGTAACTTGTAAAATTTGGTTCTGCTCCATGCTGCGACCGATAGATAGAAAATAACGATTTTGCTTAGAGTAATGAGAAGTTTGGTTCTGGTGCCGTTCATGCATGGAGTACGTATGAAAATTATGAAGTTGATGCGAAAGGTAAGATAATTACTGTAGTATCATATACTACTACATGGATTTGACGGAAAGATAAAAATACATACGGATCCATCAATGTTCAACGACATCCTCACGCCCTAGTGCGCCGGGTCACCAACCAACGTGTGAGGAGCAGCGGCGTTGGCGGCGAGCTCAACGTGCTTATGAACAGTGTCGTCCAAGGTTGCCCTACGCTCCAAGAAGGCCAGCGTCCTATCGTCCTCCTCTTGCATGTAGTAGTCCTTGTGGACGATTTGCGCGTAGACGTGGGTGATTATGTCGATGGTGTCTTGCTGCGCCAGGTGCTGCGCGGCGAGCGCGACCTCGAGGTGGACATTCTCCGGCGCGACGGTGGGCGGTCGCAAGGCCACCAGTGTGTCGAAGAGGTTGTTACCATAGTGGCAGTTGAGGGTGGCGGGCATCGGAGAGCCTGGGCGCGTCGGCTGGAGGCTTACGTCAAAGTCGTCTGCAAGCTTCTTGACGACGGTGAACTTGTCGAGGAAACCGACGAGGACCTCATCGAACAAGGAGATGAAGTTGTCATCCAAGCGGCCCCTCGCCCTGGCGGCCTCAAGCAATACTACCTGGAGACATTCCTCGGTGTCGGGCCGCAGGCCGGCGTCGTGGACCATCTGGCACAGCCGGCTGATGCTCGCGCTCATCGCCTCCATGGGTCTAGCGTAGCTTCTAGTTAACCGACCTTGCGATTCAAGTGATCACTCAGCCCTTGGTTAGCGTGCGTAGGTGCGTAGGATTTTGTACTACTCCTCGGCCCTCTACTGCACCTGCCTTTGGCTGTCTGATAGGTGGGCCAGCCACCCCCTGGGGCCACGTGTCATTCACCCAAAGGCAGTTGCCGTAAGTCAATGAAGTTGCGTCCCCCTCCGTGCCGGTGCAGTATAGTCATCTCACCGGACCTCTAGTTGGGGCCAAACGAGAGAAGTTTGATGTTTACTGGTTTATTGGTCCCCTTTGCATTTTGCGCCAAGTTTTGACCTTTGATTTAACTAATAAAATGTTAATGCATGTAAACAAAAATATTGTGTAAGTCACCTTACGAAAACCAAATAATCCCAAAATACTTAGGCACGGTGTATTAACTCCCTCCTTGTTTCTTATTTCGTGACATATCAACCAATGAGAGATGTGGGCCGTGCATGCTTTCAATGACTTGATACTACCAAACATGACATGCAGTGTTTAGTTCATTGCATGTAATCCTATTAGTACTCTAGTTAGGAGTAGCAAAAAAACATTAAGTTCTCTCGCCGATAGGAATAAAACACCATGTATTTATTTACAGAGGGAGTAGTACATTTTTGGTGGCATGCATTACTAGATATTGCTAGTCACATACTAAAATCCAGATGGACGTGGTAGTACTCCTAAATCCAGACGGTGGTGCTACTAGTACTAGTAGTAGTACTACCAATGTAGTACTCCATAGTAGGAGTACTAGCACTGTACTACCCGTTGGTCAAATTATTACGTGTTGCTCCTCACAGTGAAGTGACAAGACCCTGCGCCGGAGATGACACCTGAGTATAGGCGCCGTGTTCGGCATACCATAGTCATCCTCACCGTCTGTAGTCACTATCATCATGGCTATAGAGCTAGCCTGCTTACAACTAGCCCTGTTCGACATAATTTCCCGTGCGTAGATGCCCGTGCATTGCACGGAACACCAAGATTGGGGGTGGACGGCTCCGGCAGCGGCCATCGCGCCAGATTTTTCCACGGCCTTCTACTCCTAGATGTGGTGGGGAGGAGATGAGGCTGATTGTGAGAGACAACGAGTTGTTTGTAAATAGGTAACAAGTGTGGGAATCTTTTTGCAAAAATGGAGAAGCTTCGTTTGTATGCGTCAGATCTAGATCCGACAGCTATTGGTGAAAGATGGGAGGCACAACATCATCACCAACTCAGGACCTGTTTGATTCGCAGGATTTTGAAAACACAGGAATAGGACATGGCAATATTACAAGTTTCAAACTGATATTACAAATGTTAGGAGTAATGCTGCACCTACAAAGAGGGAATTACTAGGAAGTTTACGTAAGAACTTTCGTTACTTTAGGTGGATGCAGCATTATCGTACAAACTAAAATACACCGCCCTGACAAGTCACTAATGGGCAAATAAGTTTTCGAGTCTCTGGCCACTTGATGTTTCAAAAACAAATTCAGCTTCTGCGGAGACTTTGTCATTTAGGCTTAGACGCTTGCGGTGATCAGCACGCCATTCATTGTTGCGCCAGAGAATGCCAAACCTCATTACCTTGAGCACACTTGCCTCCAGAACAAAGAACCTGGCTAATTTAATCTCAGATGTGCTGCCTCGGTAGTCGATCAAATCAATTTCTGTAAGATGGAGATCAAGGCATTCGATGAGATTGTTATAGTGAAGCACATTTTTCACTTTCGGGTCTTTTTTTATCTGCAAAAGAAGAGAACATATTGGAGCAGCTGGCTGCATAAGATTGCCGTGTCATCAAGAGGTACGAATATCATTCGCTCATACGATAGGGTTGGTTGGCTAGTGATATTTTTTTCACTCTCTCTCTCTTTCTGTTTCCTCTTATTTAACTAGGAGCACGTGAAGAGCTTGGGCATTTGTTGCCTTCCACTATGTGGCCGATGCCATATTTCGCAAAAGTATGCCACATAACACGCATTGATGTCAAATCAAAAGATTTTGGCACCGCTCTCGCGATGTGAGAGAGTTGGCACCGCTGTGCACACAGACGCACATGTATAAACAAATCAGTCAAACCAACCACACCAGCCTCTCACTCTCCCAAACAAGTGTTTTTATTGCCTCAGTCCTCTCTCTCTCCCACGCAGTGTTTTTCATTGCGTGAGTTAATTTGGCACTGGAGCAAAGTAGGTGATCCAGATTGGGACACCAGGTGAGCAATGGAGGGGCATCGATGCCAAATGCATCACAAGTGAATTTGGCACATGTTTTGGCCTACATAGCCCACTTTTGTAATACTACCTCGTATTTAGTATAAAATTTTGACCATAGATTTACCTAAGAAAATGCCAATGCATGTCACTAAAAATTACACCATTTGAAATTATGTTCAAATACTAATCCAACGATATAGTTCTTAGTGACATGCATTAACATTTTGTCAGCTAAATCTATGGTGAAATTTTGATACTACAAAATTGGAAGAGTAAACCAGGAGAATTTGGCAGATGAGTACACCAACACTGTCAATTTCGGCACGTCAATGACCCTGATTTTTGTTGGACCTTCTAGATCTGATACAAGCAATCTCTCAAGGAAAGGCACATTCTCAATGACCATAATGTGGAACAGCTGGAGTGATCTCTTCCCAATTGATGTCTTGTTGCGGGGCCAGCAAGACACATAAATCCATCGGAGATTCGTCGAGGCAATGTGGAGGCTAATGAACCCGTGGATCTACTCAAGATGAAGATACTCGAGCGCAGTACAGCTGCAGACCAGGTGCTCCATAGCCTTCTTCGAGATGACAACGTCGAAGAGGTCGAGCTGCTTGAGTTGAGGGAGAAGAAGAGCGGGCGCGGCATTAATCTGGGGAAGATAGCAGGAGCTGAAGCTGGCGCGTCGCAGCGTTGGCATGAGGCGGAGCACGGACGGCGGCAGAGAGCGACATCGTCCAGCTTCAAAGCCGAGCTCCTCGAGCTGATCTAGGGCGGGGGATAAGAACCACTCGTTGAACTTGGGTTGGACCTTGCAGTTGGTACTGAACATGCGGATGTCAAGGCGTTTGGCTGGCCCAGGGTGCGATGAAAGGATCTTGGAGACTACGGCCATGCGTTTGCAATCCCCGTTGCAGAGGCAGCTGTGGACGGTGAGGTTGAGTGGGACGCAGCGCCAGAGGGGGTGCCACCGTCGGGAGAGCAGGGCGGTCCACACGGCAGATTTGGTGGGGAGGAGGCCGATGATGACGAGCAGCGTGTCATCGGGGAGGCTGCTGATGAAGTCCAGGCTCGCCGGATGCGGTTTTGGCTCAAGCCGCCTCCGCTTGTTGGCTGCCTCGCCGACCATCTCAACCGGCGGCGACGCTGGTGTACACGTGTGCTGGTGTGTGTTGCGTGTTGGGTGTGCGTGAGTGCATCCTTCTGTGCATGCCGCCGCGAAGTGGTGAATTGTGCGTGAGTGCGTCCTTCGCGCGCAAGAAGTTTGTCCTCAATGCGCCCTCAATTTACTAGCGTGCGCGGTGCTACCCCGAGTGGTTTCAACTTTGTTTACTTCACCGTGTGTCAGATGGGCCTCTATTTTACTTATTTTCACCCACTGCCAAATGGGCCAGCACATGAAGATATAGAACACGAGCTGACAAGGCAACCTGTGGATTGGTTGACCGGACAACTAAACAATATACGGAGCTATACGCTGACACAGTGAGCGTATAATCCGTCGATATAGAGAGTTCTAGTGAGAGGGGATGCCCGTGAGAGATAGTAGAGAGAGAGAGAGAAAGAGCTACTCCCTCCGTTCGATAATGTAGTTCCAACATTTTTTTAAGTCAAACTTTTGAAACTTTGACCAAGTTTATAAAGAAATTACTTATATCTACAATACCAAAGATAAATGATAGTATGAAGTAAGTACATGTTGTGATGAATCTAATGATCATTCCAGATGTAAATGTTTTTCTCCACATATACCTGGTCAAACGTTTCTGAGGTTTGACTTTTCAAAACATCCATATGCTTATGGACGTGACAGAGTCCCTAACAATAGAGAGAGAGAGAGTGAAAAAAGTGTGTGTGTGTGTGTGTGTGTGAAAGAGACATGGACAACACACGATAAAAGTAGAGAAAAAGCGTGCGTGTCTTATGCAAACATATCACACATGCATCTTCGACAACGAAGGCAAGGTGAGGAGATAGTGTGTGGTTGTTTGGAACCGAGAGAGCAAGACCCCTAGCACGTGGCCAAGAGGGGTCTGACAAACAAGGGAGAGAGGTCGAGAGAGAGGTACAGAGAAAATGCAGACATGGGGAGGAGAGAGTGTATGTTTGTCATAGAGAGATCCCCTGGAGATCGTGATGGGACTACATGGGTGGGAGATCGAGTGACAAGGTGTGTGCATGATAGAAGATGCCCCGAGAGATATCGAGATAGGCGTATGGATGGAAGGAGACAATACGTGTGTTCCTGTTGGCTAGTAAGAGATAATCATACTTAGGAGGGAGGAGTGCTTGCGCCTATGATGGATTGAGGGATTATGGTACTTAGGGGGGTGCGTGTCACATGGAGAGAGAACAAGGGTGGAGAGTGTTGGATGGGTCTATATGTATAGCGCGAGTGAGACATGTGTATGTGTGAACTAGGGAGATATAATGCCAGTTTGGCTTGCATCCTGAGCATCTTTTGCCTGGCTTGGGGTTGTGGCTGGATTTCATGCACGCTTGTTTGGTTGCTACCCTGTGAAAAAGAAAGCCCGCCTGGCCTGGGTTCCCTTGCACTTTAATTAGCCTGGCTGAACTCTAGACACTGCAAGTAGCCTGGCCCAGGCGACCGATTTCGAACGCCTGCCGTTCCTAGTCATGTGGCCACGAGGCTAACAGCAACATGGATGGATATTAGCATTAAATAATTGATGCATGGATTGATTGATGGGACGTTGATGCTTTGTCTGGCCCAGGCATGAACCAAACGCTTCAGCACCACACAAGCCTGGCCAGGTAGAAATATTTTACATCTCACGTCCACACCAGGCAGTACCGGCCATCAAGGCATGAGGATCAGGTCACGAACCAAAATGACCAATAAAGTTTGAGAGAGATTGAGGAGCCCCGATAAGGCTGAGTGGTGCGTCAGATAGCTGAGAGGGGGAAAGAGATATTCCATCCGCTCAATAATGCAGTGCATGTAAATTTTTTAGAAGTCAAACTTTGGAAACTTTGATCAGGTTTACGCAAATGTTATTTATATCTACAATACCAAAGATACATCATACAAAACTATATCTCATGGTGAATCTAATGGTATATGTTTGCCATACTAGATGTAATTCTTTTTCTCCACATACATGGTCAAACTTTGTGATGTTTGACTTTTCAATAAATCTATATGCTATGGACCGAGGAGAGTGCCTCAGTCGAGACAGATCAAGTGCGTGTGAAGGAGAATGAGTAAGTGTGCAAAAAGAGTATGTGTGTGAAAGAGAAAGTGACAACAAATGATAAATTAGAGATAGAGAGTGTGTGTTTTTTCGTTTCTTATGCGAACATATCATGCATGCATCTCCGAGATGGAAAAGCGAGGCGAGGAGATACACGAAGATAGCTAGTGTGAGATTGTTTGCAACAGAGAGAGACACCCCTGTAGCACATGTCCAATAGAGGTGTGGCCAACAAGGAACAAAGGTCGAGAGGGACACATGGATGGCAGGGACGCATGGGGAGGGGGAGAGGGTGTGTTTGTGATAGAGAGATCCCGTCGAGATCATGAGGGGACTATATGGGTGGGAGATCGAGGGAGTGCGTGCGCGATAGAAAGATGCCCCGAGAGAAATCGAGATAGACCATGCAGATGTTTGTGATGGAGACTAAGATTAGCTAGTCATATACATATAGGGGGGGACTGCGTGTGCCTACAATTGAGTGAGAGACCATCATACTTGGATAGCTGGGCATGAGATTGTGTGTGCGCGTGTGTGAGATGGAGAGAGAACAAGGGGGAGAGGTAGAGTTTTAGATGGGCCTATCGAGTGAGATATGCATGTGTATGTGTGACCCAGGTGGGTGGAGAGTTTGAGAGAGGGGGGAAGAGCTCCGAGATGACATAGTGGTGCGTGAGAGAGATACAGGCAAGGAGCCAAGAAATCTGTGTGCGTATGATGAGTGCACCCAAGATATTTAGCTTGGACTAGATAGAGTATCATACATAGTGTGCGAGAGAGACCTATAGATGGTGTATATATGCATGCGAACTAGAAAGACCCCCCCATACACACACACACAAAGAGAGAGAGAGAGAGAGAGAGAGAGAGAGAGAGAGAGAGATGGAGAGAAAGGGAGAGGGACGAACAAGGTTTTTGTGTCGAATGCGTGCGACAGAATTGAAGATTGTCGGAGAGAGAGAGAGAGAGAGAGAGAGAACAGGAGTCCAGGAGAGGGGGAGGTCGCATTTTACGCATCAAAGACTGATATAAACCATGTTTCGATATAAACTTGCATTCAAATATTTAAATTGGAGAACATGTTGTCTGCAATCCACACATGAACGGATATATGCGTATATCAAACAAGTTCATTAATTTGACTTTCAACATGTTCATGGAGTACTATAATACTATACAACATGCTACTCGATTGAGGTGTTCAATTTTGGATTTAGTTCACTATTTTGACCTACTGAACGAGCTATTTCATTGAATCGAGATATTTCATTTTGGGTTTGATTTGCATTTTTGAGTGGGTCAACTATTTGTCATATAGTAAATCACTAGCAACGAGCATGTAAAAACACATTACTCCCGAGCATCATCTCTCCATCTAAAAAAGAAGTGGCAAGCTAATATTTCAAAATTTGATCCGAATCGACTTGGTAAGGTAGACGTGGATGCTCATTCTCCCAAAATTTGAACGAACCGTTAAACATCCTCTCTGCTCGGTGGAATTCGCCCGAGCAAATAAATGGGAGACGCGAAATTACCGTCCTATGTGGGACACGCATCAATTGGCCCGTTGTACATCAAGGGTAGCTTCGTAACTTCATCCAAACGCGCCTTCTCCTCGGCCGAAATGACATGTGCCGAATAATTCATAAACCATGGTCGGCAAAACACGCTCTCCTCGCCCGAAATAGCTCGCGCCCACTATTTCAAAACACGCTCTCCTGGCCCGAAATCGCTCGCGCCCACTATAGTTCAAAACACGCCCTCCTCGCCCGAAATCGCTCCTGCCCAGAGAAGCAAAGTTACTCTAGTATCCCTGACCCTCAGTACACAGACCAAAGCCGAGAAGCCTATAGGCAAGGGTAGAACTGTAACTCCCCCTCACATTTCAGACAAATGCGTCCGTAAGACATGGTTCCACTCCCCTCCCAATTTCCCCCGCCCGCCCCCATTCATACCTCGTGGGCGCCAAATCACCTTCTCCCTGGGAAGCTCCCTTCTCCCGAGCCGCGAAACCTCAACCCCACCTCCATGGCGCCCCCCACCGCACCAATTTCACAGCTGCCCTCCTCCCTAATGCCGAAGACGTTGTCCATTTGCCGTCGTGCACTGGGCCGTGTGCCTCTTACTCCATGCTGCTGGTGCTGCCGCGACGACGGCCGCGTGAACCGTACCGGAGCTGATTCACCCCCGTTGTTGTTCACGGCGCTGGAGCGGCTCCAACTTCGGATCCGTCCAGAGTCCTGGCGCTGCTTCGACGTAGCCGTCGACTGTCGCGACATCACTCTTTCCCTGCCGCCGGTTGCCACCGCAACCGAGCCGGCCTCACCGACTCGACAGCTGGACCTGCCTACGTCACCATGCCGCCAGATAGGTCGCACCCTCATCTCAAATCACTTTATTTAGGCGTCAGTTGTTTGAATTTTTATTCTGAGCCAATCAATTTGCAATGGGAAGCAGCACCCCTCGAGGAGGCGGAGCTCCTAGGCTGCCGGTTGGCTGGTGTCTAACGTAAGGGTGCGGGGCCGCAAGTTCGCCGTGAAAGCAGCACTTAGATGGCTATCTTCTAGAGTTGCGTGGGTTGAAGGTACTGCCGTCGCCGGATCTAGATGACGGGGAGTCTTTGTGGATTGGCCCGGGGGCGGCGCAACCACGGCAATGCGGTGGGGCGGGGAGCGGGGTTTTGGCCGGGGCCACGGACGGCGGAGGCAGGCTGCTCTGCCGTTGGTCGCTGGCTCTTCGGGGAAGATTCCAAATGGTGTCAGCCGGGGGGCACAAGACGGCCAACCATCCGGCGTAGATCAAACAGTACCAAAATAAAATAAAATCGTGTGACCCCAATTTAGTCTTCAGTCAACAGACGTGTGACCACTCTCCTACCTTGTTGTTGATCTCTTAGTGTATTTCTTCAGATCAAAGAGATATGTCGTTCTTAACATTATGCGTTATCTGCATCTTCATACACACCGTCTTCCGACTCACCGCAGCTGCTCCAACAAGGGAAGCATACACCAGAAGGGAGCTATAGTCCCCACTCAACAGTTCCCTGCATCGAATGCGCGTGCCCGACATGCACAGCCACAACAACTGCAGGGCCATCGACAAGTCAGCACATGATGCTCACTCCTATGGATGGCAGCCAGATAGGTTGTGCCCTCGTCTTACTTGTGTGCAACATTTATGGCTTTGTTATTCATCTAAGCATGGAAAATAGATCATCACATTTCACTATATATTCATGCTGATCTCTTACGGGTCTTGTTCAGGAGTTAACGTTGTTCCATAGTTCAGCTAAGATACTTGTTCTTTAGGTAACAATGTTCCATAGTTATCATCCATCAGCCAATGCTATCCCACAAGCTGGTGATTATAGTATTATACCACTTCTAGTATTTCCTATGTTGTTCTTTAATACTTTTGTGTGCCATCTAGTTAATCTCGAGTACAAACGATACATATTCTGTAGCTTTCATCTGTGTTCTCCCTTTAGTTTATGAGACATGTTGCTGCTAGTTAACCCTAGTCCTACTATTTATGTCGTCTCCTACAGGCACTCATTACATAAATCTAACTACTAGTTGTCTTCCATGCATGTCAAATATAATTGCACACACTGATATATCCACAAGAACCTCATGGAGCAATGTAAAGTCCAATAAACTTGATGTCAATGATACCCAATATGATGGAACATGTAAAGGCAGTTCTTCAGAAGACTTGCAGAAAGATGATGAATCCTCTTCACCCCACAAGGTCCTTGCTCTAACTTGGCCTGTGATATGGGTACACCATGCATATAATGTCCTGGAGTGTATCTACTCTGTTGCAATGCCATGTGCTTAGCATGCTGATCATGCATGTAAATATGTCATGCCTTCCTGTTTTTCAGTACCTATTCCATTCATGATAACATGTTTTCAAATTCAAGTACTGTCATTCTACTCTATCGCAATGCCATCTGCTTAATTTGGACATCATGCTTCTGAATATCTTATGCATTGTTATTCATCAATATGTACTTCATCTGTCTACCATACCATTTTTTTACATTGAAGTGTTGTTCTAGTGCTCTGTTGCAATGCCATCTTATTTTCCCAATCATACACGTGTATGTTGCCTTAGTTATTTCTGTACGTATTCCGCTAGCATATAGTTTTACATTCAACTAGTGTTTTTTTGTGTTGTCCTGTCGTATCCCTAGCTTACACCATACTCCCTCCGTCCGGATTACATGTTGCCGAAATGGTTAAAAAGGATGTATCTAGAACTAAAATACGCCTAGACCCATCCATTTTTTACGGATGGAGGGAATGCATGTCAATATGTCATGCCTTTCTATTCTTCAGTACCTGTTCCATCTCTCTGCTACCGCATGTTTTATAATTAAAGCACCATTCTTCTATACAAAGGCATGCAAGGGGAAGACGACTATATTAGAATCTGAAGGGTTACAAACAAGGCCTTTGCAAAAGATCCAAACGCCAAGAGATAATAAACCAACTCCAGTTTTTATAGATACTGCTCCAGCACAGAGAAACCCAACTCCTACTGATAATAAGCAGATTCCATTGTCCAAAGAACTAGTCCGATCCAGTCCAGCAAAAATATGTCATCTCAATTCTAAGAAGCATGTGCGTATCCTTGCATCATGAAATTTTATAGCATGCTGATCATATTTTCTACATGTTTCTTACCCATCTCTCTTTTAGAAAATAAGCTTAACAGATAGAAGATTTTCTGCAATGGTATCGTTTATGAGGAAAGATTCTTGCAGGAATTCTCTGTGCTCCAATGTAGATGTAAGTACCTGTCGTATATCACTATATTTTTACATCAGCATGTATTTTGTTAATCGGCGTGAATCCAGCCTTTATCTGATCTAAATTTAGTTGTAGCAAAATGTATGATTAAAGGCCACAATGTTGATTTTTGCAAGGAAAACTGCCTGGTAGTTTTGCATCCTGAGCTGCATGAGTGTACTATCTCATATTAGTGGGTTTGAATACTTTGGTTCTGCAGTGGGTTTTTCAGTGTTTTTTTACTGTGTTGTCCTGTCATATCCCTAGCTCTTACATCATACTCCCTCCGTCCGGATTAAATGTCGCAGAAATGGATAAAACTAGATGTATCTAGAACTGAAATACGCCTAGACCCATCCATTTATTTCCGGATGGAGTGAATACATGTCAATATGGCATGCCTTTCTATTCTTCAGTACCTATTCCATCTCTGTTGTAGCATGTTTTATAACTGAATCACCATTCTTCTATATAAGGCATCCAAGGGGAAGACGGCTATGTTAGAATCTGAAGGGTTACAAACCAGGTCTTTGCAAAATATCCAAACGCCAGGAGATAATAAACCAACTCCATTTTTCATAGATACTGCTCCAGCACAGACAAACCCAACTCCCACTGATAATAAGCAGATTCCAGTGGCCAAAGAACTAGTCCGCTCCAGTCCAGCAAAAGAATGTCAACTCCATTCTAAGAAGCGTATGCGTATCCTCGCATCATGAAATTTTATAGCATCTGATCATATTTTCTACATGTTTCTTACACGTCTCTCTTTTAGAAAATAAGGTTAAACGATACAAGACTTCCTCCATTGGGATCGTATTCGAGGAAAATATCTTGCGGGAATTCTCTGTGCTCCAGTGCTGATGTAAGTACCTGTTGTATATCACTATATTTTTACATCAGCATGTATTTTGTTAATCGTCCTGAATCTAACATTTATCTGATCTAAAATTAGTTGTAGGAAAATGTTAAAGGCGCCAATGTTGATTTTTTTAAGGAAAACTGCCTGGTAGTTTTGCGGACTGAGCTGCATGAATGTGCTATCTCATATCACGCACATTACTGAATTGTAGTGCTTCTCTGGTTGCCCATTCATTCATTGTGTCAATGTTGCTTTCGTATTACCTTACCTGGCTGATGATAGTTGTGCCATATTGTGTTAATTTGGTGTAGGCTAGTTGCCCAAACATTCGTTGTGTCAATGTTGCTTTCCTATTATCTGACTTGGCCAATGATAGCAATGCTAGTGTGTTAATTTTGTGCAGGCTGCTGAAGATAAGAAGACAAACTTTGAAAACAGCAAGGCCACCCCATTGTTTCTTTCCAGTAAATCTAGGCCAGGTAATATGGCAATAACTCATGATTAATCTGTTTGGTTCCCGTCCTAATTTATGTTATGATGCAATGGTCAAGACACTCTCCACTATCAATAATACAAGCCTGCCAAAATCGCCATCTGAATCTGTTCAGTATCCTCTGTCTTGAATGCGACGGAATAAATGTATGTTTGTGAACCAATTAATGGCTGAAGCAATGATGGAAATGGTGGATGAATCAGAGGTGCAGAGTCGTGTGACACAACAACTGATCAATGTTTTCAGAGACAGTGTGGCAAAGCAGCAAGAACTTTCCCACATGCTTATGGGCGTCATCTATGCTGAGGTTGCAGATTGTGACGTTGTAGATGGTTAGGTTCTGCTCATTTATTTGCACTGGCATCAATCTTTGATTGCCCAGTGGATGTAATTTCCTGTAATATATTCTGGATGTGCAACGTTATTCCCTGTATGCCGTACCTTTGCTTGTCGTAATGGGCTCAAATTATCTAATTTGGCCTAAGACATGAACGAACTTTAGTGGGCCCATTAAGTTAATGGGCCGTTACTAGGCCGAAAGTTAATGGTCGGCCCTCTTACCTCCCGGGTCGTTAACAGGCCGACATCGAAGCGGGCAACAGGTGGCCCCAATTTATTTCACAGGCCGTTAACAGGACATTACTAAGTTTGGGCTACATATGGCCCAACTATACTGTAGGCCTTTAGCAGGACGAAAGAGACAGCAGGCTTGTATTGGACCATGAAGAGCATGGGCCGCTAAGAGGCCGAAAGTCAGGTTGTATTGTAAACGGCCCAACTGTGTTGTGGGCCTTTAGCAGGCCGAAAGAGAAACCGGGCTGGTATTGGACCATGAAGGGCATGGGCCGTTAAGAAGCCAAAACTAAGGTCCGACTACAAATGGCCCAACTCATTTATGGTCCGTTAACAGGCTGAAAGGCACACAGGGCCGGGAATTGGCCCAACACTTAAATGGGTCACTAAAAGGCCAAAACTCAGGTCCGACTACAATTGGCCCAACTGATTTATGGGTCGTTGCTACATCTTGAGCTTGCGTTGGTTTTCCCCGAAGAGGAAGGGATGATGCAGCAGAGTAGCATAAGTATTTCCCTCAGTTTTTGAGAACCAAGGTATCAATCCAGTAGGAGGCCATGCCCAAGTCCCTCGTACCTGCACAAAGCGATAGCTACTCGCAACCAACGCGATTAGGGGTTGTCAATCCCTTCACGGTCACTTACGAGAGTGAGATCTGATAGATATAATATTTTTGGTATTTTTGGTATAAAGATGCAAAGTAAAAAGTAAAAGCAAAGTAAAAAAGCAAAGCAAGATTAAAGTGATGGAGATTGATATAATGAGAATAGACCCGGGGGCCATAGGTTTCACTAGTGGCTTCTCTCAAGAGCATAAGTATTCTACGGTGGGTGAACAAATTATTGTTGAGCAATTGACAGAACTGAGCATAGTTATGAGAATATCTAGGCATGATCATGTATATAGGCATCATGTCCGTGACAAGTAGATCGAAACGATTCTGCATCTACTACTATTACTCCACTCATCGACCGCTATCCAGCATGCATCTAGAGTATTAAGTTAAAAACAGAGTAACACCTTAAGCAAGATGACATGATGTAGAGAGATAAATTCATGCAATATGAAATAAACCCCATCTTGTTATCCTCGATGGCAACGATACAATACGTGCCTTGCTGCCCCTTCTGTCACTGGATAAGGACACCGCAAGATCGAACCCAAAGCTAAACACTTCTCCCATGGCAAGAACTACCAATCTAGTTGGCCAAACCAAACGGATAATTCGAAGGGACTTGCAAAGATAACCAATCATACATAAAAGAATTCAGAGAAGATTCAAATATTATTCATAGATAGACTTGATCATAAACCCACAATTCATCGGTCTCAACAAACACACTGCAAAAAGAAGATTACATTGAATATATATCTCCACAAGAGAGGGGGAGAACTTTGTATTGGGATTCAAAGAGAGAGAAGAAGCCATCTAGCTACTAACTATGGACCCAAAGGTCTGAGGTAAACTACTCACACTTCATCGGAGGGGCTAGGATGATGTAGAAGCCCTCCGTGATGACGGCCCTCTTCCAGCGGAGCTCCAGAACAGGCCCCAAGATGGGATTTCGTGGATACAGAAAGTTGCGGCGGTGGAATTAGGTTTTTGGCTCCTGTTCTGATCGTTTGGGGGTACGTGTGTATATATAGGAGGAAGAAGTACACCGGAGGAGCAACGAGGGGGCCACGAGGCAGGGGGCGCGCCCTAGGGGGGGCGCTCCCCCCACCCTCGTGACCGCCTCTTTTGTTCCTTGGAGCAGGGTCCAAGTCTCCTGGATCACGTTCGGTGAGAAAATCACGTTCCCGAAGATTTTATTCCGTTTCTTCGAAACACTGAAATAGGCAAAAAAAACAGCAATTCTGGGTTGGGCCTCCGGTTAATAGGTTAGTCCCAAAAATAATATAAAAGTGGAAAATAAAGCCCAATATAGTCCAAAACAGTAGATAATATAGCATGGAGCAATCAAAAATTATAGATACGTTGGAGACGTATCAGGCATCCCCAAGCTTAATTCATGCTCGTCCTCGAGTAGGTAAATGATAAAAAGAGATTTTTTGATGCCGAGTGCTACTTGGCATAATTTCAATGCAAATCTTCTTAATTGTGGTATGAATATTCAGATTAGAAATATTCAAGACAAAAGTATATATTGACATAAAAAATAATAATACTTCAAGCATACTAACAAAGCAATTATGTCTTCTCAAAATAACATGGCCAAAGAAAATCACGTTCTTTGGAGCAGGGTCCAAGTCTCCTGGATCACGTTCGGTGAGAAAATCACGTTCCCGAAGATTTTATTCCGTTTCTTCGAAACACTGAAATAGGCAAAAAAAACAGCAATTCTGGGTTGGGCCTCCGGTTAATAGGTTAGTCCCAAAAATAATATAAAAGTGGAAAATAAAGCCCAATATAGTCCAAAACAGTAGATAATATAGCATGGAGCAATCAAAAATTATAGATACGTTGGAGACGTATCAGGCATCCCCAAGCTTAATTCCTGCTCGTCCTCGAGTAGGTAAATGATAAAAAGAGATTTTTTGATGCCGAGTGCTACTTGGCATAATTTCAATGCAAATCTTCTTAATTGTGGTATGAATATTCAGATTAGAAATATTCAAGACAAAAATATATATTGACATAAAAAATAATAATACTTCAAGCATACTAACAAAGCAATTATGTCTTCTCAAAATAACATGGCCAAAGAAAGTTATCCCTACAAAATCATATAGTCTGGCTATGCTCCATCTTCACCACACAAAGTATTTAAATCGTGCACAACCCCGATGACAAGCCAAGCAATTGTTTCATACTCTAACTTTTTCAAAACTTTTTCAAGCTTCACGCAATACATGAGCGTGAGCCATGGATATAGCACTATAGGTGGAATAGAATGGTGGTTGTGGAGAAGACAAAAAGGAGGGGAAGTTAGTCTCACATCAACTAGGCGTATCAACGGGCTATGGTGATGCCCATCAATAGATATCAATGTGAGTGAGTAGGGATTGCCATGCAACGGATGCACTAGAGCTATAAATGTATAAAAGCTCAACAAAAGAAACTAGTGGGTGTGCATCCAGCTTTCTCGCTCACGAAGACCTAGGGCAATTTGAGGAAGCCCATCATTGGAGTATACAAGCCAAGTTCTATAATGTAAAATTCCCACTAGTATATGAAAGTGAAAACATATGAGACTCTCTATATGAAGACCATGGTGCTACTTTGAAGCACAATATATGAGACTCACTATATCATGGTGCTACTTTGAAGCACAAGTGTGGAAAAAAGGATAGTAGCATTGCCCCTTTTTATTTGTTTTCTTTTTTTGGGCCTTCTTTTTTTCTTTGGCCTTTCTCTTTTTTTTATTAGGACAATGCTCTATTGAATGATGATCATCACACTTTTATTTATTTACAACTCGATTCTAAAACAAAGTATGACTCTATATGGATGCCTCCGGCGGTGTACCAGGATATGCAATGAATCAAGAGTGACAAGTATGAAGAAATTATGAACGGTGGCTTTGCCACAAATACTATGTCAACTACATGATCATGCTAAGCAATATGACAATGATGAATGTGTCATGATGAACTAGGTGGTGGAAAGTTGCATGGCAATATATCTCGGAATGGCTATGGGAATGCCATAATAGGTAGGTATGGTGGCTGTTTTGAGGAAGGTATATGGTAGGTGTATGATACCGGCGAAAGGTGCGCGGTATTAGAGAGGCTAGCAAAGGTGGAAGGGTGAGAGTGCGTATAATCCATGGACTCAACATTAGTCATAAAGAACTCATATAATTATTGCAAAAATCTAGAAGTTGTCAAAGCAAAGTACTACGCGCATGCTCCTAGGGGGATAGATTGGTAGGAAAATACCATCGCTCGTCCCCAACCGCCACTCATAAGGAAGACAATCAATAAATAAATCATGCTCCGACTTCGTCACATAACGGTTCACCACACGTGCATGCTACGGGAATCACAAACTTTAACACAAGTATTCTTTGAATTCACAACTACTCAACTAGCATGACTTTAATATTATCACCTCCATATCTCAAAACAATTATCATGCCTCAATCTTTTCTTAGTATTCAACACACTCAAAAGAAAGTTTCACAAATCTTGAATACCAAGCATATTATTATTAAGAAAATTACCATGCTATTTAAGACTCTCAAAATAATTTAAGTGAAGCATGAGATATCAATAGTTTCTTTAAAACAAATCCACCACCGTGCTCTAAAAGATCTAAGTGAAGCACATAGAGCAAAATTATAACGCTCAAAAGATATAAGTGAAGCACATAGAGCAAAACTACTTAGCTCAAAAGATATAAGTGAAGCACATAGAGTATTCTATCAAATTTTAATTCATGTATGGCTCTCTCAAAAGGTGTGTACAGCAAGGATGATTGTGTCATACTAAGACACAAAGACACAAATAATACAAGACGCTCCAAGCAAAACGCATATCATGTTGGTGAATAAAAATATAGCTCCAAGTAAATTACCGATGGAAGTGGACGAAAGAGGGGATGCCTTCCGGGGCATCCCCAAGCTTTGACTTCTTGGTGTCCTTGGATTATCTTGGGGGTTCCATGGGCATCCCCAAGCTTGGTCTCTTGCCACTCCTTGTTCCATGATCCATCAAAAGAATTCACCCAAAACGTGAAAACTTCACAACACAAAACTCAAAATAGAAAACTCGTGAGCTCCGTTAGCGAAAGAAAACAAAATACCACTTCAAGGTACTGTAATGAACTCATTATTAATTTATATTGGTGTTAAAGCTACTGTATTACAACTTCTATATGGATTATAAACTATTTTACTAGCTATAGATTCATCAAAATAAGCAAACAACACACGAAAAACAGAATCTGTCAAAAACTGAACAGTCTGTAGTAATCTGTAGCTAGCGCAAGATCTGGAACCCCAAAAATTCTAAAATACATTGCTAGACGTGAGGAATTTATCTATTAATCATATGCAAAAATAATTAACTAAATATCACTCTTCAAATAAAAATGACAGCAGTTCTCGTGAGCGCTAAAGTTTCTGTTTTTTACAGCAAGTTCAACAAGACTTTCCCCAAGTCTTCCCAACGGTTCTACTTGGCACAAACACTAATTAAACACAAAAACACAACCAAAACAAAGGCTAAATAATTTATTTATTACTAAGCAGGAGCTAAAAGCAAGGAATAAAAATAAAATTGGGTTGCCTCCCAACAAGCGCTATCGTTTAACGCCCCTAGCTAGGCATAAAACCGAGGATAGATCTAGGTATTGCCATAATAGTAAGATAGATTATTAAAACTCATTTTATATTCTCTAAGTTCGGCAGCAAGATTTCTTTGAGGCAAGCAAAATTAATCAAAAGGACTAAATTTAACGGGACAAAAGTCCCCAAGATCAACCTTGGGAGGTATAGGTTCCTCCTTTGGTCCTTCGTAATGCACAACCAATTCATCATTATAAGCATTCTTTTGACAGAACTTTGTAAGCCTATATTCAAGAGAATATCCTAGCTCGTTATTTCGAATAGACAAATCATCATTAAGTTTAGAAATTCTATCAACTAAAACATTGGTAGGAACCCTTCTTCTAAGATTTTCATTGAAAGCAACATAATCTAGAGATTGAAAACGCATTATTTCTTCTTGATCAAAGAGGATAGTTTCTATGGGAGGACGGGAAGCGTCCACCCTATAATGCGCAAAGATTTCTTTGGATTCTCTTATTATGAATCTAAACTCATGAGGCAAAAAGATGGTAGCGGCACGCTTAACAGAGGAATGCTCAATATTAGAAAATTCCAGAAAAATCCTTTGTATGGAAGGATGCATGTGCACGAATTGTCTTTCAAGTTGAACTACAAGCATGGCAATAGCGTCCGCAAGACTACTCGTTCTATGAAGGATAGAACTACCCATAGAAGGTAAAGCACCGGCACAAGTAAAGAAATCTTGAATAACTTATTTTCCAATAATATTACCACTACCAACACGGAATTTTTTTTTGGTATTAAAGATGGTAGGTTCTTTAGTAGGAGCATCAGAATTTTCCATGACATTGTTATCGTCCATATTGGCGATAACTTCCCCAATTTCAGACATAACGACAAGCGAGCAAACTAGCACACGAGCAAACAAGAGGCAAATAGAGAGGGAGGATAGAGAGAGAGAGAGGGAGGGCAAATAAAACGGCAAGGGTGAATTGGGGGAGAGGAAAATGAGAGGCAAATGGCAAATAATGTAATGTGAGAGATAGGGATTGTGATGGGTACTTGGTATGTTGACTTTTTGTGTAGACTCCCCGGCAACGGCGCCAGAAATCCTTCTTGCTACGTCTTGAGCTTGCGTTGGTTTTCCCCGAAGAGGAAGGGATGATGCAGCAGAGTAGCGTAAGTATTTCCCTTAGTTTTTGAGAACCAAGGTATCAATCCAGTAGGAGGCCACGCTCAAGTCCCTCATACCTGCACAAAGCGATAGCTACTCGCAACCAACACGATTAGGGGCTGTCAATCCCTTCACGGTCACTTACGAGAGTGAGATCTGATAGATATAATATTTTTGGTATTTTTGGTATAAAGATGCAAAGTAAAAAAGTAAAGGGATAATTAGATTTATGCCCCTAGTTGTGTCCCACTCATCTGTTTTACCCCTAATTCCCAAAAGTCACCGGTTCTGTCCAAATCACTTTGCTCCTCTTATGCTTTTGCCCTTTGACTGTTTGACCATCAGTTTGAAAACTTCATAACTAATTCATACTAAATCAGAAAAATGCAAATAAGATACCAAAATGTTCAGAAAAACATCACCTATATGTCAGTGTCATTTGCATCCATGAAAAAAGTGTTGGAAAGTGCCCATCCGAGTTTTATCTCTTATGCTACCACCATGAATAGTAAAATCTAAAAAAGTTCAAAAAATTCAAAAATAATTTGGTGGCAAAGATGACAAATGTTTTAAATGTCTGCCAAGTTTCATCAGGGAATAACATTCGTGGGTGCCGCGGCAAAAAAAACAATCAGCACTCCAAATAGATTATTTTTCCCACGACTTCCAGGAATGTCATTCCGTAATGAAACTTGGCAAGCACTTAGAACACTTTTCGTTCTTTAGCACCATATTTTTTTTAATTTTTTGAATTTTTTTAGAGTTTACTATTCATGGTGGTATCAAAAGAGCTAAAACTCGGATGTGCACTTTCCAACACTTTTTTCATGAATGCAAATGACACTGACATATAGGTGATGTTTTTCTGAACATTTTGGTATCTTATTTGCATTTTTTGATTTTGTATGAATTAGTTATGAAGTTTTCAAACTGACGGTCAAACGGTCAAAGGGCAAAAGCATAAGAGGATCAAAGTGACTTGGACAGAACCGGTGACTTTTGGGAATTAGGGGTAAAACAGACGAGTGGGACACAACTAGGGGCATACATCTAATTATCCCAAAAGTAAAAGCAAAGTAAAAAAAGGCAAAGCAAGATTAAAGTGATGGAGATTGATATGATGAGAATAGACCTGGGGGCCATAGGTTTCACTAGTGGCTTCTCTCAAGAGCATAAGTATTCTACGGTGGGTAAACAAATTACTGTTGAGCAATTGACAGAATTGAGCATAGTTATGAGAATATCTAGGCATGATCATGTATATAGGCATCAGGTCCGTGACAAGTAGATCGAAACGATTCTGCATCTACTACTATTACTCCACTCATCGACCACTATCCAGCATGCATCTAGAGTATTAAGTTAAAAATAGAGTAACGCCTTGAGCAAGATGACATGATGTAGAGAGATAAATTCATGCAATATGAAATAAACCCCATCTTGTTATCCTCGATGGAAACGATACAATACGTGCCTTGCTTCCCCTTCTATCACTAGGTAAGGACACCGCAAGATCGAACCTAAAGCTAAACACTTCTCCCACGGCAAGAACTACCAATCTAGTTGGCCAAACCAAATAGATAATTCGAAGAGACTTGCAAAGAAAACCAATCATACATAAAAGAATTCAGAGAAGATTCAAATATTATTCATAGATAGACTTGATCATAAACACGCAATTCATCGGTCTCAACAAACACACCGTAAAAAGAAGATTACATCGAATAGATCTCCACAAGAGAGGGGGAGAACTATGTATTGAGATTCAAAGAGAGAGAAGAAGCCATCTAGCTACTAACTATGGACCCGAAGGTCTGAGGTAAACTACTCACACTTCATCGGAGGGGCTAGGATGATGTAGAAGCCCTCCGTGATGACGGCCCTCTTCCGGCGGAGCTCCGGAACAGGCCCCAAGATGGGATCTCGTGGATACAGAGAGTTGCGGCGGTGGAATTAGGTTTTTGGCTCCTGTTCTGATCGTTTGGGGGTACGTGTGTATATATAGGAGGAAGAAGTATGCCGGAGGAGCAACGAGGGGCCCACGAGGCAGGGGGCGCGCCCTAGGGGGGCGCCCCCCACCCTCGTGACCGCCTCTTTTGTTCCTTGGAGCAGGGTCCAAGTCTCCTAGATCACGTTCGGTGAGAAAATCATGTTCCCGAAGATTTTATTCCGTTTGGACTCCGTTTGATATTCCGTTTCTTTGAAACACTGAAATAGGCAAAAAAAAATAGCAATTCTGGGCTGGGCCTCTAGTTAATAGGTTAGTCCCAAAAATAATATAAAAGTGAAAAATAAAGCCCAATATAGTCCAAAACAGTAGATAATATAGCATGGAGCAATCAAAAATTATAGATACGTTGGAGACGTATCAGCCGTCAACAGGCTGAAAGTGACACCGGGCCAGAAATTGGCCCAACACTTAAATGGGCCGCTAAAAGGCCGAAACTTAGGTCCGACTACAAATGGCCCATCAGATTTATGGACCTTTAATAGGCTGAAAGACACACCAGGCAGGAAATTAGCCCAACATTTAAATGGGTCGCTAAAAGGCCGAAAGATGTACATCCTGAAAATTGGCCCATCCATTAAACGGGTCGTTAACAGGCCAAAATCTCATCGGGCCAATATTGAGCCCAAATATATAGCGGGCTGTTAACGGGCTCGAACTGACGATAGGCTGCAATGGTGTCAAATCTTTAACGGGCCGAATTGGCACATCTCGTATGGGTCGTGGACTTAATTGGACCTGACACAAGTAGGCCTTATATGGGTTGGCCTGCTAATTTTTACTGGGCCGGCCTTTTTCACCGAAATGGGCCACTGTTGGGCCGTGCCACATGTCGACCTACCATATGCGCCTCTTGTCCAATGAGTGGATGACATCTGTCCCAACGATGAGCCGACACGTGTTTCCTCTAGCCAATGATGATTTTACACGTGGAAAATCCCCATTGGTCGGGGTTGTTAACGGGTTATCGGATCCAAAACCCGACCCGATAGCTTAACGGCGTTCCGTTACGGTGGATGCCACGTGTCGGTCACCCTTGACGAAAGCACTTCTATGACGCGCAATTTATCGTCATGGAAGGGGACACTTCTGTGATGATAGTTTTGGTAATGTCATGGAACACTTCTACGACAGCACAAGTATGACTATCTTGATTCTGTCATAAATTTGTCATGCATGTACATGCATGACAAAAAACGCGACCTACTATGACAAACACGTATCATCACGGAAGTGTATTTTTTTGTAGTGTTGGCCGTTTCATTTTTTGGCTGTGTGGGCTCTAGGGCCTCGTCGTCGAATTTAGGTAACAGCTTGCGTTTTGGATAGCTCTTTGTGTGGTAACTTCCACCATACTTTGCTTCGCTGTCGAGCACTTTGTTCCACCTGCTGTTGAGCGTATTTTGTGCGGCCTTAAGCCTTTGCTTCTGCTTCTTCAGACTCCTTGTTGTGGCAATAAGCCTTATGCGGAGGTTCTCTTGCTCCAAGTGCGTTTCCGGGATGATGTGTGCATCTTCGTTCAGACTGTTTTCCTCCCTAGATGGGGTTTGATGAGGGTTATCCTCGGCGTCGCCGTGTTCGGACGTCAGATCCGTACTATGTTTGCCGCTTGCAGCTTCATCGTGCTCTGTCGTCGGGGCAATGTGGTCGTCGTTTCCTCTAGAGTCGATTGGAGTGTTATTTTCTCTTGCGCTGTTATCGCTGTTTTTGCTATGGCGGGACTTAGAGCGGCGCCGCTGACGTCGGCGCTTGGGTTGCTTCTTGGAGGGGCCATCCTCCGCTGTCTCTTCTCCATTGCCTTCTTTGGGTGTATTCACCATGTATATGCCATGTGATGAAGTGGATGTCCGGCGCCCTGTCGGCGCTGGTTCCTGTTTGTCTCCTGCATCTTCGTCCATGACGTTGATGTCTTCGGAGTCAAAGTTGAGCATGTTGGTTAAGTCGTCGACAGTGGATACTAAGTGGGTGGTGGGTGGGCAGCGAATTTCTTCGTCGTCCGCATCCCATTCTAGCCGGACATAGTTCGGCCAAGGTTCTCCTGACACGAAGAGGGACCTCAATGAATTTAGCACATTACCTAAGGGCGAGTGCTGAAAGATATCCGTGGAGGTGAACTCCATGATCGGCGCCCAGTCGGATTTGTCGGGCACGGATGTAAGCGGCTCAAAGTCCGTGGACGGAGGTGAATCCAGTGGTTCGGCGACACGGCTCTCGTAAGGGGTGAAGTCAGTATCCGGCTCTATCGTCAATGAGAGTGCGGCCTCCATAGCGGGGCCTATCCCTCCGTCCTTGGATGGCGCAATTTGCTCCGGATTGAAGGCCGGAGTAGTTGCAGATGTGATCTCCCGAACACTGTCCAACGGCAGAGTTACGTCGTGCTCGTCGTGACTGTGTGGCACACCTGACATGGGCTCGAATCCGTCGAAGATCAAGTGTCCGCGGATGTTGGCAGTGTAGTTTAAGTTTCTGAATCTGACCTGATGGCCAGGGGCGTAGCTCTCGATCTACTCCAGATGGCCAAGCGAATTGGCCCGTAGTGCGAAGCCGCCGAATACAAAGATCTGTCCGGGGAGGAAAACCTCACCCTGGACCGCATCGCTATCGATGATCGAAGGAGCCATCAAGCCTTATGGTGACGACACAGTGGAACTCTCAATGAAAGCACCAATGCCGGTGTCAAAACCGGTGGATCTCGGGTAGGGGGTCCCGAACTGTGCGTCTAAGGCGGATGGTAACGGGAAGCAGGGGACACGATGTTTACCCAGGTTCGGGCCCTCTTGATGGAGGTAATACCCTATGTCTTGCTTGATTGTTCTTGATGATATGAGAATTACAAGAGTTGATCTACCACGAGATCATATAGGCTAAACCCTAGAAGCTAGCCTATGGTATGATTGTATGTTGTCCTACGGACTAAACCCTCCGGTTTATATAGACACTAGAGGGGGCTAGGGTTACACAGAGTCGGTTACAAGGGAGGAGATCTTCATATCCGTATTTCCTAGCTTGCCTTCCATGCCAAGGAGAGTCCCATCCGGACACGGGACGAAGTCTTCAATCTTGTATCTTCATAGTCCAATAGTCCAGCCAAAGGATATAGTCCGGCTGTCCGGAACCCCCTAATCCAGGACTCCCTCAGTGTGTCCGGACGTCGTAACCGCACTTTATTAGATATGGTGCGATCTATGGTGTCTCTCACCGATTTGCCGCTATCGTTTTGGGGTTTTGCTTTAGAGACAGCTACATTCACGTTAAATAGGGCACCATCTAAATCCGTTGAGACGACACCTTATGAACTATGGTTTGGCAAGAAACCCAAGTTGTCGTTTCTTAAAGTTTGGGGCTGCGATGCTTATGTGAAGAAGCTTTAACCTGATAAGCTCGAACCCAAATCGGAGAAATGTGTCTTCATAGGATACCCAAAGGAGACTGTTGGGTACACCTTCTATCACAGATCTGAAGGCAAGATATTCGTTGCTAAGAATGGATCCTTTCTAGAGAATGAGTTTCTCTCGAAAGAAGTGAATGGAAGGAAAGTAGAACTTGATGAGGTAATTGTACCTGCTCCCTTATTGGAAAGTAGTTCATCACTGAAATCAGTTCCAGTGATTCCTACACCAGTAAGTGAGGAAGCTAATGATGCTGATCATGAAACTTCTAATCAAGTTACTACCGAACCTCGTAGGTCAACCAGAGTAAGACCCGCACCAGAGTGGTACGGTAATCCTGTTCTGGAAGTCATGTTACTTGACCATGATGAACCTACGAACTATGAGGAAGCGATGATGAGCCCAGATTCCGCAAAATGGCTTGAGGCCATGAAATCTGAGATGGGATCCATGTATGAGAACAAAGTGTGGACTTTGGTTGACTTGCCCGGTGATCGGAAGGCCATAGAGAATAAATGGATCTTCAAGAAGAAGACTGATGCTGACGGTAATATTACTGTCTACAAAGCTCGACTTGTTGCAAAAGGTTTTCAACAAGTTCAAGGAGTTGACTACGATGAGACCTTCTCACCCGTAGAGATGCTTAAGTCCGTCTGGATCATGTTAGCAATTGCCGCATTTTATGATTATGAAATTTGGCAAATGGATGTCAAAACTGCATTCCTTAATGGATATCTTAAAGAAGAGTTGTATATGATGCAACCAGAAGGTTTTGTCAATCCAAAAGGTGCTAACAAAGTGTGCAAGCTCCAGCGATCCATTTATGGACTGGCGCAAGCCTCTCGGAGTTGGAATATACGCTTTGATAGTGTGATCAAAGCATATGGTTTTATACAGACTTTTGGAGAAGCCTGTATTTACAAGAAAGTGAGTGGGAGCTCTATAGCATTTCTGATATTATATGTAGATGACATATTGTTGATCGGAAATGATACTGAATTTCTGAATAGCATAAAAGGATACTTGAATAAGAATTTTTCAATGAAAGACCTCGGTGAAGCTGCTTATATATTGGACATCAAGATCTATAGAGATAGATCAACACGCTTAATTGGACTTTCACAAAGCACATACCTTGATAAAGTTTTGAAGAAGTTCAAAATGGATCAAGCAAAGAAAGGGTTCTTGCCTGTGTTACAAGGTGTGAAATTGAGTCAAACTCAATGCCCGACCACTTCAGAAGATAGAGAGAAAATGAAAGGTGTTCCCTATGCTTCAGCCATAGGCTCTATCATGTATGCAATGTTGTGTACAGACCTGATGTGTGCCTTGCTATCAGTTTAGCAGGGAGGTACCAAAGTAATCCAGGAGTGGATCACTGGACAATGGTCAAGAACATCCTGAAATACCTGAAAAGGACTAAGGATATGTTTCTCGTATATGGAGATGACAAAGAGCTCGTCATAAATAGTTAGATCGATGCAAGCTTTGACACTGATCCAGATGACTCTAAGTCACAAACCGGATACGTGTTTTTTATTAAATGGTGGAGCTGTCAGTTGGTGTAGTTCCAAGCAGAGCGTCGTGGTGGGATCTACATGTGAAGCAGAGTACATAGCTGCTTCAGAAGCAGTGAATGAAGGAGTCTGGATGAAGGAGTTCATATCCGATCTAGGTGTCATACCTAGTGCATCGGGTCCAATGAAAATCTTTTGTGACAATACTGGTGCAATTGCCTTGGCAAAGGAATCCAGATTTCACAAGAGAACCAAGCACATCACGAGACGCTTCAATTCCATCCGCGATCAAGTCAAGGAGGGAGACATAGAGATTTGCAAGATACATATGGATCTGAATGTTGCAAACCCATTGACTAAGCCTCTCTCACGAGCAAAACATGATCAACACCAAGACTCCATGGGTGTTAGAATCATTGCAGTGTAATCTAGATTATTAACTCTAGTGCAAGTGGGAGACTGAAGGAAATATGCCCTAGAGGCAATAATAAAGTTGTTATTTATATTTCCTTATATCATGATAAATGTTTGTTATTCATGCTAGAATTGTATTAATCGGAAACTTAGTACATGTGTGAATACACAAACAAATAGAGTGTCACTAGTATGCCTCTGCTTGACTAGCTCATTGAATCAATGATGGTTATGTTTCCTAACCATAGACATGAGTTGTCATTTGATTAACAGGATCACATCATTAGAGAGTGATGTGATTTACTTGACCCATCCGTTAGCTTAGCATGATGATCGTTTAGTTTGTTGGTATTGCTCTCTCCATAACTTATACATGTTCCTATGACTATGAGATCATGCAACTCCCGAATATCGGAGTAACACTTTGTGTGCTACCAAACATCACAATGTAACTGGGTGATTATAAAGGTGATCTGCAGGTGTCTCCGATGGTGTTTGTTGAGTTGGCATAGATCGAGATTAGGATTTGTCACTCCGATTGTCGGAGAGCTATCTCTGGGCCCTCTCGGTAGTGCACATCAATATAAGCCTTGCAAGCAATGTGACTAATGAGTTAGTTGCAGGATAATGCATTACGGAACGAGTAAAGACACTTGCCGGTCATGAGATTGAACTAGGTATTGAGATACCGATGATCGAATCTCGGGCAAGTAACATACCGATGACAAAGGGAACAACGTATATTGTTATGCAGTTTAACCGATAAAGATCTTCGTAGAATAGGTGGGAGCCAATATGAACATCCAGGTTCCGCTATTGGTTATTGACCAGAGACGTGTCTCAGTCATGTCTACATAGTTCTCGAACCCGTAGGGTCCGCACGCTTAACGTTTGGTGACGATCGGTATTATGAGTTTATGTGTTTTGATGTACCGAAGATAGTTCAGAGTCCCGGATGTGATCACGGACATGACGAGGAGTCTTGAAATGGTCGAGACATAGAGATTGATATATTGTATGACTATATTCGGACACCGGATGAGTTCCGGGGGTCACCGGATAATTATCGGAGTGTCGGGGGGTTATCGGAACCCCCGGGGGAACTAATGGGCCAACATGGGCCTTGTGAGACAGAGAGGAGGGGCCATAGGGCTGCCCCCCCCCCCCCCCCTGGGAGTCCGAATTGGACAAGGAGGGGGAGACGCCCCCTCTTTCCCTCCCTCTCTCCCTCTCTTTCCTTCCCCCTCCTTCTTCCTAGTTGGACTAGGAACGGGCGAGTCCTACTCCTACTAGGAGGAGGACTCCTCCCTCTCCTTGGCGTGCCCCAAGGCCGACATGTCTCCCCCTTGCTCCTTTATATACGAGGGCACGGGCACCCTAGAACACACAAGTTGATTGTTTCCAGCCGTGTGCGGTGCCCCCCTCCACCATAATCCACCTCGGTCATATCATAGCGGTGCTTAGGCGAAGCCCTGTTCCGGTAGCATCATCATCACCGTCATCACGCCGTCGTGCTGACGAAGCTCTCCCTTGACACTCTGCTGGACCGTGAGTTCGTGGGACGTCACCGAGCCGAATGTGTGCAGATCGCGGAGGTGCCGTACTTTCTGTACTAGGATCGGTCGATTGTGAAGACGTATGACTACATCAACCGCGTTGTCATAACGCTTCCGCTTACGGTCTACGAGGGTACGTAGACAACACTCTCCCCTGTCGTTGCTATGCATCACCATGATCTTGCGTGTGCGTAGGAAATTTTTTGAAATTACTGCGTTCCCCAACAATAAGTAGATGATGGGTTGCTAGAGTGACAGAATCTTAAACCCTAGTTTATGTGTTGCTTCGTAAGGGGCTGATTTGAATCCATATGATTCATGCTATGGTTATATTTATCTTAATTATTCTTTTGTAGTTGCAGATGCTTGGGAGGGGGTTAATCATAAGTGGGAGGCTTGTCCAAGGAAGGACAGCACCCAAGCACCCGTCCACCCACATATCAAAGTAACGAACGAGAATCATATGAGCATGATGAAAACTAGCTTGACAGTAATTCCCATGTGTCCTCGGGAGCGCTTTGCTTTATATAAGAGTTCGTCCAGGCTTGTCCTTTGCTACAAAAAGGATTGGGACACCTTGCTTCACCTTACTTATTTTGTTACCCTTTACGAATTATCTTATCACACAACTATCTGTTACCGATAATTTCAGTGCTTGCGGAGAATACCTTGCTGAAAACCGCTTGGCATTTCCTTCTACTCCTCATTGGGTTCGACACTCTTACTTATCGAAAAGACTACGATAGATCCCCTATACTTGTGGGTCATCATGCATGTGATAATATAGATGACAATCGCTTCATGCATAAAAAGGAATAGATATGGGGAAAGTGGGTCCCCTTGCCTCAAGCATCTAGAAGGTTTGATCGTGTTCTTCTCCATCAAATTATATCTTACTCTGTATTCCGCCAACAACACACACAACATCATCATCTTGACCCACTCAACATGAAAACCAAGCTTCAACATAATTGCTTCTAGGAAGATCCACTCAACTCTGTCATAGGCTTTGTGCATATCAAGCCTTATGGCCCCCTACCTTCTTTCCCAACTTTCTTTTGTTTGATTGCATGCAAACTTTCATAAGCTGTTAGCACATGGTCAATGATTAGTCTCCCCGAGACAATAGGACTTTGGGCTGAACTAATAATCTCTAGAAGCAAAACTTACAATCTAGCACCAATCAATTTGGAAATTACCTTGTAAACAACATTGCCTAAGCTAATAGCTCTATATTGTGTGACTTTTTCTGGGGTATTTGCCTTTGGGATCATAACAGTCATAGTATCATTCCACCCTTTGGGCATCACCCTAGAATTAACCGTGCATAGAACTTCTTGTAGAAGATCATCACCGTCACCGAGCATCGATCAGAATCTCTTGTAAAACACTGCATGAAGCCCATCCGGACCTGGAGCTTTAAAATCATCAATAGAGAAAAGGGCCTTCCTTACTTCATCTGTTGTGTATGGAGCCATGAGGGAGAGATTTATCGCCTGAGTGACGTGGCATTGTACTTTATTTAGGACATTGTCGTCCGGTAAGTGCACATGCGCTGTAAACAGGTCTTTGAGATATCCACTAATTATTTATTCAAATCATCCAACTCCCCCTTCCACACACCAGAATCATCAAGTAGTCTCTTTATATTGTTTCTTTTTTTTCCAGGTAGTCGACTTATGAAAATATGACATATTCCTATCACCATGTAGAAGCCAGTTAGCGCATCCACATTGCGGCCAGATCAACTCCTCTTGATCTGATAGTTTTCGATAAGAATTTGTAGTTCCTTCAATTTACGCTGAACTTCCCCTGTCAGATATCCTCTTCTTAGCCTCTTCATATCCTTTTTCAACTTATTAATTCTCTTCTTTGGCCCTTTCATAGTGTCTCGATCCCATCGAAATAAATCATGCTTGACAGTCTTAGTTCAATTTTCCAGGGAGGATCCAACGCCTGCGGTGTGGGCAATCTCATTTACTATTGTATCATTCAACCATCTCGCTGGGTTATTTTGACGACACGCCCCTATCATTTCTCACTACTGGGTTGTTGTGTTATCCCGTACGTTTCCATTGGGTTTCTTAGGTTGTATTGTCCCACTACATGGGTCAAACGTCCTAAAGGGTACCTATTTCGCTGGGAAAATCGGGCTCTTATGATTGATTAGACCATGAGCACTCTAGAATTAGGGTAAGCATGGCCTAACAAAAACATCGAGAGACAGTCCTCCCGAAGAGGTCATATCCAACACCTTTAGTGTCTGATCTACTATGTGGCGCTCACGCAAAGGCTCCCGGGGCCAGACCCAACAGAGGCTGGCCGCTCAGGACGCACTCGCTTCGTTGACGGCGGTTAACTGGTCGATGGTAGACCAGTCAACCATTGGCTTCTGAAAAAAAATGCAAGGAAAAACAAAAAAAATCTTTAAAAAACATGAATTCGAAAAAGTTAATAGATTAGAAAGAAAGTTCGTAAAAATAAAAAGGGCTCAAATTCCAAAAACAAAATAGAAATTTGGAAAAAAAATCATGAATTTCTAAAAAATATTGGATTTGAAAAACATCATTGATTATGAAAAATATATTCATGAATTTTAAAAAAAAATTAACGAATTTTAAAATAATTCATTCATTTTGAAGAAAAAAATTCATAAATTTGGGAATGGTTCATCGATTTTAAAAAATAGTTCATCCCTTTTCAAAAGAGTTCATCAATTTAGCAAAAAAATCACAAACTTTCAAAATATCATCAAATAAAAGTTCATAAATTTAAACAAAAGAAATTTGAAAAACAGTTCATTGTTTTTTAAAAAAGTTCATCGGAATTGGACAAAATTCGTATATTTGAAAGAATAAAAGGAAAAAAGTAAAGATAAGGAAAAGAATAAAGAATACCAGAAAATAAATAAAACAAAAAACCAAACAAAAACCAGTCTAGAAAACCAGATAAAAAAGGAAAAACAGGCTGTGAACTGAAGAAAGATTAAAAGGACAAAACTAAGTAAGTGGGCACAAGCATTCAGGTGTCACAGTGGCCAGTGTTGTTCTCTATGAAAGACAAGTCTCGAGTTCGAATCCCGATCCCACACCCTTTTTAAAAAAATTAACAGAAAATAAAAATAAATAAATGGGTCGGCCAATGCAGCATCGAAACAGGTGTGTTTGAGCTGATGCCTTAAACCAGTGCAACGGGCGCCGTATAAAAAATGCCAAACTACTCCAGGCCTCCAGGAGGCGTGCTTTAGTCTTCCACGGCTAAAGTGAGTACAAGACTAGCTCGGCCCAGCGCGTGGGAGGCCACAGCCCTCAAATCAATCGGTTTTTCCATTGTTTTTCTTTTATGTTTTTTGTTTTCATTTATTGCTTTTTTTACTTCTGTTTATACATCCAAATATTATATATATACTACGAAAAACACTTTGTATAATTTTTCTAAAAATCTTTAGCATGCATTTCGAAAATGTTAAATGTGTAATGATTTTTTTAATATATAAGAATATGTGTAGGAAAAATTAGACATCAAAATATATTTTAAAAATATTGATCATGTATTTAAAATTTTCTAAACATGTATATAAAAATGTTCCTAATGTATATGAAAAATGTAAAACATCTATACAAAAAGTTGAACATTACAACATATATTTTAGGTTTGTTTTCTATTTTTTTCTTTAAAAGAATGTTAAATATGTATATAAAAATGTTAATTATGTACTTAAAAATGTTAAACATAAATAAAGAAACCATGATGTATATAAAAAGGTATATATGTTTATGGAAAGAGGTATATTCAAGAAAGTATGTTTCAAAAAACAAATTAACAGAAAATAAAAATAAATAAATGGGTCGGCCAATGCAGCATCGAAACAGGTGTGTTTGAGCTGATGCCTTAAACCAGTGCAACGGGCGCCGTATAAAAAATGCCAAACTACTCCAGGCCTCCAGGAGGCGTGCTTTAGTCTTCCACGGCTAAAGTGAGTACAAGACTAGCTCGGCCCAGCGCGTGGGAGGCCACAGCCCTCAAATCAATCGGTTTTTCCATTGTTTTTCTTTTATGTTTTTTGTTTTCATTTATTGCTTTTTTTACTTCTGTTTATACATCCAAATATTATATATATACTACGAAAAACACTTTGTATAATTTTTCTAAAAATCTTTAGCATGCATTTCGAAAATGTTAAATGTGTAATGATTTTTTTAATATATAAGAATATGTGTAGGAAAAATTAGACATCAAAATATATTTTACAAATATTGATCATGTATTTAAAATTTTCTAAACATGTATATAAAAATGTTCCTAATGTATATGAAAAATGTAAAACATCTATACAAAAAGTTGAACATTACAACATATATTTTAGGTTTGTTTTCTATTTTTTCTTTAAAAGAATGTTAAATATGTATATAAAAATGTTAATTATGTACTTAAAAATGTTAAACATAAATAAAGAAACCATGATGTATATAAAAAGGTATATATGTTTATGGAAAGAGGTATATTCAAGAAAGTATGTTTCAAAAAACAAATTAACAGAAAATAAAAATAAATAAATGGGTCGGCCAATGCAGCATCGAAACAGGTGTGTTTGAGCTGATGCCTTAAACCAGTGCAACGGGCGCCGTATAAAAAATGCCAAACTAGTCCAGGCCTCCAGGAGGCGTGCTTTAGTCTTCCACGGCTAAAGTGAGTACAAGACTAGCTCGGCCCAGCGCGTGGGAGGCCACAGCCCTCAAATCAATCGGTTTTTCCATTGTTTTTCTTTTATGTTTTTTGTTTTCATTTATTGCTTTTTTTACTTCTGTTTATACATCCAAATATTATATATATACTACGAAAAACACTTTGTATAATTTTTCTAAAAATCTTTAGCATGCATTTCGAAAATGTTAAATGTGTAATGATTTTTTTAATATATAAGAATATGTGTAGGAAAAATTAGACATCAAAATATATTTTACAAATATTGATCATGTATTTAAAATTTTCTAAACATGTATATAAAAATGTTCCTAATGTATATGAAAAATGTAAAACATCTATACAAAAAGTTGAACATTACAACATATATTTTAGGTTTGTTTTCTATTTTTTCTTTAAAAGAATGTTAAATATGTATATAAAAATGTTAATTATGTACTTAAAAATGTTAAACATAAATAAAGAAACCATGATGTATATAAAAAGGTATATATGTTTATGGAAAGAGGTATATTCAAGAAAGTATGTTTCAAAAATTTAATCACATATTTTTAAAATATTAGACGTGTATGTGAAAATTGTTCCTGATGCATGCAAAACATGTGCAATAAACATGAAAAAATTACAAATAAAAAATATATGTTTTAAATTATCTTGATCATGTATCCGAAAAATGTTATATATGTGCAAATACATGTTCCTAATCAGTACAAAAAATGTAAAATATGTATAAAAAAGTTCACATCAAAATATATAGTTGAAGAAAATTGTTATTCACGTACTTGAACAAATATTCACCTGTACACAAAACATGTTTCATGTAATTGAATAAATGTTAAACATGTATACAAAATTGTTCATATTCTATACAAAGAAGAGAAAGAAAAAACACAATGAAAGCCAAAAAAATAAAAATAAAAGGAAAGAGAAAAGAAAACCATGCAAAATAATGGAAATGGTAGAAAAACTGAGAAGAAACAAAGGAAAATAGCAGAAAGAAAATAAACTTAAAACAAAAAAAATCAAAACCAGTGAAAAAAAATAAAGAAGCCAAATGATAAAGAAAAAAGAAAAATCAAAGAAACCCAATGAAGAAAAATAAGAAAACCAGAGAAAAACAAAACTAAAGCACATGAAGACACCACCCAAATAGTAAAACCCAGAGAAAAGAAGACACACGCAAAAAACCCGGGCTGTAAACAGAGAAATACTAAAAAGAAAAAGGTCGGCTACAATAGTTGGCCCACCAGGTTGTGGCGCGCCTGAGACGAGGGGTACGTACATAGACGAGGGGTTACCTCCGCTGGACTTTGCTGAGGCTGCGAGATCTCTGGAGGAGAGGGACGGTCTTCAGGTGACCTCCCGTTCTCCTTCTTCTGCTGCTGGTTCGACGCTCGGGAGGACTTCAGCGGGACTGGCAGCCTTGGTGACAGTGCCACCGGGCGGTGATAGGGCTGGTTTGGGAGGGGGCCCGGGCAGGAGGCCTCGGTTCCTTCCTCTCCAGCGGTGGTCGGGGTGGCCGAACGTGCGGCACCGGGTGACCACCTGACGCCGGCTGGGTTGGTTTCTCGGCCCGAGTCGAGTCTGACTCTCAGGTCGGGAGGGGTGCGGGGCCAGGAGGCCCCCGTCTTCTCTTCTCCTCGCGGGTCTCCAGGTGGGGAGCATGGGCAGGCGGCCCCGACCCCGCTTGCGCCGCGCTCGTCGGCGGTTGACTATGGACCTCCGACTTTTCTTGCCTGGCCGTGCGTTGGGGGTGGGGCAGGAGGCCTTACCCCAAACGGGGTGACCCGGGAGGAGGTCATCGCCTTTGGCGGTATTACGGATCCTGTATCTGAGGGCAGACGGATGAGCTGTCGCCTTCAGGACCAGACAGACGTTGATGATATGTGAAGGAAATATGCCCTAGAGGCAATAATAAAGTTATTATTTATTTCCTTATTTCATGATAAATGTTTATTATTCATGCTAGAATTGTATTAATCGGAAACATAATACATGTGTGAATACATAGACAAACAGAGTGTCACTAGTATGCCTATACTTGACTAGCTCGTTAATCAAAGATGGTTATGTTTCCTAACCATGGACAAAGAGTTGTTATTTGATTAACGGGATCACATCATTAGATGAATGATCTGATTGACATGACCCATTCCATTAGCTTAGCACCCGATCGTTTAGTATGTTGCTATTGCTTTCTTCATGACTTATACATGTTCCTATGACTATGAGATTATGTAACTCCCATGTGCCGGAGGAACACTTTGTGTGCTACCAAACGTCACAACATAACTGGGTGATTATAAAGGTGCTCTACAGGTGTCTCCAAAGGTACATGTTGGGTTGACATATTTCGAGATTAGGATTTGTCACTCCGATCGTCGGAGAGGTATCTCTGGGCCCTCTCGGTAATGCACATCACTTAAGCCTTGCAAGCATTGCAGCTAATGAGTTAGTTGCGAGATGATGTATTACGGAACGAGTAAAGAGACTTGCCGGTAACGAGATTGAACTAGGTATTGGATACCGACGATCGAATCTCGGGCAAGTAACATACCGATGACAAAGGGAACAACGTATGTTGTTATGCGGTCTGACCGATAAAGATCTTCGTAGAATATGTAGGATCCAATATGGGCATCCAGGTCCCGCTATTGTTTATTGACCGGAGACGTGTCTCGGTCATATCTACATTGTTCTCGAACCCGTAGGGTCCGCACGCTTAAGGTTTCGATGACAGCTATATTATGAGTTTTGATGTACCAAAGGAGTTTGGAGTCCCGGATGATATCGGAGACATGACGAGGAATCTCGAAATGGTCGAGACATAAAGATCGATATATTGGACGACTATATTCGGACATCGGAAAGGTTCCGAGTGATTCGGGTATTTTTCGGAGTACCGGGTAGTTACGGGAGAAGCAATGGGCCTTGATGGGCTTTAGTGGGAAGAGGAGAAAGGGCCAAGGGGCTGCTGCGCCCCCCCTCCCCTCTGGTCCGAATTGGACTAGGGAAGAGGGGGCCGGCCACCTTTCCTTCTCCTTTGTCTCAAAAAAAAACCTTTCCTTCTCCTCCACTTCCTTCTCCCTTCCTCCCCTCTTGGTAGACTCCTACTAGGACTTGGAGTCCTAGTAGGACTCCACATCCTGGCCGCACCAATTGCCTTGGCCGGCCTACTCCTCCTCCATCCTTTATATACTGAGGCAAGGGGCACCCTAGAGACACAAGTTGATCTTCATGATCGTTCTCTTAGCCATGTGCGGTGCCCCCTGCCACCATAATCCTCGATAATATTGTAGCGGTGCTTAGGCGAAACCCTGCGACAGTAGTACATCAAGATCGTCACCACGCCGTCGTGCTGACGGAACTCTTCCCCGACACTTTGCTGGATCGGAGTCCGGGGATCGTCATCGAGCTGAACGTGTGTTAAAACTCGGAGGTGCCGTAGTTCCGGTACTTGATCGGGCGGGCCGTGAAGACGTACGACTACATCAACCGCGTTGTCATAACGCTTCCGCTGTTGGTCTACAAGGGTACGTAGATCACACTCTCCCCTCTCATTGCTACGCATCACCATGATCTTGCGTGTGCGTAGGAAAATTTTGAAATTACTACGTTCCCCAACAGTGGCATCCGAGCCTAGGTTTTATGTGTTGATGTTATATGCACGAGTAGAACACAAGTGAGTTGTGGGTGATATAAGTCATACTGCTTACCAGCATGTCATACTTTGGTTCGGCTGTATTGTTGGACGAAGCGGCCCGGACCGACATTACGCGTACGCTTACACGAGACCGGTTCTCCCGACGTGCTTTGCACATAGGTGGCTTGCGGGTGACAGTTTCTCCAACTTTAGTTGAACCGAGTGTGGCTACGCCCAGTCCTTGCGAAGGTTAAAACAGCACCAACTTGACAAACTATCGTTGTGGTTTTGATGCGTAGGTAAGATTGGTTCTTGCTTAAGCCCGTAGCAGCCACGTAAAACTTGCAACAACAAAGTAGAGGACGTCTAACTTGTTTTTGCAGGGCATGTTGTGATGTGATATGCTCAAGACATGATGCTAAATTTTATTGTATGAGATGATCATGTTTTGTAACCGAGTTATCGGCAACTGGCAGGAGCCATATGGTTGTCGCTTTATTGTATGCAATGCAATCGCGCTGTAATGCTTTACTTTTTCACTAAGCGGTAGCGATAGTCGTGGAAGCATAAGATTGGCGAGACGACAACGATGCTACGCTGGATATCAAGGTGTCGCGCCGGTGACGATGGTGATCATGACGGTGCTTCGGAGATGGAGATCACAGGCACAAGATGATGATGGCCATATCATATCACTTATATTGATTGCATGTGATGTTTATCTTTTATGCATCTTATCTTGCTTTGATTGACGGTAGCATTATAAGATGATCTCTCACTAAATTATCAAGAAGTGTTCTCCCTGAGTATGCACCATTGCGAAAGTTCTTCGTGCTGAGACACCACGTGATGATCGGGTGTGATAGGCTCTACGTTCAAATACAACGGGTGCAAAACAGTTGCACACGCGGAATACTCAGGTTATACTTGATGAGCCAAGCATATACAGATATGGCCTCGGAACACGGAGACCGAAAGGTCGAGCGTGAATCATATAGTAGATATGATCAACATAGTGATGTTCACCAATGAAACTGCTCCATCTCACGTGATGATCGGACATGGTTTAGTTGATTTGGATCACGTGATCACTTAGAGGATTAGAGGGATGTCTATCTAAGTGGGAGTTCTTAAGTAATATGATTAATTGAACTTATATTTATCATGAACTTAGTCCTGGTAGTATTTTGCAAATTATGTTGTAGATCAAGAGCTCGCGTTGTTGCTTCCCTGTGTTTATTTTGATATGTTCCTAGAGAAAATTGTGTTGAAAGATGTTAGTAGCAATGATGCGGATTGGATCCGTGATCTGAGGTTTATCCTCATTGCTGCACAGAAGAATTATGTCCTTGATGCACCGCTAGGTGACAGACCTATTGCAGGAGCAGATGCAGACGTTATGAACGTTTGGCTAGCTCAATATGATGACTACTTGATAATTTAGTGCACCATGCTTAAACGGCTTAGAATCGGGACTTCAAAGACGTTTTGAACGTCATGGACCATATGAGATGTTCCAGGAGTTGAAGTTAATATTTCAAGCAAATACCCGAGTTGAGAGATATGAAGTCTCCAACAAGTTCTATAGCTAAAAGATGGACGAGAATCGGTCAACTAGTGAGCATGTGCTCAGATTGTCTGGGTACTACAATCGCTTGAATCAAGTGGGAGTTAATCTTCCAGATAAGATAGTGATTGACAGAATTCTCTAGTCACTATCACCAAGTTAGTAGAACTTCATGATGAACTATAATATGCAAGGGATAACGGAAACAATTCCCAAGCTCTTCGTGATGCTGAAATCGACGAAGGTAGAAATCAAGAAAAACATCAAGTGTTGATGGTTAACAAGACCACTAGTTTCAAGAAAAGGGAAAAGGGAAGAAGGGGAACTTCAAGAAGAACAGCAAGCAAGCTGCTGCTCAAGTGAAGAAGCCCAAGTCTGGTCCTAAGCCTGAGACTAAGTGCTTCTACTGCAAAGGGACTGGTCACTGGAAGCAGAACTACCCCAAGTGATTGGTGGATAAGAAGGATGGCAAAGTGAACAAAAGTATATTTGATATGCATGTTATTGATGTATACTTTACTAGTGTTTATAGCAACCCCTCAGTATTTGATACTGGTTCAGTTGCTAAGATTAGTAACTCGAAACGGGAGTTGCAGAATAAACAGAGACTAGTTAAGGGTGAAGTGGCGATGTGTGTTGGAAGTGGTTCCAAAATTGATATGATCATCATCGCACACTCCCTATACTTTCGGGATTAGTGTTGAACCTAAATAAGTGTTATTTGGTGTTTGTGTTGAGCATGGATATGATTTGATCATGTTTATTGCAATATGGTTATTCATTAAAGTTAGAGAATAATTGTTGTTCTGTTTACATGAATAAAACCTTCGATGGTCATACACCCAATGAAACAAGTTCGTTGGATCTCGATCGTAGTGATACACATATTCATAATATTGAAACCAAAAGATGCAAAGTTAATAATGATAGTGCAACTTATTTGTGGCACTGCCGTTTAAGTCATATTGGTGTAAAGCGCATGAAGAAACTCCATGCTGATGGGCTTTTGGAATCACTTGATTATGAATCACTTGATGCTTGCGAACCATGCCTTATGGGAAAGATGACTAAAACGCCGTTCTCCGGAACAATGAAGCAAGCAACAGATTTGTTGGAAATCATACATACTGATGTATGTGGTCCGATGGATATTAAGGCTTGCAGCAGGTATCATTATTTTCTGACCTTCATAGATGATTTGAGCAGATATGGGGATATCTACTTGATGAAACATAATTCTGAAACATTTGAACAGTTCAAAGAATTTCAGAGTGAAGTGGAAAATCATCGTGACAAGAAAATAAAAGTTTCTATGATATGATCGCAGAGGTAAAATATTTGAGTTACGAGTTTGGCCTTCAATTAAAACAATGTGAAATAGTTTCACTACTCACGCCACCTGGAACACCATAGTGTAATGGTGTGTCCGAACGTCACAACCGTACTTTATTAGATATAGTGCGATCTATGATGTCTCTTACCGATCTACCACTATCGTTTTGGGGTTATGCATTAGAGACAGCTGCATTCACGTTAAATAGGGCACCATCTAAATCCGTTGAGACGACATCGTGTGAACTATGGTTTGGCAAGAAACCTAAGCCATCGTTTCTTAAAGTTTGGAGTTGCGATGCTTATGTGAAAAAGTTTCATCTCGATAAGCTCAAACTCAAATCGGAGAAATATGTCTTCATAGGATACCCAAAGGAGACAGTTGGGTACACCTTCTATCACAGATCCGAAGGCAAGACATTCGTTGCTAAGAATGGATCCTTTCTAGAGAAGGAGTTTCTCTCGAAAGAAGTGAGTGGGAGGAAAGTAGAAAACTTGATAAGGTAATTGTACCTTCTCCCTTATTGGAAAATAGTTCATCACAGAAATCTGTTCCTGTGACTACTACACCAATTAGTGAGGAAGCTAATGATGATGATCATGTAACTTCAGATCAAGTTACTACCGAATCTCGTAGGTAAACCAGAGTGAGATCCGCACCAGAGTGGTACGGTAATCCTATTCTGGAGGTCATGTTACTTGACCATGACGAACCTACGAACTATGAGGAAGCGATGATGATCCCAGATTCCGATAAATGGCTTGAGGCCATGAAATCTGAGATAGGATCCATGTATGAGAACAAAGTGTGGACTTTGGTGGACTTGCCCGAGGATCGGCAAGCCATTGATAATAAATGGATCTTCAAGAGGAAGACGGACACGGATAGTAGTGTTACTATCTACAAAGCTAGAATTGTCACAAAAGGTTTTCGACAAGTTCAAGGTGTTGACTACGATGAAAGTTTCTCACTCGTATCTATGCTTAAGTCTGTCCGAATCATGTTAGCAATTGCCGCATTTTATGAAATCTGGCAAATGGATAAACAAAACTGCATTCCTTAATGGATTTATTAAAGAAGAGTTGTATATGATGCAACCAGAAGGTTTTGTCAATCCGAAAGGTGCTAACAAAATGTGCAAGCTCCAGCGATCCATCTGTGGACTGGTGCAAGCATCTCGGAGTTGGAATATACGCTTTGATGAGTTGATCAAAGCATATAGTTTTATATAGACTTGCGGTGAAGTCTGTATTTACAAGAAAGTGAGTGGGAGAACTACAGCATTTCTAATAAGTATATGTGAATGACATATTGTTGATCGGAAATTATTCTGTAAAGCATAAAGGAGTGTTTGAAAGGAGTTTTTCAAAGAAAGACTTCGGTGAAGCTGCTTATATATTGAGCTTCAAGATCTATAAAGATAGATCAAGACGCTTGATAAGTTTTTTCAATGAGTACATACCTTGACAAGATTTTGAAGTAGTTCAAAATGGAGCAGTCAAAGAAATAGTTCTTGCCTGTATTACAAGGTGTGAAGTTGAGTAAGACTCAAAGCCCGACCACGGCAGAAGATAGAAAGAGAATGAAAGTCATTCCCTATGCCTTGGCCATAGGTTCTATAAAGTATGTCATGCTGTATACCAGATCTATTGTATACCCTGCACTGATTTGGCAAGGGAGTACAATAGTGATCTAGGAGTAGATCACTGGACAGCGGTCAGAATTATCCTTAGTGAAATAAGGATATGTTTCTCGATTATGGACGTGACAAAAAGGTTCGTCGTAAAGGGTTACGTCGATACAAGTTTTTGACACTGATCCAGATGATTCTAAGTCTCAATCTGGATACATATTGAAACTGGGAGCAATTAGCTAGAGTAGCTCCGTGCAGAGCATTGTAGACATAGAATTTTGCAAAATACATACAGATCTGAATATGGCAGGCCCGTTGACTAAATTTCTCTCACAAGAAAAACATGATCACTCTTTGGGTGTTAATCACATAACGATGTGAACTAGATTATTGAATCTAGTAAACCCTTTGGGTGTTAGTCACATGGAGATGTGAACCAATCACATAAAGATGTGAACTATTGGTGTTAATCACATAGCGATGTGAACTAGATTATTGACTCTAGTGCAAGTGGGAGACTGAAGGAAATATGCCCTAGAGGCAATAATAAAGTTATTATTTATTTCCTTATTTCATGATAAATGTTTATTATTCATGCTAGAATTGTATTAATCGGAAACATAATACATGTGTGAATACATAGACAAACAGAGTGTCACTAGTATGCCTCTACTTGACTAGCTCGTTAATCAAAGATGGTTATGTTTCCTAACCATGGACAAAGAATTGTTATTTGGTTAACGGGATCACATCATTAGATGAATGATCTGATTGACAAGACCCATTCCATTAGCTTAGCACCCGGTCGTTTAGTATGTTGCTATTGCTTTCTTCATGACTTATACATGTTCCTATGACTATGAGATTATGTAACTCCTGTGTGCCGGAGGAACACTTTGTGTGCTACCAAACGTCACAACGTAACTGGGTGATTATAAAGGTGCTCTACAGGTGTCTCCAAAGGTACATGTTGGGTTGACATATTTCGAGATTAGGATTTGTCACTCCGATCGTCGGAGAGGTATCTCTGGGCCCTCTCGGTAATGCACATCACTTAAGCCTTGCAAGCATTGCAGCTAATGAGTTAGTTGCGAGATGATGTATTGCGGAACGAGTAAAGAGACTTGCCGGTAACGAGATTGAACTAGGTATTGGATACCGACGATCGAATCTCGGGCAAGTAACATACCGATGACAAAGGGAACAACGTATGTTGTTATGCGGTCTGACCGATAAAGATCTTCGTAGAATATGTAGGAGCCAATATGGGCATCCAGGTCCCGCTATTGGTTATTGACCGGAGACGTGTATCGGTCATGTCTACATTGTTCTCGAACCCGTAGGGTCCGCACGCTTAAGGTTTCGATGATAGTTATATTATGAGTTTTGATGTACCGAAGGAGTTCGGAGTCCCGGATGATATCGGGGACATGACGAGGAATCTCGAAATGGTCAAGACGTAAAGATCGATATATTGGACGACTATATTCGGACATCGGAAAGGTTCCGAGTGATTCGGGTATTTTTCGGAGTACCGGGTAGTTACGGGAGAAGCAATGGGCCTTGATGGGCTTTAGTGGGAAGAGGAGAAAGGGCCAAGGGGCTGCTGCGCCCCCCCTCCCCTTTGGTCCGAATTAGACTAGGGAAGAGGGGGCCGGCCACCTTTCCTTCTCCTCCACTTCCTTCTCCCTTCCTCCCCTCTTGGTAGACTCCTACTAGGACTTGGAGTCCTAGTAGGACTCCACATCCTGGCCGCACCAATTGCCTTGGCCGGCCTCCTACTCCTCCATCCTTTATATACTGAGGCAAGGGGCACCCTAGAGACACAAGTTGATTTTCATGATCGTTCTCTTAGCCGTGTGCGGTGCCCCCTGCCACCATAATCCTCGATAATATTGTAGCGGTGCTTAGGCGAAGCCCTGCGACAGTAGTACATCAAGATCGCCACCACGCCGTCGTGCTGACGGAACTCTTCCCCGACACTTTGCTGGATCGGAGTCCGGGGATCGTCATCGAGCTGAACGTGTGCTAAAACTCGGAGGTGCCGTAGTTCCGGTACTTGATCGGTCGGGCCGTGAAGACGTACGACTACATCAACCGCGTTGTCATAACGCTTCCGCTGTTGGTCTACAAGGGTACATAGATCACACTCTCCCCTCTCATTGCTATGCATCACCATAATCTTGCGTGTGCGTAGGAAAATTTTGAAATTACTACGTTCCCCAACAATATGCAGCTGAGGTGCGCCATGCGGGCGGCCAAGCTTCGCGACATGAAGGTCACCACTGGTATGTCAGTCAACACTTCCAATTCCATTTTGCATTTTCTAATGATGAGATCATTCACAATGCAAACGAGTTAGGAGTTTCACTAGGTAGTAATGATAGTGAAATTTCTAAATCTGTTAATGACATTTTGGACCTGGAAGCGGAACGTGCCTTAGAGTTGATTCGTAACATAGCTGCGGTTAAACCTATGAACGATTCTGACATTGATGCCTTGGGAGTCAGGGTGCTTCATATGTTTTGTGCGGATCTTGCCCCATCTATTGCTGAGACTGAGGAGGACGATGGTTGTACTCCTCTGGAGGAGAGTGTCCCGGTAGAGGGTCAGGAGGTTAGTTCTGGGGATCCCAGTTGTCAGGACTGGGGAGAGGATCAAAACAAGCCTAAGCGAAAGTGGAGGCGTATATCCTGCATCCGCGGTGCGTAGAAGTGCTAGGGTCCGAACAACCAAAAAATTCCATGATGAACTATGAGAGGCATCTTTTGGAATAGCAGAGGTCTGGTGGACTTGGCTAAAAGAAGGTTTCTAGCAGATGCTTCAATTGAACATAGACTTGATTTTATTGCCCTTTTCGAGACTGGAAGGGACAATTTCTCTCCTCAGTTTCTTAGAACTTTATCTCGAGGTGTCGATTTTGATTGGCACTGCCTTCCCTCAAGAGGAAGATCAGGGGGATCCTACTAGGGGTGAGATGTGATGCGTTGGAAGTCCGAAGTGTGGTCATGGGTGACTTCGCGGTCAAATTTCGGGTCAGATCCAAAGCTGATGGTTTTAATTGGGCACTGGTTGTGGTGTATGGGGCCGCACAGCCGAAATTAAAAACCAGACTTTTTGGCGGATCTCGTCCGTATCTGCGGGTCTGAACAGCTACCGATCCTGGTTGGGGGCAATTTTAACATCATTAGAAGGGGAGAAGAAAAGAACAATGATAATTTCGACGCTAGGTGGTCGTTTATGCTTAATACCGTCATCGAAAGCTTGGATCTTAGAGAGATAGAGCTTTCGGGGAGAAAATTCACTTGGGCTAATACCTTGCAAAATCCGACGTATGAGAAGCTAGATCGAGTCCTAGCGAGCATCGACTGGGAACAGAAATTCCCCCTGGTTACAGTCCAAGCGTTATCCCGCGGTATCTCTGACCACACCCCCCTGCTGGTTGACTCTGGTGAGGCAACGCATGTGGGAAATAAAAATACCTTCTCTTTCAAACTTCCATGGTTTGAAAGAGAAGGTTTCCTGGATCTAATAGCCAGGCAATGGGCGATAGATGCAAGAGGAAGGTCGTCTATGGAGAGATGGCAGAATAAGATTAGAAATTTGAGAAGTTCCTTGCGAGGGTGGGCTAAGCATATCATAGATATCTATAGGGTTGAAAAGGAAAGGCTCCTTACTCTTATCCAGTCCCTATATGTAAAAGCCGAGTCCATGATTCTGCAATCCTCGGAGCTTCATGCCAAAATAGATGCGTGTTGGGGAACGTAGTAATTTCGAAAATTTTCCTACGCACACGCAAGATCATGGTGATGCATAGCAACGAGAGGGGAGAGTATTGTCTACGTACCAACGCAGACCGACTGCGGAAGCGATCACACAACGTAGAGGAAGTAGTCGTACGTCTTCTTCCCGATCCGACCGATCCAAGCACCGTTACTCCGGCACCTCCGAGTTCTTAGCACATGTTCAGCTCGATGATGATCCTCGGGCTCCGATCCAGCAAAGCGTCGAGGAAGAGTTCCGTCAGCACGACGGCGTGGTGACGATCCTGATGTACTACCGACGCAGGGCTTCGCCTAAGCTCTACAACGATATGACCGAGGTGGAATTTGGTGGCAGGGGGCACCGCACACGGCTAAGGAACGATCTCAAGGATCAACTTGTGTGTCTAGAGGTGCCCCCTGCCCCCGTATATAAAGGTTTCAAGGGGAGGGGCTGGCCGGCCAAGGTGGGAGGCGCAGGAGGAGTCCTACTCCTACCGGGAGTAGGACTCCCCCCTCCAATCCTAGTCCAACTAGGTTTCCTCAAGTGGGAAGTGAAAGAGAGAGGTGGCCGGCCCCTCTCCTAGTCCTAATAGGACTAGGGAGAGGGGGGAGGCGCAGCCCTATGTGGGCTGCCCTCTCACCTTTCCACTAAGGCCCATGTTGGCCCATTTGGCTCCCGGGGGGTTCCGGTAACCCTCCCGGTATTCCGGTAAAATCCCGATTTCACCCGGAACACTTCCGATGTCCAAACATAGCCTTCCAATATATCAATCTTTACGTCTCGACCATTTCGAGACTCCTCGTCATGTCCGTGATCACATCCGGGACTCCGAACAACCTTCGGTACATCAAAATGCATAAACTCATAATAACTGTCATCGTAACGTTAAGCGTGCGGACCCTATGGTTCGAGAACAATGTAGACATGACCGAGACACGTCTCCGGTCAATAACCAATAGCGGGACCTGGATGCCCATATTGGCTCCTACATATTCTACGAAGATCTTTATCGGTCAGACCGCATAACAACATACGTTGTTCCCTTTGTCATCGGTATGTTACTTGCCCGAGATTCGATCGTCGGTATCCAATACCTAGTTCAATCTCGTTACTGGCAAGTCTCTTTACTCGTTCTGTAATACATCATCTCATAACTAACATCTTAGTTATTATGCTTGCAAGGCTTGTGTGATGTGTATTACCGAGAGGGCCCAGAGATACCTCTCCGACAATCGGAGTGACAAACCCTAATCTCGAAATACGCCAACCCAACATCTACCATTGGAGACACCTGTAGTACTCCTTTATAATCACCCAGTTACGTTGTGACATTTGGTAGTACCCAAAGTGTTCCTCCGGTAAACGGGAGTTGCATAATCTCATAGTTATAGGAACATGTATAAGTCATGAAGAATGCAATAGCAACATACTAAACGATCGGGTGCTAAGCTAATGGAATGGGTCATGTCAATCAGATCATTCAACTAATGATGTGACCTCGTTAATCAAATAACAACTCTTTGTTCATGGTTAGGAAACATAACCATCTTTGATTAACGAGCTAGTCAAGTAGAGGCATACTAGTGACACTCTGTTTGTCTATGTATTCACACATGTATTATGTTTCCGGTTAATACAATTCTAGCATGAATAATAAACATTTATCATGATATAAGGAAATAAATAATAACTTTATTATTGCCTCTAGGGCATATTTCCTTCAGTCTCCCACTTGCACTAGAGTCAATAATCTAGTTCACATCGCCATGTGATTTAGCAGCAATAGTTCACATCACCATGTGATTAACACCCATAGTTCACATCGTCATGTGACCAACACTCAAAGGGTTTACTAGAGTCAGTAATCTAGTTCACATCTCTATGTGATTAACACCCAAAGAGTACTAAGGTGTGATCATGTTTTGCTTGTGAGATAATTTTAGTCAACGGGTCTGTCACATTCAGATCCGTAAGTATTTTGCAAGTTCTATGTCTACAATGCTCTACACGGAGATACTCTAGCTAATTGCTCCCAGTTTCAATATGTATCCAGATTGAGACTTTAGATTCATCTGGATCAGTGTCAAAAACTTGCATCGACGTAACCCTTTACGACGAACCTTTTTGTCACGTCCATAATCGAGAAACATATCCTTATTTCACTAAGGATAATTCTGACCGCTGTCCAGTGATCTACTCCTAGATCACTATTGTACTCCCTTGCCAAATCAATGTAGGGTATACAATAGATCTGGTATACAGCATGACATACTTTATAGAACCTATGTCCAAGGCATAGGGAATGACTTTCATTCTCTTTCTATCTTCTGCCGTGGTCGGGCTTTGAGTCTTACTCAACTTCACACCTTGTAATACATGCAAGAACTCTTTCTTTGACTGTTCCATTTTGAACTACTTCAAAATCTTGTCAAGGTATGTACTTATTGAAAAACTTATCAAGCGTCTTGATCTATCTCTATAGATCTTGAAGCTCAATACGTAAGCAGCTTTACCGAAGTCTTTCTGTGAAAAACTCCTTTCAAACACTCCTTTTATGCTTTACAGAATAATTCTACATTATTTCCGATCAACAATATGTCATTCACATATACTTGTCAGAAACGCTGTAGTGCTCCCACCCACTTTCTCGTAAATACAGGCTTCACCGCAAGTCTGTATAAAACTATATGCTTTGATCAACTCATCAAAGCGTATATTCCAACTCCGAGATGCTTGCGCCAGTCCACAGATAAATCGCTGGAGCTTGCATATTTAGTTAACACCTTTAGGATCGACAAAACCTTCTAGTTGCATCGTATACAACTCTTCTTTAGCAAATCCATTAAGGAATGCAGTTTTGTTTATCCATTTGCCAGATTTCATAAAATGCGGCAATTGCTAACATGATTCGGACAGACTTAAGCATAGATACGAGTGAGAAAATCTCATCGTAGTCAACACCTTGAACTTGTCGAAAACCTTTTGCGACAATTCTAGCTTTGTAGATAGTAACACTACTATCAGCGTCCGTCTTCCTCTTGAAGATCCATTTTTCTATGGCTTGCCGATCATCGGGCAAGTCAACCAAAGTCCATACTTTGTTCTCATACATGGATCATATCTCAGATTTCATGGCTTCAAGCCACTTTGCGGAATCTGGGCTCACCATCGCTTCTTCATAGTTCGTAGGATCATCATGATCTAGTAGCATGACTTCCAGAACAGGATTACCGTACCACTCTGGCGCGGATCTTACTCTGGTTGATCTACGAGGTTCAGTAGTGTCTTGTTCTGAAGTTTCATGATCATCATCATTAGCTTCCTCACTAACTGGTGTAGGTGTCACAGAAACATTTTTCTGTGATGTATTACTTTCCAATAAGGGAGCAGGTACAGTTACCTCGTCAAGTTCTACTTTCCTCCCACTCACTTCTTTCGAGAGAAACTCCTTCTCCAGAAAGTTTCCGAATTTAGCAACAAAAGTCTTGCCTTCGGATCTGTGATAGAAGGTGTATCCAATAGTTTCCTTTGGATATCTTATGAAGATGCACTTCTCCGATTTGAGTTTTGAGCTTATCAGGATGAAACTTTTTCATATAAGCATCGCAACCCTAAACTTTAAGAAACGACAACTTTGGTTTCTTGCCAAACCATAGTTCACACGGTGTCGTCTCAACGGATTTAGATGGTGCCCTATTAACATGAATGCAGCTGTCTCTAATGCATAACCCCAAAACGATAGTGGTAGATCGGTAAGATACATCATAGATTGCACTATATCCAATAAAGTACAGTTATGACGTTCGGACACACCATTATGCTGTGGTGTTCCATGTGGCATGAGTTTGTGAAACTATTCCACATTGTTTTAATTGAAGACCAAACTCGTAACTCAAATATTTGTCTCCGCGATCGGATCGTAGAAACTTTATTTTCTTGTCACGATGATTTTTCACTTCACTCTGAAATTCTTTGAATTTCTCAAATGTTTCAGACTTATGTTTCATTAAGTAGATATACTCATATCTGCTCAAATCATCTATGAAGGTCAGAAAATAATGATACCCACTGCAAGCCTTAAATATTCATCGGACCACATACATCAGTATGTATGATTTCCAACAAATCTGTTGCTAGCTCCATTGTTCCGGAGAACGGCGTTTTAGTCATCTTGCCCAAAAGGCATGGTTCGCAAGCATCAAGTGATTCATAATCAAGTGATTCTGAAAGCCCATCAGCATGGAGTTTCTTCATGCGCTTTATACCAATATGACCTAAACGGCAGTGCCACAAATAAGTTGCACTATCATTATTAACTTTGCATCTTTTGGTTTCAATATTATGAATATGTGTATCACTACGATCGAGATCCAACGAACTTGTTTCATTGGGTGTATGACCATCGAAGGTTTTATTCATGTAAACAGAACAACAATTATTCTCTGACTTTAATGAATAACCGTATTGCAATAAACATGATCAAATCATATTCATGCTCAACGCAAAAACCAAATAACACTTATTTAAGTTCAACACTAATCCCGAAAGTACAGGGGAGTATGCGATGATGATCATATCAATCTTGGAACCACTTCCAACACACATCATCACTTTACCCTTAACTAGTTTTTGTTTATTCTGCAACTCCTGTTTCGAGATACTAATCTTAGCAACTGAACCAGTATCAAATACTGAGGGGTTGCTATAAACACTAGTAAAGAACACATCAATAACATGTATATCAAATATACTTTTGTTCACTTTGCCATCCTTCTTATCCGCCAAATACTTGGGGCAGTTCCGCTTCCAGTGACCAGTCCCTTTGCAGTAGAAGCACTTAGTCTCAGGCTTAGGACCAGACTTAGGCTTCTTCACTTGAGCAGCAACTTGCTTGCCGTTCTTCTTGAAGTTCCCCTGCTTCTCTTTGCCCTTTTCTTGAAACTAGTGGTCTTGTCAACCATCAACACTTGATGTTTTTCTTGATTTCTACCTTCGTTGATTTCAGCATCACGAAGAGCTTGGGAGTTGTTTCCGTTATCCCTTGCATATTATAGTTCATCACGAAGTTCTACTAACTTTGTGATGGTGACTAGAGAATTCTGTCAATCACTATCTTATCTGGAAGATTAACTCCCACTTGATTCAAGCGATTGTAGTACCCAGACAATCTGAGCACATGCTCACTAGTTGAGCGATTCTCCTCCATCTTTTAGCTATAGAACTTGTTGGAGGCTTCATATCTCTCAACTCGGGTATTTGCTTGAAATATTAACTTCAACTCCTGGAACATCTCATATGGTCCATGACGTTCAAAACGTCTTTGAAGTCCCGATTCTAAGCCATTAAGTATGGTGCACTAAACTATCAAGTAGTCATCATATTGAGCTAGCCAAACGTTCATAACGTCTGCATCTGCTCCTGCAATAGGTCTGTCACCTAGCGGTGCATCAAGGACATAATTCTTCTGTGCAGCAATGAGGATAAACCTCAGATCACGGATCCAATCCGCATCATTGCTACTAACATCTTTCAACACAATTTTCTCTAGGAACATATCAAAATAAACACAGGGAAGCAACAACGCGAGCTATTGATCTACAACATGATTTGCAAAATACTACCAGGACTAAGTTCATGATAAATTTAAGTTCAGTTAATCAAATTACTTAGGAACTCCCACTTAGATAGACATCCCTCTAATCCTCTAAGTGATCACGTGATCCAAATCAACTAAACCATAACCGATCATCACGTGAGATGGAGTAGTTTTCAATGGTGAACATCGTTATGTTGATCATATCTACTATATGATTCACGCTCGACCTTTCGGTCTCCGTGTTCTGAGGCCATATCTGCATATGCTAGGCTCGTCAAGTTTAACCTGAGTATTCTGCGTGTGCAAAACTGGCTTGCACCCGTTGTATATGGACGTAGAGCTTATCACACCCGATCATCACGTGGTGTCTGGGCACGACGAACTTTGGCAATGGTGCATACTCAGGGAGAACACTTCTTGATAATTTAGTGAGAGATCATCTTATAATGCTACCGTCAATCAAAGCAAGATAAGATGCATAAAAGATAAACATCACATGCAATCAATATAAGTGATATGATATGGCCATCATCATCTTGTGCTTGTGATCTCCATCTCCGAAGCACCGTCATGATCACCATCGTCACCGGCGCGACACCTTGATCTCCATCGTAGCATCGTTGTCGTCTCGCCAATCTTATGCTTCCACGACTATCACTACCGCTTAGTAATAAAGTAAAGCATTACATCGCGATTGCATTGCATACAATAAAGCGACAACCATATGGCTCCTGCCAGTTGCCGATAACTTGGTTACAAAACATGATCATCTCATACAATAAAATCAGCATCATGCCTTGACCATATCACATCACAACATGCCCTGCAAAAACAAGTTAGACGTCCTCTACTTTGTTGTTGCAAGTTTTACGTGGCTGCTACGGGCTTAAGTAAGAACTCATCTCACCTACGCATCAAAACCACAACGATAGTTTGTCAAATAGACTCCGTTTTAACCTTCTCAAGGACCGGGCGTAGCCACACTTGGTTCAACTAAAGTTGGAGAGACAGTCTTCCGCAAGCCATCTATGTGCAAAGCACGTCGAGGGAACCGGTCTCGCGTAAGAGTACGCGTAAGGTTGGTCCGGATCGTCTCGTCCAACAATACCGCCGAACCAAAGTATGACATGCTGGTAGGCAGTATGACTTGTATCGCCCACAACTCACTTGTGTTCTACTCGTGCAAATAACATCAAACCATAAAACCTAGGCTCGGATGCCACTGTTGGGGAACGTAGTAATTTCGAAAATTTTCCTACGCACACGCAAGATCATGGTGATGCATAGCAACAAGAGGGGAGAGTGTTGTCTACGTACCAACGCAGACCGACTACAGAAGCGATCACACAACATAGAGGAAGTAGTCGTATGTCTTCTTCCCGATCCGACCGATCCAAGCACCGTTACTCCGGCACCTCCGAGTTCTTAGCACACGTTCAGCTCGATGACGATCCTCGGGCTCCGATCCAGCAAAGCATCGAGGAACAGTTCCGTCAGCACGACGGCGTGGTGACGATCTTGATGTACTACCGACGCAGGGCTTCGCCTAAGCTCTACAACGATATGACCGAGGTGGAATTTGGTGGCAGGGGGCACCGCACACGGCTAAGGAACGATCTCAAGGATCAACTTGTGTGTCTAGAGATGCCCCCTGCCCCCGTATATAAAGGTTTCAAGGGGAGGGGCTGGCCGGCCAAGGTGGGAGGCGCAGGAGGAGTCCTACTCCTATCGGGAGTAGGACTCCCCCCTCCAATCCTAGTCCAACTAGGTTTCCTCAAGTGGGAAGTGAAAGAGAGAGGTGGCCGGCCCCTCTCCTAGTCCTAATAGGACTAGGGAGAGGTGGGAGGCGCAGCCCTATGTGGGCTGCCCTCTCACCTTTCCACTAAGGCCCATGTTGGCCCATTTGGCTCCCGGGGGGTTCCGGTAACCCTCCCGATATTCCGGTAAAATCCCGATTTCACCCGGAACATTTCCGATGTCCAAACATAGCCTTCCAATATATCAATCTTTATGTCTCGACCATTTCGAGACTCCTCGTCATGTCCGTGATCACATCCGGGACTCCGAACAACCTTCAGTACATCAAAATGCATAAACTCATAATAACTGTCATCGTAACGTTAAGCGTGCGGACCCTACGGTTCGAGAACAATGTAGACATGATCGAGACACGTCTCCGGTCAATAACCAATAGCGGGACCTGGATGCCCATATTGGCTCCTACATATTCTACGAAGATCTTTATCGGTCAGACCGCATAACAACGTACGTTGTTCCCTTTGTCATCGGTATGTTACTTGCCCGAGGTTCGATCGTCGGTATCCAATACCTAGTTCAATCTCGTTACTGGCAAGTCTCTTTACTCGTTTCGTAATACATCATCTCATAACTAACATCTTAGTTATTATGCTTGCAAGGCTTGTGTGATGTGTATTACCGAGAGGGCCCAGAGATACCTCTCCGACAATCGGAGTGACAAACCCTAATCTCGAAATACGCCAACCCAACATTTACCATTGGAGACACCTGTAGTACTCCTTTATAATCACCCAGTTACGTTGTGACGTTTGGTAGTACCCAAAGTGTTCCTCCGGTAAACGGGAGTTGCATAATCTCATAGTTATAGGAACATGTATAAGTCATGAAGAATGCAATAGCAACATACTAAATGATCGGGTGCTAAGCTAATGGAATGGGTCATGTCAATCAGATCATTCAACTAATGATGTGACGTCGTTAGTCAAATAACAACTCTTTGTTCATGGTTAGGAAACATAACCATCTTTGATTAACGAGCTAGTCAAGTAGAGGCATACTAGTGACACTCTGTTTGTCTATGTATTCACACATGTATTATGTTTCTGGTTAATACAATTCTAGCATGAATAATAAACATTTATCATGATATAAGGAAATAAATAATAACTTTATTATTGCCTCTAGGGCATATTTCCTTCAATGCGGAGATGCGATTGAAAGAGCTGGAAGAGGAGTTGAAGTGGGCTTTGCAAGCTAAGGTTCGCAAAGTCATCCAAGGGGACGCTAACACTCAATTCTTTCATATGATCGCTAATGGCAAGCATAGAAAGAAAAGAATCTTTCAGGTTGAGCAAGATGAAGGGACGATCTTAGGGCAGGAGAACTTAAAATTATACATAACAAATTATTACAAGCAGTTGTTTGGGCCTCCAAAGGATAATTTTGTGTCCTTGGATGAGTCGAGGATTGAGGATGTACCTCAGCTGGCTGCTGATGAGAATGATGTATTAACTGCACCATTCTCAGAGAAAGAGGTGTTTGATGCGATTTCACAGATGAAGAATAATAAAGCTCCGGGGCCGGATGGATTTCCAGCGGAGTTTTATAAGAAATGTTGGCACATTATTAAAGGAGATCTGTTACCGATGTTCCATGATCTATTCTCCGGACAGCTTCAGTTGTTTTATTTAAATTTTGGAACAATAACCTTGCTCCCGAAGAAGACAGAGGCTGTGAGAATTGAGCAGTTTAGGCCTATTTGTCTTCTTAACGTTAGTTTCAAAAATTTTGCTAAGGTTGGGACTAATAGACTCACATATTGCATACTCTGTGGTGCAGCCGACCCAAACTGCTTTCATGCCGGACAGAAGCATCCTAGAAGGGGTTGTGGTCCTTCATGAAACACTCCATGAAATCCATACAAAAAAGCCGGACGGGGTTGTTTTCAAAGAGGATTTCGGAAAAGCGTATGATAAGGTTAAATGGCCCTTTCTGCAACAGGCTTTGCGTATGAAAGGCTTCGACCCGGCTTGGAGGAACCAGGTTGAATCCTCTATGCCAAAAGGGAGTGTTGGAATCAAAGTGAATGACGACATAGATCATTATTTCCAGACACACAAGGGCCTCATACAAGGAGATCCGATGTCACCTATTCTATTCAACATTGTAGTTGACATGTTGACCATTCTAATAGGTAGGGCAAAGGATGCTGGTCAAGTAGGTAGCCTGGTACCTCATCTAGTTGATGGAGGGGTGTCTATCCTACAGTACGTTGATGATACTATCATCTTTATGGAGCATGACTTGGCAAAAGCGAGAAACATGAAGCTGGTGTTATGCTTATTCGAAAAATTGACTGGGTTAAAAATTAACTTTCATCAGAGCGAATTGTTCTGCTTTGGAAGAGCCAAAGAGGAACAAGAGGCTTACAAGCAATTGTTCGGGTGTGAACTTGGAAATCTACCTTTTACGTATTTGGGTATACCAATTCACTATCGTAAGCTAACAAATAGAGAATGGGAGTGTATTGAGGATCAATTCGAAAAGAAACTGAGTTGCTGGAAGGGCAAGCTGATGTCGTACGGTGGCCGTTTAATTCTAATTAATTCGGTACTCATGAGCATGCCTATATTTCTTTTGTCGTTTTTCAAGATACCAGTTGGAGTTAGGAAAAGACTGGATTTCTATCGATCCCTTTTTTCTGGCAGAGTGATGACCTGAAAAAGAAGTATGGACTCACTAAATGGGATATTATCTATCGACCAAAAGACCAAGGGGGTCTAGGTATCAAAAATCATGAGGTGAAAAACAGATGTCTTCTCAGCAAGTGGCTGTATAAGTTATCTGTAGAGTCGGACGCCATGTGGGCGCAAATTCTGCGTAATAAGTACCTTCATTCCAAAACTTTGTCACAGGTGACAGTGAGGCCGGCGGACTCACCTTTTTGGAAAGGGGCTGATGAGAGTTAAAATAGCCTTTTTCAACAGAACAAAGTTTATAGTCGGAAATGGTACTTCCGCGAGATTTTGGGAGGACACATGGCTAGGAGAAACCCCTCTCGCGCTTCAGTATCCTTCCCTTTATAGCATTGTGCAACGAAGAGACGCTTTCGTTGCTACCGTGATTCAGTACACTCCCCTCAAGATCCACTTTAGGAGAACACTTATCGGAGCCCGTTGGGAAGTCTGGCTCCATTTAGTGAGAAGATTGATGGATGTGCAGCTTTCTCAACAGCCAGACACGTTGCGATGGAAGTTAGCCAGGAATGGAAAGTTCACGGTTAAATCTATGTATTTAGATATGATTAACTCTAGCTCTATTCCTACTACCAAGCATGTTTGGAATGTCAAGGTACCTTTGAGAGTTAAAGTGTTCATGTGGTTTGTACACGAACAAGTCATTTTAACTAAGGACAATTTGACAAAGCGCAACTGGACTGGTTCCACGAGATGTAGTTTTTGTGATCGTGATTTGACCATCAAACACCTCTTTCTTGACTATCGGATGGCTAAGGTTCTATGGCGGATTGTTCATATTGCGTTTAATATTACTCCTCCGAATAATATCAACACGTTATTTGGGACGTGGCTAGACGGGATAGAATCCCAAACAGCGAGACACATTCGCGTAGGAGTATGTGATTTACTTTGGGCAGTCTGGAACTACAAGAATGATTTGGTTTTTAACAGAACAACAATTACTCATTTTTTGCAGGTTATATTCCGAGCCACTACTTTGATCCGTATGTGGTCGTTACTCACGCAGACGGAGGCCAGGGAGCATTTGGTTACTGGATCTACCCGATGGGAGATGGTAGCTCGGGCTATATTCAGCCGGTTTGGATGGCGGTCATGTAATAGGATAGGCAATTAGTTTTCCTATCTTTCTTTTGCCAGCCGGTTGTGGCTTTTATCCTCGGCTCTTCGTGAGCATTTTTGTGGTTCGCTTGTTTAAGACCTCGTGACTTGTGTTGAACTTATTTACTTTCTAATAAAGGTGGTCGTATGCATCGTTCTAATGCAGAGGCCGGGGTTACACCCCTTTTCCAAAAAAAATCTCACGTACTTCCTGACTTATCAAACCGAGTCCTCCAATTTGATGGGAACCCCTATTCCGTGCATAGATCAGTGAATAACTATCTGATTTCTGGGAGCAACTAATCATGGGGTACCCCTTTCGGGAGCTTGATACGTCTCCAATGTATCTATAATTTTTTTATTGCTCCATGCTATATTATCTACTGTTTTGGACATTATCGGGCTTTATTATCCACTGTTATATTATTTTTGGGACTAACCTATTAACCGGAGGCCCACCCCAGAATTGTTTTTTTTGCCTATTTTAGGGTTTCAAAGAAAAGGAATATCAAACGGAGTCCAAACGGAATGAAACCTTCGGGAACGTGATTTTCTCACCGAACATGATCCAGGAGACTTGGACCCTACGTCAAGAAATAAAGAAGGAGGCCACGAGGTAGGGGTGCGCCTACCCCCCAGGCGCGCCCTCCACCCTCGTGGCCCCCTGTTGCTCCACCGACGTACTCCTTCCTCCTATATATACCTGCGTACCCCCAAACAATCAGATACGGAGCCAAAACCCTAATTCCACCACCGTAACTTTCTGTATCCACGAGATCCCATCTTGGGGCCTGTTCCAGAGCTCCGACGGAGGGGGCATCTATCACGGAGGGCTTCTACATCAACACCATAGCCTCTCCAATGAAGTGTGAGTAGTTTACCTCAGACCTTCGGGTCCATAGTTATTAGCTAGATGGCTTCTTCTCTCTTTTTTGGATCTCAATACCATGTTCTCCCCCTCTCTTGTGGAGATCTATTCGATATAACCTTCTTTTTGCGGTGTGTTTGTTGAGACCGATGAATTGTGGGTTTATGATCAAGATTATCTATGAACAATATTTGAATCTTCTCTGGATTCTTTTATGTATGATTGGTTATCTTTGCAAGTCTCTTCGAATTATCAGTTTGGTTTGGCCTACTAGATTGATCTTTCTTGCAATGGGAGAAGTGCTTAGCTTTGGGTTCAATCTTGCGGTGTCCTTTCCCAGTGATAGTAGGGGCAGCAAGACACGTATTGTATTGTTGCCATCGAGGATAACAAGATGGGGTTTTTATCATATTGCATGAATTGATCCCTCTACATCATGTCATCTTGCTTAAGGCGTTACTCTATTTTCATGAACTTAATACTCTATATGCATGCTAGATAGCGGTCGATGAGTGGAGTAATAGTAGTAGATGCAGGCAGGAGTCGGTCTACTTGTCTCGGACGTGATGCCTATATGCATGATCATACCTAGATATTCTCATAACTATGCTCAGTTCTGTCAATTGCTCAACAGTAATTCGTTCACCCACCGTAAAATACTTATGCTCTTGAGAGAAGCCACTAGTGAAACCTATGGCCCCCGGGTCTATCTTCATCATATTAATCTTCCAATACTTAGTTATTTTCTTTGCTTTTTTACTTTGCTTTTATTTTACTTTGCATATTTATCATAAAAATACCAAAAAATTATCTTATCATATCTATCAGATCTCACTCTCGTAAGTGACCGTGAAGGGATTGACAACCCCTTATCACGTTGGTTGCGAGGAGTTATTTGCTTTGTGTAGGTACGAGAGACTCGCGCGTAGCCTCCTACTGGATTGATACCTTGATTCTCAAAAACTGAGGAAAATACTTACGCTACTTTGCTACATCATCATTTCATCTTCAAGGAAATCCAACACAGTGCTCAAGAGGTAGCAGAGCCCCTCAACGGTCATTTGGTGGGCTGAAAGCATGTCGTGCACTCTCAGCTGCTGCCACATGTCGCATGTTGGGTGCTCCCTCAGTACCTTTTTTTAGTTTTTTACACTTTTTCAAGTTTTGGAGAAAAAATGTTGCGTCAAAAAAAATGTTTTTTCTTCCACGGGAGTCACAATTTGGTTTTCCACGAGAAGCACAATTTTGCCTCTCGAAAAAGGAAAGAAATGTGTTTCTTTTCTTTCATGAGAAAAACATTTTTTTTACTTCCATAGAAGACACAACAAATTTCGCTCTCGGTAAAAACATGTTTTTTCCTTCATGGGAGGCACAAATTTTCTTCTTGTGTAGGCATAAATTCGCTTCCGCGAGAGGCACAACTGTGTCTTTCGGAAGAATGAAAGAGAATGTGTTTTTTCTTTTGTTTCTTCGACAAGAGGCACATATTTGCTTCTCGTCGAGGTACAAATTTGCTTCCGCGAGAAGCGCAACTATGCCCCTCGAAAAAGAATTTTGTTGCTTCCATTAGAAGCACATATTTTCTTCTCGTAGAGGCGAAGATTTGCTTCCGCGAGGTGCACAGCTATGCCTCTCGAAAAGGGAGGGGGGACATGCTTTTGACTCAGATTTTTCTCTCACAATATTTCCAGGGTTTTCATGAAAAAAATGTTCATCGAAACCTATTAACATGGAATCTAATTTCGAAGATCTCGACATAAGATATTCAACGGTGAAAACGGTTCAGAATTTTGATGCATGGTGTAATAGATAAATGTTTTGAATAAACGTATGGACATAAAAAAAAGGAAACTACCAGGTAGTGCATCACTTGTCAACCTCTGAGAAAGTGAAAGTGACCTTTGGAAAGGGTATCCCTTAATTAATGATCTTGCTAATCCTTGGAAAAACCTAGGTGCAACTCATCACGACTCAAAGTTCGGGCTTCTCATAGGGGTGCTCTTCAGTCCTGACTGCGCCGGCCATTATCTTCTTTTTATCTTCTGTTCTTTCTGTTTTCCCTCTGTTTCTTATATTTCCTTTCTTTCCTTTTCACCTTTCATGTTTATTTTTGTTTTGCAAAAAACTGTTCACAATTTTAAGATGCTTGCATTCTTTTCTAAATTTGTTAAAGGTTAAAAAAAATCAAGTTTTAGAATTTTTCAAGAATCTGAAAATATGTACGAAAATATAAAAAAATTTAAATTTGAATTTTTTTTATAAATTCAAAAAATTATTCTCTTATTTACAAAACTGTTCAGAAATTCGAAAAAAGTTTGGAATTCCATTTCCTTAATTCTTTTAGATTTTGTTTTGTATTTTCTATATTTATTCATATTTTTTAAAAAATATATCAGGAATTTCAAAGCATTTTGTTCACCGATTCAGAAAAATTTATGTTTTCAAAATTTCTTTGCAAATTCGAAACATGTTGGGGAATTAATTTTGTCCCTGCTTCTCAAAAACTGTTCGAGTTTTATAAAAAAAGTCTAGAAATTACAAAAATTGTTCGCTCTTTCAAAAAGTACGCATTTTTTTGAAAAAATATTTAAACTGAAAAAAAACTACTCTCTCCATGCCAATATTCTTGTCTTGGTTTAGTTCAAATGGAGGGAGTACTAAAAACTGAGCGCTTCGGTGTATCAGTCGCTGTCGTGGTTTGGGTCAAACAGAGGGAGTACTAAAGACCGAGTGCTTCAGTTTATCAGTCGGTGTCCTGGTTTTGGTCAAATGGAGGGAGTACTAAAAACCGAGCGCTTCTGTGTATCAGTCACTATATTGGTTTAGTCAAACGGAGGGGGTACTCCCAGCAAAAAAAAAAAAAAAATTAAAAAAAATGGAGGGAGTACTAAATACCGAGCGCTTCAGTCATCAGTCGCTACCGTATGGAACTCTACAGCAAATCAAACAGCTAGATTAGCCGTGAATTGCTACAGTGTCCGCTGCTACATGAGCCGGGCCAAGCTGAAGCGCCTTGTGCGTCACGGTGCTATTTGACCTAGTGAGCGTCTAATAGGAGCTCCTTTGATTCTCTAGGCATCTAATAGGAGGAAAAGGACGACAACACTCTCACTTAGGGCGCCTACGGGGCGGCCCATTTCCCTTTTCCTATTTTCTGGGAACAAGTATATTGATTAGTTGCAATATAGACTGTCCGATCTATATCTGATGGACAGGAAGCAAACTATGACAATTTTGCAAAAAGATACCCGCACCTTTTTCCACATTTGCAGATAAGGTCTTTTCTCGTTCATCTTATCTCCCACGACCTCATTATTGAGCAATTAAAAAGGGGAAGCCTCTGAAACAATCTGTCGTGGTGGCCGCTGCTAGCGTCGTCCATCCTCATGCCTCCGCTCAGTCCGACCACCAATCACCACCACACACACTCCTTCTTACCTTATCTCTCCTCTTTTTCGAGATATGATTAGTTTTTACACATGGAATTACTCCCGCATGGATCAATCACAACAGGTATTTTATAAAAAAATGCATCTTGATATTGCACGGGCATCTTGCTAATAGGGAAAGCAATTGGAGACATGGCTGCATGCGCTGATAAAGGATGGTTTGAGGCGGACACGCCTAGACAAGACATATAGGGGGTGTAATTAGCCTAGGCCGATGGTAGATGCTCTGAGTGCCCATGTTTCTGTTTTGACGCCCAAGTTTTTCAAAGCAAATTAACCAGTGATATTGATTGATGTGATCTTGTAGATGCCTCATATTATTTGAAATAAATGACCCCTTCAAAAACTCAATCAATCCATTCATCCCTCAGAAAACTTATTTGCGAACCTGGCCCCCTATATACAGCAGACTGTTTGACTACACCGATGTACTTGATGTAGCAAAAAAACATCGGTGATGCTAAAAAAACCTACGTCAAATTTTTAAGCATGGCAAATCAAACATATTCTATGGCAATTTTGTTAGCTTGAGTATAACAAATTTAGTTTACGAGCACATAAATTTCTGGCAGAAAAAAATGAAGAGAGGCGGAGCCATGCTTGTGAACTAACTTGCCATCCGTGGCAAACACAAATTGCCATAAAAAAGTTTGATTTACCATGATAAAAAATCTGACGCCCAGATTTGTAGTGGAGTCCAAAAACATTTAGCTAGATTAGGTGTATGGATGTAATTACGGTTTGACGCGACTACTAGACCAGTATGTACGAGACGAGTTTCCTAGGCCTTGTAGCATTGTACAAGGCCTAGTGGTTTGAAGGATGCTTCAAACTGTTTAAAGCTACCCATACAGTTCATGTAGTTAAACGGTTTGGCGTGTATCGGATTCACATATAGGTTTTTGAGGGGTCAGTGATCGAATTAAGTTTTTAAAAGCGTCATCTAGTAAAAGTAAGTAAAACAGATGCCTCGTCCATACCTAAGAGCATCTCGAGCCGTTTGGTCTCACAGGGCGTCGAAAAAGGGCCGCTTGAGATGAGCCGGCGCTAGATTGACGCGTGGGGGCGATCTCGTTCCCGTCGTCGGCCCACAGGTCGGCCCGGGTTCGGCGATGTTCCGTACGAATATACGCAAACTCGGTGATTTTGGCACGAACTCGACGAAACTTCATTGAAATTTATATAAAAAACACGAAAACATACAAACTACGCCTAAACTACGTCAGACTACGCCTAGCTCAACTGGTTGGGAGAGTGGATGTACAAATCCAACACCTCGTTTCGAATCCTCACGGAGGCGAATTTAGGTTCCTATTTATTCTTGAGGACCAGGCTTTCCTGGTACTCACACACTTATTGAGGACTGGGCTCGGTGCGTAATCGAGATTAAAAATCCTAGTACTCATACTTAAAAGGCCGTATGCATCCCTAGTTGGTGCAGAGGCCGGGGAAGTGAAATTCTCCCCCAATAAAAAGTGGCCGCATGCATCGCCCAAATGCAGAGGCCGGGGGTCATCCTCCTTTTAAAGGGAACAGCTCTTGGTGGCGTGGTGGCGGTGCACTTCGGCGTTCTACTTGGTGGTGCCGCGCCTTGCTTCGCGGGACTAGCGGATGGTTTCTTTGGTGGAGCGGTGCTTCATCCATACATTGATGGCGACGGATCTTGACGGCGTGGCGTAGTGCAGATTCGGAGTTCGGTGTGGGAGGATGGACTCGCGCAGGAGGACGACGTTGTCTGGCGTTGTGGTGGCGTCGATGGCAGAGAGACCTGGCACGGTAGATGCAACAGTACAGCTCTGAAGATGGACTCATGGCAGGTGGCTGCGGCGGCCTCATACCCGGCAGGCGTCCTGGTAGAGGAGTGCGCCGGACTGGTAGGTGCCCCATACCAGGCAGGCTTCCTGGTTGGGACCTCAAGTCTTAGATGTTTAGGTTTGGTTGCGATGTCTGTTTGGTATTAGGCCCAGGCTATCAGCGCTCCTTCATCAATTGGATAGGTGTAGCGACAATTGTTGCTTAGACGGTGGCTTTAGTCTTGCTGTTGTATGACTTTATAAGGTCTTGTGAGAATAATTAATAAAGTGGCCGTATGCATCGCCCAGATGTAGAGGCCGGGGGTCATCCTCCTTTTCTAAAAAAACGCCAAACTACGCCTAGCCGCCACCGCCACCGCCATCACCGCCGTCTCCATGCCGATAAGCCTGTAGAAGCGGGTGTAGTAGTCGTCGTCGTCGCGTGCCTCGCCTATGCCGCCGCCGTCCCTGCTGCAGCCCTGACCAGGGTCGCCGACACGAGGTGGGGCGCTGAAAGGCCCGACCGCGTCCTCCTCGTCGTTGTCAAGAACGATAACGCAACCCTCATCGCGCCCGTGGCGCCGGGCTTGAAACTCCATGTATGCCCGTCGATGGCGGCGTACCTGCTTCTGCACGTAGTCCTCCTTCGCCCACTTGAGGGCGGACTCGTCGTCGGGACCACCATCTCGACGTGCTCCGGCTTCACCGGGAGCAATCCCGGCTCCGGCTTCGGCGTGCACCGACGGGGAGGTCGCTTTTTATAGCCGCAGTTGGGCAGCGACGGGCTGCATGCCGGGCAACGTGTGGCGGGAGAGGGTGGGACGCGTGTCGCGGCGTGTTCGCTGCGCCGTCCGTGAGGCATCAATGGAGGCCGACCGTCGCGGCAGTTTTCGCATTGATTCCCGCAGGAAACGAGCCGATGAGAGCGACGAAACGGCATCTCGCTGACTTGGCGGGCACATCCTCTTTTGCGCCAAAAACGCTCGCCCCGGCTTTCGGGGGCGCCCTCTAGCATGCCGGGTTCAGCCTGAATCCGCCGACGCCAATTTCTGTCCAAACCAGCGAAAAACGGACTCATGAGATATGATTGGGTCGAATTTTGAGCGCTGACTGGAGATGTTCTAACGTGGCTTGCAGCAGGCCCCGCGTTTCTTGCCTACCCCGCACAAGGTGCCAACCGGAGGAGCCGCGATCAGGGCGCGCAGGACAAACAAGCCTGACGGAAGTGCTTCGATCACCGCCACTGAGAGCTTGCAGGCCAAGCCGAGCTTTCCTTGGCCCGGGGCTCGCCGTGACGTAACGCCTGACGCGCATGACCGAGACCCGCCGGATTATTGTAGATTTGATCGACTGACGAGTGTGCGACCACACTGTCACAGCTAGCCCAGCGCTTCAATGCGTGAGATCCAAGTAGCATACGCCTCTGGATTCTAGAAGGATACTGTAATAATCAACTAGTACAGCACAGTACGTGTCACGCCAGCGCCCAGCCGACATGTATTTAACCCCTCCCACCACAGCCCACACATGTAGTACGAGCGGCCGTGCTTCTCCTGGATTTCCTCTCCTCCACCGTACCGATGGCGACCGAGGGCCTCCGGGCGCTGCTGGCGGACGCCTCTCGCTCCCCGTGGAGCGTCGCCGGCGCCGCGGCGGCCGTGGCGCTGCTGTGGTTCGCCGCCTGGGTCCTGGAGTGGGCGTGGTGGACGCCGCGGCGGCTGGGCCGGGCTCTCCGGGCACAGGGAATCACGGGCACCCGCTACCGCCTCTTCACCGGCGACATACCGGAGAACGCCCGGTGCAACGCTGAGGCCCGGTCGCGGCCCATGCCGCGAGGCGACCACGACATCGCCCCCCGCGTGCTGCCCATGTTCTCCAACGCCATTAAGGAGCACGGTGAGCTTTTCAGTCCTGAAATCCTGAAGCTCTTCATTTTTGTGGCGTCAGGACGAGTAGTGCGTGCGCTTTGAGCCATCTGCCAGCATCGCTTTGCGTCCGAGCATGTGTTTGTTGGAAGATTAACTTAAACTGGGTTGCACACTAGCAGTTGTCGGAACCTCTTTTCAGAGGCTTTGAACTTTCCTGATATAAAACCATGTGCTCAATCTAAGCCATTGCTACAGTCAGTTAACGCGGGACCCACATGTCATAACTCTGCTTATAACTGACCAATAAAAGCAATTTCGGTTTTTTTTGTGACCCATTAGTCCTAGATTTGTGGTTTTGTGATACCACAGCCCCAAGAGTAGTGTATTTGTGCAATCTCTCCTTTTCTATTCTTCCAGGGATGCGCTCTGAATCTCTGATACACTACATAGCATGTTCGGCATGAAAGACAGAAGTCATATGTTTGTGGGACATTTCATATTTGCGGGCATGTATCTTGCTAGACAGGAGCTACTAATAAACCACATCATGCACTTCAATTGTCATATCACACAATATCTTTCTCGCAAAAAATAAATAAATAATTAACGGAATATCTACTTACGAATGCAGGGAAAGTGTCCTTCACTTGGTTTGGCCCAACGCCAAGGGTGATGATTCCAGACCCGGAGTTAGTGAGAGAAATTCTGTCCAACAAGTTTGGACACTTCGGCAAGCAGAGGAGCACCCGTATTGGGAAGCTGCTAGCCAACGGGCTTGCAAATCATGAAGGCGAGAAATGGGCAAAGCACCGAAGAATCCTCAATCCTGCATTTCACCATGAGAAGATAAAGGTAAAATTTCTCAGTTTGAGTCGCAACATGTATGGGTAATGCAGGATAATGCGTTCTTTGCAATTTGCATAGGCTGATAGCAATGTCTCGTTTACAGAGGATGCTGCCAGTTTTTTCTGCCTGCTGCGAAGAGATGATTACAAGATGGGAGAATTCGATGTCCGCTGACGGATCATGTGAGATTGACTTCTGTCCTGAGTTCCAAAATCTTACCGGAGATGTCATCTCGAGAACAGCATTTGGTAGCAATTTTCAGGAGGGTATGAAAATATTCCAGCTGCAAGGGGAGTTAGGCGAACGGCTAATACAGGCATTTCAGACACTTTTTATCCCAGGCTATTGGTAAGTTCTTTTCTTGCACAGAAAACAAAAAAATCCTTCGACTTGCAGACAACGAGTACTTACAAACTTTATATCACAAGCTCATAACGTTTCTAGCAAATTGAGTAGTGTACTGTCTGTGGCATTTGACGAAAAATAGGTATTTTAGGTAGATGCAGTTTAATTCCTCTTAGAGGTGCTCAAATGGAATTTGAAAGGAAACTACTAGACTTATAATTTTTAAAGGAAAGAGTTCATTGAAAAAAATGGCTGATCAAAGGAACATTTTGTCTTTTCGATGGCCTTATATTAGTTTACAGAGGGAGTAGCAATCAAGATTTTCTTTCAAATGCTGACATGTCAGAACATTTTCAGGTTCTTCCCAACAAAGAACAACAGAAGGATGAGAGCAATTGATCGTGAGATCCGCATGATTCTGCGAGGCATTATTGGGAAAAAGGAAAGTGCTATTAAAAATGGTGAAGCTAGCAGCGATGACTTGCTAGGATTGCTCTTGGAGTCAAATATGCAACAATCAAATGGGAAGGCAAATCTAGGACTGAGTATTGAAGATATAATTCAGGAATGCAAGCTATTTTACTTTGCAGGTATGGAGACAACATCTGTCTTGCTCACATGGACACTAATTGTGCTAAGCATGCACCCAGAGTGGCAAGACCAGGCAAGAGAGGAAGTGTTGCATCACTTTGGAAGAACCACACCAGATTTTGAGAACTTGGGTCGCCTTAAGATTGTAAGTGTGAAATTGACAATAATGTGATGTTTTAAGTTAGAATGGTTGGAATAATGTTCTTGATCTTGTGTATTATTTTGCAGGTTACAATGATTTTCTATGAGGTTCTTAGGTTGTACCCGCCAATAACCTTCCTTACGCGAAGAACTTACAAGGCAATGGAGCTTGGCGGCATCAAATATCCGGCAGGCGTGAACCTTATGTTGCCCATTCTGTTTATCCACCATGACCCTGATATTTGGGGAAAAGACGCAAGCGAATTCAATCCACAGAGGTTTGCCGATGGCATCTCAAATGCAGCGAAACATCCGGCGGCATTCTTTCCGTTTGGAGGGGGTCCTCGGATATGCATCGGCCAGAACTTTGCATTGCTGGAAGCAAAGATGGCTCTGAGCATCATCCTCCAGCGCTTCTCGTTCGAGCTCTCGCCGTCCTACGTCCACGCACCGTACACCGTGATAACCCTGCAGCCGCAGCACGGTGCTCAAATTAGGCTGAAGAAGATATGAGCATGCTTTCTCATGGGGCAGTAAATGTTAGCTTTTGGCTGAATAAACATAGCAACTAGTTTCATGTTGTAGTCGCAAAAAAAAAGGTTTACTTTTGTGTACTCTTTTTTGAAATAACTGAGCGAATTGAAATAGTAGTTTTAGTTGAATTGCTCGTTTGCTTCAGTTCATAATACTACTGCAGGTCTGTAACTTCCATTCAATGGAACTCCTATCATGATGCTCGCAGAAAAAAAAACTCCTTTTATCAGGCTGCAGAAAAGATGACACTGAAAAGTCTTTCTTACACTGGCGTTGTTTACCAGAAATTGTCTGCATTATAACCGTGCTCAATCAAAACTCGGCATGAATCCAAAGGGAGAAAAACAAACCTGGAGATAGTAGTTTCATGTATGCACTAAAGAAGAATTAATTATAACCGTGCTCAATCAAAGCTCAGCGTGAATCAAAGGTAGAAAAACAAACCTGGGGATAATTGTTTCATGTATGCACTAAAGAAGAATTAGAATACAGATAAAGCTCAAGAATGCCCTTCATAGATCGAATTCGAAGCTTAAAAAAATCAACTGGACAAAAAAGAATGATATCTCACTATACAAAGACTGTAGGTATGCCTTTTGTCTATCAAGTTGACAAACTGCTAGTATTCGTGAAAAAGAAGGAAATTGCTCCTCCACCATTCTGAAAGATCAATTTCTCTTACATCAGGCACACAAACCAAATACATATGTAAACTGGGAAATTGTAGGTTAATTCACGGAAACTTTGATGTACTTCAGCAGGAGCAGCAGCTAAAATTTACTCCCTCCGTCCCATAATATAAGAGCATTTTTATGGGACGGTAGGAGTACATATTACATTTTTTTTCTCTAAGGGGCCAAGGATTCAATCTTTTAACAGGTATGAATCCTACACAAACAATTGGACATTCATGCACCCTTGGTCTAGCATCTGCGCAAAAGAGACTTACACACTGGTTTAGCTGACCGGTATGCAAAGTGAGTTTAAATGCAAAAGGTCACCACGATAATGGTGTCATTAGCAAAAAAAAAAATCATCCCTTTACAATCTGTGGCAAACATCACCGTATGCAACGACTGACAATGGCAAAAAATACTGATGATAAACGTTAATTACTTTGATGACATCACTAATTGGTCGAGCCCGTCCGTCGGATTGAGTTGGCAAAAGAAGTGCCATGAGGGGACCTGTTGAGCGTGCCGAGGAGCTGTGCCAGTCCATCATGGGCATGGCGCTGGCTTGCAGAGCCATCTCCACCGTCAGAGCCATCTCCACCGTCCTCCTCCACTTCCTTCCCTACCGCTACCATCCAGGGTTCGCACGGAAGCCACCCAGGACCGACGCCACAACGGCCTAGTGCCTGCACGCGAGCCCTCCCATCTGCTCCCCTCACCTCCACACCTCCGCCTCCCTATCGACGCGTTGCACCGCCCAGACGATGAATTGGTCAGCGCTGCAAAGCATTTGCAAACTGCAAACGGCCGAATGACTACAACGTTAGTATAAAGTTGGGTCATCTATTTTGGAACGGAGGGAGTAGCTTTTTTGTATTTTCGTATTTTCTTCTTTCTTTTTTTCCTTTTTCCTTTTCTATTTTTTTCTTTTTTTCTTCTTCCTTATTCGATGAAAATAATTTATTTTCTGAATTTATTTTTGAAATCAATGAGCTTTTTTTATGACCTTGTTTTCAAATCGATGAACTTTTTCTCAAATTGATGAACTTTTTTTCAAATTTGATGAACTTTTTTCATTTTTTGATGAACTTTTTTTCAAATTTGTCAACTTTTCTAAGTTTCTGAACTTTTTTCTAAATCCATGGTCAGTTTTGAATTCATATATTTTTTATTATTATTTGCGTATTTTTCCAAAGTCAACGGTTGACTTGACTAGTCAACTGGTCAACCGCGACCTTCCAAAGCGATCAAGCGACCAAAGCGGGCGGGGGGAAGTGACGAGGACGATCGAGTGATCTAGGCAACCGGCGCCAATAGCGTCGATTAGAAGCTCCCAATAAACATTTTGTAAGCAAAGTAGACCTCTCTTACAGTTTAGCAAGGGCCCTTCATTTTACCCGGCAGGCCCTGAAGCCGATGCTCCCGGCACTGCTATCTTTTTGCCCCTAAAAAAATGCTATCCTTTTTGCCCTTCTTTCTGTTATTCATTGAGAATAGGGATGGGCATAAAAACCGACCAACCGAATACCGAACCGAAACCGTAACCGAATAAACCGAATTTTCGGTTTTTATTGTTGGTACAGCTAAATTCGGTTTTTACTTTCAATAACTGAACTCATATCGGTCGGTTCGGTATTAAACTGTTAACCGAAAAAGAAACCGAAGCGTGCATGGCGCACCCTTCCATGCAGCTCCCTGTACAGCGTCCATCAGGCATCTTATCAACCGATCGTGGCCGCGCGCGCATGTAGCCGTATAATATACGAGCAGCTCCCACTTGCTACCTTTTTATCTTTTTTTAGGTGAAACTAGGGATTTTATTCAACGTTTAAAGCCGAAGCAATACAAGCAATGTCTGGTAGAACCCCTAGTCACAAACGGTGACCTGGAGGGAAAGCTGAAGCCGCCTTGGCAATGGCGTGTGCTTCAAGGTTTGCTTCCCTACACTCATAGCGAAAACTAACTTTTACAAACTCATTCATCGATGACCTAACTTCATCTATGACTAGTGCATAAGATGGTAGCGTTCTTCCATTGATGTCGGATACCACCTGCATGCAATCAGATGCTATTACCGCATGTGAGATATGAAGATCTCTTGCGAGAGCTAGTGCCTCGTTGCACGCATGGGCTTCCAGACTTGGCGCGTCCACAAGTCCATCAAAAGTAACAGCTGATGATCCCATATAATTGCCATGCTTGTCTCTGCATATAGCAGCCGCAGCTCCCACCTTACCCGATCTTGAGATTGCGCCATCAACATTGATCTTCACTGCGTCTTCTTCTGGAGCAATCCAACGACGAACACGCTGCTGAGGGGGTTTTGCAAGCGTTTCCTTCCTCGTTGTAGCAATGTCCAGTTCTTCCAAGTAACGATTGATGAAGCACATCATAGATAGACGACTCTGGAATTCATTATCATGTATAGCCTTCCTTCTTGCCCACCAAATAGCCAACATAGTGATAAGCACTCTCGCTAGATCATGCTGAGACATAGACTCAAACAGCCAAAACAGCCATAACCTTGCATCTTCAGTTCTGTTGGACAGCATATGTTCAACAACCTCCTCGTCCCCCAAGGCCCATACACACCTTGCCATACGGCACTCGAAGAGAGAGTGCCGCCATGAATCTGTATCAGCGCTACATATGGAGCACCCCGGTGTGGTCGCCATATTTCTTTCATGTCGAGTTGTGCCTGTGGGGAGAGACATGTGAGATAATCTCCAAACGAAGACTCGAACCTTTGACGGAACTGCAACTTTCCATAGTCTTGACCATGATTTCCTTTCCTGCATCTGATTTGAGTGCCCCGGCCTGTGCTCCAACCAATCCTCTCTCTGGAACTTTATCCCGTTTATCATTTTGTAGGCAGATCGGACAGAGAATAGACCCTTTCGGTCGTAATGCCATGCCCAAAAGTCCGGCTGCAACCTAGAACTCAAAGGGATGTTCAGTATTACATCAGCATCCGGAGCAATGAAGTGCTTATCGATCACCTGTTTATTCCAAGTATGCATAACTGGGTCAATCAAATCAGAGACTAGTTGTGGCGGGTTTGCTGTAATGGAGCATATTGGCCTCAACTTGTAGTCGCGTGGCAGTCAATTATCATGCCAAATATGTGTATCTGCTCCTGTACCGATCCTTCTGATGAGACCCAATGCAAGGACATCTCTTCCTTCGATCAAAGAACGCCAAACCTGGGACGGGTGAGCGCACAGAGTTGCGTTCAGAATATCAACATGGGGGTAATATTTCGCTTTTAAAACTCTAGCGCTTAGAGTATCCGGTTCCTGAAGCAAACGCCAAACTTGTCTGGCTAGTAAAGCAAGATTAAACAGCTCAATATCCCGAAACCCCATTCCTCCCATGAACTTGGGCTTGCACATTGTTCTCCACGACACCCATGCCGGTTTCCTCTGGCCCTGCTTACTTCCCCACCAAAATTTACGAAGGAGCCCGTTGATGTGCTCGCATAAACCTCGAGGTAAGTTAAAGCAGGCCATCGAATAAGTGGATATAGACTGTGCAACTGACTTTATCAATACCTCCTTCCCTCCGGCCGACAGGCATTTCTCCATCCATCCCTAAACGTGCTTCCATATTCGGTCTTTCAAATACCTGAAGCATCCCTCCTTCTCCCTCCCAACATCAGTGGGCAAGCCAAGATATTTCTCTGATAATGCCTCGTTCTGGACATCCAGGATATTTTTAATCTCCAAACGCTGGGTATCAGAGACCTTCTGACTGAAGTATATGGACGATTTATCGGTGTTTATACGTTGCCCCGAGGCTGCACAGTATGTATTCAGAAGATTTCTTACCCTAGCTGCACCTACACTTGTTGCTTCAAAGAATAAGAGGCTGTCATCGGTGAATAGTAAATGATTAACATCTGGTGCGTTTGGGGCAACCGAGAGACCCCGGACCCCACTGTCATGTGCTTTAAGCAAGATAGCCCTTCAGCTGCCAGCAAAAATAAATAAGGGGTACCTTTTTATCTTCTTGAGGCAACCCCACACGCTACATTTTTTTAACCGAGCCCCACATAAAATAAAACATGGGCCGGCCACCTATTTGCATGGCCCAAACACAACTAACGGTACTTTGTGGGCTAGCGAAGTGCCTAGTGGCAGCACACTGTTAATTCTTTAATCCCACCTCGCCTGGCTAGACTGAAGGAGATAAGGTGCTTGGTTATATAAGAGGGCGGGGTGAAACTGAAGCACTCGCAGCTGCATGGTAAGCAACAACGCAGCTTCGATGTAAACCGAAAACTGAACCGAACCAGTCGGTTAACCGAATTATCGGTTAGCTGGTTTGGGTTGCCTATTTCGGTTTTGATTCTTGCTAACCGAATTTTGAAAATAACCGAATGGTATAAACCGAATTTTCGGTTTCTACCGAACGCCCAGCCCTAATTGAGAACTTGCAGGCGGGTTTCCCGTGACGTATTGCCTGACCGCATGAATGAGACCCGCCGAATTATTGTAGAACTGATCGGTTGACGAGTGCAACCATACTAGTCAGCTGATGAGCTCATGGCCGGCCCCGCCGGTGCATGGGGCCAAGGAAATCTGAGAGGGGGACACGCGGTCACGCAAGGAAATCCTGTGCCTCGCAAGTTCCTCCGTGGCCGTGATCACCACGGCCACTCGGTTCTGGCTTCTAGAAGAAGGATAATAGTCCACTAGCATACATGCTACGCGTTAAGCCAGCCGGCCCGTACTTAACTCCAGCCACTGTCCACACACGGACGCGACCGGCGGTTGCGCTGCGCCTGGTTTCCTTCTCCTCCACTGAACTGATGGCGACCGAAGGCCTCCGGATGCTGCTGGGGGACGCCTCGCCGTGGAGCGTCGCCGGCGCCGCGGCGGCCGTGGCGCTGCTGTGGCTGGGGGCGTGGGTCCTGGAGTGGGCGTGGTGGACGCCGCGGCGGCTGGGCCGGGCTCTGCGGGCCCAGGGCCTCAGGGGCACCCGGTACCGCCTCTTCACCGGCGACGTGCGGGAGAACGCCCGGCTCAGCAGGGAGGCCCGACTGCAGCCCTTGCCGCGCGGCTCCCACGACATCACCCCTCGCGTGCAGCCCATGTCCTGCAACGTCATCAAGGAGCACGGTATGTTCTTCAGTCGCGAAATTCACAATTGCCTGAACTTGTTTTGAGACTCTTTGAGCTTTGTCTATTCTTCTGCGGATGTGCTCTCAACCTCTGGTACACAGCATGTTCGCCATAGAAGACAAATTTATATGTGTGGGATGGATCTTGCTACACAGGAGACACTAACAAATCACGTACAAGTTTACAGCATGCACTTTGATTGCCATGTAACAAAACATCCATCCATGTACAAAATTGTAGGGAAGATGTCGTTCACTTGGTTTGGTCCAACGCCGAGGGTGACGATTCCTGACCCGGAATTGGTGCGAGAAATTCTGTCCAACAAGTTTGGACACTACGGGAAGCAAAAGAGTAGCCGTTTCGGGAAGCTGCTAGCCGACGGAGTTGCAAATCATGAAGGCGACAAATGGGCAAAGCACCGAAGAATCCTCAATCCCGCCTTTCACCATGAGAAGATAAAGGTATCTGTTCAATGGAATTTTCTGGTGGCATGGGTGATGTGGGATAATGCACTCTTTGTATTTTCGTTAATTAAAGTGAAGTTATATACAGAACAAGGAAAACATAACTCTTTGTATAGACTGATAAGCAATGTTTCATTTGCAGAGGATGCTGCCTGTATTTTCTGCGTGTTGCGAAGAAATGATTACAAGATGGGAGAATTCCATGCCCACTGGAGGATTTTGTGAGATTGACGTCTTTCCTGAGTTCCAGAATCTGACTGGAGATGTCATCTCGAGAACAGCATTTGGTAGCAATTATCAGGAGGGAATGAAAATATTCCAGCTGCAAGGGGAGTTATGTGAACGGCTAATACAGGCTTTTCAGACAATTTTCATCCCAGGCTATTGGTAAGTTGTTTTCTTACACAAGCTGATATCATTTCAAGCAAACAGAGTAGTGCAATGCACACATGCAGTTTATCTCCGCTTAGAGGTGATCAAATGGAATTTGAAAGGAAAATAGTAGGCTGATCAAAGAAACTTTTGTCTTTTCGATGGTAAACTTAAAACAGCAGCAATCAAGATTTTCTTTCCTATGCTGACATGTCAGACCATTTGCAGGTTCTTACCAACAAAAAACAACAGAAGGATGAGAGCAATTGATCGTGAAATCTGCATGATTCTACGAGGCATTATTGGAAAAAAAGAAAGAGCTATTAAAAACGGTGAAGCTAGCAGCGATGACTTGCTAGGATTGCTGTTGGAGTCAAATATGCAACAAGCAAATGGGAAAGCAAATCTTGGAATGAGTATTGAAGATATAATTGAGGAATGCAAGCTATTTTACTTTGCAGGTATGGAGACAACATCGGTCTTGCTCACATGGACTCTAGTTGTGCTAAGCATGCACCCAGAGTGGCAGGAGCAGGCAAGGGAGGAAGTTTTGCATCAGTTTGGAAGAACCAGACCAGATTTTGAGAACTTGAGTCGCCTGAAGATTGTAAGTGCGAAGTTTATGCCCTGTGCACATATTGTGGGATAAAATAAAATCAAATACGACCCTCTCCATCATCAAAGTGAGAAAAGAAGTAGCCAAGAATAAAACCTATCATGTTCCAGTATCATTAAAAATTGTAACGCATGTCTACATATGCATGTGAGCAAAACATATACTCATAAATTGAATTGAAAGGATTTTTTTAGGATGATGAGATGTTTTAGGTCTAGAATGGTCGGAGTAATGATCTTGATATTGTGTATTGTTTTGCAGGTAACAATGATTTTGTATGAGGTTCTTAGGTTGTACCCGCCAGCAATCTTCCTTGCGAGAAGAACTTACAAGGCAATGGAGCTTGGTGGCATCAGATATCCGGCAGGGGTGAACCTTATGTTGCCCCTTATCTTTATCCACCATGATCCCGATATTTGGGGAAAAGACGCAAAGGAATTCAATCCACAGAGGTTTGCTGATGGCATCTCAAATGCGGCAAAGCATCCGGCGGCGTTCTTCCCGTTTGGAGGGGGTCCTCGGATCTGCATCGGCCAGAACTTTGCGTTGCTGGAAGCAAAGATGGCTCTGAGCACCATCCTCCAGCGCTTCTCATTCGAGCTCTCACCGTCCTACATCCACGCACCGTACACCGTGTTAATCCTGCAGCCACAGCACGGTGCTCAAATTAGGCTGAAGAAGATATGAGCGTGCTTTCTCATGGGGCAGTGAATTTACTTACGTGCTGTGTATAGTTTAAATGTTTAGCTTTCGGCTGAATAAAAATGCAACCAGGTTTACATGCTGTGTAATTTTTATTTTGAAATACCTGAATGAATGTAAATGTAGTTTCAGTTGAACTGTCGTTTGCTTCAGTTCATAATAGTACTGCAAGTCTGAACTGTTATTCAATGGAACTCCTTTCATCAAGCTGCAGAAACATATTAGATGACAGTGATAACTCTCTGGAGTCTGGACCATACAGCTTCTGCATCCTCCTTATATGTATACTGGGTTCACCGTGCACGGAAGATACTTAGTTTCTCAAGCCGAACAGGACCATGGACTCGCCGCCGTCAGACGTCAGCTCATGCCCTCCATCACCGCGCTTTAGCCCTTCCCCAAGCGATGATCTGCGAATGGAAGTGATCTAAAAAGTCTTATATTACAGAGGAAGTACATATTTGCTTCCTCGTAGAAAGATAAGAGGTATATATAAACAAAAGAGACCATTTTTCCTGTTCACTCTAGAATCTTGGCGACCTCCTGCGGCCTCCCAGTTTGAAAGAAAAGCAAGACATGATCCAGTGCAGCAGCGCTGATAGTTGCCGATCAAATGTGCTCAATGAACAATGATGATGCATCTGGTTCTCTTTCTAAGTTCACCGACCCACCTCTGCATATATAATACTACTAATATATCATACGACTCCAGGCAAATCCGAAATATAGTAGTGGTACTGCTGTATTGTACTGTAATAGTTTAGATAGCATCCCTTCATTAGTTTTCAAATCGATCCCTGTAAGATTTCGATTGATTTTCAGATGCTGAGCTACCCTCAAATTGTAGAATAATTGAGAAGCAGCTTGCCGGCACCCTGGCGCGCCCCCTGCGCACGGTAGCAGCTTACTGCTCCTTCTCAAACTTTCCGTTGCCCTGGTGCTCGTCTCAGACCTCGCCAGTTCCATGCTCCTTCTCCCGGTCCTCGATGTTGGCCGGAACTTCTTCACATGCTTCTTTCTGGCCACCTGGATCCATGGAGACTGGCATAGGAGAAATGGTTCATCAATATTACCTAACACCAATAAACAAACCAACCTTCGAATGCAAGTTCTAAGTACAGTGGACCTCAACAATCACTGAGCAATAAAATTGCTGGCCTGCTCAAATAGCCGTAAAACTGAAGATAGCTGAAGTTCATAGCTAAAAACCGAGACTAGAAGAACAAATTTACGGCCTCGGTCATCTCCTAATGCCTAATCCAAATGGATAAACATATCTGTAAAATACAAGCAGAAGAACTTCTATTTCTAATCTCTGTCTGGAAGCGCATGATAAATCAACAACACATACAAGTCCACTGGATGTGCCATATGCATATGCTGCCCAGGCCCAGGCGATGCCCATGGTGGCGACGCCGTCCCGGGTCGAAACGGGCAACAAGCTTACATTATCATCCTACTCCTAGAAGTTCATGGAAATAACACTATTTTTCCAGTTAAGCATAAGGAGAGAGGAGCAGGGGAAGTACCTGGCGGCGGTGGCGGCGGCGGCGGCGCGATATTGGCGGAGATGTCCCCGGAGGCTACGTGCGGTTGGAGTCAAGCCGTAGCGGCGGAAGTCGAGCGCTGCGCTGGCTTGGAGAGCGGCTACGGAGGAGGGAGTTCGCTGCGGCGGCGGAGGTCGCCGTCAAGATCTGCCTTTTCTTCTTCTTTCAAACTGTCGGTGTGGTTTTCTTTTTTCAAAACGGCAGCGGAGAAATCTGGGCGACCCTATGTCTCGCTTGTAGCGAGACCAAGGGGGACTGATGGTGAGAGCAAGATGGGCCGGCCCAGACCCGCGGAAGGCCACGACCTCGTTTTTTCTGTGTTTTTTAGTTTGCTGTTTTATTTTGTTGCTTTATTTTCTATTTTTGTTTATAATTTCAAATATTATATATATAAAAACATTCTGCAACTTTTTATGAAAAATACTGACCAAGCATTTAAAAAATGTTAAATATGTATATATAAAATGTTTATCACATGTACAAAATATGTATATAAAAACAATGTGTATGCAAAAATTGATCATGTATTTAAAAAGTCTTAATCAAGCATTTGAGTTTTTTTCCAAAAAGAAATTGAAAAATATTAAATGTGTATAGAAAATTCTTTGGCCGTGTATCAAAAAAGATGAAAAAAATTGATTGTGTACATGAAAATATGGATTAAGAATTTGAATTTTTTGAACAAGTATTTGAAAAATATTAATCAAGCATTTGAAAATGTCTAATGTGTATGGAAAAAATGTTGAACATGTATTTAAAAATGATGAATTTTTTTATCATGTATATAAAAATGTTACTCAAGTATTTGAAAAAATGCTGAACAATTATTTGAATTTTTTTATCAAATATTTAAAAAATGTTAAATGTGTATATAAAAAATGTTGGCAATGTACTAAAAATGTTAATACGTTTTTAATCAAGTTAAAAATGAACAGAATTTTTTTACTATTTATTATAAATAATAATATTGTATTTGTAAAATTTTGATCAAGGACTTGAAAATGTTAAAGAAATGTTTAACATGTATTTAAAAATAATGAATTTGTTATCATGTATATAAAAGTGTTAATCAAGCATTTCCAAAAAATGTTGAACAAGTATTTGAATTTTTTAGTCAAATATTTAGAAAATGTTAAATGTGTATAGAAAAAATGTTAGCCATGTATCAAAAATGTTAATATTTTAATCAAGTTAAAAATGAATAGAAAAAATGTAGACTATGTACTAAAAATAATAATCTTGTATTTGTAAAATTTTGATCAAGGACTTGAAAAATCTTAAAGAAATATGTATAAAAAATGTTAAACTTGTATTACAATTTTTTTAAACATGTGGGAAGATGTATTAGATATATACAAAAAATGTGTATAGAAAAACAATAAAAATTGAGGGAAACAATAATAAAAATAGATGAAAAAGAGAAAGAAACAAAACAAAACCGATGGAAAATAAAGAAAAAGGAAAGAAAATAGAAAAGCCATTGAAAATGTCAAATCATGGGTGCTTCCCCTTTTCTTCTTTGGGTCTTTGAAATGCACGCTATTGGGCCAACCCGCTGCATTCAAGATATAGTCGTCGCGGAGAAATCTGTCCAATGTGGCTAAATTGGACAGCCCATTTACAACTGAGCTGTGTGCTAGGACAACCCGGGCATATAGATCGTGTCGCGCAAGCTAGCCCGTGGGCACGACACGTGATTAAAAGCGCATGGTTGGCCTTTGGCTCGCCACGGAACATGGCTGGGCACGACATGCCCTTTTTTTATTGCGGGTGGAGACGACACGGCACGGCCTGGCCCGGCATGCGATCTGCCCGATTTGTAACTAGCTTTTTCTATATTTTCTACAATATATTTCCTTTATTTTTTAAAGAATTAGTTTTTTTTTGATTTTTTTAACCAAAGGCCCAGAAGGCTGAAAAACAATATGGGCAAGCCTTTATAACTGGCATGACGGACCGATCCTCATGGCCAGGCCTTTGGGCCGGCACGGAGCGACCCTTTTGTAGAAGTATGTAAAAAAGTCGAGTTGTAAGAGGTGGTGTAGATTCGACGCATTCGTACATGTCAATCTTCCCCCGATTCTCAAGGTGCAAAATTGGGCATGAGACATCCAGCATACCCTGTTCAGTTTTAAGCATGCAGAGGATGTTTGGAAGAAAAAATTGGACTCAATTATACAACAGGTGGTGGCTTAGGATCGTTCTGGTTCTGTCACATTAGAAAACTTATTGAAAAACCGGGCAAGACTAGACGATCTACATATACTTACTTACGAAGCCTTTTATCCTAAACAAGTTGGGGTAGACTAGATATGAAACCCTTTCATGAGGACTTCCCAGGAGGTTACTCATCCTAATATTATTCTCGCTCAAATGAGTTTCATATCAAAAAGACTGGCTAGTTTTTACGTTGGCTTGCTAAGCCTATCACAACCCTTAGATATGAAACCCTTTCATGAGGACTTCCAGGAGGTCACCCATCCTACTACTACTCTCGCTCAAATGGGTTTTATATCTATGGGACTGGCTAGTTTTTACGTTGGCTTGCCAAGCCTATCACAACCCTCCTCCTTTACTCGGGTTGGGACCGGCTATGCCTAGAAGACACCTATAGCTTAATTAATCTTAGTTGCTACGTGGCACATGTCAGCGGCGGTATGTTTTTAAAGGAGAAAATATACAATCATCAAACCGTACAACTATTTCAATTCGGGTTTTGGCAACTAATTTTGTTTGAGTAGCAACACCGAATCATCACCCTATCTGTAAGGAAATTAATACTTGGAAGACTGATGGAGAGGACTGTAAAGATCAATGTTGATGCGTCTTATCATGCTGAGACACTCTCGGGCTCTAATAGAGCGGTGGTGCGAGACTACATAGGAAATTTCGTATCTACCGTCACATGGGTCTTGCCACACGATAGTACCACAGAATCTGTTGAAATGAGCGCAATCCAGAGCAAACATTGGATGCAATAAAGTGATCATTGAATCTGACGGTATTCTAATAGTGGAAGCAAATATGCATTCCTTTTTTTTCAAGAAAACTTTTGATCTATTATCAACTGTCAAGATAGTACAAAGAGTACTAGAAGTAAAATTACATCTAGGTCCGTAGACCACCTAGCAACGACTACAAGCACTGAAGCGAGCCGAAAGCCCGTCGTCATCACCCCTCCCTCTTCAGAATCAGGCAAACATTATTGTAATAGACAATTGAGAAGTTGTCGTGTTAATATCACATAGGACCAGCGCAGCAACCGGGGGCGATGAAGAAAAGTGTAGATCAGAAGGATTCAACCTGCAGACACACATATGTAGACGAATGAGGACCAGATCCCGTCGGATCCACCGAAGACAAACGCCGACCGGATCCCACAAGATCCGTCACAGACAAACCTCCACACGCCTATCCGACGTCGCAGTGCAGACGTGGCCAAACGGGTCGGCCCGGCCCGGCGCGCCCATCGTAATCGTGCCCTGGGGCCCGGCATGGCCCGTCAGGGCATGATTACTATACGGGTCATGCCGTGCCGGCCCGCATGCTGCGCCTCCAGGCCCAGCCACGACCCAGTTAGTAAATGGGCAGGCACATTGGCCCGTTTAGCATGTTGGGCCGCATATTTTCAGCCTGTTGGGCTATATTTTAGGTATACATATATACATACACACACACACACACACATATATATAAACGGGCCGTGCCGTGCCGGCCCGCATGCCCAGGCTCTAGGCCCAGGCACGGCCCAAGCCGTGCCGCGTCCGGGCACGGCCCATTTAGCCCGTGCCGTGCCGGCATGCTCGCGGGCTGGGCCGTTTAGCCTGGCCCGTTTGGTCACCTATATCGCAGTGGAAGCAATTATACATTCAGATGATTATTTGGGGCATGATGTGACAGTACTAGCAGAATGTATCCTCCCTACTACAGATTTCGCAAATGTTAGCTGCTGTTATTGCTATAGGGAAGCCAATCAGGTTGCCGAATTTTTAGCTAAATATTCTTGTAGGTATAATTTATCTGATTTTTGGGATTCTAATATCCCAGACTTTATCCTCCCCTAAATTGTAAACGATATGTTTATCATATGACAAATAATGTCGTTTTATGTTAAAAAATGTAGAGGTAATTTTCTTACCCAAACAAAAACATAGGAATAAATTTCTCCACAGGAGAAAATATCTTTAGCGAAGCCAGATCGGTTTGCTGTGACGAACCAAAACTCGTTTCACACTTTTTATCAAAATCGGAGCCGCAGGACCGAGGTAGTTAAACACGGAGCCGATTCGTGTGCTACGGATGCACGCGCAGTCAACACAGCTATCCGCGGGCGCGCGTCCCCTCGACGAGCCGCCCGACTGCTCGTGTGACGCGCCGGAGTAATGCGAACATCACAGCAGTACGCACTCTACATAAGAACGTCACCGGCTCCATCTCTTCTGCCATTCTCCATTTCCACCGGCTGGCATGCTACCCATCACAGCACTAGTACTCTTCTGCTTCTTCAGGCCCGCCATGTCCATCGTCGGCGGCGAGCCGTCGCTGTCCGCGTCGGCCATCGTCGCCCCGGCGGTGTCCGGCTCGCACGTCCTCAGCATCGACGGCTACTCCCTCACCAAGGGGCTCGGCAACGGCAAGTACGTCGCCTCCGAGGCGTTCGCCGTCGGAGGTCATCGATGGCGTCTGCTCTACTACCCCGACAGCCTCGACTCGAATGACTCCGACTGGATCTCCGTCATGCTGCATTGCGATCAGGCCGATGATCTCGATGAGGTAAAGGCCAAGTTCACGATTAGCTTGCTGGACCAGCATGGGAACCCTGTGCCTTCATACAGCAAGACCAGCCCGCTGTGCAGCTTCTCCGGCAGTCAATCGTTGCAGTGCCTTGCGACGGGCTATGATCTCATCAAGAGGAGCGAGCTTGAGGGATCGGTTTACCTCAAGGGCGATCGTTTCAGTGTCAGGTGCGATGTCACGGTGGCAAAGGAGATCTTCACCAAGGCCATCCCGGTTGAAGATCGAAGGAAACGGCTGGCCATCTCGCCGGCCACGGGCTGCCTTGTGCTTGCGTGCGTGCTCCTTTTATCTGTCGTTGTAGTGCTTCAGTGGGCAATAGTTGCAGATATATTGTACTCCTACTAATACTGCTCCAACAAGTGGGGTCTAATGTTGATCCTGCTACGCAAATGAAAGCTAGTAGCACTCCTTGCCAATTAATCGATGGATGAGCTATATTAAGTTAATTATGACTTTCATCTACTAGTGACTTTATATGAATGAACTTGCGTGCTAGATGATCGCAAAAAGGATCCTTTTTGATTCGTATACTGAATGCATCACAGGTTTTTAACCTTAATCAAAGCTGTTGATGCGTCGCATGCGTCATTTTCCTTTCGAGAGAAGGTTGAGGACTTTCTTTCCATTTTCCTTTTGATTGAGAGAAGGTTGAGGAGGTAATAGGAGCACCACCCGCCGCCGCATGAAGCGTACTGCAACAAAGCTGGGCCTTTTGTGGCTGAATAAGAATAGTGGTGTTGGTCCATTAGTTGGATCTGAGTGAAGTATTCTATACATGGCCCAGGCACGGGGCCGAAGTATCTAGGCTTTTAGGAAGTACCATGTTTCTTCTATAGAAAAAAGGGTATAATACTCTGAATTTGTGTTCTAAAACTGGTAAATACTTCCAAGTTTAGTTAAACAGAAAGAACACTTCCAATTGTAGTTAAAAAAGGAATACAAGTTGAGGGTTTGACCATAAAAATTTCAAACCTATGTTGTGAATATTTTGAATTCACTTAAGTGGGGAGCAAGTACGACATATCATATCGACTGCTTGGGGCCCAATTGATTAGTTTACCACAATATATAGCTAGTATATATTAAGTTGACTGAATTTGCAATTTCAATAAGTCGATTTTATGGAAGGGGGAACGGTTGGAGGAGAAAGAAATTTGAAGGAAGAAGAAAAAAGGACATCTATTGGATTTTTATCTAATGGCCTAGAGCCCTAGAAAACCGACTTACCTAAAATAAACTTTTGGGCGACTAACTTATAACTGGTCCCTAATATACCTAGTGCATTTTTCGTTCTACTTAATCCAGTTCTTGTTCTACTTTTGTGCCATGTCTGTTGGCCAAATGTAAGCCGACAATATGCACGAGAGGACATGGGTGCATAATCAAGGCACACTGTCTTCAGAAAAAATAAATCAAGGCACACGACCAAGAGGCCGGAGAAAATAAATAAAAGATACACTACTGTTGTTAGCGAGCTTTTTTATGAGGAAAGCCAAGTCTTTATTGCTCAAAGATCATAGAGTTTCCAATACAAAAAGAATCGTGGGGTTGTCCCATCCAAACATGGTGGCCCCGTTCTAAAGACAATATTTCCTTGTGGGGTGTCATGACATGGTGAGAAATTTAGTCCCACCACATTAGTAAAGGAGTGTTGAGACTTCTTTATAAGGGTTTCTCTTTTAGATGCCATTGAAGCTTGAGAAGAGGAGTGGCACATGCTAGCATCATCATTTATTCGTGGATTAAGTTAATAAAAAAAGTAATAGTATATCTAGCAAGATACACAAGGAAAAAATTATTCAATTTTTTCATTCATTTGTTAGCATGCGAGCAGATAGAAATTTAGCCCTCGAAACAATAGATTATTTAAATCTTCCTAAATATGGATCCAGGGTGTCTTATATTTAGAATATTCTTTTATGAGCCACGATACATGGGTTACATGTTTCTTGATGAACTTCTCACTCATAGTGTTCCAAATTTTGTTTCATCTCCAACAAACGGGTTGATACAATTTTTTAATACAAAGAATTCTTGTTTTTCACTTAGAATTTTTAAGACACTATGCATTAAACTGATGATAATGGGGCAGTAAAAGATGCATTGGTGAAAATAGATTAATATATATAGTGGGAGGGGGAGCAAAGTGATGATACATGGGCAACAAAGAAGTTGGTCGGTCGAATAAAATAGAGCAAGATGGCATCTTTTCTTGTTAACATGTTGGGGTGGAGAAGGACATGTATTATGTATAGTAATAGAACCAACTGAGAAAATAGGGGGAGACCACTTCAATTAATGACCTTATATGTCATTTTGTTCTACCAAACTATCGAGTTAAGAGTAGTTTGGGCTGCTTTTATTTTCTATCACATAGTTCCAATTGTTAGACATGAACCTTTTTTGAACATTTATTCATTATCCACTACGATCTACTTGAGGAAGCTCTCCCTTTGTGTGTGCTCGCTGTGGCTGGGGTGGGAGGCTAGTATTAAGTTATATATAGTGCCCAGATGCTCTTCCCTTTATGTTTAGCTACCAAGTACAACTCTCATTCACCTTCCTCCCTCCTTATGTATGTATGTATAGCTTGAGACTTTCTTCACTTTTCAATATTGTACTATTGTAGTTCTAGTCGCGCGCATGGTGCTTACCTCTTTCCAAAACTCTTGCTATACCTATACAAAGTGGGTGAAATTGACGTCATTATTCACAAGTAATATCATTGACATTTAGTCATTTGCATAGTGGTCCAGCGTAGGCTAAATTACCCAATAGAAATGGAGATGATTATGAAACATAGAAAGAAACTCACTTGCTTGGAATGAGCGACACTAGGAAAGTACATGGAACCCATTTATTTTTTCATGGAACCGATACATTCGTGATCTCTACAGGGTTTTTGCCATGCTTAGGGCCTATTTTGGAACATGAGTATTTATGACCTATTTGGATTGAAGGATTATCATAGGAATTTTGAGGGATTTGAATCTTAAGAAAATTTTCCTATGGAAGCTCTTTGGTCCATAGGACTAAGGTTTTCAAATTCCTATGTAAATCATTCATATGCCCCCATACCATAGGATATTCCTAGGGTTCTAATCCCTATGGAATTCATTCCTATGCCCCCAACATTACCTCAAACCTCATTGGGTCTCGGGGTTGAGATGCTACATACTCCCTCCGTTCGGGTTTATTAGGCCTCGCAGCATCACAAGTATGTCCCTTTTTATAAGGCCCCGCCTTGGAAAAGTGCATAAATGCAATCACTTCATTGATTGCATTGAAAGGCATTGTTGTTGGCGCCATGCCTAGGAAATTAATACATTGCATGCGTGTTTTTCATTGGTTGCATGCATGTGAGAGAGTGCATTGAGAGTGAAATGAAAGAATTAATGTGAGCAAATTACTATGTGTCTTGGTCCAAGTGAATTTGTCTTTAGGCCTAATAAACCCGGACGGAGGGAGTAATGTGAATTCCTATAGAATTTCAAGACACGGAATACAAGAGATGCTTTTGTCTGGTGCACATGAGAAAACAGATGAATTTTGGAGGATCGATGAGAGAGAGAGGGAGAAGAGGGAGAGTGGAAGTGTGATGTAATTTTCTAAGAAATAAAATAAAATGAGGTTTGAGCTCAATCATGTTGAGATTCCTAAGGAATGGAGGGCACATGAGAAAACACATGAATTTTGGAGGATCGATGAGAGAGAGGAGATGGAGGGGAGAGGGAGAGAGTGCAAGTGCAATGTACTTCTCTAAGAAAAATAAAATGAGGTTTGAGCTCAATCATGTTGTGTTCTAAGGAATGGAGGGCACATGAATTGAATCCATAGGAATATCCCGAACCCAATCCCACAGACCAAGGGGCTCTATGAATCAAAGGAATTTCAAAGGAGATTTGAATTATTGGAATACTTCAGATTTTTTTCCTATATTGGTCATTGATTCGCCTGATTGAATCATATAGGAGTTACCTATAGAATTGTTTACAGTACAACTCATAGGAAATCTAGCATCTACTCCAACCGATTAGAAAATTTTCTTATTTTTCATCGCGCAATAAAAAAACACAAATTTTGTAGGATTCAAAACACCAAGTACAAGAAACGGGCTTCCCCTTCGAGATATAGTTATACATAGTAACATTTTCTCAACAGTTTCAATAACTATAGACCGATCAATATTTCTTGGATTTAAATCTATTTCTAGAAAATGTGCAAGTTATAGTTTTCAATAAATGTAAGTGGTACTAAAAGAATAGCATTATACCAAAACACCAGTTGGCACCTCGAAATCAATGGGCATTCATAACACTAAAAAATAGCGCCGTAAAGCCTAAAATAAAACTAGGAAATATTCGAGTGACCATGACAAGTTTAGGACTTAAACCTGGGTGGGATGGTTCCACCACATATAAACCTAATAATCTAAGCTATGCTTACTTCGTGTGACAAAAACACTCAGTTGCTCAACATCTTGTAAAAACTCTTTGCTGCACAAATCATTCCACGTCAATTATGTCAACAATTTTGTCAATGCCCACCAGCAGACAAACTCAAATCCTGTGTGCTGTTCGCATACACAAATTTCTCTATGTGGTCCCTTCCTCTCATGCAAAGATTACCCAAGTAGTCAAAACAACCAACTCTGAGCAATACATTCATATTACTGAAAATGATGATGCTAGCACCATGAAAATTAAAATCACATTACTCATATGGTGCGTCTAAATTATAGTTTGTTTTGACCATTGTGTGCCTCTTCACGAGATCTTCAAAACCATATCCCACATTGGCATGTTTGAACGAATATATTTTATAAGGAACTTCCCATTACAAACTTGAGGAAGCCCTTCTAACTAGTGTTTGTGTGTGTGAGAGGGGGGGGGGGGGGGGGCTAGTGTTATAAGTAGCAATGCCCATGTGTTCTTCTCTTTATTGCTAGCCTTTTTAAATGGACCTAAATAGTTTCATCTATCATGCTAGTAAAACTCTCACCAACCTTCTGTCTTACATATGTATATATGTATAGACTTCCTTCAGTTCTATTGCAGTTCTAGTCGGATGGCACTTACCTCTATCCAAAACACTTACTATACCAATACAAAGGGGATGCAATGGACATCTTTACTTATAAGTAGTATCATCTCACATTTAATCATTTTTTCTAGAGATCGAGAGTGGGCTGCAATAGAAAGAATGGGTTGAATCTTGTTCTCTAGAAATGGAGACAAAGCATAGAAAGAAACTCACTTGTTTGGAATGAGCGGCATTCGAAAATTACATGGAACCCATTTGTTTTTTCATGTGGCCAATAAATTTGCGATCTCTACAATTCTGTCGCTTGTCCTAGGGGCTTTGTTGGAAGAGGAGAATTTAGGGCTTATTTGGATCGAAGTATTTTCATTGGAACTCTAGAGTACTCGAAAATGAAGGAAATGTTTTTATGGGAGCCCTTTAGAGCATAGGATTAGGATACCATATTCCTACTATATCCATTCCTATGCCCTCTCATTCCATAGGAATTCTGAGATGAGCTCAAACCTCTTACTATTTTGTGTCTTTTGAGAAGTCTGGTGCTCCTTCACTCTATCTACCTATACCCTCTCTATGCAAGATTCCAGAATTGATGTGTTTCTTTCATGTCCACCATCCAAAGGAACTTAATGCAAGATTTCCATGCTTTGATAATCTTGTAGGATTTCCCGGTATGCGGCATCTCAATACTACATTTTTTCTATTGCGACATTTTCATATTCTTGCAATCCATAGTGGCCCTTACCTTGTTAAGTTTCTTTATCGACTTTAACCCCTTCTCAACACACACCCACACACCAACTGTCTACAACTGAAACAAAAAGAAACCCGCGATTTTTGTTATACACTTCCATACGGTAGTAATCATTACAACTAAATAAAGGAATTTGTATTCATGCCCATTTCAGCTTTCTTGTTGAATTAGTATTCCGACTAATTCAATTGGAGGCTTCTAATACCGACATCCAAGCGAAGCGTTAGAATATTTTATGACACCATGAATGAAAATGATGACAATGCAACAGTAAAAGGTGGATATGTGAAAATATATGGCCGGATGGCAGGGGAGCAAAATTATGATACATCGACAAGAAAGAAGTTGTTGGCCCAAATAAAGCAGATTGAGATGTCATATTTTCTTGTTGACATGTATGGGTGGAGAAGGACATGTATTACGTATTTACGTACATAAATAGAAACTAAGAAAATAGGAGAAAAGCAACTTCAATTAATTGAAGAAAATATGCCCTAGAGGCAATAATGAAGTTGTTATTTATATTTCCTTATATCATGATAAATGTTTATTATTAATGCTACAATTGTATTAACCGGAAACTTAGTACATGTGTGAATACATAGACAAACAGAGTGTCCCTAGTATGCCTCTACTTGACTAGTTCGTTAATCAAAGATGGTTAAGTTTCCTAACCATAGACATGTGTTGTCATTTGATGAACGGGATCACATCATTAAGGAATGATGTGATGGACAAGACCCATCCGTTAGCTTAGCATTATGATCATTTAGTTTTATTGCTATTGCTTTCCTCATTACTTATACATATTCCTTTGACTATGCGATTATGCAACTCCCGAGTACCCAAGGAACACTTCGTGTGCTATCAAACATCGCAACGTAACTGGGTGATTATAAAGATGCTCTTCAGGTGTCTCCGAAGGTGTTTGTTGAGTTGGCATAGAGCAAGATTAGGATTTGTCACTTCGTCTATCAGAGAGATATCTCTAGGCCCTCTCGGTAATGCACATCACTATAAGCCCTGCAAGCAATGTGACTAATGAGTTAGTTGCGGGTGTTGGAAATATGCCCTAGAGGCAATAATAAATTGATTATTATTATATTTCCTTGTTCATGATAATCGTTTATTATCCATGCTATAATTGTATTGATAGGAAACTCAGATACATGTGTGGATACATAGACAACACCATGTCCCTAGTAAGCCTCTAGTTGACTAGCTCGTTGATCAATAGATGGTTACGGTTTCCTGACCATGGACATTGGATGTCGTTGATAACGGGATCACATCATTAGGAGAATGATGTGATGGACAAGACCCAATCCTAAGCATAGCACTAGATCGTGTAGTTCGTATGCTAAAGCTTTTTAATGTCAAGTATCATTTCCTTAGACCATGAGATTGTGCAACTCCCGGATACCGTAGGAATGCTTTGGGTGTACCAAACGTCACAACGTAACTGGGTGGCTATAAAGGTACACTACGGGTATCTCCGAAAGTGTCTGTTGGGTTGACACGAATCGAGACTGGGATTTGTCACTCCGTGTAAACGGAGAGGTATCTCTGGGCCCACTCGGTAGGACATCATCATAATATGCACAATGTGATCAAGGAGTTGATCACGGGATGATGTGTTACGGAACGAGTAAAGAGACTTGCCGGTAACGAGATTGAACAAGGTATCGGGATACCGACGATCGAATCTCGGGCAATTATCGTACCGATGGACAAAGGGAATTGTATACGGGATTGATTAAGTCCTTGACATCGTGGTTCATCCGATGAGATCATCATGGAACATGTGGGAGCCAACATGGGTATCCAGATCCCGCTGTTGGTTATTGACCGGAGAACGTCTTGGTCATGTCTGCATGTCTCCCGAACCCGTAGGGTCTACACACTTAAGGTTCGATGACGCTAGGGTTATAAAGGAAGTTAGTATGTGGTTACCGAATGTTGTTCGGAGTCCCGGATGAGATCCCGGACGTCACGAGGAGTTCCGGGATGGTCCGGAGGTAAAGATTTATATATGGGAAGTCCTGTTTTGGACACCGGAAGAGTTTCGGGGTTTATCGGTAACGTACCGGGACCACCGGGAGGGTCCCGGGGGTCCACCAAGTGGGGCCACCTGCACCAGAGGCTTGCGTGGGCTAAGAGTGGTGAGGGACCAGCCCTTTAGTGGGCTGGTGCGCCTCCCACAAGGGCCCAAGGTGCCCAAGAGGTGGAAAGGGGGCAAACCCTAATGGGATATGGGCCTTAGGGCCCATATTGGGGCGCCTCCCTCTCCCCTCCCCCTCTTGGCCGCCACCCTTGACCCCATCTAGGGCTGCCACCCCCCTAGGGGTGGGAACCCTAGAGGGGGCGCAGCCCCTCCCCTTCCCTATATATATTGAGGCATTGGGCTGCCCACAACACGCGATTCAATCTCTCGTTGGTGCAGCCCTGCGTCTCTACTTCCTCCTCTTCTGTGGTGCTTGGCGAAGCCCTGCAGGATTGCCACGCTCCTCCATCATCACCACGCCGTTGTGCTGCTGTTGGATGAAGTCTTCCTCAACCTCTCCCTCTCTCCTTGCTGGATCAAGGCGTGGGAGACGTCACCGGGCTGTACGTGTGTTGAACGCAGAGGTGCCGTCCGTTCGGCACTTGGTCATCGGTGATTTGGATCACGACGAGTACGACTCCATCAACCCCGTTCACTTGAACGCTTCCGCTTAGCAATCTACAAGGGTATGTAGATGCAACTCTCCTTCCCCTCATTGCTGGTCTCTCCATAGATAGATCTTGGTGACACGTAGGAAAATTTTGAATTTCTGCTACGTTCCCCAACAGTGGCATCATGAGCCAAGTCTATTGCGTAGATTCTATGCACGAGTAGAACACAAAGTAGTTGTGGGCGTTGATTATGTTCAATATGCTTGCCGTTACTAGTCTTATCTTGATTCGGCGGCATCGTGGGATGAAGCGGCCCGGACCGACCTTACACGTACTCTTACGTGAGACTGGTTCCACCGACTGACATGCACTAGTTGCATAAGGTGGCTAGCGGGTGTCTGTCTCTCCCACTTTAGTCGGATCAGATTCGATAAAAAAGGGTCCTTATGAAGGGTAAATAGCAATTGGCATATCACGTTGTGGTCTTTGCGTAGGTAAGAAACGTTCTTGCTAGAAACCCATAGCAGCCACGTAAAACATGCAAACAACAATTAGAGGACGTCTAACTTGTTTTTGCAGGGTATGCTATGTGATGTGATATGGCCAAAGGATGTGATGAATGATATATGTGATGTATGAGATTGATCATGTTCTTGTAATAGGAATCACGACTTGCATGTCGATGAGTATGACAACCGGCAGGAGCCATAGGAGTTGTCTTTATTTATTTATGACCTGCGTGTCAACTTAAACGTCATGTAATTACTTTACTTTATTGCTAACCATTAGCCATAGTAGTAGAAGTAATAGTTGGCGAGGCAACTTCATGAAGACACGATGATGGAGATCATGATGATGGAGATCATGGTGTCATGCCGGTGACGATGATAATCATGGAGCCCCGAAGATGGAGATCAAAAGGAGCAAAGTGATGATGGCCATATCATGTCACTATTTGATTGCATGTGATGTTTATCATGTTTATACATCTTATTTGCTTAGAACAAGGTAGTAAATAAGATGATCCCTTACAACAATTTCAAGAAGTGTTCTCCCCTAACTGTGCACCGTTGCTAAAGTTCGTCGTTTCGAAGCACCACGTGATGATCGGGTGTGATAGATTCTAACGTTCACATACAACGGGTGTTGATGAGCCTAGCATGTACAGACATGGCCTCGGAACACATGCAAACACTTAGGTTGACTTGACGAGCCTAGCATGTACAGACATGGCCTCGGAACACAGAAGACCGAAAGGTCGAGCATGAGTCGTATAGAGGATACGATCAACATGAAGATGTTCACCGATGTTGACTAGTCCGTCTCACGTGATGATCGGACACGGCCTAGTTGACTCGGATCATGTAATCACTTAGATGACTAGAGGGATGTCTATCTGAGTGGGAGTTCATAAGATGAACTTAATTATCCTGAACATAGTCAAAAGGATTTTGCAAATTATGTCGTAGCTCACGCTATAGTTCTACTGTTTAGATATGTTCCTAGAGAAAATTTAGTTGAAAGTTGATAGTAGCAATTATGCGGACTAGGTCCGTAAACTGAGGATTGTCCTCATTGCTTCATAGAAGGCTTATGTCCTTAATGCACCGCTCAGTGTGCTGAACCTCGAATGTCGTCTGTGGATGTTGCGAACATCTGACATACACGTTTTGATAACTACATGATAGTTCAGTTAAACGGTTTAGAGTTGAGGCACCAAAGACAGTTTTGAAACGTCGCGAAACATATGAGATGTTTTGAGGGCTGAAATTGGGATTTCAGGCTCGTGCCCACGTCAAGAGGTATAAGACCTCCGACGATTTTCTTAGCCTACAAACTAAGGAGAAAAGCTCAATTGTTGAGCTTGTGCTCAGATTGTCTGAGTACAACAATCATTTGAATCGAGTGGGAGTTGATCTTCCAGATGAGATAGTGATAGTTTCTCCGAAGTCATTACCACCAAGCTACTAGAGCTTCGTGATGAACTATAATATATCAGGGACATATATGATGATCCTTGAGATATTCGCGATGTTTGACACCACAAAAGTAGAAATCAAGAAGGAGCATCAATTGTTGATGGTTAGTGAAACCACTAGTTTCAAGAAGGGCAAGGGCAAGAAGGGATACTTCATGAAACGGCAATTCAGCTGCTGCTCTAGTGAAGAAACCCAAGGTTGAACCCAAACCCGAGACTAAGTGCTTCTGTAATAAGAGGAACAGCCACTGGAGCAGAATTACCCTAGATACTTGGTAGATAAGAAGGCTGGCAATGTCGATAGAAGTATATTGGATATACATTGTGTTAATGTGTACTTTACTAGTACTCCTAGTAGCACCAGGGTATTAGATACCGGTTTGGTTGCTAAGTGTTAGTAACTCGAAATAAAAGCTACGAAATAAACGAAGACTAGCTAAAAGGTGAGATGACGATATGTGTTGGAAGTATTTCCAAGGTTGATCAAATATCGTACGCTCCCTCTACCATCGAGATTGGTGTTTGCGTTGAGCATAGACATGATTGGATTATGTCTATTGCAATACGGTTATTCATTTAAGGAGAATAATAGTTACTCTGTTTATTTGAATAATACCTTCAATTGTCTTACACCTAAAATGAATGGTTTATTGAATCTCGATCGTAGTGATACACATGTTCATGCCAAAAGATAGTAATGATAGTACCACCTACTTGTGGCACTGCCACGTAAGTCATATCGGTATAAAACGCATGAAGAAGCTCCATGTTGATGGATCTTTGGACTCACTCATTTTTGAAAAGTTTGAGACATGCAAACCATGTCTATTGGTGTATATGCATGAAGAAACTCCATGCAAATGGATCGTTTGGACTCACTTGATTTTGAATCACTTGAGACATGCAAATCATACCACATGGGCAAGATGACTGAAAGCCTCGGTTTCAGTAAAATAACTTGTTGGAAGTAATACATTTTGATGTGTGCAGTCCAATGAGTGCTGAGGCGTGTAGTGGATATCGTTGTGTTCTTACTTTACGGATGATTTGAGTAAATGTTGAGTATATTTACTTGATGAATCACGAGTCTGAATTATTGAAAGGTTCAAGTAATTTCAGGGTGAAGTTGAAAGATCATCGTGACAAGAGGATAAAAGATCTATGATATGATCATAGAGATGAATATCTGAATTACGAGTTTGGCACAGAATTAAGACATTGTGGAAATTGTTTCACAACTAATACAGCCTGGAACACCATAATGTGATGGTGTGTCCGAACATCATAACTGCACCCTATTGGATATGATGCATACCATGATGTCTCTTATCGAATTACCACAATAGTTTATGGGTTAGGCATTAGAGACAACCACATTCACTTTAAACAGGGCACCACGTAATTCCGATGAGATGACACCGTATGAACTATGGTTTAGAGAAACCTAAGCTGTCATTTCTTAAAAGGTTTGGGGCTGCGACGCTTATGTGGAAAAGTTTCAGGCTGATAAGCTCGAACCCAAAGCGGATAAATGCATCTTCATAGGACACCCAAAACAGTTGGGTATACCTCCTGTCTCAGATTCGAATTGTTTCTAGAATCGAGTCCTTTCTCGAGGAAAAGTTTCTCTCGAAAGAATTGAGTGGGAGGATGGGGGAGACTTGATGAGGTTATTGAACCGTCACTTCAACTAGTGTATAGCAGGGCACAAAGAGTTGTTCCCATGGCACCTACACCAATTGAAGTGGAAGCTTATGATAGTGATCATGAAACTTCAGATCAAGTCACTGCCAAACCTCGTGGGATGACAAGGATGCGTACTACTTCAGAGTGGTACGTAATCCTGTCTTGGAATTCATGTTGCTAGACAACAATGAACCTACGAGCTATGGAGAAGCGGTGGTGGGCCTGGATTCCGATAAATGGCTCGAGGCCATAAAAATCCGAGAGAGGATCCATGTATGGAAACAAAGTGTAGACTTTGACAGAATAGCTCGATGGTCGTGAGGCTGTTGAGCACAGATGGATTTTAAAAGGAAGACGGACAAGGATGGTAAATGTCACCATTAAAAGGCTCGACTTGTCGTTAAGATGTTTTCGACAAGTTCAAGGAGTTGACTACGATGAGACTTTCTCACCTGTAGTGATGCTAAAAGTCTGTTGGAATTATATTAGCAGTTACTGCACTATTTATAATCTTGCAGATAGGATGTCAAAACATTGTTTCCTCGACGATTTATGAGGAAAGGTTGTATGTGATACAACCAGAAGGTTTTGTCAATCCTGAAAGGTGCTAATAAGTATGCAAAGCTCCAGCAATCCTTCTAAGGACTGGAGTAAGCATCTCGGAGTTGGAATGTATGCTTTGATGAGATGATCAAAGATTTTGGTTTATACAAAGTTTATGAGAAACTTGTATTTCCAAAGAAGTGAGTGGGAGCACTATAGAATTTCTGATGAGTATATGTTGTTGACATATTGTTGAACAGAAATGATGTAGAATTTCTAAGAAAGCATATAGGGTTCTTGGAAAAGTGTTTTTCAATGAAAGCCTGGATTAAGCTACTTGAGCATTGAGCATCAAGATCTATAAGGATAGATCAAAACGCTTAATGGTACTTTCAAATGAGCACATACCTTGACATGATCTTGAAGGTGTTCAAGATGGATCAGTCAAAGAAGAAGTTCTTGCCTGAGTTGTAAGGTATGAAGTTAAGACTTAAAGCTCGACCATGGCAGAATAGAGAGAAAGGAACGAAGGTCGTCCCCTATGCTTAAGACATGGGCTCTACAGTATGCTATGCTGTGTACCGCACCTAAAGTGTGCCTTGCCATGAGTCAGTCAAGGGGTACAAGAGTGATCCAAGAATGGATCACATGATAGCGGTCAAAGTTATCCTTAGTAACTAGTGGACTAAGGAATTTTCTTGATTATGGAGGTGGTAAAAGAGTTCGTCGTAAAGGGTTACGTCGATGCAAGCTTAACACCTATCCGGATAGCTCTGAGTAGAGATACCGGATACGTATAATGGAGCAACAATTTAGAATAGCTCCAAGTAGAACAGTTATTTGGAATAGCTCCAAATAGAACGTGGTAGCTACATCTAGGAGATGACATAGAGATTTGTAAAGCACACACGGATCTGAAAGGTTTAGACCCGTTGACTAAAACCTCTCTCACAAGAAACCTGATCAAACACAGAACTCATTGAGTGCTAATCACATAGTGATGTGAACTAGACTCTTGGATGTTGGTTACATAGCGATGTGACCTGTGAGTGTTAATCACATGGCGATGTGAACTAAATTATTGACTCTCGTGCAAGTGGGAGACTGTTGGAAATATGCCCTAGAGGCAATAATAAATTGATTATTATTATATTTCCTTGTTCATGATAATCGTTTATTATCCATGCTATAATTGTATTGATAGGAAACTCAGATACATGTGTGGATACATAGACAACACCATGTCCCTAGTAAGCCTCTAGTTGACTAGCTCGTTGATCAATAGATGGTTACGGTTTCCTGACCATGGACATTGGATGTCGTTGATAACGGGATCACATCATTAGGAGAATGATGTGATGGACAAGACCCAATCCTAAGCATAGCACTAGATCGTGTAGTTCGTATGCTAAAGCTTTTTAATGTCAAGTATCATTTCCTTAGACCATGAGATTGTGCAACTCCCGGATACCGTAGGAATGCTTTGGGTGTACCAAACGTCACAACGTAACTGGGTGGCTATAAAGGTACACTACGGGTATCTCCGAAAGTGTCTGTTGGGTTGACACGAATCGAGACTGGGATTTGTCACTCTGTGTAAACGGAGAGGTATCTCTGGGCCCACTCGGTAGGACATCATCATAATGTGCACATTGTGATCAAGGAGTTGATCACGGGATGATGTGTTACGGAACGAGTAAAGAGACTTGCCGGTAACGAGATTGAACAAGGTATCGGGATACCGACGATCGAATCTCGGGCAAGTATCGTACCGATGGACAAAGGGAATTGTATACGGGATTGATTAAGTCCTTGACATCGTGGTTCATCCGATGAGATCATCGTGGAACATGTGGGAGCCAACATGGGTATCCAGATCCCGCTGTTGGTTATTGACCGGAGAACGTCTCGGTCATGTCTGCATGTCTCCCGAACCCGTAGGGTCTACACACTTAAGGTTCGATGACGCTAGGGTTATAAAGGAAGTTAGTATGTGGTTACCGAATGTTGTTCGGAGTCCCGGATGAGATCCCGGACGTCACGAGGATTTCCGGAATGGTCCGGAGGTAAAGATTTATATATGAGAAGTCCTGTTTTGGACACCGGAAGAGTTTCGGGGTTTATCGGTAACGTACCGGGACCACCGGGAGGGTCCCGGGGGTCCACCAAGTGGGGCCACCTGCCCCGGAGGCTTGCGTGGGCTAAGAGTGGTGAGGGACCAGCCCTTTAGTGGGCTGGTGCGCCTCCCACAAGGGCCCAAGGTGCCCAAGAGGTGGAAAGGGGGCAAACCCTAATGGGATATGGGCCTTAGGGCCCATATTGGGGCGCCTCCTTCTCCCCTCCCCCTCTTGGCCGCCACCCTTGACCCCATCTAGGGCTGCCGCCCCCCTAGGGGTGGGAACCCTAGAGGGGGCGCAGCCCCTCCCCTTCCCTATATATATTGAGGCATTGGGCTGCCCACAACACGCGATTCAATCTCTCGTTGGTGCAGCCCTGCGTCTCTACTTCCTCCTCTTCTGTGGTGCTTGGCGAAGCCCTGCAGGATTGCCACGCTCCTCCATCATCACCACGCCGTTGTGCTGCTGTTGGATGAAGTCTTCCTCAACCTCTCCCTCTCTCCTTGCTGGATCAAGGCGTGGGAGACGTCACCGGGCTGTACGTGTGTTGAACGCGGAGGTGCCGTCCATTCGGCACTTGGTCATCGGTGATTTGGATCACGACGAGTACGACTCCATCAACCCCGTTCACTTGAACGCTTCCGCTTAGCAATCTACAAGGGTATGTAGATGCAAATCTCCTCCCCCTCGTTGCTGGTCTCTCCATAGATAGATCTTGGTGACACGTAGGAAAATTTTGAATTTCTGCTACGTTCCCCAACAGCGGGATGATGCATTACGAAACGAGTAAACACTACTGCAGGATGCTGCTAACGCGACACTATGATCAGAGACCCTTCGATGAAACCGTGTGCGATGCCATAATCGCAAACGATGGTGTAAAAAACCGTCAAAAAGGTGCAAACGTTTCCGATG